>OU745304.1:105000-10105000 GCA_916618145.1 Emmelina monodactyla | reverse complement strand
AACGATAACGAATATAGACGAGTATTAATTTATTTTGTGTTTCTTTACACCCTTGTTCTATTGCTATAATGGTGAATACAAATTACAATAGACTTTACCGCCAAAATGTCCCGCAACTAACTATAACTCAGAGACATGATTTGATTTGATTCTTTCATCAGTCATTTATAAAAATTTAAAACATATTGTAAAATTTTAAAGGCCTATGTTAGGCAATTTGGGTAAAAAACAAAGTCCTTACTTTTATAATATTTAAATATATTTTTTAAAACATAAATGCACAGTTCCCTCTCCAGATAGGTACTATGATAACCACCGGACCACCGGTGCCTGTATTAAGTAAATGAAGTTGGGTGATATATATTACTAAACTTTAGTAATTGACCATTCATAGTTTTATCAATATTAAGACTAAACTTTATTACCAACTTAATTATTGCCCACAGTTTCGGAAACACTCTCTTCAGATTCCCACTTTTGATACATGTGGCGCCCTCTACTTTGATTTTTTAAATTTGTATATTAAAAATTTACATTAATTTAATTACACAATTTAGTAACTTCAATAATGGCATTTTATCCTGAGTATAAACGATAGGAATTTACAAATCAAATCAAATCAAATATTTATTTATTATTAAAAAGCCTTACATACTACCTATCCACTTACATCTATAAATTTAGGTAAGCTTGGAGTTATCACTCACCTGCCGTACAATGGTAAGAGTTACTTACATGTTTTGTTATTTTTGGTGTCATTCACAAGTTTCATCACAACAAAATAGGTAGTTACAATACTCAATCCAAATCCTTTTGCAAAATGGACTACTTAAATTACAACAACTTACTTAACTTAAATTTACAAGTTTCCCTAAATACAAACATTCGTATTTAAAACATTAGTCGGACAAACCATTTTTCTCCCAACTTCAAATACTCAATTTGTAGTTGTGTTGTAGTACCTTATAAAGTTAATTATATCTTTTGGCTATTCATTAGGAACTGTTCAGCGACGAATTACAGGCATCTTTACATTTTTCAGGGATTTTATTGTTGTCACATGCTTCTTTCTTTCTATCTTTTTTACTTATTGTGTTTGCTTGTGTTGAAGAAGCTTCAGATAAACCATATTTTAATTTGTGCACCCCTCTTATATGTTTCCCAAGATTCTTATTGATAAGGAAAGATTTGCTGCAAAAGTTGCACTCAAATGTTCTCTCGGCAAAATGATTTAATTTATGTTTTAACAATGTTTTTTCAGATGTATAAAATCTGCCACACACTGTACAAGGGAAGTTGTTTGATTTGTGTTTGTCTTTATGTTTATTAATAGTATATTTTTTACGACTTTTGTATTCACATAAGTCACAATGAAACCATTTTCTATTTGTACTATGAACACTTTTCTTATGAGTTATAAGTATTGCTAAAGAGTAAGTTGAAAATGCGCAATATTCACAAGCAAATGATTTGTCATTAGAGTGCATATCCAAATGGACTTTCATGCTGTTCTTTTTTAACTGTTTGCCACAAATTTTGCATTCAACTGTCTGATTATGCTTGTGCGTCCAAATATGGTATTGTAATGCAGACTTCCCTTTGATGAGCTTTCCACAAATATGGCAAGTGACCTGGGTCTTATACAGTTTGTGGAACGATTCTCGGTGTTTATGTAGAGAGGATCGCTGCGTGTACCTCGCCTCACACAAATCACACTTAAAATTCCGCTCGCCACTGTGAGTAGTGAGATGCTGTTTCCAAGAACCGAACAACTTGGTTTCATATTTGCATAGTTTACATTTGTATATTCTCTCCTTTCCTACTCCTTCGATTAATGCATAACTGGCAGCTTTACATGATTTTGGTTGCTTAGATCGATGTAAGTTTAAGGTTCTGAAGGTACCAAATTTCTTCTTGCAGATAGTGCAAATCAGTTGTTGAGGTAAATGTATTCTTTTCCAGTGGACATGAAGTTTAACCTTACTTTTGAAAATCCCACCGCAGTCATGGCATTCTAGTTTCAAATCAACTGCTTTGCTTGGTCGAGGTTGTTGCTCTGCAAGTTGTGATAAATTTGGCTTTTCTAGTTCTAATTTAATTTCTATATTTGGAATTTCTTGTTCATCACTATTATCATAAGGATCTTCCTCAAAGTCTGGCTCATTATATTCTATTGACTCCTCAACTTTGAAATCTTCTAGTTCATTTTCTAAAACTTCTTCTGATTCAGTTTTGATGTTCAATGCAAGTAGAGTAGCATGAGAAGCTTGGCATTTCTGCTTAAAATTAATAGCAGTTTCGAGCTGATTAAAGCACGGGTAGCATATTTTATCCGGAAAACCGTCTTCTCTTGACATGTGGACTTCAGCTATCTTATTAACATACGTACAAATCGTTTCAGACATAAATTCTTCAAACAAACTTTTACTTCGCCTCAAGTTAGGATGTAAACACACCCGACACGTATGGGTGTCTGTTAGATTTCTATTACCATCGACCATTTTTGCTAAGTTAAAATCACTTCTACAAATCACGTAGCAGTTTTATTTATTTAACTTGGTGATGTATTTGTAGGGTAGGAAGGACAGTCATTTTAACAGTCAACAAACAAAACATGACGATCGAATTTATTTTCATTTCTGATTGACATTAATTGATAGGTAAATTTTTGACATTGACACTGTGTACTCTCTGTCCAACTGACAATGGCAGTTCTAACACTAATGTCGTGGTCCTTTAATCGAATACGTGAAAACGTTGGTAAGCGTGCAAACGCGTCGACCGAAAAAGATTTCACTACTCACAAACGTTAGCACTGAAATCAATTTGGTCCACTTGTTGGTACGAATATATGCTAGAACGTTCTGTCAAAATGACAGGTGGTTTAATATGGGTCAGTAAGACTGCATGTTGAGGTTTTCCCGATGAATCTGCTAAATATCTTTATCACTAAGCAATATAAGTTCAACAAAACTTGTCTGAAAGTTCAGATCTTACAAATTAAAGTATTCAGTTGTTAGTTTGGCATTGACTGACATTCATCTGACATTGCTGCACACAGTGCACTACCTATCTTTTGTTTGCACCGTTAGCACTGAACGGTGACGTCACTAATGACGTCAGATCGCTCAGAGTATGCACACGTTCGTATTATAATTGTCGTGGTCCTCTAATACCCTGCGTTCCGCAAATAGATAAAAGTGATTTTATTGCTCACATCACCGTTCTGCTGAAGCGAGAGCGCGTCCATGGTCGACGATGGGTGAGGACGATGACGTCATTAATATTGCGCTCAGAGAACCAACACTTTGGAGTTTGGTCGGCATAAGCGCCGTCAAAACTTAAAGTGACGCAATAACTGTCAATATTGCGCTAAAAGAAATCGGAACGGTTGTAAGCGATTTTAGCGTTCACAGTTCTGTAAGCGATTTACGGAACGCAAGGATAGAATACGTGAAAACATTGATAAGTGTGCAAATGCGTGGACCAAAAAAGATTTCATTTCTCATAAACGTTAGCACTGAAATCAAATTGGTCCACTTGTAGGTACGAACATATGCTAGAACGTACTGTCAAAATGACAGGTGGGATTGAGGTTTTCCCAAAGAATCTGCTAAATATCTTTACATTAAACAATATAAGTTCAACAAACTTGTCCGAACGTTTAGATCTTACAAATTAAAGTATTCAGTTGTCAGTTTGGTATTGACTGACATTCATCTGACATTTCTGCACACAGTGCACTACCTATATTTTGTTTGCACCGTTAGCACTGAACGGTGACGTCACTAATGACGTCAGATTGCTCAGAGTGTGCATACGTTCGTATTAATGGTCCAACCGTTTGCACGCAAATAGTGCAGAAAGCGTGCTGACAGCAATAGAGGATATGCATAAAATTTTAAATGGCCTAAAATATTTTTTTCTTGAATACTTATTATCGTTATATTATAATGCAAAAGTTTTTTTTTAATTTATTTATTATTTAAACCCCTAAAATAATATTTTAAAAGTGCAAAATAAGGGAGCGAAATTCAAACTTCCAAAGCGCGCCACCATTGGTCGAACGTAATGTGACGTCATCTGACACGACATTGCATTCATCAGCGTCGAAACTTATACTGTTTTACAAGTTTTTGTGAAAAAAAAAATTTAATCTATATTCTTGTGCTGATTGTAATGAAGTTTAGTTTTTTTTTTTTTTTTTTTATGTGATATAGGTAGCAAACGAGCATGCGGGTCACCTGATGGTAAGTGATCACCGCCGCCCATGACTACCCTCAACACTGTAGGTGTTGGGGGTGTGTTGCTGACCTTTAAGAAAATATATAAATAAATAAATAAAATTGGGCACCGGATACCGCACTCACCGAACGAAACGCAGGAACATCGTTCCTACTTCACGTCGGTTTCCTGTGCGACGGTGGTATTTCACCGGTCGAGTCAGCCCAGCAATCGCTGCAGACAGAGCCTACAGCTAGACTCTACCACTCAAAAAAGTTTAGATTGGTAGTCAATCTTTGACGATGACTGAAGCTGGTTCTGTCATAGCACATTAGGACAATCTACCGAGAACAGGTGCGTTTATGATAAGTAGCATATAATTTTGCATCGAAACCCGACTATACGAGCGCAGATATCAGAGGATGTTTCATAGTATATTTAAGACCATAATATAGATTTCTATTCATAAATGCACACAGCAGTTTACTTAAAATACACCAAAACATTTACATATTTTGCTCTTTTATTAAATTGTACCTATTCAATATAATTTTCTGTATCTTCCTTTACCTGGAATAAATCAGCAACCATAAAAAATTCGTAAAACCACAACAGGAATAAAGTTTTAATAGAAAGTTATAGCTACTGATCTTTTCTTATAGGATAGGTTAATTTTATACCGAATTTTCTAATGTTCAATAGTTAAGCAAAACTTACTTTTTACTAATTCACATTAAGCTGTATATAAATAAAGTATACTTACGTTAAAATGATCTTCACAACAATATGAACAAGATTTAGGAGATACGAGTATATTATCCCTTCTCATCACCTTACACCACCGTCTTCGTATTTTCGCATCACTCGAAATACGAAAAAAACACTTTCTCGGGTGTTTTTCGAATAGTATTTGTGCACTCCAGTACTATGCAATACTCATAAGATAATTTTTTGGCTTCTTCCATGGCTTTAAAGCTATTAAAACTGTAAATATGTATGAAATAACTGAAAAGTTCATAGTAAAGTCCCACTGGACGTGTCGTGTGACGTCACGCAAAGCGCGCGCAAAATGGCGGCGTTTCAACTGCTCTAATTTTTTCAATGTTTTAAATTTCGTTTTTAAAAATATCTAGAATATTTTGAAGATTTTTTATATTTTGTTCTATGTTATAATGTTGTAAACTATTAATTTAAGGCAAGAAAAAAAAACATGAATATCCCCTATTTCGGACCAGTATAAATGTTGTGGTCCGGATACAGTGAAAACGTTGGTAAGCGTGAAAATGCGCGGTCCGTGAATAATTTCATAACTTACATTGTTAATACTGAAATTAATTATGTCCGATAGTTGGTACGAGCATGTGCTACGTTCTGTCAAAATAAGAGCTGGTTTAATATAGTTCAGTAAGATCGCTTTTTTAAGGTTTTCCAATAAATCTGATAAATACTATATTTACATTTAATAAATAAATAAAACAATCAAAATAAATTAAACAATATAAATAATATTTATTTACATATTTTTTAAATATGTACAACAAAACTTGTAAGAACATTTAGATACTAAAAATTAAATTATTCAGTTGTCAGTGCAGCAACAGCATTGATTTTGACATTGTTGCACACAATACACTACTTATCTTTTGTTTGCAATATTTGCATTGAATGATGGCGTCAAAATGCTCAGAGACGTGCAGACGTGTCGTCGTATTAATATACCGACCGTACGCACGTAAATAGCGCGCTGATAGCAATTTCGGACCGAAATAATAGTCGTTATTCTTTGAAACATCGTCCATCTTCCTTCAACGTACTCCAATAGTACCTATACATGTAAACTAGTGGCCGCCCGCGTGGAAGTCGGTTTCCCGTGGGAATGAGATGTTTTCCCGCGGTAAAAAGTACCCTATATGTTATTCTGATGTAGGTATAACCTATATTACTGCACAGTTTCATCCAAATCCGTCCAGTAGTTTTTACAAACAGTTGTAACAAACATCCATCCATAAATCCATACATACTGACAAACTTTCACGTTTATAATATTAGTAGGATAATATATCAATGAGCACACGAGCACACGAATTATGCGTTTTACAACTGCACTATTTGTCCGCATAACCGTTTGTCGGCGTGTAGAAAGCGATAGCAATATTTTTTTATTATTTCAAAAGCTTGTTGAAAAAACTTAAACGCTCATTGAGACCGATTCCGTAGCGCAGTGGTAAACTAGTAAGCGGAAAAATCATAGTAGGTTCCGTTTACTTTACGTTCCCCGGGTCGCTAGGAAGATATGGTGGTGAATAAGTACTTACTAAGGGCGGATCCAGCTTGGGCGCTAGGGGGGTCACAAAGTAGTGGTGAAGTTAAAACACATTATATAACAATTTTAATTAGTGGAACACCTAGCTAGGTCCCGGACCTAGTCCAGTGGTACTTACCTAGTGATAAGGTTCTCACGTACTCTGTTGTGCCTACATTTCAAGCTTGCGTTTAGTTTAGGTGCACTTCACAGCACAGCAGACAGAGCACTGTGGGTGGATATTGGTTGGTACTTACCTACAAGCATCTACAAGTAATACTTAGATTCCTCGTTTTTTGTCGGGCTAATAAAATGCGGTATATTGGTAGTAGTGGAACTTAATTTCAGTAATACTTTCCTACATATCCCTACTTCCCTACTAATATTATAAATGCGAAAGTAACTCTGTCTGTCTGTCTGTCTGTCTGTCTGTTACGCTTTCACGCCTAAACCACTGAACCGATTTTGATGAAATTTGGTATGAAGAAAGAACTGAACTTGGGAAAGGACATAGGGTACTTTTTACCGCGGGAAAACTTCTCATTCCCACGGGAAACCGACTTCCAGGCGAACGGAGTCGCGGGCGGCCACTAGTTTGCCATAAAATAAGTTATGTTCTATCGAACTGACTGCCCAAACGTAATAACAGCGTAATCGCCTAGAAGTTTGCGAATTTGAAAAGCGAAGAAGGCAGGTAGGTAAGTCGAAGCCATATCCATCCAGGCATTAAGCACCTTTCTACTACATAATTACTTCAAGATGTGCTAAATGAACAATGTCCTACCTACGCATGATCTTTGACCCAAAACAATGTTGTGTTGGAAGAACAAAGAAAGACCTACGCCTTGTTTACCTACCTACCACCTACTAGTTGCACTTTATTTATCCTACAATAATACTACGTACCGGCTTCACCGTATATTCGGCTATGCCAAAGGTTATTTAAAAAGTAACTGTCTCTTTCACGTATTGCGAGGATAGCACTAACACGAGAGAGATGCAAATAGTTATCTGTTCTAGTATTCAATCCGTGCAATGATGGTCTGAACTCCAAAGCTAGCAAACAAGCGTGTAGTCGCGGCTATCTAGCGAATCGCCCGACCGACACCAACCAGGCGAGTCAGTCAAGCAAGCAACAAGCAAAGCAAGTCAAGTCAGTCTGGTTTTATCGCTGTAAGTGGCGCACGTGCCGTCAAAGCCGCCGCCGTTTGTTTCTAACGATCGAGATTTAAGCTCATTTTCCACTATTTATTCAATGAAAACTAATAAAAAGTGTGCGTGTGTAGAAAACAAATGAATATAAAGCATGTTGCCAAAACTGTAATAGGTCTGTTGACGAACTTTTGAGTTTACATTGTTATTTTTCGCGATTGACAAATAATAAGTGTTGTTTGAAGTGACCTATTGGATTCGTTTTGGTGTTGGCAGCCTTATTGTTGCAGTTCGGAGCTTATTTGGGATTTTCAAGGTTAGTTTCACCTTATTAGTGGTTATAGTTGGCTCCGTATTCAGGTGGATAACGGTAATCGAGCGGGTAGGTCCTAGGTATCACGTTGTTGATTTTAAACGTTGAAATCCTAGTCGTGCAAACTGAACTGCGATAGGTTTTTGTAGGTATAATATGTATGGTTTTAACCCAGGTTATAATATTGTTTTTACTAATCCTTGTTGAACGGTAGCTGCATTGTACCATCCTATTTGGTATCGTACCTACCCTTTTAATAAACTACCTGCCCCTATGCATTTCGGTACAAATATATTTTTCAAAATATTGATTTGATTTACTTCTTGTAAATAGGAACATGTCAATTCTGCTTGCAAGATGCAACCACAGATTTGTTGCAACGTTTGCCGATGCAGAAAAGTGGGTAGGTAATGGTAAATAATTTACTCCTAATGCTGTTGAATAAAACAGAAACCAACAGATAAATCGTATTATGCCCAAAATAATGTAATGTATTGACCATATGTAGTTGTCTAACTAGATTCGTCTCGGTCAAGGCGATAACTCTCTTTAGCAACACTTTGAAACACGAGTTCGAAATCGTCATAAAAATGCATAGGTACCTACATAACACACGTAACTTGGATTTTCAACCTGTCAAATACACAATCTATTTTAATAACTTAACGTAACTTATGTGCTATTAGACAATAGCTACATTGCGTTATTGGTTTGCCAGGTATTTATTATTTATTTTATTACGAAAGTTTCGTAATCCTGTGTGAATAATTATATTTTTGATGGTTGCAATAACCGCTCTTCGACAATGAAAACGTGACGTTCCATTTATTTTGTGAAAGGTTTATTTAACTGTTAAAGACTGTGAAATTTATTAATTATTCAAACTAAATTAATGAACTGTGAATATTTGGGCACATTATTTGTATAACTTACGGATTTTTATTTGTTTATGATATTAGGCGACAAAATATCATTATTAACAACTAAGAAGAACAAATAGCTAATAGGACTCTCCTTTAATGTTTAGTTATGACGTTCTGCTGTAATAATTTTTCAATTTTTAACTTCTGTATGGATGATAGACACCGAAATTGGGCCACTTCATTTTCGGTGATAACCATTACCTGTACAGAAAAGTTGACTGCTTTTAGCCTATCCTTACCTTACGCCTGCGATTACCTACTCTGCTTCGGAACCTACCATTTCCAAACTTTTGTAAAAGAAATAGGTTAGACAGGTGCGAACATACTTAATCTGGATTTGCACTTATCTTGGGTTTATTCTCCGCAATTACTAGGAGTTCGCGTTTAAAGTTAGCTGGAAATCAGAAAAAATGTAGGTATTAAAAAATTAAATATAAAAAAAACAGGAGTCTTGATGTACTTAAAGCTCTTAAGTGCTTTTTTTAATTAATTGCTAACCGGAATCGGGTCAAACCAAAATAGGCCCCCGACTAAGCTAGTAAATCCGTGGCTCAAACAAATATTAGGTAGTATATGATGTTGTGTTTACATTGACTCCAGTGCCCAAATTTGTACCACTATTTGTGCACACGTTTTCACAAAATTATTCAGCAGATACAACTACCAATACGCGAACCGGTTAAAATATACAAACAGTTACACCTGCTTGTATCAATCTTTTGTAATTTTACGTCAGTTGTTATCTTTATTTGCCGCAACTGCGTATATAGGTCGTTTGCGAATTGCACCTGTGATATTCTGTAAATTAGAGGACCACAAACATTATTTAAGTTCTACTTTACCATCTTGCTATTATTATCTACTATTATAAACGTGAAAGTTTGTGAGTATGTATGGATGTTTGTTACTCTCACGTAAAAACCACTGGACAGATTTAGATGAAACTTTATAGTAAGTAATATACATCAGAATAACACATAGGGTACTTTTTACCGCGGGAAAACTTCTCATTCCCACGGGAAGCCAACTTCCAAGCGAACGGAGTGGCGGGCGGCCACTAATTTTAAATTCGTAAAGAGCTACAGTTCAGCCATTCGTTTATGAATATTGGTTGTGGCGGAAATGAGACCGTTATAATTTCTTGTTTTATGTTCCCGTTCCTTAATTTTGATTATTTCGGTTATGTCTTAATTTAAACTTAACCCCAATTTTTTATTTAAGTGAATGATATTTTATGATTATAATAGGTAAGTAGCAGGTTTTTGTACAAATGGTTAATGGTGGAATAGAATTTATCGGACGATTGAAAATCTGCCCTTTCTAAACTAAATCTATGTATTCACATACTTACATTTATTTGCTGATTCTCATGTTTTCTTTTAAATCTAGTACTTAGGTATTTTATTGTCAAAATGAGATAAGAAAAAGTACCTATCTAAAGTTATGAAAGGACTTAAAATTAAAGGACAGTTCATTTGTTTTTCACTATCTATGTTAGTATTTCAAAACCAATGGAACTTAAATTAATCAAATTGTAATTTAAAATTAATTTTAAGTTATCTTCATTAATTGTTGTCCCGAATCGCCTAAAGTTTGTTTGAATGAACTAAGTTTTCAGCTTAAAGAGGTCGTTTAGTTCCCGCCGGATTAATTTAAATTTCGAACCGTCCGGCGCAATGTCAAGCGGAATGTTAGCTTTTCTGGTAGTTTTGAAAGTTTTATTTGTGGTTGGCCGAATGAGATTCTAAATGAGTTTTCAAAAGGTAGCCAGGTAGATAGGTACTTTATATTTCATGAAGTAATCACTGGCGAGCAAATACCGTGACATATATTTTACTTCAGATTTTGCCAGTGTGATGTGCACTTTGGAAAAACGCAAGCTTTTTTTGGTTGCACCAACTGTATACTCGACGATTTTGATCCCGCTTTAAAAGTATCTCATTTAAGATAGAAAAAACATGCCTTTGTGGTCTTCGTTTGTAATAGATTACAAAATAGTATTTGCGTAGGTTATAATGTAGTAATGATATCGTCGTAATAGTATGGTTGAACTGCTATACTAACGCTAAAATAGTAGCTACTAAATTTAGTATTTTTTCTGCTCACATACCGTAAGTGCGAATAATATCCCTTCATAATGAAACTTCGAGAAAAACCTTAACCCAAAAGTATATTGAACCTAGGTTAAGATAGAAAAACAATAATCTCGCAGTAACAATCTAATTTCACAATCGTGCCTACGCGCAGGTTCGGTAAGGGCTAATCGACCTGAAAATGTCAGTCCTGCCATTGTGCAGCGATTACCAAATGTCATGGGTCGTTTGACGTTTGACGGCTGCGTCTGTCAATTGCATAGAGCTTGGAAAACTCTGGGACGCATTCAGACTTACGTCGCGTTACCTGAGTTTTGGATGTTTTTTAAAAGCTTTCATTTAGTTTCACTTGTGTGTTCAAAATCTTGCAAGTTTAATTTGACCCACTTCCCGGTATCCAATTGAGCTGAAATTTTGCATGCTGGTCCAGAACCGATGACAATGCATGTTAATCATAAACGTGACCTGATGCTGCTGCGAGGATCGGCTCCCTACGAGAAATCCCCTCTGAATTGATATTTTTAAGGCACTTTAATAAAAGCTTGTTTTAAAAGTTTTTTTATCATTATTATATTTTATTATTTTTGCACTGTAGACTTTTTTTTTTTTATTAAACGAAACCTCCAACATAGTCGGAGCACTTGGTAATACTAATTTATACGATATATCTATTAACATTTATTCTTATATCTAATTTAATTATTTGCATTCTTGTTTATGTTATATACAGTACTTTTCCAGGTGTTTTACTTCTTAATTCTATTACATATATTTTCTTGCTATTTTCTACAATCACTTAGTCTCTACATTTTTGTTTTGCAATTATAGATATAGTTTATGTTAAACATAAACTGTCGTTATATTGTGTTTTCTAATAATCTAGTTCTCCTTTATTACTATTAACTATAAGACAACTTTTATATTTTCTTATAAAATATTAATTATCTTATTCTTAACTACTTATTTCTATTATTTACATTAACTATTATTTTTATGCAGAACTCAAGGAAGAGTTTTCTATTTTTACCATGCATGAATTTGGCAAGATTTTCTTTCTTTATTACCATATTTGTGCAGTTTTCTAATTCAAATCTCTGTTTTAGAAACACTGGGCAATCCAAAAGGATGTGGGGGACAGTCTCCGGGGTTTCGTTGTCGCAGGGACATGCTGGGCTCTCCTTGCACTTAAAACGATGTAAGTACTCGGAGAGTCCACCATGCCCCGTTAGGATCTGTGTAGTGTGGTAGGTTGGGACCATCTTTCTTACAACTGTATACGCGGCTGTGGCATCGGGGAAGAACAGCTTGGTGATAGAGCCGGTGTCTCCGTCTTTGTATCGCTTGTTCCATCTGTCAAGGGTCACAGAGCGTATGTGGCTCTTGACAAATGAAACGGGGCATAAGTCATAGTCCGGCTTTCGTTTCAGTTTTAGGGCCGCGTCCTTTGCCAGTT
Organism: Emmelina monodactyla; assembly: GCA_916618145.1. NCBI lineage: Eukaryota > Metazoa > Arthropoda > Insecta > Lepidoptera > Pterophoridae > Emmelina > Emmelina monodactyla. The sequence continues at coordinate 10,092,540 of OU745304.1, read as the reverse complement.
TGTCTGCCCTCTCATTCCCCTCGAGCCCCGCATGGGCTTTGATCCTGCACTGTAGACTAACATTGGCAGGTAAAATGAAACTTATTTAGAACAATGTAATTGAATATGGAGTTCTTATTATTGATATTTACTTACTAATATTATCATTCCTTAATTTATTTTCGTCGTTGAGCTTGGATAACTTAATTTCGCGCACTCAAAAATAAATACAAAATATATGAATAAACAATTATAAAATAACAATTCCCATCATAACTTACTTTATGCTCCAAAACCATGAATTCTAAAATTCTTTATTGCTCGTAAAAACATAGGATATTCAAAAAACTAATAAACTTTACAAGCTATATAAAGTTGTTGACGTTTGAAACAAAAACCGTAGTTATTTTAGATACCAATATTGTATTTTTTATCTGGCAACTCGGGCGAGGTGAGTTCGTACCAATAAAAACGACTGGCCAAATGACTTGACCAAATTAGGCTTGGGTTGTTCTTTCTACTATTTTGTTTCAAGGCTGTTTGATAAGGAAATAAAAAACGATACTGGATTTTGCTGGTCGTATTATGAAGCTGTAGATTGCAGTTGCAATTTTGGTGTTGGCATTATCTTGATCGTGTAATTGAATGGAAAACTACTTAAAAACGTATTTTGAGGTCTTTAACCAACTACCTACTGTAAAAAAGTGTAATTTTGAGCTTAATTTTTGGAATACTTATAGAAGTTACCTAAACTGCATGTTTTAGAGTTTGATACAAGATTTTCAAGCTATCGCTTAATAAAAACTGGGATACAACGTGACGTACCTATTCCTTGCTTTTATATTATAAACATATCTAGATCTTTACAAGATCAAGTTATAATAAAGTTCGCTCAGTAATATTGAATGATATCGTGGGCAGGGCTTTAAGCTTCGACTTATACAATCATTATCTTTACATTGTAGATTCAATTGTAGATTCTACAATATGAAGAATGATACTTATATTAGTTACTACAAATATCAAGCTCTATGAACGTTAGACGTTACTATCATTAGCTTAGGGACATGTGCTTAAAAAAAATATGTTAGACTAGTGGCCGCCCGCGACTCCGTTCGCGTAGAAGTCGGTTTCCCGTGGGAATGCGAAGTGTTCCCGCGGTAAAAAGTACCCTAATGTTATTCTCATATATAACCCATATTACTGTAAAATTTCAAAAAAAAACATCCATACATCCATCTATACACATTTATAATATTAGGATTAGCTTGACGTAGGCCACTACAAACAAACCATCATGCACAAAAAGAAAATAACTATCATTATCTTACATTTGTCATCGACAAACCGTATTGAACTGAAGCTACCAATTTTACATCTTCCTCTAAGCGTTTACCTATAAATAACTAAGTTATCCACTTTAGCGAATTCCAACTAGGTACTAGGCGCTCATCTCAATGCGGTTTTATTTCTGTAGCCAGCACTAGAATGTACCAGGAGTTTAGAAGCAGGTAGGTGTATCGCAACAGGTTCTCTCTACCCCGATACACATTATGTAAGACCCCTACTATGGGTACTCGCAATGTTATTTTTGATAGACTTGAGACACTAAAACTAGAGTTATTTATAGAACTTGAACATTGGTGGTGGGAGAAATATTGGAATGACAGTGCAAGGAGTTTAGTAGTTAGAATTTGCTTTTGTTTAGTGACTTGTTAAAACAAAGTCGATTATTTTTATTATCGGTAATGTTTTTTGAAGAATCAAACTTATTTTTTTAAAACGGTTTATTTACCATTATTTACCATATTAAGGTAACATGTTTAATGTGCTGTATTTTATTAAAACTCTTTTTTGTAACGGTTGTTTAAAAATACAACTGTTACAAAACAAACGTTTGGATTGCTGAAACTTAATCAATATTATGAAGTAAAAAAAGCCATACTTAGTTAACTATTTGGGAACTACGTCATCTTATTAAAAACGAAACAATTTTAATTGGATATCACAAACTTAACATAATGAATACCTACATTGTATTTTGAAAGGACTCAAGCCATCAGCGCACATGCAACATAACATCGTTTGCCATAAAAAAATGATTTGTACGTTCCATGCCTGTAATACAAACTGTAATATTTTAAATACGTTGCGACTTCTCGCTCATCAAGATCTAGAAACAGTAGTAGTGGTTTCTATTCGTGCAGATCGTGAATACTATTGCTAGCAAAAATGTATTCACCAGCAAATGGAAATGGTACTTAGTAAATGGAATGTTCCAGAAATGCCTGCAATCGTAGGAAGGCAAGATTGGTACTTTTTGTAATGACGAAAAGCAACAAAGATTGAGTTTTCAGCGTGGTTTTAGACATTGTTCAAATTCGATGAGTTGAAATTTCACATGAATAAGTTAAATTCTAAATGGAAATCGAATTTAGGAGTAAAGGTCAATACAGATTTGTAATAGACGTGACCCGTGACCTGAATCTATTGAAATCGGGTTAAATCGTTTGTATCTTTTAGATTTATTTTAGATTAAAACCATTTCACGTTTTAAGTATGATTTAACCGCAGTAACAAAAGCTCTACCAATTAACATCTTTATTCAGAAACACCAAATGAATCTATATTAGTATGGATATGGCCATAAGTTGACAAATTATATAAGTACCACCCACGCTAAAAGCTTCTATTATCCGACAAAGAACAGAAGCAATTGTTCTTAATACCTACTAAGAAAACTAAATAAATAATTGTTCCAGGTGTTGCGAGTAAGTGAATACAAACCGCTTTTACACTAAAAGGAATAAATACACAAATAGAGCTTTAATCTGATAGACACACAAAAGATATACTCTACCTGTTGATTAAACTGTTTATAAATATTAAGTAAAACAAAAGCTGGCTACATACTTTTAAAGTAAGCAATAAGAACCGAGGTTAAAGTTTTTTATTTATTTCGTAACAGTTTATACCCACGGCTTTTTTCAACAGTTAATTAGTTAATGCTTGATTAAGTACTCATTTTTTTTATCCAAATGATAACCAAACCGATTTAAAAATTTATTTACTAGCAGAAAGCTTTATTATCTGGGATTTGTAGCTAACTTTTACTAAATAATAGGTGGGACTTTGCCCACATACAATTAATTAGGAATTAATTTATTGAAGCGTTTGAGATTTGCACGAGCTCATAAGAACTCCTAAGTCATGAAGTGCACCTCTAGATGTTTCTTCAGGCTTACATAATAAGGAACAAGTTCAGTTGTTTTAAATTTATAAGATTAAAATAAAATTACAGTTATTTACTTTTACTAATAGATATAATGTCTTTCATTAAACCGAAATCATAAAACAAAGCTCTCGCTTTTCATTTCTTTTCATTTTCTTTTCTTATTTCAAAAATAAATCTAGAACGTTATTCAAAAACACATAAACGGAAGTACAATCATATCGTTTTAAAATAATAAGTTTAATTCCAACAATTCTCTTTTTAAACTTTAAGTTTATTCTAAAGTTAAATTCAAAAGAAACACATATTAAATCTAATACTATTTTTAAAAACAAACTCTAAAAAATTATACACATCCAAAAATATACGACCTCTAGTTAATCTTCCTAGATTCCCGACGGATGTGTTCAAGTTACCGCGTAGGTGTTAATTACCTGTGCTTAGATCACCTGCTAGTGTTGTATGTATGTAAGGATGTTTCACGTCTATGGCAAATAGAAGTAACCGTGGTTGGAATACATAGAACATCACTTACCTTAAGTTATCTGATTACATACACAAACATACACCCATCTCAATTATAACATTTTTATTTAAAAATAAATAAAAAAATACCTTTAAAATGAGACGTTAAAAATAACTCTGACTCTTAATTTAAGCTTAGAAAAAATCCTTTGAAGTTTTTCATCAGTACTTTGTTCCCTCAACTTTTTGCGGTTACCTGTGAAATTTTACTAAAGCTTCTCTGCCTTATCAACGTCTATCTTATTCAACATTTGTTCTCAATTATTTAAAGTTACCTTGATAATGATCCCTAAATAATAAACGTCTTGTCTAGCCTAGACTAATTACATACATTAATTCTCGTAAGGATGAATGAGTAATTAATTTTATTACACCCACTACAAATGGCTTTACGGTAAACCGCTCCCACTTGATAAAAATACTTGAAGGTAAGTAAATAAAGGCGTAATGCAAAAAGTGGGTATTCTTGAAAATAATGTCACTTGTTTTTTTTGCAATGGCGATACGTAAATGAAGAAATTAAAAATTTGTTTGTATGTGGGAAACTTAACTTACCTATACTATATAACCTTATTGATGAACCAGATAATAACGGAATTTATTTCGTTTTTTTAGCAAGTTAATTCATTATGCTACCTTAGGTAGTTTGAATTTTTTTATTTTAAATGTTCTGATGTTCAATTATTTTTTTTATAATATAAAAAAACATCTTGTAAGAAAATTGTTACAATAAGTGGCGTTTACTATTCGGACGCAATTAGTGACTTGGGTTTATACAATGTAGTTATTTGTCAATGAAATTCCGAAGCGGTTCCATCAAGACCTTGCTTATTATCAAGTGTAACCTTTGTTCGGTTATTTTCTAGTGTTTAATGTCAAATTCGCAGGTCTCACGTACTGTCGTGGGTGACGCAATGTTTGTAAGACAGAGCCAAGATAGAAGAGGTAGCGTTGGATAAAATAAGTATTTGATCATAACGGTAAGGTCACAGTTTTTCTAGTGAAGAAAAATATAAAAACAAAGTGTTGTTTTGGATATTGTATTTGTAGGTTACATGTATTTTTAAGGGTTTATTTTTTTATTTTTCACAAACATTTTCTTACAAACAATCTGGAAAGTGTGTCCTTCTAGTCAATGCAAGTTGAATAGTCTTTGTTCGTTTAAAAAACCTTGACTCCTTTTTATGTGAACCACGACAGATGCCTTCGTTAACGCGTGTCCACAGTATATGTAAACAAATTCACAAAAGTGAAAACATCGGTAAGTAACTAAGGCCGTAAACAAATAAGTAAAATTACCGTAACCGTACAACTTGACGCCTTTAAACCGTTTTACGACTTGGACCCACGGTCATAGTTCATGCGATGATCTTTCGTCGGGTAATTATAGTTTTTTATCCAATCCCAGAGAAAGCCGATGATGTTGGCTATTTACGAAAATAACCAAATTGTCGACATTTTAAACCAGTTACATCCGGATTAACGTTTTTTGCTATACTTAAAGATTACATGATAATGTTATTGTGGTACTGGTAAGACCATATTGGTTCTTTGTTCTTAAACTTAATAAAATATTAATGTATGCAACTTTAACGCGGTGATTAGGTACTTAACTAAAAAAAATAACGATACCCTTATAGAAATCACTTCAGAGGTCGAATAATAATGGTTAATACGTCACATTCAGTGTGGATGAATAAAATAAACTATTTCTGTGCTAAACTTAATTTCTTACGGGAATAAGAACTATTCCCGCGATAAAAATAAGCCTATGCCAGGGTCTCAGAACTAAATCGCCTACAATCAAATCAAATCAAAATTATTTTATTCATAATATATGTAACATATACTTAATGAACGTCAATGTTACAAGCTTCGACTTTACCTAACCGTAGACCGAGAGAAAAAAGCCGGCGGAAAAAAACTCCCAGCACTCTTTTTGAAAATTATACAATACTACTTACAAAATTACCAACGTTTGGGGGAAACGTGAAAGAGAAATGAAAGAATTTAAACTGTTTTAAAGCTTTATATTGAAAGCATAAAAGTGAGTTTAATGTTATGTGCTCACACTCCGAGCACGAAAATATGTCTGTGTCTGGAAGGAAGCTGTCAATATCTCATTGTTTCCTCTTCAGAATCTATTTGAATAATATAAAATAATAGCTGCCAGTATTCAAGCAATAAGTTTCCTACATAGTGCTTATGCACATTACAAAATTCATAAAAAAATTCTGCCGTTTTGACGTGTTCCCAAATACAAAAAAAGAACCGTTAAAACCGAACAGACAGACAAACACACCTTTTCACATCTTCATCTTTTGCATCATCTTAATTATTCTTACGAAGACTAAGGATAATATCTTTTTAATTTGCAATACCAATATGAATCTTTGCCTTCTCGAACCATGACCCACAAACTCCTAACTCCGATAACTGCTACTTGAACTGTATCCCGTTCTTACCTAACTGTATCAGTTGCCTGCGCACACGCTTTCTTTCCCTCTCCCATAGTTGCGTCACGATGCGATTCTAAATTCAAACAACGGAGCATTATCCAATCAATTGATGAGATTTACTTCGCGAAGTCGTTATGAATTTAAATTGGTGTCTTTGTAATTGGTTTTCGTGTTATTTTATTGTGGATGTATTTGGAAACTGGAAAATAATTGGTAGAATCGTAAAAAATATTTTGTTTGTTAGTCTCCCGCTAGCGTTGATGACAAATTTTTATATACCTACATTCGATATCGCTTTAATAACAATCAATGTGTAATCAATAAAACGTCAGTTTTGCCAAATTATTTAAAAACATGTTTTGTACTAGTTTGTTTCAAACAGTTGCTAATTTGGATGACACGGTCCATTAATATAAAATTTAAGTTATAATACAAAGATCTTGTAAGCATAATATTTTGTCGTGAAAATAATTTGAATATTGGTGAAACCTAAATACGTAACACCTACATAATAACAAACTCCAATTATAACTTTGCTTTACAGATTCTATTATGAAATATGAGATGGAGAAGAACAAAACTAATACTTAAAAAAGGAAAACTTACTACTTATGACATAGCTTCATCTTAGTTCTCATCTTTGCCCTAGACTCTAGACCTTAAAATCAAGAGCAAACCATAAAAAATAAAAATAAAACATTCTAAGGGTCTCCCGACTTCCGACAATTTAGACCTTCCCCACAAACTTTCTCCCCCAGTATAACGGCGGTTCACGAAGTTCTATTCTACCCGCAAGCCGCAGAACTGGCGTTACAAACTGGCCTAGTTAAAGATATGTTACGGCACACAACAGATATGTCTTCAAGTACACAACAGATATGTCTTCAAGTTTAAACTCAGTATGAAACTACCCGCAAGCTGGTTATCTTGCGGGCAGAAGGGAAACTTGGGACTAAGTATCAAACTAGTTAGGATTCATAAGATAATGTGTAGTTATTTATTACATTTTCTTGGGAAGACCTATTAAAAACGTTATGTAAGTTTTGTGCTTGGTAAAATTATGCATTTATACGAACTGGCTTCAAGAAGTTTAAATGGGCATTGCGAGAGTGTTTTGTTTCTTTACTTTGTGTTGAAAAGTGGGCATCGTTTTTTTTGTGATGCTAATAATACCAAAGTACACATAATGTTATCAAGAAAAATGGAGAGAAATCCTTTCATAATTTCATTTGGTCTTATTAAAAAACGTTGTGATTTAAGTAAATTTCTTTATTACAAATGTATAAACGCGTCTCTTTGTCGTAGCTTTTTGACCCAAGATTTGTGAAATTATGTTTCTTGTCTGTCATTATTTTTACAGTTTTCGTCAAACGAATTCACAGAGCAAATTTTTTTTTACATATTTAGGTTTAAAGTGCATTTATGAATAAAAGAGTTAATTTAGATTATAAAAATACTTTTGGATTAAGAACCTCCTACTAAATAAACTTGAAAATGTGATTACACTGATGTTCAGTTCAGGGCATCTAATTTCGCTTTGAACTTCAAAGAGCTAGTTTGTGCCATTACCGATGGTAACCTAAAGTAAAACTAGGATACAAATTGGGGCTTTTCCGTATCGAGTTACCCGATAGGTACTATACAGCATGTCTCAAAGTTTACCGTATTACTCGACTGCTACAGATGGGAGGGTAATGTTTTTTATGTGTATGTATGTATGTAATAGCATTAGATTAACCTTTTTGACAGAGAGTGTAAAGATCTCAGGAAGACTTAACTAAACATGTCTTGCAGTGTTTATCATTAGCTTTATAGTTAACCTTAGTTAACCTTTTTAGGTGCTTTTACCTTTCGCCCGCGGTTTCAGTCGTGTGACAAAAAATATTTCCTTTATTGTATAAAAGTAGGTAATATAAGTATGGATTTTTTTCTACCTATTTCATCATGGTATGAGCAAGTCACACAGAAAAAAATCTACTCTCAGTTTAACTGTTCAATATAATTCAACATTAAAACTTGTGGAACATACTGTACATGTATAAAATTCGAGCCAATACTTTAAAGAGCACTTCGTCTTTGACTAGTTAAGCGGAACTAGGTGATTGCAAACTATGCTGTACTCCTAAAAGAAGGTCTTTGAAGGAAGAGACTTCTAGTTCTAACCAACTTTAGGTCCAAAGATGAAAGTACCTACAAACTTGAAAAGTTGGAATTTTGAAATATATTGCTATCACTCTCTGAGTGACGCTGTTCAGTAGTGAGTAAGAAAGACAATAGGAGGTCGAACTAATTAATTTTAAAAATAGAGTCACTGAAACCTAAATTGAAATAAAAAATGGCTAGTTTCTTTTTCAGTGGATCCTAGTGTCGAAAAGTGTAAAAATAAAAGCTTTTAAAAATACAACCTTCATTAATTTACGATGAATACGGTAGCATGGACAAGGACGAATGTCAACTTCCAAATAGATGTTAAAGGTATAAAAAAAATAACTTCTATGGATTTTTTGTCCTTAATATGCAAAGACGCGGATACGAATTTCTCCAAAACTTTGGAGACAACTTATAAATCTTCAGAAATAAATATGTGAATATTATACGAGTTCACAGTTTATCATCAGAAACTTCTAATATGACTGCGTAGGTATTTTGTTACTCCCAAGCACCTGCCAAGTTACGTTACTTGATAGCATCAAACCGGCCAAACTGGCGTTTTGACGTGTTTTGATAGTGTTTTATGAAACTTGGAAGTTCCAGAACACAACCGCTGGACCAACTTGATTTTGACTGTGAATTGAATCATTAACTCTTAGCTCTAAACCCACAATGTCAACAACAAACCGTGAAATTAGGTAACGACTAATTACATTTTATCTCGATTGTTTATTTTAATAAGGCCTCCATTTTTATTTCCTCATCTTCGTAATGTTTCAGGCTCGTGATTCAAACAATAGTATCTTACTGTTTTTCTTTTACAGAACCTCTATCAACGGGATTTCTTTGTTGTTTTATCAAGATGTTTAATTAAAGAATCGAAGTTATTCAGTGGAGAGCTAATTAGTGACTTTCGAGTTTGTTTTGCTTATCGTTTTTTTTTCTTAGTCCTTAAATATTGTGTCAGCAAAGTTTAGTCAAACGTCTACAATTTCGTCAAAGTATTTTAAGATATAAAAATATTGTAGAGTTTTGTTTTTTACGTGGGAACGATAGGGAAAAAATATTTGATATATTAAAAGTGTTTTTTTTTGACGGGCTGCACAAGAAAAAGGACTTTTGGAGTACCTTATTTTAGTAAAGTGAATTGAGTCAAGTGAACACACAACTAAAGTCCGTTTTTACTTAAAGAACCCATGTCTTTTCTTTTATCTATTAGTATCTTTTAGTATTTAGTAACTTAAATCGTACATTTATACGCTTATCTACAAAACCTATATAGATAGCAACAAAAATATCTAAATGCTGGTAGTAATATAAATGCAGGTAGCATAATAAGCTTGCAAAGTGATTAATTATTATTACGATGAAAGAGCTTTTAGCTAACAAATTAACAAACTCAAAATGAATTTTACAAGTCGACGCTTAAAAATGGGTTTTTGTTATGGTTTAAACTTTTTTTAGTTAAATTTAATTTTGATAACGAGTGTTATTTTTCAATTTGTTTTAAAATTTAATGTAATTCTGTGTAACTACAAAGTGTGAAAGTTATACATTAACAGACAGTACCCAGCAGTATAAATCAAAGTAATGGTTATTCTGGTAGTACTTTTCAAACGAAGTTGAAAATGTGCATATTAATGATTTTAATCTTTATCAGGCAACATTTATAATGGTACTTAAGCCCTCTGTTATAAAGTTTAATTTGCTTTGTTCATTTTAGGGTTGTTATAACTGTAAGAGGATTTTAAAGCCGTTTTAACTATGCTCAATTTACCTTTTGTTTCTTAGTAAAGTTAAATTAATTAAATGCCTCTTAGTACTACTATATATTGTAATGTTAATTTTAATTTTCTTTTCAAAATTTAACTTGTTGGACGCTAAATGAAGGTAGGGTATTACACTGTAATGACTTAATTTCGATTTGATTCAACTTTAAAGACATTTATCTTAATTACCGTATGTATTTTGTTGTTGTTTTATCTATGGTGTAAAAAAAACAAACTAAAATAGGGTGTATTTTTTAGTTTTAGTTCTTTGGCTACCTTAAATAATCGCTTAAACATAACTTTAACACGGAATGATACAACAAATGTACCTTTTCGTTGCCTGAATGATGTTTCACCGTGCGATATCCCTATATTCTTAAAACTATTCTAAAATACTACACATTTCTCTTTAGAATTTTGCCTTCCCTGCATCTAATCTGATATGCAACATATCTTCATATTTCCCGTCTAACTCGTCTAACTTGTATATACTGTTTTCCAATAACCCGATAACTTGCTATTTCAGGCTCCTGATAGTTATCTCACGGCTTAGGCTACCTAATTGTTAGCGAGTGTAAATTCATTAAAGCTAGGAACACTAGAGACAGCTTTGCGAAGCCTTAGTGTAAGATCTATAGTCATTGTGTGAGGGTGTTATGAGCTGGTTCATTATGCCAGTAAGCCAAGGATTGGGTTGTCATTTTTATTTGCTGGTATAACTTAGGAAAAGGGCATTAGTTTTGTGGATTTTGTGTCGGCTCACGTGGTGACCATGTTTTTCTATTTATTAAGCCCAAAAATTAATTGTTTACATTCCTTATTTTTTTTTAAGGATTTTTTTTAGGGTGCCTAAGCTATTCAAAATAGTATCAAGCGACTTACCTATTTCATTATCATTACATAGTATAAATCCAAGTCGCTAATTCTGTCTGTTTGTAAGTTTGTCCGCTATCTCCTCCTAAACCACACGACGGTTTTTAATGCGGTGTTTGCCATCTTTTAGGGTATTTGTTCATTTAAATTTGTAAATATTGAACATTCAAAAAAAATTTCTTTAAATTAGCCAAAATTCGATGTTTCGTGATCAAGTCGGCCAAAATACACCATTGCGAAGCGCGGGCGGGTCGCTAGTCTATGTATATTATTGTACATACGTATTTCCTTTATACATATTATACCTTTTAGTTAATCTAGTCTTATCAAGCTTAATAAACAGAAACCTATGCCTTTCCCTTTTATAAATAACTTTAACACGCCGAGATCTTTTCATAAATCTGTCGACACTGGGTCGGACCCCGTCTGACCCTAACACAACATTACCCTTCGTAATGTACTTGAAAGGGCTGTAAAGGGTTAAAATGAGGTCCCTTAGTGCTTTACAAATACTTAAAAAGCGAAACGAGAAACGAAAACGTATGCGTTTTGAATTATTACGAGTTTAAAAAGGGGCTGTGAACAAAATCAAGACTTCGAATTTCTCGTTTTCTTAACTAACAACTGTTTTTTAATACTTATTCTTATGAATTTAGCTACGCTTCAATGATTGCTTTTTTTTTGAATTTAAAATTATTTTTAAAATTATTTTAAATTTATTTTATTTTTTTATTTATTTAACATATTAAATGTATAATTTTTTTGTGTTTTCGGTCGCGTATTGGTAAATATACCTAAATATTAATCGTTATTATACGTTAATAGTAAATATTATTCTAAATAAATTGGGTATAGGTTTCGAAAAAAGGTAATCTATCTAAAATAGATGAATTAATGGCTGCGCATTATTTATCAAGAAATAGTGATTTTGTTGCCGCCGAAATGTATGATATGTTCTAAACTGTTTTATCAAAACAAAATAACCAAAATAATGGAAGAATGCAAGTCCAATAGTAGAAGTATGTACCAACCTACCTATCATTATTTTTTTTACGTTAATGACAACAAATCATGTATCATAGTTTTGTAGCTATTATAGGTAGGTACGTCCTTCTAATATTATAAATGTGAAATTTTGTGAGTATGGATGTATCAATGTTTGTTACTCTTACACGTAAAAACTACTGCCCCCCCCAAGTCAAGTGGCAAGTGATATTTGCGATAGCGAGTGAATAGAAAAAATATGTATGAAACTGTCAAATTGCAAGCTTGTAAAAAATTTATTCTATTCACTTGCTATCGCAAATATCACTTGCCACTTGACTTGGGGGGCTGGACGGATTTGGATGAAACTTTGCAGTAGGTTACACATCAGAATGATCATAGGGTACTTTTTACCGCGGGAAAATTTCTCATTCCCACGGAAACCGACTTCTACGCGAACGGAGTCGCGGGCGGCCACTAGTATGTATACAAAGATACCGCTCTTCTAAGTAAATTTAAATAAATACATGCATTGATTTAGTACTAACTAGCTTTAGTTAGCAGCTTCGCCCGCGTTTCCGTCGGGAACTGTACATTTTCCCAGGATTATAAGAAGCCCATGGATTATTTCAGTCTTCGTCCAGATCCGTTCAGTACTTTTTGTGTGAAAGATAACAAGCACAAACACAATCTTCCGCGTTTATTATATTACTAGGAAGTAGGATACCTATACGATCTAGATGTAGGTAGTTGAACGTTACAGATGCACTTTACCTTTACTATTTTATTTAAGTAATTTAATTTATTTTTTATTGCAAATGTAGATGATATGAACTAAACCTCTTTTATTTATTTGTATTTTTACTAACAAATTGTTTAATGGTATTGGTTATGTTCAAGTTAAAAGATTTGGTGATGTATGTATGTATCCTTTGGAACTGTAAAAAACAACTTTTCCGGCGAATTGATAGTTGTATTTTTACATTTAGGCACAACACATGATTTCCTAGTAGTTGGATTAGACATTTTTAAAAGTATTTAGGTTTAATTTAGACGACAAGTGCGCGCGACCGCGAGCGTACTGAGTGAGCCAGACCGAGCCAGTTGTGGTGTGACGTCACACCGCCACCGGCGGCAGCCCGCGTCGTGCGGTAGCAACTTATTTTACTTATAAATCGGAAACTAATTGACGCATCGAAATAATTCTTTCACCAGTATTTTTTATTTTTGACAGAGAATACGAAGAGATAATAATCAAAATTTGTTAACATTCTCCATTGTTAAATTTGGTTAACACATGTAAAACAATTAATCTATTTGACCAAAGAAAGTGTGTTTATGAAGAAGGGGGCTTACTCAAAAGCTTCGTTTGTATCTACAGTTGCCTCTTAACGTGTTTCAGTGAATTTAATTAAGGCAATGCTCAAGCTCATTTTTAAATAAAAAAGTGATGACGTTTTCTTCATCGCTTCCATACCATATTAGTTGTTTTATAATACGATATTTTTCAGTAATAATAAAGCAATTGAAAATGGCGCTTTTGACATAAAAACCTACGACACAATACACCACAAAAGAGCAGTGAGAAATAGCATCTGATTGCGGTCCCCTGGCCTAGATACTAAATAGGAAATCTGTCTGTAGTTTTCAAAGCTGTGCCGGAAAATATAGCGGTTTGTCTTTTTAAAGGCAAAGGTCGGGATAGAGGGCGATGGAAAATAATAGCGTCATTTATGAAGGCAATAATATGTATTTACAAACGTTTTGTCACACTTTGGACGATTAAAACCTTTTAACAACAGCTTCCTTACCCTTTAGCCGTGTCTTTACAATTAAATTTGTATCTTAATCTGGTCATTGCTACGTTTCCATACCTACATAAACCAGAGTCATAAACGACGAACAAACGTTTCCTTCAAACACGTGTATACAATTGTTACTCGGTGCTAAATCGAAGCGATCGAGGAAATCGCTGAATAACGATCTACTTGAATCGTTATCAAGTACGACATACGCTACTTGTCGAGTGGTCTGTGCTTCGCTATAAATAAATTGAATTGGAGGTTAACAAATTTGTTTTTGATGAGAACAATAGTATTTTTTTTGGATTTAAAAAATGCATGTTTTGTAGTTTACAAACAAATTGATAGGATCAGAAAAGATTTTAACATACTTATATGGCTCTTGCTACAGTGCTGAAATATCTGTGTGAAATACCTAGCAGGAACACCGACAATAAATAATAAAAAATAAGTTTCAATAATCCCTACTTCCCTACTAATATTATAAATGCGAAAGTAACTCTGTCTGTCTGTCTGTCTGTCTGTTACGCTTTCACGCCTAAACCACTGAACCGATTTTGTTGAAATTTGGTATGAAGAAAGAACTGAACTTGGGAAAGGACATAGGGTACTTTTTACCGCGGAAAAACTTCTTATTCCCACGGGAAACCGACTTCCACGCGAACGGAGTCGCGGGCGGCCACTAGTTAATTATATAAATCTATGAATTGTATGTATAATGCAAATTGAATTTTAAATCATTAATCAATTTCAAAAATAGCCTCATGTCCGAGTATTTGAACTTGTTAGGCAGTAGTGTTGCCAACTTTCGCTTCACGATTCCCTTTTAGCGCACTTTCGTAATATCTTGTAAGGTGCTTAAACTAAGTAGACTGTAAGTATCTTTCTATTGATTTTATAGTATTAAGATTTCATTTGTGAATTTACTTAAATAGAAAATACTTGTTTTAGTTTTGTTAATAATTAGATATACAAAGTTTGATAAACACTTCATTTAAATTGGTTAACTTAGGGCAGGTCTTGATAAACCTTCTATCTGTGACAGCCTTTTAAATTGGCTACTAAAGTAAACTAAATCTGCGTAATTTCTTCCTATACAGTCCCAAGAAACTTAGATAAATGACAGTTATTATCAGTTAGTAATATATAATGCTAATTAAAAACTGACAAAATCATTATCATCGTATAAATCCAAGTCGCTAATTCTGTCTGTTTGTATGTTTGTCCGCTAACTCCTCCTAAGCCAGTTGAGGGATTTTAATGCGGTTTTCACCATCCTTTGGGTCATTTTTTCATTTAAATTTGTAAGTAAAGAACATTCAGAAAAAGTTTTTTTAAGTTAGCCAAAATTCAATGTTTCGGGAACAAGTCGCCCAAAATTACACCATTGCGAAGCGTGGGCGGGTCGCTAGTCTATGTATATTGTACATAAGTTTTTCCTTTATACATATTATACTTACCTTTTAGTTAGTCTAGTCTTATCAAGCTTAATAAACAGAAACCTATGCCTTTCCCTTTTATAAATAACTTTAACACTCCGAAATCTTTTCATAAATCTGTCTTAGATAAAGTAAGTACACCCTTTACACTAAGTATTAAAACCCGTAGTAGGGGAGCAAGGTTTTCGAAACCTTATAAATTAGAATTTCACACCTTTTCATGTTCTTTGTAGGTGTGAAATGGGTTGATGAGGTTTTCGTTTTCGGTTGCATTTACACCTTTATTGTGTGCCACTTGCTTTGTGATCCGTTGTCATGGCAACCAGCTTTGTGAGAAGAGTTCTGTAAAATGAACAAACGCCATTGTATTTTACTATATGTATAGGTATATATGTATATCTAGAACCTTGGTTTGCAGTAAATGGCTCTCGCTATTATTTTGGAATGAAATTCAGTAAAAGACAAGTAAAATGTAGAGAATTTAAAACGTTTCATGCAATATTTGCCTGTCTTAGTTATGTTTTTAATATCTCGTTGAAAAATTTAATAGAAAATAAACGTTGTCTTGTACATTACAGTTTAAATATCTTCTCTATTAATTCAATACAAAATCCTTTTGAACGCAACGGATTATGAACCTTACAGTTTTCAATGTCTTTGGTGATCCGAATGTTTCTAAGTTAAATGATATTTAGCTAAACATCCATTGACTCTCAAATATACACGTCAATTTAACCGTGGAAAGCCCGAGAGGCAAGCATCAGAAAAGGATTACGTGGAAATCTCCTTAATTACCTTTTAACATTAATTTCCCGCCAAAGTACCCCACCTCTTACTTAGCTATTACCCACAGTAATCCTTGGCCACAGGAAAGCTGGCTATACGAGTTTTTTCATTAAAACCATCAAATATGTATATGCACGTGCCAACGTATGATGAAACTTTACAGTAATATAGGTTATACATCAGAATAACACAAAGGGTACTTATTACCGCGGGAAAACTTCTCATTCCCACGGGAAACCGACTTCCACGCGAACGGAGTCGCGGGCGGCCACTATATTCTGATCACGTTCGGTCTCCTGCAGTGTTGTACAGTCAGCAGCGTTGAATTATGGACATGATGGTTGAACGCGAAGTTTTGGTGTGGAAATAAAATGCTGGTCACATTCGCCGTTCATTATACTCGTAGCAGCTATTACTCTTTTCTGTTTTTACAGCCAGTTGAGGTTTTCGTGCTTTTTGATGTATAATTTTTGTGTCATTTTTGTTTCTTTTTAAATATTTGTATTGTATGGTATTTTCAGCTGTGTTTGCTTATTAACAGTTAAATATGCACCTTAGGAAAGTAATCTAAAATAGCCCACGACTAATAAAAAATATATCAGAGTTTCTATGTAAAGTAAAAAAAAAGTTGGTTCAAATTTAATCAGCCGTAGGTACTTACACTTTGGGCAAAGTCATCTAAGCTGACACTTTAATAGGCCCAATCTTCCAATATCCAATATTTATTTACTCTGACAGTGTTTGCCAATGAAATTGATTGGCAATCTTTAAACGGCGGATTTGCACAAGTTTGAAGGGAATTTCGTTAGTCAAATGAGATGAGTTGAAGGGTGCGTGGCGGGAAATTTAAAAGGAAATTAGGTTCTGCTGAAGGGAAACAAATCAAGTTTAAACAGGCGTCCTATGTGCCTACGCTACATTTACGTATTACGTACTATGCGATTTAATACATTTGCTGTGTAAACATTTCAAATTTGCTATGTTTTATAAGAATAAAACATTTACGTTGGAGATTTACCAGGCAGTGAATTAAGGAAACTTTATATTTGGTTCTTATTAAGTTTCTTTACTATATAAATATCAGATTTTCTAACAAAATATGATTAATAACTAAGTAAGTACTTACCTACTTTAAAAAACTTGCTTTTAAAGAAATCTAGCGTTAAAACAGAACTTATCAATCTAAAAGTTGAGTAACAATTAATTAAAAGTTACATTAATCTCAACTCCAAACTTTTCCATTTATCAATGTTGTTAATTGGCTGTAGTAACAAAGTAATTTCAATTCGTCAGCAATGACCATTAATAATAATTCAGGTAATGGATTTGAGGCCCATTAGTCTTACGGCTACCGTGTACCTAATGGAATTCTCTGTTATGATTTTTGCAGCTGACTGTATGTTAATTATTATGTTTATTGTTTCAGGTATAAATCTACTTATTAAAAACAACATCTACGAGCGTGGAAGTGTAATAAAACATACCGTAAGTTAACGAAGTCCTCAAATTTTCATTTACGAGAAACAACTTTTGAAAGGTTTTCACAATTTCCTTGTAATAACTTTTTGTAACACACAAATCAAGTCTAAATTACCTCATTGTAGCCTGTCTCTACATGGTCCCGGAAAGCCCTATTTGGCTTGCTATATTACCCGGAAGCAACTATAGTATCTCCTAATGAATTTCATATGCAATACACGAGCTAATGTCCTTATAGACCGGAGCGGCAGACAACTAAATTCCATAGAAAGTGAACGCTTACAATGGGCTATTTTGTAAGTACTTTCACTACAGAACAATCATATTTTATTGAACGGTATTGCACTGAGTTGGTCTTGTTTTGGGTGTTTTGGAAAGTAATTGGATAACAAGCAATTGCAAGATAGTGTTGGGAAATGGTAAAATTAGGAAGAGTTTTATCAAATAGCTACTAAGTAAGTAAGTAACGTTAATTTTGTGTTGAGATTATGCCTGAAAAAGCTGACAAAACTATGATTTCATTATTTCTAAGAATTAAGAACAGGAACATTCCGTTAAAAATTTTTGAAACTGTAAAAAAATAACCGCAATAAATACGGAATTTATTGTAAAATATGTCAAAAATACCTGAAGAGGTACGTTCACTTTTCCTGTCTCGTCTTAATTGCTTTCTTCACCCCTTACCCTTGGGTTAATCAAAGAATGTTCAATACCGTCGCCATCTTGTTCCATTTTCAAACACTTGTCATTTCACGAGGAATGTCGCGACCGCCGAATGTTTTTTGACAGTTTATTTTGCTCAAATATTTATCAGTGTTGCTATACTCGTAATGGTTATTTTATTGACATTTCCTTATTGTTAAAATTTAAAGTGCCTTCAGTTGTTTTGATGGCGTTTCAGAGACACAATTCTTGATAAATAAATACAAATTTTAAAGAGAGAAATTATGCTTTTATCGTCAGAGAAAGTGTCTTTTCAGCTAATTGTCTTGTATCCCGTCAATTCTTATCAATTTCCGCTAAAGATAGCAAACTCAAACTCGTATTGTTTTTAAAATTCAAATAAAGAGTTACACACTACACGAAACAAAAAGAGAAATTATCTTTGCCATTTGGTTATACTGACACACCTTCTTTCCGCTCTGGTTGTTGAGCGTTAATCCAGTGTAGGTCTGGCTCAATCAAGACTGAACCGAGCCCGGCCGCGGCCGCAGCTCTCAACAAAACATGCCTTGTTCATTTTGTAGTTCGCGGTATGGTTAGCAAAATAGTCGAAAAAAAGTTTTAAATTGGCTATAATTTTCTGACTGGCTTTTCGTGTGACCTCTGAATTTATACTACAATGTGATTTTTAGTTTTAAAAGTCTAAAAACCTTTCAAATATACCTACTTGCAACTGTTAAATGTGCAGGCATTAGCTGCTAGCGATGTCCACAAAAACCTGATTTCACTTCACGTTCATCTTAAAAGTACATTCCTGTTATAATAAAATCATGAAAATGAAAGAAAAATAATAAAGCACTTCAAAACTACCGCCAATAAACATACAAACTTCATTTCAGGAGAGTTTTAAAGAAGTTTCAAACTTTCTAGCTTCAGCGTAGTCTTGAAGTTTCAAAAGAAAATATGTTGCAATTTCCAAACAAGAAGAAAATTATGTTATGAAAATTATATTTTAATATGACATCCTATGTTTATTTATTTTAAATAACTTCAAAATATTATAACACTAAAACTTTTTAATGAATCTCGCTTACTTTAAACTCAAACGGTATAGAGGAAAAATGTGCTAGTAAATCTTTATGTATTTTACTTGTTGAGTTGCGCTATGTCATCATCATCATAGTGCTATTTTATTTTTAGATAGCCCAACATCATACTTAATTATATAAAATCGGCCGTGTGTCATGTAGCAGTGACGTTTGCATAAAAAAAATATTACGTTGCAATTTTTTCATAACTATTGTTTTGCTATCGCTCCACTATTCAATCCCACTGCTTCCAGAGTCTGACTCCGACATTTTGACGTCGACATTCAGAAGTTTTGCTTCGCTGTTCCATTTACAGGTTTTATTTGATACTGGTTGATACTAGTTTAATTGGGTAGCTATAGTAATAGTCAACTCAATTATCATATGTTTTTACGTTTGATCAAGGTTTTAATTCGGAATATTGACATTCCAAAATTGGAATATTCATATTCCAAATTTCTGATGTTTCTGTATAAGTAAATGAAATATTATCTATAAGCCATTTTAGTTTAATTTGCCTCTAAGCTTAGATAAGACAAAATAATGCGCTTGATATGATGTTTTTCAAACATCTTATTTTTCCCGTTTTCACGTGGATATCTATCATATTGTCAATCAAACTAATTTGAACCTTGAAGAAAGATTAATTGTACAAATTATTAAAAAAAGTTTTATTCATATTTCAGCTTTTAATCCATTACTCCTAAAGCTTACTGATAAATCAGCCACATTTGTAACACAATAGCTCATAATTACATATCAAATTATTTGTGGGTTCATACCAACTATTTTGATGTAAATGAGTCGGGTACTAACCGCACTGGCACTGAATAACCCTCATTTACTGTATCTGAGTTACCTAGCAGTGTTTTATTTACGGCTTGTTTAACAAATGATAACAAATAGTTCAAAAACTGATATTTGTTTACGATTTGAAACTTTTATTGAAATTTTTTGAAATGTTAAAGTTTTTATCGGTTGCAACCAATTAAGTAATAAAAAAGAATGTAAATCTAAATAACCCATAGCACTTACTTTAGGGCGATGTAATTGATGTTAGTTAACAAATTTTATACCTTCCTTTTTCCCCTCTTTTTTATACTTACCGAAGCTAATACATATTAACTTTTCCCTTTCGGCTCGCATGATAACAAAACGCATATGCAAAGCCAACAATAAAAAAATAAAAGGTAAACGCTTTGACAATCATAATAAATCTTTGTGTAAATAATTGAGTAAATTTCGTAACTAGTTTCTTAATAATAAATTGGCTAGACGCCAATCAACAATATTCAATACTAGTGGCCGCCCGCGACTCCGTTCGCGTGGAAGTCGGTTTCCCGTGGGAATGAGAAGTTTTCCCGGGGTAAAAAGTATCCTATGTCCTTTCCCAAGTTCAGTTCTTTCTACATACCAAATTTCATCAAAATTGGTTCAGTGGTTTAGGCGTGAAAGCGTAACAGACAGACAGACAGACAGACAGACAGACAGACCGACAGACAGACAGAGTTACTTTCGCATTTATAATATTAGTAGGGATTTCTTGTGAAAACAATAGGCACGTTTTTAATTGAGATAATTGTTTATAGTATCCGCTTATTTGCGAACCTTCATTTAATATTTGTTACTCAAACTGAAGGGTTATCATAAAAAAAAATCTCTCTTTACTAGCGTATAACATAATAAATAAATTAGACACTTTTGCAGTAGGTTACTTATATTTATAACTTTCTTATGTAAAGTCTACGGTATAACGCCAAGCTTTTCGTAACTAAGCAACGGATTTGATAAAGTTTTTATCCCTATTCTAATTTCTTAAAAAAGCTTATCGATAACTTACTAGTTAACAAGCAATTTAATTATCAAATAAACTCCTCTCTCACTGAGGTCATAAACAAGTAAACAACGTAACGTAACGTAAACATCGTAACGTAATCGATCCCGGAACGCGTCGTTACTCCATGCGCAGACGCAACCGAAACGAATCTGTTATTGCGCACGCGTGGTTTGCATGCTGGCACAATATGTGCGATCTTGTTTTCGAACTGGGGTTGCACAAGTCACAATGCGGGTAATACAGTGGTCACTTTGTAAAGTTTGTAATCCGCAACCGTGGTTGGTTACCAATATTGCAAAGATATTAGGAGTTCTGAAGAGACATTTTATCCATATGATTTTTTGTTTTCTTAAAGTTTTGGTTACAGTTTGTGTCGTTTCCAGTAGCCTCTAGTTGAGGATAGAAAAAAATTTTTTTTTTTAAGGATAGAGCATTTTATTATTTTATATTAAACGGGTCAGTTTCGAATGAGGGAAATGTGGAATAAACAATACTATTTTGGTATCGACAATATGTTGCTTCAGACACCCCTTTGTGACTTTAGATAATCGACAAATTGAACTTTTTGATTAATACACCTAAACATTTGCTCCAACCTTTATTTATCTTATTTTTTTATTGCTTTTATCTTAGACACAATTCATATTATTAACTTAGTTAGTATGTATATGTAATATGCTATCCATGATTATAGAGTTTAACATATTCCAACGCTAAAAATTAATCAAAATTTAACCACCCTAAAAATTACAAATTGAATGAATTACTTTACACAATTTATTAGCATATTCTTTACTAAACAGCAGCGTTATAGACAATATTGCCAAACATCAAAGCAGGCTCGTCGAGTCGCGGGGTTCCCAATTTAATGGAATTTATTAAATTCTCCGAAAATATTAACTAACTTTGCCGCGATACTTTAAAGGTATTGTTCCGAAGGATTTACCTTTTAAATTTTGATACTTAGTTCGACGGGTACGGATAGCATAACAGTGAAAATAAATTGAAGGCATAATAAAAAGGTTATGATATTAATTGCTGCTAGGAAAGGTGACACCTAAGTCAAGTAAGAGCTTTTATATAACTCAGGTTTTATATTTCATGGCGCCAGTTATATAGTTGATTACTGTAGACACGATTGCATAAAACACTTGTACTTACTTAATGAATAATTTTATTTCATGGCATGTTTTGTTATAGTGTTATTATTACTTCCAAATGCCGAATTACAGTAAATATTACAAAAAGGTTTCGTTTTACCAAATATAAAACTTAAAGAAATTGGAAAACCTATTTTTATTAAAGTCATATCAAAAACAATCTATCATCGAAAATCAGTATTTCATGAATAAAACTGAAACCGTAGTGGGTGATTATCAGAAAATGGCCTAAAATGCATAATTTCTTTGGCACATTTTTTTTTTCATAATTATTCCATAATAAATAACATACATTGTAGATGTTGTCTTAAGCTACAAATTAATCTTTTGGCCCTAAAATTTATCCAGTAATTTTGATGTTTTAGCATTTTAAAATTTGGATGCCCAAAGAAATCAGGTTTTTCTCCTAAAAATATATAATTAGAATGCAAAACATATTTTTAGATATTATATTAAACAAGTAACACTTCTAGCTTTAATAATAATAATAAAAACAGGTATATTTTTTCAAACCACACCTGAAAAATCAAGAATAAAACAAATAAAACTAAGTTTTGTTTCCATTTAAATTTCATTTATTTTCTCTTGAAACATGAATAATCACAGTTAGTATATTTATTATAAAAATTATATAGTCCTTTTCGCAGCTTTTCTTTACTGATAACTTTTTCTTTTTCCTTCTTGTTATAATTTCTGTGTACAAAATCTAATTTCTTTGGCGCGGGATGCCAAAGAAATACATAGAAATTAGGAACAATGAAATTAGAAAACACATGTTTTCGATTTTTTTCTAAAAATCCTTTGGCGGTAAAATGACTTTTTTTTGCCAGGTGCATGCCATTTGAGCTAGACTATAGATATAAAAAATAATTAAGCAATCTGTAAATATTGTAGCATGAAAATGTATATCGAAGAAATTAGGCACTTACCTGCCGAAACTCCAGAATCTAGACGAAAAAAAATTTTAATTTATCGGCGTCACGCACAACGCACGTCTGCTTCCTGCGATTTATTGACGGATGACCAGCTAGTTCCGAGGGTGTTCACTCGAATTAGTAGCGAAGTGTTTTAATAGTGATAAATCAACGGTTTTGTCGCGCCAAAGAAATTAGGGTTTTTTGCTCGGACAAAACCATTTCGTTCATTACATCAAAAGTTTATGTAATTTACGTATTAAAATTAATTCACAATACCATCAGATGTATTACAAATAAAGGATATCAAAATCACATTCTTATTTTAATAATTTAGAATACTACAACTCACAGAAAAAAATAAGGGAGTAAAGGACGCGCCAAAGAGCTTAGAAAATTTACCTTTAAAAAAATATTTTAAATCCAGTTATATAAATTTTGCTTAAATACTGTATGGCACTAAGTGTCTATGTATTAAAACTTTCTATAAAAAAAATATCAATGATAAGAAGACAAAATTTCATGGATTTTAGGCCTCGGACAAGACGAAAACTCTGTTTTTGATAATCACCCTAGTGTGGCTAACGCAAAATAAATTGACACAAAGTGACTTTTTCAAATTTGGACATATTGCGTGACGTCACACATCCAATATGGCCGACGTTGAAGATGAAGGATCACCTTATTTTGCGAACCTTTCAATACGGGCACGGTAAATAGGGATATTGCATATATGGTGTAGGTACTTTTTATTATTTTATAAACTCAACGGCGTGTGTAAGACGAGAATCCTTGATGGTAACTCGAGAACTTTTATCTATTGGAAAATATATTATTGACAGTAGAAATTTCGGAGAAAGAGATAAAGTACGTCAAAATTGGAATAGAATCAAATGACAAGATAAACGTTTTTATACGAAAAGAAAAAAGTTTTCTCTAGCCTGTTGGTTTTATAGATTTATCATTAACTAATATTTGAAAGGTTAAAAATATTTAAACTTAAATATACATTTATAATATCTTAAATTTTATTATTTCCCTATTCTTTATAAGTTGGATTATATTTAGAAGTTCGATCGATCAAAAATGTCTTTGCCAAACCAAAACAGGCCTTAGAAAAAAAACAAATCTATTCGAATAGATTGACACTGGTCGATTATACCATTATACAGTTACATACGTATATGGTTTATCCAACGGTATCAAATCACTCTGCGGTCATCACTCATAATATTGTGACAGCCATTTATTTATTTGTTTGCTTTTAATTATCAACGAGTAGGTTTCCAGATTCGGTGTATTGATTGATTGAAACGAATGATTGTATCAATACGTGAAATTGATACGATCCGGGCTGATTTTGATAGGATTAGATTTTGATTTTTATTCATATAGGCTTACATATGTAATTGATTGGAGTGCGAAAAGTGTTGATCGAAAAAGAAATTGAGTTATTTTTAATACTAATGCTAGATATTGGCGTTACTTTGTTTGACATCACGTTTTAGATATATGTAAATCTTTATCTACACTAAAAGTTTCAATATTAACATAACTAAGATAAATTAAATAAATGATTTCCTAAGTATCCAAGATATTCCTGCATAGTGATATCCCCTACTTAGCAAACATCAATGAAATATAGGTACATAATTCAACTACCGGTTGTAAACGTAACGTTTATAGTATATTTCAATACAAGTGTGGAAAGGCTGTCATTACAACGAGTTCCGACCAATGTCTACCCGAGCCGAGGCACAGCCGAAGGCGAGGGTTGACAGGCGGGACGAGTTGCAATGACGGTTCCGCACGTGTAATGAACGACTATTTTTAATACAGTTGCGAAAAAATAAAGCAATTTAATAAAATATAAAATTAGGATCGTAAATGTCAAAATAACTCATTTTGAAAATGGCGCCATTTTTTCTTCACCCATTTGGTAGGCAAAGGTTACTATGCCCATACAGCCAAGTCTTCAGTAGATTTTTTTTATTGATATGAAATGAAAATGAAATTTAATGAAATAAAATGAATTGAAACCAACCACACTAATTCAATCAAATCATCAAATCTGATATCGAAACAAACTAGTAGCTTTTTTTAAAAATATACGCTACGTAAGTATTAACATGAATCATAAAAACTTCTTTGTTTTTTTTTTTAGTAAAAACTTCATGGTTGGTTAATTTTTCTTTTTAATAGACATTATTTTGACAGTTGGGAAAGAGAACGCACGAGTGCGGGAAAGGTAAAATAAAAGCACGCGTGTGTAATAGCCCACATCCCGAACGCTATACGTCCCTGCAATACGCCACTTTTTGAGCAACTGTATTAAAAAGTATTTTTTATGTGAAAACGGTAATAATAATAAGTTTTTAGGATTCTCTATTTACTGAAGTACCTCATACATCCTCTCATATTATTGCCTATTTCTGTTTTACGTTAATGTGTGTGTGAGATGATAAGCAACCTTGAAGATTACTTATTTGTTGACAGTTATCCATTTTTTTTATCTAAAGCCTGGTTTCTTTACATTCTAATTTATTGATGAGTAAACCTAAAACCTGAAGCGAACTTCTTTTACTCAGAATATTTTTGAGCTACTTAATTATTGAAGAAGTTTTCAAAGTGTCCTTCCATTTATTTTGTTGTAAACTTCTGTACTGGATCGAAAGCTGGGACCGGTGTTGCTGAAGTCAAATACACTTTCCGCATTTTTTATTTAGTAATGCTAAAAGTTAGGAAGACTTGTTTGTTGTAAGCATTTCATTCCAAACATGCTGAAAGCTTCATTTCCGTTTTACTTGAAATAATAATTAATGTAGAACAAGTTGAAAAAGCTTAAAATCATTAAATTAACGTTATTCCTGAAAGTATAAAAAAATAAGCAAAGGTTTATAAGACACCTGTAGATTAAAATAATACGTGACCTACTTCTTAGGACAATAAGAAAAATACTCGTAGATTTGTGAGAAGTTAACTGTACAAAATACCTACTTCGTAAACTATTTTTATCTAAAATCTAAATATGTCGTTAGAGAAGCTGATATTTACAGTCGAAAAAAGTTTTGGTATTTATTTTTAATTCTCCCGTTTTTTAATTAGTAGTTTGGGAACCCCGCATTTCTTAACAAACTAAGTTATCCCACGGCCCACAGGCTTACCAACTTTTTATTGAATAATTTTCATGAGACTTAAACCGATTTATTGAAGTAAAAGCTATTGTGAGGTAAATTACATTTTTGAAGTGCCTAGTCGTGGACAAGCCATTAATCATTAATAATTTATTTACAAAGTTAATAAAACTTTTAAAACAAGAAAATTATGTAAAAATTTTATAGTATAACCAAAAGTACTTATTCAAATACTACAGAATTAATTATTCATTAATAGGGATTTTAATTATTTATTAAATAAATGGCAATTACGTTTAACCCTTGAACAGCCGCCCTCGACCCGGAACAACCTTTGACGATCAAAACTTTGAAACTGTTACATTTAATTTACAGATCACTGGAACAATTTATGTTTCAAAGGCCTTTCCAATTTAATAAACGAATATTTGTCTGTGCTGTAGGCTTGTAAATACATACGATTGATGTTTTATTCTTGTTTATTTATTTTGGTGTCGGTTTTATAGTAAAAAAAATTGTTCGTTGAAAACAGTTAATTGGCTGTCAAATGTAATTGGAGTAAGTCTTGCATTTGCCTTTGTTGGTTAGGTCGTTCCGATTACTAATAGCTTTAAACAGTTTTACAGTTTGGCAGGATAGATAAAGTAATTACTGGAACCGAAACCTATATATTCGAAATTCTATAGAACCGACGACGTGAATTCATCTTGATGCAACTTGAGTTTAGGCGTTGGATACCATCTGCTATTAAATGAACCAAAAACTTACATACATACTATAATACATACCAAAAAAATTTTTAGGGTAACTAAAATGGACAGAAATTTAAGAGTTATTATAGCGCCCTTTGAACATTGAAAGCTGAAATAATTTTACCTTAAATAATCAAATAAAGAATATAATTCATTTAAGCATTTCCTTTGTCCTTTAAAAACCCTTCCTCAAACAGAAAGGGTTGAATGAAGCGCAATTTGTACGTCGTAAAAGAAATTGTTTTAACTACTTAACTGAATTTTCTCGCGTTTTTGTACAAAACACATTTAATAGGGTAAAAATTACTTGGAAAACGGTTTTAGGAAAGTAAATAAAAAAGTTGTGGAAGAAGAAAATGTTTATGCAGGATACTTTTTAATGTGTTTATTTTTTAACAGATACAAGAAACGCTTTGAAAATAAGGAAAATTAGGTGTTATAAGAGGCTTAAGGGGAATAATACAATAATTTGTACATATGTAAGTAAAATTATTAGTTAGTTATAATTTCTGTACATAGGTAAGATATAATATACCTACGTTCAAATCAAAGATATGTATCAAAATTTTAGCAAAAAAAAACTAACAGTTAAATATGAATACTACAGTTAATTAATACCTTAACAACACGTGTAAATAAAGAAAACACGCTTGATTTTAATTGTGGAGTAAATTAAATTAAAAACCTAGCGGGCAATAATTACAGCTCTCAAAAGCTGTGGAGATAATAATTAAGTTGCCGGGACAAAAAAGTTGTAACTACCTACGAGGGCATTGACCTTAACCCATAGCGTGTTCGCGGTCGTGTCGATTGCATGACGAGTAATCGATATTTCGGGTTTTATTGTATTTGATAGTACTTAGTTAAGGTGATTTATTAGTTATTTTTTAGTTAGGTAATAGACAAAAAAGAATACAAGTTTATTAACGTTAGTGGCAATTACTTAATAAAAAAAAAAAATTTTTTCCTGTTTCGTGAGTTTAATATGAAATATTAGGAAAAAAAGTGGGTTTATTAAGAGAAATACAATTTATTATTATAAAAGCTCGATCTACTACTTCAATCACTAATCGACATGTTCTAAAAATCATTTTTTTTGCATCGGATAATCACTACGCGTATTACAATTTGCCGTATGTACAGTTAGCAAATTAAAATTACGAATTACAATCTCAGGTGCACACAGTAAGATATAATTGCAGGTGTAATTTCACACTTCGAGACGGAGCTTTGCTGCGGGCACAATTATATAATGTGAAATAACGGTAATGATATTTAAAAAAAGAACAATAGTGGTTTACTGTGTATTTGTGAATTATTTGGATAAGTTAAGTAAGATAAAATTGAAAATCAAACGAACTAAGTGAAGTTCGATTGTAATTATATGAGCAGCTTCATTCGAAGCGATTTATGTTTACATATTGTAGTGGCGCCCCCTAGCGTCACCCTTGCACGGTTTTGTTTAACGTTTTTTAAATTTTAGTTTGGTCACACCATGGCAACACTAAAAATTAAAAAGTTTTTGATATGCTCCGTCGTTGGTCCTGGGTTCTCAATGTTTCGTTCATTTGTTGAGAGTACCTACCTATGTATAGTTCTAGTAGTCACATACACACACGCCTATGTTGTCTTGTGCGTATGATACCTACTTACTATGATTATTTTATATTTGATATATCTGGGATGGGATAAAATACCTCGAAGTACATACTTTAGGTAAGAAGTGATAAAAATAATAATTAGGGTGGGATTGGATAAATCGCTTCGAATGAAGCTGCTCATATAATTACAATCGAACTTCACTTAGTTCGTTTGATTTTCAATTATATTTCGCAGCTTCATTCTTTGCGATTTATGTTTACATATTGTAGGATGTTTAGAGAATTCAAATATAAAATTCATATAACTTTCATCATTTATTCAGATTTGATATCACAAAATTATAATCATATAAGCAATGTAACTGAACAGATTTATTATAAGTATGTTTACCAATCATCACAATTCTTTATACATAAAGTATTTTAATTATCAAATGTATTTATTCACAATAATTATTTAGCAAGGATGAAGCAAAATTGTGATTAACAATTTCTCTATTGTAATGTTTTGCAAATGTTGCGGATGATTCACTCCATCCTGCAGTTTTACGAATCACATCAATATTAACGCCTAGTTTATTGGCTGTTGTCGTGGCTGCGTGGCGGGTGCTATGAGCACTAAAAATTGACGTATCTACACCGCTACTTTTTAATGTATCTTTGATCCAACGGCTTAAGGTCTGTGATGTAACTTTACAATAAGGTTTCTTAAAACTGATAAAGAGTTGTTCTTCTGAATTACGCAATTCTTTTGTTTTATTTAAATATGAATTTAAGCAAGATGCTGGACAAATACTAAGCTTTTCTTTGTAACAGGGGAGTTTAAGTACCGGTTGCAATACATTTGGTTTAGAGGTTTTAATGTGATCAGGTATATAAATCAAAATTTCATCCGAATTCTGAGTATTAATGTTATTGATTCTAATTAAACACAAAGTTTGCACCCGGTGGGCAGTGACAAGAGCCAATAACGTAGCAGTCTTTTTTGTGAGGGCTTCCAGATTGAGATCTTCATTTGGCCATTGCTTTGATAAATACGACAAAACTAGGTTGGGATCCCAACTAACATCATATTTTGGTTTGGATGGCCTCATTCTGAAAACCCCTTTCATAAATTTCTTAATTATACAATCATTTAGTAAATTATTAAATAATAGGTTTAATGAGGACTTCACAGAATTGATCGTGCCATATTTGGCTCCCTTATTGAACAATTCGGTTAAAAATTCAACTACGATATGTACTGAACCCACAGAATAATCATAGCCGTGGTTTTTACAAAATGCCACCCAGCTCTTTACGCCACTATCATATTGTTTATAAGTATTTTCGGAAAGGGAATTTACCATGATTTCTACAGATGAACTCTGAAAACCTAGGTTAAGGTAGGTTTTGCTGACAACTTCGCGGCAACTAAGCGGAGAGATGAATGCAGATGGTGTGGCAATCTGGAAGGAGATTTTAATAGTTCTATATTCGGTTCAAAAATTATAAATGACGGAGAGGCAATCTTTTTAAATAAGGGAAACCACGGCTGCGTAGGCCAGTAGGGTACAACAAGAACTCCCTCAGCTTGATCGTTTATGATCTTTCTAATAGTTTTTAAAATCATTGCGAATGGTGGGAAAGCATAAAAGAACATATCTTGCCAACATATTGTGAATGCGTCGGTCGCCCACGCGTAAGGGTCACTATGCCAAGATACATATTGTGAACATTTAGTATTTGTACGGCTCGCAAAAAGATCTACATCAAAATCGCCAAAACGTGATTTTATTTCATTAAATGCATAATCTGCAAGTTCCCATTCAGTATCTGAAAATTTGACACGAGATAAGGCATCAGCTTCATAATTATCTTTTGTGTTAATATATGATGCTAAAATAAATATCTTTCTGCTTTCACACCATTGCCAGATTGACCTACTTAATTCATTTAAATGACAGTATTGTACACTGCCCATCCTATTGATACAAGATATAGCGGTAGTATTATCTATACGAAGTAAAATATCACAGTTGGACAACTCCTTTGTAAACATTTTTAAACCGAAAAATGCAGCCCTTAATTCTAGTTCATTGATATGCTGTTTTGATTCAGTTTCGCTCCAAAACCCATATGCTTTGCTCCCATTACAGTATGCTCCCCACCCGGAGCGGGAAGCATCGGAAAAGATTTCAAGTATGTAATTATTCATTTTCAATTTACTAAAACTTTTATCAATATTGTTTTTCCACCAAATTAAGTCACTTTTAATATCCTGGGGTATGGTAATAGATTGATTGTAACTAGGGTTTTTGGTTAAATACCTAAGTTTGAGTGTTTCAAACTTTTTTGTGTATAGCCAAGAATAATCTACAGCTGGACAGGCTGAAACTAAAAGACCCACTAATCTCGCAAAATCATGTAAATTACATATGTCTTTATTTAAAAAGTATTGTAAAAATTGTTTAACTTTGTCTTTTTTATTTGGAGGTAGTTCTAAATTCATACTTGTCGAATCATAAATAAAACCTAAATACTGACATCTTTTGCTTGGTATAAGGCTGCTTTTTTCTTTATTTATTATAAAACCTAAAGACTGTAATAGTTTTATTGTAATATTAACATTATTCATACATTCTTCATATGTTTCTCCAAAACACATATAATCGTCTAAATATATGACCGATATTATATTTTGATCGCGCAAGTATTGTACGACTGGTTTTAACAGCTTCGTGAATACATACGGAGCTGTACATAAACCGAAAGGTAAACATGTAAACTCGTAAACAGAATCCCGATATTGAAAACGAAGGTACCTCCGATGTGACTTATGAACATTTACTAAAAAGTAAGCATCTTTCAAATCAATCGTAGCCATGAAGCAATCTTTTGTGATTAAATTTGACGCCGTTCTGTAATCTTCCATCTTGAAATGCTTGACATTTACAAACTTGTTAAACTTTTTTAAGTTAAGTATAAATCTTTTATCGCCATTAGATTTAGGGACAAAAAATATAGGTGATAAAAACTGATTCACATCGGGTTTACATTGACAAATAGCCCCTATATTTAATAATTTAGAAATCAAAGGATCAATATCTTTGTAATATTGAGCATTAGTTTTAATTGTATTAACAAAGGAGTCGTCTTTTGTGGGTTTACTTTTAAAAGGTATTCGATAACCTTTGATCCAACTGAGTATAGTTTTATCACAAGTAATATTAGACCATTGATCATAGAAGTGACATAAGCGTCCGGCGAACGTTACCTCGTCTATCGGCGGGTCGTGCGGCGCGGTGCAGGCGGCGGCGGCGGCGGGGGGGGCGCCTGGGACACTCGGGGCGCTGCGCGTCCGCGTGCGTAGCCGAACTGTTGGCGTGAGGCCCCTTGAGTCTTCACTGCATCCGGCCTCCTTTGATGCAGGCTCCTGAAGTTTCCCCGGCTTTTATTGTTAAAATTCGAACTTCTTGTGTTCGCTTTGGGAGTGACTTTTAGAACCTCTGCCGACTTATGAACATTCTTAGCGGTTCTTAAACGCTCCGACAAATTCTCGCCAAAAAGGAATTTATCTGTTGTTGATGTTACCAATGTTTCCTTTAAATCGTTATTAATGGAGGAAATAACGAACTTCTTTCGTGTTTGCGTTTCAAAATAATGCATCTCGCATAAAATACGACACGCATCGCTTATTGGCTTTAGGACATCCTGTTTTAATGCCTGATACTCGGAATTAGAAATAAGTTTATCCACCGTTTGAGTAAGGGCTGCAACAGCTATACTGAGATGTTTCTGTCTAGCGAGCATCGAAGTGTCTCGTTTTACAATAAAGTCTGTTAATGCCACCTTAACCTCAGAATTTAATGTTGGGGGAAGCAGAAGTTCGCAATTTGAAGGTATAAGATATTCTTTGAGTAATTTCTCCTTCGTTTCCTTACTCAGACCCTTTTTTAATATTTCGAGCCATCTTGCGGCTAAGTCCTTGTGGACCTGCTTACCAAATGAAGTTTCGACTTCGGGAGCTTCACCTAGCAGAAACAGCGTCTCATCGTCCAGCTGGACGTCTTTGGAGGTCGATTCGACGGCATCCAGTGCTGCAGACGTCGATGGTGACGGGTCAGTCTCCAGTGGGAGCGTAGTCTCAGTAGTCGGTTCTGGCTCGGTCGCCGACGCGCCGGGCCTCGGCGCTGTAGTCTCGTGTTCGGCGTGCAGTGCAAACTCGAACGGCGAAAATATTTCGCGGTTGGAGGGTACTTTCGCACTCGCCTCGTCCGATGAAGGGTCTCGTGGACCTGTTAAACAGTAATAGTTTTCGTTTTAGAAACGAAATGGAAAGCATTTTACCAGTAACGCACAAGTTACAAACATTTAAAATGACAAAAGCCCCAAGAATGGCAATTGCGCATTTTTTATTTTTTGTTACCTCAATGTAGGTAGGTTTTTTAAAAATGTAGGAGACAACCCCAAGATTAGTTGTTCGCAACATAATAATACAAGTAAAGCGAGGAGGACATTTAACACTTTACTTACATTCTAGTTCGTCCTCAGATGAATAAACAATTCGCCTTTTTCGTGACTTTATCTTCTCCTCCAACCGGCGAATCTTCCTTTGGATCCTTTCTTCGCTATCCTCTCTTCTCCTTTTCTTTCCCATGTTGAGAGAATTGGCGATGCGCAAAAGTAAATTGCTGACACGCAGGTAGATAAAAGATTAAGATCGGAGCTCTGTTGACGTGCGAAGGGCTCGGCACGGAAACACTTAATGAACGAAACATTGAGAACCCAGGACCAACGACGGAGCATATCAAAAACTTTTTAATTTTTAGTGTTGCCATGGTGTGACCAAACTAAAATTTAAAAAACGTTAAACAAAACCGTGCAAGGGTGACGCTAGGGGGCGCCACTACAATATGTAAACATAAATCGCAAAGAATGAAGCTGCGAAATATAATAGTCGTGTGTTGCGATGTCGCCGTAAATTTTAATGTAACCAATTTTGAAATGTAGACACTAGCATTTTAGCTTGTAGCTTCGCATACGTTCTGCAAAGCTTTCAAACAACATCCTACTAATATTATAAACGTGTTTGTAAGTATGTATACTTCACGTAAAAACTACTGGATGGATTTTGATGAAACATTACGACAGCAAGACGCTTGTAACAGAAAATTGCAAGTACTTTACATAACGAAGAAGTAGATAAGCTAACTAAAGTTGATAGTAAATGCAATCATTTTATAATTCTACTTATATTATAAATGTGAAAGTTTGTGAGTATGTATGGATGTTTGTTACTCTTTCACGTAAAATCTACTGGATGGATTTGGATGAAACTTTGCAGTAATATAGGTTATACATCAGAATAACACATAGGGTACTTTTTACCGCGGGAAAACTTTTCATTCCCACGGGAAACCGACTTCCACGCGGACGGAGTCGCGGGCGGCCACTAGACATATATTCATGCTAAAAAAAACAACAAAGCAAGTAAAAAGTATTCTAAATTGCCTACTACTTAACTTAACTCATAAATTAAAAAAGTCCGTCTGAATCTCCCCTTTTCCAAGCGAAAGAAAACCTGCACCAGGTGCTTTGATAAGTTTTCTAATTTTCTGCCTTTGTGCATACAGTAGAAAGAATAATAAAATATATATAGCAGGGGAATGAGTTTTCTGAGCAAATGAGAGTGACGGACGGACAGATGGAAACTAATATAAATATTTCGTAGAAGCAAAATGTGAAACTGAGGAAAGGTATTTCAAGTACTCCTTGATTAAAAAATTTGGGTAGGAAGAGCTCGTACACTAGAAATTTATTATGAAATAGTTAGTCATAATATTGCTGGATCTTGTAGGTAAGTATATTTTGATTGAAATTTTTTAATAATAAAAATTAATGTGTCGTCTCACTAAAGGTGTGACACTGATTTGTAAAAGCGATAGTAAAAAATATCTGTGAAGTAAAATATACGACTACTGGCTTGGATAGAAAATTGGAATAAGCTGGATAGCAAGATTCTACGAGGTGAACTCATGTAATACTTTATCAAAACTATGTGTATTTCTCATATGCATCAGTACATTGTATAAAACAAAGTTGCTTTTCGCCGTTTGTGTGTTAGATATTTAAAATTTGATTCAAGAGGAAGGGTTATATGTGTAATAATATAGTATAGGGAAAGGGGTTTTATTCCGAATTTAACGCGTTCGAAGCCGCGGGCAAAAGTTGTAAATAAGTACAAAATTTGGAACGTACCAAATTAATGGTACACTCCAGTGTGAACCAAAATCCAAAATCTTCAAACTTTTTACATCTCACTACTCACATCTATCATCTTCACAGTATTTGCTGTCGCACCTCGCGGAGATTTATTTATTTATTTCCCCCGTATTTGTATAGTTACTACGTAAAGCAGGTATAGGTATTTACATTTGAAGCCAGGATGGATGCCCGTGGGAATCAAATAGGTTAGGAGGATTTCAAGGGTGAATAGACAGATTTGGGGAAAATATTCGGAATTGATAGTTTTTTGTAAGATTGGGAAGCAAACTTTTTGTAAAACAAAAAACCTTGCATGCAAACACCTTGAAATCTTAAGCTAACTCGTATCAGATATTTATACCTACTTACTTTATTGTCAGCTTTAATTCTCAAAAAGTTTTTTTTTTTAATAACTTACTATATAAATCTTTACGCAACAACTTTTTGTTTATATCCACCGATATTGAAGAAAAAATCTCCGATACAACAACAGCCTAATCCTGGGCGTACTTCCCCTTTTATTTGTTTTTTACCGGCAACTTTTACTACCTTCATTCGTTCAGAAGTTACACGAGTTATACCTACCTCGCCGAAAGGAGCTTTCGCTGAATACAACGTGATTCAGAATATGTAATATTGATGCTTAGGTTTTTGATGTTTTTTTTTCTTAAATCTAAGTATCGGTAATGTTTCTAAAACTGGTTATCATTCCGAAGGTACGGGTTTTGATTCGTCGTTAAACAATGTTCTTTCAGTTAATTAAAACTTGAAAAATGAAGAATGTCATTTTCCAATTTTGAGATCCATCAGTTTGCACTTGAGAAAAAGTGGTCTTTGAGAGAATCTGTCGTCTTAGCATGTAGAGAAGGTGGGCTGTGTGATTTAAAAGTGGGAAGTAGCTTTTTACTCAATTTAATTAAACCTAAATATTTGTTTACCACTCTTTTATTGATATTGGATATAAAACTTTTTTCTACCTGTAAATCCACAACAATAAGTTCTGAAACATGCTGTACATTCATGGTAAGGCAGCTTCCGCTAAATTAATATTTAGTTTCCACACATCCCGTATTCTTTGCGGAAAACGATTCTTTTCTCGTGGAATCCGTTCTAGGGATAGCCATTT
The DNA here is from genome assembly GCA_916618145.1 of Emmelina monodactyla. Classification (NCBI taxonomy): domain Eukaryota; kingdom Metazoa; phylum Arthropoda; class Insecta; order Lepidoptera; family Pterophoridae; genus Emmelina; species Emmelina monodactyla. The sequence goes on along the minus strand of OU745304.1, from coordinate 10,056,541 downwards.
ATCTGATAAAATTTACATATCCTGGAGAAAATGGCTGCTGAATCTAAATTAAGGGGTAATTGAAATTGATCTTATAATAAAATTATTTTGGTAAGATATTTATGTCGCTCCATATCTAAAGGTATGGGATTCGACTTATCAACAAGATACTTTAGCATCAACCAAAGCCGTATTCTTAAACTAATAAAGGTGTCGTTTAAGGTTAAGGTCTTTTGCTGAAGTCTACTGACTTCTTAAACTGAGCTTGTGTCTAAATATTACAGGCTTGTATGACTAAAATATTATTATTTTGTTTGTCAGGCAAGGAACAGAAATATGTGGAAGACGTTGAGGAAGGCCAAAGGCCATCAACATGGCTAGTTAAAAAAAACAAAATCCGTCCAGTAGTTTTTACGTGAAAGAGTAACAAACATCCATACATCACAAACTTTCACGATTATAATATTAGTAGGATTTCATCAAAACAATAAGTAGGTAGTTTTAATCTATTTTGGTTTCTGTACTAATCTTCTGTAGTCGATTTTTTAGATTTATCACACAAAAAGCATAACACAATTAGCATAGAAGATGGCTGTATTATGTCTCATTTAACAAAGCCTCATTTACAATGGCGGCGGATCTTCATTATCTTTTCCATCATTAAAGTAGTGCGGTACCGAATATCGATTGAATCGGGGTCTTTGACTCCAGCACTACTGTTGAGATTAGGTATGAAACTACACCACTAGGGAAATTAGGTTCTTTTACAATGCTTAGGAAGGGAAATAAAGTATTTCTGATCTTATTACTGAGTTAAATTATTATAGCTCTTACAAGTTATTTTTCCGCTTGATATTTTATCCCTCACATGATTACTTGAAAAAGCATGTTAGGTTTAAGTAGTACACTTAAAAATATGTTTTAGATAAACCAAGATTCAATGATTTGTTTTTTTACAATTGCATTCGTGTGAAAAGCTCGGTTCACTACTCGAATAACGATATAGTGGGTAGTTACTTACGTAATTTATTACAATTATTTAAGGCACGCACGTAAAAAATAAACAACACACTGTTTACTTAGATTTTAATTACTCTTAACTTGGAATTTTGACTACCATTACAAGTTGATCAATGAGTGTAGGTAGGTAAAGCATACGGTAGCATTAGGTTCGGATCTTCTACTAATACGAAATCTCAAAATATCTGTAAGTAGGTAAAAAATTATGAAAAGGACTATTGAATCTATTTACAGAGAGTGAGATAATTTTATTTTATTTAGGTTAATACATAATAATACATAAGTTTGACTTTTTTCAAATATAGAAAGACTAGTGACCGCCCGCGACTCCGTTCGCGTGGAAGTCGGTTTCGCGTGGGAATGAGAAGTTTTCCCGCGGTAAAAAGTACCCTATGTGTTATTCTGATGTACAACCTATATTACTGTAAAGTTTCATCCAAATCCGTCCAGTAGTTTTACGTGAAAGAGTAACAAACATCCATCCATCCATTCATACTCACAAACTTTCACGTTTATAATATTAGTAAAATAGGATTTCCTTATTAAATACGCTTCCCACGGTGCACTTGTCTTCAACACATACCATTATTGTATTAACCACTTGTCTGTTTGTCCGGCCCGACACCTGTCAAACCCGTTAAGCATTCGACTCCCGTGCTCGGAACTATTTTTTGTCATTTAAAACTCCATTAGGCAGAATGTTTAATTTAATTTTGAATATTGCATACGCTTTAATAGAGAGTTTTAACAAACAATAAAACTTACCTATTATTTTTCTTGAGATATCCGGAATCCATATTGAGTCAAAGCCTTGCTTTCCTGCGTTCTAATGTGGCGCCATCTGTCCCCCTTGTCGGTAATACGTATACAGCCCACGATTGTTTTTGGTCTAAGGCGGGAGCTGTCAATATTTGAAGGAATGGTGCACGTAATTTTTAATTCATTATAAAACTCAATGTACCAGGTAGGAATTACCTGGATTCCGGATATCTCAAGAAAAATAATAGGTAAGTTTTATTGTTTGTTAAAACTCTCTATTATTTGTTCTGTCATCGATATCCGGAATCCATATTGAGTGACGTGTTTGTTATCTCCTGGTACTCTCGTAATGATGCTATAATGTGTCTTTAATTAATTAATAATCAAAATAACTACAATCATATTGAAATTTTAATTTTCAGCATTAAAATAGTGTGATAAAGAAACTTCACTGCTCTGAACAGGACCAGCATCAATTTGTTTTTTGTAATACTTCCGAAAAGTATGTTCTCTTTTCCAATTTCCTGTAGCAAGAATCTGATCAATAGTAAAGTTCTCTAACCAATTTAACGAAGCGACTGCCGAGCGCACCGATCCTGGTGAAGCTTCAACACCAGCGTCCCTCAGAGCTGATTTAACCCATCCTCCTATGATAGTTCTGGTAGCTGGTTTCGGATCGCCTCTAGTGGTAATAAATAAATTAAACCAGTGACCTTGTTGTCGTCGGTCTGCAGAGATATTTATAAGGCATTTTATCCAATGAACACAGCACAAATTTTTGTTAGGATGTTTTAAAAGTTTCCAGCCAGATTGCCTGTGATTTCTATTGTCCGTTTTGGAGCCGAATGATGGCCACAATATTATTGAGTCGCCATCATCAATAAGACTTTCAGAGTCTATGCTCAGGAGGGTGAGATCATGAACTCTTCTACCAGACGATAAAAGTAAAAGAATAGCTGTGTGTTTAGAAACTTGGTAAAAATTATTTTCTGCTACAGCACATGTACTTAGATGATTAATAACAGTTTTTGGATCCCAAATTGGAGCCTTTACTTGTTTTTCTTTTGCAATTGAGATAGCCTTTAAAATATGTTTGATAAAAAAGTTGGAAGACATGTCTATGTTTGACGTTAGATTAGAAAATGTTAAAACTACAGATTTATGTACCAATATCGTTCGGTACGCAAGGCCTTCAATATTATGTAAATAGGCTAAGTAGCGGGCTACCTCAATAGGAGACGGTGCTTTAAAACTTACTGTATGATTAACACACCATTCTTTCCACTTTCTCCATACGGGAGCATACGTGTTTAGAGTTGATTTTCGCCAGCTGGACAGGAGCAAAGATTTTTCTTGTTCCGTCCAATCGTCTATTATATCTGACCACCCAAAATCAGCCATGCTTCTAAATGAATTTCTTTGATTTCCGGTGGGTGCATTCCTGTCCGAGTGTCTATCAATACTCTGTGAAGGTTGGATATCTGATATGGGGCATGGATTGCACGTTGTTTCAGATCTGCTCTCCAAAAGGTGCGGGTCCATCTCGGAGAGATGAGAATGTACCGACCTCGGGCGTTGTTGAGATGGGTCAGTACCTGAGGGATTAAATTTGGAGGTGGAAACACCCAAGCTAGATGAAAGTCCCATTGGTGACAAAACGCGTTGTGGAATAGTGCTTGGTTGTCCAATGTGTCTCTTGTCACATATGTTTTCACTACGTGTGCAGTTTTGGAGGCAAACAGATCCACTGTAGGTGTTCCCCACTTCTGGAAAATAATTTGAGCTGCTTCCTTGGTCAGGTGCCATTCGGGACATGTTTTCTGTCGTGATAGGGCGTCTACCTCGGTATTGTAACGGCCCGGGAAATATTGCGCTGTCAGACATATATTTGACTCGTCGAGTAGTGCAAGCAATTGTTTCGTCAAGCTCAGCAAATTTTTCGATTTGGTTCCACCTTCTTTGTTTATGTAGGCTACTACCGTCCGGTTGTCCGTTTGTACAAGAACATGCGCATTGAAAAGTAGGTGATTTGCGTGTTCTATTGCAGCGTAAACTGCATAAAGCTCTTTGAGATTCACATGCCATATTCGTTGTGATGCTGTCCACTGACCTGTGATCATTGAGTCTCCCAGCTGAGCTCCCCACCCGATATCGGAGGCGTCGGTCGTCAGAAGGTGAGTGATCGGTTCGTTGTGTATCGGCATTGTTCCTGAAGCTGCTTCCAACCACCATTTCATCTCGACAATTACCGGCTCTGCTAACACGACCTGTTTGTATGGATGCCGTTTGGGAAGTTGTCGACTGTAGTGTTGCATTGTACGACAGTGTAGTCTCCCCCGTCGAATGACGAAATTGGCAAAGTTGAGTCTCCCCAGTAGGGACTGGGCCTGTTTGAGGGACCAACTGCCTTTCGACATCTGCTGCTGAAGTGCTTTGCGTAGCGTTATGCACTTGGGCTCCGACAGAGATCTGGTATTCTTTTCGGTGTCCCACAGAATACCCAAAAACTCTAGGCGACGAGTCGGAGCCAGAACAGATTTGTCGAAGTTTATTGTCCAGCCGAGTCTCTGCATCAGTTTTACTGTAAAGGCAATGTGTTTTCGAAGTACGTGGCAGCTCTGACTTACTATTAGGAAGTCGTCTAGGTAGACTACGCACCGGATCCCGTGTGACCTCAGATATTCTGCAATCCAGTTCGTTACTGATGCAAATGTTCTTGGTGCCGAAGACAGGCCGAAAGGCAGACAAGTCATTTGCATCAGATTTCCTTTGTAGCTCATTCTCAAGAAACGACGGTGCTTCGGAGCTATTGGTATGTGGAAGTAAGCCTGACTGAGATCGAGTTTTGTCATCCAATCTAGCTTTTGCAGGAAACTGGGTACACGAAAGTGACTGAATAGCTGAAATGTTGTTGTTTTTACAAACCTGTTCAATTGTTTGAGGTTGAATATTGGACGTTGTGAGCCGTCTGGTTTCGGAACTAGGAAAAAGGTGGACAGGTAGCTTGGTGATAACTCCACTTTTTCCAAAATTTGTGCCTCGAACATGTCTTTGATCTGCATAGTCATTTGTGTGCTTTCCTGTGTCTTGAATGATTGCAGAACCAAAGGGGTTGGGTAAATTAGGGGTGGTTTTAACATAAAAGGAATGCGCATACCTTTCAACAGTTGACAGACCTGTTTTGGTGCTCCTAAATCTTTCCAAATATGTATATATTGCCGCAGACAACCACCCCGAAATGGTCGCGAGTCATGCGCGACGGCTGCCCTGCTTCGAGGGAGAGTTGGGACGAGATTTCTTTCCTTTAGTTTGCTGTCGGCCCCTTGAAGCAGTGGTTTTGTTTCCTGGAAATGACTTTGACTTATGAGGCTTGATTCGTTTGTTAGAATTGTAACGAAATGGCTTCTCATTAGACTGTTTGCTAGTAGACGGCTTAGGATAGTCATCATGTTTTTGGGTACGGCTATTAATATTAAACGGTATCGATTTTCGTGCTGTTATATCTAAAGGAAGTGATGTCAGTTTATCAGCCCCCCCAATTTTTCTAATGTACTCATTTAATAATTCATCATCAAAAAGATGCTCCACATTTGGTGGAATTCTTTTTAGTGCCTCAGAATGGAATTCGTCCGGAATTTGCTTCAACAAAATATCTCTGCGCAATAGGGGATATTCATGTTTTTTTTTCTTGTCTTAAATTAACAGCTTACACCTTTATAACATAGAAAAAAATATTAAAAGGCTTCAAAACACTCTAGATATTTTTAAAAACGAAATTTAAAACATTGAAAAAATTAGAGCAGTTGAAACGCCGCCATTTTGCGCGCGCTTTGCGTGACGTCACACGACACGTCCAGTGGGACTTTACTATGAACTTTTCAGTTATTTCATACATATTTACAGTTTTAATAGCTTTAAAACCATGGAAGAAGCCAAAAAATTATCTTATAAGTATTGCATAGTACCGGAGTGCACAAATACTATTCGAAAAACACCCGAGAAAGTGTTTTTTTTCGTATTTCAAGTGATGCGAAAATACGAAGACGGTCGTGTAAGGTGATGAGAAGGGATAATATATCTCCTAAATCTTGTTCATATTGTTGTGAAGATCATTTTAACGAAAGTATACTTTATTTATATACAGCTTAAGGTGAATTAGTAAAAAGTAAGTTTTGCATTAGCTATTGAACATTAGAAAATTCGGTATAAAATTAACCTACCCTATAAGAAAAGATCAGTAGCTATAACTTTCTATTAAAACTTTATTCCTGTTGTGGTTTTACGAATTTTTTATGGTTGTTGATTTATTCCAGGTAAAGGAAGATACAGAAAATTATATTGAATACAATTTAATAAAAGAGCAAGGAGAAAAATGTACTCTACGGTTGAAGAAAGGAGTTTTGCCACATATATTTTTTATATGTAAATGTTTTGGTGTATTTTAAGTAAACTGCTGTGTGCATTTATGAATAAAAATCTATATTATGGTCTTAAATATACTATGAAACATCCTCTGATCTCTGCGCTCGTATAATCGGGTTTCGATGCTGTCTGCGCGCCTACGTCTTTTCTATAGCAATACGTCTCAACTACATATTTGGTCTAGTTTTTGTTTCTTTTCTTTGTAACTTCACTTGCCAACTTGCCAACCAACCATTGAACACGCAACATCAAATTGTAAACCACATTAAATCGAATATCAAAGAAGAACCTGTGGTTGTCATTTGCTGTACCACCACAACCCACATCGCGCCTTGGAGACGCGACAGATGCAAAATTATATGCTATCATAAATGCACCTCTCGGTAGATTGTCCTAATGTGCTATGACAGAACCAGCTTCAGTCATCGTCAAAGATTCACTACCAATCTAAACTAAACTTCATTACAATCAGCACAAGAATATAGATTAAATTTATTTATTTTTTTCACAAAAACTTGTAAAACAGTATAAGTTTCGACGCTGATGAATGCAATGTCGTGTCAGATGACGTCACATTACGTTCGACCAATGGTGGCCCGTTTTGGAAGTTTGAATTTCCCTCCCTTATTTTGCACTTTTTAAATATTATTTTAGGGGTTTAAATAATAAATAAATTAAAAAAAAACTTTTGCATCATAATATAACGATAATAAGTATTCAAGAAAAAAATATTTTAGGCCATTTAAAATTTTATGCATATCCCCTATTGTATAGTATCTGCGCGCCTACCACATGTCATTTGTACGATATCGTCAGTAACCTTCATATAAGTAGACTGTTTACTAAAAAGATCTTGAATTTTTTGGAAAATCGACGTAGATGTTAAAACAGTTTCATTATTTCCAGACCAATTTATAAACTCTTGTAAGGTTTTATTTAACTCTTCTTTTTGATTTAAAATTGCATTAGTTGTAGCGGCAAAAGACCTTTCCAAAAGATACAAGCGATATTCTTCGTTAGATTGCGTATCGAATCTCTTAAGTTCGTCATTAATATTTAATTCTACAAAACCGGGGGTAGTTACATATTTCTTTTGAACTTCAGCAAAACGAACAGAATTCCATTCCTTTGACTTGAATCTTTGAAATTCGTTCAATTTAGACAAGTACGTATCTTTAGATTTCGGATATATTGGATCTTTAACCACTGTGCTAGGTTCAGACAAAATTAAAAGATTAGAATTTAAATTTACATCACCCGGAGGTATCAGCGAAAATTCCAACGTATTTTGTTGCGTAGCACGTGTCGGTTCAGTAGGTGTAGCTGCGGTCGCGTTGACCTGATCAGGAACGGCACTAGTACTCGCTATAGCACCCGATGTCGTTGCAAAGTTAGCATTTACTTGAGATTGCGTAATCAAATTCGTTAAAAAGGCAACCTGTTGTGTCAAGTATTCAAAATGAGGGTCACTTACAGTTCGTGCTCGTTTAAACTTACGAGCGGCGTAATCCTGGTGTCGGTGGTGGTGACAGGGGTCCTCCGCTGAACACGTGCTTGAGTTAGACGACCCTGAGCTACTTGAGCTAGAATCGTCCGATTTTCGTTTTCTTGGAGAAACCGTTGCATTTACACTTTCTTTATTTAAATTTAATTCCATACCGAAGGGGGAAATTTAATTTTATACGTGTTTTAAACTTTAAACACAAAAATTAAAGAACTTTGGCTTAAGTATGTGAACGCTAAGAAAAACGACGCTATAATGAATTAAAAATTACGTGCACCATTCCTTCAAATATTGACAGCTCCCGCCTTAGACCAAAAACAATCGTGGGCTGTATACGTATTACCGACAAGGGGGACAGATGGCGCCACATTAGAACGCAGGAAAGCAAGGCTTTGACTCAATATGGATTCCGGATATCGATGACAGAACAAATAATACTTGATTTGTGATTGAGAGTTTAGTTTTACCACTTAGGGCGACGTTTAACGAAAACTTAGTCATCAGTCGAATATTTTTTTTAATTTTCTTGCAAGTACAATACGTTACTTTTGAATAGGACTCTAGCCACAAATTATTACAAAACAACTAAAATAGAATTTCATTCCTATTCCCTAATGCAGGCATATCGCACTTATCCAAACACATTAAAATTTATCGAGCATTGTCGGTTTTTGAACGCGCGTCACATCGTTCCAAGTTTAAAATCTCGTGGGACGTCACATACTACACTTGAGCAACTCTGTAAAGAATTGTATTAGTGACTTTGAGCTTACTTTGCGGGAATATTTGCGATAAAAACCATTAGTGAAATACAATAGTATAAAATAATGTCTCGTCTAGTTTGTCTACGTCCCTTGAGACACGATCGTGACATATACCTTTCTCACATTAAGGGCTTAGAGTAAAATTGAGCGCAGACAAAGTGACTTTTCTTTGTTTGGACACTAGGTTTATCTACCAACGCAAAACTACCTAAATCAAAATTATTTTACTAGGGCCCAAATTAAAAAATGTTAATACCATTTGTTTTCTTTACCTTTTGTCAATGTCACTTATGTCAACCTGTCAAATATCAATTGGGGCGTTCAAAAACATAATAATTTGTTAAGTCATTCATACAATTTGTTTGATAGCATCCAATCACGGATTATTTCTTTGTGCAACTAAACCTATTGTTTCGTTGGAGAGACACAAAGGTTCATTGTTTAGTTTAAATTAGGCTCTATATGATGTGTATTCACAGACAAAGGTCTAATTTGTCCTGGCTTATGTTTAGATTTAAACTGACTTTTTAATTTTATTTTTGTCATACATTTGTATGAAATCACGAGTTTGAAATATTTCAGTATTCTTAAATTATCTATTTAGGTACATATTGTTTTTTATACTTTATTATACATTTATAACTATTTACATTAATTAAAATACATAACTCAGTCAAGGTTATTAAAAAACCTTTGCAAAATATTTAATTACACATCTTTCGTAATGGTTGTTAAGTTATTGTTAATGAAAATTGAATAATAGGCATAATCGCGTCGCATATTGTTATGAATGTGGGTAGTAAGACCTTTTAATTCTCTGCTATTGCGATATTTGACGGACTCCTACGAACGTAACTGTGCCTAAGTCGTAAAAAAATTGGTGTATTTTTTTTTCGAACATGAAATGCAAAGTTTCGCGGCTATAAAGCTTCGGTAAACTAAAAATTCTTTTTGGAACTATTAGCTCTTTATTTGAGACGAATATCTCAAAATTTATTCGTATATTTCGAATACTTACGATGTAAACGGTTTTCTCAATCGTAACGAAGCATTTACGTAAAATACAAATGTAAACATACGAAATCTTCGTATATGCATTGGAATTTTATTCATGTTAGGAGAATCTGATTGAGAATATCGAATTTGGGATTTATTGCTTGCTTATGGTAAAAGTATTTGTATATTAAAACTTATTTAAGATAAGTCACGTGTTTTTATAAAATAAAAGCGCAAACATGAGATGAATTTATCTTCACAAGTTTTATATTTTGACCAGACTTTCGAAATATTGTAATTTTAATTGACAGACGAATAATAATGTGAAACGAATAAATATGTTAGTAGTTATTTCCTTGTAGGTTTTATTTTTGTTGGAGATAGAAACAAACGCAATAGAGCTTCTTTATTTGAAATTGTCAACAACTTTTTCCGAAACAGTTTTTAAAATCGTTTGATTTATTATAGGTCTTTCAAAGTGTCTTCAAAACCTCAAAGATAATTAAACACATTGTTCTCTATGCAATCTCAGCGTCTACCCGCAACTAGTTGAACCGGCGTCGGGCGTCGCTTCCGCACCGGGACTCGAACCCGGGACGATACGCGACGCAGCGGTCACGATAAACACGTGGTGCAAGTTTAAATGGAATTTTATTGTATAATGTCCATTTTATTAATAGTTAATTATTTTTTAGTTGAGGATGTACTTGTATGAATTGATGATAAATAAACTTGCAGGAGATGGTATAAACGTTTATAAAGTAAAAATACTTAAAGAAGCGCTCACTTGTCGCCCCTTCGGGGGAAAAAAGTATAAACACTAAGACCAGTACCGTCTCTATACCCTAGCTCACGTAAACTTAAGTTAGTTCTGAGCTCATAAACAATCCTGTATTAATAACCTACGTTACCAAAAATATGTAGAAAAAACCCTCAAGTTAGTCTTACTTCCCGCTGTCTCTCTTACCTCGCGTCTACACAAGTACAACAGCGTCGCCGGCGCATCGACGCGCGCGCAGCTAACGAGGTCAGACAGACTCCCGCGCCGGGAGGTGACCGCTGATCTTAGGACAACACGGGAGTATGGGATATCTTATAAGAAGGTTCCTAATAAAGGGAGAATAGCCTACCGGTACAATAACACTGTCTTTCTACCTATTTGATAACAAAAGCGGTCTTCATACATATATTTCCCGCTGTCTCTCTTACCTCGCGTCTACACAAGAACAACAGCGTCGCCGGCGCATCGACGCGCGCGCAGTTAACGAGGTCAGACATTCGATCCCGCGCCGGGAGGTGACCGCTGTTCTTAGGACTTGACGGGAGTACGGGATATCTTAAAAGAAGGTTCCCTTTAAGAAAGGCAGAAGCCTACCGGTATAATAACACTGTGTTTCTACCTATTTGATAACAAAAGCGGTCTTCATACATATATTTCCCGCTGTCTCTCTTACCTCGCGTCGATACAAGAACAAGATCGTCGGCGCATCGACGCGCGCGCAGCTAACGAGGTCAGACATTCGATACCGCGCCGAGAGGTGACCGGTAATCTTAGGACAACACGGGAGTACGGGATTTTGCGTTGTGAAGCTTCGTTTAGAAGGTAAAGTCGCAGGGAGGAATCAGACTTTAGTCTTGGGTAATTTTTTCCGGTTACCGATTTTTAATTTTAAAGTTAAGTAAATAAAATGTACTGCATGTAGGGTTAGGTAAAAGAACGTGTGGCGCACCAAATACATTTATAAATACAGCTAAAAAAGAAATACATATATTTCTCTTTTCTTTGATACAGACAGCTATCCATCTAAAGCTGTTTGAAAAAAATAAATTCTTTCCGATACAACGTTTAAAATAAAAAGCAAAATAGCCCAAAAAAGGATTACATTTTTTATCTTTGACTTTCAAGTTCTTTTTAAAGGTGGGCCCAGTTACTTCGTTTGTTAGAGTCTATCAAATAACGCAATAGCAGAGAATGAAACTTAGTTTTTTTTTTCTATTGAGTATCCGTCCATAAAAAAGGATAGTAGATATATAATATTAATTATGATGCCATCAGTTGCCATTTAAAGTAATAATGAAATAAGTTTCACCCTTTTGTCTTAAACTAAATTTACAATTTCAGTTAGAGGTAAGTTTACTAACTTGACACCACCAAGTAACTTCTGAGATACATTTTAGTAATTTAAGTTAGCTACCTACCTATATGGCGAAAATATGAAGATGATCTTATACATAAAATTCTCGTGTCACAATGAAAGTTACCTTACTCCTCCTAAACGGTTTTACCAAATTTTATATGCATATTCAGTAGGTCTGAGAATCGGCTACTATCTATTATTCATACCATTATACAGTGATAACGGTTGTCAATCCCTAACATTATGGAAAAACTACTACACTCGAGAGCAAAAAAATCGCACATACGTGACTTAGGAACTTAAACCGAAAAAACAAAAGAAAATTTAATCAAAGTAATTTTTTTGTTAATGCAGATTCATAGTCTATTTCAATACCTATCCATTGATTCCTTATTTGTGTTTAAAAATCAAATTTTAATGATTTTAGGGGTAAGAATTCAAAGGGCACATTTTTTATGAATTTCTTAGCTGTTAAATAAAGTGTAAATGCAGAAAAAAAAGGCAAAAGTATTTTTTTTTCTTATTTATTAATACGAGGTGTTTCCAACCCTTGCCTGAATCACTGACTCCATACGAGTTTTCATAGATTTGACAAGAGTTTTGATGTCATCTTGTGTTATGGCGTCCCATTCCTCTGTGATCGCCTGTTGTAGCTCCTGTAGTGTCGTTGGAGCAGCATCTCGGTCTCGAACTCTCCTTTTCAGTTCATCCCACAAATGCTCAATAAGATTAAGGTCTGGGCTTCGAGCTGGCCACTCCATAACGGGCACATCTACCTCTCGAAGGTACTCGTACACTATGGTAGCCGTATGCGGTCTTGCATTATCCTGCTTAAGCAGGAAGTTTTCGCCGATAAACCCAGCTGCACGTGGCTCTCGAGCACTTCCTCAATGTAACGCTGAGAAGTGAATCCCCCTGATTGACGGCCAGTATTCGGTCCGGTGATGAACACAAGTTCAGTCTTCCCTTCTAGAGATATGCCTCCCCAGAACATGCACGACCCATCGCCATAGGGGACACGTTCCGCTATGCAACATTGAGCGAATCGCTCCCCTGATCTTCTGTAGACCCTTCCTCGTCCATCGTTGCCATGTAAGCACATCCTGCACTCGTCAGAGAACAGGACGGTGCTCCATTGCTCTTCGGTCCAATTCAAGTGCTCTCGAGCGAAATGAAGGCGAGCTTGTCGGTGGGCTGGGGTCAATTTTGGTCCATTTGCTGGTCTGTGTGCAGTCAGACTACCTTCACGAAGTCGTCTTCTGACTGTCCACCGACTGACTTGCACTTCATGAGCTTCTTGGAGCCGCTGTCCCAGTTGAACTGAGTTCAAGCAACGTTTCTTTAAAGTTGAAGACACAAGAAAGCGGTCGTCACGCTGTGTTGTAGCACGACGACGGCCAGATCCTTGTCGCCGTTGGTAGCCACCAGTCTCCTGGTACCTATGGTACACGCGACGAATGTCGTATCAGCTCAAATTCAGCTGTCGAGCCACTTGACTTTGGTTTAGCCCAGATTCAATAAGGGCAACCACTTGAGCGGCTGTTTCTGGTCTGGTATCCATTTTCTTGTTTCGGTTTGAGTTATAATCGATAGAGAACCTTTCACACAGGACGTTGGTATGCAAATGATGACTGTTCCCGAAAAATGCACCATTTTATACCTGCTACAGTCGCGCAAGTAGCGCTACCTGCACTAAGCGATTTAAGGGTGTGTTGTTGTTGTGTTGATATTGTTTTGTTTTTTAAGGTTAATACCAACCCCTTATGTGTCCTGTAAAAGCGTACATTATGTGCTTTAATTTTATGTAACTTTTATTTGCAGTAAGTTATAAATAATAGAAATATTGAACTTTTAAGTAAATATTGGCAGGTGTGCGATTTTATTGCTCTCAAGTGTATGTACGCTATAATGTTATATCGAAATTCCCTGAGATATTTAATAAGCTAATCAAGCTACTTCAATTTAATTACTTGGTTCGGTAGTAGCTTCATAAAGTTAAAAGGAATTTGTGCGTAATTGTACAATTAATTATAATTTTATTGGAAATTTATAGGTTCTGTGAATACTTGTTTGATTAAGTTTACTTGGTAAAAGAGTATATTATTCAAGTATATTATTTCTTTTATGAACTTAATTTTAAAGAGATTATTAAAGATGCCGTTATTCATTAAAAAATAAATTTTTATAGCTTTAATTAAATGCATTTCACTTAAACGCATGCTATAAGCCGTTAATGAATTCCACCATTAAGTTGTGTTCCGTTTTGCTGTTATTTATTTCTTGACTAGTGGCCGCCCGCGACTCCGTTCGCGTGGAAGTCGGTTTCCCGTGGGAATGAAATGTTTTCCCGCGGTAAAAAGTACCCTATGTGTTATTCTGAGGTATAACCTATATTACTGCAAAGTTTCATCCAAATCCATCCAGTAGTTTCTACGTGAAAGTGTAACAAACATCCATACATACTCACATACTTACACATTTATAATATTATATTAGTAGGATGATTGAGCTTAACGCACGCAAAACCCTGTAGTATAAACAAAATATAAAACTTAATCTAGAACTAAGAGTTCTTTCTCACGAACTTAACTTTGTCTTACTGATTGTACAAGTTACAAAACCAATTAACAATAAGGAACAAAGTAACAGATCAAGAACTTGCTCAGTAATGTCAAAACTATATCTATTACAAAGATTTTGTTATTACCGTAAATAAAAACAAGTTAAAAGGAACCGTCGAAAAATTGTAAACAAGGAATACCACACCAAATTTTCCTTAAAAAATTAGTTAAGTACTAATTTATAAAAAGAAGGTATCGATATTTATAAAGTACACTCTTCTTAAACAATTTCAATCTTTGTTAATAAACCGAAAAGAAAGTATAGTTTTAAACGATTGTATTTTGTATATCTACCTTATCGGAGAAATAACGTTTCGATAAGTCGTTACACATTTAATTCTTCGACATAAACCTACGCAACTATTATTAAACAAAAAACAATAACAGTTGGCATTATACACAGCAAAGCATGTGCCTTCACGTTAAAAAAAAACAAAGAAACTTTACGCGGCAAGGCTGCATTTTCCCATTACATTTCACCTTTTAATTATTCACAAAGATTTTCTTAACTTTTTGTTGGTTTAGAAACCGTTCACCTAGTTCTCAGGTTTATAAATTGTGAAACGATTATTAATTAGCGTTATTGTCTATAAGAAACTTATCAATCTTTGCGACCTTGTTATAAGAAGTGCAATGCAGTGGGTATGTACCTATAGACAAATCATCTGGGATTTCTTGAATTTTTCTGTACCTGCGTAGTTTGTTTTAGTTTATAATGGGCCTAATACGAATGTAGGTAACCAATTAACTCGACCATATATCAGAACTCTTACACAAAGGGATACTTAAAGAGGCCTCCTATGTTAATGTCGAAAATTTGGCTTTCTTTGGAATTATGTCAAAAACGATAGAATTTTAGTTTTTTTAAATTTACTTATCTGAATATTTTATTGTTTCAGAATACCCATGCGGCGTAAAAGTGCATCCCCGATCGATCTGATCATCATGGATTCGGAAAGGTAAGTTGCAACCATATTGAACTTGTCTTAAGTAATTTTGCTAAACGTTTTGTGTCAGGCGCTCAATGTGCTCTAAATTATTTGAAACCACGCACATAGTTTTTTTTTTCTGTTTCCATCATTATATGGACTATTTACCAGGAATTTGTCAGTGAAACTTTTTTTAAGAGTAACTAAATATGTCACAATATTTATTGGCAATGACATCAATATTTTTATTCATATAAAGTCAGGCTTTTCACTATTAGTTCGTGTTACTTTCAACTCTATTCATTTGGCTTATAATCAAAAATCGAATTCACATTTAAAACGTATTCCTAGAGTCAATTCAGTTCAAATAATTGGCAACATCGAATAATTTGAATTGATGCCTCCGTAATTGGAGCATTAACGAGCTACCTGTTTCCGGTTCCGGGAGGGATTCAGCTTTGCGACGGCCAGTTGGGAATACATACATCAAAATGGCTGACGTTTGGGAGTTTAATTTTACAGTCAAACTACAACTTACAAAGAAATGTTAATCTATGAAGTCTAAAGATTTTAACCAGGGTAGGTAGTCTTTATTCCTTATATTAATTAGTACCGCCCATATTTTACTCCAAAGCAACCCTTACATTCCAAAAACAAACCCTTCTGTAACTATTCCCCTAAATCAAAGATGACTTCAGAAATGCTATAAAAGGACCATCAATTCCGCCACTAGTGTTTGCCGTCCCCACAAGTTGGCAACCCTCATTACCTCAGGTTTCTTGTTCAGTATTTTGCAACAAATAGCCGCTAATGGGTTTCTGATAGCCCTTTGTATCGCTGGCCCTACTTATATTGATTAAGTTACGTTTGTGTAGGCTTCGGAGCGGGGCTTTTGTGTGACTACAATGGCGACATTAGGGATAAATGTAAAACTTACCTCTGGATAATATTTCTGTTAAGAATATTATGTAGGTATAGTCTGGTGAATTTGTTTTGAACATACATATTTTTGGTCGAAACGGTAGGGGCGTAAATAAACAAATAATAGCGACCAAGTCATGCAGTTAATTGCAAAGCCCGCGCTTTTTCAACATTATTTATTTATCGTACACGAAGTTTTATTTTATATAATTATAAAAGGACAAATAATTGGCCTTATCCGTAAACCCAGAAAATTAATAATCAATAAGAAGCTATTTTCATACAAATAAAATTAAATATTTCAAATTTAAAGTAAAAAAAACTATTTTCAAAGAAGACGATTGTAGTTAATATATTTAAAAACAACAACTATAAATTTTCCCCATTTCTCCGTCTACTCATAAATAAGTCCATGAAAATGTGTTTCGTCCTGGCAGGAAGTTTTCCTCTGACCTTACTTAATGTTTAAACCGCTATTTAAATATCTGCGTTGCAATTTCCGGCACTATATTTTCCACGAAACATATTTTCAGTTTTCTTTAAAATGCCTTTTTTTCATTTTCATATAGTCTTTGTACACCAGTTTCATCAGCTATTTTATTTTCCTTTTTTTGTGGCTTGTATGAGTTTTGATTAAAAACTGTTGACATATCGTCTATGTTACTGTAAATCCAAGCTGATTAATAGATGAAATGCATACAATTTAACTTGGAAAAGTCATCAACGACACATTGCTTCTCTGTAACAATATTAATGTCCATATCTTAAACGATTCATTGCGTTTTACTTTTTTTCTTACGATTGCCTTCACTTAATAGTTAACTAGGAAACGCAAAAAAACCTACAGGCAAAAAAAAACACGTGGAAACAAAAAAAAGTGTTAATATTTTTTTATTAAAACTAGTAAACTAGCTTTCTGTATTAAATTTGATATCCAACAAAGAGTTAGTAAACAACACATTTATAACCGCAGTAACTTTACCCGCCATAAAGTTGCCAACATTGGAACAAACTCAATGTTGTAGGTTTCATTCTCCGCGTGAACTTGACCGGAAATCAATAAACTGCACCGGATATAGCTGCGGTTGACTATTTGCTGTTCTTCGTAAGGCGATTTGGTTTCATATACGGTAGTTCCTAACAACATTATTCATTTTGGTCTCTTTAGGTTATTATGTTTCCTTTTGTTATACATTATATATTTTTTACTATTTGTAAGATAGTCAGTTGTATAAAAATAAAAGTAAATTAATAAAGGTTTGTCTAGTAATTCAGTAAAACAGTGTTACTTGTGCTCGTATAATAAATTTAAAAAATTTGAAAATCAATCTATAATACCATTGTTATTTTTATGATCTTCTTTTTTATAAAAAAGTAATTCACTTTATTATAAGACTAGCGACCCGCCCACGCTTTGCAATGGTGTAATTTGGCGCGACTTGTTCCCGGTAAGTTGAATTTTAGCTAAATTAAAATTATTTTATCAGAATTTTCTTTATTTACAAATTTAAATGAGAAAATATCCTAAAAGATGGCGATACCCGCATCAAAATCCATTACGTAGTTTAGGAGGAAATAGCGGCCAAAAGACACAATTAGCGACTTGGATTTATACTATGTAATGATGATGATAATGATATTCACTTAATTAAACTCTTTATTGTTTTTGAAATTAGAGGTTTTAAGCTTTCATTTATATCGACTGCGTGAAGACCGTGAAACATTAAATATTTAGTGACTAAAATATCATTATTTGTGTAGGAAACTGATCCTAAATTTTAAATGACTTATAGAGATGTTATATAAACTAAAGATCTCGTTTAATTCAAACGGTTTCTTTCATAAAATTTAATTTACACATAAAAGGGCTGCTCGGATCTGACGTTTCACGGAAATGGCTTTTTTATCAGAAGCCTGAAAGAAATACGACAAAGGGGTATTAGGATTATGCAGCCTTATCAAGAAATGTAATAATATGGTCTTTAATTAAGTTAATTTTATATAAAAAGTGCTTTGTATACGCTGTCGTAGGTATATTTTCTTTATTAAGCTTATTCTTAGACATTTAAATAAATGCTCAAGTACGATATCATTTTGTAAAGATCCTACTAATATTATAAACGTGAAAGTTTGTGAGTATGGATGTATGGATGTTTGTTTCACGCAAAAACTACTGGACGGATTTGGATGAAACTTTACAGTAGGTAATATAGGTAATACATCAGAATAGGGTACTTTTTACCGCGGGAAAAGTTTTCATTCCCACGGGAAACCGACTGCCACGCAAACGGAGTCGCGGGCGGCCACTAGTATAATAATACTGATGATACAAACAAGACTTTGAACGTGCTTCCAACTCAATTAAAATTTCATGTCTTATGTTGCCAAAGTTAAGAAATAAATAAATACGCGTTGGTGTGAAAATGAAACTGAAAATTTATTTTGACAAGATTTCCAAATTTAACATTTTGATATTAGTGTTTCTTATCTTTACATTCGAATGTTTATACATATGTTTATTGAAACGTTACATGTCATCAAATATATCGATATCTGCTCTTTTGATCTGAATCCTCCTTAACAAGAATATGACATGTACTTGCAAACATCGTTATAAAAATAATAATACCTCATCCTAAATAGCAAACAAGTCGAACCAATCAACGTGTTACGACACGAACTAAAAATTAAAACTACGTCGTAAAAACTGAAAAAGATCCTATTGCAATAGGTTTAAGAGCTAAAATGTCGTTTTTAATGTGTTTTAATAATTGAATGATGGTACTTTCGCATTGGGAGTGAATCGTGCGCTTTATTGACCACTTGCTACCGGGTAGACACAGTGGCGGTAGGGTGGCCATACTTATCGAATTTTAAACGTAAATTTTAAAATAATCTAGTTGATAGGTTGAAAAAAACTTGAATGCTACGTCTTAAGTCCCAAAAGAATTATCTGAGTGGAAATGTTTATTTATTGAAATATAGAATTCCAATAACCTATCTACGTGAATGTTACGCTACTCATGATATTTCTTTTATAAGAAGCTTTGATACCTTTCGCTTAACCTAAGACGTAATTAAAATTAAATTAAAACAACATTTCTTAAGTCTTCTAAGTTAAACACATTTAGGCCCAATTGCAGGGAACGTTTTAACCTCGGGTTAGCTAACTCAGATTTAAATGGCGACACCATCGCTTGTAATAAGAAGTAGTTACAATCGATGGTGGCGCCATTTAAACCTGAGTTAGCTAACCCGAAGCTAACCCGAGGTTAAAACCGTTCCCTGCAATTGGGCCTTAGTGCAATATGATGATGATTGTTTAAATTATAATTACTTTTGTACCGAACAAATAACCTATTGTAACATTTTGTGACTTTTATTGTATTGAGTAAAGATAGACTACGATAGCACAGGTTGAAACCACCATGGTTTTTTGTTGCTATTATTAATAATCTATATACTGATGTAAAAACTATAATTTAAATAAATAAAAAAAAAAATTAGCCAAACCCTCAAGTTTAAAAAGTTAGTTTCCAAAATTATTCATCAACTTGAAGTTTTTCCCTATCCGAAATCTAAAAATCCACTAGTCTCTATCCCGCTCATAAATAATGCAACATCAACTGTGCCAGGCGGGTGGGTCAATGCCAAACGCTGTAAAAATGGGACATCGTAAATTGAGACGCGAAATTGCAACAAGTGGCGCTATCGTGGTTATGGGTGTTTTACACAGCTTTAATAAAATACGTGGTTTAAGCTTATCGTTTATCGAAGGGGATATTGTTATTGATTTTCAGTTTGAAAAGTTATGGGCAAAGATTTCAAGTTTTAGAGGCCATTCTAGCAGTAACATGAAAATTGTGTATGTAATTTTGATTTGGTTATCAAATGGATCAATAACACTTAATAGCGCTATTTTCAGTTGCCGTGTGTTATTTAATAGCAGAGTGAATCTGTGTATATTGAATGTTATATTGCGAGATTGAAAACCAACATCAATTAATAAAATGTTGTTGTTATGCCATTTATACTATTAAATAGAAATACTATTTAGTAGAGTGGTCGTAATCAACATTACATAGTATAAATCCAAGTTGCTATTTGTGTCTGTTTGTATGTTTGTTCGCTAACTCCTCCTAAACCACTTATCGGATTTTAATGTGAAAATTTGTCAATAAAGAAAAATCGCTAAAAGTTTCTTTAAAATAGCTAAAGTTCAACGTATCGGGAACAAATCGCGCAAATTTACACCATTGCGAAGCCCACGCTTCGCTAGTTGAATTATAAAATAACTTTTTATTATTATTTAGCACTTAATAATCAGGACTTATAAATTAAATGAATTAGGAAACATTATTTATAATTTAAACACAAGCTCTACACAATCTATTTCTTATCATTCCAACTAAACAAAAATAGGTATTAATCTTTAAAAAACATATGGTCACCCTACAATGACGCAACTTGTATCGCGGCCGGCGCCGGCGCATACGACAGGCCATATTACAATGTTACGTATTGTTTACAATTTGTATTCGTCATACACTACCACCAATAAGGCTTCATACTGACATACTTGTTTTTTTTTATTTAACTACATGATATATTGCTGACCGAACTTTGCAGGGGTGTAAGTTTTTAAAATCGACTACAAAGAAATGAATGATGACTTAAAAAAGATTTATTTTATTACTAGTGGCCGCCCGCGACTCCGTTGGCGTGGAAGTCGGCTTCCCGTGGGAATGAGAAGTTTTCCCGCGGTAAAAAGTACCCTATGTGTTATTCTCATGTATAACCTATATTACTGTAAAGTTTCATCAAAATCCATCCAGTAGATTTTACGTGAAAGAGTAACAAACATCCATACATCCATACTCACAAACTTTCACGTTTATAATATTAGTAGGATTTTAACAAGATTTTTTGAAATAAAAAACCTTGTCCTAAATTTGTAGTATTTTGAACGTTGTAAACTTCTCAACAACAGTATTGTTTTACATCCTTACCCTACATATATAACTTCATTAAAATAGTTATAGTTTAAGTTAGACAATTGTTAGTAAATTATGTTGGGAATTTATGTATCTTCGAATGTTTAAATTGATCGGACTAAAAGTCTTTTGATAAGTTACGCAATTAGACGTTGAGTTTTCGATACAGTTTTAAAGTATCACATATAGGTTTTTGATCGATTAAAAACTTATAGTACCTTAAAAAAAATTGCGTTGTACTTTTTTTATTGCACAATGCACAAAGTTTCGTTCATTTTATGCGTTGAGAGCCTGATTAAACATTATCAAAAAACTCTTCAGCTTTAAACATTAGTACAGATCTCATGAATTCAATAATTTTTAAAGTCAGTTTGTTATGTAAAGTATACATACATATATTAATAATCAGATGAAATAGCTCGTGCCTTTCATGACTTAGTATATTTTTCCCTGCGCTTCTACGCTATGCAAATACTTCCTGACAATAACTAAGTTAATGACAAGCAATTTTAAATGGCAAGCTTCACAACATTTACAAAGTTTAGCATCGCATTATTCACAATATCTTTTACAAATATCAAATACTTTGCTATATTTAAAGTTAAAACAGTTATGAAGGTAAACATCAGAATAACATATAGGGTACTTTTTACCGCGGGAAAACTTCTCATTCCCACGGGAAACCGACTTCCACGCGATCGGAGTCGCGGGTGGTCACTAGTACTTAAAAAACTGTCCTGCTGTGGTTTCTATCTTGTCTTTAAAATTCCATCAAGGCGAACACATGACACTTTTATACCCCACTTCTGAAAGAGGTTTACAATGTCTGCGAACTGAGCAATAAATGAAATAAAGCGATAGAACTCGGCAGACATTGTGTCTCCCTGAAGTTACTGGTATTGAATCGTGATATATTTGTTGACTGCTCGCGATCCAGTTGACAATGAATTCAGCCAAGTTAGCGTGAAATAACGAAGTTAAAACGACGTCTTGAATATTTTATGGCGTGTCTTGGAACGGAGGGTAGAAGGTGGTAGTATTTTTCGGTACAGAATCGAGTAGAGACGATACATTTTACGAAGAAAGGTTTCCTTTTTGGGAAGGAAAGATTTTGTTTTAGTAGTAATTATTTTTGGATAAGTTCAACTTAGTGAACGAATTGTTCCACCACTGCTTTTCTAACATATATTTATTTTAGCCGCATTTGGTCTTAAGATATTGTTTAACTATTGTCTTTTGAACTCTGCAATGATCAAAGAGAGTATGTAAATAATTAAGAGCACATTGGAATTATTCCTAATTATTTTTGTAGTGTCTAATTATTTATCGCCGTTTTAGGAGATCGTTA
This sequence comes from Emmelina monodactyla, assembly GCA_916618145.1. Classification (NCBI taxonomy): domain Eukaryota; kingdom Metazoa; phylum Arthropoda; class Insecta; order Lepidoptera; family Pterophoridae; genus Emmelina; species Emmelina monodactyla. Next base: position 10,034,146 of record OU745304.1, on the reverse strand, counting down.
GAATGGCAAACGACACGCAAAGAGGGTTCACCAATTGCGAATACGGACATTATCTTCACTGTTAGAGAATAAACCTTTACTTATTTGCACTTGTTTTTGCTCAGCATTCACTTTTTATAAGTTGCTAGTTTATTAGAGCTCGAGTTATGTGTAAAGCCCAACTAAATTGGTACCACTGTTATACCTTTTTCTTCCGCTAAACAGATTACATGTAGTTTTCCGATTATAACGGCAGGAAGGCCGAGTACCTAATAACACGTGTCGAGATCGCACATATACCTTCTGAAGACTCGACGAAACTCCTATATCTTTATGCTTCACAAGTCGTTAGTCATTTGTAACTAATACGGCCATGACTGTAGCTTATAGCGTGCCAACTGGTGACGTGCGTTACGCATGCCGGTAGGTAATTTTTAAAGTTTCAATTCGTGTACGTTTTAGCAATGTTCGTAACATATATCGACTAATATAGATAGACCCGGTGGCTTTGTTTATAGAGATACTCAGGACCCTAACAAGCATAGAGTAGTGGTATCCGGTGCCCAATTTTCTCAAAGGCTCAGCAACACACCCCCCACACCCACAGTGTTGCGGGTAGTCATGGGCGGCGGTGATCACTTACCATCAGGTGACCCGCATGCTCGTTTGCTACCTACATTAATAAAAAAAAGTAGTTTCTCAGTTACCTTAGTTTCTTAAATAGTAAAAAAGAACTCTACGCCGTATCACTATAAATTAACGTTAACCATTTTACCTATACCTTTAACTTTCTCGTACCTTAGTTTTCTTTCTCCCTAAGTTAATTGCTGCGGTAACTTCCACGTGACTCGGGGTAATTTCCTAAGAAAATTGCTGCCTACCCGCAAAGTGTGGGTTAATATTTAAGGAAACCTCAATGCGGTGAATGTACACACCTGAGTTCCAACTTGGGTAAGTACCTACACAACATTCAAGTAGGTACCAGTAGAAAAGTAAAGGGTGTTCGGATGTAATGTTAATTGTTCTAAACATTTTTTCTTTCGTTTGAGGTTAACTGAACACCTTAATAATATAGTATTAATTAAAATATGTATTGTTTCTGTTAATCTTAAATTGAATCAAACAGTCACAAAAATTATAACTAACGTAGGTGTAATACGATCAAAATGCGTTTTCGGAAAAATTACAAATTTTTGTATTATAAATGAAGTTTTTATACAAAAGGTTATTGTCGCTTTAATTTCAATTGTTTTAATATAACAATACAACTTTGCTAACTACAAGGTGGTCTTAAGCTGTATTCTACCTCAATTTTCTTTCTATTTTGGCTTTGGGTGCCTACCGTACTTTCCATACAAGATGCCTGTAAGTGGATTAAATCTCGTAAATAATTAATTTGCGAATTCAGGAGTGGATTTCATTGTTTTCCCTCCTCTCTCTCATTATAAAGTAAGGGTTGTTTGTTCCAAGTTTAGGGTAGTAGCAGCGATATGTGTGTAGCAGGGGTATTAGCATTGCGCAAGATTTGACGTTTTGTGGTCCTGTGTCATTGTTGATTGACTGTTAAGTAAACGACCCGCAATGTGGGCTTGTAATGTATTAAAGTTTTCATGTGTGAGCATTTAAGTATACGGGGTTTTAACCATTGAATTTTAATTAAAGGCAGATCAAAAAAACTTCTTAAATACGAAGCCTTAATAAGTGTTGTTAAAATCAAGATTTAATATTACTTTCAAGATTCGATTTGAACGTAATGGTTTACAAAGATTAATGCATTTTTTTTATATTGACAGAGGTTCGAGAAATCATAATTAATTATTTTTACTGATCACTCTCTTGTTGCATACATAATTACTAACTAAACTAAAAAATATATTTCCATGTATGTATTTTTTAGTTAGTAACTAGTATTATCGTTTTAAATCTAATTACTCTAAGGCTTTCAGAATATATTTGCCTTTAAGACCCTTTTTACCCTTACTTTAAATAAAACTAAACCTTTCGAATATTTTATAAACAGTGAATCCTAGGGGATTTTGGATAAAATTCTAATATATGGGTTAGTGTAGGTGTATTTAATAAAAATGAGATTTTACTTACTTTTCTTACTTTACTTTTCTTAGAAAACTCTTACGATCTAAGAAAGGTTTAGTTAGTGTGTGTCGAAGATTCAGAGAAACGAGTTATTGAGATTTTACTTTTAATTTTGCATTATAAATGCTAATTTATTAATTTTGAAGTTATAAACACTGGAAAAAGGAACGCGGGCCTCCGAGCATTACGCGACTGGGACTCGAACCCAGGACCTTTGGATTACCGGCTAAAACTAGGTGTAGCCGCACTTCGGGTATTAGCCGTAACATATACAGTAAAACTACCCTACGCGATGAGAAGTATGATATTAAAAAAAAACATCTCTGTTTAAAACTAACATTAAAGCAACCATGACATGAATCTAAGAACTTAGCTCGCCTTTGTTTTAGCTTTACTTAACTGTTAATGCTTACTTTATGGTTAACGTTTACTTACTTTATTGGTTAATACTTTAACTCGGTTCCTAGTGAGACAAGGACGAATTTAGTTTGAAATTGTACAAAAACACCCGTTTTCCCGCATTTTCCCGCGGTAAAAAGTTTAGTACCCTATGTCCTTTCCCAAGTTCAGTTCTTTCTTCCTACCAAATTTCATCAAAATCAGTTCAGTGGTTTAGGTGTGAAAGCGTAACAGATAGACAGACAGAATAACTTTCGCATTTATAATATTAGTAGGGATTTAACAAAAAAAAATTGTAGTCAAGATATGGCAATTAATTACACACAGCTATCTTTCTTCTTTGTATGGTTATAATAAGTTGTGTTCCTTACCTTTTGTATTGAATATAACACAGCATATATATATTACTAGTGGCCGCCCGCGACTCCGTTCGCGTAAAAGTCGGCTTCCCGTGGGAATGAGAAGTTTTCCCGCGGTAAAAAGTACCCTATGTCTTTTCCCAAGTTCAGTTCTTTCTTCATACAAAATTTCATCAAAATCGGTTCAGTGGTTTAGGCGTGAAAGCGTAACAGACAGACAGACAGAGTTACTTTCGCATTTATAATATTAGTAGGGATTAAAAATCTATTGTAATACGTATATAATATGTTCCAAACTCAATACTCGCTGTGATAACGAATGTCAGCAACAGAGTTAAACGTGAAGTAAAAATCGATACGCCCGCATGGAAACTAACGTGTTGCGCTTTGCCGGCAGAGGCTCTGTTACAGCCTCATTACAAAACGTGATCAAAGTACTTCTTGTTTGTATAAAGTATGTATGGAACGAAATAAATTAATATTTCCTATTTTCCGTATAAAAGAATACAGTAGATCTACTGTGAGCACCTGTACTCATTCCATACGTAAGAACTTCAAATTTTTATTATTAATTAAGTAAGGCTTAATAAAACTCATTCTTCGTCTAAACAAAAACGTCTATCATTGATATCCTCACAGACAAACACAGATATATCAGTCAATGTTATAAAACGCTAACGGTTGCAACTTTTTCCTAATATTTTAAAATAGCAATTACGTAAGAGTGAACCTTAACATTTTTGCATCGAACAAAATTGTAGTTTCACGAAAATAGAGATATAGCGACGTCATATGACGAACAATGGAATAGCTTTTCATAGTTGATGCAAAAAGCTTTTTCCTAGCAGCCTTCACAAAGGTACGAGTATTATAGAAATGTTGGAATATTCCTTTTTTAATATAAAGCGTAGGTGCTATAGAAATTTATTAACTTTTGGTCAAAGGATTCCCTAATAGAGAGGAGGTATGGTATATTCGCCGTGATTCGCTGGCTTTTTGTCGAGACCCGTGCCTAAAACATAAACTTGAAAAAATGATATTATTTTGGAAAATACAGGTTCCAGGTATATTGATTTTACTAAGTATGTTAAAGGTTAAAGTAAAAAAAAAACATTTGGAGGATATGCGCTAAGAACTTATTCATGATGTATTTAAATAATGAAATCATAAATAGGTCGGTCGACAAAAACTATTTCCGATGTCTCTGTCGTATTATCGCTAAGTAACTGTTTTGATTTGAATTTTCATCACCGTCTAATATAACTTAAACTATAAGACTTTAGTACACCAAATGTCAAGAGCTATATAGGAAACCTACCTTCTTAGTTACACCTACATACTTAGTTTTAATGATCCAAACTTGATATTAACATCGCTATTGTAAACATCTACCGATAATTGAATCTCCCTCGTTAACAGCACTTCAGTCTATCATCCAGCGAAGTAAATTGATTTGTAGGTTGTTTTTGTTGTATATCTATGTAATTTTACAAAGAGGAGAGATTTGTTTGCGAATTTCTAAATCTATTTGAAAATGTGTTTTTTGAGGTTTTTATTGCTAAGTAAATATTCGACGTAATCTAAAGCAGCTTAAAAAAAACCGATTCCTATTTATATAATTTACCTATCTCTTTTCAACAAGTCACAATGACGTAGTTACTGCCGTCTCACTCTTCACCAAGAGCTATTAGAATACTTAGAAAGAGTACACCTTATAACATAAATTCGTAAAATTATATCAAGTCTTATAAGTGAAGCTGTGGGCGAAAAGCTAGCTTTAATATAAATTATTCTCGTCCTTTATTCTCATATAAATTCCCTTCACTCAACAGGTGAGCCCACACAATAAACAGACGGTGGGAACTTTTGTGTCCTATATAGATATTGTACACATATTCGTATGTGTAAGTACTGTGTGCGAAACTTGAGGATGCTTAACTTGTTTTGTGCCTTATAACGTCTGGAAAAAAAAAGATTAATGTAATTTTAAGCTGTCGGGAGTCCCCTTAATCCTACTAATATTATAAACGTGAAAGTTTGTGATTATTGATATATGGATGTTTGTTACCCTTTAACGTAAAAACTACTGGACGGATTTTGATGAAACTTTACAGAAATATAGGATGTATATGTTACAGTCATAGTGATTAAATGGATATTATACATAATGACTGGTCATTATTTATAATAGCCAAATTGACTAGACAATGTAATAAATTAATCACTTTATCTGGACATTATTCATAATAGCGTGTCAAAGTTAGCCAAAGTAATAATATGGCCTAGCCGACTTGTTTTACGGCTAATACCCGTATTTAGAACATCAATAGGTTAGGTTAGTTAGGTTACTTTTTTGATACCGCCCAAGAAAAGGAGTCCCGCGCAGCGGGACTCCGTCGACTCATGATTGAATCCAGTTTTTATATTTATAGGAATATATTTTTGTTACAGTTTTCCATTCATTTTAAGTCTACTAACCGGCTTAAACTAGGTGTAACCGCACTTCGGGTATTAGCTGTAACATATACATAAAAAAACTGGCTTCAATCATGAGTGCGGGACTCCTTTTTCTGGGCGGTATCAAAGAAGTAACCTAACTAACCTAACCTATTGATGTTTCTAACCGGCTAAAACTAGGTGCAGCTTCGGGTTTTAGCCGTAACACAAACGAATATCTACTTGTTTTATTACATTATCCAAGTCTTCGAAGATATTATATAAAATAGCCAGTTAATGTGATTAATTTTGTGTTAATTATCACTTTATCTAAATTGAGAAGACATTATATATAATGGCTAGACAGTATATATAATATCCAGATTTATTACTTTGGCTGTAACATATACATCAGAATAACATATAGGGTACTTTTTACCGCGGGAAAAAACTTCGCATTCCCACGGGAATCCGACTTCCACGCGAACGGAGTCGCGTGCGGCCACTAGTATTCAATATTTTGATACAAGTTTTCTCCCGGTGAACCTTCCGTTTTTTAAAAGTCGAGATTTTTTTGGTTGGCATGAAACTAACGCTTTATTAGTTAAAGTTATGCTTCTGTCCAAGCTATTTATGGTAACTTTGTCACAGCTATACCAGCGCAATTTTCCTCGACATTACTTTAACTCCCGGTCGATCCACAGATCGTTACTTTCACATTTAAGTTAACAGTTCCATTTACTTAACGCAATATTCGTGTGGGAATCGATTTAAATTACGCGAATTGCGTTTAAATAAAATATTTATCAGAATTATTTTAATCGATTAATTATCGGGAGTTTTGTTTCTCATTCAAGAACATAATTAAAATTTGGTTGGTAATGTAACGATAAAACTGTTATTTTGTTCTTAAATTTTATTAAGAGAATGTACAGACAGTTCAACTGTGCTCACGTTTTTTGTGTGGAATCTTAGTTCAAAACAGTAGATATAATTACAATGACATTAAAATAAGCCAACGCTAGTGCCTAGATAAAATGGCGTGCAAAGATATTAGTTTATTTCCCATATACCTAAACATAAATTCCATTTGAATAAAAATATTTATTTTAATATAAACTCTACACGAAAAATACGGTATATTATTCTTAAGTTAGTAGTTAATGCAAATTTCTTTTAATTTATTTATTATTATTATTTTAATATACGTAGTAATTTTTTGCGAAAACATCAAAAAAAACAAATAGAAAGAACTCGTATCGTTGTTGTCCTTAAGTTAAAATCAAAGTTAGGAAAAGTCTTTTTTTACCGTAAATTAAATTAATTACCTACACGTGACCCGCTTGATTGTTTTCCTATCTAACTTATCTCATGAAGGATAATTAAGTATTCCAGTTGGTCCCTTCATTATTGAATTATCCATATCACTAAATGAATCACAAGCAGATAGGTTAATGCCCGACTGAAGTTTTAACAAGTCCCTTTCCTGGTGGAAAACAACTTTCTACTGCGAAATCTGTGGTCCGTGGGAAAATGAAGGGACCTTTTGAAAAATAAAAATAATTAATTACATAAAGTTCCATCAATATGTATTTTTGAGGGAAAAAGCAATCATGGGCTTAGAAACTATGGATACCTTTAGGCATTCGGATATATTTTACACCTATTTCACACCCACATAAACCGGTTTTTTAGCTTCTTCTACGAGAAAATAATTTTTATTGTATAATTTCCAAAAAGAGTGCTGGGAGTTTTTTCCGCCGACTTTTTTCTCTCGGTCTACGGCTAGGTAAAGTCGAAGTTTGTAACATTGACGTTGATTTTTTATTTTTTTTCATCGTTCAATTTTTTTGATTTTCTTCTAGTATTTACAGAAGACTAGAGACCCGCCCCGGCTTCACAAGGGTGGTTGGTCTAAGGTGGTGGTCTGAGAAATGCAGATGATTGTAAAAACACATAGTAACATTGCTAAAACAGACTTACATGAAAAAAAAATCCTTAAAAGATAATGGATAATATAAAGTTACTAGTGGCCGCCCGCGACTCCGTTCGCGTGGAAGTCGGTTTCTCGTGGGAATGAGAAGTTTTCCCGCGGTAAAAGGTCCCTATGTGTTATTCTGATGTATAACTGCAAACCTATATAACTGCAAAGTTATAACTGCAAAGTTTCATCCAAATCCATCCAGTAGTTTTAACGTGAAAGAGTAACAAACATCCATACATACTCACATACTCACAAACTTTCACGTTTATAATATTGTATAGTAGGATTATAAAATGCTTGCATTTACTATCAACTTTAGTTAGCTTATCTACCTCTTAGTTATATAAAGTACTTGCAATTTTCTGTTACAAGCGTCTTGCAACTGCAATGGACCAAGATATATCAAACGGTAAAATTTGCATCATAATCATGAAAACAAAATGGCTGAAGCATCTGCAGAAATATATAGCGAAATTCCACGATACTTTCATTTTATGGGTTCTATCTTGAGAGTATTATTTTCATAAGCGTCGGACTCGTCTATTTAAGCTGTATTAAACTGATGAGGTTATTACTTAAATGCAGTTTAAAATGTAAATTTGACGCAAATCTGCAAAGTATTTTTTTTTGGTAAAATCGCAACTCTTGTTTTTTTAAAGACAAACATAACACCCTTCTTTACTGAAGTAGTAACTAATGGTATAAATGTGGAAATGTTTAATACTGTCTATCTGTCCGTCCGTCTTTATGATCTGCTTTCACGTCGAAACGGCTGGACCGATTTTAATGTATTTTGAAATAGACATAGTTAAAGGTAGAAACAGCCAGTGATTAAAAATAGGCTACTTTTTACCACGGGAAAAAGTCTCATTCCCACGGGAAAATCACTTATATCGCTAACGAAGTCGGTACCCCAACTAGTGATTAATAATATTGCAACAATATGTCATAATAGTCTTGTTATATTTATAATCAAAGTACACGTATATGCAATGCACCAAGTTTACAAGGATTAAGTCTCGTATGAAACGTTACCTGATACTTGCTAATTGAGTCGCTGCTTTCTTTGACGTCAAGGGAAGCCTGCAGCTTTGTATGAAACTCTATTAAGTTGTGTAACCGAATTGCTAGTTGGTTATACTGGGGGCAAAGGAGAAATAGGAGCCTTTTTTAATGGAATAAGGGCGTATTAACATTCGGATAAGGTGGCTTTAATGTAGGTAATTTTAACTCGTATAGCTAAGATTCTTTTTTGTATGTTTAAGAATGGTTTTTACATTCATAAATAAATATCTAGAATAGTAGTCGGGTAAAAAGACATCGAATTATGTACTCGTTAAAATAATTTTCAATGTCCATGACTGGATGACATTTGTCTGCTCAGCTACATTAGTTTTATAGCTACATAAGTAAGTATTATTTGACTACAATCCAACGTAATTGCATTATCGTTGCGTAGTTTTACCTTTGCCAGTACAAAGCGATGGCTCACTAAAACCATAAAAGCACCGGGCCACTGAAGCGCATCAAATAAAGGGGAGTGCCCACCAAAACTCAGGTGTAACGGAAATGCCTGCTGCCAGGAAGGCCCTAGGGCGACCGTGCACTGCAACGATCATTCGATATGCTTCAAGGAATACAGGTACTGTTTCACGGCTTAACTTTCAAGTAAGCTTAGGTCAAGAAAATCTAGGCTTGGAGCTAAAGGTTACTTTCAAATTGTTTGTGGTCCATGAAAATGATGTGGCACCAAAAACGACGTTTATTGAAAATCATTTATATGTATGTCAAAAGCCTACAATCATATTCTATAGGTAATCTTCCCATTCAATGTTTACAATGTAAAATCTAATAATATGTTTTCGTTTTCAATTTGCGTTGGTACACGTGGTAAATGGTGATGTATTTAAATTTCAATGTTAAGTAACGCAGAAAGCGTGTCAAATTGTTAATTAACTTGCGTTTAGCTAGAGAATTGTATAAGTTTGCTCAAATTAAATAATAATGCTCAAAACATACAGTCTCTTTGCTCAAAAATTGCGATTAAGTAACAAACGCAAGATAGAATGTAATAAACCAAGTATTTGGCATAGTGTGCTGATGGTTACACTCATAGCCTAAAATCGATGAGGAAGTTCAAACGTGGAAGGTCATCCGCGTTATTTGACTATAGTTTAACAGTAATTCTTCAAAAATAAAAACAAACTGCAAATAGAGACATATCCATGATTCAAGGAAACCTTATTCGTAAAAACTTTATTCTCATATTCAGCCAATATATTTGATTTGAACTGTCGAGGGGCTCATTCGAGAACTCGATCGAACTTCGCTTCAAAGTTGTAGACGTTATTTACCAACTTGAAGATAGTGCTCGGTAGTTGATCGATGCTTCTTTATATTCAAAATCGAAATATGAAACTCATTTTGGAAGCACTAGAATTGGTTTATAACTATGAGTTGTACAGATAACTAAATATTGATTTTGACAGTCTGCAGCGTCAAATGGCTCGTTGCATTGCGTTCAATTCCTTAGATATTTGCTCTTGCTTCCGTCGTAACTACTCTTCCAAAATTAATCCCAATAAACTAAGAGTATGTCTAGTATACATATAGTAATATAACTCTCTGTACTAGTATATATATATTTGTATAACAAGCGACCCGCTTACGCTTCGCAATGGTGCGATTTTGTACCCAACTTTTTCCCGAAACCTTGATTTTTAGCTAACTTAAAGTTTTTCAAAATTTTCTTTATTTACAAATTTATGTGAAAAAATTACCTAAATGATGGTGAAAACCGCATTAAAATCCGTTCAGTGGTTTAGGATGAGTTAGCGGACAAACAGACACAATTAGCGACTTGGATTTATACTATGTAATGATGATTAACGGATAATAACCTCTTTATTTGGTATAAGCGCGCGCGCAGGTTGCTCGGTCGACCGCGACCTCCGGAACTAAGGGAGCGGCTGTGAACGACTAATTTTGTAATAGAGTAAACAAAAACAAGCAGTAAATATTGGTTTAATGAACGTAAGTTGTGATGTCCGGTTTCATTATTTTTTTTTTTTAATATTTTGTCCTATCATTAAATTACAATTAAAAATTAAAAAAGTAGTTTAAATAATAAAAATAATGTTACTATTCATTATCTACTATAATAGCTAACTACTACTCTTACAACATTACTTTACCGGTTTTAAATTGGATATATTTGCGTATTGGGTATATTGTTTAATTAAGCTTATCGTCGATAGCTGGTTTAATTTTGGTATCGCCTTTAAACGATACCTATAAATGGTTTCCATATGCATATCCCTTTAAAAAGAATAGTCCTCCTTGCACATGTGTTCATACGCTTCCCGGTACTCGACCCTACAGGGTGACAGTGCTCGCTGCGCACGCGTCCATCCTCCCTTTCTACTTTCACGCTCCCTCGCTCAGTGTGCGTCGGGCTTTACAACCGCACGAACCGAAAACTGTGCCTTTTACCGATAAAAAAAGTTAATGTTCCATTTTTGAATCTGACGTTCGGGAGTTTTTGATTTATATGAAAAAAGTTTAGTTTGATATTAAGTCAGTAAATAGGTGTTAAGTTTTGCAATTAAGTTTGAAAGTGATGTGAAATGTCATGAAGCGAGTTAAAATGATATCGAATTGGATTTTAAAGAAGAAGCCTTCGTATACTTACATGTAAGTTCATCTAAGAAAATAATAAATAATTCGTTTCTTATTTAATATGTTTTAGTTCAATGCTCAAAAATAAATGATTAGAAAGTAATTTGTGGATAAAAAACATTGTTATAAAGTCCATTTTAACGATCGTTATTTCAATCAACCCTTTAAATCATTAACGAAGCCAGACAAAGCCTCTGTTATTACTTTTGTGTCATTGTTTATGTATCAGCTATTATTTCTCTTGCGTTATTAAATTTAACAATAATGAATGTCTAGGTCAATTATTTAAGCTTTTATGAAACTACCCCTTCTATAAATATATTTGTATTTAGAATAACACATTAGTGATGTTACCTTGGTAACACACGCACATACAAAACGTTAAGGGAAACCCGTTTTTTAATAAAACCCCTTGTAGGTTTATGTGACCATGAAGCTAAAAGGATTTTGCACCCTTTTGAATGAAAAAACATGTATATATTCATATTTTTATACGTAGGAAGGAAATAAATCTGTTTAAATAAGATAAATATATTTGGAAGGACACTCATGGTTAGATGATTTAAAATCATGTGAATCCAAACGCACTAAGCGTGCTGGATTACGGCTCATTCGATAAGGAGGCTTGTTGCTTAGGTAATGCGCAGTTATGGTAATGACCATATTGCTAATTCTCTAATTACATTTTCAAAACATATCACATGCAATTTTTTTTTTACTTTAGCTCTACATGTAATCATTAACTTGATTTTAAAACGAGCACTCATTATAACATTGCCATTCATTAACTTAATGAGATAAAAAAGTACTTTTCAATTCACAAACTCAAGCTAACATTCACTTTTATACAAGTTTCAAAATTTCAAATTCCTATTTTTATGTTTTTTTCCAATAACTGTTCAATTATGTATAATTTGCAAAAATCATGTTAATTAATGGATTTTAAAAGTCTAGTTTCCGAGTTGAATGTATTTTTAATCAAATTTTAGTAATGTATTGTAATGTAACGATTACGTACCCTAATGTATTCGCCAGTATAGAAATTAATTTCATGAAAGATTTTTACTTAAAGCATCCTTAGTTAGGTACTAACGAGTTCGTCGCATAATTTATTTATTTATTTATTTATTAGAAAACCAACAGCGATATTACAAAGTAAATGTTAACAATGTTGAACTTAAAATAAGGCCAATAACAGGTTTCCCTTTTATTAAATAAAGTGCTTATACTCTAGTTTTTATTATCTAATAGAAGACCTTTTTACAAGCGCTTGAGCATACCAGTATGATTTGTGCATCGTGGAACCCACTTTTAAAGTCTCTGTCTACACAGTAGCGACGGTAGCACTGGACTTTTAACTTTGAATGCTTTGGTGCCTTCACAAACCCACAAAGCTCAGCAACGATCTAAGTTGTGTATAAACATATATGCACTTTGCTCTGGCGTCCGGTTTATTAAGATTTTTAAATGCGCAAGATAGTTTTAAAATACATATTGTGATCCGAGAAAAACGGTTAAGTACTCTACCTATATACCGTGACTAAGCCCTAATCGAATATACCTCCACAAAAAATAAGTTCGATGTATTGCTACATAAAGAAGCGAGTATAAGACTAATAACATTTTCATCCGGTGGATACTGACTCAAGAATCATCCTTTTTTCCTGATCAAATTCATCCGCAAAGAGGTCTCTACGCCAAAATTCTCTCTGCTAATATCAGGCAGGTGGTTCAAAACATTGCCTCTTAAGCTTAAACCTACAGTTCATAGTACGGCAAACTCCATTTACTTATAGCAAATTGCTTTGAAAGTAAACAATGCGGCAAGTTTTGCACTTGAAAGGCTTGACGTGTATTAGTTTGTTTATGCAGGTAATTGCAAATATATTTTATTTTACTTGTTTAGTTCATTAAGAATCTAGATTGCAATATTTAAAATATATTTTTCATATTTTTTTTATTGCTCTTTTATTGTGAAAGTGTAGGATTTTGTGGTTTTGAAATAGGATTGTCTTAGAAGAATCTTTGTGCCGCCGATCTTAAAGATTTGACTACTTTAGCTGCACTAAGTGGTATTTAGCTTAAAAGTTGCCAAAAATTGTGTACAATCAATAAGACGTTAAATGAGAAATCATCAATGAAATAATATTAATTATGGTAGGGGAAGGCATATTTTTAATTCTTTTGAGTAATTGTTTTAAAGTAATATTTTAATGATTTAACTACGGTCTAAAGTCAAAAAATATAAATAAATCACCAGCCTATATATAAAAATTCAAAGGTATTACATATGTGTGTTTGTGACATAATCTTATTTAACCCATGGTATTAAATACTCACAGTTAATGTGATTATCTCGTAGGTACATATATTTATTTGTTCGTTAACATGTGAACAGGGTTGACTTATTATTTGCGAAATATTGCAGTCTTGGCATCGCTCCAGAGAAAGCAACTTCACAAATATTTTGTAGGTAAAGTCAAGGAAAGATTCGAGATATGTATGCAAACACTAAATAATATACATGCTTATATCATATCAAATCAAGGCAATTTAAGTTTAAATTGGCAAAGTCATACATCCTACCAATATTATAAACGTGAATGTTTGTAAATATGTATGGATGTTTGTTACTATCTCACGTAGAAGCTTCTGGACGGATTTGGATGATATTATACATCAGAATAACACAAAAGGTACTTTTTCCCGCGGGAAAACTTATCATTCCCACGGGAAACCGACTTCCACGCGAACGGAGTCGCGGGCGGCCACTAGTAAGTAGATAGAGAAATAATTTTTTGTGTGGTGATCGGGCTAATTCTCTAAACGATTTTAAAATTCTTATACCTGTAGGAAGATTTGTTAATAATTGTTTAGGCAATTGAAACCGCGGACATAAAGTTATATTATAATACATAAATCTAAATAAATTACTCCAGACTGGCACACCAACTGTGTGGCCCTAAACTAAGCAAAGCTTGTACTATAGGTACCACACAATGGACTAGGGGAGAACCTAGTTACACCCAGACACGAGCCAATTTCGAAAAACCATTTTGACGAAATTGGCCCGACCCGGGGAACCATCCGCTTAGCAGTCCGGTCCGCTGAACCACAGAGGTCGTCATATATTCCAGTGGTGCTACTAATGATATTGAAAATATATATCATACTGGTTTAGAGCAATAATCCACCATGATGCATTATACTTTTTTCGTTTTAAAAAAATCGTGAATCGTTTTCCATTATGAAATATAAAATCACCAGTATTGTCTGAAATCGTATTATTTCCCTTACAGTACCGACGAACATAACAAAAGTACATATTCAGCAGCACCTTTGCTACGAATTTCTACATTTAGCAATATATCTCTCTTTTGGGAAATAAAAAGTACGATGTTCCCACTCGCATCTGTTGCCTTGTTATTTATTAAATACTGAATTCAGAACGCTGTTTTATGATGGAAAACCTCTTGATCTTTTTGTATGGAGATATTTGTATTATTATCTTTCTTTATTGGATGGATACCTACTGCTAAATATGATTGGATTTCAAATGCAATAAAAAACGAATAACTTACGAAATTGTTTTATAAAATATGGGACGATATCTATCTGATGTAAAAATTCTCATTTAGATTTATAATAAAAACGCAATTAAAAATGTATTGACGGTACACGTTTCTTGAGACGATTTGTCAAATAAAGCAACGAATATCATTTAACTTTTCGAACTGTTCTCCAAGAAATTATTCTTCTTCGGTATTTTACTGGGACCTCATAATCCCCATAATGACTGCTGTTCGTTCGTATTTGTGACACCAGACTATACTGGCAATTGAAACACTATCAGTAGTATTTCTTTTTCCGCTATAACAACTAATACCTAAACAATTTCTTACAGTTTTTTAAAGATATATTTACGACACCCTTCGTGCAAACCAATTTGCATTCTGCTAGTAATTCTCCTCGTCGGGCTTACAAAAACCGTTGCCCCGCCAGTCAGCAGGTCAGGCCGTTGCGTCAAATTGGCGGGTAAACACGGCCTGCGCCCGCGCACCAAAGCGGACGGAATTGACGTTTGACCACCATCACGGCAAGGTTCGCGGCCGTGACCGTTAGGTGAGAGGGTTAGCTTGAAAATAAACATACGGTGTGTTGGATAAAGTGCATTTTTATATATTTTTGTGGATGTTTTTGTAATTGAATGAAATTTTGAAATAAAAAATATACTTTTCTTTTTTAAACACGCTTTTATTAGCTCGGGTTATATGTATGTAACGGACGCTTACGTAATTTTGACGTAGGTACTTTGGAACATTATTATAATTTGAAATTTTGCACATTTATTAAGTACCGGTGACAACCGGTGACAATGCAATGTTATGAAAACTCTGTAATGGTTCGCCTTCCAGTTATTATAAACGTGAAAGTTTGTGAGTATGTATGGTTGTTTGTTACTCTTTCACGTAAAAACTTAGTGTAGGTTATAGTGGCCGCCCGCGACTCCGTTCGCGTGGAAGTCGGTTTCCCGTGGGAATGAGAGGTTTTCCCGCGGTAAAAAGGACCCTATATGTTATTCTGGTGCATAAACTATATTACTGTAAAGTTTCATCAAAATCAATCCAGTAGTTTTTACGTGAAAGAGTAACAAACATCCATCCATCCATACATCCTTACAAACTTTCACATTTATAATATTAGTAGGATATATCAGAATAACACATAGGGTACTTTTTACAGCGGGATAACTTCCAAACCGACTTCTTCGAACGGAGTCGCGGGCGGCCGCTAGTTTCTAATATTGCAGCTTTCAAATATGAAAGCAATTTAATTAACCGTTTCCTTGCTACCCTTTGACTACATACCACACTCTCTGCGTTCAAACGTTACATACTCCCTAAGGAGTTTTAGCAAAGCTCTCGCTCGGCAGCAAACAGTCTCTCTTCAATCGATTATATACCAGTCCATTGTACAGTGCTAATGAAACGAAAACGTACCAACCAGTGCTTCATTTATTACCAACTAAGTATTAGTATAGTTAGCTAAAGATATTACATAGCAGCGTTAATAACGTTTTATGTATCCCGCGTTTTTTTTCGAGAACATTTTGTTTGAGGACGCGAGCATTCGAACACACACACAAAAATACATTTAAAGATATAATTAAGTATGTGTGACAATATCACTACAGTCTAGGAAAAGGTTATATTGTTTTGTTCTCATACTCTTATCAATATTAATTTGTCCTTAATCCCATTGTTGGGCAAAGACCTATTTCAAACTCTTTGACTGTTTCCTGTTTTTATTTGAATAAACAGTTGCACAAATACTCATCAAACGTTTATTTAAATTCCTTTGTACTTCTCAAGCGTCTAGTTTATCTCTACAAAAGTTTTAACCGTGTAACTAAAAACTCCTTGCAACCGGTTAGATCCGGTTGTGCCCGTTGAGATATTAAAACTAAAGTGCAGTTCTCCCGGGGGTGCCTTCGGAGAAATGGTAAAGCAAAATCACTTTGTGTACAAAGGAAGCCAAGATAAAGTCAAGAAAGCTGGATAACATGTTTATTAGGTTTTTTTTATTTCATTATTTTTACGTAGGTACTAAGATGTGATTCTTTACATGTTGCGGGCGAAGGGTTAAAATTTCTTTCTGGAAGGTTTCGGGAGCGATTCCCAGTAGGAAAAATTTAGAGAAGCAAAAGGTTTTTTTAATTCATTATATGATGTGTCCACATCACAGACAATGCTTTTTAAGGCTCTAAAATTGGCTCGGTTCTGAGAAAATTTATTTAAGCGTACAGACTGTCAAATACAATTTCGCGATGCAGGCCGCCTTCTGCAGGATGCTCTAGAAATCTTTGGGGAAATCTAGAAAGGCCTTTGTCTAGTTGTGTGCTTTATGGCTGAAATAATATGTTGAAGGCAGTAGGATACCTTCGTCAGCAGAGCCGTCTTCAGGGGCCGTCTAGTACTTTCATTTGTGGGCGTTCGTTGGGTATATGAGTCAGAATCAAATAAAAACCATTTGGACACGGTGTTTCATCGCTGTAATTATCCTCTCTTGATAGCAACCAGTAGGTCATTCGATTAATTCACAAGAAGGCACGGATCACGGACAGTTTCTAACCGTTCGTCAGCTTGAGATCATCTTCGTCACCCTGAAGGCTGATCTCTCGATGTCACATAGACTCTGTCTAGCACCATATTTAGTACTGGCAACCCGCACTCTTCTTATATCACTACATAGTATAAAACAAAGTCGCTTTTTCTGTCCCTATGTCCCTATGTCCCTTTGTATGCTTAAATCTTTAAAACTACGCAACGGATTTTGAAGCGGTTTTTTTTAATAGATAGAGTGATTCAAGAGAGAGGTTTATATGTATAATAACATAGTACAGGTAAAGCAGTTTTACTCCAAATTTAAGGCGTGCGAAGCCGCGCGGGTAAAAGCTAGTCAACCATAAAATAGTCGATCTCCGACATACAGGGTGATTGGTAATGCGATACATTCCTTCTAAGAGGTTAAAGTAGAGCTTATTTGCAGTCAATTAAGGCATAATATGCTATGTCCGAAAATTGATCATTTCTTGGATATGCAACATTTAAGATTTTTTATAAAAAACCCCATTTTCGAAGTTCAAATGAATCATTTTAGTGAAAATTCTAAAATTGACTTTAATGTTTTGTTGTTTTATGGTAGCTTGATAAATAAAATGATATTTCAGATACAAATTTGCTAAAAATAATCGTCCTTATTTTAGAAAAAGTCAAGAAACCAAGAACAACTTTTAAAAAAAGTTAAGTCTGGCAATTAAAAGCGATTTTCTTAATAAAAGTTTAAATAATGTTGCGTACAAATTACATAAAAATCTTCCCCACTTCATTAGCTATTCAAAAAGGTACATTTGTCATACTAAAACGAAGTATTTGATTGACAACTCTACTAATAAATGAAGTAACCTCTCTCTTAGAACGCCTCTACATTGTGGTTACCGCGCACTTTTGCAATGTTTTCTTTGGTTGAAGTCGACGTCTTGCACAGGGATAATGCAATAACATTTAAGAACTGCCTTTAAATAAATATTATTTTTGAATAGCCAAACCTTCAAGTGCGTAGCTTTTGCGGTTAATTAGAAAAAAAGAGTGTGCGGAAAAAGTTACTTCTATTAAAAGAAAGAAAGCTAACTACACCTTTATCATTAATCACTACACATCACTTGTTGTTTTTTCTTTGGTCGATGTCGCCAACTCTTGTGGTGGTTGCTAGATTTCTGCGAAAAACATCTATCATTTCTTCGTCTACTTCGCCAAATTCGAGGTCTACTAGATTCACTTGTTCGGGCGGATACAAGCTTTATTTTTCTGAGACGTCGAAACGTCCCCAAAAACACTCTAACGTTTGACACACGTCGATTACGGAAACGCAACAAGTACTTTTATTGCTGTAAGAGCGTTGCCGTTACACTATGCGTAAATAAGAAGAATGTCTGAGTATTCTTCATTATAAAAGGCCCTCGCCCACAGCAACTTTTTGTAGCGATGCTGTCGTGCGTTCGCATCAATATCGTAGACTAGCAGTCGCTGACTGTGTGCCTTTATAGCCACGATTCAGTCGCGATGCGTTAGTCTTTACGTCGATACAGTTGCGATAATGAAGCGCGTTGCAAATTCGACTAACATGCGTTTACTTAACGCGCGACAGCATCGCTACAAAAAGTTTTCGAAGGCAAGAATCTTAAATGATACCATTTCAAGACTTCTTAATGAAAATGCAGGTAGTTTTCTTTTAATAGAGGTCACTTTTTTCGCGCTTAACACTTTTTTTTCTATTTGACTGCAAAGGCTGCACACTTGAAGCTCTGGCTTTTTACGAAATTAATTTATTTAACGGCAGACTTTAATGTTATTGCATTATCCCTGTGCAAAACGGCGACATCAACCAAAGAAAACACTGCAAAAGTGCGCTGTAACCACAAAGTAGAGGCGTTCTAAGAGAGAGGTTACTTCTTTTATTAGTAGAGCTGTCAATCAAATACTTAGTTTTAGTATGACAAATGTACCTTTTTAAATAGCTTATGAATTGGGGAAGTTTTTTATGTATTTTGTACGCAACATTATTTTGACTTTTTTTTAGAAAATCGCTTTTTATTGCCATAAAACTTAACTTTTTTTTAAAAGTTGTTCTTGGTTTCTTGACTTTTTCTAAAATAAGGACGATTAATTTTAGCAAATTTGAATCTAAAATGTAATTTTAGTTATCAAGCTACCATAAAACAACAAAACATTAAACTCAATTTTGAATTTTTCACTAAAAGGATTCATTTGAACTTCGAAAATGGGGTTTTTTATAAAAAATCTTAAATGTTGCATATCTCAGAAATGATCAATTTTCGGACATAGCATATTATGCCTTAATTGACTGCAAATAAGCTCTACTTTAACCTCTTAGAAGGAATGTATCGCATTACCAATCACCCTGTATATGTACTGCTATAACACAATATTTCATTTATTCATAGTGTTAAGCTAATTTTCATGTATAAAGCTGCATCCTTGTTCAATCCAGGTCAAATTAACCGATACATTTCAATATTAATAATTTAGTTGGTCTAATTGATATTGGTCTAGCTAGTGTAATACGATAGGTAAACTCGTATGAATATCGATTCGAAGCCATTGTATGGATGTTTGGTTGGTATAATTAGACTCGGTTACATAGACTTGCAATGCATATCTATTGGCGTATTTGGTATTCTGTATTGGTTTACGCTCGACATGATACACAAAGTTAACTAGGTTGCTTTAACTACGAAACTTAACTTTAGAAATTAAACACCGTTTTGGACCAAAAATGGAACATATAAAGTCAATATTAGGTACTGTACCTGCTCTTGCAAAAGTGTGATTTAAAAAGTTAAATAAAGTGCTTGAAAGAAAATAGACGACAGGTACGATTCAGACGCTCTTTGGGTTAAATTTTAACGCAGTAAAAATAACTCAACATTTCATTTCAATTACATTGAAAAAACGTAGAGGTTGCCTCTCGTTTTACTCCAGGCGGAAAAGCAAAAAAAAACACGCGTTTCCGTTTCCTATTACCCCAGAGTCGAGAATTAAATAAAGAACAATTAACAGAAAATAGCAGCACAAGACAACAAGCTTCCCGCGCAATTACGGTAATGAGAGGGTTGCCAACGAATTAAAAAAAACGAATCAAATCTTGGAAAAAGAAAAAATATTTGGACGAAAAAAATAAATTTGAATAAATTTTACAGCATTACATAGAAAATGACATTTATAGAGATTACATAGAAAATAACATATATAGAGTTCGATTTAATTCTCTCATCTTGTTGAAATACATATACAGGGTGATTGGTAATGCGATACATTCCTTCTAAGAGGTTAAAGTAGAGCTTATTTGCAGTAAATTAAGGCAATTATGCCATGTCCGAAAATTGATAATTTCTGAGATATGCAACATTTAAGATTTTTTATAAAAAACCCCATTTTCGAAGTTCAAATGAATCATTTTAGTGAAAAATTCAAAATTGAGTTTAATGTTTTGTTGTTTTATAGTAGCTTGATAACTAAAAGGATATTACAGATTCAAATTTGCTAAAAAATCAAGAAACCAAGAACAACTTTTTAAAAAAGTTAAGTCTTATGGCAATAAAAAGCGATTTTCTAAAAAAAAGTCCAAATAATGTTGCGTACAAATTACATAAAAAACTTCCCCACTTTATTAGCTATTCAAACAGGTACATTTGTCATACTAAAACTAAGTATTTGATTGACAACTCTACTAATAAATGAAGTAACCTCTCTCTTAGAACGCCTCTACATTGTGGTTACCGCGCACTTTTGCAATGTTTTCTTTGGTTGATATCGACAATAATGCAATAACATTTAAGATCTGCCGTTAAATAAATATTTTTTTGAAAAGCCAAACCTTCAAGTGTGTAGCTTTTGCGGTTAATTAGAAAAAAAGAGTATGCTGAGTGCGAAAAAAGTTACTTCTATTAAAAGAAAGAAAGCTAACCACATCTTTTTCATTAATCACTACACATTACTTGTTTTTTGTTTGGTCGATGTCGCCAACTCTTGTGGTGGTTGCTAGATTTCTGCGCAAAACATTTATCATTTCTTCGTCTACTTCGCCAAATTCGAGGTCTACTAGATTCACTTGTTCGGGCGGATACAAGCTTTATTTTTCTGAGCCATCGATACGTCCCCAAAAACACTAACGTTTGACACACGTCGATTACGGAAACGCAACAAGTACTTTTTTTGCTGTAACAGCGTTTCCGTTACACAATACGTAAATAAGAAGAATGTCTGTGTATTTTTCATTACAGAAGGCCCTCGCCCACAGCAACTTTTTGTAGCAATGCTATCGTGCGTTCGCATCGATATCGTAGACTAGCAGTCGCTGACTCGATCGATACAGTTGCGATAATGTAGCGCGTTGCAAATTCGACTAACATGCGTTTACTTAACGCGCGACAGCATCGCTACAAAAAGTATTCGAAGGCAAGGATCTTAAATGATACCATTTCAAGAGTTCTTAATGAAAATATGCAGTTCGTTTTCTTTTAATAGAGGTCCCTTTTTTCGCGCTTAACACATTTTTTTCTATTTGACTGCAAAGGCTGCACACTTGAAGCTCTGGTTTTTTACGAAATTTATTATTTAACGGCAGACTTTAATGTTATTGCATTATCCCAGTGCAAAACGGCGACATCAACCAAAGAAAACACTGCAAAAGTGCGCAGTAACCACAAAGTAGAGGCGTTCTAAGAGAGAAGTTACTTCTTTTATTAGAAGAGTTGTCAATCAAATACTTAGTTTTAGTATGACAAATGTACCTTTTTGAATAGCTAATGAAGTGGGGAAGTTTTTTATGTAATTTGTACGCAACATTATTTGGACTTTTTTTTAAAAAATCGCTTTTTATTGCCATAAGACTTAACTTTTTTAAAAAGTGTTTCTTGGTTTCTTGACTTTTCTACAATAAGGACGATTAATTTTAGCAAATTTGAATCTAAAATGTAATTTTAGTTATCAAGCTACCATAAAACATCAAAACATTAAACTCAATTTAGAATTTTTCACTAAAAGGATTCATTTGAACTCCGAAAATGGGGTTTTTTTTATAAAAAATCTTAAATGTTGCATATCTCAGAAATTATCAATTTTCGGACATAGCATATTATGTCTTAATTGACTTCAAATAAGCTCTACTTTAACCTCTTAGAAGGAATGTATCGCATTACCAATCACCCTGTATATAACTATTACCACAAAAATTTTAAGAGATGCTATGTTTTGAAGGTTATTCTTATGCGAACGTCAAACAAAAGTACAAATATATTCATGGAAAATACTTCACGATACATTATTATAAAGTGTGGTTGGCAACCCTCAGTAAAGGCGGGAAAACCATGCCGCCATGTTTTTATTTAACCGTAAATTAGAGATGCTTTATAAGATTTTTCTAGAGCCTTTGAATTCTGATAACATCACGTTTTTAATGTGGACAGAGGATGAAATTGAATTTTATTTACGATTTAAATGGACAATGTTGTACTAAATAAATATTTTTTAATAATCGTCCAAAATCTTTGTCTACGACCACGACGGAAAATAGACTATAAATTAATAAGCTTCAAAAATGAGTTTTTATGATAAGTAATTATATATTCTGGTTGTTTTTGCTTAAACATCACTTTATTTAAAGTGAGTGGTAAGCAATGCGGTTACTCTGCTAATTCCATCATGTTTGTTATTCGCTAATTAAAGTGTTTGGCATTCGTCTTGCTTAAGAAATTATGGTAGGCACCTAATTATATTAAGATTTTGAGCTGGTAATATGAACCTGTGCGAGTTAAGCGGATTACAGCCACAGTCATCAGTTACCGAAATTAGTTGTGACTTATTATTTATATTTGGCTGAAGATACTTGACTTGTAACGGACTAGTGATGCAAAAAAGGATTAAATAAGAAATAAAAAAGTTTTTCTTTTTTACTTGTTGATACACGTTGCGAGTTGTAACTATTTTTATGCAACGTGCGTAATCCTACTAATATTATAAACGTGAAAGTTTGTAAGTACATATGTATGGACATGTGGATGTTTGTTACTCTTTCACGTAAAATTTACTGGACGGATTTGGATGAAACTTTACAGTAGGGTACTTTTTACCGCAGGAAAACTTCTCATTCCCACGGGAAACCGACTTCCACAAGAACGGAGTCGCGGGCGGCCACTAGTACTTGATAAACGTAGTTTACGTGCAGTTACTTTTACTCTTGAACAATTTGATTTGAGTTAAACAACGCGACTAGCCAACTAAGAATTAAAAAGCTTAAACAAGGAATATATATTCCCAATATTAAACGTCGCTTTAAAGTTTTGTATTAAAACTCACCCTTTATAACCGATACGTGAAAGGCATTACCTACTCATACGCCTTTTGAAAGTCGTATCACCTGCGTGTGAAAATTTAAATTAAATCCTTCCTTCGCTTTATTATTGCTACTTAAGAACCTCTGTTTACTCTGAACGTTAATTAATTTACGCCTTTTACATATTACCGTTCTCAAAGCAGGTAAACCTGTCATCGTGTTGATTGATAATGGTAGTTACTGCTATGTTATTAAGGTAGTGTTTGTATTGTTGCAGCCGGAGCGAGTCGGCTCTGAACAGTCCTACGGAGCCTGATGTATCGCTGGCGGCGTCACTCACTGATCCTTTAGAGGCGCATACGTTGGATGAAGCTAGAAGGACTATAAGGTACCGTAAGATTTGTAAAAAACATATCAAGATCGGTTGCTGTAGATAGTCCATCGAAGGAACTAAAAATCAAAATATTTGGAATTCTTTTAAACTCGCTAACTTAGCAATGCATTTCTCTTTTCAACATCATTATGACCATTATGTGCTCGTAGCCATTTAATTATATCTTCCCACTCTTATATGTTTTTAACTTATTTACAGAGACCTTCGAATGAAATACCGTGCACAGGCGCACCAGCTGCTGACATGGCGGCGCGCGCATCGAATGCAAGAAGAACTAGTCACCAGGCTCCAACGAGAAAAAACCGAACAACTCAAAACCCTCTCCAGCCAACTACTGCTGTTTGAGTCGCGTCTAGTCCGCAAGCAGAAGGAAATCACAAACATGCTCGCGGTCAGGGAAACTATCATCATGAAACAACAGAAAGTCATAGAAACTCTCCAAGCCAAGCTACTAGACAACGGCATCGACACCGGCCAAACTGTCCCAGACTTCAGAGACATGCTCCAAGACACACATCTCACAGGAGACTTCGACTCACTCAACGATTCAGACTCGGCAGTCATCATGGAAGACGTCGACTCAGATTGCAGTAATCTCACCAACATACCCAAATTCAGATCTATCAACCCCGACTGCGTCACAATAGTCAGATCAATATCAGACGCTATAGATCCCAACCTCAAATACAACATCATTAGGAGATCAAACGGCTTCCTGCGACGACCAGAAATCTTAGAAACGGTCTACAGCGTCGAAGAGGAAGTCGACGGAGACTCGATCAAAGCCCTCAGCGCTCAGAGCAGCACTGAGAAAGATATCAAAGACGCGAACAGAACAGACGAAGAGAAATACAAGGAGACCAGTCTCCTTGCGCAGCGGAGAGACAACTTCCGAATGCGAAGCGTGCTCTTAACCGCCGAAGTCAAAAGCATAGATATCGAAAAAGATCTCAAACCTAAACTTAACAAAGAAGTCTGGTCGTATAGTTATGTGCCAAAGCGTATGATGCCGGCCAACGACTCTGATGAGGAGGCGACTTCCAACGCCGAGAGCGACACCGAAGCAGTAGTGGAAGTAGAACCTCGCTCCAACCAAGTCATCACCTACAACCGAGTCATGTCCAACCACCGGAACGTCACCAAACCGAAGGACGTCAAGTACAAAAGGATAAACAAAGCGAAATCGAAGAGTCTAGAAGAACTCCGCGGCCGGTTGAAGAACTGGGTCGAAAAGGGTAACAAGCTGTCAAATTTACCTTTAGAACATGCCCAGAGCATCGCTTAAGAATTATTGTCGTGAAATGTCACGATGTCAGTGTCAAGTTTCTAGAAGAAGCTTCAGCTCACTTTGGAGTTGCCAATAAAAATTTCAGTGTTGCAAATTCTATCTTTGCTTAAAAATTTATAAATTAGAAGCACACGTTGTTAATTCTAAGTATTTGATGTACCTTGATGCAAGGCTTTATATAGAAAAGCAGAATTGTTGATCTATTCTTGATACTAATGTAAATAATATTTCTAATTGCGTGTGTGAATTGTAAGAATCTCATATTTTTCCACAAATTACTATTATGATAATACTATTTACTATTATTTATATAAAAGTACCACCATTTTGTGATTCTGTTTAATAGCTTATTTACAATTATTTGATTTATTTTGCTAATGGTTAAAACCAATATCGGTGTGCATTTCTAAATAACACGTAGAATCCTGAAGAAGAAACCCAATTATGATCTTCACGCAGTAGTTATCAACGATTTATGATTGAAATTTAAACTGTTTAAATAGCACGACTGATTTTAAGTAATTTACTTAGTTATTAAAAAAACTATTTTCAATTTTGAAAGGTGAATTCTGTGATGAATGAAAAATCTGTCATAATTTTGGCATTTTATAGGTTGTATGTTTTAAGTAGGTATATGATAATTAAGTATTAAATTCCAGTGTGTTTAATAACTAGCGGTTAGGGATTATGGCATTTTTGAGCTGCATTTATGGCACAGATTAACTTAAAGCCACTTCAACTCAATTTCGAATCTTGGTAGCTTCTACCCGCGTGGATAATCCAGCCAACGACATATTTTAGTAGTAACAACGAAGTTATGGATAGCCAGTGACAGTATTAAAAAGTTAAATAAGTGGCGGCAGACTTTTTAATCCCTATTAAAGTTAATTTGACGGATAAGTAGAAGGTATGTTAAATATCATTTGAAAACAAATATTTGTCATTTGTACGAATTGATTATGAAAACCTACGTACTTTCCGTAAAATTAATTTTATCATCGATTGAAATCTCTGCCTCTAAGATCTATGTCCACCCTAAGATTTTTTAATAAAGTATTTTAAATACCGAACACAACACCATCGCGAAGTGTCAACAGCGTGTTATGATAACGTCTCATTGGCACAAAGTGCGCCCGCACTATGGCCAAAAAAAAATATCACTTTTTTTTTAACTGCAGTAAATTGAGGCTCCTGTAAAAATCGCCATAATTCCTTGCCGCTAGTTAAAAGTACAATAAATACCAGTGTGTAAGTAGATGTGTATTTATTAATACTATTATATCAAAGGTGCCAATTCATAAGTATTTATTTGTCCCCTTAAAAGTTTTAATATTGCTGAGTGTAGTTTAAATGGAAAACTGTTACTGTTAAATTATTGAACACTTATGATGGTCTATGTCTTTGGCCTAATTTTTATATGGTCATATAATTTTATGCCCTATATGAAAATCAAGATGAATGTAACACTCAGCAATATTTTATTAAGAATTTGTATTTCTTTTCAAAACTGTCGCTTTTGTAGGCAAAATATATGTAATTACCGATTATAAAGAGTATATTAAATTGGAATAAAACTAACATATCACTATCAATGTTAAAACAGGCTTCAGAAATATACAAAATATTTTAATATGTAAATTCTCATAATTCCTATTAATAGTCAAGATATTAAAACAGTTTTAAACAGCTTATTTTGTTGTATTTCTTTGTTCTTTATCTTCCTTCAAAAAAGTTTTCAAAATTATTCAAAACGTGGACCCACTAAATACCTACTTATTATTTTTTCAGTAAGCTGAACAGTATTTTTCATATAAGTCATTGGCACAATGTGTAACCGCACCATGGCCAGAAAGAATAAAAAAATTCATATAAATTTCGTATTACACAGAGTATTCGAAAATCATAATAAGTATACAACCATCACGAACATAGGATTAAATAAAAAAAAACATAATTATCGTTATTTAAAAAAAAAAAAAGTATAAATAAACTTACGATTATGACAGCTTCATTTTTGTGCAGCATAGAGAAGTGGTGGGCACGAGATGAGTATTTTTTTTTTTAAATTCAAAAATCTTAAGGAATAGATTCCGCCACTACACAAATATTAAGCCAAAGAAAAGGATGCGTAGAACATTATACAATTTATGAGCTTCGCGATAAAATCTTACGACACACGCCTTTTTTACTGCAAACCAACAAAATAACATTTCACTTTACTGTAACTTACACATAAAACTGTCCATGAGTAATTCATCGCCTAAAAAGAAATTTTATTCTTGAACCTTATTCATATGTCTGTAAAGTTGAAATTTGTTGTACAGGGCCATTCAAGCCTGAAATTGAATCAATATTATCTATTATGTTCAAGTAAAATTTAATGTAGGTAGTTTATTACGTGTAAGATGACAGGAAATGCGAAAATATAAGAAAACTAGTGGCCGCTCGCGACTCCGTTCGCGTAGAAGTCGGTTTCCCGTGGGAATGCGAAGTTTTCCCGCGGTAAAAAGTTCCCTTAATTCTTTCATACATATATTTTGGTTTCTAGAAACGTTTTCGCAGCGCACGCAACGGAAGCCTTCAAGGATGAACAATTTTCCCCGTTTTTTTCCCATTTTCCATTATTTCTTCGCTCCTAATAGTTGTAGCATGATGTTATATAGCCTTAAGCCTGCCTCGATAAATGGTCTATCTAACACAAAAAGAATTTTTAAATTCGAACTAGTAGTTCCTGAGATTAATGCGTTCAATCAAACACACAAACAAACTCTACAGCTTTATAATATTAGTATAGATTGCTGGAATTGTCAACGAAAGTGTAAAATGTTTTTACATTACTTACATACAAGTATTTTCTTAATACGCTTTGGTGACATCAACATCCCTTAACAAAGATTATGAATTATATTTGTCTAAATAAAAATATCCACATACTAAAAATCCTACTAATATTATAAATGTGAAAGTTTGTGAGTATGTGAGGATGTATGGATGTTTGTTACTCTTTCACGTAAAAACTGTTGCACGGATTTGGATGAAACTTTGCAGTAATATAGGTTATACATCAGAATAACACATAGGGTACTTTTTACCGCGGGAAAACTTCTCATTCCCACGGGAAACCTACTGCCACGCGAACGGAGTCGCGGGCGGCCACTAGTAATATAATAAACGCATAAAACCCGTTAAAATGAGTTTAATTTCAAATAATAAAGATTCCGTAAATATAAGAAGTTACATATTCTTTACCTACTTAAATATTTCAATCTCAATTCAAAGGTCTCTGCTCTTCGAAGGCAATATCTTAACGAGAAGTCACTCGAATCAACTGTAGGTACCTATTATTAACACCTGAATAATTCTGCTAAGGACGGAGTTGCTTAATATACCTACCTCGGTTATATTGGACTAGTTGTGCCTTGCAGCTTTACCCGTGTTTAGTAGAGAAAAAACTTTGAAAAGCGTTTTTGTCCCTGTTAGTCGTAGCGTGATGTTATATGTATAGCCGTCGTCAATTAATAAAGGACTACTCAACACAATATAATTTACAATTTGAACTTTGTTCCCAAAAATTAGCGCGTTCAAGCTAATACTTGCGTGTTTTAACAACTACTAAATTTGCTCTTTCTGATTATAGTCTGATATTCCATAAATAGCTTTTTAATAGTTTCAGCTTCAGGTATTCAACGCCGGTGAAATCGTGAAATGACAAATATGAAGAAACAAAAAACAATGTAATAGGTTCACTACCTAATCGTATAGTCATGAATTTTCCTCGCATATTTCATTATTCACTCGCGTCTGTTCTATTAGCTGGAACCACGGTGCCCTCATGTGTCCAAGGCTGTAAGAAGTAATCCCCTAGGAAGGTCCCACTAAATGGAAATAAACGACTAGCCATAGAAATGGTCGTGTGATCAAATATTCAAAATAATCGCTTCGCGTGCGATTTATTTAGCTTGTTAGTTTGTAGACGAGTACTGCAATACAAACACGAAATGCGATATTTTGTGCACGAAATTGCACGGCTTATCTTTCATGAGCTTGTTATAAACTAGCGAAGATTTGTCTTTTCTATACTAATTATATTATTATATTATATTATAAAGAGGAAAGATTTGATTTTTTGTTTGTTTGTTTGTTTGAAATGAATAGGCTCCGAAACTACTGGACCGATTTAAAAACTCTTTCACCATTCGAAAGCTACATTATCCACGAGTAACATAGGCTATATTTTATTTTTGAAAAAATAGGGTTCCGTAAGATTGCCACGGGAAAAACCATTTAGTTGCGGGTGAAACCGTAGGGCGGAAAGCTTGTTATTAATAAGTAGGTAAATGTGTAAACGAGGAAGAGAGTCAGGTGATGGTTAGTGATAAACGCCGTTCATATACCTACACCTACCAATCACATCGGTGTTGGAGGAACGTTACTGGCTTTTGTTAAAATAAAAATATTACTCTTGGATCCTCTCTCAAACCTATCTGTTCTAATTTATTATTATTTATTTTAGGTACGTTCTGAACATATTATCGTTGGTTTTCCATAGAACCCATGCGTGCATTGAGAGTAGCGCTTACCGCATTTGTATAGAAAATTTCGACTAACGGCATACACATTGATCATGGACTTTGAACCCTAGAACACTGACAACGGTCTACTATTTCTAGGTTTTCACATCTGAAAAATGAAAATTTCGCATCATATAGGATACCTAACAAACGGAGGAATAAGTTGGTAGGTATATAACTTTTTCACGATCTGCCTCACTCAATCCGTAGACCGAAAATGCCACATTACGACTAAAAGGCAACTTGTTACATAAATATCTAATCAGGCATTGAAACCGACACCGTTAGCAGATCGATAAGTCTCGTCGTAAACATTAATATTTCAACGGTCTGTATTTAAAGTTTCAAATTTAGAGCCTCATGGCGAACCTAGCAGGATAATGGCGCGATGCGGTAAACTAGTGTTGTGAAAATTTAGTCGGTTTGTATAAAAATAATTATGTTTTTTTGTACAATCGATTTTGAATAGTTGTTCTTTTATAATACTACTAGGGGCCGCCTGCGACTCCGTTCGCGTGGAAGTCTATTTCCCGTGGGAATTAGAAGTTTTCCCGCGGTAAAAAGTACCCTATGTGTTATTCTGATGTATAACCTATATTACTGCAAAGTTTCATCCAAATCCGTCCAGTAGTTTTTACGTGAAAGAGTAACAAATATCCATCCATCCATCCATACATCCTCACAAACTTTCACATTTATAATATTAGTAGGATTAGTAGGATAGTAGGATTTATCATGGAATAAAGATAAGATATTGTGATGCAGAACCTTAATTTAAAAGTTGTTTATTGCTTTATTCGTTTAAATGCTGATCTTTTCGCTTAGGTAGTTTCATAACTCCTCATATAAAAAATAGGTTATACCTCAAATGGTTTTTTTTTTAATTATTTAATTTTATATAATCGGCTTTTACTCTTTGCTACATCCCTACGTTTTACTTTCTGTCTACCCGCAATTTATCACGAGTTCGTTGCAAAGGTACGAAAAGAGACGTAATTAGGTTACGACGGGATTAAGGTTTTAATTTTAAATTAAATGCACGAGTTTAATGGCATTTGCGCTCTTGTTGAGTACAAAATTAATTTAAGAAAAAATATACAATATTGTTGTCCGAAATTATCATAGAGTTTTGGTAAATCGATGAGAGCTCAAACGATAGTCGATTTAACTGTAGAGTTATAAAAGGCAGAGGTGTCATGTGTCTGATGTGGTCTGATGCAAAAGATCGTCCATAGAAAAAGTTACTTTGTATTTTTCATTTTCTGTATACAAAACTTTACGGCATCAAGCTTATAACGCACAGATTATAACGTTTATTTTCAGGTACCTCTTATTTACCTTCTCTTAGAAACCCTTGCAGTTTCTACACTGCTGAGGCGGTAAACAGTACCTAAGTAGGTACTCAAAAGTTATCCCATAAAATGAGATAATGCCTAACCGAAGAAGTAATAGACTTGCGACACGTGTCAACTTGCCTGAAAGTGGCAGTAGCAAAACGTGGCTAGATTAAACCAATATTGACTACGGAAAGCACCTGATGTGTTTACACGTAGCCAATACTAGGTCAGGAGTACTGTCCGTCGATATGTCGGGCAACAGTGTCTAACAACGAACGCGATTCTACGTACAAAGTAAAGAGTTGCGTAGCTTAGTTAGAATTGGCCAATTGTCGCTCAAAATACGGTCTCTTTCAATTTAAAACCAAATGTTAGATATTTTGTAGACTCTGCTATAACATGAGTTTAATTTTCAGACCTTTCATTACTTAAAATAGTAAGTGTGTTATGAAGTAATCAACCTAATCTTGTTGTGTAGGTATATGGGCAGCGATGATTACTTACCATCACGTGACCCGCTTGCTCGTTTACTCTTATCACATTAAAAAATTCTTACCTTTTGATTAACACGCAATCATCAACTGCTACCACCTTAATAAATTATTTGGTCACATTTTAATATTTTTTTCTGTAAGTCTCCTCAGGTAACTGAAGAACAAAGTGTAAAGGTCCCTTCCAGAGTAATTTATTTCTATCTAAACGGTCGGAAACTGTTTATTTCGGGCCACTGAAGGACGTTTGGTGGTAGACACCGTAATGTCTGTAATCTGAACAATTTATGTGCGTCGTGCCTGCCATTTGTATTGTTTGTTTACCTGAGACTGTGTAGTATGTATGTCTTAGCTATTCTGCTATGTTTGGTTAGTACGAGTACGAGTTTATACTAATAATAGCTATGTGTTTATGGGTAGGTATTTAGCTCGCCCTAACTGACCACGGGTGAAAAATATAGAAGATATGGCATTTAATTTTAAACTAGTTAAATGTAAATTTTGAATGGTGTATAAACTGAAAAAGTTTTGTAAATTATATCGGAAAGTGTCAAAACCTGTTGCGTGCGAAGAGCAGGGAGTAAGTGGTTATAAATTCTGAAGTTAAGTTTTTGTCGTTGTAGAATTTTGAAAAAGACAGAAAGGGATATGTTCTGTTTTCAGACTAATTATGAGTTTATACTAGTGGCTGCCCGCGACTCCGTACGCGTGGAAGTCGGTTTCCCGTGGAAATGAGAAGTTTTCCCGCGGTAAAAAGTACCTTATGTGTTATTCTGTTGTATAACCTATGTTACTGTAAAGTTTCATCCAAATACATCCAGTAGTTTTTACGTGAAAGAGTAACAAACATACATACACACAAACTTTCACATTTATAATATTAGTAGGATATGTTTTTATGATTTTAGAGTTTAAAATTTTCTCAAATTAAGACACGTTTTTTGATGCATAAGCAGTAAATTACATAATAAAATATCTATATTTACATAAATGTTATACATAAATATCTTCAAGCTACATTAGAAGTTGCATAACATATTCCTGCCATTGGAGTCCCTTTTGCGTTATTGTTACAATGTTACATTTCTAAGTTTAACTGAAGATATGTTTGAAAAGATACGCTCGACAAAACCTTTACATTCCATTCTATCCTTGTATCAAAGTAGCCTATTCAACCCAAATCGTAGGTAAAGAAAGATACATAAGCGAGTGGGATTATTTCTGCGTTATGAAACATACAGTTCTACTAATTCAACAGATGTTTTTGAGTATAAAGTCTAATGCCTCGCCTGAAAGTTGGAGGAAGAAGCTCTAACCCCCGCTATTTTATCAAACTGTTATGTTAAAAAAATTATTGCATTCATAACAGACAAGACTTTGAAGTTTTGAATCATATATCGTATTTAAATTGGAACCTAAGTAACATACTAAGAATGACTGACATTTATTGCATATCTTCGAAGCACCCACACCATTTTTCTTATTTGGCAGTATGCAATAAAGAGTTTCTTCATAGCTACATACTGGTATATCAGCCCAACAGGTTATTGATTGACTCACTTATCTCAATGCAATTGTCTACTCTAATAATCAACAAGTGGAAACGCAGCTGGAAACGTCATGCAATTGACTCACATTAGACATTCTTGACTACTAAAATGTAATTTCTGACACCGACGAATTCGACGTAATCTTACGGATTTCTTCTCACGTGATCCTACAATACGTTTTCATAAAACAAGTTATCAAAAAGATTATTTTGTTCAATACTTTTACCACAAAGAGCCATTCGCAAAACCCTGCAATCGACATCAGTAAAATTAATTAACGAAAGGTATTTAATTACGCGTTAAAGCGAGCTGAAATGAATTAAGCTGACTACGTGTATGAAGGTGAACTTATCTCATTTGGTAGATTTACATTTATATTTTAACCCCCGATCAAAAACATAGTGGTTTTTCACAGAATCATTATTATTTTTCACAAGCGCTTTTTGTATGTACCTATGTGTCTATGTTTGTTTGAGCAAAAAGGATCAGCCGTTTTTAATTAGTTTTTGTTTGTATAGTGACTCAATTAAGAGTGTTTATTAGCTTTGTTCCACAAGTTAGTCTGTTAAGTAACAATTCCTTTGTGAAAATAGATTGAGAGAGGGTTCAACTATATGCGTAAAACAGAAAATTTAATGAAAAATGTATTTATAATAATTTTGTTTTAAAACTATCAGCGTAATTAACATTAGGCAAAAGTCACGACCAATTAAAGTGACGTGAAATAATATTTTTCAAACGTGTTTTACAACTTCGTCACGTTTGCTATTTCTACCAAAATGGCTTTTCACTGTGTTTGACATTTCACGAATTATGGCGGCAACAAAAGCTGATAAAAAGATATTTATTTATCGCAACACAAAGTCAAAGTGTCAAAACATCAAATAGAATAAATTCTTCCACAGAATGATTGCATGAAAAGTAAATATGACTTCGCAATTCCTTTTTAAAAATATAATATAGCGTATTTAAGGTTTGAGACATAAAGATTCTAATGAAATCTTTAATTGACTTTAGACCCAAAGCGAAAATGCTCTAAACAATGACAAAAAATGTTTCAATTTTTCTTTCCTTTTCTTTTCGGAAGTTAAGTGCTTTATTTGATAAAGTCCTTTTAAGTTGTAAACCTCTACCTGTTGCGTTTTCCTTACCTCATTTTGTACATACAATGCAACAGTTCCTACAGAGATCCATATGTACGTACACTACACGGCTAGCGCGCGAGCCACCCACGTATCAACGGTAATGTCACTGCGCATGGGGCAAGTCACGAACTTTAGAGATTCGTGAGCGTATTATATAACTGACTTTGGGACTTGGTAATCTTTTTAAATATAAAAATGAGTATTTGATTAACGGGTTTAACAATCTGATCTCAATCAAACTGTCACAAGTGACTTTATGTAGGTAACGTTTTTTAAAAAATATTTAAGACATTAGGCGACTCAATGACATTCCCTCATTGTAGAAAATGACCGAAGCAAGCTTAAAATTAATATAGGTACCTTATATAACCGCCTTAACACAGAGTAACAAAAATCCATACCTACATCCATACATCCTTACATACTCATAAACTTTCACATTTATAATATTAGTAGGAATTAGTCAATAATTATTAATTGTTTATTTTTGTCAGTGCATGTAAAAATTCAAGTTACCCTAAATTGTGATTTCACAGTCAAATGTTCTCTTCTTCTTCTTCTTTCAAGATTTGTGAATTGACCATTAGCGTTTTAAAGTCTTGAATGCACAAGAGCCTGTTCATTTATACCTAAGTTTTTTTTTAATACTGTCCCGCTTGATCTCATTTCATGTACCGCCAGTTTCATTAACGCAGGTGCAACAAAGCCTACGGGGAAGGCCGAACGTGTTAAAGTTAAAATTAAAGGCTGTTGGGGTGACACTATATTGAGAGGTACTGTAGCATCCACGTAACATCACAACATTGTAGCAAAGTACCAAAGCAAAGCAATGTCAAAGTTAAGTGTTTGCGAAATTTATACCATTTCAATTACCAAAATCAAATCAGTTAGAATGGTTTTCTAATGTAGTTTATTTCACTTTTACAGGCTATTTCTGTTTTACAAAATACCTACCACCAAATTATACATGCTGATAAATAGGATTGCTCAAATATTGGCTACGCTATACGGCTTCACCAAATATGTACATACGACTAGATTATGGACATGCCTAGCATTGCATACAATGAATGTATAATATTCGATGCCGGAAATAGAAATGTAATAGCCAGCGAATCGATCTTACTTATTGAAATATCTGAAGGTTGTAGTCATGGCAGGCTGTAGCAATACGGTGCAATATTTCCAATAAACTGTCTTGCTTGTATGGAAAGTATAATACTGTGGTATAATATGAACGTCAGAGAAGAGGATGATATCCCATAAAAATGTTGCTTTGATTTTCAGTGTTTGAAATATGTGTATGAAAAATGTATGATTGATAACAAAACCTTTGGTCAGATTTTAGTATCCTATTCCTTCATTTTATTTTTAAGCTTTAACAAAAATTTGCAAAGCAATTTTGCAGCTTTGCACGCCTTGAAGTTAGATTAACAGAGCTTATTTTACAAATTCCCTAAAGTCTAAGTTAGAGTTAAGTTAGAGTTACGTTAGAGTTAAGTTAGAGTTACGTTAGAGTTAAGTTAGAGTTAAGTTAGAGTTAAGTTAGAGTAAAGTTAGAGTAAAGTTAGAGTTAAGTTGAGTTAAGTTAGAGTTAAGTTAGAGTTACGTTAGAGTTTAATTAAGCTAATGTTTTGAATAACGTTATACGACGTATTTTGGAACTTTGAGTATTTCAACTTTTGGTGTTTACTGCTGATGTTTAGTTGATAAAAGCAATTACCAAAACTGAAAAAACCTACAAAATAATGATTAATGCTTTTATTTTGTGTTAAATTGGAGCAAAGCCAATTGATTTCCTAAACTTGTCTACGCCGGAGACGTCGTAGCAGATTCGTAGCAAAGAAAATCTTCGTAGTTCATAGGTAAAATATCGTAGATAAAATAACTCAACAGTTATTATTTTTGTCTCTGTCACACTAATGTGTCAGTAACTATGACTAACAGAGACAAATAATCTGGACGGTGCATTTACTTCATATTTCAATATAGGTTACGTGAGTTTATTTAAATTCAAACATGTTACTTCTCGCAAGGCCTGTACTCAATTAGTTATTATTTTATTGATTACTAGTTTTTAGTGCACTAATAAACTCGAGAAGTTAAAAGAAACGCAGTGGATGTGGCTCCAACAGGTTGCTATGGAACGTATAGGACAGGCTTTCGTCATAAAGTTAGTAAAGTTTCATCAAAATCCGTCCAGTAGTTTTAACGTGAAAGAGTTACAAACATCCATACATCCATACATACACACAAACATTCACGTTTATAATTTAGTAGGATGATGATGCCTAGGATGAGTTTATAAATACAGTTGTCAAATAAAAATAGTTCCTTCAAAATCTGCAAGTCATTCTCATACAACACAGATCACCCCCTAAAAGATTCCGCATTAGGGGGTGATCTGTATCATAAAATTAACTATTTATCACATTCCTTTCACTGCCAACATTCAATCAAGTAAATAAACACAAAATATAAACTGACACGCACTAAAGTGTATTCAGTGAGAAGTTATCATAACTATGGCTAAACTGGACTACAGACTTTATGAATCGGGTAATTTCCTCGGAGTATAAGAGAGCAGTGGACCGTGAAATGAAGTTAGAACTAATGGAGTTTAAAGATTAGTTAAGGAAGGTATTTGTTGAGGCTGGAGGGGTAAAAATAAAGTAGGTATTGGTTAGGTCAAATGGGCGAAAGATCTCGCAGTATTGCATTTAAAACATTTGCATTTGTTCTCCGTTAGCTGATTAGTTTTTGCATTAGACATATTTGCATTTATTGTCCACAATCTGAGCCAAATTTCTACTGTTAGGTACATTAGAAGTCAAGAGAAAAATCGAATTTGGTCTGGTTAAAAAAAAACATTTGAATATTTTTACACATACAAACCAACATTTGCATACGTTCGTTTTCTTTCAAAAAAAAAGGATTTTGTTCTTTTAAATTCACCTTTATAAAACACTTAGATAAGACCATGTATGTCCATATTTTGGATTAAAATATTTACTCATTTTACTGCTTACATATCATTAATTCAATCTAATTTCGCTACCGACAATTAAAATCAAGAAGCAGGTGTCCCTTAATGTAAAACATCAAATTTAATGAAATAACTGAAATGACTTGCTTTACGTTAAAATTGATGAAATTCAGGTACTTCCAGTCTTTAATTATTTGCCGCAACGATAAAAATATGCTAACGAGAAGCCTTGGGACGAATAAATTAAAATAAACAGGGTTTTGTCCAGGAAAATACTGCGTTGGTTCCGTAGATAGTTGGTAAAGTAAGGAGTTTATTGTTACTTTAAAAAAACTTTAGAGAAGTAGGTCAGTAAGAGATTAAAGTATTTCGGAGCATCATATATATTACACCAGGATGAAAGGTAAGTAAGAAAATAGCACAGCTAGTTTTTTTTCTATTTTGCTTGTAGAACTAGAAATTTTAGTAGTCTGAAACCAGAAATTCTAGTAGTCTAGAACCTAGAAGTTTTTGCGATTAGACAGTTCCACTATTGATGTGGATCCAAATTGATGCCTTGACTGTACGATTCTTGACATTTTCAACAGTGATTAATTACTATACTTATTTAGCTGCTTCAATCTTAAAAAAAACTTATTATTCTCGTTTGTTTGTGGTTCCATTCAACGTTTATTTTAGATAGCTAAGACGGTATTTCAAGCATTCGATTTGTTAACCTCAAAAAAAGTGATGCAATTTATTATTTTGGTTATACTAGGGGCCTCTCGCGACTCCGTTCGCGTGGAAGTCGGTTTCCCGTGGGAATGAGAAGTTTTCCCGCGGTAAAAATTACACTTTGTGTTATTCTGATATATAACCTATATTACTGTAAAGTTTCATCAAATCTGTCCCGTAGTTTTTACGTGAAAAAGTAACAAACATCCATACATCCATACATACTCACAAACTTTCACGTTTATAATATTAGTAGAATTGCTATCCAAAAGTAGCTGTATTTATATTTTTTTACAGGTTATATTTAATGGACTAGATTTGAGTTCGTGTAATTTTGCTGAGGTGGCGATGCAATTTGATTACAGCTAACACAAAAATCTTACAATGAAAAGGTTATAATATATTACCTACTGTTTAAGGTATTAGTTAACCACAAAGTGAAAGATTATTTTGTGTGTGAATAGGTATACTTAATTTCTTAAAAAAAAACTACTTATTAAGTAAAAATGGTTCATAGTACTATACCTATATAAGAACGTTTTATCTCAAACGTGTCTTTTCTCTCCAACAGAAGTTTAAAAGAAAAGTAGATATAATAAAACCTGTCATTCCACACGTTCCCAAGAAAAACCCATTAGAAAAATGTGAAGACATAAATAATTCCAGCCAGCCTGAAAATTGAAACAAGAGAAAAATACGAGCTGTAATACAGCGGACGGCGACGACATTTTTCATTTTTCAACACCAAATGAACCTTTAAATGTGGCTTGAAATAATATATCAAAAGCGAAAAAGAATCGTTTCAAAGTTGATTATTTGTCGTTGATGGAAAAAACTGCGACGAAACCACGCACAACTGTGTTTTTATGACAAGTGTTAATTAAAGGTTTTCTTTAATAAAACCATTGGTACAGCTGTGTTTTTACGACGGGTGATAATTGGAAGTTTTTAATTAAACGTTTGAAGTGTAAATTGAAATTAATATTTAACTTTCACGTGAACGTGCCCTTAATGTAACCGAGTGAGAAGATTGAATGAGCAATTCAATAATCATTCGTTCTCGTTTAAATTTCGAACGGCGTGAGCGCGATGCAATATGCACTGAATTTGAACTGAATAACAGAACGTAGGTAATGGTCCATTTAGATTGTAAATAACAAGGTTTAAAAGGTTGATCTTTACTGGCAAATAACATAACAACAACGAACAGATAATTAAGTTGTTTTGAAATAGTAATTCTGGAATTTATGGGTGATGGTAGTATGCTTCGTTTTAAGAAAGAAACCCTTGTCAAGCAAGTTCTTGTGGTTGAAGCGACGCGAAGTCGGTTATGAATTTGTACAAATAAGAAAAGTTTCTACACTATAAGACAGGGGTGGCCAACCAGTCAATCGTGATCTTAAGTCCAGTCGATCGTAGTAAGGCAATAAATATAAATACATAGAACACACTACATAAAGTAATAATATTCTTTTTAAGAAGTAACATACTTTATATACGTTACATAGTTACTGGTAGACCGCACTGAGTAACGTCAGGGAAATGTCGATCTTCGGCAGCGGCGGCTTTAGGGGGTGGCGAACGGGGCAATCGCCCGGGGCCTCGCTCTTGCACGGGCCTCGCGCAACAACCCAAGCAAAGGAGACCAATCACGCTCCATATAAACTTAAACTGAAAGTGCCGGCCAGCAAAAAAAATGGTTTCAAATGATTGACCACATCAATCTGATAATTTCATTGTATGATTCTAGTTAACATCCTAAAGTCAACATCTTACGTGTTAATGGGAAACGAAAGTTGATTATTTTCATTCAAAAAGTTGTTTTTTTTCATACGTTGTAAAATATCTTTTGTCATCTTATTCAGGGATCATAAACAACATATTTTCCTACTTTAAACGTAATAACATAAAATCATCAGTTAATGCTCTTTGGCTTAACTTATATGATATCCAAGCGTACGGCTGGAGTTCGTCTTGCAACAGTTTCATATCTTGCGTAGGTAAGTATGTGATTAAGCGGATAAAGACCATCACATGCAGGGTCGCGCCGACCCTAAGCAGCGCCTGTGTGCGAAACCTATGAAGCGCCTTTTTTAGTCGGTTTAGACATTTTTTTCAACTATGTTGTATTAAAAAAAAAAACGGCGCCCCTCTTGCTTAGGCGCCTGTGTGCGCCGCACACATCGCACGTATGGGCGGCTCGGCCCTGAATCACATGTAAGCAGAACTCTTGTAGGTAATCCTCTTCTTTTTCTTCTATCGTGTCAAGTAGTCCTGGATGTTTTAAGATGTTCATATTTTTCAGGCCTAGCGCTTTATTACATCAAGCACATTGTCGGTGCCCAGTATGAGATCTTTAATTATACAGTGCGAGGGGATCATTGGACAAATGAGCAAGTTTGACAGAGACTGGGATGGTGCGCCACAGTCTCAATATCTGATGTTGTTTAAACCCCACCTAACCATATTTTCACAGCAGCACTCATCGTGAACATGCAAATAAATAGAGATATTTATGTTGACCACTACTGATCGCGGGCAGAGGGGAGTTTTTGTGTCCAGAACCTCACCCAGTTCTGAGGGCGATGTAGGTATTGGTGGCTAGGTTTGATTAAAAAAAACTTTATCGGCTTCTTAGTAAGGATCGTTGGCCGGCTGCTGGTCGTTTTCCTGTTCTTTTTTTTCAACCGCACAGTGATCATCTCGCTGAACATTTGGTGGTGCAAGAGGTGTCATCGGAGCTATACCTATTAAGGATATATCTTGTGTAATGGTGTTGATTTAAGGCAACAAAGCGTGATATACTACGTAATACTTCTTTCGCGTGAGACATTCGGTGCCAAACTAGGCAGGCACATTCGGTGGCTGAGATGGACAGAGCACTCGTGGTTCTTAAAACATCTACGGCAGTATCCTACGAGTATGTCGTAGTACCGAGTAGTCGGAGCAGGTTGTTTCGAGTACCCACTTTGTTTTTGACACTTTAACAGTGGTTTTTAAATGTAAGCTGTTTATACAATGTTGCACCAAGATAATGTGTAAAGATGACAGGGATCTAAGCAGCTGTACACGGGTGCCTTGTGGCGAAAGATCAAGTTCGTGCGTAACGTACTTCTGAAACTGTAAGTTAGTTGATGGAATAGATTGGTCATTCTCGTTCACTTCCTGTTCTGGGATACTTGTGTTTCGCAAATCAGGGAAGGGGTTCGTTCCGGTGCACCTTGGTCCAGGCTGGATCATTGTTGCGGGATAGCGAAATCCCCCAGGAGCCGTCGTCTTCTTCGGTTCAGGGTTTCGCGACGGCGCGCTATTGACCCTACAGTGGCGCGTCTCGGCGACTCTAGCCGGGAAGGTTCGGGGTCGTTGGCGGAGAGGCTGGAAGTTTTGATGGTTCCCAGGTAGCCGACATAGGGCTAGGTCGGTTTTTTAGTGACTGCAACCTCGTTATAATCTGTCTCCTTTCCCTGGAAGGGTAGGTATATTCGTAAGGCATTTTCCTGGGATATCAAAAATAAAAGAAAAAAAGACGAAGAAGAAAGTCTGAAGACAGCCAGCGCTGGTATAATTGTTGGTTTAATCATCTGTGTCAGTTGACTTAGAAGAAGACGCTCGAAAAGTATAGCAAAGTAGGGAAATGGGTCAATGGAACATTTCTCTGGTTTAAGAAGAGCCAGAACTTAGCTTTCTCCAGAGCTTGGTCACTAACTACGCCTGAATATATATTTTTTAAATACTATATATTATTGCTGGTAAAATGTATGGCAATATCAGAACTTCAAAGTCTTATAACAGCAAAAGTTTCGGTCCTACAGTTTTGGTGCCATAGTAATAAATGATAAGGGCAATATTTCAAATTGTTAAGAGAAAAAAAGAATCGTTGGCTGGCACTTTTGAATTTGGGCCCAAACTAATTGGTCTCCTTTTCGCATCTAATACTTTTCATAGCATGGGGCCTCGCAAAGACCTGCCGCCCGAAGCCTCGCAATAGTTAAGGCCGCCGCTGATCTTCGGTCTTAATAAGTTGGCCACCCCTGCTATAAGAGAAGTAACGAGCTTGTGACCTTACGTTATGTCGTATCTTTATTCTAGTTAGACTCCTACTGATTTTGTATATTTTAGTTTTGTTCCTTTTTTTTAAATGGTCAATAAATTGATAAAGCCGAAATTCAACATAGTTAAAATAATTTGATTTGAATTTTTGCTTTGTTATCCGCCGTTCCAAACTCAACAGTTTGAAACCGCCATTTTGTCAACTCCCAGCTGAAATGTGACCATTCGCTGCTCCAGTGCTATTCATAATTCGAAGTTGATGCTTACTTAAATTCAACAAGTGGGTTGTTCGTTCGTGGGTGTAATAATAAACTTAGCTTACCTTATTAGAATACCCACGGAGTTTTACTTTGCAATTGAAATAACCTTTTGTTTTCATTCTAAAGAGGTTTTAACCAAAATAATAACAAAAATTTTTGTAATTGAGTTATTAATTTTTTCACTTAAAGAATTACCTATAGGTTTATTTGAAATTATTTAAATAATAATAATTAAATAGAGTGTAGATATTTTAGTAGCATTTTACTTATCTTTAAACACTACTTATTTCAAAAGAGTTAACATGCTTTTAATAATGCGCCATACATTTCTATCTGCCATATTAAATCTATGGGTCCTATATCATGTTGCTTTTTCCAACATACGAGAGGAAACCATTATTTACGTGGAGGCACTATAAATATAATGTGAGGGGTCGAGATCAACACATTTATTTTGTAGCACGTGTGAGTTTTCATAAGTCAGGAATAATATATTTTTGATATTTCTTACTGGCGGCCAAACATTGTTAGCAACAAGTTTTTTTTTTAATAACTTTTTTTATTTTCTCAACGAAATAAAAAAAATAGACTGCTTTCCCTTCCATCCCTTAGGACACAAAATAACGATAAATAGAGTAGTTTTCAAATATAATAAAAAAATAACGTAATTATTAGCAGTCTCTTTTAACAATTTTAATTTCTGGAAATACTGCAGGTAAAATACTTCACGTTCCTAGACTATCATAATTCATAGCAGTCAACACAGCTTGCAGTAGCAAACTTAGGTAACTAATTTATGTGGAAATAGCAAGAAAGTCAACATCATATTGCTGAGAACTTAGCTTGGAGAAACGGACTTTCTTAAGGCTATAGTAAAAATGGAAAATAGCGGTAAGGAAATTGTTTTAACTAACTAATTGATTTTAAAAAAGAGACGCGTACAGTCTCTGTTGAGACACTTTTATGTGAAGACTTATGAGAATGCATAGAAGTTTAAAAGAAAGCTGTTCATTTTTTAGTAGCCACACGATGAAGTAGGGGAGCCCAAGTAAGAGGGGATTTCTGGATTTACTCAAGCGCGGCAGATTAACATACTGAGGGATACCTTGTACCCGGTAAAGCACTTCCACCAGATATGGGCCTTATATATAAGTGGCCGCCCGATTAATTAAATAATTCCAAATATTACAGTTCAATTTTATTGACAGATTAGGTAAATCCCTCCAGATTATTTTATAAGAGGCTCTTATTAAGAGCGTTGTTTTAGGTACACTAAACATCCCCTAAAAAATCACACGTGCTCTATTAAAAGGCGCATTTCTCATTAACAAACTACTTACTTATAGCCTTCCAAGAACTTAATTAATAAAAAGACTCAAATATTTCATATAAAGAAATTGCACCAAAGAGTTTTTAACTGGACAACATTTATACATTTAAAGGAAACCCGCGAAAGTCAAATTGCAAAATGCTCGTGCTATAGCAATTAATTATTGAACTTTAAACGTGGAACACACAAATGAACTTACGATTTCAATTAGCAATAAATTAGTTCTGTATCTTAATTGATTTATTTCTCTTAATCAAATGCTAGATTTTATTCTACCAACTCTTTTTTTGTTTATTCGTATTTTTAGAGAGAATAGTTTTGGAAAAACCGGCGTTATATTATACTAGTGGCCGCCCGCGACACCGTTCGCGTGAAAGTCGGTGTCCCGTGGGTATGAGAA
Source organism: Emmelina monodactyla (assembly GCA_916618145.1). Classification (NCBI taxonomy): domain Eukaryota; kingdom Metazoa; phylum Arthropoda; class Insecta; order Lepidoptera; family Pterophoridae; genus Emmelina; species Emmelina monodactyla. Next base: position 9,990,287 of record OU745304.1, on the reverse strand, counting down.
GTTTTCCCGCGGTAAAAAGTACCCTATAACTGTAAAGTTTCATCCAAATCCGTCCGGTAGTTTTATCGGGAAAGAGTAACAAACATCTATCCATGCATCCATACTCACAAACTTTTACGTTTATAATATTAGTAGGATATTCAGAGGGGATATACTTGAATTGACCTCAATGACAATGAGGCTAACTCCCAAACAAAACTACTTTAAAGTTGTGAATTGTTACTGCTACCTACACTGTATTAATTTCCGTAAAATATTATTTTGGTATGTAGGTAGCTTTTTTAAATTAGCTGACCTTTTTTGAATGTTTGCTAAACGACCACCAATTTTTTCTTTCCAGGTAAGAGCTTTAAACATTAGGAATACCAAAGTATTTTTATAACGTGTACCTATACCTACCACTACTACTAAAATACAATACCCTTTTTAGTAAGTTTTGCTTGTACTAACAAGATTTTTTTCTTCGTTGCATTTCTGAGAGGCCGGCATTTTATAAAGATAATTTTTACTCACTTTCTTTTTTAATTACACAAAAAGCCTCAGTTATATTTAGACCTTGGTAACATCTAGGTACCTATAATACTACTACCTTTGTCCTTGTATGTACATATTTAGTCCCGCAATAGCTGAATACTAATTACTTATAGTCTGGCCACCGAGAGATTGCGTTTGTGACACATGCCATTAGTGTTGGGGTAAAAAACAACATTGATAAATCATTTTTCAATCAACAGAAAAAAAACTTGCTTATCTTATTTATATTTTATTTATAATAGTTATAAAAATAGTTTTATGTTGTTACGAGTTAAAATCTAGGTAAAATAATAAAAAACAAAATCGAAACAGTATTGTTTTATTGTAGGAACGTAAATAATTAGATTAAAGACTAGTGGCCGCTCGCGACTCCGTTCGCGTAGAAGTCGGTTTCCCGTGGGAATGCGAAGTTTTCCCGCGGTAAAAAGGTCCCTTTATTCTTATTTTTGGTTCCTAGAACCGCTTTCGCAGCGCACGCAACGGAAGCCCTCAAGGATGAATAATTTTCCCCGTTTTTTTCCCATTTTCCATTATTTCTTCGCTCCTAATAGTTGCAGCGTGATGTTATATAGCCTAAAGCCTGCCTCGATAAATGATCTATCCGACACAAAAAGAATTTTTAAATTCGAACCAGTAGTTCCTGAGATTAGTGCGTTCAAACAAACAAACAAACAAACTCTTCAGCTTTATAATATTAGTATAGATACTTGTATAACGTTAATTTTGAAGCTAAGCCCAAGGTCGAAAAGAACTAGCAAGAAAATCCAACTGCTGCCTTTTTACAAACGAAACTCAAAAGCATTGTATTGGCAATAATATGGTATAAGTCTCAGCACCCGATGACCGTACTGCAGAGCCAATTCATCTATTTCATATCGAACATTTGCCGATTTATTTTCTTTCACTAACCGCAATAGTTATGCTTCAAGCATATCCATATTTACGTCGATATCATGTTTTTATAACCAAGCTACTTATACTGCTTTTTTATTAGAAATTGATTGATAACTTTAAAATTGACTGATATTTTTAGCACATCCCTACGAAAATATGATTTTGTTTACATTTTTAAAAATACATATTTTATCAGTAATTATTACCCTTACAGTAAGCCATCAGTTATAAAATTTAAAATCAGTGTGTTTTAATATCATTTTATTGCTTATTATTTGTTTGTAGGGTCAAAATAGACGACTTTTTTTTTGTTTGTTTTCGTAGACGGCCTTTCAAAGTTACCTCGTTATGTCAAACACAATGTGTCAGGAACGCATTCTCTCGGTGACCGGACAATAGCTTCAGCTCCGGTATTCCGGCTCACTATTCACAAGTTTGTTTCATGAAAGGTATTAAAGTTGACATTTTACGTTTCAATGAACCACTAGATGTGCTACATGACGGGTCACGGTCGTAAAAGGAGAAATATAATACATATGTAGTTAAGTATGCTACCGGCCATGGAGGAGTTAGGGTCCAGGCACTCTGTGGAAATTCAGCTACTGGCACCCCTTTTAAGCTACGACAAATCCAGAAGATAGGTACTTGGAATGTACGTGGCCTGCAGCAAGATCCTGGAAAGCTGCTTGTTGTCGAAAAAGAGATGACCAGGTGCAACTTGTGTATATGTGGACTTAGCGAAACTCATTGGCAAAATAGCGGCCACTTCTTTACAGACAGCCACGCGGTTTACTTCTCTGGAAATGACACCAAAAGTCAAAATGGAGTGGCAATTCTAATTCCTAAACATCAACGGAACTGTGTGTTGGGATACGAACCAATTTTTTTTTTTTTTTTTTTTTTTTTTTTTTACTAGCCATTATTGTCCCAAAATTGGGCAAAGGCCTCTCCCCGTGCTTTCCATGTGCTCCTGTTGTCGGTCAAAGTTGGCCAATCTGGATCGAAGGCATCGAGATCGTCCCGCCACCGACGTCGTGGGCGTCCACGTCGTCGTTTTGTGTCAGGGTGCCAGCTGGTGGTAGTTTTGGCCCAAAAATCTTCTGTCATTCGGTTCACATGACCTGCCCATTGCCACTTAAGCTTAGCAGCCTTTTGGGCAACATCGATGATGTTAGTTTTGGAGCGCAGTGTGGAGTTTCTGACACGATCAATCAGCTTTACTCCGAGTATACTGCGTTCCATTGCTCTCTGGCAAACCTTGAGTTTGGTCTTTTGGTTTGCTGTCAAAGACCATGTTTGGGCACCATATGTGAGAATGGGGAGAATGCACATGTCCATCAATTTCTTTTTGTGTTTTAGAGGTAAGTCCCCTTTTAAGAAAACTTTTAGGGACCAAAAGCTTCTCCAGGCATTTTCGATTCGTCTTTCGACTTCGATATCTTGTCTGCCCTGGAAGGAAACTACTTGGCCCAAGTAGACATATTCTTGGACATGTGTTACTTCTTCCCCATCGACTTTAATCGGTCGTTTGGCGCTGTTCGTCATAATTTTTGTCTTTGACATGTTCATCGCAAGACCAACCTCTAGGCTTGCGAACTTTAGTTCTGTTAGCATTGAGCTAAGTTCTGTAGGTGACGAGGAGAACAATACAATGTCATCAGCGAAACGTAAGTTGGTCAGTCTTCGCTTTCCAATCATCACACCTTTGTTGTCCCATTTGGCTGCCAGCTTACGGAAAACTTCTTCTAAGGTGCAAGTGAAGAGTTTAGGGGAAAGCGGGTCTCCTTGTTTGACCCCTTTTTTGATGTTAAATGTTGGCCCAGTTGTGTGAAGTTGGATAGCTGCTGTGCTTGTTTCATAAATATTGCGGATAATCTGTATATATGGTTGTTCTATTTCTTGTTTGTGTAGGCTATTAAATATGGAATTATGTTTAAGGCTATCAAAGGCTTTGGAGTAATCAACAAATGCAATATATAGAGGGATGTTATGTTCTTGGAATTTTTCTATTATTTGATTTATGGTGTGCAAATGATCTGTAGTGGACATTCCGGGGCGAAAACCAGCCTGTTCGGGAGGTTGATGGTCATCAAGCTGCTTACTAATGCGTTTTTCTATTATTTTTATAAATGTTTTATATAGGTGGGATACTAAACTAATGGGCCTATAATTATTAATATCATTTTTACTGCCTTTTTTATGAAGAAGGATGATTTTGGAATGACAAAAACTTTTTGGAAATATGCATTTTGTTAAAATTAAATTGAATAAATGAGTAATAATAGGTACTAGTGCTTCTTTCCCAGCTTTGAGAGCTTCGGCTGTTATTCCGTCTGTGCCAGGACTCTTACTGTACTTTAATTGTTCTATCGCACATAGAACTTCTTCTTGTGTTATTGGAGGAATGTGGTCTGCATTAGTATCGGGTATTACATAAGTTTGTGGGTTGGGATCATTGTAGAGTAATTTATAGTATTTGCTACAAATTTTCATTATAGCATCACGACTGCCTCTTCGAATACCATTGTCATCGTTCAGATGGGTTATCCATTTTTTGCTGTGATGGATGCCCTCTTTAACTGTTCTAAGTGAAGAGTTTCTTTCTAAAGCTGATTTCATTGCTGATTCATTGTACTGTCGTATGTCTTTACGGATGTTGCGTTTAACCTGTTTATCTAATTTCTTGTAATTAGGGTCTATGATAGATTTCTGTGATTTCATTGTTTCTCTAGTTTGTATAAGTGTTCTGGTGGTGGGTGATAGTTTGGCAGCTCTTTTTTTCATTGGTTTTAATTTATGGCACGCTTTAGAAATGCTTTTTGAAATATATTCATATAAGAGATTTGGGTCATCTGTTGTCTCTGAAGGCAGTAATTGAAAATAGTTATTGATTTCTAAGTTGACAATGTCTTGATTCACAAATAATATATTTCTGTCTACGAGTGGTGAATAATTTTTGAATGTTTTTAATCTTGTAATTTTTGATTTGAACGACAACATTGCACGAAGAGGTCTGTGATCGGAGCAATATTGTATGTTATTAATTGTGTTTATATTTTTTACAAAATCTTTATGTGAACTGAGCATAAAATCTATTTCATTTTTTTGTACGACCATCAGGTGAAATCCATGTCCATCTGTATTGTTGTTTTTTATAGAAGAATGTATTATTTATTGAGAGGTTTTGTCCAAAGGCAAATTGAATAAGACGATTGCCTCTCAGATTTCGCTCTCCTGAGCCAAATGGCCCGATAATGTTGTTATTGTCGAAATCTTGCCGAGAACCTATTTTCGTGTTGAAGTCTCCAATGATCATACTCCAAGTGCATTTATATTTTTGGCTGCTGCCTATCTTGCGGGTTGCAGTCAAACACTTTGTAACATAGGAAAGCGCGTATATTAGAAGCAGGTTTACAAATCTTGCCTTATAAATAATAACATATAACGTACAACAAAACTAGATGTAGCGCGTGCGGCGGCCATGGCAAGATAGCTTGCAAGACCGATTGAACGATTGATTGGTTGAATTATTGATTGATGTTGGCTGCCGCTTTATACATATAGATGGCGCCACTTGTGACGCCACATCACCCCCCCAAGGAGAGAAAAAAAATCATAATTAACAAAAGAAAACCCTACAAGTCGAATGGCGTTTGAAATCTGACTCTGCGACCAGAACGCGTAGTGTACTGAGCAGTCGACGTGGTAGTAGGCGTTGCGACCGCCTGAGGCGGCGACGCTATGTTAGGCGGCGGTGGCACGGTGGTTCTCGACGATGGCGGCACGGCGGCATTTGACGGCAGGGGCGCAGCGGCAGCTGAAGGTTCAGCTAACGAGAGAGCAGGGTCTGCAGGTAAGCATTGATTAGGTACAGAGTATGTGCTCAGGGAAGGTGAGCAGCTGCTGGTATCCAGATATGCAGGCTTAACTCGATCGATGCTGACCACGGTATTTTTACCGTGGATCCGCAAAGTGAGAGTTTTGTCTCGTCTAGCGATCACTTCGTGAGGGCCAGTGTATGGCGGCTGCAGAGCGCGCCGTACGGTGTCATCCCGTAGGAACACGTGAGAGCAGCTGGACAGGTCGGTGAATACGAAAGTCGCGGGCTGGCTGTGGCGCGACGCAGGCGTTGGTCGCAGACTGTTCATCTGGCTGCGTAGCTGGGTAAGGAGATCTGTCACATCCTCGTGGCGTACCTGAGATGAACTAATTAGTAAGTCGCCCGGTAAGCGTAAGGGCTCACCGTAAACAAGTTCAGCTGATGTCGTTTTTAAATCGTATTTTAATGATGAGCGCATACCTAATAGCACGAGAGGTAGAGCCGTGGCCCACGCCTCGTCGTGACTCATTAGCGCAGCTTTTAGTTGACGGTGTAGTCTTTCGACCATACCGTTAGCGCACGGGTGATAGCTAGTCGTTCGCGTGCGATGTATACCAAGGTATCGCATAAGTCGATGAAACAGGTCCGCCTCGAATTGGCGGCCTTGGTCGGTCGTCACGGTCTCGGGCGCACCGAACCGTGAAATCCACCCGTTGAGAAAAGTGGAAACTACTTCTTCGGCAGTGATCCGCACCATTGGCCATACTTCCGGCCAACGGGTATATCTATCTATGGCAGTTAAACAGTAGCTATATCCATTGGAGGTAGGAAGGGGTCCTACTATATCCAGATGGACATGGCGAAATCGTGCCGAGGGTTGTGGAAAACTACCGAGAGGTGCTGTGACATGTCTTGTGACTTTCGCTCGCTGGCATGCGACGCACGCACGCGCCCAAGTGCGGCAGTCTTTTTGAACTGCCGGCCACACGTAGCGGTCGGCCACCAGGCGTGCGGTTGCGCGCGCTCCTGGGTGGCTTAGATTGTGTAATCGCTCGAAAATCTTTCGGCGGAAGCTTGGGGTTATATATGGGCGTGGTCTGCCAGTGGATGTGTCACATAATATAGAAATGTTAGTACCGGGTACGTGAACGCTCTCCAGCTTCATGGATGTTCTGCCTTGCAGTTCCTGCAGTTCAGGATCGTTCGCTTGCGACTGTGCCAACTGCGTGAAGTCGTCCTGGAGGCAGATAGTCTCTACGCGGGACATCGCATCAGCCACGACGTTGTCGGAGCCGCTGATGTGACGGATGTCCGTTGTGAACTGTGAGATAAAAGAGAGTTGATTAAGCTGGGAAGGTGGAAGTTTTTCGCGTCTTTGTATGAAAGCGTACAACAAGGGTTTATGGTCCGTAAATATAGTCGCGTTTTGGGACTCTAAAATGTGACGGAAATGTTGTACACTCTCATACACAGCGAGTAATTCTCTATAATAGGCTGGCCACTCCGACTGCTTCTTTGTAAGTTTTTTACTGAAGAAAGCAACCGGCTGCCATTCACCGTTTACTTCCTGCTGTAGACACGCTCCAACGTGAGTGCTGGAGGCGTCAGTGTAGAGTCCAAGGGGAGCTTTGCCAATAGGGTGTGCTAACAAAGTAGCATCAGATAAGCTCTTTTTACATTCCTCAAAACAGGAGATGAGCTCAGGGGTCCAAGGGAATGGTTGCGCGCCTTTACTTTTTGTCTCTGATACAGCAGTTACCAGGGGTGCCTGTAATTTAGCTGCTTTAGGTAAAAATCGGCGGTAATAATTCACCATTCCTAGAAACCTACGGACCGCTTGTATTGTTTTAGGAAGTGGAAATTCCATGAGGGCAGTTATGCGTTCAGTGGGCGGGCGGGTGCCAGCGGCACTGATAATATACCCCAGAAACGTTACCTCTGACTTCCCCAGGTTGCACTTGGATGAGTTTACGATGACGCCATACTCATTGAGACGGTCAAACAGAATGCGCAGGTGTTCTGCGTGTTGAATGTGGTCTCGAGAGTAAACAAGTATGTCGTCTACATAGGCGAAACAGAAGTCGAGGCCACGGACCACCTCATCGATAAATCTTTGGAACGTCTGTCCCGCATTCCTCAGCCCAAACGTCATAAACGGGAACTCGAAGAGCCCGAAAGGAGTTATGATAGCGGTTTTGGAGACGTCGCTTGGATTTACTGGGATCTGCTGGTATGCTTTAACAAGGTCAATAGTGCTAAATACCTTGGATCCAGCTAGGTTTTGAGAAAAATCCCCAATATGGCGCACCGGGTACAGGTCTGGCACCGTGCGCGCATTTAGCGCGCGGTAGTCGCCGCATGGTCTCCACGACTGGTCCTTTTTCGGCGCCAGGTGTAGTGGTGAAGACCACGGACTGCTGGATGGACGAGCAGTGCCGGTGGCGACCATCGCCTCGAACTCCTTCTGCGCTGCGCGGAGTTTCACCGGTGCCAAGCGACGCGGGCGGGAGGTGACTGGTGGCCCGTCGGTGGTGATTATGTGATGCACTGTTGAGTGCTTAACCACCTTCGGCTGGCCAGCGGGCTTTGTCAGCTCTGGGTACTGCGCCAGGAGCTTTAGGTATGGTGAGTCATCTGAAACACGTATAGTTTTGACACTTAATTGCGAGGTAACAGATGAACCACATTTAGTAAATAAACCCGTGGTGCTATCTACAAGACGTTGGAGAGCACAATCTGGCAATAGATTGTAATGGGCCAAGAAATCTGAACCAATAATGGGACAGTCTACACTCGCTACTATGAAGTCCCAGCGAAACACTCGGCGTAAGCCTAAGTTCAACTGAAGGTTTACTAATCCGTAGGTGGCAATATCGGTGCCGTTGGCGGCACTAAGGAGGTAAGAGGTCGCCAACCGTTTCTCATTCATAAATTTCCTCGGGAAACAAGATATTTCCGAACCAGTGTCCACGAGGAACCTCCTCGTGGAGTACTGATCCGTAATGAAAAGGCGGCGACTAGGTCGGCAGCAATCAGTAGTCGCCATTACTGATTGCTGTTCCTGTTTACCTGTGGCTGCGGTGTGAATGAGCACGGCTTGATGCATCTAAATGCATTTTGTCCAAATTTTAAATGGAACCGGCATACCTTTAGTTCCCCCTGAGTAGGGTCCCTAGAATGCGACCTTGTCCTGCGCCTTGACGTACTTCTCCCTGCGCGTACCCTGCGCCTGGAGAAGCTGGCAGTGAGTGCAGCTACTTGCTTGGTAAGGTCGTCCAAGCGTGCTGTGAGGTCCTGGCTTGACGAGCTGGAAGTAGCAAATACAGGATTATTTAATGCACTGGACACACCAGGGGTTACATCCAATATACTGTCTGCTAGTTGGGCGAGTTTGTCCAATGAGAGTTCGGATTGGGCAGTCAGGATGGCTTGTAGAAATTGGGGAAGACGTCGCATCCACAGTTCCTTTAAAATACTATCATCTTTAAGCTCTTCACCTGCTAATGAGCGCAGGTGACGCAAGAACTGGGACGGCTTCCTTCCGTCCAACTCTTCCTCACTGATTAATTGCCTCACTCTCTGACAATTTGTCATTGAGAGGCGTCGTATTAATTCATTTTTCAGCTTGTCATATTTTCCCCGCTCCGGAGGGCTAGCGACTATATCATCCACCTCAGCAATCAACCGGCTGTCCAGGTTTGCTACTACATGATCAAACTTGGTTTGATCACTCTTGATTCCTGCTAAGTTGAATTGTGCCTCCACTCGCCTGAACCAGTGTGAAGGCCTGTCTACCCAGAATGGTGGAAGCTTGGGTGCGACAGCAGAAATCTCCGCATGTTCAATAGTTTCTCTGGAAGTTGCTGCAAGATAAAGAGAAGCGAGCTGCTTCTGCAGAGCAGCGTTTTGTTGTTGCAATTGTTGCAGTTCAGATTGCAGGTCAGAGTTTTCAGCCATTGTTAAAAGAAAATTATAAAAAATAATCCCAAAAATGTGTTAAAACAGGCAACCAACACCGAAATAAAAGAAACAATCGTTACACATAAACAATAAGCGCACTTAAACAAGAGTAAAGTTAGTAAAAAGGGTTATGTTTGTGTTGATGGATGCAAGTGCAATAAGTACAGTAAAAAAACTATGTACATACCAATTATAAAACGATAAACATTTCCATTACACAGAAATAAAGACACAATAAAGACAGAAACACAATAATAACGAACACAAGACGGAACAGCAAAAGCAATATAAAAAAATTAACAAAATTGTAAACAAAACAAAATAAATGTCAGTGTGACATCTGCGGGAAATCACTCGCAGATCGTCCGGTCGTTCAGTCTTTACTTCCTTCTTGATTAGTTCAAAAAATTTACGGTTTTTGTTGGTGGCGCTAGCGTCAATGGAAGTTGCATGCACTGTAAGAAGCGTCCAAAATGGCGGTGGAAATTTTTTTACTTTTGCAATCACACGATCACTTATGTACACGATGATTATAACTTATTTACACTATTTTACACACAAAGCATCATGCACACACAGGCTTCGAGATAGCGGGGGTTGCTTTAGGGCTCCGCTGGGATGAGCCGGCCGGAGACCCCAACACGCCGCGTAGCCGGGAGCACGGATTGTGCGCCCGCTCGTCCACCGAAGATGCTGCGGGACCGTGTCCCCTGGCTGCAGAATAGGGCTGGCCAAGATATTATTGGCCTGCCGCACCGTGTGGTGTTATATAGTGTGTAGGAGGCCGCTCGCAAACACAATATGCACGCTCGTAGTCGGGGGTCACCAATTTGGTTATTGCCTATCTTGCGGGTTGCAGTCAAACACTTTGTAACATAGGAAAGCGCGTATATTAGAAGCAGGTTTACAAATCTTGCCTTATAAATAATAACATATAACGTACAACAAAACTAGATGTAGCGCGTGCGGCGGCCATGGCAAGATAGCTTGCAAGACCGATTGAACGATTGATTGGTTGAATTATTGATTGATGTTGGCTGCCGCTTTATACATATAGATGGCGCCACTTGTGACGCCACATATTCTTCATATGCTTTATTAAGTAAATCATAGAAATCCTCGACTTCTTCATCGAGGTGTGTTGATGTTGGAGCATAGACTTGGATAACTTTGAGTGTTTGTTTTTCATTTATTTTTAATTTTAATACAGCTATGCGTTCAGAGTATCCTATAAACTCAATTATGTTGTTTTTCCATTTTTTGTTAACTAAAAAGCCCACCCCATTTGATCCAGCTGTTTGCCCGTAGTAATAAAATATATAGTTGTCAAATTCTTCTGTGTCTTCACCTTGCCTTCGCACCTCTGATAGACCTATAACATCCCACTTTAAGTTCTTTAATGCGTTATCTAATTCTAATAACCTATCAGTTGTTCTAAGTGTTCTTACATTATAGGTAATAACGTAGAATTTATCGTTGTCCTTTTTTCTTGCCATGGTCTTTTGTTTATTAAGAGTTCCCGCTCGGAGATTCTTAGCACCCCTAATCACAATATTGTCAGTATTACCGTTCATATTGGGATTGCCGAGCACTTGGGGCCGTGTTTGATTGAAGCCTTTCATGGTTAATTTTAGGGAGGTTTAGACAAAAACCCATCACGCTTGTCTACTGCGGGTTGTTGGGTAAGTAGTAGACCATCTCACTAGGTCTATGAGTGCCACCGTTGATGTGAAATAATATTTCATATTCTTCCGCCGCCACTCTGAGTCAGTACCCTACTTTGACACTGACTATCCAGTCGGACCACTTGCAAACTTCTGTCTGCGTGCTTCCGATTGGTTTGTTGTATCTTTCATTTTAAGATACACGACAGTTTAACGTCATGTCGAGGACGTAAAACTGTCACGAACCAATAAGCGATCGAATAATTAGGATCAAGCTAAAAGCATCTCCGACTAATTTGAACCTTATACAGGTATACGCTCCTACAAGCACGGCACCTGACGAGATTCTGGAGAAGTTCTACTCTGAATTGGATAGCACTATTGCCAAAATTCCTAATAGAGAATTACTCATAGTCATGGGCGACTTCAATTCTAAAATAGGCGAAAACTCTCATCTGATAAGCAATTGCACAGGAAGATTTGGGTTAGGGGAACGAAATAAGAGAGGTGATCGTCTCATTCAATTTGCAGCTGAGCATGATTTAAAAATTGCAAATAGCTTTTTCAAACACCATCCTCGAAGGCTGTTCACATGGACGTCACCAAATGGAATTAGCAAGAACCAAATCGACTATATCATGGTTAAGTCCAGGTGGAGAACTTCGATCAAAAACTCCCATACCTTACCTGGTGCCTGCTGCGGTTCCGACCATGAACTTTTGATCTGCAAATTGAGGTTAAAGCTAACAGCAGCCAGAAATCTTCATAGACCAAGAAGGATAGAAGCGAAAGACAGTCGTAAATTTCTCACAAACATTGAAAACAACTGGGATCAATGGACAAGCGTAGCTCATGATGAGGAGTCCCCTGACACACTGTGGGATCGCGCTAAGAGTCTAATAGTGACTGCGAACGCAGAACCTAATTCACGACCCATAAATAGCAAGCGGCAGCACTGGATGACTGATGCTACCTTCGCGTTGGTCGAGATGAGAAGGGAAATGAAAGCTAAAGGCGCAAAAGTCCAAGATATAAATGTACTATCTGCTCGTATCCAAAAGGAATGTAGGCGGGATCATAATACATATTTTCGGAACATGTGCAATGAAATCGAAGCGCACGCAACCATGTACGAGTCTAAAGACCTCTACCGAAAGATCCGCTACATTACGAAATCGCTGCCCTCTAAAACCTGGGCTATAGAGAATAGTAGTGGTGAAGTGGTGACAGATGCAAACCAAATCTCTGAGACATGGAGAACTTACTGTCAGTCTTTATTTGAAGACTCAAAATCCTCAGACTACCCATGTACTGACCCTGGAAGCGAACTGGAACCAACTATTCTCAAGTCGGAGGTTGAAGCTGCCATAAAACACCTGAAAAATGGAAAAGCTACCGGAGGAGATTCCATCCCAATCGAAACCATAAGAGCCCTCGGCGAGTATGGCGTCAACATCTTTCACACCATCTGTAACAGGATATGGCAAACTGGATTATGGCCCACGGACTGGTTACACACAGTCTTTACTCCATTGCATAAAAAAGGGTCTACTAAAGTATGCAACAATTATCGACTCATCGCACTCATATCACACGCAAGCAAGATCATGTTGCATATTTTAAATGTACGGTTAAAATCATACCTGAACAAAGAGATTGCGCCAGAGCAAGCCGGTTTTGTGAAAGGAAAGGGAACAAGAGAACAGATCCTAATATTACGCCAAATTATCGAAAAATCCCGAGAATTCAACAAGCCAATTTATACTTTGTTGACTTCTCTAAAGCGTTCGACTCGGTAAAGTGGCCAAAATTATGGAACACTCTCTTGGAAATGGGCACACCTATGCACCTAGTGCACCTTCTACGAAGGCTTTATGAAGAAGGCACAGCATCGGTACGGACAGATGAGACCTTGTCTGAGATTTTCCATCCTAGTGCTGGAGTACGCCAAGGGTGTATTATATCCCCACTCCTATTCAATATTTACACGGAGCTCATTATGCGTATCACACTAGAGAAATGGTCCGACGGCGCTGCAATAGGTGGATACAAAATCTCAAATTTACGTTACGCAGATGACACGACTTTGTTTTCGTCAAGTGCTGATCTCATGGAGAAGCTACTCCAGAAAATGGAACGCATCAGCCTTGAGTTTGGATTAAAGATAAACCGCAGTAAAACTAAAGTAATGATCGTAGACCGGGCAAACAACAACCTGCCGGATGTAACCCAGATCGCAAACTGTGAAGTGGTATCGACTTACATATACCTAGGAGCTTTAATCTCGAATAATGGAGGTTGCGAAAATGAAGTCAAACGACGTATGGCAATAACTAGGACTGCAATGGATAAGATGAGGAAAATTTGGAGGAATAATAACATCACGAAAGCCACTAAAATCCGGCTGGTACGAACTCTCATATTCCCCATTTTCTTATACGCCGCAGAGACCTGGACACTGCGAGAAACCGAAAAGAAGAAGATAGATGCTTTAGAGATGTGGTGTTGGCGAAGGATGCTCCGAGTGTCTTGGACAGAGTTTCGGACTAACGCCTCGATATTGGAAGAACTTGGCATAAAAGAGCGTCTGTCGACTTTGGTACAATCACGCATTTTGAAGTTGTTCGGACATATCTCAAGGAGAAACAAAGACTCCTTGGACCGCCTAGTTGTCCAAGGGAGAGTAGAGGGCTCCAGACCGCGTGGACGATCCCCAATGCGATGGACTGATCAAGTCAAGGCAATGGTGGGCGGCCCCGTGCACGAATGTACAAGAATGACCAACAACAGGGAGAGATGGCGGGATATCGTAAGGCGAGCAACATCTGCCACCCAGGGTTATACCAGTACAAGTTGACCACGACCACTCTGTCAAGAGTGATACGACTGAGAAGAAGATGTAGTTAAGTCACAGTAGTGGTTGGTGAAATGTTATAGGTAATTGGGATATCAATTTACCTCTAACTGACGATTAATATCAAACATCAGGTAGGTACCTAAGTACTCTTGTACGCATGAAATTATGGTCAAAATACGTTTTTACTCTTTCTGTACCGAATCATTATAATTTAAGCTTTGCTTTGTTTATATTTTTGAGGGGGTTTATATAATAAGAAGTCAAATTGAAAAGCAAAGAAAATTGTATAATATAGGTAAGTTAATTTTTTGAACACATCATCAAAGTTTGAATGTAACTAGTTCAGCTAGAATAATCAAATACTAAGTAAATTATTTAAGTTTACGTTTTTAAAATCAATATAGGTACGTAAGTGAATATGGCTACTTAATTTTGAGAGGTAAGATTTAAAAATGTTTGAAAATTTTGAACTACCTGTTCTATATTGACGTAAGTAGTTAATGGAGATTTAATAATTAGAACAGACGTGTTGTCCAGACGAATATTTTTTTTGAATAGCTTAGTACCACAAATTAACATAGTTTTCATATGGTTTTACACGGAAAACTGTATAAAATAGCAATAAAATGTTGTTTATCGGTTTCCATTTCCATAGCGCTGCGATAATGTAAATGGCAAATAATATCAACCAAATCTACTGGTATAATAAAAATACTCTACAAAATAAACTTTAATTATCGATCTCTAGTGTTATTTCTAAAAACGTCTTTACTTGGTTTTTGAGCTTCACCATTAGTTCCTCTGGTTCCAACGCAAATTCCTCGTCAAATTCTTTAAATAATTTAATTAGTTTAGGCGTAATGTGTCCATCGAATTTAACCCAGCCGATGAAATCCTCTTGGAAATCTTCAAAAGGAAACTTCAAGCGTCTATTGTAGAAATGATCCAAGTCTGACAGAATTGCATGGAAAAGATAAATGTCCTGTGTCTTTGACTTACTTAAATCCTCATGCATATGCAGGAGACGAAGCTCAACAGTATTCAAAATGATCTTCAGTATACCTTTGACTTTCACGTAATGAGGGTCAGCAATATTCTCGATGACCTCTCGGAAGTGGACAAATATAGGATCCGTCATGATCTTGTAGAAATTCGTCTCACGCAATGCTGCTGCAAAGTCTTTCATGAAGTCCCCGATTTTGTCTTCAGATAGTGACGACAGAGTCTTCATGACTTTGTAGAGAGTGTCAGTGGCGTAGATTGATTTTTCGCAGATCTTTTGCTCATGGCACAGAGTTGCGACGTACTTTTCTTCGACGGCAGCCGAGGCAATGACCATCTTCTGGGTCAGTAGCTTCCTGATCTCTTCTACTTCCATTCGCTTCTGACTCAATTGCTCCTGTAAGAAATTGTCAGTCATTATCTGGAACAAAGCGTTCATCTTCTTTAGCACACTTATCCAGACGTAGGGAACGTTGTCTTTAGTGATTGCCATTGCTGCATTAGCCCTTCTGATCAAATCTTCAACTTGTGTGAAGTACCGTTTTAAGGAATCGTGGAATTTCTCCAAGATGTCTTCGCTGTTGCTAGCTATTTCTATCTTTGGACCGATTTGGAACAGCTTCTCAAGGATGTTTTCTAAAGATTTGACCAAGACAACGATGTAGCTGCTGAGGATTTTCTCCATTTTTTCGTTGCAGTGGGGCAGACCTTGGCAGAAGGACTGTGATCTGACGAGTATAGTTACAAGGTCTTTTGGTATTGTTGCTGCCGTTGTGATATCTTGTTTAATAGATTCCATTGGCGGTCCAGAACCAGAGCCTGATCGTCTGTTGTTGTTCCCGAATTGGCTTTTAATGGCATAGTGCTCTAGGAACGACAGAATCTCTCTACCCATGCTAACTGAACCGTGAACGTTGATCTTCACTGCGGACAACCCTTGTATTGTAACTGAAATAATATTAACGAGAAAATAAAGATTAGCACTGTTAGAATAATTGAATACTTCTTGTCTATATAATATCTATGTCAGGTACACACCTAAAAATAAAACAGTCGAGAAACATTTTCTGTAAACCATTTCAGATACCAAACATTTACTTTAGCTCTCCGCTTCCAAATTGCTTTACCGCCACAATAGATTTTTATGGGCTATGAAAAAATAACGGCTTAGGCAATGTTTTCACAAAACACATAACGATCGAGTGTTGATCTCTGCTAGCATGGTACGGGATATAATTTAATAAAGCTTATTCAGTAAAAGTAGGTAACGACGCCCTTTTTATATTAGGTATATGGTCATTATTTAGCTTAGGTAAGAAATATAACACTTAGGGCGGCCGCAGACACACGGTTTCCTGATTAGGTTTCCTGATCCGGAATTCAGATTCGGAAACCTGAATGCTCAATTTTCATACAAAATGGGTATTTTTCCGTTCGGAAATAGTAAGGACGTGTGCGAATTCTGGATTCCGGATCAGGAAACCGTGTGTCTGCGGCCGCCCTTAGGCCCAATTGCAGGGAACGTTTTAACCTCGGGTTAGCTTCGGGTTAGCTAACTCAGGTTTAAATGGCGCCACCATCGATTGTAACTACTTCTTATTACAATCGATGGTGGTGCCATTTTAATCTGAGTTAGCTAACCCGAGGTTAAAACGTGCCCTGCAACTGGGCCTAACAGGTAAGTAATTTAGGTAAGTACTTTTTAAGCCGTGTACTTAGTTATTATCGTTGCTTTCGTTAGATCTTCAGTCACTCAAGACGAAATGGGTAGATATTATTATAACATCATTACATAGTATAAATCCAAGTCGCTAATTCTGTCTGTTTGTTTGACCGCTAACTCCTCCTTAACCAGTTGAGGGATTTTAATGCGGTTTTCACCATCGTTTAGGTATTTTTTTCATTTAAATTTGTAAATAAACACAAACACTTGATGATTATGTGGAAAACATAGACAGACATTTGAGGATGAACCTTTAGGATCAACATGAAAATGTTTGGTCCGATTCTAATTTAGTTTGCTTGCAGTGACTCTATGCAGAAGTTAACGCAGAACGATAAGTGCCTATTTTTTTACTTTCAAACTTCGAAATTCAAAATTGTTATTTCATAATAACAAAACGTAAAGATGCAAAGTTTTTGCTGCCATCGCCTCATTATTTTTAATAAACTCAAGTTAAGTGAAATAATTTATCGATCGTTGGAAGATTACGAACTTAGCCACTAGTTTTTAATTTAATTAAATAAGTACTCAGCAACACGATTATCAACGGTAATGAAATAAAAGGCATCTTAATGAGTGTTAAAAATAGGTCAATATATGTCAGTAAAAAAATATTAATCAAATATTTTGATAATAATGTATGAACGCAGCTATAACCTCACAGATTACAATGATACTGTTCATTCATTACTTACGATAAGTTACAAAAGTTACACATGTTATAAACACATTCAGATGGCAGCACAGTAGCATAGTGAAAAATAAATAATACAATTTTAATATTATGGAATCAAATGTAGATTTTATTAAACGAATGAAATTAACTTTATCGATACAAATATCGAAATGGTTTTAACACAGTAATAATAGTAGGTATTGGCCCCGATTCCGAAAACACTCTCTAAAACTAAATTAAAAATATCACTGTCACTTTCTCAAGCTTTGTATTGGTAAAAGACAGGTACATTGGTCTCACTTAATTTAGTTCACATAATCGGGGCCATTTTAATAAATGGAAATAAAGACTATTATTTATTTGAGTTTTTATATGAAACCGAACATGTTGTGTTGTGATCAGTGTTGAAAAACAATGGCATTCAAGAACAATTTGACTTGTGAAAGAGATGGGTTTATCGTTCTCACGAAATTAATTAGTCTCACGCTCCAATTCTTACGTTTCTTTTTTACGCACCAAACAGATACATAGTATTTTGGTGCTTGGTGGAATAAGAAAAAATATCTGAACGTTATATCTAACAAAAGCTAGTGATAATCAGGGTTCTTTGAATATCGACTTAAGTTTTTCTAAGAACATTCACTCTTTATAAATATAGATGGCGTGACCATAACATTTAAGTCAAAGCAATCACATTCCATTTTATCTATGCGTACCGTTCCAACCACATTGACAGTGACAGTTAACAGCAGATCAGTAGATGTCACTTTGACAACGATCTTTTTGTTTTCGGCCATTTTCGCCGAAAGTTTGGTGTTCGGTATAGGTCACAAATCCCTTTGTGGCCTTTAGATCACTTTAATAAAATACTGTAAAGATGGTGCAGAAGAAGGTAAAACTCATGTGGGTTTATGTTACCAGTGTATTTTCCTAATTAAAAGTGAAAATGTTTAGTGCACCGACTTAATTTATAACCGTGTCTCATGGAACTTGTTTCAGTTTATTTTTGTTGTGTATCATACTTTATACGTATAAAACAACTTTAGTGTATCCTTCTTTTTACGTTATGTTACCCCAAAAGTGTTTTTCGGATTCAATTACCCACTTTGGTAAACGTAAATAAAGTCTAACCTCAAAACTTACCATGATGTTACCTTTGCAATGAATGCCGTGATTACCTTGCAATTATCACCAAGATCTCTGAGGCAGACGCTTAAGCATTGAACTAGTTGTGTACTTATTAGGTGTTTCATTTTTTTTTTCTTTTTAGCCTAAGAAGAAGGTCGGCAAGAAGGTAGCTGCCGCGCCTTTGGTCGTCAAGAAAGTTGAGCCAAAAAAGATTGTAAACCCTCTCTTTGAGAAGAGGAGTAAGAACTTCGCTATCGGTAAGTTTCTAGGCATTCATACCCTTTATTCATACTGTTGTTTACCAAATTTCATGATGTATAAAAAAATACTGAATAAACATGTGGTTATCAAATATACGAGCTTTTTAACACTGATCTTTTAGAAACAGAATATGTCATTTTGAAATGAGTCAATAATAATAAACTAGAATCTATTGTCAGGCCAGGATATCCAGCCTGTCCGTGATCTGTCAAGATTTGTGCGATGGCCCAAATACATCCGCATTCAAAGACAGAAGGCCGTCCTTCAAAAGCGCCTGAAGGTCCCGCCACCAATCAACCAGTTCACCCAGACACTTGACAAGACTACAGGTTTGTTATATTTTATCTCACTGACACTAAAAGTCTGTTATTATTAGTTTATCAAAATCAATTGGAACCTTTCAGGTGAATATTATATGTTGTTTCATAGAATATGTTGTTACCCTATTTTGAAACTTTCCTAGATATTAAATGATGAACCCCAAATGCAACTATGAATAACTATGATTATCATAAAAATATACGAGCTTTTTAACTCTGACTATTATTATTATTTACATAAATTTACACTTTCTGTATTCAATGTTTAAGATTTTTTTTGTAATTTTTTTAGCCAAGGGCCTGTTCAAGATCTTAGAAAAGTACAGGCCTGAGACTGCCGCTGCCAGAAAAGACAGGCTAAAGAAGGCCGCTGAAGCCAAGGTAATAATCTAGTTTTTTTATTATGCAGTCAAAGATAATGTATGAAATAAGAAGGTGAATTAAAAGGGTACCAACTTCATGTAAAAAAACTAACAAATTTATGTATATTTTCTTGCATTATTACAAGAAAAGTTTATAACAGTGATAAACAACTATTATTCAATTATAATATAAATTTTTGGTTAATGATATAACTACTTTATTTTTTTATGAATTTGGTACGATTCCTTCTTTTTACTTTATTTCATCGTGTTACAATTTGAATGATGCATAACATACCTGTCTGAATGCCATGAGGACCATTTCCACCAAGATCTCTGACTCTTCTCTTCTAAATTACATCATTAAATTACTTTTTTCCTCTTTTATAACTTATCGGGCTTCCAGGTAGCCAAGAAGGAGGAGCCCCCAGCGAAGCGACCGAACACCATCCGCTCGGGAACCAACACTGTCACCAAACTGGTGGAGAAGAAGAAGGCACAGCTTGTTGTCATTGCCCACGACGTAGACCCCATTGAGGTAGGCATGTCTTTAGTATAGCTATTATTACAAATCATACACATGATGTGCGTTCCCTTTTGTTACAGAAGGTAAAATGTCATAATGGTTTCAAAATATCTGCTCTTATAAGGATAATGCATGCTACATTCTTGTATATTCCATAGCTATTAATTATACATTTTATGTGGACAATGAAGCGAAAAAGCTATATGCTCACTATTTGAGAAGCAGACCTTAGACAAATGTCAACTAAAGGGAGATGTATGTGATGTTTTCAAATGATGTTAGAATTTCTTCACCTGAGGCTATGAACAATCACTAAATTAAATTTAGATGATACATTCACAGCTGCATGAAGCAACTTGACTCTGATCTGTTTTTACAACTAAGCTTACTCTGTATTGACTTTTGTGCAAGTGTAAATGTAATTTTTGTTTGTTGCAGCTGGTTCTTTTCTTACCGGCCCTGTGCCGTAAGATGGGTGTCCCATACTGTATCGTCAAGGGCAAGTCCCGTCTCGGAGCCCTTGTTCACCGCAAGACTTGCACTTGCTTAGCTCTTACAAATGTAAGTTGCCACTATGAACTTTATTTCATATATTCTAAAACAATTGAAGTGATGACTAATATATTTGCTATCAGACAGCCGTGCTGATAAACCCCTTCTACCACCAATAGAATTTCTGAGTTCCCAATTTTAATAATTTTTTTTTTTTTAATTTAAATATTTTTGCTAAATGCGTTTTACTTTCTTTAGGTTGAATCTGGTGACCGCGCTTCCTTCACCAAGGTCGTTGAAGCCATCAGGTAAGTCTAAACAACATACTTATATTATTATATTTATGACAGAACTTTAAATGATGAACCCCAAATGCAACTATGAAAACCATGATTATTCAAAAAATATACGAGCTTTTTAACTCTGATTGATACCTACCCACCTCTTTACCTTATTTAGCTCTTTCTCATTCTAATGAGATTATAATTTCCAGGACAAACTTCAATGAGAGGTATGAGGAGCTCCGCAAGCACTGGGGAGGCGGTCTCCTCGGCAATAAGTCCAACGCGCGCATTGCCAAGCTTGAGAAGGCCAAGGCTAGAGAAATCGCGCAGAAGCAGGGCTAACTGACTAATAAAGTATAAGGCGTATTCTGTTGTTTTATTAGATGTGGAAAAGATTAAGTTTAACAAATTGCTGGCAGCTTATTTGCGATGCGTTTGTGCAGAGTCTTTGGTAGTAATTGTAGTAAGTAAACGACATCTTTTTTTTTCTTAGCCATTCGTAGTAAGTTGCCAATTAATGAAAAAAAATATGGTCATCTGCAAGTTAAGAAATGTGTAGTGGCGTGCCTAAGGAAGCTCCTGATCATATAGTTCGTCAGGTATTGTGTTAACAGCGCCATCTATGGTAATTTTTCTGAACTTGTTTTAGGAAAGTTTTTGAAAAGTCATTCTTATTTCTAGTGAGATGTAAAACACACTAAAGTTACAAGATGGCGCTTTTTATGAAATCTTGTTTTTTTGTAGTGGTCTCAATACATAGATAAGCTCAGTGCCAGAATTTTCAATTATGTAGGTTCTTATAAGAGGTTAGGAAGGTCTAACTATCCTACTAGTATAAACGTGAAAGTTTATGAGTATGTATGGATGTTTGTTACTCTTTTACGTAAAAACTACTGGACGGATTTTGATGAAACTTTACAGTAGGTAATATAGGTTATACATAAGAATAACATAAATAGTACTTTTAACCGCGGGAAAAGTTATCATTCCCACGGGAAACCGATTTCCATGCGAAAGGAGTCGCGGGCGGCCACTAGTAGGTATGTATGGATGTTTGTTACTTTTTCACATAAAAACTACTGGACGGATTTGGATTAAACTTAACGGTAGTATAGGTTATACATCAGAATAACACATAGGGTAGTCACGCGGACGTAGTCGCGGGCCGCCACTAGTAGAAATTAAGTTGGCAAATACGTACCTACCTACCTCACAAAACGTAACTATTTATATGGTGGTGATATACTTTAGACCGGCTGAACCGTTTTTAATGCATTTTGGTATAGGTATAGTTCGATACCATAGGGATAAAATTAAATCACTTATCTACACTACACTGGATTGTAACCTACGCAGACGAAGTCCAGTAAAGCGGGTAACAGATTTTATACATACAGCATTAGTGACATCGTGCGTGCGTGACCCTTAAGTCCATATTAATATTATGAGTTTTGTGTTTAAGGTACCTAATTATTCAAAGGTTACTATAGATAGTTTGTACACTTATCTTTTTAAATCCTGTGTACAATCTAAAGTATACACTATGATTCATTAGTGGCTATCGATCCAAAAAGTAGGTATGGTAAGAGTCCGAATTGAATGTCGGTTGTAATCAAAAGAAATTGTGGGTTTTATAATTTATTAAAATATATTTTCGTTAAACAAAATGACTAGATAATATCAGTAATTCGCGCTGGTACCTATATCTACCGTAAAAAATATTAAGTAACCATATTGTCCTAATATTTCGCAGAAATAATAATAATAAAAAAACTTACGAAAATTGGATTTTCCATATACGAACTCTTTTTAAAATATTTTTTAATTATTAAAATCGATTATGCCTATTATATACAGGGTTATTTTCCCTACATCAATCCCAATAACATTTGTTCTACGACTTTTTGCAAAACTTGATAATTAAAAACAAAAACGAAAAAAACAAAAACGCGCGCTCTGTTAGTTATTAATCTGTATTTTAAACCGACTACACCTACCGTCGCCCGCGTGCCCGCCACGCAAGTTGCGTGCGCGTAGAGTATTTGACCGTTCAGGGGCATCTAATAAATATGTATGGAAAAACTTATTTTTTTTAATATTAAATTAGTCATTAGTTAAATGTTGTTGGGATCGATGTAGAAAAGCTGCCTACAAGATGCGCTAATTTAAATTAACCCTGTATTATTGACTATAAATAGAACGCAAAAACGCGGGTCGAAAGCCACTATTGAAACACCCTGTAGGTAAATTTTTCACCGTAAATTCGTTTATCTGCTGCTGTCTGCGAGGGATGAAAATTCAGATTGAGTACTCAAATTATAACTTAAACCTAAATCGCATTTTCAATACGCATAATTTTTTCTTAGATTAAGATATTTGAGTTCTTCTGCGTCTAAGCTAACTTTGTATAATTTACCTACTAAGAAGTTGGTACCCGCGGTTTTGGCTGCATGGACTTTGGATGCATGCGATATATGTAGAGTAGATGAAATGTGTAGGTAAAAACTAATTTTGCCCGTTCTTAACTGTTTTGGAATATGGAATGGAACTCAAAATATATCTTGAAATATCATCATTTTTAGGTACTGAATCGAAAATTGGAAGTTGAGCCGAATATACCAGCTATACTTCAATACCTCGTATATTTAAAAACAGGAGGTCGGTACATGTTATTAGGGAATTCAGAATCAAGATCTACCGATTTTTTTAATGTGGGTGCCTACTTTAAATAAACTTAAGTATATTTTACTCTTATCTACTTCTTGATAGTAAAGATGTACCTATCTTCCATGACTGATCTAGTGACATGCGCAAATATTAATAAAACTCAAATACAATAGTTTCTTCTTTAACAGATTAAGATTCTAACCACGAATCTTCATAGAATAAGTATTTAGATGAACTCCTAAAATATCCGAACACCCTATAAACGAGGCTATCACAGGTGTCCGGTGTGTAGTCGGCTTAAGGGTTAACATTACAACAATGTTTCCTACCTTCCTTCCTTTAGATCCTTCTGCTATCAAAATAACCCTCTGAGAAATAACCCCATCCATACTACACCCTCGCTACCTTCACTTTAAGCCCGGCCTCCAAGATCCCACCGCGCCTGCGCCATCCAGTAAATTCGACAACTACGAAGTGTGAAGCGAATCGTGCCCCGTCCATCCATCCAGCCAGTTGTAAAAATATCGGGAACACCGCGCACGCGTCCTGCCTGTAAACCTTTGCAAATTAAGGATTAAAAAAAATAAAAGCAACATTTCGAAAATGGAATACGAATTTTTACAGACGTACGAAAAGTGGATGCGTTGTTTTGATGTGCTGTTTTCTAGAGAGGAATACATCTAAGTGATTATTGACTTTTGTGTTTTGGTTTGTGATAAATTGTGATAGCGGTGATGTCTAGTGGGTATGGGTGTGATAACAGTGTGTGGGATTGGATTGCCCGATGCAGTGGGGACTGTGGTAAGTTTTCACTTTATTCATAAAATTTGTTTTTTTTTAATTCTTTTATGAAGAACGTAAGTACCTAAGTTTCAGTAAGTAAGTACTTAAATTATAATAAGGTACTCATATGTCAAGGGTTATTAGGCCCTTAGGACAGATAACATGCTTAAGAGTTACGTGGAATCTAATTAATCTTAGTGGGACCTTAAAATAATATGTTACCTTGGTAAGTGAGTAACCTACTCTGCTGGTGCCTGTTTAAAAGTCTAGAGGGTACCTACCTACTCAGCATCATTATTTACTGAGATACTGCATCATTTAACTAATTTAAAAAAGGAAGTAGATCTACATTGCAAGCGTTACCGTGACTTTCCATATTCATGGATGTGCGAATTCTTTTCTTCATAAAATATTTTGCGGCAATATAAAAAAAAAAAACAGTGTTGCCAACTCTCCGCGCGTGTCGCACCGAAGGATCGTTCACACATTAATCATAAGGTGGGTGGACCATAGAAGGCCACACTAACGGGAAAACACTTTTTATTCATTTATTTACTGGAGAAATAAAGTAAACAAATTATGAGGTAATACTTTGTTTTAATGTGCACCATAAAAATACTTCTTTTTTTACCTCACTTTAATCACTATTTATTAATCTCAAGTTTAATTAAGCTCTTCCCAATGGCCTTGCAAGGAACATGGCTCCAAACAAGGCCAAAATTATGTATCAGTCGATAAACTTAAAAATAGAGTTTTAACAATAAATATATCCGCTTTTACTAAAACAACATAATAAGACAAATCTTTTAAGCAAAACATTAAATGCTCAATATATTTTTATCACCTTTAAAAAACTCAACGAACATTACTTGAACACCATCGTATAACTATGAATATATTGAAGAAAATTATTTAAAAACAGTAGTAGTGCGTATGTTATTCGCTGCAAATAACTTGCCAACGCTTTTTATAATGTAATTTAAATCTTTTTTTTTTTAACCAAATAGGCCTTCTTATGGGTCCGTTCCTTGTAAGGCCAAAAAGTTCCCAAGAAGGCTAAACTAACAATTATGACTATGATTAAAAATATTATCAATATAAAAACTTATTTTAAGTTTATTATTATACTTAACTAAAAAAGTAAGTATTCATAAGTTCATGGTTTGTAAATGTTCTTTGTTAGGCCTATGTACCCTAGCAAGGCCAACCGTCAAATTTTCTATTGGCCTTATAAGGAACCACCGGCTTTTCTAGGAACACGACCAATATTTTACTTAAATTGAGGCAAAACTATGTTTTTTTTCTTTAGTAACATATATATATCCATATACGACAATTTACAGTACAAAAATATGTGATAATAATAGGTTATTGACTAAAAACTTATGTTTTGCTGTGCGCTCAAATAAGGATTGTAACATCGAAAACCAAAGTCTACGAAGAGTGAGATCGCACCGCCACAATAGCGGCGCAAACGACTCGCTGCCGCCGTGTGTGGCCTTGAGATTGAGGGATCTTAATGTGTAGTAGAAGGAATATGTCTTAAAATGACAATAAATACGACTTTTTAATAGTTGGCCTTCAAAGGAGCGTGGCCTTCCATGGTACACCCACCTTACATAAGTGGTATCGTGTGGCAATATTGATAGTATGCTATTTCTCGCCGTGACACGTTATCCCTTGTATCGGCCCTCGTTGGCAGGTCACACGTTCAAGGTTGTAGGTTGGACTAAATGTTAAATCAACTATAAGTTGCAAGCTAAATGGAAGTTACAGAAATATGGAACGTTTAAAAGTTTGAGAGATGATATCGAAGTAGATAATTATAGGGACGAGTATTTTGGCTTTTATTCAGATGGACCTGGATTTGATTTTGGTTAGAACCAATTAGGTAGTCATCATTACAATGGTAAAATCCAAGTCGCTAATTGTGTCTGTTTGTATGTTTGTCAGCTATCTCCTCCTTAACCACTTAACGTATTTTAATACGGTTTTCGCCATCTTTAAGGTAATTTTTTCACTTGAATTTGTAATAGAAAATATTTAGTAAGAGTTGTTTTAAGTGAGCTAAAATTAATCGTGAACAAGACGCGCAAAATTATACCATTGCGAAGCGTGGGCGGCTCGCTAGTTATAGGTACCATAAATTCAAGTAGACGTTCTGAATTTAGTTAAACTTAGGGTCTAAACATCTTAGTGTGTTTATCTTAAGATTTCGAGACATCTTACAACTGTTTTGTTAATGTATCTAGGTATTACCAATTTTAAGCTTTGGGAGAGTGTTAAAAAGCATAATCGTTGAAACTGACTGAATCTTACTTAAGGAAGGAAAATAATTATCTTAAAAAATATTTTAACGTAGTCAAATATTACCATCAAAAAGAATTACTTTATCTTCAGTAAAATATTGTTAAAGGATTACGAATGAATAAAATATGAGCCGCTAAAAATTTACCTACCTACTTATCAAGATTATGGCTAAAAGGTTAAAATTCTGAGATAAAACTTTAAAATTTGTAGTATTTTACATACTTTTTAGGTTTTTAGCGTTACTCGAAAGAGTTGGTACCTATCCTAAATTATCTATTCAAAAAAGCACTTTAAACATTCACAGCTGATATGTGTTTTGTTTCTTGCAATCTTATGTAACCTTTTATAACTGATAGAGACAGCATATTTTTACAAATGTAGGTTCAAAATTTGCTTATGAATACGGGGGTAAATCATTATTGTCAAAAATTTCTCCCAGTCGGCTTGAGCAGCTCACTAGTTGTACATTTCTAAGCCATAATGGATTGTATATTATTAATAATATAATATTAAGCCTATTTCCTTAATACTTACGCCATGCCATCCCATCTTGTAATATATTACCTACATTCTTACAGAGTAATTACTTACCCACTCGGGTAAACATTATGTCTAATATAAATACGAGTGTTTCATAACAGATTTCATTATTTAAGGCAAACAACACGGTGTTATATATATAGGTAATGTTTACGCGATAAATTTGATGTTTTCCATATATTTTCCCACCTTCATAACAAACGGTTAAGAACGTCAGATTTTCTTCATTTTTTATAAATATTTACATGAGTTAAAGATGTGGTAGTTTTTTGTCTTTTTTATTTTTAAAAAATTGAACGGTTTTCAGTGCTAAGAAATGCATGACAATAACGAATGCAGCTTTTGTAGTAAATGAATCCTGCCAGCATTGTTGAACATGCAAGTAATTTCAGTTGATGTAAATAAGGGCTTAAAATAAAGAAAACAGATGCGGTTTAATGTTATTGTGAGATTATAAATAGAATATACCTAATGCTATAAAATGATGTGAATATTGATAGGTACCTACCTACTAACCGAATTCGAATTCGGCAAGTAGGTATCAATAATTTAATTATCGAATACCTTAGTTTGAATGGTTTATTTATTCTGGCTCCGAATTGTGGTGCGGGAAGTTTCCTTAATTAGTTCGTACTAGCAATTTAATATTTTTTTAAACTTTACAGTGTTGAGCGGTACAGGTAGGAGAAAATAATTTATATGTTCACTGAATGTACACGTTTTAAAATCTTTTATAATTTCCGAAATGAGTGCCGGAAGGTTTTTCCGCCGGCTTTTTTCTCTCGGTCTACGGTTAGGTAAAGTATATGTTAAATATATGATGAATTAAAGAATTTTGATTTTGGTTCTATAATAATCAATCAAAAATATTTAAATAAACTCGAGATTGCTAAAATTCTCAAATTGGAAAATCTCATTTACAAAAACTACGCAGTAAATCTATCCAAACATAAATGAAAATTTTACCTCCATTTGCTCTACACCTACTTAAGCTCACATTAACGGATAGATTTTTAAACAATCTGCTAATAGGTATGCAACTAACCCGAGTTCTGCGCAATTATCGATCGTGATCCAAGGATCATTAATTCCCCGCGCTTGCGCACGCGTTTAGTTCTAAATACAAAGAATAGTTAAGGATCGACCTAGATTTCCGTTGCTCTTTGATATAAATTCTATTATTAGATTAGGTTATAGTTTACTTTGTGATGTTGGTAATAACACTGATTCAATTCTTTTTTATGTTGTTTGGTTTAGGTCTTCTCTCATGCGTTGTATTGTTTTTGTATATGTTACGGCTACTACCCGAAGTGCGGCTACACCTAGTTTTAGCCGTTTAGAACATCAATAGGTTAGGTTAGTTAGGTTACTTTTTTGATACCACCCAGAAAAAGGAGTCCCGCTACGCGGGACTCCGTCGACTCATGATTGAAGCCAGTTTTTATATACATAGGTATAATTTTTTTTTTACAGTTTTCCATATTAAAAACACTTTTAACCGGCTAAAACTAGGTGTAGCTGCACTTCGGGTATTAGCCGTAACATATATACCTACAGCGTTTCTATTAAAATTATTTTAATCTCTTTTAATCTCATCGATGTAACAAAGAAACTGTTAAATTATATGTACTTAGTTCCAGTTGTTAAAAGACTAAGGACTAAGGTAACGGCACCAATTACGACGCTGGACCAATTATGGTTTTTCATCGACATTTCTTCAAAAATAAATAGCCTGGTAAATTATTTTATTGAAATAGCAACTGTAATCAGTCATGCCAGTATTCAAAGTGCTATGGAATCAAATTTTAGGGCTATCCGCAATTTAGTTTTCGACAACAGCCCTTTTTCCAGACGTAGGTATTTTCATTTGAAAAATTTAGAATTTCTTACGAGGATCGCGCCGCCTAAATAGGTACTAATGTACCTATAAGCTTTTTAAATGACATGAGCAACTGTGTTGTTATTTATTGTAATTATGGGTGGAACTATTGATAACAAAAGTTTAATAAAACGCTACAACATAAAACCCCAATAGAATTTTACACTTAATTTTTTTCAAAATTCTTAATTGGATCTGGTTATATGCTTGGACCCTATTATGAAGTTACGTTCAATCAGTGTATTTTTGAAATATTTATTTTTTTCATCTTGTACCTACTTGAATACTAGTAAACTGTTTCAAATTGTTTATTTTAGATTTTAAACGGGCAGCAAATGAAGCGTCTGCCCAATTGTCAATATTTTGTGTTATTTAGGCGTCCGATATCAGACTGCCATAATTGGAGTTTGACAGAGGGTATATTTAGTTAAGATTATTTTGATGAAACTAGTAATAATCTTATTTTAAGAATCGAAAACTTATTCTTAAAGGCACTACTTATCAACGTGCAAATCCCCAGAAACGTGTAAAGTAAAACGTATAAATTATAGAGCAAAAACGAAAATACAATCCTTATAATTTCCATATCTGGGTATTCTACCTTATTTATTCAATCGTCAGATTTCATTGCCACTTCATACATATGTCAAATGTTTATAAGTATTCGACGTGCAACGAGAACATTCTACTAATTTATTTGTTTACTAGTGGCCGCCCGCGACTCCGTTCGCGTGGAAGTCGGTTTCCCGTGGGAATGAGAAGTTTTCCCGCGGTAAAAAGTACCCTATGTGTTATTCTGATGTATAACCTATATTACTGCAAAGTTTTATCCAAATCCGTCCAATAGTTTTTACGTGAAAGAGTAACAAACATCCATACATCCACACATACTCACAAACTTTCACATTTATAATATTAGTAGGCTTATCGTGTAACGTTTTTTTTGTAGCTATAGGGGTCTGGAGAAGATGGAAGCGACATCTAGTTTGCAGGGTCGTATTTTCTAACTTCAGTTCCATTATTTGATATCAAGTTGTTACTTGCAACACATAGATGGCGTTAGTTGTGTCATTCCTATTGCCTGATTTGTTTTGGTTGATGAGTAAGATTTTAATTTCTTCAAAGGAGAAATAATAATTAATAAATAAATATAAAATGATAATTTATTATTTTAAACAAGATATTCCATTCTGAGCTTATTTTGTCTTGTTTTGAGAAAGTTAGTTTTCGCGTTTGTTAATTCAGTAATTTCTGTTGGTAACATTCGGTGCCTCCATTTTACCGTTTTACGAGCCCTTTTCTTGTCAACAATGGTTGGAGTCAGACGCTTTGTCGTAATTTCTTGAGAAGATGTGAGGAGTGTACGAATTAAGCAGTGTTTCATCTTTAAATGGCTTTTTAAGTCATTCTTATTAATATTTATTATTGGTGAGTTTCTTCGCTGGTGATTTTTTCTTCAAACTTTGCTTTTTCAAAGACGGCGTGTTAACATTTTCCATGCTTGTTTGTTCTTAGGCTTTGCTTCGTGCCTGCCACTAAAATCAACATGCATCCCTTTAAAGGATTGTTGTATTTCATTTAAGGGGGGTTAGGCGGTCAGCGAAAATTAAGATTTCGCTACGATTCTACGCCTTAGGCGGGGGGGTTGGGGAACGCGGTTCCTATAGAATCAACGGCCTCGAAACACATTTATCATCAAAAAGTTAATAAAATGTTCAATTTCTCAGAAATCTAAAACAGTCACGACATAGAAAAGGTAAAAATCTATCAGTTTGCGAATTTATAAGACTTATTATTGTAAAACAACGTCTTAATGTGCATTTATATGAAATTTTAGAGGTGACTTCAGGATTTTTTTCTATCGAGTAAAACTATTCCAATCGTGTTTTTAAAACAGTCCTCCCATCACATTTACGTTCTTTATTATATATTTGAAATATCAGTGCGAAATATCTTATATTATGTAAGTAAACGCTAATAGAAAACGGCTAATTCTGCCGTTTTCAGTTACTAAGGGCCCTTAAACCCAACGATGTTGGTAAGTAATTTGCTGATCTTCCATCTGGTTAGTCTATTTTGCTGCGGCATGTGATATAATATTTTGTATCTTTTGTTGCAGGGTTTTTGGTTTTTATTCTAGTTATCCTTTTTAATTTAGTTTCTGATTTTAATTTCAAATATGGATCATTGAACTTTTCCCTGCTTCTGCACCAACGATGGTATCCATATAAAATCATCACACTTGCTATTTAACCTCAAGCATTTCACAAGCACCATGTTTTCTACTTCACTTTAATGGATATTAATTGCTAAGCCTCAATGTTAATATGCACCAGCGCATACAGCTTTGGTTCTTCTAATACATCCATCACACCAGTACTACATAAGTTAAGGTAAAATTGTAACTATTCATAATATGTCTAGCGTTAAGTGAAAGACCTTGATGTAAAATATTGGTTTATTATGACTTTATAAAAATACTCGTTTAGCACTTCCCCTTGCTCTGTTGTAAGCAAATTATCCAAACAATAAATTGTTAATAATCTATTTTAACCTTTTTTATTTCATAGGTGTATCTGAACCTCGCTTGCTTGAGCAGCGGATAGGCGTCCTTAAAATTTAAATTAGTCTGCTTGCTCATCTCTAGGCCTAACGCTCCCACAACCCTGTTAGATAGGTTTTTTTTTGTCTCATAGCTCAAGCCGAGCCCAGGTAAGGTTGCAATCGCATAGTATTTATCTGGCAATTGAAAACCAACTTATTCCGCTTTGCCTTAAAACTTCGACAACTACCTTCTAAAAGTTGAGTTCCTGAAATAGTTATACCCATTTACTTATTAACCATTACGTCAGCAACTTCATGAAGTTATTTGTAGTTACTGACAGCCTTAAATACGTCAACTATGACGTCATTACTGAACCCACGTGTATGTAGGAGGTATATTTAATGTCTAAACTTGTCAAGTATACTTAATGTGACATAATTATGTTAAATTACGCAGGAATTAATATTTTGTGGCAGTTATTTATCGGTTGTTAAGCAAGATATTGAATTATGTATGGGATGAGTAATTCTGATAAAGAGTGACTGAAAATATACCTAAAGCTTTCTTTACTAATTTTATGACTTAAAGTTTTTGAGAATGTTTGGAGTGATTTCCTGTTCTACTGAACTGATGAAAAAGAATATTAACTAGCTTGCTACTTTACCAGAAGTTTATTTCGATGCGAATGAACGTTTTTTTAAAATTTATATTTAAGTACATTAAAATTATTATTTTTAGCCAAATCTAAACATACAAACTTTCTTCATTTATTATATACTTAACTAGTGGCCGCCCGCGTCTCCGTTCGCGTGGAAGTCAGTTTCCCGTGGGAATGATACCTTTTCCCGCGGTAAAACTACCCTTTATGTTATTCTGATGTATAACCTATATTACTGTAGAGTTTCAACAAAATACGTCTCGTAGTCTTTACGTGAAAGAGTTTTATTTTATTTTATTTATTTTATTTATTTATTCAGGCTTACCAACTAAATACATAAAAAACATAGAATATAAACATTGTTTGAAATAAGAAAGTTTAAATATGCATTTAAATTATAGGTATGCACAACATTAATTAACATTATAAAATCTAAAAAGTAAACTAAGAGAAAATAAGGTAGGTATTCTAAATTAGACCAATTTTTTTTTTTTTTTTGAAATTTAAACAAACCAAAAATATTAATACTGAATCAAAACAACATAAAAATAAAAATAAATGAAAAAAGAAAAAGTTAAAAGGAAATAAAGTAATAATTATATCTTAGACTATAATACTGGAACTTTTATTAAAAAAATGAAGAAATGATTTTCTTTTTATAACAGAAAGACTATTTTCAAATGTATCAACATCACAGTTTTTATAAAACTCATTGTAACTAAGCATCATTGTATTTATTGGCGAAGTACTGCCATAATTTGTCCTGCTAAAATTGACGTTAAAAGGTACATAGTTGCACAATCTGGCGGAAACTCTAGGCACCTTAAAGTTAATCTGCTCGAGGAGGGATGGACTATCTATTTTGTCGTTGAGTAGTTTATGCAGGTATAAGATGGATTGTTGTTGTTTGCGTTGATCGAGGGACAGAAGTCTGAAGTGAGACAATTTGCCAAGATAGCTCGCGATTTTCTGGTGGACATTACTTACATAACTCAACTTGTTTAAAAACTGTTTCTGAATCTTCTCCAGGCGCTGTATGTTATTCTGGTATGTGGGATACCACACTATGCTACAGTATTCGACATTACTACGGACTAAAGCAAAGTAAAGGATCTTAAAGGCTTTCACGGAATTAAATTTTTTAGTGTTTCGAAAAATGAAATGTAACATCCTCAGAGACTTATTAAGTGTTTGATTGATGTGACTAGAAAAACGCATTTCAGAATCTATGATGACACCTAAATCCTTAACCTCCGATATTTTTGTTAACGTTGAACCGTTGATATTGTATGAGCTCAAGTACTTGTTAAACTTTCGGGAGAATTTAATGTGAAAACATTTATCTGTATTGAAAGGCAATTTGTTGTGCTGACACCAAATAGAAATTCTATCTAAATCGTCTTGTAATTGAATTTGATCAGTGGCATCGTTCACAACTTTTGAAATTTTTAAGTCGTCAGCATATAATTCAAAATGAGAGTTCAAAATACAGGTCTTTATGTCGTTGATAAACATCACAAAAAGTAAAGGACCCAGAATAGAGCCTTGCGGAACACCTGATGTTGGTATGATTTCTCTAGAAACGAAACCGTTTACGTCTACCTTTTGTGTCCGATTCTTAAGGTAAGAGGAAAACCAATCTAATAAGCATCCGTGAATGCCGAAAAATGAATTAAGTTTTGTGAGCAAAATTTCATGATCGACTTTATCAAATGCCTTACTAAAATCCGTATATATGGCATCAATTTCATTTCCAGCACTCATTTTAGTAATAATTCGATCAACAAAGTTAACAAGGTTAGATGTGGTCGAACGTTTCTTACAAAAACCATGTTGCTGGTCTGCTATTATATGTTTTATGTGATTTAACAAATAAGGAAGTAACAAAGACTCAAATAATTTTCCTAAAACAGAGAGAATACTAATTGGTCTGTAATTCTGAACATCGTTCTTTTTACCAGATTTATGCAAAGGCTTTATAATAGCATCTTTCCAAATTTTTGGGAACACGCCTTCCGCTAAAGATCTATTAAATATCATTTGGATTGGTTCAGATAGTACTGATGCGCATTCCTTGAAAAATATTGGGTGAATGCCATCACTACCTGCACCCTTGTTGACATTCAGGATTTTTAACCCACGTTCAACACAGCTTTGAGTTAAATTAATATTAGCAAGAGGAATGATGTTATTAAAAGTGTTATCTACATTATTAAGTGGCTGATTATTATATGATACAGGATTGTATACCTGCTCAAAGTTTTCGGCAAACAGATTTGCAATTTTCACACCATCATCAGCCGTTTGTGATCCTAATGTCATTAGTGAAGGAATACTGCTTATGTTTCCGCGTTTGTTTTGAATGTACGTCCAAAAATACTGTGGATTTTTGATAACGCTCTCAACAACATGTTCAATATATCGATCATAACACTTTTTAATCAAAGTTTTAGTTCTGGACTTTAAAATATTATATTCCAATTCATCTAATCCATTGTGATATTTTTTCATTTTCATGCGAGATTTTTCTTTTTCTTTTAATAACTTTATAAGATTTGTTGTAAACCAGGGAGGATAAGATCTTTTGTTAATTTTATGACAGGGAACAAATTCAGTTATAATTTTTTTGATAATAGAGTAAAATTTTGTAACCATCTCATCAATAGTCAAACAGTCTGAGAGTTCAATAGTCCAAAGAAATTGTGATAAACAAGTACGTATTTTTTCATAATCAGCAGAAAAGAACTTCAATTTAGGTGAATGTCGCGCAGGCAGTAATTTTATTTTACTCAAGACCAAGTCAACATTTAAAGGCGGATGGTAATGATCTATGCGAGAAATTGTGTGGTTACATCGCTTGACTGAAATATTGCAAGATGTATTACTTAACACAAGGTCTAGTATTCGGCCCTGGTGATTTAAAATGCCATTGTATTGTTTCAAGTTATAACTAGATAAAAAATCCACAAGTTCGCAACCGATTGAATCATTGTAATTATTAGGTATAAGGGAAGTACCCACACTAGTTGACCATAAAATATCTCTTTGGTTGAAATCACCTAAAATAAGAAAGTCGCTTTCAGTGTTATTTAAAAAAATTGAGGCATTTTCAATAAAATGTTGAAGTGTGCTGATTTGGACAGGAGAAGGCAAGTACACTGCGCATATTCGTAATTTATGATTACCGAGATTCAGAGTTATCCATAAGTCTTCACAACGAGATTCGCAGTTATAGTTTCTATAACTATTAATCGTTTTCTTTATTGCAATAAGAACACCACCACCATCAAGCGCTTTATCAAAAGTGTTAGATGATCTATCCCTCCTGTACACTTGATATCTGCTATCGAAAATTTCACTATCAAATATAGTATCGTTTAGCCAGGTCTCAGTCAAAACAATTAAGTCGTAATTATTAGAACAAATTTCAAGATAAATATCAGTTAATTTAGTCCGCATACCGCGGATATTTTGGTAGTAAATATTAAGAGTGAATTTTAAAAACCAACTAAAATAATCATTCAAAAGAAATTAAATATAAAATTTGAGCAAAATTAAGTTAAGTTTTTTAAGAAATCTTCGTGCAAAATCATCTTCGCAGGGTGTTCATCATCTTTTCTTATAAAAATTTTGCCATTTCTTACCCACACATATTTAAAAAATTTCTGTTTTGCCCATACCCGTGTAGCGGCATGCAGTGACTTATTAGCTGGAGAAAGATGCTCGCTAATATATACGGGACATTCATGGTCACCAAAGCCCAGTAATTTGGTATTAAGCTTTTCTTTAGGATAGGACTTGTTGTACTTGTAAACAGCAGCTAATAAGTTATCACGCTTCAATTTATTGCTAAATCTGCAGACTACAGTTTTGGGTTTCTTGGAAGCTTGATTTTGCTTTTGTACTCTTGTACAGGCTATGACGTCAGCTTCATTAATTGGCGCATTGACCACTTTACTAATTTGAATAACTGTGTTAACTAAATTTTCTTGTCTGTGTTCTGGAAGGCAGTGAATTTCTAAGTTATTTTGTCTTGAATCTTGCTCCATCATGGAAATCCTAGACTCAAGGTTTTTAATTTTGCCTTTCAAATGGTTATTTTCCGTAAGGATCTGTTTATTTGCAACTACGCAGGAATCAATATTTTTTTTTATATCATCAAACTGCGCATTTAAAAAGTTTAAGCTTTCCTCAAATCCTCGAATTTCATTCCTGAGACTAGAAAATTCGTCTATAATAGTTTCTCGTATAATTGTCACAAGTTCTTCTCTTAGAATATTCTTAATGTTTGTACGTAAACTATCGCTATCCTCGTTTGTTGAATAACGAGCAGCATTGCCCCGGGAAATAGTAATATTCCGATATTCGTTAGGTAAAGTTGCTGTGGTGGGAGATGTCGTGCATTTAGATATGTCCTCTTTAGTTTTATCACGCTGTGAAGAAGATGGGAGAGAACAATCAGGACACTTCCAGTTAGTCTTCTTTTTAAGGCTGGTACTAGTCAATTGAACGCACTGGTAATGAAACTGTTTTTTGCAATTGCCTTGCGTACAAATAATCTTTTCACTCGACTTCAATGGTATATTGCATCCACTATTGCAGCAGTTGTTCATTTTAGATATTTATACGTATTCTTGAAAACTCGAGTAAACGAAGCACGGAAACGTTCAAGTCCGATGTAGCGATCTAAGCGCGGCACAAACCGAAGCACGCACGCTCACTGCGGGTTGTGGTAGGTCAGTTTCACGGTTCGTTATTTAAATTTTTTGAAATGTTTTTGCTTATATCTCGCAAACTAATACGAATTTCACTATTATAATTTCACCAACATAATGTATAATTACTAAACAAAAACACTATTATAAACACTGACTTGTAATGTAAATATAAACATAAATTTTAATTTACTATTGCGGAGCAAAAACAAAACAGTGGCCACGTTCTGTAAGTCTGACACCGATCTCGATCCCCTTCAAACTCCCTTTGTAGAGAAGTTTTCCGTGACATTTTCGACAACACCTTTCATCGAAAGCGATTGCTATTGCGACTACAATTGAATGAACGAAATTGACTTTTTGAAGGATTTCAACTGCTTTGAAAGATATACGACTTGTCAAATCAAACAAGGCACTTACAAATAACAACAATTGAAATGAAAGTAGCAGATTATTTACCGCTATTTTTTGGTGTTTTTCTCTCATTTAGGTAGGTATCTACTTAAAAAAGCTTTAAAACATTGCGCATTTGAAAATTTGAGTTTTTAATGTCTAACTTAACTTGTAAGCGTGCATACTGCGTAGTGGATCAATGGTGCATAGAAGCGGAATCACACATTAAACCTAGCTCTATGCATTGTTTAGTCACAGAAATAGAAGCAAACTCGAGTCGGTTTTGGTAGGTAGGTATAAAAGTAAAATTTAAATACCTTGCTAGCAATAATTCTAATTTATTGGTACCTACTGACCACTCCAGTCCAATTCCAATCATTTCAAGATTTCTAAATAATGTTTATGCCTAAATGAACCTATTTGAAATGTACTACATTTTGCACAGTACTTACCAAACAAAGTTTCATGCCATGCTTGATCTCAAAAAAGCCAAAATGTCTCAGATAAAAGGTAAATGTGAAGAAACACACATTGTAGATGCATGCATACTCAAGTAGGTTCTCAACTATCCATTTTGGTTCTATAAAATACCTATTTCACTCTAAAATCAAACAGCCGTCTACTCTTTAGTAGGTAATACAACAGAAACTACAATTGTCAATTTTATTAAATGTTATATTCATCGTTTTGTTATATAAATAATGGTTATATAAATTAGTAGGTAACTCCTTGTTTCTGAATCCACTATTTTAAGTAATATTTAGATATTGCTACAATATAAATTGAAAAGCTAAGAGGTCATGCCGCTATTTTTTTTTTATGTAGGTAAATAGGTACATATTATTTAGTTAACAAACCTTGATTATTTTGATATCTTTACAAATTAAGTTTCATATGATGTAACACTTTAAAAATAAATAAATAATACAAGCCCCAGTTGTGGTTCTTTCATAACCATCTTTTTTGTTAACAAAGTTTTAGTTAATTAGTAATGAAGGGAAGGCAATATTTGTTGACACCCATGATTCTGTTTGTTTCAAAATCTTCTTTAATTGTTCGATGTCTAAGTTCTCCATTAGCAGCATGTTGGCACAGTTGATACAACACTTTTGATTCGTACTGAAATCAATAATTTTAAATTACAGATATGCCTTGAATTCAACAATTTATTATATAAATTTGATGAATGAATGTTTCTTCATTTGAACAACTTACTAAATATTTGTAAATAATGGCAAATCTTAATTCATAAATCTAGGAACATAACCTTCATACGTTAGTTACCTACCTAAAATATTTCTATATTAACTTACAGAGAGGCTTAATCACAAACAATATTGATGATAAAACATTACGTTTTCTCTATGTAAGAGTATTTCCAACGTTCATACAACATTAAATAAGTTATTGAGTTTATTTTAAGGTTAGTTAGCCTAGCAAAGTAAAGTAAACAAACAAAACAATAACATTGGTAGTGAGTGACATACGTACCTTTTTTTTTGGTTTATTTATGAGGCAAAGGTTCTTTCAACCATGCGCAGCCTAGTTTAAAAAAACCGTAGCTTTTCTTTTTAAAAGAATTTATTAATTCAATAATTGATTTTGTATTAAATTTTTATATTTTTAAAACATATTTTTTATTTGCTCTAAATTACAGACTTTGAATGTTGGATAAAAAAGTCATGAAAACGGAGAGTAATTGGTGATACAAAGTGCAATTCTAAGTTAAAATTAGAGCAATTTACGTAGGTATTTATGTTATTTGTATTTTCATTAATTCACAAAACAAATTTACTAGCGATAAATACAAATAAAAACAGTAAAAATTTACTCAAAAAAACTTACTTAAAAGTAGTAAGAATAATATTATTTATAATAATATCCACGGCATTTTTTATTTGCTTCATGAAAACACAAGTTTATTTGCATTGCTAGTAACAAAAATTGGAAAACTTATCTGACGTCAATGTCAATCAATTGTCATGTCAATGTCAAGTATCAGCGCAACCGCAACGTTTTATTTATTTGCTTTCAAATCAATTTATAATATCAATAATTTACATATTTTTATAAATAAAGTTGCGCAACATATAAGAGAAACACAGTCCTTATGTACCCGAGGTTCCCAAACGATACAAACAAGTAATAAACTTCATGTGTCTCGAGAAAAGTTTTGTTGTTATTAAAGGTACTTGTTTTCGTTATGTATCTTCTTCACTGCATAGTATAAAACAAAGTCACTTGCCGCCGTCTTCGTGTCTGTAAGCTTAAATCTTAAAATTACACAACAGATTTTGATGGGTTTTATTAATAGATAGAGAGATTCAAGGGGAAGATTTTATGTATAGGGAAAGGCGTTTTACTCCAAATGTGAAGCTTACTGAGCCGCTGGCAAAAGCTATATAATATTATTATTATTGCAAAATATAATACAGCAAAAAACTTAGCCACAGCAACATGTGGCTGGTTAATATGTATATAATTATTTTATCATGATAGCGGAGAATTCTTTGCATTTTGATTGTGGTGCTACCAGCCTATCTTTTTTTAAGTAATAATAATTAGTTTGATAGTATAATTAATATTACTTGTATGTTTCAGACGCACATTCTACAGAGAAGTAAAAGATATCATCGAAGATCATACCATCTGTTAAGTGAAAGGGTAGCGGCAGTCAAAGGTGTTAATTGAATTGCAAAAAAGAATTGTTAGTTTGAAAGGATGTAAATAACTACTTATTTTCTTAGCTGTCTTCAAATTATTTGCTTCCCTGTCATGTAAAATAAAAGAGATGCATCATTTTGACTATTTTTTCACAAAAATGTGAATTTGAAATTAATATAAGCTTCTTAATGAATTTTATGAGTATTTTATTTCTAATAATGTTCCTTTTTTGTGTTTTATATGACTTTGAATATATATTAACTCATTTCACCTTCCTCGATCAGTGAAAAATATAATAAATAGGAAGTGCCTATTTTGAAGTAGCAAAGAAATATTTATTATTAAAAAGAAGACTTACACAATTAGGTACTATTAATAATTTGTTACATGAGTTTAATTTCAAATATAGTATAGTTCTATTTAAATATCCAATTTTTATTAAATATTTAAATTGCAGAAATAATGGTTTGTGTTTCGTTGCATTTCAACTTTCCTAGGGCTTCAGTCCTTGTTTTTTAAATTACATTGACCTCACCATATCCTAATACTTCCTACTCATCATATAAACAAATACTAAATATAGAATTACTAGAGTGCGCTGTATGCTGAAGATATAGTAACCTAACTACACTAATTACCATGACTTAAGTCTCGTTGGTTATTGCAAACATTATAAACCACATATTAAGTAGCCGAATATAAGTTGCTAGTGGTTGTGCCGTGCTTGCAAGAAAGGTATAAAATTCTAGGTAAGTACCATCTTTACAAACCCAAATGAAATAAATATATGAATTTCATAGGATTTCATTAACTTGAATAAGTAAATAAGTAGGTTATTCGTAGGTTCATAGAATAAGTAATTTCCTACAAAATTTTCACTTCTTTACAAAGTATCTTTATGCGATACCTACCTTTACCTTTTATTTATTGCTCTTATACTAAATACTTTCCTACCTATATCTTTAACAACACAATTTTTTTTTATCAAA
This sequence comes from Emmelina monodactyla, assembly GCA_916618145.1. Taxonomy (NCBI): domain Eukaryota; kingdom Metazoa; phylum Arthropoda; class Insecta; order Lepidoptera; family Pterophoridae; genus Emmelina; species Emmelina monodactyla. Next base: position 9,949,641 of record OU745304.1, on the reverse strand, counting down.
AGCGCCATATTTAAAAATTTGTTCATAAGTTACTGCATTGGTATCATACTTATTTGAAAGAGGGACCTCCAAAGTGAAATCTTTCATTTGACAAGTCGCAATCACAAACACCTTTCAAAATTGATAAATATCGTTCAAAAAGTTCATTTGGCTCATTCAAGATTGAGTCTCAAAATCAACACCTTTCGATGAAGGATGTTGTCGGAAAGTAAGGTTTGAAGGGTATCGCAATATCTCATAAGTGTCAATTGCGTTTTGAAGTCCGAAAAGATCTTATTTTTTTAATTTAAATTAAAGCAAAAATGAGTTTAATAATAAGTTAATGACATCAAAGATTAAAGTTTGATACTAAAATTTTACCCTACATTGTTTTAATAATAAATAAAAAATAAAGAAATATTTTTTTTCGTGAATAATTAAACGCAGCAACATCATTCAGCAATATCATTCAAAATTGAAAGCGATTGCGACTCGAAAACCGATTTCGTTCAAGAGTCGCGATACCGATCCCTTTCAAAGGTATTGATATTCGAGTTAGAGAACAGCCCTGCTGGTCTTTCTTAAACGAGGGCGCGCGCGTAACTCAAGTTACAAACAAACATACTTAAAAAAAATTACGTTTGTAATATTAGTACATAGGATTATGACTAGTAGAATAGGATATTCATTTTATTTTACCTATCAGATATTTAACGTGTTTAATATTCCACTCACATTTAACACAACGGACGGCCGACAGAGCCATTTGATTGTGAAACTTCGTTATCTACCACTCTCGCTGATTTTCCTAGGAATTTGAAAAAAACTGGAATACTCGGAAACGAATATTTTGGTGCGCCCGATTTCACGGCTACTTTCATCGAGGGAAAGTAAACCTTATTGGTATGTGTTCAAGATAGGTAAACAAAGTTGATTCTGGATATCTTTACGGGTGATATTGCATTGAAGGTATAGTACGTGGTAAGAATAATGAATCCCTTTGATTTTCAGTTTTATTATCACGGGTAACCTGTAACATGAAATTTGTAGTTGGTGAGCTATTTTAGTATCACTAACATTGATTGCTTAAGTTTTTCTTCTATCAAAGTTCAATATGTTCATAGATTATTTTAATTTTTACATTTAGAACATACCGCTTCTCAGTCGAATTAATTTATCTGACAACTAGTGGCCGCCCGCGACTCCGTTTGCGTGGAAGTCGATTTCCCGTGGGAATGAGAAGTTTTCCCGCGGTAAAAAGTACCCTATATGTTATTCTGATGTATAACTAATATTACTGTAAAGTTTCATCAAAATCCATCCAGTAGTTTTTACGTGACAGAGTGACAAACATCCATACATACTAACAAACTTTCACGTTTATAATATAAGCAGGATTGACGATCCCTGAAGATGTCATTCTCTGCCAGCTCTTACATCACGACACTCTACTAACAAAACCTCTTAAAAACACCCAATATCTTCTTTAAACTATCATACTCGACGGTAATAAACTCTACTCTATAAAATAAATAGTTTGTTCAAAAGTAAACCTATTTAAAATGATGCCAGCGAGTGCAGAGCGCGGGTAACGTAGCTCATTACATACGCGCCGTTACTTCGCGACGGTGGAAATCAGAAATAAAACGGTAGAGGCGGTAGTACACGCTCGGTAAAATAAAAAAAGGTTTGTAAAGGTGTCTAGTATGTTGTAAACTTTTTGTGTCGTTAAATTCGTTTTTTTTAAGTTAATTTGTAATAAATTATAAGTACATACTTGTATTCGTAAAAGTCACACACTAATTAAGATGTGTTTTAGTTTCTTTTAGACATCTCTTTATTCGTATGACAAGACTACATTTTAGTAAGACAAGAGTTAACTTATTCAAATATAACTCTTCACAAGATAAGACAACTTTCTTGGAAATTTCACCAGCATAGCAGTTTCTTATTCAAAACGATTATTGTCCTAACGATAAATGCGAGATACGTGCGCCTGGCATTGCCAAAATCAAGTAAACTCAGCACTAGTTTATATGAGACTTAGTACGTGGTATGTTTAATAATGTGATAATATTTATAGAGTGTGAATACAGGCCGATATTTTATTTATGCAATTCTTTTTCTGTTTTTTTTTTACTTAATTTATAAAAAAATGTAAAAATTTTAGGAAAAACAATATTCGACTGTTTCTTTTGAATTGAAATTGAAAAAAATCCGACCAGCTTTCTTCCCGTTCCCGTAAACGTATCGGTCTTTTAAAACCGCATATGATCATTGCTAACAGTCAAAATATGCAAATTTGCGTAGTCACTCGTATATCACCGCCTTTACTCACAGTATGTGCTTTACCCAGACGCCTACCAGTAATTATAGCCACGGGCGCTCTATGAAAGTTTACGCAATATACACCCTTGCATTATTATTTTCCTCGCTTGTAGGTAATTTTTTAATGAGTTATTGCATACCTAGGTATTGCTTAAACACCCCTTTATGTATAGTTAGGTAACATTTTTTTTATTAAAGATACAATAGTTTGTGACAACAAATAAAATTGTAGAGACTTGAAAAAAACATTGAGCAATCGATAAACTTTTAACGTATTATATGATGCAACATACTAAACTAAATGGTCAATAGGGTTTTCACTATGAATATAAATTAAAAAGAAGGTTTATCTGAAGATACAACCTACATCCACAAAAATTTTTTTTACTCAAAATAAAACCTTTTGTAATCGAATCGAATAAAAATCGTTTTAGATGACAATATATTGAATTTGTGGTACTTAACTAGTGTGTTGTATTTGTATATCAAATTACGTATTTTAATACATTTAGCTAGAGACAGTAAATACGTACGAGACAGACGAAAACACATTCCATTTCATAAAACCAATCTGCTTGACAAATATTTGGTCGACGTTCAGCGAAATAAGTTTCGTAACAAATAGTGGAAATTGGGCGGCTATCCTATGAATTTGAATGCAAATACCACAGTTGTACGAATCCAATCTTATGAATTAGGTAGAGTGTGTGTGTTTTAGATGTAGGAGCTTATCTGTAAATTAGATACCTACACTTGAGACCTAACTAAAAATAATAAAGATGCATACATAGGTACCTACATCCCAATAATTTTATAAACGCGAAAATTTATAATATTATGTATGGATGTATGTATGGATGTATACAATGTATGTTTGTTACTCTTTCAAGTAAAAACTACTGGATGGATTTTTATGAAACTTTACAGTAATATAGGTTATACATCAGAATAACATAGAGGGTACTTTTTACCGCGGGAAAACTTCTCAATTCCACGGGAAACCGAATTCCATGCGAACGCAGTCTCGGGCGGCCACTAGACATCTATACCTAAATAAACAGTATGAAGAAAAAATTAAAAAATACTTTATGAGGTACTTTCGTATGTCCATAAGTAGTTCGTATGTCCGTAGTTTCGTAAATCCGCTTACTCCATTTTAAACACACAACAGTTGCAATGATTCTAGGTTTTCACTTTTTTTTAATAAACCAAAAAAAACTAAAATTGGTTGTTTTGAGACCCTTTTTCCTGTAATAAAGTCAAATTTTTAATTAATTCTAACTTGGTACTTAGCTATTCTTAAACTAAACTTAAGGTGACTGCCACGTCGGCGCCTATTTTCATTCCTAAGCGCCAATAATAAAATTATTTTATTCCTCGTGTTAACCATTGATTTATAGATCACACACGGTTATTGGGTCGTTAACCCAAAATATTTATCGCCAAATAAATCACTGGAGCACCGATGAAATACATTGCTAACAGCTAAACGTTGTGCATAATATCAGGATTTTGGTATAACTTAAATAGGTGTTTGTTTCTTCATAGGAAATATCTTTGAAGTTTTCTTTATATCGCAATTGTTAGTAGGTATATAAGTATTATACATAATATTTGTCTGTCTTTGAGTAAAAATTTATCTATAGCAAATTTACATAAATAGTCTAACGCCATCTATAACTCGAATCAGTTACATTCATTTTTTTAAACTTTCGAATTTAGAATAACTTCAGTTCTTACATTATGGTCATACAAACAGCTTACAGAAAAGCGTGTTATTTCTACCAGAAACTTCCACATAGTTAGTAAAATACCACAATGGCCAGCTGCATTCAGTTTGCACATATTTCATCTGGTTTCAAACATACACAGACCACAGATTACATACTACGGCGACGAGCTTCAATATCAGAGTTCGGAACAGCAAATACAGAGGTCGGTGGTGTGTTATAAAATGTGCAGTTTGAGGGTAGGCTGCACAAATAACAGATGCAATAGTGTGCAATGCAGATGCTTAGAGGAATATAGGGCTGTGGAAATTTAGAATTATGTAGCGAAAGGCCTTCGTCCTTGTTTATTAAAAGATGCGTTATTTTCCGTACACGTTTATTCCTTTCGGTTAATTCAATATCCAAAATCAAATAAAAATCAACAATCAAATATAAACAAAACAATATCCTTTTACATTTCTCGCTTCGAGCGAATGAATATCTATCCAAATCAGTTACTTATTTGTGAAAATTGAAGTAAAATAAAAGAGTCAAATTAGCAACACTTTTTACAAATATTTACACTTACAAAAGAACGGCTTATTATCTTCAATTCGGCTTTAAGTATATAAAAATACTCGTACCCTATATAATAACCATGGAATAATTAAAGACTATACACATACAGGTAGGTACTTAACCTAACAGTAGATACTAGCGTAATGATTTTAACTATCCAGTGGTGTTTGAGATTAAAACAATGGAGATTATGCACGCTGAACTTAATAAAAAACATGAAACGTACAACGTTTTAAACGTATTGTAACAGGTCTACCTCGAGGTTAGCAGGGACTGTGTTTTCAGTTTTGGATAGGGGCAATGAGGTAAACAAATAGTTCATTTTTACAATTTTTTCGCCGTTGCAGTCTGTCTGACGTAGTGATGAGCTGTGATCACCATATTCACCATGCGACTGCGTAGCCAGCTATATCAGTTCCCAGATTATGACCTATGTCATAAATTCCTGAGGCATTTAAACTATCTTTAAACTATAATATACGTATAAACTGTAGTTACACTTCATGACAGCTTTACTCAACCACAAACATACACACTGCGGTCTTTGCAAACATTGGTTAAGTTCCAACGTCGCTCGTGACGTCACAGCTCAAGACTGTTGAGTATGTTTTAGAAAAGGGTTATTGAATTTACCTACATATAAGCATTTCTTCAGTGGAGCGGTTCTGTAACTATCGAGTTACATAAATTGCTGTGAAAAAACGTCAAAATTTGTATGGCCAATATGGACGTTTTGGCGTTTTTTGATAGCTGTTATGTAACTTGACATTTTTAGAATCGCGTCGCCTGTGAGGTTTTTTTGAGGTTAGGAATAATGTATTACACCACTAACACACAAACTGGCCAGTTAATAAGTAGGCTGAAAAACCTCTTTGTAACAACCCTATAATAAGTTCAATGAAACGATGCTCCAGTAAGTAAAAGCAATATCAGGCTATTTACGTGGCAGTTACTCACTTCCTACCTACCGGTGTTTACGAACTGATACGACATTAAATTGCGGTTACCTCCACTTTAGTTGCCAGCGTTTGGAAGTTCATACATTGTAGTCACTGGATTTTGCAGTGAAGTGGTATAATGATAAAGTAGGAAGAATTAAACTGTGGACAATGTATTTTCATTCAGTGTCGTTTAACTTTTATAGACTTTTTTAAATTTCGGCAAATCAATTGAAACTGTGTTCAAATCACGAATAAAACATGCAAAATTGATTTTAGGAAACATTTTTCCATCTAGATTGCAATATTTTTACCTAAACTTTCTTACGAATTAAAAGAAATATACTTAACCCTACAATTTCAGAGGAAAATTATTTATAATTCGTATTAGTTACTTTATTTATTTCAGTTAAGATCATGTATTTCATTGGTAGTAGAGCTGCGTACACACAAACGCAGCTTAAATTTTTATATATGTATTTATTATGTACATATTTATATGATTTATGACCTCTGTGGAGCAGTTATATGTATACCGGACTATTTAGCGGTAGGAAAAATTTAAAAAACTGTATTTTCAAAATTAGTTCGTGTCATGAAACTAGGTTCTCCCATAGTCCATTGTGTGGTACCTAGAGCACAAGCTTTTTTTATTTTAGAGCTTCATACTTAAAGTGTTCATCTGAAGATTTATTATTATATTATTGTTATTTATTATATTACAATTTAGACATTTCTAGAGTATCAATAGAATGCTATTACTGAAACGAGGTCACCACAGCCTGCCCACTCAGTAACTGAGTTATGTTTTAATAAAATCCTGCGCAGGCCGCGACTGTAATTACGTTAGGGTAGCAATCTCACACCGCTCGGGAGATAATTGCTCAGTTCTAGATAAGGAGATGTAAAGGAAATAGCCAGCGATTTTTAATCGTTCTCTATCTAAGCTCAAATAAAATTTCTTTGAACAAGTCATATATGTATGAGAACTCTTTCCTTTAGAGAAGCAATTTTGAATTGAATATCTTTCTCTCAAGAACCATAAAACTATGTCTGAAACTTATCAAATTTGATTTAATTGTCTTGGGTCTAATTTAAAACTCGAAATTCTTATTTCCATGAATATTTGGTACGCTCTTTATTTAATATGTAAAAGTGTTTCCTTGATGGTTCAGTGCCGCCTTGTGTGAAGAGATATTTCTTACATGAAGTGAAATATTTTTTACTTAAAAAATTTGCTCATGACACATTTTCGTTTTGAATGAGACCCTTAAATCGTTGGCAACACCTTATTGCTAACCAATTTGCAACTATTTTGTCTAGATACCCGTGAATGAACACTTCTAAGAGTGGCGTTATTACAAAGTGTGGCAAATAAATAAATTATTAACACTTTTGACGTGACAACGTCTTATAATTCGATGGAGCCGGCTGCACGCACTAAAAAACATGACTCATGCGGCGTTATCTCGCTCTGAGGCGTTCCAATTAAGTGCAAGCGAGAGCGTGGAACGAGCGACAAAGAGGCACAGTCGGCCTCCGCATTGTCACGTTCAACTATCGTCAGTAAACCGAATTTACAGACAACCGATTTTTTTTAGTATAATTTGAGTGTCCCATAAATTTTCTTTCATTCTGAAAGTCTGACTAAGGTAAAAGCACCTAATTCCGCGGGGTTCAAAATGGAACCCAAACCCGCGGTAAATAGAAAAACTAAGTTTTTTTATAGTTTCCGTCATATATTTAGACTTTTTAGTTCTTCAGCCTTAAGATAATTTACTTTAAGAACAGATTAGAGTGCTTATATATGGGAAATTAATCGTAACGTAATGCCGTGCTACTTTTCCAATGTAATGAGACCAAACATAATGCATAAAATTATCAATATTTTGTTTACTTATGGCTCTTATTTATATGAACTTTAGAGAGTTAAATAAATTTTAAAAAAATTGGCTAAAAATTCTATCAATAATAATGATAAATATTATTATTTATAGAATTTTAGTTAATAATTCCGTAGAATCAATAAGCAGAGTAAGTCACGTAAATATTTCATAATAATTTGCATAATTTGCTGCATAAGTACATAACTATTAAAGCGGGCTTTCTCTACAAATCCATACCTCGGAATTAGGTGCCCAACTACCGCGGAGTTAGGATTTTTACCGCGGAATTAGGGCTTTCTGGCTTAGCCTGCATTTTGCTTAATTTGAAATATAAACCCATTGAGAACTGATAAAGTATTTAAATATTTGTAAACAATATTAGATCGTCTATCTTATAAAGTTATATTATTACCCTAAACCGCGTTTTTTATCCCTAATATCACTGTTCCTTTCTTAATGATGCAAAAATACCGCGGAGTTAGGTGCTTTTACCTTAACTTAATTCTTAAGCTGCCTTCAATGCAAATTCAAGTTGCTAATATTGTCGTGAATTTTTGTAGTTGCAAACATTTTTGAGTTGATTGGTCAAATCAAAATAAGCTATAATTTCCGAAAAGAGTGCTGGAAGTTTTTTTCCGCCGGCTTTTTTCTCTCGGTCTACGGTTAGGTAAAGTCGAAGTTTGTAACATTGACGCTCATTAAGTATATGTTATAGATCTATGATGAATAAAAGCATTTTGATTTGATTTGTTGATTAACCGCCGGCTTCTGATTGAGAATTTGAAGTCATAGTCATGCTTAACTATTAATAAAGGAATGTTGACAAATATTCAACTATCGTACCTACCTTTATGTTACTCTACTTTAAATTCTCAATTCAGAAACTAACGCTTAAGCACTTATATTTTACGTTATAGGTTTGTAAAATGATACCGGAAATTGATAAATTCGTACATCTAAAATGTATGAAAATCGAGTTAAAACTGTCGAGAATCCGGCAACTTTGCAGGTTCTTAGTGGCTACTGATTTGCATCAATTAAACCAGGAAATTGGGTTCAATTAGCGACGGTGATTAGTTAACTTCGCTTATCTAAAACTTTACAACTCGTTGTGTTAAGGGTGCCTTAATTTGAATGAAGTAATGATTGTTTTAAGTAGGTATAAGTGGGAATGCTATCCTATCAATTTAAATGCTAATGTGAATAGTTTAAAAGAGATTATACCTAGTAATTTTATTTTCACTTACTTACGTTTTTATTGATTTTTGTTTATTAAGTAAATTGCTTTCTTTCTAACTCTTTAAATAAAAATAAAGAAAGCGCCGCTATCACAACATAAAATATGCATATTTTTATGATATTGCTTTAAGTTATAAACGTATTTTTGGAAGTTCTACAAATATTCATGCTTTTACTTTCAATCAAACAATAAACTTAAAATTCGAATTCGAGTTGCCAAGTATTCGAATGAATCAACCCGTTCGTTCCATTAGAAATTCGCATCCAACTTCACTTTAGCTGTTTAATTATTTCCCAGCCTAAGTGAAATATTTACATTCGTCTTATTTATTCAATGGAAAAATTTAAATTACAAATTTAGTAACTAGTTTAAATGTCACGAGACAATTACAAAATGCAAATGAATACAAACTGCCTGATTTGAATTTTCAGTGATATCACTGTAACATAAATAACAAGTTCTCATTACCAAATTAAATGAAAAATAAACCTTACATTTATTGTAAATTTGTCTTATTAAGTTCTAGATTACTCCAACATGTAGGTACTTGTTAGTTACTTGAAATAAATAATTCATTCATTCATTCATATTTTAGATTAAATAAGAAAAAAAAATATTGATTATCATCAAATTATTGATATAAACCGAATGACGAAAAGAAAAAAATTTAAAGCTATGACGGGTAAAATGCTTTTCTATTTCTTTCTTAGCTTATTTTAAAGTCATGCCCAATAAGTATCAATATCCATATAGTCAATGCACCTTTCAAATCAGGAATCACCAACCTCAAAAGCTAATCCAATCATTAACTTTCGTTTAAACGTAAGTCTTCCTTTTTTCGCCGTTGACTCAGCTAAGAAAATGCTTGAAGCAGCAAACTAAACGATTCACGTAAAATAGATAGGGACTTCCCCTCGAGTGATGTCTGGGACTCCCCCAACAAACTGTCTGCAGACGGCTGGTGTTGCCAACATTTACATAATTCAAGAAATATTACATGTAACGGAGAAAAAAATAGGCGCAGAAGGTTTAGTAGGCCTTTTGTGTAACAACTTGTTGGTATTTAGATTTACTTTAGATGGTTATACTATATTAAAGTTAACTAAAAAACTTACAGGAATTGACTGTTAATCTATATATTAATAGACACTAGTATTTAATATTGTTTTCAACAAAAACAATGTTGAAACCGTTTACTTCCCTCAAATATTATTTACATAACTCATTCTCCTGCGACCTTTGAAATAAACTTCGCGAACAGAAAATTTTCGGTTGACCTAACTTTTTAAATTCCGGCATTAGACCAAGGAACAAAGCGTTAAGCCTCTTCCAAGGCGTGTGTTTGCAGCTATCTGGCAACCCCAGCTGTTCGTATCGACCGGGGTCGCGGCAAGTTGGTAAATGGCAACACATCTTGGAATAGAGGATACCTGACTATATTTCAGTCGTTTAATTATTGTTTAGAGGCTTTAAAGTTTTGGTGGGAGAGATAGATAAATGTAAATTGGTCACTTCATTATTGTTAGCTTTACGGTATCCGGTTTTGCCCACGATTGAATTTATTTCCCATAGGAACATAAATGATATATATTTCATAATAATACAAATATTAAACATATAAACAGCTCATCAAACATATACATATTTTACTTTTAAAATATATGGGTTTTATACGTGATATTTATATTTACAATTTTGTATCGATTACAATTATGTACCTATAGATTTTTTATACTTTAGTTACACTTAGTTTAGAATTAAACGGCCTTTGATTATTGAATACTTCAGACCATATAAAAATTACAGTTCCTATTTATTAGGCTAATATTTCCTGTTACACCTTCCATCACTTATCCTTCATACAACATTCATTTTTTTCGAAAGATAACTTAATATACAACTTCCGGCTTCGTCCCTTCAGAATTATTGATTATATATTAAGTGAAATCTGCATGGAACGCCTTCGGAGAGATATTCAGTACCTTCGTTAATTGAAGGCAGAGAGGAAGAGGAAGGAATTATACTCGTAAATTAGATTTGTTCCTTAAAAGGACTTTAGAGATGCGACATTTAAAATTCGAAGGAATTTTTGGTCTATGGCTTTTGCGCTCTGACAGATACTTTTCGGTGTTGACCCTTTTAGTCAAGTGAAATCAGATTTTTATGAAAATTTATAAAAAATTAAGATTATTTACTTAGTTAAATGGATGATACGGTGCTATTCTTTAAAGGTCATACTTGGAAGGAAGTTAATAAAAATGCTAACCAAGGTCTAAGTGTAGTCTCAAAATGGCTTGACAATCATATTTTAACTCTTAACCTTGCAAAAAGTAAATACGTCAGTTTCAGTTTAAGAACGGACGGTCAACCAGCGCCAAATGTTATTAACATAAAAGCACACACCTGCGATAGAAATCAATTTGAAACGGCTTCTACGTGTCTGTGTCCTGGGGTATCTAACACTAATAGTATTCGATATTTGGGCGTAATCATAGATCAAAATTTAAATTTTACGGAGCACGTATTTTTAGTTTCGCAAAAAATCCGTAAACTTATATTTATTTTTAAAACACTTCGCCACATCTGTGATGAAAAACAGTTAATATCTATATACCGCGCTCTTTGTGAATCCATTTTGGTCTATTGCATAACTTGCTGGGGAGGCATTGCAAAGACGTCAATGATTGTGCTTGAAAGGGCCCAACGTATGGTGCTCAAAGTAATGTTGTTTAAGCCATTCATGTACCCTACAGACAGTTTATTCTGTGAAATCCCAGTGCTGACAGTGAGACAGAACTATATTTTACTTTTAACTCTGGAACAACCAAATGTGACTATGCCACTTACCGGACCTAAGAGACGTAGAGATCAAATTTTTAAAATTCCTTCATGTAGAACAAAATTTGCACAACGATTTTATAATTTTCTAGGCCCATTTTTATTTAATAAAATCCTTTTTCATATTCCAACACTGGTACAGAATAACACTAACTTTGATAAAAAAGCGTTAATCACGAAATACCTCAAATCTTTGAATTATGAAAAAACTGAAAACCTACTTATAACACTAGCTTAATTTGATATATGTAACAAGTTTAGATTAGCTAGATATAAAATTATTTTTATATAAATTTAACTAAGTATAAAATATAACTTTAATAATATAACACAAAATATCAGAGCGAATCACTGCCTTCTGAGATACAGTTTCACACTAGTTCTGAAGGCAGGGATCTATTTTATTTGCATCATAGGCTCAATTGGGCATTTAATATTTAAATAGTCTAGATTAAGATAAGATTTTATTTATATACCGATTAAGTTAAAATTCTTTTTGTATTAGGCCTTTTTGAAATAAAAGTATTTGTATTTGTATTTGTATAAATATAATTTTATGCACTAAGTATATAGCAGTATAAAACAAAGTTCCGAACTTGATAAAAGATTTGAGGTAAATTATTATAAATAAAAATGGCATACAAGTTATGTTAAGTTCGAAATATTGAGAAAATTTAATAACATTAAACTTATAACCAATGGTAAAACATTCATTTTTCTATCTGGTGATTTTCTAAAATAATTGAACATTAAATAACCAAGCTTTTACAGCTTATTTTTGGTATTTATTTCATCCAGATCAATAATACTGACGGAGAGAGGTCGTGCTATAGGCCCGCTATAAATGGATGGGAAATTTAATTACGTACAGGCATCAAAGTTTACACCACTCACTGCATAGAACAAGTATCCGAGAATACAGATCCATCACGTTACTGACACGAAGTTCTTACGAAAGGCAAAAAGATGATAACTCCTGTCTGCTACAACTGTCTTGTCCTGCTAACTACACGATGTTTATCAGTTATATCATGGATGAAGGAGTAAAAGGATAGACAATAGCCATACAAAGTAGCGTATATCAAAAAAAGTAGTATAAATCTAGATGGCGCTATACATTTCAATTTATAAGGTTAGATGGCGCTAGCAATTTGTCATTAAAATAGGTAAATTCAGTTTAGTAGAAAAAATAAATCTAAATTAACTAGATGGCGCTAATACAATAAACATTTTCATACGAAATTCCAGTGATGCCATTAAAAAAAACAATCAGCTGCACAAAGTTGATAGGTGACGTTTATAAATTAGGTTTTTTCGAGTGCTTTTTAATCTTTATCGCCGCATCTACATCTATACGTATATGCTATAGTCCATTATAGAGTGTAAGGTCTACAAATTACACACACATTGTCAATAAATGTATAATTTGTAACAACTTATTTACTTTTGTGTGCTTTTGTCAACCTTAACATTTTAAATACATTAGTTGAAATGCGAGTTAACTATGAAAACATGTTGAACATTGAGTGTAAAACGAAAATAACCAAATCCTGCAATGATTGAATCATGTGTTTCATACTTTGTGGTTCGCCTATGTTGAGATTGATAAAGTTGATTTCTAAGTTTTATAAAAGTATGCAAGCTAATATAAGTATGCAGGACAGAATGCGTATTATCGAAATGCATATAATCATTACAATAGTATAAATCCAATTTTGTCTGTTGTATGTTTGTCCGCTAAGGAGATAGCGTGGTAAGTGAATAAACCACGTAATGGATTTTAATGCGGTTTTTGCCATCTTTTAGGTATTTTTTTCATGTCTATCCTTACTAAATATAATATTTTAAATGTGAAAATGTGTGTCTGTCTGTTGGTATGTTCGCTTCACGTAAAAACGGCTGAACCGATTGTCTTGATTTTGGAATAGAGATAGTTCGACACTCAGGGAAGAAAATAGGATAATTTTACTTCGGGAAATAGCCTCATTCCCGCGGGAAAAGCTATTTAGCTTACCGTGAAACCGCAGGGCGGAAAGCTATATATCATATACTAGTGACTCATACCTACATGATATTACTCAAACTCCTTACGAGACTCGATTTACTGTAAGTATGAAATATTTGAAAACAACATTTTGTTATAAATGTCAAACATTACCTAAATATATTTGTAAACAAGTGTAAAATAAGCTTCTTCATTACAAACTTAGTATTAATCCAAGTAGCTAATTCTGTCTGTTCTGTATATTTTTCCGCTATCTCCTTCTAAACCAGTTGACAGATTTTAATGCGGTTTTCACCATTTTTAGGTTTTTTTTTTCATTTAAATTTGTAAATAAAGAATATGCAGAAAAAGTTTTTTTAAATTAGCCTTAATTCCGGGTTGCGGGAACAAGTCGTTACACCATTGCGAAGCGTGGACGGGTCGCTAGTGCTAGTAGTGTGAGGATGTCTGGATGTATGGATGGATCTTTGTTACTCTTTCACGTTAAAACTACTGGATGGATTTGGATGAAACTTTGCAGTAATATAGGTTATACATTAAAATAACACATAGGGTACTTTTTACCGCGGGAAAACATCTCATTCCCACGGGAAACCGACTTCCACGCGAACGGAGTCGCGGGCGGCCACTAGTATTTTATATAAATAAACTTTCCTGGATACTAAATTACTGTTTTTTATCAAAGTATCTTACTTTTATTTAACCTGCTATATTTATTGACCATCATTTAGTTATTAATTCTTTCTTTACGACTTAAAAAGGAAAATGAATGAAACTCATAATAAAAATACAATATGGTTAAGATTATAACTAGGGTAACATGATCCTAGAACGAAATAATAACTCTGAGACCATTAGATTGTTTTAGCGATCGTATAGATGAATAGAAGAAATAAAACAACAACCACAATATTTTATAGAATAGTGCTGAACCTTAAGTCTCTCAAATTAAGGTTGAGAATGGTGTCGGTTAGAGTGTAGGAGATCCGAAAAAAACATCTTCGTTTTTAAGAAAATGTTGAAACAACCACAAAAAATTATAAAAATATATTGAGCTTTAAAACTATCGAGTTAAGGTTGATATTAAGAAGTAGTTAAATAGTAGTTTATTAACGTTAGTGTGTGTGAATATCACCACTGGACGCAATAATGTTTGTCAACTATGTCGACTATATTATGGACTCTTGCAGCTTACCGTATACCTACCTACTTTTGAGTAGAAATATTTTAGGGCTTAATCAAATACCTATCAATTTTGTTATAGATAACGTTTCTATTCATAAAAAAATGTACATTCATGTGTTAAATGGTCATATTAAGATTATCGTGGCTAAGTTTTCTAGGAATTGTAATAGACCGCCCTCAAAAAATAAGATGTTTGGTATTAGCTTAGCTTTCCCCAATTTTAATCATTATAGGTACTTATTTTGATACACCTAGTTAGTATATAACCATTCATTCTATTACCATTGTCTACTAAAAATGTATGGGTCTTTAAAGTATACAAAAACCTATTACGCGTTTATAAATTTGTATCCGTTCAGAAAACGTATAGCTGGCCGGCCGCGGCCGGGCGGCCCAGTGTTCACAACCGTAGGTACTATTACCTATTTTATGCCTAGAACGATATCAAATAAGTACCTATTAAACGCAGATAGAACGAAGATTTTTGACTAATTTGGGAGAGTTTTTCATACTTACATTTTCGACTCTATTTTAGTGGATACGATAATTTTGATAAATTTAGCGAAAATACATCATTAAACATTTTACAGATGTTGTACGGAAACGGCCTCACTATAGGTTGGGAACACTGCGGGCGGTAGACATTTGCAAAAGTAGACTGAAATTTGTCAGTTCCACTTTTATCAAGTTCTGTTCATGCCAGTAAAAAAATCGACTTAAATCATAAATTTTGTATTTATAATTTTTGGTTTAAATCGACATTTATTGGTCTTAAATAAACAATTGATTTAATATTTTAATGTGTAAAGCAAAAATAGTTTTACTGCAACGCCATCTAGCGGGTGTATTATAACTAAAATTAGTTAAAATACGCAAATTTGTGTTTTGAGACTAGTAATGTCATCTATCGAAAGTTTGAGAACTAAAAAAAAGTATACGCTATTTTGTATGGCTATTGTCTATCCTTTTACTTCTTCATCCATGGTTATATTATCAAGACGTTAGCTTTTTTGAAGTGATCGCGATTTCATTTTATACCTTACTAGTGACCGCCCGCGGCTCCGTTCGCGTGGAAGTCGGCATCCCGTGGGTATTAGAAGTTTTGCCGCGGTGAAAAGTACCATACGTACTATTTTGATGTATAACCTACATAACTGTAAAATTTCATCCAAATCCGTCCAGTAGTTTTTACGTGTAAGAGTATCAAACATTCATGCATCCATACATTGGTAAATTCATACATACTCACAAACTTTCACGTTTATAATATTAGTAGGATTATACGGGGTTACAGGTTTAGTCGGCCTTTAAAAGGCTACAGTTTCCATTATTCCCGACTGATTTTACATATTCTATTCCAAATATAGGACAAATATATCAATCGAACATTACGCCCCCGTTGGGTCACTTACCTAGTTACATTCTCTACTTCAGCTTAGCTAACCAAATAATTATTTAATGAAAGTATTATGTATTGACAATGATATATTTGTGAAGTATCTGCACTTTTGTTCTTTGTTCGTAAACAAAATTAAAACGGCTTTACACTGTATCGGTGAACACTGGAATTTACGTTTTCGCAGTTTGCACAATGGAATTTAAAATGAAAAGCATTATTTTTAACATAAGTTTTCATGCAAAGGTTATGCAATTACGAGTAAATTATTATTTTTCATGAAATATAAAAGTGTGTGCAGGTAACAAACGCAGGTTCAAGCTATAACGGCTCAAATCAATCAATTAAGATCACTGGTTTCTGAATTGAGAATTTGAAGTTGAATCGTACATATAATGGAGTTGCATTTTTTTTTATTTATTACTTACTTTAACAAAATGAGTACCTGTGTAGGCATGTCAGATATAATAATATCGTATCTTGGTGGTCAAATACACACCGTACTTAAATAGTAATAAACTTCAATTTTTCAATTCAGAAACCGGCGGTGAAATTGTACTGTTTTATTCGTCTAACCTAAACACTTATGAAAAACGCACCTTTCTTCCGTATCTACTTTTGTACCTTAAAAAACAAAACAACTTACTATACTTACAAAAAACATGGTTTCCTCTGATATACCACCACATTTTACACGAATATTTTATCTAACACACAATAAACTGAGTGAGACTATAGAGACTGACTGGCCCTCAATAAAAGGGGTTTCTGAAAGCGAGCTAAGGGCACAAAGGGCCCTACACGTTCTTGAGGGTCGTGTAAGGGCTCCGTCTACGGAGGGTGTTTTTATCTATATTGTATCGATTTATTAGGACCCACTTAGTCTGAGTGTGGGGAGACCTAAGAAATGGGCGCACGCTAATAAGGCACTTCTAAGAACAGCACTTTTAGGGTGTATTATGTAGGAAGGCATCGTGTATAAGTATAAGGAAGTACAGGGCATGCATAGGAAGAATTTATATGTACCTATAGTTTAACTGATTTAGTTATTGGCTTTATTTAACTTAAAGTGTGTTAAAACAAGTGTTAGAGAGCGTCGTAGCAAGAAACTGGGCTACTATACCGAAGATTCCGGATTTGGTCACAATCTTTCATTCTAAATAGTACTGCATATTTATCATCTGATGAATGTAGGGGTGTCCCGTGACATCATTTTATTTTATTTTTATGCTTTTGACAATGTATAAGAGATTAGTTTTTAATCCTACGTACAATAAAGAAATTTCATTTCATTTCATTTCACACACTAGTGGCCGCCCGCGACTCCGTCCATATATCCATACATCCATACATCCTCACAAACTTTCACGATTAAAATATTAGTAGGACTAGTGGCCGCCCGCGACTCCGTTCGCGTGGAAGTCGGTTTCCCGTGGGAATAATAAGTTTTCCCGCGGTAAAAAGTACTCTGTTATTCTGATGTATAACCTATATTACTGTAAAGTTTCATCAAAATCCGTGCGTTAGTTTTTACGTGAAAGAGTAACAAACATCCATCCATCTATACTCACAAACTTTCACGTTTATAATATTAGTAGGATTTTACTGTTGTTTTATCCTACCCGAGTCAATTGGTATCCCTTCTTTCTGGGTTTGTTTGTTTTGCGTTTGTCAAGAGAGTGCTTAGAGATTTTCCACTGGTTGTTTTCTCTTGGTCTAAGGTTAGAAATCAAAAATGGATGATTTTTAAGGTACCTATTTGAAATGAATTATTTAACGTTCATTGAAACAAATTATTTTGACAAACCCGGTCCTGTTCTATTTTATTCTATTATATTAATAGTAAAGGAACTAGAATTCACTTTCATGCATACTCAATTATGCTTCTTTTACTTTTAATAGGAAACTATTTCCCCAACTACTGCCTTAATAGAATGATTACTTATTAATCCATTAGGCCAATTAGAAATAGTTTACCTAGACCCGCCCTAGTTACTAGCAGTTTTAATAAAATGCTTTGTTAACAATTGTGAAAGTTCACAGTTTTTATTTTTCAAAGGTTACTGACTTATACAAGAGCTAGCGACCCGCCCACGCTTCGCAATGGTGTAATTTTGGGCGACTTGTTCCCGAAACATTGAATTTTAGTAAATTTATAAAAACTTTTCGTAACGTTCTTTATTTACAAATTTAAATGAATAAATACCCTATAATAATGATGAAAACCGCATTAAAATCCCTCAACTGGTTTAGGAGGAGTTAGCAGCCAAACATACAAACAGACAGAATTAGCGACTTGGATTTATACTATGTAATGATGCATTTAAACCTACATTGTTTAAATATGTTTTGTTTGTTACGAAAGTTGTCATTTATGATTTTTCCTTAATTATTTTATAAACACAAACAATTAATAGTGACTAATACCATGGATGAAGAAGTAATCATCCATGCTAATACTAAAAAGAAACCTTTTGACATATAAATGAAAGCTGCCAATAGTTTTACAATCTATAAACACCTAATTTATTGCGCTTATTTCTTTACTAGTTGCCGCTCGCGACTCCGTTCGCGTAGAATTCGGTTTCCCGTGGGAATGAGAAGTTTTCCCGCGGTAAAAAGTTCCCTTAATTCTTTCATACATATATTTTTGGTATCTAGAACCGTTTTCATCAATCAATAATTTTCCCCGTTTTTTTTCATATTTTCCATTATTTCTTCGCTCCTTATAGTTGCAGCGTGATGTTATATAGCCTAAAGCCTGCCTCGATAAATGGTCTATTCAACACACAAAGAATTTTTAAATTCGAACCAGTAGTTCCTGAGATTAACGCGTTCAAACAAACAAACAAACTCTTCAGCTTTATAATATTAGTATAGATTTTAGCTATTCACTAGCTGTATAACTTATTTAAATTCAATCTTAAACTCCCTCCCGGAAACCATAACGGTCCATTGTAGTTTATTTGCACATCATCACCCATTAATTCAGCAGGTGTTCCCCAACAATAAACAGCAGTGGGCCATAACTCATGAAAGTTAGTACGGAACAGTTAGTACAGCGACGACGGTGGTAAATAAAAATGAATTAACCGTTCACTGGGCACCTGTTGCGCTTTACCTTGGCCGAGCTATAGTTGTTATTTAAACTTATATTAGTTACTAGTGGCCGCCCGCGACTCCGTTCGCGTGGAAGTCGGTTTCCCGTGGGAATGAGAAGTTTTAACGCGGTAAAAAGTACCCTATGTATATTTCTGCAAAGTTACATCCAAATCCGTCCAGTAGTTTTCACGTGAAAGAGTAACAAATCTATCCATACATACTTACAAACTTTCACAATAAGTAGGAAGTAGGATTATAGGTGTAGTAACGAATTAACGCATAAGGACTAGGTAAAATAACTAATTTGGGAATAAAGTCTCTTAAACTAGTGGTGGAGTGAAGAAAGAAAGTTTTTGTGAATGTGTTTAGTGAATGTATATTTTTTATGTTATTATGAAACATGAACTTGGTTACCTATCTTAATCCCGAATTTTAATATTCCGAATTTCATAATCCAGAAAACGGTTGGTCATTTTTTCATAATCCCGTTTTTTAGAATTTCGAAGTTTTGTTTGCCATATAACTGCAACTCCGAATTTTAATTGCCCAGACGAATGAGTTCTAGACACACGAAATCTAAATACGCGAAATCTAGATGACCGATATCCATATGCACAAAAGCCAGATTTTTAAAACACAAATTTTTGACCTACAGGTAATTGATATCCAGACAAACAATATCTAGATTTTCAAAATCAAGATTTTTTAAATTCAAATAAACGATATCGAGAACAACTAAATCCTTGTATTTTAAATGGCTCTAAACCTTTAGAAAAGCCGACCGCTGCCGCGGTACGCTCGCTTCGCTCGCTCTACTCGCGCACTGTATGGTCACCATTCTCTGATGCTCTAAGCTTTTTAAAAACCTTTTGGGTTTACGCGGTCATTGATAATTCGGTATTTTTCATTGATTGAACGATATTTATCGATATTACTTTTAATATCAATCCTATTACATATAACATTAACATATAACAACATAATACTTTTAAGAGGAAATTATGAATTAAATAACAAGATTTGTCAGTTTAAATATAAAATGAAAATCCCAAACGTGAAACAACTGGATCGCGATTAAAGTATGACGTCACACGATGTTAACACGTTTAAGTGTCCTTAAAGTTAGAACCTAACAGGTAAAACAAAGAATCCTTATTTAACTTGAAGGTAGTTTAAACAAGAACGAGTAAGTTAAGTTATAACGACCTGACTTCTTAATTAGCAGCTTTTAAACTCGGGTGTGCAGAGAAGCTACGTGAAATCACGATGCGAAGTCATGGTTTTAAAAGTTACTTAAGCAGAATACATCGTTTAACTGTCTAACGTAAGATCTAATCAATTTGGTTCTGTCTTAACTTACTTAAGTTTGGAGTCGCAGTATGCCTTTTTATCATCCCAAATAATAGTTTAAAAATGAGACTGTTAAATATTTTCTAGGAATCCAAAAATCTGATAAATTTTGATCAGCGTCTTATGGTTATTTTCTTGGTTTTTCTTCGTCTGTAGGCTGGCGTCATATTTCACATTAAAGTAATTATGTTATTAACTTTCTTCAATCTGAAATTTAAAACAGCAACACGCACTTAACTCCACTTAACAAGGTACTATCCACTATCCTTAATTATACTGCCAAATATCATTTCAGATTCAATCCAAAACTCGTTTACACATGAAAAAGCAACCTGTAGCATCACCCACTCCATGCAGACCCACTCAAATGTCAAAATGTAAACACCCAAATCTTTAGGCACAGCCAATAACTGATATATCCCAGGATAAGTTAAAGCTTGCTATCAAAAGGTGATTTCCGACCGTTGGTAACGTATCGTCGAATTTGCCGATTTTCCACACCATTGGCGGTCGGATTTACTTGGTTACAGTGGCAAGTTGCTTTTCCTTGTTTATGATGGGATGACAAATGGATTCTCGGAATTACTATGTTTTAAGAGGTTTAAATGTTTTTGCGGTAGCCACTTTATAGCTATTTTGTACTGTAGAAGCCGCAGTGTAATTTAACAGGTCGGAAGAATCATATGTGATACATAGGAAACGTTTTGTTCTTATTTTTATACGTCCATGAATCACATACGATTCAAGTTAGAGGTAACTTTGCAGGCTTTTTTTTGGGACTACTCTATAAAAATACAAATACAAACGCAATGTAGAAAAAACGCCGGGACGTGGGCATTTAAAAAAAACTTTGTATTGGGGACAGGGAACTCGTTAAGGTTAATGACTAAAGCACTATAAACTTCGCAAATCAAATATATACCCGCTTACTGATTGTAAGGTTATATGCTTTACCGTATTTTTACTGGAAGAAAAGGCAGAGTTCGGTACGTCCGCTGGAATCGAGTCTAAAGTGTTCTCGTATTCTGCAGAACTATTTTGGCATAGTTCACCACCTCCTATAAAGTGGCCAACATGAAATCATGAAATCCTTTGATTAATAGACACATTATGATTTTATAGCCTTTTGTTGTTTGTTCCACATCGTTGTACCTACCTAAAGTACAACTTGTCATTGAACTTAGTTACTTTGTTTTAAGGTTTTATTTCGTAGCAGTTGGGACAAATGTTTTTTTGTATTCGAAAATAACTCGGACTCTGTGAAACGTTATTCAATCACATGCTCTTTGGTCTAACATTTTCAAAAATCTAAATATACTCTATTCATAGTCTTTGGTTTACCTTGTGCTGTGTTTATTTGCCTTTTAAACTCGCTATGTGATATTTCACTATTTTTTTAAATTTTCCACACTTTTACTCTGACTTTACCTTTATTAACTTCTAGTTAAAACAAAAACGGGCCAATGTACTCTCCATTGGCTAAATACAGCACAAAGAACCACTGTGACACAATGAGAACAAAATAAAATGAACCAGATACTACTAAAATCTAAAACATCATAACAATGTGTTATTCTGAATGTAACTGTTTAGACTGCAACAATAAAATTAGAACTATCGTACACTTTTTTGTTTGATTACTGGTGAGATCTTATTTTATATAAAAAAACGCCTAAAAAAACTAATAGGTTCGGAAAAAACTAATAGTAACAAAGTAAGTAGGTACCTACGTACTAGATACTTAAAAACAATTTTCTGTACAAATTCAGGAATGGTCGTTTAAAATGTTGGTGAACCATGAACAAATCAAGTTTATATGTGCTATTATTCATCATAGTTAATAGTAACAAATAGAGAAAAGCTTCCCACTTCGATAAGCTTGGCACTTCGAAACACAATACAAAATAGTAATCTAATCTATACTTTACCTACTGATATTGTAAAGAAGTTTGTGAGTTTGAATGTTACTGGTACTCTCTGAGCTATTAAACCGAACATAAAAAAATTGTTGCCAGTAGAAAGCTACCTCATCAGGGAATGCGTTAGGCTGTTTATATTCAGGTTAATTTAATGTTATTTCCACGCGAGCTAAACCGGGGGCAGAAGTCTAGTGGTAATAATATAGAGCCAGCCTCTGGGGTCCTCTGGCCTTCAATGTCCCATCGCTGGGGTCTTTCGGCTTATTGCTTTTGTGATAACACCCTGTATCAAGGACAATCAGTCGAAAAGCCTTGTGAAGATTCACGAGGTGTTTATGGGTTGAGTAGGGTATTGCCTATTATTATCCCAGTAATTATGTATTTGATCCCTTATTTTTTGGAGCGCTTCTGAGTGTCGGATTTGGTATCTAGGAGTAATATATCAATGTAGTCACACTTCTCAGAAACGGTTGGACCGATTTTTGTTATGATATGTTATCGAATATATTTTTTTTTGATTTTGAATAAAATTTCATACTGTCTACCATAATATAGGCAGAACTACGTTAACTTAACATTTTACTTAATTGTTTTTTTCTTCTGTTCTAGAAAAAACATGGCGCCAACTACAGAGCCACGAAGCATCTTCGAGAAGGTTCCACTAGGAAAACTAAAATCAAATGGATGTGCTCACTATAGACACTCATCACAACCATAGACTCAAAAACCACGTGTTTAGTTAAAAAAAAACAATTGGCGGGAAATTTACAAAATGGCGGACGTGTAGTGGGGACGCAGTGATGGGGTGTGGACAGAGTAAAATTAACCTTTACCCGAGAAGAAACAAAAATGGCGGGAAAGGTCACAGTGCCAAAAAATCAGGTGAGCCATTAGTAATCATTAGTAAGTTAAGAGTTATAGCGGCAAACCAGCGGCCTGTTGACGTCGCCAGTTACTGGAGGTTAATCGTGTGACACTACCATTGACACGAAAATAAGAAGTTTAGAGTTTTTATAATAAACGGTAATTTTAAACACATGAACTTACCGGTTAATGTGGTAAAGGTTCGGGATTATCATCGAGATTGGTACACGATGTAGAGCTGCACAAGAATATAAACTATAATTATTACATACATCAAACGAAAAGCATAGATAGGTCAGTATTTAAGTGCAAGAGTTCAAGCAAAGTAATTAAATAAGAAAATTTAATTTTTTACGTCTTTAACGCAATCATTGTATGATCTCGTCAGAATCGTATCAAATAGTAATAATTAGAGATGGGCCGAGTACTCGGTTTATACTCGGTACTCGGCGTACTCGGCGGGTTTTTTGGTACTCGGTACTCGGCCGAGTAACTCGGTATACGAATGCCGAGTACCGAGTACCAAAAAAGTAATATACCTTGTTTAAAGAAAGCAATATATTTAGGTAGATATAATTGAAACAACAGTGTTAATCAAAACGTGATTGAGAAAATCTTTGACATCCTCAAGTAATAGAATCAAAATTATGCTAATGCATGAGTACTAGTAAGACAAAATTAAAGGAACAGTAATAAAAATAATCAATATTTAAAATTTAATAAATGTAAATTATGATGCCTTGTTTGGTGCCCTGTCTACCATTTGCCAACAAATTATCTTCTAAATATACTTGTGTTAGTTTGTACTTGTTTACCCGCGCTAAATTAGGAATTTGAAAGTACCGAGTTACTCGGCCGAGTACTCGGTTAAAAAGAAATTGAACCGAGTAATACTCGGTACTCGGTACTCGGCAAAAGTGTTACTCGGCGCATCTCTAGTAATAATGTGTATTTTTAACGATCAAAATGTCAAGTTGCTGCAATTTTGGAGCAGTTATATGGAGGTAGTGCACCATTTAATCACAGTGCGCGTAGACCTATTAATCTATTATTTAAAGCACGTATTTCAATGCTCAATTAAAGTAACAGTAAATTTACTAACGACCAGTATCTAAATTTACCAGTAATTAAATAGTGCCTTGATTGGAAATGTAATGGGTTGACCAAGTGGACATTCTCTCACAAACTAAGCTATATTTATGGTACTGTACTAAATTGCCAATTCATTACTGTTTTAAGTGTAACAATGAATTACGTTTAAGAAGAGTGTAAGCTGATCTAAAACTTCAGTCTCAAAAATTGAGTGACCAAGTTTTTCATAACTCTAATTTAAATAAACCTTCGTCCTTATGCGGTATTTAAACTGTCAGTTACTATAGGTAGTAGAAATAGATAGGTGAAAACATTGTATTTTTTGTAAGGTATAAGTTTTTATTTGGTTAATTGTTAGAGTTAACTTTACGCTTCCGTTTTCTGTTATTTCATCAAATAAAATAAAAACGTATATTACTTCTGCAAAGGAAATCTCAAGTTATTATTCTTACCAACTCGGAAAAAATACAAGATATTTCTTATTGTTGGAAGAAAAAGAACTAGATAATATAATTTCCTTCATAAAACGGACTACAGTTAAGAAAGAAATATTGTAAAATAAAATGTACGTATTGGAAAATTATTTCTATGTGTTAGTTAATATGATTTGAAATCGCGATATCAAATTCAGGACATATCTTCGAGTTATGTTGAAACTAGACTGACCTCGGTTTGTAAGATTGAATCTAGGTTTTTCTAAAGCTATTATAAATTTTCCACACGAAGTATTCGATAAGGCTTGCAGCGGAAAATTGTGGACTCGATGGGGGAGCTATTCTAGAAATATGATATGAGTCGACTAACAAGCAGTAAATAAATAGAAACATACTTAAAAAACTTTATATTTGTTACAGTATTAAGATAAGAAATTGTTCGTCGTCGACTGAAGGGACTTAAGATGTTTGGTTTCAGGGGCAGGAATCGCTCTGTCTATTCATTTTCAGAGTTTTAAACATAAAGGCTTTTTGACTTATAAACTTTGAAAAAATTTGGCGGTACACAAAAATGACAATATGGAATTGATTTAACTTGAGTATTGTAAAAATGTTTCCCGGGATCTGCATAAAATTACGGACCACATCGCACGCATGAGGTTGAATTAATCTTCTAAAAGCCAAACTTTTAACAAAGTACCGATCAGGCAATAAAAATTTAGTACAGGGTGCATCTGATATCACCGTATAATAAAGAACAATCCAGAATGCAATCCTTTCTCCCTTCCTGCCCCGTGTTGCGTGCTCGCAAATATTCATGAGCTGCTATTATACTCTCATAACTCTGCAATTTTGAACAAAAGTGTAAAATACCTAAAAGTACTACATTTTTAATTATGAAAAGGCTTTGGAACCACTTCGAATAGCACAAAGCTTTAGTTTTATATAGTAAATATACGATTTAGGCTGTCTTTAAAAAATGTTTAAGTAAAAAAGTAGGTAGTTACTGTACGTAAGGAGACGTCTTTCCTCCGGAATCACGTAGGTAGACTTATGTAAGAGGTAGTAGCTGAGGAATTCAAATGTATATTCTTCAAGAACCAATATTATATTTCAATGATATTTTGTTGAATGCGACGTGACTTAAAGATAGAGATAAAAACTCAATAACGTTAAATTAACGATATCATGTTTTTTTTTATGAAAGCATGATAATAACAAACATAAATTACAAATTAGCAATCCGCACACAACTTTACCTATTAATATCCAAATTCTATAAAAAACCTACTCGTAGTTAAAGTTAAGCTCGCAAAGTCTGACTGAGTCTAAATTTGTCTATCAAATACTTAAACAGTACCATATTTACTTCATTCTCAATATTGTTTAGGCGTATGAATGTTTGCTCGTGTGAAATCAACCAGCAGATTGCTTTCCCCTCTATTGGAGTTTCTAACTTCGTAAACGAATTATTTTTCCTCGTAAGGTTTTTTCATTGAATATTTTGAAGGAAGTTTAAGTTAAAATGACATATGAGTAAATAAAAAAGTAAAATGACATATGATAGGTGTTTCAAGAGGTGCTTTCCCACGGTATCTACAGGGTGGTTCATTAGTGGCTCTTGGACGTTGGTGGGAGTATGTGTTTAATACTGAATTTTATTAATTTACTAAGCTAATGAGTTCAATAAATAACTAGATACTTTATATTTGAATTCCCGGGCCAAAAACTTAGATGATGGCATATTATATAAACTAACAAAGTTTTTTTTTACTGCATAATCATTTGCTGATATATAGCATCTAAGTTATAAATACTACAGGTTTTTTTCAGAAAACTATAAGTAAATAAGTTAGAGTTAGGCAAGTTAACAGGTACAAGTATAAATCATAAGTAAAAATCGCCGTAACACGGTTTTCAGTACGCCCCAAAGACAAATAACGTTTTGTAAAAAGTTGATGTACAAGGTGTAAAAAGACTGCTTCCGTAAACGAAAACTGAACATTGTTGGTACCTACAAGTACCCCTCGTAACGTTAAAAGCAAAAAAAATAATATTTTTTTAATTTTATTATTTTACATTTTATGCAAAATTGCATTTAAACTATCAAATTTCCGCATTATTTTAAATAAAATAGTGTTTTTGTTGAATTTGCTATGTAAATAATCGCACCTGAACCAACAGTTGATGTGTGAGCGATGACCTCAAGCGGCGAATATCACTTTTCAATCCTTAATAACTTTTTTATATTGAGTTTCCTGGGTACACTATTAATGAATTTAGTTAATAATTAGGCCCAAGAATACGTGTTTTCAGGCTTCGGAAGTCGTCTTTTTACACCCGTTATAAACAGATTCTTGATGCAGGATTGTGGGCCACTCTATAGACTTAAGATCTCAGGCCACGGAGCATACCGGCATTACCTACCTATGAAATCCTCCAATAAAATCGCATATCGGTATCGTTTTAGATAATATCGTGATCTGTCAGAATGAATATAAAGTTTCAAGATAATACCTACAAAAACGTGGGCACCGAATGTGACCTATATCCATAATTTGATCCATTAGTTAGATAGTCCATTTCTCTAGTTATTTTTCGGCCTTGAACCAGAACAAAATTTGCTTGCGTATAAACAGCACAACCCATCCTCTTACATATTGTTTCAATATTAAATCTTAATCTCAAAATAACAATCTAATGATTATAATCTCTCTTCATCACTGATCAATAAACCAAACTTCCAAAGCGCAGCTGTTCTAAAACTAATTCCATTTTCAAATCTGAAATTTGAAATTGGTCCTACAGTCCTACCTCTCATTGCGCAACACAGATGGCGCTAGTGTCGATTGTACCAATCAACATTAACAGAGTTCGGTGTAAACTCAGCTTTATTACTTATTGGAGTATTTTCAGAATTTTACTGCGGCAGCCCAGAGAAAGTAAGCGGGTGTTGCCAGCTTTGGTATTTCTAATTAATCTCAATTTGAGAAGGATATCGTATATAAGTATACGTAACATCGAACATTGATTAAATAGTTTATTGAAATTTTATGTAACCAATTAAGAGATCCTTTTTGATCTTACTTTTTAATCGAGTTTAGAAATGTTTTGTTTTAATTATAGATATTAACGTAAAGTATTAGATATATTTTTTAAAGAAAAGAGTAAGTACTACTTATCGTAACGAAATAATACTTACCCTTTGATATAATATACTTTCTGATTTGATAATATCTCTCCAATAAAATCAACTCCCTTTTACCTACTTAAAAACTAACACACATTACATTCATAAAATCGATTTCTTCCCACAAATAGTGTCTAGAGCCCCGCTAAAAACCATTTTAAGAAAAAAAAACCTGTCAATTCCAATTAAAAAGTAAAAAGTGACTCCGTCGCTCGCAGCATGATTGATTGACTCCGCCCGGGTTCTGTCGAAGTTTCTATCAGATGTAATTGCTGGGCTAGGGGCGGGAAAATCTTCTCGATAATACCCACTTGGATTAAAGATTGGATGAAATCTTTTGTAATTAAGAGTAGTATTGATAGCTAGTAATCTGTGTTGAAAGGGTAAAATAAAAGTAGATACTTTTTTTAAGGTTAAAACAGTTTTTTTTGCTGTATTTATTTTATAGGGGTCCATATTGGCTCGCCTAAAGTTGTTTACCCGTAAATGTTGTTTCTACCGATTTGTAATTCGAATGATCACTCTTCCTAAAAATGTTCGTCCTATAGTTTTCATTTATACAATTTGAAGCACTACCGACGATGTTCATAATAGTACCTAATGTTTCCGAAAATTGACATTCATAATAACAATGGAAAAACATTTGAACTCTACTTTAGTTTTTCATAACGCTGTTATCCCTAAACATAATTTATATCATACTTTTACTCAGATGGGTGTTATATCAAAGTAGGTAATTGTATGTGAGTACAAATAAAATTTCACAAAAAGATTAGTACTTTGCAATATTTACTGATCCTAAGCCTATTCTGATGCACAAAACCAAATCTTACGTTACCAATTTAGCGCTTCGCCGGGTGCTGCCGCAACACGCTCGCTTTGCTCGCTCAAAACAGGACCAATAGATTAAAAAAAGTTTCGGATAATTAAATAAGTACATTCATTTTTTTACATTATGTGTCCACGAAGAAACATATAATTTTATTATGGAAAAAATACTGAGTACAACATTCTTTCAACATGGTTTAAATATTATGTCCATTTTAGTTTACCCCAAAACGAATTACACAGCAATCGAGTATGCTAACGCGCTCATACTACCAATATAAAAAGGATCACCTCAAAAGGGTTTACATTCGAAAAGGCATAAAAAAGGTTAATCTAAAAAAAGGCTTGTATTTTAACATATATTTCTTTAGCCACTTACCATTAAAACTTCTTTAGAAATCACTTATTCTGCTTAGGTTTGCTCCTGCAAAAAATTTAAGGATTTTTTTCCCTACTATAAACTTTTATACCTATAAAAAAAACTCGCTCAATTGATTTTGGTCTTAAATTCTTTGACTTAAAAACTAATTTTGAAGTTATAGATACTGGAAACACTCAATCAATCTCAATCTAAAATCTCAATCATAAGCTTGTTTTATCTTAATTAGTAGTTAAATATCCTGTAAAGGTAATTCTACTGAAATGAAGAGGCGGAAACTCCTCTCATTGATGGAATAACGTCAGCTATATGAGGTAAGCACATAGATACCTACTGGAGGAAACATTCGTTGGGTCACCGTAGCGGCGCGGTAGCTCAGTAGCATTCGATTCCCAGTCGCACAATGCTCGGAGACCCACGTTCCTTTTTCCAGTATCTATAACTTCAAAATTATAAATTTGCATTTTAAAGGCAAAAACTAAAAGTAAAATCTTTAAAACTACTTTTGAATATCTCCTCGATTTTTCCTGCAAACGTGAACTAAAGTTATATATTGCCTCTTCAATGGCGGCTCAAAGGATTCCAACTAGAAGTGAGACCCAAGTTTTAAAGTAATTTCGTCAGCCCTTGTTCAGGCGAATGTGGAAGTAGGTAATGGAGATAAGTCCGCGACGTAAATAAGTAAATAGATGGAGATAGATGTGGTCTGGTTAGATAGGTTTGTTTAAGTTTTTATAGTAATGTGTCTATTGAGTAAAATTTGACATCTTTATCATCATTACATAGTATAAATCTAAGTCGCTAATTCTGTCTGTCTGTATGTTTGTCCGCTATCTCCTCCTGAACTACTTAACGGATTTTAAAGCAGGCTTCGACATCTCTTAGGAAAAAAAAACATTTAAATTTGTAAATAAAGAATATTCGAAAAAAGGTTTTTTAGGTTGACCAAAATTCTAAATTTAGTGAACAAACAGTGGGCGGGTCGCTAGTCAAATATAAACTTGTAACTGAAATCTACCGTTGATTCTTTACGACTATAAGATAAGTCTTATAAATAGTGTTTTTAATGTTGTATCTGTTTTAATATAGGCACTGTATATTAACACGGATGCAACAGGGCATACCTAATTAATTCAGAAAAGAAATACCTGAGGAGTATGATATGTATAATTTTCTATTACCTAAGAGTTGGAAAAGATATATTTATACATTTATGACCTTATCTTCTATTTTAAATTTGTAATACATTAGAGATAAAAAACCGTTATTTTCACAATCGTTTTCCTATAACTGCATTACAACGCAATTTTTAATTAATTTACTTTATAATCTTCGAGGTTAGCGGTCTTTGTGAGACCAAGCTTTCGAAAATACCATCTACCTAGCTCTCACGAAATGTAGAACCAGCAAAAATGTGCTGAAACAACTCGGGTCGAGGTTATCAAAGGCCTTAGCAAGTATTTCAGACTTGGCCGGTATACTAAGTAGTCTTTCTAGGAATCGCTGGATCAACATAATATTATGAAGGATATAATGCTAGTATAAGACGGGCTTATGTAGGTCAATTGTTTATTAGATCAAAATAGAACCTTGGAAGTTCCAAGTATAAGTTAATATTGTTTTTACTCAGATATTTAAAATATTAAAACATCGGCCCACGTCTAGAAGAAGTTTAGTGTAATATGTTTGTGACTCATAAATTACATGCAGCGAAGTGAGTCATTTCAAGGTTTTAAAACAAATTTCAATTTATAAAACTATTAAGCTTTCCGCCCTACGATTTTAACTGCTTCCTAATGTTTGTACGCGTAGTGAATAAGTGAAGTATTTTCCTTCGGCAAAAGTACCCTATGTGTTTTACCAGGTTAAAGTTTGTCCATATAGGTACCATGTTTCCGTTTGGAATCTTTTCCCTGAAAGAGTAACGAATAAACATGAATACATTCTTCCAA
The DNA here is from genome assembly GCA_916618145.1 of Emmelina monodactyla. Taxonomy (NCBI): domain Eukaryota; kingdom Metazoa; phylum Arthropoda; class Insecta; order Lepidoptera; family Pterophoridae; genus Emmelina; species Emmelina monodactyla. The sequence continues at coordinate 9,918,448 of OU745304.1, read as the reverse complement.
ACTTAGCATTTAAAATATGAGTTGGCTTTAAAAAAAAAGACACTCATACCAACAAACAAATTATAAAATTACAAATGTATTTAAAACTCTCGGGTAAAATCTTGTACATACTCGTAGCAAAACTGTCCCCATACAAAATTTCATATCACATTTTACTCTTCCTAACTCTAAAAACGTGAACTCGGATCGATTGCATACAAAATGTACAGCAATCCGTCACTCGCTCAACTGTCGCCCCTTTGTTCTCTTTGTGAAGCCTTTTATATCACTACCTCCGGACAAAACACGACATGACAGTTTTACAAAGATTCTACTATGTTAGACGTATAATGAAAAAAATTATAACAATCCTTACTCAGATAGCTGAAGCTTAAAACCGAATTACTTTTACCGTGGGAATAAAGTGGTGAAAGTTATTCTAAAAGTATATCTAATTCTAAATCCAAATCTGTAAAACCATTTTACGTGATTGCAGATTAATTTACTGTTCAATCTTTCATTTAACAACTAAACCAAACTGAATTTGAGTTAGTAGGTATTACGCGGGTTAGGCCTAAGGGCTTTGTCAAATATAACAATAGCGTTTTAGAATACAAACAACTTTCAAATTAATACAATTTAGTCCCCTTCTGTAATAAATAATAAATGTAGGTAAACGCCAGCTGCTAGTTGTCAAGCAAGTAGTTACAGATGTAAGGCCTTTTCTAACATAGCGATATTAACGCTCGATAAGATCGCTGGCGTGATTGCATCTGTGTCTCTAGTAGGTGGGCTAAGTGGCTACATCTTGTACAAGAACATGCTATTTATTAGTGAATTATCGCAAATAGGTACCGTAATTCGGCTATGTGTATAAAAATGCACCAAAATCATGAAAATCTTATTTTTATACTGCTTTTTGTTTTTGGAAATATCTAAAGACATAATGCATAAATCAAGAGATTATTCTGCGGCGATTTAAGTTAAGAAAAGCTTAAAACTAACATAATATTTTACAATCCAAAGAGAATTTCTTTGTACAATCATTGCGGATGTTACGCTCACTTCACAACAGACGATGCGGCCCTTTAATCAAAGTCCACTCTCCGATGACTGTAGAAACTCTAGAGTCTAGAATCTAGACTATCATTTAGATCAATAACAAAGTACTGCCGTTTATCAAAGGGACGTAACAACAGTCTAGAATATAGGGGAATGGGGAAAATGTGCAGGTAAACCTGATATTCAATACTACTGTGACTGACTATTTAAATGGCTCATTGACTTTTCGGACACAAAAAACACCGTCACCTTGGTAAAAAATAATATTAAAATTGAATAACCATACCTCGGCCAAGGTGTCCGAGTTTTTTGTGTCCGAAAAGTCAATGAGCCATTTAAATAGTCAGTCCACGTGATTTGTGGTTTAATTATATCCTGAATATTGGTTTAATAAAAACCTTTACAAAGTATCTAACTAGAAAACGTAAAATCTTTATTTTATTTTTGCATATAATATAAGACAGTTATGAGTATGTACGTTCTATTTCCATGTCCTTGCTGAACGAAGAATGCGCAATCATCATTAAATACGACTGTTTCAAAGCCTGTTTTCCAAATTAATCAATGTTAGCCTATTTAACGACTATTTCCATACATCAATAATTTTGTTTACTATGATTTGAAAGCCGTAGCAAGAAGGATATAGACCCATACTACGATAAATAGTATTGCTACGGCGTAGTAACGAAGTTGCGTAGTAGGCAAATATGTTTTATTTACTTGGGATCTTGAATTTGTGATTGAATACTTGCAAAAAATATATTCGTTGTTGACCTTTAGATAATATGTATTACTAAGTACCTATTAAATTTGGAGTTAATTCAATAAAACAATATTATTTATAAAATATTTTATCAAAATTACAAAAACGTTAAGCCGTTATTTTAATTTACTAACGTTATTAAAAAAAATGTAGTAGAAATTAATCCTTATTTCCGTACAAAGAAGACACAAGTCGGGGTTATAACTTTTTAAAAGTTATTTTGTCAACAGAAATCAAGAATCATAACATCTTACGCCACGATTTACAACGTCTTACCTCTAGTTCTCTAGAAAAGGCACGCGTATTTTTTATGTAAACTTAAAAACTAAGAGTTACTTATATTTTCGTTTCCGCTGAAGAATATACTCAAAATCATAACTAAGTAAGTCCATTATTCAGTGATGAAGCCACTCATTTATTATTAGACATAAATGGCCTTATTAAGCTTCAGTGAGCTCGAAATAACCGTCGCCCATAATAGTAAAAGCAGGAAAATAGCTTTTATACACCTGCACTTAAAGAATACTAAATACATTATGACTATGCTTCGTTACGAGTTATTTTTAAATATCTTAAATAATAAATAAAGGCCGTAAGAATTATTAATGAAAATGTAACCCCTGTCATTCTAAAAAAACTTCTGTTCTTTTTAGGGTTAAGTACCCAAAGGGTAAAACGGGCGCTATTACTAAGCCTCCGCTGTCTGTCTGTCTGTCTGTCTCCAGACTGTATCTCATAAACCGTGATAGCTAGAAAGCTGAAATTTTCACAAATGATGCATTTCCGTTGCCGCTATAACAACAAATATCTACTATAAATTAAAAAAATAAAATATTAATTGGGGTTACAATAAACGTGTTTTTTTCGTATTTTTTTGCTCAATATTAAAAACGGTAACATGTAGACGCTTCAAATTTTCACAGAATATTTACTTGTATATTACCTTTCAAAAAAATAATTATACAACAAACGTAATTTTTACGCATTTTTTACTCGATTAATAAACAGGTAGAAAATGATAGTACGGAACCCTTCTTGCGCGAGTCCGACTCGCACTTGGCCGTTTTTTTTTATATTTTCATAAAAAACCCAGAATATTTCGGACCATGATTTAAAAATAAATTCTCTCATTCGATTTTCGAACGCTTCTCTAGAGCGTCCAATTTCTATGAGAATATTTTCGTAAATAGATTTATTTCACGCGACATCTGAATGTGACATTGGGGTACCCGGGTAGTTCGAGAATTTGGGGTAGTACACGTGTTTTGAAGGTTTATTTTAAGACGAGAGGACAGAACTAGCTGGTATAATAAGGGTTAGAATTGTAAAGCAATTTTATTATTGGATAGACGAGTAATTGTGTTGTAAATTGAAATTTAAACAAAGGTAAACGTTATGGAGGGTTATACAGGGTGATTGGTAATGCGATACATTCCTTTTAAGAGGTTAAATTAGAGCTTATTTGCAGTCAATTAAGTTACAAAAAGTCTTCGTAGGCAGGGATCCTAAATGATACCATTTCCAGAGTTCTTAATGAAAATATGAAGTTAGTTTTCTTTTAATAGAGGTCACTTTTTCCGCGCTTAACACATTTTTTTTCTATTTGACTGCAGAGGCTGCACACTTGAAGCTTTGGCTTTATACAAAATAGATGTATTTAACGGCAGACCTTAATGTTATTGCATTATCCCTGTGGAAGACGGTGACATCAAACAAAGAAAAGACTGCAAAAGTGCGCGGTAACCACAATGTAGAGGCGTTCTAAGAGAGAGGTTACTTCTTTTATTAGTAGAGTTGTCAATCAAATACTTAGTTTTAGTATGAAAAATGTACTTTATTGAATAGCTAATGAATTGGGGAAGTTTTTTATGTAATTTGTACGCAACATTACTTTACAACTTTTTTAGAAAATCGCTTTTTATTTCCATAAGATTTAACTTTTTTTAAAGTTGTTCTTGGTTTCTTGACTTTTTCTAAAATAAGGACGATTATTATTAGCAAATTTGAAACTAAGATATCATTTTAGTTATCAAGCTACCATAAAACAACAAAACATTAAACTTAATTTTGAATTTTTCACTAAAAGGATTCATTTGAAAAAATCTTAAATGTTGCATATCTCAGAAATTATCAATTTTCGGACATGGTATGATACGACTTTATTGACTGCAAATAAGCTCTGCTTTAACCTCTAAGAAGGAATGTATCGCATTACCAATCACCCTGTAGATGTAAAATTCTTTACATACAATAGCAGAGTTAACAAGAAATGACAAATATAGGTAAGTGGAGTAAAAAAAATTAAGATTTATTTTGGTTGAATGATTAACTTTAATTCTCTGAATAGTGTTTATGTATTTTACATCTTATACGTCTTTTTGTTGCAAATCAAATGTTTTAATTCAAATTAAGTGGTTAAATAAAAAAATAAAAAAAATATGGTTTACAAGCTCAAAACCTAATTAATAAATTAATGTTTGTGATCATATTACGCACATACAAATCACAGTCAGGTCACTAGTAGATATAAAATAACCTTAAGTTAGGTACAAAGGAAGGGAAAACTAAGGAACAACTTCCAGGTAACAGGAGATGTAATACTAGGAACAGATATTACATAACAGTTCGTAATAACGGAAACGGAAGAACATCACTTGCAATGAAGCACAATGTTGTTTATGGATGCGCCTTGAACAATTTACTTTTTCATGAAACTTAGTATTTTCTCTTTATATTTTGCCAACATTTATATAAACACCTTTTTTAAAATACCTTGCTTTTACCACTGTTCTGACTTTGGTTTATGTTTTCCTATAGTTTTAATATCTGAATAAATAAGTAGATGTAATTATTGTTATTTAAATCACGCAACAGATTTTCAGACGATTACATCTGCATTTCGATATTAGTCCAAAACGTTATCCTGCCTGCAATATTTAAAAAATAAACCAAATACCTAGTCAATAATATAAATTAAAAACTTAAAATCATTTACCAAGGAGCTTTATTAGTAAAAATGTTCGTGTAAACCTTAGGAGTTATAATAAAAGCATTAATCATTCAAGTAAAGTTAGATGACTTCCCTCCTACCTTACCAAGAAAACTTCTCTCTCTATTTTTTCAATAAACCCGGCTTTAAGTTACGGTTGTATAAATTACAAACCGAGCACTGCATTTATTGAAACCGCGGATCCAATATTCTTTTCTTACAATCGTATTTAAAAAGGCTTTTTAATTTTAAATGCAATGTAAAGATGCTGGGTTGGACAGTTATCGGCATTCATTATTGGCTCTGGCTTGTTATTCTGATCGGATTGCGGGAAACTGTTTCAATAGTCGTACTTATTGAATAAGCCAATTATATGTCTTTAACTATCATGAATAGAATAGTTGTGATATTTTAAACTCGGATACGGAAAAATAAACAAGGCGGTTATAAAAGATATGTACCGCTTTGCTTACCTACGATTTTTTTGGTGTTTAATAGTGATGTTAGTTTAAATCAAATTGATGAAAATTAAACGTTTTTTGTAATAAGTCTATGTAATTGCGTAATATTTAATGCTTCCCTCTTAATTACAAACTATAACTACTTGAAATGAGTTTGCCTCTTTCAGTTATGCAATGTCACATAAGATTATCAGAATAACACAGATTTTTCAGACACATTAGATTTTTTAGCAGACTTTTAACTACGGCAAAGTACGATAACTCTCCCAGAAAATCTATAGCGGATACTCATTTAGCCGCGGGTAAGGTAGGCGATAAGCTTGTCTTATTTATAGAAATCTATTATATACACAGATCTAACTCCCAAAATATTCCATTTGTGGCAATTCAATAACCTGTGGCACTTTGATTCCGAACATACTTATTTTAAGGTTTGATTCTTAGAATCAAAGTTGGTATTAAAGAAATTATATTGGTTTTTAAACATAAGTTTAATATATCAACATAAGACAGATAAATATTTAAAAGAATAATAATAGTTAGGTATAATTAAAACTCAAATCTTCTCTAAAAAAATTAAGCTGATAAAAACTGAAAAATTTAGCCGACATACGTAGGAAATCACGATCATACAAAAACATATAATATGTAAAGAGAAAGTACCTCCAATGAAATTTAAACTTCAATGAAATCTGAAGCAACTTAATAACGTCCGTAATTATTACCAACACCGCTAATTATAATTTGGTGTTAATTAACAATAAAGGTATCTTAAACATTTCACTTGATCCCGGATATTTTAGCGTAGAACCGCCATTAATTTTGTAATTATTTTAACCTGTCCCGCCCCTGTAAAGTTGCCGCCCCTGCTTTTTGCCGCCCCTGTTTTGTGACCTACATAAGTTTCGCTTTGTTTTTATAATTATACAATTTGAGTGCCTAATCACGGGGAACGAAAATGCTAATCCTCGGGGTAATGTTATGTTATTTTTAGACACGAAAAGGTTTGAGTATTTAATATCTGAGTAACTTTATACGTGTAAGGTAAATAAAGTTGTGTACATTTAACTTAAGCGGCTTAAGGGAAGTATTTATTTTGCTCCCATATACTTTATACTTTTTGATATCGCTTGAAGAGTAAATATTTTTCAGCTAGGTATGTTAAATGGGTTACTTTTTGATTTATGTAAAATATATATTTTACATATTTTCTTTTTCACTCCACCTTTTTAACCTAAGAAAAATAGCAGAGCTTCGTCAGAATAAAACATTGTGCACATAAAGCCATTAACCTCACTCTTTTGTCGTAAAAAACGTGTAAATCTCAATGATTCCTAGATTTACACAGTGCATTTGTGAGCACAGAAGCAATAGCGCCAAAAATAGAGCCAATATATTTGAGTCAGTTGAAAAGGTCTACTACGAAATTCGATATTTGAGGTGCTACGGTCTTTGTCATTGAATTTTTAACTGTAATTACTTTTAATACGGTCGCTATTCCGTTGTCAAAAGGGATTCAAATGTGGGTAGTTATACGGTTTTTGGGAAATAATGACTTCTGATTTTAACGCACGATTGAACAGTTGATTCAGTCACATTTAAGTTAATTGTCAAAAGAAATTAGTTTATGTAATGAAAAGCGGGTTAAAATATATACGTTTCCATACATTCAATTGTCAGGTACAGTAGGTAACTCCTATTTTTCGGCAATGTTTTGTTGCGCTTTTTTTTTATTTACAAAGTTGAAAACCAAAATCTTTAAATTAAGCAAAATTTTTTTTTCTCATCCATTAATCTAACAATCTACATTTTGCTTAACAATTAATACAAAATGCATATGGAGTACACACAAGACACTCATACAAAGCAAATATCTAGGCAAAGGTGAGTTAAATTATCAATACGCAAGAAAAGTCGCCCATTCATATAATTCACAGTTCTCATGAAAGAAATACATAGTATAATTATAAGAATAAGTTTACTCAAAGAAACAGCTGATTGATAGCATTCTGTTTCACGTCTGCGTGGGCGCACATTGTTACGCGTCTTTCATTAATTACTGTGACGTCATAAACAAATGTATCTTTATAGCAAGGTCACAGGAAGATCTTCAATTCATACAATTTACACGAACAATGATCTTATTTAAAAAAAAAATTAAGCGATCTCGTTGATTTATCGTTTTATGTTATTTATTCGTCGAATTTTGTTTATTTTGAGGTAACAAAGAGTAACCAAATTGTGTTTTTGCGAGATCATAATTCATTGCTCCGCGTTGATTCTGTCTTATTTTATTTGTAATAGAACGAACCAAAAATAAATGATTCGGTATTTTTGATAAATGTTTTGTGTTAATGGATGATGATTGACGGTTTTTGAGTTGTCGAAGGCTTTCGCTTGAGATCTATTGTGTTAATTTATCTTTATGAATTTGTACAGTGTTTATGAGGCTTTATCTGTAGGTAATTTCCACAACCTGTCTTAATTCTTGAATATAAGAAACAGTGCCTGTTAAGATCAACAGTTAACAGCAGCATTACACCTGATAGGTACTTAATTAACAATTATTAATAGGTAACTATAAGACAGCTTAATACAAACTTAAATTAATTAATTACAAATACTGAAATAAAAAACGCGCCCTAACATCAATGGCAGTATAAATGAGCAGAAAAGCTCTTTCCCTAATTAATTTCTATTTATAAAACATTTATTTACTTACCAACAATTGTACAATGGCTGTTACGCAAATTGGAAACACCTTGGCCCAGTTTTCTAATAGGTACCAATGTTGTTAGTAACATGTTTTGTAATCTTTTAAAAGACATTATGTCTTTACATACAAAAGCTTCCGATAAAAGTAAACGATAAAGGAATTGTATAGGTAACTTTATGCGGATAAAGATTAAGAACAACATATATAGGTAATCCAATATCCCGTTAATTCTCGGTTACCGAATTGTAACGTTACCTAACTATATATTAGAAGCAAGTAAACTACTTCTCGATCTCACCACAAGCTGTCTAGGCAAAAAGGTCCATTTTCGGATACCAACAGGAACTAAATAAAGTATAATAAACTTTTAATTTAAGAAGCAAAAGTGTTTACCAGATCATTACTCTCAAATTCTAACGGACCTTATATTTCTCGTCAGCCTAATAATAAAACACTTCGACAGGCGCAGCAGACAAAGAAGCTGACGAGGAGGAAGGCAGCGCCGGCGCAGCTGCCGCTCCTCCGCCTGATGATGAAGAGAACCCTGACCACGGGAAACACCTGCTGCCGCTCTCCGTACACCCCTCCAAAATGTAAGGCTACCATCGTATTTCATTAGTTAGAAAGGTATGAATGATATGGCAGCCTCGACGTCCCTAGTTCTACTACTAGTCTAGTACTAGTTCTACTAACTAGTTCGGCATAGGCCTCCGAAATAGCGAGACGGACTGCTTCAGTGCGTATTGGTGGTTTTATCTCATGAAAAACATTCAACCATGCTAGTTTCCTTACGAATTTTATTTTCACTGTTAGTATGTGATGTATATTGATAAAATCAGCACCGTTCGAAGCTTGTAGGTTATTATGAAGGTAAATTTGGCGCATCATTCTTAAGCTATATTTCAAAAGTAGAAAGCATAGTTCGTCGGAGAGCCGCATACGTAAATTTGATGATAAAAAAACAAATCACCGCGCAATAAACTTTAGGAAGTTAAACTTGATATTAGAATATCATACATTTCCAAGCTAGTCAATTTATCAATTGGAATTTGAGTTTCAATTTATCCATATTGACGCATGCAATTTCATTTCGATTGCTTTTTAATATTAATTGCGTATATTTCATCAAAATGGTCAGCAGTCCGCAAATTGATAAGTCCTTTCACTCATTTTAACAAATTAAACAACTGAAGTTATGAAACCAGCTTTCTGACGATTTATTCATGAGTACACGTTATATACCGAGCTTTTGAATTCGCTCAAAGGTTTCAAAGGTGAACCTTTAGAACTTTTCATAACTTCAGTCGACTGAAACTGTAGTAAGTTGCTTAACAAATGTAAACTTTGTTGCAGCCTGGTCTCCGCCAGTCAAGAAGACTTTTTTAAAATGCTCGACGAGAAAATTGAAAATGTAAGCTTTTTAAATTAAACAAACCTATTTTTAAAAGCGAAAATACTAAATGTACGTTTTGTTTTATCAGGGTGAGGACTACGATTCCTCAGACGAAATAGAAATGCAGAAAGAACACGAAAGACGGAAACTTCTCATCCAACAATGGAAGGCTGCGTCTATAACCTCTTATTCTTCGCAGTCCCAATCTAGTCCTCCCACTCCTGCGAGGCGAAGAGTGCCGAGGCCACTGCCGCAGCCCCCAGACCGACAAGGCAGTCCCGGATCTGGTCGAAGGTGCTACAGACAACAACACGTTCCAGACGGCATGTCCCCGCCACCGAGAAGATCTCACAGTGCCCAGTCACACCATCCCACCGAACTTAGACAAATTAACGGGGATAACTGGCACGACCCCACCAAATCACCATCAAAAAGACCACAGAGTGCAGGAGCCACCTGGAAAAACAATCCCAAAGTAGCACCATACAATCAAAAACCAAAGAAAAACGAGGTCAATGAACAGCATAGATCCTTGCAAAAGGAAGCTGAAATGTCTTCAAATCAAGACATCTCTCAAGTTACATTCAATCCAACATTCCAAACACATAGTCCAGCGCATGCAGCCAAACAACCTTATATCGCTCAGATTCTATCATATCCAATGTCGCAGCAGGTGCCCCCGGCATCGCCACCGAAGCTGATAGCCCCTCCAGAAGAGTATCAAGATCCACAGAACAACGTCGCTGACAACAGCTTCACAAGCACACAGAAAACAACAACGATAACCCACGCTAGCTCGCAATCAAATATATACTACATTCACGGCAACTCGACAGCAACTTCACAGGACCTAGCGCAACAGAGGCAGCAAACAGCCTTCCACTTGCAGCAATACGTGGCGATGAAGCAAGCTCAGCAACAAATGTATACGTATTTCCAAAGAAGTCCCCACACAGTGTTTCCAAACGTGGAGTATGTGCCGAACCCTAACAGAATATATGAAAGCAGTGAAGAAGTTTATCCAGCTCAGTACAACGTCCATCCTGCGTTGAGACCGCACAGCGCTCCTACACCAGTTGGAGTCGTTCGTCCGATGCCGATGGCTCCAGGTTTCAGTCCTTTACCTGATGGGACTCATATGGTTCAGATGCCGATGTGGCCTCACATGCCGCCCGTGGTCTCGACCATGGGACCCTGGGTCGGTCAGGTTCCGCCTGAGATGCAGTATTACCCTCAATCGCAGTTTATTCCGATGTACAGATCCAACTCGGCAGGCTCTGCTGGAACTCTGACTAGATACAAGAAAGACTCCGGCGACGGGGAGGTGAGGAATGTGTGCCAAAGTATAAACCTGGTGCGTCAGAAGCCGATAGGTCAGATCGTGATGGGTGGTCAGGAGTTGTCGGTGAGCAACAGCGCGAGCGACAGCCCGAGTCCTGCGTCTGTTAGTACGGATAGTGGGGTGTCTCCGGGCAGCAACGGTGGTCCGGCCGCGAAGCCCGGTCCCCCCCCGACCACCCCCACCGCCGCCGCCGACACCTGCACCGCCCTCGACAACAGGAACAAGAAGAACAAACTCGCCACCATCAACGTACGATCTCTGAAGAGCTCCAAAAGCCTGGAGTCGTAGTTCCGACTGTAATGATGTATGTAGATTTTCTAAATGTATTAGCGTGACTCGTCGCGACTGACATGTATATTCTAGTGAATTTAGAAACATCAAAAGTGCTTATCTTTGTATCATGTGATTTTATCGAACATTTTTTATCGATTGGTGTTACGAGTTGGACTTATTGAGGTAGTAAGTATTAAATTGTATTGTTTAAGATCACTGTTTCTGCGCATTCTGTGATTGATCTATTGTAACTTAGCTTGCGCGGGAAAAGGGTGTTGCCTAAACGGTTGCTACGTAGGGATTTAGATAAATTCATGTTTAGAGTAATTTCAACAATTCGTAATACCTTAAGAACCTCCTTTGCGTGGACAGCCGTTTTGCAACTACCCACAAATACATATGTAGCAATGTTTCCCCATGTTGCTAAACGTGACGTTTCTTAAATAAAGTTGTTTACATCTTTGTAAAATTTACATTTTCCTTTTGTAAGCTGGCAAATTTTTAGAATCTTGTTTGATATTTGTAAATGAGACTTACTGAGTGTATCGACTTGAATGTTTGGATATAAACGGCATTTATGATGATGCATTTTAAATTACATGATATTAAAATACATATTGTACACAGAAAGAAATTATTGCTTTTGCCAAATAAGTTTATTTAGCGCAAGATATATCCTGTTTTGTATATCAGGAAACAATAAGATATTTGTAGCAAGCAATTTTATATTTTAAAATATCAAGTATTTAAATGCTTAATCGTATTGACTAATTTTTTACTCCAATAAATAATTTCATCTTATCTCAAGAACTCGATACTTTGATTTGAGTTGTAACTTTTTTGAAAGAAAGTTTACAATTTATTTATTCAAAACATTATCTTTCTTAGATATCAACTGCCTTCTGCTTGCTTAAATTTCGTTAATTCTTAGACCAAGAAACAAACAGACTTAAATGTTGTTATATTGCTACTCGGTACTAGACTGCATGGTTCTTGAAAATAAAATAAAAAATACTTATTTTAAGAATTTCCTTTATTGAAACCAGATACTTAAATTTTTGATACAATTATTATTGATTGTTTGTGAATAATAATGTTTCTTCTTGCTAGTTCTAATTTCTTGAATCACCAAAACATATCCTTTGTCATTTTTTAAAATACTCCATCTTTCGAGGTATTCATGGATTGTCTTTAGTTCTTGATTTTTTCTAATAGGGAATGTATTTCGCCACTTTTCAATAACCTCTTCCCTACGTTCGCTATTGTTTTGTAGCCATATAATATTTTCTTCAGTTGTTGCATCTAAAATGTAAAAATTAAACTTATAACATGATTGGTATGCATCTTAAATCAAGTCTAAATACTAAAAATATGTCAAAGTGAAAGCATTACAGACAGACATTGTTAGTTTAGTATTTAAAATATAAAGCATGGATAAATATGAAGTATGGATTCCTCTCAGATTATTATTATTAATGGAAGCAATGCCATTCATATGAAAGTTCCAATTCAAACATTAAAATTTTAATAATACATACCAAAGTCCTCTGTATTATTGATTTTAGTAACATCTGAGTCCCTGATTGCTGTCCTTCTTTTCGCTTCAGAAATGTATAATAGATTTCTCACTTTATCTTCTAATTTCCCCTTTGCAGGAATGTATTTGCCCGTGTATACGATTTTGAAGTTGGAACAGATTTCATGTAATATGAGGCTATATTTTCTGAAGGGAAATTGTAATCTTCTGGTTTTAGTTTCCTGAAAAAAATTAACATTGAACAGTTAACAATCAATATAATGCCAGATTTAGATTAATTTGTTATTATGAGCCACAAGCATGACAAACAAAATAGGTACATACCTTAAACTCCTACTAAGGGTGGTGTGCACCAAATGTTAATACAAAAATTGTACTTATTTAACAACTGATTACTCATTCACTCCAGTAGAGTTATTGTTGATTCCATTATTCAAAAAATAACGACGTTCAGTAGTTTTCGTTATCTAATAAAATAATACTTTTTAATAAAAACAAATCGCGAAAGGAAGAAGCACGAACAAACAATTTCAAACAAAGTCAACGAACGAAATAAAATAATGTTGCTATTATCTTACGGTCAAATTAGGGCTAAAAAGTTGACAAAATATTTCCATCAAACAAATATTGATAAAAAGTTATATTAATGATGAAATTAAATGAACTGGTTAACGAAATATGAAGAAAAAAAGGACTATTCTTTTAAATGCCTATATGCCTATAAAATTGAGGGGCAGGCACTTTTAAAGTTTTGCTTAAAAATGAATGGAGACAATAAGATTTTTTTTAAATTAATAAATATAACATTAAAAGTATCCTATTGCATGCTCTAATTCCGTATTAAAGTTCAATTTAATTCCGTATTAAAGTTATTTAAAATATCATTTTTTGGGCTAAAGGGCACATTTATTGCAAATATCTCGCTTCCTATGGATTACTTCCTACTAATATTATAAATGCAAAAAAGTAACCTATAATGTTATTCTAATGTATAACCTATATTACTGTAAAGTTTCATCCAAATCGGTCCAGTAATTTTTTCGTAAAAGAGTAACAAACATACATAAATACATCCATTAATCCATCCATCGATACATACTCACAAACTTTCACATTTATAATATTATTAGGATAAATACGTACTCGTAATATAAATAAAAAGAGATTTTAGGGATTTTAGTGTATCGCTGGCAACACTACCTATATAATCACCAAGAAAGTTTATTAGTAAATTATTTATTCTAAGAAAGTTTGTTTCTTGGAAGAAGAAAGCCTAGGCCGTCGTTTTTAAAGGAAGAAATAAATAATAAAAAATATTTCAGCTGAGAATGTAACTATTTTGAAACGACTTCTTTTTCTTTCTTATTAATGTAAGAACTTATAGATTTGGATCCAGTATGTGAACTCTTTCCTTTAGAGAAGTAATTTTGAATTGAATATTTTTCTCTCAAGAACCATAAAACTATGTCTGAAACTTATCAAATTTGATTTAATTGTCTTGGGTCTAATTTAAAACTCGAAATTCTTATTTCCATGAATATTGCGCTCTTTATATAATATGTAAAAGTGTTTCCTTGATGGTTTAGTGCCGCCTTGTGTGAAGAGATATTTCTTACATGAAGTGAAATATTTTTTACGCAAAAAAATATTGCTCAAGACACATTTTCGTTTTGAATTTAAATACAATTTCTTTCTGTGTAAAATACCCATCTGTTTTTCTGTGTTTTTTCATATTTTTGCCATAAATTGCATACTTGCTTTGCACTGAAGCTGCTACCAGTGGGTAAAGTAAACAATAAAATAATAGGCTCTATTTATCGAGCAAACACAACAGTAGGTATATTAGATCGATGGCGGCTATTGTTGGCCTAGCGTATTTTAGTCCGATGTTACTAATGATAGCTTTCGTTCTGCTAGCATTAAACTGAAATTAAAAAGCATGGAGTTTTCCAGAACCTTGATTAATACGACTTTGTTTCATCGAAAATGAAAGAAAGTTCTTTTTAAAGCATAAGTTTTATTTCAATCAACGGGAAACTCAATTTGTTTGTAAATAAAAAACTTCGTGCCAACGATTGTTTTATGCTGTCGTCGCTATCTTTAATTTCTTGTCACGTGCCAAATTTGGCACTAGTCTACAAACTAGGGTGTACAGTTACAGCCTAAAGTACGCCCACCCCAGTCCGTCCCCGGCTACATGACACCGCGGGGTCAAAGGGCAACGACCTCCAGATACAAGTCGTCTGGACGACCAACTATGGCATTGTTAATGTCAAAGTTGAGGTAAGTAAAAGTAGTTTTATAATCATATTAACATGAATTGGTAGGTACACTGTCTATTCTTTGAAATTATGTTTGTCTGCTTTAAAAGATTTAAAGGATAAATTAGGGACGATGTCCGTTCTAGGATTTTGCCGCAATGGAGGGCTGAGCCGTAGGTATGCAGAGGTAGCCAAAAGTTTTAAATTACTATAGCTTGTAAAAATAAATCAATTAGATTTAATCGTCTTTTTAATATATGTGAATAGCATGCAACCGCTAACAATGTAGGACCTATCTTTTGGTCCACGAGATGGTCTTACAATAAAACAATAAAACTACATAAAAGTCAAATTAATGAACAAGTATATATCTTTGGGGCAGATCCTGAACACGAAATAAACAATGTCTAAAGGTTAATTAAGGCTCTAACTTACTTACGTACAGTTTTACTAAAATCATAAATTTACTGAATTGAATTATCGGGCACATTCTATTGTTAATTTCAAAATTATATTATTATGCTGGAAACAAGTATTTATTGTGCACCACTAAAAAGTTATAGGCGAACTCCCCTCAGAAAAAAATAAGCTAAATTTCGCCCGTCTAATGCAGAAAGATGAGTTTTAAGCTCAGATATGATGCGTAAAAATAATTTATTGCTCCAATCTCAATTAAGGAAAACGCTTTAAAAGATACTAGAATTGTTATTTAGGAATATTTTCATAAAACGAAGTTTTACTAATAATTATAAGTTTGTGAGTAATGTGTTTATTATATTATACTTTTAACTTGATATACATATAGGAAATACATTATTCTGGAATTTCACATGGGGAATTTACTGCGGGAAAGTATAGATAGAATTTAAAGTAAGAATTTAGTGGAAATAGAGTTCCACGGGAAATGGCATTTAGCTGCGGCCGATAGCTGCGGCACTCTTCCAATTTATTTCAGATATCTGAGAGTGCAGCAGACAACCGTTCTCCGAGCTCTTTTTAGCTGACATGTCAATCAATGAACTATATCGAATTTGAAGGAGCTCTTGCGAGGTCATCTTGTAAGTCTAATTGTCATAACTGCTATGAGAATAAACGGCAAAATGTTAATTTTTCCAAACAAATAATTTTCGTTTTTTGATAGTGCCACACAAAAGTTACAGAATCACTCTGCTGATCTCACTTTAAAAATGTATATTTTTCATAAGACAATTTCCAATGAAATGAACTAAAAGTTGTATTAATTCAATTGTGTGTAAGTTTTCGTTTATTTTTTTTAAGATTTACAAAAAAACTTCATTCGATGACAAAAAAAGTCAAAGGTAATTTTTCATTCAAATTACATACCTACTTACGTAATGACCCAAACAAGGCATTTAAAACAACTCAAACCTCGGTGTGAACGTCACATAACTAACTAATGTGTAGTCGGCGGGCCCAAAGGGCTACGTTCGTGCGAACCAAAGTACAAAGTACACATGTAAACATAAAACAAACTAGCCCTTCTTCATCTCTGCCGGAATGTTTTCCCGCGAGGATCCGAAAGTTATTCCGTGTAGAGCGGGTGTTGTCACTAGCTGAGGCTTTGTTTTAATATTGGGTAAGTGGTTTCGAATGAGCACGAAGTAAATGGGAAACTGATTTGATTATAATAGAACAGTTCAGTTACTATTTGAACTAAATTTTAAATTAATGACTTGTATTTTTTCGTAGTTACCTTTGAGATATATTTCTACTAGCTTCCGCTCAAAATAAGTACTAATAGATATATTTTATCTAAGTATGGCAAATAGCTTTCCTTTGCACTTCGTTTTATAACCCGAATTATTTTTGCAATTTCGTAACATACACTCGGACATATTTAGTGAGTTTTCGAGTGTTTTTGTTTAACAAACGAGTGAAGTGCTCGACAGCTAGCAAGCATAAGCTATTTGTTGCGAAGCTCCACTCAACACAAAGCATTATTGAAGTGCGAAAAGATAAATCAGTAAATAGGTATTTGAATTTTCATACACGATGAAGATTGTCGTTTTCTTTTTTAGTTACTAAGTAAATATTTTACAAGTAACTCGAACATTCAACTGTTTCGAAAAAAAAGATGTAAAAGAGTACCGTCTTGATAGGAACCGCCTCATCTCTTGAGATTCGCTGAAACAATGGGTGTTTTTGTACTTTTGTGCGAAAACTTAAGGAGAGCTGTCATGTTGTGAAATTGTCCGAACAACCGGCAGATTGAAGGAGACAAACAAAAGGAAAGCACTTTCGAGAACACTCGCAGATCAAAGACGTAATTGCCCAAATTAAGTGTTGAGTAGATTTTGTTTACAGCACTCCGAGTGGAGTTCTTTCTTTGTGAATTTAAGTTAATTAAGTTGTAAATAAACTTAAATGGGACTGTGGTTGCGTAATTAATTGGTTTTACTTTGGTTTTGGAGGTATTTTAAACTTAAATCCATACAAATAATGGATTTTCAAACTACGACTTTTGCAGCTAAAAGTAGCATCACCGTAGACACTTGATAATGACATTGACTTACAATAAACCAAAAATAGTTTAATTTCTCCAAATATAACCAATTTAACTACATTTCGAGACAAAGGCCCTTCTTGTTTCGTCTATAGCTGGTTCATCCCGTGATTATCGATAAAACTTCGGTCTCGTAAACTTTATGATGTAATAAAATCCCGCTGAATAAAAGAACGCATGCGTGAACACATGAAAATTGGGCAATTCTTTGAATAAATTTAGTTTACAAAGAGAGGGATATCTAACTGTTTTATTACTTTTGTAGTTAAATCTTGTGTTTTATCTCGAGTTCATAAATTTCAATATGCTTAAGTACTTATAAAATTTACGTATAACTTGCTTTTCAGTAGGTAAAATACTTCGTAGCCATGTAAAGATGATAAAGTATAAACAAATCCATAATTTGTCGGTTCTTTCGTTAAAACAGCAACAAAGCTTTATCTTACGTGACAATTTACAGTCATAAACCTCTGTGAGTTAAAACAGGCCCTTACTCACAGTATGTAACTATACCTCGTTAAGTTTTTAAGAACTAAGTACCTACCTGCTATCAAAGTTAACACGCAATGCAACTTAGTTGAAACCATGTTTAGACATTAAAGAAATTACATATTATTTTCAAAGAAATTCATTTGAATGCATTACCAAAGTTTACTATTATGTAATTTATGTTTTGAAAGGACGAATAGAAACTGCTTTAACTTGATATTTCCCAACATTTTTAAAATCTGAACAACGAAAATATGTTGGTATGATTAATTTATAAAGCACCAGTTACTTAAAATTAAGTTACAACTAGCAAAGATAATCATTTGAATGTGATCAATTAATCAATTTACAGTCGAATTAAACTACAAAAAAAATTTTTTTTTTTGGTTAGCAATGAAGTTTTCACCTCGAAAAGAGCGATATTTTTATTTGTGCTTTTTATAAGTTGTCTCAAAAATCTCTTAGAATCCGTGTCCACGTCTGAAACTATTCAAGGTCATAGGAGTTAACCATCAGCTAATTCTTATTTTGTTACTATCTCTCATATTGAGGTTGACCCATTTTTTGTCTGAAATTCCAGTGTTTTTGTCTAACATACTCGTAGTTTGTTTGTTAGTTCGCTACTTTGACTGGGGCACCGGAAACGCGGCTACTAGTGGGCACTGTGACGTCATACGGGACGATTATTTCCGGTAAGTACACTCGGCAAAATCAGTAACCAAATAAGGATAAAAATACCTAAACATTTCCACAGCTGTACAAACAATTATATCTATGTAAGCGTTGATAACTTTCATTCAGTATAGAAATAAAAATATTTTTGTAAATCTTTTAAATTGAAAAGGAGGAAAGATCCCAAATATGTGGGTATAGTATATGCACATTATTGCACAAAGTGTCCAAAAACTATGATGCAAATGTAAAGCAGTTAGACACTTTGTACAAAGACCGCCTTTGCCCACACTAGGTTAAGATGATCCTTGTACTTTTCCAATTTGTGTGAGCAATAAAGAGTTAATCTATCTATCTACAAATACAAACACCACGCGAAACCACGTGTTGCTCGAAAACTGAAATCAAAGCTACGTATAAACTAAAAACTCGATAACACTGCCTACCGTATATGGTGTCCAACTTAGCTGTTTGTTTTTTGCTATCCCTACACTTAGTTTCGCTACAGCGTTTCCATTGAAATCGGAACTGAATAGAATCGAATAGAACGCATATCTTCACCGATGCTGACAAATTAATACGACGTGCCTACGATGCAATCACGGGAATTAAAT
This sequence comes from Emmelina monodactyla, assembly GCA_916618145.1. Lineage (NCBI taxonomy): Eukaryota > Metazoa > Arthropoda > Insecta > Lepidoptera > Pterophoridae > Emmelina > Emmelina monodactyla. The sequence continues at coordinate 9,899,373 of OU745304.1, read as the reverse complement.
ATTAGATGAGGTCATAGGTATAAAAATAGCTGGTGTGAATCCTACTAATATTAAAAACGTGAAAGTTTGTGAGTATGTATGGATGAATGTTTGTTACTCATTCACGTAAAAAACTACTGGACGGATTTGGATGAAACTTTACAGTAATATTACATCAGTATAAGACATAGGGCACTTTTTACTGCGGGAAAACTTCCCATACCCACGGGAAACCGACTTCCACGCGAACGGAGTCCACTAGTTTATCAATAAGTAATCTTAAGGATAAGTACTTTCCGAGAGTGGTAGAGTCTAGCTGTAGGCTCTGTCTGCAGCGATTACTGGGCTGACTCGACCGGTGAAATACGGACGATGAAGTGAAGTGGGGGCGATGTTCCTGCGTTTCGTTCGGTGAGTGCGATATCCGGTGCCCAATTAATTTTCTTAAAGGCCAGCAACAGGCATGATGACAGATTTTGAAAAACTGTTGTATCATATTCAGAAATATATACAACTTATTGTAAAAAATATCATATTTCGGAAAAAAAAAGCATGATTTATATGAAAAATATCAATTTAAAATTTTATGTTTAAAATTCCCACCAAAACGCTCCAAAGTGTCATGGCGTCGATTTTGACGTCACATTCGAGCAGTGTTACCAACTCGATTTTTTATAAATCCTTCCGTACGACTCTAAAAGTTGGTAGTTTCCGACCAAACTCAATTCGAAAAGTAGGTAGATCTACCAACTTCTTTTTTTCAAGATTTAGAAGGAATCTGCACGGTCGTATAATATCTATAACCGATTATTTTAGTAAAAATAAATTATTTTTCTGACTATTTTTAAAAAAGCAATAAGGAAAGACTTAATTGTTAATTTTTAGAATAAAAATAAAATTAAAAAAAAATCCCATCCCACTAATTTACCCCCTAAATTTGGGGGGAAAACCCCTAAGTTGGGAACCATGCTCAATAGTGACGTCATTCGCTCTGATTGGCGTTCAGAATATCATGGCGGACTGTAGTATTTTGTAGATTTATTTTTTAAAAATATTAATTAATCTCGCTTTAATTATAATAATACCTTGTGTTTTTTTTAATATTTTATTTACGTTTCATTAGATGGTAGCATAATTTTTGTGTATTTTATTCACAGTCATCATGCCTATTGTGGGTGTATATGGGCGGCGGTGATCACTTACCATCACGTGACCCGCTTGCTCGTTTGCTAGGTTATCTTATAAAAAAAAAGTTATACTTTGTAGGTATTTTAATAAATATTTTCGTTATTTAATATTTTCTTTTTTATTTCACTATTTTAAGTCTAAAAGGCACCCTCAGACACTGAACCGCTTTTTAATACTGAACTTTTTGCATTGTTTTTACGCAGTACTGGATGGAACGACTGCTTGGACAATACTTTAGTGAATCCTGCTCATTTGTTAAGCTATAATTGTTATAGCTAGTCTATATTCAAAAAGTCAGTTATTATCGTAAGCTCCTAATTCCTTTCTCACTCGATAAGTGTACAAAAAAAAAGAAATGAAACGAAAATATACACATATCACACAATATTTATTCTAAAATACAGGTTGTTACAAAACACTTAAATTAGGTTACATCAGTCTATTTTTACAAAGGTGCAATATATTATATATCTATCTCTTTCATAAATAAATCTTTTATAATCTTTACATCTTTGAGGACAAAAAGTTAAATATAGGAGAGTGCACAATGGAATGAACGATGAGAGAAAATTATCATAGAATTATTGAGAAGAAAAGGATTAACGGTTAAAAATAGTACATATTTGCTTTAAGTCCTCATACAAAAACAGAATATAAATAACCTTATTTTATAAGTAATTGGATGTAATTTCGCATACATTTTCAATCTTGGTTTAAGATCAAAATGTAATGTGAAACTACCTCCAATTATGTTAAATGACTGATCAGTGTTTATAACACTAGGTTACATAGTAATTTTATATGCTCCATATTATTTGGTTTTACTTCAATGATTTTCAAAGTGAATCTTAATCGAATTTAAATTGCTATATAGTTTTGTAAGAGGCAACAAAACTCTTTTTTTTGACAGATTTGATGTTTATGTAATTAGACACCAAACTTATATTCAATGTTTGTTTTCAATAATATATTCACCTATAATTTCTGTCGAAATAACTACAAAAAATATATATTAATAGAAACAGACAATGAGATAAAATAAAACTTTTAACTTGTCCAAACTCATGGTTCAAATAAAAAAAAGCTTAGATTTAAATATTGATGCAGATATTATGGTCTAAATGTTTAAAGGGAATAACTTATTAATAACCTTGACCTTATAAATTTTAACTAATTTTCCATCAATCAGTGACAAAACATCAATATCTGTAGTTAGGTAGCCCCTTACAAATATTCTTTAGTGTAGCCAATTACAAAGATCTGAGATCTGTTTTTTCTCATTACAAAAAGCATTTATTGGTAGTTAATATTAAATGATAATATTAGTGTAATCTAAATTGCACACTTCCGTAATTCATTTTAATATAATATTCTTATTATGTCTTAATTAAGAAAATATACACAAGATAATTTTAACCTTTTACCAATGATTTAAGGTTGCTTTTGCTATAAACTTAACATGCTAAGTATTGGGTACCTCTTTAGAATATACAATATAAGGTCAAATCAATTTGTAATCAACAGGATTTAACCTAACATTGCAAAATTACTTATCAATTTATACAAACAAATAGAAATTCAATAAATAATGAAATAGGAAACTTCTTACAGTTAATAATTTAGATAATCTGATATCAATGAGATCAAACGAGGTACCAAACAACGAAAAATATATATTTTAATATTCTAAATATTCTTTTCTGTAAGTTACTTTACAATGACATTAATTAAATCAAAAACTACATACTCTTGACTAAATTGAAAACAAAATACTATAGAACTAAACTAAAGAACACATATTAATGGACAGAAATGTTTGATTATCTAGAGATTCTAGACAAATAAGGTATTACAATAAAAAAATGTGCACTATAATTACCTGATGAAAAATCTTTTTATCAGCAACATTTTGTACTCATATCTTAATGACATGTAGGTATTTAGCAAGCCTAAAATAGAGTCAAACTAAGAACAAACTATGTCAAATGAATTACAAAATTTATAATCTGAAACAGAAACATAATTGATTAGTATTGTTATTTTTGTTTATTTGTTAATCAAAAACCTAGAATTTTAACAATTCACAAAAAATATTACAGAATATTTCCTCTAAAAACTACATTTCGAAAAGTACAATGATAATTCGAAACGATACAAGTCCAAAAATAAATTTCTCATGTAAATTAGTCAAAGGAAAATTCATCAAAACTAATAATAAGGACCGAAACACACATGCAACATCCATTTGCTGCTTTAAAAGTTAAACAATACTTTGTTTATGCAAGTGTGTCAAGGGCCTTATTCTCTAGATAAATGCACTAAAGGAACCAATTCTAAAACACTAGGAAACTCTAAATATTTACAATAAAGAAACAATAACTATCTATACACAAACACATGTACACCATTGTATAAAAATACGTTTTGTTGGTGATTTCTAGTGTTACCAATAGCAAAAAAGGAACCCAACATTGTGTATACCCCTCATAATTTACCGCACTCATAAGATTTCACACGTAACACATTCAAATAATAAATCCACCAACACAAATCTGCCATTTCACATTTCCACTGTTTTCATAACCATCTTTCCACATTATCAAACAGCTGTATACAGAGTGAATACACTTTTCTTTAAGCGATGGTATTTTTGAGAACACTTCACTTATGACCGTCACACACTTTATCTAAGCGCTGTATACAGGTTCAGAACACTTTTATTTTCTTTATGTGATGGTGTCTTGGAGAATACGTTCCAGAACCGCAGTGTTTCGTCGCCGGCGCCGGTCACGATCGCCTCGCCATCGGGTGAGAGAGCGAGATAGAGGACTCGGTAGGAGTGACCGGTTAGTTTCGCCACCTGGAAAGAAAATGTAAGCATATGAAATTATGGTAAGATAAACTATTGGAATTAATTAATTGAAACTGAGAACTGTCACTACCTTATATAAACAACTTAACATAACTATCTATCTTTATACAAATATGCGAAATAAAAGCGTTGTATTCCGTCAAATAAAGTTTTGGTATGATTATTTTTTGTCAAAAATTAAGAGGTAAAAAAAAAGGAAATCAACATTAACTTTTTATTGCTGTAACTTTTGCAGACTATGTTTTGCGTGACAATTTGTTACGTGTAACAGACTAAAGGTCTTCCTTTTTAATATACCAAGCCACTCATTACCCATAACTTATCAACCACAAGTTGTATAAACACACCGCACTTTCCATATACGCAGTCAGTATTTTTTCTATATTTTATAATTTTCTACGGAAAAAATGTAATAATAACATACCTGTGTAAGACTGGGATACTTCCACACGAGGATCTGATTCTGTGAGTATCCGTGAGTGGATACCAACTCACACGAGTGGCGGGACCAAGCCAGGTTACATACTTGCGAGCCTGGAATATAACATGGATAACTTAGAACTTGAGGAGATATTTCTGATTGACTGATATGTACATAGGTTTGGCTATTAACAATTTAGAACTTAAATAATTGTATGATCTAAAATGAGATTGAATAAAAAAAACAACAACTTTATCTTATATTTGAATCAATAAACTTTGGTATATTGTGAATTATAATAAGTTTCCTTTGATGAACATTACTTAATATTTTTTCACTTCAAAAACAGTACCATAATATTAAATTTCCTGCAGTAAATTTTAACTCAACCCTTTTGTACCCTACATAACCTTTATCTATATCAATTACCCATTTTTCTTTCTTAAATGGAACCCAACTTATAAAAACACTACCGACCCGCCCACGCTTCGCTATGGTGTAATTTTAGCCGACTTGCTCACGAAACATTGAATTTAGGCTAACTTAAACAAACCTTTTCAGAATGTTCTTTATTTATAAAATTAAATGAAAAAAATACCTAAATGATGGTGAAAACATTCAAATTTGTCTACTGGTTTAGGAGGAGATAACGGACAAACATACAAACGGACACAATTAGCAACTTGTATTTATACTATGTAATGATAATGATGATGATGATAATGATAATGATAATGATAATGATAATGATAATGATAATGATTTAAAAACTCACCAGTATCAACACACTGCATAGGCTGCGTAGTCAGTGTATTCCAGAACCTGATACATCTGTCCGCAGTGCCTCCTCCGGAAGCCAACAACCCATGTTGGTGCGGAGACCAGGCTATAGCCTTCACTGCGGCCACGTGCGAGGAGTACGTCTGCACCGGGGAGGTCGCGTGCTAGGGGTGGAAATATAGGGGTTAATATGGGGATGAAATAAAATTTTTTTTTTTTTTTAAAGTGGAGCGTAATGTAGATTGTGGATATTTTTACGTGAGAAAAACTAAAGAAAGACTTTTTTTGGGGTTAAAATGGTTTCAAAAATAAATCGTAATAAAATAAAATGAGATATTGGAATAACAAACAAGAAAAATATCTTAGTAGGATAATAAAATAATTTAGGTGCACTTTTATAAAAGATGCTTTTGTTCACACATTAAATATATCCGCTACACACTGGAACTGTATGGGTATTATCAGTTTTACAAAGTTAATTCAATAAACCATTTAAGATTATCGTTTCTCTACTTTGTTTACATTTTTATAACTGTAAATTATTCTGTCCTTCCTTTAGGATAATATTTATCTAAGTTACAATGTATTTTTATTATAGGCGTTATCGAGAGATCAATATTCAAAAGAAAGATTTTATTATTATTTATAAACAGATGCACAGTAAATTTTGTTAGACTTTGATGTTACTTTATGAGTACATCATACTAATATTATAAACGTGAAAGTTTTTGAGTATGCATGGATAAATAAACAACTAGTAGCCGCCCGCGACTCCGTTCGCGTGGAAGTCGTTTTCCCGTGGAAAAAAAAGTTTCCCCGCGGTAAAAAGTATACAATGAGTCATTCTGATGTATAAGATGATTTTCACTTTAGAATGACCAATTAAGATAACTTTTTTAACATTATTTTTCAGTTTGCAAAAAAATATATTTCCTGCTATTTTTTAGTAAGTTGTAACCAGTTAATTAATTTTCTACATAGCAACAATGTTATAGGTAATAAAATAAGTGAGTGATTCTCAAAGCATATAAAACCACATAGTTGCAAAATCAAGGTTCGCTATCTAGAACCAGATAATTATTCACACACCCACCGCAATTGAAAACGATAATTGTACTTTATAATTACGTAAACATGGTAGATTTATATCAGTGTGTTTTATTATCAATTTGGTTTGTTAAGTTGGAAGTTTTTCCTTTTGTAACTATAAATAAATCTGCAAAAACCGCAGTTGTGGGCCCCAAACTAAGCGCAATATTTTTCATACCTATTTTTTTATTATCCTGTTAAATATAAAGTTATTTTATTATTTCAGCTGAAGGCATGATCTTAAAATGAGTACATCTGTTAAAAGGGTAATAAAACTAAATAAAGTTACAAAGATCCATCAGTTTTGAATTGGGAATCTGAAGTTAAAGTTAGAATGATACTTGTGTGTAACACAATCACGGAACAGAGAAGTAGATGGAAGTGTGAAGTGGGCGGGGCACGCGTTCCACTAGTAAGCGGAGGCTCGCAAACCCATACCTCAGTCATACCTGTCTTATTGTCGTGTTCGGTTGTGTTTTGCTGTGATCGTATTGCGTTTTCTTAATCTAATATCGACTTTATTTTTAAAGCAGTAAAGTTCAATTCATATTTGTTCTAATTCTAATGTAACATAAAACATAACAATTGTAAACATGAACTTTATTTGCCAAGAAATAAAGTTCAACTTACATTGTTAAATGTAGGAACGCCACCTATTGTTAAAAAGTTGAATTTTGTGTGAGTCAGAATGGCGGGTATACCTTAACAGATTCGAGCGAGTCATATGAAAAACTTTAGTAGGTACCTAAGATGTACTATTTGGTACCAATTAAAGAAATTGGGGTACCTCCTTAAAAGCAGAGATATAACCAATGGTGAGTACACCCGCCACATTGACTGTAAGAATGGCGGGTGTATCTCCAGTTCTGGGTTATTTTTATTTCATTTTATTTTATTTATTTGTCTTAGGGAGTCTTACGGCTAAATTACAACAAAAATACTTATAACTATAACATAACTCAATGCCAATAAAAAGTCTCCACCGATAGGTTGTTGACGGGGGTGGCGGAGTAAAAGCATATGGACGTTTCACAGCTTTATTTAACGTAACAAATTACATCTCGTAATTAAATTAAAAATGCTCACATGCATGGCGTAGTACGAACCGAACAGAAAAGACATAGACTAGCAAGAGTCGAGGCATAGACCTAGAATATTGGAGTGGCTTGTGTAATGCCATAGAGTAAAATATAACACCTTACTTAAAATACCAGACTTGAGGCCCTGTATTTAGGCGTCATATGTGTAAATGCGTACCGCCGGGAAGAATGTTGGCGACGATAAGCGCGATGTATGTCGCTACAAAGTCTCTAATACCAAAATCTTGGATTCCTTTGGAATCGAGCAATATTGCTCTTTGGTGCTCTTTTATGTTAGGTACACCAAAGGTACAGAAATTTGGTATGATTTAAATAACTTACCAACATGTCTATAACCCAGAACTGGAGATACACCCGCCATTCTTACAGTCAATGTGGCGGGTGTACTCGCATTTGGTTATATCTCTGCTCTTAAGGAGGTACACCAATTTCTTTGATGGGTACCAAATAGTACATTATAGGTACTACATACTAAGTTTGACATATGACTCGTTCAAATCTGTTAAGGTACACCCGCCATTCTGACTCTCACAGAATTTTTTGTATGTCAACGCGAACGTGAAGTAAGTTGCGGAAGGTCGTAAATACATTATGGGTTTTAGTAAAGTAAACTCTATTCATCACTGACAAGGTGTGTTTTTGCTTAGCAGCATTTAAAAATAAGGTCATTCCGGCACTAAGGATATGCGACCAATAAAAACAATTGTTTACATGTAGTGACTATGTTTATTATCAGTTCCATGTGTGAGTTTTGGCGACAGCGGTTCCGCTAGTAAGTTTGTCGTATAGCATTTCCATCTACTTCTCTGTTCCGTGAACACAATAGTCTCCCGTGTAAAATGGGGTTTTATTATGAACAAATAAATTGGCTGAAGATAAACCAGTCTACACAAGCCAGATAAAATGAGTTTCGTTAATTGTGAGTTTAATGTCATACTCAAAGAATATTAATGATTTTTTTTTTCTAGGTTGATGTGTAAAAAACACTTTTATTTCTCATTTCCATATTACTCACATTTTTTCCCCACGTCATATAACTCACAATTTCCCCCCCCATTTCCACCCTTTTTCTCCCCCATCTCTACCCTTTTCGCCCCCATCTCTACCCTTTTTCTCCCCCATCTCACTCACCATGGACCACACGAACAGCTTATTGTCGTTGCCGCCGGACGCCAGCGACTGTCCGTCCGGCGACCACTTGAGGCCGCACACCTCTTGTCTATGGCCCTGCAGGACCCGGGACGATTGCACCGCTGGGGATAAGATAAATAATATTAGTTATAAGAAGAAAATAAAATAAAAATACATCTCCAGACTGACACACCAACCGTGTGGCCCATAAACTAAACAAAGCTTGTACTATAGGTACCACACAGCGGACTAGGGGAGAACCTAGTTACACCCAGACGCAAGCCAATATCGAAAAACCATTTTTACGAAATTGGCCAGACCCGGGGATCGAACCCGGAACCATCCGCTTAGCAGTCCGTTATATATACCGCTGCACTACAGAGGTCGTCAAAGGTTTTTAAGGGATTTTTAAGGTTAATATGTGAAAGAAAGTGTTTGCATTATTAATACTATAGGCATTTCTATATTTTAAAGCATTGGTGATATAGAAAAACTTTTAATGGAAAGTAAACTTTATTGTTTAATTAGATGATAGTATTTACATGTTCGGGTTTTTTAAACATTGTTATTGAAAGAAATAATTGTAGGTAGTTTCTTTAAATTAAGGAAAGACAGATTTTAGACAGAAAGCAAATGTTAGCTGAACAATTGTTAATAAGGTCCCTTGAAAAAATTCTCCCTTTTATTCACTTGGGTAAACTAACAGGCAAAAACATCTGTAATTATGAATGTTAAAAATATTTCTAAGATAAGATGTAATTTGCACTATTGCATAGCTTTCAGTTGTTTATTTTTTCACACTATTAATCGTTTTTCCTATAAAACTCAATCAAATTGTTATCTTACCAGGTGTTCTAGTATCTCTCTGTCGTATATGTCTATCTCTGGATCCCGAACTGAGGATATCTCCGTTCCACGCCAAAGCGCCCACTCGGGCTATATGCCCTTGTAGCTTTGTTACCTGTGGAAGTAAAATACATTTGTGTTAATTATGAGTTTATAATGGATTTGAACGAATAGGTAGGTTCTGTGAGACCTAAGGTTTAGGTGATGGTAAACAATTAGTTAGGGATATCATTGTGGGAGTGTCGAAAAATTTGTGTTAATTTTTTTAGTAATGCAAAAAAATAATGGTAGGTATGGGAATCAATACAAGTTTCTTTGATTTTAACATGGTTATTTTTGTTATAATTCAAGAAGCAGCAACAACTCAACTTATACAGCTGTTTTATTGCAATAGAAAAGTTATAACTTTCTTCTTATTAGAGACAATATGGTATGGAGTTTAAAACACTTCAGAATCCTTAAAAAAGATTATAACCAAATCATCCTACTAATATTATAAACGTAAAAGTTTGTGAGTATGGATGTATGTATGGATGTTTGTTACTCTTTCACGTAAAAACTACTGGATGGATTTTGATGAAACTTTACAGTAATATAGGTTATACATCAGAATAACACATAGGGTACTTTTTACCGTGGGAAAACTTCTCATTCCCACGGAAAACCGACTTCCACGCGAACGGAGTCACGGGCGGCCACTAGTTTGAAATACTTTTTATGCTCAACACTAGTTATTCCTACCTCTTTATTAGAGGCGACATCCCAAACGCTAATATGCCCCTTCTGAGTCCCCACAGCCACCAGGTTGCCGCGCTCGCTCCACGCCACCGACGTCACGGCGTTACCTTCCGACGATAGGTCGCAAAGGCGGGTCACCTAGAAAATAAAGGTGAGGTTATAGATTTGCAGAAGCGGAAGTTTCTTCCTAAAGTGAGTATCAACTAAGTTACTCATATCCAAATATTTTTTTTAGAGACGACCCATTTAGCTCTTGCAATTAAAATCATCCAATTAACAATATTTTGACGTCAATTAAAGTTTTGAAGTTATAGATACTAGAAAAAGGAACGCGGGTCTCCGAGCATTACGCGCAATTGTAAAATTAATAAATTAGCATTTTTAATGCAAAACTAAAAGTCAAATCTCAGTCTATTAAAGTTACTTTTCTAATGGTATAATCATAAAATAATGCATTTGATCAATTTTACGATTGTAATAGCTTATGAACAATTCTCTAAAATAACAGCATGAGGTAAGTTAAAGACTTTGTTGTTTTACATCTTGAATCTTTTACCAGCCGAATCTTCACTTCTTTTTTCTCTTTACTTTACCTACAAATCAATTTCAATCCATACCTGACTCGAGCAAGCGTTCCACAGATAAACGCAGCTGCCCAGCCCCACACTCAGCACATTCTGCGCGGACCAGTCCACGAGGTTCAGATAGAAGTCGTCCTGCAACTCCGGCGCATCCAGCACCTTGAACGGGATCCGCGAGATCTTGCGCGTGGCCTTGCGCGGCGAGCGCAGCAGCTTCTGCGACTTGGCCGAGATGGGGGACAGGCTGAACGGCGAAGGGTCTATGTTCTCCTGGGGGAAAAGATCAATTTGCCTGAATAAAAGTATAGGTTGAAGTTATAGGGCCTCCGAGCATTACGCGACTGGGAATCGAGCCCAAGACCTTTGGAAAACCGGTCCAGTTCTTTTTTCCAGTATCTATTACGTCAAAATTAATAAATTAGTATTTAAAATGGAAAATTAAAAGTAAAATCTCAATTAAAAGTATAGGTTTCTACTAGTGAAGATTTTTTTCAATATAGAATGGCATAAGAGTTTGTATGTTTAAGGATGGAATAGACTAAGCTAAAGAAGTTAGCAGAGCTTGTGGTAAATGTAGGTAGAGCATAGATATTGGTTATATAGAAAAAAGACTGTGAAATTCCAATTAAGATTGATGCAGTTTGCTTGACATCAAATACATAAGCGACACGTGTAATCCTATCAAAATATTTAGACAAATTAAAAACTTACTACAAGATGTCGTCGTCAACGATGTATATCTTGACAATCTCATTACAAAAACTCATTAAAAGCCCACCAGCAATCACAATAGATAACATCACGAGCCAAAGTAGATCAAGCTAAACAAAGAAATAAACCAGAGGCAAAAAATAAATTGTTCCGCCACCAAAACTTTGAAGCAGACGACATTAATACCGAATCAAAGCCGAATAGAAACCGTGATGAAGCAAGAAAAGAAATATCACTCCATTTATCTACCGTCATGAAACATACGAACAACGCAAAAGTAACAAATGACGCTGCCTTCATTAAGCCAAAACGTAACGCCGAATACAGCACAACAAAAACTCTAGACAAATTGATATCGCTAATATCTTACAACATTGCTTAGGTAAAACATAACACATGAATAATTGAAGAGAAAAAAAAGACTAATCAAAACATTAGACAGGTAAAAGATCTATAGGACCCATTAGTTGGACCACTCATGACGAATCGCTAAACGATAGTGACCTAGCGAAAAAATGATATAAAATTCAGATGGGATTATGCAAAACCACTTTTAGTTGCCAGACAGAAATATCGCATCAATAAAATTAACCACGATACTTTAACGAAAATAATTTGATCCAGACACGAAAAATTTAATTGGCAGAGATAGTGCGGTTATACTTTGCACTCGATATAAAATAAAAGCCGTAACTGTGTCTTATTCATTAGATGGTATTTTATAGAGAACGAATACGCCACGAAATTCAAAAAGGTTTAAATAGAGTATCTACAGTTAAATTGAAAAATTCAAAGATGCTTGTGGGATTTGAGTTGTGTTTTCAAATAACTCTATGTAAACACGATAAAAAAACTTTTTTTTTGTTTATCTTGTGAACTGGACATAACTATTAGATAAAAGTTACCTACGCCTGTTTTCAGTGCGTGTTAAAACTCAAGCAAAACATGCCAAGTGAATGTTTTAAACTCTAGATAACTTTGTTTGGAGAGGCCTCGGGAGTTTACAAAACCAACGGAAACCTCCTGAAGCGGAACCGTAAGGCCTTGATAAGTTCGTGCACCTCACAGTTTCGTGCTAAACGTGCGAAATACCAAGTTACTTGAGTACATACTGGCAACAATGAAAAGTTGTAAAGAGGTAAAGTTAAAAAACAAACTACCTTTGAATCAGGGCATGAGCTAACTAAACAGTAGCAGATAGAAAATACGCAGCCTGAGGCTTTTTACGCCTCCTAAGCAAGATACAAGCAGTGATGAGATAATCCAACACGCACGTTTATAATTTTTTATTAGAAACTTTCAATCAATCATCAATACAGCACAAATTAAATTTAAGGTATTGACTAGACCTATCAAAAGAGGAATTCAAAATCTGCAATGATAAATGGCATTCGTGGATAAGAATAGCCGTTCATTTATAGAACAATAAACTTTTTTTACACGTATGTAAGAAGTATAAAAATTAAATAAAATGGCATATAATGTTAGGAGATTTTAACCTTAACAGTGACCGCAATCATTTCAAAAAGGTTAATAATCCCATGACGTTAATAGTCACTTAGAAGTTTACTTTTTTGCGTCGCACTCAAGCTAAATTTGTTTAAACTGCCCATTAAGTCAGCGATTATTTGCACAGATATAAAGTGTGCATTCACATTGTTTATGGCCATCAAAAGTGACACTAGTTTGACATGCCCGGTGTGAATTTCAACACATTGCCGGCACTGGTTTCCAGAATTGCTAATGTCGCTGCAAAAAATGCAGGTCCTAAATTTTGGAGACACTGTTATGCGTTCGTGGACCTCCTTTACGACTCTAGGTATCCTTTAATGCGAATGAATTATGCCTTTATATCCCTCGAAAAGTCTTTGGACAGGTCGTGGGCTGCACTTACCATGTATGCCTTATTATTGAATAGAATTTGGACAGTGTGGGCGACAAAATATTGGTAGTTAACCGGGTCGTCGTATTTAAAGGGATCCTCAGAATCTACACGCTCGTAATGCACAATGAAACAGAATCCAAGAAATTGGGTTGTGTGACGCCTACGTCAAAATAAAACATTAAGAAATGCAGACACACATAAACACTGGTTAAGTTAAGCGCACTCACAATAAATATCGGTGATAAAGTTGAGATATACAAGACAATGCGAGATAATGTTTGTTCCGTTATGGTGACCTACTTTTGAATAGAGACTTATCTTGGAAGAGGGCACCATACTATTTGACAGATATAAGTTAATATAATTTCAATACGTCCGTTCTTATCTTTACATAATATAAAGCCAAGTGTCATCTGTATTAATTTGTATGCAATCAGTAAACTACGTAACAGATTTTAAAATATTTTTTACCATAATTTAGATTTCTTTCTGAAAATGTTTGAATACACAAACCAGCTGAAATAGCGTAATCTATCTGTTTTTTTTGGTTATGTGTCGAAATTTGCACTGCGCGAAGTTCAAGCGGGTTTGTCAACTATAAACAAACAAAAGTTTTACCATAAACGGCGTGAAAATTGTATGTCAAATATCAGATCCAGATAATGAAATCACTCGTTGGTCAGATTATAAGATCTAAAACGCAAATGACCTAAGCAAACACAGTTGTAACATCGAAAGTGCATACACGTTTTGAAGATGATTAATTCACAACTACCACTTAAGGCATTATTGACTCAGCCCCGCCCCAATTGGTCATCGACTTCCTAAAAATACAGCCGAGTGGCCTTGGCCGACAAATTCAAATATTACACAATGATAATCACCTGCAGAAAATTGCAACTGGTTTTAAGAGCAATGACCGAACGGAGAATCCATCACCGGTTATCAACAGGGAAGTTTTATAGTCTAGAGAAGAGATAAAAATACCCTACGATTGTACAATTTAAAAGACTATTACTGATACGTAAATAATTAATATTGATTATACCACGCCATTGGAATTACAGAAGAATCCGTTAAAGCAAATTTAATAAGGCGGATATTAAAACTTACTTACACACACACTCATTTATCTTGCTAATGCTGTTTTGATTACAAATCTTCTTAAGGCAAGCAAAAAGTCTATTTCATTAATAGTTTGGATCAAACGTCGGTCACGCATTATCTACTTAACCTCAAAAGCAACAGCATAATTTGCCAAAACCATAATGCTTTTATAAAACACCTAGCTTTAACATAACTTCGAAAGTAAAAAATAGAGACATGAGCGTAATCATCACTTAAATTTGAAGTAATTCTTCGTAGCACGTAAGATCTAAATTGTTGGCATCCTCAATCCACAATAGCGCTATTCAAAGTTAATAGACAAAAAGAGGAACACAATGACAGCGTAGTAGAAACGATAATCCAATCAGAGGCCTACACCACAACATTTATTCAACCATACAACTTCAATAAACTCAATCTACAAAATTACTGACATCGAATTGACCGAAAATAAAAAAGAGATCCAATCATAATCGAGACATGACAGCAATTTGAGCAAAATTAAAAGAAATTTCAAATTCAATTCAAAATGATGTAAGATCTGAATGAGCAATCACAATTCGTAGTTTGTTCACCTTAAAGCTCAGACGCATAAAAAGCTAGAAAACCATGCAATGACTAGATCTCCGATAAAAGATTGATTGGCAATATAAATGAATGGCAGATTTCTATGACCTATGTTTTTGACACGCCAATCACGTAGTTCAGCAATAAAATTAACAAATTCAAAAACAGGAGATTTTCTTTCAGCGAAGCATGCGCAGAATTTAAATTATAATGGAATTTGCATGTTTAGGTAAATATTTGTGTGTGAAAAGAGAACAACTTTAAAAGACTATTTTACATTTTAAACTAATTTTTAAAATTTTTAATAGCACTTCTGTCTGTACCGGTTGGACATTTATATGAAAAGTGACTGCTATTATTTTTATTTGCATTTGGCACGTCCTAATGCTGTTATCACCCATCAATTTAAATTAATCAATAATGCAGTTGCAGACGGTTTAGATTCTAGATATTCTTGAAAGAATATAAATTGGTCTGTATGAGATAACGGTACCGTCAATTATTTTAATATATTTCACACGTTATTTGATCTTCTGAATTATAGGATCTTGCTGTTAGTGTCAATAGAGGCAACCCGCTGAGGCCTCGGCCGCAAAAAGCTTAGCAAACACGGTTTGTGTAAATAGTGGTGAAAAAAATGAGGCTAAATGGGAGGCCTCGTGCGAACTGTCATCAACGGCTGATCAGTAGTTGTTGTTTCTGTCAACAAGGTGACGGACTGAACACGGATGAGCACTTCACGAGACCGGTTCAATGGCAACTTGACAGAAGCCGTCGCCAGCAGTTGGAAAAATCACCAACGAAATAAACGACAATCGGCAAACAGTATCATCTATTGACACTTTTAACATTGTTTTTCGATTAGGTCACAAATAGCAGGCTTTTAAAACCTTTGGCGTTACTGCATTGTTTGCTTCGCCAAGCTAGATCGAGTACAGGCATTGTGTTATGGCCAGTACATTAGCATTTTTGTATTGTATTGTCAAAAAATCAAGGAACGGAAAGATCTGTCAGTCAATGTTGTAAGTAAAAATAAGATTTACATACACGATATCAATCACGATTTGTGAGTAATACAACCGTTGGAACGTTTTCGTCGTTTCATTGTCGAAGTGGGCGGAAAAAACTAAGTAGCCCGATTTAATTGCAGAGTGACTATGCAATAAAATCTAATTCAGTTTTTAACTAATTAACTACTCTTACCATGACGGCCAAATAGGACAAAGACAACGATACACCTGCGAAAATTTTTACGTCGATTGAAAAAGATGATAGTGAATTAGAAAAAAGCGCGGATACAATCGCTGGCAGGAAAGAAAAAACTGCATTCGTAGAAACACGGTCAAAAAGCACGATTCATCCCCAGTCGATGACCGCAGGCAAGTCTAGACACACTGAACGTCTATTAACTTACATTGTGTTCCCATTAAAAAAAACTGGTTGCGCAAAAGGAACAAGTACCATCACAGTACATGATGTAATTGTTAGATTCTGCATTAGACAAGATAACCAGAGAAGATGCTGTTTTAGGCTGTGTTGGATCATGAAACATCATAACAATAATAAAGCTTATATTACAAACCGAAGCGTGCGTTTTTTATAACGTATCAAAAATCACTTAACAACCCGAATATGATCTCGATATGTAATTGCCTACGATACGATGTAATTGCTAGCTGCAAGCTACGATCTTCATTCGGCGGTAGCTAATTGATATTACATTTACTTTTTATTGTTCTGCAGGTACCAATTGATGCCAGACATGCTGTTATTATTTCGACGATAAAGCAATAGAAGAACAAAAGCAAAAAGCTAGAGACAAAAACAATAGACCTAAAACAAGGCTTATTTTATCTCACGGGTCCACAATTTCCACTATTGGACGAAGCGTAAAATATTCCTTAAAATTCCTGATCCCAGCCCAATCAATTACATTTTTACCATGACACGATCGGATTAATAAAATTTCTATTCTGGCCATGCAAACTTAAAAAGCTTAGCATTCCAAATCAATTTCGGCAAAAATGTTTGCATGCATCTCTGCAAAAATAAGTCATGGTAGGTACTATTTCGTGCGTTGAAAATTTAACAATTCAGGAGATGTAAGTAAAAAATTAGTATATATCGTGTGTTAGACCAATGAACCTGGGATCTCACGGATAATTGAAATGCGCAAGCGCTTCATTTACTAACTGCAAAGCGTCTAGACTTTTATACGTTCAAGGACTCCATATAAAAAGCATTTCGCCTAATACGTGAGATTGCCGATTCGTTGCGCCTAGGCAATATTCAATAACATTTTATTAACACCGTGTAACAGATTGGATTTGCATTGTTTAATAACTTGTGCGATTGATATAAAAAGTCAAAAGAGTCCATAAGTTGTCACAAGTGTTATTGCCAATAAATTATCGAAAAGTTTAAAGCGCCATTTGTTAACAGAGCATGAAGCAAAACCGGAGATCACAATACATCACTGTTTCGCACATAAATCGTTTTGTAACCGACACTGGTACCTACATGCGCAAACGCATGCTGAATTGAATCGATGGTGTGATGCACAATTTTCGGCATTCCGATTTAGTATTCAACAAGTGACAGGAACGTAATCCAGTGGGTGGGACTCGTGCACTTACTTAGAATATGATGAATATTTCATTAATTTCAGGTGTAGATTTTTTTATGTCTAGGTCATCAATCAAGTGAATTTATAATGACTTCCCTTTTATTTACAATAGTTAGTTTTACAGTAGACATTTGCAGCTCGTTTGCAGGTTCTCCGTAACTTGCTGCACTTATCTATAAGATTAATTGCGTAATCGAGCAGATAAACTGCGGATAAAGCAACTTGCAAACCGGGCTTTTACTTAACTAACACGATGGCGAGCAACCTGTAGGTTGAGCAGGAACTTCCCAAGTGATCGTAACAAATAGAATAAAGCTTAAGAAAAAGTTGAACGCTAATAAATTGATTACGCTATTGTTTTTATACAAATTCATTACAACTATTCAATCGAAGCACGTCAATCTGCAGCATCAAATAACCTATAACCTCTGTCAGCACGTGATGAAGTTCATTTCTAACCTTTCGTACAACTTCATTATCACCAACAACCGCCAAAACAGTATCTATGTCTTCAGTAATACGGTCTATAATCATTATTCATATTATAGTTACTTTTTTTAACTCAAAATCACCAACGTGAGCAACGGCAGCTAAATCGTGAACACTGACAGGTAAGCTAATGGACAAAATGGCTGTCAAAAAAACGACCGTAATTATATTTTTTCTCGCTGATTATATTAATTCCGATAGCGTTTGTTGGTTTTTGGTTTTTAGCCGTTATTACGGGTAATGGTGAGATTAAGTTTAATTAAAGTGAACGTGTCTACAGCAAATGGAAAGGGAACTGTCGTTGCATGGACAGAAATAAAATTATAAATTTACGATCTTATAAGTGCAGAGGAAGTAAAATATTATGGTCCTGGGATCGGAAACACCACTGTCAATCAAATAACAAGTTTTCCCCCGAGCTCTGATTGCAAAAAAAAGCCAGGAAAAGGACATTTTGTTAGTTTTAATTAAGATATATTTGGTACTTTAAAAGAGGCAGATTTAATGCTACAACTTTTTATTCCGTCTAGGTAAATCAAAGAGCTATCTAGTTTTTACGATCACAGTCTAAACCTAGCAACCGATGCAAAAAAAACTAGACGCGGTCGTTGTCACCTGACAGTGAGTGATGTCACAAGTACGATGACAAACAAAATTAGCATTTCACAATACAATAGCTTCTACAATCTTACACAAAACGTTTTTGTGTCATTAGATATCGCTAATGACTGTTCAAATGGAGAGAAAGCCGTAGATAATAAAACTGAGGAACCAAAGCTTTATAGTCTAGGTTTACGATTGATTATTATACAAAATAAACGGTTATTTGATTAGTCGGAATAATATGCACAAATTGCACGGTTTAAATATAGACGGAGTTGATTAGCACATCCTTATTGTCACTAACACGCTAAATGCTTGGTTTTGTGGTAATTGCCGCACAAATAAATTTGGACAAACATAAACTTTTAGGCTTTTGTCAACTTTTCCTGTTTTACTGCCTCGTGTTGACTTAGCACTGTTTTCAGAGCTTGATCAAACACATATGGATGGATTCTTATATTTGATGTTATCATACGGCATTTCTTTAGTTGTTTCTTTACTTTAAAAACAAAATGTGAATTGATGATACAATAAGACATGCTAGGTCCCTGACAAAATAATACACGCCGTGTTATTTTTAATTTACAAGTAGCAGGTATCAATTGTCTAAAGTGACCGCTTCAAACTTCAATCTTGCAATTTATGAGAAACAATAAACTTACCTACAGATTATGTGCAAGCGCATCATATCAAAAGACGATCAACACGATGCCGCTTGACAAAAGATTCAAGGTTAATTAATTTTTCGATTTTGATACTTCTTAGTAAAAAACTAGCAGTATTACTGCCATTACATAGTTTTGATAATAGAAATACATGTTATAACATTGGCTTTGTAGTAGAAATCTCTTATTTCAATCAGCCAAGAGTCGTATAAAATATGAGTATCATTTTACAACACAACCATAAATGCAGTAAATGCAACAAATAAACAATTTGCATTCTCGATATAGGTAAAGACTTTTTTTAAGTCATGACCCCAAAATGACGTAAACTACGAACAAAAATTCGGATACAACAAGCCCGAACATATTAGCAATCAAATCGAATCAGGATTCGAAACGCTGAAACCAAATTTCATTGCTCTAATAAAAAATCAAGAATCATCGATTTTTATCATTATAAAAGCTAATTTCCAACATTACACTGTCAAAACACGAAAGGACCATCATTAGGTATACATTTTAACGCAAGCCACCCATGGTTATTGACAAATTCAATTTAAAATCAAAAACAACGACTGCACACAAACTAAATGCACACTTTCCCAACACTTAAATGTCCTGATATTACCAAAGACTTTAAAAGCGACACAATTTTAATTGGCGATTGCCAAAAGGACTGAAGCAAATCGGGTTTTTATTTGGATGAGTTCAGCGACTTTCCCATTATCGATACTCATAATAAAAACTGCATTAGTACTCACTGACATATCGTCTAAATAACTCATAAAAGATTTAAATACATCACTGTTGATGTGGCCATAAATATTACTGTGACATCAATGTCAGTTGGGGAATTCGATTTATCGTCGTGATCAACAAAGTTAATACAATAAAAAAGCCAGCATGGGCGATCTTCGGACAACAAAAGTGAGAACGTCTAATTACTCCCTCAATTTACTTTTACCGTCGTGGAATAAAATCTAAGTGCAATTTGACACGACAGCGTGCAAGGATGCCGCAGCGCTTACAAAGGATGCTAATTAGACGTGCAATAATTTCAAAGTAATAAAAGTACTAACGCTAAGCTTATGCAATAAAAAGAGCATTGACAGCAATACGCTAGGCACCAAAACGTCAAAAGGCTGAAATTTCGAGGAAGTCGAATTCAATTTGGGAACAAAAAATAGCAGGAAATAAAAACTTACCTCTGCATTTTGGATAGGTGCTCTAAATCTGAATACAGGCGGGGAGTACGCCAAGGCGGCTTTTGCAGCGGACGCCAGTTGCACAGCTCCTAGCGCCGCTCTGTTTCCCTCGCCGCAATTAGCTGGGGGCCCCCGCAGCTCATCAATCTGGGCTCCTAGCAGCTCGTTACGTAGAAGACAGCCGTATGCTAAGTGGTCTCTGCCACCACCAGCCCCATCGTTGCCACCGCCGTCTCCACGCGCTTTCTTGGCTGGTTGATTCTCTTGGCCGCGGCGTATTGCTATAGAAAAAAATATATATAATGTTTATATCCCGAACCAAAAAGACAATAAAAGTAACTAATACTAAATGTCAATAGGATAATTGAATATATATTTTATGGATATTATTGTTAATCATGCGTTTCCATGTAAACATTATTATCTCAATAATGTATTTTTGGATGCGCGCGAGCACAATATGAAACATATGTAACTTCTTAGATTTACGCGATTATTATTACTTGAAATTAAACTCTAGTCTAGGTAGTCTACCCGTGACCACGGCATTTGCAAAAATGCCGAAACGTCGGAAAATCAAAAATAATAAAATAAACGCGTAAAACCCGTTAAAATGAGTTTAATTTCAAGTAATGAAACATATGTCCTAAACAACGCGTGCCACCGCATAGTGACTCATTTATGGAAAAAACTTGACAAAGCTTTTAAATAAATAGAAAAAAATATTCTCTTGATGAACACATATTTTGACTGGTTTAGGCGTCGATAAGATTTATGGCAGGGGCGAAGACTTATTGTTATTTTACACCTATACATCCTAAGTTTAGAATTAAATGTAATAAATTAAACTTTACGTCTAAATACTGTAGTTACATCACGACTAATAAATAAAGTTCTACCTAAAACTTTTGAAACGAAAAGATCGAATCACATTATGCAAACTACTACTCTATATAATATACCCTATGAATAGTTTTAATGGTTTCTTAATATTATCATAGACGAATGGCATTATCATAATGATTTATTTCAATTGAATAGAGACGGAATAGGGTCATTGCACTAATACAGGACATTTGGCAGACACAAAATGTCACTGCTGAAGTTTAATCATCATTATTCACCGAAATCGAAATCCGAGACCGAAATTATCTATTGTTGACAGATGACAGGCAGACGAAATAAAACACACAGATATAGATTTGCACCGAGCCGGGAGGTGGTCCCAAAAATATCACCCCGCTTCCCGAATCACCTCCCCAAAGTTCCGATTAGGAACGAGTGAATCATTAGAACAAAAATGCACTTGAACAGGCGTGATTCATGTCACCAATATAGTATTGAATGGTATCTGTTCTTTGCATTCAACAGCAACGGAACTACTTAAGAAATGCATATCAAAAACCTTTTCAGAACCGAACGTCAACCAATATTTTGTCGATCATGGCAAAATTATACAATACATTAAAACAGGTCAATGTTAGGCCAATGCACTTCCCAAACACCGGGCGGATGTTGGATCCTGTCGGTCGGGTCTGAATTTTAATTCTAACGTATAATAATAACAAAGTCAATTGTTAACCGTCGGTTAGGTTCAATCACACCTTTTCCTTCCTTGGACTATCCATAAACGACTTCGGACTATATTTGGTCAGAGACGTGACGTGACAGTCCAGCAATACGCCCGTAATTAATTCTGACTATCGCCAAATTTGTATGCCAGCAGGTACCGGCGAAAATATGTTTAATGATGATAGCCTTAAGGTTTAGAATGATGTGATCTGAGCAGTTGTTAATTGTCTAAGCCCAACCGTCTCTGGCCTCCTACTCCACCTACGAGGATGCTGCCCACATTCAATATCGGGCGATGCAAATTGGCCTAAATTCTGCAAAGCACCTTCTCTATAACACAAAGTAATTTTAATTTACTCGCCTACACAGAAGCATATGCTAGAGTCAAGTTAAATTACAGAATTGATATTGTGGCAGCAAATCGTGCTTCAAGGAACATTTAACATATTTTAAGATGCCATTTAAATTAAGGGCCAAGACCAGTACAATAGCAATTTGACAAGGAACATCTAAGTTTTATTTAAATCGATGGCAGTTCAAAAGTAAGTACTAACTTACTTTATATTCTACAAATAGTAAAGCACATGTAAGTATAGGTAAGGTTAGTACTTGAGGAGTTTTATTTCTAAGTAGGTATCTATAAAATAAACCAACCTACAGAATTCCTCCGTGACTAACAATACAAGGAAAACTGCATTACGTCAATGCACGTACAAGCACAAAATACCTACTACTAATATTTGTACAACACCGAGTATTTTCTAGGTTAGGTAATGAAATTGGCGTGCCTATACGATTACTTATCGATTACAGTCAGTGCATGAAACAGGTAACACTCAAAGCCGATAAAGTGACCCAGATAACACATTTTATTACTTTTTTGCATTTATAATAATACACAAACCTAAGAAAGACTAATCTATAAACAGAACACGACGTTTTCTATAACCAAGGAAATCATATAAAATCTAATTATGGGTATTTATTGTAAACGATTGCGGTCTTTCAACATGTTTTGCAACCAGCTAGCTTTATAGATTTCGTTGTTTAAATATTGATAAATCCAGCTCACTAAATAGTAAACTTCAAAACAAGGCAATCTTTTAATACATTAATGAGCAGTTAGTACTCAAGGCATAAATTCCAAAAGCACTAAAACAAAATCAGACAGACTAATATTAAAAACAGACGCGTCTGCAACTGCACTTAGTATTTACGTGCCTAGGCACTTGGCTTAGGTTTCTTGTGAAAGTCTAACTCTAACTTTGTATTGGGGTCACTAACGGTACTCGCTGCAACTAGGGAATTGAAAGGGCCCTTTCTAATGCAAGTTGATTCACCAGTCGTAACAGAAGATGCATTAAGTTCTTTAACCTCATCAATGTTATCTCCAGTCATTAGGGCAATTTTAACAAGAGTGTTCTTTTCAAAATTATCAAATGCAGCAAGTAGCGTGAGCATGCATCGGTTATCGCTTATAATCGTTATCGTCTGACCCGGCGACTACTGGTTAAGTAAACATTCTCCGAACGAATTGATTTTCAACTCAAACAAATCGAAACGGCATGACTCGACTAGAAATCTCTAAGTGAACGTAATTATATTATCTAAACAACTGTGCGTGCAATATAAGTACAATCTATCTCAGTTTAAAGTACCCAATAAAGTCCTCTAAATGACGGGTAAGATAGGAGCAAGTAATCTTAGGGTTTTAGTTTTACGAGAATTGCTTTCATACAGGTTTTTACTACGATAACAAAATGTGAGTTAACATAAAGTGAGGATGATATTATCATTCAGCGTGGAGTTCTCAGGTCGTGCAATGGCCTCAAACTTGCAAATTTATCTTGTGCATGCACCACTGCGTCAAAGGAACAAACATTCCATTTTATCTTTATGCAGTTTGAAAAGATAAATAACATCCTCAAATTTAAAGAGCTTCGACATGAGAAATTACAGTTTTCCTAAAACGATAAAATACCCGGCTCCCTACCTCCACGGAAGCTGATCTCAAATTAAAATTGCCTTAAATTAACTCCACAAATTAAAGAACTTACCAGCATGCAATTTAAAAGATACGTAATATCTAAAGATTCCAAATTACCAAAATATACAAAATCCCAATCTACATTGCTGTTTGCTAAAATATCAATACAAAAATAAACGTGGAAACATAAAAGGATCAACAATAAAAAGTGGTATTGATTTTAAAAAAGGTGTCAAAGGCATGTAATATTTTTGCCAAAAATATGTCCTTACGATCACATTTCAATAGAGATAAAGTCCCACCAATTGGTGTTTTGTTACAGTATCACTGATATTGGCACATGAACATAAACTTTTTTTCACTGTTACCGAGTAATGGCAAAAAAATCCGCCCACGTTTCAAACTACATTTGGTGGTAACGCGCAATTTGGTATCACCGGCATCGTATTGATGACGCTTGCGCAACTATGAAGCCTAAAATTAGATTTAATGAAGTTCGGTAGGTAAATAATAAGTATACAGATGGATTCAATGCTTTGTATGTACATGAGTAGTACAAAGATTCGTGAGTGCATTGAACCAAGACGTGGCTAGTCACTTATAGGGTCGTGAGAGTATAACGATTCACTCGTTTTTGTGGAAACAGTTTTTGCTACTGTTTTAATTTTTATTTCAAATATTGCCAGTGTGCGGTAATTACTGTATCCAATTCTTATTATTCGACTTTTTTACCGATTGAATAAGAAATTCAAGGACAGTATGTTACTTACGAAATTGTAAATTATGAATTAGCATAAATAAAATTACGCACAATAATTATGCGTTTTTAACGAATCCAAAAAAATATGGGGACCAAATAATTTAAAATTAATTATGCGCAGTCAAATGTCAAATTTTCAAATAAAAGTTTAGTTTCCTGTGGATTTCTGATTATTCATGAGAGAATCTCAAGTACAGGATTTGCTGCAATTAAAATATGCAGTAGGAAACATTTAATCGCATTAAAGATATTAATTAGTATATTCTCAACAAAAATAATATAAAAACTGCAGGTGTAGGACATAATTCAATTCAGATTGGCAGATAGATAAAGCTTGAAATCACAGCGACACTGCCCGTCCACAATATAAATCACACTTAGTTAATTGTCATCCACTCATTTAGCAGATACAGAAGAGAATTAAGATAACAACCATCAAGCAAATAACGCAGTGACAGGTTTCAATGATGAAATCAGTACACTCGTGACAACTAATGGATCACCTTCATTGTCATACCATGCTCAATACAAAGTCAAAGACATGACACACGACATACAAGAAAAAACCGTAACAATCACAGACACAATACCTGTTGATTGACCAAGATTTTCATTGTAACCTGATATAGCATGCCATCAATATATCATCTACACAGATCTGCGATTTAAGAAACTGATGATAAATATTAATGAGATAGACACGATAAAACAATATCTCTAATAAAATTTGTAGAATATATCATTAGTTACAGTCAGCTTGACAAGAGCTTTAACTTCTGTGTTTTTGATTGTTCGTAGTTTTTACTGTGCTGTGAAAATAGCCATTTATGAATGCCAGAATTATTAATTAACGTGAGTTTTTTTCCCAAAGCATCTACGTTTCAAAGCCTCGTTTAGTACTTGAACAATGAGAAAATATTCCAATGATTTCACAATCACACATACCACGCTATGTTCGGTAGTTCCTAAGCTAACAGTTCCCTGAATGAGGTCAGAAGTGTTTGTCTTTACTATGCAAACAACGGTAACAAAACTTATATTTGCTCTTCTAACTCAGTCAGGTGTAAAGTAATGAGTATTGAGTATTAAAGTCACTGTTAATTTTAACTTGACGTGTAACCCCACTTGGCATCTTACTTTGTTGACAAATGTAGAAAGTATCGATGACCTCAAAGCAGTCAACTATGGCAAAAATATTACGTACTTTCAGTTTTTTTACTAGAAAAATATTTTTTTAATACAGTTGCTCAAAAAGTGGCGTATTGCAGGGACGTATAGCGTTCGGGATGAGGGCTATTACACACGCGTGCTTTTTTTTTACCTTTCCCGCACTCGTGCGTTCGCTTTCCCAACTGTCAAAATAATGTCTATTAAAAAGAAAAATTAATCAACCATGAAGCTTTTACAAAAAAAAAAACATAGAAGTTTTTATGATTCATGTTAATGCTTACGTAGCGTAGGTATATTTCTAAAAAAAAACTATTAGTTTTTTTCGATATCAGATTTAATGATTTGATTGAATTAGTGTGGTTGGTTTCATTTCATTTTATCTCATTAAATTTTATTTTCATTTCATATCAATAAAAAAAAATCTACTGAAGACTTGGCTGTATGGGCATAGTAACCTTTGCCTACCAAATGGGTGAAGAAAAAATGGCGCCATTTTCAAAATGAGTTATTTCGACATTTACGATCCTAATTTTACATTTTATTAAATTCCTTAATTTTTTCGCAACTGTATTAAAAATAGTCGTTCAGTACACGTGCGGAACCGTCATTGCAACTCGTCCCGCCTGTCAACCCTCGCCTTCGTCTGTGCCTCGGCTCGGGTAGACATTGGTCGGGACTCGTTGTAATGACAGCCTTTCCACACTTGTATTGAAATATACTATAACAAAGCTTAATGCAGAATTATTGCATTGCAGGATTAGGCCAAGCCTTTATTGAAAAACTTCATCAATAACCATATACCACATCACGAATTTTAATCCCAATTAAGCGATGCTGTATATTTATAAAGCATTCATTTGCAAACAATTTATTGATAATAATTGTCGTTTGAATCTAACAAACCAATTTATTGAGTCATCAGCGAACAGGCAAAAACGTGCATTCAATTCCGTGTAGGGGTCAGTAACAGCAAATAACTCTAAAATATTAAAAAATATATTTCCAAATGGACGTTGACATGGATGATGGATTTCGGCTAATAAGTAATTGCCATATTAGTTTAATGGGCGAAAACTAAAATTACTAAATGGCCAAAGATTTGGCATCGGAATAAAGCAAGGCGATTCGTCAAGACAGCGTAGTAACAGGTAAAATTAAGGATGGGTGAATATTATTAATGTCCTGTGATTTGCTTGCTACTGGGTAATGACTGAAATCTAACCAAACGTCTCTCTCGTTGACTGATCACGTGATGGTCTAACTTCAAAGGCCGTTGTACGATTTTCCCGTAAGCGCCTTTCACTCGGATGGAAAGCTCATCAAGCCAAGTTAAGTGATCGTGGTGAACGTCGTCTCTTAAAGCCTGTTGCAACATGTTATAGACGATAAGGTAAACCAGCTGTGTATTTATATTTACTGGGAAAAGTATAAAAACATGAATCAGCTGATCGGTCGAGACACGTTTTCTGGAATACGGAAAACGATGGAGTTTGTGTAGTTGACTCAACCGTTATAAGACTTCATGGAATTAGACTTAAAATGTTTAGGATTGGTTTGTCTATCTTACAACGATGTATTAGAACTTCTAATCGTTTTTTTTATGATTTAAAATTGATGAAATTAGAAGGCACATTATTACAAACAACTATTACAGAGAAGTTTTTTCAGGAGCGTTGTAAGTGTGTGTAAAATTTTGCTTACAAAAATCAAACAAAAGCTTCCACTTTCCAATTTGCAACACGTGCAAAGAATGACGCTGCCAAACCTCGTATTGAAATCAAAAGCTTTTTTTACGGAGATGAATAAACAAAACCATATGATTCCTAGGTTAGTGTCTCATTCAATACCTATGTTTGCTTTAGGTAACACCCGCGTATGAGGTGTAGTGGATGACATCACTGTCTCAGCTGATCAAGTTGAAGGCTGGTCATAGTCTGAGCACTATGTAGGTGGAGTGTTTGCACAAAGGCATACCCTGAAATGGCCCCGTAGCAGACGCAAATAGGTAGTTTAACTTGAATAGATACTTTTTAGACAATAAGCTACTGGCCGGTTGGACAAAAAAAGAAAAAGAAGGAAACGCTTCACATTCGAAGGTTTATTTTAAAAATTTTGTTATGCTAATTTGCGAATTTCAAATGCAAATATGCATTCGCCCACTGACGAGACAAAGTAATTGTAAGTAGGTATGTTAACAGGTGCATGGATTTTCTTGTGCCGTATTATAAACCTAAAATAACAGAATTGAAAATCACAAAATTGCAATTCCCAAAAGTATATTCTGGCATCAAGTAACAAAATAGGTCACAGAAGCTTCGATTGCGACCTCTTGACGACAAGATAACCTAAAAATATTTACAAAAATAGGATGCCCATGCGCATTTTACGCACATATGCACGTATACATATAACCAAGTTTTAATAATCTTGGATAAGTTATCGAAAACAACTAATTTGTCTGCAGAGTCACTGGGACATAGTAATGTCACAGCTATCTTCTTATTTACACAGGTTCTAAAGTTATCAGGAAAACTGCATTTTGGTAATAAAATACTGATAATAATATATTTCTGTCTTGATTTTACGAATATAATGTAAACATTTCGTATACAGGTCAGGAACATTTTAAAGTAGGTATTTATTTCGATTAGACGAAATTTAATGTTTAATTTGTAAGTGATAACCTGATTAGACATTCAATTAGGTTTTTATTAGATTTGGCACGCGCCACAGACTTAATGACTCAAGAATTAATATGGTTTTCTTGTTAATCGTGCATTTTTAATGATTTTCATACACATTTATGAGTATAAAAAAATTAAAGCACATATTATTACACAAGCGTGCGCAAATAAAAAAGTACGATTTATTTAGTTTATGTATTATTTATTCCATAAGCATTACTCACGTTAGTAAAAACAAATTCATAAGGTTATTATAAAATTACCCTACTTACCTAACTACCTACTTAATTGTGGTCAAATGTTAATTGTTTCTGCGATTATTAAATACCTACACAGTGTATAAAATAATTATTTTTTTAATAATTTTCCTTGCGTTAGAATCATATCGTACTAAACGTTTAACCAATAGAAGGAGGTATCATTTCGAAGCGACAATTAACTACGACTTATAACTACTCATTGACCTCATATCCGGTAACAATTAACCAATCAGATACCTAATCAAAACGGAAATTAAAAAAAAGGAGACCGATTTTATTTTATTGTTAGGATTCAAGTTACATATGGATGGAATTGATTTAATCAGGAGTATGAGAAGCAAGGCTACTGAAAATCCACGCGTTAAATATTGATCACAGGAAAAATATAATTATTTCAATGTTCGACCTTATGTCATTGTAATAAAACATAGCAGAATATGTATCATTTGTTTGAATTAACTTCGGAAAGCGCATAATTTAAAGACACTCGCGAACCTAGAATTTTAACTTGACCACTTTTTTATAAGGTTTGCTTTGCTAATCGTTTTTTTCTTTGCAATTTCGACGTGTGCGAATTAAAAGAGATTCTAATTAAAACCATTATGGCTTGTATGTAGATTGAGGTAGTGGTCACGGATGACGAACCTTATAGTTTCACGGTCTGCAGATTTAGTTGCCATGGTGTTGTGGAAATCAGTGCGAAACAGGAATTATTATAGCATTATAAAAAAATGCAGGTTGAAAAACTAATAAAAGGGTAGAGATAGGGATTAAAAAATGTAGGTGCTTTGAGTGGAAGTTTCCAGGGGTTACTTGCCTATTTGTGAGAAGAGTTAAAACCTTTAGTTATATGTTACTAGTGGGTACCCGCGACTTTGTGAGGCGATAGAAGTGATTTTCCCGTGGGAATGAGATTTATTCCCGCGGTAAAAAGGAGCCAATTTTTATCCCAGGTTGTTGAACTATTCCGATTCCAAAATTTATTAAAATCGGTCCAGATGTTTTGACGTGAAAGCGGAACATACATAGACAGACAGACAAACACATTTTCACATTTATAATGTTAGTACTTAAATAAGTAAGTACATATTTAAATTTAACATAGGATATTCTACCTGAATATATTACCACTCTTAATTCCCATAACTTTCAAAGTTCCAAGGCCTAACTAGATCCCTCACGAAGCGTATTAAATAAATTGAATCACCTAATTAAGTTCTTGATTTCTCCGCTCCGCTGATCCCGACTCTTGCGCAATATGAATTCTATCATAATTCACAGAGTAACGCCCTTACAACTTATCTAAGGCACGCGACGGGCTTGGTACGAATACTCATTAGATGGGATATGCCTCAAGGAACATAGGTAATGCCATATCTCACATGTGAAAAGGGCAAATAGGGGACTGTGTGGTGTGATTTTATATCGTAAACTACGTGGCCAACTACCGGCGCATATACCCTACGAGAGCTATTTGGTAATCCTTCATTCTTACATGGAAATGGTTTGTACTGTACAATCAAATGTAAGATGTTGAATATCACGGAAAAGGGTTAGCAAATTTTAATTTATTCTTGGGTAATGCATAGTTATAACCAAATACAACTCATTTTGTCCCAGGTGAAACACGCGGAAAGCGTATTGATTAATCATTTTTGTAATTGATGAGGTTTATTATAAAGTTATGAAAAGTTTGGAATTGAACTTGTATTGAATTAAAAAACCTCTGTGATTCTTTCACTAATATTAAAAGGCAACTTAAGTCAACTAAATCTATTTAATACACGAGAATAAAACATGTCCATGTACAAAAAATAAAAAGATAGGTCATTTTGAATAAAACATGTTTTCCTAGGTACTTACATGAATAGTCAATGAATTTACAGGTAGTCAAGCAAAGCCCATTAACTTTTAAATGACCAATAACATTATCACAGATTTTAACATTACTGTAAGCTTAATTAATACCCATAATGTTAGTTACTATGGGAACTTAAGGGTATTACCCTAAGCCCTTTCATAAGAACAATATGTTAATTAAATAAGATAAAAATAATTAAGACTCCATTGTCAGTAATGAGGGTACCAGAGAATAAAATCTCATATTTACTTAATTAATGTGCATTATGAGAATAGAATTTCTTTCGAAAATAATGAGAGGTATTTGAAAATTACCATAACTACAGTTATGTCAGTAGGTGATGATAATTGAAATGCAGCATCAAATGAAAAGGGAAACTTATTACTAGAGATGCGCCGAGTAACACTTTTGCCGAGTACCGAGTACCGAGTATTACTCGGTTCATTTTTTTTTTAACCGAGTACTCGGCCGAGTAACTCGGTTCTATCAAATTCCCAATTTCGCGCGCGTACACAAGTACAAACGAACACAAGTATATTTAGAAGAAAATTTGTTGGCAAATAGTTGGGCACCAAACAAGGCATCATAATTTACATTTATTAAATTTTAAATGTTGATTATTTTTATTACTGTTCCTTTAATTTTGTCTCACTGGTACTCATCATTTTGATTCTATTACTTGAGGATGTCAAAGATTTCCTCAATCAGTACGTTTTGATTAACACTGTTGTTTCAATTATATCTACCTAAATATATTGCTCTCTTTAAACAAAGTTTATTACTTTTTTGGTACTCGGTACTCGGCATTCGTATACCGAGTTACTCGGCCGAGTACCGAGTAACAAAAAACCTGCCGAGTACGCCGAGTACCGAGTACAAACCGAGTACTCGGCCCATCTCTACTTATTACTTAATGAAGTTAGTGAGAAGAAAATTGAATAAGAATAGCAAATTAATAAGGACATTTTTAAATATTTTTCTTTTAAATAACTATTTTACTTTGTAAAGTTTAATTTAAATTAAATTTCAATCATTAACAAAATTGATTCTGATTCACTAATGCAAATAGTATAGGGAATACCTATTATATTTTATTTCTTTTTTCAGAATTATTGAACAGAATCGTTTGGTTTTTAAGTTTATATTCCAACCATAAAATAGACACACATATAACTTAATAAGTTACATATAAAGTGCAAGCTATTACTAGACGATTAATAAGATTAACTTAACGAAGATATAATGGTTTAAAAAAGTTTTGTTTCTATGGTACGAGTATTATGGAATGTAAAATTTGTCTCATTTGTCATTAGATTTTGCAGAACATAATAACTAACAAGTTTTTGTAATAAACAAACTCTTGCAAAGATAATCAGTAATACAAAATCAATAATTATAATAATGTAATGTTCAAGTAAGAGCAAAAAATATAATCTACAATAATAAACCTATAATTATGTTTGAGCTTGAAATTACAATTGTTATTACGCTCAATTTAGTAGCAGCGAAATAGGCACAAACTATTTGCTGTTTCATTCACTTTTTGTAAAGTTGATTTGCAGTAAAAAATAAGATATCAAATCTATTTCATGTTTTTTAGGTTTTATTGAATATGTTCATGAACACTAACAGCTGATAATTGAGAAATTCAAACAAATAAGAAAGGAATATACTCAGAAAAATTCTAAACACATATAATAATAAAGGCTTACCTTGAAAGCTTGTCTGCCAATTCTTGTCAAGTCTGCAAGGTATAAATCTGTCCATTGGTTCGGGTCTCACTAAAACTGACTGCTTCTTGCTGACCGGACTGCATTGTTCCATTAATCTTTTACCATACGAATCACTAAACATTTTGAAATCTTACTCCAACAACTGAGTTCTCAAACAAAAAGTTTTAGAAATAGTTTTTATATAATTGAACAGGAGGTAAGTAACAAATTTCTGGAAGAGTCACGACTAGATTATTTTCTCACGAATACGAGTTACTTATTCATAGTAACTACGCGTTCACTGTAAAGTATGGCAAGTACAATTGATTAGACCTCAGCAACAAGCAAGAGTTGTGTACTCTACGAGTGCTGAAAACCATTTGACTTGGTTTGTTTGGCAATCCATGATATCGACAAGACACTACACTCAAAACGGCCGCTTATACTTCAGACTATCAAAATGTTGGTTAGATGCTTGAGGTTTCAGTGGAATAAATATGTTTGCTACACAAAATGTGATCCTTAAATGATTGAAATTTCTCTATTTTAACACAAAATCACCGTAATTACTTCGTGTATCAAAAAATAAACCAATGTGTTGCCATTGAAAAAAAAACGTCATTTTTAAAATAAACGGTTTTCGCTTTCATTTTGACATTATGAAAATCAAATATATGTAGATAGTGTAGATATAAACAAAGAAAAATGTTATTTCAGACTGAAATTCCAGAATAAGGGAATTTTTTAATAATACAATAAATGAAGTATGTACAAATTTGAATTTGGTTTGGGCTGCTAGGTGAATAAAAATGTAGTGATAGCACTGAAAAGTCATGTACTACTATGTGTACTAAGTCATAAAAATTCATGGCATGACATAAATGTATCATACCTACAAATACCTATTGTTTTTCGAAATAAAAATTCGTATAAATGTGTAGTTTTTCGCATGCAAAAAAAGAAAAAAAAACATTAAGTAATTTCAATACAATCGATGAAAGTCAAAATATATTTATCTGTATAGGAGGCAAAAATCCACTTCGGATACTTGCCTATATAGCTCATAATTGGAACCTACAACTGGCCGCAAAAGTAGCTTAATAAAATCAACTGTTTATAACGTAATAAGAATAATACCCAACGCATTGTATGTATTTGTCGTGACAAGAGCGCTTACAAGAGCGAAACAAAACTTAAGTTAAAAACGTTAATTATGTTCTGTTTTACAAGTTGCTATCCAACTGGTGTTAGGTTGTTTTGCATATTTAATTCTATTGCGAAGCTAGTTAGTTAGTTCCTATAGAATAAAAATAATCCTATTATCGTACTTCCTACAATATACATATTTTTTATTAGTACTCAAATATTAATCTGGCGAAAATTGGAAAGTCTCGACTGGCAACCCTGACCCTAGTTGTCACGACACGGGCTGCAAACTAAGGGATTTTCCTCCTAAATTTAGGGGTTTAAGAAGTAAGTAATTTTTAAGGGTGGTGGTGGATCAGCTAGTCTATTATGTTAGCCATTGAAAATTAAATATCCTTTTTAATTAGTTCAAAACTTTGGAAACCAGTCTTATGTCGTGGTCCTTTAATCAAATACGTGAAAACGTTGGTAAGCGTGCAAATGCGTGGACCAAAAAAGATTTCATTACTCACAAACGTTAGCACTGAAATCAATTTGGTCCACTTGTTGGTACGAACATATGCTAGGACGTTCTGTCAAAATGACAGGTGGTTTAATATGGGTCAGTAAGATTGCATATTGAGGTTTTCCCAATGAATCTGCTAAATATCTTTACACTAAACAATATAAGTTCAACATAACTTGTCCGAAAGTATAGATCTTACAAATTAAAGTATTCAGTTGACAGTTTGGCATTGACTGACATTCATCTGACATTGCTGCACACAGTGCACTACCTATCTTTTGTTTGCATCG
Source organism: Emmelina monodactyla (assembly GCA_916618145.1). Lineage (NCBI taxonomy): Eukaryota > Metazoa > Arthropoda > Insecta > Lepidoptera > Pterophoridae > Emmelina > Emmelina monodactyla. The sequence goes on along the minus strand of OU745304.1, from coordinate 9,864,843 downwards.
TTAGCACTGAACGATGACGTCACTCATGACGTCAGACCGCTCAGAGTGTGCAAACGTTCGGATTAATGGACCGACCGTGTGCACGCAAATAGTGCAGAAAGCGCGCTGACAGGAATTTCGGACCAGTATATTAGTTGTACGAATTATGTGTCAGCACTCAGCACACGTAATATGATTTTCATTTATTTTAACCTTTTCCAGAAATATTTGTAAATTCGATTTCTATTGGCTGTCATAATAGCCCAGCGGTTTAGTTTTTTTTTCTAAATATTAATTGGAAAACAATATTAGGTTTATTTAGATTTAAGAGGTTTCGACTCAGAATTTAGGGATATATTTTTGAGAATTGCTAACACTGCTGAACGCTACTTAATCGTCTGTCACTGTCAGTGATATGTGAAGTGATCACCCGTCCTGTCACTGATAATCAAATTGGCCAAATTGTATAAAATCTAGTGAAGCGGTTAAAGCGTCATAGAGGAAATTTTGTATTAGCTTTGCTATAATATTAGATTATTTGCGAGGTGGTGGCGATACTTGGTTGTTATTTGAAAACAATACGTTTTTCTCTTTCACCCATAAACAGTAAAACACAAAATGAATCAAAATCGAAGATATGATCGTTATGAATCTGGGGAGTTTCCTCCTCATTCCAGATTATTTATAGTATGCGAGAAGTCGATAACGGCGGAAAAGATAATTGATGCATTCTCCAGATTCGGTAAAATAGACGATGTTAAGGTGCCACTTGACCACAGCACTGGTAATCCTAAAGGTTTTGCTTATATACAGTTCTTAAAGACAACAGACGCTGCTGACGCGTTGGAAGAAATGAATTTAAAAGTTTTGCCTGATTGCCAACGCGCATTGAAAATAATGGTTGCTGCAAACCGTTCTGACATACTGCATTCATCAGACTATGATGAGGAACAATATAAAAGAATTTTTATAAATGCTCCTAAATCAGCATCTGAAGAAACTTTGCTTTCAGTGTTTGGTAGATTTGGGCATATTGAATCCATTGTTATTCAAAGAGACAAACACACAGATCAGTCTAGAGGTCTGGCCTATATAAAGTTCAGAAAATTTTCTGAAGCTGCAAAGGCTATTGAGCAGTGTGAACGACATTATAGAGCAGTTTTCGCTAGTCCCAAAGGAAGTAAAGATAAGAGGCGTCATGAAACATCCTTCGAGTCAAGTATCAATAACTTGGCTTCATCATCAAATATAAAAACTTCATTGATTTCAATTATGAACTCTCAACCAAATGGTTACACTAAAGTAAATTACATGTGCTGTCCATACCTCACACAGAAACATGCTTCAATGATATTTGATTTAGTCCCGGGTATGACCCACTGTCAATACTTTGTAGATTTGGTACAAAATTATGGTAAAGGCACAGTTACATATTCTAATCCTGTGTCTGCAGCATATGCTGTTGAGAAAATAAACAAGTTTGAATATCCCCCGGGTATGAAGATTTTTGTTAAGCCAGATAATTCAAATTTTGAAAACTATGACCATAGCTACCAGAATATTCCTGATGCGGTAAAGAACATACGACGAGCCATTGCTTCAACTGCAAATGCTCCGTCACCTGACTTGGCTCAATTGGCTGAGGCTGTAGCTGAAGCTTCTAAGTTAATTAAAACTGTCACAGGTTCTGCAATGAATGATGAGACGCCTGATAGCAATGATTTGAACTACTGTAGTGTAGAGTTGCCCCCGCCTCAACCTTTAGCGCATATTGATAGCCCTATGGCTAAGCGCTGCTTTCTTGTTTGCAAGCCGTCTCCACCCCCACTGACTGTTTTGCGTGACGTTTTCTGTCGTTTTGGGAATCTAATAGAGGTTTATACATTACCAAGTAAGACTGTAGGTTATGCTCGGTATGCTTCCTCTCATTCGGCTGATGAAGCCATAAGGAAGTTACATGGTGCGGAGATTTGTGGTATTCGTATCAAAGTGTTGGAAGCTGAGGACGAAGCTCCACCCAAAAGAAGGAAATACTAAAGGATGACATACATTTCTTGTAATTTACGTACCTACTAACGGACACAATAAAAAATACAAACATACTGACTACAAATCTTATTTTTGCTACATAAAAGGGACTAAAATTGACAGACTGACATAAATTATAGTCCTTTTTATTTAAGCTTATCCCAATAGACGTAACAATACTGAGGTACAAACAAGGACAAACTTGGTAGTAGAAATGAAAGAGCAACTATTTTCAGTGTTACACATTTACTAATCTAGATATCACATATAAAACTGTCTTTAACATAATTATTTCAAAAGCTAACAACATTTTTTTTTAATAAGATTTAATCAGAACAAACAAAAATGCTGATTGAGGTAGGTACTTTAACCCCAGTATTGTTAGGATATTTCTAACATAGCTTGTCTTAAAAGTGGCATTAGTTGTTCCCTGTATAAAGGGTGTTTATCACCATGTGTTATTTTCAAAACTTTTTCAGAGCTCTTCAAATGTTCCAACGCTTTTTGCGAGTCCATTTTGTAGAGGAGAATTTTGCCATATTTTAAATGCAAAAGACCAAGTAGCGGGTGTCGGTCGCCGTAATAGAACCTGGAAAAAATAAAGCTATAAAATATAAGTTACCTAAATGAAAGTGGGGATCCACTTTTATTGCAGTAGGTCTTTATATGGTAATATGCCTTTCAAGTATGCTGTGGCCCTAATGCCTCTTTAGAGGTCAAGGAAGTTTATATGGTATACAATCATTTTTCTAACGTTAACATTTTTTCATGGGTTATAAATAGTTTGGCGCGCAAGCCCATTGTTTGATAGAAAAAAATATGAATGAAATTATCTGTCTCTTGGGGCGCCCTAGAAAATCGGGTCACTAGTTTAAGGCCCTTATCTTTAAGATAGCATTGTAGCTTATACTCTTTCCTACATCGCTGTTAAACAATAATATCTCAGCCTACCTAAAGCAAGGTACTAATTTCTCAGCGTAATCACACGCTTGTTCCCACAGCTGCATCTGGACAAGAGCGTCAAAAGCGTGGTCCAGAGTCTGCGCGTGAGTCACGTTGAGCGGGTGCAGGACGCCATCTTGCTTTTCTAGACAGAACTTGCATACGTCCACATCTGGGTTGTAAAGTGAAGGAAGTAATAGTTTGGTTTTTCATGCAGTTTTAGACGACCGTGTTGATTCCAAATTAAGAAATGGTAGCGAAATTCAGAACTAAATGCATATATTTCACGTTGTCAATTGTATCATTACTACTGTCAATTGTATCATTACTACTACAGGGCGATCTACATAATTCTTTAAAAAAAAGGATACAAGCAACAGACGACTGCTTCATATTCTGCAAATGCAACTCCGTGAATTCCATCGCTTTGACAAATTTATCCACATATTTATCTGTATATTTCGTGCCACATTCACTACAATGCATCACATCGTCTGTGCCGCCATTTTCAAATTCCGAACCGCTGGAATGGACGCCATTTTCATATTCTGCGCCATTAGAATATTCGCCATTTTGTGTTCCGTTTTCTTTTGGCGGTTTTTTCACGAGTTCGCAGTTATCCTTCCAAGGAATGCTGACAGGATTGTCGCATTGGCTATTTAAACATTTAGCGGCGTGCAACATTTTTAATTGAGTTTCGTCTGAAAAGCAAACATTTAATCATAACATTAAAAAAAACATAAGTATGTACTTCCGTACATTTTTTTTAAAAGCATAAATTATCATAACACTAAATTTCAATATATTCCTCTTATTTAGAAACGTATTTATTCCTTCGTTAATATTTACTTATGTAGGATTAAATAAGTTTCTTAATTATGCGTAGTCTAAAAGCTTACCTAAACATCTTTCACATTGACATAGAAAATAGTAGTTTTCTAAAAGATCCGTTTGCCGTTCATACGGTGTCCTCATGAGGTCTATGTACGATATTCGAACCTGAAAAATCAAATGCATCTTTCAGTATATGAACTTATAATTATACAGGTTTTAAAATAGGATAGACGCACAAAGTAGGTAGGAGGTTATAGTTTGCTTTTAGTAGAAACACGGTATTATAAAAGAACATAGTTATGTGTACGAAATTTTATAATATTAGTCTACTCGTAGTTCCTCCCTCGGTCCAAACCAACCAGTTTCCTAAAACTCTAGGCCGTGATTCATATTATGTGACTTTAGTACCGAATAAGTCTTAACATTTTTTTACGGGAAGAATAAAACGCATCTTAAAAGCGTACCATTTTACAAGTTGAAATTAATTATCTTAAGAGCTTGGAAGACATAAAAAAATTATCAACACTAAACTAAACTGATTTTAAAGAAACTTAACACCTAATCTTTAATAAAAATCTCTCTTCTATTTACGCGACTGAAGCAACGTGTATTTATTTCATTCACTTGTACATTCTACCATGAGAATTATTTAAATACTAGTGGCCGCCCACGACTCCGTTCGCGTGGAAGTCGGTTTTCCGTTAGAATTATAAGTTTAACCATATTACTATAAAGTTTCATCAAAATCCGTCCAGTAGTTTTTACGAGAAAGAGTAACAAACATCCATACATACATACATCCATCCATACATCACATCCATACATACTCACAAACTTTCACGTTTATAATATTAGTAGGATATTTAATAAATAGACACCTTACCTTATTCCAATCCAGGCAAGTCATGTCTTTAGTGGCTCTAATATGTATAGTTTTACCATCGAAGGTCGCCACCGCGTTAGGATTGCAACTATGATCCAAAATGGACGAGGCGAGGTAAATGCCAGAACCTATGGAATTCATGTCCGTATCTAGTATTGAGAAGCTGTTTATTATCATCTGAAATTAATGGACAAATACTTAAAAAGTGTATTAGTTTTTCACATAATTTGTAGGTACATATTAAATGGCTGGACAGTTTTAAAGATTGTTGATGACGCAGATTCTAAATTAATAACAATGAAGTGGAAATCGCCATCACTTTCTTAAAATTAATATGTAAGAGAAGTACTTATATTTATTCATCTCAAAAAATCTGTCGTAAATATGTTGAAATTAGATGACAAGCAATGAGAGATATTTAAAGACCAAAGGCAGCCAATTCATTGGTTGGTCCCACGGTGCCTAAAACCGCATTTTTGATAAAGTCTATTTTAGCTTGCAAACAGCAAATTAGGTGCTTAGTGCGTTGAATTGCGCACCGTGGGAACGGTTCTGTAGAAGTTACGGAATAAACTAAATTTTGACTGTGTATGGTTAAAATTTATGAAGATAAATTTAAGATAGTAACAATAAGCGACAGCAATATACAGGGTGTCCAGGAAACAATGGATAACCTCTGAAGGGCTGATAGTAGAACTAAAGGCAAGCCTAAAAAATAATTGATAAAAAGTATAACCCTTACACTGCTAGAAATATGGCGCTTTAAAAAAAAACTTCATATTTTTTTGACTGTGTTCATATTTTTACTCGTAACGAGGTCAAATCACTTAATACCATCATTATTTCTGTGCTAAAATAATTAATATTAACCGCATTAGTGAATAACTACCAAATAAAATAGCTAACTAAAGTATTTTTCTCGAAAAATAATGTTAAACTTTTGATTTGTGTAAAATTTCTAAAGAAATATTTTTGATGTGGAACTTTGAACAGCTCTGGTGTAAAAAAATAATATGAAAGCAACAGTGGCCAATGATTTCAGAATATTCCTGGTTTAATAACGTTTTTAAAAAGATGTAATATGTCGTTATTGTAATGAAAAAATATGGAACTAATGGTATTAGTGTGTAAAATGGGATAATAATTTAGTTGTAGCAAAATTAAAAAAATACAATATAACTAAAGAAATATGATTTTAAACTGATATTAATTGCAAAAACATTGGAAAAATTGAGAGCAACTGTTCAAATTGTCTGTCCCCATCCTGATGCAGGCCCTACAAACGAATCAAGGATCTTCAAAGAAATCAACTTAACAGGAGAAAGTGATCCAAATTTTCTTCAAAATGTTTTACCCAATTTATGGATAGACGTGCCCGAAGAGCTTCGCGACACATATTGGCTTCAAAATGAAGGCTGTCTAGCACACTATGCTGTTGCATTATGTGCATACCTACTTGACGAAACCTACCCTAACAGGTAGGTAGGCCGCCTAAACCTAAACGCTTTGGACTTTTTTACTGGGGGTATTTTAAGGAAGAGTTTTACCAGCAACCAGTAACTTCATTAGAAGATCTACGAGCTCGTTTTCAGGCCGCTGCAATCAATGATCGACGAAACGCGCGATTTTTTTGAAGATCCTTTATTCGTAAATGTAGGGCCTGCATCAGGATGGGGACAGACAATTTGAACAGTTGCTCTCAATTATTCCAATGTGTTTGCAATTAATATCAGTTTAAAATCATATTTCTTTAGTTTTATTGTATTTTTTTAATTTTGCTAGAACTAAATAACTATCCCATTTTACACACTAATACCATTAGTTCAATATTTTTTCCTCAATAAAGTGATTTGACCTCGTTACGAGTAAAAATATGAACACAGTCAAAAAAATATGAAGTTTTTTTTTAAAGCGCCCTATTTCTAGCAGTGTAAGGGTTATACTTTTTATCAATTATTTTTTAGGCTTGCCTTTAGTTCTACTATTAGCCCTTCAGAGCTTATCCATTGTTTCCTGGACACCCGGTATATGATTTAGTTTATATTTAGTTTCAATACAGAATTTGCAAAAGCAATTCGCAATTGAAGCAAGTTAATTTCGCAAAAGGAAAGATGATTATTTTGAATTTATGTACCTATTGCAAATTTTACGCCCAATTAAAAATAGGTGTACCACAAAATAAAATGAGCGTACATCAGCCAAAAACCATGCATTTATTAATAAACTGAATTGGATACCATACCCGTCCATAAATACCCATAAGTTCAACTGTATTGGGTAATGAAATATCCTTCAGAAACTCGAACAGAACCATGCAAAGTGTAGAGAAATGGTCCATACGCTTCTTGTCTGCCTTCAGTTCTGTATAGTCTGGAACAAACAGTCATCATTAAAGTCTGATTTAAATTCTTCTTTTAAATCCTACTAATATTATAAATGTGAAAGTTTGTGAGGATGTATGGATGAATGGATGGATGTTTGTTACTCTTTCACGTAAAAACTACTGGATGGATTTGGATGAAACTTTGCAGTAATATAGGTTACACATAAGAATAACACATTACGTACTTTTTACCGCGGGAAAACTTCTCATTCCCACGGGAAACCGCCTTCGACGCGAACGGAGTCGCGGGCGGCCACTAGTTTTGAATATTTTGCTACTACTACTATGCATGTAATTTATGTAATACGCGAACGGAGTCGCGGGCGGTGGTAGTCGGTTTCCCGTGGGAATGATAAGTGTTCCCGCGGTAATAAGTACCCTATGTGTTATTCTAATGTATGTTGTATCATCATTACATAGTATAAATCCAAGTCGCTAATTCTGTCTGTTTGTATGTTTGGCCGCTAACTCCTCCTAAACCAGTTGAGGGATTTTATTGCGGTTTTCACCTTCTTTTAGGTAATTTTTTCATTTAAATTTGTAAATAAAGATCAATCGGAAAAAGTTGTTGTCGTGAGCAAGTCGGCAAAAATTACACCATTGCGAAGCGTGGGCGGGTCGCTAGTCACCTATATTACTGTAATGTTTCACCAAAATATGTGCAGTAGTTTTTACGTGAAAGAGCAACAAACATCCATACATCCATTTATACATACTCACATACTTTCACGTTTATAATATTAGTAGGTTTTTTTTGTTTTGTTGGGTTTCAGGGTGGTCTTAAACAGTCTCTAAACATTTTAAACTGAGGTCCTATTTAGTGTTTATTCAACTAAATTAACTGATACATAACTTACGAGACATAAGATCCTTCCACATCCTAAATGAAGATCCAGTATAGAATGCTCTGTGCGAGTGTCCGTTCCCTCTTGCAAGTTTATTGATAACTCGGGCTAGCATACGGGCAGCGTCAGGAATTACTTTGGGCAATATCTGCTTTAGGTTTGCACATTCCCACTGTAAATTTTTTAATAAATTGTTTAGTTATGATGTTTAAATGTTCAAATTTAAAAGGAAAACCTTAAATATTTACCAATTTTATGTGAAGAATGTAAGCACACTTTTTAATTGGTTGTAGAAAGTATTTCAGCTTATTTCGAAACAAATTCATTCCCTAACAAAAGTGTTACATCATTCTGTGTTAAAAAATGTTCTACAAACTATTTTACGATTTATTCTACTGAATCTACTACAAAAGTATAAATAAACATCAATTCATTCACTCTTTTTGACCTGAGTCAAGGTGAGCTCTAAACTTCTGGGATTAAGATTTTATGCCACAGTAAAATAAACTTTAGAGTCTTGTAACTAAGGTTAAAATGTGGAGTAGCAGCTACTGTACCTTGTGATCATTCCACGCATCTTTCTGGCATGATCGGCCACAATAGTGTACAAACTGGCATCCGGAGCATTTCAACACCTTGCCCCTGAAAATTACATTGTTTTGATGTTGAGAATAATCAAACCCTACAATGTGACAAAATGATTACACTGAAAAGGCTAATAATAAAGCTTTTGTTTCCTTGCACTTTGTCTTTATTGTACAAAAGGTGGACTTAATGCCTGGCGGCATTATCTACTTGTCAACTACACACTAAACTGAGAAACTATGAAGCAGTGGTAGTTGAAAGAGGTAGTAAGATATATAAAGTCAAATAATTGTGTATTTACTGGAATAATTACACACTTGTATTTTATTATTAAATTAAATTACGTTATATATATAACAGAAGACTTACTTTTCTAAACAATTATCACACCGAAATCCTTTTTCTTTTGAAGATAAAACAAATACAAAAGGTTGCTCTGTTAATAATAAATCTCCGGCCCTAATAACTGAGTCAGTATTCCTAAATTTATTCTTCATTTTCTTATCAAACTTTCTTCTTAAAAGTTAATAAATGTTGAGAGCTAGCCTTTGAACTTTCACTAAAACTAGTATTTTTAACAAAAAATATATGCAGTGGACTGCTTTGAACACGAATGTAAGAGGAATGTTACGTTTGCCAAGTCTTCAGCTACTTGAGGTTGCAGAAAATATTATTAGGCAGCTGTAGATACCTGACGTTCCGAATATAAACAGTCAAAATATCGGTTACATTATTTTTAGTTAGCGGCCGCAGCCGGAACGAGAAACATCAGTAGGAAAAACATACAAAAAAACTATCACTGAAATAGACTGTACTCCAAGAATAACATGTGATAAAAAGAAACGACCCAGCCGGATTTCAAAATAAACATTCCACAAACAAACAATACACGATTCGCTCGTGCTGTTTAGGGCTACCAAGTTTGAAAACTTACATAGCGTCAATTAATAAGAAAAAAAATATATTATTTTCATCTCTCATTATTGTATATGAAATCATTAATACTGAGATTTCTTGAAACCTGGACAGATGATGTGGCGTGCTCATGTTTTCTAGTTTATTGAACAACAAGAAACCCATATGATACGCGTTCTATCAAGCTTTACATTAAATTACATATTTTTATAATAAAATCGACATCTTGCCTTGTACACTTTGGGTTCTATTTATCACAAACTAAAACCTTTTTTATATTATGTTTTACGAATAACAAGAAAAGTGGTTGAAGTTTGATTCGAAAAAATATTGATAAAAGTAAAGTAAAATCGATTATTGGTGGAAGTTTGTTAATCAAAATAGGCTATTTCTCAATTTTCAAAATCTAGTTTTTATTATTTGGTAGAACTTGAGGGACCCGGCAAAATTAGTTTTTTTTCTGGTATATATTTGCTGAAAAATATCAAATTAAACATTCAAAACATTGAATAGCGCACCAAAACGCTACTTTGGCCTTCGGTGACGTCACAAACCTGTGCTCATTGTGTTGCGACAAAGTAACATTATGATGTTTTTGTCACACATTGTATTTAATTTTATTCTAAAATGAAATTCTCTTAATTGGTTATATTATACAAAAAAAATAATTGACAATGACAGCTTCGACAGTGACGTTGATTGAACATAGATTAAATAGTATATAGAGTTAAAAAGTGTAAAGTACATGTTGTGTACAGTTTTTGGAAGCTCCATCTTTATTTATAGGTATCTATAACAATAAAGAGGTAAAATTATTAAAAATAAAGTGGAACGTAAAATAAAAAAATATGTAAGGAGTAAAATTGACTCTCTTAGTTTTTATTTTTAAAAATTGATAAATAATGAACCATCATCAATACCTATAATCAATATTTTTTACAGAGTGAACTGTCGAGTGACATAAACTGCAATCTAAAAACGTAAAAAATCCATTATTTTTATGGCCAAATGCACATTTCGACGTTTATTTTCATAGACGTTAGGACAATTTAAGTTTCACTGTTACTCGACTAGTATAGCAAATAATGTAGGTGGCTCTGACTGCAACGATCTGTTTATGTACTTCTTATTACTTTTCATAATGCTTAGTTAATCTTTGTCATAACCTCTGTCCATGTTTAACCAAAACCAAAACAAAACATTTGCAATTTATACAATTTATTTGTGAAATTGTTTCTTTAGACTTATTCAGCTGTTACAAATATGTCTCTTATTATGACTAAAGCAGCATTAGCATTGAAAAATGCTGAAAGTAAATTTCAAGCCGTAAAGTTCGAAGCTTATAAACCAAAAAAGAAAAAACCCTTGGACGCAGTGGATGATATAAAAAGGAACGGACCATCACAGAAAGAAGTCGATTTGAAGAAGATAAGACATGAAGTAGTTAAATTTGGGATGTCGGGTTTCGATTCCACTAAAAAAGAGGAAGCTAAAATTGCATTAGCTGTTAGTTTAGGTAAGTATTTTAAGTAAGTTAAGTTTTTAAATAATCGTTTACCCCATTAGCCTTTCGTACTTAAAGATATAAATTAAAATGATTAATATACTACAGTGATAACTATAATTCAGTTCTGGTCTACAAAATAAATTCAAAATAATTACTGAATTAACATTTTCAGGTGCAAAACCCCCTAAACGTGAATACTTGAACTATAAAGAATTAATGGCGAAGAGGAAAGACCAGAAACTAAAGGAGAAACAAGATAAAGAGTCAATGATCGCTAAAAACGCGCTACAGAACACAGGCATCAAGAAGAAGAAGAAGACTGGCAATGATGTTGGTCATTTACTAGACAGTTACGGAAAGGTACGTTTTCATGTTCACCAACTTTCTTATTCATGTTGTTAGTTGGATATACTCATTATAGCAGCCCTGAGCCAGCGTTCGGATTATGATTCAGTCCCTCTCGCTTTCTGAGAAACAGACCCATGAACAATAAATGGTAAGGTTATATAATCAAAATTGGCAGTTCTTTGTGGCAATCTAAATTTTTACTGTATATTTGAAATTATATATTTAATTTAGTGGCTGTAGGAGGAAATCAAGTTACATTTCATACATGTTATCTAACCTATTCTTACCTTTAAATAAATAATCCTGCCAAGTACATGCTTTAGCCTCAGACCTAAAAGCTACCTGAAATTGCCTGTTTACAATTTTAGGGCTTTGAATGTGCTCCATTTCTCTATTTGTAACAGATATAGCATAAAACATGCAAGTAGAGTTAAGGATGGAAAGTTACTTAAAAAACTCACCTATTTTATTGTAACCTATGTTTATATTTTTTAAAGGTACAGAAAAAGGACTTGAAGAAGAAAAACGAGGGCCCTCGAAAGAAAAAGAAGAAGATTATCTAATTCCATACTTTAGGTTTGTTTTATCATGTATATGTATGTATATTAAATAAGTTGGTTACTTAATATATGTTTTTTTTGCCCTCATACAAGTTACATGCTTTTATATGGAGGTTACCTACATAATATAATGTATTATAAAGTTTTATTAAGTTGTGAATAATGCTTAGTATTGTTATATGTATTATGCTTATCATATTTGGTAGGTTTGTTGTGTAGTTTACTTGACTTTTGATATTTTCTGGAAGTAGTATAAGTACAGTAGTTGTTTATCAAAATACAACTGAAAAAGGGACTTTGTCCTTTCGCCTTATTATTTACTAGAGGCCGCCCACGACTCCGTCCGCGTGGAAGTTGGTTTCCCGTGGGAATGATATAACTTTGGTGTCTCTATACCGATTTCTATGATTATTTTTTATTGACTAGTTAATAATGTTTGTTTAATAATAATAAGAAGAAGAAGAAGAAGAAGAAGCCATAAAAGATGGACATATGCTGTCGTGGGATATTTTTTATATAATTTTAAGTCGAACATTTCCGTAATACATGGTTTCTGTGTAGATTTAACCATTAAGGTTACACACGCGATAGAAGCTCAAAAAATTGAGTAACTTCTCCCGTTTTCCCAACATTTTCCTTCACTACTTTGCTCCTATTGATTGTAGCGTGATGAAAAGTATATTATAACCAGCTCAGGCAGGAGTATGAAAAATAATTGTACCAAGTTTCGTTAAAATCCGTCGAGTAGTTTTTGTTTCTATAACGATTTTACAGACAGACAGACAAAAATTTAATTGATTGCATTTTTGGCATCAGTATTGATCCGTTATCATGATAGTTATTTTGAAAATATATTACATGCACAGAATTGACCTCTCTATAGATTTATTATAAGTATTAGCAATACTTTTCCACTACTTCTCAAATCGTCTTCCTTTAGGAACCCACCTTCTAAATTTAATTTATTTAACTAGTTTATTATGATGGGTACTAAAAATTAAAGTCATTTTTTAATTTACGTTTTATGTTCTCATAAGTGTATAATTGATATTTTTTTATTTACCTTAGGTGATATTACCCAATTATGGACAACCAAAGCCTGAAATATTAATTTAGCTAACAAATGTTTAATCCCTAAGTGTAATCGAATTATAATTACCTACTCTTAATTATCGTTCAACAATCTTTGCATAATTTTTTATTTACTGCAAATTGACACCTAGTTAACACAACGTTCATGTTTTCTTAATTAATTTCTATTGTTAATACGAAGGCATTGTATTAATGGACACTTTTTCAATTAAGTCACCTGATGACCCATTAGTAATTTAATTGACTTTTGTCTATTAGCTAATCGAATAAAGGGATAAATTTAACACGTAATAATTAGGCATGCTTTTGTTAATATATATTAATTTTAATAGTGGGGGTTATATAAAATAGTGTTTATAGGAAATCGTGTCATATACTTCGTAGCCTTCGACCTATTCACGTCAAGTTTAAGAAAATAAGAACAAAATGTTACATCGCCATTTGACCCTTGCGTACCGCGAATTGGATGCTAAATGGGGAACACCAGTGGAGTTAGAAGACATTGAAACAAGTTCAAGCCGCTGTACCTCTGCGGAGCTGGACCTGCCATCAGCCACATTCTCTTCAGAAGACTACTTGGAGAAGGTCAAGCGGAGGCCGAAGCCGTATACGAGGAAAGCGGAACAAGCGAATCCCGAAAGAGATTCCTTCTCGAACATCTCTTCACATGGGGGACCACAATCGGGCGATGAAGCATCTTTTGCGCCGCGGTCGATCACAGCAGTTGGACTCAAAAACGTAGAAGTTACCGGTTCAGCACAGAAAGACAACAAGTCAACCGTCAGTATGGACATTAATATTCTGATGAACATCGACGTGAAGCTATCTGAAGATGAACCGATTCCGCAAAGAGTGGGGGACCAAGAAGTTATAATAGAGTACAAGACTGGAGAAATGGACAGCAATGGCGTGACAAAAAACTGTTTGCCAAGTTACGCAAACAAGGAATACGTGAAACCGGAAAAGGAAAATTTCATGAAGAGAATTAAGCGAAAACTTTACCGCAAGAAGCAAAAGAAAGCTACATATTATTACTATTAAGACTTCCTAATTTATTTATTATAGTTAATGATAGATTTTACTTATTTATTGCAATGTTCTAACTTATTTTAGATTTTAATTGTTTTAGGATTATGAAATAAAAATTGGATATTATAAAGTTTGATATTTTATTTGTAAAGTTATTAGATATAGTTTTAATTAGAGCATATTTACATATAAATACAGATTAATATTATGCAGGCAAGTTTATTATTTCGTAATAAATAATTTCTAAAGATTTTATTACATTATGCACTAAGATATAAGTAGGAGTTACATTATGCATATAACATAAATAGGTAGGTACAATATTTCTTAAACATAGGGTTCAAAATATTTAATAGCAGTCGTCATAGATTTTTCGTTGATTTTGTTCGTTGTCAGTGGGTTTTTGACTCTCATTTTGACATCCTTCGGTTTGAGGACGTTCTTGTGGTTGGCACTTGGTGGTCGTATGCCCAGGTAGCTCTTGCTTGGTGTAAATAGAGATTTCGAACTTAGTCCAGAAGATTCCAGAAAGAAGTCGAACGTTCCCTTTGTTTTGTTTCCAGCGTCAGGTTGGGTGGCGAGCATCATACGTGGCTCGCACTTCACAGTGTTGTATGATCCACTGTTGCTCCCGGAAGAGTTACTCGACTCGATGTCAGAGTTCCGCACAGATTCAGTCTCTAAATTCTCTATGTTCGACAAGAGATCAGGTTTGTTTGAGAGCTTAGCATTTCTAGGAATGGTCTTGCTCAAGGCGCATTCGCTGCTCTCAAGAAAGGGCTGGTTTTTTGAAACTACACTCGTGTCTACAGTTTTATGCTGTTCGTCTTTTGCTGGCAGGTGTTCAGTGATGACGTCATCAGAATCGTCGCTGCTGCCGGAGCTTATGCGATATTCTTCCGCGACAATGCTGCCTAAATCATCGTCTATTTTGAATTCTTCAAAGTTTTGTGATAGATCGAATTTGTCGATGGCATCAAAAAATTCCCCTTTGTCTGTGGTGGGCGGGGTTTTCTCGGGTACCTGATTGAATTGATGATCCAGTTCAGTTAAGTTGATCTCCTTGGTTCCAATTTTGCCTCCTTTATTTATTTCCGACAGGATGGAAGACACTGTATTTCCCATTTGGATCGAAGTTCTGGGTTCCAACTTAGGTTGCAACGTCTGTTGTGGTATGTTGAAGCTGCTTAGATAACCGTCGTTAGGTTGCGGAAAAGAGCTTTGGTTTTCGTTAGGCTTTTCATCTTCGTCTGGTATGATTATTTCCGTGACTTGCGGTAGTTTTGGGATGTCTTTGTCGCTGATCTTGTTTTGGATCCTGGTTAGGGATACGACTTTAGCTACGCTGTTTCTTTGACTCACTGTATGTATCGGGTACTGTTCGTTGTGTATTTCAACGGTGGGTTGTGTCAGTAGCAACTCTCTCTTCCCATTACTGACTACTGGAACATTTATCTCTGAAATGGAGCAGTAATCCGGCTCGACGCTTTGAACAGTTGCTACTTGTCCCTCTTTCCTTATCTTAACATCTGCAACCCGTTGATTGGCCGCAACGGCTTCAGAGTCAAACGGCGTTGTCGTGTTCTTTACAGTGTTATCATTTTTGAATTTAGCTGATAAGTTCTTTGGTTTCGGTGGCAATGCAGGAGGCGTTCTCGGAACTTTCCTTTTGTTAAATATCTTCATAGTTGAGAGGTCGTCATCAACTTTCTTCTCGATAACGTTACGGTTTTCGATGTTGGCCGCAATATTTTTTACAATAGACCCCTTAATTCTTGGAACATCGACTCGATCATTAGGTGGAACCAAACGAGGTAATGGCACAGGTTTGCTTTCAGTGGATTTCGTAATTATTGGTTCATATTCGTTGCTGTAAATACTCTGTATTTCATACTGATATCCTTGAGCAGTATTTGGAACTTCATAACTATGTTCTGATGCAGTTTCTAAGCTGAACTTTACAATTTTATTGGCTCTCTTTTCTTGCCTTGGCAAAGTGTGACTTGTGTTCTTCTTTACTTTATCGTCGTATGAAATACTATTAAGAGTTGAAAACTGAACACGTTTCGTTGTAGACTTTGGACTCGGAGCTTCACTGGACTTTGAGTTATCGTTGCTACTGTCATCCAATGAGTTCTGTAATAGTATTTGATTGACACACTCAAGTACTGGGTTATTTTTGTAAATAGCGTTGGATGGGCTATCATCAGCGTCGCTGGTACTGGCGTACCAATTTTCACTAGTTTGATTGTTCGAGTTAGTATCAATATTATTATTACTCGTCTGTGATATTAGACTGCTGCATAAAATTTCATTTTTGGCAGATATTATATCGGGATTTAAAATTGCTTCATCGTAATCTAATAGGTTTTCTGAAGAGTTACATTTAGTGTCCATCATTAAGCCTCTATGGTCTAAACTATCTATGTCTTGTTCGGTGTCACTAACGTTGCAATACCATGGTTTTTCAGATTTCGAATCATCTTCCAGAACATTGTTTAGGAACTGTTTTCGGTTCGCATTAATTTCATCTGAGTGCTGTCTCCTTATACCATGCAGTCTTTCCATTTTAGTAGAGTATGTTTTTTCAGAGTCACTTGTTATATTATTTTGCTCATTCCTAGCTGCTTCTTGAATTAACTGATCTATTTTCATGGATGCTTTGCGTATATCGTTGCTGATTTGATTTGCCATAGCATCGCTATGGTCTTGGTTGACTTGATAGCCCATCGACACGCATTCCTCGGCGCTACTACTATTGTTTACTTGATTATTATGTAAATTCTTCTGTCCATTGTCGTTATTTTTATTTCTTTTGCCAGAGTATTTCCTTGATCTTCGAAACACATCTCGGCGAACAAACGCTTGTTTGTTTTTAACAAAAGTATGTTTGTTGCCTACACTTGCAGTGTTTCCCTCTTCACTAGAGCTAGTGTTTCCGTATACAATGTCATTCTTAGGTAATTGAAAACTCTTACTTAGTCTAGTATTCTTTTGGAAAACCGGTGGAGAGTTTCGTTCTCGGAAACTGCAACTTCGAACAAATGTGTTTTGGAATCTGGAATCTGTGCTTTCTAAGCTTTGGAACTCTGGGTCAGTCTCAATGTTAGTTTGTTCGCTTGTGAAGCCAAGTAGCTGTTGGCAGTTGCTGCAGTATGTTTTTCGCGCTTTGAGTTTGGTGATTTCTTCCTGTTGACTGATGATGATTTTTTCTTTCTGTTGAAGTTGAACGTGTATTTGCTTTTGTTCTCTTGTGAGTCGGGATTCGAGTAGGACTAGTGACCGGAGTACTAGGGCGAGTTGGTCTTGTCTGAGTCTTCGTTCCTGTGCAGCTTGTTTTTCGCGAGCTGCCAGAGCTTGACTCGCCTCTACCAGTTGATGTCTTTGCTTCAGCACGGACTCTGACTGTTGATGCAGGGCGTTCTTCACTGCATCTAGTTCTCGTCTCAGCTCCATGGCTTCTGAGCTGCTGTCCATCTGCGGATGACGGAAAAACACCATGTTATTTTAGTTATAATTGACCATTTCGCGCGTGCGTATAAGGCGAAAGGTTTGAGTTTAATACGACCGATTTATTGATTATGAAAGTAAATGTGGTAGAACAAAACTGGAGTCAGCAGAAATTAGCAAAATAAACATGAACTTTGGAATTTGCACCCAGAATGCGACATGGTCGCGGAGGTTAAGTAAACATGATGACGCTACTACTAGATATCGTTAATAAGCATATTTTTGATAAAGTTATGAGCGTCATGTTGTATTATCCGAGATACTGGGTTATCTGAATATTATGTAGGTATATTAGTTTCAAAGTTAATTGACTAAGGTTAAGAATATATTTTTAAAGTGGGTACTGTAACTTAGACTTAGGTAAAATAATAATGTCGACCAACATGACTGACCTATTAGTATTAAATCAAAGTTTATTACACTTTGAACGCAAGTAAACATTTTTTTTATCTTACTTATTGGCTTATTTATTTGTATAGCGAAATAAGTGTTTTCAGACACTTTATGCTCATTTAAGGCAAGATAAATGCGTGTATAAAATTACGTTATGTAAATGCATCTTGAATTGCATTTTTGGCTTGAAACAAATATCTTGTTCCCTATTATGGTTTGCGGATGTGTATCGTATCATTTACATAATAACAATAAGTAAGTATGTTAAGTAGAAGTAGGTACATATTATGTTTTAACGAAACTATGGGTAAGTAGTTGGCACTGTCCTTAAGAATTCATTTTCTTGTGTATTGCGACAGTTTTTAGTTATTTTTTTGTAAAATTAGCGCAATGATATTAGAAAGTAAAGGTCACATACTGATTGTAGAGTTTATTACTTTTATTTTGAATTGCTATTAGTTGCATTTACTAAGCTGCATTTGTGTAAACTTTACACAAATGCAGCTTAGTAAATGATACGATATGCTTTACACTGTAAAGCATATCGTGTCTAATGCCTCGTTAGAAAATAGGTCGATCGCAAAGTTAGACGATGCAAAAACTGACGATACCTGTACTTGCTAAGTAATTAAAAGTTATGGTAACAATTGATACATTTTACTTTTCCCATAGTGGTAGTGAAACCCACGTGTTTGTAACAAAAGCCTTTGATAGTCAATACCTATGAGTCACAGAGTCGCTGCTATATCGTAGCAAGGTCAACGTGTTTTACAACAATTCGGTGGTTTAATAGCATTTCAATAAGGAGAGCCTCATTTATTGCCTTCTTCATACAAGAAGGATAGCGCCTTGAATAAGATTTGGCATAAAATACATTTAGATTTTAATGAGTATAGAGAGAGAATGACTTAAGTAATGGTAAATAACTGCTAACTAATGTGTACCTTTTGAAATACTAATAGTGTAGGTAGCAACAGATATACAATAATATTGATAAAAAAGAAAGAAAGCACTCTAACCTTGGCGGCGCTTTCGCAATGGCCCGCGCGACCGGTCCAAAAAAGGAAATGAAGAATGTAAGGCGCTTGTCCGTGTGGTAGAAAATAAAGTAAAAATGTAGTCATGGGAAGAACGATGTTTGAGGAAGATTAACAAGTTTAGTAGTGGCGGTCCATCTTACCAGTAATAGACGTCGGAAAAGTGGTGGAAATAATATATTAAGCGAAATATAAATAACTGGTGGCCGCCCGCGACTTCGTCCGTAGTTTTTGATTCTATAACGGTTATAGACAGACAGACAGACAAAAAAATACTAATTGCAGTTTTGGCATCAGTGTCGATCCCTAATCACCACCTGATAGTTATTTTGGAAATATATTTCATGTACAGAATTGACCTCTCTACAGATTTATTATAAGTATAGATAGATAATAAATTGAATAATTTGAAGGTAAGTATTGCAAATGGTTATTGAGTGCGGTGGTAAACTGGTAAGTTGTATTAGATAATAAAATGTCAACGCATAGTCCGAAGTTCATTTAATGTTATTTAAACGTTGTTTTCTAAAAACTGCATGTAACAGGATCCAAAGTTTTTAAGAACTTTGATAAAGTCGAGAGTACCTAAAAGTAAAGTTTTTTGTAAAATAAACATAATTCTTCTATTTTTATCTGGGTTAGATAACATAGATAAGTAAGCACCGTTTATGCTTCCAGTAAGCACTTAGGTGGGTCTTTAATTCATGCTTTTTCTTAACTTCGAATTTGAATATTCATTAGTTTGCCATGCGTGTAGGTAGGTACGCATTGTTATTTTTTACTTTCAACCAGCTCTGGGTACTTAATTATCCTATGGTATTATTTACTTACAGTGTTTCTAGATATCTCAACCTAATTGAATAATTACGTTAACAATGGATATCTAGTGTTAAAAGTGGTTAATTGAAGTGTGTTTATTTCAGTAGCTAATTACGTTTTAATGTAATTCGTACACGACGTTATTAAGGTAATAGTCTTGAAGACTTCAAATACTTCAAGTTGAAGTATTTTTTACCCAATTGAGCTTTTGTCGACACTAATTAGGTAAGTAATAGGAGTCACACGAGATAGAAATAGACCGCTAGAGTATTGATGATAGGGTTTGCCTTATTATTACCTAATAATACAGGGCGTCCCAAGACTACGGTACACGACGTACATCAAGGGAAAGTACCTACCTTAAATATCGTAGAAAGGATATTTTGCTAAAAGAAGACTTTATTTTATTTTTCAAACTTAGTAATTCTGCATTTAAAAATTTTCTAAAAAATACTTGCTTCGTCTGGGAATCGAACCCACTTAAAAATGAAAAAAAAACACCCCTATTTTTATGATGCCAATCGAAAGAATAGACAAAAAGTAATAATTCTTCTGAAGTAACATAGTATCTTAAAAGAAAGGAATACCATATGTGAAACTGCCAAAGTAAATTAAGTACTTTTTTGTTAATTTAAAAATAAAATATAGCCTCCCTCAGCAAAATATCCTATCTACGATATTTTAGGTACTTTCCCTTGATGTCCCGAAGTCTTGGGACGCCCTGTACACCACAACATAATAAAATTAATATAGGTACTTACTTAGCTGCCAAAAAATAACGATAGGAAAAAATTGGTTTGTTAGTATAGTAGATATCAAGTAAGAATCTCATAACAAATTAACAAAACAGGGTTATATTGGCGCCAAAAGGCCGTATTACCAAACGATGTCGCCGATTTATGTAAAAAAGTGGAAAATTAAATCCTCGACCCCGAAGTTATATTTCTAGCGGATTAATTCGATGTCGAAATGTTTTGTTTTTCTGGTGTTGAGTTTCTGTTATAGACGTCATCGTTGCAAGGAAGATGTAGAGGATATTATAACATTTTGTTTGCACGTAAATCTTTACCAAGTTAAGTAAGTCTATTAACCTTTTTTGCTGTTAATGTCTATGCAACACTCGTCTTTGATTGGTTTTTCTAGACAGGATCACTCATCCTGTCACCTACTTTAGTGATGCCTTTTATGTTTCATTATTTTTTTTTTACCTAAGTATGTTAGATAGGAAGTATTACTTAGTAGGTAGGTACTTTGTGTTGGTAAATAAAAATAGAAGGAAGGTGAATAACATATTATTGGACAAAAACATACTTTCCATTTTACAAGCATCTCGTCCGTTCGTAGCGTGCGCCCACGCATGGTTCGCTTGAGGAATTTATCGTTGACAGAACGACAATAAAACATAAAAGTAGTCCGTTCAGAAATAAATTGAATAGGAAAGTTGAATTAAATGGCTACGCTGACATTGACTTATGTTTCGAGATGAAAATTTTAAATAATGGCCTCTCTATAATAAGCATTTTTTGTGTAAAATATTTGTCGGGACTTGGGCACACTGCTCTGAGGTTAAAATTCTGCTTCAATTTTTACTATGTTCTAATTTCGAATATATGTCATAAGCCCGGCTAGCTCAGTCGGTAGAGCATGAGACTCTTAATCTCAGGGTCGTGGGTTCGAGCCCCACGTTGGGCGCAATCTTTTTGTAAGTAAAATACTATTTTTTTTTAATTTGTTTCTTTTGTTAATAAATAAATAAGGTCCTATAAAATTAAATCAATTTTGATGTAAAATTTCCTAGGTCAATAAAATTGAATGTAATGAATAATTATGTCGTATTTGCATAATCGTATGTTATATTTCAAATAAAATGTGTCGTCTGCTGTCGCCAACCACTAAATTAGGAAGTTCGCACATTCTTACCAAATGTCAGGTCATGATAAAGAACTGCCATCAAGGTTGACCACTTATAAAACAATAATGTTATAGAAACGTGAAATGAACTTTAAAAACTTAATAAATCTCATGTAGAATGGCATTTCAGGCTCATTTGCTTAATGGATGCCTACATATTTTCTTGTGTGTAACAAAGGAATGATAAGACAAAATGCGTTTCAATTTAGTTCATTGTCTGCTTCATTTCTCTGCCCTTAAGGTCACGTCAGCTTAATCAAACCGTGCAGGGCTTAGGGCCAAAAGTCACTGTGTCATAAACGAAAGTCGGTAAGGGCCCGCGGGTGAATTGCCTTCAATAACGTCTTAATTAGAAAGTGTAGGTATTATGGTTTTCGGTTTGGCATCCCAGGATTTTGTCGCGATGACAGAAAATGAAAATGAAAGTGGAATGCGAACAAGTGCTCGCGAATTCAACTTTCTACAGTAATCAGCTAGCAAAACAAGGTGTTGGTGATGCAGACATCTTGACGAGCTGTCGAAATAAATCAATCAATCATGAATATTTGTTTTTCTGACACTGTTTAATATGTGCCAACGAGAACACTGATTTAATCTTCTCAATGGACTACAAAAAAGTTTACTTAGGTTTAAGTATTATTTCAGGGAGAAATAAATACCTATAAATAAAATTTAGTATAAAATTACTGCTACTACAGAACCAAAATGATAAGTTAAGAACACCATTAATGACGGTAATTTAAAGTTAAATGATATTTTATTAAGATTGATTCCTTTTTGTATGGAATTTGGATAATTTACCTATTTCAGTTAACTCTAACATTGGATTTAACTAAGCTAACTTAATTGCTAATCTTATTGTCAGTTAAATGTTAGTTTCGAGGTTAAATATATTTTAATCGCCAAAAAGCTAAAAATTACCCTTGATTTTTATAATGCTCAAAAATACAAAAAGCATTAATTCATTAGAAGGTCTCCGATAGACAAGTAATTGGATTTCAATTGTGTTGTTATTATTTACTCGACCTTATTCGTAGAATTATAATTAAATTTTAATGAGTACAATGATTTGATGATTCTATGGAATTAACTTATAAACCGCAGGAGGTCTTAGATAAGGTATTCGCTTTTTTATAGTTTAACCAGCTAAACCAATTACAAGAACTGAAATGGTATGTTTAAAATGTTGTTGCCGATCATACGATATTCTTCAATGTGATTTGTCATAAGTATTTACATGCCATATAACGATTTAACAACACAAGTTATGAAAACTAAACATTTTTCGGCTTAACCTATAGTACTTTATAATAGAAATTATATAAATAAATTAAATTACAATTGATCTTCCGTTACGTATTGCAAAATAGTTTACGGTGATCTTAAATATTGTTACGTAAATAAAACTATTTGTTTCATAACAATAGATAAAGGTATAGCAATATTCAAAACAATGTAGGTACCTACCTAAGCATTTATACCGAGATACCTTTCAATTTGTAAGAAGTTTATGCTTTTCTCCAAAATTATAAAGTGTTTATTTAATTTACAATATACAAGTATACACACATTTAAATAGAGGGAAAAAATATGTGTAAAAAGAGAAGAATATTTACATGTAGGTACAGGTGTGAAAATGTTCATGATGCAAGATTAGGGTTGATATTAGGTAAGTGTCTTTATCAAGTAAGGAACTCAATCTAGCAAGTCTATCTCGGAGATGTTAGGATTCATGCTCCATTGCCCCGGGGCAATTTTATTATTTTATTTAAATATATGATTTTCTCCACTGACCCGAATATCTATTACCCACTGCCCCGAATTATTAGTAAAAATTTTTTATTCCCCACTGACCCGAATTTGTAGTCCCCACTGACCCGAGACGTATTTTTAAAAGATATCTATAATAATTTTGTACAGTCCTGAACAGAACGTCTTAAAAAATAGCTGTAAAAAAAATGCTGTGTCAAGTTTAACTTGGCCGTCGGCATTTGTATGGTGTCAAAGCTGTTGAATTTATGGTAGTAACTTGGTAAAAAAACAATAAGCATTGTAACCAAGTGGTGGCAAATGAATAGGGATTATGATTGTGAACCCAGCAGTTCATCTCCTAGTGAATTAACTTTGTGAACTCTGAACGAAAAGACCTCATTTTGCTTCGCGCGGGTTATCAGTTTCATAAAAGAAGCGAAACACATATTATTGACTAAATCACCAGTTCCTAAAAATCATGTAGCATTGTGTTGAGCCTTAACATTATTACCAAATAAATTGGTAGATGTTTTTTCTATATATATGTTACGGCTAATACCCGAAGTGCGGCTACACCTAGTTTTAGCCGGTTAGAACATCAATAGGTTAGGTTAGTTAGGTTACTTTTTTGATACCACCCAGAAAAAGGAGTCCCGCTTAGCGGGACTCCGTCGACTCATTATTGAAGCCAGTTTTTATATACATAGGTATAAAAAAAAATTTACAGTTTTCCATATAAAAAACACTTCTAACCGGCTAAAACTAGGTGTAGCCGCACTTCGGGTATTAGCCGTAACATATATAATGCAAGATTGTCCTGATCATATTAAGAATACCAGTGGCCGCCCGCGACTCCGTTCGCGTGGAAGTCGGTTTACCGTGGGAATGAGAAGTTTTACCGCGGTAAAAAGTACCCTATGTCCTTTCCCAAGTTTAATTCTTTCTTCATACCGAATTCCATCAAAATCGGTTCAGTGGTTAAGGCGTGAAAGCGTAACAGACAGACAGACAGACAGAGTTACTTTCGCATTTATAATATTAGTAGGGATTGAGAAATTCAATAAATATTTTGTTAAAACATAGATGGCGCATAAAGTTTTCTTTGGTAAATGGTCATTCTATGAAGGAATTTTGAAAACGACCAATAACATTGAGGGTTGGCATTCTAAAATTAACAAAATGTTTAATACAAATTCAACTATTTTAAAGTATTTACAAATTTTATACAACGATGCTTCTGTTTCTAAAAAGAAAGTAAATAATTTTCTACAAGGTGTCCTATATCACTAAAAATTGAAACAATATTGAATTATATACTATAAATTAATGATTCAATTCAAGATAATTTAATAGGGGAAATAACTTTAGGAAATTGTTTGGAAAAAATATGTAACTAGAGTCACAAAATAACCGTTTCGTAATTAAGGCTTTGAATAAGAATTTCTTATTTAAATATCTTTTATGTAAGTTTATTAAAGATGTTTTAATTTTTCATGTTGAGAAGTGGTTAATTATGAATGATTGTAAGAACGAATGGCAAACAAATAATGTTGTTGATTTAATATATTGTTTTATTACGTCACCTTAACAAATTTGTAACTATCTGTACGTTCGCTTCTCGGGGCAATGGAGCATACGTTCGACATCTCGGGTCAGTGGGGAATGATTTTAAAAATATTTAAAAATTGTATAACTGCCCCGGGGCAATGGAGCATGAATCGATTTTAGGACAACACGTTTTAATAACATTAAATTACTATGAAAAATATCCGAGATTTTTTGTTTAACGGAACAAACTTAAATTCTTTACTGGCATTAAATTAATTGTTACAAAACACTGATATTTTATTTGGCGCCAAGCCAAGAAGCCAGGAATGTTAATTAAAATCCTTATAAAAAAGATGGTCAATTCAAAGAAAGAAAAGGTCAAGTTGCGCACGCGTTGCAACGTTAACCAACGGAAACAATCTAATAAGGGCTAGTTTTTTTACAAATAAAATTATGTGTATTACGCATTAGCGCTGTTTTTTTATAAGGTCACAGGGTTGTCTAAGGGTTGCTTAGTTACTTCATTTTAATTAATGACAAATGGGAAATTGAAAGACAAATGCCTATCATTTTTTATGCCTTTTTATAAAAAAATAGCCGTGGTTTTACTTAGGATATAATCTTGATAGAAAGACAAATATCCATATTCAAAAAACAGACTCCCTACCCAAACTTCTTCAATTATCAACAGTAATAAAAACACCATGACTTTTCACAATTCAAAAGGCGCTTTTATAAATATTGCTCAATAACCGTCCTTTGACAATATTACGTACTTATTACACAGTATTACAGATTATATAAAGCATCTCAGATTCATCTTACTTACCTACTGTGCAATGCGACCTCGTCTGCAAGGCGCCAGGAATATTGGAACAGCGTTTTATGCATTAAAAAAATGATAAGCGATTTTATACGATCGTTAATATATAGGTTAGTATTGGTGCTGGCCTTTTTGTATGTATTACTTTTAAAAAAAACATTGCAATACAAATACAATTCGGA
This sequence comes from Emmelina monodactyla, assembly GCA_916618145.1. Taxonomy (NCBI): domain Eukaryota; kingdom Metazoa; phylum Arthropoda; class Insecta; order Lepidoptera; family Pterophoridae; genus Emmelina; species Emmelina monodactyla. The sequence goes on along the minus strand of OU745304.1, from coordinate 9,838,938 downwards.
AAAAAAAATCGTTTTTCATTACTGTCTATTAAAAGTAACTATTGTATACTGTGGTGCTAAGCAACTAAACGAACCACTCTCTAAACTTAACTTAAACGATCGACAGGTAATCATTTTAGTCCTGTCAAACTAAAATGTGCGTGTAAAACAGCGAAGGTAATTTTAGGCTAGTCCGCAGCGCATTTCGTTCAATTTTACAATGATGAGGACTAAATTTAGTGAAACCAATGTACCTGTCTTTTTCTAATACAAAGCGTGTGAATGTGACAGCGGTATTTTTTTTTAACAAGTAGGAGCTTAGTGACAACCAACCATGTGCAAAACGCTAAAAGCATCTGGTTTTAAGTTTTGCAGTATTTTATCTCGAGTACCTTTTTAGTCCAATTTGATAAAACGATAGAACAGAAAGACTTCGTGTAGTATTAAACAGGAGAAAAAATTTACGTTCTTTGTCGGCGTCACTTAAATATACCTACCTACAAAAAAGTTTTGTAGTAAGTATTCGAATGTGTCGATGTGTGAACCTGTATGTGATTGTCGTGGCTCCTACATGGACTAATCGACTGAGTTTTTTTTGCCTGAAAAATAGCTCTACACTCTTAAGAGGCCTTAGAAATTCAAATTATGTATAAAAGAGGTGTTAAAGTGTTAAACCTAATAAATCAGCGATGAGTAGGTAATTGTTTTAATTTTAGTTACTAAAATCTTAATAACCCCTTAGTTGTTTTTATGGTATAGCCTAAAATCACCGCGTAATCATTCCACCTATTACATATTAACCTACATTTAACTTCCGAAACATACTTCTAACGATAACGGAAGCGCGAACGAGCACAGAACTTCCTAAAACACCGGATATAGGACCGAATTATATTCATACAACTCAATATTGTTGCAATTACGGAAATAAAAGCACTATTTTATGATAAAAGACAGTAATGTGCGTGATAGTTGCCTAGTTCTCAGATTGTTTTACGAATTGTTCAATTCATTGGAAAGTGACTTTCGTTTTAGCGTTTTTGGTAACCAAAAATCGCCGTACTAACCTAGATATAACTTTTCTTTTTGGCAAAATTATTGGCGCAGAGTTGTGTATAGATTTTTGGTACTATTTTACTAGGGTTGGAATTTCAGCATAGAAGAAAATTGTGTCCATAAATTATTTGGAAGACAGACAAAAATTTTATAGATGTTTCATTGCGAAATTTTATTAACAGTTTGGGTATGTAGTTTATTGTTAATTATTCTTATTGGATGTTAAGCAAACATGAATGTGAGTAGGTACCTTTTTGGGTAGCATCAGTTTAAAATATTATGCAAAGTAATACTTAAACAGTATTGTGCAACTACTAAGTAGAGCTCTAAAGTCTTAAACATAAAAGATAGGATAACTTATCCCGAAATAGTAAAAAAATATGTTTGTATTGCATCATTAGGAAACCTTGCATGTTAAGCTGGATAGAAAAGGTAATAAACCGAGGGTATTACCCTGTTAAATAAATATATTTACCTGCTGTTTTGTTAGGTATATAGGATTGTTTTATGTTCATCTAACAAACAATATAGATAAGAACTTTCTGATTAAAATCAACTTAAGCTAAACCGAGATCCTTGCCCGTCCCATTATAAAGGTCACAAAAGTATTTATCACAATTATTAACTTTTTTTACATTAAAACAACTTAAATCAATGCAAAATATAATTGTTTTGAAACACGCAACTCTGTTGCAGCTCACGATTTCTTAGTTTAGAAAAATAATAACTCTTTTAATGGTTTGACAGTTAAATTGTTAAACTATAGAGTTTTGCGATAGTCTAACGCTATTTTGCATTTTTGTTTAGATAAGAATGGGTTAAGGTTAAGTGACATCATAGCAGTTAAAACTAAAGAGACATGTAAATGCGTATTTTTTACTATAAAGAAAGACCCGTATGGAAAAACTACATGAAGTTAATGTATCGGAACGTTGATTATGTGGGAAGTATTGCCACGTGCGCATGCGTTGATATCGACAAAAAAAACTGCATAAACATTTTAAACAGGCATAAATTTACTTTAAGTCTTATGCGTTAAATACTATAAATTATTTATACAATATCAACTATTGGAAAACATTTAAAAAATATACTGTGTGCTTGTAGATAGGTACATTTTTTTAAGATATGAATCTTCAAATCGCGGCACAAATTCCAACGAAGATAAACATGACTTGTAGATCTTTAGATTACTAGATAAGGCACACGTATTTATATACAATAGAATCAGGTACAAGAGCTAAGAATTAACAATGAGCTAAGGGACACGAGATGAAAGCGACGATAACCACGAACTTAACGAAGCACGAATAAGACACAGCAACTAGCAAGTCATTGGATACCATCTTCATTTCCACCCACAAATTCTAAGAAAATGATCACCTCTGTGAGAGACAGGCCAGACAATGAAAATTAAGTTTCCCAAGTTGAACGATCTAACTGATGTAACTCGAATAGTTAAAAGTATCGTGCATCTGCGCCCGCGCATTCCAAGGCCGATCACGCGACGCCGCGGCTATATCATTACAGAACTGAAAACGTTATTAAAATAATAGTTGGCGATGGAGATTACAATACGGAATGCTAAATTTCCAGTCTACAAGCAGGTGGTAGATGGTCACGCGCAAGGATTTCGTTTTTCTTTGACGATAATGAGTTGCTAGAGTTAATTATGGCGAGAGATAGAAAACAGGATGATAACGGTGTAAATGAGTTTAGTGAAGATTAAAATGAACGTGAGGTAATCAATAGTGTTAGTTGTTAATATACTCGTACTTAAAGAAGTTTACGCAGTTACTGTTATTATGTTTGTGTGGGAACATTTAAAATAAAAGTAGATATCTTTCCATATAATAAAACCACAACATACGACGGTGTTTATACCTTCTAAATTAAAGATAATAAAACATATCAGATCCATTTGCAGACCGCTTTAATCTCTCAGATAAAGCCCCGATAACAAGATACAGCAGATCGATAGAAAACTCAACCGATATCGTTGTAGAAACCGCAGGCTCAACAAACAATACTCTTAATGGAAGAATTGAATTACTTGGCGCTATTGTTAAAAAGGTTCCAACCACAACACGAGATCTTGTATCTGATTACCGTATCTCAAAACCTGCATCAGACCATATCAGTAAAAAAAAGAAAATACCACATCCTAACAGAAATTTCAAGATCAGTCATGCTGAATTACAAGCTAATGGTCAGGGTTAAGTATTAACGTTTTGCTAGCAATTGCATTACAATAATTTAGACTTGGTGAAGTAAAAAGAGCGTAAAATACACAGTCCGATAAGCAAGCGGAACGAAGTTGAGGTCGATGTGACGAAAGCTTCGGATTGCATTCAAGTTGTACGCAGTGGAGTAAAAAAGTAGTTAAATATATAGATGCAACTTCAATAAACTAATTGTTACTAGAAGTAGGCTATCGGTTATTTTCCATAAATAATACCTTTGTATAGCTAGCTTTACATTTTTCTATCTGAATACCTCAGCCAGTGTATTTTTAATTGGCAAGAATAATAGCCAAGGTTTTGTAAAATAGTAGTTGAAGTTTTATACCAATTTTACCTATTGTCTTACAATGAATAAGTCTGTTCACTAAAAATAAGTTTTAATATAAAAATACTTTCTGTAAGTAGTAATATTTCAAAGAAAGATAACTAATTTCAAGGAAAGCGTGAAATATTGTCTAAATAACCGTTTTATTATAACGATAAAGGAAGTTGTCTAACTTAAAATTAAGCGCTTTTTAATACGCTATCAATCACAAGACTGCCGGACTCTCATATTTCATGCTTGAACGCTCTAAAGATGATGGATGTCGTCACTGTGTCATGTTTAATGGTATTACTTACACTTATTGCTCTCAAATCATTAACAACTTTCATCTCAATTTCGAGTTCATTAGCCTCAAGTACACAATGGTACACCTACACGTATTCGACAGCGAAAGTTATAGACTGCGATCGTCTTTTATTGATAAGATTGATCAATCAGAACAACGCGTTGTAACATTCACAGATGGTCCAATAAAGCACTAAACGTTGCAAATTGTTTTTCATTACGATATTGCGTGTGCACTCTGAATATAATAAACCTGAAGATACAAAGGCAATCGGTGCAATAATCAGTAAATGTGAAAGCGCAGAAGGTATCGCGATCATTCTGTATAATAGTGGATATCGTTTTCGCAACGGTGCTCTTAAACAGATCTTGAAACATGCAAACAATAACGAGGTATGTCAAAATCGGAGGATGTATGCCATCATTAATCAGAGTCTTAAATCTGCTGACTGTCATACTCAAGAACGCAATACGAATGAAGTAATCTTTTGAAATTTATAAACGAATATTCGAAGGTCAAATTGTTATGTAAAGGGTTTAAAAACAAATTATGTCACGGTTAAAGATACAAGATTTGTATTTGATTATTTAACTAACTAGTCCCACACAATGTGCACTAATGATGCGGAATATCTTTTTAATGGTCAGCGATTTCAAGGGTAATATTTTAAAGATTTCGTTAAATAGGAAACTATTACGTGGTTCGTGACTTAAGCTTATTGAAAAATGTGTTAGTCATCTCAGAGAATTTGAGGATGTTAAAAATGTTAAGGAGGATAATGATGTTGGAGTTAAAGGTGGTATTGAAGGTAGTATTTTTGAAGGTGGTAAAATTGAAGGTGTTGCAATAATACTTGTTTGTGTAAGTCAAGATTGGAGTCGTTGGTCTGGCGGCAGATGACAATCAACTTTCACTTGATTGTGTCCAGCAACACCCGGACACGAACAGCTTTTTAATTCGTTTCTGTTCTTACGATTACAATTCCATCGGTTAACTAAAAGGGCACCCGATGTAGTAAAGCTAGTAGTTCGATGATAATGTTTTATATGTTGAGTTCCAATAATTAAAATTTACTGTCTTTATTTTTGGAATTTACAAAGGACATAAATGCAATGAATAGTGCCACCTACGGAGTCAATTATAGCTCTTTTATTGATGAGCATTTCATTACATTCGTTTTATTTTTTATGACCTTAAAGAATTTAAGCGTTATTTCAATTATTGTTCTTATTGAGAAAGATAAGTCATTTTACATAGGATAGGAAAAATCGCTTGACTTAAATAAATTTGATAATAGTTGTTGATTAAATTTATAATTAAAAATTTCAAGTACATTTTGTTTAAAATTTAATGGTGCTGTTTACGTTATGCTCTGGATTTACTTCAGATATACCTATTATCTTTATTTTTAGTCGGACAATATCGATTATACGACTTCGTGAAAAAGATTAGGTACTCAAACCGAACCAAGGAAATAAACGTATTTAGGGAAGCTTACCCTCTCACAGGGCGGAGGCATCGTCGGCGCATCTTCCGTGTAGATGCACAGCGTCGACTTCCTGGACAGCGAGTCAGAGGCCAAACTGCTAGAGCTGGACCCGGTCGAAAACTTCATCTTCATTGATGCTCACTTGACATTCGACAGCTCCTCAAGTGACGTCACAACTCTCGCAGAGTCCCGCGCTCATCACACGGTCGTGACTCTCTTTTGTTTCGTTCCAGAGACAGCTCACGTGTCGAGATCCAAAGTTGGGTAGCCAAGGTCTCAGCCGTTGTATGCCAACGGAATTCCCAATAGCTTTGTTAGCCTGAAACAAGCGGAATGATTCATTAGAATTGTTGTTCTTATTTCGACAGTGACGTGGATACGAAATGAGAAATAGCCCTGCGGTTTAGGTTAAGACAACTAGTGAGTAATAAGAAGAAGGTTTTTTGAGTTAAAATTGTCTTTAAATCTGGGGAAATCTTAAAAGAAACGTATTATACATATGTCACTGAGGTTAACATTTAGGAAAAGTCCAGAAAACACGTAATCAGACATTTTATTTTTGGACATGAATGTTTTGCAAGTCACTGAACTTTTACAGAGACAAAATAATAACGCTGTGATAGCAAGGTTGCACGTTGCAGCAACGTTGCTCTATATTATAGTTCATGTTGTAAGATTATAATTGGTTGATTATTCGATAAGATGATTGATAACTACATCGACGGTGGAATAGAATAATGTACCCATATAACTTCTTAGATTTACGCGATTATTATTACTTGAAATTAAACTCATTTTAACGGGTTTTACGCGTTTATTTTATTATTTTTGATTTTCCGACGTTTCGGCATTTTTGCAAATGCCGTGGTCACAGGTAGACTACACGTAAAACCCGTTAAAATGAGTTTAATTTCAAGTAATGTACCCATAGTTTAAGATCAAGTTAAAGATAGTAATCAAGTTTAGTTTTATTATTGTTTTTTCCAGATGTGTAAGCGTTGCTAATAAAAAGAATAAAAAACAACAAGTCTATTAAACGGTAAAAAGTACAATGTGATCCGAAGTCGGTAAAATATGTTAGAGGGGATTCATTAATATTAAAGCAAAACAAATAAAAGTAAAATTAACGAAACGAAGCATCAAATCATTAAAAATGTAAAGCTAGCCAATTAACAAAATAATTAACACTTATGTAAATTTTATACAGATATAGCAAAAACATGATGTTTCAATAGAGTAACGAAGTTATCCATTAGTTTTATATTTTACAATATTGCTATTTCACCGGAAACATTAGCTTCTTCACACATGCGTCTGAGCAGTCATAATTGGAAGCAAATGATCCAATAGACTAAATAGGTAGCGCGCCGGAAGTTGTTTATATACCGTTATTTTAGTTAATCAATCTCATTAAATTAAAATATGTACGTAAGCGCATACATAGCTACACGTATATTTATATAATTTCAATTATTAGTTGTATAAATAGATGGTGTACGACAGGGGAGTTAAATTAAGCCACTAAGTTTAAAGCAAATAAATTTAGAAATTTCAATATTAATTGACTGTGAACATTAAATAAAAGCATTTTTGTGTTCAGTTATTTTAATTTTAGTTATAAAATTGTTTAAAATTCATCATCATTATTTTTTGCATATTTTTATCATCCGATGTTTAAACAAACAAATAAATAGAGTAGGTACCTACATTTAAAGTTCGTCTTCGATACAACTGTTATCTTGGTAGGTTTGTCTTGCAACAAAAGATAACAGCTGAACTAGAGAAAAAGTAGGTACTTCTATATCTTTTCTCTCTCATATTTTCATACCTAAGTCCATAAAATTGTTGCAACACAAGTTAAGGTGATAATTCTTATGTAAACCTACTCGACTATCAGCAAGCCACTAAAGATTTGTTTGTGCTAAAGTGACTCATAATCGCTATGACACGAGCCAACACAACAGGCCGTAGATAGTCGAATTTGTTGTTATAATATTCTCATTAAATTTAATATCAGTTCGACATTAGAACTTAACTAGCTAAGCATATTTTGAAACAAAACTCGAGAAACATTGCTTTATCAATGGAAATGAAACTCAAGGAGTATTTGGTCGAGTATAAGATTAGATTATTGGTGAATATGATGTTCTTGTTACGAAAGAATATCAAGCCATCATCCCGTAGGTGTCATAACAGGCGAAAAGGTAATATCTAACTACATAGTACATAGATTAGATGGCAAACAGAATCTTTCATCACTACTGAAATGCATGTGTGTGTTCCAAGCTAGGCTAGTATTTTCATATAAGAAAGCTCTATTTAGATAACCTAACTAAACCTTTTACAAACGGTACTTTTTAATTCAAAATCCTATCTGTAGCTGTTATTATGTATAATATCTACAAACAAGTTCGATCTAAACTTGAGATATATCGTTCGATATAATAGCACAATCGAAAAATATCTCTAGAAAATGAAAAAGTAGGCATATGATTTCCAGATAACGCTACCGTGGCAGAATTTGATAAAAACATTGATTGTGCAACTACATCGCCTTTGTTTTTCGCAGTAGAGTAACTCGAGCAAAACAAGCCTATTTTTAAAAGACGCATTCTATTAAGTACGAGTACGTAGGTCTAATGACGCCTGTTATTGACGAACTAGAAATTAAAAATGTTGCTTATTAGACAATAAGTGTTGTTGATACTGATTAGAAGTAGTTTGTGTAAATAAATAAATATTTACCTACCTACTTAAGTAGGCAATAGATAGCTAATATTCAAGTAGGTACCTACTTATATTTATACAGCGATTAAAAGTGATCATTTTTGGGCACAGAACAATAACAAAAATGACATAAAGGTATTTTAAATATTTGCCTTTCTTTTTCAAATATTTAAAAGGTTTAAATTTTTTTTCTCAACTCAAATCTGATTTTGCGCCTACCTTGTATAAAACGATCTCGACAGAATTATATAAGCATTGGAATGTTAATACGACCGACATGACAAGATACGAGTTGCAAATTATAGCAGATTTTCACACGAGAACTAAGAAAATTATATTTGACCCTATGACACTGTTTTTTGCCATAATTACCTTCCGTCAGTTTAGGTTAATTTAAATGAGTTTAAATGAAGCTGTTACTATATGTTTGTGGTTAAGGTCATCTAAATTAACACAGTTGAATAAAAAGCCGCTCTAAAAATGCAAAAAGTATTTGAATACCGTCGTCTTCTAAAACACTATTAATATAATATACCTCAATAATTTGACTGATATAAATAGGCGTGACAAAGCTCGCTCTATCATGGTTAGTTATTTCCTATAACAGTAAATACAGATACGGCTTACAATGATGGCATTGCCATTCATAAGCCTCAAGGATTATTAATATCTATAAGAGCAAACTTTCTCACTAACATTTAGGTCTTTGACTTACAGCTATCAGTTACCGTCTGATGTTTCACAATTTGTCATAGCAATTCATTAGCTAATGAAAGACAGCCAAACGCTAATTAATAGTGTTGCAAACAATGATCGAGAATAGAAAGTGAAATTAATGTTCGTTTTTGAGCACAACAATTTGTCACGTCCTTCATGTAACAAAGGAAAGTATGCAGCAGTAACTGCGAAGCCAAACATCATGGGAAAAAGCCCCACAATTACAACTCTACTCGCGGTTGTATAAACAACAATGGTCGAATAATCACAAATGTGAGACCTCCATACAAATAAGAGATCTTGTTAAGATGTCACCACAACACAATTAATACACCATTACCTTTGACACAATGACAAATATCACCGCGAATCCAGGTCACCCTCGGACACAGATTTTCCGCAACAATTGTCTTTAACTTCAACGATTTACCTTAACAGTTAAAAAGCTGAAGCGGTTAATTGTTCTTAACACAATTTCCGGTATTGGAAAGTATCCCACAAACACAGTTTTGGAGTTGCATCTCACTTTTGACACGTTTGATGAACCCAAAACAAATAGAGAACTGAAGCACCCACGCGCGTATCACCGACTGACTTTCATTAGTTCCCATAGCCTACGTTTATATAAATATGATAATGTCCTACTTTTGATTCAGGAACAAGGTCCGACACGCGATTTGTTGTTTCCAAGTTGCTTTATTTAATTAACAGGCGGACGCACCAAGGAAGTGACTCGTGCGCAATGCACTGCTACACAATCAGCCGCGGAATATGTTGATGTTGTGCAAGCAGAAATGCAAAACTAGTAGTTTTTATTACAACTGTTTGTAAACTAGGCGCCATTTTTGTGCACACATTGCATTTCTATTCATTGACAGTGACTATTTACTGATCGTTTTAACAGTAACCGGATATGACGACCGTACGTGCATTTCCGTCGAGGTTGTCGACAGCTTGGACTGTGTCGTGGTGATCCATCCATGGGCTGCGCGTGCGCCGGAGTCAATGAAACAGAACACACGCTCGACCATCTAATTGATGGTGTCGAAACACGCAAAAGAAAAGAAACACTTGATACCGGTTTGTCTACAGATAACGTGATTGCCAGCGAACGGATGAAAGTTTATTAACATATACTCAATATAGCGATGATCAAATCCAAATTAAGATCGTCTTGAGGATACACATTTAAAGTCTCGACGCTAAAAAGTTGATTGTAATGTAATAAAATCATGATAATAAACACTTTGCTGTACCCACACTTACCAGGTACTAAATATAAACAAGCGTCAGAACTGATAAGACCCGCTGTATAAGGCTTAATAAACGCTCGTAAAGTGCACGTTACGTAAAGCTGAATGTTACTGCTAAAACCCACTTTAACTGTAACGGTTATTTAGTTCGATAAAGAGTTATGCAGCGGATATGGAAAAATCTCTTGGTTCTACATTCATTGGCGTTTTCGTTTGTTTTTTTGAAGTCAGTGGAGCATGCTTCAGCGGCGCTCAGTCTACGTGATTTTGTAACAGAAAGAAGTCCAAAGCCTTCCAGGTCAACGACCAAGACGCCGAGGTCAGGTGCGAGACGAAAAAAATCTACCGCAGTTTCCGTAATATCTAATTTTCGGTCGTAAACATTAATTGCGCTTAACTGGTTTTGTCTTCAGCCAAGATTGAGATGGAGCTGGTTTGGAGATGTCTCGATTTTTTGAGGCTAACTGTCACCCGAAAAAATGTTGCCTGGAGAAAGGTACGAAAACTATTTGATGTTAACTACGGATTTGGAATCTTGGCCAGCATTTCGTATAATTTTATCGGTATGGCAACATTCCATATCAGTGTCGGTATGCAACATGAACAATACCTTATAAAAGTTATCCTGCCAAACTATTTAACCTTGTCACAGCTGTATCACGATGTAGCATAATAACTGGAGCAGTTAACATTATAATTAGAAAGACACGAATAATTATAACTACCCGCATAAACCTTTGGAAGTAACCTTACTAAAGTTCTACGTGTGAGGTCTCTATGAAGATAAAGATCAGCATAAAAAAAGGTCTAATCGAAGGTTTGAAAGTGATTTATGACCGAAAACTATTTCTCTATTAACTAGTGAGACATAGCCCTGATACAAATATGTGTGTCAATATTTCACTTGTTGCCATTTCACGACAGTTTGATCCATGTGACCCCATGCTGTTCAGTAATATCCAAACGTCAAATGCCTAGGTCACGCAGCGCACGCGGCGCTTAAGGCGAACAGATATCTCATAAAATTACATTTACTTGCGTATCCTGTTAGATATGTCAAATTGTATTGTCCAGTTCAGTAATTTGAGTTCACCTTGACTACACAAATACAGAAGTCACGACTTTAAAATAAGGTTTATATTCTGCACCGATTTATAATTTTATCAAGGTAGGTATTACCATGAAGTTTGACTGTTATCTGTATACAATCTAAATTCTCGTGTGTAGCACGAATGTTATTTATGTCACGATTCTGCTGTCTATGTATCGGATTTCTACTATTAACGAGATTTATTGTAAGTGAAGTCTTAAAATTCTATGTTGTGTGATAGCGTATTGTCATTAGTATTGTTGTGACCTGATTCACACGTGTAGACGTTTTTTTGTTGCGTTTCTAGTGTGTTATTAGCAATGATTTAAGCTTGTTGAATTAACCGGTAAATTGGGGGTCGGTTGTGTAAAGAAGGGAAAAAAATGTAAACCAGTCTGGGGAGACCGTCCAGGTACCTGTACGGTGACTGGTGCATTCCTAACGCGCTTCAATTCATTTTTTTCTGTTTGCATTCTAAGGGCTTGCTCGCCCTAACATGGTTCGTTGCACATTGCGAAATGTTATACTTTAACATAATAAACGATGTCAATGAAGGTGGTTTAGCCGGAGAGCAGGAATTCTTTAGGATTGTAGACAGGTATCTCATTGAATAAAAGACATTTTACCTGTTATTCAGTAACGGTTGAGGTAAAGACTTGTTACTTCCTTTTTTTCTAACCTTCCTTTGCAAACGTGTTTGTAAATTGTAATTCAATTTAACGTAGGTACCTATACTTTTTTGATTGACGGCGATGACTTCAGTAGGTGTCATTTCCAGAGTTCATTTAAAATGCATTGCAATTTTCAAACGTATCCCTAACGGACGTACTACAGTTACTTTAACGAGATCAGAGAACCCTTCGTCATGGTCGTTTCACATGATCTTATAAAAGCGGATAGTTTTAACTTCAGATGTGGAAAACAAGTCGCCTTTGGAAATGAGAACGAGTTTGCTGATATCATTTTCAATGCAGCTGCCATGATAGTTCCGGCTGTATTGATTTCTATAGGTATTCTGTGGAACAAGTTAATACAACCTGCACTGAATATCACAGACTGTGACTACAGTTTAAGGTGAAAGGAGATCTTAGAGACAAGCTTTCATTACCTACTTATAAATCATTAAATGCTAATAACGAGTAAAATAAAACTCAACTAACATAAGTTACACGAGTCTTGATTGAAGACATAAAATGTTAAGTGTTTTATTTATTATCAAGCAATGTCCAGTGCAAACGTCTAGCTTGCCGGATATCCATATGTGAAAAGAGGTCACATGTCGTTACTTGCTTTCTTACGGTTGTGGATACCTACTACTGGTATGCCACTCTTCGACATTATCGATTCTAGGGGCATATCACATAGCTCACTGCCTACTTTTTAGTGTATAGCTTTACTGGTAGCTACTGGTAGCTATAACAGTTACTGGTAATTGGGTTACAGAGTTCGTGATCGATAAGCAATTGTAAGGTTGATTGTAATTGGAAAATCAAAATGTACTTCCGCCAGGTTGCACAATTTTGATAAGTAAGAATTGATTGGGTGCCTTAACTTTGCTACATTTGAAAATTTACAAAGAAATAACAAACTAAACCTATTAATTAACTTAAAGCGTTTTTATAGAATGTAGTAAATGCGCATTTAAATCACTAAAAAAATAAACAAAGAGTAAACGAAAATAAAAATAAATTTAAAAGAAAGGCGTAATACCACTTCACACCTGTCTGACGTCAAAGGTGATGATTGTGAACTGAACAATGACAATAATTGTACGCAACTACCAACTACCCACCAGACAGAGTCCAACATTGTTGGCTAAAGTGTAGTTGCTGACATTTCGAGTTATCACTCCCATTCTACATAAAACGTAAGCTTCCTGCTTCTAGATACACCCACAGTAACAATTAACATATGCCACTCTGTTCATAAGCTAGGTAGGGCACAATTTAATATTATACTACTTTAGGTATTGAATTACATCGCTATTCATAAAGATGGTAGAAGGACAAAAACCCAAGTTTTGGACAACTATCTTAAAATTGTCGTCAGTAATAATATGGTTCACGCTATAGAGCACGGCGTCTGTCTAATGATAAAAATGGGTCCTTTTAAATAGACTTCCTTTGCTTTGATAAAAATAGAGCTCAATACAATATTGTACACAAATAAAATAGTAACAAATAAACTACTTAAATATAGAATAAGTAGATAAAGTTATAAAACCAACGCAACATTTCAGTAAGTTACATCCAAAAAGAACACATAACGAATATAATGATTTAATTTCTAGAATTGCGTATAATCATGACAACACTCCATTTGAGGTTTCTCTCGATTAAATCCATTTAATAACGCATTACTTTAAAGTTAAATTATACATTCTTGCAACAAAATCTACTTGTTCCAGTGAGTGCGTATGCGCATCCACGTGTCATAATTAAGATTTCAGTACATTGTGAATAAATTCTGTGTCTTTTGCAATGTGAGTGACGCAAAGTAACATTATCATAATATCATCAGGTAATTAGTTGATATCTTGAAATAATTTACTTTAGAGAGCAGATTTTTGTTCGCCATCTTCGTTTATAGTTTCACTTTTTAGTTTTTCGTTCGCTCCAGTTTCTGTAAGAAATTCAGGTTTCACTTTACAATTAGATGTCATTTTCTTCATTAATTTTGGATTTTAATATTCATTCATTTGAGTACCCAAAATGCTTAATTAATTACTAAATAATGTAAATATGTATCAATTGATCTGAATTCGGGTCACAAATCTAGAGTTATTGTTTTTCTCCTACAGGGTGTCAATCAAGATCATGATTGAAATAGTTTATGTTTACATCAGTGTATAGGTAAGATAGTCCACTTGTATGATTATAATATTTCGACTCACATTAATGGTTACGTTTGGGAACAAAACTGAAAATAAAACGCACTAATTTAAAAGTGATTGACAGTTATTCAAATTACCTATTTATTTTTCTTATACCATACGAATGATAACATACCTACTAACTTCGTAAGGTATACAATACATGTGTAATTGGATCAGTGTTCCACTTATGAACAGCTTGTGCCAAGGTCTTTTTATCAGCTTATGTGTATTTAAATACACGATGAAGCCAAAGAAGATAACCTGTGATTTATATCTACAGGTTGAACTACGTTACAAAATAATATGTCAAAATACCAAAGAGATAGGAAAAACCGTGACAAAATCTTTCATTATTCTCCTAACATACTTTAATCTTACATTAAACTTATGTACCTAGTCATAAACGCATCAAATAAATCAAAATAAGAGCATAATATTTAAAAAGTGACGAAACGCTCGATCAAGCATTATGAGGGCCAATTTCCATCCAATTAATCTTACTAGATAATGCATTGATTTAGAAATCCTCAAAGATTGATCGGAGAGTTGCGCAAGAGTGCACGGCTTCGTGATTGATCAGACCCTGAGTAGGAGGTGCTGAGATTTGAAGCTTAATGTGTGTAGCACATACCTCTAGCCATACAACATGAACTGAACATTCCTATGTCGAAATATGCTAGGCGGTGCTTCTAATTAATAAGTAGTAGGTGAAATTATGAATTTTATGTCGTCGTGGAATGTCCTGAGATAGAGTTCTTACATTGGTGAAACAATTGAAAACGTTTGACGGAATGACGACTCTTCAGATTTATTATTAGAGGGTATTAAAACAGTTACAATGTTAATTGAAACAGAGCCTTTTAGTTAATGGTGTAATTCTAAACGGGGGTTGGTGAGTACAGAGTCCTGTAGGTATAAGTGGATATGCATTCTTCCCTTATAAAATTATTGCTTCCTTACGACAAGCGTATAAACTAGCCAATCATAAGTATGTTTCCAGTTATCTATTGTTTATATTAACTCATAAATAATAGATAGGAAAATAACACTACATTATTTGACCTTTTATCTACTTTCTCTGCTATCTTTATTGAAGGAAATGACGTAGGTAGTGACCTAATATTAAGTGTATTTATGTAAAAAATTTAGAGACTGCATCTCAAACTTGTAACCACATGCCCTTAATTCTTTCAAACCCAAACATGACATTTTACAAACAATGAAATGACAACGGGATATTTGCATCAATCTTCTCCAAACAAAAATATTTTTTTAACCGCTGCCCAAAATTTTGAAGTCAAAAAATAACGGTTCCTACGTATTATGTGAATTTGGAATGCGCACTGCGTAAAAACCACTTAGCGCCGTGATGTTTTTGAAACAGTATTGTTTATCCTAGTTTACTCAAGTGAAGCTAAGGCGTATTGTTCAGTGTAAGGTCGGGACATTCTAAGGCCTTCGATACATCACGAGCCACCTTAATTGTAATATAGTTTAAAATGGTCTTCAAAAAGTGTAACAAGAGTTGGAAACATGTGTATAATAATACCTCGTTGTCATTCATTGTTTTGAAAAATATATTCGAAAAATTTTGCTTCTTGTCTGTCTCTACGCGTCTTTATTTGTGTTTTATTCATTGAATATTGTTGTCTTTCGAGACTAGAAAACACTTTTTGAAGGTTTTAGACTTTTCGCTTAATATTATCAAATATTTTTTCATAAGAACCTGAAAACGCCGTGCGTAATCGCAAAATGCATTTTTATCACTTAGCTTCAAGTCTGAATATAATCATTTTTATTACCTACATATTTTGTCAACAGACAATAACATTTCACATTGTTTTAACGATAACAAGCTTAGGATTATCACACAATTCTTCAATGTTGCATTTTTCTTGTTATTCAAAAAGCTTTGTTGAACTGAATAGGGCATATGATACGTGTTAAAACTAGTTTTAGACAAAGCTCCAGATGGTTTCCTTTCGCTATTGTTGTTGAAACTATGAAAGGCTCAATAAGTATCTTCTTCTATTCAAACCTTTAGCTTTCGATTGTTCTTACTGTTTCCAAGTCTTTTACTTGAAGATAGTGATAAAACGAATAATTTCATAACTATTGTTACCTATCTCTAGATTGTAAACAAATGACATTAATATTAACTATGCCTTGTTGACACTGTAAAGTATGTTCATGAAAATAGCACAGGTTAATAAACCTTCTGACATACGAATATAGATTCTATAGTGAATCTGCATAACAATACTTTGTAAATATCGTGTTCACGGTATTTAGAAGTGTACAATTAAAATGATTGGCAATTGACATCATCGGTTCTATCATCATCATCTCAACGAAACGAAGTGAACTCATCAAAAGAAATAAGGTTTTTTGTCGATTTAATCCAAGGTTGTTGAAATGCCTTCCGAATCATGTTTTTTGTCTGTAAATCGGCTTATAAAAGCATATTTTCAAAAGAAGAATAAGATTGATTTAATTAATTATTCAATATTTAAATATAGCATACTTAAACTGATATATTTAAACTATAAATGCTAGTTTAACATTTAAATTCTGTACTGTTTACAAACCATTTACAAGGCTGTGAAGTTAGAGCCTAATGTGCTAAATTATGTGATAATTCCCAGTAATGAATAACCGAGGAATAATTTCTAAATAGCCTTCTACAGATGCTTGCTATCGGCATGTGTGGTTACACTCTACATCATAATTTCAGAGTATACAACTCCTTACTAGCAATTTGCAGCCTTGTAGAGCAACTTTTTGTCTATTCTAATACAAAGTAAAGCATCCAATAATCGCAGGTCGTTATCTCTCAGTGAGATTACCAGGCGGTCGTGCGCAAGTCATTTCACAAGAGCATTTTTTTCGAGCCATGGCCATTTAAAACTTTGTTCTCTCCATACTCCAAATTCGACAGACTATCGGCTTCATTTATAGCCAAGAGCCGTTCAGCCATAATTACGTATTCCACACTTTCATCGCAAGATTTCGAAGACGAAATTGGGAATACATTTGCGTACATTAATTCGAAAGAAACAACGTTAGCAGTGAAAGCGGTAATTCGCATATCATCACAGTTTTGCTTGCTTCTGAATTTTCGCATATTATTATGAAGAATACACCTGCAGAAGTGTTGACCCCTGGGGAAAGTGTACTACAAAGCAGGCTGATACCTGCTTGCCATTTGGGTGACCTCGCTTAAACAATATGCGACAGTAAATGGCGTCTCCTTTCTTGAGTTCGTTCGTTATTCAAGTCATTCGTCATGGCTGTGACTTATGTTTCTAAGTTTAAAAATAATATTTTTCTGGTTTACTGCACTTTCTTTCATATCAGAATGAAAGTATTACTTTACGGGCTCAGTTAGTAGGACACTTGCACAAGTAGCGCTTTTATTACCTACAGTTGAATTGATGGGAGAAAATACCTCGGAACTTTCTTCCGCATGGTTTCTCAATTTCTTGTGCTTTGCAACCGGTTTTTAGGGATCCAGGTAAATAGTTACAAATTTTAATATCCACTTTATGTTACTTATACCATTCGTGCATCATTTTTGCAGTCTGTTAAATAACAAGTCTTGCATATTATTGAAAGAAGTTTGAATTTTGATTTTTATATCCAGGTTTGCCTTTATTATTATTGATATTATATTACCCTTTCAATTCTGGATGTAGGGGCATGCCGTGCTTAGACGTTTGCTTTTTTTGTTGGCAGAAGACCCTCGGTTCTGCAGGCGGTCGAAACCGGTCTCAACCAGTGGCCTCAGACACAAACCAATAACCGTTGATAAATAGTCGATGACCTCTTCATTGCCTTTACTACTAAACCGTCTAGGATACTTGGTTTTTCGACCACATTCAAATGTTGAAGTGGTTTCTCTTCTATCTTCTCAAGTTACAAGATGAAAGAATGACATCGTGATCGCAAAGTATTTTGGCGTGGACGTATGGAAGTAAGTTATCAACTTGATAAGGATGCTACGGTGGGAATGCAATGTCGTTACCGCAGACACTAGATGAAGGCATTCGTAGAAAAACAAACGCGGTTACAAAAACCCGTGTATGACTACGTATTACACACGCTAATGAAAATAAAGATATAAAACGTACTAATTTAGCTCTCCCTAAAGGAAACGTCTAGTTTCCAGTGTTCAAGACGTGGGAACTATACCTATCTTTAAGTGATCGTATTTAAATGGATATTGGAATTTTTATTTTCAGGTTCGTTCGGCAACCAGAAATGTCGTTGGGATTTGTTTGTATGGTCAGGAAACCGGATTCCTAAAGACTTTTTGCCTATGTTTGAATAACATCCCTTTGCATTGTTTTGAATGTACTTAATTCGTGGGAATGGTTAAATGGCTGTGAATTCAGCAAGGTCATACGTTTGTTTAGATGTAATTAACAGTGAATAAAAAGAAAGATGCGACGAGCAGAATCTCAAAGTTATGAATCAACTTTCACTACACGCCAAATATTGACCAGCAGGTAAGTTCGTGCGACTGCCTAAAGTGATTGCAGCAAAAAACGATTTGCAAAATAAATGAAACACGTTTAAAACATTAAGGATCCGGGTCTACAGGGTAGAGAACGATTTATATTTCCAGCAGAATAGGATCGATTTAGTTTTTGCGAGTGTTTTTAAATGATAAGATAAGGTAATGTTTTAATGTATAGCTTATCTTTTGACAGCTACCACATAAAATAGCGTTATCGTGTGTTTGGGTAGTATATTCTCTTCTACTGCATAAAATGATAAGGTGTTAAAAGAAAGCCTTTCATAAGTAACTCTATACATTTGCCAATATGGTAGAGCCAACTACTATTAACACATAAGGGAGTCGGTGAAAGGGATGGGAGGTATATCACAAATGGTTGAATAGGGCATAGTGTGCTCCACTTAATCTAGATTAAGAAACAAAGAGAAGGGACGCATATTTTCAGTATTTTCACAGATTTGAAACATACTATAAAAGTAGGATTATAAATGAATGAAGGGGTTTATTATTTACCTTCACTGTGTCGGCAATCCAGAGAAAAATCAGCAAATGTCCAAGTTATCGCCACTGATGAAAGTTTTCATTCACTTCACAGACTCCTTTTGGCAGAGCAATAAACAAAATCACATCGAAAAACGAAAAAAGTCAAGTTAAGTTCAACAGACTCGGCGGAATGCGTACATTTCGAGTTGTTGAAGCCAAATTGCACTGTTAACGATTCATTTTAAATTAAGCTTTATAATGTTTCAATTTGGAATGGTTAGTTTAGTTTTGGAACTATGGAAACACTGAAGGGAACTTTTGAAACTGCGATTATTTGGTCAACTGTCACTCGGTCCGACGCTCTCGGTTACGTCCGTGTTGTGTCGGAGTCAAAGCCAATATGGCGGCGATCAGTGATAGAGTGAGTGAGCGGCGAGAGAGCGAGACAGCAACAAAGATTGAACTTGCGATATTATTGTGACAGAAAGGGCGCGAGTGAACGTGTTTGAAGAATTTATGTTAGTATTTTGTTTTTTGAAGGGTTAAAATTGCATACTAATTGCATACATTTCTATTGTTATTCTAAACACAAAAGTAAAGAAACAAATTCTTTAGAAGATACCAACTTACAAGATTGTAAAAGATACCAACAAAATATATAAACAATAATATTTAGTATTTAGGTAAAAGCAAAAGGTGGTCTTATGCTATATGGAGTTAGTTTAGCCAAAGCATGGAATTAAGTTATTTATAAATATGGTGTTACTTAGGGTTTTTACCATAAATAAGCGATGGTCAACTTATGGTTTCAACAATATACGTGGTATTTAGTCATAGATTAATAAAATTGATATTTGGTATCTCAGGAGAGAGCGAAGACTAATTTATTAATCTATGTATTTAGTTTTTTTTATTAGTGTTTTATTTATCCTGTCATAAATTAAAAAACAACGCCATGACAATTCAGTAAAACAACAAACTTTTGATATCAATATAAATTGATTTTTAGGCTTTTAATTTCGAAATTTTCTGTTTGTTTCTGTTAATATTTTAAATTTTAGTGTTGCAATAGAAATTCAAATAAAGCAGATACAATGGCTTTAGACTTAGTTAGTATAGCTCAACCTCATTATATTCCTGGGTAAGATACATTTAATTTTAATTTAATAGTCTAATAGAGTCCCTAAGAGTAGAGTATTGTTGATGCAGGGGACCTACAAAGAGGTCTCTTGCAAAAGACATCAACGCGAAGCCTAGTAAATTGTTTATTAAATACCTAACTATTATAAAAAGGACTTCCTAAGGCGGTTTTATTTAGCGGCAGCCTAGATTATTACTACTAAAGTGATACCTAAACCCAAACATATCTCTAGAAATTTTACGTTTTATTTTTATTAATAATACTAGTGACTCTACGTCTGAAGTTTACACTGTGGGAGCTGTGATTGCTTCCTTATATCGACACTAACTAAAGTTAGGTTTATAGAATCTTAACATAAATTTAAAAACACCATGACCTACCGACTTAAAAATGAGTAGCTTGTACTAACACTCTTTCGTGCTCTTCATTTCTCCGTCTTATCTTTTCGCGCGGCTCTGTGTACTTAGCCTCGTGATTTTGATTCAAAGTAAAGCTTAATAGACACAAACTGCTGCCCTTATAGACAAGTTTGAACAAACTGCTTTAACCTACCTAAGTTCTTGACTTCTTTTTCGTTGGATACCTGTCTTTCATTGCCTTGGAATGTTTTTTTAGAATGCTCGGCTTACCCAAGCATTCTCAGATTCATACATAAATTATCTAATAAAAAATGTCGACCTCTGTGGTGCAGCGGTATATATACCAGACTGCTAAGCGGATGCTTCCGGGTTCGATCCCCGGGTCGGGCCAATTTCGTGAAAATGGTTTTTCGATATTGGCTCGTGTCTGGGTGTAACTAGGTTCTCCCCTAGTACATTATGTGGTGCCTATAACACAAGTGCTTACTGCAACTTACTCATTTCAGCTACACAGGCCACTGCCCAGAGTACAAGTTCAGGATAGGAGACACGTATGGCTCCACCACCCACAAGATCCTCCTAGACCCCAATGTCAACCACTCTGAGAGACTGGTGCTCTCCGATAGAACAGCTGATGACTATCAGGTAAATATTACTTACATTCTTAAGGTTGCTACAAATGATTAGCGCTATCAGGTACCTATTACTTACATTCTTAAGGTTGCTACAAATGATAAGCGTAATTTAGAATATATTTTTTGAATTAACTTTACTTACAAAGCGTGTTAGTTCTTTACTTAATGTAGGTACGAAATAATATACACCCCCCCAATTTGAGTGAGTATCAGAGTTTGATTTTTGATCACACAACTTTTGAGTTGATAGTTGAAAAGCTACGGGTCAGTATTCAACATTTATCCGCCAACAATACTCATATATATGTCAATTTTACTATCGCTAGAAGAATAAGTATAAGAAGAACAGTTAAATATACCTTGCAATGCTCATGCCCACGACATGAAACAAAGGTGATTAGTTGTCTATTGTTTAATGTTCCCTTGTTACCTAACCACAGATCTACCGACCACCCAGGGAAGATATAGATGTGGTGAACGCCAGGTTTCGAAATGGCGATCCGGTCTATAAACACCCCATGATACCGGGGTATGAGGGTAAGTTAATGAATTTTTTACAGTTAATGTCCTAGTTTTCAGGCCATGTTTTTAATTTGAAGATTGTGTCTGGAAGCCAAATTTTTTTTGGCTTTTCACACAGGGCTATTTATTCAATCATGGATGTTTTTAAGTGTTATTCTTGAGCTCCGATTCTTTATGACATTTACGGATACTTACTTGTGTATCCTACCTGATCAAAAGCGAGAAAAAATATCTTAGAGTCAGTAACCTTATAGAAATACGACCATAACTAAACTCAATTTCGCCACTGATGATGTCATTCTAATCAAGCGAAACTTTCTTCTCAGACATAATACATAAAAATACCTTACACGCGTACTTGTCTCGCTAAAATTTTAAAGACAGACTGACTTTCAACGCATTTATCATAACAATAAGATAAAATTTCTTCAGTTTCACCGATTACGTAGGAACACTACCTACTGACTGTCCATAATGTATATACAGTTAAGCTAACTGCTTGTCTAAAAGTTGAGGACGCTGAATAAAAGTAACTGGAACAGGTTTTTGTTATTAGATCAGTTATATACTAAATTAAATTACCTAGTTTTGAAAAGGTTAATCAATTAAGTTTAACTGGAATAAAATTTGACTCAAAAGTATAAGTATACTATCTTAAGGTTTAACACGCATTATTAAAAACTATGTAAAATCGGTGAAAAAAGGAGCTTTCGCAAATACCACCGATCCTAGTGATTCAGACGCAGTCTGGCTGCGCACACGACTCGCCTGTGACTCATCATGGTCCAGCAAATGGAATGCTGTTCCGAAAGTGTGAGATTACGCACCTTAGTCAGGCATATTTGTAAAACGGTTGGTAATTAACAATGCCGTAAAGGGAAGAGATTTATGTGGGATTATTTATTTTGGTAAATAGACTAGCTATTCACCAATGAAAAGCTTAAATTTCATTTGTTAAATATGTGAATTTCATCTTCGAAAAATAGAGTTGGTTCCACCTTTGTTTTTTTATTTATGTAAGTAAATATAATTTTGGTTGACTTGTAAAGCCGATACGCACGTGGTTTTAATTAATGTTAGAGTTCTACAAGGTAACTCAGTGGCACGAGAAAAGGTGAACTGAACAATAAATATTATGACCAAGTGCCTAGTTTGTGAGTTTGCCAACCTACTTACATTGAGCCAGCGTGGTGATTTGTGACTTGATCCTTTCTCTAATCAGAAACGGGGCCTGAGACCAATTAGTGGAAAGTGTTGAAGTTTTTCTATCAGTACATAAGTAAAATTGTGTTCAGTATGTCTGAAAAGATTTGTACGTAATTATAAACATCGAAATGTTGGCAAAAAGGTACCTCAGTGAACCTAATGCTCATATAAATGTAATAGAGTCTGTAAAGGTCTGGGTTCAGTTGATAACGGTTTTCCCAACAAACCTACTTATATAAGTAGGTACTTGAGACGACTTTGAAACAAACGCTCTAGTTTTATACAGAGCTATCATATGAAACTCACAGATACATACTACTTATCTGTTATGGAATATCCACATATAAGAGCATGTGTAAGTTACGGTTTGTTTAGTACCATTTTAGTACCTACCATTGAAGTAGAGGGTAATGAATGATCAATCTATCGGTTATTATCACGTTATTACATACCGAAGTGGTTTAACCTTATCCTGGTTTAAATTAATTAGTGACGATTAAAATTTTAAGTCACAAGATTGTGTCATAAAAAGTTTCGAAACCGTTTCGCCATGCTGGTGCATACAGTGACGCAATTGTGATGCACAAGTTATAACTACTGCAGGCACCGGAAAACACTGGTCATGCTTCAGGAATTGAGAATTTAGATCTTAGGACACACTGCAAGATAACACGTCTCAAATTAAAAGCGGAGTTGATAAGGAATTTCTCATTAAAACCAGGCTTTATACCACGGCTCAACGCACATTTTGGTCAACGGTACACCGTTGCCGCGACCGAGGGTCTTTCTGAGTTCCAACGGATGCAACTCAACCAAAGAGCTGCAAGAAATCAACTGGAAAGAGTTGTCGATCTGCAAGCAGGGAAAGGACAGCCATGGGACCTCGTCGACAGATACGTAAGTCGCGTGGAAGAAGATGGATAAATGAGGACGAATGGAAGATGATGAGAGAAGATGAAGGAATGCCAAGATTGGTTGTTGATTGAAGATTTTTTCTCGCAGTCAGCGACAGCGGAATTCAAGCTGCCGTTGGTGGCAGTCAGGCCGGAGTGTGCTGGTATTCTTCGGGATCTGCCGATGGATGAACCCAAGTTGTCACCGGCAACACATTCAGTCAGCCCGTACTTTATGGATAATGCTGATGCGGAAAAATACCTAAAGAGAGGTTCGGAATGCCGACCAGATTTAAACCTTTTTTGGCAGTATAGTTACTTATTAACTTTTTTTATTGACATTAATAAGATCAGTGACAGTTGTTGTCAACCGTCTTTTGTGGTAAGGCAGTGAAGTGATGCCAGTGTTTACAATTTACTTTTAGAATATTTTTTACATTTCGTTATTTATTTACCCTTTTAAATGTCTTACGGAAAATTACATCATTCCTTTGTTCGAAATCAAATATGGGGCTTTAATCCATCCCAACATACACGTCAGTAAAACAAGGTGTTTCTTGGATCTCTTCAGTTCAGTTTAGTTTTAAGTTAACATGTTTTTATCATTACAGGTTTTGGTGGTCATGTTCCTTATGGCTTTGAACGTTTTGGAGAGACAAGCAAGAAATTAACTAACTCTGCCCTATGTGATTTTACATCCAACTACAGACGAAGGCAGAGCACAGAGTGGGCACCTGTAAATGTAGTCAGGTATGTAGATTTTAACATTTTATTTCCGTTCTAAAAATATAATAAATATAAATAATAAATAAAATTTAAGCAATTATAATAAAACAATGTGTTACTTTCCAAAGGCACCACTGTGTCTTTGATTTTTAAATATTTACCCTTTTAAAAATACCGTCAGTATTACTCGACATTGACATCTGCTTATTAACTGTCAATGTCAAATTGCCGTGTTGACTCGTGGGATTTGCGTATTTGGTAAATTAAAATTTTCACTAAATAACAAAAATGGCTAAAAAGAAACCAATGCCGGATCTCTCTAAAGAGGAAAAAATGGTTATGGTAATATCTGAGATCATTCAAGAGTTATTAGTAGCTCACCGCCAAGGTAAAGATGTTAACCTTAACAAGATGAAAACAAGAATCTCTTCAAAGTACGGCCTGGGAACTTCTCCACGTCTTGTTGACATCATCGCCGCTGTGCCTTCTGACGCTAAACGAATCCTCCTACCGAAATTGAAAGCAAAGCCAATACGAACTGCTTCAGGAATTGCAGTAGTTGCTGTGATGTGTAAGCCACACAGATGCCCTCACATTAACTTCACCGGTAACATCTGTGTTTACTGCCCCGGTGGGCCGGACTCTGACTTTGAGTACTCTACTCAAAGTTATACAGGTTATGAGCCAACATCTATGCGGGCTATAAGGGCAAGGTACAATCCATACCTACAGACTAGACACAGGGTTGAACAACTCAAGCAGTTGGGCCACAGTGTTGACAAAGTTGAGTTTATAGTCATGGGAGGTACATTTATGAGTCTTCCAGAGGATTACAGAGACTATTTCATCAGGTAAGGTCATCTTCTTTTGTATTTGCATTAAAAACCCAACTTTGGTATAGTAAATACTATTAGTAATTACAATTTAATAATGTTTCAGAAATCTCCATGATGCATTATCAGGTCACACATCCAGCTGTGTGGCTGAAGCAGTGAAATACTCTGAGCGGGCAAAGACTAAATGTATCGGCATTACTATTGAGACAAGACCGGACTACTGCTTACAAAGACACATGACTGATATGTTAAACTATGGTTGTACAAGGTATGTGTATATTTTTAATTACCAAAAATACTATTTGGTTCCAATGGAAACTCTTTAAAAAAAGCTTATTTACTAATTAACTGCTTGACAATTTTGTAGTAAAATAACTTGAATATTGTAACTTTATCAGATTGGAAATAGGTGTGCAATCAGTGTACGAAGACATTGCTCGTGACACAAATCGAGGACATACAGTTAAAGCTGTCTGTGAAAACTTCAACTTGGCAAAAGATGCTGGATATAAGGTATTCATACAAGTACAATAAATAATTCTTAGAAGAGTGTAATTTGTGCTTCCTTTTATTATCCCATTAATTTTATGTTACAGATTGTAGCCCACATGATGCCAGATTTACCAAATGTAGACTTTGAAAGAGATGTAGAACAGTTTAAGGAGTTCTTTGAGAACCCAGCCTTCAGAGCAGACGGTCTCAAGATTTACCCAACTCTGGTTATTAGAGGCACAGGATTGTACGAACTGTGGAAAACTGGGAGATATAGGAGCTATCCACCTTCTACACTTGTGGATTTGATCGCAAAGATATTAGCTTTAGTGCCTCCATGGACTAGGGTGTACAGGTTTGTACAGTTTTTATATTAGATTTTATTATCTGAAATTTGAATTGTAAGCAGTAATTTATTTTCTGTGTTTGCCATATTTAAGATTGTATCCTACCTGCAATAGAATAAAATATTTTTTTTACAAATAATTTCTTTACGTTTGCAGAGTCCAACGCGATATCCCAATGCCGCTAGTTTCCTCTGGCGTAGAGCATGGTAATTTGCGTGAGTTGGCGTTGGCTCGGATGGCAGACTTGGGCACGGATTGTAGAGATGTTCGGACAAGGGAGGTTGGCATTCAGGAGATACACAATCGGGTCAGACCTTATGAGGTAACAAAACCATTCTTCTTTTAAATGATACTTTATATACCGATCATTAATTTAAGATACATATTTATTACTGTTATAAAAAAAACATGAAATCATGCTAAATGTATATTAAAATTGACCAAATAAAAAAAAGATTACATTGGCAAAATCAAAGCGTAATCTATCTACAAAAATATCATCTTGACCTATCACAAGCAAGTTTAATGTCGGGGGATTAATTATGTGGGAATTTACTTGTTATTGTTTTCTGTTAAGAGTTTTGTCAGCAATAGTAAAAGATATAGGTACTTAGAAAATAATCAAAGTGTGTGTATAAAATAAAATAAACCATAGGCAGAATGAATTAGCTACATCGAAACACTAGCTGATTTTTTAGATTTTTCACCTAATTTACCCAAATTGGGAGTCAAACTTAGAACTTTTCGTATAATAGTATGGTAACGTACCAGATCGTAAATTTCTTGCAGATGATGTCAAATGTGTTTAATATTTTTCAGGTAGAACTCATCCGTAGAGACTACGTAGCCAATGGTGGTTGGGAGACCTTTTTGGCATATGAGGATCCACATCAGGATATTTTAGTTGGTCTGCTGAGACTTAGAAAGTGTGCTTCAGATACATACAGACCTGAACTGAAGCCTGGACCAAATTCAGACTTCAAACAGTGCAGTATCGTTCGAGAGTTGCATGTGTATGGATCTGTTGTACCTGTAAGTAATCTAAACTCAATTAACTCCTGAAGATAAAAATATGGAGCATTTATAAGATAGATAAGAGATAGCTCCTGTCAGAGTAAATTGTCTTAATCCAAAGTTAAGATGCAACAACTGTATTCTTTATGGCTGTTGTCAACCAACTAATAGACAGGGCATGATTTAGGCAATCTTACGTCACAATCAATTTCACTTACTTTTATAGAACTGATCTTGTTAGTTATCTCTAATTTAACCAATGGAATTGTCTATTTCAGGTAAATGCTAGAGATCCCACAAAATTCCAGCATCAAGGTTTTGGTATGCTCCTCATGGAGGAAGCTGAAAGAATATCTCGAGAGGAACACGGCTCTGATAAAATTGCAGTCATTTCAGGCGTAGGAACTAGAAATTATTACGCTAAAATTGGATATCATCTCGAAGGACCCTACATGGTCAAGATGTTGAATTGAAGAAATGAAATGTAGATTTAAGGATAACAGTTATCTTACTCTATATATTTTATGTGATAGACGAAATAAATTGTATATTAAAAATTGGTATTTGTTTTGGTCAATGGGCGGGGGCTGGCCAAGGTCGAATTTTAGACATTTGGCTGGTTCCTGGCAACACTGCCGGTCCGGCGGCGTTGCACGGCGTTGGTCTTGGACGTAGCACCGGTTGTGATGATGTCCAAGGCAAGACTGAGGAGTTAGCCTTCGCGAGGTTGCCGCCCGTTACGCGGCTGCATCGGATTCGTTAAAACGGTTCGATGGAGTCGTTACAGAAACACTCAGTCGCCTTCCCGTTGCTCCTTACCTTCCCCATCCTTTTCCCTTTCTTCCTTCTTCCCTACTGTGTGATACTGAGGAGTTGGCTTTTGGAAGATTGCCGCCCATTTGGACGGTAATAAACGGCAACGTAAGCAGTCGGTCACATCCTTTTGCTTCTAACTTGCCTCCTTCCCAAGTGTGAGATATCCGTGGCTGTATCTTACCACCCGACTCACGCACAAGAGCTTGAGGGTCGGGTAACTAGCCACCCGCGTGTTTGTGCCGTGCGTGGAGACCCGTACGTGGGGATGAGGGAATCCTGGAGTGCTGAGCTTTGTCGTGACCTGGCAGTAGTTGTCGCGGCGGGCAACACGCCTCTTTGGTCCGGATTTCCCATTAAACGGGCGGTCGCGAACTAGCCACTCGTGATCAATCGGCTGCGGTATTCCGTCTGAGGAATACTTGGCGAGGGTTGCGGGATACATCGGGGGGCAGTCAACGATGCGCGGGGTTCATTTTTAGCGGGACGGTTCCTCTTTCGTTTCTCGCATCTTTGAAATCCTTCGCTTCGCACCGACTCGTCTTACTGCGTATTCTGGATCCTATATCTTCGGTGGTAGGTCCTGGCGATCTTGTGCAAGGCACGGACGTCCCCTTTGCGGACTCCCTGGAGGGTGGGACGCCTCTGAAGACGAATATAATATTAAAACAAACTATGGACAATAAGGGGAATGAAAATAATGTATATGACCAACAATCTGCATCTTTTTACGAAACTGAATCAAACGTGCCAAATGTTGACACAACGCCAAAGTTAGACACAGATACAGTTAAAGACAAACATATAATGAATGAGAAACACAGTAACGAATTTGAAACTAAACATAGTGTAGTAAAAGAAAACGACAAAATGTCCTTAAACGAAATAAAAACGACTGTTATACCAACTGTAGTAGACATCGCAAAAAATAATGTTCCGGCAAATGCCAAAAATTCTCCAGTCGCTCATACACCGGTTTTAGATAAAGCTGTTATACAAAATTCAGCACCTGACTCGCACCCATCACCAACTTGTGTTCCCATAGTGCCCGAAACTGATCCTGTATTCACTGATTCATTTGAAAACACTACTTTAAATGCAACAATATCAACAGCATCAACAGCGACAGCTTTAGTTACCGATGTACCTGCTTTCGTCATGCCGACCGTGTTTAAAACAGACACGACCACTATTGAAAGTCATCGAATAGCAGAAACTAAACCTTTGGACGAATCTGTTGAAGCTACACAACCTGCCGCAATAGATTTATCCTCAACTACAATCAATACATCCCAGTCAGAATCAACACATGCGTCAGAATCTGCTATTTCTTCAAATGTGCAGACAACGACGCCATCAATAAAAGCTGTTGACGCTGTCTGCCAGACTGTCACAACTAAAAAAAGAAAGAAAAAACGAAAACGACCTCCAAGCAAAGTCAGACGTGATAAAGCGCGAGCCAAAACTTGTCTGCTCAACACAAGCCAGATTAGTGCAGAATCCGAGGGCTTTGGCGCCAAACACTCTATTACTGAAAACTGTACAGCAGCAACCGCCGATGAGATATTGCCGACTGTCGCAAATAAAGATTTTACCTCCAAACCAA
The DNA here is from genome assembly GCA_916618145.1 of Emmelina monodactyla. Lineage (NCBI taxonomy): Eukaryota > Metazoa > Arthropoda > Insecta > Lepidoptera > Pterophoridae > Emmelina > Emmelina monodactyla. The sequence continues at coordinate 9,809,306 of OU745304.1, read as the reverse complement.
CAAAAAGAAAAAATACAGAAAACGACGAAATACCAATTAAGCGAAAAGTCAATATTGATATTCTTGTTGTTCCAAAACCCTCCAATGAGCTAACAGATTTAGTTGTCACTTCTGAGGCAGCATCTGGAATTAACGCATCCATTAGCTCTGTATCGGCTTTGACTGAATTTACTACTCGCGCTAGCCCTCCAGATAAACCTACAAATACACCTCAAACAAGCGTATCGTTGCCTATAATACCAACAACAAACGTGCAAGTGACCACGGCTTTAAAATATGCTGCAAACGCTAGCGGGCAGACTGCTGAAACTAAAAAGAAAAAAAAACGAAAGAGACCACCACCACCAAGCCGATTAAGGCGCGATAAATTAAGAGCAGAGGCTCGTCTTCTCAATAACGCCAGTCAGCAGAGTGGAGAGTCGTTACTTCAAGAGCCGTCAGCTAAGTGCTCCAACGCTCAACAATCGACTGAAGCTTCGACTACAGTTTCGACTACCAGCCAGATGCCGCAGCAATCCCAGTTTATCTGGAGTGTTGAGGCTGCTGCAGTGAGTCAAGCATCGCAGTCTGCCACCATTGAAGACGGAGCAGTCTCCACCTCTAGACAACCAAAGAAAAAGAACACTGGTAGCGACAAAGGGCCTAATAAACGAAAGATCATTCAGCTTGACGATTTCTTTGTAGCCATCGCTGCAGATCCCTTTAAAGAGCTTACTAATGCTGAAGGCGATTGTGTTATGAGAGTAATGGAAGCACGGTTCGACCAACGCCTTAACACTATTGCGGAGGATAATAGTTCCGTCTTTATGCCGAAATTCCGTGGTAAAATGCACTTTTCAGACGGTGTCATAAAGCTCCAAGTGAATGACAATCGTTCTCTCGAGTGGTTATTATTTGTAGTCTCCACTATCAAATCACCAATTCCTGATACAAAACTTGTAGTGATACGCCAACGTGATTTACCCAGACAAGTTAGATGCGGCCTTTTTGTGCCAGACAAAACTACAGATCTCGACAATCTCCAACGGACACTTCGATATCAGAATAAAGATCTGAACATTGCAACTTGGTCGCTATACTCCAGCGAACAGCAGGCTGAGGGAGTTTTCTTGACGTTTGGCATCCCCATGTCCGAGGTTCCGGCTATCATGGCAAGAAACAGGCGAATAAGTTTTAGATTTGGCGGTATTTACCTCAGATTTTTTGGTCGTGAGAAATATCTTAATGATTAGTTACATGAACCAGCTAGCCTATTTACTGATTGAGGGCAAAAATTTGCAACTTATCATCGTTGCTCTTCCCATATCAAATAATTCCGTACCCATCCATCTTATTCCATATTTCCCGTTCCCAGACCAGACCCACCCTTGTCTATCAACCCTACGGAGCTCTACCACAAGCATGTTGGCATGCTGCCCAACTATGCTGGACACGTACCTGGGACTATGTTCAGGTTAGTCAATCTTCTATACAAAATACTTTGGAGACAACATACAGGTGCCTCCTTACTAAGTTTCTGAAATATGTAGCCTTTGCTCAGTCAGTGTTCTAGGTTACATGACGTGCACTCTCAGACGGCAGGCTCCTCGCACCAACTGCATGCATTTGTTTTACAACTAATAATCAGTCTAGGTTTTGAGCTAAAGTTAGTCGTGTGAATCTATATCATTTTTATTTTATTTTCTTAGATTTGGGAAGACGTACGGCAACGACACTCGAGACGCCAAGCGCTGGCTGCGTGGAGACTACAACACGTGATAACTATTTCAAATTAATAATTTAACTACCAAAATCTAGTGTTTGTCTTGTTTGATCTCAAATATTATTGTAATAAAACATCATGAAAACCATTGTTATACTTTTATTATTTCAAAAATAGGTAATAGGTAAAATTGGTAGGTATTTGAAAAAGGTGGTTATGTAATTCAAAAAGGCATTCCCGCAACCACAGATACCCACTTAAAATTAGATTTTGTTGAAAATTGTTTTATGGCCGGAAGAAGCCTATAGTCTTAAAGCATTTTTTTTATACGAATATAACAATTTTATATGCACTTTTAAATTAAAACATGTTTTACGGTCGATCCTCAATTTTGTAGTACAATACTTCACAAATCACAAAGGTGGCACCTCAATCTAAATATTTGGTTTGAGGACCCACGTCAGACCTAGGGATTTAATGGATTATAGGTAATATTTATTATAATTGGTATTATTTTTCAGCGTTTGAGTTAAGTGTAACTATTACAAAGTCTAAGCTCGGAACCTAATCTTTAAATTATAATTGTGACTCCTTAGACCCATTCATCAGTAAATTCTTAAACTTTGATATTTGAATACTCCTGCTACAGAATGTTTCTTGTAAAAAAAAGAATTACTTTCACCTATAGTTTGAGGAGCCCCATAAAAGTATTATAATATTCTTTAAAATCACGGTACTGGACTCAAATATGTACTAGGTACTACTTCCACACAATTGCAATTAAATTATACATTATTTACAAATACTTCCCTTTAATACTTTCCATGATCCAGGTGGCCCCTTATTGATATTTTTTTTGATTGAGGAGCCATTGATACAATTTCGGATATATTTAAATACAAATTACTTATACTTAGATAATAAGTTATGCCTACAAAATTATTTGATTTCCGAATAAAAATAGAGTAGTTAAGTAGGTATTTTTTTTGTTTAAAAACAACATCGACTCCATTTCCGCATGAGTTTTTCAGCGAGTTGTAGGGTTTCATTGGTCTGAAAAAAAGGTAGGAATAAATTATTTTTTCATTTAAAACTTGTTCCGATCTATTGATAGAATATATATTTAGGAATATAGGTATTGTTAGAATATTAGATAGATCTTACTATCTTTTGTCTGCAACTTTGTATAAGTACGTAGAATGTTGTTAGACGCTCTCAAAAGGAATCTTTTTTCCCCGTTTTCGCAACATTTTTTACACTTAGAGCATTGCTCTAAGTTTGTAGGTACATTGTTACTCCGCACCTTTTGGTCTTAGCGTCATAGTAACATTTGCGATCGAAGCCGCGAGATAAAGGCGATATTAGTTACCTTTATAAAGCAGAACCTGGATACTACGCCAGGTTTTGCTTACTTAACTTGCTTGGGCTATGCCCTGCAGTGTACGTCTTATGACTGCTAATGATAATGATACTGATGATGACAGTAATGATAATGATGGTGATGATAACAGTAATGATAATGATGATGACAATGATGATAATGATGCTGATGATGATGACTCTTACCTTAATAAAGCAGAACCTGGCATACTTCTCTCCCAGGTGTTTGTGTGCCTCGGAGTAGAACGGCGTGACCGGGATTGCCAGCACGCTTGCTTCTTTAGCAAACTTCTTGGTGAACTTGTAATCTTTGTACCTATCCTTTTCCGTCGACAGGTCCATCTTTTTCTCTGGTGGATAGAGTTAAAAGTTGATTTGAAGCACTTTGTGGCGGTACCTTTTATAGAATTAGTCCATATATTCTGCCCTCCATCAAACGGTAATGCATATTTGAATCCAAGGACAAATTTAAAATGTTAACTTTTTATTGCTTGCTAATCTTTTTCTTACCCAGCTCAGACCAATCAACGACCACGAAGTACCCTCCATCTGGATATATCGGATTAAATCCACTCTCTCTAAGACTTCGCATCATAAAGTTTCTCTTAGGAGTGAGATCTCGGACTGTAGACCGCAAGACACTCTGCGGCGAGTCACGACGTAACTCGAACTCAATGATGCGGCCTAGGGCTTCCTGGTGACAAGGTTTGGGTTTGATATTGAAGAAATCTTAGCACTACTTAATTATCGAGAGTACAATAAAAAAATTGAATATTCAACTTTCAAAAACAAGTAGGTAACCTCGTACACGTACCTTTATCGACTAGTTGCACGTATCTGGGTCTGATAGTTGCACGTACCTGTACGTATTAGTTGCCTGTATCTGCAAGATGTATGCGCCTGTATCTGCTAGTTGCACGTACCTGTATCTGCTAGATGCACGTGCCTGTATCTGCTACTTGCACGTACCTGTATATTTTAGTTGCACGTGCTTGTATCAGCTAGTTGCAAGTACCTGCATCGGCGTGTTGCAGGTAAAGACGCAGTTCTGATGCACGACTTGCAAGTTGCGCATGAGTGCGGCGGGGCAGTACGCCCAGCCTGTCCTCCAGCCGGTTACTGAGAAGGTCTTGCCGGCGGAACCGATGGTAATGGTGCGTTCCCACATACCCGGCAAGGATGCTGAGTGGTCAATTCATAAGGCTTAATATATAGAAAACAGTGCTAATAATTGAATAAATAAAACATTGGAGAAGAAACAGGTTTGTGTTCGATCACCAAATGGTGAGCCCTGAAACACCATGTCTATAAATTGACACGATTGCAAAATGTCTTTGGATTTCTCTCCCATTTTATGCTGTTTTTCTCTAAGTATGGAAAAGGGTGTCCAAGCAATCTGTCCCGTTAATTTTATGCAACACTAAATGACAAAAAATTCAGAATTAGTCTCAAAATCTACCTAGTAACTTACCAATCCGCACATGCTCGTTTCCCTCATACACCATCCACTCGTACACCTCGTCGCTCACGCACAGCACGTTGTGTTTCTTGCACAGATCCGCTATCAACTGCAACTCCTTCTTAGTGAACACCTTCCCCAGAGGGTTGTGCGGCGTGTTCAATATTATCATCTTGGTTTTCTTATTGAACAAGGAGTAAAGTTCATTTTCGTCTAGCACAAAATCTGAAGACTTAATCTGTTTTGTGACTCTTCTACAGTTTTTTTTCTGAAATACGTATTCAGTTATTACCTGTGTTTTATAAAGCTTTTATAGCACAAAACGTTTATCTACCAAATTTAACCAATTTTTGTTGTAACATTAGTGTTACTATAATTATGTTAAAGGTGGATAATATTTATATTAAAATAAGGTACTTACAGGCTTTAGTGCTATAAACCGAGGCACCCCGCCAGCACTTTTAACCAAAAAATCGTAACAGTCAAAGAATGGCTCAATAATGATTACTTCATCACCGTCATCCACATGACCTGAAAGTTACACCTACATTTTAAAGTTAACGTACCTACCAATATTTTTTTACAAGATTTACGCATTTTAGGCTTAACTTAAAACTAAACAGCTACCCAAATAAAATTAAATTCTCCAGCTTTAGTAGTATGCAATTAAGAAATATAAGTAGGTAAGTGGTTGAAGTATTAAGAAAACAACAGAATTTAACTGTTCAAACGCAGGCTAAAATAATTATAAATAGGTATTGAATTTTGTTAGGTAGGTAAGTAAGTAAATTAAAAAGCTATAAATTCGTGATACCTTTGTAGATATTGTACGTGCCTGTACCTTTTTAAATATTTACTACTTTTATGCGTTATACAGGGTGTAAAAAGACTGCTTCCAAAATATAACTGGTTACTTTTGGAGCAAAAATATAGATTAGGTACACCTACTAAGTAGCCCGACCACGCGGTGGTGTGCCTAAGGTGTTTAATCAAATACATTGAGGTATACACGATCCTATCTTTCAAGTTAGATTAAACTGCACATGGTGTGCAAACTTGATTTAAATCGTTTAAGTAGTATTGGAGTCCATTGCGGTCAAACAACGTGACACGAAATTTAAATATACTAAGATTTTCTTAATTGTACGCAACTGCTACCAGATGTCGGGATTATTAATGCAATGCAAGCAATGATAAATTTAATCTGCAATGTCAATCATCGCGCCAGAACTATTTACTTGCCTGACACGTGTAACAATTTTTTCGGGGTAGTTATTTCGTTAGTGAATTAAGACTATATATGATTTCAGGCCATGGAAATTGTCTGCTTACACAACGTATACCAAATAAAAAAGGTTACTTAGGTACATACCTAATATAGCTGCATTTAATGCTTCAAATGCCCCACATGTGACAAGAACCTCATTCATAGGATCAATCTTTCGTCCAATCAGGGGAGAAAACAATTTTGCTATTCCCTTTACAAGCCTTGGATGACCCTGTGGGTGGATTAAAAGAAATATTTTTTAACTCGCTTAATTAGTATATCTACAGGGTGTCCCATTCCGCAACGTCGAGTCGAAATCCAGCGATATTACCTATACTAAGGCAGCATGACATCGGGCAGAAAAGTAAGTATATAAATGCTTCAAGTCGAGTAGTTTTCAAATAAAAGCATTAAAAAAGCTAAAGTCGAACACTTTGTGATCGTCAACTCTTAACAGTGTTTCTTTGTGTGTATGTAGGTAACGTCAAAACGGCTAAAATATCAGGTGTAAACAGACCACTTCCGAAGCCTAAACACATTTATTGTTGAGCCTTAATAGTAGGTCACTAAAATCACCAAAAAATACCCAGTGAGTTTTCTGTATAAAAAATATTGGTATACTTAAATATGTATAAAAAATATGTATTGATGATTTACATTGCACAATTAATTAAAAGACATGTTTTTAAATAATCCCTAAAACTGTTAATTTACTGTGTTAATGCAATTATGTTAGTATAAGTAAGTTACTTTTATATAACTTTTAAGATTTACGCGATCATTAACATCTACTTGAAATGAAACTCATTTTAACGGGTTTTTACTGGTCAGTCTATCCATGACCACGGCATTTGTAAAGATGTCTAAACCAAAATCAAAAATAAATTAATAAACGCGTAAAAACCCGTTAAAAATAGTTTAATTTTAAGTTATATTTTTGCAGCTCAAACAATACCCAGTTCGTTTTCGGAAGCAGTCTTGTTACACCCCGTAGATAAGTATATACTGTTATCATTTTTTAATAGCTACACACACACACAGCCTACTTTTTACCACGGGAATAGGTGGTTATAATTTTTATTTTTCTACTCTAAATCGAATTAGATAGAGCCCTCGTATAGTCTACGTTTTTATTTTGGTCGAGGGTAAAAAAAGGAATAATAAATAAAAAACTCACATATCCTCGGGTATATTGGTGCAGTAATTGATTAGGTTCTTTACTGACATCAACCAGAATTTTCCGGATATGTTCGGGTGGCAAGAAATTTGGAAACCCTAGGCCAAGATTCGCCGCTGGTTTGTGTTCTGCCGCAAACTGGGAGTATTCCACCCTTTTGTAAATTAATAATTTAAATAGGCTTAAAGATATGTACGTAATCCTATCCTTTTTTATATGTATAGGTATTAGATGTTAGGGTGTTTGTAACACAATCAAGCAAAAACAGCTTGTTGGATTTGGATGAAATTTTGTGTAAAGACAGATTACAATCCAGAAGAGTAATGCACGCCATAGTTCAAATAAGGTTTAAATTATTCATTTTCTTTTATTAACACGAAGCTAAAGTTAAATCAAAATGAAGGCTCTACAATCGGATGTCGCATGCGAAGCTGCGAGCTTTGCACTTGTATCAAAACAAAGTATAATTTGTAATAAGTGGTATGAAGTTAGGTACCTACCTACTTATTTAAGAAAGGTTTCTTCATAAAAACGTTAAATTGCCACAAAAGATTAAAAATATTTATCTCGAGTAGGTACTTACCAAATACTTTTGGCGCCGTCTCCTAACCGCTGAGGCAATTTGAATTTGTTTCCCTTAGAGCTTCTACAACTACCGCTTTTTTCACAAATTTGCTGCCTTATATCTTTCTTTATCGACCCGAATAGTTTTCTTGTAACTGTACTTAGTGACGTAGAACATTTCAGCATAGCTTTAAGTTACACTAATAATTTAGAAAATAATATAAATCTAAACAATGGTTTTTAAGGTTATTTTTTTTGGTCTATGACATTTTATCAGTAAATTTTAGAGTAATCTTAGATAAGAACATTTTGGGCTTCTTCCCAGAGGTACCTAATTCTGCCTATATCTTATTTTAGAGTTCAGAGTCAAAGGTAACACATATTAACTCGGAAATTGACCATCATCGTAGGGGAAGGGGGGGCATAACGCGTCCCCGTTAAGGGAAATGAACAATAAAATAATGAACAACATATATTTATTAATTAAAACTTATCACAACCCTTTGGTTACTTATTAAATTATCATTTGGCATAGAATTTGGTGAAATAACGAATCAACAAATGTTTTTAATGTTTAAATTTCGAAACCCTGTCGAAAACCCCATCGTGCCCCAGGGTAGGGGCAGTATGGGGTACCCGATTAGGGGCAGTACGGGGTATACGACTATTTTGTCTGACAGAATGAGTAGATGTGGATTTCTTCAATATTTTCGTCATCAACACCTGCACAGGCTGTGTGGGCCCAATGTCCACATGGGTGACAATCCACCCAACCTTCCGAAGACTTCAAATAAGTGTAATTCAAGTCCGCGCAATAAATGCATAATGCGTCGTCGTCGACATTTTCAACGTCGGAGCGAGGTTTCTTAGTTTTTCGTTTCCGGTTTTTCTTCAACCACTCGTCATTTGTATTTGTACACTTCTTCGTCCGTTTCAGTTGATGCCGTTCTTCTAACTCGTTTTTATTTTGATTATTATGGTATATACATACCCCATCGTGCCCCACAATATTGTCCCCATTATGCCCCCATGTCTAACATTGTTTAAAATAACCTACAAATAAAACAGAACAATAGTTAGAGTGATTTTGATCAAAACATTATCATTCATAATATCGCTAGATAAATACCACCAAAAATGAAAGCAATTTTACAAACACTTACCTTTTTACATGCATTATCTTATCACAAAAAATTAGATCAGAAGACGTCGAAAAAAGTTTTTTGTTTTAAAAATCAAACGCGTGCAACCTTCTCGCTGGACACTTAGGGACTGAAGACTGATTCAAAATGGCCGCTTATTAGTGAAAACAAATGACCGCTAGTGAGTGTAGTTACTCGTATGCGTGGGGGGCCCCGTTGTGCCTCGCGCCCCCGTTATGCCCCCCCTTCCCCTATCGCCTTTCACCTCGTCGCCAACCTTAACATAATTTCTTAAAATCCATCTCGATTCATGGCAGCTATAAACAGGCTTCGTTGAGTCATACCAAATGAGACGTCGTGGTCGTGTCGCTATAAGCAGGGGGCAGGCGTCAACTTACGGTTTGCTTGCACGTACCCAAACCGACTCTGGCTACGGCTAAGCAACGTTACGTAACACGTAAGCGTCAGCCGGTTAAGCAAGGATACGCAACTTTGCCACAGAAAAGTCTACGAAAAAAATAAGAGGCACTGCGACTGTCTCTATTACATTACAACCAAAGTTGGAAAAGGCTTAGCAGTTACCTTCTCTCTTGATGAACACGCTGTACGTAACCACACAGTGTGAGAATTATCTTGTTTTCAGACAGCAAGATGACAGGTGCTAGTTGCATCGTCTCTTTTACCCTCCATTTACCAAAACTACTAAAGATCGTCTATGAAATCTATGGTGATGTGATAAGATAGCGTGAATGTCGAAAGTGTCTAAGAAATAGGCATACTTTTGGCTCTTTGTTTATATTGAAATTCGTCAAAGGGATTAGATAAATGGGTGTAACATGTGTAATGTGAAGTACTTATTCGGATCATCCTTCCAAAGATATAACCAACACTGATAGAAGATCTTGGAGCGGTGTTGTGCCGACCAGTGCCATGTAGTGTTTCCGTGCGCTAAACTACGCATAGGAAATGTAGATCGAAGGACCTACCTAGGTAGTTTTATTTATCGTACACAAAAATATTCTCTATAGCATAATTATCTTAAACAAATTGTTATGCTGTTGAGGCTAACCACAAATACTTTTGACGACCTCTGTGGTGCAGCGGTATATATACCGGACTGCTAAGCAGATGGTTCCGGGTTCGATCCCCGGGTCGGGCCAATTTCGTAAAAATGGTTTTACGATATTGGCTCGTGTCTGGGTGTAACTAGGTTCTCCCCTAGTCCATTGTGTGGTACCTATAGTACAAGCTTTGTTTAGTTTAGGGCCACACAGTTGGTGTGTCAGTCTGGAGATTTATTTATTTATTTATTATTAACTAGCTGGTGCCCGCGATCTTCGTTTCGCCAACTTAGAAGAAGAAAATAAGTCTATTCAAGTAATTGTGGCACCTTACACACTAAAATACAATAGGAAGGTACTTACCACAGAGCTGTCAAGTGCGGCGCAGCTGGCGCGCGTGGTTTTTCTTTGGTCTGTGGTACTTACGTAATAATAATTATATCAAAAGTAGATATGAAGAAAAAATTAAGTTTCACTTTATTTAATATCTGCACTTTCATGCCAAGCTATACTGAACAGGCAAGGTACCATACAGCCTTGTCTTAAGTTCAAAATTACGTTCCATATCTAAAAGATTCGTCCCGATAATTAATTTAAAAATCAAAATAGGTATGTTGGTTTAGCCTATAACGTAATAACTTTGTCTACGCACGGGGCTTTTTGGCGGGAGTTCGTTAAGTGATGTCGTGCTTGTTGTTAAATTTTAAATTTATGTATATTTCGGGGTTTGATTCACATTAGTGATAGCGTAATGAGTAGCAAACACCTGTGAAAGTGTACAGTGATTGAAGAATTCAATAAAAAGCATAGCCACTTGCCGGGCTGCTTTCCAAGAAGTCACAACAATCTGCAGTTTCATTACTATCGTGTTACTGTGGGTGGATTATAGATAGGAAAATCTCCTATCCAACACTGTTCAATATGAAAATGTACAAGAAAATAAAGAAAGAATAAGAAATGAGAAACATGTTTAGGCTGATCACCCAGATGTCAATGCCTTAATTTAATAAAAAAAAAATGTCTACGCATGCGCAATGGAGATGAAGCAAGATGGAAGCAAGAAGGACGGAAGGAATGTACATGTTTTATTCCTTTCATTTTTCGTAATATTGTTATGGTTTTTTGGATGTTTGTGTGTATTATCATTATTTATCTTAGAAAATTATAGAATTTATATTATTATTAGATTAGATAAGATATTAGATAGATTAATATTATAATTATGTTGGTACTTTTTCAAATCTCGGTTTCAGTGTAGTTTGCACATCATACTACCACGCACCCCTATGAAATTCACGTGCAAACGTATTTCAAGTTTTCGCCAACCCCCCCCCCCTTTTAGGGGTTGTTTTTTTTACCCTATAACCTGGTCCATAATTTTCTCTACATAATAGTAAATATTTCATCAAAATCCGTCCAGCCGTTTTCGCGTGATGCTCAGCCAAATAAACAGATAAACAGACAAACAGATAAACAGACAAAAATTCTAAAAACTATTGGAACGTGTTCTGTTATCAGTTTTAAGTATCGCCAATATTTTTTTTTTCGAATATCTTTTAAGTACAGACTTTCCATCCTCTTCAGCTTTATTATATGTATAGAAGATACTTTTATTTTGGACTTTTGCAACTGAAAGATTCTTTAATCATTTTCCCCCTTATTTTATTCTGCACAGTACAGAGGCTTGAAGCGACACTGTTTAAATCTCTCACTTTGTGCTCGGAGCCCTATGTTAAAAAAAACGCTTGATCAACGACAATGTCAAAGTGACATTACTTTGGCATTGGCAGATAATCCGACAGATTTTAAAAGATTTACTTTTTGAGCAAACTCTAGGAGGCTTATTACATTTTAAATTGTTAAAAATACCTTTCTTTCAGTGCTCAGCTGTGTGCCGTAAGTATATTTTATTTAAATAGAAAACAAATAACTAAAACAACGTAAATTGTTATCAAACTCTATAACTGTGACGTAACCTAATTATTAAGTTAACATTTTCCCATGACCTTTTGGTCCCATATCGTTAAAACTGCAAAAATAGGTTACAAAGTTCGCGTAGAGTTCGATAAAGTTTTTTTCCTGTCTTAAATTATGTTGAAATGTTCTGCGTTACTGTGTACAGTTGCGAGAAAGCCGCGTAGTGAGATAAAGAGAGTTATTCAGCAGCAAGTTGTGAGAAGCAGCGGTAGTTGCAACGCTATGGAAGACAAATTCAAATTGCCTCAGCGGTATGGAGCCGGCGAAAAAAGTGTTTGGTAATTTTCACATTATTTTTTTTAAACTAGCTTTTAGCCGCGGCTTTGCACGCGTTAAATACGAAGTAAAATCCCTTTCCCTATACTATGTTGAATTGAATGAATTGCTCTATTTATTAAAAAAAAACGCATCAAAATCCGTTGCGTAGTTTTAAAAGAAATAAGCATACATAGGGACATAGGGACAGAGAAAATGACTTTGTTTTATACTGTGTAGTGATACTGATAATATTCTATGTTAGGTTTTGGTTTATCATATCAAAATAAGTACTAGTCTACTTAACTACTTTGTTTGATATTGTGTACCTATTAACTAATTACAACATACTGACTAGGTATACAAAATCAAATCAAACTTATTCAATGACTCTATTGTTTTTACCTTAACTCTTTTGAACTTTTTAACTGTTTATTGCATACTATTTTACCAAAGGGTGGAATACATCCAACTAGCGGCAGAGTACAAGCCAGAAGTGAATCTAGGCCAGGGGTTCCCAAACTTTTTCCCGCCCGACCATGTTCAAAAAGCTCTAGCTGCTATCGGTACAGGAGAAAACCCGTTACTGCACCAATATACAAGAGGATTTGTAAGTACATTTTCATTTGTTTTTATTAAAGTTGCTGATAAAATAACAATACATTGCAATGAATGTGTCAAATAATAAAGAAAAGATATTAAAATTTTACTGTTACTCCACGTTATTCTCATTCTTTTATTTTAAAGTAATAAATTACACCTGTGCATAGCTTGGGCAAATCACTACTTGGTTATTCAACTTTATAATAAAAGGAAAACTCATTTGGTAACTTAAACATTTATCTTTCTACCCTTATAGCTAGTTGTGAACTATATTTTTTAACCTATTTATTGCAGGGTCATCCAAGGCTTGTTCAGGCACTATCAAAAGTATACTCTCCACTGATTGGACGAGAAATTGATCCTATGAATGAAATTCTGGTGACAAGTGGTGCTTATGAAGCATTGTATTCAGCTATATTAGGTATGTATCTGTTTTATAATTAAATTAATATGAATAATGTTAACTCATCTGAGTCAAGTTAGGATTGTGCTATTTTTAAAATACTTATTTGTATTTTGAATTAATTTATGTTTCTTAGTTGAAATATGCCTATGTTGTGATTGTTACACATTATTCAATAATTTTATTAGTACATATATTACTTATCTCAATTAAAAATAATAGTCTAAATATTTTCTTTCAGGTCATGTGGATGTAGGTGATGAAGTAATAGTAATAGAGCCATTCTTTGACTGTTACGACTTTATGATTAAGTGTGCTGGTGGGGTGCCTCGGTTTATTGCACTACAACCTGTGAGTATACCTTTTACATACCTTTTTAATTAACAGAAACATATTAAAAGATTGCCATGAAATTAGGAAACAAAAGTATAGGCGTTTGATGGTTGAATACTTACAAAAATCCTTTTGTTTATGAGCAACTAGTGGCCGCCCGCGACTCCGTCCGAAATGAGATGTTTTCCGGCAGTAAAAAGTACCCTATGTGTTATTCCGATGTATAACCTATATTACTGCAAAGTTTCATCCAAATCCGTAGTTTTAATGTGAAAGAGTAACAAACATCCAATCAATACATACTCAAAAACTTTCACATTTATAATATTAGTAGGATATAAGCAATATAACATAACTAAAGCCTTTATATGATGAGTGGTATAATATACAGTTAATAGCATTGGTAACTATTAATTGACCGATTTAAAAATTAAGTAACTTGTACCTTAGAAAAAAATAACATTCCATTTTAAATTATTGTTTATTAGATATCAACAGCCTTAAGAAATTTATAATATAGCTACCTAATATTTTGATTATTAGTTTTGCAGATAAATCTGAATTTCTTAACAACCTTAGCCACATACATATAACAAAAACATTACAACTGCTTATCATCAGTAGTAAAAAACCATGAGATAAATCTCAACAGACTCTTGTAACTGTTTATTTAACTCGAAAGATAAGAAACTAAGTACATAACATTTAACTCATAAAGATAATCAATGCCTTCATATTTTTTGTACTAAATAAGACATTCTTAAGAGGGGGTATACAGGTAAATTTCCAGTCGTAATTTGTATTTTTACCCTAGAAAACAAAGCACAAATTACCCGAAAAAAATACCATAGATATTAAAGCATATTTCCAAGGGACTGATCAGAGTGAAAACATAAAAAAATAAAATTTTCTCGATAAAAAAAATCACGAAGTTAGCTCTAATTTTCAACTATTATTCATTTATTTCCAATATTATGCATGCTATTGAGCCAATATTTTAATACATACTACCAAATTATATTACCCAGCGACCCTACTAGCGATTTTAGAAAATAATGTATACTTTACGAGTTATTACATTAAAACTTATTCGGCGCTTACTACGTTTTTATTTCTCGCAGAACGCTTTCGTCTGTCGCACCTGTCCTGGGATCTAAGGCATGTTTTGTTTCATGGTTTAGTTGTGATCGCTCCGTTGAGACAAGAGGACTGTGTTTCTGTGCTCCGGGGCCGAAAAAATCTTCGTTTTAATTTCTAATTCTTGTTTGACTATGAAAAAAAACTTTAAAATATGGCTAACAAAAAAACGCAGCAAAAGAGTATTTTAGAAATTAAAAATGTATCTCATGGCTAATTTAAATAGATTTTAATGGCTTTTAAGACAAGTTACAATGAATAGATCATAAATCATAATATATATATTATTGCAATTTCTTTCTATCTGTGCTTTGCAGTACAGATACAAGACACCGCATTTTGAAAAAAAGGTCATTTTATAAAGCACATAGTAAAAACAACATTATTATAAAAAAATTATTATATTACATACTTACCTTTGCGAATTATTTACCACCAGCAAAAAGTGCAGTGCAGTACAGTCAGCATCATATTCTTCGTGACGACTACTGTAGCCAAATAGTTGATAACACCCAGTCATCATTTTCATCGTATCAAAAAGTGCCATCACATTTAATCGGGACATTCACGTTGTACTAATTTATCGAAGCGTCCAGAAAGTCTTATAGAAAGTTGCATTCAATTACGCATCAACCAAAGCGCCATCGATATCGAAGCGCCCAGCGAAATATAAAAATACGCTTTCTTCTTCTAATCGTCAAAAAATAAACCAGCCCCCCAAGTCAAGTGGCAGTAGAAAATTGCGATAGCGAGTGAATAGAATAAGAAATGCATAGATTTAAATCGTTAGATAGGCTCTTACCGCAGTGACACCGCGCCGTGTTGTTCCACAGTCGAAGTAAGTGAGCTCACTAACCTGGGAGTGCACGAAAGAGAAAGTAGTGTTTGCAACTTATGTAGGAGAAAAAGAGATGACACTATTTTCTCAGTTCACTTGTTGTGTATAGATTGCAAAAAAAAACAATGCTACAGTTTTTGGTGTCGGGGCCTATCTAACGATTTAAATCTATGCATACAAAGTATCATGCAAAGGTACCTATTTACAACTATAAATTATGAAATTAAAATAAAACCAAATTTTTGTTACGGTTTACCTTTTAAATATATTTTTTTTTATATTTATATATATGTTACAGTCATAGTGATTAAATGGATATTATACATAATGACTGGTCATTATTTATAATAGCCAAATTGACTAGACAATGTAATAAATTAATCACTTTATCTGGACATTATTCATAATAGCGTGTCAAAGTTAGCCAAAGTAATAATATGGCCTAGCCGACTTGTTTTACGGCTAATACCCGTATTTAGAACATCAATAGGTTAGGTTAGTTAGGTTACTTTTTTGATACCGCCCAAAAAAAGGAACTCCGTCGACTCATGATTGAATCCAGTTTTTATATTTATAGGAATATATTTTTTGTTACAGTTTTCCATTCATTTTAAGTCTACTAACCGGCTAAAACTAGGTGTAACCGCACTTCGGGTATTAGCTGTAACATATACATAAAAAAACTGGCTTCAATCATGAGTTGACGGAGTCCCGCTACGCGGGACTCCTTTTTCTGGGCGGTATCAAAGAAGTAACCTAACTAACCTAACCTATTGATGTTTCTAACCGGCTAAAACTAGGTGCAGCTTCGGGTTTTAGCCGTAACACAAACGAATATCTACTTGTTTTATTACATTATCCAAGTCTTCGAAGATATTATATAAAATAGCCAGTTAATGTGATTAATTTTGTGTTAATTATCACTTTATCTAAATTGAGTAGACATTATACATATATAATGGCTAGACAGTATATATAATATCCAGATTTATTACTTTGGCTGTAACATATACATTAACTGAATCCATTTAAAATAAATTTTCACTAAAACATGTAAAACCGCAATCAGCTGATCGCAGAAGCCGCCATTTTGTCGCCGGAGTTATCACAAGGTTTTGATATACGCTTCATTTTCTATTCTAATAAGACGAAACGCTTGTCAAATTTTTCATCAAAACAACTAAAACCGTAATCAGCTGATCGAAGAAGCCGCCATTTTGTTGCGTTGCGTTATCTACAGGGTTTTGATGTACGCTTCATTTTCTATTCTATCAAGGCGAAACGCTTGTCAAAATTGCCACATGGCATGGAAAAGTCAAAAAGTCATAGCTACGATCTTTCAGTTTCTAAGGAACATTTGTATGACAACTTGTTTAGGCGTGAATACGAATCGACAATTAGCGAATGCCACTTGACTTGACCCCCAGGAACGCACAAGTGTGTAAGAACCTATATTTTCAAACTTCAAAAACTTTCTAGCTTTTGTTTTCAGGTTCCAAGCTTTCAGGTAAAAGTCACAGTCGGCGCCGAACAATCAATTTTATGTACTAGCATTTCATGTTAAAACGTTTTAGCAAGTGAGCCTTGGAATAGTGAAATTAAACTAATTTTAACGGGTTTTTACGCGTTTTATTAAATTAATTTTGATTTTCCGACGTTTCGGCCTTTTTACAAATTCCGTGGTCAATGGTAGACCGAGATTGATGTCTTCATAGAGTATAGTAAAAAACAATTTTTAGAATTCACCGCCATCTGTTTCGTAATTTTCTCGCATAGTTGTTCGGGTTCACGCGATAGACGCTGACAGTGTCTTGGTGTTTCTGCTTATTTGTCTGCTGGTTGTTCTTTTTTATTTTACTAAGTATTGGATCCCACGTTGGTGATAGCATCCAACCATCTTCTCTATTGAAGTTAGGGTGTTTTATAATTTCAATCGTTTCTCTTACCAACCTAGGAATAAAATGTTTCTCTTTTGCTAGGATTTTAACGGTATCAAATCTTAGATAGTGGTTGGGCTTATCCATGGAATGCTCACAGACTGCAGGTTTTGTATAGCGACGACGCTTACAGTTTAATTTTAAGTAATAACAATCGCGTAAATCTAAGAAGTTACATAGAATAGTTAGTTCAGTTAACATTCTAACTTTTTGCTAGACACATTTTATTCCTAAATTTTTAAATATTTTTTATTTTGTTTGAAATTTGAACCTTCTTCAAAGAAGTTTCATATTTTACACATCAGATACCTATAATTTCTTGACGTATAATTAAGCAAGAGCCAGATGCAACAACTTTCCTTAAAATAAATATTTGCCGCGCGTAAATAAGTCATAATTTCCGATCATAAAATTGTTATTAGGGTTATTGAATCCTACTATAAATTATTTTTCAGGTAGGTATCCTAACATTGGTATTCAAAATAAAATATAAATTTATATTTGTCGTGGACAAGTAGGAACAGCAAGGACTAATAAATCATATATTGATACACGTATAATGAAACAGAATTAAAACTTTAACTTGTTCTTATTTTATTTACTTATGAACATCCGGCTCCTTAACTAGAATGTTCATGTGACATATTGATTTTTACAATAAGTATTTATCTACTTATTTTATTTCATGTTAGCCTATAAAAATAGTACTTTGATTTTAAAAATAAACTAGAGACCAGTCCCGCGTTTGCATGTTGCACTTTTAATGCTCTCCGTTAACAAAGAAAGATGCAAAAGGTTTATCAGAGGTATCGATGAACCGATTTATGGATTATTTGAGAATGTTGTTTGTAAGGTTCCGTACCCAAAGAATAAAATCGGGACACAAATACTAATTTTCCGCTGTCTGTGCGTTTGCACATCAGTCTGTATCTCATAGGCCGTGAGAGCTAGACAGTTGAAATTTTCACATAATATATTTTCGTTGCCGATAGAGCAACAAATATTTAAACCAATATAGATAATGATATGGAACGTTTCACCCGCGAGTCTGACTCAATTTAATAACTTAGAAAACAACATGGCAACTTCTTTATAAATGTTTAAGTTTCAACTGAGTAATTTCAGTAAATATTTATGACAACGAGGGTCAAAACTAATATAGTAATGAAATCAAATATTTACATGAAACAGATAAAAACAAAAACAATTTAAATATTTTTACTATATACATAAAAAAAACGTACGTTGCATGTTCCTTCGGATCCTCATTTATTGCAACTACTACTCTTACTACCTCTTGACAATTTATGATATTCTAGTATGTGTTTATTATTTAAACGATTTAAAATGGTATCTTTGAATTGAAATGCAATTTGATCATCTTTCTGAATGATGATGATAATTTAAATTGCTTGATGAAAATAAAATGTTGTTTCAGTTTTCATAAAAAAATGATTTTTAATAATAAAATCATTGCAAGTCATCTTTTGGACCAGAAATGAAAAAAAAGTAGGTCATTTCAATTCTCAAAAAGACTGCTTAAACTTGAAATGAAACCCATGCTCATGAATCATCTATCGGACGCCACAGCCCTGACACCATCGCTGCTAGCTAGAAGTAAACAAACTAAGCTACATGCTTTAAGTTTTCACTAAAACTTAAAAAAGACTTCAATCTGTCAAACAGAATCTAAAATTAAATTCTCGTATTTAGATCAGTGGATAATTTTGTTGACTCTTTCTTACTTATGAAAACCTAGTAACATATTTATTTAAACACATATGGATACCATTCAATTCAGACGTAGGTATTACGTATGTATTAAAGCATGCCTTTACAAACAAAATATCTTCTTTATAAAACTGTAAAAATGTATATATCACATAAATACATTTTTTAATCAAATAAAGTTTTCTGTCATAACAGTTTCATCTAGACACGCTGCCTGTCAAGCAAAGTACACCTCTATTACATGAAGCATAAAGTTGTTTTCTTACTTTGTACCGAAGATTGTGAATACCCTGAGCGCTACGTTATTGATGGCGCTTTGGTTGATACGGGATTGAATGCGACTTTCTATAAGGCTTCCTGCACGCTACGATAAATTAGAGCAACCTGAATGTTCTGATGAATGTGATGACACTGGCTGATTCGCTGAAAGTTGTTTTCTAGTATTTGACTACATTGGATGTTACAAACTATATGGTGCTGACTGTACAGGTACTAATCAGTCAACGAATTGTGAACAAAAACATATAAGTAAATGTAAATAAAGCGCATTCTAAAAACAACATTACAAAAAAATATATTATACACTTACTTACCTTTGCGTATTATTTACTACAAGCAAAAAGTATTTTTAGCGTTTCAAACAACAGCTAGGTGATCCGGCTTATTTTAGGTAAACTGTGCGCGATCGCTCTAAACACGCGGTAGCATCGGAGTCACCGGACGACGGGACGAGAGAGGGGCGTGTGCGGCGCGCGGGTGAAATTCGATTTTTTTCTAGGTTTATGCGCGCTCTTAAGTTGATTAATTAGAAATATACATTTTGAATACCTATCAAAATAAAGTTTGACTCCATTTCATTAGAAAATTATAATTTTCGGATTTATAAAATAACTTAATGGAGAATGTTACTAGGTATGCCAAATCGCTTGAAATTTTGTTTCAGTAAAGGTTGTATGCATACAAATACACTAGTTTTTGTTGTAATCAAAAATACCCAGTAGTTTTGATTTTATAGGCATTCAAAGTTTCGAAAAATATCGAGTCCCGCTAACAGTCACGTGACCGCTTGTGACGTCATACAACAACGCGCCAGCGGTGGCGCAGTATTTTATTTTATTTTTTTATTTATTTAACATTTAATGTTTTATTTTTTTTGTGTTTTAAGTCGCGTATTAGTAAATATAAATATTATTCGTTATTATACGTTAATAGTAAATATTATTCTATTAATAAATTGGATATAGGATTCAAAAAAAGGTAATCGTGTAATCTATCTAAAATAGATGAATTAATGGCTGCGCATTATTTATCAAGAAATAGTGATTTTGTTGCCGCCGAAATGTTTCTAAACTGTTTTATCAAAACAAAATAACCAATATAATAAAAATACTAATGGAAGAATGCAAGTCCAATAGTAGAAGTAGGTAGCTACCTACCTACCATTATTTTTTGTAGCTATAGGTAGGTACGTCCTTCTAATATTATAAATGTGAAAGTTTGTGAGTGTGGATGTATGAATATTTGTTACTCTTACACGTAAAAACTACTGCCCCCCAAGTCAAGTGGCAAGTGATATTTGCGATAGCGAGTGAATAGAAAAAATATGTATGAAACTATCAAATTGCAAACTTGTCAAAAATGACAGTTTCATACAAATCTATTCTATCCACTTACTATCGCAAATATCACTTGCCACTTGACTTGGGGGGCTGGACGGATTTGGATGAAACTTTGCAGTAGGTTACACATCAGATTAACACATAGGGTACTTTTTACCGCGGGAAAACTTCTCATTCCCAAGGAAACCGATTTCTACGCGAACGGAGTTGCGGGCCGCCACTAGTATGTATACAAAGATACCGCTCTTCTAAGTAAATTTAAATAAATACATGCATTGATTTAGTACTAACTAGCTTTAGCGCACGCAACGGAAGCCCTCAAGGATGAATAATTTTCCCCGTTTTTTCCCAATTTTCCATTATTTCTTCGCTCCTCATTGTTGAAGCGTGATGTTATATAGCCTAAAGCCTGCCTCGATAAATGGTCTATCTAACACAAAAATAATTTTTAAATTCGAACCAGAAGTTCCTGAGATTAGCGCGTTCAAACAAACAAACTCTTCAGCTTTATAATATTAGTATAGATGTAGATGATATGAACTAAATCTTTTTTATTTATTTGTATTTTACTAACAAATTGTTTAATGGTATTGGTTATGTTCAAGTTAAAAGATTTGGTGATGTATGTATGTATCCTTTGGAACTGTAAAAAACAACTTTTCCGGCGAATTGATAGTTGTATTTTTACATTTAGGCACAACACATGATTTCCTAGTAGTTGGATTAGATATTTTTAAAAGTATTTAGGTTTAATTTAGACGACAAGTGCGCGCGACCGCGAGCGTACTGAGTGAGCCATAGTGTTGCCCAAATGCAAGAACAAGACGAGACTTAGCCAGTCTTGGTCTTGGTCTTGCGCCAATACACCTGGTCTTGGTCTTGGTCTTGGTCTTGCGCTCCCAGTCTTGGTCTTGGTCTTGGTCTTGCAGCAAGAGTCTTGCAAGTCTTGCAATTACCTATTAGTCTATTACTATTTATTAAAGTTTACTTTAAATCTTAGAAAAACGTATTAGAATTGGAACATTGTGAGCTTGAATTAACATAGCCATAGTAACGATCAAGCAGATTAATAAATAACTGAAGATTTGATAAGAAATTCGAAAAATCAACTGACCTATATGTCGTTTTCCATGGAAGTAACTGTTTATGTAAAAAAACAAATTAATTACAATAACTTGACTGTATTTTAAAGAACAATACTTATCTGTCTAGAAAGAGATTGAACCCTCAACTTATAAGAAAAAAAGGGTTTTACGATTTATCATTTATTTGAATAAAAAATAAAATACAACACAAATCAACAGCTTTATCATTAGGTTATGATACTTTATATAAATTTTTTG
The DNA here is from genome assembly GCA_916618145.1 of Emmelina monodactyla. Classification (NCBI taxonomy): domain Eukaryota; kingdom Metazoa; phylum Arthropoda; class Insecta; order Lepidoptera; family Pterophoridae; genus Emmelina; species Emmelina monodactyla. The sequence goes on along the minus strand of OU745304.1, from coordinate 9,787,378 downwards.
ACCAAGAATTAATACAAAGTAACCATCTGGCTGACTCATCATTTAACCTATTTCTATGTTTTCTAATTACTAATGATGCTCTAGAAAATAACCTCTCAGAAGGTACTGAAGTTGCAAGTATTGAGAGAAAATCACGGGCCATTTTCGATAAAATCAGATACTCTGTCTCATGCATCCTCCACCAATCTAAAATGTCTTCCGAGCTGGCAGTATACACCGAACTGTTACACCTAAGTACTCAGTGAAATAGCGCTAAGTCCTAGCTGCAAGACGCAAGAGTCTTGCAGGCTATGTCTTGTTCTTGCTCAAGTCTTGCACGGTCAGTCTTGGTCTTGGTCTTGCTAAAAATACGCGGTCTTGTTCTTGGTCTTGGTCTTGCAAAAACGCAAGAACAAGACCAAGACTGCAAGACCAAGACTGAATTTGGGCAACACTAGTGAGCCAGACCGAGCCAGTTGTGGTGTGACGTCACACCGCCACCGGCAGCCCGCGTCGTGCGGTAGCAACTTATTTTACTTATAAATCGGAAACTTATTGACGCATCGAAATAATTCTTTCACCAGTATTTTTTATTTTTGACAGAGAATATGAAGAGATAATAATCAAAATTTGTTAACATTCTCCATTCATCATAATTTTGTCATAAACCATCTATACATTTCACTGTTTTTTACGATTCATGATTTGTAATGAGAAATAACTTATTATTAAACTTTAGTCTCTCTGTGTATGATAAATAAAACAACCGATCAAATCCCTACTAATATTATAAATGCGAAAGTAACTCTGTCTGTCTGCCTGTCTGTCTGTCTGTTACGCTTTCACGCCTAAACCACTTAACCGATTTTGAAGAAATTTGGTATGAAGAAAGAACTGAACTTGGGAAAAGAACATAGGGTACTTTTTACCGCGGGAAAACTTCTCATTCCCACGGGAAACCGACTTCCACGCGAACGGAGTCGCGGGCGGCCACTAGTTTTAAATAAGACGTCAATACACTAAATAATAAATGTTATTTTTTTCACCCTTGCAGAAACAAAACTGTGGGGAATCCACCAATCAGATAAACTCCTCCGACTGGGTGCTAGACGAGAATGAACTCTCCTCCCTATTCAATAAGAAAACCAAGATGATAATAGTGAACACGCCGCACAACCCTCTGGGGAAGGTGTTCACTAAGAAGGAGTTGCAGTTGATAGCGGATCTGTGCAAGAAACACAACGTGCTGTGTGTGAGCGACGAGGTGTACGAGTGGATGGTGTATGAGGGAAACGAGCATGTGCGGATTGGTAAGTGTATTCTTAAAGATTTTTGACATATGTGATAATTGTTTGGTGATAAGATTGTTCTTATGTTGGGCCATATTAAAAAGTCTGATTTTATTAAAAAAAGACACATTTCAAGACTAATTAAAAGTTTTTAGAATTAAACCAATACATAAAAAGGTGAAAAGAATGTCTTAAGAAACTAGACCTATAGGTAAATCGTTTTTTGCAAAACTTTGTGAGAAAAATCTGCAAGCAAGAATTAGAATTCAGATCTATGCTTTCTTATAGATCAGGCTATCTACAATTTCTTGCAAATAGTTGCAACCAGTATGTGGTTTATTCATGGATCTGACAAAAGCCTTTGACTGCGTAGATCATTCAATTCTTATTATATTTAGAATGCTATGGTACCAGAGATTATGTTCCATTGTTAATTGAGAATTGCTTTAAATTAGGAAACAGGCTACGGAAACAAAACATATGTTATTGAACGGAATCAACGTACATATCAAAATATAATTTCGGAATGCCCCTAGGAAGAGTCATGGGTCCATTACTTTTTATTATCTACATAAATTTTTGTTTGATGTAGTAGGACACAAGATGGTACTTTACGTAGGTGACAGTGCGGTTACAATACCACAAAACAATTGCTGACTATACATATAATATGTACAATGCTTAAGTATAATAAATATACCTAAAGCCTACAATTTTACTACCGGCATAATATAAACGTTTTGTTGACATTAACTTTATTAAGGAAAAGGTAAATCAGTAAAATTGATTTAAATTAAATTAAATGATGATGTTTTTATATGACTATGTGAAAATGATGTGGTATAAAGCAAAGATACTAATCGTGTCTGTTTGTATATTTGTCTTTGATCTCGTCCTAAACCACTTGACGGATTTTAACGCGGTTTGAAATATTTCAATGTTTTGTAAACAAATCAGTGAAAATACACCATCGCGATGCTTTACACTAGTATACGAATAAAAACAAGCACTATATCTCGTAGCCACATTACCCGGTATGTGGGAGCGAACAATAACGATCGGTTCCGCCGGCAAGACGTTCTCCGTCACCGGCTGGAAGACGGGCTGGGCGTACTGCCCCGCCGCGCTCATGAGAAACTTGCAAGTCGTGCATCAGAACTGCGTCTATACCTGCAACACGCCGATACAGGTATGTGCAACTAGCAGGTACAGAATTTACAACACTTTTAACGGGATATTTACCATGAATCATAGATTTAAATCGTTGGATAGGCCCTTACCGCAGTGAGACCGCGCCGTGTTGTTCCACAGTTGAAGTGAGTCAGCTCACTAACCTGGGAGTGCACGAAAGAGAAAGTAGTGTTTGCAACTATACATTAGTTGCAAACAAAGAGATGACACTATTTTCTCAGTACACTTGTTGTGTATAGATTGCAAAAAAACAATGCCTCAGTTTTTGGTGTCGGGGCCAATCTAACGATTTAAATCAATGCCATGAATAGTCTTTTGTTATGACCATGGCACATGAAATTGTGCCGAAATATCGGAAAATAACAAAAGACTATTATAATCATGGTAAATATCCCGTTAAAAGTGTTATAATAAAAACCATGATAGTTTTAAAAAAAGATACAGAATTGTCTACAGGAACTTCAACACAGGTCTTAAATAGCAGTTCCTCGAATAATACGAGCTGCAGTCATATTAATTACACAAAAAGAATAATCAGATAGATGCCTACATGCAAGTGATAGATCTTTTAACTGTTATAGAGGGTTTTTTTCTAATGGCAGCTGCCTACAAGAGGTGATGCTTTTCTACATCAATCACAACAACATTTAACCAATACCAATTTATTAGGTGCCTCTGAACGGTCAAATACTCTACGCGCACGCAACTAGCATAAAAAGTCGTAGAACAAATGTTATTGGGATTGATGTAGGGAAGCCGCCTGCAAGAGGTGATGCGCTAATTAAAATAACCCTGTATAATTATTAAGCTGTATTCTATATCCCACTGTAAGTTACTACATACTACGGTGCAAATTGTAATAAAAAAAACATAACTGTATACGTAATCAATAACGGAACTTGCTATTCCCAGGAAGCCATAGCCCGTTCGTTCGAGTTCGAGCTAGCTCGTCGCGACTCGCCGGACTGTTTCTTCGTGTCACTAGTCCGGGATCTCACCGCTAAAAGAGACTTTATGATAAAAAGTCTTAGAGAGAACGGATTCAACCCGACGGTACCGGATGGAGGGTACTTCGTGGTCGCTGATTGGTCTAAATTAGGTAAGGGTTTAGGAATAAATGTAATACTTAATAATACGCCTAGTAAGTGACTTCAGTAATTATTTTTGACAATACTTTTGTTATCTTGGTGATTCTTGTCTGTTTGTTATGCCGTTTTCACAACTAATTTTGATGCGGTTATCTTTTTCACTTTGATTTTTTAAATTTTAAACAGCTTAGATTGTTCATTCTGCTTTTTATAAACGGAAATTTAAAGTTTTTCGATCAAGTTGTCAAAAATAACACCCATGTGTAGCTCGTAGTATCAAATACCACTATTGTCACCAAGTAACTAATATTTAATTTTAACAATCCAGACAATCCATATTCAACACGACTTGAAATGGTTAAAAAAATAACAATTTAAAAAACCCCCTTTCCCACAGAGAGTAAGATCGACCTATCCTCGGAACCCGACAAATACAAAGACTACAAATTCACCAAGAAGTTCGCTAAAGAAGCAAGCGTGCTGGCAATTCCGCCCACGGCGTTCTACTCCGAGGAACACAAACACCTGGGAGAGAAGTATGCCAGGTTTTGCTTTATTAAGGTAAGGGTCATCATCATCAGCATCATTATCATTATCATAATTATCATGATTGTCATAATTATCATCACTGTCATCATCATTATCATAATTATCATTAGCAGTCATAAGACGTGCACTACAGGGCATAGCCCAAGCAAGTTAAGTAAGCAGGCTAGATTTCCAACGGACAGATGAATTTAATTTGACCATGTAAAGTGTTGTTTTTGTCACTCTATCTATATGTATCACGAAAATTTTTCATCTGTTTGTTTAACGAGTGGATAAATTAGACGTGCAAAGATAATTACAAACTACAAAGGCAATTTTTATTCATAATTTTGTTATATAACTTGACTTAAATAAAGTCTATAAGCTTTTTTTACATACAATGATTATTTTTTATATATTTCTAATTTATGGGAGCTATGTCATTAGGGCAACAGTTCTTATTTCCGGTATAAATTTATTAACTGAAACTTTCAACGTTTCTATTTTAATCTATAAATGTATAACAGTTTTTATTATTTTTTTGTTTTCAGACAGATGAAAACCTACAACTAGCTGATAAACTCATGAAGAAATGGAACCAAAAATAAATCAATCTTCAAACGCAATCTGTGATGGTGATAAAAATGTAAATACTCTTAGCCAAAATGTGAAATGCGTTGTTTTATTTTATACACTTTTAACTATCATTTTTTTATATTAAATAAAGATATATTAATTGTTTTCATGTTGTTTAACTACAATTAGATTTTCCATTACGAATTTTTACTTACCGTATTTTAGTATAGATAACCTACAATTATTTTAAATGGGAAAGTTTGTATGTTTGTGTGTTTAGAGAGCTTTGGATTTTCGTTACTCAATCACGCTAAAACCGCTGGTTTTAATCGGATGTTTTTTTTACGTTGATTGAAATAACCCAGAATAACACACCAGTTAATTTAAACCTAATAAGTTCAATGTAAATATGAATTACTTTTTTTTATTGAAGTAGAGTGCGCCTCATGCATTTGTCAAAAATCTAGTCGACTTTACCTCTAAATCTCTTCCTCTACTTATTACCTACATTTTGTTGTATTAGATATGTAACGATTGCCATGCTAAACGTTGACTTTGACATTTGTAAAGACGTTTCTTTTTACTTGGAAACCCGGTCGAGCATGGTTGTGTTATTTGTATTCTGCGTAGTAGCCATTGTAATTAACGGTGTGGAAATAAGTCTTCTTGAAATATATGATTTTTAATCAAGCACACATTAGAACACATTTGATCTTAACCATCGTCCTTACACCATTTTGAGAGTGGTAGAGTCTAGCTGTAGGCTCTGTCTGCAGCGATTACTGGGCTGACTCGACCGGTGAAATACCACCGTGTCGCACAGAAAACCGACGTGAAGTAGGGACGATGTTCCTGCGTTTCGTTCGGTGAGTGCGGTATCCGGTGCCTAATTATCTCAAAGGCTCAGCAACACAGCCCCAACACCCACTGTGTTGCAGGTAGTCATGGGCGGCGGTGATCACTTACCATCAGGTGACCCGCATGCTCGTTTGCTACCTATATTATAAAAAAAACATGCGAATACCTCTACAACCTGTGCATAACCGACACATATAGGTACCTAAGTTTCAAATCAAATAATCGATAGTATCGATACGTTCTTACTTCTCGTTAGGTTAGGTAAGAGCCCTCTGCGACCTCGTCACAATAACGACCCGGGATAGACACCTTCCTATCTCGCTACTTATCGTGAGAGGTGCTCCAGTAGCCTTGAATTTGATAACGATGGAGAGCAGATTGTATTGGCTGGGGTGTGTTGTGGAATGTAGTATTATAAAATTGTTAGATAGGTTTGATCTGTGGTTTGATGTTAGGATGTTGCATGTGTTTTTTTATATGTAAGGAATCTTTGCAATAAGGTTAATGTAGGGTTAAATTTCGTATAGTACAAATGGATTAAATAAAAAAAAAGATGATACAAGCGAGTAATAAAGAAAACAACATTAAAGTTTCTATCCTTTTAGGTTCTTTCAGAAAACTCATTTTCACTGACCGCCAAATAGATGTACTTACTTGAATAGCTGTATCTGATTACATTGAAAAGGTAAGGTTATTATTATGTACCTAGATAGCTCGAACTGCTGTCTTGCAGACCAATGAAGTACGAAACTTAGGTGTATATAAAAAGGATCAAAAATCTCTAACCTTTTTTTTACTTAGGTACATGTAACTTCTTAGATTTACGCGATCATTATTACTTGAAATTAAACTCATTTTAACGGTTTTTTTTTATTTTCTGATGTTTCAACAATTTTAGTCCACCCGTGACCATGGCATTTGTAAACAGTTTACAGTTACCTGCCAAGGTTTAAAGTTTAATCTATTAAAAGTTTATAAAACCGGTCGAAAGTGGCTAAAACTAATCAAATAGTGTCTTCCTTGTTTCTTATTTTGCCTTGACTACAACGGATTTGTACCTAGCTGCCTTTCAAGCCGCTTGCAAACATGCGTTACAGTTCCATCATTGTTGTACAGTCAAAAGCATAAATATATAATGTATCAGAGTCTACAATTAAATGTTAGTTGCAAAGTTTCAATTTTATTTTGGCATATACAGTTATCAAATTATTGTCACCAGTATAAGAATCATATATATCTGCGGGTCGAAAATGTCCAATTACATCGTATCTTTTAAAGTAGTCTGTATTATATAGGCTGCCTAACATTCTCTGGTATCTAAGCGCCCAGAATAGTCAAAAATATCTTCGGTTACATGGTACAAGCAATTCTAAGTCTTTCGCCATAAGGTTTATAATTAATGATTATTGCAAAGATTTATTATCACATGTCCATAAGCTAGTAGTGTAGCCATAACATGTGGAATCCTACAAAAATCGTGTAAAACTTGACTACAAAAATAAAACGTGACAGGAAAAGTGCCTTTAATCAAAAGAAAAACGTACTTATTTTTGTAGTAGCCCTAAAAAATTTATTAAAATTTATTTACATGAAGAAAACGTTATTACGTATATTGCGTTAGTTATTTAATAAAAATAAAACATGAATTATAAACCAAACTAAAACCCTTTGATTAAATAAAAAAAAAAATTGAACTTGGAATAAAAATCTTGTGTATCGTCCTTCTGCATTGATGACATCTAGAAATACAGCATTTTGACAGAAATCAACACCTCGCAGGGAATCCCATATTTGCATGACATGCGTACGCAATGATTCTGGAGTTCGGGATTCATGGTGATCATCGATGATGATAGAATTTTACAAATATTCTGCAGTACAATTTTATTAATTTGCAATACAATGACATGAATGTCAGAACTATTATTATCTATGTTTATAGATTCCAAAGTGGTTTTTCGATTAAGTTCTATCTACTATTTGAAAATAATTATTTCTTATCTGAAGATTTTCATTGCGTGGTTATGTCATATTGACATACAATAAAAAACATACTATATGACAATGTATGTCACTGGTCATGTTGATTACCTATACATAATAGAATAAAGAAATAGGTTTGTCGGTTCATTTAATCAATAATTAAATAATTTTTTTTCTCGTCATATATTTCTAACCTTAACTAAACATTAATGGCACATACTTAGTAAAGAAAAAAACAGAAAATATAATGAAAAGAAAATTTAAAATCACACAGAAACGAGAGAAGTGATCTTTTTTTTGTAGGTAATTATTATTTTACACTAGATTTTATAAGTTATTATTGGTGTTATTTATTCGCCTTTTTTAACTCAATCCCTTAGTCAATGAGATCAGTGAATTCGTTTAATGGTTACGAATACGTTTTTTTATTTAGGCACTACCGCTTGACACTACTAGTTGTGCCATGGAAGATTTTTACCTCCCATTACACTATCGGCATTTTCCAGTAGTGTAATTTCAGATAAAACTGCGGGCGGGGCTTTCTTTCAAAAAACTATTTTCTTACGACTTTAATTATAAAAGATTAATTCAGTCCTAAACAAAAGCCACGTCAATGACGTCATGCATAAAATGAAACAGATAAATAAAGATGATTACTGTGACTTAAGTCATAGAGTTTATTTTTCTTAAGCGCGAAGATATTTTTGAAAAATTAAATGCTTAGATACCAATGAATAGTGTTTATGCCAACATAATATTGAACATCTTGATGCGTTATATAAAATTGCAAATTATTGCGATGATATTTATGTCAACTTTGTTTGGTTAAAATGATATGGTTATTATGACACTAACATAAAATTGAATTTTTCACCCAAAGATATTTTTGACTATCTTGTCTTATAATATCTTTATGCTTTTGACTGTACCTACACCAATAGGTAAGTACATTTGAATTTATTTTATCTATACATTTAACTTTATTATGTATGCTTGTGAAGACTCGTGTCATGAACCTACTCGTGTAACTCACGAAATCACCATCAGCTTCACTACATCAAAGAACAAAGTTTAGCTCATCCCCAAGACGAAGTTTATGACTAAACTTCAAATGCCTTTGATTATTTAGAGCAAAAGTTTCGGCCCATCCAAATTTTACAGTCAGAATGAAGGATGTTTTAATATTACTACGCCTACAATGTACACCGAAAGTTGAAATTACGGGACACAAAGGATTTCGGATTAAAGGGATTTTTATTATGGTTCCGCAGATTTATTACAGACGGGAGGATTTAGGTAAATTTTTGTAGAAAGGTGTTAGTTGAAATATTGTTTACGAAACATTGAACGTTTTTGGTACAACATTCTTTTTAAAAGTAAGATGTTCGGAAATATTGAAAATGTGGGGTATAAAAACTCTACTTACTTCCGAAAACGAAAACTGAGTATTGCTGTAGGTAGGTATCTACTTGTTACGTTTAGAGCAAAAATATGTTTTAATAAATTAAATCCTTTTTATACACAATTTTTTTTTAAACTAATCAGTGTTTTAATAAATATGCAACGTAAATTATCGCCCCTGTACCATCAGGCAGTGTGTGAGCGACCTCAAGCGATGACATAACGTTTCAGTCATTAATATTTGTTAAATTGTTTTTTGGGGTTTTCTGTTAGGGTATTAAACATTAATAAGATACCTATTTGTATATTTGAAACCTGGGTTATCTTGTAACTTGTAATAAAATGAAGAGATACTTATTATATTAGTTGAAAAACCTTATCTCTTAGTAAATATTATATAAAAGAATTAAGCTTATAAAAGTTAAACGAATCTTTGGAAAATAAAAGGGTTTTATTTAACTTTACACTTTTATTTATCTAAGTATAAAACATTATGAACTTAAAATTAAATATTGACTAAGTACAGAAAGTAAACTGCGAAACCTTTTTAAAATTGAGTTTCTTACTTGAACTTAACACTTAACTACTTACAAATAAAAGTCTGCCTTATTACAAGAGAAATAGGGTTATTTTAGATTCAACATGGTGGGAAGTTCAAAATGTTAAATTAAAATCTAGAAAAGTATTCGCCGATCTAGCTACAGAAAAGTCATTTTCTATACAATAGAAGTGGAATTGTGTTTTAAATTATGTCTGGATAACTGGTCATTTTTAAACAATGTTTTTGAAGTGGAACGAAAAATGTTCTTTAAAACTTAGGTGGTAGAGTTGTTAGTTCCTTGGCCGGTTGCTGGGGCGGCCTGGTTGGTTGTCTTTGTAGTCGTTTTGCTGCTGCTGGTGTTGTCTCTCTTGCTGTACTTGTTGGCGGTCGTGCTGCTGCTGTTTCTGGTCTTGATGCTGCTGCTGGCGGTCGTGCTGCTGCTGTCTGTCTAGCTGCTGCTGCTGCTGCTGCTGCTGCCTCTTTGGTGATTGCTGGAAATTGGTGCGTACAGATTAAAAAACTAGTGGCCACCCGCGACTCCGTTCGCGTGGAAGTCGGTTTCCCGTGGGAATGAGATGTTTTCCCGCAGTAAAAAGTACCCTATGTGTTATTCTGATGTATAACCTATATTACTGTAAAGTTTCATCCAAATCCGTCTAGTAGTTTTTACGTGAAAGAGTAACAAACATCCAAACATCCATACATACTCACATACTCACAAACTTTCACATTTATCATATTAGTAGGACTTAAGTGCGAGGACTCGCGAGGGTTCTGTTCAGATGCAGGTACAATCAGGTGAATAGTTCGTCATACATAGGAATGTATCGTTTTTAAATATTTCAATTAATTTTTTTTAAATGGATGTGATTTCCATTGACCTAAGAAGTGGTCAGTTTTATAAGTAGAGTTGCAGTAAGGCACGACGTAGAAACTATCTTCATTATCTACACCTTTGTCATCAAGCAACATAACATTATTGAACTTTGAATACAAAAAATAGCATGACTTTCTTGTGCTAATACAATATATAGGTATATCAAATAGCTGTTGTATATAAATTTTGACGTCCATTGATAAAAAGTGTAAAGACAGACAGTCACAGTAGCGATCTTGTAAGGGTTCTGTTTTTTAACTCAAAACGAAGAGTTGTTTTTAAATTTATGACTATCCTCTTTACAAAATTTAATCTTAACATGCATTTTCTATTCCTTGTTATATACCTACACGTGTAGGTTAAACGTGCTTAAATCCCAAATGCGAAAACACCCACCCAAAAGCATTAACGCTAGAGCTTCCGATAAATCCGATAAACTATTCACCTAGCTAGGTACAGTGAAATATTCCGGAAACTGAAATTCAATAGGTAAAGCTTTAGGTGCAATGAACAAAGGTAAAACCTACCTATGCATTCATTACATTCGAAATATTCGATAATTATAACATGCTCATTAAAACGGCTATTTTACAAATTAAAATCATTATAGGGGATAATATTGGTACCGTCTACGCTTACCAATATTTTTGATGAAAATAATTATAGTTGGCAGCTAACCAAGCAAATCGAGAAAATTGGGAGATTTTTTAATTATTTCTCGTTGTTATTAAAATTGGAAAGGGTTAACTTAATGCTTGGATGGGAAGATAAAATATCTACGTAGGGACACAGTTATTTGAAATTAAGATTCGTTTTAAAAAATTAACTCTGAAACTACTAAAAACGTACATTAGTTTTTGTTAAATTACGAAGGTTCATGATGTCAAGCAGAATTTATTAGAAAATTTTATTAACGAGGCAAAAAATCGGTCTGATTTACAACTAAACAAAAATATTGTATACCAAAGTATTGTACAGAGGTCTTTTAGCAGATAAAAATAGGTAAAGGTACCTTATGAAGGGACTTTAAGCCTAAGATATATAAAATGAGTTTACTAAACAATACTGCGAAACAAAAGCTAGTGAGAAAATTAATCAAAAGCATATTATTATATTGTATTACCCAAAACCTATGACCAGTCTTTGATCTCTTGAAGATTTCTTATTAGTTTTTGTTTGTCTGGCTAGTCGAAAGGATATCTAAGTAATAGTAAAATTCAATTTCTACGTGCCTGTGAATTTCAGTTAGCTAAGGGATATCCAGTTGGACTTTTGGCTTTTTCTAAAAATAGCCAATCTTGAGACAATGGTTATAGTCTACTTTCAGAAGTTCTCGCACACATTAAGGTATTATCATTATCAAATATCGAATCGTACCTTTTTGTCCAGTAAGATATGAAATATAGTACCTAGGCATATTTGGTTTTAACAGTAGCAGTCCAACCGTTAATCCCAAAAACAGATGAAATAATAGGAAAATATTACCTACTACTTACAAACTTAATTTAGTCTTAGCCACGACCGAGCGGAAGGCGTTTTCGATGTCGAAACAAGTTCGGATTTCATTTGTCAAAAGTGGATCGAACAAAATTGGTACCAATTTTTCAATTTCCTTTATTGGTTTTCCGGGGCTCCAGGGACTTGACTACTATATGATATAGGTCGGTCGTACCAATAACGCACAAAAACACCGTTTATCGTACAAATTGGACTGCACAGTTTTAAAGCTATATTGATAAACCGCCTTTGTTTTTGAAAGTATATTCGAGGATAAGATTAGGTATCTTTTATTATATGTATGTGCAAGATTGATTATTAGGATCGTTTATTGATTTTCTATCTAACTTCTAGACAAAATTGACAAGGTAAAAACCATTTAACCAAAAATACCCTATTACATTTCAAAGCCCAATTCCTATAATTTGTTCTTTCTTTGGGTGCTGTCATCAACCTGCCTCTTTAAAAAAAGTCTCAAGTTCTCTGCCTACCTGTCTAACATCAGGGTCGTCCTCCAGCGGCCCGGCCGTGGTGGTGGGGATCTCGCAGTCCTCGGTGGGCGGCACCACGCACCGCAGGCTCCTCTTATCGAACACCAGCATCGCCGGGCAGCGCTGCAGCCGCGGGTACCCGCCCTGGCACTGCCAGTAGCGGTTGCAGGACTTGCCGAGGGCCACGTTGCCGTTGGGGTCCTCGTTGCAGAGGGCTGGAAGAGGGATTAGAGGGACGTTTTGAGAGGATAGAAGAAAGAAAAATGTGTTTTTGTGCATCTTTTTTATAAGAGAACCTAGCAAACGAGCAAACGGGTCACGTGATGGTAAGTGATCACCGCCGCCCATATACACACACAATTACATTGAGGGTGCGTTGCGGGCCTTTGAGAAAATTGGGCACCGGATACCGCACTCACCGAACGAAACGCAGGAACGTCGTCCCTACTTCACGTCGGTTTTCTGGAATGTCCATTAGCAAGTTGCGACACTCGGCGTGGGGAGAGGTAATAATCCCCGAGTGGAATTTGGATTCCGACTTTTAAAAAGTGTGTGATTTGATAACTCCTTACAGAGAATTCGCGACACGTGGAGTAATTGAAATTAGCTGTCAAAGAGTAAACCGTAGATGGCTTAGGTACTTCTGGCAGTCAAAATAGGCAGATATATTATTCAGGCACATATCTCTTGGACTAATTAGCACATATAACTTGGTTAGCTGGATTTCTTTGGTATACAAATAGATATATCTGAACTCTTAGCTTTTACTCTAAAATTCTATAATAATTACTATTCTAAGAAAATAATAAAAAATCGTTATATTTGTGCTGTCACTTGTTAAGTCCTTCTTATATAAGCTAAGTATTAAATGAAAAAGCTTCTTATCTAAGTATTAGGGTTGCGTAAAGCGGAGTTGACAACCATTTACACATTATTATTATCATTATTTAAGCAGCTTTAAAGACGTCTTAATTAATATCAATGGACAGACAGCTGTCAGTATAAACTGTTATGTTTATACATTATATAAACGTTACCAAACCTATTATTCTTAGATATAGCTCGTATAAATTGTTTAGCATTTATATTGTTCTTAGAAGTAAGTACATCATAAATACGTACACGATACTATTATACTGCCTACATACATATTATAATTAATAGCGATCGATATATACTACTACCTGGAATGAATAATAAATGAAATATTCGGCCCAAATTAATTAATTGAAATATGAGTTCGTTACAAATTCAATAATATTAACCTTTATTATTGAATTTATATTTATAACCGCAGATCTGAGTTTTCGGTTCCATTGTTATGTAATTGAAATTTTGACTAGTTTGGAAATAGGATAGAGTTGTGTTTGTATGGTAAATTAGTTCAAACATAATTTTAAACTAAGCTGCCCTCGTTTGCGACACACGTGACATATTTTCATAGGTTAGTTACCAAGTGATACCATATACAATGATTATTGCGGTTAAGACCCCGAAGCAAGGCTTAACTAACGAGCAGACTCGATTTTTAATAGTGTAATAAAAAGTATTTAATTAAATGCAAGTTTTCTTTTTATTAAAATAAAAAAAAGATTTTAACAATAAATCATCTGGTGTAGTCTGCCAAAGAACAAAAGATTAATTTTAAAACTCTAGAATGTTTTTTTTGAGTTGAATGCCATTAAAGGATCACGGTGTTACTATCTTAACCAAGCAGTTAATTCAAACTTTAATCCGAAATCCTGATTTAATTTGAAATATAAGTATTAGTCAATAGCAAAACTTTCAATAATCCGACTATCGAATCATTCACTGTCAATGCACCGGAATTTTTCCATTTGCTTTATAAGTAATTACCCGATTACTATCTGCAAATAATCGAGCCATACCGACATTTATTACATGCTATTGCAAAATCCAATAAGCGCGCATTACTCGGTCTTTTATCCTTGTAATTAAGGTGAAAGTTGAATGATACCGACCGATTGTCATCGAGTTTAATCGATTATGAAAACGGTGGATATCGTCGTGTTATTACATGAAGTGATCGTTAGTTTTAATGCATTTTCGTTCGTTCGTTGGAAGTGTCTAGAATTCTCACTCAGTCCATAATGGCTTCCATTAGAGCATTCTGAAGAAATTGCTAGAAGTTTTCTGTTGGTAATTTTGAAATAGGGAGCTAACGAGGGCTTTAAGTAGAAAATATCTCAAGGGACCTACGTGGAATGGATAATTCGGATATTTTTAACACTGCTAATGGACTTTTGGGTTAAGCACATTAACTCACGTTTTCGCTAACTCTTTTGGAGGTTTTATCTACTTTACTCGTATATAAAAATAGATTTAGTCTGTAGGTAGATTCCAATAAAAGATTCATAAGCAATTTGCGCACATTTCTTATTTTACAACAGGTTGCCAACCCTACGTGAAACAAAACACGCAATAACATTTACGATCCCCACGTAACATTATTGCCATTCTATTCCAACACAATCACAGAATAATCAATAAAACTCAGACAGGTAGCTGACTTATTTAAAATTTGATCACAATGACACCAGAGTCATGATAAATGCATGTTAAAAGACCATTAATCAAGTCGCACCATTAATCAAATTCCGGCAAGTCAATGAAAAGAGGTATTTACGGAATGACCAGCAGAAGACAGCCATTATTTTCACTCCCTTCCTTTGGAAACATTATGAACAGAATTTCCATACAAATGGTAATTTCAAACAAATACATGGTTGAGAAGTCGAGGCAGCGTAACTTGCAAATACGAACCAACTCCTTTGTGAAAAATTATTTGTTACAGTTTTGAATGCTCAGGGAAACAAACAAATTTTTAAAATTACTGCAGATGGCATCTGAAGAGATTTTAATTAAGAAAATACTTACTTTATGTGAGATTAACCAAGTAAATATGTTTGAATACCAAAATTACGATGTCACTTTACTTATTATTTTTATTCTAATTTATTTCCAATTTGCCTTGAACTCGAGTCACATGCGCTAAATAATAATATAATTCTGTATAACTTATACGGTGACAATTACTTTCATTAACTTATCTACTGCTTCAAATTCATAGATTCAATCTCGAACAAAAATGGATTTCATGTGACAATCACACTACGTATTGTCGCTTTTAGGGACTTTAATTAATGTTTTATATCGGTGACAGTAATAGGTACCAATCCAGCATTTAATACTCCAAAAAAAATACACAGTTGAAACATGCAAGGCGCTGGTACCAATAAACTCAAGCTTTGCCCAAGACACAAACACCGACAACTACCAACCAAATCTGAAGTATATCAACTTACGATGTTTCTGACACCCGTCAACGTTCTCGGGCCAGTCGCAGGAGTGTGCGTTCTCGTTGTACAGCAGGCCGCCGATGCACAGCTGCTCGGTCGCGGTGCCGTTCCAGCAGGTCCAGTAGCGGGTGCAGGAGGTCTCGTGGCCGAAGATGCCGTACAGCCAGTCGCAGTGCTCCGTGCCGAGCGGGGGGTCTGTAGGGAATTGGGGTAAAGTTGGGGCAATTGGATATGGATCAGGGAAAAAATAACTACTGTGTTGCCTTACGCAAACTTTTCACGAATAAATATAGATAGAACAGATTTACCTATAGTACTTTAAAAATGCAAACTTTTCACGAATAAATGTACCTAGAACAGATTTACCAAGTACTTTAAAAATGTATAGGAAAAGGGCACATTATTTTTGCCTTTCTAAAGACCTGAATTGAATTTCGTTTACAGACAAACTTTTGTTGAGCACAATGAAAATCAAATGAAGCTTAGATTGACAATAAGTATTTCAATGGTAATAAAACAAAGTCGGATTTTAGTGACTTTGTAAATTAGTCATAATTTTTTATCGTCTGGGCATTAAAATAGGTACTTAAATTTAAATAAAAGACGACGAAGTAATAATACGAACTTTTAGACAATTGTTTTGATTTAAAATTAATTTGTCTTTCAACGATCGTAGGACAACGTTCTAGAACTAACAGAATTACCTGAAAACCTGATATCTAAGAAACAAGTTTGTCATTCAAAAGATTCTGGGTTCACTAATTGCCTTAGACTTTTTTAATCATGTACCTGCACCTACTGATAGGTATTTAGCACGTATTCATTAAGTTGCCTTAAGTTAGAAGCGACACCCTATTACATTATCCATCATATGAATCCATCAACATGAACTAATCTTAGTTTGAATACAACCATATTACAGCTTTATCCCTTTTTGTTGAAATGAAAGGCTGTGCCTAACTAAGAACTGCAATGTTTTCAACTCTCTTCCTGATGACGTAGGTTTATCCTACATAGTCAAAAAAATCGATTCAGTAGTTCTAGAGATTTCCCGAATACCCAAATCCTCGTATAAAATGAGTAAAGTGTGTACTTACTTATTTGCACTTTAGGGTACTCGCAGTAATTAGACCTCCACGGGTAGTCGCAGTTCTCCGTGACCCCTCGGTGCTTGCCCGCGAACACCAGTCCGTTCGGGCAGTCGTACTGTGTGCTCTGTCCGTTGTCGCACTCCCAGTACTTGTCACAGTACTTGTCGTCGGCGACCACGCGGTGCTTCGTCTTGCAGGCGTCCTCGACCTGCGCAGACGTCGCCAGCGTCGCCGCGGCTAGCAGCGCTGGGGGAAAGAGATGGTTAGTGCTTTGTTTGTTTTTGTGTAGAAGTGTGAAAGAGATAATTTTGTATGTAGAAACTAGTGATGCAACGATACGAATATTCGTATTCGCCGAATATGGTAACAATATTTGTACAAATGATTTATGTAAAACGGAACGCATCTTTAATTCAGAAATACATGTATCAAAACACGCACTGCCAAATTTATTGCCATCTGAAGATCTACTACATTTTTGACGACAAGATGTTCATTTTCCGACACTGAAAAGATTGGCCCAGAAATATTTTTTACTAAAACCGTCTACTGTATCCTCTGAAAGACTTTTTTCTACAGCTGGAAATATACAAACAGAAAAAAGAAATCGTTTAACACCTAATAGTTTACGCAAATTGTGTTTTTTGAATAATTTGCCAGTAGTGGCTTTTGATTATTAAATAATAAAAAAAATTACTTTTCCTAGTTGTTTTAATATATTTGTAACTACATATTTGTATTCGTATTCGCAGAATAGTCAAAATGCTATTCGTATTCGTATTCGTAAAAGTGGTATTCGTTGCATCACTAGTGGAAACAAAGAATAACAAAGAAATACTAAGTTAATGTTTTGTTTGTTTGTAGAAACTACAACTATGTAAGTAGAAACTAGAAATATGAAAGAGACAGTTAATGTTTTTTTGTGTAAAGGAAAATTTTGTTACTTTTAATCGTTTAATTAAGGAAATGGAATATGCGTTTGTTGTACAGGATATTTTTTTGGAATACTTGTATAGCAGACTAGTTTATAAAACTGACAGATGTTTACTGCAACAGAATTTTTAGCTTTTTTTTTTTAAACATATAAGCACCCTTCTAACATAAATACATTTAACATTTAAGTACTGAGTATGAAAACGCAAACTTATGTTACTAATAGAAGCTAAATCTAGAATCCTTCCATATACCAACCAAATTGTATAAAAAACGAATCATTTCAGACATTAGGTACGTACATATTCTTTAAACCTCTCTTATAATTCACACACATCTAAAACTAATTACATAAAATCAATTTGTTTACCCGTAATTTTATTGATTAACTAACTTAATTAATTTAATAACTTTGGGAGTTACCAATTGAATATCAATTACTGTAATTAATTTAAATCCTACTAATATTATAAACGTGAAAGTTTGTAAGTATGTATGGATGTATGGATGTTTGTTATTCTTTCACGTAAAACTACTGGACGGATTTGGGTGAAACTTTACAGTGATATAGGTTATACATCGGAATATCACATAGGGTACTTTTTATCGCGGGATAACTTCTCATTCCCACGGGAAACCGACTTCCACGCGAACGGAGTCGCGGGCGGCCACTTGTAATTGTATAAATTTTCAATTTTAACACGTTACGGCTTCAAAGAGCTTTGCGTCACTGTAAATTTATTAACATTTACTTTTATTTTAAAATAATTTACCTTAATGATGTATATTTATAAATATTTCTCTAAAAATCTAAAGTAACTACTATGCGGATATAAGATACTTGTCTATCTTCAAATAAAAAGACGAGGAGTGCAACCTTATCTTTCGTTTATTTGCAGAATCTCAATGCTTCAAACAATATTTTATTTCAGTTTGCTAAACTTACAACTTAAAACATTATTGCCTAAACTACTCCAAACAATACATACATGTTTAAACATTGCGAAATAGAACCTTAGGTTACACATTTTACGACGTCACCCTAAAAACTATTATACAACACACATAAACACTAAACTATACGCAATGACCGAACGTGGTCATACATAAGTTTGCGCATTGCATTAGTAAGCTCTCGTATTGTCAAACAATGTTCGCGAGTTACGAGGCATTATGTCACTGCGCAGCGCAGGCGCGGCGGTAGAGAAATCACTTCCGAGTTGCGCAAGAGTGGCGCAAACTGACAGGACTATTTGACATTGACAGTTTAAGTCAGATTTGATTTTAATCTAGATGTTATATGAATAGAGTTATTGTGGTGTTTTAATAATGATAGCAGATAGTAGACAGGGTTTTCAAGCATAAAAACCATGTATTGTAGATAATAAATTTAATTAAAATTCTCTAACCAAATACTTTGGAAACTCAAGAAAGTTTTTTTAAAGTAATTTGCTGCCATATAAAACCATTACGATGCGGGCTAAACTATTTTTTTACCGTCATTGTCAAGACACTATAATTGTGACGTCAACAGAAAAAAAAAGTATCCCTATTCTTCGTAAAAGCTACTGAAGCACGAAAAAGCTGTTAATATTTAAATAAAAAACCGGTTAAGGTCTTCCATCGTGAAAACTTAATGCCTAGATATAGATCTACCCTTGCATTTACTGCCTTATTTCTTTAGATAAATAAATGTCATAAGCTAGAAAATTGCAAGAAAACAGCTTTAAAGAAACTACCCACTTTTATGTTACTGCGAATTAAATTCTAATATTTCCTTTGACTTTGTAGGTAAAAGAAAATGCAGAGGATATTCGAGCAAAAGCGTCCATGTTTTCTTACAATGGAAGCGGAATTTATAAAGAGTTCATTTGAAAATTAATAATTAAATATTTCTTGCATTTCAAGACTTGTTGTAATGTTGTGTTGGCGATTTATCGTTAAGGCTTTTTTTATTTTAACTGTTATTCTTTTTTTTTTTTTAAATAGAATATTATAGAAGAATATAAGTATATGGGTATAAGGCGAATATAAGGGTGCACTCGTTTTGAAACCAGAAATTGTAAAATTTTAATAGATGCACATCAAATCCATAAAGATTTTACTGTTTATACGACACAAATGCGTGGTGTAAAATACGAATGAATTGTAAAACTGGATGGACCAAGCTCTTATTTACCTTTCTAGTGTGACCATTCGAACTAGGAGGTTATTCTTCTGCTTTTAGCGTCAAAGGGGTAATACTTAGAATTAGATTGAGCTATAAAGGGTGGAAACCAGCTTAAGTGCTGAAGGTGATAACTTACATACTTATCGACGTAAAAGGATGTGGTGATGTAGTTTTATCTCATGAGTAGGCAATTACGAGAGAGAATATAGTTGTTGTTCTTCTAAAAAAGGTTATTTTGTGGAGATGGGAATGCTGAATAGATTGATGCCGCCATTTTAGGAAAACAACTTTTTGTGGAGTCGGTGAGAATGGTTGTTCTAATTGCTTACTCCATGTTAGGGAAGCATGTGATTGACAAACATGATGCATATAAAATAGCTGGATGTCTCTAACAATTGCAGGGATTTAATGGTTTTACAGCAATGAAATAACATAAGTACATTTTACGTACTTCAAATTATAGTTAAGGTTTAGGTATCCGTTCCTTTCTTGCTTTTGAAAAGAATGTAGGTACTTACACAGAGTAAGCTCCTCTGATAACATACTCTGGTATTTTTAAACCTTTTAGAAATAAAATAAATATTATCAATCATTAAAAAAAAGATATAAATTATTATTGATTCAACAAACTTGTAATACCTATTAACAGTATTACGTTATGGTTAAAACAAGTGTTTGTTTGGTTTATTAAGTCTCCATTTTACGGTCAATGCCTATGTAAACGAAGTAACGATTAGGTAATGTTGTAAATCTACTATGGTTTGTCATGTGCAAATTAATAAACAAGTTTTAATAGCATAAATACATGGTTAAGCAGCGTTTTATGTTAAACAAACATTTGCCTTTATTTGCATGCTGTCCAACTTTGGAATTAGAGTAAATCGTTTGAATGTAAAAAAAACTCTTTAGTTACAAACCAATGTACAGAATTTTTTTGCAACTTTTTTTTAGAACTAAAGTTTAAAAATAGAAGGCCAATTACAATCATTTTAAGTAAAATAAGCCAACTGCTAAGTTTTTCTAATAAAAGAGTATTTGCATGCATCCATGCCGCGTTTGCCGACAAGCTGGCGAATGCGGTTGGTTAGGCACAATGAATTCAAAATAGTGGGTGTTTTTGCATATGATTTTATTTTAAATACCAATAGGACAATTAATTCAAAACAGTGGGTGTATATGATTTCATTTCTAATACCAATAGGTTTTCGAGCACAGCTTCGCATTAGCACCTTTATCTTTAGTAAAAATATAACACATTGAACTTCTGCAATTCGTTTGATTTAAGCTAGTGTGTTGATTTCCTGGATTATTAACTATCAAAATTTATATGTACAAAATTTAATCCAAGTCCAAACAGCCGTTCCTATAAATTTCCAAATGCGAAAAATTCAAGTCTAAAAATGTTTAATTCAAGTCGTTAGATAAGATGAAGGATAAGTTTAACGACACCTATGGGAAAAAATTAGGAATCCAACCCTATCGGGATTCACATAATAACAGTTTGTGTGGTAGTCTTTGTCAAGGATATATCAGAGTAATTTATCACTCACCAATGTGTACCTGTTATTCAAGAACTGTATTACCTAAACCGCCTTAAGATATATTATAACCTTATTTAGTCATTTATATATCGACATAAGTACGCCTGACCGCCGGATGACATACTCGCCCCGTACACTCAGCCGCAAAACTGCTGAACAAAATAATAAGTACAAAATAACAAAACACCAGTTACAAAGCAACTATGAAACAGTTGTTTAACTTAAGTTTTATTAGCGCTCTTGCCGCGACAAACACATATGATTCTCTGGGTGTCGTTCGTTTTAAACTTTTGATTCCGTTCAGCAATTTCTGCTGCTGACTGTACTTCTAATGGATCAAGATAAACCACATTCGACTTCCAGTTAGGACATCGGTCTTATCTCGACAGTCCGAAAAAATTACGCAACGACAGATATTGCTAAATAATCTCGGTACTTTACACATTTCCGTTGTATGCTGGTCTGAGAAATATTTATGTTATAGGGTAGTCAGTGTTGATTTGAAAGCTATATTATGTACGTGACACTACTGTATGAAAATTAAGATTTCAACTGTATAATATTTTATTAGAATCTCAGCTGTGCCTGCGTCTTGTAACTTCAGCTCTTATTTACTAAGAGAATATGAAGCTGTAGATAACTAATTTCGGTAACGTTATTAAGTTCGCATTAAAGCTAAATAAACTATATTGTTTGGTTTTCTATTCAAAAATGCCTGTAGTAAATTGCGCTCTTTAGAAAATATTTACTTGCAATTTCAAAACACTCAATTTTTTACCAGTTATAAAAACTATCGAGATACATAGATATTAAAGAATATTTTCTTGCAACAAAATACAAGGCAAGATTCTTTGAGATAATTGTCTGTAATAAGTCCGCAATATTGTCTTGTCAAAAACAGATTGCTGTAATTCTATTTCTAATTTTCTTTTGTTACATATCTGTCGTTACTTCTAATGAGACAGAACATTATACCGAATTGTGATAAATGACGTCAGTAGACTGAGATTTCATTGCGTTTGGTTAAAAAAAGGTTTCGAGCTTACATCTATCACTTTGTAGTTTGAGATTTATTTAATAAGGTAAGTTGGCAGTGATCTGAGATCAAAATTAAACAATAAAAACAAGAACCTACTTATTTTTTATTTTTATAGTTTAAGGTCGAATCACTTATTCCAAATTCGAATGTTCAAACAAACGCATTCAATGCATCCTTTCATCTATTAGCTTGAGGATACTGGCCGGAGATAGCAAACTGCAACCTCCAAGAAGGTTGTATACATTTTATTTAAATGGGATGTAATCCATTCGCTTTTCCAAGGCCATGGGAACCCGAAAGCTATTAACTTAACTCCCACTTAACCATTGTTACTTAACTTTAACAATGTACAAACAAATAAGTAATGAGTTACGCCCAAATCGTCTTACTCATTTTGCAATCTTCGAAGTTTAAGTTAAATAAGTTTGAAACGATCGACGTAAGCTTCAAAAGTTCAAGATTGGTTAAGTTTTGTTTGATTTTCTAGAATATACGAAAATTATACTTTAAATTGGCGAAGATAAACTTTTCTTGGTGTAATTGTAATTTGATGCCTAAATTCCTACGCTTTTAATTTTATACCCACCCACTTACGTTCTGTTAGTCAGTTTAAAGTCGTATTGAGTTTTAATACATTAAGAAGTATTGTATTAAAATCGATATGCGTAGTAGGTAAAGCATTTATTTGTTGCTAATAAATAATAATATTTAAGTTCTACTTATCCACGAATTTTTTTATCCCATTCTTAAAACCATTCCTTGTAAAGTCTTTTTTTATTCTGCCTATCCAGAAATAACAAATATCTCCCCACAATTTTCTATTTCAATTTAATCACTTAACGGTTTTGTAGATGAAACAAAATTATTATATCTTGCAGGCAAAATGGCTCTATAAAAACATTTTCCGTACATTAAGTTGATTAGCTTGCAGCGTAATGGGTAAGGTACCGTAATAACCGGGCAAAAGCCTATTTTCCGGGTAAAACAATTATTTTTACTTAAGTAGACAGGAGGTTAATCGGTGCCTTGAAAAGTCATAGCTTTTTTACTACGCTTTTATGAACTCCATGTAGGTTTGCAGGCTGTATGACCGGGATTTTTGCCTTATGCCAAATAAAAAAGAAAAGCTTTTGCATTTTGGCGCTTTTCTGTAGCTCAAACAAATGAAATTTCAAAAAGAGAACCTTTGTGCTCGGAGTTGTCTTTGTTTTTCTTTCAGTTCGAATACACGAAAACTTTCATATTAATCTCCATTCAATCTAAGTTAAAATATTAAAGCACTATAAAACAAACATTAAAACGTTAATAACCGAAAACACTGTTAATTTGAAAGCAAAATCGTATATTCACGGCTGCGTGACTAATTGTCAAATAACAAAAATAAATAACAAAGTGATGGTCATTAGCTGGCAATTTTAATGATAGAGATGTTCTTTGCTTTTCAATTTGATTAATAAAAGTGTAGGTTGGTAATATTGCTAATGGCAGTCTAGTTGTTAGGTATGGGTTGCGTGTTTCATTCTTACGTTCCTTTTATGTTTATGGTCGGCGTAGGTAGATTACAGTATGGGATATGGATTAAATTGACATAGGTATTCTGCCATCACGATAAAGGCACCTACGTATTTTATACTTTTATTTTTATATAAAAAAGCGGTCAGTTGGTTGATTAAGTATTTAATACACTTAACCGCGTTTGATCAATCGGAAAGGCAATTAAACAGAAATTGTGGTGTTTCCAATTGGTTTTGTAATTTGTTAGACCTGAAAACCCTGGCCTCTACTACTGGATTGACAAAATACAAAGGCCTGACTTCTTAAATTACTTTAAACTAGTTTTCTGTCCAGTGGTTTCAACGGCTTTTCAAGTGGATTGTTCGTTTTATTCAAATCAGCCTAGTAATTTTTGGCGTTAAAGGTACTGTAACGTAAATAGCAAATAATGACAACCTCACAAATATTCTCATTTATAATATTGGTAAAAAGTTAGATAAATTTCTCTTGAACTATGAATACACTACCTACACTTTGAACATGCATACACTACAGACCTACAGTAAATCTAGAGCCCCAAAATGAAAACACACAGCCTATGTCAATTAACATCTATGACACAAACTCGTACATTATGAAGCTCCGAACAATATTTGAACAGCGTCGAATGACTTTATAAAGGCTCTATGCAGGCTAGTTTAAACACAAACAGTGTTTTGACCACTTTATGGGACAGTAAACAAATTTTAATCGATAAATAATGTTTTGCAGCATAATGAGAGAGAATATCTGTTCATACTTATATTATACTAAAAATATATTAGACCAAGATGTGTAGTTTGTGAAGTCAAGGCGTGTAGAGTTAGAAGCTTGGCTTTTGGTACATAGTATTTGGAAACTTTTGCCAGTGCAAGCTATACGGTCTTGGCAACGTTCAATATGAAAATTCACATTTTTATTTATTAAACTCGGTGTATTCTGTTAACCAAACCACTGTCGAGTTATCCACTTTCGCAACATTCATGAACCAAAATGGTACAAAAGAGACTAATTTCGTCAACTTTTTGGTAACTCCTCTTTTAAAATGGCTTTCTGGCTGAAACTGGTTAAAACTAGTTACGGTTGAGATTTTACGTGCGGAGGATTTTTCGTGATATTTTTAACTTAGCAAAAAATGGTAGCAGGTTTAATGACAAAGAATGGAAAATAGTGGTCGAAATATGAATTATTTTACATAAAGTATTTTGTAGTAAAGTTTTATAAAAAGTTATAATTTCTTACCAACAACGCTAATCCAATGTGTACTGGCCATTTTGTTTGTTTTGTACCTGAAAATGAAACATACAAGTCATTAGTTACTTATAGTTAAGGGCCCTTAGTAACTGAAAGCGGCAGAATTAGCCGTTTTCTATTAGCTGTTACTTACAAAATATATGATATTTCGCACTGATATTTCAAATATATAATAAAGAACGTAAATGTGATGGGAGGACTGTTTTAAAAACACGATTGGAATAATTTTGCTCGATAGAAAAAAATCCTGAAGTCACCTCTAAAATTTCATATAAATGCACATTAAGACGGTGTTTTACAATAATAAGTCTTATAAAATCGCAAACTGATAGATTTTTACCTTTTCTATGTCGTGACTGTTTTAGATTTCTTAGAAATTGAACATTTTATTAACTTTTTGATGATAAATGTGTTTCGCGGCCGTAGATTCTATAGGAACCGCGTTCCCCGACCCCCCCGCCTAAGGCGTAGAATCGTAGCGAAATCTGAATTTTCGCTGACCGCCTAACCCCCCTTAAGTACTTTTTAAAAAAGTACAATAAAACGTTTTTTTTTTCAACTAAGTTGCTGAGTCACTTATTTTCTCTACTTTATCTTTTTGTTTTCTCATTCAATTAACGTCATTGTCTACCGTCCAACCCTGCAAATTGGCAACTAAAGCATTTTTATAAATCGACTGAAGCTAAGATCCTCTAAGTTGACGAAGGTAACGTCCCCTACTATTTAACTGTCCATAAAATCGAGAGATCAAAAGCTATCGAGACGAGTTTTACGCGGGAAAATAAAAATATACTAGACAAGTGCGAGTTAAAGCCACACGTCGGGGTTCATGTTTCTAGATTTTTTTTACAAAAATATTTATTTATCGAGGAAAAATCAGTAAAAGCGCGGGCAAAATAATTTCCCAAAGAGATTTCGCATCTTTAAAGCTGAATTAATGTTTCGATTCGCAGTTAGATTTTTGACTATCTACTCTACTATACAACGAATTGTAGGCGAAGTCCTAAGTACCTGTTAATATGCTATTAAGACTAGCAAAAAATGAATATGACATAATATCATCTTTTCACGCGTTCCTTCATTAATATCGTCAGACGGGCGACAAAATAATCCTTTTGGGTTCCTCTTCCAATTTTACTTACGAACCCTACAAATAGTATAAATTAAAGTGACGTTGCACTGTCCAGTGCTTCTTTCAATATTTTATTTGCGGCAAGTAGAAAGCAAAAGCTAGTGTCCTCAATAATGTATGAAAGAGTCATGAACGTTTTTACTATCTTTTAGTATCAGAATGTGTAATTTTTGCTTCGTTTCAGACCTCGTCTGGAGGTCAAATAGTTATATTTATAAGTCGATTGCAAATATGATCAGTTTACAAAGTTGATTGACTGCGTATGAAAAAGCTTCGAGAATTTTTGGATCTATAATTTTATTTGATTCAAATATATTCTGTTTGTATTTTCCAAAGTATTATTTAGAGATTGAATGTTTCCGAATGGTATACCTATTTAAATTGAATTTGCGACTACCCGCAGTATAAATATCGTGGTTTCCTTTGCTTCAGTGACAGTAACCACATGCTATGTAGACGCCACCGCAAAACCTATGTAGTTTAATTAAAGTTTGAAGTTAAATTATTTGCATTTAAATTTTTAATGTTTTTTTTATTAATCATTGAGTACTTTTTATTGATAATGAATATTATACATTTATTAGGTACTTGAGCCTATTTTTTTTCGGATAAATTACACCTATTCAGAAATACCAAACGTTATTTTTGAAAATAAATCAACGTATTAATTTAAATCCATTATTACCTAACTAGATAAGTGAATCTTTGCCTCTGATATTTATGACAAACATATATTAACTCGTTAAGTTTTAAAATGAGTTTAAGAATGATCTCGTTAGTAGGTATGATGTATACTAAAAGATAAGATAATTAGAAAATTAGTTTTCTCTGTACCATGGGAATTTATGAAGACTATAATGTAGAAGCCAACAGATAATCTACCTACATAATTATTACGATTTCAGATGAGATAAGTAAAAAAAACATACCTTACTAGGACTTTTCAGATTTGGATTCAGAAAAGAGGAATATGAAGACACAATCTTGTGTGGACGAAAATACAGGTTCATATTTACAATGTTAAGGTTTAGTATGTTACTTTACTAAGTGCTCTGCGTCCGTTTAATATAAAATCACATCTGTGGAAAGATTTCTATCACAAGCAATATTGAAGGGAACACGGCAAAATAAATTTACACTTTATTTACATAAACGTATATTGACTCCGTGAGGATCGCGACGAAAAATAGAGTTTGTCGCGAATTTGCCACGCTTGCGAGATATTGCGCGTTGGTTGCTACACAATTGCATTTTTTGTCGAGAGAAAAATTTACACGCGATAGGGGTAATGCGCTATTGTCGTGTTATGGGTTAAAGATTGGCAACTGTTTGGAGATAAATTATAGAAAAGTGTGATTAAGGCGGTTTTGTAAGCGTAAATCACGGAGGCATTAAAGTTTTTTAAAACTATTATTAAAACATATAAATAAACAAAATTTGAGGAAGAGATTGAGGAGCATAAAAATGGTTCTGCTGTGGGTGAATTGGTCGGTGATTATTATTATTTATTTTATTTACTTCGTAGAACATAATGAACAAGTGATTGTATTTGAATTGTTATTTTAAGTCAATTATTTTCATCTCAGATTCTATTATTATTATTTATTATATAGTTTGTAGTAAAAAGCTTAAATAATGAATAAAACAATATAAATATAAAAACATGCTTTTATTTTGATTCCCTTTTTGCTAGATGCGCGCTGGATCTCGCTGGATTCAGGCTAATCTTGCAAAAATCCATTTGGATTGAAAATGCTGCTGGATTGCAATCCCTACTCCGAGTACTTTTCCATTGAAAACTACTTAGCACTCGTCAAGTTATGTGCTCATTGGATGGCATAATTGATGAGTACGGGCGAAAACATATTAACTGCACAAGAAAGCAGTAAACAATACTGCCACTAAATTATACAGTAAAAGTGTATTACCGATTACATAACTACTGAACAAATTCAAACCTGATTTTTCAGCCACAATGTCCCTACTTCCCTACTAATATTATAAATGCGAAAGTAACTCTGTCGGTCTGTCTGTCTGTTACGCTTTCACGCCTAAACCACAGAACCGATTATGATGAAATTTGGCATGAAAAAAGAACTGAACCTGGGA
This sequence comes from Emmelina monodactyla, assembly GCA_916618145.1. Lineage (NCBI taxonomy): Eukaryota > Metazoa > Arthropoda > Insecta > Lepidoptera > Pterophoridae > Emmelina > Emmelina monodactyla. Next base: position 9,758,957 of record OU745304.1, on the reverse strand, counting down.
AAGGACATAGGGTACTTTTTACCGCGGGAAAACTTCTCATTCCCACGGGAAACCGACTTCCACGCGAACGAAGTCACGGGCGGCTACTAGTATTTTATATAAACCAAAGAACTGGACTCAGTCTACTGCACTTAGGTACGTCGTTATAACCTTAAAGCCTAATAGAATCTGTGGCTCTACCAACTTGAGAAAAAAAACGCTCAAGTCTTCACGTTTGGGTCGTTAGTGCTGCCAACATTAAAACTTTTCCCGCCACAAAGGACCGCGAAGGAAGGTGTCAAAAGACGTTTTCCTTCTTGAATAAGGAAGATAAATGCTATTACAGTTGCTGAATGAGAAATGGTTAAGTGAATGGAAACAAAAAGATGAAGTGACGTGAGTAGTTTAAGTGACTTTGAGATTTGATTATTGAGTTTTAGAAATACGGTTTAAAACTGCTTTAGTAGATAATGTGTATGATAACGTGATGTTTATTGTTTAAAAGCTAATAAAGTTAAATAAAAAAAAAAAACAGACTAATACTTTCAAAAATGTTACACGTAACAAACAACACGTTTGTAAAGATGTTAATCCATTTAAGCCTAGGTATATTACTTATTTTCATTATAAAAACATAATTTATATTATCTTTGTATCAGGTAACCAAAACCTTAGGTAATCAAAAATTATGTATGAAAACGTAGGCTATATGCAAACATATGTTTCTAAAATCTTTGCATAAAAGTCAGTAATTAAAATCATATCTTACGACAGAAAACAGTTTTTGGTACTAAAAATATTCAAAACATATGTAAATAATTATATTCTCAAAATTGAGCTTGCAAAATTATTAAGAAACATATAAAAACAATCACAATTAAAATCTTTCCTGTATTTAAATTATAATTTGATTAAGAAACGAGTTTTTTTTATCTGAAGATAGTACGAAATTTAGTTAGTTGTACACAGATTTGTAAATTTTGAAAATAATATAGATGACAAAAAATAATACTAATTTTGACGGCCTATTTCAATATTGAATGTAATAAAATAAAACAGATCAATGCATTTAAGGATACTTCTAGTCAGAACTCCAAATAATGTCTTTAGACATTAATTCTGTATATATTTAGCATGCCAAAGCCGGCATTCTGTTTCCATACACTTTTTTACTAAGTATCCCTAAATTGTACAATTATGTATAAACTTTAACCTTGCCCTCTATACTCTTTAAAAGCTTACATCTTAGCTTTCACCCACCATATTTTAAAAAGGGACAAAAACTCGTATTTTAATTTACCCTCGGTCCAATGCAAAGTTGATGCAACTCTCATGTTTTGCGTCCCGCTAAAAATTGCTCTGTCGCAAGACAATCTGATGTAAGGTGAAAGTGCGTGCTGATAATTATTATGGCAACCCATGATGTAACATTCAAGATGATGATGATACGAACTTAAATGGAATCATATACAAGTCGTTAATGTATGTACCTTAAAATTGTAAAGGTAAAGATTATGTTTTGTTTTCTTGGTAACTTTTATGGTGGGCAGTTTTTTACTTGACCGTTTTTATGACGAGGTAAAAGAAGTCTGAAGTGCAGGTTGCCTTAAATAAGTGTCCTTTAGATAATTCTTTGATTGACAAGACTTATTGCTATATTATACATGTAATGTATTAAAAAATCTATTACAAAACCAGTATAAGAATTCTAAATAGCCTGCATTCCTTAATGATGTAAGCTGTTCAACAAACAAGATGGCAGAAAATCAATATCGGTCAACCAGTCTTGCAACTTTTAATTAGCGATCTTACTATAAACGTCGATGCGTTTATAGTTAAATTGGTATTAACTTGGTATTGGTAGGTAAAAGCAAGTAGTAAAAACAAGTTGCCACTTTTGGCGCAAGGAGAGCTAGGTACCGTCATGTGCTGCCGTCGTTTATAGATTAATTTTCCATTAAAAAATATTTTTTTCCTAAAATTCGTTTTCTCAATCAGAATTCTGTTTAAATCGAATATTACCTTATAAGGTCCTATAATAGCATAGAAACTACTAACTAGTTCTTATTTGTATTCATGTATTATTATTAACTACTTGATTGGGGAACAGTTTTTCAAAAACAAATATAAAATAATAGTAGATACGAGTATACATTATCTGCAAGATTTTTTTCCAACAGCGATCATGAAAAATGAGGAAAAAGTCTCGTCATTCACAGAATATATTATATAGATCTGAGACTCAAGAATGTCAGCACTGTTACAATAAAAGTCTTCATTTTATAGAATGCAGTTTTTCAGCTGCAATGGCTCGACGACTTCAAAAGATATTGTTGTGTAAAAATCGATGTCTTGCTCACTGGCTCATACAAGGAGCACAAATTGTTGGTCTGTGAGGGAAAAACTGCAGGTTCTGTTTACTTTACTTTGTCCAATGCATACAATCAAAGGTTTTTCGAGCTTCTAATAAAATATAACAGAGTTTTGTATTGTACAGCTAAGGTAAAGGTAGTCTCTGAAATATATTAGGATTTTTGTGACCTATACAATCTTTTATCGGGTAGAATATCAGACTATATGAGCACAAAATGAATTGAATTTTATTAAGTTATTTGTGAAAACCGTGAAGAAATCCAAAAGAGTAAGTTAGCGTTAGACAAACGAACATTTTTTTTTCTTATAAAGAAGTAGGTTAAAAATAAAAATCCAATATTTCAAATAACTCTAGCACTGTTGCATCTTGTACCTATTCAATGGGAACTTATCGTGAACGGCCGTTTTGATTAAATAGTTAAAAATAAGTTTAAAAGGTAGATACAAAAAATGTATTTTATGCTTTTTATAACTGTCCACGTGTACCTACTTATTCTTATATTTTTTGTTTGATTATTTTGTGTTTTTATAAATTGGTTACCCTAAAAGCCTTTCTTCTTATAAAGCTTGATTTAAGAACCATTTATCTCAATTACCTACTAATAAAATAAATAATTTGCCTGTATGCTTCTATAAATTAGTGCGCTAAGTTATCTATTTTTTGATATTTTCAAGTATTTTCTTATGAAATTGCTTGCTTGCATTCTTCACGTCGGCAATTGTTTTGATAAAAGTTCCCAACAACCTAAGCTATACGAAGAAAAACTACATCGCTTCAACATTTCTATAGATTTAAAAATTCTACTGAAAATTGAAATGAAATGCTACTTAAAAAAACGAAAATAAAAATCGATAAAGATAATAAGCAAGAGCCATAATGAATACTGCGGGAAATCATCAATTCGGTAATCTGCGAACAGCTGAATGCGTTCTGCAGATTGATGGATATGAAAGTTTCGCATTTCCAATCATAATTGGGAACCTTTAAAAGGCTTCTCGTCTTTTGTAATCATCATGTATGTGAAATTAACAACGTATTTTGGAAAGTCGATGCTATGTTTATATCCTTGTTATTTTGGTTTTAAAGGCATGAAATTGAACAATATTTAACTTGTAAAATTTATTATTGTTTCGGTACAAACGTGTACAAATTTGTAAGTAAAAATTATTCTACAACTAACGTTCTAAATTACCGTTAAATCAATAGAATGTCAAACAATGACATAACCGATTTTTATGTCTCTGTCATTAAAATTCCACATGCGGAGTTGACAGCGCCCGCCATTTTGGTATTATGTCAGTGCATGTGTGTGTGTCTGAATGTTTATACATGATGATTTTAAGAATCTCCTGACCTGAGGCGAATATTTAACCAATAGTTCTATTTTTTAGGTAAACTAATCGTCAATTATTCGACCTAACGGCTTGATATCATACGATTTAAATGCGCAAATGGGTGATTTTTGTCCCATACATAAAATAACTACAGTAAGTAGTTACAAAACTTATTTTTTCCACAAAATTTAAAAGCATACCTACATATTATATCTCATACATCATTTGGATAAAAAACCACTGGAAATAGAACCACGTTGTATACGTTATATAACAGTGTGTTTATTACAAAAGCGATCCGTACATTTCGGAGTCAAACCGGACAGTGGGTTAGTAGAGGAAAGTTCACACCGGTTCTTGGTTCGGTTAATTTTAATGGACGTGATTGATTAGCTACAATTTGTTAGTTACAACATACGGTTTTGATTATCTTTTTAAAGTATTTTTTTTATTATCGGAAAGCTTAAAATTTTTTTTTTTGGAATACTGATGAACGAAAGACAAAATGAGTAACAATCAACTGTCAGATTATATACAGGGTGATTGGTAATGCGATACATTCCTTCTAAGAGGTTAAAGTAGAGCTTATTTGCAGTAAATTAAGGCCATTATGCCATGTCCGAAAATTGATAACTTCTGAGATATGCAACATTTAAGTTTTTTTATAAAAAAACCCATTTTCGAAGTTCAAATGAATCATTTTAGTGAAAAGTTCAAAATTGAGTTTAATGTTTTGTTGTTTTATGGTAGCTTGATAACTAAAATGATATTTCAGATTCAAATTTGCTAAAAATAATCGTCCTTATTTTAGAAAAAGTCAAGAAACCAAGAACAACTTTTAAAAAAAGTTAAGTCTTATGGCAATTAAAAGCGATTTTCTAAAAAAAAGTCCAAACAATGTTGCGTACAAATTACATAAAAAACTTCCCCACTTCATTAACTATTCAAAAAGGTACATTTGTCATACTAAAACTAAGTATTTGATTGACAACTCTACTAATAAATGAAGTAACCTCTCTCTTAGAACGCCTCTACATTGTGGTTACCGCGCACTTTTGCAATGTTTTCTTTGGTTGATGTCGCCGTTTTGCACTGGGATGATGATACGAACTTAAATGGAATCATATACAAGTCGTTAATGTATGTACCTTAAAATTGTAAAGGTAAAGATTATGTTTTGTTTTCTTGGTAACTTTTATGGTGGGCAGTTTTTTACTTGACCGTTTTTATGACGAGGTAAAAGAAGTCTGAAGTGCAGGTTGCCTTAAATAAGTGTCCTTTAGATAATTCTTTGATTGACAAGACTTATTGCTATATTATACATGTAATGTATTAAAAAATCTATTACAAAACCAGTATAAGAATTCTAAATAGCCTGCATTCCTTAATGATGTAAGCTGTTCAACAAACAAGATGGCAGAAAATCAATATCGGTCAACCAGTCTTGCAACTTTTAATTAGCGATCTTACTATAAACGTCGATGCGTTTATAGTTAAATTGGTATTAACTTGGTATTGGTAGGTAAAAGCAAGTAGTAAAAACAAGTTGCCACTTTTGGCGCAAGGAGAGCTAGGTACCGTCATGTGCTGCCGTCGTTTATAGATTAATTTTCCATTAAAAAATATTTTTTTCCTAAAATTCGTTTTCTCAATCAGAATTCTGTTTAAATCGAATATTACCTTATAAGGTCCTATAATAGCATAGAAACTACTAACTAGTTCTTATTTGTATTCATGTATTATTATTAACTACTTGATTGGGGAACAGTTTTTCAAAAACAAATATAAAATAATAGTAGATACGAGTATACATTATCTGCAAGATTTTTTTCCAACAGCGATCATGAAAAATGAGGAAAAAGTCTCGTCATTCACAGAATATATTATATAGATCTGAGACTCAAGAATGTCAGCACTGTTACAATAAAAGTCTTCATTTTATAGAATGCAGTTTTTCAGCTGCAATGGCTCGACGACTTCAAAAGATATTGTTGTGTAAAAATCGATGTCTTGCTCACTGGCTCATACAAGGAGCACAAATTGTTGGTCTGTGAGGGAAAAACTGCAGGTTCTGTTTACTTTACTTTGTCCAATGCATACAATCAAAGGTTTTTCGAGCTTCTAATAAAATATAACAGAGTTTTGTATTGTACAGCTAAGGTAAAGGTAGTCTCTGAAATATATTAGGATTTTTGTGACCTATACAATCTTTTATCGGGTAGAATATCAGACTATATGAGCACAAAATGAATTGAATTTTATTAAGTTATTTGTGAAAACCGTGAAGAAATCCAAAAGAGTAAGTTAGCGTTAGACAAACGAACATTTTTTTTTCTTATAAAGAAGTAGGTTAAAAATAAAAATCCAATATTTCAAATAACTCTAGCACTGTTGCATCTTGTACCTATTCAATGGGAACTTATCGTGAACGGCCGTTTTGATTAAATAGTTAAAAATAAGTTTAAAAGGTAGATACAAAAAATGTATTTTATGCTTTTTATAACTGTCCACGTGTACCTACTTATTCTTATATTTTTTGTTTGATTATTTTGTGTTTTTATAAATTGGTTACCCTAAAAGCCTTTCTTCTTATAAAGCTTGATTTAAGAACCATTTATCTCAATTACCTACTAATAAAATAAATAATTTGCCTGTATGCTTCTATAAATTAGTGCGCTAAGTTATCTATTTTTTGATATTTTCAAGTATTTTCTTATGAAATTGCTTGCTTGCATTCTTCACGTCGGCAATTGTTTTGATAAAAGTTCCCAACAACCTAAGCTATACGAAGAAAAACTACATCGCTTCAACATTTCTATAGATTTAAAAATTCTACTGAAAATTGAAATGAAATGCTACTTAAAAAAACGAAAATAAAAATCGATAAAGATAATAAGCAAGAGCCATAATGAATACTGCGGGAAATCATCAATTCGGTAATCTGCGAACAGCTGAATGCGTTCTGCAGATTGATGGATATGAAAGTTTCGCATTTCCAATCATAATTGGGAACCTTTAAAAGGCTTCTCGTCTTTTGTAATCATCATGTATGTGAAATTAACAACGTATTTTGGAAAGTCGATGCTATGTTTATATCCTTGTTATTTTGGTTTTAAAGGCATGAAATTGAACAATATTTAACTTGTAAAATTTATTATTGTTTCGGTACAAACGTGTACAAATTTGTAAGTAAAAATTATTCTACAACTAACGTTCTAAATTACCGTTAAATCAATAGAATGTCAAACAATGACATAACCGATTTTTATGTCTCTGTCATTAAAATTCCACATGCGGAGTTGACAGCGCCCGCCATTTTGGTATTATGTCAGTGCATGTGTGTGTGTCTGAATGTTTATACATGATGATTTTAAGAATCTCCTGACCTGAGGCGAATATTTAACCAATAGTTCTATTTTTTAGGTAAACTAATCGTCAATTATTCGACCTAACGGCTTGATATCATACGATTTAAATGCGCAAATGGGTGATTTTTGTCCCATACATAAAATAACTACAGTAAGTAGTTACAAAACTTATTTTTTCCACAAAATTTAAAAGCATACCTACATATTATATCTCATACATCATTTGGATAAAAAACCACTGGAAATAGAACCACGTTGTATACGTTATATAACAGTGTGTTTATTACAAAAGCGATCCGTACATTTCGGAGTCAAACCGGACAGTGGGTTAGTAGAGGAAAGTTCACACCGGTTCTTGGTTCGGTTAATTTTAATGGACGTGATTGATTAGCTACAATTTGTTAGTTACAACATACGGTTTTGATTATCTTTTTAAAGTATTTTTTTTATTATCGGAAAGCTTAAAATTTTTTTTTTTGGAATACTGATGAACGAAAGACAAAATGAGTAACAATCAACTGTCAGATTATATACAGGGTGATTGGTAATGCGATACATTCCTTCTAAGAGGTTAAAGTAGAGCTTATTTGCAGTAAATTAAGGCCATTATGCCATGTCCGAAAATTGATAACTTCTGAGATATGCAACATTTAAGTTTTTTTATAAAAAAACCCATTTTCGAAGTTCAAATGAATCATTTTAGTGAAAAGTTCAAAATTGAGTTTAATGTTTTGTTGTTTTATGGTAGCTTGATAACTAAAATGATATTTCAGATTCAAATTTGCTAAAAATAATCGTCCTTATTTTAGAAAAAGTCAAGAAACCAAGAACAACTTTTAAAAAAAGTTAAGTCTTATGGCAATTAAAAGCGATTTTCTAAAAAAAAGTCCAAACAATGTTGCGTACAAATTACATAAAAAACTTCCCCACTTCATTAACTATTCAAAAAGGTACATTTGTCATACTAAAACTAAGTATTTGATTGACAACTCTACTAATAAATGAAGTAACCTCTCTCTTAGAACGCCTCTACATTGTGGTTACCGCGCACTTTTGCAATGTTTTCTTTGGTTGATGTCGACGTCTTGCACAGGAATAATGCAATAACATTTAAGATCTGCCGTTAAATAAATATTTTTTTTGAAAAGCCAAATCCTCAAGTGTGTAGCTTTTGCGGTTAATTAGAAAAAAAGAGTATGCTGAGTGCGGAAAAAGTTACTTCTATTAAAAGAAAGAAAGCTTACTAGATCTTTTTCATTAATCACTACACATCACTTGTTGTTTTTTCTTTGGTCGATGTCACCAACTCTTATGGTGGTTGCTAGATTTCTGCGAAAAACATCTATCATTTCTTCGTCTACTTCGCCAAATTCGAGGTACTACTAGATTTGCTTGTGCGGGCGGATACAAGCTTTATTTTTCTGAGACGTCGATTCGTCCCCAAAAACACTCTAACGTTTGACACACGTCGATTACGGAAACGCAACAAATACTTTTTTTTACGCTGTTTCAGCGTTGCCGTTACACAATACGTAAATAAGAAGAATGTCTATGTATTCTTCATTACAGAAGGCCCTCGCCCACAGCAACTTTTTGTAGCAATGCTGTCGTGCGTTCGCATCGATATCGTGACTCGCTGACTGTGCGCCTTCATAGCCACGATTTAGTCGCGATGTGTTAGTATTGTCTTTACATCGATACAGTTGCGATAATGTAGCGCGTTGCAAATTCGACTAACATTCGTTTACTTAACGCGCGACAGCATCGCTACAAAAAGTATTCGAAGGCAAGGATCTTAAATGATACCATTTCAAGAGTTCTTAATGAAAATATGCAGTTAGTTTTCTTTTAATAGAGGTCACTTTTTTCGCGCTTAACACATTTTTTTCTATTTGACTGCAAAGGCTGCACACTTGAAGCTCTGGCTTTTTACAAATTTATTTATTTACCGGCAGACTTTAATGTTATTGCATTATCCCAGTGCAAAACGGCGACATCAACCAAAGAAAACACTGCAAAAGTGCGCTGTAACCACAAAGTAGAGGCGTTCTAAGAGAGAGGTTACTTCTTTTATTAGAAGAGTTGTCAATCAAATACTTATTTTTAGTTTGACAAATGTACCTTTTTGAATAGCTTATGAACTGGGGAAGTTTTTTATGTAATTTGTACGCAATATTATTTGGACTTTTTTTTAGAAAATCGCTTTTTATTGCCATAAGACTTAACTTTTTTTAAAAGTTGTTCTTGGTTTCTTGACTTTTTCTAAAATAAGGACGATTAATTTTAGCAAATTTGAATCTAAAATGTAATTTTAGTTATCAAGCTACCATAAAACAATAAAACATTAAACTCAATTTAGAATTTTTCACTAAAAGGATTCATTTGAACTTCGAAAATGGGGTTTTTTATAAAAAATCTTAAATGTTGCATATCTCAGAAATTATCAATTTTCGGACATAGCATATTATGCCTTAATTGACTGCAAATAAGCTCTACTTTAACCTCTTAGAAGGAATGTATCGCATTACCAATCACCCTGTATATAATATTGTCAATCGCTGAATGATTTTATTGAGCATTTAATCACACGGGGTTGATAAAAGTATGTTATGAAGAGCGTTCAAATTTTTACAAGTTGGGGTCTATTTTTATGGTCTGACAAATCTTATAGTATCATACTAATATCATTAAAGCTACTAGTTACTTTTCTTAAGTAACTAAAGTTCAGAAGAAACTTCGTAGCAATTTTAATAGAGACTTATAAAATTATCCGCAGGAAATGCAAACTGTATTTAATGTTTCTGTCCTGCACATCTGTTGACTGGTTATATAATTTTTCCTGTTTCTAAGATGCTCTCATGTAATAACACGATACAAATGTTATTAGACCTGATTTGTAGTGAGATAATGCAAAACAACATGTTCTTCAGTAGAAACGATACTTTTTTACCATTAAAATATATCTACAAATTTTTAATAGTTATACTATTTTAAAGTGGTATTTTAAAATTCAATAATAATATTTTGAAACAAACAAACAATATACTTTTAAACATCCATAAGATAAAACGTATAGGTAAGTTATTAGAATTTCATCAACCGTTGAAGTTCGTAATTAGAACGCTGCCTTCCTGACGGCAGTTTTAAATGACCGTTGAAAAGTCAAAGGAGCTCTTTCGAACAGCTATTCCAGTTCCAAATGGATTTCCATTCAAATATGGACGCCGGAAATCCAACATCGGGTTTTTGAATTTCCTATCTGTGGTATTGGTCGGTGTCAAACGCGAAACTAGGGACCGAATCAAAGAGAGGAACCGAATGAAGTGCTCTGTCATTGCAATATATCCGAAATATTTAAGTAGGTATATAATAATAATTGCTTTAGTAAAATTAAATGAATAAAGTTATATATTTATTTATTTGTTGGATAAACTACCGAAATAAACTAACAAAACGTAATTTGGTATAATTTATTCATTCTTAACTTAATTTATTTGTGTTAATGAAATCAATGAAAAAAAATATGTTGAACTATTGTTTGGTTACATTTTTAATAAACTAGTAACCCACCCAAAGAGAATCGACGGCCAACTCGAGTGCAGTTTTTAACTACGGTATATTTAATCAAATTATAAATACAAATAAAAGTAACAGATTAATAGATAAATTATAATCGTAGTTATGATGGAACTTTCCACGTGTAAACACGGACATATTCTGCGTTCATAACTCGCCCGTGACAGACATTCTAGGAAAACTTATGATGTTAAGCAGTAAACAACTTTCATCAATATTATTGAAACTACTCATCGAAAATATAAATCGATCATTTCTAAGTTTATAAACTATATTTATGAGTAAAAAACGTGAATAATTTTGTAAATTCCTACCGAACATTACCAAAATTATGCTATTATTATTTCCTCTGCGCAAAAGGTGGATTAAAACCACTCCTGGTGAAATGGCGCGAAATAAAACATAATGGCAGCATTATGGCGGCCGTTTCCCGCGCTTTTCCGTGTCTATGATATTCATATTATTGTTTCTTGTCGGTTTCGCTGTAGTTGTAGAGTTTTGTTGTAAGAATTTACTATTAAGTAATAACAATGTGCGAGTTAAAAGAAAAGTATTTATTACTTCATTCTACCAACTTATTTCTATCCAACCGGCGGGAAGGTAGAATCGTCCTATGAGTCAATTACTAAAGAATTGCGCCCTCTAGCTCGTCTTTTGTATCGAAAAGCCAATATTTATATTTTTCGATAATATTAAAGCAATACTTGTAATATATCAATAGGATCTTATTTAATTTATATTTTCCTTTCCCGCCTAGATACCTACCTAATCTACAAGAAGATATTATGCGGCACAGTTTAAACCGGCATCTAATAAAACTACCTACTTACCTAATAAGCGACTAAAGTCGTAAAAACTAACACCGTGGTAACATTTTATTGCTAAAATTATGTAATTGAACGAGACAAGTTTAAAATTATAAATGATTCATTAGTTTAATAGGTACTTATTGTATTTGTGAACCGAAGCGTTTTAAGACCAGTATTTTATTATGTGTTTAAATTTGAAATAAGAACATCGCATTTGGAACGTTCTTTACACATCACGATTCTGCGAATCGTTCCGATTCTCATCTCACGACAGAATGTCGTTTGAAATGTCGCGCACCTACTTTCACTATGTCTCGACTTATGACATAATGTTACATGTTTACGCTGCGCCATATATCCCGGGTTTATGCCATAATAATAAGTTATAGTAACAAAACCGTTAAAACTTTTATCGATATCAAAATAACAAGTTTTACAATTCAGTTTATGATTTTGATGGAAACTTTATTGGTTGTGATAATATTATGTTGGTACGATGTAACTTTGTTGGTTGTTAGCAGGTTTGTGCTCTGATAATATTAATAGATTTTTATTTAAAAACAAAAAAACATTTTATTCCAGCCATCAAATTAATAAAAAAATAAATACTTACGCTACTCAAAACCTCCTTGCCAACTTGCTGGCCGTTCACAAAAAATACGAAAACAATAAAAAAGAACACGTTTGAAAATGGAAGCAGCGGGCTCCGTTCACTAAGTAAGACTGCGGGTCCGGCGTATGAGCAGGTGAATGTAAACGTCATTTGCCGCAAGACCATGCTACCCGCCTTGAGAAAAACTCCTCACTCAGCCAACCACAACGAACAATTAAACTGCTTCTTAAACCAACCGGTTTATACCACTCGTGTGCATTGAACTTTGTAGTCTATCTGACTCAATGGGCATCGCTATGCATCTTGTGTCAAGCTTACTCCTTAGTATTCAGTGCACGCAGCCTTTTAGATCAAATATCGAGTTCCCATCAAAATCTTGCGGTTCTGTTAAGGAAAATACGCTAAAGTATTACAGAGATGTTCCGAGTTTTGAAGTAATGCCGAAAATGTACGTGATGACAAATTATGGGGCAGAAATGTTCGCGAAATGTTTCTACAACGCTAAAAGCGTATAGAAAATGTGATGTATATTCAAGATTGCGTGACATTGTCTTTTTTATGTTTTGCTTTTGTGTCGTTTTAGAAATGAATATTTTTTAACCAGGTTGTTGTTCGCCATCCGAATTCAAAATTACAGGAGCTATTTAAAACGTGTGCTACTTAATAGTTTTAATGACATATTTTTTTTTTCAAATCACTTAAATATAAAAAGTTCATCGTAATAAAATATAAGCTCAAATTAAAAGCACAGGTAATAAAAACATACTATTGATTTCACTCATCAACGATTTTGTAACAAATGTGCAAAATAATTAAATAACCAAAGCAAAATCCTTCCGACTCGTATTTACTACACAATTAAGATTTTTCAGCTAATTTCCTAATTTGCCAAATGTATGTAATTAATCTGTGTAAGCCAGCAACTTGCAAAACAATATAGTTTGTTTACGAGAATTACCGTTGTATTTTAACTGCTTGTAAAGGAATAACTAATTGGTAAATGATGAATAATACTATTGTACCGGTCGGTTTAATAAATGAACAAAAGTACGTTTTATACTTTAAAAAGATTGGCTTTCAAAATTATTAACGTAGGTACTTATACCGGGTGTCCAGGAAACAATGGATAAACTCTGGAGGGCTGATAGTAGAACTAAAGGCAAGCCTAAAAAATAATTGATAAAAAGTATAACCCTTACACTGCTAGAAATATGGCGCTTTAAAAAAAAACTTCATATTTTTTTGACTGTGTTCATATTTTTACTCGTAACGAGGTCAAATCACTTAATACCATCATTATTTCTATGCTAAAATAATTAATATTAACCGCATCAGTGAATAACTACCAAATAAAATAGCTTACTAAAGTATTTTTCTCAAAAAATAATGTTAAACTTTTGATTTGTGTAAAATTTCTAAAGAAATATTTTTGATGTGGAACTTTGAACAGCTCTGGTGTAAAAAAATAATATGAAAGCAACAGTGACCAATGATTTCAAAATATTCCTGGTTTAATGACGTTTTTAAAAAGATGTAATATGTCGTTATTGTAATGAAAAAATATTGAACTAATGGTATTAGTGTGTAAAATGGGATGATTATTTAGTGGTAGCAAAATTAAAAAAATACAATTAAACTAAAGAAGTATGATTTTAAACTGATATTAATTGCAAACACATTGGAATAATTGAGAGCAACTGTTCAAATTGTCTGTCCCCATCCTGATGCAGGCTCTACATCTACGAATAAAGGATCTACGAAGAAGTTAGCTATTTCATTTAGTAGTTATTCACTGATGCGGTTAATATTAATTATTTTAGCATAGAAATAATGATGGTATTAAGTGATTTGACCTCGTTACGAGTAAAAATATGAACACAGTCAAAAAAATATGAAGTTTTTTTTAAAGCGCCATATTTCAAGCAGTGTAAGGGTTATACTTTTTATCAATTATTTTTTAGGCTTGCCTTTAGTTCTACTATCAGCCCTCCAGAGTTTATCCATTGTTTCCTGGACACCCGGTATACTTATACTTATTATAAATAAATACGATTTTAATTCAAAATATATCATTTAATTACAATGAAATTTGTCTTTCTAACGAATGCTGATGGCGAATATGCTTTATGATTCACTAGGTTCTCCCCTAGACCATTGTGTGGTACCTAAAACACAAGCACTTACTGTCCTTACCTTAGGGCCACATAATTGGTGTGTTAGTCAATAAATAAATAAATAAAATAAAAATAAAGGTTAGTATTAATGTGGAGTTGATGTGCAAGAGTGTTTTTCTAACACAAAAAAAGCAGTGTGTATTAAGATATACTTTGATATATGCAATTATATGCAAAGTCTATTTATTTGCCTTAATTGTAGGTCACAGATCAACCAATAAAGACGAAGTATGTATTATTAACCTAAGTTTTCAAATTGATTCGAAGTTCACACTTTTGGGTTTTATTTTTAAGTTCTTCACAGCGATAGATTTACTCAATCATCGAATTAATGCATTACAGCTCGATATTTATAAAAGTTGCTTCTCCGGGCATCGAAGTTGGAACGGTCCCAGCGACCTTTACAACCCATCTGCCACGCCAAGGTCATCTACATACGGACCCGTTTCAAAATGGCTACAATACTGGCGCAGGAGTCGATTATAGACTCACCTAGAGGTTATTTAGAAGCTAATGTGAAATATTTTTTATATTATGGTTTGCTAAGAAAACTGTTAAGTTGTGTGTAAAGTCATAGGGGAAGCCCCTGTATAGAAAAAAGTCATAGGAAAAGGTTCACCTTTTGCACGACAATGGTATACATGTGTAGGTATACAATATCATTGCTTATACATCTCAATCTATATATAGATCTCAATCAGTATGATCGATATTATTATAAACTAGCGAACCGCCCACGCTTCGCAATTGTGTGTAAACATTCTCCATTTATAAATTTAAATGAAAAGATTACCCTTAAGATGGCGAAAACAGCATTTAAATCCGTTAAGCGGTTTAGGAGAAGATAGCGGACCAACATACAAACAGGGAAAATTAGCGACTTGGATTTATACTATGTAATGCTGTACCTATAGATAATTTAACAAACTAATGCCCAGTTTGACGGTAAATGTTTACATTTAGGTAAATAACTGCAGCTTAAAGAAGCAGCAGTGTCGACGATGGCTAGAAATTCATGATGTATTTTTAATTTGTTTGACTTACTTGAGAGCAAAGTTTGGTATCACTGCCAGACAAGACACTGAACTGCTTATCTTGACTTTAAATAAAACACAATACATTATTTAAGTGGTAGAAGTATACAAAATAGTAGCATCAGCGCATTGTGTAGCAATTAAACATGAATTAATTTACAATAAGTAGGTAATAAATATTAGTTTGCGATGTTTAAATGTGAATGTAGATGTTGTACACAATAAGTTATATTTCTACATCTTTGTGAATATTCTAAACAAATCTTTCAACATATTTAATAATAACAAATGTGGTTTTAAGATTTGTTAAAATTATCATTTGAATTATAGGTTGATTTTCGCAAGAACATATATTTTCATATGCGATTCCACAACACTAGCTTTAGGGCAAAAGGGCAAATGACTGTAGCCTTAAAAGGTCGTTGACCATCTTTATTACAATAGGCTGTTTTTTAGGATTCCGTAACCAAATTATGAAAATGGGACGTTATTACTAAGACCCCGCTGTCTGGCTGTCCATCCGTCTGTTTTCTGTCACCACATCTCATGAACCGCTATAGCTAGACTTGTAAAAATATCACAGATGATGTATTTATTTCCTTTGCTGCTATATGAACTTGAAAGAAATTAAATTTATTTTTCCCGTACAACAAATGTTTTTAATAGATAGTAGGTATAGTGTTGTACGGAATCCTTCGTGTGCGAGTTTGACTCGGACTTGGCTGGTTTTTTATACGTTATTTCTATGATACCTTTGCGGTGTGCGCTCGTTGAAGTCTTTTGCATGGATTTTATAGCTGCGCACACGCATAGTCATTTATTTTAACATGAGAGATAAAACATAAGAGGTATTTATTGGTAAATCATAATTTACAGGTCACTGTTATTAAACAAAACAATTTTTTCTTCACAATTTGATAGGTACCAATTTTTTTATAATTTCAGGCTATTTCCGAATTACCTTCAATGTTAGAGAATACGAGTATTTGATGTTTCTGAATATTCACATATATGGTGCATAAAAATGAGAACAGTTTGAAATTACGGTTTCTTAGTCGACGAAAAATTAGATATTACTAAACATAATTATTACGAAGCAGTCAAATTTTAAGATATTCCAATATCCAAAAAGACAAGTCTTTCTATTACTAACCAGCATCATTTTAAAACTTTTTTTAATGGCATAGGTATAAATTTCATTGACGACATCCAAAAAGACCGAGTAGACTGACCGAGCCTCTTTATTCCACGCCTGTCAATCGAACGCAATTTCAAACTGCAAGCGCGCTTGAATTTCAAATATAGAACAACATGGCGCGGAAAGGAAGCTCGTCAGCGCCGACATCACGCCGCCTCGAATCAACTTGACAATACACCATGCAAGCCGGAACCAGCACAGAGTAGACTCAACCAGAGACTTAAAATTGTTTATTTAAATTTAGATTTATAGAAAAAATATAAAGTAATTTTATTATTGAGAAGTTATCATTAACATATGATGATGAAAAATATTCAAGCGTAGTTTTATTCCTTAATTAATAGCTTCACAGTTCACACAGGTGTAGATAAGAAAGAAACAAAAAAAAGAACCTTATATTAAAACGTACCTCCTTTTGAAAAGCAGATACATACAACCTATCATAAGTATCAATTAATATTAATTATTATTTTTAGTTTGGGTAATATCTCGGCACCTTTCTACTCTATGCAATCGTGAAGCAGCCATTACAATATTGTTCTCTTGGCTGTGGGAACGATTTCCAACATCCGCCGCTTCTAAACTTTTCCATGGCTATAAACACCTTCCATTGCTTGTTTTTACTTAGCCCGTAAAATTAAGGTCGTGCCAAAACAGCAGTGTACGCTATAAAGAAAATAATGGATTACAGTCGCCGTTCACTGTTTTTGCGAATGTATGTTTTTAGAATGATATTCTCATAGAAATGTATGGAAGCCTAGCTTAAGCTTTTTGCCCTTGCATTCACTGCGTATACACTATTGTGCAAATCCGTTTTCTGTGTTTTTAATTACCTACTTTTTGTTGGCTAAAATTAATGATTCGAACTTTCAATTGTTGGTATTCGATTTCCTTAGAAACCTTTAATAGGTTGAGATTTAATGAGAAGAAATAGTTTAATAGTCACGCATTTGATTGTGATTCTTCGAGAAATCGATTGTTCAAAGCTCTAATTTTCTATTCAAAAAACCATTTCAGTAGCAGAAAATATAAGAAAACACTATCTAATTCACATTTACTATTAATTATATTAACTGTGCAATAATAAATATATAATTTTGAGGCATTTCGTTTATTTAAAGTTTTTTATTATTGAGCGCAAATTTTATGTAAAAACACAATGTGGAGTTTTTTTAAACGTAACAAAGCGAAAATCGATTTTTTTTAAATAAAAATGCAGGTAGCAACTGTTATAGAACAAACCTTAAAGGGCTTTTTCTTGTCAATGCTTAGTACCCTTGCATGTATAATGGAATATGATATCTTGTTCGCCTTGAGTGAAAAAGAATTATGGATAACTACTTTATTTTCTTTACTTAAAAACGAATTAACAACAGCTTGTTTCTAGTCATAGATAGGCGATGTAATATAACCATACAGGGCATCTACTTTTCTCGCAGGAAAATACCCTATTCCCACAAACTAATTTGGCCAAGATTACAACTTATTGATTAAACTTCTAGTCTCATTTAATCCTTTTTATTAATTAATTTTTGTGACCTACAAACCTTAATTAAAATGAATAATTAGATGAAGGTTAGCTTATAAATGTAATCCAACTTGAAGCTGTACCTACATCTCGGGGCTTCTGAAACTCAGCAAAGAATAGTCATTAATTAATTTTAATTGGTTCGCTTTTGTTATTTCAATTTTAATTAGAGACGGTGATTAGCGAGGTGGAAATATTAATGTTATTGTGAGTTTATTGAAATAGTTATTACCTATATTAAGTTTAGCTCTATGAGTCTTGGCTTGTATGACTTCAATGCTGGACGAAAGCCTCCTAAAGAGCTTTACTTAATGATAATATTCATATTGATATTTTTTGCCAATTCATAATTCTTAAAATAAAAATCTCGTTCCGCTTACTTTTATTTTATTGTACTAGTTTTTATATTGTGTTATTATTTGGCCTCGCAAGTCATGTGCACCTAGTGTTTGTCTTCTAGGAAGAGCCTTTAAAAGCCATGACTCCTGACGAGTAGAGTAGGTACCTACTGTCAGGATTAATCAAGTCGCCCAAAAAACCTGACCTAATTTGACGAGTTTTTTCAATGAAAATAGCATCTGACACCAACGGCTTAACGTGCCTCTCTTCCGTATTTTTATATTTTCAGTATTCTATTTTAACAGATTTATACTAATGTAAAAACGTATTTGAGTCAGAAATAACAAAAAAACACCAAAATTGAATTTGAGCTTGGTTGAGTTCAGTAATCCCTTATAAAATTTTCCAGGAAACCTCGTTGGTACCTCATCTAACCTTTTGGACCCTTTTAATGCAGGGCTCCTTTGGGCATTGCTTCTCCTGAGGGAACAACCTTATTTATTTCATAATGTGTCGAGTGGTGCGATGCGAGATGTTAAAATTACATCTAAAAATAAAAGCTTTTAATAAATAAGAGAAATATTTTCCTTACTTATATTTTTTGTGAAAATTTGTCAATATACCTAACTACTTATTTTTAACTTTGTGAAATATGAATATAAGTTCAATCAACACTTAAAACCGTATTTACTAGCTTACATTATTATTTTTTCTTTTCTATAAAAAAACTCTGCTAGATTCGTATTTATAAATATGGCCAGTAGACATCATTTTTATTTCATTAAATAATTTCATAAAAAAAACACCGATCGTCATAAACCGATTATTTTCGATTGCGCGACAATTTTCACCTCCACTCACGTTCCCACAATTAACTCGAGATGGCATACAATAGTCGTATTAATAGTTATTTACAATAAGATTGCAACTTTCAAAATGCCCTGGTTTCACGGCGCAAGGTCCGAGTCCTTTCTAACGATCGATGGAAGGTCGCGGGTTCGACTCCGTGAGAAGATACGATGATTCAATAAATGGAGATAACGTGAGTGTTGTTTATGTACTTTTAAGTTGACTTACTTTTAGTTTACAACAGATGTATTTATTGTTGGTTTAGAAAGTATTTTGCTACGGTGGTATTGAATATTTAAAAGAAGTCACATAAGTATAAAATCGACATTCATAGTAAAAAGGCAGGTATTTCGGTAATAATCAAATAATCAATTTTAACTTTATCGAGCACAAGATTAAGATACCACTCTCTCACTTTTTTATACAATCAATTATGCTTATTGGCTAACTTAGCTAGTTTATATTATATTATTTTAATATTAGGCACATTCTTTTAAAACGAACGAACTAATCAACTTTTTAAAAAGTAAGTAAGTATACATGATACCATTGACCTTTTTCAATTGCTTAACAGTTTCACCGCGTTACAGTTCAAAATGCTGGATAGTCAGAGCAATTACCGGCGCTAATACAAAACATCTGAAGTCGCTAGAGTCGACGACGCCCCTGCATCTTAATGCTTTAAGGCAGGGATGTTATGGATATAAAATTTCGGATACGGATTGGATACGGATATTGGAATTATTATTATACCAGATAGGGATTCGGATACGGATATGAAATAATTTCGGATTATCCGTTAGTTTCGGATAATTTCGGTTACGGATATTAGATTTTGCAGGAATTTTAATTTGTTTGTCATCAAAATTCCTTTGTCATCCACCGCGCGGCAAAACAACTTATCATGACTTGACTCAAATAGTCTCCATCCCTATCCGATACCATCTGAAACTATTATTTCGGATTCGGTTACGGATACGGATATTCGGTTACCTACGGTTACGGGGCTCCCTAACATCTCTGCTTTAAGTTGATCTAAGAGGGAACTGACGCTAGAAGATTCTTCAAAGAAGGTGTCTAAGAATTTATTGCTATCGGTTCCTGCTTATCACTGCGGCTAAATTGAGATTTTGTTTTCCGAATTCCTTAATTTGGATTTGAAGACATGTTAATGAATGCTGCTATGCCTGAATGTATTTAAAAGTAAGAATAGTTTAATAAATTTCTGTCCTTTCTTGAATAAGGGAAAAAAGGAGCCAATTTCTTTTCTAATGTTTAATACATAGAGGTATAGCTAGATTTTTTTTAATAAAAACGTTGTGTTGATGTTGAGGAAATTTTGGAATACGAAGTGGTAATTTTATATGGACGAATACAGCTTCATATCCTACTTAAAGGAACCTGAGCTGCGCACGTGGCTGCGACTAAATGGTTTGAATAACAGTAGCTGATACTTTGTCGGCAGTTTTATTCAATTTTAAAGTTCCAATACAATTCGTTATAGTAACTAGGCTAGAATAACGCTTTTTATGTCAACAGTACCTAAACAAAATAAGCAAATATAGCGGTTCTGGCTTGTCTGGCTAAAGTTAAAATCTACATCTTTTGAAAACAGAGTTCTCTTTTTCTTTAAATATTAAACAAAGTTTTCAACGTTCATTTCTGTCAAGAGCGTTTCTATAAAAATACAACAACCCAAGTCAACGTAAGTAAATCTGTAGGCGGACAGCTAGTAAAATGGAAATGAATCTATAAATTGGTTCGCAAGAATCCCTGCAGCATAGTTAGTCTACATAACAAACCGTGGTGTATGCCCTTGACCGCCCCCGCGGGCAGTTGTGGGCAACCCGCATACTCGGTTCATTATTTGATACAGGTAAAAGGTACTGGGAATGTGTGAAGGTTCAAAAAGGTTACATGTTTTAACACGTTGGATCTACTTACATATGAACCTCTGTGGAGCATCCTACACTGTTACTATTTATGTTTGATGGAGAACGTGGAAGACTCCCAAAGGTAAGTATTTCGCACTTTGTAACAATTCCCATTTATTTTTCTTGTTTTTTAAGCAAGTGAATGCATTTTTAACCTGTAGCTTGAAAAGCTTAGGATTTTTTATAACGTTACTTTCTCTCTACATTTGATAATATTGACTTCGCAATATACAGGGTGTAAATACTTCCGAAAACGAAAACTGGGTATTGCTGGAGGGGTACTCGATACGATTTGAGCAAAAAAAATTTGTTAGGATTACAAAAAAAAAAGTTTCCCGTAAATTAAAAAAATTGCAATTATACTATCAGATTTTGCGATGATTTGTAATTAAATAGTGTTTTTATTTAATTTGCAATGGAAATAATCGCACCTGAACTAACAGGCAATGTGTGAGCGATGATTTCAAGCGGCAAATATGACTTTTCAATGCTTAATCACTTTTTAAATTGAGTTTTTTGGGTATACTGTTAATGTACTTAGTTACTATTGAGGCCCAAGAATACATGGTTTCAGGCTTCGGAAGTGGTCTTTTTACACCCGTTATAATCGTAAAATATTTGACTATTACCTATATCTAGAAAGCGTAACATACTCGTAGCTACGCCTTGTAAAGGAAAACAGTTACTTCATTGGAAAACTTTTACAGGGAAACGTGTATTGACTGCACGTGTTTTTATTGTTCTGTATCGAATTCCCAGTCGAACGAAAGTTTTGTTTATTTTCCGATAGACACATAGGCTTGTAAAAAGTTTATCACCCAAAGTTTTTTGCGCTACTTGTTACATCTACTTTTACACTTGTAAAAAAAGGCTCGGAAAAGCGTAACTCAGACTACAAAAACTTGAACAAGGAAAAGTCAACAGACCAAGCAATCCAGAACAATCATTATCTTAATTGGAATTAACTAATTGGCAGGAAAAACAATAAGGAAATTACAAAGATAATGGCGCTTTCCCTGTTGGCTTTCACACCAACTCACTAACTGACAAAATCCATAAAAGTAAAAGCAAAAACAAATGAAGTAAGTAAAAACATGAAAGGAAATATACGATGCCTTCACTGTTGAATATTTGAAATAATGACGCTAATAGCAGCTCTAGGTAAACACGAAACACCACTTACGTTTATCTGCGTCTTTGCTACGCTATTTTTGTCAGAAGTTTTTGAACTGAGCTTAGCGAACTGTCCGCACAGTTCTAAAACTACACTGAGCTAAACTCAATTGATAAGATATGTAAAACCTACGTAAAACTGTCTATGTTTTGTAAAAAGTTAATTAATAATTTGAAATGAAATTAAAATAAATTAAAGCTTCTGTATTTCTTGCGACTGCATTTTTTACTATCAAAATGATTCCCCTGGCTATTTTAACCATTTCACGTTTGTTTCCTTCGCACCCTTGTCAAATGGTAGGTAAACTGTTTGCATATAATTTGCATATTTATCTCATTTGACCGAAGAGAAGAAAGATTTTTACCGGCATCTTTTCTTTTGCCTTTTCCCTCCATCTTTTTTAAGAACCTACGTTTTACGTTTGTTTACTTACTGAACTTAAAGATTAAATCTTAGTGCACGGATAAATGTAGGTAGTAGGGTAATATGGAGTTTTAACGTAAGCCCAACATGTAAGTAATATATTTTTAAATATATTTTATACTAAGGAGCCCGAAGCAGCAACTACTGTTGAACCTAAAGTAATAGAAAAAAACATATGAAAAACGTAACCCCACGTTATTACCTAGAACTTACGCCCAAACAACAAGTCAAGATCAGACCCCTACTCAACAAACTAACTTAGAAATTCTTCTCTGCAAACAAGCTGAAAAGCTAGACAACCTCTTGGAGCAGATGAGTGTATTAATGACTCTACTCACCACTGTTATTAATAAACTAATACAGTGATGGCTGCCTTCAGGATTGCAACATGGAACATAAACGGACTACTTAACAAAAAACAAGAAGCCAAACTCTTTATGTCTCTCCATCAAATTGATGTGCTATTAATTACTGAAGCCCACCTAACAGAAAATACCACTTTTCAAATAGAAGGCTATAGCACATATGCGACATGTCATCCCGATAACAAATCACATGCAGGAAGTGCAATAATTGTTAAGAAAAATATAAAACATAACTTAAAGGACAAATATAAAACACCACACATCCAAGCAACATCAATTGAAATTTATGATAAATATGGCCCCATGTCTGTTACATCAATTTACTGCCCGCCAAAATACAAAATTAATAGCAATCAATTTAACGAGGTTTTTAAAACACTTGGCAAGAGGTTCATTATAGGAGGAGATTGGAATGCAAAAAACACACACTGGGGATCTAGAGTTACATACACAAGAGGACGAGAATTAAAAAAAAGTGTTGACTTACTTAATTTAAATATTCTCACTACTTGTCAGCCAACCAACTGGCCTTCAGATCCCAAGAAACTACCTGATTTACTTGACTTCTTCATGTACAGTGGTATGGCCTCCAACTTTGTAAAAGTTGAAAACTGCTTTGATACTTCATCTGATCATACACCAGTAATAGCTACTATCAGCAACACGTTATAGTAACTAGGCTAGAAAAACGCTTTTTATGTCAACAGTACCTTTACAAAATAATCAAATATAGCGGTTCTGGCTTGTCTGGTTGAAGTTAAAATCTTCATCTTTTGAAAACAGAGTTCTCTTTTTCTTTAAATATTGAACAAAGTTTTCAACGTTCATTTCTGTCAAGAGCGTTTCTATAAAAATACAACAACCCAAGTCAACGTAAGTAAATATGTAGGCGGACAGCTAGTAAAATGGAAATGAAGCTATAAATTTATTCACAAGAATCCCTGCAGCATAGTTCAGCTACATAACAAACCGTGGTATATGCCCTTGACCGCCCCCGCGGGCAGTTGTGGGCAACCCGCATACTCAGTTCATTATTTGATACAGCCAAACTCTTTATGTCTCTCCATCAAATTGATGTGCTATTAATTACTGAAGCCCACCTAACAGAAAATACCACTTTTCAAATAGAAGGCTATAGCACATATGCGACATGTCATCCCGATAACAAATCACATGCAGGAAGTGCAATAATTGTTAAGAAAAATATAAAACATAACTTAAAGGACAAATATAAAACACCACACATCCAAGCAACATCAATTGAAATTTATGATAAATATGGCCCCATGTCTGTTACATCAATTTACTGCCCGCCAAAATACAAAATTAATAGCAATCAATTTAACGAGGTTTTTAAAACACTTGGCAAGAGGTTCATTATAGGAGGAGATTGGAATGCAAAAAACACACACTGGGGATCTAGAGTTACATACACAAGAGGACGAGAATTAAAAAAAAGTGTTGACTTACTTAATTTAAATATTCTCACTACTTGTCAGCCAACCAACTGGCCTTCAGATCCCAAGAAACTACCTGATTTACTTGACTTCTTCATGTACAGTGGTATGGCCTCCAACTTTGTAAAAGTTGAAAACTGCTTTGATACTTCATCTGATCTTACACCAGTAATAGCTACTATCAGCACTATATTAATAGAAAAAGCAGAAAACTATTATCTTTATCACAATCGCACTGATTGGAATGCCTTTAAAAGTTTTCTTGATCAAAATATAGATTTAAAAATTAGACTTAAATCCGATGAAGATATAGAAATAGCCACAACCTCTATTACAAGAATAATACAAAAGGCTGCGTGGCTTAGTACTCCAACGCTTCAGGCCAGAAACCTTAAGTCCAAGAAAAATATACCTTTGCATATCAAACATAAAGTTTTAGAAAAACGTCGTCTAAAAAGAGTTTGGCAAAACACACATCACCCTCAAGATAAAAAAGCCTTTGAAAAAGCAGCCGCAGAGCTGAAAAAGCTCCTTAAAAATATTGAAAATGACACTTTACAACGCCATCTAGAAAACCTATCACCAACCAACAACAAAGAGCACTCAATATGGAAAACTGTTAAATCAACCTTGAAGCCTCAAACTATTCAATACCCATTAAAACTTGACAATGGACATTGGGCTAAAAGTGACAAAGAGCGAGCTACAGCTTTCGGCTCGTTCCTTGGGCAAGTATTCACGCCCCACACAGACCTTGGCAATGATGAGTTAGATGAAGAAGTTTCCACTCATCTTAAAAGTGACTTTCAACTAAGTCTACCAATAAAATCCTGCTCACCGAAGGAGATATTTAACATTATTAAGGAACTTAAACTAAAAAAAGCTCCTGGCTTCGATCTGATCACTGCCGAAGTCCTAAAGCAATTACCAAAAAAGGCAGTAGTCTTCATCACAATGTTATTTAATGGAATACTAAGAACTGGTTATTACCCTATGATCTGGAAAGTCTCTCAAATAACCATGTTTCTGAAACCTGGAAAACCACAGCACCTAACATCCTCTTACAGACCAATCAGCCTTTTACCAATTCTTTCGAAAGTATTTGAAAAAATGATGGCCCAGCGTTTAAACCAAATAATAGCGGATACGAAGATTCTTCCTGACCATCAGTTTGGTTTTCGCCAAAATCACTCTACAATAGAACAGGTTCACAGAATATGCAACAAAATTAAGCAATCTTACGAACATAAAGAATACTGCTCAGGAGTATTTCTCGATGTGCAGCAAGCGTTTGATAAATTGTGGCATAAAGGTCTATTATATAAACTTAAAAAATGCCTTCCTCACAATGTCTACATTGTATTAAAATCTTACCTAGAGCAAAGGATATTTTACGTGAAGATTAATGATGCCTATTCAGATTTCCATGACATAACTGCGGGAGTTCCTCAAGGGTCAGTGCTGGGACCTACCTTGTACCTGCTTTACACTAGCGATGTACCAGACTCAATAGATGTAATGACTGCAACATTCGCTGATGATACTGCAATTCTTACATCAGACAAATCTCCCAAAACCGCTTCATATAAACTGCAGATGCACCTTGACAAAATACACAAGTGGATGAACGGTTGGCGAATAAAAGCCAGTGCCGTAAAATCCAATCATATAACGTTCAGCCTACGACGTGACAACTGCCCCGCTGTCAAATTTGGCCCAGACAACCTACCCCACAAAGAATCGGTACGATACCTTGGTATGTGGCTAGACCGCAGACAGACATGGAAGACCCACATCCAGAAAAAGAAGAGTGAACTTAATATTAGACTTAATTCACTAATGTGGATAATGTGCCGAAAAAGTCGTTTAAGTTTGGAGAATAAAATCCTTATCTATAAGACCATTATAAAACCAATATGGACATATGGCATTCAACTCTGGGGCACCACAAGCAACTCCAACATTGAGATTCTTCAAAGTTTTCAAAATAAAGTCCTTAAAATGATAACTCAGGCACCATGGTTTACCAAGACAACAGAAATGCATGATTATCTCAAAATGCCTACAGTAAAGGAGGAAATCGCACAACACAGCAAAAAATATCTATCCAGACTTTCAACGCATGCCAATAAATTTGCGGTACAACTTTTAGACCATGACAATGACATCAGCAGGCTCAAACGACATGATATACTTCACCTACCTGAAAGATCTACTTGATACTTAGATAAAACAGAAGGTTTTTTCTGCCGCTGGGCATAATAGCCTGAACAAACACCTAATACAACATCATTTGTTCTGCTTATAGTTGATACTGATCGCAGAAAGAAAAATAATAAGAAAAAAATATATATATATATATTTTCAATACCATAACTTTGATACAACCCATCTTCCATCCTGT
Organism: Emmelina monodactyla; assembly: GCA_916618145.1. NCBI lineage: Eukaryota > Metazoa > Arthropoda > Insecta > Lepidoptera > Pterophoridae > Emmelina > Emmelina monodactyla. The sequence continues at coordinate 9,732,025 of OU745304.1, read as the reverse complement.
ATATATTAGAGTAAACGTGCCATTTTTCATTTTCAATCACTCTGCTTCGTAGCCGTGCGAATTACGTATGTTTGAATGAACTTTTCAGCGACTCCGGCGCAGTGGTTCGGACCAATAAACTTTCCCCGGGAAATCGTATTAGGTGGGACCACAATGTTGGTTTCTTGTCGTGTTGCTGGGGTTAAAATTATATGTGAGCTGTTAGTTTTTTTATGTAAGGTAATGAAGTTAAAGGTAAGGATAAGACTGTAGAGTTTTGAAATCAAGTTTTAAGCTCTATTTTTGATGTGTATGAATTTTGTTTTGTTAAATAATTCAAACGTTTTAAAAATAACAATTTCGGAGTGTTATTAGAAATATGAAAAGAGAATAAGTTAGAATGATTGAAATTTTACTTTAAGTTTTGCATTTGAAATGCTAATTTATTAATTTTTGAAGTTATAGATACTGGAAAAAGGAACGACTTTCGTTGGGTCACCGTAGCGGCGCGGTAGCTCAGTGGTCAGAGTATTAGACCGGTTATCAGAAGGTCCTGGGTTCAATTCCCAGTCGCGCAATGCTCGGAGAACCGCATTAGAATTAGCTCATTTCAGAAGTTATCCAATGTAAGCCTATATTTATAAATATGCAAAACGTTCCGTCATAAAAGATCAAAGCAAACTCATGTTACGGCACTCATTTTATTGTGTGGGCACTGAAACCAAAAAAATATTTTCCGGGCAAAAATCCAAGCCTAACTGACCAAAACTCAACCTTTAGCGGTGAGGCCGGCGTCAAATGTTATAAATATTAAAATGTTTTGACGACCGTACCGTAACACTGAAATGTATGTTTTATCATGGATGAAGGAGTAAACTTCACTTCTTCATCCATGGTATGGGTTACATTTTTTACATGACCACGAAATATTGAGCTTTATTATATCTGGCGATTATTCAATACATTTTTAGAGAAGGTATATTAGTTAGGTACATAGTAAAAACCATAACAAAATAATATAGTTAGGTTTGAAACTTTACAAAAACCATATTTAATATTATTATTTATTTGAAATTTAGCGAATTTATTTGATTTTGAGCGAGTTTTTATGATTCATTAAAAGCATTTCTATAAAAGGTAGTAAATTAAAAAACTTAGATTAAATACAATTAACGTAAGTATTTTTTCTTGCCCAAGTGTGTGCAACCAAAAGTTAAGTTAGTATATCAGCTAAATTTTGTGTTCTTTTGTTAACCTAATATGTCTATTGTTTTAAAAAAATATCTGACCATAATTAGCTCATAATTCGAATTAAAATTCTAATTTTTCACTCCCTTACAAACTACATAATGTTTTGTTTTAAACCTGACTAAATTCATTTTCAAATTGAATTTGTTTTTATCCGTTACGGGTTTGCTCTTGATTTAATCTTGCCTGAAAGGACAATGGTTCTAAGCTGAAATCCACGATTATCACCTGAGTCACAATTCAAGTCAGTTTTCGTTTATCGGAAAGGTACAATGATGGTTCTAAATCCAAAAGTTCTTAGTTGTTTGAAAACCATGACTAAAATTTCGCCAATATCTACCTATTTAAATAAATGGAAATTTTCCATCCAAAAAATGATCACAACCCGAAACCCGAAACGAAAATCACAACAAATTAAATCACAACATAAACTTCAAACATAATAAAATAATTACTCCTCTACTCTGAGGCGTCTTTATCATAAAATACGTTATTTTCGCGTATTTTATGTCTTTCGACACACCGCACGGGACGTAAATCATGATTTATTGTACTTGTTGCACTGTGGGTTCCAAACTGCGCGAGCTTTCAGTGTTTCAGCTTCAGTCGTCGACGAATATTCGAGTAGAGTGTACGGCCGCGGCCACGCTGGCTGCTCAGCGCTCTCCTTTGCCTGTCCGCGTGAAAAAGTTAAAGAGAAAAAAGCGTTCCGCATTCAAAATGTTGTCTTTTTAATTTCATGCGCCAAAGAGTTCGCAGCTTTGGAGTTTTGTTGGATTATTTTATCAGTTCAGATAAAGTGTAATAAATAAGTTTGGCGTAGTGTTAAGCTTAGCTAATAAATTCGTAAAAGCGTGTCTAGTGATAGTTTAGATAGTGTAAATATTAGATAAATTTTGCATTAGTCACAAAAACTAAGTGTCGTGTAATAAATAAGTGGATTAATTCAGTTTCTCTTAGGTAAGTAGGTACCAAGTACCAATTTAAATATTTGTTTTTAAATTATACTTTTACTTTACTTGAAATAGTTATTAATGGTATCTAATTTTATGACAATACTTTAATTAAATATCTATTCAATCTTATTTTAATTAGTGGAAACTTAAAGTGAACATGTACCTACATACATACTTATGTACAAACACATTGAAATAAAAATATAAAAGTATATTTCTAAACAGGAATTATAGGTCAAATAAATATATTAATCTAACGAGGTATAAAAATAAAAATAAGGTAGATAAATAATTAATAATTGCAAAATGTTTGTTTTAAGTGACTTCATACAAATCTTGTATTTCATAGACTGAACACAACCTATCTCAAAAAAGGTAATATTGATATTTGAGAGCAGAGCAGTGTAAGAAAGAAACAAACAAAACATTACGGACATTTTAATTAGGCTTTGGCTTCTTTTAGCTGTGTATTTATAGCGTAAGACCGTAAGTAAACTGTAATAGAAAGACAGAAGAGTAAGTATTTGCATAGTGTTTATAAATAATAAATAAAAACTCTTTATTGCACAATAACATAAATTTACAGGAAATTAATAAAATAAAGCAAAAAGGTTATTGCTCTGAGCAATCTCTACCAGGCAAACCTTTAATAAACAGTAAAAGGCAAAAAATTAGACGGATAGGCGCAATTTAAATAGTCAGTTTTAATAAATTTAAACATGTAATTTATAGCTATACATAAAATATTTACCGCCATTATCGAAAATTTTGAGTCATCTAAATCTACTGGAATTGATATCTTAACACCAAATAAACCAACTGTTTATTAGATACAGAACAAAAAGAAATAAATAAGTAAGTTTCGAGGATCTCTTAATTACAGATAACTAGTACACTTTACAATTCCATGTAATTTTGCAAAAAACATGTCACACACAAGGAGGATTTAATGTATTAGGTACGTTTTGTTATAGACGCGTTAGAGAACATTATTTAGTTAGACATACGAATCCTACCAGCTGGGCAGAACCCTCTATCAATCTTCAGTCTTATCTGTTTTGATAAAGGTTGTGTCCTGTCTATGAAATTCGACAAATTCAATTGAACACCCAGACGAAGGCCTTCCACGTCTACGAATAATACCCACTAGATACATTACAAATACGTTATTTATATGCTTCCTTGCAAAACCTACAAGCATATACATATTTGTTTTGAAATAACATTCAACGTCCTATATAAATAGGATAATTCCATATTGGTTACACCTGGCGTCACAAAAGCGCCCGCCCATTAACCGGTCCGCGTGAAAAGCCTTTATCACCCCTTTCTGTCAGATGTGAAAAGGGGTTTACGACAAAAAATGATACGTCACGTTTTCTATCACATGATGAGGATAACCCCTTTTTATGGTGTTCAGATATTAGATATGTGTATTCACCTATTTGTAATTTATGAGCTGGTATTTATTGTATGGACTTTAACCAAAATTATATGCATTTAACTACATCAAATTCATGACCTATTATTAGTTTTAAAAACACCAAGTATTTTGTAGAACCAACATTACCGGCACAAGTCACGAGGCTTTTAAATTCATAAAAGATCATATTTGTTTTCACGAGAAAAGGCCAATCCCTAACTTATTTCACATTTCCTTTTTCATCAATTTATCTGTAATATAAGTAATAAATTTGCACTACTTTAAATATAACACATTTTTGATACTTATTAGAGTTTGCCTGAAAAAAAAAGTTCAATTTTTAATAATTGTTGATATCATATGATGAAATAAACTAATGGATAATTTAGCTAAACCTTGGGTTTACTCAAAATTTCAGCGCCGCTTTGTAAGTAGATTTAAATTAATTTCTCGCACAATACCTACTAATCCATTTAATATTGAACCTTTCATTAAGTTTTCGCATCGCTTTATAAACAAAGGCATTGATGACAAACGTAAAGGTACGACATATAAACAATTGTTATACAATAGATTGAAAAGACAATGATTCAAAACATAACTATCTCTTCCTCGTTTCATTAACAGTCATACTCAATAATCTACTAACCATTGACTACTTGTTAACGACCTTTTAGTGCAGGCGCCAAAGGACATTGAGTGTGCAAAATGTGAGGACCGTTTTGAAATCAGAAAAGCTTGCAGATTATGTGATTCTGGATGTTGCCGGGAGATTTAATCGGTCCACTTTTTACCCCACTCCCTTAGATATCAAGTAAATAGCCTGAACAAGTGGTTTAGAACCATTTCAATGATGGTTTTAGTGATTAAATTAAATTATTTCTTATGATTAGACACCTATAGTAAGTCAATTAAGACAGAAGGCAGAAGACTGGAATAGGTTATATTCATTTCCACAACTTGATCTATTCAACAGCCAAACATGTACTTTGAAAAAAGCCTTGTATGAGCACTGGTTTCAAAGTGCCATATAATTGATATCCTAAAAACGTAAAAGTAGTTAATAACAAAAAAAAATGTTTATTTTAATTTAATGTGTATAACTTTAGATTTAAATGTGAAAACATGTCAATGGTTTTATAGATTTTTAATTTTAGCACCTAAATAGACTTAAGTAACTGTTTGTTTTCCTATGAAAATAAAATAAAATAAATAAAATTAAAAAAGTTAAAAATAAAAATACAAATTTTTGGACCGCCTCACATTTGCACACTCAACTCCATACAGCGCCCGCTCTATTTATCAATCTCCATAAATCCGTTGATATGTAAATGACAATATCAAACCGATCACATGTCACAAAAACAAAACAATAACTTTCCAAAACTTATAAAGTGTGGCCACTAATGAAGAAAGTTAGTTTTATCGGGGAAATTTGGTTTTATCTTGTTCTATTTATAATTGTTTAAAATTAATTTCACAAATTAGTTCTATTTATAAATGTTTATATTAATTTCGGAGATTATCTTCTTCTATTCTAATCTTTTCCGATGGTTTTTTATAATCAACTTTGTAACAAAGTTTTATACAATTAACGATTTCTGTGTTTAAAAAATATTAGAGATTCATATAAAAGTAGGTACCTATTCATACAAGTATACTTAGTTTCTTCTGAATTCCTTCGAATTCTAAATCCAAGCTTAACCTTTGGAAGCACAAAGCCTACAGAGCAGCCTTAAAGACAGATTACATTAAACACGAGCTTTTGCTCCAGGTTTTTACTATTATAAGAAATAAGAAAATTCTCTTCTGGTTAATTTGGCTACAGTAATTTAATATTGAAGAGGTCTTACGCTGTATTTGCCGGTCCGTGCTGGACTTAATGTATGCAAGTTTTGAAATTCCTCCAATAGAAATCTGAAATTCTTCTTAACCTTGAAAATACCCATGATATGAATCTGAACGTACGATCTTGAAAATATCTATGATTGTAACTTTAAAACCTTCTCCATAGGACCTTATTTATGTCTTCTATTATGTGTTTTCTATATTCCAAGTCCGGCGTGACTGTTCAATAAGCTCTGTACTTTAGCAACTGTAAAAACACAGTAAGAAACAAACTCAAGAGTTTATTAACGGTACCCTATTTTAGTTCATAAGCAATTTAGGAACTACCACATCCTGCTGGAAATTGTCCACCATCTTAAAAGCATTTTCAGAAAGTGAAAACGAGATATGTAGGTACTACGCACTTAAACATTTTATGACATTTCGTAGGGATTATGGGCAAAGAAAGTAATATGGTGATATAAATTCATGGAATTACAAATGACATAAAATAGCATAGATATAGCAGGTGGCTTTTTTATTTATTTTTAGTTGTAAATATTTCAAAATAGCCAAATTTTAATAAAAACTCAAAAAGCCTATTTGAATAGCTGAATATACGAAATTGAAGCTTCCAACTTTCAGTGATGTCTTATTAAGCTTATGGACATGTTCTATTTGTTTTTATACCAACAAATTTTTGTCCCTGTCAGTTACGGAAGCCGTATTTTAAATTGGTGGAAAATATAAAACATGCTTTAATTAAAGAATAAATACTTTAATTTAGTTACTTATATTATCAAACATTTTAAGTTGCAGCTTTTTTTTATTGCTTTACAGTGCTTCTTTATTGATACTCTAAAAACGAAAAATATTATAAATTGTTTATCCCGAATACAAATTCATTTAAGTTTGATTATAAACAGTATTGAACACCTATGTTTAACCAGGTGGATGACTGATATGTTTGTTTATTAACAGAAGAACATGAAATTTTTGGAGCTAGTTAATTCTGACACGTCTATTTAAATGCAGAACTCGCTATGTATGTCCATAGGTTTACACCGGCATCAGCGTCAGGCTTCAGTCTCATTAATTGTGACCGACCTAAAAAAAACTACGGGACATCTCCCTACTGAGTGTAGTTAAATTTTAATGACATACCACCAACGACCTACTTATAACTAAAAGAGGAATAATTTATAAGATTTTATAATGAGATGTCTACTTAGGGATATTCATGTAATGAACGACATTTTTGCATTAAGCCTTACTTTGGCATGTTGGTTGCTTTTAATTAAATTTGTATGTACCTAACTAAAAAACTGTTTCTAGGTTTATGCAAAGCAAAATGTACCTACACTGAAAGTAATAGAAAAACTATGACTTTCAGTGTACATTTTCGACTGTGCTACCGAAGTTCTTTATGGAAACATTTTAAAATAATTTACCGCTCCGTTCGTAGATATTTCAGATATATTTTTATATTTTTTTATAATTAAATCCAGAAACTTCTACACCAATTGTGACTAAGCCCAAATAAACGCAAGAAGAACCTAGTTCACGCAGAAATACATAGGTAATTTCGAAAAGACATTTCATAAATTAGACCCGAGCCGGTTAGCAAACACTCAACGCGAGCGATTTTTTTGTTTTCTTTCGGTCGAACTTTGATATTACGACTTTAATTAAAGGTACATTGTGTTATTTACACAACAATACAACCTATTATTTTCACTCGAAACGCTTTCCCCACGACTTTCCAAACATATTTAAACAAACATCAAAACACATTTTGAATTCCGTTCCGTTCTAACAACGCAAAGTGAGTAAGTATTTATAATCTCGGGAACTTCGAACTTTGGCTTTCGTTCAAAGTACGCAAAGAACTTCCGCTTTGGAAAGATTTTTATTGTTCTTAGATAGAAAAATAGAGTTTGTGCGTTTCTGTGGATTAAGATTAGGTAAATTATTTTGACGAGATTGATTCTTTTTGCTCCGATTATATTCTCTTTGGTAATTATGGAATCATAATGAATGAACGAAAGTCTTTGTTTTCATATAAATTCTGACGACTGGAAAGGTATCATTGGTTATAATGTTGAATTCGGAATACTTTTTTGTTTAAAGGCAATTTAAAGATTAAATGTTAAGATTTACATATCCGTTTTTAAAATCGCAAGTTATTGAAAAGACATAATAAATTATAATATTGAAAACATACGTAATTTATTTTTATGGCACGCAGTCAAAAAGACATCTTTGCTAAGTTTTAACTGTTTTGAAGGCTATCGTCAAATGAAGGAACTAGCTAGTGGCCATTATTTGTAACTTAACTTGGCTTTGTAACTATGTTTATCTTACTTACTGGTGCCAGAATACTTAAGTTCAGTTAGAATTAATGGGTATAATAAGCAAATTTTTATAAATTTTAAATTTCCTTTGTTCTGGCTAACTCCAATTATTTGGGTTTGAGCTTAAATGAAGACTATTCTTAGAAACCCAAATTTCTGTTTATTTAACGGTCTAAAAAGTCCTAAAAATGTGATTCTACCAATAGAAAAGTCTGTTTGTAATTTTTCCATATCCCTACTAATATTATTAATGCGAACTTTACCTGTCTGTCTGTAACTCTGTCTGTCTGTCTGTTACGCTTTCACGCCTTAACCACTGAACCGATTTTGATGAAATTTGGAATGAAGAAAGAATTGAACTTGGGAAAGGACATAGGATACTTTTTATCGCGGGAAAACTTCTCATTCCCACGGGAAACCGACTTCCACGCGAACGTAGTCGCGGGCGGCCACTAGTTAAAAATAATTGCAATCATGCAATTTTATCTGCGGTTCAATAACTTTCCTTTTGGAAGTTAATCAGGTTATTTCCTTTTACTTAGTTATTGATGTGATGGTACATTACGTGATAGTAGGTAAAAACTTACTAGATAAGTACTATATTGTATAAGTATCATCACTACATAGTATAAAACAAAATCGCTTTCTCTGTCCCTATGCACGCTTGAATCTTTAAAACTACGTAACGGATTTTGATGCGGGTTTTTTAATAGATAGAGTGATTCAGGTTTAGGAAGGTTTACATGTTTAATTACTTGGTACAGGGAAAGGAGTTTTACTCCGAATTTAACGCGTGCGAAGCCGCGCGAGTAAAAAGCAAGACAACTATAATAACTATAACTTGATACTGGTTGACTTCTCAAATACTTCATAATAATTGAATTGTATCTGCTTATCATAAATAAGTTGGAACTTTGTCAATAAAATGGTAGTAGATCTTTATTAGAACTGACTGAATTGGATTCAATTTTATTTGCGCCGTTCTCCAGAGAATTTGTCTGGAAAATCTATACCGGGTGTCCAGGAAACAATGGATAAGCTCTGAAGGGCTGATAGTAGAACTAAAGGCAAGCCTAAAAAATTATTGATAAAAAGTATAACCCTTACACTGCTAGAAATATGGCGCTTTAAAAAAAACTTCATATTTTTTTGACTGTGTTCATATTTTTACTCGTAACGAGGTCAAATCACTTAATACCATCATTATTTCTGTGCTAAAATAATTAATATTAACCACATCAGTGAATAACTACCAAATAAAATAGCTAACTAAAGTATTTTTCTCAAAAAATAATGTTAAACTTTTGATTTGTGTAAAATTTCTAAAGAAATATTTTTGATGTGGAACTTTGCACAGCTCTGGTGTAAAAAAATAATATGAAAGCAACAGTGGCCAATGGTTTTAAAATATTCCTGGTTTAATAACGTTTCTAAAAAGATGTAATATGTCGTTATTGTAATGAAAAAATATTGAACTAATGGTATTAGTGTGTAAAATGGGATATTTATTTAGTTCTAGCAAAATTAAAAAAATACAATAAAACTAAAGAAATATGATTTTTAACTGATATTCATTGCAAACACATTGGAATAATTGAGAGCAACTGTTCAAATTGTCTGTCCCCATCCTGATGCAGGCCCTACATTTACGAATAAAGGATCTTCAAAGAAATCAACAGGAGAAAGTGATCCAAATTTTCTTCAAAATGACTTACCCAATTTATTGATAGACGTGCCCGAAGAGCTTCGCGACACATTTATTTAGTTAGCTATTTTATTTGGTAGTTATTCACTGATGCGGTTAATATTAATTATTTTAGCACAGAAATAATGATGGTATTAAGTGATTTGACCTCGTTACGAGTAAAAATATGAACACAGTCAAAAAAATATGAAGTTTTTTTTTAAAGCGCCATATTTCTAGCAGTGTAAGGGTTATACTTTTTATCAATAATTTTTTAGGCTTGCCTTTAGTTCTACTATCAGCCCTTCAGAGCTTATCCATTGTTTCCTGGACACCCGGTATATATTTCAAAGGAAGGAAGATTGCAATGTTGTTTTATTTTACAAGACTATGTTTTAAGTTATATTTGTTTAGACTAGGTTTTGCTTCCTTTTAAGATATTTTTTTTTATACAATAATAATGTAAAACATAAATCTTCAGACTACCACACTAGCTGAGACTCAGGTAAGCAAGGAAAGCGCTTTGTTATAAGTACCTAACAATCAATAAGACTAGCGAATAATGACCTCGGCGAATATCACATTACAATTCATTATAACTTTTTTAAATTGAGTTTTCTGGGTATACTTTTAGTGAATTTAGTCACTATTTAGGCTCAAGAATACGGTTTCAGGCTTCGGAAATGGTCTTTTTACTCACTTATAATTTTTACTAAATTGGCTCTACAAGGGAATTAAACTCGTGTCATTCCGTTTAACAGACTGCTGCATCACAGAGGTCAACGTTTCAGATATGTTCATAGAAAGTTCAATGTACTTTTTAACTTTTTTAAATTTGTTTTTTGTGGGGGATTATGGAAAATTTATTTTATTACTTCATTAATCATATTTTCCACCTTAAATATAAATAATTCCACAACAGAACCGTATTTTAAGTGTTTCTTTATTACGCATAGAATGTTTTATACCAAATTGAGCTGTCACCGCGTTGACGTGACAAATTATAAAAAAGCGTGACTTGCGTATGAAACATTTAATTTTTCCCCGTCGTCGCTGAAAAAGTGAATTGCTTTATATAAAAGTTATTTTTGTGATAAATGTTAATGTTATTGTTGTGACCTTTAGTTACCTACCTTTTGTATACAAGGTGTAGAAGTTATCCTTTGTATACAGGGTATATGGTACAAAAAATCCATCGGACAATGATGGATAGAGGGGCTCTAATATTTAACCTATTTATTATTTAACTTGTCACAATGTTTATGGAGCAATCAAGTATTTATGATTTTAAGAAAATAACCTCGGCATAATAAAGATTGCATTGCATAATAAACTTCAGTATTTTTACTCATTTGCACCATACACCCAGTAGAATAAATGTTCTACAAGTTACCTAGAAGGTTGAAAAAGCTTTCATGGTAATCACTTTCTCATCTTTTTCTTAGCTTAGTTACTTTTCAATATTTACTTTGTAGACTTAACCTACGCAAATGCAATTATTGCTTATAAACATATTTAGTAACATTGCATAAAAGATAAACCAAAAATAAGTAGATATGTCACTTTTCACGTGATTACCGTACGAAATCTTATCATGTGATAATAAATTCATTTTAGCGGCTCGTAAACCCAATTTAGCTTAAATTGCCTTGATTTTAAGGGCACGACATTTGCAAGACCGTGTTATTAATGGTCAGTGAATCACTGGAATGAAATTAATGATGATGTATGATGCCGAGTAATAGCAGATGTGAATGACGGATTTATGTCGTTTGATCTTAAGGGGCATATATTAAAGCAGGCTATACAGGGTCTGTCATAATGAATGGATAACCCGTTACCTACAGTTGATCCGGATGTGAGGCTATAAGAAAATGGTGTTTTCTTGCCAGGGTTGTCAACCATAAGAAAATGGCGTAGACTTTTAAACTTTTTTATAAATTTCGCTATTTTTTTCATTTATTCCGCTGCCATTTCTTCAAATTTTGATGTATTTGTATAATTCTTTTAGTATTATACTGCTGAAGACGTGTATTATGTAATTTAAATACAATTTTAGGTGTTATTCACGTTGAACATTATCAAAATACTCATTTTAAGAAAAATATTTCCAATTTTTTTTCTTTATGTCAACTTTTGATCATCTCCTGTGGAAAAAAAAAGTATGACGTTATAGCTGCCCATGATCTCAATAAATTGTCTAGTATGTGTAGATTCTAAAAAGGTATAACGATGTGTACTTTACATGCAACATTAAGTTACAGGAGCGAGAACACTAATCAAGGTCGGAATTTTTATTTTTCATGTTATGTTATAAATGGTTGTAAAACTTCGTCATATTTTATTCTATCAAGATACTTCGCACAAACACTATCGGGCCACTAATAGGTTGTTCAGAAGAAAACCCGGTTGTTTTTGGGAAAAAAATAACATTACTTCACGATAATAATGTAATGAAAATGTACAAATGAAAATTGTTGTGCTCTAATAGTTACATGCGACAAACATGTTGCGACAAGTTTATTCGAAATTAAAACGGATTTTAAAAATCGAACAAGACCGCATTACAAAGAAAAGGGTTCTCATCACATCAGTGTGATTTTGACCATCGCATGTCCTTTTGTTCACATTGGCCCCGATTCTGAAAACACTCTCTAAACTAAACTAAAACTATCGCTGTCACTTACACATCAATAAGACAGAGACAGGTAATCATTTTAGTCCTGTCAAACTAAAATGTACGTGCAATATGACACGGCGAAGGCAATTTTAGGCTAGTCCTCAGCGCATTTCGTTCAATTTCACAATGATGTGGACTAAATTTAGTGAGACCAATGTACCTATCTTGTTCTAATACGAAGCATGAGAAAGTGACAGAGATATTTTTAATTTAGTTTTAGAGAGTGTTTTGAGAATCGGGGCCACTATTTTCGTCAATTTGTTACTGCTTTCTAATATTTGACTATGATTTTCCTTGTGATTTGGACTTGATAACGTGGTGATACTGATGACTTTGTTCACATTTACGGACATTGTGTTGTGCTATCGATTGAACTTGTTGTTTTGGAAAAGTTTTTGAGTAGTTTGTGTATCATGCCGCAACAGTATACGCCGGCCGAATACGCGAACATGCATTACATTTACGGTGTATGTAATGGCAGCACCAATAGAGCTTCTAGTGTTTATCGTGTAAGATATCCAAATGTGCGACATCCTGATTACCGTGTGTTAATTAAAGTGCACAATGCATTTATGGAAGGACGATTTCCTTCTAATTTTTTCCACTTTTCTTTGTAATGCGGTCTTTGCTCGATTTTTTAAATCCGTTTCAATTTCGAATAAACTTGTCGCAACATGTTTGTCGCATGTAACTATTAGAGCACAACAATTTTCATTTGTACATTTTCATTACATTATTATCGTGAAGTAATGTTATTTTTTTCCCAAAAACAACCGGGTTTTCTTCTGAATATCCTATTAGTGGCCCGATAGTGTTTGTGCAAAGTATCTTGATAGAATAAAATCATTATGACGAAGTTTTAAAACCATTTATAACATAACATGAAAAATAAAAATTCCGACCTTGATTAGTGTTCTCGCTCCTGTAACTTAATGTTGCTTGTAAAGTACACATCGTTATACCTTTTTAGAATCTACACATACTAGACAATTTATTGAGATCATGGGCAGCTATAACGTCATACTTTTTTTTTCCACAGGAGATGATCAAAAGTTGACATAAAGAAAAAAAATTGGAAATATTTTTCTTAAAATGAGTATTTTGATAATGTTCAACGTGAATAACACCTAAAATTGTATTTAAATTACATAATACACGTCTTCAGCAGTATAATACTAAAAGAATTATACAAATACATCAACATTTGAAGAAATGGCAGCGGAATAAATGAAAAAAATAGCGAAATTTATAAAAAAGTTTAAAAGTCTACGCCATTTTCTTATGGTTGACAACCCTGGCAAGAAGACACAATTTTCTTATAGCCTCACATCCGGATCAACTGTAGGTAACGGGTTATCCATTCATTACGACAGACCCTGTATATGGTATACTTGCTAGGCTTGGTTGGTCAGAGATCGGATTCAGCTTATAAGACGTAAGGTCGTAGCGTTATATTATAATGTAATTCGTGATGGGTTATTTTATGAATGAAATGTCAAAGTCGCTGAAATTACGTTGAAGACAGAATAAGAGCGGTGCCACGAGAGCGTTGTCGGTGCGTTGCGTCGTCGCAACGTAGTGATTTCTTCGGACAAAGTGCCACACGAACGCTGCGATGTCGCAACACAACATCACTTTATTCCGACGCCGCAACGGTGGTCATCTTTGATTTTCTGAAACATTCTTCGCTCGCTGCGTTGTCGCTCCGTCATCACCCCTTCCCGCTTTGTCTGTCACGCCTCTTTGTGCCGCACACTGTTTCAACACACGTGTAGCTTAGGTAAAAAAATATATGAAAAACTACGGAGCGTTGTCCCTCAGTCGATGCAGCGACAGCGCAACGCACCGGCGGCGGCTACGCCCGCGTAGCACCGCTATTAGGGTCCCTAGAGGGCAAGAGTTAGCGTTTATATGCTGCATTTTTTTGCACATTATCACCAGGTGCAATAATTGCAGCAGAACAAAAAATATGTAAACTCATTTAAAGAAATCGTGGTGAAGGCCAGAATATTTTGTAGTCTTAACAATAAAAGAATACGCAGAGAAAGAGATCACACAGACAGAACCTTCTCTCATGCCTAGAAGGAGGCTCGTAATCTTACGTTAATAACAGGAAATCATTTAACCCTTTTGGTTTCCCCACTGTAACTGATATATGTGTACTAAATTGTATAAACCACGTTACTAGTAAACCACAAACCTAGGAAATGGTAAACCAGTCATTAAGCATTGAGCTTATATAAATCTATTAGGAGTGGTACCCAGAATTAGCGCAATATAAAATGAGCTAATATTTAGGTTAGTACTTTGGTCTTATTTAATAAATGTTATCATGTTCATTATGAATAATATGAAGCGGTTATTAAATGACTAACTGACAAAGTATAAAATAGTTCAAACAACAAAATTCACCCTTTATTCATATCGCTGGTAGGTAGGTAGGGTAGGTACCAGTTAAAAAAAAAACTTTCTGAAAGCTTTTATTTCAGAATGAATTAAATTAAAACGAGTCTTCAGGACTTCAGGCAATCTCTTATCAAATGCCTGAGACTAATAACTTATCCTATTACTTTTCAAATTGGAAAAATTTGGTCAAAGAGCGATGCTTAAATCGATTGTCTGTACGTAGTTTAAAGAGAAATACATATTTATAAGAAAATACACAAAGTAAAAATTGAAATAGTAAATTTTAAAAATAAAACTGCACATTCACAAGTCACTTATTAAGGAAAATAAACAGCGTAGAAAATAATTTGAACTTAATCTACCAAAATGTTGACTGAATGATAAAAATATATGATTTTTCATCCAAAATTTTGTTCGTAGCGTGAATTTACCGAAAAACATAAACATTGTGTTGAAAACGAAAAGAGAAGAAAAGAAATATTTTCCTGCGCGCTTTTTTTATTACAGGCCTGTAATATCTGCTATTTTAAAAACGAAAATTACTTTTGGAATTCATAAAGCCCTTGGAGCTATAGGCATTCCAAAAAAAAAACAATTAACTTCTAGAGGTGCTTCAAGGTAAAATTTTAAAAACAGTTTTAATGCACACATAGAATCCTCATTTTAATTTCTATATGCAATAATAAAATAATCTTCTTCCAGTGGTTTGACGCAGGTATAAAATTGCCCTTAATAAAAAAGTAAGCCTTTACTACTCTACTAAAACTCATTCTTCTGCTGCAATAATAATTACTCAAAACATCCTAACTCTCAAACTTTACCTCTTCCTAATATTAATATCCTAAATAGCCTATTTGCTTATATAGCCTAATAGCCCTTAGTTAGACTATTACTAACTAAAGTTGCCCTTGCTTGTAAGTAGAAGTCTCAAGAGTTCATGCAGCGTTCAAGGTTTGCATCGATTATTGGTCAAGCTTTTAGCCAATGAACTTTCTCGCCTTCTAATAATAAATATCGCGTGTAAGAAGCTAATGAACATTTATTATTTCATACACTTTTGTTGAGGATGTTTTTAGATTTCTTGGTGGTTGTTCTTATTGATTAGTTACTTTCTTGTTATCTTTTAATACTCGGGCTTTTAACCTTACTTTTTCCCATTTACCTATATTTACGATTATTTACATAGTTGATCCTTTAGAAAAAGTAGTTAGACCTTGGAAAAATACTAGGTCATTATCGCACTACTAGGTTTTATCGCGTAAAAGGGGTCTTGATTTGGTTGTAATAAGAAATAAAAGTATTCTAGTCAGTTACTTTTTCAATTATTTGTGTATTATTGTATACTAGCTTTTACCCGCGCGACTTCGCAAGCGTTAAAGTCAGAGTAAAAGTCTCTGTACTATGTAAACCTTCCTCTTGAATCACTTTATCTACCTATTTAAAAAAACCGCATCAAATTCCGTTGCGTAGTTTTAAAGATTTAAGCATACATATCGAGGGCGTTGAAGCAAAAGTAATTAACTAGTGTTTTCATACTTCCGAGATAATCGCGATTTAGTGTTTTTTTTCAGTTAATTTTGAAATATCTTTTTTTGGGTAAATTAATTTACTGTCGGAAATCATATATGTTATATAAAATTTTATTATCTTTACGGTAGCTTAACTTTTGAAATGATTATATTTATATAAATAAAATAAATTGTTAAAAAGCAACTATTTAGTTTTGCCACAACTCATTTTCATACTGTCATCTGAGTTATGTACGCTTTTTGACTAGTTATTGATTTTATCCACAACTCAACTTGGTGGTAGAGACCAATTATTTCAAACATAATAGCAGTTATTTAACTTTCCTTCAACTTAATATGGAAGAAACAAAGTTTTATTAAGATTTGCGAGACAAAAATTCTTTTAAATTTATGATTTTTTAGTTGATTATCAAAATATATTAGGCATTTCCTTATTAGAAATGGACAGAGTAACAACCTATTACTGTCTATCACTCTTTACGAAGGCTTGAGCTGAAATATATTATTATACTCGTCTTTATGATGATGCATTTATTGTGTCTTCAATGTTATGATATTGTCCAAAGTCCTCAGACAAATACGCTCAAATAAAAATGTGTCAGACTCCTTGTCCACAAAACTACGTCAACAATATTCTCGTATACAACCCTTTGCCTTTAATACATTTATTTGTTTCCACTATCATACCAATCATTCGTATTTATAGAATGGTACATTTGATACATTTCTATCACTTTGTATTAGTGGTAGCTCCTATAGAAGTAGGAGTAAAACAAAGAGAAGTCGTAGCTATCACTTGGTCCGACCATATTGTTATGTTAAAACGAATTGTGTAATTATTAAAACGAAACAGTTTATTCTGGAAGATGAAAAGACTAATCTCACTAAAACTCATGAAAATAATCCCGCAATGTCTGAAGATCACGTTTTTAGACTGGGGCTGAGATGTAGTCCCTAACAAAAGAGCTAGTCCTGACTTTTAGACTGAGGCTCACACAGCGTGCTATGGGAAAAAAAATTAAGGGCCATGTTAGATACGGGAGAGAACAAAAGTTACCGACATAGCCCATCTGATTAGCAAGCTGAAGATTTAGTGGGCTGGCCACATAAGTCGAAGAACTGACAACCGCTGGGGTCGAAAGGTTTTGCAATGGAATAAACGTCTCGAAAAGCAGGGCGCCCCCTAATTCAATGGAAGGACGACTTGCGGAAGGCGGCTTGAAGGGAATGGATGAAGAGCTGCCTGGATTATAACGTTACGGTGGGCGACATACTCGTAGCTAGCAGGGACTTATAGTATAATTTAACAAAAAGAACTTCGAATTTCTTGTTCTAGAAGAACAAGCGGTAGCCCAATTAAATATGTGGAAGTTCTTGAACAACGGTGATTGAACTTTTAATATAACATTACATTTTTCGACACCATGTAGATTAAAAACAAGGTAGCAAACTAAATCATTGTCATCGCCTGAAATTGGTTACTACTGGATTTAAAATAATTACTCGTTGTGAAAAACGAAAGATTTCTTTATTTGCCATTGAAGAGTAGCATTTTTTCTATATAATGAAGTGATTCTTTGTGAAAAAAATTGGGCAACTGCACTGCACTGCGCACTAAACTGCTTGTTGAAAGACTTATGAGGCATATTTTAGGTAAGGCATTGTTACGGTCCGTTTGACAATCCTTAACTTTCATTTTATTTTCTTTCTTCAAACTAATAGTTTGCTTAGATTAATTTTGCTAATTTCTAACAAGATCTCGGCAAAATTAACGCTTACAAGTATGACAATATGATTAACATTTCGATAAGGTAAACTTTTCACTTTTCACTTTGAACACTGAAGAAAATTCTAGGAAAAGACACCCCGTGGATATGGAGTCTTATAAGCAAACTATTTTGAGGAGTAGGTACATATCCCATTTCAACACGAGCACAAGCTATTATTTTAAAGTTTTGCATGATAACGTGATCAAGATGCTTTTGTAGCATATAAAACTAAGGCTTTGTCACTGAAATATATTGGTATTGTATATCTTCTTCTTCGTCTTCAACAGCCATGTTTTAGCCCGCTGCGGGGCATATGCCGCTCCAATAGTTCTCCACTCGGTCCTATCATCGGCTTTTCTTGTCCACGCTGTCCCGGCGTGAAATCTTATATCATAGGACCATCTGACTGGTAGTCTTCCTGCGTTAATACTTCTCCTACTACTACTTGTTCTCCGCGTTTCTAGGTGTCCATTCTAGTACGGATATGCTCCAACGATCGTCCCCTCTTCGGCACAGTTGTCCAGCCCATGTCCATTTCAATTTTGCAATGCGGTATCCTTCATCTGTTAACTTGGTGCGTCTTCTGATGTCAGTGTTGCGCACCTTGTCTCGCAGTTATATCCCCAACATGCTCCTTTCTATGGCTCTTTGTGCTACCTTCAGTTTACTAATTAGCTTCTTAGTGAGTGGCCATGTTTCCAATGCGTAAGTCATAACAGTTTTCAGCGATTGTGGCAGTATTGTAAATATTGATGCTAAATCCTTTTCTGTTAGGTAAGATGTCCTAACACCGTAGTTAGAAATTTCGGCGATAGAACTTTTAATACCTTATGTAAAATCTTAGATCTATGTTCCATTACGGCAAGTAGGGAAATTACATATTTTTATATAAACGAACAGTGTTTTTTTTTTAAATTCACTGAAGTCAAAAAAATATAACTGCACATTTTTAAAAGAAAAAGTTCATATCGGAAATATTTCTTAGAGTAAAATTAAATAACAATACTTATGCACTTTTTCCGTGACGTGGTCAGGGCATTGTGCAGAATATTTCTGTTGTAGAAAATGATAACTGCACTTATTCACTTTATCCACGACTAGAAACAAATTTCATTTTATTTTATTTACAATTCAGCAAGTTATTTATTTCTTCCTGAACCTTTTTTGCATCGCATGCAAGATATTTAATTTCATTTTTTTTCACAAAAATAATGATAATTTCATCAATTTGTCAAGTATCGAAACCTGTTATATACCAAAAGATGCGTAATACTTTGGGCATTCAGGAAATGTCAATAACTCAATTTCGGCCAAAACCCTAGTTAACCTATTTTTGCTTCAACGCCCTCGATATAGGGACTTAGGGACAGAGAAAGCGACTTTGTTTTATACTATGTAGTGATTAGTGTAATATCAAGTATAGTAAATAATAAATATATAGGTAGTCTATATCAAATCATGACTGAATAAACTATTTTTACAAGACCGCTATGTATAAATATTATCACGTTTAATAATATCTTGTTTTGGTTTGTATTCACGTAGTTGTTAATACTTACTGACAGTGACATCTCTTTAATCTCTCGTCCTAAACATAATGACGTCATAAAACATGTCCTTCGCGAATATTCCAAGGTTTCTTTCAAAAGCCCTTGTCTGAAAGCGAGATCGCTCAGCGGCCCTTCCATCATGGTAAGTAGGTGCTTAATAAGCGAAGGCGACCAAGGCTAGGGTCCTTGATAAGTTTCGGGTGTCCCACTGAAGGCAGGAGTAGCGGGATGTCAAGGGAGATTATTTAGATATGAATAAAAAGCTCTTACTTATGGAAAGTGTGTTAATGGAGTGAGGAAAAAGACTTGGTGTAATCTAATTAGATATATTATTAGTTGCATTTCCCATAAAAAAACTTTGATTTTTTTTTAATTTAAAATTTTAACGGTATACCTGCCGGGAATAATATTTTTTTAATCCATAAGTCATTGTCGTGCAAATAAGAATTGATACTGAGTAACAATGTGACTAAATCATCCCTTAACATTATAAATGCGAAAGTAGCTCTACTGATTTTGATGAAATTTGGTATGAAGATAGAACTGAACTTGGGAAAGGACATAAGGTACTTTTTATCGCGGAAAAACTACTCATTTCCACGGGAACGCCACTAGTAGATTGTAAATGATAAAAAAACGTGACATAGGCCCCGCTTCAAGTATTTTCTAAAGCCCTTCTGACACTATCGCATTATAATTATCGCAGTGTTGCTGATCGACAAAGCCTTCAAGCTCCATTACGTCGTGACAGGCTATCGCCAATCATCAGATGCATCGGATCGGACGGTATCTTGCTCAAGTGCTATTGACCTGACACTGAGGCGATCGGCTTTGATCAGTCAGACTTTGACGAGGTTGAAACCTCATTTTGGGTGATGGTTAGGCGATACATTTTCTGATATAATTTGTCGCCTTATTACTATCGGTTATTATGAAAATATTTTTATATGCAAATGTGTGGATATTTGAAATTAATAATAAAGAAACATATTTTTAACATGAATTGGTCTCACTGCAAGTGTGCCGAAAGAAATCAAGGTGTACTATTTTGTAACTCTAGTACTATTGATTTTTGTTTTATAGGCATATGCAAATATAATGATAATGCGTTTTATCCATCAGATAATTTATTGCCTATCAATATGGACATTTTTATGACTTAAGTCAGACATTTTTTTGTTATATCAGATATCAATATTATGGAAAGCAAATAGGTATGAACGTTTTTTATATATTTTACTTTGAATTATATATTTTTTATTATTAAGGAAGAAGAAACAGTTATTGATTACAAGAAAAAAGTGTGTAACTCTTATATCTTTAGAACTCGTGTAAGAACCAAAAAAATAAAATTAAAACTATTTTTTTCTATTCTCTACATTTACCTTTTATAAGCAAACAGAATTAGGTCATTTAAGCTTACAATTTCAAGCCGTGTTGAAGCTCGTTTTACAAAAGCTCTGCACTCATAAAGCTGTTGTTTCAAGGACTTATAAAACAAGTTGACTGTACCTACAAATGGACCAAGCACTAACATTAGCTGGCGTGTGTACATTTAGCTGCAAGTTTCAGAAGTGGGATGTGACTAGAGTAGGTACGAGATGCGAGAAAAGGTGGAAAGCTAGTTTATTTTAGTAATTTTGTGCTCAGTGAATCTCGGACATTTAAGTTCAAACTTTTAACGATCAGTAGGTAAGTCTAAACAGATGTTAAAGTTGTGATACATATACATTTTATGACAACGTTTTAGTCGTATCCCAGTCAAAAGAATTACCTATTCTATTTTTTATTACTTATTCTAACTCTTGTCATCAAAGTAAGTTCTTACATTTTGAAGAACATATAGTTAACTATATTTTTAAGCTTTGAAATGTACAGATTATTAATGTTTAAATCAAATTAATTTGAAAGGGTGAACCTCATAAAACGACTTTCTTGCTGCTACCACGAGCTTCCCCGTGTAACTGAAATGTAGCTTCAGAATTTTCACTTCTGAAGCAGCTTGCAAAAAACCTAATCAAGCCAGTGGACACAGCAAATAATTTTAAATTGCTCGTCCTCTAATTAAGTCCAGCTGTGTTGCTGTCCTTGTCTTTATTACTGAGTAAAAACAGAAAAAAAAACGGTAACAACTGGTAAATGGAACCGCAGAGAGACTAATGAAACTCATTAAAAGTGGCAGTTGCCTTCTGCGCGATATTATTTTTATTCCAAATTAAAGAATAAAAGTATGTGTGAAAAATTCTTTAGGTCTACCAATATAATAATTTGTGATTTGAATTGTTGAAGACAAGTTCATCTTTAATGTCATATAAGAATATATTTTTATAAATTTATATGTAACTTGTTTTTGAATACAAAAAAGAAGAAGAATTTATTGTAGCACCTTATTTTTGGATGTTTTATAAGTATTTTGTAAGCCTTTTAACAACTGGAGGTGTATATTGAACTGAACGTAGGTGTTTACGTTTCTTGTTACAAAAATAACCATTTTATATAGAAATCGATATAATTATTCACAAAGACACCCACCCAATTATCAGGGAGGTTGTGCCTTAAGGAAAAGAAACGTCAACAAAAATTTTATTCAAATATTCCTAATTTAGTGTAGATATGTTCTTCTAGTTACATCAGCTGTAAAACCTACATTGTAAGCTACAAAGAATAACAAACACGACCATTTGTAGAAATTTAAATTCGTTACTACAGAAAGTAAAACAGGCTCTTTCCACATAGGTATAAACCCTTAAAAACGAAGTAAATAGCTAATATAAGGGTGATTACTTAATGTTTACTTTTGAAACCGAACCCCTTAAAATTAAGTCACTCGAAACACATTCCCGTAATAGGGTAAAGAAAATAGAGGAAATAAGAGAAAATGTAATTGCTTCCAACATTCGTATTGAAAGAAAAGACTGAAACCTCAGGCAAAATTGAGCTTGTGTATTAAGGCATAATTATTTATATTTATTTAACCAATATCGTCGAAATTTAATAAAATGTATTGTAAAATTCACGTTTTCATAAAGTAACTTTTTGCCTATAGTGTGCGTAATTAATTCAAGCACACAATGCGATACAATTTTTATTTTCGTCAGATCTTTTATGAAAACTACATTGATGCGTAAAAATACGTATGGCATTGAGTAACATTTGTGGATGGAAGAAATTGACAAACCGAATTCAGTTGTTAAGAGATCAAGGTTTTGGTACCTAATATCAATAGATATTACTTCAACATCAACTTTTGGGCAATTTTGGCCAATAGACATTATTATAAAATCAGAAACCATTATATAGCCTTCGGTGAACGAACGTTTTATTAATAACATAAGGGGTGAAATTCAATAGTCTATTCTTACACGTAATATTCCTTATCGTATATTTTTTATTGTAGTGAGCTTATCACTTTCTTCCGGTTAAAATGAAAATAATCGATATCACTTACTTAATTGGTTTTATGGTAGTATCCATTAAAAAAATGTATGGGTTATGTTTATACTTATATTTTTGTTCCTTAATTAATTTATATATGAACAAAGATAATATCTCATGGAATCTCTTGCACTCTCCGCATCTTAGGTTCAAGGTCAACGGTTATAAAAATCGCTTTCTTGTAAATATCTCGTTCCCCAAGAGTTGTGGGCCATTTGCATGAAAAACAAATTAGTGGATTGTAAATTTATCAATGCGAATATTATGTCAGCCATTAGGAAATATCTTACTATTGGTATTTAATTAGGCTTAAAACCGGAAATAATACATAGCCATATTTTAGCTGCGTAAGTCCGATGAACCAGACTGCTAATTTATTTGTTAATTTTTTTACAAAGTCTTCGAATTTCTGATTTTTCAGTCAGTGTTTTCTATGGTATCATTTAATCAAACCGAAACAAATCTAAAACTAGGTTAGTACTTAAGTTTACAAAGTTATTACAAATATTTTCATGACAAAGAATCTATTTTAAGATCCTTTCTACTAGCTAGTGGTAAACAAAAGCTACATATTAATCTAAAACCTTTAATTTAATATAAATTGAGAGTCATTATACGTGGACGGGCAAAACATTGTTTCGTGTTGTTCAAGTATCGATTTTACAGCAAATTGTAAATATTTTACAAGTTTGATCATCCAGTGTTGTAAGGTACACGAAATTGGGTTTTGAGGGGACAAAACCATTCATTATGGATGAGATTTCCGATACAAAAGGGTATAAAGTTTTTACCCGAAAACTAAATCGCAGCTTTATTTACCCAATGAATGGGAGGATTAGGTTTATATTTTACTAATGGCCGCCTGCGACTCCGTTCGCGTGGAAGTCGGTTTCCCGTGGGAATGAGATATTTTCCCGCGGTAAAAAGTACCCTATGTGTTATTCTGATGTATAACCTACATTACTGCAAAGTTTCATCCAAATCCATCCAGTAGTTTTTACGTGAAAGAGTAACAAACATCCATCCATCCATCCATCCATCCATACATCGTCACAAACTTTCACATTTATAATATTAGTAGGATTAGTAGGATTTAGTGTTAGTCTTTATTAGCAGTGGTTAGAATTTATTTTTTAGTTTCCATAACTGAAAAGGAAAATAAGATCGTTCTATCTATCTGTTACCACTTTAAAAATCTTAAAAAAAGTATATTAAATCGTGAAATTATAATACTACTTACTGTATTAACGATATATGGCGCTAATTATATTTTAAATCGCACCAAAAATGGGGTCGGTGACATTTCGGACCAAAAAAACTCGGACACCTTCGCCAATGTATGGAAAAAAATAATATTAAAATTGAAAATACATACATTGGCAAAGGTGTCCGAGTTTTTTTGGTCCCAAAAATGACGCGCCTGAGTAGAGTTACCAATCAATTAATCCGGTAAAATGGTTTAGGCTAACCGCATAGGCTAGTAAAACAAATATGATATAGCTAGGGCTTTTTACGCACGTATTCTCGATTGAGATTTTACTTTTAGTTTTGCATTTAAAATGCTAATTTATTAATTTTGAAGTTATAGACACTGGAAAAAGGTCTATACTGAGATACTAAGGGGAAATTTCATTCACCGTAGCGGCGCGGTAGCGGTGGCAGTGGTCAGAGCATTAGACCGTCGTCCTGGGTTCTGGGTTCGATTTCCAGTCGTGCAATGCTCGGACACCCGCGTTCCTTTTTCTAGTGTCTATAACTTCAAAACGTATTGATATTAATATTATAATTGCGAATTGAAAACCATAATAATAATAATTGCGAAGGCTTGCTACACGTGTAAAACTAAATGTAAACTGATTGAACTTATATCAATGAAAAAGAGACAACCATTAACCGCAAAGTAAAGTTTATCAATTCTAAATTGGTTATATTCGTGCACGGCCCCCGTGCCTCACATTTGCGTTATAGCTAGCTTCAGTCACCTGTTTAAATATCTTCTATACTTATAATAAATCTGTACAGAGGTCGATTCTGCACATGAAATATTTTGCCAACATAACTATCAGGGGGTGATTAGGGATCGATACTGATGCCAAAAATGCAATCAGTAAATGTTTTGTCTGTCTGTATAACCGTTACAGAAACAAAAACTACTCGACGGATTTTAACGAAACTTGGTACAATTATTTTTCATACTCCTGAGCTGGTTACTTTTATATACTTTTCATCAAGCTACACTTAAAAGGAGCAGAGCAGTGAAGGGAAATGTTGGGAAATCGGGAGAAGTCACTCCATTTTTTAAGCTTCTGTCGCGTGTGCAAGCTTAATGGTTAAAGCTAAACAGAAATCAAGTATGACGGAAATGTTACAACCACAACAGCATATGTCTATATTTTGTGATTGACTTACAATAACACGTTTAACTCCCGATAGCTTAGCAGTACGAAGCTTTCTGATTATATTTGTCTACTCTTACGTTTATAACACTCTCAGTCATCCCTATTGGCATAGAAACACCAAAGTTATATAGGATAAACTTCCATTACGACTTCCACGCGAACGGAGTCGCGGGCGGCCACTAGTTTAAATTAGATTTGAACTAAGCTTTATTAACAATTTCCATTAGCACATGGGCTTATGGTTCGATTCCCCTCACTGACCGAGAAGGAGGTCTGTGCCAAGCTAGTGGGACAAGCAATAGGTCGTCATAATAATATCGATATGTATTATATGTGTATTCTTATTGATAGGGGTGTGCGATGACCTTTACACTCAGAAACATAGAGCCTGAGCTATCCCTTTTAGTATATACAGGTCCTATTCTGACAATGATATTTTACAGTGTTATATTAAACTATGTTTATATTTGTTTGTATACGCGTACAAATTAACTTAGGGTCAATGTGTAAAGCCTCTGTGGTGGTTCCTATAAAGGAGAACTTTGCGAGGCAACTTTAGAACAGAAATATTACATTTTAACTAAAAAGTAACACGCGTTGTTGTAACTGGAGCACATCAACAACATCAAACTATTAAAATATCGCGAATGAGACCTGAACAAAAGCTTATGTTAAGGTAAATAACTAAGTTTATTTTGTATATTTATAATTGGATCCAAAGAAAAAAAGGGACTATTATTTAGTCGTATAAAATTTTCATTGACTTTTAGTATAATAACCTACACACAGTGGCCTGCTATTATGTATTTTCTATTTTCAGAAAACATTTTGAAACAATATCTTTTTTTGAATACCACTGACGATAAACCATGAATATTAAAAACACATTTGTATACTTTGACGCCATGCCATAGATTTTTTATAGTTATTTATCACCGCTGTAAAATCGTCGTTAAATCTCAATATTTTGTAACGTCGATATTTTTAGCACTGATTTCCCTTTGAAAAGTTACTAGTTATATATCCGTCCCGGTAGAGTCGCCATATTGAATAATAATGCAAATTTCATGTAAATTTCGGTTCTACCGCCGGCTGGGTAGTTCAGGCATTTGAAATTATGCTCAAGTTGAAAATGTGTGGGGTTCAGTTTGGTTAGCTGGACCGCTAGACAATTTGTTGGTTCGAGAATGTTTGTTCCATTTGTATTTTAATTAGCTTTTCATCCACAAATATTAATGACTAGCTGGTGCCCGCGAACTTCGTTTCGCCAATTTAGAAGAAGAAAATAAGTCTATTCAAGTAATTGTGGCACCTTACACACTAAAATACAATAGGTACTTACCACAGAGCTGTCAAGTGCGGCGCAGCTGGCGCGCGTGGTTTTTCTTTGGTCTGTGGTACTTACGTAATAATAATTATATCAAAAGTACATAGGGAGAAAAAAACAGAGTATGTAAGTAATTACATTTCAGTGTGCAATGCAACACAACAATGAATAGGTCACGCCTCAGCATATATCTATCACTTTACAGAGATAGACGCTAAAAAGCATAGCCACTTGCCGGGCTGCTTTCCAAGAAGTCACAACAATCTGCAGTTTCATTACTATCGTGTTACTGTAGGTGGATTATAGATAGGAAAATCTCCTATCCAACACTGTTCAATATGAAAATATAGAAAGAATAAGAAATGAGAAACATGTTTAGGCTGATGACCCAGATGTCAATGCCTTAATTTAATTAAAAAAAATGTCTACGCATGCGCAATGGATGGAGATGAAGCAAGATGGAAGCAAGAAGGACGGAAGGAATGCACATGTTTTATTCCTTTCATTTTTCGTAATATTGTTATGGTTTTTTGGATGTTTGTGTGTATTATCATTATTTATCTTAGAAAATTATAGAATTTATATTATTATTAGATTAGATAAGATATTAGATAGATTAATATTATAATTATGTTGGTACTTTTTCAAATCTCGGTTTCAGTGTAGTTTGCACATCATACTACCACGCACCCCTATGAAATTCACGTGCAAACGTATTTCAAGTTTTTGCCAACCCCCCCCCTTTTAGGGGTTGTTTTTTTTACCCTATAACCTGGTCCATAATTTTCTCTACATAATAGTAAAAGTTTCATCAAAATCCGTCCAGCCGTTTTCGCGTGATGCTCAGCCAAATAAACAGATAAACAGACAAACAGATAAACAGACAAAAATTCTAAAAACTATTGGAACGTGTTCTGTTATCAATTTTAAGTATCCCCAATATTTTTTTTTTCGAATATCTTTTATGTACAGACTTTCCATCCTCTTCAGCTTTATTATATGTATAGAATAGATTTAAGGAAACGCTGATATTGTAGAAATTTATGTTAAAAATCTTCTTTATTTTTGGGTTTTACCACATTGAACCTTAAATGTACATTTTTTAGATATATAAGACAAAGAAAAAGAAAGATTTTTAAATGAACGTTGGAATGAAAAATGACGCATCCAAAAAAAACTAAGACACCGGCCTCCTGTAACCGTGAATTTAGTCTCATTTACTTTATTAACACCCAAGTGAAACTGTTGTGGGCACATAGTCTATAATAGCCCACAAACTGAGGGAGAAATATATTATGCACAACACTGATCCGGTTACTAGTTTAGGTTGCCGTAGAGAATATTACTATAATAATAGTTTTAACGGTAGAACTCTTGTTGTCCCGGGTAAGAATTTAACAAAGGCTAACATATTTTTAATGCATTTTTTTTATTAATAAAGTTGAGAAAATGATTCGGCTAAGTAAGTCAAAGGTTATGACCAAACGGGCGCATTTGTAGCATTTTCTAACACTCTTGCAAGAAATTAACGCAAGTACTCTTACTAAAAAAACAAAACCGGGACTTCAAAAAACCCCATTAAAAGACGTCAAGGCCGGCCAGTGCAAATCAATCAAATTAATTGAACAATTATTCCGCGTTATTGATTAGACAAGCGGTTCATAGCTTATTGATATGTATTTTGCGTTTGTTGACTTAACCAAAGTTAAAACGGAATTCTCATTTGGTGCCAATTACAAAAGTAATGGCAAACTATACTTCTTCCCTATCCTACAAATATTATAAACGTGAAAGTTTGTGAGTATGTATAGATGGATGTATGGATGTTTGTTACTCTTTCACGTAAAGACGACTGGACGGATTTGGATGAAACTTTACAGTAATATAGGATACTAGTGGCCGCCCGCGACTCCGTTCGCGTGGAAGTCGGTTTCCCGTGGGAATACGAAGTTTTCCCGCGGTAAAAAGTACCCTATATCCTTTCCCAAGTTCAGTTCTTTCTTCATACCAAATTTCAACAAAATCGGTTCAGTGGTTTAGGCGTGAAAGCGTAACAGACAGACAGAGTTACTTTCGCATTTATAATATTAAGTAGGGATACCTCAGAATAACACATGGGGTACTTTTTATCGCGGGAAAACTTCTCATTACCACAAGAACCGACTTCCACGGGAACTGTAAAGTATCATCTTAATCCATCGAGTAGTTTTTACGTTATAGAGTAACAAACATCCATACATTCATACACCTATACATCCATACATACTTGTACTAACAAACTTTCACGTTTATAATATTAGTAGGAAGTATGATTAACTCTAGACACCGTAAAACCAATTTGATCAAATTGTAAAGCTTCAGTTGAATTAAATTATAAGATTTTTCTGCCGGCTCATAAATAAGGGATATGATCTCGTATGTGCTCGTAAATCAGAATTTTAAAGTGAAATACGACTTTTGTTCTGAGAGTATCTATCTACTATACTGAATATTGTAGTAAATGTAAACATCAAAATATTTTGACTTGCTTAATGTTTTATGTAAAAATGCCGGTCACATTCTCCACATCATTGAATACACATCGAAAAGTTGTTTAAAATACACAAATTCAATTTCTTATTTTAAACGCCAAGCTTGTAAGACGATCGGTGTCATTTTCGCGGATTGCTTTATCTTCCACTCTTGCGCATCCCGGGCACAAGTCCAAATAGAATCTATGCAGACCGTGACCTATGTGTCCGAGACTAAAATGACGCATTTGTCATTGTTATAGGTATAATGAAACCAACACTAGTAGCTTCGAGCTTTTGACGGATAAATAATTATTTCAAAAAAATATGTTTGCTGTAATTACAAATATTTTAACAATAAACTTTTTGACAATATATAGGTACTATGCTGTATTAGAAAAATATAATCCAAACAGTATAACTTTATAAGAATCATTGCGTTGTTTAAAATAAGTTAGTTGTAGTTATGCAACAAAATCGAACGATATTGACGATGTTGTCAATATTATGATATACACGTAAATCAAAATGACGATAAAATCGTCAGAGTTCATGTAGCCATTTGCTTTTTTGTTAAAAAAGTTGGTTTTAAAGTCTCTATCTCTTTAATAAAACAACAAGTCATGTTAAAATAAATAAACTTTTAATACACCAATTCCTGAGGAAAGCTAAAATTTTTACGCTGGCTTTATAAAGGTCAACTCCGTTCTCGCAATTTCTCTAAAGGACAGTAGCCTCGTATAAAAAGGTTTAAATTTAGAGAATATTCTAACCCGCATCTACTGTTTTTCTACAAATATTTTTTATTATAATAAAAACGACAAAAACAATATTGACAAACAAAGTAACCTAAAATTACCCGGATCAAGTTGATTAATAATAAGCCAATGTCATAATATATTTTTTAAGAAAATATTCCTTATCAAGATTTTACTTTTAGTTTTGCATTTAAAATGTTGATTTTATCAATTTTGCAGTTATAGATACTGGAAAAAAGGAACGCCTCCGAGCATTGCGCGACTGGGAATGCTCGGAGACCCGCGTTCCTTTTTATTATATTCCTTACGTTTCTCATTACGTTATTTTACGATATTCCTTACATTTTACGCAAGCTTTTTTTTTAACTAAAAAACGCAGTTTATACACTTTTGAACCCATATTATTAACTAAAGAAAGATGAAATTTGTTACGAGTACGGCAAGCTAAATGATGCATAATCAATTTTATACGATACCTTTATGTTGTGGGTATACAAAATTATACCAATAATTCAGTTTCTGTAAAACAGGGCAATAACTCAATTTGTACGAAGGCAACCAACCTTCGGGTCGGAACACAATTAATGTGCATTTTAACAAGAATATTTACTTATGCAAACAATAACATCCTGTTATAGGATCTTACGGTTACATTTACAGTGTGTTTTACATTGAGTGTCGGTTACAATAAATTAATAAAAACGTCGTTAGGAATAGGTAAACAAAGTGAGAGACGTCAGAAATCCAAGGTAGGAGGTAGGTACAGGTGTCAGAGAAATCCACTGTTAATTTACAACATTACACTTTTCTTAAGCCTTAAAGAATTTTTAAATCGTTCAAAAGAAAAACCAAAACTCTAAATTTTAATTTGTTACAATAACATTAAGCTAGCTTCTATTAAATCTTTAACAACCTTTAAATCACTATAAAGAACATGAAAAGATGCTACCGCAACAAAGGTTAGCCATTAAAGAACATTCTAGGACCTTTGCAACCTACGAATTCTTGTATGTACCTATCTATTCAAAAATGACATTTCTCTTCTCAAATTACAGCAGCTAAGTATCTAGACTGGATGACACTTACCAAATTTTGCTTCACTACACACATTAAACCTTTTCAGTAAAAACAAATAACAATACAACATAACTACTACACTACTATCAAACTAAACTTACAGCTTCAACCTTAAATGATCAAAGAGAAGCAAAGGGTTAAAGTAGGAAAGCGTACACAAGTTTGAAGTTCAAGGTCGATTGATCGCAATGAAAGTTTGGCAACATAGTGACTCGGCTTTAAAATTAAAATGGACAGTACTTTGACTGCTGGTAGTAATTTTTGAACATATTTTGTAAATAATTTTTGGACTATAAAAAGAATGAAAACCGAGGATTGATTCAAAAATTCAAATCGATTAGTGTATAAGTGATTCAAATCTTATTATTATATTTGTAGTTATTTTATTTTATTTTGTAATTGTTTTTGTGTTTAATACCTTAATGGGAAAACCAGAATTTGTCTTACCCAATTCGACGCTGTAAAAATAATCTTCTATTCATAAGATCGAAGAAAAAATATAAAAGTCATCATTATATATTAAGTTGGGTAGGATATTTCAAATGGACTAAAAGATTCACACAAGACTTAGCATATTGCTACTTTTTTCCCTATTTTCATTCTGGTATGATTATGAATTAAATAGTGACTAATTAACAAAAAAATATCAAAAACACATGTTTCACTGGATAAACTTGAATTAAATGTAGGTAAGTATTTCTTTAAAATACTTACATATATGTACATCTTTTACAGACATGTTAAATCGTGAAAAATTGTCTGAATTTTATTCAATCTCGTGAAAGTAGTAACTTTATAGAAATACATAATGTAGTAATAAACAATTCATTCCTGTTTTTCACCTAAAAAAGGTATTGAAGCTTTTTCGCAAGTTCTGTGCCACCATGAAGCAAGTTGATTGCAATTTCTGTAAATACAACTGTCTAATAACTCAACCGTATTCTATTTATAAGTCAGCATTAATGAAAACAAGACACAAAATTAAATTAGTATTCGTCGTAGTGTAGTTAAACAAGAAATATAAATAATAATAACTAACAGTAATTTAGTCTATATTATCTTCAAATATACGAACGTGCGTACGTTATTTGATAACTAAGACTTAAAATAACAAATATGATGAATGACTTTTGTATTTAGGTATTCTTATGTGAGCTGAAGTTGCCAATGATAAAGTGACGAGCAAGATTGTTACTGGTACTGATAAAGTCAAAAAAATTACAGTATCTATTAAACGAACATCAAACATGGACGTGATCAGTTCCCAAAATATTTTAACCGCCGCTGAAGTGGACCAAATTCTAGTACAAGCAACGGGAGACAAAAATGCCAAACTACTAGATATCGAGGTCTGCAGAGCCTCCGATGGAATTATCGGCTTTCTCGGGGATCACAAACGAATGACTATACACGCTGAGGTAAAAAACGAAAGAAAGAAAATTCATCTTTTCATAAAATTGACACCACCTGAAGAAGAGGCATTATCAGACTTCATTAACGAATATCAATTTTTCACGAGGGAAGCATTGATACTTAAATTGTTCGAAGAAATTTCACGACCAGGTAACAATAAACACATTATATACTTTGATTCTTATACAATGAGATAAAGATATATTGATATTTTTAAGCTAAGTGCCTTGGTTTTAATAAGTTTATTGTTTTATTTATTTGTTCTGACGTATTTCACAGATCCTAATCCTTGGTGTGTAACAGCGTATTTGAAAAATGAGAAAATGGTGGTGATGCCAGATCTAGCAATAGAAGGTTACAAGGTCCGACCCTCCCATAAACCTGATGATATCCCGCATGTCATGTTGGCAGGCACTGCTCTCGCGCGATTCCACGCAGCTTTCGCTAATTATGAAACCAAAATGATCCAAAAATTTGGAAAAGATTCGTTTTCAAAAAAATATGGTGATCAGCTGCAAGAAAAAGTGTTTTTGGATAACCTTTGGCTTCGCTCTGGAATGTTAACCCACGTAAATGTCCTCAAAGCCTTGTCCAGTAAATATAATGACTTGGGAGATATAGATTTGGTTCCACTATATTTAAAAGCTAGTCAAACTGTCCATCCGTACAGTGACACATTAAACACGTTGATTCACCGAGACCTGTGGGCAAACAATATCATGTTCAAATATGAAGATGGAGTTCCGACGAATGCGCTGCTAATCGATTTCCAGTTAGCTCGGTTTGCGCCTCCGGCCTTCGATACGATGATATTTTTATACATGTACACCACCAAGTCGTTCAGAGACCAGCACGAAGAGGCATTCTTGAAGCATTACTATTCGACTTTTATGCAGCACGTTGATGAAGATACAAAGAAGAGGTTAGATGAATTAAAATATGACTGGAGTGCTTTCCGTGGATGGTGCGAGAAAGCCCGAATGTTTGGCAATCTTGTCGCTATACTTATTAGCCCATACGGGTTAATGGATTCAAATCATTCTCGAGATATGGTTGACGGAGATAATGATAATGATAAAATGTGGCAAGTTGATCGATCAAAATTAATCATTGACTATGCCAATAAAAACGAAACATATAAGAAAAGAATATTAGAATTTTTTGAAGAATTTATCTACAGATTTGTAAGAAATGAATAAGATACGAAATAAATTATATGTAAACAACAGATGCCTGTTCTTTTCTTGGTTGTCGACGACATTTTATTTGCCGAAACTAAATCTACATAAGATTTATTTTGGTGAAATGGTAACAACAATATTAAATCAACACTATTCAACTAGTCTGTTAATAAGTTTAGTTAGTTTTTAT
This sequence comes from Emmelina monodactyla, assembly GCA_916618145.1. Classification (NCBI taxonomy): domain Eukaryota; kingdom Metazoa; phylum Arthropoda; class Insecta; order Lepidoptera; family Pterophoridae; genus Emmelina; species Emmelina monodactyla. The sequence goes on along the minus strand of OU745304.1, from coordinate 9,698,330 downwards.
GGAATTGGAAATAGAGTTTTAGTTTATGAGGAAATTTCACCATTACCGCTGTCAAACTAATATTATAAAATTAAGCAGTCTAGTAAAAAGGGAATTGGTTGCTGGTTTTTTAAAAAACTGTTTTTTTCCCAGTTCTTAGTAGTCTTACCGAGTAGTCTTACCAATAGAATTACTGAGAATTTTCTTCCCACTCTGGGAACTTTGGTTCCCAGTAGTTTTACCAGTAAAACAAATGTCCCAATAGTCCTACTCTCATGTAGACCTAGATATTTATTGAGTAAGACTACTTGGTAAGACTACTGGGAACCTGGGGACTTGTTTTAGTGCTTTTACATCAAGTGAGAAGTATTTTGAAAGCCAATAAACTTTACTTTTCTTTACTCACATTCATACCTTATTAAGAATTGATAACCCACAGTTCTTTAGGTGGCCAACTCAGTTGCTAGTTTATTAAGAAAAAATATTTTTTTTTATCAAAAACACATTTACCATATTAGGCTTTAAGTGGTTTCAAACGCAAAAATATCGATTTAAAGTGCTTTATTCCGCAACAAAATAAAAAAGTAAATAAATAAATAAATAAATAAATAAATCTCCAGACTAACACACCAATTATGTGGCCCCATGGTAAGCGCATTAAGCGCTTGTGTTACAGGTACCACACAATGGACTAGGGGAGAACCTAGTTACACCCAGACACGAGCCAATGTCGAAAAACCATATTGACGAAATTGGCCCGACCCGGGGATCGAACCCGGGACCATCCGCTTTACAGTCCGGTATAGTTACCGCTGCGCCACAAAGTGTTCTTAAACTATCATTTCTGATTAAATTTATGCACGTAATAAAAAAAGTGATAACTAGATTAGATTTATCTAAGATTATTATTTTTCCTACGTGAAGCACTCCTACTTCGACATAAATTCATAACAACACATGCAAGACCGTCTGGTCTTTAGCAATGGTCATCCAATTGCACAAATTTGCAAAAAATTTAGCTTGGGCTATACTTAACTAACTACAATAATATTGTACTTATGTTAACAATAACATTCTGCTAATGTTACCGTTACAGTGTGGCAAATGATAAATAAATAAAAGTGACAAAGAAAAAGTTGTTCCGAAAGATACTACATACTACAAGCTTTTGATTCCTAAACCACACCATATACACCATTATTATTTAGCGGATTTTTTATCCGAATGCTTAAGTGTGAGTCTGATTGGTACTTAAAGCTTTTTTCATTGTTTTTCAATATCGTCTTTAAATTACAATGTACAGGGTAGGTATTTGAACGCTGCATATCTCCAAGGGTGACATTTATTTATATTGCTTGAGATAGGTACTTTCATAATAACAAGGACAGAGCATCTGAATGGATTTTTCTATAAGTGAAAATGTTGTTTCTTTAAAGGCGTTTCGTCAAAAGAACTTTAATTTTATAAGAAACATTTTTGAAAACCAAGTTTTTATCAGTAAAGAAAACCACTTTACTTTTTGTTTATATGAAATTTTATACAGGTATCCAATCCACCTACTTCAAGCTGGAACCCAGGAAAGGAAATAAACTGCATCAGTCTCTACGTATCTCGGGATCAATAAGAATAAGAACTGACCTTAGCCTACTATATTAATATTTATTTCGTATCTTGTTCATTCCGTACAAATATTTTAATAAATTCTTCTAAAAATTCTTATATTCTCTTCTTATATTTTTCGTTTTGATTGGCGTAGGTAATTCCAATTTGTGATCGGTCCCCTTGCCACATTTTGACGTGAGTATTTTGTTCGTCAAACATATTTTCAGAATATTTTGGATCCATAAACGCAAATGGACAGATTAGAATTGCACTAAGTTTGGTTTTTTTAAAGGTTTCATCATATTTTTCTGTGATATTCTTAACAATAGCTATCACTTTTACTTTCACATAGATTTTACTAGGTCTCAATGATTAGTAAATTATTCGGATTGGTCTGAAGTTATCTTTAATCGTTAAAAAAATATTTCCTACGAGATATTGTATATCAACTATATACGATCCCCACTAGGGTATGTCATTAGGTAATTTGTTTACTTTTTTTGCACATGATTATCACACATGAGGTGTTCCATCAAAACAGGCAGCCCACATCGTGAGTTGGATTAATCATAATGTGCATCCACCAACCAGCACTGACCCAGCCTAGTGGATTACGGCATAATCCCTCTCGCTACCCGAGAAGGTGGCTTGTGGTCAAGTATTAATATTAGGCTCAATTTCAAATTCCCACTAGTGTTTACTATATTACCTACTCTTTGTATAGAACTCCTATCACCAAAATCTAAACAAAAAATCTGATTACTTAATACACTTTCATAATTCTATGACGTTTAGATACTTTATCTTAATTTTATTAATTCAATTATTGTTTTGTTCGCAGGTATCTAAATGACGAAGACCGATATGTCAACTGATAACGCACTCAATTCTCAAAGGCAAGTAGCATCATTATGATCAGCATCATGACATAGCATTAAGCAAAGACACTTATCCAGTCTGTTTGTTTGTTTTTCCACTAGTTCCTCCTTAACCACATAACGGATCTTAATGTGGTTTTCATCTCTTAGGTTTTTTTTCACTTTAACTTGTAAATATAGAACGTTAAACAAAGAGTTTTTTGTGAGCCAAAATTCAATGTTTCGTGAACAAGTCGGCCAAAATTGCCATTGGAAGTTGCGGGCGGGTCAATAGTACCATTATTATCTTTGTTAGGTATATCATACCGATGTGTTATGGCATGCAGTGATAGAATGTTGATAGAGGTTACGCTTTTTTGAGCAGGAGCGGCAATGATACTATAATCAGTAAGCAACTGTGTTAACTATAGTAGCGAGGACTTCTGAAGACACGTAGGATTGTAGATTGATATGATTGTCCAGAAAATAATGTGGAAGCAAAAACAGACTTTATTGTCATACTGACATTAAATTGTGGAGACAATGATGTTGTTACCATTGGCTTTTCTATCTCTACAACTACTGTTTCACAGTATTCCAGTTTAAAGGTGCTAGCCCTTAAAAAAACTGAGTTAATTCCGAAACCGAACATCTTAAGTAGTTATGTAGCATCTCCATCTCAATGCTGCAGGATTATTTAGTTAGATGTTTGTAACCACCTACTATCAAGTGGACCAACTGAATAAAAATTAAATTAAAATTTCTACGGAAATTGTCAAAATAAGATAAGCAGAATCTGTATTTAGGTCAAGCTCTACAATTCCGACCAATATTCGAGAATCTATTTTAAGACATTGCTTCTGATTGAAAATGTAAAGTAACTGAATGATATTCTGTAAATCAAAATGTGACTGTCGATGTTCTCAGTATAATCGGTTTTTATTTTATGGGTGTTTTGCTAGGAACATAGTTTTAGTATTTTCAGAGCTTTGAACATAATTATAAAAAATAAAATAGGTAGAATAGTTGTGTCTACAGTTTTTTCAATTTCTACGAAAATCCGTACTGCAGCATCAAAACAAACAAAAGAGTAACAACGACAGCGAAAGTAATTAAACTCGCCATTTCTCACCGGAAGTTGGAATCCAGAGATAACAAACATTTTTGGGAACAAATTCAATTATTGAAAAGGAAATGAAATGGATCAAAATATTGACATTTCCATCGGTTCTTTTATTCAAATGTTTTAGCGATGATTAAAAAGGGGACTTGCATTATTTCGTTTATACACCGTTTATCTTATCATGTTCCAAATGTAAAAATAAGATTACTAGATAGCTTTAGATACTCAGTAGATAGATATTATGATAAGATTTTTAAAATATTTAAATGACTACCTTATTCGTAGCCTAGACAGATATCTGTCTTCTAAGGAAAACACAATAGGCATGATGACAGATTTTGAAAAACTGTTGTATCATATTCAGAAATATATACTTATTGTAAAAAATATCATATTTCGGAAAAAAAAGCATGATTTATATGAAAAAAATCAATTTAAAATTTTATGTTTAAAATTCCCACCAAAACGCTCCAAAGTGTCATGGCGTCAATTTTGACGTCACTCTTGAGCAGTGTTACCAACTCGAATTTTTATAAATCCTTCCGTACGACTCTAAAAGTTGGTAGTTTCCGACCAAACTCAATTCGAAAAGTAGGTAGATCTACCAACTTCTTTTTTTCAAGATTTAGAAGGAATCTGCACGGTCTATAACCGATTATTTTAGTAAAAATAAATTATTTTTCTGACTATTTTTAAAAAAGCAATAAGAAAAAACTAAATTGTTAATTTTTAGAATAAAAACAAAATAAAAAAAAATCCCATCCCACTAATTTACCCCCTAAATTTGGGGGGAAAACCCCTAAGTTGGGAACCATGCTCAATAGTGACGTCATTCGCTCTGATTGGCGTTCAGAATATCATGGCGGACTGTAGTATTTTGTAGATTTATTTTTAAAAATATTAATTAATCTCGCTTTAATTATAATAATACCTTGTAATTTTTTAATATTTTATTTACGTTTCATTAGATGGTAGCATAATTTTTGTGTATTTTATTCACAGTCATCATGCCTATTGTTATCGATTATTTTACGGATCTTTGATGGATGATAACATAAGCTTATCTAAGTATGTGTTGTGATATCTTAAATTAACCGATACTGTTCAATATTATTTTAATCCTTATAGATAAACCCTATTGCGTAGGTTTAATTTTATCTTATTAAAAAATCAAATCAGGTTTGAAAGAAATTGCGCCTATTCATAAAACTGACAAGCATAGCAACTTGCTTTATTGGTGCTAAGTTATGATGACGATTAGGTATTTCAATAGATAGATAAAATGACAGATTTTGAACAATCCGATAGCCTTAACTGAGACGAATACTAAAGTTTCAATTTTTTCAATGGGCCGCGGGTCAGCCCTCTTTTGTCTTCGTCTTTTTATGACAAATTTAACCCTCTCCTAGCTATCCTAATGATTTTTGTGACTAGCTACACATCAATTCTGCGAAAACGATACATTCTTGTGTAATGAGCGGTTTTAAAAAAAGTAAAAAAAAATAGTTCATCCAAATTCGCTAGATGGCGCTGAACAAACTAAGTACGCAGGTGGCCCTATAAAAAAGTAAAAAAATTGAATATAAATAATATAGATTAGATAGAAAGTAATCAGAATTAACCAAAGAAATCCACGAATAAAGAAGTACACAACATAGACGGCGTGTAAGCGTCAGCCTGTAGGCTGAGGCTGTAGGCTAATAAAAGAAACACATGTACCTATAGCTATAAGCTGCACCACAGACGATATACTCGTATATACAGCGGTATATATACCGGACTGGACTGCTAAGCGGATGGTTCGGGTCGGGCCAATTTCGTCAAAATAGTTTTATTTACCTTTTATTCAAATTCAAATCAAATCAAAACCGACATTGTTATTGCTAGAGAAAAAAATTGCTCTGTTTTTTTTCTATCCTTTTCCTTTTTTAAAGGTAAAGCCTGCGTACCTACTTAGTTTGTTCAGCGCCATCTAGCGAATTTGTATGAACATTTTTTTTTTTTTAAACCCCTCATTAATTGTTATTACAAAAGGACAGTTAGCTTTCAACGTGTATGTCATTTTGAATTGCAATCATGACAATACACTGATTCACTTAGGCCCACTTGCAGGAAACGTTTTAAACCTCGTTGTTCTGCTAGTGGGCCTTATTCTCTTTGATAGGTGATGAATAATGATGTAATGTATACGTACCGAATTATTGTCATTTCATTCATCATTAATAATTTCATGAATGAATTGACGTTTATCGTCGAGAAATCGTTAAAGTTTCTCACGGATTCCCCACAGAAGATGCAGGCTCAAACATCCCTTGAAATTAATTTAATTCTAGACTTCCACAAAAGAAAAGCTACTGAAAAACGTTTAAAGTTTGTTACTTTTCGTATTAAAAAGTTTATATATCACCCTGAGGTGTTCAAAGTGGTCCCTCTCCTGAAAAAGGTTGGAAAAGAAACATAAATTTTTCTTTATTAATTGTTTTACCTACAGGGTGTTCAAGAAGACGTCGCCAAACAACAAGTTGACGTTGTACCTCGCATCTCGGGACCTGGTGGTTGAGAATGGCGTCATAGACAAAATACAGGGTGTGCTGCATATGGAACCAGAGCATTTGGATAATAAGAAACTATTTGGACAAGTCACATTGACTTTTAGGTAAGGAGATTTATTTGTGCTTTTTACTTACTAGGGGCTCATTTCAATTATTGAAAGCTGTAAACTTTTCCCTCCTTATTGAATTAAGCATTTACATTAAATTCAAATCATTGGCCCCGATTCTGACTACACTCTCTAAACTAAATTAAAGCTATCGCCGTCACTTACTCATCAATAGTATAAGCCAAAGATAGGTAATCATTTTAGTCTTGTCAAACTGAAATGTGCCTGCATTTTGACACAGCGAAGGCAATTTTAGGCTAGTCCTCAGCGCATTTCGTTCAATTTTACAAATATGTGGACTAAATTCAGTGAGACTAATGTACCTGTCTTTTTCTAATACAAAGCATGGGAAAGGGACAGTGATAATTTTAATTTAGTTTTAGAGAGTGTTTTCGAAATCGGGGCCGTTAGCAAAATATGTTTTTCTCTTCCAATCTTATATACTTCGCAGCTTGCAGATTTGAAAGAGACAAAACAGTCGTATATTTTTTTGTTTTTTCGTAAGATCAATACTAAAGTCTTTGTAGAAAACTATGATGCTACACAAAGTCAGCTAAAAAACAGCAGCTAGTATTATATTTTCTTTTATTATCCCCATCAATGAACCCTTTACTTAATAAAAAGAAATGTGACCTCAAAGCGAACCTGCTTTTTCATTTCTCCATTTTGCAGACAGAATTTCTTAACGATAAAACTTTTTCAAACAAGTATAGCGATATTAGCTAACAGGGCAAATTTCTACAATCAATAGAGTTGAAGTCGGTACCTATTGCTCTTTTTAACTTTATAAAAGTTTCACCTTAGCGAAGTATGCTACTTGGAAGCACTTTTTCTATTTGCACCAGTGTTTGTACGCCTTAGTTTTCTGTTGATATTTTCAGTTTATGATTAAAGTAATAGCCTATTTGAATAAGCTCTGTGTCACAAATCTTCTAATTGTAAGAGTCACTTAAAAAATTTGAGATAATATTCTTTAATCTTAAACTTTAGTATTAAGAACGGAGAGTCTTTTGAGAGTGGTAGAGTCTAGCTGTAGGCTCTGTCTGCAGCGATTACTGGGCTGACTCGACCGGTGAAATACCACCGTCGCACAGAAAACCGACGTGATGTAGGGACGATGTTCCTGCGTTTCGTTCGGTGAGTGCGGTATCCGGTGCCCAATTTTCTCAAAGGTCAGCAGCACACCCCTAACACCCACAGTGTTGCGGGTAGTCATGGGCGGCGGTGATCACTTACCATCAGGTGACCCGCATGCTCGTTTGCTACCAATATTATAAAAAAAAAAAACGATTCTGCAGCTTTATTGTCATGCAATCTTGAAGCTGAATATCAATAAAATATGATTTTCCTTCATGATTTTTCATCATTGTGATTTTTGAGCTTTTTTTCTCTGGCTACAATATGTGTTTATCCTTTGACAATTATAATTATTAAATTATATATAGGTACTTAATTATTATATTTAATACGTATATCTCTTTGTATATTATGTTACGGCTAATACCCGAAGTGCGGCTACACCTAGTTTTAGCCGGTTATAAAAGTTTTTAATATGGAAAACTGTAAAAAAAAAAATATACCTATGTACTGGCTCCTTTTTCTGGGTGGTATCAAAAAAGTAACCTAACTAACCTAACCTATTGATGTTCTAACCGGCTAAAACTAGGTGTAGCCGCGCTTCGGGTATTAGCCGTAACATATATATGAAATGATATATTAGATTTGTCAGACAAGCGTTATGACATCTATCTTCTGTTACAGAATGATTAATGATATTAATCACTATGGCTTTGTTTAGAATGTTTAACTCTAACACACTTTATACCGGATATGACTAGCAATAGTTGGTTGCATAAGATTTTGAATGAGGTTATCAATGCATTCTTCCTTTTTCAAAACTCCCATAACTTGGAAGGGTACCCAATATGTTTTTAACCGACTTCCAAAAAAGGAGGAGGTTCTCAATTCGGCCGGTATGTTTTTTTTTGTATGTACACCGATTACATCGAGGTTTCTGAACCGAATTACGTGATTCTTTTCTTTTACAGATTTTTTAAATTACACTTTTTAATAAACATCTTGTAAAAAAGCGCAGCTTTCTTTTTTGAATACAAATAAAGGAGGCTTCAACCTATAGGAAAAATATTAAATCCTGATTCCATACCTTGTGCTTTGTGCATAAACTTGACATTCATCGGAATATTCTCGGAATTCCTTTTGATATTCCATACCAGATATAGCTCAAACAAACACAGGGCTCAAAGGCTTTTCATTATTTGCAGAGGTTTAAATGTTGTCGTAGGTTTTATTAAAATTTAATTTAAACTTGACTTTTTCAACAATTCTTTTAGTTAGATGGCTTAACTTTTTATTGTGCCAGATCATTAGATTAAAAAATGATGAATATTTACTAAAAACGAGTTCAAACTAATTGTGCATAATAAACTATTAGGTTCTTGGCCGTGCAGCTAACTGTTATGCGGTTATTTTATATTTTTAAGTACTTGACGAGATATCTAAAAGAAACTATTTCCACTGGTTGATCGTAGAATTTGTATGTAAAGTAAAGTAAATGTTCCCCTAGCAAACATTAACATTATTTAAGAATTATTATTTAGAATAAAAGTTCTAATCAGAGTTTTGGGAACCGCCTTTTAAGGTCTCTGAAATGATTCCTGAAGGAAAGGGGCCATTCTACTATTAAATTACCTCTTTATTATATACATTTTTACGCCTATTTTTTTTTATTTGTGTCCAGATACGGTCGTGAGGATGAAGAGGTGATGGGCCTGAAGTTCTGCAATGAAGCCATCATGAGCATAGCACAGATATGGCCGGTACACTGCAACCACGACCGGGAACCTAACACACCTTTACAAGTAAGATTTCTTGACTTTCTATCTATCTTCTAAAGGATTCTTTTATCAAAGTTATATGGTTTCATAGATTAAGGATAGGAGAATCGCGCGCTGATTAAATGTTATTGAAAAAATGCAATAAATAGTGTGCCAAAATCGGCCCCTGAGTCAAATAGGAAGATTAATAAGAGATGAACTCTTTGGAGACATGTTTGGTCTGATAAAAACAAATTGAATATGTTTAATGTGGAGCCGTTATAGAGGCAATGCCACTTAATCTATGCACAGTTTATTTTCAGGCAGATAAGATTAGGAAACCTACTCATTATTATGCAATTGGACACAAATAAATAACAGAAACAAATACTTTAACTATAGGCATTTCAACCGTAGGAAGTGTTTTGTTTGCCTAGCAAGCTTCCATCTTAATTACAACCTCTTTAGTCAAACTGGCCAGTAACAAATTCAATTTAAACTCCTTTGATAAAACATAGGTTAATGACCTGTCACAATTAAGCAGCTGTATCTGACATCCATCCGAAACTTAATTACTTTAAGGAAAACCCCTATTAAGATTTAGTCTTAGTATTTTATAAGTTTACCATTTTAATTTAATTCTACTTTATGTTACATATATTCCAAATTTAGTGCCTTTGTGATCATTTATATTTAAGTTAACTTAAATGCCAAATATATTAAACTAGTGGCCGCCCGCGACTCCGTTCGCGTGGAAGTCGGTTTCCCGTGGGAATGAGATGTTTTCCCGCGGTAAAAAGTACCCTATATGTTATTCTGGTGTATAAACTATATTACTGTAAAGTTTCAACAAAATACATCCATTAGTTTTTACGTGAAAGAGTAACAAACATCCATCCATCCATACATCCTCACAAACTTTCACATTTATAATATTAGTAGGATAGTTGGAGGAATCATAAAAGTGTACTCTATATTTAACTTCACTTAACTTTTCAGTTAAGAAAGCTTATTCCTAAACTTTTTGTTTATCTTATGGTACTAGATGTCAAATACCTAATCCGGATCTTAAATAAGTTGTATTACAAACTAATCTCAGTCTACCCACAACCAATAGCAAGGGTTCCAAGCACTTTCATTCAAGATCAATCTTAAATTTGTTATAACGTGACAAGGATCACCAATCAATTCATATTCCGGTAATATAATGTGTAGTTTGTTACTTAATAAGTGGGTTTACTATATTAATTATGTATATATAGTTAAACTTTGAAAGTGTTAATATTGGACCCTTGCCTTTTCAACGAAGTTGGAAATGTAAAATCGGATCATTTTATAAATTCATATCTGGTGACAAATAGAAGCGGAGGTCAGTTCTGTGAGAAACTTTAACAACTCGGCAACTAAATGTCATTAAGTTAGCAAAATCGGGGAGCTGATGGTAAAAGAATCTTGTTTATTATTATATGACTTGATAATGGCAAAACACAGTGGCAAAAAGACCGTTTTTAAACACTCTAATAGCCATGATGATACTCACCAATATTGCTTTGTCAAATTTCAGATTAATTTTATATTTTTAGATAAGTAATATGTTCTCGTTTCGTCTAAAAAAAAACTGCTTCCGAAAACAAAAACTGGGCATTTCTGGAGGGGTATTGGGTACGTTAAGAGCAAAAAAAATATTTTTATGATTAACAGATGAAAAATATTTTTTTTACGTAATTGTACAAAACAATCAGATTTTGCGATGTTTTCAAATTAAATAGGGTTTTAATTTAATTTGCAATGTATATAATCGCACCTGAACCAACAGTTGATGTGTGTGCGATGATTTCAAGCGCCGAATATGACTTTTCAATCCTTAATAACTTTTTTAAATTGGGTTTTCAGGGTATGTTGTAAGTGAATTTAGTTACTATTGAGTCTCCAGAATACATGGTTTCAGGCTTCGGAAGTGGTCTTTTTACACCCGTTATAGTCGAATACACTTAACGCGGCACTAAAAAATCAGCCCTAAAAAGTTCCGCATACCACACGTCGCTTATCCATCATCATTTCCAGGAGGCCCTAATCAAGCGCCTGGGCTCCAACGCGTTTCCGTTCCAACTGGAGCTGACCCCGATGGCGCCCCCGAGCGTCCAGCTGGTGCCCGCGAAGCAGTACCACGGTGCGCCTATTGGAACCTCGTACGATGTTAGAGCTTATATCGGTAAGTCGATCTCGTTTATTGATGGGTAACTAATAATAATAATAAAAAACATTCAACAATTTCGTAAATTAAAAAAACTTGTGGCTGGTCTAGCTATGATCTTGGGTACATCACTAGACATATATACTAGTTTATATAAGGCTATTATTAAAGGTTCTTGTATTAATTTTAGTTTTATCTTAATACTTTGGTTATGAGCCTAGAGTTTTAATCTACTTACTACATAATCTAGAATAGATAGGTAAGTTACTGGTTTTACAAACTTTGTTGCCTTTTATACTTTACTACCTACCCATTTTTACCCTAGCATTAGGCATAAATTAATTTCTTCACAAAATAAATAAATTCAATATACTCATTCATACCCATTTCATAAATAGGTATAAAAAATATATATTTGTAGATGTAAGGAATATTCAAGCTTTTATTTGCCATTTTTTTTATATTCTTTATACCTATTGTGGGAGATCAAACTTTAAATGTATCTATCTTTTATGAATTCAAAAACGAGTTTCCGCATGATAAAATATTTACCTTTCCTATTTTTCTTACTTTTATATTTTTTAATTATTATTTTTCTAAGAAAACACCAAGGGGGCAATCCCTTGTTCATAAATAAGTATAACGGCTCAATTAGTCTCTCTTGCAAAAGAAAATATACTAAACCTGATTAAGAAGCGCGCAAGATAAATGACACAAAATTTCAAACTCGGTACAAAATACACATGTAAATTACCATCTTATTCAAAATTTGATTTATACATTCGACATTTTGTCCCCTTTATAAACTTGGGTTGTTCCAAAATAAAGCTTCAGTCATTTTGTTTCAAAGTAGTTGAAAGAAATACGTTTCTATGATAAAACTTTATACTTTTGATATTTACGCAGGTATCATGTAAAAAACAAAAACTTTGTGAAAAAGATGTGCTTTAAAAACAACTTTGTAATTCTACATATTTACATAACATGATTTGACTTTTAGTTTGAAGACTTGCTTTATACCCACGCGCTATGTTTAAACTTTGTAATCGATTTTCAGTACTTATCCACCTTTATTACGTAGTTACGTTTCATTTATGTATACCAGAATTCCTAATGAACTGTGGGCATTTTAATTATTTGTTTAATGACAGTTTCAAATAACACAAACATAATTCATGTTAATTAATTCAGTTGTACCTATTTAAAAAAAAAAATTAAAATAATTAAAAAAAATTACAATCTTATTTCCCCACAGTTAGATATTCACCAACCCCCGGAACAAGCTGGCTTTCGCCCTGGGCTTTCTACTACAGACCACTTACATTCACTCAACCAGATTATAGAGAAAAGTCAAGAATACAGCATCCCAGTTCATATAGCATTTGTTGACTACTGTAAAGCTTTTGATAGTTTAAATCATACTGCAATTTTAAATAGCCTATCTAAACAAGAAATTGATAAAAACTACATACACCTTATTAGCAAAATATATAGTTCAAGTACAGCAGCCATCAATGTGCAAGGAAGTGGTCCAATATTTAAAATAGAAAAAGGAGTGAAACAAGGGGATCCACTCTCTCCTAAACTTTTCACTAGCACCCTTGAAGAGATTTTCCGCAAACTCATACCTGGATGGACTAACTACGGTATTGACATCGGTGGGCAAAAACTAACCAACCTGCGTTTTGCCGACGACATCGTACTGTTCGCTTCAACGGCCAAAGAACTTAGTATAATGCTTACCGATCTTAAACTGGCGAGTCTTGAGGTTGGACTCAAAATGAACATGTCAAAGACCAAAGTTATGACGAACTGCACTAAAAGGCCTATAAACGTCGATGGGGAAGAAATTCCGCATGTCCAAGAATACCTTTACTTGGGCCAATTAGTCTCCTTCCAGGCCAGACAAGACCGAGAAATCGAAAGACGTGTCGAAAATGCCTGGAGGAGCTATTGGTCTATGAAGAACTTCATGAAAGGTAACCTGCCTTTACCATACAAGAGGAAATTAATGGACATGTGCATTCTCCCAATTTTAACGTATGGTGCGCAAACTTGGTCTTTGACGGATAATCAGAAGTACAAACTCAAGGTTTGCCAGAGAGCGATGGAGCGTAGCATATTAGGAATTAAATTGACCGATCGGGTTCGAAATTCAGTGCTACGGTCCAAAACACTTTTCACCGATGTCGCCCTTACAGCTGCAAAGCTCAAATGGAATTGGGCGGGCCATGTGAGCCGAATGTCTGACAGAAATTTTGCCAAGCTGACCACCGACTGGCAACCCGCAACAAGACGACGGCGCGGTCGCCCTCGTCGTCGATGGCGGGATGAATTGGATGCATTCGACTCCAACTGGACTACATCCGCAATAAATAGAGACTCGTGGAGAAGTAGGGGAGAGGCCTTTGCTCAGTATTGGGACACTTTGGGCTTTAAATAATAATAATAATAACCTATTTTTATTTTGACTGGTCATTTTGTTCTTATCTTTTTGTTTGTTCCACCACCATCTTTATAAACCTTATTGATTATTCATCTGGTAAAGTAGGTATATGAGCTAAGGGTTTCGAAAACCACCTTATATTCCCTGAACATCGCTTTACCCTTTCACGTAATCCTTAAATCTCGATGAAATTCACCTTCCAAGCTTTTTCTTTGCAAATATTATGTATATTTTGTTTTGGTAAGTCAGGTAGTCTATTGTTTTGAGGAAGGAAGAGTTATCCGATCCAGTTAAAATTTCTGTAATAAAAATCGATTATCATCCAATTTCTTTTAGTATATTATAAGTAGATTAAGAATATCCATCTTATCCTTAAATACCTACTTCCACATTACTTCGAGATGAAACGAAAAACACACACGTATTTCATAACGGTACACCAAAAATGGTAAGAACATTATTCAAACTAATACAAATCTAACCGAAAACTCACTCAATATTGTAGTTATGTGTGTACTGTAAAGGGAACCATTATTATTTTTATACGAGTTTATATGTTACGGCTAATACCCGAAGTGCAGCTACACCTAGTTTTAGCCGGTTAGAAGTGTTTTTAATATGGAAAACTGTAAAAAAAAATTATACCTATGTATATAAAAACTGGCTTCAATCATGAGTCGACGGAGTCCCGCTAGGCGGGACTCCTTTTCCTGGATGATATCAAAAAAGAAACCTAACTAACCTAACCTATTGATGTTCTAACCGGCTAAAACTAGGTGTAGCCGCACTTCGGGTATTAGCCGTAACATATAAACTCGTATAAAAATATTAATGGTTCCCCTTACAGTAGCCAACATTTTATAGTATTTGTTGTATATTGTTGGGATTGATGTAGAAAAGCTGCCCACAAGAGGTGATGCGCTAATTAAAATTAACCCTGTATACACCCACAATTACATCGGTGTTGAAGGTGCCTTCGAAAAATTGGGCATGGTTAAACCAATACCGGTAAATCATCTTAGGACTGATTGAGAACGACGTTGCTTGATTCAAACATTGACTACAAACTAGCAAGTGCTAAAAAAAAAATATTTGTAGATGTACTTTTTATTTATAAGCGAAGAAAATACCAATTTTGGTTAGATAATGAAAATTATTCTCCATTCGCCTTTAAAATATGTCATGAGATCTCTTCTCAGAAATGTAAATATTTATTTATTAATTTTACTCGAAGAGAAAAAATACTTTTTTGTGAAAGAATTTGTTTTCAATGCACAGAGGAATATTCAAGCGTTTATTTGCCATTCTTTTTTACATTCTTTATAGGTACCTATTGTGGGAGATCAAACTTTAAATGTATCATTTATGAATTCAAAAATGAGTTTCCGCATAATAAAATAATTACCTTTCCTATTTTTTCCAACTTTTGCATTTTGATTTCAATTATATAATAATAAAGGGACCACCTTGCCGCGGTAGGAGGGCTTACGGGAAGCATGGTACAGGTTATAGCTAATAACATCATAATACCCTTCCCAAACTAACGGTTCCACTCCTAAATCCAATTCCCTTTCCCCTTTTCCTCTCCCCAACACTCAATCCTATCCCAAATCTACCAATCCAAGGTCTGCCGTGCCGAGGGATGCATGGCCGGGGGTGTGCTCGGTCGCTAGCGTGCCACGCCTGGAACTAGGGCGAACTCCAGGTGTAGTCTACAGTTTGTAGGCCAGCTCTTATCCTGACAAGCGGGGCTCTGTGGGGATCGACGAAGAATTACCCTAGCTAATCGTGGGAACAACATGCAAAATTCTTTACAAACAAACAAAAGGTATAATTTAAGACGACGCCTTCCTCAAACTGCGTCTATTATAGAAACAGAACTTGAAAATATTCCAGAAAATACTCCTATCTCCCATTCATCATCTCCTATATCATCTACTTATAGTCTTTTCGCATCACCCAACTCATCGACTCATTCTTACAATTTACGTCCCGAATCCCGTTCATCTTCAGAGAGTTATATGTCAGATGGTGCTGTGTTGGAAGCAGACGCTTATAATCCAACACTCACTACTGGTCCAACTCGTGCGCGCAAAAGATGGTCCGAAGATATGAATCGATTCATCTGGCGTACCTACCTAGTCGCAACCTCTTTAGAGACGCGACCGAGAGGATATCTGGACACACTTTATAAAGAATTTAACAGTAAATTTCCAAACGTAAATGCAACAAAACAAAGATTAGGTGATCAAAGGAGAGCAATAGTGAATAACAAATTATTAACAGACGAAATACTGACAGAAATTAGATCGGAAGTAACAGCATTATTAGGGACCACAGAAAATTTGTTGAACTTTTCAATTACGAGTCAAAATAATACTTTACAATCTACATCACACAACCTACAGACACAAAGTGCCGAATGCCTACCAAGTAGAACACGCATGAGCTGGACACCTGAAATTAATGAAAATGTCATTAGAATATACTACACAGTCACTGAAAATGAAACGGACAAAACGAATTACAGAAAGAAACTACACTCCAAGTTTACTCAGTTATACCCTAGTTTAAACCACTTAAGTGAACAAAGAGTTTCTGATCAACTTAGAGCCATACTCAATAATAATTATATTACAAGTCAAAGATTGCAAGAAATAAAAAATGAAGTTTCCTTAATCCTTCAGAATGATAATCAAAATCGAGTGCGTGTCGATTTGCTAAGCTCATTAAATACAAGTAATGATTTCCAATTAGGTTTAGAGACCCAAAATACCGATCTAGATGTTTCCTCTTTGTCAACATCGCAAGATTTCGTTGTAAATGAACAAGATGCTACAGAAAATTTTCATAGTATAACAGAACAAACAAACATAGACCGTATTTTTAACGAAACACTTACAATTTTTAATAACACCGATCCAACTTCTAGACCGTATATCCCGAAACAAAAACCATCGCGTCGATTGACTAATGTTGTAAACTATATCAACAAAAATATTCTGCCAAAATATTTAAATTCTGATCAAGATTTTATCACTTTGCAAACAATAATTTATATATATATATATAGGCTATATGCAATGGTACAAAAATAAATAACAACACAGACGTTACTGTTAGAAAACCAAAAGTATTAAACAAACCACATTGGCAGTTACGTTTAGAAAAGAAAGTAGAACTCCTTAGAAGTGACATCGGGCGACTTACTCAGTTCATAAGAGGAAATAGAAGTAGAAAAGTTTTAGTAGCAGTTAATAGAATTAAGTTGGTTTACCAAACTCATGCGCAACACGAAAATCCAAATTCAACAATGGAGCATTACCTAGATACACTAAAACAAAAGCTAAGTACAACAGCTAGTAGATTGAAACGGTACCTCGCATGTACTAACAGAAAAAAACAAAACGCATTATTCAACACTAACGAAAAATGTTTTTATCGGAAAATTTCATCTCAATCTGTAAACACAAACACCGCATCATTAGAACTACCATCAGCCGCTCAGTTTCACGAATTTTGGGCTAATATATGGCAAAAACCAGTACTCCACAATGATAACGCAAGCTGGTTAGGTCAAGTAAGCGCAAACTGCGAAGCTATGACATTCAATAACATAACAATTGATGCATTTATAAAAGTTATTAGTAGAACTCACAATTGGAAAGCACCGGGTACAGACAAGATTCACAATTTCTGGTACAAAAAATTTACTTCCACGTATCCATACATTCACACACACATAAATAACTTCATACAATCACCA
This sequence comes from Emmelina monodactyla, assembly GCA_916618145.1. Lineage (NCBI taxonomy): Eukaryota > Metazoa > Arthropoda > Insecta > Lepidoptera > Pterophoridae > Emmelina > Emmelina monodactyla. Next base: position 9,680,870 of record OU745304.1, on the reverse strand, counting down.
CACACTATGCCAGACTACATAGCCCAAGGAGTCACATACATGATACCTAAAGACACAGATACAAAAAATCCTGCAAAGTACAGACCCATCACATGCTTACAAACAATCTACAAAATTTTAACAGCTTGTATCAGTGAAACAATTTATGAACATCTTGAAACACACAATTTACTAGCCGAACAACAAAAAGGATCAAGAAAAAAGAGCCAAGGCTGCAAAGAACAACTAACACTAGACAATATCGTAATGAGAAATGCTTTAAAAAATAAGAAAAATGTTTATGTCATGTACATCGACTATAAAAAGGCATTTGACTCTGTCCCACACAGTTGGCTGCTCTACATCCTGCAGGTTTATAAAATTCATCCGTCGATAGTAGCTTTCCTAGAGCATACGATGAAGAAATGGCAAACACATCTTAACATAAATGCAGACTGTGCAACTATTACTACTGAACCAATTGCTATTTGTCGAGGTATATTTCAAGGAGATTCACTGAGTCCTTTATGGTTCTGCCTTGCCCTTAACCCACTTTCTTACTTACTTGACAATAGCAACAATGGAATCAACCTCACACATTTTAATGACCAATTCAAACTCACTCATCTAATGTACATGGATGACATAAAACTCTATGCTAGTAGCAAAACTGAACTTGATGATCTTGCAAGAATTACTCAGGATTTCTCCAATGATATTCATATGGCCTTCGGTATAGATAATTGTAAAATTCTTTCTGTCGAACGTGGTAAGATTGTCCTTAACAGTTATCTCCTAGACAATGACCAAACTATTGAACCTTTACTAGAAAACGAAACATATAAATATTTAGACAAGCACGACAAATTAACCAAAAAACTGCAAAAACCGAAATAATACAAAAATTTAAGCACAGACTGACACTTATCTTAAAAACTGAACTTAACTCAAGAAATTGCATTAAAGCTATCAATACATTTGCAATACCAATCCTTACATATTCGTTTGGCATAATTTCATGGTCGAAATCTGACTTAGTTAAATTCCAACGTATCATAAATACACTGATGACCAAATTTAGGAAGCACCACCCCAAGACATGTACGCAGCGTATGACTTTGCCAAAACTAGATGGAGGACGGGGCCTCATTGATGTAAAAAACCTACACAATAAGCAAATAACTACCCTCCGACAGTATTTCTACACAAAATCGCAAACTTCACAACTACACAAGCTTGCTATAGCAACAGACCTTAAATTAACACCTCTTAACCTAAATAACACTAGCATACAACCAAACGAACTCATTATTACTAACACCGAGAAAATTACACAATGGTCCCAAAAAGCCTTACACGGTAGACACTTAGCTGATTTAAGCCATGCTTATGTCGATAAGCAGGAATCGAATGCATGGCTTAAACGCGGTGAACTTTTTCCAGAAACGGAAGCTTTTATGCTGGCAATCCAAGATCAAGTTATATGTACCAGAAATTACAAAAAGCATATTACTAAAGAGTTACCTCCAAATTCATCTGATATTTGTAGACACTGTAACAGAGCACCAGAAACTATTCAACACATAACAGGAGCTTGCAGTAGGCTAGTTCAAACTGATTACAAACATAGGCACGACCAAATAGCTAATATAATTCATCAAAACATTGACTAACGTTTGGGGGAAACGTGAAGGAAAATAAAAGATTTTAATCTTTTTTCAAGCTTTATATTCAAAGCATAAAAGTGATTTTAATGTTATGTGCCCACAGTCCGAGCACGAAAATATGACTGAGTCTGGAAGGATGCTGTCAATATCTCATTGTTTCTTCTTTAGAATCTATTTAAATAATATAAAACAATAGCTGCCAGTATTCCAGCCTACATAAGTTTCCTACATAGTGCTTATGCACATTACATCCCACCGCCTACGAAAAAGACTTTGATACTAATCAAAATCGGCATCACTTCCAGGCACATGTCTTCCTAGCCTACCTAAGTTAGGAAGCTCCGAAGTAAAAGTGATTCGACCCAATAGTTGTAGCTAACAACCAGTCAGGTTAAAATGTGGAGTAAACAAATGAAATAAGAAAGATAAATATTTAAACAAGTTAAACTGACCCCTTCATGCAAAAACCTAACAAAAATACATGATGTATGGGTGAATCACAGTATGCTAGTCCAAAAACTTCACAAGAACTTAAAAATAGGAATTTTGAAAATAGACGCAAAAAAAACTTAAATATTTCAATCACAATCGTAGTGGTTTAATCATCATGCATCTAGGCAGCATCCAGTAATCATGGCTGCTTAGCTGCATTATCAAATTATCTCTATAGATACATCATTGTCCAAAGTCATCATCTGAAAATTATCAATGTTACATCTCGCTCGACAAAAGACAAAAATAACAATACAAAACACCACATAATGACTCGATATAACAAATGAGAAATATTATTATCGAACAACTACTCCATCATCCACATACCTACACAAAATTCATTTAATCAAATTTACCTACTTCATCAAGATTTTAACAGTCTAAGACAAACCTATCTTTACTCAATATGAAGTTTCATAAATTAAATACGTATTTGATTATTAAATCTTTGGGGCAAATAGTGAAAACATTCAAATATTCCATACTTGTGATAACGCTTAATAAAAATCAACAATGATACAACAAACCAATAAATAATCTCTTCACGCTCCCCCTGGAATATGTGCAAATCATCTCTAAATAGAATCAAAGATTCCCTTCTCCAAGATATTCTTGTTAAGAAGTTTTAGATAGGGAATGACAGCGATTCCACACGGCAAAAACTAACTTTCCACATTCCTTTTGTCGTATCATTATTCTTTTCGGTAACACTATTTTTAATAACAATCATTTTTCACAATTATGATCATGCATTTAATTAAATTATTCCGTATTCATCACCATTTGTAAACATAAACAAACAATACTGACTGACTTGACATAAGAAAATTACATGACAGAACTGACAGTTTTTTTTTACCAATGTCACCATCCATAGACAAAGCAAAAATCTAAAACCCATAATAAGTATTTTTTTTTATGGCAATCGAGCAAGTATTCGTTTCTTAATTCTATTCATCAACTTAATAAAAGACCTAAGATGATACCATATGGAATGTTATTCCATGCGTTACCATTTCTTATACATAACACATACCTTATACCGTTAAGATAAACGAAATATCTTATTTCATCTATAAATAAAAGCTGAAACTATTACACAAAAATATAATACAAAAATATAATGAGAAAGAATAGTGTACCTACCTACCTATAATACATGAATAATATTCTAGAAGTTGGGCAAAATATATTACAATCGTAATTTGAACGGCTTCATAGAATTATGATGATATATTAAATTACGAGCAGAAGAACCATTGACTTTTGTAATTAAGTAATTATTATTACTTAAACAACGCACGACTCTATATGGGCCAAAATATAAGCGTGACAGCTTAGAACCAATCCTAGTCGTTTTCCTAGGGTTATATACAAGAACTAAATCTCCAGGTTCATAACGCACAAACTTGACCTTCCTGTCAAACAGTCTCTTCTGACGTGTTTGAACCTTACGTATATTTTCTAACGCTTTCGTGATACGCACATTATTCGCAGCAGAACGTGACGTAATATCGAGATCATCCGTTAACAAATTTATATTTACATTGGCATCGGACCTTATAAGAGGATCGCGCGCGAACATAACTGAAAATGGAGACAACTGAGTAGAAGACTGTTTAGATACGTTGTATGCATGATTTATGAGCGGTACATACATACACCAATGAGATTGTTGCGAATTCGCATACATAGATAAACCTTGAATTAAAGTTCTGTTATACCGTTCTACAAGACCTATAGTTTGTGGATGCCGTGTAGCGGCTACACACAATGTCGTATCAAAGAAATCGAGTGTTTCTTTGACCATATTCGAAGTGAAAATCGAACCTCGGTCCGTCAATACTTGATTAACCGAACCAAACTTACAAAAAACATCATTTACAAGAAAATCACAGATAGACTCGGCTGTCGCCCTAGGTATCGCTTTGCAGATGGCGAACTTAGTCAAATAATCAATACAAACCAAAACATATTTATTCCCTAGTGATGATCTGGTGAATGGACCTAACACATCGATCGCAACTTTGTCAAAAATACGATTTACAGTTATTGGCTGTAACGGCGCAAGGAAATTAACTTTCTTTCTTTCTTGACAATTTTTACAACTAGCTATGTAATCATAAATTTTTTTATCGACGTTTTCGATAAAATATCGCTCACGAAATTTACCTAATGTCTTCGTAAGACCAAAGTGAGCTCCACACCAGGGATCATCATGAATCTCGGACATGACCTCTAAAAATAAACATTCTGGTAGTACAATCCTATCGATAAAATGACCACCCATTTCAATTCTATGGTATAACCGACCATTTAATAAATGAAAACCTTTATAATTCCTACTACGACAAGCATTGATTTTACTGACCATATTTACACAAAAATTATCGCGAGACTGTTTAGTATCGATATCGACAATATCGATTTTATACAACTCTAAACCATCAGACATTTGTGGTTGAGTTTTGTCTGAGGAATTGTCATCTATTAACGGATTCCTACTCATAAAATCTGCCAACACATTTTCCTTTCCTTTACAATATACAATATTAAAATCATACGACTGAATAGCGAGGGCCCACCTAGCCAATCTACCATTCATATCTCTTCTATCTCGCAACCAAACTAAAGCCCTGTGGTCTGTTACCACATCAAATTTTAAACCCCATAATAGATGCTCAAAATACTTCAATGACCAAACAAGAGCGAGACATTCTCTCTCGGTGATCGTATATCGCGTTTCGCAGTCAGATAACTTTCGGGAAGCGAAAGCTACTGGGAATAACCTATCAGTTCCCTGTAATAAACACGCGCCCAAAGCATCACCACTCGCATCCACATGCAATCTGGTGGTGATATTAGAATCATTTGAAAAATGTCGTAATAATGGAGGGTTACTGATTAATTTAAATAGAGTATCATAAGATTCCTGTTGCTCTTTAAGCCACTCAAATTTTACGCCTTTCTTTAACAAATGAGTTAAGGGCATCGCGATTGCCGCAAAATTACCAATAAATTTCCTATAATACGAAAATAACCCTAACACAGATTTGACATTTTTGGTGCAGGATGGTACCTTTAATGACTTTATCTTTTCTATATTAGCGTCCTCCGGACGAATACCTTCACCCGATATTTTATGACCTAATACCGACACTTGATCGTACGCAAAATGACATTTACTGGGTTTCAGGGTCATATTGGCCTCTTTGAGTCTTTGAAGAACCTTCTTCAAAGCGGTGCAAAACTCATCATAGTCCCTACCATACACTAATATATTATCAACATACACTATAGCGTTTCTATACTTTAAACCACCCAGAACCTTGTCCATAGTGCGTTGAAAAACAGCCCCACTAGTTTTAAGACCAAAAGGAAGAACATTAAATTCAAAAAGACCCGACGGTGTCACAAAGGCAGTTTTATGCTTATCAGCTTCCTTAATAGGAATTTGCCAATAGCCTGAGTTTAAGTCCAAATCCGCAAAGTATTTAGCTTCTGACAGATATGACAATAAATCATCTATGCGTGGTAGTGGATAAGAATCAGTAATAACTTTCTTATTTAACGATCTATAATCAATACAAAAACGCCACGAATCGTCAGGCTTTTTAACTAAAACGACAGGAGACGCATAAGGAGAACGCGATTCGCGAATGATGCCATTCTGCATCATCTCGTCTACCTGTTCGCGAATTATCCGATGCTGCTCATGCGAAGCACGATACGGAGACTTATGGACTGGTGTATCATCAACAGTGTTGATTTCAACCTCCGAAATCGAACACGATCCTATTTGCGTCTTATCAAACGCAAACTGCTCTTCATATTCTGATAAGATTTTAACTAATTTTCCTTTATCATTTCTGGATATTTTATCAGAAATGTCTAGTGTATTCAAACCCCTATTTTCTGAAAATATTTCTCCTACATTCTCGCCCAATGCCGTCTCATTATTTAAAAAAAACAATTTGTCTTGTTTTGACAAGTACGGCAAATGGCATTGTTCTGACAAGTATGGCAAATGGTCATTCTCATCTGCACGCAAAAATGGTATACACAAATTATCTGGAAAAATTAATAGATTTTGCCCAAAATCTATCGAAGTCCTATGAATACTGAAAAAATCGCAACCTAGAATTACATCGGTTGTAATACTTTTTACAACAGCGAACGTATGTTCGAATAAATAATTTGACAAATAAAATTTTATTTTGAGTGAAAGAATAATGTCAAGTAATTTGCCATTCGCGACACGCAACAGAGGCTTTTTATTATCTACGCTACTATTTACAATATTATTATGTACAAACTTATCTATATTTTTATAGTAAAAATCTTCCGACATGACCGAAAGACTGGCACCGCTATCCAATAGCGCGGACGTGGTGATACCGCACATCTTCATTTCTATATAGGGCGTTGTAGTGGAACCTTCTCTGTCGTCGGTCGCTAGTGTGGTTCCCTGTCCTAGCGCCGCCGAGCATTTGGGTGCTCATTTCGCATGTCTTGAGAAGGTGTCTGTCTATTCCTTAAATTATACTGATGCTGTTGTGGTTGCGAAAATGGCGGCCTGCTCGTTCCTGCTTCATCACCAGCGCTTCTTCTGGCGGAGTATGAAGCTCCCGTGGGTTGTACATGGCGCTCCGGAACATGTGGAGTTCTTGACGACCATGGTGTAGAAAAGTTATCACTGATTTGACGGGGTGGATGTGTTAACCGCACATTCTGGGCACCGTCACCCCGCGAGTAAGTATGATTGAAGGAACCAGAGTTCCCTAATGTTTGTATCTTGACCGGCAACGCCAATTGTTTTGGTTGTAAATTCAAAATCTCGTCCTCTTGCAATGCTGCTTTTTTAAATGCAGTCAAGTCACTAAATACATGTGTTGCATATCGTGTTCTATTATTAAAAGTTAAAGATTTCAAAATTTGTTTTATTATCTTCTCATCTGATGTAATCCCAGCTTTTTTAGCCAACAATGACATTCGGTAGATGAAGTCTACTGTCTTTTCATCATGATTTTGCCGATTTGAATAAAATTGAGCGGCGTAATCCGGATCTGAGGTGAATTCTTGTTTCAAAGCCTCTACTATATCTTCAAAAGTTGAAGCATCGTCACTGATGGTGTGAAAATAATTGAGGGCAGGCCCCGATAAATAATTTGAAATTAAAATCGCCTTGGTATTGTCATCCCAGGAATTTAAAGCTGCTAATGCATTGAACTGCTTAATAAAAACATCAATATGAGAAGAAACGCCGTCAAACGTTTCCATGTTAGAATGTGTACCTATAGTGTATTTGTAGGTACTTATCTGTATACTATGTTTCTTGAGTTCCAGTCAATATCCAATATTATTCCAATTTTTCGTAGCGTATATCAGCGTATAGTAATATTCTTGTATTAGTAGTTGCAGCTGCACTTGACTGGACACGTTACCATGTGTCTATCCCTGAAAAGCACTGATTTTACTCGCGACAGTACCCGCGGTACTCGATACGGCGCCTCCACCAACTAACGTTTGGGGGAAACGTGAAGGAAAATAAAAGATTTTAATCTTTTTTCAAGCTTTATATTCAAAGCATAAAAGTGATTTTAATGTTATGTGCCCACAGTCCGAGCACGAAAATATGACTGAGTCTGGAAGGATGCTGTCAATATCTCATTGTTTCTTCTTTAGAATCTATTTAAATAATATAAAACAATAGCTGCCAGTATTCCAGCCTACATAAGTTTCCTACATAGTGCTTATGCACATTACACATTGCACATAAATTAAAATTAATACCGGAAAAAATAGCTTATTATAAATACCAACCTCAAACTATCCTTGAAAATCAACAATTTAAACTCTATTGGGATCGAACCATTATCACAGACAGAACAGTACACTGCAATAGACCTGACATTACACTTCACAACAAAACAAATAAAATCACATATCTAATTGACATTGCCGTACCCAATACTCATAATTTGCAAACTACAATATCCGAAAAAATTACAAAATACCAGGAACTAGCAGTAGAACTAAAAAGACAATGGCGATCAGAAACAGTTCACATTGTGCCTATAGTTTTGTCAACAACAGGTGTTATTCCTAAATCAATGAAACAAAGTTTAGCTGTTCTTGACCTCCCTTCCAAAAGTACCATAAACCTAATGCAAAAAGCAGCAATCCTTAATACATGTCGAATAACGAGGAAATTTCTGTCCTCGACTTCTGTTTTGTCCACATTTACAACAAGTTAAACTCGCTTAGCTATGGCTCGCTTGTTTGACTTTATAAGATCAAACTCCCTTCACTTAGAAGAGAAAATTAAATTAACTAACAAAAATATAATAATAATAATATTTATTGAACAAAGAGGTTACAAAGTTTGGTACATTTTACATTAATCATATTATTTTACATCTGAATCGAAAAAATAATGCTGCACTGTTTTCTTCACTAAGCTATTGCCTGTTATGAAGAATCCAGTGAGTTCTCCATACAATACAATGTAATTAAAAGGAAAAAAAAGAAAAAGTAAAAAATAAATCTAAAAAGGTATTGAGTTAAAAGTATTATTGGTGAGTGCGTGAGTATGAGTATGTGTGTGTGTATGTGTGTGTGCGTGTGTGTGTATGTGTGTGTGTGCGCGTGTGTGTGTATATGTTGTTGTGTTAGTAAAAAACTAGTGATTCCATACAAGCGCTTATTTGATGATACTTATAAAATCTTCTCTTTCTTGGTAGTCTAATGTAATTAAATAGTTCGTTACATTGGTTTTGCAATCAATTCTATTAAGCCTATCGATCTGCAATATTTTGTTTATTTTATCATACAGGAAGGAACCTAAAAAGTAAATAAACTTTTGAGAGAAGAAGGTATTACATTTGACACTACCGAAGATGATATCCTTGCGTCTTTTTTCCAGATTTAGATCTGGTCGTATTTTGCGTTGATAGAGGGTCACTGACAGAAATTAAATAGATCTTGATTTCTAAGAAAACACCAAGGGGGCAATCCAGTAATTTTCAACGAGCCCAAGTGGTGACGTGCGTATGCCAGTGGTTCTTCAATTCAATTCAATTTTGGGGTAATATGGCTTCTACCCTGGGGCCTGATTCTGTAATTTTTAACGTTTCGTGTGGTAACGTGCGTGTGGCATGCCAGTGGGTCCTGTGAGGACAATTTGTAGGTATTCTGTAAGCCACGCGTGTCGTACGTGTGGCTTGCAAGCAACTCCATAAGGCGCTTCGCTTAGATTGATAGTTCATTCAACCATTCATTATTTCTCAATATCAATATCCCGTCAATAATTCATCAATATTAAGAAAAAAATATATACTTTTGTACAATTTTATTTTAAATCTGTATTAAAAGTTTTTTGAATATAAATGGATATACTTTTTTAAGCGCTTTGATTAAATATTATTTAAAATAATGTTTCGTCTGCTCTGCCTTTAAACCTTGAGCCTGACTTTGAAATGTAATAATTCGATAACTCGTTGCAATCCTAAGGTTCGAGTCTATTGTTGAAGTTAAGCGACGTCGGCCGCGGACAGTCCTAGGATGGGTGAACGCTTGTGGTATTATATTCTGATTTCTTCCGTGTTTTAGACACGTTTATTTTGTTGGTCTCAAATAGTTATTCAATAAAAAAAAAAAAATAAGGAATGGTTAGGTTCCCATCATGATTTGCCTTAAGGACTAGGTAGGTATTACCTATATATTTTTCAAGCTAACGGGAAAATAGCGTAGCAAGACCGTGGTGTTACGAATATCCTGTGGCAAGCAGTCTTTTGATCGTTGTGTGCGTTGGTGTCTATAGACACAATCTAATAATACCATGACAAAGCTTATCTTAAAATTGTAATATCCTATGATTACACACCATGCAAAATAAATGGTAATTAGGTTTATAGGTTTGAAAAATATATATTGTATTAATTTAAAAATAAATAATATAAACCTTTTTGTAAATAAATAAAATAAAAATAAAAAAATATACAAAAATAGTATAATAAAAGATATATTTTTAATCAAGTTATTTTCCTGCTTTTGCTTTGGCGTGAACGTTCAACTTCATGAAGCGGGCGTCGAGCTAATACGACGTCACACCTTAGTTGTTTCCACCAGCAGATTGCTGAGGACATTTCCTCTTACCATTGAAGCCACTGAACCAGTAGCTTACCTAAAAAAAATATTTATGAAAACATAATTAAGTATATTAGGTACAATGTTACTTAGGTACCTACTGAATATTTTTTATGTGGATGTATGTATGTACCCATACGTAGGTACATACATACATCCAATGAAATTCCAAATTGGGAAAAGTTTCTGTTTAGAACCAATTGCAATCTAAGCACATCGTTTATTATGGTTCTTCTTATTGAAATAGATAATATTGAATATTTTAAATTGATATTTACCTTTAACTGTAGGTAATCATTTCTTTCCAAAACGAACCAAGAACTTGGTAAAAGCCTCGTTACTACACGCAATTTAGTTTAGCGAGGCGATGACTTCTCTTATGGGCATAAAGTTTCGGCAGCTCAAAATAGAGCTTCTCCCAGTCACACTTATCACGTTATACTTTATTTCAGTATTTTTTTCTGACTTTAGCCTTGAAATGCAATATTTATCTTTGTTTGCTAACAAACCTACAGAAATGGGTGACACTACATGACATGACAGCGACGCAACCCATTCACTCATGTTACGCGTTGTTCAATATCTATGTTCTTAAATTTGGTATTCTGTAAGCCCACACGACTGGGCGTCACAACTTGTCCGGTAAAAATAGGTATTCTCTAAACTTTAGGGACAATGTGACGTCATTTTTGACGTGCGTGTGGTGCGATTTACAACAGTTACTCTTCGGCCACTTGTTACTCGAACGTTTTTGATAATTTAGCAATATTTTATAATTATTTGATTGATTATTACTATAAATTACTTACTTACTTAATAATTTGTACTTTCTAATGTTGAATTGTTTAGTAAATATACTTTTTGAATAGAAAGTTGTTGGCGCCTATTATTTCTAAACGGCAAAGCACTTATTATTTTCTATTGTTATTGTCTATAATTTTGTATGTTTGACTACTTAAGTTTTTGGTTTTACAAAAAATCGTAATTGAAATAGAAATTACTTCAAAAACACAAAAATATATTAAAAATACGACTTGTGCAACAAACAATATACATACTTCGGAGTTATTAGCGAGTTAAAGCTAGATAATTGATTAAATTTACCTTAAATATGTATAACCTACCTATTTGTAAGTGTTTTAAATTTAACAATAGGTACAAATATATTTTTTTGTGCCTACCACTTCAAAGCTACCGATTTTATGGCACCTACTAGTGGCTGCCCGCGACTCGTTTCCCGTGGGAATGAGTAGTTTTCCCGCGGTAAAAAGTACCCCATATGTTATTCAGATATATAACCTATATTTCTGTAAAGTTTCATCAAAATCCATCCAGTAGTTTTTACGTGAAAGGGTAACATCCATCCATAGATCCATACATCTACCTATACATTCTCACAAACTTTCACGTTTATAATATTAGTAGGATATCGGAGGCAAAACCTATGCATCTAGAGAAAGACAATATCTCCTTTTTTTGAAAAACCTACTCTTCCACAAATTTCGTTAATATGTAGGTACAGTAAGTTGCAAAAGCTTTTGCGACGACCTCTGTTGCGCAGCGTGATTGTTGTGAGGCAGGTCCCGTGTTCGATTCTCAATTCTTCTGCAAATCAGCTCGTATCGTTTTCCTTTAGGCTATTCTGTAACGCCTACTGCGCTAACTTTAAAACCACATTGTTTGTATGGTATTCTGGAGATTTATTTATATGATAATTAATGAAATAATAAAAATGTTATAAAATACACTACGTAAGTACCTACCTAACTATTGGTAGTGGTTCGTTTAATAAATCATAGCTTTGCAATTGTATTTTATTGGTGTCAAAGTAAAGGTGTAACTTTTAATACAACTTTGGTTGGTTGGTAAAAACATACAGAAACATCATAAATAGGTTATTACAATTCATTTACTAAACACACCCTGTTGAATTTATTTCATCTCATACTTTGAAAATAAATTTTACCCAAAATTGATTTTCTATTTGAGGACCACTCACTGTCTGTGAATAAATGGAGATGTTTATTAAATAAAGGCATTACTAATTACTTCATAGAAACAGAAAATAATATTATGTTCCTAATTTTATAAAATGTAACTATATTGATTTGGGTTCAAAATTTTGGTTTGTTTATAAACAAATTGTCAGTGCTTGTCAAAAATGTTAAAAACCATTCTACTTTTTGTCTACCTCATGTCATTTAGATTTAATTATTCCTCTACGTCATTGACATTGTCAATTTATTAATAAAATTATTTATAATAACATTGTCTTAAGGTAAATGATAATCTAAAAATTATGAACACCTCACACTGACTTTAATTAACAAAAATAGTTATTTCCTAAGCCTGTTGGTGGTATGTTGCAAAATATTGATGAATGATTGACGAGATTTGTTAGTTAAAAGAGGTTACATCACTAATGACTGGTTAAAAGGAAAGCACAGCCCTAGAAGGACGCCGACCGATTTGAACCACACGCACGTTACCATTATGGTAAAAAGAGATAGAAGATAAATAAAAGGTTGAGACCAATAACTTAGGAACCCTCATGTGTCTACACATAGCATACCTAACTATAAATATATGCATAATTTAATTTATGAGAAAAATCCCTAGCAGTTTTTAGCATCGCTAAAATAATGGTTACCTACTTATATTTAAATTAGCCGCCTTAAAATTTACAACTTCAGCTTTACTAAGGATTCGGTAGACCGAAAGAAAAAAAATACCAAAAATACTACATACTTGCTCATACTGGTAATCAATATTATTAGCATATTTTACAATAAAAGGGATATTTTATAAAACCAGTGATTGCAAAAATAATAAAATTACCCAAAAAATAAGGCATCTAAAAACCAAAATGGCTACTCGACCGCTTGAAGGTATTTTTGTTTCTATGTTTGTTGAAAACAAATGTTGTACGTCTATAGGTTTTATTAGTCTTTGGGAAACAATGACATTAAATTGTACTTACAGAATACCAAAATAACAAAATGAACGTGTGGCTCGATGCAGCGTGTGGGCGTGTTACAGAATACGAAAATTTCAAAAACGTCACACGTATTGGTCGATATCGGCCGTGTTGCATCGTTAAAAAAGTTACGGAATCGGGCCGCAGGAGGTAATTCTGCCAATGTCGCGTTCCAGTGGTTCTTGAAATGACAAATTATACACGATCATTGCAAAAACGTCAAATGTAATGGCGAATGTCAAATTAGTATAAAAAATAGAGACACTGCAGTGATTGTAATATTGAAAGGTTGATGACAATTTTAAACTTAATAGCATAAACCTTTTTTTATGGTATGTTTGGTCTATCAGCTCGATAAAAACAAAACGTACAATGTAGACGCTGAATTTAAAAATACATAAAAGTCAAAATAGTGGGAGTTTTCTATAGAAATACTTCAAGTTTTGGTCCGATGAATATGTGCAAAACAAATGTTATGTTTTCCGAAAAATCTTCAAATCGTGATTAAGTTACCTGCTCTCTCATTTTCCCTGTTTTTTCATACAGAATTGTTTGAACGAAACGTATCTACCTATACTTTACCACAATGTATCAACCAGCTATGCCCCCACCACTATACAACCACTTCCCCCCCCGCAGCAGACCGCGCCGACGAGAAGGTGTCGCGGCGCAGCGTCGTGCGCATGGGCATATTTTATAATTCAAAACGTATACCCATACTTTATCCACTAAGTATCAACCAGCTATACCCCCACCACTAAACCACTAATTCCCCCCCCCCGCAGCAGACCGCGCCGACGAGAAGGTGTCGCGGCGCAGCATCGTGCGCATGGGCATATTTTATAATTCAAAACGTATCTATCTATACTTTATCCACCATGTACCAATCAATTCCCCTTGCAGCCGACCGCGCCGACGAGAAGGTGTCGCGGCGCAGCGTCGTGCGCATGGGCATCCGCGTGCTGCAGGGCCCGGGCCGGCCCGGCGCCGCCGTGCTGCCGCCCGCCACGCAGCACGCGCTCGCCGCGCTTACACATCAAAACGTGCTCAGGTTGGTGATCTGGGAAGCTAACTGGTTCGATATAGTAGGTTTGTAAGTGACTGCAGGGCTATTGCGTATGGAAATCAAATGTCAAATGTGGAATTTTTTTAAACGAAACCAGTAAAATGAGGGAAAAAAAGGGTTTTGAGATAAATAAATTTGATAAACAATGTCGCTATCTAGTTAAAAAAGTTATAACTAGGTATCCGATTCCGATTTGCTTCCATAAATGCTGGCTTATGTAAGGATGAATTTGGGTAGGGGTCATTAAAACTGTGTTTAGGGTACGATACATAAGTATGGGATTTATATCCATAAAGTCAACATTTTAGGTCATTGCTGTAAAATTAGTTCTGTAACGACTTCTCGCTTCACAGCATTCGCGCTATATTATTCAACTTATTATATCAACACTAATCGTCGCGTCATATCAGTGTTTCTACCGATATAATCTTCCAGTTTGATCTATCGATTTTCAAGCAGCCTCTATCAACCAAAGACTTTTCAATTTACGTCATAATTAGATTAGGTCAATTTTTTCCTATTTACATCCGTTTATTTCCAATGCCAGTTTGAAATAAATACAATTCTGAACGACTAAAATTAAAAATAAAAGTCGTAAATAGTTATCTTAATTAAACACCTTCTTAACTAACGCCGAGCTTTAGAAGAAGATAAATAATAAGTATAAAATTCTTATCCATTCTTTAAACAAACTATTATTACCTAAAACAAAGTGCCAAAATGAGCATTTAAACGTCAAACGAAATAAGGTTATTAATATTAACTCGATCGAACAAAGTTAAAATAAGCAAATGATTAAATTTAACCTACTTACAGCTGTCTGTGACATTTTGTTGGTTGCTCAAAGTAGACGGGTTCAACAAGCCGTGGATAATGGGGATCATTTTGCTTGAATGGCTCACAGTTGTTTTTGATAGGAACTGCGGGTTGAAGGGTTATTTTTATAAATATTGACAGACTTATGAAATTTATAGGTCATTCTATCTATACTTTAGTAAGACATTCATGACATTGACGACCCCTGTGGTGCAGCTGTAGGTATATTATACTGTACTGCTAAGCGAATGGTTCCGGGTTCGATCCCCAGGTCGGGCCAATTTCGTAAAAATGGTTTATCGAAATTGGCTCGTTTCTGGTTCTCCCCCAGTCCATTGTGTGGTACCAATAGTACAAGCTCTGCTTAGTTTAGGGCCACACATTTGGTGTGTTAGTTTGGAGATTTATTTATTCGGAGAAATTATATTATGATTTTTGAATGCTTGAAAGGTGTTATTAAAAACAAATGGCAAGGCTAGATTTCCACTGAGATGTACTTCGGTTTTCGTAAATGAAAGGTATTAACTTTTAACAACTTTTAGCTCTTATAATTCTATTCTGTCATTTTTTCTAGTTGAATTTTAACGCGTGGCAAGGGATGACGATTTTAAGTTAAATTTGTTCAGATTTTATTTCATGAGGGTGGGATGTTAAAATTTAAGATAGGAAAGAAACGTTTATGACAAGATGCTTATATATGATATGAATCAATCGATCTGCACACTGCTAATGCAGGCTTAGGCTTATGACATAATCCCTCCCACTGACTGAAAGGGTAGGTACCCTACCGAACTTAGTTCAATACATGTTAACACAATAAGCTGTATAAGGTATTCTGATATTTTGATAATTTACATAAAGGGATTTAAAATCCAATTGTTGTAAATATAAATTATAAAGCTTTTTATTAGTACCTACAATCAATAACCAAATTCAGAAACTTAATAATAATCACTTTTACAATAAGCATTGTTTTGTTTACGCCGAAGAATACATTTTAAAAAAAGTTTTACTTAAATCTAGCTACGTCTGTAAAAACATAGAAACTAAACTTTGTAGTAGGTATATATTTTATCATAGAACATTCTTCAGCATTAATTCTACTCACGCTTCTGTAACAATTTACGTGAATCGCGAAAAATCCCGTAAAATACCTGTACGCCTTCCTATCTCTTTTCTTTATAAAAATAAAGAATATTGGGATTAATAAAACTCAAGTCACGTCTCAGCTTCAATAAAGTCTGCGCACCTTTTATTGAATAGTCATTGTGATTTGCCGATCTTCTCAAATAATACCAAATCTATCATTGCTCCTCTCATTGATTCGAACTGAATGAAGAAAGTGAGCCAAGTAATTAATGGCGGACTAAATATAAGTTAAGATTTTTTTATATTTTTTCTGTAGGTTCTATTCCCACGACACAACAGACATTGAAATTTTTAAATTCGTAAGTTTAATGTAGTTTTTCGAGTAAAACAACTTAAATCAAAATTACTCAGTTTATGTTCTTAAAGAAAAAACCTTGGGATCATTCTTAACCTTGGTGCAATTTTTAAAACTTAGGCAAAGTTCCTTGCGGAAAATTTATCTTAAATACTGTATAAAAATACGTTGCAACTTTAAACTAACTTATCACAAAAGCATACAAACAAACTCGTGAAGTTCTTGCTTATTATGTAGGTACAGAATTTCCAAGAAAACTGCTCACAAAAAAAAACCGCACAGTAAAATTTCCCAGCAAGAAATGGAGTTGCTCTTACACGCTTATCTTCTTTAACTATAACTTTAACCCTGCGCAGTTAAACATGCATCTTTGACAAAGAGCCGCATTAGTCTGCAAAGCGAGCTTTACCTGAAAACATAAGTTATCTAGTTATACGTAGCGTTAATCTTGTAGAAGGATGATAGCTTGGAACTTTGCCGTCTCTGAATAACATGGTATCTGTTAAACTCGTATGCAAATCCTCTTACGACGTAGGGAGATCAAATTGTATGCAGTGATGTTGCTTGCAGACGGTAGGTATAACTTTCTTTTGTTTTTCTGCTTTGGAATTATGTTTAATGAGATGGTGTTATGTTATGTTGTTAGTTGTGACCCGCCTACGCTTCGCAATGTAGGTAGTAGTTTTGGCCGACATGTTTCAAGGAACACATTATTTTAGTTAATAAAATGGCATCTGAATTTAATTTACCTTCAAACCTATTCGAAAATATAATTTAAAGATTATGAAAACTGCATTTAAATACAATCGGTGTGGAATTAAATATTTTGTATAATAAATTTAAATGTAGCTATTCTCCTACAACTTTCAACACAAAAACACTTTTCCCAAAACTAAAACTTGACTAACACAACATTGAAAAATTTCAATCATTCAAAAATATACCTCAAAGAGTAGAGCGTTGCATCGATTTTGGTTTCAAACAACTCTTTGAACATTTGAAATATTCAGGTGAAATTTTGGATTGTATTTGATGCCTTTTGCTTTGTGAAGAACTTAAAGCTTAAAAGCTTACGAAAGCCGTCTAGAGTTCTACGACAAGTTAGGTATTTCAATCTTAACTTTACCGGTTTCGATACAGTTTCAAGAGAAATGGTTGTTTTATAGACATGTTTCAAGGCAGTTAAACATCGAACTTTGACTACACGAGTTTTTTTAGGTAGTGATTGCATGTTAGATTTTGACAAATAAAATTTTTAATTACGTGTTTGTCCTTTTTTATAAATATGATGATGATATGCTTACTTTTAACTCTTGCGTTTCATTCAGTAGGTATTCATGTTACAAGTATAATGTAATAGGTGTAAACTGAGAGAAAATTTACCTAAATCTAAAATAAACGGGTAAATCTGAGAGCAATTTTTCAATTAATTTTATTTTCAAAAACTTTACCGGACTAATCGTTTATTTTAAAAATCAAATAACATTAAATACAACGACATTATATAAAATGAGTTACATAAATTAACAGGTGTACAGTCTTCTAATAAGGCCTCCCCTACCGAGTTTGCTACATAGAAACAGCAGTCACGCTTGCTTCCACGTTCCTATTTCAATTGGAAATCCAATCAATGTTAAATTAATAATCTTGGATTGAGAAATGAAGGAATCAAAAAGAAGTTTTCATAGATTTACGACGGGGAAAATTAAATATAAGAAATCACGTTTTAATCAATCAATTAGTCGTCTCTTATCTCACAACTAAACTGGCCACAGGCGATAAAAGGTAATTTTATTAATACCTAAGTCTTTTTTTTAAAACTTTTTTTTTATTTTTTTTTGTGTTAAGCAGGTACGAGAAAATATATGTTCACTGAATGTACACGTTATGATTGTATAATTTCCGAAAAGAGTTCTGGGAGTTTTTTTCCGCCGGCTTTTTTCTATCGGTCTACGGTTAGGTAAAGTCGTAGTTTGTAACATTGACGTTCATTAAGTATATGTTACATATCTATGATGAATAAAAGAATTTTGATTTGATTTGATTTAACTAATTGTATTTGTTTTCTCTGATAAAACTTTTACAAGAAATTCCTACAAACGTAAGGAAACCCAAAAAATATTCTTAAATTGTGTCACGCCCGCTAGTTACAAAACAAATTAAATTAAGTATATTTTTATCGCAGGCTCAAAAATAAAAGCAAATTGGACGCTGAGGAGCAATGCCGACAAAAACGAGATGATATTGGTGAGTATCGCTGTAATGGTTCACCGGATTGGTTTCATTGATTTGATTCATCTCACTTTACAATTTCGCAGCGTTATTGTTTAAAATTTTCTTTTCATGAGAAAACATACGTTTTTTTTGGTACGATTTTTCCATAGAGAAAGAGGCAAAGAAAATCGTCCATGCGGCCAACAAAAATTTTACAAGAAGAAAGTAGACTTAATGAAAGAAAAATATTCCTTTTGGAATAGGAATTCATCCATTCTGCTAATAAAGATTTAAAAAGAAAAAAACATTCAATTTATATTTTCAAAGCTTAAAAGAGATTTAATTAAAAAATATAGCGCTCAACTTAGTAACATGTTTATCTCAAGCAGTAAATATTAATACCGATTAGTGGAAACAAAGCTATGATTTACATATTGATGGAACGTGCTAGATTGCGAATGATTGTTAACTATTAAATATAAACTGCACGTTCGAGAACTTTATTAATCCTAACGGTTTAAATTGATATTTCTAATAAAAAAATCGATAGATATTTTGCCAGTTATTAAGATATGGTTTAACTTGCATGAGTAGGTTTAGAAGTTGGTAAAGTGTGGTGAAATTGAAAAGCTACGAAAGATTTTTTATTTTTAGAAGCAACTTGATAAAATGGTTCTTATTGTTATTATTAATAAAAGAAAACTACGTTGTTTTACCGAGTTTAAGCCATACCCGGTTTTTGATCAATCTCCTAGAATTAAAACAGTTGAGGCCTCTTTATAGTCAGGTATTTAACAATTTTGTAACAGGTTTTTTATTATGATTTTTATAATTTACACGAATGGGTACCTACCAATTTCTGCGTTAACTAATGATGTTCACTTTAGAGTTTGTATAGAGGCTTATATTTGTGTTTGAGTTTTTTAATTGGAATACCAATGTTCAATTAACTTTTTATGTAAAGCCTCTTTATCTCGCTTTCATTTCAACTCCCAAAATCAATGTTAAGAATAAACAAGCATTAACATTGTTTCCCAAGAGATTAAAACTCACTAATTCGGGGCTGCCAAATCAAACAAATTAATTCCCCGTCACCATGCTAAAATCAGTTATAAATATTCAAATTACGTTTAATATTAATCGAGTTTTGTTTACAGATACCATGGAGGGAAACCCCCCCAGGGCAACGGCGGAGAAGCCTTTCTTACTATCAGATGGAAGGTGAGTAATACAAGGTGTGGTAGCCGCCATTATGAGTAGAATGACGTTTAATCAAAATGGCGGTAATGTCAATTTTGGCGCGCGTTCTTTTGTTTAGCGGTGGTTGGATTTAAGATCGTTTGTTTTTGAGAGGGGGTATAATTGTTTCAAATTATACAGCAATTTAGAAGGAAAAGCAATTTTGTGTTATTAATTGAGCATTTTGACGTTCTTTTCTTCATTCAAATAATATTTTAAAAGTTACGGAACAGCCTTATCTACAGTTTAGTAAGACATGAGGTAGAAGTATTTATGTCACTTTTGTCTGAAACCTTTAATTATAAAAACGCTGTTACATAATTCTTTTCATTAGATACCTCCTTCCGCCAACTCATAAAAAGTACCAAAGTTTAGACAACTTAACTACAACAAAACCAAAACACTAAACCATTAAAAGCCTTTAAACATTGCAAAGTTAAAAACACAATAACACCGTTATTTTTCCATTTTTTCAGGAAAAACTTCACTCGTTTGTTTACTTTATTTAACGTTTAAAAGTAATTGTTTCTTGAAAACACTTTACTTTTAGAAAGATTTCGGTGTAGTAGTGGAACTCAAAAAACAATTTGGAACAGGGGCTGATTTTGGCCTTGTAATCTGCTAAAATAAACCTCTACCTACTGTTTGGAAGAGTCCAAATAATTAATTTTTAACCCTTAAATTGGCAAGATGAGTTAAGTCCAAATTTAACTTTCTTTTTGTACTTTCTCGATTTGTTATAACCTAAAATGCATAAAAAAAAATCAAAAAAAATCCTACATTTTCAGTTTTCGCGAAAATGAATGTACTTTCACGAATGACGTTGCCAGTTACTGAGTAAACTATCTATGTACTAGGAGGAGGACGTTGCCATGAATAGGACAAAATTCATTTATTTATTTTTATCATTATTTATTAAAAATAATACAATTATCCTTAATAATATTACTTATAAATGTGAGAATGTGTATGTCTTTCTGTCTGTATGTGTGTTTCGCTTTTAGGTAAAAACGGCTGTACCGATTTTGATGAATTAGGAATAACGGTAGGTCGACACCCTAAAAAGAAAATAGGTAATTTTTCCCGCAGAAATAAGGCATATTCCCACAGGAAAAGTCATTGTAATGAAACCGCAGGGCTAATTTTATATAAAATTGAAGAAAACAATATAATTTCGGCTTTTGAATGGCATCCTGGATAGTGAGATCAGCATGTCCCAACTGAGGGTAGTCGACTACCCCTGTCTGCCGGAACCAAAGCTAAAATCTTGTGCGAGCGTCTTAACATTAAGAACTGTAGATAAGTCGAAAAACATGATCTAAAATTAAATAAAAACACCCCTTATGTGGGTATAACACCACAAAATAAATAAAAACTTATGTATAGAGCTTGGCAATGTACTTCGTGAATACCAAAGTCTGTTAAGTGTAATTTACCGCTTATTTGGCAATGGTATTTAAGGAGTACACAAAATCTTGCGCGCCAATAAAGTCATTATTATGTAACTTTATCATAAAATAACTATAGTAGGCACCCATGTATCTCTTTAGCATGCAATGTAATTCCAAATAAATATTATTTACCAAAAAAATCGTTTAAAAATATCACCGGCTCGTAGACACATAGGTCCGCTTCGCAGAAATTTTGATTTTTACAGTTTAATATAAATGCTACCACTGATAAAATTAGTTTCTTACAAAATTAGTGAAATTTCATGTCATACCATATAAAAATATTTAATAATTTATAAATAAAAATTGTTATAGATTTTTTTGAAATCAGTGTACTCCGTGTATACCAAAATCAATTTAAGGGTAGTTTCGTGATATTGGACTCAAATTAAGTACTTTTTTTTTCATAAACATAAATTGGCGCTAAATACCCTTATCCTTTAATAATTTTACCTATAATGTCATCAGTATTGAGTCTATACTCAATGCTATCATAATATCAATTGAAATACGTTTTAACCTTAAAAATTTCAGTTCCCAATATCATTTACTCAGAAAACATTTCTAATTAGCACCATCTTTCAACTAATCACTGAAAGAGACACAAAGAGATTAAATAAATGAGAGGCTTGCCATTTAATAAATTCCTAGAAACCTTCGCCTCCTTTAAGAATTATATATAAACACTGGCTGTAACACGTACCCGACATCGAATTTTAAGAAAAAATATTCGAGTCAAGGTCTTCCGTACCGAACGAGTCTTGAAATTACAATTTTAGCATAGGAGTCAGAAATTCTTGTCTGAGATTCTCGTCCGAAATCTTAGGGGTGTTTTGATTGCATAGACTATTTGTCGAAGTATGTTTTGGGATTAATTTCCACATAATATCTTTACGCGTTCAAAGAAGAGTGTGGGGACAGGAAGACAAGACGGAAACAAAGTGGTTTATACTCAACTCTGACAATATTAGCTTTTTTTATTTTATTAGAAATCTATGCCTTTAAGTCGCTTAGCATACTCACAAAAGAATAGAAAAAGCATCCAAAAGGATTGCTTTTGGTTCTATAACACACTGTATCTATACTTAACTGAATCTCCAAATACAAACCAATCCATTTCAACCTCTGACAAGGAACTAACTACTCCAATATCACTTTCTATAAACTCGTGCGCACCTGTCGGCTCATTCCTCAGAAAGTGAATATTTCCACGCCACTTGGCGTCTATTAATAGATGGAAATGCATCTAGAATGTTGCTACATCGAAAATATGAAGTTTCAATGTTGCTATATAGAAAATATGAAATTTTCTAGTGTAAAGGTGCGCCCACTCGTGTTGACTGTAAAAAGTGGAACGTGAAGGGATAAACAATGGAGTGGGTCCCTAAATTTAGGGCAGCGTCTTGTCTTAGTCTGTTTGTGGAGTAGGGATGTTCAAAATAATCTATGTTTTTTTTTGTAAGTGTAAAAGTAACTAATTTTTATAAACGATTGTTGGTATTGGATTTTCGTGATATTTTGTTTTTTTTATATATTATTTTTTGGTTCCTACCTTTTTGTATTTTTTATCAATGTCACTTCCCTGCTATAGTAAATAAAAATGAGTTTTGTCAAATTAAGACCGCTATTACCACGGTAACTCTGACTTCTCTTTTCGCTAAAAAAACAATATGCAAGAGAGAGTTACCGGTAGATGTTTTTGTATAAGAAACATTTTAATATAAATGAAGAGTTTTGCTTCAGTCAAGGTTTTGAATATCCATAATAGGTACCAAACAAAGAAAAAAAAACATTTATTTCATTATTACCTAATTTTCATTAAATTCGATGAAAGTTAATATATATCGATCATTGGCTTATCAATCAGTAGGCCGAGAGAAAAAGCCGGCGGAAAAAATCCCCCAGCACTCTTTTGTCAAACACCAAGTATACAAAATCAAGGCTTACAACTAATAGTTAACTAAAGTTCATATTATATTAGTAACAAAGGATTAAACTTAACCTTTACTTCATAAGCGTTCCGTGCTGAATTCCCAGGTCTTCAAGAATGTTCCTAGAAGGAGTTTTAGCTTCTAACTTTCGGAAGTCCCTGAAACTTTGGGTAGATTAATATGGAGATTTCCACCTCGTGAAAAAGAGATATTTACAGACAGTAATTAATTAATCGTTACGCATCCAAAAAACTAATATAAGAGGAAAAAAGTTTTTTTATCCAAAGACATTCACAACGTAAATAAATCTTTGTTTGGGATAAAATTAAGCCTCGTATTAAAAAGATACAACGTAAACAAGAAACAAGCATTCATCATTCAATATCGTTGAATCAGTTATCGGTGTAATGGGAAATTTTCTGCTTCAGCTCATTTTATTAATTGTAACAGATTCAATAAAACGCCGATATTTTTCAACCAATTTGTGTTCCTTTCTCGTATACGCTCGATAATAACGCGCGATAGTAATTGTAAGTACGTTTTGTATGAGACCGCTCAAAATTTGACATACATTCACTATTTGTGGTATTACTTTCCGCTTTATTAAAGCTAAGAACAGTTCACATTGTACTCATTGTTATTTCAATCGCTAACAACACTTCTCCCAAGCAGGTTTCAACACGATACTCGTACTTTTAAAACACGGTAACTTTGTGATCTCAATTTCCAATAAATATTAGCTTAGTGCGACCCGACCCTAATGTATAATGCATTTTCCCGCCAACACGAGTGTAGACCTTGAACTCGAAACTCCTCTATTTGTTTGGTGCCATTCTGGAATTTTCTACGACTGTTGTTTTAAGCAATAATGCGCTGGAAATGTGAAAACACGGGAAAAAACACGTTGTTTTCAGTTTTGTTTGAAACTGTTTTGTTTTGGAGTGGCCTGTTTTGCTTTTGAAAAATTAATATCTGTATTTTTGTAAATAAAACTTTCTTATTTAAAATAATTTAGTTTTGGAAAAAAAAGTATGATAAGCAAATTAAATATCGAGCTTAAAAATTGTTTCTGACCCAATTCTAGTTGCCAAATTGCCAATTTTCCAATCATGGAAAGCGACCTAGAATTAGTGTGACTTCCCACTTTTCAGGCTTTTTCCTAGAAACTTTTTGATTATGTATTTAAGTTTATGAGATTATCAAAGCAAATTACTAAATTTAATGTACTCGTACATTTTATAACAGATTAGTCAAGTAAACTATTGCTCTGTTCTTACCTCTCGTATATTTTGAAATGAGAAAGTTTTGGATCGATTGAAAATAAACAATCGGACAATGGACACAGCTGAGCCGGAAACTATTGGCATCGTATTAATAGAATATAAACAATAGATTTTTGTACACTTTTCAAAAACTGTCTTCTAATAAAACGACAAAATTATATTTTAAACAATATTTGCAGTGAGGTTAAAAGCAGGTAATAATAAGATTAAATTTCTAGGCTTTTGTTTTATCAGCTGGCTAACATACAGTTTAAAAAGCTAAATCCTATCATTGAATTGGCCACCCTACCCTACCCTACTCACGTTAGAGAACTCTAAGACCAAACATTGAACGAAAAAATTGAGCAATTGCCGTTTTATATATCGTTCCTACCGAATTCGCACAAACAATATTCTAATTGTCGACCTCTGTGGTGCAGCGGTATATACACTGGACTGCTAAGCGGATGGCTCCGGGTTCGGTCCCCGGGTCGGGCCAAGTTCGTAAAATGGTTTTTCCATATTGGCTCGTGTCTGGGTGTCCCCTAGTCCATTGCGTGGTACCTATACCTAACACTTATTGCAACTTATTTTAGGGCCACATAATTAGTGTGTTAGTCTAGAGATTTATTATTATTATATTATTATTACAATAAAATATTATAAAGCAAATATATTAAACATGCAAAAGATATTGTTCTTAAACTTGCACTCATTTGTTTATTTATTTGTTCAACCTTCATTGTTTATACAGGGTGGAGCTAGAAGCGTGGCTGGACAAAGCCACGTACTCTCACGGAGAGTCCATCTCTGTGACGGTGGTCATCGACAACCACTCCTCCAAGACTGTGCGCAGGATCAAGGTAAGTCCTATGTTTAGTGTTAGATATAAGTAGTAAGTTGTATAGCATTAATTGGGCTAGCAAAATTTTATTTACAAAAACATTTAATATTTTGGCAACTAATAAAAACGCAGAATCAACTTTTAAGTAAGTACAAGATTTCAGACTGATTCTCTTAAAAAAAATTGATTAATATGGGTTTGCGTTTTGATAAACAAAGTATTTCCTATAAAAATTAAAGTAAAAAAAAACAATTCATCGATGAAAACAATATTATGAACACAGCTCAATTTTACTAGGAAAATGCAACTCGTTAACTGGAGGAGAAATGCTATTTTACTGTAGGTAATAATATACACGTGTAAGTCTAATTGATGAAATTTCTCCGAATCGCCTTTTAATGTTCGCAATGAAATGTATTGAAAAATATGAAAAGCAGCTTACAAAATGTAACGTTTACAGCGTTAACAGCACTAACATTTATTTGTTATTATTCTTTATCAGTAAAAAACAATTTAAAATATTAACTCAGGTACTTTACTAAGAAAGTCGAACGTAAAATATATGACGTGACGCGAATTTTAAACTAACGGGCTACCCACGCTCTCAGTCTATCAAAACTGAATGAAACTTTAATATTAATTAAGATAGAGAAAATTAAATAATAACCTGGTATTTTTTAGCCTTTCATTAAACTGTGGCTGTGAAATTAACAAAAATACCTATTTTATTTTAAGTTTTTTCATATTTGAGTTTTTTCATTTCCGATATAGCTGTTTGACTTCTTAGAAGATATTTTTAAAATTTGGTGTCGGACAAAAGAGTGCTTAGTTTTTTCCGACAGCTTTTTTCTCTCGGCCTACTGATGATAAGCTGATGATCGATATTTTGACTTTCATCGAATGTAATGAAATTACTTAATGATAAAATAAATATATATTTTTTAAAACCTTATGATAAATGTTTACAATTGTTGCTCATTAACGCTGACCAATACATGAACAATTAGTCCGTATAGGCTTTATGCGTTAAAATATTTCATTTATTTTTAATTAAACACACAAAGGACAATAATTCAAAAATGTTTACTTGTTTTATTTATTAATTTGCTATAATCGTGGTATTTGCTGTTTACCGCAGTATGTACCGATATTATTTACATATCGGGTAGTGAAATACAAAACCGCAAATAAAAGATTATTATATATTCGAACATGGTTAATAAATTATGACCGTTAATGCGCTTTTAATTTTAGCTTGGTTTAACATGATACGTAAATTAGGATTTGTAATTAAATTTTAATTAGGCTGTTAAATGTCATGAACACAAACTGAAATAAGTAAATATGCAATAATCGAAAATCATAATTTATTATTATACTAAACTTATACCTATATTTTTTTTAATTATAAACACAGCTTATGATAGAGTTAGCAATATTATACAGGGTGTCCCAAAAATCAACGTCAAGCCAAAGGATGGCGGTTCCCAAAAAAAAATCTATGTCATGTATTAAAAAAATATTTTTTTTTTATTGTTTTTTATATTCAGCGACGTAAAATAATAAGTAGACATCACGCTTTAAAAGTCATTCATCAGACAAAAGTTGCAATTTTGTTGTGCAGTGATTTTTTGGGACACCCTGTATATTATTTAAGATTTGTTTTTAGAACGCTTTTTAATTATGTTTCAATGTCGCCTTTAATTATAGAGTAATAAGATTCATTTTACCGTTAATACTTTTATAGGTTCTACTTTATAACTACGCCACGTTACAAGAGAAATAAAGTCCAAGTTAAAGCCCAGCTTCAAGTTACAAAGTTGTCTTTGAAAAATCGATATGAAATGTAAGCGCTCTTTAAACTGTTCAGAAATGCAGGTTCTTAAGTAAATAGTAGCTTAGTCATTTGTTCATCGTTTTGTATTTAGTAATTCATATAAAATTAAGGGGTTTATTACCGCAAAGGTTTAAAAAAACCTATGTTATCTGTAATTAATTACGTAGATATTATTATATTTTTTATAAGGTCATTGCGATTTATTTTTTACATCCGCAATATGTGTTTGTATACCATTTCGTGGAAACACAATTTGTGTTCGGATTCCGAAAACTATTATGTAGGTACCTATTGGAAATCGGCTTTACAGAACAGAAATGGATTCAATGAATAATATTAATACTCCGAAACTTTCATTGCAGATTTTGTGCTTTTATCGTACCTACTGGTACCGACCTTTACAAAGAACTTATTAAATGTTGAACTATATTTAGATATGCCTGAATGTAAAATGTTTATTTTATGTCCCTATATAAACAGATCTACTTTTCGTTGTTATTGTCTAATATTGTTACCCGATTTGGTAATTTCCAAACTATAAAATACTCTCTAAAGTTACCTTTATCTAAAGTACCTAATCATTGACTGTAAAATAGTATGTAATAGTTATGTTTTTAAAGAACGATTAAAAACCCAGAAACCTTTCCTCTTCAGGTAATCATAATTTCCAGTCCTTTGATCGACTTCACATCAAATGCCAATGCAATTAACTAATGCAATCTCGAGATCTCGGTCTGTATTAAACAGGTCCTTGACGATTGATCAATCGCATTTCACGAGTTGATTGAGTCTTATCAACAGATCATTGCCATATCTGGTTATAAGGTGTAGTCTGGAGGTTATTATGTCTGTGCGTCTTGTAAAAATACAGACAGGCAAAAGCTGTCCTTTAAGCAAGAAAACCACTTAGAAATAACATATTTTCGCAAGCATTTAAACTAGGCAGAATGCAAATTATGTCTTTCTACTATTTTGTCATTGTTAAACTGTTTCTAATAAAAATGATTAGGTATATATTTAATTAAATATGCTGTCCGTATTAAAATACAAATTAAGTAGGTATCACCCTATAACCCAACCCTCCCCTTTAATGTTGGCGAGTGGGGAATTTGTTCTTTTCGTAGAATTTCGTCCAAAACTAAACTTCCTTTGTAAATTGTAAATTATGATTGTATTTCCGAAAAGAGTGCTGGGAGTTTTTTGCCGCCGGCTTTTTTCTCTCGGTCTACGGTAAGGTAAAGTCGATGTTTGTAACATTGACGTTCATTAATTATATGTTACATATCTATGATGAATAAAAGAATTTTGATTTGGTAAATTTGGGTTACTTTAGTGATTTAA
This sequence comes from Emmelina monodactyla, assembly GCA_916618145.1. NCBI lineage: Eukaryota > Metazoa > Arthropoda > Insecta > Lepidoptera > Pterophoridae > Emmelina > Emmelina monodactyla. Next base: position 9,652,159 of record OU745304.1, on the reverse strand, counting down.
CTTTAAACAAAATTTTGTTAACGACTTAGTTAGTTAAGAGTTATTTAAATATCATCAGGAATTTGCGGATTTGTTTTACGTTGCAGCGATATTCAAACAAAAAGGTCGCCTAAGTGACGTATTGATGATTTGCACTGCACTGATTTTTTAACCTATTGTATAACGGCTACAAGAGTAAGGTTAATAATTAAAAATAAAGGCATTGAGACCGAACAAAGTCTCTTAAGCTGGCATCGCGTCTGTATCTTAATGCTGCAAGGCAGGAGTCTTTAGATAATAATAATAATAAAATCTCCAGACTTAACACACCAATTATCTGGTCCTTAATTAAGTGCAGTAAGCTCTTGTGTTAAAGGTACCACACAATGGACTAAGGGGAGAACCTAGTTACACCCCGACACGAGACAATCTCGAAAAAAAATTTTTACGATATTGGCCCGATCCGGAGATCGAAACCGGAACCATCCGCTTTCAGTCCGGTATTACCGCTGCGCCACAGAGGTCGTCAAAGATAATAAAACATAATAAAGTTGATAAAACACAAGGATAAACACCAGTATATCGATGAAATGAGTTTGCCAACTTCCAGCCCTGCCAACAGTCAAAGGGCCAAAAGTAATCAACAGCTCAAAAACATGAAACAAAAAAAAATGTTCTGTCAAAGGCAAATGGTGAATGTTTTATTTTAACCCCAGCTTTTAAAGTGAGATTATTCCGAACCGTAAATATGTTGTACAAAATGCTTGTGGGTAATAAACGTTCCTTGTCACACTAACAGCTTTGTCACAGAATTTACAATCAACTACATCTGGGTCAAAAAAAACTAGGTAAAATAAACCTAGCCAAATTTTGTAATGTCATTTGATACCTATTCTTTTGTTTAAGTATTGAAAGAGTTATTTCTCTATGCAAATTAACTTTGTTTACAAACGTTGAATAGCTCTTATAACATTGACCAAACCGTAGTAAATAGTAGTTAATCTCAGTCCATTTCACCAATCTATGCCGCTGAAAACATCTTTACTCCCACCATCTTTCTTCACAGGCTCTAGTGGTCCAGCACGTGGACGTGTGCATGTTCTCCAACGGCAAGTTCAAGAATGTAGTGGCGATGGTGCGCGACGCGGACACGCCGGTGCCGCCGGGGCAGTCGCTGACTGACACTTACACGCTCACTCCACATAGAGGTAAGACTGTTACCACGCAGACAGTGACGCTCGTACCGCCGGGGCAGTCGTTGACTGACACTTACACGCTCACTCCACATAGAGGTAAGACTATTACCACGTAGACAGTGACGCTCGTAACACCGGGGCAGTCCCTGACTGACACCTACACGCTCACTCCACATAGAGGTAGGACTATTACCACGTAGACAGTGACAACGCTCGTACCGCTGGGGCAGTCGTTGACTGACACTTATACACTCACTCCACATAGAGGTAAGACTATCACCACGTAGACAGTGACAACGCTCGTACCACCGGAGCAGTCCTTTACTGACACCTACACGCTCACTCCACATAGAGGTAAGACTGTTACCACGTAGACAGTGACGCTCGTACCACCGGGGCAGTCGTTGACTGACACTTATACACTCACTCCACATAGAGATAAGACTGTTACCACGTAGACAGAGACAACGCTCGTACCACCGGGGCAGTCGTTGACTGACATTTATACACTCACTCCACATAGAGGTAAGACTGTTACCACGTAGACAGTGACAACGCTCGTACCGCTGGGGCAGTCGTTGACTGACACTTATACACTCACTCCACATAGAGGTAAGACTATCACCACGTAGACAGTGACAACGCTCGTACCACCGGAGCAGTCCTTTACTGACACCTACACGCTCACTCCACATAGAGGTAAGACTGTTACCACGTAGACAGTGACGCTCGTACCACCGGGGCAGTCGTTGACTGACACCTACACGCTCACTCCACATAGAGGTAAGACTGTTACCACGTAGACAGTGACAACGGGGCAGTCCTTCACTGACACCTATACGCTCACTCCACATAGAGGTAAGACTATTACCACGTAGACAGTGATAACGGGGCAGTCCTTCACTGACACCTACACGCTCACTCCACATAGAGGTAAGACTATTACCACGTACACAGTGACGCTCGTACCACCGGGGCAGTCGCTGACTGACACCTACACGCTCACTCCACATAGAGGTAAGACTATTACCACGTACACAGTGACGCTCGTACCACCGGGGCAGTCGCTGACTGACACCTACACGCTCACTCCACATAGAGGTAAGAGATTTGTGACAGATAGGTTATAATGATGCGCAGTTTGGTAAAAGCAAATAAAAGTGAATCCTAAACTTAAACGGTAACAATGATTAATCCGACAAGCAGAATTCCCGTAAAAAACGTTTTAAAACAAAAATATATTACATTGATAAGTATAGTCTTTGCACTTAGCAACGTAAATTGCTACATGCAGCAGCATTTTTAAATTCACGTAAACACCGACAAATGCATATTTTCAAAAACTTGACATAAATTATGATTTTTTTATTGAATACAAATAAAATAACAACTAACCCTATTCCTAACCAAAATCTGAAAGAGTTTACTTTATTTACTATTAACTAATACCCTAAAAAACTATTGAAATTCACAAATATAAAGATATCGTGTTACTGGTTACTGTTGATAGGTAACCACCAGTATTAACGCTTACTTTATAATAAGATAAGTTCTTTTACAAAACTGACACCCAAGGAAACTCACCTGAAAAAAGGAAAAGGGAAAAACCTTTACCGTTACGTGCGTACAATAAATATAAGTTTATCCTTAATTGAAACATACCTACACAAACTTGTATACAATGGTTAAAGAAAACATATAACGCAAAAGGTATTATCATTTTTGGCAGGGGTAAAGTAAAAATAGTTGAATCTCAAGCCTTTTATGGTGATCATGGGTGGAGACACGTACTTATTATTACCCGTAGGCAGGAATGGAATAACCCGAAATATTATCTTGCTTATGAATTGGTGCAATTTATTTATGTAATGTTTAATTTGCATGGACACCGTATTGTTGATATATATATTTTTTAATTTGAATATCAAACTACGTGATTATTAAAAAAATATTATTATTTAAATGAACAGTGTTCGCCAATAAGATTAAACGAATAAAAAATATTTAGAAACCTGAGACGTTTCATAAATTACTTACTTAATTTTCTTTTAAGATCCTGGCATTTAATATTTAACATTGTGCAAAACATTCAGCACCATACAAATTCAATTTTAAACTCCAAAGGAGTTGACGCGAACAGATCGTTGGGAACTTTGAATAATTAATAAGGCTTGTCTTAATTTGTATTATGTCTGTCTGCTTTAGTATGAGACAAGTAATTTAAGTTATAATGACAACATAAATAATAACAAGATCCTGAAATGCCATTACGAAAGTTATTGTCACTGACATTGAACCAGTTCGTAGGCGAATTTTCTTGCATGTATTAATTAAAGATTCTCTTTGACAGGAGTAACAAAGAACTGGATCGCGTTGGAAGACTCCTATTCAAAAAGCGGCGCAAGCCTCGCTTCTACAGTCGTCTGTGGCAACTCCCCAGAAGACCGAAACGTCTTCGCTATCTACGTGTCGTATTACGTCAAAGTCAAGCTGACACTCAGCGCCATGGGCGGAGACTTGTCTGTCAAACTTCCGTTCGTGCTGACTCACTCGTGCATCAACGAAGCTCCAACCGACAGCGTGGTAGAAGAGACTCCTAAAGTGATCCTCGAAGCAAAAGAAACAAGTGAAGACGAGGCTGAGGTTGACAAGAAAGCGAACAACAACGTTATCAACAATCAACAGACGGCCTTTCACGACGACGCTGAAGTCAAATCTCCCCTTGACCACCGCTGCGTTGCTGATGTCCTAGTCAATACGGAGAACAAAAACAGACCCAAAGTCTTCGAAGGAAAGACAGAAGTGCGCCAGTCAAAACCTAACGATGAGGAACTAGACTTGATAGTCAAATATCCAGGTACTGACACGTGATCCGAAGACCCAGTCGACACTGGACAGGGACGCAAGACTGAGATAGAAAGAGAAGACACACCTGAGCCTATTAGGACTTGTAATATACAGGTAGATATAGAGAAAACGGGCTTTGCCGAAAACTTGCGACGGGCCGTCTGCTGCATTGATAGGAGAAGGCAGTCGTAGTCTAAGTGTATAAACCTACAAGTACTATAGATAATAATTATAAGCAAAATAAATTCAAATGAACTGTTTTTTCAACCAAAGATTAATAATAGTCAACATTTTTAAAATATTGGTCTGCTTTCTTTTTTTCTTCAAAGCAATGATTCTTTAGCTGCAGAAATTACATTTCCATTTAAATTATATAATAGTTCTGAAACACAACGCACTACTTGGATATTCTAGAATTCCAGTTATTCAAGCTAATCAAGGCATAAATTAATTCTGTGTAGTTCATGCAGTCAGCAGTATACTCAAAGTGAAGTTCATGTTAACTATTTATTTTCGGAATAAGGTTTCAACCTTAACAAAATAAAAGTGGGAAATTTCAAAAAAAAAAAAAATTTTTATTTACCGAAAGGTCAAGGTAGATTTTAAAAAGAATCAATAAATAGTAATCCACCAATTAAAATAATCAAAGACTGCCGGATGTTGGTCAGCAATTTTTTTTAAAACAGGCTACCTAACAGCCAATTGATTTCTACCCTGTTTGAATTTATTTATACAATTTTCGTTTACAATCACAGTCATTCTGAACATCAAAAAGAAATCTTAAGGCTTTATAAATGTGTCAAGTTACATTTAAATCTTACTTTATTGCCATGGCAACCGCAAACCGTGTTATATTGGAGTGATTTTCAAGCCTACTTTTTTATTTAGACCAAAGAAATATTTAATACAGTCGTAATTTTTATACAAATGAGGGAATAAGGGACACAGGTGGTTAAACAGTAAACAAAAAAGTATTTATACCAATCAATAAGCATAATTCAATTTGACTGAATTTATTTATGTTTGTTACCTTAGAAACTTTCGACTGAGAGAACCAATTTAGATGTTTTTTTTTTAATTTAAAAGCTAGGACTCCTCAATCCCAATGTCATAAAAGTTTTGTCTGAAGTCTGAAACTTTGTTGATTACTAACAAATGTGATTATAACTGAACTTTTCTAGTCCCTTATACTTTTTGACATTACATACAAACAATTCGCCAAATTATTTTTAACTAATATTAAAACTGTGTATAATTCTGTATAATTTAATTTCTTGTATAAAGCGTCTGTTATAAAACTTAACGACTGCAATTAAGTAAATTTAATGAATGCCTGAATGGAATTACGCTTACTAATCGATAGATAGCAACGTGCGATTAAACGAATTGTTTGTATTTTAGATAAGTTATTTATTGTATGGTGTATAATTGGCTTAGAAATGATATCAGTGTTGTAAGTTCCAATAAGTGTTATATTTTATTAGAACATTTAAAATAAACAGCGTAACTATAAATTAAATGAAATTCAAGTTAAACCGAACAATAAATAGATCTTCAAATTTAATCAAAAACTTTGAGATACTTTTGTATTTCAATATTTGTTTACACTTTTGTTGTCATTTAAGTATAATAATAAAAAGTTTTCTTTTCATACTTAATATTATTTACCATAAATAATATGTATATTACCTTTTTGATTAATGTAGTTTTGGTAAAATTATTGTTAATAAAAACTAAGACGTAGTTATGATAAATTTGTAGCAAAAACTGATGTTTTAATAAATCCATTTGTAAAATATGTAAAAAAATTCTCAATTTTAACTTTGTTGTTTTTATTGTTTACTAGCTTCCGCCCTGTTAAATGTAGTTTCCCCCGCAGTTAAATGTATTTTCCCCCGCAGTTTAATGTATTTTCCCGTAGAATCGAGGTATAATTCTGCGCTAAAAAGAATCTCTTGTGTTATTTAAGGATATTGTTTGTCCATAAACCAAGATTAATCCTAATCCTTTCTGTAGTTTTTCTGTGGAAGATGAACAAACACTCATACTTACTTTCATATTTATCATATTAATAAAAGGAATAAAATAATTCTAGAATAATAAAAGAATGATACGATGCTCCCACGAATTGTACACTTCATAAATAAACCATGAATTTCCCGTGAACAATGTTTGAACTTTAAAGAATCTAGGCGGTAAGAATTATTTGTCAATATTTGTCAAATACATGCATGAACGAAGATAGACTCTGTAATCTAAGTGAAGACAAATAGAACTCCATCCATATTAGATGGAAAGTGTAAGCAAGCGACAAAACTTAATTAAAATATAATAAGGTATATACTTAATTTTGACCTTGGAACCTAGAAAACGATTTTTTTGTAAAAAATTAAAATGCTGTAATTTCATTATATAACTTTTTCAAAAATTGCATTTCCTTGTTAATAAGTTGCCTTCTTTTTACAACTTTTATTAAGTGTATAATAAAATTATACATGCGAGAGTTAACTAAGTTTATCTTCCTAGCTCTTGGCTATATAATAAGAATATAATATAGAAAGTAGACCTGGATTAAAAGCCTTTGTTTTATTAATATATATAACGTCATATTGAACTGTATTGGGAATTTTTTTGTTGTTATTTTTTCTGGGCTCGTGTATATACAGGGTGTTTGGAGGTTGAGTAGCCAAATGAAAATGGTGGATAGGTGAGGTTATTAGCTATTTACTTCCACTTATTAAATTGTATTTTGGTTCAAGTTTTAGAATTTATTCGATTTTTAAAAATTTCTTAAGAAAATCCCCGATTTTGTCATTAAAAGTCCAATATATTTTTTATTTACTGTCGGAACCAAACGAAAATAGTTTTAATTTAAAGCCTAATACTGTTTTATTCAGATGAAATCATAAATTAATACAAATCGTCTCAAATAAAGTTACAGTGGGCTTATAAACTTCGCGGAACCAGTGGGAAAAAAATGTTCAGTCAACTTTGCTATGAAAAAAAATAAAAAAATATGAGAGTTTCAAGATTTCATTTGCTTTTAAAAACTTCTACATTTAATACACATTATAATGATATGCTACATGTAACATAAATAATTAGAAATCTCAACAGAAATAGTAAGTTAATCCTCAAAGACGCCTGGTAAGGAAGGTACAAACCCGTTAAACTACGTATGTAGTTAAAAACTTCGGTCTCATTCTAACAAAGCTATGCCTATTGGGTTATCTATTTTGTCACTAGGCAACACTTATCTTGTTTGCGACCTCATGTATAAAAAAATTCTGACTGAAAATAGTTGTTGGCCCATATGAAAACTTTATAGCTTCAACGAACTATGCGACCACTAAGGCCACCTAGTTGGATGCAGACCTCAGTTCAGGGCGTCTCGATCATTTCCACTACACTGTTTCCCTTAGGGGCCTCTCTCTGAGAAGACCCAGCAAGAAACTCAACGGGGGTCGGATCTGATAGTCGAGGAAACCGGATGTTGAATGCCGCACCTGCTGGTTGGAGCGGTGTATTTATAGGGAAGATTTAAAGCTGTTACCACTATCGTGTCCACCGGGCCGGCGCGGCAGCGGGCGCGGGCTGGAGGAAGCAGATTGTTTCTTACGGTAATCTTTTGACGTTTAACGTTCGTTTGACGATTGTGATTGGTCGCCTCTTGCGAGGGTCGCAAAGAGCGGATGGTTGGGGTGGTGAAGGGCGGAGTAAAAGAAACTCCTAGATTCAGTCTCCGTGAACCGGTTCTACATGACTTGCAGCTGGTGAAATGATATTTGCTTGCATGCGAAAAGACCACGCTTCCGTTGGCTATGACTAGACAGACGAAAGTCAGATAGATAATAGCTTATTTTCAAGTGACATTTTTCACCAGCAAATTAAAAAAAACAAAAAAAACTTGTAAAATGAGATTTTCTTGCATGCCCAAAGGCCACGCTACCGTTGGTCATGACTTTTTTCAAGCAGCATTTTACTACGACTGTAGACAAGTGTAGGTCACCGAGATTCTGCGCTGAGCGGAGTTAAACATGTGAGATAGTAGAATCCTCTTCTATTCGAGGCAGGAAAAGTAAAGAGGAGGTTGAATGAGATAACACAATAGGCATAGCTTTGTAAGAATGAGACAAAAGTTTTTAACTACATACGTAGTTTAACGGGTTTGTACCTTCCTTACCAGGCGTCTTTGAGGATTAACTTACTATTTCTGTTGAGATTTCTAATTATTTATGTTACATGTAGCATATCATTATAATGTGTATTAAATGTAGAAGTTTTTAAAAGCAAATGAAATCTTGAAACTCTCATATTTTTTTATTTTTTTTCATAGCAAAGTTGACTGAACATTTTTTTCCCACTGGTTCCGCGAAGTTTATAAACCCACTGTAACTTTATTTGAGACGATTTGTATTAATTTATGATTTCATCTGAATAAAACAGTATTAGGCTTTAAATTAAAACTATTTTCGTTTGGTTCCGACATTAAATAAAAATTATATTGGACTTTTAATGACAAAATCGGGGATTTTCCTAAGAAAATCTTAAAAATCGAATAAATTCTAAAACTTGAACCAAAATGCAATTTAATAAGTGGAAGTAAATAGCTAATAGCCTCACCTATCCACCATTTTCATTTGGCTACTCAACCTCCAAACACCCTGTATAATGAAATGCAAGTTTACCTATGTCTTTTGGTGGCAAAAACAATGTAGGTAAAACAAATTTAGTAGCAAATCCATATAGTAACAAATATTTTAGTTTTCACATGTAAAACACAGAATTTACTTAACTTTTTTTATTAGGTTTAAAATATATTTGCTTTTTAGGTCAATTTATTTAACACATTGTATTTACATATGTTCTTTCGCATTTAAGTGAAATTTTGGTTTAATCAAGAATAGTTAAAAAGGAAAAAGTATTTTAGAGAAAATGTAGCGGAGAGCAATTTTTCAATATTCAAAATGAATGTTAAAGTAAACACACAAAAGATATTGCGTGACCATTTTCATTTTCATTCCGGAAAGGTCAAGCTGGGGGCTATCGCGTTTATAAGTTATTGTGATGGTAGAAATGATAGGTACAGTTTAGGTTTTTATTGCCATTAGAAATTATTGGCTTTGAAATTAGATGGTCAGAATCTGATTTAGAACAAAATAAGCAAATAAAATTAGATCACGATTTACCTTTTTTTTATTAAATTAACTTTTTATTTTTATTAAAACTGTATTTACATAACCAGAGTCGGCTAAAGCTAGTTTAACTTAACGCGGAAGTAGTAAATATTCTTGTTTACTTTTAAATGATTAGTACCATTTGTTAACGTAGTTCTAGAGTGTTTTTATGCTTTTATGCATATTTTTAATTAATAACTTATTTTAAAAATATAAACGTCAAAAGCTTGAACTTGTTCCTTTTCTTTAAATCAAATAAACGCCACCGCCACTGCAAATAGAAAAGGTTCCTAAACGAATCTGCCAGTTCGTCCCCACATCGCTACGACGTAGAGTTGCGGGTAATTCAGAAAAGATTGTGTTATGATTGCTTCCAGGTACCATTACTGTCGGCTGCTTTTACAAACATACGATGTTAATGTAGCGTCAGCAAAAGGAAACTCTTTCCTTTTTTCAGCATTTTTATTTTAAGGGATTCATAAAATTCGATTCGTTTAGTGTGGAAATTTGGGGTTTTTAAAAATCTTTCACCGGGCCAAATTTATAGTGTATAACTTAACAACATTATAGCTTCAAATAAATAAATGTTCGCTCTAAATAGCTCACGTGTAATTGAATTGGCAACACTTGCCAATAAATTTTGTAGGATCTTCGGTTGCCCTTTTGGCAACACAGACTTTTAAAATTTGTCCGCTCTGTGCAACACCTATTGTTTTTCGTTCTCGCATATTTATCGCTTTTGTCGTAGTTTTAGTTAGTAGTTAGCTAGCCAGTTTATGTTTACGTGTGTTAAAAAATGTGAAGTGGAGATCCTGGGTTCCAAATCGGCAGATTTATCACCTAACCAGTCAGGTATTATTGGAGTGAACAAGGTAAGTCTGGATAAGCCGAAGTCAATCTGAAGATATTTGTTTTTGGAGCGGTGCATACACATCTACACCAACACACAGGTGAGTCCAGCTAATCAAAATGGTAAATTTATTTTGGCTACAACGTGTCGCTTTCGGTAACTAATAGCATACAGTCCACTAAACTCGACCAGTCAACTTGATACCTACTTGTCTTGCATTTTCTTACAAATGGTTTCTGTTTTAAACCACACACACACACTGCACGTAAAATAATATTGGGCGCAACGTAGTAAAATGCGTGCCATATTTTTTTATTTTATTTTAGCTATAGGGGTTTTTGTGCATGTGTATTTAAATAAAACAAATTATATCTTTTTCACATGGGAAATCTGTATGTTTGCAGGCGATTAAATATGGTATTAAGAATTCAAAATTCCAACGTTAAAATCATGCAATACCACCAACGTAAATATTTATTGTGCCAATTATTGTGCAATTTATTTGCTGACCGTACTCCAGTACAAATTAGGGACAATCTCGGCAATAGGGACCGTCATCATATATTTACTTAGAAACGTACACTCTACCTGACTTACTTAAGTTGTGTGCAAATAACAACATTCATTAGTTACTAATTATATCCTAACAGTGTTAGTCTTTAGATTATAATATTGCAAATAAAGCTATCAAATATCAAAAGCAAGCATCTCAAGGAAAATCGTCAAACAATTGTTAAACTCACGAATTTCTTATTTGCAAAAAATGCGTGTAATAGGTTAACATTGCAATATTATCTTATATCCTTGTTTGAACTTCCCAAGTATTATGGAACTGCTGCAAGCAATTCAACTTCAGCTTTACCTACAAGACTAACAAGGGCGACTACCCTACAGGAAACACGTCAGAGGCCCTAAAAGGCGGTTCCCAAAAACTCTGACACCAGATGTATATGTGCTGCAAAGTGCATATACATCACACGAAAATAAGAAGCCTAACAAAGAAGACTTCAAACTCACAACCTTTATTCTCTGTGCCGTAATATGAATAATATAATGCACATAATTAACCCTCAGCAAAACATGACTGTATGAAGGTGCTACTTGTAAACACAGTAACATTACCAAAATTACCTTGTTTCCATTAATTAACCTCACACACACAGCGTACAAAAGCTAACATTATTTCCTGCTACCGTTGTAAAGTATAATTAGTGTTCCTGACTGTCATTTTTCACTCCTGTTAAATGTAGGTACGTAGTTTACCGTGTACCTGCAGTTACGTTCATGAGAGGCTGAAACAAATGACGGCTTATATATGCAAGCCCCTGATAGATGCAAGCGTTTTGATTGATCAATCGAATAGCATTGATCGATATTCGGTGTTTTTACCAGACACAGTGATTTATTGGCGGTTTTTGACCTAAAGCAAAGTGTGGTCATAAAAAAATAGTATTGCTTCATTAAAGAGAATCCATTGTTTAAGGTATGCCTGTTGTTATGTAGAACGCGTTGTACAGATATGTTTTTTTCGAAATTGTAGAAATTAAATTGTAAATAGAGATTCGTGAACATAGAAGATAAGCCTTTTGGCGTTTTTGGGCACCTATAGGTACATCTATATTTAACATTTGCTCTTATGCTACTATTTTCTTATTAACACGGCATATAATTATTTAAACATAGGCTTTAAACTAAAAGCTAAGGCTAAGCTAGCCTTATATTATATTATAATTAATATCCCTACTTCCCTACTAATATTATAAATGCGAAAGTAACTCTGTCTGTCTGTCTGTCTGTCTGTCTGTCTGTCTGTTACGCTTTCACGCCTAAACCACTGAACCGATTTTGATGAAATTTGGTGTGAAGAAAGAACTGATCTTTGGAAAGGACATAGGGTACTTTTTACCGCGGGAAAACTTCTCATTCCCACGGGAAACCGACTTCCACGCGAACGGAGTCGCGGGCGTCCACTAGTTGCATTATAATTTCTTTAAATATTTTATTTAACCTACAATATTTATCAAGCATCCAATCGGGATTCGATGCAAACACAAAGACAAACAAAACCATCATAATTTCTTATTATACAACAGTTTCTTATCTTTTATACCCAACTTATAAGAATACTCATTAACAAGCAGCCACTAGATGTGTATCGCACGATGCATTTCCAATATCACTTTACAAACAATAATTCAACCAGTATCACAAAGTTTATCAGCAAGGTATAATTTTAGAAGGATTAAATTTACCCCCAACATTAATTTTGTGCTCATATTCTCTGAGGTTGTGTACAGTTAATACACTTAGGGTTTCGTAAATTAATTTCATTATTTTAGAGGATCATTTAATTTTGTACAAAAACAGTATAGGCTTATAAAGAGAAATGTCTACTAAAATTGAAGTGGTATATTATGTGTTTTGATAACTCTAGGATTTTTTTTTTTTTTTTATATTAATAGGGGGCAAACGAGCATGCGGGTCACCTGGTGGTAAATGATCACCGCCGCCCATGACTACCCGCAACACTGTGGGTGTTGGGGGTGTGTTGCCGACCTTTACTAATTTAATAAGCAAGGCCACTCTTTTGTCTATTGAGTTGTGATTTAATTCAGTAAACATGTTTTAAAATCTTATATTTTAGTCATTTTAATTACAAACTAGTTTGTTTATTTTCTTTTCAGCTTAAAACACAAAACAAATTTTGATAAAAATTTAACGACTGAGTTTAGTTAAGATTTTAAGGAATAAAAGAGGGTGCTGTGTTGAAATTGTAGACAACTAATTAGTTTATAGGTCTTCTACACCTGAACATAATCAATCTACAAATATTATAAACGTGAAAGTTTTTGAGTATGGATGTTTGTTACTCTTTTACGTAAAAACTACTGGATGGATTTTGATGAAACTTTACAGTAATATAGGTTATACATCAAAATAACATATGGGGTACTTTTTACTGCGGGAAAACTTCTCATTCCCACGGGAAACCGACTTCCAAGCGAACGGAGTCGCGGGCGGCCACTAGTAATCTATATTACTTATTAACTTGACTTTAGATTATCGATCTCGGGGTCGTTAATACAACGTGTTCACACTTTGCGTGTCGGCCGTGAAAGGCTTCAACCCCGTTCTACCCTCGTGCCTCACCCCTGACCTAAGTACAGTGTTAACTTCTTAGCAAGGTCAAAGGAAATGTTGGTTTCACTATTTGACGTCTCAACTATAGAAAAACATTCAATACATTATAACTTATTTCTTGTCACAAAATGGGTCAAAATTGAAATAAAGATAAACTTCAAGCGATGAAACAATTACTTGTAATTATTTACGTACTTCGTGTATGCATTTGGATTCTCTCTGGATGACTTAAAAATACTTTTTTATCGCATTTCAAACGGCGCATAGCAATTGAATAGCATGCAAGAGATTTTATCAAAAATGTGCCAACCATATGAACTTTGTCATTTGTTCTCAGTAGGTATATTGTGATACACCACCGTTTAAAATAAAACTTACATTACGAATAGGAATATAGAATTCTTATTATCTATATAAAACATCGTTTTTGAATTGGTAGAGTCTAGCTGTAGGCTCTGTCTGCAGCGATTACTGGGCTGACTCGACCGGTGAAATACCACCGTCGCACAGAAAACCGACGTGAAGTAGGGACGATGTTCCTGTGTTTCTGCGTTCAAAAACTAAGCATTCTAGCAAGTTATTAGTTTTATTATAACTTTTCAAAATAGCGTCCATTTACATCAATACATCGCTGCATTCGATGGAACCATTGAGAAAAGCACCTTGCCCACTCGGCCTTAGGGGTCTCTTCGACGGCGTTTTGAAATGCAGCCACTGCTTCTTCGGCGTCCATAAAATGTTTTCCTCGAAGTTTTTCTTTTATTTTCGGGAATAAATAAAAATCGCAGGGTGCGAGGTCGGGGCTATACGGCGGGTGACCCAGTAATTCCACGTCTGAGGTCGCCAAATAGTCGATCGTTTGCCTGGCGGTGTGCGACGAGGCATTGTCGTGATGAAGGAGGATCCTGCTGCGAGGTCGTTTCTCTCGAACTTTTTCCAAGACAAGTGGCAAACAGTTATTAGTGTACCACTCTGCATTAACCGTTTTCTGATCCTCTAAGACAACTGTCGCGTAATGACCTGTCTTTCCGAAGAACGAGGCCACCATCTTTTTTCCAACACTTCCACCTCTCTTCACTTTAGTTGGCAACTCTTCGGAAGGAAACACCCACTGAGCAGACTGTCTTTTGGTTTCCGGATCATAACAGTAAATCCAGCTTTCGTCACCCGTTAGTATGACGAACACAGCATTTGAGTCACCTCCGTTAAATTTTTGGATCATTTCTCGGCACCAATCACCACGGCGGAGTTTTTGAGCCTCGGTCAAATTATACGGTATCCAGCGAGCACAAAGCTTCCTGACCGCTAAATGTTCATGGAGGATTTTGTGCACTTGACTCATACCTATGCCTAGACTTGTCCGAATCTGCTGATAGGTCACTCTTTTGTCAGTCTCTATCATACGCCGCACAACACTGATATTATCTTCAGTCGTCGCTGTAGAAGGCCGTCCCTCACGCAAATCATCGGTGAGATTAGTTTGACCACGTTTGAATTCATTAAACCAGTTGTAAACTGTGGCACGAGATGGGGCTTCATCGTGAAAAGCCAATCGAAGTCTATCATAACTTTCTTGTTGACTTATATGACATCGAAAGTCATAAAAAATCATTGCACGAAAATTTTCTCGGCTTAAATTCATTCTGACGTGCACAGTCAATTTTCAATTTGCCGCCAAATCGTAAAACAAAGGACAAATGAATGAAATGTATACTCAATATTATTGGTAAAGAGTTCTATTTTCAAAATTTAAACTTATTTTTTTAATATAATGCTTTTCAGTTGCCAGTTCTAAAAACTTTCAGTTTGGCCCTCGTATGAACACAAATATAACTTCATGTGACAGCTTACATGTTACCAACTATTACCAAAGCTTGTAAGTAGCGCCTTCTATACCCACATAAGGTGCACAAACTTCGAAGTTCAGCCTTGTGACGTCACAGGTACATAAGAAAGTCACAAACACCTCTTACATAAACTAATTTGTCTTCCCCAAAGTTCGGGGAAGTAATCCAATCATGAAAAGTTTTGGTACATACTGTATCAACTAGCGAGGTTAAATATAAAATAGTCGATTGCTTTACAAGTATTCATAAAATGAATTATGACTGATGTTAATGATATATGATATTTTATTTGCAATTCAAGCGTCGACATTATTTCAAATTAATTTTATTACTCGGACATCTTTTCTGGAAATTAATAATAACCATATTAAACACGTTTTTAAAATGCTACGCACTACTTCATACGCACGCCAGTGTATGAAAACTCAAGTTTAATTATAATTTTAACCACAAATGAAAATAAAATGCGGTTGTAGAAGCTTCGGCTTCATTTACTATTTTTAGATCACGGTTTTTAAAAAACATATCAATTTTTATTTAGTTAAGGTGCTAAGGATTGTTCCTCCCTTGTCAATTAGCTTGCACTTGGCTGTATTAACAAACTGTTTGATTGTCCACTCAAAACAAACGAAAGTAAACTGAGCCCTTAGAATACAACTTTTAGCAATTGTCTAAATATTATTATTATTATTATATTATAACTTAGGAACAATAAACTAAATTGGTTTGTTATTCAAATAAGTCCTAAGCCAAGAGTAAGTCAGTAAAATTCTAATTTTCCTCAAGCAATTCGAACAAAATATTTATTTAAGAATAATTCTATCTGATTTTAGTATACGTAATTAATTTATTCATTTCGTCAAGTAAACAAGAATTGATGTTTTTAAGTTTGCAGAGGAAACTTAATAATTATTAGATTAATACTGTTGAAAAGATAATTTATATAAAAGGATTTAGATATTATTTTGATCATATTATTTGAATGGTTGAAACTGCTCTAAAAGTTGTTTAAAGCAATATTCATAGTATCGTATTATACAAAATTTCGGTGTGGGTTATTTAATACACTCGATATTATAATAACAACCTATATATACATCCCACTAGTTGTGTGGGCTGTAAAAATATACTACATTTTGTAAATTTACAAAAATTGCAGTTGCTTGAACTAAACTTGCTACGTTTGCAAGCTTCTTACCTACTACGGACTACGCCAAAATGCCATAAACTCTACGTCGTAGCACCGCAGCAAGTTAACTTTATTTCAGCAGAGCGCCCTCTTTCACACAATTTATGTACTAATACACAAAGAAAATAACTTCTTAGAGTAGGTATATAGTAAGTAAAGGAATATGAGAACAAAGGTAACGATTATTTGTGATAACACGTTCAATATAAAGCCATTTTATGTTTGTTTGTAAAATAAAGAATGTGTTAAGGGATTTGAAAAGTTCATAAAGTAAACTCAGGTATCTGAGAAAAAATATTTCTAGTAAAGCTTTCGTCTGTTTTTCAGTAGCTTAGTTTTAGTTTATATTTATGTTAATTAGCTATCTGCACTTCGAATCTACTCAACTAATATTTCTATTTATAGTTTTTAGTATTTGATTGATTAATTTCATAAACTTTAGTTCTATGAACGTTTCTTACCTAATTAGCCACTTACTAAGTTGCTTGTGTGATCATCTTAGTGTGTGCTGTAATTATCTTACCCGGTGTTTACTCAGACAGACACTGAAATTAACACTTTACTTAAGTAAACATTACGTTAAGGTGTGTTCCAACGAAGCGTGAAACTACGGACAATGTGCTTTGTCTTTCAACTTTATATCTGAGGTAAAGCTTTCGACACGAGGTACATGAGCGAAGTTGTTGAATTGTGTTTCGCTTTTTATGATCTTGTTGTTGAAATACAAAATGGTATTAACAAAAAAAATGTTACAGTTCGCAGAGCAAATTAAAGAATAAACAAAGAAAAAGAGATTATAGACTTCATTTATTTCATTTATTATACATAAATAAAAATAAAACTTTTTAAATATTTTATTCGCCCATCTTTCAAGTAAATAACTTCTAAAAATAAAATAAACAAAATGTCGTTCAAAGTGTAATTTGTTTCTTCAGAAGTTTAAAAACGAGTTCGTAAATTAACCGAGGCCCGTAATTAAAGCCAGACTGAAAACTTTTAGAAACTGAAAACATAATCCTTAATTGTAGCTGCAAAATTAAATATCTTTAGCCGTTTTCAGTGAATAAGATTTTGACGGTAGTAAATTGCTTTAGTTAAACACATTTCAAAGTTGAAAAACTAATGAAAAAGTTACTTAGTTGATGACTTTTGTTAGCTTATAAGCGAGGATTTCATACAGAATTTGCCAAATCAAAACTTGTTATATTAACGTTACGAAAAACTTTATGCTACACAACTAATTATTACTTACACAGAAAAATAATATTTTTAAGGCCCAAAACATGTTTGTAGTACATTTGAGTTTTTTTTTGTATTAAAATTTTAAATTTTTCCTCTAAAAATCACTTAACAACTTATTTACTCATACAATCTGCCATTTACTCAGCAGACAATGTAAATAACTAACTCTCTTAAAAATGTTTTCAGCTCAAAACTGAAAGCAACCAAGTGAGAAATATACGAGTATGTCAGAAACTTCACCAAGAATTGTGAGAAACAACTTTAAAATACTGTTAGGAAACTGAATTTTAAAGTAGCAATCTCCAGTTTATATTTTATGGTAGATATTTTTATTTACTATCAACTCTTTTGTGAAGACATAAGGTGTATTTTGTTTTGCATGTGGATGAGCCGCTTTCAGGCTTAGTTTTATTCTATGTCTTTTATATAAAAAATAAATTATTTTTGAGATACAACTCTCAACATTAAATCAATTCAAGGAGCATTTTTATTCACTGAATAATGTTAAACCTGTGTATAAGACTGAAACGAATGAAACCTGAATAACAAGGTTTACTTTTAAAGATACTTAATGTTTTTCTTTCATATCTAGTCTACGCAAATGGTTCATTCTACCTTTTGCTCATTTGAAAAAACAAAAACTCACACTTGAAGGTGACCCACACTTGAAGGTATCCTTTACTTATCTTCATTACATAGTATACCTAAATCAAAGTCGCTAATTCTGTCTGTTTGTATGTTTGGCTGCTAACTCCTCCTAAAGTACGTGTTTAAGGGTATTTATTCATTTAAATTTGTAAATAAAGAACGTTTAGAAAAAGTTTTTTTAAGTTAGCAAAAATGCACGGGTTCGCGAGCAAGTCGGCAAAATTACACCATTGCGAAGCGTGGGCGGGTCGCTCGTATGAAATAAATTCAAAATCTAAATCATACAAAACCGAAACCCACGCCAGTTTTTAAGTCCCTCAAAACCTTTACGACCTACTAAAGAACTAGTATTAAGCACACAGTAAGGATCCAGGCCAATCAGCTGAGTGGAAAGCCATGTTTACTTGTTGCTAGTGGTCACCGCAGGGTATAACCTATTTCATGTAACAAACACTTAACAACCCCTAGGTCTGTGCCCTTTAATAAACTCTTAAGTGGATAACTCGGTATTCCATTGGGTAGGTCAACACAAGTAGTGTTTGTTAAAACGATAGAAGGATTTGGTACTTGATCGAGGAAGACGAATTAGAGGCTTTTTTATCAGCCTTGTTGTTAAGTAGAATATTACGTCATCAATTGTAATTATAACAAAGAAAATACTAGATTTCAACATAGTTATGTAACCATTATTGAATATCTCATAGAATGTAGATGCGGATTTGAGCGTAAGTTGCAATTACGACCATTCCAACTTAATATTATAAATGCGAAAGTAACTCTGTCTGTCTGTTACGCTTTCACGCCTAAACCACTGAACTGATTTTGAAGTAATTTCGTATGAAGATAGAACTAAACTTGGGAAAGGACATAGGGTACTTTTTACCGTGGGAAAACTTCTCATCCCACGGGAAACCGACTTCCACGCGAACGGAGTCGTGGGCAGCCACTAGTAGACTATACACCCTCCTTAACGACTTTCAGTAATTTTTACAGGTCCACGTATGAAAATTTGAATATTGTATCAAACGAAAAGTAAGTCAAAGAGTTTTAGTTTAAATTATAGATATGAAATTGAATCCAGTTTTAAAGGTAATTTGCGGTGATAAATTCAGGTTTAAATTAAATTTTATCATAATTATGTTAAACTGCATTACAAATTCGCAATGTACAATGTAAAATCAAACACAAAGGATGTCCAAAACAAAGGGAATTAAACAATGTATTTGATATATTTTGGTGGAAACCGGACACAGAATACTACGAAATTAATGAATACATAGGAGCTTAAATCGAGAGATAGCATATACAGGGTGTCCCATTCACTAACGTCAAGCCGAAAATAAGGCTTTTTATTTTTCTTTTTAATGCCCAATCTTCAAAAACTATTCTGTTTTTTTATATTTTTTATGCATTTCTCAGACCTTAGCCTATTGCTGGGTTTCGGTTCGACGTTGGTGAACGGGACATCCTGTATAATGCAACACACA
This sequence comes from Emmelina monodactyla, assembly GCA_916618145.1. Taxonomy (NCBI): domain Eukaryota; kingdom Metazoa; phylum Arthropoda; class Insecta; order Lepidoptera; family Pterophoridae; genus Emmelina; species Emmelina monodactyla. The sequence goes on along the minus strand of OU745304.1, from coordinate 9,632,556 downwards.
GTATATGACAAAAGGCAGATTAAAACTATATGGTAGTAGGCTTCACAGGTAGTAGATATCTTAATGTTTGAATGGTGCAAGGCAGTCCATAAAGCCTATTGAATAATCAACGTATGTCGGTTTCCTAAGGGACGAAACATAGATAGTAATTCGCTTTGATTACCTTGTACTAAATAGGATTAGTTTGTAGAAACTAATATTATTAGTAGGTAAGATTAACTTGTTTATTGAGTGGTATGTAACCTCTGATTTAGAACAGTTTACAAAAAACATCAGCGTAAAGTTGTAATTTTGTAATTTAATATCATGGCCGAATGATCATAGCCTAGAATAATGTTAAATAGGTATATAGAAGAAAATGCGATAATCTGCTAATTTATTAAATATGTCTACAGTTAAATAGAAAACAAATTTTGAAAACTAGTGGCCGCCCGCGACTCCGCACGCGTGGAAGTCGATTTCCCGTGGGAATAAGAAGTTTTCCAGCGGTAAAAAGAACACTATCTGTTATTCTGACGTATAACCTATATTACTGTAAAGTTTCATCCAAATCCCTCCAGTAGTTTTTACGTGAAAGAGTAACAAACATCCATCCATACATCAATACATACTCACAAACTTTCAAGTTTATAGTATTAGTTACAATAAAAAATATAAATCTACTTTTATCTAATAGTTACAGTCACAGATCTCTATAGGTACATGCTTAATATAAAGTAAATGTTAATTACAGTAATTAGACTACCACAATCGACTTTTTTTAGAATATTTTGTTAACTATTAATAGGAAAGGTATGACTCATAATCTGAACCCTCATCATATTGAATAATTTAATATTTAATAGTCTTTATATCAAATATTGTGCAATCACGAAGCACTTTATACTCAGTAAAGATAAGATAATTATAAAATTGAATAATTATATTTAATTATAATGGCAGCTGATTATTGTGGAAAGTCCTAAGGGTTTTAACACGCCATGTCAAGTACCACTAGAATCTATATCAATATTATTAGAACACTTGATAGTACATCTAACTGAATTAAGCCATTGTAAGGTTATTATTATTCAATTACTTTTGCTAATCTGTTAATGATCTTGACGAGTCAGGTTCCTTTTTTGTCTTTGTTTCGAAGTAAATGTAGGTAGTTAGCTATTTATACTTAAACCTAAAATTAAAAGAAATTAGGTTTGCCATCCGGCTTTTATGTTTGTAGTGTTTTTTTTCAAGGGTAACAATGGAGTTCAGTTTATAAACGAAATGTATAGGTACTAAAATAGAATCAAATGTTGGATTTACGTGTCTTTATTTAATAATTAAATTGTTACATACGAAACAAACTAGCTACCAAATATGTATATGTGAGTATAAAAATAGGGCCCTTTTTTCATTAATGACAAGAAGAAAATGTATTACATACTCTGACTTAAAAATTCAGTAATACAAACATGTTATAATAAATAAATAAAATAAAAAATAAAAATACAAACATGTTATTAGGTCACAAATACCACCTTTCTTCAAACATAAAATGACTTTTCTTAAAGGACCACTTTAGCTTGCTTTATCAGCTCTTTTGCATTAGAGCGCAGTTAGAATCTTCAGATAATTTTATCATCGGTCAGCTACTTCGTTTTGAACAACTCTACAAATAACACTCACTATAAAAGGACCAACTTTCCTGTCTACACCATCAAAAGAGCAGAAGATATTGGCTCCCAAACTCGTAAAACAGTATATTTTTCGCAAAATGCTGAAAATTTCACTCTTATTCGTTATTTCTGCTCTGGGATCGCAATGTAAGTTTGAATATTCATTTTTTTAAGGAAAATAACAAAGTAAAGTGTTTACAATTTGTTACGGCTTTTAATTTTACAAAAACAAGGTAAGGAAGAAAATAATGTAAATGCTTCCGAGAATTTTACTTTTCTTAATAAAAAGTAAAGTTCCTCGAGTGCGATGAATTTTTATTGTCTCATAATATTTTAATTTTCGGTTCCGTTCCTCCACAGGAAAATATGAACCCCTATTTAATATTTTTATTGTCCTTCTGTCTGTCTACCACCAACAATATTTCTTGATTCATTTAGTATTAATCTATTCTTTGAAGTACCGCCAACCCATGATTAAATCTTTTATTTTTGACTCCAAGGTACAGCTACCCCAACATACGACCTCCGCCTCCAAACCTCCCGCATCGTCGGTGGTGAGAATGCCCCAGACGGAGGGTTTCCTTATCAAGTGTCTCTGAGGAACGTCTTCAACTCACACTTCTGTGGAGGGTCTATACTAAATAAAAAGTGGGTTTTGACTGCAGCTCATTGCACCACAGGGTAAGTCTTTTTTAATTTCTTAGTTTATCACAATAACCTTGAAATACGAAATTCCTTTTTTTATTTCTTTCTAGTATAAATGTCTTGACTTATTTATCTTCTTATGTCATTGTTCTTAAAATGCATATAATATCAAACAGAACAAAGCTATGTTTCATAAATCATTCACTGTACCTTCATAAAATTTCGTGTATTGCTTGATTCCTTTTTTTAACAAAAAACTTCTTTTTACCAGCCAGTCCCGCTACAGCATCCTCGTGGTAGTAGGCACCAACAGCCTCCTCACTGGCGGTGATCGCTACCGCGTTGAAGAAATCCACATCCACGAGGACTTCGACGGCAGTCTCATCACCAATGACGTCAGCGTGGTGAAGGTATCCGGTGAAATCCGGTTCAGTGATAAAGTGCAGCCGATCGGCCTGCCTAGCAGAGACACGGAGGCTGGTGCGGAGCTACAGCTTACGGGGTGGGGCAGAACTTCTGTAAGTATTTTTGTTTGAAGAAAAAATCATAGTTTACTTTGATAATTCTATATTTTTGACGTCTTTTAACCATATTGAATGAAGACATAAGACTTACATACACTTGCTCTGCAATCTATGTCTATTGGCTTACCATTATTGAAAATAATTAGTTTCTTTTACCTATCCTTCGATAGTCACAGACTACTCTCAGTCAAACTGTCTTACAAAAAATAAAAAAATGGTTTGACTGTTGTATCGTAAACACGTAGGTTTTATAACATCTAGGGAAGCAAGTCTGTGACATGACGTAGGTACATGTGGCATGCCTGTACCTACTTATACATCCTATCCTAATATTATAAACGTGAATGTTTGTGAGGATGTATGGATGGATGTTTGTTACTCTTTCACGTAAAAACTACTGGACGGATTTGGATGAAACTTTACAGTAATTTAGGTTATACATCAGAATAAATAGCACATACTTTTTACCGCTGGAAAGCATCTCATTCCCACGGGAAACCAACTTCCACGCGAACGGAGTCACGGGCGGCCACTAGTATTGACCAGTATAGGCTTTGTCTAAAAAGTTACAGAATAAAGACGTTAAACAGCCTCTACATTACGCCAAACATCGCATTCACATCCAAACATCATATTTCTGCCCAAAAATTCGCAAAGATCTTTGTTTTCTAACCAAGTTTACACAACAGCATTCACCTTAATTTATCGACATCCATACAGTCTTACAAGACCGCTAGAGTTTACTCACGATAATACGCCCGTAGTTTTAGCATACACGTCCCGAACGTAATCCATTTGTCGAATATACCATAAAACTGTTTGCTTATGCTGAAGGTAAGCGGAGTTCAACGTTTACGGGTCCGTTTACCTGGCGTTAGTCGGTAATCAATTATGTAGCTTGGTGTATGTCTAGAATAGAATGTATACGAATATAATGGATTGAGAGGATTTGGGAATGTTTCAATAATGTAATAAAGATCAAGAATAACATGATTTTATAGGTATCCTAATTTGAAAAGTGTAAAATTGTTTGTTTTTAGTGAATCTCTCCAAAACTACTGTACCGATTTTATAAATGCCTGTTTCAATTAGAAACCTAAATAAATAAACTTATTTTCTTACCGGTAATTTTTTAGCAGTTAAGCGTCACATATTTTAACACAATATCAATTTTAGGAGACTTCGTGAAAAGACTTTTCTCTTTTCAATAAAGTTGATGGCATACAGTTTTTATTTCAAACTTGTACAGAAATTTTCACTTACGTAGATTAAACAATAGTTTATTCACTGGAAAAGTGCATCTACGGGCTACTAGAATAAATTTGTAAAGCACGTAGAGGTCTTATTCAGAAGTAATATTTTTTTATGAATAAATGACTCGGAGATAAATAAAATATTTTTTAACCAATGCTTTTTAAACAATTTTTAACAAACGCCACAAATAAGAACATTATAAATAATAAATAACAGGACTAAAATTCATAACAAAAACCCTATTAACTGCAATGGTTCTCTCACAGGCAATTTTTTCCCGACAAACAAGATGACAAAGAAATTAATTGAAATTAAAATGGGTTGGGCGTATTAAAATAACACACCGTAATCATAAACATATAAATCACCTTTTCTTGTGTCAATTATCCTTCTTCACAAACCATTTTTTGAGAGTGGTAGAGTCTAGCTGTAGGCTCTGTCTGCAGCGGTATAACTGGGCAGACTCGACCGGTGAAATACTACGTCGCACAGAAAACCGACGTGAAGTAGGGACGATGTTCCTGCGTTCCGTTCGGTGAGTGCGGTATCCGGTGCCCAATTTTCTTAAAGGTCAGCAACACAGAGTTGCGGGTAGTCATGGGCGGCGGTGATCACTTACCATCAGGTGACCCGCATGCTCTTTTGCTACCTATATTATAAAAAAAACCTTCTCTCTTTTGCGCAGTACCCCGGCAACGCCCCCGTACGCCTGCAGATGATCAACCTGACCGCCCTGGGCGTTGACGACTGTCGCCGGCGCTTCTCCGGGATCAACCACGTGTTCTCTACGCAGATATGCTCGCTGACGAGGAGTGGGCAGGGGGCTTGTCATGTGAGTATTGTGTGTTAATAATAACAGACTGTTATTGTCTAGCTAGACTGTTGTAAGCATTCTTTACGTCGCAGTAGTGGCTTTCTTATCAGGTGGTAAGAGGGATTGTGCCGTAATTCGAAATAAACATAATTTGGAAGAGACGAAAGTAGTGGTATAGCGTAGTAGGGATTCAATTCGGAACCTCCGGTTAAGTAGCTCTCCTATAGGCTACCAAGCATTAAATGTAAGTGTTAATTCTTTAACGACTTTGAACGTAAACGTAAACTGTTTAGAAAAGTAATTAAAGGGAGCGTAAGTTATCTGCTTATCATTTCAAACAGACCTAAATTTTAATAATTAATCTTTGGGTAAAAAAGTAATCCCAAAAATCCTTAACTGAATGATAATTGTTAAATTTAATTTAAATATCCTTTTGACCAGTAACAGATTTACAACAAAACCAGTGAGAAATAGAAGAGGCGCTTTATTAATATACAAACCAACACTATTTATTGCATCAAATAAAAAAATATATCACGAGTCCATGTCCAACCTTTTAATTATTTACGTAAAAAATGCGGACCGTTTCTGCCTAGCACGACTAGCGTGTGCATTAAAATTATTTATGCTGTCAAAATCAATAAGTTAATTTAGTTTTTTTTTGCAATATTCAACAGTTATAGGAACTTCGAGCTTTATATGAAAAAATGAAGGTTTATTATGAATTATTGTGATAAATTTTTCCGTCATTTTTTAATGCGTGATTACCGCTAATTGCGAAGTTCCTTCAACCTGCAACTATGTTATAAACAAACATCGTAAAGTATGCAATAGCAATATTCAATAGCTAAAACACTTAACCAGACAACCAGGCGCCGACAATATTTCTGATGGCCCAAATCATTTCAATAAAAAATAGAAGGCAGCAAACTGACTGCAAAACGCCTGAAAATATATTAAATACAATGTCAGATGGCGTAAAAAGAAAAGTGCTAAAAAATTGTGGCTGTATTTGTCAAAACTGCTTGCAATTGCTGGTTCAAAAATAAAATGTTGGTTGTTGACATTCTCGTAAAAATAGTTTCTCAGTCAAATTTCGTTAAACTTAAGGCTTAACTTTTGTAAGAAAACAGCTGAGGTGCTAACTTTAACGTTTCATTTCTTATTCCAAAAGCAAATTCCAATTATACACCAAAGCAAAGTTAAATTTAGTCATTCCTATAAATATTATTAAGCTCTACAACAATGTAAAGCAATTTATTAATACAAAAGTTCACTGGCACCCACTTAAAATAAGTAATTAAATAAAGTTTCTGCGAATAGAACATGACTGTGTTTTATGGAAGACGAGATTTCTTCGAAAGCTATTTGTTTTACTAAAGAAAATATCCGGGAACTTAGCGGTCCAGAACAAAAAACTGATAAGGATAAAGAACTCAGCATCATACTATGCACACAGAAACTTTCATTCCTGTCCTATCACGATTATGCGATAAGTTTGGAATAATCCTTTGCTTGAAAAAAGTCCTTCTAAGAGGCGGTCCCACGGTGCGCAATTCAACGCGCACAATACATACATTTTATTGTTTGCAAGCTAAAATTGACTTTATTACAAGCGCCGATCGGTGCGACGTTTTGTAACCGCGTTAATACAATTATTTTCTTAATATTTTTATTTAATATAATATATTTATCTAGGGTGACTCTGGCGGTCCACTGGTAGAAGGATCTAGACAAGTAGGCGTGGTCTCGTGGGGCATGCCCTGCGCACGCGGCTATCCCGACGTCTACGCCCGGGTGTACTCCTTCAAGTCGTGGATCTTGGAGAGAATCCAGGGTAATGATACTGTGGTCTGAAGAGTTTTGGGACAATAAAGAAGTTTGAAATAATTGTACTTAGTTTGTTTTTGTAGAGCTACTTAAGTAGCGATGATTTAATAGTACCTACCGCATTGTATTATGTATTGATAAAATAAAAACCAATACCTACGCCTGACCCAAGTAATACACGTAACAATTTTTGCTTATTAAATTTGGGGGTGAAATTTACCCCGACATGTAAGCCATAGCCACACTTTCGCCATATTTTATACTTACTAACCCAGTTAGTAACAAAATATAAAAAAGCAATAAGTACAGTAAATACCTACACATACTTTACCATATAAACATGAACGGCTTCTTCTAATTTGCTACTTAGATGTCATTATGAGGAGTTATTGGAATTATACTTACCTACGTCTTGGCTTGATGGCTGTTACTACGTGGTCTTGGTAAGACGTAAGTAAACTAAGGTAAGTCTGTTTGTTTTTAACTTCGCGATTAATTCGAGATACTTAATTACCTTGCTTCAAATCATAAAAATGGGTAGACACGACCACAAATACAATTTAATACTTCACAAGTCTAGTCTAGTTTTGTGAACTTAACAATATTTTGCCACAAAACATAAAAAATCTCCGACACTCAAATAAATGAATCTTAGACAATAACACACTGCAGAATCATAAATATACCTTTTACACCGAACATTTTTACTGATGAATAAAACAATTTTAGAAAAGGACATAAATATCAGTTCCGTTTCTTCCTTTGAAATATATTTCTGACATAAATTTTAGATAAATCCCCTTTTGGGATGTTGTATCGTGAGCAAGGCGGCAGGATATTGCACGAGTAGGTTTTTAAGATTTTATTTAAAAGATATGATATAAGTACCTCTCTACTTATGTTATACCAGAAGAGGTTAACCTACTACATTTGTTGACATGTGTTTACACGTTCATTACTTTGCCTTCGCTAAACTAAGTGTATTTCCTAAAAAGTGGTAACGGGATACGATTTTGATATTTAGCATTATCTTTAAAAAAAAATAGTTAACATAGCTTTTATTTATTATGTAGAATTATTTAACAATATACAGTAACAAACCCAATTCCCAAACACAAGGCAAACTATTTCAATTTCAACTTCTACAAAAAACCACTCAAGCGCAGATAAACCGGTATAAAAATAGCATCGCTCCCCTCCACGACACTCTTCACAATGACATTGCGCTGGAGTGGCACTTTACCATAAACTGTGACAGCGTTACGTCCTCCATTACTGCTAGTATTGATAGTGGAGTACACGAGAAACGTGACAAGAAGTAAATAAGATTTTTTCCTAAAGAAGGTTTCTAAGGGTTAAAGTTTTAAAGGGTTGTGATAAAATTTTATAACTGTTAATATAATACTTTTAAATAAATAAGTCAAAAAAATTGCTAAAATGAGTAGTTATGGTTAGGTAGTGAAATAAACTTTACGTCTAACGTGTAACTTTGAATTGTCTTAACAAATTTATTTTAAGCTATTTTATTTATCATAATTTAAATTCTTTCACAGCTACCAATCGTCAACCAAATATTTTACTCAAGTAAAGTTTGAGAGTTTTGGAAATCGTAAACAGAAATATTTCAAATATTTACATTAATCGAACAAAACTAAGTGAACCATAAAAATTGTCTTTTTTCGCGTCTTTTGTTTACATATCGTGAGGCTTCTCGTGTTTTTCTTTGCGAGAGTGTTCATTGAACTCATAAGAAAAGGTTCGCTTGTTCGCATAATGAGGACATTGTCTTAGATGTTATAAGTACATATAGAGACCACCTGACGAGTGACTTTTTATTATAAGACTTTGCAGTCGAGTAACTCTATAATAGTTCTAATATATAGGTACGTGATTAATAACACCTATACGTGTAGTATATACGCCTTGCTTTTCACCTACAACTTAAAGGCTTTTTCCATGGGAATTATGTGCTTTTTCAAAGTAAAAAGTAGGTACCACATAAGTTATTCAGGTATAATCTATTCATAGTCTATCTTTATACCAAGTTTAATCCAATTACGTTCAGTATTATTTAACGGGGAACAACGATAATTTTATTTTAATTTAATGTAATACTTGCAAACTTTCCGTATAATATTAATAAGGTTTTCCCTAATCAAAAAACCACCCTAGCAACACAGAGAAAGGAAAACTCTAGCTACCGACCAAAACAAAAATATAGCAATAAAAATGACAAACAACTAAAGCAAAACATTCGGGCAGCTGGATATAACCAGATATCACTAGTAAGAAAACTTTTACATGGAAGCGTCTGGAAATAAACTTATATTCAAGGGAAAATATCGCAGAAGTGGGTCCTAATCCTATTAACTTCTTCTATAAGATCTGTGGACTTAGGCTGTTTGTCAACAAAAACATAAATATTTGTTGGATGTATTTTAGGGCGGATTGTTGCAGGCAGTAGAGTTTTTATGATTTACATATGTGTAAGGTTAGGATTAATAACTGACCCACTTCAATACCTACAGCTTGATAAAGGTGTTACACAGTTTACAACAAATAAAGTTGTTACATTACTATTACACTGAAACTTAGTTTGTTTTCTTGTCAAATATTATGTTACACATTATGTAACATTTATAAATATATATAAATTATAAAATATATATAAATTTTTCGAATTGAATTTATCTGACAGTTGAAAATCAATCCTAAGTATATTTGAAGTGGAGTCACATGTAGATACTACTTTAGAACCGAAGGCAAAAGTTTTGCTTTTATAAATATTGCTCTCAATTTCACTTGGGACTAAAATGATTGATTTCTTGGTGATAAAAAGACTCTTTCCTTGGTGAAAAAAAGACTCTAATCTCATGGCTGGTTACCCTAAGACATAAATCTGCAGACACCGTCTGTTGTGCGTCGACTTTATTTTCTCTAAGTCGTAGTTTACGATTGAATCCAAGATGAATGAGGACAATGGGACAATATCCTTCCATTAGGACCTCAAAGGAACACATCAGCATGACAAATTACACGTATTCTTAAAAACAAAGCAAATTACTGGTCGTAGACGTAAATCTGCTTTTCTTCAAACTTTGGCGAGTTTTTTCTATCTTTTTTTACAGTCCGGCAAAAATAGTTATTAAATTTACAAAAATGTATAGCTAAGTGATCATTATAAGCCTTTTTAGCTCGGCCTTTAGTCTAACCCGTTTTTGTTTTCAATTTATTTTTTAAAGGTTTAACTTTTATTATTCTTTTGAGCAAAGTTTTAAAATATAATTGAATTGAGACGCTGACAGTGAGACAGGGTTCAAGATAAAGTCACAAGAAATATTTAAAAAGCAATAAAAAATATATATTTAAAAACTTTCTTTTTCTGATTTATAAATATTATTTTACTTCTTCGATTCTGAGGGGCTAATCTATAAAATAAATAAAAAATAGGACACTATGACCGAATCAATAAATAAAATAGTTTCAAAGCTCTTTAGGCAATTTTCTTGCTATAAAAGGGGGTATAGATAAAAAAAACCATCAAATATACGACCTGGCAACATTCTTAACCATAATCTTCAAGTTTTTCTGAGTTCAATTCCGTTAACAGAATTCGGTCCTCATATTGTGCATACTCACTAACATTTAAATCTAGTTTTTGTCCCTACTAATGCACAATCATTCAGTTACTTCTGCGACAAGGAAACTCAATTATTACTTGCTTTAGGCACACAAAAGTAATAAAGATATTATTTATATAGATCTATATATCTTTTTTGGTATTTTAGTATTCAATTTAAATTCACGAACCCTACTTAAATATTTACGAACTACCCTAAATATCTAAGCCTTTTAACAAATACATTGACCCTTTATAAATACTGGTGAAATACCGAATAGGCTATAATTTATGCGGCTAGCCGAAATTTATAAAGGTTCACTTTGAAGACCCTTCAGGGAATCGATACGGGACCTTAAGGTGAATTATCACGAAATAATAACCAATTTTGGTGATGACTTATTAAATTTATGTTTTTAGATGACTCCATTGTCATCAGTTTGTGAGTATGGATGGATGTATGGATGTTTGTTACTTTTTCACGTAAAAACTACTAGATGGATTTTGATGAAACTTTAGTAATATAGGTTATACGTCAGAATAACATATAGGGTACTTTTTACCGCGGGAAAATTTCTCATTCCCACGGGAAACCGACTTCCACGCGAACGGAGTCACGGGCGGCCACTTAAGTAACATAGAGTTAAAATATTGTACTTAATTTTTCCAGAGTTATATACCAACAATGTGACTCTTATTTTAGCTCACTAGTTATCATAGATATCACTCGATACATTTGGACTTGGGCAGAACCTAAGTAGTTAGGTATACCAAGACACAAGCCAATCGAATAACACTTTTTTTATTCGAACCGAGAATCCGAGAATCGAACCGGACATACCTAATATTTACGAGCACAAGAACCTATACCGCTATAAAGTCATTAACCAACTTGAGTAAAAGTTACTTTCCTAGAGACAAAGAAACTTTTGCAGTAATTCCAAAACTTACCAATTAAGTCCAGGATACGGGAAAGTCCAATAATTGCGCGAATAATACGTCAAATGTCAAATGTGATAAAAGCAAAGTTAATGAAAATGGACTATTCGTGGCGCTACGAAACAATCTATTCCGGTGGAAGCCTTCTAACAAAAAGGGTTATTCATTGATTTCTGAATTAAGAATTTAAAGTAGAGTTACATTTTGAAGGGTACTAATTGAGTATAGATTACTTACTTACCATAGAATATACACACTTTCGAAGTACTTATATCAGTTTGTCTTCCTAACATGTATTATGTCTATGTTATTTCTTTTACTTAAAAGGAAGGTAGAGGCAGTTATTTCCCTCTTTTGCGTAAACCTCTTATAAAAACGTAGCGGTTTCTAACTTTTCACACTTAGTTCATATTAACCTAGCCCGAACCTTCGAAAAGGTGGAGAATTTGCTAAAGCCAAAATAACTTGGTAATGAAATACGCCATAGATTATAACACCGTTTTAATATTTCTCAACCCCCATAAATACAGCTATACATCAAGAATAAACACCCAACAACTTATGGAATCCCAGTTCCGTAGCTATGATTACGTTGTGATCTCAAAGTTTTGCCCCCAGTGACATCTGGGTCGTTCTATTATTATTATTTGAGGAAAGTTTTCTCAGTTTGTCGAGATCTTGAGTCGAGTTCCATGTCTCGGTAGTTATATCTTATTTATTATCATTATTTCATTAGCGAGATTCTGGTGCGCAGTCGGGCAAGTTTTGTTTGAAAACAAATTGAAGTCGAAAGTCATTAAGGCTTCTGCACGTAACGCTGTTTATAAAGCTTCAGTAGTACAGTTTGTGCGAGTAACCTATGGACAGTATTTTAGAAACTTTCAAGGAATAAATGTGTCACGCTATAATAGCTGAAAATAAAGCTTATTTGACAGGTTAATTATATTTTTGAAATCGGTTGAGACGAAAATGGTTCAGTTTTTGATGACGTTAATAGGTAAGTAGATAATACGATTCCCTTAGGTTATTTACATATTTTATTGGCATGATTCCCTTTGCTTTGACAAAAACGAAAACAATGGATGAATGGAAAAGCTTGAAGTAAAAATCTCGCTGTCAATCGAATCAAACAGCAATAGAATTTTAGAATCAGACATACGATCAATCATGAAGTGCCAAGTTACATAAGCGTCAAAACGAGTACTTATTTTCATTCATTTTCTCTGCTGTCTTGACTTGTGTAATCTTTGATGGCAGATCTTTAACTTTTTAATACATCATATAGTCTACGTGTAAAATCACGATCGTGTTTGCCAACAATCTGCCCCTGGCCTTAATATTGTAAACAGAATTACCGAACCAACTGTGTGAAGTGAATGAGGCGATGAAATCTGTTTACCGGGGGTTTTGATTGTATTCTTGTTTATGTGAGCCAATGTACCCAGATAATTCGATTCGTAGGGAAACACCGATTTTGCGGTCGGTGTAAAGATTTAATGACTGGATAGTTTATTTCAACTTTAAGGTAAAAAAACACTAAAATAAAGTTTTGAGCGTATTGCGTTCAGGCTCTATCATATGACAGGGAAAAACCCAATAAAGGGTAAATAAAAATACTACACTAGCGTTAGTAAACTTGGAAAATGTACACATCGTTATTTTAAAAATCGATTTAACAATTAGTTTTCCTTTCACGCAAACAAATGAATAAACTCGCATTGAAAGTTGATTGATTGCATTCAAATAAAACCGAATTCGAACGCATCAATCAACATTGAATTCCAGATTTAATTTGAAAGCACAGAGTTCCAGTTCCGACGTGTTTTGCTGTGATTATTCCTGACATGATTTCTGCGTATTGTCAGTTGTGTTGTTATGCCACATGTTATGTATTGTGCACGAATACATGGCAGGTAATAGCACGAGCGGTTTACGTTTACGAAAATTATTAAGTGAGCAGATACGCCGTCAGAAAAAAAAAATTTAACACCTTACTGATATATTAATGGTACCAATGTTATTATACTACCTAACTTTGCGTCGTTATGTATTTATGACGTTTTTCCAAACGAATTTCCTTTAGAATGTAGATAAATAGGCACCTTGAACAACCTTTTAATATTTTTGTATTTGAACAGAAACCTGAAAGTGAAGCTTTTCAGAACTTACAAACCCAATAAAAGTTGTAGTCGGAAGAACTTCGTTTGTATAGTTTTAACATAAAGAAATGTTTTTTATATATTAACGACTACGATTGCACTGTTAACGCTTAGTATACCAATATCTCTTGCTAGACATAACAACACTCTTGTTTTGTCTACATAAATAACATTACGTTATCGTTCACTCCGCTCTCCTGCTCCGGCGCCACAACAAAACGCTTCTAGTTCAAAGCTCATGTGCGGCAAATGATCGAGCGGCCTAGAACTTTCCATTGTAAATAGGAAATGACCTGGAAGCGGCGCAACTGCACGCCGATTGACAAGCAGAAATAGGCTGCGCTGCCGTTGTTTTGTTCTGCCGTGAAAAGGTTTACGTTTGCACATGACATTGTTATAGGTTCTTACTGTAATATGTATAAGTAAATCTAAAGAAAATGTAAACAAAAAGAAAGAAACTCAGGAAAAAATAATAATAAGAATATTAAAGGTTATAAAAAAATAAGCTTAACTTCAGAAATCTCGTAAACATAAAAAACTAACACGTTAAAAAATTTAAGACTTTAGTTAGTTAAATTTTCGAAGACAGTATCTTTTCTTACACACCTACCAATGCTGTTGACCTAAAGTTCCTAGCTTTCTTACTAGATCATAACTACGCAACCAAAACGCCCTATTCCTTCTTCAAAACAAATCACAAACTAAAAACACCTGTTACATATTTCACCTTCCTACTTTGTTAGCTCTCATCCTCAAGTACGATTCCAAGGACTGCCTGGAGGAACACTTTGTACTGTGACCAGTGAAACGTGAGGCTTTGTAAGTCCTTCAAGGTGCCCTATAGGTATAGGTACCTTTAAGGGTTACCAGAGGGAAGGAGAGAGTCGGGATTTTCCCAAAATGTCATAATATGATGAACAGAGCCCGAGAAAAATTAAAACTGTAGCGACAAATAACAGAGCTGTTTAAAATAACGTAGGTAGTATTATAATGTGTGAAATGTTTTTGCACTGTGCTTTTAACATCTTAAAAAAGCGTTTTGAGCGTATTTAACTTTATGATTCGAAAGAAACAACAACAACTTTTGAAATTTGATCAGATATTCTAGCAACCCTGACTATAATTGAACCCTTGTATTTGCGCTCGGCCTCTCTCACCCACATCCAATGGGGGTTGAACCCGGATCGGCCTTGAACGACGAAGCCACAGGGGTCGAAACACTGACCTATATGTATACGTGTGTATGTACAGAGAAAGATTGTTTGTGGGGTCTTCAAATATTGTGTGTTGACAAATAATTGACTGGTATTCTATATTTGACACAAAGAAAAAGACTTTACACTATTTAAGTATTTTTCGGAGGTTAAAAGGCGTAAGAACATTCAGGTTCTGAAGATGAGATTAAAATAAGCTACAACTGAACATGTTGTTAAAAACTATAAAGGTATAAACTAAGAAATATTATGAGCATTATAAACCAATTATTATTCTGAAAACTCTATCTTCATTTTCAGCCTTCAGGCATTAATTAGTTCATAAAGCGATAAGCAAGTCCATTGGCTTTCGTTTCGCCATCTCACAAATGAAGCTAAATTACTTTGGCCTACAAAAAACTCACCGTCTTTTAGAATCACTTTTCCACCATTACCGTAGTCCATTAGGGTGGGCCCTACAGGACACCGAATACCTCCAACCCTAGTAATTAAAGATCATTTTACTTACGACTGCGCCGACCACTCATTATGTAATGCCCTTTTCGGCAGGATGACGTAAGAGGTTAGGTTACCTCATTCAATTCGGTACTCAAGGACAAATTAATTTTAATGATTAAACGATTATTTATAATTTTTTTCAGGTGTAAGGGAATGCGATATTTTTTGATATTACTTACCTACCTACATAAAATTGAATTTTTGCTATTTTTAAAAAAATACTATAGCTGCCTTTTAATACTTCTATGTAAAATAATATATAAATTACAGTTAAAACTGAAGTAAATTTTCTTATGATTTGTTGCAGTATTAGTTTATATATTTTAAGCAGATTCGGTAGTAGCATTACTTTTTATCTACCAAGTAGAGATAAACCAAGAACCTACCTACTCATTAATTGAAGAACAAGGAATATACAGGGTGTTTGGTGGGTGAGTAGCCAAATGAAAATGGTGGATAGGTGAGGCTATTAGCTATTTACTTCCACTTATTAAATTGCATTTTGGTTCAAGTTTTAGAATTTATTCGAATTTTAAGTTTTTCCTAAAAAAATCCCCGATTTTGTCATTAAAAGTCCAATTTTTTTTTTATTTACCGTCGGAAACAAACGAAAATAATTTTAATTTAAAGCCTAATACTGTTTTATTTAGATGTAATCATAAATTAATACAAATCATTTCATATAAAGTTACAGTGGGTTCATAAACTTCGCGGAACCAGTGGGAAAAAAATGTTCAGTCAACTTTCCTATGCAAAAAAATAAAAAAATAATATAATTTGAAAATTTCATTTGCTTTTAAAAACTTCTACAGTTAATACACTTTATGATGATATGCTATATGTAACATAAATAATTAGAAGTCTCAACAAAAATAGTAAGTTAGTCCTTAAAGACGCCTGGTAACGAAGATACAAACCCGTTCAATTACATATGTAGTTCAAAACTTCTGTCTCATTCTAACAAAGCTATGCCTATTGTGTTATCCCATTCGACCTCCGCTGTACTTTTCCTGCCTCGAATAGAAGAGGATTCTACTATCTCACATGTTTAACTCCGCTCAGCGCAGATTCTCGGTGACCTACACTTTTTTACTGTCGGAGTAAGATGCTGCTTGAAAAAAGTCATGACCAACGGTAGCGTGGCCTTTGCGCATGCAAGAAAATCTAATTTCACAAGTTTTTTTTGTTTTTTTTAATTTATTGGTGAAAGTGACACTTGAAAATAAGCTATTATCTATCTTACTTTTGTTTGTCTAGTCATAGCCAACGGTAGCGTGGTATTTTCGCATGCAAGCAAATATCATTTCACAAGCTGCAATTCATGTAGAACCGATTCACGGAGACTGGATTTAGGAGTTTCTTTAAGTCCGCGCCTGACTAACCCCAACCATCCTTCTGCTATTTGCGACCCTCGCAAGAGGCGACCAAAAAACAATCGTCCAACGAACGTCGAACGTTAAGAGATTACCGTAAGATACAATCTGCTTCCTCCAGCCCGCGCCCGCTACCGACCCCGTGGACACGATAGTGGTAACAGCCTTAAGTCTTCCCTATAAATACACCGCTCCAACCGGCAGTTGCGACATTCAACATCCGGTTTCCTCGACTGTCAGATCCGCCCCCGTTGAGTTTTTTGCTGGGTCTTCTCAGAGAGAGGCCCCTAAGGGAAACAGTGTAGTAGTCGCATAGTTTGGTGAAGTTATAAAGTTTTCATATGGGCCAACAACAATCTTCAGTCGGAAAATAAAAACATTTTTTTATACATGAGGCTAGCAAACAACAGAAGTGTTGCCTAGTGACAAAATAGATAACACAATATGCATAGCTTTGTTAGAATGTGACAGAAGTTTTTAACTACATATGTAATTGAACGGGTTTGTATCTTCGTTACCCCGCGTCTTTAAGGACTAACTTACTATTTTTGTTGAGACTTCTAATTATTTATGTTACATATCATCATAAAGTGTATTAACTGTAGAAGTTTTTAAAAGTAAATGAAATTTTCAAACTCTTATATTTTTTTATTTTTTTTCATAGCAAAGTTGACTAAACATTTTTTTCCCACTGGTTCCACGAAGTTTATGAACGCACTGTAACTTTATATGAGATGATTTGTATTAATTTATGATTGCATCTGAATAAAACAGTATTAGGCTTTAAATTAAAATTATTTTCGTTTGGTTCTGATAGTAAATAAAAAAAATATTGGACTTTTAATGACAAAATCGGGGATTTTCTTAAAAAAAATTAAAAATCGAATAAATTCTTAAGGTTGAACCAAAATGCAATTTTATAAGTGGAAGTAAATAGCTAATAGCCTCAACTATCCACCATTCTCATTTGGCTACTCACCCTCCAAACACCCTGTATAACATGAACTTAGGTGAAGTTTCGCTTTCTATCGCTATATAACTTAAAAATGCAAAAATAAACATTTTAGTCATTACTTTACTACTAGACTTTAGGTATAAACCTAGGACCAAGCTTTTTTCAAAACCTGGCTTGAATTTTTCTTACAAAAAATACGGGCTAAAACCAAATTAATTATTAGCTTATTTCCTATTTAATTCACTTCAAACACAAAGTACCAAATAAGAAAGCACTGATGTCGAAAAAACGTTATCAATTATGAACGAAACTTTCAACCTAAATTGGGTCGTAAAAATACCTTCGCTTCAAAATGAATAAGCGTCTAATGAAAAAGCTTTTCTTGGCTCATCAAATTACTTCGATGGTGACCGGTAAAGGGCATTGCGTGAGGGAAATGTTGGTATGTGACAACAAAAACAGTTTAAACCAGGATTTAACAAGGTTTTAGAAAATGCCCAATAGCTTACCAATTGATTTATTTTATAAGTACGTAGAATGTAACGGTATTTTTTATGTGGATTAAGTTTTTTAATATTTTTAGGGTTCCGTACCTCAAAAGGAAAAAAAACGGAACCCTTATAGGATCACTTTGTTGTCCGTCCGTCCGTCTGTCAAGACCCTTTTTCTCAGGAACGCGTGGAGGTATGAAGC
Source organism: Emmelina monodactyla (assembly GCA_916618145.1). Taxonomy (NCBI): domain Eukaryota; kingdom Metazoa; phylum Arthropoda; class Insecta; order Lepidoptera; family Pterophoridae; genus Emmelina; species Emmelina monodactyla. The sequence continues at coordinate 9,614,384 of OU745304.1, read as the reverse complement.
TGAAATTTATATCAATTACTCAGGTCTATTGTCCCTTGTAGCTGTGAAAAAATCAAACTTCTAAGCCAACGCAATCAAAAGATACAGCCGTTTATGCCGCAAATTTTCGACACTTGCAAGGGAATCAAAACCTACAGGGTGCTTCCCGTGAACTCAGAATCTTGAAATTTGGTACGAAGCAACGTCTTATAGCATAGATAAAGGAAAAATTACGAAAACCATAAATTTTTAGTTACATCCCATAATATATTTTTTTTAATAATTTTAACCTTACTACCCATTTCCTCATAAACGCGTAGAGGTATTAAATTGAAATTCATACCAAATACTCAGGTCTATAATACCTTTAAGCTGTAACAAAATCAAACTTCTATGTCAACGCAATCAAAAGAAACAGCAATTTAAGCTGCATATTTTGAAACTCGCAAGTACTCGCAAGGGAATCAAAACCTAAAGGGTACTTCCAGTCGACCTAGAATCTTGAAATTTGGCATGACGCAACGTTTTATAGCACACATAAAGGAAAAATTCCGAAAACCTTAAATTTTTAGTTACATTACAAAATATATATTTTTTAATAAATATAAACTTATTACTTTTTTCCTCATGAACGCGTAGAGCTATCAAGTTGAAATTCATATCAAATACTTAGATCTAATTGCCTTTAACTTGTGAAAAAAAAAAAACTAAGTCAACGCAAAAACGCAAAACGCAAAAGTACAACCATTGATACCGCATATTTTGAAACTCGCAACTACACGCACGGGAATAAAGACCACTTCCCGTTGACATAGAATCTCGAAATTTGGTAAGAAGCAATAGCTTACAGCACAGGTAACAGAAAAATTTCGAAAAGCTTAAAATTTTAAGTAGTTTTTGCAGGTTTGTACGGAACCCTCGGTGCGCGAGTCCGACTCGCACTTGGCCGGTTTTTTTCAACTTCCCGCCAATTTGTGTTATATCGTAGATATACCCAAAAGCTCTTCAGCGGCAGAGAACTGTCAATGGAAACTTTAATGGGGACTTGGCTGGAAGAAAAACTGCATTTATATGATGAGGCCGCCCGCGACTCCGTTCGCGTAGAAGTCTGTTTCCCGTGGGAATGAGAAGTTTTCCCGCGGTAAAAAGTACCCTATGTATTATCATGATGTATAACCGTAATATAGGTTTACCTAATTAACACAAAGTGTTAAGTTTCATCCAAATCCGTCCAGTAGTTTTTACGTGAAAGAGTACCTAACATTACAAACATCATACATACTTACAAAGTTTCACGTTATAATATGAGTAGGATTAATAAGGCTAACCAAACTATTTGCAATTACCGTTAATTAAACAACATTTGAAACCAAAAACAGCACTTCAACTGTGTGCATATTGATCAGCATTTCAGCTTCAACCTATTTTAATTAGTTTTCATTTTGCCAAAGAATAAGCGACAACACGATAGATAAGACACATGAAGTGGCAGTCACTTTAAAACAAAAAATATGTTGGAGAACACTTTGAAAATTAAAGGTTTTTCAATTTATAGAGTTTGATCGATGCAGCGTCAAGAACATTCATACGATCATTCATTCGATCGATTCATTCATCATCATAAAAAAAAACTAGAAGTTTTACGTAGGCACTTCTATGATTTTATTTAGGTAGTTCAAAACTTGATGTTCAATCAAATAGCAATATTCAGGACTTCGTCATGAGTTTAAGTTTTTGTACCTACGTTGTAATTTTTCGATCAAATATACGTAGATATAGTCATACCGATATTTGACCCCACGGTTCAAGGTCAATTAAGATCATTATCAAAATGTGTCTAGATTACTTTTAAACCAAACTGAAGCTTGTACATTTTCCTATAAATATTCTTATGATCATTGTGTAACCAAAACCGAATGTTTCGGGCGAAGGCTACCAACTGAGTTTAGACTGTAATAGCATCGCTATTTTATAAATTATCTAACAAATTGAAACAAGGAGATAACTCCACAAAAAATACAAATATAACGTTTTTGAGAAATATTGAAAACTGACAGATTTAGTGAGTTGAGCAACCCGCGAAATAAGACGTGTGTAGACAGATTTTTTATGCTTAACATGTTTTAAGCATTAAAGTTTTGTGTAGCTAACCTACCTGTCTGGTAGAATCTATTTGAAATGTATGTTGTAAATGCACGAAGGACGCAGGGGCGAACGGCAACAAATCCGTGTGGTGCGGACACATGAGGTTAAGTCAGTTAAATACCTACATAGTCTTACTAAAAAAATATTGACAGATTTGTAATCTATCTATAGGTTATAAACTCTACCTTAGCTCAAATATGTCTGGTCATTGTCAATTATAACAACATTACAATATGTGTTAGGTACTTGTATCAAAAACTAGCGTTCAGCCCGCGACTACGTTTGCAGGGAAATAAAATTTGCCGCAATAAAAAGGCATATTTTATATCAGTCCTTGATAAGGTAGCTTACTTTTGGCAAAGGAATTTTAAAATCGGTTATTAAGTTATGGACAATAAACAAACATCCAAACTCAAAAAATTACCTCTCTATATTACCTATTAGAATAGATGGGCTTGAAATGCGTTGGCGAATATTGCCTATAGGCTATAGGTTTTAGTTTTTCAGACTTTTGGTAGGTACCTTTTATAAAATTAATCTGTGTGGCAATCAATGAGGCTATAAACTAAAAACTATGGCTTAGTAGTTAATTTAATAAATCAAATGGTTCACCATGGTTAAAAAGTAAGCTTGAATTTAATTCGTCGGAACATGTCAAAATGGCGCCATTTTCCAAGATGGCCGTCATTACGTCGAACTCCCAGCGGGGTACGGCTCTTTTGTGATTGCAAGAAATTGAATTAGTTCCACACACTCACCTGAATTGGGTCGTGGAACGCTGACAACGGTTATTCTTTACGTAAGAACGTAGGTAGTTACACGTGCCTGCGGTTCATAACCTTTTGAACTATTATACTTACTTAGCCTGTAAGAAGACCTAGCGCACGTCATATTTTCATGGTCATGTGGTTATGTAGACTAGGTTTATTTGAAAAATGTATTAAGTACTAATACGATTGTTTGAATACTGAGTGCAATCGAAAATCAGGGTATAACAGATTACATTATTTAACCCGTAACTGTAGGTAGGTACCTACTCGTGTATCTCGTGAGTTACTAATAAAATAAACCTTAGTATATACCTACTTCTTACTTAGTGTGCAAAGCTGTGTTATATTCTAATAATAGGTACGTTAGGTTAACTGAACATGTCATTGCTTTTACGCATTTAAAGGGTTGGTCTCGAAATCTCCAGATATAGATAATATTTGAACTCTTCAGGAGATACAAGAAAAGTACTAAGCCAGCACTTTTTATCTGCCGGTATCGGTACAAGTTTTACCTGCTGACTTCCGTTGTTGTAATCATTAAGTAAATTATTTATTTCTGAAAGTTTTATATATACGTGTGTTATTATAAAATGGTAACTAGTGCTATTGTGCAGGTTATCTTTGGTCAGTTAAAAAAAATATTTTTTACTATTGGCCCGACTCTAACTCGAACCCGGAACTAACTGCATACAGTCCGCTAACATACCGCTGCGCCACAGAGAACGTAACATTTAAGTCGAGGCGAGGACAGAAAACTGTGTAAAATAAAAATAGGAGGAGACCTTTCCCAAAAGATGCACTCTGAGTATGAACCACAAGCCAAATCCATTATAGTTAATATTAGCAGTTTGACAAATATAAGAACAGGTGTTTTTGTGACTTGCAAAATAAAACGTCATAGTGCGAATAGCCTCGTTTCAGGATCTTGTGGTATGATTGCTGGTCAAATGGCCATATTACAAAGTACCTATCTATAAACTCCTGCCATAAGTAGGTACCTTGCTGCCTCCTTAATTGTGACCCACATATTTCTTCGACAATCATTTGAAGAAGATTACAGTCTACCATTAACTTTAAGTACTTACTCAAGTTTTAATTTGTAATCGTAAAAACTTCAGCGCCTCCGTGTAACTGAAGTAAAGTTAACTTTATAACACAGACTATATTAATTCCAGGGTGTTCTGTACCTAATGAAATCCCATAAACAACATTCAGGTGCGCCCTCTGTTGGAGAGGGATGAAACCCTTACATTCCACGAATTTCTTTCTCTAATTGAATTGGTTATGAAATAATATTCTGCTGGTGCGGGGTTGTTTTACGGTTTGGGTCAGTTCGGTTGGCATTTATTTATATGAATAATTTTAAATCGACATTGGTGGTTGATTGTGTTTATAAACCTTAGTACCATTAGTTCTGCAATAAAAAAAAATGTTTTTTAAAGCGAAAGACACATATTTAATACTTGATTAATAAGGGCTATAGAAATCTGAAGTTTGGATTCAACTTTTATGATAAATTATATTACCTGTAAGTAGGTGGATCATTATTTCTGCCGACAAACTGTTGAAACGTTTGGCAGAAAACATGAAATAAAACATTGTAATTTTCTTGAATAAACTTAAATAGTGTGAAAAACAACTTATACCTACTGCATTCAAAACTTGTTTTAGACTAAAGTTGTTTTTTACAATACGAGAAAAAAAATGGTTTTTCATAACTTACGTATCGTATTACACTTTTCTTACTACCTTCTTTTCTTTTCTTACCGGTCTACTTAAACCTTAACAATGGCAAGTTCAACCTAATCCGAAGCTTTTGAAGATAATTTTATATCTGGTAACTTCCGTTAGATGCGCAGGTAGAATATTAATAAAGTTGCTGTTTGCCTAAGTTATTGATTTCCTGACGAACATAATTGATGAGACTGTCTTCAGTGACCTTGTTTAATAAAAGCCTTTGTTTTTATTAGAATACTAGCTTTACGCTCGCAGCTTTGCATGTGTTATCTTTATATTATTAGAACTTGTTTTATTAATTTCAGATATGATGTTTAGGTAGACTAGAGTTGGTAGGTACCCTGACCGATTCGCTGCCCCTCGCCGTAAGTACTATAAGGGAACAATATTTATTGGGTTTTAGATTAAACATCTCTTTAATAAAATGTGAATTAGTAGAAAATACAACATGTAGCCACCATAGATTCAATCCAAATTTTTCGCCAACCGGCAACGACGCCAACCAGTGATGTACATCGAATGCTAGGGGTGTACAGTTACCGATTTATTTTATTTTATAGCTAACAGTACTAACAAAGAAGCTTTACGGATATCTACGCATTTTTTAACAAAAATCCATCGTGACTGAAATCACTTTACCTGTGGTGAAAGTAGGTACCTACGGACGCATTGTTGTTTACAAATTGTTTCTGAAACGAGACACGTCGGCGAACGGAGGTAAGCGCAAAAATTGAACTTATGTAAATAATGCTCAGTGTCTCTGCATTTATTGTGTGAGGGGATTTCAAGAAATGAGATGTGGGGATATTATTTCTTCGTATTAATGCGAGGTTACACAGCTTGAAATCTTTAAACTAAATTTAAAAAAAACTAGCTTTTACCCGCGCGGCTTCGCACGCCTTAAATTTGGAGTAAAACTAATTTCCCTGTACTATGTTATTATACATATAAACCTTCCTCTTGAATCACTCTATCTATAAAAAAAAACCGCTTCAAAATCCGCTGCGTAGTTTTAAAGATTTAAGCATACAAAGGGACATAGGGACATAGGGACAGAAAAAGCGACTTTGTTTTATACTACACTAGCTTTTACCCGCGCGGCTTCGCACGCCTTAAATTTGGAGTAAAACTGCTTTACCTGTACTATGTTATTATACATATAAACCTCTCTCTTGAATCACTCTATCTATTAAAAAAAACCGCTTCAAAATCCGTTGCGTAGTTTTAAAGATTTAAGCATACAAAGGGACATAGGGACATAGGGACAGAAAAAGCGACTTTGTTTTATACTATGTAGTGATAGTGATATATGTAGTGATGTGTCTGTGAATGTTCTCGTCAACGTAACTTATGATAATAAATAATAACTATTTAGAAGAAAAAAAAGGTTTCTATGCAATCATAGGACTAAATTATGGTTTTAAAATTGAAATGGGAAACGGAAACCACCAGCTGGGTTATTATGGAAGCTGGGTTATTGTGTCGGATGTCATTTTTTCAACAATTCTGGAAAGGGTTAAAATCTGTGAAGATCATCACCTTTTTGAGCTTAATAGATGGCGACATTGATTATCTATCTATTAATCCTATTTTTCATCCATTTTACCGTTATATAGAATAGTAAAAAAAAAATACATCGGACACACGCAAGCTTCCATAATAACCCAACAGCTTACAAATAAATTAAAATAACCAAATCGATTCACCCAGTTGTAAGTTCTCAGAAATAAATAATTATCTATAGTAAAAGAAGCAGAACAGCAACAAACATTCATTCATTTTAACAAACTTCCTCATTTATAATAATAACCCACGGGGTTTTGGTTCAATTAAATATCGGTCAGTTAAAAAAAACGATTTCTAAATTTGCACATTAACATAATATAGGTACCATGATTTCTACTACAACTATTAATAACTAGTGGCCGCCCGCGACTACATTCGCGTGGAATTCGGTTTCCCGTGGGAATTAGAAGTTTTCCTAATATTACTGTAAAGTTTCATCCAAATCCGTCCAGTAGTTTTTTCGTGAAAAAGTAACAAACATCCATACATACATCCATACTCACAAACTTTCACGTTTTTGGTAACTAGTGGCCGCCCGCGACTCCGTTCGCGTGGAAGTCGGTTTCCCGTGGGAATGAGATGTTTTCCCGCGGTAAAAAGTACCCTATGTGTTATTCTGATGTATAACCTATATTACTGCAAAGTTTCATCCAAATCCATCCAGTAGTTTTTATGTGAAAGAGTAACAAACATCCATCCATCCATCCATCCATCCATCCATCCATCCATACATCGTCACAAACTTTCACATTTATAATATTAGTAGGATTAGTAGGATATTAGTAGGATTACCTACTCCTAACTAGTAACCTACAATAAAATAATTTGGCAGCGTGACCACAGTACCAATCATAAGTTTTGGAATCGACTTCAATATCGACTCCAAGCTTTCAAAAAACCAATCATCAAAATCGGTTCGAATATTCTGAGGTAAAAATATAACAGAACAATTAAGAACCCCCTCCTTTTTTTGAAGTCGATTGAAAACCGATTCAAAATTCGGATGCATAAAATATATCTGTATGTCAGGATAGGTAAGCCTATTCATGTCTTGTAAGTATATGTTGTTTTCATAGTAAGTAAATGTCTTGTTAGTGAAACGTGGTAGTGGTTGGAACGTAGCGACCGCTATTGAACCACTGCTACAGATGCCTACGACCGCATACTTCGCTTCACTCAAAGGGCTGTATGGAAATTGTAGGTCGTTAAGCTTGTGACAAGTTCGGGCTGTCCAGTGGTTGAAACTTAACCACGTCTCGGCGTTTGTCGGTTCGTCTACATGAGCCCATATATTTTTATGATAAACTGTAGGTATTGGTACCAGTGACCCGCCCGAGCTATGCACATTATTGCACATGTGTTAGGTAGGTACTTTTGGTTTCTTGACCATGATAGTAGGTTATTAAACTTAATGCAAAAAAAAAGGTAATTTTAATTAACATTAAAAAGGAAATCCTAACTCACTGATATCTTATTTATATCATCATATCAACGCACGGTCAAAACTACTGAACCTACTTAGATAGAAACTTGAAATTTGGTACAGGGGTTTCTTTCAGGATGTAAGTGGGCACTAAGACAAGATTTTGATAAATTTAATGCAATCCCCGCATACGTTATTTATTAAAAACATTATAACTACAACATGATTAATTATACCTTTAAAAAACATGGGAATGGAACTTTAGAAATGAGGAAAACCGATTTGGATTCCCTTGCGTGGTTTAAACCTTGAAGGACATGCATACGAACGGACTCTGATAGCGACTTTGCTTTACGCTTACTATGTGCAGATAGTGTGACCACTTAAAATTCAAGAGAGGGATATTAAATGTAGGTAATATAATTATTAAGATCACCAGTTATAAAATAACAAAATATTTGTTTATAACAACAAATAAACTAAAATAAACATACAAAAAAAAGCAAACCTAGTTTTTTTTTTTCAAATTGCCGATCAATCATTTTCACCTCACTACCCAAACTATTTTTAGTATAAGAAAATATTTATTTCCAGATTTGTCTCTTGTAACAGAGCTGAAATATTAAGTGCTCAAGAACAAAAAGCCAAAACATAATCACCTGTTTTCCGGTAAAATGTATTTCCATCTCAATAATTTATAGTTATGAATGCAATCAATGTAATTACAGTGTGTCAATAAGACGTGGTAGTGGTTGGAACGTAGCAACCGCTATTGAACGGTGTCGCAGCTTGAACCAAACCGTTAATTTCATTGCGCCCAATGAGTGATATTGAAAACGTCGGTCGTTGAGTTTGTAACAAGGTTCGGGCCGTCCAGTGGTTGGAACTTAACCCCGTTTCAAAGTACGTCAGTAAGTCGTAAAAAAATAAGGAAATAAATAAAAATGCTGAAGATGATAGAATACTGGAAGATTTTTTATGTGAATCTGTTTTCTAATATGTAAAATGAAAAATAAAACCTTTTTGTTATTAAATATTTGTAACTCTAACACGTGGATTAATTTAGAATAATGAAAAAAAATCTTTTTACAGTGGATTAAAAAACTTTCTACCAGAAATAATTATGTGGATTACTGTGGCTGATTGAGATATGTACCTATAAAAACGCAACATTTTTCATGACATCGTCATTTAAATTATGTAAACGTTATCAAAATCCCTGGACCATTATTAAACGTGCCAAATTTGACAGGCTTGAGATAAAAAAGAAATAGAATATACAAAAAATCTGCCATGCGTATCTGTTAGAAAACAGTCATTGATCCTATTTAAATCTTACTAATATTATAAACGTGAAAGTTTGTAAGTATGGATGTATAGATAATGTATGGATGGATGTTTGTTACTCTTTCACGAAAAAACTACTAAACGGATTTGGATGAAAATTTTACAGTAATATATAATATATTATATACATCAGAATAACACATAAAGTACTTTTTACCGCGAGAAAACTTCTCATTCCCACGAGAAACCGACTTTCACGTGAACGGAGTCGCGGGCGGCCACTTGTAAGAAATAGTTTGGCTATAAGCAGAGACGGCCTATATATAAAACAATATTTATACTTTTATGGAAATATTGTTTTATATCAAAAAAGACAGAAAGACATTTTTTTTTCACGATTTTTAAAATCGAATTTTCTCTGGTCTACTGTGTGTAAAAATGTACTGCATGAAGCTGGCACCTATTCTCAAATATATTTTTTACTGCCTTTTTTCTTTAGTACCATAACATGCTTAGGTGTATGAAAGGTTTAATATACGAAAGAGCATTTAATAACCAATAAATGAATGAAATCGGTCAATATTTGCAGATTCAGCATACGAATTACTGAAGGGGTAATTTTTCACTTATTTTACATAGCACCCCATATGTACTAAACTATTATACATAGAATTTATTTTTTACTTATTTTTTACTCGTTGGACTATGGCGCGAGCCCCCCGCCCATTTGGACGTTGGGGTCCTGGATACGCTGTATATCCAAGCAGCGAGTTTTAAGTCCTACCTCCATTAAATTAAACTAATAGTAAAAAATATGCGAAAAACTACTGAACGGATGCGGTTGAAACTAGGTAGGATAAACTATAAACTAGAATAACGGAAAGAAACATTTTTACCGCGGAAAAGAACCGTATTCTTACTGAAAAACTCAGCAAACTGCGGTTAGTTATACCACGTTGTTATACCGCAGGCAAGTTCACATAATAAGTATAAATAAACAAAATCTTACCTTATTGATATTACTCCGAGTGCCACATTAATTTAAGACTTTCATTTTTTTTAGACTTTCGTTTTTCATAAATATACGGGTAGGGCGTTGAGAAATGACATAATTTCGTAGGTATGCATCATTCTGCAATCTACGCCTGCTAATCAAAAAATATATATTTAAGAGAGGAAAATCGATTATTATTTTAAAAAATTATTAAAACAAATATACCTGCACAACTATTGTTTATTTACCTAATTTTAATATGCATATTCATAGAAACATGATGACTTTAAAATTGATATAAAAGAAGCTTAGAGGGAATGCATGCAGATCGAATCATATGCTATAATTTTTTTAAAGTTACCATAGAATAAAAATAGAAATAAAATATTACCTTAATTATTTATCCTGCGTCAAAACTACACTAAGTCAACTCGATATAAATGCTTTGTTGCTAAGTTTTGTATTTGCATAGGTATAAAAAGGGTACTTTTTTATTTAAAACTTTAATAAATTTTAATTACAACATGAAGTAAAACTTTTATAAAAGCTATTCCAAACATAAAATAATTCTAAAAATTTCAAATTCTGGAAAACAAAAGAGATCGATTTCGAATTTCGGGCGTGAAATGCTTTTTTTAATTCTGTCCAGTAGTTTCTTTTTTTTGTAATGGCAATTGCGGTTACTTTTTTGATAATTAGATATTGTTACTTGAATTTATTTTCATAAATGCTGAATACATATATTTGGTATTAAAATAGACACGTGTTCTCAAATACCTGTTTATATAAATATTTTCCATGAATATTAAAGATTTCTACGACGTTAATTATTGGGAACTTTCATTTTGTTTTATCACTCGCACGCATTTCACCGTCACCCGAATTTTGTTTTTTTCTTTTTTAAGATTTTGACATAACAAAAGCTAGATGATTTCGAATTTCGTTTGTGTTATTTTTTATTACATCTGGGGTGGTGATAATTCTTGCTGGCCGGTAGATATTTGTAGTTTTTTGCATTGGCAATCGAGGTTAATAATTTTCAAAAGTTTTGAGTTGGTATCTACAAAAATAGTATATTTCAATACAAGTGTGGAAAGGCTGTCATTACAACGAGTCCCGACAAATGTCTACCCGAGCCGAGGCACAGCCGAAGGCGAGGGTTGACAGGCGGGACGAGTTGCAATGACGGTTCCGCACGTGTACTGAACGACTATTTTTAATACAGTTGCGAAAAAATAAAGCAATTTAATAAAATATAAAATTAGGATCGTAAATGTCAAAATAACTCATTTTGAAAATGGCGCCATTTTTTCTTCACCCATTTGGTAGGCAAAGGTTACTATGCCCATACAGCCAAGTCTTCAGTAGAATTTTTTTATTGATATGAAATAAAAATGAAATTTAATGAGATAAAATGAAATGAAACCAACCAGACTAATTCAATCATATGTTATCGAAACAAACTAGTAGCTTTTTTTAGAAATATACCTACGCTACGTAAGTATTAACATGAGTCATAAAAACTTCTTTGTTTTTTTTTATAGTAAAAACTTCATGGTTGGTTAATTTTTCTTTTTAATAGACATTATTTTGACAGTTGGGAAAGAGAACGCACGAGTGCGGGAAAGGTAAAAAAGAAGCACGCGTGCGTAATAGCCCACATCCCGAACGCTATACGTCCCTGCAATACGCCACTTTTTGAGCAACTGTATTAAAAAAGAATTTGCAATAAATAATAAATAATCATTATCATCATTACATAGTATAAATCCAAGTCGCTAATTGTGTCTGTTTGTATGTTTGGCTTCTATCTCCTCCTATACTAGAAGACGGATTTAAATGCGGTTTTCGCCATCATTTAGGTAGTTTTTGCATTTAAATTTGTAAATAAAAAACATTCAGAAAAAGATTTTTTAAGTTAGGCAAAATTCAATATTTCGTGAGCAAGTTGGCCAAAATTACACCATTGCGAAGCGTGGGCGGGTCGCTCGTTAGTAATAAATTAATGATAAAAACTAACCGCTATATTGTTTTACTTTCAGTTTAAAAAAACAAATAAACAACAATATTAAAAAGTGTATGAAATCTTGACAACCTAAGTAATTATAGATAAAGATATTTTATTTGCTATTATAAAAAAGTATATTTAATCATAATCATAAACTGGCTTATTTTTAACTTAGCTACAGTTTTATTGAGTTTATTCCATTTCTGAGATGTAAAGTAATTTAATAGGTATCCCCCTCTCAACAAATTTGCAGTGATTTTCTACAACAATCTTAATACAGCTTTTTTTGAGAATTCCGATTATGATTAATTAAAATTGATTATGCTATCGCATCGTACTGTATATTTTTATATATTAAGTACCTACTTATATTTTTTTAAATAAGCAATTTAAGGCGCCACAATCGGTTGACGCATGCAAAGTTGCGCGCGATATAAAAGTCTGCTATAAAAGTTAGTGCCCTAGGAGATTCGATAAAAGGGAGTGTATGTTTAAATCGGAAGGCTGATCCATTGTCAAAAGGCGTCGAAAAAGCGGTACGTTAGATTCATTACATAGTATAAATCTAAGTCGCTAATTCTGTCTGTTTGTATGTTTGGCCGCTAACTCCACCTGAAGTACGTAACGGATTTGAATGGGGTTCCCTCCATATTTTAGGGTATTTATTCATTTAAATTTGTAAATAAAGAACGTTTAGAAAAAGTTTTTTTAAGTTAGCAAAAATAAAGGGTTCGCGAGCAAGTCAGCAAAATTACACCATTGCGAAGCGTGGGCTTGTTTATTATAATTTCAATTCTGTAAAGTCATAAATTAATGTGGTTAATGTGATTTAAAATTTTGTTTTGATATTTTTAGGGCACACGAATAAAAGCTAGTTTTAAAACTTTTTTTATCATTATTTTATTTAAATAAATATTAATATTACCTATCATTTTGGCGAAAAATATTTAATCTGGAGAAAATTGAAAATCAACATTTGGTAACCCTGTGTCAGCGCTGCCAGATTGGCAGATTTTGGCGAAATCAATTTATTGGGGAAAAAGTTGGCGAAAACAATTTGGACAAGCAATTTTAAGATTATGACTATATAATGTCTATATTCGAGGCTGAAAACACAAATTCCAAGTAAAATAGCTACAAGAAGTTGTTCTTACAGTTAAAATATTTTTGGTAGATTCAAGAATAACGAATTAGAATAGAATATCTTTTGTTATTCCTCCTAAATCAAGATTTGTGTTTTTATTTCTAAAACGTTTTCGTATCTATTTTGGTGAAAAAAAATATTGAATCTAGCGAAAATGTGAAAATTATGTAGGTACATCTGGCAACCCTGCCCTGTCTGTGTGTGTGTGTGTGTGTAGAAAAATATTGCCATAGATAATTAATTACTGCGGCGCGCGCGACACCAATAGAAATGAGATCGCACATGTAATTTTATTTGTTTTGATTATTTCTAATCGAGTAATAAATAAAGTCATGGATTTCATAGTTGATACTGTCGGTGACGAGAATTTACATGCTAAAACTGAGTTTCTTAACGAAGAGGACAGACAGTTTATAGGTTAGTTTGTTTACCTTTGATTTTTTCAGTATTCCTTTAGTATTTCTACGTTTGTTTTAAAACTAAATAATACTTTTGCAGATGAAGATAAAACTCAAGCTATTTTAAATTTATTTGACAAAAAGAAACAAGAACTTGATGCACAAGCAGCTGCAGAAGAAGAGGTTGAAAACAAACTCAATAATTTAAAAATAGATAACTTATTTAATGATTTCTTTGAAGAAATGAGATGGACGAGTTGCTTTTTAGTTAAAAAAGAGAAGAAAAAGGGCAAGGAACCATTATTTCATTTTGACCAGCTGGATTCTGAAACAGGACAACTAAAGTCCAAGTTGGGTTCTGTTGATGTGGATAAGGAAATGGATAAATCGGTCTTGAGGCCTGGAATCGAAAAAGAACAAACAATGCCTAGATATAATGTAAATGAAAAAACATTAAAACTTCAACGAAAGGTATGAACACTATTTTACTTTAAAAGTTATTAACTAAATTTAACTTCAAAGGCTGACAATGAGTATAAGTATAAAAAAGTTTCATCAATTCTGTTCAGTTTTTGTTTTCAAAAGTATTCAATTATATTCAGCATCTATTTGTCTTTCCAGTTTTACCTCGCACCTATATGTCTGGCTATCATAGATAATGCTTTTTTGAACATTAATTTGCAGAAAGAACGAGAGAAGACTAAAGGTCCTGGATGGTTCAACATGGCTGCACCAGAAATGACAGAGGAACTAAAGAATGACCTACAAGTACTGAAGATGAGAGCTGCCATGGATCCCAAAAAGTTTTATAAAAAGAATGATATGCAGACTATGCCTAAATACTTCCAAGTAAGTTTTCAATCTAATCATTTTGTTAAACTGATTTCTACATTTGGGGAGACCTTGTTTAGGACACAACATGTTACATCTTTTCAATTGCATTTATAACAATTTTAGATGGGAACAATCATGGACTCACCTCTTGACCATGTCAATGAAAGGCTGACAAAGAAACAAAGAAAACGCACAATGGTAGATGAACTTCTAGCCGATGCAGAGTTCCAAAAATACAATAAGAGAAAATACAAGGAGATTATAGATGAGAAACGTAAAACGGAGTACAAAACATTTATGAAGGACAAGAGACTGAGAAACAAATCAGCACTAAAAAAGAATAAAATAAAACCGAAAAAAGGTACTAAAAGTAAATAAATAATAATAATTGTTATTTCATATTATTTTATTTTACATTCTTTCATTGACAATATTGCAATTATTGCTTACCAAATTAAATGCTTCTTACAAAAGTACTACACCCTTAGAAGATTAGGACTAGTAGCTACCTCATTTTATAAACCACTATGATAAAACTTAAAAACCTCCTGTAACATCAATTGCTGCTCCGCTTATGTAGGAACTCTTGTCTGAGCTTAAAAATGCTATTACTTCACCAATTTCTGAAATAAATAAAAATGATTAGTTTTGAATCCATTAACAATCTATTGTAAAACTGTTAACAGAGTAGTAGTATTACAATACATGCCAGGCAATATAAAGTAACAAACCTTCTGGATTTCCAAATCTTGCCAGTGGAATGATTTTTAGAAGCTTAGCTTTCAATTTATCTGGCACAGTTTCTATAATTGGTGTGTTGATCATTCCTGGCAGTACAGCATTAACCCTGCAATCAAGATAGTTCAAGATATCTTGCATGAAGGCCATGAGGTCTATGCGTCACAATGTAAGTTATGAATATTTAAATTTAATAGTAGCTTGTAGGTACTTTAAATAAGTAAACTAGATAAATGTATCATTGTTATTCATATTGAGAATAGAATATTGTTCACTCCTATTAGAACTTAACTAACTTTACACCTTTAGGCCAGTATACAAACCTAATATTTATTCTTCCCAATTCCTTAGCTGCAGCTTGTGACATTGATACAACCCCAGCTTTACTTGCAGAATAGTTAGTTTGACCTATAAAATTTAAATTTTTATAAGACATGTAGTTCTGAACTATTAGAGGATTAAATTAGAAAACACCTACCTACCAATGTTTCCATATTTGCCATTTATGCTTGAGATATTTACTACTGAACCTGGTTGAGATGCTGCAGCCATTGCTTGAACAAATGCTTGCATTACTAGAAATGTTCCCTAGGAAAAGAAAATACTTCTATAGTAACTGTATAAATATTAGAGATACTCACAAAGTATTATGCAAAAACTGAGGCATGTAGATACCTAAAATATTATATTTTGTATTTTCCCAAAATTTAATTAAAGAAGACACTGCTTTCTTAATACCTTTAGGTTAACATCCAACACACTATCATAATCCTCTTCTGAGAGTTTGAGCAAAAAGTTGTCTCGTGTGATACCTGCAGAGTTGACAACAATGGTTGGCGGAGCCTTATATTGTTTTAGGACGGTCTTCAGAGCATTCTGAACAGACGATGACTTTGCCACGTCAATCTCTATAGCACTGTGTTCAGCATCTAAAAAATTATAAGACAACATAACACTCTTATCCTGAAATATTGAGTAGTAAAAAGAAATTTAAAAAGTATTATTTACTAGAGCTAGTGTATTTGCTGATAGTTTCCTTAGCAGCATCATAGTTCCTGTCTGCAGCGATGACTGTGGCGCCTTCCCGGGACAGTACCTGACAAGCTGCACGGCCAATACCTGATCCAGCACCTATAAAATAATAAATTAAGATATCTTCAAGGGTAATAGAAGTACTGTGAATAATGAAGCCGAGACAGAACAAATTATTCAGGATTTTGGCTTGACTAAGTTAGAAATAACATTTGCATTATTAGTAGGCAGGTACATCATGGTTAAATATTTGAAAATAACTTACCCGTAACAAAAGCAAGTCTACCAGCAACAATACCAGTCATTATTACCAAGTTATTGTACTTTGATAAACAACAAACAGATGCTTGTTTTATAATTTTAGAAATAACCTTGAAGTTTGAACTTTACACAAAGTTACACTGCAACTGTCAAAATTAAAACTATTTTTTGCAAGTAAATACAAGGTGATAAAGTACAAAATAATATAATCTTTATCTTTACTACACTTTGGTTGGTAGTTGGCACTTGTTTTTTTGATAAATCTTATCACTACTAAAATACTTTTGACAGCTTTGGGTACCAAGTGTTTAGGAAATTAGCATAGGTTATAATGAAAAAAACATACACATTTATTAGGAAGACAAATTTATATTATTAGTACAAAGTTTAAATTTAATATAGCTTTAAAAGCATTCAAAGAGATCACAATGAGAATGAAACCTTAATATTTAATCAAATATGAAGTTTTACTTAAATAAATACAATAGCTTAAAAATAATTTTAAGGCAATTTACTACTTACAGAATAGATTCATCATTTTTTTAAAGATGCTTACATTTATACTTACTTTCTTAACCTAAACTAAACACAGTAGTAGTCAACTTTACATGCAGTATAGTTTAACATCACAGTTATCTCTCATTGTTATAGGTCTTATAAGAATCTAACATTCAAAAGCTCACAATAGGTTTGAATTGAACCCATAACTTTTCGAATTCCAGTTTATATTGCCTCACTAACTCCGGTTGGGATGTGACCGCAACATCTTCCCAGTTGCCATTCAATGCTTGGTTTGTCCAGTTCATAGATCCCATCATAACAAGTGGGATTTGTTCCTCAGTCTCATCAAAAGTGTCAAGTAAACAAAACTTGTGATGCATAAGATTGGTTGACTTCATCCAACGAACAGGCACACCCTGTTTCTCTAACTTTTTTGTAGTGGATCCAGAAGAAAATGCCATGTCAGCATCTGCGATAACTCGTATTTTTACTCCTCGATACAACAGTTTTAAGAGAATATTTGTAATGTCTTGATTGGTAAGGACGTACATACATATGTCTAAATTTTGCCTTGGTGAATTCAAGTACAATAAAAGTCTATCCATACTTGAAGTAATAAAGCAACGTGAGTACTTGCTTTTCTTCAATTTTGTATCACCATGAGAAAACATAATTACTTCGTGGACTTCTGCTCTCTGCACTTTTTTACACTTTTGTTTTTTCCAAAACTGATAGGCACACATTAGTGTAAAACAACTTATTGCTACTAAGTGTTTACCACTAAGAATAATATGCATTTTGTGAGAAAAATACAAAGGTAAGGAAGGTTTTTTTATGTTTTGCTAAATAACTATTTGCATTTTTTGCGCCATTTTCTCTGATTTGTTGACTGTTTGTTGTGTCAATGTCATTTGTCAGTTTTGTCACTATCAAAAGTTAGATTCTACTATACTGGTCCGAAATTGCTGTCAGCGCGCTTTCTGCACTATTTGCGTGCACACGGTCGGTCCATTAATACGAACGTTTGCATACTCTGAGCAATCTGACGTCATTAGTGACGTCACCGTTCAGTGCTCACAGTGCAAACAAAAGATAGGTGGTGCACTGTGTGCAGCAATGTCAGATGAATGTCAGTTAATGTCAAGCTGACAACTGAATACTTTAATTTGTAAGATCCAAACTTTTGGAGAAGTTTTATTGAACTTATATTGTTTTAAGTAAAGATATTTAGCAGATTCAACGGGAAAACCTCAACATGCAATCTTACTGACCCATATTAAACCACCTATCATTTTGACAGAACGTTCAAGCATATGTTCGTACCAACAAGTGGACCAAATTGATTTCAGTGCTAACGTTTGTGAGTAATAATATCTTTTTTGGTCCACGAATGTGCACGCTTACCAACGTTTTCACGTATTCTATTAAAGAACCACGACATACATCTGCGTCATTACGAAGTAACAACTTTTGATCATGAATTTACCAGTATACAGAACGTAGAAGTACCTACTTTTTAGCCAAGAGACAAATATTCTGGAAAATCAGGGAAAAATAATAAATATCACATGTCATTTAGTTAATTTAAATTTATTTACAAAACACAAAATCTAATAATTTCATAAGGTAATATTGCCCAAACTGAAATCGTGTGGCCTCAGTCGTAAATTTAAGTTGTATGAACTATGGTGAGGAGACTGTAATGTTCCGTTATAACCACTGAATAATGCACAAGATCCGTAACCGTTTTCGTTGCCACTTCCATATCCGATGTTCTGCGGTATCAGAGGATTTGTGTTTGGCACATATTGGCGGTAGTCGTTTTGGTAGAGGCTTGAAGGCATCCCAAGGTTAAAGTTTAAGTTGTTAGCTTGAAAATGATGTAGCCACGGTTCTTTGTTGCGCGCTAAGTCTTGTCTGGGATCGTTTTGGTGAGGGATCCCGATGGGCACTGGTATAGGCTCTGGGGAATTCTGACTGGTACTTCGGTGATTCGAAAGCGCTGATCGTTCATTGCGGCGGAATTTAGCTCGTCGGTTTTGGAACCAGACCTGTAAAAAAATTTGAATTAGTAAATTCATCATCACCAACGATTCTACATTAATTAATGTTCCTCTAAATAGAGATTGATAATATTACCTGAACTCTCGCTTCAGTCAGGTTGACTCTTGCAGCCAAATCCTCCCTCACAAACGCATCAGGGTAGTGCGTCTTTTCGAACACCTTCTCCAAGGCCGCCAGCTGTTGACTGGTGAATGTCGTCCTATTTCTCCTAGGCTTTTTCCTTTCTTCTTTATCCTCCTCACTTTCTTTCTCTTTCTCTCCTTTGTTGTCCGTATATTTCCGTTTCATGTCCTCGTAGGTGATGTAGTCAACGGGTTTGATGTATCGAGGGTCTTTGTACCAGGTGAGATCGTTTTGGTAAGTGGTGTCGTAGGTGTTTATTTGTCGTCCAGCTGTTAAGTGATGGAGTCGAAGAAGGCTGTCTTCGTGACATTTGATCATCTGGAAGAGGTTGTGGTTCTCGCTGTAGTTGGGGCTGGGCTGGCCTTTGGAATCCAGCTTCGGTGGCTCTGGTCGAACTAATTGACTTTCTGTGAATAAGCGATAAGTATTAATGTTGTGGAAGTTAAGAGGATTCGCCAATCAAAAAAACGAATAGGTATTTAATTTAAAATAAAAGGTCATAAAAATGTTTTAATACTGAATACGTATATTCTGTTTTCACTATCTTAGTAGGTAGGTATCGAGTTCAGATAGTTCATATAATATTGCTATTTGTTTGTAGCGGTGAAACTCACACGAAAACCGTTCTATCTTCAATAATGCACGTTCTTACTAAGTACAATAACTGACGTACTTTTTACTTCAGAAAAATGAATATTCCACGAATAAAATCAATAAAATCCGAATGATATCGCAGAGCGAAAAGCTAAGGGTAACTTCCTAAAAGAAACAAGCAAGACCTTTATGCCAACTTTTACCGAAATATTACAGAGGACCCTTATTTTAAAGTACCAATAAAGTAAGTAAGTACTTTAAACCTTACTTAACTATTTTTAATTACAAAGTATTAACAATTATAAAAGTACAATACTATTATTATAAAAGCACTGTTCTTTCTGTTCCTACTGTTTTTAGTAGATACTTTTAAATTGCTAGATATCTGTAACTCTACAACAATGAGCGTACTTTTCCCTGCGCACAGTCCGCCGGGCGCGCTGTGTAGATCCTTGTTGTGCCGGCCACCGGCGCGCGCGCAGCGGTATCGGTTACACACACACGTGGAATTCGTTTATACGCCCGTCTGAGTAGTGTGTGGTAGGTACTGACTACAGATGTAAAGAACTAAGGATTTTATTATATTGGCTGATTTTTTGTACGATCTCAAGAAATAAGTTTCTCGGTATAAAAGTATATACCTACTTACTAAAGTGAAGAAATAAACACCTAATCTTCTTACATATAAAATTATTGTGTCCCAAGGTTAGTAACTTTACTCCTCAGAAACGGCTTTACCGATTTTTTCCAAATTTTATACGCATATCCAGTAGTCTAAGAATCGTCAACTTTCTATTTTCATACCCCTAAGTGATAAGGGTTGTTCAACGCTAATATTTTGTTAAATATAGCAAAACAAACTTTGCAGGGTCAGCTAATAGGTATTTGTTTAAATTTTTTCTAAACATTGTATTTGAAACTAGTTTCCGCCCACGACTCCGTTCGCGTGAAAGTCGGTTTCCCGTTCTCCCGTTTTCCCAACATTTCCCTTCACTACTCTGCTTCTTCCGATTATAGCGTGATGAAAAGTATACCTACTATAACCAGCTCAGGAGTATGAAAAATAATTGTACCAAGTTTCGTTAAAATCCGTCGAATAGTTTTTGTTTCTATTACGGTTATACAGACAGACAGACAGACAACATTTTTACTGATTGCATTTTTGGTATCAGTATCGATCCCTGATCACCTCCTGATTGTTATTTTGGAAATATATTTCATGTAAGTACAGAATTGACCTCTCTACAGATTTATTATAAGTAGGTATAGATAGCCGTATCTTTTAATTAAGGTCTATATTTTCAGCACTTTATATAAGTTTGAAATTTGATATGTAGAAATAATATCATCTCTTTATGATAAAAAAAACTTATTGCAACATACTAAATACCTAAGAGCTATTTATTAACAGGTATAAGAACGTTTGTCAATCTTGCCTCGCATTCCTCGTTTGTCTAATACAAATCTAAACCGATTTTAAACTTTTTAACATTGGTTTTATGTCGATAAATACCGCTTTTAGTGAAAGTACGTTCTGATTGGTTTAAGGGACAAAATTGTAAAATAAAAACAATCAATCTTAATTGTGTAATTTTCATTAACAGAATAAATAACGACGGGCAGAAAGTGACAGCAATATATTTTTCAATATGTATTACTTAAAAAACTTTTATCTAATGACCGTCTCAAATAAAAAAAAAAGTCTTTGTTTGAATACTAAAACCCATTCAAAACACGCTAGAATATCAATAGCTTAAAAGTTTTTAACGCTTACTTAAATATATACTAAAAAGAAGTTCCGAATTCCCCACATTCATTTAATAAATTAATATAAATTCATACACAAAATTGTACAACTGAACAGAAAATAAGTATACTACGCGAAGATAAAATAGGTATATTTAGAAAAGGTAGTGTCATCTAAAATGCTTTATCATCATCCATTATGTTAGTTTATCGTGATGTTAAATATTACAAGCATGCGAATTTTTGTTTTTATTTTATTTTAATGCCATTAATTACACAAAACCATCCCTTTGTTATTTTTTTGCTTGCATAATAATGAATTACTACTGTCTTTTGTTCATCTTTATAAATAACTCCTTAATTCCATATATTTTATGGTATAAAAGAGTTATATTTAACCTCATTTTAATAATAAAAAAAAATATTCAAAGGGATACCTTTGAAAAACTGCTTACAGAGCTACGATTTCCGTAGCACCAACGCTACGGCGCGAGAGCCGTAGACGCTCAACCGATATTGTTGTAAAACCATTTTTTCTTTTCTGTTAATTTTTTTAATGCTTAATATTGTGTTAAAATCTTGCTTTTAATAAACTTTAATTTTTACATATATTCCTACGCATTGAATTAATCATTTGAATTTCAACTATCTAATCGTTGAAGTTGGGATAAAGGTTGTTTTGCTTAATTGATCAAAAATTAAGTTTTTGGTTGCATGGGTTTTTCCGTGGTTGTGAGAATATTGATAGTGCATATTATTATAAAGATTTAAAAATATGTGTAACTACACTAAATTTAACTCAAAGCGCCTAAGTACCTACCTATTTACTTAATTAAGGAACAAAATGCATAACTATTATTTGTTCACAGTTGTATAAACAATATTACAACAATTTCACGTTTTTACCAAATTAAAATAAATATAGGAATCTGGAATTGCAATTCAAATATCGCCTCTCCACAGTCGCCACCCGTAAATATATACTTTTTTAGTTTGTAAGTATGTAGAAAATTCGCAAACATTTTTTTCACTTTGGAGTTGAGTTTAGTTCGGTTTAAATATTTAAGAAATTTGAGGGTTTAAAGACAAATTTAGACTTTTGTGATCGTTTCGTATAAATCAAAACCTTCCAAGGAACCTAGTAATTGCACCTTCAAATAGTTTGCAAACCTACGTAAAATGATAAACACAGTAAAAGTGCTTACCTTTATTTGGATCCATATCTTATATTCCGCCAACTTTTTTAAATTAATGAACTCGTCTCAGAAACCGAACAGTGAAATTATCTTCAAAACCCCACTTGTCCAGTTTACTTCGATCAAATCAGATAATTATTGTTACTGATCCGCCACTTGCTTTATTAAATTACTTTATTTAATTAAATAATTCGACTAACTCGGACTAATGTGCGAACTAATGGAGTACGTATCGTGTTCTGGCTTCTTAGCGGGATTATCCCGAAAATCAACACGTGTGTTTAAAAAAACTTATGACATGACCACACCCATTAACAACACTCACAGTTCAATTTTGAACTCTAATGGCTAACATTTACGATTCAAAATGGTTGGAAACTAAGGTAATACAAATCGGAGACGAGATCATAAAAGTTTACTACATTTAAAACCTTATTGCTGAAGACACATGTATTATAACTGGCTGATAAGAATTCAAACGCTCGAAGGCGTGCTATTCCCTTTGCCCGCCCAAAAACAAAAGAAAGAAAAAACGTTTAACAATTTTGGCGGGAATAATTGACACGTCAAAGTGTATTATTTATAGGTGGTGAGTAGAAAGTGAACACAAACTTGTAAACTATGTAATTGGAACTGAAAAGTTTATGTTGTTTTAGACGCGGATGTGGAAATTATAGTTTTTATAGGTTTTCAAATTAGTTGCAGGCGACAATCTGAAATAACCCGTGCAGTAAAAGTTTATGATTTCTTAGCATTAGGTAAGTATACAAAACTGTTTATGGGTTCCATTCCTAATGCGTACCTACCTACAATACTTGTACCTAATACTTGTGGCTTAGATATAATTGATGGCATACCTACTCGTAGGAAGTTACCTACTGATATGTTAGGCCACTTCGTATTTTTTATTATTATTGTTCAATTAAAAAATAATTCCAATAAGCGACAGCTTGGTATAGTGGTTTATAGCTTTTTATTAGACAACTTAAAAAAACTACAGTATCATATTTTTTTACAAAAACCTATCATATAATAAGCAGGTAACTGCCACAGTTTCTATCCACTAAAAACAAAACACTAAAACCAGTTTTAAAAATAATCTTCAAAATAAAAATCATCACAGATAATTACAATGGCATCCGCAGCGGCGTCGCCGGGAATAGAACCGGGGTCTGTCAGTACGAATTATCGTGAAACCATGAAAAACACGCCACTCCGGCGCAGCTGCCAGACTGCCTACATGGTAACGGTGGCGAGGATTTTTACTACTTATTTGTAGTAGAGTATTTATGAAAAAAATAAAATACAGAAGATATTTTTTTTTTACATACCATTATGTAAAGTTTATAGTTATTAGAGTCAGCTAGCTATCTAAATTGGCAATATGATAGTAGGTATGGAGGCAGTTGGTTCTATTGGATTTTCAAAAAGAAAAAGTTGTTTACAGCTTAGAAAACTGGTCACCTATTAACCATTTATCTTTTAAGTAAACAATTTGTATTCATCTTATCATACTTATCTCTCATCTTACTTCATCATCTTAAAAATATCTTAGTCCAATAAAGCCTTTATGAATTCTTAACCGAACTCATTTAAAACAGCATCCTAAAAAAGAAAAAAAACCGTTCTAAATTCAAACGGCTACATGCGCGCAGAACTGTCATGGCCGTCGTAATTGAGTTTGACATTTGGCGGCGAGCGTGACGTCGCCCGCGCAAGACATCTCGTTTGCGTTTCGCGTAACGAGATCTTACAAATCTCATTTTGTTTAGCTGATAGATTTGAACATTGAAATGGTATAAGACGGTGCAATGTTAATCTAATTTGGCTGTGGTCGTCGTTGCCAAATTGCAGGTACTTACTTACCTACTGAGTTGCTACCCGAAACATACGTGCTATACCTATGTATCTACCTACTTCCTTAGTGCGAGCTATACTTGATAACCGTACATATATAGAAATCTAAGTTTTATTTGTAAACCTTTCCTTAAAATTTTTAGATTACCCAGTTCTAACAAAAAAATTATATCTACTAACACAAACAATATACACACAAAAATGCAAATTTCTATGCAAAAAGATTTAATTTACCTAGAAATCGTTGATCCACAGTTTAAGCTTCAACAAGTTTTGCTCTAGGTAGGTACTTGACGAAGTTTAACCTCTCTATTCTCTCAATAATTTTTTCTCTACCCCTAATAGCTTTAATTAAATAGTTCCGGTAAAAAATCCCGTTTCGCAACAGTGTGGTCTACTTTAACACGTATAAGTTCATTCCTGTAGTCTCAATAATGCGTGAACATAACCATTTGTCAAAACATCATCCGGTAGGGTAGCCACGCAAGAGTTTTTTTGACAAAGTATTTGAGTAGAGTTGATAAAGTTGCAAACCCTGTTTTAGAGATTTTGTGCTTTAGCAACAATTTAGGTAAGTATGTTGTTTAAACCGTATTCAATTTTAAAACATTAATAGTTTAGATTTAAATAAATATAAACGGAGGTATTGATTATACTACTTTTGACTTGATAAAAATCGGCTAAAATCTGTTTCATACTAGTTTCTTAATTGCTTAACAAAATACTAATAACATTTTAATACAATCCTTTTGTATTTATACCCTTACTTCTTTACGGATAGTCACCCTACTTGCGCACACGCAGGACAATTACCTCAAGTTAGCGCGGCCATCACTCACGTCGCCGCCACGGAACGTTGCCTGCCGACGACTCATTAAGATATTTTAATTTTAGCATTTCAAACATTTTTGGTGAAATGTATAGCAATCAACTGAAAGAAGATGCACGGGTACCTACCAACTTATAAGTGAACTAATAATCAAAATAAAAAGGGGTTTTAGTCGTAAAAAAATATAGTTTTGCAAAACAATAAATCATTTAATTATATAAGTGTAAATAAATAGCAATTTTTTTTTCTAGCTACCAAGTGTCAAGAGTTTAAATAAAATTGAATACTTAATATCTTTAACTATTTTTAACTCAAAAACACTTTTAGTTTACTTCTCAATCCATTCCCAAACTGCATAACCGCTAATTAAGTAACCTAACTTGTAACCCGCAAAAACAATGATTTACTTCTCCACGCTCAATCGCCGCCCGCGCTGTGTTGACGTTTGTCCAAAATTAACATTATTAATGAACAGTCGGCCAAACGAAGCGAACAATTCGCAGGACTCCGGAAGACAGGGTCGACGTTGGAGGCGCCGGGCGGAAAAAAGTCGCTTTTGCTTCCGTTAGAGTTTGAGTGAGAATGTTAGGTACAATACTTGTAAACGTTTAATTTTATTGGCATTGATTCGAATGTTATGTGATACCTGTAGGCTAAAGATGATTTGAATATCATAAAAAGTGTGTCGTTTAATTTATACATAGATATCAAATTTTGTCTTATTTTTCTCAAATATTTACATGTGATAAAAATAAAAAATTTAATGGAGACCTATTATATGCGTCATTGTATAAATAAGTTCGTGACATTCTACCATCATAGCTATAATTTTTCAACAAACATGAAATTCGTACATTGAATCTTAAAAAAAAACACATATATACTTAGTAATATAACATTTTAATAGTTGAAAGCTTGTATCTTTTTCGATCGCTTTAAAATATCTCTCGGCGTATACAGGGTGTAATCGTTAAGTGTGCACAGGCGATTATTCCGTAACTATTACAGATATCAAAAAACTTTAAACTGGTATTTAAAGTACTTTACCTAATGTGTAAAATAACACTAATAACTTTTTGAAATTAAAACGATAAATATCCAAAAACTTTACATTAAACACTCCAATACATTTTATTTCTTAGTAGGTAAGTACAAAATTTTGAATTGCGTTTTGAGGCACAACGCCCATAAGGCTTAATAGATAGAATATAGTAGAGTTTTTCAAAAATACAAATTATATTTTTGTAATAAAAGGAAAGCTAAAATAAAAATAATGGATATACGAATTGTAACAAAACCTTAATTGCAGCTTAATTTCAAATATTTTAAATAGAGTTAGGTAAGTATCAATTACTCAAGTTTAGTTAAAATATCTTCTGTTTATTCTTACTTTAAACGGGTTGTACCTACCTACTAGTAAAAGTCGCATTCCTCAATGAATATATTAGGTATATTTTATCTAGCCCACAGAGCGAAGAGCTCAGAATAAGCGCCATAGCATCTAAAGATGATAACAAAATGTATTTTTTTTTTCAAGAAACGCCTATAATAAAATATCATCTTATAAAAGCAAGGTATAAAAAACTAAACAAAAAGTTTAGCTACTTATAATTAGTGTCCACAAAGACGAGCTTGGCTGATAAATACCTACATATTTACTAGATTCTAATAAAGATTTGTGTGTAGGTTAATGTCCTATTATATAGTATTAAGGGTGTTATTAAAAATCCTATTACGAATGCAATTTAAATCATTAACCTTCAATTATGCCTACAAGGATTAAAAAGTAGAGAAACCGATTTATTATAAAACTAGATTTTACTCGTGTGGTTTCGCACGCGTTAAATTCGGTGTAAAACTCCTTTCCCTGTACTATTTTATTGTACATGTATTGTACCTTCCTCTTGAATCACTCTATCTATTTAAAAAAACCGCATCAAAATCTGTTGCGAAGTTTAAAGATTTAAGCATACATAGGGACAGAGAAAGCGACTTTGTTTTTTACTATGTAGTGACAATACGGTTCGATCCCGGTATTTTACAAATAATGTACCTATCTAAGTATCTATAACAAAAACGTGAAATCAGTTCCAGGCGAAGATGAGATAGTGTTCGTATTTTTTAAGTTTTTTTTTAATTATGTAAGACCCGTTACACGATTTGATAAAAGCCATAATTTTGCGTTTTTAGCTCTGTTTCTTAGACTTTAAATCTGTAAGTACCATTTTAATGCTATCTAATATCTATTATTATTATTTTTGTGTTCTTTTATTGTTCATTAAATCTAAAAAAAATAAAACACCTAATCAAAAATTTACTTTCGGGCCGCGCACTTCAATAGGAACCTATTTATCACCACCGTCGTCGCTTTCGTCTTCACGAGCGGAGTAGAAGGTCCACTATGTAGGTCCCACTATTTCACTTTTTTACTTGCACAGTCCGTTGATAACTAATTTTACAGTGGGTCTACGTGTTCGCACAAGTGATGTTATAAGCTGCTGTCATCGCTGGGCCATCGGGCAGAGTTTACAAGTTATCAAGCGATGAGCTAGAAAAACAAATCAGGGAGCGTGAAATCGCGAAAATGCGGAACGAAGAGCTAAAAACAAGCATCACTTATACCTACTTATATGCTATCTACGCATATTTTGTAAAACATATATAAACAGTATGAAATGTCGCCTTTTTACAACTATCAATAGGTATGGTAACCAAACCAAATTGAAGTAAGAAACGCACGAGAATAAAGAAAAGCTGTGCAATGTAACAACACGCTTGATGAATGCTCACGATGTCATACGAAAACTACCTACAACAATTAAATTCGGTAAATCAAGTTTTTTTTATTATGTAAACTTATAGTTAGTTACTAGCAAGATTTTATAACAAACATTCAGGTTTATTTCCATAAATTTCAAAATTGTGGTCTTGTCGTGTTGTAGGTAGATAATAAATTTGTACCTACAATAAGCGTTCTGAAATAAGATAAAGTGACAACAAAAAACATCCTCTATATCTAAAAAACGTTAAACAAATCACTTATTTAAAATATAATTAGATTTAATCAAGTGCTTCCTCAGGAAATCTATAATTTGTCCTCAAAGGAATAAGATCTTTAAATAATTAAAAACACTCATAGATACCTGACGAAAAAACCGAGCGCTTCGCTTTTAAAAAACTTTCATGACATTCTCTTATCTTTTTCGCGCCATTTGCTTAAGTGGATGTCAAAAATCAAACCATGTTTACTTTTTAGTTATTTCTCGTTAGCACTGTTTAGTTTTTTATTATAGTTAAGTACTTAGTCGTCCCCAAGAGATTTCGGAGTGCTTAGTGACTTTGATATTTGAAAAAAAACGACATGTTTGAGTTAGTTAAATGAACTGTCAAAAGTAATGACGTAAGTGACACGTGCAGGGTTCATCAATGTAGGTACATTTGGTGGGCCTACGCTAGGTACAATTTGCATACCAAGAACTGAAACGGTTTAGATTCACCAATGCACTTGCATGCCGGACTACAGTAGTCTTTTTTGAGTGCTCATATAGATTTAATAGGTCTTTTGTAAATACCAGGTAAGTATGGAAATAACACTAAGCAGAAGTTAAATAAACAACTGTGTATGTCCCAAATT
The DNA here is from genome assembly GCA_916618145.1 of Emmelina monodactyla. Lineage (NCBI taxonomy): Eukaryota > Metazoa > Arthropoda > Insecta > Lepidoptera > Pterophoridae > Emmelina > Emmelina monodactyla. Next base: position 9,585,524 of record OU745304.1, on the reverse strand, counting down.
TAGACACTATCACGGCAAGTTAGGTAAGAGTTTTATTAATTGAACTGTTGGTTTCTCGTACCTGTCTTCTGATTTTCCCAATTTTAACTGCCTGATTTTATTAATGAAAATTGCGAGAAGCTATAAACCCCCTAACCAGTGTTCTCCTCTACTCCTTGCCGCCGACACGTCACGGCGCGTCGAGTCCCTGCTCCCGCGCAGTTCTGTAGTATCAGTTTCAGTTTCCGCCGAACTGTCAACTGTCAACGCTCGATGACATCTTCTGACTTGTGGCGTATCAATGTAGAACTGAATTTATTAAATAAGTAGAATGCCTGAAATGCCTTTTTTTCGAAATTAAAAAATGCCATATATAACTAGCAAATAGGTAGATAGATACATAAATGAATCTAGATAAGTATGCTGAATAGTTTTTGCCAATTGGAGCTATAGGAGAGATGGGAGAGGGACAGTTTGGTCAGGTTTCAAACTAATCTTGCATGTAAGTAAACCTTTTATTATCCTTTGAAATCGTTTCATTATAACCATCTATTCTGTTGGTAGAGTCTACAATGACTCTCTATATAAATATATAGGCTTTGATAAACAATTCCCATCACACGAACTGCTTGTTTGCCTTTGTCTCGTTGGATACATAACAATCCTTTTAACTAATCTTGATGAATTATTCATAGATTCCGTATTTTATATCAATTAATCAGTCAATTACTCGCACATTACTTTCTAATAAATGATGACGTAATGGTATATTGAAATCAAAAATAGATAAACCAACTGAGAAGGTACCCTTTCTTTTTTGCACTATTTGCGTCATCAAGGGTGGGTTTTATCTATATATATATTTACATTGATTTAATCTTTAATTAATGTAAAAAAAACCGTAAGATGACTTTAGGCCAGACTTCAAGAAACTTTCAGAAACAAGCGTATAAAAAATAAACCATTTTTAAATAAGTATCTATAAACAAATTGAAACATTAACAAAAAAACAAACGTGTATCAGAAAATTAAAACGTGCTAATAAGTAGCTTATCTCACTTGCTAAACTCACGCTACTTTTTACCGCTTTTTGTCGGTATTTCAAGAGCGTTCGATAAAGTATAGTTTACAAAACAAACAAGCCCGGGTTGTTTTTTCTAAGAGTCCCCGAGGAGCAATCGACCTCCGTGTTGCGGCCACATGACGCTGCGTGCGCGCAGCTTTGATCTCCGCGCGGAAGGTTACCGATGCGGCGTTTTATGTTGGTTTAGCAGTTTTTTTATAAGTCTTGTCTTGTTTATGTAACTTATTTAACATAATACCTATTAGGTATAAAATGGTTAACGATAAAAAAAAGCAGATTTTAAAATTAATAAAATGTGGTGATGGCAAGGGCAGGGCAAGTGCCCTGACAAATAAATTAATATTTTCATTTAATAGAATTAACTAAAAATATCTTCTGCTTTTTTAAAACTGCGTCGACTGATAACACCCCTGAAGACCGAATCATGCGCATCTCGTACCGTCGTAAATCCTGTCGCGACAAATTTCCACTCTTTGAAATCTTCCAGTGAATACGATAACTCGCTGATTTCATTTAATTTATAACTTTAACACGAGATAATATGAATCAACAGTCTCGCCAATGAAATAATGACATTTGAAGTCTTAAAACAAGCGTTTATTACTTTATTTTGTTACAATTTGTCTTTTCATGATATTTGTTGTTATTTTATAAATAAGTCTTTGATCAAGCAATTTTGCTTTTTCTTGAAGTTTTTGACATAAAATTTTAATAAATATTTTGTCTGTCAACGAAATTTATACCTACTCCTTACACAGCTTTAAAATAGATTAGTTGCATTGAAGTCAATTAACAGAGCCGTAATATTTTTTTTAATGTAGGTATTATGGTCAGTACCTATACTACGTTCAAGGGCCTAACCCTAAGACTTAAGGCGAAAATGTAGAGTTCTAGTTCTACATAAACGTATATTTATTTGTTTAAGCAAATTAGCAAAGATTAATGCCTACGTACGAATTAACTTTAAGTATTTTAGCAGAAACTGTTGCATTTAAATAAGTAGCTGTATATAAATTAACTTAATTTCCGTTACTGACCAATCCTATGCCTATTTAAAAGAACATGTTTAATCCGTGTAGAAACATTACTCACTTCACCGATTACACGGTGACTCGCGAGTATTTCATTCATAAACGATCAATCATGAAAGAGTAATTATTGGAAGTTCGGTTGGTAGTAATTGGTGTTAAAGCTGTTGTATGGTATTTATAATGTCAAAATTTTTCTAAATAAAAATTGACGTAAGTGAGTCACTTACGTCAGTTTTTTTTGTCACTTAAAGTGACGACTTTGATTGTGATATAGGTAAAGGTATGGAGTTAGATTTTTATAAATTTAATTGCACATTGAGTTGTGCATTCCAGGCTGGCGTTCCTACTATGGCGCAATCGGCGCAAAGCTTAGATGACAATAAAATATATGTGTAGTGATTGATTCTGATATTTGAATGCTTAGAAATATTTTTTAACAAACTTTGAGGAGCCTCTACTTAAATTTTGTTCCTTGCAAATGTCCCAATTTGTAAATTTGTGTTGAAGTTTTACATTTTGTTAAATTTAAAAAAAAAACATGGACTAAAATTTTAAACACAGCAGATATCAAAGACGCTGTCTCGAAAAGCTCCGTGGTTTAAAACATGCGTTTTACAATCATTTTGCGTTATTCTCCTGCAAGATATTAGTAAAAGTGTTAGTAGGCATACCTGGAAATGTGATAATGTGTAAATAAAACCAAAAAACAGAAACTAAATTGTACAATAACAGTGGGAAGTCCGGCTAAGATATCAGATTAAAAGATAAATTGTATTATACCTCGAATTGTATTATATTATAAATTGTATTATAGATTGTTCTAATTTTAGAGGTTTTTTAGATAGTGAAATTATTCTTACAATGGGTTTCATAACGTTGTGATGTCTTTTGCAATGCCATAACTATCGGTAACTAAAATAAAATTCTCGTCTTAGGAACAGTTTCACATCTTAAAGGGGTCCAGGTATACACTAGAATATTTACTATAGGTGTTAAATATAGGGTATGTCAATGTCAAATGTCAACGTTAGCATTGTAATGTCATACTAAGTGTATTGATTGATAGATTGATTTTGTCAGCCATATTGAGAGTATTAAAATTATACGCAGCATGCAGTCGATTTGTTATTTTTAATGTGCCTCGTTTATCTCAATAATCACCAATTGCATCAAGAGAATACATCCTAATTTACGTGCACAAGTTGTTATATGTGGCGACCCTGAAGAAATTTAACGAAATACTTACGAAAATATGGATTCCAATCTATGCAAGGTACGCACGGTAGCGAGGCGAAACTTCTCAAAGACTACAGGCGTATTTGAATCTCTTATTCAAACAGCGAAAGCCGAGTTTTCCTTCACGGACACAAAACAAGTTGAGGTTGAAGCATGTTATAAAGTAGTAAATAACCTCTATCAGGAACTTACCACCCTCGATGGGAAAATCAAAGATTCCATTATCAAAAGCGAGGACTGGGAGGAAAAGATTCTGGAAAAAGAATTGGAGGATGCAGGCAAATATCAAGCCCGATGGGCGATACTGGAGAGCAGCTATAAAATGTTGTATAAAACCGAACCCAACGAGAGGAAAGTTAAACTTCCCACATTGGAATTGAAAAAGTTTGACGGAAATATAAAAAATTGGCTTGGGTTTTGGGCTCAATTCAAGAAAATTGATTCAGATAAGTCAATAGATGCAACAGACAAAATGCAGTATTTAATCCAGAGCATGGAACCTCAAACAGAGGTAAGATCATTTGTGGAAAGTTTTCCTGTGACGAGCGATAGTTATTCTACGTGTTTACATGACTTAAAGTCACGATATGCTAGGGAAGACATGTTAATCCAGATTTATGTCAGAGAATTACTGAAACTTATACTCAATAAGTCAGATGATTTGATGGTACTCTATGACAATATCAACAGCCATTTGAGAGCCCTTGAAATATTAAATGTTACCACGGACAAGTATTCAGCATTTCTTCTACCCATGGTGGAGTCTGCATTGCCAATGGAAATACTGAAAGCCTGGGAAAGATCAAGAACAGCAGAGACCAAAGATGAGTTGAATGCTCTGTTAAATTTTATAAAAAAGGAAGTAGAAAGCAATCAGCGAGTGGAATTAGCTTCAGAATTTGTAATAGGTCACAAACCGGCAGAACCAGCAGCATCAGTTTTGGCAGTACAAACACATACTAGAGAAATGTCAAAAGTAAAATGTATATGGTGTATGAAACCCCACCAAAGCACGGACTGTTATAAGCTGGTGAAGATGACATTGAACGAAAGAAGAGAGCACCTAAAACAGGCAAAGGCTTGTGCTCTTTGTCTAAAAATTGGACATCATGCAAAGGTTTGCAAGTGTTTTATTAAGTGCTTTGTGTGCGGTCAGCGACATTCTCCAGTATTGTGTCCTGGCATTACAAGTAAGGAAACAACTGTAACGAAAGAGCCTACAGCTGGGACACAGACTTACTCTTCACAGTCAGCAACATCATCAACTATGACTACACTTCTACAAACAGTTGCAGTGAAGATCTGCCATGGTAACAGCACAATGACGGTTCGAGCTTTATTCGACAGTGGTTCACAGAGAAGCTACATACAAGAAGATGTAATGAAAAAACTTCAAGTGACACCAACAAATACTGAAGGATTGCAACAGGCTCTCTTTGGAGGAAAAACAGTATCCTTTAAGCAATATAACGTCTATGATATTAAGGTTCAAAGTTTAAATGGTTCTTATAATTTTTCAATGTCTGCCTTGGGTCAAGATATACTTTGTAAAAATATACCTAAAATTGATACAAATAATGTCACTCTATCTAAAATATTGAGTAAAAATAATATTGTATTAACTGATTCTGAATGTAAAGGTGATATTGGTCTTTTAATAGGAGCTGATTACATGGGTTTGTTGCTAACCAACACATTGATTAAGTTAGAAACAGGTTTAACGGCTATAAAAACAAACTTAGGTTGGACATTGCAGGGTAAAACAGATGCTATAACTAATGCCAATTCAACATTAGTATCTGCTTCTTTATTCTGTTCACAGCTGACTAATTTTTGGGACCTAGACATCCTTGGTATTCAGGATCCTATTCAGGTGCAGTCAAAACAACAGCGGGAGGAGGAGGTGATGAATTGTTTCAAGGAGAATATTAAGATCAATGATGAAGGCAGGTACGAAGTTCACATCCCTTGGAAAGCTGGTCATGATGATTTACTAAGCAATCGCGATCTCGCCCTGCGCCGGCTTCAATCTACAACAAATAAGTTAGTATCATGCGGTAAGTTTCATGACTATAATAGTATTTTTCTGGAATGGGAGAACACGGGAGTAATTGAACGCATACCTGTGGAAGACCCTAATAAGAATAAAGTTCATTACTTACCTCATAGAGCTGTATGTAAAGAATCTAGTCTTACCACTAAATTGCGACCGGTCTTTGATGCATCTGCTAAAGATAAAAATGGTAAGTCATTAAATGCATGTTTAGAAAAAGGCATTAATTTCCTTGATAAAATACCGGAATTGTTACTTGGTTTTCGTAAAGGACTAATAGGTATATCTGCCGATATTGCGAAGGCCTTTTTACAGATCTCAATTGACCCAGGTGATCGTAACTATCTAAGATTTTTATGGTGGAGCGATGAGTCGCGACAAGCTATTGTCGAATATAGACATCGCCGTGTGGTGTTCGGATTAACTTCGAGTCCCTTTTTATTGTCAGCAACTATACAGCACCATCTAGAACATAATGTAGAAAGTAAGCAGAAAGACACTGCACAAATCCTATCCAACTCATTATATGTGGATAATCTAGTCACAAGTCTAGACACAGAGGAAACTACAGTAAATTTTATAAAAGAGTCAAAAGTAATAATGTCAAATGCTAAATTCAATTTAAGACAGTGGGTAACATCTTTACAAGTAAATGAAACTAATGAATCTATGGTGTCAGTGTTAGGTATGTTATGGGACACTACATCAGATGAACTTCTTTGTAATTTAAAGGGTCTACCTATTCTCTCTGAAGTTAAAGACATTAATAAAAGAACCCTACTATCATTGACACAGAAAATTTTTGATCCTGTGGGTATGCTATGTGCAGTAACCTTAGTTCCAAGAATAATTTTACAAGAGATATGGACTAGGAAAATAACATGGGATGAGGAACTACCTACTGATATTAAGAACAGATTCTTTAATTGGTATAACGATATTCATGTCTTGAAAAATTGCAGAATACCCCGACAGCTGTCTAATGAGCCATTGCAGCATTGCACCGTCAGTCTTCACATGTTCTGTGATGCAAGCAAAGATGGATATGCTGCATGTGTATTCATTAGAGTTGAAAACAACAAAGGTAATGTGACTGTTCGATTAATATCTGCTAAATCAAGAGTTTCACCACCTGGAAAAATGACTATTCCACGCCTTGAATTACTAGCTGCTTTAATAGGCTCACGATTAATGTATGCAGCTAAAAAACGGCTAGAAGCTATAATTGATATCCAAGAATTTTGTTGGAGCGATTCTTGTGTAGCTCTATGTTGGATAAAGAGACAGTTAGACTGGAATACTTACGTTGGAAATCGAGTACGAGAAATAAGACAAAATACTAATATAACGGATTGGTACCACATTTCAGGCACTGAAAACTGGGCAGACTTACCTTCCAGAGGTTGCAGTGCACACCAGTTGTTAGAGACCAGATGGTGGGAGGGTCCACATTGGCTGCTCCAGAGTTCTCAACAGTGGCCACGATCAGAGCTTGTTTTCGATGAAAAGGAAGCTATCAAGGAAATAAAAAAGTCTACCTGTCTTAATTCGTGTCTGGAAACTGGTATAGTACACAAGTTTGATTATTTCTCTAAGTACAGCAAAATTATAAGGATGGTGGCATGGATATTAAGATTTAAGCATAATTCATTAAATACAAACAAGAAAAGAGGAGAACTTACTTATGAAGAGTATGAAATAGCTGAGATAAAAGTATTTAAGCTTATACAACAAGAGGAAAAAGAGTTAATTGAAAAACAAACTGGGAAATTACTTAAGTTCCATGATGAAAATAACCTACTTAGATTGAAAACAAAATTATTACTTACTGATTTTCCAGAGGAAATGAAAACTCCTGTAATCTTAACAGCAAAAAATGTTATCATCAGAAAAATGGTTGAACAGCGGCATCTTCAGTTATTACATGCTGGCACTAATATGATGATAACAGATTTAAGAAAACTTGTGTGGATTATAGGCATTAGAAGACTTGTTAAATCGGTAATTGATAAATGTGTTATTTGCAGGCGACACAGAGCAAAACCAACTCAAGTACCAACAGCTCCACTGCCAATAGAAAGAGTTCAAGCTAGTTCACCTTTTGAAGTCACAGGTGTGGATCTGGCTGGCCCCATCTATCTACAAAATGGAGATAAATGTTGGATTGTTCTGTTCACATGTGCTGTTTATCGTGCCATACACTTGGAACTGACACCATCACTGTCCACAGAAGCTTTTATGAGAACACTTCGTCGTTTTATAGCGCGAAGAGGAAGGGTCAATATAATTATATCAGATAATGGTACAAATTTTACGGGAACAAAAAATCTTCTATCAAACGTCGATTGGGATGAAGTACAGCGCCAGTCCACTATCATGCGAATTAAGTGGAAACTAAATGCACCAACTGCCGCATGGTGGGGAGGATTTTTCGAACGTATGATTAAAATAATAAAAAACTTGTTACGACGTGTTTTAGGTATGTCTTCGGTGTCCTATGAGGAGATGGAGACGCTGCTTTGTGAATGCGAAGCTGTAGTTAATAACCGTCCACTTACCTATGTGGAGGGAGATAACGCGAACACATTGGAGTCTCTAAGACCATCATGCTTCTTGCAAGCTTTACCACAATCAGAGGTAACTGATCTTGACCTTATTGACACTCAAAGTCTGAACAGAAGAATTCGTTACTTACAAAAATTACGGGAAGACTTCCGACAACGATTTAAGAACGAGTATCTATCTGAGCTTGTACAAAAAGGAAATGGAAAAACAGGTAATCATATTCAAATAGGTGACATAGTTTTAGTTGAGACAGATGAGAAAAGGGTGAAATGGCCTTTAGGATTAGTAGTCGACATTTATAAAGGTAAAGATAGCATACATAGAACAGCAAAGGTGAAGACCTCAGCTGGATACAAAATAAGACCATTTCAACGTCTGTACCAGTTAGAACTCTCTAGTGCAGGAGCAGGAAAACAGGAGGATGTTGAGTCTGACAAGGATCTCATCGAAACACAGGTAATAAATAAAACTATTCCTGACCCTTTGGTAATGCCGAAGGAGCAATGCCAGAGGTCGACGAGATCAGGGCGTGAAATAAAGATACCTAGTAAGTATAATTTATAATTAAGTATACCTCAACATTATTTATCACTAAATTATACAATTGTTTACCTTGCTGTGACTAGCCTATTTTGACTGAATTTCAATTCATTGAACATTATTTATCATTTTCATTTAATAGTAACACATAAGGCAATATGTTGTAAAGTGTAAGTTAGTCTATTTAATTGTTTTAATTCATTATTAATAATAGTAACACATACTTAAAGCAATATGTTGTAAAGTTTATTATGAGCCTGTTGTATTGTTTCAATTCAATACTTATAAATGTAACCTCAATAGAGGAAATAAGCTATGATTGTATAACTAGGTAATAGCCTAATGGAAATATTAATATATAGTTAGTAATAATATGTGAATGCTTAGGTTTAAGCTCTAATTGTAGTCAGATGCATAAAAGTAAGACATTGACTTCAGATTTTTTTTTTGTTTGTTTAAACTGAAGAATTATATTGTTTGATTAAATTGTGGAATAATATTGTTTGATGTATAGTTTAGTTATCACAACAGTTATTTTAACAATGTAAATGTAAACCCTTTTTTCCGGTTAGGAGGATGTTAAATATAGGGTATGTCAATGTCAAATGTCAACGTTAGCATTGTAATGTCATACTAAGTGTATTGATTGATAGATTGATTTTGTCAGCCATATTGAGAGTATTAAAATTATACGCAGCATGCAGTCGATTTGTTATTTTTAATGTGCCTCGTTTATCTCAATAATCACCAATTGCATCAAGAGAATACATCCTAATTTACGTGCACAAGTTGTTATAATAGGTACATGATGCTAGTAACTCAGTGATCATGCCTATAGCTTAATTCTAGTAATTATTTTATGTAACCTAGGTACTAGTACGTCAAACTTAATGTCTTCGCAAAACGATTTAATATTTTTTGTTTTTTTAGTATTAAAATTTAGGTAGGAAGTTTTAGTTACAAAATTTCAAAACGTATTTCTTTGGCTTTTCGGTTGTAGGTACCTATTGATATCAGAAACATGATTAATGGATTTTCAGAACTTATATCTGGGTTTTACACGAACACTAATTATTGTATATAAGTAGTGACTATTAATTGGGGATTACAGTAATCCCCATGTTTATTAAAGTGGTTGTTTTGTGTGTAGTGGCGGGGGCTATAGCCACCCCTCCGGTCAGGAGGACCAGGGAGGAGATTGAAGCCTTCAAGGCTTACCTGGAGAACACACAAAACAGTAAGTTTTTTTATGATGGTGCTAATTGAGTATTAAGAAAACACCTAGGGATATATAGGTACAGAGTTTTCTCTTTGGAACGACAAAGCTTTTGGCATCTACGTCTCGTAAAGTGATCGTAGATACAATGTTGACATTTTAGTCGTTTGGTGTTACTTATGGTACAATATTCAAACTCAAAATCGTTATGAGAGTCAGAATGGCGGGTGTACCGTAACAGATTTGAACGAGTCACATGTCAAACTTTAGTACCTGGGATGTACTATTTGGTACCTATCAAAGAAATTGGCGTACCTCTTTAAGAGCAGAGATATAACCAAAAGCGAGTACACCCGCCACATTGACTGTCAGAATGGCGGGTGTATCTCCAGTTCTCGGTTATAGACATGTTGGTGACTTATTTTAAGTATACCAAATTTTAGTACCTTTGGTGTACCTTACATAAAAGAGCACCACATCTCAAAATATAGCTTGATTCCAAAGGAATCCAAGATCTTGGTTTTAGATACATTGTAGCGACATAGATGGCGCTTATCGTCGTAAACATTCTTCCCGGCGGTCCGCATTTACACATATGACACCTAAGTACAGGGCCTCAAGTCTGATATTTTAAGTAAGGGGACCTTTTTATTCTCTATAATGAAGTGCTTGTCGATGAAATATAAGCGAATATCATTAAAATTTGGATTTTTTAGTAGTTTTGCGGCAAAATTTTGTTTTTCGGCATAAATAAACTTTTATTTCAACTGTAAGAACGACTTCATTTAACTTAAATACTTGGAATAGGTGATGTCAACCTCGAATATAGACATTAGACATAAACACCAAAAAATCGCTTGTCCAATTTATTTCGCCAGGTTATTGATTTCGCAAAAATCTCGCCAGGGTCATAACTTTTCGCCAAATTGGCGAAAAAAGTTGAGAGGTGTCAAGGGACACCCGGATGGAACGAAATACTTTAGTAAACACAACTTCTAGGTAGGTAAATATCGCATAACTAGACTACTACATGTACACCTACTCAATGCGTAGCCACCGCCGATACCTAGAAATCGCATAGACAACATTTCTACCTACCTTCTTGATAACGGTTAGGTAATTATAGATGGGTAGGTAAATATCGCATTACTAGACTCCTACAATTACAGCTACTGAATGCGTAGCTATCACTGAAACCTACCTAGGAATCGGACGACCTTTTTCTGGAAGTACTTAATTTAGATTGGGATTTCTTTCTTTCTTTTTTTATTAAGCTATTGCTCTGAGCGCGAGGACCGAATGTAAAAATTCCGTAACGAAAAAACCTAACACCCCCCCACTCCAACCGGCACAGCGGTGCAGCAAAGTCGTGTATCGTCGGTTTAGTTCGGCAGACTTCGGCACGGTGTTTGGGTGCCTCAAATTCGCCCCATTATATTGAGTTTTCGTCTTAAAAGCAGTTTTTCGTCCCTCTTTTGGGGCCAAATTGGAAAAAAAGTGGGGCAAAAACGAAAATTTACATAGACCTCCTTTTGGAGTTGAGTAAGTTACTGGACCCCTTATAACTCCCCCCACCATCTCAGGCTACCATCAGGAGTTACTACCAGAGCTAGTTACTACTGGCTTCTCAGGGGATAACTCCTCAACGGAGCGTCGGAGGTGAATTTTGACTTCAGTTCTGACTCACCCATAGCACCAAATACCATCTCGACCAGGGACAACTCCTCGCCAGAGATCCTGCGATATCTTAGGACGGGTGTGTCGGAGACCAGCTTCGTCTTCGGTTCTGGCAACTCCTCACCACTCCCCTTCCACCTCGGGACTCAGCTACCACCAGAGCACCCCTCCTGGCTTCACAGGGGATAACTCCTAAACGGAGCGTCGTAGGTCAATTCTGACACCATTTTTGACTCCCTTTAAAAAACCCCGCACCAACCCAGGACCAACACCAGGGACAACTCTTCGATAAAGAACCCCTCATATCTCCAAAACGGTGAGTCGGAGACCAGATCTGACTTCGGTTCCGGTAGCTCCTTGGAGGTCCCCTTCCACCTCGGGACCCAGTTTCCATCAGATCACCCCGGTTCGCTCCGCAGGGGATGACTCCTCAACGGAGAGAGATACGCGGATTGCGGGAAAGGATTAAGTGTCTTTCTCTGGACACAACCCACCTACTACGCCTTTCCCCAAGTGAAATGATCGAAATTTTGACTTTTTAAGCTATTGCATAGCTTCTATCGCGGGCCTTGAGCGTGGAGACCGAATCCAGAAATTCCGTAACGAAAATAACCTAACACCCCCCACTCCGACCGGCACAGCGGTGATACTTTTTTGTTTTGCCATCTATCGATGAATAACAGAACTTTTAAAGACTTATAAAAATATTTTGAACAATACCAACTTCTCAGTTATTTAATAAAAAAAAAATTGTTTTCTTATCTGTCACCACGCTCAAAAAGTTGAATCAATATCAAAGAAAAAAAAACAAAGGAAAAAAATAAAATAAATTGTTAAAAAAAATGCTTGCAATAGCTTTACCGCGGCAGTCTCCGAGTTCCACACGTCTTTTTTTTGGGATTTTCTTTCTTGCCGCAAAACTATTAAAAATCCAAATTTTAATGATATTCGCTTATATTTCACTAGTGGCCGCTCGCGACTCCGTTCGCGTAGAAGTCGGTTTCCCGTGGGAATGCGCAGTTTCCCCGCGGTAAAAAGTTCCCTTAATTCTTTCATACATATATTCTAGAACCGGTTTGGCAGCGCACGCAACTCAAGGATGAATAATTTTCCCCGTTTTTTTCACATTTTCCATTATTTCTTCGCTCCTAATAGTTGCAGCGTGTTGTTATATAGCCTTCGATTAATGGTCTATTCAACACAAAAATAATTTTTAAATTCGAACCAGTAGTTCCTGAGATTAGCGCGTTCAAACAAACAAACAAACAAACTCTTCAGCTTTATAATATTAGTATAGATCGGGAAGCACTTCATTATAGACAATAAAAAGGTACCCTTACTTAAAATTTCTGACTTGAGGCCCTGTATTTAGGCATCATATGTGTAAATGCGGACCGCCGGGAAGAATGTTTACGACGATAAGCGCCATCTATGTCGCTACAATGTATCTAAAACTAAGATCTTGGATTCCTTTGGAATCAAGCTATATTTTGAGATGTGGTGCTCTTTTATGTAAGGTACACCAAAGGTACTAAAATTTGGTATACTTAAAATAAGTCACCAACATGTCTATAACCGAGAACTGGAGATACACCCGCCATTCTGACAGTCAATGTGGCGGGTGTACTCGCTTTTGGTTATATCTCTGCTCTTAAAGAGGTACGCCAATTTCTTTGATAGGTACCAAATAGTACATCCCAGGTACTAAAGTTTGACATATGACTCGTTCAAATCTGTTACGGTACACCCGCCATTCTGACTCTCATAAATCGTTTATTACTGCAATACTGCTCAAGACTAACCACTAAAGATTCGATAGAATAATCAGAACTCCAAAAATTAAATTGACAGCATGGCACTCTCCTTGACATGTTTAGTTTTCACTTCTCTGAAAAAATTAGGTAGATATATTACATTATTACAGCCAATGGTGTTAGGGTGATGTCCAGACTGGCTGAGAACCCTGAAGCCAACCCTGAGGAGCTGAGCGGCAAGTTCGATGGAGACATCATCCTGGACGACTCCATGATTGAAGACATGGTGGAGACCTACGCTTTGGGTCGAAACGCCTACATCTACCCTAACACCAAGTGGCCTGAGGATACCGTCGTATGGGACTTCGGAGAGGGGGAATTCAGTAAGTCCTACTAATATTATAAAAGTGAAAGTTTGTAAGGATGTATGGATGGATGGATGGATGTTTGTTACTCTTTCACGTTAAAACTTCTGGATGGATTTGGATGAAACTTTGCAGTAATATAGGTTATACATCAGAATAACACATAGGATACTTTTTACCGCGGGAAAACATCTCATTCCCACTGAAAGGTCTTGTGTTTTTCACAGGTTGGTGACGTAAAATGGATTACTTACACGTTTTTTTTAATAAACAGAGACCTAGTTACGATATACGGTATCGCGAACCAACATTTCTCGATAATAAAAAGTATAAATTAGGTACTTACAAAGTATTTAAAGCCTTTGCAGGTATGTTTATGATGATGATTAAACATTAAAATCAACATGTTTTTTTCTCTTTCATGAGCCAAAATCTCTTTAAAATATAATTTAGGAATCACTGTGTAACACATATAATTTTTAATATTAACTATTTTGTATCAAAACAAAATGCCAATTGTGTTTACAAAATAAGACATTCGATATGACACAATAGCTATAAAATTATGTATGTTATCATTTAATTCTGCTGATAATTTAATCATTTTTAAGCACTGTCCTTACATTCCTTATCCTTATCTTGGTTGATTGTAATAAAACATGATCAATTGGTCACTAGATTTTGTTTGGATTAATATAATATAAGCTCTTTAATTCTCAATGAAGTCATAAATATGTTCCTGATAAATATATGCTTAGTTAAAAACTATGTAATTATTCAAACACGTAGTTAATTAACGTCTTATTAGCAAAGGCTAAGATAATATTTGTATGAATGAACAATAAACTAAAAAAACTTTAAAAATATTGGTACAATTAATCTTTTTTTAAAAGACTTAGTTTATCATCATCATCGTCGTCACTTCAACCTTACGACGTTTACTGCTGAACATACTAAAATCTTCCATAATACAGGCGTACTAAGGGCTATTCAAGCTAGGTTACGTTGATAACAGACAAAATGAATTAGCCCTTAGCCCTTATGAGATCTAGTTAGATAGAATGTTTGCCCCTTGCAAATCTTATTGAAAGCCGTTTTCTGCAAACTGTTAATAAATACCTATTTATTATGATCATAAATACAATAATAACCCGCTCGTGGTTTGTAGCTTTGGTGCTTTAAACTTAATTTTTTGCGCAGACGATGCGCAGAAAGAGGCTATCTTAGAGGGCATAAGGGACATTGAGAGACACACATGCCTTAAGTTCCGAAGGCGAGTACAACGGGAGATCGTCTTCGTTCGCCTTTCTGTGAGTAAGTTTGGTAAAACTTAGGAACTTTGATTCTTACCCGGTTTTTTTTTATGATGTAGGGAGCAAACGAGCATGCGGGTCACCTGATGGTAAGTGATCACCGCCGCCCATGACTACCCGCAACACTGTGGGTGTTGGGGGTGTGTTGCTGACCTTTCACAAAATTGGGCACCGGATACCGCACTCACCGAACGATACACAGGACATCGTCACTACTTCACGTCGTTTTTCTGTGCGACGGTGGTATTTCACCGGTCGAGTCAGCCCAGTAATCGCTGCAGACAGAGCTTACAGCTAGACTCTACCACTACGAATAGCTACGTAAAACGAAGGTTGTTATAAAACATACTATCTATATTACTTAATTCGCGTATGTTGGCGTAAAACTATATCGATTTCGTTAAGCAACGTCAGACGCGATCTGCACTTAGATGATTGTCGTTTAAGAATAGCCCAGAACTCTTTCATCTAAAACATATGTGTATTAAAGCCATATTTGTCACACTAACTGAAAAAAGGACCTTACAGTGATGATCTCTTACCATCAGGTAACCCGCTTTCTCGGTTGATTCCTCTTCTGTACATAAAAGAGTTAGTTTACCTCCTTGTCAGGGCATCAACGCTGGCTGCTACGCCCACGTCGGCTACTCGAGCGGCCGTGGAGTCCACACCCTGAACCTCGCCCGCGCCACGCCAGGCACTGGCTGCTTCCGTCACGCCACCATCGTTCACGAGTTCCTGCACATCCTGGGATTCTTCCACATGCATGCCACGTGGAACAGGGACGACTACGTACACATTGTTAAGGATAACCTCCAACTAGGTAAAACCTTACTAATATGATAAATTTGAAAATGTCTGTCTGTTTGTCCCGATTTTAATGAAGCATGTAGGTTCAAAGTTTAACAGCCTGGGATGAAAATAGGCAATTTCTTACCACGGGAATAAGGCTCATTCCCACGGGGAAATTACTTTTATTTCAGACGAGGTTAGATATAAATGATCCAACAAAATTGACTGTGGCTTTGTAAATTTGGGGAAAATAAAGCTTCCCATGTGAATAATTTGTTGTCTTTACCCCAAAGGTACCGAGAAGAACTTTGACTTGTACGCTGAGAGCCTTGTGTCGAATTTGGGAGTAGAATACGACTACGTGAGCTGCATGCACTACGGGCCCTACGCCTACAGCAAAAATAATCAAAAAACAATAATTGCTCTCAAAGTAAGATATTTGAGGTTATGAAAATTCTTTCAGAAAAACTATACCATACAAGTAACGAGGAAAAAATACTAAGTTACATCTAGTCAAGAACATGGAATCTTGTGACGTGTACCATCCATCCATCCTAAAGCTTTAAATTTTTAGAATTGCAACTAAATAAAAAATAAAACGAACTATTTTATCTAGGTTTGTTTTAATTGTTAACTTTAATCTGTGTCTTTCTCAACTTAGTTGTACCTACACCATCCGTTCTTTCGATACCTTCTTTTTTTTAAGTTATTTATAATGGCGTTTGTTCTTCAGGAGCACGCAGGAACCATGGGTCAGCGCGAGTACATCACCGCCTCCGACTGGCTGCGGGTAAATCGCCACTACAACTGCCCAGGCGCATGGGATTAAAATCTATATAATAAAGAATATTTTAATACAACCACATTGCGTTTTAATTTTGTATCACCCTTGTTTTAAAATTATGGAGTTGGAAACTAATAAGAACTTTCCAACAATAGAGGCAAATTTTCTGATTAATTTAATGCAATTTAATCTATACTTATAATAAATCTGTAAAAAGGTCAATTCTGTACATTAAATATATTTCCAAAATAACTATCAGGGGGTGATTAGGCATCGATACTGATGCCAAAAATGCAATCAGTAAAATTTTTGTCTGTCTGTCTGTCTGTCTGTCGGATTTTAACGAAACTTGATACAATTATTCTTCATACTCCTGGGCAGGTTATAGAATACTTTTTATCACGCTACAATCAATAGGAGCAGAGCAGTGAAGGGAAATGTTGGGAAAACGGGAGAAGTTACTCAATTTTTTAAGACTCTGTCGCGTGTGTAACCTTAATGGTTAAAGCTACACAGAAATCATGTATGACGGAAATGTCCTCCTTAAAATTATATAAAAAATATCCCACGACAGCATATAATGTCCATATTTTATAGTTGACTCACAATAACACGTGTAACTCCCGATAGCAAGCAGTTCGAAGCTGTCTTATTATATTTGTCTACTCTTTCGTTTCAAAGTTGTGTTTTCAATTCGGTTTTTTTATACAGTACTCCACTATTACGGCAGATAATTCAGTGGACTCAGCTTATTGAAGATAGCTAAATATATTACATACAAACATATTACATACTAGCTTTTGGCCGCAGCATCGCACACGTTAAATTCGGAGTAAAATCCCTTTCTTATTCTTATAACCCTTCCTCTCCAATTACTCTATCTATTAAAAAACCATAGGCTCAGACAGAGAAAGTGACTTTGTAGGGATTATAAGGAACTTTCTTAAAATGCCTTTAGAAGTTTATCCGCCGATTTGTGAATTAATAATGTTATGTCAAGTAACTTATGTACGATATCTGAGTTAATGATCATACAAAATACTCAAATATCAATAGGCTTAATAGGTACCTACATGACTAATTTTTAAATTCCCAATTCAGAAACCGGCGTTAAATGGCATGGCATTTTTTTTTTAAATCCTACTAATATAATAAACGCGAAAGAGTATGTATGGATGTTTGTTACTCTTTCACGTAAAAACTACTGGACGGATATGGATAAAACTTTGCCGTAATATAGGTTTATACATCAGAATAATACATAGGGTACTTTTTACCGCGAAAAAAACTTTTATTCCCACGGGAGACCGACTTTCACGCGAACGGAGTCGCGGGCGGCCACTAGTCTACAATAGAAATAATAATTAAAGGTGATAATTCTCTTTCTTAAAGTAATGTTTTAAGGTATCTATCGAGAATGAGTTAATCGCAGTTTTTAAAGTTACTTAAAAAAAAAAGAAATTACTTCTTTCGATTTTTAATTTAAAGTTTAAAATTTAAATAATAAATAAAAGAATTTCTCAACTTTAGCTCGATTAATTGTAACTTTAATTTTTTTTCCAATCATCAATGATTTATCGTACTGCCTACAACCCTGTGTAAGTTAACCTACTCATATCAACTCTACACCCACCCCGACATAACCTGCTTAGCCTTATTCATGCAGGGTGATTTGTAATGCGATTAATTCCTGATAAGAGGTTGAAGAGGAGCTTATTCGCAGGCAATTAAGTCAAATTATATTATGTGCGAAAATTGTAAACTTTTTTTTTATAAAACTTTTGAAGTTAAAATGTTTTTAGTGAAAAATACAGAATTAAGTTTAATCTTTTGTAGTTTAATCTTTTGGCTGCTTAATAACTAAAATGATATTTAAGATTAAAAATTTGCTAAAATAATTGTCTTTGTTTTAGAAAGAGTCAAGAAACTAAGTACAACTTTAAAATAAAGTTAAGTTTTAAGTCAATAGCGATTTCCTAAAAAAAAATCAAATAATGTTGCGCACAGATTGCACAAATAATATTTCATACTAAAACTAAACAAAGTATTTGATTGAAAACACTACTATTTTTCGGACATAGTATATTATGAATTAATAGACTGCAAATAAGCTCTACCTTACCCCCTTACCAGGAATGTATCGCATTACAAATCACCCTGTATAACACAATAATCTTATATTGTGATAATAAACAAAGTATTTTGCCACATAAAAAATAATACTACATGCCCATATCAGAATTTGAGTAAAAAGTTCGCTTTTTTATTTTCATTTTTTATTTTGTATTAAATAGTCCATTTATCTATTTTTTTTACAAAAACGAAAATAAAATACTTCGGTATAATATATCAATGTCGGAGTCAATGTGAAACTTATTTCAAAGAAGTTTTGAATGTGAGTCTTTGAAATAAGTGTGACATTTTATTGCAACTAGCTATGCGGTACATATGTTTTCTTCGCGATCGCTATAATTGTTTTAGCACCTACACTTAAGAGCTTTATCTAAAAACCCGTATCTGTGATGATAATCTACTAACTACTGTATATAAGTCGTGTCAACCAGCTGGTCAGTACAGTGATCACCATGTTCAGTAAAGTGGTTGTTTTGTGTTTGGTAGCGGGGGCTCTGGCCACCCCCCCGGTCACTAGGACCAGGGAGGAGATCGAGGCCTTCAGGAGCTACCTTGAGAGCACACAAAACTGTAAGTTTTTAAGATTTTTTTGTTTTAAGGTTAACCCACAAATTATCATCAGTCTGCGAAATCAGACCAAAAGGCTTTTCGCAAAAGCCATTCAGTTGAGCTAAGATTTTGAAAACGGGTTAAAATTTCTGCATTTCTCACTGGATCCTAGAGTAAAAAGAGGCAGCTGAATAAACTGATTCACTGCTACCCAAGCTTGATGTTCAACTGTTTAGCTTTTAATTGCACCTTTAGCCTGCACCTTTAACTTGCTTTTAAATAATCCTTTCGTGATCTTACAGCCGATGGAGTGAGGGTGATGTCCAGACTGGCCGAGAACCCTGAAGCCAACCCTGAGGAGCTGAGCGGCAAGTTCGACGGAGACATCATCCTGGACGAGTTCATGATGGAGGACATGGTGAAGAGCTATGCCATGGGCCGCAACGCCTACGTCTACCCTAACACTAAGTGGCCCCAGAACACCGTTGTATGGGATTTCGGAGATGGAGAGTTCAGTAAGTTCAGATACAAATAATTTTTATAAATGTTTTCAGCATTTGGTTTGGCTAAGAAAAGACTCACTGAATGTTAAGGTTTGAACCTGAAAAAAATTCAAAGTGTGTAATGATAATGTCAAGTCCTTGACGTCTTTAAGCTAAATCTGAACGAATACCTCATTCATGTTAAATATTACCTGGCGATCGAGACCTCCTGTAGGGTAGGGTGATATAATATTTAGCGGATGGTCTCTGCCTACATTGATTACGTCACTTTCAGCAAAAAGATATTTATAATGCCTAGTTTGTTTACAAAATAGAACAATGTATACAAAACGTGTTAAATCTAGGTACATATCATGTTATCATTCATTCGGTACATACACGTGAAAATAAAATAAGTCCTAAAAACATATCTTGATTGATTGTTAATTAAAATATTAACAATTAGTCACTGGATTTAATAATATAGATAAAAAAAAACCACTGATAAATAATTAGGTAATCCGTTTTACTATGACAAAAGTTTGTTTATCTCAATAATACACGAGTTCTTAAATGCAGTTCCTTCCTTTCCTACAAGGATTATAAACTAAGATAATCAAATTGGTTAGCAAAGGCATTTGTTTGCTTTACACGCAGGATGACTATGCTAAGTGCTAAGAAAACAATATTTCAATTGTAAATAAACAATTCAATTACCTTAACAAGTGCAAATGTAGCCTATCTACTTAAGCAAACATACAAACACCCGTTTATTTTTTTTGTAACCGATTGATATACTACTTGACAATTGTCTGCAACCTAAAAACTTAAGGACATCCAAGTAGAGTTTGCGTATGTTTGTAATACTTATTTTGTTTCCCAGACGAAGCCCAGAAAGAGGCTATCTGGGAGGGAGTGAGAGACATTGAAAGGCACACCTGCATCAAATTCCGTCTGAGGGAGCCCCAGGACTCTGTCTACGTCAGACTTACTGTAAGTAATTTTGCCAAGACAAAACGGGGCAAAAGTGTATAAGGATACCTACAGACCAAAGATTCTCCTACTAACTTAAGAGAATAAATATTAAGCTGCAAAATCGCCATCCGTGTCCGTTTGCCATCCATATTCAATGCTTCAGGTTTTTACACGAATATCAAATTGGAAAAAGTACCTTAGTAGACGAAAAGTACAAATCCTAGATAGATAGAGTGAAAAAAATGGATCTTACTTCTTACTTTCTAAGCGACATAGCAAGTCTTAACATATCTTTGTCTCAGGGTGACAACGCTGGCTGCTACGCCCACGTAGGCTACTGGCAATCCCGTGGAGTCCACAGCCTGAACCTCGCCCGCAACAACCCTGGAACAGGCTGCTTCCGCCACGCCACCATCGTGCACGAGTTCCTGCACATCCTTGGCTTCTTCCACATGCAGTCCACATGGAACAGGGACGACTACGTACAAATCGTTGAGGAGAACCTTCAGGCGGGTGAGTGTTCCATTTAGCAATCTTCTGTCAGCAATGAGGTTCAGCTGAAAGTAGCTAATTTTTGAATTGGAATTTGATTGTATGTAGACAAATCAAATATAAGATGATGAATTGCTTTTTGTCAGAACTTTCCGGTTTATCAGCATCAGATTCAATTTTTTGCTTAAGCATATACCGGCGAAGTTAACCAAATAACTCTAATGTCATTTTACTGGAAACCTATTTTCACCATTTTTTTCCGAAGGTACCGAGAACAACTTCTACATTTACGGTCAGGACCTGGTCAACAATCTGGGACTTGAGTACGACTACGTGAGCTGCATGCACTACGGACCTTACGCCTTCAGCAAGAACGGAGCTAAGACCATTATTGCTCTTAGGGTACGTATTACTAGTACCGCGCAAGGTAAAACTTAGCCCTTGTAGTGGCTATGCAAAGATTATTATAAGAGAGGTCAAAGTCAAAAAAAAATTTTGGTGGTACTGGCTAGTGCTTAGCGTGAACGGTGTAAAATTCGAACCCACTCAATTCTCATTCTTTTAAGGATGAATAACATGAAAGCTCTCAGAACCTGCTACAGCTTCAAAAGATTAATTAATAAACTCAAATCATTTTTTTTTATTGGCATGTATTCCAAATATTTAAAGCCTCTAAACCACATCTTCTACGTACCTTCTTTGTCCTATTCTTAATCGTATCTCATCATACTCATTGTTTATCCAGGACCACGAAGGAACCATGGGACAGCGCGAGTACATCACCGACAAGGACTGGCTGCGTCTGAACCGTCACTACAACTGCCCAGGCGCATGGGATTAATCTTTACGAATAAAAGTTCTAATATTTATTACATTTTGTTGTTTTACTCTTAAGGAACCTCTTTTTTGGGGCCGGTTTTTTAATTGGAAATAAATTCAAAAATAAAGTTGCATAACTAAAATACTCTTTCTTCTTAGACGAAAATGTATCTATTCCATCAATAATATTTTACAGAATGTGTAGCAGGGATGTTTTTAATTCGTTTTTATATCAACACAGTTCAACCTGCATACTTATTGCCTTTTGGCAGGGAAAAACTGGATTCATATTAGACTACTAATGTTCAAAAGGGCGAAAACCTAAGTTGGTAGTTGAAGAACTTTAATATTTGATTACTCTTTCTATGCATAACTGATAGAACCTATAGGCATTTGCTATTGAATCAGCTATGCAACTACCTGATGTAATATTTGTAGGTACGGACATTTATCAGGGGATTTGTATTTAGTAGATAGTTCTATCCTAAATATAATTAGTTTACAAAATAAAGAAGGTCAGGATTTTTACCGGAGTCCCCGAGGAGCAATCTATCTCCGTGTTGCGGCCACATGACGCGACGTAAGCGCAGCTTTGATCTCTACGCGGTAAACTCCTGCGCATCTTTACGAGTTGGTTCTTAAACTAAAGCTACGTTGATCTTATTAATTAAAACACATCCGCAGCATTGCTAAATAATATGTTTTTGCATGTCCATAGTTTTTCGTAAAGAAGTAAAGACCATTGATTGGAACAGTCTTTCTGCCGACCTTCTAATGCAAAATAACTCTTAAAAGTAGCTCACATCTTGAATTATGGGGGGTTACCTCCGCCAGAAACAAATACCAATTGATAAAATATCAAATGGTTGAACACGAAAAGTCAAAACACCGAACGTACACATATGGTCGAATGTATAAAACATCGAAAACTTATAAAATCGAAACCTCAATACATCGAATTTGTCAAAAGTCAACAAGTTGTATAGTTTTCTATAATAAAAAAAATGCAGTGTATCTTTGTGATTAAGAGCTCTGCCTCATTAAGACGCCATGGCGACGTCGCCGGCTACGTATCCAAGCAGTTAATATTGAAATAATGATGATGATGAATGAATACGTAGCCGGCAACGTCGCTGACTATTACTGGAAATTTTGCCTTAGCATACTAACTGCCTACACTAACTGTACATCTCTAAACCTCTATTTCCCCTTAATTTTCTCCCATTCTGCTCAAAAAGTGCCGAGGTAATTAAAAGCCAATTGTCTTAAAGATGAATTTATTCTTTTTTTGATCTCTATATATAAAAATCTTTTACCGAATCTACAAAATAAGACGATAATCATAATACTATATAAAGTAGATATATGCCTTATACTAAAATAATATTTTACTCGTCGACTTGCATTCGTCCTTGTAATTTTTAATATAAAAATTATTTGGATCCTCTCACACGGCCTAACAGACAAATCCAAAACTAGTTAATATAAAAAAATATAATCTTAATATTAACTTATATTATCAGTTCAGTAAAAGAGTATGTACTAACGGCCTTATTCATAAACAAATTTTAAAACCTCTGTTAAAAACTTTTGTCCCTTTCAGTTTTGACAGCTGTCACTAAGGATTGACTGAGACAAAACATATGCATACAGGTTAAAAATGCAATTATGAATAAGGGGTAATAATATATACTGGATGCCACGTGTCTTATTAATTCTTAATTATGTTTTAAATCTAAGTTTATACATATTGGCAATTTAGCGCAAGAAAAACTGATTTAATCACAAAAAATCTCATAGTCACAGTGTTTATGTGGCACTTTGTTTTAAAAACATATAACTTATAAAATAATTATGTAACTAAAGGTCCTGATTTTACAAAATTAAAAGTACTTGTGCCCGTTGCATGTTGGATGTCTTTAGAAAATATTGCACCTATTTTGTTTTATTAGTATAGAAAACATTTGGAATAAAATCTCTTAAATAAATTGAGCTATTTTCCTGTTGTGTTAAAACTTTATAAGTTTTAGCTAATATTTTTATTATTGATACGTTTCTAGCACAATTATTTCGATAAAAATACGCCTTACATACTACTTAGTTTAATTTATAAAGACTGTACAAAAAGTTTTATTGCAACAAGAATTTTTGCTTATAGCAACATCAAATTTACAAATCGGCAGTGATTGACTGGTTTAGAAAACTGACTCAACAGTTTCAATAAAAGTGCAAAAAAAAACACTAAGCGAAGATAAATAGAAGGGAATACCCGCCTGACAATGGGTCTTTGCCAAGTATTGCACCTTTAAAAAAAAACAAAAAATATATAACGAACAAGGAAAAACTACTCTAAGTATATGTTACAGCCAAAGTAATAAATCTGGATATTATATATACTGTCTAGCCATTATATATAATGTCTACTCAATTTAGATAAAGTGATAATTAACACAAAATTAATCACATTAACTGGCTATTTTATATAATATCTTCGAAGACTTGGATAATGTAATAAAACAAGTAGATATTCGTTTGTGTTACGGCTAAAACCCGAAGCTGCACCTAGTTTTAGCCGGTTAGAAACATCAATAGGTTAGGTTAGTTAGGTTACTTCTTTGATACCGCCCAGAAAAAGGAGTCCCGCGTAGCGGGACTCCGTCAACTAGGTTTAGGTTAGGTTTAAAGATATTTATTCTCATAAAGACATAAAAACATCACTTACATGAGAACTATAGTTCAAGTAGAAAAATAAAATAGCATACATTCGTTGCCGTACACGTTGATTATCTAAAGTTAGACAAAATAAAAAACAAAACAAAAACCGATAAGTAAAGATAAGAAAACAAAGACATTCACAACCAAAAACTGTTTGAAGCCAGTTTTTTTATGTATATGTTACAGCTAATACCCGAAGTGCGGTTACACCTAGTTTTAGCCGGTTAGTAGACTTAAAATGAATGGAAAACTGTAACAAAAAATATATTCCTATAAATATAAAAACTGGATTCAATCATGAGTCGACGGAGTCCCGCTGCGCGGGACTCCTTTTTTTGGGCGGTATCAAAAAAGTAACCTAACTAACCTAACCTATTGATGTTCTAAATACGGGTATTAGCCGTAAAACAAGTCGGCTAGGCCATATTATTACTTTGGCTAACTTTGACACGCTATTATGAATAATGTCCAGATAAAGTGATTAATTTATTACATTGTCTAGTCAATTTGGCTATTATAAATAATGACCAGTCATTATGTATAATATCCATTTAATCACTATGACTGTAACATATATACAAAATAAATTTTTTTTTTATAAACGCAGTAAATAAAATAAATCAAATAATAATGTCTTCTACTTCCTAAAACAAGATTGCTAAGAACTATTATTCTATGCTTATAAGTATCAAAATTGTCTTTATTAAAAGAGTAAGAATTATTCGAAAGTTTAACTCTCGGGACCTTGTTCATTATTCTAATAACTTTACAACAATTAAGTAACTTAAAAGAGAAATGGCAATGCTTTTTCAAAGGACATAAGTTGGCCCTTCGTTCAAACTATTTACAATTTATCGGCTTCACTGAGGGCAGCACTAGCAAAAAAAACACTTGACAAGTCTAACTAGCTGCCATATTGACAATAAATAAAAAAACTCTCATACTAGTAAGAAAAAAGTGAACAGGCATACAAAAATACATAATATGCTAGCAATCATTATATAGAAAATAGCATACTTAATATGTATTTGATCCCTTGGCCTTACTTTACGTATATTGTAATTATAAAAATAATTATTGTAAATTGTAATATAAAAGCATATATTGGCAGTGTTTCTTCTTTTATATTAAACTTAGCCCACTTTATCAAAAATGAGTTACTTATATACTTTAACTACTCTAAGGATGTAAGTACTTGTTTACAAAAATATTGATATTTTACATACATGCTTAATATACAAAAGTATTCGTTTATAAAAATATTCATAAATATACAATGCATACAATCATTTTTATAATGTTCGATAAATGTATAAAATAAATGCATTAGAGTAAGATATAATACAACATAATACACTGGCACAATAATACATACAATAATGTATTATTTTCCTACATTCCATTCATAGATTTAGTTATTGACTTTCAATCAATGCAGTCTTTTTGTATAAAGGCCAATCAATACATTCTAATTTCGAACGCAACGTTTTCATTTTTTTTTCTAAATTTTCTTTTATGCCAGCACTAGAGTTTTGAGCAAGATTTCTACCTTCATGGAGAGTCAATGGTCGCCTCGTAGCAGTTCCATGAGTAGATTGAAACTAGGTCCTTCACCATCTTTGTTCTTGTTGGCTGGGTTCAGCATCTCTTTGCCGACTTGCATGAAGAACTAAAACAAAACAACATTCTTATTCTATTGTATTTAACGACTATTTCATTCTATGTTATAAGAATGAATTTTGACCCATTTAAACTTATAGCTAATTTGATATCATACAAAAAAAAACATTTAGCTCACTTTTTACTTTAATAAAAAATGACAAAGCAATCTTTTATAATCAACTCTGGGATCGATTAAAGGTGACACGCTCTTGATGACAATTTATTATTTAGTAAGAAACTTGAGTTCGCAATTACGTCTTGAAAGCGTATCATCTGAGACAGATCTTGAGAGCGATTTATAAATACGGACCTAACATTGTCTTTCATAAAGCATGTAAAACATTCAAAGCAATACAACCGACAATTAACCTTATTACTTCCACCCAAGGTCTCTCTCACCTTGCAAAGAGACTATTTAAAGCAATCAATCAATCAATTATAACCCAAATTTCCTGCACCTTAAAGTCGAATCTCACCTGTCAACCTAACTACTTTCCACCCGAGGTCTCTCTCACCTGACAACGACATTATTAAAACCAACTATGAACCTTATCACCCATTTCCTAAGGTTGAATCTCACCTAGCAAGTAGACTATCCAATGCCAAACGATTATAACCCTATTTTTTTATAAGACAACCTAGCAAACGAGCAAGCGGGTCACGTGATGCTCAGTGATCACCGCCGCCCATATAGACCCACAATTACATATGCATTGAGGGTACGTTGCTAGCCTTTATGAAAATTGGGCACCGGATATCGCACTGACCGAACGAAACGCAGGAACATCGTCCCTACTTCACGTCGGGTTTCTGTGCGACGGTGGAATTTCACCGGTCGAGTCAGCCCAGTAATCGCTGCAGACAGAGCCTATAGCTAGACTCTACCACTCTCAAAATTTCTTAGACTCTAAAGTCTCTCTCACCTGGCAAGTCCGCTGCAGCTCCGGGATCCGCAGCAGCAGCTCTCCGAACTTCGCGGGCGTGTCGGGGAAGTGCGTGGCGGTGTACGCCTGCAGCGCCGCCAGCGCTTTCTCTTGCGACGCGCGGACTTTCTCGGACTCACGCAGCTCGGGCGCGTCTAGGGATAGGAAGTAAAATGTTGAAGTGCTGGATATGTGGACGAAAAGAACTTAAGCTGTAGAGACAAGGCTTCACCTGAAGGCATTTACATGTCGCCTATGACAAATTATGAAACTGAATAGTATTTGTTGTTATTATTACCTTAGTATTTTCCAATACACTTTTACAAAGAAGTCGGTTAAATAGTAACCAACATTATGTTTGTTTTTTTTATTGCAGCAAAGTCGTTTTATATTCAAAGTTGACTCGTTTTCCGTTAAGTCTTGGGAATACTATAGAAAGGCTTATTGACATACTAGTGGGTACCCGCGACTTCGTCTGCGAAAGAAGTGCTTTTCCCATGGGAATAAGACTTATTCCCGGGGTAAAAAGTTGCCTATTTTCATCCTAGGCTGTTGAACTATGGCTATTCCAAAATTCATTAAAATCGGTCCAGGCGTTTGAAAGCGGAACATTTAGACAGACAGACATACATACATACACATTTATAATATCAGTAAGGATTTACCTGAAGTGAGCAGTACAATGACTTTCAGAGCGACGTATTCGTATTTGTCGACTCG
Organism: Emmelina monodactyla; assembly: GCA_916618145.1. Classification (NCBI taxonomy): domain Eukaryota; kingdom Metazoa; phylum Arthropoda; class Insecta; order Lepidoptera; family Pterophoridae; genus Emmelina; species Emmelina monodactyla. The sequence goes on along the minus strand of OU745304.1, from coordinate 9,557,665 downwards.
CAGCCGCCGCAGGTGGTCGGTGAAACTCAACATCCTCTCAATGCACGGCTGAAGACCAAGCCTGTAACCATCATATAAATAACATGAATACTTATATGTTCGACTGGAATAATGCTTAGAGAAGGTCAAGTGTAATATATTGCATAAAAGTTTTTTATACAACGATTTCTGTTTCTCTAGACTCAACTAAAAAAAATTGACGACTCTATTTTATAAAAAAAAAACCGGCCAAGTGCGAGTCGGACTCGCGCACCGAGGGTTCCGTACAAACCTGCAAAAACTACTTAAAATTTTAAGCTTTTCGGAATTTTTCTGTTACCTGTGCTGTAAGCTATTGCTTCTTACCAAATTTCGAGATTCTATGTCAACGGGAAGTGGTCTTTAGGTTTTAATTCCCGTGCGTGTAGTTGCGAGTTTCAAAATATGCGGTATCAATGGTTGTACTTTTGCGTTTTGCGTTTTTGCGTTGACTTAGATTTTTTTTTTCACGGGTTAAAGGCAATTAGATCTAAGTATTAGATATGAATTTCAACTTATAAGTTTATATTTATTAAAAAAATATATATTTTGTAATGTAACTAAAAATTTAAGGTTTTCGGAATTTTTCCTTTATGTGTGCTATAAAACGTTGCTTCATGCCAAATTTCAAGATTCTAGGTCGACTGGAAGTACCCTTTAGGTTTTGATTCCCTTGCGAGTACTTGCGAGTTTCAAAATATGCAGCTTAAATGCTGTTTCTTTTGATTGCGTTGACATAGAAGTTTGATTTTGTTACAGCTTAAAGGTATTATAGACCTGAGTATTTGGTTTGAATTTCAATTTAATACCTCTACGCATTTATGAGGAAATGGGTAGTAAGGTTAAAATTACTAAAAAAAAAATATTATGTGATGTAACTAAAAATTTATGGTTTTCGTAATTTTTCCTTTATCTATGCTATAAGACGTTGCTTCGTACCAAATTTCAAGATTCTGAGTTCACGGGAAGCACCCTGTAGGTTTTGATTCCCTTGCAAGTGTCGACTTGCGGCATAATTTGCGGCATAAACGGCTGTATCTTTTGATTGCGTTGGCTTAGAAGTTTGATTTTTTCACAGCTTCAAGGGACAGTACGGTTCCGTTTTTTTTCCTTTTGAGGTACGGAACCCTAAAAATACAATAAAAACCTATTTACGATTCGTTGAAGAGTAATTATACATATACATATTTTTTAAATACTTCAATGAAATATAAAACCGCACGAAAAGCGTTTTGGAAAAAGGCGTAACTTCATTTCTATTTGATATCTACACACATAAAAAACAGGAAAAACTATTAAAACTCTATTTTGCGAAAATCACACAAATATGATCAGTAAGTCACAAGGAAAGAAAACAAACTCTTCAGCTTTACCATAGATAGATAGTGTTGTCAACATACTTGGCGCTCTGCTATAGCGGGACGTCATCACAACTCTATTCCCTATACAATTTCCACAATCACACAATATACATATTATAAAGTATCAACATACTTGGCGCTCTGCTACAGCGGGACGTCATCCCAACTCAACTCCCCCCACAATTTCCACTATAACCTGCATAAAGTATGAACGTACTTGGCGCTCTGCTGCAGCGTGATGCCGGTGCCGGCGCCCCCCCCGACCCGCACCTCCCCCGGCGTGCCCACGCCGCGGTGGCAGCACGACAGCACCAGCAGCTCGCACCAGCTGTTGATCAGCAGGCAGATCTGGTCGTCGATCTGACACAATCATAGCAATCATCATTTATTCATCATTTAATATTACATCTATCTATACTAATATTATAAAGAGGAAATATTTGATTTTTTGTTTGATTGTTTGAAATGAATAGGCTCCGAAACTACTGGACCGATTTAAAAAAATATTTCACCATTCGAAAGCTACATTATCCACGAGTAACATAGGCTATATTTTATTTTGGAAAAAATAGGGTTCCGTAAGATATTGCCACGGGAAAAACCATTTAGTTGCGGGTGAAACCACAGGGCGGAAAGCTAGTTTCAAATATAATGAGGGAAACACAATTCCAAGATCAATAATAATAAAGGCTACGTGTAACAAAGTCGATGACTTGGTGTAGCTACTCAGAGGTTTTTTGACATGAGACTTTTAGAGGCAAATGAATAAGTCAAACATTAACCTCTCGTCTGTAGTAGGCGGGTGAGGGATCGGAGAAAATAAAATGAGTCGTGGAAAACTTTATGTCAAAATAAAAAGTGCTGTCAAAATATGTCGTGTTTAAGACGACACGATTTCTTCATGGTAGGCTTAACATGGTTAAATGCTCTAAGATGGCAATATTCTAATGTTTATCTCTTTTAAATTGAGAGGTTACCTCTATATATAATAATAACATTTAATATACGACCGTCTGTTGAACACAGGCTTCCTCCTTAGATAGTGAGAGGAATATAGTCTATTGATATCAAATATCTTATATTTCTATCATTATAAAAAATCAACTATCTAAACTTACAGATATATTCTTAAACAGCGGCAAACTCTTGCACCATTTGACGATCTTGTACAACCTATGATCAGCTATATTGCACAGATCAGCGAGGAAGTCCGGACTTGAGTTGTGAGCCGTGATCCCACTGGCTCGAAGCAAGGGATTGGCTGAGGGGCTTCCAGGAGCTTTGCCGAGGCGGCTCAGCTCAGACTCGTTGTATTGCCACAGGTGTTCTACGTCCATTATTTCCTGGAAGAGTTTTTTTATTATTATAGACAGAAGTTGGACTCACCGATTAATAAAAGTGCGACTTTTTGATTTTTTTGGCCGTCGGGATCAGTAGGGAAACGATAACACACAAAATGATTTAGTGCTAATATGAACTAACTGATAATGTTGAAGATGAAAATTTGTAAAAACTTTGAAAAATAATAAAATATTATGACAAATCTGAATTAACCTCAATTTTTAGTTTTTTAAATCGGATCAATTTTTAGTTGAATAGCTTAATTCATAAAATAAAATCCAAATCCTACCTAAAAAGCTATAAGCTTATATTAAATCTTAAGTGAACATGGTTTGCACTTACTTGCAATAATGGAGGTATATCCGGAGTTAGCCGACTGTTGCTAGTCTCCCCACGACTACCGCACGACCCCGGGCTGTTTACCTACAAATAATAATTTAAATGTATATAAAACATATAATTTAAGATCATAACAATTTAATATTATTATTAAGTATTACAATGGGCCCGATCCCGAAAACACTCTCTAAAACTAAATGAAAAATATCGTTGTCAGTTTCCCATGCTTTGTATTAGAAAAAGACAGATGCATTGGTCGCACTAAATGACTAACCACAACGTTGTAAAATTGAACAAAATGTGCTGAGGACTAGCCTACAATTGCCTTCGCTGTGTCAAAATGCACGTACATTTTTGTTTGACAGGACTAAAACGATTGCCTGTCGACGGCGATAGTTTTAGAGACTGTTTTCAGAATCGGGGCCAATGAGTGGATTCCGATCTCGAATTTTACAATTAATTAAAAAAAAACTACAAATAAAATTTATCAAAAACTACTTACACAAGTAAGGCTAGTGGCATTCCTTAGCGTAGTATTCTGGTGGGGGGAGAGTAGTGACCCCGTGGACGCCGCATTGGATAGAGGATAGCAGTGATATGTGGAGCGACCGCCGCGGGTTCTGTCTTCTCTGATGGCTGAGACACAAAAGAATGAATTGAGAAACAAGAATAGAAAGTGTTGAGTATTCATTGCTTTTAAATTATTTGTAAGATAGTTGATTGGTTTTTTGTTACAGCTGGCTTCTCCTTTTGTTTCAAAATAAGGGTCCTCAAAAGGTACATATTTGTAAATTGTATACCTAAGTAAATAAAATGAATGTGAGGGTTCTTTGAAACCAACTTTACATAAAAAATGGAATATTAAAAGTACATAATAAATTTCTAAAAAGTTTTAGTTTGCATTTTTTTTTGCCAAGATCACAGTCTTCATGAATAAAAGGATAAATAATGTACTTCAATTTTAAAAAAAATATAACATTTAGGTATCGATTATTAAGGTTTACAGCTTGGGGCCTTTCCAACCACCATACTCAGTAAAATATCACGTCATTATAACCTACAAGCAAACTGTCAAAATACCTTCAAGCTTCATCCCACAGCCCAAACACTTGTCAAATCTGCACGCGGGGCATTTCTTCCTCGTGGCCACTGTGACCGGACAGTTGCCTCCTCTCAGACACATGTAGTTCTTCCTGTTCTGGACCGTTCGCTTGAAGAAACCCTTGCAGGATTCGCAGGAGAATATGCCGTAGTGGAACCCGCTGATCTTGTCGCCGCAGATTGGACAGGGGCTGAAAGAGGTTTAGTTGTGAGTGGGTTACGGGTGAATGTCGAAGAATGTAAGTCAACGAATAATTTACGGAATCTACATAATCTTCACTATATAATTGCAATTAAATGTGATAACTTCTAGACCACGCATCAGCTTTTTAAAGATTTTTGCAGTCCTGCTCGCATCGTGTAACTATTAACTTCAAAACATGCAACATGACATGGCTTTTACCATAGAAAGAGTTAAAGAGAAAAAAAATCTTCACGTCACGAATGTTTTGTGAAAAAAGTTCAGGCTGGAAAAGGAAACCGCATCCAATCATAAAATGAAAATGAAAGTCACTCGATGTTTTTCAGTGTGTTTCAGATGTGTTTCAGATGTAATACCGAAAGGAAAGAAGAAAAGGCTGGCGGTTGGAACTCCGTATTCTTTGTTGCATTTTTCTAATTTTCCTCAAGCAGTGGACGGCAACTGGCTCATTAAGTCAATACCTGTTGATGAGTTGTTGCCGACTGACCCCCTGGTGGTGGTGCAGGCGGTCGTCGGCGGCGTCGGGGTCGTCGTCCGGCGCGGCGGGGAACACGGCCTCGCGGTACACCACGTGCGGGTGCCGGCCCTGGATATACGACATCCACTAGAGTGAACCCGGTCGTACCTGTTGATGAGTTGTTGCCGACTGACCCCCTGGTGGTGGTGCAGGCGGTCGTCGGCGGCGTCGGGGTCGTCGTCCGGCGCGGCGGGGAACACGGCCTCGCGGTACACCACGTGCGGGTGCCGGCCCTGGATATACGACATCCACTAGAGTGAACCCGGTCGTACCTGTTGATGAGTTGTTGCCGACTGACCCCCTGGTGGTGGTGCAGGCGGTCGTCGGCGGCGTCGGGGTCGTCGTCCGGCGCGGCGGGGAACACGGCCTCGCGGTACACCACGTGCGGGTGCCGGCCCTGGATATACGACATCCACTAGAGTGAACCCGGTCGTACCTGTTGATGAGTTGTTGCCGACTGACCCCCTGGTGGTGGTGCAGGCGGTCGTCGGCGGCGTCGGGGTCGTCGTCCGGCGCGGCGGGGAACACGGCCTCGCGGTACACCACGTGCGGGTGCCGGCCCTGGATATACGACATCCACTAGAGTGAACCCGGTCGTACCTGTTGATGAGTTGTTGCCGACTGACCCCCTGGTGGTGGTGCAGGCGGTCGTCGGCGGCGTCGGGGTCGTCGTCCGGCGCGGCGGGGAACACGGCCTCGCGGTACACCACGTGCGGGTGCCGGCCCTGGATATACGACATCCACTAGAGTGAACCCGGTCGTACCTGTTGATGAGTTGTTGCCGACTGACCCCCTGGTGGTGGTGCAGGCGGTCGTCGGCGGCGTCGGGGTCGTCGTCCGGCGCGGCGGGGAACACGGCCTCGCGGTACACCACGTGCGGGTGCCGGCCCTGGATATACGACATCCACTAGAGTGAACCCGGTCGTACCTGTTGATGAGTTGTTGCCGACTGACCCCCTGGTGGTGGTGCAGGCGGTCGTCGGCGGCGTCGGGGTCGTCGTCCGGCGCGGCGGGGAACACGGCCTCGCGGTACACCACGTGCGGGTGCCGGCCCTGGATATACGACATCCACTAGAGTGAACCCGGTCGTACCTGTTGATGAGTTGTTGCCGACTGACCCCCTGGTGGTGGTGCAGGCGGTCGTCGGCGGCGTCGGGGTCGTCGTCCGGCGCGGCGGGGAACACGGCCTCGCGGTACACCACGTGCGGGTGCCGGCCCTGGATATACGACATCCACTAGAGTGAACCCGGTCGTACCTGTTGATGAGTTGTTGCCGACTGACCCCCTGGTGGTGGTGCAGGCGGTCGTCGGCGGCGTCGGGGTCGTCGTCCGGCGCGGCGGGGAACACGGCCTCGCGGTACACCACGTGCGGGTGCCGGCCCTGGATATACGACATCCACTAGAGTGAACCCGGTCGTACCTGTTGATGAGTTGTTGCCGACTGACCCCCTGGTGGTGGTGCAGGCGGTCGTCGGCGGCGTCGGGGTCGTCGTCCGGCGCGGCGGGGAACACGGCCTCGCGGTACACCACGTGCGGGTGCCGGCCCTGGATATACGACATCCACTAGAGTGAACCCGGTCGTACCTGTTGATGAGTTGTTGCCGACTGACCCCCTGGTGGTGGTGCAGGCGGTCGTCGGCGGCGTCGGGGTCGTCGTCCGGCGCGGCGGGGAACACGGCCTCGCGGTACACCACGTGCGGGTGCCGGCCCTGGATATACGACATCCACTAGAGTGAACCCGGTCGTACCTGTTGATGAGTTGTTGCCGACTGACCCCCTGGTGGTGGTGCAGGCGGTCGTCGGCGGCGTCGGGGTCGTCGTCCGGCGCGGCGGGGAACACGGCCTCGCGGTACACCACGTGCGGGTGCCGGCCCTGGATATACGACATCCACTAGAGTGAACCCGGTCGTACCTGTTGATGAGTTGTTGCCGACTGACCCCCTGGTGGTGGTGCAGGCGGTCGTCGGCGGCGTCGGGGTCGTCGTCCGGCGCGGCGGGGAACACGGCCTCGCGGTACACCACGTGCGGGTGCCAGCCCTGGATATACGACATCCACTAGAGTGAACCCGGTCGTACCTGTTGATGAGTTGTTGCCGACTGACCCCCTGGTGGTGGTGCAGGCGGTCGTCGGCGGCGTCGGGGTCGTCGTCCGGCGCGGCGGGGAACACGGCCTCGCGGTACACCACGTGCGGGTGCCGGCCCTGGATATACGACATCCACTAGAGTGAACCCGGTCGTACCTGTTGATGAGTTGTTGCCGGCTGACCCCCTGGTGGTGGTGCAGGCGGTCGTCGGCGGCGTCGGGGTCGTCGTCCGGCGCGGCGGGGAACACGGCCTCGTGGTACACCACGTGCGGGTGCCAGCCCTGGATATACGACATCCACTAGAGTGAACCCGGTCGTACCTGTTGATGAGTTGTTGCCGGCTGACCCCCTGGTGGTGGTGCAGGCGGTCGTCGGCGGCGTCGGGGTCGTCGTCCGGCGCGGCGGGGAACACGGCCTCGTGGTACACCACGTGCGGGTGCCAGCCCTGGATATACGACATCCACTAGAGTGAACCCGGTCGTACCTGTTGATGAGTTGTTGCCGACTGACCCCCTGGTGGTGGTGCAGGCGGTCGTCGGCGGCGTCGGGGTCGTCGTCCGGCGCGGCGGGGAACACGGCCTCGCGGTACACCACGTGCGGGTGCCGGCCCTGGATATACGACATCCACTAGAGTGAACCCGGTCGTACCTGTTGATGAGTTGTTGCCGACTGACCCCCTGGTGGTGGTGCAGGCGGTCGTCGGCGGCGTCGGGGTCGTCGTCCGGCGCGGCGGGGAACACGGCCTCGCGGTACACCACGTGCGGGTGCCGGCCCTGGATATACGACATCCACTAGAGTGAACCCGGTCGTACCTGTTGATGAGTTGTTGCCGACTGACCCCCTGGTGGTGGTGCAGGCGGTCGTCGGCGGCGTCGGGGTCGTCGTCCGGCGCGGCGGGGAACACGGCCTCGCGGTACACCACGTGCGGGTGCCGGCCCTGGATATACGACATCCACTAGAGTGAACCCGGTCGTACCTGTTGATGAGTTGTTGCCGACTGACCCCCTGGTGGTGGTGCAGGCGGTCGTCGGCGGCGTCGGGGTCGTCGTCCGGCGCGGCGGGGAACACGGCCTCGCGGTACACCACGTGCGGGTGCCGGCCCTGCCACAACATACCATGGGTTAATAGGTTTACAACTGAAGGATGACGACATGATACGATGGTAATAATACGTGAGAGGTTTATAGGTCTTCGCGCACTTTGGCTAGATAGAACACCTGCTAAAAATGTTCATGAAAGAAGCCACTTAATGTTCGGGGAAAATACACATACTATTTGATGATGAAGAAACTATGCCATGTTATCTGAACAATATGTATCTAAGTATAAATCTCTAATTATCCTATTTGAATCCGGTTAGCTGTGGGTGTGTCTATTTCTGCACACTATGTTTGTAAGTCCGCGTTCTTCATCTATCTAGCCACCATACGTTTTTACAACAAAGAGGTCAAGTAAGTTTTTAAAAGCAAACTCTGATACTATTTGAATATGGGCTGTAAATGTAGATTTATTACGCGACGCGATACGAAGATTGTTATTTTTTATTTACTTTAATTTAGGGTCCAGTAAGAAGATTTTATGTGGACAAGCAATTTAGGATTTTGACACAAATATTTTAATTCAGAATGGACCCGTTAGTAGAAATTAGCAGTACATTTTAATTTAATACGTATTGTAGCTTCAATATGCAAAAACTGTGATAGTTAGCGATATTAATGTGAAAACAACACAAAACTAGCACATAACGATGTCAAATTATAGAGATTAACATCTGTGTCCTATTTACATATATAGCCTTTTTTTAGTACAAAATGACTTTGCTATGTTGCAATATTATCGAATTACCAATAAACGTATGAAACCTACATTAGTTGTAATTTGTTCTGTGTTTATTATCTCAAAATCTGTCACATAAGATTAACACAAAGTATATTTTGACTAATTAATGTGTTATTAAATTAAATGAAATGGGGTTGCATAAATGGGGGAGTTAACCCATAAAAAGTACCTACCTACTCTGTAACCTGACGTTAATTAACGACAGTATCTAAAGTACTCCTCAACTTAAAATATTACCATTCACCCCTAACATTAACTTAGACAACCTATTGCAACTTTGGCTTACAGATTTAAAATATCTTAATTCATTACGTATTCATTAACCATTTACCTGGACCGGCGAGTGCGTGGGCGAGAACTCGGAGCTATACGAGTGGCAAGACGAGTAGGAGGCGTCGCTGTTGTTCCGAGATAGAGACGGCGTGTAGTGCCGCGCCGCGCCCGGGCTGGCCGACGGGCTGCTGTAGACACTGGGGGGAAGATGGGTGATGATATTGACTAATATATGGGGGAGACGGAGACGTATAAATGAATTAAAATACTTAAGTTATGTTAATAGCTTTATATTGAAAAGCATATCTATTTTATTTTTTTATAAGAGAACCTAGCAAACAAGCAAGCGGGTCATGTGATGGTAAGTGATCACCGCCGCCCATATACACCCACAATTACATGCATTGAGGGTGCGTTGCTGGCCTTTAAGAAAATTGGGCACCGGATATCTAATAAAATGATTTTACAGTTACGTGCTCACACTCCGAGCACCCAAACAAGAATCTGCCTGGGAGGAAGCCGTCGACATTCCATTAAAAATTGATGGATTCCATTGTTTTCTCTTCAAATACTATTCGAGTATTCTAAATGAAATAATAGCTACCAGTATTTAAACAAAAAGTTTCCTACCTAGCGTGCCTATGCACCTTACATATTGTGCTGCATATAGACTATAGAAGATGATCACTAGGTGCAAGAATTAGGTGGCACTTTCGAAAAATTGGTTATGAGATAATATGTACAGTTGATAAAGTTGACGCAACGCGTTAAGGAAAATTTGGGTTCGCGTCGCTTTTGTTTTTTAACACTAACTGGCCGACGGACTGCTGTATACACTGAGGACGGCGCGTGCACAGGTAGGTGTGTGCACAGATAAATTTACACGAATAGGAAGAATTAGTACAGCAGTAAAGTAAAGTACAGCTGAGTTTAGTAACTAAAACAATCCAAGCAAAACTAGGAAGCTACGCAAAAGTACTGATTATCTATGTTTTCTTGCACTAAATTTACCTATTCTGATTTTGTCAATTTTTCAAAAATAATCATTAACACCACTATGCTGCTTCATTTACTTAATTATACTTAAATGTTTAAAGTCAATAAAACTTTGATATCTAGTGATGTCCATTTAAAAAGAAGAACTATGATATCCTTACCTATGCGTGTACATAGAATGTATAGCGGAGTCAGTGCTGGCACTTGACTGTACTCGTGGTAGACGGTTTGGTATCGGAGAACCCAATAACTTGTCCATACCGAGGGAAGGCTCGCATTTTAACTCTGAAACAAATCATAAATAAATGAATGTCAGGTTCTCACAGAGATATTGCGGCAGTAAGTGAAACGCAAGAAGGTATAGGCACCACACAATTAACGAGGGTAAATATTAAATTCAGGCATAACATCATTGAGAAAAGACCAATATTCATAATGCCTTGAACTGCAAATCGACAAAGGATGTTTCACATGTTGGGCTACTGAATTGAATACAAAAATTTTAAAATGTGATTTAAATAGACGTCTAAATTATTGCAGTTAATTTTGTCTGTTTCAATATTTCAGTTACTTTTCCTGCTTAACAAAAACGTGCTAATAGAAAGGTTTCCCTTACATAACATGAAATGAGATTTGAAAAAACTTAAAGATCATTACCATTGATCTGCGTTTCCTTCTTCACGGTGAGGTTGGTGGCCTCCCCCAGCGGGGGGAGGTCCGCGGGGAGCGGCGCGGGGGACGGGGGGCGGCGGGACAGCGGCACCGAGCCAGTCTCCGTTACTACTGATATCTAGATGAGGACGGTTACAACTGTCAGTACGTTTTTCAAAGAGTTAAAACAATTAAAAGGTTAAATGTTTTTTTCATTAATGAACCTTGACCGAAAAAAGGTCTTATAAGTTTCGTTTCGTTCGGAATCAATATTATAGGTTTGTTAAATTTTAGTGGGTGGGTGAATAAAAGTCTTTGGTAAAGTCTTTTCATTAAACAGTGAGTTCGGCTTTTACACAACTTTTACTAAATATGGTAGTGAACGAATTTGTTATCATATCAATATAACTACTTATCATGTAAGTACCTAACGAGAGAAACTTCTTTTTATTTAATTAGTGTATTGACAGGGGGTCCTTAAACTAAGATAAAACGGGTGTAAAAAGACCACTTCCGAATCCTGAAACCATGTATTCTGGAGCCTCAATAGTAACTAAATTCAGTAACAGTAAACCCATAAATAAAACTCAATTTATGAAAGTTATTAAGGATTGAAAAGTTATATTCGTCGCTTGAAAACATCACTCACATATCAACTGTTAGTTCAAATGCGATTATTTGCATTGCAAATTAAATTAAAACACTATTTATTTGAAATCATCGCAAAATCTGATAGTTTAGGTGCAATTTTGGGCAATTACGTAAAAAAAATTTTTTTCTTTCTTAAAACGTAATCAGTACCCCTCCAGCAATGCCCAGTTTTTGTTTTCGGAAGCAGTCTTTTTACACCCCGTATACAAATTATAGTTTTTCTTAGTTTAACTTACCCTATTCATACTAAGACTTCTTTGATGCGGTTGCAATGGTGCCGCATATTTAAGGTCCAGCACCCTCTGATCATCCAAACTGTTGTACATCTCATTTTTAATCGGCTCAGTTTTAATAGTGACGTTCCGAAGTGTATCGATAGAATCACGCGACGATTGCAGGTCGAGGGAGTTGCTGTTCTCATCTGGAAAATTTATCGATAATTTTATTAAATATATACGTAAATGTCTTTCGGTACTGCTCAGAAAATGTTTAACTTTGTTAGTAATGTAAAAGGATAATATTTTAGCAAGTTTTTATTTTAAGTCAGCTCAAAAATTACCATTAAACATAAAACGAAAAATAAATAATTAAGTAACAAATATTAAAGTTCGATTGTCAACTGTTTGTGTCATTGTGCAGGTAAACAAGGTATTTAAGGAGTTTTTTTATGTATCTTATATTTTCCTGTTTTAACACCCGCCTTTTTGACCTTTGACAAAAGCCAAACATGTGTTATATCGTGATTTGTTTTTGATTTTAACATTTTGATATTTTATTCCTTAATTCAAGCTTAGCAGGAAAAGCTCAATTTAATATATTTTTATTTATATTGCTTACCATTGACCACGCTTGTGTCAATAACCATTTCAGAGTCCGAAAGCTCTCCCTCCCATGACATAGGTCGTTCCCGTTCATTGCTCTGACTGTCTACTTGAGCACCGCTGGACGACCGCTTCTTCTTATTTCTCATGTTCACCTAGTACAAACGACGATATATTACTGGCTTGTAATCAGTTAAAGCGTAGGTACACTGTAAAATATGCCCTGACTCATAGGGTTCAAGGTAGATTTTCTGTTTGGAAGACTGAAACTTGCGTCATGACTACGTCGTTGCCGGGTATCGAACTCGATATGTAATGCAGATTTTTATGGGTTTAGCGATAGTATATTTTGTACTATGTTATTGTTGCCTAAGCACCTTTTTGCATTTTGTGCTGATTATCGCAAGCAAATTTCATAATTATTCTTAGCCATGAGATTTTAATGCCAATAATTATTTTACCTCGTATTGATGTTGAGTAAAATCAATCTTGGAGATTTCGGCATCAGTAGAATCTTCATCATGAGGAACTGAAGAAACGCTGATACGAACTCCACTGGAACTGTAGGAAAATTGACCTGCAATAGAAATATCAATCGATTTGTTATTTGACCTAAATACTATTTCATTAGCTAGCCACGGAAAGACTTATAAAACTAGATTACAACTTGCAGCGATATTTTGCATATAAAATTGAGTTCGAGTTAGAAGGTCTGCCCTTCACTATTCGTCTGTTACATTCAATTTGAATTGTCTATTTCCTCAAAGTAAAAAAAAATATAACTCACCACTACTGGTTTCTGATAGTCCCGACATGCTTATGGTGGTGACTGAGACGTGACCACCCTCTATTTTCACGGCGTCTCCTTCACTATTCATGGCTAATACCACTTATCACATCACCAAAATATCGATAATTATCTATCGATAATTTCACTTGACTAATAGCACCATACACAAAAAGAGCTTCCAAAAATATTGTTCAAAATTCGTTCGTTACGTTTTATAAAAAATATTTTATTTGTTTTCGTTATTTGATCATCTTGCGCGGCTCATTATTTTTAAGGCATCCGGTTCGCTCAGTCTTGTGTGGTTCGTTTTATGGAAAAGTTCGCTTTTGTCTGTTGCTGTATCAAAATTATTGGGCTTGTGGTGTCTGGCAGTAAGCATGGGTACCGTTCGAAAGCTTACTGATGATAATTTCACCATTTTGTTTAATCTGAAACAAGAAAATAAAATTTAGAAATATCTAAAACTAAAAATCTCACATACCTAGATTTATTAAAGTTTTAATCTAAGCTAACCTTTACTCATGGTACATCACGCTTTTTTAAATTACTCAATCTCAAAAACGTGTACCGAAAATCACGCACGGTTTAAAAGCCAAAAAAATTCGAATGAGCGTTTCGAAATCATATGTTTAAACGAATGGTGTTTACACGTACGCGAGACGCGACGCGCAGCGCGGCGGCCTTGTGACTAGGGCTGGGCGATAGGGCCGCCGTTATCGATGAACCGACTCGCGACCTCACATCTCCGTGTCATTGGCACTGTGTTTACATGTCGAACCGACGATAAACCCGATGCGTCAATTCAATGCGACTGTCGCTTGTTTACGTATTTGTAACGAGTTCAAATTGAATGAACTTTTACTATGTTAAGTGTTATACGTTGGCAAAAATGGAAGATTATCGACAATGATTGATCACACACTACTGCAGATTAGGGGAGTGGGGGGCGTTGCACGGCCTTCATGGAGCCGGTTGTAACGACCGGCTAGCCACCAACATTTTGCCTTTCGCGAGCTTGACTGGTCCACACTGCTCCCAATATAATGTACATTCATACTTTAATTTTAACAAATAAAATAATGTCAGTCCAGTTCTAAAGCAAAATAAAACACAATAGAAAGATGACTAGTTATATTTTATTATTGTTTGTGAACTTTCATAAAATCCAATAAGATTTATACAAAATTTTATAGTAACTGTAGCTAAGTGGTTTTAAACCAATCTCAAAGTAAACAACAAACAAAACTGAATGAATGTTGAGACAGTTATGAATGTCTGGCAAGCCAATTAGCAACCAATAAACCCTTGCTCTCGTATTGCCATCAATCTGTTAGGCGGTTGTCCTGGCAGCACCGATCCACTTGCACAATACAATGGGTTATATTACACGATGTTGCGCTTACACTTACGCTCCACAAAAATAGAATGGAGGAAATTAACTTCCATGAAGGTTTGTTATTGCAATCGGTTAAATATATAACATTGTTAGAAGAACAGAAAGACGTCTTATTCTATAAAACGTTATAGCGATTTAAAATAAATAAGATCTTTGACGTCAATAACTATCTCGTTCTATAATTATTTCGAGTTAAGATCTAATGTCTCCCATATTTCTTTCCGGTTCCACGACAACATGCGAGAGCGAGACGGCCTCAATTTTAAGTACAAAAGAAGCGCGCGCGACGCACAAAGATGGCGTCATCATGGCCTAGACAAGGCCGAGCGGTCGTTCGCGGCGTATCAGACAAACGGCTTTGTCTGTAACAACCAACCTTCTTTGCGGATTAACTTTTTTGTTAAGCGATATCACCTAACCCATGGAACAAATTGCAACAGGAAAAATAATTAGTAATTTGTACTACTTAGGTGGCTTTTATAAAATTCGTTAAATATCTATTTATATAACTATTACATTTGTCAACAGGAACAGTAAAAACTGTAAAATTAAATGAATACCTACCTATTTACCGTTATCGGCGAGTGTATGAAATGAATGCCGTTTCTGAACAAGGTTATTAAATTGCTTTAAAGTTAAGAAAATGAGCAAGGTAGGTGCGTTCGTTGCATTGAGTGATGTCCTTGCTTTGTTGTTCTAAATGAGCTATCGATAAGCGCATGACGAGTCGACGACCGATAATTATCTTGAGGTCACAGTACTATCTCCGTGACGTTACAATATCCATCTATTCTAGATCACGATAATATTTTATTAGGCATCGTGTGTTTGCTAAGTTGTGTTAATTCAAAAAACGCTGTTTTATGCGTGTTATATGCCATGTCCTTGACCTGATAGTACATAAGGTCGTTGGTTATCCCTGAAAGAACATCGAACCCAGCCTCACCCACACCGCAACTAAAATAGACAAAGGTGAACACTCTCTACACTGTAGACCAACTATAATGAACTTCGAAACAAAGAATGATTCATTGTGCCATAGTCGACCTTACATTAATGTCAAACTTTCTCTATAGCTTTGTTTAGCATAGATTACCCAGTCAAATGTAAAATTTTTGGAGTAGATTTCTTGGCAAAATGTTATTCATTGAAAGTACTTTGATGACGTTAAATTCTGTAATTTTCTAATGAATATTTTACAAATTCATTAATTTAATTACGAAAATCTAATCCTTTCAAATTATAAATAAAAGATAAGAGAAACGTTAAGATTATTATATTAGCCCATACCATCCCACTGCTGGGCAAAGGCCTCCCTACCATTCTTCCACGTCTGTCGATCTAGAGCTATATTGCTCCAGTTAGACTGGTAGTGATCAAGCTCGTCGCGCCATCTCCGTTTAGGTCTACCGAGGCGTCTTTTTGTGTCCGGGTTCCATTCAGTTGTTACTTTTGAGTCACAGATATAATACGATTGCGACACAAGTAAAATTTTTGTCTGATTAATATAAAATTACAGGTTTAATGACCGGCTCTTGTCATAAAATTACGTTAAAAAGGTGAATGCCTCGTCTAGTGAAGAAAACGTTGTTATTTGACCTGTCACTGCGCGGGATTTGAACCCAAGAACAGGTGCGACTGGTCCAATTAGTATGATCTATATACAACTACATCACTGTCTAGTCTCGATACAAGAATCGCAAAATATTTGGCAAGCTACTTCACTTCTAAATGAACCACGTTATTGTAATAATTTTGTATTTTCCCAGACATAACACAGCTGTTCAAACTCTAATACTTTTTTAAATACATTCGAGGACATGAGGTACTCGTATTGCAAAAAAATTATCGATAGTGAATTAAAAGTTTTTATCGATAATGACCACACACTAATATTTTTATCGATATATAAACAAAGAATCTATTGATGCTTAAAAAGATTTTAAATTATTTCAAACGTTACTTAACCACAATCTAGTTTCTGTCACTAGCAAATTGAAAATACGATCTACGATATTGTATTGAGATTGCAAATTAGAAATAACAAACTGTTACCATGTTGGGGTTACAAACTAACTTGAACTATAAATAATAGCATAAATAACTCTAAGGCATGTTTGCAGGGCCGTGTTTAGTTCGTTAGCTAACAAGCAGGCAGACAGACATGGTATTCTAGAGAAATTAGTCTGTAGTGTAACCGCCGTTGTAGCTTTATAAGTGACAGCTAGAGATTTATGGCGGAAAGGTCTGATACAATGATAAAGTTACGCTGAAACTCTCTTGTCATTATCTGAAACCGCCTTTGCGACTGCGCAAGACTCGGGCAATTAGCATGTGACATATCGACTACGGACTACTAGCACGCTAGACATTACATCGATATTTAATGAAGCATACTAATCGCTGATGACTTTTGATCGATTTATCTACCTAAATAATTTAATGGGATGAAAAGGGAGTTTTTTTATTCAATTTAAGTAATGAAAACGAAACTTTTTATGAAAAAGTGTGCTATTAAAGAACGAATGGAAGTGCGTTCGTGTCTTATGCAATTCGCTTAATTTTCTCGTCATCTCGTCAGTGTGGAATGCGCAAATACTTCATCCAAGCTAATGCCTCACTCAACAATGTCGTTAGCCGAGCCAGCCGCAATGAAATAAGTAAATGTTGAACACCTTGGATTCTGAGCAAATGGAAAACCGACGTTTGGCATTTTGATTGGCACTTTTTATGCTGATTTTAAACTTTAACGTGGTTTAATTAACATTTATAAATGAGCAGATCGTCATATACCAATTTTTTGTATTCCGTTTTCAAATTGCTTATTATTTGTTTTATATGAAAGTGTAATATCAATTAACGAAAACTTGTCAAGTGACGCGAGCTTGAGAGGTACCTCATTAAAATTCTATATCATATAGGTATAATCGTATGAAAAAAGTCAAATTCGATTGCAAATTTTTTTTTTAGTCTATTGATAAATATCTACTTTTTGTTTCAAACAAATTTTAGTTTCACTACTTCAACTATTTTTTTGATATTTCCAAAAATAGTTGATCATTTTGTATTTTAAATTCGAATTTTAGTTTTATTCACTGGCGTTAAACGTTTAAAACGTTATAAAATAATTATTTTCCTTTTAAATTGATGTCTGATTGAATTGATGAATTAACGTGGCCATGGTAAGTTTGGAACATTATTTTTTTCAACAAAGCGTTTGCTTTTATTAAACAAAAAAAACATCTAACGATCCGTTTTTTACTGGAACACGTGTCGATATTTTTTATTCCAATGATAAGGTGAATCATTTCGTTGTAATTTGGTGACCGTCGGGTACAAACGTCCTTGATCGAATTTAAGACTTAAATAGTTGTTCGCTATGAATAAGCTAGTAGAAATCTGCACAGCTACTTTCACAAGATAATGATTTGACTAACAAGCTAATATAAAAAATAAATCAGCCTTTAAAATAAAATAAAAACAAATTACAAACAGCTTTAAGCAATAAGTATATTGAAGGCGAGACTGATAAAGTTAATGTAATACCTATTTATGTGTGTACTTGCAACCTCGAATAGTAATCAAGTAAAGCAATCTTGTTTTACCAAATTAGAATATAGAGTATAAAAAAATATATTTATATGGTAGTCTAAATGAAAACCTCGTTATTTTTTATATTAAACGAACATTTATTATATTTTTAGGTGAAAGAAAACCTACAACCAAGTATTACCGAAACGAAAGTCAAATTTCCTTCCATTTAGCAACATTTTTAAACAGTGTGTTTATTAAAGGTTTTGCAACACGGAATCGACATCGCATCGAGGGCACGCAGGACCGGTACCGAGTACCACCCACCACAGGAGCCTCCGTTGGAGGGGGCTCGGTAAATAGGCCACTGCACTCGCATTCCAACCGATGACATTTCTCAGGAAAACCAACCGGCTGATTGATGATACCAAGAGGGTTTTGTGGGAACATTAACATGATAATGTAACACGGCAGAGGTGCATTAACGTAGCCCGTTAATCATGTAACGACTATAACAGCAACCGTTGGTTTCATAATAACAGCTAATCAAGGTGATGTTATTTTATCGATAACACCACGGTTTTTACAACTCGCTTCTTAATAAGGCCTGTTAATTAAGGTGTTAATAACCTTTTTTACTATAAAAGCACACAAAGATCAAATCAGTTTAAATTTACAGTAAAATATTTTCATTCATGTCGACAATATCAGTAACCACTTTATATGCACCAAAAATCAAGTTTATTACCATTCGCCTAGCTAGCCAGTCTCTAAAGAAGGCCAAATCATTAGTGTGAACGTAAAAAATATCCTTCAAAGTTACACATACACCACTTAAGGAGCACAATTATAATAGTACTTATTCCATTTACAATAAGATTCATATTGGGATTTATGACCATTTGCAGTAACCAGTTCCAACCGTCACTGGCGGAGTAGGTACCTGTGCCTAAATTAAAACAACTTAATTGCCAACACCAAGGGGCAGTAAAAAATTGCCCGGAAATTGCTGAAACGATAATGTTATATTTACATCGATAACACATGTAGATCAACCTATTTAAACATATAACAACGACAACGCAGAAGGTTATTCCGTCAAAAAACAAAATACTTAATGATATAAGTTTGCAAAAAAGTTTAACAAAAATACCTTATACTTGGCTTTGGAAACATCTCGAAAGTAAAAAAAAAGTTAACGACGCCACCCAGTAAGGTTTTTTAATAATGAAAACAGCCATCAGCCAACCAAAGAGTTCGTCATAAAACATTTGTATCGTATCGTATACCTACGTAACCCTGTGAGGCTGTGTGAGTCATGCCATAATGGTTTCGCAGAATCGAATTTCGAACGCAGACTAAACCGTTGCGAAACTTGAGACTTGATTCTCGACCACTCAACGAGGACGTCGAAATTTTACTTTTGTTTCTACATTATCATCGACGTTTGTGGTTAATAATTGCTTACATTACAGCGTTTGCTTTGTAAAAACTTCATAAAAAAATACAATAATTTTATGTTTTTTTGCAACTTCACACGTTTTTTTACAGACAAGGTTCATGGCAAAAATGTACAATATAGTTATACATTATAGCACATATCAACAATATTAATCGATGAAGCTGTTTAACGGTGACATGCATAAACATAAAGATTGTTATCAATAAACCTGACTGTTGTGTCACATCACTACTGTTAGGGTTTACTCGCTAGGTATACGTAAATCTAGGTAAACTACTGCACCGTAGAAATAAAATACTTTAATATATCCTTTTGAAAATAATAAGTTATATACATAATAACAGAGCCTTAAATTATTTTTTCATGTTTGCTATAACAAATTTAAGTATTTTAAACTCATTTTCTACCTATCTACCAAAATACATATTATCAGCAAAATTTCCTGTGACTCCGGTGACCTTTAAATTATTCAAATAGATAGGTATCCCTGCCAAGTCCTTCACCAAAGACAAAAGAATTATCGTAAAATACTGCATTTGATAGCATTCCGCGAAAAAAACATTCGAATTCCGGGTGGTTGGAGATGAGTATTAATTTCAGCAATTTCAACTAATCTTGCTTTAAATTTTTCGTAGTCTAGACTAGAATACATTTTTATTAACCTCATGCTTATCTTATTGGCTTGAATATTTTACATCCCAAATGTAGATTGAAATTGTATTTTAAAATATTTTTTAAAACGCCTCTTTACCTATCATACATTATAATTTCTGCTATAAATTTCCTTTTGATATAACACAATACTGCTCTTGATTATGCGGTTTAATAAGCTGCTATTGTATTTTTTGCTCGACTTATTAATTATACGCCATTTTCATGTACGCATTTTAATTATACCTACAATTTATTAGTTAAATACTTATGTTCTGCCTCTGACATGATGCTGCAGGGCATATTCAAATACGCAGGTATTTAAAAACAAACTTAAATATAATAGCCCTAAGAAGGACTCCACAATTTTAGACAGAAATAAAACTTTGCGAACGGACCGTTTAATGAGACTTATTTGAATGTATTTCCTTTCGACCTACGCATTATGAAACAAGGTCGTCGCCGCGTTTGTTGGTCTGTATGTCTGAAAGCGAAAAATTCAAATGTACCGCCGAGTTTTCATGTAGTTTTTACCAATGATTCATAAGGATACGTAAATGTGCAAGATTTGTGTTTATGGCCCAAGTATGAAGACTATTTTAGAAGGTGTCAAATAATATTTAATTTTGTGGGAGTATAGAAGTGGGAATGTTATTTATTATTATTCTTTTTACTTATTTACCACTACCCAATTTTTTATTTACACGCCGATATGAAGTATTATCAACCTACTAATATTATAAACGTGAAAGTTTGTGAGTATGTATGGATGTTTGTTACTTTTTCACGTAAAAAATACGGGACGGATTTTGATGGTTATTCATCAGAATAACATATAGGGTACTTTTTACAGCGGGAAAACTTCTCATTCCCACGGAAAACCGACTTCCTCGCGAACGGAGTCGCGGGCGGCCACTAGTTATACATAGTTTAAAGTATTTTTATCTGTGTCTGTGTGATCATCCGCTTAACTCTAGTAAATCATATAAGGGATTTTGATACAACTTTTAGTGCTATTTACATATTTCGCCAGATTTACGGAGTGCAGAGGTCGTCAGCATGGAACACATGAAGAAGCTGCCTATATTATACGTATTAAAACCTAAGAAATAGGTAGATTAGATACTTATAAAAAGCTATACATACTCAAAGTAACCTGTGAAAGTCGTTTCACATAAAACGATGATTCGTTAACAGGTTCTGAGAAAGCACTAACCAACCCTACAGTATTCATACAAGAATCCACTATACCGACCTACCTCAGTCTATGTTCTTTGTGTGAAATGACTCATCACAAACTCCATTCTATTTCGCATCGCAAGCTTCCACACACTATACCACTAGCACCAAGAAAGACGCACTACTTGCTAGAGAGAAAACATTGTCTTTGCAAAATAAGTTTGGAATTCAAATTACAGTCTTTCAGTTTTAGCAATGGAAGCCAATTGAACCGATTCTAAAAACACACTCCAAACTTAGCCAAACAATCTCCAAAGTTGTTATACCATAACTTTCTTTCTATACTGGATATTGGAAACAGACATGTAGGGTAAAGTCCTCTCAATGAAATTGGATGAAAGGTTCTGACTAAGTTACATGTAACATTTTGCCATGTGTCATCATAATCGCATTCCCGCCTCTGTCTTACATAACGCTGAGTCAGCGACAGCAATATTTTCGTTTAAGTTTAGAATTCTAGCTTTTTAAACGTTCGAATAGCCCGGTCTCTGATCCCACGGCGCGGCAGACGCGGTTGACTCACGCGGTCGGGCGCTTCCGCTTGATAGCAAGGTCACCGCCCGCGCACACCGATGCACACCCTCACACTAGCACATTAGCGTAAAAGCAGAGAGATGGGTACACCCTCACACTAGCACATTAGCGTAAAGCAGAGAGATGGGTACTATCATGTGGAAAAGTTGGGGAGGGCAGACGATTGATTTTATTGACAGTTTTTGTTGGGTTATACGTAATATGAATACTTAGGTAGTAGAGAAGTATCCTTTCTAAAAGATAATGCCCACCTCAGAAGTTTTGTTTGGGCAATCAACTTAAAGTACAATTAAACTAGGCTTGACAAAACTGGCATACTACGGCAAAATAACACCGAGCTCACCCAAGAAAAAAAAAATGTTGACTTAACTCCACATTGACAAAGAATTTATTTTGTTAATTAATACCCTTTTAACTCATCACCTCTAAATCTATTTTTGTACCTAGCTTACCTATGTAAATTACTATACCACTTGTTTTCTGTATCGGAAATTCAATTTACCCAAATTAGATTTTATTTAGCACATCTTTTAGTTGGTTGTTTTGTTTTGAGCAACGACAAAAGTCATGCCGTCAAAACAAGTTTATTTTAGTGGAAATAAAACTTCAAGGAGAAACCAACGAACATTGCTATCTGCAATAATTATTTCGAAATGGCTAATAGGAATCACTTTCATGTTCAAATAAATGTTTTGAAAATTCATATAAATTACCTAATAACTTTTTAAACCATTTTGGAGAGAGTAAGTTTTCAGAGATTCAGAGTGCCCATTTACCATCGTCAAGTCGTACAAATCAACAAATAACAGAGAGTTATATTAAATTTATAAAATGTTATATGTACCTGATCGGCGAGGGAATTCATAATTACAGAATACAAAAACCTAAGCAGCGACAAAAAATCGAATACTTTTTTTTCCAAATGCTTTTATTTTCACATTACACATTATTTCTGGTAGCTGTCTCTAATTTTGCCGGGATTCGGCATCACTTTGGTTAAAGGAAAACCCTGTAGGTATATGCCCATTGCAGATCAAAAAGTGACTTTAATTTAATTTTGTCTTCGACTATGATTTAAGCTGGAACAAAACCGCTAAACCGTCTCAAAAATGGCGAAATCAGTCGAATTTTCTTATATTCGGCGAACAGAGTCTGATCCTACTAAAAAAACTTAGGACCAGACAAGTTTGGTTCCGCGAATCGAATGAAACTAATCATTGGAATTTAAAAATGCCGGCAAAAGCAAGCTCAGACGGAAATTAGACAATCTAAAAATAAAAAATTGAAACGGGATGAGACATAAAAATACCTACCTAGTACCTACTTATGTCTAAAACCGAACTGGCTGGCTAAAAAATTAAAGATATTATAAATGCGGAAGTTTTTAAGTTTGTGTTATTGTTACTCTATCAAGCAAAAACTACTGAAAGGATTTGGATGTAACCTGGGAACAACACATGGGGTTTTTTAACGCAGGAAAGGACGTCATTCCCTCAGGACAAGTTATTTAGCTGGCCATGACATGAAACCGCAGGTCAGAAGCTAATGGTAAATAGTTTCAGATTTTGCAAAAGTTTGTGTTAAGATTTACTAGTTGGTCTGTATGATAAGATTCTGCAATTTTGAAATAAATTTATAATTTTACGGGCCTTTAAATGCAAGAAGTCGATTTTCAAATATGATTTTAAGACTGCAGTGCTGCAACAACTTTCGTACGTTTATTTATCCAAAAGGGTCTAAGGACTGTGTTTTAACCAGTATGGTGTTAACATTTTTAGAGTGTGTTCGTACTATAAGTGTCATATTAAAAGAAATTAAAGAATAAATAAAACGGGATTAGGTATTTTCTGTTCGATCGAACGAGACTGAATGATTTTTTATTATTTATTTAATATTAATATGTAGATATTATACTACCTATTTGAAGTTTTAATTAGAAGGAGGTAGATTAGTTTCTTAATTCGTTTATGGTCAGTTCCTACAGTAACTTATAATGAAATAGGTCGGTTCGGAACCATTTATAACCTTCGTACTATCTTTGTTATTATTATGTTTTTGTTTAGGAACTTCTTTAGAATTGTCTACGTTTTTGCAAGCAACTTTAACCAAATGAGCCCCTGCTTTATGCAAAATCACAGCTATTTCGAGTCATTATGCAAATCTTTAGGCGGTAACGACAAAACGACGGATTTGTCATGGATAAACACAGTGCAAACAACCGTTAGTCGGATACGAACCAACGGTAACTACGCGACAAAGCATAGATTTATGTAAACTACGACAATAATAACTAACAATAAATAAAACTTTGCGTATACATTAATGTGATGCAACGGTAAGGAATTTTATCTGATAAGATTTCAAACGTACGGCTCACTTTGATTGTGGCTTCAAGTGAAATAATAAGATACCTACAATGTAAATGATTATTATTAGATTTTGTGCGTGACTGTATCCAAAGATGGTCGCGAAGGACGAACGCAGGGCGCGTCGGAGGGGAGGGGGGTGAGCAACCCTCGTCACGTGACGCGCGACCTTCAGCCGGCGCACCGACCTTGAGCGGCCGGCCCTCGCCCCGCGCGGGTCAGAGGTGAATGCACGCGCCGCGCTCGCCCCCCGTCCCCCCCGCGCCCGCGCACACCGCCGCCCCCCGCGGACCCCCGACGAACCACTACCCAGCCACACTCACCTCCTCGCACCAACACCATGGCGACCGACTCAGCCTCCGCCGACCTTCGTCCAGCCCTCAATCAACCCGTCCGCGACAGGTACCCGACCGACGCGGCACACCTTTCCCATAAAATACCACCGACAAGTTTATTGACATCGAGTCACACCAATGATTGCGCAAAAGTAACAACTTTCCAACAATCCGAACTTGCATAAAAGTTGTTGACTAAAGGAAAAACACTTTTCATTCAATTCTAATGTTTATTCACTCAGAAAAATACTTTTCAAACAGAAAACATTGAAAAACAACGCGTGCACGAACAAAAACTATACCATGTCCTCTCACCTCCGCAAAACAAAGCGGAATAAAATAAACGAAACGAACGACACTCGCCCGCTCGCTCGCTCAAGTTCTTGCAAAAGGTAGTTGAGTTGTTTGTCCAAGGTCGACACCTAGAGCAAGTATTTTGAACTATTGGTATAAGTCCTTCGTTTTCAAAATAGATGTCGCTTTCCATGCTGTCATTATAACGCACGTTACTAAAATGACGTTCGTTCACAACAGTTGTCAATTACTTTTTGTTGCCATTTTACCGATTTTTCTCTATAACTAAATACTATGTAGTTACGAAAATAAAAAGTAATTGAAGTTAAACTGGCCTTGAGTTGAGTTCAATATATAAACAGGTTGATATTTATGAATTAGAAAGATGCAAATATATCAAATAATTCCTTAATTTACCATAGCTAACTGATAGTTTAGTTTTTGCTTAGTATTTATTTAATTTTATAAAATCCAGTTATTTGATTACTATAAACTTATAGGTAAAATTAATTTTCTACAAAAATATTTTTCTTTAGAGTAATGTTTTTCTTCAAAATGTAAGTACCAAAAAGTGGATAACTTAATTAAAAGTATGTTCAGTAAATGAAAAGAAAGACTCGTAAAAAATATAAACTTGGGTATCATTCTGCTCTATTACTGCTGCAAACTGATATTATTCGTAACGTTGGTTATAAGAAACGATTAGCTCTTCTTTTCGTTTTGACTAGTTAGAAGTTTGTTTTGGCGGATTTTATACAGAATTGAAGGAATTTAGTACGGTGTTACTGGCATTACCTTTACCCACAAAAACGGTGTTCGCCTGTAGTTCGTGCAGCTGTGTTTTTATACTCGGATTGATTAAAGAAACTGTTTAACTACATAGTAACATTGAACCAAATATTGAAATAAATTAACCGCGTCAAGTGACTCATACAGACTCTTTCGGTTTTTGTTTTTCGGTTAAATTTGAGTTGATTAATTTTGTGTTTATTCTGAAGATCCAAGGTTGGACTAATAAAAGGAGTGTAATTCAGTGGTTTATTATGATCAAAGCATCATAATGGTGGAGGATAATGATCATGGTTATGGCAGGACGCCGACAAGAAATACTTTGTTAAAGATCGTAATCCTGGGCGATGGCGGTGTTGGAAAGTCCTGCCTAATGAGTAGGTTTATATCTAATCATTTTGATGACCACAACTTTCACACTATAGGAGTGGAGTTTATGAATAAAACTATAGATATCGGTGGAAACCAATATACATTGCAGGTAAGGATCTTTTTGTTTAATTAAAAAGCCTTTATTTACAATACACAAAGTTAATTTTAAATATGTGTAAAAGTCTATCTTTATTTTACATTAAAAGATTTTATTGAAAGTGTTATTGGAAATTATTCAAAACAGACAAGATTTCAATGTTATTACACACTTGATTATCTTACTTGATCTGCTATTGACAGTATTAAAACAATATTGTATACACACTTTATAATAACGCAGATTGTTTAAGTAGATGTTACAAACCATGATAACATCATTTATGTTGAAAAAATGTAATTTAAATGTTCACCTCGAAATTGCCTTCAAAGTCAAGGTATACACAAGTGGTTTTTATCTATTTTTTTAAGTGACTAGGAAATAAAATGCTTGTGTAAATGTCTTGTGGGTGACCTACAAAATTGTAGTGTTAGTTTATTATAATTTCCTTAAATTTAATAAATTCTTTGAGTAAAATCTCTTTTTCACTACTAATTACTGACTTTAATATAAAATTGCAATTAAATATATTATGTACTTACTTAAGTATAACTAATAGAAACTTAGTTCTCAAAATGCTGAATGTTTTGCTAATAATTTGTTTCTTTGTAAAAAAAAAGTAAAATCTAGTCAGGTTTTGTTAATTAATAAATTAATAAGTGGTGCTATTCAAAATTCCTCTCTTTATTAATCAAAGATTTTTGGAAAAAAAATGTATAATAAAACTAGTTTTTTAAAAGTAACTTGATTATCAGGTTGGGATCCTAGAGTAATTCATTAATTATCATGCAAAATTTGTTGTAGAAACTACCCTGACTTATTAATAACTGGTTTTTGTTTTTTACCTTTAAATGTTCTAGCTCTTGGTTATAATAGAGCTCAGTCTATCCTTTTAAATATACTTTGCTTTTCACCTTGTTGAGACTGCTGCATTATAACTTTTCCCGTGGCGGAAAATATTTACCTGCAGTAAACAGTACCATATAGGACTACTAATGTTATTTGTGTGAAAAGCCACAAACATGCTTACTGAATACCATCTATCTGCCACAGTCTTTCGCATTTTAATAAGTAGTATTTAAAATATTTTTACTGAATAGCTTATAAAACTTGTTCAGAAAGTTGTTCATCCCTACGATTACTTACTCTTATTTCCGTCAACCTTAACTATCCAAAGCAAGTATACAGTTCAGATATCTAACTAAGCAAGCGTCAGTTAGTAAACATCACGTTATAAAAGATTTAGTTGTTCAAATACAAGTTTACAGCACGTCGCGGTACTATCGTTTGCGCAAGGTCGTTGATGACGATGCTCCATTATCATCAGGTGTGCCATAGCATGTTTGAAATTATGCTGGTTTCTTGTAATTTACTTTATATTTATAGGTAAGAATATTGTTCGTAAATTGGTTTTCTGGGGTGGGTCTTGTGGCGCGGAGTATACCAATTTTGAGCAACATACATTAATTAGGTGATAGCAAAACTTCTAGGGTCCTAGCATTTCTGATATGAGAGTAATTAACCCGGCTATGTTAAAGAAAACTAAATAGGAAAGCTTAAATAGTTGGAGTTGATTTTAATGTTAGATAAGGGTTCAGAAAGGTCATTTAATAATACTTGTTTTTACGTTTGTAATTATCACAAATCACATCGCGTATTATTAGGTAAGGAAAAGGTTACTTAGGCAGAGTCTAGTTACATGAACAAGCCTTGAATACTGCAAATTAACTTCAACCTTAATTGGAATATTAATGATGTAGCTTCTTATTGATGCCTATCTCTAATTAAGTAAGTGGCTGAAACCAAATCAGTGATCGATAAAACATGATGTAGTAAAAGATTAATGTTAGAATATTAGTTTTTCTTTCACGGCTTTGTCGTTATATGTTACCCCCATTCTGATCAGATAAAACTGCTTCGAAACTGATTAATAAAAGGAGTTTAGCTGATCACTAACTGTGTGCGGCAAGCCACGTGCAAATTAATGATAAAACTTAAACAATTTAAAATATTTAGGTATTTTTCTTGCTATACGGTTGTACATTAATAACAAGCACTTAGAATCATACAAAAATCCAAAACGTGATGAGTCAACTAGATTGTTTAACGAGTCGACTTTAGTCACCTTCGCTAATTAGGACCGCCAAAACTACTAGTTAGTTATGCATGTGTCAAGGTTAATAATTATTTTGCAACTATTCATATTTTGAATGCAGATTGATCTTAGAGGTCTGACGCCAATGCAATGGAATTTGCTTATAACAAAAAGTGACGCTTTATGATACGTATAAACCAGTATTTAGAAACTATGCTTGTTTTCATACACAAACTTGAATTATAAATCTAACTAGTGGCCGCCCGCGACTCCGTTCGCGTGGAAGTCGGTTTCCCGTGGGAATAAGAAGTTTTCCCGCGGTAAAAAGTACCCGATGTGTTATTCTGATGTATAATCTATATTACTGCAAAGTTTCATCCAAATCCGTCCAGTAGTTTTTACGAGAAAGAGTAGCAAACATCCATATACATACTCATAAACTTTCACGTTTATAATATTAGTAGGGTACATTTTTGGTTGCTTACATAATTGCACGATTGTTCATTAACAAGGACTTAAGTTATGGTTCGTTTACTCTCCGTCGATCTCATATGGCAATAAATGCAACTAACAGAGATACAAAATCAATAACGTCATATATTTTTGATTGTAAATAAGTTGTTCATTTAATTCCAGGTATGGGACACAGCGGGTCAAGAACGTTTCAAGTCATTAAGAACACCATTCTACCGAGGGTCAGATATCTGCATATTAGCATATTCAATTGACGATAGAAGTTCTTTTAGCAATATCAAGATGTGGCTGAATGAGTTCCTACATTACGCTGGCGTAAAAAATGGAATCGAAAAGTATCCTTTCATCATTGTAGGTAATAAGGTACGTTGATATTGCAAATTGACGATATAGAAACAACTGATTAAACATAAAAAAGTAATGAAACTATTTTTAACATGATTCAATTAGATTTTTAGGCGTCTCTATCTTGAAAGAACCCAGAAAAAGGCAAATAAATTCTATAGAATGCCTATTTTAAAATCAATTAAATATTATTTAAAAAAAAAAAACAATATTACCATTGAAAATTTATTACTTACTTACTTACATTACAATTTTTAATTTAAATAATTGCGTGACAAAAAACTATGTAATTCTGGTCTCACTTTTTAAGAAAACTGCAGGATGTTATGAAATTTTATAAATCCTTATAACTAGTTGTTAGTCTATCTATGAAGTAATGCCGCAGGTTTGGTATTTGCCTTGGGTTTTACGACATCTACTGCCTTCGAATCGTACGTTAATACCAGCTTAATTATAGTCCTATAGTCTGGCCACCGAGAGAATGCGTTTGTGACACATGCCATTAGTGTTGGGGTTAAAAAACAACATTGATAACTTATTTTTCAATCAACAGAAAAAAAACTTGCTCATCTTATTTATATTTTATTTATAATATAAAAATAGTTTTATGTTGTTACGAGTTAAAATCTAGGTGAAATAATAAAAAACAAAATCGAAACAGTATTGTTTTATTGTAGGAACGTAAATAATTAGATAAAAGATATTTGTATAACGTTAATTTTTAAGCTAAGCCCAAGATGGAAAAGAACTAGCAAGAAAATCCAACTGCTACCTTTTTACAAAGTAAACTCAATAGCATTGTATTGGCATAAGTCTGATATTATAATATGATATGATAATATGATATGGTATAAGTCTCAGCACCCGTACCGTACTGCAGAGCCAATTCATCTATTTCATATCGAACATTTGCCGATTTATTTTCTTTCACTAACCGCAATAGTTATGCTTCCAGCATGTCCATATTTACGTCGATATCATCTATACTAATATTATAAAGCTGAAGAGTTTGTTTGTTGGTTTAAACGCGCTAATCTCAGGAACTACTGGTTCGAATTTAAAAATTATTTTTGTGTTGAATAGACCATTTATCGAGGCAGGCTTTAGGCTATATAACATCACGCTGCAACTATTAGGAGCGAAGAAATAATGGAAAATATAAAAAAAGCGGGGAAAATTATTCATCCTTGAGGGCTTCCGTTGCGTGCGCTGCGAAAACGGTTCTAGATACTAAAAATATATGTATGAAAGAATTAAGGGAACTTTTTACCGCGGGAAAACTTCGCATTCCCACGGGAAACCGACTTCTACGCGAACGGAGTCGCGCGCGCACACTAGTGTTTTTATAAACAAGCTACTAATTCTGCTTTTTTATTAGCAATTGATTGATAACTTTAAAATTGACTGATATTTTTAGCACATCCCTACGAAAATATCATAAGTAGTGTTTGTTGTTTATATTTTTAAAAATACATATTTTATCAGTAATTATTACCCTTACAGTAAGCCCTCAGTTATAAAATTTAAAATCAGTGTGTCTTAATATCATTTTATTGCTTATTATTTATTTGTGGGGTCAAAATAGACGACTTTTTTTTTGTTTGTTTACGTAGACGGCCTTTCAAAGTTCCCTCGTTATTTCAAACACAATGTGTCAGGAACGCAATCTCTCGGTGGCCGGACATAGGCAATCATTAGTGTTGGTTGCCTTAATAATTTTTATGACTTTGACAAATGTCCAAAAAAGGACTTAAGGAATTACAGAATTTAAACAATAAAATGTTTAAGAATCTTATACGATTGATTGCTTTTGATATTGTAATGTTAAGTTGGACTTCGTCGGGGGTTCAAAGATTTCGGTCACAAGATTAATTAAATACACAACCTTAACCCTTTTTACCACTTACCCCTTGAGGGCTATGCGTGACTTGAATGAAACATGTTTTCTTATTTATTTGTTAGTGCTTAAAATTTTCCTTCGTCATTATTGGCAATTTAATACTGAGGCCTTTCAGAAACCGAAAGTTAATTAAATAAAAGGATTATTTCTCACCTTTTCAGCTTAGCAAAACAAATATCATTAGTTAAGGTATTTTTTCGGCTTTCTACCGTGTTTTATTTTATTTTGACAAACAGTCCTCAGTATATTTATAATTATATCAAATAATAATTGCAGTCAGACGTGCCATCAAAAGATAGAGAAGTTTCATACGACCAGTTGAAACAGTGGTGTGAAGAGAACAAGATATCTACGTATATTGAAACGTCGGCGAAAAACGACAATAATGTTGTTGAAGCGTTCTCTATGGCTGTTCATAGGTAAGTCGACCCAATTTTGTGTAGAAAATGTTAAGAGAAACACACAAACGTGTGTCAACTTTGCGATTTTGACAAGGGGGCGTCCATAAATTACGTGAGATGTTTAAGGGTTGGAGAGTGGGTCTCGGCAAATATCACGCAATTTTAGTTCTGATTGAAACAAAAAAGTATATACTATTTCGGTCCAATTAATCTAGATTGTACATGCTTAAGATTTAATCTTAAGCTTATTCGTAATACGATTAAAGTCACCATCAACGGCTTAGAGCGTCTAGATCAGAACGAAGTTGAACGAGCAGATAGTTTTACTGAAAATCATATGGACATGTTGGTTCCAATAGTCTCTCTTAAGACCGCGCATGATTCTCCATGGACTGAATTAGAATAGATATTCTTTTCTTAATCGTAGTAGTTACGATTTAAGTACTGTATTGTTACATTTTAAATACACTTATAACCCTCAGCGATATTAATTACTAGTCTTAACTAGTCGTAAATAAAGGGACGAAGCAACTTTTTTTTTCTTTTTACAATAACACTCCAACGCGTTTACATAAGAAACCCATATTTTGAAAAATCTCACGTGAGAACGGGGGAGAAGGTTGAATAAAATCTCACGATATCTCACCAGGGAAGGACAGAAAATTTATAAAAACACCTCACGTAATTTATGGACGCCCTTTATCATGTCAATTTATAATACCGTTTTTAAAGTGATGTAGAAAACATATGGTATACTTACTATAATAAATATAAAATGATTAATTGTATATGTTAGCTGACAAGAAAATATTTTTCATTAACATGACAAAGCGAGCCACCAGTGGGGGTGTCGCGTAACTCGAATATCTTTGAAAGGTATAAGTCTCTCTTGAACGAAATCGGTTTTCGAGTCGCAATCGCGTAAAATTTTGAATGAAATTGCTGAATGGTGTTGCTGCGTATAATATTAAACTTAGAGGACACCCCCACAGATCACCTAATGGCTGCTTTTTTTAACCTATAAAATATATCAACAATTATAAGTTAATAATTCAGCTTCCTACGTCTCGTCATTGCATTGTTATAAGTTGCACGGCTGGTTTTACAATTATTCCATGTCCAAATGAATATTTGACACCTTTCCGTAATTTCTGCGTGGTTAACAGAATTCCCTCCTCATTAGCTCATAAATATTCTATAACTATTTTCTACTTGAACCTTAAGAATAACATTTAATATAAATTGAACTTCCAGATGGGTAGAACTAGAGCAGAAAGCTGAACGTGAACTAGCCATGTTACACCATCCTGATACCGTAACATTGCATGGGTCCAACCCAATCTCCTCGATCCGAGCGACTTGCTGCTCCAGATTCACCAGCACATGACTCAATATCCATTGGCAAGTCACCACAATATTCACACTGCACTAAGTAATAATATGTATATTGAAAATGCAAACACCACCTAGGCACCAACTCTTGAACAGGATAAAAGTATTAACTGTATACTGTATTTAAAAATACAGGAATAGTGTAGAATTATTAAAAAAAAAATAGCGAAAAACTGTGCTGTGACGTTATATGTCAATTGTTTTTTTACTTAGCAACCCTATACTGCTTACTTCTACATATATTTTGACAGTAGTGCCTAGTTTACATATAAAGTACTTTACAGTATTGGCTAGAATCTCTTTAATCAAAGGTGCCTATTATAATGTAAACTGATGAGTTATTGGAACCAAAGTTGATGTGTCGACATAGTTTAATTGCTTAAAATGTAGCTAGTTATAAATGCCTATGAAAATTATGCATCATATTTTTTGGATTGATTTTGACACTTAGTCAGTAGGTTAGTAGTAGACTAGATAATGGCCCCGATTCTGAGTTGAATCTATCTAAACTAAACTAAAAATATTGCTATCCCTTTCACAGCAATGAAAATAAAGACGAGTAGTTCCAACCTAGTAGTAGAGTCCAACCTAAAATTTGTGAGCAATATGATACAGCGAAAGCAAGTTGAGACAAGCCCTCAGCGCATGTTGTCTAATTGTACAATGATTTCGACAACATTTTTTAGGAGTAAAATATGTGTAGTTTTTTTATTATACAAAGTATGAAAAAGCGACGGCAATATTTCAGTTTGGTCAAAAGAGTGTATCCAGAATCGAAGCCATTTTAAATTATTTACGGGCACATTTATTAAATCAACAACGGTACCATGCCCTGTACTTATAATTATACAAAGTATGTAGACATTATAGATAGAATGGAATAGAAAATGTATAATACCTATTTATTCATTAACACAAGTGACAGGCTATTTTAACTGTAAGTCTATTAAATATATTATAACTTTGTTTAATATTTATAAATAGCATTTTATATAGTGTGTAGTTTAGCTAATGCAAGCAGGAAAGGCAATCCGCTAAAGGAACGCACAATGAAATTTGATGTGCCTTGAATTAACTTATAAAAATTTAATGTACTCCTGTATTGGTTGTGACACACAATGTTTTTTACTTTACCACTTATTTGCACACTTAATTAAATAAATTAACAGGCTTTTTTTTAATATCTTTACATTCCATTTGTGTCTTATTATCACACTCGAACCTTATTTACACTAATGGTGTTAGTTTGATATTTATGTTGAAATATTAACTTATCGTTTTGAGATTTCTTACTTGGAAATTGTCAGCATATTTCAAAATGTTTTTAAGAAACTAAATGAACTTAATAAGACCAAAGACATAATTGTTTATTTAATATGTTGCACCTCCGTCCATCTTTAATTAATTTTCATATACATAAATTCAGACTTGCTTATTTTTCCGTCAAATTATATTTGGCTGTACCTTATAATCGATAGTGATATTTTATTGGTTTTATTTGATTTTGGATTTCATGTATTCGGAAGTTAATGCAGCTACTAAAAACTTATACTTAAGAAAAAAAACACTTGTGAAAGAATCTCATCAAGATCAAAATCTCCTTGATATCTATTCTAGAATATGTATATCTAAAAAAACCCTTGACATTTAATCTAAAAAAATTTGTATGGATCAATGACCCAGTTCCGGAACAATTATACTTTTTCTATCATTTACTTTAACTTGATATATTAGAGATATGTGCTTGAGCTTACTGAGCTAGTTAGGCAAACCTTGGTTAGTTTTATTTGCTTATAATGCACCAAAATTCATATTTTTTATAATATATGTACGAAACTGACTATAGGTCGTATTTATAAATCACTCTCAACACCAAGATCTATTCGAGGTGACACGCTCTTGATGATCAGTTATTAATTGGTAAGGAACTAAATATCGCAATGAAATCTTTGATATTGTATGCGATTTAAAATACGGGCCTGCGTGTCTCTTTTCAATATTATTGTGAAGTAAGTGATAGTTACATAT
Source organism: Emmelina monodactyla (assembly GCA_916618145.1). Lineage (NCBI taxonomy): Eukaryota > Metazoa > Arthropoda > Insecta > Lepidoptera > Pterophoridae > Emmelina > Emmelina monodactyla. The sequence continues at coordinate 9,522,980 of OU745304.1, read as the reverse complement.
AAAAGTTATAGTTCACGAATCGGGCCCAATGTTTGTCAAAAAATGGTGTTACGATCTTCCTTTAATTAAAGCTGGTTTTATTCTTGTGTTAGATATTCATACGTTTGTAATCACGTTATTTCCAATATTACACGTTTAATTTATTGTAAAAATGTACTTTCTGTATATCTGCTTAGTTTTTTATTAACCGAAATATTTAGTCATTAGAGACCTAGAATATTGTGAGGTATGTTTGTACGAAAGCATTAATAAAGATTCACAAAAAGTATTTTGTTTCATTGCAATATAGGTATTTGTGAGTAAGTAAGTTTAGAGACTATTCATCAGTGCACATTAAACTTAGAAAAAATAGCCTTTTTCTGCCACTGATAAAGCTTATTTTGTCATAGTGCGCTTATGGATAAGGTGGTTATGATTTGATTTCCAGATACTGATTTTTTAAAGAGAAGCATGTCAGCTTACTTTAAGGTAATTTAAAAACAGAGTTCCCATAAACACATTTAATGAACATAAAGGATTTTACAATAAACCTAATTATTTCATTTGTAATAATTGTGTGGCATGACTCATATATAAAATTAATGTATTAAAGTTTGATATAAAATTTTGTGCTAGGACATCAAAATTATTAGTACATCTTCCCAGTATTTTATTGCTTGTAAATTAAAATGGTATTTTATACAGTAACTATTTAATTTGGATACAGATAGATATTTTATTTATTAACCTATATTTTTTTATAATTGATAATAATTTATACCTCTACCTACTTCGTATTAATAACGTGAATTCATAAGACAATGGGGATACCTATATTTAAACACTAATGAATAAAAAAACCGATAGATCTAAGTACAGTCTTAAGTATCTAACCTATTAAACAGATAATAAATATCAACTTATGAACCTTTCATCTACAGCTAATAATGCAATTGATTATTAAAAATAAATCTTAACTAAGACTATAAAGAAATATCATCCAGGTGTTATATAGATAAACCATTTTAACTTATTCAAACATCGATATGGCCCAAATTTCGTACCTTTTCTGACTCTTTAAGGCGAAAGTAACAATTTATGCAAAATTTCTTTTGGTACTTATTTTACATTGGATACTCCTGTTACCTACTAAAGGAGCTTGAAATTTTAAAACAAACATGATACAAATAAAATGAAGTATTTGTTATTTTAAAGAGGCTTTCTAGCTTTGATCATTTCTTCGCTGACAGTCCAAAGTTTGGATTCCACATCTTTGTCAAAGGGATACTTCGACTCGTAGACCTCGCAGTTGCGATAAAACTTGCCAGTTTTGCCTTCAATTGAGTCTTCTGTGGCACAGTATACTACTGTTTCAGAGCCCTGGAATATATTGTTTTTAGATTAATTACAAAAATAAAAATTTATAACTGAATCACTGTGAAAGACTTTTTTTTTACATTTTTTGTATTAGGAAAGTAATAAAAAAATAAGTACCACATTTATAAGCGCATTAAATTAAATCTGACGACAAAATATTGTAAAACTGGTAGTTTTAAAGTTTTTGGTCTGTCCTTAGCATGTCTTAAGTACTTGAAAATGATTAAATTTATCTCCTGGTAACACTATAATCTTAAAACTCTTCATCTAAGATAATCATATTAAGATAAGATATGTCATTTACCTGCTGTGAGGATCTCATGAACAAAAAGAAAATAGGAGCCATCAGAATGTAATGGTACCATCTGATTGAATGTCTGAAATAGAGTAAGAATTTATAAAAACATATTTTATCTGACCTTCAGAGTAATGTAATACAACAGTTTTAAGTCTGTATATCGAAACACTTAAGTAAATAAATGTAGACTGTACTGATTTTATACTTTATAATTAATACATTATAAATGATTGGTATTATACAGACTATAATATTATTTATATATTCTAGTAATATATAATTACCTGAAAAGATTAGTATAACAGAATCCAGGGCAGCAAGCGCTGACATCAATGCCCTGACCACTCAATTTGCCAGCCAGTGCTCTCATGTAATATGCATTCATAAGTTTGGAATTGTTGTATCCCGCATTTGAGCGTGGTTGTTTTCCACTCTCCTTGATTTGCTTAATTTCAGATCTTAAGTTAAGGTCATCAAAGTTTATTTTCCCCTTTTCATGGAGAGTTGATGAAACAATTACAATTCTGTAATTTAAGCAGACATAAACAATATTTAATAAATATGAAAGTATGTATCAACAAAGATTAATAAGCCATTAATCAATGTTGTGTAAGAGCAAAGATCATAAAGCTTATATGATAAACTTTGTTAACAAAGGCATACTTATCTTGCAATATAGGTTAATGTTCTGGAATGGCTTGTGATATATTTGTTAAAAAAAACTGATGCAGGGTAGATAGTATAATTATGTGAATTCAATTTTTATTTTTACTGGTTCTTACCTACTAGGTGTTGCTCGTTTGACTAAATCTAACAACAGATTTGTCAGGTAAAAATGCCCCAAATGATTTACTCCCATGTGAATTTCAAATCCTTCCTTTGTCTTCTGATCTTTTATCAGAGGTACTACTACTCCAGCATTATTGATAATGACATCAATTTTGTGAAACCCGGCTTTGACTACTTCAGCAAAGTTTTCTATTGATTCAAACGACGCCAAGTCCAGCTGCATGGGGATCTGCAAGTTCCTTAGATAGTTAATTTTATAAATAGAAGGTTTATGTAAACATGGCCCCTTTAAACCAAGATAATCTGATTTGATTGTCTATTTTGATTCGCTATATTTTGGAAAATATTAATTTATATAAAGACAGAGTGGACAAAATGTTATTTACCAGTTCGCCTGCGCCGGGGTTTTCTTTCCTTACTTCAGCGATTGCTTCCTTGGCCTTCGCAATATCTCGGCAAGCGAATATCACTCTAGCTTTCCTTTTAGCTAGACTCTTGGCAGTCTCTAGTCCTATCCCACTATTTGCACCAGTGATGAGGTAAGTTTTCCCTCTAAGGCAGGTATTGCTGGTGCACTTGCCCCATTTTCTTGATTGCCACTTCCGCACTAACCCCAGTGCCAGTGCCACAGAAATAGGCACAGCTACGTAAACCAAATTTGATGATACCATACTGTATAAGAATTAAGACTTAATAATATTTTCTTTACACTGAGGAGTAAGTAAGTTTTGCGATAAAAATAATGCTTATTTCGTAGTTGTGCGGGTTTGACTGACCGATCAAACTGAACTAAATGATTACGTTGGTTGAATGATTATGAGCGATTGATAACAAACGTCAAATTCACTTCACTGATGAAGGTCCGTTGAAGGTCAAAGATCCAATCTATTTGGAGATGCAGCGCCATCTGTTTGTAGCTTCACAAAATAATTGATATGTTATAATTTCATAGTGTGACTATGCAACGAGAGATGTCAGTAGTCACGACAGGTTTGGTGTAATTAAAACTTTTGGAAAGTAAATTGTCTTATTTTACTCTGAGTCTTTCTTTATATTATTGGGGCAAAGTTGTGACACATATAAATTGAATAAAACCACCAATCCCTTTTGCTATCCGAGAAGGAAGCCTGTGCTCAACAGTGGAACGTATATAGGCTTTTTTGAACGTATATATTTATATATAAACTAGTGGCCGCCCGCGACTCCATCCGGGTGGAAGCCGGAATAACATCAGAATAACACAGAGGGTACTTTTTACCGCGGGAAAACTTCTCATTTCCAAGGGAAACCGACTTTCACGCGAACGGAGTCGCGGGCAGCCTCTTTATTATAAACGTGAATGTTTGTGATTATGTATGGATGTATGAGTGGATGTTTGTTACTTTTTCACGTAAAAACTACTAGACGGATTTAAATGAAACTTTGCAGTTATTTTTACAAACATCCATACATACTCACAAACTCTCACGTTTATAATATTAGTAGGATCATACGAAAATTCTGTTATTTATTTATGTTTTTTTTTGTAGTTTAGGTAGGTTTTACAGTTCAGGGTAAAAGAAAACGAGTTTTATAGCTGGGCTGTTTATTTAAAATAGGTACATATAAGGACAACTAGATAAAAAGTCTGTAGGTACTCAAGACTACGAAAACAATGATATGACAACATTATGAATACTTTGTATGAAATATATTCAATTGGGAGGCATTTATAATAAGGTAGTATTAGTTATATAAGACGACATAGTACATTAGTTTAAAAAAGTCTAAAGGAATAACATTAAAGTTTTAGGTAGAAGATTACAATGAAATGAATAAAGTATTTTTGTGTGAGAGTTTCGTAACAAGTACTTTAGATGTTTTAATTTATCTATTTTTGATATTTTTGGTAATGTATGTACCTACCTACAATTTTGATATTTCTTAAAAAATTTGACAGGTTGGCACAGTTTTCTTACAAAAAATATTTGTGCCGCATAAAACATTACTTACATCTTTTAATGCCAAATCTGGAATGTCAAACAGTCACTAACTTATATATTATTATTGTTTATAAAGACACTCATATACATAAGCTATGAAGCCTCAAAGATAAATTGCATTATAATTGCATTGAAAACAAGTTGTCACATTACTTCGTTACCATAGTAATCGTAAAAAAAGTCGTAAAAATGTGAAATTAGTGTGACATAACTAGGTATATTTTTTATAGCTAATACAGGTAAAAACATTAATAACATCTTTACCCATAACAACACAAATTCACAACATTGTATAGTTCATCTAAATAAATTTTATCTAAATTAAGCGCATTTAACTACATAACATAATAATATTGACTGAATTTAATTAGTTATAAAAGTTTACACATAGACTCAAAATGTACTGTCATTCTTGTTTTGCGTAACACATTGTATATTAATTTATTGTGCTTTAGAAAACCACTCAAACAGTTTTAAACATCATCCTTTGCATTAACTGCAGGATCATACATATTACATTTATTTGTTATATAAATATTTAATATATTTAAATTACCTAAACTAAAATATTATTTTAAGGGCACATTTAATATACTTCAACCTATATCATTTATGACAGGCAAGTATTACCTACAGCTTAGATAGTGACATTGGGATGAAGGCTGGGGTACACTTTTTCACATTTAGTTAATAATAAAAGTTTACATGGGAGTCGAGAGCTGGTGTCGAGAACGATCTGTGCCAACATCAACAGTCACGACTTTTCCATCAACAGGGGAAACGCTATCTACGTCACTATCCGGCATTATTATACACATAAACGACTTTCCAGTTGTAACATCTTTTGGATAAATCGTCATTGGAATAAACCTGTCATTCGTACCGTCAACATACGCTCCTAACCGCGAATAAACTTCTGGAAAGTGTTTCTTTAATACGACTCCGCGATTTTCTAATTCTTTGATTATATTCCTAAAGCATATTTCTCTAAATTTATGGGCTGTTGCTGCGTTTCTATTTTCACTGCTGTTTTGTAATTTAGAGGTGAGGATTAATGTTTCTCTATCATCTGGTGTGCTTTTGCTGTCTTTCCGATTCCGTCTTCTATTCTGTTCATGTATTGCCGAGGTAACCGTTTTACTGAGCCGTAGTTTAGCACATCTCGACACCACCTGACGTTCCCATTTTACAGCACCTTTGGTCGGCACTTCGCTTAAAATACACACAGCCACATACAAAATTACCCTCGTTTCTGGGTTATACGCCTTGCAAAGTTTTACTACCTCGCTATATAACTCTACACCCATTTCATTCGGTTGAAGAGCGGTCCATTTAATATATTCAGGTTCAGTGAGATATTGATAGCCGTGGGTTGTGAATTTTTCAGCACTTTCAGGGCTTGAGAAAAACACTTTTACGACTCCTCTTCCCATAGCCAAATAACCTTTGTGGGACAAGGTACTGATCTGGTGTAAAGAATCCGAGTCTTCTTTGGCTGCTGATATGATTTGTCTGCAAAGGGCGCTGGCACGTGAATGTAAACAAACCTTTCTATGTTTCTCCCAATGCGCCCGTCGACATTCTTTGGAACAGTACGTTGTAGTGCAATTGTGACATGTTTTAAAATGTCTCTTGGCATCGGCCAGAGGCGCCTTCATAGTGCATTTAGGGAATTTGCATTTGACGAATGCGTCTTCAGTGCTATTTTCAGTTTGTAGCGATAGAAGGGATCCTTTGGAATCATTGTGGGTGAGTTGGGAGTCGGGAGGTCGCAGGGAAGTGACGTCGAGACTGGTCCGGCGATCAACTGACGCGCTCTGATGTACGAAAGGCTCACTTCTTCGGCGAGACTGTTCCCCCTGAGCTGACCTGGACCGTCTCAATTCTGGCATTGCGGCTGAATTATCAACTGAATCCTGGCCTGAAATATTAAAGTTACAAATTGAAAACATTGTTGATGGACATAAATCCATGGACACACATAGACTCAGAACCATGACACACAAAACACCAATAAATAATACGTAAAACAATGAATAATGTGTTGGTACAAAATATACAGAAATCATGGTAGCAGAACATTTATTGCATGCAGTAAAAAGCTGGAAGGTTAAGTGTGATTGGGTTTCGTGGTTATGTTATGTTTTGAAACTAATTACTCAACTAAATGATAAAGTAACAATACCTATAGAAAATGATGTGGGATCGTAAATAAATTATTACCTAGTCGAAGACGTACAGAAATGCGTGTGTTGGTAAAAAAGGGTTTAAAAATTGGAACGATTTGAACTTACATATCGTTCCTACCTGGTCGGTCGTGATCGGGACTAGGATCTGTGAAGGAGCTAGGTTCCTCACTAGGTGTACTGATGAACCTCGAGGCAGGGGAACTACTGCTGTGACCTCCGCTTGTAAGCTGTTCGTATCGAGGACTCTGAGGGTTAGTCGTAAACGTTGCAGCTATAGATAACTAGCAAAACGATAGAGTAGACCCTACTATTAAAAAAGTGAGTTCATTAGCACAGTGTTCTAGCTAGGTATTAAATGATAAACTGTGTCGCTAGCATTATTTGACCTAGGCCGTGATGGTTATTTTAGTCTTATGAAAGAGCTTAACGTTGTCGTATACCTTTCCACCCAGATAATAAGGGCTAGTTGATTTCCTAGGGCTGGGTTGAGGAGTAGGGACTCTAGCCGGTTGTGACGGCAGGCCCAGCAAGGAGTCCAGCACGTCCTCTAAGGTCGTTGAACCGGGAGAAGGTCTGGTGATCCCAAGGTTAAGGGAACGATGTGAGTCTTGCCAGTCTGCAAACAGGCAATGGAACATGTTATTCCGGACGGGACAAACATCACTGGAGGATGGACGTGGAGTGGAGATGTTGCTCTTGACATTCGTGAGGGTGAAATCGTGTTAAAGCTCAAAAACGTGAATAGTGAACGTGAATTCTATTGTAAGTTTCATATAAGAGGGGTTTTGCAAACATAATTTAATGACCAGAAAAAAGAACAAATACAAAATAATAACACCAAAATTAAGGAAACGGACATGAACTACTGTAAAAAACAGTACTTACTCAACTTGTAGCGTGGCTCTGTAGTAGTAACGTAAGTACAAGCAGTTGGTATGTGCTTTTATAGTGAATAAAGCTTAACTATTATAAAGTGGCACAATCACAATAAAAACAAAAATAAAACAAAACAAATAAAATAAGAACGAATATATTCAATAATCATTATAATTAAAACGTAACTAAATACAATGACAGAAAAACTATACTTAAGACAATGTTTTTGTAGTTGGTATTATATATTTTTTAATACCTAAGACTTCAACGGCCTAATTTCTACAGAGATTCTTAAAATCAAAATACGATATGCAATATTTAACATTTTATTTAAAGATTCTCTAGGATTGAAATATTTTATATAAATAATGTTCCCGGAGTTATCAAAGTAATGACATTTGGCGCCATTTGTCAACTTTTATACAAAAAGTAACAATAAAAATAAGTTAATTAACTATGTTTATTCTCAATCGTGTATTCGGCGCAATGTCGCTTAATTTCGGCGGTGCGAATTTTCGACCTCTAAATAAATTTTCTAACCTAATCAGAACCTGTATAATTTACTTAGGGACTTGTGAAAGCCCCAACATAAATTACGAGGTGATTTAAGTAGAAGGAACGATTTTAACAGACATTAGTCTATGTTACTTCTCACCACCAAAGTTTTAGGGTTCCGATAACTGTTGCCATAATAAATAAATACAAATATTTCTGACATTAAAATTTGTGACATAACCCTGGTAATCAAATCCATTTAATTAATATTTCTATCAAACACAATATGATGGTTAAAATTAGCACCTATTTTATAATAAAACGTAGCATAGATTTTATTTACATTTGCTATACTACGGTAGCACTAAAACAATTATAACTTATGTGCATAAAATAATCACACAAATATAATAAATAACTCTGTACAACTGATTTAACTAAGAAAACTGGTTTTTAGATTTGATTATGGAAGATATTAATTATGGCAAAATGTCGATGACAAAAATACGCAATTTGTTTTTTTTTACTACTGGCTACATTTACAATTTGAGTAGTTTTACTTACACAGTTATTGAGTATAGTTTTAGATATGTAGCAATAAGTATAGATTATAACATTGAACTATAGTAATGTCAGTAACTTTCTTAAGCAAAATGCATTGTAATATGTTACCTTACATAGGTATATTTTGTTTATATTAATCCTTAACTATATAAATTAAAATCTACATTATATTGGCGGGTGTTGCTATACTGCCACTTAGCAATGCTGCATATTTTTGTACTAGTAACACTGACGTGAAAAGTGACATAAATAAGGTGTTATTGAATTCTGTTTCGTAAGTTGGTAAAATGTCGAGTATTTTCGTGGGCCGTGTACAGTGTTTTACGCCACAAACACAAGCATCAACAAAAATTTTGGAAGCCACTCTACAAGCCAGTGCTTTGTCACAATGCACAAAAAAATATAAAAAACACTTATACAAAACTGAATAACAAAAAAAACAAAAAATAGTGCATAAAATTCATTGAAAAATATACTTTTATCGTAATGGTCCTGAGTCGACAGTCTCTAAAGCTTTGTTACACGTAATAATCATAATGTGAAAGTCTTAGTTCGGAACCTTTTCACAATTAACTAAAATACACAAAACAACACAAGAGTAACGTACAATTTTCAGCGTTGGGTTAACAAAAATATTATAAACAGTTACTTCAGATCTTGAATCAAATGCAACTGTAGGTTTTTAGCCATTTTCTCAGAATAGTAACGCATAGAAACCATTTGTGTATAATTTCTTTAACATAAAAATAGATTATCCCAATTTAAGTGTTTTTAACAGCTTCTATGTGCTACTTTTCAAAACCTTACACATACGTGCACATAATCCGTGGGTCCGTTAAATAATCAAATAATCTTCAAAAATTGCTATTCAACCAATTGTTTTTTTTTTACTTAAAGTTTGATTAAATTCTCATTAATGCGATTAACTCAAAATACTTTCGTAAATGCCCTCTTTCTGTTCAATAACGGACTATTGACAATAATTTTGCTTTTTTTTAAATGCACGAGCACAAACTTTCTTTCTGAATTGAGACTCTTTCTTGTTATCTACTTTTAAATCGACTCGTGAGCCTAGTGCGAATTTCCTTTCACCTGACATCGGGTTAAATTGAATCTCTAGGTAGGTTGAAAAATCAAAGGTACGACTCCCTTATTTAACAGTCCGCATGAGCAACCAGCTACTGGATTTTTTAAATACGATCGCAAAACCACACATCTCGGGGTCGTGAAGCAGTCTACCCTAAGTTCGTAACTCGCACTAGAACTCGTGCACGTATATGTTCGGGTGAGTTCGGAATGTGTTGTGTCACGCTCGCTCACCGGGCGCGGCGCGGTTCTCGAGCCGCAGCGAGGACGGCGGCCGCGGGTGCGGCGGCGGCAGGGAGGCAGACACAGACAGAGGCGTCTGAGGGGAGTCCAGGGGCTTTGTACCTGGGGAGAAATCACAAATATGTAATAGTTTGCGAGGCAAGTTTGTAAAAAGTAATGACCCTGATAGAAGAAGAGAAACCAGAAGCGAAAGCAAGACTGAACTTAAAAAGTTGGGAGAGTCGATAGTTATAAAGAGACATCTCGAAAAACAAAATGTTTTAAGACAATCTGGCTGCTTGTTTAGGTATCATTTAAAACCCTATCTTGTGTAAATACCTACACACTTTGCTGAAAGTTTAATCGTAGTCAATAATAATATTTGTTATAATTTGTACAAATGAATGAACTAGACAAAACCTTCCTGCAGTTACTTCAATAATGTGATCTTACCAACAAAAGAACTTTCAAGCCAATATAACTTCTGACTGGACCTCGGCGACGGTTGTCTGTCAACGTCACCGTTAGCGGGTTCTAGTCCAGACACGTAATGCACTATCGCTGACGTCACTTCCTTTATTGAAGACTGGATCTCTTCCGACGCCCTTGCAGACGCCGTTTGCTGGAGAAGCGAGGAGGCTAACCTGGGAAATCAAATATGGTTACTAAAATATTCAGATTTAGTTTTAACTTTTATTATTCAGCATTTTTTAATATTTCTAATAATTACTGTAAATAAAAGAACGTTCTCAAAAATATAAATATTCTTTTTTAATAAATCAAATGCGATTTTATTCTTTTGTTCTGAAATCTCTCTTGAGATAATAATTAAATAATATTGCATTATTTCTTCTGTAAATATTCGGTCGTTGTCAAAAAATCAAATTCACCGCCATCTACTGTCAAATGCCAGAAACAACCGAACCAACCTTTCGTGCGGTGTCCGCGGCGTTCCGTTCAATCGTTCTTGACTCCGCCAACCGAGGTAGGGTTGTCGCGCACTGAACGAAGACCGAGCCGAGGGCGAGCAAAGTGGGCTGGTGCCGCGGAGACTACTGCGGGTTGACGAGCACGGGGAAGTCTGTTGAAGTTTAATGGGTTAATAAACAGTTCATTTGTCGTAAAATTGTTGTAAATAGTAGCTAGTGTTCGGAGCTTGTAGTAAACATGGATCATGTAGTGTCAATTTATATACGCAACAGCCAAAGGGTAGTGGTAGAATTAAAGATATTTTTTGTTATAACGGTTAACTAAAACACGAGTTCATAATATATGAAAATAAAATGTTTTTCTGGTGCTTTTATACAGAGCGAATGTAAGCCACTAAATCAGCAGTACAATGACAAATTAAAACTTAATACATACTTTATTATGTAATTTGTCAATTATTTTGCTGTATTTAAGTTAAATAAGGTACAACTTGATGATAACTCTTTTTACTTAACTCTATGAAGACGTCAAACATCTCAGTCTACCCGTGACCACGGCATTTGTAAAAATGTCGAAACGTCGGAAAATCAAAAATAATAAAATAAACGCGTAAAACCCGTTAAAATGAGTTTAATTTCAAGTAATAATAATCGCGTAAATCTAAGAAGTTATAACTTGATGATATTTAAAATTGTTGCTGTCTCTACATTCGCAATGCCAGTTGTGTTTTGAAAAGGAACTGAAGTTTAAAACTAGCTTAAAAATCTATCAAAATAACGTTAAATGTAATATCATCTATGCTATTAACACTTTCAATGAGGTAATAATCGATTTAAACAAAAGTCTAATAAAGCTAGCCTTTAGAACGTTTATTTTCGGTATAGTTTAGATAATGTTTAAATCTAGTGTCATTTTATAATCCGACCATTAGCTAACCAATCGCCTTACAATATTATAAACAAGTGCAAGTTGCTTGGCAAGCTCGATAAGAGCGCCTAACCTCTGATTTTTAAATTGTGAAATTGAAGCAAAATTCCATTTAAGCAAAAATAAACCTTAACCTATATATTTTTTTAAATAATATAGGTAGGTAGCAAACGAGCATGCGGGTCATCTGATGGTTATTGATCACCACCGCCCATGACTACTCGCAACACTGTGGGTGCTGGGGGTGTGTTGCTGGCCTTTGAGAAAACTGGGTACCTGATACCGCACTCACCGAACGAAACGCAGGAACATCGTCCCTACTTCACGTCGGTATTCTGTGCGACGGTGGTATTTCACCGGTCGAGTCAACCCAGTAATCGCTGCAGACAGAGCCTACAGCTAGACTCTACCACTCTCTACAGCTAGATTTTATAAGACAAGTAATTTTAGTAACTCACTTGGCTAGAGTTAAGGCGGCTAGTCGACCAGCGTCCGAAGCTCGTCGTATGCGGGGACAGCTGCGGCGGTGGAGGCGCCACGGGCACCCCGAGGCTGCCCAGCGACGTGGTCTTAGAGTTGAGGCCGCTCCACCGCGTGGCTGAGGACGCGTCGGACAGCCGCTTGCGCAGGAGGAAGCCTTCGCGGGGCGCCGGCGCGTTCTTGTACCTGGAGGGGTAAGGTGGTTAATACTTTTGAAGTTATAGATACTGGAAAAAGGAACGTGGGTCTCCGAGCATTACGCGACTGGGAGAACCCAGGGCCTTTAGAAAACCGGTCTAATGCTTTGACCACTGAGCTACCGCACCGCTACGGTGACCCAACGAAATTTCCGCCAGTAGATATCTATGTGCTTACGTCATAAAGCTGACGTTATTCCATCAAATGAGAGGAGTTTCCGCCTCTTCATTTCAGTAGAAATGGTTAATACTGTTTGTTGACAAATGAAAATCATGTGAGTTGGGATGAAAGGTGGTCATATCAGTACTTCTGATCCGATACGTTATCTGATAGTGGCAGATGTTAATTTTATTTAAGTTAAGGCTAATTAGCTAGCGGGAGAAAGGCTAGTAGTTTTTAGACTGCACCGTAATTCACGGATATAATTCTACTAATATTTTTATAGGTTACTAGTGGCCGCCCGCGACTCCGTTCGCGTGGAAGTCGGTTTCCGGATGTGGAATGGAGGAATGTGATGTTTTCCCGCGGTAGAAGTACCCTATGTGTTATTCTGATGTATAACCTATATTTTTACAGCTAAGTTTCATTCAAATCCGTTGAGTAGTTTTTACGTGAAAGAGTAACAAACATCCATCCATACATCCCCACAAACTTTCACGTTTATAATATAAGTAGGATGTAGGTACTAAGGTAGTTTCATTTATTTTTAAAAACGTTTGTAACGTTAGTAAACTAAGTAGGTAGCTACAGAATCTTGTCATCTAGAAAGACTTCTAGGGAGGTAAATATTTGAGTTTAATCATATGGCAAGAGAATTCATTTTTAAACATGATCATTCATAAACGCATTATGAAACCATTATTTGGGATTATTTTTTTCTTAATTTGATGTACGAGGTTAAAAAGTAATAAATTACCTCCCTAAATTTAGGTAATAAAAACATTTATTATTACAACAGTGGTAATGAAAGTGCGTTTTAAATTCTACTGAATAACCTACACTCGAATATTAATGAATAATTTGAAATAATATTTTTTTTTATTTATATCTCACAAAGTAATAAATTTAATCTAACCAACCTACTTACTTTCTTAGCTCTTTTTGCGTTTTCTTTCTTTTTGAAGTTCTTAAGAACCATTTTTAGGTAACGATTGATAAATACCTTAATTATTAAAAAGTGCCTATTACCTATCGGCTACAGTAGTAACAGCTTTATTATATAAATATCCCAAAACAAGCAGCTTTATTTTCATGATTAATTAATTGCTATTACCGATAATGACCTTTCCTAATACGAGGCAGTTAACTAAATCAAAAACCAATCTAGACTATCTTTCCTTCTAATCTATTCTTCTATTCCAATAATCGCAAAAAAAAGCTGACACTCCGTCTGACTATGCGCATCTCAGATGACAAGCAATTAAGATAATTACCGGCAATTAACACGATCACTGCCGGGAGCGTGGGACGAGTCTAAATTCAAATTAAATAATCATTGCTATTGAAATTGTATAGGCGGTAATTCATTAAAGGCGACATTTTAATCTTAACAGATGACAATACACACGCGATGGTTTATATTTAATTGTTTAGGTTTTAAGTAAGACCCTGATAATTATGCATTCTTAAGATAGTATATGTACTCATATTAATAAACTTTACTGTCAGTGTATAATTAAATGGCTTATCAAGGAAACAATCGCATCTATGTAGGTGTCTGTATCTTTAATGATTGATTTACATATTGCAATATAGTTTTTTACGCCAAGCAGTTTTTAAAAAAATGAGAGAGTAAAGGAGTATTGCTTCGAAAAAATTAGGTTTACCAGTTTAAGTAAGAGTCAGAAAGTAAGAAACGGTACCAACTTCATACAAAAAGTCTCTGGTATTATTGTAACAATTTAAAATTGCTGGAAAACCACGCAAAACATATAGTTCCTACTTAATTAGGAAAATAAGTAATTGGCAACTTCTAAATAATCAGTGTCAATTAACCCGCCCACGCTTCGCAGTGGTGTAATTTTGGCCAACTTGTTCACGTGAGTTTTGGCTAACGTAAAATATCTTTCTGTTCATTGGAAATTTCCTAATATATAGTAAAACCGCATTTAAATTTATTACGTTAGGGAAACAGCTACGAACAGCGAACTTCCTTTAACCTATGTGTGAACCCAAATCACATTATTTTACTTTCCTTTTTTGTTAAATGCAATTTACTTATTTTAATTATTGTTTTAGCGTCTAAATAAATTGTGACTTACCATTCTGGTACATTTAGCTTCTGTAGAGACCTCTGTACCCTTAACTCGTGCTCCGAAAGCACTCGATCTGAATTCTTCTGCAATTCGTTCTCTGGAGGCTGCAACAAACAAAAAACAACTTTACTACACTGTTAATACAGCGGAAATTCGCGACAGACAATACCAAAAGCTGAGTATGCAATATCGACTTTAGCTATTGACATTAAGTATCTAATTAGGGTTAGGAGGTCTTTGATATACATACCTATGAAACTGTTTACTTGAATAGATAATTATCTATATTTACATAAATAAAATGACAGATTAAGTTCAAATATTTATTAGTAAATAGAAACTTTACAATGAAGTGTTTACCGATTCACTAAGGTTTTCGTATGTTGACAATTGATATATCGTGTTGAAGTATGTTTGATCAACTTTGCGCTCGTTGTTTTCAAAGTTATCACTAAGGTTTTTTATTGATGATGAATCGATCATTCCATCGTTTATGTTCAATGTTTGGTGTATTTTGTAAATAGCAAATCTTGCATATCCAGTTTCTTCGTCTATTTCATCAAAAATGTCGATTTCAACGCGATCGCCGCAGTGCGATCGAGAAACCAACTCATCAGTGGATTTTGGTTCTTCATTGTTAAATAGTTTGTCGTCTATTCCGCATTCGTTAACAATCTCCGACCAAGAAATGGAATCCGAGTAGTTCACGCCACTGAGTTGAGGTACTTCATGTCTCAAGGATTCGATATGCTCTGTTTCTTGGACTTTCAATTCAACGTCGTCGTGACTTGCGGTCGCCTTCTTAATAAGTTCAGACACGCCGTAAATACTTTCGTACCAAGATTCCACTAACTCAGAGTTGGATTTCATAGAACTTAAATTAAAACTGACGCGCTTCTTTTTCTTTAAAGTCGATGTCTTCGGTACCAAACTGCAGTCGTCGTTTATTTCACTCATTTTGTTTTGTTCAAACTCTTGGTAATCCGGTAAATCAAAGTTGATGTATTCAGCTTTTGCTACTATTGAGCTATCGGTCATAGCGGTGGAGTTAATCGAATCATTTGGAAGTGGTGGTGGGGGTACACTTTGCAGTAATCGAACGAAGAAATCCTTGATTCTTTGGTCATTGGTTTCAAGAGTTTTTGTTGTCAATGTGACATTTTGCAGAGACGTGTGAGGTGAAGTAAGTCTTCTGGTAATATCTGCAGATTGGTTTGATTTCTCACTGTTACTTCTGCGACGATTATTTTTCCACTTAGCTTCAAATTGCCTAATTTTCACTTTCGTTTTCCAGCTGCTATGTTTCTTTTTAAAGCCGCTAAAGGTGTAAGAAGTCTCCTCTTCAGATTCACTTCTTGGAATGTCTGGATGCTTGGCGTAGTAGCAGTCTCTGGACAGCGGCATGATGTAGAAACTTTCAGGTTTTATTTCCTCAAACGGTTCAAGTTCTTCAGTCAACCATATGGTATCCAAACGATACCAGAATCCATTTTTTTGTAACACTTCTTCAGTAGTAAGAAGAACCACAGACACCATATTGATAACAATATAACCGACGTTCACGAGAACACTAAATCAAAATAAAGTAAATCTGTACCAATTCAAAATAGCATTAGCAAAACAAACAACTAAATGAAGATGTTTTTAATTAGCTAATTGCTAACTGTTTGTTGTCGCGTTTAGTCGTTACCTTTTTGTCCCTGTCGATCACGTAAACACGCTAAGTAGTTTGTAATGTAAGAAGTTTTTGAAGGACAGAGAAGGTATTAAGTATTTGAGAGCTTTAAGTAGTCGGGTTAGGACTCACCCTGGCATCGGATGAAGCGAGCAGTGCGCATGGGCCCAGCAGACCTACACTTTCCCAACAAGTCATGTTCACTAGACACACACACGACAAGTGTCCGTTCTCTTACATTTGCCTACCAATAGTGCGATCGAGTTGTGATGCACCAGTAACCTTCCAATGCCACGTTACGTAAGACTTCTCGCGCACTCTATCAAATCATGTCGCATGTAACAAGCGCCTACGTAAGCGGAGACCTGAAAGGAAGTGGAAGAAGCAAGCTGCAATATAAAAGCGGAAAGCGAGCGCCAATCGCATCAGCGTAACGATGGTACTGCTAATCGAACGTCAAAATCCAATTACAAGGCTGAACCGGAGCGAGCGCGGGGCTTCGGCGTTTAGGGTCGGCGTGGGTGCTGGGCCGGGGCTGTCATGCGGGAGTGGGGGCGGACTTACGCGGCGGCGACTGCAGTCCGCATGGTGGGGCATGGGGCGGCACGGGCGGCCGCGACGCTGCCTCCGCGCTACTGGCCGCGGCGCGTGGCCTTGGACACCGCGCGTGCGTACTACGCCGCCCGCCCTGCTCCACACCTGACTCGCGACTTTCTTACCCCGACTTATCTAGAATCTACCCCTTTCCTGTTACCTTACGGGCAAAGTCGCATTCTCTGGCAGAGCCGTGTGGCCGCGGCTTTAGTGCCACAGTTTCCAGCTCAACAATACAGCTGTCGCGTTGCTCGTATTTCAGTGGCTTTGTCTTGGTTGCTTATGTTTTTGATATCGAACCCAGTGGTTATGATTAGTTAGGACTTTAATCCTTCATAACCAAACAAGCTTTCACACTGTGTTTCACACAGATGCCACTTTCAAAAACAATATAAGCACTGCACACAGTTTAGTATTAAAAGGAAGCAAATCACAATTAAAAATGTGAACGCCGCATTGAATTGATTTGTAAATTCATGAGAAGTTAATTATTAAATGAGCCCTTTGAAGAATGAAGCCCTCGACAAAGCGTGGAAGAATTTAAGAAATTTGAATTGATTAATGTTCCACGTTTAAATTAAAACGTTCTTTAACAGACCGTGCTTAGCATTTAACGACTTCAAAATTAGACATTTCAGTGCTAAAAAGAACTTTATCTTATATAATATTATATTATTTGAAATAAACAATACAGAAATATAAACGTTTAGTTGTTTAAGCTAACAATGCTTAGATGTAATACTAAGCAAACAAGCTTAAAGTCTTAAAGTTCTCTGAACTAGCTAAAGCTCCTTTGAAAGCTGCTATTCATGAACCCGTCTTTAGAAAGTTACGGAAGCCACAAAACTAGGAGTTTTTTAACTGGGTATTATAATGGAAATACGTTTAGCAGTTTTTAATCAATTTGAACTTCGAATTTAAGTTTAGGCTCAGAATTACAGAAATTGAAATTTTACTTCTTATATTTTTCAAGCCTATCTAAGCAATATCTTCCTATTATAATAGTAGGTACGGTACATTTAAATATAGGTTGGCCAAAAAAATCAGATATGTAGTCTAACTAAATACACGCTAACTAGCTAGCCTATACATTTTTTTTACATATTTTTTTTTTTTAAATTGATAATTATTAAGCCATCAACACCTTAGCTATACAAGGTGTAGGGGAACCTGTGTCTATTTATATGCAATAATTACACAGCATAGTTCTAGATGTCACTGCTAATATTTTTAAAACACTAATGAGATTATCAACTGTTTTCCGCTTGGTGAAACAGAAGGTGGCAGCAGTTTTTCTATGCATTCTTCAGTTAATGGCTTTTTAAGCTTTACCGCGATGTTTTAATTTAATGGCAGGTCATCTTTTTACTATAACTTTTCTTCTTGCTTTTAATTTAGCCTACAGGAGTTTAGAAAGTATTTTCATAAAATAACTGTATTCGGTATGAGGTTTGTTGTTTGTTGATGCTCAATACTAGTAGTATGTAGTAAAACATAGCTGCGTATATTGTTAGTGAGTGTATAAAACATACATTGCTATTAAAGAGAAAACGTAATTGAACGCAGTTAAAAGTATATTAAAGTAAGTAATTTGCATCTCAGCATCTTTGATCAAAATGTAAATCCAGTCGATATTCTACATCAAACTTATTTATACCATTCGTTTAAAACTTAAATTTCATCCATTCATCAATGGGCATCCATTCTCGATAAACAAAATTCAAATAAAGAACTGCGGGTCAATTACCGTAGTTTTATGCAGTGCTGCTTAATTGCGTTTACGTCTTAACCTCTAAATCCGTATTACCGTAATGACAGGGAAACCTACACGTCACGTTTAAGCTTTAAAAACTTTGCGAATCTTTTGGTTTTCGTGTCATTACGGTTAACGGATTTAGAGGTTAAGACGTAAACGCAACTAAGCAGCACTGCATAGAATACGGTAATTGACCCGCTGCACATTGGAAGTGAATGAATGATTTGGAAATTGTCCAATAGGAACTATCCGACAAAGAAACGTTCGAAATCGGAACACTGGGTTACGTAATTTTAATTTAAAAATAGATTTGGTTTGTTTACAAAGTGTAATCTCTTACGAGTTTTATCTAAAATTGGAGCAATGACTTTTTAATTGTCATTGACATTAACACACATTGTAAGGACGTTTATGTGTCGCTCTGATGACTCAGATGACGTAATAGACGATAAATTGTATATTTTTAAATAATATCAACATAAAGTTTTTTTATCTTAAATATTACCTATTGAAAAACATTTTGAATAGCTCGAATATATCGTCCTTACAGTACAGACGATGTAACCATTGGTCAACTAATATCTATTCACGCTTATGTAGACAAAATGAAAGCCTAACTTTCTACAAGTACATAAACAAATCAACCGTTTTGTAGGAACAGTGGTATATAAAAACAAAGGAAACTGTGCCTCGGCAGTCGGTGCAATAAACTGAAGGTTCTTATCGTAGAGTAATTAGAATTATCTAGCGAATCTACCAAGACTTGCATGTGGACTATCACACGCTAGAATTGAATTGGAAAAACCCAATACCTAAAGTATGTTCTAAGTTTTTCAAAAGCATTTACAGAATTATAGTTAAACAATTGGTTTGGATTCAATTAAGTGGCATGGCAAGACTAGTTTGACTTAGTTTGTGCATTACTACAAATGCTAGGTTTTATTTCTTTCTTTCTTGAATGGCGTTGGCACAGTAAGCGCATTACTCCAGTATCGAGTCAAGATTTGTGTTACTTAGAGTTAAAACATAGGGATATACAGTTTGTAAAAACATAAGGGCGCGGGAAAGGAAAAAAGGATCAGAAAGGTTGGAAATAGATGAAGATGCTAGGTTAAATATGACTGAAATGAGTGGATGAAAAATTATCCATTCACTTAATTTCAGCGACATCATGTTATCCAGTCAACACGTAATCGCTGTATCCTGCCATCTGCCTGTCTGTCCAAGCCAATCTACCTAAAGTACTCTCTACAATTGGATTAAATTGACCGACAGATAGACTGTACTGAATACTAAACGAATAACGATGAATGATGTTATTACAAAATGGATTTGGAAGAGTTTTCTAGGCCAATATATTAGATTACTTTTTAACCTTTAACTCTGGGTGTGGTCTGATAAACTTTTTTGAATATTTACTAAACAGCTTTTATTTTGTCTTCATTGGTTATAGAAATATGGAGGCAAATACCTCCTGCAGAGATACCGTAGACAAAATTAACTCTGATATGACGCAGATACCTCAAGTGATTAATTGAATTAAAAATAAACCTGTGGTGTGTTTCGCTTCGAGATTTTGAATATATTAACTATACCAATTTAAATACAAAATATTACCTACCAACATAACAAATAGTACGAGATCCGACCGCGTAATTTATACGTTCATATGTTTGATTAATAAAATATATTTTTTATCGATATTTATAACTAAACCAATGCAGATCCGCAAAGGTGGCCATCCAAATTTGGCCGCAATGAATTTTAATTAAAATGTAATTAATTATTTATTTTTTAACAATTACGTTCACCTGTAATTGTTAAAAAATATATTTCATTAGAAAGAAATATACCTGAGATACCGAAAAAGTTCAAGGTGCCATCCCTCACTTGGTCGCAACCTAATGTCAGCCAGGTGTAAACAGGTATAATTTCGTTAAATATATACGTTCATAATGTATTATCATGTTATACATACCAAATTGAAGATTATTTTTTTCCCTACATGATGAGATATGGGTGCCTATGCAGAAATGCCCGCAAATAGTGATTGCCAACGATTAAAGATAAATAAAAGCGAGAGAAATTTAAGATAAACACCGTTTGTCGAATAAAGATAGAGCATGCCAGCTGCTTGTCGTTTTCATGCTACTGCGCATGCGTCCATAGATAAGGTGCTCAACTAGTAGCTCGGGTATTTGCTTGGAGTTTAAAATACTCCAAAAATTGAGCAGTAAAAATAATATGTCATAATAATTAATCTACAAAACTAGTGTTTTCAATATTTTTTTAATTATATTCAACTCAAACAATAACTTTTAACTGTAAGACGTTAATTTGAATCTATATTAAAATTTATCTTTATACAAAAATATTTTTTTATTATTATTTTCATCAATATAAATTTTCGTTTATTTTCCTTGAATCCCTGATTAAAGAACCGAATTAAAAACAATGGTAACAGAATTAAACAGAATTGATTTTTTAATTCTGATGAATTCTGTTTCCATTGCTTTTAATTCGGTTCTTTAATCAGGGATCTGATTAATATAAATTTTTCAGTTTTATTTTTTGAAAACAAAAAATGTTGGAAACATTTATTTAGCAATTATTATTTGTTTAAAAAAAATATTTATTAATTAGGTATATATTTTAAAAGAAAAATGCACAAACCATTTTTCCATTTGTTAGGGATAGTGACAACAAAAAGTGAATTATTTATTTTTGATTTTATGATGCAACTTTTTTTTTATTACAAAAAACACAAACACTTTTTATAACAAATACAAACATTTTTTTTTAACACGGTGTTTATCTTAAATTTCTCTCGCTTTTATTTATCTTTAATCGTTGGCAATCACTATTTGCGGGCATTTCTGCAAAGGCACCCATATCTCATCATGTAGGGAAAAAAATAATCTTCAATTTGGTATGTATAACATGATAATACATTATGAACGTATTTATTTAACGAAATTATACCTGTTTACACCTGGCTGACATTAGGTTGCGACCAAGTGAGGGATGGCACCTTGAACTTTTTCGGTATCTCAGGTATATTTCTTTCTAATGAAATATATTTTTTTACAATTACAGGTGAACGTAATTGTTAAAAAATAAATAATTAATTACATTTTAATTAAAATTAATTGCGGCCAAATTTGGATGGCCACCTTTGCGGATCTGCATTGGTTTAGTTATAAATATCGATAAAAATTATATTTTATTAATCAAACATATGAACGTATAAATCACGCGGTCGGATCTAAAATGTGCAATGTTTTTTAATCCTAATGTACCTATCTCACAACATGCATCAGTATCATTGTAAAGTCTGACTCGGCATTTTCAGTTTACAGACTTTTCCGTGCCTGCGCCTCATTGCAGCATTAATCATTCACTCATTCATCATTCATCAGGATTCATTCAGTCCGGAGAGGCATGCATTCAAAGGAAACTGGGCTGTTTCAGGACACGAGACTGTGCAATTGAAAATAGTCCTTGTGTCTTTACAATATGGATGTAAAACTGTAGGGAATGATAAATGAACTATGTATTTTGTTGAAACATTTTGTAACACTGTCATATGAGGATGTAGTTCACTACGTTTATCATTTCCGTATTAAAAATAACTAATATCAGTAGGTAGTTATTAACTAGATTAAAAATAAACATATTCCGATTGTCTCTTTTAGCGAATTAAGATAGGTATTTTGTTGTTTATACATACATTACGTTACGGTTTGTCGAGTAGAGTGATATTACTCTCAACCCATAATTGAATTATCTCGCTCAGCGCCGATATAGTACAGCCCAGTGAAGGGTACGTTGAGAATTAATTTAATTCAATTTGCGATCACACTCGGCTATCGAAGGGTAATTCAATTCTAGCACCATCGGGAAAAGCAATTTGATTTTAAAATATTGCGCTTCAAAGTGTGCCCGTTCTCTTTGTAGGTTGGTCGGTAAATCTACAAAATTATATGCCACTACAAAAGCGTTTTTATATCGATTTCTCTAATGATATCTAAATACTTACCCATAAAAGCAGTATCATGAATCAACACTTATGATTGATGAATAAAATTACCTGAATCAAAAAGGTAACGATTATTAAAATGGGAAACATTTAACTAGTTACATGTGAAGCTTCTATCAAAATGAATGAATGAATAGTTGTGATTTAAGAGTGACTGGATCACAACATAGTAGAGAAAACCTTGCTTCTGGTTATACATTGATAATGTAAATGCTTTCACTCGACATGGAAACTCTTGATAGGTACCTAGTTCGATTTCATCATCGATTAAAATGTTTTCGATCGGTAGCTTTTATAGATTTCTCCTATTTTCTAGTAGCATGTCATTATCAACTTTACTTGGTAGGTAATGCAACGACACATAAACAAAATTCTTGTCGTAATTGTTGTGAGACTTGTATTTAAATGAGAAACGGTAATTCTAACATCTCCGTAAAAGCTTGTTAGGGTAGGTTGAGCCAGACATTTGGCCAGACAAGGCTCGCTTGGCTTCCCCCCAATTTTCTGGTGGGCGCGTCTGTTAAGTTGAGCGGCTTTCTTGATAAGAGGCCAATTATTTATGTAGTAACTAAGTTGTAAGCATTCAAACATAATATTTTGAAACGTATGTCGTATAACTGAGTGAAATTACCTACCCACCTATTACTTTCTGAGAATTAAACTGTGAATGATTGTACGCGATTTTCGCCGTCGCGTTTTATGTGGTTTAAATATTGGCTTGACTCTCACAGTAGGTTAATAAATGTTCAATAATACTTATATGGGAGTCATAAGTATTTATCCCACCCAAGTACCTACGAGCCTTTCACAATGCGAATCTCCTCAATAGCGAAGTAGAGTTTTTATCGGTTTTACTGCGAAAGCTGCGTGCAGTAAATTCTGTTATATCTAGGGTAGGAAATGCGGTATCTATGTGGCGTTGTCATGTTATGGGGTTATTAACTTATATAGTTTTTTTTGTTAAAAATATAAGTGCCATTTTCTTATAGGTACCTACACTGTATTGCTTTTTTAAAGGCGCCCTATCTCTAAATTAAGTGGTAATTACTTAGAAGCTTTTAAAAAGTCTATTGTTGTTAAACAGGTACCTGCGAAACACTAATTACGTTAAGATAATTCAGTTTGCGTGGTAGAAGAATTACATTTATTTAGAGAACAAACAATAACTCGTTATCACTTAAAACAAATTCCATGACATGTTAAACCGTTGATGGAAAACCTATAACTCAGTATTTATACCAAGGTTCAGTTTCTCTACTGCCGAAGTCGTAAAATACTTTTCACACGATGTATGCAGCATCATAAACCCTATACTTTGACCTCTATCGTACACCTGGGTACACATACAATAGGAACAGTTCTCCCATAGCAATTCTACCTGCCAAATAAGGTGTGTGTCTTGTGAAACAAATAAATTCTAAGATAAAGCAGCCAGGCTGAAGGTGGGCAGACTTCTATTGCAATATTATTGCCTGGTAGGTATAATGTTATTGCTTTCGTCGTAACTGATTTAGTGAATTGTGCCTGTTTGGGAAGATGCCAAATGCTTGTAAGTGTGCGGAATTTAGAGAGACTTTATCAGTTAATTGATATTGAAGATTTGTTATAGCTAATCAAACTGCACTTGTGTTTTAAAAACCGCTTTGGGTTTGAGAGTAAGTATAATAGTAATCCATAATAGATTCCTAAAAAATATTCATACGGTGATTAAGTAACAATGTAGTTAGTCATAACAGTGAGTGGGTCCTGTAATTTAAAGGTATAGAAATACGAAAGAATCTGCATACAGCATGTCGACATTCAGCTATTTACAACATTAGCAAACAATGCCTTATCTCATCAACATGGGAGGTTATCTCTGCATTCCACAGGATTAGATGCAGCCCGTGACGTCATTAAATTCAAAATGGCCGCTGACGTGCAACAGCATTGGCGTTCGCAATTATTTCACTCTTTTCAATCATTCATCCAGTCGACAAGAGTACTCAGCGGCACTCAGGTTTACAACGTTTTTATAGAATTTTGGTAAACAAAATAAAGTGCATTTGGTATAAAAAGTCGACGAATGTTTTTGTTGATGTGATCATCCATCACTTCAACTTCAACGGTGGGAAAATATCAAGGCCTTTTCGGATAAAATATTATGTCATACTCACCTTATATTATAGTTAAGTTTTAACTTCATTCAACAAACTAAGATATTCGTACGATCAGTGATTTGACCTCTTTTAAATAATGTTAAGAAACAAACAAACTAAGTTAATTCTATGTACGATATATAAGATTTTTTACATCATCTTCTACTAATTTAAAATGATTCCTTTGTCCATAAGTAGAAAATGTTTAACCTATGAATCATGGCAATTATTTACTTAAAAACGATTAAATATTTTTCAGTTAATAATATGTGACTTTTATGTTTAAGTATAATACCGACAGACTTCAACATTCTATATAAAAGGTAATAACTTAAATTATTTACACTTAATTTTATTGTTTTTTTATGTGTACAACACTTGTAGCATTTTGTAGAAACCATCAACACTCATTCATAATTTTACCGCACACAGCTCTAATAAAAAAAAGCTTGCAGCGCCGGAAACCGCGTATCGTCAGCGCTTTTGCCGCTAAATATAGACCGACACGCACGTGTGAAATATACAAAATACCAACCGAAATAGAATCTATACAAATATTTGAAAAATATTGCGACTAACCGAAAAATTTTAACATTAAGTAATACAAAAAGCAATTGTTGAGCATTTATGTTTTTATTGTACTCAATTAGAAGCATAACTTGATATGAATAATTTTTGGTCGTTAGCTAATTTTGGGCGAAAAGAGAAAGTATTTTTGTTGAATAGATAAGAAATAAATAATATACTAGGCGAGCAGATAATAAACGTATTGTGTATACAAAGTAGATTTTAATTATAAGATATTTTATCTAAGGCCGTCAGTGCAGCCGACATTGGATCAATAAATTTTAATTAGATAAGTTAAATAGAAACTCTCACTCGTTCATTCAATGATTTGTTCATTACATAGCGAACTGGTTAGCTATACAAAGTTGTTATCTAATAAACTAAGTTTGTGCATTCGAAAATTGGAATAATTTTGGGATTTACTCGAGCGCGTCAAATGACCAAAAACGGGGGAATCATGCAACCTATTGGGTCCCTCTACCAATTTTATAGGGTTGAGCAGGCAGGCAGCTGATCAAAAAAGTTAGTATTGAAAAAGAATATAAAATCTGACGTTATTTTTTGTCTGATCGACCATTAACTTATTCATTTTTCTAACCGGCTTTGCAGCTTATGCGTTTCGATGTTTTAAATTCTAGAATCATTTTTCTTAATTTTTATTATTGCAGTAGCATATAAGTTCAGC
Organism: Emmelina monodactyla; assembly: GCA_916618145.1. NCBI lineage: Eukaryota > Metazoa > Arthropoda > Insecta > Lepidoptera > Pterophoridae > Emmelina > Emmelina monodactyla. The sequence continues at coordinate 9,496,879 of OU745304.1, read as the reverse complement.
ACAACCAACAATCACATTTTAACTTAAGACTTTATCTTCTTAGCATTATTAAACAAATCTTTATTTGCCTCCGTACATATTACGTAGTCAACAAGTCCTCCCACATTCTTCAACCATACTGAGTCATCAACTCTATCAATTTACCACATAAACAATTGTAACCACTCTTTATTGACAATTTGTCGTCGTTATACTACCAGATGGCAATCATAATTTATTGGACGCACCCATAAAACAGACATTCCGATATAAAATTGGATTGTTATGAATCTTATTTCACCCCACATACCGAAAATAGCATTCGCCATTTTCTTATTATAGACACAGTCGTAAAAGTATGAATGGAAATAATAAATAACCGTAAAGAGTGCTGGTTCGGTTATTAACTGGCGTCAAGGTTGTATTTTTGGCAAGCTCTCTACAAACAACGCTTATTTACCCCGGGTTTTACGGCTGGTGCGCGTACGCAAGAAAATAAACGTTGTGAAGAACGGATCACTTACTTCGCGTTTCTAAACAAACTTTGTTGGACTAATCCACTCAGAATGACTGTTGGAACTATTGAATGTAAGTAGGTTTGTTTATCTGATTTTAGTTTTATTATTCTTAACTAGTATTACTATTTACTTTATTTTACTAGCTAGAGTATTATGATGCGCTTATTATACCTACTTACTACCTACTCTTACAGAAAAAAACATAAATATTTGTATATAGAACATTCTTTCCTTTTTAATCCTTAGTATTCTTGTAGAGTCGATCTTAACATCAAAGTTATAAGCCAGTGATAAGACTCGTTCCTGGAATTCACTCACTCGCAGACAATACTTCATTCAGCTCGTAAAAAATCAAAGAACAAGCGGCCAGTATCTTCAACATTTATCTGTTTAGAACAAAGAGGCTTTTATACTGCAAATGCACCGATATAATAAATTTATTTTACAATGTTTTGTATGGCACCAAACTACAACAAGTAGTAACTTCAATCAAAGAAATATAAAGTTATAATTTATTGACTTTTTACAATTAAAATTCTCTAAGACACGACTTTTCTTTAATCTAATTCATTGTCAATGACATCATTGCTACCGGTGTGAAAGTTCATATTTTATCCTATTTTTTGATTCTTTGATACCTGCACTTTGAGTTTAAAAGCACTTTACAACCTTTGACACTTTTGACATTTTCCTTCATTCAATTTCGTCAGCGAATAAATCCAATACGGTTGGCATATTCGCGTGAGTGAGTGAGCTATAACAGTATAGTTCAACTGTACTAGCGTGTAGATAGATATAGTTAGTTCAAAAGTGTTCATATAAGAACGGTTACAAAGAAACCGCATTGAAGCGGGTTGAGCTTTCTCTGTAAACGCAGACAATACCCATTGATGTGGTATTCGGTCGCGGTTACACGATAGAACGGTTCAGATCTTTCTTAAACTGTAGAAAAATATGCATTATTGCTTTTATTGCCTTACTTATTGACAGAATAATAAAAAAAATCTTAGGTAAAAAGTTTCAAAAGCATTAAATTATACCTATCGAGAAATTATTTTATTTTCATAACTATCAAAACTCTATTTTCCTGTTGTCCCTCTATTAACTTACGTAGTTTAAACAAATGACTTAAATATTTTGTAAATATGATTCATCGCAATGACAAATTTGTATTGCTTGACTTTGTTGCATTTAATTCTGTTCTATTTTCGATTTCTTCCTGCTGTAAAATTACCTACAATATTGCAAGTATGTAAAGACCAACATCAAAGGGTTTGGCGGAGCCCGTTTGACATTCGCCACGCCCTCTGTAAATAAACCTACTAAAGCTCAAGCCGGTGTAAGATCGATAGGCTGGTGGCACGACATGACTAGTATCACTACCAATTCAGGTAGTCACTTTAAATAATTACCTATCTTAACAAAACAGGTAAATAACAAGGAAACATAAGACGCAATTAAAGTTAATCACAGATAATAGTTTCACATACTGACACCTCACTCAGTATAGTTCATTCATTCACTCACGCGCCATAAAATCACTTGCTAACTCGGCAGTAGAGTTCAAAAATACCAACCTAATATAACCGGCAAACAGTCGGTGTTTGAAAATGGAATGCGGGCATGCAGCCTGGAGCTATGCGTATTTCTGGAGCAACGAGGAAGTGCGTCTTCAAGACTTGTCTATAATATCGACTTGAAAATTTAAATTGTTTACGCTATAATGCATCCTTTAACTTCTTCCGTTGAGCCTAAATATTTATAACTAGCCAGCAATGCGATTTGGAAAATGCACAAGATAGAATGTCAGTGGTATTTCCGTGACGAAACTTTAAAACAGAATTTCTATTAAATTTAGAATAGACTCATAGAGCTCGTTTATTGCTCGATGTAATGGCCCAATTCGAACGCTGGAGTTCATCGTTAGGGCTAATAATAGTAGACTTGAGCACAAAATAACTTGACTATAAAAAGCCTAGTAGGTAGGTATTGAAAATAATGAACACTATATAAAAATGTTTAACTAAACAAATGTTGTTTTGGTAAAACTAAATTTCTATTACCTACGAGTACATGATTTATTTAACACAACAATAACAAAGTTCTTAACGAAATAAAGTTAATTGAAAATCAGGAAATTGCACCTGAAGTTGCCTACTCCAGTTCAATTTTGGAACTTTGTAACTTGGCATTTTGCCCGCCAACTGTAATAATGTTTTGGTCTGATACAAACTTATATTTCATTGCAAATGGTTTTTTTTTTGCAACATTCAAAATCAAATGGCTATAGCAATCAGAATCGTCCATTCCATAAAATTACGAACATCGAAACGGAAGTGTTTGTATTTCGAATAGCGCTACATTGACGGTTTATAAAAATACGTTACCCGAATACTAAGCGAGTTACAGAAGTACTTGTTAAATTTAAAACAAACATCGCAACATTGTATTGTAAGTACAAAGCTGTAAATGAATTTTTCAATGTAAATGAAGTTTCAATCACTATAGCTTTTGTAAGTACAATTTTAATGTAATAATTTATAGGTAGAACTCTAGAATTTCCGTTTTTAACCGGACTAAGTTGTAACTTTTTTTTGCCCATTTTTTCTACAGTGGAGGTAATATGGCCGTTGCCGGCTGAATGACTTCATTCGGCCGGATAAGCCGGCTCTATATCGGGAGTAGGCCGGTATATACCCGGCCACTCTGAGGTGGGCTGTAAATGGCACAGTCACCTTATGAAGATGATTTTGGCGCAGTTTGATTTCAAAGATGGCAAAATTTGTTTAAAATTTATTAAAAAACATAGATACTTGTTATCCCAGTTCTTAAGTAAGCCCATTATAAAGAAATAAAGAAATCACGGGTATCAGCTTTGGAAAGGCAGTCCAGATTAAATAAAAAAAACTTGTCAAACATATGAGATACCTAAGTATCCGCTAAACTCTAATGACTTCTTCCCGATCCTGATCTTAACTGCGACACCACAATCCACGAGGATACAAATAAATTGGAAAATCCTGGTTTCATGATCGGCGTCGCCATTTAATTTTAACTACGGATATATCCGGCTAACCTGTCAGACGGTGGACATCCGGCGACCTGGCTCGAGGTGATCGTTGCGTCACTTCCACTTGATAAACTATGTATAGATTAGTGCAGGCATGTTTTATAGACGTGTAAAAACAAATGAGAAACACGCCATATGCTGTAGAAAATTATAATGTAACTTTCCATGAACGGCCGACTGAAAATTAGGTGGAATAGAATATGGCGATGTGAAATACATTTTGCATAGGCAGATTATTGAAATATACAAGCCCCGGGTATTTTATTGGCCATAAGGTAAAATTGATACGGCATTATAAGCCGGCCTGATGCATGCCTTTAAATATTTCACTTTTTATTACAGATTTACCTAAAGTCAACTATATTTCGTAAACATGGTTCTGTAAATTGCTTTAGATCACAGAAACATTAAATTACAGTTTCTTTACGTTTATTGTATGGAAAGATCTTATAAGAAAAAAAAATCATACTAAAATCCACATGTACACTTTGTAACCTTTTAAAAGCGGGTTACAACTTTGCTCACACGTTTAACATCTTAAACACAATTTAAAATGTCACTTTATAATCCTAACAAGAATCGTTGCTCAAGCTGGGTGATAAATTGACTGATGTGTTAATAATTACATGTTTACATCAACAGACTACTAACTACACACACATACACATATTTATACACCTATACAAGTAAGTGACTCACTAACGGACCATGCGCGTGCACTTGCAAAATGATGTTTTCATACATAATAGCTTTACGTACCTACAGTAGGTACCTAAGTGATTGAAGTGCAAAACTTGATGTCATTCTACCTTTGCATATTTCAGGCTATATGTAAGTACTATTTATGATGACATACAGTTACTTAACCTCGAAAGGTTTTGTCAACTCAATTTTATTACACATTTCTACATTATGGTCGGCTACCAAAGCTGATTTGCAGAATCGTAGTAAAATTCGAAATCAGTTTGTTTAGTCTTAAATGTACAGAATAAGTATTAGCCTTAATATTTCCTTTGCTCAAATAATCTAACAATGATCGAAAGACATTTACAACCAGTTTTCAATTGTTTTTGCATCTAGTCTGGATAGTTAGAAATTGTATCGGCCTGAAATAGGCGTCTGGCATTACCACGAAAACACTGGTAAATGCTATGAATCAGTCTGATAAGGACTGGATCTATTTACAGTGTGACACTAAGCTACCAAACTAGGTAACCAACTCCTACAGGCTACGACATAAGTTGGCACCATTGAGAACATAAACTATGGAGAGAACTGACAGGTATATCGCGTGAAAATCAGAGTTAAGTATTAAATGTTTGTTCTATGAAAGTTGCGGCTAATGTCTGTTTATAAGTTACGTATATTTTGTCAAATACCTTATATCATTGAGAAAGTTTTTGTGATCTCGACCTGCAGCAAATATAACGAGCAAATTGTGCCGATAATCTCCACCGGTTTCATACTCAATGTTTGTACAGGATCTAACAATTTATAGTAAAACTTTAATCTTGAATGAATTATCATGATTTACGTAGGCATCGTGTTAGCATAACCGCCAGTTGGTAAATAGCACACAGATGGCTGAGTACCGGTTGCGATCTCGATGTCAAGTACCTAGTTGATTGTTGAACTTAGGAACCGCTTTTAACCGGATTCTGATACCCTGATAGTTACTAAGACTTGGTGACACGGGTCGGGAGAGATAGACATCGCACTGTCAGGGAAAGTCTTAAGAGATCTTTGATAGATTAACTTATCTATAGCTGTTTAAGTTCAATGCTAATTAGTTGAATACTAAGGTTCTTGGGAGTTGGGTCTCAAATGTCGGTCATTAGACGAAAACAAAAAAAAAAATATAGTACAGTCAAAAGCATAAATATATAATGTATCAGAGTCTACAATTAAATGTTAGTTGCAAAGTTTCAATTTTATTTTGGCATATACAGTTATCAAATTATTGTCACCAGTATAAGAATCATATATATCTGCGGGTTGAAAATGTCCAATTACATCGTATCTTTTAAAGTAGTCTGTATTATATAGGCTGCCTAACATTCTCTGGTATCTAAGCGCCCAGAATAGTCAAAAATATCTTCGGTTACATGGTACAAGCAATTCTAAGTCTTTCGCCATAAGGTTTATAATTAATGATTATTGCAAAGATTTATTATCACATGTCCATAAGCTAGTAGTGTAGCCATAACATGTGGAATCCTACAAAAATCGTGTAAAACTTGACTACAAAAATAAAACGTGACAGGAAAAGTGCCCTTAATCAAAAAAAAAACGTACTTACTTGAAATTAAACTCATTTTAACGGGTTTTACGCGTTTATTTTATTATTTTTGATTTTCCGACGTTTCGGCTTCAATAAAAACCATATACAAGCCACACAGCAAGATTAGCCACCATCTTCGTCCAGTAAAAAGCAGCATCCCTTTACAAGACCCAGGCGTATACAAGATTGACTGTGACTGTGGGCTCTCATATATCGGTCAAACGAAACGGAACGTGTCTACTCGAATAAAAGAACATATCGCCGATGTAAAAAACCGTCGCTATACAAAATCTGCAGTCTGTGAGCATTCCATGGATAAGCCCAACCACTATCTAAGATTTGATACCGTTAAAATCCTAGCAAAAGAGAAACATTTTATTCCTAGGCTGGTAAGAGAAACTATTGAAATTAAAAAACACCCTAACTTCAATAGAGAAGATGGTTGGAAGCTGTCACCAACGTGGGATCCAATACTTAGCAAAATAAAAAAGAACAACCAGCAGACCAATAAGCAGAAAAATAAAGACACTGTCAGCGTCTACTGCGTGAACCCGAGCGACTATGCGAGAAAATTACGAAACAGATGGCGGTGAATTCGAAAAATCGTTTTTTACTTAACTCTATGAAGACGTCAAACATCTCAGTCTACCCGTGACCACGGCATTTGCAAAAATGCCGAAACGTCGGAAAATCAAAAATAATAAAATAAACGCGTAAAACCCGTTAAAATGAGTTTAATTTCAAGTAATAATAATCGCGTAAATCTAAGAAGTTATATAAAAAAACGTACTTATTTTTGTAGTAGCCCTAAAAAATTTATTAAAATTTATTTACATGAAGAAAACGTTATTACGTATATTGCGTTAGTTATTTTATAAAAATAAAACATGAATTATAAACCAAACTAAAACCCTTTGATTAAATAAAAAAAAATTGAACTTGGAATTAAAATCTTGTGTATCGTCCTTCTGCATTGATGACATCTAGAAATACAGCATTTTGACAGAAATCAACACCTCGCAGGGAATCCCATATTTGCATGACATGCGTACGCAATGATTCCGATGTTCGGGATTCATGGTGATCATCGATGATGATAGAATTTTACAAATATTCTGCAGTACAATTTTATTAATTTGCAATACAATGACATGAATGTCAGAACTATTATTATCTATGTTTATAGATTCCAAAGTGGTTTTTCGATTAAGTTCTATCTACTATTTGAAAATAATTATTTCTTATCTGAAGATTTTCATTGCGTGGTTATGTCATATTGACATACAATAAAAAACATACTATATGACAATGTATGTCACTGGTCATGTTGATTACCTATACATAATAGAATAAAGAAATAGGTTTGTCGGTTCATTTAATCAATAATTAAATAATTTTTTTTCTCGTCATATATTTCTAACCTTAACTAAACATTAATGGCACATACTTAGTAAAGAAAAAAACAGAAAATATAAAGAAAAGAAAATTTAAAATCACACAGAAACGAGAGAAGTGATATTTTTTTTGTAGGTAATTATTATCTTACACTAGATTTTATAAGTTATTATTGGTGTTATTTATTCGCCTTTTTTAACTCAATCCCTTAGTCAATGAGATCAGTGAATTCGTTTAATGGTTACGAATACGTTTTTTTATTTAGGCACTACCGCTTGACACTACTAGTTGTGCCATGGGAGATTTTTACCTCCCATTACACTATCGGCATTTTCCAGTAGTGTAATTTCAGATAAAACCGCGGGCGGGGCTTTCTTTCAAAAAACTATTTTCTTACGACTTTAATTATAAAAGATTAATTCAGTTCTAAACAAAAGCCACGTCAATGACGTCATGCATAAAATGAAACAGATAAATAAAGATGATTACTGTGACTTAAGTCATAGAGTTTATTTTTCTTAAGCGCGAAGATATTTTTGAAAAATTAAATGCTTAGATACCAATGAATAGTGTTTATGCCAACATAATATTGAACATCTTGATGCGTTATATAAAATTGCAAATTATTGCGATGATATTTATGTCAACTTTGTTTGGTTACAATGATATGGTTATTATGACACTAACATAAAATTGAATTTTTCACCCAAAGATATTTTTGACTATCTTGTCTTATAATATCTTTATGCTTTTGACTGTACATTATAATGGGAACTAATTATCAGTGTTCGGTTTAACCTTACATTTTATTGCAATAGCGTAATATTGTCAACTCAGGCTTTTACCTTATTTAAGTAATTTTGGTTAGTGCATATTAAACCGTCAAGCAGAGCAGTACTCTATAAATACCTACCTACCTTTTCATGTTACTCGTCAGTTTAGTGCAATAAACTCTAATTTCCTAAAGACGTATTTTACTTCTATCAATCTACCGAACAATCAGTTTTGTCGATTAAGCAAATAATTGGTGAGCACCTATTGCAACATTGAGTGACTTTACTTTATGCACATAGTTGAAGCAATAACAAAGCAAATACTGAAGAGGTTAAAGTTGACAACGCGGTCAATGTCAATTATCTTAAAGCGTTCACGATCAAATCATTTGCATGAGAAAAAACATAACTCTACGCTGCCGTTCAAAGTTTGTTCAAGTATTCGGAACTCATTTCAATACAGTTTTGTCAACATTGAGTAGTAGTCGATACTACGAATCCTTGTCTACGGTTTTCGTAGCATTGATTAAGTAAAAGACTTTAACGAGCCTTAATTTTAAAAAACATACATTAGGTATTTTTGTATCTCATTGTATTTAATCTTAAAAACATGTAATTATTTAAAAACTAACAGCGAATTAAAGATTTTGTTCAGCTTTCATTTCTATGCGATAACAAAATACCAAATTAAATGTCATTACCTTACTAAAATAACACCGTAATCGCCTAAAATAATTTCCATTCTATCCCTAACTTTCCTGTATCAACTAACAATAATTTCCATCAACAAACCGCAAAGGATCAACTCGAATTAGACGCTATTAATTCCACATCCCCAGTTTTGTGCCCATCTCAGTCATCCTCTTTTAATAAACAGACCGAAGTTTGAACAAGGGACAGAATCCGGTCAGCGTAAAAAGTAATTAAACGTAGCGTTTAAAACAGGGATTAAAACGTGGGAGGGTCGCACAAACAAATGAACGCTTACCTGTGACATTTCACGGACTGACGAACTTTAGCTGATCACGTTCAGAACTTTCCAGAGAGTTATATAACAACCACAGAATTATATGCAACACTTCGGCAATTACTATCAAATTAGTTTTCGTTTATCGCAAATCTAGCTGATAATTTGGCGAAATTATCAGTTGTGATTTTAATCGATAGCACATAGTATGATAGGTTAATCTTATTTGTTTTTGCTAACAATAGAAGATTATCATTACAGAGTTTAGTATTCAAGAAGGTGACAGTGACATCATGTGGTGTGGAATCACGATTACTGTGTCATGGATAATATATTTCCCAAGAGAGATAGGTACAATGTGGGAGTTAGGTAATGTTTTGAAGCAAACACACAATCAATGCATATTAATGGTCTTCTAGATACAAAACATTCGTGATTAACTGAAGGTTGCTCTTTAATTGTACATAAACTAAACACAGTTCCATCCTATTTCAATTTCTTAAAGAATAATTCTCTGTCAAAATTATTTCCATGGTTTTATAAACAACGTAATTTTTTTTCGATGTAGGTATATTTTGTTAATATTCGGTTTATTTGGTCAGTGTTATTCACAGCAGACGTTTGTTACTGTTATGCAATGCTTTTAGAGAGATCTTGTTACTTCAGTTTGTTTATTTTGTTAGCTAGACGTGCCGAGTAACAGCAAAAAACTCTTTGTAACTCAGCTGTGAGAGAATCCTTGCGAAGCGGACAGCCAAATAGTTTATGAATGGTGTTATTACTATCTTTTGTGTGTGTTTTATTGTGAGGACAATATCCCTAGGGTATCTAAATATCTTTTGTTATCTGTGGGAACATATTTACCTTGGTTAAAGCTATTTTGTTTCTTTGACAGTGATAATTATGACTGCATTGTCTCAAGAAATCACGATCGGAAGGCGCAGTCTTTGTTGAAACGGTAATGATTCTTGAATGACGCTGGAAAGTTTTTGTAGTCATTTGTAAAGATTAACAACTGTTATGTTATGGGTCGGTAGTTTAATATTATTGAAACGTTCTTTGGCATTGTGCGTAATATTAATAACAATTCGTTACGCAGTTAAAACGGTATCTATTGGATCTGTTATTAGTTTGCCTTTCGAAAGCCATTAAAATATCATCGTGTATGATCGTATTTGGTAATATGTAGTCGGTTACATAAGTGTTGTGAGCTTTTGACTCAAGTGCTATGATGGAGGAGGTCGTAAAGTAAAAGTGGAATGGTTGAGTCGTAAGTTCTTCGTGCTAATAATACCTTTGCTATGAGTTGCGTTTGTTAAATTTCGTTTAGATTTTCTCTCCGCTTCCATGATTTAGACTTCCGCAGTAATTTTGACTGTGATTAAAGAAAAGTTGGCTGCATTTGGTGGGGGTTTAGAGATGTTGAGTAAACAGCGAACTCGTGAATTAGTAATGAGTGACAGCGTGACCGCAGTCATGGTTGGGTTTCGATAGTGACTACCGCCCACCGTTGTAGTCGGATATGGTCGACAATCGTCTATTGCTCGTGACACAATGCAGATGTTTCGCCGACACTTTCTCTTTAAACGCTTCGTGTGAAATGGGCCGAACTTGTGCCTAACTACGCGTAGGGCGTGTCGTAGCTACAGTGGATATGACTCTCGCGGGAGTAGCGGCGCTCGGAATTTAGTACTGGGAGTCGAGAGGCCCTAGTTAACCAATTTGGAATGTTTTGTTTTATTAGGGGAGAGCGACTCGCCCGTATGATATTACCGAGTTGGTCGTAATAATAGCTCTGTGTACGAGGAAGGATACATTTACATGATTGTGTGCGAATGATAAGAGAAGCGGCGTTGACGACGAGGGTCGCCGGCCGCATCGATCGTGCTGTTTGTAAACATTGCGCGTCGTGGGCCGCGCGGCGATGTACCGGGGACTCACCTGTATGGTGTGCGCGCTGTCCTTGTCCAGCAGGAACTCCATGGACTTGTGGTGGCGGTTGTCGCACTGGTCGGGCGCCGGCAGCGCCAGCAGCGAGCGCGCGTGCAGCACGGTGCGCTGCGTGTCCACGTCGGTCTCCAGCACGCCCGGCGCGCGCGGCCGCGGCGGCCGGCCGCCCGGGGGGCCCGCCGCGCGCGACACACCCTCCTCCTTCAGCGGGATGCGAACATACTGCGGCGCGCCACCCGTGGCGCCCGCTCCCTGCGCCACCTCGCTCGGCACTGACAATCCCGACGACGCCTTCCCGTTCGCGCCTGCGCCCCTTGATTTTTTTTCCTTGCGACCGGAAAATCGGAAGTTCGCGAATCGCGAGAGGAAGCCCGCGATGCGGCTGCGCGGCGCGCGCGCGGCCGTGTCCGCCATGTCGCTGTGGCGCTCTGCGGCCGGCGCGCGCGGCTCGTCCGCCCCCACCACCGACACCTCCGCGTCGCACGCGTCATCGCTCGCGGACTCGCTCAGCGCGACGCTCTCGCTCGTGTTGGTGCTCGTGCTCGGCTCGCGCCAGCTCACCTCGGCGACGACGGGCGAGAACGTGACCCCGCGCGAGCCGCCGGCGGACACGGAGCGCGGCGGCGCGCGCGCGGCGGCGGCCGACACCAGCTGCAGCGACGCGCGCAGCTCCTCGGGGGTCTCTCGCTGCGGGGTGCCGCGCGCGCGCAGCTCGGGCGTCGAGCGAACTCTTGCGTCACCACTTCTAAGAGGTGTTGAGGAAAATGCAGGTTCTCTAAGTGGGTCAGGGGACGGTGTTCTCGGTGGTGACGGTGACGGTGAAGAAGGTTCTACTCTTCTTCGTAGTTCATCTAGCACGTCGTCCCACACGCCCCACGAGCTGTGTAGTCTTCTAGCTGTCATAACAGACAGCTGTCGGTCGAAGTTACCGCTCTCTTCGAGGGCTCGTCTTGCACTCTCGTCGAGTCTTCGCGCGGTCGCTTCCATTTCTCTGGCAAAAGCTTGTTCCGATTCGGTGGTAGAGTCGCTGCTGGCACTGGGTTCCCGGGGCGGTGGCGGGGGTCGGGGGGGTCGGGTCGGTGACGGCGGGGGGCGGAGGCGGGGGCAGGCGCGGGGGCGGCGGCGGCGGGTGCCGGGGGCGCCGCGCCCCGCCCCGGTAGTCGAGCGCGGTGAGGTCCGCCACGCTGACGGTGAGGCTGTCCGCGACCTCGAAGGATTGTCGGAAGCGCGCGCTGTGGCCGGCGTGCGCAGGGTGCGCGGGGGGCGCGAGGCGCGCGTCGGAGCACAGGTGCAGGTCGTCGGGCAGGGACAGCGCGCGCGCGCACCGCGGCGGCCGGCGCTCGGCGCTCGGGGACGCCAGGCACGGCACGGAGGCGCCGCACGCGCTGTGTTCTATCTCCGGCTGCCTTCTTGATGTCGGTGGCGGCCGGCGCGAGCGCTCGCAGTAGCCGCTGTCTTCACTGAGGTTCTCGGCGGACAGTGTAGTACGCGGCGCGGGTCTCTTCGGTGGCGGGGACGGTGCCGGCGACTCCAGCGAGTCGGGGGACAGGCTGGGGGACGCGGGCGCCGCGCAGGACCGCTCCAGCGACTCGAACTGCGCGAGGCTGGAGGAGCGGGACAGCGAGCCCGCGCTGCCCGGCGACGCTCCTCGCTCGCGCCGGCGCCGCTTCGCCGGACACGCCCACTCGCGCTCCGACTCACTGTCGCACTCCGAACCTGAGAACCACACTGACACTTAACAACACTCCTAGTTATCAAATATTAACAGAAGGGAATTCGTAACAATATCCCAAATAAATTAATTTTTAACAAGTAATCTCGCAGACCACTAGTCGCGCCGGTAATGACAATGACACAAATTGTAGCGTGCGCTTGCACACATTTTCACTTGGACACAATCCAATTTTATAAATATACTCGTTTGCCAAAAAAACTGAATATAAAATATATATATTTTCATAAAAACATGTAGATGACTATTTTATTATTTTGTAATAATTTTGACAATGTTGAGGGTTGCTACCCTTGTTTTTTCTTTAAATTATACTGCCATCTATAACTTTATTTCTGAATCACTTCAAACATCATTAGAAAGTTATTTACTCTACTACTCAACAGATGGCGTTGTTTACGTTTTTAACCGACTTCATATATTACAGGTATAAAATACTTTTATTGAAAAGGGGTATTAAATATCAAAAATTTACATCTTAGTAGGTATAGTATTATCTATTTGATATAAGCTATTTGATTTACTTCAGTTAAAGTTATTAATTTTACACGGTAAAAAAAGGTTTTATATACTATTTCATTTCAATACCAGCTTACCTGCTGTACCCTGAACATGGATGACGGAATCTGCGTCGGAATCCGAGAGCCAGGTAGCTGCCGATGATCTTTCAGAGCGGAGGTCATCGCTGGTTTCCTCCACTATCGTCTCAAGGTACAGGGCGTGAGTGCTGCCATTGTCTGCAAACAAAATAAACAGTAAGAAATCTAAAGCAACGCCGTCTACATTATAAGATCCAAACTACCATATGAACTTTCATATAGTTGGTCTACTCGACGCTAGATGGCATTGATTGTAGAGACAGTATAAAAATGTAGAGTAAGCAATTAAACAAAATGTTTTGTCATGCTTGTTGCTTAATTTTAATTGCAAATTATTCGCACTGCGAATAAAACATACCACGTTTAGTTACATAACGAACATTATGAACTTAGTGAATCTAGATTATGATTACGAGTATGTAGGTACATCCAACCTCCATTATGATTAGCTAATTACCCTGAATTATGATTTAATATTGTAAAATTATTCAACAAAACATCAAGAGCTCCCTGTATTTAAATGTATTACACTCTGTAGTAGTGTAGAATTAAACTCCAGAATGCTTTCTCTTTTTGTAGCTCTTATTACATCACTTTAATGTTTTTATTATTTTTAAGCTTAGTTGGCAAACGGAACCGAACCTCGTTTTAACGTGGCAGCGTAGTTAATAAGGGTTTTATCGGACCCAAAACTTTTTATCGGAATAGAAACATCCGACCTACCACAACCTCGGAAGAACTTCGTTGTACGCTATGTGATCATTGTAGGTATATTACGACATAATTAATAGTGACTAATAGATACATTAAGCCAATTATTTAGTAAGCAAAATATCAGATGAAAGTACCTATGTTAATTGCAAATTGCCTATTAAAGCATTACTTCACGAGTAGAACTTATCTGGCTTAACCCCTCTACAATTTGAGGGGAAGAATATAAATCGTGATTTAACTGACTTTTCTGCAGTATCTATGCAGATGAACCATCCTATGTTATGATTAAAACAGTCGTTCATCGTAATTGTTTTTTTATAAATCAACACCGTTTACGGGACACCTTATAACTATTGCAAATATTTTTTTATTTCCTATCCCTATACTTATTATATATTCTTTATATCCAGATATAATTCTTTGCGGTTGGTTGATAGCGGAAAGTCAATGACCGGCGGCAGGTGGCGCTAGCGACCTGTTTGACCTTACCTGACTAATTAAAATTAATTATCATGTCTAATTAATCTTACTCTACTTTGATTACTTGGAATCAGGTAACTATATGGTTTGGAGCGTTGATTATTTTCGGTACGCTGCTTTTAACTTTACCAAATTAGAGTAAGTGCCAATTTTAATTGGAAATATTGCGATTTGGTTTATAATTTTATGTAATTTGGTTAAGAATCCATTTTCCCACGAACCTGTTGGGCCTAACCTAGATTATGTGATTTATAGTTCAATTGCTTTACAATTGACTAATAGTTACACCCTAACTTTTTAACGTTACTAATACAAACATAGGTAGGTTTATGCAATTAAAAAACGTATCAGGCACTGGAAGGTATCTGCTTATATTGCATGAAATTTACTTAATAAAATAAATGTATGAAAATATTATATAGCTACGTTGTTAATTCCACCTCTTTAGATACAGTTGTTTTCACCTTTGGTTCTTAGTCAGGTTAATAGTTAGTCGGGACAAACTTTAGTATAACTTTGTAGAAATAATATGCAGATAATTCATGTAGCATGCACGAATCACGCTACGATAATAACTGACGAGTAAAAGTAAGGTCTAAGTTCAAGTTAAAATGCATGTATAATTGTGGGACAAATTGCGTAATTACCGAGCTATTGTTAAGTTATTTTAGTGATGAATTTCTGTTAAAGTATTAAACCGAATGGTGGTTATAACTTATTTTTTGACTACTAAACGGATTTAGATGAAATTTTGTATACATACCATTATGAAACTGGAATAACACATGAAGTATTTTCCCACGGAATATGCTGCGGGTGAAATCGCAGCGTCTAAAGCAAATGGAATATCACTTGAACAAGGGTATTTCTTTTATAAAACCTCCTTGCTCTATTTCTAGCTTATACCTGTAATTTTCTACACGACTTTTCTTTTTATCAGTACCAAAGTTCACGTCAATTTTATTTCCACATTGCCATCGGTGCTTAATGTTTGGTAGTTCGAAATACATTAACTTTCATGAAATAGATGGTATCTAAGGTTGAAGGCTAATCTGTTCTGAATGGTCTCGGTTCTCACAGCATCGAGGTATTGTGCCGGTCACACGTGTTCCGAGTCACAATGAAGAAGAAAGCAAACTTGTGAATTTTATTTCTTGGAAAATATTTTTTTTAAGAAAAGCATGTCTAATACCTAACTACCTGTGGAGTTGTCAAAAGGTTCTTAATATTTTGCATTAGGAAACAAAAGACTGAAACAATTTAATGTGAAACATAGATAAAACATTTGATTGGGGTGGTCATTTAATACTGTCTATTGCTCGCAGTTTTGCATGCGCTGGCTTTAGATTTAAATCCACGTGCAGGCCTCAGTAAATAAAAAAGTTAAATCTAAGTATCCATCCTCAATCAATCCAATCTATCCTCAGATATTTTGGGTGTTAACAACTTTAAACTAAAAATATTTTAGTGCAACATACAGCAAAGAAAGATTAATCATTCAATACCTTTTTTAATGGAGAGCCTCATTAACTATAAGTACACAATATCGCTCAGCAATACATTTGAATTTGTGTTTGTACATACAATTTACCCGTTTACCTGAACTTTTGCATACAATAAACGCGCGGTGTCACGTATTTGGGACGTAATTACTTAACATGCAGTTGTAGTGTCGTATAAAATGTAGTTTAGTTACCTAAATAGATGTGCTTGCGCAGGCTTCTCAGGTGCTTGTTTGCGCTGGCATTCAATCGGCATATTGGTATGTTTTTGTTTAGCTCCTGTTACCGAGTTGTATTGGTTTACATTATTTAAAAAGTTTTAAATACTGTAAATTTTCATAGAGTTAGTTGACAACGTGAGTATTTTATTAAAATAAAAAAACATGATTACATGTTATTGTACTAAAAATAAAAGATAATTTTATAATGATTAGTGAATTTTGTGGTGCATTTACAGTTATTGAAATAGCCAAGTATGTAGTCCTGTGTCATTTAGCCATTGGAACTTCTAAGCAACTAATAATATCGATGGTTCTACAGCTACTAACTTATTGTTAATCATGTGATGATGATGTTAAAAAAAATAGATTAAAGTGTTACTTTGCGTATGTAACATACCTATATAGCTTCTAAAACTCTGCAACTCAATTTGCCCGAGCGCTCAAATTATACCTATTAAATACCTAAATGGGTTAACAACTTATCGTAAACTTTTTAATGACTGACAGTTGGCCAGCTTTGTTCTGCGCTTGCGCAACTTCAAAATCTCTATTGGCCATTTGTGTTGCCATTTTTGGGCCCTTAAGACGGTTGTGTGAGATACTTTAATTGACACAGATTGTAATAGATGCGATGACGTTAACACGTTAAGGTTTCACTTAATCACGGTTTACTTCCTGTATAGTTCTAAATTAACTTTTTTTTGTTTAGAAGGAAAGTGAATACTATAATTCATCACTGTTAATAAGAAAAAGTAAGTAGGTACCTTGATATAAAGGTAAACTTCAAAGTTTCAAATAAATTTCAAATTTATATAACAAGCAATTTTATTTGAAATTAAACTAATTTTAAAGGGTTTTACGCGCTTATTTGATTATTTTTATTTATCCGACGTTTCGGCATTTTTACAAATGCCGTGGTCACGGGTAGACTAATATGATCGCGTAAATCTAAGAATTAATATTATGACAGGACAGTCTACAGTCCTTTTTTACAAACATGAAATAATCTTAACGGCAGCAAACGGACGCCTTAATTATCAATTTAAAAATCCTCGGTTATGTGAAGTAGAAAGCTAAACACAGAGGACTGCCAGACCAGTATAACATTTATCTTGTAAAAAAGAAGAACTATAATTTCCATAAAACGCCATTAATTGATTGCAGCTATTTCCTGTTCCTAGTTTAGTTTTATGATAGAACGGGATTGCATTCCGCTCGAGCCATCGCCATGTTGTTTTTGTGTGTTCGGAATTTAAACATTTGGGCTGTCTGCTTTTTTTGATCAGGTAGTTTTTTTATTATGAACTAAATAAGGGGTTTTAATTTATGAACGTCAGCTTTGGCCATCAGTTGCTTGGTATTAAAAAAATATTTTCATAGGTAAGTTGACCTTATCAATTTAGGTAAAAACTAAACAAATATAATGGAGATTTATTTTACGGATACAATAACTTTATTTTACTATTATGTACGTTGTTAATTTTATATTTTTTTACTGGTAATTATGATGGAAATCAAAGCTTGTTTTATAGATATGAACCAAAACATTACGGCTGAATCTGTTTATTATCTTTACCATTATTTATACTGTGTTGTGTAAATGTAAACATGGGAACTGTGACGTAAGGAATTCCGAAGCTTCAACGTCTTTAAATACGTAACTTTACATTGTTATCTGTGCGAAAACAATTCTTTAGACAGGACTGAGATACGAGGGAAAATAATTCTCAAAACTATGATAAGAACAGCCTTGTTGGGCATTTGGCTTCTTAACATAAAAGTTGGCAAGTCTTTTCTAGAAAACTATAGTACATTGGTATTCAATCTGTCGGAAGTGCTGGATAGGGAATAGTTATATAGTTTTTTATCGCTTACTGACAAGCCAACACAAATATTTGAACAATGCAGGCTCATCATCATTCATATTCCTACTTAATAAATAAATAACTAAACAGATATAAGTTCTATTAATAGACTCCAAATGACAACTTTTACTCAATGTTGCTTATTTATTTCATTCTCAACAGTAGGTATTTTGTTTGAAGTTCCAACTGATATGTGTTTTGCTAATCTTTTAGGCTTAGTTTAGCTTAATATGATTTGAGCTAAAAAAACTTAAAACTTTCATGCAACAATCGTAAGAAACATAAGGTATCTTAGAGGCAATCGTAATAATTTCTTCTTGTAATTTGTCTAAGTAAGACCATTTGTTCTGCATAACGGAGGTTCGTTCCAAGCGAGTACTCCTTGCGGTCGGTGGCAACGGTTATTCCTCTGACTGAGGGCGACAGAGAAATTAGACGAAAGAAGGGAAGTGTGTACTAAGTATAGTAGGTAATAATATTAATAAATTACTAGATCTGGGTGGTCACCAACATGCATGCAAAATTGTTCTTCGCGCGCTCTGACTGGCTTGCAAAGACCTTAATCTATGCCTACGAACTTTGCGACAACTTTACTTAACCAAGCATGTAATATCACTCAATGTGCTGGGAGAGAACTTTTTACCTTTTTTATTTTTTGTAATTATTTCCAGTAATAGTTTGGAATGAATTATATAAAGCGGTTTTTCATAGATATTAAACGCGTTTCCATTTAAAAAAAACATTGATATCTGTTGTGTCTACGTAAGGTTAACTTATTACGATAACCTAGGCTTCAAACAAAAACTACTAACTAACTCTCTAGATATACTCTTTTTATTCTAGGCATTTTAAAGAGATCACAATGCCCAATACATAATCAACGACCACATAGATGCATATTAACATTTCGTCACGAGTATAGATCGATTGGTCACCCGTAGATCAACTCCGGCGCAACCTTGAAGCTATCAGACAGAACCAGTCCCGTAATTACTAACTATTGTGCACAATTATATACGCAGACAGTTTGATATATTTTGTATATATTATTCTGTAGTTTTTATGGATGGAAAGGCAGTGCAGATCACGAATTTTTGGTTTCTTTGCATTAATTTGTTAACATTTTATAATGCATAATAACAATAGCTTTAAGATAACAGTAATAAGATTTAACTAGGTGTTCAAAATTTAACTACGAATTATTTTCTTTTTTACAACGCTTTTGCCATGAACTTACCTCACAGTTTCCATTCGAAAACTTAGCAAATGACATTGTCTCACGATGATTTCCCTCGCTAATAGTAGGACCAAAAACAAACAATAATGAAATAGTTAAGTAAAAACGGTGCATTGCTTGATTACATTAATAGGTATCTACATAGATTTCATTGATCAATGTGTTTGTATTAACTCAAACATTTCTACACTTACGTAAACATAAGATCATTCGTAACACAATGTAAATGCACTCATTAATCGGCAACACTTCAAAGGGGATTGTGAAATCTGTATTACCGAATTAGGGAAGTTTCGAACAAAGTGTTCGGAAACTAGATTCCACATTATACAAGTAATATTTGCAATTTGATGTACGGTATATTTAAGTAGAGCGAGTGAAATGCGTTAATAATTAATTGTTGAATCGCGTTGCAGTAATGTTATGTAACGTAAGTAGGCACGTTATTATAAATTACTAGCGATTTGACTAAACTATGAATTATTGTTGCAACGAATCTATTACCAGCTCTTAAGTGCATAGAGCTGTCCTATGATTGTCAATTGCAAAAAGTGGCGGGCAATTTGAAAACCGAACGCGGCCAATGAAGGGTGACGCTTGCAGCTGCGTTCAGGAATCCGTTGAGAAATCGTCGCCGCTTGAATAATTTATGAACGCGCGTCAGTCAGTCATCGTCTTGTGTAGATGTAGCTCTAGCGAGTTCAATGAGCATGCGCTGTGCGTCTGATTGTAGCTGGCATATAAAAACGATAAGATTTTCAATTGAATGCTTTAATAATAGTGCGGTTCGCTATGTTAACTGATGGACTTATTTTTTTTTATTAAAGTAACTTATGGTTAACCTTGTGTTTGCTATATTCTACATAAAGAGTGATTGATAAGAAGAATTGAAAACAAGAATTTAATTGCACCGTGGCCAGTAAATTATAATATAAGTAATCCTGATTGTCTATCTACATATGATGTAATTGTAACATAAGTTAGGAAAATTTACTCTATTACTGCAAATATTTGTTTGGCTTATGAGGAAGTAGCCAGGTACATTTACAAGTTTCCGTTTACAAGTTGGTAGTTAGACAGGTCAAATTACCTTTTAAGAACCCATTAAAATTGCTCGTAAGTCGTCTTCCTACAGCCAAAATCTTGGACAAAAAGTCTTCTAAACTCTCTTAGTTAATAGACCCATACATTCAGTTGTAGGTACGCAACTCTCCAAATAACTCTATCTAGGTATCCCCGGAATGTGGTCCCTACTTCATAATCAGATCTCGACATATTTGCGGTGGCATGAAGGCAGTTGCATTCCTGGGCCCGCAGGCTATGAAATAAGCCATTTATTACGCAAACTTGTTAGTCTTATCTTGTAGTTGTTGAAAGAACGTTTTATTGTTTCATAGCTTTTAACAGAATGACTTTGACTAAAAGACCTTGTTATTTATATGCATCCGGCATTGAAAGTGTATTTTGTTTTATTAGATGTAATTGATATCGGTTTTTCGCGGATAAATGGTACATGCATTCAAGTTTTTTCAAGAATGCCAAATGCATAAGCCTAGGAAGTAGGTACGCATTCGTACTGTAATCATCGTAAATGAAGATTACTTTATCTTCTGTGATTGAATACACAATAAATGTTTATTGCCCATCAAGAATTGAAAGCAATCTTCATAAATTCTGTTGATTTTAAACTTCATCTTACTCTTAAACTTAATAAAGGTAGATTCAATATATCTGTTATTTATATTAGTACCTACTTACTAACGAAATGAACATTACATTCGATTTGTTAATAAATTGTATACCAAGAACCTGCTGTAGGTACTATTGCTTATAACAGAAAGAATCCAATGTCAAGTATCGAGTAGTACTTCGATCATATAGTGGAAACTGAGACCGAAAACATTAACATAGTTTACATTCTTCACGTCTATATTTATACTTAAAGTTGACAACGCGAAGTTAGTTACTATAGCAACCGGTTTAATTATTAGGTGAGTACATGAATGAATTTGTAAGAAGCATGTTTATAAAGTCAATTTGGAGTAAATAGGGATATTTTTAAATAGAAATGATAGCAGTTTTTGGTTTGAAGTTACGAAATACTACGCATTAAACTTTCCATTGCACAACTCTAAATTTTGAGGTTATATCTACACCAAGTTTGAATTCTAAGAACACCAACGGGATTTAGTTACATCAGGAAACTTACTTAATAGAAGGAATCCAACATGCTTTATTATTGTAAAACGCTTCTGTTAACCAGCCAACATGTTTGATTAGAGTCACAGCAATCCATGCATGATCCATGCAGATACTTGCCAATTCTACGTCTGCACGGCATTTGCACTGTTTTCTTTCCCGCCACTACATTTTTAAAGTTTTTTATAAATTATTTCGATCGAGACAAAGGCATCGCGCGTTCGCCTTACAAAACTTGACTAGTTCAACTAACTCAAGTGATATGAATCATTTGAATCTATTAATATGCGTGGCGAGTGGCCGTGTGTCAAGACCAAGGCTCAAAACGGACGTATGTTTACACAGAGCAAACAAACGCAGTGGGTCAACTTGTGATAGGGTTATTAGCAAATAACAAGTGTTGAAACACTGCTCTTCTTTGATACTTCATTGAAGTCCATCGTCACCTTTTTTTCGGAATAAATTAAAAAAAACAAGGACAAGATTTTTTGCCCGTCTTGTCAAAGCTTCACCTGAATATGGTCAAACGAGTTTCTAACAACTTTTGAGGCAGGATCGACAGGCGGAAGCTCGGCCGATACGGATTTGGCATTACTAGATTCTACAAACGTTCTACATGTGAATAGGTACTCTTAACATACGTGTAATTAAAGAAAAAATATTTCCTACTTGAACTATCATTTACAATGTTTTTTACAACCTAATCATCGTTTTTTTACTTACGGATCGATAGTCTAAAAAAATGTTTCAATTATTAATTATCTAATTGGCCGAGTTCCTTTACTTTTGATTGTCTTAGTTCCGAATGACATCGCGCAGTTAGTGCTAGCAGCAACTTTCTCTTTGTTTATCTGTGTGCATTGAACGGGATCGGACCTTGGACCATTCTTGTATGGAACTGCAGTTTCAGCTGTTGTGTAATGTAACTTGATAGATCAACTGTCTCTGTATTGTCGACTTAAGTATCAAGTGTTTGGAAGTGAAAAGAAGATCGCTTTGTTAAAATAAAGGTGAAAAAATTTATACGTAGCCCTAAATGTTACCAAATAAATATTTTTAATTACCAAATAGTTTTTTTAACGTAGTTAAAAATTACTTAGCGATATCATTGTGCGTTGGAGTAAGGGTACGATAAGAGTTCCTGCGGCAAACCCTTGATAACCGTTTAAGGGAAAGGTTTATCGCGATTCCAAACGAAGAAAAGGCTTTTAAAACCAATAGCATATATTTCCCATAGACCACTAGCATACGATTCACTTAACTTATCATAAATTATTTTAATAGGCCCTTAAAGACCCATATTTTAGGAAACATTAAAAAAAAAAAATATCGATCACGATCCAGGAACTGATTATTCAAATCTATTAGCAGAGCTTTTAAATAAATTGGAGGACGTTAATATTATTATGCAAGAACTGCGACAATAATTATAAATTAAGTTTAAGTTCTTAGTAATATCCTAATGAGTAAGACCTTATTTTATTTATTTTTTTATTTATTCATTTATTTCAGGCAATATTTACATAAAAGATCTTAAATATGTAAACAGAGGCCCATATCATATATACCTTACAGACTAACATAGATATTATATACTTAAAACTAACACTACACTAATAGTTTCGGTAGTGCTGAATCGGCAGGCAACCGGCCTCGAAACTTTCGAAACACGACGCCCTGCGGCCAGAAGTCCTCCTTCATGAATGTGGGCATATGGTGGGTCGGCACTCTAACCACAAATGAGTTGAAACTCGTTTTATGGCGAGAAACCAACCGCTCTACCCGCAGCCTAAAGTTGGACTTCTTCTGGACGTAGTCTACGACGTCCTCGACCTTCGTAGACCAGTGCACTCGGGACACATACAGCAGCGTCGATGGTACGGCAGGACGCAGCGTGTGGTCGCAGGCTGGAGCGGAGCCACACAGGTTGCGGCAGGAGGGCCTCTTCTTCCTCTCCACTTTGGTGAAGCCCTCGTCGTCGATCTGCTGTTTATTCGACGACATTGGCACCTGCGGTGCAGTAGGCTTGCTCCGACTCTTCTTGTTCCGCCTCTTCTTGCTAGGCGGGGCGGGTGCAGGGGCGCGGGCGGGCGAGGCGGCGGCTGCAGCGTATGCACGCGGCGGGGCCGTCACCTCTCCCGCACTCGACGTCATCTGCGGGGCGGGGGCGCGGGCGGCGGCGGGCCGAGCTGACTCGCGCAAAGTGCACGACTCGGCAATGGTCGGCGGCGACGACAAACTGCTGATGGAGGCATTTTGTGCGCCGCGACGTGTGTTTACGTTGGCGATTTCCGGTGACCTACTTACCGAATTACCACGTTTTAGCGATGATAATTCGGTACGAAGTTCACTTATTGTAGATTCGGAAATCTCCAACTTAAACTGCACCTCAGCCAAGCCGGCTTTCAAAGACGTGATGTCCTTGAGCAGCCTGGTGACGTCGACGTGATCGAACGTGACGGGAGGCAGCTTGTGCAGCTGCTTCGCCACGAATGCGGGCACGTCGTCAGGATCGGTTGTCTTCAGGAGATTGATGATGTCCTGAAGACTTCTCTCCCCCTTGTCGTCTATCCTGCGGGTTGGCATTCGGCTGGACTGTCCGAGGGTCTCGTAGAGCAGCACCTTGCTCTTGCAAATCTCCTCCACCTTGTAGTTGGATTTGCAGATCTGCAGGATGCTGACCTCGTCCATGGTGTCGATGGCGTGTTGAATAAACGCCAACAGCTCGTTGGCTATGAGTTTTTCGGAACTCATATTTAACGATATCGGCAGCGGCGGCGAGGCCGCGCGCAGTACGCGAATAAAAATTCAATTCGAGCGCAATGCACGTCTGTTACCAAGCGCGCATTACACCGGACATTATTGCACAGTTCCTTTTTCCCAGACATATTGAGTCATTCTTATTGCATATTATAAATCGATTACAATCACTTTATTAAATACCGGATATTGTGTCCATTAGTTGCTATTTACCGACTAAGGTCCTGAGGTATTGTCATATAGCATTTTTTTTTGAGATAAGCTAGCAAACGTGCAAGCGGGTCACGTGATGGTAAGTGATCACCGCCGCCCATATACACCCACAATTACATATGCATTGCTTGCCTTTGAGAAATTGGGCACCGGATATCGCACTCACCGAACGAAACGCTCGGCTATGGAGGAAAAACTCACATTCGCTGGGCTATGGAGGAAAAACAATTAACTTTGCTGGTGTTGTTGGATTTCAGCAATGCTTTTAATTCTGTGGATTTTGACGTCCTTCTTGGTATCCTCAAATCTATTAACGTTTCACTTCCCGCCCTTTCCTGGTTCGATTCATATCTTCGTGGTCGCTCTCAGCGGGTTCGCATTGGTGAGACTTTATCTGATTGGTGTGATCTCGTTGCGGGTGTGCCACAGGGCGGAGTGCTCTCTCCTTTGCTTTTTTCCATCTTCATCAACTCTGTGACCCGACTTATTTCCTCTCACTACCACTTATACGCTGATGACCTCCAAATTTATACTCATTTCCCTGCTTCCGCCATCCATTCCACTATTTCCTTTATTAATGAGAACCTTAGTCGAATTGTGGCTTTGGCCAAGTCAGTTGGACCTTTATTGAACCCTGTCAAAAGTCAAGCAATTATAATAGGAAGTAAATACTTTCTAAGCCGTCTTGACTCTGTAACACTTCCACCTATAGTTCTAGATGGAACTCCAATTCCTCTTTCCAACACAGTCAAAAACCTAGGTGTCCATCTTGACACAAGCCTTAGCTGGAATACCCAAGTCGATGAAATAAGCCGCAAGGTGCATTTCGCATTCCATACCCTGAAATCCCTCCAGTCCTTCCTTCCCATTAAAACAAAAATAATCCTAGCCTTGACACTGATACAGCCTATCATCGATTATGCCGATGCTTGCTACTTGGATGCTACGGAAGATACTCTTTGTAGACTGGAGCGTTTGCAAAATCTGTGCATTAGGTTCATATTTGATTTGAGAAAATATGACCACGTGACCCAGTTTCGCAAGGAGTTACACTGGCTCCCGATCCGCTACCGTAGGGACACTCGCATCCTATGCCTCCTACACAATGTCCTTCACAATCCCAATTACCCATCCTATTTGCGGCAGCGCTTTTCCTTTGAACATCCTGAAGACGCTGTCTGCAGAGCACACAAAAAAACCCTCCTATCCACACCCATACACTCCACTGACTTCTTCTCGTACTCCTTCACTGTACATGCTGTTCGACTGTGGAACTCACTTCCTTCAGATATTCGTGATTGTAAAACGGTATCAAGTTTCAAGCGACGAGTAAGAGAATACTATTTGTCATTAACATAATATATTTTGTATTCATTTATTTTATCTTGGTATGTAGATTTACTTTGTTGAAGATATGATGTCCAATGTATTTTATGTAGTATATTATATTATATTTATAAATATTATATATTTATATATATTATTGTGTGTATATTTTATATGTAAGCAGTGTATCTATGTAGTATATTAAAATATTCTACCTTCTTCGTATTTATGTACAGAAACTGCACTCTCCTCTTCATCACTACTATCTCTGGGCTGCTGGAAGAAATTCCTTTAAGGGATAAGCAGTACCCATTGTACATGCATGATTTTAATTGTTTTAGTTTTTAAGTCTCCTGTATTTGTTTGTACATAAATCATAAAGAAATAAATAAATAAATAAAACGCAGGAACATCGTCCCTACTTCACGTCGGTTTTCTGTGCGACGACGGTGGTATTTCACAGTAATCGCTGCAGACGGAGCCTACAGCTAGACTCTACCACTCTAAAAATCTTATATGTATCATTACATGCTAATTCTTGTATATGTTTTCCAAATAACCGGTTCGCCTACACGTCTGTTTGGATGATTATAATCGACGTATGCGCAATGACCCGTGCGAAGTAAAACTACCGAATCTAGGTCTAGAAGAGAATAATTTATGACTCATTTTTAAGTTATTTGAGTAATGTAATGATTATTTACTACGTCTAATTAAATGTTTGCTAAAGTAAAAGAGCTCGCGCGGTTAAAGTGTTTTGTGCAAGCCTGAAAATGCATAATAAAATACTGTATTAAAAAAAAACTGTGTTTGATTTTATCAATATTTACTACTTCTATTTTATTAGCGTTGCAGTTTGTTAGTAAAATATGAAGCAAATTTTAATAAATAATATGTTCTTAGACACTAAACTATTACGTATTAGCTTTTTAAATTGAGATGAATATCCACAAAGTAGCCATAGTACCTACAATTGAATGCAATTCAATGTATGCTGAAAACACAGATTTTAATCAGTTTTTATATCTTAAATAAATTTGAAAACAATCAGTTAAGATTGCTTATCTTTTCTACCTTCTTCAGTACAGTAAATAACTTTTAACAGCTGTAACTAAATTAATAAATTATACCGCAGGTATATAGACTACATTCTTCATCGACACTATATAAACAATGAGAAAATAAACCACACATATTTATAGCCATCATCCGGGTAAGTGACTGGATTATTTATCGCACCATTATGAGATTTTCCCTTATGCAATCGTGAGAGTTTTCTATAATGACTGCGCATGGGTAAAGCATATGAAAGATACTTTCCCACTGTCTCGGAGAGACCATGCGAATATTGGCAACAATAGATTCATCTTAGACTTGAGTAAATATGGCGACGTCTTAATGTGGAATCATGGGATAGAAGATAACCTCAAAATCTTAATATTAAGTTTACTTTAGCGAATTAATAAACATCGAAATGGTAATCACAACTTAAGTTAGTTTAGTTTATAATAACTTTATAAATAAACATGACGAAGTCTTTATTACTCTAAGAACATAAAATAAATCAAAAAATACTTGTTTTATTCCTTCGTTCTGTTAAGATTTAGAACTTTCAATATGGCTTAATAACGTATCCATATTTTTGTTGATTTTGTGGTGTTTACCTATAGAAAAGACTTCAACGGGTTTACGTGGGTTCAATTTCGACGATTAGTCTATTTTTATTAAGATTTAGTCCCATAAAAAATCTTCAACGGGTACTTACTCGTGATTAAATCACTTATTTGATTGAAGCTTATATTTAGTTACACTACGTAAAAAAGTTATGTGCATTCATGGGACTTCGTTTATCGTTGACTGTACCTACCTATACATTCGATTAACGTTTATTCATCTATTCCACAGTAGCCACATTGTACTAATACTCCATCTTTAATCCTAGAATAGTTTCAATTAAATGTGCTCTGCGGCCAATCTCTACATTCATTGCATTCCTACACACTCACACACATGCATCTTTCAATACATACACACAAACACACACACAGATCGATAACAAACAATTTTACCTGAACACCTGCGCATTGACAGAATTATTTATGAATACACAATTCATATACTTACAGTATACCCTAGATACTAGCTGTTAGCAACCCGTATTTTATTTAACGGCCTTACAGATTGATTTGAAGGTCCAAGTGCAATTATAATAAAAACACTATTTCAAATTTTATTTCTTAACTCATTTTGCGAACACAACACAACATTTTACAACGTAGCGTGCGTGATTATCCTAAACTGTGAACCCGAAATACTTTTGTTCCGTTTTCTCTATTTATCTTTCTACTTTTGCTTTATCCAAAGTTCAAAATGACACGTAAAACCTACATGTAACCTTGATAAAGAAATGTCTATTTACAATTTAAATTGTAAATAAGTATAAAATAAACATACCTACTTAAAAACAATTGTTCGAATTTGGCGTAATAAAATTATTACACAAATTATGTAACTGTCCTTTCTGCTTTAAAAACGTATACGTTTTTCTAGTTAACTTCACTTTCCATGTAAATCCGCGATTATGTTTACATTTGGAGTTGCAGAGAAATTCCATTGCACACACATACACATGTCAACATGATTATGTGTATGTAATACGATAAACTGATTATATTAACAGAGGTATTAATATAGTAACGTAGTGCATCTACTTGCAGTACATGTGTAAGAGTTAGTAAGGAAATGCTAAAAATCAGCAAATTAGAAAGTGAGAAAAACATATTTTTGTCCTGATTTCTAGTTTAGTTTACCTTTATATGATTGGCTTGTATCTCGGTTTATAAAATTTCCAAGTCTACTCGCTATTCAAGAAGAAAGTTTACTTAAAAAAATGTAATTTTTGCTGCATTAAATTTGATTACGATTTTAATAATTTTTGCTCAGCCTAAATGTATATTTTCCATTTATTAGGGATATAAACAGCATTAAGCGTATCAACGTATAAATGGCAAAGGTTATTTTTGTGCAAAAACATTTCAAGGCGCTTAGGTATATTGGCTGAGCTTAAACTTAAACTTAGCAACAATTATCTCGGCCTCAGATTCATGACCGCAATCAAGTACCTATACAACAAGTAGATTACAAATCTTTTGGTATTTAATATTTCATTAACTGTACCTAGACAGTTCAAATCAAACTTTTCTTAATTACCTACAGTTATTGTCCATCTAAAATCATCTCCAAGTAGCAAGAAGACATGTAAATTACAGAAAACCCGCAACTCTGCGCATACGCAACATGATGTTCCTACTTCGATAACGACGTCTGCATCTACAGGCCGTGGCGATCTGATCTGTGCTGAACAAAGGCTTGGATATCTGACGCCCACATATGTAATTGTTTGAAAGTAGGTTGTTGCTCTGGTATTACGCAGCGCCCGCGCAGCTTGCTGTTACGGATCGCTGCGTGGAGACTGAAGGGTTCTGGGTACAATGACCATAGACCACGGTGGTATGGGGTCCGGACATTTTATAAAATTGGACACTAGCGTTAATTAGATGGAGATATTTTTCATTATTTCCTAATTTTCCCATTATAATAAGTAAACAAGTGGATACTAACTATATCCTTTCACCGTTTCTTTTTATCATAGTTATTTTCTTGAAATGTGTATTTATTCGTTTAGTAGTAAACTGCATTACTGATATCATATCATTTTCATTGTAAAATTTGCATGCTTTTTATTATCTTAGAAAGTCCTGGTCTAAACCCTATGTTGTCTAAGACATGAACTATAAAACTATGTTGCCAGCATGGAGCTAATTGACCGCATTCGCATAATAATGATAGAAAAAAGTAAACTCTACCGTTTCCGTTGATCGGTCATGCAAATAAAGTATTTAGAGTCTTTCCGGTTTACTATTTGAATAATATTGAAATTTGTTACTATTATAAATAAATGTTAAGTATCGAGTTATTTCATAAATATCGTATACCAATGTTTAGGCTCAAAAATAAAAGATCCACTGCTGAACTTAAGTTATTCTTTAAACATATGATTTCTGACAATAAAAGACATTGCCCAAAAAATATATTTTAAAATCAACTGAAAAAAAACAATAAATCGCAATTATCTCGGCAGTATGAAAACACTAGTTATTGAATTCTGCTTCAACGCCCTCGATATATAGGTTTAGTTGTTTTTTAAAATACAAACTTAACTTTTATTACCTACCTCATCTTGTGAAAAAGTCTTCAATAATAATAATAAATAAATCTCCAGACTAACACACCAATTTATGTGGCCCTAAAGTAAGTTGCAGTAAGCACTTGTGTTATAGGTACCACATAATGGACTAGGGGAGAACCTAGTAACACCCAGAAACGAGCCAATATCGAAAAAGCCATTTACTAAATTGGCCCGACCCGGGGATCGAACCCGGAACCATCTGCTTAGCAGTCCGGTATATATACCGCTGCACCACAGAGGTCGTCAAGTTTGCTTATACCCTTTAAAGTCAACGATGTAGAATTTTTTTGTCTGTAGTTTTATTCAGGAACTACAAACCTAAATCAGAACCATTCTTAATCGTCCTCAAACATTCCTGTTATTAAACCACTTTCACCAGGTTACTCACCTTTTGCGACACGAGATCCTTTCTCAAAGCATCTACAATGTAACCATTTGTTGCTACCCACATATAAAGTTATGTAAATCATATTTCCGAGGCAGCCAAGCAATGAATCCGCACAAGTCTAGGGCGTAGGGCTTATCAATCATGCAACAAGATTGTTCAAACCACTGAATAACCTGGACTTTGGTTTCAGTTCAATTGAATTTGTAGATTTCTCGAGTCAGTTTTTTTCTATAGGAATTACCAAGATTATTTTCTTTAATTTCTAGTTAATTTGAAATACACCAATAAATGCTTTCTTACCGAAACACAAAAATGACAATCCTTAATCAGTTATTTAAAAGGCTTGAAAAACCTAACATAAATTGAAAGATTTCACTAATAACTACTTTTGTATTACAAATACGTGACAAAACCAAGATAATATCTTAACCTTGACAAATTGAAGGTAGGTAACCGACCTTAAAACTATAAATACTTATTTCGTACCATAAGAATTAACAAAAAAAAAGTTAAATTTCTCATGCTTAATCATTCTGATTTAGTTTTATTTATCACAATTAACTTTATCGGTGATATCATATCCAATTTTCGCAGCGTGATTTTATTGTCTATTTTTTAAATGGCAACATTTTTTGTTTTATGGCGCTCAAATCGAACATCGACCTTACTTTCATAAACAGTTAGATAGCATACGAGCTTATAGGCAGATCATTCAAATTGAACATGGCGTTTTGAAAATAGAGTTATATACAGTATTTACTATTTGACCGCTTTTTTGCAATAAATAAAAATTATAACAAATGACAACAATAGAACAATTTGCTTTCGTAAACATACAAAATGTATACCTAGTTTAAATGAGGGCATTTTTGAAGTCAGCGGATTTGATAAGATAAGACAGCTTATAATTTTATATCCCATTGTTTGATGCGACAAATGTCTTCTCTTTAACTCTTTATTTTTTCTCTAGCTTGTATTTTTCACGTAGGTACCTAACATTTAAAACTTTTACATTTGAAACGGTTAGGTTAATAATGTATTTATTTTATTATAAGTAGGTACCTGTCTGCATATCTACTTATAAACATTTACCTTCGTTTAAAGAAGAGTAATCGCAGTTATTTTATTTTATTTATCCGCAATTCGTCGTCAAGTGAACTTATTTATACTACGGACCGTCTTTTGGCGCCTTCACTCCAAAACAGGGTTAACCGGCCGAAATAAATTGACGTCTGCTCTCTGCAAACTTATTGATGCTCCAAAATTCTTAAATGACCGGGTTATTGCAGTTATCTTGTTTTACGGTTTATCTCAAATGTCACGAAGAGACACCTCAAGGACCTCATTAATCTGCGTCAGAGTGGAGAAAGTAGGTATCAGTTCAAGTTTAACTTTAAATAAATTTTGATATTGTGTGTTTATAACGAATCGTGACATTGAAGAGGTGCACGAGGTCTTTGCCCCTTATTTACGTTTTATACTTTTGTTTTTTCTCTTAGATTTTTTTTTAGTTTCGGTTACCTACTTTTTTCCTTACAGATCATGCCTTCCTATTCTGCCTTTAAGATTTCTGTAATATTTTGTCGTATAGATAGTGAAATCATGAATCTCGTGTGGAACATGCGTCGCTGTGTTTCCACCGCGTCGTGACCTTTAGGGCCGCGTACTGGTCCGACCACATGCCTCGCTACCTCTGCACCGACTATGCATGCCTGGTACCTGACATTACACTGCATATATGTATAAACAATTCGAAAACTGAGATTTGAAGGACGAAAAGCATTAGCTTAAGCTGCGATATTGTTTTAAGGTACATATAAATAATAAGTCTTAAGTTCCTTACGAAAAGTCATGAAGCGAAAAGTAAACAAAAGATTTATAAAATGAACTCATTATTTTGGGTGGAATCCGGCACGGAACAATTAATAACCACTATTAACTATTTGGATTCTCAAATATTTTAAGCCAGACTAAATAAAGAAACAATAGAGCTTACCACTTAGGTAAGAATGTTAAAAGGGTATTCACATTTCTAGCTTGTAGATAGTTAACTGATAAGTCCCCTACCTGCATAGATGCTTTGAATTTTTACCCAAATGCTTCAGAAGGGACTTTTATTTCAAAAAAATTAGAAAAAATCGAATATTATACAAATTGAAGCAACTTAGGCAATAAGATGCCAGATTTGCAATTTAAAATACCCGAATCATGATATTTAATAAACTAACACATCTAATGAGAATTAAGTGCAATGTATTCAATTCAATCTCTTTACTCACACTCTGACTGAGACTTTCTATGGAAGTAAATTTGAAAACTCTCGATGCTCTAAATAATTATTCAATAAACTGTATATTTATGAAGAAAATGAAAGTTTTGCTAAATGCATTAGTTAGAGCCATGCGAGCTTGCGCAAATTCTACCTGGAAAGTAATGGGCACATAATGACATGACACATCTGTCATCTGTCATATTATTATAACGTGGGATAGCATTAGCATATTGAGACAATATTGGTTTAGTAGTAAATGTTAAACACAATACATTGGTTTGCTATTCCAGTTAATATCGATTTGACTCAGCGCTTGATTTATTTAAATTAGGCCCAGTATGACGAAGTTTGTCATTTCTCAGCCTACGTGTAGGTATATGGTTATTGATTTTGGTTTGATGTTTATGGTAATCAGATGACTGTATTGTATGAAATACTTAAGAACTATATAACGAATATTGTATTGACTACGTCACGATGGTAGAATACGCTAAGTCTTAGGTATATCTCGTGAGACTCACTCATGTGTTCTTTTTGAATGTAGTAGATATTATGTATATGTATTATTTTTTTATTAGTATGATAGTATAGTTCTACACCTACTGTACGGAATATTACGTCAACCTAAGTTTATCTCGATTACTCATCTTATAAATGACAACATTATGGTATATAAAAAATCATATACATAGTTAAGATTGTGGGTTCGTAAAAATACCTATTGCACGATTATATTAATACAGATATCAGAAAAATAATATAAATACCTAAAAATATTTAAAATTATATTCCTAATTATATTTCTCCTTGCTCTACTACTTTTAGACTATGATTTTAATACAGAAACCTTACTATTTAAAGTCGGATAATAGACGCCATTGTATTAGCTTGCTCAATACTTACATAATTTTAATTACACAGATAAACACTGAGTGTCTAGAAAGAAACTTACAACTTTCTAAAGTAATTTTTTAACTAAAAATAAACGTGTGTTTTGTGGTATGCAAAATATAATAACATGTTATTAAATGAAACATAGCAATTATTATCGCTCACCTTTCGCGGTGAAATTATTTTACCTCTTTTCTTAAAATACCTTTTTATTGAAATCTATGTCTTTTGCAAATGTCAGGTCAAGATAAACTATTCATTTCTTGTTTATTATGATTAAATGTTGTTATGTTCAGTGAAGGAAAAACCTTAAATATCTTCTAAAGTACGTAGTTAATAAAATTTTGTATGATAACTTTTTGTATTAACTCCTTATTAAAATTCTATCTTGGTAACAAATAAGTCAAAGATTGTCGATTGTTAACTCTTAAAATATGTGTTAACGAGATATAATTACCCATGCAGGTACCTGCCTAACCTAATTGCCACCCATTGAGCAAGAATTAAGCAATCCTTTTGTTCGAATTTTCAGAACTAACAAACGTGATTTAAATTGCATTGTTAGCGTTAATGTAGAATCAAAAACCAATGTGAATCTTATTACAGAATAGAAGTTATTTCAACTTCTTACTTGTTGTTTGTAAACTAATTGCCAAGGCAACATACCTACATATGTATACAACGACATATAGTAGCCGTAACATAACAATACCAATGTTAACTGAAAATTACCGGATCAAAACGAACGATTAAAGAGTTATGTTGCAACATGCAGAGCTGGGAAAAAATCGCTGTTACAAATCGTATCATTGAAGGTTGTTTCTTTATGCTCAGGTTAAAGAACGCTTATAAAGGTTGAAGCCACGAGAATACTGTCACTACACAAAAAAAACACAAAGCGTTTGCATTCCACACTTTACATTCCAAACAAGTCGAGTTATCCGAACTTTCGTTCTACCTTCTGACATTTACACGGCCAACTTTTGGCAGAGTGGAGCTTAACCTCCCAAGCACTCACCGTTGGGGTTAAAATAGTCGTCTTTCTCTAAAATCTCGTGCTGGAAGCCGTAAGCAGGCAGCCATGCATGCGAGCCCGGCGGCTCGGGCCAATCCGATATCCGGACTTCCTCCATCTCAACATGAACTGAACAGACACTGCACTCCGAATACACACAAGCATGCACTACCTCGTCGCTCGTCCATTAGGTCGTCATTGGATCACGGCGTGGTGTACGCGGGGCGTGCGCACGCGTCGGGGAGCGGCCGGCGACTGGCGCCCGCGACGCGATCTCTCCGCCACTCTCACACAAGCTGCACCCGGCAAAAAACAGACACAAATTACCACAGCTGTACTCTTGAAACCTGCTCAGAACTCGTTGTAAACAAGACCGACACATATTTATAAACAATTAGCAACTTGAGGAGTTCAGGCTATGTAGACTAGACTGCATACCGCACGAAGCAGGAAGAGCCCACAGTCGCGGAGTGCAGCGGTTGACAGGTTAATTCGTGCAGTTGCGATGAGCGGAAGCGAGATTTATAGACCGTGAACTACCTCTGATGTCAATAGACTCTACGTGTAACGTTAGCTGTAGGCTGCTTTAATTAAAGAGATCCGTTGTCCTCACGAATACCTGCCTACCCAGATACATACCAAATAGAGCCTACAAACAAGTGCAGCTATTACCATAAACCTCCACAAATCGTAAAACCAATTTGAATACGAACAGCTATAAAATTTGCTGATTTGTCTGGCGCCAGAGTTAATTCTAACATCGGCATTATATTTTAGGATTCAGGTAAAAAGTTAGCGGCTCACTTTCTTGAAAATGCCGTCACAAGATGCGACAGTTGCTATTAAGCTTGCTATGATGGCATTTCGCAGACATGGACATATTAAGCCCCTTTCACACATCTGATGGCACTTTACATGTGCTACGGTAACATTAAGGGCCTTTCACACGATGAGTCGAGAAGGTCAAGCCATTACAAGCGGTAAAAACGTAACATGTAAGTACGTACTGCTTTCTTTTCTACTTTAATTTCTTAAAATGTTCTCGTCATACCTGCGCAATATTTTATTTTACTGCAAACCTTTTTAGTAAATTCTTATGTTGATAGAATGACGTCTACACAATTTTAAGCTAAATACAATTATTCGATTTTGAACACACTATTGTCATTATTTTGTAAGATGTCAAATGTCTTAGCGCTCGCCATCCCATAGTAAAAGTTTTTAGTAGAAATTAATCGCTCCAAAACTCACAGCCGTTTACCGTTACCACAAATTATGATGTATTTTGTGAAAGTTACTATCCGAATTATACTATACTTACCTACTATTACACTAAGTTGTATTATATAAACTAAAATTCTTCTAATTAAGAACAAATCACTTTTAGGAGTATACATAAGTGATTACAACTTCTGAGTTTACTTCTCAACAATGGGAACTATATTAGATTTTTTAGTAGATTAAAGTTTATTTTATATCAAAGTGTAAATTAATATGATAAAAATGTATTTTGTAGGGAATTACAATTAAATTGTTATAGATGCCTTGAGTAAACGATATTTTATATAGATTTATAGGTGACATGCAATCAGGAAATCTAGAGTTTAGATGGTACTATACTAAACTTAATAAGCTGTCTAATTTTACGTTCTTAAGATACTCAAGAACATTTACGATATTTTTACTGTTAAGAGGAGATTTAACGTAAGTTTTTAGGTACCAGTTAAATTCTAAATTAGTTGTCAGTTAAACAGTTATGAGGCCAGTTAATGCTTCCAAATACAAAGAGGTATATTTCCTCAAGACCTAACTTTTACCTTCTACTCGTTTAATGATGAATCAAAACAGTAACTCTTACCCAACCATCTCGTCAGATAAACCAAAATGGCCGCCCGTTAATTCATTTTTTTTATACAAAATCACCTACCATCATTATCATAAAGTGTTTAGCTGTAATTTATTTACAAACAATCCTAGTAAATAAAATGCTAGTAATACGAATAACTCATCGGACCCTGCTGGCCGGTGTCCAAAGTGAAAATAGCATTCAGTCTTTACGCGGTAGGAATCAGTTACGTAAACCTCTACGTGGGAAATATTGTTCGAATTAAACGAGATAAGAAAATAAATAAAAGTGCAAGACACTACCCAGCACAGGATGGGTAGTGTGAAATTAGTTAAATAATTTATGGACTGGAAACGCAAGATTTATAGCAAAATTTTTCGCGTTGTAGCACGGTTTAATAGACTTACCTGTTTGAAATTCACAAGGAAATAATTCGATATGAAGAATATACTTCTCAATAATAAGGAAAAGAAGCATGTCTTTCAAGGTTTAAAACAGATAATTAAAATCAAAGTTAAGCATAAGGCACAAGCTATTCTATGGCTTTGTTTACAACTATAAATAACAATGCCGGTACTGAACACCATAAACCTTTGGAATTTTTATATTTCTTATCAGTAACCAACGTGTTTTATATTCCTAGTACTTTTCTTATATCTGTGTATCTAACCTTGAATAGTAACAGCTGTTTCGTTTCATATATTTTTATGTAGCCTCAGGTTTTATCTCGTTTTTAGTTTAAACGGAGTTTGAATTACTTAACGCATGGTTAAAATGAGACATTTCACGTCAAAACAGAAATATTTTTAATGCCTGCCAGCAACAAAAAAAACTAAGTTGTTGAATATTCACGTATCACAATATATAAATTACTTTTATTTTTAATCTACTTGGACATCAGTCGTTAGTATTAGAAAGAGCTCTCCGTAGTAACTTTCTATGAAACTATTCCAAACTTTTAATCAAAGTTAACTTCCTTTATTACAAAACTCATTTAATCTCTGATCTATTAAATTGAACAATCGTGTAGATTTGAGATTATCTACTTACATCGATCACAGTTAATTCTTCTGTTGAAAGTTTCATAAAACTATATAATATATCTACTAAATATACTCGTAACTCAGGATGACCATTTGTCACTTTCTCCGAGAGGGTATCTGTAATAAATAATTTTCAGACGACACTGAAAGATTAAAGTGGATTATACCTATATTATATATTAGAATATTTTGTGCAACATAGTAAAGAATAATAACATCTCACTGCGTTGTAATAAGGTAACGACAACTTTAAGAAATTCTAGTCTTAGATCAGTTGGTAGTTGGCAACAATGCTGTGTCTATTTTTCGACCTAATTAATCCAATTAAGGTCATGAGCATGAAAACAGGAACCTATTCCTTAAATTAGATGGTTCCTTTCGTAAAAAGTTTGTTGTCAAGATACTATTTAACTTAACTACCTACGTTCCCTTCCCTCCATTGTAAAATAAAAAAAGGTGTAACTATAACTAAATTATACGTAATTATTAAAATTTAAAGAATATGTAGAGTAGTTGTGATCGTTTTTAACTAAATTAACATAACACATTCGAATAACAAAATATTTGAAACCTCATATAACTAATATGTTTGAAATTCTAACATTACCCGAAGAAAGATGAATAAAATCTAATGATCTACAAAAATAAAGATGGGTCGTTAAGAATCTAAAAGGTTCATCACTGAAATAAAGGGTAGAAGGAATTTGAATACACTTAAGTATAACAATAAATATTTCATAATTAATTTGAGTTTGAAATGTAATAAAATATTATTACATCTAAAGGAAAGTTTTTTCAAATCCGGATAACAATGCATTCATTATCATTTGCGTTATCACTGACAGCTGTCAAACGATAAAGAAATGTCATTCGAATGATGTAGAGAACAATAGTAAGTACCTAGACGCAGCGAAAACAAACAGGCCATCTTGATAGAGCCGATTTGAATCAAGGT
The DNA here is from genome assembly GCA_916618145.1 of Emmelina monodactyla. Lineage (NCBI taxonomy): Eukaryota > Metazoa > Arthropoda > Insecta > Lepidoptera > Pterophoridae > Emmelina > Emmelina monodactyla. The sequence goes on along the minus strand of OU745304.1, from coordinate 9,458,439 downwards.
GTTTATCGTCTAGCTAAAAAGTTAATTAAACTCGACACTTACAAAACGATTTAAATCTTTAGTTATTAACCTGAAATCTTTCACATTTTTTGCAGTAGTACTTTGTTGTTTCACACAGTTTATGAGGTGTAAACGGGATGAAATTGCGGTGACATTTCAAAGAAGTTGCACAACTTCAACGTAGAAAATTTTATCTTGGATAAATAAACAATCATATTTAACGATGGAGCTATTTTTAAACTTGTGTGTGTCAATGATATGCATTATTTATGTCGTCGTAGGTGCTGACAGCCGTTGCTACCGTTTTATTTGATTTTTAATCAGTCGGCTATATTTAGCTAATTAAACATTATAATCGTGTTTATGAGTTTTGAATTAGTTAAACGTGTTTCCGTAGAGTTATTTTAACCACATTTAAAAAAAAAACAAAATTTAATATTTAAAAAATGCGGCTACAAATAATATATAAGGTATTACAGTAACATTACATTTACTGTGTCATATTATATAAAACAATACAAAATGAATGAATCACACACAGATTAAACTGATGACAGGTTACATGTGTGATATCAAAATATTCAGACAAGAATCAGTGTAGGTATTGCAAATCGGCACATGTTACCATATTTTATATCTCGTGTTATTTATCTAAATAAAAATATAAACATATACAGGATAAAAGATTATCTATGAAGGTTTTTGGCACATTATTTAAAGCACAATTGCGTGATTGCACTTTAGATTTTAACTCACCTGTAGAGAGAGATAAAGGGGTCTATTGCCTGTTCGCACTAACTTCAATTAAGAAAATATTCAACAGCTAACCCGTCACGCTAAACAGCAGTTTTAATCAATTGTATATGCACTGAATGTCGGACGGGAGTTAACTCGACTTATGAAGGTTATATCAATTTTGTGAATCTCCGAGATAAAGAGCCGTCGTATAAAGATAGATATGTGAAGATTAGACAAATAAATAAAGTGAAGAGGATGACCTTCGCAATGCTATTCTTTTAGACGACATATTTTTTGACCTATTTACCGAAAATTTCATCGCATTTATTTCAAATCTTTTTTCTGCCGTTTTGTAGGTAAAAAACACACTTTGTTGTACTGCGTTTAAATAACATTGGACATTTTTATAATTAAGGAGAAAGGTACTTAAATGACACAAAAACAAGATGGTTAATTTTTTTACGCCGCAGAATAGTTTTGGTCAAGCTAATACCATAATTTAACAGTAAGACAAATATTGTATTTTCTTAACCTCTAAATCTACTTTTAGGCTTCTGCATATCCTACATCAGCATATTATTTTTCTCACTTTATCGCATACCTAACAGTTTGTTACTTTTACTAGTCATCTAACTTAGGCACCTACGCTACTTCTAGCTAGAGAAAGTAAGGCGCGAAAACTGCAATAAAGCTGTAGTAGGTATCTTAACGACTTATCGACTTAAAAGTTTTAATTTGGCGTTATTATTTACCTACTTTTATTTTACTTAGGCCTACTTCATTTGTGTTTATTGTATTAATTGTGACTCTATGGAAAGTTACAGAGTTCGTACTAAGTTTTCCCAAAACCCTCACTGGATTGTCTTTTGTTCTTAAAAGATGTAACTGGAGTAAGAAAAATGAAAGCTATAACAACTTTATGATCCGTGGCGCTTTAAATAAACACAACTGTTCTGATTATAAAACTTTACTGAATTATGAATTAAAAAAAACTTTGGTACATTTGAAACTAAATATTGTTAGAGGAAATCCTATTTATAAAACTCACACTTAGGGTAGTTATAAAGTTAAAAGTTAGTGGAAGAAGTCATGACGCAAGCTGCAAGTGTATGGCTTCCAAAGTTCAATGCTTGATACAGTTTACTAACCTAGTAAGTAAAAACCTCCTGTTGTTTTTTAAGAAAGTTTATATCAATAAATATTAATGTTTAAATGTAACTTTATTAATAATTAACATATAATTGCTCAACATCTTGTTAAAACATATCTGGAGAAGACAAGTACTGTCCAAATAAGGAAACTGAGAAAAACTCCATTCACAGTTGGAAACTTCGTGCCAATACCATGATATATCTACACAGACACTTCGGAACAGGCTTTCTAAGCAACAAAAAGCCCAAGCGTCTTCCACGTCCAGAAGAACTTTGTTACATACCTTAATGCGGTTCTAAGAACTCAAACTCTAGATAAACACGTTTTGTATGCTGGTAACCTATATTCTTCTCACGATATGGTAGAATACTACCAAATTATTGCTTGAAGTAAAAATATGTTCTTAATACTTTAGCGCATCGAAAGATGAAAACAGATTTTTAGAAAAAAATGAAATCCCAGTAAACGGGGTGAACAAATAAGTGAGCATTAGGTAAGCCTCTGGTTTTGATGGCCCACTTTTCCTCTTTTATGGTTTCTCTGGTCAATATTGCGTTAGTTTCTGTTCCATTGTCGATGAGGAATGACCCGTGACCGCCATTGATAACGTCACGTTCAGTGACCGGGTTACTGGTTTACCGGCTGTGACGTAAGTTCATCAAATCAAAAGTAAGCTAATTTAGATCTAATGAAATTATGTTGAAGGCCTGCGTCTAGCAGCGAATGTCTTATGGCTGATGAAGATGATATGAACTATAATGTTTCTGAAAGTAACTAAGTGAAATTCTTATACGAACATGTGCTTTTAAAAATAAATGTGTGAATCTCTTTAAAACCGTGCTTTTACTTGCAAAAGATAAAAAAATACATTTAAATAAAGAAAGTTAATGCATAGGTGAGTCTGTTAATATATTTGTCGCTTTAAAATTCTTGATTTGACCAGTTTAAGACAGATATCGACCAAGTAGTTACCAGTTACATAAAACTCGACACAAAGGTGAAATGAATGAGTTGCGTTGAATTAACTCTGGTATTTCGTATGTATACTTATTGATGGAACAGTGACAGTGCAATCACAATGGTCTTTGTTTCTGATCACACAGGAAGAGACATGAACCCTGACTGTGTTGCTATTGTGTATGGATATACACACCATCATTGTTGATGCCAGGGTATGTAAATACAACGGTAGCAGTTTTACAAACGAATGGAGAAAAGTTAGAGAAAGGTTTTGCACGCTTTAAGTTTCTATGACCATTTTGCCGTTATATTCTTCATATTCTCATTTTTAGATTAAAAAGACAGACTTAAATTAAGTTTAATTGTATTGTAAGTATATTGTTCACACTCGATTTATAACAGCTTTTTAAAAATAAGGTGTTTTTGTCAATAAGACTATATTTTATACTTTACTTCTGAAAAAGGATTGTACCTATGCAATGATCCTGCTACCCTTTCTCTCAAGGTAATTCGTTTTTTCACCTAAAGAAACGATATCAAAAGGCCACCACCAGCACGTAATATTATTTTTTTAATTTGTTTTAAGGTTACTCCTGGTAAACAAATATAAATGAACACGTTGTCTCAGTAAGAAATAGGTAAATTTTCGTGCATCATCGAAGCAACGTAATCATTTAAATCGTGCTCAGACATCGTGCCGACAGTGTGATCTTTAACGCACGACATACCTATACCAAAGCAAGTGCATTATACGATACTAAATAAATGATAGCCTTTTAGCATACGTATTAAAAATGATAGTTTTGTTCGTAATAAATCGTCGTACAGAGAAGTCATTGAAGATAAACGTTTGCGAAATATGTCACACTTGCTGTTTACATGCGTAAGACGCAAGAACGTACTGCATTAACAGTTCGATTAACGTTTATCGATAAATTGTAAGTATTAAATACTAAAATACAATATTACATTTGAAAAATATTAACGTCTAGCATGGGCAATAGAGAAAGTGTTAATCTTGATTCTGTAAGTAATAAGTAGGTACCTACGCCAATGTTGGTAGTTACTTGTTATACCCCAACCGTAAATTATAGATAGGTAAATAGGAACACAATACTTTCTCATTGTCATTGACTACTTATATTTCAGTTAAATAAAAATCATATGTCGAATGATAGAGTTGATACCTAGAGTTTCACTTAAAACTTAATGATGCCGTGCCGTTGCATTTAAGTGTGCCACGTAACATAGTTATATTCTATCTATGGTTCATCATTAGCACCGACATTCTACAGGCAGGTAACTTAGCAGATAATTAACTACACGAGATCTAGAACTAACTTCAAGATACTTACGTCCGTATACCGTCTCAAATACAAACAATAGGTCATTCTTACAACACAATGTTTCAGTTCAGACGTACCTAATTAAAAAAAACCACTTCCGTTCACTTTCGACCCGCCTTGTCGGCATGTCGTCTGAAGATCATAACATTACATTTTACAACAGGTCACGCTTCCTCATTTCAAATCATAAGTAACAACGCAATTGTGGTAACGTTATGTAGGAGGCTTTCAACAGAGTGTAATAATATAAGAAGATTACTTGAGATTCGTGGTAACCTTTAATAAGCAGGAGGAATCTCGATGGGAAATTTCTTGGATAGGCTGCGAGCACAGAGGTGCAATTAAGTAGCGTACATACTTTATTATAAATACCAGTGGGTACACGCTGATTCTATATGAAAAAACTTACCTACTTACTAGTTTTGTTATTTATTAGCTTATTAAAATTGAGTTTGTGAGAACCGTATGAAATTGATCAAACTAATTAACGTGCACATAAGACTACCGTCGGCAAAAACAGTAGCTACCTACTTAAGTGTTTCACAGCGCAGCGTAAGGAGGCAGGTTTGCCAGAAAGATGACAGAATTGGTACTGTATTTATACTTTCCGATGATTATTTTCTTCAATAGGGTTTATATTACTTTTCTAGTTTCAACATCTCGCAGAAATTCTTAACATTTGGCATTTCATCGCGTGTGCGATTACCGCAGGAAGAAAGTTGCAATCAAACTCTACTGTAGCGTTGAATGCTTAGTTTTTTTGTATTTTCTCTAATTTATGTTTCCAAGTCTGTGTGAATAAAGTCACATGCCTGTAGGTGAGTATTGTTTGGAATTATTGCAAAATACAACACGTTTTCACTTCAAAAGACATCGTGCGAATGTTTGCATAATGCACACGCCGCCCGATGTGTTGGTGCTTTTAAGAAAGAAAGTAAAACAGTTAGGTACCTACTTATTGCGTGCTACCATATTTTAATATTGGTTAACATAACTCTAAATAGCGCTTAAGAAACGCAAATAAAAGAAAAGGTTACTTGTGTAGTTAAAGGTAGACTGCCACATAAAAAACTTATGAACGAAGAAATTTCAATGAATGATTACTTACAACATAACGTTAGGTATAATTGTTTCAACCCTGCGAGGCTGTTCCGTAAGAAAAACTCCGATCGCGAACCTTTTCAAATACAAACGTTTTGCTTAAAACATTAAATTATAATTTATTAACGAATCATCAAAAAACATCTCTATATGTGGAAAATTATTGTTGATTAGTGTTAAATAAATAGAGTAACTGCATTTTAATAGAGGTTCATATGTGTGGTTATGTGAGAAACGTAGAAAATACTATCATACTCCCTACATATCTTCTCTTGCAATGTTAATGACATTAGCTTAATGTTTAAGGCAATGGCTAACCATTGCAGAATTCAATAGATACGGATTCCTAGTAACGATTGAGAGAAAATAAGAAAGCTTACAATTACCCACTTAGCAAGAGAATCACCTCTGCGAAAAAAATTGTTAAGCCTTATTAGAACTTTTCAACTCAACTCTACCCGTGACTTGTAGATTCTTGACCCTATTTTCGGTAGATAACACCAAGGTTAAAGTCCCTTTAGCGTAGAGTATGAAACCCACCCCTGCGTAAAATGTAATACCGGATACACTTGAATTAAAACGACTTCCGTTCACACGTACAGGGGAGCCAATCGAGGTAAAATTCCCTACTCCATATGTTATATGTACCTAAAAAAATACGCACCTGTCTGCATAAATAACACTTTAAAATCAACTGTAACAAGACACTACTTACTAAGTTAATATGTTTATAACGGTGAAGATCATAAACAAGTAACTGTAATTAGACGCTAATTGCATCACAGTATATCACAAGTTTGTAGATCACATCACAAATGCTTATACTTCCTTATATACTTCAATACTTCCACTTGACAAAAGATGGCGCTGCATCAGAATTACCCCGTAGAATTACCGCACAAAAAACTTTTACTATGTTTAGTTTTGCTAAAGTACTTTACCTTTTTTACCTATGGTAAACTATCGTGAAATTAAAAACAACATGCCACTGTAAAATGTTTTATTTTCGTACAATTACAACATTAAATCATAATTCTCAGCGCTACGTAGCATTCTACTCACTTCTATGATAGTGCACGCTATGTATAAAGCTAATATATTTACGGTACAATCAACTCGAATCAGTAATTTACAATAGTTTTGGAATATTAGTCGGTCAGCCTTATTTTAGGGTAAGCGCACGTCTATGTGGAATATGTCAGTGTTGATAATATATCATGCGACTTACATTAACGTGGTTGGTCGGACGATAACCTACATTAGCGATAAGAAGATTCTTTCTTTCTTATAACAACACCGAATTAAATATATGTTACTCTATAATGTTCGATGCAGTGCAGTCAAGAAGCTACCAACGTTTTGAGCGCGCCAAACTGATAAATACCGTTTACACATCAACCAAATATTGATAAATAAAAAGGAATATTAACAAGAATTCAGATATCAGGCTTACTCAAAGTCAGGCCTATAGTTTCTTACATTAAGGTTTACATTATTAGTATTCAACAATTAGTAACATTGTAGTAAATTATAAAATTAAACATATCGTTATTACTTAATCCAGTTATTGTCGAAATGATATTTTGATATACACATACCGAGCAACTACGTTAGTAATATCTATAAGCAAATAGGTGTTACATTTAATTTTAATAATCTTTACACAAACATGAATGGCATAACACATAATAAAAAAACTACTCATTACAAATATATAAACTGAAGTTTTCAGAACTATTTACAAAAGGAATGTTTGTCACCCACAATGCCTATTTCAAGTTTAAAATCAAATGATTTATAACAGGACCTGCCCGTAAATACCATATTAATTACAAATTCTAATAGCTTTAAATCTTTTCTATACTTTTGCTAATTTGCATAAGCTCCGTGCACCGTGATTATGTTTTATTTTAGTAATATCATTCGAGTATCTGCATTTAACATAATTTCGATTTAGATCTAACAAAATAAAATAGTCCAGATGTAGACTACATAAAATATAGATAAATTGATTTTCCGACCGTTTTGCGATGAAATGTAATACACACAAAACTTAGATCTATGCTTAATGTATCCCATTTCACCCAAGGCACTCACAAATGGCAGACCGTATACTGTTTTAAGAATGTATGCCACAACATTGCAGTTCGGAAACACCGTATCTACCTCACTTTTCCCGCTATAAAATACCTTATCGGTAACACATTTGGAATACCTCCAAACAACACTCAGAAAGATCTGGCATAAACCAATAGATACTATGATGGCACGATATAACTTTATATTTATACCCACGCCTGATGTAATAAATAATACCACAATACTTCATAAGATAAGTTTTGACGAACACTCCGAGATCATTCAAAAAAAACAAGTAACTAATAATAAAACTTTTGTTATGTTAAATAAAATTAAAATAAAAAATACTTTCATGCATTGCGTGCGTTTTCTGTGTGAAAGCTTCAAAAAATAAAGGACACGACGTATATCATATAATATATAAGTTATTATCTTGGTTATTTAAAACGTGAATATAGATTTTCACATATCGCGTTACGTTTACATTGACTAGTAATTACTTTAAACGTGCACTCCTAATCTACTTTTTGTCAGTAACATAAATTCAAGCACACCAAATATATTATAATCATTCATAAAATATAATAAGACATTTATCAGTCATTCGTTTCATTCGTTTCATTCAACTATAGCGTAGCCTGTAGGTTTGTTTCGGCAGCGTCAACCGAGGTTCTTGACTATAGTGACGTCGTGGCTGCGTCGATTCAAGTCTGTCGATTCTTTAGTGATGTTCGATTCCACGAGCATCGAGTGCCTCTTATTGTTGATATCTTTCTTCCTGCGAACTACGTCCGGGCTGTATGAGTCTGAGACGCGTCGTTCAAGGGATGGGCTCTGTCTGTGGGCACTGGAAAATGAACCTTGTCTGTTGAGTGATTGCGGCTGACTGTCGGTTGACACGTTTTGGATGTAGGTTTGGAATGACGGCCGGTTTTGTGCTGCCTCCATTATTGAGCCTGGAAGGAGATAAACAGATTAATATCGTTTGTAGTTTTGGAATTATTCTGATTATTGGAGTATTATTGTAGACTTACCGAGAGTGCGTACAAGCCAGGGTGTGACTGTTTGCTTCTGATTCATAGCTGCCTGCATTTCGTTTATCGTAGCGTTCAGTTGATGGCTTAGCTCCTACAAAGATAACAAAACAAATGCTACGTTTGTATAAAGTAAATATATGCGTACGTAAAAAAAAGAGAAATAAATAAGCACGAAAACGTGAATGTGTAAATTCTTAGGTAATATTCATATTAAACATATATTATTTTATTTTAAATATTAACTCCATTTATTATCCAACAGAACTCTTATATTAAGAAAACAATAACATCCTTAAATAACCTTTCAAATGACAATCGTTTTTGGAAGGGAGTGTGTGTGGGCATATGTGGGATAAAGAGAAAAAGTGTGTGTGTGTGTGTGTGTGTGTGTATGTGTGTGAGAGAGAGAGAGAGAGAGAATGAGAAAGGAATGTGTGTGTATATGTGAGTGTGTGTATGTGTGTGTGTATGTGTGTGTGTGTGTGTGTGTGTGTGTACCTGGTTGTTGCACTGCGCCTGCACGTGCGCCAGCTTCACCTGCGCCAGCTGCAGCTCCAGCTCGCGCACCTGCTGCTGCAGCCGCGCCTCCACCGCGCCAGTGGAATTGCACTCACTACTCTCCTCTAGAATTAAAGGTAGAATATTAGGCGGTACAGATTGGACGAGGGCTGTAACGCAAACGGAGAATCATGTGAAATACAGTTAGAGCAGTGATATTCAATTTTGTGCATAGCAAAGTTTATTAAATAAAGTATTTGCATTAGATTGCATTTGTATTTTCAGATTTACGGAATCATTTCTCAAATATAAACATTTTCAAGCGTCCACTTTAGATTTACGATTTTGTGCACAAGTGCCATCCACTCATTAGAGTAACTTTATTCGCGCAATTATTATAATTATTTTTGAATTTTACAAATATTGAATACATTATTATATAGACCCTGTTAAGCAGAAAGGTGTTAAGTGCCAAAAATCGGATATTGAGTTAAGTATACCACTGTTTTTGTAAACATATAATCTAATTGTACGCAAAAAATGAACTCTCTAAATATTATATATTTTTTGCTATTTACGAAAAATAGGTTTTGCAAATTTCATTACTCCACCTTTTGAATTTTGCACAACAATGTTATGTCAAAAAGTTCAGTTCTGCATATTAAGGATACGTTGGAAGCCTGATATATAGTAAGATTCAAGTGCAAAACCTTTTAGAAAATGTTAATAACTTAATTTCATTGCTGCAATAAACTCTAAAATAATTGCCAAGTGCGAGTCGGACACGTGCACGAAGGGTTCCGTACTATTTTTATCTATAAAAACGGTGAAAAATAAAATGTTTTGATTTGGTGCCACCCTTTAATATGAATGTTATTGAAATGTAATAATTCGTTTTTAAAGTGAATATAAAACTGAATATTTTGTGAATATCAGTTGTTGTTAATAAGATCAAGAAAAAATTGCCAAATAAACACGCTTGGTGTATGGGATTCCTATTAAATATTTTAACTTTATTTATTTGTTAGTGTTTGTTATTATAGCGGCAACATAAAATAAAACATGTGTGAAGAACTTTCTAGCTATCACGGTTCATGAGGAGGCTTAGTAATAGGGTCCAGTTTTTACCCTTTGGGTACGGAATCAAAAAAGAAAGATTGGATTTAGGTAATTAAAAGTAAATTGACACCTTTTGTTTAATTGCTTCCTGCGCCACCGAGAAGCACACTTGGCATTGGCAGTGTTACCAAATACGTACGTTGTAATAGTAGGGTAATATTATAGACGTTTTGGTATTTTTTACCCGTCTTAGAGCCGGTTTTTAATAAACAAATAAAATGGTAAATATTGAACTGTCCGACAGCTTTAACTAAGACGAAAAATAAAGTTTCAAATTTTCTCAGTGGTCAGATAGCCCTCTGCTAGCTATCCTAATGATTTTTGTAACTAGCTGCACGTTAACTCTGTGAGGACGAGACATTCTTTAATATTTTACGGTTGTTAGAAAAAGTCAGTTAACTTTCAATGGATACGGATTTCGCCACGGTCAGAACTAGATCAAATTGACATGGAACCACACGGAAAGCACCATCTTTCGAATAAAAAACAATCATCGAAAGGGCCTTCTTCCAGTCGTAAGCTCTGAGGTAACAAATATAGGTAGAGTAAACTACCGCCTTTTGGCACCTCCTCTCAAACAGACATAAACCTCAGTTCTGGAACAGTATAAAGAGTGCTTTACGGTTCCAAAACGTCTTTCCCAACTCGGGTGAATGATTTAAGCATACCTGAATGGCAGGCGCCTAACACATCATCGGCGACATGGAAAAGAAATGTGGTACCCATGACCTGCTGCTTTCCACAGGGCTCAGTTTCGAGCAACTCTTGTAGAACGTCAGGTATGATTGGGTTCCTCAAAGCGCTCTACTCAGGGGCTTAATCGTGATCTGTGACGCCGAAGACACGTTCGTTATAGCAACATAAAAGACAACTGCCCGTCTTGCAACCGCTGGTGTGGCCACCGTTGTCGGGAGCCGGCAGAATATTGGGCAATAGGTGGCCCCAAACAAAACAGAAAACATCTGCTGTGTGCGAATTGTGGTTTCATGAGTTTGGATTGAGGTTGATTCTTGGGGTTCGTCCGTCCGTACGTCCATCCGTCTGTCTATCTATCTGTAACCAAGCTGTATCTCATGAACCGTGATAGATGTGAAATTTGCACAGACGAATATTAAAAACATTTTTTTATTTTTATTTTTTTAATATTTGGCACAGATACACAATACAAAATGACACATGCAATGGATAAATACTTAGCAAAGATTAGTGACTAAAATTGTATCGCAATAATTACTGTGCACAGCATGCGAATACAACTAATCAATGAAGCAGCTTAACAAAATTTATATAAAGTAAAACGACAAAAAAAAAGAAAGAGAGAATAATAATAATAAAAGTAATTAAAACAAAGTACAAAACATTTAAAAAATAGTTATAAAATAGTTAATAAGAGGTGCGCCCATACAACACAGTTATTTTGCTATATTGTTCTCGAATTTGTAAAAACAACTGGTAGATGTCTTAAATATTCACTTTAAATAAATAAATAACTCGTTTTTAAAATAACTGGGATACCAAATAATAATTAAACAATAATGCTTACCCATATCTACAAAAACGTTATTTTTACCGTTTTTAATCGATAAAGGTACGGAACCCTTCGTGTACGAGTCCAACTTGCACTTAACCGGAGTTTAGACATAATAAGGTTGAATTCAAGATAAGAAGATTTTTAGTTAATTAAGATTTCCTTATTTCCAACATAGTCAAAACCAAACTTACTGTAAAATTCAATTTTGGGCCCTACCGCGAAATTAGCGTAGTTTTAAGATTTTCTTAAATCATTTTTAATTGTTATAAGTTTATACACAATAATAGTACAAAAAAGCGAGTGAACACGAAAGTAAAAAATATTACCTATCCATTTAAAATTGTTTGGAAGTTCAAGGATTGTTTTTTTTTTATAAATAACTTTTAATCTTCCTATATACGGGGCTGTTTTAAAGTAAAACTTAATTTAAAAGTAAGAATTAATGAGATTTATGTCTTTTCTCTATCTTTTTATCTCCGTAAAGTAATTTGCAAAAGCGATTCAAAGTGACTTAATGCTTTTAAGAAACATATTTCGAAACATAGAGCATTAAACAAAAAGGTGTTAAGTGGTATTTTAACGATTATTCATCAAAATTTGAATTTCTATTCAAAAAGGTGTTAAGTGGTATTTTTACGATTATTCATCAAAATTTGAATTTCTATTCAAAAATGTTTATGTTGTCATATACAATACTTTTTTATAGGTGTAAACAAATTTTTATAAAATAATATTTATTAGTTTCGCAGCTACACGTTTTGAAAAACCAGCTGATGTCAAAAATCTTTAATCGCGTGTAGCGAAAAATGACAAAAAAGCACTTAACACCTTTCTGCATAACAGTATCCAATAATCGTTAACAATAAGTGAGTATACTGACCTTCCTTGTTATCCTTTTGTGCTAATTTCACACTGCAATTCGCACAGTCCTTTGCCAAGTCCTGCAATCAACAAAACTTTATTTAACACTATATTTCAGAAACTAAAAAATCACTCTTAATTATTTCCAAATTTTTTTTTAGAAATAATCATCTTATTTTTCACTTAATCTTTTACATAAAGTGCAAGCCACTTTCAACCTTATTGACGTCTCAAGCGCTAAGAGCAATCTGTCAATCTCTTATCATTGAAGGTCCAATCTGCCTATAAAGTGTAGCCTCTATTTCTTCCTCGCTAAGGTCCATTTTACCTGTAGTGTGTGTAGCTGTCGGTCGAGCCTGGCGCAGATGGCGCGGTAGTCGCGGGCCACGGCCGCGTGGTGAGCGGCGTCTTTCTGCGACTCCAGCATTGACGCGCGCATCTAATACATGTTACATTTAAATATACAAGTACCTATTATACTTATAGCAGCCATTTAATAGTTTAAAAAATATAAAAGGCATAAGGGGTCGTTGCTACGCGAATACAATATTTGTCCAGTCAAAAAAAGAATGCAAAACAACAATCCATTAGAAATAGTAACAATAAATACTGTAATAACGAGTTATTTAATGTATAAAACTATAATAATGTTGTACCAACAGTTGCCAAGGGTCTTTTATAAGAAAATCTTTTACAAAATAAATAATAAGTATAAGAAATATGGTAATCTCTCTGATCAGTTATCCTTTAAGTTACTTAGAGAACGAGTGAAAAAAGCTGAAAAAGAATGTTTTTCAAATTATATGAAACTAGTTGAAAACTCAATAAAAAAAAACCCTAAAGTCTTTTGGTCATTTATGAATTCTAGAACTGAATCAAATGGAATTCCAAGCTGTATAAGTAATGGTAATAAAACGGTTACATCTGGCGACGAAATCTGCGAGATCTTTTCTGATTATTTTTTTTCTACATTTTGTAGTTCTAACTCTATTATAACCACACTACCAACAAACAACACGAACGTAAATGATCCAATACTATCCTCAATAGAAGTTAATTTAGAAATTGTAACGTCCCTGCTAAAAAACCTAGACCCAAACAAATCACCAGGCCCTGACAATATTCCGCCACTTTTACTTATAAATTGCTGTACAACCTTGGCACTTCCAGTAACTCTTCTATTTAAGAAATCCTTACAGCATTGTGAAGTGCCGGTCATTTGGAAGTCTGCCTTTGTGACCCCCATCCACAAAAAGGGCTCCAAATCTTTTGTGGATAATTATCGACCAATCTCCAAACTCTGCGTCCTTGCTAAAGTTTTTGAGCGATTAATCCACACGCAAATTTACAACTTTTTAAAAAATAATTTCAGCACGGTGCAGCACGGTTTCTTGAAAGGTCGGTCGATCGTTTCAAATTTAGTTTTGTTTGATGATTTTCTGACAAGTGCTATGGAGAGTGGAGGCCAAGTAGATGTGGTCTATACCGACTATAGTAAAGCGTTCGATAGAATAGACCATAATCTGCTTCTGTCTAGGCTTAATGAGTCGGGAATCGCTGGGAATCTCCTAAGGTGGTTTTCCTCTTATGTTAGGAACAGATCACAGGCCGTTGTAATTAACAACTACGTTTCTAGCTGGGTAGATATTCCTAGTGGAGTTCCGCAAGGATCAATTCTTGGCCCCCTCTTGTTCACGCTGTTCATAAATAATATTGACCAAACAGTTAATAAATGTAATTTATTAATTTTTGCAGATGACATGAAAATTTTTAGTAAGATAGATTCGTTTAAAGATATGGAGGACATGCAAGAGGATTTGATTGGACTAGAGAACTATTGTGATGAACTTAAACTAGATCTTAATCCACATAAATGTTTTGTTGTTTCATTTACACGGAAACGAGTGCCCTATAACAGCACTTATACTCTCAAAGGCCATAATCTTAAAAAAGTTAAGGAAATTAGGGACCTTGGTGTATTGCACGACTCTGGGTTACACTTTGATAATCATATATCAAATATAATTCTAAAAGCGTCCAGAGCATTAGGATTTGTTTTACGAAACTCTAAACATTTTACGGAAATCAAAACAATTAAAATTCTATATTGTACCTATGTAAGAAGTCATTTGGAGTTCGCATCCCAAATCTGGAATCCATGTTACAACATTTATATTTCACGAATTGAAAACATTCAAAGAAAATTTATTAAATATTTATGTTATAGAGCTAAAATAGATTACAAATCTGAAAATTACTTTGACTTATGCAGGAAGTTTCATCTTCTCCCACTTGTTCAACGTCGCGAAGTAGCTGACCTAACATTCCTACATAAAATAGCCAACAATATTGTAGACTGCCCAAAGCTGTTGCAAAAAATAAGTTTGAACGTTCCCACAAAGTCACGCAGATTTTTTCCGCCACTTCATCAACCACTAGCGCATACTAATTATAGACAAAACTCTTTCTTGCCACGAGCCACAAACAACTTTAACTCGGTTTCTAAAAATATTGATATCGACCTGTTTAACACAAGTTTGTCGGTTGTAAGGAGATTGTTGAATGATTCATTTTTTGGATAAGTATTTAACAATTAAGCTATAAAAAAATAAATATGTTGTGCACTTTTATATTTAATTATAAGTGAGCTGTTATTTATAAGTGAGGATATGTCAATGGCTTTTTGTTAAGCAAACTGTATTCCATTATATAATTATAGCTGTTTATCTTCCATACCTAAATAAATAAATAAATAAAAAAAAAAAAAAAAACCTAAAACACAATAATCCGAGTAAAACATTATTAAAACAACACTTATCAACAACCAAAAAAAGCCATAAACTATATTAATATGCAAAATGTAATAATACTGGGTGTAAAAGAACTGCTTCCGGAAACAAAAACTGGGCATTGCTGGAGTGGTACTGGTAAAAAGCGGGTAGGACTCGCAACGTAAACACGCAATTCTGTGTGCTCGTTTGTTTTTTTATATATTTTAATAATTATAAAGTTTTAATTTGAAATTTAATGCACTAATTATTTGCTAAATTCACCGGTGCTCCAATTCACTCACTTCACTCACTTTGGTAACAACTTATAACTGCACAAAGAAATCATAATGGATGCCAGCAATATTGAGTCCCTCGGCAAGTTCTTTGAGTCAAAAATGACTGAATATGAGAATAAGCTTCAAAAGGTTGGTGGAACAGCTCCTGCGCATCCAGATCTTGCTTCACTGTCACAGGAGTTCAAAACCTTCAAGTCTCTCATTTGGGAGATGTTCTCTCGGATGAAGAAGGAACTTGAAGCCATCTCGCTGGGTTTGGACCGACATGAGACTGCTTTGAGACGCAAGGTGCTGCTTTTACATGGGGTAGCTGAAAAGCCAAACGAAAAATTGCATGACACAGTCTATAAAATATTTCAAGAACAGATGAAGATAAAAGACTTTAGTAAATCTACCTTACAGGTCTGCCACCGTCTTGGTACATCTAAAGCCAAAACCAGGCCTATTTTAGTGCGTTTCCTCAATGTTCAAGACAGGCATCATGTATGGGATAGCAAAACCACTCTAAAAGGAACAGGCGTTACAGTCTCAGAGTTTTTGACAAAAACCAGACACAGTATTTTTACTAAAGCTCGTTCACATTTTGGACTTAAAAACTGTTGGTCTGCGGATGGAAAAGTGGTCATCATTCTTCCAGATAAATCCCGCATAAAATTGGAAACCTCCGCGTCCCTTGAAGATCTTATAGCCAAGTTTCCTTCTGCTGATAACATGAAGTCGTCTGCAGATCAAGACAGGACTGCTATAGTTAATTCGCCGAGAAGAACACGTCGCCGACAGTAGTTAAGTTAAGATCTTTTAATTCTAATTAACATAATATTTTGCCAGTAATTAGCATAATTTATTATACTATTATCTGTTGCATTGCAATTGAAGGTTATTAGCTCATAATAATATCTGTCAGTCAGTCTAACTCATATACTGGTCCGAAATTGCTGTCAGCGCGCTTTCTGCACTATTTGCGTGCACACGGTCGGTCCTTTAATCCGAACGTTTGCACACTCTGAGCGATCTGACGTCATTAGTGACGTCATCGTTCAGTGCTAACGATGCAAACAAAAGATAGGTAGTGCACTGTGTGCAGCAATGTCAGATGAATGTCAGGCAATGTCAAACTGACAACTGAATACTTTAATTTGTAAGATCTAAACTTTCGGACAAGTTTTGTTGAACTAATATTGTTTAATGTAAAGATATTTAGCAGATTCATCGGGAAAACCTCAACATGCAATAATTCTGACCCATATTAAACCACCTGTCATTTTGACAGAACGTTCAAGCATATGTTCGTACCAACAAGTGGACTAAATTGATTTCAGTGCTAACGTTTGTGAGTAATGATATCTTTTTATGTCCACGCATTTGCACGCTTACCAACGTTTTCACGTATTCGATTAAAGGACCACGACATCAGTCAATCATTCTTTCCTGACATTGACAGTTGACTTTTTTTGGTAGGCAAAGGTATTCCTTCATACAGCCTGGCAGTACAATGTAAATTATTAAGCTCCTTTTTTTTTTATTAGGTATGTATAAATATTTTTATATTCTAGCACTTTTATTGCAAGTTTTCTGTTTTTTTTTTCTTTTTTAGCTTTACTAATTTTGTTTGCAGCTTGGTTGTTTCTTTTTATTTTTCTTTAAGTTATGAGCACGTGAGTTTAGCTTTTTTGCTTGTGTTGTTGATAAGTTTGTAGTTTATTTGTATTTAAAGTATTTATTGTTTTTTTTTTTATTATTATTATTATCTTATATATAATATTATATTATTCATATATTTCTATTGTTTACAATATTTATGAGCAATATAAATTTTGATGAGAGCTTTTTCTCTTGCTCGTCTACGGCTAGCTTTGCTAGCGCCGAAAGTTCATCTTGTCCTCTTTCCTTGAACGACCAATTACTGTCCTTATTTTCCAACTATCCACTCAACTTCAACATAGCGCACATAAATGCACAAAGTGTTCCTAAGCATTATCCTGATCTTCTGGCAACATTTAGCGATTTACCTCTTGATGCCCTTTTAATTTCAGAGTCGTTTCTCAAACCTTCGTTGCCATCAACCCAATATCCTCTTCCTGGGTATGTCCTCGTGAGGAATGATAGGACCGGAAAGGGCTGCGGTGGCGTGGCCATGTATCTTCGTGCGGATATCCCTTTTAAAATAATCAGTACCTCTCCTTCACTTTACTCCGCTTCCGCCGAGTACCTGGCCGTTGAAATCACCCTAAATCACACACGTATGGTGCTAATCGTGTTTTACAGCCCAAATCTCAATGTGGATTACTTTGATTCCTTTGAGACATTACTCAATGATGTGTGCCCCCTTTACAAGCATGTTTGTGTGATGGGCGATTTTAACACGTGTTTGTTGAAAAACGATTACCGCTCCCACAAGTTAGAATCCACTATTTCCTCATTTAACCTCGAAATTTTACCCCTTTCTGCGACCCACCACTCTCCCAACAATACTCCTTCCCTTTTAGATTTAATGATCGTTTCTTCAACAAACAACGTTGACTGTCATGGGCAACTCACCTCCCCATTTTCCTACCACGACCTACTTTTTACATCCTATCGCATTCGCCCTCCAAAACGAAAACCTAAAACGTTGGTCTTACGCAGCTTCAACAATATTCAGCTGGATAACCTGCTATGCGATGCTGAGCACATTAACTGGGATCCTATATATGACTCAAATAACATAGACGACAAAGTAAAATATTTTGCTGACACTCTTTTAAGCCTCTACGACAGACATGCACCCCTCAAACGCGTTCGAGTCAAGTACAACCCAGCGCCTTGGCTTACTGAATCCATTAAAGATTTAATGAGATCCAGAGACAAAGCCAAGCTGAGGTACAAGCGTTGTCCTACTGAAAATAATTTTAACCTATACAAAGATCTCCGTACACGCTGTACTCGCTTGTGCCGTAACGCTAAACGACGATACTTTCACGACTCACTTACTAACCGCAACTGTTCTCAAGTCTGGAATTTTTTGAAGTCTGTGGGAGTTGGCAAGTGTTGCACATCGTCTGTCAAAGATTTTGATTTAGGATCACTAAATTTACATTTTTCGACACCTCCTACCAATCTGGACCCCGATATCAAGTCAAAAACTTTAAGTGACATTTTAAATTCTCCCTCACCACATCCTTCCTTTAATTTTGTCGCCACAACCGAGGAGGACGTTAAAAAAGCTGTCATGTCCATTAGATCTACATCTATTGGACATGATGATTTGTGTTCAAGAATGATTACTTTGATCCTCCCTGTATTAGTTCCAATCCTTACTCATTTATTTAATTATTCACTCTCTTCATCAACTTTCCCATCTTCCTGGAAGTATGCCCACATAATTCCATTGCCCAAGGTTTCAAATCCTATATCCCTTTCAGACTTTCGTCCGATATCTATCCTGCCCTTCCTCTCAAAAGTTCTTGAGCACATTGTCCATGATCAGCTATCTGCGTTTCTGATTACCAACAAAATTATCAGCACAAAGCAGTCAGGTTTCCGTCCTGCCCATAGCACAGTTTCCGCACTGGTGAACGTAACTGATGATATCCGTTGGGCCATGGAGGAAAAACATCTCACTATACTAATTTTGTTGGATTTTAGTAATGCATTTAACTCTGTAGACTTTGACGTCCTTCTCGGAATCCTAAAATCCTTGAATGTCTCCCCCTCCGTCCTGTCCTGGTTTGACTCCTACCTTCGTGGTCGCTCGCAGCGGGTTCGCATTGATGAGTCATTTTCTGATTGGTGTGGTCTCGCTGCGGGTGTGCCTCAGGGTGGTGTGCTCTCTCCGTTACTATTTTCGGTTTTCATCAACTCCGTTACGAAAATCATTTCCTCAAATTATCATTTATATGCTGATGATCTGCAAATTTACACCCATTTTCCTGCACCTGATATCAATTCCGCGATATCATTTTTAAATGATAATCTACGACGAATTCACAACTGGGCTACATCTTTTGGCTTACTTCTCAATCCAAGCAAAACCCAAGCTATTATTATAGGAAGCAGATACTTTCGTGGGCGTATTGATATTGCGTCACTACCTTTTATTTATTTAGATGGGATTCCCATTTCCTTTACTGAGACCGTTAAGAACTTGGGCGTTGTTTTTGATGCGAACCTAGGCTGGAGTGCCCATGTAAGTGAAATTAGTCGGAAGGTTTATCACTCATTCCACACTCTCAAAATATTGCAATCCTTTCTTCCGCTAAAAACTAAAATTACCCTTGCCCTGACACTCATTCAACCTATAATTGATTACGCTGACTCATGCTACATTGACGCCACTGAGGAAGTCTTAAACAAGCTGGAGCGATTGCAAAATTCATTAATTCGTTTTATTTTTAATCTTAGGAAATACGACCATGTCACCGAGTTTCGCAAAATGCTTCAGTGGCTTCCAATCCGGTTTCGTAGGAACACTCGCATTCTGTGCCTCCTTTACAATATCCTGCACAATCCTTGTTCCCCCTCCTACCTGCGCCAGCGTTTTTCTTTCGAACATCCTGAAGACGCTGTATGCAGAGCACATAAAAAGACCCTTCTGTCCACACCTTCCCATTCCACCGACTTTTTTTCCTACTCCTTCACTGTCCATGCTGTAAGGCTATGGAATTCCCTACCTTCGGAAATCCGTGAGTCCCAAACAATATCCAGTTTTAAGAGACGTGTAAGAGAACACTACTTATCTCTAGTTTAGTATTGCATATTATATTTATATTTTATAATTATTTGTATTACTACTTTATGTATGTCTTTTATGTATTATTTTATTAATTAGGTACTTAAGTATGTAATATTAATATATATATATATTTTAAGTAGGTATATAAGTAAGACTTGTATGTATTTAAAAGTTTAAAAATTTATTTGTTACAACACACAGAATTTGCTTTCTCATCAGTACTCTTATCACAGGACTACTGGAAGAGATCCCTTTAAGGGATAAGTAGTACCTTTGTACATAGTTTTTAGTTATTTTCTTATTTGTATTTTTAAATTATTGTTACTTTTGTTTCTGTGTACATGAACTGTTAATAAATAAATAAAATAAACGTTTTGAGCAAAAAAAAAATTTGTTTACGTGATTTTCAAAAATTGCATTAATACTATCAGATTTTGCGATGATTTCAAATTAAATACGGTTTTAATTTAATTTGCAATGTAAATAATCGCACTTGAACCGACATTTGAAGTGTGAGCGATGATTTCAAGAGCCGAATATGACTTTTCAATCCTTAATAACTTTTTTAAATTGAGTTTTCTGGGTATGCTGTTAGTGAATTTAGTTACTACTGAGGCTCAAGAATACATGGTTTCAGGCTTCGGAAGAGGTCTTTTTACACCCGTTATAATAACTTACATCAGCAAGTTGTGTCTCCAGTGTTTCCTTGTCTTGTTGTAGTTGCGTGTTTAAACCTTTTAGTCGCTCCATCTCTACATTGAACTTCTCTTTCTCTGCTGACTCTAAACATGTACAAATGAAATAGAAATATAGAAAATGACAAAAATATGTAAAATAATGGTCTTAGTTAATTATCTATCAATATTTAAATTCTTCAACTCAACAAGCATTTTAATCAATTTGATCTTTACATAAACTATGTCAAATTGTTTATCAAAAACTAAAGTCCAAGTGTCAAAACAGTTTCCAAAAAACAGTATAGTTTCATTTCTCCTACCTTTGATAAACTTCTCATATTCGAGCTGGTACTTTTGCAGCCGCTTCACTTTGATAGAGCACGCCAACTTTACTATTTGCCGCGAGGTTTCTTCCGCGCGACACTTTTTAGGTAATGTCACTCTGTAAGATAAATAAGATATAATTTGACGGTAAACTTAATATTTTTAATACAGTACGGTCAGTTGCAAAAGTCCATACTGAGTGTAAGGTCTATAACTGCTTGCATGCAAATTACACACACATAGACATTAAATGTTACAAATTATTTTCAACATTAACATAAAAGGCTTAAGACTAAACACATTTTTAAAAATATTAGTCGAATTGCGAGTAAAATTAGAAAACATTTGAACATTTCTTACAAATGTCACAATTTTAGGGTAAAACGAAAATATCCAAAATCATACAATGATTGAATTATTTGCTAAACGCTTTGTCGTTGCGCTGGTTCGCTAGCGAAGGTGCCAGTGTTTTGTTTGATAAAGTTGATTTCCAAGTTCTATAACATGCAAGTTAATATGTATTAGTATGCAGAACAGAATGCATAATATCGAAAAGCATACATTTATCCTACTAATATTATAAATGTGAAAGTTTGTGAGGATGTATGGATGGATGGATGGATGGATGTTTGTTACTCTTTCACGCAAAAACTACTGGATGGATTTGGATGAAACTTTGCAGTAATATAGGTTATACATCAGAATAACACATAGGGTACTTTTTACCGCGGGAAAACATCTCATTCCCACGGGAAACCGACTTCCACGCGAACAGAGTCGCGGGCGGCCACTAGTATGATATAATATAATATTTACCGTAAGTATGAAAATAGTGTTTTTTTCCATCATTTTTCTTTGATTGGGTATTATTATAACAAATTTAGCGTGTGTTGCATAACTATCTATTTTAACTTGTTGTTTGTTATATTTATTCATATTTTGTTTTTGTTTCAGTAGATAACGATAAAACGGTGGATTTACAATAGTTCAAAACATCGATGTAACCTAAATGTATGGGGATTGATGGCCTCGAAAGGGTAATAGTTCCATGTTGATGGCGCAGAGATGGGACATGCGAAATGAAAGACTACAGAGGCATTTTCTACCAATGGAAGTGTCTGGAAGTGTGGAAATTAAAGTGGAACTGTGTATTGTTCGAATATAGTGAAATCAATGTGACGTTGCGCGTTAGCTTATGGTTATTGAAAACAGGGAACTGTATATTAAATACCAAAAGTATTTCATTAAAGTAGTAATTAAATATAAGTTCGTAAGTAAAACATTTTTCAATTACAATGTATTTTTTTATGGTTAGCTAGCTTCAATTTTCTTTTCTCTACGAAAACGATTACTTAAGCTACAACTAACCTTAAAAAGTAAAACAAGTTTAAAAATACATTAATTTTTGTTGTTGGAAGTTTGAAATATAGACTGTAATTATTATTATCTTTTGAAATCAGTATCAATTATTTTAATTAAGTATCAAGCATTACCTAAATATATTTGTAAACAAGTTATAATAAATTACTGTTTTTATCTACTGTTTTCTTACTACCTTACCTTCTATATTTATTTACCCTCTAATGTTCCCTAAAATTTAGGGCCACTTAAAATATTTCAAAGGCCTATAAAAGAGCTATTTGTAGCTTTATTAATTATTTTTAAACTTCAATTTATTGTCAGTTTATATTGATACCTATATACCTAGAAAATGTTGTGGCAAAATATTAACATTTAGGTGTTGTTTCAAATGTGTTAGGAGTCCCTTAAATTTAGGTGACGTTGGTGAAAACGGGCATAAGTGTTTGATATTTACCTGAAATACTTAAGAACGCCTTCAAAGTCGTTGTTGAGTAGATCCTTCCGAGATCGCGATAACAACGCGAGCGCCACTTGGAACAGCGTGTCCATGCCTTGTAGCAGGAACACGTCTAAAATGTGATACACCTGCCAAAACAAGATCAAAGATTTGAGCGATTTGTAACAGAAACTAAATTCACGGTAAAATTTATTGTACTGTATATATTGACCCGCTAAATACTTAGCTAGGTGAAGAACATTTTCGCGGCAAAACATTACTCACTCAATAACATTTTAATAAGCTCTCAAACAAATAATCATGAAATAATAGCAATCACTTCGTTTCTTGAGTCTTTATACTAATTTTATTTTTTATTGTTGTTTCTCCAATCATCAATACAATTAAATAATCCATCTTAATCACATTTTGCCACATGTATAAAACATATCTCAATTCCATCACATTTTTGGCAATAAATCCAAATATCTTACGCGTGATGAATACTAATAGTTTAACTCACCAGCGGCAGTGGGAATCTGGCAGTGAACACCGTAAGAAACCACTGAGAAGCGAACATGTGCGGCTCCACGCCCAGCTCCTGGAAGTGGCCGCGTAGGTCTGTTAGCTGCTCCTGGAACAATACAATCACGTTAAAATCAAGGACATTATTATGTACTAGCGACGCGCACACGCTTCGCAATGGTGTAATTTGGCGCGACTTGTTCCCGTTAATTTGAATTTTAGCGAACTTAAAAATAACGTTATCAGAGTTTTCTATATTTACAAATTTAAATGAGTAAATATCCTAAAAGATGGCGAAACCCGCATCAAAATCCATTACGTAGTTTAGGAGGAGATAGCAGCCAAACATACAAACAGACACAATTAGCGACTTGGATTTATACTATGTCTTTATTATGTATAAGCGTGTATAAATCATACTTAAAAATTATTGATGTAGACAAAAAATCAAATTTAATGTCAGCAGATATTAAATAAAATAAAATTAAAAGCCTACCAGATATAACAGTGTACGATGTAGGTAGAAAACTAGCATTTGTTTGAGTATGTAATGAGTTGTGGGCATGAAATACCTTCCTTTCTTTAACCGTAAAAAAAAATGTTTGTGTTAAAATAATTTA
Organism: Emmelina monodactyla; assembly: GCA_916618145.1. Classification (NCBI taxonomy): domain Eukaryota; kingdom Metazoa; phylum Arthropoda; class Insecta; order Lepidoptera; family Pterophoridae; genus Emmelina; species Emmelina monodactyla. The sequence continues at coordinate 9,434,295 of OU745304.1, read as the reverse complement.
TTACAATCTAGTCAACCTATAGAAAGGTGTTCGCTATGAAACCGTCTTTTTTAAAATTGGACATTATGACATTTTCTTCTTATCGTGTGATGCAATGCTTTTGCAGCACATATTCATCTAGTATCAGAGTTCTCGTTATCATTATCATTACATAGTATAAATCCAAGTCGCTAATTCTGTCTGTTTGTATGTTTAGCCGCTAACTCCTCCTAAACCAGTGGAAGGATTTTAATGCGGTTTTCACCGTCCTTTAGGTAATTTTTTCATTTAAATTTGTGAATAAAGAATTCAGAAAAAGTTTTTTAAGTTAACTAAAATTCAATGTTTCGGGAACAAGTTGCGCCAAATTACACCATTGCGAAGCGTGGGCGGGTCGCTAGTTTTAATATATTATGAATTTCATGTATTTTTTGTCACTCTAATCCAGAACAAACCTCCATAAGTCTATCAAGTTGGTGCAGCCTCATATACAAAGCCTCGAAGCCGTCCTTGTACAGCTCCCGCAGTCCGTAGCCGTACATGAGGCGGACTAGAAGACAAAACGCTTGTTCTTCTGGCATCTGGATGGAATAATAATAATAATAAATCTCCAGACTGACACACCAACAGTGTGGCCCTAAATTAAGCAAAGCTTGTACTATAGGTACCACACAATGGACTAGTGGAGAACCTGGTTACACCCAGACACGAGCCAATATAGAAAAACATTTTTACGAAATTGGTCCGACCCGGGGATCGAACTCGGAACCATCCGCTTAGCAGTCCGGTATACAGGGTCTGTCGTAATGAATGGATAACCCGTTACCTACAGTTGATCCGGATGTGAGGCTATAAGAAAATGGTGTCTTCTTGCCAGGGTTGTCAACCATAAGAAAATGGCGTAGACTTTTAAACTTTTTTATAAATTTCTCTATTTTTTTCATTTATTCCGTTGCCATTTCTTCAAATTTCGATGTATTTGTATAATTCTTTTAGTATTATACTGCTGAAGACGTGTATTATGTAATTTAAATACAATTTTAGGTGTTATTCACGTTGAACATTATCAAAATACTCATTTTAAGAAAAATATTTCCAAATTTTTTTCTTTATGTCAACTTTTGATCATCTCCTGTGGAAAAAAAAAGTATGACGTTATAGCTGCCCATGATCTCAATAAATTGTCTAGTATGTGTAGATTCTAAAAAGGTATAACGATGTGTACTTTACAAGCAACATTAAGTTACAGGAGCGAGAACACTAATCAAGGTCGGAATTTTTATTTTTCATGTTATGTTATAAATGGTTGTAAAACTTCGTCATAATGATTTTATTCTATCAAGATACTTTGCACAAACACTATCGGGCCACTAATAGGATATTCAGAAGAAAACCCGGTTGTTTTTGGGAAAAAAATTACATTACTCCACGATAATAATGTAATGAAAATGTACAAATGAAAATTGTTGTGCTCTAATAGTTACATGCGACAAACATGTTGCGACAAGTTTATTCGAAATTGAAACGGATTTTAAAAATCGAACAAAGACCGCATTACGAAGAAAAGGGTACTCATCACATCAGTGTGATTTTGACCATCGCATGTCCTTTTGTTCACATTGGCCCCGAAAGTTTTTTAGTTTAGTTTAGAGAGTGAAAACACTCTCTAAACTAAACTAAAACTATCGCTGTCACTTACACATCAATAAGACAGAGACAGGTAATCATTTTAGTCCTGTCAAACTAAAATGTACGTGCAATATGACACGGCGAAGGCAATTTTAGGCTAGTCCTCAGCGCATTTCGTTCAATTTCACAATGATGTGGACTAAATTTAGTGAGACCAATGTACCTGTCTTGTTCTAATACGAAGCATGAGAAAGTGACAGCGATATTTTTAATTTAGTTTTAGAGAGTGTTTTGAGAATCGGGGCCACTATTTTCGTCAATTTGTTACTGCTTTCTAATATTTGACTATGATTTTCCTTGTGATTTGGACTTGATAACGTGGTGATACTGATGACTTTGCTCACATTTACGGACATTGTGTTGTGCTATCGATTGAACTTGTTGTTTTGGAAAAGTTTTTGTGTAGTTTGTGTATCATGCCGCAACAGTACACGCCGGCCGAATACGCGAACATGAATTACATTTACGGTGTATGTAATGGCAGCACCAATAGAGCTGCTAGTGTTTATCGTGTAAGATATCCAAATGTGCGACATCCTGATTACCGTGTGTTCATTAGAGTGCACAATGCATTTATGGAAGGACGATTTCCTTCTAATTTTTTCCACTTTTCTTTGTAATGCGGTCTTGTTCGATTTTTAAAATCCGTTTCAATTTCGAATAAACTTGTCGCAACATGTTTGTCGCATGTAACTATTAGAGCACAACAATTTTCATTTGTACATTTTCATTACATTATTATCGTGGAGTAATGTTATTTTTTTCCCAAAAACAACCGGGTTTTCTTCTGAATATCCTATTAGTGGCCCGATAGTGTTTGTGCAAAGTATCTTGATAGAATAAAATCATTATGACGAAGTTTTACAACCATTTATAACATAACATGAAAAATAAAAATTCCGACCTTGATTAGTGTTCTCGCTCCTGTAACTTAATGTTGCTTGTAAAGTACACATCGTTATACCTTTTTAGAATCTACACATACTAGACAATTTATTGAGATCATGGGCAGCTATAACGTCATACTTTTTTTTTCCACAGGAGATGATCAAAAGTTGACATAAAGAAAAAAATTTGGAAATATTTTTCTTAAAATGAGTATTTTGATAATGTTCAACGTGAATAACACCTAAAATTGTATTTAAATTACATAATACACGTCTTCAGCAGTATAATACTAAAAGAATTATACAAATACATCGAAATTTGAAGAAATGGCAACGGAATAAATGAAAAAAATAGCGAAATTTATAAAAAAGTTTAAAAGTCTACGCCATTTTTTTATGGTTGACAACCCTGGCAAAAAGACACCATTTTCTTATAGCCTCACATCCGGATCAACTGTAGGTAACGGGTTATCCATTCATTACGACAGACCCTGTATATACCGCTGCACCACAGAGGTCGTCAAATAAAATATTTGTTTTATTAAAACTGGTAAATCTTTTAGTGATCTGGTATTTGATTATTTACAACTTCTGGATTGGATTATTCTATCATAAGATACCGAGACAAGTGTATTTGCTTTATTAATTTTCATTACCATAGGTTTCATACGGTACATAATAAACTCTTGAACGTTACTGTGTAAGAATAAAAAAGAACATCTAAATTAACTTTCACATAGACACAAATTCATCCTGATTAATTACCATTGTATTTTAGTCCCTAATATTTAACACCCTTAAACAAAGAATTATTTAACTTAACTTTTAACTCCCAATTACACAGCACTTGTTTAACAATACTTCCTTGTCCCAAACTATAAAAGCATGTATTTTTTACATAACTTTACCCACATCACCCCAACAACTTACATGCAACAATAGCGTGGCAGCCAAGAAGCTAAGTCCCTGACAATAGCCCACTTCCACATCATACACCGCGTAAGCTCGCGCCATCCTTAGCAGAGAGTCTTGTCCGAGCCCGCCCGCTTCACGGAAGAAATCGTGAGCCGGGAACGTGCGAGCTATGTCGCGTTGGATCACGGCTTCGAATGGACAATCCTGAGGGATGTCCATATATATGTATAAAAAGTGGGATAAAGGACTTGCTTAACACTTGAAACGATGTAATTAGTAGTGACATAAGAATAACAAAAAAATTAAGTATGTAATATTAGACGTTTAAGTGAACATTTTGTTTTTTAGTTATTTTCAAACAAACCCCAAATTTTTTCATGACCATTGTAAGCGCCATTTAGATAAACACGAAAGAAGTGGAGACTTCAAAGGTTTACTAAAATTGATTTCCACTTTCAAGTAACTTAACAAACTTAAAAAAAAACAAAATTAATTTCCTAACCATACCTTTAAGGGTATATTATACCCTACAATATCCTCTTTTCATTAAATTTTTACCCGAATCATATGTCTCCCTAAACCTCACCTTACTAATAAGCGTCCTATAAGTCTCCATAAGTTTATCGTTCTGATCCACACCAGCCAATCGTAGCCACACTTCCCCTCGTAGTGCCTCGGGGACTCCGACCCGGACTAGATGGTTAAGCGCCCGGGGGCGGGGGCCCGTCCAACTGGGGGGCGAAATAGGGTTTGGTATAGGAATTTTGATGAAAGAACTACTACAAACACTTGTTTTAAGCTAACGCGCGTTGAACACATTGTATTTACTCTATCCGGGATTTCGCGCGGTAATTTTAAAGCAAAAAGGTAACGTACCTCTTTGCCCGACGTTTCGACAGGGTTACACCTATCGTGGTCGCGGGCGGACTGTCTTTTTCTATTGCTTTAAAATTACCGCGCGAAATCCCGGATAGAGTAAAAACCAAGAACTACTACAAAGTTTTCGTTTACTACAAAGTGGTGATTAAGCATCTTGAACAATTTATCACATTGTTTGAAACTGGCATTTTGTTAACCGTTGCTATGTTTGATGGTTATGTGTTGTTTAAAATACTTTGAATAATAATAAAACTTAGTTTTGCCGGGTTTTAATGGGTACGTTTCTTGTAATTATAAAACCGTTCTGTCATCGTCAAAGCATCATATTATAGTATAATATGAACTACTGCGAGAGCCAGTGTTTTTAATTTCGTTCGCTGCCACATTGAATTAATTAACCGAGGTCAGACAAATAAAAAAACTCTATTTAATTCTTTTTTTATCAACATACTGACCTCCGCAATACTTGTGCCCAGTTGACTAATACATCTTCACCGCACTCCTTTGATACCTCCCCCGTGCCACTTAGTAGAGGCTCATCACCATCTAAATTGTACATTAATATTATATGCAAATGTACTTCGATTTTGGAAATAAGGTACAATCGAATAAAATTCAGATCGATCACTTCTTATAGCTAATCGCTTGCTTGTAAAGTACGGGAGGCTATTGAGTGACGCATATTTCGCCGTGCAAATTACTTTTATTAAGGCAAATGAGCATAAACGATTAATATACATGCGATTTTTGACAAAAAATGGATCGACCTACAACTTTTCGGTTGTACCCAATCAATCAAATATCATTTACATAGAAATATTTCATATTATTTCTAAAATTCGTTAGCTATATTACTAACCAGAATCAGGCTCAGACGGAGAAGGCGGCGCGGGCGCAGCCGACAGCGGCGACGGCAACAAACTTGACAGTGACAGCGGCAGGTTCAATCTGGATCGATCCAGTTCACCCGAAGTGTCCACATTCGCTACTTCGTACTTCAACTGCCCGGATGAATCTACCATCTTTGAATAAAGAAATAAGAGCTTTAATTGCTAGTAATTTTCAGCGGAATCCACCATCTAAGAAAAAATATATAAGAGCTATATTTGCTTGAACTATATGATTCAGAGTAAATGGCCGTCTTTAGACGATGCTATAAGAGTTATATTTGGATGAAGTATAAGAAGTATAAAGTACATTAAGTTTTGTTTACCTCTTTGAGGTTGATGTAAAACTGTTGCACGAGAGGTCGCTTTGAGTAGTACCAGAATCTTTCTGTAGGCGGGAATACTTTGACAGGGGTTTCGATTACCAGTCTGTAACCAAATAAATAATATTAAAAAATACCAAAACTTAAAGGCAAATTCAGGGACTGGGGATTCTTCTTAAAATAAAGTCGTAACTTGAGGTTAATGTCAATAGAATGTATGGTAAAACTCTTTTGAATACAACGCAGTATTTATAACATCTCCAAGTAGCCAAGAACACTGCTAGTGTTTCTTAAAACATAATTTACTCTCTCACTAATAGCGCATCACCTACATAGTTCACCACATTCATAGTTCACCACCTACATAGTTCACCACCTTCATAGTTCACCACCTTCATAGTTCTCCACCTGCATAATTCACCATCTTCATAGTTCTCCACCTGCATAGTTCACCACCTTCATAGTTCACCACCTACATAGTTCACCACCTACATAGTTCTCCACCTACATAGTTCACAACCTTCATAGTTCTCCACCTACATAGTTCACCACCTACATAGTTCACCACCTACATAGTTCACCACCTTCATAGTTCACCACCTACATAGTTCACCACCTTCATAGTTCACCACCTACATAGTTCACCACCTTCATAGTTCACCACCTACATAGTTCACCACCTACATAGCTCACCTCCTTCATAGTTCACCACATTCATAGCTCACCACCTACATATCTCACCACCTTCATTGTTTACCACCTACATAGTTCACCACCTACATAGTTCACCTGCTTCATCGTTCAGCACCTTCATAGTTCACCACGTTCACCACCATTATAGTTCACCATCATTATTGTTCATCAACATCATAGTTCATCAACATCATAGTTCACCACCTTCATAGTTCACCACCTACATAGTTCACCACCTACATAGTTCACCACCTACATAGTTCACCACCTACATAGTTCACCACCTACATAGTTCACCACCTACATAGTTCACCACCTACATAGTTCACCACCTACATAGTTCACCACCTACATAGTTCACCACCTACATAGTTCACCACCTACATAGTTCGCCACCTACATAGTTCACCAACTACATAGTTCACCACCTACATATTTCACCACCTACATAGTTCACCACCTACATAGTTCACCACCTACATAGTTCACCACCTACATAGTTCACCACCTACATAGTTCACCACCTTTATAGTTCACCAGTTTCACCACCTACATAGTTCACCATCTTCATAGTTTACCACCTTCATAGTTCACCACCTACATAGTTCACGACCTACATAGTTCTCCACCTGCATAGTTCACCACCTTCATAGTACACCACCTTTATAGTTCACCACCTAAACAGTTCACCACCTACATAGTTCACCACCTACATAGTTCACCACCTACACAGTTCTCCACCTGCATAGTTCACCACCTACATAGTTCACCACCTACATAGTTCACCACCTACACAGTTCTCCACCTGCATAGTTCACCACCTACATAGTTCACCACTTACATAGTTCACCACCTTTATAGTTCCCCACCTACATAGTTCACCACCTACATAGTTCACCACCTACATAGTTCACCACCTACATAGTTCACCACCTTCATAGTTCACCACCTTTATAGTTCACCAGTTTCACCACCTACATAGTTCACCATCTTCATAGTTTACCACCTTCATAGTTCACCACCTACATAGTTCACGACCTACATAGTTCTCCACCTGCATAGTTCACCACCTACATAGTTCACCACCTTCATAGTTCACCACCTTCATAGTTCTCCACCTGCATAATTCATCATCTTCATAGTTCTCCACCTGCATAGTTCACCACCTTCATAGTTCACCACCTACATAGTTCACCACCTACATAGTTCTCCACCTTCATAGTTCACCACCTACATAGTTCACCACCTACATAGTTCACCACCTGCATAGTTCACCACCTACATAGTTCACCACCTACATAGTTCACCACTTACATAGTTCACCACCTTTATAGTTCCCCACCTACATAGTTCACCACCTACATAGTTCACCACCTGCATAGTTCACCACCTACATAGTTCACCACCTACATAGTTCACCACCTACATAGTTCCCCACCTGCATAGTTCTCCACCTGCATAGTACACACCTGGTGGGGTCCGGCAAGTGTCGTATGACGAGGTCGAGGGCCAGCGACATGTACTGCGGCGCGCCGTCTCCGCTGCACACGTTGAAGGCAGCCAGCGCGGCGTCGCCGGCGTTCCACAGCGCGCACACGGAACAACCAGACCCGTCTGAGGCCCCACTCACCTGATGTAATGATTATAGAAGGTAATTAAGAGGTGTAAGAAGTGAAAATAATAGAATTATATTGATTTTTTGTGGAACTAGTAGCCGCCTGCAACTCCGTTCGCGTGGAAGTCGGTTTCCCGTGGGAATGAAAGTTTTCCCGCGGTAAAAAGTACCCTATATGTTACTCTGATGTATAACCTATTTTACTGTACGCGAACGGAGTCGTGGGCGGCCACTAATACCTACATAAAACAATTTAATCCCAACGTAGCTCAATCAAAACTAGGATCGTCTGATGCATCATCCGACACAAATAAAAAAAAAAGTATTAATCCTGAAATTGCATTTTGTGACGTCACTATTCCAGATAAGGTATTGCAAGCAACTATAAATATCAAGTGAAGTAAATATTTGTATCTGCACAACTTCAGAATCAAAGTAAACATAAATTGATAAATGTGTGTGTTACACAAATTCTTGCAGATTATTTCTTTGAAATTATATGTTTGCTTTGTGGTCCTATATTACATACTGATTGGATTTGGCTTTCAACTGTATTTTCTGAACTATAAATACGTCACAAAAATGCGTTTCGATAAAGCACGGTTTGATAAAAATGTAAGGAACGCTTTTCAGCTGCCGATTCGTTTAAGTCAAATAATAAAGTGCCGGTAGCTGTTTTTCCAACAGTTTCTTCTCTTTTGTTTCACAAATTGACAAGCTTGTTGACTTTATGGATCAACTTTTCAGTGACACATTAATGTACTTTTTCGCTACTTATTCATGATCAAGTTTTTTGTCTTGTCGATAAAGCATCGCAAAGATAACACATAATACGAATACAAAAAACTGATATTTCGTACCCAAATTTTGCCTTCAACAGCTAATATTACAAAAAATAACAGTTTAACACATTAAAAGTAATAAAAACTATCTCCTTACCATCTCCAGTAGCCTCATATCCGAGAATTTGACTGTCCGTCCCGGTGCCAGTAAAATGCCGAAGCATCGTTCAATGAATAAACCACCGGAATTCGGTTGTAGCTGTAAATAAAAAAAAAAAATATTTACTTCCAAATAATAGTTGCAAGATTTCTAAAAATCTCATTTTGTTGTGTTGTACCTACTAGCACTTTTAACAATTATTTAAGTTCACGTCGAGTTTTGTAAGTATAAGAAAACACTATAAAGATTTACGTTTTACGTTCGTAAGATTTCACCGCAATTCATTTATAAGATTATTTATTACATTAAATTTAATTAATAAGAAGTTTTAAAAGTCATAAAGACAATTTTAAATCACCTTCTTTTGTTTAGCAATTCAATATCCTCCTCGTAGTTTCAAGTGTTAAACCACCTACTCCATTTATCCACCCCACAGTAATAATTCAATGAAACCGTACCTGATTCTCTTCAGTGTCGGATCTGAGATTGTTGTGCACTTGTTGCACCGTGATCGTGACTTGCTTGTCGATGCCGCCGCGGAGCTTGAACCCGAGACGCTCTTTTGGCACGTGGCTGAATGTGCCCTGAAAACAACAGAAACATTTATAATAACTAAGTAAAAATATATAATGAACTACGCCTTGCAATGGTGTAATTTTGGCCGACTTGTTCACGACACGTTGAATTTTGGCTAACCTAAAAAACTATCACTGAATACACTTAACTTATCTAATAGAAGAAAAATACCTAAAAGATGGTGTGAACCGCCGAAGTTAAAGGACAAACATAAAAAAATACGAATAGCGACTTTGCTTTATACTATGCAATGATAACAATTGTGTGTGAATCAGTAGTGTTTATAGATATATTATAAAGAGGCTTCGCTGTGGCTGCACGATTCTATAGAGACCTAGCTTTGTGTTAAAACATCAAGGAAGATCATGGCTTAGCGTGCGATTGTTTCAGTGTAACTAATATTACAACAGTTGGAACTATGATACTTATTTTTCTGTAAGAATAAATTAAATTAAGTTTTTTTTTACGTGTTTTTTTGACTCGTTTTTTCTACTATAAAATACACTTTCAGACTATATTTGACCCTAAGCAGCGATGTAATACGGTTAAAATTTTGTATATGCGCCATGAATTCTAATCAGTGTTTTTTTTTAACACAGATTTGTCAAGATATGTTTGTGATTATTTTGTGTGATTGAAATGATTGTCTCCTACAGGTTTTCTATTTATGTATAAGAATTTTGCTAATGCAACTTGACCACTTTTACGTTTCTTTTAATAAGCACAAAAACAAGATCAAATTTTGAATAATTAAGTTTCTTTCTACACTTTCTGTCTCATTTACATTATAAATTATTCAGTTTATATTACAAAAATTAAGAGAGAAAAAGAGCTAGCTTCATTATTTAACTGTTCGTTAGTAGATAAGCAAATCATTTAAACTTTACGTAATAAGTTTAATATTGCATTGTGCAAAACTTCAGGATGCAACGCAAGAAAGCACATTTAAGAGACTAGTTTATAAGACCAAATTGTAAATAAATTTATAAATAAAGACGTGTTCACTAACGACCTTTTAAAGTAACAACATCTCTGAACATTTTGTTTCTGTATTTCTCTTCGCCATTTAAAACTAAGCATTATTATGTTCTAAATATAGGTTTATATTTTTTATGAGAAAATTAAAACAACCGGCCAGTAATTACATGGTAAACAGTGTTATCTCAAAGACCGTAACGACAGCACAAACGATAACAAAAGAATTCCCACGTCCTATATGTGAACTTTACCTTGGCGTCTGTTTCCTTGATATCCACAGTACATTCTAGGACGTGCATCAGCTGCATCGGGAAGCTGGGGGTGCCCTGGACTTCGGTCATGGAGCCAGTCATGGAGGGGGTGGATGTGATGTCACCAACGATGGAAGAGGCCATAGAGCGGGGGACTCGCTCGAACGCTTTGGCGAAGCAACCTACGGCAAATAAATCGCAGTCAATAATTGAACCACAGAACAGAAAAAACGAGTAGAAGTGGCAAGTGGGCGTGGCGCGTGTGTCACATATACGCGGAGCTCCGCAAAACCTAGCTCAGTTCGCCGCATAGCCTTGATAAGATAAGACGATTGTGTTTACTAAGCGAAATAAAGGATTGCGCTGAAAATATGCCATACTGCTCCATTTTGGAGTGCAAAAATGAAAGCCGCACTAAAAACATCAGCCATGGTAGCATTTCGTATCATCAGTAAGCATTATTTCATTTTATTATAATAATTTACGTAATTTTCTATTCCGTAAGACATTTTAAAGCAACATAAAACATAACAATTGTAAACATGAACTTTATTTGCCAAGGAATAAAGTTCAATTTACATTGTTAAATGTAGGAACGCCATCTATTGTTAAGTAGTTGAATTTTTTGTATGTCAACGCGATCGTGAGGTAAGTTGCAGAAGGTCGTAAATACATTATGGGTTTTAGTAAAGTAAACTCTATTTATCACTATCAAGATGTGTTTTTGCTTGACAGTATTTAGAAATAAGTCATTCTGGCACTAAGGATATGCGACCAATTAAAACAATTGTTTACATGTAGTGACTATGTTTATTATCAGTCCAATGTGTGAGTTTTGGCGACAGCGGTTTCGCTAGTAAGTTGGTCCTATGGCATTTCCATCTACTTCTCTGTTCCGTGAATTGAACAGTATTCAAGGGTGACAACAGACTATTTCAAAGCATGTTGAGCTTAAATAGTAACTAAATTCACGAAGAAAATACCTAGAAATTTAATTAAAAAACGATTGTATAAGTTATATCTGCTGCTTGGGGTCAACGCTCACACAGTCATCAGCTGATGTTTCATGAGCAATGATTTGCAGCTTAAATAAAAGCACTATTTTATTTTAATGCCGAAATCTGATAGTTAACATACATTTAGAACGAAGTTGCCGCTTATGTTGCGGCGAGAGTTAAGAATCGCCGTAGGTAATTGCCGTCGCACTTTGAATAAGACGTGATTAGCTCACGTCGCGTCACACTAAGAGTGCGTCACGTGCATTTATTGAAATTATATTATTATATCTCATAGAATTTGCTTGAGCCTTAACTCTCCCTAGTTTTTGTTCCGACTCATTGAAAATTATTTGATATAGGTAATAATTAAAAAAACATGTCAAATATTTTTTATGATATTTTGGTTGAGCTGATAGGTCAGTGATATTGGTTTAATGACCTTTGCTTTAACCATTATGTATATTTCATTCAGTATCTGTTAAACGTTCACGCACCTCACAGATAAAACACATGGTTCCGTGTCGCAACCCACCAAATTCACATTAAAGCACAATTAGTTTGTCTGTCGGGTGGGCGGATACTTTTGATATAGAATCCAGCTAAACATTGCCGGTATACAATGAGTAGATCAACTTGAATTACTTGGTGACAATATGCGCAATGATTATTTGAGAGTTTTTAATTGAAATTTTGTGAAGAAAGTCTGTTATTGTAAAGATGAAATAACTTTGATGGTCTGATGTTGGCGAATATACGTATACCTACTTTTTGAGTTTTAATAGATTCTTTCAATAAGTGAAATATAGAATTACGTCGTAAACAATAAGGTTCTGACGTACCTACGTATAATTTATGCGAGTTTTAATTTCAGTTTGGACAAACTTATTTCACTCATAAAATTTCTGGCTAGTGCATATTATAATCAACAATGCCTAATATGGGTCACTAACCTGCTTTTAAAATGTCAACGCCGCCGTCGCACCTCAACTCACTTTAACTGTTAATTTAAAATTATCATTCTCGTGCCACAAAATCTTCTGATAACCAACTTTTACGCACCGAAATACTGTATTTTAACTAGAAACGTGTACACACATTCACTTATGCCGAGTCACTGACATAGTAAAAACAAAACAGCATGAATAATCGCATATGCACGTACGATACGATAGATCTCTCACTAGCAAGTTTTTCTATGCAATAACGATCAGATTTGATTAATAAACCCGACCGTGAAATGTTCAATTAAGGTTGTTAGGTTATGACCGTTTTTATTGTTTTTAACACGACGCAATCAAAAAAAGTTTTTAATATTAGAAAGTTTATATAACTAGGCGAAATTTTAATTACTTCACTAATTAGCGTTCATGTTTATATCTCACTCTACTTATTATTTGAATGCCTGTCCTTGTACTAATTATGTACCGGAAGAAGTACCTATCATTAAGTAAGTATATATCATTAAAAGGCACACAAACTGAAAACAACACATTAGTATTGGAAATAAACAAACAACAATCGGAAAAAACACCGCAAACGATTTAACTCGACATTTTTATCGACAATTCCGTGAGTTTACAACGAAACTCGAATGAAAACTGAGCCGGTGCGTCCGCGCATTGTTGCCACGAATCAACAGAGTGTGCTGAAACGATTAGAACAAATCATTGTGAATTGATGTAAGTATCAATAAGTCATGGCTGAGCGGACGACGCGGCGGAAACTATGCGAGAGATGTGGCCATCTTTTCATTATTTATACCGACGTGTAATTAAGAGCATAATTACATATTAACTTCGACGTAATGGTTTACGCTTTAAATAAGAAAATGTAGTAGTAGATCACATCTCATATAGATTAAATTAACAATCATGTTCTTTGAATAAAAGGTACCTATTTATTACCATTGCAAAAATAAGGAGAGATTCCAACAAGTTTATTAACTGTATCTGTAAATTTCCTTCAGAATAAAGTCAACACACTCTATATTTAATATCAAATGACACATATGTGAGTAATTTCAATGTTGATATGACCCATTATACCGTAATGTTTTGCGTTCCAAAGATAAAATTCTATAAAAAGAAGATTTTTATGTTATTTTTATTATAATGACAGCGTACAAATAACCAGAATGTACGGCACATAGTAACACACTTTATTTTATTTATTTAAATTTGTTTTGTTTTCCTTTCAAAAGGAAGTTGTGTAATTAATACTTATACGTCATCTTAGTAAAAAAACCTGTATGTCATTGCCTCGCTCGAGCTTAGCGTCAAAACAAAAGACAACTATACTTAGTTATTTCGATTTATTTTGATAACCTAACAATGAGAAAAAATATCGTTCCCAAGTTTATTTTGACACAGTGACATTTTTAACTACTACTTAGACACATTAAATGTAAACGAATTACCAAGAAAGGTGTTCAGTGAAAGCGACTGTATTAGGGTCCTGCCTGCTAGAGGTTTTTTTATGCTTGTACGCGTTATATTTAAATAAATACTATAGTTTTGACATTTAAAATCACAATTTATCTCTGTCAAAATTAGGTGACAGTTGCAGTAACGTAGGTTATTTCCTAAATAATTGAGTATGATTAAGTTACACTTACTTGACACCTGGGTGACAGCCTCCGCGATATGGCACCGGAACACATGGCACCTATACACCGCAGACTCCTTGGTGTCTCCGTGGGACCACGTGAAAGCGAAGCAGGGAGCCACCGGCGAGCCGGCCGTGCCGCGCGCGTAGAACGAAATGCGATTCACTGTGTACCGAGCCATGACTATGTTGGTGTCCGCTTGGTATAGCCTAGAAAAGATTATGGTACTTAGTTTTTATAGTTTTATTTTAAAAGAAAACAAAAGTTAAATGAGTTACATCGATTTGCCTTGAAAGTTTCTTGATATGATTACTAGCTTTCCGCCCTGCGGTTTCACTTAATGACTTTTCCCATAGGGAAGTAATATTATAAAATAAATTCTATCCTTAAATAAAACATATCTTAAAAAGTTTATCATTTTATTGCGTAAACTAGTAACCGTCTCTGTCCGCGTGAAAGTCGGTTTTTCATGGGAAGGAGAAGTTTTCCCGCGGTAAAAGTAGGTACCCTATGTGTTATTCTGATGACCTATATTACTGTAAAGTTTCACTTAAATCCGTCCAGTAGTTTTTGCGTGAATGAGTAACAAACACCCATACATACTTACAAACATTATAATATTGAAGGTTTAGAAGGAATACCTTTTTCGAAGTTTTTCATCTTTGCTATTGGTTTTAATTAGGCTCAGCAAAAAGTTTATTTATATTTTTAATCTATAGATACTATCAATCTGGATCAAAAGGCGGTTTTTATTAAATTGGTGTACCAGAGTAACTAAATATAAGGCATTTTCACTTCTAAATAAATATCATCTCAAGTTCTAAGACTTAAAAAAAATTGGACCGTTTTTCTATTACTCACATCTATTTCTTAACACAGCTTTATCAGTCTAGTTACCAACGTCCTACGTCATTTTTAATTACTCAGTTATGCACATATTCTCATATACTTACACAACCAGACCCTGCGAACAGACCGGTATAGAGATAGACACCGCAATGCCATCTCTGTTCTCCGGCATAGAACTGAGCTCGTTCATAATCCTCTGTATTTCACTCTCGGACTTGGGGTCCCCAATGTTCTGAGCGCCGAGGTAGCTGACACCGCTAAACATTGTGCACTCTTGGTCTACGTCTGATACTGGGGAAGATAGTTTCAAATTTGTAAGAAACATCAATTTTTGTCGACATCTTTGGCTATCTTATTATTGCATAGCAATTTCAACTTGATACTTTACGCATTCTGGAGAAAAAGATGGTGAAAGGCAAACATACAAGAAAGTAATGCTAAAAGGGTTCGTTTTACTTTATGCACGGTCTTCAATTCAAAACTAAACATTATCGTCTAATTGGTTTAGTATTTGCACTTGCCAATAGTTCATTATTTGACAACAACAAAACCTTTTCACCAACGTTACTAGGCACTACTACTGCGGCTTTACCCGCAGCTAAATTGCTCTTCCCGTGGTAAATTCTAAAAATCCTTTCTTATTGCACATTTTCGTCATAAAAGGAACGCCTGTACCAAATTTCATGGCCTTAACTTTATGGTTTACGCTCGAAGATGTATCAGTCAGTCAGGACTTGTCATTAAATAAGTATTAATGAAAAACGATAAATAATAACAGAAAATGAATAAACCTTCATCCTCACTGTCTATCGGCTTCATGTGGTCCTGCTTCTCAGTCGGCGATGGAGTAGACGAGTCTGCTGATGTGGTGCCGTCCATCACTTGGTAGAACTTGGACCCTCCCACGAGGCGGCATGACTCCTGCGACAAAAAAAAATATATGTTTTTACATTGGCTACAGAGTTTGAAAAAAAGGTTAAATTGAAGTTAATAATGATTGTTGTTTTTGACATGTTTATTGTAAAGGTGTATTTTTATATATTTACCACATAAAATCAAGTGCCTAAATAATTACTACCATAAAATACAATACAATTAAAAGGTGCGGTTAATTCCTAGAGTTGATAACACGTCTGAATCTTTATGCTTAAGAAATCTATATGGTTTATAAATTTAACACAATTATTCTTATTATTAATCCCATAACTATTTTGATGCCGAAGAAAAGGTGAGCAATCCGTTGGATAATAACACGTTAATTTACAAATAAAACATGTTTGTTTACACTTACTTTACGCATATTCACATTGATATTGAACTTCTGTGACACACCTGTGTTATTATATTCTATTATTTAATTTTCTCATAATGTTCATCACAAGTCGTATTATTACAGCAAAACATAATAATTATCCTCGTTTTACGTTGATTTACGATTTTTACGAGGCCTTAATAGAATGAGTAAAATGTCAGGAGTAGTGTTACTAAAGGGCAGTAGGTAGCCCGAAATGTCAGGCGACGATAATTTGGGCGTCGACAAGACAGAACCGCGAATGCGTAATGAATAAACACCTATACTAAACAGCTATTAAATTGAAAATTATAAACAATAGTTACCGTATCCAAGAATTGTGAGTTTCGACCATAGGTCATGTTAGCGTGCGTTTGATTACAGGCACAATAAGAATTCACTACCATCACTACTTTACCACTGCGATACCATATAGAGGAAGGCAAATTGTTGTAATATTAAGGACAGTAGCCAACCACGATGTGTTCCCGATGAATCACACCGACAACTGACTGTCGTGGATATATTAGACGCAATGTAGGTAGGTGGCCAACTCATAATGTTATTGCATGAGATTGTATGCAGGGTAGCCGTGTACATACCTACACAGTTATCATACGCTTTGAAGCTGTATGTATACGGGATTCTAAATTGAACAATTAGTAGTGACCACAAGAAGATGATTAATAACACTTGATTAAAAAGACTACCTATATTGATATTGTGTTGAAATAATACCTAGTATTTTATTGACAGAAAAGTAAATAAATGCTTATACAACTTTCCCAATGTATAAAACAATTATTCAAAACCCTACAATAGGGCACAAGAATTTACAAAAAGAAAATAATAATATTTGACTAAGAAAGCAAACTGTCATAGTATCCGCAATAATCACAAGAAACAAATCTCTGCACAACGACATATTTAGATATAAAAATTAAATAGTAAATTAACGGTGTTTACTCCTTGAACCGCTTCATTTGATTTTTTTAAGATATTTGTAACACTCACCTAAGTAATACCATTATTTTTTATAATGAAAATTTCTTATACTTGATCTCAGTTACAGCACATAGCAACAAATTAACTCGATTTGACAATTATTATTATGATATATGCATAGACTATCTTTAGAACTAATAAAGTAAACACTATCTGTGTAAATTATGTTAATTTCTACAATTTCAATAACTATTCTCATAAACTTCGCATTCTTCGTTCTTCGTTCGTAATTTATTACTACTTACAATTGTGTATTTTTATTGACAAAGCCCTACAAATGCTCATAATTTCTGTCGTCAAATATTCTAAGTTTAAATAACTAGAGCTTACCGTAACTTTAGGTTAAAAAACTCCTTAACTAAACACATTGAGCAATCATCCAGATCAATAAAAAAAATATCAAAATGTGTAATCGAATCGAGTTTATTCATTCTAGCTCTAATTCAAGTAATGTTTTAGAAGGAAACAAGTCAGATTTTTGTAAGCATTGGAAACCTTATGTCTTTAGTAATATTATAAGTAGGATAAAGTGGAATATTTGTAGAAAATGTCGATGCAACAGTCATATAAACCGGAATCCCTGGACGTACATTTTAAAATACATGTTTATGTGACGATTGCCTATCAAAACGTGCGCTATTTAATTGATAGTTTATTTTAACTACAGTATGTAAAATTGGTTGATTTTAATGCAAAAACTGACCACGACTATATTTTCTGTTTAATTATCTATATAGGTAGTTACTATATTTAGTAAAATTTATAAGAAATCAACGTTCGAGAAATCTTATCAACACGTCACCTAACCTTAACACCGTGGAATTAAATAATACATTTTTCTACGGTTAATAAATACCTATAACTTCTTAATCTTATATATAAAATTCTCGTGTCACAATGTTCGTTCTCGTACTGCTCCGAAATGGGTTGACTGATTCTCATGAAACGTTTGCGGGTTCAGCTAGTTAGATATATGTATATAAAGCGGAAATATCATTCTTCTAAATCACAGAGCTAACTAACACATAAAACAGTATTTAAACTCATTCTTACCACCTCTCTTATTATAACAAATGGTGACAGCTCACTATGGGTGCTTAACATCACATAATTATTAACTATAGTTTGGGAAGACATAATAATCTAAAAAAAAAAACACCACAAACGCTTAACTGCAAACACAATTTCACTGCATAATCCTAAAACTTAATAAACTATAAAACAACGGAAATTCTCACTTTCTGCATGAAGATTTATTAAATAATAAAAAACTGCGTTAAGGAAATTACAAAGACGTTGGCTCTAAGCGAAACGATTCGCCAAGTAACTCGACTCTTGCGCACCCGTCGACACGACTAACAATATTTTCAGACAATCGACGTAAAATGAAAACAACATAGACACAAACTATCAAAATAACCTTATAACTGGCACTCGAAGCGATAAAAGGTTAATTATACATTAAAAGTTAATGAAAAAAAAATCTTACTGGTTATCAGCGCTGTATTTCATTAAGGCGATTCAATAGTCGTACTAATTTAATGTATCCGCTTCGGAAACGATTATTGCAATACTAAAGCCGCCAACTGAATTGAATTGTTACTTTTTCATTTTAGAATTTGTGAGTATTCATTTATAAAGGCATATTTCAAAAGCTTGTACTTAATGGATATTTTAAGCATGGAATGAAGTTGAATGAAAATGTATCTCCATTTAAAATTCAAAAGTAAAAAATTATAAAATATTTAAATTTAAAACTTTGGTAAGTAACTTTACAGCTTTAACAAAGGTTGTTACACATTTAATTTTGTTTTATGAGGGGTAGGTATGTAACAAATTTGAGGTAATATAAGAAGTTCATATAAATATATTTGCCCTGGGCTTTCCCAGTGTGGAAGTGCCAAGCATTAATTATGATACAACAGTTAATGCCTGCAGTCACATTTAAATTTAGATACACTGCACTATAAATCGTTGACAATATACTTACCTACATATCTTCTAACTTATATTTTTTTGACAACTAAATATTAGTAGAATTAATATTGCATAGTGGTGATAAGTGAAATTGCAAATTATCTACAAAAAACACACAGAGTAAGCAAACCAGATTTAGATTAGTGAGCCAATTTTAGATTTACAGGCACATAAAACCAACATTGCACAAGGCCTAATCAAACATAGGTATGTTACTTGATTGTGTACATGGCAGTTAGGTCAATGGAACTAATTGGTTTGCAGGTGGTATAAAGAGTAGAATTCTAGTGAAATGTGATACCAAAATTGTATTTTTCTATTTATTTATGCATTAAATTAAGCTTTGTTGAAGACATAATACAATTTTTTGTAATTTTTTGAGAGTGGCAATATACACTTTTAATAAAAGATGTAAAATGTTCTTACCGGTTCTTGTAGTGGGTGTTGTTGCAGCGGATGGTTTTGAACTTCTTCCAAATCTCCCATTTTATTTTCCTGGTCACTTTCCTCCTCAAATATCACCTTGTAAAGATCAAGACCTTCCGGGACGTTTGATTCTATGTTAGCCTCGGGGCGGATAGTCAGTTCTTGATCTATCAACTGGCTGCAGCTGATACGTAGGGAATTGTTCAGAGATTCTGAAATTGCCTGTAGATAAAGTAAATTATTAATATGCTACATTAACAGTTGGAAACAATGTTTTGCATATAGATATATTGGTTTCTTCACTTAAAAAAAAATGGCTTGATAAAATATTTGGCTTATTATGGTTTGGTAGATAGGTAATTTTTTTGTTTATTGCAATCATACCTACATAATGATGAGCATTTAAATCACAACTTTACAGATAAGTCAAGAAAAATCAAGCTATAAAGTAGGTGTGTTAAAATAACAATGACAATAAAAATAAGAATATTAGTCACAGTAATTAGTTTACAACAGATATCAAACAGGGCACTAATGGATATGAACCAATACTGTGGCCTTAGGTGTAGCCTTCAATCCAGTACCTATATTATACCTATATTAAACCTATGTAAACCAAATAAACTTTTGTGCAAAGAAAATAATAAATATCCAATACACATTATTTTATCAAGATAATCTTCTATTATATCTCATGATTAAATTGGATGGCGAACTTTAGTTACAAACTACTTATTTATTTTTATACACACTACAAATATTTGATTGATAAACTCACGTCGCTTAGTATATCTTCCAAGTCGCCAGTTAAATTGGTCGATAAAACTGGCGACGGACTTGGTGTCCGTGTTCTGCTCTCGAAATGATCCCGGTCTGCCTGTTCCGATAACTCCTTTGTGCTATATTCACTGAACTCCATCACTGTATGCTGCTGAGAAGCACCACAAAAAAACATTACCTTACAACTAGAACTTCATAAATTGTAAACACGCATGGATAAAACGCAGCTTTGTGCTAATCTTACCCATCGATGCTCAGGTTCTCTTCAGAGAACAGGACATTGTTAATATTGGGCGAATTGCAGTAAGAATGTAATTAAAACTTGAAAATTCCGTGTTGTATTTACCGAAGAGTGAAGGATAATTGATTGACTGAAGCTGAATGAAGTAGTTAGAATGAATGGGAATTCTTGATTGATGCAACCACTTTGACGTTTGTAGGCATGAGAATGATATTTGGATTTTGTACTAATAAAGTTTTTTTACTAGTATTTTAAATACGGTGAATTATGTCCCATGTAAACATATTTCTGTTATTTTTATTTTATGTCGCCCATAAAAGTAATAAAGAATCAAACAAATGTATACGACTGCAGAAAGTAACCACTAGCTAAAAGGTAAAATCTTAGAGCATTTAACCATTTAACATTTGGTTAAATGCTCTAAGGGTAAAATAAGCACTATAATTTAATGTGAGGAGTAATAAATACATAATTGCAGGTGGGCTGGAGAAACAAATATACAAAACTCTGTATCTACCAATACTCGAACATCATTCTTCAGTGAATATTGAGTAATTTCAATAGAATACAAAAAAATCAAAAACATCAATATATAAAAAGAAATATATTTTCTAGTTTATCTTTTTACTTATTATTATTTTCCTAACTTAGTCCTACTACATGTGCTGCCATCTAATTCGTGCCATTGGAAAACTTTTTTTTAAATAACTCCTTATCGACATGTGAAAGATATTATCATAGGTATCATTAGTTTAATTGATTTCTTAATGAATAATTTTGAGAAAAACAAAAATAATCAGTTCTTAACTACAATTTTTGTTAAAATGCAGATATTTGCGAAGGACTCTGTACCTACAGTACCTATGTAAAATATAAAAGTTATCTTTTATCAGTGATTACATGAAAAAAAATAGATACGTACAGTCGTAAAGTGTCTAACTAAACATAATGAAAAAAAGAGTAGTTCTTACCTGCTGCGCCAGAGAGACCTCCCACATACTAAAACACCACGATGATGTTGACTTTGTATTTATGAACTTATTCCTTTCTGTGTAGTTAACTTAAATAGCTTTTACATAATTTTATAAGATTTTGTTTAAAACTTAATTCATAATTTATAATAATACTATATTTCACTTTAAAAGTTTAAAAGCCACTTATATATCATCACTAACATGACGTGCGTTATCACGAATATAAGACAAAAAATAAAAACTGACGCGACAGTCACTGCCCGTGCTCTCACGTTGTGTCGTAGGTTTAGCAGATAGATAAATATTTTTTTTTGCACTTTTCTATTATTGTGTTTAAGTTAAACTTAAGTTTTATGAACGCATCCATGGAATGAATGATTGAATTGAATGGGGTTTTGATGTCATGACGCCATATTGATTGAATGTTGTTTTGAGTTTTGACCGTTTCTTTCGTTTGTATTTTGAATGAAAGTTTGTGATGTTTTGGAGTAAATAAAGGTCTAATATGCAATTTTGGTTTATTTATGAATTATTATTTGTGTAGGCAGTGACAATAATCATTGTTAATAAATAAATACAAAATGGAGAAACCCGATAACGACACTCTGACGAATCAATCTTTTCGTTCTCCACCAAGAAGAAGAAGATCCACATTTTTCGAAAGGAGAGATTCAATAGGTAAGGATAAAAGCACTAGCTACATTCATATCTCAATATAGATAAGTAACAAAATTGTTGTTGTTTTGTTGCTAGTACCGCAACAATCAGAAAGTGTGGAACCCAATATTCGCCAGCGGCATCACGAAGGCAGCAACCAACATAAAGCTGAACTGTCAAGGTAGACTAATGTATTAGCTAATGCGCATGAGGAATTTATAATTTTCTTAAGTCTGTGTAAATAATAAATTTAAAAAAATCACCTTCAACATAGATGTATAAATGCAAATAAATATACTTGTATCATTATTTTTTCAGCTATCTTGAGAAGCTTCAGGAGGAAAAGGAAGAGTGGAAAAGAGAAGTAAATAACAGACGAAATAAATATCATGATCTGAGACAGTATGTATCCGAAAAATATTAGTATTAGTTAAACATATCGACGGCAACAACGTATAACTCAACATCTGCAATTTTAGTAAAAATCTGTTTTTGACTCGTACAATATAAGTATCGATTTTTTAACCATGTACGAGTCAAAAACAGATTTTAACTAAAATTGCAGATGTCGAGTTATACGTTGTTGCCGTCGATATGTTTGTCTGCAAACTTTTAACATATTATTA
This sequence comes from Emmelina monodactyla, assembly GCA_916618145.1. Lineage (NCBI taxonomy): Eukaryota > Metazoa > Arthropoda > Insecta > Lepidoptera > Pterophoridae > Emmelina > Emmelina monodactyla. Next base: position 9,411,252 of record OU745304.1, on the reverse strand, counting down.
TTTACAGGCAATACCAGATTTCTTCAAAAGCACCGAGTAGGTCACTGATTCCTTTCTCAGCCCTAACAAATGAAGACATAAGCTTTATGAAAGGTAAACCAAATATTACTAAACTGATTGAAAGTCAAGTACAGCTTCATAAGTCAATAAAAGAAACCAGAGCACTTTATCGAAGAGCTAATGAACTTGATGACGTCATTCTGAAACACAATGAACAAGATGTTAACAAAATAACCCAATACATATTAGATAATAGCTGTATAGAACCTAAATAATAAGTCAAATACTTTAATAGTACTAGCTAGCATTGGTTTGCACTACTTTTATAATGAAAACAAAATTTTCTGAAACAAAGATGTATAAAAGAGTAACTGACTACCAAAACCTAATAATGTACTCTATCATTTAACATCACATTTATTCAAGCTGGCCTACACATATTAATACAGTGCTGTTACTCAACTATTAGGGATGGTTTTTTTGTGTAGTTGAAAATAACTACCAAAGGATGAAAGTTACACTTTTTCCTCTATATATTCTTGTTTGTAGCTGTCTAAGGAAATGTAAATACTTGTGTTTTAAAATTTTAATTGTATTTTATGAAATATCTACTAATTAAAGTAAGAAAGATGAAGATATAGTCTGCATTGTAATCAGATAACTGCCTACTTAAACTAAATCCAATTATTTCCTTACATTTTAAATTGTACTGAGAAGTATTGTAAATATTGTATAAATAATTTTTAAATAAACTAACATTAGTTAATATTTTCTTCTCTCATTTAAAATATATTTGAACAATAAAATACATACTTACCTCCTAGTATTTTCCAATACCCTTTTATAGATTTCTTTACCTCTTTTAATTTTTTCATACTTTCATAATGGTTAAACCACCAACAGTCCTATACTAAAGCCAAACAATAAATTTTATTATAAACAATAAAAAAGAGTGTATATGTAATCATTTGGGTAACAATTTTATTTAACATTTCATTATAAATTTCATACATACATTAAAGTAATATTTACAATCGCATTAAACACTTGAGTGAAATAAAAACAATTATTTAATTAATAAATAGATTCATAATAGGTATGTACTTACATCTTTTTTAAAGGAATAATTAGTGTCCAGTTAAGAGTTTAATATGTTAAATGATGTATGCTTATTTCATTTATAAACATTTGCAGTATAAGGTAGGGTGATACACTTTTAAAGTTATCAATATATAGTTTTTTTTTATACACAGCAACTATTCAAATATAAATAAGTTAGTTAAAATTTGGAATTATTTTCTACAATATTTAATTAATAAAAAACAGAACACTCTTAAGTTAATTTTAACGGCGGATGACGAAGCATAGTAGATATTAAAACTGTGTATAAATATGTTTTTTACTTAGGATAGTACATATTTATAATACAATTTATAGCTTTATAATCAAGATACATGGCAAAAGTTGAAAGTTAATTTAATTTTTGAAAAAACAAGTCTATATAAGTAAGTTAATCTTATTATAAATTATACAATGAATATATATTATTTTAATATATTAGAAACAATTGATATAATGTTCTGAGATTTTAAAATTATTATTGACACAAATAAGTCCACTTTTGATTAAATATAAGTATAATTGATACATATTAAAATTTGATATGAATATACATATATGGCATAAATTACACAAATGTTTTTTTTTAATGAATGATTGGACTAAAATATAATTTTTCAAGTAAAGCCTTAAGAGTGTACTTCAGGAACTTGAATTTAAAATGTACATTTATACAAACTGCGTCAGTCACTAGGGAACCTCAACTCAAATGTTTTGTGTGGAAGCTTCGCCTTGTTTGTGTCTTTTTCTCTTTGACAGACTTGTACTCGCGTCTACAGGGACTATTCCTAAGGTCAAGGATTGCATTGACTTTTTCTACAATTTCCCGCGCAATGTCGTGATCACATTCAAAATCATGGAATTTGTAAGTGGAACTGTGATGGAATATGCTTTGGTTATCTGGAAACATAGAATAAGAATTTTAAATTGTAGGTATTCTAAAATATTAAAGTTTTCATCATTATGAAATGGAAAGTTTTATTTTAGTCCACATAGATTCAACCAAAACGAGTGAAGGTATTTTTTTTATAAATATTAATAATTGCGAATGAGTAAGGTGCAGTAAAATCATTACATGATTTTTCAAATTGTTAATTCACCTGTGTTATTCCTTTCATTGATAGATAAACTATGCCCTGGCGAGTAGACTATCCGGAAAGTAGTTTTTGACCCTTTTGATTCTAGCATTTGACACCATGCTACTGTATCTATGTTGTGATGAAAGTACTTTGACCGTAGCTGTCAAAATAAACCAATGTTATAAATTAAACATATTTTTTAAATTGTACAGGTATGCATAAAAACCTATGTTACTTACCCAAAATGCATGTTTATGAGTAACTAATGGTTCTACTTCTATTCTGTCTATGGATATACAAAGTTGTACTAGTGTGTTTGTCCTCACTTTTCGTAACATTTGCACTGTATAAGCCTTATATTGTGGAGCTTCTGTTGCTATTATGTGAGATTGAAGCTTATTTAGGTTTGAGTCTCCACCTTTCCTATCTGCAAATGAATTATAAATTATAATGATAACAGATTAACTGTTGATTGCTTTATAAATAAAATCAAATTTAATTTTATTCTTTATTTTACCTTCGGCAACAGCTCTTATGGCACTAATGACAGCTTCAGACGTAGCACTACCTCCAGTGTTATGTCTCGATTGGTGTTGACTTTGACTATTATCTGCTGCTTTTGGAAATACTTGGAATGCACTACTCAAGAAACCATAATCTGGTATTGAACTGGTTGTAGGTGTCAATGCATTTTTGCTCTTTAAATCTACAAGGCCTAGGCAGGTAAAGCCAAATTTTGAACAAGGTTCATTAGCATCAAGACAAGGAAATGCCCAGTCCACTTCTCCATCATCCTCTGCTATGCATAGACCATAGTCATGCACTGTACCTAGTGTAACATCAGGATGATCAATGCTGCAATAAACAAAATTAAGGTAAATTACTCAAAGCCCACTTTCTCATTCTCTATGATTTGCTATAAGGTTAACTATGGTATAAACACTATCATATATGTGAATTCACCATATGGATAAAACTTCTAAAATGTTTAGTTTGTAATATCCAGATGATATAAACCTGTATTTTTGAAAATAAGTATATTTACCTGTATTTGTAGCATGTGAAACCAATCAAATCCCTGATTTTGGCCATAGCAATAACACAGACAACAAGAGGATAATTTTGATATTTTTCTGGCAACATTGTCATGAATATTTTGAATGTTTTTGTTGGAAGGCCCATTTGTGCTGTTCCATCAAACTTTGCGAATTCTAAATACTGCCTATGTGGTAGGTCCGGACATTTTTCCAATTGCTCTGTCAATAAAGACTTTTTACGCTCTGGTGCCTTAATCTCAATGGGAGTAAATATTTGTGATGATTGTTCTACTGTCATTGGGGTATAATCCTCCCATTTGATGACCTTAATTTTCGCTGCTCTCTTTAGAGCTTGTTCCTTTTTATCTAACCATTGGGCTGTGTTTGATCTTTGTCTGGAATTTAAAACATATTATTTTTTAAGAATATAAGTTGATTAAATGTTATTTTTTAAATAACATACATCATGGTGCAGATATTTTTCTTTACTCGGTACAAAATATATTACCTGTATCCGCCTGGAGCAAGATCATCAGTGCGAATGTAACTTGGCGGTGATATATCATCGTCCTCACTATCAAAATCAGGGTAAGGTTCAAATTGTGTCACGATTTCCTTTTCATTTTCATCCTCAGAAATGTCACCCATACTCATATCTTTACCCTTACTGGGACCTGGCTTTATAATTCTTCCTTCCCTAATACTTTTCTTCTCTTCTACCACTTTGTTTTGGAAGATTTTGGAGAAATCTTCACCAGCCATAACCATTTCGCAAAGGCCGGTGTCGTCTGTTGCTATAAACGCCGCCCGTATATTTTTGAGTAGCCATATTTTATTGTCGTAAGTAGCCATTGCATTGGAATGTACAAATAATTAGAAACACAGAATTTTATATTTATTTAGTAATCATCAAATTCCATAGCACGCACGACCCTTTCCAAACACAAACAGTTGTCAATCAGATCAATCAATAACCATGGGTACGTACGTACGTACTGTACGACGAAACGTTTTCTTTATCAATCGCTTGCCCGTATAAAGCTGAATTTACATTGGATATGTATGGCCAAGTCAAAAATTTGTAATCAAAAACAAACCTTTAAAAAATCGTTGGTTGCCATAGTAACGTCAAACATAGTTTGTTTTGTTGTGAATGAATTTGCAAAAGAATTATTTTATTTTACCTATATTATCTAAGATATATGTAGCGAGAATCTTACAGTTTTGATACTCCGTAAGTTTTTACCTTCTACACAAAATAAAAGACAGGACAAGAATATTTTGTGACCAATTGGTTTGAGGTTAGTTTCCACCGCTAAAATTCCATTAAAACAACGATACTAGAAGTAATAACACTGCATTAAGATATTTATTTGATGTAAATTAACTTATACAATATTGTAGTTGCCCATTGCAAGCATACAACGTCGTAGGTCTTGCACACAGTCGTAGTAGGACTTGTATGGTGGTGATAGCGTAGCGTCATAGAGCTTGAGGACTTCGACAAACTTCTTGACAGCATCACCATACTGTCCTTCCTCCATCGCCGCTTTACCAAGCCGGTAGAGCATTTCTGTGTCCTGTAGAACAGAGAACTATCTTTGAAGTAATAAGCTAACTAACATTTGTTTATTTTTAGATTCCAGGGACTGATACAGTAAACTAAATATTCACCATTTACAATGGACGATGATGATGGTGAGCGCTATTTTTGTATTCATATGGTCAATAGTGTTACTCTCAATCTGCTGGTGCAGTTTAAAATAATTTACATACATTACTAGTTAATTTACAAATAGACTTGAGACCTAAATAATGGAAATAAAACTTTATTACTCTTTAGAATTTTAATATGATGCCTATAGTTCTTAAAATTTATATATCAATTCCAGTGGAAGAAGAACAAATTCAGGAGCAGCCACTTGGTGCTTCAGAAGAAGATGTAGTGCCGGTAGCAGAAATAGAACCCCTTGCTCCGGCCAAGTATGAAGTGAGGCCTGGTCTCGGTGAAAAGTATGTTTTTTGGGTTGATTGTCTTATTTTATTACATGTTTTAATACTAGAAATTTGACTTATTGCTAACTAAGTTGAAAAAAATATTTAAATGTTAGTAAAATACCATACATATTGTACTCAGTTTTAGGGTTTAGGGTTAGCATAGCATTACAAATAGACATGGATAACAAATTGCAAATTTTTAAAGCCTCTCTTTTTTCCCTTTTCCATTATCATTATCATCATCATTACGTAGTATAAATCCAAGTTGCTAATTGTGTCTGTTTGTATGTTTGTCTGCTATCTCCTCCTGAACACTTAACGGATTTTAATGCGGTTTTCGCAATCTTAAAGGTTTTTTTTTTTAAATTAAATTTGTAATTAAAGAACATTTAGAAAATAGTTATCTTAAGTTAGCCAAAATTCAACGCATCGTGAAAAAGTCGCGCAAAATTACACCATTGCGAAGCGTGGGCGGGTCGCTAGTTTACTATAAATACATGTGGCTGATAAAAGTGCGAGCTTATAAATTTAAATCGAGTCAAACTATGATTTGGGTACTTTATTCATATTTTTGTTTGAATTTCAGATTTCAAGCACAAAATATTCGTGAGATAATTAGGAACTGTATGCACGAGCAGTTGATTGGTAGATCATACCGATCTGATCTGGCGCAGCGATGGGTCAAAGTTATAGCCAATGCCGTTAGGTATAAGGTTCAAGAACTAGATATGAAACGGTAAGGATATTACTTTTCTAGCTAAGACCAATTTTATGTCTAAACATAGAGGACTTTTTATGCCAAATTGTGTGATATGGCGAAATTTAAGTAAATGTTTAATTATGATGGTAGGTATCTTTGCTGTTTCATTTTCGATTAACAAACAAATGTTTGCTAAAGAGTTATAGTAGTTTATCTTTCTAAAAAACAAAGACGATAATTAAATTTGCGTCTAATTTGCTTTCCTAGAATTATTTTAATGAAAAATGTCGAATCCAAATCCAAATGTAATGAAAATCCAAGTGTAAATTGGATGTCAATTACTTACCAATATAGTAAAAATATTATGGACGTTTGTATGCAACAAAATTTGAAGGTTTGCGGTTATTTTAAAGTTTAAAATCTACTTGTACAAAATTAGGGGTGTTTGCTGACGTTGAAATTACTTACGAGCAGAATGTCTTTCAAGTTCGATTGCTCAGCAATCGTTCGAGTAAATGTAACGAAAATGTAGCTAATTTAGGGCCGATTTTTCAATAGATAGTTAAAACGCCAGATATCGAACAGCCAGATAGCTTTAACTGAAGCGAATAATAAAGTTTCAATTTTTCAATGGTCAGATAACCCTCTGCTAGCTATCCTAATGATATTTGTGCAAGAAAGAGACATTCTTATATATTTTACAGTTGTTAGAAAAGGACTGTAAGCTTTCAACGCATTGACAGCGGGTGTCCCAATTGACAAAAAATTTAGGTATGACATCAAGACTTGCCGTCAACGATAATACATAGATATACCGAAAACTAGATGGAGCCCACCGAAAAAAAATACAAATAAAAGTTACAAATACAATATATTTTAATATGTGTCTGTAAACTTTGAGAAAGTATTTCTATCTTATTATATTGATTGCTAAGAATATTTTTGATGCTTTTTAAAAAATCGATTTGGTATTTCATATACTCAGAGATACTTTATGTTACTGTATGTCTTAATAACTACTTAGTATTTTAATATAATTCTCAAAAAATCCTCATTTTGATATAGCGTATCTTTAGTAGTGTGTTATTTGTGACACACACACATCAAACGTATTACTCCATCTAGAAATGTATACATCTGTGATGTCAACAATAGCTTACTGCACAGATATTCAAAATTAAACCTCTTGTGATATATATTTTTGTCCCGTTTTGATAACTATACATTATTGTCTTCAAATAAAGTAAAATATCCATGGTTTTACAAAAAATAAGCAAAACACAAATAAATTATCCTATATTTACATACGCATGATGACAGAAACGTCAAATAATCTGTTAGATAACTGCTTAACTGGGGCAAAAAGAGGCAGCTAAGTTTATCCGCCAGTTATCGAGTTTAACCTTCTGTTAGAGCTTATCCGCTAATTGAAAAATTCACAATCTTGCTATCCATAGAATAAGTCCTATCTGAAGGCTTAACTGACTATTGAAAAATCGGCCCTTAATTCGACAAATATACATCATTCTAATCTAATATTATTAACATTATCCTTCGATTAAAGCCAATTGTAGTATTGTAAATTATATATAAATTCATCAAAATATAATTATGATTATCTTTCCTGTCGCAATCATCACTGGATTTAGATAAACCAAATTGCACGATTCAGTACCTTCCTATTTTGCTTTCAGGTACAAAGTAATAGTGCAATGTATAATAATAGAAATGAAAGGGGCCGGAGCGAAATGTGCTCAGCGGTGTATATGGGACCCTGAAACCGATGATTACGTCGAAGACTTGTATAGAAACGAGACCATCTACTGCCATACCACTGTTTATGGTATTTACATGTATTGAACCAAATACTAGGCATCTATCGTAAAGATCACAAGTTATCTTTCATTTTGAATGAGATTTTTAGATTAAATAATTGGTATTAGCCTTTACTGTTAAGTATCTTTATTGGGTAAATTATGTTGTACCTAACTTTTAAGTGTTTTTTAAGTAAAATAAATTTCTCGAAACCTATAGAGTTTTAGTTATTTAAACTCTCAATTAGATGAATATCCTCCCTAAACGTATCAGCAGGTATTTTGACTAATTTGCACGCCGATGCTAATTTTATTTCCACGTCAAAATACGCGGATATTTTATTCGAGGAGTGTTAATAAAATATCTATAACAGGTTATACTAAAGAATAGGTACTAATTGAAATGAAAATCTTTGTTTCTGCGTCTCATTTTGTGAAACCTGTCATGCAATGTAAAGTCTGAGACGTTATAAATAAAGTTTTTTGTGAATATCAAATTCCATTGCATACGTCAGTCTCAGTTTAATATCAAGTTACTTATTTTGGCAACGTTATGTCCAATACCACCTTCAGTAAGATTCATCTTTTAAGCTTTTCTTATAATAACAAACCTGCAATGATTTAAGTCCTTTCAAAATGTTAGTGTATTGCTGGCACAGGCCGCACTGCACCATGAACTCGGAACAGTCGTGGGGCACCGCGATGACGTTACTGCACGGCCGATCCGAGTCGCACCTGTAGAAAAACACGTGGCAAAACGAACATGTTATACGACTATTTCCTTTAGGGGTATAGAATAGCAATTTTTATATGAAGTGAATAACAAGGAGTTAGACCGATCTCGATATCAGAACCTTATTTATACCTCCTCTACGTATAACGTCCTGTGCTCCGGAACACCATGGAACTCTTTATTGACCGAAAGAGGTTGTATGTGTGAGCTAATTTCTTTGGTAATTTAAAACCTGAACCACTATATGACTGGTTGCTTTCTCTTAAAACAGTATATTTTATATTCCTGAAAATACAGATGCTTACGTTCGGCTCGAATGCCGGGGAAAGAGTGAGTTCATCGCAAGAATGTACGCAAGAGTGATTGTAAAAGAGTGAGTCGCCTGTCATTCTTATAATATTGCCAGCCTCTAATTTAAAAAAAATCCCTTATTCCTTTCATTCGGCCAATTCTGACATTGAACGCGACCCCGCGTGAACAAGTGATCCGTAAGCTTTGCAACCGTATCAATACTGTAAAACGACTCATTTACTCATGTGCAGTAGCAACAGTACCTTAAAACCAAATGCTATGCAACGACTCTCTTTTCATAAACAAGTGCAACGGTACCTTTAAACCAATACTTTAAACAAAACACTTTTTCTTTGCAGTGCAACAGTACCTTTAAACCAAATGCTATGCAACGACTCTCTTTTCATAAACAAGTGCAACGGTACCTTTAAACCAATACTATAAACAAAACACTTTTTCTTTGCAGTGCAACAGTACCTTTAAACCAATGCTTTGCAACGACTCTCTTTTTGTGGTCAAGTGCAACGGTATCTTTAAACCAATGCTATAAAACAAAACACTTTGTCTGTGCAGTGCAACAGTACCTTTAAACCAATGCCATGCAACGACTCTCTTTTCATAAACAAGTGCAACGGTACCTTTAAACCAATACTTTTAACAAAACACTTTGTCTGTGCAGTGCAACAGTACCTTTAAACCAATGCCATGCAACGACTCTCTTTTTGTGGTCAAGTGCAACGGTATCTTCAAACCAATGCATTAAACACTTTAACGGTAATTCTAAACCAATACTTACCTATTGCGAAACTATGCTTAAAATATCCATACTAAATTTATTGATCTTAAGTAGGTATTTGATATTTGAAATTTGTTGACTAGCAGTTATCTTATTCTTATTTTTTTTTTATAAGCTTAATTTATTAAACTAAAGATGAGTTTAATAATAATCCAATTCAGAATATAACCATTTATTAAAAATTAACTAAAATTCTTACACCACTTATTTTTAAATAAAAACAAAACCTTTTTGTCATAAAAAAAACAATATAAGTGACACTGGTAACAAAAGGATCACTTTTATATATAAAAAAAACAAACAAAATGGCAACCTCCAATTAAATTAAATCTTCCCCTTAATTAACAACTAATGGTTCATTAAATAAACTTTTGTATTATTATTATTTTTTTTTGTTATATATACCAACATAACTTTGTTCTTGCATTTTTAATTTCACTATATGTTGTACATTATAGTAGCATATAATTTCAAATACAAACAGATTTACCATTTTAAAATTACCCAACTCTATAAAAATGTAACCAATTTTATCTTATATAAATTTGTAAATAATATTGAACATCACCAAATTTTATGATTATCCAAAAACCAAAACTTTATTTCTCTTTAACAAAAACAAATCCCTTATTCGTATTATCATAACATAACCTTTAATCATTTATAATTAATCAATTATTATCATTTTATGTGTTAACATCACAATCACTTTCACTGGAATCAAGATCATTAAATGTTAGCCACGGAAACATCTTATCCACAGAATACACACCTACATATGTGGCTTTGCCCTCTTTTTTTGTAATAGGTGTATCTTGAACTTCATAACGGTCATTGTCATAAATTTTTGTAATTCGGTACGGCCCACAACATTTAGGAACAAGTTTTCGACTTTGACCAGCAGGAGTACTAACTTCCCTTTGAACTCTTACTAAATCACCAACTTTAAATTTATGCGGTTCTTTTCTAGATTGATTAAAACGTTTTTCTTGATACTCTTGATTAGATTGTATATTACTTTCAACTTCCGATCGTATTTCTTGTAAGTTTTGCAACTGATTGGCCTCAGATACTACAGGGTTCATAACCGCGTCACAACTACCTGTTAACTTTACACCAAAAAGAATTTCGGCAGGAGTTTTTCCTGTACCTTTATTAAACGTATTATTTAAAGACCATTGTACGTTTGGAATAGCAAGATCCCAGTCATAATCTGGTTCTCCATGGTTAGCGGCGGTGAGAGCTTCTACGATGGTTTTGTTATATCTCTCTATCTGCCCATTTGCTCTAGGTGTCGCGACAGCATTTAATATGTGTTTTAACCCTTTTTCTTTTGTAAAATTAGTGAATTCTTTACTGGTAAAGCTTGAACCGCGATCAGTTATGAGCCGTCGTGGCACCCCAAACAATGAAAAGAAATCTTTAAAAACATGGATAGTAGTTTTACTTCTTACATCTTTTACCGGTTTAATATAGATATACTTAGAAAACGAATCAATTATAGCTAAAATATATGAATTCTTTCTTTTACTTATCGGAAATGGTCCGCAATGATCAGCATGTAACGTATCAAATGGTTTATTGACTTTAGGTATTGGGTGAAGCATACCCTCTTTAGGGCCAGTTGGTACTTTATTATGAGCGCATTTCAAACATGACATACAGTATTTTTTTACAAACTTCTTCATTTTTTTAAACCAATATACTTTCTTAATTCTCTCATATGTTTTCTCAAACCCAAAATGCCCATTGTCATCATGACTCATTTTCAAAATTTGCCACCTAACCGATTTAGGCACTACCCATAAAAGAGAAATATCTTCACCTTTTTTCTGAATTCTATATAATCGCTTATTTTTTAAAACAAAATTATTCTTAATTTCTACTATTTTATTTGCTTCAGGGTCTTGAAGAATGTTTACAATTCGTTGTATTTCAGAGTCCGCCGATTGCACCGTTTGTAACCAAGAAGCCTCATCTTCAATAGTTAATATGTCTAATAAATCGGTTGTGTCAAGCACTTTCTCAGTGTCATCAGGATTTCGACTTAACGCATCTACGTGAGCCATTCGGTTACCAGGTCTGTATTCGATGGTGAAATTAAATTCCTGCATCGACATCCACCATCTGGCAACCCTAGGTATTAAATCTTTCTTAGTCATAGTATTCCTGATAGCACTACAATCAGTTACTGCTATAAACGGTACACCTAACAAATAAACCCGAAACTTTTGAAGAGCAGTTATAAGAGCCAAAGTCTCTAACTCGTACGAATGAAATTTCTGCTCTTCAGGCGTAGTCTGTCTGCTATAATAAGCTATAGGCTGTAAATTTCCATTATTATTTTGTAAAAGGATAGCACCTATACCAATTTTACTCGCATCTGTATGCAATTGAACTGAATTAGCCGGATTGTATAAAGCCAAAACCGGGCGACTTGTTAGTTTGTCTTTAAGATCATTAAAAGCTTCCACTTGTTCAGGACCAAATCGCCATGGTTCATCTTTTTTTGTCAGTTTTGTAAGGGGTCTAGCTATTATAGAAAAATGTTTTACAAATCTACGAAAATAACTGCACAAGCCAATAAACTGCCTTATTTCATGAACATTAGTAGGTAAAGGAAAATTCTTAACCGCTTGAATTTTATTATTACTTGGTCTTATTCCTTCGGATGAAACTTCATATCCTAAGTAATTAACTGTTGTTTGAAAAAAGTCACATTTGTCTAAGTTAAGAGTAAGACCTGATGATCGCAATAGTTGGAAAACTTTTTTTAACTTATCCATGCCTTCTTCAATAGTCTGAGATGGTACCAATAAGTCGTCCATGTAAGCTAGTGCTAAACGGCGCTCAGCCCCTAAGAGCATTTTATTAATGGTTCTTTGAAATACACTAGGAGCATTTGCAAGGCCAAAAGGCATTCTGTTATATTCAAATAAACCATCAGGCGTCACAAATGCGGTCAAATGTTTGCTGTCTTCAGCAACGGGAACTTGATAATAACCTGAGGCTAAATCCAAACATGTGAAGTACCTATTGCCACCTAAATTATCTAATTGATCTTCGATTCGAGGCAAAGGATATTTATCTTTTAGTGTCTTCCGATTTAAGGCCCTATAATCGATGCATAAACGTTTTTCACCATTCTTTTTATTAACCAGTATAACTGGACTAGCATAAGAAGATGAACTTTCGCGAATGATACCATGTTGTAATAAATCTTCAACAATCTTAGACAATTGCTCTCTTTCTGTCATAGCCATTCGATATGGATTGTAAACTACCGGTACATCATCAGTGAGTTTAATGTTCATTTCTATCAAATTTGTTTTACCTAGTTCTCCCAAATTCAATGCAAAACAGTCTCTATATTCATTAAGTAAACCATAAAATTTTTGAAGCTGTTCATCATTTAAGTTTTCCCCAATTTTTACTTTTTCTAAAGGCAAAGGTGTATTTTTAAGAGAAGTATCAGTAATTCCAATGTAACAGTCCTGAACTTCATTAAAAGAACAACCCCTGGCTAAAGTTATGTTACCAAATAAATTAATTTCCTGTTTGGAAGGGTTTGCCATAATGATATATCCCTGACCATGTTCAAACTGATACAGACCAGGTAACACAAAATATTGATAATTATTGTAACTTCTTTGGCCCCCTGAAATAAATAGAGTACCTGTAAACTTATTTTCTGTGACTACTTCTACTGGGGCAATGCAGTTTTCATTTAAAATATATGGATTACTTAAAAACACTTTTAATTTAACGTTCTCATCGCAACAGTTCTTAGGTGCTTCAAAAAATATCAACTCATCACTAGTTTTGTACATAACAATATTTGGACTTTCTGTGAAGTTTTGACCTAAAATTAATGGCACTTGCATACATATATCAGGAACAACAAGAACTTCAACTTCTAAACTAATATTTCCTATTTCAATCATTACTGTTTTGCTACCTAATGCTTTTACCAAAGAATTGCCAAAACCACGCAAGTTAGGTAGATCACCCCGTAATGACCAATTTTGCAAAACTTCTTTGGCATCTGTTTCTCGAATTAAAGTGCAACTACTACCCAGATCTATAAACGCATTCCTTTCTTTCCCATTAATAAAAACTTGTTTTATAAATTTGTCATTAGGTAACATATCCCTTTGTACATTTTTCTCAATACACATTACATTAGATTGCTGTTCATTTCTTTTATGTGGCACTATTTTAGTATCTCTATTAACACTAGACATTTTCAACCTATGGCATTCTTTTTTTGTATGACCAAAACGATGGCAAAAACCACACTTTATAATCTCCTTCGGACACCTGGTACTTATGTGCCCAACTTCCCCACAATTAAAACATTTAATATCTCTATTTGTTGTTGAATCAAATAATCTTGGTTTTTGAAAATAGTGTGTTACTGGTGCAAAACTAGTTTTATTACCAAATGAATTTTGTTCCTGAGATAACGTTCTTAAATAAGATAATAAGTTTTCAGGTTTCTCAAACATACATGAACTAGTTCCCATCTTAATGAATTTATCATCAATACCATGAATTAAACAAGATACTGCTTTTTTTCCAAAAATTTCACATTTATTTAACATTGAGAGTTTTTCATAATAATAGTTATCAAAAGATTGTCCCAATTTACAGCGTATTTTTAACATTTTGGTAAGTAAGTCCCCATAGTTTTCATTTGAAGGAAAAGCTGCTTTAAGTTTACTAACCCATTCATCCCATGTATATAAAATGGTTGGTAAGCCATTATACCATTTTTTAGCTAACCCAGTTAGTTTAGGCAATGCATAATGGCTTATTTGTCTGTCATCCCAACAGTAAATAGTTGCACATTCATTGACTTTATGAATCCACCATTCTATAGATTGAGAATTGTCAGATGGATCAAACTCAGGCACTACATTACAATTGGCATTTACCTGATTCCAAGAACTGTTTTGAGTTGCTAACTGTGTATTAGGTAAACTAGGTATATTTATTGGTTGTTCACTGCTTGAACCTAACATACTATGAAGTGATTGGTTATGAACTTCACTAGAAACATTGGTAACAGGAGGTATTACGGATCTAGATCTACAAGTTGCATCTTGGCCAATCAGTTGTGTAGGCGGACTTTGACTAACATTCAAAGGTAAATTGATGTTATTGCTAGCAAGATTATTTGAAACCTGTGATAATACTTCATTAGTTGTATGACGTCTTTTAGCTCTTCTGTAACTACGTTTAGAACTAGAACTAGATGCAGATACCGACCTAGATGACCTGCTTTGATCTGAACTTGAATTTCTGCGGTGCCTATAACTTTTCCGTATGTTGTGTCGACATCTTTTCTTTTTACGAGACCCCATTATGAAAATCAAGAAATGAACTATATAGAACTCTCAGAACCAAAAAAAAATACAGCTGAATAAGGAAAGATAAGCTGATAGTTGTTAATCCAATCACCACTTATGTTCTTATATTAATGATTATCACTTATATTAATGTTCAGCAATTTTCACGTTTACAAAATAAACACGGCGATTTATCACGCATCGATCATAGGAAACATGCGATAGATGGCATGCTCAAAACTGCAATCAAACATGCGCGTTGTACATAACTTTTAATAAATATTTCAATTCCCAAAATAAGAAAGTTTTGACTGACCTTAGTTTCCAGTTTATACCATCTTTTACCATCAATTATTGTATGTATTTGTACCAAACAGGACCTCCAAAGTAAGTTTACTTTTCAAGGCGTCCAAAATGGCGGCAGGCGGTCACAATGTTAGAACTTTGGGGCGTTTTATCACCTCTTCTGATTTGTGAGCTAATTTCTTTGGTAATTTAAAACCTGAACCACTATATGACTGGTTGCTTTCTCTTAAAACAGTATATTTTATATTCCTGAAAATACAGATGCTTACGTTCGGCTCGAATGCCGGGGAAAGAGTGAGTTCATCGCAAGAATGTACGCAAGAGTGATTGTAAAAGAGTGAGTCGCCTGTCATTCTTATAATATTGCCAGCCTCTAATTTAAAAAAAATCCCTTATTCCTTTCATATGTTTGAGTCAAAGATGAATGGCGGCTTTGTCGTCGCGCGTCGGTTAGATTTATAGGTAACTTACTTGAATCGCATGTAATTTTCGATCATCTCCTCGTATTTGGGCCAGTTTTGTTGGCATGGCACACAATCGCAGTCGAACCAATACTGTTCTTTAAGAGTTGCCTGTCTTTTTTCCTTGGGTACCGTTGTGAAGATGGGGCCGTAATTTTCAGCCACTTCCTCGCCCTTTTTGATGCCTTTGACTGCTCTTACTACAATGTGGGGTCCGCAAAAATATCTAAAAAAAACAAGTTCAGTTTGGATGTTATTTTAAATATATATAAACTATATACATGTTATCTTAAAATATGCTGACCTGACTACTCCTGGGTCGCAAGAGTGGTTGAAAAGAGCCAGAGTTGGGAAAACGGCTCCAGCTAGAAACACAGACTTCCCTTCGTGTTTGATAACAGTTTTCCCAACCTTTGGCTTCTGGCACTGCAACTCAAATACTTCATGGGCGTTAAACTGAAGGATTTGCAGATTTTTGAGTAATAATCCACCGAAAAGACTAATATCCTCTTTGAACTGTTCAGAAACCGCTATGGACTTTAGTTCGCTCATTTCAACTGGTTTAACCCTAGGTTTGCCATTTAAATAGCCACTGAGTTCCAGTAATTTAAGAAGAAAAACTGTCATCTGTGTACGATGCAGAAAATCATCTTTGGTCCTCTTATCCTCATGTGCAACTAGATTATATATATTTTTGTAGTCATTTGTTTTGTATACACCGTTTGGTTTGTCCAGGTCTTTGATGCTTGTGAAGTATTCTTTTTTGTTTTGCGTGATCATCCTTAGAGCGATGTGGCAGGTGACGGAGCAGCCGGACTTCCAAATGAGAGGTAGAATGTGACATTCGTAGGCGTGATACGAGCTTTGGGCTGCTTCAGAACATTTATCACTGCAGAATATGACTTTAGGGCATTTTGGACACGCGATCGGTATGGGGCATCTGTAACAAATTTAATTTATCTTATATAAATATGCTAACTTTATTAAGATGATAAAAGAACTTGTAAACTTACTTGATAAAACAGTTTTGACAGTGTGTTTTCGAGTATTCCCCGAGCAGGACTCCGCTATAAGGTTTCTCAACTAGAAGTATTTCGCCAGCTTGGATATCTCTTGTGGCAGTAGCGTATCTACCTTTTGCCTCGTTACTGTCTATTTGAATGGCCTCTGACGCAGCGGGGTATTTTGAGTTATGTTTCCCTGGTAATTTAGGTTTCGGAGGAATTATTCTTATCGGTTCTGGATCTTTGGGGTTACCAGCTAACTTCATTCCCTTATTGAGGACTTCCAACATAAGCTTCGCGTCCGTGTTAATCTTCTGCCTCTTTTCTTTCTTGAGGTTGCACGCTTCATTCAGAGCACTAATGGTATCTCTATAATTTATGTTAAATATAAAATAAAACAATAAATTTGCTAAAGTTGTTACGTAGCTAGTTATTTTACTTACTGAAATGACTTTATAGCTTCTTGATTCCTCTTTAAAATCAGTAAGGTTCTTGCTTTTCTCTCGTATATTTTGTACCTCAGGTGACGCGGGTATCCTAAATTGAGGGCTCGTCTTATGTCTTCAAGAGTCTCCTCATATTGTTCCAGGTGGTTTAGTGCAGCCGATCTATTTGCTAGTAGAATTGATAGTTCTTCAGCTGTAATGTTATAAAAACCGTGTTAATGTTTTTTTAGATAATAATTAAGCTAACAATTTTTATAAAACAAAAATGAATACAAACTTTCTTTTTGCGGCATGTAAACCATGCTTTGGCTGTACAGATCCATCGCTTTCGACCAGTCGCCTTTCTGCACGGCATTGTTACCCTCCTCCTTCAATTGTTTCGACTTTTCGAAGTCTTTCCTCACAGGGAACTGGCCATTCGTCTGACATTTCTCCACTTCGTTCGCCAAATCGTAATTCACTATTGCTGGAACACTGCACAAATAGGATACACGTTTCTCATTAGTTTCTAGATTAGCAAAATTGTTCTTTATCACGTCGTCGATAGAGCTGTTTATTGCGTCGTGAAAGTTCTTGAAGAAACCGATGTTTGTGTCGGACATTTTAGCGAGTGATGCACTTAAGGTTTTGCGGTATCAGTCCGCACCCGTTGCACTTTAGTCTAGACTGGGGAGTAATGGATTCGATGTTATTTGATACAAATTAGACAAAGCGTTGGGTAGAAAGCCGGCGCTCTAGATCAGTATCGAATGTACAGTATTCTATTTATATATTTGGGCCGCGAACAACTCGTCGCTTGCTTCAGTCTGCCGGCTCCCGAAGTTGGAAACTGTCCTATTTATGGGAGAAAATCTTAGAATGCGTTTTCGAGAAGCATCTGAATAGATCTAGGAATCAAGCTTATAGGTAACTTATAATATAAATGAAATAAGATCTGATTTACCTTAATTTATAAAGAAGACTAGGTATATAGGGATATTATAAGTTAATAAGAGTTGTCAAGGTCGCAACTTTATTTTTAAAACATAGTAAATCTTGTCGTCAAAACAAACAATTTCATATTCTGCTCACGATTTTTTTGCTAAATATTTATGGCACAGTTAAGTAATATGTTGTTGTAAACGTATGTGATTTTTTCTATTTATTTATATACTTAAGCCTATTTTATATTGTCTCCAAGGTTGTTTATATCTTTAGAATTTCAAAATGAGCGTATAACAAAGGTTTCTTAAAGATACTGTTCCTATGAATTGTGTTGGAACTTATTTTAGACAGTACATCATTTAACAATAGAACAGGAATGAAGTGAAGACAATGACTATTTCCTAGTTTTCTTTCTAGATCTAACCTAATTTGTGCAATACCTACTAGTTGGATGTATGCATATTGTAAAGTAAATGATGGCATGTTCGTTTCGACTCGAATTTTACAGGTAAAATTATTCTTATTAGCATCGATCATGCCTTTAATTTGAAACCTTCAAATATACTGTTTTTCCTTGCTTTAAAGTATTTTGTTGAATACTGGTCGTTTTTTATAAGTCGTGCAATAAAGTAGCATGCTTATTAATAAGAGCTAAGTATTTTTTATTAAAATCTTTAATGAGCACATGCTTCTATTTTAATAAGCTTAATTCTTCAATGTCTAATACTCAAACCTACATACTTACTAAGTACTCACCTCAGTGAGAAAGCGATTACAGTACTTACTTATCTTATGTATTTCTTGTTGCGTGATTCAGGAAGCAATTCATAGCAATTCGATATCTCCAACGGTTTCAATTCAATGCTTGCACAAACTTAGGTTTCTTAATAAACAGTTGAACCTTTATATATCAAGCGATATATCTGCGAATATAATTAAGCACCTACAAATATTTAATTCTAGACCAATGGTGACATATAAAATGCAGATTTTGATTATATTAAAAAACCAACCATTGATTGTCTCAGTAGAATATTATAAGTAATTAGGTACGTGTCGATTATTTTAATGGTCTTAATACATTATCACAATAGTTCTATTCATTTGTATTCATCGCACGTAAAAGGCATTGAATTTAAATCTATATTAACGTCTTTGAAATTAGATTACCGCATTATTGTATCTGATAAAATTAGATAAAACAGGCGATTTGCAAATTTGCAGCGTAGTCTTTATGACACACAAACAAGGCCTCAAGTCCGCTATTTTACAATAGCATGAATCGAGTCGTAATTGGATCTCGATTAGATAGTTTGACACTCTTGGTAGACTGCTAACTAAAAAGACCATTCGTATACGATTGAAAAAACAATCGAACTTCAATTCAGTCGTTAGTGAATGGATATTTAGGTATTACACTCTTTAACCGTATTACGATTGTGTCTTGATAATCAACAAAACGTTAGTCTACTCATTATTGATCATTTTTGTGGATCGTTAATGATTTGTAATAGAATCGTAATAGTATGCCACTTTACTAAATGTAGCAGACTTGAGGCCCTGTAGCATAACAAATTAATATGTTTATGTTATTTATAAATTGCCTTGAAATATCTGTAGGCAATTAATAGGTAAGTATCTATTAGGAATATTTATTAGCTACAAAGATAATAAACATGACTTTCACTTTTCCATAGTAAAGAAAAAAACTGAATTGATGTCTTAGGGTAGGTATGGTGAGTTTAATGTTTTGAGGCATTTTCCAGGTACGATATGATAAGAAGTATTTAAGTACGGAAGTTGTGAGTCAATTTCACAACAGTAGGTACCTAAGCGCCCCTTCAAATTAGATTTAAATCAAATGTCAGAAGAAATTTCCGCAACATGTCTCGTTTCGTGTTCGGCATCACCAAGTCATGGTTGTTAATGAACCTGCTTGTGGGGAATGACGCTTCCTCGTACAAAATGATGCCAATTCTGTTGGACCTTGATCTTCAGACGTTATTTTGTGACCCCAAACTTTAGTGAAGTTGAGATTTGGTGACAATTATCTTTAATATAACTTTTTCTTTAACGGTTTTGGTATTTTTATCTTAATCTCTACCTACTGGAGTAAATTGTAGAATTTTCTGCCACGTACTTCAAATTCGTGAAGTTTCAAGAAAATAGTGTTCCACTTTTTCAAAGCCAGCAACGCACCCACAATTTCACTTAGGTACCATCTCATGGGCCGCTTGCTCGTTTGCTATAGTACCTATAATTTTATTTTACATTCTAAAATTTATTTTTTAAAATCATTTTACGCAATTATTCTTTTTATTTAAAATAGTTAGTTTGGAAAAACGTTTAAAATTTGAAACGTTCGTTTGGAATTTACTTCAGGAGTTCACTTGCATACAGTATGTGTCCTACTTACTTCCTACTGTATGTCTTAAAAGGATAACTGTTAACAATGGTTACTTACATCTGCCAAATATAAGTGTTCAACACTTGGATACATTAGTTCTTCTTGGATTTACTTCCTATACCCTGTCCTTCCGGTTCTTTTAATAAGGGCGTCCAATTCATCAATATACATCAGATCACATAGCATTGATTGCAGAACGTCATATGTTTAGGATTATCCTGTAGTTTTGACGTTTTCCTCGCTGCATTCATCATGACGTTATAAATGTATTTTTATTGTTCACAAAGAAATTGAACATCGGTGGCAATTGTATGACTTTTTTGCGCTTTGATAAATAAATACAATTGGTAAATGGTGCGTTTGTGCATTGTTTGAGATTATACCATTACGTTGCATTTGATTGTGGATGATAAGAAGTTCTTGTTGAAATTATATTAGAATTCCTAAGAGTATGACTACTAGTGTTATATGTCAATCAGAACAGAGCCGATGTAAGTGGTTTTTCTTTGCAAACGACTATACCACTAACCAAATAAATGCGTTATTCGCATTGCAATCGCAAGATGTATTGATAGATGTGGATAAAAACTTATATGATAGATCAGGGATACTATTCTTGATATCTTTTATCTAAAACTGAACTATTTTTCAAGAATAATAGGATAATAAAAGGAGCTCTGATTGTACGTTTTGTTTAAGAAAAATGGCAAAAGATTCGTTAAAAGTCTTGTTAGTTCAGTACCCTATCGAAATGCACGTTTTGTCCCATTGCTAATCATTAAGAATTCGGTAGCTGAAGTTATGTAAAAGATCCCCATGTCACATCATTGTATCTCGCGACCTTCAACCGCCAGCCTGCACGTTAGGTATCAGTTAACCAAACATTAAAACCAAACATTTATCCACACCACGGCGCGGCGCCGACAAAGTCACTTTACACCGATCCTCGCTTCTATCTATGATGTATGAACACATCATGATGTCACGCTATTATTTACCACTTTCGCCCGAATCAGGAAGGTGATTTGCTGCTTGTAAACGTGTTTCAATGTTGGCTGAGGTTTTTATCGTTTTATTAGATGGTGGCTATGTGCGAATTTTATTAGATACCTATCTGGACACACGAAGACGTAATTTACATTTTAAAATTTAATTTAAAATGTTTAAAAGCATAGTCTTTAGACTCTAATGCATATAGGTAATATGTAGTTATGATCTCGACAAAGTGTTTTAGCAAGATATTTTTATAACAATTGTGTATTGTTGTGCGTCATACAGTATGGAACGTATTTAACATAAATTATACCTACTCAGTATTAACAATTCCATCTTATTCCATGTTCCGTCACTAAATAGCCATATAATTACGAGATCTAAGTAAGCATGTTTTCTGGGAATCGTACAACAATATGGAATCAATTTATACATGTAAGCAATTTGCTCTGATTATACGTAAACAGTACCTAAGCGTAGTAACGTTTGAAAAAAACAAGCTTTGCATCATGTTGTGCTTCGCGCGGGAATCATTTAAAGTTATATTAACTTAGAAGCGTATACTTATGTTCCACTAACGATGGGTTATGTTCCAGAATAGCACCTTCTGAGTTATGATCTTTCCTTCGAATGCTAACTTGAGTATATTTTTTGTCCTTATTCATACATTTTAGTTGTTTCACAAAGTTTTCAAAACTTAAGCTGCCTATACGAAGATTATTAACTGCAACTCTTTATGAAGATTATTAACGTTTATTATAACAAATATTAATTTCGATTTTTTTTAAGAAAATACATCGCCGTAAGTAACCATGCTATGTGAAAAAAAATCTCATCAAACATAAGTTGTTTTTAATGCTCTACATTAATTTCTATGACTGTACCAACATACCTGAGTTACGATTTTATGATTGTTTCCATATTAATTATTTTGTTTATGTATACTTACAGTCATAAAATGTTCTAGTTAACGCAAAAAACCTGACGTTATGAGGGAACTTGTTAAGATACCTACTTATTATTAAATAGGTAGTTTAATACAAATTCCTGTGTGGGTAATTGATTGTGGCTTTTCTGGTTATCTCAGCAAATGCTTTAACTATTATGATTTTTTCACAGAAGCTGATATATCTACGCCGTTGATTTGAAATAGTTAAATAAATACTACCCCTTTATTCATTAACGCATCTCAAAACTTTGTTTGTTTACCTACTTACCACGTTTTGCCCCTGACTCTCGGTCAAACTTATGTGTGATTCGAACACAAATTTATTAACACTCAACACCTGATGATAAGTGAGTTTAGTTTGGTGTAGGTCCTCAAGAACATATTATATGCCCCAACTGACTAATACGGTTCCCACAAATGCTGATTTTATTAACTTAAAATATTAACCAAAAATATAATTAAGTAGGTATTTGTTTGTAACAGGGTCCGAAAAACATCTTGTGCATATTTTAATACCACAAAGTGGCATCGCCTGCAGTCGTCGTATAGATAATGGCTGCGATTCTGAAAACACTCAAGAAAATTAAAAATATCGCTGCTACTTACTCAAGAATAGTATAAGGGGTGATTTTTCAATTGTTTCATAAATGTGATAAATGCTATCCGACCGAAAAGAGGTATGTTTTCATTGTCACTTCATACATATTATGTCATACATATATTCGACGTGCAACGAAAACATACAGATTTTCTGTCAAGTAGAATCTATCTGCCTAATAGTCGGATCCACACCGGACGATCCAAAATGGATCGGCGATCCTGCGATCCGCGATCCAAGATCGTGATGCCGCGGAGCGTGGATCGTCTGGTGGGGATCCGGCAATTGAAAAACCAGCCCTAGGTTCTGACAGGTTATCATTTTTGTTTTAACATTCAATTTTACAATAATGTGGACGAAATTTATTGAGACCAATATACCCGTCTTTTTCTTAGACACAGCATGGCAAAGTGACGGTGATATTCTTTTTGTATTAGGCCTTTCTGAAATAAAAGTAGTTATTTGTATTTTATATTTTCAAATTGGTTCAGAATAGGGCAATAATGTTTATGGAATCATATTTTATTTTTCCTTCAAGTTAGTATCTACGTTAAGGGACTTAATTGCTTCAATCATAATGACATAACATTTAGAATGGAGGTCATACCTGAATATTATTTAATGTCAAATTGTCTAAAAGATATTCGCCTTAATTTATTAAGACATCAATTTTAATTTTACGACAACTTACTACGAATGTAGGTGGCTCTTAGAATTGGAATGGTCTCATATCCTTATAAAGAGCAACTCGGGCGATCCCACGCTCCGAACTATCCAAATAGTTACAAGTCGGTTAAATATAGCACAAATGGCAAAATCTCTTATTCAACCCTTGAAAACAAGAGTTTTTTTCTAATGATAGCTGTTTTGAAAACTTATTTTTCTGGCCGTGTAGGCAGCGCGTAAACCTGACTTTTTCATCAAACTCTATAATGGCATGGTATGTCGTCAGGGACATATTTTTGATTAACTAATTATTTGCCGATTAAATATTGTAACATTTAATAATGATTCGATAATTACCTACCCACTAATCACGGACCCCATATTTTTATTTAAAAAAGTCAATGAACCCATAAAAAGTTATTTTCCCAAATGCACATTAGGACTAAAAAACGTTAACAACATTAGAATTAAACATACTCCCAACCTTTTTTGCGATATCTTTATAAAAATCCAATACAATATGTAATTGTATGTTCGTTATAGTTATAACGTACAATTTTTGTGGTCACCTTAATTAATTTTGGGTTACATACAACCATCTCGGTATTTCCATGTCGGTATATTGACAGTGTTGGTCCGACATCTTTGTAATAATTACCTTTTTCCGTCCTTTGTTTCATTATTATTTTGTGCGTTCTCACCTTAGAGCTGCGCAGACGTATTTTTTGTTCTAAAACACGCACAAAAAATCGACAATAAATGATACGGCAATTGACTGCGCCTCTACCATGGGAACTCACTGATGGGTTTGTTTCTGAATAATTTTAGCTTAACGTTAATGTCCGTAGTATTGTCTTCCAAAGTTTAACCATAAAATGACGTACCTACTTATCAGGATGTTCTTACCTACTAATTCAATTTTATAAGAAACAAGTAAACATAACGTAGATTTTTCAATTAAATTTAAATATGTGCAAATGAATTCACAAGACGATTATATTATGTACAATCAGTATATTACATAGTAGTTATACCTAAGTAGTACTTATTAAGGTATTTATAATTGCGCCGTAAATGTTGATTTGCCCTAGATGTTGACTAGGTACCTATCAAAAAGATTTTTTATCTTTTATATTACAATTGATGTAAAGTGTATGCAGGATGTTTATCAAGGCTATACCTATCTGTAGTATCTTCACGTATCTAATAAATGCATATACTTTTTATTACTTTTCATGTTAAAAGTAAGATCTATGGATCCTATGATTCAAAACAGTTAGTGAAGTATTTTTTTGTCATTTTTATTGGTAATTTGTATTCGAGAACAATTAGTAACTTATCAATGGTCAGTTACCTACATTCATTTAAAATCGCACGGGAAATCCGCCGCACTCACAAAAACTGCATCTAGTTTTTACTTGAAACTATTTTGATGATTTGTCGTCACTAATTTAAAAAATAACTACCAGATTTCTAGAACTTTCAATTGTTGAGTGTTTTTTTTAAATCAGCTGATATAACTATATAGGGGAGTGTATTCTTAAAAAAAGTTAAATAACTTATGACTAAACCGTAAATCGTTCCGAACACGTTAAACACTTTTTTTATGGAACTAGTTTAACACAAAATAATCATTTTCTATATTGCAGCATAAAAAAAAATCAGCTCAAAAAAACAAGTAAACTCTAAAACACTATAAGCACACACAGTTATCGATGACGACTATTTTGGCTTACCTACAGCAAAGATTACACTAATATTGTTATCAGTCGTTACTATGCCACTGCTAGCCATAGATTTTAATGGGTCTTCATATCTGCTTTATAATAAAGTCTATTTTTTTCTCTGTACGAATAAAACATGATAAAAGATATTGTAAAGTATTGTTGGGGAAGCGACAGTTAACATCTGTATGTCAATGTAAAATGGTGATAAATCCTACTAACATTATAAACGTGAAAGTTTGTGAGTATGTATTGATTTATGGATGTATGGATGTTTGTTACTCTTTCACGTAAAAACTATTGGGCGGATTTTGATGAAACTTTACAGTAATATAGGTTATACATCAGAATAACATATAGGGTACTTTTTACCGCGGGGAAAACTTCGCATTCTCACGGGAAACCGACTTCTACGCGAACGGAGTCACGGGCGGCCGCTAGTTTTAGATAAAGTTTAATCAGCTATTTTATCTAAAATACAATAATATAAAAGTTTGATTATTTTTTACAAGTTATTTAAATAACTTTACGAACCGAAACAATTTTTATAAGTTGATAATTGATCAGATAAAATTGTTATTTTTAACTTATTGTGAAAACTTTACGAGCCGTGCGCCTAAATCTACGTTCCCACGGTGCGCAAAACTATACACCAGTTCAGTCCAATTTAGAGTGTAAAAATCAGGGGCTCGACAGTTGTGATTACCAACCACATGCCAAGTGAATAACTCTACAATCCCTAACTTTACAATATTTACTACAACATTTATTTTGAATCCGAACTGACTGTTTTAGAATCAAGTTCGATTTTACATGTAGTATTTTTTTCTGAATTAGGCACCTGAGTTGCATAATCAAAAAACAGAAAGAAAGTCCTATAAGATTTTTATATTCGTGAGTTAGGTCTCTACATAGGATCTTGCGAGGACATAGGGTAGGGTGGTATAAGATTGCGCGTTTTGAAATTAAAGGCTTAAAATCTTTCTAAACATATCATAAGCCATATCAATATACACTTAATATGTCCCACGTACGGCACAGATGAATAAACAATATCAATGTAAGTTTGGACATGGCTACGTGTTCAATATGTTTTCATAGCTATTATTGTTTTGAATATACCTACCTACCTAATATTTAAGTGCCTACTAAGAACGTCAGTTCGTAAAGACAAGGGCAAGTATTTATACAAATATGTTGATTTCGAAAGAATTGATCTTATGGTAAATTGAATAAACTTGAGTAAAATTAATTATATAAGGCACCAACACACCTTTTTGCACTATTCATGAAACTTAAAGAAAATAGGCAAATCGTAGAAAGTTTTATATATAAACTAAAGGCTTTAGTCTAAAGCAAATAGATATGTGCATATTTTCCACATATCAACACTGTAAATTAAATTATTCGTTAATGAAAAAATAAGATGTATGTGTAGATGTATAGATAAAAATCATAAAAATACGCGTCGACTTGAGAACCTCTTCATTTATAAAAAGAATCACGAGAAAGTAACCCATCCCTTATTTTCCAAGAAAAACCAGAATTCTTGCTTTATTACTTATCACTGTAATTCCAACCCCATTATTCTTATCTCCACAATATCACAATCATATTCTTTTAAATTAGATCCTTGAAAAATCGTTCTAACGTATAATAAAGTTATTTAATACCATTGTGCGATTGTTCGCCAAGCGATCAGTGCTGTGACGTATGGCATGAGTTTTATCACAAGATGTTGTAGTATTCCCAGTTCGAACCATTTTCAGTCCAGACTCCGGAGCACTCGGACGCCTCTAGTCAGTGATATATATTATTACAGTCTAGTTGTTTTGTAAATAACAATCGTAGTCGGTTCGTAGCAGCTACAGCGTAGCCACAACGAGACGCGATCGCGCTGTGACGGTATTTTAGAAAGTTCAAAAGTTGTGACAGAAATGTCGGCGTCTACGAAAAATGCACAAAGTGAGTTTTATTTGTATTTCTTTTTTATTTATTAAAACTACAAACAACAACTAAATAAAAAAATCCGATTAAATAAAAAAAGACGTTTAAATCTTTTTTAGTTACCAAAAAAGTGTTACTACCGCATTTTTATTGAAATCGCAATTTCGTTAAAGTGATCATTTACTGATAATGTCTAAGAATACACATGTATTAACAATAATCTATCATGTCCATCAGCATTTTAATTTCTAGATAAGATTGTACGAGCTAACATAATGTCATTTGTTTATTTTAATGAAAAAATAATTAAAACTAGATTATCAGTAGATAGACTGTGTGAAATAAAACCAAAGAATCTGTAAGAAATACTAGGTCTTTGCAAATGCTTAAATGATTTTTACAACTTATCTTAAGACAAAATTATCAATGATACATATCAATGGAATTATTTATTTATACTCTTTCAATCTTTTATAATTAACTAATAAATAAAAGACGTAGGAATCCTAATTTTTTTACGTTCTTTTTTTAATAAAAATCTGTTTTTATTCCGCATAAAAATCGAAAAATCGTACTTTATTAAACATTTGCGCTAAAATTTATTTAATGTATTTTATCTCATTTTCTTTAAGCAATTTTTCTATTACTCGCTCTACGAAAATAAGTAATATTGTGTCATTGTTTGTTTTTTGTTAATTTTGTTTCCAAAATAATGATAGCAGCAATTGTTACATCAGACAAGGTTTAATTCTATTTAAATACCTACTAATGCGTTTTATTAAAATGCTTACATGTAATTAATAACATATTTGTGTTCATTAATCTTATCAACGTTTTTTCATAATATCCTTCAGAACGAATAATGTTTTCAAAAATTTAAACGCGATACCTACCAATTTTTGATGAAGGTTATGTATCTGTTAAATATGGTTTTAAATATAAACTAGCGTAAAGAACTGTCAAATGTTTACTAAAATAGTGATGTGACATCCGTCTTGTGGAATAACATCTAATTATAGTTCTTAAACTAGAATGACAAGCATATCGTTTTTGTAAACATTATTTTTTACATTTAAAATTAATAATAAGACGAAAGGTAAAATCTGTTTCATATTGCTTTAAATATAATGATTAAAAGTTTAAGTAATTTAACATCGAATGCTTATAAATAGCTTTCCTGTTAGCCTTCGGTTCTAATAATATTTATAAAATTTCAATCTATAAATAAACATAAGTGTTTTCAAAACTCTCAAGTAAAAAATGCTACAGAATATATAATAATAATTAGGTAATATTGTATTTTGTTTTTCTTACCAAACTCTTTTGCCTTGCATTTAAGTCTCTACTGTTCTATTTAATTATTGCAACACAATATGAAAGAATGTAGGTACACACATTTCTAATTATACAGGGTCTGTCGTAATGAATGGATAACCCGTTACCTACAGTTGATCCGGATGTGAGGCTATAAGAAAATGGTGTCTTCTTGCCAGGGTTGTCAACCATAAGAAAATGGCGTAGACTTTTAAACTTTTTTATAAATTTCGCTATTTTTTTCATTTATTCCGCTGCCATTTCTTCAAATTTTGATGTATTTGTATAATTCTTTTAGTATTATACTGCTGAAGACGTGTATTATGTAATTTAAATACAATTTTAGGTGTTATTCACGTTAAACATTATCAAAATACTCATTTTAAGAAAAATATTTCCAATTTTTTTTCTTTATGTCAACTTTTGATCATCTCCTGTGGAAAAAAAAAGTATGACGTTATAGCTGCCCATGATCTCAATAAATTGTCTAGTATGTGTAGATTCTAAAAAGGTATAACGATGTGTACTTTACAAGCAACATTAAGTTACAGGAGCGAGAACACTAATCAAGGTCGGAATTTTTATTTTTCATGTTATGTTATAAATGGTTGTAAAACTTCGTCATAATGATTTTATTCTATAAAGATACTTTGCACAAACACTATCGGGCCACTAATAGGATATTCAGAAGAATACCCGGTTGTGTTTGGGAAAAAAATAACATTACTTCACGATAATAATGTAATGAAAATGTACAAATGAAAATTGTTGTGCTCTAATAGTTACATGCGACAAACATGTTGCGACAAGTTTATTTGAAATTGAAACAGATTTAAAAAATCGAACAAAGACCGCATTACAAAGAAAAGTGGAAAAAATTAGAAGGAAATCGTCCTTCCATAAATGCATTGTGCACTTTAATGAACACACGGTAATCAGGATGTCGCACATTTGGATATCTTACACGATAAACACTAGAAGCTCTATTGGTGCTGCCATTACATACACCGTAAATGTAATGCATGTTCGCGTATTCGGCCGGCGTATACTGTTGCGGCATGATACACAAACTACACAAAAACTTTTCCAAAACAACAAGTTCAATCGATAGCACAACACAATGTCCGTAAATGTGAGCAAAGTCATCAGTATCACCACGTTATCAAGTCCAAATCACAAGGAAAATCATAGTCAAATATTAGAAAGCAGTAACAAATTGACGAAAATAGTGGCCCCGATTCTCAAAACACTCTCTAAAACTAAATTAAAAATATCGCTGTCACTTTCTCATGCTTCGTATTAGAACAAGACAGGTACATTGGTCTCACTAAATTTAGTCCACATCATTGTGAAATTGAACGAAATGCGCTGAGGACTAGCCTAAAATTGCCTTCGCCGTGTCATATTGCACGTATATTTTAGTTTGACAGGACTAAAATGATTACCTGTCTCTGTCTTATTGATGGTTACAAGTGTCTTACAAGTGACAGCGATAGTTTTAGTTTAGTTTAGAGAGTGTTTTCAGAATCGGGGCCAATGTGAACAAAAGGACATGCGATGGTCAAAATCACACTGATGTGATGAGTACCCTTTTCTTTGTAATGCGGTCTTGTACGATTTTTAAAATCCGTTTTAATTTCGAATAAACTTGTACATGTTTGTCGCATGTAACTATTAGAGCACAACAATTTTCATTTGTACATTTTCATTACATTATTATCGTGAAGTAATGTTATTTTTTTCCCAAAAACAACCGGGTTTTCTTCTGAATATCCTATTAGTGGCCCGATAGTGTTTGTGCAAAGTATCTTGATAGAATAAAATCATTATGACGAAGTTTTACAACCATTTATAACATAACATGAAAAATAAAAATTCCGACCTTGATTAGTGTTCTCGCTCCTGTAACTTAATGTTGCTTGTAAAGTACACATCGTTATACCTTTTTAGAATCTACACATACTAGACAATTTATTGAGATCATGGGCAGCTATAACGTCATACTTTTTTTTCCACAGGAGATGATCAAAAGTTGACATAAAGAAAAAAAATTGGAAATATTTTTCTTAAAATGAGTATTTTGATAATGTTCAACGTGAATAACACCTAAAATTGTATTTAAATTACATAATACACGTCTTCAGCAGTATAATACTAAAAGAATTATACAAATACATCAAAATTTGAAGAAATGGCAGCGGAATAAATGAAAAAAATAGCGAAATTTATAAAAAAGTTTAAAAGTCTACGCCATTTTCTTATGGTTGACAACCCTGGCAAGAAAACACCATTTTCTTATAGCCTCACATCCGGATCAACTGTAGGTAACGGGTTATCCATTCATTACGACAGACCCTGTATAAGCGATATCGTTTACTTTGTTAATTAAACTTTGGTCAGTGTTATGAGGAAGTCAACATTTACAAACAGTATTAGGTCGTATCTTAAACAAATTTTCGCCAGATTAAAGTTTCTAGAATAGTTTTATCTCAAAACGGATAGGTACTACGTTCTTACCTTAGCGAAATATCTTATGTTTGTTTATTTTCACTACAATCCTACTAATATTAGATTTAATATTATTAAACGTGAAAGTTTGTGAGTATGTATGGATGTATGGATGGATGTTCGTTACTCTTTCACGTAAAAATTACTGGACAGATTTTTATGAAACTTAACATTAATATAGGTCATACATTCGTACATTAGAATAACATATAGGGTACTTTTAACCGCGGGAAAACTTCTCATTCCCACGGGAAACCGACTTCCACGCGAACGGAGTCACGGACGGCCACTAGATATCCGGTTAGTAGTCTTTTTAATATGGGGAATGTAACAAAAATATATATACCTATATATATAAAAACTGGCTTCAATCATGAGGGGCTCCTTTTTCTGGGCGGTATCAAAGAAGTAAACTAACTAACCTAACCTATTGATGTTTCTAACCGGCTAAAACTAGGTGCAGCCGCGCTTCGGGTTTTAGCCGTAACATATATACAACGGGTGTTGAATATTCAAATGTCTTCGTCAGTTATATTAATTTTCATGATCAAATAAAAACCATTGCACCTTCAATAAATGTTGGTGCTTTTTTCAAAGACTATTGGTTGTCTGCTTGTGCGTTGTGATCTAAACAAAAGGAACCGTGTGTAGACTTCAATAGCGATAAAAAATAAACAAGATGTTTATTTTAATGTTACGTACAAACATTCTACAGCTGCTGCGGACCCTAATGTCTCATACGGGACTTTTCATGAACAAGACGAACCTGTTATTTTCGAACCGAAAGTTCATATAGCAAACAATTCTGGTAAGAATGACCTTTGTGTCAGCATGCAAAGGGTTAAAACTTCCATTATAAAAAAAGGAATATTTTATTTTTAACAATTTTGGAAGGTTAATTTGGCATGTTGGATTTAATACAATTTATGATAAAGTCTTAAGTATTAGCAGGAGGTGCAAATAGTTTGCAAGTCTGCGAAAAAACTATGCGTGACTGCACCGTTTAAAAACCGCTCAAAAACGCTAGTCTGATTTAAAGGGACAGCTTAAAGTGTTGCAACGATATTCGGGTTTATAAAAAGCATGTCGAACTAAAATAAGAATTGGGGTCAGCATGGACTGTGCTCGGTTATCAAAGGGAGTTTGGTGATTATAAATAATTAATTATGATATTTTACGTGTTAATTTAATTTATTATATTATATGCATATCGCATGCACGATTGAGGGTGAGAGAAAATTTAGTTTTAACGTTAAGATCTACGAGTATGTGGCAAATTCGGTTTACTAGTTTCGGTTAAAAAAATGTAGTATGAATCTGTGGATTTTTGTTTAGTATGATTTAATAGCTCGAAAGGTGATTTAGTTATGACAGAAAGATTCCAACAACCATGTTATTAAGAAAGTGAGTAGATTTAACGTTTTAAACAAAACAACTAGCTTTCCCAATGAGATATCTACCTACATTGATTACAAGAAAAATAAATAGTCTAAATAAGAAACCAAAAAAGTTGTAGAGGTTACACTTTTTTTTAATAATAACGCCTAATTGTACAAATGGTTTCTAGCATAAAGAGAACTTCTTGATTAATCACATATTTTATTACTCCCAGAATATAGTTAAGTAAAAAAACGTCTGCTACGTATTCTCTGTTACGATTTATCACAATTATACCAATTACTTAAATGGTCCCACTGAAATTTATTTCGGCGAAACATATTTTACTAAATAAAAATGATACCAAATGGTTCGAATGGTGGCTTTCTCGAAATAAAACATTAGTCTTGTTAAAATATTTTAATTTGTTATCTACTTTCTAAATATCTGCCACAATGTCAATCGAGGACGGTGATAACAAACAACCTATGAACTGAGACCTATCATCAAACAATGGCATTCTATTAAAAATCTATTTATAAGAATGCTAGGTCAATTTCAATAGACATTCTTATTAAATTGTGATCACTGTTATAAAAAATGCATTTGTGAACGCAATAAAATAAATGTTTTAATTTGCTACTGGACAATAAAGATGTTAAAAGTGTATATTGTTTTTCAATGAAACATAATTCAAGTGAAGGCTTTCGTATATTATAGCTTTGTCTGTTAGTTATGACTACCTATTGCTTAGTAAAGAAAAATCCTTCGTTAATATCTTCGAAGAAGTGCCTATATTATTTCATATTTATTTTTTATATTAACTTGCTTTTCATTTTTTGTTTATTAGAGCAAGTTTTTTATAACATGTTATTGATTTAGACGCTCGGTGTTCACGTTAAGACCCGACGCTTTGACGCCCGTGATAAGCACTGGTGCAATTTTGCCATGCAACAACTTTAAGATACGGGCACAAAGATCGGACGGTCAATGTTAAGTATGAGTTCTTTTGACAACCATATTAGTTACAAAGGTTGTTTTTAAGGCAGATTATCAAGATCTTGTTTGTTAAAACATTAAAGATTAGACCTTTATTTTAAGTAGGTATCTTAGAGCAAGGTTGCGTCCGGTGCCTTCAGCCACTAACCAGGCCAAGTACCTACCATTATATATATATTGATGTACATACCTAAATTTTTTTGTTAAAATCAATTGCGGAAGCGCTTGTGCGATTCGAGATCGTAAATTGATTCAATTTAGGAGTCCAAACTTTAAGTGGTACAGAATGTGTTTTTTGTTGACAAAAACCGGCGCAAACGCAGCTTCATCATTAGCAATGAATTTAATTGAGCGTTTGGTGAAGCACTTTAATTAGTCACCTATTTATATCTAAAGAACTTATATGGGATCCTAGCATTACTCAAGTATGTTTTTATATGTTTGTATTCCATTCGATCCTAGTTATTCAGGAAATAAAACACATCGGCTATCACAATTCATTGAACTGAACGAAAAATGAAGATATGAACAAATAAGTTTACCAATTGAACAACCATTACTGAGAAATGAGTAATGCTATTAAGAAAAACAGACTATTATTCAATGCTTTAATTTCGAAAATTTAAATGTCCTTAT
Organism: Emmelina monodactyla; assembly: GCA_916618145.1. Lineage (NCBI taxonomy): Eukaryota > Metazoa > Arthropoda > Insecta > Lepidoptera > Pterophoridae > Emmelina > Emmelina monodactyla. The sequence continues at coordinate 9,377,075 of OU745304.1, read as the reverse complement.
TTTTGTTTAAAAAGAAATGAGTATATAAAACGAAGTAACAAATTGTTACATAAATTTTCTTTACCTAGTAGGTAATGGATAAAAAACTAGACGTCTGCATCTAATGGAAAAGTCGTTTTTTGCAATTTACAAGATTGGCTTGATAATAGTTAGGTACTTTCTAATTTCATTTTAAATTCTCAGTGACCATCATTAAATGAAAGTAAAAAACAAACTCAAAATAGTTTTATTGTTATTTTTTTTTTATTTAACTATAAAATAAGAATTAGTAATAAGTACCAGTGGAATAGTTATACTTAAGGCTATATAAATGATCATAGGACAAAACTCTGAGCCATCATAAATACTATCGTTATCGCTGGTAAAATCCACCTTTGAACGTTTAAAAAACTTTGATATGTGTCATCATTTGATGACAGTAAGACATGAAATTGAGAAAACAATATTATTCCAGATTTAGAGTCAGCGAACAGTGAGCCTGTTCCCCTTGCACAGACTGGAGTCAAGAAGTTTGCCATGGGTAAGAAAAACTTATCTCACTGGCTGGAAACACTGCTCACTTTTTTTGCAATAAAATCTGTTTGCATGCAGTTTGCACTGGGAATGACTGGCCACTTATAAGTCTTGCTTTTTCTATCACATTGCACTTGCACGGGATTCTTATTTCATTTTTATAGTGTTATATTGTTGGTTGAGAAGATTTATAGATGTTGATATAGAATTATTAAGACTATCTCATTTATAAGTTGATGTATTTATTTTTATAGATAAACTCTAGCACTTTTATTACTTTTTTTTGTTGTAAATTTAAACTACATTTTGATTTATTATCTAACTACTTTCAGTTTTGTTGATTTCCCTATTGATATCAATAAATCGTCAAAAAAGTACACCTTACAAATTTTTGTACTTCGATATAAATAATACCAATTTATTTGTCAATTCATCTTATTGTATGTAACTGCTACCATTTGTCATGTGGTGTGGGAGGCCGTCCTAGCTCGTTGACCGACTACGTTTCATTTGACTATTTGTACACTGTGTCCTGTCCGTTGACCGACTCGACTATTTCTATACTGTGACCTAACAGGATGCACGAGTATGTATGCGCGGACGCACTTGAGAAAATAGACAGTGTAGAGACGTCTTTCTAGTTTCTACAGATTGATAAACTAGTCTAGCTTAACTAGTTTTGTATAAAAACTATTAGCTGCTCGGACGATGACTGCGTAACTACAATATTTACAAGCAACTTTAACATAGATAGGGTTAAATTAAACTTTGTATGACTAAATATGTATACTAAATTTACTAGAAACCACTTTGTTTTTAATAATTAACTAAATGACTAGTATTTCAATACACCGATCCAAAACACATACGATGTGCACGCTAAAATAGATTTTATTTTTTTACTAAAAGAGTAAATAATATTAATCCGTGTAATCATTTAAATGTTTTCAAAACATATAAAACAGAAAACGCGATCGCAAAATTTATCAAAACTAGGTATTAACCTGAAACAAGTTAATTAATTTTATGGCGCAGTGGTATGATGTCGTTAAATAACAATTAGTAAATGATACAGTTAACTAATTGATTACTGTAACGTTAAATGTAACGCAACGGGGTATTCACATGACAATCAATTTAATTACCTACGACGTTTCTTATACTGTGGCTCAATCTATTCAAATAAATGTATGTACCTACAACGTTTCTATCGCGTTATTTGAATCCAGTGAGAAAATAAAATTGCCCACAGACTAAAAGAATACATATGAACTTCAGTTAGTTTGGCTACCGTTATTAATTTGTTACAGATGCTTTAGAGATATAACGTCATTAAAAATAATTAAAACAAAACAAAAAGACTACAACTAAATGAGCGATTATTATTATTACACAACCACTAATTCTGGCACTCATCTCATCTCGCTCATCTTCTTATATAACTCATCACTCATTATACAACGTGTATTAAAAATAAAACAAAATGCCATAAAATCGAAAGGGAATCGGCGCCGGACTTTCTATAGTCCTTTCACTCACAGCGTTGCAGCGAGCGAATTGATCTTTGCGTTTAATACCAAAATTGCAAATAACTAATATGTTATCGTTAGTTTTTGACCTTTAAACGTAATAATCCGGTAATATTTATATTCAAAACTTACTCAGTGTTTATATGCAAGCAAATACTTTTTCTCGGCGTTTTTTTTTGGTTGTATCTACTAACGTGGATAACTCTTTCATTTCTTTATCAAAAACCGTTCCACGAACCCGCAAAGCTCTTTAGATTAACTCCGGATTCAATTTGCTTTATCAAATTGAATTTCGAATCATTCAATCGCGTTCCCCGGTCGAAGGCATCAACCTCTCCACTGATTTGATTGACGGTTGACGAGCAACAGGCACAAAAACTGAGCCAATGCCCCGCAGGCTTCAGTGTGGGAGGTTATTTTAGGCAATCCTTTATGGAACCATTTGTAATTCGATTCATACATACCTTGTAGGATGCCACTCGATAGGTTCAAGTGATTAAAAGCGTGTTTATGTTCGTGCTGGTGTTTCGTTTGGATGCAATAATGGTTTTATTTTATGTTGTAGGTGGTTAAAATAATTGAAATACTTACGTTTGGTGGTAGATTGCTACTACTTTGTTTTTGTAGAGCTCGGGATTAACCGACGTTTTTTTAGTCTATTAGACTCTTATTTCTAACTGTTTGTGAGATATTCATTAGATTAGGCTCCAACATTAACTATTAGTATTTAAGTTTATTGTATAAAAGACCCTCACAAATTTTGCGCAGGTGATTTTGTTACGACACTTAAAAAAATAATTCAATTATGACCTATAAAAAAAGATCTGATTATGTTTTACATTTAATACTTTTTTTTTAAACTTAATAGCGATTTGGTTTTATCCAATGTAAATTACAAGACATAGATATATTACCTACTGATTACATCGCTCAGTACATTTTGTTACCAATACTTCTTGATAAGCGATTCGCATTTGTTCCAAATTTCGCCGCGTTCCTAGAAGGCGGTGGCTTAGTTCCCCCGACCTTGCCTCATGACATACTCCATGACATATGTCATTGCTTCTTCACTGGAAAGTCCACTGGTCTCGTGCCAACTGTAATCAACCAGCAAGATCAACGCACTGACAAACAATACTACACCAATCCTGTACCATGCAATACTTTATCTACTTTGTCATTTGAATTGCAACCCAAATACAAGGGATATAGAGTCGGAAATATTTATAAAATCATTTTACAAAATTCACGTCTCTCTGCGGTTTCCCTAAGAAATAATTTTGTTCTTAGAAAATATGTAGTGATGTCAGCTTATAATCAGAATTTAGAAACATTTTCCTTCATTACATTGTTCATTTAAACTATATTTAGGTACCAACTCGTAAAATTTGGCACAGCTGTGTCATTTACATGTGTTTTACATCTGAAACATCTTTGTAAATAAAATGTATGGCCTTATAAACTTTCTTGAGGCCTTATTCACTTAGACAATTGAAAGATTCTTTAACAAATAAACCAAGTAACTTTAACACGCCAAAACACTCTGAAATAATACTTAATTCCACTATTTACCAAAGCATAATTTCACGGCAAAACAAAATTAGTTTTAATTCTCGAGCACTTCGGATATGTGCTTTACTTTACATAATTTCACGTTCCGTTCACGTAATTGTCAATAATTCACTTCTTACGTCGCGTCAACACAATTGCAGATTGACTTTGATTGCTCTTTTGTTCCGCATATGTAGGTAGTACATTATTTTGTACATTTCTTTCAAACTCCATTGAAGTTATGTAACGCTAGTTACACTGTTATTAAGTTGTAAAACTTTTATTTTTAAATTACACCGAAGTTGTAATGGCTCTACTCTATTCGCCTCTAGAGTCTGACTCTTAAATATCAAACCTAAGCTTCTATTTAAAAGCTTCTTATATTATTCACAATCAATTCTAAAAATCCAAGTATATATTATTTATATTCCATTAGCGTATTCGTTTTTTAATTAGTAATGTCATCTCCTATTCTACGCACTGAGCCACTAAGTACCCATTTCACGGTTTTGTTAGATGCGCATGATCATGGCTAGACGACATTGTCATTCTGCACGCATCTCTTATTATTTCTGGAACTAAATAACATACAGAAATATGTATGTGTGTGTTTTGTGGTCTAATTGAAAGACTGTATGTTACAATTGTGCTGGGAATTTTTTTCCGCCGCCTTTTTGCTCTCGGTCCACGGTTAGGTAAAGTCAAAGTTTGAAACATTGAAGTTCATTAAGTAAATGTCATATGATGAATAAAAGAATTTTGATTTTTGTTTTTTTTTTGATAATTGTCAAAAAAATGTTATTCAATTGTAAAAAACCTGAGAAATATTGGAAATTTGAAGATAATTTCTGACTTATTTACTTTTTGTACTTTTTATTGGTTCGGCTAGAAACATGCCTATCAATAATTAAACTGTGTTTTTTTTTTATTTTGTTGTTATAGTAAAAACTTTCTATAACAACATAAGATCGAAATTTTTACTAAAGCCATGACGGTAACGTTCGATTTCTTTCTGAGTTTTTAGATTATTGTCGTTTGTATATTTTTCATACACCAGTATCGCTAAAAATATTTCCATATTATACAAAATCGCTATATCGTACAAATTGAACAACATTCTTCTTCGAAGGTTGCATAATCTTGTGTTTGGTGCGACCGCCACTGTCAACCGTGAAGGTTTAGGTCATATTTTCTACACTATCATTTTTCATAAACCACAATACACATACGTCAAATAAACTGTCAAGTTATTAATCAAATGCTAAGAAAAAATTAAAGTAGGAAAAATGATGCTTATTCTAGTAGTTTTTTGGTCAGAAAAAAATATAATTGCAATCATATTATAACCGTATACTATATCGTATTTTCCGAATTTTTTTATAAAAAATATGTAGAAAACCCATTTAAAATAAATCAATCAGAACTTTATAGAAACAGATATTTTTTTCAATGATTAAATACCTTATTGAGAAATTATATGTCTCGTATTAAATCATCATCATGATTTATGTGGCACTAGTGGCCGCCCGCGACTCCGTTCGCGTGGAAGTCGGTTTCCCGTGGGAATGAGAAGTTTTCCCGGGGTAAAAAGTACCCTATGTCCTTTCCCAAGTTCAGTTCTTTCTTCATACCAAATTTCATCAAAATTGGTTTAGTGGTTTAGGCGTGAAAGCGTAACAGACAGACAGACAGACAGACAGACCGACAGACAGACAGAGTTACTTTCGCATTTATAATATTAGTAGGGATAGTAGGGATGTATAATGTCACTTTCATGCGTTTTGATATATCCTGTATAACAAATACGACTCACAGTAACCATATTGCCATAATTGTACGAGTATTACAATTTAGCTCAGATTACACACCTAGATAGTAGTCATAGTAACTACATAGTAGATGTTTATTATCAATTTTCAGGTAGTCGATAAGTTAATTTAGTTATTTACCACCACGCGTGCGCGGCTTATTGTCACGGACAAAGTGTTAGCTTTATTTGTATAGCTATATATGTAAGTTACTTTATATAAAGGCATAAATTTTTTTATAGGTGCTCTTATAACAAAATGTTGTCGCAAATTAAAAAAAATAAAAAATAAAGTTAAAAACTAATAAACTCACCGTAAAATATATTCGGACAAATATGTTGTTAATCGAAAAGTTTTCGGCTACAAAATGTAGGTTTATAGAACGAGTTTTTATCAATCGGAAAGAATCGAACGGAGGAAATGGTGGCAAAAGTGTCACAATCAATTTGCGACAAATTAAACCTGCGCCGACGCATTTATTCAGACGATACTTTCTCTTGACGGTAGTGATAGGTAGATACATTTGCCAATTTATCGGTTAACTTCTTTACTTATTAATTATTTTAAATGTTTAAGTAGGTACTTCATTTTAATAAATATTTTAATAACTTGTCAAATGTTTCTTCAAATAATATTTCCGGAAAATTCTAGTAGTTACTTTTTGCTAAAAAATATGTTGGTACATTTCATTAGTACCACCTTATAAGGTTTTTAAACCATGAGTATGTAAAGTCATTATTTCGAATTACAACGCGTTTATCAATTTATATTTATCTGTAGGTATTTGTAAAAATAGCCAAACGTCGGAAAACAAAATAAAATTAATAAACGCATAATACACCGTTAAAATAGGTTTACATAATTTCAATTAATGATCGCGTAAACCTTAGAAGTTACACGTGTACAATTTAATAATTACCAACATATAGCAGGTATGCTATATAACCACAATAGACATTCGTATAATTGTATAAATACGTAGGTACGTTATTTATCACAGCGGTCATCGCGCGACAATTGGGCAGTCATTGTCATGGCTACACAGTTTTCCGTGTTATGCTTGTAATATAAATTAGCAGTGTGTTGGGATGTCGCAGACTCAATTCTAATGCGAATCTTCATATTGGTAGTATTCATAATTTATTTATTGTTTCAAATATAGCAGTTAGTCAGCACAAAAAAAATTACAAATTTGTAGTCAGTAGTAAAGTAGGGCCGAAGTGTTTAGCACGATACATTAAGAAAAAAAAATATCCGAAAAGTTGTGGGGCTTAAGGAAGTTGATTCGAAGTAGGTAAATCATTAATCTTCATATTTTAGTAGGTGCGATATTAAAAAGTAAAAAAATGCTATTTACATAAATTAATATTATTAAGGTATATTACAAATAACATCAAAATTAATCATTTATTTAACGTATATTTAAGAATGAAGTCAGTGTTCAATTAGGCGTAGGATTTTACGTTACAAAATTATAAATGCATTTTATCGTGTCTAAATATTCCTATGACGTCATGAAACAGACAGTTCTCAGATTTTAGCGCGAGGCTTGACGTCTTAACCATTCCCAAAAATCCCGAAGCACCGGCCGAGTTAATTTCATGAAATTAAAGCAGTTTTTTGAAATAAGACCGGTTTGTCTGACGTCATTCAACTCGGTTTTAGGGTACCTACAATTTGAGAACATAAAAACTAGCTGATTCTGCCTATACTGAACAGGATACGCAGAAGAACCTAAAACAATAATTAAAACGAGCTTTACCCTATGAAAATCGATGTAAGGTATATTATTATTGCTGCAATATTCAAATCAATTCTGTAGTTCCAGGGCCCTTAAAACCGAACCCATAAACTTTACCTCTTAAAAGCATTATTATTATCATGCCTACATCGTAAAGGCCCAATACGTATTTGTTTTTTTTCAACAAATATACTTAGAAATCAACATGAAATGAATATAACAGCGGATTTATTGAATTTCCAACATGATTGAACAGCTCGGGATATTTGTATAATTACAACCGCTTCAATCAAAATGTTTTGTTTCAATCGCTATAGTTGATACATTTTCTTAGGAAATTATTATCTGTGGAAATTGTTTACAAATAATGAAGACGACATTCCTTTTGTTGAATGACTGTTTCTGTTTTATTAAACAAGTTGTATTATTTCATTCATAATTTATAATAACAATTTAAGATGTTTAATCAGCAGCAATATGAATTGGATTCCTAAAGATGTCTGAATTTAATTGACCCTAGGTAGAGCAAGGATAAGTAAACCGTGCTATGAAAATTGCTTAGTTCCTTTTCGTGTAATGTATATGAATTTTAAGCACATGCATATAGTGTCAGTTTCTAGAACTACAATTCAATTTGTATGCAAATAGCAACCCTAATTTTTCAACCCGCTTGGTAGTAATTACTTTGTTATAAAAAACTTGATAACAAACATATGATATGAAAATTTTAACTCACATAAAAACCATGGCAAGAAAACATAAGGTTTCTTTTCGCTTCCATTAAACTCCCTTGTACCATTTCAACATTATTGTAATACTGATAACACATAAGTACGTTCCAAAGAGAATTATTTACTCTACTCTTATCAAGGTGTACCTACCTACATAATAAAATTCAGTAGCTGTAACTGTGTGCCGTAGATAACACAAGGCTGCATGGTTTGCGGCTCTTTGCCTTGCCGTTAAGAAAACATTCAATGTTTGCGCGCCACACTTCTTTCAATGATAAAAAAGAAAAAATATTTTTATATAACGCCTAATGATATTTATCTGGTGTTTTAAATTCTTCCGCATTTAAAATCATGTGGTCGATCGGGCTAGTGATCAATTTTATTTTGACGCATCTCGATAGAAAAACAAGCTATTTCATCTTTGATGATGTTTAAAACAAAAGTATTAAAATAACTACGATATCTTCAATGATATTACAGTGATTAACAATTTTTTAGGACTGATACAACTATTAATGATATAACATTGGTCCATTCAAAGTTAGCAGAAATAATTGTAAGAGTCTGTTTTCATGCCAATCTTATTGATATCTATTACAATTCATCTCATTCGCTCTGCAAATATAATTGTAGGTAAACAGTAGGGCAACAGTTTTTGTAATACGTACAGACAGATTATAATGTGCCAATCAAGTGACAACATTGTATTGTTCCTAGAGATATCTAAAGACCTTGATCTTTTCGTTTTTTGCTACTTCCATATTCATATAAAACGTTTCGTGCGTAAAGTTAGCTGTATAAAATTAAAATTAATTTTCCTATTACTTAGACTAAAAGATTTATGATTTTTGAAGTTAAAAACGTAGATAGGTGATATACCTACTTACCTAATTATATGTTTAAATGCATGCGTTTTCTCTAGCCAGCGCTGCAGCGTACACTCATGGCCCGCTTCTACGCCTCTTGAATCCCAATACAACAGATAAATAATATTGCATTCAACACAGTTTGAATAAAAAGTGCGGCGTCGACCGGTACCTGTTTAATGGCAGTCATCCCCGGGCAGCCAGCTCGCACATTCATCTGTATGTAGCGACACCGAGAGGTGGTCTCACTCGAGCGCACTTTCCAACGTTCCACATTCAAAACTTTTCGGAATCACGACTTTGTCACTGGCAACATAACATTACGACCTCTTTGGAATTTTCAATTAAAAACAAAATTGCCTTTCCCAGTTTGTTTATATTTGATTGACTGTCGAAACTGTGCGGTTGTTTACTCCCAGTTGTAATTGTTTAAGTGATTGTCTTTGGACTAGAAAGTGCAAGTTGCAAGTTGATAACACGATGAAATCGGATTACGCTATGGATGAGGTGGAGAAGAGTAAGTTATGCACTGTTTACTTGTTATATCACCAGTAATTACCTGATAGTTTAGTTTCATGTATTTAATTTCACGCCAATTTAATTTGATTACAACAAGGTGTTTTTTAAATTTTTGTAGTAGAAATTTTAGAAATTGTTTTTTATTTGTCATTTCTTTTTTTATTTCTTATGTTGGCTATCAATTTCAAACCGTTACAAAAACTATTACACCTACAATGGAATACGATAGTAATTCGTTATGATAATATTATGGTAAATAAATTTATGGTCTATTTCAATGTTACTGAAAATTTGATTGTACATGAAACTGAATGTTCGTGTCAAGTGAACGATAGTTAGTAAGTTTTTTAGATATATTGTTTTTTTTTTATATTTTATGTTCTAGACGTACTTCGTATTAGTATATTGGATGACCGCACACATGTAATAAATGACAAAAGTAGGAACTAAACAGTTATTAGGTAGTATGTTTTACGTTGTAATTTCCAAGGACTTCTAAAAATACCTACATATGAAAAACCTTTACCGGTTATCTTAGTTTGTTAGTTTGTCACACACGTAGAAATACCTATACTAGATACCTATAGATAATCTTAACAAAATAATCAAATCTATATTAACTGAATCGAATTGATAATATCTTAATAAAATATAAAAATCTTGGCTATTTAAGATTTCAAGTTTTGCATCCATCCTCATTGTCAAAATCAGTTATTAAGTCATAATACTTAGGAGGTAGATATATTATTTTCAAAAAATAAAATAAATAATATAAATATTTCCTTATCATATTTATGAAAATACTTCAATTATCTTAAAATAGTTTAGTTATTTTAAAGTAATCGCATTCACATATTTTTATATTAATATAAACTGTTTTTAATTCGTCCATCAATTAACTAGTGATTTGTAAATTAACTTCATGACTTTAGGATCCTTTAACATAGGTATTTAAGGAGAAAAAATTTACTATTGAGATGAAAAATATGACGAAATATAAGAATAGTTAGTTATTGTTGTATATTCCAAATAATTTAACACGGTTATCAATGTATGGAACAATAAATCTATGTTAAAATATATTAGACATATCATTACGTTTAAGGCATATAGACTTAGCTGTTTTTATTTTAATGTAGTTTATTTATCTACGTATTTTTGTGGCGAGTGTTTAATCAGTTGGTTAACATCACGAGAAACACTCAATTATGTTTTTACCTTCTTGATATAATGATTATTTTTGAAATAAAGTATATATTTGCTGCTTCAATATGATGAGTTTATTAGATTGAAAATATTCTTCGTAAAGAGACTTTAACTGACAAAAAGCGAAACGTAGACATTTTATTTTTTAAGCCAACTAGTTTTTACTTTTAGTTGGCTTAACTTTTTCTAACTTATGTTTTTGAAACTTGCTTTTATGAGAAAATTTTAACATCATGAAATATATTATTGTTTTGTATATAAGGAAACTTCCGCAATCGTAAGGTATGGACACTTTACATCTTGCAGAAATATGATTAAGAATGCGGATTAATTTTATCAATTTAGAATGGTCTCTACTCTACCAAAGTTTTTTTTTTATATTTAAATTTTAAATTCGTAAGCAGTTTTTATTTATTTACACATTTTTTATAAACTATTAATTTGAGGCTCAGTAATAAACCAAAATAATGAGTCACAGACTGTACTCTATAAAAAACCTTAACTGTCATATTACTTCTATTTTGCTATTAGAGTTTGTTTACTTACTTTTCTATCACTTTATATAACACTTATATTTGCATGTAGGAGTTTATCCTTGCAGTGTCTCACGTTTCTTCTTTCATAGTTTTAAGTGTGCTATTTAAATAACTGGTGTTGGTATGTCGACCCGTGGTATGAGTCCGCTGCGGATTCCACCCCCACTCCCACAATACCGCCCCAACCCCAGCCTGAACTCCCGCCTCTCCACGAGGACCTCGCTGGCGCCCCCCAACCCGCCGCCCCCGCCCATACTCTCAGTGAAACCGGAGAAAAAAAAATCGCATGTGCGCTTTGATCCTTCAATACCTACAAAAGGTTGTTCTGCAACTGTGTCGTCTACCTACACACTAAAAACTATTTTTTAACTCTAAACACTTATGCACCCAGGTTTAAAGTTTTAAATACGGTCTAACGTTGTTCGAAAATGAGAATTTTGAGGTTCCCCACTGTTTAAATAAACGAATGAAAAAAAAAACTTCAGTATTTCTGCCACATACCACGAAATTACATCAGCAGTACCCGCTTGCAACCTTTTAACATCCTACTCTCTCCCACAGAGACCAAGAACCTGTTCGGGCTCTCCGACCTGACGGAGAATAAGATGCTGTGGCGGCAGCTGGTGGCGGAGTTGGTGGGCACCTTCACGCTGACCTCCATCGGGGTCGCGTCTTGCATCGCCATCGGGAGCAGCAACTTCCCGCACACGACTAGCATCGCGCTGTGCTTCGGTCTGCTAGTGGCGTCTATAGTGCAGGTATGTGGGAGATGCTAATAGGGTAGAAGAAGAAGATAAGGATATCACTGGTTTTTTTGTTTCTTAATGTGGTTACAAACAGAATGGATATGGATTTTGAGGTCATGGATTAACCAGCCTGAATACGAGAGTTTCCAAGACATTAGATAAAACGGTTATTCAACAATATACACGTTGATATCACGTTATTAGCCTAACTTATCCGTATGACCAATACAACCATATATTATTCACATATTGATCACAAAGCGATAAGTGGGTCATTAATCGAAGTTCAATGAGCCGCTGCGGTCCATAAAGCGCTGGTCACATCCGCAGCAGCCTGCCGCGGCGTCCTTTCCCACGCGGTGCAAGTACCGACCCGCACCTACTCGCCTCCAACACTATCCACTAGAACATGTCACATATACACACTTACACTACAAAAAGGCCACTATGCAAATCAAGACAAATAATCGCTTACATCGACCTTGACTTACGAACGAATAATAAAAAATACAAGGCGATTAATTTCGGTTTTCTCCGCTTTATTTTAGTTGTACGTATACTCAATAGGTTAATGAGGATTGTTACGTAATTTTAAATTAGTTTCTTTAATATTTTGCACACGTGGAGTAATAAAATTGGATTAATATGACTATTAGTCAAATCTGTTTCGTAATATTCTCTTTCCTTATTTATATTTCATTTCCTACCTATCTGCTTTGAAACCAGTATTTGAATCAAGTTTCTTGTTAGACACCGTGATTAATTTATCTAATTTATCTTTTCGTGAGTAACTTATTTTGGAATCGTAACTTAAAAAAAACACTGAGAAAATTACGAATGAATTCGCAGTGTTATTTCTAATGTACCTAAGTTAGCAATCACGGTCGCTATTCGCACGTCCCGTTACAAGTTAATGACGTAATTTTGCTGACACAAAAAAGCTATCAATCGTCAGTTCGGTGACCCGTTTCAATGATATTTGTGTAAGATGTGGAGGCCAGTTAAGTCAACTGGCACAAGTAGCTGGCATTCAAGTAGCCATGCAAGTGAAGTGGTCACTCACGACGTCGTCGCTCCACTGCACAAAAATGATATAATTATGATTTCAAACAAACCACGTCAACAAATCATTGATTTAATTTGAGGTTTAGGCAGGTTTGATATTAGTTCTGTAACAACAGGCTTACTAACGTGTTATTAAAATTATATAAATTAGCACCCGCATCATGATTATGTAAAATTCCACGGTATACGCGTTTGACCTACAACAGCAGCAAAAAATGTTTACAACTGCCTTTTTTACAAAAATAAAATAAAAAAAATGTTGCTTAAGTTTGAGGCAAAACACGCATAAGTTACTATTTATTTCAAAAAGTAAAAAAGCGAAACAACATAATGATTAGATTCATAAATAATTATTTATCGACGTAAATAAAGACGCTACTAGAAGGATTTCAAACTGGTTTAAACTAGCTTTGACGTTTTCTCATTAAAACAACAAAAAATCTAGACTCGTATGACGCATACTTTGGTAGTAAACAAAAAGTTCAAAAACAAAATAGATTTACAATTACATGCTTTGTAGAGCTAAAATTGAGAATAGAAAAACAAATCAACTTACCAGACGTATTTTTTTTTTCTTTGGCAATTTACTAGTTAAAAATAAATCATTTGCAATATTGTCTGAGTAATACATGCTTGTTATTTTTCGTATCCATCGATGTTCAGTTAAAGCTATAATAATACTTTTTAATACAATTGCTCAAAAAGTGGCGTATTGCAGGGACGTATAGCGTTCGGGATGTGGGCTATTACACACGCGTGCTTTTTTTTTACCTTTCCCGCACTCGTGCGTTCTCTTTCCCAACTGTCAAAATAATGTCTATTAAAAAGAAAAATTAACCAACCATGAAGTTTTTACTAAAAAAAAAACAAAGAAGTTTTTATGATTCATGTTACCTAATACTTACGTAGCGTAGGTATATTTCTAAAAAAAGCTACTAGTTTGTTTCGATATCAGATTTAATGATTTGATTGAATTAGTGTGGTTGGTTTCATTTCATTTTATCTCATTATATTTCATTTTCATTTCATATCAATAAAAAAATTCTACTGAAGACTTGGCTGTATGGGCATAGTAACCTTTGCCTACCAAATGGGTGAAGAAAAAAATGGCGCCATTTTCAAAATGAGTTTTTTCGACATTTACGATCCTAATTTTATTTTTTATTAAATTGCTTTATTTTTTCGCAACTGTATTAAAAATAGTCGTTCATTACACGTGCGGAACCGTCATTGCAACTCGTCCCGCCTGTCAACCCTCGCCTTCGGCTGTGCCTCGGCTCGGGTAGACATTGGTCGGAACTCGTTGCAATGACAGCCTTTCCACACTTGTATTGAAATATACTATTTCGTTCGCCGTGAGATGCAAATTACAGAATTCAACCCCTGATCAGATCTGCATTACAAAAGCGCCAGCACATAGGTGCAGCATGCTTGATGCAAATGTCGTGAATTGTCATGTGGTGTCCAATGTCACTGTCAAACAAGTGACAATGTCGTCCGACAAGTCGCTGATTGATGGGTTTGTCTGATATCGATGTTTGTCGTGCTTGTAGATGAAATTTGCGTAGCCAATCGCAATCCTCGAGCTATTAAGTAATGTTATTCACCTCAATGCTAAAGTTGTTTCAATTGTTATAATTTTAACAAAGTCTTGTGTCAATTTTGACAAACTGATGACATTTACAAGTATGCGAGTGTTTTGCCGCAATGATTTGATTTCAACATGAAATAGTAGGCGTAGGCAGCAGCTAGTGTTTTGTAACTTGTCTTCTCTACATTTTACAGTTCCCTTGGCCTATTATCTTTTGAACAAACCTCTCTTAAGCTTATAGTTGAAAAGAAGTCAGTGATGTAGGCACTAGCTAATGTCAGTGTCAATAAATCAAAGCGGCAGCCCCACACACGTGATTAGCCACAACAATAGAGATAGTAATCCGATGACAATCTCACGGCAACGCGACTGTCATTTGTCTATCTGTCAGCGAGTCACGAGCTGACGAAACTTTTAGGTATATGATTCAGGGTGCCGTTACCTGTAGAAGATGCAACAAAAATATGCAGCTGCATACATCTTATATCTGTCAGCTACCTTTCTACCTACTACCTTTCTACTACCTTTCTATAATATTAGTAAATTTTGGTTTCCCAAATGCAAGAAAGGAAGGATGCTGTATCTAGTTGGTCACAGTAGTTCATACTAGCTCTCCAATGATGTTTCAAATGTTATTTTATAAAAAAGTGTTTAAGATTATTTGCTTTCCATTTCGCAGTTAATATCCTATTTCTAGAAGAAAAGAAAAGAAAAGTAAGTAGGTATTATATTTATTTCAGGCCGAGGTTGATAGGTATGTGTAATGTTGATAACACATAATACCTATATGCTAACATTTTATGCGATTGCGTATTCATATAGTTAGCATAGTTGCTAAAGTAACTATATGAAACTAGATGGATTAAAAAAAAAACAATAATACAATACACTCATCATAAATTTAGCACCAAGTTTCGTTAAATAAACACATTTGCGAACACTTAACGTTGCATTTTACGCGTGTTTGTTAGTTTGCCAAACATACAAGCGAAATCAATAAACACTTTTAGGCTTAGTTAGAATGTTAATAATGGGTAGAGTTAGTTACCTTTCAATATTTGTTGTTAAATATGTAGTTACTTTGCAATACATATATGCACATACCGTGAAATATATTGTTTTGTAGTTATGTTAACATAAAAGTTTTTTATTGAAATTTGAAATGATTGTCGGTATATGTTATAAATTGGAAATATTTAATAAGTACCTAACCTTCTTACGTTAATATTTTAAAACATCTTCACCTAATTCTAATCTTCCCATGATTACTACTTTTTAAGTATAGGAAGTACCTTATATCGCAGATCGTAAGTAAATTTTATATAAAAGCACTTTCACACATACTTTTCCTGTATTTACATATCGTCGAAATGATTTAATGTTGCCATTGTTACGTATACATTCACAGCTATCATAATGAGGCATTCTTCAAGTTTTACTCACTACTTGATTCACTTAGAGTATGATTGAAATGTTATGTAGATTTGTATAGAATTGGTGGCTTACATAAGCATTCAATTTGGTGTCGTTACATTAAAGTAATCTTGTTATTCAAAAACAAAAAAACAGCTCTTAAATATGTAGGTTCTACAGCAGGTACTCAACCATGTTAATGTTTTATTTAAGTGAGTTAATTAAATAAAAATCCTAGTGTTGTTGGCAAACCATTGAGTGACAGTAAATAGCCTCGATGGAACCATGAATCGACCAACCAGTTAGGTAATTCATTCAACAAGAATCAGTTTTTTGTAATCACACTTTTTGGACTTGTTTAAGGAAAATATATAACAAGAAAAGCAATTAAAAGTGCCTGCTTTTAAGTGGTAATTGAAGCGTTGAATTACATAATCCGACAAGCTTACCTAAGATTTAAAGGATATTGTTAAGGTTTATCTAGTGCTATCTTATAACAATGTTGTAGTCGCATGATAAGGTTTGTATCAAGAGTGTTATCTATTCTTATCGGCTGATATAGATCTACACGCTTCTAGTTTTCTTTTTCCGAATTTTGTTTTTCACATTAATTAAGAGCGACTCAGGTCTAAGACCGTGCAGCCTCTTAATATATTTTGTTATCAAAAGTTTGTAGCCGGCCAGTTCGTAAGAAGGTTGTAAGAAGTAGGTACAATGGTGGTTTCGTGTCGGTAGATCATTGATCGATATAAGCTACAGGGCAACCTTGACTCTGATCTCAGGAACCGCTTCAACCTGTTCACTCCGTACTTACGATTTCGTGAGATCATTTTTTTTAACCAAAATAATGTATGTATGTACCTGTGGGTAGGTACAGTTCCAGAGACATATACGAGCTTGAACTTTGTTAATAGTCTTTATCGTAGTTTATTATATTGTTCAATCAAAAGACATTTCATAATATATATAAGTTTATTCTCAGGTTACGAAAGTGATATAATTCTGCAAATATTTTTATGCAATTACATATAACTTTGGCGTCGTAAAAAATAAATGGTAGGTACTTATCATTTTAATTTACTATAATTACTTTTTGTAATATACATTTCTCTATTATTTTTTATTGCACAACTAAACGACATTGTTAAACACTTGTTTTACCCGCAGTTTTGTATTGATTTACGACTGTTTGGTTTCATATTATTTAAATTGCTAGTTTATATTTGAACCATACCTTAAATTTTAAAAGCCGAATTTAACACAATTATTTCAACAAATTAGTTATGCATTTTTATAAATAGACAGAAGCAATATAATGAAAGGCTATATAATTGACGAATGTAATATAGTTTCTTAACAAATTACCACTGCAGCCTATATGAGGCTCATAAATTAAGTATAACCAGTATTCATTCAAGTTAATTTAAATAGTTTAAACACTGTAGCTTAAATGAATGTATAATGAACATGTGTTTATTAATAAATAGATTGTAATTATTGCGTTTGATTTGATAACGAGTGAGGTAATCAATTTAATAACAGACAGCTTGGAGCCTAAAGAGTTGGGCAACGCAGCAGTCGAGGCTCGAAGGTCCCGGCGCGTGCGCATTGCCAATGTATCTAAGTACTCGTACTTTACATACGATTGGAAATAAACTTAATTTACAAACCTAATTATTACCGCAGGAAACGCGTGACCAATACTGAACGAGATTTGTAATCAAAACATACAGTTGTCGAACAAAAATAATGTAAGTAGGCAATGAAACCATTAATTGATTACAGTTAAATTACATTGCTACGAGTGTATCACCGTATATTACCTAGTTAAACAAGTTGGTATTTATAAAAATGATTGTATAATTTCAAGTAGCGTAAATCACGCTATCAGATCGTATCAGCTGACCCCGCATATCTTTTTGTGTAATTTCTCTCGATCGCTCTCCGGTGAAAATGCCCTTTACGACCGAATCACTTTGAATTGTGACCGTGACATTTTTCACTGGTTGCGAAAACACCAAAAAACTACAGGTTTTAAAGATTAAAAACAAGCGCGAGTTATTATACATATTAACCCTTTCTTTGCACCGATTTCGACATGCGAGCAAACCGATCGCGGCCCGCGGACCCTTTTACGATATCGAATTTGTCCTTAAGAGTATAGCGCGATAATGTCATTTCGTATATGTTACTCAATCTATTCGCCTGCTAAAGTTTGTGGTTAAGCTTTAGTACTGAGTTAACCAAAACTTAAATAAAGTTATTTATACTTTTGAACTCCCAATTAAAAGGAATTTGCCATGGGCTTTAATCAACGAATTAACGAACGGGGCCTTGCCTTTAATGTTGTTTTAATTTGCAAAAGTGGTCGTAAGCTAAACATCTTTATTTTAAACGAAGTTATCTTTGAGTGGCTTTAGTTTTTTGTGTTAATGAGTATGTGGTACAGTAACGGTGCGAAGCCCCGGGCCTTCATTGTCAATAGACCCACGTCGTGTAAGGTCACACAACTTTGAACTTGACGGCATTTATTGCGGATTTTATCGATTTCGATCATTAAAATACTTTATAATATGTAAATACTATTTACGGGCTAAGATAATTGACTTCATATTGTATTGCGACAGTAAGAAACGTATAAGCCTTAATGTGAGGCTATGGTGTATCGTTGTTTGTGCACATATTAAAAGCACTGAATGATGGAAGAGTATATTGAAATTAAGGAATTCACGGAAGCAAAACCGGTATAATATGGTGTTGTGAGGAAACTGAACCCTTTTGGGATAATAGGTGTTTAAAAATATTGCTATTTCTTTCTGCCCGTTGCTAAACGGTTAAGAGAATAAAAACACGACCAATATAGTTTAAGTGGGTAACACAAAGAAACCTAAACTGCGTGCGTTGGTCAAAAATTTTAGACACTCCATTAGAACGGTATACTAACGAAATACGAAGCGGCAGGAAATCAAAAAATTTATGGCAATACTCCTTAAAAATGCGTTTCATGGATACATAAAAACAATCAGGAAACTGTATATTTTTGTCAATCTTAACAGTTCCCTTGAACATAGAAAGTATAACTATCGGGTGTATTTTTACCGCTCGTATAAAGGTGAGTGCACATGACATAACGCGGGCCACCGCGGCGGTCTGAACTTGACCGACTTGCGACCGGTCCGCGGCGACTTGTCACTGCTCTTCCTTCCTACTGTCACTTTTGGCCGCCAATTCATAAATATATCGACTCCACTGTCTAGCCTAAACTAGGCTAAGTGGCCGGAAGTATAATTCTAATTTTAAGATGCTGGTAACTAATTTTTTTCCATTGTGAAACGAACGAGAATGTTTGGGTGCTAAATATTCTGAAATGTTGTTAAACAGCATGCTTTCTATTGTGCTCGTCGGCTTTAACGTAATCGGTTAATTATACGCGTATAATTTGATGGAAGATTTTTTGTATGAATTTGAAACGACATCGTTATTAATAATATTCGAATATAATATACAATAGTAGTTATTTTTCACCGTGACAGCCAGCGGTCATGCGGCTCATAGGAAATGACAATAGGCTCCTTATCTGTCGAACAATATAAGTTACACACGAGTGCAAAGAAACAAAGTCATATTGAATTAGTTTATTTATATAGAGATTAGTTTTTTTTCTAGTTATTTTAACACTGAATATCACAAAAGAAAATAATAAAGTTAAGTTAGAGACTGCCCGTAAAGACGTAAAATCTCTGAAGTACAAAGTTTACAGTAAAAATTTAATATTTTACCATAAAATAGGTTTATCTTTATTCTAAACAATAACAAATCGATAGAGAATTGTCGATAGACTTACAAAGAAAGAGTTTTTATGAAGGTAAGTATTTATATTTTCTAGGTAACTGTACTTACAAAGTGAATAGACAATTCTTATACTAATCGTTCGATTATGATTTAACGAAACGAATCCATTATGAACTGAAAACAGCACAATCATATAATTTAACCATGGCAGTTAACTCGTATTGTGTTTAGCAGTCGTAGTTGTAATGCATAACCAATAAGTTATCATAAACATACATTGTATGGGAAACTAAAGAAAGGTGAATTCTAAGAGGTACCTAAACATCAGGGTTTTGTAACCTAAAAAATTAACATTGTATGTGCAATCTGCGAGTGCAATATTTCACTTTATCTATTATGATGAAACATACCTTATATACACATAAGTATATATATATTTTGGCATTATTATTATAAATAATAACTAATATATCTACCTACTTACTAACATATCGTGCATAATTCCTTCAAGAATCGATATTCAATTAAACCGAACAGACCAAACTATGTTATAATTTAACAAAACCAAGAATTCTAACTTGTCCAGTGAGTGATCAAACGACAAAAACTAGTCCAATTCATGTGGAAATCCTTGAAAATGTATAGAAAATTGGCACAATACCCGCTTCTACTTATATCTGATAGTTCATGTGTGACAGAATGCAATAGAACTATCGAGAACATGTGTTTATGGGCGACTCCGGCGCAGGTGCCGATTCTAATATGTAGCCAGGGGAATTAGCATATAATTTGTTATTTAACTGGGGCGAACAAATGAACGGTGAGACATATTCTGTAAACTAGTTGTGATATGTGCTCACGTTAATAATGCTTATCATAATTTTTAGATTCATTTGTATACCAATGTAGGTTTGTATAAAATAAAATCTAAACGTGAATAATATTGCTGTCGATTATTATAAAGCTTAAAATAATTATGCTTTTTCTAACTAAGAAATCACAATTGCTTATTTATTGGCCGTAGTTTTTGGTTAATAACTATTAAACTTCTTAAAAACGATGCACTTTGACGATAATAGCTCTACTGCATTATTCTACAAGATATCCATTTAGTTTATGTGAATTCACGTCGGTCGTATTTCCAAGTCTCCCAGTTATTCTCAAACGATATTCAGATATGTAAATTATAGACACCTTTAATCACAAGATTACAGCCATGTCGGTGTGTTAGATGTTCGTTAACATAATTTTAGAATAATCTTAACTTTTCGTTCAGTAGAGTTGATATTATCTCATTTTATAGATCGGCCGTAGTAAACTCTTAACAGTTAATTTACAACTTATCATCAATCTTAACGCTGGTTGAAAACTTATTTACAATATTTACTTTTAACATGACTAGTAATTTATTATAGAGTTAACCTATAAATGTGGGTTACTATTACGCAATATTTTAATTGCTCACGATATGATCAATTTCATTATATTTCTTTTATGTACCTAAATAATCTGATTATTTCTATCAAAAAACTTTTGCTTTACAACAGTGCTCAGTGTCAAATAAGAAATCTATCCAAAACCTTCTTACTTACTTCTGATTGAAACTAAAAAGCTTATTTCATTTTTTTAAACAAATACTAATATTAGCGTTCCATATAAGCTCTCTCAAGATCCGCTTCAGAATAATACTGAATGTCACGTGCATCCAGCGAGCCTTTCTACCGAACTCGTGCGCATTGACCTGTCACACGCGTAGATGTGTTATGTGCTATAGGCTCGCAATCTGTGGTCCACAGAACCATGGTCTGCGAGAGCTAAAACATGAACCGATAAACTTTACAAATCTATTAATCATACGATTTATTTGGCTTTGTTTATAGGATTATGTTTAGAAGGATTATGTTTACTTTAATATTGTGGTTCGTGTTCAAAATTATTAAGAATCATAGTGGTCCTGGGATAAAAAGGTTGGGAGCCCGTGGTCCAGCGGCTATTACTAAGGGCACCTTTAAGGGCACGGGCCCAGTAAATAACACTCGCTTCACATGTCCATACACGTCACTGCTGGTAACGAGACTTCGGAATGGATCGAATATTAAATGAAGTAAAGCTCTTTTATGCTTCGTTGGTTAAAGTTCAAATCAATTAACGCAGGCTAAGGCATAGTTTACACTACCTACATATCTTAAAGTTTTTTTAACTTTTCCATTATACTATTACTTAGTATATAATATTGGTAAATTATGTATATTTAAAATAATTTTTACGACTACGATCGTAGATGACTACGGATCGTAGCAAATAAACATTTTCGTTATCAATTTTAAAAGTACAGCCTTTGGCACATGTGCTGCTAATATCAATCTTATAGTTCTACTATCATCTTAAAGATTATAATAGACCTAAATTTTAAAACACTATCAAACACTATCGTAAAAATCACATGTGATACCACTTAAACGCAAGTATCCAATTCAATTAATATTTTACTCTTCATAAACACAGATTTATCGTGAATATATAATAATATTTATTAGTTAATAAAATATCACCTGCTACGATTTATCTTATTTTTGTCCGTGATCAGAATTGGTACACCGTCCTCAATCTCGGTTATATGCGTTATTAATGTTTAGTAAATAAGATATATTGTGTGTGAATGTTAAATGTAGGTAATGGCGCGTCCGGTTTGCGCATGCGTGTGTGTTTAGTACTAAACTAATGGAGTACTTTAGCAACATCTACCTACGACCAAAGTTGGTACAGAGACTAGCAAATTGAAATGTGAGGAACAAATTCACGTAAAAACGTAAAAAACTTTAACGTCATGGCACCGACTTATTGTTATTTCATTCATAAAATAAATGAATAATTAACCATCAATTTTTTTTAAAATCTGAAACAGAAGGCATTGTAGTATACTTTTTTGTCAACACATTATAAAAACGTAGCAGCTTCTCCAGTGCCATAACATAGTGTAATATCTTAGGGGAGGAATGCGAGTCTAGACTTAACTAGTATGGTAAGTCAACAATGTGCCATGTATGTGACCACGCCCGGCCAGGGATTGTAACCGCCCTTGGACAATGCGTGTGCGCACCACATGTCACATGTCGACGCACCCTACCTTACACTACCCTGAGAATCGGCCAGACTGAAAAGCTCGAATTACAAATAAAACAAATGCAATCCACCATCACACAAATGGCTTACGATAATAATAACCAACAACAATGGGCAAGGCAGCTCAACATCGAAATAACAGGAATACCTGAAACACCTGCTGAAAACCTATCTGAGATTGTGCTCCGTCTCTCGAAGCATATTGGGGAACCGCTAAGTATTGGTGACATCGAAAGTACAACCAGGGTACGCTCCATGAACCCCACTAAAGGTACACCTCGAAATATAATCGTTAAAATGAGAAAACGCACAAACAAAGATAACCTCATTTCTGCAGCGCGCAAAAATCGTGGTCTTACATCATGTGACATAGGATTTGCTGGGACACCACTTAAAGTGTTTGTAAATGAACATCTGACACCTCAAAACAAAGTCTTACTTAAGAAGACCCGCACAAAAGCCACCGAGATGGGCTATAAGTACTGTTGGATAAAAAACTGCAAAGCTTATGTGCGTCGAAACGATACTTCTCCTCCTATTATTATCAACACCGAAGAAGATCTAAGAAAAATCTCTTAAATTGTATTGTCATATTTTTTCAGATATCCACCCTCTTTTTTATTGTTTCAATATTTTTTCCATTCTGCTTAATTTTCAGCATACTTAAATGTTTAACAGTAATTGTGATAACATATACAAATATACAAGTTACTTCATATGTATTCAAATTAGTTTATTTATTAATTTTTAATAAAATATGTACATATGTTACTGTAAATATATTATCTACTTACATTATACTTACTTTTTCCTTTTATACTACCACATACATAATATACTATGCAATTTTATGCCTAGTCCCAATTGAATACCTGTACTCTGCCATATATGTATTATTCACCTATTTCATAACTCTGAGTAACCTCAATAATTTACTTTATATTTTAAAAGTTTTTACTGACTGTTTGACCGTTCACACCCCTAGTATTTGTATTAAAAAGGATATATCACAGTACTTTGAAAACATTTTAAATTTAAGATGCGTTATTCGCAATCTCAAACATGTCTAGCACTTTATCTGTTTATTACCAAAACACCAGGGGTCTGCGCACAAAAACGAATGATATTTACTTAGCAATACTGAACAGTAGCTATGATATTATTATTATAACTGAGACGTGGCTATGTGAAAGCATATTAAACACAGAATTATGTGATAACCGGTACACAGTTTTCAGGCAGGATCGATGTTTGACAGCAACAGGTAAATCTATCGGCGGGGGTGTTATGATACTCATACGCCGTGAACTCAACGCTAGCGTGCATGAGTCATGGCACCCGTCCGCTGCGTACGAGGCGCTCTGGATCACTGTGCCAGTGCCAGGACAAACTATTTCTCCCTCACAAAGACATCGCGTGAGTTTTACCAAACACTCTCAAAGTACCAATGACTTGCATATTTTTGCTGCATACATTCCTGGTAAATCTAGTAAATACAAACGTTCGGATGATCACCATGCCCGTGACTTGCTGAAGTTTTTGAATTTATTGTCTTTAATAGTTAACAAAAAACCAGACGATTTTTACTTGATAGCTGGTGACTTTAATCTGTTTAATGTGATATGGGACAATGATAGCATACCAACATATCTTAAAGCAGGCTCCATTGAGCTGCAATCAGCCTGTTTTGACTTTATTAATGAACTTACTCAATACAACTTACAACAATATTCAAATTTAAAAAATAACTGTAAAAAAACATTAGATTTAATCTTTTCAAATATTGAAATATCTTTACAAAAATGTATTTCCCCTCTTCTGCCTGAAGATGTCCAACACCCTTCTTTTGAATTTGATCTTAGTAACCTCACATTTCCTCTGCTTAAGCAATTAACTAGATATAAGTATAATTTCTGGAAGGCTGACTTTGCGGCCATAAATAAATATCTAGGAGATACTGATTGGTCGTCATTATTTAACAACTGTAACTTGGATATTGCAATAAAAAAATTTTATGACGTTATTAATCTATCTATTGAAAATTTTGTACCAAAGAAACTCATTAATGACACGGACAATCCCTGGCCACCTTGGTACTCATTTCCACTAAAAAAAGTGATTAAAGAGAAATCTGCAGCGCATAGACGCTGGAAAAAATATGGGAATCGGTTGGACTATGATACTTTTGCGCTTCTACGTAAAAGGGTTGCACAGCTTCAAAAACAATGTTTTGTAAAATACATTGATTTATCTCAAAAATCTATTTTAGAAAATCCAAAACACCTATGGTCTTATGTCAAATCAAAACGCTCAGGAAAATCCAACTACCCATCTAAAATCATATATAATAATGTAACATACACTGATGGACAGAGTATAGCAAATACATTTAATATTTTTTTTAAAAGCGTATTTATTGAGCCCACAAATACATATCCTGATGTGCAACTACCAGAGCCACAACATTCTAACTCAGCACATGTTCACAAACTGTCAATAACAAAAAATGACATCGAAAAAGCGCTTAAAAAGATAAATTCTAGCAAGGGACCTGGATGTGATAATTTACCACCTATTTACATCATAAACTGTGCATCTTCACTTTCATTTCCATTGTATGTTTTATTTAATAGATCGCTTAGCGAAGGGTACGTCCCAAATGTTTGGAAACAAGCTAACGTCATACCAATTTTTAAAAAGGGGTCTGTGTTGGAGGCAGTTAACTATCGACCTATTTCAATACTTAACATATTTTCCAAGATTTTGGAAAAAATTGTGTACGACGCAATTTACCCAATTGTTCGGTCAGGAATACCTGATAACCAACACGGGTTTCTTCCAGGTCGTTCGACCAATAGTAATCTGACAGAATTTGTGTCTTTCACTCTTCAAAAAATGGATGGCGGAGGGCAGGTTGACGTGATCTACACTGACTTTGAAAAGGCTTTTGATCGTGTAGATCACGTCATCCTGATTCGTAAACTGGAAAGACTTGGAATACATGGAGATCTTTTGCGTTGGCTAAGTTCTTACTTACGTAACCGAAGTCAAGCAGTTGTTCTCGGTGGCTATAGATCAGATATAATAAATATTACCTCAGGTGTGCCCCAAGGCTCTCTTCTTGGTCCACTTCTGTATAACGCATACTTATACGATATATTTACATGTTTCCAAAATTCTTTTTATATGCTGTATGCAGACGATAAAAAAATTTTCCTTAAAATTAATGATCACAGTGACTGCATTAAACTTCAGGACGATCTTGACAGACTTGACTACTACTATGGTATGAACAGAATTTCAGTTAATGTTGATAAATGTCAAATAATAACATTTACAAGAAAAATAAAACCTGTCCAGTTTTCATATAGCCTAAATGGTAAAATGATACAAAGAGTTGATAATGTCAAAGATCTAGGTGTCTATCTAGACAGTAAACTTACTTTCACTAATCATATAAATCTTACTACCAATAAAGCATATAAAAACCTAGGATTTGTCATAAGAATAACAAAACTTTTCTATAACATAAATTGTATTAAAATTATTTACTTTTCGTTTGTGCGGAGTGTCCTAGAATATGGTTGTAGTATTTGGAACCCACATTATGAAATTCATAAACAAGCTATTGAAAAAATTCAAGAAAAATTCCTGAAATATCTTGATTATAAGTCATACACGGCACATGAATGCTATAATGAAAGATGCCATCATTACAAAATGTTAAGTTTAAGTCACCGCAGAACCCAGCTTGACCAAATATTTCTGCACGACATCTTAAATGGACATGTCGATACTCCTAACCTGCTGTCACAACTCTTAATATGTACGCCTAGTGTCCGCACAAGGCATACTAAACTATTTTCTACTGCCGCTTGTCAAACTAGATATGCTCAAAACTGCCCACTGAACCGACTGTGTAACGGTTATAATACTTCCTTCCAAGATATTGATCTCTTTATGTTAAATAAACCAGCATTTAAAAAACATATCTTTAACAAAATTTTCTCATCTTATTCATGTAATTGCAAGGGTGAGTGATCTGAGGTCTGTTTCATTTCAATTTAAAGTATGGCAGGTATATGGTTATTTTTATTTTATTATTATTATTATAAATCTACAATTATATGTTAACTCTTACTCTTATTATTATTATTTATTTATTTTAGCTACATGTATCTATATACTTAAAAGAGAAAATGTTTTTAAGAAAGTAAGCATATTAAATATCTGAATAGATACTAATATGTGTTAAATTTATTTTTTTATATACTTGTATTTCTGTACGAATATTTTGATTCCATGAGAAACACTGCACTGACACAGTACACATCACAACACAAATACACTCTCCTAATGTAATTTTGTAATTTAGGGAATCCTGTAATTGGTCTAAGAATTGTATGATGTAAATGTAATTAAATTTATTATGACTGTTGGTTTCCTCAATAAAGAAAATAAATAAATAAAATAAAATAAAAATAACTATTATATTTAACATTATATAAATATATAGTTTTTAATTTGACTATAATTTAAAAATGACGTTATGATTTCACTTTATTCTTTTATAAATTCACGTAAAAATACTCGACAAGTTAATTGCTCAACATTTTCAACGATAAATACTGGTGTTTTATTAGAAAGCAGGTTTATTTAAAGTTTAATTGCTAATAAAACATCTCCAATTATCTAGGTGATAATTAAATACGTATTTTATGTTAATTTCTACTTAGATAATGAGGTATCGTGTAAAGTGTATGGAATTTCATGATGTTATTTTTAAAAAAAAATGGGAAAAATACTTGCCATTTCAATTTGTATGAAAGGTAAGGAGTTATCTCTTATAATGAAAAAAAACTAAATGCTTATAAATTTTATTACCATAAAACAAAGATAATTTATCTTGTGATTTAATATCCATCTGATAAGTGGACAGATGGCGAGCAAGCGTCACTCTCATCGCTAATAAGGAAATAATATGGAATTAATGAATTAATCTAAATTTCAAACTAGTCCACTTTATGATTCTTGTGTATTAATTCATGTTTAATTGCTAATTTATTCAGAGTTGTGTTTTATGAATCATTTGGTACATAGTGGCTTATATTATCTTTGATTTCAGTGTCATGGGCGCCGTAGGTGTACGATCGGTTGCCTCCAAAAATATTTAATTATTTTTATTTTATTGAGTCTATTAATTAATTTGACTTACGTTATAAAATAAAAGATATTTCATTGAATTCAATTATACCATTCATTGGAATCATATTAACGAAAAAACTGTATATTTATATAGAAACTACTTTGACTAAGTAGGTCACTTCTATTATGAAAGTTACTCTCTAACGATCATAAGTTAAGTATTTTGATCTATCAAGTGCTTTATGATTTATATCTTTAAAATTATTTACAAAAAATAAATGATTTTATTTCTTAAAAATTACTCATTCACTGCATTTTAGCAGTATTTTTTATACCTAGTTGTAAATTATAATTTGATCTATGGTATATGAATATTATGTAACGCTCGACGTTTCAATGTTGTTGCTTGTTCTCGATAATTCATTTTCTGACATCAATAAATGCTCCACATCCGAAACCCATTTTGGATGTAAAAATTAATTTCCTATTTCCGATCACCTTCTAGTTTCAATAGCAACGTTCATGAGATGAGGTCGGTGCATCTGACACAGCTTGCGGTCAACAGGTTACATCATTGGAAAAAATGTAGTTAAAATCGGTTAATCAAATGTTATTTTAACGTTTTAATTGCTTCTGTAAGCCAAAGAATGAAACAAACAAAAACGTAATTGTTACATAAGTTATTATTAAAAAAATAATGGAAACATTCAACTTGTTTACATTCAATTATCACAACTAAAGTATCCATAATAATATGGCAGATATGGAAGATTGCTGCAATTATTTTTACCAGAAATACATTGGCAAAAACTGATTTGTTATGGTAAGCGGGAAGTCCAAATAACTCGTGTTTTTACCTGACAGGTAGACATGACCTAACCGCTAGCTGTGTTTCAATTATGTAGTGTTTACGTTAGAAAAACTTGACCTATGACATAACATTATGGAGCATGAGTCAGGACGCGCGATGTCACACTCACGCGCAGCCGTCACGACTGAGCCGATTTTAATGACCTTCTACGACTGAACTACATCGAAACCATAACGTTGAGCTGTTAACTTTAGAGCTTTTACACTAAAGATAAATTACTTGCATAATTCATGAAGATAAGTACAAACAATAGTTGAATGAAGTTGTATTACTTCTTAGGCTAATAAAGCTTTAATCTAGTGATCAAATCGCTCGATAAATGATCTACAATCAATTACCCACATGGCTTATAGTAAAGGCGGCGTTTTTATAATCGTTCCGTGTCAATTTGATAATATCTCATGTTGTAGAACTATCGCGATTATCCAAAGGTTCTCTATGACAAAAGATATGTGTGCTCGATACTAGAACAGATAAAAGAAACGGGTCATTGTCATCGTAGAAATACTTTGGCTGTGTTTTTGTCGCACAATGATATAAAGTGATTGTTGTCGGCATTTTGTTTCGACGGTCGCGTTACGAGATGCCATTTGGATACAAAATTACATATTGAAATTGCCTATATGTAACAGTGATTAAGTGTTAGAAATTTTATATAGTTACTCTTTATTACTCTTCGAGAAAAACAAAGTGTTATTTTATTTTCGATCAAGTTTTGTAAGATTTTGGTCGGGAGAGTTGCGCATTAATTATTATGTTATCATCACCTTTATTTAAGTTGATGTGATTCTTGTAGGATCGAAGACAATTTATTTAAAAAAAGTCCAAACACCTAGGACATTATTTATTCATCATCAGCATCATATTAGCCTTAGAACTGTTAAAGGCGTTCCCCTTCTGCTATCTTCATCCTTACAAATATTATAATTGTGAAAATGTGTTTATGGTCTACCAGCTCCGGTTTCGTTAAAATTTGGAGTTGAGGTAGTTCGAAACCCTGGGAAGACCTAGACAAAGTCGCTTGTGCCAGCCCGTAATCTTATAAGTGGTGAAACTTGTGTGTTTGGATATTTGAGATAATCTCTGGAACTTATGAACCGATTTTAAATACTCTTTCACCAATAAACTACTACGTCACCAAGGAGTTGTTTGATGTTGATTTGATTACTAGCAAACAGCTAATTTGTCATTAACTAGCGACCCGCCCACGCTTCGCAATGGTGTAATTTTGGCCGACTTGTTACTGAAACATTGAATTTTGGCTAACTTAAAAATACTTTTTCTAATTGTTCTTTAATTACAAATTTAGATGAATAAATTTCCTAAAGATGGCAATAACCGCATTAAAATCCGTTGTGTGGTTTAGGAGGAGTTAGCGGACAAACATACAAACAGACAGAATTAGCGACTTGGATTTATACTATGTAATGATAATGAAGATAACTTAAACTACAATATGTTCCCCAGGTGATCGCGCACGTGTCGGGCGGGCACATCAACCCGGCGGTGACGCTGGGGCTGCTGGCGGCGGGCGACGTGCGCTGTCTGCGCGCGCTGTGCTACGTGCTCGTGCAGGCGGTGGGCGCGGTCGCCGGCGCAGCCTTCGTTAAGGTAAGGCTTGATGAGGAACGAAAGGAAGTTGCATTGAGCACTTGTATTATAGGAACCACACACTAGGGGAGAACCTAGTTACACCCAATATCGAAAAACCATATTTCGAAATTGGCCCGACCGGGGATCGAACCCGGAACCATCCGCTTAGCATACCGTTGCACCACAGAGGTCGTCAAGTCGTTTTGGTTGAACTGTGCTAAGTTGAGCTGCCCCCCAAGTCAAGTGGCAAGTGATATTTACGATAGCGAGTGAATAGAAAAAATATGTTTGAAACTGTCAAATTGCAAGTTTGTCAAAAATGACAATTTCATACATATTTTTTCTATTCACTCGCTATTGCAAATATCACTTGCCACTTGACTTGGGGGGCTGCTTCTCTTAATTTACGGGCTGTTTTTGCAAGTCATTTGTATAACTTCGTTTAATAGGTATAAGTTAATTTATGTAAGTATTATAAAAAGAGTGCTCAAAGATATTTTTGTAGTTTGGAAATGACAAATTTGCTAAAATTATAAATTACGATATAGTAAGTAATTAACAAAGTAAAAAATGTTTTCTTTGGTATGTAATTTAATGCGGAAATATGAATCAGTGTATCTGATATCCGTTATCAATCATTTTTTTTCGGTCAATTAAAATTTACACTCGGAAAGTCTGAGTCATTGACAAAAATACACAAATACGTAGGTACAAGCACTTAATTATATCTTTTTAATGAACATTCAAGTCCAATAAATTCGCTATAAAATTGAACCTCAATATTCTATTAGTCGAAGGGCAACGTTGTTATTCACCAGCTAATACGAATTGAAGTAAGGCGTAATCATATTAAACGTGCGTATATGTAATAGTTTAATAGGTCTAATGGTCGTGTTAAAAAGTGTAGTTAGCCATGACACTGATGGGTTTAGAATAAAGGAATAGAATGAGAGCAGCGGAACCTTCGCCCGTCACCAGTGATGTACGGCGGCGACAAGATGGATGCGGGAACATGGGATGTGCGGAAAGTTTTGTTATGTGTGACGCACTGGAGATTAGATTTATGAAAGACATGTCTTAAATAGAAAATGTTTAGTTTGTCTTAAATATGAGAAGTTATAAATAAGTCTAGAGAGAAAGAATTTTAGAAGCTTTTGTGTGAATAAATATGCGTAAGTGGTCTTTATTTTTACTGTTATGACATGAGATGAGAAATCTACAGGATTAAGATACATTGCATTCAAATTCGAAACTCCCCATACATAAGACATCAACGAGCGCACCAAAGCTAATTTACCTACTCAAAATTTATAGTTAGCAATAAAATTACTTATATTACTCCTATTACCAAGATCAAACTTGTAGGACAAACAGGTTACAATTATCGCACTTAGTCATTACCCCAAAATGGCGATATCATTGTATTTAAATTACCGCGAGCCTTGATGTTTTGGGATTGGCTTTTAAATGTGTATGTTACCTTACAGAGCACGTTCGCGATTATAATTTTGCTAAATACCATAATGTTCATCTGCTAATTATCGCTGACATGGGTAATTCATAATTCTGTGACCTTATGAATGGTACTTGAGGAGGTGTCTTCTCAGACATTCATGTGTTTGTTCGGTCACGAGGCAACGCGAGTCAATTGACAAATGATTTCGAGAAATCCTTACAACTGATGAATGACTTAAGATGAATGCTTATTACCTGTGAGTTTTAGTCTGTGAGAACTAATGGGTTTGACGTCTTCATTATAAAGTAACGAAGTTTGTAATTTTGTAAAAGTCATTATATTTTATTTTATAAACGTATAGTAGAATTGATAACAAAAGAGAGAAAAGAGTCCAATTTTAATAATTTTGAAAAAAAGCTCGTTTAAAAAGTTTCATAGAACAATATCAGCTTCAAAATCGACCTACTGTTCCTACTTACCACTGCGCTACACTTCGGTATCTCGTATCACAATCTACAGTCACGTATCGGAGAAACTTCGATAGTAATCGGGTCTCAGTTTAGCGGATAGCAGTTTAGCGGTAAAGGGTGTGATTTATTCCGAGTTCGTGACACTCCGCGCACGCGCCGATGCTCCGATACGCTTGTAGGGGGCACGCGGGGCGTCGGGGGCGGGAGGGGGTGATCCGCGGGTTACTGGGGCACGGGGCAGATACAAATAGGTCTGATTGTTTACTTGGCAATGTGGCTTGTTCCTACAGCGGCTCAGTTTGATGGTTGCATACTTGACTGAGATATTGACGCTTTTGTTTTTGTTAACAGTTGGCGATTCCAGCAGAAAATATCGGCGGGTTCGGCATGACTCTACCGGGACCAAGTGTAACAGATGCACAGGTAAAAAACTAAATTCATGCATTCATTCAATATTGAATTCTTGCATATTTACAAAAGTTAAAATGCTTTTCTATAGCATCCAAGTATCGTATCTCTAAAACTAAAGTCCTTAACCTCACTAAAACGGTGGTGATCTAAACCCTGCTTCACAAATCAACATCCTGTCTTCACTGTCCTTACTTCGCATATTAATTAAAGTTCACATTGACTCATGGTAATTGTTGTTCCAATACTACCATTCATTGCTGCTCCATTGACCGTCCATCTCATCACCCCTGTTCCATCGTTGCTCCACATTCACCGTGCGCGTGCGCAGGGCGTGCTGATCGAGGCGCTGATCACGTTCGTGCTGGTGCTGGTGGTGCAGGCGGTGTGCGACGCGGGCCGCAGCGACGTGAAGGGCTCGGGCCCGCTCGCCATCGGGCTCAGCATCGCCGCCTGCCACGCCGCCGCCGTGAGTATCAATCTACATAACTGACTATTGCTCTATACATATAAATAAATAAATAGCTTATATATGTCCCATAGTTGAGCACAGGCCTCCTTCTCGGATAGCGAGAGGGTTTGAGCCGTAATCCACCACGCTGGCTCGGTGCGGGTTGGTGGATCACATACTGGATTATCATCCAATCATGTGGGTTTCCTCACGATGTTTTTCCCTCACCGTTAGTGCGTGATAAACATGTACATAATTGGGTTTTTGAATTTTTTTTTTTTTTGTGATAAATGGAAAGATCATATATAAGTTTTATAACAAAACTATTTTTTTTTTTTTTTTTTGCAATAATTAAAAAGTTATTTCAAAATAAAAATTAAATTTTAAATTCAGTACCGAAGATCCGCCGACAGCTCCCGAATAAACCCGAGCGCGTGTGACGTCACAATGTTAGTTTTTGCTCATTGTAGCATACAGAGATATAATAATTAGTACAGTGTTTTGAGTTTTTATCTAGTAAATTTTGTTGGCATTGTTAAATAATCATAAATGTCAAAACTCAAAAGTTATCGCTCTTGTTTTGTACCATTATGTACAAATACTACAAAAACAACTCCTGAAAAAATGTTTTTAAATGTTCCACAACACGAAAAACGTCGAAAGAAATGGTTTCAAGCAGTGCACCGAGATTATTCAAAAACAAAATCAAATTTTTTTTGTTGTGAAGATCATTTCGATGTAAGTATTCATAATAATATTGTTATTAATTATTATTTATCTAAGTGTATAAATCGAATAAGTATAGTTCAGTAATTAATTTTTTTACCTGGGCTCCAAATCATAACCTTTAGAATCGTAGCATTAAAAAATTTTTAATTGATAATTCAAAGCGATTAAATAGTAAATCTATATGTATGTTTATCTAATAATTGGAATTCAATTAATAGATATTTTCATAATTTTATAACATCCTAGGTTCTGTATCAGACTACATTTAAATTTTTAAAGTATATGCTATTTTGGTTTTTTATAATGTTATAATAATATTTTATTAATTCTTATGATTTTTTTTTCTAGCTAAAAGATGATATGGAAAATTATATTTATTATACCACTATGGGAGGTAAAGCAAAGATTAAAATTGATGTGGTACCACACAAGTTTGAATGTCAACCCAATCGTAAACGACAAGGCACTTCAATGACTCTTATTAGATCAGCTGCAGAAAAAAGACGGAGACAACAAATCATTGAAGAAATTTTAAGTGAATCGTTAGAAAATAATGAAACGGGTAATTCTCAAGAACCAAATATTGATGCCGTATCAGTTAACACTGTTGAACATATTGAAATTGATTCTGCTCCTGTAAATTTAACACCTGACCAAAAAGTTAGTGTTGAAACACAAACTGATATTAAAAACCGTACCGTTGCTGTACAAGTGAATAATCGTCCTAAGTATCGTAGTGTGGCAGTTCAATGTAAAATTTTATCAACTGGAGTTGATAAATCCTGCTCACCGATTAAAACTGGCAGCATTAGTACTGCAACATCTCCAATAAAACCACTGCGTCAAAAATCAATTTCAAATTTACTCGATGCCCAGAAAAGTTCGTCATTAAGTAGTTTTACACATTCAAATAGTTCACAAGAAATTTATGAACCTTCGGAAAATACTGGCTCAAGTACTATGGATTCTAGCAGCTGTCAATCTCCTGTAAAAAAAGCTGAAATTTTGAAAGTCACAAATTACTTAATTAACGACAATTTAAAGGCGTATACAGGAGTTCCTCAAGAATGGAATGTTATGCTAGAACGTA
Organism: Emmelina monodactyla; assembly: GCA_916618145.1. NCBI lineage: Eukaryota > Metazoa > Arthropoda > Insecta > Lepidoptera > Pterophoridae > Emmelina > Emmelina monodactyla. The sequence goes on along the minus strand of OU745304.1, from coordinate 9,342,132 downwards.
TTAGTGTTATATCTAATATTAATATTACCAATATAAAATTGTCATTGATGAAAATACGACGCCAGGATACTTTTGAAAGATTGAGTGAACAGTTTGGAATGAGTGTCAGCAATGCTAGTATTGTTTTTAACAAAACAGTTCCAGTATTGGCACATTTATTAAAAAAGCTTGTTTATATGCCCGAGTCTAGTAACATAAAAAGAATACTACCGATACCATTTAGAACTTCATATAGTCATGTGATTGCTATTATTGATGCATTTGAGATACAAATTGAAAAACCAAGTGATCCAGAGTACCAATCTTTAACTTGGTCAGAGTATAAAAAGTGTAATACTTTAAAGTACTTAATATCTTGTACACCAGATGGTTTTATTAATTTTATATCAAAAGGATTTGGAGGTCGAATTTCAGATGAGCTATTATTTCAAGAAAGCGGATTATTAGAAGAGCTACCCGAAGATTGTGCTGTCATGGCCGATCGAGGATTTAAAAACATTGTTTCACTTCTTGACGATAAAAATATAGAATTAATTAGACCACCTTCAGTTAATTCTGGAGTAAAATTATCACAATCTGATGTGTTACAAGGCAAACGAATCGCTGCTCTACGTATTCATATAGAACGCGTCATCGGAAGAATGAGAGAGTTTGATTTTCTTAAACCTCATGCGGTTGTTAATCATAATATGTTACCTTCAACAGACCATATTGTTGTCATTGCTGCAGCATTAGTGAATTTACAAGCGCCTATAATTTCTACTTAAACTTAAGAGTATTTTTGTATTATAAAATAAATTACTAAGTGTATACTTTATAACTAATATGTTTATTATTTATTCTATTTGTAAGCCAACATAAAAATATATAATTTATGAGACTACTCTGTGTTTTAAGTTTGTACAGATTTTAATAATTTTGGAAATATACTTTTGGACCAAAATACTAAACTTTTTTTAATGAGAGCTTGTGTATGTGCATCATCATATCTTAATTTTTTTATATAAATTGCTTCATTTTCTTCAAAATTTGGATCAGCAACACAAAAGATACCTTCTTTTTTACCGGTCATTAGCATCTGCAGTTGCATTTGTGCATTACACTTTGAACTTACTTTACCTTTCGGTAAAAAAGTGTCCAATGATTTTTGACTAGATGGGCATTTTACTTCAACAATGGCATTACTAGTCATTCCATCAGGAGATGCTGCAAAAACCGGGTGACTAGGTACGAGATACATCCCCGGACGCGTAATTTGTACTCTTAATTCTTTCTCAAGAACTTTGATTACATCTTTTTCCAATTCTTTCCCTCGCGTCATAGCACTTGTCTCATGAACTTTGCTCGCACCAATAATTTGTTGAACTAATGAACCGTTATCAGTTTTACAATGAGCAGCTTCATAAAATTTTGATGCAGTAATACGTCCATAACGAAGCTCATGCCAAATGGTACATTCACTTTGCTGTTTCGTTAGTCGTTCAGCTTCTTCACACACAGCTTCTTCCATTTTAGTTTCAGCAAATTTTAAAAATTGTGCAACCTGCAAATCTGTATTTTGATTAAAATCAAAAATAAGTTGATGTAACGATAAATTGTAAGCTTTTCTGTCTTCTAAATCAAAATTTAATTGCCCAATTTGAGAATTTATTTGTTGATTCTTGGCAAATTGAATTACTTCTTGTAGAAATGTACTATTATCCGGTAAATTGTCAACTAAGGTATCAGAGGTTTTTTTCGTCAGTTTTTCAGCTTCAATATATTTTATTACGGTTCCAATGCCTGATAATCGAGACTTTTTCCAGTAACAAGCAACTTCAGTTGGTGTCGGATCTTCACTTCTACGATGGGTCCACATGAGTAATGCCAATGCATGCTTGCAACCACCTGTACAGACATTATAAATGATTATGATTGTTTATAACATCAAACAATTTGAGTTTAATTAGAGTATTAATTACCTGCTGAAGCTGCGCAATCATGACACTGAACATCATGAACTTTTCTTAATTTTTCATTGATAGTTAGAGTAACTGAGTAAGCTTTACTCCGAACTCGGTGTTCTGGACACACACGTCCTTTTAAAACACAAATACCATTCTTACGATTAAGTTGAACATAACCTATAGCTTTATCACCGTAACTCTCACGTGATGCTCTACAATTAATGAAATAATTATTAATTATATTTAATAGAGAATAAATACTTATTTTCATTTAGAATAGTATTTTTTAACAGACTTACCTTGATGCCTTAGCACCTCGAACTTCAGCAGAATTAAACCGAACGTCATTTTTTAAAAAATTAGTTATCATAAATATATCAACATCAGGAATATTATCCGATTTTGCTTTTATAAATCCTTTATCACACATAGTTAGTCGAAATAAACTTTTCAAATCGTTTTTCACTAATAAATTTGAGATATTTTTATCAAGTCAAAGATAATGGCCATAAACACTGTACTATTATGAAATTGCTTTAACATTATGACGTCACAAGTATGGCGACCAATCATGGCGCGTTTACAGTCACGTGATTTTTTTTTGAATTTTATCAATTTTTAATTGTTTATAATTAATTAAAAAAAATTTTTTTTCAAGTTTTTTGCATTAAAAATCAATATAATTAATAATAAAGTTTTAAAATACATAAAAAAAATCAATACTTTTTTTTTTTTCAAAATCCCAATTTGAAAAAGACCAAATTAGTGGTACAACCTAGTGGGGATCGAACCCGGAACCTTCGGTATAGTAGAACGTTCCTGTTGCCACTAGGCTACCACGCACTTAACAGGAACGGTCTACCATTGCTCTATGAATATTCTAATATCTTTAAATTGTATTAAATTATTTGTACAGTTTGGTGAGTATCGAAACATTGTTATTTTAATCTGTGGAGTAAATTAAATTGCGCAGCGTCTTGAAAGAGAGTAATTTTTAATAACATGCCGACATGAGTTTGTGCCATCAATTTCTATAACTAGTCAGAAGAATTTTAATTGGTGTTACTTAATAAAGATAGTTAGAAATCTACAGATGCATTAAAAATTATACCCTATTAAACTCAAATAATTAGTTTCTGTACTCACTTAACCTTTTTTTTTAATCCGTCAAAGTGATTAGCTTTCGAACGCAATACATTCTACGTTCTTAATCGAAAGAAAATAGGAAGTACTTTAGTGAGCTTGTTTCATATTGCGTGATGGATGATTAAAAATTTTTGTATCTGGAACACGCAGTTACATAGTTGTACAATAAATCTCTATAGATTTTATTACATTTTAATTGCATGTAGGTATATTGCTTATAATACAAATGTAACATCTTCTAAATGAAATTTAAGTGGCCGCATTCTTAAACAAATTTATATATTTTCGCTTTTGTTAATCTTAAGCATTTAATAATACCCTTCCAATTTAACGATCCGGACATATAACAAGCTCGTTATTTTCTAACAGCATTGCAGTATTTTCACCTTATTAGCAATATCCGCTAATAAATTAGATGAAAGTTGACGATTCCCTGAAGTTATTTGTGAATGAAATTTCAGGATGTCAACTTCTAATTACTGCCACTCTCGTCGAACAAGATAATTTGATTAGTGAAAGGTTCTTCAACTTTATCAAGGTTAACCAAAAAAGAAATTAATATTAATCTGTGTACAACAGAATATCTAGTTTTAACACTGAGCATTAATGATTTAGGCTTTATTAAGATTGCATTAAGGTCTCAATTACAACGCAAAAGGTTGTGTTCTATGGTTATATTTGTTTGTTCGCAGATCCCCTTCACAGGCTCCAGCATGAACCCCGCGCGATCATTCGGTCCCGCTGTCGTCATGGGCATCTGGACTTCACACTGGGTAAGACCTAAATTTGACTGCAATTTGTTTCATAGGATATCTTGCTAAATACATTGCCAAACCAACGGTTTGGTTTTAAATTTGCTTGGAAATAAAAAACTACGCATTTGGTTTACGCGTTCACAAAACTATAGAGATAATATCTAATACTCAGAAACACAAATATACAATATACTAACTAGTCTTTCATATAACGCCCACAATTTAAAGTCAGTTCAAATGACACACAAAAATATAAGGTAAAATACACATTTATTCTTGTAGGTATACCAGTACAATCCTACTAATATTATAAACGTGAAAGTTTGTGAGTATGTATGGATGTATGGATGGATGTTTGTTTGTTACTCTTTCACGTAAAAACTACTGGACGGATTTGGATGAAACTTTACACTATTATATAGGTTATACATCAGAATAACACATAGGGTACTTTTTACCGCGGGAGACCGACTTCCACGCGAACGGAGTCGCGGGCGGCCACTAGTAATGTTTCCTCATCTGATAATACTAACGAGAGAAAATAAGGTGAAACGAATGTGAATAGTAGCGTAAATAAAGTAAATTTCCACATACCATACGTTTGTTATACTTTTATGTCAATAATTAGCCCAGCACATAGTAGTTTATCTTTACATCCTGTTACACTAAGCACGACGATCTTATATATAGGCAGCAATTACCTATATTTTTATTTACCCTACCTACATAGGGTAAATTATGTCTCACACACCTAACTGGTCAGTATGCTAGGTATAAAAATGAATGCAGCTTTCTTACCTACTCTACTTTCGCCTGACTATCGCTCTACATGGCACACAACCGGATGGATTACATTGCAGTCTCAGATATCTCAACATATGGGGCAGCCCCCACAGTGTCTTTTCGAGTACGTCCCCGTCGTCTGCCCTGGACTCTCCCTACTTGGTGCGCGGTAACGCAGTGGCCAGTAGCGGTAGAAGACTAAATCTCAAAGACCAAACTGTGCAGGAAGAGACTGATTCATACGTAAAATGGATCTATCGATGCGAACGGATCCCGTAACCCCCGGGAGTCCCCCAAAAGGCCCTTCTCAGGGCCAGCCTGTTGAGGTGCAGGCTCAGGCGAGGTCGGCGAAGACGCCGCCAGTTGCCCAGACGTCCTCGGCCCTGTTCGTCAGGCCGAGTGACATGTCAGATGGGAGTATGTCCGACGCATCGGTGGCTAGCGATGCGTCGGACAAATGGACGCGCAAGCGACTTAGGTCGCGCACGCGCGCAACCGAAGGGTCCTCTGGGACCTCCTCCGTGAAGGCTGTAAAGGCCAAGCGGGGTCGCAGTGTCCGCGGCAGAGGTCGCACTCCGCGGGGTGCTCCGAGGACGGAGGCCCCGTCGGAAAGCGAGAAGGAGGTCGCGCCAAGCGAGGCATCGCGCGCGAGGTACTTGGCGGCGAGGAATACTCCCGCCGCCAAGAAAGACATGGGAAGGATGGCGAGCATCCTTAAGAAGCAGGCGGAGGAGGAGGTGGAAGCCATCTTGGTGACCGCCAACTCCTCCAAGCTCACAAAGCCGGCTCAGGCGGCTCTCAGGGCCTCGGCGGCATCTCTCGGTGAGATTGTCGCGGAGGCAATGAACCGGGTTGCCTCAGAGGAGGCTAAGCGACTAGAGGCTATGGTGGAAAGCCAGAGCCTCGAAATCGCGGCGCTCCGAAAGGAGCTGGAAGGGCTCCGCCGCAAGGGATCCGTAGCTCCTGCTTCCGGCACCGGGGGTCCCTTGTCCCCGGAAATGGTGGAGGCGATAAGAGGGGTAATGCAGGAGGAGCGTGCCTTCGTGCGCTCCTGCCTGGCCGGCGTCGAGGACCGCCTCTTACCGGCAAAAGTGGTCCGGCCGCCGCTGGCGGCGAGCAAGGGTCGCTCGGGGGTGGTGGCCCCGGCGGCGGGCCCGGCGCCGGTTTCCATCCCGGCGTCGGCGTCCCAAAAGAAGAAGGTGGCCAAGAAGGCGGCGGCTCCGGCTGCACCGGCCCTTGTCCCGGCGGCCCCGATCGCAGGCCCGTCCGGCATCCAGTCGGCGGCGGTAGTGTCCTCTCAGGAGGACACAATGCTGCCCTCGGCCACAGAGGCCAACGAGGGGTGGGCCACAGTGGCCCGAAGGAAGAAGAAGGCGCCTCAGCCTCCTTCCTCCGCAACGCAGAGGCCTGCCAAAAAGGCGGCCCCTACTCCGGCTCCCAAAAAGAGCCGGAAGAAGAAAAAGAGCGCCGCCTCCAAAACTGCGGCAGTCGTCATCACCCTCTCACCGGAGGCCGTCTCGAAGGGCGAGACCTATGAGTCGGCGTTCATTAGAGCCCGACAGACGGTCCGCCCTTCAGAGATGGGTATAGAGAGGGTGACGTGCCGACGGACCCAAACGGGGGCTCGAATTTTCGAGTTCCCGGGGGCCGACCGGCAACAGAAGGCCGACGCCTTTGCCGCCAAAATGGCAGAGGCCATCGCCGACGTGGCCAAGGTGGCGCGGCCTGTCAAGACCTCGTCCCTCATAGTGTCGGAGTTGGACGACTCCGTCACTAAGGGCGAGGTAGCCGCTGCCGTGGCGGCGGCCGGGGGATGCGATCTGGAGGTCGTGAAGGCTGGGGAAATCCGGCAGGGCAGCGGGGGCATGGGCCGCATCCGGCTTCAGTGCCCCGCCGTCGCCGCTGAGGCCGTCCTCAAAAAGGGACGGTTACTCATCGGCTTTAGTTCGGCAGTGGTCCGGGCGCTGGAGGAGCAGCCAATGCGCTGCTACCGGTGCCTCGCGCTCGGACACGCCCGGCCGTATTGTCCCTCACCGGTGGACAGGTCGGATCTGTGCTTCCGGTGTGGCCAGGCCGGCCATCGGCAGGCCACCTGCACCGGGAGTCCCCACTGCGCTGTATGCGCAGCGAGTGGGAGGCCGACGGGCCACGTAATGGGGGGGGCTAAATGCAGCCCTCCCGTCAGGAGGGGAAAGGAGCAGGCCACCGCACGGCCCGCCCTTTCAGGTGCCCAGGTTCCCCCGGTCACCGTTGATGGAACGATGTCCGAGTAATGCCCAGTCTCGGACATCGAACCATTATGCAGGTTAACCTCAACCACTGTCAGGCGGCACAGGACCTAATGGTCCAAGTGCTAGCCGAGTGGTCGGGGGACCTTGCCGTGGTCGCCGAGCCGTTCAACTTCCCAGCCTCCTGGCTGCGGGACACGGACGGTACGGTGGCCATCGTGCCGCGGCCTTCCACGGACTCCCCGCCCCTCTCGCTCATAGAGAGGGGCCATGGATACGTGGCCGCCGCGTGGGGGGATGCCGCCCTGGTGGGCGTCTACTTCCCCCCAAAGCGTCCGGTCGTGGAGCTGGAGAATTATCTCCAGACTCTCACGGCGGCGCTTGCACGGCTGGGGAGGAGTAAGGTCGCGGTTCTGGGCGACCTGAACGCCAGGTCCGTGGTCTGGGGAGACCACATCGACCATCCCCTGGGCCGCTGTCTTGCGGCCTGGGCGGCGTCCACTGGGCTGGTGCTCCTCAACCGGGGAACAGTGCGCACGTGCGTGCGCCACAACGGGAGCTCGGTGCCGGACGTCTCGTTCGCCACTGCAGCCCTGGCCGCGCTCGTGCGCCGGTGGGAGGTGGACGTGAGGGAGAACCTATCCGATCACAGGTATATTCGGATAGAGTTCTCCACTCAGTGTCCACCAGTGGGGGGGGGAGCGGGAAGGAAGAAGGTCCTTCCCGCGGTGGGCCCTGTCGCGGCTGGACCGCGTCGCGGCCACGGAGGCGGCTTTCGTCCAGGACTGGTTTGCTCCGTCAACCAGTCCGGACGTCGACGAGGCCGCCCTCCAATTGAGGGAGGCAATGACCGAGGTGTGCGACTCCAGCATGCCTCGGTCGCGACGGCCGCCGCCCAAGCGCGCGGTCTACTGGTGGTCGGCGGAGCTCGCCGGCCTCCGGGACGACTGCGGCGCCGCGAGGAGGGCTTTCCAGCGGGCCCGCCGCCGCGCCAACCGCGATGCCGCCAACGAGGACCGCCTCTATGCCTCCTACGTGGAGGCCCGGCGTGTCCTCAAGGTGGCAATCAGGGAGGCCAAAAAAGCGGCGCGGCTGGAGATGTTGGCGGGGCTGGATGCCGACCCCTGGGGGAGGCCGTATCGGGCGGCGCGCAACCAGCTGCGTCCGATCGGCCCCCCCCGTAGTTGAGGCCCTCCAGCCGGCCCTGCTGGAGGAGGTGGTCCGGGGTCTCTTCCCGGACCGCTCGCCGGACTTCGTCCCTCCCCGGATGGCCCCGCTCCCGCGAATGGGCCCTCCGGCCGACGCCGGGATTCCCCCGGTGTCGGAGGTGGAGTTTGCCTCGGCGGCGTTTCGCCTCCGAGGCAAGAAGACGGCGCCGGGGCCGGATGGTGTGCCGGCACGGGTGGTGGCGATAGCCACCGCCCAAATGGAGAGACGATTCCGGGACCTCTTCGACCGCTGCTTCGCGTCGGGGAGGTTCCCAAAGGTGTGGAAGGAGGGGGTGCTGTGCCTCCTCCGAAAAGCGGGTCGGCCGGAGGATTCACCCTCCGGCTATCGGCCGATCGTCCTCCTGGACGATGCGGCCAAACTCCTTGAGAGCGTGATCGCGGCACGCCTCAAGGAGCACCTGGGGGGGACCGGCCCAGACTTGTCCGAGGCCCAGTACGGGTTTCGGGCGGGCCGGTCCACGGTGGATGCGCTCCTCGAGTTGAGGCGCATCACCCGGGAGGGGGCGAGAGCGGGGGGAGGGGTGTTGGCGGTGTCGTTCGACATCGCCAATGCGTTCAACTCCATCCCCCACGCCACAATATTGGAGGCGCTCCGGTATCACGGAGTGCCTCCATACCTGAGGGCCCTGCTGACGGACTACCTCCAAGGCCGGGAGGTTCTGTTCGTCGGCAGGGACGGCCGCATGAGGCGGCGGCCGGTGGAGTCGGGTGTCCCGCAGGGGTCGGTCCTAGGACCACTCCTGTGGGATATCGGCTATGATTGGCTCCTCCGGGGCGCCCTCCCCGACGGCGTGGGTGTCATCTGTTATGCGGATGACACCCTCGTCACGGCGCAGGGGCGCAACTTTGGGGAGGCGGCCGACCGGGCGTCGGTGGGGGGAACCCTGGTCGCCCGTCGTATCGGGCGGCTGGGACTGGGGGTGGCGCTCCACAAAACCGAGGCCATATATTTCCATGGGCCTCGGGGGGAGCCGCCGCCGGACGCCCACGTCGTGGTGGCCGGGAGGAGGGTGGTGGTGCAGGCCCGGATAAAATATCTGGGCCTCACCATATCCAGCCGATGGAAGTTCGCGGAGCACTTCCGCCTGCTCCGCGAACGCCTCCTCAAGTCGGCGAGGAGCCTTAGTTGGCTCCTCCCGAACATCGGGGGGCCTGCGGCGGCATGCCGGCGCCTATATGCCGGCGTGCTGCGCAGCATGGCGCTGTACGGTGCGCCCGTGTGGGCGCACGATTTGGTGGAAACCAACCGTGCCCTGCTCCGTAAGCCCCAACGCGCCATCGCACAGCGAATGGCGCGGGCTTACGGCACGGTTGGTCACGGGGCGGCATGTGCCATGGCGGGCACTCCGCCATGGTACTTTGAGGCCGAGGTGCTGGCCGCCGTCTACCATTGGACGGCGGACAAGCGGGCTCAGGGGGAGCCCGCAGCACCTGAGGAGAGGGTCGCCGTCTGGCGAAGGGCCCGCGAGGTCATGTTCCGCCGGTGGACGGCGGAGATGGCCAACGCGGACGACGGGCGGTGGACCCTGGACGCCGTCGGTCCAGTCATAGAGGGATGGATCGACAGGAGGCATGGGTTCCTCACCTACCGTCTGGCGCAGGTCTTGTCCGGGCATGGCAGCTTCGGACATTTCCTGTGCCGGATTCAAAGGGAGGAATCCACGGCGTGCCACCACTGTGGCGCGCCGGACGACACAGCGTGGCACACCCTGGCCGAATGTCCGGCCTGGGATGTGCCACGTCGTCGCCTCCAGGCGTCCGCTGGCCCGGACCTCTCGCTGCCCGGCTTGGTGTACGCCATGCTGGGCTCCGAGGCGGTCTGGGTCGCGGTGGCCTCTTTCTGCGAGGACGTCATGTCGCAGAAGGAGGCTGCGGAGCGGGTGCGTGAGAACGATCCTCTCGCGCCCCCGCACCGCAGACGTCGAAGGGGCCGGACGAGGCGCGATCGCGCCCAAGTCCAGCCTGGTGGTGGCCAGTGGGCGGGGGACGTGGGAATCCACCTGCCCGCATTGCACGGTCCACCACCGTCGACGGGTGGGAGCAATCGGGCGCTCCCGGTTGTTCCCACAGGCCCCCCTTCACCGCGGGGGGGGTCAAAATGGGCCCGTCGTGCAGTAGACGGGCCCATCGCCGGTGAAGTCGTGGCGTAGGGCCGACGGTCCGGGCCCCACGGCTTCACCACCAAGGCGAAGACGGAGCGCTGCGGTGTTTTAGTGGGTAGTCCCCTGGGCGACGTGTCAGTTGCCCAGGTGGGAGTCCCACACACGCCCCCCGCCACCCAGGTGGGGGGTACGGTGCGTAAATGCATTTCACCGCAAAAACAAAAAAAAAAACAAAAAAAAAAAAAAAAGATATCTCAACATATCATTCGATTTAAATGGATTTATAAACGATTACCTCCAGCTATGTTATAAATGTTAACCACTAACATAAATTAACTTAACCAAAACGTGTTCGAACCATCACATAATTTAAACTCGACTTCATCTCGTAAACCAAAAAGCTAACCGGTTAGCGGTTAATGTTAATGTAGTTCACACGAAACTAAAATTTCCATAATAAGGTTCAATATGTCAACAGAGCATATCGTTGTTTTTATGCGAGTTATTAAGTGTTCCGACTTACTAGACATTCTACTTTCAAAGTTACCTAACACGACTCGTGACTACCCGCAGATTGGTTCTAAACACGATCATCAAAACAAACAACTGGTTTTAGCAGAAGATCGCACAAAGATAAAGGCTACACATAGTACGCGGCTTACTTTCACTCACTTGCTACTAGTTCGCCATTATAGTTCGCTAGCTCAATATCGCCGTAATATGAGACAATTGCAGCAATTGATACTCGTGCATGTAACAATTGTAATACGGCAACATTAGTCATAATATCAGTGTTTCAATTATCCATTTGCAATCTCTAAAGCACATAAAGTTGTTATTGATGTTTTAGCCGCTATTAGAACTGTGCAACACAGTGTTCGAGTCCAGTCGAAGAGCTTTTTTGTAACATGTTATGTTAAAGTCATGCATTGTCTTCACGTTGAGTTCATTTTATTATCTTGCACTATCATTTCTTAAGCTTAGATCATGTACCTTATTTATGCAATAAGGCATTGTAAAATACACGGGTAGTAGTTTCATTGTAAACCGATGTTCATTTTTCTCTCGTGGGACGGAAGTGCTTCGTTTTCCTCGTATAGTGGTTTAACAAGGAACGGATCTTGACACTAACTACTATTCACAATCTAACAGATAGATGTAAGATAGCTACCATTGTCCGAGCACTTTCCTACGTTTCTACATGTGTAACGCATCACAATAGCGTCATTAGAAAACTAAGTACAAGAGATACACAATACCTACAGACTTACATAGAAAATAACTTACAAGTAATGTGATTTATAACGTTCGGGCTTCTTTATAGATAAACTTTTTGTATAAAAATAATTAAAGTTTTGAAACAAGTCTCATCTGTCACTCACTGCGAGGCTAAGCTAGTATTACAAGGTGTTTTTGTTCTTACGTGTATCTAGTTTTTCCGCCAGCTTTTTCTCTCGGTCTACTACGGCCATTGCTGATGATTGTAGGGGTGTCCCGTGACATCTTTTTTTATTTTTTATTTTATGCTTTTGACAATGTATAAGAGATTAGTTTTTAATCCTACGTACAATAAAGTAATTTCATTTCATAGTTAGTATTTTAGTATCAATATTTCAACTTTATGCATGTTGGCGGGCGTACGGAAACGGTGATGTCACTAACCACCACGGGACCCACTTCCTCGTTTGCTCCCGTTTCCTAATAACCACCAATGTTGCAGGTGTACTGGGTGGGCCCGCTCGCAGGCGGCCTGGTCGCGGGGCTGCTCTACAGGTTCGTGTTCCGCATCCACAAGGCAGACAACCACGGCTCCTACGACTTCTAAACCACATGACAACACCGCTGACTCGCACTGGCTTCCAACTACACTGTAGTCAACGATAAGAAAATGGGAACCTTAATTATATAGAACCTACTTCTAGAAGTTATGAATTCAGTAAAAGATAACGTTGGAAGTCAATGTCCATGTAACTTTGTGCCTTCCTTTGTATAAATGTACAAAAACTTGTCTCGAAAAAAATGTCACTGACAACGAAAACAACGAATCGGATAATCAAAATAAGTTTTTTTATAGGATTATTTTATTGTTAAGCTATTTTTACAATATTTATGAATACCACGTTGTTGCTTTTCTTGGTTATTTTAAGTGTTAGGTTTAAATTATTTAATGTCGCCAAAATATGAGATGTTCTAAACGAAATGTAATAAAAGCAGAATACTCACAATATCAAAAAATTATGAATATAATTTATTTGACCTACTGCAGTTTTTAACGAAAGTAAATAGAAACATCTTGATCATCTCTATGAGAAAGTATTAATTTAATTTATATTTTGTGAATAAATTCGCTTTATTCTTTAACATTATTATTGGGGTTAATGTTAAAAGTATGTTAATATACCCGCGTGCCTGTGTTATGTGATTATGTGAAATATAAACAATATTCTTTATTAAATATAACTTCGCAAAAATGATTATTTGCAAAGAAATAAATGTAGATTTTAAAATAAATGTGTTTTTATTTTTTTTAAAACAATATTCCCATCATTCCTAACAAAAATGGTAAGAAGGTACATATTTATTTGCTAATTTAAAATATATTTGAGATTTTCATAAAACAATACTTTAAAAATTATAAACTCACGATAAAAGTGCCAAATGATCGTATTTTGAAACGAACTCAATCTTTAACAGAATTAAGCTGGATTGGGTGCATTTATTATACAAATTTTATTTAAAGACTAACGAAGTTCGTAAAATATATAAACTATATAGTCTTGTGTACATGCGAGTGGGAAGCTTCTGTAGGTAAACATTCCAAGAATGCAAAATATTGCCATTGTTCCTTTCCATAACAGAAATACAATATAGAATGAAATTACCTGCCATTTATTATACACCGGCTCTTCAATTAAACTGCTTTGCATTGTCTAAGACATATGTGACTTCTAGTCTATATTTACCATAGCTTAACATAATTCTAACATACGCAATTCAAAAGGTGTACAGTGTGGCATTAATATATATGCATCGAAAAGTTTACTCATCAGGAACAATGGAGTAATATTATATCGTAGAGACATTTTACTTTTGTTGTACGTTTCTCCAGAACAATTCTGATCCTAAAAGAATATATAGCATGCGAAAGATTAGTTAAACCAGAGCATAAATAAGTCCCGGGACATATTTGACATCATTTAATTCTGGTTACATCAAGACAACTTATCATTACACTAATCAAGTATGCCATAAAAATAAAAGATTATTGAACTTTGTTTCATCAAAATGTGTACAGCAGTTTACTCTTGTGAAGTTTTGTCCCTAAATATACAAGGTGTAAAAGAACTGCTTCCGAAAAAAAACTGGGCATTGCTGGAGGGGTACTGGTTACGTTTTGAGCAAAAAAAAAATTTTTTATGACTAAAAAAAAAATTTTTTTTTACCTGATTTTCCAAAATTGCATAATTACAATTTTGTATTTTGATTTTGCGATGATTTCAAATTAAATAGGGTTTTAATTTAATTTGCAATGTAAATAATCGCACCTGAACCGACAGTTGATGTGTGAGCGATGATTTCAAGCCGCGAATATGACTTTTCAATCATTAATAACTTTTTAAATTGAGTTTTCTGTTAGTGAATTTAGTTACTATTGAGGCTCAAGAATACATGGTTTCAGGCTTCGGAAGTGGTCTTTTTACACCCGTTAGATATCAGCTTTAATACTATTGAGTAAGTTCAACTACAATTAAATAAGCTAAAGAGTTTCGGTTGCCACGATGAGAAGTGTCTGGCAATGAATGACGCCATCTATACATATAATAAAGCTGAAGAGGATGGAAAGTCTGTACATAAAAGATATTCGAAAAAAAAAATATTGGGGATACTTAAAATTGATAACAGAACACGTTCCAATAGTTTTTAGAATTTTTGTCTGTTTATCTGTTTATCTGTTTCTCTGTTTATTTGGCTGGGCATCACGCAAAAACGGCTGGACGGATTTTGATGAAACTTTTACTATTATGTAGATAAAATTATGGACCAGGTTATAGGATAAAAAAAACAACCCCTAAAAGGGGGGGGGGTTGGCAAAAACTTGAAATACGTTTGCACGTAAATTTCATAGGGGTGCGTGGTAGTATGATGTGCAAACTACACTGAAACCGAGATTTGAAAAAGTACCAACATAATTATAATATTAATCTATCTAATATCTTATCTAATCTAATAATAATATAAATTCTATAATTTTCTAAGATAAATAATGATAATACACACAAACATCCAAAAAACCATAACAATATTACGAAAAATGAAAGGAATAAAACATGTGCATTCCTTCCGTCCTTCTTGCTTCCATCTTGCTTCATCTCCATCCATTGCGCATGCGTAGACATTTTTATTTTTTTTATTAAATTAAGGCATTGACATCTGGGTCATCAGCCTAAACATGTTTCTCATTTCTTATTCTTTCTTTATTATCTTGTACATTTTCATATTGAACAGTGTTGGATAGGAGATTTTCCTATCTATAATCCACCCACAGTAACACGATAGTAATGAAACTGCAGATTGTTGTGACTTCTTGGTATCCGGTGCCCAATTTTATTTATTTATTTATATATTTTCTTAAAGGTCAGCAACACACCCCCAACACCTACAGTGTTGAGGGTAGTCATGGGCGGCGGTGATCACTTACCATCAGGTGACCCGCATGCTCGTTTGCTACCTATATTACATAAAAAAAAAAAAAAAAAAAAAAGCAGCCCGGCAAGTGGCTATGCTTTTTATTGAATTCTTCAATCACTGTACACTTTCACAGGTGTTTGCTACTCATTACACTATCACTAATGTGAATCAAACCCCGAAATATACATAAATTTAAAATTTAACAACAAGCACGACATCACTTGACGAACGGTGGCGTTGTGTCAACGGGTCGCCCAACTCCCTCTAATATGGTTGAGTAGGACGATGGCTGGAGCACACGTCATACTTGTGATGTGATCAGGTGCCGCCTTCGGGAAACGGTCTGCTCTGGTTCCGAATTGTGGTGCGGGAAGAAGTCCTTAATTAGTTCGTAGTAGCAGTTTTAATTTTTTTTTTACTTTTATAGTGTTGAGTTGAGGTACAAGAAAATAATTTATATGTTCATTGAATGTACACGTTATAATTTTCAAAAAGAGTGCTGGGAGTTTTTTTCCGCCGGCTTTTTTCTCTCGGTCTACGGTTAGGAAAAGTCGAAGTTTGTAACATTGACGTTCATTAAGTATATGTTACATATCTATGATGAATAAAAGAATTTTGATTTTGATTTGATTTTGATTTTGAACTCCCGCCAAAAAGCCCCGTGCGTAGACAAAGTTATTTCGTTAAAGGCTAAAACAACCTACCTTTTTTGATTTTTAAAATAATTATCGTGACGAATCTTTTAGATATGGAACGTAATTTTGAACTTAAGACAAGGCTGTATGGTACCTTGCCTGTTCAGTATAGCTTGGCATGAAAGTGCAGATATTAAATAAAGTGAAACTAAATTTTTTCTTCATATCGCAATGCCACCGCAGCAAGTGTCAAACGTCATTCAAACTGCCACAATAAGAAAAGTTTTCGAAAGTAGGTATTTATTGTTTTCCGATAAAATATTCGTTGTTTGGTAAAATTCGCAGCCAATATGTGTCAACACTTTTTGGCCAAGCTGTACCAATACGATAAAAAAAGACTATGGCTGTATATAAATTAATTCATTTGCCTTAATAAAGACAAATTTATA
The DNA here is from genome assembly GCA_916618145.1 of Emmelina monodactyla. Lineage (NCBI taxonomy): Eukaryota > Metazoa > Arthropoda > Insecta > Lepidoptera > Pterophoridae > Emmelina > Emmelina monodactyla. The sequence goes on along the minus strand of OU745304.1, from coordinate 9,326,170 downwards.
TAAAAATATACGTCTGGCGGGAAATTCCTAGCACTTTTTTCAAATAATTTTTTGTCGCGTAGAAGGTTTAACAAATTCTAAGAAAATGCCTTCACAGAAAAAATCAAACTTATCGAGAAAGTCTCGCAATGCTTTATCTAAACAAAGCCGCGACTGAAAAACAGCGTCTATCTCTGTAAAGTGATAGATATATGCTGAGGCGTGACCTATTCATTGTTGTGTTGCATTGCACACTGAAATGTAATTACTTACATACTCTGTTTTTTTCTCCCTATCTACTTTTGATATAATTATTATTACGTAAGTACCACAGACCAAAGAAAAACCACGCGCGCCAGCTGCGCCTCACTTGACAGCTCTGTGGTAAGTACCTATTGTATTTTAGTGTGTAAGGTGCCACAGTGCCACAATTACTTGAATAGATTATTTTCATCTTCTAAGTTGGCGAAACGAAGTTCGCGGGCACCAGCTAGTTATAAATAATACTCTAAAGGTAATGTCAAAAAATTCACGCTTTATAATTTGACGAAAGTAAATTATGCCTTACACATCTTTAGTGCCGTTTATTTGCCAAAGCTATGGCAATGGGCCATCGTTCGTACCTGTGTTAGGAGCATGTGCGTCTAGGGTTCACGGGCTTTATCAAAAAATTGATGATACTTAGTAAAATGTTTCATGTATATTTAAATGCAATCGCTACACTATTTCAAATATTTGTCCTACATGTTTTTTGATAATATCTATCGTTTGGCTGGACATATCGCTCGTGGCAGAATATTTTTGGGAATTAAGTACATACGAAGACTGGCTAGCCAAAGTATCAAATTCATTCTCTCAATCAACAAATTAGACCCAAAAGTAAAGCAGAAAAACATTTATTAATAAGAAATAAGAATACAACGTGCATTAACCAAGCACTGTTAATTGCGAAGCTACAATAATTTGAATAAATTGCGATACAATAAATACGATTATAACATTTATAATATAGGCTAAACTACACAGCGTCCGGTGAACTGGTTGCCCGACTGCTAAACAAGTCCGGTGACCTGATCGCCCGCGTGCCAAACGAATCCGGTGAACTGATCGCCCGATTGCTAAGCTACACAGCGACTATCGGCCGACCGCGTCTAGCTGGCCATGCAGCCGTCGTAGCGGAGGCACTGCGTGGTTGTGTCTCATGGTTGCTCCTGTATGATGTTGGCGAGGAACGCGTCCGGGTCGGGCACCTCGTGGAGTAGCCCGGCCGCGTCACAGAACTCGGCGAATGAAGCACAGGGAAGCAGCTCGTCGGTCAGAGTGGATACAATCCGTTCTGCAGACTTCGCGTTAGTCTCGTCGTTGTGGCGGATGTACTCGGCGAGTTTGACGGGCCATTGTTCTACTGTGCTCGCGCTTACGGTCTGCATGAAAAAATAATAATGTTTTAAAAAAATATTACATTTGTTATACTTTAACTTTGCCCACATAACAAAACTATTAATCGAGAATGATGTAGAAAATTTCGAAGTTATGACAGAAACAACATAATTATAATTGATATTTATGTAACGTCGATAAGCCTTTGATGAAAATAGATTATTCATTTAGCTATCGCAGTCAATTCATATTTTATGACCAAATAAAATATTAGCTGCTTTTTTTATCCAACCTGATTCTCTAGTGCTCTACCAGAAAACTCATCCTCACCTTGAACATGATATTATACAGCATATCAACGATCGCCACGAACATGGCGTACGGCTTGTAGTCCGGCCACGGTCTGACCGCGCGGCAGTCCGCGGGCAGCGATCTTATCGCCGCGCCGGGGGACACCGCGCGCACGTGGCCGATGATGAGGAGGCGCTTGAGGGTCTCCAAGCGGAGGGAACGCCATCTGGGGGGTAATGTCGGGTTAGGTTCTATTTGATGACATTAAAGAGGTGTGGAAACGCCGGCTTAAACAAGTAGAATAATTAATATCAATGATTTGGAATTTAACCGTTATTCCCCATCATCATTTTCAGCCAGCAAAACCCGCTAAAAATCTTAAAAAACCGTTTTCCATCCACGAACAATCTCACCTATTTCAAAATACTGTTTCACAGCCAACAACGCCTCTTATTCACCCCTGTTAGATACTGTTCCCGCGGTGTGAACTCCGCGTAAGGTATCACATAGAAGTCTAGGTTGTAAACACCAAACATCAAATTCCTCTGCGGGTCTCCCCTTTAATCCCAGCTTTCCCTTGCCGTCCCTATAAATCGTGACTTACTTGGAGTGCGGGTATAGACACAACATGAGCGTGGTGAAATACAGCGGCCCGTCGGCGTCGTGCGCGGCCTCCAGCACGCGCGGCGCCGGCCACTGCAGCGACGCCTCCAGCGCCGACGTCTCGCGGCCCGCCACGCGGCTACTGTGGAAAAAGGAATGGTTTAGTCAAGAAGTAAATAGAAATTGAGTTCAATTAGTTTTGTATAGCCCGGTCAAGTTGGCTCTAAAGGTAGTGGTAAGGTTACTATCATTAGCATGGAGTTGAAAAAGAGAGCGAATGTTAGGAACACTTTATAAATGAAATGTCAAAAGTCCCAGCAGAAAAAGCTAATTAAAATCAAATATCAAAAACATGAGTGTTTGCTTTTTCAGCCAAACGATAGAATTTATCTCTGAAATAAACATGTCTTAAAACTTCTGCGTTAAAAAACCATTTAGGGTAGTATCATCTGCGTAAGAAATTGTGTTACAACTTGGAAGTTTTAGTTTACATAGGTCATTAATATAACAAAGGAATAGGGTTGGACCCAGAATACTCCCCTGCGGTACTCCAAAACTTATGGATTGGTAGTCACTCATTTGATCACCCACTTTCACACATTGACAACGGTCAGTAGAGTAATCTTGGAAAAGTCTCAGTTAGTTTCCTTTAAAGTCAAGGCACTCAAGTTTTTTAATTAGGTGTGGAATAGAAATAGTGTCGATAGCTTTTGCGAGGTCAAGAAAAATTGTAAGTCATTTTTTCCCTTTGTCCATTTGTTTAATTAGCAAGTGAACATATTTGTGAATTGCATCATCTGTAGATTTATTAGCTCGGAATCCATACTGTCGATTTGATAAAAGTGAATTTTCTTCTAAATATTTTATAATTCTTGAATTTATAACGAAACAATTTTGACATAGTGGTTAAGATCGAAATTGGCCTAACTTCTATCCCCCACCTTATGCATAGAAATAACCAGCGCTTTTTTGAAATCTTGTAGAAATACACCTGTTTCTAAGCACCTATTAAAAATGTGTGTCAGTATAGGCGATACAATTTTTGCAACGGTCTTAAGAACTATGGATGAAATTTCATCCCAACCAGGAGAACAGTCATTCTTTAAGTTTTTAATTAAGGTCAGAATTTCGTCATTGTCGATAGAGAGAATTACAAAGGAATAAGACTGACTTGACTGATTAAGGTCTTCAAAAGTGTTAGTTGTGATTGGTTTAATTTTTTCAGCTAATTTCCTGCCGATGTTTGCAAGAAAGTCATTGACACTATTCAGTGATTGTTTGTTGTCTTGGTCCTTTAGTGGAACGCACCCTATGACGACAGCCTTCTAACAACCCGTTGCAACTCACGTGGTGATGACGTAGAGCGCCATGTGCAGCAGCGCGGGCAGCAGCTGCATGTTGGACAGCGGGCCGCCGCCGCCCGCGTCCTCGTGGAACGAGCGCCCGCGCGCGAAGCGCAGCAGCAGCAGCTTGGCGTCGTGCAGCGTGCACGCGTGGCTGATGTCGCGGTGCGCCGTGCACTCCTGCAAGAAATAACAATAAAAAAATGGGTTAGATGTGATTTCAAATTAAAAACGCAACAAGTGAGAATTTAGACTTCTTCGGGTAAACAAGAGATGATTTTAGTCATTTTTTATAAACCACCGAAAGGCTAAGGTTTGGCAGAACGGAGTGTAGTTTATATTCAGCCAGCTATGTACAATGGAAGTAATAAGTCCGAAGTAGTAGTCAGATAAAAAGGCTTCGCAAGACTCCCTTCTTCCTTTAACAGGCATTTGCAAACTACAGTCGGTGGTGTCAACTAACCTGCAGGTAGGTGGTGTGTCTTGCGAGGCAGCTGGCGAAGGCGGCCTCGGGCACGTGCGGCCCCCACAGCGGCAGCAGGCCGTTGCAGCGCGTGCTGGCGTTCTGCAGCGCCGCGCTCTCCCACTCGTCGCGGGCGCGCGCCAGTCTGGACAGTGTAGGTGCAAATGTTAGCATGATTTTGACCTTGGCTGGGTGAGCTTTAGGTCAAGACCCAGCCAATATAAAGACCTACCTATGTATGTGCCTAAAACATATTGAGGCTTTTAATAAATACTATGTTACGTCGCGAATGTCTCGTGCTAACGCCTTTGAGAGCATACAGCTATACAGGGTGATTGGTAATGCGATACTTTCCTTATAAGAGGTTAAAGTAGAGCTTATTTGCAGTCAATTAAGTCATATACCATGTCCGAAAATTGATAATTTCTGAGATATGCAACATTTAAGATTTTTTATAATAAACCCCATTTTCGAAGTTCAAATGAATACTTTTAGTAAAAATTCAAAATTAAGTTTAATGTTTGGTTGTTTTATGGTAGCTTGATAACTAAAATGATATTTTAGATTCAAATTTGATAAAAATAATCGTCCTTATTTTAATAAAAGTCAAGAAACCAAGAACAACTTTTAAAAAAAGTTAAGTCTTATGGCAATAAAAAGCGATTTTCTTAAAAAAAATCGCATGGCTAAAGAACTTCGCATGTTCGAGTTTGCAATTTTAATTGATTGTACAGGGTCTTTCATTGAGCGTGCCCTATCTTTACATTTAAATAAAAAAGTGTGTGAGAGAAATTATAGATTTTATTTATTTATTTGAAAGATGTAGTGATGCTATTATGTGTGGAATATGACATCATTCAAATGTTCGCCAGGCTACTCTGGGTGGAGCGCATGCGAGATATTTCTTTTAAATTTTCCATGACTTTTGCCTATAAATCAGGCTGAATTTGACCATAGGGTAAATTGGCTCTGAGGGCTACTGTGGTTTTATGGTTTATTCGCATAGACCTGTGACTTAAGATAACCCCACAGTAAAAAGTCTAGCGGGGTTAAGTCACACGATCTCGCTGTGCGTTGCTCAAACAGAACAATCATTTTGATAATACAATTTTATCATTTGCATGTGTTGTTGAATGTTATAGTTATCCATAATGATTTGGCAAAACAAAATGGATGTCAAACAATTTGACAGATGTAGCTTCAACAAGATGGCCGCTACCAACTGTCAAAGTTTGGATGTGCCTATTGGAAGAGCCTATATATTCGAATTTAATCCCTGCCATTAAAACGAACGTGTCAATAGTGAATAGTTCCCGTTAGAATCAATTTAACTTAAACCACAGAATAGCTTAATTTATTATACTTTAATCTTCTGAAGAATTACATTGTTCTGTTTTGGACCCTGCTGGAAATGTAAGGATTATAAGGGATAAGGTCACTCTACTGTTGCAAATTTTTCGACTGCCAAATAAGCATGTACGAGTATTTTAGCTAGACCAATGGCATAGCATGCCTACCGGAGGACAAATAATCTTAAAATAATATACCACGACGTGGTCACCTATCCTACAGCTGCTTAACTAAAGTTACGTTAACCTGTGAACCGGTATTACGTCCATACAAAATAGTGTCTTTATATATGTTACGGCTAATACCCGAAGTGCGGCTACACCTAGTTTTAGCCGGTTAGAAGTGTTTTTATTATGGAAAACTGTAAAAAAACAATTATACCTATGTATATAAAAACTGGCTTCAATCATGAGTCCCGCTAAGCGGGACTCCTTTTTCTGGGTGGTATCAAAAAAGTAACCTAACTAACCTAACCTATTGATGTTCTAACCGGCTAAAACTAGGTGTAGCAGCTCTTCGGGTATTAGCCGTAACATATACATCATTTCACGCATCCAAATGTTAAACATAAAAAAAAAACGTTTGCCCGTACGTTTTCATTTTTGTTTGTTATACATAAATATCAGGCTAGACGCCACTTAATGTGAAAACAGACCATCGGACGAAAGTCTCATTATAAGAGACCGTTGCACATATTTATGTACAGAGCCCTATAACACAAAAAAACACATTTATTTGGACGCAAAGATTAAAAACCGTTAAATTCCACTACTAACCTGACAGCGGCCATGTGGCACTCCACGTGCACTATGTTGTAGTGCGACACGGTGCTGTAGCCGAGCGTCTTGCGCGCGCGCACCTCGTACTCCTCCACCGGGCAGCGCTTCGTGAACGTGTAGATACCTAGCACCGGGAGTTATGACGTTGTTGTATCTAGCTACTAACTAACCTGACAGCGGCCATGTGGCACTCCACGTGCACTATGTTGTAGTGCGACACGGTGCTGTAGCCGAGCGTCTTGCGCGCGCGCACCTCGTACTCCTCCACCGGGCAGCGCTTCGTGAATGTGTAGATACCTAGCACCTGGCAGTTATAACCTTGTTTTACTAAATTGCAGGATAAACACTGAAATTATCCCTAACATCAAAATCTTTAAACCAGGCAACATATGATAACTTTAAGAAATGGTGGTTTAAAAATGTTACCTTAGTAGGCTGGTACTTGTATCCTTCACGACAAATGCAACACACTGCTCCTTGTTCTTCACACAATTCAGCGACCTGGTACAAAAATAAAATTAAGTTGTCTATCGAAAGTTTCTAATAAGTATTATAAGATGTTTAATTATTTACCTGTTGTGTCAAAGAACACTGCGCAGTGACCTGTCCTCGGTCGTTACTGCGCATGCCTAGAGCTCCCAGTTGACGTTCACGAACCGCCATTGCGAGACGTTTCTTTTCCTGTACACAAATAACAATTATGTTAAACTATCTTCGAAATTGCGCCGGATTATTTACTTATACCGCAGACAGCTTTCTGCAAAGTGTGGTGGAAGATGTCGAGAAAAGTAGCAGAGCCGTAGTGTATTCGTCATGCCGCGAATATCGCACGAGGATTAAGCTATTCTCACAGCAACGCGAAGAACGTAACGTAACCGCAGAGATAGTAAACATTTCAATTACCTACCTGTCGCGTTTATTCTCTTTCTGTTCAAGGCAATATAGTCCCCAGAAGCCACTAGCTAACCATCTGCACCTGTATCAGTACATCTTGACACATACTGTGAGTTACCTGTCGCGTTTATTCTCTTTCTGCTCAGAGGCCAATATAGTCCCCAGATGACACCTGCTAACCCTCTGCACCTGCATCAATACCTCTTTTTTTTTTTTTTGTTCTCGCGGTGAAATGCATTTACGCACCGTACCCCCCACCGGGGTGGCGGGGGGCGTGTGTGGGACTCCCGCCTGAGCAACTGACACGTCGCCCAGGGGACTACCCACTAAAACACCGCGGCGCTCCGTCTTCGCCTTTGTGGTGAAGCCGTGGGGCCCGGACCGTCGGCCCTACGCCACGATGCATCAATACCTCTCGTCACACGGTGTATTACCTGTCTTGTGAAGTCCCGGACTTGCTGCACCTTGTGCGCGCACTGCGGCTGCGAGCGCAGCGCCTCCAGCAGGTTCTCGGCGAGCGAGCCCACGTGCTCGCCGGACGACACTTGTTCCAGACGGTGCACTATGGGGATCACCTTCTCACATACTAGCATCTGAAGGACGAACAAGGCTTTGAAAATTTGTAGAAAACAAAAGAATCGCGTTGGCTATACTAAACCTGTAAGTTGCAGCTTTAATAATGGAGGTTCTTACAATCCATAAAACGTTCCAATGTAAGCGAGATTTTTTCCTTTCCTTGTGGTTTAAATCTTTTAAGGAGACCGTCAATAGCTTTACAGCTCTAACTGCCATCTTTTTGTGGCTTTGATGTGGCTCATAGTTAAATTTGAAGACATTAAGCACTTATTTAACGAAAAGAAATTGCACCATTTCTCGTAAGCTAAACTTCTATCTGCTAGCAATTCCACCACGATCTCTCTATGTCATTGTCATTTAGAAGGCAACGATTAACTTCCGATGATGTTGATGCCCATGTTGATTCCGACTTGGTCAAAATAGTACATACCTGTGTAGGTTCGTGATCGTTGGCCAGTCCGGTCAAGAACCGCAGTATGTATTTGAGCGCGGGTCGAGATATGAACTCCTTTAGTTCGTCGGAGTCTGTACACACTAGAGTCGGCTTCACGCAGGGCGCGTGTTTCTGATGACAATAAAAACAAAATTTGTTGATCAATAACTGCAAGAACTGCTATTGTTACTTACTCATTTTTATACAAAAATCTTAAACAGTCTTGAAACAGCTATCAAATATATCAATTACTTCTATTAACTAAGAAATCAAAACCAGTACTAAAAATAGTTCTAAATACTTCAACATTTTCTGGCACAATAAATTTTAACCCCTTTTTCCCCATGTCCGATATAAAAACTTACCACAATATACTCCAGCGCATCTCTGACCACGCCCAGCGATATCAGATAGTCCTTCAGCGTCCCGCCTATGGAGTTCCTCTCTATATTGGCACACAGCACGCAGAACAGTTCCATTCTGAACTCCTCGTCCGTCCACTGCTCGGAGTCCAGCTTGTCGAAGTCCAGAACCGGTTTGAAGTGGTCCACGAGCATGGCCATCTTGAGATCGTTGCCGTAGACTAGAGCGGCTAGCACTCGGGTGAGGTGACCTAAGGCTACCGAGTTGCTACGGATACCTAAATTCAAGAGGAAAGTAACGTAAATACATTTGTTTGTAAATTTTCAGTGTATTCATTTATATTTATTAGTACTTACCAGGTATTTCGGTACAATTCAAAAGAGCTTGCACATATTCGGGGCCTCCAAATGTCAGTGAGAATTGAAGGAAAGACTCTAAGCTTTCACTTGCCGCTACGGACAGAATCCGTTCCATAATCTGTAAAAATATACATCGATTAATTATTTTTCTTATGTTTTCGACAAACAACTGGAGACCGCATGCAGCGGTAAAAACAACAAGATAATTTTTTTTCTAATTTCATGCGGTTTAAAAGCGACGACAGACAATCATTTCCACCTCACCTTTTGGCGGAGTCAAAAACAATTAACTGTCGATTAGAACAAAATCATGACCTTGCTCTTTCTATTAGTGACATCATCATCATTACAAAGTACATATAAATTTAAGTTGCTAATTCTGTCTGTTTGTATGTTTGTCCGCTAACTCCTCCAAAACTACGAAACGGATTATGATGCGGTTGTATCCATCTTTTAGGTAATTTATCCATTTAAATTTGTAAATATAGAACATTCGAAAAAAAGTTCTTTCAAGTTAGCCAAAATACACCATTGAAAAGCGTGGGCGAGTCGCTAGTGTTCCATAATCTCAATAGTCCCCTAGTTAGTTACTGGCCCCGATTCTCAAAACACTACTAAATTAAAAATACCGCTGTCACTTTCTCATGCTTCGTATTAGAAAAAGACAGGTACATTGGTCTCACTAAATTTAGTCCACAACATTGCAAAATTGAACGAAATGCGCTGAGGACTAGCCTAAAATTGCCTTCGCCGTGTCATAATGCTCGTACATTTTAGTTTGACAGGACTAAAATGATTACCTGTCCCTGTCTTATACTATTGAACAGTAAGTGACAGCGATAGTTTTAGTTTAGTTGTAGAGAGTGTTTTCAGAATCGGGGCCATTTTTGTTTCCAATAACATCCGGTTTAAAATCGACGACAGACAATCATTTCCACCTCACTTTTTGGCGGGGCCAAAAACAATTAACTGTCCATTAGAACAAAATCATGCCTGTGTTCTTTCTATTAGTGTCATGTTCCATAACTTCAACAGCCCGCTAGTCACCTCGAGCAGCTGGTAGACGAGCTGCGCGCGCGGCATGCTCCGCTCCTCGTCGGCGGCCAGCTGCAGCGCGTGCAGCAGCACGGGCACGGCGCGCGTCCCGCCGCGCGTCAGCACGCGCACGCAGCGCCGCACGCGCGCGCACAGCCCCAGCAGCCGCAGCAGCGTGGACACCAGCGCGCGCGCCGCGCCCACGCGCCCGATGGCCGCCAGCCGCTGCAGCATCACCTCCAGACCGCCTGCGGGGAAACAACAGAGAGGATGAAGTCTGCTGTCTATACTAAGTTGCGGTTTGTTTTGGGACTTGAACTCGCCAATAGATAATTATTGCTGTACAGTTCATGAGGTCGAGACTGTACTTTTGGTGACACCCACATAAATACGAAGCTGTGGTTAGACCACTGTATGTACGTTACAAAAAAAAACAATATAAATCAAAATTGTAAAGCACGGTCTACTAAAAAATAAGACGTAAAAAACACACGGTTCGCATAGGCGTAATTCTTGATCATAAAATTTTATGATTTTACAAGTTTTGTTTACGAAAAACACGTTTTTAGGACCGTAAACCGACCTATTACACACTTGTGTATAATAATATTACACACTAGTGCATAATATAATGGTCCCTACAAAGGTTAGGTAGTGCCTTACTGCAAATTATATGGTAGTTATAAGAACATTTTTAATTTGATCTACCCGATCGATACAGATTTTTTTTGTAACAACATTTATATGTTTAAAATAAATAAATGTGACCATATTAGAAAAAAAACATTGATTATCATAAAGTTATTGATAATAAACAGTAATTTGTTACCAAATAATTGTATTACACAAAAAAAAAAATTTTTGAAATAGGCTATATAGCGGCTAATTGGCGTGTGCAAAAAAAAAAGTTGCGCGTCATTGCCCGAATTCTTTATATTTTGGTTAACATTGCATTTGTTGGTGTGTAGCAAAACTATCTACGCAAAATATAACTCTTTTTCCTCGCAAGTGTGTTGAAAAAGTGCGTATGGTACTCGTGAGCAAAATGTCATTATACACTTGGCTGAAAGTTGTGTCGTAATATACTATTACTAGAGCCGCCCGCGACTCAGTCCGCGTGGAATTCGGTTTCCCGTGGGAATGATATACCGATTTCTATGATTATTTTTTATTGAATAGTTAATAATGTAAACTTCTTTAATTAGGGATGACTGATAGTGTTATAAACGTAAGAGTAGACAAATATAATCAGAAAGCTTCGAACTGCTAAGCTATCGGGAGTTACACGTGTTATTGTCAGTCAACCATAAAAGATAGACATATTATGCTGTCGTGGGATATTTTTTACATAATTTTCCGTCACGTTACATAATTTTTACATGATTTCTGTGTAGCTTTAACCATTACGGTTTCACACGCGACGGATGCTTAAAAAATTGAGTAACTTCTCCCGTTTTCTAAACATTTTCCTCCACTGCTCTGCTCCTATTGATGAAAGTATACTATAACGCGCTCAGGAGTATGAAAAATAATTGCACCAAGTTTCGATAAATTCCGTCGAGTAGTTTTTTTTCTATAACGGTTATATTGACAGAGACAGACAGACAAAAATTTACTGATTGTATTTCATTGCGTCAGTATCGATCCCTAATCACCACCTGATAGTTATTTTGGAAATATATTTCATGTACAGAATTGACCTCTCTACAGATTAATTATAAGAATAGATAGATAAATCCTAAATGCATGGATGGATGTTTATTACTCTTTCACGTAAAAACGACTGGATGGATTTGGATGAAACTTTGCAGTAATATAGGTATACATCAGAATAACACATAGGGTACTTTTTACCGCGGTAAAACATCTCATTCCCACGGGAACCGACTTCCACGCGAACGGAGTCGCGGGCGGCCACTAGTCAGTTAGTAAACTGTATAATCTCACCGCAGTCGGCCAGCACGTTGGCCATCCGGTACACCTGCTCGTCGTCGACGGCCTCGGCGTTGGTCTGGCTGAGCGTCTCCACGAACTCCTCGGTGGCGTCTCCCAAGAGACCTCGCATCCTGTAGACCACGCGCATGGCGTCCACGCCCTCGCCGGACGTACACCAGACCTACGATCAAGACAATATTTAATTAGGTGAAACTACTTTACACCAAAAAATGCCAATTTGATGGCATTAAAATGTTGTCTGTAAGGTTCTCTAAACTCAAAAACTCATGAGGCAATATGGCAGTTGTCCTTCAGATGAATGCATTTGCTAAAATACTCATTACACAATACGGCAGAAGTTCTTCAAATGTATGCTATTCCTTAACCTTTAAGGTTTGAGATTTACAAACTTATTGACTGTGAGTGAAGATATTAACAAGTAGCTCTCCATAATTACCTACATTAAATTCAAGCATATTTAAAACTATCGTTTACCTTCTTATAAACCTCCTTGACCGGCAGATCGAGCGACATGATCTTGTTGCAGACCAGCAGCTCCATCCCGTTGTCGTCTTCCAGTAAAGCCACCAGCTCGCAGTCGGTGCAGATCTTGTTCTTCACGTCCCGCATGAGAGGACCCATGCCGGGCTCTAGTGATGAGTACGGGTTGCCTAACATGCGACCCTGAGAACAAAGGTGAAAGGCACTGGTTTAAAGAAATGATATTTGGCCGTACGTCGAACAGACGTTATAGAAAACAACCTTATCTGAAGTCATCATATTTTGCATATTTTTTTCGCAATGACTATCTAATCTAAATAGCTCAGAAAGCCTTCCAAAAAAAACACTTAATTTACTGCAACGAGGTATTTGCAGATTTATCTGAGGATCACTTACATTAACTAGCAGCAATGTTCATAAAAAAACTACTTCCACTTCCAGATTTCTATTCTACCGTTCACCACCTTTTTCCCATAAACCTCCCCATCTCACCTGCAGGAAGTCCTCCTGCTGCGGGTCCTTCTCCAGCGTGAGGAAGAACTCGCCCACGTCGTTCTCCTCGGGGTAGATGATGGAGCACAGCCGCTCGAAGATGAACACGGGCGTGCGGTAGTCGTGCAGCGGGTACTTCTGCACCGTCTCGATGCACACCGCCATGAACTCCGCTGTCTCTGTTTCTGTGCCTGGATAGGGATAAAATTGTTGGAGTTATCGGGTGCAAGAAGTAATATAGTTTAGACCACAACAAGTAGGACCACACAGAGTAAACGATACAAACACTTTTTTATTTTTTACTCAGACAAGAAAGTTCTTGTTCTCCATTTAGTTAAAGATGCGTCCTTTTTATTTTCATACATATCCAATCCAATTACAAGTTTTATACTTTTAAGATTTCTTCCCTGCTCTTCAAATGATACTTATTTAGACATTCCGGTCAAGATACAACTATTTATCTCAACATTTCACCTACTTTTACTTACATCCAATTAAAACGTTTTAATGAACTCCTATTCAAATCTGAACACAACCACTGCAACATCCCCACGCACCTGTGGTCATCTCCTCCAGCAGCTCCAGCAGCTTCTCCTGCGTGTCGTCAGTGAGCCGCGTCCGCTGCACCACGAGGCGCCGCAGCGACAGGTACCCGCCCAGCACGGCGCCCACCAGCCTGCCCTTGTAGGTGCGCCGCGCGCCGGGCTCCTCCAGTAGCATTGCTAGCAACTCTCATTCAAATCTGACGCACACAACCACCCCCACGCACCTGTGGTCATCTCCTCCAGCAGCTCCAGCAGCTTCTCCTGCGTGTCGTCAGTGAGCCTGGTCCGCTGCACCACGAGGCGCCGCAGCGACAGGTACCCGCCCAGCACGGCGCCCACCAGCCTGCCCTTGTAGGTGCGGCGGGCGCCGGGCTCCTCCAGTAGCATGGCGAGTAGCTCGGTGAGGCGCTTTAGAGCGTAGCCTGAAGGACAAAACATTCATAAAGTGTCAACTGCTTAAGAGTTTAGTAACGCTTAGGGAAAATATTTACTTGTGTTAGACTATAACTGATAATTACCAATTCTTCAGTTAAATATATGGGTCTTTTAGGGCCGGTTTTTCAATAGTCAGATAAATTCTATCTGACAGAAAATCAGTATGTTTTTTTGCACGTCGAACAAAAGTACTTGACATATGTATGAAGTGACAATGAAAACATTCCTCTTATCGGTCAGTTAGCATTTATCTGACTATTGAAAAATCAGCCCTTAATCTGCTACCTTAATTATTTACAAAGTTGTAAGAAAAGGTTTGACGAGGGATTATTGTTTAGCTTAGGTTCTTGCAATTTATCGTATTAGGTAATTCTACAAACTTACAAGTTTGTAACTCTACATTATTTCTAACGCTCAACTCACCCTGAGCCAGGTCCGACGTGAGGGTAGTTTCCTCGAGGCGATGTAGATGTTCGATCTCCTTCGTCATGAGATCAGCGATCTGCTGCAGAACTCCGCGCAGAGCTAGGAACTGCTTCCAATGCTCGGCTGAAGCCAGACCTTTGGGAAGAAAACAGAGTAAGTACAACTTCGATGTATTAGTCAATTTTTTTTTATGGAATATGACATACCTTGATAGAGCTGCAAGAATTGTTCGCTAGCTTCACCAGCTTTTCCGACTTCAGGTAAAAAGCTTGTTAGAAGTATTAACACCTACAAAAAAGAGGACATTTAACAACGTTAAATTTCGACACTTAATAAGATAATTGGTACATAATATAAGATACATACCGCCTTAGTTCTGTGGTAAGTGTTGCACAGCGACTTCAGCATGGTGCAGGCGGTGTCGCGGGCGATTCGCGAGCTTTTATCAAACAGCACCGGCCGCAGCCAGCTGCCCTGGTCCAGCTGCAGGCGACGCATGCCGTGCGACATTAGCACCTGGGGGAGATAACGTAATGAAGCCAAAATAATAAGGATAAGCTGATGGTAAAAAAAAGTTATGGAATACGAGGTAAAAAATAGCACGGACTCGAAACTTGTTGAATAATGTAATTTTTTTTTAACCAATTAATCTGAAGATATTATGATGACAAAGTTTCCCTTTAACTTATAATGCCTATTGATGTACGTTAAGTCGGTATGTTACGTACGACTGCCTATGTATAGTTTTGCAGCCTTTCGTCGTATCCTAGTAGCTGTCTGTACGTTTACAACTACCTGCATTTCTCTCGACACCAATATACCTACTATAAGAAGGAACATCTTCGCCGTATTCACACAACATAACGCACTACTCACGTGCTCAGTCCACTTGTGCGCGTACTTGTCCGCCAGCGCGTGGTCCCTGCTTTTCTCTCGAACCCAATAAATCAGAAGAAGGAACAACTTATCCACATTCACATAACATAACGGCCAACTCACGTGCTCAGTCCACTTGTGCGCGTACTTGTCCGCCAGCGCGTGGTCCCTGCTTTTCTCTCGAACCCAATAAATCAGAAGAAGGAACAACTTATCCACATTCACATAACATAACGGCCAACTCACGTGCTCAGTCCACTTGTGCGCGTACTTGTCCGCCAGCGCGTGGTCCCTGCTTTTCTCTCGAACCCAATAAATCAGAAGAAGGAACAACTTATCCACATTCACATAACATAACGGCCAACTCACGTGCTCAGTCCACTTGTGCGCGTACTTGTCCGCCAGCGCGTGGTCGCGGCCCGCGGGCGTGTCCTCCACGTCGGCGCTTAGCCACATTCACACAACATAACGCACCGTTTAGGTAGTTAACGACCATTCCCTTATTTGTCATTTTCTAGATTTGACTATTTCCGGATTTGACAACATTTTGCTGTGACCAGGTGGTAAGAGGCCCATTTCCTGTTATGACCACTTTTTTATCCGTCCACTCTTAGTACAGTATACAAACTAGGTAATTCTAAAAAAATATTAATTGTTAATTATGTTAAATAAGTTAAATTTACTTCGCAAGTGGCTTACCTACTATGCTACTAGTGGTTAAAAAAAGTAGTTAAGTACTTAAAATAATTTATTAAACAAAGGTAAACAAAAGAAATGTGGGTAACATATTGTGTCTGGTGAAAACAAAAATTGAGCTTATACAAAAACGATGAACAAAAACAAAATAATTTTCTTGAAAACTTTCCTTCTTTCTTTCTTTACTTGAAAAATCTTATATAATTAAATTTATTTTATTATTATTTAAATAAAAAATAATTTACAAGAAACTTCAGTATTGAAGTTTATTCAATACTTAAGTTTCTTGTAAATTATTTTTTTAAGGTAGTCAATGCAAGAGATTTCCTTTTCTTCTAATTGCTGTAGTAAATTATTTAACTCCTTATCAAACTTAATATCCCGAAGCCTTCTATTTTTTTTAAGAGGAAGAAATAAACTTTTTTTAATTATGTAATCATAATGAGTAGCTTCCTTTTTTATACCATGAACAAAGGCAAAGAACGTGGGTCTTTTTGATATCCTGGCATTTACTCTCCTGTGCCATCCTTCTAGCGAATTTGTAGTACGATGTCTCAGATAGGCGCAACTTAATATATTCGGGTCTAATTTCAGCCACTGCTCTTCATAGTATTTTTTAAAAGCCAACGTTACGTCACTTCTTGGCGTTAAGTTAATAATATCATACCAAGTATTTACAATGTGATTATATGGCAATAATGGTAATAATGACGCCATCCTCGTTAAATTTCGTCCATCTGCACTGTAAGTTAAATTAACTGATTTTGCCTTCTTCCAAATGTTTTTATTATAATGGTAATAACAAGTGCTCAATTGGCAGTTAGGGAACACAGATTGAATAGCATTCATTGCGGCTATTTCGTAATCACATTTATAATTTTCAATTACTACTCCCAAGTTCTCCTTAATCAGCTTAAAAAAACGCGTGTAGGTGTCCTGACTTTTGTTAGGCAGTAATCCATATATAATAGGAATGACGTTGGTAGTGTTGATATCAGAATATAAATCAATATGAATGGTATATAATTGGTAAAATACCTTAGGTACGCAAGCAAATGTACCATCGCCAAAAAAAAATCCTTTTGAAGAATCTTTAATCAATAACTTTGACTGTTTAGAACAAAAAATAATAATTTTTTCATCATCCCCATCTTCGCAAATTAGAAAGTCTTTGCCATAGGCTGGTGGTACATGTACATCTTGAATTTTCTTGAAATCTAGTTTCTTGCTATTCAAAAATTTTCTTCTGCAATCATAAAGACCAGATTTTACTGATGAAAAATTTGGGATATCCTCAACGTCATCTGATGAACATTGTTGTTTTAATGTTTCAAATTTCTTTTCAAAAATTTTTTGAACTGGCTCGCTGGTTTCGCACACTTCAACTTTGCACTCGTTAAGCGCCATTAACATTTTGTTTTTAATACCACATGGTGAGCAAGTATGCTTACTTTTTCTCATTGATATATTACTCTCTAGATACCAAGTCCGACACTCAAAAGCGGCGCAAAAAATAAGCTACCAAATCCAATTTATACGTACATCCTACGTTAGTGTCATTTGGTCCGTCAAGCAGAGAGGTTCTCTAGGAAAAAAGACAACAATGCCTAAATGCGCGTTCAAAGGTTGCCGTAATAGTTCAAGAAACATTACCAATATCCCTGGCTTATCGTTATTTCGGTTAGTTTAAGCATTTAATAATGATTTTGTAGTAAAATACTAGAAAACATTACATTAGTTTTCGAATAGAAAAAATGTTTTGAAATGTTCTGGTGCTGCCAACTTCTTTTGTAGGAAAAAAATTAAATTTTGCGGTTTTTTTAAGCACGTAAAATAATTATAATTATATATTTTTTTTAAAGCGGAATTTTGACATCTTCTTCATTATGCGTAGTTTAACAGTATTTTTAACGAAACTAATAAATAAATATCCAAACATAAATTTCCACATTTGTAATATTAGTATGAAATAATATTAGTAGGACGTGGCAAAGTGTTAAGGCCACGTAAGTACTGCACTTAAACAGTTTTATTAAACTATCGCATTTTTGACGCTTGTCTCTGTATGTTAGTGTATTAATTACTAGAAAAAAAATGTTTAATTTAATATTTTTTTATTCTTGATAAATAAAATTTGCATAGGTAACTTCTGAATTTTAATTTTATAACTTGGTATCCCTTTGACGTACACATGCACAATTTTGAATAGTGTTTATACGCGCGTCACGCACACATTCATAAAAATGTGCGCCGCTTTTGGAGTGACGTTTTGGATGCAACACTCCATCTAGAGAGTAATATATCAATGCTTTTTCTAATGTATGAGGTTTTTTGTTTATTCAATGTTATAGTTGAACTACAATCACTTCTCATTACACATCTCCAGCGACTTGATCCGGTTTTATTTTTTGAACTTAAATTATATCTGTGGTCCTTATAAATTAATGTATCTTTGCCTCTCTTATTTTTTGTAAATATAAATTTCTGTTCCGACATCATAAAATTATTTTATTTTATAATCACAAAGCACAAACAATGCAATGACTAATAGAAACATGTCAATTTATGACTCATATTTATTTAAAGATTTATCAGTGGCCAGCATTCAAGGAAGAGGTTTCATACCGTACTTTCTTTTAACCACTAGTAGCATAGTAGGTAAGCCACTTGCGAAGTAAATTTAACATAATTAACAATTAATATTTTTTTAGAATTACCTAGTTTGTATACTGTACTAAGAGTGGACGGATAAAAAAGTGGTCATAACAGGAAATGGGCCTCTTACCACCTGGTCACAGCAAAATGTTGTCAAATCCGGAAATAGTCAAATCTAGAAAATGACAAATAAGGGAATGGTCGTTAACTACCTAAACGTAACGCACTACTCACGTGCTCAGTCCACTTGTGCGCGTACTTGTCCGCCAGCGCGTGGTCGCGGCCCGCGGGCGTGTCCTCCACGTCGGCGCTTAGCCACATTCACACAACATAACGCACTACTCACGTGCTCAGTCCACTTGTGCGCGTACTTGTCCGCCAGCGCGTGGTCGCGGCCCGCGGGCGTGTCCTCCACGTCGGCGCTTAGCCACATTCACACAACATAACGCACTACTCACGTGCTCAGTCCACTTGTGCGCGTACTTGTCCGCCAGCGCGTGGTCGCGGCCCGCGGGCGTGTCCTCCACGTCGGCGCTTAGCCACATTCACACAACATAACGCACTACTCACGTGCTCAGTCCACTTGTGCGCGTACTTGTCCGCCAGCGCGTGGTCGCGGCCCGCGGGCGTGTCCTCCACGTCGGCGCTTAGCCACATTCACACAACATAACGCACTACTCACGTGCTCAGTCCACTTGTGCGCGTACTTGTCCGCCAGCGCGTGGTCGCGGCCCGCGGGCGTGTCCTCCACGTCGGCGCTTAGCCACATTCACACAACATAACGCACTACTCACGTGCTCAGTCCACTTGTGCGCGTACTTGTCCGCCAGCGCGTGGTCGCGGCCCGCGGGCGTGTCCTCCACGTCGGCGCTTAGCCACATTCACACAACATAACGCACTACTCACGTGCTCAGTCCACTTGTGCGCGTACTTGTCCGCCAGCGCGTGGTCGCGGCCCGCGGGCGTGTCCTCCACGTCGGCGCTTAGCCACATTCACACAACATAACGCACTACTCACGTGCTCAGTCCACTTGTGCGCGTACTTGTCCGCCAGCGCGTGGTCGCGGCCCGCGGGCGTGTCCTCCACGTCGGCGCTTAGCCACATTCACACAACATAACGCACTACTCACGTGCTCAGTCCACTTGTGCGCGTACTTGTCCGCCAGCGCGTGGTCGCGGCCCGCGGGCGTGTCCTCCACGTCGTCGCCGCCCGCGTCCAGCCAGCGCCAGCGCTCGACGCCCACGCGGCCGGCCACCCACGCCGCCAGCTCCACCACCAGCGTGCCGTCGCTCTCGTAGCCGGGCAGCGGGGGCGGGGGCGTGGGGGCGGCTTCCTGCTGGGGGGGAGATGGAGAAGTTGTTTATATGACGAGTATATGCAGTAAATTTGGGTAGCAGGTAAGCGATGACAAATTTAATTTGCTTATGTACTAAGTAGGTATGCTTATTTTGGTAATAGGTTAGTAAGTTACTAAAATAATACAAAAAAATCAACAGTTATAAAGTTGAAGTCGGGATAAAGTCGAGAGTTCTAATATTTATTTTTAATATCCTGTCTAATTAGACTTTTAATCAGTGTGTAATATTATGGATTTTGGTTTAAATACCTTCTCTTTAGTTGATTTGACTTCTGCGAAAGCAGCAGCAGCAGCCGCAGGACCATCACTCCCGTTGTTATTGGTGATTCCTGGTTCCATCAATTGCAACATGTACCGAAGACACGGTAACGCTACTTGTTGAAGCGCAAACTGATGTGCTGTATTCAAAAATAATGTTTAGTCATCATTTTAAATGGTACCAACGTAAGCTTAGTATTTTATTTATTGAAAAACATACAGTTAGGCGATGTGCTGTTGATCCCCGGTATGCCAGCCAGGGTTTCCGACTTCAAGATGGAAGTAAATGCTGGAGGCAGACCCGCCACTTCTGTCAATTGTGGGCAACACCTACAAATACAATAATAAGTTGAAACAATATAAAAAATCATTACTTGTTGAGTTGATTGATTGATATCAACAGACTACTTACCAGACCCATAGTTTCACCATGCACCGGAGTCGAACCTCCCAACATTCGACTGAATCCTGAACTTTCACGAGCGATCCTAGCAGCAGCACTAACGGCCGGATCTACAATACAACGTTTTATATGAAACAAAAAGTTCAATTAAACATAAGCATCAATGCTTAAAAATGTTGAACCCTCCAGAAATGTTATACAATATTGAAAAGCCTTTTCACAGCATCTACACAGTTAACGGTGAGTTTCAGGCCAAATTTCTTGTAACATACTTCAAAAATGTGGTATGATGTAGGTATGCTATCCCATCACTTCAGAAGCTGTAAGAAAGCAGTCTACCACTTTCTCAAAGTGATCACGGTTGTCATTAAGCGGCGTTGATCCCTTACTATCACGTGACGCGCTTGCTTCTCTTCCACGCTATTTAAATTTGTTCGTTTAAGTTTTTTACTAATAAAAAATGTAATTATAATTATTTCATTTGAGACTAGCGAAATTTTATGTCACGTGATCTTTCATTTGCTACTGTCATTCCACATATTTTTCATTCTATTCGATAGAGTATAATCATTGTAAGTTGATTCGTTAAGACCATTAATATATTATAATTTAACAGATCATATTAGTCGGTCCGATTAGGAAGAAAGTGTCTCGGAGGGTATCAAACGGATCAACTAGTTGATTCGTTTAGTAGAACGGAATGGAAAAAGGGAAACAACGATCATCCAAACGCACCGAGTTGTTGTGGTCCTGCGAGGCGGCGTGCCCCATGAGCGACAGCGTGATGCGCTGCGTCAGCAGCAGACAGAGCTGCTCCGTGGCGGGCAGGTTGTCGCGCGTCACCAGGCACACCAGCGACCGCACCTCCTCCTGGCACTGCCGGAACTACCATGTTAATACACACTATCAGGACAAGTGGCGTATTGCTGGAACTATTTGACAGAGTTTAAAAGTTACTTTAACGATAAAAGCTACGTTGTCAAGGAGGGACTTAGGCAACTTACGTTTAGGCTTATTTCATTTCCTTAAACAACACAGTGATGGTTAAACATTTTATACCGAAAACTAGATACTAAAATTAAATTCTCTTTCTGATTTACAGTGCAAAGAACAAATCTACGTAAGCAGAGATTAAAGTACGGTACTTTATATTACGGCTACTTTTCCAGGCCGCGTCTAGCAATAAGCTTCTCCTCAACTTTCCTAGCTAACAAGTACTCTGTGCATCGACTTCACCGTCGCACCAAGTATTTGGTTCAATCTCCTAACCTAACCCGCGTCGTCGTCTATGCCGCACCCTTCCACGTTTCATGGCACGTTACCTGCGGCGACCTCTTCCTTCCTACACGTTTCACGACACGTTACATGCGGCGTCCTATTCCTTCCTACACGTTACCTGCGCCCCCCCCTTCCTCCACGTTCCACCCCACGTTACCTGCGTCCCCCCCTTCCTCCACGCTCCACCCCACGTTACCTGCGGCGTGCGCGTGTGCAGGTTGTGGTGCACGAGCTCCTGCACGAGGCCGAGGCGGCACAGCGCGGCGCGGTGCGCGGGCGCCGACGCCAGCGCGCGCAGCACCGTCAGGCACTGCGTGGCGCACGACAGCGAGCAGCCGTAGCACCCGCTGCCCGACTCTGTGGGGGATAGAGAAGAAATGGACGGTGTAATAGAGTATGCAGCAGTCGCTGCCGGACTCTGTACAGACATGGACGAAGTAAAAAGTCAATTAAGCGCAAGTATTTACCGTTGCTCGACACCGTACGTGAACAGTACACGTATTTTTTAATAGGGGATATTCATGTTTTTTTTTCTTGCCTTAAATTAATAGTTTACAACATTATAACATAGAAAAAAATATAAAAAATCTTCAATATACTCTAGATATTTTTAAAAACGAAATTTAAAACATTGAAAAAATTAGAGCAGTTGAAACGCCGCCATTTTGCGCGCGCTTTGCGTGACGTCACACGACACGTCCAGTGGGACTTTACTATGAACTTTTCAGTTATTTCATACATATTTACAGTTTTAATAGCTTTAAAACCATGGAAGAAGCCAAAAAATTATCTTATAAGTATTGCATAGTACCGGAGTGCACAAATACTATTCGAAAAACACCCAAAAAAGTGTATTTTTCGTATTTCAAGTGATGCGAAAATACGAAGACGGTCGTGTACGATGATGAGAAGGGATAATAATATATCTCCTAAATCTTGTTCATATTGTTGTGAAGATCATTTTAACGAAAGTATACTTTACTTATATACAGCTTAATGTGTATTAGTAAAAAGTAAGTCTTGCATTAGCTATTGAACATTAGAAAATTCGGTATAAAATTAACCTACCCTATAAGAAAAGATCAGTAGCTATAACTTTCTATTAAAACTTTATTCCTGTTGTGTGTTGTGAATTTTTTATGGTTGTTGATTTATTCCAGGTAAAGGAAAATACAGAAAATTATATTTAATACAATTTAATGAAAGGGCAAGGAGAAAAATGTACTCTACGGTTGAAGAAACGAGTTTTGCCTCATACCTACTTATATTTTTGTGTCAATATCAAAATGTTTTGGTGTATTTTAAGTAAACTGCGTGCTGTGTGCATTTATGAATAAAAATCTATATTATGGTCTTAAATACACTATGAAACATCCTCTGATCGCTGCGCTCGTATAATCGGGTTTCGATGCTGTCTGCGCGCCTACGTCTTTTCTATAGCAATACGTCTCAACTACATATTTGGTCTAGTTTTTGTTTCTTTTCTTTGTATAACTTCACTTGTCAACCAACCGTTGATCACGCAACATCAAATTGTAAACCACATTAAATCGAATATCAAAGAAGAACCTTTTTTTTTTTTTTTTTTTTTTTTTTTGTTTTTTTTTTTTTTTGTTTTCGCGGGGAAATGCATTTACGCACCGTACCCCCCACCAGGGCGGCGGGGGGCGTGTGTGGGACTCCCACCTGAGCAACTGACATGTCGCCCAGGGGACTACCCACTAAAACCCCGCGGCGCTCCGTCTTCGCCTTTGAGGTGGAGTCATGGGACCGGCCGTAAGCCCTACGCCACGACTCCACCAGCGATGGCCCGTCTACTGCACGACGGGCCCGTTCGGACCCCCCCGCGGTGAAGGGGGGCCTGTGGGAGCGACCGGGAGCGCCCGGTCGTTCCCACCCGTCGATGGTGGTGGTCCGTGCAATGCGGGCAGGTGTGTCCCCACATCACCCGCCCACTGGCCACCACCAGGCTGGACTTGGTCGCGATCGCGCCTCGTCCGGCCCCTTCGACGTCTGCGGTGCGGGGGCGCGAGAGGATCGTTCTCACGCGCCCGCTCCGCAGCCTCCTTCTGCGACATGACGTCCTCGCAGAAGGAGGCCACCGCGACCCAGACCGCCCCGGAGCCCAGCATGGCGTACACCAAGCCGGGCAGCGAGAGGTCCGGGCCTAATCAAAGAAGAACCTGGGGTTGTCATTTGCTACACCACCACAACCCACATCGCGCCTTGGAGACGCGACAGATGCAAAATTATATGCTATCATAAATGCACCTGTTCTCGTTAGATTGTCCTAATGTGCTATGACAGAACCAGCTTCAGTCATCGTCAAAGATTCACTACCAATCTAAACTAAACTTCATTACAATCAGCACAAGAATATAGATTAAATTTATTTATTTTTTTCACAAAAACTTGTAAAACACTATAAGTTTCGACGCTGATGAATGCAATGTCGTGTCAGATGACGTCACATTACGTTCGACCAATGGTGGCGCCTTTTGGAAGTTTGAATTTCGCTCCCTTATTTTGCACTTTTTAAATATTATTTTAGGGGTTTAAATAATAAATAAATTTAAAAAAAACTTTTGCATTATAATATAACGATAATATAAGTATTCAAGAAAAAAATATTTTAGGCCATTTAAAATTTTATGCATATCCCCTATTCTTTGAACTATGAGATTCTAGTACTCAAGCCTGTATTCAAAATACAACAACGGTTTAATAATTAAAACATACAGCATATTACACATAGCAGGGTTCTTATGTAAAAAAATAATTATTTAACGACATGTAAGAGAAATTCGAGTTCTAAAGTTTTAGCGTGTAAGACAATAAGTAGTAGCAGTTGTAGCAAAGCTTTTCTTATCTAAAGACATTCAGCCTTAAGATTTAACAAATTTCTTTTAAGATATGGTTAGCTACATAAACATACCTTTGGTGATATCACCGTCGTAGCTCTGCAAGAGTCCAGCGTACACCGGCAAAGTATCGCCCTTCAGTTGTTCACTCTGAGATCTATCGTAGGCGACCAACTCCTTCCTGCATGCGACAATAATAAACAAAATTAGTTAAAGTTTATTTTGTCTCTGTGAAACTTATGCAACAGTTTGCATAAAGGAGACGTATTTTAACTACTGCAGGATTAAAATCTGTTTATGGAACAGGAAATAAATGTTTTAGCATCAATATTAAAGTAAATATTATGTTCAGCAACTAATCACTTTAAAATCATTACATTACATAGTATAAATCTAAGTCGCTAATCCTGTCCGTTTGTATGTTTGTCCGCTATCTCCTCCTAAACCACACACACTTATAAAATTAAACATAAAATCTCCATTGCTATCTCAAACTAGTTTTAACTTTAACCCAACGATTTCTAAATCGATCCACACCTTAAAAATACGTAACATGTGTAAATTGCTAGCACATACCTGCAGCGTGCGCCAGCGTCTGTATGACGCGGTTGATCTGCGCGCCGCTGAAGGATCTTGTGTAATAACACTATCGATTCTATTGACATACCTGCAAGCCAGCACCTTCTGTATGATCTTGGACAGGTCCTCGAAGTGCCCCTTGCTGTCCACGCAGTACTTGTGCGCCAGCGTCTGTATGACGCGGTTGATCTGCGCGCCGCTGAAGGATCTTGTGTAATAACACTATCGATTCTATTGACATACCTGCAAGCCAGCACCTTCTGTATGATCTTGGACAGGTCCTCGAAGTGCCCCTTGCTGTCCACGCAGTACTTGTGCGCCAGCGTCTGTATGACGCGGTTGATCTGCGCGCCGCTGAAGGATCTTGTGTAATAACACTATCGATTCTATTGACATACCTGCAAGCCAGCACCTTCTGTATGATCTTGGACAGGTCCTCGAAGTGCCCCTTGCTGTCCACGCAGTACTTGTGCGCCAGCGTCTGTATGACGCGGTTGATCTGCGCGCCGCTGAAGGATCTTGTGTAATAACACTATCGATTCTATTGACATACCTGCAAGCCAGCACCTTCTGTATGATCTTGGACAGGTCCTCGAAGTGCCCCTTGCTGTCCACGCAGTACTTGTGCGCCAGCGTCTGTATGACGCGGTTGATCTGCGCGCCGCTGAAGGATCTTGTGTAATAACACTATCGATTCTATTGACATACCTGCAAGCCAGCACCTTCTGTATGATCTTGGACAGGTCCTCGAAGTGCCCCTTGCTGTCCACGCAGTACTTGTGCGCCAGCGTCTGTATGACGCGGTTGATCTGCGCGCCGCTGAAGGATCTTGTGTAATAACACTATCGATTCTATTGACATACCTGCAAGCCAGCACCTTCTGTATGATCTTGGACAGGTCCTCGAAGTGCCCCTTGCTGTCCACGCAGTACTTGTGCGCCAGCGTCTGTATGACGCGGTTGATCTGCGCGCCGCTGAAGGATCTTGTGTAATAACACTATCGATTCTATTGACATACCTGCAAGCCAGCACCTTCTGTATGATCTTGGACAGGTCCTCGAAGTGCCCCTTGCTGTCCACGCAGTACTTGTGCGCCAGCGTCTGTATGACGCGGTTGATCTGCGCGCCGCTGAAGGATCTTGTGTAATAACACTATCGATTCTATTGACATACCTGCAAGCCAGCACCTTCTGTATGATCTTGGACAGGTCCTCGAAGTGCCCCTTGCTGTCCACGCAGTACTTGTGCGCCAGCGTCTGTATGACGCGGTTGATCTGCGCGCCGCTGAAGGATCTTGTGTAATAACACTATCGATTCTATTGACATACCTGCAAGCCAGCACCTTCTGTATGATCTTGGACAGGTCCTCGAAGTGCCCCTTGCTGTCCACGCAGTACTTGTGCGCCAGCGTCTGTATGACGCGGTTGATCTGCGCGCCGCTGAAGGATCTTGTGTAATAACACTATCGATTCTATTGACATACCTGCAAGCCAGCACCTTCTGTATGATCTTGGACAGGTCCTCGAAGTGCCCCTTGCTGTCCACGCAGTACTTGTGCGCCAGCGTCTGTATGACGCGGTTGATCTGCGCGCCGCTGAAGGATCTTGTGTAATAACACTATCGATTCTATTGACATACCTGCAAGCCAGCACCTTCTGTATGATCTTGGACAGGTCCTCGAAGTGCCCCTTGCTGTCCACGCAGTACTTGTGCGCCAGCGTCTGTATGACGCGGTTGATCTGCGCGCCGCTGAAGGATCTTGTGTAATAACACTATCGATTCTATTGACATACCTGCAAGCCAGCACCTTCTGTATGATCTTGGACAGGTCCTCGAAGTGCCCCTTGCTGTCCACGCAGTACTTGTGCGCCAGCGTCTGTATGACGCGGTTGATCTGCGCGCCGCTGAAGGATCTTGTGTAATAACACTATCGATTCTATTGACATACCTGCAAGCCAGCACCTTCTGTATGATCTTGGACAGGTCCTCGAAGTGCCCCTTGCTGTCCACGCAGTACTTGTGCGCCAGCGTCTGTATGACGCGGTTGATCTGCGCGCCGCTGAAGGATCTTGTGTAATAACACTATCGATTCTATTGACATACCTGCAAGCCAGCACCTTCTGTATGATCTTGGACAGGTCCTCGAAGTGCCCCTTGCTGTCCACGCAGTACTTGTGCGCCAGCGTCTGTATGACGCGGTTGATCTGCGCGCCGCTGAAGGATCTTGTGTAATAACACTATCGATTCTATTGACATACCTGCAAGCCAGCACCTTCTGTATGATCTTGGACAGGTCCTCGAAGTGCCCCTTGCTGTCCACGCAGTACTTGTGCGCCAGCGTCTGTATGACGCGGTTGATCTGCGCGCCGCTGAAGGATCTTGTGTAATAACACTATCGATTCTATTGACATACCTGCAAGCCAGCACCTTCTGTATGATCTTGGACAGGTCCTCGAAGTGCCCCTTGCTGTCCACGCAGTACTTGTGCGCCAGCGTCTGTATGACGCGGTTGATCTGCGCGCCGCTGAAGGATCTTGTGTAATAACACTATCGATTCTATTGACATACCTGCAAGCCAGCACCTTCTGTATGATCTTGGACAGGTCCTCGAAGTGCCCCTTGCTGTCCACGCAGTACTTGTGCGCCAGCGTCTGTATGACGCGGTTGATCTGCGCGCCGCTGAAGGATCTTGTGTAATAACACTATCGATTCTATTGACATACCTGCAAGCCAGCACCTTCTGTATGATCTTGGACAGGTCCTCGAAGTGCCCCTTGCTGTCCACGCAGTACTTGTGCGCCAGCGTCTGTATGACGCGGTTGATCTGCGCGCCGCTGAAGGATCTTGTGTAATAACACTATCGATTCTATTGACATACCTGCAAGCCAGCACCTTCTGTATGATCTTGGACAGGTCCTCGAAGTGCCCCTTGCTGTCCACGCAGTACTTGTGCGCCAGCGTCTGTATGACGCGGTTGATCTGCGCGCCGCTGAAGGATCTTGTGTAATAACACTATCGATTCTATTGACATACCTGCAAGCCAGCACCTTCTGTATGATCTTGGACAGGTCCTCGAAGTGCCCCTTGCTGTCCACGCAGTACTTGTGCGCCAGCGTCTGTATGACGCGGTTGATCTGCGCGCCGCTGAAGGATCTTGTGTAATAACACTATCGATTCTATTGACATACCTGCAAGCCAGCACCTTCTGTATGATCTTGGACAGGTCCTCGAAGTGCCCCTTGCTGTCCACGCAGTACTTGTGCGCCAGCGTCTGTATGACGCGGTTGATCTGCGCGCCGCTGAAGGATCTTGTGTAATAACACTATCGATTCTATTGACATACCTGCAAGCCAGCACCTTCTGTATGATCTTGGACAGGTCCTCGAAGTGCCCCTTGCTGTCCACGCAGTACTTGTGCGCCAGCGTCTGTATGACGCGGTTGATCTGCGCGCCGCTGAAGGATCTTGTGTAATAACACTATCGATTCTATTGACATACCTGCAAGCCAGCACCTTCTGTATGATCTTGGACAGGTCCTCGAAGTGCCCCTTGCTGTCCACGCAGTACTTGTGCGCCAGCGTCTGTATGACGCGGTTGATCTGCGCGCCGCTGAAGGATCTTGTGTAATAACACTATCGATTCTATTGACATACCTGCAAGCCAGCACCTTCTGTATGATCTTGGACAGGTCCTCGAAGTGCCCCTTGCTGTCCACGCAGTACTTGTGCGCCAGCGTCTGTATGACGCGGTTGATCTGCGCGCCGCTGAAGGATCTTGTGTAATAACACTATCGATTCTATTGACATACCTGCAAGCCAGCACCTTCTGTATGATCTTGGACAGGTCCTCGAAGTGCCCCTTGCTGTCCACGCAGTACTTGTGCGCCAGCGTCTGTATGACGCGGTTGATCTGCGCGCCGCTGAAGGATCTTGTGTAATAACACTATCGATTCTATTGACATACCTGCAAGCCAGCACCTTCTGTATGATCTTGGACAGGTCCTCGAAGTGCCCCTTGCTGTCCACGCAGTACTTGTGCGCCAGCGTCTGTATGACGCGGTTGATCTGCGCGCCGCTGAAGGATCTTGTGTAATAACACTATCGATTCTATTGACATACCTGCAAGCCAGCACCTTCTGTATGATCTTGGACAGGTCCTCGAAGTGCCCCTTGCTGTCCACGCAGTACTTGTGCGCCAGCGTCTGTATGACGCGGTTGATCTGCGCGCCGCTGAAGGATCTTGTGTAATAACACTATCGATTCTATTGACATACCTGCAAGCCAGCACCTTCTGTATGATCTTGGACAGGTCCTCGAAGTGCCCCTTGCTGTCCACGCAGTACTTGTGCGCCAGCGTCTGTATGACGCGGTTGATCTGCGCGCCGCTGAAGGATCTTGTGTAATAACACTATCGATTCTATTGACATACCTGCAAGCCAGCACCTTCTGTATGATCTTGGACAGGTCCTCGAAGTGCCCCTTGCTGTCCACGCAGTACTTGTGCGCCAGCGTCTGTATGACGCGGTTGATCTGCGCGCCGCTGAAGGATCTTGTGTAATAACACTATCGATTCTATTGACATACCTGCAAGCCAGCACCTTCTGTATGATCTTGGACAGGTCCTCGAAGTGCCCCTTGCTGTCCACGCAGTACTTGTGCGCCAGCGTCTGTATGACGCGGTTGATCTGCGCGCCGCTGAAGGATCTTGTGTAATAACACTATCGATTCTATTGACATACCTGCAAGCCAGCACCTTCTGTATGATCTTGGACAGGTCCTCGAAGTGCCCCTTGCTGTCCACGCAGTACTTGTGCGCCAGCGTCTGTATGACGCGGTTGATCTGCGCGCCGCTGAAGGATCTTGTGTAATAACACTATCGATTCTATTGACATACCTGCAAGCCAGCACCTTCTGTATGATCTTGGACAGGTCCTCGAAGTGCCCCTTGCTGTCCACGCAGTACTTGTGCGCCAGCGTCTGTATGACGCGGTTGATCTGCGCGCCGCTGAAGGATCTTGTGTAATAACACTATCGATTCTATTGACATACCTGCAAGCCAGCACCTTCTGTATGATCTTGGACAGGTCCTCGAAGTGCCCCTTGCTGTCCACGCAGTACTTGTGCGCCAGCGTCTGTATGACGCGGTTGATCTGCGCGCCGCTGAAGGATCTTGTGTAATAACACTATCGATTCTATTGACATACCTGCAAGCCAGCACCTTCTGTATGATCTTGGACAGGTCCTCGAAGTGCCCCTTGCTGTCCACGCAGTACTTGTGCGCCAGCGTCTGTATGACGCGGTTGATCTGCGCGCCGCTGAAGGATCTTGTGTAATAACACTATCGATTCTATTGACATACCTGCAAGCCAGCACCTTCTGTATGATCTTGGACAGGTCCTCGAAGTGCCCCTTGCTGTCCACGCAGTACTTGTGCGCCAGCGTCTGTATGACGCGGTTGATCTGCGCGCCGCTGAAGGATCTTGTGTAATAACACTATCGATTCTATTGACATACCTGCAAGCCAGCACCTTCTGTATGATCTTGGACAGGTCCTCGAAGTGCCCCTTGCTGTCCACGCAGTACTTGTGCGCCAGCGTCTGTATGACGCGGTTGATCTGCGCGCCGCTGAAGGATCTTGTGTAATAACACTATCGATTCTATTGACATACCTGCAAGCCAGCACCTTCTGTATGATCTTGGACAGGTCCTCGAAGTGCCCCTTGCTGTCCACGCAGTACTTGTGCGCCAGCGTCTGTATGACGCGGTTGATCTGCGCGCCGCTGAAGGATCTTGTGTAATAACACTATCGATTCTATTGACATACCTGCAAGCCAGCACCTTCTGTATGATCTTGGACAGGTCCTCGAAGTGCCCCTTGCTGTCCACGCAGTACTTGTGCGCCAGCGTCTGTATGACGCGGTTGATCTGCGCGCCGCTGAAGGATCTTGTGTAATAACACTATCGATTCTATTGACATACCTGCAAGCCAGCACCTTCTGTATGATCTTGGACAGGTCCTCGAAGTGCCCCTTGCTGTCCACGCAGTACTTGTGCGCCAGCGTCTGTATGACGCGGTTGATCTGCGCGCCGCTGAAGGATCTTGTGTAATAACACTATCGATTCTATTGACATACCTGCAAGCCAGCACCTTCTGTATGATCTTGGACAGGTCCTCGAAGTGCCCCTTGCTGTCCACGCAGTACTTGTGCGCCAGCGTCTGTATGACGCGGTTGATCTGCGCGCCGCTGAAGGATCTTGTGTAATAACACTATCGATTCTATTGACATACCTGCAAGCCAGCACCTTCTGTATGATCTTGGACAGGTCCTCGAAGTGCCCCTTGCTGTCCACGCAGTACTTGTGCGCCAGCGTCTGTATGACGCGGTTGATCTGCGCGCCGCTGAAGGATCTTGTGTAATAACACTATCGATTCTATTGACATACCTGCAAGCCAGCACCTTCTGTATGATCTTGGACAGGTCCTCGAAGTGCCCCTTGCTGTCCACGCAGTACTTGTGCGCCAGCGTCTGTATGACGCGGTTGATCTGCGCGCCGCTGAAGGATCTTGTGTAATAACACTATCGATTCTATTGACATACCTGCAAGCCAGCACCTTCTGTATGATCTTGGACAGGTCCTCGAAGTGCCCCTTGCTGTCCACGCAGTACTTGTGCGCCAGCGTCTGTATGACGCGGTTGATCTGCGCGCCGCTGAAGGATCTTGTGTAATAACACTATCGATTCTATTGACATACCTGCAAGCCAGCACCTTCTGTATGATCTTGGACAGGTCCTCGAAGTGCCCCTTGCTGTCCACGCAGTACTTGTGCGCCAGCGTCTGTATGACGCGGTTGATCTGCGCGCCGCTGAAGGATCTTGTGTAATAACACTATCGATTCTATTGACATACCTGCAAGCCAGCACCTTCTGTATGATCTTGGACAGGTCCTCGAAGTGCCCCTTGCTGTCCACGCAGTACTTGTGCGCCAGCGTCTGTATGACGCGGTTGATCTGCGCGCCGCTGAAGGATCTTGTGTAATAACACTATCGATTCTATTGACATACCTGCAAGCCAGCACCTTCTGTATGATCTTGGACAGGTCCTCGAAGTGCCCCTTGCTGTCCACGCAGTACTTGTGCGCCAGCGTCTGTATGACGCGGTTGATCTGCGCGCCGCTGAAGGATCTTGTGTAATAACACTATCGATTCTATTGACATACCTGCAAGCCAGCACCTTCTGTATGATCTTGGACAGGTCCTCGAAGTGCCCCTTGCTGTCCACGCAGTACTTGTGCGCCAGCGTCTGTATGACGCGGTTGATCTGCGCGCCGCTGAAGGATCTTGTGTAATAACACTATCGATTCTATTGACATACCTGCAAGCCAGCACCTTCTGTATGATCTTGGACAGGTCCTCGAAGTGCCCCTTGCTGTCCACGCAGTACTTGTGCGCCAGCGTCTGTATGACGCGGTTGATCTGCGCGCCGCTGAAGGATCTTGTGTAATAACACTATCGATTCTATTGACATACCTGCAAGCCAGCACCTTCTGTATGATCTTGGACAGGTCCTCGAAGTGCCCCTTGCTGTCCACGCAGTACTTGTGCGCCAGCGTCTGTATGACGCGGTTGATCTGCGCGCCGCTGAAGGATCTTGTGTAATAACACTATCGATTCTATTGACATACCTGCAAGCCAGCACCTTCTGTATGATCTTGGACAGGTCCTCGAAGTGCCCCTTGCTGTCCACGCAGTACTTGTGCGCCAGCGTCTGTATGACGCGGTTGATCTGCGCGCCGCTGAAGGATCTTGTGTAATAACACTATCGATTCTATTGACATACCTGCAAGCCAGCACCTTCTGTATGATCTTGGACAGGTCCTCGAAGTGCCCCTTGCTGTCCACGCAGTACTTGTGCGCCAGCGTCTGTATGACGCGGTTGATCTGCGCGCCGCTGAAGGATCTTGTGTAATAACACTATCGATTCTATTGACATACCTGCAAGCCAGCACCTTCTGTATGATCTTGGACAGGTCCTCGAAGTGCCCCTTGCTGTCCACGCAGTACTTGTGCGCCAGCGTCTGTATGACGCGGTTGATCTGCGCGCCGCTGAAGGATCTTGTGTAATAACACTATCGATTCTATTGACATACCTGCAA
Source organism: Emmelina monodactyla (assembly GCA_916618145.1). Classification (NCBI taxonomy): domain Eukaryota; kingdom Metazoa; phylum Arthropoda; class Insecta; order Lepidoptera; family Pterophoridae; genus Emmelina; species Emmelina monodactyla. The sequence goes on along the minus strand of OU745304.1, from coordinate 9,292,870 downwards.
GCCAGCACCTTCTGTATGATCTTGGACAGGTCCTCGAAGTGCCCCTTGCTGTCCACGCAGTACTTGTGCGCCAGCGTCTGTATGACGCGGTTGATCTGCGCGCCGCTGAAGGATCTTGTGTAATAACACTATCGATTCTATTGACATACCTGCAAGCCAGCACCTTCTGTATGATCTTGGACAGGTCCTCGAAGTGCCCCTTGCTGTCCACGCAGTACTTGTGCGCCAGCGTCTGTATGACGCGGTTGATCTGCGCGCCGCTGAAGGATCTTGTGTAATAACACTATCGATTCTATTGACATACCTGCAAGCCAGCACCTTCTGTATGATCTTGGACAGGTCCTCGAAGTGCCCCTTGCTGTCCACGCAGTACTTGTGCGCCAGCGTCTGTATGACGCGGTTGATCTGCGCGCCGCTGAAGGATCTTGTGTAATAACACTATCGATTCTATTGACATACCTGCAAGCCAGCACCTTCTGTATGATCTTGGACAGGTCCTCGAAGTGCCCCTTGCTGTCCACGCAGTACTTGTGCGCCAGCGTCTGTATGACGCGGTTGATCTGCGCGCCGCTGAAGGATCTTGTGTAATAACACTATCGATTCTATTGACATACCTGCAAGCCAGCACCTTCTGTATGATCTTGGACAGGTCCTCGAAGTGCCCCTTGCTGTCCACGCAGTACTTGTGCGCCAGCGTCTGTATGACGCGGTTGATCTGCGCGCCGCTGAAGGATCTTGTGTAATAACACTATCGATTCTATTGACATACCTGCAAGCCAGCACCTTCTGTATGATCTTGGACAGGTCCTCGAAGTGCCCCTTGCTGTCCACGCAGTACTTGTGCGCCAGCGTCTGTATGACGCGGTTGATCTGCGCGCCGCTGAAGGATCTTGTGTAATAACACTATCGATTCTATTGACATACCTGCAAGCCAGCACCTTCTGTATGATCTTGGACAGGTCCTCGAAGTGCCCCTTGCTGTCCACGCAGTACTTGTGCGCCAGCGTCTGTATGACGCGGTTGATCTGCGCGCCGCTGAAGGATCTTGTGTAATAACACTATCGATTCTATTGACATACCTGCAAGCCAGCACCTTCTGTATGATCTTGGACAGGTCCTCGAAGTGCCCCTTGCTGTCCACGCAGTACTTGTGCGCCAGCGTCTGTATGACGCGGTTGATCTGCGCGCCGCTGAAGGAGGCGCCGGCGTTGCTGTTCTCGTCCCCGGGCCGCGACTCCAGGCGGTGCTCGTTGATCTTGTGCAGGAGGGACTGGGGGGAATTAAGGTATTGCTTTGATGTTTGATGGGAGAATGCAGGACTTTTTGTGCAAGAGTTGGGAAGTTGTGTAAAACACCTAATAGTGCCCAAGTTTTCAGTAACTATTTCTCGAAACGCTAGTTTTCGAAACATTGCAGGTGTAAGTTAAAATCGCTAATGTTATCCAAAATATTGCTTGTAAAAAACGATAATTATCACTGACTTCTTAAGTATCTGATTAATCTTATACCTAAAGTTGGTCTTCGTAATGAAGAACTTATCTTAGAGAAGAAGAATGTTAAAATTGCTACAATTTTTAATGTAATTGAATTTTGACAGTAACTTTAACACATCCACATTACCAAACACGTTAAACTACGAATCCCTCCACACTAAACATTTGCAACATTACAAATCATAAAACACTTAGGGCGGGTTGTATCAAACAGTTGGTTAACGTATCTTTATACGTATGTACGTAACTTTTTGACGATTACATCAGGTGTTTAACGTACGTCAAAAACAAAGCGTTGTTTCGTCACAAAAATAATTGTTCGTCAATGTTATTCGAGTTTCCATTAAAAAGTAAATCATTACTATCATTTAAAATATATGAAAATAAACAGAATCCATAGGTATTGATAAAAGCTCTTCATCAAAGATGTCTTGTCAACTCAAAAGAAAAGTTACGTTAACCAGTTGGTGGATGGCCGGTCAACGTAAACATAGACATTGGTGAAACGACCCGTTTTCTAGCTTGACAGTTGTTAACGCCATTTTTAACGTTGACAGACACGTTGAGTAGTTGTGATACAACCTTCCTTTAATAACCACCAATCATTCAGACTCACCTCCAACACAGGTTTATTGGCGATCAGCTGCCTATAAACCCTGTCTGCCTTATCCAGCAGCGACCCAATAGTCTGCACCATCTTCTTCCTCTCCTCATCATTCTCTATGGTATCGACCGCGCAACAAGGGCGCGCAGTCAGCGTGTAGTCGAACTTAGCGTACTTGCAGAAACCGCACGAGTGGCATAGGAACGGGTCCTTCTCGTCGTAGTTTATGGCGCTAGGGTTAAAATGGGTTATGTTAGGTAGGAAATTTGGGTAAAATATTTTGTCTTCAGGCGACTGCTTTTCTATACTTATATTATAAAGAGGATGAAAGGTTTGTTTGTTTGTTTGAATAGGCTCAGAAACTACTGGACTGATTTAAAAATTCTTTCACCATCAGAATCCTACATTATCCTTGCTGAACATGGGCTTAACTTAGGTTACTTTTTGCTGCGGCTACTTATAAAAAGAATACAAAGAAAATTAAGTCGGTATATCGTTTTAAGAATAAAGTTGCCTGAAATACCTATAACATCCTTCCTTTAAGGACAAACATTTAAACTGGTTGTAAATATTTTGTAAAAATGACAACAATGAACCTTATACCCCTTACAATAAGGCCTACTCACCGACACTTGTGGCACTGGAATACGTTCTCGCCGCAATTAGCGCACACGCCGGGGTTGGCGGGCACCGACTGCGAGCAGCGCGGGCATTGCAGGGACTCGCCTATGGATGTTAGGTTGAAGTGGATTTTCTTTCGGTCCAAAATTTATTATTTTATTTATTTAGATTGAATGTTAAGGCTTTAGTATTAATTTTGGAATGCTCTTTGATATTACGTGTTAATTTTAATACGGCATAAAACTTTAAAATCACTTTACATTGTATCACCTTTAATTATTAGCCAATATCCTTTTTAACAACTCATCGCAGGGATTTAAAAGTGTATCCCTAGAACAAGTGAACATGAAAAATAACTGTTTTTATTTTCCACTTCACATCCCTACTTTCTTCACTTCTGTCACCTACTAACGGCCGAAACCAATATTCTACTATAGTTAAAACCTTGGAAATTAGAAACTGCTAGTTTTGTTTTTGTGACGTGTTTGTCATTTCCATATCAACAGCTATCTACCATAGTTTATTGAGACGCAAAAACATGGATAATAGTTACCATAGTTACACAAATAACAAGGCGTCAAAGGTTGGTAGAATATTGGTTTCGGGCGTAAATCGTAGTATATAGTACCCGTGGCCTGCTGGTTCTCGTAGAAGTCGGCGTACTCCATCATGAGGTTGCAGGCCACGATGGGCAGCGGGAAGTCCACGCGCAGCTCCGACTGCCCCGACTGCAGCTGCACGCGCTTGGCCTTGTGCCACATGCCTGGATTTACAAAGTAGACGGTGATTCACTGGTTAAATGAAATAAGAGAGGTTGAACGGTATTGTAGCGAGTTTGCAAGTTGATGGTAATGCTGCTGCAGTTTTGGTAACAGCCTCACAGGCAGAAAATAAATTAAGATTAACGTCAGACCATTTTAAATGATCATTGAAACTTTATAATTTGTTTAACAAAACAGAAATAACAAAAAATAACTTAAAATAGGTTGCTTTTCGTATGAATTAATTTTTCTTTTATACTCATTATTTACAGAGTATTCGTTAGTCTCGTTTGTTTTCTATAAAACTTGCATTTACAATCTAACTTACGACAATTCTGTTTGTTTTCTATACAACTTGTATTTACAATCTAACTTTAAACATCTGATAAGCTTCAAACACTACTAAATGAATCCTACTCACCCGGTTTATTCTTTAACTCCTGCACGGCTTGGACTGTCCTATTGTTGTAGTAGAAGTTGATGGTCCGCACCATCTTGCTCCTCTTGATGTCTCCGATGCGAAGACTGATGCGGCTTATCATGTGGCTGTTCACTAGCTTCACGATTTGAGTGGTCGTCGTGAACTTTGAGTCAATCTAAATGAAAATTAAAAGAAAATATTTTATAAATGAAAATGACATTAGACTTGAGAGGTAAAAAAATAGTTTGTCATGATATGAAATGGGAGCATGATACGTACCTTGATAGTAGGCAGTTTGATGGTGTGAATAGGCACTTCGGGATTATTGCACACAAGACAGGGCTCCGATTCTAAGTAATACCTAATAATTATAGAAAACAATGTTAGTGAAAGTTGAAAACAAACAACACTCAGTAAAATGTACCTTATAGTAATGATAGTGGCATGAATTGTTACTTACCCGTCAAGCTCAACAAACGCAGACAAGCTAGCATACAATGATGCGTTTCCATGACATGATAGGAGTTTATTCTGATTGCGAAGTAAGTCTACAGCACTGCCCAAGTATTTCTAAAAGGAAGTCAAAAATATTTTTGTAATTACTTAAATAAAAAAATGATTTTTATTGAGCAAAGTTCATAAACTTACGTTAGCAACCTCAGTTTCAATATCAGGTGTTTTGAGAGTGAAGTATCCCAGGAGATCGACGAACTGAGCCGCCTTGCGACCGTATTGCGGCAAAGTGGGCCATATGCTCCACAGCAGACCGACCAATTTCGCTTGGTCGGGTTGCTGGCAGTTGCTGCAATATTATATACACTTTAAAATCGTGTCCTGGAAAAAACACTGTTTTAATACATAGTTTTTAATACAAACTTACTTGTAAATAGCCAACAGAAGAGCGTGCGCTTGCCAACGGACAGCTGTCGAGTTGGTTTCAAGTAAGAATGCTTTGACAAACATTTTTAGTTCTTCTTGAGATACCTATAAAAATCATCGATTACAGATAATTCTTATTATTATTAAATAGGTTAAAAATTATTTAAAAGTAGGAAATAGTATATTTCAATACAAGTGTGGAAAGGCTGTAGGAAATAGTATATTTCAATACAAGTGTAGGACGGTTCCGCACGTGTACTGAACGACTATTTTTAATACAGTTGCGAAAAAATAAAGCAATTTAATAAAATATAAAATTAGGATCGTAAATGTCGAAATAACTCATTTTGAAAATGGCGCTATTTTTTCTTCACCCATTTGGTAGGCAAAGGTTACTATGCCCATACAGCCAAGTCTTCAGTAGATTTTTTTTATTGATATTAAATGAAAATGAAATTTAATGAGATAAAATGAAATGAAACCAACCCCACTACTTCAATCAAATCATTAAATCTGATATCGAAACAAACTAGTAGCTTTTTTTAGAAATTAACCTACGCTACGTAAGTATTAACATGAATCATAAAAACTTCTTTGTTTTTTTTTTTTAGTAAAAACTTCATGGTTGGTTAATTTTTCTTTTTAATAGACATTATTTTGACAGTTGGGAAAGAGAACGCACGAGTGCGGGAAAGGTAAAAAAAAAGCACGCGTGTGTAATAGCCCACATCCCGAACGCTATACGTCCCTGCAATACGCCACTTTTTGAGCAACTGTATTAAAATAGTATATTTTACTACAAGTGTGGAAAGGCTGTCATTGCAACGAGTTCCGACAAATGTCTACCGGAGCCGAGGCACAGCCGAAGGCGAGGGTTGACAGGCGGGACGAGTTGCAATGATGGTTCCGCACGTGTACTGAACGACTAATTTTAATACAGTTGCGAAAAAATTAAGCAATTTAATAAAAAAATAAAAACACAATAAACTCGTCAATTTAAATCTCTAAATTCGTCGTATGTAGATATGTAGCGATTTTTTGGACTTTTCAGATAAATTATACTCCGAAGCATTTTGTGCAATTATACTGAGTTCCGGTTGTGTTAATTCAAACAAATTAGGATCGTAAATGTCGAAATAACTCATTTTGTGCAACAAACTCAAAAAGAAAATTCCTGGAAAATGGCGCCATTTTTTCTTCACCCATTCTGGTAGGCAAAGGGAACTATGCCAATACAGCCAAGTCATCAGTAGATTTTTTTATTGATATGAAATTAAAATGAAATTTCATGAGATAAAATGAAATGAAACCTAACCTCACTAATTCAAACAAATCATTTTATCTGATATCGAAACAAATTATTAGCTTTTTTTTAGAAATATACCTACGCTACGTATTAACATGAATCATAAAAACTTCTTTGATTTTTTTTGTAAAAACTTCATGGTTGATTTTTCTTTTTAATAGACAGTTGGAAAAGAGAACGCACGAGTGCGGGAAAGGTAAAAAACAAAGCACGAGTGTGTAATAGCCCACATCCCGAATGCTATACGTCCCTGCAATATGCCACTTTTTGAGCTACTGTATTAAAAAATAATGTTTAACAATTTTAATTCTATTTATTAAACAAGACTTAAGACCGATTAGTTCATTCAGACCTTCTGATACTGGGTGACAACTTCGAAAACGTATTTTGCAAATTAAGTTTAGCAACTTCGTACAGATCTAGCTATATTTATAAACATTCAACATAAGAGTATGTAGTATAATGTAACCTGGGTAAGTATGATCCCGACGAGCGTGGGCAGGTGCCGCTGCTGGAACTTGGCGCCGTCGCACACGTAGTCGCTGTCCGCGCTGCGCTCGCGCTCCACGCCCGCGCCGCCCCACTCCGCGCCGCCGCTACCACCGGATGCGGCCGGCTACATGATATAACAAAGGTGTGATACATGAACGAGTCAGTTTACGTTAAAGTGTGAAAGAAGCTGGCGTAACCTAGAGTTGTTTAAGAATGAATTATTTATAAATAAACATTCAAGCGTGTCGTTCGTTCAACGCCATACGTAGATCTATTCAAAAGAACGTGTTAATGTAATTCGAAATTCACACTTGAAAATTTAGTATTACTCCAATCAACTGTATGTCTTATTCTATCACAATAAAGCTGTATAGTCTCTTGAGTTGATTTGCAGGGAGTAATTTCTGAAACTACTAATCCTTCTCTTCCCGCTACATTATCATGTAATGACAAAAGCCAGTTTCTTTCCGATGCGAGTTACTGCAGACGGGAGGCTCCTTGGTCACCCTAGACTCTTGCAGCCTCATACCCTCAGCGTAGCATTCTCGTCAAGTGCTGCCAGTTGCACTAGCATCCTCACCGTGGCAGTCTTGTCGCCGGCACAGAGCGCGGCCTGCAGCAGCTGCAGCACGGTGGGCGCCACGTGCGGGTGCACACTCCGGGCGGCGCGCACCAGCCACGGCAGCGTCTCCGGCCGCTCCACCGCGCACGTGTGCTGCCAGTGGCCGGTGCGGCGCCACACCCCCCCTACCATCTCACCGTGGCAGTCTTGTCGCCGGCACAGAGCGCGGCCTGCAGCAGCTGCAGCACGGTGGGCGCCACGTGCGGGTGCACACTCCGGGCGGCGCGCACCAGCCACGGCAGCGTCTCCGGCCGCTCCACCGCGCACGTGTGCTGCCAGTGGCCGGTGCGGCGCCACACCCCCCCTACCATCTCACCGTGGCAGTCTTGTCGCCGGCACAGAGCGCGGCCTGCAGCAGCTGCAGCACGGTGGGCGCCACGTGCGGGTGCACACTCCGGGCGGCGCGCACCAGCCACGGCAGCGTCTCCGGCCGCTCCACCGCGCACGTGTGCTGCCAGTGGCCGGTGCGGCGCCACATCCCCCCAACCATCTCACCGTGGCAGTCTTGTCGCCGGCACAGAGCGCGGCCTGCAGCAGCTGCAGCACGGTGGGCGCCACGTGCGGGTGCACACTCCGGGCGGCGCGCACCAGCCACGGCAGCGTCTCCGGCCGCTCCACCGCGCACGTGTGCTGCCAGTGGCCGGTGCGGCGCCACATCCCCCCTACCATCTCACCGTGGCAGTCTTGTCGCCGGCACAGAGCGCGGCCTGCAGCAGCTGCAGCACGGTGGGCGCCACGTGCGGGTGCACACTCCGGGCGGCGCGCACCAGCCACGGCAGCGTCTCCGGCCGCTCCACCGCGCACGTGTGCTGCCAGTGGCCGGTGCGGCGCCACACCCCCCCTACCATCTCACCGTGGCAGTCTTGTCGCCGGCACAGAGCGCGGCCTGCAGCAGCTGCAGCACGGTGGGCGCCACGTGCGGGTGCACACTCCGGGCGGCGCGCACCAGCCACGGCAGCGTCTCCGGCCGCTCCACCGCGCACGTGTGCTGCCAGTGGCCGGTGCGGCGCCACACCCCCCCTACCATCTCACCGTGGCAGTCTTGTCGCCGGCACAGAGCGCGGCCTGCAGCAGCTGCAGCACGGTGGGCGCCACGTGCGGGTGCACACTCCGGGCGGCGCGCACCAGCCACGGCAGCGTCTCCGGCCGCTCCACCGCGCACGTGTGCTGCCAGTGGCCGGTGCGGCGCCACACCCCCCCTACCCTCTCACCGTGGCAGTCTTGTCGCCGGCACAGTGCGCGGCCTGCAGCAGCTGCAGCACGGTGGGCGCCACGTGCGGGTGCACACTCCGGGCGGCGCGCACCAGCCACGGCAGCGTCTCCGGCCGCTCCACCGCGCACGTGTGCTGCCAGTGGCCGGTGCGGCGCCACATCCCCCCTACCATCTCACCGTGGCAGTCTTGTCGCCGGCACAGAGCGCGGCCTGCAGCAGCTGCAGCACGGTGGGCGCCACGTGCGGGTGCACACTCCGGGCGGCGCGCACCAGCCACGGCAGCGTCTCCGGCCGCTCCACCGCGCACGTGTGCTGCCAGTGGCCGGTGCGGCGCCACACCCCCCCCTACCATCTCACCGTGGCAGTCTTGTCGCCGGCACAGAGCGCGGCCTGCAGCAGCTGCAGCACGGTGGGCGCCACTCCCCCCTACCATCTCACCGTGGCAGTCTTGTCGCCGGCACAGAGCGCGGCCTGCAGCAGCTGCAGCACGGTGGGCGCCACGTGCGGGTGCACACTCCGGGCGGCGCGCACCAGCCACGGCAGCGTCTCCGGCCGCTCCACCGCGCACGTGTGCTGCCAGTTGCCGGTGCGGGCGGACACCATCTCCGCACAAGCCTGAAAATAACAAATATTCGTAAGCTAAATCATTACACAGAAACAATCCAAGTCGCTAATTGTGACTGTTTGTATGTTTGTCCGCTAACTCGTCCTAAACCACGTAACAGATTTTAATGCTGTTTTCTCAATCTTAAAGGAAATTCTTTCACTTAAATTTGTAACTAAAGAGCATTCAGATTAAGTTATTTCAAATTCGCTAAAATTCTATATTTCGTGAACAACACGGCCAAACACTACTGCGAAGCGTGGGCGACTCTATTTTCCTCCACCCACCTTGAGATGGTCCATGAGGCGCACGAGCAGGTCGTAGGCGGGCTCGGCGGCCAGCAGCGCGCGCGCGCCGCGCAGGTGCGAGTCCAGCGCGTGCACGTCGCGCACCTGCCGGTAGCGCTCGCGCGTGCCGCACAGCAGCAGCAGCAGCTTGCGCACCTGCTTCCTGACACACCAAACAATCGTATATTTAAAACAGTTGCTCAAAAAAAGGCGTATTGCAGGGGCGTTTAGCGCTCGGGATGTGGGCTATTACACACTCGTGCTCTTTTTTACCTTTCGCGCACTCGTGCGTTCTCTTTCCCAACTGTCAAAATAATGTCTATTAAAAAGAAAAATTAACCAACCATGAAGTTTTTACAAAAAAAACAAAGAAGTTTTTATGATTCATGTTAATACGTAGCGTAGGTATACTTCTAAAAAAAACTACTAGTTTGTTTCGATATCAGATTTAATGATATGATTGAAGTAGTGTGGTTGGTTTCATTTCATTTTATCTCATTAAATTTCATTTTCATTTGATATCAATAAAAATATTCTACTGAAGACTTGGCTGTATGGGCATGGAAATGTACTATTTCAATACAACTGTGGAAAGACTGTCATTACAACGAGTTCCGACAAATGACTACCCGAGCCGAGGCACAGCCGAAGGCGAGGGTCGACAGGCGGGACGAGTTGCAATGACCGTTCCGCACGTGTGCTGAACGACTATTTTTAATAGAGTTGCGAAAAAATAAAGCAAGACATAACTCATTTTGTGCAACAAACAACTAATTTGGCAAAGAAAATTTCTGGAAAATGGCGCCATTTTTTCTTTACCCATTCTGGTAGGCAAAGGGAACTATGCCCATACAGCCAAGTCTTCAGTAGATTTGTTTTTGATATGAAACCTAACCTAACCTCACTAATTCAATCAAATCATTAAATCTGATATCGAAACAAATTAGTAGATTTTTTTTAGAAATATACCTACGCTACTGTAGAGGTGCATCCCTATTATGTTACCCATCACTAGTGATTGAAATATAAGAACTGTCACTTAAATGTGTGGAATGAAAATACAAGTTTGTTATGCTGATTAAATCCTGTTTTAATTAAAGAAACCCAACAATAAATTGGCGACGAGGATTAAAATAGAGAAATACAGGCTTGTTGAATCGTGCAGCCAATAATATTTCTCAAAGTATGCAATGGCATTATCCGGGCTTGGTGAACCAAATTTAGCGGCAGCCGCAGCCATGGCTTTCCAGCCCTTTGTGGAACCACATACAGTAGGCGAAAGATGGAGAATCTGGCTTAGAAACTTTAACTACTATATCGACGGAATAATAGGCCTATCAAGTAAGCAGAAAGTCGCTAGATTATTACACCAGGCGGGCAGCGAAGTACAGGAAGTGTATGACACGTGCAAAGAAGAAAAAGATAGATTCGAGGACGTTGTAGCAAAACTAAATGCTTATTTCATACCAAGTGTAAACGTGGCTTACGAAAGACAGAATTTTCGAGCAATTTCTATGAAACAAAATGAAACGGTAGATCAGTTTGTACTAAGACTCAGAACAGCAAGCAGATACTGTAAATTTGACAATCAAGAGGACATGATAAGAGATCAAGTCATAGAAAAATGCAAGCGAGAAAACTTAAGAAGAAAACTACTGAGAAAAGGAGGAGAACTCGAATTATCATCGCTACTAGAAATTGCTAGGTTGTATGAATTAGAAAACCATGATGAGTTTAAGAAAGAAGATGAAATGAAGGAAGACATAACAATCAATGCAATATATAAATGCTTTAGATGTGGTGGTACTGGACATCTAGCTAAGAGCAAGGTATGCCCTGCACTCCAGACAGCTTGTCGTAAATGTAACATAAAAGGACACTTTGCCAAATGTTGTAAAACCAAAACAGATAAAAACAAGGATATTTCATACAAAAAGAAGAAGAAGTATTTGAAGTACATTTTGGAAAGTTCATCAGAGGAGGAATCAGACCCCAATGGTTCTGAAGAAAACTATGGTATGGATGTAAACTCAGTTTTTAGTATTCTCTATAATGACTGTAAGTATCAAATAAATGTTGGAAAAGGCAATATACCATGTAAATTTGTAATAGATTCAGGTGCTTCAGTTAATGTTATAGATAAGAAAACATTTAAAAAACTTATTAGTGCTGGTTTATCATGTAAATTAGACTCATCTATTGACAAGAGATATTATGCCTATGGTGGCAAAGAATTGTCTCAAGTTGGTACTTTTAAAACTACATTATTTTCACCAGATACACACAAAAATATTGAGACTAAAATTCTTGTTTACAGGGGACATGGACCATCATTGTTAAGTAGACACACATCCACGCAATTAGATTTGTTAAGAGTAGGGCCTGTTCACCAAATTTCAAGTTTATTACAAAAAGAAGATGTTGTTAAGAAATATTCAAATATTTTTAATGGCGTAGGTAAGCTAAAGAACTTTAAACTTAAAATTCCAATAGATACAAATATAAAACTAATTGCACAGCCCATAAGGCGACAACCTTTTAACATGAGACCTATTGAACAAAAATTGATTAAAGAACTACTTGACAATGACATAATAGAGCCTGTGACTGGACCAACACCCTGTGTATCACCAAGTCATATTGTTAGCAAAAAAGAGAAGGGCCAATACAGACTTGTTGTTGATATGAGGAGAGCAAATGAAGCAGTACTCCGTGAGAGAGTGCCATTACCAACATTTGAGGAACTTTTGGCAGATCTCAATGGTTGTAAGTACTTTTCTTCTATTGACATGAAATGGGGGTATCATCAAATTGAATTAGAAGAGGAATCAAGGAATATAACTGTTTTCAGTTCAAGTTTGGGTTTATTTCGTTACAAACGTTTATTATTTGGTATTCGCTGTGCTAGTGAAATGTTCCAAAGGGTAATTGCTCATTTATTGCAAGGTATTGATGGGGTTGCCAATAGCCAGGATGACATCAGAATTGGTGGAAAAACAGTTGAGGAACATAATTATAGACTTCAGCAAGTACTGGATAGACTATATAATAATGGCATTACATTAAACGAAAACAAATGTTTATTTGGTGTTACTGAGATAAATTTCCTTGGGCATCATCTTTCAGCAGATGGTATCAGACCAACAGCCACAAGTCAACGAGTTATACAAGACTTCCGAGCCCCAGAAAACAAAGCGGAGGTTAGAAGCTTTCTTGGGCTCGCCAACTTTTCTGCAAGGTTTATTCCTAATTTTAGTACATTATCAGAGCCACTACGAAACCTGACTAGAAACGATAACAATTTTACCTGGACTGACAAACATGAAAAAGCATTTCAACAACTCAAAGACTGTATTTCCAAGGCACCAGCTTTAGGGTATTATGACAAAGATGCAGCTACAACCTTGGTGACAGATGCAAGTCCTGTTGGCATTGCTGCTGTATTAATTCAACATCAGAAAATTAATAATGAACTTCAACCTATCATTATAAAATACATAAGTAAAGCTTTATCTCCAACAGAGCAGCGGTACTCACAGACTGAAAAGGAAGCCTTAGCCATAGTGTGGGCTTGTGAGAATTTGTACATGTATTTAATAGGAAAACAATTTACTATTCTATCTGATCATAAACCTCTTGAAATTATCTACTCACCAAAGTCCAAGCCAAGTGCAAGGATACAAAGATGGGTATTAAGATTACAACCATTTACTTTCAAAGTTATATATAAACCTGGCAAGACTAACATAGCTGACCCAATATCTAGATTGTTAAATACAAATGATAGTTCTCAAATGGCAACAGAAGACAATGAAGATGTTAAGTTATTGGCTTTTATTGAGGTTCAAGCAGTGACATTACAGGAAATACAAGAAGCCACACAATCTGACAGAGAGCTAATACAGTTAAAGGAAGCAATCAACAAGGACACTTGGACAAAGGATCTGAAGAAATATGAGCTTATTAAAACAGAATTATGTATTATTAGTGATATCATAATGAGAGGGTCAAGAATCCTTATCCCTAAAAAGTTAATACCGAGAATTCTAGAAGCAGGACATGAAGGACATCTTTCAAAAAACTCTATGAAGGCTAAATTGAGAGAGAAGGTCTGGTGGAATAAAATGGACAAAGACATAGAATACTGGATAGACACTTGTGAAGGATGCAGACTTGTAAGGCAGAATACTCATCCAGAGCCATTAACACCTACAGAGCTACCAAGCAAGGTATGGCAATTAGTAGCAATAGATTATCTTGGCCCGCTACCATCTGGCCATTACCTACTTTGTGTTGTTGATTACTATAGTAGATACTTTGAGGTAGAGATATTAAAGAATCAGACAGCTGATACCACAATCAAATCCCTGAAAAAAATAATAGCTTCAGAAGGACTTATGGAGGAGATTGTATGTGATAATGGACCAGCATTCCGTGACAAAAAGTTTAAAGAGTTTCTACAAGCTAATAACATCACACTCAGACATACTACACCGTTGTGGCCACAAGCAAACGGAGAGGTAGAAAGACAAAATAGAAATATTCTTAGAAGACTGCGGATAGCTCAAGGACTAAAAAAAGATTGGAGAAAGGAATTGCTAATTTATCTTTTGGCATACAGAACTACACCACACTCAAGTACAGGCTTGTCACCAGGAGATGTTTTTAGAGGAAGAAAATTAAGAACTAAAATACCAGAAATTAAATTAGAAGAACATAATTTCAACGATGAAGAAATGAGAGATAATGATAGATATAAAAAGAACCAATTTAGAGAATATGCTGATAAGAGGAGACATGCCCAACCATCAGAAATTCAACCTGGAGACAAGGTACTAGTAAAACAAAAGAAGGAAAACAAACTGTCAACTACTTTCTCACCAACAGAGCATACTGTCATTTGGAAAAGTGGTAACTCAATAGCTGCACAATCACCTGATGGTGGCATAGTCAAAAGGAATTCTTCACACTTCCAACCGGTCCACAAAAGGAATTTGAGCAACTTAGGAGAACAAAAGGAAAACGAATGTGAAAGAACTCTTTCTGCTTCAGCTGAAAATACTTCTAATGATAATGTACCTACTTATGACCTAATCAACCCGGATGTGACAAATGATACTAAATTAAATACACTAAATGATACTATAAAACACCCTGAAAAGAGAAATAGAAATTTGCCTTGCAAATATAAAGATTTTGTTTTGGGTCTCATCTTAGAATGTAAACTTAATAATGATAAAAACAAATTTGGATGTGTGCATACTTAACTAATTGTTCAATTTGATATAAGTAATTATCTCAACTAGATTATGTAACAATATGTTATTGTTTTGTATTAATGTCTGTGATTATCAATTACAGCTGCCTAAGAATTGTCATTATGTTTATTACCATATTTCAAATTGTATTTGATACTAGGATATACTTAAGTTGTTTTGTTTTATTAAGAAAAGAAGGGATTGTAGAGGTGCATCCCTATTATGTTACCCATCACTAGTGATTGAAATATAAGAACTGTCACTTAAATGTGTGGAATGAAAATACAAGTTTGTTATGCTGATTAAATCCTGTTTTAATTAAAGAAACCCAACAGCTACGTATTAACATTAATCACAAAAACTTCTTTGGTTTTTTTTTTGTAAAAACTTCATGTTTGGGTTTTCTTTATAATATACATTATTTTGACAGTTGGGAAAAAGAGCAACTGTATTAAAAACTGACTTTTGGATGTATTATGTAGTGAGGTAAAGCTCTCGCCCGTTACGAAAGGCAAATTTAAATGGGCTATGCTTAGGACGCTTGAAATATAAGCAAAAACTTATGCAATAGAAAACTTTGCAGATATCATTTTATGTATGTGGTTGTAAAGTAAAGTTCTCGCCTGTCACAAAGGCCTCGAACTATGATAAGGTTACGCTTAGAACGCTCGAAAGCCATTCAAAAACTTAACAGTAGGCAAAACGAAGTGCATTGAATTTGACGTGATTGAAAAAAAAACATTACGTAACTACTAAACAACAATATAAAGAAAGTGTTCATTCTGCATACTCCATCACAAAATCCAGTAGAACTACTAGGAATTTGCTTCCCAATAGTCTTACTAGTAAGACCCCTGGGATCTTTGGTAAATTTTCAGTTCTGAAAATTGTTAACTCTCACTCCACAATATTTATGTTTTATCTTAGGTCATACATTCAAGTTCACTATGTAGGTTTAATGTCTAAATATGTATATGCTCTGTCTACATGAGAGTAGGACTATTGGGGCATTTGTTCAACTGGTAAAACTACTGGGAACCAAAGTACTCAGAGGTCTTACTTGTAAGACTATGGGAAACAAATTCCCAGCCGTTCTAATCGTCATATTGTTTAGTCTAACTTTGACATTACAAAGGTTCGATTGTGAATTTCATTACTGTTTCTGTTTGTTAAGTACGCTTGATATCTAAAACCGCTTGTTAACTTAAGTGAGACCATGCAAAGCAACAGTTACATTTTCTTGAAATAGCATTGTCTGCGAAGAGTAACTCCTATACACATACTATATTCGAAAGGCAAGTTACTACGCGGTCACATTAACTAGACGCATGGAGTTGATGACGTCATTGTGTCGCTCAGCGCTCAATGCAGGGCTTCGCATTCCAGTGATGCGTCGAGTTAATGCGACCGAGTTATAGTCAGTTTGGTACCTGAGCGGCGTGTGCTGGTTCATCATGTACTCGCACAGCAGCGTGCGCCAGCGCTGGTCGAAGTGCGCGGGGTCGCAGTGCTTGTGCATCTGGCACGGCAGGCGCAGCGCCATCTCCATTAGTAATTGCGGGTAGTTGTCGAAAACGTCCAGTGCGTGGCCTTGGGGGGGAAAAGTGATGCTGGTTGGCAGGATTTTGGCCAATAGTAGATGGTAGTGGGTCGGGATTAGGGCGAATAAGTACTTCTGATAGTAGTTTAAAGCAAGAAAAGGTGTGTAACTTCTTAGATTTATGCGATCATTAATATCTGCAGTATACAAAATCTATAGTCTGTGAACAATCTATGTACAAGCCCAACCATTGTCTAAGGTTTGATACCGTTAAAATCCTAGCAAAAGAGAATCATTTTATTCCTAGGTTGGTAAGCGAAACTATTGAAATTAAAAAACACCCTAACTTCAATAAAGAAAATAGTTGGAATCTGTCACCAACGGTGGATCCAATACTTAGCAAAATAAAAAAGAACAACCAGCAAACAAAAAAACAGATAAAACAAGAAACTGTTAGCGCCTATTGTGTGAACCCGGGAAATTATGCGAAGAATTACGTAGCAGATGGCGTTGAATTCGATAATTGTTTTTTTCTATACTCTATGTAGACGACAAACATCTCAGTCTACCCGTGACCACGGCATTTGTAAAAATATCGAAACGTCGGAAAATCTAAAATAAATTAATAAACGCGTACGAACCCGTTAAAATGAGTTTAATTTCAAGTAAGAAAAGGTATGTATAAGGGACAGACAGTGGCGCAAGAATATTGATCTCGTAACTGATTGGAAACGCTAAATTTATTTGTATCGATTTCTGAGTTTTTGAAACAACTGAACTTACTTTTGACGTATTCTTTCACGAAGAAAGGTTGCATATCAGGTAGTGGTTGAGGCGGCTGGGGCTTCAACAGAGTTTGCCCAGGCGGCGTTGTTCCTCCGTCTGGAAATATTACTCTTTTTATTACACTCAAATAAGATCTTTGTTGTTTAAACCTAATTTTCTTCGTGCTTGGAAAGGCACATTAATATCGGGTACTTTTTATATTAGAATTTTCATATAAATGAGCTACTTTTCTTTATTAAACTTAGATGCTCTAAACGTCGTTTCCTAATAACTTTGAAACAATTACAATATGCCCTACAAAGACATACTCAACATAGGATGATATTCTGAACTGACTACCAACATCAATAGCTTCAGTTCTAGAATTCATTTGTTTCCGTCTAAGGCGTGAACTCTCAAAACTACGTCAGAATCATATGGAGTTAAGTTGACCAATCCTATTAAACCCATAATCAACTCACTGGCAGTCTTCTCCCGCCAGTACGGCAGCAGCTGGCTCAGCACGTTGTAACAATGTAACGGCGCCTTGGCCCGCACGAGCGCGGCCGCCCCCAGTCTAGACACGTGCGCGGCGCACGCGCTGCCGCACACCTCCGCGCGCGCCGCGCCCCCGCCGCCGCCCGCCTTCCAGCGGGACATCACCACGCCTGGGGGAAAACGATCATTAATATACATGCTTTAGGCCCAATTGCAGGGAACGTTTTAACCTCGAGTTAGCTTCGGGTTAGCTAACTCAGGTTTAAATGGCGCCACCATCGATTGAAACTACTTCTTATTACAACTGATGGTGGCGCCATTTAAATCTGAGTTAGCTAACCCGAGGTTAAAACGTTCCCTGCAATTGGGCCTTAGAATGGAATGTTCACGTTCAATATGGAATGTTTACTAAACGAACCAATAAATTTCGATCTGAATAAAAGATTAATCATAATCTGTGAAGTTAAAGTTAAAATCTTAGCCATTGTGCGTCATTAACGATCATGTCCAATAACTCAAATCTTGATGTATCAAGTAACAAAAATAATCAGCATCATATATCTTATTTTTTTTATCTTTCGTTTTGGAAGATAACCTGCAGAACAGGTATAAGCTACTGTAATTAAATCTACTATAGATAATCCAGATCTTCACGCGTTTGCCAACTTAAAAGAAACCCTAATCACAAAAAAACCCTAAAACCAAAGTACTCACTCAACAATCTCATAATAACCAGCTGCAGCTCCCTCCTATTAGTTCGCTCATGCACCGGCGGCACCATCGCCGTCTCCGCGCCCTCTCCCTCCGCCGGGTGGATGTCCAGCTCGCTGACCAGCAGTTCCAGCAGGCGGTCCAGCACCACGCGGTCGCCCTCCACGCCGGAGTCCAGGTCGCCGGCCAGCATGAGGACCACCTGGGGGAAACGGTGGGGTGTAGAGGTGAGGTTTGGAATGAAATAATAATAAAAGAAGTCTAATTTCCTTATTTACAAAAACTATACAGTTAACTGAATCCAATTTTGGATAGGTACAAACTTAATTCATATTTGACTTAGAAAATCATGAGTTATAAATAGAGTTTACTTTACGATTTAAAGACGGTTTGCGGAAATAACCAATAATGGACCACTGAATTAGGGAACCATATAAATAAAGTATATTTTTTTGTATTAAACATTAACATTATTTCAAGTTTTTAGAAATATATATTTCTAACTTACCTGTACAAAAGGTATAGCCCTGACGCCCGGCAGTTCCCGCAACTTGGGCAGCGCGTCCAGAGCGGCCGACAGCAAAGACAACCGCAACGCGTGTAGCTTGCGAGTCTCGGTCTCGGCCTCGACAGTACGAGATGTCGAGGCCACCGGCTGTGACGATGACGTGGATGGACCGGCTGTAGGATGCAACAAAAGAAAACAGTCAACTTGAGTATCTTTGCCAACCGTAGTTTTGACTTTTAGAAATATTAAGTGTGATAGGTCAGAATTTTACCAAGTGGCAATTTCAATTGAAAGAACGATTAGAAAAGTGAAAATCAAAAGAAACTACTATAAGTAGAATAGTAAGGAGCAAGTTATTACTGTTAAGGTTTGTTGAAGCTACTAGAGTAAGAAGAAAACTGTTGTACACGCAAAGGTTAACAAAATAAACTATATTACAAACATAAATGAAGATGAGTGAGATTTAGCTTAGTACATAAATAACATAGTTACCAGCAAAAAATACGTACATTTGTTACAAACCGTTTGGGTTTTTGTTATACAAAAATAGTTACAATGTGTGACGGTAGTTCACTAACACAAATTAAAACGAATGTTACCATAATAATGATTATTTTTGGGTATTAGTTGGTGAACTTTCGCCCTAAAAAGAGAGCACACGTTGTAATCGCATTACTAGCCTGTGGCAGAGTTGGCAACTGTCGTAGAGCTGGGAGGGACCGAGCCGTTAGGTGCTGATACCATCTCTCCTATGAACATTATACTATTTTTAATAATGTATTTAAGTAACACTTCCCGGGAAAGCTTTAAGTTTATAAAACCAAGAAACTTTAAATGTATGTTGGTGGTGATATATTCAGTCCAATTATAATCTAATTAGAAAGCCCTAAACTGTTTTACACAAACGAGTTTTATGGAAAACATATATTTTTAGTAGTCTGAAATCTTGAACCTTTCATTAACACATACGTATTATAAAGGAACAATATTTATTGGGCTTTAGATTAAACATATCTTTAATTAATATGAATTAGTAGAAAATACAACATGTAGCCGCCATTAGATTCAATACAAATCCGCGCCCAACGGCAGTGACGCCAACCAGTCCATTGAATGCTAGGGATGTCCGGTTACCGATTACTTTTATTTTACAGCTAACAGTATGTTGCGTATAACAAAACTAATTTCTCGTCAAACTTCTGTACCCTCCTTCCCGCTCTAGTGTCACTCACCATAAGCGCTGCTGCGTCCGGACACGCCGCCGATGCTGTCGGCGCCGGAGCCGCCGCTCTCGGAGCCCGCGGAGCCCGCGGAGCCCGGCGGCTCGGCCGGGGACGTGCGCAGCGTGCTGCCGTCCGTGGCCGCCGTGCTGCCCTCGTCGTCGGAACTAGGGGATAAAGGTGGACGTTAGTATGGCCACGGTAGTAAAGCCTGCAGACAGTGCCGCCATCACGAATACTTTGCAAATCGCAACGTTAACGAGAGCTCGCGATACCAAAACGAAGTTGTCGATAGAAGCGATAACGAAGCACCTGCTAGTTAACTGGTAGCGGTACAGTTAGCTATATATGAAATAAAAATCATAACGTCGCTTTGATAAGTTCCTAAATGGTCAAAAGTGAAAAAAATAAGTTTTGTAAAATACCTCGTGATTACTTGATTTAGTTACGTTTACGTCCGCTTTTACGTGAATTTTATCAATTTTGTAAGAAGATCCTACGTTTACTATTCGATGGTTATTCGTCATTACGCTACGAAACGATCGCCACTATCGTCTCGTGGGCGGCAGTATCTACATGCAACAGTACAATACATACGGCGGCGGCGAGGCGGCGTGGTCGGGGTAGGCGGGGGCGGGCGGGGGCGGCGCGGAGGGCGCGGGGGGGCGGCCCTGCTCCTGCAGCGACAGCGCGATCGCCAGCTCCACCATCGTCTCGTCGTCCGCGTCCGCCGGGATGTCCAGGAGACCTTCCAGACCTAAGGGGACAACAACACTCATATTACGACATAGAAGAAATATTTACTGGGAGATTAGGTCGCAAACATGTAAGTAGGCATTCTGGAATTAGTGCACCTGAGTGAGAAACGTTATCGCTGCGACATATTTGGCAGCCGCCGACATATTAGCATTTACTTTTCATAAATTCTGGTGTTTAAAGTGTCACGACAATAACCGATTATCCCACTATTAGGTACACACTTCTCACTGCTTCACTAACCTCCATCCGGCGCCAGCAGCACCATAGGCTCGAGCGAGTCATCCACATCCATATACTGACTCTCATGCTGCTCCTCCCGCGCCGCTCCTAGATCAGACTCGGATACCACGTTCACGTCGGTGCCGGTCAACGACCCCGCGGGCTGCGCTGTGGTCGCTGATGACGCGGCCCCTAGGTTTGGATTTGAGTTTGAATTTAGTTGACCGAAGTGAAGGATAAGATGTATTTAAATAAATAATAATATAAATTAATAAATTGACACAATTTCTAGACAATTGCAACATATTGTATAACCCTTAGCTTTTGTTATGAGAACAAAAGGACTGGGATGATCCCAGTTACGTCTAATCCAATTTAAAGACACTTTATAATTTATTTTTTATTAGTTTTAATGAAAAGGCAAATATTACTTTTTTAATTACTACTATAGCAAGTGCAATAAGAGAAGACTGTCAAAAATTTGTGCGCAGCTTGAAAGTTTAGTTTGCATACCTGGAGTATTAGGTGGTGATGGTATGTATACTCGGCGCCTTTTGACTCTTGGACGCAACACTCTCATCAGAGCTGCCTTGGCTCCAAAGCTTATAGTTTGGTCTTCAGCCAACAGAAGCGATAGATATACTTGATTTCCAAAGTCGATCTAAAACATTTTCAATTGATATTTGATTCTTAATTTCAGTTTAACTAACAATTTATAACTGTTTTTCGACTACTTACACATTCAGGTTCACCATGCAACTGATAAGCATGTATGATATCAGCTAATGCATGTAGCACATGTTCCGTATGCCTCAGTCCATAGGAGAGTATCCCGGGTGGGCCGCCAGAGTTTTTGCTGCAAGAGGCCAATCGCCATAGAACGCTGATGAGAAGACCTATTAGATGGGGTTCCTTGTCTTTTTCATCGTGGTAATTGTCTTTCCAGTAGCTCGACCAGTCGCCTGTTCAAATAAGAAACATTTTTGATAATATTAATGCTAAAGTTGTGTTTATAGATCATGGGTTTACCAATGCAGAAAACATAAATTATGATTTGTTTTAGTAACACATGCCATTTTAAGTATACTCAGTGTCGTATCTCAGAAATCTTTGAACACAATGTCGAGTCGCCGCAATTTTTGAAATGTTGTTGGTAGGTAGAGTCTATCCAGTCAGAGCGAAAAGTTTTTTTAAGTTGGCCAAAAACAATGTTTCGGAAACAAATTGGCAGTGGTGGATTTACCACTAGGCTGAGTAGGCTGGAGCCTAGGGCGGTAGATTCTAGGGAGCGGCAAATTAGCCCAATTTTTTTTTTTGATCAAAAACATACCTACATACAGAAAAATAGTCTTAACATTTTTCAAATGAGTAATTTCAAGACCTTTTGAGTGTCTCTATTTTTAAACATTATTATAATATTTCAGAGTAAAGTTATTCATTATCTTGTTGGATTTGTTTTGTGAGGCATATTCTAGGGGGCGGCAGAATTGCCTGTATTTTTTATTTTATGAAAAACATACATAGAGAAAAATAGTCTTTAACATTTTACAAGTGGGTAATATCAAGACATTTTGAGTGTCATTTATCTCTATTTTTAAACATTATTATAATATTCCAAAACAAGTTATTACGGCATCTTTGTTGAAATTTCGTGAAATATTCTACTCTTAACACCTCCCACAATTTAAATCCTCTGATTTAAATTTCTTTTACCGTGTGCATTTTTGCAATTGCCTCCGTTGGGTTTTGGGCCATTTGCGTTTTAATATTTTTAGTTTGGCCTTGGTATATCCCGAGACTGGGACATGAGAAAAATAGAAAGAAACTTTATTCATCACAGGTAACAAAGAACAGTTAATGCAAGTCGGTATTTTACAACTTTAACTTTAAAGAAAATAGACCGAATAATGTAGTTGCAATCAGGGCACAGAATTTTATAGGGGCGGCAAAAATTTAAAAGCCTAAAGGCGGCAAATCTGTAAATCCGTTACTGCAAATTGGCCATAATAAACATAAACATGGCGAAGCGTGGGCGGGTCGCCATGCATCTTTTAAATACTGCATCGTCCTTACCATCAATGGGCGCGGGCGGCGCGGGCGCGGTGTACTTGAGCAGGTTGCTGGGCCGGGGCACGGCCACGGCGCGGGCCATGGCCGCCAGCCGCAGCAGCGCCTCGGGGTCCATGGTGCGCGCGTCCGGGGTGTTCTATACGATATGATGATGATGTCTTACCATCAATAGGCGCGGGCGGCGCGGGCGCGGTGTACTTGAGCAGGTTGCTGGGCCGGGGCACGGCCACGGCGCGGGCCATGGCCGCCAGCCGCAGCAGCGCCTCGGGGTCCATGGTGCGCGCGTCCGGGGTGTTCTATACGATATGATGATGATGTCTTACCATCAATAGGCGCGGGCGGCGCGGGCGCGGTGTACTTGAGCAGGTTGCTGGGCCGGGGCACGGCCACGGCGCGGGCCATGGCCGCCAGCCGCAGCAGCGCCTCGGGGTCCATGGTGCGCGCGTCCGGGGTGTTCTATACGATATGATGATGATGTCTTACCATCAATAGGCGCGGGCGGCGCGGGCGCGGTGTACTTGAGCAGGTTGCTGGGCCGGGGCACGGCCACGGCGCGGGCCATGGCCGCCAGCCGCAGCAGCGCCTCGGGGTCCATGGTGCGCGCGTCCGGGGTGTTCTATACGATATGATGATGATGTCTTACCATCAATAGGCGCGGGCGGCGCGGGCGCGGTGTACTTGAGCAGGTTGCTGGGCCGGGGCACGGCCACGGCGCGGGCCATGGCCGCCAGCCGCAGCAGCGCCTCGGGGTCCATGGTGCGCGCGTCCGGGGTGTTCTATACGATATGATGATGATGTCTTACCATCAATAGGCGCGGGCGGCGCGGGCGCGGTGTACTTGAGCAGGTTGCTGGGCCGGGGCACGGCCACGGCGCGGGCCATGGCCGCCAGCCGCAGCAGCGCCTCGGGGTCCATGGTGCGCGCGTCCGGGGTGTTCTATACGATATGATGATGATGTCTTACCATCAATAGGCGCGGGCGGCGCGGGCGCGGTGTACTTGAGCAGGTTGCTGGGCCGGGGCACGGCCACGGCGCGGGCCATGGCCGCCAGCCGCAGCAGCGCCTCGGGGTCCATGGTGCGCGCGTCCGGGGTGTTCTATACGATATGATGATGATGTCTTACCATCAATAGGCGCGGGCGGCGCGGGCGCGGTGTACTTGAGCAGGTTGCTGGGCCGGGGCACGGCCACGGCGCGGGCCATGGCCGCCAGCCGCAGCAGCGCCTCGGGGTCCATGGTGCGCGCGTCCGGGGTGTCGCGCAGTTCGCGTAGGGATGCGCACACGTACTGCATTATCGCTTGGTCCTAAGGTCAGGAATGAAGATGTAAGTGGAACAGAAGAGAAGAAGAATAAATGAAAGTTTTTAAATCACTTAACCTTTACAAACATCCTTTTAAACTACGAATCGATACGGCAACGTACGATTACTTACACAACCAGCATATTTCAATAACATTATTGTGCTAATTTTTCAAACAAAACTTGCTAATAATCTTACCTTGTATTGATGATACTGCGTCTGATGCAACGCTCTCAACAAGCACTGAGCGCGCGCGTGTAACTGCGCTGACGCAGGGGCGCAAAGTAACTTAGTTGCCGCCCCCGCGCCCGCGTCCGCCCCCGCCCCCGCAGCTGCCACGCTGCCTGCCGCCCCCGCACTTAGTTCTAGAGTCTCGAGTGCGGAACAAGCGAGCCGCTCAAGGAGACTAGGCTTCCAAGCGCCGGAGCCACCATCTGCTTCCTAGATTTAATACTAGTATGTTTAAACGCACACAAATAAAATTTTAACGACACAAGTTAGCGAAAAAACTTACAAAAGAAAGATGGACGCTATTCCTTTACCAATTGCTTTTTGTCGTATTTAGACTTTACCAAATTTAGATACCTAGAATGACATTATTTTGCAAAATGTTTACACATAAAATTATGTTGTTAAATAAAAAGAGATCATATAACATTACTTACTTGAGCAACCTTGCTAGATGACGGGCATGTCGAGGGGTCTTCATTTTCTTCCGGCCAACCAAACTGTTCTTTATTCTTGCCATACACCTGCAGAACATATACCATTAATATACATTCATTAAAAAACAATAATCGCTAACAGGTATATAGCTTACCTTAACACTGTCAACCATAGTGACGCCATCTGGGTCTTGCGATGGACCGAAATTGATCAACAATTTCTTGTCACATTGCAAAGATTCTTCCCGAGTAAGCGGAATATCGAACCAGCGATTTCTTACCACAATCGTTGGTATGGAACGACCATAAACCTACAAAATAAAACAATTAAACAAGGTACCAATGAATTATGACTTTAAGATCGCAGCAAAAAGGTAGAACTTACTTCGACATAAGTGGGAGTACGTGCGACATCTTGACTTCCGAGCAGCACACGAATGCCGCAGATTACCATGTTAGGGTCAGAATTGTTCACTTCCAATATAAATCCGCTCATTTTTGTCGAGACCACATACAAACCTACACAACATTTTAACTATTAATTGAGAGTAATGTAAAAAATATAGTTTTCAAGATATTTTGTAAGTCTTTTTTGTACTAACCGTTAGTATTAAGCCTGTGTTTGATTTGAGCGACGTTGTAGACTTGCAATAAGTCGTTTCCTCCAAACTCAATGTCGGACATGGCGACGCAGTGCTCGAAGAAGTCGATCGGGAATTGGGGCGCTCCACTTGCACTCGACTTTGTTATCGCCTTGAGGAAATAAGTTGTTACGTCATTGTTACCAGCCCCCCAAGTCAAGTGGCAAAGCAAATGAAAATTGTGTAATAAAAATGTGTGGGTCTGTCATTTTTTTAAGCTTGCTATTTGACAGTCTCATACATTTTTATTCGCTTACGCAAAGTACACATGCCACTTAACTTGGGGGGCAGGAATGATAAATAATTCTAAAGTAAGGCTTTTTATTTAAAC
Source organism: Emmelina monodactyla (assembly GCA_916618145.1). NCBI lineage: Eukaryota > Metazoa > Arthropoda > Insecta > Lepidoptera > Pterophoridae > Emmelina > Emmelina monodactyla. The sequence continues at coordinate 9,267,082 of OU745304.1, read as the reverse complement.
CGCCTCGATTAGCCTAAATACGTTATTATTAAGTAAAGTTATACTTTTGATAAATCGACATAACTCATTTGACAATCCCATAACCCAAACCTTAACAAAATCCCACGCACCTGATGAGTTTTCCTCGGCGCATGATGAGCCTGCGGCCTCTGCTTCCTCTTCGTGGCCGCTGCTCCATTGAGCCAGTAATTAGTCCTCTCAGGGTTAGCAGCATACATCCTTAGACTGCCATCCTCGCAGAGTAGAATGAGGGTAGTCTTCTGCTCGCCGCCGGAGCCGCACCAGTGCCGGACTGCCACCATGTCGGTAATCTTGGCTTTGGCTGGCACCACCTGGGAAAGGAAAGAGTGTTAGAGATTTATGTCGTTACATAAAATAGAGATTTCATTGGGAGGTAGATGTTAATAACAGTGCGTGGTAAAAACCAAGTTCGATCACATTAATTAAACTATTTAAATAGACATGTGAAAAGGAAGATCAATCCCAATAGCGTTTAACCTATTTGAAGTCTTATATCAATTGTCCTAGTTCAAAAGACTTTATGACTAAACCTGAAATATTAAAAGGTTTGCCCATGGGCTAATATTTTCTAATGTTTTAGTTATGGCTGGTAGGCTCTGGCTTTCTCCGACGGCGGCTACCTCCCGCCACTCGCACAAAGCCATCCTCTAACTAGCAGCACTCGGCACCTTGATCTCCTGCACGTATATGTTGGTGGGCGTGAGCATGAGCACGACGGGGTTGTTGGTGGCCTGCACCACCGCGGTCACCAGCCCCGGGTGCGCCGCCACCTCCCCCCACTGGCACAGGGACGCGACCCCCTGCTTGTTGCCGCCGCGGCCGCTGGCCAGGCTCGGAGGCAGGAGGATTAGCGTTACTCCTGCGGAAGAACACTGTCTTTAGAACACGCTATATAAGGTAAGGCTTGTGTGGTGCTCACTTGTCGACACAATAGTATATAGTGCCGACGCATCAACTGATATTTTTACCAATGAATAGATAGGCTACCATCAGACGGTTCAACTACATGCAGCTGTACGTTCGGCTTCGTTCAGTCATGAATATATACAACATCACGTGGTCTACTCCAGACATGTGAAGACAAAGATCTGCTAGTCTTGCTGTGGCGACGCACGCTGTCACTGCTAACTGCATACAGATAAGTATGCAATTAGTCAATTATCATAACAAGCATAGGTTTTGTCGAACGGTTTTAAAAAATGGATGCAGTCCGTCTAATGGCAGCCTTAACATTATTACATAATGCAAAGTCGTTATTTGATTCTGTTTTTACGTTTCTTCACTAACTCTACGTTATGTTTCCACTTTGTACATTCAGATAAAGCTTTTTAACTTGGCCAAATTAAAATTTTAGTAAACAAGTCGAAGCGACTATTGCGAAGCTAAAGCGAAAATGTATCGAAGGCAGAATAGGCGACTAAGGGCCAAACTCAATATTCTACTACCATTGACGCCTTAATAAAACTATTACCATAGTAATTTTACTCCGTTTCTGCCTCAACAAACTATGGTTGATATGGAAATGACAGCAAAAAAGCAGTTTCGAAACCGAGGTTTAAACTATAGGAATATTAAGACCGGCCATTTATCATATATGTGAAAAGCCATCGTTTAGCTACGGATCAATAGTATTTTAAGCCTACAAATAAAAATATATAATAGCACTATTTGTTAGTTCTTTTCTTTGACAAAATAAATTCCTAGTAAATGACGTCATAACAACGATAAACAGTAATGAATAATACTAAAATTTATTTAGCCCCTACTAATGCTGGAAACCTACACAGTTATTAAATTTAAAACTGACATTTTAAAAGCGTCTCTTATTTTTTTATCTTAAAGAACCTGTTTCCTTTTGACTTTTTCTTGGAAATTGTGTGTTTTTTTTTATATATTTTTTTATAAATCTAGTAGTTGTGAAGATAATTGTTTGGTTTGTAGCAGAAAAACGAACTGCAATAAAATATATGAAAGAACCTTTTATGAAATTGTCCTAAAAATGTACTTACATACAAAGTTAAATCTAAATTCATATCTAAAATACTACTTACTTCTTACGCTATCTTCAACCGAGTTTAACGGCGCAAAGAAGCTCTTTCCTTGCGCGTACGAGAAGAACAGCATCTTCAGCGTGTGTGAGTAGTATATAGACACACCACCGCCCCCTATCAGGCCGGCAACGTCCTAGACAAATCAAATATATCTAATTTGCAGTAATAAGAGTTATTTGGAAGATATTTAAAGGGAATAAAGTGAACCTAGGAGATTTTAGGAGAATTCTAACAGTGTAGGTAGAGTACAAGCGAAATGGTAACGGTGATACGCAAGAGAAAATGCTGGTGGAACAGTTTATGCAGTTGATAAAATTATGTTCACGTATTCCTAATGTCCCTCATTCAAATGTGAACCTGTGTGTTTTTTGTTAAATAAATTTTCTTGATAAATGTAGCTCTATGCCTAGAAATATACAAAAAATCATAACGTCAAGACTGTCCTACATAAGAATAATACCCTAAATTTTCTAGCTACACTTACCTGTATACTAGGATGCTGTATCTCCAAGGTGCTAGTGACGTAGAAGGCTCCGAGGTTGGCCCTCGCCTCGTCGGTGCAAGGCTGCCAATACATGTGGCCGGCCGAGGACATCACTATCATGACTACTTCGCTGTCCAGTTGCTTCACGAATGTTACGTCACGAACCTAGAGGTGGGAAAATGGAATACATAATATAGCAATTGACGATCTAGGTACATGGAGTACAAAACAATGGAGTAAGGGATTGCCATGCCAAATATAACTAATCCAATTATAGTTCACTCCATTGTCGTCAAACGCTTTCCAAAATAGCAGATCATTGGACGCAATGAGAAAAAAAAATGCAGACTTGATGTTAAAAAAAACATTGGTAACATACTCCATATCATATAAATCAATTGAAAATCGTTAATATGTTAGCTACTGCAGGAAAAATCAAAGTAAAACCCACCTTGCCACTGGGCAATAAGAAGTGATGCGTAGGTTCATTGAGATCCTTGCTGAGGTCGAATATCTTGACAAAGTCCGAGGTGACGAGAGCCAGTTGAGTCTGCGATCCCGGCAGCCATATTGCCTTGATCACAAAGTTGTTGGTCTCTAGTCCGGTGGTAAGTACCAAGTGGTCGGCTACGGCACCTAACCAAAAACAAGAAATCTTGTTAACACAGTACTGTATAAAAAGATAATTTATCTTAAGGCGATCCCTTAATATTTATTTCAAAGCCAAATATTCAATTCCAACAAACCAAATTTATATACCTTCAACGATAAAGTATCCCTTATTACTGTTGGACGAAATGGTAAAATTCAAGCATTTCTGTTCTCCATTGGGGTTTGTACCAAAAGCTATTAGTTCAGTGTTACCAGCTTCTACTTACCACCACTATTGAAAGTCAGCACATGACACTCCTTCAGCCCGCAGACAGCCAGCAACTCCTCGTTCCAGGGGTTGCCGCTAACACTCAGCACCGTGAATGGAATGGGGGCAGACGAGAGACGGGTCAGAGTCAACTTGTGTTTTGACGAGTCAGCCTGCTTTAGGAGGGCTGATAGCTGGAGGACTGTTATCTTTCCTAGAGAAGAGATGAAAAAGGGTTTTAATTGATGAAATAAGGTTAAAAAGTAACTTCTAAAACAGCAGAAACAATCGTACTGTACAAGTATAATGCGATAAAAAAATTACGCACTTGATATTCTAAAAAAATTATAAACAATATTGCAAAAATTGTGGATGTGGAAATCGTAACAAAATCATCCAATGTATTCAATTTTTACCCTAAAAAGTATACCTTTACCTCTAAAACATTTCCTTTTTCACTCAAGTCACCTAACTTCGTCATAAACTTGCCTTATACTCAATAGTTAACCTTTTACTATATAAACTTACCTTTCTCATGCGACACAGCCAAGTGCTGCCGCCGGCCCTGCGGCGACGCGAGGCAGCACATGGCCACGCGGCGTATCTTGTGCGCCGACATCAGCTGGCGGATGGTCTGTCCGTTCTCGCCCGTGTACGACATGCGGACGTTCTCGAATGCACCCTCTTGGGAACCTAGGGGTGTTTATTGGTTTGAGTTAGGGTTTTTAGTGGATATAGAATGTTCGGTTTGGAATTTAGATCTGTTTATCTAAGAGAACTAAACTAAAGCTAAATTGTTGGTATCAACATTCGGAATCACACATCTTTAAGGGTTTCACAATTAAAATTATCTGGTTCGTTCGGCTTAGGTTTTGTATTTCACTAAAAAGATCGCATCATCTTTAAAAAGAAATAGTAACTTACCCACTTGTCGTACGTAGTAACGTTAAGATAATTAGTTATGTTGTTTCACTCACCAAGCGTCGGCAGCATGAGCGTCTCCACAATATGGAACGCCTTCTGCCCCAGATGCAGCTCGGCCAGGGCCCTCATGGCCCTCGCGTGGGCCCCGATGGCGGCGCCGCGCTCGCACGCCGCGGTGACGGGGCCCGCCGCGCCCGACAGCAGGCGGCGGACGGACTCCACGCAGGGGGCCCAGCCCGACCACGACAGGAGGAAGCTGCGGCACCCTGCGGTAGGTACAAATGTGAAACATAGGTTAGAGAAAAAACAATAGGCATTTTACGTAAGTAAGGATGGTGAGTATATACAATGAAGATCTTATTCGATCTACAAAAAAAAACTAGTTAGCAGTATGACACATAATACGATGACTTAAGTTCTGTAATTCTATACCTACTAAGAAATAATTACTGATAAATTCTTATCAAAGACTAGTGAATCACTCACCCTTCGCATTTTATTAACTTCCTTATGATAAAATAATTAAGTCTACAAAAAACCCAATGACAGTGAATTAATTTACATCAGAATCTGTTAAGATAGGATTCACTTTGCTTTACATATTTTTCAAGAATATCACATACACAAACTCAGGAAAACATCACATCAAGTCCCTTCACAAACCCTCACCTTGTATATTAGTAGCGAGCATCGGCCTCCGCGGCGGCGCCAGTACCGCGGGCGGCGCGGGGCTCGACACCCGTCTTCTTATAGACGGCGCCGCCGGAGCCTCCTCGGAGCCCGAGGTGCCGCGGGCGCCGCCCAGGGTCACTGACCGCTTCACTAGAGCCTGGCAGCTGTGGGGGGAGTCAATTGTGTAGTGTCAATTTCAATTCTGAGGTTCTTAAGAGTGATCAAAAGGAAGATCAAAGTTTTAACTTTTCCGATAAATTGATGATTTTAAAAACCGTTTTTTGTCACAGTATCATTTTGCTAGTTTTTTGTTTTGTTATAATTTAATATACAAATCCTCGAAGACTATTTTTCACTACTTGTATAACATGAATTTTAGACCCAGCCACAAGCCAACTTAAGAAAGCCATTTTACTAAACACGGAATCATCCCGAGACATCCTCTTTAACTGTCCGATCGCTATAGAGGTTGTAGAGATATAATTTTATTCTTAGAAATTCTTCGTCTTTTTACAGACTTAACGCGCTCATAACCTATTCTGAAACCCCTACTGACCTGTTGTCAGACTTGGCGCCGCAGTCGCAGAAGAAGTTTCCAAACTTGGCATAGGACACGTCGTGTCCCTTGTGGCAGACCCTCGCGCAGACAGTGCACACGCCCACGCCGTCCACCATCTTGCAGGTGTGGCAGTGGTACCAGTGCTGGTTCATGAACTAGCCCATCTCACAGAAACATCATCTGCATACAACCATCTATCTCAATCTCCACTCACCTGTTATCAGACTTGGCGCCGCAGTCGCAGAAGAAGTTTCCAAACTTGGCATAGGACACGTCGTGTCCCTTGTGGCAGACCCTCGCGCAGACAGTGCACACGCCCACGCCGTCCACCATCTTGCAGGTGTGGCAGTGGTACCAGTGCTGGTTCATGAACTCGCGCTGGGTCACCGTGAACGTGCACAGTTTGTATTGCAGCATTGCGTCTTCGTCCTGGGGAGATGTGGTTGGGTTGGAAGACGTGATAGTTGGGTGGTTGTTTTGTTTCGTTGACTTAGGGCAGGTTTTTCAATAGACAGATAAATCTTATCCGACAGAAATTCAGTATGTTTTTGTTGCACGTCAAATATAAAAATTTGACAATTGTATGAAGTGACAATGAAAACATACTTTTTTTCTGTTAGATAGAATTTATCAGACTATAGAAAAACCAGCCCTTAATGCGATTGGTTTGGTGTGAAAGCTTTATAACAAATATCGTTCGCTAAATACATTACAAGATATAAGAGATATTGAGATTTAAGCTTGATTAAATGGCTAATTTTAGTCTGTGTTGTTTAGTCAGTAAGTCCTTTACTCATTCAAAAGTAAAATAGCAACGCCAACAAATTTGTCAATGTAGTTAAACTAAAAAAGTATAAAAAAATATATACGACATTAACGCGGACTCTGGCTGGTTATATTTTAAAATGACATACATATACAGTCCTTATTAAAAAAAACTTGGCCGACTACGACGATCAATATAAAGATCTAAATAAGATAAATAAAGCAACTTACCGAGTCATCGGCGCTGGTATCATCGTCGTCTTGTTGTTCGTCGGTGTAATCGAACTCGAAGCCGAGGTCGGACGGGGTTTCCCATGTAGGGCTCACTGAGCGCCACGCTATGGAAAAATGCTTGGTTTTATGAGTGTGCTTGCATATTGAATTATAACTTAGGAACGATTGTACTGGACATTTTAAAACAAATGTCAGAATTAAAGTTATTTTATAAATTTCATCCGTTTTTAGATAGAATGGATAGTTAGAATAAGTTTTTACTAAATTTTAGGCTCGGTTAGTTTAATGAATGCTTTAAAAACCTATCAAAATATTTTTAAAATTTAAGGGAAAAACACTTTAAACTATACATTTACCAATGACATCAAGTTACTATTTTTGGTGATTTAAATGTAAAAAAGAACAACTTTAGGTTACAGTTGAAGATGTTTTTGCACCATTTCTCTATAACCCTTTTATCATACTAAACACCATCACTTACTATGCGGCTGCGCAGTTCCAATCGCGTGTAAAGCATCAGCCACATAGGACAGCAGCACGCAGGTGGACTCTATCTGCGGCGCGAGCGCACCCTCTACTTGACCGCCTTCTAGCTTCTCCAGGACTTCGGGGCTTGAGAGATTGTCCACACTGTGATAGAGGTGAGGTTACAGAATTGCTTCTATCGTGCAGTACGATGGATAGGTAAGAAAAGACTTTTTATGTTAGACTTTTAATGTTAAGCGTTTTTTTACAAAAGGTTTTGAAGACAATGCTATTTAAGGTTTATAGTTTGTACGAAAAGTGCTTTGCTGTATTTAAATGTAAACAAAAATAGGTTATCTTCACAGTGGACGTAAAAATTTATGAACACAATAAAGTAAGGCACCCAAAGCTTAAGTTAGCCACAAATATTTAAATAAAAGGTACCCTTCAAAATGTTTTTTCTTTCTTAAGGCTATTAAATTTGGTTATTTAGTCCACGAATGTTACCAGGTCTGCAGCCAGGCGGCGGCGGCGGGGAACAGCAGCGCGTGGTCTGCCCCGGTCCCGGCGTCAGCCAGGCGGCACATCTCTTACTTCCTCACTACAGTATGTAATACAAGCCTCACCAGGTCTGCAGCCAGGCGGCGGCGGCGGGGAACAGCATGGAATGGTCTGCCCCGGTCCCGGCGTCAGCCAGGCGGCACATCTCTTACTTCCTCACTACAGTATGTAATACAAGCCTCACCAGGTCTGCAGCCAGGCGGCGGCGGCGGGGAACAGCATGGAATGGTCTGCCCCGGTCCCGGCGTCAGCCAGGCGGCACATCTCTTACTTCCTCACTACAGTATGTAATACAAGCCTCACCAGGTCTGCAGCCAGGCGGCGGCGGCGGGGAACAGCATGGAATGGTCTGCCCCGGTCCCGGCGTCAGCCAGGCGGCACATCTCTTACTTCCTCACTACAGTATGTAATACAAGCCTCACCAGGTCTGCAGCCAGGCGGCGGCGGCGGGGAACAGCATGGAATGGTCTGCCCCGGTCCCGGCGTCAGCCAGGCGGCACATCTCTTACTTCCTCACTACAGTATGTAATACAAGCCTCACCAGGTCTGCAGCCAGGCGGCGGCGGCGGGGAACAGCATGGAATGGTCTGCCCCGGTCCCGGCGTCAGCCAGGCGGCACATCTCTTACTTCCTCACTACAGTATGTAATACAAGCCTCACCAGGTCTGCAGCCAGGCGGCGGCGGCGGGGAACAGCATGGAATGGTCTGCCCCGGTCCCGGCGTCAGCCAGGCGGCACATCTCTTACTTCCTCACTACAGTATGTAATACAAGCCTCACCAGGTCTGCAGCCAGGCGGCGGCGGCGGGGAACAGCATGGAATGGTCTGCCCCGGTCCCGGCGTCAGCCAGGCGGCACATCTCTTACTTCCTCACTACAGTATGTAATACAAGCCTCACCAGGTCTGCAGCCAGGCGGCGGCGGCGGGGAACAACATGGAATGGTCTGCCCCGGTCCCGGCGTCAGCCAGGCGGCACATCTCTTACTTCCTCACTACAGTATGTAATACAAGCCTCACCAGGTCTGCAGCCAGGCGGCACATCTCTTACTTCCTCACTACAGTATGTAATACAAGCCTCACCAGGTCTGCAGCCAGGCGGCACATCTCTTACTTCCTCACTACAGTATGTAATACAAGCCTCACCAGGTCTGCAGCCAGGCGGCACATCTCTTACTTCCTCACTACAGTATGTAATACAAGCCTCACCAGGTCTGCAGCCAGGCGGCGGCGGCGGGGAACAGCATGGAATGGTCTGCCCCGGTCCCGGCGTCAGCCAGGCGGCACATCTCTTACTTCCTCACTACAGTATGTAATACAAGCCTCACCAGGTCTGCAGCCAGGCGGCACATCTCTTACTTCCTCACTACAGTATGTAATACAAGCCTCACCAGGTCTGCAGCCAGGCGGCGGCGGCGGGGAACAGCATGGAATGGTCTGCCCCGGTCCCGGCGTCAGCCAGGCGGCACATCTCTTACTTCCTCACTACAGTATGTAATACAAGCCTCACCAGGTCTGCAGCCAGGCGGCACATCTCTTACTTCCTCACTACAGTATGTAATACAAGCCTCACCAGGTCTGCAGCCAGGCGGCGGCGGCGGGGAACAGCATGGAATGGTCTGCCCCGGTCCCGGCGTCAGCCAGGCGGCACATCTCTTACTTCCTCACTACAGTATGTAATACAAGCCTCACCAGGTCTGCAGCCAGGCGGCGGCGGCGGGGAACAGCATGGAATGGTCTGCCCCGGTCCCGGCGTCAGCCAGGCGGCACATCTCTTACTTCCTCACTACAGTATGTAATACAAGCCTCACCAGGTCTGCAGCCAGGCGGCGGCGGCGGGGAACAGCATGGAATGGTCTGCCCCGGTCCCGGCGTCAGCCAGGCGGCACATCTCTTACTTCCTCACTACAGTATGTAATACAAGCCTCACCAGGTCTGCAGCCAGGCGGCGGCGGCGGGGAACAGCATGGAATGGTCTGCCCCGGTCCCGGCGTCAGCCAGGCGGCACATCTCTTACTTCCTCACTACAGTATGTAATACAAGCCTCACCAGGTCTGCAGCCAGGCGGCGGCGGCGGGGAACAGCATGGAATGGTCTGCCCCGGTCCCGGCGTCAGCCAGGCGGCACATCTCTTACTTCCTCACTACAGTATGTAATACAAGCCTCACCAGGTCTGCAGCCAGGCGGCGGCGGCGGGGAACAGCATGGAATGGTCTGCCCCGGTCCCGGCGTCAGCCAGGCGGCACATCTCTTACTTCCTCACTACAGTATGTAATACAAGCCTCACCAGGTCTGCAGCCAGGCGGCGGCGGCGGGGAACAGCATGGAATGGTCTGCCCCGGTCCCGGCGTCAGCCAGGCGGCACATCTCTTACTTCCTCACTACAGTATGTAATACAAGCCTCACCAGGTCTGCAGCCAGGCGGCGGCGGCGGGGAACAGCATGGAATGGTCTGCCCCGGTCCCGGCGTCAGCCAGGCGGCACATCTCTTACTTCCTCACTACAGTATGTAATACAAGCCTCACCAGGTCTGCAGCCAGGCGGCGGCGGCGGGGAACAGCATGGAATGGTCTGCCCCGGTCCCGGCGTCAGCCAGGCGGCACATCTCTTACTTCCTCACTACAGTATGTAATACAAGCCTCACCAGGTCTGCAGCCAGGCGGCGGCGGCGGGGAACAGCATGGAATGGTCTGCCCCGGTCCCGGCGTCAGCCAGGCGGCACATCTCTTACTTCCTCACTACAGTATGTAATACAAGCCTCACCAGGTCTGCAGCCAGGCGGCGGCGGCGGGGAACAGCATGGAATGGTCTGCCCCGGTCCCGGCGTCAGCCAGGCGGCACATCTCTTACTTCCTCACTACAGTATGTAATACAAGCCTCACCAGGTCTGCAGCCAGGCGGCGGCGGCGGGGAACAGCATGGAATGGTCTGCCCCGGTCCCGGCGTCAGCCAGGCGGCACATCTCTTACTTCCTCACTACAGTATGTAATACAAGCCTCACCAGGTCTGCAGCCAGGCGGCGGCGGCGGGGAACAGCATGGAATGGTCTGCCCCGGTCCCGGCGTCAGCCAGGCGGCACATCTCTTACTTCCTCACTACAGTATGTAATACAAGCCTCACCAGGTCTGCAGCCAGGCGGCGGCGGCGGGGAACAGCATGGAATGGTCTGCCCCGGTCCCGGCGTCAGCCAGGCGGCACATCTCTTACTTCCTCACTACAGTATGTAATACAAGCCTCACCAGGTCTGCAGCCAGGCGGCGGCGGCGGGGAACAGCATGGAATGGTCTGCCCCGGTCCCGGCGTCAGCCAGGCGGCACATCTCTTACTTCCTCACTACAGTATGTAATACAAGCCTCACCAGGTCTGCAGCCAGGCGGCGGCGGCGGGGAACAGCATGGAATGGTCTGCCCCGGTCCCGGCGTCAGCCAGGCGGCACATCTCTTACTTCCTCACTACAGTATGTAATACAAGCCTCACCAGGTCTGCAGCCAGGCGGCGGCGGCGGGGAACAGCATGGAATGGTCTGCCCCGGTCCCGGCGTCAGCCAGGCGGCACATCTCTTACTTCCTCACTACAGTATGTAATACAAGCCTCACCAGGTCTGCAGCCAGGCGGCGGCGGCGGGGAACAGCATGGAATGGTCTGCCCCGGTCCCGGCGTCAGCCAGGCGGCACATCTCTTACTTCCTCACTACAGTATGTAATACAAGCCTCACCAGGTCTGCAGCCAGGCGGCGGCGGCGGGGAACAGCATGGAATGGTCTGCCCCGGTCCCGGCGTCAGCCAGGCGGCACATCTCTTACTTCCTCACTACAGTATGTAATACAAGCCTCACCAGGTCTGCAGCCAGGCGGCGGCGGCGGGGAACAGCATGGAATGGTCTGCCCCGGTCCCGGCGTCAGCCAGGCGGCACATCTCTTACTTCCTCACTACAGTATGTAATACAAGCCTCACCAGGTCTGCAGCCAGGCGGCGGCGGCGGGGAACAGCATGGAATGGTCTGCCCCGGTCCCGGCGTCAGCCAGGCGGCACATCTCTTACTTCCTCACTACAGTATGTAATACAAGCCTCACCAGGTCTGCAGCCAGGCGGCGGCGGCGGGGAACAGCATGGAATGGTCTGCCCCGGTCCCGGCGTCAGCCAGGCGGCACATCTCTTACTTCCTCACTACAGTATGTAATACAAGCCTCACCAGGTCTGCAGCCAGGCGGCGGCGGCGGGGAACAGCATGGAATGGTCTGCCCCGGTCCCGGCGTCAGCCAGGCGGCACATCTCTTACTTCCTCACTACAGTATGTAATACAAGCCTCACCAGGTCTGCAGCCAGGCGGCGGCGGCGGGGAACAGCATGGAATGGTCTGCCCCGGTCCCGGCGTCAGCCAGGCGGCACATCTCGCGCAGCAGCAGCGGCGAGTAGTTCGACTCCTTGCAGACAGTGATGAGGGCCGACAGCATGCGGGAACTCACTTCCTCACTAGATGTTGCAACATAAAATTATGGTAACTGAAAATCTCATGAATAGGTTTTGTTGATAATACACAAGTAAGAAAGGGACACCCACAAAGTCGGCAATTTATGTATTTAGTACCTTGATTATTATTTCGTAGAGTATGAATTTTGGAGAATACAATAGAATCCTAAAAAAATCTAATATATTTACGAGTATATACCGCTGCGCCACAGAGGTCGTCAAATTATAGTCAACTTTCGACCAGTCGGCTACCACCGGCCTAAATAACATACCCATGCAACACGACATGCTTGCACAAGGCACACAGCAGCGCGCTGTTGTCGTTGTTGTCGGCCGCCACGAATGTTTCTGCCACCGCCGCGCTTTCTTTGCTGCCTTCAGACCAACTGCAGCTCTCTGATCATACAAATAAGACACATTATACAATTGTTCAAATTAAGTTAGTGAAGAGTTTATGAAAGAGAGATGAGTACCTGAATTGCCGGAAGGTTGCACAGTTTCTAGCGGAGGTCTAGGTGCCGGGGATCTAAATCAAAATTATAAAAATAGAAATCAAACAAAATAAAGAAGTCAATTGAAAAAAATAGTATACCACAGTCAGAGTGTGAAAGTTTCATATACCAGAACTCTTATTTGTACAGATAACCTTAAGACACTCATTATTCTTTTTAACAAAATAACCTTTATTAAGTTTCTTAGAACCAAGATTAAAACTGCAAAGTGCTGCTTACACCTTCTGTTCCAAACAACATTTGAATTCCACTTACACCATCTCGACGTTTCGCGGTCAACCACCGTCAAAAATTTCACTTATTCAGGGTATGCTCATCAATAAATATGGTTAGTATGGAAGTGTTATATTCGCAACATGTATCTAAGTGCAACTCACGGCGGCGTATCAAACACGGGCGCCTCGTCCCTGGCGGGCGCCTGCTGCTCGGCCTCCGTGCGGAACACGTTCCGCAGCTCGTTGCGCAGGCGCTCCGACGCCGGCGGCGCCTCCGGCTCCAGCGGCGGCTCGGGGGCGGGGGCGGGGGCGGGCGCGGGGGCGGACGACGTGGGCGTGGGGAGTTCCGCCTCCGTGGGCGTGCCGTTGGCTGAGGCGGGGATGGCTGGGGGAAAAGTTGATGTACTGTTACATATCAAGGAATAGTTATGGACACCTCTTGCATTCGATGGACGTGACCGGTTCGCGCAGATTTGTATTGAATCTAATGGCGGTTACATGTTGTATTTTCTACTATTTCAAGTTTTGTTTAAATCTAGAGTCCAATAAATATTTTATGTCACCAGTACCAATTCTTAATCTTAAAGCAAATGCATAAGTTAAATCTTTAACGAACAAACCACTAAACTTTGCTTTGCCTTATTATAAGCACACCACTTTTACACTGAGTGTGGTCTTTTAAAAAGAAAAATCAATGATAGTTATTAAAATTCTATGCATAGTTAAGGGTTTGTTACAGATTAACATGGATGGCAATATTAACTTAAGATATAAGATTAGGAATACTGTTTTATACTACTAGGAACAAGAGACACAAAACATATTTTTAAGTACATATTTTAATTAATAAAATTATAAAATCCTGTTTTCTTGCCTTAGAAAAGAAATACCCTACATGTTCGGTCAATTAGTTTTACTGTTTTTTTCTAATGAAAAGAACGAAAAAAGGATAATAACAAATAAAAAACAGCTTACCTGGTGCAGCCAAGCAGATATGCGACAGCAGAGTAGTCAGTTTCTGTTCGTCGGCCACTCCGATAAACTTACAAACAGACACACATAGGGCGCTGCTTAGTTCAGAACTCTCGCACCCAGAGAATATCTTTATAAACAACCTAGAAAAAAATAAACATTTAAAATGAACTCAGTCTTTTATAAATATCTTCAAAGTGATCATAAATTTGAACTCACTTTATGACAGTTTCAGCGTAGGCACTCCTAGCATTAGGAGCTGATAGTAAAATCTTGCCGAGACTGTAACCAGTATTTTCAGCGAAAACTGTTTCATATGCTTGTCTCCCAGCTGGACGCTCTAGGATTATCTCCCAGTACTTGACCTATAACAAAATCATTATTATTATGTGACTCAGAAATCACACTTAACTAAACTAGAAATATTGCCTTTAATTTCATAATAATTATGAAAAAGAACCCTAAGGAAATATAAACCTGTTTAAGGAAATATGGAGTTGTTAAATTTGTCAACGGACTAGTCTTAACACGTTTGTCCATGCCGTAGTATGACGCAACATTTTTTGCGACCGAACTAAAATGACTACCCATCTCTGTCTTATGTCACTGCGTAAATCACTTATATTCTTACCATAAGTCTAAGAATCTTCTCCGTAGAAGGTTGCAAGTGTTCAACCAGCACTGGGTAAGTAGTCTTCAGTATGTGTTCATGTTTAAGTTGGATTGCCTTCTGCGGTAGAGGAACTAAAGTGTCGAGGGTCGCGGCTAGCGGCTCACACATGAACTCTAGACGGCCGTCGGTCTGAGAAAATATATCAATGTGTTATAAGGGTTTTTTTTAGATTAAACCAACTTTAAATTATAACAAAATAATTTGCCAATGAGTTGAATTTTTCCCACCAATAAGGTCAAGATATAAAAAAAAGTTTAATGAATGAGGGAATAAGCAAGAAGTAATCCACCGTTAACACTAAAGGTTAACGTGAACCCGAGAAACTAAAGATTTTCGGTTATCTTGCCAATTGAACCGGAAAATGTTTATATCCAAATATAAAACGTTATTTACTTACCAAAGCCGGCACAATAAGATCGAGCGTCCTCTGCATCAGCTCCGGGCTATCAGCTATCTTGCTGGCGCCCACCTCCAGCAGCTTCGCGGCGGAGAAGGCCAGCATCATGAGCGAGGGAGAGATCGAGTACTTGGTGTTTGACGTCATCAGCTCGCAGTGGGAAGAGACAAGGGCTATCACGGCGCTCTCTGACGGGATGATGTGGGCCGCGAACTGTGACTGTGGACAACATGATTAAGGTATAATTAAGAAGCTCAAATAATTAGAATCAAAGTCGCAAAGAAGTTTCCTAAAGAAACAAAACAAAGGCGATATTCTTTATCAATTGGTGAACAAGTTATTTGTTGGAACAATACTCTAACTAAAGTCATACAATAAGTAATTACTGGGATTTAGGCGGGCTTCAAAACTTGCTCTTGTTTACTGCTATTGTATATAGCTAGGAGTTCAAAAACATTGTAATCGTAAGGTATTAATTATTAGAAATGATATTTTTGTGATAACTATTGTATTTCTTCACTATCAGTTTAATGAACAAAATAACCCCATCAAACAAACAATATAGTTACCAAGTCAGCAGCGGCACTAGAAGGCGGCGTGGCCAGCCTAGCGAGCGCCGCGGTGGCGGCCGGGGACATGCCTTCTCGAAGCATCGCCGCGCCCAGCGCCGCGCCGCCGCAGTCCACCAACTAGACGACATAAGGATATCCTATATGTATACTGGTGTCAAATGTAAGGAGGTTTTGACAGAAATATTTCGTGTCAAAATGGAAACGATCAATATTCAAAGAATAAAATGTGGTTTCTTTTAAAGTAGGTTTGTTATTCTAAGTAACGAAAAATTTTGTCACATGTTTTATTTACTAAAGTTTTTGATATAATACCAACTCTATAGTCACAAAAATCTAATCCAAAAAAACAAGCATTACTTAGCATCTAATTGGTTAGTTAGTTACCAAGAAGGGTCTTTTAGGTGTAGCGATTCCACCGCAGACTTCAAGTCGCGCCGCATTCACGGCTGCCTCCGAAGGGTTAGACGGGGTTTCTAGCACCGATTCCAGTTCTAGACCCGCGCTTACACTGTGCAAACGAAATATACATAACTATAGGATGAATACTATTAGCTTCATTTAAGAATCGTTGCGAATGCCACAAACACAAGTCAATCTAAGACCTTAATATTTTAGATGTAGATTTTTCTAATTTAGATAAAAAAGTGAATGTCCCTTTAAACTTGTTAAATTTTTCAGTCTAACTAAATTACAAATGAACAAAAAAAATTATTAAATAATCATAACAGTTTCAAAAACTAGCTCACTAACCGGCAGCAGTCCAGAACAGTTTCCAGCAGGTCCAGCAGGTCCGGCATGAACTGGTGCGCCTCTCCGGCCGCCGCGGAGTCCTGGAGACACACCTTCAGCCGGACCAGCGCGCTGTCGCACGAGATCACGTCCAGCAGGGACGGCAGACCGCGGGCTGGAGATAACATAGCAATGTTATGATGATGAGAAACTTGCGATGGGTATATTGAACTTCGGACTGTCAAAACTTTGGTCAGGTGAAAAACGGTAAACAAACTGTAGCCTTAATTTTGTATATTTGGTGATGGACAAAAGAGTGCCGAGTTTTTTTCGCCAGCTTTTTTCTCTCGGCCTACTGATGATAAGCTGATGATCGATATTTTGACTTTCATCGATTGTAATTAAGTTACTTAATGACGAAATAAATGATTTTTATTTATTTATTTTATTTAGCTTTTGATAAAAGCAAATTATAGCTATTTATTTAGCATAAAAATTTTCTTGTTAACATATTTGTAGGATACATAAATGTGTATAGAATGTAACTATTTGAGAAAATAGGGTTCCCGCACACTGGCCACAGCTACATAACGCCGCCACCGGCATATTTCCTGTACTTTTCATACACTTTATCCTACTAATCCTACTAATATTATAAACGTGAAAGTTTGTGAGTATGGATGTATGGATGTTTGTTACTCTTCCACGTAAAACTACTGACTGGATTTTGATGAAACTTAACAGTAATATAGGTTATATATCAGAATAACATAGGGTACTTTTTACCGCGGGAAAACTTCTAATTCCCACGGGAAACCGACTTCCACGCGAACGGGGTCGCTAAGTGAAAAGTAAATAGTAAATATATATACTATCTACTTTTGGCGGCGTTTGTGGCTGTCGCGAGTGGCTCGTGTGCGGCCAGCCATAGATTGCGGCGAATATTTATTTGAACAGTTAAGTTTGAATTAAAAATTCATACATATAAATAAGTTGGCCGGGACGTGATTTCTTACGTGTGATATTCTGCTTTAAGTGTTTGATAGTTTCGGATGCGAGCCAGGCCGTGTACTTGATGTTATCACAGGAAGCGCTCACCCCTGTTAGCAGGTTCTCAGCATACTGAAACAAAACGCTACTATTAGAAACTTATTGGTAAAAGAGAAACAAGGCTTTATAAAGACTGAATTATTAATCTGTTACGAATCCATTATGAATGAATCGATTTGAAGGCTGTAAATTTTTTTTTTTTTTTATTTTTATTCGCGCATACAGAAAGCCATATACAGGGTGGCTCATTCAAATCGGTCAGTATGGGAAAGTCTGAAACTATAAGACATACGAAAATTTGTTCTTAGGAACCATGTCACCAATTTTGATAAACAGAAAAACTGCATTTACATATTTAAAAAAAAACTAAACCCAGCTAGGGAATCGAACCCGGTTGTGTTAAAAAAATAAACTTAAACTTTTTCTATTTAAATATCGATTGTGTAAATGGCTCTATGAAACATGATGTCTTAAATGCATTGTTTTCACATAATTTTAATTTATTTTAGTAGATGTTCGAAGTGACCACCGTTTTTTTTAATACAAAATTCAACACGACCGGGTTCGATTCCCGAGATGAGTACATTTTTTTTTCAAAGGTATGAATGCAGTTTTTCTTTTTAGCAAAATCGGTGTCATGGTTCCAAGAACCAATCTTCGTATGTCTTATAGTTTCAAACTTTTCCATACTGACCGATTTGAATGAGCCACCCTGTATAGTAAATGTTAACATTGTAATCAAGCAAGGCATCTTAAACCTTCTTACTTAAGTCTATATTCAGAAGAACTCGCAGGTACCTATACCTACTACCTTCATAAACTTGTATCATAACAAAACCCCACCTGCGTGTACATCCCCTGTTTAACCAGCGCGTCCTTCAGCCAGGGGTTGAACACCTTCTTGTTATCAGCCCTCGGCGCCCACACCACGGCGTGGAGCGGCAGGGGTGATGGAAGGTCAGCCGCGATGCCTGATTGCAGCTTGTCCATGTGGGGGGTGGCGGGGGGCATGCTTATGACGAGCCTAGAGGATGGAAATATATGGGTTTTGTATTACCTGATGTCAGTTATACTTGCTCTTATTTATACAAGTTTAAAAGTGAGTTTATCAAATAGTTTTTATTTCAGTCGCAGGGTAGAAACTCCTGAAATTGAATTTCAGATTGTATGGTGGATTAGTCTTGTTTCTGTATAAAACGTCAGATAACCTCAATTTGCATGTGGGTTTACTAAATTCTTTTAATAAGACACGAGTCTATAATCGTTAAAGAGAACTGCTTACTTTATTATGTTACTATGTAAAAACGTATTTTACCATGTCAAAGCGCTATATCACTTTACTCACCTCCAAGCAGTTTGGAAGCAGTAATGCGCGGCGGCCAACCCACAAACATTGGGCGGGTTCGAGCCATCACACACACTGGCAGCATTCAACAAGGACAGTAGGGCATCCACTAGCAGCGGGTATTTCAACTTGTGCGGCGTTCCCAACACAAAGTTGCAGGCTAAACCGTCGAACTTGGGGTTTTCCTGTGACAAATGATTAATATTAAGTCATCCCAATATAATTTTATCTTTGAACCGCATCTTGTAAGTTTGATCTTGGTTGTGAAATGATAATGTAAAAAACAATGGTACCCATTCCAAGTAAAAACTCTTAAAAAACTATAAATATTGCTTATTTATAAATAAGTAATTTTAGTTCTGTTAACCTAATTTAATTGTATATCAGTTCTTTTTTAAATTATATGTATTGTTAATGTTAATATAGTCAGACATTTCAACTAACAAACTTTAACCATATGGCGGACATAATAAATAAAATAAAACACATTATTCAACATATGATAAACAAATAATTATAACAGTAAATACCTGATTATTGATCTCCGATGACGTAAGAGCATAGAACTTCGGCCTCATAGACGACTCGTCCTGCGACAGTCGTCTGTATGCTTGTTCAATATGAGGAACCTCGCAATAGATTCTCGACTTTAACTGCCCGTTGTCAGAGTTCACTTTCACTCCTGTGCTAGACTCGGAGGACGGCTGGGCTAGGCCGGGAGCGATTACTAAGTTCCACTCGATCTGGAATGAAAAAGGAACTAAGGAATCATTTCAATTGGTCGGCGAAATGGGCGAGGGCCTTCAAACAGTCGCTAGAATCAGTGGTAGAGTTTCTGGAATAGTTACAAGTAAAATGTTAATCTTTTTTGACTCACTATCATATAAATACTTATGGCGTTCAGGCGCGATTGGTCCAATGGTGAAAAAATAACAAATTCGCGATTAGGCCAAATTGCGATTGGTCCAATTCGCGATTGGTCCAATTCACAATTGGGCCAATTCGGGATTAGGCCAATGCATATGGGAAAAGGCTTCATAGCACGACAAGCGAATTAAATTACAGCACTGAACACTATTAATTTGATTGCCGCCACGAAATCTCCTTCTTCGTCATACAAAAGTTATTACTGGCTGCCCTGCTAGAAATCAGACTCATAATCCACCACAACAGTTCATTCATACATACCTGTTGCAATAAAGTAGGTGGTGCATCATATAAATGCCTCATGAGGTACTCCAGCAGCAGCATGAGCCTCGTGGTCAGCATCAGCTGGTGCGGCGCCAGACCCTGGGCCTTCTTCCTCTCGTTAAGCTGGAGGGTCTCTACCACCTGCATTTATTAATAAAGTTGTAGATTTATCAATTGGAAATTTGCTAGGTAACGAAAGTCGATAAATTCATAACTTATATGCTAATATAGATGGTCACATTTTAAAATAAAAAGGTTTATTTTACTCACTTTAATGATAGCGTTCGAAGTCATGAGTAACACAGACTTTTTCTGCATCAGAGTCAACGAGTGGAACAGGTAAACCAAAAGCTGAGCGTGTTCCACGTTCAAATCTACAAACAAACAAAAAATACACTATATTACCTATAGTCCATTCGCGTTAAGAAAATAGTAAGTCATCGTTGTCCGCCGGCCTGGCCACGCCCCCCAGCCAATTAAAATGCTAGAAATTAGAAATTCGATTTCACAGTGACCAGTTGAAGTCTGACCTTCGAACAAAACGGTTGTGTATTTTGCGTGACCCGTCCAACAATAAATTTTGAAAATGAATACTTCACCAATTCCAAAGAATAAAAGTGGATCAATAATCCATAGTGGAGAGAGACGCATAATTTACAATGTTTAAAAGTACTTTAAATTGTGTGATTTAAATGCAACTGTGGAGAGCATAGTCAAAAAACAGCAAGTGCATGCGGTGTGTCCGAAAATACTGTTTATAACATTATTATTTTTCTTTTGTACTTTTACTCCACTGTGAATACACTCTTATCCTGTAGTTGTCACTATTTTCTTAACGCGAACGGACTATAATTCTAATAAAAATAATCTTTTATTTACACACATGTTTAAATCAGATGTATGTAATATCATAATCATAATCATACCTTCATAATCATGATCTTGTGGTGGTTGCGACTGCGCCGCGTAATCAGTTAAAGTGTTGACAATCTTGTGCCACATTGCTAAGATAGAGTTCTCTCTTTCTGCCGCACCTTTGCTAAGTATCATGCTACCAATCAACTTCACTACTCGAGAGCCCACCTGTTACGAAAATAAAATAATGGTGTTCATTTGTTTTATATGAAATAAAGAAAAAATATATACAGCGTGATTTTTAATGGCTTTCGATTTGGAAACTATGTCATCAAACTTTTTTTTGTAAACAAAATTAACTTTAAAAAACAAACATGTAAGATAGTTAAAGTAGGAGACTATAATCATTCATTTGCACTTTTTAATGCCAGTGTTTAATAAATCTTACAAAAATAGGTTTCAAACTTGACTCTGCGTACTGATTACGATATTACCTAATTGTCGAAAGCCAAGAATAATCGATATAGATTGTAGTTTAACTTACTTGTAGTGGCGTGATATTGCTCCTCTCAGACCCGGACACCAGCTGTTGGTGTAAGGCCGGTTGCAGACTGGAGAACGCGGGCGATCCGCTCAGGTTGTGTAGATACCGCACTAGAGCCGAACTAAAGGATGTGTAGAGGGCGCCTAGACGGGCGCCGTAGCATGGGGAGATTGTACCTGGTGGGGTAGACGTTTCAAACTTATGTTTTGGTTAAATAAGGCAACATTGAAATACGTATATTCAATAACTCCTTTCACAACCTTTTACTGTACATGTTTGTTCAAAAAGTTGAAAATGTAGGTGTTGTAACACTACTAATTCATTAAAATCTGAGGAGTGTGTAATTTTTGTCAACAAAAATACATACGATTGTTACACAATTTAAACCTCAACCAAAACCATTTCTTCAACATTTACAATTTCACACACCTGCATAACTAAACAAAACACTTCTACATCTATACTACACTCACCAGTATCAGTCCTAGCGGTCTCTCGGTCCAGATCTCTGGGCAGGGCTGCCAACAACGCTGTATGTGCATCATGAAGTTGTAGAGGCCCAGGGCCGAGTCTACCGGAGCTGGTTATCACTTGTTCGGATAGTAGGGTGAACACCTCGGTGGCTAGGGTTATGTACTGTAAAGAAAGGGTTGATGAGGAGGGAATTGGTGTTGTGTGGGTTGGAAGTTCAGCTTGTTCAGATTGAGTATTGTTTTGTTTGCATTTTGAAAAAATAAAATATTGAATATTTTTTATGGTTTGAAAGGCTTAAATAAAGAAGGCGTTTAGAATCAACGACAACAATCGGGAAATCTGGGGAAGCCGTATTGAAGCAGTCTTGATCGAGAACTACGACTACATCTCACTCTGCACTAATGCCTTATCTAGACGGCTACATTTTATAAGAGTTCAACATAATATTATACTGTTACTAACCGCATAAGGCTCAGCCTTGTCCGGCACGAGTTTGTGCGTGTTGCTAGCAAGATGGTCATGTTCTGTCCGCGGGGTCGATGACCCCTCCACACTTTCCGGCGCTACTAGCGTCGACTCAAACCAAAGACCAAATAGTGGTTCGCTGTCTGTAAAACAAACAAATGTTTTAGCTTACAAAACATGAATAGCAATATGTATAAAAAAATATTTGATCAATCATTGAATACAGTAAAGCTTACTGGCATTGGCATTTAGTGGCAAAGGAAATAGTATTTATAAAAAAGAAACTGAGTTACTACTATTGATATTGTTTATGGCCCGAAACCTTTGCTGTAAACAAATAAAAAGTCAATTTGATAGAATTTCAAGAAAGCAAAAAGTAAAATTGTAATTGTTTTGAGTTGATATTATCAGTCACAAGTCAAATTTCTAAACAAAGACTAAGCAAAATCCTCACCATCATCAGTCTCATCATCCTCCGAGCACAGTATCATGTCCTGGAAGTAGACGGTGGAGTCAGATCTGTCAGGTTCCTGTTCAGCCATCTGTTTGTGGACCACGGCGCGCTTCAGGTTGGTCGCCTTGCGGTAGCAAACCACGCCTAGAGCCACCAGTAGCTGATAGGGGAAGATTGGGTTATAGTGATGTTGTAGGTCTGGGATGGTTACAATTACAATACAATGTGGATTTTAATGCAGGAAATACGTTAGTCAGATCGGCAATAATTATGGTAATCGTTACTGAAGGTGTTGATGCATAGGATAATTTTGGCCTTAAAAACTTTGTCTGATTTTAACACTATTTTTTAACACAGGAGCTGAGTTTAGTCATATTATAGGGTTGTGTATATATTTAATTAAGGGCCGATTTTTCAATAGTCAGTTAAGCCTTCAGATAGGACTTATTCTATGGATAGCAAGATTGTGAATTTTTCAATTAACGGATAAGCTCTAACAGAAGGTTAAACTCGATAACTGGCGGATAAACTTAGCTGCCTCTTTTTGCCTCAGTTAAGCAGTTATCTAACAGATTATTTGACGTTTCTGTCATCATGCGTATGTAAATATAGGATAATTTATTTGTGTTTTGCTTATTTTTTGTAAAACCATGGATATTTTACTTTATTTGAAGACAATAATGTATAGTTATCAAAACGAGACAAAAATATATATCACAAGAGGTTTAATTTTGAATATCTGTGCAATAAGCTATTGTTGACATCACAGATGTATACATTTCTAGATGGAGTAATACGTTTGATGTGTGCGTGTCACAAATAACACACTGCTAAAGATACGCTATATCAAAATGAGGATTTTTTGAGAATTATATTAAAATACTAAGTAGGTATTAAGACATACAGTAACATAAAGTATCTCTGAGTATATGAAATACCAAATCGATTTTTTAAAAAAGCATCAAAAATATTCTTAGCAATCAATATAATAAGATAGAAATACTTTCTCAAAGTTTACAGACACATGTTAAAATATATTGTATTTGTAACTTTTATTTGTATTTTTTTTCGGTGGGCTCCATCTAGTTTTCGGTATATCTATGTATTATCGTTGACGGCAAGTCTTGATGTCATACCTAATTTTTTGTCAATTGGGACACCCGCTGTCAATGCGTTGAAAGTTTACAGTCCTTTTCTAACAACTGTAAAATATATAAGAATGTCTCTTTCTTGCACAAATATCATTAGGATAGCTAGCAGAGGGTTATCTGACCATTGAAAAATTGAAACTTTATTATTCGCCTCAGTTAAAGCTATCTGTCTGTTCGATATCTGGAGTTTTAACTATCTATTGAAAAATCGGCCCTAAGTACCCCTGAATATAAGAGAAGGCCTCTTTTCCATTACACGGTTGTTCAGACGTACGGTGTGTAAGCCGTACGGTTGAAAAAACGTGCTAGCTTGTACATGATACGGCAAAATCACCGCGCGAGACATTGGTAAGTACTGGCTAGTAGCGCTTTTTACTCGGGCTGTGTAGGACGTGCTGGGTCATGAATTTTCTTACGAAAAAAAAGATTATAGTTGCTTATTACATACAGGGTGTCCCAAAACTCGACGTCAACCCGAAACCGGGTGACAAGGCAAGTCATGCTGGTTATCAGAAAAATGTTTAAAAAAATCTAAGTCACGTGTTCTCAAAATTATTGGCATTTTAAAAAAACACGCAAAATTTCACACCCTGTGACAGTGTTTTTGCTGCTGTTGCCACAAATGTTCACTTTTGGAAACTTTTTTTTTTGATATGTAACCCTGCAAAATAAGCTTTGCAATTTTAACCAAGTAAGAAAAAAAGTTAAAAATGGGTTTTCATGGAAATATTTTTTTTTGTTCATGATAGCAACTACAATTTACCACGTGTCATACCATTTTGGGATCCTTACTAAATGCGCCAACTTTTGACACAACTTGCCAAACTCGCGTAATACAATTTTTTTTCAATGCAGACAGTTAAAACTAGGCCATTTTTAATTTTTAATTTTTTTCTTGGAAATAAGTCCTATTTTTATGCAATCTCGAGGAGCTAGATTTGAAATGTTGATAACAGTTTAGAGAAGCATTATTCAGGGTTACATATCAAAAAAAAAAGTTTCCAAAAGTGAACATTTGTGGCAACAGCAGCAAAAACACTGTCACAGGGTGTGAAATTTTGCGTGTTTTTTTAAAATGCCAATAATTTTGAGAACACGTGACTTAGATTTTTTTAAACATTTTTCTGATAACCAGCATGACTTGCCTTGTCACCCGGTTTCGGGTTGACGTCGAGTTTTGGGACACCCTGTATATAGGAAAAAAAAAAGGGAAGTAAGGTTTTGGATACATCCGATTTTAGAAAAAAGGGAGGAATATGGCGCGTTTCATACACTTGTCAAGAATCAATTGAGAGAAGATGAAGACAAGTTTTACAATTATTTTAGAATCTTTCCAGGAATCATATTTAAGCCGCTTATTTTTATATTCGTCGATGGTCTTATCCCATATTACAGGCCTTTCTTGAATCAACGTAATTAATAATTCTTGATTTATGTTCATTTTATAATAAAATCGCGAAACAGCGTATATAAGCGGTCACGAATCCGTGCGTACGTCCGGCACCGTCGACACACCCCGATAGACTGCCATACAACACTGGTGAAAATCACGCCGTGCGTAGACGCAGCGCGCCGAGGGGCAGTCACGGCGCACGCGGCCGCGGAGCCGTGCCTTGGCGCCACCGTGCATGTCGACAAGCTCATATAGTGATCCATACCACACTGACGACCGTGCCTACACGCGGCGAATTAACCGTAGATTTTCACGGCGAGAAACCGTGTAATGGAAAAGAGGCCTAAGTAAGTAAAGTATGATGACATTATCTCTTAAACTCTTACAACATCGACAGCTCCAGAAGTAGGATATCCCTTCCAGCCTTTTTCTGACACCCTGAAAAACAACACCCCAATAATATCCCCTCTCATACCTGATGCAGCGGTGCAGCAGCACACAGCCTCATCTCCCTGGTCCGGGCGGTGTGCTGCGCTAGTACTTGCAGCGCGGCGCCACTCGCCGCCGCCACCTCGCCACAACTCATCGCTTCTAATCGAGCGTCCGCTAGCAAACTATCCACCCAGGAGAGACAGCGGCCGCCTAGAGCCACCCACACCACGCCGAGGCCTTGTTGCCTGGGGGATAAGGTTGAAAATGCAGATATTAAATAATCAAAGGTTGAAAATGCAGATATTAAATAATCAAGCCCCTTAAAAATAGCTCCTTTAAAGTACTTCTAAATTAAATGGGATACACCAGAACGACGATTGAGGTTGTGAAAAAAAATGTGTGAGAAGTCCTTAGGATATTTCGTATCTTAGCAAAACATGTTCGAGCAATCATACAAATATTATCAAAGTAAATTTGTATTTTTGTTAGCCATAACACAAATACGGTTTATTTTTATCATTTGATAGAATGTTTGTTAGCCGTTTATATACGGTTTATTTTTGTCATTCGATAAAATACTTATTACACTACAGACAAGACAGACTGCACGTTAGATGATAAGTTTACACCAGGTAAATCGTAATACTTACATCTTGGTAAGGTTGTAAGGTCTTGAAGGTACTTTAGCCGGGCTCTTTCCAGTTGTCGAAGGACAAGGAGCACCTGCTAATGCGTGATGTAGTCCACAGAGTAGCACCCAAGCACCAATCATCAAGTGGTTTTGATATACCTAAAAGATTCAACCAAAGTTATACACCTCCTTAATAACCCTACAAAGAAATGTGGACTTTATTGCTTAGCGAATAAGACTCACGTATCCACCGGCACGGGTCGATTGTTTGAACGTTTCTCCAACAGTACTATAAAGACTGAGGGCACTCTCGACCAGAGTGGCAGTTTGTTGCTCGCTTTCTTCATCTTTGGGATGTAAAGAAGCCTGAAACAAGATTTGAATTTAAGCCTTAATAGAAGACGTACTTAAAGTAAAGATAACTTAAGTTGCGCTCAATCAAGCATCTAGAATTTAATTTTCATTTTAGAACCTTATTAGAATCATATAAAGTTATAGTTTAAAAAAAAAGAAAGAAAGAAATAACTGATTTAGTTATATTTAAAAATAAAATACCAATTAAAATCAGGCTTATAGAGCTTCGAACTACTAAAATAAATATTTTTTCAATGAAAACTTTAGATCCTAGAATTTTGTGATAGTTACCTGCGCAGTGGCACACAGTAGCCAGGCGGCGCTGACGTCACTTAGTGTCTCGATGCGCTCCGGAGTGAACGGTTCAAGACAAGGCAGGGACAAAGCCAGGCGGCAAACATGCACTTCGTTCACTAGGAAGTGCAGCCTGGGAACAAAAATAATTAATTTAGTTTTGGATAAATCCCATTCATTAAATAGAAGCTAATTGACCAATTAGTCTGCTTCACCGAAGTCGATTTGTTGTTCAAAGGTATGTTGACTGATGTAAAATTTTCATTAACAATATTTAAAGAAAAGCTGTGGAAGAAAGAGTGCAGAATCAATTAAGAAAAAGTCATTATTTTGAAAGTAAGTTATCTAAGAAACATACAGCGACGCGTCCGAGTTGAATTGCGGCGATGCAGCGCATTCTTTAGCTGCGTTCCAGCGGGTGAGGTACCGCTGCAGGCACGGCAGCGACGCGCAGACTTTCAATACTACAGCGCCCCCGCGAAGCTCCATCAGGAGTGACGCACAGGTTTGCGACACCCATTTCTAGGAGGAAGAGGAGTTTTTCATGTAAAACAAGAATGAAAAGAGTTTAACCCTATATTGAATGTAACTAATTGTATTTCATACTTCTGAATTTTATGTTGCGTAAACAAGCTGTCGAAAATTCCACTCAAGCTTGGGTGGGTTGCTGGTTAAAATTATATGAAAACATGTAAAAGTGTAGTTGTTATTATAGTTGTGAAAAAGTTCATGAAAAGTTGCACAATATTACATCATCTTAAACCTAGAGTTGTCATAAATAAACCTGAAACAATAGCTAGACAAACCAACACAATATAAAACAATACCAACCTTCATATCAATACTTGACTGTTGGGCAGCATTAGCATCTTTAGCCTCTGCACTATCCTTACTTCCAGGTGATGTAGGCGCAGGCACTGGGGTACTCTGGCACAAAGTGATAGATGATACCGGGTTCCTGAGAGGCATAGTCAACTGCTCCAGTAAAGCATCAGAACGTCTCTGAGCATTTGATGGTGCTTGCTTGTCGGTGTTAGCCGTTTGAGACGATAGAGATGAAGCGATTGGGCTAGTTATCACCGAAGTTTTATTTTTATCTGGATCTAAAATGTGAGGTAAAGTTAATTTTAGGACTACTTTAAAATGTATGATTATTAATCTAAAAGTTAAGTGTACCTGGCACAGTCACATGGGCTGGTAGTTTTGCATTTTTCAGTAAAGAGGTCAAGATGACCAAGTCAGACTGTGGGTAGGTTCCACCTTCAATGCCACACAATCCTACAATAGGCAGCAGAAGCTAAAAGAATAAACATGATAAAATAAAAGGTAGGTATTAAAGAAAGTTCTTCAATAAAGATGTTTTAACAATAAATACCTGTTTGACTGACACATTTGAAGCAGTAGTGGTAGAGTTATCATCACAACTTGTGCCAGCATCCGATAGTTTTTTGAGAATCTGTCTCAGAATGATCCTCAAGGCATCTCTAGCTGGACCAAGTTGGTCTGGTGTCACTGAAGATTTATAAGAAATTTTAATAATCATAGTTTATTCAACTCTGATTACAATTAGATTCTTATTTTTGTGATGACTCACCAAATGTTGAAATTGTAAGTGTACAAAAAATTTCAATACTTACAGTGGTTGGTATTTGTGCCAATGAAATGGGCAGACAGACAGGCAAAGCATGTGTAGAATAAGTCATAAATGTCTTCATGGTTCTGGAATTCAGCATCACTGAAAATAAAATGGTAGTGTAAGAATAGGAAAACAATATGATGAAGTATCAACCTTTCACACAAGACACCTCTTGCTTGTCCAAGTTGATCTGAGTAACATATGATAGTTATTTAGCTACTGATAAGAAAATAAATATATTTTTCTTTTTATGTAAACTAAAAAATATAGACGATTATCAAAATGGTCAAGAGGGTATTTTTTTGAAATTGTAATAAGTTGTTTGATTCAGATATTTAAAGTAATCTGTGTAAAGGTTTTATTTAATGGTTCTTCAAACAAATTTTGTGCAATTGTGCGTTATTTATATTTATTTATTGTATATTCAACCCAAATACCGATAAAAATAGACAACAACAAATGACTAACTGTCAGTCTCTCTATGAAAACTAATACGTAAAAAAATAATGCTCACCTCTTGATAATTGCTTGAATATTTTCTATAGTATCATTTTTATCGAAAAATGGACCATACAGAGCCGTAAGAATCGGTTTAACGGTTGTAGACCACTCAATATTTCCTCCTGAAGCGGCCATCTTCGGAGAAATGACGATGAGAAATACAAATTATTTGACGTTTTTGGTTGGTTCGACACAATTGACATTTCAATTTGACAACTTCGATTGATATTTTTGTTGTGGTCCGTTAATAGAATACAGTGAAAACGATGGTAAGCGTGCAAATGCGCCGCCGGAAAGATTTTATTACTCACAAACATTAGTACTGAAATAATAAATAATTACAACAATAAATCTCCAAACTAACACGCTAATTATTTGGCCCTTAAGTAAACGCAGTAAGCGCTTGTGTTAAATGTACCGAACAATGGAATAGGGGAGAACCTAGTTACACCCAGACACGGGCCAATATCGAAAAATCATTTTACGAAATTGACCAGCCCCCCAAGTCAAGTAGCAGGTGATATTTGCGTTAGTGAATGAATAGAATAAAAATGTATGAAACTGTCATTTTTGACAAGCTTGCAAATTGACAGTTTCATATATCTTAGAACCATCTTAGAAGCCTTCATTCATTCCTTAAAAATACTTATTCATTCATACATTCATTCTTTTTGTCACATCACTTACGTTCCCCGTCCCCCGCTAAAAATGCCTGAAAATGTCGTGGTCCGTTAATAGAAAACAGTGAAAACGTTGCTAAGCGTGCAAATGCGTCGCCCGAAATTGTTATCATTACTCACAAACGTTAGCACTAAAATTAATTTGGTCCACTGGTTAGTACGAACATGTGCAAGAACGTTCTGTCAAAATGACAGCTGGTTTAATATGGATCTGTGAGATTGCTTTTTTAGGTCTTTCCGATAAATCTGCTAAATATCTTTACATTAAACAATATAACTTCAACAAAACGTGTCTGAAATTTTAGATCCTACAAATAAAACTACGCAGTTGTCAGTTAGGCAATGCCTTTGACATTGCTGCACACAATACACTACCTATCTTTTCTTTGCACTGTTAGCACTGAACGGATACGTCACTAATGACGTCAGATTGCTCAGAGATGTGCACACGTCGTATTAATAGTCCAACCGTTTGCACGCAAATAGTGCAAAAGCGCACTGACAGCAATTTCGGACCGTATAGAAAATATGTTCCTACGACTGAGGTCTTGTCATCTACATTGGTTAAATACTCAAAGTACTGGTTAAATACACCTTTACTTTGTTTGATAGCATTGAACGATGTCGTCACTAATGATATCCAGATTGCTCAGAGACGTACTCACGTCCTTAGACTCACGTCGTATTAAGGGTCAACCGTTTGCACGCTAATAGTGCGCGCTGATAGCAATTTCGTACCGTGATAAATGTCACTAGTGTCAGTTATCCATCCATCTGTCATCGGCGAAGTCGGCAAGGCGTTTATTTGTGTTGTGTTGCGTTTATTGATTCTAATCTAACATTTAGGTTCATTCAATAAAACATTTAAGAGTTATTTGGTGTGCAACAAGTGATTAAGTGATCATGGCCGAAGAACAGACTAGGAAACGAAAAAATACTGGTGAAAATGGAGTTTCATCTTCGGGTTAGTATTCGTAACCTAATTTCGGCTTTCTTATACGTAAATTTTTACTTACGTACTTTTTTCTTCTTGTCTCAGAACCTCCGATTAAAACAGTAGCAACGTCAATTCAGTGCCCATATCTTGATACAATAAATAGACACGTACTGGATTTCGATTTTGAGAAACTATGCTCCGTTTCTCTTACAAGAATAAATGTGTATGCCTGCTTAGTTTGTGGAAAATATTTTCAAGTAAGTACATACATCTATTTTTTACTTTAGAAGCTGTGAATACGTAATGGGTGACAACAGCAATCTAACAACAATAAAATAATACATTACTATTTCAATTGTTAGATATCTATTTGCTCATTTTCAGGGAAGAGGAACAAACACCCATGCCTATACACATTCTGTGGCAGAAAGTCATCATGTGTTTCTCAATTTGCATACATTAAAATTTTATTGTTTGCCAGACAACTATGAAGTTATAGGTAAATATTTTTATGTGTGTCTTGTATGCTCCAATTGAACTCAAAATTGCTGACCCCTTCATGACTTAAAAATTTCAGATTCATCACTCAATGATATCAAATATGTGTTGAACCCAACATTCACTCCTGAGCAGATAAAACAAATGGATTTTGATACCAAAATGTCTCGAGCAATTGATGGCACCATGTATACACCTGGTATTGTTGGACTTAATAACATCAAAGCCAATGACTACTGCAATGTTATCTTGCAAGTAAGAAAGCTGCCATAATGAGAGATGATAAACAAAAGATTAAGTTTATACAGTTTTTATCTTATGGCCTTGTTTTAGTGTTTATCTCAAGTAAGACCTCTACGCAACTACTTTTTACGTGAAGAAAACTACACCAACATAAAAAGGCCTCCAGGAGATTCCTCCTTCCTACTAGTGCAGAGGTTTGGTGAACTGCTTCGCAAGCTTTGGAACCCTCGAGCTTTCAAAGCTCATGTGTCACCGCATGAGATGTTGCAGGCTGTTGTTCTGTGGTCTAAGAAGAAGTTCCAGTTTATACAGCAGAGTGATCCTATTGATTTCATGTCATGGTTCCTGAACTCCTTGCACTTAGCACTAAATGGGACTAAAAAAGCAAACAGCACCATTATTTACAAGTCCTTTTTGGGGCATATGCGGATTTATACTAGGTAAGGACTTAACATTCCTACATATGCTTCAGATTTAAATAATAACCTACCCTATTTCTTATCCAAGAAAGACAGCTGTTATAATTTGCATTAGTATATCTAAGTCTTTGTGGCATGGTTATGCATACATAAATATGACCACTTGTATGGGAAACATCAAACTTTGTTTTAAAATGCTTAAATTTATCAACTTTTTATTTATAGCTAAAATATTAATATTTCAACATTAAACTCAAAATTGTATTGTTTTAGAAAATTACCACCCACAGATGCAGAAGATGCTGCAAAGGCAGATCTGACCAGTGATGAGTACAAAGAAATGATTACTGAATCACCATTCCTATACCTAACTTGTGACTTACCACCAACTCCACTTTTCACTGATGAGTTCAGGGAAAACATCATACCTCAGGTATGTATATTCAATGGCCATTGAAGCTTTTTTCATTGATTAAAATAAATGTAAGTTTGAAATGCTACCATTTTTATGCTGAAACCGCACCAAGTCAAAGCGCATTGAGGCCTACCTATGAAGTAATTGACCAAATAATTTATTTTCTTCCTTCTCAGCAGAGGTAGCATTTCAAACAGACACATGATATTTATTAAATAACTACACTACGTCTTTTGTTACAGGTAAATCTCTACCAATTGCTATCAAAATTCAATGGTCAAACATCAAAAGAATATAAAACTTATAAAGAGAACTTTCTCAAAAGGTTTGAGATAACGCAGTTGCCGCCCTATTTAATATTGTACATTAAACGGTTTACAAAGAACACATTTTTCGTTGAAAAGAACCCAACTGTTGTTAATTTTCCGGTTAAGTAAGTGCTATCAGAATGTGTTAATCCATTACAAAATAAAGAAAACCTAACTCACAACTTCTATGATAAAATGATAAACAAAAATAGGAGTTTAGAAAGACTTATTACATATATATTTGTGTGTCTAACTTCAGCATTAGAGATAAATCGATTGAACCACTCCTTTATTATATGATGAGTCAATTAAATGTTGTCAACGACTGTTCAAGTTAATTAATCTCATACATCATCTTCAATATTCAGCTAATCTATGTCTTCTTTCGTTAGGAACGTAGACTTTGGCGACATTTTAACACCTGAGGTGAAGGCGAAATACAATGGGAAGACCATCTACGAGTTGGTTGGCAACATTGTACATGACGGTACTCCTGAAAAGGGCACGTATAGAGCTCACGTACTTCACAAACCGACACAGCAGTGGTAAGATTCATAATTTAGCTTTATTCTTATCATCATTATCATTGCATAGTATAAATCCAAGTCGCTATTTGTGTCTGTTTGTATGTTTGGCCGCTAACTCCTCCTAAACCACAAAACGGATACTAATGCGGTTTTCGTCATCTTTTAGGATATTTACTCATTTAATTTTTTAAATACAGAAAAATACAGAAGAATTAAGAAAAAGTAGTTTTAAATCAGCTAAAAAACAATGTTTCGGGAAAAAGTCGCCCGAAATTACACCATTGCGAAGCGTGGGCGGGTCGCTAGTTATTAATTATTTCTAAATTTCTATTGATAAGTTCTCAGCCATATCATAAATTACCAAATTATCTACTAAATATAAAATGTACGATCTAATAACAAAAGACGAGTAGATTACTGCAAATAACTCCCAATACACAAGAGTGTCCATAGAACTAATGAACTCATTTGTTGGCAACGCCAATGCAGATCGGCAACTGTGTTACTATTGTATTGCAAAAGCATTGGCAACTTTGAAGTGGGTTTAACTTAATGGTGTTATAATTGCGCGTAAAGTACAAAGAGATCACCACTTTTCTGAAGTAAAATTGTTAAAAAAGGTACCTAAGTAAAAAGGTAAATCTTTGTTCCAGGTATGAAATGCAAGACTTGCATGTAACCAGTATTTTACCACAAATGATAACACTCACCGAGGCGTACATACAGATTTACGAGCTCAAACAAGATTGAATGTGTTTTAGTGTAAGGAATAAAAGTAAGAAAACTCATTTAGTATTTTTATTACTGCGTTTATTTTATTTAAATTCAGTTTTTCAGTTGTTGTAATTGTTTCACGTTCCAACAGCAAGGGTTACGCAAAATGAGGGAGCCGTAGAAACCTATAAAACTGACGGTGGTACGGTTCAAGGCACATTGGTTGTCGACTATGTAGAGTAGAATGCTGTTCACGTTGTGCGTCTCGTTGAATTTCATGCAAATGAATCTGCCTTCCAAGTCGATTTGACTTAAACTGAAAATGATTTATTATAATAAAATAATATTTGCTGTGTTGGGGGAGTAAATGTTATAAAATAAAGCAAAATTAAAGCTAGTCAAAGGTAATAAATACCTTTATTAAAAAAATCGGTAGCAATATGTTATATGGCAGTCAGAAGCTTTACTAACCGAGTATAAACTATACGAAAGGTTTTATAATTTAAAAGTTTAATTAGGTACCGATTTTTGCTTACATTTTCAACCGATTTATGTCTACAATGATTTCAAAGGCATATTTCTAGCAATACAAAAAGAAGTAGTGAATAAATGTTTTATACCTACATGGTACGTCAATTCAGCACAACACGCAGGTATACTCATTCCATTCCCTCACAGAAAATTACTCGGCCGAGAAAGTTCTATCAATCAGTTTATTATTTAAATCTTGTCTTACCTGACATCTTGTATGGAAGTGCTGCTTGCGGCCGTGTTGAAATCCAACAGATGTGGTGTGTTGACAAAGATTTTTATAAACGACGGCCCTCTGTCCCAGGGCGCCTTGAATTTGATGTAGTATATTCGAACCGGCTAAAATTATATGGTTAAAACTTGTGGATTAAGTTAGATTAAAAACTTGGGGATTAAAATAGTTACTTGCAAAAGCGAATAGCGAATTTGTTTAAGCTTGAAGGAAGGCGAGCCTTCGAAGTTGTTTTATTTGTCTTGTGTCTTTTTACTTACTCTCACAAAAACGATTCTAAGAAGCAGTCGTGCATCGTATTTACTGGCTAAGTACGTAGGCCCGTGGATTAGTGCGTTCATAGCTGTATGACTCTCCAACTGGTTCAGACACTCCAGCTCCGTCATATTAATGTACGAGTTTAATTCCAACTGGAAATAAGTGTGTTTTTGGAATGTGATAAGTAATTCGATGGTTTAGCAATAATCGTTTTATGAGGAAATTGTAAAGTTGGCTTTAGAATGATACGAAATTGAAACCGTCCGCTCTGCTTAGTGCTACGTGCAAGTCAGTAAGTAGGACTAATTATTTAAGGGAAACTAGGTATATCTCGTTTTCCACATCGAAGCTCAAGGTTACTAAGTTTTTATTTAGGTTCAGTTTTGAATTAGGAAACCAAGTAGGTAAATATTGTTTGTGCTAGCCTAACTTACATATCCGTTATCATAGAAATGTTCATCATTAACGTCTTCATTGGCACCAGATAGATATTTAATCTTGTCTTCTAAAAATCGTAAATCTACACCTTCGATTCTTTCCACCCTTCTCTGAAAGCCATTTTACCTTAAATTATAGCGTAACAATATCGACTTGTGTTAATCGAATATTATTCTATATTGATCTTTAATATGGTTTTAAAGTCCTCTTTTGCTGCTACTGGTAATAAGTACTTACCTGGTTGAGATAGAAAATGAAGGTAGGCATAGAAGTAACAGTTTCTTCTTGAGTAATATCCGTGTTACAGTCAACATCTATACTAATGAAGGCTACCATGGGAAACCTTTCTGGTAGACGGTTCCAGAAGTCGTCTATGTGATTACACAATGGACACCTAGAAGGAACATGACATTACCAATGAATGCCATTTCTTTCAGTTACTGGACATAACAGATTATGGCATATCTTTTAGTTTATTAGTCGATATACCTAATTCATGTTGCTGAATGAAGCAGCTATCATTTCCGCCTTAAGAAATCGTAAATATTCAGAAGCGAATCTCAACATTACTCTAAAATTTTGGAAGTAGCATTTTACCATATCTCTTTTCTTGTTCCCGTTAGTTGGGACAAACTACTTACCTACTAACTCTCTCACTTACCATTGGCTGGAAAAGTTCACTACACAAAGTCTATTGCCAGCATTTTTTATTTCTATTTTGTACTGCTGTAGGCTATATACGTTATTATCGGTCATTTTGGTGGGATTTTGAGGTTTGTTACATGATTTTGTTGATGGATGGTAAGTTTTGGGTTTGTTTACATGATTAAGGTCTGGTAGCTATGTTCTTATCTTATATTTTAGGTTTAATCCATGTTTAAGTTAATTGTTCTTCGTTAAAACAATATTTAAGGAAAGCAAACTTTCAATTCATACCAATTTTAAGTTTAACTGGCTAGTAGATAGTATTTTGACATCACATATTGACAAAGCCATGTTATGCATGTTAGTCAATAGGAATGTCAATGCTTCTTACAAAGGCAAAGACCTCGTTCTCCGGATAGAAGCCAAATTTCCTCAAAAATTTGCATCCACATCCTCAACAAAATAAAAATTATATTAGATAAAAATTCAAAAATAAGAAGTTACAAAATAGTAGGGCACTTTCATTTATAATTTATTTATCAAAAAATCAGGAGTTCAATGCGAGTGTGCAGTTTCCAAAATGAACCTTACAGCCAGAGAAATGCTTGCGCTGGCGACCGAAGTTGTGTGACCATTGCAGGCTCCTCCCAAAATAGTGTGGTTCGAAGACTTGCTGACCTCCCATTGTGAATCGTCCTCTATGTTCTCCGTCATTGGTTTCAGTGGTAGGGACTCTGCGAAGCAGCCGTAAGGAGTCTGGTGTTCTAGCACCCGCGCTAACATCTTGCGGTTCAAAAACTCGGAGTAACCATGCAGAGTGCAGATAGTCACTGTATGGAAATGAAAAAATGTTAGGGCTTTAAAAAAAACAACGAATACGGTTGAACGAATAAGAAGGAAAGAAGTTGGTTTCCATTTCAGGTTGTCTAAACTCTTACAGCCAAATGGCTGAAAATTAAAAGCAACTTTGAAAAAAGTTACTAGCTTAGTTTTACAGTAATTGGAAGATCAATTATAATATTTACAAAAGCTGTTCATAGTTTTAGACCATCTTACTTTGTTCCATGAGCAAATCCATGATACCGTAATTATTTTTTGTGATGTAGAGTCCTTCGTTGTACGCGATGGAGCATAGTTTCTGTACGATACTTTTATCCTCAGTGTCTGAAAAGATTTTGCAGCGGCGAGTGTACCGGGCGAATAAGAGGAAAAATAATCTGAAAATATAGATTACACAGTTAGTAAGACGAATATACAAATATTGATGCTGTGTTAGTTTTCTAAGATTAAAATCTCTATTTTCTCTTTTTATCTTTGACTAAAGAAAATGCCGAATGAACGGTTAACTGAGTACCTAAAGTTTATCCAAAGTAGTTTTGACACTTTATACCTACTAGTACCTGTGAGTCAAACTGTATCCGTAATTAGTTCCATGCTGCACCATTTCCAAGCAATCCTCCGGAACTAAACATTGTTTATAGATCCCATGATTCTTAATTTTACTGCTTACCAGTTGACTTAGACAAAAATCTGAAAAGTGGTTAAAGTTACTGTCGAAGCCCTACTAAAT
Organism: Emmelina monodactyla; assembly: GCA_916618145.1. Taxonomy (NCBI): domain Eukaryota; kingdom Metazoa; phylum Arthropoda; class Insecta; order Lepidoptera; family Pterophoridae; genus Emmelina; species Emmelina monodactyla. Next base: position 9,229,766 of record OU745304.1, on the reverse strand, counting down.
AAGTATATCTACTTCTAAATTTAAACTTTGGTAAATCACCAACCCGATAATGCTGGGGTAGGGACTGTCTCGCTAACGTTGCCTATTTTCTGCAGGTATTCGTCGAAACTTGGGAATCTCTTGACGAACGCTTTTCTGTTCATCATGACTCTGCCAATTTCATGGACGTTGAAGTTTCGCAACTCATCCATCCACTTTTCGTCTTCGGCGAATAATCTTGTAACTGTTAAAGTTTAGCAGTATGTATATCGTGATAGGAACCCCAAACAATCAATTTTAGCCTATACGAAATTATGCCTTTTAAAAGTATGCGTTATGATAATATGCGACGTGATGATTATCTATGGGTTTTAAATTTATGGATTATGATATTATTACTATCCGTTGAACTTTGTTTTTAGGTGGAACATTTTACGTTTTAAAGTGTAAAGAAATACTTACGCGTCACCCTAAGATCGTCTGTAGGTCCAAACTGTTTTTCATATTGGTCGACCTGATTCCAAAACCAATCCAATATATCTTGAGTGATCATTGCTATGTCTCGTAAAGTGTCGTAAGACGGATCCAACCGGGCTATGTACAATTCACGCTCCAATATAAATTTCAAGTTAACTGAAATACAATTAACTGTTAAATTTCTACTAATTTGGCTTACCTAAGCTTCAGCTTTAGCTTCTATGCGCAGATAACGAGCGTCTGACAATATTGTTTTATCGAAAAGGGTAGGTACTTACTTATTTTATACGAATTTTAAATGATCTGTACTTTGTATAGTAAGTACCTAGCTTCGTCATTGCCTAGTGGCCTGTCTCTGGATGAAGTACTGAGCGACTTAGTGTTCTGTCTTTCATTAGCAATATGTAATTATAGGATTAATATGTGTTACATTACATACCATGCACTACAAATATGCCGAACATGAAATTGATATCCACCACGTTTTTATGTTTGTGAGCAAAATCCGTAACTTCTTCAAGTGATCGGACATAGTCAGGTAAAACTTCGCTCGTTGGTAGGTCGTATAAATTTATTGCATCTGAAAAGGGATTATGCAATTTCCCATAACAAAGTGTTACAGAAGTCACTAACAAAAATAATCTAACACAACGAAGCAACATTTTAAACGTGTTGCTTCAATGGATGTAACTATTAGAATACTTCAGTAATGTAAAAAGTTGGTTTCGCAAAATCCTTAGAAAAAACAAGTTTATCCCCCCGTGATTGAGATGAAATGGCCCAAGGCGTGCGCAGCTTATCTTGAATGAAATTTATATTAGAAAATATATGTTTAGAGTTCCGTTTTCAATGAACATCAATAAAAGGTTCTGTTTGTAAATAGGTATGCAATATCGCTAGGCAATCGTTATATTATACTAGATATTATTGGATTACCTACCTTAATACGTATACGTATAGGTACCTATTACACTGTGCTATTACATTAATAAATATTTAAATACCCTTAAGTTTTATGTCTGCCAATAAACTTGTAATTTACGAGTAATTTGCTTAAGGTAGCAGTGTATAAGTATTTCTAAATAAAAAAAATATGTCTATAAACTCAAACCTTTAATATCTTTGGAACGGTGTCTTTTGGTTCTACTAGTAGGTAATTCACGGTATTAATTTTATTTAAGTATTAGAGTTATTTTACTTAATTTTGATTTGATAAGGACAAGTTAAGGTGAAGTCAACTCAATTACTGTTCGGCACACAATTTTTATGACAACTTATGTATGATTCGACTTGGAAAGTTAAGTGAGTATCTACCTGAGTTTGCTCTTTTTTTTCTATAAGTACCATTAATAGTAAATCAAAAATTGAAATAAAATTTAAAAAGCGTATGAGATGTACGTTTGTAGATTGTTTGTCATTAGTTAATTGGGAATGAGATGTTTTCCCGCGGTAAAAAGTACCCTATGTGTTATAACCTATATTACTGCAAAGTTTCATCCAAATCCATCCAGTAGTTTTTACGTGAAAGAGTAACAAACGTCCATCCATACATCCTCACAAACTTTCACATTTATAATCCTTTATGCACCTATTTAATAAAATAAGCTGTTAAAGCTATAGTTTGCGACAGGAGAAACAGGTATAGCTGTACCTACTGTAATCGTTCGGATTTCCGAGGTACCTTCAACACTGGAAGAAGTTTGACCCTTTACTTAATTCAATAAATAAATCTCTAGATTACTAGTGGTCCTCAGACATGAGCAAATTTCGAAAACACTTTTTTAACCATTTTGGCCCCACCGAGTATTCCTCAAACCAATAAAAAATTGCATTGAGAGGTCGTGTGCTGATTTATTAGCCAATCAGATTCTGTCCACAGCACAACGGCAGCCCGCATCCATTCAGGGACTGCTGATTGCCATAAGCAAATATTTCTGCCAAAAACTGTCAGTCATCACTGACACTTCCTTGGCTACCTGTCAATGTTACTGTCACAAGGAGAGCAAGCGAAGATTTGTGGAAATTGAAAATCATTCTTGAATTTCTTTGGACATTTTGACAAATAAGTATTTATTTACAATGGGTTTAGCTACTATAGTTGAAAATGAGGCCCATTTCCAGTCGGAGATGGCAAACGCCGGCACAAAGCTGGTTGTAGTAGATTTCACAGCTACGTGGTGAGTAATGACTAGTCATTTTGATGATTGTGTTTACGTTGGCATCGGTAGCTGATGATTTGTGGTTGCAGGTGTCCTCCGTGTCAGAGGATTGCTCCGTTCTTTGAGCAGCTGCCGGCGAAGTTCCCGCGGGCGGTGTTCCTGAAGGTGGACGTGGACAGATGCGCGGAGACAGCCAGCGCGCAGGGGATTAGCGCTATGCCCACGTTCATTTTCTATAGAAATCGAGTAAGAATCTTCATATGTATCTATAACATTCAAATGGGAAACAACTAAGTTATGATAATCTGTTTCCTTCATTTTGCTTAGAAGCTTCAAAGGTTTGTGACAATCTTAAGTGTGAAATGTAATATTTCAGACTAGAATTGATAGATTACAAGGTGCTGATCCTGCCAGTCTAGAAAACAAAGTCCGACAATACTATGGCACGGAAGATGCCGGTGATGAAGACAACACAGTTGCTGGACATGTAAGTTGCTTAAAAACTATTGTTTAGACATGTTTTTAAAATTCAATCATAACTATAATGAACACATGTATGAATTTGCTTTTGAAAATATTTTTTATTGGATTTTAAATTTATTTTACTTTTTGATAAAAATTAAAAAATGAATCTTAAATAAAATGCCATTTATAATTCTATTTCAGATGGATCTTGGCACATTTATAGTGAAGAATGAGTGTGAGTGCCTGAATGAGGCAGATGACCACCCGTTAGCACATTCACTTACAAGCGGGAGGGGATACCTCGCCAGCGACTGTGATGAGCAGCTCATTATTAACATTTCATTTAACCAGGTGAACAATATTTGTCAGTACGTAGTATAAATAAAGTCCCTTTCTCTGTCCCTATGTATGATATTTACAACTGTGCAACTGATGTTGATGCGATTTTTATATAGATAAAGTGATTAAACTGGTATAGGTATATTAACATAATATAAAGAAAGGTGTTTTACTCCGAATTAAATGTGTGCGAAGCGGCGGGCAAAAGCTAGTGTATTATAAACAACATTTGCTGACCCTTAAAAACTATGCTAATGGTTAACATAGTTATTATAAATTGGCTCTTATAGTTATATTAAAAATCTAATCTTGAAGGTGTGAAAAATATTGAACAGGAATAAAAAACACTTATGCTGACATAAGTATTTTTACATTAGGTAAAATTCCAATGTATACTAATATTATTAAAAAACATTGTGCTAAGCTTGATCTAATAGGATTTTGAACATTCTAGTTAACTTCATGCACTTGTTTAAGAACAACATGTTGCATCCATGCTACCAGTGCCAAGCATATGCATCTTTAAGCTTGCGTCACATAGACAATTTTACTGAATCTTATTAATAAACAAAACGAGTCATTTATGGCAAAACACTTCTAAGCGAAACAACCGAAGTGACTAGTAGCTTATACACCTAACATAAACGAAAGACCTAAAATTACTATGTTTCATCCTCATAATTTTACCCATTTAAAACACATAGTCTGCGTCCACACTGCGAGCCTAGAGGTTGGGCGCAAAATATCAGTCATGAAACGCGACTTTGCGTCCACACGGCAGTGACTAAGACGAGAGCCTAGTGCGGCGGGACCGGGCGGGACAGCGCGTGGAGTTTTCAAACGTTCGTATCCGCGCATTCTGGCCACACAACGGGCCTTTTATTTTGTTTTCCAACGGTAAAATTCATTCCGGGGGGACGAGAGGCGTGTGTGGGACTCCCCCTTTCGGGTATACCCACTAAAAACCTGTCGATATTCCTACCATTACGCCATAGTGCCGGGGCTGCGGGATAACGTGAGTCTTCTCACAAATCAGCCCCGGCGGCGTGGGCCCGCGTCGAGCACGCGCCTTCTATGAGCCACACTACGGGCCTAGAGTTAGGTGAGAAGAAGCGACCCGGGCGCGGGTAGCGGCGGTTACAAAGAGTTCGGTCTTGCCGCTCTGCGTTTGCGCGTCTGTAGGATTTCTGCCCGCCCCGAATGGTCGTAGCTCGCCGCGCCCGCCATAGGCTTAAGTCACCGCTCATTCAGTGTGGACGCACACTGACATATCCATAAAACATAACGTAATTGCAAATCTATCTTTGCCAATCGCAAAATCTGTAATATAACTTTCGCGTGGTCACAATATAGAAATGAAATACAAATAACAAAACGAGATAGAAAATTTTGTGGTTTCAATCAAATCTTAGTAAATCGGAAACATTTATTGGATACGATGATTATGCATTTCCTTAGGGTATGAATGCGATCGCGATCGAGGTTTTTCCTCCGCAAACTTTTTGTATTATTGGTAATCCACCCCACACATCGGCGATTTAAAAAATATTAATCAAGGTAATGTAGGTTTTTTTAAAATTTATATAATTCGTCATCGTAAAAACAGACACTTAAAAGCCCCGATTCCAAAAATAATAAAATTCTATTTTACATTCATGTGAAAGATGTCTTGTGTCCTAATAAATATTTCACGCAAAACTTTCTTGTTATTTTCAGTTGGTAAAATTGCACTCGTTGAAAATCAAAGCACCATTAGACAAGGGGCCCAAGTATGTGAAACTGTTCATCAACCAGCCACGAACGCTGGACTTCGACCAGGCCGGCGGCAACGCTTCAGTCCAGGATCTAGAGTAAGTTTAAAATGTATTATAAAAATGTAAAAATTAAATCTTCCTACACGATGTTAGACGAGAGACCATCACTGTTTCAATTGTGAAGAATAACTATCGCTTTGTAAAAGTCTGCCTTTAACCTTATTGCTGCTTTAATTTGACTTTGTTTTTGATTTTTTGATCGTAGAAATGAAGCCGTATTTAAAGTATAAAGGCAAAAATTCTTTCCTAAGCTCCTTCATAAAAATAGACATTAGAAAAAAACTTTTTGCAGGTTATCACCGAGCGACCTGGAAGGCAACCCGATTCCGTTAAGGTTCGTGAAGTTCCAGAACGTTCAGAACATCCAGCTGTTCATCAAGGACAACCAGTCCGGCGGAGAAGTCACTCAGATTGACCACCTGGCGTTCTATGGATCACCAATATCAACTACCAACATGGGAGAATTCAAACGAATCGCAGGGAAGAAAGGAGAGAGCCACTGATCTATGTACCTCGACTTAGATTAGTCCCAGTCTATATCTAAGCGTACTACACAAGACAACTGAACTTTTTATGTAAAATCCCAAATTAATGTTTCTAAGGCATTTATGAATTAATTCCTATATTGAATTGTATCAATGGCGTAATAGCAATGGCAGTATATTAATAATATATTTGTACACTAGGATAATGCTAGTTATACCGTTCCTGTGATTTTACTTTAGTGTGGGTAATGTCAGGAATTTGTATATTCAATAAAATAATAAAATTGAATGTTTTTTTTTAAATTAGCGACCTAACAAGGCCCTACCAAGAATGGACTGAACCAGGCTTGAACATAAAGATCGCACAGTTATTTCTTTAACGGCCACAGAATTTTAAGAATATCATATTAATCTTCGACACAGTAGGGTTGTGGCATCTATCATCTATCTATAAAAAAAACATTCTTATTTTCGATATATTTTACAAGAAAATTCAATTACATTATATTTTCCTTTTAAGTAAGGCCTAGTACATACCTAAACATGAAATATAAGTAGTTTTAAAAATCTATCGGCTGTGTGAATCCAATATGTGCGTCCACCAACCCGCACCAAACAAGCGTGGTGAATTACCACTCAAACCCTCTCTCTATCCGAGAAGGAGGCCTGTGCTAAAACTAATGGGACATATAAAGGCTGTTATTTTTTTTATGTGTGTATATAGCGACTTTTTTGTAAAGAAACAAATAGGTACAGACTGTCTGTAACAGACATGTTCTAGGCTCCCATAGAGTCGCACAAAAATTTAATAAAAGGTTGACACTCGAAGTTTAGTTGGTACAATAATAAGTGAAATTGTGTTGTTTATTTTTGGCAAGTAAAACTACCAAATAGGCAAGTGATCATTGCTGCCCATATACACCCATAAACATAGGTGTTAATGGTGCGATGTTAGCTTGTAGTGGTTACTGGCCTGTGAGAAATTAGGCACTGAATATCGCACTCGACGAACGAAACGCAGGAATATCAATTCGGCAAAGAAAACGTTAAAATATTTAAGGTAAGTGTTTGTCAGACTTTATGAGTTTCCGAGGTATATTATATTGCGTGTAGTTTTTCTACGTCCCATTCTTCTATTATTTTTATGTTCGGAACGAAACGAAACCATTATAAATCGGAACCCATTTCTGTTAAGTAGGTACCTACTATTCTTTTTAGTGGCCTCAAATAATTTATTCAAAATGTCCGCAATAACGTATTGCTTTAACGTTGTTGCTAGTTGAACGATCATATCTGTCACTCTCTAAAAGGAATTCTTATCAGAATGATGCAATTGTTATAATTATGAACATTTCAAAATCAATGTACCTTCGCAGCAAAATAAAATGGTACTTCCTTCCATGCAAGCGGTCGGCCTCGTGTTGTAAAATTATAAAACTGTTTTACTTATGGAACCAATGTCGACGGGATGTGGTCACCATGAATGTTGCATCGGCCTCTTCCGGTACAGGAAGTAAGCGTCTTGTCAAGAGGTAGGTACCTCTATATTGCAAGTTCAACTACCCACTTTTTCTTGATTAGGCACCAACTTTATTTGTGTAAGAAAATGTTCGAAAGTGCTTTAGAAGAGTTGTAGTTGATGAAATACGAAGATTAGTTAATTAAAGATCTAATTTGTCCTTTTCAAAACAAAAGTAAACTGAATAAAAATAATAGATACGCGCCCCAAAAAATATCCAATATCGATTATTTTCACTGAACTAGGTTGTAACCATATTTTTATTTCTATAAAGTATCTACCTACCATTTTAAGTATTAAGTATATATTTTATTTTGTTGTATTACCTTTTTTTTAACTTTCTAGGGATTTTTGGAAAACCTATGGAAAACCTAACCATGTCTGTGGGTTAGCTAGTGTACCAAACAAATAATTTAAAATAAATTGCAACGATACATTTTTGCGCCCTTTGTGGTTTTGTTCGTTTAAAAGCGTTTACGATTATTGGTGCTTCACTAAGTGCAAATGGATACTTACTCCTTATGGATACAAATTACAAATTGACCTGACCCAGCGCAACCTTAAAACGATATATGTAATAAATAACATTGATTTATAAACCGCCAAATGTCCCCAAATGGTTCTCACCGTAATTTGTAACACACTTATTAAAATTCGGGCCATGTTCCCTAAGGAACTGTTACCATTCATTGTCCCACAAGTCTTCAATACGTACCGTTACATTCTTGCATTCTAATATTTTAAATTATTTCACCTGCGCCACAGAAAAAGTACCTTAATTATTTAAATTTAAAGTACCTTAAGTATTTCAACTTTAGGTACACAAAAAATGTGAGACAAAATAAAGTAACTAATACCTATAAACTGTGCAAACTTTTTTCTTGAACTACGAACAGACCTTATACTTTAGTGAATATTTCTTTTTTGTATCTGCTGAATATTAAAGTTCACGGCAATGTCAATTTTCGCAAAGGCTGCCGAGGTGCAACATATGTAAATAAATACCTATATTTCCAAAGGCCGTAAACCGGTCACCGATCGTTCAGGAATCGAAACAAGTCGACCTTTTAGACATTTTTGGATGCTTTAGCTGTACCTAGACTTTCACAGAAATACCGCGCAAAGTTATCTCAAGGCGATAATTTGCGTTTTTAAATACTTTTCATTTATATTTACAACAATGCAGTTCATTATTAGTATGTGGAATTCAAAGTGTGTAACCGACAAACGTTTTGTTAAATTAGACACTTAAATACATACAAAGTAATTTGAGAGCGTGCTTAGCAGTCAAAGGTGCCAAAGAACGCTTCAACATTTAAAGAATCTTCATTTAATGTCTTTCAACATCAGTTAACATAGTTAGTTAAAGGCCTATTTAATTCTTTACGTGACTAGCAATTGTCCACTTATCTTTAGTTTCGATCTTGTGAAGTAAAAGTGATACAGAGTGTCATTGCTCGGAGTGTTCTTGCTCATGAAGGATCGGTGCGCGCGCGCCGCTCGGTATTCTGTAGATGCGCAAGAGCAATGACTCCGACGTGACACAGATTTTCCCGCGATGTCTAGACAACCTGTCAATACTTCTGATTATTAGTGAATTTATAGAATGTGTAAATAGATAATGTCATTAAGACTAAAAGGTTAGACCTTTAGGTACCTTAATTCCATCAAGGATTTCGATCGTCAAAATAAATTATTTCTCTTTCCATTTTATATTTTAGTTGTTCCCCAAGTCATTCCTTGTAAAATACTAAATTGATTATAGTAAGTAGGCATACTAACGATTATTGAGTAAATAAATATATTTAGTGATTTTGTAGTTTTCATTATCTTTTAGATACCTAAGCCAGATTAGAAATATTATATAAATAGTGTGGTGTGACAACATAGCATCTTCAGGTATTTATTTGAAACCATATCATGTACAACTAATTAGGTACTTAATGTCTTAGTTGGACTTAAATTGTTAAGATTCTGCAATGATGACTAACTAGAAAACATGTCCTTGGAAATGGAATGTCATTTTATCCTATAAGATAAATTTAACTTTATATACTTAGGCGAAGCTTCCAAAACTTTCAATGCATTTACATAGAGCTGTTGCATATAGGCTATTGTTTTATTAAACAATGACTTTGGACACCCACGAGCTCTTTCTGCGAAATAATGAATTATCTTCGCTGTTGCGGCAACAAGGTTTTATTTTAATTAAAATAACCACCTATGTATATTTATGTCCCATTAGTAACTTTTATTCATAAAATTGAAATCAAAGAGTGCTGAGACTTTTTTCCGCTGGCTTTATCGCTCTACTGATTGTTTAAAGACTAAGTTTGAAATATCTCTACAATTAATGATGAAAAAACAAACGATATACCGAAGTGATTTAGGTTGTTTTGACTGTATGGAACTTTTACGTATTTTTTGCTGCATAAGGCCCGTCTTAACCTCGTCTTAACCTCGGGTTAGCTAACTCAGGTTTAAATGGCGCCACCATCGATTGTAACTACTTCTTATTACAATCGATGGTGGCGCCATTTAAATCTGAGCTAGCTAACCCGAGGTTAAAACGTTCCCTGCAATTGGGCCTTAATGAAATTAATTTAAAACACATGTAAGTATATGTCGCATGCCAAATGCCAACTATGAAGACGGATAGTGCCTAATCATTACTTACGTCTATAGAAGATAGATTCACCTACCTACACAATTGATTCATTACTAGGCATTTAGTAATTTAGCTTGTTGTTATTTTATTGTATATTCAAATTATAAGATAGGTACATGTTTGTTTCTATGTCCACCCACTCTTATATAGAGCTATTTGTAATTTTACTTAAAAGTTTACATTGCGTAGGTATAAATTATGTAAAAGGAAGTAGTTTCAATAACAAGAATGACTTAGAAAAACTATAAAAAAGTAATGGTTTGTTTTTAAGCTGTACTGGAATAGGCGTAAGCGCATGTAGAGACAGAACTGTAAATTACCACTTGAACAATTGACATAATCATAAAATCTTTAATACTTTTTATTGTTAGAGTTGCTTGTTTATATTTTATTTCCCTACTTTTTATTTTATATGTTAGGTACCTATGTGAAAAATATACGTAGGTATATGTTTTAAGTACGTGAAAATTAATCAGATAATTTGCTATCGATACAAAGTAAAAACTTAAAAAACTTAAACTTTACAAGTATAAACTAAGTTGTAATTGAAAATTACCTATGCGTTTATTTGAAAGTGTAGAGGAAAGTTTTTATAATTCGCATATGTGTTCTAGAGAGCCTAAATAAGAAAGTGCATACAACACCGTATTTAGCATTGAATGTCTTTTTCCTGAGAATAATTGTGCTATTGTCACCATCTCTATTGATCATCTTTTTATTTCCAAAAGTTTCCGTAAATCTGTTCTATTTGTGCGTTAGTTGTGCGTTTTCCAAGTTTTTGTCGATGCAATATGCGTCTTTCTTTTACATATAGCAACTCGATTCTCTTAGTTAGTTTCTTTCTTTATCTTATCAAGATAATATGTAAGGAACTTATATTATATTTACTGTATTACTTGAATAAAAGATTCATAGTCTCAGATGTTTTAGACTCACTTTAAAAACAACTTGTAGGTACTTACGCATGCTGCGTAAAATTCCGTATCTGTTTCCTTATAAATTGTATTTATTTCAACTTACGCAACGACAACGTGCAAAGAATCTGCAACTAGCTATTTGTTTTTGCGTTAGGCTTTAAAAAAAACTTGCAATAGTAACTAAAAAAAAAATCTGGCTTTAATGACTTGCATTGTTGTATTGCATATACTCTCAGACTGGCAATTCATTTCAGAATTTCATATTTTCAAATACTAGGTGAGACTAACCTACTGTGACTGGCAGACACCCCGATTTTCGTATAATAGCTACATTATCCTGTTTAGGCGTGACAATTTTGCTGCCTCAGTTTCAATGTGTCACTGAGGAGTGACGAATCGAGAAGACGTAACCGAGTTATGTGATACCGTTGTCTCAAAATTTAACGGTTACCAGCAACAGTTTATGTCGTTTTGGCAAATCTTATGTAGACTTCTTCCTGCTGTAATGTCATTTTTATCACTTGATTGAATAACGATGTGTTAAGCGAGTTATTAAGCTGTATTACGCAATTGAAGCTACACTTTGAAAAAGGGTTAGTTGTAGAGGAAAGTATATTTATTTAAGATCCGTATCTTTATTTAAGATACAAACTTCTGACGAATTAATTAAAGATTAATAGACTTAAGTATTTTATAGATTAAGGAATATTTAATGGTTACCAAAATAAATCTTACTGAAGATAAATGCCATTTCACAGTAAAGTATGCAGCAATTTCTTTGTTTCTTTTCTTAATTTTTTTACTTTTGTAAATCCCAAAATCTCACACTTTTTAATACGAATTTCTCGAGAAATTACGTAACTGCGAAACTGCCATATTTCGGAAACCACGTTTTCTTGAATTACACAGTCATGTGTGATACAGGTTACATACATAAGATCTTTCTTGAATAAATATTAGCAAATAGTAGGTCAATGATCTATCACTATTAGGCAATGGTGGAGACAATGCGAATATGTGCGCGCGCGGCGTATGCCGTGATTGAGATCCTATCGATTTATTAACTTTTACGTTGATAGTTATTAACATTTACGAGTAACTGTTAATTTGGTAGCAAATTCTTATTTTGCTACAACACCTTGAGTTAATTTCTTAATGCGCTTATTTTTATCGCATATCTTTGCGAAACAAACATCAATATTTCTAATTATCTCTACAAATGCTATTTGTAGCCGAGAAAGTGGTTTTACGTCATAGCAACGACAGCGATCATCTTGTGCATTGAGATGTGAAATAATTGCATAATTATTTGAGGTAACATGAAAGTGTTACATTGCATTACAATTGGAATTAATTAGGTATTAAAACGTCAAGGCCAAATGCAGATGATATTTATGAATAATGTTAACGAGTGAAAGTTACGAGAGCATTGTTTTTTAAGCAAATTGGATTGAATTTGGATGCAAAAAGAATGTTAAAAATAAGATGAAGTAAGTTATGTTAGTAAAAAAACTACTTACCCACTTATCTATTAGCCGAACCAACTTCGCAGCTAAATTAGATTTCGGTCGCAATCAAATTACTACCGTTAGGCAGGGTCAAGTGCATGCTTTGTTAGGGGCAATGGGTATTGTTTGTATGGGTGCGCGTGCGTCGTTTCCGTTACACTATTCTGATATAACTCGATGACAGTTTTGCCCATTGGGAATGGAAAGTGTGGCAGGTGGTGACGGCACAGTTCTGTGATCTAATTACGAGGCCCAGCAAGTTGTGAGCATTCATGTCACTAGGTGGTGGCTGCTGGTTACGTCGTGGATGGAGTAACTGCGCCGGAGGGGGTTCACCTAAACATTACCTTGTTTTAAAAAAAAGCGGAGATTAAGTAAATTATGATTAGGAACACAGTTAAAGAGATTTCTTTGTAGGTATAGTAGTGGTACACAAGGACCATAAAGTTGGCTTAGAACACAAAGTTTGTTGCAAAAGCTTTTATAAAAAATGGAAATTTGCTGTATATTAGATTCAACTGTGTATTATCTAAGATAATAAGAATAAAACTCTCTTCTATGTAGATTTTCTAAATTTATTGATATGATATAGGTACTTATTGAGGCTATTGCACTACTTACAAAAATCCTTAGAAATTGCAATCTCTCATGTTTTCGGCACGTCGGCTAAAACTATTTAAACCCTATTCTAACAATACTATCTAAAAGTGATAAGCTATGTCTGTATTTCTTAAAACCATTAAACCTAAATTTTGTAATGAGATTACAACAATTACATAAATTCAGTGTTTCTTCAACAAAATTTAAGTAATAATTTGCATAAATTCTTAGCTAATTGTTGAATAATATCTAAATTATTTACTTTACTTATGTCATATTTTTAGTCTTGAGCCTGCTACTACAAAAAAATATCCTATTTTATCTAAATTTTTCAAGCAATTGCGTGCTTACATTAATTAGAAAATTAATTTAAGAAGTTTGTGAATTTATTACTTTGTTTATCACAAACTAGGGATATTAAAGTTTTAAAATGCTTTAAGTACCTATTTATATTGGTTTATGTGTAACAGCATTTAATTATGTAAACAAATTTACTATCAACAATTTGGAAAAAGTACTTTTTGCACGGCATTTTCTTTTATTACAATAGAGAAGGTCAACTCGTGGAACAAATATAGGCTCTTTTTTATTTTTTAAGTCGTAGCTCGAGACTGTAGCTATTGTAGTAATGTACATTTAAGATATTGTATATCATAGTATATCAAAGATATGTATATTTGAAGTTTGATTTTATGTTCTGGTTCCTTTAATTTTATCGCATTTTTTAAAAGCCATAGATATAGTAGCGAATGCAAAAAACTTCACTTACCTAGTGACCTACATAATAATCAAATCATTTATTTGCTATATATCAACCTTTTAAATTATGAAAATTATAACATTGAACACCGTTAGTAAAACAAAATATTTAAATTGACCATTTATTACTGGTTTTTAATGTTTGGATAACTTGTTTCTATAATATTTACTTAATATTGAAATTAGCTAATACTGCTTACATAGAATAGTTTCAAAATGTTACTAATTTAGTTATATTTGTTATAAAAATTTTTATAATTATATTTGTTGTATGCATTTGTTACGATAAGCGTTACTTTAAAATATTATAATTTAAATAATTTGTTTAAATATTCCACAAAAAACGTGAATACTATTAAATTTCTGTTTGTACGTATATTTTGAGGGAGTTTAAAACATAAAACACAAATCACTTTGGGATATCCACGACCACTCCCATAAGTGTGTCATTAGTAATTTTTCGCAAAATACTAATATCACTGAATCGGAAGAAAAGTATTACCTTATTATTATTATATTTAATTTCACACCACGCTTACCTATGCTTGTGAGATCTAGTTAATTTTCTCAAAACACCTTTTCATTGAATAACCCCCTCATACCTACGTGAATGTGTGACAGTTCTGTTTACGTGTGTTGTATTGTCAACTTGCGCATACGTCTACATTATGCACATCAATGCACCATGGCCCATCCACGTCTGATGCAACCACGTACAAGACCTGGTTTTAGGTATGTTCAGACTCGTAAGGTATTTTGGACACAAATATTTGGTCTTGGTAAGATTAGGTAATGATGGATACAGCTACTAATTACCAAAGTTGTTTAACCTGGTTGTAGAAACTGACCTTTTATTTAGAATTAACGTAATCATGTAATGATATGAGATATTCTTGTTTTAAAGGCATGGCGAATTGATAATAACTTAACTACGTTTAATGTTATTTTAAACATCGAACCCAATGTTTGCGCTATATTGACGCGCTGGCGCAAATTAATAAGCAACTTGTTGACATGGATAACAGCATTCTTTTGACTAAAAATAGGTAATACGGATTCGAACAAGTAGGTCCATCTTTCGAGATGTCGCGTTGTCCTTGAAGTGTGTACCAACAAGTAGATAATAAACCAGTTGGAGATGTCCAAACGAGGAATACTCGACCTGTTCTACTGGATTGATTGAAATCATTCATACCGGATTAGAATGGTGGACCGGACTTAAAAACTAAGTCTGTCTGAACGAAGATTGGAAATATGTCACGGAAAAATTGGGAATTCACGCGTTCTACAACTTAATGTAAATATTTTGAAGCAGATATTTTTCTAGACTATCGTGAGAGCGGGTCATAAATCGTTTTTTTTTGTTTCATTTTAGGTGAAAAGTCAAGGATTAATAATAGTCGTTAGGAATTCTGATTTAAAATAATAGGTATCTGCTAGAACATGTTTTGTAAATTGAAACCTTAATGTTAGCAAATGTTTGTATATGACAATGGTGTTTTACTTCTTAGCCAGACATAACAAGTAAAAAAAGATGTTCTAATCCGTTTATAAATATTCATAGGGATCATTATGTCTGCCATCTTTCTATTAAAGTTATTGCTAAACTCTACTCTGATTCAATTAACCTTTAGCTTTATGGATATACTCGTAAGTGTGTGTTGAAATGTGGCTAATTTTGATGTGTCATTTGGGAGACGATCCGGCAGGTATAATTCAAAGTTGCATAAAGAATTTTAATAAATGCTTATCACTATGGCAATAAATTATTAAGTTACTAAGTAAATCACAGATTTCGTAACGCTTATAAAAAAAAAAAACTTAATACGTCCTTCAGTTTCACGCGTTAAATTTGTTAAGGTAGTATAGTATTTTGGGATAGAGTTTTTTTGGTGCGCTGTCTGCCCACACGTGGTCGTTATGGCTCCACTGTTTGTCAGGTATTATATACTTCTCCAGAACTTGAGGAAGCTTTGAGGACAGGTAGTCAATGTCATTTAACGACGACAACCAGTCGTTCCTCGACCCAACCAACAACATCGGCGTGGTTATCTGTGACACGTTGTATCTGGGCGGGTCTGGTCTCCCATACCTTTCAAGGTTACCCTCCTTTCCCTCGTCGTACCTTTGAAAACTCTTCGTTTGAATAAGCTGGCCGAAATGAGCCATGCCTTTACTCGAGATCCCATCTAAAATGTGGCCAAATATGACGGGTAGCCTTTTGTAGGATACAAGTTCTCGGGAACCGGTGGTTAAGTAGAGGGAGGTGCCGCAGATATGTCCCGGGGCTATGTTACACAATAATTCAAGTGCAACATGATACAGCTGGTATCTTCCAAACAACTCCCCAATTCCTAGCACGTCAAAGATTTGCTTGATGCTTTTAGTGCTAGGAGCAGCAATTTTTATAAAAGGACTGTATAGGTTCTTCAGCCACGCAATCGGTGCTAACATTGTCGCAAACTCTACTTTTTTATTGTATTCTGGTCGAAGTGATAGCATCACCAAAAAGTCTGTAGTTCCTTGAGAGTGTCCGATAAAATTTACTTTGTCTTTCTGAGTTTCGTTGAGCATATGGTCAATAACAGCTGGCAGGTCGTAATTACCGTTTTCATCGAAGGAAAAGTTCCAATATTCATTATCAGCGTCGGGATCGAGGCTGACGTGCTTGCGGGAGTAAGAGTTTCCTCTTCTGTTTGTTATCCACACATCGTAACAGTTGGAAGATAGTATGTATCCGAGCGCTGCTTTTGGTCCGCTGATGATCCAGGTGTCAGAACTGTCAAACATGCCATGCGCCAACAACACTGGGTACTTTTTAGGTAATCCATCACATTTTGGCAGGATCCGAAACACGGTTAAAATATATCCATCGTCTGTAACCACTTTATGTTTTTCAGACGGGAATTCGTATTTAGCAGTTAGTTCTTGGAAGGTTAGGTAATTGTCTTCGCTGAACCCGAAGGCCTGTTTTAATGATCTAGCTTGGGATGAAGAAAATGACGTCACGCTTTTGACAGCAGCAGTTCGTACATCCTGACAGAGAAGTACAGTCAGGCACACAGGAATCACCAACTGTCGTACTAAACGATCCATCGACCTATTTCCAAGGAAGACCAGCAACGCAAATAATTCGGAAAAAATAAGTTCTCTATTATATATGAAACTAATGACCTCATAGAGAGACCTTATTCAGCGGTAGTGTTTAAAAAACAGGATTGAGTTGATTTATATTGTGATTAACTTTATAAAACAAACTGAACCTTATTTCATTCAAGAACCATGGAAATATTATGTCATACACCGGTAGCGTAGCCCGCACAATAGATTTATGAGTCCAAAGTATCTTAAAATCGGAAACGAATTCAATGAAGGGCTAATCAGTAGAGTCCAACTTCCTACATGTTGTCAAAAATCTGTTTACATAATTTTAATTTTATTTCCCGTTCCAAAGTCACAAAGGATTTTTTTTTTGTAAAGAGAAATAAAAGTAAACAGTTAATTTGTGAACCGTACAATCTTGATTTTAACAAAAATAACCGCCAAAACAACTTTTGTCCGTAATTTTAGAGGACTTTATTAAATGCATGACATTGAGTATAGAATAATTAAATTTTTGTTTATAAATTTGTTTCATTATGAAAATGTTCGGTAAAGTTTTATAATATTATTTGAGTAAAAAATGCAGAAGGCAACTTCTGCGCGTGTATTCACAAATGCTTGTTGTATGTTTGTGTACGTCTGGCTACCCGCAGAGTTGTCGTAACTTAATTGAAGGTCTCAAATTACGTACTGAAAGTACTCTTTAATTCGGAAATAAACATTTGTATCATATAATAGTGGTTGATCTTCAATACCCTGATCAATTTAAAGTTCCAATGTCAGCGCTTGTTATTGAATTCTGGTATGAGTTGGCGCACCTTTTTTTGCAAAAGGCGACCATTTTATATTGTAGACTATAAACAATATGTTGTTGATTATCTACCCAATATGTCATTAATTTTAATTATATTTTTATGGGCGCTCAAAGGAGAGGAATTTATTGTATGCACCACATGTAGTCTCTGGTATCAATTTAAAGTTTGAGCTGAAGGAAAAATAATTCAATTGAATATAAAAAATATGGTTTTTCATTTTCACCACATTTGGTTTTGTTTCTTATTTAAATAGTTATCGAATAATTTACTTTAATCGATCATACGGTTTGTAAATAGGGTCGGTGACATTTCGGACCAAAAAAACTCGGACACCTTCGCCAATGTATGGAAAGAAACAATATTAAAATTGAAAATCCATATATTGGCGAAGGTGTCCGAGTTTTTTTGGTCCGAAATGTCACCGACCCTGTAAATAGCCCATGAAATATTTTTTTAAGCTCTAAGTCAGAATTACAGTGAAAATTATGTATAATAATTTCTAATAATAATTTTGTTGAACAGCAGCAGGTAAAACCCAGCAATATATTTTCTATTTAAGTACCTACAATTTTTTCAGAGTATGGACGGCAGTAATTTTTTCTTATAAAAACGTAAATCACTGCAACCGATACTGTAATTTTCAATACGGTTAACATTACCATAAATAAATTTACTTTTCTTGAGTCAACCTTAAAACGAATGAATTCGACAAGAAGGTTTCGACCCGCGGTAGGTATTGGGTCAGGTCATTGACCGACGGAGCCTTAAGCATGCCTTTCGCGACCTTTCGTACCGGCGTATGCATCTCTAGCAAATGTCAGATAAATATTATGTGAAGTACTCAACCATGTTACATAACCAATTAAATATGTACTTATTTACTTAAATATCCTGAAATATGTAAAAAGTACATACTGTTTAGTATAATATAGCGTGTTGAGACTTGAGATGTTGTTCAGTTAAATTCTACTTTTTTACCTATCAATTCATCACTTAAGTACTGTATGAAGTATTAATTTGATAGTGGAAAGTTACAGCATATCGCGAAAGTTTAAAGAATGATTAGATGGATGTAAAATGCTATTGAAGACACATACTGCATCCATTCAATGTAGTATAAAGTGTTAGATTGTAAACCATAATAACACGTTAGTTAAAACTACATTCTTATTTTTACAAGTTTTTAGTTTCTCTCTCGTTATCGTTTGTTAGATTTTTCATATCTGTTATTTTATATGAAAAATATTATCAAAAGTATATCCTTAAATGAGGTTTTTTAGCATAAGAGCAAGATTTAAGTTATATTGCTGGAAGATGCGCTGCAATACGTTTAAGCACAACACACAAGCACTACCTACCCACCGAATTATATTTTCTTATTCAAAGGTCAATAATAATGAATGATCTTTTATTTTGTTATTAAAGTCAATCAGCTTGACAAAATTAGAACACACAAAATACAAACATTTTCGGAAGTAATTCAACATACCTTACCGGTGATAAATTCGAGGAAGTTAAATAGAAACAAATACTTGGCTTGTAATTAAATAATTAAACCAGTTCTATAATGTCCTGTGCGTCAGTGCTCGAAGTCAAGTATTTCAGAAAAATGACTCAAATTAAATTGCAATTCGTATATTACAATCTTTTCTCATAGGTTCCTTGTATGTTGGCGTCTATTGGCCTTCAATACTTATACAGTATGTATCTTGTTATAAACGTAGATCCGTAATGAGTGTAAAAATATATTATAATCATAATAATTACGTGAACGTATGACATGTAGAGTTGAGAAAGGAAGTAAGTCGCGACGGTGAACAATTTTGCACTCCTGCGCAGCTGACCTCCAGAATACTAAGTGCTAGGTACCGTTCTGAGTATCGACATATTGAAGTGCAGATTTCTATGATAATTTATTGTTCCTCCTGATATTACTAGTAATTTATAATATGCATGTCCATAAAGAAGAAAACTTATGTTTCCTTACGCTTGACCGCGTTTTTCTACTGCAGGAGTGTGGATTAGTTAACAATATACACCAAAGTCGTAAAGAAATCTTCGTTGTTTATATTTAAGACTACTAAACAAGCAACGTGATAGCTTAGAATCTAGAAACTGGTTTACCTTTTCGAAGGTTTTGGGTACCTACTTCCCGATACCTACCTAAATGTAACACGAAATAAGTATTTTTAAAACTTATTTACATTGTGGCAACAGCGCAAAGAAACCTACATGGTTGAATGATTTATCCACTAATCAAGTAACTAGCCATTGTGGAAGATTACAGCTCAATCTATTCCGCTAATCAAAAATAAACCCTGTGTCTCACTATTAGGTTGTACACCTAACTAATAAGCAAAATTAGTATAAACTTCCCGTAACAATATAGTTTAAAAAATACCATATATTTATGCTTCATATAAATATGCTTCAAATTATCATCCCCAAAAATACATGACCTACAGTAAAACTTAATTAATTTTCTTCTTCCGCATACCAACCATACCTAGTATTATAGCGCGCCAGGTGTGGTAAACCTTTCCACCTCGTCGTGACAATAAACCCGCCACTTGACACAAATTGCCACACTGACAACTATTTGCTTAGTAATTTTTGCAAATGATCAAATTATGCAAAATAGTTTTTGAGTTTCAATGATTTCTATGATTTATCGTTTAATGGGAATAATTATTACGAAGGTCGATAATCAAAAACTTATTTCAATTAGTGAATTATATTGAAACTATTTTCTTTATAGGTATTTAATTCGTTACCAATATCTTTTTCAACTTATTCTGGTGAAAACCATAATATTTCCACATAATAACCAAGATGCACAGCAGTTCGAGGAAAGTTTTGTATATTCTTGTAATATTTATATGTAAGGAAGTGAAATAAATCCAGTAAAAGCTCGTGAGGTGACAGGTTTATAAATTATTTATGGTACGGATAATAAGAGTCAATCTTCATTCAAGAACACAACCAATCAGTGACTAGGGATCTCTGTAAAGTTTAATATGTATTTCAGTTATTTACTGCCATTTATTTAATTTTTGTCCAATATTCTTTTGGTAGATAGAAATGTCACGAGATGGTTGCAAAAATCGTTAGTGTTCTAAATACCTTAACAAAATTTGTAAAAATAATTAGTTTCTTCATCTCGTATCGATAAAAAAAGTTCAAACCTTTGTTACATTAAAATGAGTCATTTTATATAAAACAATTTATATTTTTATAAATTGTACAAGATCAGTCGTTCTGTAGGTATATGTGGGCATGAAAGTATGTTACCTTATTTTATTAATATACAGAACCATATAATTCTTGACCCTATCATTCTTCGCGTCGTATGTATTATTTGACATTGGCTGGACATTTTTACGGCTCAAAATCGGCGCATGAACCATAATAATTGTTAATAACTTATTGAATATTCATACATGGAATACAGCTACGTCTGAAAATAACGGTCGTTACAATTTAGGCAGTCATGGTGTCCGCTGAAATATATTTGTTTTCGGTTATCGTTCTATAAAAAGTTTTAAAAGTTTACTAGTTTATGTGTAAAAATTACGAATGGCTTTCAATATAGTAGTTTTTATATGAATAATTCAACAGTTTAAATATAATTGACAATAAGGAAGAAAAGTAGCGGAATTTCATGAAAAAAACAAATGAAAAACTAATCAAAGAAGCTTAATTTAATTTTTTGGTTAAGTACATTCTTTTACTTGTTGTCAACTCTCAGTTAATCATGCAGTATTAAATGACGGATAATCCGAAACAAATCGCAAGTACCTGTAGACAAAACAACCGAACATATTCCTATAATGAAGGCTATCATTATAAAGATTGATTACAGTCTCAGATAGGATGCCAAATAGGGATTTCGTGAGTCATAAGTATTTATCGACCCATTACTATAAATTTTAGTGACGATCGATTCGTTTTGGTCCCCGTAAAAGAACTTTCTGTAGATTATTCTCGTTAAGATTACTTCCGAGTTCCGAGTTAATTTACTTTCGATTTCTTTAAGATGTCCGAATTATCTGTAAAGCCATCGGAATTTGGATATGATACGTAAGAACCGTTTATTTTTAATATCAATTAACGAACTGTTTTATTGTACAAAACGCTTAGCTTAATTGTTCGCAGTGAAATTCGGTTGATTTGAATGGGTTTATAGGTAGGTATGATGAATAATTTATGTTAACCTTTCCGGCGTGGGTAAAGCCTTATCCGCCGGGTGATTCATTGTTTAAACCTTGATTGAGTTATAATATGCTAGCTTCAACTGCCTTGTTTTAAATAAAGGGTTGTAATTCGGTTTGGTAGTGGCATGTCACCCCGCGCAGGGTTGGCGGTGCGCGGGCGCCGGCGACGCGTTTCTCCGCGCATGCGCGCGCCCTACCCGCCTACCCGATATAAAAGGCTCGGTCGCCCATTCACCCGCTCGCAGTGTGTGCTTGAATGTCAAAGTGTCCACTCCAACTGTGCAAGGACTAAGTTTAACCATGAATTCGCGGTGTTTATTAGTGCTAGCGGCCGCTATGGGTGTCGGTATGTACCATTTCAAATATTTTCGGCGAAGGGAAGCGGGTGGCATCGTGGCGAGTCCTGGATGACTTCCAGCATGTTGACAGTCGCAATGATCGGGAAAGCTGTCAAGGAGTGATCGATGTCATGTCACATTTGCGTAAGCGCAACTCAACTATTGCTGCAACGACGACAGTAAAATTGCATTGACAATTTATTTTATTATATTGTAAACATTTTTGAACTTTCAAAGGACTTCCAAATTTTTAGAACTCTTTGTCCTTAAAAATGTAGGTTTAGGGATTTTTAAAAGTACAGGTTTCCATGTAAGAGGGTACTCTCTTAAAGGGTATTTAAGCTTATGGCATACTTTCATATAGTCTAGGCTCGTTAAGAAACCACTGTTGCAATTAATGCTAATGGTGTCATTTCATATTCCTACGCTGCTCTTACACAATCAGGTATTTGTCTCATTCATAAATTATCTTTTTTTTTCGTTGGACGATTTCAAGTTTTTATACGCAACTCGTTTAAGTCTTTTATAGACGCGTAGCACTTTAATGCAGTTATTCTTTAACTCCACAAAAAATAGTTAAAAATATTCGTTTTAAAAAAATTAACAGTATTTTCGAAGCATTGATAAGTAATTAAAATTAACTGAAATATGTATCAGACTTTTGAAATTTTAGCTTCGTAACTTACTATACCCTCAGCTTTTGATCAGGTTTTGGTAATTTCCCTATTGTACAATACTTCGAGCCAGCCTTCTCCCATTCCCTGGTAGTTTCTATCACAATACTTCGCCGTCGTGATCGAAGGCTGCAGCCGACAATGTAGTTAGGATTGCCACCACGTACCTAGTTCTCACGATCACTATTACATACATAAATACATACATACAGACAAGTACATTCTGGCTATTTGTCGCCAGTTTCACAATTTTCATTGTCTAGCGTTTGTCGAATACCGAACTTAACAGCCGGAGGTGTTTTCTCGATTTTTTTTTTTATTTTTTTTCTAATTATTTTCTAATTTTTTCTTTAATGTAGAACGATTGGTTCTTAAGTATTGATCAAAAATACCTCCGCTTTTTTTTTTAACTCTATAATAAACAGTAAAATTTTCTTGAATAGGAATTATAAATCAGTAAAATAATGAGAGTTAAACAGATCTATAAACAGCAAAAACTTATTCTAATCAACAATTTAAGCTAACGAAAAACTTTCATATACATCCAATACAACAATTACAGTAAATAATTATCTGAACCAACAAACCACCAGCTTTCATCTCACAATTGATTCGTCTAATCATTTTCAGTGTGTATTTAGTTTTTGTTCGGCCCCGAGCGTGTTGGTATTCAATTATCCGGCGTGGCGATGCATGCGCCGGCATTTCTCAAGAATTAAGAAAATCGTAGTGAAAATGACTCCGCTGCTTCACTGCACATTACTCTATTTATCTAGACATTTGCTAGCGTTGACAAATCTATAAATAATACGTTTTATTTAGACGTCGTCTCTCAGATGTAAGACATTCACAAACAGAAATAGGGTGTTTTATAGATTTTCGATGACCTGATAAAGGTGGTTTTAAACCTAGGCTTCTTTTTAATCAGAACTTAACTGATATCTCACCGATGACCTCTGTGGTGTAGCGGTACATACACCAGACTGCAAAGCGGAAGGTTTCGGGTTCGATCCAGGGGCGGGTCAATTTTGTCATAATGGTTTTTCAAAATTGGCTCGTGTCTGGGTATAACTAGGTTCTCCTCTAGTCCATTGTATGGAACCTATAGTACAAGCTCTGCTTAGTTTAGGGCCACACAGTTGGTGTGTTAGTCTGGAGTATTATAAAAAAAACTTCTCAGATAAACAAGTAAAACGCCAA
The DNA here is from genome assembly GCA_916618145.1 of Emmelina monodactyla. Classification (NCBI taxonomy): domain Eukaryota; kingdom Metazoa; phylum Arthropoda; class Insecta; order Lepidoptera; family Pterophoridae; genus Emmelina; species Emmelina monodactyla. The sequence goes on along the minus strand of OU745304.1, from coordinate 9,205,734 downwards.
TAAACTAATCCAAACTATAAAGTCTTTAACAAGCCGTTTAAAAAACTTTTAATATTAAGATTGCTATCGGAAGTAACATAATATCTTATGTAATACTATAAATTCAACCTTTACGTAACTGCAACTTTATAACCTTTGATAATACAATGAAACGGAAATTAAAAAAAGAAACGTTTAAGACAATGGTTCCCACGTCTCGAGGCTTAATTCATGTTTCTTCTAAACTACAGTTAGGCATAGTGCACAGTCCTTGAAGATGCCTATCAACTGGTACTTTGACCAATTGTCTTATTGTCATACTTTGTTATTATAGTTAACTTAGACATTCAATAATAGATGTTAATATTTACGATTTAAAGCTCATTTTGATACAGACATGAATTCTGAGAAACTGGCAATTCAGCTTTCTATATAAACTGTGCCTAGCTTACGATTATTCGTATTTCGTTGTTATGGCAGATATCATAGCTTTCTAACTGATAGTTGTTAATAAAAACATTTCCATTTAATTTTATACCTGCAATTGGTAATGAGACATGAATAATACATAATAATCATCGTATATATTAAATAGGCATAAGAGTAATAAACTGCTTGTTATAATGGAAAATATCTAGCCTATTATAGATACGAGTAACAATCTAAAAATAAAACAGTCTTTCTACTCCAGTGACTGTGCGTCCTTCAGTTAAGATGCAGTTACTATTAAACCAACGGTTTTCAATTGGTCGTTTTACAGTTTAGTAGTTGTATATTTACTTGTATTTAAAACAATATTTGGTTTAGTAATTTCAAAACATGCTCGAATTTAATAAAAAAACTCGTAATTTTTTTGTATTCGTAATTTTTAGGTTTTAAGTAGTTTAATATGCAATTAGCATTAAAATACTTTCTCCCACGCTGTTATCTAACCAGTTGCAGAATATAATATTTTAAATTAAAAAATATTTTTAAAACAACTTTCGTAAATTTTCTGTTCAAAACATAAAAAATATAATATATTAGCTTTAGTAAATATTCTTTTGAAATTAAAGAAATGGGTTAAATCAGACACTGACACAGATCGGTTATTAAATCTGATTTTCGGGTGCGTCAGAGTTCGGTAAAGTCAAAGAAATCGAAAGTTCCGTGCGCCCGCGCAGCCCGGGTTAGCTTTGGGTGCTTTCACCTGTATTACTTAACGATTCTCGACCTTTGCTGTTGGATAATCTCGATGTAATATTATTATGCTACTCGATAGTGTTATTTTAATTAATAACATTTTTTTTTAAAACTGACCATAGATAAGACGATCTTTATTTTGTCTAGTAATAGTTACTCTAATCCATATTTTTGTAGATATTAAAAATATGTAAATGTAGTGAGTATGATCTTTCGATTATCACACATCTTACACAACGTGTTATGACAAAGTGCTAGTCAAATCAATGAGTTATGAAGTTATGTCATGTGGGAGTGACACCGAGTAGCCTCTAGATGCGCTGACGCAACCGGCCGGCCGCACCGCGCATGCGTGCCCTGGTTTACTTGCACTCACACTACAGTCAATCACTAGCCGACGACCCTCGGAAGTTATTCTTCTTACGATTATGACAAAAAAAGAATCAGAGCCTAAACGCCTTTGCTATGTTTATCTAATAATACCAAGTTAACAAGAGTAATTAGCATGAAATTTCGTGAAGTTAATCGAGTGGCGAGCTGACCTGCGGCTTCGTCGCAATCGCCCCACATTTTCAAATTAATATAATTATCAGCTTACTTCACGAAGTCGGAATTTGAAGTATTTGTAAGTGTGGTTCACCTCGATATTTATTATTCTAAGGAAAGGTAGTGTTGGCCGCGAATACTTATGCTAATGTCGTCTGAGCGTACTTCGGAATGTAATGTCAAATTTATTGCATTCATGAAATTGGTTGCGCATTCTAATTGCATATTAAACTGGCATCATTTGTATTATAACTTCTTACGACAATCGTTTGTAGAGTTCTCATTATATTTGAATAGGAAGCGGATAAGATTTGCGGCTTAAATACTGCTGCAACTTCTTGCTACATAAAACGAATTACTCTAGAAAGCTGAGAAAGTGGAAAATCAGGATTGTTTTGTATATTTATGTAATTCAATGAGCAAATGCATACAAGTCGAGGCGTGGTTGTTACAAAAGGAACTAAGGAACTGTGTTACAGATTTACTCAATAGAGAAACAACCTAAAACTAACCTAAAAAATGCGTGTTACGTCATCGAATTAGACACGTTTTCTCTTGAATGTGTGCTTATAGGTTTTGTAATGTGAGCGAGTTACGGAATAATTACGGCTCATAATTGTGTCATTGTTAGGACACACTTAATTAGTTTGTAGAGAACATTAGGTATCCATTTCTTCGAAACACACAGTTAACTTGATTTACGAGCTTGGCAATCAAAATAAGCACAATAGGTTAATAAAACAAAAAAGTTTTATCCTTATAACTCTTCTTTAAAAGTACATGCATTTCGTAACAACTGATTCCCGCCCGTAAAGCTTAAAAGCCAAAGTTGACCTTTCCGTGAACTCGAGAGCTTCGGGTTGCAAAATGCGGGAGAGTCAATATAAACATAACCTGCTAAATGTCAACAAGTACGAGATCCATGTGTGATATAACGTGGCATACTTATACATATAAACGCGGTTAAACAAAGCTTGTTTGCGGTTGTTAGCATATGTTATCTGCGGTTTTAGGCAGTAGGTAGTGTTCACACTTACATAGGATACATAAATAGAGTTTAATAAAATTAATCGTTACAGAAGCATCTCTTTGATTGTTAAATATGACATTTGCAACATATTTTGACTTTAATGTTGATGTTTTAACGACGAAGTCTTTCGTGTTTAAAATGTCGGCATATTTCATAAATATCCCGTCAGAAATACCGACCAAACCCACAATGTGCTACTGGTACGTTGCAAAACTCCGCGTCGCGATCATTGGCCAACCCTGTGGTGTGCGTATTTTGAAATTTAAATTTAAATTCAACGAGATGCGCGGGCGACCCGATTCTACTCCTCGATATCGCAACCTGTCGACTGTCGACCCATCATTATTTTGCAACTTCACAGCGACACTAAGGTCAATTATTTCAATATCGAATACTAACGACTTCATCAGGCTTTACTTTCTCGAACTCTATTTCTCAATAAAATCATTTCAATAATATTCAAATAATAAACATAACTTGACCTTCAATAAACTCTACGACCTACGAATCCTACGATGCCACTGCTTCCCAAATTTTTTAATCAACTACAACGCTCCATTTAAATTCTTTACAATAACTCTAACAAATCCCTATCTTCCATCACAGCGGTTGCCCAGGAGACGTTCAAGTGCCCGGACGACTTCGGGTTCTACCCCCACCACCTGTCCTGTGATAAGTACTGGAAGTGCGACAACGGAGCCGCCGAGCTGAAGACCTGCGGCAACGGACTTGCCTTCGACGCCAGCGACTCCAAATACCTCACAGAGAACTGCGACTACATCCACAATGTGGAGTGCGGAGAGAGGACACAGCTTGGTAAGGACTCACTTTTACTGGAATCGAAAAGCTGGTTGATTATTGCTTATTCGTTATCTTTTGGTTCGTAAACTTTATTATGTTTAATTACTTGGTGAAAACTTCACTAGTTTAAATTTAATAATTAGGACTACAATATGAACTATTAGTAACTGTTTGTTTCCTAAATAAATAAAATTAAAATATTCCCCAGATGAATTCTAAAAATGTAACTAGAATCAGTTACTATTTAAATATTTTGGAAAAAAAAAACGTGCATATGCGAAACTCAGCTCGCAAATCCGGGATCATAAAACACATAGTAAATGACCTCATTCAATTAACAAAACATAAATTAACTGGTAAAGGTCAAAAGTACACATAGCCGGCACAGCGTAGTAACACATGTTATCAAAGTCAAGGATATCTATTTGCATACGCTTGTGAATTATGACAATTCCGGGTATCTTTTCATAACCTGAACTATTAGGAATTTCACCTTTTTGACCTGACTTGAAAAGATGTCTATACAAGATAGCTAAATTATCTCCTTTTTAGGCAAACTTGTTTTTAACCTTAAGCTAGAATTTTTGCCCTCAACTCATTTACATGCAAGTTATATCATGTGATGCCTAAATGCAAAGGTGATTCAAGGTTGATCAAATGCGTAGATAAGGATCCTTACGAACATGAGAGTTTGGTTTGAGAGCAGTAGCATTCAATAAGTTGCATCTGCTTTCAGAGCCCCCAATTTCCACCGCCCACTGCGAGAGGTTATACGGTATCTTCGCTGATGCTGCCAAATGCGACGTCTTCTGGAACTGCTGGAACGGAGAAGCCTCCAGGTACCAGTGCAGCCCCGGACTCGCCTACGACAGAGAAGCCCGCGTGTGCATGTGGGCCGACCAGGTCCCTGAGTGCAAGAACGAGGGTACGTACCGTAATAAAAACTAAAACAAAATCAAAAGATAATTGATGAGAATATAAACTATTTTGTCTTATTCAAAGATGATTGATGAGAATATAAACTATGTTGTCTTAATCTAACTTTCCAATTAGAGCACATATTATATCTATGTATCTATGAGCACCCTCTAACCTTATTTTCAGCTATTCTACCCTCAAGAGCTGCCTGTGAGCTGTGTTTCGTTTCTCCTTCCGACTCTTTAACTCACTTGACCCCTTTTGGTATTTCCCAGAAGTAGCGAACGGTTTTGCTTGCCCCGCCCCCGGTGAGGTCTCCAACGCTGGATCTTTCAGTCGTCATGCCCACCCCGAAGACTGCCGTAAATACTACATCTGCATGGAAGGTGTTGCCCGTGAGTACGGATGCCCTCTTGGCACCGTCTTCAAAATCGGTGATGCTGATGGCACAGGCAACTGCGAGGATCCTGAAGCCGTTCCCGGATGGTGAGTCTTACTTTCACTGTACCCAAGATTGATCACTCGACTGACTTATTGACAAAGTCGATCGATCAGTCTCCCTACCACTTTCTCTTCTGTGTATTCTTCCGACTTCACCGGATATCACTGGTTCTGAGATGTCTATAATGCCTAACGTGGTGTACGTACTAATCGAGACAACCCAGTAACCCACTACGAAACCAGTCATCCTTCTGTAACTAACATACTCTTCTGCACTTTGTTTACATGCAAAATCTTTAACGGAAATTTCCTTTCCAACATTAAGAAACTGCGTCGCTTTGCTGTGCATAGCCGATATAGTTACGAGATAAACAAACCCGTTTTCCCACATAGTTTACAAATATGCGTTTCGGAGCCTTGCACGCCTATTACGCCAGTATTTAGGGCGGTGATTGAAATAAACATTACTCAAGTCGTATGCACGTGTTGAGTTTTGAGTAGTTATTTAGTTGACCGTGGGCAATGTCGGTCGGTCGTCACCGTCGTATGGTAATGACCGTTGCATGCAAACGCACTCGTTGACCGCGTGCTGCCAATAACTGTACTTTTCCGAAAATTCATTATGAAATCGGAACAGAGCCTTCAAACGGTTTCGTAAACTAACGTCCTTACATTGGCAATTGTAATACTGACAGTTAAATTTTTTCTTGCTTACTTTTGCATAAAGCTCCTACAAGTCTTTGTGAATTAAGACAATAAGAGGTCTTTAGACGAAGCATTTCCCGTTTTTTGCTTGGCCTGCTGCGAACAATCGTACATAGATCTCAATAAAGATTTCCTTAAAGCGAAACTGGCTGTCCACTATGTGAAGGTCACTTGATCAGGTTTTATAGTTTTTTTGCTGGCTCCGGATCACATCATTATAGATTCAAGAAAAACAGATAAACATTACTTGGAACAGAGAATGGGTATAATACTAGTGACCGTTTCAAGGCAGTTTAGTTAGAGTAGCTGGCGAGTAGGCTTGGTGTTACGCAATGTCGAACAGCAGTAAAAGTTGCTAGAAATTGAATTTACCTTTTATAGTCTCCAGTAGTGTAATATAGGTGATAGTCGTAGTTAAGGAAGGGGCAGGCAGTAAGGTCCGCGTCCATTTTCAGTGAGGACTACTACGGTGATTTGGACCTGAAGGCTATCCGCAAGAGCGAGCTTTTGGCGGGAATCCAGAGCGACGGACAGACCCGCACCGTCATCCCCGCTAAGCAACTCAAACCCCGTCCACCCAAGGAGAACTAAGCTTCCCCTCTCTTACTAACTACCACAATAATACTCAACCTCACAGACTCCTGCGCATCTCACACACAGCAACCTTTGCCTAACCGCTGACTGTGACATACGTAGGAATATACACTAGGTTCAAATCTTATATTAAATCGGTGTGTGAACCTCTAATTTGATTTTATATAACTATTCTAGTTGCCAAATACTTTCGTATGAGCCTTCTATAACAGTTTCGAGAGGCAGGTTAGAATTTTAGTGAAAATCGTACAGCGGTTAATGTATATTTATTATAACTTGTAACTTAGTTCCCGTTGTTCCATAATGTAAAAATAATGACTCACTTCAAATCAAAATGTTATGCAGTAACGACTAGAGCCTGTAACCGTAGGTTTGCATTTAATAATAGTTCTGTATAAATGCTTCAATATCCATACATCAGATTGTAAATAATAGGTACTGTAATATTATGTACTGAATACTATCGATTACGACGACTTCGACCGAGTGTTGTTGTTTAATAGAAACTGTAATACTTAAGTTTTATTTTTAGTGATAAAATAAACAAAACTTAAAATTAATTTGTTGTTTATTATTACTTACAAGTGTACTGGACCATTGCACAATTTCTGATTAACATTTTCTACTTTCACGTGATCTTTTATCGCATTCACTTTCTAACATCTGGATGTTCTATCTCTTTCAATAATTATCTTGTAATTATGTTTTCTATAGTAACATAATGGTGTTTATTAATCACAGCGAGTCCTTGGGTCTTCAGGTATGTTTCTTTAACACTCTAAATATAAGACGATCTTTTCAAATTCACCTCACAAAATAACAACGTGTTGCACTTAGCACCGCTGAATTGGCGACCTTTTCTTTATTTCCCAATTTATTCTTTATCAATTATTCTGCCAAATTTTATAAATCAAAGCATGTCTATATTTACCTGTAATCACAATTCTTATCTCGGTTGATCTTCTATTGTTTTTATTACGTTTACAGCGAAGATTACTACGGCGACGTCGACCTGAAAGCACTGAAGAAGCTCGGCTATTGAATGACTAGGAGCGGCTCAAAAGACAGACTACGGGTCAATCTATTCGATTTAATATGAAATACTCATTTCTACATACACAGTAATCATTCATTGCAGTTCAATATTAAATACTTGTTAGTCTGCGGAGACGCTCAGCGCTTGAAGTGAAAAAGAACTCTTTAGCAGTGAAACTCCTTTTAAGTTTTTTTTAGTGTTGCCAAATACTGCAGATTTCAAAATTTTTTATTTGACTTCGCACCATCGCTGTGAGAGATGATGCCTGGTCGAATTGTTCGTGTGTTGTTTTAGTCATATACAATAAATAAGTTAGGATAAGGGATAATTTTATTGAATAAAACTAGGTTTTGTAAATAATTCTTTGTTTTATTGCAATTTTTATGTATTTAAATTTTAAATATTAGATTACATTAAGTACCAGAAGATACCAACTTAATTAAATTACGTGCACACTTAACTGTAAGTTATCGTATTCATTTTAAACATTAATCAATCAATTGAATCAAATCAATCACTATAGGCATGTTAATTACAGATTGAAAGTTATCCATGAGATCATTTATATCATTATTATCTGTTCCTTCCTTTTAGAGTTAGAGTGTGCTTGCTTACATTACATATGAACTAATATGTCAGAAGCTAAACTTAGAGCTACTTGACACCTGTCATTCATTTATTTAAGCAGATGTGACGTCAGCAATATTAGCCAGTCTTAGTTGACGGATTGCATCCTGACGAGACATCGCTACGTGAGTTGTTGTCAAACCTAGAAAAAACATCACAGACATCATTAAATTGTCAACATTATTCCTTTGCAATAAAATACTGAAGAAACGAATAAGCTGTTTTTTTAAATAGATATAACATAACTTAAGTGATATCTTTGATTATGACTTCACGAACTATTTGTAGTTGCTGTTTAAGCATATATTGATAGCTTCACAGTAAAAAGCAGTAAGAACTTGATTTGAGTGTGCTGGATTTTATAAACCTTTCAGGTTATCCCTCTTTTACGACTGAGTCCATGAAAGCTTTTTTGAATGCTTATTTATAATTCGAACGAACTGGTAAAAACTTCAACTAGATCGCAAAGCTATCATGTAAAACACGACTGGTTGATGAATTTAATGACATTAAGCTACTGCGATGTCTTAAAGTTTATTAAAAGAGTCGGTGACTAAGTTCATAATTTCTGAATGATTTTCAAACCCAATCACTGTAGTCAATGACTCTTGTAGTCAATTTTATCAAAATCCCTTAAAAAAGCAACTTACTCTGACTATTAAAAACCGAATGGGTCATCGACACGGTTTTGGCGACGGGATCTGCAGCAGGTGCGCTGGTGACGGCTTCTGGAGCTGATGATGAGGTGGATCCTGGTTCTGAAGGCTGTTGGATGGAAGGAGGCTCGGTAGCGATGGCAAGGCTGGCGTTGCATTCCACTTTTTGAGGGTAGTCACAGACACCTAGGACCTGAAGACGCAGTGAAACTAATTAATAAAAAAGTAACATAATCAATAGGTATTCTCTTTAAGCGATTATTATTCTTAGATATTTAACTTATACAACAGACTAAAAATAATAAAAATACATAGCACATGCTTATAATCCGATATTAACCATTGCGTAATATAAAGTTTGAATCATAGAATTTCTAGCAAAGTTGTATGAAAGCTTAAACTACTAACGTCAAAATAAGGCGTTTCTGTTTAAATATATTTAGGGTGGTGATAGACTCTAGCTGCCAAATACTTATTACCACTGCAATCCTCCACCATTTTAATATCGAGCATGGCCAACCAAATAAATCGAATTGTGACTCGTTGCGCTCTGAGTAGTTAAAATCATTGATATATTACTCTCTAGATGGAGTGTTGCATCCAAAACGTCACTCCAAAAGCGGCGCAAATTTTTATGAATGTGTGCGTGACGCGCGTATAACACTATTCAAAATTGTGCATGTGTACGTCAAAGGGATACCAAGTTATAAAATTAAAATTCAGAAGTTACCTATGCAAATTTTATTTATCAAGAATAAAAAAATATTAAATTAAACATTTTTTTTCTAGTAATTAATACACTAACATACAGAGACAAGCGTCAAAAATGCGATAGTTTAATAAAACTGTTTAAGTGCAGTACTTACGTGGCCTTAACACTTTGCCACGTCCTACTAATATTATTCCATACTAATATTACAAATGTGGAAATTTATGTTTGGATATTTATTTATTAGTTTCGTTAAAAATACTGTTAAACTACGCATAATGAAGAAGATGTCAAAATTCCGCTTTAAAAAAAATATATAATTATAATTAATATACGTGCTTAAAAAAACCGCAAAATTTAATTTTTTTCCTACAAAAGAAGTTGGCAACACCAGAACATTTCAAAACATTTTTTCTATTCGAAAACTAATGTAATGTTTTCTAGTATTTTACTACAAAATCATTATTAAATGCTTAAACTAACCGAAATAACGATAAGCCAGGGATATTGATAATGTTTCTTGAACTATTACGGCAACCTTTGAACGCGCATTTAGGCATTGTTGTCTTTTTTCCTAGAGAACCTCTCTGCTTGACGGACCAAATGACACTAACGTAGGATGTACGTATAAATTGGATTTGGTAGCTTATTTTTTGCGCCGCTTTTGAGTGTCGGACTTGGTATCTAGAGAGTAATATATCAATGAGTTAAAATGTAGTAAACAATTATATATTTTATGTTACTGATAGAAGAGCATAATGCACATAGTTTTGTCAAGACTAAATTTCTCAGTAGTATTTTAAGTAGGATGTTACACAAACATACATCTTATAGTGACAATATAAAAAGTCCTCATTGCTTTTCCTAATGTCTACTTCCATGAAAGTAAGTATTCATAGAAAGACATAATATACCAAGATGTAATGTCCATTCTAAGAATCGTGCACCCGGAACCTGCGTATACGCTGGTGTGCAACTGATTGTATACATATATATAAACATTACGCCATCAAGGTTAGTCATATCCTTCGGAAAGATAGAGAAAGGATTTCATGACCTTACTTGAATATACATGCAGTTAAAGCGAGGATAAAATGCATCGTTAAAATAACTACTGGTTAACATTTTATTTTAAACATTAACATCAATTTCAAATGGAAAAGATTATATTGCTTAACGCAAAGACCTTCTCTAAAGATATAACAAAATAATTTGCATATCAGCTAGTATGAGATACTAACAATTTTTATCACTGCTCAATCAACTTAGTCAAACTGGCTGTATAGCTTAAATTTACTGAAAAATAGCAAAACAATATTTTTATGAACCTGGCTGTAGGCGAGGTCAGCCGGGCACTTGAATCGGATGGGCGATCGGTTGACGCACACAAAAAACTCATTGCAGTTTAACTCGTTTCGGAAAACCTCAAACTCCTTGCTGCAAGCCGGTTGGCCAGCATCTGAAAAAATAAAAAATTAAATTAAAAATTAGTATAACTTATGCATTGTTATAAATCCCTACTAATATTATAAATGTGAAAGTAACTCTGTCTGTCTGTCTGTCTGTCTGTCTGTCTGTCTGTCTGTCTGTCTGTCTGTCTGTTACGCTTTCACGCCTAAACCACTGAACCGATTTTGTTGAAATTTGGTACCTTTTACCGCGGGAAAACTTCTCATTCCCACGGGAAACCGACTTCCACGCGAACGGAGTCGCGGGCGGCCACTAGTTGTAAATAAAAACAAGTTTTTGATAACACCTTTTAAAAGACGGAAACGTTTTTATTAAAATAATTTAAAGTCCCTACTTATATTTTTAATATAATTAGGAATAACTAAAATGGAACTAAATTGTGACTAGATTTCTAAATTATTGTTTTTTTATTACTATTTTCACTTCTGAAAGCTAAATCCCTACTTAATATTATAAATGCGAAAGTAACTCTGTCTGTCTGTCTATCTGTTACGCTTTCACGCCTAAACCACTGAACCAATTTTGATGAAATTTGGTATGAAGAAAGAACTGAACTTGGGAAAGGACTAGGGTACTTTTTACCCCGGGAAAACTTCTCAGTCCCACAGGAAACCGACTTCCACGCGAACGGAGTCGCGGGCGGCCACTAGTCCCTACTTCCCTACTAATATTATAAATGCGAAAGTAACTCTGTCTGTCTGTCTGTCTGTCTGTCTATCTGTCTGTTACGCTTTCACGTCTAAACCACTGAACCGATTTTGATGAAATTTGGTATGAAGAAAGAACTAAACTTGGGAAAGGACATAGGGTACTTTTTACCGCGGGAAAACTTCTCATTCCCACGGGAAACCGACTTCCACGCGAACGGAGTCGCAGGCGGCCACTAGTCCCTACTAATATTATAAATGCGAAAGTAACTCTGTCTGTCTGTCGGTCTGTCTGTCTGTCTGTCTGTCTGTTACGCTTTCACGCCTAAACCACTGAACCAATTTTTATGAAATTTGGTATGAAATAAGAACTGAATTTGGGAAAGAACATAGGGTACTTTTTACCCCGGGAAAACTTCTCATTCCCACGGGAAACCGACTTTCACGTGAACGGAGTCGCGTGCGGCCACTAGTATATTATAAATGCGAGAGTAACTCTGTCCGTCTGTCTGTTACGCTTTCACGCCTAAACCACTGAACCGATTTTGATAAAATTTGGTATGAAGGTAGAACTGAACTTAGGAAAGGACATAGAATACTTTTTATTGCCAAAAAAGTGGTAGAAAGGGTTGAAATAGGGGGTGGAAGTTTGTATGGAAGTTCTTTATTGTCAAACATAAAATTATGTAATATTGTTTAATTGTTTAAGACAAATTCATGTATCGAATAAATAAAAAGAGATGAGTAGATAGGTGTATCGGGGAGAAAGGCGTGCACAGGGAAACTTCCTACTAAATTTATAAACGTGAAAGTTTTTAAGTATAGATGTATGGATGGATGTTTGTTACTCTTTCGCGTACAAAACTACTGGATGGAATAGAATGAAACTTTACAGTAATATAGGTTATACATCAAAATAACACATAGGGTACTTTTTACCGCGGGAAAACTTCTCATTCCCACGGGAAACCGACTTCCACGCGAACGGAGTCGCGGGTGGCCACTAGTATAAAATAAGTGACTACATTTTGGTGTATTCACTTTTATTCTACATTTTGGTGTATTCACTTTTATTCAAAAGCCTAGGAATCGGATAACCTATGACATGATACTAGACAGGTTCATCTCCGTTGAGGCGACTCTATAATTCCTTGAAATTACATAATACGCAACAAAGTTTTGTTATTTGGCATTTACATTAAAATTAGATTATTAAAATTCATCATTTTAACACTAGATTCATAAACATTCGTCTCTCAGACCGCACAAAACGCATTTTTGTTTCTTTTGTCGCGATTAAAAGAGATAGAAAGTTGATCTTTTCAGTACCTTCCTGGCTCGTTCGACCTAAAATATTGCAATTGCAACTGTTTCAAAAATATTAATAATTAACGATTTATAAACCTTTAGTCGTCTGAAAGACGAATGTTTATGAATAGCGTAACTATTGACGTGTTCGGGCGTTATTTTTGATACAGTTTTTTTACGAGTTCTTGGTTTTAAAAACTAGAAGTAAGTATGACATAATATAAAATAGGTCTCTACAAGGTTATATTTATAAATATAATTTTTAATTACGTGTATAATACTTCAAATTGGCTTATTATGAGATTTCAGAATGAAAAATTGGCAAATTGTGAATTATTTGATTCGTTTATCAAATTATGCCCATAATTATTTTATCCTTTTTTTATAAAATTACGTACTTTAGTAAAATCGAGAATCATGTGATGTTAGAAGAAGCAATCTCAGTAGATTCTTACAATGAACCATGGTAACGTAAAGGGCGCAAAATGAAAAAATTGAAGACATGCCTAAAAATAAAAATCACAGATTTTTTGGATTAAATGCCTTTTATTATATAGTCTGATCTTATTGAGACCCAAAAAAATTTTTATTGATTATATTAATTACTAAAAATGTCGCATTACAAGGTTTCAATGCAAGCAATGAAAAAAAAATGTTATATCGCACATCGCGGCCTTTTTTTTTGATTTCCTATTTTTTTATATATTTTTTGATTTTATTATTTATTTTTATGTTAACCAATAAACCATATAAAATGATGTGATACTTATTTTAATAATATTTTATTCATAAATCCATCACTTACCTACGTACAGACATCTGTGAGACGAATGTCTATGAATAATGTTCCTCTTAGGTATGGTTATGAATCTAGGGTTAAATCATGAATATTACGCATCTCTTACAACTTGACAATAATTTATACAAAAATAATTACTAAAATTCTTCTGAACTTTAAGTTATTAAAATGCAAGTTTATCAAACTTAGTTCAGTGTAAACTACAAAGTTAAAGGTTAATTAACTTGACTGAAGATTACATACAAAGTTGTTAGTATTTAATAGTACTCATTTAATTACTTTGAAATTTTGTAAGCGTCCATTAATAGAGTATAAGAATATTTTTAAAGCAGCAACCAAAGGTTAGCATGTTTACTTTTACAGTGATAAAACTTTCAACTTCCCATCGAAATATACTTGAACTTACTAAACTTCACAGAAACTTAACTGGCCATAAAGACTAAGAAAAACTTACCCGAATTACGTCTCTCATTGCAGTTTACATTGTGTTCATAGTCGCAGTACCCTTCCAGAGAGAACAGTAGTCCCTCCGGGCACTCCTGCTCAAACGCCCAGCCGTCCCAGCAGTTCAGGAAACTGCCACAGCTCTTATACGACGGTATCTGCATCCTCCTACCAGCACACGCAGGGTTATACTGTATCTGGGGTTCACGAGGGGGGATTAACATCAACTTATTCTGGAAGACCGGGTCGCGGTTGACCTGCTGGATGACCTCGTCCGAAACGGGGATCATGTAGGTCATTGCCCCTAAGGTCGATGGCTGCAAAAGGAAAAATTGATACTTAAAAATATGATGCATATCTTCAATGAATCATACCAGCACGCAATGTATATTTCGGTTTATTCGGGTCAAGAAAAATAATAAAACAGAATGACTTTAGGTACTCATGTACCGATATGATAACAGTATTTTGTAAATGTTGGGTACTTACTCGTAGGAATGCAAGGAACGGATTGAAGAATTTGTTAAAGAAAGGTAGTCTGCTCGGGATGTCTGAAATATCGTTGAAGTAAGGACGCGCGTAGGTCTTCACGAGGTTGCCGTCTTCATCGTAAACTGAAAAAAAGACAAAGATAAGCTGAAGACTGCAACAGATGTTATAAACAACAACTTACTGTTCTCGAAAGGAAAATAAAAGAAAATAATAGTTTTCTGTTAAATTACATTTTAAAATAGTCTCTGATCATTTTAGTAATAAAGCAAAAATAAGCAAACGAGTGGTCACCGCCGCCCATGACTACCCGCAACAGTGGGTATTTGGGGGTGTGTTGCTGAGCCTTTGAGAAAATTAGGCACCGGATGCCGCACTCACAGATCGTAACGCAGGAACATCGTCCCTACTTCACGTCGGTTTTCTGTGCGACGGTGGTATTTCACCGGTCGAGTCAGCCCAGTAATCGCTGCAGACAGAGTCTACAGCTAGACTCTACCACTCAAAATAACTTGTGCCAATATGTTTTCTTTTGACCGTAGAAAATAATATCGCATAGACGTATAAACCTTCAAACCGACTTCGCCTTTTTTTAAGGAACGGGTTCATCAATTCATTCAGTCCCATCATGAATGTAACAAAACTAAATGTTCTACGAAATTACTCTTAACTCTCATTTATCCGGTTCTTCCTGAATTGAGTAAGTTTGCTTTCTGCAATATTTATGATATATAGGTGTCATAAATATGAAGACAAAAATATATCTATATCGAAAGGAATGAGATTTATTAATTTATTAACACAATTGAAAAATATTTTTTTTCAATTAATTGTTAGAATTTGTTTCTATGATATTGTGTCATTTTCTTTTCGAAAGTTTCGTCTTATGTACTTAATTAAAATAAACTAAACCTAACTGTTATATGTAGAAAAACTCTATTATTTCCAAAAAAATCCTACGCTATTAAAATTTCAGTAAATTTATTGTTAAGTTTTTCGAAGCTAAAAAACAACTGAAAGAATCACGCTAATACATTGTGCTTCCTACGCATTTTCAGTCATGGAAAATTTCGAAGACACATGCAACATTTTATCATTTTTTTCGTCTTGCAAGCTATCTCTCGTACAGAATCAGCGGACAATTAAAAATGCTTAACTACTTGTACATTTTAACATAACATTAATCAATGTCCAGGCAAACATCTTTTGACAGCTGTAAGAGTTATTTATAAAAAAACCACGTACACTATTTTATACTTTAGGCTAATCGTAACAGAGTTCAGGTTCATATAAACTAGTTTGAATATAAGGAAGGATTATTCAGAATATTGAGTCGATAAATCTGCCGAACTGGACGCGAGTGGTCGGTGATGATTGGTAGATTGTAAATTAAGAAAATTGCAATTATGCTTTTCTAATCTTCAAATCTAAAAAAAAATATTAAGAAAAAGCTGAATATTTTTTACATTACAAGGTAAAAATTTCCCCGAATTATTTTATAACTGCATGTTATAGTTAAATATACAGTTACGACATTATTTCCCACGTAAATAGTTTTGTAACAAAAATAACTTATTTTTAGTTAAAACTTTTTAAAAGGTTTAAAATCATTAACGAATTTGGTAAAAATCCTTCTCTTTACTTCAAAAATCAAATACTCACATAGCAATCTCTTCTGCCTATTGTTGCCCAAATTGTTTGAGATCGTATTCGCCTCGTCCCCCCGCCCCTCACTAAGCACCACCGCCAAAAACGCCAAAACCACCACTTTCAGCATTATTACAACACAGGACTACCCGGTCAAGAGAGAGAGCCTACAGGGCAATGTCAGGGCTAATACCGAGGGCTAGCTTTTATACTATCCGACCATACATATACCTACTACATATTTTAGTACATACGTGGGCTCCACTTTTAGTTCGGAAGGCAGGAATCCTAAAAGGATAGGCGTGTTTTAAAATACTGAAAAGGGAAATTGATTGCGACATCGTAAAGCGTTTATTATCTTTTGTTCATCGAAGTGAATGGAATTAATAGGTGTAAGTGTTAGATTAATCGGCATTTCAAAAATATTTGAGGGTCGATTCTTTGGAATTCTTTCGTAATTATTGCAGTATTGTATATGTCGTTAAGTTAACTATTTGAAGTATAATGGACGGTATAATGTGTGACCGTGTAGTCATTATTAGAGTAAGTTTGTAAAGGAACCTTCCTTTACATGTACGTGTATACGTCTTCTTTTACATGTAAGTCGGAGTCGGCTTATCTAAATGCGTCTATTCATCATTGGATGTCAACCGTGGAGTATTATAAGTATTGGAGAGTATTTCGATATAATTATTTAAAGAACCAGTTCAATTTTGACGTTGAATGAATTAAATGTTGTCTGATCTTAGTATCCTACTAAAACCTAAAACTTCGGTAAAAAGGTGGAGTTTTGTTTTTATTGAGTTTTATCTATATTTTACCGTAATTTATAGCTTTCATGTAGACTGTGTTTACTATTGTATCAAATTTGACAAGGCGTCGCCAGATTTCTGAGACTGACAGTTACACATTTAAAATTAGCGCGAATTTGTCTTGCGCCACTATAGAGTACCTATCTGTCATATTTTCTTCAATAAACTGTCGTGTAATAATCCTCTTATAGCTTACTCTTGTCGTATGTGTGCTCCAATAGTTACTGCACTCTTTGATGTCGATACACATCTAAGCCTCGCTTGTAAGAGCCATTCGATCTTGATTACACAATCCTTCAGACATTGTGCTATAGTCGTAAATATACGTCTGTAGCTGTCATTATTGACATGACTTAACTTTGCTGGACGATTATTGATAAAACTTTGAAAGGAATTTACAGAACTTTTCGATGTAAGAGATTTGTTTTTGATTGTAAAAATATGATCATGAGTTCCATCTTTGTATAAATCTGCAGTGACATGTGGTTTCATATAAATTTTTGAAAATATTGTAGTTATTTGATGTGCATAAAGTAATTATATGTATGTGTGTATTTGTATATTTTTCAGGTTACTGAGTAATATTATTATAATCTTATATAAAACTTATCTCGTATACTTAACTTATATCGCCTTCAGGGGGTATAATAAAACTTTTAAAATAAAATTCTGAATACAGATGAGTTAAAGTCCAAAAAGGTGGTAGTATAACTTGAAAACCCATTAAAGCAAAAAGATGTATATAATTTTATAAAATTCATATCAAATAATAATTGTTCATTTTAGTGTAATTCCAATTTATAATGGGAGAAAAATAAAATATAGTTATAAATTTGTCTATTATCTAAATATAAAAAATCCTTTGTCCTGACCGACGGGTCGACGGACAGCTTCAATCGCTGATTGTAGAAATCTGAAACTGGGAGAGTGTGTTCCTTGTCTAAAATATATTAAGAACCTTATGGCTTAAAACTCATAAAGTTTATTAAAGAGCTTCTATTCAAGAATATCATTGATGACTATATACATACATACAATGAAAATGTACATAAGTACAATGAAAAAGCGTAATGAAACTGGTATTGAACAATATTTTTATACTCACTTTATTAGGAGTTTACGACTTCTACTGAATAACATCGTTAATTCGTATAAGTAAGGTTATAAAAACATTGACAACTATATTTGAAGATGCTAAATAAAAGTATTCACATTTTCTTACGTTTTATTTTTCCACAGTTTCTGCTTTAGTTTTTTCCAATATTATTAGTTAATTATTTTTTTCGAGTCTACAACATGTTATCCAAAGTTAGGTAGACTGTAATATTTTGATAGAATACATACTAAAGCTTACTAATGACATATTTGAGATAAAACCTACTAATATTATAAACGTAAAAGTTTGTAAGCATGTATGGATATTTGTTACTCTTTCACGTAAGACAACTGGACGGATTTTGATGAAACTTAACAATAATATAGGTTATACATCAAAATAACATATAACTTTTTACTGCCGGAAAACTTCTCATTCTCACGGGAAACCGACTTCCACGCAAACGGAGTCGCGAGCGGCCACTAATATGTTCATAATTTAGAAAATTCATAATTGTGAAACATCCAAGTAAAGTTAATCTTCGAGTTTTTGAGATTTAAATTCAATCAACTGTTGTCTATAAATCTTTGGATTAATTAGCAGTTTGGCACCTTTGTGGTGTCAGTAGTGGGTGGTTCTCTACCAGCACTGAATCCTTTAATTGCGTCCCGCCGCGAGCCGTGAGTCATCTGCGTACGCGCAGGCTCCGTGTTTGAACGTAGGAAGTGGGTAATTAGAGGGGTGTTAAATGTATGGTTTATTGATTAGTTTTAATTGGTTTTGATGAAAATAGAAGTTTATTCTTTATTTAAACAAGAGATGGAAATAGAAGTTCGGCATATTAAGAGATACGTTTATATTAACTTGATACAATGAATAAGGCTTTGTAAATTTTTATTCGTTACAGATTTTATTCTTATGTGTAGAGAGTTTGTATTTGTCCTTATTTTCGAAAATCCGTGTATCTGCTTATATTAGTATAAATCAACTTCAAGTATCTAAGCTTAAAACCGTTTTTACAGTCATTAGTATTATAAAAATGGAATATTTACAGAAAATAAACACTGACGAGTAAACTAAAAGTGAAATCAAGATGACATGCGCCGAGGCAGTGATCTAGACATATCTGGATGGTTTCACTGTTTACTAGTCACAACAAGAAAGTCTCTTCATTACATTAACACTTGTAATAAACTATGCGCACACGCATTGAGATAACCACGCTAATTGGGTGATGGAATTCTGCCAAAGTGATTTACATACCTACATATTTGATTTGTTACAATATATTGTTTTATTAAGAAATACTAAAATATTTCTTGTCTTGTAGCGAATGCATGCTAAAAATGACTAAATTAAATATTTTTTAAATACCTAACAATAGTGGAACAATCTTTTAGATTCAAAACTATAATCTTCAGAATAGTTAACCTATCATTACGCTATTATATTTTTGTATTTTTCGTTCAAAATTTGTTACTTAGGTAAAAAATAAAATGATGCTACGGTTACTACGCGACGTGTTCTAACTAAAGACATCAACGCGTTACACACAAGTACTTCCACTACAAATATTAGTTTTCTTCGATTGTTATTGAGTTTAAAGCTGTGCTTATTTCCGAAAGTCGGTCAAATATTACATTGTTGATATAGTGGTAGAGCCTGATTTGACGTGTGAACTCTCAAGGCACGCTAATGTAGCCTACATTCTGATCGTTGTGTAATACTTCCAAGTTATGTAATAAACGACCACATAATCATAATTTTAGGTATAGCCAAAACAAAAATAAAACTAGATAACACATCTTAATAGACCATTAAACAGAATCCTGTTTTTAATGTCTTATACCAGTTTGGAATTGAAGCGATAATTAAAAAACTAAGCCTAATAAAGACTAATTTGCTAACAATCGAACAATAATTGCAAAACATGTATAAAGATAACAGGATCCGAATTGTAAACTTGCTCTTGAGAGAGCGGGATAGCATGATACGTTTGAGCCCGAGTGCGAGGGAGACGGATATATTCGCTTAACCTTTCGCTCGATGCGCGGGCGCTGATACAGATGACAAAAACTGTCATATTCAGTGCGCCATAGTCCGCGGTACTGGTGGCGTCAGTTACTAAATAAATTAGAATAAGTCACTCGACTGACGTTTTAGGTAATAGTTCGATTAGTGACCGAAATAAAAACAAGATGGCGACGCGGTGGTGCGCGGGAGTTGTGATACTCTCTTGTTTAGTTGGTAAGTTGTGGATTTTGGATTAAGAATAAGTTTGGGTAGTTTATTTAAATATGTTTAAGTTAAATTAAGGACGTAAAATATGGATATTATATATTTATTTTATTTACTACGCTTATCAAACATTTAATATCGCCAATCGTTTATAATAAACATAAAAATTTACGAGCAGCACCTCGAATTTTGTAATAAGCTAGATATACTTATTTTAGTTTCAAGTTTATTTTTAAACCATTCAGTAATAATAAAGATAGAATAAAGAAGTTGAATTTTCAAATTTACATTTTCATAACAAAAAAACTTTTAATAAAAAACCATAAAATTAACTAACTGCTGATGTCTTTTTACTAAATTAATGAAATTAACATTACTTTTAACAGCTTAATTACTTATTCTATTAATTTGAACTTGTCCAACAGGAAAATAATAAATAATACAATTTCATTGCGACATTCACGAAAGCGAAATGTGAAGGTTGTTTGCGAAACTTCCTTGCAAGCCTGTGTCTGTATTCACTATATTTTAGTCAATACATATAATACGCTTTGTAAACGATGAAATTTGCTTGACAAATCATTTGAGAATACTAGAAATAAGCGAAAATGTTAGGACAATCGACGAAAGAATGGGACAATCTTGCCGGTTTTTCTGGTTTCACTAGTTAGCTTAGATAATGTGAGCATTCATATCATATCTTCAAACCAACTCAGAACATGTAACATTTTTGACCCAAACTTGTAGTTAAAACAAAAGCGTATGATTCAAAAATCTTATGATTATCATCATTTATTTTGTTTAGTACATACACCTAAAGTTTAGGTAAACAAATAATTTATCCCTACTAATATTATAAATGCGAAAGTAACTCTGTCTGTTTGTCTGTTACACTTTCACGCCTAAACCACTGAACCGATTTTGATGAAATTTGGTATGGAGAAAGAACTGAACTTGGGAAAGGACATAGGGTTCTTTTTACCGCGGGAAAACTTCTCATTTCCTCGGGAAACCAACTTCCACGCGAACGGAGTCTCGGGCGGTCACTAGTTGTATATAATGACGTTTTACACCTACTTACACTATTAAGGGTGAGGTTGCACTCAAATTAAGTAGAACGGAACTAGATGTATGATAAAAGGTTGCAAGTTATCATTAGAGTTTTTAATTCGTGATGCTTCATTAACTTTTAAACTTATCATCATATAAACAGGTTTGCAAATTCAGATATCTATAATCTAATCCAATGAACGTCAAGTTTAAAGTTGATTGCGATATGCGTGTTGCGTTTTATCGACTCGTAAATTTGGCAAGCACAATTATAACAGCGTATTGAAATTGCTTTAATGAAATAGCTAAATAAAATACGAATTTATAGCTCGCATTACGCGTCTAAATTAAATTATTTTCAAAATTTTTCTAGTTTGTTTTTTTGAGATTCAAATATGTTTAGACCAAAATAAAAACACGATGGCTTTAATAATATATTTAGATATATTATTAAATTACGTGGCCAAACCTGTTTACAAAATAATAATAATAATAAGTTATGGCTTAGCTATTGCAAGTTCTTATAAAATACATAGTCCAGTATCCACGGAATTAGCATCTAGTTTTGAAACTGTTCTATTTATACTGCGTGGGCGCACGGGCGTTGTTTCAGGAAATGCTTGCACTGAGGCCGTGGTGTAACTTAATTTGAGAACATGGACTATGTATATACACAGTAGTAAGATATAAAGTGCATAACTAATGAATATTGAGGTGCGCTACAACCTAGTTATCATAAGATATCACCTACCTACTCCATCATAACAATATTAAGGGCAAGTCTTATAACTAAACATACTTTTAAAGATATTTTAACACCTAACAACAGTTTTTTGTGTGCACTAAGTACAGTTAAAATAGCAGTATTCTAAACAAAAGAAAAAGAAAGCGGACACAAAGGTCAGACACTGTTCAGAATTTAAATAAGGAAGTCTTCGACCTGTCAATGAGAACAACATTTTAAATTGAGGTTTATATCGTTTAAAAGTAAAATTAATTAACTTTTTATACGACGTGTATTGTGCTTGTATCCTGTCGTGTAAACCAGGAAGAAATAACTACAGGAAGGTACTTGAAACTTTGAACTACCTTCAAGGATTGTAATACAACACTTTTTAATTGCATTTTCACTTAGAACATACTTGTAAACGACCAATACTTGTGTATTTAAACTTGATGTAACGTTTTTAAAAATAACACTATATATTTTTTTTAAAAGGTGAAATTTGGGACCGAAAAACCGAACTGCCGAGCAGTCTCGAAAAATAAACAACGATCTTGATTAAGTTAAAAATAAATGAAAAACGAACAAAACAAAAGACAAAAACAATTTCAAAGAATAACATAATTTTGTATTTATTTTATAGTATTAGCGTCATCAGCAGTACCAAAGAACCAAAGGAAGAAGCCGGCGAATGCCCCGGCGCGCGCGCAGGCCGACGCGGAGAGAGACGCCGAGATCACCAACTCGTGTCCCGATGACGGGTTCTTCGCTGATGCGGAGCAGTGCGACAAATACTACGCATGCAGGTATGGAATAATCAACATTAGATTGGACGGCACACGAGCAACCGAAATGCAAGCATAGAATAAACATGAAAAATCATTTTTGGACTGTTAAATGTTCATATAGTTAGAAAATCAATACCTAGGTTCACTTAAGCTAGAGTAAAATATAAAAAACTATACAGTGAAATATTCACATTATATCATTTTTATGAAACAATATATCATCTATCAGTCTCCAATGTAAATATATTTTTTTTGCCAATCTCATCTTCACATCAACACCACGCTTCAATCACAGGCTTGCAATGATAAGATAATATTATGTACGAGTACCATTTATTAAGAACGATCTTCGCCTAACGTTGCTTAAAGTATTCCTACGAGAGTCAACCATTAAAGCCTTCACTTGTTATTTCCAACGCCTAACGTTGCTACTAGTATTCCTACGAGGGTCAACCATTCAAGCCTTCACTTGTTATTTCCAACGCCTAACGTTGCTTCTAGTATTCCTACGAGAGTCAACCATTCAAGCCTTCACTTGTTATTTCCAACGCCTAACGTTGCTACTAGTATTCCTACAAGAGTCAACCATTGAGTCTTTATCTATTATTTCCAGGAACGGCGAGATCAGCGAGAAGCTGTGCCCCGACGGCATGGTGTTCAACGACTACAGCCCCGAGGAGGAGAAGTGCGACCTGCCCTTCAACATCGACTGCTCGCAGCGACCCAAACTACGTGAGTTGTGCAGGATGCATGCTGATGTATTGGAATATTCTAAAGTATAGTAAAGTAAATCTTAGTTCATCATAGAAAGGTGATTTAGAAGGTACAGCAGTTAACGAGCAAAAGTACTAACAGTAACATTGGTCGCAGGAGGTAATTGTAAATAAGTTTAAAGTATCATTTAATAAACTAGCAATGTGACGTTAAAATCATTTAGTTAAAAGTAAAAAACTTTTTTTCTTAAGCTTCGAAGTCTTGTTACCTTAAAGTGTCGTAAAAAAGTATTTTACATGTTTACTTCAACACTACAATATTTTAACACTTAGATTACAATCACTTATTGATTTTGACTCCAACACGCAAAGAAAACCATCCTTATTTCCCCGGTATGACGACGGTAATTGCCCCATACGTTCCTAGACAATCTCTCTCCATACACGGTACCCCACGTGTCTGTATTGGAGTCACGTTTCCTGCGTCGCATCCATCTACCATTGCTAGAACTGGTCCAATGGACAACTTTCACATCTCAAGGGAACTGTGACCTTGCCGACATCAACACAGTCGACACTCGCTAGATCAACTATTTGTATAAATAAATATGCATTATTGAATGCCGGAGTTTATGACAGTCGCTGAGGTTAGGTTTGCGACTGCGGATTTGATTAGTGTGAATGTTTCCACAGCGATTGCTTACAACCTAATGTTTGTTAATCATGATATATTTTAACTATTAGTTTGGGGTTTCTTATTGATATAGATTAATTTGGCTATCTATATTTAAAAAACACATTTTTTTGTCGTCGAAAATATAAGCAATAAAAAAAAAAAAGTTGAAAACGCTATAGAATACCGCAACATTAGTAGTAAATCACAAACCTAAAACCTTTAAGTATCTCATGATAAATATTTTTATGAAAAAAAATATACATTTGACCAAACAGAACGATAACTTAAAAAAAGTCGCTTTTCCTTTGAATTTATATGATAGTATCAAATAATTTACTCCTGCTTATCTCAAATCCTAATTGAAACCCGGCTATAAAACTAGGCTTCTATATCTATATGAACACATATCACAAACACGCATAAATAATTTAGTTACTGGGCTGACTCCACCGGTGAAATACCACCGTCGCACAGAAAACCGACGTGAAGTAGGGACGATGTTCCTGCGTTTCGTTCGGTGAGTGCGGTATGCGGTGCCCAATTTTCTCAAAGGCTCAGCAACACACCCCCAACACCCACAGTGTTGCGGGTCGTCATGGGCGGCGGTGATCACTTACCATCAAGTGACGCGCATGCTCGTTTGCTTTGCTATATTATATACTAGTGGCCGCTCGCGACTCCGTTCGCGTAGAAGTCGGGTTCCCGTGGGAATGTGAAGTTTTCCCGCTGTAAAAAGTTCCCTTAATTCTTTCATGCATATGTTTTTGGTTTCTAGAACCGTTTTCGCAGCGCACGCAATGGAAGCCCTCAAGGATGAATAATTTTCCCCGCTTTTTTCACATTTACCATTATTTCTTCGCTTCTTATAGTTGCAGCGTGATGTTATATAGCCTATAGCCTACCTCGATAAATGGTCTATTCAACACAAAAATATTTTTTAAATTCGAACCAGTAGTTCCTGAGATTAGCGCGTTCAAACAAACAAACAAACAAACAAACTCTTCAGCTTTATAATATTAGTATAGATAAAAAAAAAACAATTTCATACATACTTCCAGAGACCCCAATCCCCGCGCAGCACTGCCCGCGTCAGAACGGCTACTTCTCCCACGAGGACCCCAAGGAGTGCGGCATCTTCTACTACTGCGTCGACGGCAAGTTCAACATGATCACCTGTCCCGACGGACTGGTGTACAACGACAAGACCGGGATCTGCACCTGGCCTGATGAGGCTAAGAAGAAGGGGTGCGGGGCCGCTGGTATGTAACTTGATGCTTTCGTTTTTAAATTTAGGTAAACAGCTAATAATTAGCTGTTTACCTAAATTAAAAATTTTCAATTATTGAATTATTGAAAGTTTTCAATTATTGAAAACATCACTTAAAATCTATAGGACAGTAAAGTAAAAGAATGGGCCTAATTATAAATGAGGAACTAAGTATATACTTATGTACTCTATGAAGAGAAAAAAAAATTGAAATCTCTTTGTAAATTATTGATTTGTGTAAGCTCGGGCAATACACTTAGTACATAAACATTTGCATATATATGTAAACTATCATTTCCAAATATACTTAAACAATTAAATAAATACACATAGCATTCTTGTATGTAGTGATCATTTCTATATTTATTCGAAAAATAAGACAACGTTATTTTATGTAAATAGGCTTGAGGTCAGAAATATTTTGCCTAGGCATAGTTTCATTAATTTCAAGCAATTAAACGGAACAAAATACAAAGTGCTGTATGCGGAAGAACTGTAAAACTCTGTATCTTTAGGTAGTAATAAACTGGATGTTTATTAGAGCAATCGGTGTTATTGTTCTTCAAGTTATTATTCGTAAACATTATAAACCTTTAATGATGTAACGTTATATAATTTGAGTTATACTTACAATTACATAAATTTGTGGCGGAAATATGAAAGGTAAAACGGACCCTTTGCTGAAAATTTAAATTAATAAACTCACAACATTCGTTTTTTCTATTTTGTCTTGTTGGCTGATCTAGGCTGGTACTAAAACAAATAATTATTTAAAAATTTCTACAATCTCATTTTATTGCAATCTTACAATGATTTAGGGCCGGTTTTTCAATAGTCAGATAAATTCTATTTGACAGAAAATCTGTATGTTTTTGTTGCACGTCGAACATAAATACTTGACATATGTATGAAGTGACAATGAAAACATACCTCTTATCAGTCAGTTAGCATTTATCTGACTATTGAAGAATCAGCCCTTAAACATATGCGTAGGTAATTTTTAAATCGAAACGCCGAAGCAATTCATTTCCACATTTATTTGTAGACAACCATCTCATTTACCAATAATACTGATGAAAGCCCAAACAAATATATGTTCTTGTATCCCCAAAGGTTACATATTGGTTGCAACCTTTTTCCAACCTCATTCATTTCCAGAGGTGTTCGCCTTCGACTGCCCGCCGGTGAACGAGACCTTCGGGCTGACCCACCCGCGGTACGCCGACCCCGAGGACTGCCAGTTCTTCTACGTCTGCATCAACGGCAACACGCCGCGCCGCTCCGGCTGCCGGCTGGGACAGGCCTTCGATGACGTCAGCAAGAAGTGCGAGTGGGCCAGGAAGGTGCCTGAGTGGTATGTACGATGTGGTGGTTTTTAAGGGGGTTTGAAATATGAATGGACACAGAATATGTTATCGGGAGATTAAGGATTTCGTAGTTTTGTTTTTATTAGGTTGTATTAGTATATACGATGGACTTTAAGTTGCTAGAGGCTCGTAAGCAAAGCCGTGTGTCCGACATGTTCAAGCATACCACTTATTTCCTGAAATGTCTTAGGAATAGAAAGAATAATCATCTTAGCCTTTTATTTCATAACGATTAATTGATACATTAAACTAGGAGAACATTAAAACATAAGTATACCAGCCCCCCAAGTCAAGTGGCAAGAGATATGCGTTAGCGAATGAATAGAATAAAAATGTATGAAACTGACAAATTGCAAGTTTGACAAAAATGACAGTTTCATACATATTTTTTCTATTCATTCGTTATCGCAATTATCCCTTGCAACTTGACTTGGGGGGCTGTAGGGACAGCGATAATGCAATGTCGGCAGAAGTTAGTCAAAAATTCCTTAAATACCGCTTAAAATAAAAGTAAAATTTTTACTCTCTTATGCACTTTTCCTGCCTTATTGCTCAGTCCAAAAATAACCATCTTTTCCTCCCCAGTGCTGACTGGTACAAGGGCCAACTTACCGACGCCGAGCTAGACGCGCTCGAAAACCCCCCCACCATGAAGCCGAAGCCTGCTGGGTCCTCCTCATCATCACGACGCAAGCCCATGCGCCCGCACAAGGGGAAAGCGGTCGAAGTGGATGAAGAGTAGACGTAGATGTAGATAGGATAATAAATGTTGAGTTAAGGATGGGGTGTTTTATTTGGTGTAAGATAAATGTTGAGTTAAGGATAAGATGTTTTATTTAGTGAAGAATGGTGGAGTTCTAAAACTATTGGAGAGGATATACCCTTCATGGTTAGTCTTTGACAGTTAAAACGATAAGTTTTAACCATAACACAATTCTAGATAGAGGTAAAGAGAGCTTTTACTGGTTAGATTCAAAACTATATAAGAGTAGATTATTGTTTTAGTTTTTTTAAATAAATGGAGATGTATAATAAAGTATTGGGTAAAAATTTAGATATAAACTTAAACAAAACGAGTATAATTTTAGCTAGCGTTGAGTCTACAAAATTGCAAACCAACTGACAACGCGGTGAAAAATTTTCAGGTAAAAATGGTTCTAGATAACAATTAAAAATGATCTGTAAAATTAAAATAGACTACCTGGACCTATAACTTCTACCTGGACGGATCCGGATACGGAAACAGATGTAGATAAAGATACGGATACACATACAGATATTAATTATGATTCGGATAAAAATGTGATCAAAAACGTTCAAATTTTAAAAATTCTAAAATTGATTCAATGCTATTTATAATCGTGAGAGTTTGTTTGTTAAGATGTTTAGATATTTGTACAACAAACACACATAAACATTTCGATTCATTTGAACTAATTGTAACGCATGCAAGGCTGCGATCGTGAAGCTAGTTTTGTATTTTTTTACTGACTTAAGATGAAGCCTTATTAATGGTATTATAGGCGACCGTTTTTGATGAATTATTTTATTATTGCTGCGTCAATGTGTAAACGCGTTGATGTCTTTTACTAAAAACGAGTACAAATTTCGTAGCTATTGATATACTGGGTGTAATAATATTTTTTACGTAATTTTCCAAAATTGCATTAATAGCATCAGATTTTGCGATGATTTCATATTAAATAGGGTTTTAATTTAATTTGCAAATAATCACACCTGAACCGACAGTTGATGTGTAAGCGATGATTTTAAGCGGCGAATATGACTTTTCAATCCTTAATAACTTTTTAAAATTGAGTTTTCTGGGTATACTGTTAGTGAATTTAGGTACTATTGAGGCTCAAAAATTCATGGTTCATGTATTCTTGAGCCTCAATACATCGTTTTCATTTCGTAGCTATTGATATTATTATTGGATTATACCAAATCGCTAATTCTGTCTGTTTGTATGTTTGTCTGCTATCTCCTCCTAAACTACGAAACGGATTTAAATGCGGTTTTCGCCATCTTATAAGGAATTTATTTACTAAGTCAATTAAAAAAAAATCGGAAAAAGTTATTTTAAGTTAGCTAATTATTATTGGATCGTGAACAAGACGCGCAAAATTATACCATTGCGAAGCGTGGACGAGTCGCTTGTTAATAATAAATTCCAAAAATATATGAAATTTTATTTGAAACTGGACGTCTGATAAAGTAATTACAAAATGGCTGCTGCGTTGTAGTTAAGAAAAATGAGCGTGGCGCCGTTAAAAGTTTTAAGGCAATGTTGAACTGCCTACATTTTTGTAAAGTGTGATAATATATAACTACCTTTTTTCAATTTCCCTGGAGTCTTTATCACAGGTTTCGGCTTATTTTAGGCTCCAGTCTCCCCTAAAACTTTTGTCATTGATTTATATGTAAGTAATTAGCTATATTAAAATGTATCTTTTGGAGAGAAATAAACAATTATTATTATTAATTTAATTTAAGAGCAGTGTTATCACGGAGTATTGTACACTATCTGTACCCAATTAAATTATAAATAATAATATTTTAATATCTACACATTTGATTTGTAACAACAAAAATAACCGAATAGGCTTTTTCCCTGTACTTGTGCTATAAAACCTTTCTTCAACAAATTTGCTAAATCACATGATTTAAGTTCAAAAAAGTGCCTTTATGTTTTTATTTTTGTACAAATGTTAAACTTAAATGACGAACTCCCTTAGAACAAAGAGCTTTTTGAGGAACCGATATCTATGAAATTCAATGCAATTAATGGAATTTAATAGATTTTCAAAACAATAATAGACAAAGTGTCTGAGGACGTTTACAGAGCATTAGAATATATTGCAATAAAAATCAACACTTTTTTTTTTACAAATATTTATTTTTCTATTTACATTTCCATCTTTCAAAATGGGTCTATTTACATTGATATCATAATTATTTTAATGGAAATTCTATACATACACAGAACTTATTTTATTATGAATACATAATGGTAACTAATATCACGCAATCAATTTTATTTATTTTACCAACACTGAAAAACGTGCCGTAAATAGGTAACAGTTTGAAACGGTAACAGAAGGTGAAAGACAATATAAAATAAATAGGAATCGGTGGAAATATTCCAATATGTTTAATTACCATCACAAGACGAAAACGAAATTTACCCTCGAAAAAATCTTAAACCATAATTTCGAATCAAAGCACGACAACTTAACAATTAAAAGCGAACAAGATTTTGTACCTAATTAGTATCGTTTTCGCCTTGCAAGCTTAACCTCTACGCGCAATGCGGGACGAGTTCTGGGTCTTCGCAGGTCAGGCTCTGGTCGTCCAGGACCTTGCCCTCCTCGCAGGTGATGAGTCGCGGCTGGCCCTCGACGCAGGTGATGAGGCGGTGGCAGTCGCCGGGCACGGGGAAGCGGGGGAACGGCCAGAACTTGGCGGACTGCGTGTTGGCGGGCACCTTGGTCGGGCACTTGAAGCCGACCACGGCTGTGGGTGGGGAGTTTTAGATGTAACAATAATAAAAAAATACATGTTTTAATCATATTTGAATCGGATATTAATAATGAGTTATTCGATAAAAAAAAGATGGTGCATGAACTTTGGTTGACTAATTTCTAAAAGAGCAATTTGTATTGGCTCTTAAATTTTAGGAGTAGAAAATTAAATTTGGGTTTAGTAAAGAAAGACCTCATGTCTAAAGCTGTCAAAGCTTTAGACATGAGGTTAATTATTTAAATTGCTCGCTTTTACAAGCGCACCCGACGTTTTTTTGCATCCAAGCTATTAAAATTGAGTACTACACAATATATGACATAGTGGTTAAAGTAACGTACCTTCAGGGTTACAGAAAGGTTGGAGCAGATCAGGCCAGTTGCAGCTGTGGGTCCTCTCGTCGTAGGCCAGGCCAGGAGTGCAGGGCTCCTGGTGCGGGACTCCGAACGCACACTTGAGGTAGCTGGTGGAGCACTCGGCGCTGTCCGGGTAGATGCCGAACTGGTACTCGCAGCCGGGTGTTGAAAATGGAGTCACTGGGGAAGAAAACGAAGAGTTTAATGGTGTGATTTCAGAAGCGGCTACAGAGGGATCTGAGGGTTTTTCTTTAAGATTGGTTTTTACTGGGACCGAAATGCTAGTAGCAACTTCACAGATACGAAATATATCTGGGGATTTAAAAACTAACAAACATATTTTAAATACAGCTAGAAAAAATCTTAATTTTTTCTTTTCTTTGGGTCGAGCAAAGCTGGAGTCCTTCTGTTTTGAACCAATGCACTTTAAAGGATAAATATTCCACGTAAAATTTTATTCCGTCATTTATTCCTATTACTGTTAGTTGGATCAGTAAAAAATCGTCTATGTCAGTGCACTTAGCACAAAAATGTTTTATACGCATTTAGGAAGTATCATCGTCAGCACTCACAGTCAGCCTTCCGCTCCCCGCAGTCGACGGCCCAGTTGTAGTTGCAGTGGTTGTGCACGGCGCCCTTGCCATCGAACAGCAGGCCGTTCTCGCAGGTCTCCACCGTCAGGGTGCCGTTGGTGCACAGGAAGAACTGGTTGCAGATCTCGGGGTGGGGGTAGGCCTGGAAAATTAGGAAGATGTTTTTGAGAAATAATGATAGACTTTCGTGTTTTACCTTGTTTTTTTGACGCTCAATAGTTGCACCGTGTTTTAAGAGTCTAGATTTGTAAACAATTAAAAATCTCGTATAGAATTGACTGATCTTGTGGGTTTTCCGAGGGGGTTTTAAGCGTTGGAGTCACAAGTTTTACAAT
The DNA here is from genome assembly GCA_916618145.1 of Emmelina monodactyla. Lineage (NCBI taxonomy): Eukaryota > Metazoa > Arthropoda > Insecta > Lepidoptera > Pterophoridae > Emmelina > Emmelina monodactyla. The sequence continues at coordinate 9,174,169 of OU745304.1, read as the reverse complement.
CAAGAATAAACATTGGGAATTATAACAGATATCTTCAACTACATGCAGGGCCGCGCCGACCCTAAGCAGCGCCTGTGTGCGACACCTATGAAGCGCCTGTGTGCGAAACCTTTGAAGCGCCTTTTTTACTCTGTTAAGACAATTTTTTCAACTATGTTGTATTAAAAAAAAACAATTCGGCGCCCCTTTTGCTTAGGCGCCTGTGTGCGCCGCACACATCGCACACAGGGGCGGCTCGGCCCTGACTACATGTATCAAACACTTAAGTATATGATCTTTTTTTGATGCGAACTAATTTATAATAAGTAAATAGGCAATTTTTTTTGGATGAGTTTACAATACAATACAAATATTCTTTATTGCTCATAAAATGAAAAAAGTAAAAGAATTTTTTATATAAAAACAGGCAAAAGGTGGTCTTATAGCTATTTCTTCCCGACATACCTTAGGTGGGTAAAAGAAAATAAAAGTTAAAGAATTGGATAGGTTTTTGAATGTATGCGGAAAGAGATTTAGGCCCAATTGCAGGGAAAATTTTAAACTCGGGTTAACTTCGGGTTAGCTAACTCAGGTTTAAATGGCGCCACCATCGATTGTAACTACTTCTTATTACAATCGATGGTGGCGCCATTTAAATCTGAGTTAGCCAACCCGAGGTTAAAACGTTCCCTGCAATTGGGCCTTAGAATTGTAATTAAGTTTTTGTACCTGAACTCCATATTGCTCGGGGCATGGCGGTGCATGTTCCAAAAGGATGCCTGCATTCGCTGTAACAAAATAATAAAGACATTATTTATACATACGATTATATGTATATAAATTTAAGATCTTTACAATAATTGCCATATATTTAACCTTAATATAAACATGACATTTACACCTCACGACCTCCAGTTTATGTTCTATAATAATCCGAAACCAATTTATGATGGAGCAACTTGTTTTTACATAGAAAATAAACACAATTCTAGGAAGATATAGATCTAGTAATATTGACGTCAGTAACAAGTGCATTACTGATCAATTAGTGTACTTTCGTGGTAATGATACGACGCAATGGTCTATCGTGCGTGAAGTTAAGCAACCCTTGTAGAGGTCAGCGCTCGACTGTTTCGATACGATGTTTATACACCAGTTTTAAAAGGTGACACCCTTTATTCACGCAATAATATTAGTATTGATTATTATAGATATCAATATCATAGCAACGGCTCTGTCTATCGTAAGTTGAAGAACGTTAACAGGGACCAAAAATCGACGAGGCTAAGTATTGATTGAGACATTGAAGAGATCTCAGCCACGTAGGTAAAGATTTTCAAAATAAACTTTTGACTACTTTAGCAGCGCATCTTCTGAGTATATGAGATTTAATTTTTATTCGTTTAAGTATATCATTACTTAATATTATAAATATGAAAATGTGTCTGCCTATCTGTATGTTCCGCTTTCACGTCGAACGCTGGACCGATTTTATTGAATTTTGGAATAGACATATAGTTCAAGAGCCTGGGATGAAAAAAGGGTACTTTTTACCGCAGACGAAGTCAGTAAGTAGTAAGTAAATACTTTACGCTGTAATGACCAATATAAATGACCTTTTTCGATTTTTCACAGTATCTTTAGAAGGCAATACAATAAATAAACAATTATAATACCTGCTGCTATTTTCAAGGTTACGTTACATACATTTTCTACCTATGTAATTAATATTGATAAAAACGGTTCCTTAAATTAAACGTATTTAATATTACATTACGATATTACCTTCACGCTTCAATAACTTGCAGTTATTTAAGAAACCAATGAAGTTTAATCGAAACTTAAATACTTTATCCTGACCCGTTAGGTTACTGTTTGGTAATTAGATTAATTTAAATAATGCCTAATCATTATATGATATTTGTAAGTTAAATATGGCCACGTTTTAATCAATCCTAGAAAATAAGTGTTTGATAAAGTCCGCATGTTCAAGTGTATTGCTCTCATTTAATTTTAAAAAGTATCCTCCTATTCGAAATATGACACAATACCTGATAAGGGGAAGGCTCTATTAAGATCGGTAATTGATTTTGGGCCTCTTTAGATATAGCATAACTTTTATAATAACTATCTCGAATGTGCGATCTTCATAAGAAATTACGTTTAAACTCAATTTGAAATCAGCAGTTATTGTAGTTTTCTTTAATTACTGTCACTTGATTTCATCACCCATTTTTGTAAAAAAAATAGCTCTTAATTGACTCGATTGATCTACAAAGTTCTTGCATAAGCTATCATAAACATACCCTACTTATTCAAATTTTCTATACCACAGATTTGAATATCACAAATCTGTCTACCTCGTAATAGTATATAATTTGTACAAGTATTTGTCGTGTGAGGCAACGCCTGCGCATGTAGTGTCAACCAACTTTTACTTTTGTCGACAACCCGTACGTTTATCTAGTACAAGTTTAAGTGGGCTGTTGACATTATTCATAGTGTTTGTATTGACACACTTTTTTATTTAATAATTAACCTTTGAGGTCTTGGGTTTGTTTTGTGGTTTAATCTGATTGATAAATTTTATAAATAAATATTGATAGAATATTTTGGTGATGTTTAATTTTAGTAACACTCAACAAATATTGCTTTAAAATAAAAATACATCACAGTTAACCGTTTTGCGGTGAATGTAGAAAAATTGAAATTGAAAACTTTAAAAAATATCGATCAAACAGTCATATACTCATAGATTAAGTAGGAATTTGGGGTCAAATTATTTAAAAAAAATACTTTGCATTTGCTTAATGCTATATTTTTTTCGTAAACATAAGATTCTGAAATATGACCTTCATATTGCTTATTTGTCTGTTTAAAACAAATTAAATTAGTAACATTTTCAAAACAAATTAACTTTTTAACTGAAATCCTACATTTTCAAAATACTCAACAAAATTTTGAAATCGAAATCCTCAGCGAACTATTAGTAATTGTTAACTTTAATAACGTTACACTAATTAGAACCAGCAGCGAAAGTAGTTACAAGTGGTCAACCTTGATGTGCATGCGCAACTAACCTGCTCTTATCATTGATATACAAAGAATTGTACCGATACCATCAACTAGATGATACACGTAAGTCTTAAATAATAGTTGTAATTTATTTACGCTAATTCACGATTATGATGAGAAGATATTTTATAATTGTTTTAAGACAAAGACATAGGTAATAGAGTTTAATGTTCCGCTGTTTAGATGCGTTCGATAAGTTTGAATTACAATGATTACGTCTCAACATTTCATTTTAAAATTCAAGGTCCTTGTAATTAATATGAACACTTTATTAACTAAGCATGTTTGATAAAACTTTGTAAGATGACTCTATTAATTGAACGTACTATTTAATCTAACTTAGGTACATAGAATATGTATGTGAGGTTTATAAATATTGCATAAGAAAACATCTCAGAACCAGCTTATAAAGCCTTCCGTGGTTTTGTAACGAAACTCTTGAAATGGAAATAACTTAGAAATGTACTTCCTAGACATGACCGAAATCGTGATTTGAAACTTGCAAACGATGACGAGGTTAAAATTAACTTAAAACGACCACATAACACGATGATTTGACAAAAAAGTTTATAATAATTTACCAAAAATTTGTCGATTGTATCGTTTACATGTTTTAAGAATATTTCGCCCGCACTTTGCATGCGTTGAAAAATACACGTGGCACCCCATACATTGATAAAAAATGTTAATTTTAAATTTTATGTTTAACTTATTAATTTAGTTTTTAGGAACAAACATCCAAACATACAAACTCTCACATTAGCTCGTGCAAGTAGCTAATTTGGTGCTAGTGTTATTTGCTGTGCGCATCATGAGCATTTTGCATTGTAAACCATAAATAGTGTTTTCTCTTGCATAAATAGCTTTACTCCTGACAATACTTCCGGAGCTGCTCTCAGTTGGTAATCTATTGTTACTGGATGTTTTATGGTCCTTGCGCAAGCGTTTCTTCAGGTCATCGATACGATTGTTAAGTAATTTTATATGAATTTATGTATTATAAAGATATAACATCTATTGTTTATGGTTTTGGTAAATAAGCGCTCTGAATATAATTATCTCTATATTGGTGACAAGAAAATAACTGGTAAACGCAATTTAAAATGTAAAACCCATAAGTCATGAACCTACAAATAGCTTTACATAAGACAAAATTTGTTTTGTCTCTGTCATTTTCAATAGATTTGAGTAGTTTATAAATGATTTTTTTTTTAATTATTTTTTCTATAAGATTATTATCAAAAAAGATAAAAAAATTACAACTCCTATCAAACTAGATGGGTAAGTTAAGTATGTATATAGAAACACATTTCATGTTTTTACAAAACCGCCAGAATCTGGTGAATGTGACATTTTACTTCGAGATAATAACAATCGAGGTGAATGTTACTTCAGTTAATTAATCACTCATACCATAACCTATAAACCAAATTAGACCTTGATACTATGAATTTAAAGTTGCAATTAGGTTTGATCACTTGAAAGCCTAGCGTGTTTAGTATTGCGTAATCTGAGGGGATATTTTTCACGACACGTGAAAAAAACGTCTATTATAAGTCTGCAGATGACGGAAAACAACAACTAGAAATGCCAAGAGTAATTTGCGCATCTTTTATTTAATTTTAACTGTTTGTTACATTATTAAATACTCTACTTTCTTTACATATGTAGAGTTTTGAATCTTAATGTCATTTGTGTTGCAAACGTATAGGGTAGGTACCTTATTTAGCAATTTATTTAAGTAAGTTGTAAATACCACAACACAATTATCATTAGTATTTATTTATGGCCAATTTGTCTGACTGTTTGCGTCGTGTTACATATAGACTTGATTAAAATAGTTTCTCCAAACTCTTTATATAGTTTTTATCTTCAGGGTTAAACTACAGATCTAGTTTTCAACCCAACTGTTATTATTTACCCATTGACTTCACAACGTATCATTATTTAATAAACTCAGAAGTTGTAACTGGGAAACTGCTAAACATTATTTTTATTATTTATCTGACCTTACTACATTACATTTGGCTCATAAGTAACTTTCAAAATTGCTTACAAAGTTTTTTAAGTAAAAGTAATTTGTTTCGACAAAACGTTTAAGCAAAACAAATTTGGTTTGTTATTTTTGTTTTGTATAATATGATATACACATTTTTTTAATCAAAATGCAAATGTTAATTGGAGGATATCCTTCTTTAATTTTAAAGTGATTTAAAAGTACAAATTACAAGTTTCACTAATGAGTCAGTAATAATTAACTAGTGTAATTTAGTAATACATTTTGATAACGCTATAAAAACGACATAAAATTGAATCCAAGTGAGATTTTACTGTCCATAAACAAATAATAATCTCCAATAATTATACTTCTTGTTACAACTTTTTGCATGTGCACCTGTTTGGCTTTGATCTACATTAACAACTTGTATGTTACCAAATAGTTTTGACCATTTTGACACCCAAAAACTCACTTCGATATATCTTGCTATTTCAATCAACTTTATCACACAATTTTAAATGTCGCTCGACAAACCCGAACGAGCATATTAGGCCTTGAGTATCGCAGCTTAATGTGAGCTCAGTAGACCTTACTCCCTGGTATTAAGGGCTGATTTTGATTGAATTTCGATCAATCTTACAATTGGTCTGAATTCCGGCTCCCTTTCGAATCTGTTGTGTAACCGACGGCAAGTCAAAGGAAATCATTAGTTTACTTGAAACAATTATAAAGAGGCCGCAAAATTCACCTGTAGGCAAACCTATGTATTGCTAAAATAATTACTCAATAAAACTTAAAAAAAAATAAGTAGCTATGCATGACTGAAAAAAGATGATTCAAGTCAAAAAATCAAACAGGAATCCTTTTTTAGTCTATTGCCAAGTTTTGTATTTAGCCAAGCGACAACAACAGAAAACTTGTTCTAAAATCAGGTGTATTATGTAAATAATGATGTCGCCTTAAGTCAAGGCATTAATTGACCGGTCAAGTTGGTAAGGACTTGGTTATTGTTAATTATTTTATTAATCATCCAACAGTTGCAATTTAGTTAGCATAGTTCCTTGCACAAACAATAAGATTCCGAAAGACACTTGCAAAACTTATTGCGAATACAAAATTATAGAATAAATTTGTTATAAATAAAATAAGTGACGTATACAAGTTTTTTAACAATTCAGACTTCAACCAACGGTGCTCAAAATTTAAGCTTTAAATATTATAATGACTTAAGCAGGTTTTAATCATATCTTGACATTATTTAGACGAAAATGGTATAGACTAAATACCTCGACTGTCTTATGCCTTGCACTTAGAAGGTCGTTTATAAAAAATATATATTGTGCTTAGCTAAACTTAAATGACTATAAGTCCGTTGTACCAAAATGAAACGAGTTGTATTGACCTTTAAATTATTTAAGTACCTTCTACTTAATTTCAACAATGCTTAGCAACCCAAAAACCTATGGTTTCGTGAATTAACATGCGTATTCCATTCCTGTTCAAAATCGAATTTAGAACGTTAGAGTTGATGTAAGCATTAGATACTTACAGTACGACTAAACCAATCTTAAAATTTTTGTAACACAACGGCGTTTCTACCACCCCCAAAAAATCTAAACAACTCTATATAAAAGTGTACTTAAGCTGACAAATATTTGTAGAAATGTTAGTTAAGAAGTATTGATCTCTTACCAAAAGCGATCGCGGCGAGGAAAACGGCGGCGTGTGTGTGCGTCATTGCGTGTGTGTCAGCACGTCTGCGCGCTGGCTGCGGGGCGGGTGGACTGCGCCGGCGCATGCCCGCCGTGGTGGTGTGATTTGGAGGACGTATGTGTAGTTGGAGCCTGTTGACGAAGTGTTCGGAGGAAAATGAGTGGTGTTAAGGTATTCGAATGTTTAGTAAAGAGTAGAATATCAGTGACCAAATTTAAGGATTTTTTTAAATAATAAATATGATATTTTTTTGTAATAAGCTTACTAACATTTTGATGAGAAACTAAGCTTTTATTTAAAATAGAGGTCGTCAACATAATATGTTTAAAGTCGCAGTAAACTTACATACATTTCTGAAAACAGTATTACTAAAACCTAGTCCAGTCTATGAATACGGTTGGTTCGGTCACAAGTTACGACAAATGCAACGTGCTTTGTATACCTAAAGATTTTCAAACACAATTCACTGACCGCAGAGGTGATAGTGGAAAAGTTAACACTTCTATACATACGGCTGTTGTTCTCGACACTAAGGTAACAAGACATATAAGATACATGATGTATATTAAAAAGTTAAAAATAGTTAAAGTGCTTGCTTATTAATGTTGGTAACAGAGGAGTTTTCTATCTGTACTCTATTTTTTTTTGTCTTTCAGACCCAAAGAGGGTTTGAGGGTTTTAAGAACACTGTATTAAAAAGTCACTTCTAAATCATTGCAGTTGCCTAAATAACAGCCTGATAAAACAAATAATTAAATCTGATAAATTTTTTTATTCGAAAAAGAACCTCCTAAGGTACTTTCATTTATCTATCTTTAGTTATGCTGTTTGAAAATAATGTTAGCTGTTTTTTAATATGAAAAAAAAAACAATTTTTATTTTAAGAAAAGCTAGCTTCATTGTTTTTCATTGAAGGTTATTAAATAATTTTAAGAGCTGTATAATCTAAGAGTCTGTAACCTCACTTCTTTGAACCAAACTTAAAATTCATCACACTCGTACATTGTCTAGGAACAAAGCTTATATTACAAAACCCTTTGTTACGAAGTAGTTAAAGTACGCTACAGTTTGCATAACAGCTACGAGAATAATTGCCTGCATTTTGTATCAGGCAATGATACTGTCGGTCTATGTATACTTGGGCATGCCATACTTGTCATAGTACACACAGGAAAAGAGATAGGTACAGTAGGCGTAGTAAACTAAAATTCGCATTATGTTTCGCGAAATGCTGTGTAAAGTTATGAGCAAAATTGAAACAAATACGTTTGGTTTAACAAGTATCGGAATATGATAACGTTTTTATATTACTTTAAGTTTGTCTGATGAATGAATATTACGTAGTTTTAATGCTTCGAGTATTGTTATATTTTTGTTGTAAAATCATAGGGAAAACCATTTACCATTTTAAAAAAACAACCAAACTGGATTAGGGCGTTTTTTTAATAATCGGGTAAATCGGGGCAATTAAACTGAAGATTATTGTTTCTTTATTTTGTTTTTTATTTTATCAAATTAAACAAATATTATATAACCAAAACTTTATCTGATCCGACCGTGATCGGACCTTGGAACTTGCAAGCTCTCCACTCTACGTCTGAACCACTGACTGTGTTATTCTAATAGGCAAATAAGCAAAGAGAATACTATAAAATGACAGATTTAAAAGAGTTCCTAAAATGTAAAAGTGAACGATGCTGATTATATATTATTGAACCGTTCGCATGATATCATATTTTCGTTCTGAATCCAAATATTTTTTTCGAGCTTTTTAATATCCAAAATTTTTTGAACCGGTGGCAGTGCCAATATATTTATGAAGTCGACTGTACATTTTCGCTTATGTGCTAATCGCGTCTTATCATTAAGTAGTTGTACACTGGTTTTGAACGGGTTCAACGAGTAAGATTTGGTTTAGTTAATTATACGTTTAACGTTTTTGTATTAGTTATAATTACGGCTACTGGACTAGTAATTTCACGGGTATTTAATTGTATTGATGTTAATGCTAGATATTTGAACTACTTAATTTTTATAACTAGAATTAAGCAGTGAAGAAGAACTATAATTTAATTTTAAAAGTCAGGGTGATGTATTAATACTATCATGTAAAATTACCACCGTTTTTTAGGCTACGAGTTTTAAATATTTGATCCTTATTATAGAACACTTTATTTATAAGGAAAATAATTATGAACTTGAATGTGGTTACGTTTTCACAATCTATATTACAATTATCGTATTGGTAGATTTAAAAGGTATAAATGAAAAAAAAATGCTAACTGATTATAATATTATGTAGCTAAACAGTATTCATTTAATTCACATTTAGGCTATGGCTAATGCGTCTTTGTTGGTTTACATAGTTTTATTACTCATAAAAATATAAAGTAAATATGTCGATGTTATGGTGTATTTACGGCAATTTAAATAAGAACAGACTACGAGTGCCGTAGAATAAAAAGTGGGTCATGAACCTTAGTTAATAAGTAATTTCAAAATGGAATAGGCAAAGATTTTGCGTAGGGACGTCGAAACTCTATTTGGAATGAGGGGATATTTGAAATCCAGTGTATTTTAAAACTAGTCTTTTTTATTTTTATTGTGTAAATAAAGTAATTTTAATTTGAAGTAAATGCAGTACCTAAGTATTGCTCTTGTTGCCAGCTTCTGCTAGCATGAAGTTCTGCAATTAAGTAAGGCTTACCAAGTTAAACTGTTTACATCTCGTATTAGTCAATTTCACAGTCTGTAGTTAACTTTACAGTTAGTAAAAAAAAGTAATGTTTTACTAAACTATAGTTATCAATAAAACAAATGAAAATAATTAATTTAATTTATTAAATTACATTATATTTATAACTTAAACTAAGATACTCCTTAGGCCTTCTTAGGCAGCTTGTTCTTGTCAATGGGCTGGCCTTCGTAGAAGTTTTCACTGTAAACAAAAGAAACACGATATTAATACCAAATGAAGTGTGTATTGTACCTTATTGATACGGAGTCCTAAAGTAAGTTTTGTTCAAAAATAGACCTAAACACTTTTACGTTAGCCTTCAAAATCCATAATCCTGCAGAATATTAACCGCCATGCCTAGTAATTGCATTTTTATTACCGTTCTATCCGAAATGTATGAAACTGCCGCACGTTTACTATTTGGTAACTCGGTGTTACCGATTTCGAAGGATTCGATATAAATCCTTCAACCAGCAAATAAAAAGCATTGTATAGACTTCGGCTCCAGTTAAATAACAGGAGCGAAAAAACGAATGAGGTCTTTCCGATTGCTGGACTGAAATGGCATAAATCATTTTATGATAAATTTATCTCTATAGAGACATAAAGATCTGCTTAATTTCAGAATGGATATAAAGTGATTTTTATCAGTTTTTATTTAGTAGTAACATACTTTATTAATTTACATAAATGTAAAGTGACAGTTTAGTTCAATCAATGATAGGATTCAAAAACAATAACGAGGATGTGACAGAGCACGTTGAAGTCATTTTGATAAGTAGAGACGTACTAGTGGCCGCCCGCGACTCCGTTCGCGTGGAAGTCGGTTTGGAAATGAGAAGTTTTCCCGCGGTAAAAAGTACGCTATGTCCTTTTCCAAGTTCAGTTCTTTCTTCATACCAAATTTCATCAAAATCGGTTCAGTGGTTTAGGCGTGAAAGCGTAACAGACAGACAGACAGACAGAGTTACTTTCGTATTTATAATATTAGCTAGGATTTGACAAATACTAGTCTTCTTTATTATGCCTCGAAACTCTCTTCTCCGTGGCATCTCCTCTTTTGTCAAACTTACCATCCAGGCACCTTCTCCGGCTCGTCGCACATGAAAGTGTCCTCGTTGTACACCTTGCCCGACGGGCAGCTTCCCTTCTGCGGCTGGACGCCGTTGCGGCAGATGTAGAACTTCTGGCAGTCCTCGGGGTGCGGGTAGGTGGGGTGCGGGAGGGAACGCCCGTTGGGGCCGGTCACCTCGCCGTCGGGACAGGAGAAACCGTCGTCCAGGATGTCTGAGGATAAGGAATTTTTATTACACGGGTTATTTCAAATGTTCAATACGTATGAATAAGATGAGATATAGTGGTCCAAATATGAACAAGAATCAAAGTTTAATTGATTTTAGTTATGCATTCTTTTTAAAAACAGTAAAAAACCGCAAAGTTTAGGATACAAGAATTTATTTTGATGAATAAAACATGATTGCAGATTATCTTCACTGATTAATTCATTATAAGCTAATTTTTGACTTCCTATTAGGTAAATCAGTTTTTGATAAACATTTGATTTTTTGATTTTGATTTGCTATTTATTAGGTACCTACTTTGAAGAATATTTGTATCACTCATTTTATTGTTAGTATTTGTTCTCGTTAACCAAGAAAAAATTTAGGCTAAATATTTGCATTTAGGTGTAGTTTAAAATTTGTAAGGTGCCCTTAAATTTAGGGAACGTTGGTGAAAACGGCCATTAGTCTTTGCAAAATCTCACCTTTCTTAACGTGTTCGCAGGTGCGGTCGACGTACTCCTTCCAGTCGCAGTTGGAGGTCTCCTCGTCGAAGAACAGGCCGGGCGGGCACGGGTGCTCGTTGGGCAGCCCGTCCGAGCAGAAGATGAACTTGTCGCAGGCCTGCGTGCAAAGAGGGCTAGTAAGTTTGCTGGTTATCAAGTAAATGTGGTAGGTATTTTGCAAAGTAGTGTTGCGTTGAAATACGTAATTTACTTTGTTTTTACAATTATTTAGTTTATAAAAAACTAGTGGCGCCCGCGACTTTGTTTGCGTGGAAGTCGGTTTCCCGTGGGAATGTGAAGTTTCCCGCGGTAAAAAGTAGCCTTTATTCTGAGGTATAACTTATATAACTGTAAAGTTTCATCCAACTCCATCAAGTAGTTTTTACGTGAAAGAGTAACAAACATCCATACATCTATACATACAAACGTTCACGTCTATAATATGAGTAGGACTATTCGGCTTCACCCGAATGGTGGTCCTAAATTGAATAGTGTACGCTAGGCGATGATGAATCAGCCAGTCAGTCAGAACTTGTTATTAAATAAAGATAAAAGTAACACAGGGTTTTTTATTGTAATTATAATTAGAAGTTTTGTTTGTTTGATTCTATCTAATATTTACCGTTGGTTCGGGATGTCTGAAGTAACCATTTTGTCTTGGGCAGTCCTTGGTGGGTTTCGGCTCCTCTGAAAAAACAAAAAAAATAACATTCAATATATATAATGCCTCGTTCTTACATATGAGTTGTTTTTTGGTTTCGAGTTTTATTTTGTTGCATATTTGAATACGAATAAGTTTAAAGATTTCTATGGTTGATGTCATAAACGAAATTGAGATGTATAAAACATAGTCGCTTTCTCGGACCCTATGTATCCTTAAATCTTTAAAACTATGCAAAGGATTTTGATGCGTTTTTTAATAGATAGAATGATTCAAGAGGACGGTTTACATGTATCATATCAACAGTACAGGGAAAGGAGTTTTACTCTGAATTTAATGCGAGCGAAACCGCGCGGGTGAAATTACGCAACAGGTGTAATAATTTTTTTTAAAGATGTTTCTTTTTAATTAGAAGATTAGTCCCTAAAACGTAAGTTACATCTAACATATATATTTTTACCTCCATCGGAGAAAACCCCATCATAAAGATCAAATTAACTATTACAGCATTATAATCCGATTAAATTACGTATTAATAACATAACTTACGTAATTCCTTCCTGTCTCCGCAGTCCACATTAGAGGGGATGTCGCACAGCTCCTTGTTCGGGTTACCATCATTAAATACTAGACCATCAGGACACAGTTTTACTTCAGACGTCCCTGAAATATCACAATATGGGACACAATTTTTTTTTTTCAGAAATCTAATAAGAACAGTAAAATAATAAAATTAAGAACAAACATTTTAGTACCGGAAACTGTCTACGTAAGAAAAAAATTGATTTCAATTGTTTTATGCAAGAAAAGAGCAAACGGGCAAGCGGGTCACGTGATGGTAGATAAGTGCGCTGCCCATATAAAGTGAAGTTGGTAAAAACAGCATAATTTTAAAGCTTATGTAATCAAAGAAGTTTTACATTGATAGGCTTTTCTGGTTACTCTTTATACAAAATCACATTTTTAGAGCAGCAAATAGGCTGTATATTTTAAGCATTACATGTAAAATTATAGGAAATTTTATATTATTCACATAAAATTGCAAACACGCAAATGGAAGATTTTAATAAAAAAACACTTTCAATAAATAAAATTAACTTAATTTCGAACTTAACAAGTACTTATACAAAAAGCTTGTTTACGTAAGAGAATATCGCGATTTCACATATACGTAAGGAGAACTACATAATAATTATGCAAACTGACCTTTAGTGCACTTGTAATAAAGGTCACATTGGTAAGGATCCGGGTAGAAGCCGCTTTTCTCCGGGCATTTGAAGTCTTGACTTGAAACTGTAAAAAATAACACATAAAAATTCAATTCGATATCAAAATTCTTTTATTCATTATAGATATGTAACGTATACTTAATGAACGTCAATGTTACAAACTTCGACTTTACCTAACCGAAGACCGAGAGAAAAAAGTCGGCGGAAAAAAACTATTTATTAGTATATATACGTAACTTTAACCCTTTCGTTACGTAAATTAAAACAAACCGGTTACCTATAACTTGTATTTACGTAACATAGGGCAATGAAATTAGTAACTTGGTACACAACTAGTATTAAGGAATGTATAACGACAATACGATTTCATATGAAATACCGTGGTGTACTAACAAATGTAAGGCTAATTACTTAAAACGAACATAGTTAACATTATTTAATTAAAATATGCAGCTAGTGTCTAAATAAATTGTATTTTTATTAATTACAACCTTAAAGAGAGTTATTTAATTACCACAATTTTACAGTTAACAAATGTTCGATACATTTTTAAAGCTGTCATGAACTATTCACATGCTCTACATTCAAGATATTGTTTTTCTAGAACTATGATTAAGGATATAATGTGATTCAGTGATCAAAGTGTGACGACTTTGAACTACATAGTACTCGTATGTTGCTTTATGAATGTGTTGGTTATTCTTGTTTGTATGATTGATATCACAATAATTTAAAACATAAATTGGAGAGTATTTTTTATATGACAATAATGTAACCAAAATTTTTAAAATAATATAACTGTGGTTTTTTTAGTAATAAGTAATAATAAATTATTATTTATGACGGACTATTAGTCGATATAAGATATCTTTGCGCCTTTCGCTAAGCTGTGAACCTAAGTTTAGGATCCTTGACAAAAAGTAATTTTGCTTGTAAAACATGATTTTTGCAATATTGCTAACACAAAATTATAACAATTACTAGTAACGAGTCCGTATTTCCAAACGTTTTACAATGTTTTCTACCTAATTTAACGCTATTGTTGGCTTCTTGTAGGCAGTTGGTACAATATTCCGTGACAGCATGGAATAACCGATTTGTCCTTGCAACACATGCGTTAGGTTTCTAAATGTTGTGATTTGTTTTGCTTTCGTGGTTCGTTTGTTATTTAAAAGTATAAGTTAAAAATGCACTTATGTTTTTGTGTGCTTAGTTGCAGATTTTCTTCATATAGTAGGTATAAGATAGCTGCCCGTGTCTAACTGAACGCAATTTTAAAAAGGTTAACTCAGATTTTTATTAAGGCTTGATTCAATTTTTTAACCCTTAAAAATAGCACCAGTAAAAATCCCGGACGTATCCAGTTTCTATTCATGCAGATTCCAACGTTTAATTTGTAACTAATACCTAAGTTTTTTGTGTTGAAATAAATAATAAAAAAACACAAATATACTACTTTTATTACCTATTAATAGAACCTAATTAAATTAACATACCTACTCGCCTCGATGTCTTTTGTTAATTTATTCTATGACCAATGTTCTTTTATACCTGTATCGGTATATGTGACTTTTGAAAACAACCTCAATTTTTCTAAAGGTTACAGACTGTTCTGTTCAACATTTCATTGGCCTTAGTTATTCACGAATTTAACATTAGCAAACGTGAGTGAAAGGAAGACGACATCGCTCACATATAAAATTGGTTATTTAGTTATATTTACGATAAGTGCAGGTGATCAGATGAGATTTTGCATTTGACGGATATTGAAATATTTGTGACTAAAATATTGGTATGAAACGAAAGAACTACCTCTTTAACTCAAGCAGTACCTTATCACTATGCAATCCAATAAAATATCATTCGTGCTCTATGTTATTGTAGGTTATTAAACTGTATTTTTACACAAAAAAACGACATGAACCCTGAATATAACATAAAATTAAAAAAAAGAGAAAAATATTAAAAAACTTCATATTCACATAATTTTGGACTAAATTCACAAATGTTTTTGAATTTGCCAACAAAATATGTCAATTACTTCCAATTCATAGTAGAAAAATAATATAAAAATAACCTGCTAATGGAAGTTATTGTGTACACAGGTTAACAGTACATACACAGTCATTGAAGCATGTCTCGTCGCAGTGTTGCATATAGCGTGCGCCCGCGCGTGCACGGTGACCCGAAAACTGATGTTATTTAATAGAGATCTTAGCGATCGGAATGCGTAAAGGTTAATTATTTTTATAAGCTTAATTTTATCAATATTGTTTTAAGGCGCTTTACAATATTATTTTTTTCATTTAGAAGGAAGCCTGTGTTAAATATAGGGTTGATTTTAAATTGTTTATAGGCTTTAGTAGATGTGGTTTTAAGTAAGAATAAACTTTCAATTGAATATATGTACCTATATTATTACAAAACTTAACTTTAGGAGGTAACATATAAAAGTTAAAGGCCATAATATAAAATATACGTAGCATCCTTTTTAAGTACAGTAAAAATGTACAGTTACTTAGTACACAAATATTAGACACAGTCGGCATTTCAATTGTCTCTTGCGACGGGCGGTGAACCTCATCAATATGTATGGAGTTCTTGGAATTAGGTCACAAACTATTTAAATACATCCTGTAGAGACATGTAAAGATTTGGCAGGACGAGATATTCAATGAAGCGAATGAAAAGTTCAGTGAAAATTGAGTCTGGAAGAAATTTTATGGATAGAAATGGAAACTTTATAAAAGTTTCCGTTAGATAGAATTTAAAAATCAGTTCACAAATGGTTAAATGAATGGTATTTTATCTTCTTAACCATAAAAAAAAGGATATGCACAAGGCCAAGTCCCTAACTTTAAAACAAACAACAAACATGAAACCTTTACCGGGATATGCAAAAACACTGGCAAACCATTAACCTTATCTTATTTGGAAATCCTAAAAAAGAAACTCGAATAACACGCTAGCAAAAGTCACCCCTACTTAATGTAGAGACAAAGATAAATCGACTATAAACATATTTTTGTTAATAATATTATATTTTTAAAGCTCATTTTGACAGACAAAAATTTTTTAAAGCCTACTTTGAAAAGCTTACGAACACCATTGTAATTGAGATAGGAATAGTAAGCATGAAGTTTGGCATACCGTCTACAATACAAGGCTAACCAGTTTACCTATGTAGTATATATGTAAGTAGGTATTATGTACCGCAAATAAGACCCGGAATACCTAAAGAGGTTTGTTTCCTCACACATATTACGTCATAATAAGTGGACCAGTGATTTTTATTTGATCTTTAGCTAAATGTCAACAGGCTGCCTCAAATACATTTGAAATTAAGTAAGACTATTGAGCTTTTAGCTTGAATTTTGAGTTAAAAGATACCATGACTAAAGCTGCAAAATTCTCATTGTATGGAGATGCAACATGGAGTATGTAAACCTGATTGCAAGTGCGTATACGCAACAACGAAGGTTTCGCATCTCGAAAGCAATTGGGGCGTGAACCGAGGAAATACGAAACCCTAAAACCTTAATAATATTCTTAACCAAAACAAGTTAATATAGTCGTTGATGAAATATAAATTTTGGTGAAACAGTAGTTGTTTAAAATTCTTAAGTCGGAATTTTATAAATATAGGTTTATGTAAATTAAATCTGTTATCAAGTTATCACTATAAAAGCATGTAGGTAATCTTTTTGCGTTATCTCTGCATGCGAATCTTTCACCTTGCCCAAAATACGTATAAACTTTCTGTTAAAAAAAATGAAAAACTTTTACTTACCAAGTCCAACTGCGGCGATACACAAAACTATTAAACTCTTCATTTTTTTTTCTATAATAAAATATGTTCCCTTAGTATACGTGCGTTTCCTATCGAAGGCTGTGAAGTATTGCCGTCCAGAGGGTACCGTGGCTGCGCCCGCGTCGCTTACCGAACGACATTCGAACAAATTGTTGCGGCGAAAGTAAGCTCGTTAAAGTAATTAATGAACTTGAAATTTTTAGTTTTAGACAATGTAGTTGGTATAATTTGCGCAATGCAATAAAATGTAAACATTAAAGAGGAAATCAGCCTATTTAGAATTGTGTCATCGAGGTTAACTGTTATTGATTTCCTTGAAATATTTTGAAAATTTTTTGAAAGTTGGCTCATCTATTTTGACCTAATTACATAAAGATTACCAACTATTATTTATATGTTTTGTATTTTAAAGCCTTATATACCTAGTTTATAGATTAATATTTAAAAAAGTGGTATATTTTAATATCTGACTGTACTCTTTCACCTTCTACCGTGGATAGGTGCAACCTTGTTGAGTCCAGTTTGCCTCGAATTGAGGGTCAATTTCACGACAAAAATTATTTTTAAAATAAATGATTAATACTGGATTGCTTTCCTGCTCTTCAAGATAATTCAGGTTGAGATAACATCCGTAGCGTATAAAAAATCAATCAAGTGGTATTTTCCATTGCATGAACATTTTTTCTAAAACAAGTCTCAAATGCCGGTTATTTCTTCCTTTTTTATTACAGCTAGAATGACAAATAATTACAAACAATAAGTTTATTTTGAAGGCCATTTATAAGCTTCCACGGGGTAACAGGGTGGCTTTGTATGTACCCAAAGAGTGCTTAACGATGACGATTTTAGACTATAATTTCAAATTTTAATTGATTTATGATGCCGTACTTTCTGTTTTACCTTACAACTTTTTTGATAAATATTATTTTTATATTTTTTTCTGCGGCTTTCACGTTGGTTAGTTTTTCATTTTACTTTCCTAGATACCTAGGTACAGGTGATTTTGTGTAAAATAACGTAGTTTTTTTTATTTTTTCGCTAGATGAATTTGATTTTTATCAAATTAATATACAGTTCAAAATCTATGCTTCTTCCTTCTCAACACCGTAACTAGTTACAATTAATTACTTTATTATGTTTTTATCTTCACTTCCTCACCATAAAACATCAATAAAGCTACTCTAATAGCCTTTGCACCCATTACGTAAAACGAAAGGTGTTAAGCTTCAATTACAACTGACGTTAGATTAACTACTGTTATACAAACTCCTTTCTAAACCATTCGTGACTATTTTACACGAATTAAAGCCGATTTGACCCGAACGAGTTCATTGACCCGCTCACATCAACACCTAATGTGTGTACATCACGATCGATCGGTTACGTAAAATGTACTTAGAATACAATGCTAAAAGACAGCTATCAGAAATTGAGCAACTGTAACTCTTACCCAACGAAAACCAGACGCAGTTGAGCCATAAACAGGACTCATGCGCAAAGCCAGGAAAGTACAGAAGGGCGGTTGGTCACTATAAAAGGTCACCTTGCTTTATCATCATATTTGTATGCATAACTAGTGGCCGCCCGCGACTCCGTTCGCGTTGAAGTCGGTATCCCGTGGGAATGAGAAGTTTTCCTGCAGTCAAAAGTACCCTGTGTGTTATTCTAATGTATAACCTACGCTACTGTAAAGTTTCATCCAAATCCGTCCAGTAGTTTTTACGTGAAAGAGTAACAAACATCCATCCATACATACTCACAAACTTTCAAGTTTATAATATTAGTAGGATTTCTGTTCAATTGGTTGGACGTAATAAGTTCAAAGTTTATTCATATGTATGAAACTTCACATAAAAATAATGAAATACAAATACAGCCTCTACATAAACCTGAAAGAAGGTGCCTTCTCTTTTAAGTCACGTTAAAGTTCTACGAAGTAATAACTTTATAAATTTTCACTATAATTGTTTCGCAAAAGCTGTATTATAACTTCTCTGTGTGCGCGATACATTGTGTGTTTTAAGTACTTCCATCTATATTAATTTGGAAAATGACAATAAATGTAAATAAAAAAAATTGCGAGTTATATAAAAATTAATTTCTCTAAGCTTAGTTACTGTTCCTAACTATTCTGGTATAAGCTGTGGCATGTGGAACCAATTGATAAGCCTGATATGACTGGTTCTCGCCGCACAGCTGTTATCAACTTCTTTGTGGACAACTCTATTGTTGCAGACATGCGTGGGCGCAACGCAAGATACCAATTGCGAATTAACTGTCACTGAAACTTTCTCCGACAATCAATTATTATTATACTAATAAAATAATCGAATAACGATAACTGATTTCATCAATATTTATTGTATTTGGTTTAAATATGAGGAAATTGATTAATAACTTACGATTGTGCAATCAATTTTAATGGAAATAGCGATAACGATAAAATATAATTTGGAAAAAGTGACTACCATATTTGAAAGCTGTATTACCTAGATAGGTACTTAAACCAAAGTTTTATTTAAATTGCCAGGTTTCTCCATATAGCAGTAATATTTTAATAATAATATTCATGTGCCTGTCAATTATATCTAAGCGATTATATGATTTTACTTTAAATAGGTATCAAGGTTAAGATTATTATTTTTAACTGTTTAATTCTCATATGATTTAAAGTTTTATACTCACCCATGGAATAATCGATAAATTGTTCAACTTACAGACATCCTTTCACTAGGAGCCTTGAGATAAAGATTTAATTATAGATTTACATTTCCGAATACATTTTACAAGTTTTTTGTGTCCATTTGATGAAAGACTTCTTATTCTCAATCTATTTTATCTAAGTTTTAATATGGAATGCAATAATGAAAAGGAAACTGTTTTTTACTTATGTTACTTTGCTTGGTTTTATCGAAAGGTCTTGGCGGTCTTGAATTAAATCTCTTAACTCTTCAACATGAGTTTAACTAGAATGGAGATCTCTTGCCACAGAGCAGGTAGCATATAACGAGGTAGTAAGCTTAAATAAAAATATAGCTACGTGCTAGGTAACGTAACTGATATGATATGCATAGGTTTTTATCATTTTATAATTAAAATTTTACTTGTTTTATATTATTTTTCTCAGGCCGCCTGCAGACGCTGCCATAATAAATTCAGCAATGTTTTTTTTGGCTATGGATACTAAGGTAAGTTTTTCTTCATAGAAGTAAAATTTATACGAATTTATGTAGTCATGAATTCTACTCTTCTACTTCTTCATTTAGCTTTTGCATTATTTGAAAAGTATCAAGGCTTTCTTTTGCACCTAGATACTATCCTACTTAAAGTATTCATGTTTCTGCATGAATTAATTATTTATAGAAGGTAAATCTAGTAGGTGGTAGGTAAATAAAATGGTAGTCATAGTATTGAACTAATATATTAACTTATTAAGTCTTAGGCTTATTACTAAGTTATCACTAGATGCTTAGGACCTCGGCTTGGGTGCGGGCGCCGCGGCTTCGTCGGAGTCCTTGTACCAGTCTTCGCTGTAAATTAAAACAACACCATTAGTATTTTTCTTATACAGCTAAAGAGTATTTAATTTGAAGCAACCTTCTTTATACGAAATCACGAAGAAGTTCGAAAGCTTAACACAAACTCCTTAGTATGCGCTTAGTGTTCGTACTGGCCACGTATATAAAAAGGAAATCTATTCAAAAACAAATGAACTCATTTACCATCCGCGCACGTTCTCGGGAGCATCGCATCTCTGGGTCTCCTCGTTGTAGACCTCGCCGACTTGGCAGCCGAGGTCTCTGGGCTCCATACCGTTCAGGCACACGTAGAAACGCTGGCAGTCGTTGGGGTGGGGGTATTTGGGGTGGGACACAGCCTGGCCGTTGCTGTCCAGTTTAGGCTCCTTGGGGCACTCGAAACCGTCCTTAAGTTTTTCTATAAATTAAAAAGTAATGTTAAAAAGGATGAAGATTCTTCAGCACCAAGAATTTTTGCATGAATCAAAGGCAAAGACATCCTTTAAAAGTTGCTTTTTCCATAATAAACCAAGTAAAAAGATCAACTTACTGTCCTGAGCGTTGCATCCCTGTCTGCCAGCGGAGTCGGGCCACACGCAGGTGCCGGAGTACTCATCGAAGTGGAGACCAGCAGTGCACTTGACTTCGGTGAAGTCTCCTTCAATGCAGTTGTAGAAGATGTTGCAGACGGACGGGTCGGGATGGGCGAAGAAACCGTTGCGGCGGGGGCAATTCTCAGAGGCTTTTGGGGGCTCTAAACAAGAAAGAGACCAAAAATCAGTATGCTTTTTAATATAGTCGTTGGTACTATATCATGCTCAGCTTGACGTTTAATAGGAATTGGATTACGATAATAACTTTTTCTTGGTATGTGACTGGGAGCGACTGAGTCATAAACTTCCGAGTTAGATTGTGGCTAGTTCATTAGAATTAAAATAGAATTATGACGTGATAATAAAGGTTGCTTATAAACAGTATCAAGATCATCTTTCTTTTATCATTAAGAATTAGGATCGCACCTATATTACGATAATTGAAGTCTGCAAGTTCAAAGTAATTTAATATACAAAATTTTATTTCAACGAAACTAGTTTTCAAGGAGAACAATGAAACCTGAAACTTACAGGGATATGATGTAAATTGCATCATTCACCACTTTCGGAATTTCACAAGGAGGTCATTTCGAAAATGTGGTTTATTGCTAAACCTTGAATAAAAGCGTTGACAAGTTGCCTATTCAGGAAACTGTGGTTGAAACCCAAGGGCAAGCTATATTCATTCAAGTATCTTTCACTTCTCTACAATTGTCGGAAACAAGTAATTTTTATGCTGTTTTTCTCAACACGGACTTATTAACATAGTCTAGTGAACAGTTTACATGACAACTTTTTGTACTCATGTCACGATCTTGGGCAAAATTTTATGTAAAAAACCTTACTCAGCTCTGTTAAATTTCTACATAAAATCTTCATAACATTGTCGATGCGTTCACACATGTAAACGTTGTAAATACCAAAACTGCTTTTATAGTTAAGTGTATGTAATTATGCGCGGGTAAAGTACTTTATTACGTAGCAATAAAAGTAAGTACCTAGGTGTAGTCGGGTGTAGTCGACCTAGAAAGGCGGCGGACTGCGGCGACCTAGCTGGTCAGAGGACAACCCGGTTCGAACACATTCTCTTATACCCTCACATGTCGCGTAACCTCCAAAGGCTTTTGCATTTTTTATTATTGTTCGTATTGGAAGATCTTTAACATTGTTCATGCTTGAGTAGGTAATTGTAAAAATGTTTTTTTACGAACGAAAAGTACAATACATTTCTTTATTTTAAAGACAATTAAGTTTTTTATCGCGATGTGAAAAAAACATGATGGATGATCAATTTTTTGACTTTGCAGTAAATAACCAATCACTCAAGTATTTAACAATATTTAAAAAAATTAACTATGTTTTTATTTTAATTAACTTACGCAGCTCAGTCCTGTCTCCACAGTCAACGTTGAAGGGCTGGTCGCATTTGTTGATCTTCCTAATAGTGGGGTCGAACACTAATCCATCGGGACACAGCTTGGTGGTAGAAACTCCATCCTTGCATTCGTAGAATTTGTCGCATTGCCTGTCATCTGGGTACTGGCCATCTTTTTGGTTGTTGGGGCATTGGAATTGAGCGCCTGGAAAAAAAAATATTTAGGGCTTAGTTCCGATTTAAAAGTGGAATTCATAATCATCATACGATCTACGAGCTATGTGTCTCAGTAGGTAAAACACACGATAACATACTTAGTTATGTAAGCGTTTAACACGAATTCTTCGGTATTTTACTTACAAAACAGAATTAAAACCAGTCTGTTAGCCAAGTTTGTCATATACACATCATAAATTTGATTTATGCCTACCTACTTATTACAGTAATGGCATACATCTTGGGTAAACAGCTATTAATTTTTTTTTAAATTGTTGGGTTATTTTATATTTCTTGAATTTAGTAACAAAATTTATTACTACTATACATTACTTAAAGTTTTGCAAGAACATTACTTATTTAAAAGTTAAACAAAATAATACGATGATACCATGACAAATTATTTAACAGATGTTAACTGAATCAATCCGATTGGATTCGATCCAGAGATCGAAAGCGCGACGAAATCAGTTACAACTTAAAACGAACCATATCACAAGGGTACTCGTGTAACCGAAACTAAATAAATCCAGTTAAACATCAACCTATTCGGTAATAGTTGTATAACACTCGACATACATGGCGTTGTTTGTAATGGTCATTGGCTTGTTATTGGTCATTGTAAGAAAACGTAACATCACCAATTCTCGGTAACTTTTTGTGAAGTTTTTCCTTAAAGCGCTACATACAAATGTTAAGGTAAAATACAAAAAAACTGTTTATTTAGGACGTATTTTTATGTATCAATATTGTCAACTATATAAAAAAGCTTTGCGTTTCAAAAATAAGAGTAAGTGAATGTTCAACTTGCCAGTATGTTCTACGTGAGAAATCGATCTTTAAAGTGCATCTAATATAAAAGCTTTAACACACTGACATTTAAGGATCCGTAAGCTATCAATCCTGTTATTTACAACCTTTGAACTATAGAGTTGGCTCCTAGTCGTGCTATTAACAGTTGTTTGGCCAAATGTTAACATTAAGCGGTGACATTTGACAAAATTAGACATTTTTGCAAGTCAAATTCAACGAATTCAGATGTCAAGGTCTTTGCACAATCAATCCTGTTGGACAACTGTAGGTAATTTGTGGTTCCATACCTAGACATTAAATTAATATATTTCGGTTGGTAAGTTATTTTAAGACAAATTTTAAAACATGTAAGGTCACTTTAAAGACAAGTGCATGATTCATCAATTGTGTTGTATGCAAATCTGTGATTAATAATGATGTATAGATCTGGAAGGTATGTGATTATCACAGCCTGCGCCCGCGCACATATCGCAATAGAGGACGATGACGTAATGAGTGAAAGTTTAAGTTACGACAGCTCGGTGCATCGCTCTGTGATGCATCTGAGGCCACCCCTGATTTGATTTTGGGTGCTGATAATTGTAATTTATCGTATTAATTGAATATACAATAAGGCTGCATGTAGTTAACAAGCTTTTGTAACAGTCACCTGACATAATGAGTAAATTACTTCATTTGTTACTGATTAGAGTTTCTGGCAGAGTTCCGACCTAACCTAACGAAAATAGAGTTCCGCAACGTCTCTGCCTATAAAACAGGCTAGAACTAGACAAATTGAAATTCAATCAAAGGATAGTGTCGCGACTCTTGCGCCAGCGCACACCGCTGCATTTAACACCGCTATTTGCGTAAATTTTATATCTCGCGAATGTCAAAACTGTATATTTAAATTTGTAATCGGCTACAAATGTTTTCTGCCCCATTTGGTTTTGTTGCGGAATAGGAAATGAATGCCAATGTCGCGTTTCCTAATGGTCGATAGCTGGAAAAAGCTTGCAAATGAAATTAACAATATCAAGGTTAGAGTCTTACTTTGAAACGAATCTAAAATTACATAATGTGATTAAACAATTCAGTTGGTTTATGATGTATAAAACTGCTTTGTTCAGAAAATAATTATTTATGGGATTCCAAAAATAAATCTGATTAGACAATAAATTACAATGTCTGTTAAGCTCTTTCAGTTTCATGACATTTAATTAAAAAATTTAGAACGGATTAACAAATAAAAACTTAAAGTTTTTCTTCAAATATGTTCTTGAATGAAACTAGTTTTATGGCTCATGATAACTTCCTGAAACTTCCAGCTGCAGACAAAACTACAGCTCCAGGGTAAACCACTTTTCAGGTAAACTTGACTTTTTAAAGTAGTTGCTACGCAAGCGAATAATGGAAATTAATAATTGACTTCATTACCGAGTTAATAAAGAAAACTACAATAAAATCAATAAGTAATCTGATTAACATATTTTTGTTCGCTTGACCTAATTTTGTTTAGCCCTGACAGTAACATTTTAATGCGTTGAAAAATAAATTGAAACATTATTTTAGATATGCATTTTTAGGTTGTCTTTTGAACTTTGCAGAACAATTTTATATATTACCAATGCAACATGTGTCGATCAGTCAATGTTTAAAATATATTACTGGAAACAATAGGATGGAATTATTCAGTCCATGGCATTGACTATGTGAATATATTCATATAGGTATCCGTAAGTTCATATACCTTAACAAACAACTGGCCTATATAATTAGAATTGAATATTTTGACAAAGCATATTTGAAATTCTTTATAGCTTGAATCTTTGAACTTAACGCCAAAATCGGCATAATTTAAAAGTGAATTCTATTCCCATAAAGTTAATTCTATTCCCATAAAGGGTTGCGTATAGTCTTTTGCAAAATAACACATTAAAAAATTAACAACATCACCATTTAATAAATTAGTTGTTAAAATTTAATTTCATACAAATCTTCCCTAAATGCTTTAACAAAAAGTCCCACATTCTTAAACGTTTTATCTTTTAAGTAGGAAGATACTTAAGAAAATAATCTAGTAATGAAATAATTGTGGTGTTTCGTAACAAGCAATTAGTTTAATGTGCACGTAATATGAATTACATAACGCTTCACCTAATATTAAAATCTATAACGATTTGTCGGAGTTACGTTTTCTGTGTCAAATTAAAACGTAATTGAACGACACATAATACCAGGTAATCATTAAGTCATCGAAGAAAAATTGTTAATTGAATTTTTTTCGGTAACAGCCCGTTTAAGCAAGAATTTATTAATAGTGCAAGGAAGCTTTCGAAGGAAGTGCAATATTGAACGCGTTGAAGTCTTTATGATTTTTTTAATTTATTAAACGTTATTGACTTTTTTATCAAAACTGTGTTTTAAAAATTAAATAAGGGATGATTTAAATTAACTTACTTGCAACTGCAGCGAGCGCAGCCAGGGCGATGAACACTTTCATGATGACCTTTCTTCGATTATTTAAAAAATAAAAAATATATTTTGACTAGATTTTGGTCCGACCTCTTCGGCGACCCCAGAGAGACTGACTTACACAAGTGCGGCGTGCGCCTTTTCTTCACTTTTCTGCGCATACGCACCGCGAAACCGGTACGAAGAGTTAGACGTGATTTAACAAATTATTCTGTAATAGAAACAATACAAATTAAGCGGTCGCATAGCTGCCTAATGAGATGTCGTCAGATCTAACTGAAATTGTTAGCAGTTTATTTGATAATATTTTATTTAAGTTATAATTTATATAAGAATCCAAAATTGCGGAACTTTATTTTGAATGTTAGTACATTTAGGTTACGTTGAGGTATTTTTTTCTAATGTGTAATAAATAAAAGGTCACACACGCACTTCCTTTTCAGGTTACATTTTGTTAAAAACATTTACTTCGACAGCTTAACAAATATTTAAACAGGCTTTTTTGGTAAGCGATAGGGATTCCACACTGACTGAACGTATATTGGTTCATATATTGAACCTTGTCCCTTCGAGAGTTTTTTCCTTGCCGTAAGCTGGTAATAAATGTGTACAAGAGTTTAAATAATATATACCATAATGTTAAGTGGTAAACCCAACGCAGTCTGTGCCAAACTTTTGGCCGTGTACAGGATTCTTCTTCTTTCTTTTTATTTTATAAATATACCTTTGCAGCAAATATTCAGGATAATATTATTTTTGGAGTTAAATCCAGTACCTCAGAAATTAACCCTACCCATTACTATCGCGCACCTATAGTGATAATACATCTGACTGCTGCAGACTAACCAATTGCAGTAAGAAGACTTTTACTAATTGATCGTTGTTAGATGTTACAAATTGATTAACCATAATAAAGTATTCTCAGTGACGTAAATGGACGTTTAATGTCCACTAGACAGTGTTTTAAAATTATGTTATTGTGAATTACTGTAGGTATATTTTATTTCATAACTTAACTATGCGATCATATTAAAATATATAATAACGTCTTTATCCAACTGTCTTGAGAATATTAAACTTTTACCCGTCATTTTTTTAAATCGGAGAAGATTGTTATCCTAATAATATTAGTTAGTTTAAGTTATGTTAGTAACAAAACACTCCTAATAAACCATATTTTAATAATGATTAGTAATTGCGCTGGCTACTTAAATAAGAGAAGAAACAGAATTGATAAACAATTAAACAATCCTACTAATATTATAAACGTGAAAGTTTGTGAGTATGTATGGATGTCTGTTACTCTTTCACGTAAAAACTACTGGACGGATTTTGATGAAACCTGACAGTAATATAGGTTATACATCAGTATAACATATAGGGTACTTTTTACCGCGGGAAAACTTCTCATTCCCACGGGAAACCGACTTCTACTCGAACGGTGTCGCGGGCGGCCACTAGTAGGCTCTAAATGCAACATCAAAAGTAGGCGCCTTTACAAATCTATTTAGTTTTACTCCTCTATGAAGTTCGTGGTAAATGCGACTAGTACCAGTGTTTTCAGTATATCCAGCCCCTTTATCCGAGAGTTCACTATTCGGTGGTGAAAATGTCTGCAGTACTGTAACAAAGTAACGCTATTGCTAATTGTAGCTTTAGCATAGTGGACAGACTACAAAAAAAAGTAAAACTAAAGTACTAGGGTGCATAGTGAAAATAATAAAAATATAAGTTCTAAATACAAACAAATTGGTAGCGTCCAATAGTGTTCGTAGAATCCACAACAATGCAATATAACTGTTTAATTCCAAAACTAAAACGTGCGCTCTGCATAATAAGGCCTATTATTATTATTCTTTATATGACATTCATTTAATATCATATTAAAAATACTAAGCACGAACCGTCTCCTTTCAGCTAAACAAAAAACAGGAGGTATATAGGTACTGTCTACTCGTCACTAGGTCTGTATCAGAAATCATTATTACCTACTTGTGATAACATTCGCATATCGTCTTTTGTTGGACATACGCGAATACTTGCCATGCTACGAGTACTTGTAGGTTCTTCTAGATCAGGTAGTGGCATTGTACGAATGCCTCTTACCTGATACCTAAAGGTAGCTCGCCATTTAGGACACCAAATAAATGTTGTTTGTAAATATTTTTTATGTTGTTTAATTAATAAATACAAAAAAAGTTTTTACCTCTATATGCTACTGACTTTGAAATTATTTAATCCATATGCATCGACATTATGAAGATATTGATATTATTATTAATATGATATTCATTAAAAAGGCAATATTACGAATATGGACAACTAAAACAATATATAAAAAATTCTTTCTTTTCAAACAAATACGCAACCTGATGTTATTTTTTTTTATTTTTTTGTGTAGTACCTATATCCACTAGAAAACAAGTGCATATATTTAATTTAAAGAGGGAGAGCGCTCATTATATTGTTTTATTAGGAATTAAAAAAAAATGTGCTGTTTGTCCATTCTATTTGTATTTCTTTTTTCAGTTGAAGCGGTTTCCAGCTCCCATAGCACATTTTGTTCTTATTTTAAACCTTCACAATCTTTTGCTTGCATACCTACAAGAGCACTCATTCTCAGAATCACGAGTTCGAAGATTTATGAAAACATGTTTTGTCGGGCTTTATATTTTGAATATAATTTTAACACTTGATATGCAGATATTGTCAATGATATTCACACACATAATTTGATTTTACTCATTTTTTTAAGTAAGTATGGCATTATGAAAACTAGTAGGTCCAATTCGTAGATAATCTGTAACAACACGCGTGTCGAACGCGTGGCTGATACATCATGACCTATATAATGAACCTGCATCGTTAAAAAAGTTACGGAATCGGGCCCCAGGATTCAAGCATAGCCAAGCCAATTTATTCTTCTTCTCAGTCTATCACTCTTGATTTATAAACCTTTAGTATTAGTCTTAACTAAACGGTCGGCCGTTTCAACAATTGCATGGAAAATTACCAATTCCCGATGAAGTTTAATAGGTACATGTCACTATAAGAAAATTACTGAATTCAAGGCTTTGACAGTCCTATACTTTTAGACGAATGCAGCTATGCATTGTAAGTATATACCTAATTGAATTGTAGTATTAAGCTACTTAAAATCCTTTTTATTTGAAAAAGGTGCTAATATCCAACAGTAGAAGAAGTTAGTGAGTAAGATGATAATAATAATGTTGATGAAAATTAATCAAGCACTTTCGGTCACTGGATGGTAGTTGGTCACCAACGCCTTTTCATGCAGGAACTTTGTCGATTCTAGAGTCTCGAATAAACTCCAAACTCTGTTGGTAGATTATATTATAGAAATACTTACTTAACAAAGGTTAAGGTTCATCGTCGTGGTGTTTTTTATCGTAATGATTTATGACTCCCAAAGACATAATTATTTATTACACTGTCTTGGTTACACAAAAAGCTAATCTCTCTTACGGAATAAACTAATTAGATATAATCCTTTCACTAGTCTGTCTAGTCAAACAATAACGATACAAGACATGACAAAGCTCTTTTCATTGCGCAGATATTAACCAGTAGGAAGCGCAGGCGCACAATACGTATGAATTGCAAAATTGACCTTTACCTACAAGTTAGAGCCGGAAATTGAGTAAGTGTGAGAGTTACATCATAACACTTACTTACTTCACTGATAAAAACGGGGCTGATATGTTTGGTCTTTTTGATTGTTAAATTGCTGATATGTAGGTAGCTACCGAGTTTACTTACTTTTACCTGATTTAAAGAAGATATTACGTAGGTACTTTAACCTACAGGTCTTTGTGTTGTCCTTCTAAAATTTCGTAGGTACAAATAAGAAATACTGGCAACGTTAATGTATTTAGGATTGGCGTGAGTTTCCCTACATCATATACCTACCTACCTCATTTTCAAGATACGTTTGCTTTTACAGCTTGTTATCAGATACTTTTTTTCTTTTACCAGCCAGATTTTATAAGCCAGCATAACGTGGCTCGCCGGGTAACTTTGAACTTTTTCGAGAAGGAAATGTTTCCTTCGACGAGATTTTTAGCAAATTTCTTCTGAGAATATTTGATTCCTAATTTGTAAGGCATTCCTACCCTATAAAGTCAAAGCTGTTCTAATAATTAAATTCTTCTTGGGATCTCGAGCTATGCCAATTCAAAATTTCATCTAAATCGGTTCAGCCGTTTCGTCGTAAAAGCGTACCTAAATTTTTTTTTATCATTTTAATATTAGATAAGATATCAAAAAGTTTTAATAATAGCTTATTCCTTACTCAGCTCACTGTATTTTGGTTAAATACTTAAAGACTGCATTCATTAAATTCTGAAACACAATCAAAATCATAACTTTTTTGTCTTTTAATTTACCATATAAACTTTAATAAATAAAACCTGTCGTGTAACTGACAGTTTTAGAAACATTCATCTATCAGTTTGTATTCAGGTGACAGACAATTACATAGATGCCAGTGTCAAATCGGCAAAATTAAATTAAGGCTACCAACTTATGGGGTTGGCATTATTTGTTGAAAAAAGTTGATCATGTAATATTATAAGAAAGCTACGCTATGATTCAAAATATTTGAAGACATAATACAAAATGAATAGTGAGCGATTTTTATCAAAATGTTAAACTTAATCACGATAAAATAAATTATTTTAATCGATTTTTATTTAATAATAATCGATATTTTTTCGAACGACTTTTTTTAAATATTAATCGATTAAATAATTTCCACTTTTGTTTTTTTATTAATTTATTTATATTTAAGTTTATGAGACGATAAGTAAAAAAAAATGATTTTTACTAAAATTGATTTTTGACAAATCGATTAATTTTTGTAAAAAAATCGCTTATTATTAAATCGATTTTTTCATTAAATTCACGTCCCTACTATAGACGACCTCTATGGTGCAGCGGTATATATACCGGACTGCAAAGGTGATGGTCCGGGTTCGATCCCCGGGTCGGGTCAAATTCAAAAAAATGGTTTTTCGATTTGACTCGAGTCTGGGTGTTAATAGGTTCTCCCCTAGTCCATTATGTGGTACCTGTAACACAAGTGCTTACTGCAACTTACTTTAGGGCAACATAATTAGTGTGTCAGTCTGGTGATTTATTATTTATTATTATTATTGTTATTTACAACAAAGTGTCATATTTTATACGGAAGTAACCATACATACCTATCTATCTACATAATAATAAAAACATGTACAAATATGAAAAATCATTTTTTAAATAAAGTTGAATTGACAAGCTGAAGAAACAAAATAAATACTCGCATTCAAACGCTCAAAGTTATTTATATATAATCGATAGACAGTTAGGCAACGTAGTAAAATATATAAAAAAGTTATTTTCGAACGTACTAAGTTAAGTTTTTATAAATTACCAATACATTCTATAAAATGCAAGTATGTATTCTTAATAATTGAATATAATGTAAAATTGTATCAGCAACACCAAAAGTTAAAAAGGAAAGATAACTTCAATCAAACTACTTCAAACTGCTGAATGAAAGAAAGAATCAGCGTTGCCAGGTTGGGGTATTTTCCCGCCATTCTGGCGAAAAATTATGACCGTGGCGAGATTTTGGCGGTATCAATTACTTGGCGAAAAAGTTAGCGAAAAAAAATTGGTCAAGCGAATTTTTGGCGATTATGACTTATGTCTATATTCGACGCTGAAAACACAAATTCCAAGTAAAAGAGTTAAATGAAGGCGTTTTTTTAGTGGAAATTATTGGTAGTTTCAAGAATAAATAAAGAAAAGGTTTCTTAATTCAGAATTGTTTTGGGAAAATGGGGTAAAAAATGGGTAAAAGGAAAAACAATCATCAAAATACAATTTAAATATTCTTTACTTTTTGAAGCAATTTCTATAAAAAAAGAATATACCTTTTGTTATATCTTCTAAATCAAGATTTTTTTTCTAAAACGTATCATTTTGGCGAATTTTTTTATTGAATCTGGCTAAAATTTGAAAATTACATCTGGCAACCCTGGAAAGAATTTAATAAACAAAACATGTGAACATCATGGCTAGAATTGTCGGCAACTTTTAATAATAGCAAAGGAAAAAAATTCCTAAATGAGAATTCAAAAATCCGTAGTCATACCCTGGAACAATGATTGTTGCTTTGCAAACGTTGATATATTTTCGCGAATCTTTGTTTACGATTTTGAATCGCTTATTTGGACCTTATTACAAGAGGCTCGCTTTGAAGGCGAGCGGCAGTGACGATTCGGAAGAGGAGGAAGATGTTCATGTATACTCTGATTACGATGATGAGAAGGGAGTTGTATTCTTCCCGCCGATGTACGCTCAGAGGTACGCCGCTGTCAGCGACTGCCTGTTGGACGAGCGATGGTGCGGGAAAATTGAAAAGGTTTGATAACATTTTGTATTATCAATTTTATTTGCTAGTTTTCTTGTAGACACTTGAAAGACATGCTCCCATTTATCACTAATATTAGTTTTTTACTGTTTATGTTGAATTTCCTGAACTTCAATACCTGTTCTACAATAAGAATTCAAATAAGTTTTATTTGTTGTTACTTCAGGACCAACTTGTCTCAGTCTTCTTGAATTATAAAAACTTGTATAATTTCCAGGTAGTAGATCTGGGATATAATGATATAAGTTTCATTAAGTACCTGAAGGAGGTGCCTGGAGTCAAACAGATTCTGGGTGTTGATCTGGAAAGCATTCCATTGAAGTGTTCCTCGGGCTTGTTTGGTGGTGAGGACTACACACCAAAGAGGGAAAATCCGTTAAGAATTACAGTAAGTTAATGTTATTCTTCTATCTTACTTATCTTAGACAATTAAGTAAATAGTCATTGGTAGAACACAAGAAGATGTGCTGAGGTACAGATGCCTCCAATGATGTGCAAACATTCCTTATTATAGTAATAATAGTCTGCATATCTTAGTCTACTTGATTAAAATAAAACTACTTACTATTATTTAAAACCCTTTTTCTTCCATACATTTACTTTAGCCTGGATAATTATTAATTTTAGCAAATGAAGTGACATAAGTTTTTTTGTATGTTTTAGCTCTTCCAAGGCAATGCTGCTGACCCAGATTACAGGCTTATAGGCTGTGATGCTGTAGTGGCTATAGAAGTAATTGAGCATATGTTACCCCATGATCTTGAGAGGCTGGTTCATACCGTCTTTGGGTTTATAAAGCCCCAGCTTGCAGTAATTACAACACCAAATGGAGATTTTAACGTCCTCTTTAAGTCTTTGGAAGCCAATGGACTAAGGCGCCTGGATCATCTCTTTGAATGGAGCAGAGAACAATTTCATGATTGGTAAGATGTCTTCCAGTAGAGATCACTACCATTCCTTTAAAAATTAATAAGATCTTTTTTGAATTTTATTATGATTTATGCAAGTTCTGATCTTGCTGTGTAAAGTATAAGGAATAAGGTGCACACTTTTAATAAGACAAGCAGCACTGTTCTATTAGGTTACATAGCAATGATCTAGGTATTAAAAACTTATGGCTGGAGCTATTGCTACTGTTACTACACATCCCCTATCTTCTGAATGATTTCAAAAGCAATATATGAATGTTTTCATAAGCTAATTTTTTCTAGGTGTAGCAACATAGTTGTCCGCTATCCGGACTATAATGTGAGCTGCAGGGGTATAGGCCCTGGCCCTCCTGATACCCTCCACCTGGGCTGCTGCAGCCAAATGGCTGTCTTTACATGCACCAACTATGAGAAACAAAGAGACCTGGATCCTCAAAGCATGGCTGCTATTGCAAGTATGTTACGGGCCATCTTTATATTTATGCCATCTTTTGCTTACATAGCTTAGATGTAATATGATGTAGTATAGTCATAAAGTCATACACTTTTGGAAAAAGAACTAGTTTTTACTGTGACCTGAGTGTTCTTATAACTCTCTAACTATTTTTAGTTATGTGGTACTGGGCGAGGGTGAAATAGGCATGGTGGGTGATCAGTGTAATTGAAAAATAAATGTGTTCTGCATTAAACAAGCACCCTTTTTTAAAGAGTTTAGACTAGACCATCTTCAAATAGTCTAACACTTATTATTTTTATTTCAGACATACCAAAACCAAACAGCTTAGCTTTAGCAGGCACTTGGAGCGAATCTAGTGTCTCAGAAAAACTCATGCTATGTAATGAGTAAGTTATTTTTATACTAAAACCAAACTTAAACCTATTCCTTTATAAATCTCCTTAACATTTATCCTTTTCCAACTCCAGCGTACAGCCCATTGAGTCTCTTCCTGAAATACTATCCGAAAAGTCCTTGAAAGCTTACATATCCTCTTGTTCAATGTTCCAAACACCGCTTGAGTATCGTGATTCGACTGCACAGTGCAATTTAGATAAGGAGGTCGCTCAGAACTTTCTAATGTTTGACGAAGGTCGTAAGGAGACCTATCATATTTTGTCGCCGAGAAGGAAAATGCAAAATAAAGTGTACTGTATTGGAGATGTGGCTTGCAGGTCGCATAAATTAATAATTTCTTTTGATAGGACAGTAGTAAAAAAACCATTTATTGTGGCAACACGCTGGGCTAGGCCTTTTCGATTATATCTATACATCTAGATAAAATTGTCTTATACTTCAACACCTCACTTCATTTCTGATTGGTTAAGTATATTAACTTAGCTCAGTATAGTGTATTGTATATATTTCTTAGATCTAGAGTAATTATTTCTTTGTTTTTAAGAATAGGTTTGCTTAAGGCACCTTTTTAATTAAACATTATTTAAAAATTCAAGGCTAAATTGCACAACATTCCAAGTGAAGAAGTTCTCCAAAGCCACTCAGAACCTAATGGCAATGAATAAAATCGATTCCCTGGCCCACACGCGGGAAGTTGTGGACGAAATTAAGCAATTGACGAATATGCTTAACTTTAACAAACCAGCTATTGAGTCTAAGAAAGAAGATTCTAGAATTTGGTGTAATATTAACTGGGGTGATAATGCACCTTACTGGAATCAATATTACAAGGTTGTGAAAGATTACAGCTATCCTTTTGAGGTAAGATATCTTTTTTTTAAACATGAGAACTTTAATTTGCTTTTGATTATCAAGCATAATGTTATACTTCTATCATAGACGCTTTTTGTTTAAAAAAAAAAACATATTTTTTATAGCTTATTAGTATTTTAAAGTCTAATTCCTATTGGAAACTAAAAATTGAATGAATCTCTTCGCCATTATTATACCTTCTTGTACTATATGCTCTACTGATTATATTCTTTTCATAACTCCACTTCGCCTGCACAATTCAAAATTACTCCCTGTACTTTTCACATACATAGTTATTAATCTTATTTTAAAATTTCAGACTAAATCCGAGGAGTGTCGCATCCTAGACTTAATATCAGATGAGATCAACCGCATCATAGACATCCAGTACGATAATGCATACTGTGCTGATATCAATAAGATTGAAATTCCATTGTCACATCTAATGCAAGTGGTACAGCATATTACTGATGATCAGAATAATGTCAAGTAAGATATCTTATTGTATTGTAGAGCATGCA
This sequence comes from Emmelina monodactyla, assembly GCA_916618145.1. Classification (NCBI taxonomy): domain Eukaryota; kingdom Metazoa; phylum Arthropoda; class Insecta; order Lepidoptera; family Pterophoridae; genus Emmelina; species Emmelina monodactyla. The sequence goes on along the minus strand of OU745304.1, from coordinate 9,138,616 downwards.
AAGTAGTATAGGCGTAAGCTACTTTATAAAAAAGTACCATAACCTAAAATTTAATGTAGTGGTTTACGTTTTTTTATTAATTATTGAAATCTGCTTTTCTTTTTAATATACAAAAGAACTTAACACTGCATGCAAATAATCCTCATTGTTTAAATTTTGTCTCGTAAAATTATTAAAATACAACGTGAACCCTTAACATTAATATTGACATAAGTATTGTTAGATAAGGAAAAAACGGTAAAAAAATGATTGAAATTAAATTGGCTATATTTTATTTCAGAGACTTGCTAGAATGGAACGGCTATGAAATAGTTGGCGACATGTTGGTGCACTCCCGTTTAGTTCTCGACAACTTGTCGCAGCCCTCCGATGATGACTGGCAGGAAAACGACACTGTTTCTGATGTAAAATTCTATATTAATGATAAGTAATTTAGTGCCATAACGTCTAGTTAGGTAAAGACTGAAGAGTATATACTTTGTATTGTATTTATAGTTGATATCATATAAATGGTTGTAAAACACTTAAAAACTGTATAGTAAATAAATTTTGTTGATTAGTTACATTTTTTTTTGAGATTTTCGTATGTTGTAGATGTAAGTGTAAATGATTTTTTTAAGGAATAAATGATGTTCCAATTAATTCCATAGTCTTATTAATTTGTGTTTTCAGTGGGATACCGAAATAAAAACCACTTCCGTGTCTGACGGGTCGTCCGCTTTACAGGAGTTGCCTGGTTTGATATTTGATAATTTTCCATTTTAGTATTGATAACATTTATTTAAACCTGTTCTTGTTAAGTGTCAGTAGCATGGCCGCCTAGAAAAGTGTCTTCTATGGCCGATCCATAAAATATCAAGATTTATTTAATAATGTAACATTACCCTATCTAGTTTTTCCTACTCTCAATACAAAAATAAGATCCCATATGGGAGTAGTTAGTATGTTTTCGATACACAGCAAGTTTACCAGGCCGCTGCCTCCGTCGGGCGTTAGACCAGAAGGTGCGTAAACTACGCTCCATGATGACCGCCGATGAAGACATCACTTCAGAACTGGATAAGGTAGTGTGCCGGCTAATGAAGCTTACTCTAAGAACAAGCCGCAATCGCCAGAACCCACCACCAACTAAATGGATGCAGTGCAAGCTACTTGACCTATTGACGTTAACAGAAAAAGCTGTGGAAAGGCGCCGAAGACACATCATTGACAATTTTCCGATGCGAGCTATTACTTACGGTTATAGATTTTTTTTTGTTTGTGCTAAAGATAAAACTGTGAGCAATCTTGGACTGTAATGACACAAATTTCAGGTGAAGATACGCTTTCGGAAATAAATAAAATTAAAGAAGACAACACCGGGTCAGTGGCTTAGCTTTTTTTAACTTGGTAGTTTTTTAGTTGTTATACCAAGATAACAATATTTAATATTTCAGATCAGACCTAGTGAAAAAATATAGCCATCTTGTTAGACAGAGACCAGGTATTTTGTTGATTTAAGTTTTTGTTTTGCCACGAAACATATGCTTTTAACTACAGGAAACAAAAACTTTCAGATTTAACGGAGGGCGAATATTTTCCTTTGGAAGTCGATGATATGACTGTTTATACTAATGACAAAGGTATTATTAAGAGTAACATAGATAAAACAAGGTAAAATTTTGTGATCTACGGTGAATTAATTTTATTGCAGATTTCGAAGTTTTTGATCATTCTAAAATGTTACCCCCGACAAAAACCAATTTAGAAAGAACTCAAGCCTGGGTTGAAGAGGAACTAGAACTTGTTAAATACCCAACACAAAGAAAGCATGCTAACGCAGCATCAACAGATAATAGTGCCAATTATAATGAGTACAATCAATATGACCGAACAAATACACAGAAAAAAGACAATTCGAAACAACAAGACAGTTCTGGTAAACTCGTCGAAGCATCGAATGATAGATGTAAATCAAAACCCAGTGATGGAAAGTACCCTAAAACCGTTTTGTGCAAAAAAACAAGCAGCCAACTAAAATATAATACTAAAAGAAATCTCAAGAAACGGGAAATTAAAGAACACAAGATTTTACAATCGAAAATTTCCAACCCAGTAAGGTTTATTATAGTTATGTCTTTTGTTCACAAAAGTTAAAATTAGTTTTATGTTTACAATATTTGCAGATTCCCGGAAGCTTAATAGAACTGTGTACACCAGATATGAACACCGATAAAGGCACTGTCAAATCGACCCACCAATGTTCTAAAATCATGAAGGAACAGCAAGAACTTATTGTAGCTCAAATGACAGAGAACGGTGTCAATAATGAAGAAAGTTATCTTGGAGACATTGTGATGGATGGAGATGGTGAAACGGCTTTATTACACGGTGTAGCTCATCACACCACTGGGACCGATGTTGAGACTGATAAGATTCAGTCAAAAAACGTCACTATTCTTAGCAGTGTAATAAACGCTTACAACGAGTCTAAACAAGATGATGACAAAGAAAAATCTCAGACTATATTTATATATGGTAAGTGATCACATAATTGTTCAATTATTATAAAATACAGGTCCTGAATAATCACTTTTGCTTAGATATCAACGAACCAAGCACGTCCAAAGGCTTGCGCCACGTTTCTATGGATGCACAATGTGGTCCAGATGACGATTCGGAGTATTTAGCTCCGACATCTTCGCCCCTTGGTCTAAATGGAGCTAATATTGATAACAAGTCCAAACATTCTTTGACTAATATGTTTGTTGATAGCAAAAAATCTAATTTTGGATTATCTATGTGTGGAAATGAAAAATGCAACTCCCCAGTATTATCAAGAACAAGATCAGTAGGCATAAAAATAAAAGATTCCGATACAAAAATAAAAACAGAATCACATGATTCGGATACACAGATTCAAACTACAGAAGTAGAAATGGAGGTGTCTCAACCTAACGAAACAGCTGTAAATCAAATATTACAGGAAAAGCTAAGTGTTTCTGACAATAATGTAAAACCAATGTCTGATATCAAAGTAATTGACGTACAAGAAATCACAGAGAGCAAAGAAAATAACCCGGATATTGCAAATATTATACTAACACGCTTAAAACTGTGTCATGCAGGCTTACACTTTCACAGTTGCAAAGATAAACGTGCAGTAGAGGATGTGGGGTATAAAAATAAGCAAAAATCTAAGTCTGATGCGACGAAACCCTCTCAGGATGAACCCGTGAAAAGAAATTCAATTAAAACAGCTTTAAAAAATATTTCTAACGTCAGTGATCAAAAAACTAACCAGGCCACAAAATTAGACGCTTCTCCAAATCTTGTACGGAAATTACGACCGTTACCAAAAAACCCTTTACCTAAAAAAACTGAAAATTTAGCTGAAACCGTTTTGACTGATGTAGAAAAAAATACTCCCAAGGAACAGATTCCAATAAAGAAAATACAAAAACGTAATCCAAAATTAACAATTATTAAGAAAAGATCTTTAACAAGATCTAATGACAACGACATGAATAAGATGGCAACAAACAATAACCAAAATAATATTACGAACAATATCAGACAGGCAAGTATTTAAGACAGGGTATTTGTAGCGTATACTTTAGTAAACACCGGGAAATTTGATTAAAAACAGATTCATCACTAAGTTTATATGTATAAGTACATGATCCTACCAACAGCATTAGTCTAATTTGCTTGTCAGATTTGAATAACAGAAGTTAGATGAATTAGCTGTACATTATTTTTTGATAATTCCATTTATTGATACTATTTTCAGGTTCCATCCAAAAAGGTGGTCAGGTGAGTTATTGTTTAACTTTTTTAGGATGATCTATGTTAATATTTATGTGTAAGCGGGGTAACCTTCTGGACAAATAAGTGCGAACTTCCCGGCCCATCTGCTGACTTTTAAACATATATTATTACAATTTTTATTTTTACAAACGATGTTGATACTCGTAACTTAACTATTAATAGCTATTAAGTAACGAAGCTGGGACCTATTTTTTACTTTGTATTTTTTTAACAGATCGATTTTACCTAAACTTGCTCCAGTAATTACTATCAATAGTATGAGTAATTCCAAACCTGATTCCAATCTCCATGTTAAAAACTATTTACCTTCGTACTTAAGGAAGAGAATTAGAGACAATCAAAAACATTGTAATTATGAACTTAACGAAAGTCTCGATACTGTGAAAACCAAAATTGAAACAAAATCTCGTATACCCAGACTAAAAAGGGCTAAAACTGAAGATATTAAAAGTCTTACTGATATACCTCCTACACATTTGTCAAATTTCTTTGTTTATCGCAATGAAACTAGAAAATCTGCCAAGGAAGAAGATTCAAGTGATCGATCTGTTAGTCCTGTTTCCGTGGCAAGTTCAGCATGTTCTTCACCAACAAGCGTAATTACAATCAAGATGCATCCGTGCTCAAATCACTCAAATAAAATTAACGATTCCGGCTCCAAAAGTGCTACCTCAATAAAAAGCAAGAGAACGTTGAAATCACGTTCTGGAAAAGTAGGCAACAAAGATGAAAAAGACGATAAAGAAAACGATCCTAGTATTTTATGTTCTGGAAATACTTTTATTGCATCCAACCCAACAGTTTTTATGACAAAGGTGTGTGCTACAAGTACACCCTTACACACTACCGAAAATACACCGATAAAGCAACGAAAATCTGTTATCCCCGATGTTGAAAATGCAGTTTCGCAAATTTCAGTAGAAGATATGAAAAGTAATTCTAAATCAGTTCATTCATTATCAATGAAAATGGAAAATATGGAACAAAATGTTCTTAAGTTGGAACAGTTTGATTCCGATCTCAGATATGATTGGGAAGAAACTATGGAATATCCACGAACATCGACTCCGGTTCAAGAAATAGAAAATCAAGAAACAAACAGCAACCTGCTTTCCGATCTCCTTGAATTTAACATTGAATCACCGACCGAAAATTTGAATCCTATTTTCATGACAGAACTTATAGATGATATGCTTAGAATGATTGATAGTATATCGGCAATGCCAGGAAATCTGGATTCTAGTATGGGACAGGAAGATGTCTGTTTTGAAGAAGAAAATACATCAATTGAAAGTGCCAATACTGTTATGATTGCATTTAATAATATAATGGAGTGTGATGAACACGAAGGGGATGAGTCTTTTGACACTGTTGTGGGCAATGACACTACGGGAAATTCGACTTTTACTGGCACAGAGGTGGAATCTTTACAAACGGCAACATCAAACGTAACGAATGGCGATATAAATGATACAAATGAAATTTATCCTATTGCTGGCTCTGACAATAATGATTCAGCCATAGGATCGGTTTTAGATATTTTTGAAAGGAAAGAGGTCCTAACTTGTCCGGTAAATTGATTATTATACTTAAATTACTACAGTCACAATTAAAACAATTCAAAAGTATGTATTTTTAGGAGAACGTTGGCCCATTAGCATTTCAAGCATTTAGTGGGTTTTCTGTTAATAACCCGCCTACAATAGGCGATCAGCAGCCCGATTACATAAGCCTCTTTGATTCCGAAACTGGCAGCCCTGCCATTGGAGTTTCCCGACATGCTGTGAGTGCTACAAATTTCTTGTTGGTTTGATTTATAATCCGAAGGTTTACCTACTATAGTAGTTTTTCTTTTAAGGAATCTGAAGAAATGTTCATCTCAGGAAGATCTTCATTGACATACGTCTCGTGTTCTATTGACGAGGATGCTGCAGTACCTGAGTGGCTATTTCGGATTATAAATCAACCACTACAGGTATTTTGGACATTAGTGTTGTCTGTGTAACGTTGGAAATGTATGACATGATAAATTTGCAGGTACAAGACGAAGATTTAGACGCTGTTGTGGTAAATTTGCCTGTAGATAGTTACGACGCGAATGGCAATCTGATAGATCCTTTGGTTGGGACGGATGCCGGCGCCGGTGATGGCCGGGGTGTTCACAGTGATATGTCACAAGATAGCTCTGGACAAGGGTCTTCTTTGAGCTCAAGTGATCCGTCATCGGGACTTCAAAGTGAGGTAAGTGGTGTTAGTATTTTCTGTTTTTTTTTGTATTATTCGATATTTAAAAAAAACATGTATTTTTTTTTATTTCTAGGCTGTGCTAGTGGATCCTGCAAATCTACCAAGCCAGTTTGGGATAGCCGCGCCTATCCCATTGAATTTTGATTCAACGGGATCTTCGCCACTGGACATTGCTGGTATGGCTATTTTTATGTTCCTGAGATTAAGCTGTTACTTTCCTACTTAGCATAAATGAAGTAAAGACGCCATTCACGTCTGACGTACTTTTATCTGCTTACTCTTATAAAACAACGCAATGTTTTTCACTACCAACGGATAGGTTTATAAGTACAAAACATGGAAAAGCTTCTCTAAATCATTCAATTCTGGTTTTGTGATTGTATGATTTTCATTTAGGACTATATTTGTGCGACATTCCTAGTGGTCACCAGTAGTTATTGAAGACTTAGCAATAACTTTTCCCTTTTTCTTGTAATCAGATGTTGGTGAAACCCTGGACCCCCCGGCCAGAAGAGGCCGCGCGGTCGGCCCCCTGCTGGGCACTAGTGATGCAGATGCCGACGAGAGCTCCCTCGACACTGACGCCGATTAGATCAATACTCGTAGCCAAATCTTAGTTAGAGGTACGTCCCTATTTCTTCAATCACCAATTTGATCCCGTACACGATAATAGTAGTTTAATGTAACCAGGTGTGACCGCGTATCGTTGGCCAATGTATTTTTTAAAATATAAAATATTGACTAAATAAACTTTAGTAAATATGATGCGTTGTATAATTTTAAGGATTGGTTTATTTTTCTCGGTGATATGTAAGATTAACCTTATTAAAGTGTGGATTAGGTACTGTACGTAGCTATAAGGCGTATAAATATTTTTACGTCTACTTGTTTAGTCCTGTTATTTTTTGGTATGAAAATTATTTTTAACAATCCTATTTTTTGAGTTTCAAGGCAAAGCAGACACTTAATAGTCAAGGCGAGCGAACTTCGTACTTCCGTAGGTAGTTTAACTGGGTATAGGAAACGTGCCTTTTTATTTAAGAACAAATATTGAAAATACCTTCTTATACCTATATGCAAAAGCTTATCATGAGAAAGTGCTGTTCTGGGAATTTGAAGTTTGATATGTTTTGAAGAGTTTTTATAACTTTATTTCGCACTACCGTGTGCAAAGTTATTAACGATTGCAATTTTTGCTTAACACAAATATAAATTTATGTTATTCTAACCTGATACGAACAATAAATTAAAAAAAAAACAATGTTTATCGAGGAAATGTCTTTTTTGCATTTATTCATATTGTACAATCTTATAATATGATTCATTCTGCAAAATTTTACAGGCGAGCAAGAATTCATATATATAAAACAGTGGCTCTTCAATATTGTACATAACCATTTTTACCAGTATAGTGAAAACATGCGTATAGTTTTTTTTTAGTTTTAGGATAATAAATTACTTAAATACTAATTTAAGTTTGGTTCTTTATTAATACGATAGGATTGCACATATCCTGTTTAATTTATTTGAACGTACCAAAATCGTACTGTGGTGCCTTATTTTGCCGATGAACTTTCTATGCTAGTCGAAGAGTATATTATAAATTGGAATATAAAATTTGATTTGTGAAGCGAATACACAATTACAAGGCAGGCATGACAAATATGGGCGCGCAAACTCCGTTAGTTCATATTATTATAATGAAATTATACTAATTGGTAATACTAAGTGTGTAAAATATGTAGGCAAACGGTTGATTTTAAATGTAATAACACTTTAAATGTAAAAACTTCTTTATTTAATTATTTTGTATGTCGCATGCAATCGCAAATATCCAATATCACTAGATAAAATATGAACTAACAGAGTAGAAAATGCATATCCTATTATACGAACGAGTTTCAGTAATTCTCAGTAAATTATTTACGTTTTATATAATATTAAATGCTGCTGTCGATTAAAATGTGATTGATGCAGTGACGGAAAAAGTAAATCTTGATTGATCTCTCACCAATATTATAAATGACAAATAGAATAATATTTAAAAATGAACATTATTGAAATGCACCTTATCTGTAATGCATTACATCGAACATTCACATTATTATTTTAAGGCAGTGAAACACCCAACTTAAATTCAAGGACAGTTGGGGACGAGATTACCTAGCTAACATTAAAATTAACTAGTAACATACCACTAGACATTTTCACAAACGACCTCTACAGATCGGCCGCAGTATAATTTACATTATGTACACATCTTAAACACACATTTTTCATTGAATTACCGTCGAGGACTCACGAACACTAAAGCAGGACGCACTCTTGTATCTACACATTCGCAAAACGTCGAAATCACGATAAATTAGCATTTTACTAACACGGAATCGACTCTATCCAATTAGGAATAGGGTCGCGTTTGTAGCGAAATTTTGTATTAAAACGAAACAAGAATGCACGCTATATTCAGTCATTGAAAGTCCATCGGCTTAATGTTTCAGCCTAACACCCCAATTACAAAATGACGGAACGAAATAATTCATACATCTATACAATAACAATATGTAAATATACCTCATGAGTTAATCTTGAAATAAAACTACTTAGAATAAATACTAAACACTCTCGAGATCGAATGCAACAAGTGATTCTGTGGGACATGCATACAAAACACAGTAAACTATGATTTAATAAAATCAACTATACTATGTAACACATTATTAATTTAAATAATATCAAACAACATTAGGTAAACGACAAATTAAATTTTTAAATGGTAAAATGCGAAACTTCTGACAATAGTATATAGTACGGGATCCGGCTGCAAAATTGTAACCTTCATCACATCGTTCTATAGTAATAGTCTAAGATCCCGCTATAGAACGACCTTCACCGAGCTGGTTAATGGATGAAAGATATTTTTTATCAAATAAAATATGTCAATAAATATAGTGCGAATGGGTTGTCAAAAAATTACAGTCAAGTTTTTTTTCTTATAATTATAATTTATATTTTTTTTTCAAATTACACTGGATTGGTTAATGAACAAAAACGTTTGTATGTTGTATAGGCTTCATATCTTCGATTAAATTGGAATTTGTTAATTAACCAAGCCAGTGTAATAAAAAAAACATTCTTTTTTAATTGTTAATTTATTATATGCTGGACTGAAATTTTTTAGGCAACCCCTTATTATTTTATTTATTGACATATTTTATTTGATAAAAAATATATTTCGCCTTTTAACCAGCTCGGTGAAAGTCATTCTATAGCGGGGTCCTATACTTAAAGGTTTTTTTTAAATATATTCACTAATAAGGCAGTTTTTATTTGATTTGAAGAAACATTAATGTTAGTCATGAACCATTTTTTGTCCAAACTTAGAACATGATTTTAATTATAAATATATGCAAGCATTTTTTTAAACGACACCTTGTAATAAGTATATTCCTTAATTATTAAATATATGAAAAAAATGCATTAATTTTTTCCGTAGTGACAGTAACAATTTTGCAGACAGATCTTAAGCTATAATAGAAATCTCTTGCATAAACACTATATTTTAATAACATATATAAAATATTAAATTCCTTAAACAAAAGGCGATTGAATCTATAAACTTTTCTCTATAGTCACTGGATGATATTCAAAACTGTACTAAAGTCTACTATTCGAGTCTGTATTGTATTATAAAAATTCACTTTTTTATTCACTTATTAAATCACCTATTCAAACATTACCTATGTTATTCCACAAAAATATTATCATTTTTTCATTGAATTTGTGTATATCTAAATAATGTTTATTGCAATTATCACAAACACCCAAAGGTGCCAATGATTTGTACCTAAACCTTAACAAACCTCTACTTACTGTTTTAAAATAGAATGTAAAAAGTAGTAAACTCGCTGCATTAACTTACTTTCTTTGCCCGTTACAAATACAAAAAAATGTATGTGCTTAGTACATAAAAAAATCCTCTAATTAATATAAATTTAAAAATTAAATATTTTTTGGAATAACACGGTAGGCACATCTCCAAGATAAACCCTCGCAGTTGGTGTAAAAATATAAAATATCGCATATTTATTTTTAAATCAGCACGAACTTTATTAATACTGCGTTATTATTAGTGCTACTTTGGCTCTTAGACTATAATAATAACGCAAATGGGCTCTTGATCTATTAGTGTTATCTGTCGTGCCAAAGTCTAAGTAAGAATGCGATAATGATATGATTTTTACGCGAACTGACTTAATTTTAGTTAGCGAGCTGATCTTAGAGTTGGCATATGTAAGAGCATCCTGAGTTACCAAAAAAACTGGTATTATAATAAAAGCAAACGTATCTAGGAATCTGATTAGGTAATCTGAAGTCAATCGATATTAAACTCTAAAGCACTCGGTTTAAACGTATATTTTTATATGTATTAATGGATGAGATTATTCCTAGATACGCGTTATTTGAGAAATCAACAACGTCTATGCATTCACACTGTTTTATACTTAATTCGCATTTTCCTCATGTTATCACAGAAAATTATGTATATACAATTTTTTTCGGACTATAGTGTCTTCGCAGCGTATAGCGTACAGCAATGAATATTTAGACTGTGACGTTTGTTTTAAATATAAAGTCGTATCGTTCTTTTTTCTTGACCAAGTGCTTGGGTATTTATCTGTGAAACGGAGATCCCTTCCTTTATATTTAAAACAAAACCTAACGTATGCTTGATTATATATGGTAATGGTAACATACACGATGATTACAGGACGATTATTGCGAAGTTGACTTAAAGCAGAATTGGTTTGACATAAGATATTCAGACGCAGCACTAGTTATTCTAAACAAGCATCGAATATGCTTTTGACGTCACACCAATTCTGCACCTTGGACAGTAAACCTACGATTTTGTGCCTGGTGACCTCTCCTATTTAGAATTATATTTATCCCTTGAATACTTTGCTAACTATTACAATGTAGTGAGCTTCGATAAAAACCTTTAAATTAGTAATCTGGAAAAGCAGTGCTAATGCACCAGGCAACAAAATCATTATTTAAACAATAGTAGCACTCGTATGTAACAATTTAATGCTTGAAATATGTTTTAAAAGTTTACATATAATTCATGTTTATTCTTTAATCGTATTTAAATAACGTTTAAACAATGTAGGTATAAAGCACTTGGGGGAAGGACAGCAAATTTAATAAAAAATGTTATTTATATAATATTTTAACTAAGTAAAAATTATATGCTATGTAAATATTTTATACAATACTACGTATAGTAATTATTTGTTCGACGATGAGTTTCTAATGTTCGTCAACGTCTTAAGCTGAATATGAAACGGTGCCTCGAGGCGCGGCCTGCGCCGGCGCACGCCCGCGGCTCTAACACACTTCACGTGCAAATACAATGGTAGAAATTTTAGTTTACCGATGCGTACTAATAATTAATTCACCTTTATAAAAACCCTAGCGCAGAGTCGTCTGGCACTGTTTCATACCTGATTACCTACCTTAATCGTATTAAAAATCAAAGAGTAAAATTTAGCGAATTGAAAATTAAATTTTCCAAAACTTTACAAATACTAGAATTTGGATGGTCGCGGTTGGGCCGCGGTGAGCCGAGTTCGGTGTATGTACAAGTGAGATATAAAAGGTGGGCGAGTGCGGGGCACGAGGGGGGAGGAGGGAGGGTCGCGTCAGTAGGTGTTCGCGTAGTGGGCGCGCGGGGCGTGCCCGGGGGGCGCGGGGCGCGGGCGGCGCGGGCGGCGCGGGCCGGGCGCGGCGCGCGGGGGGCGGCGGGGGGGCGCGCGCACGTCCCGCTGGGAGCGCGCGCGGCGGCGCCGCTAGCACCAGTCGTCGTCGTCGGAGTCGGAGTGGCGCGCGCGCGGCTTGTACCCGTTGGGCAGCCGCGCGGCGCCGGGCGAGGGCAGCGCGCGCGCCCCGCCGCCGCGACCCATGGCCAGCGCCGCCTCGTAGCTCAGCGGCGCCTCGTGCGCGCGCCCCGACCACGCCTCCGACTCGTACCCCCGCCCGCGTCTATCAACAAAACATTTCTATTTCAATAGACGTCTAACTAAACGAACACATATCAAAAATATACCTAAAGAAAACAAAAGTCTTACGCAATTAAGAAATATCATGTTTCTTTAAAATATTAAAAAATACAAACCTTTCTCTAGATCTATAGTCTCGGTGTATCAGTCTTTCAACTTCTCGGCCGTACTCGTACTCGTCGTGCACAGGTTCTACGGGCTCTCGAACCGTATGCCTTAACGATAACTGAAATTGAAATGTGGGAGACCATCAGTATTTAACATTCGCAGAGGAACCGTACAGTGTAATATAATTTGCCTCTGGGGTTTGTAGTTACGTACGTGCGAGGGGCTGTGGCTGATTCTGTTAAACTGTGATTTATGCTTGACTTGAAGCGTGGACGGCTTGGTTGGCGTGGGCGGCAGCTGGCGGCCGCGGCCCCGGCGGCCCCCCTCCCGCTCCCACGATCGCTCGCGCCAATCTCGCCACTCCTGCTCTCGCTCGCGATCACGTTCACCTCCTATAGGAGCCCAAACTACACTTTGAATGACCTTAAAGTTCCAACGCCAACCAACACTCAAAACTCAATTCAGGGTGATCGAAACAAACAAAACAAAAAAGGTCGAAGTACAATTCAACAAACAGATGTGCAAACAATTTTCTTGTTGAAGTTTTTCACGCTTCTACCAGTCACGCCTCTACCTTACTTCTCTCATAAAACTTGGTAAAATTGTTACATGTTTCTTTAGCAAACGGTCTCACACCACATCAGATTAGGGTATTCCATAAGACCTTTTGCTTTACAATATTCAGATTTGGTTTGTAAATGTTGTGTTTGGCCTAATTTTGGTTGCTAGTTTAATCTTAAATGTGAATTGGGATAATGATTTACAGCATCCAAAGTCTACGTCGTAACCGATTGCATATGTTAATGCAGTGATTTTTGACATTGCAAACACAGACCACATAAACGGTGTAGTGTTGTGGTTGATTTAGTCCAGAGAGGATGGCGAGTGATCTCACCGTAGGTGTGGTGTGGCGGGCTTGGCGACCGCGAAGGCTGGCTCAGGCTTGTCGTAGGGTGCGGCGCCCTCCACTCCTTCCCTGCTGTCAGGAATACCTTCATGTACCTTCCAGAGTCGCTACTAGTGCCTCGGCTAACCGGGCCTCTACCTTCTACGTTCCTTAAAATTCTGTTGTTAAACCTGGTATCAAACTCTCTAGCTAGAACGTTGTCTGTCGTCGATCAATCCGCATCATTTCCTTACTCACAAAGGTGACTCTAAAAGTTTTGGGTGTCTGTGATATGTTCGGGATGAGGGTTTGGAATGAGGAATTACTTGATGGAATCGTGTTAGGGGGTGATTCATGTTCGGTATACAAAAACAATTTCAGTACAAAAGATCAATATTTGTTACAATCAATAGAAGAAGTGGTTTGGTGATAGCTACAGCATTCTACTGCAGATACATAAGGTTATGTACATATTTGAAGCGTTTGCATGCTGCATGGTTTTAAGTGAGCCCCATGCGTTTTGCACCATTACCCTCGAGGTGCCTTTGGTGAAAGCTTTTAAAACTGTGCAAATAAGGCAGAACCAACGTTTTAGCTTGGAGCTAAAACTGTATCATGCAGCAGGCAAAGTAAATGTTTATTCCAATTCGTCGCTCCCACAGCCAATCACAAACAATTCCTGGAGTGTACAACATTTTCAATAGATGATCTTACTAATAAATGTGTTGATTTTGGCATAAATATGAATGAGCTGAATATAATAATAGAGGATTATGTTAAGCTACTGATAATGTAGTTATTATAAAACTAGCTTCGTGAGATGTTTCATAATTCTACATTTTAATGTTGTACAATGTTATGCATGTATCTATTGCACTTGCGTTTGGTTCATTTAAAATTAAATCTTAAAACTACTTCTACATAGAACATGAATTCTACAACTACTATCAAGCTAGACTTCCCATCTTCTCACAAAACTTTCAGAGTACCTTCATGAGAAGAAAAATGTTTGCAAAACTGTTTTGTAACGACTGCTTCAAGCTAAATAAAATGAGTTGATAGGTAAGGTAAGGTATATTGGTACTACGGGTGTAAAAAATTAAAAGGATTTAGGCGTATAGTCATTAGAAGCTACTTAAACAATACTTTTTAAAATTAGAAGATTTAGTTCTAATCAAGGTATAGCTATAAAGCCGTAGGATTAGTTGACAAATGTCAATAATCGATTTCGTTTGCGCGAAGGCGTAACCAAAATCGATTTACGTTATTATTAAAGTTGTTTGGTGACTAGATTCAAGTGTCTTAACTTATAGCTCTTACTAGCGTTAGAGTATAGAAAGGAGCCTACCATGTGGGTGATAGTGGTGTGGACCTCGATGTGGTCGACTGTGTCGTTGATGCTCGTGCTTGACTATCTCTACTACGTTGCTGACGGTGTCGGAGAACCCGATGTCGTGGTGGTACCCTCCATAGTGACCCCGTCTACGTGGACTTGGCGTTCGTCTGCAAACAAATCAATAGAACATTTGAGGAAAACAAAAAAACAAAGTGTAACGACACTTTAGTGATCACAAACATAAACAAAAGAATAATCAGTCAAAATCATCAAGCACAATAAATAAATATGGTTCTGTAAATTAGTATTCATTCATCGTGCATACATGTGAGCACAAGGAAGACCAAGAAGTACATGCCTACACAGAGTTGTTAGAAATGTTAGTTCGAGAAGATTAAATAAGTCAATAATCTGTTGGTTTTTAGTCGGTTACATGGGTCACATTTCGTGCAGGGACATACCATTTGGTACTACCAAGATTTTCAGATCTATCCCTTCGTCGCTGTCACTATAATAAAGAAAAACATAATAGAAAAATAAAAAGGAACAAAAATATCAAAACAAAATTCTACCAAAATGAAATAAAGAACTGAATACCATACCTTAAACTAGATGATCTCCCGGGATGGTGACCATTTTGATAAGCATGAGGTGCCTGTAGTCTCGCCTCGTCCAGAGATTCCATTGAAGCATGATGAGATCCCACATCTTGTAATTCAAGGACCTAATCAAACCAATTATATTAAAATTCGACCACACAATCAAAATTTGGAAACTATTCTATGTGTTAGATATATCAGTTATGCTGTCCCATATTTACAAAACTGTCTTGCAGGCTATAAATCTCATGCAAATAGTGAAAGTTTTGCAATCCATGCAACGGTGCAGGGTGCTTCTTCAAAATTGTGGTTCACTTACCGATGGTATTTCTCAAGTGCTATCATTAGTTCATGCTAGATAGAAAGTTCATGCATACATAGATCTGTATTGACAATTATGTATGTATTATGTCATGTATGTTGTTTCTAATGTTTGTATTCGTGTCAATGTGCTTGAATTATTAGTATATTTATCTACAATCTATTTTTATCCTAATAAAATCTGTTCAACGTTGTATACATCTAGATCGTTAAACTCCTATATGAGTAAATTTACTTCATGTATTCAGAAAGGAATCTATTTACTAAAGTTCAATGTACGTTTACCTAAACATCAAAATTAACAACCATCTGTAAACGTCAAAATGTTATCTATTATTAAAATGTTCATAATATTTTAGTCTATGAAAATGGCTATGGTCTATTAAAATGTTTGTTTTGATTATATTAATACTACTTTTTAGAACGACAATTAAGGCCTATTTAAGGACATCAAACAATCATTACTTTCTAAGTCTTCAACATAAATTGACAACACCAACCATCTAGTACATAACGAAGATGCACAATTATGGTATTTTAACAATCAAACACCACCAAATCCATATTAAAAGGAAGGTTGTTGGAGGATATATGTTGGACAAACAATTCAAATAATGAAAGATTTATGAACCTTTAACCTAATGAACCCTTTGATTTTAAATGGATTTAACATTTCGTAACATTTAACATTCTATATAACCTCTCCATTAGGTAATCACCTTTTTGGTATTCCTGAAACAAAGAAAACGCGGGTTTGACTTTACCGAAACACTTCAATAACACGTATCTTCAGATATTCGTTACACTGTTCAAAATAAGTTGGTACCATTAACTTACTTGAGCGATTTCCGGGAGTTCCGTTTGGCTAGATCAGCTATTGTATGTCCATGTTCATCAAGGTGGTTTTCGGAGACTGTACCATTGGTGGGGCCTTCATGACTTAGCGAGCCCGCACGGGAGCCTCCGGGGCCGAGCCCGGCCGCAACGTCCAGCAGACAGTTAAAGATTGACGCCTTCTGCACCACGCAGCCAAAATCACGCACCCATCCCCTCTTTCTTGCGCATGCTCATGTCACACATGTCCGAAGGACGTAATGGGCACTAATGGCTAAAGCCTACATGAGTTTGCGCAAAAGACATCTTGTCCATGCTGGAGTTCTTTGATATGTGTAGTTGGAGTAACCTTTGATTGTGTTTTTGTTAAGTGTCGGTGTGTAGAATTCCAACAAATAGACATAGCCAATTACAAGAGTTAAAACAGTGACAGTGAATGTAAACTTGTAAAAGAATTGGTTGTAGTTGAAGATCTGTGAAATTTAGCATAAGATTGTACAAGTAAATATTTAAAACCAGAATATTCAAGACAGCAGTTAATTACAAAGCTAGTCAAGAAAATACTGTCAAACCAGTAAGTGCATTATCAACAAGTGCTATAAAATTGAAGCCAGAGGCATTGTCAGTTCAACTGGGTAGCAAGAATATTTCTCCAATCATAATATTAGTAAATCTCTCCAGCATGTGCAGACTTCAGATGATACGTTTCAAGTACTCAAAACCTTATGCTAATAATAAAACATTTTATGAGGCAAATCAGAGCGTAGCATGTAAGCAAGTTTGGTTGTTTAAATTATCAGGCCTCTAAAATGGTAGGTTAGTTATAAAATTGAGCCAAAATGTAAACTCATCAAATCACAGTTAGAAAGCCATGGGAAAAATAAATCCTTAGTAAATAAAGAATATTCATAAAAACCATGCAGAAAGTTACAGAGATTTACAGAAGTCCATAAAATAGATAATATTTGTTTTAAAGGCGTTAAAATCAGGCGAAATATGGAAATAGAAACGGCACAAACAGGAACTAACAACTCTACATAAGACAGCTAGCTAGAGGATACTGGATAGTCTTAAACAAACTGGTCACACACACTCTACTTCTGCGTTTTTTGCAACTATAGGACAGGTCACACTATTTCGTGGTTTACTAAAGCCCTGACGGACACTTGAGCGACAAAAATGTGCTATCGCAAGCACAAGTTTGTCTACACTAACATCAAGTGCGTCAATCTAAATCTATTTAAATATTTCTAAATATATCTGTGTATTAACTAGCATTAAAAGTAATGCTGTGATCAATTTAAGAGATTTTCTTTAATTGATCATTTGAGAAATTTGTATTTAAAATAGTCAAATTATTTAGTTTTTATTATTTAAACAAGATGCGGGAAGAAATTTATGATAAACAAAAATATCTAGAGTTGTGCAAGAAAAAGTATTCAAAGGTTCGTTCCGTAAAATATTTAATACTACCGGCTGATTGGCCGAAGGGCTATTCTCGTTGAACGCCTGAAAAGTAAACCACCACTGTAGTCGACTCACGAAGGAGTCGATCTGATATCTAAGGTGACTCTGTATTGTTGTACTTTGAGTTTTCACTGCCAATTATTCACATTAAGTCGCACATCAAACTTCGGATGGTAAAAATATGATTTGGATAACGGCAACAACAATACACCCACAGGTAGACAACACAACAAACTATACAATCTATCTACCAATAGTATTTCAAATTGAAAGCTAATCTCGGGGGCACAAGGGGTCTCAATAACAAAATTCTACATTTAAACGTTTATTACCTACCCTCGAATGTTACATTTGGCTCAAAGTTACAGATAATGGACTTAGCCACACGTATTTACTCTGGCTTCGGGAGTTTACTAGTAGTTCATATTGTTTCACCTATTCCTATAGTAATGTTTGTAGACGTCTGTAAATATCAAGTTTGTGGTAGAAGAAAGAAAGACTTACTGGAACGCCTTGAGTCGGGGCAAACCTAGTCGCTCTCCAACTCTCTAGAATCAAAAGACCAGCATAGATCTTTCCTACAGTGAGTTTCCCTGCATTGAGTTCGTCGGTGCGAGGAACTAGTAGGTCAAGCATCTTCTTCGCCTGAAGTGGCCATATGTGCGTTATTGTTACTCTTAGCTCTTCGTCCGCTCTGTTTTGTTCATTCACTGTAAATATAAAATCATGCTGAGAATCAAATACTTAGTCTTCTTATAAGTAATTTAATTCAGTTGCTTAAACGTACCTGATCTCATTTTGATGCTCAAGTTTTCTCGTATCAACGCGAAGAGTGTGGTTGTGAAGTTCACTTTCCCGTTATCATCAAGCGGCATGTTCATTCTTATTAGTTTCTTAAATGCTAGTCTATTAGGACATTTATTACCAAACCCCAGAGGAGGATCCATGTTTTTCAGCATGTCGTACATCTCCGTGTAGTGGATCTTCCCCCTTAAAAATAATTGAATATTGTTAAATCATTACCTTTTTTAAGTATGTATGTATAATTATATACTTACGTAGCATTTGGATCATACTCCGCCCATATCCTAACAAATTCATCGAGGTGATGCGCACCAAGAATAGAAGAGTCTCTTGTCAAGTAGTCAAAATTATCCATGATGACAGCAACGAATAAATTTAACATCTGTAAAATTTAATTTTTTGACACAATTACGAACGGTATTTCTACTTACTAAGCAAATGATATCAGTGCAGACGGAATTATAAGGGCAACTTACAAGAAAAGAGCAGAAAAAGATGAACGAGACGAAGTAGGCGTAGGCTAGCGTGCTTCCACACGGCTCGTTCGGTTCCTTTTCCGCGGCTTTATCACATGGCGCCGGCTTGAGACACGCTAACATAATGTTCGGCCATGACTCGCCCGTCGCACATCTAAACATCAATGTACTCACAGTAAAACCATTATAGAAATTGCATAGTTAGATTCCTAGCAGCAGAAGCAGCACAAAAATCGCGTTCTTGTTGAACTACGTACAAATAAATAACACTTCACATGTTTTTTAAAAAACAATTTGGAATTCCATTTGTTGAATATAACTAAAAATGATTTTGTCAAATATTAATAGTTATCCAATAATTTAGAATGTATTAAATAAAATATATAATTGGTACTTCTACAAAATTAAGTTCACCGTTGCAATCAATAGGTATGTCTGTTTAATTTTTGCCAATTAAATAAGAATTTGATGTAGTTTTTCTATCTCTAACAATGAATGTTGTATCAGTAGGAAAGTATCGTCAGTTTTTTCATGATAGCCCTCGAATATCTTATTTATACACTTGAAATATCTTATTTATATAACAGTTTATATATAGGTACTAAAAATATATAACAGTGCGAATAGGTATATACGTCCCGCACACCAGGCAATAAATCGTTAGGCATTAATAAAACATTGTTATGTCTAAAAATAAATGTTATCAATCGAGAGAAAAGTTATTTTTGGGACTAAGACCAAATTTATGGTAGGTATTTCGATTTTCAGTGTTTCTATCAAATCGCGCTTTTCGGGGATTATCGCTTAACTAACGTTAAAATAAATTGTGAATAATTTTTTTAAACCACTCATATTACATTCATTGCTTAAGAAGAGACAGCAAAACCTAACTTCTATGTACATGTAAATTTCGTTGTTTGCAATGGTAAACTAGAAACATAGAATCATGCAACACCAATACATGCAAATTGAATTAACTTTATTTTTGCTGTTTTTTGAAGTGATAGCGTTAAGCTGATTGTTAAGCACTTTGATTTGGCTGTGGTCAAAAGTCATTGATTTGCAATTTCTTATGTTAATGATTAAAACAAAATTTACTTTTAATGTTGGATATTAATGACTTTGGATCCCAGAAAGTGTTTTTTACCCGTGATTCGTGTAGATTATTGCTCACCTGAACAGTAGCATGAGTGCTTGAATGAAGCTTCGAAAATTGTTGTGTCTGTTCATATCTGAGTCGGGTTTTAACTCTATATTGCCAAACACCTGTGTCCAAGCAGATACAACACAAAAAGTCAGGATCGTGTGCACTTCTTACGTGTCACCTATTCACCTATGCGCCACCCCCAAGTTTTCTAATACATACTACCTATTGCCTATTGCTATGTGTGTCTATTGCTACAACTAAACAAATGGTTTAAATAAATATAAATACACATTGACTATCTATGTTAAAATACAAACAAAAAATGCAAAATTTAGACAATCAGAGGGCAATCGATATTACGACTAATGACTACTAATTCAATTCACAAACTATAGTTCTTAGTTAAGACAAAAAGGACTGATGAACCGCTGAAAGTCAAGACAGAATCGTCAAT
Source organism: Emmelina monodactyla (assembly GCA_916618145.1). Taxonomy (NCBI): domain Eukaryota; kingdom Metazoa; phylum Arthropoda; class Insecta; order Lepidoptera; family Pterophoridae; genus Emmelina; species Emmelina monodactyla. Next base: position 9,118,065 of record OU745304.1, on the reverse strand, counting down.
CGATAATCGAAATGATTCGAACAAGATGCAACACTGTCGGGATGTTGTTGAAGTGCCATGCTCTCTAACAGTTCACTTTGTCAACGTCATATCGGTCGCCAAACACTCTGGTGACTACGTCAGCACGGCAGCGGACATGTGAAACACATAGATTCTGCGGTATCTACTACTCTCTTAATTGTACTCTCACCGAAATAGTAGCATTAGTGCCCCCACGAAAGTTCGGAAGTTGTTATGCCTGTTGATGGCACTGCCTGGATCGTATCGTATGTTTCCGAAAACCTGTCATTAGAAATGTGTCAATGCCTGCACCAGCAGCAACAACTCCCCATTTTTTTGCCTTCCATCGTAAAGTTACATCTTATATGCGAACTAATGATGATTTCGTATTTTAACTACTTAGCTTTATAACGATATCTACTAAATTCTATGTAATTATGTTTTAATCTAAGTTCTAAAGTAATCGATTTTGTAGCAAGTATACTGTTTTATAATATTAAATAAATAACTGGTTACTGCGACGTTACGGTTCTAGCTTGTCGTAATCTAACGAATTTAATTATCCGTACTAAACTATATTTGTAATAATATATAAACGTAATCCAACTTCATCTAAATTATTTAAAACGCTAATAATAATTCAAAACGTAGTAAACATAGCTATACCTACTCTTTACCATTGCGAACTACTTTACCAGTCGATTAATTTCCCCAATACGAGAAAATCTTTAAATCCTTAATAATCACTGTTAATTAATTAAGTCATAAATATAAAGTGATTTTATAAATAAAATCAACAAGAGGAATAAAATGACAGACCTGCATTCCGATAATGGCGTATATGAAGAAAAGCATCGCGATGAGAAGGCACACGTAGGGTAAGGCTTTGAAACTTTGAACGAAGGTCCAGAGTAGTATTCGTATGGTATACCCCTGTCGGAGCAGCTTGATCAGTCGCGCGGCTCTGAACAGGCGAAGAAATCCGACGTTGAAAGTATTCTCCTGGAAAATACAGAACAAATGTTACGTACTAGCAAACTTCAAGAAAATATATTGAACTACATAAATCGGTCACAACAAAACAATATGTCAATCTCTATTTAACTGACGTTCTAAGAGATCGACCTAATTATAACGGTAGGAAATTGTAAGAATTCGTTAAAACAACACCACTAGGTAAATTATTTAATAAAATTAGAATAAACAACACAGAAATAAAAACGACTAGCAAACACGACCGAAAAATTTAAGTCTACCAACAATCTAGACAAAGTAAAATTTATTGTTTTTTAAACTTCCTTTCTATGATTTAAAGCTACCAAATTGTATCTAAAATAATTATTTCTAGCAGTGTTACCTACTATTTTGACCATTGCTAAACTATCTAGTTCACGAAACATTTTTGAAATTTTTCCCAGAAGTCGTTGAGCTATAAATACTTCAATTTTAATAAATTTCTATACAAAAATGTTTATAACACTATTCTAGCGCTATTAGTACAAATATTTTTTAAAACCATCACACACTCTGTCTAAACCAAATTGATCAATTATTTTACCTGCTGACACGATATGTCAGCACAGTTTTCTGCAAGGTCGGTCTGTAATAAGGGCATTATAATATTTTAACTCAATAATAACGAAAATCAAAAAAGCCTGAAGCTTAAATCAATGATTGACAAAAAATCAGAAGTGGCAGAATTAGGAAACTTTATAATTGTTAATATATGGAAATTGTAAATAATACTCACGCCTAGTTCCATGATCATAGCGTCAACAATGCTTCCAATGACCGTAATGAAATCAAAAGTATTCCACGGATCTTTGAAAAAATTCTGCAAGAACACAATAAAAAATTAGAATTGGAGCAACATTTATTATTGAGTATAAAATCATACCAGATAATAACGACAATAAAGTTATTTTATCAATATTACATTAATGTTACTTTAAATTTACTGGCGATACAATAATTTTATAAAAGGCTAAAAATTTTAACAGTAAGGACAAATGTACACTTTCTATATTATTTTCTGTGGAATTAATATTAAAGGACATCTTGAAGGAAAGGACTAGGATTTTCTCTCTTGATTTCATCATTATTTGCGTTTATGTATTGATAACTACTGAAACATTCTGAAATGCATTTGAACTATTTTTAAATAAAATGTGAACTTTATGAATATGTAAAAAAAATCAAACCGCTTATGCAACCCTTTGTATTAAACTAGAATTTGAGTTATGGAAAATTCGCGGTAAAAATAAAGATTTTAGTTTTGAAATCCAAAGAGCTACACTTTTTTTGATAATAAATGCAATATTGTTAAAGCGGTACATAATATTTCTAAAACGAACTTCAATATTCATGTCAATGTTGAATATTTTCTATATCTAATATATTTTTCATCAATGTGGCTATTGCAGTTTTAGGCAATGAAAATCTTTAAAGTAAATAAGTTTTAACAAAAAGTGTTTACTAATATCACAATAACCACACACTATGTCTGTGTATAAAACTTATAAACTAGAGCATCTAGTCTTAGATATTCTTTATGTTGCAAATTCTTACCTTACATCCAAAAGCTATCAGCTTCAAAACTGTCTCGAGAAAGAACAAGATCGTAAAGACGAGGTTCATGAATGTTAACGTGTCCATGAGGGCGGGTGGAGCTTCGTGAAACTACCACAAAATAAATACCAATTTGTTTAACTTCCAAAAGTGTTAGAAAATCGACAACCAAAGTCAAATGTAAAAATAAGGAAATAACTTTTTTCTAATTTACTTGGTCAGCTTGTGTTTCTACATGTTAGTATTTTTTGGTCATTTGACTTTAATTGTGTTTATTCTTAACTTGATTCATTAATTTTAATATAATATGATTTGAACGGTCGATTAATGACTTTAATTTTGTTCCTGGTCTATGCCTGCCAATCGAAATTTAAAATCCTTGATTGTTGTAGTATTGTGTGGTTATGTAGTGCACGTGCTTGCATGCAATTATTTACAACCATGCATACCACAACCACGAGAACATTCTAGTTTTCAGTTTCGCTCGAACATCAGTTGGTATGTGTCGATACTTACATTTCAACACCTGAACTCCGCCTTCTTAACTTTACTTACCTTCAAATTATCCAAGGTGATGGAAGCGATAGAATTTCTAAGGAGGTTAAAGTACATTTTAAATAAAGCATGTGTTTATACAGACAAGTGCTCCATGCAGCGGGAATACAAAGCCATGCAAAATAAACAGCAAAATATGTCACGCTGTAAGTTAACGATACTGTTGAAGAGAGAGTTAGTACCGGGTTAAGGAACAGGAAGATTACTCGGCTGAAAATTTTCCCATACAGTCATGTAAATAGATAAAATAATATATTAATATACAAATGTTAGAAAGAGTACATTTGAACTTGTTTGGTTTAATCGCCGTAGCTGTGTCAGAGCGTATTGATGTTACTGTACTTACTTTGACACCGTAAGCGATGATTTTCAACACCGTTTCCACAGAAAACATTCCAGTAAACCCCATATTTGAATACTTTAGGACATCCGTGTAGAGGTCATCCTGCTTATAGTACTGCCATTTTGTGAAGATGTGACACGCGATTTGGATAAACCCATGACAATGAAAATAGATACTCGTTACTAAGTAATTCAACTTTTCCCAATGGTGTATGCTCAAAAAAGTTCAAAATCTTTTAAGGAAAATATATAAGGTAAGGTAGGTAGTTTAGACGAAACGTTTTAAATAAAAATACATTAAAGGACACAACATAACATTTAGAATCAGTTCCGATAGCATAATTTCCCAAGGTGTTAATTTCCAATTATTAAGAAGCAGCTTTAGCCACCTGACATTGCCTGGCAGTTAGGCATTCCACCAAGCATGCAAACCAATAATGTTTTTGTAATTATGACGAAAGGAACATGCAACACGAACGACACATATGGCTCATGCCACAAATTCACTGACTTCAGAGATATTGTGCATCATCAAGCACAAAATTTTATAACTCGTAGTGTACACTGTGTCGTAATTTGTGCAAAAATAAAAATACGTTTTAACGTGCAGTTAACACCGATAGATACACAAATAACTTTAATGACAAGCTAGGAATTAAATAATCACGAACAAAACACAGAAAGTATAGTTCAAATAAAATCGCGACGATAGATTCCACAGATAAAGTTTGAAATCTGGCGCATTCAGATGCAGTGTACACAGACGTTACGGCCAGTTATTGTGAATTTATATGTTGTGTGTTCTGTGAATGTGTAGTGTTGGTTAATGGCATATATATTTTGACCTAGAAATTGCTGTTGTAAAGTACACAAATTGACACATCTTACAAAGGATAGTGCTTAACATAGACTTAACAAATAACTCAACATACAAGATACTCGTATTTCGCTGGGAGCGCACTAAACAGCGGGATTTTGATTACGCTTTTTGGTGCTGTGGTGAATTGTAGGAAAGGCACTAAACATATTTTGTTAAATGTGCCTCGTGGACTAAAGGTATTCTTATAACTGCATCTACACCAACTTTTACAGCTATAACATTTATTGGTGCTTTTTGCTTAAGTTTTTGTTGTTATGTCTTCATTTTCACTATTGTCGTTTACACCTATATTCATTATTATCTTTTTATTACTTGGAATTTCACTATTAATATATACATACCTTCATCATAAGCAGCAACGTATTTAGCACGATGAGGGTCATGATGAAATACTCAAATGGCGTAGAGACTACTATTCTCCACACTTTGTACTTAAAACTTGCTCTTTTACTTGGCATATATCTTTCTAGAGGCCTTGCTTCTATCGTAAAATCTATACATGATTTCTGAAGAAGAAAAAAGCAATAGGTTGGAACTTTAAACTCATAAAACATAATGTGTTTTTTTACAATGATTTACCTGATTTTTATCTATTTCACCATCTTGCAACTCAGCTTCACCTTGCTCTTGAAATGTAATAATTATCAAAGCTACGAATATGTTAACAAAGAAGAACGGAAACACCACAAAGTAAACAATATAAAATATGGACATTTCTATTCGAAAGTTTTGTATGGGTCCCCTGTCTTCGTACGTGGCAGCCATTGAATTTTGTAATACTCTGAAAGAGAAGATGTATTCATATCATTTTTAACGAACGAAAAAACTGAGGAACTTCTTCAAGTTAATGCGTATATATTTTTTGTATGACCTTGCATAAGTTTTAAAATTTGTTGTATCATCATAGTCATTACAACGGGTGTAAAAAGACCACTTCCGAAGCCTGAAACCATGTATTCTTGAGCCTCAATAGTAACTAAATTTAATAGCAGTATACCCAGAAAACTCAATTTAAAAAAGTTATTAAGGATTGAAAAGTCAAATTCGCCGCTTGAAATCATCGCTCAATGCAAATAATGCTGCGATTATTTACATTGCAAATTAAATTAAAACCCTATTTAATTTGAAATCATCGCAATCTGATAATATTAATGCAATTTCGGAAAATTAGGTAAAAAAAAATTCTTTTGTTTATCATAAAAAAAATTTTTTTTGCTTAAAATGTAACCAGTACCCTTCTAGCAATGCCCAGTTTTTGTTTTCGGAAGCAGTTCTTTTATACCCAGTATGTTTTTTGTCTCGAATCAACTCTAACCTTCTTCAAATTAAATATCTAAGGAAACTTACTGCGGCCATCCTTCTCCCGTCTGCACGGCAAATAGCGTCAGCATAGCCGTCGCTACGTTGTCGTAGTGAAATGATTGTGTTGTCCACTTTCTTTTCACTATTTTCGGTAATATGCTGTTTGGCTCGTACTCGAAGTACGATCCTCTGTAACGCGGAAAATAAAGGTTTTAAACAAAAGTATTAATTACTACCTACTCATTTTAGAGTTGTGTATATATTTATTAAAACTTATATTCATTAAATACAGCTAGTACTCAACAGTTTGCGTTTGTATTTACTTAGGATCTACATTATTAGTTCAATTTACTTTTGGGTTATCTACAATAATAAATAAGTAAAACGCATACTTACTGGCAGTCTTCAAAAGTATTCTTACTGATATCGTTGCAGTAAAAAAATTTACCATTAAAAAGTTGAACTGCTATTACAGCAAATATGAATTGAAACAATATGTACACTATGAGAATGTTAATGACGTTTTTCAAAGAGTTCACAACACAGTCAAACACTGCTTTTAACTTGGGAACACGTTTTATAGTTTTTAACGGTCTTAGCACTCTTAACACTCTTAACGATTTAATTGTTGACAAATTTTGTCCTGCACTTTTCTTAACCCCGCTGTAACAAAAGATAAAACATTAACAAAACGTCCAAATTACCACCACATTCAACACTAATGGTGTAAAAGATATCCAGGTATTTGTTTCGAGTCATTGACTTTTCGGACACAAAAAACTCGGACACCTTGATAAAAAATAATATTAAAATTTGAAAAACCACAACTCGGCCAAGGTGACCGAGTTTTTTGGGTCCGAAAAGTCAATGACTCTTTGTTTCATAGTAATAAGTATGACGACATACCCAATTTCGTATCCGAAACTGACTAAAGCGCAGATGACGACCGCGGCGTCCATCATGTTCCAGAGGTCGCGCAGGTACGCGCCGGGGTGGAAGATGATGCCGAGGTCGACGATCTTCAGCAACATCTCCACGGTGAACACGCCCGTGAACGCGTAGTCGAAGTAGTTAAGCACTTTGTTTCTGCAATCATAGATAGATAGATAAATTCTTTTTTAAAAGGAACAAAAATATAGAAACAGTAACAATAAAGCATAGGATGGGAACTCAAGTGAATAAATCGGAACCAACGAAACGATTATTTTGGGACAATTTTCTTAAAAGTATAGTATTTTATTTTATCGTAGGTTATAAACAAAAATAAGTTTACCTGTCACTTTCTTCCACTACGGGATCCTCAGCTGCTAAAGCCGCGGAACTCAAGCAAATAACAATCATGATGAAAAAATCAAAATATTTTAAATTTACAACCCAGTGTGCGCCTCGCCTTATTCTGTAATCAAAAGAAATTTTGTTATAGATCAAAAGGCTATGTTTATTTGTTACCTGAACATAATAAAACTTACGGATTAGTAGGTGATAAAATAAACATGGACGAATACGGCAGCATTGGTTTTGGTCCATCTGGTGCATCTTCGTCTTCATCTTTTTTGGCCTCTTTCTTTTTACTCTGAAAATACAAAATCTAATGAATCGCTTGCAATGACACATTTTGAGTTTTGATTAAATCGGTTAAGAACGAGCATTATTAATTTTGCCAAATGATAAAATTAAATACGTAATCAAAACTAGCGTTGGATTTGAGCCAATAAATTTTTCAAGCTAAGCAAGTTTAGATAGGTATACTGTATCTAAAATAATATGAATATTAAAGATAAATTTGATAATCAGATTACAACTTTTTTTTGAAATTCTGAGTAATACGTTATGCTACCAAAAATATACAACGGTTTACAATTTTAGCCAAAATATTATATGTCTTAGCTAAGGATAAACTTCGTAAAGGTACCTAAAATAAAATATTATTGATGCCTTAATAATAAATGAAAGTAGCTTACAAATAAGAAAAAAACTCAGATGTAATCAACGTGTGAAATACGAGTAAAATCCCAACAAGACTCTTGGCCAACAAAAGCGACAACGATTGCGCATTCTTACTTAAAATATTGCTATATTAAGAAATAACTAAGTTCGTTGTGAAAGAGACAATATTTTAAGTATTCAGCGCGACCTTCAAATTGCACACCAGTAAGCACAATGTAGCACCTTCATCTTGTTTACCTTCCTACTTGCCGTCGTAGCCGGACTTATGTCTATCATCTGTCCATCCACTCCTTGTAAAGCACCCACCTCTTTCTCCTTTTCCTAATCATTTTAATTTTGATAAGGGACCATCCAAATTGTTGATGATTATGTAAAGTTTAGTGAGCATGTGTTGATTGATGGATAACACAAAACAAACTTAACATTACTTACTTGAAGCTGTTTCTCTTTATCTTCTTCCTCTTGTTCCTCCTCTGCCGCTGTCAACTCCTGTGAACCAGAATGCGACATTTACACGAAAAGCAGCTTCTTTACAAGGTGAACATTGATAGTGAACATACAGCACATGTCATCCACAGTCTACAATTTATCAGTCTGTACAATAAACTCGTTTCAGTCAAAACATAGACCTATGCTATGTTCATAGCAAAACTACGCACCTGAGCATTTGCCAAGTTATCGACAGCGATGGCAAGGAACACGTTTAGGAGGGTGTAGTTGCCAAACAATACCAAGATGACGAAGTACAATGAGTAAATCATGCCTTTTTGAATTCCTCCCTGGGATTGTATGCCATGGTACATTACTTCGTTCCAATCTTCGCCGGTTAAGATCTACAAGATTTAAATATAAAATTAATACCATTTCTTCTGGCCATGCTTTTTTTAAATATATATTATTTACCTGGAAGACAGTGAGCAGCGCAATCGGAAAGGTATTGAAATTGGTCGGAGGTGTGCCTTCCTCAAAGTTAAACTGGCCACCAAACAACTGCATGCCAAGTAGCGCGAAGATAAGAATGAACAAGAACAGTAGGAACAGCAGCGAGATGATGGATCTCATAGAGTTCAGGAGAGATATCACAAGGTTTCTTAGTGACGACCAGTATTTTGTGACCTGAGAAAATTTACTACGTATAAGTATCATGAAGCAAATAACATTATCGGTACACATTATATAGAAAAAATTGTAATAACATATATGTAACGAAGACACTTACCTTAAATATTCTTAATAACCTCAAAGCTCTTAAAACTGAAAGACCAAAAGATCCCCCTTTGACTTCAGACCATACTACTTCAAATATGGAGCCAGCAATGACAACGCAATCGAATCGGTTAAACGATGATTCAAAATAAATTCGTGGGCCAAGAGCATACATTTTCACCCACATCTCCATCATAAACAGTCCAAGGAACACGAATTCGGCATAATCTGTGAAAAAAAATAAAACATTGATAAACCTCAAAATTTTTCACAATATTTCTAATAATGATTACAAGGTAGGTTCGGATGACTTACATAAAAATGAGGTTAGATATGGAGGTTGCTTATAATGCTCCACAGCTACGCAAATTGTGTTGAAGAGCACCAGGACTATGACAAACCAATAAAACCATTGTGTTTTCACAGTGTGCCGTATCCAAAAGCGAAACCTTTTCTCAGCTCGCCAAAAATCTGCACATTTTCCTACTGATCTCGCTTTGCTTTTCAAAAAACCTGTATAATTTAATTTGGATTAGTAACGTGGTATTTATATTAAAATAGACAAACTATCGAGCAAGTCAATCTATAGTTTGTTACTTTTTAAAGTTACTGGCAATGTAGCTTTAAAAGCCGCAGTATCAGACCTTTTGCACCTAATACTGAGTAGCATTTTATTCCTAATAGCAGTAATTGTCACATTTGCTACTTTCAGATTTAATCATTTCATAGCTAGGTCATTCATACATCAATAATTTGTTACGTAGGAATGGCAATAATTGGTCGGGGCTTGCCCAAAAGTATTCAGTTTCAATCGGGGCTGCAATCCGATATTCATCGAATATAAATCTTTAACTACCCCATATGCCAGTGATTTCAAGAAAACCACCCAGTTACGCTTCATGGTAACTTTTACTTAAGGAATATCAAGCTGAAGGATTTGGTTATAAAGTTATTAAAGGAAGATTTGTAGGATTTGGGTAATACTGGTTAAATAAGGGGTCTAATTCTAATCTAAGACTAGTCTAGTCTGACTACGTAGATGAAATGGAATAATCTACCAGTATCACGCTTGATCCCATACCTTGCTTTTTCTTTGGAACTGTAAACAACCAACACACAAATACAGTACGTGTACGAAATGGAAATGAAGAAGAAAATTCAAATAAAATAACAAACATGCAACATTCATTAATATTAATAGATGATATTATCAACAAAAGAGTTCAAAATAGAACACACACATATAAAATTCTTAAATTACGTTGTTGGACTAATAATAAAAATACTGAACAACTTTTTACTCAAAGAATATTATTTTCGTGCTGTACACATGCACTTTGATGAAATAAAAAAATATTGACACAATTACGAAAACCAAATGAAAGTTTTATCTTCTATATAATATTCTGTTACTGACCGTCATCTCCACAGTCTTCGTCTTGTTCTTCTTCTTCTGTGTCTGTGCTTTTACTTTTACCTAGGTTTTTTAATTTCTTTTTTGCTGCTGCTCTTCTTCTCGCTAAAACATGAAAGCAACAGTTAGTCTAGGCTCGAGACTACTGAGTAGCCTTTTGTTCGTATCAGTTACGAATATTTTACCTTCAATTATGTGCATTCTTTCTTCTTCTGTAGTTCTTTCTTCAGCTAATATTACTTCCTCTGAAATAGTTTTTACGGTAAAATAATTAAATTGCTTTGTAAATTTGTTAACGGAAGACTAATATAACTTCTTAGATTTACGCGATCATTATCACTTGTAATTAAACTCGTTTTAACGGGTTTTTACGCGTTTATAATGTCGAAACATCGGAAAATCAAAAAATAATAATAAACGCGTAAAAACGTAAGACTAGATTACTAAGTGCGGGGATGGACTTAGAATAATTGTAAATGTATATTTCCCTTACCTGCTTTACAAATCCATTCAACATAACCATTTAGCTCTTTTTCAAGCTGCTGCTGTCTTCTTACTTTAAGAAATTCTTGTCTATTTTCTACTTTCTCTCTTTCTTTAGCAAACTCACTGCAAACACATATAGCATAGACACTTAACAACTAAATACACACTAGCAGTTTGAAATTGTAGTGTTTTAAGTTTAATATAGCCAATTTTTTCACGTAGTATCTATTAATACAATTATACTTTTCTAGCGCTTTTGGTACTTATAATTTTACATAAAATCTAGCTTTAAAACGGGTTAAAACAGAAGACCTGCTTCAGTAATCCAGTTAAGATAGCCTGTAAAGTCTTGATTGAACATTAGACGAGCTCGTTCTTTTTGAAACTGTTCTCGTCTTTCAACCCTCCCTCTCTCATTTGAAAATTCTCTGTATTCAGAATCAGTATATTAAAAATGATACGTAAGTGGATCAATATAAAGTGTTTAGAGTACTCACCCGCTAAGAACACCGAGAACTAAGTTGAGCATGAAGAATGAACCCAACACTATTAGAGGCACGAAATAAACCCAGTTGAATGCACTACCTAACGCATCATTTGTCTGCAATAAAAATAACGTTGATTTATTGAAAAATAAAATAACGTTGATTTATTTGATATGGTCTTAAATATTTTCGTGTTATTATGATTTGAACATACCCAATAGAGAATGGCAGTCCAGCCCTCCATAGTGATACACTGGAAGACGGTAAGCATAGCGAAACCAATATTATCAAAAGATGTTATTCCCTTGTTTGGACCATCCCATTTCTCTAAACACGTGCTGACGTCATATTTACATACATTCGCACCGTAAGGCGCTAATGTTTCGTTGTCAGCATTACATGGTGTTTCAGTCTCGCCATCATTCATTATTTCATCTTAAAATAAAATAATAACACTCAAATATTCTGTTTCATTAAGAATAATGTGATGATAAGCAGATAGGATGATACTTACTAATATCTTCTAAATTATAACAAGTCTTATGTAACGCCCCGGAATAGAACTCCAGGCCGATAATGGCAAAGATGACGATGGCAAAAAGTACTAAGAGCCCAATCTGTAGCAACGGGGCCATTGCCTTGATGATCGACTTCAATACCACTTGTAAACCTATACAAAAAACAAACCCATGAAATATACAAAATAAAGTTAACTTTAGTATTAATCTGGCCAGTTCATATTGAGTTTACATTATTATCGCTTCATTAGAAACAACGCTCGTTAAGGGTGATAAAGCAGATTATCATTATCATTAGTATTATGTGGACAGACATTTATATTTGTATGAGTAAATAAACAAAAAAGAAAACAAAATATTACAGAAAACGTGCAGAAACGATCTAACTGTCTTATATGGCTGCTTGGATACAATTAATAAAAACCATATGAAACAGCTCTAGGAAGTGCTACTACAAGTACTATCTAAAACTAGAGATATACTAAAACTTACTAGGAATGCCCGACACTAATTTAAGGGGCCTCAGCACCCTAATGGCACGCAAGGTCCTGAAGTCGACATCGGATGTAGACGCAATGATCGGACACTGGGTGACGAGACTGCCAAACACATCACGCGATACTATAGCTTCAAATAGCGACTAACCTCAATAGTTAACCTACAGAGGACTGTGCTCGACTACCAAATTACATTCATGATATAAAACTCGATTAAACAAGTAAACATCTCTAAAGTAAGCACAATCCTTACATAATATATTGAAATAGTTCTAGCTTAATTTCTGCATTCTAATATTATGACTAAATATAAAATGTTATTATCAAGCTAATCACATAGTTAATTCACACATTTTAATCTAAAAATACGTCAAATGTTATTAAAATGTAACACTAGGTTCTAATCATTACGAATTAGCTTTTTATTATTAAAATCCTACAAATACAAAATCTAGCAAATTATTATACCGAAATCGAAAACTTTAATGATTTTCATTGACAACAATTCGATTCAAAACCAGACATTACTAATTATATAACTTTTCATTAACACTGTGCCACGAACGGCATTTCTACGGTATTTACTAATGATAAAACGCTATTGTCAAGTTAATCGAAAACACTAAGATTATTGTAGCTACGTCCAAAAAGTTTGAGTAAAAACCTCTAGCGAAACGTTCTATACAATACGTATTATGTAAACTTTCGCCAATTACTGTGAATTACTTGGTATCCGCGAGACGAGCTTGAGCGGGCGCAGAACTCTGAACGAGCGAAGCATTCGCAGGTCTACGTCCACGTTGTATTCGGCGAATATCGTCATCGACCTAGTTTTCGTTATCCAATATTCAATCATGAACATTTAACTCTGGATCAGCTCTTTCAGTTAAACTATCAAGTTGATCTTATCAACCATCGGCGGGATGTTCGCTCAATCGTTCATCAGATCCATATATTAAAACTAAGATAAGAAGTGTTTAATAAATTTACTCACCCAGTAATAACAACGAAAAAATCCATGATGTTCCAAATGTTCCTAAGATACGATCCCCTGTGTAAAACAAACCCTAAAGCTAAAATTTTTAACGAGGCTTCTACACAAAATATTCCTAAAAAGTACGCCTCGGTTTTTTCCTGTAACAAATCAGAAAACATATATTCGTATGATATGAAACATTGAAGTTAACAAGTAGGTATAAGCAAAATAATTAGTAACCGAATCTAAGTTACGAAAATCATAGGTATACTGCAGTTGGCATTCGAAGTCACGAACAGTTCATTAGAATTAGCCCAAGATCCGTTTAGGAAAAATGTATATTAGTAACTTTCGTACGCATCCTTGGTACTTAGGTTAATTTGTATTTAAATATTAGTGTTTTAAGGTCTAATTTGGCTTACCAAATTCTGTGCTAGGATGGTCTTATCGCCGTTGGGCAAATGCTCCTCCAGCGCCAGCACCACGCAGTTGGCGATGATGGTAAGTAGCACCGCGTACTCGAAGGGTGGCCACTCGATGATGAACTTTGTGTACCTGGAATAGAGATCAATTTTGCATGAATTTTTCAGTAGATAAGAATTATATTAAATTTTTTATCTTTGAGAAAAACGACCTTACTCTTAATTCCACATAGTATCTAACGTCTTTAATTTATGAGAGAGATCATAAGAATTACGTTTAATCAAAGCTTCATTTCTACCCTTTTTAAAAACATAACAAATTATCTAAGTCTATCAAAACATATTCATGCCAATGAACAACATCTCGTATAATACGATTGTGCGCTTGTATTATAAGCTACTTGCTTGTCGCTTCCCTAATGCAGTTACCACCTTGTACCGAACAATATTGAGCTGATGTAATGAGTGCTATAACACCTATAATGTAATCACACCGTGTAGATAGAACTAATAGCACGGAAATAGCAATTAGCAGAAGTACAGAATAGTTTGATTACGAAGCGAGAGCTAGCAATGAACATTTGAGAACTTACTTCGTATAAATGGTAGGTGCATGGTACGAAATGCATTGCAAGTAGAAATCAGAGGCTAGGTATACATAAAATGAATCTCTTAGTGATATTCTTAACAATCGACTAACTACAGCAACTACATACCTACATATGTCTTAAACGTCCTTGATATATGTTAAAAAACGAAGTGAAAATAAAGAGTGGAACTCCCTAATGTTCATACTGTTTAAAGTACCTATCTATCGACATTTATAGGGTAAAAACTAATACCAACAAAGCAAATGTAGTTAAATATTTAAGCTCACACGATTCGAACTTCTTTTTATGTCAATCCACATTTACCAAGGTGCCTTTTTTAATGCAATGACTCTAAAGTACCACGGTTTTATTTGATTTGTCCTAAATACATAATTTTGAGACTTGTTTGAAATTTTGTTCCGCAAAATGGGTACTTTGGTAAGCAAGTAAATATTACGTCGGTTTTTAAGTAGGTAGGTATGTCTACTAATTATGAATTTATTTGCTTATCTTTATGAGACAGTAAGCGAAAGGGGGTTCTTTTATGAAATCATTGACGAAATGCACTAAGGGTAAGTTTAGGTAAACTTGCTTGTGCTGTGTCATGCACGCAAAATTTTGGGTTGGATAAACTAAAATGGTTAAAGTGTAACTAGGATAAGTAAATTAACAACATTTATAGTTTATAAGGTGCCCGTACCTTCGTCAGCGATTAAAATGATTTTCCCGTGGAAATAAGACTTATTTCCTCAGTAAAAAGTAGCCTATTTTCATTCCAAGCTGTTAAACCATGTCTATTCCCAAAAATCTAATACAAATTAGTTAAAATCGCTCCAGCCGTTTCGACGTGAAAGCGGAACATACAGACAGACAGACAGACACACATTTCCCCATTTATGTATTGTCGACAAAGTTCTTTATACATAGATTATAATTAAAATCGCATACCAACATGACTAATTCCAATGCCTCATTAAAAATTGATTACCATAATACCAAACCTGCTAACATTTACTTCAGCTATAAGTGTGTTTTTAACTTTTAAAGTGTTGAGCGGGCAGGTACGCGAAAATAATGTATAATAATATGTTCACTGAATGTACACGTTTTAAATTCTTGTATAATTTCCGAAAAGAGTTCTGGGAGTTTTTTTCCGCCGGTTTTTTTCTCTCGGTCTACGGTTAGGTAAAGTCGAAGTTTGTAACATTGACGTTCATTTAGTATAAGTTACATATCTATGTTTAATAAAAGAATTTGATATTGATTTTGAAGAACTATAAAAAAGTACACTCACCTCCGAATGTAATTTTCGTCGGAGAATAAAAAAAGCGAGGTGGGCCCCGGGGCAGCGGGCTGGTGCGCGCCGCCCATGGTATCAGCTGGCGCCGCGCGAGCCTGCGCGCCCGCAGCCTCCTGCGCTGCCGCCAACCTGGAAACAACAGTCACATACTCATTACTAAAATCTATACTAATATTATAAAGAGGAAAGATTTGTTTTTTTTTTGTTTTTTTGTTTGTTTAAAATGAATAGGCTCCGAAACTACTGGACCGATTTAAAAAATTCGAAAGCTACATTATCCACGAGTAACATAGGCTATATTTTATTTTGGAAAAAATAGAGTTCCGTAAGATTTTGTCACGGGGCGGAAAGCTAGTATTAAATATATGTATTAATTATTATTAGTAAATATTTGTGTCGGAGTCGTGAAAAGTGACACTTGAGCGTTGTAATAAAAGTTGCGTTCTAGCTTTAGATTTCATCAAGCGTTTACCAACTATTTTCTTATTTGCTGTTTTTTTATTTATTTATTTACAAATTTATGCATTAACACACAATTATATACAGAACAGGACAAACTAATAACAAAATAAAACGTAAATACAGAGGTCCTGCTTATTCCAAAAGAAATTTCTTCCAGCAGACCTGTAGTTGAAGAAATGGTACGTTTTATTAAAATTGTAGTTGTATTTTAGTTTTGCTTTAATTATTTTGTGAAAATTTGTGTTTTATTAAAATTGTTTATTGTAGATGCTAAATAATTTAGGCATTTTATCAGCATGATAAATAAGGACTTGAATATAGTTAACCCTTAACCCGTCTGTATATTACAAGCTAAAAAACAGTGTTTTACCTTATGTTAAATAGTTTACTTATCGGTTATATTGTAAGGCTACATTACAACATTAAGTTGTAGTGATCCTGATAAAAAAATATCTTAAAACTAGCTAAACACCGCGTAGTTACCTTAAAATAGCGTGTGGTTACCGCATTTAAGCGATTATTTGTTTATGACTGTACAGTCAGCAACGTAGTTACGAGCAGCGTTCAGCATTCACAAATACCACAAAATTGCCGTCGTCTAGTATGGTAAGTTTGTTTTATTGCCGAATTTATAAAATATAAATGACCGTTAGTGAAACACATTTTGCATCAAATGACAACCGCATTTTATGTTTTTAACGAGATCTTAAAAATATACTTATTCGTGAATAAAAAAATAAGGGAAATTTAAGAAAATTGAAGTGATGGCGTTGGCTGTTACACTGTCAATGATAACAATATATTTATACATATGAACTACCAATCAATAACATTATTTAAGTTTTATTTAAAAAACATGTGACGTGAGTGGTGTGATGGTGTCTGTAACTGTCAAAACGCTTGGTTTTGATAGCATACCTATCGTGTACCTATACCAAATAATATTTGCTGTGTAAAATATATCGATTTTTCTATAAAAATAAAAAGTTTAGATGCTGACTGTACCTCCCTACCAAAGCCGCGTCGCTTAAAACATGATCAATTAACGTTGTTAGCCATTTACAACAGAATCTACGATAAATGAAAGGCAATTTGTCACGACGCGATCAAAAGGTTTCAAATATAAAACATTGGTCCTAGAATAAACTGCAAAAAGGCTTAGTACAATTTGTTTAGATTTAGGTTATGATGTGATAATTCGAGGTGTGTAATTATTAGACAGATTTTTCATTTGTCATATTTAAAGTTTGACCACTATAATTTTAAAATTAAATCCGATTTCTAATTGATTAGGTATTCAAAAGCCAAGTAAAATTTAAGGTCCTATACGTTTTTATTTATATGTTGTATGTTAAAAAGAAACATGTCTCCCTTTTGCCAAATCAGTCTAGCAAAACTAATATTACCCTCGCAGTTGCCACCGTATCGTATAGCTAAACCACCGTAACGATTAAATAGAATACAACTAAATTTAGGTCACTGCCTCAAACAAAACACATGACACAGTAGAAGGTGCTAAAGGCCCTTCTAATTACCAAGACTACATAGGGCCCTGGAAGCCGCTATCGATAACTCCAGTGGCATGGAGTTATCTTAACGAAGTTTAGCTATGTGAAGAATGACTCTTTTGATTAAAAGACCGCTATCTTCAGAAAAAAACTAGATTTTAATAAGCTTGTGTTAAGAATTACTTTTCGTTAACTTTGTTTTTCCTTATTTCTAGAACAAATAAACTACAAAATTCTTTAAAGAAACTAAATATTATTTGTACGACGTATTATGAAAGCAACAGTACAACACTCGATCTACAAACGATGAATAAAAGAACTATATTGTAACATTGCCGTTCCGCCATTAAAGTTTACAAGAACAGTGTTCGATTTTGTAAACAAAGCCACTTTGATGACCCTGTCGATAGAAAGGGGCTGGGGGCGGGTGGCCTTCGCCGGCGAGCGAATATCGCTCCACGTACCTAGGGTATACGTGCCTATTTACAACTGTAATGTACCTGTTGACATGGATCCGAACACTGGAATCTATGTTATGTAGCAGATTAATGTATATTTAGGTAGTTAAAAGTAGAAAGTTTGACACTGAGTCGCTGGCTAGCTCATTATAGTCTTCTTTCTACATAGGAAAATGAACCTATATTGTTGCCTTTTCAACTATTTTATTTAGCAACTGTTTTTAATACAGTTTTACTTACAGATATTTAAGATTTTTTTAAATCTTTTTTGCGTTTTAATATAATTTAAAATAATTAACAAAAATAATGCTTATCGTTTATATGTAAAAATGCGATTATAATTCGCTCAATTAAAGTTACACACTCGAGTATCATAAGGTTAATAAGTACCTAACAACAAGTTTTATATCAAAAGGTTACTCACATTTCGTCCATTTATTACTCATTGGTATAATTTTATATTTGTTATTAAACAACACTGTTTGTAATAAATTGTCATAGTGAAAATATTATGGTTTCGACTATGAAATATTTGTTTACTAAAAACTACCCGCACCAATTAGTTGATTAAACTTATCTTTTTTTATGATCTTTTGACGTGGGTACGAATATTTCGGTCTAAAATATCGTTTAAAATATGATTATAATAATAATTGTGCGTTACAATTATTAAAAGTAAACTATAGAACCTAATAACCAAGTAACATTAACCCTAACATCTCAATGTCATTTTTTACTTAAGGCTTCACAACTGTAGCTGTCAAGTAGGGTAGATAATTTTTTTTTTAATTCAAAAGCCAACACAACCCATTAAATACCTTGAGATTTTACTTTTAGTTTTGCATTTAAAATGCTAATTTATTAATTTTGAAGTTATACCTACTGGAAAAAGGAACGCGGGTCTCCGAGCTCGGTATCTATAACTTCTTTTTCCAGTATCTATAACTCCAACCCATTAAATACCGTCTTCCATATCTATCAAAAAGCCTCAATACCCTCGCGTTGCCCTCGCCGCGATACTGACAAATCGGTCCACGTCCCACACACCTACATAGCTTTTCTCAGCGCCTATTACCATAACTGTCGCGGTGACCTCGCCTATATTCACGGCAAAAAATATTCCCTGGGCTCGCTCCAAAGAGAGGGGTTTTATATGAAGCGAGCAGACTAGACGACGCCGACTTTTCTCCGGCCCGACGCGGGGGCGCCAACAAACGACGCAGTGACGAGGTTCTGTGTGAATGAACTAGTTTGTTTTTGACGGTAGTCATTAGTTTTGAAAAGCGAAAGGTGATTGGGGTCGACGGGGAGTCTGACCAAGTTTTTAGCGATTAGATTGCGCGTGTGGTTATTTATAATAAGAGGTTCCTGCAATTAAATGAGATAGTTTGTAATTGAAATTATGTTATGAAAAATATTGCCATAATTTTTAGATACCTATCTACTTCAAAGAGATGATCACACTATATATATTCCAAATTATTATAAAATTGGCAACGAATAAGCCTTTAACTTGGTTGCGAATGTACTATTTTTAGGTAGAATTCTCGTAAGTTTTTTGTTATAGCCTTAAATCGTAATCCATCTCAGTCTAAAAGTATTTCTTTGTTAAGTAGGTTTTTAATCACATTTGCATCAATCTAGGTACCTATATCAATCGATGAAATCAAACGTTAAAACTAAGCTACACGTGTACCTAACCTCACCAACTACTTTCGAAGTAATTATTGTAACACGTCATAGTTAGAAATCGAAAGCGTTTACTCGATTTCCAAGAATCACGAGACCAGCCGGCACTTTTTCTGAGTCATTTAATTTCACTGAGCGAGTGATTCACGATTCCCTGAAGGTTCGCATTTCGCATCCTATTTCAAAGAAGTGGGTAGTACTATGCGACGATGCAGACGTCGCATACAAGTGGGCGTCGATGTGACAGCTTCCTAGAATCCATATGGTAGGAAAAATTAATCGATGTTTTGTGAATTTAGTTTAAAAAAGAATGATCACCATATACCTATTAGTACACACATTTATGCTGATTTTTGTTCGTTGTAGGTATATAGAATACAGAAATATATTTAGAATGAAGTTCAAAGATGAGCCATGAATCAGTGAAACATTACATGTGAAATACATTGTTTTACAAAAGTCTTAAGACCGAAATGTTTCAATTGCTTTTCTTAGTAGAGGTTAAATTCGTTATCTGGGTGTTTATAGGCGGCGGTGATCACTAACCATCACGTAACCTACTTGCTCGTATGCTAACTTAAAAAAAACCTAATTGTTAATAACAAAAAAAAACGAGTTTTATCATACTTGATCCTTGTTATATTTTCTGAGCTCAGCACTTAGCTTAGGTATCTATGTTATACCTACTTGGCTGGACACGCTACCGCGTGTCTTGATTATATAATAATTGCGTTGTTTTATCTTACAATCATTAAAAACAAGGAGAATGAGTTGACGTCAGTACGTGACTTTGTAGTTTTAAAACATTTTCAATAAATAAGTCTTTTATCACATACATTTTCTTATTCATATAAAATTTTGTATAAAAAACTTTTTTTCTGATATGCATTAGAAGCAAATGTGAAATAAAAGCAATTATTTCAACCTGTAACCTCTTCTGATCGATCGCATCAAAATTGGATATCTATAATTGTATTGTTGTTATTAACACTCCGTCAACCCATGATTGAAGCCAGTTTTTATATTTATAGGAATATATTTTTTGTTACAGTTTTCCATATAAAAAAGTCTACTAACCGGCTAAAACTAGGTGTAACCGCACTTCGGGTATTAGCTGTAACAGATATATCAATTAAAAAGTCACAGAATTAAGTTGCTATTGTTTTTATATTATAAAGTACTTTGTGTTCATAGGCCGAACGGGTGATGATCTTTAATTTAAAGTAGGAAATCTAATTATTCTTTTGTAGGTACATTTTGTACTTAATTAAAAGCTTAGTAGTCAATACTCACATTATAATTTACCTTTGCGTCTATGCATATTAAAAAACGCTTTACTTTTGTACTACTTGAACAAGAAGTCATTGTTCAATTGACTATCAAAACATTTGACGACCTAAATAAACAATTGAATACACCCATATCCATACCTGTGATATGTCTGTGATGTATAGGCAAAAGCAAACTCACTGGTTTATAAATATAGAGATGGATTACCTAATCATATAATTAACGCCCCAATTGTCAAGGACATGAATTGTATTCTATCAAAGGCGACGAAAGCCTCGTCGATCGCGAAGCAATAACTTTCATACTAATACTATGCAGAGGTAAAGTTTGTCAGTTTGGATGTAATGGGTCATCTCGGAAACTACTTAACCGGTTTAAAATTACTTTCACCAGTCTAAATCTACGTTACCAAAGAGTGGTATTCGCTATTTATATTTAAATAAAAAGCTTTTCTCCCCTCGGGAGAAGGCGCGGACTTCAGGCTGGTTAGTTATATAAGAGCTCTGCAATAATATAGTTTATATGGTTTGGATTGTCGCCAGTTCCAGCCAGCCTCGTCCTTGTGCGCTGGCGACAGCCCGTCGCCGATCCTGGCTGCAAAGCGTCCCAGGGTTGAAGGTCGGAAGGATAACTTAAACTGGCAGTTGGAGTTTGAGGGTAGTTTTAACTTTTTTAAATAAAGAATTGGAGCAATTGTTTTAGATGTATAAACTTTAGTATAGAATTGAATGACTTGTCTCATCGTACGTATTGTTAAATGTATCATGTAGACACAGTTTGGATAACGTTTGACGGTTTCCTTAGTCATTGGATATGGTGGCTAAGTCATTTGGTAAAACGCTTATGTATTATTAGAGCATCATTAATGGTTAAGATTAATGTAAAATTGGTGGAATGAAGTATTCAAATTCAAACGTCGTCGCGTCAAAACAATTCTTTGAGGTTCCTATATTTTAAAATGTTATTTTTATGAAACTAGATTTAAATATGCTTTTATTATATATTATTTATATGGACGGATACATGAGCAAAATAATAAGAAAGCTACTTAACCAAAGAGTGACTAAAACGTACCAAAACGGTGTAGGTACTTTATGCTTTACAGTTTAAAATATAAAAGAAGAATGCATAGACATAAAAAACTTGATATAAATTTATAAGCCATAAATAGGAATAAAATACTATTTTTTTAAAAATCCCAACCACATTAGAATATAACCATTCAAAACATTAGAAGTTGAAATTGTTTGATTTCCTTTTACTTAATATTATTTACAAAATACCTACACTATCACACAAGAAGGATTTCCTAAAATGTTTCCCAATTTTTTTATCCTAAGAAGCACGCAACTAACTCAAGGTGTTTACTTTTAAATGGAAAGTTAAGTCAAAGGTACTTAACCCATTGAGTTGCGCACCGTGGAACCTCACTGTTATACGATATAATAACAACCTATCATAATATCATTCCAAAAAATTGGTGCATATTTCCAAACTCAAACCCATTTTCTATTTTCACTTAATTTCTTGATAGTCCTGAAGTTTGCAAGTGCAGATTCCTGATATAAAAAAATAAACAACTGAATACCCAAACAAATAACTAAATGCCTACTGAAGAATCACATTGCATGCAATTTACTTGTCACATGACTACTCTGACGTCACTTTCCCCAGATGCTCCATTGGAACCTCCGTACCACGCTTTCGACGACATACCTATACCCTATACACGATCGTTGCGAACTAATGACGTCATACACACTGGTCACGTGACTTAAGAATGAAGTCTTACAATTTTATAAAAAGATATTCCATAAATAAAAGAGGTTTGTTTGTGTATAGAAGTTTCTAAGAGTAAGGTAGGTAATGGTTTTTCTATAAGTTTATGTTTGAATAGAATACCTTAAGTCAACAACCTTGAATTAAAAAAATCATCAAACTAAACAAAAATATGTTAATAATTTTCTCAAACTTAGTTTTAAAAAAATATATCTAAATCATTGGATACAAATTGGTTGGCAGGACTAAAATTACGTAGTTATTTTTGTAAGTGATAACAATATTTACATTAGCTAATTTTAGATAGTTTCAAGTAGGAATCAGTACCAACATTTATTAACCAGTTAGAAAAAAAATACAACGACATTTTAATTAAAACGATACTTTGTAGCACATCATTTAGGATTAGGACCAAACAAAAACCTACAAAAATATTTTATTTTTGACTGTTATTTATGTCTTACTTCCACTGTTTATCTCATCCTAGATATTCCAGATCTAAAAATTTATTTAAAAATAATAATCATCACATAATCCAAGTCGCTAACTCTGTTTGTATGTTTGTCCGCTATCTCCTACAAAACCACTAAACAGATTTTTATGCGGGTTTCATCATTTTTTAGGTAATTTTTTCATTTAAATTTGTAAATTTAGAACTGCCAGTTTTTTTAATAAGTTAAAATTCGATGTTTTGTGAACAAGAAAAATTACACAATAGTGAAGCGTGGGCGGGTCACCAGTATATAAAATTTAAATGATTACAAGCATTCACTTACATCACAACTTCATTGTCTATTTATATTTCGAAAACACCCAAAGCCGCAACTCTCGATTAGCTCGTCTAAGCATGAATAAACGTATTAAGACGGATAACCGGGTTTTATTTTATATTTATAGACATATAGGGCAGAAGTGAGGGGAGCTGACGATTATCTAATAGACTCTATATAATTCAATACTGTGAAACCGATGATAGGTGGGATAGGGGATTAATAGCGGTAGCTGGGAGACAGATAATACACTTCAGTTATCTTCTACGACGTTGAAGGAATTTTAGTTAATAAATAATTACTAATGACACAACTGAATGAAAGTTACGGTTGAAGTTTAAAGAGGATGAATTAGCAGTTGTCGAAAGAATTAGTTCCATCTCCACTTTTGATTTAGTTTAGTTCTATTGAATTAAATAGTGTATGAGCCGCTGCAATTCGTGAAGTTAAAGTTTTTTGGTTAAAGTTACATTTAATCAGTATAAATCAATAGCAAACTCAAATTTGCCTGTTTTTATACTTAATTGAAATTTATACAATTTAATCATTAACTTGCATCAGATGAACAACTATGTAGGTAACTTTAAATAAATTATGGTAAAGCCAATCGGACTTAAATATATTTTTAAAGTTTTAAGGCGGTGATATTCCTAATACCTATAGTTAAGAATATTTATATAATAGAGATATTCCTAATATAGTCAATATTCCTAATATAGTTAAGACCTTGTTAACTGAGACCTGCTTTTGTGTTTTTTTCACGTTCAATCTAGAAAGATCTGTTTTTTTAATTTCAATAGATTTCTGTCAAAGTTTATTGAGGCACAAAACTACGGGTAAATGTTACTTTCGCAACAGATTTAACAAGGCGTCAATGGTGAGTAGATAATTGAGATTGGTAGTTAATGAATTATAGTAACGAACGACGAGCCTCATGCAGCATTAGGATGCAGAATCATTATTGATTTTACGGACTCAGTGCTAGTTACTCTACTGTCTAATCTGCCCTTCAAACCCAAACACAGTCAACTGTTTCACCATTGAAATAGGCACGACGTCCTTTGCACAAAGCTCTAGTTTCAACATTTATAGAACTTGTTAGCTTACATAATAAAATGACATAATTTGACACCACTGCATCAACAGACTTAATTTAGGCAGTATTTGTAACCAGTACCGGCCGGTATGTGGCTTTTAAGCTCAGTGTTGTAATTTGACATTATTGTGCCGCATTACACAAAGTCCTGTTAATGTTGATATCGATGTGTTAATATGCAGGTGATATTTAAATTATGAATGACTAGTGGAACTCCGTGGACTCCGTTCGCTTGGAAGTCAGTTTCCCGTGGGAATGAGAAGTTTTCCCGTGGTAAAAAGTACTCTACGTGTTATTCTGTTATCTATATTACTATAAAGTTTCATCCAAATCCGTCCAGTAGTTTTTACGTGAAAGTGTAACAAACATCCTTATATACTTGCAAACTTTCACGTTTATAATATTAGTTGGATATGATGTTATGAGTTTTAATTTTTTTCTTTGGGTTTTCGTCCAAAAATAGGACTGCGGTACGTTCGGTGTGTATTTAAGACAATATTAAAACTTTTGTGATTAGTTAACTTTGAAGTTTGGAAAGTCTACCGTTGCATTAGTATAGGAAACTATTTTTTACATGTTGAAACACATAAATATCGGATAATATCAATCTGATTTTAAAACATATCTAAAGAAGCTCTATTTTCTATGTTATAGCCATGTTCAATTTTCAATTAAATATGACGCAAGTGATGCATAATAAGTCTTATCTATAATAACTGATATTCTTATCTATTGAACTGCTATATTACTATTAAATCACGGAAACTTGTGTTAAGTAGCCCGATTATATGATCAATATCATATAACATAGTAAAGTACAATATTAAAAGTATATAATATTAAAAAAAAACATAATAAAATAAATGGTTTTAAAAAAAACATACTAAAAATGCCAATGATATCGCTAGTCTTTATCAAGCTATATGAGCTATTTTTATATACACAAATATAGAAAATGTTAGTTAACACTTTTTTAAATCAAGATAATAAAAAATCTCGATTATTATTAACACCTATACTTACAACTCACTTTAAAACAAACATTTAACCTCCAAACATAGTTACACAATTATTTATTGACTATTTCAATTATTGACATTGTTATTGACCGATTTTTGTTAGTTACACATTGATAAAACCTGACCTTACCACCACTATCCACGAGCTAGTTCATCTATCGGCATTATTTGGTAGATTCGTCGCAGTGGGTGTCCGTCGGATATGGAGCTATTTCCGCGACCGTCGAGCCGTCTGTGACACCAGCGATGACTAGATAACATCATTGTCGCTGTGTACACGCATTATACGTCATTGGGATTAATGTTGATACGAAAGACAGAGAGATGAATAGTAATAGGCATGAAGATTTTAGTCACAAGACAGCTGGACACATGTCTAGTTTTTTTTTCTTTTCATCGTCATTTGATACTTATTGGAAATCGCCGTCTATGGTCTTAGGAGTGGTTTAAAGGGAAATGGCAAACTTACTTGAATTATTAAAATTATTATTATAAATGTCCAGACTATTACACCAAATGATTGTGTGACCCGCAACTAAGCGGAAGCTTGTATCATAGGTAACACACAGATATTATGCATACCGCATACGTAAGTCATCAAACAAAAACGTCCAGGAAACGAGAAAAGGAATCCTAGTAGACGAAGATAGTTGACATTTTAGCGAAATTTTAAGTGAAATGAATAACAACGTGTTTTTTCATGCAATTATTAAACGTGAATTAAAATAATTAAAACAGATTCGAAAAGTTTTTGTTTTTAAAGATTAATTAACGTGAAGAGATTAGACGCGCCTAGAAAGTAAAAGAGTGTATGTCTCAACATTATTGTACTTTGTCAATGATGACGACAAAACGTAAATTTCTTAATTTACACATATTATCTGTTAGTAACTCAAACGCACTAAACTGCTATCAAAATTTGGACTGTAACTTTAAGTAGGAAAATAGGTTATTTATTTGCTCTTATTTAAATCGATTTTTTGTATACGACTTCTGCTGTACCTTATGAAAAAATATAGAAACATGATTGTAGTGTTTCCTGCGAACCAAAGGATAGCTTCCTTCTATTCCACAATGCGGATATGTTCCGCTAGCAGCTGTTTTCCATTGAAATACTTTGAGGACTAAGGAACTTGCGTTTTCATATACCTAAAAGTAGACATAGAATCGGAGTATTTAAAATTTCCGACGTAGCATATTTAAAACAAAGCTACGCCGTAGCCACCAATGTTGCTACAGCGTAGCAAATTCGTAGACGATTGTTTCCACTATGACCAAAAGCTATTAAAGAAAGATAAAATGCAATCGTTTTAAAGTTATGATGGGGACAAAAGTGGCTTCAAATGGTTCGGTTAAATATACACATGGCGCGCTGTCAGCCTGTACTGGGCTTGACACGCTACCGCGTGTCTAGAGATATACAGTGCAGTAGGCCCGTAGGTATGTTTGGTAAGTAGCTCAAAATATTATGTTGAAAAGTTTGTGAATTTTAGTTTTAATTAGTATGCACTGCATCAAACCGCATTTTTTAAAATAACAACAGTAATAACTTTAATAACTCCACTGAAGTTCTATTCAAAGTTGTCAACTGTCACAATCAACCAAGAATGGAGATACGACCATCGTGTTAACCAGATTACCGCCTCGGCCACACATGGCAACGTCAATGGAAAATAACCCTTAACTCAACGCTATAAGACCGTAAGTTATTCGTCCTTGAAACATTCTCCGGCTGACTCATACGTTTGAGAAACAAGCTGTGAGTTATCTGACGAGATGGTGCAACGGATTTTGAACCTTAATGTTTAGTTATAAAGTTGAGAGTTGTTTTGTTATGAGTTGTGTTGATTATCGAGACATGCTATGTGGTTGAAGACTCGTATGTAGAGCATTGTGATCGGTTGAGTTTTTGTTTTGTTCAGAACTATACTAGCATATACTTTTGTTAGAAAAAAATATCAAAACGATATTTTAAAAACAGCCTTGTTATTTTTAAATCTTTTTGCGTCTGATTTCCAACAATATAAGACATATAACCACACGTGCCATCTAAAACACATTAAACTAATCAAGCAAAATGAACTTATAACAGACGTGTTCACATTTCGTTAGCTAACAAAACCAATTGCTAATTAGAGTGAACATCAAAACACCCGCGACCCCCACGTGCTCCCCGGCCGCTTTCGATAAAATAAATATCACTACCGTGTTCTGAACGCAGCCTTCCATAGAGGCTACCGCGCAAGTGCGAACGAGATAGCCAAACGCAGAGTTAATAACACAGACAGAGATGGACGCTTTTCGATCGATAGCCGCAGTCGCAGAGTAGAGGCTTGTGACGTCACGCATCGTCATCTTCGACTTGGCTCAAGGAACCGTCAGTACAGTTTGGTATAAACCTTTGGGTTGTATGTATAGGCTTCGGCGGGCACTGAAGGCCGCTCGGGGACGGGGGTTTGCATTTAAATGCGGCTTCTGTCTACTTTATTAGTGAATTGATGATGAAATACATATTTTGTTGAGCGTTCAGGCTGTAATTTCAGTTCGGTTTGTCGGCGCTTGATTGGATTTTGAGGCTTCAGTGTAGATTTTGTTGTAATAGAGATGTTATTCGCAAACGTTTTTGATAAAAACGTTTAGTTAGCTTTTGTTTTTATGAACTGTTACATGTTATTTTGTTTATCATTCTTTTAGAATTCTCTACTTGAAAACGAAAATATTTCGTTCTGTCGAAAGAAGCATTACACCTTTAGAAGTATTTATAAATTTTATGTTGTACATGATTATACAAATCTTAACTAACTGTGACCAACCTAGTTTCTTAACTAAAAATAACCTAAGCATTTTTAAAATCGCGCCTTACAAGTTTCATTGCACGTTCGAATGAAATTCGAAGAAAAGTACCTAAATGATTTATTAGTGGACGTGGCACGATATTTCTGTACACGTCACTGTTATAATACCAGGTTGATTTAATAAAATTTAATCGTCAATTGAACGAATACAGTTTCGTTTATGATGTTTCTAGATAGGTACGTTTCTTATAATTGCATTCGACGAGTCATATAGACTAGAAAATGGATTCTTCTAGAATGCCACCAAGATGATTTTTCTATAATATTTTATTTCAAGGACCTATACAGAAATTGCACCCGTATGCAACTTGGGTTGGTTTTTAAAATATAATATAAGGAAAGGACATGTTTTTGTAATATTTTTCTTAACGAAACTGAGCATGAGCAAAATATAGGCAAAATATAGTCAAGTTTAGTTTTTAGCGCATTTCGTGAATTGGTTTTCTATAGAATAAGTGATGTAACTACGTACTAGACTAAGTATACAAAAATTAAAAGGACTTATAAGTAATGTGGATTTTAAGTTCAGGTTAAGCGTGGCAATATTTTAACAGTTGTTACATGTTTTCAAGCCAACAAATATATTCAAAGGATTTGTTATAATAATCCAACGAACGGCGTAATCATAGAAAAGTTTAAAATTTTTGTAGTTTATAAAATTCAGGTACTCGTATATTTCCAACACATAAACTAACCCCTGGCCGTACTGATTAAAAGTAAATCTCTATAAAAATAAGAGTCTAATAAAAAATGACAAAAGCCCATTAAATCTTTCAATTGGCTAATTTTATATGCCTATTTAAGCTTAAACGCCAACGATCTTTCTCCATTAGTGACTTACCCCCCCGCTCCTCTTTCCTCATCCCCCTCCATCCGCAATTAGTGACTGAAATCGGAACAAGCGCATGCTTTGTAGCAAGTAACAATAGGTTTGGAGATTGTCCAAATGTAGCCGCAAGGAGCTAAGAAACTGATCTCAGACATGACTCGACCAACGGTTATTTAGCTTATCTGGCACAATATTTATGTAAACAATATTTATGTAGAATCTAGATCATTTTTTGTAATAGGAATATTTTCTACAACTCTAGAGGCTTTGTTAATGTTTGTATCTTGAACGAAATAAAAAACTAAAATTTATACATGGGGTTGGTTTTTAGTTCTTACTAGTGGCCGCCCGTGACTCCGTTCGCGTGGAAGTCGGTTTCTGTTCGATTTCTCGCTCCTGTAACTTAATGTTGCTTGTAAAGTACACATCGTTATACCTTTTTAGAATCTACACATACAAGACAATTTATTGAGATCATGGGCAGCTATAACGTCATACTTTTTTTTTTCACAGGAGATGATCAAAAGTTGACATAAAGAAAAAAAATTGGAAATATTTTTCTTAAAATGAGTATTTTGATAATGTTCAACGTGAATAACACCTAAAATTGTATTTAAATTACATAATACACGTCTTCAGCAGTATAATACTAAAAGAATTATACAAATACATCAAAATTTGAAGAAATGGCAGCGGAATAAATGAAAAAAATAGCGAAATTTATAAAAAAGTTTAAAAGTCTACGCCATTTTCTTATGGTTGACAACCCTGGCAAGAAAACACCATTTTCTTATAGCCTCACATCCGGATCAACTGTAGGTAACGGGTGTTCATTACGACAGACCCTGTATATGTTTTTACATGAAAGAGTAACAATCATCCATACTTACAAACTTTCACGTTTATAATATCAGTAGGATCTGATGATGAATATGTCTTAACAGCACATCCATCTAGTGATTTCTAAATTTCATCATTCAGTTTTGGAGACCGCTTATTTACTTGTTCTTGATTAAATTAGAGTGCATCACATGAAAAGCGAAATTTTTACTGAACTCGACTGAATGCTGCAGGAACATCGTGCCACAAATTAAATGAATGTAAAGTCCCTCAACTTTACTTTTATTACTAAGACAAATTATTGACTTGATATTTGTGATACTAGTACCTTTTTAAGAAATTGAATAAAACATATTGTGACCAGTGAGCGAAGTCTAACTTTTTCATATACACAAACACTATGACACTAAAACACTAGCTTTTACTTCGTTTTAAATTTCAACATCACATCTTTTTTTATTATTATTTTAATTACAAACAAACCATTCTTTAAGAAACAATTTTTTAAAATCCATAAACTGGTTGAAAGGTAAAACAAAATGCTATGGACTTTTGGGCCGTAGGTAAGAAAGGTAGGATAGACAAAAGCAGCGGGTAACAAAAGTACGTACAAAATTTACGATTCTGAAAGAATGCATAAATACGAATAAACAAGTTACTCACGATAAATTTAGGAAATCTAAGTTAATGTTACGAATAGATTTTCCTAATTATCTCCTTTTGCCGATTTTTATCAGATAGCAGATCGTTCCACAATTATATAGCCTTAACAGTGAACGATTCACTTACTTATTCCGAAATAACACGTGATTTATCGAATTAGTCGCTAATAGATTTCAACATTAAACCGCAAGCTAGCAGCGTGCCTACAGAAAAAAGAGAAAATTGACGTAAAACAATGACGCAAACCTGCGAGCGGAAAGCTGGCACGAAAACATCTGTGACAAATACACATAAAGCTTAACGTATAACTTAACCTAGAGGATATTATATGAATAGAAGTGTGTTAAGTAATGGTGTTAAAGAAAATAATATATAATCTGCAGCCTTTTTACCTATATTTAAAAAGTAAAACACTTATTATTAGTCTCAAAATATCATTTTTCCTCCTACATCTTTAAGCGGTGAAGTCAATTTTGCACAGATTTTAAATTAACCTGATTTTAAAAGCAAATTAAAATAGCGATCGAGAATAGCACTTAAACTATTAGTCGCAGTGCTTTCGATTTTACAGGAATATTAATAGTGTCACAAATGAAAGATTAATGGGATAAAAAGGTAGAGATCAAAAGGTATATGAGATACACGTTATTTGGTATGCCATGCAACTGACTTGGCAAGATGATAACAAATGCTTTCTAATGGAATAAGAGCAACTGCTTAAAAATATAGGTTTTAAAACTATCATGGTTTTCATTATTAACAACACTTTGAACGTGATAATTACTATCATTATTGTATTGTATCATGGTAAATATCCCGTTTCAGATTGTTGTTAACTGCTTAACACATGCCTATAAAATACGACTTATTTTCCTTAACCTTAACTACACTGTCGATTGTAGAACCTGCAATGAGCAACTAACCTTCTCTAAAAGAACCTAACTCTATGTTTATATAAGTCCCACTCCATGAGTACCTCCTACTGACGTTCACCGCCACCGCTCCTTCAACACTGACGTCATACGCGGATGATTACTGTAAACAATACCGATATGCATTGCGAACGTGCGCATTACTGTCCGATATACTGTACATCCACAAATATGTCGTCAGTCAACAGAGAAATGGAAACAGGTCGAAATGGAACATTGTTCTTGGGAACTTGTTGACGTAGCGTATTAAGTGAATGGTGATAGATCAATTTCAATATTACATCGTAAAAGGTAAGCATAGCGTTTACCTGAATTCTAAATATTAGAAGAGTTTGAGAGAGGCCTTTGCCCAACAATGGAATCCGAATGGCTAAATAGTAATAGTAATATTTTTTTTATTTCCTTTAAAATAATTAAATTAATTATTTGGTTAAAGTCCATCTCATTTAGAGAGTCTTTAAACTAAAACCTATAATTTGGTATGAATATACTATTTATATAATTATTTCTTCTACATCGTTTTACTCTAATACAATGTAAACGGTCATAACGTTTAACCTTTACATAGGACACAAATACCTAAATTGCTGAACGAATAATTTTGTTAAATTGGAGTTCAATATTGACAATACGAAATAGTAAAATTCCATATTAGTAAATAGAAACGGAATACCTGCGCAACCCTGGTTTCTGGGAAGTTTGAGTTGGTACAATAGTTCCATTTTTTTCTACCTATAAACAGTTTTATATGTTTAAAGGGTAGTTTAAGTAGGGTCATTACTAACACCGAGGGCAAACATCTAAAGCGAGTAGAGTCGACAACACTCCTTCAGCTTTATGTTGCAAAAGTCTATAAGCATTCATACCTTAAAGTCGGTCACCTGCAATTAAAAAACCGTACATATATGAACAACTTTTTAACAAACCACTACATAACATATGACAAAGTTAAACTTTAATGCAAAGCTTTAAGGATCAAATTCCCATACAACAACATCTTGAATTTCCAAATCCTAGTTCTAAGTAAAAGAGACATTGGAACCCGTTATTGAATGCAGAATCCCGTTGACTGAATAACACTATTTGCTCCGATGATCTTTGCTCAGAATCTAACCAATATTTGGTCGGTATTTAGCTCCAAAAGCTAGGGTTGCTCCAGTATCGGAATATCGATAATTTGTTAATGGACCTGTGAATACAGTATCAGGGCTTGCGGTTGATATTTGAAATTCTAACGGGAGTTTAATAGTGATCAGTTTAGTTTAGCTACATATTTGAAATTTGAAATAGGCACTATGATTATTTTTGAGTACAATTTGAAATTAAGTAATGTGTTAGATGAAACTTCGAGGTACTTCGAGAACTTGGTTTTGTGATTATATTCGAATATTTCAACTTAATAATTGCACCTAAACATCTTAGGACCTAGAAAATAAAGATTTGCAAGATCCAAACTAGGATTTGACCATGTTAAATTAAAAAAAAAAACAAATGATCATAACAAAGACTAAGCACGTATACTATTATTAAATTCTAACAAAGGTCTCAAAAAAAGTTTAATAGAAACAACCTATTAACTTTAGAAAATTACAAAGCGATTGAGGTTAAATAAACTACCACTCGTTTTTATTATTCTAATGCTTTGGTTTGGGGTTTGAGCAATTCTTCTGAACGTTACGTAAGTATAGGTTTAACTTTACCTATATGCCTTTTTATTCATTTAAAAGTGGTAGATAGAGATAAACCCAAATTAAAATATTTAGAACGAGCGACCCGCCCACGCTTCGCAATGGTGTAATTTTGCTAACTTGCTCGCGAACCCTAGAATTTTTGCTAACTTAAAAAAACTTTTTCTAAACGATCTTTATTTACAAATTTAAATGAATAAATACCCTAAAATATGAAGAAAACCGCATTTAAATCCGTTACGTACTTTAGAAGGAGTCAGCGGCTAAACATACAAACAGACAGAATTGGCGACTTAGATTTATACTATGTAACTAGTGGCCGCCCGCGACTCCGTTCGCGTGGAAGTCGGTCTCCAGTGGGAATAAAAGGTTTTTTCGTGGTAAAAAGTACCCTAAGTATTATTTTGATGTATAAACCTATATTACGGCAAAGTTTCATCCAAATCCATCCAGTAGTTTTTACGTTAAAGCGTAACAAACATCCATCCATACATCCATACTCATAAACTTACACATTTATAATATTAGTAGGATGTTTAGCTAGGTTCAATAAGCTGAGTCCACTGAATTATCTGCCGTAATAGTGAAGTACTGCATAAAAAAACCGAATTGAAAACACAACTTTGAAACGAAAGAGTAGACAAATATAATAAGACAGCTTCGAACTGCTTGCTATCGGGAGTTACACGTGTTATTGTGAGTCATCTATAAAATATGGACATATGTTGTCCTTGGATTTTTTTTATATAATTTTAAGGAGGACATTTCCGTCATACATGATTTCTGTGTAGCTTTAACCATTAAGGTGGAACACGCGACGGAGTCTTAAGAAATGGAGTAAATTCTCCCGTTTTCCCAACATTTCCCTTCACTGATGAAAAGTATTCTATAACCTGCCCAGGAGTATGAAGAATAATTGTACCAAGTTTCGTTAAAATCCGTCCAGTAGTTTTTGTTTCTATAACGGTCAAACAGACAGACAGACAGACAAAAAATTTACTGATTGCATTTTTGGCATCAGTATCGATCCCTAATCACCCCCTGATAGTTATTTTGGAAATATATTTCATGTACAGAATTGACCTCTCTACAGATTTATTATAAGTATAGATAGATGATGATGCGGCATACAGCATTAAGGATCGTCAAATTTTAGTCGATTTTATTTATTATTACATAGCAATTCATTGCATAAAGTTTTATATACCTACTACTTATTTGCTAAAAAAATAAATAATTTTAATATTCATAAATTATAAGTTTATGGGATAAGGGTACAAACGGGTCTCGTGATAGTAAATGATGACCAGTGTCCATGGATATACACCCACAATCTCATCGGTGGAAGAGTGTTCTAAGAAGTGGAACGCTCTACTTCTGAAACTGTGGCAACTAATATACTACTAATATATTAATTTAAAACCTTATGTATGTAAAGGTTAGGTATATCACTGCAAATTCAAAGGTGATAAACGCAGTACTGGTATCATTTCGTACTCAAATGAAAACAATAACATTATAAAGCAATGTAATGAATTATTAAAATATATTTTTTCTATCTAAAATACAATCCATACGTTCATCATTAATTTTAAACAAGTGGTACACCCTGCAAGCTATTTCACTGCATTGTAATGGACATTCGTATTATTGTTGTAAATGCGGTCAGGTAACCCGAACTTGTCATGCGCAGTACAGACCGGGCCAAGCTGAGTCTGGAAGCTAACGGCCAGTTCATACATCCCAGACTTACAGCTGATTTCCAATTTTATTTTAAACAAAGTCAGTAAACAATTAAGTTTATTTTAGAAAGTAGGCGCAAAGAATAATACGTAGGTTAATAGATTAACATATAATTTAGTTTTAGTATTAAGGATAAAAACGCAACACAAAATATTTTGTTAAATTTGAACACATAAAAGTTTTTTATACTCTATGTAGAGGACTAAATCCGGAACATTTGCCTCAACTCTGTAAGTTCATAATGAACAATAATAACAAATGCCTAACAATAATTTAAAAATGAGTTTCATTTTCACGTAAGGCTAATAGTTCCTAAAAGATGAAAAAGTGCAATAATGAACCTAAACCTAAAAATTGCCTCAAGAAAACCTAATTTAAGGGAAAATATGAAATGTCGTGTAGAAAACGAAATGCTTATTAAGATAAGGCTACAATGGGTTATTTGAGTAAGTTGCCACTTAAGTATTTTAATGTGACTTATATAGCTCAAATGGACACGCAATTTTTGTTTAAATACATACAGAGACAACTCTTTCACTTTAAACATAAAGTATTAAAATAAAATAAAAAGTCATTTATATTATTATTATATTTAAGCAGGGAAAAAAGACAAGTCTTATTAATAAATTAAAGTCAATGACATAAATGAAAAAGAACTCAAAGGTTGTATTCTGATATTAATTGCTTTTGTTAATAATTTACAGTGGAATTTCTATTCTTTTTACATATTTTATATATTTATACCAGTCAATTTAATAAGAGGAACCTAAAATTGCAAAATAATAAATACATTATTCAGATAAAATTATTTCATGAAATAATTGTAAGTGCCTGACGGCGTGAATGGTTTAATATTGACAATTTAGTAATAAAAACAATATATTATGGTAGGGGAGCCTAAGAGGGGATTCTTGGATTTACTCAAGCGCGGCAGATTAACATACTGAGGGATATCTTGTACCCGGTGAAGCACTTCCACCAAATATGAGCCTTATATACCTTAGTGGCCGCCCGATTAATTCAATAACTTTAAATAATTCAGTTCGATTTTATTGACAGATTAGGTAAATCCCTCTGGATAATCGTCAGATTATAAAACAGTACGTCTAGGGCATAAAGATGAACCATACATATCTTAATCTGACGCGATTGGTCCACTAAACATCCCCTTAAAAATCTGACGGGCTCGATTAAATGTTTTTTTTTTTCATTTTCAACCCTTACGTACGACCACTTCCATCATGTAAACCATCAGATTAACAAACGCACATGTTCT
Organism: Emmelina monodactyla; assembly: GCA_916618145.1. NCBI lineage: Eukaryota > Metazoa > Arthropoda > Insecta > Lepidoptera > Pterophoridae > Emmelina > Emmelina monodactyla. Next base: position 9,081,680 of record OU745304.1, on the reverse strand, counting down.
CAAAATACGTAGGACATGGATGGTATCAATATCTGACACGCCCGAGTATGTTCATGCAAAAGGTTTTTTTTAACATTTTTGAAAATCTATAGCCGTTTCTCCCGCCGATGAAATGGTATATATGTTATATAACGTTTTTTTGTTTTTGTCATACATGTTTTGCAATCTAATAGGTATCTATGACGCTTGAGTAAATGCAGATTAACAGAAAACAACCGTACTGTTTCTTCATCGGTTTATACATCGTAACGTTATAGTTTCACTTGTTAAAAACTTCAATACTGCATAAGAAAACAAATAAGCCCCTATATCCATACGATCTCAAACAATTAAATGAACATCGCATTAAACTCTAAAGAACTTAAACCAATGTAAAATTTCCCTTACTCATTCGATCTTCTCGGGGAATAAAACTACACTGTTGAAGTGTCAGCAGCCATTTAACTATTATGAAGCGATCTAAATTGCACTAAAAAGAATAAGCATTTTAATACATTAGGTTTCAATTATTTTGAAGAAAATCTTAAGTTATCAGAATTATCATATACCTATCAATAAAGTGTTTTTTTTTGTTAAATAAAGCAAATAACGTCTTTTTGTACATATTGCCATATTATTTCTGCCGTCAGTCTGTCTGTGAAGCATGCTTGTTACGTGACATAGCAGAGTCAGACTTTATGAATCAAAGCTAAATTATGTCATCTATATTCAACTAGTCTGTCGAGTTTTTACTCGCGATGCAAAGAAAGACGTGTAATAAGTTTGTCTGTCTGTAGAATTGTTTAAGCTAAACCAATGGACCAATTTCTAGAAAGTTATTTTTGGCTATAACTGATTCTATTCAGAGTCATATAAAAGGTATAAGAATAAGCAAGGATTTTCAAAAGCATTTTAATCAACAACAAAAAACTAGGTAAATGGAAATAGTACTGTATTGTCACGTGACCCATGTCAAGATACTGTCTGTTTCCAATGTTTTTGACTTCCCGTTGGTGTTTTCATATACACTACAGGGGCCTAAGTCTCGTTGCTTAAAATTGCACGTATGAAATTGTTATTTTATCATAATTGCATAATAATACACAAATGCTAGTCTCGTAAGCAATTGTAATTTTATTGTAACAATTCGTATTGCTTTTTTGGGAAATAACAATTGTGGTCAAAAAGGTAGTCAGCTCTCCCTCTATGCCACACAAAAAAATGCATAAAACCATACATTTTGACTTCTGTCAGCTTTGCATTCAATCATTACGCAATACGATAACGATAAAATAACAATACAATAATTATTGAACAATACAATAGCACTTGCAAATTACGAGACTCGGGCCCCTGTTCATTTGTCTAGGATTAAGTGGTTCTGACAACCGTTTTGCTGCCATTTATTCTAAAGATCTAGATGGTAATCTAACAATTGAGAAAAGTAGATATTAAAGAGTTAAGATTGGTTAACCTGAGAAACAGCCATAATAGCAGGAGGTGATATTGATGTAACTACACTTTATGAACAAGTTTTAAATAATCACATGATATTGGTCGTCCTGGGAAATAACTTTGTTTATACTCGTCATGTCAATTTAGTTGTCAATGGTGCCTTAATAATGGGTCCATATTGGCCCGTCTAAAGTTGTTTACCCGAAAATGTTCTTATTTGTAGTCCTAATGATTAATCGTTATAAAATTTTTCTTTCTAAAGTTTTCATGTATACAATTTGAACCACTAGCGACGATGTTCATAGGACTCATGTTTCCGAAAAATTACATTCATAATATCACTAATAGATAAACTTTGAACACCTACTTTTGTTTTTATAACGCTGTTATTCCTAAACCTAATTCATATTATATTTCTACTCATAATAAAAATCAAAAAATAAAATACTTTAATTAAAATAATGCATGGTTGGTTGATCTAAATTAAAAAGAAATGAAATATCGTAAAGACACATGGGTGCACAGGTGTTATTATCAAAGTAATTGTATGTGTATATGAATAAAATTTCGAAAAACGTTTAGTACTTTTGCTTCGAGGAATGTAAATAATGTAAATACTTTGCATTTTTTACTAATCTTAAGTCTTTTCTGTAGCGCGAAACTAATTCTTACGTTACCAAATTAGCGCTTCGCCGGGTGCTGCCGTGCCCCGCTCGCTACGCTCGCTCGGCTCGCGCATGTGGGGCAAAAGTCAACCTAACACACTCGTTACTGCGCTCCACGCTAACCTATTCTCGCTATTTTATTATTAACATTTTCTATTTATTCCATTTGAGTAAGTTTGACCCTCTACATATAATTTCAACTAAAGCCTATAACCAAAAACTATTTCAATTTGACGAGCGTTTGTAAACGGACTGTGCAGTTTGTAAAATGCCGAATTTTAGAATTTGCCTGCCACTTACGTTTTGTCGATCATTATGAATAAAAAATATTGCTTTGAATAATAGTAGAAAAGACGGTTTTGTTGAGAAAATGTAGGAAAAAATATAGTAGCACAATAGATTTTTATTGCTACTGACATTTTGTAGCTGAATGATTCGAAACTATGAACATTAGAAACAGAGTAGTTAGGAATTGAGATTGCTAGGATGAAAAAAATTAAGAAGAACATTTTCGGAGTTCCAATAATCGGAGTTGAAAATTTAGGCGAACTTTGGCGTTCCCCTTAAAATTAGGTAATTTGTTTTTTTTAGAAACCACGTAAAATTTACGTTTATAATAAAACAATATGGTGTATGGTCAAGGTTTTAACTATTCCAATCTTTAATAATACTGTTATATATATTTTTTAGACGATTCATTCAGGATGACCTGATTCAACCCAGCTAGACTGAGTTACCGAAAAGTAGAGCGCCATGAACCTTATTAACTTGTGAATTTGTATCGAAGAAATCATCTCTTTTTAATGAAAATACAGTGCATATTCACAATAATACAGTATCGATTAAAGCTAAAAACAATTTTCAATCAATAATTGTTACGTAATTAAATTTGCCACAAAGTGCATTAAAGTTAATTGAACAAATCTATTACAATGAATTCATATCTTAACCTACATTAAAACCTCAAATATATTGTGGCTTAAGTCCCTTTGGACAATTTGGCTACGTATCAACAATTTTGGTCAATTACCTCCCCTATGATACGGTTATTTATCACTCAATGATCAAATAGTGCCGCCTATATTGGATACATCCGGACTTTGGTTCTATTACGGATACCTATATTAACAAAAACACGTCTGAAAACAGGAAACAAAAACGATTTTCTTATTAGCACGTAACTCCGGTTAGAGTGGTACATATTTATCTATATGTAGCAATAAAAACGATAGTGAACTGTGAATATTATTCTAATCTGACTTGGAAGTTCATTTTTTTTTTATGAGGGAAGCTAGCAGACGAGCATGCGGGTCACGTGATGGTTAGTGATCACCGCCGCCCATATACACCCACAATCACAAATGTATTGAGGGTGCATTGCTAGCCTTTGAAAAAATTGGGCACCGGATATCGCACTCACCGAACGAAACGCAGGAACATCATCCCTACTTCACGTCGGTTTTCTGTGCGACGGTGGTATTTCACCGGTCGAATCAGCCCATTAATCGCTGTAAACAGAGCCTACAGCTAGACTCTACCACTCTAAAAAATATATCATTATCATTTTATAAGCTCATATACTCGTACATAGCTCGTTACTCGTATAATAAAAAAGTAATGTAATGTAAGTTACAGTTGATGATAATACACAATTTAAAATAATTATATTTTTGTGAATTAACTTTAAACATCCCGTTTTGCATAACCCTAAGTAGTAACAGTAATACCATACGTAAACACGTTAACGAAACTGTTTGTTTTCCATAGGTCGATTCTTGTCGTACCTTGGAGCTCCAAAAGGATGCGACATTCAGCGATAAAGCCTTCTTTTGTGCCCGTAATGCATAATTATTGGATTTAGGACGACATGCAACCTTTGGAATTAGGTCAACGTCCCATCGCGATGAGAATAAATTCGAATACTTTGTATTGATCTTAAGACAAGTCACCGGCAATTGATTTTTAAATTCGAAGAATTAGTGTGTTTTTTTTTTGTATCTTTTAAAATAATAGTAAGTGGTCAAGACCGGATTCAAGGGGAATGTGAATTGAATGAATAAGAAAGAAAATATTTTTTTATAGTTACTTGCCATTTATGGAAATTAACAAAAAAAGTCCTGACTCTATACGAGATGACTCTATACGTAAAAGTTAGTCATGGTTGAAAATCCAATCGTAAAAAAATACTTATTAACTCTACAAATAAGTAAACTCGTATTCTACCGAATTACAAAATAAATGTAAAAACCCAAAAAGATCGTTGTGAAAGTAGGTTTTAGTAATTAATTGACATATAGGTTGACTTAAAGTTCAAGGTTTCAACAAATATATCGACTAGTGCTTCGGTGCTGTATTCGACGATACGTCGCTGGTAATGCTTATACCAGTTTTTAGGACAAATTACCAATCAGTAAGTTATTGAAATGCTAATCTACATTTTATACGTTTAGCTAACGAATCGTTAATTACGTGTTCTTTCGGGTATAGTAACTAGAAATTAATATACTTAGTATAAAATATGTAGTACTTTGTCAATTTCTAATCAGTGTCATTTTGACAATCTTTAAACTGACCAAGTCTGAAATAACCATCAGTCTTAAGTGTCTTTTAGGATTTTATGGTAAGTTTCTTTCCTCAAAAAAAATGCCCATGATACCTACCACTTACACAGTTTTCTCGAAGTTTCTATAGTTGTCATTAATAATAAATTTTCTATTTTAATTGATAACTTTAGTACCTATATTAGTCAATATATTCAGAGTATTACTTTACTTATTATTAATTAGGCGTTTTGATAAAATATGGTATGTACCGACATACCGGCAGTTCCTTGTTTCAAAGTAAGTTTTAAACCGTTTTAAACCCCATTCTTTCAGTAAATTATGTTTATGATATAACAAAAACTGTTTACACTAATATCGAAAATATGAATAGGTACTCAAATCCTTTCCCCATTACTGAAAATGCAAAGTAGAAATTAAAATGAAGCAGGCCCTGCTTGTGTCAAGAGGCATCTAAAGTTTGCAGAGAAGCAAGTTAATATCATATTAAAAGCCTTATCAAATATTACAAGTGTTTCAGATGACTGTGTCCCAGTTTTAAAGGCATTATTCTGTTTAGTTAATGTTTAAAATCTGACGATTGTAAAGAAATTTCCAGAATATATTCCGTCAATGTGATAAGGTACGAGTATGAATCAAAAAGTTAAAACATATATCAAAAATTTCAGGGAGTAAAAGTATTTAAGTTAAAATAAAAATAACTTTGTATTTATGATAACGTTAATAATTTAATTATTATGCAGCAGGTATTAATTGCTTCATAAGGTTTGTTTTGAAAATTCTCTAACCCTAAAAGGCTTATTCGTGTTACCTAGTTACGCAGGGTAGTAAGAAGATTGAGACGTTCACTGTAAATATGTAAGTAAGACACCTACGCAGTTTTCTGTAAGTTGAGCCGCTTCTCAGCGAAGCCTTAGAAGCTAGGACTCACCAGACCGAGGGGCATGGGCGCGGTGCGTCCGCACTACCGCACAACAATTAGAGCAAATCCACGGAGATATGCTCCCGACATCTTCTTTCCCATCTCTCATCAGCTTAACTAGTCTACGTGCAAAGATGGACGCCTTCGCCGCCGCCGTCCCTCTGTTGCTAGGTGCAGAAACGCGGACTCCTCAACCAATCCAACACGGTTTTAGTCATACTTAATCAATTATCACATACACCGTCAAATGTCGAGTTAGGTGTTTATTTGGCACGAGAGGTGGCGAGCCGCGGGCGGAGGGCCAGCGTCGCAGAGTGGCGAGCGAGTGGCGCGAGGAGACGGCGGCGGCGGAAGGTCGGGGAAGCCGGGATGGCCGCGGGCCCGGGCCGTGACGTCAGCGCCGGCTCGGCGCCGCTGCCCAGCTCACCACCGTCGTCTGCCAATTACTACTTTAAATACACCAGCGCGAAACAAAAGGCGACGACGCGACAGTGGGGTGCGGGCGGAGCGCTCTCGCCGCAGGAGCGACGCGGGCCGCCATCTAGCGGGCGAGCGGCGAGCAGTGGGCTCGGCTGCGGCGGCCGGGCTGCGGGCGCGGCGGGGCCCGGGCACGGTCACTGGCGGGGGCGTACCGTCGTCAGAGCGTGGCTGCGTGAGGTGGTGGCGGTCGGGTGGGCCATGCTGTCAGGCGGCGCGGGAGAGGCGCGGGCCGGGCATGGCGGGCTCGTCGACACTGCGGTGCGGGCGTCCGCGGCGCGCGCTGCACGCTCGCCACACTGCGCGCGCAGCCGCCCCCGCGCGCCGCGCCGCCCCCGCCGCCGCCTGCAGCCGCGTGCACCGCCGCCACACCGCCCACACAACAAAACACACGCTATCTATCGATTGTACACTCCGCTTCGCTCTGCACTTTCGCAAAGGTCGCCCTGCTGCACTCTGGAGCCGGAGTATCCTCGAAGATGGCCAGACACCTCCTAAGAATGTTGCAACGACCAACAAAAACCAAATTCCTAGGCCATTCCGATCGTTTCATACGTAGGAATTTAATGGCGCCACGAACGATTCCGTTTCGGAGAAAAATTAATTGACGTTTCAGCTCTTGGTTTTACTTTGGCTAATCAACGTTATGGAAGTGTAATCGTCTTCAGGGGACCAATTAGAGGTGACCTACATAGCGGGTACATAAGTGAATTGAATTTTATAATGCATGGGGACGTTTTACATTTGCTAAATCTTGGGCAGGGAATGTTATACTTATGTAAAACGCTATTACTAAACATGAGACCATTTCGGCCATGATTCTCTTGAAAAACATTTTCAACGTTGTTAGCGAAATTGCAGAAAATATTTGAATGCAATATTGACATGTACGCTGATCTTCGGTGTATAAATCCTCTGAGAGTTGGTTGGCAGACAGTTTGGCGTGGGACCAACGACAGAATCAGTTTTGAAGCATACATCATCTCAGCGTTCCCGCCCCGCTCTGCCGCTGAGCGGTCCTGTAGTTTTTGGTCGCCCAACTTATTAGATACGAATATTATATCTAGCTGTTAGCTTACACTGTTTTTGGTGGTTAAGAAAGGATTAAAAACGATTTCAAATGAAAACTTATAAGAGACATAGCGCTTTAGAAATATATAAACAAGTGTTTGTTGTTTTAGAAAGAAAACAGTTTTAAAAGTTGCGTTATTTAGAAATACGATACACAGATGATTACCGAAGGTAAAACAAAAACATTTACAGCATTATCCTGACCTTTAAAAGTTTTTTCCCCAAGCATAAGCCTGTTATGAAAATTTGCAACGTAGGAATAATTCACAATGTAACGGGTCAAAGCCTACAATCGCTTTGCACAATATACTACTCGTAGAACAACATGCTTTTTCGTAACTGAACGTTAAAAAAGGTCCCGCCGCCCACGCCGTCCATAATCAGCCTCCTACAAACTAGATTTTATGGTAAGGCGGTAAATGCCACGGGGAATTCATAAAGCTTTACACAATATAAAGTAATCGAATAACAATGCACTAGTTAGTGGACAGTTAGTTTACGGCACAAAACTTTTTTCACGTGACAGGCAATTGTTTTTGTGGGAGTGAAGTGACAACGTCGTTTCATATACATATGGATAGATCTTTTTTTATTGAAGAGGAAGAGAAACAAAAGATGTTCCATTACTAACTACTTTTTTAAGTAAAACTTTGTACGTTTTCTTAATTAACTTGCGTTTAAAGTTTAAGTAGTTTACTGATATCTAGAAAGCGCTTTGTATTCGTCAAGTCCAACTAGATGCATATTGGACGGCTTTAAATCCAGCCAGTGGGGAAGTGACTTTCCTACCGAAACTCGTCAAGGGCTGTAATATTGGTTCTAAGAAATTTAACACGAGAAAAATATGTACCGCAAATCTATTTTCAGCACTCGCAATAAGAGAAAAATATGTAGATATTGCGTTTCATTTACGAGTAGGTATATTTTAATGTAACGACAAACAACCCGGTTGTGTTTGAGAGTGTATGTAAAATGCAAGCCTCTTTTAGGTCACTCTGAAAGTCTATGTGAGAACCTACAAGTAAACTATATTAAACAGCCGACGTAGTAGTGGTACCAACTTACTAACAGTTTTAATAAAAATATACTAAAACCAATTAATCATATTTAAACAATTTGTACTACAAATAGCAAAACTTTTACAAAATATTTATAATAAGATATATTTTTGTATGTTGAACAGCTCAGAAATTATGATAAAAGCAGCGTCGCCTTGTCTAGACAGAACATAGACAATCAGTCTATGAGGCTAGAGTTGAAAATAAATCAGAAAAGATATTTCTAGACTAAGGAATAACACAGACTTGTTACATACTTTTTTCCTCTGACCTCTTACGCCAAACAAGGTATTTTAAACCATGTAGGCGTATACCAACTTCAAAGAAAAGAAGGGTATGCTTACGTGACTTTAAACTTTGCAAATTATCGTCAAAAACGCCGACGTATTTCATACACATTTCCCCTAAAATTATGCTTATTACAAACACGTAATTATTAAAACGTCATGCAAATTCATGCAGCATACATGTCACTGTCTCCAGGGGCTGCACTGCATTTTTTTAATTTGCCCCCGACATAACAAACATGTGGAATAATATTTTAGGACCAACACGAAAATGGCTGTGGCCCGGATCCCGTATGCGCGATTAAAAAGTCTCCGAGACCGTGGAGTAAAGAAGATAAACCAAGTGTTTTTTCTATAACTTGGGTTCCAACTTACCTAAGCCAGACATGTGTGTAATTTTACTCTTTGAATTTAGGATGACCATATATATTTTTCCTGTTCCGCATTGTTTTTTAACACTTAAAATGGTAGTGAAATAATCGTGGAAAACCCGTGGTTTATGAAGTTAACGTAAATACCTACTGCACAGTTTAGTTAGAAAGATAATCAATAATTAATTTTATAAATGCAAACTTTTAATGATAACTAAGCACAATTCAAACCATATTGAAGACTAGCAAAATTACATATTTTTTTAACATATATATTCAAGTTAATATTGAATACCACATCCTTTGTTTCGTGTTTACTGCCGTTGAATATTGTAGTCGACTTCCTTGTCTCGTATTCAGCAGTAGGCCTACCCACTATCAGACTTTGTTTTTCTTTTGTGTTACTCTTTGCTCGTCTTCGAACAGCAAGTCTAAAATATGACGTAGATGCATTCAGAAAACTTAAGTTTTTAACCCAGAAGCGCTTGAGAATACGTAGTTAACTTGCAATTTATGCATTGTGTAGTTGTGCATGAGATTGAGGACAAAGCAAGTAAAATGTTATTCTGTTTCTATAAGAACATTTTATGAATAAGAATAATTTCTTTGCTGAGCAATATATAGAGGTAGTCAACCTTAGGTTTAGACCAACTATGGTAAAATACAATATATTTTAGTGGAGTAAGGATGCAGTCCTTACCATTAGATTTTGATTTAAAAGTATTGTCTTCTATTATATTATAGATTCCATGAAGTTATTAATGCAGTTATAGGTACGACGAATTACAAGTTAAACTATACTTAAATTATAGTGGGGACCACTTTAATTTGACAAAACTTTTTACATTTTTAACATAGTTTATTTAACTTAAAACATTTACATCAAACAAAACGTTATTTCAGCCGACAATAATAGCATATAAGTAGGTAAAGTAAGACATAATGTAGGGCACACGTTCCACTTGACGCGGCGACTTTCTAAGGCTTTGTCATCAACGCACAGTCGGCTATCTTAACCAAGTTAACGATCATCTATTTAACAATTGTTTTTTTTTTCATTATAACTTTTAATTAGTAAAAACAAATACAAAAATCATACAGTAAATAGTCATATGGTAATAACTATTAATTTTGTATGTCTTAAATAAATAAATTAAATTATATGTCTGACGCTTTACAAAACTAGATAAAAATACGAAACTTTGGCAAAATTGTATACGCAAGCATTAAAACCGAACAGAAAGCAAAGTAAGTTGTAATGTCCTCATCTATATCTGAAAAAGAGTATTAATGGTTTTTTAGTAACCTAAATAAAATGTATTTATCTTTTCGAAAAATATTTTCATAATTTAACATTAATCTACTTTGTTTTAATGCCCGCAAAAGTATAAAACCGATATAATTCCACAATAATCTAGAATCTTTTATTAAAAAATGTTTTTCACATCTTCAACTGTTGTTGCTGTGAGGCACGATCTCATCAGGCAAATTCAATGTTTATAATATAAAGAATTAAACCTTGAACTTGAGTGACTCGATTGTAACTCACTTTGCATGCTTCGGTCTTCATCCTCTTCCAGAAGTTTCTTGTTATTTTACAACTCCATTCATCATATTTTAAAAATACAACGATGCCATTTAATTACATTTAACATTTGTTGACAGAATTGCAAGCGGTAAACATACATTTTTTTAGATAACTATGTGTATTTGTAGTAAGCCAGAAAATGTTAAATCGTGAAATTAATATTTTTTTAGTTACATAAGAAGTTAAAATACAGTTAAAATGTAGTTAAAATCAGTTAGTAAATACATATTTTTATCGATTCGTGCCACGTAGATAATTAGTTGCATAACATTCGAGACGTTGCCTACTTGCCTTTTAGTTAAAGACGAAGTTAATAAATCAAATATCTAAAGAGCATTACCATACAAATTATAAATAAACGATTTTAAATTTGCCTTAACAAAGCATTACATACTTAAATAATCTTTTCTCATCGGATTATAACATTGAACAGCTAACAAAATATAAATTGATAAAACACACTACCCAGTCTCTCTAAATTCAAAGTAGAGCAGCCTCTGATCGCCCAGCCTTACATTGGCAACTTAGTGTAAAAATATTGGATGTAAACCGGGCCTGGGGTCAACTGCACCGGGCACCGCGGCGGGGCGGCGACGGGGCGGCGGCGGGGCGCGGGCGGGGGCGCGGCGGCGGCGGGGCGGCCGTCGACCTCGGTCACTAGGTCGTCGCCGCATCGCATTGCAGCCTACCTACCACACACTTGAACTCTCCTACTTTTAGGAGACTGAGGCAGGACTATGGCGTATTGGCATATGCAAGCCTTTGTCGTAAGTTAGTTCTGATAAAAAAGGAAAAAAATGCTTTTGGGTACTTGGATCTTGTAGGGACGACGTTATCGAAAAATTGAGTTTTTTCACTCCTTGCATTAGGGTCTAGGTCTAGTTTTTAGCCGCTCAAAAACAATTGATTGCTTACAGTATAGATACCATAGAGGGATTAAAGTGCTTTAGAATGCAAAATGACGCTAAAGGACATATAGTTAGCTACGTTTACATTTATACACATTGCAGTGCAGGGAATAATAGTGATTTATATTTATGTATAGTCAAACTGTGTCCTACGTTAGTAACATTGGCCTGGCTTTTTCATTTAGTAAACTTATAAGTAATAACCAGCGACATAAATAAAGCAAAACAGTTTATGTTCGCTGCATAAGCATAAAAGTTTACCTGTCATAACTTTAGCTTATGTTTTGAAATTTAATAAGTAAATGACAAGGAATTAGTTAAATCTCGTAAATTTGGGTAGAGCTTTATTTTGCATACTCCGTTTAGAAGCATTTTGCAAAGGGAGAATAAAATATTAACTCTCACATACACTTTTTATTACCAAATGATTTTTTATTACTTAAAAGTTCATACCAAAATCATTTTGCATCTTGATCTTCCTCAATATGGCGTCGAAATACAAATCCGCAGGTAACAGAATCCTAATCCAGAACAAATCTTTAAGACATTTTCTTTGTAAAATATTTTCAAACTTTATTTACACCGATTACACTAATTTAAATTATTGAATTGAAGAAACACAGTTTGCGTTAAGCTTTTAAAAATGTTTATCCTATTTTAAAATAATGAATAAATAATATAAGCAGGAAATTTTGCATTATATAAAACAATTTAATGTCATTTTAGTAATAAAACTACTGTCATATACTCCAAAACTTGCTTTACGAGAACTTTTTATGCGCAAATTTACCATACCTACTACACTTATTTTTTACTACACTTTACCTTTTACTATTTTTAATAACAAAATATCAGACCAAACAAAAAAGTGTTTCACGATCCACTAACCGGAAATAAAAAAAAAACATTTGGCTACCTGAACTATTCTATTGAAACTATCATTTTTCATAAACCATTTTTACTACGGCTATTCACATTTTTTATTTCTTTTTCTGGCTGAAATTTTACACTAAAATTGCGAATGACACCTGCGTTTTGAGTTTACTTCTCATCTACGTGTTTTATTTTTTTTCACTTTAACGGAGCAAAACTATATTAAGGAATAAAGTATATTATTGAATTATATTTAATCAGTTTATTTTACAGGATTAAAAAATAATTATTAAATTCTTATAAAAAAGGTCAATTTCTTCAATTTCAAGTTAAAGGTGCGTATCTTACTTTAATAAAATAACTGAACAATACTCAAAGAAAATAGAAAGAAAATTTAACCAAATGATACAGAAAAATAAAAAGATACTTGCAGAATGACATAAAAATGTAAAGTAATGGTTCAGGAAACTCAGAATCGCCAACAGTTTTGTGCTCCAAAGTTGACAAGTTTCCATCGAACATACAACTTTGACTGCTCTCCAAAGTTTAGAATCTAGAAACTTGCAATATGCCAGTGTTTAGATATAACTTTGAAGGCAGTAAATGTGTAATAAGTGAGTTTAAGCGCAAAGCTTGGTAGTATCGCTTATCATAAACCAAATCTTACTAAGGGCCGATTTTTCAATAGTCAGTTAAGCCTTCAGATAGGACCTATTCTATGGATAGCAAGATTGTGAATTTTTCAATTAGCGGATAAGCTCTAACAGAAGGTTAAATTCGATAACTGACTGAAAAACTTAGCTGCCTCTTTTTGCCTCAGTTAGGGCCGATTTTTCAATAGTCAGTTAAGCCTTCAGATAGGACTTATTCTATGGATAGCAAGATTGTGAATTTTTCAATTAGCGGATAAGCTCTAACAGAAGGTTAAACTCGATAATTGGCGGATAAACTTAGCTGCCTCTTTTTGTCTCAGTTAAGCAGTTATCTAACAGATTATTTGACGTTTCTGTCATCATGCGTATGTAAATATAGGATAATTTATTTGTGTTTTGCTTATTTTTTGTAAAACCATGGATATTTTACTTTATTTGAAGACAATAATGTATAGTTATCAAAACGGGACAAAAATATACATCACAAGAGGTTTAATTTTGAATATCTGTGCAATAAGCTATTGTTGACATCACAGATGTATACATTTCTAGATGGAGTATTACGTTTGATGTGTGCGTGTCACAAATAACACACTGCTAAAGAAAGATACGCTTATTAAATTATAGATTTTTGGGAATTATACGTATTAAAATACTAAGTAATTATTATGAAATACAGTAAGGCTAAGTATCTGTGAATATATGAAATACTTACCAAATCGTTTTTTTTAAAAAGCATCAAAAATATTCTTAGCAATCAAAATAATAAGATAGAAATACTTTCGCAAAGTTTACAGACACATGTTAGTATTTGTAATTTTAACTTGTATTTTATTCGGTGGGCTTCATCTAGTTTTCATTAAATCTATGTATTATCGTTGACGGCAAATCTTGATGTCATACCTAAATTTTTTGTCAATTGGGACACCCGCTGTCAATGCGTTGAAAGTTTACAGTCCTTTTCTAACAACTGTAAAATATATAAGAATGTCTCTTTCTTACACAAAAATCATTAGGATAGCTAGCAGAGTGTTATTTGACCATTGAAAAATTGAAACTTTATTATTCGTCTCAGTTAAAGCTATCTGGCTGTTCAATATCTGGCGTTTTAACTATCTATTGAAAAATCGGCCCTTAAGCAGTTATCTAACAGATTATTTGACGTTTCTGTCATCATGCGTATGTAAATATAGGATAATTTATTTGTGTTTTGCTTATTTTTTGTAAAACCATGGATATTTTACTTTATTTGAAGACAATAATGTATAGTTATCAAAACGGGACAAAAATATATATCACAAGAGGTTTAATTTTGAATATCTGTGCAATAAGCTATTGTTGACATCACAGATGTATACATTTCTAGATGGAGTAATACGTTTGATGTGTGCGTGTCACAAATAACACACTGCTAAAGATACGCTTTATCAAAATGAGGATTTTTTGAGAATTATATTAAAATACTAAGTAGTTATTAAGACATACAGTAACATAAAGTATCTCTGAGTATATGAAATACCAAATCGATTTTTTAAAAAAGCATCAAAAATATTCTAAGCAATCAATATAATAAGATAGAAATACTTTCTCAAAGTTTACAGACACATGTTAAAATATATTGTATTTGTAACTTTTATTTGTATTTTTTTTCGGTGGGCTCCATCTAGTTTTCGGTATATCTATGTATTATCGTTGACGGCAAGTCTTGATGTCATACCTAAATTTTTTGCCAATTGGGACACCCGCTGTCAATGCGTTGAAAGTTAACAGTCCTTTTCTAACAACTGTAAAATATATAAGAATGTCTCTTTCTTGCACAAATATCATTAGGATAGCTAGCAGAGGGTTATCTGACCATTGAAAAATTGAAACTTTATTATTCGTCTCAGTTAAAGCTATCTGGCTGTTCGATATCTGGCGTTTTAACTATCTATTGAAAAATCGGCCCTAAATATCAAAAGTAAAAATAACGGAGTCGTAGCATTGTTAATGAACTACGGCCTACGCCTACTACGCCGTAGCAACGTAGTATAATAATTGTTAATGATTCGCTTGCAACTAATACATATTAAAACAAGGCTTTAGAAATCAACATTTATTCTACAAAGTCTAATCAAGTAAATAATTATTTTTTGCTGGCATCTTGTAAAGCAACAAAGCTACAAAATTAAAAAATATTTTACATGATATTCAGTCAAGTGAAGTCAAATCAGCAAGTCAAAACTATTTCCAGGTGGCGTGTGTTAATTATCGTACATTATGACCCAGTCCTCAGTCTGTAAGCATTCTGAAGTGTGCATTTGCGCTGCGCCCCGAGCTATAGTCTAGTTCGCGAGAATTTACCTAACTTGTCAATAGTTGGTGTAAACTTATTTTGAACTAAATACGAAGGGGAGTCTCCTAAACTGCTTTATTCTTAATTTATAACCATGTCAACAGTAGCTTGAAAATTAATTAGCCTAATGTTATTATAAATTTTATAAAAAAAATATGTCAAAATAAGGTAGGTATTTTTTATAATAAAGAAATAATTCTGTTCTGCTTTTATTGCTTTATAAGCAATTGCTATTTACGAATATTTTTTTTAGAAAAATAATTTATTATCATTATAATGGGCGTAGAAAGACTGCTTCCAAAAACGAAAACTATGCATTGCTGGAAGGGTACTCGTTACGTTAATTACAAAAAATATGTTATTTTTTATTTTTATTTTTTTACCTAATTGTGCATAAATTGCATATAAACTATAAAATTTCCGCATTTTTGCAAATTAAACAGTGTTTTAGTTTAATTTGCTATGTAAACCATCGCTCCTGAATCATTAACTGATGTTCCAGCGATGACCACAAGCGCTGAATACCACTTTTCAATCCTTAATAACCTTTGTTAAATTAAGTTGTCTAAGTATAGGTTGTTAGTGAACTTAGTCACTGTTTAGAGTCAAGAATACGTGGTTTCAGGCTTCGGAAATTATCTTTTTACACCCGTTACCTATAACAGAATCAGCACCAAAACAAATTCTAAAATTACAAATTTTCAAAAATAAATGAAAACAAATCACTTCTATCGTTAACACAAATCCAACCATTTGTAACATTGAAGTAAAACTCTTCAAAGTTCATTTATTTAAAGTTTTTTTTCAAAAGCCAACAAACTAACCAAAACATTCTATCAAACTCGCGCTGCATTTCACCATTCCCACTATTTACACATCCCCAAGCATCTCTCCACCCCGCGTACACCAGTCATACACTCGTGTGAACTGACGGCACAAAAGAAAAACTTGATGGCCTACAAACGAGGCGGGCCAGCTCCCGTTCAGAGACCATGTATATAAACTTTACTTTTTGTTCGTATTTTAAAATTGTACATGTGTTTTTTTTGCTAAGAAATGTATCCTACAATGAATGAATGAATGAATGAATCATTATCATTATCATTACATAGTATAAATCTATGTCGCTAATTCTGTCTGTTTGTATGTTTGTCCGCTAACTCCTCCTAAACCTCTTAACGGATTTTAATGTGGGTTTCGCCGTCTTTTAGGTATTTTTTTCATTTAAATTTGTAAATAAAGAACATTTAGAAAAAGTTGTTATAAGTTAGCCAAAATTCAACGTATCGTGAACAAGTCGAATTTCGCCATTGCGAAGCGTGGGAGGGTCACTAGTAATATTATAAAGTTTATAAGTATGTATGGATGTATGGATTTTTGTTACTCTTTCACGGAAAAACTACTGGACGAATTAGGATGAAACTTTACAGTGATATAGGTTATACATCAGATTAACACGTTGGGTACTTTTTACGGCGGCAAAACTTTGCATTCCCACGGGAAACCGACTTCCACGCGAACAGAGTCGCGGGTGCCCACTTGTAAGATATTTAAGGAGGTATGCAATTATAGGTAAATTAGCTTTAGGTCTGTAGGTTTGAATGGGTTAGCGTCAGATTTCTGTTTTTATAACATACACGGTGACTGTTTTTGCGTAAGAAAAAGAGGTCGGCTTTTGTCCTGGCTTCACCAGTGAAGTCATTCTATAAAAGATTATTAAGAGTTTAAAAAAAAAACTCATCGTCTCAGAAAATTGGTTTACTGTAAAAAGTTGCAAACTGCTTTTCCAATTCCAAAAAAAAATTCATTGAATATTTCAATTTTTTGTTTCTAATTTTAGATTACTGTTTACTAATGTCTATTTCCTTCGTAATCTCATAATTTCATTTAACTTAATAATAATAATAATAAATAACCCCCCTGAGGGACCACCTTGCCGCGGTAGGGGGGCTTACGGGAAGCACGGTACTGATATAGTCTTTAATCATCTTGACACTTATAAACCCTTCCCCAACTAACGGTCCCAACTCCCTAACTCCGAAGTCCTAAAGCCTTTTTCCCTCTTCCTTTCCTAAATAACCCACTTTCCCATAACGCCAATCCAAGGTCTGCCGTGCCGAGGGATGCGTGGCCGGGGGCGTGCCCGGTCGCGAGCGTGCCACGCCTGGAGCCAGGGCGAACTCCAGATGTAATCTGCGTTTCGCAGAAAAGCTCTTATCCGGGCAAACAGGGCTCTGCCAGGATGGACCACTAGAATTCCCTTGCTAATCGTGGGAACAACATGGAAAAAACTTTAAAAAAATACAATTTAAGAAGTCGCCTTAGCTCAAATGCTACTTCCGTAGATTCGGAAGAACCTTTTTCCGATACAGACTCTGCTTATAGACCTCCCAGTAGGTCATCTATCACAACTGTTTCGTCTCTTGGAGATGTTGTACAGGTGGCTCCTGTAGTCGATGAACCTGTACCCAACTCAAAAACAAGAGCACGCAGAAAATGGACTTTCGATATGAATCAGTTCATATTGCGTACCTATCTACAACTTACATCTTTAGATACTGACACGAAACAATATGTTACACCGCTACATACACTATTCATGCAACAATTTCCTGATGTAACTGTATCCCCCCAACAACTAGCTAATCAAAGGAGGGCCATTGTCCGTAGTGGACTACTAACCGAAGATGTAATTCATTCTATATACAACGAAGTGCAATCTGAATTAGCAAATGGTACAGAAACAATAATACCCTCTCAATCTTCATATTATGAAAATAGCTCATTAATTAATTCAAATACCAAAACCAAATGGTCGCTAAGCGAACAGCTTGAACTACTGTACTGTTTTTATCAATCCAGAATTAGAGGTGGCGGTTACATCAAATACCTAGAAAAACTATTTAAAGAAAGAAACGCTAACAACCTAAAAGTTCAAATGTTTGATGGTAATAAACTAGCGACTCAAGCGCGCAGCATCATATCGCGTAAAGTTATATCTGACAGTACATTAGCAGAATTAAAACGAAGAGCTGAAACAGACTACAATCTTTCGGAAACGCCAATTGTAAATACCACAGTTAGTACACATATATTAAACTCAACTAATAATACATTAAACACAATACCTGAAGAACTTTCGAATACCACAGACACTGCACTTTTTTCTTCAAATTCAAACAATAATTTTAATGAAGCTATTCAAAATCAACCGAATGCATCTTTGGGTAGCTCTTCTCAAGAGTCAATAGTTGATATACCAAACAATTTTCTAGACAACATCAAAAGCCAATTTGAAAGTGCGTTACAAAGATTTCGTAATAGCAACCCTACTACTAGACCTCAAATCCCCAAACAAAATTCCTCTACAAAACTTTCAAATATCATCCATTGCCTTAATAACCATATATTGCCACTGTACGTTAATCCAGACATTGATTTCCAAACACTTCATTCATTAATATATTCAGCTGCATACACGGCAGCATTGGCCAATGGAAGCAAGATAAAATGCTTAAATCACGAACGTGCAGATCGTAGGGATCGACATAAACCAGCATGGCAAAAACGCCTGGAAAAAAGAATAGTAAAGCTAAGATTCTATATTGGTCATACTACTCAATTTATTGCCGGTAACCAAAATCCTAAAATCTTAGCAACAGTGCGAGAGGTTCAACAAAAATACACTATACATGCCACACATGAGAATAATAATTTGCAAATAATGGATTATCTCGACACACTTAAACAAAAGTTAAACACACTAGCAAGCCGTCTTAAACGATACTTAAAATGTACAAAACGTAAATCTGAAAACTTACTGTTTAATATTGCAGAAAAACAATTCTACAGAAAACTTTCATCGAATAACGAAAACCAGTCAAATGATTTGCCTTCACCCGATGCACTTAAAGATTTCTGGGCAAGTATATGGGATGTACCGGTAACACATAACGAAAACGCTGAGTGGATACACAATATTAAACAAGACCATATTCCAGAACAAAAGTTTGACTTTATTTCACCCGAAATATTTCATTATGTCCTGAACCGAAGCCACAATTGGAAAAGCCCTGGCACCGACAACATACAAATATACTGGTACAAGAAACTTACATGCCTACATCCATACATCTACACTCATATTAACAAATTCATTGAATCACCTGACACATTACCAGAATTTATAACGCAAGGGATTACTTACATGATCCCCAAAAGCGCCGAAACTATAAACCCATCACAATATAGACCCATAACGTGCCTTCAAACCATTTATAAGTTAATTACATCCTGTATTAGTGAAAGCATATATAAACATTTAGACGATAATCAAATACTTTGCGAAGCACAAAAGGGATGCATCAAAGCCAGCAAAGGGTGTAAAGAACAGCTTGTAATTGATTCCGTCTTAACAAATCAAGTTTATAAAACAAAAGGTAGCATTCATTCAATGTTTATAGATTACCAAAAGGCCTTTGATTCTATTCCTCATTCGTGGCTCATCTATGTTTTGAAATTGTACAAAGTCAATCCATTATTAATCACCTTTTTAGAATCTGTTATGAAGACTTGGACAACTAAAATTAAAATTAAAACAGACTCTACAACTATTGCTACTGAATCGATAAATATTAAAAGAGGTATATTCCAGGGAGACGCTTTGAGTCCCCTGTGGTTTTGTATGGCTTTAAACCCACTTTCACAGTTATTAAATGAAACAATGTTAGGATTTAAATTAAAAAACAATAATGAACACCATATAATATCGCACCTTTTGTATATGGACGATATAAAATTATTCGCGAACACAAAGGATAACCTTTTTAAATTGGCTGATGTAACTCAAAATTTTTCACGTGATATAAATATGAGCTTTGGGGTTGATAAATGTAAAACTCAATCCATAAATAAAGGCGAAATTGATCAACAGTCGTATCCTCTTGCTACAGGAAAAGAAATAGAATCACTAGGAGAAAATCAGTATAAATATTTAGGTTTTAATCAATGCAGAATAATAAACCACAAAGAAACGAAACAAGAAATTACAAAACAATTCAATAAACGACTAATAAAAATTTTAAAAACTACTCTCAATTCTCGTAATCTTGTAAAAGCCATCAATACGTATGTTATACCTATTTTAACTTATTCATTTGGAATCATTAAGTGGACAAATACAGATTTATTAAAATTACAAACAAAAATCAATACAATGATGACTAAACACCGCAAACATCACCCAAAGTCATGTTCCCAAAGGTTGACACTTTCACGGAAAGATGGTGGCCGGGGTTTGGTACACATAAAAAATTTACACAATAAACAGATAACAAATTTAAGACATTATTTCCATTTAAAATCATCCAAATCGGAATTGCATAAATTCATAAACGTTACTGACAGGAAATTGACCCCACTGAACCTTTGCGCAACTGAAGTACAGACAAACGAAAGCCAAATCAGTAGAGAGCAAAGGGTCACGGAGTGGAGACAAAAATCTCTACACGGCAGACATATAGCCGACCTCGAAGAAGCCCATGTGGACAAGGATGCGTCCAACGCGTGGCTTAGACGAGGAGAAATGTTTCCAGAGACAGAAGCATTTATGTTGAGTATACAGGACCAAGTTGTTAGGACCAAAAATTACCGAAAATTCATTATGAAAGAACCTGACTTGGTCGATGTATGTAGACGATGCAATGCTGGTAGTGAAACGATTCAGCACATCACCGGCTCCTGTAGGGCACTAGTGCAAACAGATTACAAGCACCGACATGATCAGGTGGCAGCTGTGCTGCATCAACATCTAGCACATAAATTCAAATTTGTAGCGAAAAAAGAACCCTACTACAAATATTGCCCTCAAACAGTACTAGACAATAGCTCCATTAAAATATACTGGGATCGTACTATTATAACTGATAGGACAGTCTCCTCCAATAGGCCAGACATAACTTTGTATAACAAAACAAATAAAACTATTTACCTTATAGATATTGCCGTCCCTAATACCAATAACCTTCAGAAAACTATAAATGATAAATTAGCCAAATACCAGGATCTAGGAATCGAAATTAAAAGACAGTGGAAAGCCGATACGGTCCACATAGTCCCAATTGTAATTTCATCGACTGGTGTTGTTCCGAAATCTTTAAAACATAATCTTACAACATTAGGACTTCCTCATCAAATTATAAATACTATACAAAAAGCAGTGATCTTAAACACCTGTCGCATCACTCGTAAATTTCTGACACCACTGTCACAACTTACAAACTCTACACTAGTACACTAACTCTGTAACGCTTGGGTTGCACCCCCCGCGTAAATCAGAAAATATTTCCCCAAAAGGAGAAAAATAAATAAAACACTAAAATAATAAATAATAATAATAATAATAAAGCCTTTTATTTCCGAATAGATTACATAACATATATTACTCTATTTTTTAAATTAAATAATGTCTCGCAATTCGGTGTGCCTCTTGGCATAGGCCTCCTCCAGCTGTCTCCATTGTGACTTTTTAGTAATTACTGTGCAAATCCGCTATAATTTCTCTACTGGCAGTCCACTAATGCACCGCCCGCCCGCCCACTGTTCATGCGCAAGCACACCATGCAATAGTTACCACCACCAGAAAAAGAAATACTCGTCTCGATGCGTTTCGCTCCAACACGGAGCATCCTCAGGAGACGTCTGTTCGCTTCAGTGGATCAGTCTGTTGCTGGCCACTGAAGCGAACAGACGTCTCCTGAGGATGCTCCGTGTTGGAGCGAAACGCGTCGAGACGAGTATTTCTTTTTCTGGTGGTGGTAACTATTGCATGGTGTGCTTGCGCATGAACAGTGGGCGGGCGGGCGGTGCATTAGTGGACTGCCAGTAGAGAAATTATAGCGGATTTGCACAGTAATTACTAAAAAGTCATCTAAATGGATTTCCGCAAAGTAACGCCTGATTCCATCAATTTTGTCTCCATTGTGTTCTGTCATCTGCAACTCTGGTCCAGTAGGGACCCAAGGTTAGGCGGATATCATCTACCCACCTCACTCTCGGACGCCCTTGCTTTCTTGTATCCTCTCGTGGGTACCATAACGTCACTTGCTTACTCCATTTGTCCAATTTACAGCGTAACATGTGTCCTGTCCAAGTCCATTTTAGGTGTTCGATCCGAGTTATGATATCTGTTACTTTTGTTTTGTTTCTTATTTCGAAATTGCTGATCTTGTCACTAAGTCTTATTCCCAAGATGCTTCTTTCCATTGCCCTTTGCGCATTAGCCAATTTCTGTCTAAGTTTGTCTGTCAATGCCCATGTTTCGCAGCCATATGTCATGCAAGGGAGAATACAAGTATTGAAGGTCTTTCTTTTTATATGCATACTTAAGTCTTTATTTTTAGTTATTTCCTTTAAGGCCCAGTATTTTCGCCAACCGCAGGCTATCCTTTTATTTATTTCTTTGGACATACATTCTTCGGGAGATATAATTTGTCCGAGGTAGGTATACTCATTCACGTATTCAAACTTGTGACCTTTAACTTCGATGTTGACTTCTGTAGAGTTAGTCATTAGTTTAGTTTTGTTTGTGTTTAATTCTAAGCCAACATTTCTGCTTTTTTCAGATAAGTCATTGATCATGTATTCTAGTTTAATAGGATCTTCTTCTAGTAGGACAATATCGTCAGCGAATCTCAAATGGGAAAGACGGTTACCATTTATGTTTATTCCAAAATGTTCCCAATCTAATTTTCTAAACGTGTGTTCCAGCACTGCATTAAATAGCTTCGGCGACATTGGGTCCCCTTGTTTTACACCTCTATTTATTGTAAATGGTTCCCCTTTGGACTCCAGTTTGATACAGCTGACGCTATTTATGTAGATGGATTCTACTAATTTTATGTAAACATCATCCACTCCTTGTTCTTTCAGACTTTGCCAGATCGATTTATGGTGTAAACTATCAAAGGCTTTTGAATAGTCTATAAAGCAAATGTACAAGGGCTTTTGGTATTCGTTGTATTTCTCTAAGACTTGTTTGATGGTGTGGATGTGGTCAACTGTACTGTATTTTTTTCTGAATCCGGCCTGTTCAATTGGTTGGTTTTCTTCCAGGATCCTTGTTATTCTTTCTAGAATTACTTTTGAGAAGATTTTATACACGTTTGAAATTAGACTAATTGGTCTATAATTGCCTAAGTCGTCTTTGTCACCTTTTTTGTGTAGGAGGATAATATGTGATACTTTCCATTGCTTCGGAATGATACCAGTTGTTAAGATATCGTTAAATAGCTTAGTTAGGATTGGACTAATATCTTCAATAGTGCCTCTTATTAGCTCATTTGTTACATTATCCGGTCCTGGGGCTTTTTCAAGTTTTTGTGACAATATGGCTTTTTGTACTTCTTGTATAAGTATGGGTGGGACATTATCATATTCTGCTCTAGCTTTTAAAATTTCGTTTCTGTTATTTTTTCTTTGGGTGTTGTTGTCATTGTTCGAGTAAAGGGATTTATAGTAGTCTGTAGCAATTTCTTGGATTTCTTTACGATTTGTTATTTGTTTAGATCTGTTGCATTTTAGTTTAGGTATCCACTCCATTCCTAGTTCTTTCAATTCTTTGAAAGCCTTTCTTGTACCACCTGTTTTTTGGATTACCTCTTCTAATCTTTTATTTCTTATTGCTTTTCTGTCTTTTCTAATATTTGCTCGAATCTGTTTGCTCAAACTAGATATTTTCTTGCGACTTTCTTCACTCTTTGATTTATTAATCATTAGTATTTTCCTTTCTTCTAGGAGCTGTATCGTTTTCTCGTTAAATTGAACTTTCTTAGTTGCATTTCCTATTTTGCATTGTGACAATTCTTTATCGATGAGGTCGTATTTTTCAATGACACTTTTATCTGAAATTACAACTTCCATCAGTAACTTGATAGGTGCAGATTGGATACTTTTTTCGTTTTGTTCATTTTGTACTGGGTGCAACCAATGAATATTTATTTTGTTTCTACCTCTTTTTGTTGGGGACGGTTTTAGATAGCAACGTACCATTCGGTGGTTTGTATTAAAGTTTTGGGTCTGTATTACGTGTGTATCTTTAAAATACTTGGGATTGTTGGAAATTATGTAGTCAATCTCATTTTTGTATTTACCATCAGGTGATATCCAGGTCCACTTGGTATTGGGTTTTTTCTTAAAAACTGAATTGAGTACTGTCAGATTATTTTGTTGTAGAAATTCAATTAGACGATGACCATTTGCACTCCTTTTTCCATGTCCATGCTTTCCCATTATCAGTTCTTCGCCAGCTTCTCTACAGCCAACCCGTGCGTTAAAGTCACCCATGACTATTAGGAAGTTGTTTTGGTATTTTTTTATTATATCTGATAGAGTAGCGTAGAAGTCTTCACGCTCGTTTTCAGGTGCTAGTTCTGTAGGTGCATATACTTGAATGATGGTCCACAGTTTTTTGTATCTTGGCAGATTGATGGTGAGCATTGCAAATCTATCTGAGAATCCTATAAGTTCTTGTATGTGGTTTTTCAATGTTTTCTTGATTAGGAAGCCTACTCCTCTTTGACCTGCTGTTTCTCCCTTTTGATACAATATATAATCTTTTTGTTCTATTATTTTCTCTTCTAATCTTCTCATTTCGCTTATGCCTAAAATATCATAATTTATATGTTCAAGAGCCTTTTCCAATTCAGATAAGCTTTCTTTATTTCTAAGAGTTCTTGTGTTAAGTGTTGCAATACTAAATGGTTTACTTCTTTTCGCTGGAGGGTTTTGGTCTAGTACTCCCACGGTGACCGGCCGTATTGGGAGACAAATTGTTTGTTTTTGTTTGTAATTGAAAATTGTTGTTTCTGTTGGGGTCCCATTCTCAAAAGGCTTAATTAGTTTTTTGGAAAGTTCAGTTGGGTATCAGACTTAGTTTTCTCCACATATTTTTGAATATTTGGTTTAAATGTATCATTCTTATGTATTTTTGCTTGAGATAATATTTTTGGATTGTTTGCTTTCCTCTGTGTTTCTTCGTTAGGAGATCCCGAAGTTTCTCTCTTCCTCTTTTCTCTGTTGTTATCTTTTGGTTTGATGACTATAAGCTTATCTTCTTTCAAATAAGCAATGTTTCCCTTCTTTTTTCTGCTTCTACTTGAGGTTGCAGTTGTTTGCGCTTTTCTAGTGTTTCTTTTGAGTAGTCCTCTTTGATATAAATATTTGTAGGAAGATTTGACTTATTTTTGAGTATTAGATGTTTTTTCCATTGCGTTGTTAATGAGACAACCACCGGACGGTTTTTGTTATCAGATTTCTTTCCAATTCTATATACACTTCTGATCTCCTGGCTGTACAATTGAACTCCTGACTCTTCTATAGATTCCTTTACATAGTCTACTAATTCCAGTTCAGATTTTCCATTTTCCTGTAAACCAAAAAACACCAAATTATTTTTTCGTTTTTCTCTTTCTTGGAATTTTAGTTTTGTCTCCAATTCAGTTAATTTGTTTTTCAAAAATTTATTTTCTTCAATTATGGCATTTAATTTGTCGTGTATAGCTTCTGTGACGTTTTTGGTAACCGACCGTGTTATCTGATCGGTTTGTTTATCCATCTTTTCATCTAGCTTTTGTAGGAGTATATCCATATTAATTTTCTCCATATTTTCTCTAGTCACTGTTTCTCTTTTTTTTTTTGGATAAATTTTTATTTGCAATACTTGTAACACCGGAAGTTGAGATGTCACTCGCTTTACTGTCACTGGTGAATTTTGCGAAAGGTTGGCACTACGTGAATGATGAACGTATTGTCCATAGATTTATTATCTTCGCTCTCGCTCTTACTAGATGGAGCACTGGTACTCGTAAAATGCGGCAAAACATAAGTGTGCTGAATTCAGCATACTCGAACCTACCCGAGCTTGTGTCAACTTTTATGCAGGGGTGTAACCGCCGTATCAATTTTTTGGGGCCCCCGAGCTACAGGGGCCATAAAATAGTGAAAACTTAAAATGAATGTATTTTTTTAAACCTACACATTGAATATAGCTTACATGATTCTTTTTTTTTAAACAAAAAAATCTCCATAAGTCCATACGTTTCCAAAGTGACGGTGTTAAAAAAGTAAAATATTTTTTACAAGATATGGTCTAGATATAGGATTTCTCTTTTGAAAATGCATAGTAAGATCAAAGAGGATAGTCTGACAGAGGATATACTCGTATATAAATAAGTATATTTTGATGAAACTAGTAATAAGCTACTTTAATAAACGAAAACTGGTTCTAAAAGTCACTATTTATTATAACATCCAAAACCCTAGAAACGTGTATAGTAAAACCCATAAATGAATAAGCAAAAAGAAAAATATTCTTTATATTGTCTATAATTGGTGCTTTTACCTTCTTTATTATCCCGCATTTTACGAGTACCATGGGCGAGGAGTAATTGTGAATCTATGTTTAAATATTTTTTTATAGGGCCCTTAAAAATATTGTTACTCCTACGCCGCTGTTTTTTTATGACATAATATTTGACATTAATCCTCAACCACCTAGCACCTATTTTTGTCCTGTTACCACCACCGTACGGTCGCAAAGACCGCTAATAGATAATTGCGTTGATTTTAGGATTTCAATTAACAAATTAAAGTTCCGTAACAAAACATGCAACTTTATACGCCAATGCTTCGTTTTAGCACCAAATATTTGCTATTAAATTATAAATGTCTTTAGGAACTGAAAAAAAAAATATAGCAATTGTTTCGTATTTTTGTAAGTTTTTAACATAAAAAGTAGTAAAAAATAACCATCTTTTTTTTTATTAAAATTATATTTGAATTTTATAAAACATTACGGTCTCTGAGACCGTAGGTAGGTGGTTGATGGTTAAAAAATAGTCAATTTTAAGAGTAGTTACTAACATATAACAGCTTGCAAGGAATGTCAGGGGTCATACATAGATGGCGTTTCAAAACTTCTGAAACATTTATTTTTTATTGCCAAAATGATTGAAAAACTACAAAAAGACAGATGTGTAGTTTCCGTTTTGTCGAGCTTGAATTTTTTTACGTATTATTTTGTTGCTCAGCGAGGATGATGAGTAAATAAAAGGTTTGGACTTAAGCGACATCTTGGTTTGTTCCTAGTACTAAGTCAGAAAACATGTCATGGTTTGGTCGGAAGCTTTTCGAACAGTTATGTATTATTTGACACACGAATTTTCACGAAAATAAAAAACTGCCGCAAGATCAAAGCTATTGTTTACAAGCAGTGCTCCATCTAGTAAGAGCGAGAGCGAAGATAATAAATCTATGGTATTGTCTATAGAAATGTCTTCAATTTTGAGGTTATAATGGCGATGACCGATGTTGATTCTTTAGTAAAGGATCTGTTTTTACACTGTTTCACTGTTTGTTTGCACGTTATATGCCGTGATGTGTCGAAGTTGGTCTTGATTGTTTGTGTTTTTTCACTATTTGCACTTTTCAGATTTATTTTGTGTGGAGGTCGTTGACGTACGTGTTTACGTTTTGAGCACCGGAAGTTCACAGCAGCACTCATTTAACTTAGGTATATCAAATCAAAAATAACATTTTAAATACCACCTGACCTGTTGCAATGTATTTTTAACACATTTAGGCGCGTCGGGGCATTCTTGGTTCAAGAAATCAGCAATCGATAAACCAACGTAAAATTTTTAAAATGTCTTGTTCCAACTCTAAATCTTTTTATTATCCTTTTTAAAATTCATTTTTGGAAATTTATACTGCACTCCAAATAATTTATTACAAATAGAATTGTTAAAATAAATAGTAATATCGATATGGGAATAACCTAAAGTTTAATATTTACGTCGTTTTAATTATTACACTTTTTGAAAAGAGTTAATTAATTTTCTTTCATGACAGGAATGCAAACCGCTTTGGCATGATACAAACAACCTATTAACGAAGAATAAACCACAAATAAAACCATGTTTGCTAAATAATGTACGCAACATCACTGCAATGTTAAATTCATTATATTTAAGTACAAAACACACAAATTAACTTAAAATTATAACTTTATATCCATAAATCAAGACGGTATCAACGGCTAAATCTTTATATTCTCACCTAATCAGTTATGAGTTTTTTATGTTAATATAAATTAAATATAACCTTTTGCCCTAACCCCTCATTTATAGCAATTATTTTGGTACCAATTAGTGAGTGTACCGGTGATCCCGATTTAACCTTGTGTGGTCTGCTGCAGGTGCTGGGTCGAGAAAGTCCCCCAATGTTACCAAACCCCTGTTTTAAATAACGACACAGTAAACTTATACCTACTATAGTTTTACTTACCAAGATGAAACGGCCGAACCGAAATAGTTAGAGCGTCGACATTAAAAAAATCAATTAGACGTAGGTATGTACGAGTAGATTCTAGTCACACCTTCTTTATAGCAGCTAGCAACTTCCAATTACTAACTCTATGATCAACTTGTAAACCTAACGCAGAACTAGGACGCACAAACCACAAGTTAAATTACTTTAACGAAAGATATCCGTATCAAAATTAAATAAATAATCGCAGCAATTAAACTGAAAACAACTAAAACAGTTTCAGCAAACATCCAAACGTACATAATTAACGTTAAACTTGTAGATTACATCGCCTACCGAAGTTTTCACCTAATTACTTAGGCTGTATTAATATAGGGAAAGCGGCATAAAAATAGGTCATATATTGGCGAATGAGCGAGATAGAAAATAGTGCAACAAACTGTGGTATGGCGTTGTCTCGTTTTCGCTCCGGAAATCAATAAAAGCATCTCTCCACGTGGCGGCAGGAAGCGAGGCTCCATTTACACTGGCTAAATGCCGCGTCAACGACGGACGAGCTTCACAAAGCCATTTAAATAAACACAATCAACGATTCCAACAATATATAGAAACTAAAACACGCGTACGATCTTCGTAGTTGTTAAAATACGAGACAGTCAAAGACCGCATAGACCTTTCTATTTCAATCGTTAAGACAACGTTCCATTATTCGACAATTGAATTTGAACGTCTTGCTCTCAGTTCCAGCCAGTTCGAAGCCCGATTCAAAGATAGAGATTGAATTTGGAATACGACACAAATCAATGAAGTCTTTTGCTTTGAAAAGTCGTTTGCGTTGATCTCGTTTTCTTTTTAATTTCATGTTTCTTAGAAAAATACTGCAGAGTTTCAAGCTGAAGTATAATAAAGCCTTAATAATAGGTATAATACAATCATTACCGTGTACCCATTGTTTCTACTTTCCTAGTAGTAATGGGGAAACCTTGTAAAAAGTGGTTTGACGGTTATGGTTATAATACGTTTGCCTTGTTACTAAGTTATTTACCGAGAGCCTTGAGTTCAATATACCAACATGTGCTGCCCTCTAGCAGTAAGTTGGCAATCCTTTGACAAACGTTTGCTGAGGTGAAAACGCTTTGTAGAAGTAAGTTTCCACCACCACTCGCCAGATGGCAGTTTAGTTCCATATATTTTGGTGTAAACTCACAGCGCTAGTGTTTTCAGGGTTTCACAAGCCCGCCGCTAGATGGCACATCAATGAAAAACAGAAGCTTCTAAAATTTCAGAAAAACCTAAAACTTCACGCTTGCGAATTGCTTCGTAAGATTCATAGACGGCGCTAGTAATATATGGTTCTATGAATTGAGATAGATGGCGTGAGTAGTAAAAAGTTGGCGTCTTATAAATTTGCATTATGGGTTATAAAATTGAGAAAGAAAAAAAAACTTTTTACTTCTTTTAAAAGACTTAGTACTTATGTTTTAACTTCTTAATCGGTTTTTTTATTTTTTTTATTAAACTTCACAACTGACAGAGACATAATTATGTGTTTTAATTAAAAGTTTTGACGTTTAAAGTTCTTAAGATTTTTGTGGTGATCGTATGTATTCTCCTATAACTATACAAATAGTATTTTTTTCTTAAATTGAAATTAAAAATTAAAAAAACTAACGGACATGAATTTTGTTCGATGTGGTCATGAATGTAAAAGTGAAACTATAAAAGTTTTTATGATTTTAGTTTTATGCTGATAAAATCCGCATTTAGTCTACTTTGACAAAAACGATTTTATAAAATTAAATATCTATATTTAAACAATTTATAAACTATTGATAAGTAAAACTGAAATTAATACAGGAATTGACAAAGTTTAATACCAAACGGGTTTAAGCCACCATGATGTATCTTTATACAAACCATACAAATATGGTGAGTAGGTAGGTACATGAGTTTATGAAAACGAGTTAAATAGTAATAACAACAATATAGTTACTTTCACGATCACGCTAACTGGAGCCTGAATAAGCGCGATTTCTTGTGTTATCAAACAAACTTACGAAGTAATCAACACTTATCTCACCTATCAATTTATATTTACATTTAAAATTCTGTGTAAAAGCTTACGGTTTTTATGTACCTAATTACAGTTAGGTTTACTGTTTAGTTAAACAGTAGGTGATCTTACATGATTTTTCCTAGTTTGAACCGTGTGTGTATGAGCGCCCATATCTTTAATTATACAGGGTGATTGGTAATGCGATACATTCCTTCTAAGAGGTTAAAGTAGAGCTTATTTGCAGTCAATTAAGTCTAATTTCTGAGATATGCAACATTTAAGATTTTTTATAAAAAACCCCATTTTCGAAGTTCAAATGAATCTTGTTAGTGAAAATTTTAAAATTAAACTTAATGTTTTGTTGTTTTATGGTATCTTATCTACTAATAAAAGAAGTAGCCTCCCTCTTAGAACGCCTCTACATTGTGGTTACCGCGCAGTTTTGCAGTGTTTACTTTGTTTGATGTCGACGTCTTGCACAGGGATAATGCAATAACATTAAGGTCTGCCGTTAAATAAATCTATTTTGTAAAAAGCCAAAGCTTCCAGTGTGCAGCCTATGGCAGTCAAATAGAAAAAAAAGTGTTAAGCGCGGAAAAAGTGACCTCTATTAAAAGAAAACTAACTACATATTTTCATTAAGAACTCTTGAAATGGGGAAGTCTCATAAGCCCATAAGGGGAAGTTTTTTATGTAATTTGTACGCAACATTATTACAACTTTTTTTTAGAAAATCGCTTTTTATTGCCATAAAACTTAACTTTTTTTAAAAGTTGTTCTTGGTTTCTTGACTTTTTCTAAAATAAAGACGATTATTTTTAGCAAATTTGAATCTCAAATATCATTTTAGTTATCAAGCTACCATAAAACAACAAAACATTAAACTCAATTTTAAATTTTTCATTAAAAGGATTCATTTGAACTTCGAAAATGAGGTTTTTTTATAAAAAAATCTTAAATGTAGCATTTCTCAGAAATTTTCATTTTTCGGACATGGTATGACTTAATTGACTGCAAATAAGCTCTACTTTAACCTTTTAGAAGGAATGTATCGCATAACCAATCACCCTGTATATAGGGCTTTATTTAGGTGAAAGTATTTAAAAAAAGCACTATAGATATCGTAACTAAGCCCTATTTACATTAGTGTAGTGTAGTCAAATAGGTAACTTACATGATGTCTCCTAGCTCGAGCCGCGTTTGTATGGACACGCATGTCTTTTGTTTACAAACACTCTCTAGTCAAACTAATGTACTGTATGTATGCATCAAAACAGTAAATTTAGATGATATTCCCCAGCTTTTCTCGTGTAATCAAACATTGAGTAATCAATCTAACTATTAGTGTTATCAAAGAAGTTTTCGAACCATACCTACATATTCTAACCTAAATTCTTTACGTTACGTATAGTGAAATAGTTAACTTACATGATATCCCCCAGCTTGAGTCTGGTGTGTATGAGTGCACATGTCTTGTATAATCAAGTATTTTCTCATTGAACCAACTTTATACGCAATCAAAAGGGTACTACTACCTAACCTACATTGTATAACCTTTACATATGTGTAGTCTAATAGGTAGCTTAGATTTTTTCAAATCTTTACATACAGTAGAACAGTCAACTTACATGATATCCCCCAGCTTGAGCCTGGTGTGTATGAACACGCATGTCTTTGCATAATCAAGTATTTTCTCATTGAACCAACTTTATACGCAATCAAAAGGGTACTACCTAACCTACATTGTGTAACCTTTACATATGTGAAGTCTAATAGGTAACTTATTTATAGTCCAATAGGTAACTAAGATTTTTTCAAATCTTTACATACAGAAGAACAGTTAACTTACATGATATCGCCCAGCTTGAGCCGCGTGTGTATGAGCGCGCATGTCTTGTGGTCGGAGGCGGCGATGGCGGCGCGGCGGCGGCGCGGCGGGCGCGGCGACGACGGCGGCGACTCGCGGCGCACGCCCGGCGAGCTGCCGCGCCGCCGCGCCGACGCGTGCCGACCGGCCACGCCGCCCAGCATCCTGCGCACGAGGTTATAACATTACATATCATTTATCATCATTGTCATTATCATCGTTATCATTTTCGTCATTATCATTATCATCATTATCATTATCATCGTTATCATTATCATCATCACTTAACATTGTATGGCGTGGCGTGCCAATTGCCCATTGTTCAACTCCTAAGTATCTCGGTATAACTTTGGACCGATCGTTGTCTTATAAACAACACTGCCTTAACACCAAGCAGAAAGTTGGCACCCGCAACAATCTATTACGTCGACTCACTTCCTCAAAGTCGAGCTTCACCACAGGTCTTGCGCACAACTGGGCTGGCTCTCTGCTTTTCGGCTGGCGAATACGCTGCCCCGGTCTGGAACCGCTCAGCACATACTCAGTTGGTAGATACAGCTCTAAATGACACATGCCGTATAATAACAGGCTGTCTTAAACCTACGCCAGTAGCTCAGCTGTATCCCCTAGCTGGTATTGCACCACCAGAGGTCCGCAGAGAGGTGGCTAGCTCTCTTGAAAGAACCAAAAAGGAGAGTGACCCAAGACACCCACTGTCAGATCACAGGCCAGTAGCTCAGAGGTTAAAGAGTAGGCACAGTTTCGTTAAAGAAGTGCTACCTCTAACTGATGAAGCTGATCAAACCAGGGTCAATCTATGGAAGGAGAGATACCTCACCAATATCCCACCTATCCCGCTAGCAGAACGTTTGCCCCCAGGACATGACCAAACTTGGCCAATATGGACGTCTTTAAACAGACTTCGGACTCAGGTCGGCCGGAGCAAGGACAACATGCTGAAATGGGGCTTTAGCACCGAAACTGCTTGCGTGTGTGGTACCTCTCCTCAAACAATGGCACATCTATTGTCTTGCCCCTCGTGTCCCTCCACCTGCACACGCGAGGACCTGTATAGCGCCACGGATAATGCCTTGTCCGTGGCGAAATACTGGTCCTCACAAATATAAAACGCCAAAGTCGACACGATAAGAAGAAGATTATCATCATTGTCATTATCATCGTTATCATTTTCGTCATTATCATTACCATTATTATCATTTTCGTCATTATCATTATCATCATTGTCATTATCATCGTTATCATTATCATCATCATTAATATTACATAGTATAAAGCAAAGTCGCTATTCGTGTCTGTTTGTATGTTGGTCTACTAACTTGTCCTTAACCACTTGATGGATTTCGATGCGATTTTTATTATATTTAAGGTTTTTTTCCACCTAAATTTGCATATAAAGAACACTCAGAAATAGTCTTATAACGTTGCCAAAACTCAATGTTTGGTCAACAAGTTGTTTAATAAAAAAATAAAAATAAAATAAACAAGTCAGCCTAAAATTGAACCATCTAGTATTAGTAAAAGTACACTTCATTATTAGCAGGGCAATCGGATTCTTTGAATGAAAATAACTCAATCATGAACAAAATGATAAACTTCATTTAAAACTTTCGAGAACTCTAACACTAATTCCTATTAACTGCGGATAAACCGGGCGATTGGCGGTTTCTTGTTTTGCACTTCATACAATTAAAGTACCTACCTAAGTAAAGTTAATTTAAATCATACTTTTGAAACCATTTTAAGAATCAAGCTTCGGAACTCCCACGCCATCATGTCAACTTTCATACAAGAACATACCAATTGACCCATCTCTTTTGTCGGAGCTAATCCTACATGTAGTAGAGACACACACACATTTCAAAATTACTCCTTCCCATTATAATTAATTAAAAAACAGTATTTATTTGAATGCAGGCGACTCTCTGTAATCACGTTTATGTAATTACAGACACAAGCTCCGACTTCAGTCCTATTTAAATTTCAGCCTGTGTTTCCATTTCGTGTTGGATTTAGTAAATGAACTCAGCCAAATTGGCCCAGATCATATGGTTTACTCGGCAATGATTCTTTTTTACATTGCCTTTTGCCTAAGTTAAGGCTTTGGTGAAATAGGTCCATATTAAATAAAATGAATGTCCACAGAAATCATTTAAAATTATAATGATAGGTTAGATGCGTAATTATAAGGTTGAATTGAGTAGTTAGAATATCTTTGTAACGTTTGGTATTTTTGTAAAAAAAATGAATACATTTCTTTATATTGGTTTTCTTTTTATAAGTTCGAAGAGCTGTGCCTAAATTAGATGCCGTATAAACTCTGACTTGCAAAGGTTAAATGATATTATTTCTAAATATTTTACCGTTAAGAAAAAAAAATGATTTTTGACAACTATAGAAACATAATCCAAATTAACCACAATAACTAGTAAGTCAATCTCATCTTAGTCCTAGTTTCAACAAATGCAATAAATCTCATTCCGCCGGCCCCATCGGACATTGAAATGGAAAACAATATTCCAGTAGATTTATTTTCAAAGGAAGAAACTGGTTTTATATTTTATCTTATTCTTTTTTCTTTTTTTTCACAACCATTGGTTAAAACATTTCTTAGGATTATTTGTAAAAAATTGGCTACCCACCCCAAGAATAGAGACAAAATCTCGGGATCTCCAAGCCATAAAAAACTTATGGAAATTTCGAAAAATGTCTATTAGGTCATGTTGTTTAGCTTTTAAATTAATTTGCTACCAGGAATAAACCGAGCAGAATTCCTAGAACTACCCACTGTTTTCTATCCAATAGATCCATTTCGAACTAATGACTTACACAGTTAGAAAAATATGCTTCCTGTTGATATTATAACAAAGCAAAATGGCTTCAAGATACGTGGAATAATTTTATTGACAAAACAATTTTTAGTTGTAGATATCCATATCCTCAATGCATATATAATTGTGGGTGTATATGGGCGGCGGTGATCACTTACCATCACGTGACCCGCTTGCTCGTTTGCTAGTTTCTCTCAAAAAAAAAAGGATAAGATACCTACTTGACAACCTTTTAAACAGTTAGTACTCGCCATCTAAAATTCTATCACCTCCCTCCCCAAGGTAGTTGTACTGCCAAATTTATTGCTCCTCCGTGCCTCATACGCCAATTGCTCAATATCTTACCTTGTACTTTGCATGAATACTAAATAGTCAGCCATTTCTATTGAACACATGGGATGTGCCATCCCCTCCGAATAACCCTTGCTTGAATTCAACAGGTACTTGGCAATTGTTCACGGTACGTAAAGTAAGCCGGATCACGTAGGTACAATGTCTAAGTTATGTACTCTTTATACAGTAAGTACAATTATATACCTACTTGTAGTTTGATTCTTGAAAAACACTTTTTTACAACTATACATTTTAGGTTAATTGTATGGTTATTTTATGTACCGCTGATTATAAAGGCGATTTTAAGTGTATCAAAGTCGCAACTTTTTTTTTATATAATATAGGTAGCAAACGATCATGCGGGTCATCTGATACTAAGTGATCGCCGCCGCCCATGACTACCCGCAACACTGTGGGTGTTGGGGGTGTGTTGCTGAGCCTTTGAGAAAATTGGGCACCGAATACTGCACTCACTGAACGAAACGCAGGAACATCGTCCCTACTTCACGTCGGTTTTCTGTGCGACGGTGGTATTTTACCGGTCGAGTCAGCCCAGTAATCGCTGCAGATATAGCCTACAGCTAGACTCTAGCACTCTCAAAGCAACTAAACTTTCTTTTCTCGTGAACGCATTCTGGTAGTAAATACCTACGTTAACTTGATTCAAGTTTAATCCTCATTTTCCTATTTTTTTTTATTTTTTTTTGTTATTTGTACGTCAGTATGTCAATCAACAATATGTTATGTATTCAAACACTCTGTATAAACACACAATAGAAACTACCGTTACAAATTGGCTCCCGATAGGCAGTAGGAACACTCGTGAAGGTTTACATCGAAAAAAAAGCTGTCTTACTATGAAATTTTCTTTTAAAGAAAAAAGTTCACAACTTATGCTTTTTTTTAATTCAAGCATTAAGAATAACTTTTTGCCCATTTAACTACTTACATGTTATTTTAAGTTTTTTTCTTTCCCTCCCTCTCTTCATTTTTTAAAGGTTTAAAATTTATCTTTTATCAGATTTTCAATGACAGTGATAAAAATACTCTGGAAAGTTTTAGTCAGGCGTAAAAATTCAACAGGTAGTGTGTACCAACTTCCATCCTATCGTAAATTGGATCACTGTGTACACAAAAGTATACCTATACATAACTACTAGTGTATGTATAATACCGTGTGCATTGTAAACGTAATGTCCATGAAATAATAGAAGTCCGGCATAATCCTCTTTCATGAAGTTCGTACGTTTTCCGACGTAACTATGTAACTTTGTGAAAGACTGAATCAAGGCTGCCTTTGAGAAGATGTTTTAGTGAATATAGGTAACTGATATGTAGGTACGGCAAAAAATAATCTTATTTTCAAAGAAAATAGAAAGACATACAAAGGAATTCGGCGGTCAAAATCGTAATACTGGGATTTGCAGACGGAAAAGACACTGAGTAAAAATCTCTTTAAAAAAAATTGTTGCGAATATATTTTCTTATGGCTTAATATATTTTTATATACACTGAATCGAATTACTTGTCTCATTTTGAAGTTATAGATTCCTTTTTCCAGAATCTATAACTTCAAAATTAATATATTAGCATTTTAAATGCAAAACTTAAAGTAAAATCTTTATCTTCTTGTCTCATTATGGCTGAAATCGAGTCAGGGAATAACAAAACACACCGTTTTCATTTTGCATTTACCACGAACTTCAGAAACCTGTATTTCATAACTATAAACAAATATCTCAATTACGAAACTGCCTGCTATTCCATTCCCGACTGCTCGTCTATCCAAAAGCTAACATTCACCCGCTCTATAGTAATTATAACAGCATTTGACCCGCACTGCACTTCGTCGAGTAAAAGCTCTCAACTCCAAAATCATCGACATACGTGTCGCTTGCTCTACGACCACGTAACTTTCATAATGTACACACCAAACTGTAGCTTCTGTCTTCGGATCATGGTTGAGATTTGCTGGTCTACGTATATTCAATACAGCCTTAAGGGATTACCGTTTGCGGGGAGTGGGCCCAAGCGATATCTATTGTTATTATGTGGTACAATAAAATCGGATTTGACATTTTGTTTCGAAGTAGCTTTTAGGGGTTATCTTACTTAGTATTGAGTATAGATGGAGGTATTGGTTTCTTTGATTTGATTTCTCGACGAAACATTGTCTTGCTTCTTTTTTATATGTAACTTTCTGTTTGTGTCGTTAGAGATTTAAGGACTAACTAAACTACATATAGGTAAACTAATAACTCGATGGACAGTTGTCACTAACACAAAAAAAACATGAGTAACTTATGAAGGTTTAAACAACTGTAATTAAGAATGGGGAAATAATGCTTACGCTGCATCATACGGATGATTTTTTATTAGATTTTATGAAGATTAAGGTTTAGTGGAACATAGAGGTAGTTGAAATAATTGCAAAGAGTAAGTGCTTCACCCTAGTAGCAAATTTAGATTTTGAAGTGAGTTATTTTGTAAAATGTATTGCATGTAGGAAAACTAAGAAGACACACAGTTATATAAAAAGTAAGAAAATACAGAAATTTTTTGCTCTATTTTTCGTATCCGTCCCACATTATACCACAACCAAGTGAAACATAACTAAACTCGACACAATATTACGTTCATAGTTCCCCATTCTTTTGAAGTAATTCCATCATCCATCCAGTTTTTTGCTGACTTTCAATATTATTATTTCCTCCATAAAAATAATCTACACTTTTCCTCGTCGCCATAAGGAAAATCGTATAAAGAGCAAACCGACAAACGAGCGTCGGATTGATCCAGTTAGAAGCGGATGAAAGCAGATTTTCCCTATTTTGTTATTACTTTATCCCGATACCCAAAGGTGGCTTAAAAATAAATATTTTCAGCGGGTAAATAATAAAATCTGGTATGTCCGAGGTGCGTACCTTCATTTAGTATGCTTAGCACGGATATAGATTAGGGGGGTCGATTCGTGTGGGATTTATTTAAAGCACCGTTTACACTCGCAGTTGGCATACAAAGAGATATAGATCGAGCTCGTAAACACGGCATGGTGCGGTAGGGAAAACAATCTACTATCGGAAATTGAATAGTCGTTAATGATTGTTCGAGAATTTAGTAAAAAAGAGTTGTTTGGATTTTGGGAAAATGTAAGTTAATTATGAGAATAATCATTATCAAAAGACATTCAAAATAGCAATGACATTAGTAAAAAAGTAAGACTTGATTCACTACTATCTCTTTTACACTTTACCGTTAGTTTGTCCCCAATATTAACATATCCCTAATATTCATTTATTTTAATACATAATAAGAACGTAAACAAACGCCATTATTAAATGAGCTCCAGACTGATAATGTTTAATAATAACAGGGTTATTTAACATTTTGGGGTCAATAAATAAGCCTAGAATTTTAGCAGTTGTCACTAAAACGGACGAGGGTTTCACATTGAGTGGTGAAGGATGAAGTGATGCTTTTAAATTTAACTATGAAAAGAGATGTAAATACCTAGGTATTTTTTAAGTCTTTCTTTAAATTAAATATTTATTTATTTATAGTAATTTATATATAGATTTTTTAAAAATTTAATATACATATAAGTATCACAAGCAGCCTCATTTTAAAATGTAGTTTAAAACCTGCATTAATTTATTAGGTACGTTTCCTTAATAAGCGACTGAAGTAAAAAAAGACTTCACAAAAAAAGTGATTTTAGGTGTTTAAATAAGATATAAAATGTTTTTAAAAGTAATTTTATCCAACGAACTTTATTTATATTTTATCTTTTCAGATTAAATAGGACTAAGACGTAAGTGGATGAAGGTGATAAGTGCTATTTTTTTGTATTTTGAGTAAATTGAAGTAAAAGTTTTACTACAATTTTCTTTTGTAAGTCGCTTAAATGATTAGTTATGCCTTAAATTTGAATGTAAAGTAGTGTGGGAATGATCTTAAATCGAGGGTACGTTGATAATAAAACTCTTGCAACATTATTGGATATTTAATTTTTTAAAAATTAACATAACTCCTTCCATGAACTAACTTAAACTTATTTGTCCTTGCGGTTTTATAAAATTAGGTGCTAAGAGGTGCTTAGTGCGAATACTGATAGACATGTACTAACGTTTGGGGGAAACGTGCAAGAGAAATGAAATAGTCGAAACGTTTTAAAAGCTTTATATTTAAAGCATAAAAGTGATTTTAATGTTATGTGCCCACAGTCCGAGCACGAAAATATGACTGAGTCTGGAAGGATGCTGTCAATATCTCATTGTTTCTTCTTTAGAATCTATTTAAATAATATAAAACAATAGCTGCCAGTATTCCAGCCTACATAAGTTTCCTACATAGTGCTTATGCACATTACACATGTTATGTTTTGTTTTTTGCGACATAACACCTTCATTCACGTAGAATAGTGGCCGCTTTATTCGAACATAGTAAGCGCAGTGAGAGTGGGAGAGGGTGATATTTGTACATATCTTTTTCATCATCTGTAACTTTGCTGTAAAACTAAACATAACACCTTTTTCAAAAATTTATTTACATAAATAAGCTTTATTTCGATGGTCATACATAATACTTTCATCTACACAAAAAACACCGAAAACCAAAAATACGACATATCACCTTCATGCACTCATGTTTTTTCAATTACTAAAGTTTATCTTTATTTCTAAGATAAATGAACAACATTAAGCAATTAAAAATTGTATTTCCTTAATTCCAATTAATCTTTGGCACTTGTAACCATCGTAATGATATGCTTGTTATTTAAATATTCGTATTTTAACAAGCAATTTTTTTTTAAATTCCTGTATTAATAAGGCAGGAATTATGATTGCTAATTTACGGCTCAGCCCAATTAGTAAATGATCGTAAACTCAACATAGAACAGTTTTATCTTAATATTTTTTATTTCACGTAAAAAATATATTAAGAAGGTCTTAAGACTGGTTGAGTGAGACTCACTTTAGAATATTTTCTTTTCTTATTTCCTATAAATATCATGTACAGAGCCTTCTGCTCTAAAAGCATTTCTTTTACAAACCATACATTAATTAACTAAATATCTTCAAAAATATTCTCATAAAACAAAAACTATACTAAATGCGTATTATTATGTGACTATTCCAAACAATATTTTGAAATTCTAGAACATTCGATTGAATCGCGCCACGGAAATCTTGACAGATATGTCCCGCGTCACTGCTTTGACGAGGGTCCAACTTTAGAGTTATTCAATCTATTTCAAACCTTATATCATCCCTAATAAGACACATTGCAGTTCAGCAATAGACATTGCTTGTTTGTTTACTTTGACACTTGCAAACGGCTTGTTGTAGGTATAGGATAGCTTTTTGAAATGACATATATACGGAACTAACTTTATATGCCTATGTTTATATTTATGTAAGTAGTTGCGTATGAAGATTGGCACTCTACCTACTTAATGATTATCAGTTTTTGTATTTGCAATAAAGTAAACATAATATTTTGGCTGTGTAGGTTTCTTTATGAACCATATTTCACAACGGGAGTAAAGCTAAAATCATGGTTTCCGCAGAAATCTACTAAAACTTCCGCATTCACATAATATATAAATTTAAAAAATAACATCATTCAAATATCAACAATTAATAATATTAAATAACTCATGAGACGAACTACATTATTATCTGTTAAGCCAATCAGTGAAAATTATCACATGATAATTAATGATCTGTTCAAATAACAGCCTCATAATCAGAAACTACTGGCTTTTGCCATCAAAATTTAATACCTCATTAAAATAACGCATGTAGATTGATATTGTAATACAATTTTATTTTCAAAGGAGTTTTAAATTGCCGTGAATTACACCAAGAGTAAATATTTTTTGTAGTTATTTAGTTCTATTACATTTTGATTTATTTCGAAACATCAAACGTATCAAAGTTTTTTTCACGACACGAAAAAAGAACCGTTATGATCTGTGTCAGTGAATCTGTTGCAACGTCAAATTCATTAAGTACTTGATACCTTGATAGTAAAATAAGTGTAGTAAGTAAGTTCTTATCTTAGTTCTGCTACTAAGACGTTGAATGGGACAATGCATAACAATGTAAATAAGCCCTTCTAAAGTAATTATTAAATAGTTTATTTCTTTTTGTTTATTTCAACCATGAAAAGAAAAAATATTTCTTTATTATTATTTTTTTTCATTTTAGTTTTTTTATCAACTTTTTCTCCCATTTCTTTAAATGCAAAGTGACTTCCTTACCACAAGAAGTCATCACACCGAAGTATGTAAATGGGACATCCATTCATACGATTTGCAAAGTCCACAAGCAACCAAGTAAACTAGGCCTTTTCAAAGTTTAACAACTTCTCGCAGCTTTCTTACGGCGTGGAAATTGCCGAGGATCAATTTAAATTGGTCGTAATGCAGATATTATAGTTGGTAGTTTTGTTGGTACCTAAGTGGTAAAGTTATAATAGGAGCGCAGACAGATGGTTGTACCTGTTTTAATCCGCTTTGCTAGTTAATCTCTTGTTTTTTAACTCCGATCAAAAAAGGAGTGTTATGAAATAAACCCTTCGTAAGCTCCTTTTATTTTTCTAGCTAAAGTCCCGTTTTTTACTATGCGAAATGTGATATAAAGCCATTTTTTATAAACGATTCTGCAGGTTTCGGTCTCAATTACAGTCTAAACCGTGAGCAAGGCCAAAAGTCCGACTGTGAATCATTTTCCCCAATAGACACAAAGTTATACAAATTATTACAAGTCACACATGTACCCCCTTTTTAGTATTAATAAATATTGAACTGCACAGCTTACACGCATCGTACGACAAGCATTCACAGCTGAGTTCAAAGATATGTTGCATTCAATTGAATGTATATTGTAGGAAATAAAAACTGTACCAAGTTGATCACGTGACCATTTTGTATAAAAGACCTTGTTTACTGGCGCTCAGTTCACTTTTTCTTGAGCCGCCTACTGAGTAAGACCTATCCATTTTGTTATTTTTGTTTACTGTATTTCTGTGTATTTTATTTCATTTTGTTGGTGTGTGTTACTTTTTGTTATAATAAAATTGTTGATTGCGGGATACTTGTTTTCTCTTTTAAAAAAAACCATCTCGCTTCCAATATCTAAGATCAGAAGTGGGATTGGATCAACGTGATTCAATCTCGCTCGCCATTCTGTCAAGGCTATTGGGAGTGAGTGTGTTTGGGGAGAGAGCAATGTCTTCGCGAGAACGTTCGCGTAGTCGAACTCATGGGCGCCGCAGGAAAAGGCACCGCAGTCGTACGATAGACGACAGCGTTAGACACGAGCTACAGGCTATGCAATCTCGGCTCAGGGCGTTAGAAGGTCAAAACGTGGTGCAGGAAACTAGATCTTGTACCCCTTTGTTACCGGCGTCGGGTAGTAACACGTGTAATGCGCCACCGCGTGGTGATTTGTCAGCCCATGCGGGTCGGGAAGGCAATAGTCATGGTGCTCGTTCGACCGTAACGGATCGTCTTGTTGAAGCCATTTGTTCGATTAATACGGCAGTTCGTTCTAACCAACCTTACTACATTTCTAATTTTGATCCTAAATTAAATAACATTGACGATTGGTGTGAAGAAGTCGATCGCGCTAAAGTTTTAAATAATTGGAGTGATCACGAGTGTTTGTCGCGGATAGGAAATTGCCTTAAAGGGGATGCTAAGACGTGGCTTCAGGAATGGGTGACTAGTGAGCGTACGTGGACAAGTTTTAAAAATGAATTTAAACCGCTGTGCCCGAAAACGCCGGATATTGCAAATATCCTTTACGAGGTAATGTGTACAAGTTGCGATAGTTATCCGACGTACGCTGACTATGCTCGCCGTTCACTGTTAAGGTTAAGATTAGTACGTGGGCTTAGTGACGAACTTATGTCGGCTATCATAATACGCGGCGTAACCGACCCACAAATACGAGCATCTGCGACGAACGCAAAGTTACCGCCGAATCGTTTAGTAGA
Organism: Emmelina monodactyla; assembly: GCA_916618145.1. Classification (NCBI taxonomy): domain Eukaryota; kingdom Metazoa; phylum Arthropoda; class Insecta; order Lepidoptera; family Pterophoridae; genus Emmelina; species Emmelina monodactyla. The sequence continues at coordinate 9,038,045 of OU745304.1, read as the reverse complement.
ATTTTTTTCGATTTATGTCAAACCTTCTGCACGTAAAAACACTAATGTTCTGTCTGATAATGCGTCATCCCATAGCAGCAACTCTAAATTCATACGTAAACGGAAGTTTGAAGAAAGAAAATGTTTCTTGTGTGGTCGAGTGGGACACAAACAGGCTGACTGTAAGAAATCTAAGATAAATGTTACTCAAAATAGTGCAAATACTTCTACTGTTACGTCACCACCTGTCTTTGTCCCAGTCAAACCCGATACGTGTGAATACTGTAAAAAGGTAGGACATAAGGTTCAAACTTGCTTTGCAAAACAAAAGGCCGAGTCACGTAATAAAAATAACGTTAATTTTTGCCAAGAATTTAAAACTACCCGCAACTCGGACGTAATTGTAGCGGTTATTCAAGGAATTCCAACTGACGTATTGATAGACAGTGGATCTACTATCTCCCTTATCTCGTCTTCTTTGTTGAAATATTTTAATTGTAGCCGTAAACCCGCGTTCCGTATACTAAAAGGGTTGGGTAGTCAAGAGTTAGAGAGCACAACTTATGTTACCTTGCCGATTGAGTTTGAGGGCATTACTCTCGAAGTTGACTTATTTGTCGTTGCGTCGGAATTTATGAATACTCCGGTAATAGTAGGTACGGATGTCCTGAATAGAGATGGCGTACGTTATGTTCGCACGCGCGATACTCAGTTGCTAACTAGAGAAGCAATGAACTCGGATAGCGTTTTGACTGTTCAATCTGATGTGTCAGTTCCGATTTCAACACCTCTTGAAGGTCATTATTTGGCGCAGTTGATGAACATTATTAATGAGTTTGCAAAGTTTTTCATAACAGGCACCGCTACTTCTACAGTAAATACAGGCAAAATGACAATTAGATTGAGCAATTTGACGCCTATAAATTACCGACCATACCGACTTTCGCTCGTTGAAACTCTTCGCGTTCGCGATATTATTAAGGATTTACTCGACAAAAATATTATACAAGAATCTGAGTCCGATTATGCGAGTCCGATTCTTCTCGTAAAGAAGAAAGATGGTTCGGACAGGATGTGCGTCGATTTTCGTAAATTGAACGAAGTAACAATTAAAGACAGATTTCCGCTTCCGAGAATAGACGACCACATCGATCGCCTGGGTCATAATAAGTATTTTTCAAGTCTCGATATGGCGACAGGGTTTCACCAGATCCCGCTTGATAAAGATTCCGTACCTTTAACTGGCTTCGTCACGCCCGAGGGTCACTTTGAGTACCTAAAGATGCCGTATGGGCTGGCGAACGCCCCAGTGGTATATCAAAGGATTATATCCAATACACTTCGCGAATTTATCGACTCTGGTGAAGTCCTGGTGTATATTGATGACGTATTGGTTTTAAGTAAAACTATTGAACGTGGCTTTTTAATTTTACGCAATGTGTTAACTATTTTGACTAAATCTGGCTTTTCAATCAATTTGCGAAAATGCTCATTTCTTGCTACGGAAATTGTATATTTGGGACGTACTATTAGTGAAGGTCAGGTACGGCCGAGTCGTGATAAAGTTAAAGCATTAATTGATTCACCAATACCGCAAAACGTAAAGGAAATACGGCAATTTATGGGGCTTGCCAGTTACTTTCGAAAATATATTGCGGGTTTTGCACAGAAAACGGCATGTATAGCTGCATTGACGCGAAAGGGTGTTACATTTTCTTGGGGCACGGAACAACAAGCGGCTCGTGACTACATTATAGATTGCTTGACCTCTGAACCTGTCTTATCCATTTATGATTCATCGTTACCGACAGAAGTCCACACAGACGCGAGTTCGATCGGGTATGGCGCTATTTTAATACAAATACACGACGGTGTTCATAAACGGGTAGTAGCTTATTTTAGCAAGCTAACTCAAGGTGCCGAACCAGGTTACCACTCCTATGAGTTGGAAACTCTCGCGGTAGTTAAGGCCCTTCAGCAATTCAGGCACTATTTAGTCGGTATACATTTTAAGGTGGTTACAGACTGTAATGCCTTAAAACTTACACAACGGAAGAAAGACCTTTTGCCTAGGGTGACTCGTTGGTGGGTATATTTGCAGGACTATGATTTTACTTTGGAGTACCGCAAGGGGTCATTAATGTCACATGCCGATTATTTAAGTCGGAATCCTGTGAATGTATGCACCATCGAGAAGCCTTTGAATTGGGCGCAAATCGCTCAAACCGCTGATGAGGAAACCAGAACCTTAATTCAAAAGTTAGCTGACAATCAATTGGACGCTACTCGGTACCGGGTTAAAAATGATCTTCTGTACGTAAAGTACACGCCTACTGGTGAATCTCCAAAGTTTCTGTGCTTCATACCGAAAGGTTATAGACTTAGCCTTCTTCGCGTGTTCCATGACGAACACGATCACCCCGGTGTAGACAAAACAGTGGATCTCATTCTGAAGCACTTTTGGTTTCCTAGCTTGAGAAGCTTTGTTTGTAAATATATTGCCCACTGTATAGTTTGTATGTCTCACAAGAAAGTCCCTCGCGCTTCTCTTCAGTTGATTCATTCATGGGAAAAACCTGATTCACCATTCGATACGATCCATATGGACGTTTTGGGGCCTCTACCGGAGTCTGAGGGGTACCGTTATGTTCTCATTGTTATTGACGCTTTTTCTAAATTTTGCCTCCTTTATCCCATGTGCCGTCAAGACACTCATGAGTTAAAACTCCATTTTACTTCTGTAATTTCTTTATTTGGGACTCCTAAGCTTATAGTTGCCGATAGGGGGCGCATGTTTCAAAGCACTGAGTTTTTAGATTGGGTAAAGGGTATGGGATGTGACACACACTTTATCACACCAGAAATGCACCAGTCAAATGGACAGGTCGAACGTTACTGCCGCACCATTTTAAACATGATTCGTATAGAGTCAAATTATCGCGGTCAAAGTTGGTCTAAGGTGATCTGGAGGTTACAATTAGTGCTAAATATCACAAAGCACAAGACGACGCAACAATCAGCCTTGAATCTGCTGATTGGAATAGATGCGACAACACCACTTATACGGAGCTTGGTAAGAGACGTGGCGTTTGAGGGTTCCAGTCCAAACAGAGAAGCCTTGCGTGAGATGGGCAGACAGCGGGCATCTGAACGCCTTCGGGCTAACCGACACGCTCAGGACGCTTATGTAAATAAAAACAGGAAATCTCCACGTGACTTTGAACTCAATTCGTTAGTTTTTGTACGAAAACAGGCGCAGTCGACTGGGAAATTGGATTCCTGCATGCGTGGTCCCTACCGCGTGGTCAAAGTGTTACCACATGGTCGTTATGAACTGCAACTCCTGGCCGGCTCCTATGGGAAGCTGACGCAAGCAGCAGCGGAATTCATGATTCCTTGGCGTGGAGAGTGGACTCCCGAGACATGTGCTGCTTACTTTGAGGGTGAGTTGTGTGGCTACCATTGAGTATTATGTTACTTGTTTGGTTGGCCGTCAGAAAAAGTTGGCGCTATGTCACTTTTCTGTTACTTTCCGAGTTAAGCTAACGTTGTGCCTATGACTCGTGGTTTTGTTTGAGTTAAGCTAACGTCGTGCCTATGACTCGTGTTTATATTTGAGTTAAGCTAACGTCGTGCCTATGACTCGTGGTTTGGTTTGAGTTATGCTAACGCCGTGCCTATGACTCATGGTAATATTTTTAGTTATGCTAACGCCGTGCCTATGACTGTTTTATTGTTTAAGTTATGCTAACGCAGTGCCTATGACTTATTGCTATTGCTTTTGCTTACAGCCATGCTAATAATGATCTCATTTTGGTTATTTATTTGAGCTATTGAGCTTGACTTGTATATCTCTTTAGAAAATAGCTCATTTTGTTTAAATCTGTGTTCTCGCTGTTGCTATAAAAGATGCTAAATATGTTAAAATTATGTATGCAGGAGCTGATGACGAGGTGTCCACTGCACCTACAGACTGTCTGAATCCAGCGAGCGATGAGCAACAGGCTACGGCTGAGGAACCGCCATCAAATGTGATGGCTGCACCCACGAGTGACTCGCCGCAACCAGGCCCTTCTGGGCTGCAGATGTCATCGCCGCCTCAACGCCGGTGCAGTGCTGCTGCTGCCGACGCTCCGCCGCAGTCAGTGTCTGCGGACGTGCCGCGGCCGGCGCGGGGGCCGCCGCCTCAGCGTGCTGCGGGCGCGGGGCCGCCGCTGGTGCGCGACCGCGAGCTGCTCGCCGAACGACCGACACTCTGCAGGATGCGAGGCCGGGAGCCTCCATGCCGCTGGTGGACTGATGTCGCAGGACAAGAAGAAGAGTCCGAGGACGGCCTCATATCAGGAAGGCCGTGTAGGAAATAAAAACTGTACCAAGTTGATCACGTGACCATTTTGTATAAAAGACCTTGTTTACTGGCGCTCAGTTCACTTTTTCTTGAGCCGCCTACTGAGTAAGACCTATCCATTTTGTTATTTTTGTTTACTGTATTTCTGTGTATTTTATTTCATTTTGTTGGTGTGTGTTACTTTTTGTTATAATAAAATTGTTGATTGCGGGATACTTGTTTTCTCTTTTAAAAAAAACCATCTCGCTTCCAATATCTAAGAATATTATATGGAGATAATCTGGATTGAAAACGTGCCGATATCGAATAAGCGATCGATTCAGTTTAACAGCGCACTGAGTCGTGCAAAGAGCTTCTGCTAAGCTGATGCAATACTAAACTCCTTTTTAAAGTTTTTTATAATTTGTAAATATGATGGCTTAAATTACAGGTATGATCCATCATTACCCAAATCACGTTAGAACGGCTTGATGCATATTGATAAATTTCGCTATATAGATGGAATATAATAATGTGAATTTATTCTCGATAAAAAATACGTAGCGTTATTTTTTCACGCGACACGTACTTTTTACCGAGAAAAAATGCCTCAAATCACTTAGATCGCAGTATGACAAATACATCATAGTTAGAAACAGTCTTTAACTTTGTTACCTACTGTAATACACAAACTTGAATAGCTTTTTACAAACAGTAATGTTGTAATCTTTTATTTGATCTTCAACAACTGACCCTACAGAGGCTGTCCTGCCTTAATTTATATAAAAAGCCTTTTCAATTGCCTTTGGTTGACATTTTTTCCAAAGAGTTTCCGAAATGAGCCTATTTTTAAATACGGTAACCAAATATTTTCACAAATCATCCTCCAAAAAACTGGGGGTCACAAACACTTGTTTCAAATATTTTATCGCTCATTTAAATGTTAATAAACCCATAAAATTATAACGCGTCAGCCCACGAAGTGAACAGATTAAATTTAACCAAAAATTATATCTAAATTGTTGTTATCTTGTTGTCGCGGGAAAAAATTAAGTTATTGGGCGTCCCAGGACCACCTAAGTAATGGAAAAATTATGCCGAGCAATTTCCTTACTCAGAGTTAAGCAAAGTAAACTTTATTCCTTGGAAAATAAGTGCCATTTTAAACAAAACGACCCTTTGCGAAAGCATATTATTACATTTTGATGTATTTATCTCGTCGTCACGGTCTGCAAATTGATTTTGAATATCACAAGCTAAAATTTTGTACTTAACTTTTATTGAAATTCGCCTACAATATAAGATACGCCACTGAGGATGTAATTATTTTGACATAATTTTGTTCAAAATCTATTTTTATTTTTATAAGGAAAAGTATTTAAAAAGATATTCAAATAACCAATTACAGGAATACTATGTTATCAAACGTGCGCGGACTAAATGTAAGGTTAAGGGGCCATATTGATCCACCCAATATTCTCATACATTTTATATAAGCTATCTTACTACTTATTTCTTATTATCGTCCCGAAGGTACTCCGCAGGGACTATTTAAGTATATGTTAGGAAGAAAAACTTTAAGTGCTAAACCCTTGGAATTCTGAATTAAAACCATAGGTACCTAAATACTACGGCATAAAAATGCGGAATGTACTCCATTATATTTAAAGTCTCAGAGCTGTGAGCTGATAAACCTTTTTTTTTAAAGCTTTATTTTTTCATTTGTATTTTGTGCAATATGCTCTTATTTCAGAATACTATAACTAGTAACTCCTATATTATTAATGTCTCCAAATTAACCCACTATACAATATAATAAATCAAATTAAGGACACAGTTTTCAGAAGACAGTTTCACCCCCTTCAGGGAAAACCTACGGAATTCATTTGTGGCTTTGTGTCACATGTTTAAATTATAATTATGTGGCTATGCATATAAATGAATAAACGTAATGGTGAATATAAAATAACACCATATTAAAACTGTTACAAAGTGTATTGATAGACTTTTGTCTTGTCAAAATTGGCTTATGTGACTTTCAATATAAAAATAGTTATTTTAAAGTGAAAAGCAAAGTAAAAAGCATAATAAACATAAAATATCTATTTGCTTTTTAATGTAAGAAAGTACTATTTTTGTAACTCAAATTAATAGGCAATAAAGAAAGACCTACAACACGGAAGAATTATTTGGTAAAAAATAGATGTGGGAGGACATAGGTATGTGTTTCTTATAATATGAAGTTTGTTTATAAATACTCACCACGCTTAACAGTATAGTTTTATATTGTGGACCAAGTCTCTTGTCTCCTTTTTTGCCTCTTATACTAACTTCATAAAAAATCCTCTTTCCAAGGCATATCTCCTTATCAACTACGACGTTTAGACATCAAATAACATTTCCCTTTATTTCCGTCTCTTGATACGGACTTTACACACATGAAACTACCATCGGTCCCAAACTTGTAGCTTTAGACGTAATACAGCCTTCAATTGTGTCCGGCCCGGCCATTTGCGGCTCTCACAGAGATGTAGAGCAAGTTTGTAACGAATTTAGAGACTCTATTAGCTCGGGCACCAAGTTGTGATACAGGGAAAAACTTAATTAATGAAGGTAGGTATTTGTATTGAAAGATATTTAAATATTAGATTTATAGAACACAGGGAATTATAAAATAATGTAAACTGTTGTATGGAAAAGGTTGCTTCATAATATTCTAATAAATCCTCGTAGGTAAGTATAATGTTTCCATAATAATATAGGATGAAAACTCAGCGTTTCGCATTTCATTCAGAGATATCTTTATTTTTGTTTATTCCCTTGTGAAAACTCTAAACAAATAATCTTTTTTACGACAAACAGTTCAATCTAGGCGAAGAGGATATATTCTGTATTTTCCTACAAATACTCCTCAATTATTTAATAACGTCTTTTTTTGGTAATTATGGATTAGCGCATCACTATCTTACGGAACTTATTTTGCCCACAACAACTGATTTTTACGCACTTTATTGTATGGAAAGATACAATGCTGTTTGTAACAACACTAAGTTTATTTCAATACTTATATAAAACCTTTGCTTAAGATTATTAAAGTAGGGCTCTTATTTTATTTTATTTTATTTAAAGGCATTTTTATTCTTGAGTATGGAAATATTTCCATTCGTTACTTTCGTTGCCACCCGATAACAAGGTTACGTATGTTCTAGTCCTTCCGGGAAACCTTACAATAAGTAACAAGTTAATCTTTGTTTATGATAAACACATTGCTGCTGTTATTCCTTGAAGTAAAATTTTATTCTAGCAATTTCTAGAACGACATCAATACTTTTTTGGTATTCGGTCTCACCTTAACAATGCAAATTGCAAATGGTTGTGACAAAGCACTAGAAGACTTTAAATCTTCTTCTTAAGTGCGTCTCGCATTTTATTTCCGTAAACCCATATATCAATCAAATAATCTTCTGCTTTCCTCATGACGTCTTCAACTTCTGCTCTACCTTGAAATCACTACATAGAATAAAACAAAGTCGCTCTCTCTGTCCCAATGTATGCATAAATCTTTAAAACTACGCAACGGATTCTGATGCGGTTTTTTTAATAGATATAATAATTCAAGGGGAAGGTTTGTATGTATAATTACATAGTATAGGGAAAGAGGTTTTACTCCGAATTTGACGGGTGCGAAGCCGCGGGCAAAAGCTAGTGTTTTCATAAAAAAGTGACCCAGATTTTTTTCCCCCAGCTTACACCTTTTAAATTGTCTTTAGTTTCTTCGATCTTTCCTCAAACAAGAAGACTTTTAAATCTGCTTCTCTACCTACCATATTAGTGTCAGCTGCAAGTTTCAATCACATCGTAGGTACTTACTCCAGGACCGCAATATGCAGAATTCCAAGTTCCAACTACAAGTCGATAGCTAGTTGGACAGTTGGGATCTAGATATTTGAAACTAGTTGCTGATGACCGCAAAGACATAAGTTGTAGTCCTGTTGCTTCCAAGTCTTAAGGAGTTTCGCAAACAGGAAGGTTATGAGTTTCTAAGTCTATATTAGTAAGCGGCTCTCGGTATAATTAAGAAGCTTAAGAAACCATTGATGTAAACGAATAATTGAAATCTCAAGTAAACAGATTTCTAAGACAATTGCAAAACATACATACTTATTCATTCATTAAAAATGAGAGGATTATGAGAGAATACTCCGAAATACAACATTATTTTACGGGTAAGTTTAGACCAATTTAAGAACCTTAGGTACAACTATTTTGTTGTTATTTTGTAAAAAAATATGTGTTCAATGCCTTGCATTGCAGATAAGTAGGAACGTGATATTCTTGGTATGTTCTTGGTCCGATCTTACAAGATGTTAGCGAGGTCTTTCAATTGTTAACAATACATACAATAGGTATGATGAGATCGTGGTATGAAGCTGACCTTTTCACAAGCGAAAGCGGTTCAAGTTGCACAGTTTATACTTTTTACGACGTTTCACTATGACGCGTCGTATAAAGTGAAAATTCTTTACCGTGAAATACTAGACTCAGAAAACTGTAAACTATAAACCTTAGTTTTAAATAAAGCAGAAAATAGCTGTACCTATGCACGACAGACAAAGTTTTTTGTGTTAATAACAACTTGAAACAATTTTTTACTTAAGTACTAATGACGTGACTAACGCAAAACTCGAATTTTAAATTTATTATTCAAAATAGTACTATTAATAAACAAACCTATTTTTATATAGAAAAGCCCGATCCAGAAGTATCTCTACCTTCATAATTTCCCACTACTGAAGATTCTATACCCCCCCGCTAGACGTCTCAGAATCTCATCGCCCGCCCGAGATAGAGGCGGCTTACGCTGTTTGCTGTTCACGAAAGTAGGGCGTTTAGTGCTTTGTGGGGCTCAAGTAGATACCAACACATGGAGAATAGAACGTGTCGAGCGATCACGCTTGAACACAGGGAAGAATAGGACTTGTTGAGTGACCAGTTGTCGGACGCGGTGGCGGCGCTTGTATGGGATGTGTGTTTAGTAGCTGTTGCAATCGGCCGATTGACCGCCTTTTGTCGGGGGAAATTGCTTCGAATGGCTGTTTGGAAGCGAAATTCGGGTTGGTACTTGATTGAGCGTTTTAAATTATAGAGCCTGCTGGGAGCAGATATAAAAACGAAGACTTTGAATTCAATCCACTCACGAGTGTAGTGTACTTTGAATGTCTTTTTGAAAATAACAACGTGAGGAAACCCTTATGGGGTAGTTTACCAACTCGACCTGAGCCAGCGTGGAAGATTACGGCTCCGTCGCTCTCGCTTTTAAAGAAAAAGGCACGTGCCTTAGTGGGACGTAGGTACAATAGCAATCACATATTTTATTTTGTTTATTTACTAGCTTTTCGCGGTTTCACCCGCAGCTAAATTGCTTTACCCGTGGGTATATCCAAAAATCCTTCCTTAGCTATCTTACCAAATTTTATGGTTCTAGCTTTAATAGTTTGCGCTTGACTATGATGAATCAGTCAGAGTTGTTTTTTGATTAGTAGGTATAGTTTAATATTCAATCGTTGCGTTTTGTAGTACCTAAATATAATCACAGGAACATTGTGTAGTGTAATTACATTTCACCGTACTTTTTACGTGAAAAATCATATATCATAAAGAAAGTGTTATTAATATAAATATAACTTGGTATATTAATTCCAATATAGTGTTATGATGTAGTTCATTTTTATAATAAATCAATAAAGATGTACCTAATATTTCAATTGACGCGCGCTGGTGTATTATCGAAAATTATTGGGCTATAAATGAATTAGGTTAATTGGACTTCGTTACTTTCTGATTAGATAAATACGAAGAAATAACATGTTTACTTCTTGTTTATTTCTCGTATCTTGCTAAATAAATGGAATTTTGATAAAAATAAGCTTTGTTTTTCTGTTGTATCTTTAGTAATGATTTAATTACAATAATACGACTTTGTTTTTCAGCAATATTGTTAATTTCAAAAGAAAAAAATGGTTAAAATTATACTTAGAATCGTATATTCAACGTTAAAATATTTGTGCATTAACAAAAACATCTAAAAATATACTTTAAAAAGGTTTAAAATTCACTGAGCTTAACAATTTTACAATGTTTTTGTGAATGCCAAAGTACGTTTTCATACAAAACATAAGCTCGAAGTAAGCACGCAAGTACAAAGCCTGTTAAACTTTTAATGCTAATTACAAGAAAACAGAGTAAATTATGTACCCTTAACTCAAACGCATTAATAATCCCATGTTTACTTTAGCAACGTCGAAGCGTTATTACAATTTTCGGTTGTGAAACAAAATATACCCGACCGTGTGAGAGCAAAATAAAGGAGTATTTACACACGTCAGTCAAACGTCATTTCCATGGAAGTTCGGCAATATACATGTAAATGTACCTATATGATAGTTAGGTATAACTACGTATATTACGTATACCTACGACTTTGTTTTGCTATCGATTCTGACAGTAGTGATGTGATTTCACGAGTACACAGCAATTTTTAAGGGTTATTTTTTGGTGTGCACGGTATTTCCAGATTTCTAACGTATTCATCTTCAATTTTCACGTTGTGTATTTGGATTTCGGCAGATGGGTACTTCATCATTCACCATACGACATGAAAGCATATATGAGCGATCAAAATGCAGCAATAATAAAATCTTTTCGTGAAGGTCTTCATTTCTTATTTTCTAGATATTAAAAGGCTGCCAATCGCTTGAGGGTAAGTCAGGAAATAGAAAATAAAAGCGACAAAGTAGGTATTTTATATTTATAGTTTCATAAACCCCGACTAGCACTTTACAAAATTAAAATTCTAAAAATGTTACGCCGCCTTTTTAAGGCTTCTTTTGTTTCTTTTTAATATCTTCACTTTTATAAAACATGTCAAAGGAAAGTCATCCCTCTTTCTATCAAATGAACAAATCCTTTGGCACACATAACCTTTTTTCTAAAATACACCGCCGTGCGAGCCAGTTGGAATATGCTTTCCAGGGAAATGAATATTTTCCCCTTGATTAAAAAAAGGTAATCGAATACTCCAGTTGGTAATTGTGAGGGTCTTGGTGACGAAGTTTGAAATATCTTTTTTAGCTGATGAGACTAACGAGGCACTGACTTTTAATTAAGAAACTAATTTTCTGTACCTACAAACTTTGTGAAAAACTTAAAAACACAAATTTAGTTATGTACTTGTATGTTGTTTACTTGTTACTCTTCCTTAGTAAAAAGTTAGATATTTTGTGGTCAGTTGAAGTAATACAATAATAATTATATGCTTTTACTGCTTTATTAAGTTAGTGTCCAAATAGGTATCTAAGTATTTCAAAATAAGGTTTATTTACATTAGTTTTGTTACAAGATAGTACATGCACAAGCTATAGCCCTAGAAACCATATTTCATTAAAGTATACCTCTCAATTTCTGTTCTAATCCAACTTTTCCATCTCCCGTATTTCTTTGTATTTCGTCTTAAGGTACACTCGAAAGAAAAAAACTCCATTACAATCCGGCCCTCCACATACTAAGACAACAGACAGACAAAGAGGATCGGCCGGCAAAAGGCAATGAATCCATAATAATGTCTTTGCTCAAACTAATTGAATTTCAGATTGTAGTACAGTCACTGACACAAGTGAAATGCGTCTGTTTTTTCTAGCGTTCTTTTGTGAGAGATTATTTTATTTGACGCGTGGGTATTGTTTTGGGCCCCTCTTGTGAATGAGCAGTATAAATATTTGTTCCAATTGACTATACCTACGTATTTATTTCAAATCACATTGGATTATTCCACGTACTACATGTTTTTATTACGTTTGTGCTTAGCATGCATCGTCTAACGCATTGTGCATATTATCGTCAAATACTAAGTCACTCTTTATTTTTATTTTGTAATTTCCAAAATTTTCTAAATGATGTTGACTGTACATCTTGTTCGTAAGATTACCAACATCCACAATTGTGTCAGTAGAAATGGATGGTCTGATAGGATTATAATGTAAGGCTTACCCGCTGTATCACAAGGGTGGGATCGCTAGAAAACATGAATAAAGGTTATACGTTACATGTGAAGGAGATATTCAATCAACGTCGATCTATTTTAGATTGTATGAATGTTATGAGATTTACGAGAACATTGGTTTGAATAAAACTTAATTTCAATGGATTATTACGCGTTACTCTTTTTTTTTTGCCTGACTTTTTGATTTAATTTGTTTAATAATTAAACTATACTTATTTATTTTCCGGGCTCAAGACGAAAAACGATGCGCTGGAGAGAAAAACTTTAAATTCATTCATAAGTACAATATTTTGTAAAATTATAGTTTCTACAACGAAGTTGAAACGATCTCATTAGCTGCCTCGCATTCGTAAGAGTAACTTGACGTAAAACATTTTAAAATATGTGCTTAAAATGTTCTGTTTTTGAAATTGAGCACCAACTTTTTATAAACGTTTACCGCCAACTTTTGCTACAAAACTTTTAATCAATGGAATACGCGTATTCAAAAACCACGTATTCATTTAAAGCTACTCAAAGTAAATTAAAATACATTGCGAATTCATTTAAGCTACTGACTACCTGTTGAACTTAACAACTGTCAATTTAACTGCATCTCTATCTTAAAGCCCATAAGGTAGGTTTTCAATTGATAGGTACGGGTTATATTTATCCGTATTACCTATTAATTTGGGGGCAACGTCAAAGTGTATTACCACGCAACGTATGAGCCTGAGTTATATTGAAGCTGATTCTGATATTCATAAGGCTTTCGGAAAATTGCGGGTGGCGTCTTGATAATTTAATAGTCCATTACTTCCGTCAGGTTAATCTGCAAGCAGAAATCAATAAAAAAGAACGTAAAGTTTTTTATTAAAGTGATTTTTTTATCCTACTAATATTATAAATGTGAAAGTTTGTAAGTATGTATGGATGGATGTATGGATTTTTGTTACTCTTTCACGTAAAAACTACTTGATGGTTTTGGATGAAACTTTTCAGTAATACTTATAGGTTATACATCTGAATAACACATAGGGTTTACCGCAGTTAGTATACTTTTTACCGCAGGAAAACTTCTCATTCTCACGGGAAACCGACTTCCACGCGAACGGAGTCGCGGGCGGCCACTAGATCTTTAAACTCGTGCAGCATCAACATGCGGACTGCATATTGCAATTCTGCTAAACAACTTTAGCGATTTCTTGTCGATGAAATAACATTTCATTCATGATTGAGTTATTTTGAATAAAGTGGGTTTTATTTACATTGAAAGTATCTCAACTCACTGCCAAAATAAATGTTATTAATAATTCACTGAACTAAGTTAGCCATACAAATATCCCTACTAATATTATAAATGCGAAAGTAACTCTGTCTGTCTGTCTGTCTGTTACGCTTTCACGCCTAAACCACTGAACCGATTTTGATGAAATTTGGTATGAAGAAAGAACTGAACTTGGGAAAGGACATAGGGTACTTTTTACCGCGGGAAAACTTCTCATTCCCACGGGAAACCGACTTTCACGCGAACGGAGTTGCGGGCGGCCACTAGTTATTTAACTAAAGCCAAACCCAAGGTACTGGCGCAATTTCAAATGTTTATAATCCAATACATCCATGTAATCTTAGTACGAAATGGTTGCTTTTAAACTGTTAAGTTGAACGTTCGCAGTAAACATAAAATAAATACCAATTCTATCGATTGAGCAATAAACGGGACTAACTTATTAGAATTCCGAGCCCCATCGTAAACTTGTTGATATTCCTCCTTTCTCATCCCCTTTCTTTATTTTAGATTAAAATCAATGCAATATAAAGATATCGGAATCTCTTAACTCAATTTTCATGAAATGTAAAATAACTGGTATAAAAATTTTCATAACGTAAAAGCCTTTTTACGAAAACCACAAAATGTGACAAAGTTAATGCATTTCAATTATCTTCCATCATAATGAAACCTGAAAATACCACAGTGACCGATGCTTCATATTATATGGAACGCTAATGTAAAATTAATTAAAATTTCATATTAATTAATTTATTACACTCACTGAACTCTACACAAAGCATATGAGTATGATAAAGTATTGACTGCCTTCAGTAATTAATTTATGAAGCTAATATTTTTGCTTTCATTATTAAAGTTAATCCAATTAGTTATTCTCTAAGATAGTTCAGAGAATGCAGACTTAAGCTAATCCATAGAAAAACGCTGCATAATATTATAAAATCCGATTTCTAGAGAAGAAACCTAGTTAAAATTAAATTTGCGTGCAGCCGTCTGTATGAGAAAGCTGATCGAATAATAACAGCAAAATGAAAAGTTTACAATTTTCTAGCACATTAGCAGGAAGATTTTAAGTTTTGAAATGTTTCTAAACCTAATCAACTAAGCTGAGAAATCGCACAATACCTATCGTCAAATTGTTCTATTTAAAACGTATACCTACGGATCAGACTTCGAATTAATATTGCTTCAACAGCAGTTTCCTTATTAAATCCGTAATCAGTATCAAATCGGCATAAAACTCTAAAATACAGCCTTCGATAAAAGAAGACAACAAGCAAGGCGTGTGGCTCATCCGTGCCAAGTCCCGAAGAAGGACCAAAATAATCTGCTATAACGTCACTTTTCCACGCCCCAAACTCTAAAGAGAACCCTAATAATAATAGATTTAAATTATGTAATTAACATACTCCGTAAATACTCGTGTTTTTTCTTCTATGGCAGGGTGGTAGTTGCCACTTCGACCGGCCCCACGCCCCTAGAAAGTAATATCACTAGTACCGCCACAATATTTATTTGATTATTTTCAGCATTCAACAAACTGAGAATACCTGATTCAACATAAACAAGATACAACCCTGCTCGTAAATTGACACTTTATATAACTTACATCAAAGGTTATGTGTATTTTATCGCGAGTATAATAAACACCTCATACATTTATACGTTCGCCAGTACATCGTTTGCCACTCAAAGCTTATTACTTTTCTTCCCGTTTATTGGGTTTTCGTAAGAAGTAAACACTTCCGTTGATCTTCATGTTCCCCTTCTTATAATTTATTCTGAAAAGCCTTTTATAGAATATATTGGAGGTCCTTTATCGTTGCCGGAGTGATTGAAGCAATTTTTGAATTAAACGAAAATGGGAACAAAGTCGACGGGAATTACATAATCTGCTAAATTGATTACGGATTATGTTTATTCATTGATTACACTGGTTGGTTGCAAAAGGGAATTACTTTCAATTGGTTTGCGTTATGGTGTTGTTTGTGTGATGCTATTTTGTTTAAATTATTTAATAGTCCACATTTTTATTTATTTATTTGTATTGTAGCTTTAAAAATAAAAGTGCTGAAAAGGAGCCACTTATATTGCTTTATCCCACTTGATTGGTCAGCCATTTTCGAACACTATGTTGAGTTGCGGCGATTTCCAAGCTGTTTTTGTAGAAAGTGTTTTATCTAGTCAGAGCGAAGACCTATTCTTTATCTATGCCCCGATCCTTAATATATTAAAGTGAGTGATGGCGTAAAACGTAATATAAAAAAATAAGCTTGCGCTAAAAAGGTAAATGTAATAAAGCGGAGATCAAAAAGACCACCTTGTTAACTGTAATATAATCATTACATGAAGTACCTTCCTTAAAGAACATAAATTGAGGACACCAAATTAAATTTACCTTTTCAAGCATTACAACGAGAATTAACATAATTTTATTATGATTTTCTTTTTTCTTTACACGCTGATAATTATTTGAAATTAGTTATGAATACAGTAAAAGCGAATGTTTGTTTTTCTTAAAAAAATATAAATGACATCATGTTAAAAAAATATTATTGAGACACAATACGTTACATTTTATGTTCGCTCACAGACCTTAAGTATAGGGTACCTCATGTGTTAATGACTATGTACATAAACACTTTCAACCAAAAATATACAACGAATCCAAATAAGAAACAAATTAACAGTTACATTCAAACAAAAATCGTTGAATCGGGTGAATAATTAACGGCCTTCAAAAGTAATTTAAAGTTGGTCGTTTGCCGTTCCTCTTACATTTCTAATTCAAAATTAAGTGAACCCGCCTTAGATAATAATCGTCGGAGAAATCAATAGCAATTAAAATTAAGTTCTGTAAATATCTTAAACCAATATTGATTTCCTTTAAGTACTTTTTACCTTTCTTAGAGTGGATTAAAATGTTTCAGCCTTGTTTACACTTGTTTTGCTATGGAGCCTGTATATTATTTAAAAATAAGCATACAGCCGGTTTATCCTTTCAATCGCGGTTTATTATCAACTAGCGACCCGCCCACGCTTCACAATGGTGTAATTTTGGCCGACTTGCTCACGAAACATTGATTTTTGACTAACTTAAAAAAACTGTTTCCGATTGTTTAATTACAAATTTAAATAAAAAAATACTTAAAGGATGGTGAAAACCGCATTAAAATCCCTCAACTGGTTTAGGAGGAGTTAGCGGACAAACTTACAAACAGAAAAAATTAACGACTTAGATTTATACTATGTAATTTTGATATGTAATGTAGTAAATATACTTTGTGTGACCTAAAAAAAGATAACAGCAACCTTTAATGGGATCATTTCACGTCCGTCTGTTTGTCATCATTATTTTTATTTATTTTATTCGCATCAAAAAACCAAGTAAACCTTTTCAATTTTAAATACCAGATGTTCAAGTATGCAAAATTCTTTCGTAGAATTTCTATTGACCAACAGAAAAGCAAATAAGCGCTTTGAAAACGAACCAAGCTTGCAGAAATTGGCTACGGAACTGCAGGAAACGCGGAACATCTTCTCAAACAGACATTTATTAGTTTTAATGACTATCTTTGCTGTATAAAACAACTATCTTCAGTGTACGTTTTTTTAATAAAACTAATTATAATGGAATATTACGCGTTTATTCATTTATTTTTTGTTTTAGTAAAAAGTAGGTTATTTTAAATTCAGCATTACGCTGCAAATAACTTATTAGAAGAAGTATTTCTTACACTTTGGTACAATATGGTGGTCTTGTGGTTAAACAAACTAATTTAAAATCTATTCTTACTTCGTATTAATTTCATTTTATACTAATCAAACCACTTGCAGAACTAGACCTAAATAAACAAAACCGATACTTTATATAAAAAATGTTTGTTAAAACTATCTTTCATTTGAGTTTCCGAACAGACTCACAACTAAACTGCCAGTGGAATAAGCTACTAACATCGAAAGCTCTTGTTTTTGTTGTAAGATTATTAATTTCGATACCCTGTAGCAGGAGGCAAAGTTTTCATTAGCGTGATTAACAGTTAATTGAAAAACTCAAACCGTGCGGTTCTCTTTTGTTTCGATCACGAAACGGCGGATTGCCGGTTTTTATGTTTCGTAGATAATAAAGTTGTCTTGCTGAAATGTTTGGGAATTTTAAAAGCAATACGTTTGTGTCACGGAAGCATAAGGATTTAATCACAATAAATTTTGTATGTAAATGCGGTTATAGAACATTTTTAGTAACTGTTGTACTAATGTTTCAAACAGTTCTTTAAAGAAGATAATATCATCAGTTTAGACAATATTTATGAAAAGTTAAAATAAATTTTAAGTTTTCAAATGTTACAGGGAAAATGTTACTGTCATTGTTACAGTTTGAACCCACCCTGCGTAAAACTATGAACAACTTAGAATTGATATTGTTTTTGTGTTTGACAAAAAAGTTATTGAAGAAGGAAGGAAGGAATGGGACATTTCTTTTAAATTTACGGGCACTTCTGATTTTTTTTTACCTAAAGCAAGAAAAGATCCATCCATCAAATAAATACCCAATTCAATTAGGTCTTAAATTAAAACCAGCTTTAACCTTAACACTCCTTAATCTATTACATAAATTGTTATAACAATTAGGTAATTCAGGTAATCCTATAACGGGCTATCAAAGAAAATAAATCAGACCCTGGAGATCTATTAGCGCAGAAATCTCCCGTCTTAGGAACTAATCACTGGGATCTAGGATTTAGAAGTTGTTCAACATTGTGCAAGGATAGTGTTTCCCGTATTTTCACGCTCAACTTGCTTTGTTAACTATAATACCAAATTGTAAAAACAAGATGTCCGCAGCGAGGTATCAGTCGAGGCTTAATCTTTCCCGATAGAATGACGGATTTTACAATACGAACCATATGTGGTATTTGAAAAAATAAAATGTATAAAGAAATAATTTACTCTATCATGGATATCAATGGTAATATCTAACTGTTTGATTGTTTTTGAGTAAAAGTGCAATAATACATAAATACATTTCAATTGAATCAATTAGCAACGATAAAATAGATACTAGAGCATTTATTTAAATATAAAGATTTAAATCTGATACAAGCAACTCGCTGATGACATGATTAAAAAATCTAATCTTTCACGCATTTAACCATTGAGAATAAGTTCCTATTACTTACAAAAAAGTTACATTTGTTGATAGGCTGCGCAAATTCCAAGGATTTTTTCCAAGAATAGCAAAAGTCATATTTTTATCTAAAACAAAGCAAAAAGTATATAAAATAGGAGCCTCAGGCTACGTATTTACTTGGTGTGTGACGCGAGAGCCTGTGAAGAGGCTTTGCAGAATAAGTTATGTGTTCCGTTCACGAGTGTTATTCTTATGTTTGAAAGAAAATGACGGTACTTTGGAATACGTGAAGGCAATAGAAATAGAAAAAGCTTTTACTATTTAGTGTACGTCAATATGGAATGTTTCTTAAGTTTAGGTACTTAGGGTTAGTCATTATGTTGCTTTTTACATAGTAGGTAATTTCTATATATTTAGCTAGAAGTAAGAACAACCTGTGGAATAAATTCACCTTCATTATGTAATGTTATAGTTTTATTTCTATTGTTGTAGAGGCATCTTTTTTATCTTTTACTAGCTATTGCCCGTGGCTTCCCTATACTATGTTATTATACATATAAACATTTCTCTAGAGTCACTCTGATTATTTAGTAAAAAAAACAGCATCAAAATCAGTTGCGTAGTTATAAGAAATTAAGCATACATAGGGACAGAAAAAGCGACTTTGTTTTATGCTATGTAGTGATTTTACTTTACCTGTGGCCAATGGAAAGACGACCCGTGCAAAGAGATTATTTATCTCCATGGATCTCATCCCAAACTATCATTTGACATCCCAAACCAAATAAACTTACGTGGTCCCAGGTTAAAAAAAATATTAAGTAAGGATTTTGCAATCAAAAAGTCATCAAATAAACAGGTGTTTGTACTGTACTATGTGTTTACTATTCAATTGTCTTTTTACAAGAAAAACTTTCCCTTCGATATAATCCTTAGAAACCTCGTATAAAAATCGTAAATTTTAACTTTAGAGTAGTTTAAGAGTAGCCAGTTATTGTGTTGCTAGTTATTATAGAAGTTGTGAGTTTCCGATACGAGCCCGAGATCGTTTATTATTGAGCGTGGGGTTGAGAGTTCTTGTTAAAGTGGCAAGTTTTATGGAGTTATAAACCTAACTTAGTAAGTTGCAACTCAACAGGTAGCCATTGTTATGATATGATGTGGTTTATTTTATATCGAGTAGATATTTCTTATTCTGCTTCACTACGACTTTATCCGTGGTTAAACTAAAAAAACTGTAGTGCGGCTTTATCGATATATCAATCCAAAAATGCTTACATTTTTTTTCGTGAAACGCATTACATTCTTAGAGAAACATTATATTTTTATTAATTATATTATTATGAAAAAGATTTTTTTAAATTAATTTATTGATTAACATATCAATTATGTAGCCCTAAGGTAAGCACAGTAAGCCACACAATGGACATGGAGGGAACCTAGTTACACCCAGACAAGTGCCAAGTTCTGGGGAATCGAATCCGGGACAATCCGCTCTATAGTCCGGTATACATACCGCTGCGCCACAGAGATGGATTTCATTGGTATAATATGATGTGGTTTAAGTATGTTAAAAAAAGTAGATATTTCTTACTCTGAATTGTGAATAAAATGTTACAGTTTAAAACTGCGAATCCACCATATTATAAAATTATAGAGTAATTTTTTTAGCACCACCAATACTATATTCTCTACTTCATTTGTGTAAAAAGTCTCTAAACGTTCTTTATCACTGAGAAAATGAAACCTACCAAACGGACATAAAAAACCTTGTTTAATTATGATTCTACCTTAAACCATACAAACGACGAACTCAAAAGCAATTTATGTGATCTCCAAAAAACATCTTTATATATTTAAGCAAGAAAGGTCGCTACGATTCAAACCTGTTGATTTACCCTCCCTACTGAAACTTGGGTACACACCACAACAATATACGTATTTATTTCCAAACACTGTCATACAAAACTTAACGTCTTTGTTGTACACCGTACGTATCGATCTTATTTCTATTTACTCAACAAAGGCTTAGAGGCCTAAGTCTATAACGAACAAGTGTATCGGTGAAAAGTAAATGTCCTTTCAAAACATCCGGAATAAATTATCACTTGAAGGTTAATATTGACTGCTGGCATCACCTTATATTAATTTTATTCTATCGAATAAGGGTAGAGAAAAAACTTTCGTTAGTTAACAGATACGCTATTCTCTATATTCGTTTATTGCATTGTTGGACGGTTGGGTTTTAGGCAGAGTCCTTATTTTTGGGTAACAATATCCTACCATAGATCAACTAAGAGTTGTAGAAAGTTTTATTTTAAATCATTAAAATACGAGAGAGAAAAACTATTCTTTTGATCCAGATGTTCCTACCAATCAGGGACGTATTTTAGATTTTTACACCCCGGGCAAAAATTATACGGCCGCCCCTCAAACTCTTCAACCTAAAAAAGGCAGTTTGCCATCTTTATTACCAATCTATTCTCCATCAACTTCAAAAATAACTGCGCCGACACCGACAAGAGCCGACAGGCAGGAATACACATGTGCTCGATCACTTAGGTAACTTGTTGAAACTTAAAATAAATGAAATAGTTCTACCCATGCAGCCCCGGATCTTCAATTTTTTTAGGCGGGGCAAAATCCGAAATATGCAGCCCCCAACCACTTTTCCTTATTTTAACCTTTATCATCTTTATAATTTCAGTTATCAGATGCCCACTAACAAATAGGCTTTCCGGAAATAATGCCTCATTTGCTGTAATTTCCGTGTTATGCTTATTTATTTACAGATGTATAGATATGAACGCGTAGGATATACAGGGTGTTTGCTGGGTGAGTAGCCAAATGAAAATGGTGAATAGGCGAGGCTATTAGCTATTTACTTCTACTTATTAAATTGCATTTTGGTTCAAGTTTAAGAATTTACAATACTTTTAAGATTTTCCTAACCACAAAAATAATTTTAATTTGAAGCCTAATACTATATATTGTCTTATTCAGATGCAATCATCAATTTATACCAATCATCTCACAAAAAGTTACAGTGGATTCATAAACTTCGTTGAACCAGTGGGAAAAAAATGTAATGTCAACTTTGCTATGAAAAAAAAAATACGAGTTTGAAAACTGTAACATTAACAATTAGAAATCTCGACAAAAATGATAAGTTAGTCCCCAAAGACGACTGATAAGGAAGGTACAAATTCATTCAACTACCTATGTAAAAACTTCTGTCTCATTCTAACAAATCTTTAACAATTATGCTTTCTCATTTGACTCTCCCTTCACTTTTCCTGCCTCGAATAAAAGATAATTAAGGATTCCTGCTATCCCACACGTTTGACTCCGGTCCGCGCAGATTTTTGGTGACGTACACTTTTCGACAGTTGGAGTAAAATGTCGCTTGAAAGTAAGCGTATCATCTATCCGGCTTGCGTTCGTCCAGTCATGACCAACGGTAGCGTGGATTTACGCATGCAAGCAAATCTCATTTGGTGGTGGAAGCCGCAGAATATTATGCTATTTGCGACCTTTGCAAGAGGCGACCGAAAAATGAACTCGAACGTTAAAAGATTACTGTCGGGAACAATCTGCTTCCTCTAGCCCGCGCCCGCTACCGACCCCGTGGTCACGATTGCGGTAACAGCCTTAAGTTTTCCCTATAAATACACCTCTCAAACTAGCAGGTGCGGCATTCAACAATTGGTTTCATCGCCTATCAGATCCGACTCCCGTCGGGTTTCTTGCTGGCTTCTTAAAGAAAGGCTCCTAAAGACCGTACTCAACTAGGTGGCCGTAGTAGTTCGGTGAAGCTGTAAAGTTTACATTTGGGCCAACAGCAATCGTTACTCAGAAAATTAAATCATAAGAATAAGAAACATAAGAATAGCAAATAAAAGTAATGTTGTATGGTCACAAAATAGATATAACAATAGGCATATATTTTTTGAATGAGACAAAACTCTTACCTACATAGGTAGGTAGTTGAAGGGGTTTCGTACCTTCCTTACCGGGCGTCTTTGAGGATTAACTTACTATTTTTGTTGAGATTTCTTACTTATTTTGTTACATTTAGCATATTTTAACTGTAAAAGTTTTTAAAAGCAAATGAAGTTTTCAAACTCGTAAACTTTTTAATTTTTTTCATAGCAAAGTTGACATAAAAAAATCCCCACTAGTTCAACGAAGTTTATGAACCTACTGTAACTTTTTGTGAGATGATTGATATAGATTAATGATTGCATCTGAACAAGACAGTATTAGGCTTTAAATTAAAATTATTTTCGTTTGGTCCCAAAGTAAATAAAAAAAAATTGACTTTTCATGAAAAAATCGGGATTTTTTTAGGAAAACCTTAAAAGTATTGTAAATTCAAAACTTGAACCAAAATGCAATTTAATAAGTGCTACTCACCCACCAAACACCCTGTTTATTTTATACACAGCACAGGATAGGATTTAAAATAAAAAATATATGTACAGTCAGCACCAATAGTCGATGAACAGAATCAACTCAACAAAACACCTGTTCACAATTAAATGCCATAAGTTATAGTCACAACTAGGAAACAAAACAGCCTGTACACCAGAAATTTTACAAAAGTCGCTAAACACGAGTATCAAAAGTATCTGTGCACTAGTATTTTAAAAGTCGCTGTACACCATCAATCCAAATGTCACAAATGAACATCAAAAGTCGCTTATGTTGTTCAGCTACTTTTGGGACAGTTCTTGCTTAACCTTAATAATGTATGCTAACACGTTAGTATCTATTTCAATACTTATTTACAAAACAATTATATTTTATTATCAGTTATCATACTAATCTATAATATAAAAAATATCATAAACATGACTCTGATGATCTACGAAGCAATTATAGTGACGGTACCTACTTGTAATTTACTTTGCGTGAATCTTACAAAACCTAGGTTCCTTTAATTTTTAATGTTCATATGACTTATGATCATTTTAGTCTAGCGTATTTTTGAAAGAAAGAAGAAGAAAGAAAAAATATTTATTCAGTTGTGCTTACATAAGGAAAAATATAAAAAACATGAAAATATTACAACTAACAACTGAATCGGTTGCTGACTCAACATAAAGTCGCTGGGCGACGTTGATTTTCAGTCAGCACCGTTAAGGGGGTACGTACGGGCTAAAAGTGTTAGTATTATGTATAGTGTGTTCTGTATGTGTTTATATTTATGATTTATATTATAAATAAAATTAAAATATAATTATATATACTCATATACATACATAAATGTATTATTATATCTTATATCCTACTAATATTATAAATGTGAAAGTTTGTGAGGATGTATGGATGGATGGATGGATGGATGTTTGTTACTCTTTCACGTAAAAACGACTGGATGGATTTGGATGAAACTTTGCAGTAATATAGGTTATACATCAGAATATCATAAAGGATACTTTTTACCGCGGGAAAACATCTCATTCCCACGGGAAACCGACTTCCACGCGAACGAAGTCGGATTACCAACGTGATAATTTCGCTAACCAGTTTTTTGCCTTTCAAGTAACAAATTTTTTAGTCTATTTTTAAAAATCAAACGGTTTTTAAGTGATCTTAAAGGTGGTGGCAAATTATTCCAACATTTGGTTGCCTGGTAACGAAAACTACCCCGAAAAGCAACAGTCTTATGTGACGGAGTCATTAGGCTATATAATGATGCCCGGGTCTGGTAACGATTTTGGGAAGATAACCATACTATTTTACTATAAAGATATTCTGGACGCCCAGAATTAATGACATCAAAAAGAAGACAAGCAAAATGAAGCTGCTGTCTAGCTTTCATCTTAAGCATGTTCCCGCTATTAAGAAAAAAATTGTCGTAGTCTGTGAGGAAAACCCGTGAATAAATATAAGGCATTATTGAGCAAAAACTAGTGATGACAGACAGGTGTCATAAATCTATCACAGTCTGAAGTAACTAAATTTGAATTGATGGTGTACAGCGACTTTAGGAATACTAGTGCACAGATACTTTTGATACTCGTGTTTAGCGACTTTTGTTAAATTTCTGGTGTACAGGCTGTTTTGTTTCCTAGTTGTGATTATAACTTATGGCATTTTATTGTGAACAGGTGTTTTGTTGAGTTGATTCTGTTCATCGACTTTTGGTGCTGACTGTACCTATAGTAAAAATAAAAAGCAAATAGGTGTATTCAATTGCAATTTTTATGAATTAAAATTAAAATTTACTTTTCGAGCTTTATGTTCAGCTAAATAATCTATGACTGCCATAATTTGCGTTCCTGCGCGTGAACTGATGCGCGTTTTTGAAATAAGCCTAGAGAGGCGCCTCACAAATACTTAATATGTCACATGTTCCGTGTGCTGTCCCTGAGTATCGGTCAAGTTGATATGGCCACAGTAAAATAAGAGTGAAAGTTCTGTAATTGAACTTTTATTTATTCTGTGTGCAAAGTTAAGTAGGTATTATGAGTTGTTATTTTTTTGTAAATAATGAATTTGTCCGCCCCCTGAACTTGCCGCACGGGGCATGGGCCCCGGCTTGCCCCCCCCTAGATCCGGGGCTGTACCCATGCTCTTGAGTATTTTTTTTTCCCATGTCCGGGCCGCCCCTTGAAAATGGGCCGCCCCGGGCAAATGCCCGATGGTCCCTATGGGAAATACGTCACTGCTACCAATAACGTTTTTCTATAAAAACTTGAATTTTAGCCGATGTTTATAAAATAACATTAAACATTCATCATTGCGGCCTTTGTAATGAAAGATCCGACATTAAATTATACCTACAAGTAACACGAAATTACCATTTAGTTGATGGCCGTGGTCGCTGTAAGTGATTCGATAGCTAAGATACAGCAATTAAACCCAACGGTTTGGGACCAAATTAATTGCAACCGGATATTATTAAGTGATAGGTATAGTATAGGGTATTGTTAGATAATGGAAGGTATAAAGCCTCTACGTAACATAGAGCCAAATTCAGTTAGGGAAATTTATCAAATTTCGAATTCACAACAGCTGAAATTCGGACCATATTCGAGTAATAAAAAACTGATCCTCACATTACATAATCAATAAATCAATAACAAAAACCTCAACAAACATAAGATCCAGAAACTCTTTTGTCATTAGAGACGAGAAAACACGAGAAAACAAACTCGATAGATAACCTCCCGCCCCCCCCCTTCTTCACCCTCGTGTTATTTAGCGTCAATTAAGGCGGTAATGTCAGGAGACGCGGCGCACTTCACGAGGCGTCACGTGTCAAGACGATCATACGTGCCGCCGTGACATGACACATGAAGGGATGGGGTAGAATGTTCTAGATGAAATCGACGAAGTACACGCGATTTAACAGTTAAGATGATGAGCAAAAAGAGCATTCCACGGGAAATGAGAAAAAGAGTTTATTTTATTGATTTAATTTAAATGTATAATTAAATTGTAATTTCATTTTGAACAGCAACAATTTTTTTTTGTCATTTTAAATGACAACAGAGATATAGATACGAATACGGACATGGATAGAAATGCTTATTAGTTTCTTAGAATATTCCACAGAAATACTTTAGGGACACTATTAAATCCCCCGTATATTATTAAAAGAAAAACAGAATCACGCCGATCCGCCCGGAGACGTCTAACTAATCGATCTAGTCCAGGTACACACACAAAAAGCGGTCTGTCGAACCTTTTCTATTGTCACATTATATCTAAAGCTTCCTTTCAGAAATGCGACTGTTACGAGTGACCCGATCGAGTCACATATTTTCGAATCATTGAGTCCACTTTATGTCGCATCACTAGCGTGTCATATAGCTGGTACTTTGGCTACGTGGGAACACGACTGACGTCACAGCTAGCTTGTTAACAGGGAATATCAAAGGTAATGCTCGTTCGACTGGTTTTAAATGTCGCCTGAAAAACGAGACGCGTATAGCTTGCGGAATTATAATGAGATGTTGGTAATTCACAGACAAAGACGATGATTGCTGAAGTAAATGATAGATATGTAAATGAGTTTTTGTTGGTTTTCTTCTTCGTGTGATGCAAAATTTTCCATAATGGGTAAAATATTTGAATAGGTACACAATGATGTAAAATAATAAATGTGAAAAAGTAAGTGTTTTTTGTCAGCCATTAATAAAGTGAGTAATTTGGCATGTTAGTAGGTACTAAAATGAAAGTCATCATTTTTTTGACGGATCCTCAATATATTAATAAAAAACGTTTTAAAAATGTATTTTTAGTACCTATAATCCACAATTGGTTACTGTTAAAACAATTTCAAAACTTCATAATGTTTATTGTATGAAACTAAAAAGATATTATTTTATTATTTTTTCTTTAACCCGTAGGTATTATAGAAATCTAAATATTTGTAAAGAACCTCGTACCTACTTATTATTTAATAACAATAAGCAACACTTCAAAAACTAATAAGTTTAGTGCTTAAAAAAATCTAAATATTATATAATAGTATTTCTATTACCACGGTAATCAGAAAATATACCATGTTAAAATATATACTAATACCTAAGCGTTTTATATGATTAATATTAATAACATTGATAAGGGTACGATATATTAAACAATAT
Organism: Emmelina monodactyla; assembly: GCA_916618145.1. NCBI lineage: Eukaryota > Metazoa > Arthropoda > Insecta > Lepidoptera > Pterophoridae > Emmelina > Emmelina monodactyla. Next base: position 9,010,676 of record OU745304.1, on the reverse strand, counting down.
AGCAGCATAGCCCTTCAGCATAATGCTCGTAAAGTCTATGAAAACAATAGCTTCGATGATTCGACCCCATAAACTATACAGATTTTCCTTAAGTTATAAGCTTAGCTAAATGTAACAATATTATACTTATTCGATATAAGAATGCAGTTTTTGATAAGATAAAAATCTACATAAGAATCTTTCATATGAAACCTATATTTTTTTGGATTTTGTTAAAATACATACATTTAGTTATTTTATTTTCAAAATAAAACAAAGAAACACTACTACTAAACCAAACGTTGCGAATCAATCAAAAATAATATAATATGTTATTATATTTATAAACTTAACCTGTAAAACCACATAATAAAACTTGATCGCACTCACAGAGTAATAGAATTGCTTATATTTTTATTATTCAGCTCATGGACTTGCCAAACTTTTTCTGTTCTCGTTCATAATCGTAACTTTTCATTGAATATTTAATCTCTACAGGATTTTTACTCAGATTCCACATTATAGCCTCTCTAAGGTATCTTTAGTACCTGGATTTTGCCCAAAATCTCTAACCTACCTTAGAACTTTTAGGTTAGTTTCGGCGTTAAAAATGTAATAGTATTATCTCGGTTTAATTTATGAGAGAATATATTATGTAAGTATACCTACAGTTACATACTTCTAGTTTAATATTAAATCCGAGCTTAGTTTATTATAAAAACGCTAAACCTCATTTATGTTTGCTTGTTGCTACATTCACGTTGAGTTGAGTTTTCAGTATACGGGGTGTAAAAAGACTGCTTCCAAAAACAAAAACTGGGCATTTCTGGAGGGTTACTGGTAACGTTTTAAGAATAAAATGTTTATGTTAAAAACTTTTTTTTTTACGTAATTGTACAAAATTGCAGTTATACTATCTGTACGATTACATAGCACATCTGACGCTTTACGCGATTTTACGCGGTATAAGCAATTTTCACCTTTTTCACCTAGTTTACGTTCGCCGTTCATATTGTGTGCACACATATACGACAAGTAAATAAACAAGTAATTTCAAGCCTTTATCACGTTTTATTTCTGTTCCATATCAAAAAATAATTATTTTGTGTAGTGAGTCAACAAGAGCCGCTACACTATCAGAATTCGTTGATATCGAATTAAATAGTGTTTTAATTTAATTTGCAATATAAATAATCGCACCCCAACCAATAGTTAATGTGTGAGCGATGATTTCAAGCGGCGAATATGACTTTTCAATCCCTAATATCTTTTTATACCGAGTTTTCTGGGTATACTGTTTGTAAATTTAGTTACTATTGGGGCTCAAGAATACATGGCTTCAGGCTTCGGAAGTCGTCTTTTTACACCCGTTATATACATCTTTGACAACTATTAAGACATATAGCAGTTATTTAAAAATGAAAGTCACCAAAACAAAACAAAAAGCTTCAACAGTTATCAGGATTTAAACTGTAAAATACATATACAGACATATTTATTAAATACTCAATGTCTACCCATTATTACTTGAAATTAAACACATTTTAACCGGTTTTCGCGCGTTTATTATTTTCGTCATTTTTACAAATGCCGTGGTCACGGGTAGTCTACTCGTAAAAATGTCGAAACGTCGGAAAATCAAAATAAAATAATAAACCACCCATGTTCACCCATATTGTTTAAGCTCTAGTTTTGTTGTGTCTACAATAACTCCAAAATAACGAGTATATACCAGTAGCGTAGGGTGACGTGTCAGCGTTGTGGTCATTTTACAAAGCCCTTTGTTCCAACAACTCAAAAACAGACACTTGGACAACCGATCAGCGTTTGAAGTGGTTTAATCGAACTACTAGCAGTAATGTAGGCGTTGGCTTAACTTGGATCAAGTAAGACCTTTGAAAACAAAATTGTTTTTATTCATTTGTTTTTTTTACAAATCTATTAATTCGGTAGATTTTATAATAAAACGGAGTATTTGACAAGCCCAGTGAGGCGGCTAATTTAGGGGTCTAAGCTGGTTTCTTACAATAGAATTCTACATTATACGAATAGCAACCTAACTTTACCAATATACCACTTTGACAAGTAATATTATTTACTTTTGGAGAGATTATTATACGTACGTATTTAAAAACATAAACGTAAACTCCCACATTTACATTACCACAGTAAATGTTCAAATACATTCCCTTTAATTAGTTCATCCGCATCACACAATACACTATTGAACTGTTCGTTACAAATTACACTGCCTTTTTCCTTTCAAAACATTTCTACAGTATTAGTTCACCGGGAGAAAGTTTTACATTGCACGGATCTCGGGTCTGTAGGGGCGTAGACAAAGAAACAACCTGAATGAAGTGGAAACTCGAATACTTGTGGCATAGAAACTTCGACCCATACAACATCTTTTTGGTTTTATCGATTTGAAAGCAAATACTTCAGCATTTTTCGGCTATAGCAGTTTGTATGTAGATGGTTTATTGTGTCTTATAGATACGATAAGGTACAAAGTACAATACAAATAATACAATAATGTTTAAGGACAAAAAGAACGAAAACTTGGCTGAAGAACAAAGAAATGGGCAAAAGTCAATGGTTATTTTATAGTGGATAAGTTTTTCATTCAATTTGTATTATGAGTATAAATACGTAAAAGTTTTTTTTAAACTTAAATATATGTTCAATAACTTTTTGTTTACAAAAACCATAGTAAATAAAAAAAACTGGCAGAAAATTTTTTTTTGCTCTACATTAATAGGACTCAATCTTGAACTATATTTTTTTATTATTAATATCTATTTCTCCTACATCCATACTAACAGCATCACGGTCTAAACTCGATCCCGCGAGTTACACGTAACGCAATAACTTTGTTTCAGTCACCGAGGTCCGGGCAGGCTGCTTCGAGGCTTAGGGCCGGTGCTCACGAAATCACGTTTACTGAACTACCCGCAAGTAAATTTACGTGGGGAATGGAGGTTTGCATGGCAAATATCGAAGCTTTCGCTATTTAGAAGTAGAAAAGAAAAGCCTTTTAGATTTTATAAAAAAAAGCTACTAGCATCCAAATCAAATTAAAGTAGGATTACTGAGTACATTAGCTTAAGCGGTTGTATTTATTTGATTGCTATAAAATCATTTTATTTCAATCCTCGATTCAGTCAAACCTGATAAACGAAAATAAAGATTCTGTTATTTAGGATGTATTTTCACTAAGAAGATGACAAAACTTCTCTGACCTTTGATTCAAAATAATTTGATTCAAACCTCTATTGTTTGAAACAAACTTTACCGCGGCTCTTTTTGTTTTCGACTGTGATCCCTCGAATTACTTTGCCCACCCGTATGCGAGTTTAACTTCCAAAGGTTCATTTACATAGGTATTAGTTTTCGCTTTCAGTTGACTCTGTGGGTCGCGAGATGTTGTGGGCGGGAGCGGGGGGGGTAGCGGGTGGTTTAGACAGCGGGGGGCGAGGTGGCTTCCCAGGCAACAGGTGCCCGGAGCTTTACCCAGCTGCCTCAGTACCAAATCAAGTGTAAACTGTAATAATCACTTTTGGGCGTCCATCGATCGGTTGGTTTGCGTTGATACTAAAGCTGATCGAGAATGCAGGCAATGTGCAGCGAACTGGTAATGCTGTAGCGGAGCTTTAAACGGATTAGAGCTCTGTCTATTGAACATTGAGTTATTTAGAAGGTTAATGGTAGGTTTTGTTATTTCGGTAAGAAGTTTAAATAAGTGTGCACAAATGAGTAATAGATTATTCAAAGCTATCACGCGTTAAACCACATAAAATATTGAAATTTGAAATGTGTTTTGACATGTTTTGATGAACCTTTTCGCCTTACGGTTACACCCGCGGCTTTTGCTTTGGGAAATAAATGTTCCTGCGGTAATGGTTTATTACTCACATTATTATAATAATTTCATTAATCTATTACTCTCTGAGGTGTTTTGAATGAAAAACAAAGTATTCGTAATTAAAAAACTTGAAAAACAAAAGGTTTCCATATAACACGCATGTTTGGATCCGATGTGAGAGAACACCTCAGAAAAACAAAACGGAGTTTCGAAACCTTCACTTTCTTCAAGTTACATTTGTTTCGAACGTAATTCGAAAAGTTTGGCGACACCGTTTGTTTATTCTTCTGATCCCATACAATTTACTTTACGTTGGGTATAAAACGATTTTTGTGTTCGGCAACCCTGTTCGTCGTAGTATTAAAGCTTTAAGTGCACGCTTTGAACAGAGTAGAGTGCATTATAATCCGGCTAGTGTACCACTACCATTATCCTGTAGTAATTGGTATGACGTCATGCACGTCGGAAACCCGTTGGTTTATAAAGCTAAGCCTACCCTAGGTTGTGTTGTAACGCTCCAAAATTGAAAGGGTATTATAAAGTAAAGCGGTTTATAGTTATATTGTGCTCTACATTAATTGCTGGCGCAATTACTAAAGTAGTATTTTTGGTCAACTTGTTCAGGCTAAATAATTTTATATTTAGGGACTCACTTCTTCTTTACATAAATAATTGATATATTTTACAGGTTTATAACAAAAAATAAAAAAACCTTATTTAATAAATAAAAAAAAATAATTGCATTTGAAATGAAACCATTCAACATTTTTATCACTTGCTAATTAATGAAATTGTAATAAATCAGTAAATTTACGTGGGGAATGGAGGTTTGCATGGCAAATGTCGATGCTTTCGTTACTTAGAAGTAGAAAAGAAATGCTTTTTAGGTTTTTAATAAAAAAAATCTACTAGCATCCAAATCAAATTAAAGTAGGATTACTGAGTACATTAGCTTAAGCGGTTGTATTTATTTGATTGCTATAAAATCATTTTATTTCAATCCTCGATTCAATCAAACCTGATAAACGAAAATAAAGATTCTGTTATTTAGGATGTATTTTCACTAAGAAAATGACAAAACTTCTCTGACCTTTGATTCAAAATAATTTGATTCAAACCTCTATTGTTTGAAACAAACTTTACCGCGGCTCTTTTTGTTTTCGACTGTGATCCCTCGAATTACTTTGCCCACCCGTATGCGAGTTTAACTTCCAAAGGTTCATTTACATAGGTATTAGTTTTCGCTTTCAGTTGAATCTGTGGGTCGCGAGATGTTGTGGGCGGGAGCGGGGGGGTTGCGGGCGGCTTAGATAGCGGGGGGCGAGGTGGCTTCCCAGGCAACAGGTGCCCGGAGCTTTACCCAGCTGCCTCAGTACCAAATCAAGTGTAAACTGTAATAATCACTTTTGGGCGTCCATCGATCGGTTGGTTTGCGTTGATACTAAAGCTGATCGAGAATGCAGGCAATGTGCAGCGAACTGGTAATGCTGTAGCGGAGCTTTAAACGGATTAGAGCTCTGTCTATTGAACATTGAGTTATTTAGTTGGTTAATGGTAGGTTTTGTTATTTTGGTAAGAAGTTTAAATAAGTGTGCACAAATGAGTAATAGATTATTCAAAGCTATCTCGCGTTAAACCACAAAGAATATTGAAATGTGAAATGTGTTTTGACATGTTTTTATGAACCTTTTCGCCTTACGGTTACACCCGCGGCTACATGGCTTTTGCTTTGGGAAATAAATGTTCCTGCGGTACCTAATAGACCTCTCGCATTATTATAATAATTTTATTAATCTGTTTCTCTGTAAGGTGTTTTGAATGCAAAACAACGACAAAATTCGTAATTAAATAACTTGAAAAACAAAAGGTTTCCATACAACACGCATGTTTGGATCCGATGTGAGAGAACATCTCAGAAAAACAAAACGGAGTTTCGAAACCTTCACTTTCTTCAAGTTACATTTGTTTCGAACGTAATTCGAAAAGTTTGGCGACACCGTTTGTTTATTCTTCTGATCCCATACAATTTACTTTACGGTGGGTATTTTACTTACTTACGATTTTTGTGTTCGGCAACCCTGTTCGTCGTAGTATTAAAGCTTTAAGTGCACGCTTTGAACAGAGTAGAGTGCATTATAATCCGGCTAGTGTACCACTACCATTATCCTGTAGTAATTGGTATGACGTCATGCACGTCGGAAACCCGTTGGTTTATAAAGCTAAGCCTACCCTAGGTTGTGTTGTAACGCTCCAAAATTGAAAGGGTATTATAAAGTAAAGCGGTTTATAGTTATATTGTGCTCTACATTAATTGCTGGCGCAATTACTAAAGTAGTATTTTTGGTCAACTTGTTCAGGCTAAATAATTTTATATTTAGGGACTCACTTCTTCTTTACATAAATAATTGATATATTTTACAGGTTTATTACAAAAAATAAAAAAACCTTATTTAATAAATAAAAAAAAAATTGCATTTGAAATGAAACCATTCAACATTTTTATCACTTGCTAATTAATGAAATTGTAATAAATCTGAACAGAGGCTCCTTAAAACTCAACACTCATTTAAACTCCGAAATCATTAAAATTCTACATTAATTTCGATATCGCCTTTTACTTCAAAACGAATCACACTACAATTATATCACTTACTCATCACTAAAACAAAACGCTGGCGAATTAAAAAAACAATCCGACATAGAATTTACATTGACATTCCTTCCTATAAAGCGCTACTAACGTGTACTCCGGCACAGGAAACCTTTTTAAAAGCTGTCCAGTGTATAATGGCGATTACTAACTACGTGTACCATTTGACATTGATTGATGGCATACCGTTTGTTTATAAGCTTAGCTGTATTGTAGGACATTATGATAGAGATCTTCCACTTGTTAATCGGCGATGGAAATTGCGTACTGAAGTTCTATTTCTGAGATTATTCTGCAACGGTTCTTTTAATGGATGCTCGGATGCTCTTACCGTGGTCTCAGCAGTTCATGCTAAGACAAGCGTCTTGAGCTTCCTAACATAACAAGACAACCTATTTAAAAAAATCGATATCTATTTTAGTGTGATGTCAGTTGTCCGTAGCAATTCCCGCTAAATGATAGTCAATCATCAACGACGCAAATTCTATGGAATTATTTTATGATGAATGTATTCATTTACTAATTTCAAACAAATTTCATTAGTCATTTAATCCTTATTCAAAATTTCCCTCAACCTATTCTTGAGCGATGACAATAAACTTAACACATTCAAATAGTCATATGAATTGATTAATTTAAAAAAGTTTTTATACTAGGTATATTTTTTACCCTTTACTTGTTACTTTATGCCGTGGTCCAACTCGAAACTTGAAACCCTATATCATTACTCGCCCGGGGTTATTATGTCACCTTTGTCCCTTGACCCTTCTTACCAACACACGCAAAAAAGCCGACACGTCGAGACAAACGTGGTCGTTATGCAAATTATAGGAAAAAGTAATTCAAAAGGAAGCAAGAAGTCGACGCAAATGTATCATTACGTTCGAAAATGTATATTTTATTAGATGCTAGTAATTTGCCTTGCGGATTTGGTCGGGACAAGTTTTTCCAAGGCAGGTAATAAGATAATATTTTGTGATATGAGGGGCAGTATGAGTATTTCTATCTGTTATAACGTGATTTAATAAAAATAAATTTCTCATAAAAAAAAAACAAAATTCATAGCTTTAACAACGCTTTCTTCACAATCCCTTTCCCATGACTTTTTGCGATAGATTGATCCCTTGAACACCATTAACTTTGAATGAGCTTCCCGATCTGCAAATGACGCAACTTAAAGCAAATCACAGTGAAAATATACCACGAAGCCATGAATAATAATGTTTTAACGTTCTAATAGCAAAGTTGTTTGAATACAAATCATTGGAACAGTTCGAGATTTATTCCCAATTATTGTTTGTTTAGAAAACCGAAGTCTTTGTGGAATTCTAGCAAGAGTGTACGCTTCAACGATTTTCGCTTTATTATAGGTAATATCTTTTATCAACATTATGTTTCTTTATGTATTCTGATTGTGGAAAGAGATTAAGGTTTAAGGGCATAAAGTTTAACTGTGCTTGAGTTTTTTACGAGCAGAGTTTTATTTTCGAAGAAATACGTTTAATACGTGCTAGTATTTGTAAAGTACGGTTTTTATGCAGGATTCGTTTTACAGATTTTCTACATTTCTATCTTTTCAAAGACTGAAAGAGAGATTCCGAAGATAACGTCAAACAATATTTTAAAAGGAAACCAAAATATCAAGTAAATTTTTTGTTAATTTCAAGCACGGAAGTCCAGTAAAAAATAACGTAAACGGAACTCCCATCCAAACAAACTTGCAGTTAAACTCTCCCTCAGCTAATTACACTTGTATTAAAGGAAACTACAGAACAGTCTCCACAGTTAGTTATTCCCTTACAGCTTGTAATTAGCTAGACTTCAGTCAGCAAGGATAACTTCGCATGTATGACTTACAGAAAGATATGTTCGGCTGTTTGAGTTGACGAGCTTACCTTTGATCAAGTTCTGGCTTCCTTGCTTCAGGGAAACTGTTTTGAAGAAACATTATGCTGATCAATTTGTTGGATTGGACACACACACACACACACACACACACATATTCATACGGCACTTTGCAGCACATATTCATCTAATATCAGAGTTTTTGGGAACCGCCTTTTTAGGGCTTCTGCGTGGTTTCTGAACCGTAGTGTACTGTCAGTGACTATTAGTGATAGAGACGCATTAAATGTTATCCCAAAAGTTAGAAAATAAATATCACAACTTGTGTAAAAAAATTAAGAGTGGGAAATTTTCCATAAGACCACGTCAAATTTGTCGTGATCAAATATATTTTAAAATTAACTCTTTCGCATGAAATTGTCCTACTTGTTGCTAGTTTGTGTGGCCGATTGTGCTCAAGTTGCCCTCCGTTCTCCAAAATTATGTCATAGATAAATCATAGACAAAATTCTGTAATGCTGGTATGTACTAAGTTACAATATATAGTTAGATATTTGTAATACATCTAAAAGACACAATTAAGCAAACTTACCTTTAATTTCTTTATCATAAGGTAGTAAACGAGCAAGTTGCCCCCTTACCAAAAACGCTTATAGCGACCCCTATACAGCCTTATGCAGTTTTTCGTACCATGACGGCTCATTTTATATGATAACTAGTGACCCGCCCACGCTTCGCAATGGTGTAATTTTGGCGCGACTTGTTCCCGTTAGGTTGATATTTTAGCTAACTTAAAATAACTTTATAAGAATTTTCTTTATTTATAAATTTAAATGAAAAAAATACCTATAAGATGGCGATAACTGCATTAGAATCCGTTTAGTTGTTTAGGAGGAGTTAGCGTACAAACATATAAACAAACACAATTAGCCACTTGGATTTATACTATGTAATGAAGCTTTTCATGGCTGACAAGAATCGTGATAGATATTAAGAGCTAGTGATAAGGCCACTGTTCACGTGTTGTTTATCTATAGATTTGTATGTCACTAACCTGATTTACGAGTGGTGGAGCGGCGTGGTACGCGGCCGGCCGCCGTCGTCAACTCGGCGGCATCGCTGCGGCCCCCGCCGACGGTCAGCCCCCCCGCGCGCACCGCTCCCCGCACACACTGCACTACACACCACTCACTGCGCTCATAGCCCTCACACTGCACTACACACACCGCTCACACTCTCACACACCGACCTGCAACAAAAAACAATGGATAAAGAATAAAAACATGTGTGTGGTAATAACCTAAGCTTTTAAGGTGAGATGGCATAGGTATCTACAACTTTTTTTATTACACTAGTAAGTAAATAACTGGTCGGCTGAATGCAGTCGAAAGAAAACGAACAATAATAACTTTCAGTATTTTTATTCAACTCCAAAAAAGCAAGGTCTGCTAAAGTAGCTTAGCATCCTATAAATTTCATCATTCATAAGAAAATCCGAGCGCGACTTTATATTTTTTATTCATACAAAGCTATTTTTGTACAATTCACAAATTATCTAACCATAATAATCATCCTCGGTGGAAACTCCGCCTTACGAACGAGAAAAATCATGTCAAATCAACATAAAATAACAAGAACTTCATGACAGGCCAGATATACGACTTGTTATTATTATAATAAAGTATAAGAGGCTTAAGGGTGGCACAATAATGATATTTCGCTTCAATACACTTCGCCGAGATTGTAACTAATCTTGTAAGTCAAGAGCTTACAAGTAACAAGGTTGTATTATGTTCTGGCATTAAATTGAGTGTTTTACAATGTTTATCACGTTGTATTGATAAATCAGTACACTGAGGTGATTATTAGATCAAATATAGGTCACAGTTATGTTAGCAATATAAATTGTTTGCTTGTTCATAGCTTGAACTGAATGCTTTATCATTTTAATAATTACTAAAAAGTATAAAACAAAGTCATAATAAGTTTTAATCGTAATCATACTTCGCAACGCATTTTGATACTAAAAACCATATGAAGTTTTATTAGTAGAGCAATATTTAATGTTTTGTACTAACATAAAAATAGCCCGGGCACTATATGGATGGCAGATATGTATGAAATTTAATTATACGTTTTTATAATGATGTAACTGAAAAATTAATAAATCATATAATTGAAGTTTTTCGAACTTGCGCATTTTAATATTCATAGTTGAGCTTATTATTCGTGCCAATAAACGTGCCACAGAACACTAATTATAAATCGGAAACATTTTTAAAGTAATAAAATAAAAGCCTAGTCAAATAACAGGGGTGTACTTTTCTTCCAAAAACAGTTTAATTTAATTATTCATGCAAAGTTGTAGTATTCATAATCATAATCTACAAAACTTCATACACCCATACAATGTAGTACTTTATGTATCAACTCCCCAGTACCAGTAAGTATGTAATGTAGGGCTGTGTCGTGTTATCACAAGTGCACTTTACATGGCGTAGATTACTGTTATCATAGAGGTATATTAAAATATTTATGGCGCTGGAATATTATTATCGAGGTGTTTGACACGTAAAACTAGTGATGAAGAAAAGCTTTTTTTTTTTTGTGCCCAAGGCTATAAAATTAAATAAAAAAAGTTTTTAAATGCATATTATTATGTCAGGTCTCTGGAATATATCGCTTAGTTGAAACCACAAAATAAATGTAGTTTTTGAATAAGTTTTACGTTTTCCATTACAAGCACAGAAGTTGTACTATTTCTCATGTGATCGATTAAATCTCCATTGCAAACTTGAAATTTTTATTGTTAATACCTAATATTATATGAGTAAAAGATAAATTGTGAATATGATGTGTTACTTTTTCGACACGGCTTAAGTATCATCTTAGATAGAGGTAATAATTATGCAACTTTATACTTTCGTAAATGTTTTAGTTAAAAAATAAGGATTAAAAATAAATCATGATTCTAATATAAAATAACTTCAAGCCAATTTGCTGTTCATCAAGTGAAGAGTCCCCACCTCATTTGGGTAAAGGAAATAAAGTAGGTACTCTGTATTATTATTATTGTTTGTACCCCTTGACGAGATATGTACAAGCTAAGGCTGTATATATAAAAATCAATTTGTGTACGAAATTTGCCTTTTAAAAGAAAAATGTAGGAATTTTAGTACCATAGAGTAGACATCTATAATCCATAAAAATGTATGCTTACATTAAAATAGATTTGCGTGAGTGATTTGAGTGATAAATAAACATAAAATTTGTATATCCAAAATAAAAAAAAATTATGTTTATTTCAATACAAAGGAATTAAATATAAAAAACTAGTGGCCGCCCGCGACTCCATTCGCGTGGAAGTCCGTTTCCCGTGGGAATGAGAAGTTTTCCCGCGGTAAAAAGTACCCTAAGTCCTTTCCCATGGTCAGTTCTTTCTTCATACCAATTTTCATCAAAATCGGTCCAGTGGTTTAGGCGTGAAAGCGTAACAGACAGACAGACAGAGTTACTTTCGCATTTATAATATTAAGTAGGGATAGTAGGCAAATACTTTTCAGCATCGCTTAACAAACATCGTTTTGTTTGAAATTTTTATTTCGTTGAACTTAAAAATAATATTCGATATTCGATGTTTCACGTTTGGTAAAAGGCCGCGAATTGAATTTACGCGCAATGAAATATTTTGCATGTTCACTTTCAACGGTTTATTTTCATCTGAAATGAAACTGCAATATAAGTAATTATGCATGAAAACCTTTGATTGAACTTTGAGCTTATTACAAAATGCAGCTTCCGTAATTTTAGTTTTATTTTTAGTGCTTCAAAGCATAAATTTCTGCGAAGTATGGTGTCGTGTTTTTTCGTCGAAATACTCTTGAAACGAGGTTCCTTTTTACATTTTTTTTCTACGAAAGTGGTTCAATGCAATTTAAAGTATATAGAAATCCTTTTTTATTCAGTTGAAAGGCTTTTGATCGAATAATAGAGCAATAGAACTTATAATTGGCTCCATTTTAACGACGGAAAAGAAAATGCTTTCAGAAATGGTTGCACAGCAATCATTGATAGTTGCGAAGTAGGTACTATTAGACTCCTATTAAGTCAGTCAGCTATTACAACATTTTTTTTATTTTGTCAATACAAAAACATCGATGTTTTTATTATGTTATTAGAAAAAAAATATGAATTTATAAAACTTTTCAAATTAAAAAAAAAACAATAGACCATTAAATTAACCCCAACAAAAAACCAAAAAATCAATCACCCAAAATCCAATTACCGAAACTCACTTTTTAATCAATCACTAGGCGATCCCCGCACTAATGTGAAATCGGCACAAAGAACCCGAATTCAAATGAGCGTTCCACCTTCAAATTTCCCGCGTGCACGTAAACAATATTGCTACTGGCAACCTCGCGTCAACAGGTCGGACCGCGCACTGCCTTGGCCTCCCAACTCCCCGACTCGGCCCGTTCGCGCCCCGCGCTCGCGCCAAAAATAATACGCCCCAGGACGACCCTGCCGCCATTGGCAAAAGAATTTCAACATCGCGATCACACTGATTGATTTTGATTGGTTTATTCGAAAGGTTATTCGACTGAAAGGATTAATTGCGCGTTATTCGGTTCTGGATCGCAAACCAATAGCGGATATTTGTTGTTTTTCGTAATGAATAAAGTTAGATGGTTACTTTTAGGTTGTCGTTTTGTTAGTAATTTAGTGAACCTTATTATAATTTGATGTCTCAATCTGAAATTTGCTCACTTGGTATCGTAGATTATCTCAGTTCTTAAAGTAGGCACATCAAAGCACCTAATGTTGAGTTACAAATGTATGTGTCTTCTCTATTTGGCAATACGAGTGTATTCGTTGCCTCAATAATATTATTACAGTTTATCTTTATCCAATATATGGTAAAGAATCTGTGTAGTATTTTTTTCATAGATAAGATGCTTTATTCTTTTGAGTAACAAAACCCAAAAGCACTACTTAACAAGAGTAAAAAAAAAAAATTATCGAAAAAAGGGAAACCAATTTATCTTGTCAATTAAACTAGAAGTTAAACTGAGTTAATGACTTATGAATATTTAATCAGCTCTGTACTCCACACGTTCGGTCTAACCGACCTACGTAAAGGGGCTACACCTCGGTGATTTGGCATCCCCCTATATTGATTGATTACCATTCCGTTTATTTGAAAATCGTGCCGCCAACATTAATATTCAACGACGGAATGGGATCACCGATTCTATCAAAATACCGATATTGAGCTTTAAGTCACAAAAAACTGATTGAAAAATATTCCTTACACACACTTTAGTAGTCTATAAAACTCACTCTAAATAAAAATAACTCATGTTTTATTGATAAGTATTTTCTGTATACATATATAAATAAAATCATTCTTATAAAACAGGACAACGTCGACGAGATATTTCAAACAATATAACATTAAATTATTTTTAATTAAAATGGAATCCAGAGTATTCCTCATTGTTGTAATATCAAAAAACTGGACATCTGGCGTTAATTAAATAAAGTAATATCACCCGAGGCGTAAACAAAATGACTATCGCAACTTTACTGAATAAGAGAAAATGTTTTATAAACCATGCATATTGTTTAGTGCAATTATATTAAATAAACATAAATTATTAAGTTAGACCTAGTTCATATTTTATGTTATTTTAATAATCTATTTTATGCGCAAACTTTTAACGCCGTTTATTAGTAACTTAAATAGGTTTTTATCAAGAATTATGCTTAATAAATTAAAATTAAACAATAAGATCATAATGATTAAGGTTTGTCAATTATGAATAAAAAATGATCTAATAAATGTCCGTCACAAACACGGTTACAAATGTCGATTCTTTCATCAAAGTTCTTCCATCTGTTTTTGACCAAGTTGTGAGTCTTTTTTTGTAAACAATTTACTTTTATTCGAGGTTTCAGTCGAATCGTAGCTTTGTTAAGACTCTGTCTTTAACATGACTCCATAAAAAATATATTCCAGCTGTGTATAATCACTTGATCGAGCTTGCCCTTTTGCGATCGGGTTTTGTTATTGCAATACATTCACATTTCAGTGGCTGTGACTCCGTCTTACTAAAATCCACCTCAAACTTACCTATTTCACGATTGTTTGACGTATCGCTGGTACTGGAATTCATTACAAACTTCAAGTCTGCAGGAAACCCAATAAAGTAAAGTTCTCCACTACCTGAGTAGTAAAAATCCCCGCGCACAAGTGACTGGCATAATTGCTTTCCGCGGGAACCAGCAAGAAATGAACAAAGTTATATCATCTCGCTGCTAAATTGACTCTGCAAATGTGAGTCGTCATGCTTTGGAATATCGTCAAAAGTAAGGGAATCTTCGTGTGAAGTGAAACGAGTGGAAAAGAATAAGATAATAAAAAGATTTTGGTTGAAGAAAAGTGCATGTGTTGGTCGATTTTTTTTTATCACAGCCGTAACAGGACGTCTTTGTAACGTAAATGCTCCTATTAACGACCTACTAAAATTTGTACTCTATTACCGACCTATTTTTTCAATCACTCATATTAGACTTAATATAGATTCCATAAAAAAATTAACTTAAAATTTGTTTGGTAGTTTTAGTGGTCAACAAACAGAGTAAATTTGTCTTGTCTAAATAACCAATGTTAGCAATAATTTGACATTAAATGAGTGCCACTCCACACCGACGTACTTTCCATAGTGTCGCGTCTCCAGCCTCGTAAGCACACCGAAATATTACTTAAGGTAAATAACAAACTTAAAGTTGATTTATCTGCTTGCTATCACATAAAAACTATAATACATATATTCGTTTTCGAAATATCATTGAATTTAAACATTTTTGTTGGTTTTTTTGGCATAAAATCATATCTTAATGAAGGGCGGTAATAGGATCCAAATTTCATAACTTGACTCTATTAACGATCCGTGGCGTTATTAGAAGTTTGTAATTTTTATATTTGATTCTATTACCGACTCACAGCTGAAAAGAAATAACAAGAACCATTTTTATAGAAACATGTAACCGCATAGGCGCAAGCACTATACCTCTGCTCAACTAGAAGCTGCGTTGCTAGCTGTAAATGAAGGAAGCAGGATATACGAAGCTTGAAGACCTATGGCATACCGAGAAAAACTACCGTGACAAGACAAATAATAAATATACAAATGAACATTGTGGAAAACAATATTGTTCAACGAAGGACGACGAAAAAAGACTTATGGACTGGATTTTCTATGTCGGAAAGTCAGGTTTTCCTGTAACAAAAGACCAACTGTTAGAAACAATTGCAAAATTGGGGGAAAACTTAGAGCGCTCTTATCCTTTCAATGATGGTGTTCAAGGGAGAGGATGGTATCTTAAGGTTATGTCTAGGCATCCTACCATTTCAAGGCGAATTGAATTAGCCTACAAGCCGATTTTAATTGCGATGAGACGGGATTCTTTTATGTCCAAAGAAAAACAGGTTTTCGTCCGAAAGGGCAGCAAGGAAGTATATTATGTACGACTAGTGGCCACCCGCGACTCCGTTCGCGTGGAAGTCGGTTTCCCGTGGGGATGAAAAGTTTTCCCGCGGTAAAAAGTACCCTATGTGTTATTCTAATGTATAACCTATATTACTGTAAAGTTTCATCCCGTCCTGTAGTTTTTACGTGAAAAAATAACATCCTCACATACTCATATACATCCACACATCCATACATACTCACAATCTTTTACTTTTATAATATTAGTAGGATTTTAATATTAAGATGTTTATTTTAAAACTGTAATAATGTCTTAATATACTTTTAACTGCATTTTTTTTATTTTTTCGTTTCGATGAAGGGGCAATTTTTATGGGTCGGTAATAGAATCAGGAAAAACGGTAATAGAATCAAACCACATCTTTAGGTCGGTAAAAGAATCAATTGCTCTTTCGGATTAAACAATTATTTAATAATTACTGTGTAATAAAATACTAAATTGGAGTACCGAATCCAACAGAACACTTTACAAAGATTGATATTAAATAAAAACACCTTAACTAACCTATCAGTATCTATCTATTTACTCAAAGTTATTCCTAAGACAGCTTAAAGGGGCGGTAATAGGAGCATTTACGTTATAACAATATTTACAACTCAGAATCTAAATGTTTTCTTTTGAAGGGCAAAAGTTTGAATTTTCAGATTATTCGTATTCGACTGATACGTTTTCGTTGAAACTTTACACATAGGTCAAATGTTTATATTCGACGTGCAACGGGAACATACTGCTTATCCGTAGAATAAAATTTATCTGACAACTGAAAAATCAGCCTTTCGATAACTAATGACTCACATAATTAATAGCTGTCAAATACAAAAACGTCGCATTCGTTAGTTCGCTTATTTCACCTTCGCCCGTGACCAAATAAATCACAAGCTAGTAAATCCCCGAAACGCCCTTTCTCATTATTTTAATTAGAACAAGGAAATTATTTCACACAGAAACGAGTTACGATTCTGCAACAAAATTAAATTAAAATTTGTAACAGCCCTGTATAAAGTTATACGATATTTTTACTACGGGCGGCGTAGTCGTCTACGGCGTAGATGGCGTAGATGGCGTAGACGTAGATTGATAATCTCGTTATGATTTCATAAAAAACTTGTTTTAATTACGTGCTACGCTTTCGTCTTTCTAGAATTTTCGCATTAAGAAACTGACTGTGTCGGTTATAATATGATTAATGATTAACGGTAACGTAGCTTAATAGAATTTCTTGTTTAATTCATTCATAAATTTTGACATATTTTTTAGCATTGAATCGGATTAAATGCTACATTTTAATGGAGCCCTTCGTGTTTTGCGGTCAACGCACCTGTCTTCCAATCTCAATCATCTATTTAAATCTAAAAATAGTCCGAGGCTCTTTCAAATTATCCATTCGTATCCATTTCTTTCGAATTTATTCCATAAAGGTTAAATAAACAGACGGTGTTTTGTTAGCTTTCTCCGCCTCATAAGAATAACACAACTATATTTGCGGTCCCTTCCTTGCAAGTTGTCCAAAAGTTTTAATAATGCAAGAACTTTTTGCAGTTCTAATGGAAAAGAAGTTTGTCTTAAAATTCTGAGGGTTCTGATGGAATTATAGTCTCATGATTAAAAAATAAAATGGAATTTATCAACAACTTTCTTGAAATAAGCAAGAGCAGTAGAATTTTTTTATTATGAATTTTTGTGTAATATAATTTAATCTTAAAAATCTTAGAACCGGGTATAGTAAACTCTTGTAGCCTTTGAGGTCTTAGATTGCAACTTGACGAACTAAAAAGCCGTAATGTACTGTTTTACATCAAAATTAATTAGCCTTTGAACGTCAAATATATTATTCATAACATAAAAATAATTTACAAAAGAGGGTATTATTATAGTTAGAGACTTATAAATTGAGAGTCAGAAAGAAAATAATTAATTTCCGCCTCACTTACATCTTTAAACTTTTTGTATTCACAATTTAAATCCCCAATCTATTAAATATCAAACCAATAATAGAGTTACTTTCATTCATATACGCTAATTCATACTAAAACGCCATATCCGTACATAAACGTAATATAACCCAAATCGATCCCAAAACATCGAAACAAACAGCTAACCAATAAAAAGAACACTGTAGATGTTTGCTTGTAGGTGGCGTAAAGAAACTACAAGGGGGTTGTAAGGGGTAGTATCGGACGGAAATTGCGCCCCAGCGGCGGCCGATCTAATCTAAATGTTGCGTGTACCAACCCGCAATCATTAACGCCATCCACTGATATTTTCACCCACCCGGGGTTCCGTGGGAAACTAAGTGTTGGTTCAACGCAGGGACAAATGAGGGTAGACAATAAATAGTGACACAAGATAGTTGTGTAGAGCTGGCAGTGTAACAAAAGTACAATCAAGAGCTATAAAAACGAAATACAGCATCTACATCTACACTAGGACCTGCGTTGTCTTAAGGAAAGCAAATGAAGCGAAGTGGAGCAAATTTCATGGCGTAACTTATAATACCAACAAACGAATTAATTACTGACACTCTGCAGGCCTAAGTGCCTCCCAACTTTGTAGTGTTTGTATTCGTTTCACTTATAATCATTATTTTTATCTTCGGAGATAAAGGAAATGATATTATGCTAAGCCAAATCCAAAGCTCAAATGCCATATTAATAACAAAATTTTACTACGTTCTACGGAACACTATAATAGTGTATCAGATACTTTCTTAACGATTTTCTCTCTCTTTCCCGTGGTTGTTTTGAAATGAAACAAATAGATAGTAATAGTGTTAAACGAAGTACCCTAGATAAGGGTAACAGATAAGAAAAAATAGCTATTAACTCCGACAAACTGTAGAAAATGTCTATACAAATACGTCTTCAAATAAATAGGCCAAAGGGGTTACGTTTAAAATATTTCTTTAAATTTTTGAAGGCAAGGTTTTTTGGGCTAAATATTGTCTTACTTTTATGAATCATATTTTTTCTAAGAGTTGTTTTTAATGATATTGATTTTTAAAGGTGTTTCCCACTCGTGTTTTTAGTAAAAAGAGTTCTTTACAAACAGTTTTGTCTTTGAAATAGTCCATCTAGTTGTTTACCAATTTGCTCATTATTCAAATAGCTTTATCTTAAGAAACGGCCTTTGCCCTTTAGCTAACAAATAATGAAATTAAAACACAATCAAACTGAAGCCGTCGAATAATTACAACAACACGGAAACGTAAATGTCATTATAGAAGTCTGGAGGAGATCAATATCATTTTAATCTCTCTTTTCGGCTTACAATTACTTTATTGCAGCAGTTTATTTTAAGGTTAAAATAGAACCTTATTTTTAATAATCATACTTGCTTTTTTGCGTATCAATTGGTAATATCTTTCTTACTATCGCAATATAAAATTATGAAAAACTACTGGCCGCCCGCGACTCCGTTCGCGTGGAAATCGGTTTCCAGTGGGAATGAAAAGTTTTCCCGCGTAAAAAGTACCCTGTGTTATTCTGATGTACAACCTATATTACTGTAAGTTTCATCAAAATCCGTCCAGTAGTTTTTACGTGAAAGAATAACAAACATCCATACATCCATCCAAACATCCCCACAAATTTTCACGTTTATAATATTAGTAGGATGTTTAATCGAAAGTTTTGACATTTTTTTTAATTCAACAGGGTAGCCATTTCCCTGCGAAACTGACGTCACAGGTGTTATTCTTGTGTCAAGGGTTTACTTAAACTGACACTGGAGAAAAACATGACGTAATAGTCCTGATACACTTGGTACTATTTTTGGATCGAAATTACAACAAGAGTGTTACAATGAACCTTTCATTTAAAAGCAGCACATATAACTATTATTTCTAATAAAATACCCACTTCTTTACATAGAACTAAGCCATTTAAATTCTAACCTATTTTTTTCGCAAAACGTGGGCTGGGCATTCGTTTTTTTTTATGTCTTCCGGCAGTAAATCTAATAATAACCCTGACAATAACGTGGGAACAACCCCTAAATCGAAGGTGAAAGACCACTATGGGGGTAAAATTAAATTGGAAGAAAATTCTTCTCTAATTTTGGATTGGTTTGGCATTTAACCTAAAAATAACAAAAGATAAGCTCGACAAATAACGTTTGTAATTTCTTACTATTAATTAACTCGGGTAAAATGTGCGTCACTAGACTGAATTAAATATCAACCGTATGATCTTTAGGTAAAGAATTACGTCTGAAAAATTATTTAGACGACTTAATTTACCTCACAAATAAGAATTTGAAAATAGAAAGAAGTATCAAGACTCGAAGTTCAGAGCAGAAGAAAGTAGTTCAAAGTCGAAGTTTGAAATATTATGGCCATTGATTAATGTAAGTAAGCTTTTGTCGACAAAATAAATCTATCTTTTTTATACTTGCAAAATAAGTTAGTCAAAATAGGAGATTGCAATTTATGACGACATATAACAAACATACTACCACGACATTAAAAAAAACTTTGAACATTATTTAAAACCAATTTACGATAAAATTTTAAATGTACAGAATTTTCACATCGGAAAACACTCAACGATCAAAAAAGGGCCATCCGTGACCACCAATATAAAAACACGTAATTGGAACGCCACAGAGAACTCAATTATTCTGGTCAGGACCTCATCAATTTGTATGAAGATATTCGTGTACTTTTAAGCAAACGCTCCGAGCATGGGTTTTTTTTTTTTTTTGGAACACCAATATAAAAAATGTTCGTATACTCGCAATTAGTGGTCTGAATTTGAGAAATGTTTTGTTACAAATGACAAGTAGCTTAAAATTATTATTTTGATATGAAGTAACACCGTCACTATTTACCCAAATGTTATATTAATTTCAAAACTATTTTGGGTGCATTTAGTGTAGATTAGCTCGTAGTTATTATAATAGTTATTATAGAAGTGAATGAACTTACATACATATTATATACTTTAAAACCATAACCATTAATATAATTTGATTTTTGTGATAATTGTTTGGTTTACGTATAATTGTTATGGAATAAATTGTAGGTATATTTTTTTCCTATACCTAGTCATGTTATACACCCAATTAAAAGAGACGCGAGGTCATAATAACATAAGGTTAACTTAACATAAGTAAGAACT
The DNA here is from genome assembly GCA_916618145.1 of Emmelina monodactyla. Taxonomy (NCBI): domain Eukaryota; kingdom Metazoa; phylum Arthropoda; class Insecta; order Lepidoptera; family Pterophoridae; genus Emmelina; species Emmelina monodactyla. The sequence continues at coordinate 8,989,663 of OU745304.1, read as the reverse complement.
TTTACCCGTATATAAGACCAGACAAACACTTGTGAATCACGACTTTATTGTCTATACCAATATTCAAAGTTTAGCTTAGTTTAGCAAGGTTCAGCGAAAATATTACAGCAACATGCAATCAAACGATTAAAAGCAGGAAACAACCTTGCATTGGACTCAATCTACTCTTAACTACCTCACAATTAATAGTCAAAGTCTATACATATATTTTAAACTAAGTCTAAAGTTTGTGAATTTTTGGAACTTCTGAACCCAATTAAAAGAAAACACCTTAGTTTTCGGGGAGGCTTGTTCTGTTTCCAAGAAAGACAGAGGACTGGTATACTTTAGGTTAGGCACATAAAATAGTATATGAATAATATTTTAACTTTTAATTATGTATCTGACATCTGAATGAGTATCTTCACATTTTATGAACAGCAAAAGTTACAAACAAATAACATTAAAACATCTAAGCAAAATATATTTTTGCTATGCACTTAATTATACTTACTTTTCCTCATACATTTTCCAATGACCGACAAAGACCGCACTACTCAACCGTATTATCCCTCTCTCTTGCACAATTGTACTAAATTGCTTTCGACTGAAAGTAAGTATAACATAACCGTAGGGTGTGACCGCCATTTCCCGTAAAACCGTTTGCACTTAATCGGGAAAGTTCGATTGACATCGGTGTTTTCTTCGTCAATCACCATTAGGATATTATTAGACCGGGCTAGGAAATTATAAAATAAGTGGGTCAACGTTTATAATTTGTGACGTTTTGAAATAAAAAATAGTTTACTGCTGATTGGAGTTTTAGTACTACAATAGAATATTGTAATTACTAAATGTCAATACAACCTTACAATGACAATTATATTTTTTGTATGAGTAAATCATTATTAGTAGCTACTGTAGAATATTCAATAAAAAACCGTTGGAGAACATAATTTATAAAAAAATGCAGGTTTACTATAATAGTTAACAGGAATAGCAAATAACACTTCCAAAACGGCAACAGGCACTGCAATTCTTACCTGGCCTCGCGAAAAAATGAACTCGCAAAAAAAACGTACCGATAAACTATACATAACCTTATATAATATATGTTCCATTTTTTTGTCTAGAGTTAACATAGAAGCAGGAAACTTCATATCACATTATTAAGATTACTGAAAACACACTTTCTCTTTACCTTTTTCATGCATTAAGTGTATTATCTGAATGTACATTTCCTAAAGGTTCAGCGAAGCGTGCGTGGCAGCGAGCAAGTCTCATTCACTCTCATAAGGATTTACTATAACGACGAGGAAAAAATGAATATTTCCTCGACATCGAGAAAAGATGACGATATGTAAATATTGGAGAGAATATATAAAGAACAATTTATATCGATTTCTAATGCAGACAGCGTTTAACCCTAGATTCATAAACATTCGTCTCTCAGACCGCACAAAATGCATTTTTGTTTCTTTTGTCGCGATTAAAAGAGGCTTCCTGGCTCGTTCGACCTAAAATATTGCAATTGTATCTGTTTCAAAAACATTAATAATTAACGATTTATAAACCTTTAGTCGTCTAAGAGACGAATGTTTATGAATAGAGTAACTATTAACGTAATCAGGCGTTATTTTTGAAACAGTTTTCTTTCGAGTTCTGGGTTTTAAAAGCTAATAATAAGTATGAGATATTATAAAATACAAGCTTAATTTTATGAATATATATTTGTTTTATGTAAAAATAGTTTAATACGTGTATAATACTTCAAATCGGCTTACTATGAGATTTTATAATGGAAGATTGGCAAATTGTGAATTATTTGATTCGTTTATCAAATTTTGCCCATAATTTTTTATCCTTTTTTTATACAATTACGTACTTTAGTAAAATCGAGAATCATGTGATGTTAGAAGAAGCGGTCTCAGTAGATTCTTACAATGAACCATGGTAATAACGCAAAATGAAAAAATTGAAGACATGCCTAAAAATAAAAATATTAGATTTTTTGGATAAAATAACTTTTATTATGTAGTCTGATCTTATTGAAACCCAAAAAAAAACATTAATGATTTTATTAATTACTAAAAATGTCGCATTACAAGGTTTCAATACAAAGCAATGAAAAAAAAATGTTATATCGAACATCGCGGCCTTTTTTTTATTCCCTATTCTTAATTTATTTTATTATTTATTTTTATGTTAACCAAAAACCATATAAAATAATGTCATACTTATTTTCTTTATTTTAATATTTTCTTCATAAATCCATCACTTACGTACAGTCGTCTGTGAGACGAATGTCTATGAATAATGTTCCTCTTAGGTATGGTTATGAATCTAGGGTTAAAAGTGCAATGAAAATGTTCACTTCTAGATTTGAAATTATTGATTAAATTTGGAAAACCGAAAAGGGCACAGGTCCTTAAAATTAACACTAGATACCTACGCTACAAGGGTTAATGAAATATTTTTAACAACCTTTCACAATTTAAAAATCTTTCGAATCCCAAACTCTGAACTGATGTCGTCTGAATTTTTTTTTACAAAAACAAACAATGAAGTTCCATCATATTAGTAATATTCACCTCACTTCTATGTCTGTAAACTAGTATTGACCCATGCTTATCTATAACACGGCACAATGATCTCATGCGTCAAACTGTGTAGGTACTAACCCACAATAATAAACCTTGTCACAGCCAGTAGGTTGGTACCTAACTTAACAACCGTTTTATTTTACACACTTTCTACGTTCCCTTCTCGACTTTTCCATTTCATGCGAAATATTAAAATTCTGTAACGATCTAATTCTCTAACGTAACCTTTACGCGGTCCTCATCATGAAAAGTCGAAATATTTTCGGGTGCGTAACTTTTTATTGTTGTATTTGTAAATTGCTCAGTTATAATTAGGGTAGCTAATTATGCCTGGCTGCAAACAAGTTTTATTGTACCAACCAACAATTCTTCAAAACTCTTGACAGCCAACCGCGTAATTTAATAACGCAGTTATAAATTTTTTGCTAAGAAATTGGGCGAAAAAGTTTATACCTACTTTAATTCTAATTTAAAATTAATAACAGCCGGTATACCACCTATATTTATTAAAACATGTTTTAAGGAGCTTAGTTTTCCCTTAAGTCTTATATTTAATACATCCCTGCAGACGGGCATTTTCCCAACTAACTGGAAGAAAGCTAATGTTATCCCAATTTTTAAAGATGGAGATAGGAGTACATGTGAAAATTACAGACCTATTAGCATACTATCTTGCTTGTCTAAAGTTTTTGAGTCCATAGTATATCCTTATATTTATAATCATTTTAAGCCAATGCTTTGTTTACAACAACACGGCTTTGTCAAGAATCGCTCGACTATCACTAATCTTTTAGTTTATAAAAATGATCTTTGCCACGCTTTTTCTAAAAACATACAAGTTGATTCAATTTATACAGACTTTTCTAAAGCGTTTGACAAGGTAAACCATAAGAAATTATCATCCTACGGTATTCATGGTAGTTTGTATCGTTGGCTCACTTCATATCTAAAAAACAGATCTCAGCTTGTTGCACTTAAGGGTCATTTGTCATCTGCAGCATCTTTACCTTCTGGCGTCCCACAGGGATCCCATCTAGGTCCTTTGCTATTCATAATGTTCATAAATGACTTAGCAGAACAGCTGAAGTGTGATTGTTTAATGTATGCAGATGACCTGAAAATCTACTGTCCCATTGAAACCATCAATGACTGTATGAAGCTACAAAGTGACCTGCGTGTGCTGGCTGATTGGTGTAGACTTAATCACATGAAACTAAATGTCAAAAAATGTTTCATTGTTAGTTTCACTCGGAAAAGAAACAAATTATTATATGACTATTATATTTCTTCAGAAGTTCTGCAGCGAAGAACTGAGGCTAAGGATTTGGGGATTATCTTTGATGACCAATTGAGCTTCAGAAATCATTATGACAACATAGTAAAAATATGTAATAAACTACTTGGATTTCTTTTAAGAACAGCCAATGAGTTTAAAAATGTGAGAAGTTACAAGACTCTTTATTGCAGCTTAATAAGACCTATATTGGAGTATGGTTGCGTAATTTGGTCTCCCTCATATAAAGTCCATATTAACCTTTTGGAATCTATACAGAAAAAGTTCTTGCGAATAACAAGCTACCGTTTTTTCTTTGCTAGACAACATCCTCACTATTCTGATAAACTGAAAAAATTATCTTTAGACTCTCTGGAAACTCGCCGGTTACGCTATGACCTGCTAAACCTACACAAAGTACTTCACGCTACTCTAGATTGCCCACAATTACTTTCGTCGCTAAATATCAACTTTGTTTTTGAATCTCGATCTCACCGTATCTTTATGTTACAGACATATAAAAATAACATATCCTTCTTCAACCCAATTGTCAGAATGTGTCGAGAATACAACGAATTAGCCATTATACACAAAGACTTCGATATTTTTGACAATAATTTCTTGCGCTATAAGAGACACGTGTCAAGCGTCCTCAATTCAGCATAAACGCATCATTAAAACGTACTGTATCTGTAATTTCACACCATATAAGTGTTCAAATACCTTTTTTCTTTTAACAGTTTTTTTTTTAAATAAATTATTTTTTGTTTGTGTTAAGTTGGTAAGCCTATCTATATAATGAATGTTAAAGATGCTGTACATACATTTTTTGGATTGCAATTTAGATCAAAAAGAAATTTACCAATGTTAGACTGTAAGTTTGATTGTAATCTGTTTTGTGTGTTACTAAATTAGTATATCGTTTAGTTAATGTATAAATGTTTTTCATACCAAAATTAATAAGTGATTATTGTTAGAGATGCGCCGAGTAACACTTTTGCCGAGTACCGAGTATTACTCGGTTCAATTTTTTTTTAACCGAGTACTCGGCCGAGTAACTCGGTTCTATCAAATTCCCAATTTCGCGCGCGTAAACAAGTACAAACGAACGCAAGTATATTTAGAAGAAAATTTGTTGGCAAATGGTGGACAGGGCACCAAACAAGGCATCATAATTTACATTTATTAAGTTTTAAATATTGATTATTTTTATTACTGTTCCTTTAATTTTGTCACACTAGTACTCATGAATTAGCATAATTTTGATTCTATTACTTGAAGATGTCAAAGATTTCCTCAATCAGTAGGTACGTTTTGATTAACTACCTAAATATATTGCTTTCTTTAAACAAAGTATATTACTTTTTTGGTACTCGGTACTCGGCATTAGTATACCGAGTTACTCGGCCGAGTACAGAGTACCAAAAAACCCGCCGAGTACCGAGTATAAACCGATTACTCGGCCCATCTCTAATTGTAAGTAATGGATTTTCACCTAAAATTGTTTGGATATAAAAAAACCGGACAAGTGCGAGTCGGACTCGCGAACGAAGGGTTCCGTACTATCATTTTCTAACTGTTTAAGATTTTATTTAATTATTTATTTTGAAAGGTACAAGTAAATATTCTGTGAAAATTTGAAACGTCTACCTATTACCGTTTCTAATACTGAGCAAAAAATACGAAAAAAACACGTTTATTGTATGGGGGGTCCCTTTAACATATATATTTTTTTTAATTTTTAGTATTTGTATTAGTATTTTTCATAGCGGCAATGGAAATACAGCATTTGTGAAAATTTCAGCTTTCTAGCTATCACGGTTTATGAGATACAGCCTGGAGACAGACAGACAGACAGCAGAGGCTTAGTAATAGGGTCCCGTTTTACCCTTTGGTTACGGAACCCTTAAAACTACTTAAATACATCTAAAAGCCACCGCATGTTCGCAATCTCCTGTTTTTTACACTTTTTTGAATTACACGGTATTGACACATGACTAAGGTTTTTAAACCAGTGTTGAGACCAAAATGGCGGCAAGGGTTTCGATATACCTGTGATATAGGCAATATAACTTATCTTTTAGCGCGATACTTAGTCTAAGTTACCAACCACTAATTAAAACCACATGTTGCTTGGGCATTGACAAAGAAACATATAAAACCTGTGGAGCCACCAAATTCACCTTTAATAGTAGTAGTTTGAAAACTTCTCTGCAAAACGGCAGTCCCGGGAAGTTGAATAGAATAAAATAAATTATCAGGCGTTCATATGTATATCTAAAGTCATCAATACATTTAGAAACATCGGGTAGATTTTACCCCCAATTTTGATTATAATTTGCAAATTACTTTAGTTATGCTAAACTGCATGGTCGTAGCGACACACCCAAGTTATTATGTAGACTCGGTAACGAAAAGTTAAAAAATTTAGATTACTCATTTGAATAATCTTCTCCATACCAATTTTACCTTTAAATTCTTAATTTCATATTAAGCTTGTTTCTCCATCTTTCACGCGGCACTTCATGGTTAAGTACCTAGGTAAATGGACAAATCGACGCCATATTTTGTTCAAAGATAGGCAGTGAGTCAGAATATAGGTGAAGCCTATTTAAATCATCGTATGTTAATTTAAACAATACACGATTAAACTTTTAAAGAAGTAGGTTTTATTTAATTATTAAGATAATGACGGATTTTCTATAAATCAATACATAATGCTTACTTGACGGCTACAGTTAAAACAAAATGTGGTACAAAACTACGAAATAACGTACATTTGATAAACATATTTACATTTTCGTTCACTTAGATTTTAATTTATTACGTATTTTCTAAAGCTGTTACGGTACAAACGAGCCTCTTGGGAAAACTTTAAGAATAAGTTAAACAATAATTTGTGTTTAAGTCTACTTCAGCTGTTGAAACTTTTATTGCTGGGTTTGGGACCAAGTTTTTTGCCAAACTTTTAATTGATTGAAAACCATATTTTACACTTAAATACTCATAAAATCAAGGTCGTAAAATAATAGCGTTTGAGACTTTTAGGTGTCAATTGATTCATTAAAGTATATGTACTTACCCATGCTAAAAATAGTTAGCGTAACATCCAAATAATCACACGTTTAGATACCAATGACACAGAAAACACACGGAATTCAAATCTAGAACGTTAACTTTTTAAATATCGCGCGCTAAGGCACAGGTGCTATGCGAAGGCGTCCAAGCTATGATGAATCGCGCCGTTGACTGAGCTAGGTAGGCTCGGCCGTCGGCCTGGCTGCGCTGTCGTCACAAAGCTTTCAAAGCCACCCCATCGTTATAATCAGCATCCTGCAATCAAAGGCGGACATGCAGCCTTTGTTTTGTATTTGATATTGGATATGGAAGTAATCTACAAAGCTTTGAATGTCGTGACCTGAAAAATAGGTGAGGTGGCAACTGACTTCTGTAATTATTGATATTGACAGTAAACAAGCGTCTATATAAAAATATGTAGTTATACTAAAGTCAGTTGGGTAGATTCACTACGAACTTAATAAAATCATATTAAAAAGTATAAATTATTTTACTTTGTGATTACTGAAAAAAATAAAACGTGCTAATAATATTACTAGCTGTCTCAACATATATTTATTGTTAGGTATCTTTTTCACTCCCATTAAACCAACTTTCATAATCAACTAAATAACAAAGTTAGAGCCCATTTGATATAGGACCTTCCATAAACAACGCCGCGATTAGGCTGAAAGTTTTACAATCCGATTTTCAGCTTATCTTTTAAAAGAACTTTGAGTCTGATATCCATAGGCATTTTAAGGGTAGGGCGGGAAACGTGCCTTCACGAAAATGTCTGGTACACACTTTAGTATTTGAAGCAATCTTCATAAAGTTCTAGACTCTCGAATAATCTCAGACAAGACAAGGTCCCTACCTCTACGTATATTTTTTTTATACCAGTTGACATAGGTTTTTACAATAAAAACAAATATTTCGTAAAATATATAGATATACCTACAGCTAATGGATTTTTTACAAAGATTTTTGTTTCGTAAATCCAAAAAAAAACATTCATTTTCAAATGTTTTTGTATGAAAAAGTACCTATGGATTAGTACTTACTTACTTACGTATTTAAAATTATATTTTAATAAATCTCCACTGAGGCCACGGTTACAGATGTCGATTCTTTGAAGAAAGTTTTAATCACTTTCTGTCAAATTTGGCTATATTTCGTTAATCACTAGGTACCTACACGAGTTTGTAAGTTTTAAATAGAGACATGATGATTGATTAACATAACAAAGTGTTTGTTGAAAAAAACAGTAGTGTGTGTTTTAGAAAAGCAAGCAATTTTAACTTGTTATTTTGTACACTTTCTTACTCACAGTCAGAGGATGGTTGTATCTCCGAGCCCGAGGATCAGCGGCTATCAGCCATAGGAACATGAAAGTACCGCCTCTGACCATTCTTAAAAAAATGGTTTTAAGATTAGAATGTGACTTATTTAAAATATATCTAAAGTATGATTAATAAAAATATATCTACTGTACCTACCTAGGAGAAGTTTAAATACTTATACACAATCGTTTGATACTTATTATAACATAACTTTACATACACGTTTACCATTAGATACTAACATACCTATTGGTTTGATTGTTGTTTGCACTTCCACAATCTAAGTACCTATGCATAGCATTTGAATTAAAATAAATTGATATCCCTTTGTTTAGAACATAGGTACCTACCCACAACAGCAGAAATCGAAGTAGTTCACTTTCAGCACCCAGTTTTTCAGCACCTGCTCGTTCAGCACCTGGCCTAGTTCACTTTCAGCACCTATCAATATTTTTGGCAGGTGCTGAAAGTAGACACAAATGTATTTTTACATTTAAGTTAACTTTCAGCACCTACAATATAGCAGCCTAGTGCTGGCTGCCTAATATCGATAAAAACACATTTTTAAATTTTAACATACTAACAACTCTTTATTTTCAATGTATCAGTTTTCTCTTTCTGACAACATATATTAGCAAATCAGCTTTAATCGATACTTAAGATACAATAACTCATTCTATTTTTATCAGTCGCCATATTAGTATATTATGTATTATGATACAAGTGTGCAAAGTAGTTCATTTTACACGAGACTGAGGGTTGTAGTAAATCAGCCAAGTGTATAATGAACATGTTGCTCACAAGTACCATACGCACTTTTTCAACACACTTGCGAGGAAAAACAATTATTTTTTGCATAAATAGTTTTCCTACACAGCAACAAATGCAATTTAAACCAAATTTTAAACACACTTGCTAAGAAAGTGAGCTTTATCACATCGTTTTTAGGGCCATAAACCGATCTATAACCCACTCATGCAAAGTAATAATATAACAGAAAAGGGCATAATAGAGTGAATCTTACAAAGTTAAAGTAGTGCCTTACTGCAAATTATATGAGTAAATTTCTTTCGCTACTGGCAATTGATGGCGCATATCTTAAGTTATTAATAACTTTAAATAATAATGTGATGAATCAGCTTAAAATCGCAGCTTTTCAATACAGTGGCCAAGCGAAATATAGCCCCTTTTGTATGCAGTATCCTCTATTATGCAGTATATTAATTAGTTTTTTTTTGCCAAATTTTTGGGATTTAGATGTGCCAGTTTTTGCCCGAATTTTAGCATAATGCTTACAGTTCTTCTGTAGCACTCTTAAAACAATAGCAATCTCTTTTGGATTTTGTGTTTTTGGTTCTTCAGACCTAATATTACATTAACTGCAAAACTTGAAGATATTTTATTACCAATAAAACATAGTTCAAACTTTTATTTATACTTGGAAAAAAATGAATAGCTTTTTTATTACAGTCATATGTACTCTGGATTAGCAAAACAAAGTTATAGTATCACCTCGTTACACATGAATAAAAAAACTAAGACACTGGCTAAAATGTACCAATACATACGAGTCTTTGAGTGCAGCTACCAGTGACAGAGCCTTTAAATTGTATTTTTTGTATATACCAAGGGTTAAGGATATTTTTACTAACATTGTATTAGATAATAAACATTTTAAACAATATTAAATATTTATTATGTAAAAAAGTAATCTTAAAAGTATCGATTTTTAATAACACTTTTTAAATCCCTATTTACTAGTGCTAACTATTGCAAATTGTTTGTCGTTGATAATACCTAACTTTTAAAGCAATAAGATTTTTGTAGAAAAAATATAAATACATGTTCAAGTGGTTTTTATCGATATATTTTATTTAATATCGTCATGTCTAACATACCATTAGGCAGCCAGCACTAGGCTGCTATATTGTAGGTGCTGAAAGTTAACTTAAATGTAAAAATACATTTGTGTCTACTTTCAGCACCTGCCAAAAATATTGATAGGTGCTGAAAGTGAACTAGGCCAGGTGCTGAACGAGCAGGTGCTGAAAAACTGGGTGCTGAAAGTGAACTACTTCCAGAAATCGTTACAATTCGAATAAATTGAAAGTCTTCCACGTGGCTCGGTCATTTCATTAGATGACGGAGCGAATGTTGCCAGTCATTGAAACTAGGGGGAATGAATAATTTTTTTCCTTGGATCACAAATACGGAAAATAAAAACGGGAAACAGAGAAATAAATAGTCACCATTTGAATTCGAAATTGAGATTGTTATTTAATTAAAAAAATTGGTACCCACTTGTTTTGTGCTTCAAGCAATGATGTTATAAGATACGTTTTAAAAAAACAAAATCCCTGAAAAAAAAACATCGTCGCCGTATGTCTCCACTGAGCTTTCTTAAATAACACCTTACACTTTTACACCCCACCCTACCTACATAAGATGTATAGGTATGACTTACGCACCTATATTTATCTTTGCTTCCAAGTTTACCTTTAAAACAAAATGAATATGAACCTAACCCATCATCCCTGACAGCTTGGAAATTGCACGAGTGTTAACGACGTTGAATTAACCCTGCGGCTAATTAAATTTCCAATACCTTCAGGAAACCAATATCTCGATCAATAAGGCAGAATTCTATCGGCATTGACCAGCACAACTCTATTAGATTGAAAATACAAGGGGAGAATATGTACCTATATATGAAGGCATGAGGATATTGAGGATTACCAATAAAGGTCTTTGTTAATTAAGCTTCAAGGGTAATTCTGACGTATCTACAATCTACATAGTATCAATTTATTGCCTTCATTTGTTTAAAACCAAAAAATATTTAAGATAGGATATTTTGAGTTAGACGTGTATGAAGCAGGCAAGTGCGTGTTCAGGTTTTTATTTTTATTAAGTTATGTTTGCCCTTAAACGATGTCAAAGTTATTTATAGCAAATAGATACCTAACCTTATTTTGGAAATTTAGTCTCAGGTAAGCTTAGGTACAGATAAGCCTGTAGAACCTTCTTGGCAATGATTTTGAATGAACCAAATCAACTCAATAACAAGTAAAATAGTAGGTATATTTCAATACAAGTGTGGAAAGGCTGTCATTACAACGAGTTCCGACAAATGTCTACCCGAGCCGAGGCACAGCCGAAGAATTCTTTTTTAAATGTCTTTTAAAAAAGAAAAAATAACCAACCATGAAGTTTTTACTAAAAAAAAAAACAAAGAAGTTTTTATGATTCATGTTAATACAGACGTAGCGTAGGTATATTTCTAAAAAAAGCTACTAGTTCGTTTCGATATCAGATTTAATGATTTGATTGAATTAGTGTGGTTGGTTTCATTTCATTTATCTCATTAAATTTCATTTTCATTTCATATCAATAAAAAAAATCTACTGAAGACTTGGCTGTATGGGTATAGTAACCTTTGTCTACCAAATGGGTGAAGAAAAAATGGCGCCATTTTCCAGAAGTTTTCTTTGCGAGTTTAGTTGTTGGTTGCACAAAATGAGTTATTTCGACATTTACGAGCCTAATTTTATATTTTATTAAATTGCTTTATTTTTTTGCAACTGTATTAAAAATAGTCGTTCAGTACACGTGCGGAACCGTCATTGCAACTCGTCCCGCCTGTCAACCCTCGCCTTCGGCTGTGCCTCGGCTCGGGTAGACATTTGTCGGAACTCGTTGTAATGACAGCCTTTCCACACTTGTATTGAAATATACTATTGACAGTTGGGAAAGGAACGCACGAGTGCGGGAATGGTAAAAAAAAAGCACGCGTGTGTAATATAATAGCCCACATCTCGAACGCTATACGCCACTTTTTGAGCAACTGTATTAAAAATCCTATATTGAAAGTATAGATACTTAAATACTATATCTACTTTAAACCATTAAACCAAGATTGCAATGAAATGCAGTGCACGAATGGCAAGTCACCGCGCCCCGCGATACTAAAAGAAGAAAAAGCAAATAAATAAATTGCAACCAACCGAGCTCAGAAACCGGCATCCCACTCAACATTTATTCCTATAATAATTTTCTAGTGCTCCATTTTATTTAGTCCATTCAGTTTCTTTGCGAAAGTTCTCGATATTCGATATACCTACCTAGGTTACTTAGGTATTCTATTAGTACTTACCTAAGTAATTGATGTTAACGCTTTATAAACCGAAGGCTTTTATATTTCCATTCTAGGTAATGAATCATGTAATAACTAATGACTGCAGCTATAACTGTTTTTACAAACTTTCTTTTTAAGTTTTGACTCAAAGAAATGGTTAAGGATCGTTGTACCTAAATTGTACCTTTATGTGCGTCATCGTAACATACTGATATAGTTTAAACTTTAAATGGTTACCCAATCGAGAGTGTTCCTCTATGTGTGTATAGTTAGTGCAAAATAATATTTAAAGTCGACTAAAATATTCTCCGTCCTTGGCCAGTGTTTGAAAAATGTAAAACTACAATATTTTTGCGTAAACCTTAAAATAGTTAAAACTTCTTTTTTAGTTTTTATGTCCAACTACACACTTACGTATGTAGGGGAAACGCCTTAAAGGGTCGGCGTTACCCATTTACCCAATTCTTACCTGAGTATTAAAATTACATCGTCTGCAAACTAATTTCGGTGCCAGACTCCCGCAGCGTTCAGTGTAGCAAGCAATGAATAAGCTAAGTGTTCCTGCAATGTATGAATCAACATCAACAGAGCTGAAATGAAATTGCTACCTACCTATATTCCTGCTCATACCTAACTGTTCCTACTACACTTATAATATATTATATTTTATAGCCTACGTCTTTCTACATTACATAGGTAAGTTAGTAAATCATGTTTGTGAAAAATATTTCTTAGTGACCTGTTGCTCGTGGAAATCTGCATTCTTCATAGTTAGAATTTCACCCATTTCTCTTTGAGAAAGTAGGTAAGGTTAATTAAATTAGTCTTGACTTGTCACAGGTACCTACTTACACCTGTCTTGAAATCCCAAATTAAAGCTAAAAATTTTTGGCTACCCATCCCAAATGTAAATTAGGTTAAGGAACCTGGTTTCGCAGTAAAATGCCGCCGTTCGTGATTCGTCATTATTACTCGTTGGTCAGCGGTCAGTAATTCCTTCTGACGGCGGATCATTTATCAAGGCCTAATCCAAACGGACGTTATTACGATAGCCTCTCTTAGAAACAATACCTTACCCAGCAGCTGTTGAATTTATGCTAATTCTTTGATTGAGGTTGTATCGAACTTCAACTAAAATTAGGGATTCGAAACTCGATTTCATCGCGTTTTCGGTTCGTAACGAGGTGAATAATATCGATATGCATGTGCTGGCTGCATGGTAGGTATCTTCCTAAGTAAGTTGAATTTGTATTTAATACCTAACTAAGTTCTCGTCTTTCCAATAAATAAGTATGTTCCTATCACATATATAGCACGTTTTTCCCAAATAATACAAACTTACCTAAAAATATTCAATTTAAGCTTAACATAAAATTTTGTGCAGAAAAATAAATTACTATAAAGATGTTTTGTAACAAAAAGGTATATGACTTCTGAGTCAGAGTAGGCAAACAAATTTTAATCATGCTGTATAGCTTCTTAGGCCTGGCATATGAATGAGAGGCAAAAAACAAATTCAACTCAGACAAAACCTTGTTCAGGCAGCCCAAAACAAATGCACAAAATCGTGACTATGTTAAATAATAGATGTTGATACCCTCTGGGGCTCTACAGACAAAGTTTTAATTGAGAAAAATTTCACTGGACCCGTAAAAAAGTTGTAATACGAGCTCGCCCATTGAACTCCATGGAAAGCCTTGGTGATACTAAAGGTTTCGTGAATGCCTGTTTTATTGGGTACCTAAATAAACATGGCATTTTATTCTTTTGCTGTTTTTAAGTTTTCTAAGTACTTAGGTACCCATACATTTACGTGTCAAAAATACGGAGTTGTTAAGGCCTTTGTAAAAATTAATCTGTTCCCAATTCACATTAGTTGCTCAATTAACATACCTAATAAGTTTGAAATCCAATAATATTTTTAATATAGGTATACCTACATATTACTTACGTTCTTGCTTTATTTCTCGACCGAGTCCTATTACTTCTAGCCGCACATTTTCAATGGCTCTTCTCCCATGGCGACGCTGCGTGTTGGCCGATCCTATTTTCCTCAATTTATGCTCCCAGAGGAAACCATGGAGAAACACTGTGGTACGATGTAATCTTGCGCCTTTCTTCAGCTTAAGTAATTGTTTTGCGGCTCCAGTGGCGTTAATGATAGGTATAGGAAAATCTTTTATATTGAGATAAATAGATTTGAATGGAATATAGAAACTTGACTTATGAAGAATAAATAATGAAGTTGCTTCGAGTGTCTTATTATACATTTCATGTTAATTTAAAAAAAACAGGCAACAAAGCTTTAAGAACAAAGCTATATGAAAGTCTATCTACCTACTAATATTATAAACGTGAAAGTTTGTAAGAATGTGTGGATGAAGGTATGGATGGATGTTTGTTACTCTTTCACGTAAAAACTACTGGTCGGATTTAGATGAAACTTTACAGTAATATAGGTTATAGGTACATCAGAATTACACATACATAGGGTACTTTTTACCGCGGGAAAACCTCTCATTTCCACGGGATACCGACTTCCACGCGAACGAAGTCCCGGGCGGCCACTAGTTATACCATCATAAACTGAGAAATATAATAATACAATTTCCTTCCATTTTCATAGTCACAAAAATCACTGAACTCATCTTAGAACTCTTCGAGAGGCCGCGAATATAGACATCGCGAATCGCGAATCAAAACTACTCTCAGTAGGTATGCTAAATATGTAGTTTCTAACTTAGTAAAGTACTGGTATTAATGTAACTTCTTAGATTAACGCAATCATTAGTACTTGAAATTAAACTGATTTTAATTTAGATTTTTTTAGGATTAATACTCGTTTATTGATTAATTTTTGATTTTCCGACGTTTCGGTATTTTTTCAAATGCCTAGGTCACGGGTAGACTTAGATATTTGACATCTATATAGAGTAGGTAAGTATTACAAAACCCTATTTTTTTCCAAAATAAAATAAAGCCTACCTATGTTACTCGTGGATAATGTAACTTTCAAATGGTAAAATCGGTCCAGTAGTTTTAGAACCTATTCGTTACAACCAAACAAACAAAGTTTTTCTCTTTATAATATTGTATAGATGTTACCGGCAATCTGTATAATTCAGGAATTCTATATAATACCTAGGTAATGTATAAAATACCTTGGGCGTTCAGGCAATGTATAAAATAAAATGAATTTGATTGTCAATTCAATACTTTACCTAGGTAATGTATAAAATTCCTAGGAATTGTATAGATTACCTGCTGTTCCACCGGCAATGTGTAAAATAAATAGACCTTGGTCTATATTTATCAATGTTATCCTATTATATGCTCAGAATAATTATAAAACATGTTCTGTTAGATAATTATAATGAACTTAATTAAAATAATGCACCAATGAAAGTGTAAATTTTTTAAGATTTGACAAATGCCTTTCCTGTCCCCGAGTAACCCCGAGTAACAATTAAAATAATAGGTACGACGACGAGCGAAGCGAGGAGGAGTGTGAGGTTGAATGGTAAACATATAGTGATAACCACAACCCTTATATTTTTTTACTAAAAATTACCAACTACGTCGGAGAATAAAGTTATCAAGGAAAAAAATGAGTCGAAAAATCTCTTAGTAATGATACTATGATTTAAAAAGTTATGGCAACTGACTATTATGAGTTTCGTTGGTAGAACAAAAATAAATTAAGAAAAAAAGTACGAGAAAAAATTATGAACATTGAATGTTATGAACACAAATCGGTAATTGAAAAAAAAAGAATAAAACGTATAAGAGTGCAATATAGACCATGATACAGTTCCTCTCTAACATTCTTCATTATAATTTACCCGCATTACATACATTACCGGCCGCGTATTCGGTATTGTATAGAATACCTAGGCAAAGTATAAAATAAATGATATTTCATACATTACCGATACGTTTTAGGGATTCTATACATTACCTAGGCATTGTATAGAATACCGGATTTTACACATTGCCGGTAACATAGATATTAAAAAACCTTTTCGATTACAGCGCCAATGTTTCGCAATTTTCTCGCAATAGGCGTTGGACGGTGTCTTGATTTGTCTGCTTTTCGTTATGTGCATCTGCATTGAGTGTTCTTTTTTTCAACTTTTAAATTTAGTAAAAAATAGTAAAAACTCATAGCACTTAGCCAAAAATTGGTAAAAGTTAAATTAAATCGATTACAACCCAAAAACTAGTACACTCAGTTCAGACGTTTGAACCAAATGGCAAGGCAAAACTCAATCTCAAAAAGTACATACTGTGTGCTGATAGTTTTTATTTTACGATTAAGTAAACAATTTTTAAAAATCTTTTGAGAAGTTAATAATTTCCTAGACGTGATCTTACAGATTAATCTGGCTTTGAATGGAACACTCAGTTCATACGGCGTCTGAACTGAGTGATCTCCAAAACACGAGTTTAATCAAAGAATTACATAAATATGATACATTTATCTTATAGTTCGATTCTTGAAACAATTCGTTAAATAGAAATAATGGCTCAAAAGTTGTTGGTTAAAAAATTAACGAAAGTTCAATTTCTTCAAAATGTTTGAACTGAGTGTTCTATTTTAACGGCTTTACAGAAATAACAAAACTTCGTACATTAAAGTAAATGTGGCATAAAGTTTTTACAATTTTTTTAACTGAAGTATGAGATATTAACATTGGTATACAAAGTTCACACGTTCACAAAGTGCCGCTCGTCTGTATGAGCACAAAACGCTTTCTACTTCTGCCATAGATCTTTAGAGGGACCTAAAATCTATTATTTAACATACTCAAGATTTATGAAAAAAAAACAGTTATATTGTAAACTACTAAATTTTAATTGCATCCAACAAGTTATTCTTAAGCAAAATTACTTAACTAAAACATAATATCTAGAAATAATCTGTTCCTTTATCTTTTCATGTGTCACATACAAAAATATGTATATCATAAACAACCAAAATGCACATTCAACTGTCCGACTTAATAATTAAAATATGCTCTGCACATAGGGATAGTCTTTAGTACCAAAAACTGGTATTATAATATTCACAAACCAGTGTCGTCCAGACTAATTTACAAAATCACTGATGACTATCTGCAACAATACAAATAGAATTATACATTTGGTATAATACTTATCACAATAACTTAGTTTAAGTTTAATTCCTATGTTATGTCAGGTCTTATTGCTTTTATAGTAAGTACCTATAATATTTTATCTAATTAAAATTATATACAAAACAAACATGAGACAAAGATTTTAAGACATTGAACAGATAAAAGTGTTAATTTGGATATTGTAATTGATATCACTGAACTAAAAATAAAACATGAATTATGAATTTGATGAAGGACTTCTCAGCTTAATCAATTTCCGTAGTTAAAACTTTGATAAGATTAATCAATTACTTTGTACTATACAGACTTCTTTGTTTTAATAAAAAAATGCAGACTTACAGGAAAAATACATGTAGTAGGATATAAATAACCAATGGAGAACACATATGCAATAAAAAATGTGAAAAAATTAATATCCATTATTGTATGCAGGAGAGTTGAGATCTCTGGTTAATATCTTCTGCCATTTTTAATATTGATTGATTTATTATCTAACAGCATTCTTAGAGTGTGTCACATTAAAATACAAGTTATTTATTGCTAGTATGCCTAGTTGTGGTAAAACCATACATAGTTACTAACCATGAGCTCTCCATTGGCCATACAATTGCAAATATAATGCCATCCTTATTTATAATGAGACTTGAAAGTAAAAAAAAACTTCCTAATACATAGCCATAAAAAACAATAATTGCATATACTAAAGACTAGTTACATCTGCTTCTTCTCACCTGTCCTAAGTTTAGGTATCACTCTTCCAAAGCTTGATAGTCTTGTCATTTTCAAGTGCAGCCGATGCGATGATGTTTTCAGTGGGATGGCAAGCGGTGCACAATACTGTGTCAGTGTGGCCAGATAGTCGCTGGACTATCTCCTTTGACTGCAGGTTCCAGATGTAAACCAGGTTGTCTTCAGAGCCAGAAACAATCCACTGCAATAATAAGGTACATGTACAAACATTTATTTTTTGGTTAAATGTTTTTTGTCTTCTATTAGCATTACACAAATTTTGAGGATTTTTCATCATTACCTTTTATCAAACAAAAACATACGGTAATTTTTATGAAATACTTTAAAAGTTCTCTATATTAACTGCCTCACCTAAGTAACAATTTCATAAAAGACAAATGGAGTAACCAAAATGTCTTTGGTCAGTATATTGTTAAATTAATAAATATGGAACACATTTGTCTTTTTACATTTACTACATGATTAATAATAGGTCGACTTACCTTTCCACCAGTTACACTGAAGTTGGCAAAAATGCAGTATTTTTCATTCTTATGTCCGGTATATGTTTTGAGGCATTTGCCTCTGCTATAATCCCAAAGTTTCAGAGTATTGTCTAATGTTGCAGCCAAAATGTATTTGCCATTTGGTGAAAACTTTACAAAGGACACTGGGGGATTGTCATCATCTATTAGTGTTTTAAGGCATTGGCCTGAGGCTGTGTCCCAAATTCGACTGTAATGAAAAAATAATAAAGTATTATGTTTTTTTTTGGTTTCTAGTGTTTTTATTGTTGTGTAATACAAATTTTATTTGTAAATTGGTAACTTACCATAGTCCATCATAACTAGAAGAAACAATTAAACTTCCATCTCTATTAAAATGCACTGCGGAAACTGGATCTGAATGGGCTGGTAGGGTTTTCAAACATTTGCCTGTAAATCATTTTAATAATATACATAAATTGAATAAAGAATAAAAATATTGTACAACTGTATGTGTTCATAAGAAATTCTTTTCAAGCCCTTTATTCATGTTAGAGTCAAATGTGTTATATGAAGAAGCTACTGGACTTAACAATCAGTACAATTTATTTTTTGTTGTAATCAAGCTAGTGAATCTTTTGTAGGTTTTGGAATGTTATTTGAAATGACAATAAATAGATAAGTTCATTTACCTGTTCTGACATCCCATATTCGCACACTCTCATCAAAGCTGCCAGATACTATGAGATTACTTTGAGGGTTGAAATTACAGCAGAATACGTAATTACTGTGTCCTTTTAATGTCTTAAGGCACTTTCCTGAACTTAGCTCCCATACCTATAACAAGAAGATGAAAACATGCATAAGTTTAAGAAGGTATTTGAGTAAAGATAAGATATAGGCCAAGATAAATGGAATAGTTCAGTGCATCAAGAGAGTTGTTAGTAATTCTTATCTACTAGGAGGCATAACTTTTGATAAGAGGTCAATTACCGTGAGAAATAGTTACTAGAATATGATTTTATAATTTAGGTCAGGTTTGTTTTGTTATAGTGATCAAGTATAGTCAAATAAAGTTAAAATGCTACAAATTAAAAAAAATATGCTACAAAAAAGAAGTTTAGGTAGTTTTGTGAATAATCATGCATAAAAAAGATAAGGCATTTTGTCAAGGCAAGTTAGGTTTTAAATTTTAAGTCATAAGGTTTGAAATAATCAGCTGCTCAAGTAGTAATTCATACTACTTTGTAACTACTTGTATGTAATATTACCTTTAGAGTTTTGTCATCACTGGCACTGACAATCAGCCTGCTGTCTGAGGACCATGCAACATCACTGATGCCCATTTTATGTCCGGAAATAGTCTTTTCAAACTTGCCATCATAAGCACCCCAAACTTTGATGAGTTTATCCGCAGCTAAGAGAGGAGCAGGATTAATTTATTTACATAGTTTAAGAATTTATTAATTAGGAGTTAGCTCAGTGCATTAAGTTCCATCTTTTGTGACAAAAAGTAGGTTACCAATTAATTGGGTAGGATTTATGTACCCTGCAAAGAAAACATTGTCCAAAATTTGCTGCCTCATGTAAAACTTTTAGTGAACAAAACTAGTCAGTGTTATTGATGTTATGCTAATTAAATGTTCTCAGAAGTTTTAAAATGTTACCTTGAACTAGTAAAGCATTTACCTTATAGTGTTTAGTAATAAAAAAAATATTTTTCATTGTACTATTTTTATAATTTTCTTATACATAGAATAAGTATAATAATGATCACAGTTAGATTTTCATTGTAATATTTCCATATGTTATGAAATGAGTAGCTAGAAAGACTGATGAAACTTGGTGACAATAGTTCGTGGGCGTATTGAAAACGACAATCGCCCTTTTTATAAAAGATGGAACCTGTATTTAACTTCAACATCTAGTAATTTATCACTACTATGTAAATGAGCTCAAATGACACGAAAAACTAGGTCATCCTAACAAAAATATTGCAGCTCATAGTCTAAATACACAAATTCGGTTGGTACTTACAAGAACTAGCCAACCATTCTCCATTGGGACTGAATTTAACTGACGAGACCGCCTTAGTATGTCCAGCGAGAGTAAATTTCAATGTATAGTTTGGTTTCTGGAAAACAAAATCAAAATGAGCGCCAAATCGCACGTGCTCAACACAAAAAGTTGTAGTTACATAAACGTGCGGACCGCCTGTACGCTAAGCGCTGTTAATAGAACCAGGAACTAACACTTACCGCCACTGATGACTTGTTTGACTGAGGAGCACTCTGAGACATAGAATTGGGTCCTGAAAGATTTGTAGAAGGCCCCCCGTGAGTTTGATGTGCCGCAGGATGGCCGGGGCCCGGTCCTAGAGGCACCATGTTTCAATTGAGACGCACTATGCTTTTACGTATTCGTCACCCAACACTGTCACTGATACACACTGGAGTAAATGATGTCAGATAATTAAATCCAGCTATTACAAACAAACGTGAACACAGGCGCACTTTTTTTGATATTTCAACGTAAGTTTTTGAAGAACATTCTATTTCTTCCGAGCGTCTCAATGCGTGCATATTTCGCGAGATTAGGTAGTGCCAACATAAAAAAATAGAGAAGCAAGAAAATTCATAGACAATATTGACTTTTTAATAATAAAAAGTTTTTGAACAAAATTTTGCAAAGCAAGTTAAAAAGGATTAAAAAACTTACTATTGTAGAAAATACAAAATACTGACGGTATGGATTGAGCTTTTTTTTCATTTTTAAATTACAGAATCTTTTACAGTTTAATCTTTGAACATTTAAAGTTATACTAGGTCAACCTTCATTGAGCTATTTCAATACTTGTGCCACCACGGTGCCTATTTCTTTCTATTTTATGTTTTTTTATAACATTTACATTATTGCCACATGACATTTGACAAGCTTAATAATGGTCTTAAACTGCTTAATGCCCGGATATTTTCTTTTGATTTATCAATGAGGATACTTCAATTCTTGGTAAATAAATACAAATTTCTCTGCAGTTTCACTTCTCTTCATGAATAAGGCCTTCATGAAAAAATCTTTCGTGTACACACTGCTGCAAGGTGCTGAAAGATAGATTTTGGTAAACTTTGCTAAATTTGCGTATTGTTGGGCATTGGGCAGCTAATGTCCAACCAAAGGGTTACCAAGAATAAGGGTCACTATTGCGAACAAATTCGCACTGACTTGGGAAAAAAATCCAGATCATAAGGAATCATGTTTCGGCTAAGTTCCATCGGATATCCGGCGGTTGGATTTCTGGCTATCGCTAGGCTACTCATTATGTGTTAACGGTAATCGGATGTCATTTTTCAACAATTCAGGAAAGGGTCAAAATTAATGAAGATCATCAGGGTTTTGGGCTAAACTATATGCTTAGCCTGCTAAGCGTTTCTCAAAGCTAAATACCCCGTTTACACGCCTGTGTTTGTGAACGCTTGCCAAGCTTAGGCAAGCGTCTAAACGAAGCATTACAGTATTTTTTCCTGGCAAGCAAGTTTGACCTTTTTGACATTGTCAAGGTTAAGTTTGTCAAGCGGCAGCAAAGGTTTAATTTTTGTACAAGTACATTTTATTTTCGCTGAAATCTCTGTTATTAGTTCAATAATTCTACGAACAATGTCTTTAAATAAATTGGGCCTTCGCGCACTCGATCTTAAGGGTAAACGCGTGTTAATGAGGTTTGTAAATAAAAAGTTGTTTGATGTTTAAGTTTTTGATAAAGTATTTTCTAATATATTATTTTTTTGTTTTAGAGTGGACTTTAACGTTCCACTAAAGGATGGCGTGATAACTAATAACCAGCGTATTAGTGCTGCCTTAGATTCTATCCAATTTGCTTTGTCTAATGAAGCAAAATCGGTCGTTCTCATGTCCCACTTGGGAAGGCCTGATGGTCAACCCATTGCCAAGTATTCACTCAAGCCGGCCGCCGAAGAGCTGAAAAAGCTTTTAAACAGGTAAGTATGTAAATATTTATAATTCCTATAGTAGAAGTAAGTATCCATTACGTTAAAGTATTATTAATTTAGCTAAAATGAACCATGCAATTTTTCCAGAGATGTTACTTTCCTACCTGACTGTGTAGGACCAGAAGTTGAGGCAGCCTGTGCTGATCCAGCTCCTGGTTCTCTGATATTACTGGAGAATGTTCGGTTTCATGTCGAAGAGGAAGGTAAAGGTGTTGATGCTGCAGGAGCTAAAGTTAAAGCTGATCCTGAAAAAGTTAAGGCATTCCGTGCAAGCTTGAGGAAACTTGGTGATGTCTATGTGAATGATGCCTTTGGTAAGTTCTTTTTTTAGATAATCACATAGGCAACTCTTTCTTTGAATAGTGTTTATAATGGTTATAACTATATACATATGTTTTTTTTAGGAACTGCACATAGAGCCCATAGCTCAATGATGGGTGAAGGTTTTGAACAAAGAGCAGCAGGATTCTTACTCAAGAGAGAACTTGAATATTTCTCTAAAGCTCTGGATAACCCTGAAAAGTAAAACTTTTTTTTTTCACAAGAAGTAAGAAGATATTTATTATTTGCTCATTATTTAATAATTATTTTTTTATTTGCAGGCCTTTCCTTGCAATCCTGGGAGGTGCCAAAGTAGCAGACAAGATCTTGTTGATTGAAAATCTTTTAGATAAAGTAAATGAGATGATCATTGGAGGTGGAATGGCATATACTTTCTTGAAGGAAATCAAAGGAATGCCTGTAAGCTATTTTCAAAATATATTAGTTGCCCCTGTTTTATCCAAAAACACCAAAATAAATGTTACATGATTTCTAGATTGGAAATTCTCTGTATGACCCAGAAGGAGCTAAAATTGTTCCAAAGTTGATGGAAAAAGCTGCCAAAAACAATGTTCAAATTCATCTGCCAGTTGATTTTGTCACTGCCGACAAATTTGATGAGAATGCACAGGTAAAAAATATACAACAAGAATAAAAAACCTTGCTTAAAGAATAATTAATATTGAATTTTACATTATTTTATTATTGTCTTAATAATGTTTTGCCATAAGAATCTTTTAAAGTTATTTTAAAACATGTTGTATAGTTAAGTTTTCAGATATGCATATTAAAACATGTTATTGGTTATCACCTGAGGGCACTAAAGATAGACAAATTTAAAAAGAGAAGGGTTTTTGTAGATGTGTAATAGATAAGTAAAAA
The DNA here is from genome assembly GCA_916618145.1 of Emmelina monodactyla. Classification (NCBI taxonomy): domain Eukaryota; kingdom Metazoa; phylum Arthropoda; class Insecta; order Lepidoptera; family Pterophoridae; genus Emmelina; species Emmelina monodactyla. The sequence goes on along the minus strand of OU745304.1, from coordinate 8,965,711 downwards.
AATATATTACCTTCACTACATAGTTTAAAAGAGTTTTTCTCCGAATTTAACGCATGCGAAGTTACATTATAAATACTAAAGTCTTTGTACTTTTTTGACAAAAAAGATTTTTAAATCGTATCTCACAATAACTACTTTGTGACTTCAAAATAATTTTCAATAAGAACTGTTGGTTATGTGACGTAATCCGCCATAACACATTTTTCAAAAATGTATTCCATCTATAACAGGATGGTATTGCTGACGTCGAAACAGGAGTTCCAGAAGGGTGGATGGGACTCGATGTTGGACCCAAAACGCGGGAACTATTTGCGGCACCTATTGCAAGAGCTAAAGTTATTGTTTGGAATGGGTAAACAATTCTATAATAATTTTTTGAGGTGTGTCACCTTAGATTTGCATGAGTGCAATTTATATGGATCACAAAACATAACTTAATGACAAAACTGTTAGGCTTAAACGGAGTTACTAATATTTTTTTGCAAAACGAGGGCCGGACGCGTAGTTTAACGCAAATCGCCAATAACTACACTTCGAACTTTTAAGCTGTAGTTATGGAATTATAGTTAGAGTTTGTAAGGGTTCGCAATCAAAGTTTTGTGACCTTACGCCTCCAGCATCCAGATGCGAATGGTGACTTAAATATTACATTTATTTTTTGTATAGATAGGCCGTTTTCAATTATTTTATCTTTCTCTTTAAATCTCAGCTTTTGATAATAAGTTTTTCTATCTAACTATAAATATTATTTTTATTAGACCTGCTGGAGTGTTCGAGTTTGAAAAGTTCGCCGGAGGCACCAAGGCGCTTATGGAAGGTGTCGTAAATGCGACTGCCAATGGAGCTATTACCATTATTGGTATGTATAATCAAAAGTCTTCGCTTTAAGCTTTATATTGGTATCGTGGTCTTAAAAAGTTGTGTTTAAGTGTGTGACCTGTAACAATTTTTTTTGCATTATTGAAAAGTCTAAGCCTATAATTATAATCTTTTAGCAAAATAAGCTAATCTAGGTTTTAAGTGCGATTATGAACATGGGTAGTGTGGTGTAGAGTAAAAAACCACGTTAAATTTTTACTTATTATAGACTTTTCTTTAAATTGAGAATTTATATTAAGCGTTTATTAGGATTGATTACTAAAATATGTGTCTATCATAGGTGGCGGCGACACAGCCACCTGCTGCGCCAAGTGGAAGACTGAAGACAAGGTATCGCACGTGTCCACCGGCGGGGGAGCTTCCTTGGAGCTGCTCGAGGGTAAATATACCTTATTACTGTTGCATGTAGGTCGCTATTCGCGTGTATTAATATATATGAAGGAAACAATTGACAAGCGGGTATTTAGTGGAATAAGGATATGTTGTTTTTTTAATCGGTTGGTGTTTTCGGCAAGGATGTCAACGTTAAAATTAAATAACCAAAAATAGAAAATTGAAATCCAATAGGAGACCAAACATTGAAAAAAAAATAGTTTCGGTGTTTAATGATTTTTAGTGTAAGTTACAAGTGATAGCAATATTGGCATTCAGGAATTCAATTTTGACCAGGGATTGACTACTTATTAGTTTATTTATGTTAATTAGCTTTTTAGAAAGTACGAAAATCAATTCTTTATTGGTTTATTGATAACCCTGCATAAGCATGGGAGTCAGATTTAAATTCGGTATATTTTTTTACAGCATTTCGTCGCTTCATTAAAACAACTTGTATTTTTAATAAAACCGTTTTACTGCATGCATTGACTGTCAAAGTTTTATTTTAACAACGCAACCATAAAAGAAGATTAAGAATAAAATGACGACGCTTAAGTACTTTTTTTATACCTTTTTTTATTCGTATAGTTTAGCTCTGTAGTCTAGAAAAGATGTTAGTAATTTTTTTTATACTTTACGCTTATTATTTGAGTAACTTATTGTCTACAATTTCGGGTTAAACTTTTACAGTAATTAGTTTAAAGTATACTTTAAGTCATACTTCATAGAGTTCATTTTTGTTTACAGGTAAAGTTCTACCGGGTGTAGCTGCGCTTTCTGATGCATAAACTACTCTGTAAAATGTATTTGAAAAGCTATGAGCTTTCAAAATATTATGAATAAATGTCATATTAAAAAGTCATGCATGAGATTGTAGAAGTGTTATTTTAGACAAATATTTATAGTGTAAGCATATTTATATTTAAAAGTGAATGTGAGATAAAATCTGGATATGGAATACCAAAGTGTAAATTGAGATTAATAAAATGTTGGACATTAATTTTATTTTGTTTTTTTTTTCGCATGTTTATATTTTATTTTTACCTAGTTTATTTTTACTAAGGGAGTAGTAAGATGTGTGATTTTTTTAAAGTTTAATGACGAAAAAGACAATAATATTAATTTTATTTATTTTTTATTCAAACTTTAATTCATTTGAAAAGTCAACTGAAATTGAGTTGGCAAATTGTAATTTCTGTTATAACCTGTCAACTCGTGCGTAAACTAATTTTAACTCGACCGATATTCCCCAGTAGGGTAGCTTTAGGTAGACAATTTGTCCAATTCCACCTGTAATAAAACCGCCCTGCCACGCAATTATAACCCTTACGTCAATGTTCATTAGATTTACGATGTTTCACGGTACATAAATACCTATTTAGGGTACGTTTACAAGATCGTGTCTATCGCCTATCGATCGAAGGTTCCGCGCAAGCGTTCTACCTTAACATATTGTGCCGTACCGAAATAATTTGACATGATATTCGTCATCTTTTATTAAATTACGTACTCGCTCTACGTATGTTACTTTTTATTTATTTTGACATGAATAAGAAGTATATGTATAGCAAGCACGTATAAGACAAGAATTAAATGCATAAGGAAGGAAGCCCATCTGTTGCGATGCCACCTACTCAATAGTTAGAGTTTCCGGTCAGATAGTGCAGCCGATTCTTGGTCGGAACTTTGGTCCAATTGGACAAAGTTTGCGCATGCCCAGGGCGTACCAGGAGCCCCGTATGGAACCACAGTTCTCAACAATCTCTCAGTAATGTAGAGAATGCCGCCGACGCGCGCCGGAGGACCGGCGTGCAGGCCAAAATGGACCTTAGACACACTAAATTACGACTAGTGTAAAGAAAAATGCATTTCACGATTACGAATTAAGTAAATAGTTTACAATTTCATGTCAATTGTTGTTTAGTGTATAACCGTATCGATTAAGTGTAGGAAAATTTATTGTTTGGTAAATCTATTAGAAGGTAAGTTGTGAATGTTAAGATGGCACTTGTAGGCACGTTTGTTTTTGTTTGTGCAGCTTTTTATACACAGCACTTTAAACCTATCAAATTACCTATTAATATTTTTTTATTCTGACCTATTACCGATTTTAAAAACGATTTTAAATTTTCTCTATTCTAAATAAAAGTATCTTAACAAATACTTCATTTATATAAGTAAAATCTAGCTGAAAAACACAGAATTGATCTTTAAAGTTAAAATATTTTTCTTCTGACATCTACTCTGATTGCATTATACATTCAAGTCCTGTAAACACTTACAGTGCAATGACCTACCTGCGTCTGAGGATTTCATGTTTTTCCTGACAGAAAGGAAAATAGCGTCGTGTTTTATTTGTTACACCTGTAGACTTTCCTACAAGATTAATTACCAATTAATTAATTACTTGCTTGATCTATAACCAACCTTTTTCCTTACTGGGGCATTCTATGGGAAAAAGGATAATGAGTAATTTTTTAAAATTGATCTGATCGAAACCAATTTATTATAAACGAAATGTATATTAGTTATATTTTTATAATCTGTAAAAAAATAGAAAGTGTTTTTTTCACTATATTTATTAATAAAATAATGTTTAAGAACTATAACAAACATAAATTACGTCTTTGTTTATTGTAGGTACTTATCAATATTTAAGTTGTTAATCCTATGCTTATTTCTTTTAAAACATACTTTTTTAGTATCGACCCACTCGTTTTATTACTTAATTCCTGCCTAATATATCTAAGCTATTGCATATTTGATAATCACTTTTGAAAATGAGCATTTAATATTTATTGCTTTCGATTATTTTAATGTTATCTGCTTAAGTAAACTACTTACTTGAGGGTGCTGTTAGCACCTTATTAAATATTTCATGAATTAGCTTTGATGTCATCTAATATTAACCAAATTAAAATATAAAAATAATTAACATGTCTTTATTACCTCCTTACATAAACTTTTACTTTTCAATTACTCTAATTAGTGTTATGCCATACTTTATACAGTAACTAGTGACCCGCCCACGCTTCACAATGGTGTAATTTTACCCGACTTGTTCCCGAAATATTGTTTTTTAAGCTTAATTAAATCAACTTTTTCTAAATGTTCTTTATTTACAAATTTAAGTGAGAAGACATCCTAAAAGAAGGCGAAAACCGCATTAAAATTCGTTCAGTGGTTTAGGAGGAGTTAGCGGATAAACATACAAACAGACACAATTAGCGACTTGTATTTATACTATGTAATGATAATGATATAGCTAAATACTACATTCTATCTAAAACTAAAACTATTGTTTGAAAGGTTTACTAGTTAGGCAGCTCTATGAATCAAACACCAGTTATCATGCAAAAGAACCTCTGTAAATACCAGTTCAAAGACATAACTAGTAGCTGTCATCCAAATCCCCGCATCATCAGTCAGGCTCCTTTCAGCTTGTCCATATCGCCGCCATGCCCGACTGGACGTGGCTGCTGCTGGCAGCGCTGTTCGGGGCTGCAGCAGCGCTGGTGGTCCCGCTGGCGGTGCTGGTGTACTTCCTCAGGCCCTTCGAGAAGAAGACCAAGCCGCAGCAGGACTTCGAGCTGCCAGTGACTTTGCCGACTGTAAGCTGTTTTTTTTTGTGTTGGATTCCTGCATTATTGGTTAATCTTATTTATTTAGAGATGTATTGAATATGCGGACTCGTTCTCAGTATTAGTAGGCAAAATTTTTCATTGTTTTTTTATATTAGTACCTACAAAATATAAAAAAATATAAGATAAGTTTTTATAGTTTATATAGATACTAACTAACTAACTATTCTAACGGGCAAAACTTCGCCAGTTTTTATTTATTTATACCCAATCAAAGCTCTGAAAAGAACAACAGAACAAAGTCTTTGAAACAACTTTTGATTGTGTTCTCTATGCGTCTGTATCAAGAATAATTGACGTAATGAGAACGAAAGGAACCTCCTACGGGCAAACTTGTTTGTACCAACTTTGAAGGATTCTTAGAAGTCAATAGATGAAGTACTTAAGTAGGTACGTTAATTTTCTATGGGATTAATAAATTCGTCTCTGAAAGACTGGCTCTCGCTTTACTCTTTGTTTTAATAAACAAAGAATGCCAAATTTATGTAACAAGAACATAACATTTTAACCTTATAGCAATATGAACCCGATGTGAAAATATATTAATATTTGCGAGTAGGAAAAGCTATCTCACGTTAGGTAATAAATTTAATGTTTCCGAGTTATGAATTTCTGCGTTGTAAACCACGTATCGTGCATGCACTATGGTTCATGTAGATATTGAAGCTTTCTGTGCATAGTAATTGGATGTTACAACAAAGGGATTCGCCTTGGCGTAATCACACAGGCAGACGAACTACAATATGCTTTAATCACGGTTACGTTCTGTCTACAAAATATAATATAGGTACGTTAATAATAGATACAGCGCAGAGCAATTTACCATCAACTATACAGTCTGTTCACGCAACGAATAGCAGTACAAATATATTCATATTTGACTCGTACCTATATGTATTCTACAGGTCGACATAGCAATAAATTGCTGTCCCGGTTATTCGTCGTCTCATTTAAGGGTGAAGTGTCATCTAAAATTGAGAGACTCTTCTAACCCCTGTATACTTTATCTTTTCGTATAATGACTGCTTGTTAAAAATATGATATAAATATTTTACAATCGCACTTTGACCTGCAAACAATAAAGTTAGGTCAGCTTTATTAGGATTAGGAAGTTTAAGCTTAAAATCATTCGTATGACATTTTTAATCGTATCTTATTCTAGCCTCATAGCTACTAATAAACTTAATAACTCACTTTTTTTTCGGTTTTGAAAATTAAATGAACTTGAGAGTGGACAATCGTCCTTAAGTTGCCGTAAGCGGTGTCGGTATACGTATGTTATAGGCATATACATTGAATATGTCAGTAGGTATATTAAGTTAAAGCTATATCAGGTTACGTAGCGCTTGGCACTGTATTCTTGTTTGATAACATGAATAAGTCACACTTAATGAAATCTTCAACTGAGAGTGGGGATATGGCACCGAAAATTTAATCTTCCTTCATTAGGTTTAATATAGAGATGAATTATTGGCATATTATTAGGTAATGCTACTGCTGTTTTATTATAAGATAACTTAATTTACATTTGCAATTTAATTTAGCCTGACGAACTTCATTGATATGACCCTAAAACATTAAACACACCTAATGTGAACCTTAATTATGATTAATGAAAGCGAGGTAACGTTCAAAGCTGTAATAATTAGAAGGCATTTACTTTAAATAGAGTGTTTCAAATTAAAATATAAGAGTTGAACTGAACCGCTCGTTTTGCCGAAAATATAACTCCTAGGTTGCCAACGGCCCCGTAAACTTTACCTTTCGACCCTAAACACCCTATTTTTAGTCTGTTGGCACATCATTAGGGGGAGATAGGGCACAGTTATTACAGCCCTTACCTCCCCCTTTTGTTACGTAAGCAACTACAATAAATTTTGTATGATAAAGCGTGCAAATGCGATTAAAAAGTTGATAAAAGAACCTGCGGTGTTAAAGAAAAGTATAATTTTAAATCTTGGAACTTTTGAAGGCCGTAAAACGCGAAATAAATAAAAGTGGATCTTCAGTATTTGACGATGATTATTGTCTAAAAATACTCAAATACCTTCAATATAATTCGCCCGGAATACGATCGAAGTAGCATTGTTAAATAATTGGTTTAAATCTCACATTAACACATAATCCGTTTTCGTTTTACTACCAACCGATGTTTGTGTCGATTGTTCAAATATGGCGAAAACTGGAGCTTAAACCTTTACGAGAGCAGGAACGACGTGATTTCACCAAATAAAGGATTTATGTACGTCATTAACGCCTTTTATTTGGTTTGAATTGTTCCATCTAAGTCAGATTAGGATATAAAAATGCCAAATTGAAGTCACGGGGTGTTGAATACATTATAAAGAGCTGAAAGAGAATCCAACGTTATGTTAGATAGAATATTGTTGTAAGCTATATGTCAAAAATAAACTTAAAAACGTAAAAAAGACCCCAACTATTAATATACCCGTAAGCGGTTTTAAAACGATGTCGAACCGTAGTGGACATTTATAAAATCTATAAAGCATACAATTTTAAAAGCTGACCTAAATAAATAATTAGTATATTCTCCATATTATTTTTGTTACATGACAACAAATGTTAGCTCTGTTGATAACTGGCCAGTTAGTTTCGTAGCCAACTGATTGCCTCTGAGATTGGATGATAACAGGATGCTTTGCACATTAAAATGTTCAGTAGAAAGCTAAATTTGGACTTTAATAAATTGTACTGCACTTAGCGTCTTTAAATGTACAGTGCCCAACTGAACCCGATTAGTAACTAAGCTCTATTAATAAAAATATGATAGTTAGGTTATTCCGCATTTCATATTGTCAAGCAGCCAACTTGTTCAGCTACCTTGGCCTTATTAGTAATTTCTTTTATTTATATCTCTCTTGATACGCCTCGAGAAAAATTATTTCCTATTTCCGCGTGCTGTCAAAGAATTCAGCATTTTTTACCCTCGATAAAATCTTTACTTGTATTATAAATTTGTAATGTGTCCGTCTGTCTGTATGTTCCGATCCAACGTTGAAACGGCTGAACCTATTTTAAATGAATTTCGGATGTGATATTAGCCTTTGCTAGTTCAACAGCCTGAGATGTAAATAGGCTACTTAATACTAATAATTCTCATCCCCACAGAAAAAATCAATTTAATTTCGGACAAAGTCGCGGGTACCTGCTATTATTCCTATATTTTATTTTGGTTATTTCTTTTAAGGAAATCCTAAACGAATTGAGCCGCGGCGCCGGCAGCACCACAGAGGGCGCTTTGAACGCGGTGCTGCAGTTCATCTTCCAGCAGAGCACGGCCGACACCAGGTGGCTGCGGAGGCGAATGGCCAGTGAGCTGGCCGAGCTGCTGGCCAAGACTTCTTCTGGAAAGATCTTTGAGTCATTGACTGTAAGTGGTATATATGAGCTGATGTGACTTAATGTTTAGTCCTTGATCCAACTGTTTGATAAGTTTGACATGTGCATCTGTGGCATTGTAGCGCCTTAGCGATTGAAAGATAACTGATCGATTGTGTATTTGTAGTTTTGGGGTATTAGGTCCTTAAATATTTTTGTTTACATTTTAAAGAAAATAAAGAATAAAGATTATTCTGATTAAAATTAATTAAGCTTACGTAGCACACAACTTCAACGGTAAAATTTTTGTAAGGCATTCTTTGCGACACTTGTATATTGCTTCAATGTTACATAACGTTACAAATACTACACATTACTAAGAGCAGTATGGTTTATTATCAAAAATGACAATATTACTTCCAGCTTCGATCACTAGAAGTGGGGACCGAGTTCCCGAGCATCACGAACCTGCGACTGCTGGGCGGCGAGCTCGAGGAGGACGGTGCTAGACTGCGGTCGCTGGACCTCAGGTTGGACCTGGCCTACGACGGCAACTTTAGAATCGATGTCGACGCCATCATGCTACTGGGGAAAGTGGCCAATATTTCTATTACAGGTGGGTAGATTGTTTTTAAATTAATTTGGAAAATTATTGCGGTGCGGTCTAGACAAATGGTGATTGACGTAAGCGATCGTCTTATTGAAATAGAAAAAAAAGAGAAGAAGAACATAGATATAACAACGCTTTGTTTATTTTAATGACATGAAAAAAACGCGATAACCAAAATTCGCCCGTACGCTTATATCAAGTTACATCATTAATCTTTTTAAAACTCGTCAATGATAGTCCAATATTCGATTACCTTTAACTTTGCTTTTACGGTCGTCCCGTCTTTAATGTTCTCGAACGTTTTATAGAGTTTGCTAGCCTCTTTCATTTCGGTGTTTTTCTTTCCAGTTGAAAGCATAAGTGGGAACGTCAGGGTGATGTTTCGTCGAAATCCGTACACACATTGGGCTATAGCTTTTGAAGCACCACCTAGACTTGACCTCCGTGTGAGAGGAAGGTTCCAAGGCAGACAGCTCAAGCCTAGATTGGCTTCGTTAGTCGCGGCACATATAAGACGGGCAGTCGCGCAAAGGCATACTTTACCAAATTATAAGATACGGTAAGTTAAAGGTTGTTTGATATGGGACAGGGGTAGGTAATTATTTTTCAAGTAAATAACAATGCATTTGACTGACTTGATTGAAAGTTCAAGATAACCCAATATTATAAAACCTGCATCATTAAAAATCAGATGTTTAGTAGTTTTGCTACAATTAAGAAGAAAAAAATTATAAAAAAAAAACTGTAAAAAGGGTTGTAATAAAGATATGTACTTAATAATAAATATTCAGACATCTACACTTTTTGTGGTGTGACCTTCTAATTAAACCCAAGTTTGTAAAATAGGCACCACACTGAGACACAGTTTGTGTCCCACAATCAATTTACTATACGGACTTTGTTGATTGTAAACTCAAATCTTTTGCCTCTACGTTCTCTTATAACCATCCTACTAATGTTATAAACGTGAAAGTTTGTATGGATGTTTGTTACTATTTCACGTAAAAACTACTGAATGGATTTTGATAAAACTTTACAGTAATATAGGTAATACATCAGAATAACATATGGGGTACTTTTTACCGCGGGAAACTTCTCATTCCCACGAGAAACCGACTTCCACGCGAACGGAGTCGCGGGCGGGCACTATGTTCTTATAAATCCCTTTAACTTTCAGGTACAAGCCGTTCTTCCCCAAGTCCGAGCCTGGCAGTGTCGACGCTGATGATGGACCGACTCCTCAAGGCAGACTCACCGTGAGACTCATGGAAGTCACCAGGTTACAGTGTACTGAAAAAATATATGCAGTGCGGGCGGCACTCGCCGTAGACTCCCATGGATGGGTAAGATTACGATACGATGTTTAATAGTATATTATGATACAAGTGTGCAAAGTTGTTCATTAAACACGAGGCTGAGGGTTGCAGCCCGAGCCGCAGTCGAGGGCGTAAGGCAGCCAAGTGTATAATGAACATGTTGCTCACGAGTACCATACGCACTTTTTCAACACACTTGCCAAGAAATAGAATTATATTTTGCATAAAAAGTTCCCTACACAGCAACAAATGCAATGTAAACAAAATATAAAGAATTCGGGAAATGACGTTCAACTTTTATTTTGCACGCGCCAATCATCCATCCGCCATACAATTCTGAGCAAGTGTGTTGAAAAGATTATACTAAGGTTTAGAGATAAAATAAACTACCCTATTTAATCAACTTGCGTATAACTAGTAGGTAACTCACGAGAGATAGGTGTCAGTGACCTGCGTCGATCTCTACAAAGGATGAACATCTGTTCGTAAAGGATAAACATGTTCAGTAGATATCATTCTTGAATTCGCGTGAACAAAAATTCCACTTGAATTGATGATTGTCTATTCTACTTACATCACACACATTCTTTATGGTCTGTTTGTATTTATTTTATACTTATACATATATGAACTTACCATCACATGACCAGCTGCTTCCTCATTTGCTTCCTTTAACGTTAAAACGTAACACGTACTTTTATACAGATTTTACGAACTGACCGACTTCTAGTTTCTCAGAAACAAACTACATTTGATTTTTACTTGAGTTGCGTAGGTAACTATTCACATTTCGTATCCTTGTGTTACAATAAAATTAAACACATATCTATAATAACGTATACACTTAACCCTTTTTCGATTAGTCACGCTGTGAGTGTCCGTGATGAGTCAGGCAATATATAGAAACACGATATATTTACCGGCCTTCGAGAGATCGACTCCGCACTATGGAATTTGTTTTCCGGAAATGCCTATCTCTGGGTATGGATTGATATTTTTTATATAAGAGGAACTCGTTTTAATAGAATTACCTCGCTTTATTTATGATAACCTTCTTGCAATCCTTGTTAGAGTTGTATTGTATTAAGGCTATATTTGGAATGGTATCAACCAATTTAAAACTAATAACGATCCACGTAAACAACTTCTAATATTTTCTGATAGTTTGTTGAATTGTAATTTAACTGTATTACTGTGCTGTTACTGTGCTGTAGTTGTGGACATGACTAATATGCCTAAATAGTCAGATAAGCTTACTCGTACCATGAAGGTGGTATTACCTATTGATTTCTTTTATATGAAGTTGATTAACTTTTACTGATGTCATTTTTGGCAATCTATTAACATAACATTAATTACATTACGCTGTTGAGATAATAGTTTCGAAACTCTTAAATGCATCCGCTATCAAGAGTTGCTTTTGTTCGATAATATATGTGGTTAGTAAACGCAGATTAGTAAAACCAGTGTAGAACACATCGAAAACCATTATTCTAAACACAAGTTGCTACCTTTAGTGCATTATTGAGCCCTCAGCTGCCTATGTCCTCTCCAGACATTACTCCATGCTCAACACAAATGTGTATAAAGCTCGATCTTCCTCAGTTTTGACGACTCCTAAGGGTCAAGCCAAACGAGCGTAATTTTATGAGTTGTGAGTCGCGAAATTTCTGTCGCGTAATTTCTGCTGCATTCGGATTCATACAAAAATGCAATTTGTACCACACGACGACGCAAAATGAGTTGAAAATTCAGTTGAACGTAAATTAAGTGACCGAAAATACGCGACTCACAACCCATAAAACTACGCTCTTTTGGCTTCACCCTAAATCTAAACAAACCCCTGCAGGTATCGCTCCGCCGCGGCGTGCTGGTCCTAGACGTGCTGCTGCCGGCCGCGGCCGCCCCGCTCGGGCTCGTGTGTTGCCAGGGGGTCGGCGCCGTGCTCGTGGACACCGTGGTGCCGATGTCCCCCGCGTACAGAGCCGACCTCAGGCGGGACGACGTCGTGCTGGCCGTGGACAACAAGCCGGTCAACAACGTGGCGCAGGTGAGGCAGCTTCCTGCTAGATACAACTGTATATTGCTAGTTGCCAGGGGGTCGGCGCCGTGCTCGTGGACACCGTGGTGCCGATGTCCCCCGCGTACAGAGCCGACCTCAGGCGGGACGACGTCGTGCTGGCCGTGGACAACAAGCCGGTCAACAACGTGGCGCAGGTGAGGCAGCTTCCTGCTAGATACAACTGTATATTGCTAGTTGCCAGGGGGTCGGCGCCGTGCTCGTGGACACCGTGGTGCCGATGTCCCCCGCGTACAGAGCCGACCTCAGGCGGGACGACGTCGTGCTGGCCGTGGACAACAAGCCGGTCAACAACGTGGCGCAGGTGAGGCAGCTTCCTGCTAGATACAACTGTATATTGCTAGTTGCCAGGGGGTCGGCGCCGTGCTCGTGGACACCGTGGTGCCGATGTCCCCCGCGTACAGAGCCGACCTCAGGCGGGACGACGTCGTGCTGGCCGTGGACAACAAGCCGGTCAACAACGTGGCGCAGGTGAGGCAGCTTCCTGCTAGATACAACTGTATATTGCTAGTTGTCAGGGGGTCGGCGCCGTGCTCGTGGACACCGTGGTGCCGATGTCCCCCGCGTACAGAGCCGACCTCAGGCGGGACGACGTCGTGCTGGCCGTGGACAACAAGCCGGTCAACAACGTGGCGCAGGTGAGGCAGCTTCCTGCTAGATACAACTGTATATTGCTAGTTGCCAGGGGGTCGGCGCCGTGCTCGTGGACACCGTGGTGCCGATGTCCCCCGCGTACAGAGCCGACCTCAGGCGGGACGACGTCGTGCTGGCCGTGGACAACAAGCCGGTCAACAACGTGGCGCAGGTGAGGCAGCTTCCTGCTAGATACAACTGTATATTGCTAGTTGCCAGGGGGTCGGCGCCGTGCTCGTGGACACCGTGGTGCCGATGTCCCCCGCGTACAGAGCCGACCTCAGGCGGGACGACGTCGTGCTGGCCGTGGACAACAAGCCCGTCAACAACGTGGCTCAGGTGATGTCAAATTATATAACGGGTGTAAAAAGACCACTTCCGAAGCCTAAAACCATGTATTCTTGAGCCTCAATAGTAACTAAATTCACTAACAGCATACCTACCCAGAAAACTCAATTTAAAAAAGTTATTAAGTATCGAAAAGTCATATTCGCCGCTTGATTGAAATCATCGCTCACACATCAACTGTCGGTTCAGGTGCGATTATTAGCATTGCAAATTAAATTAAAACCCTGTTTAATCTGAAATCATCGCAAAATCTGATATTATTAATACAATTATAAAAAATTAGGTAAAAAAAAAATTTTTTTTTGCTCAAAACGTAACCAGTAGGTAGGCCAAGTTTTTGTTTTCGGAAGCAGTTCTTTTACCCCTCGTATGTCGATCATATGTATAAGCCTGTGTCTATGATTCTATCTTTAAATAGGCATAATATAACTATAAATATATTATTATCCTTGTTTAGTTTTTGTTCTTTACTTTTTCCGTATTTTTTTTTCTTTAGTTTATTTTGGTTATAGCGCCTACTGTATTTAAATGCATTTGATAAGATATAAATAAAAATGCGTCCATTTGAAAATGTATTTCTATATGGAGTTCATTACTGCCTTTGATAAATCAAACTCAGAACCTTAGGCATTCTGTTAGGTACAAGTTCGTAAAAGGCAAGATAAATAACAGATTGAAGCCAAAGATAAATAGAATACATCCGGGAACTAAAACTAGATTTTACTCTACTATGGATCAACCAATCAACAGTAATAATTTGATTTAAACTGACGGTTTAGTTTCCTTTTGTTTTGATTACTTTTACTGTTATCATTTTAAATATAAATTATTTGTAATGACTTTAAAGTCGCAATTTTCAATTTTAATTATTGTTATTTAACTGCAACAAAATCCATGTTTAATCCATGACTAACTTTGATTGATTTACAAACAACTAAGCGTAGAAACTTAAACATCTATCTACCGTATATGAATAATAATAAAAAAATCGCAGGGCGGCGGGGCGTCTCGCTAGAACTCGTCTCGTTTAAAATTTTGTGGCAAAAACAAAATATAGGTAGGTACCTACCTATGAAACTTAAAAATCTTTTTGTGGAGATACAAAGTTCACCTTGTCATCGAGTGAATTATACAGGGTGTCCCAAAAGGTTACGTAGCTGGGAAGGGGGGTGGTAGGGGTGGTCACAAGGGTCACCAGAAAAATAATAAAAAAAATCCCCTCTGGATATTTCAATAAAAATAATACATTTTTTTAAAAACTAAAAGTTTTACACCTTCTTACCCTATTTTGCTTACTGTACCTACAGATATTGCTGTATTTGAAAAAAAAAACCTGTTATGTAATCGTCAATAACCCTTTATCAAATTGAAATAAAAAAAACTATACATATCTAACCAAGTTTTTAAGAAAATTAAGTTCTTGTCCAGACAAGGACTTAGTAATTACGATTTCACTCAACTTCCTCCAAGCGTACTGAAAAAAAAACGTACTACGCAACTCCGGCAAATAACTTAAAAAAATAGGTAATTTTATTGCAATTCCAAAATGGTATAACACTTATTTGAAAAGTCATACTAGGACATTTAAAAATATTTTTCGGGAACAATACTCCTGCAAAAATAAAAATATCAAAAAACAATAGTCTCAAATACGTACGCAAATACATTTTTAAATGCCTATTCTGTTGCTTTGATGTTACTGCCCGGTATAATTCTCAAGATTGGAGTACAAACATACTTCAAACATACAAGTACAGTCTAGGCTAGATCAACGCGTAAGTTGTAAAAATATGGAGCTTGATCTGCGCATCATTTGTGCGTACCACCGTGCGTGTCACGCGGATTTTTTTGCCGCGCACAACGCAGGTGTGGAATGAACTTCCTGCAGCGGTATTCCTGGCTACCTACAACATGGGGCTCTTCAAGTCGAGAGTGTATTCCCACCTTAAATGTCAGCAACACACCCCCAACACCCACAGTGTTGCGGGTAGTTATAGGCGGCGGTGATCACTTACCATCAGGTGCCTCGCATGCTCGTTTGCTCGTTTAATAAAAAATAAAAAAGTTTATGAAAAACCCATCAAGGACTTAGTTGACTTGAGTTCATTTATGATGCTCATTTTTAAAACGACGCAGGGCATGTATTTATGTTGGTGGTAGACATTTCGAGCATTTTATTAAAATAATAAATTATAATTTTGTTTTCTTTCGAGTTTCATTTAAAATCGCAACTGTAACTGTACTCGACAGTAAGCTGTGGCCGTTTTGAAACTAACTAACCGAACTTTTTTTGTATGGAAATAGGATTTATTTTTATTTGTTATCCCAGCTTACCTAGTCTTAGACTGTACCTACAGGGTAATAGATGTCTATGGCCTATACTGAAATTATGATGAATATTACCAAAACTATTTTAGGGATGAGCTGAAAGTATTAGTTAATAAGCCACTTTTAGGTAAGAGACCAGTTAGATAAGCTAATCAAATCTATCAACCTTTGCTTTTGTACAGACCAGACAAGGTGAAGCTTGATCCTTTACCTACATCTTTCGTTTACTTGAGTAAATGCAGTAAAGATTATTTTCCCTGGCATATGGAAAAACTTAATCTAGCCTTATTCGAATGTTTGAGGTATGTCTGTACTCCAATCTTGAGAATTATACCGGGCAGTAACATCAAAGCAACAGAATAGACATTTAAAAATGTATTTGCGTACGAATTTGAGACTATTGTTTTTTGATATTTTTATTTTTGCGGGAGTATTGTTCCCGAAAAATATTTTTAAATGTCCTAGTATGAATTTTTCAAAAAAGTGTTATACCATTTTGGAATTGCAATAAAATTACCTATTTTTTTAACTTACTCGCCGGAGATGCGTAGTACGTTTTTTTTTCAGTACGCTTGGAGAAAGTTGAGTGAAGTCGTAATTACTAAGTCCTTGACTGGACAAGAACTTAATTTTCTTTAAAACTTGGTTAGATATGTATAGTTTTTTTTATTTCAATTTGATAAAGGGTTATTGACGATTACATAACAGGTTTTTTTTTCAAATACAGCAGTATCTGTAGGTACAGTAAGCAAAATAGGGTAACAAGGTGTAAAATTTTTAGATTTTTAAAAAATGGTTTTTTTTTATTGAAATATCCAGAGGGGATTTTTTTTATTATTTTTCTGGTGACCCTTGTGACCATCCCTACCACCCCCCTTCCCAGCTACGTAACCTTTTGGGACACGCTGTATAAGTATGTAGTACCTATGCATTGAAAGTACACAAAGAAAGTCAATCAGTATCAGAGTTTGAGCCACCGTTTAAAAGTTCCTGAAGTGCTTCCTATAGGCTACCCTCAATAACAACTAAGTATATATAATTTGATATTAAAATTAAGCTTGGAAAGTAAATCAGGAAACGCAGTATATTTTCTAAGGTATTCTTTTATTATTTCTTGTTTTTTTTTATATGATTGAAATAAATACAGTACATATAAATATTATAAGGTTTTTTTTTATATTTCTTGAAATTTTAGCATATTATATATTTTTTGTGTCAGTTGGTTTTTCTTTTATGTTAAATTTTTTATTGTTTAATTCATTAACTGATATTCTTACCTTACCTTAACGGCATTAAAGTCTTTTTTTTATATTTTGCTATAAAATATTCTTATCGTCCAGTAATCCCCACCAGGTAGGCAAGCTGCTCCGCAGCGTGGAGCGGCGCGCGGTGACGGTGCGCGTGCGGCGCGGCGGCGGCGCGCGGCGCGACGACGACCGCAAGCCGCGGACCAACTTCTCCTTCCGCCGGGTGTCCGAGGTCATGGAGGGGGTCCGTCTGCAGAGCATGCGCGCGGCCGCCTCCAGGACCAACTTGCAGGTGGGGGGGTGATAGATGTGGGTTAGGTCGGGGAACTTTTTTTTACAGATTTTGGCGTAGCTGGCAGTAACTGGTAGCTATACTTGAATGAAGGTCTCTTCACTATTCGTCGTAGGTCTTCGGTCTCCAACGTTTATAGATAGATCATTTTAATAGTGAATACTTACTGGTAATTTCGAATAGATAGTTCCCATTTTATGCGAGCGATACCTCTTTTAAGTTCAACCAAGTTGCATGTGTTAAAGCTGCTGACAGAAAGCCTTCTCACAAATATGTCCTCTCAAGTATGTGTTGTTTCTTTTAAACAGGAGTCAGACTCGCCGTCTAAAACAATTGAAGCACAAACCGAGACTGAAGCACAAACAAAGAAGGTTGAGTCGCGTCCACACGCCAAAGCTGAATCACCCGTTCCTGGAAACTTTGGTCTTAGGAAACGGAGATGTTCTGTTGAAAACAAGTCTTCCGATAGCTCTGCGGGGTCTACCCCACCAGCCTCCGGCGACAGCACTCCTCTACGACAAGCCAACGCGGTCAACAAAACTATCAAACATCCAGAAATACCCACTATTAAAACAGACTCCTCAGAATGCAGAGTCACGGAAAAAGTCGACTCGTTACTCGACGAAGAAGATCATCTATTCGAAACAGGGGGACCAAGGCAGAGCGAGCACGTGGAGATCTGTCAAATGTACTGGACTAAAAGTGTGCCGCTGAAGCCGATTATACCTTTTGATGAGGAGACTGAGTTTAAGTTAAATGAGAATCACAAGTATTTGAACATCAACGTTTGGGCGACTATTCCGGGAGAAAAAGAGGAAGTTTTACTAGGATATTTGAATATACCACTGGCGGTGTTATTGAACGAGTGTCAAGATTCGACAGTGCCGCATCACATGAAGAGGTACCAGTTTTTACCGCCTGATGTTGATATTAAATTCAGGTAAGTGTTCCTAAACTTTCGGAATTTTAAAAGTTAAACTCGGCGAAGTACATCTTTATTAGCAAAAACATCAAAGTCAATCTTCACTTAGTCAGTTCTATGTTTTATGTTAGAGATCTCTTTTTACAAAAATCTTACTACTTACTAGCAGTAAAGTGTATTGCCTATATTTAGGCTTTAAACTTTGTTGGCATAAGCTTTTTATTTTCTCTTTGATAGGAAGTGTCTTCTACATCTATAACTACTATCAATCAACGCTAATTTGTAAAAGGCTCTTCTTCTATCTCATGAGTTGGCCACTATCTTATCTATTCACTCTTTCTTCCATCACACCAAACTCCAACAAATCGTTCGTTGCCTGCAGCAAGAGCCACAAGTTATCCTCCCACGCCGGCTTCGAGCCCTGCCTCTGTTTCGGGGACGCGCTCGTGTGGTGGGAGTGGGAGGCGGCGGCGGGGGCGGGTCGGATGCCGCGCGCCCCCCGCGACCCGCCCCCGCCCCCGCACGCACACACGCACACCACGCACGACTTTGTGCGGACACACTTTCACAGGTCCACGCAGTGCGACTTCTGCAGTAAGAAGGTGGGTGATGGGAAGTGGGAAGATTCTTTGTAGCATACAATAACAGCCTATTTACCTCCTTTTAACTATACACAGGCCTCTTTCTAATGAATAGGAATAGACGGTAGGTTGGTTCTCTGCTGGTTTGTAGATGAATCATTCAACCATGTAGGTTTTCTCACTATGTTTTCCTTCAAGTGCGTTATAAACATGTAGTTACTCCAGACGGATTCGTACCTAGAATCGTTGGTTCGGTCGGTGAGTTCCTGGCCACCATCAAGGGCGGATCTAGGAGGGGTCATGGGGATCATCACCCCCTGTGTTGACAAACATAATGTATTGTGACTTGACCACTACTATGTGACCCCCCCTGGCGCCAAAGCTGAGTCCGCCCTTGCCACCATACTATTACGCACTTTTCTTTCTCGTATTGTTGGTAAATAATATTTAATTTGCAACATTGCTCATATAAATGTTAAATCAATAGGTGGCTTATGTCATCTGCTGGTGCGATATAGCCCTAATGCTATGTGCATAATAAATATTTTAACACTTATCTGTGTGTATTTTATTGTACCGTAAAATCTAATATAATTGTTATAAAGGTAATGAATTAGTAAAACTATCACGTCTCTTGTGTTCTAAATTCAATCAAAACTGCGTGACGAAATATTTAAAACACAATCAACTAACCTATATCTATTCATCAGTGTACAGTTATATTTTTCGATACACATCAAAATAATAAGTGGAAATAATCTGAATTTGCATACACCTGAATAAACCACCTAGATAAGTCCTTCGAACCGGATAAATATATTTTTTGCTTATAGATATGGCTTAAAGATGCAATGCAGTGTCGCAACTGTGGTTTATGTTGCCATAAGAAATGCGTCACCAAATGTCAAGAAACATCGCCCTGTATTCCAAAACAAGATGGAGGTAAATCATTATGCATATTAAACTATCTTCCTATTAGAAAATATCGTAATGTCCCCACTTTACTATAATCATGTAGGTATCTGCTCTGTTCAGGCTATGCTCCACTGAACTATTTTCTAAGAAATTTAAATCTTGTTCATCTACTATAAAATTGCCATAACACGAACCAGAGAAATCACTGTCTAACTATGCGCAAGAGCATAAAATGACGCGTGATGTCATTATTTGCGAGCACCTACAGATTTTAATGTTTCGTATACAGGTTTATGACAGTATTGCCAAGTCTTACTTTGATTTCTTCTGGTAATTTGTGACTGTCTAATGACCACCATTTTTGATGACTTCCTGGATATCTATTTTTGAGACAGATACTAGCATTGAAATGTTCAATGTTTGAAGCTTTACGATAATATTTATTGAAACTTTTTGTGGAAAGTTTGTCCTTGTAGATAAATAGGAAATTAGTTAGCTTTTAAAGCCATAATTGTGTCAACGCAGACTTAAAATCTTGGCAGCATTATTGCTCTAAAATAGAACAATAAGTTGTTATATTTAGAATTAGGTACTCATTTTAAGATTTAGTACTTAATAGCCAATAATACTTTAGAGTGTTAAATTACTTTTTAAAATATGTATTTTCTATAATTATTTGAAACAAATCTTATTCAAAATTTTATTTTCTTCCTTATTATTAATATACTCACTTGTTTCTTTAAAATTATTTTCAAACTCAACATTATATCACATAAATCTTTCCCTGTTTCCTTTGAAATTTTGCCAAAACTTGAAAATCGGTTTTACCAGAAATGCGTAAATGAGTAAAACGGTCGGCGACCTTCATAAAAACATTGTGCAATTGCAGTCAGCAAAGTGTATTGTAAAACAATAGTGCGAAGGGTCAAAATTGGGTGGCACTTAAGGCATTCAGCTTTTGTCTCGACTTTTTTTTACCGCCGAATTAAACTGTTTCCTCTGAAATTTGAATGTCATCGGAGCGATTGTAATACAGTTTTGAACAAAGAAAGTGTTGTGGAAATGAAAAGGCATTGTTTTGGATGGTGGTAAAAAATTGAAACGGTTTATGATGCTGAGCGCGAGAGTTTCTTTAAACGACGCAGTTAATTAGCCTTGAAGAGTGAAAACATCTAAAATCTAATAACAAAAACAAAGTCCGTCGCTCAGTGTATGTATAACTACAAGATTGTAATCAAAATGAGCTGGGTTCAATATTATAAACAAGCATCTGCGAACTGTGTTTATCGCCATTAAGATTAATCTACTAACTGACCTAATACAAAATAAATTATTACAAAATTAAAATTACATATTCATGTGTTTTCCGTACAGTCTTTGAATATTTTATGCTTCTTTCGTATACATCTTTATTATATGCGAAATACGCACATACACTCAATTAATTACATAACCTTAATTACAACTTGTAACACTCATTTTAAAAGCTTTGCTACCATTCTACAATGTCATATTTCTCAAACATGAGGGAACAATAAAAATAATCAACAGCTATTGCAATAATTCCGACAATGAGCGAAATATTCCGTCGTTGCGTGATACGGCGAATGTGAATCAAGGCGGAAGACGCGTGTGCCACTTTTCTTAACAATTTTTGTAATAACTCAACTGCGGTATTATATGAGAAATAGTACATTATAGATTCTTTAGAATACATTAATGTCACAGCCCTTTATATTGTGCAAACGAGCAAAACTAGGTACGTATATGGAAAGGTGAGTTGCCAATTAAGGGCATCATTTTATAGCGGAACTGTCGAGAGCCAGAAAGGATCGCAGATCGTTCAAGGACCTTTACAGTGAGCTTTGATGGCTATCGAATGTTATTCTCAATCTAGTATATCTCTCATGTATGACTCATTAAGATGATTAAGGAAGATATACAATTTAACTCTTTATTTTGAGTTAGGTTACACGTTCGATGTCATCCCTTTTAATACTGCAAGATTTTGGCTATTAACGTTAGCTTTTGCGTTATTTATACCAGTCACATTGTAAGGAAATTCAACAGATAATTACTTTAACGTTTTTTATATGGCTACGATAATAACACTACAAAGATTTGGCAAAATTTCTTTAGTATTTTCAGTATCTTCGCACTAAATTTGCAGGATACCGTATTACGCATTTAATTTCAGATGCGTCATCAACCACCAGCTGCCCGCCACCGGAGCTGGTGATGACAGAAGCCGACGTGGCGGACCCCGACTCCGAAGATGAACCAACTGACAGGAAAGATTCCTTGGACGTCCATGAAGAAGGTACCGTAATCGGAGTAGTAACACTTTAGCAGGATTTAAATGGATGTGAATAAATATTTACGTTGATAGTTTTTTCTGTTCCGTTATGATACAAAATTTCCTCAATGTTTTGGCAAAGTATTCTTCTAAGAACGCATTATAGATTTTTACGTAGTGTTATTTTGTTTTGATCTCTGTAATTTTACGTAAGATGTAATTTAGTTTTGTTGTTTTGTTTTGCGCAGACAAGTTGTTCGAATGCTGACGAATGGAAAGCTCTATAGAGTTAGTAACAGCAGGCCACCCAGCCATCATCCACACAAATGTACACAGGTTTTGTGATAGCTATTATATGTATATTATTCGTGTACATCACATTGTCCTAGTCGCCAGTTGTCCCTATAGTGTACTCCTGCATAGTGACGTATATGTTCCAGTCATTTGTTTAGCGTGAGTCATTGTACCCACAGTTTGTATTGAGGCAGACAAGCCGCAAGTCCGGTTCCCGTGAAGATGCTAATTCACGCTTCAGCTGTTTTTGCGCTGAAATCTTACCATCGCCAACAGACAAAGATCCCTTTGTATTTACTTTGCTGTTTATTTTCAGAGCCCGACACATGCGTGATTTAATATAACAGCATTTGTTTTTGTGTATTGAGTGTTAAAAGCCTTTCTGACATTGACCAATAACAATAATAAGTAACTTTCCAGTAGCCTAATAACGAAAAAGACACATTATTTCATAATTGTTTCATCTAATTAATTTCCAAGGATAGTGTAGTAATGTGAACGTGAGGTCGTAAAAAGTGTTCTTCGTGAAATATTAATTGCTTATTATTTGTGTATTTATTCATATTAATGTATTGGAATGTCGTTTACAAGGATTGCGGCTTCTTTGTGACACAATAATATGGATTAGCTATTCACTAACACTTGTAAATGTTGACGCATTAACAGAACAATTTCTATTGCTGTACATACACATCTTTCGACGCATTTATCTATTAGAAATGTCAAGTGAAAATTGCTATTGATTAAATATGATTCACGTTATCAATCGAAATCTTATCCTCTTATCAAAATAACTTTATAAATAGTATAATTAAATTGACATAAAAACATATTTATCATTGTTTACAAAAATAAAAACGACACAAAATTATTCACAACGCTTAGTTAGTATTATAGAATTTAAGCAATTCACTTAAAATTCTAGAAATAGCTTCGTAGAAGTTTTTCACAAGTAACTGTTGAAACTGCATTCAGATTACAATAGATAAAAAGCTTACAACACAATCATAATTGTAACTCATGAATCACGCTGTAATCATGCAATTACTCACATTTATTGTCTACTAGTTGCAAGAGCCTGCACTAACACTTCATATGATTAGTCTGCAGCTTGGGTAGGTTACTGCTAACTCACATTTTAACCATAGTTTTAACACCTTTAGTAGAGCAATGCCATTCGTAAGGGCTGATAAAGCTTGTGATAACGTTTAAATACAGGGATCCAAAGAGTCTTGGACTCAAATTTCAAATAACTGAACATCCTAAATTATTCAAAGCTTTTGCCTTTTGATTTTGATTAACGGTATCAGGATCTACGGTAGATACGGCATGTCCCCTTGATTATAATTATTCCAATATGTCTGCAAACATTAATCACTAAAACGGATTTATAATTATTCTTCAGATTTAGGATGTGCATGCATTTAACACTCGTTTACTCAAGAACGTTATTTCTGGCCAATACCCCATCAAAATGAGAATTATGACTCGTCTGCTTTCGGGTGATGAGATACTTACTTGTGTGACTTCGTTTCTTATAATAACGCTCATATCACCTGAATGAGTTTCATTCTGTTCCATTTCCTTCAAACTCTGTTCTAGAGTTCCCTTTTAGTTGGTTTTTTAAGTGTCACGGGTTTTTATTTGGTTGGTGTGGTGTTAGGTGGTGGAGCGATGAGCGCGCTGGTGGCAGGACTGCGGCGCGCGGGCTCGGCCCACTCGCTGTCGCCGCCGAGGTCCAACGCGCCGTCGAGGTCGCTGCCGCCCTCGCCTAGCCATACACCCAGGTAAGATTGATGTCCAAGAAAATTACGATGTGCATGACAAGAATGTCCCTTTTATTTGAGAAAAGATTTGTTGCTCAGATGGCAAGATCAAACTAAAAACTTAGCGAAAGGAAAATGAAAACAATGCGTAGAATAAATGATTGAATATAGAGTGATAAGAGTTTATTAAACACTTTGCCCCGGGATCGATCAGGGGTGGCCTCTTTAAGTGACCCTCATTTTTATGAGTGTGTATATATTTTGTATTTTGTGTGTTTGTATTTTTAATTTTTTGACTATTTTTATTATTATATTGACATGTTTATTGACCGATTTTGTAATCTAATTTAATTAAATAAATTGTTTATTACCTCAAAACCAAAAAAGACTTAACTACAATAATTTTGTCTACATAAATAAGGTCACTGAAATGTTAAAAATACAGAAGTGAAGTAGGTACCTAAATTGTGGCCTTTTTAAGCTGAAACTTTGATAGCAGAATTTATTTAGTTTCTAGATAGCGTAAAAAAATCTTCATGGTCAACGAAATTCGCAATTAATAGCGCACTTAAAACACATTCACTGTGAATGTTAATAGTTGTTGAGTTCCAAAACAGTGCAATATATCACCATTTCGTTACAGACTAACTTTCGCATTTATTATGTTTATAATTTTAAAAGTTGTTTTTGAAAGAAAAATAGAACAGGTACACAAAGAGCTAGTTACGTTGTAAACAAACATTCAAAATAATATCTGTCTATTACGTTTTTGGCATAGATTTCACTTGATAGAAACGCACGCGAATTTATATCGCGTAGCTGCGTAGATAACGTATAAAGCTTATTCGGTTTGATTTGACGTAATAATTTAATGCAGCATTGCAAAGTTTCTTTTTAACAAGTGCAATATAATTGCAATAAAAAGAATCGTAGCCAGGAAACAATTAAAACATGATGATAAATATTGCATGGCTCGTTAAAATAACTTGTGTGCAATAAAATTTCCTAATTGGACACTAGAGTGTTTAGGTGACAATTCATCATGTCTAGATATAATAATTTATAACATCATATTTTAGGGTTATTTGACTGTTAATCAGCAGGTGTTTGCAATTATTTTCTAAGCCGGAATATGCCGATAAATTACAAATCGTGTCGGTAACATAACTATTAAAAGTTTTTTGCTTAAATTAATATTTATGGAAAGATTATGAAAACTCTTTGACTTTTTCTATCTATGATGTCCGTATTTTAATCATATTCAGATTTGTAACTTCTTTTAGATTGTCGAAAGACATTACTTAAGAACAGTGAAATCGTATCTCGTTTCCAAAAAAACACCAGAACCAACAGTTTCCCGTATTTTGGTGTTTGCCAATGTGTTCGTAGCATGCTTCGCTGTCACCGTAGCCGTCACATCACTGTCACCGTCCTTTCCCCGTCGCATGTGTGTCACGTAGCGTTGCCATCACTAAAAGCCTTGCAGCGGGGTTTTTCACGCTCAGCCCGTGTCAGGAAACAGTCGCTGGAGGCGGGCAACCCGTTCGCGGGGTGCGGCGGGGTGTGGCTGGCGCGGGGGGGGGTGGCGGCGCTGCTGCAGCCGGCGCTGCGGAGCGCGCTGCCGCCGGACGGACTGCTGGCGGCCGCGCGGGACTCCGCGCCTGAGCTGGCCCAAGCGCTCACCGCGCAACAGATACACGACATGGTGAGAGCTAAGTCCTCCTGCCCCCCAAGTCAAGTGGCAAGTGATATTTGCAATAGCGAGTGAATAGAATAAATTTATATGAAACTGACATTTTTGACAAGCTTGCAATTTGACAGTTTCATATATATTTTTTCTATTCACTCGCTATCGCAATTATCACTTGCCACTTGTCTTGGGGGGCTGTTGTTCCTCGTGTCGTCTAGGTTATCGACCGTTTGGATCCCGTATAGATTGGGTCAACATTCTTGTATAGATGTTCTAAGGGACGACTAAGGGAAATTGAACAGAATACGAACAGCAGTGTTCTACTGCAGATATAAAAATTTGAGGATTTGTTTGCCACGCGTTGCGCATGAAGTTAGTTTAGATGGCTATAGATGTTAAGGGTTGATAGGATTGGTTTGTCGTACACCCCACGATAAAATATATATGTCAGAGAAAGATCTATCAAAAAAGTAGAGTGCTATATTAAAAAAACAGAACTATTCAACATTCATGACAGCATAATCACAATGTTTCTTGGCAACCTACTCCCTCATGGTCCCTACAACTAGTTAAATTGACAAATAGTGAAATTAGTCTGCATAGTGATTAAACAATCTGTATGCATCTTTACCTAAAGCAAATCCAAAAAACGGTTTTTTTAACAATTCTTTTATTCCAGCTGCAAGCAGTCCGCGAAGAGCTGTCAGTCGAAGACGCAAGCGCAGTGGCAGGCGAGGGCCGCGCGTGCGCACTGACGGCGCTCATGCTGCATTGCTGCGCCGCGGCGCAGTTAGCGCAACAAAACGCAGACCCGCCATCTTGAATATACCCATTAAATGATTGTTCGTTGTGAATCGGATGTTTTATTTTGAAGTTCAGGGGTTCAAAGTGTGTGATGAAGGGATGACGATGGTAGGTTTAGTCAGGGTTCTTTGGAAAATTATTGCCGAGAAATAAGAAAATAGAAAGTATAAATTGAAGTGGATGTCTTGATATGTAGAGCGCCTTGAAGGATGTAGGTAGAAAAGTGAAAACAAATGACAGCTCTAATGTACGTATATGTATAACTAGTAGGTAAGTATGTAGGTCCTTTTTATTGTGTTCGCAATTTTATTAGATCGCACTATAATACGAGTGAAAAACCCGAAACTAAAAACAAACAATGAGAACAAAGTTAATAACAGCAAACAACAGGATTTGTTGTCGCTGACATTCAACCTATTTTATATTCAGACTGTAAACAGGATAATATAAAAAAATTCCACCGAACACGTGGCCGAATTTCCATCAGTGTTTTGTCTCTACAAAGAAAATTAGTGTTCACTGTTTTTTTAGTTCTATAAGATCCTAACCGCCTAATATTCACAAATGTAATAACGACTTATTTAATTTGTCTTTAAAACTATTTTCGTAAGGCAAGAATGAAGGAGATCAAAGAACCACATGCTCGGAATTGCGTTGTTTAGCTGTCCAGAAAGGAACTGGCTGCTTTCCAACTTTTCCTGAAATAGCACAAAGGATTGACCTCAAAATTTGTGACGATGAAAAATCCAATTCACATCGCAAAAATCAGGTTCAACAAACTGATCAAAATCAAGTAGAGAACTTTAAAGCAAATCGTTATGTATAAGTATGACTTAGTTTATTCATAAAGTTTCGGTAGGAAAATATGATGGTGTCTATCTAGAACTTTTAGTAGTCTGATGAAGGTAGGATTTTGCTAACTGACAACACAATAGTCCTAACTCACGTTACATTGTTTTCTGATTTAATATCCCAGTCATTTATCAACTACGACAAATGGAATATATTAAAAAGTTTAGGTACCTTGCTAAAGTTAATAATACACATTCTAACAAAGTTTCTAAAGGTTATACTATGAATGCTCCAATTTATCAGGTTATAAATATTTCTTGAAGTAACCGGTTTGTTGACGAAATTATTAAAATTGACCTTTGTCAATGAAACCACCGAGGTTTATTCACAGACTCAAGTCGTTTGCATTAATTAGATTGTTAATAATTTACCTTAAAGTAAACGTTACACAATCAAAAAAATTGTTGACTACTACCATCTACTAATATAATAGGTAGATAGGTATATCTAGTGTGTTACATACATCGAACAATATAAAATACGTATTATTAGGTGTATATATTCATGGTTGTTATGATTACAGAATATATAGGTAACACAAGAAAAAACAATACATGCGTTACATATACGACTATTTTTTGCGGGAAAGAATTGTTTATTTACAAGCATGTGTCTTCATTTTCTTCCAACAAGAATCTAATGAAATCTAGGTTGCAGAAGTCTCAAGGTTGGTGTGTTTATTACCCTAATTAATTAGATATGTAGATCTCTACTCTCTATTTCGTTTTATTTATGGACTATGAAAAACATTTTGTAAGCTTGTAGGCAATACTATTTTAATTAGCACAGAAAAGAACATTTATTTATTGTAAAGCCAAATCTATGCTTTAAACTTTTTATGGATACCTAAAATGATGTTAAAATGTTTTTTTTTTTCTTGAATTTTATCAACCCAATTGATTTTAAAATCTTTTAATTACGGAATAGAACTGAATTTTTTTTTCCTACTCTACAGTCATGTCTTTAAAAGTAGAGCAACGAATATTCAATCGGAATACTTACTATGTTTTACCATGGATGAATTTACTTTGTGCCATTTTATAATTTCTTCGGTTAAAATGTAGAGACCATTAAATAATTACTTTACTTCTTATTCTCACTTTGCAAGCCAATAGGTTATTTTGGCATCGGTTCAAGGTAAACTAGAGATGAAAATCTGAGTCTTAGTTTGGCCAAGACATTCGTTCGTATTAAGAGCATTGAACTGACATCTGCACGAACCCACGTCAATTGTTTCGAAAAGATATAGTTAATGACGCATATCAGACTAAGATTAGCTACCCGCACGTTAGAACTACCGTAGAGAAGTAAGATAGTGATCTAACTCAATTAGGTAACTATTAAAACAATAATTATGTCTGTAGTCATTTGTAGAAGAGTGACAAGAAAAATGTAAAAGTTTTGGTTGCATTGCAGGCTTTCTCTTGGCTTTCTTGGTTGTGTTGCTAATGTATGGTAGCCCAGATTGCTGTCAATTATCTACCTATCGTAACTATTACGAAACATAATGACGACTTATGTTTTAAGTTTAAACATATTTGCTGTATCGCAACGCACCAGTTTGCGCATCAAGTGCGTTTGCAGTTTCGCAACGACAAATTGTGAATCAGGCCGGAAAATCGTGTTCAGCTGACCCATCCTTTCACATAAATCCAATCAACAATCGCCAATACAAAACCCCGATAACACTTATTGGCAACAAACAAAGCGCTCTGATAACAGATCTCCGATTAAATTTTCATTGTTATTGTTGGAAACGTGACAATTCGGGAAATAGGCAACGGGGCCACATACCATTGTTCAATATTTATGGTCCTATTATTTTTTATCCTTCGTATGAAAATTCTATATTTTCCGCATGCTTCCGCGCAGTCAGCATACACCAGCCAACACGCGTCAAGTTTTTGCGTAGCAGACGGTGCGAGGGGGATAGCTGTTTGTTATTATTTCCCTCTCGTTCTCGCACCACGTTTCTTTGTTTTGGCAACGATATAAAGGCAGGTCGCAAACGCCGCGCACGAATTTGAAAGTGCACTGCCGTGGACCCAGGCGCTGTGCGTTTCGGAGCGGCAGGTGGATGTTCATTCGGGAATCCTTTCAGTTTTGTGAAAGTTCAGTTGACCTCGTGACGACTGTGACCTCTTGGACTTGTGCAGTGACAGTTGTTGTTCAAGTGCAGTGATGAGGCCCCCAACGGATTACGAAGGAGGAGCTCCTCTGCCCCGTGAGGCTGAGGAGGGGGACCCGAGAGCCCCCGCAATGATGATCTGTGCCAGACTGGCTGGTAGAGCCATCATCAGGGTGGTGGGGCGGTGCGAAGACGCTCAGGAGAATTGTCAACTTGGTAAGTCGTCAAGATCGACAGTGCCAATAAATTAATAACAGAAATAGAAAACTAGCTTACGCCAAGTGATAACTGATCAGAAAATAAATATTTATACAAAGCAAACTTAGAGTAATTATTATACAAGTATACCTACGACAAGCAAATCGAAACAGATTTCTAAAGATTTTTATTCAGTGTAAGTAAGTACTTACTAACATTTAATTAATAATGGTAAGTACCTACACAGAAAATTAAAAACACCACAATGTTTAGTGGCAAGTACCTACATAATCTTTTAAAACTAGATACCACCTAACTCTTCCTCATAGTAAACAAACGCTGCGCAAATGTTTTGAATAATAAATAGGACGCTAGGTATTGCGCACGCGCAGATTATGATATCAATAGGACAGTAGAGCAGGTGAAGAACCTTTAAAATAATTGCGTCAATATAAACATTGACTGTACTTATGTCAAATATCACACATCGCTACCTACTTAAAAATTGCTTCTAATTATAACATAGAATGCTACTTAAGTTAAGAAATCATGAGTACTTAATTGGGTATTATTAGAAGCCTATATAAATTTCTTTCGGATGTATTTTTAATCTTTAGTTGATTAACTTAACCTTGACTTAAATTCAGATAAGTTAGAAGGTACTTTAATTAATTGGTTCCAACAAATAATTATTTTTCTATTAGCCATTTGAGTTACATACTTACTTTTATAAAAATTTAACACGATCAACCATAGTTAATCCGTCTCGTTTTTTTTTAAATATATTTCATAATTTACTTGCAATTTGTACAATTAGTATTACTTATGTATCGCATACTTCGACTTTTTGTACTCTTTGTGTGAACTAGGAAATAACTATAGGTATCTCGTCGTGTCCTTACACAACGAACCATAACTAAGTACAATCAATTAAATCTTAGTTTGATAAAAAGATTAACTTGGAAAGGATAAGTTCCCACTTCTTGATTTTAATTAATTAAAGAAAAAACAAGAACAGGTAGCGATTACCGAATAACCTAAATGTTAATTCACGGCTCTATCGTTTGGTTACCAGTAATAAATAACATTAGTAACAGCTGTTAGGAAATTGATTTGAAATCAATCTATGAATATGGATTCATTCGGTTTATTAAGGTTAAAGTTGGATCCTCGAAATTGTATCTATGACCGCATTTTTTTAATTGCTAATGTAGGTGTAATTAGACAGCTTGTGTCCTTAAACTTAATTGCTTCGCATAATTACCTACCAGTTGGAACGAATTCAACGGTAGATTAACCAAAGTTTATTTCAACCCATGTTTCAACCATACACTGGGGACGTATTTCCCTATTCTAACAATGACTCATAACAATTTTCTTGTCAGTCCAAGTTCTTAAGCGTAACAGCTTTCTATTCTTTGGTATCAAATGGTATGTAGGTACCTACCTAAGTGTACTTTTTTATGGGATTGTCAGTATTTAAATGTAATAATTAAGTTAACTAAAGTTGTTGGAAATTAATATTCTCAAGTACCTACCAATACAAATACTTAGAATGAGGGCATTCTGAGATTTGTTAAACTAAGAAGATCAGGCAAAGTAAACCAAATGGTTTGCACAACGCTATGTGACGGTTAAAGTTGGGTTCCTTTCGTAAACTTCCAGCGATGATATTCAAGTAATTGTGAAACGTAGTCAAGGTTGCTCCGACTCTCGTCACGGCCTTTGTTAGCGGATCATTATTTCGTGTTCATTTATACAAATACATACTTTTTACATTAATGATGAATGTCTATTTAACAGTACCTAACCTAAATGTGTCCTACTTTGACACCCATTTAAAAAAACATTTCAGGCAAAAATAATTTGATTTTTAAAATCCTTGTAACACACATTAACCTTCACTAAACTAAAATTATTTGCTTCCTGAGAAATAGCGGCGCTTTCCCGCACCAAGTCGCAATTTCTATAAATAGAACTTTGTTTTGGAAAAGGTAAATCTGCGCAGCGCACAATCTGAAACAGAGCTTGTTATAGCTACCTAACTTGACTAATTAACTATTTTAATGTGACACATACATACGACTATAAAGACTCTTTCTCAATACTTACCATTCATATGAAAGTTACGAAATATAGCACGACATCTAATCTAAAAGATGATAGTAGATTGAACTTATTATATTAGCTACACATTTTGGGAACATGTAAACCCAATTAAAATTACCGAACTACATATATTAATATCACCTTCACATTTTTATAAACTAAATAGGTTAGTAACGAGTTTTTTAACAATTTCCTTTTGCTTGAAACATTATTGTATTGCGGAAGGCAAAATCAGAACAATGAATGCGATAACATAGTGGATAACATGCGGAAGACAAACGCACATATGTCTATTGCGTGCTAACGTTTACCTATTTGAACGATAGATTGAGAACATCGTTTGTTCGCTGGCTGCTGGCGCAAGATTTATAGACGAGATGGATAAAGCTGTTCACTTTGTATTTAGTTGTTGACCTTTACTGTTAATCTTGCTTCGTAAAGGGACAAGAATCGAAAATAAGCTGAGGTTGTTGAACGGTCTATCTTCCCTAACAATTTTATAGGATGGTAGGTACTTACGATTACCTACCTAATTCTAGCGTAGATCAATTTTAGCGTAAAACAGTTTCAATTGGGCTTTCAAGTAGTCCTATTAAGATCTGAATTTTAACTTTTCTTAAATAAGTAAATAAAAACCGCTGGACCAATTTTCATGCATTAATTGTTAAAAATATATTTTTTATGAATTCCTTGCTAATAACGATTAGAAACCTTGTCTCCAATGTCTCTATATTTCTCTTTTATTATATTATTAACTTACTATTAATATTATGTGGATGCCACTACTGATTGATTGATATACCTACCTGTAAAGTTAATAAACAGATAGAAAATAATAGTACGGAACGCTTTGTGCGCGACTCCGACTCGCACTTGGCCGGTTTTTAAGTCTATTCTTCCAAAATTGTGTAGGTACATTTCCCTCTTAACTTACGAATCAGAAAGTATTGTTGAAAAGGAAAAAAAAAGGTTCCTGGCCTTATACGGAATGCTTAACAGATATAAAATTCTAAATAGTAAAAAATAATGTTATATTTTTTTGTTACTCTTAGGATCATTTGTGTGGAATATTCATTCGTAAAGAACCTTATTGCTTTTCGATAACAAAATCGATTGCCAGTGCTAAAAATTTTAAGTCAATGTCAAAATCATCTGACTTCATATGTCATAATCATAAATAAACTATCTGTCATACGTCCAAACCAAACAAACTATTTAT
Organism: Emmelina monodactyla; assembly: GCA_916618145.1. Taxonomy (NCBI): domain Eukaryota; kingdom Metazoa; phylum Arthropoda; class Insecta; order Lepidoptera; family Pterophoridae; genus Emmelina; species Emmelina monodactyla. Next base: position 8,932,849 of record OU745304.1, on the reverse strand, counting down.
TTCTACATTTTTTATTTAATTATATTAAGTACAGTAGTTTAATTTATCTAATATAGCTTATTTGTCCAATGCTTCAATGGGAATCGAGAAATACAAAATGTGTCTTATAATGTGTTCTAGACATTAAAATGAATAGTTTATTTTGGGCGTATATTACGCGTTTCATGTTTCCTTAGTTAAAAATAGCTTTTATGAACACATTCTTTACGCCTAGCCATCGACTGTGTTATAAGATAATTTGTATCATACGAATTTAAACATGGCTCTAGCTGTTACTCGTGTAGTTTTACGCTGTGAAGATGCACAGGAAACTCAAGCACTAGGTAAAATTTAAGCATATTTTAGAAGGGTATATTGTATTGGTATTTTTTATAATTTGCTTGTTTTGTTGTTACAGATTTGTCAGAATGTCAGCTGATGCAAGTACCCGATGCAGTATACCACCTCATGAGGCACACAGAGCTCAAAAGCTGTGACCTCAGCGGAAATGTAATTACAAAGATACCACCTAAGTTCACAGTCAAGTTTAGTTTAATTTCAGGTAGTTACTTTTAACAAAATTATTATTTGTTATTTTTCAATGGGTGTGAGCTAATGATGATTTTTAAATTTTATTGCAGATTTAAACCTTTCTAATAATCAAATGGCCAAGCTTCCTGATGAGCTGTGCACACTGTCATGTCTGCAGAGGCTGGACATCTCTCATAACTCGTTTGTGGCGCTGCCTTACATTGCTAGCCAGTGTCCAAGTCTTCACACACTTCTGGCACATCACAATCAGATTATTGGTACTTAACTTCTTAATTTACCTTTTAGCAGGTATATAATCTTTTCAATAATTCAATACAAAGACAATATTGTAGATTTAATTCTAAGAATTCTATCTAATATGATTTAAGTCAAAACATTTCAAGCAAATCTGTAATATTATTGTTTTCCTGCAGAAGTTGATGTGACCCGATTAGCAAGATCTCAAGCCCTGGAGTATGTTGATCTTAGCAACAACCCTCTTCCTGCAATGGTGCACGATGAGTTGAAACAGCTCTCAAGACCCTCGGTTTCAGTCTCAGAAAGAGAAAAAGAAGACTGGGAAGAAGAACTTATTCTATAGAAAATAAAAACTTGTATTATTCATGGCCAGAAGTTATGTCTCTAAGAAAGATTTATAAAAGGGGTAGATGCAATATAATTAAGTTGTAAGTTGACTGGCCTTAACTAAACTGTGATCTTTTTATCTCTGTGGGGGTGCATTATAGCTGATTGTGATGTAAAAGAAATTGTGGCCAATTCTGAGGCCTGATTATTAATTAATTTGTTCGACATTGCAACATGTGGATTGTGAAACAGAAGGATGATACCAGATTTTCTTGATCCACCTTATGTAATGTTGATATACATAAGTAGTTAATGGAATTGAATTTAAACATATAATAATCAATGCTCAATTGCATTTTGTGTACTTAATAAGATTATCATGAAATAATTGTATTCACAAAGTAAAACTTTCTAGATGAGATTATAAAATAGATTGACATTAAAAGTTAAAGTATTATGATACTAACAAAGATTTGTGGATGGAATTTAGATATATAAGTACCTGAAAAGTTATTTAAACCAGGTTACATTCAACACTAGTCCATCTTTATTAGAATAAGTTAGAATAAGTTTCTCTTAGGATTAAGAATGTGTTTTATATAGAATGAATTTTGGTGCTTATAAATTTGAATTGTTTTTTGCAATCAAATATGGAAACTTCATTAGGTGTACTGCTATATTATAATTTACATACTTATCCCCATATTCATAAACGCATTTAAGTTTTGTAGAGAGAGATTGGCAGAGGTCAATGTATATGGTAGCTCAACAGTAAATTTATAAATGGAAAAGACAGAACATATTTTTATATGTTTATGAATATGGGTGTATCGGTTCTTGTATAAAAAATCACTATTGAAAATATCTTTAAAGAAATGAGAAATGATCTTTAAAGAGACGCCTTGTATTTCAAATTATGACACCTTTTATGTGTTTCTAACTTCACTTTATTCGATTAGTACCTTCACTGGCGTGGTGTAAATGACAGCACAAGTATTTTATTGTGAAAAGCATTATAGAGCATACAATATGTTTTCATTTAATTTTAATTCGAAATAAAAAAATGCAGGCTTACACAAATATATTGTTTTATTTTATTTATGCCTTCCTTTGTTCTACTCTGAAACTACTGATTCCATTTAACTTTAATGTACGTTTTTACAATCGATGTTTTTACGCCTGTACTACCAATGAGAAATATTAAACTCTCCAGAGTAGATTTTTATTTCAATTTATGTTTATTCTTATTGATTTGATAGTACAAAGTGACATGACAGTATGACGTGGACAACGACCGCAACGTGCGTCGCCTTCTACTTTAGATTTCAGAGGAATAACTACCTATAAACTAAGAGCTTTTGCCCTTGTATAGATTTGACAGTAATGTAAAACTGTCAAGTACTGTAAAAATAAAGTGAAAAAATACAAGCTCACGCACGACAAAAACATATTTTTTGATAAATATTGTTCATGAAAATGGCTGGAGAACTTGAAGACGATCCTAAATTGAAAGGAATGAGTCGGCTATTTAATAGCCACACTCTTCGCGGTCGCTCTAATGTGAGTAGGATCTTAAATAAAATAAGTATTATAACATTTATCAATTTTAAATTTGGAAAGGCTTCAACGGTAAGTGCAAGAAAAGATTTTCAATAGGTCTCTAATAGTTTGAAAAACGAGTCTAGCGCCTATCGAGGCCATGGCCATAAAGGCAGATATAGTTTCCTAAATTATTTAAGTAATTTATTATTTTCTGTCGGCAGGCAGGTAAGATTTTTAACTAAAGTATTTTTTATAGTAATTCGGAAAACGAAGCCACCGTACCTACCTATACTTCAATACTTAATCTATGATACCTATTAGGTGCATTTAACCATTAGAAAGTTACTCACACGGAAATTAACAATGTAGGTAGGTACCTACGTTACTAATATAAATCAGATGCACAGGGTGTCCCATTCACCTACGTCAAGTCCGACGAAACCTAGCGATAGGGTTAGGCCTTACAGCTGCTAGAAAATTATATATTTTTTCTCATGAACTTAGACGCGATATAAGTGTAAGTGCTGTACCTACCTACATTTCAGAATTTGAACTCAACGACCAAGCTTTTTGAGTAACATATAATAATGAACTATATACTTTACTATGAATCTTTAACTTATCGTCTCTTTTTAAAACTCTACCCCTAGACTCTCCCTAGAGTAAATTTAACTAACCGTCTAAGTACTCTACTTATCTACACCATACAAAGGATTTCTACTCAAATTCTTTTTGCAGACGGCGAAAGTGACTTTTGCTGGTCTTGCCTTGTATATTGTATACCGGAAAATGAGGAAGAAGAAAAAATAAAGGAACAAAGTAATGTGGTAAGGTAAGAAATGCCCTGCGTTCCGCAAATAGATAAAAGTGATTTTAACGCTCACATCACCGTTCCGTTGAAGCGAGAGCGTGTCCATTGTCGACGATGGGTGAGAACAATGACCTCATAAACATTGCGCTAAGAGAACCAACACTTTGGAGTATGGTCGGCGTAAGCGCTATCAAAACTTGAATTTACGCAATAACTGTCAATATCGCGCTAAAAGTCAACGGAACGGTTGTAAGCGATTTGAGGGATCACAGTTCTGTAAGCGATTTACGGAACGCAGTATAAGTTACAAGTAGATGGATGGAACTATCTCAATATCAGATTGTCTAACTATTCGTAAATTTTACAAAACTATTTCTTTGAAAATAAAGGCAGATAACAGCATGTACAATACAAGCAGCAATGTCAACGTATTATTCAATTACATCTTGTAATTTGTTTTATTTAACTATACCACAGGCAACAATGAAGAATATGTCTATAAAGAAGACTCAAAGGTCCTTGTCATAGAACAATATTACTCTTTCGAGGTCTTTATCAAATAATTGATTATTTCAGGTCCATGTTATCTTTTTATTGGCAACTCTTTTTCATAAAGGCTTCCATTCCATGTCAATACGTCAATGTAAATTTATTATCACTTCAATCATTCATTCATTCGTTTCTTTCGTTCGAACATCGTGTTTTCATAATTCTTCGCACTTGCTTTGCTTCTGTGATTCGTGTGTAAAATTACGTAAGAAAATATTTTTCACGTAAGTTTAAACGTTTAGAGTTGAAATCGATACCTGTGCTCAAAATGGTGTATATGTAAATCGTTTATTCTTCCAATTACTTTGCAAGCAAGCAGTTTAATTGAAATTCCTTTGACTTACAGAATGGCCGGTGGAGACTCTGCCGATGCTAACCAACTAAAAGGTTTATCTAAATTCTTTAACAGTCAAACAACCAGCGGCAGAGTAAACGTAAGTACTGAAATAAACTCCAAGAAATGCAACTCACTTCCACTATACCTAATAACCTCTTCTGTAAATAAATTTATTTAACATTTATAAACTTTCCATTACCATATTTAATCCCTCAGGGCTTATTTGTCTTTTCTAATAAACTTTGATAGATGGATAGGTTGCTTTTCCTAACACTATTATTTACGTATTATACATGTCATGTGATGAAATGACAATGAAAACACATACACCTAAAGCCTCATTTACACGATACCATTTTCTTGCCTGTAGCGTACAATTATGTCGAAGCAATACTTGAATTGCAGCGTATAAACAACATGCCATATTCTTTCTCTACTAGGCAAGTTTTGCATTCAAGAATGTTCTCAGTTTAAACTGTACATACAATATTTTCTTGTGCAATACTTGTATTCAATAGGTTTGTCACTTGACTTTGATAGTCATTTTATCCGAAGACGTCCAAAACTTGAATGAAAATATTCGTCTGAGCAAATACGGTCAATTCTTGAAGCAACGTGCCAGTAAATGGAACAGGAACGTACAAGTCGATGTTTAGACAAGACAATTCTTGAAAGCGATAATCTCCTTACCATTATGGTATCAATGTAAACAAAACACGCTGGCAATTATTTCTTTTCAAGATTTGCATTCAATAATGGCGTTCAACTTTATAAATAATATCAACGTGTAAACAGTTGCTTACAATTATTGATTGCAAATATTGCGCTTCCACTATTGTATTCAATTATTGCTATTGAACGTGCAAGAAAATGGTATCGTGTAAATGAGCTCTAATTCTAATTTATTTGTCAAATCTAACTTATTTGACCATTCAAACAAGTTCTTGAATGGGATGAGAAATTAAAACTTTGTCTTTATTTTCTTTGAAATGACCCTGACTTATGATTATTATTAGTGGTCCATAAAACTTATATTGTTTTCTTGTTTCAGACGGCCAAGGCAACCTATGCAATCATGGGTCTAACTATTCTCTATTTTACATTCAAACCCAAATCTAAGAAGTAAAATAATTTGTTAAATTTGTTTTAGGCTTTATTCTGGTTAAGAGCAATATAATAGTAAAAATTATAATCATGTGTCAGTGATTTTGTTGTTTTATTAATAGAAGATAAGTTCTACTTTACATTTTTATTTATTTATACAGTGAAATAATCATGTACTTAAGATTATTCTTTTGGCAGCAGCAGGAGTCTAGGTTATTCTGGTTCAGTAAGAGTACCCAGTGGTGGATTGACCACTAGGCTGAGTAGGCTGGAGCCTAGGGCGGCAGATTTTAGGGGGCGGCAGATTTGTCTTTTATTTGATCAAAAACATGCATAGAGAAAAAATTGTCTTAAAATTTTACAAGTGAGTAATCATCTGCCGCCCCCTTCAAGACACTTTGAGAGTCATTTATCTGCATTTTTGTACCTGTATTTTTTATTTAATCATAACATACAAAGAGCATAAGAGTCTTAACATTTTACAAAAGAGTAATTTCACCAAGTTTTGAGTGTCATTTATCTCAATTTTTAAACTTTATTATAATATTCCTAAGTACATTTATTTATTATCTTGTTGGATATGTTTTATTAGGGAGACTGTAGGGGGCGGCAGATTTGCTTGTATCTTTTATTTAATCTTAAACATTGACATAGAAAAAAAAAACTTAACATTTTACAAGTGAGTAGTTTCAAGCCATTTTGAGCGTCATATATCTCAATTTTTAAACATTATTATAATGTTTCAAAGCATAGTTATTTATTATCTTGTTGGGTTTGTTTTGTTATTTTGTTTCTGGTAAAACTTTGCTAAAGCAGTAAGGGCATAAACGGTTCAAATCTAAAGTGTAAAAACACTTAATAATACGTTCGCGTGCACGGAACAGAGAAGTAGATGGAAGTGTGAAGTAGGCGGGGCACGTGCGCCACTAGTAAGCGGAGGATCGCAAACCCATACCTCAGTCGTACCTGTCTTATTGTCGTATTCGGTTGTGTTTTGCTGTGATCGTATTGCGTTTTCTTAATCTAATATCGACTTTATTTTCAAAGCAGTAAAGTTCAATTTATATTTATTCTAATTCTAATGTAACACTGCTTCCATCTATTGTGAAGATGCTGAAACATAAAACATAGTGGCCGCCCGCGACTCCGTTCGCGTGGAAGTCGGTTTCCCGTGGGAATGAGAAGTTTTCCCGTGGTAAAAAGTACCCTATGTCCTTTCCCAAGTTCAGTTCTTACTTCATACCAAATTTCATCAAAATCGGTTCAGTGGTTTAGGCGTGAAAGCGTAACAGACAGACAGACAGACCGACAGACAGAGTTACTTTCGCATTTATAATATTAGTAGGGATAACAATTGTAAACATGAACTTTATTTTCCAAAGAATAAAGTTCAACTTACATTGTTAAATGTAGGAACGCCACCTATTGTTGATTAGTTGATTTTTTTTTATGTCAACGCGAACGTGAAGTAAGTTGCGAAAGGTCGTAAATGCATTATGGGTTTTAGTAAAGTAAACTCTATTCATCACTGACAAGGTGTGTTTTTGCTTGGCAGCATTTAAAAATAAGGTCATCTGGCACTAAGGATATGCGACCAATAAAAACAATTGTTTACATGTAGTGACTATGTTTATTATCAGTTGCATGTGTGAGTTTTGGCGACAGCGGTTCCGCTAGTAAGTTGGTCGTATAGCATTTCCATCTACTTCTCTGTTCCGTATTCGCGTGCGGTAGCAGCTATTGCGGTCATGGTATGGCAGCATTTTTGACAGTACTGGATGAACCGTATTTTTATACAACTCCTATGTAATTGACACTATGGTAGGAGCAACATCTGGCAAAATTATTATGCCACTGAAAATCCATTTACATATTTGGAATAAACAAATTAGTTCATATTAGAATATTTTTTTCATCTTAAATATTATAAAATTATTGGTTATAAACAGTAATTTATTTTAAAGTAGGCTATATTATTAAATTGATAAAAAATTAAATTCACTTTAGATTCTTATTGCTATTTTTCACCCTCTTAGAATTCACCCTATGGGGTAATAGATCGGAATAACTTTTTTTCGAGAAAAGGCACAGTATGTCCCTTCTCAAGGTCTAGTAGCCTAACACTACAAAATTTCATGGCAAGGTAGAATAACAGAAAGAGTTACTTTAAAATCATAAGTAGGGCGTTCATTGTTGACGACACCCCAGGAGTCATAAGAAATATTTTAATAAGTTCTTTTAATTTTATTTAATACTAGTGGCCGCCCGCAACTCCGTTCGCGTGAAAGTCGGTTTCCCGTGGGAATGAGAAGTTTTCCCGCGGTAAAAAGTACCCTATGTCCTGACCCAAGTTCAGTTCTTTCTTCATGCCAAATTTCATCAAAATCGGTTCAGTGGTTTAGGCGTGAAAGCGTAACAGACAGACAGACAGAGTTACTTTCGTATATATAATATTAGTAGGGATTTGGGTATCCTACTAAGTTTACCTTACTTACAAGTAAGTTTAAAGAATCTATAAAAAAATATTAAAATCCGGGTAACATCACTATTTACATGGAGTGTCATTAACAAATGCAGGGGTGTCGTTCTGCGGGTGTCATTAACAATGAACGAAGTAGGGATGTTAATTTAAACAAATATTGGCTAATATTGTTTATTGGTAGTAAGCAAATAGAAAATATCTTATTGTGTAAATTAGCAGATCTACTCACTTAAATACTGCATAAAACATATCTACTTTTTGGCGGTACTACTATTATTTGTATTTAAAAAAAATGATTCTTGAATCACATTGCAACATAACACTGTTGTGGCTCTATATAATGTATTAAATTTAACAAGATTGATTCCTCTAGCACCAAATAATATGGATATAAATTGCTTTAGTGAGATCTGCAAAGGCTCAAGTAAAAAACTTGCATATAATACTATATAATACAGAAATAAATAAAGCAACGTGAATAACAACAGACATAATTTCATGACAATTGCACAAATATTCTGCTTCCTCATACATTTCTTTTAACTACGCTTGACAAATGTAACAGTTAGTTACCTATCTTGCAAAGCGCATGACTAGCATGGTTTTGGTTCCTCTACAAATGCACCACTCTGTATAAAATTCTATCTACTTCAGAACTTCGTCTCTCATCAGGCACCACAATCTTATATCTTTTACTTTTGCCAAAAACTCTGTGCGCTACATATGCTCTTTGATTCATTCATTTGTAGGACTAAATTGATGATACCTAACAATACTTAGACCTAACAGACAGCACGACAAAATCGGAATGTAGGCAGTGTTCTTAGCTCGTTGTACAGTTTTCACTCAACCTGATTGTCTCATACTTCACTTTATATTATAATAACTACTAGTGCTTGGCTAATCGTATTTTAAGGCTATATAAGAACAGTAAATAACCTGTTTCTTGATCACAAATGAAGTTTTAAATAGCTAAAAGCGTGAAACAGCTAAGCCTATATTGTGAAAATAAAGCATATAATTCTGAAAATAACATACATATTCAAAATGAGTACACATTGGAGAGATGTTAATTATCTTAACATTGAGAATAATCACATGTAAAACTATAATGAGACATAAGTCGTTTCGAAGTATGACAATAAAACTAAAAGGAGTTTATCTGAAACTTCTATTTAAAATTTTGTGCTGACCATCGTCATTAATTTCACCATGTTGAACACACTTCGATTGAGAGAGGTACTGTCACTATTGCATCAAGTTCCGTTATGTACATTTTATTAACCATATTTTTTAACATAAAGAATATCAGAAGGTCTTATTGGCATTAAAGGCAATCATTTTCATAAACCTTGCAGCTCAAATTGATTTATGTACTAATTTTTTTTTGTGTGATATATATTTTTGTAAACAAACCTCTGATACACTCCCTTATTCAATAGTCCCACGAAACACAAGTGGGATGATTTCATTTTCAAATTTGACATGTTTTGACAGCAACAATTTTGACGTGACCGTACGAATTTCAGCTTTTTCTACCTTGGTTTGTGGTAGAGACTTAGGACTGGTTTCTCAATTGCTAGCCAAATCTTTTTGGTCATATAAGTAGTTTATTCTCGTTGCCCGAACATTTGACATAATTATGTTTTTGGTGACCTTGAAAACATTCTACCTAAATGCTTATATCATACGAATAGGTACCATTTTGGAGGCTTTAAAAGGCGTTTACCAAAACTCTGATGCTGAAAATGTGCTAAGAGATTTTTTGTGTCCATTGAAAAACCAGTCCTATGCTCATTGCAATAAGATCTATCTCGGCAGGCTGTAGGCTGGTGGCGGGTTGACCGGCGTGTCTTCGTTATCAGACTCCTCGCTGGAGACTCTCTCGGCGGCGCTTAAAGCCACGCGGGCGTACTCGTCCGTGTCTATACTCTTGCAGAAGTGGATCGCGTATCTAGGAGGGAAAATGTGGGATGTAGAATTAAAGAAAAGATTTGAAACAAGGGTTTCCTTGTGTTAGATTATTTAGGTAGAAACTTATTTGAAAATTGCTTGTTTTGTACTTCTTACGCGTTAGTTACAATGGCACATGCTATGTTGGGAGTTGTTATTCAATAACCCAGATCCTACTTATATAATAAACGTGAAAGTTTGTGCGTATGTATGGATGTATGGATGGATGGATGTATGGATGATTGTTACTCTTTCACGTAAAAACTACTGGGCAGATTTTGATGAAACTTTACAGTAATATAGGTTGTACATCAGAATAACACATAGGGTACTTTTTAACGCGGGAAAACTTTGCATTCCCACGGGAAACCGACTTCCACGCGAACGGAGTCGCGGGCGGCCACTAGTATAACATAATTAGGACACTACTTCAATCAGTGTCATTGTTATTATCATCGAGATGACATAATAAACTATTTTGATGTGATCAAAAAAAAGATTATTTTTATCACATTAATTTTGTGTAAGTAACATATTTCTGAATCATTAAACACCAGAAATAAATGTATACGGATTATACTTATACTAAAAGAACAAGTCAGGGTACTGACCTTAGTTTCTCCCGTAAGACAGCCTTGCACGAGTACCTCGGCATCTTCAGTAAGAAGAAGCAGGTGTAGCTCTCTGGTAGGAAGTGGTCCGGTGGCTGGTACTTGTCGAGCACCTAGACATGATAAAAATGGTTCAAATTGTGGTATAAACAAAAAAAAAGGTCTTCTTCTTCTTTCAATTTTCTAATTCATACAATTTTACATTAAAGTTGTAGTTGGTGATTTTAACAGCCATAGTACTAGCTGGGGCTACAGAGAAACTGACCTTTGTGGTCAAGCAGTGGAAGATTGGGCAGAAGCAAGTGACTTGACACTTATTCACAACGCAAAACTACCAGCTTCCTTTAACAGCAAACGATGGCGACGTGGATATAATCCGGACCTAATTTTTGCCAGCTCTTGTATCTCTGCACAGTGTCTTAAGACCGTTTGCGCTCCCATTCCAAGAACCCAGCATATGCCCATTGTGTGTTTGATCCAGTCCGTAGTTCGCCCAGTTACTGTTCCTTTTAGACGCCGCTTCAACTATAGCCAATTGGAAACAATACGCAGCAACCATCAGTGAAAGCCTTCAGAATGTCGCACCGTTACCTGAAAACTACGATAAGTTTGTCGAGATAATTGCATCGGTTTCTCGGAGATACATACCAAGAGGATGTCGAACATCATATGTTCCTGGGTTATCCCGTGAATCCACCAATTTGTTTAAACAGTATGAACAACTATTTACTAACGATCCCTTTGCGGAAGATACCATTCAGATTGGTGAGGAACTACTGTCTCAGATCGGCGAGAATAGAAGAGAAAGTTGGACTGCCATGGTTACCAACCTTGACCTGTCGCACAATAGCAAGAAAGCTTGGAATTCAATAAGAAAGCTTACTGGCGAACCACCAACTGCCTCAGTGCCAGGTCGAGTTACAGCCAACCAAGTGGCTCATCAACTTATTTTAAATGGTAAAACCAAACGCCAACATACCGCAATACCTAAAATTAGTAGCTGTCCAGATACTGGCAACACTGTTTCCCATCCCTTCACGCTCGCAGAAATTATATCAGGAATTAAGTCCCTTAAATGTGGCAAAGCTTCCGGGGTTGATAACATTTCTGCTGAGCAAATAAAAAATCTGGGACCGGCAGCGATTGCCTGGCTACTGGAGCTCTTCAATAGGTGTTTGTCGTCCGATCGTATTCCTAGCCTCTGGCTAAAGGCAAAAGTTATCGCTTTACTTAAACCTGGGAAACCCAGTGACGACCCTAAGAGCTACCGGCCCATATCTCTTCTGAGTCATACGTACAAACTGCTTGAGAGAATGCTGCTAAACCGCCTGGTCAGCATTATCGACCCTAAGCTCATTCCAGATCAAGCTGGATTCCGACCAGGAAAGTCTTGCTGTAATCAGACTCTAAGCCTCACACAACACCTGGAGGACGGGTTTGAGCTGGGCCACGTAACAGGTGTTGTTTTTGTAGACCTGTCAGCTGCGTATGACACAGTCAATATAAAAAGATTATTGTGGAAGGTGACCAAAATGACAGGAGATCATGGTTTTACAAAGCTCTTAGGCAAATTTCTCCATAACCGTCGCTTTCAAGTCCACCTTTCATCTGGGAAAAGCCGCTGGAGATCGCAAAGAAATGGTCTTCCTCAAGGTAGTGTTTTGGCTCCTATTCTTTTCAACATTTACACCAATGATCAGCCTTGTATGCCAAACACCAAACGTTTTATTTACTCTGGCGACTTGGCCTTAACATCTCAAGCGCCTTCCTTTGAGGCAGTAGAAAAGAATTTGTGCGAAGCACTTGAAGCCTTTAGCTGCTACTACGAGCAAAACTCTTTAAGGCCAAACCCCTCTAAAACTGTGTCCTGTGCTTACCACCTACGGAACAGAGAATCCCGACGGGCACTTAACATCGTATGGCGTGGCGTGCCAATTGCCCACTGTTCAACTCCTAAGTATCTCGGTATAACTTTGGACCGATCGTTGTCTTATAAACAACACTGCCTTAACACGAAGCAGAAAGTTGGCACCCGCAACTATCTACTACGTCGACTCACTTCCTCAAAGTGGGGAGCTTCACCACAGGTCTTGCGCACAACTGGGCTGGCTCTCTGCTTTTCGGCTGGCGAATACGCTGCCCCGGTCTGGAACCGCTCAGCACATACTCAGTTGGTAGATACAGCTCTAAATGACACATGCCGTATAATAACAGGCTGTCTTAAACCTACGCCAGTAGCTCAGCTGTATCCCCTAGCTGGTATTGCACCACCAGAGGTCCGCAGAGAGGTGGCTAGCTCTCTTGAAAGGACCAAAAAGGAGAGTGACCCAAGACACCCACTGTCAGATCACAGGCCAGTAGCTCAGAGGTTAAAGAGTAGGCACAACTTCATTAAAGAAGTGCTACCTCTAACTGATGAAGCTGATCACACCAGGGTCAATCTATGGAAGGGGAGATACCTCACCAATATCCCACCTATCCCGCTAGCAGAACGTTTGCCCCCAGGGCATGACCAGACTTAGCCAATATGGAAGTCTCTAAACAGACTTCGGACTCAGGTTGGCCGGAGCAAGGACAACATGCTGAAATGGGGCTTTAGCACCGAAACCGCTTGCGTGTGTGGTACCTCCCCTCAAACAATGGCACATCTATTGTCTTGCCCCGCGTGTCCCTCCACCTGCACACGCGAGGACCTACGGATAATGCCTTATCCGTGGCGAAATACTGGTCCTCACAAATATAAAACGCCAAAGTCGACACGATAAGAAGAAGCAGCACATATTCATCTAGTGTCAGAATTTTTGGGAACCGCCTTGTTAAGGCCTCTGACGTGGTTCCTGTAGGGTAGTGGCCACCCTACTGTCGGTATTTTTCAAGCCGCCTACTAGGAACTTGACTTGGCTTGACGAGTACAAGGTGGAAAAGTACCCGGGACCAACGGCTTAACGTGCCTTCCGAAGCACGGAAAAACTCGGGATACAATGCCACTATCGGTCACCCATCTTTGGTCTAACCGCGGCCGGCGTTGATTCACCTCGAATATCGAGTAGGGCCACAGAGATCCCCAAAAAAAAAAGGTAAATAGCATGGAAGGAAAAGGTAAAATAAAACTTTAGCAAGGGATTCTTATATTGTGCATGTTTGTAGTGGATTACGATAATCGTTTAATTTTTTAAATTTTTGAACTTTTTTATGCTTTAGATTTAGACAGATTAGATTTCTTACAACATTATCTACACAATCAAAAATATATCAACTTTTACTCATCTACTAACTTATCATGAATTTCTAAACCTTGACTCAGTTTTTTTAGAAGACAGCTTTACTGCTTGCTAAATACAGCAAAAACTATTCTATAGAAGTCAACTCGTTTAGATGTTTTTTTTCTGATGTTTATAAAGGACACCATTCGTTTTGGGCCCAAGTTTCAAAAGCGTGAATGCTCTCCTTTGTTGACAGTATACAGGGTGTAATCGTTAACAAATCATAATCAGTTACAATCAATATAAAAATAAGTGTCAAACTAATATAACATCCGATCCTAAATGTTTTTGGAAATATATTCAAAACAATAGAGCCTCGAGACAGATTTGTTATGAATTCCAATACAATTTGAAAACGGTTTCCGGACAAGAAGCTGTAAATTCGTTTGCGGAATATTTCAAATCCGTTTTTCTAACCGACGCTGCGACGTTGTCTGCCGAGAGCGCCGCACAAGCTGCGTGCTCTGGGGCCGACAGCGCGCGGGTCGCGGTGGACGCCGTGTCCGCGGCACAGTTCCGGCGCGCCGTGCGCCGGCTGCGCGACCACTCATCTCCCGGACCCGACTCTATACCTCCATTCTTAGTCAAGGACTGTGCTTTAGCATTTGAAAAACCTTTGATATTTATCTACAATCTAGCTCTTCGCACCGGTATTTACCCAAGACTGTGGAAGATATCAAAGGTAATACCAATTCTAAAGAGTGGAAAGTGCACGTCAGATGTCAGCAATTATAGGCCAATAGCTGTCCTTTCTGCGTTTGGAAAGGTTTTCGAATCAATTCTTAATTACAACATTACGCAACAGACTCGCGTGTTTCTTAACGATTGCCAACATGGATTCCGCCAAGAGCGCTCTACGTTAACAAACCACGTCAACTTTTTAGATTACGCTCATCAGGAATTGAATCAGGGATCTCAGGTTGATGTTATCTATTTTGATTTAAAAAAAGCTTTTGATAGAGTACATAATGATGTACTTTTAGAAAAACTTTCCTTGATTGGTTTCAGTCCAAATTTACTTAGACTCTTTGCTAATTATTTTTATGAGAGAGAACAGTTCGTAAAGTTGGGCGATATCGTATCAGATAACTACCCTACAAAATCCGGGATAAGTCAAGGTAGTACACTAGGACCTACTCAGTTCCTTATAATGATTAACGACCTTCCCAAGGTCGTAAAAAGCGCAAAATGTCTTTTGTTTGCCGATGACTTAAAACTATTCATCTCAGTAAAAAATCGTACCGACTGTGAAGCTTTACAGTTGGACGTCGACGCAGTAGTAGAGTGGAACAGGCGAAACAGACTTGATTTTAACTCATTAAAATGCGAGGTGATGACTGTAAGTAGATCACGAAATCCTCTCGAATTTGACTATGAAGTTCAGGGTTCACTTCTTCAGCGCTCGAAGCAGGTCAAAGATTTAGGAATCATAATTGATTCAGAACTGACCTTTAACACCCACATAGAAAGCATATGTAAAAAAGCCAATCAGCTACTTGGATACGTAATGCGACAAACATTACTGTTTCGAGACGTAAACTGCATTATATTACTTTACAACGCATTCGTTCGTAGTCGGTTGGAATATAATGCAATAGTTTGGGATCCACATGAAGCAAAATACAGATTGTTGTTGGAAAGGTTCAACGTAAATTTGCGCGATATCTATATAAAAAAATGTACGGCTATTATCCGCACCTATTTCCATCTTTGTTTGTATCCGGTATGGTAGGACTGGATACTTTGGAATTAAGAAGAGCAAAAGCTCTAGTGACTTTTTTGATGGATCTTCTCGGTGGCAGTAGGATCAACAATCCCGAGGCGTTGGCCCGGTGTGCGCTGGCGGTCCCGGACAGCTACGTGCGTCTGCGACGTCACGCGTTGTTCGCGCTGCCCAGAACTCGCACCATCGCTGCACAACAAGCTCCTACATGTAGGGCAATGGCGTTAGCTAATGACCTTGTTGCTCAATACCAGGAATTCGATTTATTTTTCTGTACTCAACATTCTGTTGAAGAAGTTATAAGAAAATTCTTCAACTCTTTGTAAAATGTATCTTTGTAACTTTGTAAATTTTAGTTTTAATTGCTTTGTGCACATATTGGGAAACTGTCAGTGCACAAATGAATGATTATTAAATAAATAAATAAATAAATAAATAAGTGTGCACAGGCGATTATTCCGTAACTATTATATGTCGGAGAGAACACAGATTCGATGGACTTGGCCAGTTGAAGAACTACTTTACTATCTACCTTGTCTATGTTTTGAAATGTCAATGTAAATGTCAGCGACTAAATGAGATATTGGTTGCGTCAAGTCGTCTAAACTTGGGTGTAGTCGGTGCGAGGCTTTATGAGTGAACGACTGAATGAGTGTCTGCCAATTTCCGTTGTGTCTAGTTAGCCCATCTATCTTGTTGGACGGACCTCTTCTTGTTGGGACCGTGGGGCAGTGCAGACGTGTAGTGAATAAATCAGTGATGGCCACACGCCGAATTCACCGCGCTTCCTATATCCATTTACATCCTGACTATTCTTGATGATTATTGTAAAGTTGCTTAACGTTGTGATTAATACACGCCCATACATTAAGTTCCACGTTTAATTTCGAAGTTTCCACTATGATCGAACCCAGTGATAACGAACTCCCCGACATCAGAAGTGGGATGGTGAAACCACTTACCACGAGCTACGGATGATGTCCTATGTGCTGCGAACTATGTGAAAACCTATGTGAAAAGATTTTTGTGGAAACCACGTGCTATGAATGATAATAAAACTGCGTGCCATGTGCTTCGGATGATGAGAAAACCACGTTTCACGTGCTATGGATGAAGAGAAAACCATGTTTCACGTATTGTGGATGATGAGGAGGCTACGTCTCACGTGCTACTGATGGGGAAACCACGTTTCACGTGCTATGGATGATGCGATAACCAGGTACCACATGCTACTGATGTAATTGCATTATGCTGCGAAGAGCAACGATGGATGATGTGGATACCATGTGCTACAAATGATGTGATAACCACGTGCCACGGACGATGCGATAACCACGTACCACGTGCTACGGGTGAGAAAACCCCACTCCACCTGTACGAATGACATTCCATGTGCTGCAAATAACATCGACGGAAACGAGAAATTGCAGCAGCTTTTGGAACAACAGAATCATCATAAACCATCGGTGTGTAATTACGGAGGCGAGATAATACGGACAGGAAAGAAGAACATCCTAGGCCGCAACCGAGAGACTGCAATGACAAGACCAGCCATGCCATCACCTGCTACCACTGCCGAGGGCCTATCCATTATGCGTTGAGTCAGCGCAACCGGAGCTTCCAAGGAAATAGTGTGTTGGAAGATAACGTCTGAACCTGTGCACCGTAGGTTAGCCAATTGAGATCCTGCATTACGCTACCCGGTGAGAGTTTCTGTTTTCATTACGAGCTAAGTGTGTTTAAAATTCTTTTAGACGAGTGTTATTTAGCCGTCTCAGCTTTCCTAATTGCTTAGAATTAATGTTTGCCGAACTATGTGATACTGTGTGATATCATTTGTTTCAGGAAAACTGCTAGTATGGTGGAATTTGCTTGATGTTTGATGATGATTGATGGGACTATACCAGAAGTCGTTCTGCTCGATCGGTATACCTTGGAGGGTGGTCCGTGAGTGCGTACTGGCGGTTGACTCTGGCGAAGGTCAGGTTTCAGGGGAAACCATGGAGATATTGGCAACGAATATGAAGGAAGCCTAGTTGTTTAATTTGTTTTTTTAATAATTTTATTTCTAAATGAAGTAAGTCAGCTAATGCTCTGAGTTTCGAATGTTACTACGGTACTATTAATTAAGACTTAAAGTTGTGACTTTCATTTTGCTTTGTTATTGTTCAGTTTTACATATTATGGGTCTAAATAAATAATCTCTGAGAAGTTGTGCCTCTTTGGCAGTTATTTAAGACGAGCCTTAATGCCGTCTCAGTTTTCTTAATTGCGTCAAATAAAATATTGCCGAACAATATGATGCTGTGTTATAAAAATTGTTTCAGAAAAGCTGCCGGAATAGTGGAATTACTGGATGGTTTGAATCAGGTTAAAAAAAAAAGAAACATTGCAGTACGCGGCAGTACCTACATTATTACGTTAGAACCGGACACAATATGATTGGGTGATGTAAAACATTTCGTAATATTTGAGGCTAAGTATGTTCTTTAATTCAATTATGTTTTGGCGGCAAAGTCAATCGATTTAAATGAAAGTCATTAAAAGAGGGCACACACATCTGGCTACTATCTACGCCTTTCTACCTACCTACCTACATTTAGGTTTACAATTGTCCTTTGATTAGTATTCACTCTCTTGAACTATTTCATGTGTTGCATTTCTTATTTGTTAGTTTCAAGTTAAACCAAGTTATTTAAGCCCAATAGAAATTATTGGTTTTTACGTTTAGTGTTGGTTGATGTTTAATAATGGTATAGGTAATGGTTTTATTAACAACTGTAATTCACATGTGTTTTAATATGTTCCGAGGATACATCGAATGGCGATTACAATAAACCAACGCTGAAGCCGCGAGGACGAGCAATGTCGACATCAGGACTTAACCCAGCGGTGCAGCAACAGAAAATGATGATCCTGATTTACGAGCGATGGCGGCATTGCGGTGGCCGAGGCAAGCCAGCGTTCGTATCGAGGTGCTGATTGACGTGTGAGCTGTGAATCTTCCACGGATTGTCTAGAACACAAAGGTGAATCGTATTCTTTCTTTCTTTCGATTCTAGTGCTGAATGCTCGTTAGTTAATGAAAGTTTTGGCGCGAAATTTTATGCGGGATCTTTTAAAAGGGTTTTAACTGTGGCGTATTGGTCAAACGCGTGTATTCAGCACAGAACGAATTTTATGTCATATTGGGAGACACCATCGGACGCCTATAGGGCTGTCTCGAAGTGTAATGGACACCATCAAACGCCAGTAAGGCTGTGTTGAAGTGTCGGGAGTCGTGTACACAATCAGACGCTAATTTAGCTGTCATGAAGTGTCGATGCTTATTGAGAGTTTGTGGACACAATCAGATGGCAGCAAGGCTGTCTCGAAGTGTCAGGGGCACCATCAGACGCCAGCAAGGCTGTCTCGAAGTGTCAGGGGCACCATCAGACGCCAGCAAGGCTGTCTCGAAGTGTCAGGGGCACCATCAGACGCCAGCAAGGCTGTCTCGAAGTGTCAGGGGCACCATCAGACGCCAGCGGGGCTGTCGCGAAGTGTCAGGTGCACCATCAGACGCCAGTAAGGCTGTCTTGAAGTTTCGGGGCTCGTAGGCACAATCAGACGCTGATTCAGCTGTCTCGAAGTGTCGGGTCCATTGGAGCTGTCTTGAAGTACGCAATCAGACACCAGCTACGGTTGTCTTGAAGCCTACCATCAGACGCTTGAATGACATTATTTTGGCTATCGAACCGATCATTATTTTAATGATTTGACTAATTTGTTGCATTTAATGAAGCTGTACAGATTAAAATCAGATGTAATTTGAGATGTCATTTGTTACCTTTTTACCGTTTTGTTTGGGTCAGGTTGACCGAGCGAGCTACTGCTGTGTTGTTTCTTTTGCAGACTGCTATCACACGAGGCCGTATGTCGGAAGCACTAGAAGGAACTGAAGTGGGCATTAAAATAAACGGCAAACTTATTAACAACCTAAGATACGCCGATGACACTGTCTTGATGGCCTCCAGCGAAAAAGATCTACAGACTATCGTAAGCAAAGTTCACCAGCTCAGTGAAAGATATGGCCTCTCCATTAACACGTTGAAGACTGGGGTCATGGTTGTATCTAGAACGGCGATTGACCCTAAAATTAATGTCGCAGGAGTTTTTCTGGAGCAAGTCCGTCAGTACAAATACCTCTGTGCTTGGGTGAACGAAAAATGGACCTCTGACCAAGAGATAAAGGCCCGGATAGAGATTGCCCGTGCATAGTTTAATAAAATGAGGAAAGTTTTGTGCTGCCTCCGAGTATTGATGTAAAGCTCCGAGCTCGCATTCTCCTTTGTTATGTATGGCCTGACGTCTTATGCGGGTGTGAAGCGTGGACCATCAAGGAAGATACTAAAAGACGCCTAGAAGCCTTCGAGATGTGGTGTTATCGTCACATGCTTCGCATCAGTTGGACTCACGGGGTTGCTAACGAAAGAGTTCTACAGCGTATGTGTCGAAACCGTGAACTACTGCAGACCATCAAAAAGAATAAAGTTGGATATCTCGGTCATGTGCTCAGACACGAAAAGTATCAACTGCTTCAATTAATGATGGGAAAGATCGAAGGCAAACGCCGCGCTGGTAGACGAAAGAAATCATGGCTTAGAAACATCCAGGAATGGACAGGAGGTGGTCAGCGTAGAACAACTTTTTCGCTGTGCTCAGAGCAGGTCAAGATTCCAAGAGCTGATAGCTAACCAGTAGTGGAGAGGCACTGGAAGAAGAAGAATCACACGAGGACGTGTGAAGCGTCAGGAAGGCCGTGTCGGAGAGAACACAGATTCGATGGACTTGGCCAGTTGAAGAACTACTTTACTATCTACCTTGTCTATGTTTTGAAATGTCAATGTAAATGTCAGCGACTAAATGAGATATTGGTTGCGTCAAGTCGTCTAAACTTGGGTGTAGTCGGTGCGAGGCTTTATGAGTGAACGACTGAATGAGTGTCTGCCAATTTCCGTTGTGTCTAGTTAGCCCATCTATCTTGTTGGACGGACCTCTTCTTGTTGGGACCGTGGGGCAGTGCAGACGTGTAGTGAATAAATCAGTGATGGCCACACGCCGAATTCACCGCGCTTCCTATATCCATTTACATCCTGACTATTCTTGATGATTATTGTAAAGTTGCTTAACGTTGTGATTAATACACGCCCATACATTAAGTTCCACGTTTAATTTCGAAGTTTCCACTATGATCGAACCCAGTGATAACGAACTCCCCGACATATAGATATCAAAAAACTTTAAACTGACATCGAAAGTACCTAATGAGTAATTTAACACTAATAACTTTTTAAAAATAAAACGAGAAATATCCAAAAACTTACTTAACATGAAACTCTCCCATACATTTCTTAGTAGGTACAAAATTTGAAATGCAAATGTTCGAAGTGACGTCCTTGTTGTACAATACTCATTGAGCTCTATTTACAGTTTCTTTATTGAACTTTCCTTAAAATTTGTAGTAATTAAAGCAATTGCAAACCGTACACGATTCTGTAACTCTTCTAGGCTATGTACTCGCTCAGCGTAGGTACACGTGGTCTTTGACAAATCACAATAGGAAGAAATCACAAGGCGTGATCTGGCAGGCCAAGGGGTTGCACTATTATTGGCTACTAGCGACCCGCCCATGCTTCGCAATGGTGTAATTTTGGCCGACTTGCTCGTGAAACATTAAACTTTAGGAAACTTAGATTAAATAAATAAAATAATAAGGGCAAAATGAGTTGATACTGTTCCACTTAAAATAGGGAAACTAAATACTCTACTATCTCATACTAAATGTATGGGAGAGTTTATTGTAAAGTTTTTGGATATTTCTCGTTTTAATTTTCAAAAGTTATAATTGTTATTTTACTCATTAGGTCAAGTACTTTCGATATCAGTTTAAATTTGTTTGATATCAGTAATAGTTACGGAATAATCGCCTGTGCACATTTAATGATTACACCCTGTATATCTAGAACAAACATATCGACCTGCAGAACAAAGTCCCTCTGCCGGGGGTCCTGCGGCGGGCGCGGCAGCCTGGTGCGGCCCCACACGAACCGCAGGAACAAGGCGCGCTCGATGCCTGGTTGACAGTATATCTATATACCTGCAGCACAAAGTCCCTCTGCCGGGGGTCCTGCGGCGGGCGCGGCAGCCTGGTGCGGCCCCACACGAACCGCAGGAACAAGGCGCGCTCGATGCCTGGTTGACAGTATATCTATATACCTGCAGCACAAAGTCCCTCTGCCGGGGGTCCTGCGGCGGGCGCGGCAGCCTGGTGCGGCCCCACACGAACCGCAGGAACAAGGCGCGCTCGATGCCTGGTTGACAGTATATCTATATACCTGCAGCACAAAGTCCCTCTGCCGGGGGTCCTGCGGCGGGCGCGGCAGCCTGGTGCGGCCCCACACGAACCGCAGGAACAAGGCGCGCTCGATGCCTGGTTGACAGTATATCTATATACCTGCAGCACAAAGTCCCTCTGCCGGGGGTCCTGCGGCGGGCGCGGCAGCCTGGTGCGGCCCCACACGAACCGCAGGAACAAGGCGCGCTCGATGCCTGGTTGACAGTATATCTATATACCTGCAGCACAAAGTCCCTCTGCCGGGGGTCCTGCGGCGGGCGCGGCAGCCTGGTGCGGCCCCACACGAACCGCAGGAACAAGGCGCGCTCGCCCGCGGACAGCTCCTCCATCACCTCCCAGAACCACTGCACCAGCGGCGCCGACGGCTCGATGCCTGGCGGACGCATATTTTTGAGGCTATGTCACTATCCCTACGTAGTATTAAACAAAGGCGCGTTCTCTGCCTGCCCTATGTATGCTTTAATCTTTAAAACTCCGCAACGGATTTTGATGCAATTTTTTTAATAGATAGAGTGTTACAAGAGGAAGGTTTATATGTTTAATAACATATATACAGGGTTATTGGTTAAGTCGACCTATTCCCGTTAAGGGCGTGTTGTTTACACCTTTTCTGACTAATTTAACTATGAAACACCCTACCCTAAACCTAATCATTTTCTAGATATTTGAATTTAAGAGGTTTTTATCATATCATTCTTAGACCGCTTGAACACTAATGAAGACCTTATAATATTGACGGAATGCTGGTTATCCTCTACCTAAATATTCCTCAAATTAATAACTATAACTCATACTACACTGCTAATAACTTAAATCAAAATGACTGAGTAGTGGTTTACATAAAGGACACGCACAATGTTACAGTTTATGAGCCTGCATACATTAAAGAAATAACAGCACTGGTTATAACGTACAAAAATGAATATGCATTTCTATGTATATACCGTTCCCCTGCTTATAAGAATTTGGATTCTATCTTATTTTCCTTACACAAAATTTTATCTGAATTGAAGACTTTTAAACAGGTTGTAGTCACTGGAGATATAAACATTAACATATCTAATGATTCAAACGACAAAAGATCTTCCGAATATCTTGACTTGATGGCAATGCATGGATTAGCACCATCGCACACGTCCCCTACTAAAGAAGACACTTGTCTTGATCATTGTTTTGTTAGACTTAATTCTTTCTATAATACAGTCTCATCTGCAGATCTACTATTACTGATCACTATTGTGTTATAACGTCCCTCGCACCAATGGCAAAAAAAAAATATAAACAAATATAGAGAAATAGTTAATTATGAATTAGTAATTAAAGAACTTAAAAACACTAATTGGGATCAAATTCTGAATATCACAACTGCCGAAAGAGCCGTGGATAGATTTTTAAACATAATGGTAGATTGCTTGAATAAATACACTACAAAAAAGTTATTGCCTCGAAATAAAAGGAACATAAAACCCTGGGGTAACTTCTGGACTAATTAAATGCATTGTTCACCGTGATAGGCTACATAAAAAACTTAAGCTAGACTCAAATAACGCAATTTTGAGAATAAGTTACCAAAGGTACAGAAATACTTGCAACAGATTACTTAAAAAATGTAAAAAATAATTACTACAAATTCGAAATGTCTAAGCAAAAACATAATCTTAAAGAGAGGTGGAAAATAATAAAGGAATTGTGTCACTTTAAAAAAACAACTCAACAGCACGGACGTCTTACTTAACTCGGATAGGGAGCCTTCTAGTGATATTAATGATATGAATAGATATTTTGTCAATGTAGGATCGAAGCTAGGGGAGGAAATATTGACTAGGAATAACACTACCGAGGAGACGCTTGCTAGTAGAGTAAAAAATAATTCCACAGCACCTTCTCATACTTTTGTTCTGTATCTTACGGATGAACATGAAGTTAAAACTGTCATAACTAATCTTAAAAATAGTTATTCTGCTGGATGGGATGGTCTCTCTTCAAAAATATTTAAACTAGGCTCTCATGTAATATCTTATCCAATAAGTTTAATTAGTAATTTATGTTTTAACCAGGGATCGTTTCCTAACATCTTAAAAAAATCTGTTATAGTACCCATTTACAAAAATGGTGAAAAAACTCAAATTTCTAACTACAGGCCTATATCAATTCTGCCAACTCTGGCAAAGATTTTGGAAAAGATAGTAAATAAAAGGTTAAAGAACTATTTGGAAAAAAATAAGCTAATCTCAAATAACCAATATGGATTTAGAAATAATTGCTCAACTTCTGATGCAATTAACCAATTAGTAACCGGAATAACTCAGAGCCTGGACGGCAAAAATAAATGTATTGCTATATTTCTTGATCTTGCCAAAGCGTTCGATACCGTATCTGTACCAATTCTGATTAATAAACTACAAAATTTAGGCATACGTGGCATCCAGCTGCAACTGTTTAAGGACTATCTGTCTAGTCGCACACAAAGATTAAAAATTTGTGATTTGACTAGTACAGAAGAGTCAATCCGTTTTGGAGTGCCTCAGGGAAGTGCCTTGGGGCCTACTTTATTTCTGACTTACATTAACGACATGTGCAATATCTCTCTCCAGAATGGCCAAATAATTACTTTTGCTGATGATACGGTTCTCTTATTTAAAGCAAAAACCTGGAAAAAAGTCAACGAGTACGCCGAAAATGGATTTAAAGTTATAACTGATTGGTTGGACCAAAATTTACTAACGCTAAATATCACAAAAACGAAGTTCGTTGCTTTCAGTATCATGACTGTTAATCAGGATATACTCAATACAATTATTATAAAAGCCCATTATTGTCGGTCTACAAATACTTGTCATTGTCAAAATATTGAAGCTGTTGATACTATCAAATATTTAGGAGTAATGCTAGATTTCCATTTAAATTGGAAGAAACACGTATCTTTTGTATCAGGACGAATTAGCAAAATGATTTTTATTTTTAAAACTTTACGATATGTATGTGAGGTCAAGCAGCTACTGGAAACCTATCAAAGTTTGTGTCAATCTCTCCTTACATACGCAATAACCAGCTGGGGTGGCTGTTCGAAAACAACTCTTATCACTCTCGAGAGAACTCAGCGAGCTGTCATAAAAGTCATGCTTTTTAAACCCTATCGCTTTGGAACCTACCTACTGTATAAAGATAATTCTATTCAAAAGTATAGTTTTGCAGCAACATAATTTTTTGCCTAAACTAAACCAAGAAAAAACTAGAAAAAGTAAGTACTTATACAAAACACCAAAATGTTACACATCTTTTGCACGTTCCTTTAATATCTTTCTGGGCCCATTAGTTTATAATAATAAACAAACTTAATAGTTTTTGTTTGAAACGAGCAATTAATAAACACTTCAAAACATTAAACTACGATGAAACAGAACTATTATTGCAAACAACGGTCTGAAAATCCCAATTACAACTATTTTATTTATTTACGTGTATAAAAAAGAAAATATCTACATTCTGAATTACATACAACACTCACACCCACACCATAACACACCACCTCACACATACCCAATACACACCAAAATACATCTCTACGCAAAGATTAGTAAAAAAATCATATTTTTATTTTGTTGTATCTGATAGTTTTACTTATACTGTATAAAGACGAAACAAAACTACAAGTGCGAAAAGGATGCATATACCCACCGAAATACAACTTATAGTTAGTTCGGTGGGTACTACGCAAAGTTACTCGTACCATTAGCCTATTCGTAACAATATCTCGATGTTAACTGTTTCGATCTACCTACATGACATGCTAAACCAAATCATTAACCAATATTGTACCTAAATTGAACAACTAAGACGTTACAGACCATTTAAACATAAAACAACTTTAACTTAAATTAAAATATCTCGAAAATGTTTAGGTTTAGGATAGGGTGTTTAATAGTTTAATTAGTCAGAAAAGGTGTAAACTACACGCCCTTAGCGGGAATAGGTCGACTTAACCAATAACCCTGTATAGGGAAAGGGGTTTTACTCCGAATTTAACGTGTGCGAAGCTGCGGGCAAAAGCTAGTAATTACTAAGACTTTTGACTTATACATATACTAGTGACCCAATGTATATGTATAATTGCAATGGTGTCATTTTGGACGACTTGTTTACGAAATATTGATTTTTGGCTAACTGAATATAAGCTTATTATAAATGTTTATTATTTAAATATTTTAATGAAAAATACCTAAAAGATGGCGAAAACCTTATTAAAATCCGTTTAGTTGTTTAGGAGAATTAGCGGACAAACATACAATTAGACAGGATAAGCGATAGATAGTACCTTCCGCCATTTGTATTAAATCACTTAAATAAGTCATGATACTATTATCAGTTGTAATAATTTGTCAAAACATATCTATCCTACGTTCCTTTCCTTTTATTCGCCACCTGAAAACATCACAACCAACTTACCCTTATAAGTGGCGGCAGCTTGCAGCGCTTGCACCGGTATATGCGGGGAGCCGCAGACGAGCGTTTCTAGCTCGGCCGCAGAGAACAGCGCGAGCAGCGGCGCCGGCACCACGCGGCAGACGCCGTCGCGGACCGCGCGGACCTGCTCGTCGAACTCGTGCAGTCTGGGAGTAGAAAACGCGCGTTTGTAGATCTTAGAGTATTTAAACATCTTAATACGTAGGTATATTGAAAAGGTCACAAAGGAGAATGGGCAAAAATGTATGAAACCTGGGACCACCCTCCAATAGCAATAAGATATATGTCGTTGGATAGGTCTCATCAATTGGAACAACTATTTCTATGAGAGCTTTGCTGTAACAACTGTCCGTTTTGAGTAATTAGACATTTTATAACCTATGAAAAATAATAAACTATTATTAAGTGTAGGTTTAATATCTTAGATAGCTATGTACTTTTCAGATATAAAGGTTATAATTAAATATTTTTGGACAGAAAAATAGTAAGATCAAACAACATTATTAAATTGTTTACTATTTTAAACTGTTCTTAGGGGTTATCTACAATGACATCATTAAAATATCCTAAACTACTAACTAACTAGGTACAATAAAGTAGGTATAATTACAGATATAAACAAATGTATAACTAAGTTAAAGATACATTCTTATATACAAACTAGCTTGGGAACATAGTTTGGGTGCCATAAAATATAGCTTGTTTCCCTGTGATTTGAGTTTTAGAGTCAAAATACTCTTAAAAAATGATAAAAATAAATACAACACACTCACCTCCAATAATGCATGTTGCTGTAATTATGCAGCAACCTATGGTCGCGCTCTTGGGAGATTATCTGATAAAACGTGTTGCTGATATGTTCCGCGATAGAGATTTTTAGACGAAACAGAGAACCGAGAACCAATAAAAGGTTTTTGAGGGGTGAGGGCTGCTCATGCCTACCAGTAAGCGTATGCGCGTTCGTTCCTAGTGTCTAAGCGAAATAAAAAGCACCTAGGTATAAATATATTAAACATAACTAAACTTGAAAAGTTGTATTTTAATATTTTTCTTTAGTCTCATAACTCGAAACGGACAGCTCTTACAACAAAGCTGCAATAGCAATAGTTGTTCCTATTGAAGAGACCTATCCAACGACATATATCTTATTGCTATTGGAGGGTGGTCCCAATTTGCCCATTGTCCTTTTGACTGCCATTTAGAACACTTTTTTATTTTTATACACGAAAATGAAGGTTTCAAAATCTATCAATCTTGACACGAATAGTGTCAAGCTAAGTGCAACTGTAACGCTAAATCTACGTTTGTTTAAAACTCGTATCTGCGGAAAAAAACATGACCATAGTTGTTAAACGATTTGGTCAATATATCCATTGTAATTATGACCACCACTTTTGTAAAAAAAACTTCAATGGTCACTAACACTGAACCCACTTACAATCTTGTAATGTAAATATAACGGGTGTAAAAAGACCACTTCCGAAGCCTGAAACCATGTATTCTTGGGCCTCAATAGTAACTATACCAAGAAAACTCGATTTAAAAAAGTGATTAAAGATTGAAAATACATATTCGCCGCTTGAAATCATCGCTCACACATCAACTGTCGGTTCGGGTGCGGTTATTAACATTGCAAATTAAATTAAAACACTATTTATGCAATTTTGTACAATTACGTAAAAATATTTTTTTTTTTGTAATCATAAAAAATTTTTTTTTTGCTCATAACCTAACCACCTTCAACCTTCCAGCAATACCTAGTTTTTGTTTTCAGAAGCAGTTCTTTTACACCCTGTAAACTCCGTAAGTTTACCTGTAATGCAACGCCAGTTGTACATATTCCTCCTTGTTCTCTGGAGTGACTCGTTTGTGCCGAGTGGAGAGAGGCACCTCGTGGCCCGCCGACGAGGGAATTGAGAATGGAAGCTCCAAGTTTTGTAGCTCCTGGGACCAAATATAAGTTTATATGGTGGTAGAAAATGTTGATATTTTTTGGTATTTAAATAAACAGGGGTCATAGTAATATCTTATATAGTGCTTTGAAAGCTTTTCTTATTTCGAGGCGTAATTGAGAAGAAAAAAATATTTATTTAATGTTAACAGCTGATTTGAGCTAAAAGAACAACTTTTTTATTATTACTCAATTTCAAACTTGTCAAAAATATTTTTTGGAACCTATTGTAACTTTTTGCATTTATGTACTTACAAAATATAACAAAACTTCTGGAAAATGAAATCAAAATGATGAAATCATTTTGCTACTAAAAAAAACTATATACATCTTCAGGTTCACAAACAACTCTCACTTTATTATTGGGCGTCATATCCCGTATACACAGCAGTGCTGACGAAAGTCCTTGTCCACTTCAGCCAGGTTTTGCTACTAAATAAAATTATTCTATATACATCTTCACGTTCATAACTCTCACTTTGTTATTAGGCGTCATATCGCGTATACACAGCAGTGCCGGCCGGAATTCCTTGTCCACTTCAGCCAGGTTTTGCTACTAAATAAAAACATATACATCTTAACATTCACAAACAACTCTCACTTTATTATTAGGCGTCATATCGCGTATACACAGCAGTGCCGGCAGGAAGTCCTTGTCCACCTCGGCCAGGTCCTGCGGCCGCAGACTCTGCCCCGCCAGCTGCCGCCACACGCCCTCGGCTAGGGACAGGGACAGCGGGGAGCCGGTGCGGATCGCTATACCCATTAGTACTCCTAGGGATAAAAACAATAATTAAATTACATTTATAAATAAAATAACACGTTATTACACATAGGAAAAGATAAAGATAATATAACAAAATGTCTGGAGATTTCAGAAATTTATAAAAAGGAAAAAGAAAAACCGATTTTGACAGTATTTTAGTTTCATTATAGGTTTACTTAAGCGCTGTCATTGATCACATGCTTGTACATAATTTCAATTTATTTATCTGCGCACTTGGGTGAATAATGTGGGAATATAGTCTCGAACTAAAAATGGCAAATTTAGACGTATCCTCTACCGATACTCACTCACAAAAATGAATTTTTTTTCAAGACAATAAATTTTTGTTTCAAAAATATTTTACTTGTTATCACTATTAAGTTAATTATTATTCATCATTGTCAGTTTCTTAAGCTCTATTCTGTATTTTCCGACTTTATCCAACCGAGTCACCAAACTCTATCCATGATCTAAAATCAAAACGTCTTTTATTCATCATAGATATGTAACATACACTTAATGACCGTCAATGTTACAAACTTCGCCTTTACCTAACCGTAGAGAAAAAAGCCGGCGGAAAAGAACTCCTAGCAAGTAGTCTCACCTAAGAACCGGAAGCAGTTGAGATGCAGCGGCGTGTTGGCGAGCGGGTTCAAGAGAAAAGCATCTCTGGAGGCGCCCGCGTCCCCTCTTCCATTGGGAGTGGCCATCAGTAGTGGGAGGGAGCCGTTCTGCAACTCCTCGCACATCTCCGCGATGCTCTCGCTGTAGCCGCCGCCGCAGTCGTCCACGCTTTCACCTGAGTTATTTACGGATACAAGTAACTTCAACGGTTGTGAGGCGATTTAATTTTAGTAAATTTGTAAAATTAAGTCGTGAGAAAAGAAAACATTGAATAGATGCGATGTCGTTGAAGTTCAACTAAAGTTTTGAAAGAAATAATTGGCGGTATAAAGAAATTCAAAAGTCTTGAATTCAAACAAAAGGAAATGCGTCGTTTTACATACAAGGTATTAACTGAAAATTAGATTCATAACTTATAATGACGTTTTCTAGGATTTTACTTTAAAACAAAACATTTAAAATCAATTTTGACACAAATTTTGACATCAGCTTTGGATAAACAGAGTTAACAATACAAAACCATTTTACAACCTACTTACCCACAAACTTGACTTTCCAGACTCGATGCGGCAACGCCAACGCATCTGGAGTCAGTACCGGTAATCTCGCGACCATCTGTCCGAACACGGACCTCATTCCGGCGGCGCCGGCTAAACCAGTGCCGCCTTTACGAGACCTTCTAGCCGCCACTCGGGACAGTTCCACCACGGGCCCGTGCTGGCGCTCGCGGACCATCGTCGCCATTATTGCCTGTAGGGTTGGGAGGAAATAAGTTAAAATGTAATTTATGAAAGCCGATGTTGCTTTTGAGGTAGTATTTTTTAATGATTTTTCAGCCATATTTTTTTATTACGATTTGGGAACGAAATTTACCTGTGCCTTAAATTGTGCCCAATTCATGAACCTAGATAATATGTTTGATAGATAGAGATTGAAAAAAAATATGATTATTATAAGAACAAGTTTTCCTACTAATAAGTGCTGAGCTACCTAATGTAACTAAACAATAATGCAAGTATGTATAACTCTCTAGTTCTCTCAACTCGTAACCTACCTTCCTGAACGCCGCCTCCTTCACACTATAGAACAGCATCGTCCTCAGCTGATCCAGCGGCTCGTCCAGGATCAGCAGCGGCAGGTTCCCGCACACCAGCTCCGACAGCTGATGCAGCAGCACCAGGCGGTGGCACAGCAGCGCCGGCGGCAGCTCGCGCAGCAGGTGGCACTCGAGGGGGGGCGGGGGCGGGGGGCGCGGGGCGCGGGGGGCTTCCACGCAGAGGGCGACCGTGTGCGCGCTGCCGCAGGCCACGCGGGTCACGCGCTTACCCTGGAAGAGACGAGGGAGATAGATGAATCTTTACGTATGATATAAATGTGTGTGTATGTCTGTATGTTCCGCTATCAGGTAAAAACGGTTATACCGATTGTCTTGAATTTTGGAATGGAGATAGTTCGGTAACAAGAAAAGGAAATAGGATGCTTTTTACTGCGGGAATAAGGCTTATTCCCACGGGATGCCACTTAGCTGCGGGTGAAACGCAGGGCGGAAAGCTAGTATTTTATAAAAAAGATTTTTTGTTTACTTCTCTACTCTATAGTTACCGTAAAGTCCATGCAGACTAATGCGTTACAAATAAAAAAAAACATTGAACCTATATAAACCTCGTTTTTCATCTAAACATTAGTATAAGTACCTGTAAAGCGGTGAGCAGACGGGGCCTCTGCGCGGCCAGCGTGGTGCCGTCCCCCAGCTGTCCCTCGTCGTTGTCCCCCCACGTGTACACCTCGCCCGAGTCCGTGCACGCCACGCAATGAAGACTACCTATATAATCAGCTTTATAATCAGCAACTAGTTTCTTAAAAAGAAAGGGAGTTGTAAAGTCTAGCTGTACACCATCAGGCGCAAGCTTGCTCGTTTGCTAGCTTCTCATAAAAAAGGGTATAACAGTGATGTGGTTTCTCGGTGCGCGACTCCACGCACAATGTTTGGAGTTTGCAAGCTGTATTAGGCTTTATTGCAAACGCTTTGTGCGGTGTTACGCACCGTGGAAGCGACTCTTTCATGTGTATTTGAAAATATGATGTTAATAAGCTGCTTTTCAAAATCGTCTGCATGTGAATAGTATTTAAGCTATAAGAAAATGGTGGAATAGATAGTGTTGATTTTACCCGGACTTTCAGAATAAGACACTTTATTTAAACATAATACTGTATTGAATTTGTGTAAATACTGACTAACTTAGGGTCTTTAAGAAATAAATGTAAAATCTCTTGCTGTCCATTGCGCAAGGTGTGTATTTAATCACAAAAAATCTATACAACAGTCAAATTAAATACTATATTTTACAATTACCTGTAGCGATAGACACGATCATCTTTCCTTGCATGCCGGTGACTCGCATCGGTCTACGAACATGCTCGTAGCTGCCGTGGCCCAGACGATGGTAGTCGCCTTTACCCCTGAATATACCCAACAATAATTAATATAAAAATAAAATAAATCTCCAGCAAAGCTTGTACTATATAGGTACCATACAATGGACTAGGGGAGAACCTAGTTACACCCAGACACGAGCCAATAACGAAAAACCATTTTACGAAATTGGCCCGACCCGGGGATCGAAACCGGAACCTTCCGCTTAGCAGTCCGGTATATATACCGCTGCACCACAGATTATGACTATTAAGTAACATGATAAAAAGGACCGAATATAAAGGAATCGTGAATGATGTTGTTTAAAATTGACACAGAGCAGGATTTTGACATAAGAATGTTTATGGTTAAAAGTTTGTCAAGTCAGCTTATGTCATTTGATATTTAGACAATATTCAGGGGCACAATTCTGTAACTTTCAACTTGCCAAGTGTGGCACTTTAGGAGATTTCTTTTAATGATTATTTGTGCAATAACCCAGGCTGTTGTTTTGATTATACCGACCTGTAAAAGAATAAACTTTGAATAGCTCTATTAAGCGCGGGTTTTTTTTAAAGTGTATTCCTTACCATGTATAAACACTGCCACACTGGCACAGCGCCACAGAGAACTGCGAGCCACATTCCACTTTGATCACTCGCAGACCCTTCAGACAGTCGATCCTCATCGGCAGCTTACACCCTTCTGAGCCACCGCGGCCTAAACCACAAAATATTACGTATAATGTAATTACAATCAGCCATATTTTTAATTTAAATTATGTACCTGTTTTATACAGGAAATTCATTCGCAGTAAAATGAGATTCTCGTGGGAATGTTTGTTTTCCCACAACAAATACAACATTTTGTTATTCTGGATAAAAATAAATTCATATATGCACTTAGTTTTAGACATTTTTGCTTGTTCGAGTGCGTAACATCAAAACATCTTAATACCACATATAAGTTTATTATAATAATTGTGAGATCTGTTCTTTTCTTCATTAAAACTACATCCAATTCACAATAACATACAACTCTACAGCATAGTTATTTACCAAGTTTCCCGTAGTCCCCGTCGCCCCACGACCACACATTATCATCGTCGGTGATACACAGAGTCTGAGCGTCGCCCGAGCCGCAAGCCACGTCGATCACTCGATGCATGGCTAACGCTTCAACCTAGCGATAAAAACAACAAATAAAGCTTTTTATCATAGTGAGGAATACGACTGACTGCCAGTGGACAGGTAAAATACATCACCCCCCCAAGGGATCGCGCCTTGCCGCGGCGGGGGGGCTTAGTACCCCGTAGCAAGCCAGCTACTGGGGGAAGCTAAGCGGTCCCACATGGGGCCGGTCGTGAGGTAGACCGGCCCACGAGAGGGGGGCTGCTCCAGCTGGGCGGGAGCCCAGCGTGCTGATGCGCCCGGAGGGGAGGCTCTGGCCGGGCTCGGCCCGGTCAGTTGCACCCCAGGAGGGGAGGCTCCAGCAGGGCCTTTGGCCCTCGTTCTGTTGAGCGCCCAGGGGGATAATCGTGGGGGGTCGGGTGGTGCGGCGTGGCGGCCGCGGCATCCGATCCTCCGCGATTCGGATTGGAGGTGGTGGGCTGAGGAAGGGGTGGTGGGAAAACCCCTCTCCTAGGCCCAGGGCGGATTCGGCGGCGCGCCACTGCGGGGACAGTGGCGCGCCGGCGACTCCAGCCGGTGAGGCCCCAGGTCGGCAGACGGCCGAAGACCCTGGGGAGGTTCCCAAGCTGCCGACACAGGGCTAGGTCGGTAGCCAATCAAGGGAACAAGAGGGGGTAGGCGCGCCGCGGTTGTTCCAGCGCGCCTCCAAACTTGAGGGGGCTGCCTCGGTGGCCAGCCGTCGGTGGGTTCGCGGCGAGCAGACCTTTACAGGACATTCCCGCGTCCCCGCCATTATACGACGGCCAGTAGGACAACTCCAGGTTTTTAGTCGGTGCGAGCCCGACATAACCCGTCTCCTTTCCCTGGAGGGGACGGGTATGCGTAGGCATTTTCCTGGACAAACAAAAAAAAAAAAAAAAGGTAAAATACATCAAACGGATGTTTTAACTTCCTTGCAACCATCTGTAGTTTTTTTGGACACAGTTTAAAGTCTCTAAGTATGTATATATGTTACCGGCAATCTGTATAATTCAGGTATTCTATACAATACCTAGGTAATGTATAGAATACCTGGGGCGTCCAGGCAATGTATAAAATAAAATGAATATTATTGTCAATTCAATACTTTACCTAAGTAATGTATACAATTCCTAGGAATTGTGTAGATTACCTGCTGTACCATCGGCAATGTGTAAAATAAATAACCCTTGGTATATATTTATCAATGATAACCTTTTATATGCTCAGCATAATGATCAAACATGTCCTATATTTAAAATGAACTTAATTAAAATAATGCACCAATGATAGTGTAAAAAAGTTCATTTCCGTTACTACCGCAAAATATTTTGTCGATTTGACAAATCCTACTCCTGTCCTTGTAGATTAAAGAGTCACTATTAAAATAATAGGTACGACGACGAGCGAAGCGAGGAGGAGTGTGAGGTTGAATGGTGACCATACAGTGTGCAAGCCGAGCGAGCGAAGCGAGCGTGCCGCGGCAGCCGTCGGCGAAGCACCAAAACCCAGATATTTTTTAACTAAAAATTACAAAATACTTTGGAGAAAATATACTTAATACTTAGTAATGGTCCTATGATTTAAAAAGTTATGGTAACTGAGTATTATGAATTCCGTTGGGAGGACAAAAACAAAGTAAGAAAAAACGTACGAGAAAAAAATATGAACAGTGATTGTTATGAACACAAATCGGTAATTGAAAAAAAAGAAAAACTTAAGAGTGCAATATAGACCAACTACAGTTCCTCTCTAAGGTTTTTCATTATAATCTTACCTGCATTACATACATTACCGGCCGCGCATTCGGTATTGTATAGAATACCTAGGCAAAGTATAAAATAAATGACATTTCATACATTACCGGCACGTTTTAGGTATTCTATACATTACCTAGGTATTGTATAGAATACCGGGTTATACACATTGCCGGTAACATATACGTTATAAGCCTTTAATAATTTCGTAGCTTAGAACCTCCTTTCAGCGTGATTTGTATAACATCCCTTTAAGTAAAGACATACTCATATCCATAGCAACTAAACATTTAAAACATCATCTCCATAAAAAAAACCCCAAACAGTCCCTACTCTCATTCTTTACTCCAAGACTCACCATCTTAGGCACCAGCTGGTCCTCCGAGTCCCCGTGCCCCAGCCTCCCGTACCTGCCCTTGCCCCACGTGTAGATCCTGCCCCGCGCCGTGAGGCAAGCGGAGTGGGCGCCGCCACAAGCTATAGATACCACCTCGAGGCCGGAGAGGGCGGTTATCAACTTGGGGCGGTCTAGACTCCTGGGGGGGATTGCAAAGTGGTGATATAATAATAGATTAGGATGATAAAATTATTGATTGATGTAATTTTTTGGGTGTCTACTCGCGAATGGTCTTGCAACAGAGCTAAACTATTAGGTTCTTAAAATAAAAAGAACACTGTAAGAATCGTGAAAAATACTTAAAATTATAGAAATTGTTATGATATGAAGCTGAACATTATATTGTCTAAAAAGTTACAGGATTTACAGATTGTTTGTTTTCAAAGGACAATTTGAAGTAAAGTGATTTATATAAAAGTATATTTCAATTTTAGATTCATGTTCTATAAAGAAAAGACAGCTGCAGCAACTTTTAAACTTATAGACATTCAAGCGTCTTATACCAATTTTCTGGATCTTTGAAAGACCTTATCGTAAACTTACACTCTATTCCCATGTCCCAGTTTCCCGTCTTCCCCTTCTCCCCAACTATACACATCGCCGTCCGCCGACAACGCGAGGCAATGTTTACCACCAGAGTTGCACGCAACCTATAAAAATATCCAATTAAGTTTCAATAAACATTGACAACAGTTAGGGAACAAGCGACCAACTAAATAAAAGATGTAGCCATCACTCGCAACACTGTGGTATAGAGCGGTATATGTGGTAATTTAAATGTAAAGCAAGTAAACAGCAAAAATAATGAATCTTGCTGCATTATGAGCAAGTTTGAACAAGTCTTCAGCACATGCCGTTTAAAATTACGATGTTTTAGAATGTTTATCTAAAAATCTAAGTGACTGAAATATATTCACCATCATTACATATCTAAAAAACAATTTTTATGTAGTTTACGGTAATTGATACAAATTGGGGCTATTGCATAGGTAAAAGAGAATCTTTACCTTGGTGATAAAAACGTGTTGAATAGATGCAAGTAAAGTAGGCTGAGATACGGAATCAATGCCGCCGATGCCCAGACGACCGCCAGCACCGTAACCTAAAATGTTATTTAATAATATTATAATTATTAATAGCATATATGTCCCATAGTTGAGCACAGGCCTCCTTCTCGGATAGCGAGAGGGTTTGAGCCGTAATCCACCATGCTGGCTCGGTCATGTGGGTTTCCTCACGATGTTTTCCCTCACCGTTAAATGTTATTTGCAATGGTTATTTGTTTTTTTTCAATATATATGAATATCGTTAAACTTAACATTTCAATATTCTTATCTTATATTCTTTCTGTCTTTTAGTCACTTTATTATTGTATGTTTTGGGAAATCACTTTTACTTGTCATTTGAGTTTTTTTTGTGACTTAATAAATACAAATAAAGCATTTAATAATCGAAAAAGTATACAATTACAACTGAATAAAAGCGTCTATTAGAATATTTAAATTTTGGCGTAAAACAAATAATCAAAAATCGTTGCACGTTTTAGAAGGAGTTGAAATGCACACATAAAGTCTTTACCTTACATTTATTTCATGTTCTCGTTGTATATTCTTATGTTAAGATCTTCTTTTTTTCTACCGCTCAAGCCCAACCTGCGGCGTAAACCTTCCCACAGGGGCCCCATCGACGCCCCGCGCCTCCCGCCAACCTAACCTGCACCAACCTGTGGCGTACACCTTCCCGTCGGGCGTGACGGCGAACAGCGTCTGCTCGCCGCCCACCAGCTGCACGGGGTTGAGCGCGGCGAGCGCGAGGCACGGCGCGGGGGCCCGCACCTTGGCCCCGTCTACCCCCCCGAGCTGCCCGCGGTGGTTGTGCCCCCAGCCGTGCACCGAGCAGCCGCGCGACGAGCCGTGCCACCAGCCCGTCCAGTCCTCGGGCCGTCTGGATGGGATAGCAGGGACGAATTGAGGCACGGGAAGGTAAAACGATAAAATTTGACTCGAGTTTTGAATTGTCGTTACGCTGGTGGCAATACTTTCATGAAATTCATTCACTTTCATGAAATGCGTGATACGGTCTCGTAAAGAAGTAAAAGTAATACAAGCAAACGATATCATAAATCGCGAGACGTTTTATGGCTTAAGTAGCCCGACCTTATAAAAATGTACTAAAGATTAGCCAATATCACCAGTACAAATAGAATGATATATTCAAAGTATACATCAATTAATTTTACTACTTTTTAAGCAAAATTAATTCTACGACTTTTAACTTAGCGCAAACTTAATGTCCTATTCCCAATTTATAAGCAAACCTGCCAACTAATTATACGCACTTGTTAACCCAATGCAGCAGCTGCTCATCGTGCTGCTTCGTAAACTTGCTATTATCCTCCCACGGGTAGTGCTCCTCTATTGCATCGTCCGCGCCGTACACTCCTAGATCCACCAATCGCTTCCTCACATCAGATAGGAAGGCTTGCGGCATCGGCAGTCTTCGTAGTAAGGCGTCGGCGGTTCTAATGCAGAGGCAGTAGCGTTTGAACCAGGTCCAGCGGACGGCGTCGGGGCCGGTGCAGACTCGCGCGTCCAGGCGGAGGCCGCAAGCTAGCCAGGCTAACTCCTGCAGGGTTCAAGTGTCAATTTAGATGTGATGCTTTTGCTAAGTAGGTAATGTTAATAAAGAAATTAAGATCAAGGTAGACAGTTAGTAAAGAAATTGAAAAATACAAGATAATCGACTATAAACTACTATTTGAAACACTTTATTTTATAAAATACATTTGCCTGGCAGTAAATGATGTCAATAGGTGAATAATATGTCATACTTATGATGTAGGTCCATTTATTGTAATATTAACACAGTCTCTGCTTAAAATACAATTCGTTTAAATTTAGGGCGAATGTAATTCTGTAAAAAGTATCACTTCTATCCATGCAGTTTTGGTAGACATCGCAAACTTGAGTACTTTAATCCCCATACATTATACCAAATCTCCATATAAATTACTAACCTACCACCTTACCTGTAAGTACGTGGTATGCAGTAGATGCGTGGGCGTCCTCAACGCCGGTTCTTCATGTTCATACTGGGTAAGCAGTATCTTGTGTAGTTGCTGCATCGCGGCGGGCGCGGCAAAGGTCTCATAATATTTTTTTCTTATTTATTTCTGGTTGCAAGTTATTTTTATCTTACCTGTAAGTACGTGGTATGCAGTAGATGCGTGGGCGTCCTCAACGCTGGCTCCTCGTGTTCGTACTGGGTAAGCAGTATCTTATGTAGTTGCTGCATGGCGGCGGGCGCGGCTCAGGTCTCATAATATTTTTTTCTTATTTATTTCTGGTTGCAAGTTATTTTCTAAAGATCTTACCTGCAAGTACGTGGTATGCAGTAGATGCGTGGGCGTCCTCAACGCCGGTTCTTCATGTTCGTACTGGGTCAGCAGTATTTTATGTAGTTGCTGCATCGCGGCGGGCGCGGCGCGAGTTTCATCATTACCGCAAACCACGTTCCGGAGGCGACGCACACACCACACTCTAGTACGCCACGCTAGAGGATAGATACAGTTGAAGAATGAGGGTGTTTTGTTATCGGGCTTAGTGTTGCAATTTAAAGGAGTTGTGGGTTAGTAATCTTAGAAAAGTTAATAGTTAGTGATATTGGTACTTAAACTCGCTACGTTACAGCAATGAAAATTTAAGTTTATTCTAATTGTCGGGGCGTAATAACACATTAGGAAATTTTTGACATACAATCCTAGTAAGCCTATTGCATTTGCGAAAATCATATCGATATCCGTTTCGTATCTTAGGAAGTTAACTAGATAGCAGATTCAATACGTAAATTTTACTTAACAATACATAAATAAATCTCTAATGATAACTTACACAGAGTAGTCATCTGGGCACACACAGCCAATGCCTGGGCAAGTCTCGGTGCTAGTTGATGGTCGGTAGATATAGCGACTAATAGGGGCCCGTCTAGCAACCGCCACGCTAGTTCTACTGACGGGCATGATAAAACGTAGCGGTCTGAACCACTCTCCTTGAGACAGAAAAAAAGATGTTGTGGTTAATTGGTATAAAACGGAGAAAGTAAGTTGTTTTAAGGCTTAAAGTTGAAGAAAATATGTGTTTATATCATTTGAGAACATAATTTTAATTATTAAATTATTACTGGTGGGTGTCTAGAACGAGCTTTACAAATAATAATAATAAACATCACATTAAAATTTATCTAAGTATTAATTTTGGGTATACGTACAAAATTTATTTATTTTATACTTTATATAGATTTGAGAAGTGTTTTATGTTATGTGCTATAACTTACTGTTGTAGAATGGGTAGGTAAAATGGGATGAGCGGTGAACCTCCAGCCCCAGCCGTTGACTGATCCATCGCTTGTAAAACGCCAACGCAACTCGTCACCTGCAACACATTGTTAAAGTATGGTTCTTATTTAAAAGAAATAACGGATCTAAATAGACGTTAAAAAATTAATACATTTTTGTGTTAAAAATTACACTATAGTCCGTTCGCGTTAAGAAAATAGTGACAACTACAGGATAAGAGTATATTCACAGTGGAGTAAAAGTACAAAAGAAAAATAATAATTTTATAAACAGTATTTTCGGACGCGCCGCACGCACTTGCTGTTTCTATGACTATGCTCTCCACAGTTGCATTTAAATCACATAATTTAAAGTACTTATAAACATTGTAAATTATGCGTCTCTCTCCACTATGGATTATTGATCCACTTTTATTCTTTGGAATTGGTGGACTATTTCATTTTCAAAATTTATCGTTGGACGAGTCACGCAAAATACACAACCGTTTTCTTCGATGGTCAGACTTCAACTGGTCACTGTGAACTCGACTTTTTAATTTCTAGCATTTTAATTGGCTGGGGGGCGTGGCCAGGCCGGCGGACAACGATGACTTACTATTTTCTTAACGCGAATGGACTATAAGTACCAAGTTGTGCACTGTTACCCTTATGTTTTAATTTTGGAGCAGGAGGTGTCATATGCTAGTATATTTCATAGCATATTTTACCACAAGAAAACAGTTCCCCCCTTTTCAATATTTTGTTGTGACCCCCCATTTCAATATTTTGTTATTCCATCAATTAAAAATGATTTATATTCCAACTACAATCCGATGTCTTACAGCTAAACCTCACCATTAACAATGACTTGCTGCGCCCAGTCCGCGGGCTCCCTGCCCGACCTGGTGGCTATGACCCGCCCCGCGCCGTCCGATATCGTCAACGGATCGACTACAATCCGATGTCTTACAGCTAAACCTCACCATTAACAATGACTTGCTGCGCCCAGTCCGCGGGCTCCCTGCCCGACCTGGTGGCTATGACCCGCCCCGCGCCGTCCGATATCGTCAACGGATCGACTACAATCCGATGTCTTACAGCTAAACCTCACCATTAACAATGACTTGCTGCGCCCAGTCCGCGGGCTCCCTGCCCGACCTGGTGGCTATGACCCGCCCCGCGCCGTCCGATATCGTCAACGGATCGACTACAATCCGATGTCTTACAGCTAAACCTCACCATTAACAATGACTTGCTGCGCCCAGTCCGCGGGCTCCCTGCCCGACCTGGTGGCTATGACCCGCCCCGCGCCGTCCGATATCGTCAACGGATCGACTACAATCCGATGTCTTACAGCTAAACCTCACCATTAACAATGACTTGCTGCGCCCAGTCCGCGGGCTCCCTGCCCGACCTGGTGGCTATGACCCGCCCCGCGCCGTCCGATATCGTCAACGGATCGACTACAATCCGATGTCTTACAGCTAAACCTCACCATTAACAATGACTTGCTGCGCCCAGTCCGCGGGCTCCCTGCCCGACCTGGTGGCTATGACCCGCCCCGCGCCGTCCGATATCGTCAACGGATCGACTACAATCCGATGTCTTACAGCTAAACCTCACCATTAACAATGACTTGCTGCGCCCAGTCCGCGGGCTCCCTGCCCGACCTGGTGGCTATGACCCGCCCCGCGCCGTCCGATATCGTCAACGGATCGACTACAATCCGATGTCTTACAGCTAAACCTCACCATTAACAATGACTTGCTGCGCCCAGTCCGCGGGCTCCCTGCCCGACCTGGTGGCTATGACCCGCCCCGCGCCGTCCGATATCGTCAACGGATCGACTACAATCCGATGTCTTACAGCTAAACCTCACCATTAACAATGACTTGCTGCGCCCAGTCCGCGGGCTCCCTGCCCGACCTGGTGGCTATGACCCGCCCCGCGCCGTCCGATATCGTCAACGGATCGACTACAATCCGATGTCTTACAGCTAAACCTCACCATTAACAATGACTTGCTGCGCCCAGTCCGCGGGCTCCCTGCCCGACCTGGTGGCTATGACCCGCCCCGCGCCGTCTGATATCGTCAACGGATCGACTACAATCCGATGTCTTACAGCTAAACCTCACCATTAACAATGACTTGCTGCGCCCAGTCCGCGGGCTCCCTGCCCGACCTGGTGGCTATGACCCGCCCCGCGCCGTCCGATATCGTCAACGGATCGACTACAATCCGATGTCTTACAGCTAAACCTCACCATTAACAATGACTT
Source organism: Emmelina monodactyla (assembly GCA_916618145.1). Taxonomy (NCBI): domain Eukaryota; kingdom Metazoa; phylum Arthropoda; class Insecta; order Lepidoptera; family Pterophoridae; genus Emmelina; species Emmelina monodactyla. Next base: position 8,890,855 of record OU745304.1, on the reverse strand, counting down.
GCTGCGCCCAGTCCGCGGGCTCCCTGCCCGACCTGGTGGCTATGACCCGCCCCGCGCCGTCCGATATCGTCAACGGATCGACTACAATCCGATGTCTTACAGCTAAACCTCACCATTAACAATGACTTGCTGCGCCCAGTCCGCGGGCTCCCTGCCCGACCTGGTGGCTATGACCCGCCCCGCGCCGTCCGATATCGTCAACGGATCGACTACAATCCGATGTCTTACAGCTAAACCTCACCATTAACAATGACTTGCTGCGCCCAGTCCGCGGGCTCCCTGCCCGACCTGGTGGCTATGACCCGCCCCGCGCCGTCCGATATCGTCAACGGATCGACTACAATCCGATGTCTTACAGCTAAACCTCACCATTAACAATGACTTGCTGCGCCCAGTCCGCGGGCTCCCTGCCCGACCTGGTGGCTATGACCCGCCCCGCGCCGTCCGATATCGTCAACGGATCGACTACAATCCGATGTCTTACAGCTAAACCTCACCATTAACAATGACTTGCTGCGCCCAGTCCGCGGGCTCCCTGCCCGACCTGGTGGCTATGACCCGCCCCGCGCCGTCCGATATCGTCAACGGATCGACTACAATCCGATGTCTTACAGCTAAACCTCACCATTAACAATGACTTGCTGCGCCCAGTCCGCGGGCTCCCTGCCCGACCTGGTGGCTATGACCCGCCCCGCGCCGTCCGATATCGTCAACGGATCGACTACAATCCGATGTCTTACAGCTAAACCTCACCATTAACAATGACTTGCTGCGCCCAGTCCGCGGGCTCCCTGCCCGACCTGGTGGCTATGACCCGCCCCGCGCCGTCCGATATCGTCAACGGATCGACTACAATCCGATGTCTTACAGCTAAACCTCACCATTAACAATGACTTGCTGCGCCCAGTCCGCGGGCTCCCTGCCCGACCTGGTGGCTATGACCCGCCCCGCGCCGTCTGATATCGTCAACGGATCGACTACAATCCGATGTCTTACAGCTAAACCTCACCATTAACAATGACTTGCTGCGCCCAGTCCGCGGGCTCCCTGCCCGACCTGGTGGCTATGACCCGCCCCGCGCCGTCCGATATCGTCAACGGATCGACTACAATCCGATGTCTTACAGCTAAACCTCACCATTAACAATGACTTGCTGCGCCCAGTCCGCGGGCTCCCTGCCCGACCTGGTGGCTATGACCCGCCCCGCGCCGTCCGATATCGTCAACGGATCGACTACAATCCGATGTCTTACAGCTAAACCTCACCATTAACAATGACTTGCTGCGCCCAGTCCGCGGGCTCCCTGCCCGACCTGGTGGCTATGACCCGCCCCGCGCCGTCCGATATCGTCAACGGATCGACTACAATCCGATGTCTTACAGCTAAACCTCACCATTAACAATGACTTGCTGCGCCCAGTCCGCGGGCTCCCTGCCCGACCTGGTGGCTATGACCCGCCCCGCGCCGTCCGATATCGTCAACGGATCGACTACAATCCGATGTCTTACAGCTAAACCTCACCATTAACAATGACTTGCTGCGCCCAGTCCGCGGGCTCCCTGCCCGACCTGGTGGCTATGACCCGCCCCGCGCCGTCCGATATCGTCAACGGATCGACTACAATCCGATGTCTTACAGCTAAACCTCACCATTAACAATGACTTGCTGCGCCCAGTCCGCGGGCTCCCTGCCCGACCTGGTGGCTATGACCCGCCCCGCGCCGTCCGATATCGTCAACGGATCGACTACAATCCGATGTCTTACAGCTAAACCTCACCATTAACAATGACTTGCTGCGCCCAGTCCGCGGGCTCCCTGCCCGACCTGGTGGCTATGACCCGCCCCGCGCCGTCCGATATCGTCAACGGATCGACTACAATCCGATGTCTTACAGCTAAACCTCACCATTAACAATGACTTGCTGCGCCCAGTCCGCGGGCTCCCTGCCCGACCTGGTGGCTATGACCCGCCCCGCGCCGTCCGATATCGTCAACGGATCGACTACAATCCGATGTCTTACAGCTAAACCTCACCATTAACAATGACTTGCTGCGCCCAGTCCGCGGGCTCCCTGCCCGACCTGGTGGCTATGACCCGCCCCGCGCCGTCCGATATCGTCAACGGATCGACTACAATCCGATGTCTTACAGCTAAACCTCACCATTAACAATGACTTGCTGCGCCCAGTCCGCGGGCTCCCTGCCCGACCTGGTGGCTATGACCCGCCCCGCGCCGTCCGATATCGTCAACGGATCGACTACAATCCGATGTCTTACAGCTAAACCTCACCATTAACAATGACTTGCTGCGCCCAGTCCGCGGGCTCCCTGCCCGACCTGGTGGCTATGACCCGCCCCGCGCCGTCCGATATCGTCAACGGATCGACTACAATCCGATGTCTTACAGCTAAACCTCACCATTAACAATGACTTGCTGCGCCCAGTCCGCGGGCTCCCTGCCCGACCTGGTGGCTATGACCCGCCCCGCGCCGTCCGATATCGTCAACGGATCGACTACAATCCGATGTCTTACAGCTAAACCTCACCATTAACAATGACTTGCTGCGCCCAGTCCGCGGGCTCCCTGCCCGACCTGGTGGCTATGACCCGCCCCGCGCCGTCCGATATCGTCAACGGATCGACTACAATCCGATGTCTTACAGCTAAACCTCACCATTAACAATGACTTGCTGCGCCCAGTCCGCGGGCTCCCTGCCCGACCTGGTGGCTATGACCCGCCCCGCGCCGTCCGATATCGTCAACGGATCGACTACAATCCGATGTCTTACAGCTAAACCTCACCATTAACAATGACTTGCTGCGCCCAGTCCGCGGGCTCCCTGCCCGACCTGGTGGCTATGACCCGCCCCGCGCCGTCTGATATCGTCAACGGATCGACTACAATCCGATGTCTTACAGCTAAACCTCACCATTAACAATGACTTGCTGCGCCCAGTCCGCGGGCTCCCTGCCCGACCTGGTGGCTATGACCCGCCCCGCGCCGTCCGATATCGTCAACGGATCGACTACAATCCGATGTCTTACAGCTAAACCTCACCATTAACAATGACTTGCTGCGCCCAGTCCGCGGGCTCCCTGCCCGACCTGGTGGCTATGACCCGCCCCGCGCCGTCCGATATCGTCAACGGATCGACTACAATCCGATGTCTTACAGCTAAACCTCACCATTAACAATGACTTGCTGCGCCCAGTCCGCGGGCTCCCTGCCCGACCTGGTGGCTATGACCCGCCCCGCGCCGTCCGATATCGTCAACGGATCGACTACAATCCGATGTCTTACAGCTAAACCTCACCATTAACAATGACTTGCTGCGCCCAGTCCGCGGGCTCCCTGCCCGACCTGGTGGCTATGACCCGCCCCGCGCCGTCCGATATCGTCAACGGATCGACTACAATCCGATGTCTTACAGCTAAACCTCACCATTAACAATGACTTGCTGCGCCCAGTCCGCGGGCTCCCTGCCCGACCTGGTGGCTATGACCCGCCCCGCGCCGTCCGATATCGTCAACGGATCGTTGCGGCGCTCCGTGGAACAGCCCTGCTCGAATACCACGCGCAGGGCTGTGGCGGTCGGGATCTTTACCACGCCTGTGGATGTGAGAAAATACGGATTTAAAGTTTCATACACAGTATTCAATGTATTGTATTATCTAGACAAGGCAAAGACAATGTAGTGACAATATAAGAAATACCGGTTTTGAAAAGTAATGCGGCTTTGATATACCCCAGCAGCATAGTGGCTCGGTCAATCCTAGACGACATAATGGTGCATCCGGGATTATTTCCATTGGAAAACAAATGTACTATTCAAAGCATTTTAGTCTTATAGAAACTACGTCAGAAGTCTTTAAACTTTTATAGTGTGCGTCCATACTAATTGCGCAGTGCAGCGAGTGCGGGAGTGAAGAGGACACACTGAAGTGTGTTTCACAGAACATTCCAAAACTAGGCTCGCTTCGTATCGCATTTCCATAAGTCACTACACCTTGATCGTAAAATCGCGTTCATATGTTTCTCGCAGTATGAATGTATGTTACTTCTATCACATGACGAACACATGCTGCAACAAACAAGCTCTTACCCGAGACATCGGTATCATCGGCGTACGGATGCGCGCTATCCACCGTTACAGGGTGCGGCGGCGCGCGGCCCCCCCCGGCGGCGGCCTCCTCCAGTTCACACACGCACACTTCCACCACCATGTCCGCTACGGCTGGCTTGCTGGCACATAATGCTGGGGAAAACAATAACGTGATGATGGGTTTTAATAAATCATGCTAAAGCTAGAAAAGAAACTTGCGTACTGGATTTGCGAATATGTTTGGAAAGATACGTAAGTGCAAAGTTGCCATTGAGAGCTTTTTATTAAAACGGGTCAGGGCAATTGTACCCTAGGGGCTTTTCACAGGTCATCCCCTAAGAGATTCTGCATTAAAGGCACAAATTTATCCCCAGATTTAGAACGTATATAAGAGCCACGCCGTCATTTCTTTGTTTAGTCTTAACCAAGTGTCAGACAATTTCCCTTTTTCGTTTGATGTATCTCGTCAGACATAGTCAATTTAAGCGCGGAACGTAACTCATCTTGTTAATGAATTATTAAATTGATGAAAAACAAGGAATTACTTGATCAACCGTGACAACTTTATTTATAGAAGTTCTATAGAGTGAAAAAACATATGTGTAACTAAATTACAAATGATTTGTTAAGTAAAAACCTTGGACTAATGTGTTAAATAATTTTAACTCAAAAATTATTACCCATGAGAACTTCAGTGATAATCTTCACAGCGTTATTGGAGTCCGGTATTCTGCCGGCTGCGGCTAACTTCAACAAATCTACGAGTGCGCGGGCGTCGGATTCTCCTAGTTGCGATGTGAAGTCATCTAGCGCCATCTATTATCCAAGTAAAGAGGTAATTTTAAACCCTTTTTGCTGTGAGGATTCATGCAGGTAAATGAAGCTGATATTCAATTTGTAGGTAGTTGGAAAATATTCTGTAACCTTAAAAAAGTATTTAGCAATAAGTGACTTTTTTTATTTTCATAGCTTGAAGCATATGTGTTTAAATTTGTTGATTCTAATACTAAGTAAAAGCTACACTTACTTCACATATATTGTTTTGAAACTTAGTTGTGTAAAGTTTTGTTACACAGAAACAATTAATGACATACTTTTGTGAATATATTATATATTACTTTAGGTTTCTCCGCCTGTTGCACAGTCATGGTGGCGGCGGCGACAGAAACGGCGCTCGAAGACATCACAGCGGAGTGACGAGATGAAATTGAACCACTTAGAGGACTGCTGGCTCCGCTCTGAAGGTAAAACATAACTAATATTTGTGCGAGCTGGGTAAACTGTATTTTGAAACAGTGCACCTTTTCGTGTCATAAAGAAGTGTCAAAAATCTTATTATATAGACAGTGAATGTTTATATTTCATTTACCAACGTTTCGACACTTGTTCAAATTCTATGATCACAGGGATACTAAGATATTTGACGTACGAGTTATTGTAAACTATAGTGTGGCCACCGAGAGAATGCGTTTGTGACACATGCCATTAGTGTTGGGGTAAAAAACAACATTGATAACTTATTTTTCAATCAACAGAAAAAAAACTTGCTCATCTTATTTATATTTTATTTATAATATAAAAATAGTTTTATGTTGTTACGAGTTAAAATCTAGGTGAAATAATAAAAAACAAAATCGAAACAGTATTGTTTTATTGTAGGAACGTAAATAATTAGATTAAAGATATTTGTATAACGTTAATTTTTAAGCTAAGCCCAAGATGGAAAAAAACTATAAAGCTGAAGAGTTTGTTTGTTTGTTTGTTTGAACGCGCTAATCTCAGGAACTACTGGTTCGAATTTAAACATTATTTTTGTGTTGAATAGACCATTTATCGAGGCAGGCTTTAGGCTATATAACATCACGCTGCAACTATGAGGAGCGAAGAAATAATGGAAAATATAAAAAAACGGGGAAAATTATTCATCCTTGAGGGCTTCCGTTGCGTGCGCTGCGAAAACGGTTCTAGATACTAAAAATATATGTATGAAAGAATTAAGGGAACTTTTTACCGCGGGAAAACTTCGCATTCCCACGGGAAACCGACTTCTACGCGAACGGAGTCGCGCGCGCACACTAGTGTTTTTATAAACAAGCTACTAATTCTGCTTTTTTATTAGCAATTGATTGATAACTTTAAAATTGACTGATATTTTTAGCACATCCTTACGAAAATATCATAAGTAGTGTTTGTTGTTTATATTTTTAAAAATACATATTTTATCAGTAATTATTACCCTTACAGTAAGCCCTCAGTTATAAAATTTAAAATCAGTGTGTCTTAATATCATTTTATTGCTTATTATTTGTTTGTGGGGTCAAAATAGACGACTTTTTTTTTGTTTGTTTACGTAGACGGCCTTTCAAAGTTCCCTCGTTATTTCAAACACAATGTGTCAGGAACGCAATCTCTCGGTGGCCGGACAATATTTTTGTTGACACCAGCTCCATCTGTTTCTAAGTTTTTTTGCATAATACCCCAAATTAACAAAATATACGTAGGTCAGACACGTTATTTTTTTTCAATCTTAATATCTATCAAAAATAATCAAATAAATAACACTATCAACATAATAAACTCACAGGCAACGTAGTTCTATCAGCGGGCGCCTCTCCACCACCAGTCCTGGCATCGGCCTCGCCGTCTTCATCTTCAGTGTCGACTCCACAACTACGAGTGGCGCAAGCTTCGTGCGCTCGCAGAGCCTCTACTAGCAGACTGCGCGCCTGGTACATTGACAATTATGTTAGGAAAATTAATAAAAGAAGGGCTAAAGTGGCTCTACTAGGCTCTACATTAGAAAACAATAATTAATAGATAATAAAGAGTAGTCCAAAAACTTAAAGATGCTGTTGTTTATAAACAGAAACCGTAATATGGCCATTTTGCATTTAAGAACTTAAGACTTTACGAAACTAAAGAGTAATACTAGAATGAAATGAAACCAAGAAAGTACGAAATATACCCGTGCATCGGTCTCATGTTTTTCGTGTTTTAAGAACTTTTTGGGTTTTGAGAATTTATCCATAAGTGTAGTAAGTGGGCAGACCCTTATATATTTGACATCTTAACGAAAAATTTAGAATTCAGTGTTTAATTATACAGCATAAACAAACGTATACTTTAGTTTCAAGTGACTACAGCCCTTTGTCTTAAAAAAAGAAACTTGACAAATATACAGATTTGGCGGCAAATAGACTTACCTGTGTGATGTGTAAAGCCAGCAACAGCAAAGATAAAGCATGCTGCACCGCCACTGGAGGCTCCAACGCTAACGCAGCGGAAGCTAACGAGGGCCGCGGTCCTTGCGGCTCTTCTACTATTGTTTCATCCGAATATAGACCTAATGACGATTGAGATAGATAGTTTTATTGCATGATACACAATCTGAATATTTTTTGTTATTATCAGAAGCTTTTATGTTTTGTACAAACTTACTTTCTACGAGAATCGTAAAACTTAAATTTTGGTCAAAACATTTAATTCTTAGATTGGGTCGTTTAAACTTTAAAATGAAACTGACAGTCAATATTTTTTCTAATCAGCTACCAAACACAGAAATATCCAAGCTTACCTAAGCTATGCGCTCCCAAAGGATCCTTCAACGTTGGGAACGGCATCGGTGTGATATGCGGCGCCGTCGCCTGCGCATCTAAATTGAGCGCCGTCGGTCGCAGGGACCACGCCGCCGAGTGGGAAGAGCCGGCTGCGGCTCGCTGGACACCTATCACAAATATTTATTTGTGATTTTTGAAAAATTGTGGAATCTGACTAAAATAGGTAACCTTATCATCCTTGGCGGAAAATATTTGTCCGAATATATCCAAAAAGAACGGTGGCAGTGATGACAAATACGATTTTGCGCTTTGTGCTTGCGCAATATTAAATAAGTTTATTTTTGTTTTCCTCTTGTTGTCTTCCCTCGCTGAGGATCTTTTGGAGGCTAAGTCCTTTAAGGTAACTTTTTTTCTTTGTTAGTATGCATATTTACTTAGAAAAGAGTGTCTTATATTAAATATGTTATAATTACCTTCAACCCCTGCAACTAGAGCCGGTCTTCTATTCACGCAGGTTGTGCCGTTGCCTTGTTGACCGTGGTCGTTATCACCCCACGCCCATACCTTAATATTCATTAAACATCCATTAAATTAATATTGTAGCACTTGTAAAACGTAAAACTGTACTTTTTTAGTCATAGAAACACTTTTTTGACTTGTCGAAAAAACTCAAGTTTTATCTAAATTCAAAATACTAATATCTGTAATTAGGCCTTTCAACTTCGGGCGCTAGTACTCACCTCTTGCTAGATATCATATCTTTTTCTAAAACTTACAATAACGTTAAATCCTGCAAAATTTAGATTCTAAAGTAAGGGCAGATTTTTCAATAGTCAGAAAAATGCTAACTGACTGATAAGAGGTATGTTTTCATTGTCACTTCATACGGTTACCTATCTTAATCCCGAATTTTAATATTCCGAATTTCATAATCCAGAAAACGTTTGGTCATTTTTTCATAATCCCGTTTTTTAGAATTTCGAAGTTTTGTTTGCCATATAATCGCAACTCCGAATTTCATTTGCCCATTTATTCATTTGCACAACGTTTTAAAATCCAGACGAATGAGTTCCAGACACACGAAATCTAAATGCGCGAAATCTAGATAACCGATATCCATATGCACAAAAGCCAGATTTTTAAAACACAATTTTTTGAAATCCAGTTAATTGATATCCAGACAAACAATATCTAGATTTTTAAAATCAAGATTCTTTAAATTCAAATAAACGATATCTAGAACAACTAAATCCTAGTATTATTTTAAATGGCTCTCTACTTTTAGAAAAGAACTTCGGTTTTATAACTATAAACGGTAAATTATAACTTTAATAATTTGGTCGACCTAAAACATGCCAAATAAAATTAGCTTTTCCTATAAGTAGTTATGACAAACCAAATCAAGATAAAGCATTTTAGGACTAATGATGAGGATGTTATGCCAATTGAATTTAGGAATTTTATACATTATGCTAAAGAATAATATGCCTATAGACTGTTTTGCCATTTAAAAGTTATGCAAAGGATAAATTTTGCGACATGAGTGTTATGCTTTTTGATGATTATGACAATTTATGTATGACGAACGATTTTGGGACAATCGATGTAATGCAAAAGGAGCGGCTCCCATTGCAATAGTTAAGCTGAAACACGATTGTGTGGGAACCAAATAAAAAGATTATGAAAATCTGGCAATAGTTTATCAGGAATATGATTGTATGGGAACTAAATATAAATATTATGAAAATTTGGTATTCGTTTATTTGTAAAATGGTACGAAGGGAAACAAAAAAAAATAACTATTATCTGGATTATGAGAATATGGGTAACAAAAAAATATTTTTTGAAAATTTGGTTTTAGTTCACCTGGAAATTGATTCATCTGGGAAACAAAAAAAGGAATTAAAAAAAAATGACATTCAGTAAATCTGTCTTTTAAAAGTTCTACCAAACGTTTTCGGGGTTTAAAGATTCGGGTAAATGAAATTCGAGTTTTTAACAGGTTACCCACTTCATACATATGTCAAGTACTTATGTTCGACGTGCAACAAAAACATACTGATTTTCTGTCAGATAACATTTATGTGACTTTTGAAAAACCGGCCTTTAAACAATTAAACCTTTAAATCACAACAAGACAACGATCACTCCCCACTGACCCTATGATCGCTGGTGACCGCAAGACAATGCAGTGCCCCCACGGCTACATGTACCACTAAATCACAAGCAAGAATCATCACTCCCCACTGACCCTATGATCGCTGGTGACCGCGAGACAATGCAAGGCGCCCACGGCTACATGTACCACTAAATCACAAGCAAGAATCATCACTCCCCACTGACCCTATGATCGCTGGTGACCGCGAGACAATGCAAGGCGCCCACGGCTACATGCACCACTAAATCACAAGCAAGAATCATCACTCCCCACTGACCCTATGATCGCTGGTGACCGCGAGACAATGCAAGGCGCCCACGGCTACATGCACCACTAAATCACAAGCAAGAATCATCACTCCCCACTGACCCTATGATCGCTGGTGACCGCGAGACAATGCAAGGCGCCCACGGCTACATGCACCACTAAATCACAAGCAAGAATCATCACTCCCCACTGACCCTATGATCGCTGGTGACCGCGAGACAATGCAAGGCGCCCACGGCTACATGCACCACTAAATCACAAGCAAGAATCATCACTCCCCACTGACCCTATGATCGCTGGTGACCGCGAGACAATGCAAGGCGCCCACGGCTACATGCACCACTAAATCACAAGCAAGAATCATCACTCCCCACTGACCCTATGATCGCTGGTGACCGCGAGACAATGCAAGGCGCCCACGGCTACATGTACCACTAAATCACAAGCAAGTATCATCACTCCCCACTGACCCTATGATCGCTGGTGACCGCGAGACAATGCAAGGCGCCCACGGCTACATGTACCACTAAATCACAAGCAAGAATCATCACTCCCCACTGACCCTATGATCGCTGGTGACCGCGAGACAATGCAAGGCGCCCACGGCTACATGTACCACTAAATCACAAGCAAGTATCATCACTCCCCACTGACCCTATGATCGCTGGTGACCGCGAGACAATGCAAGGCGCCCACGGCTACATGTACCACTAAATCACAAGCAAGTATCATCACTCCCCACTGACCCTATGATCGCTGGTGACCGCGAGACAATGCAAGGCGCCCACGGCTACATGTACCACTAAATCACAAGCAAGTATCATCACTCCCCACTGACCCTATGATCGCTGGTGACCGCGAGACAATGCAAGGCGCCCACGGCTACATGCACCACTAAATCACAAGCAAGAATCATCACTCCCCACTGACCCTATGATCGCTGGTGACAGCCAGACAATGTAGCGCCCCCACGGCGACGTGCACCACGCGGCGCCCGCGCAGCGCCTCCACGAGCGTGGGGCGGCGCACGTGCGCGTCGCAGCCGTGCCCCAGCCGGAAGTAGTCGCCCTTGCCCCACGTCCATACCTGGCAATACTCAATACTTTAATACACAATACTTTATTGCAACTTATGGTAGGTACATGGGTTGACAGATAGACAGGGTGTTTGGAGGTTGAGTAGCCAAATGAAAATGGTGGATAGATGAGGCTATTAGCTATTTACTTCCACTTATTAAATTACATTTTGGTTCAAGTTTTAGAATTTATTCGATTTTTAAGATTTTCTTAAGAAAATCCCCGATTTTGTCATTAAAAGTCCAATATAATTTTTATTTACTGTCGGAACCAAACGAAAATAGTTTTAATTTAAAGCCTAATACTGTTTTATTCAGATGAAATCATAACTTAATACAAATCATCTCAAATAAAGTTACAGTGGGTTCATAAACTTCGCGGAACCAGTGGGAAAAAAATGTTCAGTCAACTTTGCTATGAAAAAAAATAAAACAATTTGAGAGTTTCAAGATTTCATTTGCTTTTAAAAACTTCTACATTTAATACACATTATAATGATATGCCACATGTAACATAAATAATTAGAAATCTCAACAGAAGTAGTAAGTTAATCCTCAAAGACGCCTGGTAAGGAAGGTACAAACCCGTTAAACTACGTATGTAGTTAAAAACTTTTGTCTCATTCTTACAAAACTATGCCTATTGTGTTATCTCATTCGACTCCCTCTTCACTTTTCTTGCCTCGAATAGAAGAGGATTCTACTATTTTACATGTTTAACTCCGCTTAGCGCAGATTCTCGGTGACCTACACTTTTCTACAGTCGGAGTTAAATGTTGCTTGAAAATCTCATTTTACAGGTTTTTGTTGTTTTTTTTAATTTGCTGGTGAAAGATGTCACTTGAAGATAAGGTATTATTCTGACTTTCGTCTGTCTAGTCAACGGTAGCGTGGTCTTTTCGCATGCAAGCAAATATCATTTCACCAGCTGCAAGTCATGTAGAACCGGTTCACGGAGACTGAATCTAGGAGTTTCTTTTACTCCACCCCAACCATCCGCTCTTTGCGACCCTCGTAAGAGGCGACCAATCACAATCGTCAAACGAACGTCAAACGTCAAAAGATTACCGTAAGAAACAATCTGCTTCCTCCAGCCCGTGCCCGCTGCCGCGCCGGCCCGGTGGACACGATAGTAATAACAGCTTTAAATCTTCCCTATAAATACACCGCTCCAACCGGCAGGTGCGGCATTCAACATCCGGTTTCCTCGACTATCAGATCCAACCCCCGTTGAGTTTCTTGCTGGGTCTTCTCAGAGAGAGGCCCCTAAGGGAAACAGTGTAGTGGAAATGATCGAGACGCCCTGAACTGAGGTCTGCATCCAACTAGGTGGCCTTAGTGGTCGCATAGTTCGGTGAAGCTATAAAGTTTTCATATGGCCCAACAACAATCTTCAGTCAGAAAATAAAAACATTTTTTTATACATGAGGTCGCAAACAAGATAAGTGTTGCCTAGTGACAAAATAGACAACCCAATAGGCATAGCTTTGTTAGAATGAGACCGAAGTTTTTAACTACATACGTAGTTTAACGGGTTTGTACCTTCCTTACCAGGCGTCTTTGAGGACTAACTTACTATTTCTGTTGAGATTTCTAATTATTTATGTTACATGTAGCATATCATTATAAAGTGTATTAAATGTAGAAGTTTTTAAAAGCGAATTAAATTTTCAAACTCTCATATTTTTTAATTTTTTATCGTAGCTAAGTTGACTGAACATTTTTTTCCCACTGGTTCCGCGAAGTTTATGAACCCACTGTAACTTTATATGAGATGATTTGTGTTAATTTATGATTTCATCTGAATAAAACAGTATTAGGCTTTAAATTAAAACTATTTTCGTTTGGTTCCGACAGTAAATAAAAATTATATTGGACTTTTAATGACAAAATCGGGGATTTTTTTAAGAAAATCTTAAAAATCGAATAAATTCTAAAACTTGAACCAAAATGAAATTTAATAAGTGGAAGTAAATAGCTAATAACCTCACCTATCCACCATTTTCATTTGGCTACTCAACCTCCAAACACCCTGTATATTTGGTTTCACATAAGAACCCTTTTGGGCATAGCAAAGGATGGAGACAGTCCGAGTTTTTTATATGTAGGTATTGAACGAATGACAAACTCTTATAAGCAACATGCATTATTTTACTTATTATTGTTTGTCAATAGTATTTTAGCCATTAAAATGAGAGGCTATGTATTTTATGTCTGGTTTTTAATATGTTTTATTAAATTAAGAGTTATTTCAAAATTACAATAAAGATTTTTGTGTCAAAAATATTTTTTATGTCGTAATAAAATTTGTTAATAAGAGGCGCTATGGGATAGATAGGTAATAGAGACCACCTGATATAATGACGAGGCTCAATGGGATACGTAGGCAATGAAGGCCGGCAGTTGTAAATAAATACATACTGTTCAACAAGTGGCTTGAGTTTGAAATCATGTAATGGAAGTTTATGTAAATAATCTTTTGTTTTTTTGAGCATTTATTACGCTCAAGCCGTAAATTCATCATCAGCAATTTATTTTTGACATTGGTTCGGATCAGAAACTTGTAGCACCAAAATCTCAAGGAGCGATTTGAGCAAAAAAATAATTAAATAATAACATACACATAATAATAACATTCTGACATCAATGCTGCGATCGCTTTTATAAATGATAATTTAAGAAGCATCTGCAATTGGGCTAAATCTTATGGTCTCCTGCTTAATCCCAATAAGAGTCAAGCGATCATCATTGGGAGTAAATACTTTCGTGGTCGTCTTGATGTCTCTTCATTGCCCTCTGTTTGCATCGATGGTATTCCCATAGTCTTTTCTGAGACAGTAAATAACTTGGGTGTTACTTTTGACACCGTCCTTAACTGGAATGCCTATGTTTGTGCAGTTAGTAGCAAGGTTCACTTCTCCCTTCATTCCCTAAAAGTTCTCCAATCCTTTCTTCCTTTAAAAACTAAGATCTCCCTTGCTCTGTCACTCATTCAGCCCATTATAGATTATGCCGATGCATGCTACTTAGATGCCACCGAGGAAGTTCTTAACAAGCTGGAGCGCTTGCAAAATCTGCTGATCCGATTTATTTTTGATTTGAGGAAATTCGACCACGTCACTCAGTTCCGCAAACAGCTCCAGTGGCTTCCGGTCCGCCTTCGTAGGAACACTCGCATCCTGTGCCTCCTTTACAATATCCTACACAATCCTTGTTCCCCTTCCTACCTGCGTCAGCGTTTTTCTTTAGAACACGCTGAAGATGCTGACTGCAGAGCGCATAAGAAGACCCTTTTATCCACACCATCCCACACCACTGACTTCTTTTCCTATTCCTTTACTGTCCATGCCGTTAGGCTGTGGAATTCCTTGCCCTCGGATATCCGAAATTCCCTAACCATATCTGGCTTCAGAAGACGTGTAAGAGAATACTACTTGTCTCAAAGCTAATATGTATATATATATGTGTAATGTATGTATATATGTATGTATATACAGGGTCTGTCGTAATGAATGGATAACCCGTTACCTACAGTTGATCCGGATGTGAGGCTATAAGAAAATGGTGTCTTCTTGCCAGGGTTGTCAACCATAAGAAAATGGCGTAGACTTTTAAACTTTTTTATAAATTTCGCTATTTTTTTCATTTATTCCGCTGCCATTTCTTCAAATTTTGATGTATTTGTATAATTCTTTTAGTATTATACTGCTGAAGACGTGTATTATGTAATTTAAATACAATTTTAGGTGTTATTCACGTTGAACATTATCAAAATACTCATTTTAAGAAAAATATTTCCAATTTTTTTTCTTTATGTCAACTTTTGATCATCTCCTGTGGAAAAAAAAAGTATGACGTTATAGCTGCCCATGATCTCAATAAATTGTCTAATATGTGTAGATTCTAAAAAGGTATAACGATGTGTACTTTACAAGCAACATTAAGTTACAGGAGCGAGAACACTAATCAAGGTCGGAATTTTTATTTTTCAAGTTATGTTATAAATGGTTGTAAAACTTCGTCATAATGATTTTATTCTATCAAGATACTTTGCACAAACACTATCGGGCCACTAATAGGATATTCAGAAGAAGACCCGGTTGTTTTTGGGAAAAAAATAACATTACTTCACGATAATAATGTAATGAAAATGTACAAATGAAAATTGTTGTGCTCTAATAGTTACATGCGACAAACATGTTGCGACAAGTTTATTCGAAATTGAAACGGATTTAAAAAATCGAACAAAGACCGCGTTACAAAGAAAAGTGGAAAAAAATAGAAGGAAATCGTCCTTCCATAAATGCATTGTGCACTTTAATGAACACACGGTAATCAGGATGTCGCACATTTGGAAATCTTACACGATAAACACTAGAAGCTCTATTGGTGCTGCCATTACATACACCGTAAATGTAATGCATGTTCGCGTATTCGGCCGGCGTATACTATTGCGGCATGATACACAAACTACACAAAAACTTTTCCAAAACAACAAGTTCAATCGATAGCACAACACAATGTCCGTAAATGTGAGCAAAGTCATCAGTATCACCACGTTATCAAGTCCAAATCACAAGGAAAATCATAGTCAAATATTAGAAAGCAGTAACAAATTGACGAAAATAGTGGCCCCGATTCTCAAAACACTCTCTAAAACTAAATTAAAAATATCGCTGTCACTTTCTCATGCTTCGTATTAGAACAAGACAGGTACATTGGTCTCACTAAATTTAGTCCACATCATTGTGAAATTGAACAAAATGCGCTGAGGACTAGCCTAAAATTGCCTTCGCCGTGTCATATTGCACGTACATTTTAGTTTGACAGGACTAAAATGATTACCTGTCTCTGTCTTATACTATTGATGAGTAAGTGACAGCGATAGTTTTAGTTTAGTTTAGAGAGGGTTTTCAGAATCGGGGCCAATGTGAACAAAAGGACATGCGATGGTCAAAATCACACTGATGTGATGAGTACCCTTTTCTTTGTAAAATCCGTTTTAATTTCGAATAAACTTGTCGCAACATGTTTGTCGCATGTAACCATTAGAGCACAACAATTTTCATTTGTACATTTTCATTACATTATTATCGTGAAGTAATGTTATTTTTTTCCCAAAAACAACCGGGTTTTCTTCTGAATATCCTATTAGTGACCCGATAGTGTTTGTGCAAAGTATCTTGATAGAATAAAATCATTATGACGAAGTTTTACAACCATTTATAACATAACATGAAAAATAAAAATTCCGACCTTGATTAGTGTTCTCGCTCCTGTAACTTAATGTTGCTTGTAAAGTACACATCGTTATACCTTTTTAGAATCTACACATACTAGACAATTTATTGAGATCATGGGCAGCTATAACGTCATACTTTTTTTTTCCACAGGAGATGATCAAAAGTTGACATAAAGAAAAAAAATTGGAAATATTTTTCTTAAAATGAGTATTTTGATAATGTTCAACGTGAATAACACCTAAAATTGTATTTAAATTACATAATACACGTCTTCAGCAGTATAATACTAAAAGAATTATACAAATACATCAAAATTTGAAGAAATGGCAGCGGAATAAATGAAAAAAATAGCGAAATTTATAAAAAAGTTTAAAAGTCTACGCCATTTTCTTATGGTTGACAACCCTGGCAAGAAGACACCATTTTCTTATAGCCTCACATCCGGATCAACTGTAGGTAACGGGTTATCCATTCATTACGACAGACCCTGTATATATATATATGTATGTATGTTTGTATGTAATAGATATGTATGTGTATATATTTATTATTCATTGCATTATATGTGTATGTTTATGTACATTTAATATATGTATAATGAAATATATGTCTAATATTTATTTATTTTACACAGCAGCACAGAACTTGCTTTTGTACCACCACTCCGATCATAGGTCTACTGTAAGAAATTCCTTTAAGGGATAAGTAGTACCTTTGTACAATGTTTTTTTTTTGTATTTTCTTTATTTTTGTATACATTTTTACTGTGCACTGTACATAAATTATTAATAAATAAATAAATAAATAAATAAATATTACTTTGATGCTAGTTTAGCTTTTTACCTCTCCATCTCTGGATAAAGCCAGGCTGAACTGAGCACCGCATTCGACTTGCACAACACCCAGAGTGTTCAGTCTTTCAACGTTCATCGGAATCGCACAGCCATCCGACCCGCCACGGCCTAAGAAAATAACAACGTGTCAATATTTAGTTTCTTATGAAAAAAACACACAATAAAAAGCTTACTACACGAATAAAAAAGGCCCACTTAGAATGGTTTGAAAGAAAAGAAAGCAATTAAAACAGAATTCAAAAAAATACACTACGAACTACTAAACAACATTCTATTCTCTATTCGGTTTTCAGTATTTACGGACTTACAGAAGGTGATACATTTTTTCGCGTTTTCCAATTTACCACGACACCCTTAACATACCCAACTTGCCAAAATCACCGTCGCCCCATGAGAACACCTTGCCGCAGGCGGTCAGGGCCAGGGTCTGAGCGTCGCGGGAGCCACACGCCACTTGGATCACGCGGTAGTTCGCTAGGGCTTGCACCTTTAAGACAAAAGTTCTTGTTAGTAAAACAAGTTTAAAATAACAAGCTTTTATCATTGTTTTATATAAACTTGCAATGTCATCCAAAATAAGTTTGTATACTAAAATGTTATACTATTTTTTTTTTATCAGGGAAGTTGTCAAATTTGAATTGTAACAATCCTAAGGACAAACATGAATACATTGCAATTTAAATAAGAGCTTATAAAAAATAGGAATTAATACAGTAGGGTTATAAAAGAAACCGACATTAATGTCAGAATACTATTATAGTTATAAAAAAAACAATTCTTCTGATATGTTTACTATGCCAGAGAGAAGATAGGCTTTAGAGTTTCAATAAATTATCATTTCCTAAACATAAACAGTATACCCTAAACCACTACATACATATCCCATATTTCAACAGGACCCACCACTCATCATAACACAGCAGACAGAAACCTACCATATGCGGCACCAGCTGCGTGACGTCATCCCCGTGCCCCAGCCGGCCGTACTCCCCCATGCCCCACGTGTACAGGTGCCCCCGCGCCGTGACGCACGCGCTATGCGCCGAGCCGCACGCGATGCTGATGACGCGCTCGCCCGCCAGGGTCTCCACGAGGCGCGGCACCTCCAGGGTTAGACGGTTGCCGTGGCCTAGTTTGCCGTCCTCGCCTTCGCCCCACGAGTAAACCTGGAATTGGCAAAGTATTAAAAAATATTCGCTAGAACATTGAACACGTACCTAGATCTGAGTGAAAAAAAAAACACTTTTTGATTTTTGTCTGTGGCGACATAGATGGCGCTTATTGTCGCCAACATTCTTTCCCGGCGGTACGCATATAAATGACACCTAAATACAAGGCCGATCCTAGATCGCACTATTGAAGAGTTTACGCGGTTAAGTATATGTACGACTTCCGAAATCTTCTCAGTTGGTCCTAAACCCGTCTCCCCTTTCACCGCCAAATGTTTTTTTGATATGCTAAGAAATGATATTAGGATGGTTACAATTTAGTTTGTCAATTTAATGGGTTACATCGACTTCGAACAAGAAAATTTAAGGTTTCCAGCGACTCATGCATTTGTGCAATGACTATCTATTTTCAATCTTAACGAGAAGGAAAAATCAAGAAAAAATAACAGTGACAATGAGAAAAAGTTGTGTACAAACCCTTTTCTATTAATATTAAAACATGAATGACTTTAATCATACCTTGCCATCAGCAGTAAGCGCAAGCGCATGTTTCCCGCCAGAATGCACAGCAACCTTCCTCACTAGCGTGTGAGATAGATAGGGATTCGCCTTCGGTGTGGAAACATTGTTGCTGTGGCCGAGCCCGAGGCGGCCGTTGGTGCCTTCTCCGCACGCATATAGCTACAAATATAAAGCAATGATAAATAAATAAGGTTTAGTAACTAAATATGATAGAATAGACAAAGTTACGGATACTTTTTTGCAAAGAAAAAATAATATTACAAACTTAAACTTATTTTAATAGTTTAAGAACTCTTGTATAGTATAAAACACATATTAAAAAAATGGTCTTAAATTGATGAGTATTTATTATAATGTAGATAAACTTTGTTTACTTACCTTGCCGTCATGGGATACAATGAAAAGCGTCTTAGATCCGCCCGCAATATGGACGGGTCGTAACGCGCTCAGCACCGGTGAGAATACGGGCACTTTTACTTTAGACCCCTTCACACCGCCTAGCTGATCCTTATCGTTCAAACCCCATACATAAACCTACACAAATAGGAAAAACCTTATATAACATCGCAGTTTTACCATGTTTCATACACATACCTAATTTAATTACATTCAAAATAGACATTTAAGTGATGAGAAAAACACTTACTTTTGGACAATCATTAGGTAGTGCTGGTGGATTATTATCAGCAGACACCGCCCCTGTAGGGTTATCTTTCTCCATCCAATCTTCTGCTACGAAATTCATGCTCTGAAACAAAATACCATCTTTACTCATCCATTCTCAATTTATGAAAAATAAATAAAGAAAGTATGTTTACCAGTAACACATCGGTGTATAGAGGGTTTGGTCTAAATCCAGTGATATAAAGACCGTACACACGACAGTTGGCGTTGATATTGTGGTTCTGCTTTATAACAATCTCGATACATGGGTAATACTGCAACAAATTCATAAATTGCAGCCTAAAATAAATGGTAAAAATAAACAGTGAACAACGTTAATTTAGAAATTTGAAACATCTTGATATTTTGACACCAGCAGATGTATAAAATTTGTCCATTTGGCGAGTAAAAATTAGCAAATATTTATCAAACAACTTAGAATACGTTATATGATTCTTCAACCCCTAAACGTCAGGTTTGGTCTGCCTCAAGTCTTATGCTCATAAATTACAGTCTATTCGCGTTAAGAAAATAGTGACAACTACAGGATAAGGGTGTATTCACAGTGGAGTAAAAGTACGAAAGAAAAATAATAATTTTATAAACAGTATTTTCGGACATGCCACATGCACTTGCTGTTTCTATGAGTATGCTCTCCACAGTTTCATTTAAATCACACAATTTAAAGTACTTATAAACATTGTAAATTATGTGTCTCTCTCCACTATGGATTATTGATCGACTTTTATTCTTTGGAATTGGTGAAGTATTCATTTTTTCAAAATTTATCGTTGGACAAGTCACGCAAAATCCACAACCGTTTCCTTCGAAGGTCAGTTCAACTGGTCACTGTGAACTCGACTTTTTAATTTCTAGCATTTTAATTGGCTGGGGCGCGTTGTCAGGCCGGCTGACAACGATCACTCACTATTTTCTTAACGCGAATAGACTGTAGCCAATATCAAGCTTATCTACAACAACCCAACCCAAATAATAAATAAATAAATCTCCAGACTAACACACCAATTATGTGGTCCTAAAGTAAGTTGCAGTAAGCACTTGTGTTATAGGTACTACATAATGGACTAGGGGAGAACCTAGTTACACCCAGACATGAGCCAATATCGAAAAACCATTTCAACGACATTGGCCCGACCCGGGGATCGAACCCGGAACCATCCGCTTAGCAGTCCGGTGTATATGTTACGGCTAATACCCGAAGTGCGGCTACACCTAGTTTTAGCCGGTTAGAAACATCAATAGGTTAGGTTAGTTAGGTTACTTCTTTGATACCACCCAGAAAAAGGAGTCCCGCCGTCGACTCATGATTGAAGCCAGTTTTTATATACATAGGTATAATATTTTTTTTACAGTTTTCCATATTAAAAACACTTCTAACCGGCTAAAACTAGGTGTAGCCGCACTTCGGGTACTAGCCGTAACATATATACCGCTGCACCACAGAGCTCGTCTTGCCCAAACTTACAGTTTTACAATCGGCCAACAATTGTATCTGCGCGAGATGCGGCTGCGGTCGGTCCCTTGCCGCGGGCGTGCACGGCACCGCCGCCAGTGACGTCAGCGCGCTGTCCTCGAAGCCGCCCCCCGCGCGCACGGAGAGGGCGGCGGGGGCGTGGAGTCCCCCCGCGACCCCGAGGCCGAGGCGGCGGATGCGGACGCCCGAGCGCATCTCTATGCGGATCCAGTGCTGGGGGGAAATATTGTTATTAATAATCATAAAATACTGCAGTATTAGATGTTGAATATAGTAATAACTGGAACATATCGATAACGACGGTCTTTTTGTACAGTTAATGCAAAATTCCATATTATAAACGACGAATTTACGGCGAAAAACGGATAATATTTATAAACACCTTTATTCCATTCTATTTTAGTCTTAAAAATTGGTAAATATACATCGTAATATACCGATATTATATAGAGCAAAACAAAAAAGTTAATTTGGCAAATAAAAAAAGATTTCATGGATTCGCGAGCTTCTCATCTTCCGCACACCATAATCCATTTTTTTCATTAGTTTTTAGCCCCTTTATTTCATCACTTCTTCCTACCTGTCCAGTAGCGGCGGAGCTTTGCCAGTAGGTATGCGGCTGCGAGTCTAGCAGCCTTCTTGCGCCGGCGCCGCTTCTACATGAGGAAACTCTCACGGCTCGGACGGCGCCCTTCCAGCCCACTACTCTACCGCCGGCGCTTTCTCCCCACTCCGCTAAAAGTCAAATCAAATCAAAAATTTATTTGCAATATGGGTAAAATTACAGTTCATAAAAAAATAATTTACAAAACACCATATTAGCCTTTATGGGCCTGCAAATGTCAGTTTAAAAAATAAATTAAGAATTATATATAAATCAAGCAAAAAAAGTCAAAATTAAAAAATGACAAACAAACCTTAAAATACTACTAATAACATGTCATTAAAATAAATTAATTATCTACATTACATGATCAAATAATTATTACAATGGTACCTTATTTAATTATTACAATTACTTATCCTTATCATTAAAATATTCATGTATAGAGTAAAAACATTTATTTATTAAATAGGATTTAAATTTGCCTTTAAATTCATAAAAATCATTTATGTTTTTTATCTCCTCTGGCAATTTATTAAAAAAAAAAACAAAAATGTATTTTTTCATATAGTATAAAACTCTTTACGGAGAGATTATCAACTGATTAAATTACAGTTATCACAAAAATGTGTGTTTCAGCAAATGCACATTACATAACATCATCCAATATTCCTCGTGTAGTCGCAAGATTAAGAGTACAGTGTAAGTGTAACAATAATATAAACTGGAAATAAACTTACACTGATCGGTGACCAGTTCCATTTCGCTAACTTGACCAGTCCACTCTGGTTGTTGTGGAAAGTCGACTGTCAAGTCTCTGCTGTTGCTTGATATCGCTATAACAATAAAACAATATACAGTAACTAGGTTCCACAAACAAAATATAAACAAGTTGAGACCAGGAAAACTTCGAAAGGCTGTATTTTTTTTACTAAAACATTGTTTTTGTTTTTTAATTACCAACAACCTTGTTATGGGGAAACCCGTATCAAAAACCATTATTTGTGTCATCGCATGGTTCATATGAATTACTAGTGGCCACCCAAGACTCCGTACTCGTGGAAGTCAGTTTCCCCGTGGGAATGAGAAGTTTTCCGGCGTTAAAAAGTACCCTATGTGTTATTCTGATGTATGTACCTTATAATGTAAAGTTTCATCAAAATCTGTTTAGTAGTTTTTACGTGAAAGAGTAACAAACATCCATACATCCATTCATACATACTCACAAACTTTCACGTTTATAATATACTAGTGGCCGCCCGCGACTCCGTTCGCGTAGAAGTCGGTTTCCCGTGGGAATGAAAAGTTTTCCCGCGGTAAAAAGTACCCTATATGTTAATCTGATGTATAAGCTATATTACTGTAAAGTTTCATCAAAATCCGTCCAGTAGTTTTTACGTGAAAGAGTAACAAACATCCATACATCCATCCATCCATCCATCCATCCATCCATACATCCTCACAAACTTTCACATTTATAATATTAGTAGGAAGTAAGAAGACAAGATACCTCAAATATTTGTCCGAGATTCATATCAGCAATTCTGAAAAACCACTCAATTAAACTAATTTTAAACCTAAACCCTTACCAAAGATACTTACAACTGACAGTCCCCACACTGGTATGATCGATGCAGCCCCACTTGTACCTTGGCTGCGTGACGGCCGCCCGCACCCTGACTCGGTCTCCGGGGGCGAACGGCGCCGACCCTGACACCACTTCAGCATGAGACGCGCGGACGCCACACACGCGACCTAGGTTGCGCCATTCCACCTAGGCACCACGAAAACCATCAATTAAGTATGCGGGGATAAACTTATAAAAAAACAAAGACAAATGAATTAGCATAGTGATATTAACATAGGTTGTGGTATTATACTTACAAGAATGAAAACGTTGTGTTTGATGTCCCTTTCCACTTTTTGTACCTGACCGACGTCGCCTAAAGCTACCTTAAATCCAAAATCAAATAACACTTAGAAGTCTTATCATACGTATTAAACTAAGAATTAAAAACTTAAATGTAATACTTACAGCTTCATAAGTTTTGCAACACCTAACAGTCATTCCAGGAGTAATAACATCAGACAAATACTGCGCGTACTCATCTTCCGAAGCGAAACAACTGCGCCATCTATACGGCGTCGGTTTCTTATCTTGTTTCGACGAATGAGGCTTTATCTCATACAACGTTTCGTCCATTCCGTGCGTTGGAAGCTCAAGCAAATACGCTACGAGAGACTCAACTGAAGGCACTGTCGTTCCACCTGCAAAAATCTACTTTAAGCTAATGTCCTAAAGTTTAAATTGGCATGAAAGATAATGGCAGGTTACCTAAAGCCTGAATAGCGGCGTATACAGCGTGACGAGAAAATCCCATTTCAATGACCTGTTGCACTTGCGATGAATTTGCCCATGTGTTTAGGTCTTTGCGTGCTGCAAAATTGATGATGATGTAAGCAATTCATATACAATTATTGTGCTGGAAATAATGCTAAGAATACTTACATAGAGATGCGGTACTCGTAGACGGCCCGGAAGACATTTGTAGAAGAACGTTGCTTCGATCTATTATAGGTATTTCCGGTTGAGGATCATGTTCTTTATCTTCTCCTTGAGAAAATAATTTATCAATTAGTGTAATTTCTGGTTTAGTTTATTAAGTTCAGCTACTTTTTTCAATAAAGATAAAAACACTATAAAAAGGATATTTACCATTAACATGTGCAGCCAATTGCTGAACCACAGTTAAAGCAGCAGCTGCTAATTCATTGACGCTATAAGCTGCCGCCAAAGGGCTCGGTCTAGTTGCCAACGACAAAACACGACGCAACAAAGTCCCTTCTGTGCCTATACAACTTCCTCTATCTGTATCTAAACGTAGGAAATACAAGTTTAAGACAACGAACTAAAATTTAAAATCCAATGCTTGTTATTGTAATTACTTACTATTCTTGTTAGCATTATCAGGTGGTTGCATAAGAACTTTTCTTAGTCGAGTGCGAGTGGTAAGTAACCCTTTGACCGCACATAAAGTTAGTAGCTCCATCTGTTGTTTTCGAAGGCCACAAACGTCTATTTCCGCTGAAATGATATTATAAGTAGATTCGCTCGTTATAATAATAAAATATTAAAGTTAAGGTTTTTTTTCTCATAAATGATTTCAAAGTTTTACCTGGTAAGTGTTGTGGATGATGCGATGAAGTTAAAGGTCCTGCGCCAAGCAATGCCGCACATACTCTAAGAGCACTTTCACCACCACCTAGCGGCTGTGATAGCCGCTCATTTTCTGCACTTTGTATCGCATTTAAATCCACCTAGTAGTTTAATCTTTTATTAACGACGCCGTATACATTTAAATAAATGTGAAATATGAAGTTGATTAGAATATGTACCTTAGAAATACTGTTATCATCGTGCACCAAAGTAAGTTTAGCCCGTTGCGTTAACTGTGTAATTATTGCATTTCTGGGCGGAGATCCAGCCGATACCCTCTGTCCGAGTCTCAATCGCCATTCCATTCCACCGACCACTCCCAACGCCCCCGCTGAGGAATTCAAACAATAGAATGTGTTCAAAATTATAAAAAAATATTTTTTAAATAATTAAATTAGTGGAATTAAACAAGGGTTAAGTTTGAATAGAATATTACCTATAAGACACGTTTCCAAACTAGGTGGCGCTGGTTTGACAGTTTGCGTCAATTCTTGACTAGTGTTCGGCCACATTTGCCAATCATGTGTCACCTATAAATGTACAAATCAAATGTTACATAAAATAGGAGACTAATTTTTTATCGCAAAACGTTTGCACGCTAAGGAAGCAAACTATTAAAAAGACATGACGCTAATATGTGAAACGTATTTTAATTTAACAAAGTTGGCACGTTAATAATACATTCATAACTAAAGGGATCTTGACTCTTAATTACCAAATATTATTTTTAAAATGTTGCTTATCACTATTATGTAAACTTAACAACATTCTTATTTCTTCGTTACCATCTGAGCAGCCAACTGCATCTTATCGCTAAGCAGCGATGTGATGGGTCCGTGCCACTGAGGCGCGGCGTCCAGTTGTCTCACCAACTGGACCAGAGCGCCGCAAGTGCCGCCGCCGTAACTAGCCGTGGCCGGGGCGCGCCATCGTAACTCTGGCATAGTTATTAAGATGTATGAAATTTAGAGGCAAGTGTATAAGTGGTTGAGCATGTAAGTTGTAGTGTGTTGGAAAAAGATGTTAAATTGTTTTTAAGGAGAAAACAGTTCCCTTAAAATACTGTATTAGTAAATAGGCGTGAGAAAATACTATATTAGTGAATGAGTGACGATTTGGTCTTATTAATCGACTTTGAGATCTGGAAGGTTTAAGAGTGATACTAGATTTAATTCAACATTTTCTTTCATTTCTTGCATAAAGCAAGGCCATCTTACCCATTTGATGGGTTTATTAAAAACAACTAATAAGTTACGACATAAAAACAAAATTATAGCAACTCAAATTTGTGTTCATTGATTAGTTACGACCTTTCATTAACTTGGTGCGACTTTTAGACGAAAACAAGTATAAAATCCTTTTTTTTTATAATATAGGTAGCATACGTGCATGCGGGTCACCTGTTGGTAAGTGATCACTGTGGGTGTTGGGGGTGTTTTGCTGGCACAGATCACCTCCTAATAGATTCCGCATGTTCGTACATTTACATTGTATCAGGGTCACCAGAAGTTGAGGAACGGGAGAGGAAGTAATGACATTCTGATTGGCTAGTTCAAAAACGTTCTAAGATGCACCCGTCAAATAGTGATGTAAGTATTCGATAAAAGTACCGAAATTATAAATATCGTTTAATAAAAATATCGATCGAGGGTGGTCTTCGCTTTTTATATATGTAATACTAGTGGCCGCCCGCGACTCCGTTCGCGTGGAAGTCGATTTCCCGTGGGAATGAGATGTTTTACCGCGGTAAAAAGTACCCTATGTCCTTTTCCAAGTTTAGTTCTTTCTTCGGATTATTCCACTATGTTCACCCAGGTGATATCACCCAGGTGAACAAAGTGGATTTTAAAGAGTCCTTTGTTCACCTTGGAATCTGTTCACCTAGGTGATATCACCCAGGTGAACAAATTCCACTTTATTGGTCTCTTTTGTTCACCTTGGAATTTAATCACCCAGATGAACAAACGCGACTTTTGCAATTTCAATTGTCGACTTTATTCACCTGAAGAAATATTAAAAAGACAATTATATTCAAGGTAGTTTAATGTTATTTTTACACAAAGAAACAGAAATAATAATGGATATTATAAAATAATGTACAAAAAAAATTAAACTTAATAAAATTTCTTAACTGAATTGGATATTTTCTTATGGCAACACTTGGGTTTTATAAATCAGCAACCTACCCTCAAAGTAAAAATAAATGATTTGTTCAGAATCACTATACTCGTATTGTCTTGAGTGGACGTGTGTTGCATTTTACGGAGTAAAAAAGACAACTATATTCGAAGTAATCAAATGTTGACTTAAACATAAACAAAGATAAAATCAAAGTACATAGTTGGTTATAAACCAGATACATTAGAACGAAATACTTTTTTTTGCTGTAGGTCATATTAGATCAAACCACACACATAAAACAACATTTTTTAAAATTCTGTTTTAGCGCAGTTTTTCTAGAAAATGACCAATCGTTATTTGGCCTTCTATTAAGGCCATCTGACAATCTTCTATAAATTTATTGCGAAATGTAATAGGCATCGCATTAGATGATGATTCGCCGTCAATATCTAATCTTTGTTTTAGTCGCAGCTTACAAACTGATGCATCTTTTCTTAAGGCATTAATTAAATGTAATATATTATTTTTTCTGCGACCCACAGAGCTATTTATATGTTTTTTTCTTAAAGTATTCATAACCGTTATATAACATTACTTTGCCTCGACCCTTTATTATAATCGTAATGTCATTCATTATATGGTACTTGTCTTTTACACAAAGTTATTTATTTAAATTTATTTTAATAAATTAAAATCACACAAATCAGTCATCTACAGTGACGCCTTAGATAGGATATTCAGACGTTTGTCACGGCAACAGTGACACTGCCACTCATATTTTTATTGTAATATGTGGGTTCTTTGAACCAAAATGGCCCAAAAGTCGGCGTTGAATCACTTCGAATATAGTTGTCTTTTTTACTCCGTAAAATCCAACACACGTCCACTCAAGACAATACGAGTATAGTGATTCTGAACAAATCATTTATTTTTACTTTGAGAGTAGGTTGCTGATTTATAAAACCCAAGTGTTGCCATAAGAAAATATCCAATTCAGTTAAGAAATTTTATTAAGTTTAATTTTTTTGTACATTATTTTATAATATCCATTATTATTTCTGTTTCTTTGTGTAAAAATAACATTAAACTACCTTGAATATAATTGTCTTTTTAATATTTCTTCAGGTGAATAAAGTCGACAATTGAAATTGCAAAAGTCGCGTTTGTTCACCTGGGTGATTAAATTCCAAGGTGAACAAAAGAGACCAATAAAGTGGAATTTGTTCACCTGGGTGATATCACCTAGGTGAACAGATTCCAAGGTGAACAAAGGACTCTTTAAAATCCACTTTGTTCACCTGGGTGATATCACCTGGGTGAACATAGTGGAATAATCCCTTTCTTCATACCAAATTTCATCAAAATCGGTTCTGTGGTTTAGGCGTCAGACAGACAGACCGGCAGACAGACAGAGTTACTTTCGCATTTATAATATTAGTAAGGAAAGGATTAAATGGGACTATTTCTATTTTGAGCTCAAATTAGAAAAGGGCAGACCAACAAAAAAAAATTCGGACTATTAGAACTTTTGGCGATATCAATTATCGCTATGGCACCAAAACTGTGGGACAAGTACTATAGCTATTATAACATACTGAAGCTCAGATGTCGCAATACATTTTTGCCAAATATATTTTTAAAATATTAATTTTAACGCGTATTTAGGGGATCACTTGCAAGAATTCTGTTCACTTGTGATGGTCATTGTCTGGTTTATAACCTAAAAAGGTAAATAAAAACCTTTTTAAGTAGGCATTAGACTGTTTTTGTCTAGCCTAGATAATATTTTGTTTATGATCTCTAAATGAGATAGCGAACATTTTTTACAAATACAAATCTCTATTTTTACACTTTACGTTCGAAATTTACTTTCTTTCCATTACATGTCAGTTACATGTAAAGTACGATGATGACTATTTAATTATCAAATTGATGTGGGAAATCATTTTATACGTTAATTTTTGCTGGCCCACACATTTAATTTTTGGCCCAAGTTTGTATGGGATTCGTTTCTTATTTATAAATGTTAGATTCAAAGTAAATATTTTTTACCTAATTAGAGGGTGCTACACGATATCACCAACGCCTGCCAAGCTGCGGGTGGAAATGTAGTTTAAAATTTGGCTAAGAAGTTAAGCAACCTCTTTTTACGAAAAATATCGATACATCGATATCGTTAATGTATAACTTTCGAACTCTAATATTACTCGGGTAAACTCGTGTTTCTTTAAAAAAATAAACCAACGCAAGTTGAACTCCACAAAAACAAATATTCGCTGTCACAAAAACGGAGTGACACGGATACGAAAGTGTCTGAGGGTTGGTCATGACTAAATCAAAAAATGTAGGCGTGGCTTGCACCATGATTTCAATGGCATGGTGGCGAAACATAGGTCGTCGCCTTTAATTCGGAATCTATTAGGGGGTGATCTGTGGTTGCTGGCCTTTGACAAAATTGGGTACCGGATACCGCACTCACCGAACGAAACGCAGGTAAATCGTCCCTACTTCACGTCGGTTTTCTGTGCGACGGTGGTATTTCACCGGTCGAGTCAGCCCACTAATCGCTGCAGACAGAGCCTACAGCTAGACTCTACCACCTTACCTAGGCAGTGTTCGTCCACGGGCGTGCACAGCGGCCGCATGGCGGGGTCCGCGGGGTGCGTCTCCAGCCACAGGCGGCCGGCCAGCGCCAGCAGCTGCGCCGCCACCGTGCGCCGCCACTCCGCCGCGCCCACGTGCTCCAGCAGCACTTTACGGAGCAGCCAGATTGACTGGATCTGGGAGGATTTTGAGGTTAAATCGTGTTTGGTTAATCATTTGTTTAACTAGTAGGTATCCACGAGTTCAACTGTGATAAAAGTGATCTTTCCCGTGGGAAAAAGTATCCTATTTTCATTCCTACGTAGATTTTATTGAGAACTAGTGGCCACCCGCGACTCCGTTCGCGTGGAAGTCGGTTTCCCGTGGGAATGAAAGGTTTTTCCGCGGTAAAAAGTACCCTATGTGTTATTCTGATGTATAGTAGTTTTTACGTGAAAGAGTAACCAACTACCATACATCCAAAAATAATCACAAAATTAGTAGGATTTAAAAAAAATGCCATGCCATTTTCCGCCGGTTTCTGAATTAGGAATTTAAAAATTTGTCATGTACCTATTAAGCCTACTGATATTTGAGTATTTTGTATGATCAATCACTATCACTAAGATATCCTACATAAGTTACTCGACATAATATTATTAATAATTCACAAATCGGCAGATTTTTTCAACATATCGTCCCCGTAGAAGGAAAAGTAACCAACTAACAAAATGTGACTTTCGAGAAAAACGCAATTTAGTGTATTTTTTGTGGAAAAATCGTCATATCTTTTTTATTTTAAAAGATATAACTGTGGTTTTTACATATAATGTAAATAACGGTTTTATTTACAATATGTAGTTTTAAATTTTAATATCTAATGCACAGGAGCAAAGATAAATGTTTAAATAGCAATTATCTATTTTTCCCTCTACATATAATTGTTTTTGTTCTTTAATTGGTTACTTTTTCATGTGAGTTATGTATTTTTCCTACTTCATAAAGCTAAAAAAATGTTGCTGACGATTGAGATAAAAGTTGTTATCTAATTTTTCCCCTTTTTTTAAATAAGTGAATAGAAGTTAGGTTATTTAAGTATGAATCAATTTTATGTTATTTTTATAGAAGTAGATAAAAATATATGTTAGATAAATGAAATGGTCTTCAATAATAGTAGTGGTCTTCCATAGTACAAAAATAAAAATTTTTAAAAACATAAAATTTTCGCATAATCAACATCATTTTGATTTTTATTAATCATCTTTACTTGCTGAACTTTCATTAGGGTAAACCGTGATAGATGCCCTACTTTTTTAGGGCGTCGTAATTTTAAACCTAACCAAATAAGTTATCATTGATTTTCTCAGTAGTTTTGTTATTTTAACTATTCATTCAGCTTTAAGGACTGTGTTTGTTTCTCTAGCTATTACGAGTTCAGCACAAATTAAGTTCTTGCGAGGTAATCGTTTCAGGAATAGTTGCCTACCCTTATGGATAGGTGCCTCGCTATGGAATAACTGAGCAGGATAGTTACCTATAGTAGAGGATAGACCTACCTATAAAATAGTCAAATTAAAAAAGAGTTCACAATGTTTGCAAAATATATTTTTTATACAATCGTTGGAATAATGTTATAGTACAGGTTTACATAGTTAAAGATATGCATTTCTTTCATCATAAATAATAACAGTTTTTAAGCTACAACTGATTTTAATAATCTGACGAAATATTGATCCCCTCGTTTCAATGAAACTAAGTTTATGACAGTATAATAATATTATTGCTGGGTATTTTTTGGCTTTTTACCTTGCATGGCAAGTACTGGTGCGGCTTGATAGTCCTTGCCGGTCCTATAATATCCTTCTTGTGAATGAAAGTAGAGGTCTAACAGTTGGAAGAAAAGATGTTTAGACTGTCATCGGGTTTTATAAAAAGAAAACTAGATATATCTGAACTTACTATGTCACCAATAGGGCGACCAGCTGTTCAAGGTGATTTTACTTGTTTCGTACAAAAGTCCCTCGTTAACAACATTGTATCCGTCAAAAGTGTATCTAACTATAAGTACCATATACTCAATATCTAAGAGGTATTTCCAGGTCATACAGACAGTCATACCCAGAAAACTAAAAGATGATAAGACAACTTTTTTGTTTGTAGGAAATTTAATGCCGAACCGCATAGATGGTTAAGAAACATTTGTTAGCAGCCAGTGTAATAAACGACGACACTTGCTGCAAAAATTTACATAGCCCTGAATTTGCATCTATCTTTTGTAAATTCGGGGCTATTATCCTTTTCGCTAGATATAGTTGCCTCAGTAGTTTAGTGGGCTCTTGTTTCTGCACTTGGACTCAAGTTTGGTTCTTTGTGCGTAGTTTGCTACTAAGAGTTTAGCCAGCCTAACTACGTACAGAAGCGCAGAAGTCCCCTTGGGTCATTCTTAAACTTTGTGGAGTGTCCTCGGGTTATCGAGGATTTGTGTATTCCAGGACGGGGATTCTATAAGGGGATGTTTCTTCAGTCTTCATGCAAGCTTTCTATAGTGGACTATCGGTGGAACCTTCATTCAATAGGTGTTTTTTGAAGGCAGTATGGCTGGTGATAAACAAGAATATGCAGGTTATGTCTACTCTGGCAGAGCACAAAAAACGCGGTCGGGTGATGGCAGTACTCCCTTCACAGCCGTCGGTCTGTTCCGATCGATTGTTTTTTTGATTTACGATTTGTTCTCACAGATAAGCGCGGAAAAGGCTTTAAGGTATCGGCGACGTTGAGACAGGGCCTAATGGTGCTGCTTTTAGCCAGTTCATTTGCAACGGCATTGCCGTGAGAACCACGATGCTCTTTAATAACCATTGAAGCGCGACCAATTGTTTTTGCAACCTTCTCCAAGCCTAAATGAAAATCGTTTAAAGTCCTGAGCTAACAGCTTCACCTTCAAGTGACCGCAGAATAGAGTCACTATCTGACACTATTGGAATATTACTGTTGGTAACTTTTCGAGGATGTAGTCACCTCATTTGCATGATCCAATGATAGCCTACACATCTTTTCTGCCAACTTTACAGCTGGACCTTTACTATCGCGATCGCCGTTATAGTCACGAATAGCAGGACAGCCAAGGACTAGGGGACTTCTTGTTTGTCTCATCATTTGGAGGAAGAGCACAGCCTGAATCAGTACTTTCCATGCGTGGTAGATATTTTCTCTTTGTTTTACAAATAACCAATATTATTGTAAAATAATTTAATTCGGTTCGTTTAAACGAGTAAATCCTTTTTTCGTCAGATTATTATAAGTTTTATATCAGTTGTAGCTTAAAAACTGCTGTATTATTTATGAACACAGAAATGAATATATTTAATTACTTTTCTTATTGACAACCTATAGTAGGCAACTTTCCAGCTCAGTTATTCCATAGCGAGGCATCCATAGGGGTAGGCAGGCACCTATCCCCAAAAAGATTGTTTGTCAAGAACTTTATGTATGCAAAACTCGTAATAGCTTGAGAAACAAACACAGTTTTTAAAGCTGTATGAATAATTTAATAATTGCATAAATTGATAGATTATGCTGATTCAGTTTTCTGAATTTCTGAAATGCGCCAAAATAACTAACTTACTCAACATTACTAACATTTCACATGTGCGTACTTCTAAATGCCTTTCAAGTGTCAAGGAAGAATTCACTAATTACACTTAGTTATTATTTTTGGCTTACCTTGGGTTATCTAAACCTGAAAATGTAATGGGAAAAACAACCAAAATGCTTTATGTAGTTTTTAAATAAGAACAAGGTTTATTTTTCTTACATAATGTTAGTTGGGTAGTTTTGCCTCCCTATTTCTCTAAACATTGCGAATTATCTATTTGGGCTTCTAAGAGGATATTTTAATTTCTAAAGTAGTTAGGAATACGCTGATTGGACAGAAAGATGCGCTATATTATAATGCTAACGAAAATACAATAAAGTGAATTTTGACAAAATGTTAGTTGGTTACTTTTCCTTCTACGGGGACGATATATAACACTAGTGGCCGCTCGCGACTCCGTTCGCGTAGAAGTCCGTTTCCCGTGGGAATGCGAAGTTTTCCCGCGGTAAAAAGTTCCCTTAATTCTTTCATACATATATTTTTGGTTCCTAGAACCGCTTTCGCAGCGCACGCAACGGAAGCCCTCAAGGATGAATAATTTTCCCCGTTTTTTTTCCATTTTCCATTATTTCTTCGCTCCTAATAGTTGCAGCGTGATGTTATATAGCCTAAAGCCTGCCTCGATAAATGGTCTATCCAACACAAAAAGAATTTTTAAATTCGAACCAGTAGTTCCTGAGATTAGCGCGTTCAAACAAACAAACAAACAAACAAACAAACAAACAAACTCTTCAGCTTTATAATATTAGTATAGATTGTATAGGGAAAGGGATTTTTCTCCGAATTTAACGCGTGCGAAGCTGCGGGCAAAAGCTAGGATATAATTATGTTTAGCTATGTTCAATAAGTTGTGTCCACTGAATTATCTGCCGTAATAGTGAAGTACTGTATAAAAAATCCGAATTGAAAACATAACTTTGAAACGAAAGAGTAGACAAATATAATAAGACAGCTTCGAACTGCTTGCTATCGGGATTTACACATGTTATTGTGAGTCAACTATAAAATATGGACATATGCTGTCGTGGGACATTTTTTATATAATTGTCGGAAAGAACACAGATTCGATGGACTTGGCCAGTTGAAGAATTACGTTACTATCTACCTTGTCTATGTTTTGAAATGCCAATGCCAATGTCAGCGACTAAATGAGATATTGGTTGCGGCAAGTTGTCTTAGCTTGGGTGTAGTCGTTGCGAGGCTTTATGAGATAACGACTGAATGAGTTTCGGTCATTTTCCGTTGAGTCTAAATAGCCCATCTATCTTGTTGGACGGATCATTGTTATTTGGTTCGTGGGGCAGTGCAGACGTTGAGTGAATAAATCAGTGATGGTCACACGCCGAATTCACCGCGCTTCCTATATCCATTTACATCCTGACGAATCTTCATGATTATTGTAAAGTTGCTTAACGTTGTGATTAATACACGCCCATACATGAAGTTCCACGTTTTATTTCGAAGTTTCCACCATGATCGAACCCAGTGATAACGAATTCCCCGTCATAATTATATATCCGTCATACATGATTTCTGTGTAGCTTTAACCATTAAGGTTGCACACACGACGGAGTCTTAATAAATAATAGTTTAAAAACTAAAATACCACGCTTTTATTGCTAATCGAACTAAAAAATAGAAAATAAAATTTCAAATCGGAGTAAAAAGCGTGGGGTGCTCGATATAGTATGTAGAGAGTTATGAAAATGAAGTAAAATGCACCCCTCGCTTTTTACTCCGATTTGAAATTTTATTTTCTATTTTTTAGTTCGATTAGCAATAAAAGCGTGGTATTTTAGTTTTTAAACTATTATTTATTTAAACTATTATTTTTATTTTCTACTTTTTAGTTCAATTAGTGATGAAAGGCGCAGATCGCGCGCTAGCTCTGTCTCTCTTACTCTCCTACAAAGGACCTAAAGATGAATTTATTAATCCTGGCGGTCCTAATAAGGATATTGGGAAACTGTTATTAAATTATTGCATTGTCATCGGTCCTTAATACGTGTGCAAAGTTTCAAATTAATCGAACTTCTGGAAATCGGTCAAATTTATGCTCAAAGATTCCATTACATAGATACAACCCAAGCTAATAAAAGCGTGGTAAAAATGGAGTAACTTCTCCCGTTTTCCCAACATTTCACTTCACTGCTCTGCTCCTATTTATTGTAGCGTGATGAAAATAATCCTATAACCTGCCCAGGAGTATGAAGAATAATTGTATCAAGTTTCGTTAAAATCCGTCCAGTAGTTTTTGTTTCTATAACGGTCCAACAGACAGACAGACAGACAGACAGCGAACAAAAATTTTACTGATTGCATTTTTGGCATCAGTATCGATTCCTAATCACCCCCTGATAGTTATTTTGGAAATATATTTCATGTACAGAATTGACCTCTCTACAGATCCTACTAATATTATAAATGTGAAAGTTTGTGAGGATGTATGGATAGATGGATGTTTGTTACTCTTTCACGTAAAAACTACTGGATGGATTTGGATGAAACTTTGCAGTAATATAGGTTATACATCAGAATAACACATAGGATACTTTTTACCGCGGGAAAACATTTCATTCCCACGAGAAACCGACTTCCACGCGAACGGAGTCGCGGGCGGCCACTAGTTTATTATAAGTATAGATAACTCAATTATGAATATTCCAAAATCCATTAAAATCGGTAATTCACTTAAAAGAAGTAGAACAATAGACAGACCTGTAAATAGACGAGATCCTGTGTGATAGCTTTGTCCATTGATGATATAATACTGTAGCAGAGTTCGAACCACGAGTCGGTGCACAGTGATATACGCATTTCTGGACTTTGGGCACTCGCTGAGAACAAAAAAAAAATGAATTTAATGATACCTGCATTTTTCCTTGATTGTTGTTATGTACATCATTATCATCACATAATATGTTTGTATGTTTGGCCGCTAACTCCTCCTTAAGTACGTAACTGATTTAAATGCGGTTTTCTCCATGTTTTAGGGTATTTATTCATTTAAATTTGTAAATAAAGAACGTTTAGAAAAAGTTTTTTTAAGTTAGCAAAAATGCAAGGGTTCGCGAGCAAGTCGGCAAAATTATACCATTGCGAAGCGTGGGCGGGTCGCTCGTATTTTAATAATCTTTTGTTCTACTTACAAAACAACACCAACATTACCTCTCAACAAGGCCAGCGCCGTGTGCTGTCCGGCCACCACGGCGGTGGGCGGCGGCAGCTGGTGCGCGTGCGCCAGCGCCAGCAGGCGGCGCTGCAGCGCGGCGGCGTTCCTCCTGGCGACGCGGCCCGCACACCCGGCGCCCGCGCACAGCGCCCGCAGCGCGCCCGTGCACGCCGCGCGGACCTCGCTCACCGGCCAGTACTCGATCGAGTTCTCCACTGGAAGGGGAGATACTATATTGTAGAGAGTAGAGTTGGTTGGGTTTTTTGTCTTGAATGAATATTAAAACTACTGAAACGAGAAAATTATTTTACCTCTTAGATTTACGAGATCATTATTATTTGAAATTAAACTCATTTTAACGGGTTTAATGGTTAATAAACGCGTAAAACCCATGAGTTTAATTTCAAACGAGAAGCATAATTTTATATTGAAGATACTTTTGGACAGGAGTAAACTAGTTTATGTTTCCGTTTTCACAAACAAGAAAAACGTTACATAAACGCTAATCGTCATATTTGAAATGTAATGAAATAAAATTACTTTATTGTATGTAGGATTAAAAACTAATCTCTTATTATATCTAATCTCTATGTATTATACATTGTCAAAAGCATTAAAAAAAAAGGTGTCACGGGACACCCCTACATACATCAACAATGGCCGTAGTAGACCGAGAGAAAAGGCTGGCGGAAAAAAAATTTTACAATCATAATTTAGATTTATATTCATTTAAAACGTGTACATTCAGTGAACATACAAATTATTTTCTCGTACCTACCCGCTCAACATTATTAATTTATTTGAAACTTAACCAGAGTTTGGCAAGACCATGACGTTCAAATATCATGAAACTTTACATATTTTAATTAACTTACTATTGCCGTGCACAGTTTCATCAATCGACGGAGGCGGTGATGGAGACCTCGCTAGTTTCAGATCATATTTCCCTTCCTTTCCCATTCTATAGGAATTAGTTCCACCTGCATCCCACGCCACTCTAACCCATCCATCTTCACCCAATTCTCCTATAACCCTGCCTTCGCCTCCTGGTACTCCATCCTAAGATATTAAAAGAAAACAAATATTTTTTATTGTGCTCAAATTTATGAAGGTACATAACCTTAGATTGGTTTTTATTTTACCTGGTCTCCCCATTTCCAATCCTTGCCTCGAACAACTCTGGTGCCAATTTTCATTAAAGAAGCAAGTTCAGGACCGGAGAGAGAAGCGCCTCTAGCTCTCGCCCCAAGTCTTTCATCCTCATATATTACAAGGCAATCAGCTGTAACAAGGGATTCAAATATTTAAAACCATTACCATAAGAGTTAAATTACTTTGCTTTGTTGTATAAGACCGTACCTTTAGATTTCAACCCGTTGCAAATAAGAGATGTGTATTGGGAAGTATCACCACCGATTTGTTTTAACAATGTTAAACATGAGCTAAGAGCTCCACCGTTTATAAGTTGTTCTAATTCTGGTCCTTGACAGCCCTCGATAAGTAGCGATAACAACGTTATTAAAAATCTGCAAAAATATACATAATAGAATCAATTGTGCTTAAAAAGAAATTAACTCGATAGGTATAGTAGTAGATAAGTAACAAACCTGGCCCTAGAAGGTCTATTCAGCAGGGCGTGGGCACCATAATTCGCACTCATCTTCAAAGGCAGGGGCTGATGCTGCTCTCCTTCCAAAACCTTCGCCTTTAACTCTATCAATACAAAATCAATCAATTTCGATCTTTCTAAAAGCACCATGTACTTCGTATAAGGTATCACAGATTCTATGCCATTTAGAGGAGATGTTATAGGAACAGTAGGTTTAAGAAGTACTTGAGGAACGGAGTCAGCCATTGACGCTCCTAGCAGGCCAACAAGTGCGGCATATTTGACGCTGTCAGACATCGTTTGCGATGAATGAAGAGTATTATTTATAATTGAGTATCCGCTTTTACGTATCTCAGCTCTTTGAACTTGACAGTATAAAGCTCTTCTTAAAATATCAACATCACAAGGTTCTTCTGTCATAACAAAGTCGATTATCGAAGTCGTTAAGCTCTGCTGCTCTGAGGTAACTTCTTCCAACATCCAATATAAATCCTTTTCATCACATGCAAGCTTTGCCACCCACGCATTCACAAACTTATTTCTTTCAGAATTATCATCATCTTTTTCTTCATCAGCCATTATGAGATCATTTTTCAAATCGTCGGCGAGCATCATCACATGTTTCTCGCTTTCCATCGATTCTTTGAGAATCGAGTTATCAGTAATATCGTTAACTGAACTTATTGATAGTTCGTTAGTTGGAGTCTTATCATCGTAATCTTTGTCTAGAATATCTTCCCTTTCAATTACACTTGTGCGACATTCATCGTAATTGGAAGCGTTTTTCAAATCTTTTTCTAGCGGTTTATCTTTGGTTTTGAGTTTGGATTTGTTTTGTTGGTTAACTAATTCTTTTGTACTGTAATCTCCAGCGCTGTCGTGAGTTTTGGATGATTCTATAATAATGCTGGGAGTTAATTCATCTGGGGTTTTGGTTGAAGCGTTGGCGATTGATGATTTGATCAGTAAGGCATCGCCTTGAAGTAAGCTACCAGTTGCTTTTAGCATACTTTTACTAAGACTGTTTTGTCTGTTTCTCAGATCTTTTGTGGTTTCAAAACTGTAACATAAATATACGACAGTAAATCTCAATATTCATAAAACCAATAATTATAAAAGTTTGGGACTTACCATTTACTAAAACTAGGTGTTTTCGCCATTCTCATGACCTTCTGGAAGATTCTCTTGGCACTTGGAGACCGCCTCCACGGAGGTCGTTTGTGTAAAGCTGTAACTGCTGGAGATATTGCCGCCCTTACTTCGTGCAGTAGGAATCTTGCTCTTTCCAACGGTGCTGCACAAACCTAACAAAAAAATGTGTTCCAGAATCAAAATCGTCTGGGTTTTCATTAAGAGATAAATAGGACACATCGTATTTTCTTTATAACCGTAAAATTGGTCTTTGAATTTAGTTTACCTCTTTATAACCACGAGAAAGCTGCTGCCTTGTTCTCATCAAGGTCCATTTACTCTGCTGTACTGCTTTGACAATGTCAGACATTGCTGGTGATAGTTTCACTTCACCTTTCTCCATTTCTAAATAGAAACACAACAAAAAAATATAATTGTAACCATTATTTATATAGCCTAGTAAAATTAAAGGTTAAGAGATTTTACCTGCGATAGCAGTAGCAAGAGCATGTTCTTTTAGTCCAGCATGATATAATAAAACAGCTAGCAAGGCTCTTCTCAACTCTTCCAGCGGGTGTTCGGGGGGAAAGTGAGGGGCGCAGCCTTCACGACGTTCACACGCCCACCAGAGGTGCAGGGCTAAGGGATCCTTTAGAAAAGATATAAACAGTATATTTCAGTCAAAATAGGAGTAGTTTTTCTGTCAATAAGGCATTAGAAAAGTCTTTTTAGTCCGCTTCTAGGCCGGTAAATAACTTAAAGGCCCAAATATATGCAACAATTCGAGTTCATCATAAAATATATTTACAACGCCAAATTGAAAAACAACGTTAATATTTTTACTTCTTCCAGTTATGGCAAGATAAATACTACACTTTAACAACAAATTTTTATTATTTCAAGATCACAGTATTCTGTACTTACGTGCAATTTCGGTTCAGCCAACGCATAAAGTAAGGCTTCCGCTCTCGTAGTGGTCACAACCGCGTTGCCGTGCGGGCGTACAATCGACGTGCGATTACCGCGCGGTTGCGGCGCGTCACTCGCCGGACTACTGCCTCCTGTAGAAGAACCGCTTCGAGCCTCTGCTTTTTCTTCTTCGAATGGGTTGGTTAGATGGGCAACCTATCATAATAATAAAGGTTTATGTCAATAAATATTTTCCGCTTCTTTAACAAAGGTATCCTACTCAGTTGCCGTCATCTCTATAAGTGTGTGATGCATACGTACAAAGTTAAAAAAAACAATTTAGTGGTTCATGATGAACAGTTAAAACCTGACACTATTTTATTATTATTATATTGACAACATTTAATAATTCACAGTGAATAGGTACTTATGTCATTTACCTGCAAACCTCCTCTAAGAAATATAGCAGCTGAGTAGGCAGAGGCGTCTTCTTCCGCCCGTTGTATCGGCAAAGATCGCGCCAACATCGCTCCACAATTACTAAGTCCTAAAGATAAATTGAAGGCGCAAGACGATAACACGTGATGAATTCGAAGACTTGACGAACTCTCCTGGAAAAACATGAATGATTATTTGAAGGTAAAAAAAAATGTTAATAGCATAAGATAATTACCTAAAATTAAAATCATCCTTACCGTACACTTATGACTAAAGATCTGTTCAACAAACATTCCAACACATTTCTCAGTAATTCTAGACAGATAATTAGCGTGGGGGTCAACACTGAGTAAAGAGGTTCCATCGCTGCCTTTCAAAGTTCGAACCAATTCGTTAGTACTAGCGTTATCGCACTCAAAGCTTTCGACATCGTAAACGTATCCGTTGAATATGATCCAGGATCCACCCTCTTTAATGTGATTTTGTACATCACATCTAAAAAGAGAAAAGTAAAAAGTTAAGTCCAGAAAATTGTTAGTCCTTCGAGCCGGATAGTATATGCTTAAATATTTTAAAATAAAAATATTAATACTTACTTCCGTATTACATTATTGTTAATGTTATTCTTCTTTGATACTAATCCAGGCCAGCCTAGTAGATCTGCATCCAGTTTGCCCGCTGAAGGTAGAGTTTTGGCCGCTTCGTCACAAGATCTGGCTATTTTGACTAGATGCACTGCTGAGTCTATCAGTGCCAAGGGTGATCTAGCGGCGCAAGCGCATACCCAAGCCCCAAGTTCACTCACAACACGCCCTAAAACGTAATTTGAGCTATAACTGTATTATAGCACAATTAAAACAACCTCATGATGCATAAATTAAAAAAGTGTTCACTGCAATTAAGTATGGCGGGTTAATGGATTAAATATAAAAAAAAACTCTTAAAAATACTTACCTACAATGTCCTCACTAATAAGATCACACAAAGTCACAAGCTGGGAGTTATCAGACTTGCGCACTGCACGGGAAAATGACCCTAAAGTAGTCTGTACATGTTCGGACAATAAGGCCGTGTATTGCGCTAGCAAAGCTCGGACTCCACCGCGAGTATTACGACCGCCACGCTTCCACATCGCTTCACAGAATAACAGTCTGAAAATAGTCATGATAGATTAATGCAACAAAAAAATACTAAATTAAAATACTTGGAAGTCCTCTAAAAGATACATACTTCGCGGTGATATAAATTGTGTTTACCTTTGGAATCGTATAAGTAAATCACAGCTAGGGCTCACAGTATCCTGCCCCGTAGGATCATCAGTCTTGCTTGTATCACCGTTTACTATGCCGTTTATATGCATTTGCGTTTGGCAGCTCGTGTTGCGAATGAGATGTTTTACCTAAGACAAAAAAACTTAATAAGGATATGGGTTAACTTCAAATGTACAGATTGGTTAAAATAGATTCTTACCAAATGCATTAAAGGCACGGAAGCTCCTTTATCTGACGATGTAGCGTTTGTAAGCGGATATTCTTCTGTACAACCTATAACATATAATTTATGATAAATAATATTAGTTATAGTTTCCAAACATTTATTTAGAAAAAACAGTAAATACCTTGACTTGGGTCGATTTCTTCACCTTCAGCTGTTGTTTGCGTATTCTTTTGGCCAGTTACAATATCAACTTGGTCATAACCTCTACATAAAAAAATAAGAAGTTTATTAGTCCAAGTACTCACCTATCAATTATTTTTTCACATTCGTCTTAATAACTTACGTATCTAACTGCAAATGGTTGTAAGCATCAGTGGAGTGATCTTGAAGTGCGTTTTTCAAAGCATCCCGCAATCCGCCTCCACCCAGCAGAGACCAAACTAACAACTCGGTCATGAAACGTGCGCCCGCGCTTGCCGGTACCGAACCTAAACGGATATATGAGGAGTGTGAACAATACTTTAATGTTAGATATTGTAACATTGAGTTACAATTATATTTAGGGCCACCCGACTTGACTTACTTTTCTCGGTATTTAGAAATCAAAAACAACATGAGGCTGATCGATTCCTATGATCAGATGTCAGTATACCTTGTCATTTACTCTATCAAAGATCTTGAAAAACAGCCAAAAAATCGAACCCACTCTATCTGGCTGGCAAAAGTCACCATATCTAGGAACTAGGATCTAATACCCCCAACCAGCATCTAATCATCCGGAACATCGGTTGCAGCTAGCTACAGGGTCTCACCGTGCGGCAGCAGCGCCACCAGGTGGCTGGCGCGGGCGTGCGGCGTGGGCAGCAGCAGCGGCCAGGCGGCGGCCAGCGCGCGCCTCGCCGCGGCCGGAACATCGGCTGCAGCTAGCTACAGTGACTCACCGTGAGGCAGCAGCGCCACCAGGTGGCTGGCGCGGGCGTGCGGCGTGGGCAGCAGCAGCGGCCAGGCGGCGGCCAGCGCGCGCCTCGCCGCGGCCGGAACATCGGCTGCAGCTAGCTACAGTGACTCACCGTGAGGCAGCAGCGCCACCAGGTGGCTGGCGCGGGCGTGCGGCGTGGGCAGCAGCAGCGGCCAGGCGGCGGCCAGCGCGCGCCTCGCCGCGGCCGGAACATCGGCTGCAGCTAGCTACAGTGACTCACCGTGAGGCAGCAGCGCCACCAGGTGGCTGGCGCGGGCGTGCGGCGTGGGCAGCAGCAGCGGCCAGGCGGCGGCCAGCGCGCGCCTCGCCGCGGCCGGAACATCGGCTGCAGCTAGCTACAGTGACTCACCGTGAGGCAGCAGCGCCACCAGGTGGCTGGCGCGGGCGTGCGGCGTGGGCAGCAGCAGCGGCCAGGCGGCGGCCAGCGCGCGCCTCGCCGCGGCCGGAACATCGGCTGCAGCTAGCTACAGTGACTCACCGTGAGGCAGCAGCGCCACCAGGTGGCTGGCGCGGGCGTGCGGCGTGGGCAGCAGCAGCGGCCAGGCGGCGGCCAGCGCGCGCCTCGCCGCGGCCGGAACATCGGCTGCAGCTAGCTACAGTGACTCACCGTGAGGCAGCAGCGCCACCAGGTGGCTGGCGCGGGCGTGCGGCGTGGGCAGCAGCAGCGGCCAGGCGGCGGCCAGCGCGCGCCTCGCCGCGGCCGGAACATCGGCTGCAGCTAGCTACAGTGACTCACCGTGAGGCAGCAGCGCCACCAGGTGGCTGGCGCGGGCGTGCGGCGTGGGCAGCAGCAGCGGCCAGGCGGCGGCCAGCGCGCGCCTCGCCGCGGCCGGAACATCGGCTGCAGCTAGCTACAGTGACTCACCGTGAGGCAGCAGCGCCACCAGGTGGCTGGCGCGGGCGTGCGGCGTGGGCAGCAGCAGCGGCCAGGCGGCGGCCAGCGCGCGCCTCGCCGCGGCCGGAACATCGGCTGCAGCTAGCTACAGTGACTCACCGTGAGGCAGCAGCGCCACCAGGTGGCTGGCGCGGGCGTGCGGCGTGGGCAGCAGCAGCGGCCAGGCGGCGGCCAGCGCGCGCCTCGCCGCGGCCGGAACATCGGCTGCAGCTAGCTACAGTGACTCACCGTGAGGCAGCAGCGCCACCAGGTGGCTGGCGCGGGCGTGCGGCGTGGGCAGCAGCAGCGGCCAGGCGGCGGCCAGCGCGCGCCTCGCCGCGGCCGGAACATCGGCTGCAGCTAGCTACAGTGACTCACCGTGAGGCAGCAGCGCCACCAGGTGGCTGGCGCGGGCGTGCGGCGTGGGCAGCAGCAGCGGCCAGGCGGCGGCCAGCGCGCGCCTCGCCGCGGCCGGAACATCGGCTGCAGCTAGCTACAGTGACTCACCGTGAGGCAGCAGCGCCACCAGGTGGCTGGCGCGGGCGTGCGGCGTGGGCAGCAGCAGCGGCCAGGCGGCGGCCAGCGCGCGCCTCGCCGCGGCGGCCGCCCCCCGC
Source organism: Emmelina monodactyla (assembly GCA_916618145.1). NCBI lineage: Eukaryota > Metazoa > Arthropoda > Insecta > Lepidoptera > Pterophoridae > Emmelina > Emmelina monodactyla. The sequence continues at coordinate 8,846,407 of OU745304.1, read as the reverse complement.
CCCGCGCGCCCCTCCACCAGCGCCACGAGGGTCGCGTGCACGCCGCTGCTCCACGAGCGGGCGGGGGCGCCGGCCGCGGGCGGGGAACATTGCCACGCGTGCACCTACCATACAATCATTAGACTAAGATGTAGACTATCAGCTGTGATTATGTCTCCCGCAACGAATCATGAATCCCATGTATCTGTATATGCCATTTTGATCCCTTACATTAATGTCTTAACGTTGCCCAAATTAACGATTCACATTGTAAAACGTTCATCTGATACAGAAATCTAAGTAAACTCTATAGTTGCAAATCATAAGTCAAAAGCCCACCAAAAAACGTTAAATTCAAAAATAACGTTGAATCTCCATTTACAGTATTCTTTCTTTATTTGTAGCGAATTAAAAAAGTCTAGTCGGCTATTCTCAACGCGAATGTCATACGATACTATAGTTTATTCGCGTTAAGAAAATAGTGAGTGATCGTTGTCAGCTGGCCTGGCCACGCCCCCCAGCCAATTAAAATGCAAGAAATTAAAAAGTCGAGTTCACAGTGATCAGTTGAAGTCTGACCTTCGAAGAAAACGGTTGTGGATTTTGCGTGACTTGTCCAACGATAAATTTTGAAAAAATGAATACTTCACCAATTCCAAAGAATAAAACTGGATCAATAATCCATAGTGGAGAGAGACACATAATTTACAATGTTTATAAGTACTTTAAATTGTGTGATTTAAATGCAACTGTGGAGAGCATAGTCATAGAACAGCAAGTGCATGCGGCATGTCCGAAAATACTGTTTATAAAATTATTATTTTTCTTTCGTACTTTTACTCCACTGTGAATACACCCTTATCCTGTAGTTGTCACTATTTTCTTAACGCGAATAGACTATAGTGATCGGCCAACGCTTCGGCAGTGGTGTTATTTTTGCCGACTGATTGTTTAAGTTTTAAAAACTTTGAACCTAGTTTTAACTTAAGGTACAAAGATTCGAAAAAAAGGATGTTGATAGACAAATGGACAACAAAACGATTTTAAATGAGTTGCTTTTCCTATTGAAGTGCGAAAACCCAAATCTAACCAATTAACATGTTTTTTGTATTAAAATCGGCAAGGTCATGACCGTTTCATATCATACTCAAAATTTATGAAACAACAAAGAAAGTGCAGTAATGAAAATGTAATGAAAAATTTACCTGAAGTCTCAATAAGTTTGAACAAGAAACAGCCAAACATTCATTTTCTTTCATAGTAGCTCCACTGCTTTCCTCTACAGCTATTCTTAAAAGTTTTTCTAATAGTCTGAAAAAAGAAAATGGTTATAAGGCAAATAATATTAATTATTCTTGTGTGAAAATACATTAAAACTTACTTAAAGGTACTATCTGACAGATCTATAACAAACTGCATGGAAGACGGTAGATCGCGAGGGCTTTCTTCACTCCATACAAATATTTGAATTGGTCCACTCGACACACCTGTTAAAATTCCATTAAGGTTATTTGAAAACAATCCTAAAGGCTTAAGGGTTTAGGTTCAAATTCCCTCACCATTGGCTTTAAAACTTGCTCCTAGTACTTGCAAAAGTTGGGGTGTGGGTCTTGATATTTGTGCCCTTTCGTGTGTTCCCCAAGCGTATAGTAATCCATCAGCTGTGACCGCTATACCATGTGAAGTACCAAGAGATAGATCTACTATCTTTACACCTGTAGTGAAAAGTGAGCGTTATTATAACGGTGATAAGGTGCAGGTTTTCAATTGGCAACTGTGTCATCACTTACCTTGCAAAGCCTCTACTAACTTCGGGATTCGGGTGCTTTCTAAATTACCGTGGCCTAGTCTATAACCGTCGCCTTTACCCCACGTGTAGACTTGACCTCTGAAAAAGAAATGCTTATTCATACCCAGTTGACAGTGTATTGATACGAAACATTTGTTAGGTCTGCATGGTTATAAAAAAATAGAGGTTGTTTCCGAGATTTTACGTTGTATAAAAAGAGTTACCAATTTACTTATGCCGAATGAATAAATAAGGCATAGCTATCAAAAAAATGTTACTGTAGAGTAGAATAATCCTAGTTTCACAATCGCTCAGTAAATTTGCCAACATCTCACCGCCTTTACCCTATTACGAGGGTGCGTTTTTAAGTTCGCGGAATGAGAGGGTTGGAGGGGGGTGATTAGGCTCATTAGGACCGTAACGCGTTCAGTGACTCATAATTAGTATAAATACGAGGTTTCATTGTTATCAGACAATTAGTCTTTGAGCTATCGTCAACCAAGCAACATAATCGGGAGTGAAAAGTCACGCCGCCGCAAAAACAACAACGCGTAGAGTGTTCACGTGCATTTTTGGACCTCTGCAGTGACGACAAGGATGGTGTATTGAGTCGAATTGTTACTGGAGACGAAACTTGGGTTCATCATTATGAACCTGAGTCGAAAAAAGACTCCATGCAGTGGCATATAAAGGGCACAGCACCCCCCAAGAAGTTTAAGGTGTCACAGTCAGCTGGGAAACTCATGGCAACGGTCTTTTGGGACTCAGAAGGAATATTGTTGATCGATTATAAAGATAAAGGTGTTTCTATAACCGGAGAATACTACGCTTCAATATTAGAGCGACTAAAAGAAGCCATTAAAGAGAAAAGACAGGGAAAATTGACGAAGAGTGTGCTGCTTTTGCACGACAATGCGCCCGTCCACAAGAGTCGCGTTGCGTTGGCTGCCCTGCATAAGGTGGGCTTCGATATTTTAAACCACCCACCCTACAGCCCAGACCTAGCCCCGAGTGATTATTACCTCTTCCCAAAAATGAAAAAAGAGCTTCGGGGTAAAAAATTTACCACCGATGATGAAGTTAAGGAGGCAGTTTCAGCGTATTTTGAAGACAAAGATAAAACATTTTTTTATGAGGGTATAAATAAATTAATTGAAAGGTCTGAAAAATGTATCCGACTTGCAGGTGAATATATTGAAAAGGAAAAATAATTTGTTTTTTCTATTTCCACCCTCCATTCCGCGAACATAAAAACGCTCCCTCGTAGTTATTGGTCCACACAATAACAAATTATTTTTATACTCGTAGTATCTTTATCTACGCACCCATCAGTAAGCGCGGCGTGCCAGTGCTCGCCGGTATACACCCGGGTGACTCTCACCGCGGCCAGTGACGTCACCGGCCGCGGCGCGCCCCCCTCGCTGTCCCCGAAGGACTGCACCGCGCCCTCCCACATGCAGCATAGGGTCTGACTCTCACCCCAGCCTGGTATTTAGATTTTAGTGATGTTTAGATGAAAATTAAATTTAGTAAGTTTAGGTCAGAAACTGAGAGTAATGAACAACTTTGGAAATATCGAGGTTGATCTTGTTAGAATTCCATTAGTATCATTTTCGAGCAAACACAATTTACCCTGTTTTTTAAACCGGGTGTCCAGGAAACAATGGATAACCTCTGAGGGGCTTATAGTAGAACTTAAGGCAAGCCTAAAAAATACTTGATAAGAAGTATAACCCTTACACTGCTAGAAATATGGCTCTTTAAAAAAAAAACTTTATATATTTTTTTGACCGTGTTTATATTTTTACTCGTAACGAGGTCAAATCACTTATACCATCATTATTTCTGTGCTAAAATAATTAATATTAACCGCATCAGTGAATAACTACCAAATAAAATAGCTAACTAAAGTATTTTTCTCAAAAAATAATGTTAAACTTTTGATTTGTGTAAAATTTCTAAAGAAATATTTTTGATGTGGAACTTTGAATAGCTCTGGTGTAAAAAAATAATATGAAAGCAACAGTGGCCAATGATTTCAAAATATTCCTGGATTAATAACGTTTTTAATATGGTGTAATATGTCGTTATTGTAATGAAAAAATATTGAACTATACGGACTTAGTGCAACTGATAGATATTTCTTACATAAAAACCTCTAACAAGTTTCAAAATGTTCAAAGGAAAGTAATGAAACAAAAATGGAAGTCGAATTTTGTTTCAATATATTGCTTAATAAGAAAAAAAACCCGTGTGAAAGAACTCCTTCAATCACCAACAGAATTCTCAACTTACCTAGAGCGACATCAATGACCCGTTCAATGTTGTGCGCTCCAAACGACACGGGCTGCGGCGTGAGGCAGTTCTCGATGGTGCCGTGGCCCAGCCGGCCCTGCAGTCCGCGGCCCCAAGTGTAGAGGGCGCTGCGGGAGGTTATCGCCGCACTGGAAGGGAAGGCGGTCTCAAAGACGAGTCAATTGAGAGAAGAAGATTGGTGATGTTAAATCATCTAAGGTCTATGTAAATAAGTAGTTTTAAGATCGCCATTTACTGTGCTGGGAGTTTTCGCCGGCTTTTTTCTCTCGGTCTACGGTTAGGTAAAGTCGAAGCTTATAACATTGACGTTCATTAAGTATATGTTACATATCTATGATGAATAATAGAATTTTGATTTGATTTTGATTTTGACTGATGTATGGCTAACCCCGCTTCGAAAATAATCGCTCGGAAAAGTCTGAAGTAAAGTGAGCCTTTCAAAGAGATCACGATTGATGTGTCGTTTGGGCTCAACTCAAAATTATACTTCTGCATAAGTTTTAACTATGTCCTGTCAACACGATAATCTTATAATACATTCCAATCAAAATAAAATCAACTTGTAATATCCCAAAAACTGACCTAGTAAAGAAATATAAGATGAGGCAGCACACCAGCCCTTTGATGACCATGTTTCTACACATTTACCAACACTATTCTCAACATTGCAACCGATCTAGTATAAGGCGAGGCAGCCATACAGCCCACCCATTAAATGACATATCTCCAACACTGACCTGGTATACGGCGAGGCGGCCACCCTCACCACCTCCTGGTGCACGAGGGGCACGAGCAGCGCGGGCGCATCCCTCGGCGCCGTGTCCCCGTGCCCCAGTCTACCGTCGTCGCCGCAGCCCCACGACCACGCCTCGCCGGAGACCGAGCAGCACAGGTAGTGCCGCCCGCAAGCATGCGTGGCGACTTGGCTGATGGTCTTGTTCTCTAGACCTGTGTTGGAAGGGTGGATGTTATATCAACAGTGAAACGACCACGCCTCGCCGGAGACCGAGCAGCACAGGTAGTGCCGCCCGCAAGCGTGCGTGGCGACTTGGCTGATTGTCTTGTTCTCTAGACCTGGGTTGGAAGGGGGGATGGTTTTATCAACAGTGAACGACCACGCCTCGCCGGAGACCGAGCAGCACAGGTAGTGCCGCCCGCACGCGTGCGTGGCGACTTGGCTGATTGTCTTGTTCTCTAGACCTGGGTTGGAAGAGGGGATTGTGTTATCAACAGTGAAACGACCACGGACCACGCCTCGCCGGAGACGGAGCAACACAGATAAAATCTGTCAAGTCTCAACGCCCGCACGCGTGGGCGGAGACTTGGCTTATTATCTTGTTCTCTAGAGCTGGGTTTGAGAGGAAGATGCTCACTTGTTTTGCCATCAGCGCGGGTAAAAACTAAATAAATGTATTGAATAGTGATGCAACGAATACCACTTTTACGAATACAAACACGAATAGCATTTTCACTATTCTGCGAATACGAATACGAATAGTTACGAATATAAGAAAAGTAGCTATTTTTTATTTAACAATCAAAAGCCTACTGCCTAATTTTTATTCAAAAAACAGAATTTGCGTAAATTATTAGGTGTTAACCGATTTCTTTTTTCTGTTTGTATATTTCCAGCTGTAGAAAAAATTCTTTCAGACAATACAGTAGACGTTTTTAGTAGGAATATATTTCTGGGCCAATCTTTTCAGTGTCGGAAAATGAACTTCTTGTCCCCAAAAATGTAGTGGATCTTCAGATGGCAATAAATTTGGCAGTGCGTGTTTTGATACATATATTTCTGAATTAAAGATGCGTTCCGTTTTACATAAATTATTTGTACGAATATTGTTATCATATTCGGCGAATACGAATATTCGTATTCGTATTCGTTGCATCACTAGTATTGAACCATTATCTAAAACGGAACAACCAGCAGACATATCACGACACCATCATAGCCTATTGCGTGCGCCCGTAATCTATGTAGACGTCACACATCTCAGTCCACCTGTGACCAAGGCATTTCTAAAAATGCTGTAACGTCGGAAAATCTAAAATAAATTCATAAACGCGTAATAACCGTTCAAATGTGTTTCATTTCCGATTTATTAGCGTAAATCTAAGGTGTTACAGTTTTTCCTTGAGTTAAAAATTAACGATTCTTTAAAAGAACCATCAGACTGTTAATACTGACAAAACTATTTTTTTTAATGTTCGAGTCTCTGTTTTAAAATAATAAAAATAGTATAACTTATCTATTTCTTCATAAAAGTTTTATTGATACCAAACAATTTTTTTATCAGAAATTATAAAAATAAGATCAATTTACCAGGCACTAGTTGTGGTGTCATTGTGTCATAGGACAGGGTATACACAACTCCATCTTGTGTCAACAGAAGTGCTAGTTTTTCAGCGCACGCAATCTGCTGGATCCTCAACGCACCGAGTTGAAGCGGGCCAGCGCCTATCGATATTACTTCTTGGGCTGATTCTGTACACTGTAATATAAAATATATTATTGGTTTAATAGGTATATAATATTCAACTTAAAAAATGCTGAGGTTAAAATATAGAAATTCAGATTAGTGATTAACTTACGGTGACAAATCCTTTTAATGGTGGAAGTAAAGGAGCTCCAAGCCTTTCTAGGTGGCAGAGTAACGCGATACCGGCTTTCTTTACCTCCATCAAGCCATCGCCAGCAGGAATGTTCAACGTCCTAAAATATTAAATACAGACGATTATTAATTTTGATACGAGTTTACCTGATTAAAGTTGTTTTCTACTTACTTCAGGAATTCTTCAGTAGGGTTCTCTTCAGAAGAAGGTTCCGGAGCGACTAGAGGATTAGGAGCTGGCACTTTCGCCATACGTCGCAAAAACGGTCCCAATGGTGCGGTACATTCTTCTAATGTGATTCTGCAATCAAATTTGAGTTTTAGTCATAAAGTCTTAAAAGCAAAATTACCTTTGTATGTTTCTTTACCGATTGTCTGGTTGCCGCTTTTGCTTGGGTGGAAGTGTAACAAGGACATCGGCAGCTTTTAGCAAGGCGGGTAGTTCAGCTCTTCTAGCACAAAGCTCAACCCACACACAAACCGAAGTTCGCCAGTCACCGAGGGGCACATTGCAACCCACTTCTCTATAAAAGATAAAAATTTAAAGGCAATATTCTAGCAATTTTTAAAAAATATATTAGGCATGAAGCTAACTTACCCAGTGACAACTTGATGTAAGAACTTCGCGGCGCTATCGACAACTTCAGCCCATATTTTCTGCGAGCGCGGCGCCTGCTGAGCTGCGCCTGACCCCGCAAACAGAGCCGCGTCAGGTAGCGCTCGCACTGCGTCTAACGCGTCACGTAACAACGCGGAACAAACGTCCGCGTCTTCTCCGCAACGCCACGCGCGGCGAACCAGCGACAACGCTAGGCGGAGCGCCGCCCGAGCCCCCACGCGAGCCAAGCCCAGTGCACTAGTTTAAATCATTGTGTAAAGTATTAGGAGGTACGAAACATAGACAAAATACAAGTGGTGTAGACTGCTTTATTTAACTGTAAAATGAGTAATATATTCATACTTTACAGATATTTTGTTTGTAATTATGTGAATTCAATAATATTCATATAATTTAGTTCATTATTGTATATATTTTGAGAACATTATTCCACTTAAGTCATTGATTATATAATTTAGTTTGCCTTGAATTTACCAGTAAAAACAATCTCATTAATTGCTTAATATTAAAAAGGCTTACCTTTCAGAATCATCAGTATGTTCTTCAGCATCATCCTGACTGTCAGTTGTTAATTCTACAGATTTATTCAATGATGTAACAACATTGGTGAGAGCTCGGTGATTAATGGAGGAAGTTGACTTTTTTTCACTTTTGGGCTTCTTCTCTTTGAGATTATTTTGTTCTCTGAAATGTTTGATTATTAAATTACAAATGAAACTGAAATTTACAACATTCAAATATAAACATCAAATATAATTACCTTATAACAGCAACAACATGTCTATTACAAAGGACAATCAACCGACGGATTTGTGATACAAATGGACAACTGACAGCAGTGTTGATTGCTCGCAAACGCTGCTCCCATATTAGAGATTCCATTAACATTCTCTGACATTCTTGTCCTAAAAATTAAAACACTTAACGAGGCTGTTTAGCAGACTTTCTGCTAGTAGATAAATTTAACTCACCTGGATCTTGCTTCCATTTGATCTCATCAATAATTTGGATTGATGGTGTTGGTGCAACTATTTTGGACTGCAATGAGATTCTGGCTTCCTCCTCCACTGAGAGAGCAGTGCAAGATGGACAAGCACACCCAGAATGTGGACCACACAGGCCATCACAACAAGTACAAGTTAAAATCTAAAAAAAAAATGTTACTTCCTTCAAGTTTTTTCATGAATATTATGGATATGTTGACACCTGCTTTAATATATGCTATAACTTTACCTCCTTCTCTTACACAATACAAAATAAATGTAAATATGAGTTCTCAGTAAGGAGGTATTTTAAATTTTAAAGGATTTTTAGTTTTAAATAGAATGAAATAAATAGAGTAAAAATATATACTTATTTTAGTAGAAAATAAACAAAATGCTTACACAGGTTATTGAAAACAAAATACTAAAGTAAAGTAATACAATTAATTAAATAACTTACCCTCAAACCACAGTAATATTTTCCACTATCGCCAAGTTTAGCAGTGATACCTGCATTATTGACGAGGCCATTCTTAGCATGAAAATAAATTTCCCTGTCTTGCAAAAGACTGTTAAAAAGAGAAGATAGTATTTCAGGATATTGAAGGGCATCTTGTAAGTCAGGATTCAACCATTTGCCGTCTAAATGTTGTTGAGGTCGGAAAATGAAATCGTCTTGGTCTTCAGGGACAGACATTTTCACAACCGGTTGTTTCAACACTCTTCAAATCATATTTCTGATGTTAAAATTAACCCGGAATGTTGTGGAGATAGTCCATTCACATTCACAGATTCACGTAAAAATCATTTCTAGATTGTTATGGATTTGCATATAATCAAAATAAAACAAAAATAATTACGATAAATTCCAATTCACGAAGCGATCAATCGAAGTTTGTTTGTCCGATTAATGTCATTTATGTCAAACTTTTGACGTTGACGTAGAAGTTTAACATCTACTTATTTAAAAATGGCAATTCTTACAGTGGTTAGTGGTTATCACATACGTTATGATGGGTGTTACAAATGTTATTTTTGTCTTGGCTATTAATGACCGATCTCAATATTCCTACTATAGTTAAAACCTTGGTAACAGGAAAACGCTTGTTTGATTTTCGTCTTTAAACATTCGATCGTTTGGTTTCATTTACTCAGTCAGTGCAGTGATTACTTACTCATTTCATTCCATCCATAATCATCCATTCGTTCCTTCAAATGTTGTGATTGTGATCGTGCATGTTGTTGAACTTTTTTATTAAATTCAGCATCAAAATAAATCAAAAGGCATTACTTTTTACATGAATCTTTAAAGATAAAACCTCCCTAATGGATACAGACATTCTGCTTGAAGAAAAAGATTTTTTCTATGGTAAGAGTCCACGTAAACAATCCGGCGAATCAACAGCAATGTGACGTTCATGCTTTGTATGTAAATAGTAAAGACAAAGCATTATTTATGTAAAATCTCACACATTATGATCTAAATTATAAGTAGTGCTTAGTCGTTTCTCTCCACTGTACTAAAACATAAAGATAAATAATTGCATAGTGCTGTAGCAACCTAGGTATGACGAAGTTAATTTCGTTTATTTTCGTTAACAGCGGAAATGTAATTACAGTAGCTTTAATTAAAATTGTAGATATTTTTAACATTTTGTTCACCTTGATTGACTTCTTCATTGATTTAAGTTACTTTTATTTCTCAACAGGTGAAGATATTCTTGATCAACTCAGTAATAACTATGAGTGGTCATCGCTGTTGGATGTGGCAGATGCATCTCCCAGTGAGATATTGGCTGATGCTGCACCTGTCCTGCTTCCACCTATGTCACCAGGACTAAACTTTAAGTTCTCACCAACAGAAAGCAGTGGTTCAGACTGTGGAAGTGACGATGACTCAAAAAAGTAATATTTTTTGCACTTGATGTTATTTATTAGATTTCTTTGATTTGCCTATTTATTTACAACTAGCTTTTGCCAGCAGCTTCGAACATGTTATATTTGGAGTAAAATCTTTACCTTTATATGTTATTATACACATAAACCTTTTTCTTGAATCACTCTATCTATTAAAAAACGGTTATGTTCTTACAAATAGCCTTTTTAAAGATATTTTCCTAAATTCTATATTGATACTCCTAAATATATTTTGAAATTTATACACCTCAATATTGTTATCTAGTCTAAAAATATTTTGAATTTACAGCAGCAGTAGTTCAGTGGAAGCATTCCCTCACTCACCATATGGATCGACTTCAGGCCCTGAAAGCCCTTCCAGCAATTTAAGCTTACAAGACATAGAACAGTTTCTAACTACAAGTAATACAAACTTTTAAACTTAAGTTTTAAAATTACAATACATAGAATACTTTGTAAGGGATATTTACCATGGTTTTTGATGTTATCTTATGATAAGGCACAGTTGCATGTATAGGGATATTAACTGATAAACACCTATCTAGATAAAGTTACTCATGGGAAATGTCCCAACTAGTTAATGACAATGTGATTTTTGTTGAAAAATGACCCTATAAAACGGTTCTGTAACTATGTAATTAACTTGTATTTCAAATCATACATATTCTCTTTTGTTTTTTGTGCAGCTCCAACACTTGCTAGTAATGTTCAACCAATAAAGCATGTAGAAAGGAATGGACCAGTTATGGCCATTGAAAATGGTGTAATTAAGGTAATAGTTTTTTTTTTATTTAGGTTATAATTTTATTTTCATGAACTAATAAACAATTATTTTAGTATATTAAGGTGGAGACAGTTGAGGATCGAAGGGGAAGCCCATCACCAACATTAAAAACCAATCAAAATGGTATTGTTCTTTGTTTATATAGTTAAATACATGTATGTAACATTATGTACAATGTCTTAAAATTTACTTTACAGGAAATAAAAAGACCACAAATTCTTACTACAATGTCATAAATGAAAATATCACAAACAACTTGAATAGTAACCACACAAGTCACAAAAATCAAATGCAACTGATTATTGATCAGAAGAAAGTACCAGCTATTTTAAGGAGACCCTCACAATCAAATATTGTGTTGAAAACTCAACCCATTGTGATACCAGCTGATAGTACAAAGGTGGCAAAAATTGCAATACCTCATTTACCATCAAACAATACCAAAGATTCTTATCAAATGAAGGTAAGCTCATTCAAATTGCAGGTTATTTTTTAGTTTTAAAAAAATAATACTTAAATATATTAAATTTACTTTCAGATGTCACCACCTAGAACTAATATAGTAATTAGTCAAAAACCAATTCTAAATAATGTAGCTACAGTGCCTGTAAAAACAGAAGAGACAGTGGACCAAAACCTTAATGGAACCAACTTTAGTGATGCAGAAATTAAAGCAATAAAAAGGCAACAGAGGATGATCAAAAACCGGTTTGTTGAAATATTCTATTAATTATTGCCATATTTTATAATAGTTAATTAATTCTGAAAATGCACTAAACTAAACTATAGAACATTTACATTAATAATCTGTGTAGGTATACCTCATATTACTTAGTTTAAATGACGGTTCTTGCATATCCGACTGTAACATAAGACCAACCGTGCATAACTAACTATGGTATGGATTTTGATACGGGTTTCACCATCATTCTTTTAGCTTAAATTTTATGTTTTGAGAACAACTCATCACGGTAACATTGTAGTCTCACTGAATTTAGTCTTAACTAGTTGCACAGCCTTAACTCTCTATTTGTACTGCCTTGATTGTCTTTGACATTAGTAGTTAATTTTTTTTAAGTTTAGGGGAGTCATCTTGAAATCACCTGTGTCTAATATAAAGTTTCTATACAGAGAATCCGCCAGCCAATCACGCCAAAAGAAAAAGGACTATGTAACAGCTTTGGAACAGCAACTTTTAGAAGCCCACCAAGAAATTGCAAGGTTGCAGCTGGAGAACAAGCTACTTCGAGATCAACTGGATACGGGAGGCCGGAGTAGGAAGGTAGGCCAAATAAATCTGGCATTTCATAGACCATGGCTATTGCAGCATTGAGAATTATATTTAAAAACTAAAGACCTAAGTCATTTTCTGCATCTATAACTCGGTTAGCGAGGCGAACTCGCTAGTGAGACGGCAACATTCTTACACTATAAATATTGTTTTACGTATTTATAAAATTTACAGTATTTAACTAGGTAGCTATTTCGGCGTTCTTCATGACTTTATACACCTTCACAGTGTTTTTCTGAATCAGATATCACCTACTTACTTACTATCTTTTATTCGTAGGTTGCACGCATGGATTCTTCAGTTTTCATTCCCAAGAAAAACATTGCAGTTCTATTTGCAATGGTTTTTATGGTTTCATTAAATTGGAATTTTATTGGGTAAGTTACTTCTTTGCTGTAAAAAATAGGTTTAAATAAACTCTAGTATAATTTAAACTCATTCATAATATTTAATTTGTCTAGTAAAGAGTAAATTATGTTGTTTGTTCACTTATAGCTGGAATTCACGGCCTCTTGTAGGCCCTGAACCACAACACGTAAACACAAGGCATCTTTTGTGGACTGACGCAAACACGGAGGCGATATCCGGTAAATATAAAAATACATCTTATCATTCTTTAAAATTCGCTATCACACACACACATGCTACTTTTAGGTTTTACTTATGCTAATTCCCTTAAACTTATACTATAGCAGAAACAGAGCAGCCTTTAAACCAAAGTGTGTCAACCAATTGTAAAAACGTCACAAAGGAGAATGATTTATTAAATCAAACCGAAAGCATCAGAATAGCAGGAGACCTCAATCGATGGATTGGTGGTGGAAGCACTTTCAACTGGACTTATAATGTGCCTAAGAGAAAACGGAGGGAGTATGTTACTCCTGAAAAACATCTAGGTGAGATCCTTAAGTTAATACTACATAATTATTTACTAATCTAACCTGGGTGTGTTTAATATGTTAAAGTTTTTATAGGAGGATTTTTGGATTCATACAAAATATTTAATAACATAAACCTCGACAATTTCGACGAGTTCAGTGGCCTTAAAACAACTAAAAGTATCAAACACAAAAATCGTTTGCGAAGACTCAAAAGAAACGATTTTCCCGACAACGGTCTATATGATTACGAAGCTTTATATCGTAAAAAAATAAGAAAGAGTGTGGATAACTTGGATATTGATGACTTTGGCGAATGGAATACTTTTCTGCAAGCACTTCAAAGAAGAGATGATACGTTTTATGTGGTGGGAGTCGGTAAAGGCGAGCATTTGTTGTTGCCGGCAGTTTCCCACAATGTCACCAAACCACCTAAAATGGCATTGATCTTACCCGCACGATCTGGAAATGGTAAGAAATTGATCTTTATTTAGAGGCTGCTAATTAATCCAAAAAACACTTTTTTTAAAGTGCGTCCATTATACCATTATTAATATACTATTACTAAAATTAATAATATACTATTAGTAAAAGTAAAAAAAAATATATATTAGATTAAATCATTGTTTACAGAATCGGCGCCATGTTTTAATCGTATTTCATTTTAAAAATGGATTAAACAATAAATTAATCTTTTCAGAGTCAATATTGAACGACCACGTGACACTCATGCAAATAGATTGTTCTGTAGTAAACACGACATTAGTAAAGTTAAGACCAGAATCACTGCCTGAAAGTTTGAGAAGAAAGCCGACGGAGATCAAGTCAAATTCATTTAACTCTTCCAATGCAGGACCACAAAATAAACCAGCCAATTTCTCACACGGAAAGTTAATTAACAATATATCAAGATTCTCTGCGAAATTCAAAAAACAAAATGGTCCAAACACCGAGAAAGATCTATTCGCTCAATACATTGTATCTAAAAACGAAGAAGAGAAAGCGACAAATGTACAAAAACTAAATATACAGACAAAACAAGTTAGGCCTAGAGGTTAGTGTTCAATATTCCATAAATTAATATATGTTACGGCTAGTACCCGAAGTGCGGCTTTACCTAGTTTTAGCCGGTTAGAAGTGTTTTTAATATGGGAAACTGTAAAAAAAAATGTATACCTATGTATATAAAAACTGGCTTCAATCATGAGTCGACGGAGTCTCCTTGAGAAGAACTCCTCCGGAGGACTCCTTTTTCTGGGTGGTATCAAAAAAGTAACCTAACTAACCTAACCTATTGATGTTCTAACCGGCTAAAACTAGGTGTAGCCGCACTTCGGGTATTAGCCGTAACATAAACAATATGTAAACTTGTGTTTTAGCTATTACATTTAGACATTTCTATTATAAATTATTTATATATTTATTAAGTATACAATTTATCATAATATGCATTTGATTGTTGTTTACCTACCTAGGGCACTACTGCTAAAGTATATCCCTCTATTCATATATTTTTAACGTCCTCATAATCTAAAGAAAAAAAAATATAGTTAAGACCATAATCAGATTATTAATGGCATGCTATTATACTAAACAATAAATATAACTATTATTCAAATTTAACATGGCAGTTTTTACTGTAAGTATCGTAGTATTAAAAAGACTGTTGGGCGTATAATGTGAAAAGTGGCTACATATTTTTAGAAATTTGATCTCAGTGGTGTGAGGCCGAATTGACCTAAATCATGTATGTGTAATTTGTGCAATAAATCGTTAAAAAAAGTAGTTACAAAAGCTAGCTGACATAATAAATGATTATTGAAATATTATCACAAATAACATAATAAATAGTTAGTAAGTAACTGTAATGTGAATTGATGTTTTTATTAAATATGTTAAATGTTTTAATCTAAATTCTGTTTTGTATTGTTTACTATTTTATTCGTATCTCTAAAATATTCTTAATTGGTAAATAAGTTAATATATTGGTTGTTATTGAGCATATTAACTGTTTTACTTAAAAATATTGCCCGAAAGCTACAAATGAAGTTCCAGGACATTCATAATTTTTTAATATAAAAATATAAACAATTCGTAACAAACAAAATCAATGCAATAAAAAAGCTAAATATCGAAGTTTTGGAAACCCAGAGGCAAGTTTTTCTTCGGTTTGAGTGTTGCTGGTTGTTGAGTCTTGGGCATTATGGACTGTCGCCTTAGATTGGTTGCAGGGGATTCTTCCATTTTTGTACCGGGCATTACCGAGAATCGTCTGAAAATTCAAAACAAAGTTACAAAATATCTCTCATTTTATAAACTAACCAGTCAATATCAGTAGCTGAGTACCTTGATGTCGGTATAACGGACATCTTTCTAAAGAGGTGCTTTGCAGCTGACTTCAAGTCGTCGTCTTGCATCATATTTATCATGGCTTTTTCACGCTCTTCAATAGCCTCCGTCGTAGGAACTTCACCTTCCAGTGATATTTCGACGCACTATAAAAGTTATTATGATATTACACGAAGATGTATATTTAACTTTTAGAATGAGTACGTTTTGTAAGGTATTGTGAAACGATTGCTAGTTACGAATGATAAATTATGTCTAACTATACTTAAATTAGGTATGAAATTTTATGTTTAAAGTTTTTAAAGACAAAATTATGATTAGATTTTTTACAGTTTCCAAAAATGATGCGACTTCTGGATAGCCATACGCTTTTGCCGATTGAACTGCGTCTATTAAATTAGCTCTAGCTTCGGATCTGTTGTTAAGAGCAGTATGACAACGGGCCAAAAGAAACATAGCGTTAAGATGCCACATCTTATGACCACACTTCCTTGCCTCTGGAATATCATCATCATTACATAAATCCAAGTCGCTAATTCTGTCTGTTTGTCCGCTATCTCCTCCTAAACTACGTAACGGATTTTAATGCGATTTTCGCTATCTTTTAGGGAATTTATTCATTTAAATTTGGAAATATAGAACAACTAGTGGACGCCCGCAACTCCGTTCGCGTGGAAGTCGGTTTCCCGTGGGAATGAGAAGTTTTCCCGCGATATAAAGTACCCTATGTCCTTTCCCAAGTTCAGTTCTTTCTTCATACCAAATTTCATCAAAATCGGTTCAGTGGTTTAGGCGTGAAAGCGTAACAGACAGACAGACATACAGACAGACAGACAGAGTTACTTTCGCATTTATAATATTAGTAGGGATTAAAAATTCAATATATCGTGAAAAAGCCGGGCAAAATAACACCATTACGAAGTGTGCCACTAGTAATTTTATAAAATATACTTATAGTTTTTAATAATATTCTACTTAATGTGTAAGCAAAAAACGGTACCAGATTGGCACTTAGTAGCGTAGTACAGTGCCCTATTAGCTTGTTTAGTGTCGATATGTATTCTGGCAATCTCGTGAGATATGTAGCATTTTTCGGGTGCTTTTACAGTAAGTCGTAAAGCACGCTCTAGTGCAAGAAGACGTTTCCTGAAAAGCCATTTTTTATACTTTCGGTACAAAGATATAATTGGTAATAACCAATGTCATTAAACAGAATTAGTTGTAGTTTCTTACTTTACGTCTCTTGGAGGTGCAGGGGGGCGCACGCGCAGAATTGAATCATTACTTGGCTCCCGCGATAATTGAATACCAAGTAACACGAAGGCTCTCTTTTCTCGATCAGATTCACTCATCATACTTTTAGCTCGTTTCTACAACACCACCAAAATCAATATTAAAGGAATGCAATTATTAATGTGGATATCGAAATGAAGATGTGTAGACACCTGGTCTAAGAAGGCAGCCGCAATGATATCTCGCAGTTCCGTTAGGTATTTCCCCTTATCTGGAAGTAGTCTCTGTGGTTTTCTTGTAATCTGTTCGATTGCAAACTCAGCATGTTCCAGACATTTGCAGGTGTCTCGTTTTTCCAGGAATACTTCTGTTGTACTAATTAGACGTTTAGCGTCAATAATATTTTGTTTTTGCGCTCGCAACACTTGATTTTTGCGGTTCTGTTGTAAACGTTCTCGAGCATGTTCCTGGGCTGCCAAAGCTGCGTAGAGAGGTCTCCGATTCCTTAACACAGTCTAATGGAAACAATTTAAAAATAATTAAATTAAATAAGTTACGCAAAAACAAACTATTAGTTTGGTGGACTGGATACATACTTGACGGTTTTCTAAATCGTTTAAAGCTTTCTTGGCCAATTCTTTTAATTCACGTGATCCCTTCTGGTTGGCCGAATTCAATCGCTCGTCGTTATTGAGAGCTATCAAAAAGTATTTATCGTATGCCATTCTTTCTAGGTAATTAGAAGCCATCAGTCTAAAAACTTGTTTGTATCTGCTGTTCTCTTCTCTAGACATGCCTTGTGCCTGGAATATATTTATACCTACTTTTTGAAATAAAAGTTAATAAGTATAAAAGATAAAAATGTTTAGAAATTATTACGTTATCTGGTGAACGGTCAGGATCAAGTCGACTTTTCCGTATAACAGGTGTTGGTTCATACGGATCCTTATATTCTCTTTTAATTTGCAGAAGTCGATCATGAATTGCAACCGACTCCAAAACTTTAAGAGCACTTCTACCTGTACATTCTTGGACCTACAATTCAACAATCAATTAAGATACCTATATCAATATTGATCTAAATTTGTACGATAATGTGGTTTTACAGTTTTTTCAGCGTGTCTTCTACACTCCGCAAAATGTGGAGGCATCTGTCTTTCTCGAACCCCACAATGTGCCAAAACCAAGGCACGTTCGAAAGAACATTTCTCGTATTCTGTTTGGGCTCGGATTTCTCTAGCTCTTATATTGTCTGGTTCCAAACCTAAAATTTTTAAACATCATTAGAAGACTTACACCTTCGCTTATTTATTTTGCTGTATTGTGCTCTACTTTGTGAAAATAATGCGCCATTTATTTAATAAGTTAAACGCTTATTATGTTTTACGAGTTGTTAAATATTGACGAATAAAAATGTATAAATAGGTTGACATACTTGCTGCTTTTTCAGCATCATTCAATGCTTCTGCATAATGAGTTGCCTTGGCTAAAGCTTGACTTCGTCCCAAAAGCGATGGCACGTCGCGTTCCTAAATATGCAAATGCTATGAAAACAATTGCAATAATTATTTGTAGTTAAAATTAAAATCTTCTAAAAGAATTAACTTACATTCCAACGAAGGGCTTCCGTATACGCTTCTATAGCTTTATCAAATAATTCCAAACGCTGAAGGTAATTTCTGTAATAGAATTATTATTACCTACTTATATCTTGCTATAAGTACTGTTAGTCAGGAAAATTCTTAACTCGCTTACCCGCGTTCTCTATATATATTTACGACATTATAAATAGCCTTTTCAGGCACTTTTAAAGGTTTTATAACCATTTTTAGAGGCCGGATAAATAATCTTCAAAATGTTAAAATTCTAGTTGGCTTGCATTTGAAATAAGTATAAAGTATAAGTAAGTAGGTACCTGCCCGCCCACCTATTCTTGAAGTACCTACTTATTAGGCTTAAATATTCATAAAATAAAATCTAAGTTCTAAAATCTAATAAGTAGTTCTTAATTAAGTTACGTACGTATGATACGTTAACCAACTGTTTGATACAACCCGCCCTTAGTTTGTCTATGTTATGCTGATTTTGTTAACACGTTTAGCAAAATAGCGTTCAGCGGGTCAATTACCGTATTCTATGCAGTGCTGCTTAGTTGCGTTTACGTCTTAACCTCTAAATCCGTTAACCGTAATGACACGAAAACCAAAAGATTCGCAAAGTTTTTAAAGCTTAAACGTGACGTGTAGGTTTCCCTGTCATTACGGTAATACGGATTTAGAGGTTAAGACGTAAACGCAATTAAGCAGCACTGCATAAAACTACGGTAATTGACCCGCTGCATTCAAACAAGATTGTAGGTATGACGAAGTAGCAACGTGATTGTGTAATTAATAAATAAGTATAAATTTAGCTGCAGGAGTCGTAAGGAATCCTGCCTACCCTTCACAATGTCGAGGATTCCTGCAGGAAGTTACTTACCCGCATGTTAACTATCTAAAAATAGATGAATTATGCGTATAATTACGTTTTTATATTATCATACAACTCATTTGCAAATAGTGTGAAGACACCAAATACAGAGCACGGAGTGCCTAGTGCAAGTTTTTTTTACGTTTTCGATATCTAATCTGTACACTAAAATTTGTATGAAAATCAATCAGCGTACACTAAAGGAAACTTTCTTATAAAGTGATAAATCTGTATAGATTCTTATCCAATATTTATGCAAGAAACTATTTTTATCATTTCGAAACCTGTCTTAAATCTTTAAATTATATTTAAGTTACGTGTTTTTATCAGTGACGAGTCTTGAACGCAGCCTATTTTCGATATGACATTCTGATTGACAATCTGACATTCATTGACTTGACATTGACACAAGCATAACCTCTCACTCGATATATCTGAAGTAAATATTATGCATTAATTTTCGTCTCTAACGTATAATTTTGAATAGTCTTCATATAGATTTTAATTAAATCTAGCATGAACATAACCTTTACTAGTATATAATAATATACAAGTGATAAAAATACTGTCATAATGAACTGTTTACGTTTATTGCAAAGGGTTCACCAGCAGAATATAATATCAGTTTCTGCGGCGAGACATATTTCGCACATGCCTTTTAAGTTCAAGGAAACCGAGAACAAATGGAAAGAGAATGACCAAATTTCTAAAGAATATAATTTAGTATACAAAGGGCCAATGGATAAGATGCTGAACTACCTAACCACATACCTGACTTCATCAACAATGATTATGACAGCTGGATCTATCTATTATGCTACTTCAGTATTTGATGTTAAACAGATTGATACACCAATAGTAATAGGGGATGTTGTTATAGCAAATAATGCTTATGAATGTTTTGTCTATCTTGGAGCATTTGTGGCATTTCATATAGCAATAAAGATACTTTTGGCCAAGTATGTTGTACGCCTGTACCAGTATGAAGACCAATATATTGCAGTGTTTCGTGGACATATACACAATCAAATCAAGAAGCATGAGTTTAATAGAAAAGAAGTCAAAAAGTTAAAGACTAAGTTAGTACTGACTTGGCCTGATGCAAGATTCTCTTTAGGAAAGAAACATGCAATTCTGTTAGATCATTACTTCAAAACTCCAGAACATTTTAATTTTTTAACAAATGCAAATGCTAAGTCAGACCCAAATAGAGAGTAAATCATAAGCATTATGTAATTTTAAGAAAATTATACTACTTATAGATTTCTTGTGAATAAATTGCTAGTATTTAATTTTCTGCTTTTTATCTTAATAAGAACTTATTTTAATGAAATATTTAAAATATACTTTTTCATTAATTTATTGCTAATTTTAACTACATACTAATAGTAAGTTGAAGTAATTAAAAACCTCCTCCAAATGCGTTATTCCATTTATATCTTGAGTCTCTTTTGATTGTGTCAGAATCCATTTTCTTTTCATCCTTTTCAAACTGGTCCAAAGCTTCAATTTGACTTTCAAGTGGCTTTAATGTTTTTGTGACCAAACATTCACCACTTTCTTTTAAAACTGTGTATTTTATATCTTCAGCTGTTGGTTCTCCATACGGAAATACAATAGGTGTGACTTTGACCAAATGTTTAATTTTCCACAGTTTTGCATTGATTTCTGGTATATTTTTGACTACAGTAACACGTTTCTGAAATAGTTTCATTTCGGTAAAGCAGATTATTTAAATGTATGTAAGTTTAAAATAACCTTATAATGCAGTTAAAAAGTTAACACTTACCTCTTCGTCAAGTCCAAATTCTTTCAAAACACACAGCAGCCGCCAGGAACTACCTTTAGTTGGTTTTATTCTTTCAACTCTAAATAGCTTGCTTGGTGTGTACTCTGGATCTTTATGATCTGGAAACCTATAAAAAATAAGCATAGTATCAGTACCTTTACCAACCACTAGCAAAATAGCCAAAAATAAATAAATTTTAAAGACATAAAATTCATTAATGGATAGAAGACCAAAATATATATTAGGCTGTCTTCAACTTTAGCAGGTACTGAATTTGAGACCACAAACCTTGGATAAAAAGTAATTCCTCCAGGATAACGGATTCCTCCAGGATGTTTGTAACCTTTGTGTCGTGTCAAAATTGTAAGAGGTTGAAAGAACTTTAATAGTTGTTTATTCATTCTGAACACAAGGATATTTTAGCTCTTAAAATACGGAAACATAACCTCAACTTTTATCAGTCGTTTGATTGATTAAATTGACAGTTGATGTTTTTTTTTTGTTTCATTTATTCCATAAAGGAAAAGGCAAAGTAAATTTTTATCCATACAGCCAAAAGACAGTTGATGTTTGCTTGACAAACAATGACATCCATTGTAAGCTGCGTTCCGTTGTTGCGGTAACCAATAAAACACAAAAAAACAAACTGTCGAATAAACCTGCATAGTATTGTGGTAATAAATATATTTTGTTTGAAATTAACACTATCCACTGAGATAAATTTTGTATAAGATTTTCTTGAGAACTCGAAAAATCAAAAAACTTTACTCTGGCCAAAACTTATTTGCACCATGGCTTTAACTGCCATTAAAGAAAGTATTTTTTTAATATACTGGTCCGAAATTGCTGTCAGCGCGCTTTCTGCACTATTTGCGTGCACACGGTCGGCCAATAATACGAACGTTTGCATACTCTGAGCAATCTGACGTCATTAGTGACGTCACCGTTCAGTGCTCACAGTGCAAACAAAAGATAGGTAGTGCACTGTGTGCAGCAATGTCAGATGGATGACAGTCAATGTCAAATTGACAAATGAATACTTTAATTTGTTAGATCTAAACTTTCGGACAAGTTTTATTGAACTTATATTGTTTAAAGTAAAGATATTTAGCAGATTCATCGGAAAAACCTCGACATGCAATCTTACTGACCCTTTTTAAACCACCTGTCATTTTGACAGAACGTTCAAGCATATGTTCATTAGGCCTAGCATGACCGGTATCGAGATACTCCGTGGGTGGGAGTAGAGAACGAATCGATCTCTATTTTTATGTCGAAACCGGTAGCATGACCTTTGTGAGAGAGACGAAAACTCACGTCGAGTTTCGTTTCCGTGGTGATGAAGAGAGTGTTGCTATTTATGTAAATTTAACATCATCATTCATTCAATTTCTATTTTTTCACCACTGTATTTTTGTCTATTGTTAGTATGTATGTTCTTACTAGTCTGTAGTCTGTGGGTGGAGTTAGTAACAAAACAAATAATGCGGGATAGATAGGTAATCGTAGTTTCGTGAATAAATATTATGATATCAAAAGTACTTTAACATCATTCGTGATCCCCCATGGCAAAGGAATCACTTCCCTCAGCATCCTACGCTCAATTTTCCTTCTTTCCCGCTGCTCATCATCATCATTACATAGTATAAATCCAAGTCGCTAATTCTGTCTGTTTGTATGTTTGGCCGCTAACTCCTCCTAAACCAGTTGAGGGATTTTAATGCGGTTTTCACCTTCCTTTAGGTATTTTTAATAAAATTTTTGAATAAAGAACATTCAGAAAAGGTTTCAAAGGGTTAACTAAAATTCAATGTTTCGGGAACAAGTCGCCCAAAATTACACCATTGGGAAGCGTGGTCGGGTCACTAGTATATACCTACTATTCATATGATTATAGTAAGGGACTGCCATAATACTTCAAATAATTACAAACAGTTTTACCTTATGTTATAATACTAGATTCAAGATGCTGCAATAAATGATATTTCTTGAATTCTATATTCTTTATTAATTTAACATAGTAAAAATAGTTTCACAACAATATATTTTTCAATCTACAACGCCCTCTCGTATAATATATAAAAAGGTACTTTGTGCCCTCTCGCGAGGACGGCCTCGGTCCGAATGCCAGACGCAATGACAGTTGTGTACAATGTTGAAACCTTTTTAATTTTTAAACATTATAAATTCTTTAAAAAATTAAAAGTTCTAACACTTATCAGCTAATTAAACTCAAGTACCTATATATAGATGATGCATGCAAGCACAATTCGACACAATCAATCTCAGTAAAGCAATCTCACAGCTTCTCGTCGTCAAAATTTGAGGAAGAGAATTATCTCGTATTAAAAAAAAAGAAGCGTGTGTTTTTGGGCGTGCATGCTACCGATTACGACGTGAGAGCCAAATGACGTATGTGAGTCACTGTTCACCGTGAGTTGCGATGAGATAGTGTGCAGTCCTGCTACCGAATTAAAAAAAATCGAGATATTCTCACAAACAAATGTCAAATACTCGATATCACGCCGCTTATGCTAAGCCCACATACCAACAAGTGGACCAAATTGATTTCAGTGCTAACGTTTGTGAGTAATGAAATCTTTTTTGGTCCACGAATGTGCACGCTTACCAACGTTTTCACGTATTCTATTATGATTATAAGAAAAGGACCACGACATAAATGTCAGTTGTCAGTGTCAGTGTCCAAATCTAAACTGACCGTTTGTTTATGTATTGTTTGTTTGCCGCCGCGCGCTGTTTGTATTGTTTGTTTCGTATTTCTTTTTGCTTTATATTTTAGTCAAGATTTAATTTATCAATTTGAATTACTTAAAGTTATAGTTCAATAAATTGTAGAATAATAGCTTATTTTTAATTATTAGTTATACACAGTTCTCGAAAGTAACCGGTGCAGTCTTGATGAAGAAAGTTCGGTTTCAGTCCCCGAAGAAATTCTACACCAGGATGAATGAGTTTGAATGCCATTCACCAAGACCATTTATTGACAGACCTTTTGAAGGAATTGCTCCTGCATTTAGCTACGAGCGGACAAGAATTTTGCCTTACTCACCCGACCCTTTAGACAGGTATGAGCAAAGTAATAGTATACCTATAGCCGCTGTAAAACGGACAGATTTTGGTTACAGCTCTAATACTGTTTCTAAATGTTTACCTTCTAATGACTTAGAATTGAGTATGCTTGATGGGTCTAGTCTGGAGCCACGAAAACCAGTTTTTCCAATGCCTGTCAGAACTCACTCTGATGTGCAGGGTTATGGGGCATTAAGTCCTAGTATTGTACAATGTGCTGAAGAAAAACCTATGGAAGAAAAAGAGAATAGTAAACCTGTGAAGACTGTATTGCAGGATAATAGTTTTTTTATAAAAAGAGACAACTTAGGCCATTTTGTACCATCCCATATAAATAATAAGTTTCAAATGCTCAAGTTAGACAAGGAAAATAATCCATTTATTAGTAAAATGGAAATGATGCATGCCAGAGCTGAGACATCCAAGCCAGTTGAGAATATGGAAACTAAGTCTCAATTTTGTCAGACACCAGAACTCAATATTTCAAGTATTGATGGAGGAGACTGCAGTTGTCATCATTGCAAGATAGTAATGCAAAGAAAAATGTCCTCTCTGGCAAATGCACACAAAGAAGTCCTAAGGCCATGCAACAACATCAACAAACAGGTCTGTCAATATTCAGAACTACCACATTTCCAGCAAATGCAATTACCACCTGTTTATTATTCTCCAAAAACCTGCAACTGTGACTGCAAAACTGAAACAGACAAGCCAAAAAATGCTGTAGATAAAAAAACATGGGCTTTAGAAAAATATGGTAAACAAGATAACACACAGAACTTAGAGGTTGAGAAACAAAGCAATGTTAGTAAGGAAAAACGAGAACCCACTGTTGCTGATCTGTTTAAAATAATCAAACTACAAAACGAGCAGCTCCAATTACTTCAAGAAAAAGTAGATAAGTTTATTTCTGTAAGTGATTCCCAATCGAAGAACAATGTTGCTAATCAGCCCTTGCAGCCACAAATTACAAACATACCAAATCACACTTCGTCAGATACTGTAAACACAGAGCAGAAAATGTCTATTGGTGTTATGACTAGCTTTGAAGTAGTTTGTACATCTACAGTCATAAACAAAGAAATCATCAAAACAACAGACAGTGCTCAGATACAGTGTAATCGATCACAAATATCAATCAAAGAAGTGGTATCAAAGAAACCAATGAATCAAAACTTTTTAGATGGCCTTAGACCATCAGAGAATACAACTACATCAGCGGGGCAACAAAACAAAAATAAGGAGGTGAACATTTCTATGGCACAAGGAGAAGAGAAAACTTTCAATGAGCAGAGTCTATTTAATGTGCAGGTTGATAATGCAACAACACCACTTATGTCACCCGAGCAAACTTTGTACTTGGATGTTAGGGATTATAGTGAGTAAGTATTTAAATTATGTTTTAAAAGTTAAGATTAAATTAAATAAATTAAATTTAAATTTTGGTTAACCCTGTGTTTAATGTATTTCAGTTCCGATTCGGGAAGTGACAACCAATCCAATGTTGGATGGACATACTATAACAAAGTCATGGTAAGTGTGTTATTGACCAGTCTTAGTTAGTTTATTATAAAAAAATATATACTAATAAGTTTGTAACTGCATATTTTGCATACTCATATAGGTACTTCTGAATTACATCCTATAGTGTGGTAAAATATCATAAAGAGAATGCACCGGATTAAGTCAATTAATTTTGCCCATTTAAGGCCATGTTAAGCAAGTCTTAAATATATTATTTTAAGATGCCTTATATTTTGTTTCAATTTCTAGACGCATGTAAATGGAATGCTTCAAGATTCGGACATGCCCTCCTCAGCGAGCGCGCTTTACCGAAATATGCGACAACAGTGTATGCAAATGCATATTGACAAGACTAACGTTAGTGTTACTAAAAGGTAAGGTTAAAGTTTATTGCTCTGAAATAATACTAGTTTATGGTATACAGTTTGGGATGCTTAGAAAACTTCTGGAAGAAGTACGATCAGCGATATAATATGCTTAAAAGTGATAGGTAGCGAAATTTGTTAAAAAAAAAGGAATGCAATAGGTAGTCTGAATTTTAAATTCCGGTCTCTATATAGTTTGACAACTGGTTGTGACCTAATAGCATGGTTAAATTTAAGACTTGGTGAAATGTTTCACTAAAAAGTATCTACTTTTAGGGTAAAATTTGGTGAGGATGTACTAATGACACATCCAATACATTCGGACTCGCCAGCTTCAAGTGACGCTAGTTTCAAGATGAACCAACTGGCTGCTAAATATTTAAAAGATGCTGCTAGCCCTTTCACAGTACAGCAGCCTACAACAAAACCTATATTGTCAACTGACATGTCATTGGCTACGAAAAATTATATGGAAAGGCATCAATTAATTCGAGGACAAGGTAAAGTGTTTATGCCATTATTCTTATTCTATTCTTTGAGCACACTCCTACACAGTATAAATAGTTACATAGACTACTTTTATCGTTTCGACTATTATGTCCACGATCGCAAAAACGCGGAAAGACGGTAACTAATAAATTTCAAAATAATGAATCCATTTAAAAAAAACGAAACATATCGTATCGAGAAAATACAATTTATAAAAAAGAATGTGAAAGGGCTTCATGTTGCTTTACCAGTGTACGCTGACAAAGTTCATCAAATAATTTACGTTAATACTAGTAACTTACTTATAGGTACTTTATCAATATATTATTTATACTTACAATCTAAAATAACTGTGGCATAAACAATTCAAATGCAATAAGATTGCATTAGTTGTCTGTCGCGTTCAAATCTTACAGTCCTTGTTACCAATGTTGTTTTTAATTTTTTTTTTTTTTTAGGAAATTCGGCTAAGGCTACCTACACCGGTAACATGCCTCGTTTCCTCGATATAACTGCATTAAAACAACAACCAAAACTTCTGTGAAGGTAACTTGTCAATTTTAGATTAGTTTATTTGTTGAATAATGTATTTTAATTTAATATAATATGTTGATTAATAAAATTATGTATCATAGTATTCATTGAACAGACATTTATTTAAACCTCACAATAAAATAACAGAGTAAAATTCTTATTATTAAGTATTTAAGGTATACATGGAGTACATACATTTGACTTTGTCAAAACAAATATGCATATTTTTTTTTATAATTTGAATGTTCGAAAATCCAACAGTATATATTATATCACATTTATTTGATGAGGAATAATATTTATATAGCCCAATGAAAATATACTATAGGCCTGAAATGAAAAATAGAAAGCTATTATTTATACTCTCACAGTTACTTGTACTTTGATAAATTTTGGTAGGTATGCAACAATATTTAATATATCTTTTAAAAATAAATATGCAATAATATGCTCTGTTTTCTAACATGTATCATACTTATTATTTAAAATAATTTTATTTACAATATTTTAAACATATCTGTTGGTTCTTTCTTTGGGTAATATTTATTAATTAATTTATCATCATCTAAAATACATTTAGTAATGTCACTACATCAATATATATCTGTTTTATATTATTTTGAGGTGTTTAAAATCATGTGACTAGACATCAGAGTAAGATCTAGGGAATATTTCCTAAACAACATTGGGAAGTAAACATTTATCAAACAACCAATATGTACAAGGTGATAAAACTCGTATTAACACTTAAATAAGACTTCAATTCTCTTGCATCGCAAAATTTTTAGTCCCTTAATTATCTACAAAATTAACCAAGTAATTGGATGGCACTTCTTTTCAGACATTCGAAAGATATTTATATCAGTTTATACTTTAACACTACACATTACTTTTAAGAGATATAAGTAATATGTACATCACTTTTTGTCTTCAATGTTTCATATACACAGATTCTTCTAAAGAGAACATGCAAGATACCTAGGGAAAGATAAGCAAAGGTTTTGGATTAAAAGCTTTCGGCAGATTATTCATTTCACATCGATTTAAAATATATGTAAACTACGCTTTCGTGACTGTCAATTTCAATATCTTCCAATACTAACACTCTTGCTAGGAAAAGCTACGAATATCAATATTAATTAATATTTTTGTTTGTCTAATACTATCTACACAAAGTACACAGAGCTGAATAAATCTGGAATATAATATGGGACTAGGTAGTTTATTGTGAAAGACAATATTTTATATTCATATAACAATTAAAAAAGAGACACGTTTTGTCTCGAAAAGAGTTTGAAGCCTACATATGGAATTGAGCATATATTTTCTCTTTTGTAATTTCTGATAATAAGGTTTCGAAGACCAAGTCGCTCTATTAGATAGGGGCAGTATTAGTAGCTACAAAACATTTAGGGTCTACTTTAAACATTTAATTTGACTACATTCTAACATCTAGTAATATCTCATAGTGTTTCGCAACATCAATAATGTTATTATAATTTAATGTTTATTTCTAAAGCCTACTAGAATACTTAATTGCAATCCATTTTAAAACTTTAATCGTTTAATACATATTATTTTCCAAATCTTTACCTAGCTATTCAATCAAAGCACTTTCCTTCCATCTAGCTACCTCTATAATTCATTTCCGTGTATTTATTTAAAATTGTGCACCATGTTATTTACCAAGTAGTTTTCATTCATTGTTGATTTATTTATAGGGTTTCGTCTTCGCCTCCTCCTCTGGATTTGCTGTCTAGTTTTAGTTCCGCTAACCTTTGTCTTGTGCTATTCGGCCTGAAAAAAATCAGGCTCATAATAATATGGTAGTATCAATACTAACGTTTTGTTAGTCAAGCCTTCGCTTCATAAGTAAGACGCGGTAAAAGATTTTGTCTAGTCAATTTATGAAATGATACCCAAGTTTAAAGTTTAGGATTGAGGTCGTTACTACCTTTCAGTGAAGTACGATGAGACCACGTGGTCGGTAGAGACAGATTGTCGTTGGTATGCGCCCGCGCTGAGGTTCGACTGCGGGATTTTGTAAATCCGCACGCAACGACCACTGCTTTCTGGCAACACTGAAAATGAAAACAATGTGAAGTTTAATGCTAAGTTAACCATTCTCACTTTCTATCGACCAACATGCAGCAGTTCACTGAGTCTCTACATAACTAATAGAAAATAAATAGCAACATATTATAGAGTACTTAGTATGACATGTTCTCAATTATGAATTTTTTTCAAAAATATACGAAATAATCATTTTTAATTGGCTTTACAGTAATAGAAACTACAAAATCAATAAAGTTTGTCAATTTCATAAACGCAGGATCGGCCAAATTATGTTTCCTTACCTTGAGGAGAGCTAGGCGGTGAGACCGGCGCCATTCGCTGCAGCGGCGGCCTGATGTTCTCCTGTTCAGAGGACAGCGAGCTGCTGCGGCTCGATGCCGAGTTGGTTTCAGAGGCTGTCCGGTTCATCTGGGCGTTCTGGCCCTCGGTTCTAATATCAAACATGAAAAAACAAATTTTAAGGTAGTTGTGTTTTTTGTACTTTAGAGGACATTGTCAGTCCTCTGGTTGGTAATTAGGTCGCTAAGTCGCCTCTTTCGATTTTCACTGTATGATAGTAGGTGACCTAATATAACTTCTTAGACTTACGCGATTATTTTTACCTGAAATTAAACTCCTTTTAACGGGTTTTAAAATAATAAAATAAAATAAACGCGTAAAACCCGTTAAAATGAGTTTAATTTCAAGTAGTAGGTGACCTATTCTTTACCGCAGGAAAGTAGTAAGAACTAACCTACCTACATTTTATTAAAACAACCGTTCATTCTTAATTGTAATACTCACTTGTCACGATTGTCGTCCTCATCAACGGCGTAGGATTGTTTGTTCATTTGTCGAACAAGTTCGTAGTTGTCATGTTGAAGTAAACAAGGGTCTATCTCTCGGCTGAGCGGCACGTACTCAGGGGCGCAGGCTACGTAGAAAATGTCCTAAAAGTGGGAAGATTTATTAACGAAATGTAGGTAGGTAGATACGCCTTGCTTTACACGCGTTTTTCAAGATTTGATCAGAGAACATTACATGGTGCTTAATTTCTAAGAGAAGTTGATACATATGAAAATAGAAACGATAACTTCATAGATATATTTAGAAAAGTTTTAACAATTTGTCGTGACCTACCCTTCTGCCGCAAAGAAGTTTAAGGCCTGGTATGCAAGCAGCGTGCACCAAAGATCCATTCGCTACTAATCTTATTTCAAGAAGGTCTTCCGCGAATGCCATTATGTATGGAAATGCGCACACTGAAAAAGGAAATCTCCATTAGATGAACCTTATAAGTAAGAATTGTGCCGTAGTTCTGACTTTCTACTTACCCACTGCAGCTGGAACAGTCGTCCAATGGAAATCGTACTCGCCATCGCTTTCCAAACCTTTGCTGGTCAGTCTTTCAAAGTGACATGTATCTGGAAACAGGTTATCGTTACATTTACACTGTCTTACGAAAATATCAGGAGTAGGCACTACTTCAAACTTTGACTACAAACTTACGGTTGTAACATAATACTATTTGCCCGTCTCGATCATCGCCGATACGTAATGCATTCACGAGCATGCCTCTACGGTAGATGTCTTCGCAATTCTCCGACCTTTTTACAGTCTAGAGAAAAAAAAAACTCGTTACCATACGTTTATTATTTATTTATTGGTTAATTTTAAATATTTACGCTTGCTGACCTGGCCAGAACTAGTTTCTAGAACCTCCCAGTGATGTTTGTATCCTACTACCACTACTCCAACTTCGCCGTCCATCAGTTTGATTAGCACTGGGGTTTCACTTAGTTGGATATCCTAAGTAAAGCAAAATGTTGTTAATAATTTATATTCTTATTTAAGATAATATATAAATAAATATAAAATGTCGCACTTTGATATGTGTATACTCAAATCCCATCTCACTATCAGTCTTCTGTTCTTCTACCAATAGCATTATTCTTCTACCGATCGCTACCGCTAATGTGGTTTTACCACTTTCCCCTGGAAACAAGTCACTTTATTATATTAAGCACGCTATTTAGGTAATCTTTGATTCGTAAACTCAACAAGTTTTCATAATGAAACTTAGCTGCCCCGCAAACGTTGTTATGCCATACCAACAAAAAAATGTTAGGATTGGACAGCCCTTATCACTTAGGGGTATAACTATGTGAATAGTAGAAAGTAGTCGATTCTTGGACCTACTGAATATGCATATAAAATTTGGTAAAAATCGGTAAAGCCGTTTCGGAGGAGTAAGGTAACTAACATTGTGACACGAGAATTTTACATATAAGACTAGCTGATCCCGCTAACGTTGTTTTGCCATATTTGAAAAAAAAAAATGTTAGGGTTGGACAACCCTTATCACTTAGGGGTATGAAAAATAGATGTTGGTCGATTCTCAGACCTTCTCAATATGCTCAACATATTTCATGAGAATCGGTCAAGCCGTTTCGGAGGACGGGAACGAACATTGTGACTCGAGAATTTTATATACCTATGTATAAGATAAGATAAAATGATACTAACCTGTATCTAGGACGTCGAAGTAATGGGCAGTCTTGGTCCTCGGCAGGCGTGCATGCTTGCAGTCTTGCAGCGGCCGCATCGCCCACGCGCCCGCGCACAGCTCGCTCAGCGGCAACGCGTACAGTCCGGCGCCCCCCGCGCCCCCACTCGTAGACCCGCCCCCGGAACAACGCGCCCCCACTCGAAACAAACCAACGCGCTCCGTAACTCGAGCGGCTCGGACGCAGCCTTCCCAGCGAAGGATCACGCGAGTCGTGCCGCTCTCTGAGAATTGAAGACGGAGTTAATATATAGGAATATATCGAATTTTTGTCTGTCAAAAACGACGTAGATCAGCAGAATGTAGAACAAACCTTCTAAAATGTAAGTATTGGAAGTTGTCGACAGCAGCAACCTGCCTTCTGACAGTTGTTCAGCGCACACTGGCGTCGCTGGTAGTGGCGCTGCTCGCCATACTTTTCCTTCCCATGGAGCTCGTCGAGCGCCTCCTGAACCTATAGATGAGAGATACATAGATGAGATCTGTATTAACAAATGTGGCTCTAAGGAAGTCGGTAGTGAGTGGCCAAAATTGAAACTAACCGGTGGAAACCAGACTTGTAGGAGCATCTCCTCGCAAGACGGCGTCTAATTTCAGTGCTTGTCCAACGTGTAAGAATCGTTCAGTTCTTGCTGCACCGGCTCCCCCCGCGCCCGCACCCCCTGACCAAACATCCGACAAGGCTCTCCGAGACAGCATTGGCTGTAAAAAACGTGAAATGTTATAATCGACAGCCATATTAGCATTAATCAAGCAGGGGGATCGATCCATGTCTTGGCCTCTATAAGATAATTCTGACATAGCAAAGTAACACAGATTTATGAAGCAAAGCAACTTTGCGCATTATTCCCCATGTTTAATAAGTGGAAGTTGATCGTCAAGTCGTTGCCGTGATTGATCATGTAGGGGATAGAGTATGTAGAGACTAAACCGCGATATGTAAAAACTTTTAATAGAATATCTAACTTCAACAGAAATAAGATCGGAAATTAGGTTTATTCATTGCTAGTGGCCGCCCGCGACTCCGTTCGCGTGGAAGTCGGTTTCCCGTGGGAATGAGATGTTTTCCCGCGGTAAAAAGTATCCTATATGTTATTCTGGTGTATAAACTATATTATTGTAAAGTGTCATCAAAATCCATCCAGTAGTTTTTACGTGAAAGACATCCATCCATCCATACATCCTCACAAACTTTCACATTTATAATATTAGTAGGATTTCGTAAACTTCGGACCCGCCGATTCTAGAATGTCCTAGAAACTTTTATCCAAAATACGCGAAACAATCGTTAAGCTTCTAAAATTTATACCTATCGCCTTTAAAATTCCTTCCTAGTGGTAATACAATAAGGTATTTAAATTTGATAAAAATTATCATTTAGGCAGTTTCGTATTTTGTTACTCAATCCATTTTTCCGTATCTACATCATTTCCTAATAATATAGACTAGTCTGGCCACCGAGAGATTGCGTTTGTGACACATGCCATTAGTGTTGGGGTAAAAAACAACATTGATAAATCATTTTTCAATCAACAGAAAAAAAACTTGCTTATCTTATTTATATTTTATTTATAATATAAAAAGTTTTATGTTGTTACGGGTTAAAGTCTAGGTAAAATAATAAAAAACAAAATCGAAACAGTATTGTTTTATTGTAGGAACGTAAATAATTAGATTAAAGACTAGTGGCCGCTCGCGACTCCGTTCGCGTAGAAGTCGGTTTCCCGTGGGAATGCGAAGTTTTCCCGCGGTAAAAAGGTCCCTTTATTCTTTCATACATATATTTTTGGTTCCTAGAACCGCTTTCGCAGCGCACGCAACGGAAGCCCTCAAGGATGAATAATTTTCCCCTTTTTTTTCCCCATTTTTCATTATTTCTTCGCTCCTAATAGTTGCAGCGTGTTGTTATATAGCCTAAAGCCTGCCTCGATAAATGATCTATCCAACACAAAAAGAATTTTTAAATTCGAACCAGTAGTTCCTGAGATTAGTGCGTTCAAACAAACAAACAAACAAACAAACTCTTCAGCTTTATAATATTAGTATAGATACTTGTATAACGTAAATTTTGAAGCTAAGCCCAAGGTCGAAAAGAACTAGCAAGAAAATCCAACTGCTGCCTTTTTACAAACGAAACTCAAAAGCATTGTATTGGCAATAATATGGTATAAGTCTCAGCACCCGATGACCGTACTGCAGAGCCAATTCATCTATTTCATATCGAACATTTGCCGATTTATTTTCTTTCACTAACCGCAATAGTTATGCTTCAAGCATATCCATATTTACGTCGATATCATGTTTTTATAACCAAGCTACTTATTCTGCTTTTTTATTAGAAATTGATTGATAACTTTAAAATTGACTGATATTTTAAGCACATCCCTACGAAAATATGATGTTGTTTACATTTTTAAAAATACATATTTTATCAGTAATTATTACCCTTACAGTAAGCCATCAGTTATAAAATTTAAAATCAGTGTGTTTTAATATCATTTTATTGCTTATTATTTGTTTGTAGGGTCAAAATAGACGACTTTTTTTTTGTTTGTTTTCGTAGACGGCCTTTCAAAGTTACCTCGTTATGTCAAACACAATGTGTCAGGAACGCATTCTCTCGGTGGCCGGACAATAGTTCGACATATTTTGTCACCGTTCAGTAACCCCAGCAACGCCGCGTATTTTTGATGAGTCAATTAACTCCCTCCCTCAAC
This sequence comes from Emmelina monodactyla, assembly GCA_916618145.1. Lineage (NCBI taxonomy): Eukaryota > Metazoa > Arthropoda > Insecta > Lepidoptera > Pterophoridae > Emmelina > Emmelina monodactyla. The sequence goes on along the minus strand of OU745304.1, from coordinate 8,812,056 downwards.
TTTAATTAAAGCTAAAAGTTCGCCCTGTGGGTGATTTATCTCTACACATGTATCTTTCTATCTACAAGCAAAATGTTCTACCTGTTTAACGATTGTCTTCACGTTACAGTGATAGTCACTTATACGATATTGGACGGTGGCGTGATGGAGACAAATAGTAGTTATTCGAGGCGGATTTCCATGAGGCATGGCGATGTCAGCGTAATTTATTGGGATTTCGACTGTAGTGGTTGCTATGTTCCTTCAGGAACGTGATAGCTATAATTTAATTAGTGTTGGAAGCGTGCGATAATAGTATATTGTGATACAAGTGTGCAAAGTTGTTTATTATACACGAGGCTGAAGTGTGTTACAGTACAGGTCGGTTTATGGCCCTCAAAACTGTGTTAAAGCTCACTTTCTGAGCAAGTGTGTTGAAAAATAAATATGGGTACTGCTGTAACCCGCAATGGTTAGGTCTATTATATTTATATCTGAATTATGGTTTGTTAGGATTCTGTTGACCTATTTGCAATGATTACTGAGACTCACCACCTTATGATCAGAGCAGTGTTCGGCGTAGATGTCTCGTATGAGGGTGTCCAGGGTCCTCTGCCTCTTCAGCGCGAATGTCGGAGTTTGAAATGCAGCCTTTTCGCCATTCATCAGCTTCACCTATTTTGTACACACAAGATTCATAATTATACTTAACTAGTGGCCGCCCGCGACTCCGTTCGCGTGGAAGTAGGTTTCCCGTAAAAAGTACCCTATGTGTTATTCTGATGTAGAACCTATATTACTGAAAAGTTAAATTCAAATCCGTCCAGTAGTTTTTACGTGAAAGAGTAACAAACATCCATCCTTACATACTCACAAACTTTCACGTTTATAATATTAGTAGGATTTAAAGAGAACACTAAAATTTCTGTTGAAATGTAATAAATAAAACCCAACAAAAGCCGTTCCACATAAAAATAAACAATGAAGAAATAAAACAGGACCAAACAATTTGTTGAATCGTAGAAACCATTTCAAGGAACATTTTAATAATCACCAGTAATCCGGCATGATAAATACAGAAAAGTGCTTCAAGTTAAAGACTTTATAAGGATTTCACGGCGTATTAACTTATTCAATGGATTTGAATGATTTCAATGCTTTCGCAGTGAAACGACTTTCTTGCCGTAGGTATACGAGTATATCTAGGTATCTACCCACTACAAGGATTAAACGTTACCGCTTTAATCCTAGTTTTGCAAGGAACTTAGCGGTTCCGTAGTTTCATATGGCATATTAAATTCTCTGGGTCTTTGTCTTGTATGTTAAATTTTAAGCTGTAACCTATGTAAATGTTGGGCAACTTGCAAATTCATAAGTATTTTGATAATAACTTTGATAAAACTTCAAAATTAAAATGGTAATTTATACATAGGTGAGTATAGGCGTTGTTTGTCTTTGGAAATACTCTTTCTAATTTATGTTACTTAATGAAAATATTTATTAAGAAGCTTGTTTACAAAATATGAATCATAAACATAATTTCGATCACAAACAGTTATAATGTCTGTCTCAATAAGTGGAGTCAACAACATGCGATGAGATAAAGATGTAAAAAAATACACAAAAGCGCCTGCCTTTGATGTAGGTATCTTTATTTTCTGTATTTCTTTACACCGTATTTCACCGACGTAACCTTGAAAAAGTCGGTATTGGTTTTGGCAATACTACGGAAACGGAAATTTTATTTCGACAATCGAACGTAATTGGGCCTGCTTTTAAATTGATTGCATGACTTGTAAAAGAATTTCTAAGTTTATTTATTTTTTCGATATTTGTTATATCTTGTTAGCAAAGAGGATGTAAGAAAGATCAATAAAAACATGTCTAAAAGGTAGAAATATCTTGAAAAAATTACGAAATAATATAACTAGAAAATGATGATCAGCCTTTATCGGGCACTATTCGGTATACCGTTTTTGTAATTTGTGAGGAATTGTACCAGACATACCAATAAGAATTCCCTGAAGAGTTGCGGGTCATTAAACACAGGCGGGCACGGCAGGGATGGTCCAAACGGCGGCACTGTCTCGTCACTGTACACGCTCAGTCTGTAGCCCTCTCCTTCCACCTCAGAAACTATAGCAAATATATCTAAAATCTTGCTCAGGAAATTTAATACTATCACAAAATTCAAGTGCTGAATTAATCCGTTAATTAAATCCGATAAACCGTGAAAGTTGGACGTTAATCAAGTCACCAAATTTATGAACACTTTGCGGACGTAAATCAATTGTAACTTAATTTTATTACCGCGTCCACAACCTTTCTGATCCATTCTGATGAACACTGCCTACCCAATTTATAGTTGTAACGTTTGGACAATTGCCAAGAGGCTTCCAGAAGTAGATTAATTTTTGTTGTAGGTATCGCCTTTGATACCTTTAGTTTGCTGCAGTGCACTCGACTGTGCCTCTTGCATTAATAAACAATTTTAAAAGCTTTTAGGTTCTGTTTCAAAGCTATACAATTTTTATCAAGCTGAAAGACTTTTGTTAATTTTATTGTAACTTTTTACTATTGTCACTCACTCCAATTACTTTTCTCTAAGGACCAAATGTCTGTCTATGATGTTTAGTGACCCGATCCTTGCATAAACAAGGAAATAGTTTGCCGACGTTGTTAAACGTCCAAATCTCCTAAAGGGAGGAAAATGAACGTTTATATATCTTGTTTAAGGTTTCTTCTTAATTCTGCTTCGTCACTGAAATTGTATTAACGTCGAAGTAGGTACTTTTCCCTCTTGAATGTGAAACTATTTGTTCTGCCTGCCGTATTGAAAAAGTAATAAAGTCGCTTTCAGAAACATTGAAATCCGTTTTAACTTTAAATTAAAAAATGTTGCCATGGCCTGTCGTCGACATGTTCTAAAATCTAATTGAAAATTTCGAACAATGCATCGCAACTGCCGCCGCTTTATGGCCGTAACATTGTCAAAAAAAAGGATACGGGTAAAGTGGCTTTTGACACACTGCGGGTTAAAAGTGTTGTGAACGACGTCATCGGTGAACACAATGTTGACGATGTCGTTACCGATGTGCCTCTTCCTCTCCAACTGCAATACGTGGAAACAATACAACTCTAACATCTAAACAATAGGTACAACAATGTTACATGCAATAGGAAAAGTTGCCAACAACTGTTATTGCTTTCGGTTATTTGTTTATGATTTTTTACGACCATTGTCTGCGAGAGCCGATGTTTCTTTGAATTGTTTGACTGTAAATAAACTTATCATGTATTTAAGATAATGTCACATTTTCCCAAGGGAGACGTAATCGAGACATTTAAAGCTATTATTGTCAGTAAACGACAAAGCTGTTTCCGATAAGCTTCCGCTGTGAAACAATATTGCAAATTAGGCTAATTTGGGTTCCATGAGTATCTGGTAGCTACTGTTCTTTAACTACCAAACCCAGTGGTGTTCGGACTCGCGCCCGAGTAGCACGTGTCGCTTGCCACTACCGCATACTTACGCGCTATTTACAAGAAACTTTAGTCTTTTGTACAACTATATAGTTAAGTTTGTTAATTGCAAAAATGAACGAATCAAGTGAGGGAGAGGACGAAAATAAATTTAGTGACAAAAGTGACGCCGAAATTATTATGGAATGCGAACGAGAATTACAATTATTGAATTCCCAAAATGGCTTGGAAACATTGGATCGTTTGGATAAAAGAAAACATTCAACAAGCGGCGAAAGTAATGAAGAGGGATTTAAGACCGTGATAAAGAAAAAATCTAGGCGTAAAAACCGCTTAAATAGTTTGGGGGCAAAAAGTTGCAGCATTTCGGAACCGGAGGAAATTCATAATATTTCAAGTCGGGAAATTATTGAAGTGTGCGTGACTTCAACAGAACCGTTACCCAAACAAATGGCTATGGCAAAGAAATTGTATGGTGCAAATATTAAAGGCATAACTCAAATGAAATATAAAAGTCCATATAAATTGTTAATACGATTTGAAAGTAAACAACAGGCCGAAAACCTTATTAGCTGTAAATTGCTTTTAGATGACGGATTGAGATGCCGATTTACCACCGAAATATATATCTCGTATGGTATACTTAGAGATATAGACAAAAATCTCAATGAAGAACAGATACGTGAGTTATTATCATCAGATATTGAAATTTATTCAATTAAAAGAATGCAACGTCTAAATTTGAATGGTTCATGGGAAGACTGCGAATCTATAAGAATAGGATTTAAAAATCCAACATTACCTGATTTTGTCTATAACATATATGGTTACAGAATAAAAGTTGAAAAATACACATTTAGTGTCACGCAATGCACAACTTGTCGCAAGTTTGGACATTCAAAAAAATACTGTCCAAATAACAAATTAGCTTGCCTGAGGTGTGGACAGAACCATGAAGAATGTGAGACAAATACTTTTAAATGTGTCAACTGTGGTGGAAATCATAATTCTACTGATAGAAATTGTCCAAAATTTATAAAAGAAAAAGAGATAAGAGAAATTATGACAAAAGAAAATATAACTTACCGCAAAGCATTAGAACTATACCTTAACTCGGAAAAGATTATACAACAAAACCAGGTAAGAAATCAGTCACCTATCTTACAATCAACATCAAATAACACCTATCAGTTGCTACCAATGGATGCTGACACGTCAGAAACATATTCATCAGTTCTAAAAAATGATATGAGACAAGATAAAAATACTAAAGTTGAACCAAAGGTGCCTAAAACAAATAAAAGGAGAATAGTGAAAATTACGCAGGATTTTAACGAAGTTACAGAAGAAACATTAGAAAAAACACCTGAACAAGACGGTGAAAGAAATGAAAAAAATACTGAATGGAAAAATACATGGCAAAACATAAAAGAAACAATTTTCTCACAAAAATCTTTAGACGTAAAAATAATTTTAATTTTGAAACTACTCTTTGAGTGGGTTAAGACAAACATAGTTAAACTTTTTACAAATGGGGAACTATTTAAACAATGTTTTAATGTTTTTAATGGATAACGAAACTAACTATAGCATCGTGAATATAATTCAATGGAATGCACAGTCCATAGGCCCCAAAATACACAATTTTAGTGCACTATTGGCACAAGAGAATATTCAGATAGCTTTAGTAAGTGAGACGTGGCTTAATCCGGAGGTAAATCTAAATGTAACAGGCTATAATATTTATAGAAATGATAGAGAAGATTCGTATGGAGGAATAGCAATAATATCACACAAATCAATTAAGACACAGCCATTTAGCTTCAATCACCCAAATCCTAATATTCAGATATTACATATAAAAGTATTTAACCTTTGTAAAATTAATAACATTATACTTATTTATTGCCCGTCATGGGTCAGAACCAGTCAAAGAGATTGGGATTTTATTTTTTCGAAATTTTCTACTAAAACGTTAATAGTTGGAGATTTTAACGCCCATCATACAAACTGGTCATATAAAACTGACTCTAAAGGCACACAGATATTAGATTCTTCGTTAGATTATGGTTTCATATACTTAAATACAGGCGAAGCAACAAGGGTAAGATTAGTGAATGGTAGGCTTCAGGAGTCATCTCCCGATGTTACATTTGCATCAACAGATATAGCTATTGATTTAAATTGGAAAATGATGTCAGAAAGTTTAGGTAGTGATCATATTATAATTAAAATCACGGCACAAATTACCAGTGATATTCATCTGCTTAAAAAACGTAATTTTAAAATGGCTGATTGGCAAAATTATACAAAAAATATAGACATTGAGTTACAAAAATTTTGTCAAAACAGGGAAACTGATGACTCTAATGTTCAGTTAATGTATGACGAAATTCTCCAAATAATTAATGTTTCTGCTGATAAATTTATTCCAGTGGTTAAAATCCCTAACAAAATCCAATCAAAATTCAAACCTAAGCCCTACTGGAACCAAAATTTATCACACCTGATAGCCAAACGTAGATTAGCATTAAAAGTTTTTAGAAGTAATCCTACCCCTTCTAATTTGTTGTTACTTAATGAGAGAATCAAAGACTGTTCTATAGCAATTAAAAAAGCAAAATATGAGTCCTGGCAAAAATTTTGTAATAGTTTAGATGAGACAACATCAACATCAGATTTATGGAGACGCATGCGTTGGGTTAAAGGTCATAAAAAAGCTTATCCTTTTGTATCTGACGAAAACAAAACCATTCTATTAAGATCCTTAGCACCTGATTCGGTCCTCGATAAAATTCCCGAGTTTTCTTCTACAAACAGCTTATTGGAGCAAGACTTTACTTTGCAAGAGCTAAAACATTGTTTAAAAAAAAAAGATACAGCACCAGGTACAGATGATATCTCATATTCTATGATATACAATCTTCCAAAATCTGGCAAAAACATTTTGCTGAATTTATATAATAAAATATTCCAAACTGGTGCTATTCCGAGGCAATGGCTTCAGATTAAAGTTGTAGCTATTCCGAAAGAAGGTAAAGAAAATAAAATAAGGCCAATTTCACTAATATCCTGCATTTGTAAAATTTTTCACTCTATGATTGTCAAAAGGATAGAATGGTTTGTAGAAAAAGAAAATATACTACCAACACAAATGGTAGGTTTCAGAAGGTCACAGTCTTGTCTGGATAGCTTATCTCGTCTTGTTAACTATATACAATTTAATAAAGTAAATAATATACCAACGCTTGCTTGTTTTCTGGATATAGAAAATGCGTATAATAATGTTCCAATTAATATATTACTTCTTAAACTTGATGCCCTTAAAATTGGTAGAAAATACTGTAATTATTTATCGTTTTTTTTAAGTAACAGGGAATTACAAGTACAATTATTGAATGGGGGGAAAATTAAGTTGCACACTCACAAAGGTTTAGCTCAGGGTGACCCCTTATCGCCGCTACTTTTTAACCTGTTTACAGCAGATATTTGCAATAAAATAGAAAATGTATACATATCTCAATATGCAGACGATTTTGTTTTTTATCTAGCTAACAAAGATTTAAACATAGCCCAAAACCGTCTACAATGTGCTCTAAATGATATGATTAGTCTGTTGTTTCAACTAGGACTTCAGCTTTCAGCTCCTAAAACTAAATCAGTACTTTATACTAGAGGTAATAGACAAACATTTATATCACTCAAAATAGGAGATAACATAATAAAATTGGTCCCTTGTGTGAAGTATTTAGGTGTATGGCTAGATAACAGGTTATTATGGAAAAGACACATAAATGAAATTGTTGAAAAAACATCAAAATTTTTAAATATATTAAGGGTGCTTGCTGGGGCTAAGTGGGGAATACATCCTATGCATTTAAGGAGATTGTATATATTATTAATTAGAAGCCGGATAGATTATGCGAGTGTTCTCTTTGACAATTGTGCTAATATTCACCTTAAGAAACTTGAAAAAGTCCAGAATCAATCCCTTAGAGTTGTTGGTGGATTTATTAAAAGCACACCAATTCATGTTATGGAATGTGAACTGTGCATTCCACCTTTACAAATAAGAAGAAAATATTTAGCATTAAGATTTTGTTTGAGGGCATTATCATACTGCACTGATACACTGAAGTCGTTGAATACTTTGGCAAGTACATATAATAACGCATATTGGAGCAATAAGAAAAAACCTCTCTTAATGACAACTATCCAAGAAATTAAAGAATCCAACTATGATATAGATTCTTCAGTTTTACTTGACATGTATTCGTTAGAAACTTGGGTAACGCTTATAAATATAGAAAATGTCATTCAAATTAACTTAGAAACTATGAAACTACCTAAATGCAACTATGAGGTTAATAATTTAAGACTTAATAGTGAAATAGAACTTAACAAGTTGTATCATGGCTGGGTTGCTGTTTATACCGATGGGTCAAAAAGTGTAAATAGTTGTGGTGCTGCAATTTATTGTCCAATTAATAATGTCTCATTGTCTTTTAAAGTTAACTGCAATCTATCCATTATGTCTGTGGAACTCATTGCAATCAATGAAGCAATAAAATACTTTGAAAACACAGACATTTCTAAAGTTGTCGTTTTGAGTGACAGTAAGAGTGCGTTGCAGCATATTGCTCGTTGTGCTTCTGGAGTCAGAAGTGTTCCGTTAGCTTATGCTATTCTCCGTCAAATTCAAAATTTTAGAAAAAGTGGTAGAAGTTTAGTATTGCAATGGATTCCATCACACATAGGTCTAAGTGGCAACAAAGAGGCTGATAGAGTAGCAAAATTAGCGGGAGATAATGGAATGGTAATTGATGTGAAACCGTATTTTTCTGAAATACTAACGAAAGCAAAATATATATGCAAAGAGTTATGGGAGAATCATTTCAATAGCATCAAGGATAAAGGAATTTGGTATAAAACTATACAACATCAGCCTCTTCTAACCCCGTGGTTTGAAAATTGTAAAAAATCGAGAAAAGATATTGTCTCAATTATGCGAACTCGGTCTGGACACATTCCATCGAATGCGTTTAAATATCTAATGGGCATCGTTGATTCTCCTAATTGTGAAACATGCAATAAACGTCAGGATATTCAACACTTAGTGTTGGAGTGTGTGAACACTGAGGATAGAAGGATACATGTAGTGAATCAGTTAAATATGTTAAATAATCAAAATGTTGGTGCTTGTCAAAGTATTTTAGCAGAACCTAATTCGGATTTGTGTCATTTGTTGTCTGTATTTGTAGCCAATAGTTTAAGTTTGTAATACAACAAAATTGTGTTAGTATAATAGGACTGACATGCCTAAACAGGCAAAAGTCCTTATTTTGTTAAGGAAGAAATAAAAAAAAAAAAAAAAAAAAAACTACCAAACCAAAGCTCAACATTTCCCTGCAATTTACTCTGATTAAAAGTTGTGACATGTGAAACACCCAATCTAGAAGTTAGTAATTACATAACATCCCTTAGGTATTTATTTCACAAAATACATTAAAACTTCATCCTTATTGGTTATACAAAAAGATAGTTTTGTGAAAGTTATGTAGTTATATACAAACTATGCATAAAAAATGTGTGTTGACATCAAAAAATATGTTAACTTACCTGTTGCTTATTGTCTTTAGAAAAGGGTAACATGGTAGATACGTGAAACATTATTTCATGTCCTTGATGCATTGTGTAGATCGAGTGACTACCCGTCATATCCCCTAAAAGTTGAATTAACATTTGTACAGAAGTGGTTTCGAAACATTAATGAGAAGTGCTTTTAAATTTTTATCTAAGACTTTTTGAGTGGGCATACGAAATTGCCTACCTTTGACGTCGAGACCTCCTCGAAAACGGTTCCAGCCTCTTAATCGGATTTTATCTCCGAGAAGAGATATAAAACGGTCCCAATTTTCGTCTCCTTTTTCTGTAAAATATTCAACCATTACTTATGTTGTCTTTTATGTTTTGAAATTTATCATTTGTGTGTAAATGTAGGTAGATACAGGTGTACGTACCGTTTGATAGCATTTCGTCGTCAGTTTTCTGGCCGGCATTCATCAGAATCACGCCTATCTTAAAGTTGACAGATCCCTCTTGCTCTTCAAGTAACAGGATATCTTTTTGGAGATCCGCACACGTTATCTTTGAGGAAAATGAAATGGAAAATGCTCAATCAGAAAATTACCTCATGATTCAGTCTATTCCGTACTTTTTATGTAAACGAGGTGTTTTGTATTCAGCAACCAACTTCTTTAATGGGAAGAAATCAATGGTACTTATTTCAAGTAATGCGTGAAAGAGAAAATGTTTTATGTTGTTTATAAATTAAATTATTCGATTTTATCTATTTCTATTTATTTCAGTTACAAGACACTAAATTATCTGAAGTGAGCTCATCAGTTCTGGAAATTGGGTCTATTAGAAACCTTGTCACAACTACCGGTTTTCTCGTTCTCTGCATTATGTCAACTGCTCAAGATCTGATATTAATTCGACGTGTTAATTTCCGGTCGACAGCCAGCACAATTTCTCAAACAGCTAACATAGGTCCCTACTATAGTAGATCTAAACAAATAATTATATTTTGACACGCTATGTGTTTCTAGTTTTGCCAGGCGACCTAAAATTAACTTCAAGAAGGAACTGTTAACATTTAACAGATATGACGTCTCTTAGCTCCTACCTCTCTAGGAACTTTGTCTACGCGCTCCATAGCAGGGAACTGTGCGAGGATCTGCTTGATGGTGGGCCTCGTGGGGGGCTGTCCGCCGCTGCCGCCGCTCCAGGCACTCGGGGGCAGGTAGATCTTGTGGGCACCCTGAACCAAATTGAAAACATGAAAGTTTTTGGTTCCCGAAAACTTTAGTAGAGGCTTTTTGCAAGTTGCTGCTTAATACATTTTTTTAGCTTAATCCCGTTTTTATTTACACTTTGCAGATTCGAGTAGGTAGGTTGGTACTAAGGGTAATAATTTAGTTCAAAAATGTATCGTTCTCGTATCTCCAGTACACATTCCATTAAGCACGGTTAGGTATCTGTCTGCTCCATTTCTCCGATATAAAGCTCGCGGCTATTTTGTTCCCAATAACATAAAGACAAAGTGATAAATGTGTACAAAATTAACGGTGCGTGAAACGAATGCGTTTTAAAAATGGAAAATCTCATCCATTCGAAAATGTTAAATTTTGCACGCTCTTTGTTTAAAATATCAGGGTAGAATTTATTTAATAATTGTATTTTAATCATGATGCTGCCAATTCGCAAAAATTGCGTTAAGTTAATATGTGTAAAGCAAGTGCCAGTCACGTAAGTGTTCCAACGGAAAAGTCGCACTTTGTTTGATGTTTCATTTATAAGTACTATAAAATTTTAAAAAATATAGAAATTTTATATATAGATTCAGACCAGAGAGTAAGCACCTGGTTTATTAAAAGTTTTTTAAATGATGATACATGAAAATTACCATTTTGTTGAAGAGGATAGCTCTAAGGAGTCCACCGCCGCTCTCCTGCACTACACTCAGTAGATATGGTTCCCTGTTCCCATCCACTCCTATGTAATTCTGATGCACTGCAAAATAAACATAATTTAAAAATGTTTTTTTATTCTCAATATTAATTCGTTTACAATGATATAATAAAAAAATATGAAAAGGTACGAAATAAGTGTTAAAAAAGTGAAATTGAAAATAAATTTAATTTGTGGATTGCATATTGTGAGCAAATCAGTAGTTTTTTAACATAAATATTTTTATACTTTAAAAATGAGTTTTGGTTAGTTTATTGCTAAAACAAGATAAGTTGGATAGGTTAATGTTTCCTGTTTAGAGACATGTTTTATGCATATTTTTCGGAGCGTTTTTGGCAGAAAACCAAATTAGACCTGTAAATTTTCAGACGTGCCAACGGCTTTTAAGATAAATGTTCTGCTCTTTTTATAGTTACCTACCTAAAATTAAGGGTGCTATGATGTTTTATTACATTCAACGTAATATAGCTTTGATATATTCTACGGGTAAATAGTAAGTAATTTACAAAGCACATAAAAGCGCGATCTTTAACACACTTATAATATTTTGAGTGTTCATATAAATTCATTGTTATACCTACGTTTCCCAAAAGGTTTTCAAGACATCATATAACATTATTGGCCATAAATATTAATTGAAAATGAAGTTTAATCTCAGTCGAAATTACCGACGAAAATAAGGTCAGCCAAATTGAAATTGTAGATAAAGGCATCGAGAGCAATTTCGTATTCGCAAAATGAGAAAAGCGAAAATCTTTCCAAGTGACTTCGATTCATAGAAATGGTAATAAATAATACTCTCAGAAGTCACCGCGCTTGTTTCCGTTTCATAAATCAGATAAAAAATAAGCAATAAAAAGCTCAGAACAAAGTTTGATTCGCTCAAGAGTTCGTGAGAAAAACAATCAAGTATTTATTCCGAGCCAGTGAATGCGGTTTATTTAGAATATAATATGTTTTATTGTTTTCTTCGGCTTAAGTGTAGTTAGAGACGAAGATTTGATCTTCGAATGACATGGAATATTTTACATAATTTAATCTCTGGTCCTTGACTTCTTTGAATTATTCATTCAAGCCATATTGGTTTCTTACTTAAACCACCTTATTCATAATGTTTTTGGAGATCTGCTGAGGCCAGTAAGGAAGTAAAATCAAAAGCGTTTGAAGTATGAACTACGTGAAAACAGTAAATACGTACAAAACAGACATAAGGAACAACTCAAATATTTGTTGCTAATATATCTGAACATTTATAATCCATATTTTCTGAAATAATACATCCCTCGATTGAACTATAAACTTTATCAAAAAAGATTAACGTTCAACGCGAAGTTTGCCATTACTACTTTCTATTATTTATTTGTTTTCGTTTTTTATACGTAGAACCTAGTTTAAAATAAACATATTTGTTTACGAAGTATTCCTTCGAAGGCTCTTTCTCAATCCATCGAAGTGTTTACATAACTTCCAGGAACATCATCGTGTTTTTCATTGCATAATAGTGTTTTGGTCCAATTACCTATTTCTGTTTTTACCAGACAGTTCGTATACTTACTAAAGTATATTTGCTTAGCGATTGCTATTTTTCCATTTATGTGAAATACTTATAAACGTGCAAATAGCTCTGTGGCTAAGGAATTGGGCTTACACACCGAAAGTTCGAGTTCGATTCCCGCTGGGATGTACCACTTATTTGCTTATTTCCAAATTATGTACATATTTATCAGGCAAATACGGTGAAGGAAAATATCAGGCAGGAGGAAAACCCACATGTTTGAATAAAAACCCGCAATGAGTCACTGGCGGATAACGGATTACCTGTGACTCTCCGGGAAGGAGGCCTATGCACAATATGTAGGACGCATACAAGTATAGCTTGTTGTCATTAAAATTTATATTGTTCCTTCTTCTTTAGTGCTAACTATAATTTACCCAAAACTCCAGTGCATTAATACGTAACTAGGGTTAAGCAGTTCATACATCACGGTGCCTCTCACGTCGGCGTCGAGTTGTTGGAACTGCTGACTCATTTATGAAATGTCCGTCCTATATCGTGCGGACATGCAATATTTCATCGCGAACAATATCTGTCTACAAACTGTCTTCTACTGAATTTTTAGTTAGATACCATGCGAGTTCTCCTTTCTAGTTGTATACGAGGTGTAATGAAAACAGGGCATTGCTACTAGAGTATTCGCTACGTTACAATTATACTAAATTGCATGAAGACTATCTATCAAATCTCAAGATTATTTCATATTAAATTGTGTTTTTTTCCAATGTAAACCAGCAATTTCAATTTTTCTTAATTGAAGTCACTAACAGTAAGTATAGATACGAATTAAGTTACTATTTAGGTTTAACAATAAATGGTTTCAGGCTTTGGAAATGGCCTTTTTACATCCGGTATAGTTGCTTAGATACCATTTATAATAAATCAACTTGAGGAAATAGTAATATTTTCTGGTAATGATTTAGGGTAACGTGAAATAGATATTGATAGATGGTACTTACTCTTTCCAAGAAAGTATTTGAAGTACCAGCGAGTTTGGAACTCCGGGTTCTCGAGCACCGGAGCGCTTGGCGGGCCGAACAACTGAAATCATACACTAGTTCAAGTAAAATTGACTTTATATAACAAACTCAACGTTTTTAAAATTATTGTTTGCTTCTATTAATATTTATTTCAAAGCAAAAATAACAAGAGTCGTCTAGTTATTTTCAAGGAATCGTTTTATGCAATTGGAATAAGGTTTCCTCGGAGTGCCAGTGGATCAAAGAAAATATTTTATTTTCTTGAAATGTTGTTGCTAGAAAAACATATAACAAAGGAGGTACTTTATAAAGCTTTTAATTGAAATGGTAGTATTCAATTAGAAATATAAAAGTTCCAATTAGGTTACTTATTTCGATTCAATTTCATAAGTAGGTAACTTAAACCTAAAATAATCTAATTAAATATTTACTGAATTTATTAGGTTGTTACGACAACACAAATTGAGTAAGTGGTGTTTTAGAATATCGCTAATTGAAATTATACTTACTTAAGTGTTGTTAAAGTTTGAATTGATTCTGAGTTAGATCTAGTCTGCTTAAGATAAAGTAATCACGAATCGCAGTGGGTAGTAAAATAATAAAATAACTTGTATTAACGATCTATTCTACTCTAAACCTACTGTTTTTTTAGATTATTACCAACTTCCCTGTTATGTATTAAAATCATGCTGTTATCTTAATATTAAAAAGACGAACGAGCATTACACCATTTATCCTTATTAACTTTCTAAAAATAATTTAAAAATCGAGTCATTTTAGGATGAGGGAAATAAGAAATATGAGGACACGCCTATGTCAAATTTTGATTGATTTCTTTAACCGCCTTGCCATTAATACGCCTGTGAAGGTTTTGTAATTAATCACTTATTACCGAAAGGATCCACACAAAAAACTAATTGCTTTTGTCTACTGGGGTTTCCTATGCCCGCTTGCTGAAACCAACGTGGTTTATAGTTGCTAATTAGTATAATTAGTCAAAGCGAGTCAAAATCCGTAGAAATTGGCAAGCTACGTAAACATGCCTACCACTTAGGAAAACTTTAGGTAATTGCTCATTTGTCTTTAATGATGCAGTGTATTTTCTTTTAGTGTCTATAGTTATTAAAAAAACTGTGTGAAGTCTTTAAAATTGATTAACCAATGCTTTTGGAACTTCACGGCTTAGGAAACCCATAGGCGGTTCTAAAAAGCATTCAGAATTGTATTTTTAATCTTCTATGGTAATAAAAATGTTTTTATTAGATATAAGTTTATTTCCGTAACACAATCATAATTATTAATTTTTAGATAAAATGGAACAAATTTAATACTTATTGCTTTGTAGAGTGTTAAACTAGAACAGAGTAGCCTAGAACGCTATTTCTTGCAACAGACTAAAATACTACTACAAAATGTGAAAGATCCTGTTTATATAGACCACATTTACCTCATCTTTCTCCCCGAGAGAGTTCCCGTTCTCGAGCCGGTACCTCCGGGCCACGGCGTCCACCGCGCCGCCCGCCTCGCCAGACGCCGACAGCTGCAACAAACAACAATACCATTAAAAAATAGTAAATAAATAAATCTCCAGACTGACACACCAATTATGTGGCCCTAAAGTAAGTTGCAGTAAGCTCTTGTGTTATAGGCAACACATAATGGACTAAGGGAGAACCTTGTTACACCCAGACACGAGCCAATATCGAAAAACCATTTTTACGAAATTGGCCCGACCATCCCCGGGTCGAATCCCGAACCCGGAACCATCCGCTTAGCAGTCCGATATATACCTATACCGCTGCACCACAGAGGTCGTCATTATTACTTATTATTATATTACACTGGCTATATTATGTGCGACTGGAGCAGCTTTATAGAGGGGTTTTCCATCGCCAGCGGGGCAAGCCCACCAACAAGGAGTCGAGCGAAAGTGACGAAGAGGAAAAATTAGTCTATACTCCCGAACTCTTGCGGTGGAAAAGAAATCCTATTCTACACATCTCCAGCTCATTCCTCTTTAACTGTGAAAAATGGACGTGCAAGCATGTTTAAAAACGTTTTTTATATTGTCCATGTCCAATTATGCCATACATTTTGGGCGCTACTTTCCATTATTGGCTAATATGTATATACATTAAAAGTAACCTCTGAACCTTAATTTCTTAATGTCCCACATAGGCATAACGATTATGCAGAAAACAAGCGCAGCGATTGCCACAAAATCGCGGAATTGCTGAACTGTAGCCAATTCGGCATTGCATTAACTACATCCCCCAAAAATGTTTTAATTTTGTCATTATTATCTATGTTTAATATTCTAAGTACCTACTGTAAGTTAAGTACTTAACTGTAACAAATGTAGATATATAACCAACTAACCAATTAATATTATAAAATGTGGTTGTGATTTGTGCCGAAAAAAAAAGTATCCATCCATAATTATGCTTGCGATTTAAATACTGGGTGTAAAAGAACTGCTTCCGAAAACAAAAACTGGTCATTGCTGGAGGGGTTTTTTTGGATTACAAAAAAACTTTTTTTTTACCAGATTTTCTAAAATTGCATTAATACTATCAGATTTTGCGATGATTTCAAATTAAAAAGGGTTTTAATTTAATTTGCAATGTAAATAATCGCACCTGAACCGACAGTTGATGTGTGAGCGATGATTTCAAGCGGCGAATATGACTTTAAAATCATTAATAACTTTTTTAAATTGAGTTTTCTGGGTATGCTGTTAGTGAATTAAGTTACTATTGAGGCTCAAGAATACATGGTTTCAGGCTTCAGAAGTGGTCTTTTTACACCCGTTATATTGAAGAAGACCCAATCAATCATTAAATTAACTTTTTGAGGAATCAAACAACCTTATTAACTTTGCGTAAAATTTTACTAAAAAATTAAATGTTTTTATTGACACAATTTATTTAGGAGTAGATACAAAACGAGAGTTGGGAATGATTTATTTATATTTTAATTCGATTATTCAGTAGATAGAAAGTTCAACTATATGTTTCTTAATTTTGTTCTTTTTACATATTTTCTTCCAAGTCTCCACCGCTTACGCATAAACCCAATACTTAAATCTTAAAGTAAAAGTTCTGAAACATAAAAGCGAAAATATAGATTTGATACGATAACAGGATAATGTTCTTATAAATTCCGAAACAAGGTCCCGAAGACCTTTTTGGAGATAAAAAAAAACTTACATAATATTTGGGTTTCTGAAGAAACGTGAGCTTTAACTAATTCAATTGGTTTTGTATCTCTTTATGGTTCGGCCGTTCGGACATTTCGTTGTCTTTTTTGAAACATTGATTGATGAAGTGCTTAACAAAATTTACACAAATTTATCAAGAATAAATATTTGATTAGCAGAATCAAGCCTCTGGAATATAGTGCAACTAGGTAAATTATTAAAAAAATATGTCACGTAAACCAAGAATAATAAAAACTTGTCAGTCCATCATTTTTAAACAGCACTTATTAACTGCAATTTCCACCAAAATTTAAAAGTTTTCCATAACAGTAAAAAGTTTCCGGGAGGGTATTCCATATACCTATCCAGACAAACATTCGGATTTATAATATTAGTATACATATAACTTTTATTCAATCGAGTGAGGTTACTTCGGCACTACAGAATAACTCTGCTCAGCAACTTTTACCTAAGTGTACTTCAGATGGAAACTGAATGATGGGGGATTTTGTAGATTTCCCGACGTTCACTGAGTCTTTGCCAATGACGAGATATTAATTGTGTGGCACGTCTCAAAACTTAAAGTCGCTACGACTCGTCTCTTGTAGATGGGTAGTTGAAATTACGTTTTCATGACTTAATGTACTCGAATAGCATAATAATTTCCAAACAATTTATTACGATTTTTCTTTTATGTTACAACCGGGGCTGAAGAAAATAGTGGAGGTTAGAAAAGATGATTATTACTTTGCCACCCAAACCTCAACCAAAGGGAAACCACATAATATGAGCCAAACCCGTGGCGGCGCTTCATTACAGCGAATTACGACTCAAAGGCTGACGAAATAGAGTATTTTGTGTGAAAGGATCCTTTTTAATAAAGGTGTGCGCAGCTCAGCCAGACTTATAGCTGCGATGATCCTCCCGCCACGTACGCACACCAGATTATTGCTTTCTACTGTCGGGCACATAATACCCCTTTTGCATATAAGTGGGCGGACATTAGCCAAAAATGTTTGGGGTCTTTGGCGACCCGACCGTTTTATCTCCCGGGAGCCAATGGCCCTGCCGTAAGATAAATCACGACGAAAGGCCACCTTGGACCCGCGATAGATGACAATAGGTTGTATCCAAACTGTCTGGAACATATTTTCCTAATTTGGTAATATCCGTATGGGACGTTTTTATGAAGAATTTGCTCACAGCTTTTAGGTTCTATAATAAATACAAAAAAGAGTTAATTACTGAGTGACGCTGCGACGGAAACTCAGGTTAGTTTTAAAAAGTAATATATCAAGGGAGGTAAGCTAAAAATATACAAAAGCTTAATGTAGCAAATATGTACACACATTGTCTGTCATATTCACTGTCATATTGTCTGTCATATTCACTTGGCACTTTGGCAGTGATAAAACTAAGTTCAAGCAGCGTCCAAGTTATTTCAAAGTAACATTTTTCATGTCAAAGTTCTTTTTAGCGGGGAACTTTACCAGTTTTCACATAAAAAAGCACTATTTATTTTCCACAACCATATTTAACTTTATGTTGTGCTAAGGATTGCATAAAAATGGAAAAAAGCTCTTTATTTCTTGAATATTCATGATAAAATTCTTATTCTTTTGTTCCTTGATAAATTATTTGCATACCATGTAAAACCGTATGTTTGTTTCTTAATAAGTTTGGGTAGGTATCAAAATATGTTTTTTTTTTCGTTCGAAAAACAAAAAATCTTTATCCGGATAAGAATAAGAATCATATTTCTCTGGCATCGATTGGTTGCGTACTACGGCTGCATTTCGACATAGACAAGTGGGTCGTGACCTATAAAAAGATAAACAAGATTTTGTTATGTAACAGAAAATGTATCCGTGACTATTCAGTCACTGTCTCTCAGTTCATTTTAATTGGGGCAGAGCTTGCAATTCGGTGCTACGAGTATTAGGGACAATTCACAGATATTAAGCTAATTTGGACAGTTTCAAAGGTAATTTTATATTGAAATCAAAATTAAAGAAGGAAATAAAATAGTACCTATGATAAAAATATGATTTACAGTACGATTGCTATTAATTTCTACTTGATCATGAAATTCAAAATATTTATCTATATTTTATCTTACTTACTTACGACTACGGCGTAGCTGAAGCTGCGGTACATAAAACAATTCAGCTCTCACGTAAGTACACAATGGTTTTATATACCTAAATAATTCAACCAATACGGCATTATCTAGAAGTTTACGGTTCCGCAATAACAATGTAAACAAACAAACCATTGTGGCTATTAAATATAAGTTGGGATGAAGTAATAGCTAGGTATTCGTAATGAGTTAACAAGTTTGAGCGTCTCGGAAACTTTGTCATTTGCAGATGACAGCTGACATTGAAGATCCGGCCAGCTTCCCATTTCTAAATATAGAAAGTGATAATAATATAGAACGGTGTACTTAAATTTAATATTTACGTCATAAAAGGTTTTTTTAGTAATGAGGACTTCAGTTTGAGTTAAATGAACTTTTTACTTAGAATTACAGAATGAAAATCATAATCAATTAAAGTATAAGTTTTGTACTGACTTTAAAATACTTAATAATATTTTAATAATTATCCTGCTTCAGTATCAAGAAGTGAATATAAACTAGTTCGTATAAAGTTGCACCATCGCTAAATAAATGAATATTGCAATTTTCCTTACTCGTGTATTTTTGACAAGAACTAAATAAGTAGGTCAATAAAAATCTTTCTTTTTTTCCTAGGTTAAAAGGTATGAAAAAAAACTTTTTGGTTTGTTAAGAATGTATTTTTTTACAAAAAGGCCATACAATAAAAATTTGTAGACAAGTAATAGTATGCTAAAAGATAGAAAATAAAGTCCACTTTATATAGCTAGTAGGTAGGTCGTTTAAAAGTTTTGAATCTTTCAGATAATCATTCCAAAGCGGCATATTTATTAGGTGTACTTAAGCTAACTCAAAAACAGCTTAAAATTTTAATATTTTTTAAATTTAGCTTCAGTGTAGGCAAGTTTGTTATTTAAAACCAGCCAAGTGCGAGTCGGACTGGGGTGCGAAGGGTTCCGTACTATATTTATTAAAATCCTAACAATAGAGAAAAAAAAATCCAAGGTTGGTAAGAGAAACTACTGATTGAGAGAAGATGGTTGGGAACTGTCACCAACGTGTGATCCAATACTTGGCGAAATAAAAAAGAACAACCAGCAGACAAATCAGGACGCCGTCAGCGCCTATTGTGTTGACCCGGGAAATAATGCGAGTCAGACCTTAAGCTTAAATATATTATTTTAAGTAATAAGAAGAAATTATAATTAAGTTGTTTTAAAATATTTTATGATGATATAAATTAATTTCTTGACTGACCACTGAACTTGGCACCCATTTAGATCTCACTTCTTTTGTTTTGAACATCATATTGGACTTGGCTCTCATTTTACTCTCAGTCTACCCGTGACCACGGCAAAAAATCAAATAAGTATAAATTGATAAACGCGTAATAATCCGTTAAAATGAGTTTAATTTCAAGTACTAATAATCGCGCAATTCTTATTCAATTTATATTCAAGAAGTAACAAAGAAAACAATTTTGTTGTATGAAAGCCCCCCAAATTTATTTATTTTAATTAACTTTTTGTTTTTAGATAGCATATTACAAAAAATTCTTTGAATACTTCAAAATAAATTAAAATACCTACTGTGTATACACTTTGTCTTACTTGGCTTACTTAGTTTTCTATCAACTTTGTCTTAGGTGCTTGGTTTTCTCATTAACTTTATGACATTACATACTGTGCCATATTCATTGTTCAATATTTTAAATCTTCGGTATTTTTTTCCATCATATCTTTATGTTTTTGTATAACCAATTTTCTACATTGATAGATAATTAATAGCGAATTACCAATAATAGTGGGTATGTTAGATTAGCCCTAATTAATGCCAAGTAGCCGGTGTTGTACTTATTAATAATTTGTAACGGATTGAATTTGTAATTACTAATATCAATAAGGCATTAAAGCCTATTTCAGAGCAGTAGAGCAAATAACGGGCTTTAAATTATATTAACCTGGAATTACCATTTATAATTAAGAGATATTTTACATTGAAATTAATTATTGGAGTTATAACCTTCTTGTGCCAGTAAACATCAAATGTGTAACATAATTGGCTATATCCGATTGAGGTAGAGTTAAGAAAATTCACCGACTGTTATGTAACCTATTGATTTATTTTATTGTAGAATTGTCTGTAGTTTCCGGATTTTAAGGATTTAAAAGTTTAAACAGAGGATTTATAGATTTGTTTTTAGAATTCCTTTAATTCTACGTTATTTTATTGACTTATATCCAATTCAGTACATATTTAATAAAACGCATCAAGTACCTATTCAAAAAATGTTTTTATTTTTATTTTTATTATATGGATTTTATTTTTTGTCATAGCAGTTTATTTAACTTGGAAGAAACAAAATACCTCCACAGGTATCCCTAAAGGCTTTAACTAGATTTTGAACCATAAGTAATTGTAAATTTCAGCATTGATCCGAAATTAGGTGGATAGGTAAAGAGGTTTTTTCACACACAAAGAATTTATAATGAAATATTGAAACAGGTAAATTGTTGTTAAGAATCCAATGTCAAATGTAATTAAGCAATTCAAACATTTGGTAGTCTATAAGGTGAAAGTTAAAATACTTTTGAATGGGTAGGTTTTTTCTTTCCTTGGGCTTAATAGCTATTTTTTATGGGCAAAACCCACACAAAAATTTAGCTTGTAACCTAATAAAATGGTTGTGCTGTTAGAAAATTAATACGACTAAAGGTAGCACGTGCCAGGTTTAAATTATAAGGAAAAAAAACATTATGAAAAAAAATCTATTGTACTCAAAGGCGTAAAAGATGAAAAATTCTGAAACGAGGATAACTGAATTGTCATCAAAGAAAATAACATTAAATACAAGGTGTCGTAACAAGCGGGAAAACTCACTGGAAATGTCTCTGTAATTTAACACTTTTACGGAAAACGATAATTTAGACGTAAGTTTCATATTTTTTTCGCACTTTTAACGATACAAAATGTATTTATTCAACTGACTAAGGCTCGAAGAAGAACTTTACGTAAGTTACTTTTTCTATAGCATTCGGCAAAATACAAACATTTCCATAAAACATTAGGAAACTGGCCATTGGTCGTTTACCCCAGAACGGGTCCTTTATTATCATCTATAACTATTGATGGCTACGGTTCAGGCGGTAAATTGTACCAACTTCGGATATTGGGAGTCGTGGAAACAAAACAACAAGCAGTTTTGGAAGTTTGTCAGATAGCCGCATGGGTATAGTAGACGAGGTCAGGCGATGACTTGTTTGTAAAAGAAACTCAATTACAATTTTATGAGAACTGTTAGGACTTTCTTTGAAACTTTATTTAGAATTCGCAGGCCTAGTTATAAATCAATTTATCGATAAATAATAATCTATACTAATATTATAAAGCTGAAGAGTTTGTTTGTTTGTTTGTTTGTTTGTTTGAACGCGCTAATCTCAGGAACTACTGGTTCGAATTGAAAAATTATTTTTGTGTTGAATAGACTATTTATCGAGGCAGGCTTTAGGCTATATAACATCACGCTGCAACTATAAGGAGCGCAGAAATAATGGAAAATATGAAAAAAAACGGGGAAAATTATTCATCCTTGAGGGCTTCCGTTCGGTGCGCTGCGAAAACGGTTCTAGATACCAAAAATATATGTATGAAAGAATTAAGGGAACTTTTTACCGCGGGAAAACTTCGCATTCCCACGGGAAACCGACTTCTACGCGAACGGAGTCGCGATCGGCCACTAGTAACTAATAACAGTCAACGTCTTACTGGTTGAACACTGACCTTTTCCTCAGGGGTCGAAATCCAATACAAAAATTATGGCATATTTGTATGCTACTTCCTAATACATTCCTGAATTAATAACTATGATTTCGAAACTAACCTGTTCAATTGAGCCATATTGTCTCCTAGAGAAGACTCCTCTCCTCGAGATCAGCTCGCTGGCTGAAGATCTGTGGAAAAAATTATAAACTTTAACAACATATACCTTAAATGAATATAAATCTAAATTATGATTGTACTAGTGGCCGCCCGCGACTCCGTTCGCGTGGTCGGTTTCCCGTGGGAATAAGAAGTTTTCCCGCGGTAAAAAGTACCCTATGTCCTTTCCCAAGTTCAGTTCTTTCTTCATACCAAATTTCATCAAAATCGGTTCAGTGGTTTAGGCGTGAAAGCGTAACAGACATAAAGACAGACAGACAGACAGACAGAGTTACTTTCGCATTTATAATATTATATTATAATATTATAGTAGGGATAGGGATAATTTCGAAAAGAGTGCCGAGAGTTTTTTCCGCCAGCTTTTTCTCTCGGTCTACAACGGCCATGTAGGGGTTGTCCCGTGACATATTTTTTATTTTTGATTTTATGCTTTTGTCAATGTATAAGAGATTAGTTTTTTATCATACCAACAATAAAGTAATTTCATTTCATTTCATTAGTTTGCGAAGGAGACTTTTTTATCAGAATTTGTCATATCTATCTTTTTAAGGATAAATAAATCTTTTGGATAAAACAATACCCGTTACTGTAACTGGGTTTAGTACAGTTAAAATCGTACGAGTGAAATATTTCTAAACGCCGCGTTCGAAACCGGCGTTCTAACTCAAATACAATATTCACATAACTTTAAATTGGCCCGTGTCGGTTTCCGGTGTCTGAAATCGCAATCACAGACTTCGCACTCGAGGAGCGGCAACTTGTCCTCATTTACTCGCTAACTTGCTTTAAGGTCGACTATTCAATACCGAAGGCAACAAACAAGGACTTCTATATAATGTGTGGTTTGTTTGTTTGAATTTACTATGGAATATCAATTATATTATATATATTATTAATTGTTGAACATAATCTTGTAAGTAAATTAGAATATCTTATTATAATTCAATGTACCTTAACTTTATATATTTAGATTAATAATTGAAAATTGGGAAACAAAATAATTTTGCAACATGACTGCATTTTATGCAAAATAACTTACTTATTGTTTGCAGTTTTAATTTATTTAAAAACAAACAACTTTGATCGTGTTCGGGGCTAGAAACATTGTTAGCAAAACGCAAACCAATTGCAACATTGTTGAATACTTAAAAAATACTAAAGTTACGTGCTAAGCGACAATATAAATAGGTAGCTTGCAAGTAAAAACAAATAGAGACTTTACAATTTAACAATCAGCTTGATGGAAACTGCACTGTAATTTTTGTAACATGTTAATTTATTTGAAGTATTTATTTTTCATTTTAATTACCTACACGGGTTCATTGTGCAAAAATAAAAGTAGCGTGTAGCATTGGTATATATTTGTATTTTACCTAGAGTTGTATCAAATACGGCATTCATAATTCATATCTTCGAGCTCTCAGAATATCTCTGGGATTCGTTTAATTAAGTCATAAAATGTTGGTTCAACGTTTATCAGCTTTATGCCACAATTTATTTTGTGCAAAAAGATTCATATAGGTTCTCGACTGTGGCTCTGGTAGAATTTAGGGTGTAATAAAATCGAGCTGTTTCAAAGAAACGTGCCCAAGGGAGGCAATAATGAAACAAGTTTAACCAAACTTTATAGAACACAAAGGAGAAAGTAAGTGCTGAATTTACAAGTACTCACACAGTTTGAATATATTTTTTGATATTTCTGATAAAATATGAAAATATTTGTAAGTGATTGTGGTCAATATCTTTGTGTTACTTCGTGTTAGAAAGCCATTGATTTATCTGCAGATTTAGATTCTATCGAACATAGGGCAATAGATTTATTAACGACTAATGGAGGGCAACACGGCATGAAGTAGAATATCTAAAGTAAATAAGTCCAGTCAGTCTTTTAGTAATGCACTAGAAGCTATATAAAGAAATTGCTGAACTGAATAATACCAATATTGTATAGTTGATTGGAACTGTTACTGCCAGTCAACTAACTGGCATCTTGCCTTCACGCAAGACTGAACCCAATAAATACTATACCATCTACGTAAAAACACGTTTAAGTGAAGGTATCCTAGTTAAAACTAGATCGTAATATAAATTATATACATATATACAGCTCACAATATATTTTGCAGAAGCTTTTATTCTTTCTATCAAATAACTTTCATTTTAGATTGATAAAAGTATGAATTTCCATGAATGAGAGTTCTTATGCATAAGTGAGTAATTAGAAATCCATGCAAAGTATGTATGTAATTTAGTCTAAATAGGATCAAAATGAGCCTCCCTGGGTCGTACCAGACTATTTAATACAGGATATTATTTATATTTTTTTTCAACACGCACGAATCGCGACCAACCCACTTGTTTGAAAAAAATTGAGCCCAAACCGCGACCAGCCCATGAGAGAATGCCACCGATGTCTGTAGATCCAAGTTTTGACGACAAACATCAAAGCTCTCGTCGTTTTCTCCCCGTACTTATTCCACAAAGGAGACGCAACTTGCGCATGGATGTCCTCTCAAGGTTTGAACCGGTTGTTTGTCAAGATTTTAATGAATAAGGAAGTAAGAAAAATATGTATTTACCTATAAAACATTGTCTTTGAGGATGCTTATTTTTTACGACAGTAATGGAGTAATGTTTTATGTAGGTGATGTATTAATTGTAACATAGACAAGGAACGAAAATTAAGTTGTGTTAATTTTAGTTGTAATGTTACATTTATAAGTTAATGATAAGGTTAAACTTTTTTGTAATTAACAAAACTCTCGTATTTGGTTAATATCTCAATGTTTGGGAAATGACCGCACAAACAATGTACAACTAGGTATTTATATCAAAAACCAATAATTAACTCGTGATTAATTAACATCATTATAAAAATACAAAAATAAGGATGTAATTTAATATTACATTTTTATTTAAAAAATCCCATTAAACATTTTTAAAGATAATTTGGTTTTCACCAAGACGCGATCCATGACCTTCTCGAGAGCCATACTTTGAATATCGCTGACTGCGCGCACTTTTGTCCCTCGGACAAGCGTTTCTCAAGTCCTCTCACTAAAATGACGACGAAAGACAATTTTAATATTGAAATTACGAGCCATAAAGTCACGAAATTCAAGGAAGCACCTACTTTATGTTCTGCCAGTTTTCAGGCTTAAAGTGTGACATAATAATGAACAAGTTGAACAATAGTTTAAAAATATTAAGCCGTAATAATGCATAAAGCTACACCAAGTTGTGCCACCCGGTGTAAAGGTTTATATCAAGACGGAAAGTGACAGACATTCGTTTCACATAAAATGCGAAACATTTCAGAATATTCAAGCTTCGTGTAAACTTTAGCCGCAAAGCGTGCGGTAGGCAACTGAACATATATTTAAAGCTGCCCGAATTAAATTTGGGAGGGAAATACACGGAAAATGTGTATATTGGATTAGGTTTACTTGTCATAATTATTAGAATCTCAAAGTTTTTTTGTTTAATTTATCAATGCTTCTATTTTATACATTTTTGAAAAGCTAAGGGTTTGTTTCTTTATTTATTTGAACACGCTCATCTCGGGAACTACTGGTTCGATTTAAAAAAAGCAGTTTATTTTGCACAGTCCATTTATTGTGGATAACATTTCGCTACAACTAATAGGAGGTGCAACAATAAAAACGTTTCCGCTCGACACTGCTGGTGATTAATAAGAATACACCCAAATAATTATTTTCCCACCCTTTCTCCTTAATAGGGCGAGCATCATGACGATAATGTCCTAACTAAACCCCATTGACCGCAATCAAGTGACGCGGGACGATATACACCGTAAATACCATTAATATGTTACGGAGTAGGCGGCTGAAAGAAGCCAGGACACACTTACGAGACCAAATAACGACCTTAATAACCAGTAATACGGCTTAATTTATAACGATAATAGAGTTCACTGAAGGTCATGAGCATAATCCGATATAAATGATTACGATGCCATTAAGTTGTTAGAGTGAGCCGGGACTTAAGAATCAAGAGGTGGAACGATGCGAATTAAGCAATTGAACATATTTTAGGTTTAATTTGGAGCATAGTGTTAAAAGCTATAGGTACTATATACGTAGCAATGATAGTCCCTTTGAGTTTTGAGGACCTAAGTCCTACCTAAAGGGCTATGCTAAGTTATTTTTGGTGTGGTATTTGGCTAAGAATAAGCCGATCTATCATCCCTCGGGTAACGAACCTTAAGATTGACAGCGCCCTTCGTCTACCTATCGTGGTGTGTTGGAAAATCACCTCATATTGGATAATTTGATACTTATATGACAAATGGTATTAACTACATACGAGACTCTTTCGAAAAAAAAAAATTTTACATAGATAATTGCTAAAACGCAAATGTACAATTGAAATAGGTATATGTCTTTTTAGCATTGATTGCGTTATTCTCCGTGCTTCGAAAGTGGCATTAGTCCCGAATAGGTACTTTTCCATTGGAGAGCGCTTTGTACTCGTTAAGTCAAGTGTCTCTCGGTGGGCGGCCTTGAAAAAACCGTATTGCATAACAAATTCAAATGAAACATCATCATTATACATAGTATAAATCCTAGTCGCTAATTCTGTCTGTTTGTATGTTTGTCCGCTATCTCCTTCTAACGTAACGGATTTTAATTTTTCGCCATGTTTTAGGGAATTTAATCATTTAAATTTGTAAATAAGATTTTTTGTAAAAAGTTTCTTTAAGTTCGCCAAAATTGGATGTTTCGTGATCAAGTCGGCCAAAAATACACCATTGCGAAGCGTGGGCGGGTCGCTTGTTATATTATAAAATTGAAAACAGCGACTTCTTTTAATTATAAAAAATAATTAACTCCTAAATATAATCTTTTGAAAGTAATATACTATATATACAATATTAAACCAAAATAGTCCATTAACGTTAAAAAAACTTTTTTAAACACGATCTTACACTACGTAACATTTCTGTACCTTTGCACGTAAGTTCATTGACTACGAACCATCCTATAAATACCTTTATCTTGCATGCATTATTAAAACATTCTATTATTATCAGGCACCTTTACACGTAGAAGGCTTTATTAAAACCACTGGAGTAGAAGGGCATGTGTGAAGCCAAAAGGTTCAATTACTAGGACGACAGTGATTGTCAAGAGCGGGACGAGACAATATGTCTAGTGTTGTGTATCATAAGATTTGTATATTCAATACGTATAACCACACACTAAGAGTGAGATATGATAATTGTTTACGCAATCAAGTTGATATAAAGGACGTGCCGCAAGAAGTAAGAGAAACAAAACTAAAGGCGTCCAGAACATATTTAGCTTTCGTTTGTGTTTTTTTCACCTGCTGAAAAAATAACTTCAGTAAAAATGACCCCGTTTTTGAGTCTGAATTTTAGTTTTTTTGCCATCCATTTCTATAAATCACCGGCAAACTACGCAATCACTGCTACAGAATGAGGGCGGTCGCGTAACTACAATGAATAATCGCATCGTGATATATTGCGCGAACTAAGTCTACTGATTTACTAACACTTACTTATTTTCATTTTAATTAATCCGTATAATTAGAAATATAGTAAATAATAGAAAAAAATTGATATGCTTTAATTTTTGAGTTTTTGCTTGATGACGTAGGTAATTATCCAGTTTAAATCATAGACATCTTAATTATTTACAAATTTGTTGCTGTGTTTACACTTAACAGATTCAGTATTAAAATAAAGTAAGCACATAAGTGTTTTAAACATATGACGACTCGAATGCAACGTCTCTTACGTATGTTTGCCATTATGCGGGTAGATTTCACAGACTGTTAATTGTGATGTGCTTTACATTCATGAAACGCTGCGATCAAAATTTACATGTTGCATGTTTTAACTAGGCCAACGCGTTAATACACTAACTAGTGGAATATGTTTGTACAAGTGCGACTGCTTGCATACAGATAGCCTTGTCAGGGTAATGATGTATGGCGTATTGACTGTAAGTATTTTACTGTTTTATTGGTATAAAGTTAATTAAAAATTAATATGTTTGATATATAGAAAAATATGGCGCCGTTAAAATATTATATTCTTTGCATTCGCAGGTTTTGAATGATATATTTCATAGTGCATTAAATACTAAGTAAATAGAAAAGTATTGTGTCGTTGGTGAAAAAAGGTATTTATCCATTACATGAAAACATGTCAAAGAAAGCTGCAGATACGTTGAATCCTTCAACGTAAAATCGATTCAAAATCTAAACGTAAAAGAAAACATCATCTTAAGTCTAAAAATCAATTAACGGAAATACGGAAAAGGGGTAGAAACCCACTAAAACCATGACCGTAATAGTCACAGGAAACAAACTGTTAAACTCTGCTAGTTCTACTGCAGCAGATCGACATATTCTCTTCGAAAACATTGAAGAATATATGATTAACTCTCCGTGTATTGCCGCGACTGTGTTGGTTGTTGATAGTGCTGGTGATTGTCGGTGATGGAATTGACGCTGTGAAAAATTTCAAACTAACTTTTACATTTGTCTGACGTACTTCAAACACAATTGAGGTATATGTTGAAACGGAAGAGACCTTCAGGGTTCAAATAACACGCGGTCAGACAGTCTGAGGGTCGAACATTTTTGTAACAAATTAAATTTAATTCCTCCATGGGCCGAACAATTAAAAGTTACCCCTTCCGTTCCAAACGACAAACACACCGCACGGGCAAAATTCCGCTGGGTTGACAAAAAATGTATTTTTATTCTGTTGCTAAAGGAAAAACAAAGGCATTAGACGTAATAGAAATCTTCCATTACGTTATAAAACATTTGTATAGATTCGTCCGTATTTTGGTGATAAAAAAAACAAAAAATATTTTTATCCGATAAACAAATGAAACTAAAAGTTTGTTAGTTTTGTCTTCCACAAGTTTAAATTTATCTCCGTGTTCGAATTTCTTAATTTAACCAATACGCTTTGAATGTTTTCATATTCGTTCATTCGGTCATGGCGTGGGCTTCAAACGAATAAGCTTCAATCTGTGACCCGAATTGTACCGGACGAGCACAAACGGGTTGATGAAGCCTCTCACTAACCAAAACCCGAAATGATACGCATATTAAATGCCTTTCGAATACTATGTTAACTCTGAATACAAAATTAATAATCGACGCGACGAATTTTGACCCTTTGCTGCGGACTATTCATTCGTTAATTTGATTTACTTATAGTTACCGCTCAGTGTTGGGCGCAAAATTTCAAATATCAATATTAATTTTGGGGTCATATAAAGATAGACAATAGGTCTACGGATGACTACGGCGTAGCATCTAAATATTGGACCGAACTAATTTCGAATTGAATATCAAAATTTAACCGGTAATTATTTTTTTTAACTCATCATGCAGTAATAGGCACTACGTAAATTTAACTGAAGTTGAAAAACGGAGATGGTTACATACTCGCATGAATATATTTTCCATCGAAGCATTCGTACGATTCACTGAGCTGTCAGAATACGCGAATTCCAATCGCTTGCAATTTGCAACGTTAAACTTGTAACATCCGTATGTAATATCCGAGTTTCCAACTCCAGAGTATCGCGGTAGTGAGTTTCCACGATATTGTATGTGTAGAGATGCGAATTCGAATTGTTGAACTCAATAACAGGACTAGTAACAGACTTGCTGCGGGTTGAGGCGAGCTCCTGCGGCGATTCGCTTAGAGGGCGCTGTTATAGGGTGAGTGCACAAGTTAAGCGTATAAATAGTACTTGTTGGATAGATATCTATTGAATATTTAGATGGATGGTCATTTGATAAAAAAGAAAGTATGTTAATTTTTTGCGTATTTGATTTTAGTACCTAACGGTTACTTTAAGGACTTCACATAAAATATAATTAAGATAAAGTGTCAAGTCTAAGGCAATGGCTATCATGCTGATAAAAAAACTGCATAGTCACGAAAAGATCTGTACCATTTTTTTTTAGTTTTCTGTGTACATTTTTTACCAATTTCAAAGACCTCAAAGTATGTAGGTACATAAAACTTCCCTTTATATAGGTACATTATTAAAAAAATGTATTAAAAAAACTCCTAAAAGGTTAAAAGCAAAATCGGTAACATCATTAAGTTTAAAAAAAAAACGGTCCGAGAACGGCGTGAAAGCCTTCAAAGCCTATTTTAATTAGAACGTGGATTGTTCCTTCCTCGGAAAAGGCTAGCGACGATTCTAGAAAATTACTCGTGCAATCTAGATGTGGAATGGTTTGCTCTGTTCTTTCATAGGTATATCAATTAAACTGATTTAAATCTTCAAAAATGGTTAGTTTTTTATCATAATAATAACTGAGCAATCCTAAATTAAGAGTCAGCCAGGTTTATAATTACTAGATATAAGTCTAAATAAAGTTTATGGAAACCAAAAAAACATATTTTTAAAGAGTATAGATACAACTAAAAACAAACCAATTTGAAAACACGTTTGACTAAATTGAAATAATAAATTTGCTTTACAGTCCGGTATATCTTCTAACCGCTGCGCTCAATGCAAAATAGAATCCGAACCTTCTCGAAGGTGGGATTCTGTTAATAATTGATTCGCCAAACTCACGTGAGGGTGAGAATTCCAACGAACTAACTGTAAACTTTATCGAATTATTGCCAGCTTACAAAGTAAACCCATTATCATTACTTCTACTTAAGAATAGCTTCTTTAGGTAAATTCGACTTCCATCGGTATAACATATGCACTTGCATGTAAAAACTAAATTGGAAATACATCAACAGAAAAATCTAATTATTCAAATATATTTGTTTACGAAACAAATGTATGCAATATAAAATCACTTTTAATCTAGTTTTAAATTAAACATTGCTTTCCTGATTTTCCGCTTAAAGTTAAAATTCCAGTTAATACCGGAATTTACAGTTATCACCGGTTACCCGCGGGGCCTGCGGTGTGATAGCTCCACGATGCATAATTACTAGGTATATTAACCAGTACAAATATACGATTGTGATTACAATGTGATTTACTATTAGCCAATCACAGTTTTTGCTGTTTATAACTAAGTATACTTTAAAAAGGAGTCAAATACTTTATTCACTTGGTAAAAACTGTATCTTAGAGTTATTATAAGATCACCATTACATTTTCTTATTTTCATCGACTCCCATAACCCATAATTCGTACCATTCTAGTACATTAGCCCTGCCTCCCTGCATTCTTTCAGTACCGCGAAGGTCCTTCGAGGCCGTCCGTGATTTATCTGCCGAAGGGACATCGGTCGCTAGGACAAACGTTTTCCTCAAGCGACGCACAAGGACGTTAATTTTACTGCGGACCATCGTTAGCCCAATTGTTCAGGGCGCTTCTTTTTGTGAAAATATTACGAGCTTCTGGAATCACGGACTAGAAACAAAAGAATAGCGCTGATGAAGAAGAAGTGATTGGAAGTAATATGGGGTTTGGTCAATTCGAAATCTAAAACGTATGCCTGACCACTAACCTTGCTTTTTTTCTGGCTGCTGGATCAGGGGCCCCTTGATATAATGTAAATTTCCATAGGTCCTGTCTTGTAGAATTGCTTGTGCACTTAATTAGTTAATTTTAGTATTAATTATATTTGATTTAATTCGCGCGCGCATTCTTGTAGTGGCCAAACAAAACGAAACAAGTACAAAAACTGTAGGTATATTAGGCAAGAGAGGAGGACCTTTCTTTGTCTAATCTTTTAGTTTTTATTTACGACAGCCGAGGGTTAACGAAATATTTCCAAAGCAACGAGCTTGGGTGGGACTTACTTTACCAATTAAGGGTTCAAAAGAAATAATTTTTTTAATACAGTTGCTCAAAAAGTGGCGTATTGCAGGGACGTATAGCGTTCGGGATGTGGGCTATTACACACGCGTGCTTTTTTTTTACCTTTCCCGCACTCGTGCGTTCTCTTTCCCAACTGTCAAAATAATGTCTATTAAAAAGAAAAATTAACCAACCATGAAGTTTTTACTAAAAAAAAAAAAACAAAGTTTTTATGATTCATTTTAATACTTACGTAGCGTAGGTATATTTCTAAAAAAAGCTACTAGTTTGTTTCGATATCAGATTTAATGATTTTATTGAATTAGTGTGGTTGGTTTCATTTCATTTTATCTCATTAAATTTCATATCAATAAAAAAAATCTAC
Source organism: Emmelina monodactyla (assembly GCA_916618145.1). Classification (NCBI taxonomy): domain Eukaryota; kingdom Metazoa; phylum Arthropoda; class Insecta; order Lepidoptera; family Pterophoridae; genus Emmelina; species Emmelina monodactyla. Next base: position 8,779,090 of record OU745304.1, on the reverse strand, counting down.
TGAAGACTTGGCTGTATGGGCATAGTAACCTTTGCCTACCAAACGGGTGAAGAAAAAATGGCGCCATTTTCAAAATGAGTAATTTCGACATTTACGATCCTAATTTTTTATTTTATGAAATTGCTTAATTTTTTCGCAACTGTATTAAAAATAGTCGTTCATTACACGTGCGGAACCGTCATTGCAACTCGTCCCGCCTGTCAACCCTCGCCTTCGGCTGTGCCTCGGCTCGGGTAGACATTGGTCGGAACTCGTTGTAATGACAGCCTTTCCACACTTGTATTGAAATATACTATTAATGTCCAGAAACGGGAAAATTTGTATCGGTTTCTTTTTTCCTTGTAAATTATTTTCAAAACTTATTATTGAAACGCCACGTGAAATACACGAAATTTTCTTTGATGAAATAACCTTAAGGTTGTTCTAAGAATGCCTATACCAGGCTAATATGTATACTATATTCGCAACACACACAAACCTTATTAATGTTAAAACTGTATGTATACGGTTAAGCCCTTAGCCCTTAGCACATGCCTTAGCACTTGAATTGACTAGCAAACAACTGCGAAGAGAGGTCGTTAACAAAAAAATAAGTTGACTGTTTTTAATCAGATATGTTCAGCCACTAGGCTATTCAGGATTTCAAAATCGTTCGAAAGTAGAGACATCTTAATATTTGCCTACGATGCTTGGTTGACAACCGGCTAACTTTTCAGTTTGGTATTTAGTTTTCAATCCCCTTACCTTCCTAAGCTTCCAAACTAAGAGATTTAAAATAGCTTATAGTCCATTCGCGGTAAGAAAATAGTGAGTCATCGTTGTCAGCCGGCCTGGCCACGCCCCCCAGCCAATTAAAATGCTAGAAATTAAAAAGTCGAGTTCACAGTGACCAGTTGAAGTCTGACCTTCGAACAAAACTTTTGTGTATTTTGCGTGACTCGTCCAACAATAAATTTTGAAAATGAATACTTCACCAATTCCAAAGAATAAAAGTGGATTAATAATCCATAGTGGAAAGAGACGCATAAGGTTAAAATTTGGTCGCGTGATTTAGGGGTTGTGGGGGTTGGGGGGGTGGGGGGAGGGGTCTGAACCCCCCTTGACCATTTTCAGCCGCCGGAAAAAAAGGGGGCGCCAAAAAAAATTTTTTTTTAAACCTAGTAGCCCTCAATATGGCGACCTTTAGTAGCCAATTTATATGTATAAAAACTCGCTTCAATCATGAGTCAACGGAGTCCCGCTTCGCGGGACTCCTTTTTCTGGCAGTTTAAAAAAAGTAACCTAACTAACCTAACCCATTGATGTCGGATTGTGACAACTCGGAGTAAGACATTGCTATTAATTACCTAAGAATTATGTAAACACACTTAATAAATACAATTTTTACCTCGATTGTATTTCCATACAGAGTGCAAAAACGTAGCCAAGTCGTAGAAAAACACAAAACAATACGGAAGAACACATAATATGTGTATATTATACTCGAAAGCAAAGAAATGACGCGAGCTACGTACAAATTTGACAATTAGAGCTGTCAATATCATTCATCCAAGATGCTAAATGCGTTCCGATTCACGTTAATCACCAAAAAAACATTGACAAGCTGTAAATTAAGAAATTGTAAGCATGAAAGTTACGTTCCGATTTACGCAATTGTGCAAGTATTTAGGAAATTTTGATTTTTTTTTAAATATTTAGACGCAACTCCGGCAGCCAAAATTACTTGTAGGGGGTTCAGACCCCTCCCCTCCACCCTCCCAACCCACCACAACCCCTAAATCAGGCGACCGTTTTCTAAATCCAACTCGAATACACCCTTATCCTGTAGTTGTCACTATTTTCTTAACGCGAACGGACTATAGTAGCAAGGTTAATAGACTATTGATATTTGCCGTTAGTCAATTTAAGCCACTCATTGTTACAGCAACAATACGTCTACAGCTTGATACACTCCTCCCTCCCATGCATCATACTATAGATAGAGTAATCCCTCTGCGCCTATCTATTTGTATCTTGCCAGCACTATCAGTCATGAGTCGGCTGTATTGGCAGTTAGCTTCACACGTCGAATACAAACTACTCGTTAAAAGCGAGAAAAACGCCAACGAAGCCGTTCGTGCTAACTCGCTGCGGACAAAAACGCATGTACGAACACTTTGATCTATTATTGTCTAGTGTAACATAATAGTTAGTATACCTGTCATCACTAAGATACTTTTCTTATATAGATTTCACTTTAAGTAAAGGGGTCAGATAAAGATAAGCGGATAATTACAACCGGATCTTCAGTCTTACACAATATCTCACAAACACTGTTTATTTCTCACCTTGAAATCAGATAATATACTAACAAACCAATATTTAACCAAAAACCTATTTTATTTTCCAAATCAATCTCACAATTACCTATTCTTGGCATAACTCAAATTGTATTTCAAAATTGATCTTGTTCCGAGTCATTTGTTTTTCTGTTCGAAAAACAAACTCCCCGCCACGCCTTCTTCTCGTTGCTTCACCGCAATTCTTCCAATGTTCACAAAATATTGCCAACACTAGATAGAGCGAAACTTTTTACTGCGTACTTCAAATATGTGAAGTTTTCTACTTTTGTCCCAGTAGCAGTTTTTCTGAGAGCGTTCCACTTTGTCGGCGGACAGCAACGCACCCTCAACAGTGCATATGGACGTGACTCAATTAAAAAAAGTAAGTGTGCCTCAACGCTGCGATTCATATTAACTAGTGGCACATCTTTCATTTTCTGCGACCAACATTCAGTCTCCTTTAATTATCACGATTTTTTTACGACAGTCTATCTAAACGTATAGATAACTAAAGGTATACCTACTGTTTTGAAATGTCGATACAAGCAATCAGTAGAAGTGCCTACTTATGTTAATGATGTAGTCAAGTATTTGATTATATTGATTATTTTTTATTAAGCAGTACCTAGTTATATTGAGGTACTGAAACACAGGATGTCTACATAATTGAGTTTTTTTCTAAGTACGATTGACTGTCAATTCAGTTGCTATGATGCCTCTTCTTACTTTCTTGATATTTTTTACCACATTTAAAACGTAACCACACATACATACGTATATATAACTTGTTGGATAGATTACATAGTATTTCGGTCGTTAACGACCTATCGCACTGTGGAGTGAAGTTCGCTCTTGTGTGTGCGATTAAAAAAAACCTTATCTTTATACACTTAGCTACTATTTTGCGAAAGCTATTGGTGCCTATAAGTAGAACTAACTGCTGGCGTTGTTTTCACAAATCATTCGAAATGGAATTCGAAATTAAGAAATTAATAGATAAATCGATCATTTAACTCATCTCAGTCGCTTCTGCGCTAACTTAATGCTTGAGTGATTTAAAATGCAAATAAATATTTTTCTCGTAACAGCTTTACTAAAATAACTAACATCCCTATTTTACGACAATATTATGAACGGGATACAAATGAGCACAAAACAGTGATTAAACTCAAATTACTTATTTTCAAAATTTAAGCTATAATTTTGCGTTGTCTCAAACTTGAGAAAGTTTCATCATACTGTGTTATTCATTAGTTTTGGATAACGTTTTCTGTATAAACTTTGATTTAAAATTTAAATAACTATGTTTGTATAAGTGAAACATAATTCTGTTACTCAGGCAATATGTATTTTTTAACTTCTTCAATGAACCTAGCTGAAAACTAAGATAAACGACAATTTAACTATTTGATGACTAAATCATTCTTGTTTAGTTTCGTTTTCAAATTTTGCACAACCAACACCCACAAAATAGGTTAAACGATCTATCCTTCATGTTTAACGCTATATTAGATTTATTTGCGCAAACAAAACAAACACTACATATTCATAAAGGACATGCCAGCCATGACACGAAGCGGACAGGTGCGAACTAGTGGCCCTCGCATATATATCATTATAGCGCGGGCCAAAACACCCCACAACCCCCCCACTTCCCCCTAATATCATTCTTATCGTGTACAAGAAAAATTGAGTTCACGCTGCCAGATAAAGAAATCAATTTGCTTTTGGTTTGCAGCTTTGTTGGGAATAAAATTGTTGGTAAGTACTTAGAGTTGTATCTGAATAAAATGGAACTTCGGTTTTAGGGAAATGGTTATGTACTTTTTGTATTGATTGCTTATAAAAAACACTTATAACAGATACTGTAGAAACCATTAATATAAACTATTTCATCGAGCATTAAGCTCTATGAACTAAAAATGCTATTTTCAGAATCGAAAGCTTTAATATTATATTTCTCTTATTTGACAAAGTTATCGAAAAATTCAATATAGTGGAATACACGGACCTACAGTTGCATCAATATTTGAGTTTAAACCTACGTTGTATGCAAACGTATATACCATTTTATATTTCCAGTTACCTGCTACTCAGCACGAACTGGCTGAAATATATTTGGTATTTCTGGACAAGAGTTATTCGCACGCGCGAATTTTGATTGGCTCTTCCCCGAATTGCTGGTCGAGGTTACAGTAGGCAATTTATAGGTTACTGAAATTTATACCTGGCTGAATTTATTCAACGTGCTTCTTGGTATCATATTCAAGTTCATATAAACTAATATTGAGTTTCATATAAGGAAAAACAATGGAAAATAATTGGTTCCGGCGAGTTTGAATAAGAATTGAAAGGTCGATATCCTGACACAAACGGTGTATAAATTAAGTTTTATTGATTCATTGTGTCGCTTTGATTTGCAGTGAAGTTAAGTTTACGTGTTGTTATCTTAATATAACTAAACAACAGTTGGTGCTTATTAAAACAAACTTACAAACTTACCTATAAATGTGTAAGTCATAGAAAGCAATAAAATATGCTCGGGCACATTCGGCCGTAAAAAAATTGCTGGTGCAGTGAAAACAAATGAAACAAGCTAACTCATAACATAGTTGTCTCTCCCTTTTCATAGATTAGATATAAGCACCAGCAGCCAGCAGGCACTAAACAATGTAACTATGACAGTGACATGAGCTGCCCAGAATCGAGTCTTGCTAACCAACTTTAGAAATTTCTCAGCAATTTGCAATCTGCGCATAAGGTGCTCTGCATTTGTGCAATACTAAGGATTCTTACGAAGAGCAAAGCCTTTAGGCTGTTAAAATAATTCCATGGCGGGTTTTAGAAGAAAACAACTTTGATTCACTTAATTTAGGTTTAAATCTTACTATAAAAGTACCTATGCAGCGCACATGCAGTCTAATTGGCAAGCCGAGGCCAAACATGAAACTAAAAGTTTTGTTATTATTGAACTTTTAGATGTGACTGTGGCATGTTCCTACCTTTATTTGACCTTTTCAAACTATATGCCCTATACTCGAATGTATGGAAAGGTTCAAGGGCAGTGTAGTTCGATATGTCGATTGCAGACATACAAATACAAACTTGTTAATGAGTTAGATGTAGTGTAGTACACAGAACTGGACCTGTATCGGATAGTTTTACGTAAGTATGTTAGGTAATTGTTCAATACTTTTTTATGTCTTTATAATGCGCTCAAATAATTAACATGTTCATCCAAATGTTTTTCATTTAAAAAATATATAAATTATAGTATATTTTTATGTTAAAGTTCTGATGTAAGTTTTTTAAAGTATGATGATGCCAAAGACAAAATATGCTTATTCTAAGAAGGTATTTAAAGCAATCGGTTATTTACTTGTAAATACTTGAATAGGAACATTATTAAATGTACCGAATTGGATTTTTTAAATAAATCTTTAGATACAAAGGGACCGTAGGTCAAACATTTCTGTGGGTAAAAGAACCTAGGTATTATTTCACGAAAGTTACCCCGAAATTGAGCGAAATCATAAAAACCCACACATTCGGTTTTTTGGTTGGTGATATACATAAAAAAATGAGACTCGTATTATGTTGATGGCATTGGAATTCAATTTGTCTACTTATTTTTATGAGGGGTTCGGGAAGGAAAAGATTTATCCTACGAGTCAAACTACAGACTTTGATCTTCGGAGAAAGCTTGTGTAAAACTAGACTTGTTTATTCGTGAAAAGTGATTCAAAAAAGTTCAATAAAAAAAAACAATATTACATAAGTTGCAATGCCTAAATGTACACTTGGACAAGTTTAAGTATTTTCAGGAAAAATGCCTAAAATAATTCGAAAAAAAGACTTTCTTAGATATTATTATATTAGAATAGTATATCGTCACATTATTATAAACTTATTATGATTACATTACATACAATTTATTTTCATGATTTTTTTAAATTCAATTTTAGAGTCAGCCAACTACTACACTGGTAATTATATGAACTTAATGAGAAAAGATTTATTCGTGCAGAAAGTAATTGCGAATCAGTTCCAGATGTTGGTTCACACATGTCACTCATTGATGTAGGTACCTACGATTTACGAAAACAATTGTTTATTACACCAAATAGGCTTTCATTCCCGATTCCCGGAAAGGAGAAGTTATAAGATAGTTACTAAATACGTGTTGGATAAACGTGGGTTGACCAGCGGATGTATTATGTAATTGCCAAGTTACAAAAAAAACGTCAATTTGGCCATACAGATACTGTTTTTAGACGTAAGATTGTATACCAATTGTTAGAAATCTAATTACAGAATAGCACCGCAGGGCCGGAGAAAGTAGGCGATCTTCGGGGGAGGCTCTCGGCCAGCGGTTGACGGCGACGGACAGATTGATTCATTGGAATACGCCTGGATTATTGGAGGTTCGTTAATTTAGTTAATACGTTAGCAGTAGGGCCAATAGGGCGAATACACTACAGGAGTCATGTCAAAAGCCTTAAACAGCGGTTTCCAGAACTACCAGATGATAAAAAGTAGCAATATATTACCTTTTCTTTTCATACGAAACCTGTTTGTACGTAATATTCTTAGACTTTAAAACTATGTAAATCAAATAGTTTGGTTTTGACGTGCAAAGACTATTGTCTCATGATCGAAACATTTTCTTCATATAAAACAAAAAAGTGGAAATAGCATAACTACCATTATATGTTGTGTTATAGTTTGGCACCTGAACTACGAGTATGTACCCTTTGTGTATATTAATATGTTATTTGTCTACAACAAAGTTTGACCCTTATCAAATGATGACAAGTTTCTTATTTATACAAACTTTTTCATACGCGTTATTGATTTTTCTCACCTACTTACATATAAAAAAATGTTAGGGCAAATTATTTGCATAGGAAAGCACCTTATAAATTAGCAAATTTTACTTAAAATACTTTTCGTAACGATGTTAAACTAGCTTTGTTCGTACCCAGGCATATCAACAAAATCAAAAGGCAGTTGTATCATAGGTTTGGCGCCTTGAAAGTACTCTTAGCTAATTAACAGTTAGCGTACTCCTATGTGCTTGAAAAAGCCATAAAGTACCAAAGCATCATAAATTATACACAAGCTCTAAATAGTGACGTCCTCATTCATTTCTACATCAGAAAAAATAGCGTGACTTCACGCAATTAACCTTCACTAGATCACCGTAAACAATTAACTTCTAGGTTATCTTTAGAAAAGTTTATGATACGTCCAGGTGTAAGTAGATTAATTGCGTGAAACTGATAAAAACAGATTCCTACTCTGCCTTATAAAGGTAGGTAATATAGATTTACAAAGGTCTGCTTTACGAGCAATACTAAACTTTAAATGCTTTATAAAAGATCATCGGATTTGGAAGCTGTAAGATATTGCTACACGTACCAAATCAATAAATTATTTCAACTTTTATTCTCAAGTATAATACAACTATTTACAAACCTCGGGTACTGTGATTTCAGTAAAAAGCTACTCATCTAGATTACCGTATTGTATATGTATTGCACGTGCGTCATGCATGGGTCTTCCTTATGAAATTGGGTCGGCCATGTTTGTCGTTTTGGCGGCAAACGGCGTCGAATTGCCCCGCTAGTGCCCCGCTACGACGAGCGAAAGTGCGATGTTTTGTGACACCATTTACATGTAATTTGATCATCAAATTACATATAAAATTATATTATACGATAAATTATATCTATGCAACATAACAATGTTTATTGTCGTTTTTAGGACAGTTAATAAGAGTTTTATATACAGTTAAATAAATAAACACAAGTCATGGCTAGCTTACGTCAAAGTTGCCAAGGGTAGGGTATGCCGGTAGTTAACTTAGGTCGGTTGTAAACCAAGAATGGATTGAGGCAATCAATCTTCGAGGGAAAGTTTTAAAAGCGGCCATAACGCAGGCGTAACGTAGATATTACCAGTAGGTAGGATTTAACTCTCTTAATGAATTAACGAAAATAAATAATAGATCCCAGCTAGTTTACTTTTCTGGAAATTGTAACATGTCAAAATTAAAATGGAATAATAAGTTTATCAAATTAATATTAACTATAATAAAAAAAACAAGGTCTTTATAAATATTAGTTTTACACTCTCGATTGACACATTTCGAACATACTTAGTTGTTATCCGGTCAGTTTGTTTACATTAGTACAAGTAGGCAATTTTAAATTGTTGAGGCTAAAAAAACATATAAATAAATTACCTATTTCTTATCACAAAGAAGGTATGTATATGACACAATATCTTGAATATCTCTCCTTTATAAAACACCACTTTTCAACTTTATACTTTTTAAAGTTCAGCAAAAGTTCACGCTGCAGCCACTTGTAAAAAATTCAGCCTGTTGTTTTAGCTTTATATCGTAGGTCAAAGTATAGTAGATAAGTATATTTATAAATATGTAGGCGCATATTGGTTAAAGTATAAAACATTTTTTTTAATCTTATGAGTAGTTATGAGCAAAAGTGTAGGTACTGAGAATAATGGTTTTGAAGTTCGGCTTGGACTATGAGCCCGCAATTTAACGTACCAACCAAAACTCGGGTGACTTAAATACATTAGTTTGACAATGCGGACAGTAATGAGACATTAAATCAATTTCGTATAAAACAAATCGAGTGCCCACTCAGTTGGATAAAGCAATAGCTACTTTGGTTGTTATTTATTCATTTCATATCGAGATCGTATCGTGTAGAGGAAAGTCACCAAATATGAAATAGTATCCTAATATGGAATACCTTCATTTCTCTAAGACTATAAGTATGAAACGCAACACTCGACCATCTTCTGTTCCATTCGGTCTACTAACTATCGCACTCACACCATCGAGTCAGTTGCGCGAACACTTCACGTGTGGCAGGCGTGTTTTGTTTTGTTGTCGTGCGGAAAATTTTAAAGGTAAGTAATAAATGAGTATTACCAGCTGATATGTTTGTATACATAAGTGTTATACTATTTAGTATATCGGTATTATGTTTATTTCACCATTTTGTGATCTTTTAATTTCAAAATATTGTGGCTTAAAAAAATATTTAGAAGAGTTTGAACTAGTATAGAAATCCAAATATGGACAGTCGTCGGTGTCTAATTATGGAATATTCCATAATTAGATATAATATTTCATATGATAGATACTTGCTTGAAAAAAAATATATGTAATGTTTGTTTTTAGAATGTCCGGTTCACAATCAACCAAACGAAAAACCTGGGATGAAGAAAAAATGGCACAAGCTATAAAATTCGTCCGGGAAAAGAAAATGGGGTATTTGAAAGCGGCACAGCATTTTCAAGTGCCTAGGACAACTTTATTTCGTCTCTGCCAAAAAGATGAACAGTCTCCAGAAGTGGCAGCAGCTACTACATTAGGACGAAAAACTATCTTGAGCTCCGAACTTGAACATCAGCTAGTAGAATACATACTAATAATGGAGAGTAAGTTTCACGGTTTAACAAGAACTGATCTTCGCCGTATGGCGTTCATGCTAGCAAAGCGAAACAATTTGCAGAATCCCTTCGGTGAATCAGGTATGGCTGGAAAAAAGTGGTTAAAGTTATTTTTAAATCGTCATAAAGATAAACTTTCGATAAGAAGACCAACTGGTACATCATTTGCCAGAGCATTTGGATTTGATAAAGAAAAAGTGGAAGCCTTTTTCAACCTCCTTGAAGAGCTTTACGCTAAGAATAACTATCCACCAAATCGTATTTACAACGTGGATGAATCAGGCCTCACAATAGTACAAAGTAAGATACCACAAATCATCGGCCACAAAGGTAAACGCCAGGTAGCTGCACTGACTTCAGCAGAAAGAGGATCTCTGATGACAATAGTTGTTTGCATGAATGCTACTGGTCATTTTGTGCCACCGTTCATTATTTTTCCCAGAAAAAATATGAGTGCTCAGCTAATGAGAGGCTGTCCTCCAGGATCAGTCGGAGTTGCACACCCATCAGGGTGGATACAAATGAACATCTTTACAGACTGGTTCAAGCACTTTATTCAACACACCAACCCGACTCCTGAATCGAGGGTTTTACTGATACTAGACGGACACTATAGTCATACTCACAATATCGATATAATAGATATTGCTAGGGAAAATAACGTGGACATAGTTTCGTTACCTCCTCATACGACTCATAAATTGCAGCCATTAGATAAAACTTTCATGGGGCCTTTAAAAACATACTATAGTGAGGAAATACGCATGTGGATTAGAGACAACAACAGACCTCTAAGTCCATATGATATTGTGGAGCTGTTTGGCAAATCCTATTTGAAAGTACAAACAGGCGAAATCGCAGCCAACGGGTTCAAAGTTACTGGATTGTGGCCTTTAAATAAAAATGTCTTCAGTGATGTGGACTTTATTGCTGCGCAACAAAATGCTTTAATAGACGGTTGTACAACCAATATCCCTCCGCTGGAATCAAGATCTGAAACTGGTCAAGTTCTGGTAGAAATACCTGCACCACAAACAACTCCTAATTTACAACCTGAACCTGTACCTTCGACTTCTGGGCTTAATCGCAGCAGTTTGGGTCTGGTGTCTCCGTATGCCATAAGTCTAGTGCCAGAGAAACGAAGAAAAGTATCTAGCAGAGGAAGAAAAGCTGCTGTAGCAGCAGTCATAACATCTTCTCCCTACAAAACTGATTTAGAAAATAAAAATATGAAGAGACAAGAAAAAGAAAATAAACTAGTCAAGACAAAGAATAAGAAGAAAACTGCGAAGAGAAACAAACAAACGAAGAAAAATAAGGATGATAGTGAAGAAGAAGACTCTGAGGAACTAGACGTTATCCAGTTTGATGAAGGTAGTGAACATGATGAGTTGATGGACCAAGTACCTCCTGACTCTGCTGATGCAGAATGTATGTTCTGTTCAAGACTTTTTTCCATGGATAAAAGTGGAGAAAGCTGGATTAAATGCTTGATGTGTGGGCACTGGGCACATTATGATTGTGCTGGTCCAGAGTTTGATACTTGGATCTGTGACTTTTGCAAGTAATTATGTAACTTCTTTCATTTATCACAATATGTTATATTTATTTAATTGATCTCAAAGATATTAATGTCCGTTTTTGTTATTGTTATGTTGATTTATGCTTATATTCCATATATGGGTACCTATTCCATATTTGGTTACTCATTTGTGATTTTGTTTTTTATGTTAGATTTTAATTTGATAACTAATATATTTGATTAAAGGCTGTTAATTACTACATATAAATGTATGACTGATTAGTAAAAACATTAAACTGTTTTAATTTATATGAAGTTTTTTTTTTATATCCCAAAAACAAAATAGTATTCCATATTTGGTGACTTTCCTCTACTTTAAACATTTACCGATAATCAACACAAAGTCATGCAACTTCGCGATTAATAGATACAACGGCGTCTTTTTTGTTCGTCGGCTAAAACAATATTGGTTGGATGAAAATTTAATGTCCTAAGTGTGGCCAGTAAAAAATTAAAAAGTAATTTTACCTTTTTTCGTCTTAAATTGTCGAACTCATTTATATTCAAAATTAGGAAGCGTTAGCTACTTTGATAAAAAAAATCTTTTCAGAGAGGATTATTTCAAGGAATTTAATTGATCACTTCTGACAAATTTCTGGTTGAGTTATTAGTTTTAATCCAAGGTTTTAAGTTTTTTAAAAAGTTTTTTTGAGCCGAACAAAAACCACGGTATTTTCCGATTTTTTTTACTTTTGAATTTTTTGCATTTTTTTACTTATCGTTTATTAAACAAGATCGCTCGCTACTACCTATTTAGATTTTTGTAAGTTAATTACTCGCAGTCGTTCTTAGTTTCACAATAAATCGGTTGTATTTACTTGAAATGAAATCCGAACGCGCTTTGTTCGTCGTCTATAACCGTGATTGATCAATCAATTCCCGCTGTAGCAGCAATCTAACATACGTCCCATCTGATGCCATTCGCATGTTGTTAATTTGATATCAGCTTGTTAGAACCACGATCAAATGCCAAATTGATTACCCTGTACATTGTACCATGGTAATTTGAATAAAAATAACAACGCAAAGACATCAAGAATATATGGGTGTTTAAGAGGGGGTATACAGGTAAATTTCAAGTCGTAATTTGTATTTTTACCCTAGAAAACAAAGCACAAATTACCCGAAAAAAATACCATAGATATTAAAGCATATTTCCAAGGGACTGATCAGAGTGAAAACATAAAAAAATAAAATTTTCTCGATAAAAAAAAATCACGAAGTTAGCTCTAATTTTCAACTATTATTCATTTATTTCCAATATTATGCATACTATTGAGCCAATATTTTAATACATAGTATCAAATTATATTACCCAGCGACCCTACTAGCGATTTTAGAAAATAATGTATACTTTACGAGTTATTACATTAAAACTTATTCGGCGCTTACTACGTTTTTATTTCGCGCAGAACGATTTCGTCTGTCGCACCTGTCCTGGGATCTAAGGCATGTTTTGTTTCATGGTTTAGTTGTGTTCGCTCCGTTGAGACAAGAGGACTGTGTTTCTGTGCTCCGGGGCCGAAAAAATCTTCGTTTTAATTTCTAATTCTTGTTTGACTATGAAAAAAAACTTTAAAATATGGCTAGCAAAAAAACGCAGCAAAAGAGTATTTAAGAAATTAAAAATTTACCTCATGGCTAATTTAAATAGATTTAAATGGCTTTTAAGACAAGTTACAATGAATAGATCATAAATCACAATATATATTATTGCAATTTCTTTCTGTCTTTCTGTCTATTGCAGTACAGATACAAGACACCGCATTTTGAAAAAAAGGTCATTGTATAAAGCACATAGTAAAAAAAACATTATTATAAATAAATTATTATATTACATACTTACCTTTACGAATTATTTACCACCAGCAAAAAGTGCAGTACAGTCAGCATCATATTCTTCGTGACGACTACTGTAGCCAAATAGTTGATAACACCCAGTCATCATTTTCATCGTATCAAAAAGTGTCATCACATTTAATCGGGACATTCACGTTGTACCTACTAATTTATCGAAGCGTCCAGAAAGTCTTATAGAAAGTTGCATTCAATTACGCATCAACCAAAGCGCCATCGATATCGAAGCGCCCAGCGAAATATAAAAATACGCTTTCTTCTTCTAATCGTCAAAAAATAAACCAGGAACGCACAAGTGTGTAAGAACCTATGTTTTCAAACTTCAAAAACTTTCTAGCTTTTATTTTCCGGTTCCAAGCTTTCAGGTAAAAGTCACAGTCGGCGCCGAACAATCAATTTTATGTACTAGCATTTCATGTTAAAACGTTTTAGCAAGTGAGCCTTGGAATAGTGAAATTAAACTAATTTTAACGGGTTTTTACGCGTTTTATTAAATTAATTTTGATTTTCCGACGTTTCGGCCTTTTTACAAATGCCGTGGTCAATGGTAGACTGAAATTGATGTCTTCATAGAGTATAGTAAAGTAAACGATTTTTAGAATTCACCGCCATCTGTTTCGTAATTTCCTCGCATAGTTGTTCGGGTTCACGCAATAGACGCTGACAGTGTCTTGGTGTTTCTGCTTATTTGTCTGCTGGTTGTTCTTTTTGTTATTTTGCTAAGTATTGGATCCCACGTTGGTGATAGCATTCAACCATCTTCTCTATTGAAGTTAGGGTGTTTTATAATTTCAATAGTTTCTCTTACCAACCTAGGAATAAAATGTTTCTCTTTTGCTAGGATTTTAACGGTATCAAATCTTAGATAGTGGTTGGGCTTATCCATGGAATGCTCACAGACTGCAGGTTTTGTATAGCGACGCTTACAGTTTAATTTCAAGTACCTAATAACAATCGCGTAAATCTAAGAAGTTACATAGAATAGTTAGTTCAGTTAACATTCAAACTTTTTGCTAGACACATTTTTATTCCTAAATTTTTAAATATTTTTTATTTTGTTTGAAATTTGAACCTTCTTCAAAGAAGTTTCATATTTTACACATCAGATACCTATCATTTCTTGACGTATAATTAAGCAAGAGCCAGATGCAACAACTTTCCTTAAAATAAATATTTGCCGCGCGTAAATAAGTCATAATTTCCGATCATAAAATTGTTTTTAGGGTTATTGAATCCTACTATAAATTATTTTTCAGGTAGGTATCCTAACATTGGTATTCAAAATAAAATAAAAATTTGTGGACAAGTAGGAACAGCAAGGACTAATAAATCATATATTGATACACGTATAATGAAACAGAATTAAAACTTTAACTTGTTCTTATTTTATTTACTTATGAACATCCGGCTCCTTAACTAAAATGTTCATGTGACATATTGATTTTTACAATACGTATTTATCTACTTATTTTATTTCATGTTAGCCTATAAAAGTAGTACTTTGATTTTAAAAATAAACTAGAGACCAGTCCCGCGTTTGCATGTTGCACTTTTAATGCTCTCCGTTAATAAAGAAAGATGCAAAAGGTTTATCAGAGGTATCGATGAACCGATTTGTGGAATATTTGAGAATGTTGTTTGTAAGGTTCCGTACCCAAAGAATAAAATCGGAACACAAATACTAATTTTCCCCTGTCTGTGCGTTTGCACATCAGTCTGTATCTCATAGGCCGTGAGAGCTGGACAGTTGAAATTTTCACATAATATATTTTCGTTGCCGATAGAGCAACAAATATTTAAACCAATATAAATAATGATATGGAACGTTTCACCCGCGAGTCTGACTCAATTTAATAACTTAGAAAACAACATGGCAACTCCTTTATAAATGTTTAAGTTACAACTGAGTAATTTCAGTAAATATTTATGACAACGAGGGTCAAAATTAATATTGTAATGAAATCAAATATTTACATGAAACAGATAAAAACTAAAATAATTTAAATATTTTTACTATATACATAAAAAAACGTACGTTGCATGTTCCTTCGGATCCTCATTTATTGCAACTACTGATACTCTTACTACCTCTTGACAATTTATGATATTCTATTATGTGTTTATTATTTAAACGATTTAAAATGGTATCTTTGAATTGAAATGCAATTTGATCATCCTTCTGAATGGTGATGATAATTTAAATTGCTTGATGAAAATAAAATGTTGTTTGAGTTTTCATAAAAAAATGATTTTTAATAATAAAATCATTGCAAGTCATCTTTTGGACCCCATGCTCATGAATCGTCTATCGGATGCCACAGCCCTGACACCATCGCTGCTAGCTAGAAGTAAACAAACTAAGCTACATGCTTTACATTTTCACTAAAACTAAAAAAAGACTTCAATCTGTCAAACAGAATCTAAAATTAAATTCTCGTGTCTTAGATCAGTGGATAATTTTGTTGACTCTTTCTTAGTTATGAAAACCTAGTAACATATTTATTTAAACACATATGGATACCATTCTATTCAGACGTAGGTATTACGTATGTATTAAAGCATGCCTTTACAAACAAAATATCTTCTTTATAAAACTGGGAGCCCAGTAGTTAAGACCCCGTCTTATTCTATATCTCATAAATACATTTTTTTAATCAAATAAAGTTTTCTGTCATAACAGTTTCATCTAGACACGCTACCTGTCAAGCAAAGTACACCTCTATTACATGAAGCATAAAGTGGTTTTCTTACTTTGTACCGAAGATTGTGAATACCCTGAGCGCTACGTTACTGATGGCGCTTTGGTTGATACGGGATTGAATGCGACTTTCTATAAGGCTTCCTGCACGCTACGATAAATTAGAGCAACCTGAATGTTCTGATGAATGTGATGACACTGGCTGATTCGCTGAAAGAGAGGACTCTGGTTGTTTTCAAGTATTTGACTACATTTGACGTTACAAACTATATGGTGCTGACTGTACAGGTACAAATCAGTCAACGAATTCTGAACAAAAAAATACAAGTAAATATAAACATTCTAAAAACAACATTACAAAAAAATATATTATACACTTACTTACCTTTGCGTATTATTTACTACAAGCAAAAAGTATTTTTAGCGTTTCAAACAACAGCTAGGTGATCCGGCACTCACTTAGCCGGTATTTATCTGATTATTTTAGGTATAATGTGCGCGATCGCTCTAAACACGCGGGAGCATCGGCGTCACCGGACGACGGGACGAGAGAGGGGCGTGTGCGGCGCGCGGGTGAAATTCGATTTTTTTCTGGGTTTATGCGCGCTCTTAACGCAATGTTATAACGGTAAAAGCATGTAACGGTAATGTAAAGTGGT
Organism: Emmelina monodactyla; assembly: GCA_916618145.1. Taxonomy (NCBI): domain Eukaryota; kingdom Metazoa; phylum Arthropoda; class Insecta; order Lepidoptera; family Pterophoridae; genus Emmelina; species Emmelina monodactyla. The sequence goes on along the minus strand of OU745304.1, from coordinate 8,762,485 downwards.
CCTCAATATTTTTTTTTACGAAAATGAAAGACCCGTCTTAAATACCCGTTTGCGAACAGGGTTCCTACAATCAGAAGCATTTAATTATATCTCGTTATACTTTTTATGTTTCAATTACGAGAATAACAAGATTTGTTAAGTAGGTACCCTAACTTTCGGATTTTTCTAAGAATAAGCGGAATTATACTAAAATGTAAGCCAACAGACTTCGGTTCTACGGCCACGACAATAAAATAAATTAAATTGTATTTAATTAAATTCACGCTTTATAACTTTTACTAAAATCGAAGTAACATTAGAATCTTGGCAATTACCAGTGATATTTCAGAGCTAACTTTGTCGGTGAAAATTAAAATACGGTAGGTAGCAGCCATTAGTGCCTTTTAGACGGTATGTCCTTATATACCTACCTTATAGATATCGATACCTTTCCGTATCAATTTCAGCGTATTATAAATATAAATTTGTTTCGTACCTACTTCTTTTTCTAAACTTAAATCGACATGCGATCGATTTGGCATCGCCTTGAACCCTCATAAACACCAAACCATTAAGACTAATTAGCATTGAAACGTAAACCACTAAAAACCAAAATTACAGCATCACCGCTAAAACCGAAATGTTGCTTATGAGGCAAATTATTCAGAAACAAAAGAAAATAATTACAGAGATAATTAGCAGCTGAATTGTGGTATTTAGCGCCAGTAGCATACTTCGCGAAGTTTTTGAATTTTACTATGACTTAAGTTCTGCCTTTGATGTTCGTCGTTTAAATTCATGTCTTTGACATTGACAAAATGAGTAAAGCTTTTGACAGTTCTTGTCACTTTCTTTAAAAAATGTATTCAAATGAATATATAGATACTAGCTATGCCACATGGTTTACTTTATGTAAAACATGAATGTGAGGGTTTGTATGTTTCGATGTCTGGTACTCAATCGCGCGAAAAAGGCTGATTGGATTTGGACAGAATTTTGTAAATAGATACACGCTTATTCAATTTAATCTTATTGTTTCAATGTAAAAAAAAAATGTTTTCTAAATAACAATAAGCAATATTTTAATGTTAATAGAGAGCTCTACAATAAGTTGACGCATGAAAAGCTGCGGGCGATATAGGTACCTACCGGGTAAAAATTATGTTTCTTTATTTTATTTATTCTTAACTTTCCTCATTTAGGCAGAGCACACAAAAAATGTTTTCCTGTTTTTGCATCATTTTTCATTGCTGCTCATTAGTACGTACAAACAAATAATCAGAAAAACAAACCCTTCTGCTTCATAATATTATAAATATAGATTTAGTATATTTTACCGCAAAAAGTAAAAACAACATTCATTCATCATTTTGCCGACTTGAATTTCACACTATCCCCCATTTTTTATTACTAAGTAACATTTATTTTTAACAAACAGTACAACTGACTTAGATGCTGTATTTTGTTTGAACATTGCATACTTATACCATAACAATTTAATTTGTAAGTCTAACAGTTTACTTTCATCAAAATACCAGTCATAATAGTTATAAGTTTTTATTACGCAAATAGATATAAAAAGCTGTATGTTTTCCAAGAAATAAAAAAATAAAAATAATTTTTTTTTTTACTAGTCTTCCTAAAAAGTGGTAGGAATTTTATTAATGTAAATAACACCCACTGATATCGAAGCTTCCTCCTTGTGAAAATTGGTGCATTAGAACCCAAGTTTGCCCATTACATTCAAACTTAAAAACTTTACCTCTTTATTACTGATATTAGGTACTGTTGTAGACAAACTTTTTCCTGCAGTAATGGTTTGACACAAAACTGCGTAGAACTAAGTTGTTTGTTTACCAGATCGGGTCGTTAAACTATTTGCAGAATATACTTAGGTATGTCTTAGTAGAAAATGACCTAAATTGCACTTTTATACAGCTAAACTTAAACTGGGACAGCTTTTATATGGCGAGTCATTATAGTATATTACTTAAACGATTTGATGAGAAAACGTTACTTCTGTTTTTACGGCTCTAACGCTCTAGCTGTATTTTTATGGCAACTTTTTATTGGTATATAAATAAGTTATCTAGTTTAGAATCATTTAATAAAAAAAAACTAAGTAGATATAATAAATCAAAAATGTTAGGTAAAGAAAGTCGCGTTTGAAAGCTTCCGTTGTAGTCAAATAAATTATTTATCAGAGATAGATTTAAATATCAGATACCCATTAAATAATCAAATAAGTACTTATATATATAATAATCAAGTAAGTTTCATTTACATTTTCATAACCTTAGAAATAGCTTATTTTTTTTTTTTTTTTTTTTTTATTGTCATAGAATCAACAGCACTTAAACATATTACATAGCAGGGAACATCAAGATTAGCTAACTGCCAATAACAGATTCTCAATTTATAAAAAAAAAACTTTTAAGTAAGTATACAAAGAAGAAGATTTTCTAGTTTTAATGAGTTAAATTAAAGTAATATAAATAAAATGTACCTACCTAACGAGCAAAGAATGCAAACCCATAACATATGTGTATCTGTGTGTTTTTGTGTCAGTGTTTGTGTTTCTGTGTATCTGTGTACCTACGTGTGTTCTGGGACCTAAGAGTCTAACTAGTTGTGGTATTATTTTTTAATTTTAAAAAAAAAATAATACCACAACTAGTTAGACTCTTAAGAGGTAATATTATGTAGTATTATAGTATAGCATAAAGCTTTGGTGTAAAATCTGTCCAATGATATTGTCAACCTTTTTTCAGAATGGCGGATTTAACTGAGCAGCTTTAACTTTTCGTATTATACTTCTAGAATTGACATTGCAGCAAATCGCCCCTACAACAAGTCATCAAAAAAGACAATTGACAATTACAATAAAACAATTGACTATCAATCCTATTATGAATTTTAATGTCACTATTCAAATATAAAACGCAATGCACAAGCTTATGCCTAACGAAAAATTGATTTCCATGGTAGGTAATAATTTTATTATTTTGTTAAAACTGACTAAATTACAAATATATTTTTATAAATCGAAGAATTAATTAGTAAAGAGGTCAATGATTCACCTTCAGAATTTCTTTCCATCTTCATATTTTTCGCCGATTTTAACCCCAACGTGACTCACAGCTAAACTTAACTATTAGAACAGCTAATAACTAAACATGTATACTTATGACAAGCTGTTGGCGCCCTTCAGAGGGCGAACGTTCTAAATATCGGGGCAGTATAAGTTCAAGGTATTCACACCTGAGTTATAGCGAATAACCCCAGCGAAGTTCCGCGCTGAATAGCCTACCAGATTGTTGGTTGGAATAAAGGGTTAAAGTTATGACACGAAAATGATTACGATCTCAATTCTGATAAATACCACGACGTGTGGGAAATTTTGTTCATAATTCAAACCACGTAATACGCGGACTGTTGTTTCATAAGAAATTATCGTTCGAAAATTACTGTGGCTTCTTTAAGGCGTTTAATATGGATTTGTGTTAAATTTCACCAGCTGGAAAAGGCTGCGAAAACAAGAAAGTAACAACTCACAAACATAAGATGTGGTGAACTTCGCTTTATGAAACGGAATTGAAAGAAAACATGCCCTCTTTATGATCTATATAAGCAGAAAAAAACGATTTTCGTTAGAATTTGATTGGATGTCTGTGTTTCGTCTGACGTTGCATGGAACAAGTCACATCTGGCGACTGTAAAGTGCACTGCTAGAGCGCCTCCCAAAGTAGTTAGTAGCTAGTTTATATATAGACAATGCTTAGCTGACTAGACCTCTAGACCTGCTGCTTTTAATTAAACTTATAAACTCTCTCTTAGACAGAAGCTTCCTAAAACTTTGCTCGGAGCAACGATGTGCTTGAGATTGGGGTGCTAATGGAGCAAAACAAGCAGAGAGTTAACTTTTTGCCTTGATCTTCAAACTTCAAGAGTTGTTCTATGCTTCACTTTTTTAAATATTTTTTTGTATACACTGAGAGGAAGGAAGTAATAAAGCATTAAAAATACAATAGTTAAACAAAAGTAGTTCCTATCCAACTAAATTCGCACGAATAAATAGTTCAAAACTCAATTTTAAATCTGTATATCTGATATTGCTTGCTAAACTACTTAGTAAACAAACTTTCTACAACATTCAGAATAACATTATCGGCATGGACTAGTAATTTACACTGAATTTCAGATCGTTATGCTAACTGTGTTTTGTTTGGTGTGTTTGAAGTTCGTTTGGCCGCCGCGTTTGTTTGCAAAAGTCATGTAGAGTTGATTGATCTCGGGTCATTATAATGCTATTTGTCTGATCGAATGGATAACTTACTCGAGTGGACGACTGCTTTATAAAAGGCAGTAAAACGTTGAAAAAACTTACATAGCACTGCTGGCTCTTCTATGGAGCAGCTGCAGCAAGCTACCTTCAGCTGAGGAGCAAAGGCTTCGGGAGCGCGCCCGCCTCCCCTCCCGCTCCCGCTCCGCTCTTTCCCCCCTCTGTCGCCATCGTGCCATCAGCGACTCGAGGCACAGCATCGCGCTACCATCGCACACCATCCGTTTGGCGTCTTCAGCCTCACTTTAAAATGACACTTAAACGCTTCCTTCTTACATAGTCTTAAACCTCTAGCCAACCTTTCAAACCCTGGTACATAAACTGATTTGATTTCTGGAAAAGCAGACACGGTAACTTCACGGCGGTTGTATCAGGGCGGCTAATTGAAGTCTAGTGTCTTAAAAGCGTAAGAAGTTCCCTGCATTGTTATACGTTAAAATCAATTGTCTTAATGCACTGCAATAGCACTCTCAGTGGTACTCAAACAAACTTGATTAGGCGCTACTAATCCACAAGACGGTTCCCCATTGGTATACGGTGCTACATTTAGACACAATCGCGTTAGTTGTTAAATAGGGCACCGAGGCACGCGAGGAATCACTAGTCACTCATGTTTGTATGTTAATTTTGTAGTGGTAGTTGGTCGTTGTAAGTTTCCCGCGGTTTTTCTTTGGCGTAAAGGCTGGCGTGCACAGATGCGTCGCGCCTGAAGGCCCGCAGTCGACTGAAGCGTGTCTGCGAAGGTTCCTCGCTATATGCCTTCAATGTTTCTACCCTGGCGACACTCCTATCCGAGTTAACCTCTGACAGCCTCGGAACCGAGTGACATTTTCGCGTCGGTTTCCTGCGGCGGTGATAAACACCTCGGAAACCCAGCTTAGGACTGGCCTCGGATGTAGAGTTAACTTTAGTTAATCGCGCTTCTATTTTTGTTTTGTTTCACTTTAGTTTTTAAATCTATCAGTGTCGTGATGTTGTAAGCGATTTGAGATTAATTTCCTACAGTACAAACCTACTGATATGTAATCATAAACCAATAAGTCGGTAAATTAATTCGAAATTATAATCAAAAACAACTGCCAAAAATAAAACTCCGGACTTGACTTAAATACAATTAGTCATTTATTTACGCAAATAAAAAGTTGATTAAAAATAGAGGATAGCAAAAAAACTTTTAACTTATGAAATACTGAATCTTAAAGCATATTTTTTATTTCTTATTAAAACATAGTTAATTAATTTCCGTAATTAAAGTTCATTAATATGAAAAACTTTATTTAGAAATACGAGCTTCAGATCGTTATTAATTAAAGATTTAAAGATAAAACGGTATCGGCTATCAAAGATAACAATTAATAATTGGATGCTAGATCTAACGTCAATTTCTATAAAACAATTTTAAACATTTATAAAAAGGCTTTCAATAAAACATAAAATAAGTTCGATGATAGCGTCCTACTAGATTCACTTTAGTTAGTTGAATTTGCTACTTTAGATACGTTATTTACTAAGTAATAAAATTCTAATGAGTAAAAAACAAACTGGTAATTAAAAACTTTTATTTTATCGTGTACCAAACATGCTAAGTTATACAGTAAATATGTAATTTCTAGAAATATGTAAAGTGCTCTATTTCGATTTCCAAATTGATAAGAACTTCACTATTTGGAAAGATAATACTTCGATTTCAACTACAGTTTACCATTTATCGAGTCTATTTCATATTGAGTAGGTACTAGTGAGTGACCCGCCCACACTTCGCAGTGGTATAATTATGGCCGACTTGTTTACGAAAAAATAAGTATTGGCGAGTTTAAAAAAAACATATTCTGAATGTTCTAGATTAAGCGGAGTAACGGACAAACATCCAAACAGACAGAATTGGCAACTTGAATTTATACTTTGTAATAATGATGATGATAATTATGTAAATTCATTGTAATGGTATAAGGATTAGGTATTAACGAAAAATCTCCTTGGCAATTTTTTTTTCCAATAAATAGAGACATTGTGGTATTTAATCTTTCTTCCGACGAGTAAGTACTTCTATGTATGTAACATCTATTTATGATTTAAGCGCCAATCTATTTTCAGTTTATAAATACTGTTTACTCCGTGCGCTACAGTTAGTACTGCGTCTTCGCTTCGGTAAATGAAATACGTGCTTCCTAGGCGATAGCGCCAGCATCCACTGTTACTCTGACGTTGACATTAATTCCACTTAGCCCATGTTTAATTTAAAAAAAAAACGAATGAAAATGAGGGAAACTATTAGAAAACGTTTTTTGAGACGTTTAATTCCGAAATTTCCATTTTTTCCCTCGTGTTCGGTATAATTTATCATTCCAGCGTTTTTCGGTAGCGGCAATTGAAAAAGCCTTTCCCGTTTTACTATTCAATATTTTTTTACGAAAAGCCTAAAAATTAACGCAAAAAACCTCGACATCATTTTACTCCTACTAATAATTATTGTAAGTGATTTTTTATAGCTTTCAAACTGTCGCAAGATAAGGATACTGGAGAATTATGTACATCCTTTGGCTATATTATCTCTATAAACAATTGTGATAATAGTCTGATCCAATTTGAATTTATCGAATTACATAAAATTCTTCAAGAAAACTAGGTTAAGTCTTCAGTGTGTTTAAATATTACATATGAACTTATTCTGGAAATTACATAATAACATTGAAACATATATTTGAATATGGCTTTACAAAAAATAACATGCGAGGTTTTCGTGAAACCTACGAAGTGATGTAAAAATACCAACGTTAGTTTAATATAAGGTTATGTTTGACTCATGCCGAGCCTATTGTATTATCAAGCCAATTAATCTAAATCCGTGAACCTATAATTTGTAAAATTTTCTTTGTCCTACTTGCTTATTTAGTCCCAATAATTCAAGCTTATTTACTAAGAACTCCCACACTTTATCCATGACTTCGAATGTTACATCATAAATTAGGATTACGTGTTTTTCCTCAAAAACTTTTCAACAAGTCGTTTAACTTCTACATTATGTTTGTTCCGGTCCAAAGACGGCTATCCCTTGGGAATTTCAAATTAGGTTGTCGTCACGCCCTAAAGAGGATGAATGTAGAAAAACATTACTCTCCCTTCTGAAGCAGTCGGGTAAAAACAGCTGAAAGCGGATGCGGATGTTGACGACTCTGACCCCGAATGCAGGTCGGGTCAATGAACTCTTTATTGAGGCATTGTTGCCAAAACCACCCTCGTAATCTCTAGCTTTAGACTGCGAGAAAACATGTATTGGAACAGTGTTTCAAGATTAGAAATGCAATGGAAACTAAATTCTATCCGATGCTGAGAGATTTATTTGTATTAGTTAACTGGGACAGTTTGCTTTAATTATAATAAATTATTTTATAACTGCATGCAAAAGCTAAAAAAATATATTATAAAGGTACATTGCATCATTTGCTTTAATTAATTCACATGATGTATAAAAGACATCAACGCAGTGCTCTTTAACTGCATCATAATCTCTTTGGATTTCAGATCTTTTACCTTTGACCTTTAAAATTATATAGATATTATGATATTCAGTTAACTGGAGATACTGATATCCTTGTATTAGGTGTTATTTAGAGAGCATTGTCAAATTGTATTATCACTAATACAAATAGGCAGGCACGAAGCGTAAACAGACATGATTCAATAACAAACTTAGCTGTGAAATGTACTTAAATATCATTATTTTAGTAAACTTATAAATTTGTAGGGGATCATTACTTTAACCAAAAAATATGATTAATGAAAAAATAAATCGTAGTGATTTTTAGATAAAAATAATGATAAATTGGAGTGGGAATTTAGTCAAAAACTTTTTAAACATTAATCGTTTGTAAGCATAAGCAGTAAAGCCGGTATACCTTAGTCATATAAAAGCGCTTGTATAATGTTCAGTGTTAGATAACCCAAAAATATATCCAGGTGGGAGATGTACACCATTAATTGTACCGTCCTTGGTTAGTATTCAGACCGAATTCCACCTTTAGATATCGGTTTGAGCTTGTAATTTATATCTTCTGTGACATCCAATATCTAGAAATATAGCCTATCTGACATTCCTTTGATATGAAACCGAAGTTTGAGGACTATCTAAATGTAAATCCACTTGATGATCTTGTAGGTTCACGCGTTAATACATAGAAATAGATTTCACATATAACGCGGGAACGCTCTAGTAAATCTGACCTAGATAATAAGAACTTAGTCACGCTACAACCCTTAAACCATATATTACGAATAGATCTTCGCGCTCTGACAAGATGGAGCATCTGCCCTTATCAACTTCTATACAAGGAAAATGCGGCATTTTATAGCGATTAACGGGAGAAAAGATGATTTCTGAGATGTACACTCACAATCACATCGATAAAGGTACACTTTGTGTGTGTTGCACCCTGCGTTGCTGGGCCCAAGAAAGCGGAACGCTCTACACTTGAAACTTCCTGTCAGGAATACTGCTACGAAGGCCACTCCACATTTCACAGTACTTGGAGATATTCCGTGTGAAACGCACGGTGGTTGAATAACGGATCCTTAAGATGGTATGGTAATAAATATTGTGGTTAGTTGTGCGATTTCGACGTAACGTACCTGATTTTATAGGACAATAATTAATAAATTGTTAAAGCGTATAATTGTTTTCAACACACTTGCTCAGAAAGTGAGCCTTATTACATGGTTTTAGGGCCGTAAACCGACTTATTAAATACTCTTGTGTAATAATATTAAACACAAGTACATAATATAACGATCCCTACAAAGTTGAGGCAGTGCCTTACTGCAAATTATATGCTAGTAAACAGAGCATTTTCAATTTGATCGGGTTATACAGTTTTTTTTGTAACAAGAAAGAGGTGTAAAAAACTATTTATGCAAGATTTAGGGCGGGTTGTATCACAACTACTTAACGTGTCTGTCAACGTTAAAAATGGCGTTAACCACTGTCAAGCTAGAAAGCGGGTTGTTTCACAACTGTCAGCCTTTAACGGACGTTAAAAATTAACGATTACGTTGACCGGCCATCCACCCACTGGTTAACGTAACTTTTCTCTTGTTGACAGGACATCTTTGATGAAATGCTTTTATCAATACCTATGGATTCTGTTTTATTTCCATATATTTTAAATGATAGTAATGATTGACTTCTTAATGGCAACTCGAATAACATTGACGAACAGTTTTTTTTGTGACGAAACAACGCTTTGTATTTGACGTACGTTAAACATCGGATGTAATCGTCAAAAAGTTACGTACGTACTTACGTTAACCAACTGTTTGATACAACCCGCCCTTACTTGTTTTTTCTCGCAAGTGTGTTAAAAAAGTGCGAATGGTACTCGTGAGCAACATGTTCATTATACACTTGGCTGTTGTTCAATGAACAACTTTGCACACTTGTATCATAATTTATGTACTTAGTGCTGTGTATTTTTTTCGACCACAATAATTTGATGCCGAAAATTTGAAATTGTTTGCAGGTGCTCCAACTAGTCAGAGCGTATGAAGAAGACCTATTCTTATTATGTGTCTTAAACATTGAAAACGAAAATCAATCAAACCCGCTTCCAATTTCAAAAATATATAAACTTAATAAAAAACTTAGAGAACTTAATATAGGAGATTAATTTGTCATTAACTATTTATATTTAACTTACTGACAAAACAACCTCAAGAAAGTGATAAGGTCTCTTCGTGTTTTAATATTTATGAATAATACAGTTTTATATAAAAAGACAAAGATGACCTAGACTTAAATTCAGTTTAGAAGGTTATACAGACTTACCATATTTATTTGTATGAATGACAAAGATACAAAGACAGAAGCGTACTTGAATAACGTAAGGAAAGGAAGAGGTCATGCCCTTGCATGGGTAAATAAAAAAAGTAACATGCTACCGGTACATTTCTACGTAGGTACCTAATAAATAACTAAAAGTCAAACCACTATTATGCTATATTTACGCTTCTCTCCCGTGAAGTCGTAATATGAACTTATTTCTTAAAAAGGTGGTTATTTTTTTTCTTTACAACGTGAACTACAAAAGGCTTTCGACCTGAAAGGTGCGCCCTTGAGCTTTTTAAATTTGTATTTGTGGGGAACTAAAATCAACCGACTTCCAAAAAAGGAGGAGGTTCTCAATTCGGCCGGTAGGTATGTTTTCTTTTTCAATATTAAATGTTTTACAGGAATTAATTCTAAGGATATTTTAAAGAATGTTTTTCATTCATCATTTTTATTAAATAAGTAAGGGTTCTGCCCAATGTGGTTGATTATGTTGAGTTAGAGCATAGGTAGGTACACGCTTCGGGTCGGGAGCCACCAATGAAATGATTTAACGAGTACAACTTGATCGAGTGTTCATATTTATGAATGAAAGAAAAGCAAAAGTTAACTTTTTTATTTTATTATATAGTTACAATTCCAATTTTATTTTGCGGGTATTTTACTTTACGCACACATTCAAGAATTGCCACCAAGCTGCCGCGTATTCGCTAGTTAGTTTAAAATTAAACAATTTCAAGTAATTATTTGGCGCTTCTCCAAACTTACTCCAGCCTGTGCTGACAAAGTTAACTTGAGTCCTAAAATGAGCGCATTGCGAAGAAATTGTATGATTCTAGTACAGTCCAGTATTTACTTACTTTTCATTTAAAAATTCGTTTGTCCCTTTGTTTTAGAAACAAATCTGTCTGGACCAGCAGGTTATTTTATAGATACTAGGTAATAATTAGAATTAAGTAAAATACCCACCCTTGTGGCTATGACAGCTCATAGCACCAAAGTTATAATCGAATTCGGAAAGATGATGCGAAGCAATGCCTTTTCTGCTTATTCTTTCTCAAACTTCCAATAAGCTTGGATTCATTTATTTATGTAAGTAGGTTTAAGTAGGTATGATTTAATAAAAATCATGCTTAGCATAATATGTTTTCCTAATTGGTTAGGTATCAGAATGTTAAGCCCGTACGTAGGTCCCTTTAAACTTTGAAATGTGAAATGAAATGAAACCTTCACAATCTTTAAAGTGTCTCTCTCTAATCTTTACCATAAAATTAATGAAAAATGTAACTAATGCACAAGACTATAACAGCTTCTATGTTCAAAACACAAAACAGCTACCTACTTGATAAGAAATCATATTTTTCATCAAATCACTTTAGTCTCCTAAGAAAGCTATTTTGAGTATTAGTAAGTTTGTAACTTTTTTATGACCATAAAACTTTTAAGTTTATTTTCAATTGATAATTAGGAAGTTTCGTTTCGAATCGTAACTAGCGCCATCTTAACGTTTGTAACTGTAAGTAACAGAACAGCGCCCTCTACATTGTAGCCACGAAAGTACTTTAGAACTAACAAACCTTCTACATAGAGTTGTATCATCAACGTTTCATTTATAAGTAATAGATGGCGCTAAACACGTTTTAGTAAACGTCAAATGTAAGCGTTTTCAGAACGCCGTTATGTCATGTCAGTGACTGACTGTCACAAATGTCATTGATATATTGTCCAAATCCAATCGAACGAAAACAAAACAAACAATTCTTAAAATTATTACTTTTTCTGTAAAAAACTACATAAGCCTTAAGTAAATAAATAGAGGCAGTGAAAATCAATACTTACCGACCCGACCAGCCTTCAAGAGACGTACTTCGGTGTTCAGGTTTGCATTTTTTGTGTTGCACATTATTCAACTTGTTTTTAATCCTTATGCTTAGTCTTTTGGGACTGCCAGGTAATTTAACACTTGTTATCATCATTGCACTAACTTCAACAATTTATTCTGTTTTTATAGAACTACAACATGGAAGAAGAGACTGAAGAGATAGAAAACCCTGATACTGAATTTGCATTTGAAACGGATCATTTGGCGTTTAAAGGTAACAAGGATTATAGTAACTTATTAAAATACATTATCAAATTAGAAGCTCAGAAAATGCAAGCTTTGCAAGATGTGGAAGATTTAGCCGAGGCTAAGAGCAAAGCTTTGGCTGACCCCTTATCATTTGTTGAAACCTTGAAATCCGGGGCCACAAACTACCCCCCGAGACAAACTATTGCTGATGTGCCTCACATTGAATGGCATAAGTATGGCATTGATATTGAGTTAGAAACCGAAGAAATGAAAGATACGAAACCAAATCTAGATGACTTGGAACCTAAAGTAAGAGGTAGAAAGTTTACCGACAGTAAACCCGAAACATTCAACCAGCTCTGGTCAGTTGAAGAACAGAAAAGATTGGAGGAGTTGTTAGAGATTTACCCGGAGGAGCCGATTGAAGCTCGGAGATATAAGAAAATTGCAACAGCATTAGGAACAAGAACTCCAGTTCAAGTTATGAGTAGAATACAAAAATATTTTGCCAAATTAGCCAAAGCAGGTCTGCCAATACCTGGCAGGGCTCCAAAGCGAGTTGGAAAAGACAAAACAAAATCAATATTCTACAAAAAATCTACTTTCTTTCCCCAACTTCATGTACCTGTGAAAATGGAGGATCAATGTGATGATGAGATTCATGAAAGGTTGCCTGCAATTGAATCAAATAGTAGTAGTAAATACATGGTCGAGTTATTAAAAGCAGCAAAAGAGCAAAGATTACTTGATGAAATGGCACCAATATACCAGAAAAATACCATGTGTGTTGGCTGTCATAAGACTGGATTCCTCGGAGCGAGATGGACAGATAACTCTGGTACTGACTATTGTACAGACTGTATTGTCAAACTTTTACCGGGAGAAAAGTTAATACCAGTGCGGTAGATTTATTTTAACATCACAATAACACCATCAAAACATAACTCTTGTTTTATTCCTTTACTCATGGTCCACTGTTCTTCTATTAACTATCTTTATCAACTTTTTTGATATAGGTAAACACATGTACGCAACCTTTTAACACACTGCACTGCGTTAATAGTTAATTATCGGTGTGAATGTGGGTTGATTAGCAGACAATGGCTGGAGGAGTTGCTCGCAGCGGGCCATCGCGGCGACTGATGAAGACTCACTCGCGTGGAACAGTGCACACGCTCCCAACTAGTAGACTACCCCTCGAACACATACACTCATCCACCTATACACATCTGCAAACAAGTTAAAGGGTTTTTCAATAATATATAAAGTTTCGACATCAAAGAATGTCGACACACGCTTGTTGGGTTTGTAGGTCCTTCAATAAAAAAGGTTGTCGCAGATCATGTTAATTGGAGAGTAAAGCGCGGTCGAACGAAGAAGTAATTAAATTCGCAGCTCTTTTATAAGACTGTGGTGTATGGGTATTTTGTTCACACTTTGCAATTAAAAGGAAACCTAAAAAAGGTTTACTTTCTTGCTTGAAATGTATAAGAATTTTCTTTTTTATAAGATGAATAGGTATTGGTTGCTGACTGTACAAATTGATTACGAAGAGACTATAAACGAGATTTAATCCGCCGGCATAACCACGTAGGTACAGGTATCTACGCATAAAAACTGTCTAGCTACGAATGGGATATATAGGAGTAAGAGGCTAAGTTATGCAGAAGGACTTTATTTTAGTTCTGTGTGGTGAGAATAACATGCGTAAGTAAGTTTGCAGTTTACCTAAGTTAGCTAAATTATGATGTTTTTGTAGATATTTATTTGAAACATCTAAACCTATCAACAATATTTGGCATAGGTAGTTTATAAAGAATGAAGAATCAAGATAAATTTAAATAGGCGCCTACACGGCACTCCTTTTCTGGAAGTGGGATAGTGTTCAAATTTAAAAGGGACCGCTTTATCCTTGAAATACATTTACCCTGTACGATAAAAGAAAGAATAATCGCAACCTGATTCAAAGTAGAGCGTTATCGGATCAACCGGGGCTCCAGACTTATAATGCTACCGTAGCTTAGGTTTTACCAATCAGGTGAAGAGCCTGGCAGATTGCCAACATTTAAAAGTATAACTAAGTCCGTAGGCAAAAGCAAAATGATTGCATTATCCTCAGGTATAAAGTATGTATGATACGAGCATAATTATAGTAACTTTATGTCAAAGCCGTGTGTTAGGTTAGGGCTCTAATAATTCTGCATCGACTTTTATGTAACATTCTCAAAATCTGGAAATCTAGACTAAATAAACCTATCGATTTAAGGTTTCCTATTTTCTAGTAGATAGGTATTTCGGTTTATACCTACTCGTAAGTACTGAAGTCAATATGCTATTTTTTTTAAGCAAATTATGCTTTCTAAATCACATCATACTTATAAACACCTACTAACGATATTGAACATATGAATCGTATGATCATAGGAGCCTACTTATTGAATAGTTAGGTGTGTAGTTCCAAAGATATGAAACATAAATGAAACGTCGTCGTGTGATTCAATAACACCCGCCCGGTGGGGTTAGCGCTCAGGCGGTGCCGATATTAAATTTTTGTGTGATTCGTCTTGTAAAATGCAAAAGATCTTCACACTTAGGTGCTATGTATCGTATCTCTTTCTTTACCAGTACCATTGACAGTTTGTCCCATCGCAAAATCAAACTTTCAAAGCGAATATACAGGGTGTTTGGAGGTTGAGTAGCCAAATGAAAATGGTGGATAGGTGAGGTTATTAGCTATTTACTTCCACTTATTAAATTTCATTTTGGTTCAAGTTTTAGAATTTATTCGATTTTTAAGATTTTCTTAAGAAAATCCCCGATTTTGTCATTAAAAGTCCAATATAATTTTTATTTAATGTCGGAACCAAACGAAAATAGTTTTAATTTAAAGCCTAATACTGTTTTATTCAGATGAAATCATAAATTAACAAAAATCATCTCATATAAAGTTACAGTGGGTTCATAAACTTCGCGGAACCAGTGGGAAAAAAATGTTCAGACAACTTTGCTACGAAAAAAATTTAAAAAATATGAGAGTTTGAAAATTTCATTTGCTTTTAAAAAGTTCTACATTTAATACACTTTATAATGATATGCTACATGTAACATAAATAATTAGAAATCTCAACAGAAATAGTAAGTAAGTCCTAAAAGACGCCTAGTAAGGAAGGTACAAACCCGTTAAACTACGTATGTAGTTAAAAACTTCGGTCTCATTCTAATAAAACTATGCCTATTGGGTTATCTATTTTGTCACTAGGCAACACTTATCTTGTTTGCGACCTCATGTATAAAAAAATGTTTTTATTTTCTGACTGAAGATTGTTGTTGGCCCATATGAAAACTTTATAGCTTCACCGAACTATGCGACCACTAAGGCCACCTAGTTGGATTCAGACCTCAGTTCAGGGCGTCTCGATCATTTCCACTACACTGTTTCCCTTAGGGGCCTTTCTCTGAGAAGACCCAGCAAGAAACTCAACGGGGGTCGGATCTGATAGTCGAGGAAACCGGATGTTGAATGCCGCACCTGTACCTGAGCGGTGTATTTATAGGGAAGATTAAAAGCTATTACCACTATCGTGTCCACCGGGCCGGCGCGGCAGTGGGCGCGGGCTGGAGGAAGCAGATTGTTTCTTACGGTAATCTTTTGACGTTTGACGTTCGTTTGACCATTGTGATTGGTCGCCTCTTGCGAGGGTCGCACAGAGCGGATGGTTGGGGTTGTGAGGGGCGGAGTAAAAGAAACTCCTAGATTCCTTCTCCGTGAACCGGTTCTACATGACTTGCAGCTGGTGAAATGATATTTGCTTGCATGCGAAAAGACCACGCTACCGTTGGCTATGACTAGACAAACGAAAGTCAGATACATAATAGCTTATTTTCAAGTGCCATCTTTCACCAGCAAATTAAAAAAAAACAAAAAAAACTTGTAAAATGAGATTTTCTTGCATGCGCAAAGGCCACGCTACCGTTGGTCATGACTTTTTTCAAGCAACATTTTACTGCGACTGTAGAAAAGTGTAGGTCACCGAGAATCTGCGCTGAGCGGAGTTAAACATGTGAAATAGTAGAATCCTCTTCTATTCGAGGCCAGAAAAGTGAAGAGGGAGTCGAATGAGATAACACAATAGGCATAGTTTTGTAAGAATGAGACAAAAGTTTTTAACTACATACGTAGTTTAACGGGTTTGTACCTTCCTTACCAGGCGTCTTTGAGGATTAACTTACTATTTCTGTTGAGATTTCTAATTATTTATGTTACATGTGGCATATCATTATAATGTGTATTAAATGTAGAAGTTTTTAAAAGCAAATGAAATCTTGAAACTCTCATATTTTTTTATTTTTTTTCGTAGCAATGTTGACTGAACATTTTTTTCCCACTGGTTCCGCGAAGTTTATGAACCCACTGTAACTTTATTTGAGATGATTTGTATTAATTTATGATTTCTTTTGATTAAAACAGTATCAGGCTTTAAATTAAAACTATTTTCGTTTGGTTCCGACAGTAAATAAAAATTATATTGGACTTTTAATGACAAAATCGGGGATTTTCGTAAGAAAATCTTAAAAATAGAATAAATTCTAAAACTTGAACCAAAATGCAATTCAATAACTGGAAGTAAATAGCTAATAGCCTCACCTATCCACCATTTTCATTTGGCTACTCAACCTCCAAACACCCTGTATATTTGATTTGATTACGCAATTAACTCTCTCACCAAAGGTCACGCGGATGATTAATTCCATATGAGTTGGGGCTAGCTTGCTCATGAATTATGACTTCGTTTAAATAACAGTGTTAGGTAGGGACCTATTTCAATTATTTTCAAAGCTATGTATTTTCGTGCAAGCCATAGTGCTACGCCCATTTTATTGTAACATGCAAGCTGCGACACGCAATTTTATTATTTTTAATTTAAAGTTATCATGCCACGCGATCTATTTAACGTATAAAAGTGGAGGTTAGTATTTTTTCGAGGACTAAACAGTATCTGCGTGATAGATGTTTTAAGATGATATGTACTCAACCAACAGGGTTCAAAGTATCTCCTGTATGATAATCAGACGCGCTCATGGATACACAAAAAACCTCTCTCGGGCTCCTCTACTATCAAATAAATGGATCTGAACTTGAAAAGGTGTAGACAAATACAATTTTAGAATAAGAGGATCATATTTTCCGAGACGTATGGAAGTAAGTATATGAAATGGGCTAACCGTTTGAGAAATAGAACGGCAAATGAAAGTAATACTTATCTCAATACGGTTTTATCTCTGAATAGCTGCTTTGTTCCAGCGAGCTTTAGTGATATTGTGGTTTTTCCAAGGCCTAAAGAAATTTCCTCAGGGAAATGTACATTCATGGCACTTTTTAGCGAAATATTGTTGCTTTTATGTACTCACTGCTTCGGGGGAGCATATTTATTGCACGCTTCTTATTATAATTTCTTTGTTTTGCTACAGTTCTGAGATCGAGATTGCGTAGCTGCTACGACGTAGCATTGTTTTGTGTCTAACAGTTATTTCAATCTTAGTACCAATTAATTAACTCTGTTGCTATTGTAATTGTGAGTTTTATATAAAAACAATGTTACGCATTTTACACATTAAGATTAAACATTTTTTATGTACTTTTAAAAGTAAATTAACACCTAAACGTTAAGCAACTTAGGTAAATAAGTGTACCATAGAAATTTTATGCCCTACTTTTTGTAAATCAATTGTTTTTTATGGTAAATTATAGCTACTTGAGAAATAAAACAAAACTTTATATTACCCAACGAGGGTATTTTGGATTACACCCTATGTTTGACTATGACGAGACTTCGCTAATACCTATTTATTCAAGGCATATAATTAAGCACATTGACGAAGTTTATGCGAAATAAATTACATTTTAATCTCTTTATACGTACTAATTATGCTGGAATATGGCAGGCGCATATTTTAAAAGCAATTAACAATTAATCGAGCACATGTGAAAGCTATGCATTTTAGAGAAAAAAAGTAAATCAAAAAATTATAATTTTCATTGAATGATTTATTTTTGGCTTTTATTAATTACTTTTTAAGAAGCTACGTAAAGTACTATCTCTATCTATTCTAATAATAATTTCTTCTTTATCTTTTCACTAATATTTTTTTAGCGGTCATAGAATAAAATAGGCAGATAATTGTATGAGAACTACAGCAGTTGTTTGAAGTAGGGCATTATTTTCAATATTAGTTTTTCTACATTAACTTACAGACTAAAACTAACACATCATCGATAACATACCATCGATAAGGACAGTTTTTCTATAAATATCGATCTAAAGTCTGACACGCTTATGAATAGAAGAAACAACAAATAAAATGAAAATATATTCAGGCTCATTTTTATTTCTATGTAGGCTTTATTTTGATGATTGAACTCGTTTAATCATTATGTTTCCTTAACGACTTTGATGTTTATTTACCTAAGAGTTCTATTCAACAGGCCAGAACAAACCTTATTGAAATTTTCATGGAAACGACAAAATCTACGTTTATAGCTCATAACTTCAAACCTTAACATTTATTTGTTTACTGAAATCACCCGGTCATTATGGTACCGCAAAAAATATAGTTACCTATAGCAGAAGATTGTGTTTTTTAACGACTTAGAACACAGTCGTTATTCAAAACATAAAAGTTACAACTTTTACGACTGGCAAGTACTTAAATGCAGCATATGACCCTTGAGTACCTAAGTTTAAGGAAGAGTTTTAGTAGCAGTAGGTACCTAAGTTTGCTTTTACAGTAAATGTGTATAAATTTATTATTATTTATAGGTAGTTGCATACGAAAGATATCCTTTTGATAATCTTGATTTACAATGTACAATATATGATTTGCATTCATCCTTTATATGTTATCAAAATATCATGCATGAAATTTGCAAGCGAAATAGTTACATTTCAAATGTTACGCATGATAATAGGGGCAAGTACTCTGCAAATGTACAAAAAATATCGATATCTTTTAAAGACTAACTTCACTTTAATCTTTTCAACGTTATTTACGAAGGGAAGTTAGCGCTTGAAAGCGATCGCAATTGAAGTTTCCTTTACGCCAACAGCCCCCTGGCTTCTGCATCTTCGAAGCTAACTTCCGGTCGCTCCAACAATTTAAAATTCAATTTTGTTTCCAAAAAATACGTAGCTTAAAATATAGCATCAGACAAGCGATGTAATTGAAATGTATTTTTCCGTTTTCCAATAATACGGTTCATGTGTGGGTGGATTTGCTTTTACAATATCTGTATGGTAATTTACCTGATGTCGCATAGAGTACGTAGTTTAAGAAGAAAATACAGAAATAACTACAAGTGCTTTATTTGTAAAGAGAAAATCTAATGGCACGAGTCAATATAGGTATGTTACGTTATGTTTGTAATTTTTTTTTAAGTTAAAAATTAAAAAGCTATTGTAAAATATAAAAATTTCGCTTTTAAAATCGGCTGAGTACTTATAAAGAAAATATAAGAAATAGCATTCGTTAAGAACAAAAAAGTCGTTTCTACAGACTTCATTTAGAAATCTCTTTATTTTACTATGGGTACAAGATAATATTATGTGCACATCTAAATATTGACGATAATCTTCCTTTTTAAAATTTAATTTCTGTATTACTAGTTAAAGTCAAACTAGTAAAATTATTGAGAGAACGCGTTCCTTTTTCCAGTATTTATAATTTCAAAATTAATAAATTAGCATTTATAATGCAAAATTAAAAGTAAAATCTCAATCATTAGCTTGTTTCATCTTAATTAGTAGTTAAATATCCTGCAAAGGTATTTCTACTGAAATGAAGAGGCGGAAACTCCTCTCATTTGATGGAATAACGTCAGCTATATGACGAAAGCACATAGATTTGGAAGAGCATTGGACCGGCAATCCAAAGGTCCTGGGTTCGAGTCCCAGTCGCGTAATGCTCGGAGGCCCGCGTTCCTTTTTCCAGTATTTATAACTTCAAAATTAGTAAAATTATGCCTATCTTAAACTTTACTTACAACAATATTTATTAAGCCGAAAAAATATTCTCTAAAATGTTTAATCTCCAAAACGTTCCTAAACTGCGTAATGTGATGTAATTAACTTTTATTGTGCCGTCAAATTTTAATGGAAATCGTCTCAACTTTACCTATTATCTGCTCAAATAAAAAGGTATAATCTTTCGAGATTTCTACGAAATTCGTTACCAAGGCAATTACTTAGCACCTCTCATGTATCATTAATCAACAGGACTGGTGCTTAGTGAAAGGTGATTGTCCATACAGACAAAACAATACGTAATTCTACACGTGCATTGTTAAAAACATCTATATTATTAACGTTCTTAGGATTCTAAACTATGGCATTTGAAATTCACTTGCAATGTTACAATGCAAGTAATGGAACAGGCGACTGACTCATTTACATTAAGACCGATGTAAAATGCAATCCGTATTTTCTAATATAAACGTCTGCAACGATTTACCCTTGATACAAAGTTTTTCGGATGTAATGTTGAAGTTAGAAAATAGGGTTGGTCCATTTTATTGTTGTTTTTTTACATTATTTTAACCTTAAACCCCACACAGTTTTTTACAAAAGGTGCAATTATTGTTATTGTAAATCAAATTTAAGAATACTCGATGTATATAAAACCCAAAAATATCGAAAATATCGTTTTGGCCTTTTATAGCTATATTTTATTTTTGCTATATTTTATGTAAATTGAGATAATACCAATCAACTCTCCATCGCATTTTCATATGAATATCGCAAGTTAATCCGCACTGAGCCAGCTTCATGGATTACCGGCCAATCCTTTCCCTAATAACTTGTCAACGTCATTAACGACATCGTAACGATTGCTATAATCCTTATTTGCCTTTAGATGAATGCCATTTGACAACCTTCACTGATTTTAACGGACTGATTAGCAAATGTAGGTATACGTCAATGGTCAGGTCATGTAGAAGATAACCCGAATTCGCCTTGTATCTGTATTGTACCTAATTTGAACACGTCTGAGAAAGTACTGATGCATGCTTGATCCAATTGCCTTTGGGATAATTAGCTCAACAAATCATAACTACAGTATCTCGTAGATTAATTTACGAACCTCAGTATTAGATTAGGGCATGTACAAACCTGAAATTAATATTAATGTTATTTACACGGTTAATGATTTACTCGTGAATGAAATAGGTTTATATTCGGAATAAAGAACATTGCTTCTGACAGACATCCAACCATTTTCAGACAGCCAATTAATTTTATATTTTACACCCATTGTCCGAATAAATAAAAAGTTCTGCGTAAAGATAAATTGTTCAGAAATCATTATTCAATTATGTTACAGACAAGCGATCATTTTCAGTATGGTATAAACTGTATTTAAGCGATATTTTAAAATCTTTTAAAGTTAGGAAAATACTTAACTAATGTATAAACATTTATCATAACAAAATATTCTATTCTATAATTCTAAGAGGTATTTAAAAAATCTCTGTTGTACCTACTGTTAAGTAATGAATTTACTTTCTAAAAAGATTTTGTGTATTCAAACTAGGATACTTATTATGTATTCAAGCCAAGGATTTGGTTCGCCCATTTGAAATTAAGTATTTAGAAACCTAATTACTTGCTGTATCTTGAAATTTATTAATGATAAAAATAGAGTAGACTGAATTCCTAATATCTTCTTATCCGAACATTAGCCTAAAGAACTAGCTACTAACTTGGTTACGAGGCAAAGGAATACGCCCAAATTATCTTTTGTTTAACCGAAAACTCTGTTTATGAAAGTCTTTGAACTTCTGTCTTTAACTTGAGCTTTAATTAAATTTCTATGTTATAGATATACACTCATTTGTATGTGTTGGTTATTTTGTATTTGTGTTTGTAGTCAGCAAGTTTATTTTCATGTTTGACTTTGTTATATCTACACTTTAGGATACATACATATAGCTTCGTTTAAATTTTGGATCAATATACAAATGGGTATAATACGTTGTGTGAATGGCGTTCTTTGGCAAAGCAAAAAGCGATTTAGGGTTTATATCATAAACATATCAATTTCAGCATAATGTATCCTTAACTTAGTAACAATGGAATTTATTGTTTGCCAAAATTCATAAACAAAAAGTGTCAAAGTTCAAACTAAAAGTCTAAATTAACATAGTAGGTACTTAGATTTTTTTCTTGGTTGTAACAAAATTCTGTACTCTTACGATAGTTATTATAAACTACTAAAAATATCGAGTTTGGCTTGTTCGGGAAGGTAATATATCTCACAAAGATTTTTTGCCTCTTTAATCATAACACTAAATCCAAAGATACCAATATACATCCCCAACATTGAATATCTTGATAGAACAGGGCGGAATCGTTTACCATTGTTGGGATCGTAAAAGGATAACGTCTTTGTTTCCGCCATAATCGCGGCTCTTCGGTTACATAAGAAAGGTTTAAACTGTCGTCGATCATTATCATCGACACTGAAGGCCATTTTGAGGCGAAGAAAATTAATATCTATCTATTAGGTGGAGGTGTCGCAAGATGGATGGTGCTTAAGTGCCGGATTGAGGTCGCCGGTTTTTACTCTAACGCTGATTTGACAGATTTATGCCGTTTCGCTAGTTTCAAAAACCGCAAACGGGCGGACGGCCCGTGTCGGCTACTAATAGTGAGCATTTAAAACAAAAGCAGGTAGCTATAAAATCTCCACTAGTAGTAAATGAAAGAGGAAGAAGAAATATATAAAGAAAAGGGATTTATTCTGATAAAAATTGTACGATTACCTTTTTTTATAATGTTAGTGTGGCTGAAAACGTACTGAAATATTGATTCCGTCCTAAAGTAACCGTCAGATTAAACGATGTGCACTTAGACCTTCATTCCCGCACCAAGTCTTATGTGGGTAGGCACCTATTCGAAGATGATACGAATTCAATATGATACTGGTTCGTGCTACGACTACTAACTAGGAGAATCACGATTTCGACGTAACGAGGATTTCAGTACTAACTTCAGTCATTATATTGTAACGGTAGGAACGTTATAGTAACTAGATTTTAAATTGGGAACCTATAAAGTTGTAATGGTTTGCCAAAATTAACATATGACCGGTGTCCAGTGACCGCCGCGTTTTGTTTTTTATTTGCATTTTTATTGTAAATTTAAAGTTATAAAAGGGGGATTTGGATCGTTAGCCATTTTCCATTCACGAAGCAAAGTATGTTAACGATATACTCGATATACTGCAGTATTGCGTACTGTATTTGGTTATCAGACATATACAGACGTATTAAGGAAATCATTTGCAACATATAAAACCAGCCGTCGGAAACTAATGGTTGCACTGTCATTGAATTTATAGATATTTTTATTTGACTTTCCAGCGGTATGGTAGAGTTGTTATTAACAAGCAAATTGAAATTGCAGCTTATACTAGAAAGTTTATAAAAAATAAAAAAATATTTTTATTGTGAAATACAAATTAAGTATAAAGGTTCGTTGGTTTCTGTCTGTTATTGTGTGTTAAACGTAGAACCGAAACAAAAAAAATATAAATATGCTTTTAAAAAAACAAAAGCGTTTGAAAGCTTTCATCTATGCCACAATCACGGACATAAAAACATATTTTTTAAATTTCCTAGCGATGTGGCCTTTATGACGTCACGTTTCCCATTAAAAACACGTTCCGAGGATACGCAGTCGTAACTTCGTTCGACAAAAGCAGCCATCTCATAATTTATTTTAGCTTTTCTCCATTTAAGTCGCACATTACTAATTTATATTGAAATCATTTTTATCTTTATTATAAATTTTTAATGTTGGTTCATTACAGTTTTCAATCAATACTTACACGTGTCAAGCGATTTAAGCGTTTTAATGACGAAACGAACTCATTATATGTAGTTATAATACGTCATTTGGCGCCACAGGAAAAGCTAATCATAAAAATAAATGGCAACTCTGATATTTCTTAATGGTTTTTCATCAAATTCGACACGCAACACTGAATATATTACTTATTTTACGTACAACTCCATTGGATGCCCATTTACACATTTTTCACTAAGTTTCGAAACACATATTTTTCAATTTTGTAGTATTGAGTATAAGTTTCGATTGACATTTCTATTTCAAGTACAAATGAAAGTAAATACATTTTGCAAACGTCTCAAAGAGTTTGCTCGTCTGCTTTCCCTCTACGTTCACATTTATTACGTTTCTTGGTGATATATTGCATTTATCGCGTCACCTTGACATGTGGGTAGTGAAATGGTGTAAGTAAATGTTTTTACTCAAATACCTACTTTTAACAACTTCGTTTCGACAACATTTAACTTCTTTCGTAGGACCAAATTTGCAACTTTGAGTTTCTATATTTTTACGTCTATGTTTATAAAATTGAAAATATTAAAACCTTAAAATTTTCTCTTTATTCGCAACCATAGTTAAAAATACTACAGGATTATAGATTGTGTTTTATTTGTATTGTAGGTCCCATGGCGAAACAGCTCGCTAATTGGGTGAAAATATAGAAAACCCAATTTTCCAAGATATACAACATTGCAATATTGTTGTTTCGCCTTCGTATTGCAAAATTTCTGGAAATCGTTAGCATTGTTTTCTGGAACTTGATTACAAGAATATTTTAGCAAATAAAGCTACAAACATACCTCGTACAAAACTTCTTTTTCACTAGCAAAAATACATACAAGTTTATAAATAGGTACATGAAAAAAATGTGTAGTACTTTATAAGTAGTTAAAAGTGATTGTCTTAATACTAATTTACTTATTTAACTTGTATGTAAGTATGTGATGGTATCTTACAGACTTAGTAGGTACTCGCTGACAATGATGAATTAGGTGCCGGGCGATCCGTTACTTTGCGGAATCCCGAAAAACTACTTAAAACCTCTTGAAAAGATATTTACATTACGAGATTTATGATTCGAGGTAATTTGTACATATCTTTTCAGGTAAGTGTAATGATATCAATCAGTTAATTGTCCTATTATTGAAATAAAATAACGACCCGTCATATTTTCATTTCCATCTAATAATATCTCGGTTGAACATTTAACTTTTTATCTTATGTCTAGTTTAGAAAAATGAAACCACACGAGTGTACATTTACAATTTGATGTTCGAAAGCTTTTAGCTGAGGGCAAAACCGTGGTCAGTATACCCTCTAAACTCTGTAGTAGGTATGTTACGTGCATTTACCGGACTGCATTAGCCGGACTATGTCGCAGTAAACCATAGTATATAGCCACCTGGATATATTACCCAATCATTGCCTAAGAGCTACATTTAGTTCAATCAAACGAATAATTCTAATTATGATTAGCTTTGCACGCAGCTTCGCATAAACTGAGATATAACTTACCCAGTGCCTACATACATACTTATACATTATTTTGGTCGCTTTAAGTAGGTATTATTCGTTTTGAAACGTAGTCATGACCAAGTTCAATCTCTGTTCTTGATTTTGTCAAATTCAATTCAATGGTTGAAAGCGTAATAGACAAACAAAGTTACTTTCGAATTCATAATATAAATGTAAATAATGCAGTTGGGATTCAAATAATAATTTATGCTTGAATGTGGTGAGCATTACGTTCACATATGAACGAATCGTATCAAATATTGCAGCAGTCAAATATTTAAATTCGAACACGCTGTTCAAGCCGATAATTATTACACCGCTTATTATGAATTAATCATTTGGTGGAATATACTTGGGAAATGATTAGTAGATAGTAACACTAGGTTAAAGTATATCTACATACCAAGTTTCATCTAAAAGCATCTATAAGCGTTTACGTGCAAATCTATTAAATACTCACAAACGATATATACCTACTCGTTATACCATGCTATATAATTACGAAGACGATTCAAGTGTGTTTGCGCACTATACAATCAGGCGTAGACAAAAGCGAGTAGGAACTAGGTAAAAACTTTTCAGTTGAGGAGCGCACCGAACTTATATTGGACTTAAACTAGAAAACTTTCTTTCTCAAATAAGATTCAAAAGTAGAAATCTTTATGCCTTTTTTAATCCACGTTTTTTAACATTTCTAGGATGCATTTAACTTAACGATCGTTATTGACTTCCTCCACAAAAATACTGCGTTTTAAATGCATATTTGTGAAAAAATACCTAAGAAAATAACTAATAAGTCAATCATATTAATAAGTACATCTTCGAAGAACTGAACTTTGTAACCGAGAAGGTGAAGTTACTCTTCCAAAGCTATTAAGCATCTTAAATTCTTTAGTTTTACACTAAAACATAATCAATGTCAAAATACATATATACTCCTTTGTAATATCAATTATGAATTTTCCCACATTAGCGAAGTATTATCATCCTGTCATTCCAGCATCATAATATACATTACATAATGTGATTACTATGAAAAGGGCGAAACATCTGATCCCTTATGTAATTCGACGTTGATACATCACAGAGTGTCGCTGTCGGGACAAAGAGAGGAATCTGTCACTCGCGGATCGAGGTCAGCAAAAATGGAATTCATAAATGAAACATATTTCATCGTAATACCAGATAACCGGTACGTTGGGATTATAAATCAGTTAAAAATGTGTATCGTAATTTGTTGCCATTAAGTTTTGATTGTTTGTGGTAAAAATATTTAAATTATATGCATACCTACGGAGCTATCGTCTGTATGAATGTTATTTGAGTACTCGTATAATCCATCATATTACTTCATGCACACTTAAAAGTTTTGTATTTTACTTGAGTTATATTTTTTGAATCAAAAAAAACCTTGCTTTTAAGTCTCATTTTAATTCAATCAAGTGAAAAGAAAACACCTAAAATTTCCTATATTTAACGCTTTCGGCACAGTTAACTAGTATTTCCTGGCTTTTTATTAAACAGCAGAAACCAACGCATCGTTTTGCTAAGATTCGATCAAGTTCCGCTAAATCACCGCGAAATGAACGTTTCAAGCTGAAAATCGTGTTTCACACAAAGTTTGTTATTTCGTTTACTGCCAACGTGACGGCGAAAATTGAAAACTTGCTCAAAGCTATTGTGGAATTCGGGATTAGTTTCTCTTGGCTCAGGATTAAATACTTAGCAGCCAAACGCTTGAAGTTACGGCTTATACCTTCGGATTTGGAAGTCTGTTTAAGTAAACGCGATATTTGAATGTAACTTAGGATATATTTCATATCTTTTTATTACGATTTTTCTATAGGTAATGTTTTTTCTGAGAAATGAAATTGAACTCATTGAATTACTCGAGAAGTCTACTCTATGTAGTGTTCAATGCAAAAAACATATATAGTAAACCTAATATTCATAACAAAAGATAGATAGATACGCTGAATCAGTGCAGGTAAACCGTTCTACCGTTCGTATGTGTATCAAAAGCAATGTTTATTAAACAAGCAACGACAACGTTTACTGCATAATATGCGCAAAATCAAATCTCCTTTTTTAAATTGTTCTTATATATAGAAGTTTGTCGTTTAATCAAACATAAAAAAGTGTTAATTACCTATGTCTGTGTTCGTGTTAAAAGCAAATGAACGTCTATCAAGTAAAGCAGTCATGCGCTTCTAATTCCTCAGTGGGAACAAATGCCTTTCTTCTTATCACAAAACTCATTTGGCGGCGCTCGGACATAAACGTTTTTTTTTTATATAAACAAGCTTCTAATACAAATTGCTGCAGAGGATATTTTAAAAGGGATAATTTATGTGAGGGGCTCCGTGAGAAATGGCTGTTAATAATGGTAGTAAGGATTCTGCAAAGTCATCGATATTCCTCAGGAATTTGGTTTTAATTTCTTTTTAACAATATTCGAAGTATTTGGGTAGAAATAATAAGAAGAAATGTGCGGTCTTATTAAGTACTAGCTTTCTGTCTTGCCAGTTCCACTCTCCGCTAAATGAGGTTTTCTCAAGGTTTCTGAAATTTCTGAGGTCTATACCCACACCAAGTTTTATTTTGATCCGTTAAGCCATTTTGGCTTGATTGAGTTTCAAACTTTTACTTTTACAATATTAGAAACAGTAAGATAAGAAATAAAACAACCTTCGTTATTTAACAAGGCATTGTATTTTCTTAGAAGTTACTTATTTAAGACTGGCTGAATATAATAATGACCATGACGGGACAATTATCGGGACAATTATTTCCATTGAAAGTCTTTAAAATAGTTTTTTGAAATATTGAAGATCAGTTACTCATGAAAACAAAACATTACATTCTTTTTTAAAAAAATAGGTGTGTATGACTAAGGGTATATCGGTATTTTCTCATTCATAAACGCATTTAAAACATCCATTATTTAAAATATGTTTCATCTCTGTCTTATGCGACAACTATTTTAACTGAACGTTCCTACATTCATAACAAGGATGATTGGTAATCATATAAATATTCTCTGCTCCTACATATTTATTAGGGTTTTATTTCTTCCTTCAAAACACATTCTCACGGATATATTGCCTATTCCTTGTCTCAATGTCAAAGTGGGATATGTGCGGGCAAAATAAGAGCATGATGTAACCGGTATACACCGTGATTCTTTTGTTGCCGTCGACCCAAACAGTATGGTACCTATGCGACTATTTGGTACACAAATATGAAAATATAAACATGTATTATTATTTAAAAAAAATGCATTTATATTTTTCATAAAATTATTTTTTGAAATTTCTAAAATAACATTATTTACGGTACACAATTGAATAGAGAATATACGTTTCGGATTTTTACTAAAATATATGTCTGTCAAAATAATAAGATTTGTTGTAAGAACGCATTGTCATAATGGATTCACATCTAATTAACCCCAAACTCAGTAAATGTTAGGTAGGTCAAGGATATGAACGACTTTGTAAGGACAGGAGTAACATTGCGCTAATTAGCCACATTTGCAATATTTTTGAAAATCTCAAGAACAAATTAACTATTTTTGTGTTTAAGTTATTTTATAAATTTAAATTACAATAAAAAATCCACTATAATCCTAACTTTTTTATAAGTAAACGTTATTCTAAGCTTACTGCTATTGTAGTCATGAAAAATCCTTTTTCGATTTTTGAAGGTGATGTAGAATATTTTTCTTAATCCCCGTAAACATCCCGTTTGTCGTATTACGTAACATCCGTCGAACATTGGACGTATTCGGTGAGTCCTCTTTACCCGAGGTTATAACACTAATCGGTAACCTGTTAAAAACTCGAATTTCATTTACCCGAATCTTAAAACCCCGAAAACGTTTGGTAGAACTTTTAAAAGACAGATTTACTGAATGACATTTTTTTTAAATTCCTTTTTTTATTTCCCAGATGAATCAATTTCCAGGTGAACTAAAACCAAATTTTCATAAAATATTTTTTTGTTACCCATATTTTCATAATCCAGATATAGCTATGCCAGATTCTCAGAATACATTTTTTTGTTTCACTTCGTACCATTTTCCAAATAAACAAATACCAAATTTTAATAATATTTATATTTAGTTCCCATACAATCATATTCCTGATAAACTATTGCCAGATTTTCATAATCTTTTTATTTGGTTCCCATACAATTGTGTTTCAGCTTAACTATTGCAATGGGAGCCGCTCCTTTTGCATAACGTCGATTGTCCCAAAATCGTTTGTCATACATAAATTGTCATAATCATCAAAAAGCATAACACTCATGTCGCAAAATTTATCCTTTTCATAACTTTTAAATGGCAAAACAGTCTATAGGCATATTATTCTTTAGCATAATGAATAAAATTCCTAATTTCAATTGGCATAAACATCCTCATCATCATTCCTAAAATGCTTT
This sequence comes from Emmelina monodactyla, assembly GCA_916618145.1. Lineage (NCBI taxonomy): Eukaryota > Metazoa > Arthropoda > Insecta > Lepidoptera > Pterophoridae > Emmelina > Emmelina monodactyla. The sequence goes on along the minus strand of OU745304.1, from coordinate 8,732,414 downwards.
ATCTTGATTTGGTTTGTCATAACTACTTATAGGAAAAGCTAATTTTATTTGGCATGTTTTTTAGGTCGACCAAATTATTAAAATTATAATTTACAATTTTGGGTATGCGCTGTTTGGTCATATATTGAAATAATAGGTACGACGACGAGCGAAGCGAGGAGGAGTGTGAGGTTGAATGGTGACCACACAGTGCGCAAGCCGAGCGAGCGAAGCGAGCGTACCGCGGCAGCGGTCGGCGAAGCGCCAAAACCGAAGTTCTCTTCTAAAAGTAGAGAGCCATTTAAAATAATACTAGGATTTAGTTGTTCTAGATATCGTTTATTTGAATTTAAAGAATCTTGATTTTAAAAATCAAGATATTGTTTGTCTGGATATCAATAAACTGAACTTCAAAAATTTGTGTTTTAAAAATCTGGCTTATGTGCATATGGATATCGGTTATCTAGATTTCGCGCATTTAGATTTCGTGTGTCTGGAACTCATTCGTCTGGATTTTAAAACGTCGTGCAAATGAATAAATGGGCAAATGAAATTCGGAGTTGCGATTATATGGCAAACAAAACTTCTAAATTCTAAAAAACGGGATTGTGAAAAAATGACCAAGCGTTTTCTGGATTATGAAATTCGGAATATTAAAATTCGGGATTAAGATAGGTAACCACACTAATCTTATTGAGATAGAATCCTTATTTCTTTGACACTCCCATCTTGACTACTTAATCTAGGTAAGAGAGGACTATTTACCAAGTCTTCTCAAATATTTTCACTGGAATGACGGGTATTTATTACTTACTTTGTCCAGTTATTTAATATTTAAATAACACAAAGAATTAGATCAGTTTTTTAGAAAATTTTCTTTTTCTTTTATTTGAGACCGTCGACTTCTTCGCCCTTCTAATTAGATCCCACTAAAACAGGAGATAAGTTTAATTGTAGTAGTACATGGATTACATAACTAATGGAGAGCACATAATTGGGTTTCGTGCAAAAAAAACCAATTATATTTATGGTTTGTTCGAAGCGAGTTACAACCTATGTAGGTATGATTGTTTTTGCAAGTGAAGAGGAGGCCTCTTACTACATGACGTTTGTCAAACACACGTCTACAACTTTATGACGGCTGCTAATTACTAGAAGATCAAAACGTGCCGAAGTTATATCCATCAGTTATGTCTTCCATGGTACTAACTAACGTACGTGAAGCGAAGAAAACACCGCCCCGTCCGTTTTAAACCCAACCCGGCTAATGAAGCTTTGGAACAAAAGGTTTTCAAACAAAATACTAGCTTAGTTATACTTTTGTCGACCTCCCTATGTTTACGTACCTGTTATCCAACTAGTACAATATTTGCATACGCGGATCGAGTTTCGTAACAGCAAAACCAGATCGAAACAAACAGGGCTTGTGTGCCTACCTATCTTATTAACCACCAAGGGCGTGAATTTGGTTTACGTTTGAAATGATTGCAAATACAACGTTGTATCACAAACAAGCTATTAATCTTTTGAAATGTTAGTACTAGCAGTTTTTAGCAGTATATTGTGGTGTCATTTGTTTCAATAACAGTCCTCTATTCACCTATACTAATATTATAAAGAGAAAACATTATATATTTTTTTAATAGAATAGACTCCGAAAATACTGGACCGATTTAACGTAAATGCTCCTATTAACGACCTACTAAAATTTGTACTCTATTACCGACCTATTTTTTCAATCACTCATATTAGACTTAATATAGATTCCATAAAAAAATTAACTTAAAAATTTGGTTGGTAGTTTTAGTGGTCAACAAACAGAGTAAATTTGTCTTGTCTAAATAACCAATGTTAGCAATAATTTGACATTAAATGAGTGCCGCTCGACACCGACGCACTTTCCATAGTGACGCGTCTCCAGCCTCGTAAGCACACCGAAATATTACTTAAGGTAAATAACACATTTAAAGTTGATTTATCTGCTTGCAATCACATAAAAACTATAATACATATATTCGTTTTCGAAATATCATTGAATTTAAACATTTTTGTTGGTTTTTTTGGCATAAAATCATATCTTAATTAAGGGCGGTAATAGGATCCAAATTTCATAACTTGACTCTATTAACGATCCGTGGCGTTAATAGAAGTTTATAATTTTCATATTTGATTCTATTACCGACTCCACCATTTTTATAGAAACATGTAACCGCATAGGCGCAAGCACTATACCTCTGCTCAACTAGAAGCTGCGCTGCTAGCTGTAAATGAAGGAAGCAGGATATACGAAGCTTGAAGACCTATGGCATACCGAGAAAAACGACCGTGACAAGACAAATAATAAATATACAAATGAACATTGTGAAAAACAATATTGTTCAACGAATGACGACGAAAAAAGACTTATGGACTGGTATTTTCTATGTTGGAAAGTCAGGTTTTCCTGTAACAAAAGACCAACTGTTAGAAACAATTGCAAAATTGGGGGAAAACTTAGAGCGCTCTTATCCTTTCAATGATGGTGTTCCAGGGAGAGGATGGTATCTTAAGGTTATATCTAGGCATCCTACCATTTCAAGGCGAATTGAATTAGCCTACAAGCCGATTTTAATTGCGATGAGACAGGATTCTTTTTATGTCCAAAGAAAAACAGGTTTTCGTCCGAAAGGGTAGCAAGGAAGTATATTATGTACGACTAGTGGCCGCCCGCGACTCCGTTCGCGTAAAAGTCAGTTTCCCGTGGGGATGAAAAGTTTTCCCGCGGTAAAAAGTACCCTATGTGTTATTCTAATGTATAACCTATATTACTGTAAAGTTTCATCCCGTCCTGTAGTTTTTACGTGAAAAAGTAACATCCTCACATACTCACATACATCCACACATCCATACATACTCACAATCTTTTACTTTTATAATATTAGTAGGGTTATAATATTAAGATGTTGATTTTAAAACTGTAATAATGTCTTAATATACTTTTAACTGCATTTTTTTTATTTTTTCGTTTAGATGAAGGGGCAATTTTTATGGGTCGGTAATAGAATCAGAAAAAACGGTAATAGAATCAAACCACATCTTTAGGTCGGTAATAGAATCAATTGCTCTTTCGGAATAAACAATTATTTAATAATTACTGTGTAATAAAATACTAAATTGAAGTACCGAATCCAACAGAACACTTTACAAAGATTGATATTAAATAAAAACACCTTAACTAACCTATCAGTATCTATCTATTTACTCAAAGTTATTCCTAAGACAGCTTAAAGGGGCGGTAATAGGAGCATTTACGTTAAACAATTCTTTCGCCATTAGAATCCTACATTATATCTGGTTAAGATAAGCATAAAAATTGACAGCGGGAAGGAACCCCATTCCCGAATCATTTTTTGCTACGACTGTCACTGCAGGGTGCAGAGCAAATAAAGAATAATTAACGACTGACAATTAAATTTGTATGTAGTCGGATATTCTTTATTGACACAAAAAGCTTCGTGTCCACGCCAGCAGCTGTGATGGCTCGCCCACGTGTCGCCACGTCCAACGCGCTATGCACCGCTGGCACCTAATTTCCGCGGCGTCCGTGACTATACATAAGTTGCAGTATTATACGCCAAATAGATGAGAATTATATAACGGCAAGTTATCTCGTTGCGACTAAAACGAGAAGAATTTTCTACTCAGTGGAGAACGAGAAAATCATATTCAAACAAGCTTTCCACTCGTTAAATGAGTTTTCCTTGGAAATGTTAAATTTTTGGTTGAGAAACACGCATGGGTAACATAATTTGGCTTATTTGCTATTGAATGGACGGATTCAAAGAGAGCATTAACGAAACGATAAGGAGTTAATATTTTCTGGCAAAAGATCAGTTTTTTACGCAACAAGTTACTTCTAAGTATTTAGTTAGACACTTGGTTTTCTTGGAAAATTGACACTTAATACCAAGTAAACGGTCTCATTTCCTTTGGAGAGTTTCCAAAGTTGGTGTAACTCGTAGATAGAGAAAACTATTGTGTAGGAGGAGCAAATATTTCAATCAGTGATTTTTTGTAAATTATTCAGTCATTCATTAAAAATGCAAGCTGCAGCTTTAATCATTGCTAAAAAACCACTGTGAATTCTACGTTGGTACTACCAAAATTAATTTAATATTTTAAATTATGATTTTGTTACATCGAAATTTTTTAATAAAATATTATTAAATGAAAATGCATAAACAATCAAGAAACCTCATCTTATTTGCTATTTGAAAATGTACTTTCCAATTTGTTTTCTTTTGGGTCAAATTCACCCTTTATTAAGTTTAACCATATTCCAACATTTGTTCATTTGTTTATTTTTCTCGGCCCTCTCTTAAACAAGCTTTCATTCTTGTTTTATTATTTAAACATGTTATTCAAGCAACTTTAGGAAAACCCACATATTTAAAAAGAAACACTTTTTGTTTCTCTTTGGAATTTCTCCGTAGAATATAATTTTCTTTTCAAAGACCAAATAAAAATAATTAAAACAGTAATTCAATTATATATTCAGATCGTTTGTTAGTACCTACAAAATAACGTGATTAAAGGACGAATTTGTAACAAGATTATCATAGCTAAAGGTTTCGAATTGGAGATATTTCGAAACAACGTTGTAACAAGAGATTCGACGAATAAAATATTATTCGGAATGTTTGTATATATTTTTTCCGAAAACAAAATGTAAGTAGCTGCGAGATTTTAACTTTGTTGTTTTTACATATATTTTCATTTAATCTTCGGATTACGGCTTAGTGTATATATTTTTGTTTCTGATTGATTGTTATGTAACTCATCTTTGCGCGCGTATCTGGAGATGAACAGAATATAATATTGTAATAAAAAATGATTTATACATAATTATACTCAACTGTTATTATATGTGGGTGAACTTCAATTAAAGTCCAATAAGACCTGTTTATTGTTATATGATATTATATTACTTAACTATAAAATGTATCCCTATCTAAAATTAATCAACGCAATTTTATGCAACTGAAATAATTATACAAAAAAATAAAATAGGAGTATTTTGGCCTTACATTTAGTGTGATTAGATAAATTAATAGACTTAACCTTCAATATTGATTAAATAATTTGAATACTAAGTAAGATTTTTGTAAATCTTTTAACATAATCCCTATTGTTCAGCACATTATTAATGCAATAACTTGTTTTTTCCCTAATCAAAAGCCTTAATAAATTTCCACCCGAACCATTCTTTGTTATTTTCGACCTCGAAGGAAAACAATGTTACCATGTCATAAGGTTTTCTTAACAATTTTCAGAAACAACCTAATTAGGTAGGTTTTTGTTCTACAGCTTCTCAAAAAGGTTAACTTATGAAATAGATAAAACTTGCACGTGGGTGTTCTTTATACATATATGGAATAAAAAACGAAAAATAAATTGGGACCTCCGAGTAGTTATCTCATAATGCAGGTAATCCATTTCAAATGTAACTTGTAGTAATAAAAATAAAAAAGTGATGGATACTCGTAATATATGATCTATTGATTTTGAAACTGCAGACTAGATTTGAAATTCCAATAAGGCGTATGTCTGGTTAACATTCGGATGGTTAAAAGTGCAGACTGAATATTTTTATTCAAAGTAATATATGCACGTATCTATATACAGGGTGATTGGTAATGCGATACATTCCTTCTAAGAGGTTAAAGTAGAGCTTATTTGCAGTAAATTAAGTCATATCATCCCATGTCCGAAAATTGATGATTTCTGAGATATGCATTTTTTTTTATTTTATAAAAAGTGAAAAAATTAAAATTAAGTTTAATGTTTTGTTGTTTTATGGTAGCTTGATAACTAAAATGATATTTAAGATTCAAATTTGAATATAATGACAGTCCAACCAACCGTTTCATATCATAAACTTTTTAGTATTCCAATGCTGGCACATAATAACACCTTGTTTTTTTTTTAAAGCTAACGGCGTCACAGGTAAGACTGTAACACTGCACCATGGCCATAAAAAAAAACTCTTATATTGCTACATCAAATATGACTTACTGATGGTCCACAGTGAGGGCTCGCCTGGGCGGGGGCACCAGGGCGACGGGCCACGCGGCCTGCACCAACGACTCGCGCACGAACTGCTCCCACGAGGGAGACGTTCCTGGAACAAGCAGGTAGGCTTTAAATTATACTGGTTACTAACAAATGCTATTTATGAAAAAACATAGTGCTAGGTGCTATATTTGAATAGTTATAGAGTGGAAAGGGATAGTAGAAAGTAATCATGTCAATATTGATCTAACATCTCGGCTCTCGTCGCATTCAACCTTATCTGGAATAGGTATTTAATGTTTCCATAATTCTATAACCCAGTTATCATAGAAATAAGCTTCTAATAAATCCCATAACTTGAAATTAAACTCATTTTAACGGGTTTTACGCGTTTATTTTATTATTTTTGATTTTCCGACGTTTCGGCATTTTTGCAGTAGAGTAGTCTACCCGTGACCACGGCATTTGCAAAAATGCCGAAACGTCGGAAAATCAAAAATAATAAAATAAACGCGTAAAACCCGTTAAAATGAGTTTAATTTCAAGTAATAATAATCGCGTAAATCTAAGAAGTTATATTAAATCCCATAACCATCACATATATTGCCTTAAGTCAAGCGGAAGTAAGAATTGAAATAATTAGATTCCACGTAGAAATTCAAAATCGTTTGTCTAACTTAAATCGTGGCTATCGACATTCTTATTTTAAAAAACATAAGAATCTGTAGCGTTTGGAATGTCGATTGTTGAATTTTTCACTTCGGCGCGGCGGAAAAGGGCTTCTAAATCGGCTGGAAATTTTCATTAAAGCCGGCCCAAATTCTTTTTAATGTGAACAACACATAAACACGAACATAAGAAGGAATTATTTTACAAAGTGTAATAGAATATTGAAGTATTTCACGACGTCATAAAAGAGATACGACCATTTAAACACGACAAAATCGTTTGAAAAACAAGTTTGTGCCGAAACACCGTATTCGAATTTCCCTTTTGAACCAACTTCACTGCAGTTAGGTCCACTATCCGCCTCTAGCTGAATGCAATTTTGGTAACCAGTTTGGCTTGACGTTGCCCAATAGAGCGATAAGTTAGTGTATGTACAAAGCCTAACGCGTTTGCTCTCGTCTTTAAGCAGATTTGGGCACGCGCCACGTCGTATCGACGTAACGTTGCTGAAATTCCTGAGCCTACATTAATTATTAAGGGTGTAGGTCGATCGCTTTGAACAGTCAGGGCTGGAACTCAGTTAAAATACTTAGAAAAGGTCATGATACCAATTTTTCACGTTCGGGTGTAGAAGAAAGGATATTGGAATACATTTTCCTAGTTTTCTTCGATTTCTTTTTTGGGCTTCTGTTTGTTTTCAAGTAGGTAAGTAGGTACTTTTATCTATTAAGTTTCAAGGTAAATAATGTGAATACTTAATCAAACTCAGATATACATTGCACGAGAAAGTTCCAGGTTAAGTGCCTCTCTTCATAGAAGGTAGAGCTCCTAGAAACCTAAGTTAAAAGTAAGACTTTTCATAGCCTTCTCTAGCCTTTGTAGCATGTTTTACAGAACTAAACGAAATCCTTGACCCGAGCTAATGTGTGAGTGGCGAGTACGACACAATACGCCACCAATTTCTCTACTAATTGAGTTTCAGTCTTTTGAAAGCACGTTTTAAAAACTACGTTATTTCCGTTTAGGCATGTTCGACTTGATTACATAATGTTTTGATGGCGATTCTTAATTGCGATGTGGCCTTGTTTATAGATAATTAATTTATCTTTAAGAGTTGTTATAATCTTCGCCTTGGTTAAAATTTCAATTTTAAAGGAGTGAAATGGAAAGTTCTTTTTTAGAATTCGATAACTTAAAAAGGTAGAAAAACCCTTAGTTGATGACTTTGTTGTCAGTCTGTTTGTGTCTGTCACAAATATCTTTGTAAGTAACAAGGGGTACAATGCTGAAATTAATATAAAATATTCGGGTTTATGATCCCTTGAAGCAGTCAGACTACAAAGTCAAAGGGACAGTAGTATAAACCTTTAAACCGAATAGTTTAATTACTCGTAAAGGAAACAATATCTGTTAGGTTTTTCTTTTGACCTATTTCTATAAAATCTAAAAGATCTGACACAATAAGAACAGGAAAAATAAATCGATACTCGTAAAAAGTTGTAATTATATAGATTCCACATGAACTAAATATATGAAAAAAATACAAAGAAGGCATGACAATCTTTCTGTATTTGTCGAATAAGCCAACATTATTACAAAAAGATAAAATATTTATGACATTTTTAGGAGAAACAAATGTGAACGAATACATAGCTAGAATTGAGGCTATATTTTCTGTTATTTTATTAAATTCAAATTAATTACGAAGCCTAAATACATTAAACACAACATGACATCTCGAAACATTTAAGGTGTATAAAGGTGTATTACTATAACCATAACGAGGGTTACCTTCGTTATCCTAATTGATACTCCTACCTCATTCTCGAAACTAAGTTAATAAACCACGGCATACCGGCTACTATAATTTTAATTAAAACAAGGTAAAACTCTCTCTCTGTCTGCACAAAAGTTTTTCATGAAAAAAGCTCACCGTGTTACGGCAGAGCGATGAGCGTGGTCCTAAATTTGAGTAAACATACATGTTTTCTTTGGCTTTGAGTTAATATTTGTATAAATTATTTTAAATTATACTTCTGTTTTTAACTGACTTAAAAAAACAGGAGGTTTTTCCGGATTTGTCCGTATATATTTTTATGTGTGTTCGCGGATAACATCGTTTTTTCAAAGCCCGATTTTGATGATTGTGTGGTTCCATAAGTTAGCCAGGATTGGAAGATGGCATCTCAGAGAAATTAAGGGCATCGAAATTCATAGTTTTTTCATTATGTATTTTAAAGCTCTAAAATGAAATTAAAGTCTAAATTCGATCTTAATATGAATCCGATGGTAGAAAGAATCACTTAAAGGTTTACATCGTTACCTATTTTTTTGTTTTACGACTGGAATATGTGTTGCCCACTATACCCCCGTCCGGGGGGACGAGAGGCGTGTGTGGGATTCCCCCTTTCGGGTATACCCTCTAAAAACCAGTCAATATTCCTTCGAGTACGCCATAGTGCCGGGGCTGCGGGATACGTTAGTCTTCTCACAGATCAGCCCCGGCGGCGTGGACTCGCGTCCAGCGCGCGGGGCCCCCTCTCTTATGACGAGGAAGTTAGACCTCCTCTGTTTATCGTCGGAAGGCGCGCCGGAATATGGCTCGCGCCTTCTAGTGAGACCTTTTGGCAGACGGCAGATTCCCCTGAATCCTACCTTGTTAAATCATAATAGATGTCATTCTAAAACCCTCACGACTGTTATGTTTTTTTGTTATTTCCAAAACAGCCTTCTTAGAATAATCCCGTAACGTTATCGGTTAATATTAGTTCTGGGAGTTATTTGCTAGCACTGATGACATATCTATCCAAAGATTACAAACACAGTTAGACAGTGACATAGGCCGGCAAATATGCTAAGTTAGGAAGCCTGGATCACGTAACAAACAATTTATGTACACAAAATATGCAAAATTAATTCAAAATTTACACAGTTTTAGGTAAAAATAATTACTTAATCTTTGCTTAAAGAGTTTTTTTATTACAAGCTGTAGCTAACATTTGCTGCCAAAAGCGACTAAGGATTAATTACTAGCCAGCAAATTAACGCTATGTTTCTAGTTTTGTTTTTATGCAACATCCAATTTTTCTTTACATGTCAAAGTGGTGGTACGAGTTTTATGGAAAAAAAAGCAAGTACCTACTTCTCAGTTTTCAATAACACTTTTCTTCCGATCAGAAGTTATAAAATAAATAATAAAAGATAGCTGATAGACAAGCACCGAAATAAAACCAAAGCACGTAGTCCTCAATAGAACAAAGAGCCATAGGGTTTCTGAAAAATAAAATTTAAAAAGCAACACGGGTTGTAGATAAGGCAACGAGTTGGCGGGCTGCCAAACACAATCGCGCTTTTTGGTGACCCGTAACTCATGAGCTGGGCCAAGTATCTTAGTTACACAGGAAACTAGGAATTATAAGGTAGAACCTAGAGACCATTAAAATGAACGTTTAGTAAATAGCTTCTTATATTTGTGGACCGTGGTCTAAGTTTCTGCGTAAACAAACTGTCTTTCAATTCTATATTGATCCGGCTTTGAAAACTTAAGTTGGTTGTTCGTTATTTAAAAGCAATTATTTTATTTTTATCTCAACCCATGGTTTTCCTTTATTAAAGTGGGTTGTTAGTATTATCCATCATTTTGTAATAAGTAATGTTTTCCATGAAAATGAGAGGCAAAACGTTCATTACTTATCCACTGTAATGTAAGCAGATACAAACTAAGTGAATCGCGTCTAATATTCATGAAAACCAACTCCTCGCTCTATTGAAATGTTTCTCTTTGTGTTTAATGCACCGCTGTTTAGATTTAATATCTCACAAAAGGAAATTTACAAGATACTGTTGTGTAAAGTGATAAACAGTATGTATGTAAAGTACCTACTTACCTTAACACAAAACGAAGAAGATTCGTCTATAGAATATAGTACACAGCACTTATTCATACTGTAAGTAAAACTGTTAATTTAAGTTTTGAAATGGATATATTGATTGAGGATTTTTTTAATATGGTTTGTAGGAAAACCAGATATATTCCACATTTATGCAAATAATCTTTACATAGTTTAGATCACAGATTTTTGGAGAAGGTAAATTCTACTATTTCCTATACTATCAGCCTTTTATTGAGTTATTTATTAATTTCAAAACGCGTGATGAATGTGGCTTAGCAGCAAACACCAATTTATCTGGTATCAGTTTTTTATGAACCGCCGTTTAAGGCTCTGAAGTGATTCCTGTAAGTTATAGAGCTACTATATTTTAAAAATAACCATAATAATCCAAAATACTTCGCGTAATGATTCCTGTAGGGTACATATAAAACTACCATTTTTTTTAAATCAATATTTTTGTATTATTTTCAGTAACCAAATATAAACATATAATCTATACCTATATATACGCTAATGATCACAAAATATATGGTTGTACCCGAATGAGTCTTGGGTTCCTAAAATTTATTGCACCTTCGAGAACATCCGTGTCAGAGACATCGCCCTACTTTCATATTTTATCTCAACTTTGTATTTTGCGGTAAGCTGAAATGGATGAAAACAAGATTTTGATACAAATTCAGGTAATTTAAGCTGAGGAAATTCGGAATTTGGATTTCTAAACCAGAATATGTTCACGAATTTATAAGCAATTTCCATAAGTTTTATTGAACTCTATTTATTGTTCTCAATTCTTTTTGATAAAAATAAAGTTTTCTATTTGGAAAAGTTGGTAAGTACATAAACCGAAGCTAAAAGAATTTCCAAGGTTTCCACAAAAGTTTCGTTTCAGTCTTACTTCCTAGCAACTGTCTGTATAGAAATTACCATTTTTATTCGAGCTAAGCACAATTAAATACGAGATATTGACCTGAACTTTCCTTTGAAAAGTTCACAAAGCGTTTCTATTAACTCAATTTAGAAGCATTTTGAAGTGTTTCTACAATGAAAATCACTAAAACGTTTTAAAATTATGCACCGTTGTGCTTTTGTGAATGCTTCGTCTAAGTAAAATAGAAGAGTGAAACATTTATTTTACTTTAGTATTAGTTAATCCTTAATCTTTGAAACGAATTAAGAAGTATTTTTATGAAAATACTTACAATTGAACGCTGTATTTTTTATATTTTTTTGTAAATACAATGCTCAACTTTCTCTGGATTCGGCTATTCAAACATTTATTAGTGGAGGGTTTGATTTCGTTGATAAAAAAGAAACAAAAAAAATCAGATATTTGGTGAAGATTAATTCTGTGTATCTAGTAGCAATCCCTACTATTCCATCCTAATATATATTTATATATTAATATTATAAATGCGAAAGTGACTCTGTCTGTCTGTCTGATACGCTTTCACGCCTAATCCACTGAACCGATTTTGATTAAATTTGGTATGAAGATAGAACTGAGCCTGAGAAAGGACATAGGATACTTTTTATTGCGAAAAATAGGCAAGAAGGGGTTGAAATAGGGGATGAAAGTTTGTATGAAAGTTCGTTATTGCCAAACCGATTTTGATAAAATTTGGTATGAAGATGGAGCTGAACTTGGAAAAATACATACCATACTTTTTAATACGAAAAAAGTGAAAGAAGGAGTTGAAATAGGGACTGAAAGTCCTTATTGTCAAACATAAAATAAAAACCACTTAACCAATTTTGACAAATATTCTAGACATTGGAAAAAAATATAGGCTACTCCTTACAATTTGGCGCGATATAACCGAATTCCAAGCGGGCGAAGCCGCAGGCGGAAAACTAGTGTTAAATATAGCAATAAGAAAACAAACAAAACTTCTAGTTCTGTGATTCTATAAGATAAGAATAACAAATTAGGCAAAAAACACTGTGGTAAAGCAATAGGGTAAACTTTATCCCACGCATCATATATTTTTTAAGCAATTTTATAACATTTCTGGGTTAAAGGCATAAATGTGTGTGATTTTATACTTCGTTTTTATCCGAACTCGTTCACGTTCAAATAATATTAGTGGATTTTCCAATAATTATCTTTTTTACAGTTAATTCAAGCATGAGTACCTACGTAAGCAATATAAAGGTTAACAAAAAAGGTTTTACTATATTCATCTCAAGAATCTTACAGGCTTCAGCAGTCAAATGAAGACGTTATATAAGCCAAGGAGGCAGCACAATCAAGCACAAACATTAATACAAAGCACATACACGCGTAATTCAGGAAAATTGCGCAATATCGTGTTCCTGGGGATTTTCTGTTTCCATAAATGTTGCAATGATATTGTCGGGCCGTAAATGATATAGAAGTTAGGTATATATTTTTGCTACTTTTAATATGTACCTAATTATTCAATGGATTAAATTTCAATCATTTTGGGAGAGCGATTGTAAAAGTACAGAGAATTGAATTTGTGTACCTATAAGAAAGAATGCGTTGTTTTATTGCATGCCTAAATGCCTGCTAGCATAAATGACTGATCACACTTCTGTATTAATTTCGCAGAAAACAGCAGCGTTAATATATTCTCTTTGAAAGCCGAATTCGCAAACAAACATGGTAATATCAGCCTTGCTTCGGTAGATATGTTGATTCACACGGCTAAGCTACGAAGAATATACGTTGATGTTGCTAAAACCATAAAAAAATAAGTAATTGTTATTACTACGAGCGGAAAAAGGTGCGCTGTATTTTATAACAAAATGCTTACGAATCTCTGCTTGCTCACAAGGAATTTCAATTTAAGTCGATTTATTCTCCTTGTTCGTATGTTTAGTCTAAGTTTGGACCTTTCGGGGAAGGTAAAGTTTAGTTCAAGGTGCTTTAACGTTGCTTGGTATACCTGTTTCTCAAACTCAGACGATTACTTTACTTACAGCAAACCGCAGACGTTACAGATTATTTTTATTTATTAGCTATAACCTTCCGGAAAGTACCTACAATGTGAGTACGTGAGTATGTGAGTACATGATGAACATGAGGGTAATTGAAACTTTTATGTATAAAATTCATAGTAAGTATCTATACCACACTAGGAATAAAACTAAGACCTTAGAAAAAGTGACCCAGCTAGAATAGTTACTGACCTAGGGCGCACGTAACAAATCAATAAAACGTTATTTGTTTGACTTAAAGTTCATAAGTGGAAAATTATTTAATCGATACTTTATAACTTCACAATAACCCTTAATGACGACTGACCACTTTCTCGATATGGCGGTGTTTCGAATTCATTCAAAATAATTATGCCCGTTTTCACCAACGTCCTCTAAGGTTACACTTAAAATACTACAAAGTCCTATTAAATAACTATTTAAAGATATATTTATTATTTTTACCACAATTTGTTGTCTGTTTATATTTGTAAACTACAAGAAAAGTTTATAGCAAAAAATTTACATTTAAGTGTTGTTTAAAATGAGTTAGGTGTCCCTTAAATTTAGATAACGTTGGTGAAAACGGGCATTAATGTCTTATCAAATAAGTATATGTAAATCACTTTTGATAAAAGACACAAAGTAGAATGGAATCTCAAAGCAAAAGTGTATATGAAATACTCTGAGGTTCCCTTTGAGGCATTCTTGTTGAAATTTTTAACATTTCGCATGTTATTTCTACATAATTTAAGTACTACGTCTTACTTAAGACAAGCATAAATTACCGTTCCCCAGAATTAACAAAACACTAGCGAAATAATGAGCGGTAAACTGCCAGAATTCCAGATTGAACGAAACAATAAGTCATAAAAAACCGCCCACAATAGCAAACCTGTATTTCAAACAAAACGGCAGTTGCTAGCATTTGTCGGATACCATTGAAGTGAACATGGCATTGTACGTGTTAAATGGGACGCACTACAACCACATGAGTAAAGAAACTGAACAGAGACAAAGCTACATACGAATGCGCTGTGACAGGTACATCACTACAAGTGCAACGCGTGTGTGTGCGTGACCACTGGCCGCTTGTCACGTATGAGCCGAAACCGCTTCAAACTAGATCAGCCAGTGGTCAACCTCAGGGCGTGCAGGCGTGACGCGACGCTCGAACGTTGTGCGTGTTTTGTTTTTGTTTTCGAGTTTCTCACATAATACATTTTGACAATTTTATTGAATTTGTTGAATTGCTTGAGCAAAAATTTCGCGAATATTTTGATCTTCATATTAAAAATGTTAATATTGGTAATGACATATTAGCACGTTTGCAAGATTGTACATTTCATATGCCATGTGAGTGTTTCCCATTGGTTTATTTGAAAAAACTTTATATTAGATTTAGAATTTATCATTCGATTAAAAGACACAACAAATTATTAAAAACCAAAAGTAATAAAAAAAAAATATTTAGAGTATGTAATTTGTAAAAAAAACCTATTTTAATAAAAAAATTGAAAAAAAAGTACATTTATATTTTTAATTTATTCAATTGTGCCAACCCTACCAAAATAGGTATAAATTTTGCTAGCTCTTTAGAAGCTTTGTCTCTGTTCAGTTTCTTTACTCATGTGCTACAACTATGAACGCGGGGGATCCGAACAATCAATTGTTTCCTTTTTCAATGGAAAGTCAAGAAAAACGGCGATTAATGCCCTGGATTTGTGGAAGATTAATGGGCTGTCTGAAAAGTTTTTGTTATCAAAACTGAACACTTCAAATTACGGCTATAGTCTTCTTCTAAAGTTATGAATCCTAATATAACTTCTTAGATTTACGCATAATGATCGCGTACATTAAACTCATTTTAACGGGTTATACGCGTTTATTAAATTATTTTTATCTATCCGACGTTTCGGCATTTTTACAAATGCCGTGGTCACGGGTAGACTCCACGGGTAGTCTTATGCAAACTAAATAGTTATGAAACTTGTTCCATAAGTAGCACGGTTGCCAGGCTTAATTAAGCAGGAATTTCGGGTGCAGCTCTTCAAAGGCCTTCGTCTTACATTTACACTCCAATGTCACGACAAATCAATGAAGCCTCCGTCCGGAAATGAGATCGTCGTCTCGCCGCTGACTGTTGTACAGTTTGCTCAGTTCCAGTGTGCATCCGTAATGGAAAATCAACAGGTTCAGCCTCGGGGACCTACTTGGGTTTCATTAAATAGTGCGATCACTGCAAACGACGTCACGACTTACCTTGTTAACATAGACGACCATGAAGGACAAGTGATAAATAAGAATGCAAAGTTTTATGCACTACTAACTTACAAGCTGTGAAAGTCACAAAAGTCTGAATAATAAACTAGTTTTATATATGTATAAAAAATGATGCAACAACCGCATGTAGTCGCTTAAAAAAATAAAATGGATAATTAATGTTGGTAACTCAGTAAAGAATATTGTTTCGTCACAACCTTAGTCACAACTATAGTGAAAATCATATACCTTTCGACCCACTTATGCCTAAAAGCTAGGGTAGTTGCTAAATGCGTCAATAAGACCCTTTTCAACGCGACAATGTGGCAGGTATGTTAGTGAGTGGCACATTCGTCTGTCTAACAGAATAGAGCTCTGCGTATGTCACATTCCCATGGTTTTTATTCTTTGGATGATACTTAAATACGTAGTGTCACCCAAATGTCAATGACAAGCTGTTAAGAACGGTAGAGCTTCCATTTTCTTGGAAAATTTTCAGTAAATATATGTATAAATAGCTATAAAATCTTTGCACGTAGCGTATAGTTGGTATTTAGTTTGTGTTTACCTTTGTTTTATAGAAAAGTAACTGCTTGGTATCAATTTCGTTATAAAATTTGGACTAAATAATATATCTTATTGCCTTTATTACACTACCATTAGAATTATTATTTAGCAAAGCTAAATAGAAATTTCAGACTAGTACAACTCTAGTATTCCAAAGGATTATTTAAAACTAGTTTTACTAGTATTTTAAGTAAAGTTAAACTACAACTTAAGTGAATAGATGTACCTTTATTTAATAGAAGTTGCGTTTAAAATATTTTCAAACTTTCTTTGCAGGTTGTACAGTATTGAATAACGCTTATTCAAATTGCTTTCACGCGCAGTAATGAGATTGTATTCATACATCTAATTTAAGCATTTGTTGTAAACGGAGAGCTCTGAAACTCGTTTTAAATGTCATTTGAAATATCTTTAAATTATGCCAAGTTTAGCATAAGTACCACAGCATTGTAGAACATTTCTGACTAAACGAGAATTAAGTACATGTCATTAGATTGTATAATATTTTTTCTATTTTTTATGCTTGAAATACACACCAGAGTTTGTAAAGAAAAAATGAGAGCCATTACAAACTCGTGCTAATAATCTACAAACGAAAACATAAAAATCATAAAAAATAAACACGTACGAGTCAAGTTTGTCTTCGTCAAAGCCTCCCGAGGCAAACAATTACAGAGCTGTTTCATGTCAGAACGAACGCAGGTGGAATGTGACGAATATCAGACGTGTCCCGAGGGCGAGGGGGCAAATCACTTTCACGAGCTTAGGAGACTTCAAACGTAATTACAGGATAGCACAACAGATAGATTCGACGATTTGGAACTATTGAGACTAGAAATTTCAAGCACGAGCTTGTAGTACAATGAAAAGGCGATATTTTACAAATAATGACAAAACCCATTTTGTTTTACTTCAAAATTCCTCAACAACATTTAATTTAGTTAAAATTAAATTTTACGTAACGTAAATTGAGAATTCGGATGATGAGTTATGATTCAAATTTGGACGTCAATTTTGAATCATATTCCCAAAGTTTCGCCACGTTAAACCCGTCCATAAGTCGCTGTTTATTCGACTTTATTTATTCAGAACCCATGAACACAATTCATCATTCTGTTTCTCATTTCTCCTGTACACTGATACTCTCTTGTTATTATAAACGCAGCTTCAATACCGGAACAGCTTTCCTTTATTTTTGTGTCAAGGGAAAATTTATGTTAGCTGAAGAATAGTTCTTTTTTAATTTCTCTCGCGACCTGTTACAGAAATGTGCTTGTGATTTTAATTAATGGTGCCAGTGAGAAATGGCGAGGTTTTTGCTGATTTTAAACTTTGTTGGTATTGTGGAATAACTGAGGATTACAGTTTATGTTTGGAATTAAACAAAAATTGTTTCGAATTACAGTTTTTTTATTTTTAGTCCATTGTAAAATCTAAAGATTAGTTTAGATTTTTTCGTAGTCTACCGTAGCATATTTCGTAGTACTGCGTAGTAAAGCGTAGTTATATTCGTAGCAAACTCTTAACCCATAGACATTATACGGTCTTATATAAATGGCGTAACTTTGCCGGTATGTTTGACCATTAAGGTAATTCCCACGGAACTGTTAGCGGGTTTGAATTAGATAAAACCCGAGTTTAGAGGATTATAACCGTTCTATAAAATAAAGCAGTAATAGTTAAAGGTATAATAATAAAATGGAGTCAAAATGGTTAAAATATTTTATTACTCTATTGCTCTATTAAGCTAGTTATAATCTTAATTATTTAGTTATAAATAAAATCGTGTATTCCATGCAAAGCACCTGCAATGCGTATACTCGTACTAATTATTTATTTACAGCTATCGGAAACTAAACACAACTAGCTAGTACCTATTTGTAACAATTACTTTGCTGTGTAGAATTTGTAACGATTTATTCTATTAATAATGTAAATGCAAACTCTTTGAATTATATATTATCTCGAAATTGGTAGGTTGGTTACGATATATCTATCATTGGACAGGTCAAGGGAATTATGAAAAATGTATTTTGTGCCAGTAAGTACATGACAATAGATTTAATGTTACGTTTTATATTTTTGTAAAAAATAAACAGAACTGATATTAAGGAATAGAGATATTTTATTCTTCATTTGAAATTGAGATTAGTTTTTATAGGATGATCCTTATATTAAATTCAATCCTTTCATGTTAATAGTTACCTACTTGAAATCCTAGGTTCGCAAATTAGAGTCGCATTAAACAACTTAAAAATAAACCCCTACTAAATCTAAAGATCGCTTTTAAAATAAAGCATCTAAACCTGTGTAGGTTCCTCATATCTGTATGACACGTGTCAAGAGACCTGTGGTTTGAGCGGAACCCTCCACACAGACTTAACTGCACCTTTTGTAGCACCACTTACAACATATATACCCTTGTGCAAGTACTTGCGAACGTTTTCAGGTCGCAGATTATACTTGTGATATGTGTGGTGTTTGATAAATAATGTTAGTCGTGTGTTTTGAAACGCATGTTAGTAAGACAGAAAATTTTGAACAATTTGCGTTCAGATGGAAAAATTGCAGAATGACAGCAAATAGTTTGTATTTTGCAAAGATTAACTATTATTTCATACTAAGAAGCAAAGGCGCTATTTGTGTCTGTTTGTAGGAGTGTTTGCGTTTCTTAAAATCGTAAAGATTTCTCGAAAATCATTGTACGGAAAAGTCCATTCAGAAAAATAAAGTTACCGTATTCTCGTGTGACTTTGGCCGAATCACTAATGCTAATACATATAACTTAATAGTATCATTAATGTATATAACTTGTTCTGATTTTTATTTGTACTGTTTTCTACATGTACGAAATAAAATCAGAACAATATCACATGCGTATTTCTATTCTTGCATGGTATGTAAATGGGATAACTTTTATCGACTGAATTGAACGCATTGAACTACAAAAATGGACAAAGTTTAAAATTGTATGCTAACACAACAACCGTAAAATGCTCGAGGTCTCGGATAAACATTGGACATATATTGTTTTTTTTACAAAATAACGAATAATAAACGAATGACAAAATACTATCTATAAAACGTGGGTTTTTTAAACAATGTTTATTAATAATAAGTTATCTGATAATAATAATATTTCGAAACAACTTTTTAATTTAATTACCATCTCAAATATTTGTCTCGTAGAACACGACTTTTCGTTTAAATGCTAACCCTCTGTAATCCTATTAAAAAGTTTAGACAATGCTAACAGAAAGATGGTGGGCGTTACAGGCTCCGTATCGAGGATCAACAATGTCCAAGCAACAAGGGGCTAATTAGTTGAATCGGCTAATATTGACCACCCTTTCGATTTGTATGTAAATCGGGCATGAGGGTGAAACGTTTCTTCGATCGTGCTGTTGGGAACACTGGTGCGACGTTGATACAGAGAAAGGTTGAACAGTGTTGCTCAGTGAGAATATTAACGTCATTTGTTTTTTTTTCTGTTTTTAAAGCCACAATGTTTCATCTCCGTCACAAGAAAGGTCGTAAGCTATTTGGTTTTTTTTTCCTTTTATTTGACAGTAACCTTGAAGATGCAATTTTATAAAAAGAACGTCGGTGCTGTTAAGATATGACATCAATACATACACACAGCGAAAAGCTCAACCAAGCAGAATTGTGTACAGTTCTTGTACTTATGTTTGGTTTGTCTAGTATTGTTTGTGAACAAACTCAGGTAACATGCACTGATTCTAACAGTATTTCAATTGCAGCCTGAGATATAAAAACATTTTTACAATTTTAGTGGAGTTTTAACATACGTGCCCAAGTTTCAGCTTAAGTTCTAGCATTAAGGACGGAGACGAAAACAAGATGGGAATTGTGTTCATATGGAAATTAGACCGCATTTGCCTTGACATGGCGTCTTTTGACTTGGAAATCGTTTATTAGATAAAGTTTTAGATTTAAAAGCTAGTTTACACTAAAAATAACACAGTTTACGTAACTTTATTTTATATAATTCTGCTTTGAAAAAAATCAATGACCTTACGCTAGCGACATGTTTTTACTTGCCTTAGAAAGCAAACATCATCGTTTGAGAATTAAATAATTTAACCCACTGACCTAAATCATGGAATCTTATTCTGTTTTAATGGTTCACGTAATTACGTTTGTAACATATTCCATTCAATGTTTTCAATATAAACCAAATTTTTATAAACAAATGCGACCATGCGTGGGTACCAGGAGTTCGGCAGGAGGTCACATTTAACGCGGCTCCCGCGGGTTTCCGATGGTTAAATGGAGCTTAAGTTGTCATTATTTACGATACAATAAATACGCAATCGAGGTTTGAATCGAAACACTGGAAAAAGCAGTTTTCAACTTCATTAATTTTCCGTATTAACCCCTTTTTCTATTTGGGCATATACCTAAACATACAATAATGTTATTTTTATATCAAGGCTAGTGAAATAACGAAGGTCATACTGTGATATTGAACCGGCCAATCTATGTCGATTGGTGATATTGATCCGGTATTGGTAATAGGTTAAAAAAACAGCTACATCGACTGACTGCGATCATAGCACTCGTCGCCACAAAGCGATCAAATATTGGATAAACGTTTCAATTGCATAACAATTGTTTAACAAAGGTAATAAAAATGTATTTGTAAATTAAATTTGTATTTGTTTCAATGTATGTCTATCGAAAATTTATAAATAATCTAAGTAAAAACTTTATGAAAAACTAATTGTAAAAAAAAATAGTTTTGCACTTTATTTAAAAGCATTAAACACTAAAACCTCTTTTACGACTAAAACTATATTTCAGCTTCACATCGTCTTTATAACAAAGCTCTATATGCATTCATGAGATCACGGTCGACTTGCTTTTATCACTGGCCCGGATGTATTGTAGTTGTGTGTACAAGTACTTACATAAACAAAGGCTCTGGGGTCAGGAAGTACCTACGCGGTATTTCTAAAGCACGTACCTTCATGCTACCCGCATTAAACTGAACGCGGATTACGTGTTAAGCTTTTTAAGGGTCATACTTGTTAAATATTATAAAATAATTGTTATTTTGCATAGGAAAACAAAAATTCTAATTTCTAATGTATAATCAAAAATCACTAAATAGTTTGTCGGATGTACAAATCTACAATCAAGTCTCAATATTTTTTTGCAGAGGTTTCTAATACAGTTAAACATGTCAGTAAACATTATGTACATATTTGGAATGAAAAACATAAGGTAAAAGCACCTAATTCCGCGGGGTTCTAAAAATGGAACCCAAACCCGCGGTAAATAGAAAAACTAAGTTTTTTTATAGTTTCCGTCATATATTTAGACTTTTTAGTTCTTCAGCCTTAAGATAATTTAATTAAGAACAGATTTGAGTGCTTATATTATTATATACACGCAAAACATATTAAATAAAAAATTATTTCGCTGTGGCGAGCGAGGTAAAAGGATGCGCCATAAATTTTCACGCCATTTCTCCGTAACGTTCAATTTACAAGAGGAGTGATTATCATTCTAGTTCTAACAGGAAAGGTTGGTTTTTAAATATTAATTCAATAGTCAAACGTTTAATCTTTAAGTTTATGTTAAAAAAATATGCATTACTAGCTTACTTTTTAAGAAATTTTGTGTTGAAAATACATCGGCATTACCGTCCATTTTTTTAAGGCGGTTCCTTATCCCGTGGTATACCTCGGAATAAGGAAATCATGGAGTTCATTTCATCTTAATTTTTCACGAGATTCTTATAAACTCAACTTGATTTAGGCAATCAAATTGAAAAAAATATTTAACATTGGGTTAGAAAATCCAATTCCGTGTTAGTGTTTTGAATATATTTTACAAATTAAATAGGAATCAAAATATATGACCAGAGTAAAATTCGATGATTTTTTCCAAAACGTAACCAATATTGTAATCGTTTTAATCCTATGTTCTAGTAACAATTTCTTTTCAGAATTATCAATTTTAATTCATTTTTTTATATTTAATAAAATGATCACTTTGATTTTTAAATATTAAAAAACATGTATTACTCGGATTTAGAAATATTAATTTTCGAATAGGACCGTTATTCCGGGGTATATACCACATATACAGGGTCTGTCGTAATGAATGGATAACCCGCTACCTACAGTTGATCCGGATGTGAGGCTATAAGAAAATGGTGTCTTCTTGCCAGGGTTGTCAACCATAAGAAAATGGCGTAGACTTTTAAACTTTTTTATAAATTTCGCTATTTTTTTCATTTATTCCGCTGCCATTTCTTCAAATTTTGATGTATTTGTATAATTCTTTTAGTATTATACTGCTGAAGACGTGTATTATGTAATTTAAATACAATTTTAGGTGTTATTCACGTTGAACATTATCAAAATACTCATTTTAAGAAAAATATTTCCAATTTTTTTTCTTTATGTCAACTTTTGATCATCTCCTGTGGAAAAAAAAAGTATGACGTTATAGCTGCCCATGATCTCAATAAATTGTCTAGTATGTGTAGATTCTAAAAAGGTATAACGATGTGTACTTTACAAGCAACATTAAGTTACAGGACCGAGAACACTAATCAAGGTCGGAATTTTTATTCTTCATGTTATGTTATAAATGGTTGTAAAACTTCGTCAAAATGATTTTATTCTATCAAGACACTTTGCACAAACACTATCGGGCCACTAATAGGATATTCAGAAGAAAACCCGGTTTTTTTGGGAAAAAAATAACATTACTTCACGATATTAATGTAATGAAAATGTACAAATGAAAATTGTTGTGCTCTAATAGTTACATGCGACAAACATGTTGCGACAAGTTTATTCGAAATTAAAACGGATTTTAAAAATCGAACAAGACCGCATTACAAAGAAAAGGGTACTCATCACATCAGTGTGATTTTGACCATCGCATGTCCTTTTGTTCACATTGGCACCGATTCTGAAAACACTCTCTAAACTAAACTAAAACTATCGCTGTCACTTACACATCAATAAGACAGAGACAGGTAATCATTTTAGTCCTGTCAAACTAAAATGTACGTGCAATATGACACGGCGAAGGCAATTTTAGGCTAGTCCTCAGCGCATTTCGTTCAATTTCACAATGATGTGGACTAAATTTAGTGAGACCAATGTACCTGTCTTGTTCTAATACGAAGCATGAGAAAGTGACAGCGATATTTTTAATTTAGTTTTAGAGAGTGTTTTGAGAATCGGGGCCACTATTTTCGTCAATTTGTTACTGCTTTCTAATATTTGACTATGATTTTCCTTGTGATTTGGACTTGATAACGTGGTGATACTGATGACTTTGCTCACATTTACGGACATTGTGTTGTGCTATCGATTGAACTTGTTGTTTTGGAAAAGTTTTTGTGTAGTTTGTGTATCATGCCGCAACAGTATACGCCGGCCGAATACACGAACATGCATTACATTTACGGTGTATGTAATGGCAGCACCAATAGAGCTTCTAGTGTTTATCGTGTTTGGATATCGTGTAAGATATCCAAATGTGCGACATCCTGATTACCGTGTGTTCATTAAAGTGCACAATGCATTTATGGAAGGACGATTTCCTTCTAATTTTTTCCACTTTTCTTTGTAATGCGGTCTTTGTTCGATTTTTTAAATCCGTTTCAATTTCGAAAAAAATTGTCGCAACATGTTTGTCGCATGTTACTATTAGAGCACAACAATTTTCATTTGTACATTTTCATTACATTATTATCGTGAAGTAATGTTATTTTTTTCCCAAAAAAACCGGGTTTTCTTCTGAATATCCTATTAGTGGCCCGATAGTGTTTGTGCAAAGTATCTTGATAGAATAAAATCATTTTGACGAAGTTTTACAACCATTTATAACATAACATGAAGAATAAAAATTCCGACCTTGATTAGTGTTCTCGGTCCTGTAACTTAATGTTGCTTGTAAAGTACACATCGTTATACCTTTTTAGAATCTACACATACTAGACAATTTATTGAGATCATGGGCAGCTATAACGTCATACTTTTTTTTTCCACAGGAGATGATCAAAAGTTTACATAAAGAAAAAAAATTGGAAATATTTTTCTTAAAATGAGTATTTTGATAATGTTCAACGTGAATAACACCTAAAATTGTATTTAAATTACATAATACACGTCTTCAGCAGTATAATACTAAAAGAATTATACAAATACATCAAAATTTGAAGAAATGGCAGCGGAATAAATGAAAAAAATAGCGAAATTTATAAAAAAGTTTAAAAGTCTACGCCATTTTCTTATGGTTGACAACCCTGGCAAGAAGACACCATTTTCTTATAGCCTCACATCCGGATCAACTGTAGGTAACGGGTTATCCATTCATTACGACAGACCCTGTATATGGGAAATAAATCTGAACGTAATGCCGTGCTACTTTTCCAATGTAATGAGACCAAACATAATACATAAAATTATCAATATTTTGTTTACTTCTGGCTCTTATTTATATGAACTTTAAAGAGTTAAATAAATTTAAAAAATATTGGCTAAAAATTCTTTCAATAATTATGTTAAATATTATTATTTAAAGAATTTTAGTTAATAATTCCGTAGAATCAATAAGCAGAGTAAGTCACGTAAATATTTCATCATAATTTGCATAATTTTCTGCATAAGTACATAACTGTTAAAGCGGGCTTTCTTTACAAATCCATACCTCGGAATTAGGTGCCCAACTACCGTGGAGTTAGGATTTTTACCGCGGAATTAGGGTTTTCTGGCTTAGCCTACATTTTGCTTAATTTGAAATATAAACCCATTGATAACTGAAAAAGTATTAAAATATTTGTGAAGAATATTAGATCGTCCATCTTATAAAGTTATAATATTACCCTAAACAGCGTTTTTTATCCCTAATATCACTGTACATTTCTTAATGATGCCAAAATACCGCGGAATTAGGTGCTTTTACCTTAATTTGTCTTTTCTTATCTGAAGCTCTGAAAATACAAGTATGGCGCGCTCTCCAACCGCTGGCACTTCAACTAAACATTTTGCAAGCCGGAAGACAAAGCATTATGTTTTTAACCTACATATTGTGTTGCATCTATCTCCCTCTAACCCCACATGCTATCTGGTACGGAAACCTGCCTCAAGAGAACACAAGAGAGCCACCGGCACATCTGCCGCAGCCGACGACCGGTTACTTCCGACCGCTTTATCTACACCATCGTTTGACATACTTAATACTTATGCTGCCCTGGTACATATGCTTCTGCATCGTGAAGCTAACATTTCACAAAATACTTATTTTACGGACCAAACTTAAGATATAAAAACTTTTCATATTTACATTGAAGGTAAATTGTTAATAGCAAACTAACTTACTTCAACAAAATAGACTAACAGTAATTTAAAGAGTTTTATGACAACATCTGAAGCCCATCTAGAAAATTAATAAGCGTGCAAAGTTTTGTTTTATATTTCTAAAGGATTCTTATCCAGATAATGGATACTTTCTAAATGGTCCAATGTTCCAAAGGCTTTGATAAGTTTGATGATGGAACTCTCGTCCTTTGTTCCTGCATTGTTTCATTTTGTACCTGCAGTAGGTTAACCATTAAAACCGTTATAGAGGTAGAAGCTCATTGAACCGTGTTATATGCTAGAGAGGATATGTATACTGCTAGTAGTAACTTTACGACTTTACGAGCCATATGAAGAAGAGAAAACTCCCGTATATTGCGGTTTATTAAAACAACGTTTTATTATAAAGCTAAATTAAAAAATAGGGCATGTATTAATTGACCCCAGAATATTTGACAACTTACAAACGGTAACATTTATTAGGTTATACTCGCATAGAACAAAATACCTACCAAATGCTTTTATGTACTGAGTCACATAAAAGCTAGTTGGATGGATTTCAAATATTTCAACTATTCAACAAATATCAAACCAAACATTTATAAAAATCTTTAAAATTTTAAAGAAAACGAAAGAATGCTACATACGAGCGTAAATCATTATGAAAATCAACTTATTACATGCTTACATGTTTGATTTCATAAACTGCAATGTGACAAAAAAAAAATACTTTATGTTTTATAAAATTCATTAAAAAACAAAAAGAACAACCAAGTTTAGAATATTTTAATTACTTATCTAAAATACTGATTTGAATTTTGTTTAGACTTTGTCGTAATGCCTTGATCCAGCCTGATCCGATTAAAAAGTTGCCAACGCAGCTACCCTACGTTCGTATGATCGCCAAGTTGGATTAAATAAAGCTTAAATCCCAATTTAATTTTAGTATTTATAAATTATGTAAACCCAGCCAACGTTAACTTTTGTGATACAATTAATCAGCAAAACAGTTTCGACTTTCAACTATCTATGTATTATTAACAACATCTTCGGGCGTACATAAACAGTAATGAAGAACAACTCTCAAACAACAACAATAGAGTATGAAGTAAATACCAACGCAAATAAACGAAGTCTGTTGTAAATTGGGGCGCTGGTAACGTGTTTGAATAAACATTGTGTACATGTTCTTACTCCCTGCTGCCCACGTAACGTGTAGCGAAGCAAACAAATCAATAACTTAAAACAACATTAAGAAATCTTTTATAAAAATACAAATAATATTTAGTATTTATAGGACTTTCGTCTGCCCATCCTTTTGTGTGATTGGCAAAATAGGTTCTGCTACAACATATTAATAGCGTCTTTGTTTTTGGATAGAAGAATGTACTCCTCTCGTTCATTTCGAATGCCGTAAGGTTCTGAGCCGGATTTCAGTGCTCGATTTAAACTTCCACCTCTATTTCTATGTCTATTAGTTGCCACTTTCGAAACAGCGTGTGAATCACACGCCGAGTAAAAAAGACAAAGTTTTTTAGAGTAAACTTCAACTTTAAACTTTACACTTCCAAAGTGTGGGTTTACACTCCTTAAACCAATTACAACTCTTTTGTATCCAAGTCCACCGTTGGAAATAAATGCTAGTCCGTCTTTCTTCTTCTTCAAATCGAAGACAAAAATGGCTGATATCAATTGGTCTGCTGGTGTGTCGACGACAATATCTTCACTCTTAACGATAAGTGATGGAAGGGTTAACTTCGTCGAATCAAGAGTTATTTTCCCTAATATTAAATCATTTGACTGCACTCGTATAACACATATAACACCAACCAAGAAACTCACATCATAATACATTTTCAGCATATTATTAGTAAAATCACGAAACAAATGAATCTATAGACGATTTTTCATCACTTATTACTTATAACTATTTCAAATATAAACAAGCAAAATCAAAACCAAGTTTAACTTTGAGAATTATAAACAGGAAGCGAAACAAATGGTGATATGTAAAAATATTTATTTTAAGTAAAAAAAACGAGATTTTTAATATTAGCGCTGAACTACCAAACCATTATAATATAAAAACATCTGTTGTATTATATTTTGTTGCACTCAAAAGTAATGATTATTAGAAAAAAAGCTAAAATTAAGCAGTTTTTGTTCCGCGCCAGACGACAATCCTCATTTAATTTGCCGAAGTGCTAATCCATTTCGTTTGGGACGCATGAACCCACTGAAAAACAAAACACTGAACAACACACTTACGTATGACAATATTTCATTACAATTAACTAGCAGCAATATGAAATTACAATCAAGTGCATATCAATATAATATCACATCATGCCTTCTTTACCCTTACCAAACTATTACTTTGCTGAGCTAATTAATTAATTATATTACTAATAAGATAAATTATAATATTTGAGAAATTAAATATGAAAATGTATTGAGCTTGCCTTAGCCCTACTAAATTTAATATATATGATGATAACAAGAATGGTAATTGCACATAACAAGCATTATTCAATTAATTAGCATTAATCAATTTGCGCCCTAGAGGTAATATAATATAGACTTAAATGCCTACATACATACTCGAGTCTGTCTAAATAATTACCACCGAGACTATGAAAGTCATAAAAACTTTTTTTATGTCTTTCTATTTTAGAAAGTTCCATCATAATTTTACTACAGTCATAAAAAAACTTATAATAAGTGTTAACAGAAAATCTAATCTTAACTCGAAATCACAATCAAAACATAAAAAAAGCTTCGTATCTGGGAAAAGTAAAAATATAAAACAATTAAATTTTAACTTATGACAATACTTAGTATTGGCGTGATACGAACCAATGAAAAATATATTTTGTAGATAATTGTAAGGGGGACAAAAGTGGCTTTAAATGGTTCGGGTAAATTATACACATGGCACGCTGTCAACCTGTACCTACTTGGGTGGACACGCTGCCGTGTGTGACATTATTATTTTAAATAAACGAGTTGCCATCTATTCTACCATGATTCTACCCGATTATATATAACATGAATTACTCATAAAACATGACCCAACTCATAAAGCATGTACAATGTTTATCATTTACTAAACAAATATCCATCTGATACCATACTAGTTTTTGTCTGCAGCTTTTCACGCGTGAAAGTTTATTATATTTACAGATTTATTAAGGTTTCATGCTTGTAATTTCAAATATAAAACGGACTTCCAGACTTATCTTTATACGAAATTTCAACCACTATTTCACACCTTAGGAAAGTATAACAATCCAAATCCAAAAACACTTTCATAAGTAAAACAATTTTTCAAATCGGTAACCTAAAAATAAAGTTTCATGTTTCTAACTTGAGAAATTACAGATATAAATTCCTTAACTCCTATGCGGTGCCTTCTCGATAATGACCCTTCACACCAAAGTTCATGACTCTAATTTAAATAGATTACGCTCGGCGATGATGTATCAGAAAGTCAGTCAGTGTAGTAGGTTTAAAACTACTTTAAAAACAAGCAAAAACTAAAAGTCATATAACGTCTAGTAAGTATCCTGTGAAAATTATTTATTTAAAGTCAGATACATAAGTAACTTACTATGGCTAAAAGCCCAAAGATACTAGAAGTACACAAAAACCAGAACCGCAGAACAACTGGTTTTAATACTACTGACTCTACGTCACTATGTTTAAGGTCTATGTCAGTAGGAGTATATGAACTATGCTTGGAATGCCTTTGACAAACTGTTTAAGATTAGGTGCGACTATTGTAATACTAACTTACCGTTACAGGTTATACCTATACTAAATTTCAAATTAAAATTACGACAAATGTAAGCATACATGCCCAAGTACCTTATATGTTTCCTAAAAATATAATTAAAAAGAAATTAAACAATTCACATTTATTTTGCACAACTTCTCATGCGGAATGGTAATCTAAGCAAAAGGACATTTAATAACTAATTGTCTCCGAAGTCCTCATCTAAACTTTAGCACTTTAACTACAATATGAAGGTCCATTACCCGAGTCTCGAGAACTTTTCCCCGCACTGGAGCTAAGGGACAGTTTAGAATAGCACCAACTTGGACATACCGACATTATTGATACTTTGATAATAATTATACCGTACAAGTTGTTCGTAAGTTATTTTAAATGTCAAATTTTTTCTACATATAGCACCCATAACACAGGGTTAAAATATTTGAGACTCGAAAGATAAGATATTTTGAAATTGCGATATTATCTAATATTTCTTTGATATTGGAAAAAAAATCCCTTACCTAACCACCCGTCCTTGCAGATATGAATCCTACTAACTAATATTATAAACGTGAAAGTTCTCATTTCCACGGGAAACCGACTTCCACGCGAACGGAGTCGCGGACGGCCACTAGTAAAGTTATATATTTGCTATTCTAAATCCAGTCGTTTTTGCGTGTAGTAGTAACAAGCAAGTGAACGTTTAAACTTTGTAATAAAAGTAAGAGAAGCCATATTCAAATAACTATTTAGTTTAATCCTTTAAGGAGGTAAATTTATTTATCCTTGAGAATAACCTATTTCCGACAAGATGCTTTAAAGTTTTATATTTTCATTTAAAATTTATATTACGATAGATTTTATAACGCTATGGAGCGGCCGTAAGTGAATGAGGTACTTAACAAACCATTCGTTCAATTGATTATCCATAGTGCTCATACAACACATTTTATTTTCTCCTCTGAGTTGTTGTCTTGGAAGCACTTAAGTTAAATGAATTTGGGCGTCCCGCGGTGTTTACATCTTTACGCTAGATGTATTATATTTCAGCACAGCTTTCTTTTATTTATTAGCCATGGGGTATCGGTAATGGAGTGAAATGATAACATTGTCATCAAGTATGGTATTAATCAATAGTTAGGATGCAATTTTACTTTCTTAATACTTAGTTTATTGATTAATTATTATTAAATATCAAAAGAGGAGATAACAAGTAAATACAAAAACAATTCCTGCCGTAATAAAGTCCAAGACGAATGGCTCTGAATTTCATTATTCGTAAGTTAAGAAGTAGCAATTCATTTTAATGTAATGACCACTTACAGGTATTTACCAACTTAACTTTTGTATTAAATTTAAATTGAAATTAATTAATTTCATCGTAACGTTACATTTCACAACATAGTTATGTCTAAAAATTACTAATGCTACAGCTACGACTTAAAAAATTAGAATGTTTTAAGAAAAATACGGTTCATTACATCAAAAGTTACAATTAAAATCTAACTATAACTTAAAATACTTAATGAAAGAAAAACAATTTACTCGTAATAAATATAAGTCAATTAACAGAAAAGAATTAAAAAATAATAATATATATACATAGAAATATTTAAACAACATCATTAAATATTCGTTATATTATCTCAGATATATTAATTGATCTTCCAGTATACAAGTTTTTTAAAAAATAATATATAATTGTGCGGGTCACATATAATTGATTCTGCGGTATCGAATTCACATTTTCGGCAAAACCGTGGGCAAAACTATGTTAAGTCCCCTTAGTGTTTCTTTCAAATAAAAAAGGTCTTCTCTAAACATTTTTTAAAGATTTTTTTAACTTTTAAATTATGATTGAAAATACGTAATCTTACGATTTGAATGAAAATAATGTCTTTCATCCTGGTCTTAAATCAACAAAGATCTCAAAGATTGTACTTAAGTAACAAGTTTACCTTCATCTTAAGAGACTACCGCAGTGGGTTGAAAGCTCGCAAGCTGTTTCAACTTTCTACGTCTGGTTCTTAAAAAACTTTACATAAACAAAAAAATATATATGATAATTCACAAAATACTTCTACATGGTGTTTCATAAGTGGCTTTCGACCTAAAATAAATCCTACTAATCCTACTAATATTATAAATGGGAAAGTTTGTGAGTTTGTATGGATGTATGGATGGATGTATGGATGTTTGTTACTCTTTCACGTAAAAACTACTGGACGGATTTGGATGAAACTTTACAGTAATATAGGTTATACATCAGAATAACACATAGGGTACTTTTTACTGCGGGAAAAAATCTCATTCCCACGGCAAACCGACTTCCACGCGAACAGAGTCTCGGGCGGCCACTAGTAAATAATAAAACGTGTATTCCCAAAAGCAATGATCGGAATCCAGTTTATAAGGCAAAATATAATATTTGGAAACGTGTTTGAAACTTGATAACCTTGAAGTATACAAGCGCAGATTGTTGACAAACATTTTCACAAAAAAAATATCATATTTTTCGGACTTATTACATACCTTTTGGTCCAGAAGCTACTAATTAATCACAGTGTGTTTCACTTTGCATCTGCTCAACTAAATATTTTTGTAGCATTAAACACTTTGTATTTGTAAGCATTTTAATATAAAATATTGTTAGATATAGCATATTATTATTAAAAGTTATAACGTAAAATATATAGAAAGTTAAGTGTAATTACTTTTGGAATATTAAACACCAGTAATTTAGCCTTGAAATCTATAACAGTTATTTTTTTTAAAGGTTCCTGAATTTGAAATGCGATAATCATATCTTTTTATCGGGCTAGTTTTTGTCTGCAGCTTTACACGCGTGAAAGTTTATTATATTTACAGATTTATTAAGGTTTCATGCTTGTAATTTCAAATATAAAACGGACTTCCAGACTTATCTTTATACGAAATTTCAACCACTATTTCACACCTTAGGAAAGTATAACAATCCAAATCCAAAAACACTTTCATAAGTAAAACAATTTTTCAAATCGGTAACCTAAAAATAAAGTTTCATGTTTCTAACTTGAGAAATTACAGATATAAATTCCTTAACTCCTCTGCGGTGCCTTCTCGATAATGACCCTTCACACCAAAGTTCATGACTCTAATTTAAATAGATTACGCTCGGCGATGATGTATCAGAAAGTCAGTCAGTGTAGTAGGTTTAAAACTACTTTAAAAACAAGCAAAAACTAAAAGTCATATAACGTCTAGTAAGTATCCTGTGAAAATTATTTATTTAAAGTTAGATACGTAACTTACTATGGCTAAAAGCCCAAAGTACACAAAAACCAGAACCGCAGAAAAATGGTTTTAATACTACTGACTCTACGTCACTAGGTTTAAGGGTTAAGTTAGTAGGCATACATGAACTATGCTTGGAATGCCTTTGACAAACTGTTTAAGATTAGGTGCGACTATTGTAATACTAACTTACCGTAACGGGTTATACCTACCTATATTAAATTTCTAATTACAATCACGACAAATGTAAGCATACAAGTCCAAGTACCTCATATGTTTCCTAAAAAAATAATTAAAAAGAAATTAAATAATTCACATTTATTTTGCACATCTTCTCATGCGGAATGGTAATCTAAGCAAAAGGACATTTAATAACTAATTGTCTCCGAAGTCCTCATCTAAACTTTAGCACTTTAACTACAATATGAAGGTCCATTACCCGAGTCTCGAGAACTTTTCCCCGCACTGGAGCTAAGGGACATTTTAGAATAGCACCAACTTGGACATACCGACATTATTGATACTTTGATAATAATTATTATTATACCGTACAAGTTGTTCGTAAGTTATTTTAAATGTCTAATTTTTTCAACATATAGCACCCATAACACTGGGTCAAAAAAAATTGAGACTCGAAAGCTAAGATATTTTGAAATTTCGTTATTATCTAATACTAGCTTTCCGCCCTGCGGTTTCACCCGCAACTAAATGGTTTTTCCCGTGGCAATATCTTACGGAACCCTATTTTTTCCAAAACAAAATTACTCGTGGATAATGTAGCTTTCGAATAGTGAAAGATTTTTTTAAATCGGTCCAGTAGTTTCGGAGCCTATTCATTTCAAACAAACAAACAAACAAAAAATCAAATCTTTCCTCTTTAAAATATATTTGTATAGATTTCTTTGATATTGGAAAAAAATCCCTTACCTAACCACCCGTCCTAGCAGATAACTAATATTATAAACGTGAAAGTTTGTGAGGATGTATGGATAAATGTTTGTTACTCTTTCACGTAAAAACTACTCGACGAATTTTGATGAAACTTTACAGAAATATAGATACATCAGAATAACATATAGGGTACTTTTTACCGCGGGAAACTTCTCATTCCCACGGGAAACCGACTTCCACGCGAACGGAGTCGCGGGCGGCCACTAGTAAAGTTTTATATTTGCTATTCTTAATCCAGTCGTTTTTGTGTGTAGTAGTAACAAGCAAGTAAACGTTTAAACTTTGTAATAAAAGTAAGAGAAGCCATATTCAAATAACTATTTAGCTTTTGGGAGGTTAATTTATTTATCCTTGAGAATAACCTATTTCCGACTAGACGCTTTAAAGTTTTATATTTTCATTTAAAATTTATATTACGATAGATTTTATAACGCTATGGAACGGCCGTAAGTGAATGAGGTACTTAACAAACCATTCGTTCAATTGATTATCCATAGTGCTCATACAACACATTTTATTTTCTCCTCTGAGTTGTTGTCTTGGAAGCACTTAAGTTAAATGAATTTGGGCGTCCCGCGGTGTTTACATCTTTACGCTAAATGTATTATATTTCAGCACAGCTTTCTTTTATTTATTAGCCATGGGGTATGTGGGTATCGGTAATGGAGTGAAATGATAACATTGTCATCAAGTATGGTATTAATCAATAGTTAGGATGCAATTTTACTTTCTTAATACTTAGTCTATTGATTAATTATTATTAAATATCAAAAGAGGAGATAACAAGTAAATACAAAAACAATTCCTGCCGTAATAAAGTCCAAGACGAATGGCTCTGAATTTCATTATTCGTAAGTTAAGAAGTAGCAATTCATTTTAATGTAATGACCACTTACAGGTATTTACCAACTTAACTTTTGTATTAAATTTAAATTGAAATTAATTAATTTCATCGTAACGTTACATTTCACAACATAGTTATGTCTATAAGTTACTAATGCTACAGCTACGACTTAAAAAATTAGAATGTTTTAAGAAAAATACGGTTCATTACATCAAAAGTTACAATTAAAAACTATAACTTAAAATACTTAATGAAAGACAAACAATATACTCGTAATAAATATAAGTCAATTACCAGAAAAGAATTAAAAAAATAATAAAATATATACATAGAAATATTTAAAAAACTTCATAAAATATTCGTTATATTATTTATTATTTTTTATTTTTTATTTAAATAAATTGATTCTGCGGTATCGAATTCACGTTTTGGGCAAAACCGTGGGCAAAACTATGTTTAAAACCACAGGTTTATACATTTGTACCAAGTCCCCTTAGTGTTTTCTTTCAAATAAAAAAAGGTCTTCTCTAAACATTTTTTAAAGATATTTTTAACTTTTAAATTATGATTGAAAATACGTAATCTTACGATTTGAATGAAAATAATGTCTTTCATCCTGGTCTTAAATCAACAAAGATCTCAAAGATTGTACTTAAGTAACAAGTTTACCTTCATCTTAAGAGACTACCGCAGTGGGTTGAAAGCTCGCAAGCTGTTTCAACTTTCTACGTCTGGTTCTTAAAAAACTTTACATAAACAAAAAAATATATATGATAATTCACAAAATACTTCTACATGGTGTTTCATAAGTGGCTTTCGACCTAAAATAAATCCTACTAATCCTACTAATATTATAAATGGGAAAGTTTGTGAGTTTGTATGGATGTATGGATGGATGTATGGATGTTTGTTACTCTTTCACGTAAAAACTACTGGACGGATTTGGATGAAACTTTACAGTAATATAGGTTATACATCAGAATAACACATAGGGTACTTTTTACTGCGGGAAAAAATCTCATTCCCACGGCAAACCGACTTCCACGCGAACAGAGTCTCGGGCGGCCACTAGTAAATAATAAAACGTGTATTCCCAAAAGCAATGATCGGAATCCAGTTTATAAGGCAAAATATAATATTTGGAAACGTGTTTGAAACTTGATAACCTTGAAGTATACAAGCGCAGATTGTTGACAAACATTTTCACAAAAAAATTATCCTATTTTTCGGACTTATTACATACCTTTTGGTCCAGAAGCTACTAATTAATCACAGTGTGTTTCACTTTGCATCTGCTCAACTAAATATTTTTGTAGCATTAAACACTTTGTATTTGTAAGCATTTTAATATAAAATATTGTTAGATATAGCATATTATTATTAAAAGTTATAACGTAAAATATATAGAAAGTTAAGTGTAATTACTTTTGGAATATTAAACACCAGTAATTTAGCCTTGAAATCTATAACAGTTATTTTTTTTAAAGGTTCCTGAATTTGAAATGCGATAATCATATCTTTTTATCGGGCTCATCATAGCTTCGTACTTAGATAGCTCTATCTCATACAACCAATGGAGATGGCACTAGTAGTTTACTATTCGTACGTTTTACTAGCCTAAGAGGACGCTCAGTTCACTTATTCAACACACGTTGCTCAATTGGCAGCTTGTACAGCCTGCAACACTCGATAAGCAAATTTTAGATGATGATCTTCAATTATATATATCTTCCATTGTTGAAGCTTGTACCCTTAGCACTTTTTGAATGCGTCTAAGTTGGTAGGTAAAAACTAAAAGTATGAACTTATGAATATTTTCGGCTTGGTATCTGAAGCATTAAGATTTTAATATAAAAAGTTTCTAGAGCTAAAATTCACATTCCTGTAACGAAGAAGGTTTAAATAGAGCTTATTAATTTTTAAAACGTATTAGGTATATTCTTACAAATTGTTTTTTTACTGCGTTATCAACAATGAATATCTAACTTTCATGATTTTGACGTTTCTTACCTGATTCTTGGGGAACGGGGGCTCGTTGTCTTGGCTCTTCAGCTTTCCTCTCCATCTCACATTACACAATCACATACTCGACACTTTAGGTTTATCTGTTTCTATTACTCAATCCTAAAACCAAAAGTACAACTGAAAATAGTTTTCTACGTCGACTACGAATGCTACGATATTATCGTGAGCTACGCCGTAGCCATGCTACGATTTCTATTTTAACTAATGCGCGCATTTGCTACTTCTTTGTTTTCAGTGGCTGTATTTTCAGAGAAGGACCAAAATCAAAAACTTTCATATAAAGAACATTAATTCGTAAAGAATTAGGGTTCTCTTAAAAAGCAGGAGAATATAAACAACTTAAAAAAAGAAAATCTTGGATACAGGAAAAGCAATATTTTATTTTGTTTCTACTAAATAAAATAAACTAACCATGTGCTATCAATTTTTTTACATAAAATACTTTAGTATCCGAAATATACCTGTGATATACCTATATTTAGATTCACAAAAAATTACGTCATCATGACTGAACTAACTAAACATCATACTGAACTATACAATTTGACTACAAAGTAGCCTGAACAATACAATCAGTATTATATAACGGTATATAACTGATAATAATTTGACAATATCTTTTATAGAATATTCAGAGTTACCCTCATCTCATTTTGACAGGGGTCTCGCTTGAACAGATAAATAAATATTCATTAGGTATTCAATTAAATCATAATAGCAATGATGATCTTTGTAAGCAAGGTTTTTTTAATGTATTGGAATATTTTTATAACAATAAGTTTTTACATACCGTTTTGTTATCGATTACCTTAAAACAAAAACATCACATTGTTTTTTTCCAATTATATAATAAAATTACATGATTTTTGATAAAAGTTCGAGTTTTTCTTCTTTGTGAAGGGGTCAATTGGTTTTGGTAAAACTTTGTTATCTAAATGACTTATACATAACCAACTTTACTGCTGTTTGAAAAAAAACTGAATGATAAATACCTTATTTTTTCAACGATCTTACTGTGATAAAATAATAAATCTGCCCACTCAATTTAACCTATACTGAGTACAAATAATTGAAATACGCATGTAAGTAATATCTTAATGTATATTAAGAAATGTATCAATTTAACCACCGAAACTAAGTATAATTCGAGTAAGAAAAACCAGCCCTTCATTTTTTCTCATTATTTAATAAGAAATAACTTATCCTTCTGTCTAAACTTAAACGCAATTACAAAAAATAACAAACTTCTTATTAATAACAAAAATCTTATCTTTACCTGCC
Organism: Emmelina monodactyla; assembly: GCA_916618145.1. NCBI lineage: Eukaryota > Metazoa > Arthropoda > Insecta > Lepidoptera > Pterophoridae > Emmelina > Emmelina monodactyla. The sequence goes on along the minus strand of OU745304.1, from coordinate 8,694,551 downwards.
AGTGCAACAAAAAAACTGAATTACGATTCGAAACTTGAATTTCGCGGTATTCCGTACGTCGCGTTTGAACCCCACACGCTCGCGCGATCCGAAATGCGGAGTAAGACTGACCGAGCGAACCTCTGGATGCTAGCAGTACGCAACAGCTGCTGCGTCCCTTATGTAAGAGCTATGTAGAATATCGACTTGCAGACCCATCATCTAACTTTTAACATTAACAGGTCGGCAAACGAAGTTATACAGGCAAAAGAAGTGGCTATGGCTTACTGGTTAGAAAGTTCAAATTAAAAGTTCTCTATATTTTACACGATGCGCGATGGGGAAAAATGGAAGTTTCAGCGCTTTAGCTGTATGCATCTTTTAAGTAAGCAAATCTACATCTTTATAATTATATATGACAAAAAGTCGTGGCACCAGTTTTAACTAGCAAAAAGTGAATCGCAAATCTGCAAAGCCTATGTGTCTTTACCTGACAAAAGCATAGATTGTGACTGTTGTGTGATATTTATGAACTAAAGAAAACTGCGTTGTTCTACAAGAACGAACATAAATAATAAATAACTATTTGAGACCTCGTGATTTATAGCGTTATCGTCGTGGCGAATCGAACGTTAATAACAAATATTTTTTTGTCGGTTCATTGTAGATAGTAAAAAAAAATACAAATAAAAAGAGAACTCCAAGTTGATATGTATAACATTTAAGCTCCAGCTGGTTAAGTTAAAATAGGAACAGTTAAGAAAACATAACCGTTTTTATAACTGTTCCTATTTTAAATTAGTATAACACTCGTACTTTTTATTGTGTTGTAAGTCTAGAAAAAAATGGTTATATGTGTTTATGGACATTCTACAAGCTGACAATGATTTTAGTATATTCTTCCATTTAAAATTTAATTGATTTAGCAGAGGTCGCAGAATGCGTCTGTGAATTTCTTTAAACAATTATGAGTTTTAAGAATGGAATAGAATATATAGAATAAACAAAATTATACTTAATTTTACCTAAGAATTTTACCCATCTACAATTTAAGATACTGGTGTTAAAATAAATAGTTTTAAAAAATAATGTCGTGTAAACTACGAAGAGCTAGATTTTGTACTTGTTGCCACACTTTATTTCCACATTATTAATATTTTTTTTACACTAAAGAGATTTGGCAAAAGCGTAATTCGGACGACTCGACCTTTATTTATTTATTTATAATTACAAAGAGCAATATTCAATTTTCATTTAAAAATATCATTTGTAATTATTTTTTATCCGTTCGCGTGTAAGCCTGTTTCCCGTAGGAATGAGAAGTTTACCCTTTGTGTTATTCTGATGTATAAACTATATTACCTACTGTTAATTTTCATCCAAATCCGTCCAGTAGTTTTTACATGATAGCGTAACAGACATCCATACATAGTTACACACGTTCACGTTTACAATATTAGTAGGATTTATCTTGTGGCGACATAGATGGCGCTGATCGTCGCCAACATTCTTTCCCGGCGGTACGCATACAAATGACACCGAAATGTATGGTAAATCCTATATCGCGCTATCAACATTTTCAACGCGGTTTAGTACATTACGGCTAATACCCGAAGTGCGGCTACACCTAGTTTTAGCCGGTTAGAAACATCAATAGGTTAGGTTAGTTAGGTTACTTTTTTGATACCACCCAAAAAATCATGATTTAAGCCAGTCTTTATATACATAGGTATAATTTTTTTTTTACAGTTTTCCATATTAAAAACACTTCTAACCGGCTTAAACTAGGTGTAGCCACACTTCGGGTATTAGCCGTAACACATATACAACTTCCGAAATCTTCTCAGTGGCCCCGCTTGGCCCTAGACCCGTTTCCTGTCTAGCCCTGGGAAATCTCCCCTTTTACCGCCAATATCTATTCATACAGATGGTTGCTTGAGTCTACTATAGAAACATATATTTAAAAATGTTTCAGAAAAGCAGAAAAGCAATCGATTTGACCCAAAGTACACAAGTTGTCATATTGACAAAACGTTTGGCACATTAGCACCAACTTGAAAACTTTTGTGACTTCCTGCTTGAGCAGCGTTATTCCGGTTTTGAAACAATACCGGTATTCTTATACATATCAATATTGTTCTAATAACGGAATTGGTGTGAAAAATATTAGAGAGGAAATGTTTATCTGATGACAGCTGTGATAAATTTTACATTTGTGTTTAGTCTTTAGACAAAAACAAAACCCTTATTGGCAAGAACCTGGTATTTTTAACATTTGCAATCACGTAATAAGTTCTCTAATAGAAAACAGCGAGAGCATGCTGACTTTTTTGAAATTTTACCAAATTAAAGTCCTTCATAGATAAATTAGTAATCCCTAATGAATTTAAAAAATCAATTTAATTTAATTCCCATGTTTTATTTCTAAATATCATTGTTTCCCACTACATTACATTCGATTCCCATTGGCTTAGGGGGCGTCCATAAACTACGTGAGGTGTTTTTTGAAATTTTCTGCCCCTCCCTCCCCCCCTGGTGAGATGTCGTGAGATTTTATTCGACCCCCTCCCCCATCCCCGAATCTCACGTGAGATTTTTCAAAATGTGAGTTTCTTACGTAAACGCGTGGGATTGTTATTACAATCTGGATTAAATAGACCAAAATAGTATAATTTTTTTTTGTTTCAATCAGAAAAAAAAATTGCGTGATATTTGCCGAGACCCCCCCTCTCTCCAACGTAAGATTAGATGAGATTTGACTCGACCCCCTCCCCCCCTTAAACACCTCACGTAATTTATGGACGCCCCCTTACATGCCTTCCATAATAGACTAGCCGGTCGATGTGGGTACCAAAAAATTTTTACACTTTTTTTTTACAAAGGTCCGCAACTTTCATTTTATCGGTGTGTACTTTGTTTGAACGGAAATATTTGATGCCGCAATCAAATTCCAAGTGCTGTCAAATGACAAACAACCATGCCAACCCACCAAAAATATGAGCGTTGTGAGCTCACGTTGTAAGTGCGACCATCAACAACCGAGGACGTAACGTAACGGAAAACGGGCGTTTCGAACGTTGTGATCGATAAGTTGAACGTAGCCGTAGTGACGCATGTCAATCATGATAGCTCTTTGCATGATAGTGACAGTGACAGACCTGACGTTTGTTTAAAAAAAAAAAACAAATAAATTACAAGAAAACGTAGTAAGCAAGACAAAGAATTTTTATTTCAAGAAAGTCACATTTATATTTACGTTAAAACATTAACGTTACTTTGAGTAAAAAATGAAGGTATGAGCTTGCGTTTGGAAGAAGCAAACGAAACTCAGCAATTAATGCAAAATGAAGGCGAAGATGAGGAGCCAAAAGTTCCGCCGCCAGCTACCTCGCCAATCAATAGTAACAAGACCTCCAGCGAGGCTGCAAGTTTGACTTCCAAAACACTAGGGCAGGCACACGACACCGGAAACAGCAGTATAAATGACTCGACAAAGTTATCATTTGTCAACGAAAAGCGATTACATCGTGACCCAATGCGATCTAATTACAGCAGCAAACCAAAACTGCCTAAAGAAACCACTGATGTTAAACATATGGAGAAGGCTCTATTGGAACTCCTGGATGACTTTCACTCTGGAAAATTGAGTGCATTTAGCTCAGGTTGTAGCATGGAACAAATGATAAATATCAGGGACCAGCAGGAACATTTAGCGAGACTTCACTTTAAATTATATGGGGAAGAAGATAATATGACTGATGAAAGCTTTGATAGTACAGCATCAAGAGACAAAATGTCACAATTAGTGCAAAGTTTAGAACAGCTATCTGCATCTATTGAACATTTGCATTCAAAAGGAGAAGCAACTTCTGAAGCTGCTGAACCTGCTAACAAACAAGAAGAAAACAATGAAGAATAATATAAAATACATTACTGTTACTAAATGTTTTATTAATAATGTTTTTGACATACATCCAAATCTTATAGAATAATGGAATTACATAAAATAGAATACAGCTAGTGCAGCAAACTTGTTTATCATAATTACACTTTTTGGTAGTATCATAGTATCAAAATAATTATTATAAAAGTAACAAAAGTAGTCTCAAATACACCTGCTTCACATTTTTAAAGAAATACATATGGCACATCATAGACAAATTAAAATATAAATGCAAAAATTTCGACAAAATTACTTTTACTATGAAACAGAAAAAACCTAGTTTGCTCAGCAATTTTGAACTAATTAAAAATTAGCTTCCAAATTTAAATGTGTTATCATAGGTTACAACAATTATTAACCTTGAGATTTTTTTCTAATTAATCATCTTTTTATTAGTATCATATTAATAAAAATCTACTGCAAATATAACAAAAAAAACATGTCTTTTTCAAACAATTTTTTTAAACCAAGAAAAACAGAAATATAAAACTTTTAATCCCATTTTTAAGTATCTACACATACAGTGGATGGTACATCATTTTTTTACATGCTTTTCTGCAAGTTGGACACCTTTTACCACTTGTCTTTATAGCTGCATCTAAACAAGTTTTACAAAAAACATGTCCACATAATGTAACAACCATAGGCTTAGCTCCCAGGCTGTCCATGCAAATTGGACAGTCACCCAGGCCTTTTTTTTGCGTTCTAGAGGAATTTGAGGTGGGTGGCACGGTGTTTGTAACATCTGTAGCTGTTTCTTCTACATTTGCATGTCTGTGTCTGCAATTATTTGTATGTTGTTGTTCAGATCTACGAGAAGCATTCAATTGAATATTTGTTTGTTCATCATCCAAGGGTGGTAGATCAAATAACTGCCTTAAACTATTACGAGCAGATAATATTGAACAGTTCTCACTTATCCTAGGTTGTGGTCTTACTAGGCTAGTTTCTAAAGATTTAAGAAACCTTCCATCAAACTCCCTGTCAGATACAACATATAAGAAATGAAAGCAATCTCTCTGAATGGTTCTAATTGGATAAATCTTGGTAAGACTGAAATTTGGCTTAATTCTTGACATTATTTCGTGGGCTTTTGTTATGGATCCAGTTTTATTAAAGTCATTAATAAGATGTGCCAGACTACAATTAGGAACTTCATGTGGTTCAAGTATTGGTAATGGAATCCTTTTGACTGTATTAACAATTTCGCGTAGGTAGTCACTGCCACTAATCGCACACTCTGATAGAAGAGACACAAGCTGTGGTGTGTCAGGTTCCTCCTCTGATGTTAATAATGCAGGTATAGAATTTGATAATGATACAGTAGCTATGGCTGTCACAGAAGTGCTAGGAAGCGGCTCTGTCGGTGGATCATTTGGTACAACATGTGTCACTGTATTTAATTTTTGAGTTTGGCTATATTTTTCAAGGATCACACTATTTTCTGCTAAAACATTGTCAACATCAATGATCTCACAGTCTTCATTAGAAAAAGTACCATTCACATCCACAGAACTATACACATCATCTACAACAACTGGTGAAGTGGGGTTTGCAATATGTACAGTTATTTGTGTTGGTGCGATGAAGCCTTCATCATCTATTACAATTGGAGAATCCAAATTTAAATCATTTTTCTTACCTGAAGATTTTTTCTTAGGTATAATTCTGAAACCATCATCATTTATGATTATAGTATCATAAGGAGTTTCTATTACTTCTATTTCATCATCTGGAGAATCAGGATGAGAAATACTTGAATTCACATTTTGATTTCGAACTTCCATATCAATTTTATCAGTTTTATCATCATTCTTAGATTGTAAATCTGTCTTAGTAATACATTTTTCCAAACGTTTATCATTTTCGTTAATGGTTTGTCTATCTCTAGATGTACTAGGCAAAGGTGAGAATCTGAGTGTCTCATCTGGGACATTTGGAGGTAGCCCGTAGATAATGGTTGTGTCACTGTCTGACCCAGTATCATTCTTTAATCTTTCAGCAATTTCAGAGCTCTGAGCGTTAAAGATGGAATTAGAAACAGTTGCCGGTGCTGATTTCTTTATTTTCTTGCGGCAAGGCCCTTCTTCACACAAATTTTCAGGACCCTTATCAGTTGAGTCATTTTCTTCATCAGAATCTTCAAATAATTTTTCTAAATCCTCTAAACTGGGCATGATAACACCATTCCCACAAATATTAATCTTGGCCCTTTTTTTGGAGGTTTTCTGTGCAGGTCTTTTTCTGTTTTGAATTTTATTGGCCAACTGTTTTGACATTGTTATCCCTTCATTTTCAGAATTTGATAATGCAAGGGCACGTCGCAATTTAGTTTTTGCATCTGCTTGTGTTTTTTTAGAACACTTCTTACCTCTAGTTTTATTGGCAGCAGTTTTGGGTTTCGGCATTTTCGGGTCTCAGATGTTGATGTTAGATCGACGACACAATAGATATCACAGGAATATCCTTTAGAATCTACCCATCATATAAGATATAAGGATAAGTAAAATGATAATTCCAGCAAAATGTAACTTGAACTTTTTTTGTAGTCAAATAGTCAAATCTATTCGATCGAATCGAAAGGCTTTCCTTTCCCAAAGAGTATAGAAACTACGTTATAGAACTCACTACCGTGGCTTCAATCAGGCAGTGTTACCAACTCCCAAAAATATTTATCCCTAAACCTATGTCAAAACCCCCTAAAATTGCCACAATAATTTGAAAATTCCCCTAAAAATATAATTCATAAAAATTAAATATAAATATATAATATAAAAGTAAAAATTTCTTAATTTTCTCTGTTTATAAATTATCTAATACGTTATAAATTATATCAATTTCTTCTGAAAAACAACCCCAAAAATACCCCTAAACAAATAAAAACCCTAAAAAAACCCCATCCCACTCATTTGCCCCCTAAATTTGGGGGGAAAACCCCTAAGTTGGGAGCCGTGCAATCAGGCTTTGTTTTTGCTCTGCGTGCTTTACCAACCCTAAGAAGAGTATGAGAGTTGATTTTTGAGTGTTACTTTTAGCAATTATTACAGGTAGCTTTTTACTATTAAGTAAATTTTCTAAGTAATTAAAATAAAATGCTATAGCAAAATTATTATTCTTAATTATTCATTTCGTTTTAAAGAGAAAATATTTGAAATAACATTGCACATATTTGTTTACTTACTATAATTTTATAGTAAGTATAACATAACAATCTGTGAAGAGTGGATGACGAACTCTTCCTATGTCGACCAGTAATAAAAATTATTACTGGTAGCTAGGCAACGGATTACGCTGTTGACTGTCATATAAAATTCTTCTTGTAAAATGTTTGCTATGTGTTTGCTATTAAACCATAATTTTAGTTTTCTCCTGTGTTTTACTGGGTAAATACATTTCTCACATGGTAGCAGAGCAAAACAATATCACGGGATAATGTCTGTTGTGAAAATTAATTCACTTGGCCGAGAAAACTATGACACATGTAAAGTCAGAAGTGGATATTTTATCATAAACACCAGTATATTTCAGTATTTATTAGTTTTATTCGACAAAACTTTTCACAGCAATTGTTTTTCAAGGCGTCTGTGCAGCGAATGAGTCAAATTTGCAATCGACAAATTATTCATGACATTGTTCGATTACACACAAATATTATTTAATTAAAAAGGATCATTTATACTATTTCAATAATTATTTTAAATTAATATTATAATCAATCAAATTAATTATATTTAAATAAATGAAAGTTTTATATTTGTTCAATCCCATTGAGATACTCATTATTATCGAACGGTCGTAGTACTTTCTATCTGTCTTCCTCACATCTAATACCAATACACATTATATTTACAATATCGTGCTAACAGTTCGGCCATCTGACTCTTAGGCACGTCCTCGTGACTGTAGTTTTAAAATCAATATCTATCGTATTCGTATAAACAAACATAAATTAATGAAACTTAGTATTACTTTTTTTATACAAACACATAATAATGGCATATTTTTCTAAGGCACACTATTGTTCATATTTATAATTCAATCAAAACAATGAAACGCATATCCAATTAACACTCTTGACAACTACTCGTAGATATAAGAGAGATCAAACATATCTGTGCTTAGTATTTAAATGAGCAAAGCTTTGACTGCATTTACCTACTATTATGACATAAGTTGTTACAATTAAATACTTATATATAAGAAAATATGTCACATTAAAAATTTTAAAATCAAATAGGTATCAGTCGTAACAGTTGTTTAAGATATTTCTCCGAAATAGGTTATCAACTTGCTACTAGGTAAGACACTTCAAAATTTTTCCAATTCACAAAACACACTTGCATCGCTTGTCCAAATAGATAACAATTTAACAGGCTTTTTTTTCATGAACAGTACAGACAAGGATGAAATAAACAAATTGAGCGATCTAAAGACAAATAATTCTCCAGGTTTTGATATATGTTAATCTGTATTGATAAAGAAAATAAAACATACAATACTAAACCCCTTAACGCATATTTTTAATTTAATCCTGGCCAAAGGCCTATTTCCAGAACTATGGAAGATTGCATTGATAGTTCCCATTCTCCTTGCGTATAAGCAGCATAAATTTACTGAAGATGCTGTCTCACTACTCGTTAACATAGTGTCAAAAGCCTTAGACAAAATTAAAGTTGTCTGGGAGTCCTTTTGGATCTAACTAAGGTTTGAGACACAGCATCAATTCCAATATTGTTACAAAAAAAAACTTCACTACGCAGAAATAGGAGGGTTGTCATACGACTGCTTTGCAAGTAACCTGAGTAATAGAAAGCAAATCCTTCGACGCTGCGTAATAAAAAGCAGACCCTTGTGACGAAGCATCCATAGATTTTAACATAAAATGTATAATAAAGACCTTACCTAGCATTTCTTCTACCTTTTTCCTCTTTCGCTAATTCAGAACGCGTCCTCAATCTTAACTTGACGCGCCTGTCAGATTGAAAACGATACACATGGCATTTCACAAATCAAAGTCCATTTGCCCGCATCCATCTTGTACTTCTTCCATCTCAAGTTCTCCATGCAATTGATATAGTATCGAACGTACATAAAACATAAAATAGGAGTCACTTTAGACGAACATCTTAATTTCAAAAGCCATATTTAATTCTTGTCATCTAGAATACGAAAAACTATTAATATAATGAAAAGTTTAAGAAACTCTACACAAAATCGAACAATAATCTCTTTTACTTTATTGCACTAAAGTTTGTGGAGACACAGCAAATCAACATTTTCAAATCTTGATAGAGTTAAAAGAGCCGTAATCAAAGTGATGCTTCGAAAAGATTTTAGGTATGACACAAACTCAGTTTTCAAAGAAAGTTAACTCTTAAGAGTAGGTACGTCAATTATAACAATAGGGGCACTTTATTGCCATATGCCAACAAAACTCTTAACTATTCAAAATTGTTAGAGAACAGAGACTTTTAAAATTCCTTTACCTGCTGTAAATTCAACATTCGCTCAACGTCTACCATATTTTCTACTTCCAGATTTAACAAAACGATCAATTAAAATTAAATTGGAAACCTCGACTATGTAGAAACTGAAAACTTAGTTACTACGGTTGACAAAGTAAGAAGAATAACATAATTTATTAAATAGATACCCCACTGCAAATATATACCTATACAAATCCTACACACACAATTATTAACAAAGCCAAGCTTTATTTTATTTATACCTCCAAGGAATGACATAATGGAGTTATTTTCTTCTTTTTTTTTGTTCTTCAATTTAAATTGACCAAATTTTGACTAAGGTCCGTTGTTTCTTCTTCTTTTTATTGATGAATAAATGCTTTTTATATTTTATTGTTGTATTAAATTCAAACCATCTGCCCATATTTATATTTCGTAATGCAACCTGTAACAAACCTGTAACATTAAAACCTGTTTTTTTTTATTTCTTATTGAGTGCTCAACCTAAATATGAAAATGTCTTTCGGTCTCCTTGTACACTGTTTGGTTCTGCGTCATAGGCTTAACCTTAGCTAAGTGCAGAGCCACCATCACCCTGTGTTAAGAATGCTAGGAAAAAGAACAAATTTGTTAAATTTGTTAAGATGTTATTCTGTTGTAAATTCTTACTTTGGTAAATAAATATTATTTACAATCTAAATTACGATTGTATAATTTCGAAAAAAGTGACGAGAGTTTTTTTCGCCAACTTTGCTCTCTCGGTCTACAACGGCCATTGCTAATGTATGTAGGGGTGTCCCGTGACATTTTTTTTTAATTTTTGTTTTTATGCTTTTGATAATGTATAAGCGATTAGTTTTAAATCCTTCATACAATTGAGTGATTTCATTTCGTTTCATTTCATTTCATTTCATTTCATTTCATTTCATTTCATTTCATTTCATTTCATTTCATTTCATTTCATTTCATTTCATTTCATTTCATTTCATTTCATTTCATTTCATTTCATTTCATTTCATTTCATTTCATTTCATTTCATTTCATTTCATTTCATTTCATTTCATTTCATTTCATTTCATTTCATTTCATTTCATTTCATTTCATTTCATTTCATTTCATTTCATTTCATTTCATTTCATTTCATTTCATTTCATTTCATTTCATTTCATTTCATTTCATTTCATTTCATTTCATTTCATTTCATTTCATTTCATTTCATTTCATTTCATTTCATTTCATTTCATTTCATTTCATTTCATTTCATTTCATTTCATTTCATTTCATTTCATTTCATTTCATTTCATTTCATTTCATTTCATTTCATTTCATTTCATTTCATTTCATTTCATTTCATTTCATTTCATTTCATTTCATTTCATTTCATTTCATTTCATTTCATTTCATTTCATTTCATTTCATTTCATTTCATTTCATTTCATTTCATTTCATTTCATTTCATTTCATTTCATTTCATTTCATTTCATTTCATTTCATTTCATTTCATTTCATTTCATTTCATTTCATTTCATTTCATTTCATTTCATTTCATTTCATTTCATTTCATTTCATTTCATTTCATTTCATTTCATTTCATTTCATTTCATTTCATTTCATTTCATTTCATTTCATTTCATTTCATTTCATTTCATTTCATTTCATTTCATTTCATTTCATTTCATTTCATTTCATTTCATTTCATTTCATTTCATTTCATTTCATTTCATTTCATTTCATTTCATTTCATTTCATTTCATTTCATTTCATTTCATTTCATTTCATTTCATTTCATTTCATTTCATTTCATTGGTTCTTGTAGTAAAAGGATGTCGCTCATGCTCACCCATCCGCTACTAGTCCGACTGGGATCCGCAATCGAGACGTCGCTCATGCTCATCGCCTTGATTGGGGACCTCACGAAACTTACGAACCAAAAGACGTTGCTCATGCTCATCGTCTTGGTTCGGAACAGATCATATCATACGATTTAACAGACGTTGCTCATGCTCATCGTCTGTACCATAATCACATCGTTTTCCTACAAAGCGTCGCTCATGCTCACCGCCTTGATTGGAAACCTCACGAAACTTACGAACCAAAAGACGTTGCTCATGCTCATCGTCTTTGTTCAGAACAGATCATATCATACGATTTAACAGACGTTGCTCATGCTCATCGTCTGTATCATAATCGAATCGTTTTCGTACAAAGCGTCGCTCATGCTCACCGCTTGTACCATGTTTTTTTACAAATTCCGAGAAAATATTTTTATTCCATATCTCAAAGACTAAACTTTTCCTGCAAATTCGACTCCGGTCTGCAGAGTGCCAACGACTGTCAGGCTACGCACGATCGTTGCTCCTGCTCATCGATCGTCGGTTGTTTAAATTCCTTCTTTTGCACTAATATCTGTGAACTCTCGATCGACACTCGCGCGACAATTCCGCGTCACTATCGCTCGTGGTTGATTCATTCATCTGAAACTTTTCCATTTATGTGTGAGTTTAGTTAACTTTGCAACCTATTAACATATACTTACAATATGATCATGGTACAGTTGTACATTCTGCCAGTGTAAAGTCAAACACAAAATCAAGAGTATTTCTTCAAAAATTAGGACATATTAAAATGAAATCAAAATGAAAGCCACATATAAACAACATGGCAAACCCATGTAGATAAGGAATAATTTCCTAATTGTTTTGCTTTCAATTAAAAGTCGGATACGGTGAGAAAATAATATGCAAGTAATCAACCAAAAACTACCGTGAAAATATAACACCTCTTAACTCAAATGTGTCTTGTTGCCATTATCATTGAAATTTAAAAAAAATGAAAAGTCGGTGACGTCACATAAAAAAAAATTTACTTGAATGAGAAGTAAATAAAATTTAAACACTTCATTATCATACCAATTATTACTATTTATACATTTATTTGCAAACCTGCAACGGTCAATTCATGCAAAACATTCTCTGTACGCTCTAAGTCAAACAAAAAAAAATTTCAAAACTAGAAAATTTTCTTACGTTATTTTTCCAGGGCGTGGCGAGAGATTTCATTATTCTCGTTCATCCCACTTCTGAACTAAAGTCAGAAGTGGATATTTTATCATAAACACCAGTATATTTCAGTATTTATTAGTTTTATTCGACAAAACTTTTCACAGCAATTGTTTTTCAAGGCGTCTGTGCAGCGAATGAGTCAAATTTGCAATCGACAAATTATTCATGACATTGTTCGATTACACACAAATATTATTTAATTAAAAAGGATCATTTATACTATTTCAATAATTATTTTAAATTAATATTATAATCAATCAAATTAATTATATTTAAATAAATGAAAGTTTTATATTTGTTCAATCCCATTGAGATACTCATTATTATCGAACGGTCGTAGTACTTTCTATCTGTCTTCCTCACATCTAATACCAATACACATTATATTTACAATATCGTGCTAACACATGGGTAATTCATGCAAAAGCTTACCTAGTCAAAAATAAATTGTGGAAACATTTTAGCAACAAGTTCGTGATCACTGGATCAACAAGTCGATGGGTGCCTGGAATAAGACCGCAATAGCCATAGTAGCAGTTCTCCGATTAAGCCATTTTTGTATTCTATGGACCGTGTTACACCTTGTGAATTTTTTTCAAAATTTTATCGTGAAAGCTGCCTGATTTAGCAAAATCAGTATGGGTATTGATTGTTTATTCCACGTTCATCACTCGACTTTTGTTTACCCGAATAATGGGCCTATGCCCAATGATAAAAAAAATATTTAGTCTTCTAGAAGCAATGGGCCTTGCGGCAGTGTTCCCGGAAATGAACTTTTTATAAAGATTTATAATAAACATTGTTGTACGTGTATTGAAAATTTTTGCTCGTTAATATTAAATATGGTTTTCTTCCAGATATTAAAAAATAATATACTGTAAGTTTGTGACTTACTTTTTATATTTATACATTATTAAAGTTTCGTATCTTCAGTGGAAAAAAGGTATAAGCTGAAAACGCCGAAAAAGGCATAGGAACAAAAAAGTTATTCTTCTTCTGATGAATCAAAGACCTCCAAATTTAATAGATTCAGTTGCTGGTAACAAATTTCTATAGAATGTTTGATAATGTTAAGTAACAATTGAGTATAAGCATATGACACTTCATCAGGACCCACGGCATTGATATTATTTGTTTTACGTGTCCGCGTTAAAGTACCTACGATTTGTCGTGTCTAATACCTCATACTCATTGCTTTCGATATCATAAAAAAATACTTCTTTTTTTGTTTTTATTGTCAACTTGATGTTTATTATGGTTTTCCTTAATTACAAAATTAATTCGTGTAATTACAAAACTTAGTAAGGTAACAGCAATAAACTTTATCCATCATGCCTCTTTCACTCGAAGATTGTGTTAGAATCATGACTTTCCTAGAACTGGGCATCAGCATGCGTCCTATTGCTAGAATGGCAGCTGTGACCTTACGAACGGTCCGGAACGTGAAGAGAAGATGTGAAAAGACTGGAAATCATCTGAGGCGATCATGTAATGGAAGACCCAGGTGCACTAGTACCTGAGAAATCCGATATATTGTTACGACGGTGTTAAGGAATCGCCACATCAATGCAGTTGAAGTGCAGCAACAGCTTCTCCACACCCGAATGGACTACATTAGTGATAGTACAGAGAGAAGAAGACTTGCTGAAGCCAATCTCAAACCCCGAAGACAAGCGAGTGGTCCCAAACTCGAGAGAGGGCATTGTGTAGCGAAACTACAGTACGCTCGTAAACATTTACACTGGGACGAAGAAGAATGGTTAAGGCTTTTGTTCACAGGTGAGCCTCGATTCTCACCCTTCAGTTCAGATGGGAGGAGGAATGTCTACAGACGACCTGGTGAGCGTTACATAGGGGTGAGGGTAGCACAGACTTAGTGGCTATAGAAAACGGAACGCTGTATGGTGATTAATATGCCCAAGAGATTCTTAATGAATATGAGAGTCGGGTCGATGCTGATGCAAGAGAATATTTGTGAAGCGTAATGGATTGGCTGATCTCAATCCCATTGAACACGCCTGGGTCGAGCTCCTACCACTCTCAGAGCATTAAAACAGGCCCTAATAGAAGAATGGGAAAACATTCCTCAACATCGGCTCCGAAACCACATTTTCAGTATGCCAAACCGACTGGAATAGTCAGAGTCAGAGTAGGCAACACCTGTTATTAAAATTAAAAAATGTGGTACAAAACACTTTTAAAACGTTTATTTATTTTGACAGAAATGCCTTTTTGTTTTATCTTTTTTTTGTATTAAAAATGTTATAAATGTATAGTTTACTATATTACAAAAGAAAGCTGATAAAATTTCCTTTAACACTTTTTTTTTTAAATCTCTAGTTTCAATTCTTTAGATAGCAAATTTTAAAAGTGTACTACTTAGTTTTGCAGGTCAGTGTAATTCAAATCTCTTGTCGCTGGGAATTTTTCAAAACATTTCAGCTTGCACTTGCAAATACCTCTCATCTGTTTTTATGGCTGCTCACCCGTATTTTTTCTATGTTTTACTTGTTCTATAGACCAGTTTTCTGGTTTTCATTTTCTTTTTCTAGGATTGATGTCAGCTTGTGTTAAGCTTCAGTTACTAACTAATACTGGCTGAGATGACATTGCCTCAAGCTCTGTTGTTGTATTATGTCCATTTGGATAGTTTACAGTTAGTTAATGGCAGCCAATCGAAGATTGCTCGGCGTCAGGAACTATGGCAATAACATTTTCAACATTGGCTGGTACATTTCTTGTAGGGTTTGTCGTAGAAATAGATTGTAGGAATGATTTTTCATTATGCGCAAATGATGCAAGCTCTATTTTTGGGTACTCTAGATGGACGAGTTTCAGCTTTATCATGACATACAAATTCTGTCATTGTTACTGATAGAAATATGTTTTTAAGGATTAAATACAAATACGACTGTAGGTGAATGTCGCCATGAAAAATAGTTCATTACGAGGTATATAAGTTGGAGTAGAGAAAAGTTTAATATTACCGAAACAATTAACATTTAAATTTACATCACAGTCATTCAATAGTGAATGTGGTAGAGTTTCCCTAATTCTATTATCGGAATAGGACTGGAACTCGGTAAATATTCGGAAAATGGCTCTGGCATCGATATATTCACTCATATGCTCCCTCTAGCCTAACGTCTCGATGCTACGAAATCTTTTGAGTCTAAAAAACAGTAATCATTCTGTTTTTACTACAGCACAGAAGTTTGTCGGCTTATCCTTGGGTGAAAAGAAAGTTATTAGTGAAAGAAAGAAGTTAACGTTCTTATTCAAACCTATCATAAGTTAATAGGAAGTAAGCACTCATATCGCTTTTTTATTGTTATTAAAATAATATCGTATGATAAGTAAGCGTAAAGTGAAATGAAACCAAATAAAACGTTTTCATGTTTACAAGACTGTGGTGTAAAAATATTCAACGGATATAAATCATACGATTATTTACTAAGAAATTGCACTACTATATTAATTATATTTTCTCTAACTAAAACTTTTGTGATCATTCCAATACAACCATATTCATTCGATATACAGCATTCGTGAGTACATTTTCCAAGTCGATAATTAAATTCCTGTAACATCATTGCAAACTGCTATTACTGTATGCGCCATTCATTCTTCAGATCAACGCACAACGCTGTAATATACTATTGCTGTTTGATTTAATGAGCTCTTTTTACCGGAATAAAACCACAATGGAGTCATACAGAAACCTATTACAATGCATGAAGTGGCAATATGGATTTTTACGTTTTTTTGCTATTTTTTGAGTATTAATAATCTTGTATAAACTTTAAATCACTTCAGCAAAAAATACCGCATTGTTTGATATACCCCCCGTTCCGATACGCCTCATAGTTTTGTAATTATTCAAGGTTTTACGTAAATCTTTTTTCCTGTAAAATTGTGATTTGTCGATTGCAGCTTTATTCCAATAACCCATCGAAGTCAAGAAGATATAGACGCAGACGAAGTAGCAAAATCTGAGCTGTTACTTCTCATCTCTTCATCGGAACTTAAGCAAGTAAAAAACTGCAAAACCGCAAAAGATGTCTGGGATGCACTGCAGTCTATTTATGCCAGCAAAGGACCTGCACGTAAGGCAAGCCTTTTAAAACAACTAATCCTGAACAAGTTGCATGCAAATGTGATGTATGTGATGTTCGAGAGCACCTAATGACTTTTATGGATACAGTCGACAAACTGAATGATTTAGACGTTCAAATTAACAACGATCTACTATCCATTATCATGCTCTACAGTCTCTCAGAGGAATACGAAAACTTTAGAATTGCAATCGAGACACAGGATACACTACCGAGTCCGGAGAAACTGAAAACTAAAATTATTGAAGAGAGTGACGCTCGACGACGCAACACCGACTTCAACGAACCAAGTACCTCCGAAGAAGCACTCTACGCAAGTTGTAAAATATGCAAAAGACAAGGAAACATCTTTAAGCGCAAAACTCACAAAATCTGCACCAATTGTTAGAAGAAAAACACCTTCAAAAAGGAGAAATCCAATCATTCCAGCAAACCTGAAAATAATCACTTTGTTTCACCACAGCAGCAATGTCTACTAACGAACAAAGCTGACAATAAACATATTTGGGTGCTAGATAGTGGCTGTACTTCTCATATGAGTTATCAGAAAAATTTGTTCAATAACATGAAAAGTACATCAAGGAAACTAAATTTTGCTAAAGATGATGTATCTGTTGGGATCAAAGGCACTGGAACTGTATCTATTAAAACCAAAGCTGGAAAACTAGTTACAGATACTCACCTGATGAACACGTTGTACGTACCAAGCCTGAGTACTAACTTATTGTCAGTCGGCAAGATGACGGATGCTGGTTGCACTGTCATTTTTTCCAAAACAAAAGCAACTGTCAATAATCCAAAAATCGGTATTACAATTACAGCCGAGAAAGACTCAGATGGACTATACTACGTCAAACCCCAGAAGCTAAACGATCGCAATAATCTTACCAACATTGAAATTACAAAACCGGTGGCAAAATTATCAAACACTTCAATAGAAGAATGGCACAAAAGATTAGGACATATGAATACTAAAGATATGAAGCTAGCTCTTAAGAATGCCAGCCTCATTGGCTTGGATTTTGATGAGAATGAAAAACTTCCAGAGTGTGAAGCCTGCATTCGAGGAAAAATGCATCGAACTCCAGCCTCTACAGACAGAATCACTCCAAGAACAACAGAACGCCTCGAAATTGTTCATAGCGACGTGTGTGGACCAATACAGACTCCCACACTAGGACAAAACAGGTATTTTGTCACCTTTATCGACGATTTTAGCAAATACTGCAAAGTCTACTTGATGAGGAACAAGAACGAGGTACTCAGCAAGTTTAAGGAGTTCAAAGCGTCTGAAACCTTTACAGGAAACAAGATAAAATTCCTGCAAACAGACAATGGCACTGAATATGTCAATTCCGAATTTAACGCTTACCTCAAGCAACATGGAATCCAGCGAAGGCTCTCCGCTCCTCACACTCCTCACCAGAATGGTGTTGCAGAGAGGAAAAATCGCACACTAGTAGAAAAAGCTAGAACTATGATGCTAGAGGCCCACGCTCCGTTATACTTGTGGGATGAAGCTATACTTACCGCCAACTACCTCTGCAACAGGGCAATCAACCAGAGCATCGAAGGAATGACACCTTACGAAAAATGGGTAGGAAGGAAACCCTGCGTTAACCATTTATACGTTTTTGGCTCCAAAACATTCATTCTTTTAAAAGGCTCTACACAACATAAATTTGCAGAAAAAGCAATCCCAGGAATGCTAGTTGGATACTCTGAAACTTCGAAGGCATTCAGAATATACGTACCTGCAAAAAGACGAGTCATTATCAGTAAGGATATTAGGGTGATGAAGAAAATGTTCTACGATAGTCAAAACACTACTCAACCTTTCGACACACCTCAACCCGAAACTGATGAAACTATAAACAATGACTGCAACGGGATTTTAATACTGCAAAACAATGATACCCTGCAACAACAAGGTACTCCAGGGCAAGAAAACATAGTTCACAGCACCGATAATGTACAAAGTGACTATGAATCTATCCATGAAGATGACATTAGCCCTGACGACAGACAAGACAATCTTGTGGAAAATATAGCTACGCAGGACGTAAGGGAACCTCATAATGAAGTACCTGAACCTGAACGGAGACAACTTCGTGACAGAGCACGGATCGCTCCTCCAAAAAGATTCGATGACTTCATTATGGCAGCAATTGACGCAGAAAAGTCTGAGGAGCCACAAACCTATTTCGAAGCCATAAACAGTAGCGACAAAACTAACTGGCGCAATGCAATGCACAGTGAATTTACCTCTTTGAACAAGAATCAAACCTGGGAACTTGTAGAATTGCCTAAAGGCAGAAAAGCTTTACCTTGTAAATGGGTCTACAAGAAGAAATTAAATCCAGACGGTACAATTGATCGCTACAAGGCCAGGTTAGTAGTAAAAGGATTCTCACAAAAACCAGGGCTAGATTATGACAAGACATTTAGTCCTGTTGTCCGACTTAGTACCATAAGAGCGGTATTAGGATTAGCTGCACAAGAAAATATGTGTTTACGACAATTCGACGTCTCAACGGCCTTCTTAAATGGCATTGTACAAGAAGAGATATACATGTCGCAACCCGAAGGGTACAAAGATGGTACAGCGAGGGTGTGCAAATTGAAGAAGAGCCTTTATGGACTAAAACAAGCTCCTCTCTGCTGGAACACATGTATATCAGAATATTTGACCAAAACCGGTTTTACCCAAAGTACGGAAGATCCTTGCTTGTACATTAAAAAAGGGCTTTTAATAGCACTATATGTGGATGATGGTCTAGTAGTCTCAAAGAACGAGAAAGTAACAGAGAATTTCATCGAACAACTAAAACGCCGTTTTGAGATAACAACCAAACCTGCATCTTATTTTCTTGGAATGGAAATTCACAAGGCTGAAGACGGAACTGTAATACTTGACCAAAAATCGTACACGAAGAGGATTTTGGACAAGTTTGGAATGGCTCATTGTAAGCCAGTTCCAACGCCCGCTATTAAGCCTACTCAGGATGAAGAAAATGATAATGAACCTGATGACAGCAATTTTCCATACAGACAGGCTGTAGGAACCCTAGCCTACTTAATGGTCGCTACGAGACCTGACATTTGCTACGCCGTAAGTGTCGCGTCCAGACACCTAGAAAATCCTACAAAGCTTGACGTAAAGAACCTGAAACGAATACTCAGATATCTGAAAGGAACAACTGAAATGGGTCTGGTATTCAAGAAATCGGATCGGAATGGTATCATAGGTTACAGTGATGCAGACTATGGAGGGGATGCCACGACTGGTCATTCAACCACTGGAATGGTATTTTTATTTAATGGACCAATATTGTGGAAGAGTCAAAAACAAAGTGGTGTTTCACTCTCCTCAACTGAAGCCGAACTAGTAGCCTTAACTGAAACTGCGAAAGAAGTAATTTGGCTAAAAGGATTACTTCGAGAAATCGCCAATTTAGAAGAAGTACCGGTGATAAGGGTTGATAACGAATCGGCAATCAAACTGTCTGAAAACCCCCCTTACCAGTTCCATCAGCGAACAAAGCACATAAAGTTGAAACACTTCTTTATAAGGGAATGTGTATCAAATAACGAACTCAGAATTCAACATGTGCCCACAGAACTGCAGCTTGCAGATCTCTTCACGAAGCCGCTCTTCGGTCCGAAGCTGAAACAGCTCACCAAGAGGATTGGACTAGAAACCCCAACACATAGAAATTGGACTTAGAAATCGTCAAATTTCTCAAAGTTCGGTGGGTGTGAAGAGTGGATGACGAACTCTTCCTATGTCGACCAGTAATAAAAACTATTACTGGTAGCTAGGCAACGGATTTCGCTGTTGACTGTCATATAAAATTCTTCTTGTAAAATGTTTGCTATGTGTTTGCTATTAAACCATAATTTTAGTTTTCTCCTGTGTTTTACTGGGTAAATACATTTCTCACACAATCTTAGCTTTCTTGTGTTATTTATTTATTATATTTAGTTACTTTCTTAACTTTCACTTAGTCTAAATCATAGTTTAAATAATCAAAACTGAGCAAAGGTAAATTATACTTAACAAAAAATTACTTCGTCGATTTCTTACAAGATCACATATTAAACCAGCAGCACTGAAGATTTCATTATCTCATGATCTCATTTAAATTTTAAGATTCCGTCACTATCCGAAATTATCCGAAACATTTATTTTGGTTTCGGTTACGAATACGGATATTTTTTTATTTCGGATATCCGGTAGTTTCGGTTACGGATATGGATATCCTTAACATCCCAGGGGGCCTAAAAGAACTGCTTCCGAAAACAAAAACTGGGCATTGCTGGAGGGGTACTGGTTACGTTTTGAGCAAAAATAATTGTTTTTATGATTAAGGGAAAAAAAAATTTCTTTACTTAATTTACAAAATTGCAATTATACTATCAGATTTTGCGATGATTTCAAATTAAATAGGGTTTTAATTTAATTTGCAATGTAATAAAAATAATCGCACCTGAATCAACATTTGATTGGTGAGCTATGATTTCAAGCGCTGAATAGAATATGACTTTTCAATCCTTAATAACTTTTTTAAATTGGGTTTTCTGGGAATACTGTTAGTGAACTTAGTTACTATTGAGGCTCCAGAATACATGGTTTCAGGCTTCGGAAGTGGTCTTTTTACACCCGTTATTAGAGTTCCGTTCCCATAGGATAGAAATGGGACCCTTTAATAAATTCCGTTGTCTGTCCGTCCGTCCATCGGTAAATATTGCAAGTAGTTTTTTAAACTTAAATTCGCTGTTGGTAAGTTTTCATGGGTTGTATTGTATTATTAGTGCTCTCGCTTAGTGATTCAAGTTCAGTGAGTGATAGTAGTAGTTAACTCAAAATACACCATGCGAAAAGAGCTTGCACGATACGGTGTAACTACCATGCAGCGTTTATGATTTTCCTTTTTTAATAATGTGTCATTTATTTCTTGGAAATAATTGTAATTTTCAGTTTGATCAACAAATGCAAATCATTTAAATTTAAATCTTTATAAATATAAAAAAATAACGCCAAATAAACGTGTCACCGGAGCTGCGACTTTTAAACGTGTACACCAATTTTTATTTTATATTGAGTTATGACTATAAGAGCTCCTGCGGTACCTATTATTATTAAGCCACTGGTTGACTGGTTGTAATTTAATTAAGCATTTGTCATCACCATTAAGAAAATACTAGATTTAATACGAGTTTCAGATTAAAGTTTATTTTCTAAATACACCCATAAGTGTTGGAATGAAACATTTTATTTCCATTTATAGGTATCGGTCAAAAATGTTTCAACAACATCACAATACCTACTCACAGATCGTTCACTCACACAAACATCATTCAATTCGTACGTCTTACGTCGGTGTCACAGTGTCATCTGTCTGTGTCGTTCGTTTCATTCATTTTAGAAAAGAGAACGAGGTAGTTTGCGAAGGTAACTGTAATGTAAATCTTTAATTTATTTGAAACAATTTGTAGCAGTAATAAACTGCAAATTAATTGTACTTAAAGTGTCTTGTGTTCTAAGTTCTACTTACTGGAGTTTCTCTAAAAATATTATTGGCCCCGATTTGTTACAATTGGCTCCATTGTTCTATATAGTTTTTCTGGCCACATCCTCAATTTTGCTCATGATACGCGGCATTAATATAAAAGAACGTTTTTCTGTGAAGTTCATTCACCTTTAAGTTCGGTGTTTGTTGGTTTCAGCTGCTATCACCTGCATCGTGGAGCCTGAAAGATATCATTGTATGTTAATATTAAACCGTCCGTAGACCATTGCGTCGCCGACATTGTATACAATCGAAAGATTTGCTATCGTTTCAAATATGACGGAGTCGACTTCTCTTGATCCGAACTTGCGGAACCGTTTATCGAGATATCTTCATACTGGCAATGAGCTGCCCAAGTATTTTCCTGGATGTTGGTCTGCACATAAATATTTTGAAGTGGACAAGTTAAAGGCAATCGACGAGGCTCTGGCGAAAAGTGTAAACAATGTAGAAGTAGTAGATTTGATTCTTAAGGTATGTCTAATTTTATAATAATTTGATTAACTCATGAACAGAATCTACATATCTTACATTTTATTATCCTTTAGGCTTACAAAGATGGTATGTATACCAGGTTTGAAACAATTGCTTTTGCTCTTACAAAATGTCTGTTACGTGGATCTCCGAATGTGAAGGAAGCAACTTACAAAGCAGCTGCAGAAATATGTAATAAACCAGAGGAAATGATGCTATTCAATAAATTCACTAGGGTTTTAAAAACTGGTGAGTAGTGCGTAGTTAATATATTGCAGCGCTATAACAAATGTATGTTTTTGATCTATTTCATGATTGTGGTATTTATTTACTATTTATAGGCAATGGTAGAGGTTGGTGTAAAAATGTCCAGGCTTGGTACAATAAAAAAACCCCAATGGAACTTGCCAAGGAGATGTCTAGAGTCAGAGCTAGGCATGGGCGCTCACACAAAACCTTGCTCCGAAAGTCACATGTCAAAGTAGATCCTAATGAACGTGGTATGTTGTTATTCAGGTTAAAATATTTTCGACTTTAAAACGCACTTGTAAGTGTATCATTAACTGTGTTCAGCCAACCATAACATACTTGTAACATTGCAATGAGATTTATGTTCTACTTTCAGCTAGGGATGCTGTTATAAAGTATGCCATCTTTGGTTTGAAGAGAGCAAAGCAGCTTGTTGGAGAAACAAATGAAAATAAAGAGATCTTTGATTACATACAACATGTAGAAGACTTGAGACATTGTGAGGACCCCGTTGCTGCAGCTGAGATTGCCACACAACACCAATTTACCTTAGACCATGTCCCTGGCCATCTGTTGACTTCACAAGATGTAAGTTCCAAGTAGTAGCACAGATTAGGTACACGGTTTTGTTAGATAAAAAAAAAGCTTTTATTCTATAATAGTGTTAGTATTTTATCAAAAAATAAATTATTATCTCTCACTACTTTTTAAGTGGTATTTAGTTTTGTGGCTATTCATTTTATTTTATGATAATAATTGTTCCTATAGGTCTGGAATGCAATTTTACCACAAATGAGCCTGGAACAGCTTCTGTACAACATCCAGCGTATTCACAACATGGGTTTTCTCACAAGTGATTCTACAACAACTGCTATAGTTGTATCTATACTCAGTAACCAAGATGTAATAAAAAAATCAAAAGTCACTCCTATATCAGTTTATATCACTTTGAATAACTACAAGAAGAAATCTAAGTAAGTTGTAACAGAAAAGTATTTTTCAACACACTTGCTAGAAAGAGAGCCTTATGACATCGTTTTTAGGGCCGTAAACCGACCTATTAAACACGTGTGTGTAATAATATTACACACTAGTGCATAATATGACGATCCCTACAAAGTTAAGGTAGTGTCTCACTGCCAATTATATGCTAGTAAACAGAGCATTTTCAATTTGATCGGGTTATACAGTTTTTTTGTGACAACAAAGAGGTTTTGTGCCTTTGAAAATCTATTTACATATTTGGAATAAATAAATGTGTCTATATTAGAAAAAAAAACATTAATTATTATCAAATTATTGAAAATAAACAGTAATTCGTTACAGAATCATTGTATTTTAGATCAAAGTATACATTTAAATTTTAAAAATAGGCTGTACGGCGGCTGATTTCCCGAATCCCGAATTCTTTATATTTTGTTTACATTGCATTTGTTGCTGTGTAGAAAAACTATTTAAGCAAGATAAATTGTTTTTCTCGCAAGTGTGTTTAAAAAGTGCGTATGGTACTCATGAGCAACATGTTCATTATACAATGAACAACTTTGCACACTTGTATATACTATATTATACTACATATACTATATACTATTAAGTGTGTGCAAGATAAATATTAATTATTTAGAAGTAGTATATCGCCCGCGGCTTCAAATGCGCCAATTTTAGATTTTTAATTAAAATACACGTGGCGCCCTCTATGTAGATCAAAATTTAACTTGTAGTTAATTTTAAATTCAATTTAAAAATCAAACTTAATTTGAGTTAAATAATCAGCTAGATACATAGGTAAAGCTAGAAAGATTTTATTACAAGTTTATGCATACAAATGTGAAAAGACTTTCTGCAACCAAATATATATGAAATTGAATATCTTTTTAATTGTCCATAATTCTTTTACATATTAAGTATTTTGTATTTCTTCCTAGGCCAATGAAGCACGAGAAGGCTAAGGTTTTTCTTGAAAAGGAGCAGCGGCGGCGAACAAGACAAGTGTTTGACAACAACACTGGTCTTTGGGAATGGGCTGTTACCCGCAGGCATCCTAAAGAAGTTAAACACTGGGGTAAGGTTTTTTCTATAAAAAGAAGTTCCATTCTGCCTTATCATCATTACTAATTATTTTTAATCTGTGCAGGTATTGATCAACCGCCGAACCCAACTATCATAACTGCCCTCAATAAGCTGATAGATCATACATGGTTGCTAACACCACCTACTAAAAAGCGATACTTGATCACCATGGACATGAGGCATCATATGTTTAAAGGTATTTTAAGATATTTTTGGATATTTATTTCTAAAGATAATAGACAATATACGTAATTGTTTAGTACAGTTATTTATTATGGATTAATTTTTAAAATAAACTGTCAAGTCTAACTTACAAATCTATACTAATATTATAAAGCTGAAGAGTTTGTTTGTTTGTTTGTTTGTTTGTTTGTTTGAACGCGCTAATCTCAGGAACTACTGGTTCGAATTTAAAAATTATTTTTGTGTTGGATAGACCATTTATCGAGGCAGGCTTTAGGCTATATAACATTACGCTGCAACTATTAGGAGCGAAGAAATAATGGAAAATGGGGAAAAAACGGGGAAAATTATTCATCCTTGAGGGCTTCCGTTGCGTGCGCTGCGAAAACGGTTCTAGAAACCAAAAATATATGAAGTATGAAAGAATTAAGGGAACTTTTTACCGCGGGAAAACTTCGCATTCCCACGGGAAACCGACTTCTACGCGAACGGAGTCGCGAGCGGCCTCTAGTGTTTCATAATTATTATTCTAGGTCGCCACTTCTGCAAAAACTTCGTAGTTCCGAAGAAGGGTAAGAAGGCAGCGGCCAAAGGGAAAGTGGAGGTAGTTGGGGACAAGGACAAGAAAAGCAAGAAACACTTGTTTGCTGAGTGCTTTTACAATAAAAATGTCACTCCGGGACACGCAGGTAAATAAAATTATATTATAATATTGAAGACCTCTGTGACGCAGCGATATTTATACCGTACAATAAAGCAGAAGATCTCGGGTTCGATGCTCAATTTATTTTTTTATGAAAATTTGGTCATTCATGGTGTAACAGTTCATTATGTGGTACCTGTAACATACGTGCTTATTTAAGTGCCATATAATTCGTTTGTAAGTCTAGATATTAAAAAAACTTTACATTAATGTAATAATATTGTTTCAGCTATAATATTGGCCTTGCAGCTGCTAAAACGCGAGGAGAACGTCAAGATCGCCGTGTTCACTGAAAATGGTATACAGACAGTTAATATTGAACGCAATTTTAGCAGCATTGAAGAGGCTGAGTTTCTTCTCAGGGTAATTAAAATTAATAACATTTACATCTTTTACTCGCCATATTTTTGTTAAGAAAAATAGATTTAAAATTATATTTAGTTAGCTGAGGGATCACCCACTTTAGAATTGAAACCTACATACGACAGTAAAGACCATTGCTTTGTGTTATACACATTATAATAACTTCAATCGTTATTCCATCATTTTATAACGCTCAAATGAGTATTTTAACAGTGTCCTGTTATTTTTCCATCAGAATGCCACACTTGGTCGCGTCCAACTAGACGAGCCTATACAGTGGGCAACTAAGAACAACCACGAAGTGGATGTGTTTATTAACATGGTGGATCGGACCACGAGATACATGGAGCTGGATCAAGCCCAGCGCGGGGGACGAGGACCTGGCGGCAGGTACTGATAAATTGATATAAATATAATAATAATAATAATAATAAATCTCCAGACTAACACACCAATTATGTGGTCCTATGGTAAGCGCATTAAGCGCTTGTGTTACAGGTACCACACAATGGACTAGGGGAGAACCTAGTCTCAGTATCAATATAGTATCAATAAATATATTTGGTTTGCCAAAGTATTTAAGTGCATAACTTCTGAACTTCAGTTTTTTTTACTTTTGTATTGGTTACGACAAGGATAAATAAAAGAAAATGATTTATATATGTAAGGTGAATGTGATAGAAGATAGTTACATAGTTTTTTTACTGTATCGTCAAATATCTTATTTACTTCATTAGTATGTAAGTAAGCCTGAGGGTGCCATTACCCAAGTTTATTTGCTTTCCCATAAAGAATAAGAAGGCTGTTCACAACATATCAATAAACTTGTAACACAATGTTACATCAAAAAGATATAATTTCATATAAAGTACATTATTTGTTTGTAGGTTTGGCCCTCCTCCGCCGCCCAGCAAGGAGATCGCGGATCACTGCCCCGTGCGGGCCTTGTACCGCTACCGGGAATCAAGCAATGGGGTCAAAGACGCCAAGTAAGAACACTTTTTATTTCATATAACTGCATTATATTCTGATGTAACTGCATAACAAAATCAACTTGTTAAAAATACCTTTTAAGCCTTTCCAAAATCACTTCTTAGCATTAAGATAAGAAGGTGGGCAACTGGTTTAAAAAACTGAACAATAAATAATACCAGTTCTTCGATATTCAATTCAAAAAGTCACCTGTCTTAAAGTGTTCAATCAATGCACTTGAAAGTATAGATGCTCCGTTAGGGTTTTCATGGAAAACCAGTTTTCGCCGTACGGTTTCATCCGAAGCTAAATAGCTTTTCGGTGGGAGAAAGGCTTATTCCCGCGGTTAAAAGTATCCTATTTTAGTTCCAGGGTATCGAACTATCTCCATTCTCAAATTCATTAAAATTTGTTTAGCCGTTTTTAAGTAAAAGCGGAACATACATACCAACATCTAAATGTGCCTGTGTAACAAAAAAATGATTACATTAGCTCCATATACAGGGTGTTTGGAGGGTAAGTAGCCAAATGAAAATGTTGGATAGGTGAGGCTATTAGCTATTTACTTCCACTTATTAAATTGCATTTTGGTTCAATTTTAAGAATTGATTCGATTTTTAAAGTTTTCTTAAGAAAATCCCCGATTTTGTCATTAAAAGTCCAATATTATTTTTATTTACCGTCGGAACCAAACGAAAATAATTTTAATTTAAAGCCCAATACTGTTTTATTCAGATGCAATCATAAATTAATACAAATCATCTCATATAAAGTTACAGTGGGTTCATAAACTTCTTGGCACCAGTGGGAAAAAAATGTTTAGTCGACTTTGCTATGAAAAAAAATAAAAAAATATACGAGAGTGAAAATTTAATTTGCTTTTAAAAACTTCTACATTTAATACACTTTATAATGATATGCAACATGTAACATAAATAATTAGAAATCTCAACAGAAATAGTAAGTTAGTCCTCAATGACGCCTGGTAAGGAAGGTTCAAACTCGTTAAACTACGTATGTAGTTAAAAACTTCTGTCACATTCTAACAAAGTTAAGCATATTTAGATATCTATTTTGTCACTAGGCAACACTTCTCTTATTTGCTAGCCTCATGTATAAAAAAATGTTTTTATTTTCCGACTGAAGATTGTTGGCCCATATGAAAACTTTATAACTTCATCAAACTATGCGACTACTAATGGCGGGTTGTATCAAACAGTTGGTTAACGTATCTACGTACGTAACTTTTTGACAATTACATCAGATGTTTCACGTACGTCAAATACAAAGGGTTGCGTCACAAAAAAAGTCACGACATTGGTGAAACAACCCGTTTTCTAGCTTGACAGTAGTTAACGGCATTTTTAACGTTGACAGACACGTTAAGTAGTTGTGATGCAACCAGCCCTAAGGCCACCTAGTTTGATGCGGACCTCAGTTCAGGTCGTCGCGATCATTTCCATTACACTGTTTCTCTTAGGGGCCTCTCTCTGAGAAGACCCAGCAAGAAACTCAACGGGGGTCGGATCTGATAGTCGAGGAAACCGGATGTTGAATGCCATACCTGCCGGTTGGAGCGGTGTATTTATAGGGGAAGACTTAAGGCTGTTACCACTATCGTGTCCACGGGGTCGGTAGCAGGCGCGGGCTGGAGGAAGCAGATTGTTTCTAACGGTAATTTTTTGACGTTCGACGTTCGTTGGATGATTGGTCGCCTCTTGCGAGGGTCGCAAATAGCAGAAGGATGGTTGGGGTTAGTGAGAGGCGGACTAAAAGAAACTCCTAGATCCAGTCTCCGTGAATCGGTTCTACATGAATTGCAGCTTGTGAAATGATATTTGCTTGCATGCGAAAGGACCACGCTACCGTTGGCTATGACTAGACAAACAAAAGTAAGATAGATAATTGCTTATTTTCAAGTGTCATCTTTCACCAGAAAATTAAAAAGAAAAAAAACTTGTGAAATGAGATTTACTTGCATGCGAAAAGGCCACGCTACCGTTGGTCATGACTTTTTTCAAGCAGCATCTTACCCCGACTGTAGAAAAGTGTAGGTCACCGAGAATCTGCGCTGAGCGGAGTTAAACATGTGAGATAGTAGAATCTTCTTCTATTCGAGGCAGGAAAAGTAAAGAGGAGGTCGAATGAGATAGCACAATAGGCATAGCTTTATTAGAATGAGACAGAAGTTTTGAACTACATATGTAATTGAACGGGTTTGTATCTTCGTTACCAGGCGTCTTTAAGGACTAACTTACTATTTTTGTTGAGATTTCTAATTATTTATGTTACATGTAGCATATCATTATAAAGTGTATTAACTGTAGAAGTTTTTAAAAGCAAATGAAATTTTCAAACTCTTAATTTTTTTTATTTTTTTGCATAGGAAAGTAGACTGAACATTTTTTTCCCACTGGTTTCGCGAAGTTTATGAACCCACTGTAACTTTATATGAGATGATTTGTATTAATTTATGATTGCATCTGAATAAAACAGTATTAGGCTTTAAATTAAAATTATTTTCGTTTGGTTCCGATGGTAAATAAAAAAAATATTGGACTTTTAATGACAAAATCGGGGATTTTCTTAGGAAAAACTTAAAAATCGAATAAATTCTAAAACTTGAACCAAAATGCAATTTAATAAGTGGAAGTAAATAGCTAATAGCCTATCCACCATTTTCATTTGGCTACTCACCCTCCAAACACCCTGTATTACCAAGGATTAAATTCTATTCCAGATTGATAGTGATGTCGCTGGCTTCTCACCGCGTTAGTTCCACGGACGGATCGCACTCCGGAGTCCTCGACATCATCGGAGTTGACGAACATATACCACAAGTCATGGACGCATTCGTTCTAGGACAATTCCAATGAAAATAATCAACATGTCAAATTACACTACGCTTATACTGGCAACACCAACAACAAATAAGGCAGAAAAAAAACTTTCTTTTTTTTTAGGACGAATTTTGGTGCAACTGGCCAAACATGGGATCAAAGTGGGGATAGAGAAAGTATTTTTGATAAGATTATTTGATTTACACAGCATCGGAGCTCGTTAGCTTTAGATACCGGTTTTATCTAGTTTTTTTTATTAGGTCATTGGTATTGATTCCTAGTTAAAACTCTCGGAACTAAACTATAAATATTGTACTAAGCGATAATATAAGACAGACACATTTAGTCCCGTCAACCTTAAATTTTACCGTCAATATGACAAGTTTACACTAGGCCTCAGTGCATTTCATGCAATTTTACAGTCTTGTGTAGTTTGGCATAAACTTTTTGAGACCAATATACTGACCTGTCTTTCTAAACAATGATTAAGAAAATGATATGATAATGCAACTAATTTAGAGTTTGGTTTACAGAGTTTTTTCTGAATTGGGGCCTATATCTGCCGAAATAGTTGAGTAAAAACAAAATTCTTAGAACATACTTGTCAGTATAAGTGTAGTCAGCAAACGAATATTGGATTAAGAACTTCTTACCTCACAACCACGATGTGTTCCGGACCCCAATGATTATTACGAAACAGCAATGTGGCAAAATCCTAAATTGAATTAGGAGGAGGTATTTTTATTATTTTTTCTTACTGTTTTTTGACACCTCGACAATGTGGTGTGGTGGATTTCTTACAATAAAATTGCCGGCCAACTGCGTACGTAGCATTTTTAAATATTTATAAATGTGTAGTGAAGTTTGATTTGTTATAATTGAGCTCAGTTTATTAAAACACGAATACTCAGCTGGATCTTCATCTTCATTCAATACGAAAACTGTCAAACAACATTCGGTACAATAAAAAATACATAATCACCGCTTAGCTTAGCGATTTATAATATTCGCATTATGCTTATTATAATTATATTAGTCCTCAACCCAGATCTCCGAATATTACTTTTAATATTGGCTATGTGATTTATTTTGTTTTACTGTTGAATTAGCTGTTAAAAACTGTTACGTGTTTATTTTTATTTTTTTGAACTGCGTCTTAAAATGTGATTGGTGAAATCAGTTTTTGATGTTAGTAATTATGAATGAGCTGAATGCAATTAACACTAAGTATAACGTAGAATGAAATACAAACAAATGTGCCTCAAAGTTGAAACGCGTAAAATTTTTTAAAAGTGCGTGTTTTTACTTATTTACATACAACTAATGAACTACTTGACAATAAGTGGTATGAATAACATGTAATTTTACTTGTGTTTGTTTCACATCAGTGTTATTTTAAAATATAAACAGCTATCTATCTAATGTTTATATCTAGCTAATGTTTTAATAACACTGACTAAGTATATTATAAGTATTTCGAAATCCTGCAAATATTGTAGCATGATTATAACATACAGAATATTTGTCATATATTAATATCATTTTAGCCAATTCGATCTTACTTTCGAACTAAAGGGTTATTTTTCTAAGCATGAAGTGTGTATTTATAGTTAGATTAACTAAGTATGTTAACATAACATTATCAGGGTCTTTTGTTTTCAAAAATTGGGCTCCCAATTTGTGGTTATGCTGTCTAATTCAGTGGGACACACTTTTTAATAGTATTGAATAAAGAGATTATGATGATCCCACTTCAAGCTTATACCACGTTTATAGGTAAGTCTTTTTGTGAGTAACATTGAAACATTCTAAACTAAACGCTTAAAAGTGTTAAGAGCTATATGTGAACTATTAAACATGTAACTTCGCTCTCGTTATGTCAGTACTTCGGTAGTTATTTGTTTCATATTTTATTTTGTTATGTAATATTCGCTATGATGGCGTCTGTGTTGGTTGTGTAATCTAAATAAATATTTGCCAAAGTCATTGCATTTGTAATATTGTTGAAAGAAGTGCTGGCGCGACGTGAAGATTTTTTTATAAAACGCTGAAAGGGACCGTAAAATGTTTTCAAAATAATCATTAACATTATGTTCAATATTCATTGTTTTTATATAAGTGTATGCAAAGAATATCATATCCTCTGTAAGACCAATAATATAAAGTAATTTCAACCTGGTACATGCCTACACCAACAAATAAGGTGTATGATAAAACTTCGTTATTTGTCAAATTGTTAAAAGAATCAATTTGTTTTCGGGCTATCTATAGTTACTTAGTCTACATAAAATTATAGTTTTTTAAGTGTTTATCATATGCCCTGTTTGCTTTTTCTGCTGACTGTTATACCAACAATTTTGTGAGGAGAAATGGTCATTTATCAGCTTTGCAAAAGAAGGTAAAAGGGAATCCTTTAACGTTATTTATTATCTTAACGTTGCTTTATTATAAACGGAATTTAGAATCTGTGATCACTTGGTACTCTCTCGGGTTTAAGTTTTTTTTATTACCACTATAATCTAACTCTGAAAGTAATAAATGAACTCAAAACCCTTAGCTATACATTGCTTTTATATAGCGTTATGTTATGATTATAACTTTTGTAGTATTACGTTGTCATCGCAATTTATTTATTGTTTTATTGCGCTTGATTCTATTATTATTATAACTTGAGCCAAATAGCTTACTATGTTCTCAAAAAAAATAGCATTCTGTGATTTATTGACGCCTTAGTGACTTCAATCTAGTTTAGTGAAATTACGAATGGGTTTAATTAACTTAAACAAAATGATGGGTTTTAGCATCAAAATCTCAGTTGCTTATAACAATAAAAATAAAAAGTATTCGACATTCTTAAATCGTACTCTTACTAGTTCTTCTAGAAATAGTAAGACATTTTAACTTGTAGGTAATTGATGCTTATGAAATCGTAACTGGATTATTGTCAAAACCGTGTAAATTATAATGTAATGTATTAATTATATCAATGATTTATATGCGCCTTAAAAAATCTAAAAATGTTTAATGTATCCGTCCCATTTGCAATTGCAATCCATCTGTTGTATTTCAAATTCATTAGAACTAGGTTTCATAGTCATAATAATTTTATGTTACGCCCATTTACACAGCAGCATATCGATAGCACCCATATTTGATAACAAATGTAATAACATTTATGAAATGTACTTGCATGTTTGTTTTCATATTAAATAAAGTCTTGATAAAAATCCTACGTTTTACTACTGTAGCTTAATTTTTGGATGTAGGCAACCTTAAAAGTACATAAATAAAATTTTGAGTTTAGGTTGGCATTGGCATCTACTTGTATGGATAATGGTGCCCAATCTTAGCTGAAATAATATAGGTATGTACACTAGCAATAATTAATTTAATACAAGACGATAGATATATGTAGTGACTTTCTGCTTTCCGCCCTGCGGTTTCACCCGTAACTAAATGGTTTTTCCCGTGGGTATGAGGCTTTTTCCCGCAGTAAAATTATCGTATTTTCTTCTTCCCTGGGTGTCGAACCAGGGCCGAGCCGCCCCTGTGTGCGATGTGTGCGGCGCACACAGGCGCTTAAGCAAAAGGGGCGCCGGATTGTTTTTTTTAATACAACATAGTTGAAAAAATTGTCTAAACCGACTAAAAAAGGCGCTTCATAAGTTTCGCACACAGGCGCTTCATAAGTTTCGCACACAGGCGCTTCATAGGTGTCGCACACAGGCGCTGCTTAGGGTCGGCGCGGCCCTGTGTCGAACCATCTTTATTTCAAAATCAAGACCGGTTAAGCCGTTTTTACGTGAAGCGAACATACATACAGACGTACACATTTTCACAATTATAATAAATCTAACGACCCGCCCACGCTTCGCAATAGTGTATTTTCGGCCGACTTGATCACGAAACATTAAATTTTGGCTAACTTAAAGAAACTTTTTTAAATGTTAATAGGCTATTTGACAATGTGGAAAATAAAATGTTAATTACTGTTTTCTGTATGTATTATGAGTTTAAAAATGGATATTTGGTAACGTAAGTTAAATATAATAATTATATTATTTTTAAATCCATTTATAAAAATGAATATTTCTAAACCTTTTCCACGTGACACGAAACGCTCCTGATTGGTCGGGTTTATGATGTCGTCACTTGCATGTAAGTAAACAAACCATTCGCCTACGTACGTACGCCTACTTGTGTTATTAGCTTTCAAAACTGTTTTGATAAGATATTCCATTGATTTCGGGTATTTTATTTGTTTATTTAACAAATCCTGTCAAGCATGGACAACGATTTTGTGAAAGCAGACAGTTAAAACCTGCCAAGAGTCGACTAAATCATGGTCGGATTATTTTTCAAAAATAATTCCGATTTTTATGCTCCGGAGCTTAAAAATGTGAAAACAGCAAAGTATGTATAATAACACTTTATTAGAACTTTAATTGTATCATAAGAAAGTGAAATAATGATGACCTTGCACAGTGAGCAAGAACTTTTATAGGTTATGTTGATGTTATGATGAACATAAACGATATTTTGTTGTTTTTTTCAGGTCTGCAAGAGAATCGTATGGAGATGATGTCATTGAATATGTGCAATTGCGTCGCAAGTCACAGTAATTGCACAATGAAGTGTAAGATTTGTCCTAAACCCAAGGTGAGGAGCGGCTCTTACAACATTACAATGGTGATAGACAAAAGAAAGGGTGTAATAGTTATATGTTGGTGCTTGGACTGTGCAGCTTCAGCTGGTGGCTGAAAACATGCAGTGGCATTTCTCATGTGGACCCATCATCACACAGAGGAGCCTTCTTGTACTAATATAAGGTGGAATGTTTATGGAAAAACTGAGGCTCTCCAAAGTAGGCACAACATTGAACTATGTGACTGTAGATCAGTTGTGCAACCAAGCTGCAAAATGTTAAACTAACACAAGCCACTTCACAGAGTCTATACAGGAAGCAAAAAAAGGAAAATTGCTGACTGTGAACTGTTAAAATATCATCCGGAGTTTAACCCAGTGATGTCAAGACAGTTTTCTTTGTATAATTTGATGTTATTGTAGTTGACTATGACAGTAAATATGTAAGTTATCTGTAAATCAATGTTGTATCATTTTGGAAAGAAAATATTTCTCCACTATTATTTCATATTGTTACATCACAGAACCTACCTAATTGATGATTGTTAAGTTTGCTTAAGCCATAAGTTATTTTTAATGTTTAATGAAGATTAAATAATAATAAAATTCAGACAAAAGTTTTGAATGGTTTTATTTGATAAATTACACATATCCCCAAATATAAATAGAATGTGAAACTCAGTGATTAGATAGATATTGGTTTAAATCCTACTCATTATAAATGTGAAAGTTTTTGAGTATGTATAAATGTTAGCTACTCTTTCACGTAAAAACTACTGGACGGATTTAGATGAAACTTTGCAGTAATATAGGTTATATATCAGAATAACACATAGGGTACTTTTTACCGCGGGAAAACATCTTATTCCCTTTGGACTGCAGCACAACTCAATTTTATAGTTGTGCTGCAGTCCACAGTACAGGAGCATTGAATGCAATATGCAAGACTAATAAAACAATACACTATTTATGGATTAGTCATAATAATGTCAGTAATATATTAGTATATTCAGAAGTAATTAACTATATTTAATAAGAGAGTTTTGAATAGTTGCAGTGGATTTAATATATTTTTTTGCCAAAATAGGGTAAAAATACCCCAATCTGGCAACACTACAGGCATGTGACGTCACCGACTCCGCCATACTGCCAAAGTAGCGTTTTGGCGCGCTTTTCAAATATTGAATGTTTAATTTGATATTTTTCAGCAGATACGTACCAGAATAAAAAATAACAAATTTTGCCGGGTTCCTTAAGATCTACCAAATAATAAAAACTAGTTTTTGAAAACTTGTCAAATAGCCTATAGAACATTACCTACGTACAAATTTAAATGAATAAATTCCCTAAAATATGGCGAAAACCGCATCAAAATCCGTTACGTAGTTTCGGAGGAGTACCTAAGCGGACAAACCACGGGACAAACAGACAGAATTGGCGACTTGGATTTATACTATGTAATGATGATGATGATAGTAAGGATAGACCTACAAAAAATGCCCTTCGCAGTATCTATATACCTATCTACCTAAATCTTAAGTGAAAGCCATGTTAGCCTATAGTGCAGTAGCTTCCTATATGCCTGTGATAAGGGCGCTGCAGTGCTTTACAATATTATTACGTTGTTATAAAGGGTTTCCACGCGAACGAAGTCACGGATGGCCTCTAGTTTCGGATACGGATATTGGAATTATTATCATACCGGATAGGGATATGGATACGGATATGAAATTATTTCGGAATATCCGTTAGATTCGGATAATTTCGGTTACGGATATTAGATTTTTAAGGAATTTTAATTTCTTTGTCATGAAAATTCCTTTGTCATCCACCGTGCGGCAAAACAACTGGTCATAACTTGATTCAAATAGGCTCCGTCCCTATCCGATACTATCTGAAACTTTTATTTCGGATTATAGAGGAGGATAAAATTTATGTATAATGACGTTCACCATATATTTTTTCGTAAATTTTGTTCATATTGGTGTTAGACAAGGACGCACTACTACTTTAGTTTTCTCACCTGACTCGTTTTTCTATTTATACAACTGACGGGAAAAAAATAATCTTATTCACAAAGGTTTAGAGTGCAAATTTGCATTTACGAAATAGAAGTACGCCATCCAGTTAACGAAGTTAATGTAAATCTATGATTTTATGTCAATATGACGTTTGACATAGACAATAACCATAGTAATGGGCAGGGAAGGTAAAAATGTTCATGTTCATCACCTATAAGTGTATGGATTATTGTATATCACTTGTCTAGAGGTCGCTTTAATAAATAACGATGGATTTCATGGATTGCATTCATTTAACTGTGATAGAAATGGCGGATTGGTTGATAGACTGAAGATTACCCTGTTGGAACTATGCTCTTAAAACGCTTCATTAAATTATATTATAGATAGAGGGCGCATATTGCAACCGATACGATAAATGTAGTGTCGTGTCATATCCCGTTACGTTAAATCAAAGTCTGATTACTCTGTGTTTTGGGAATTGTGGTGTGATTGTATGTATTTAGGATCGAAATAAGATTTTTGCTTGTGGTTTTATATAAATCATTTTAAACATTTGGCTTCCAAAATGAGTGAAGTGGACAAGTGGATAGAAATCGCAAAAAGGTGTAAATACCTTCCAGAGGATGATTTAAGGGAGTTGTGCAATATAGTTTGCGACTTGTTGATAGAGGAACCTAATGTTCAACCGGTTGAAACTCCTGTAACCGTTTGTGGAGATATACATGGTCAGGTAAAGTCATTCCATAACCACACCTTTATGCAATGTACCATTTTAAAATACACATAAAGAAGAAAACATGAAACCAGATAACAATGTTATGCACATAAAAACAAAGTCACTTGTCAGTTATTCAAATCCTTTTGTTTCAGTTTTACGATTTACAAGAATTATTCAACATTGGTGGACAGATTCCTCAAACAAAATATATCTTTATGGGTGATTATGTTGACCGAGGATACTACAGTTTAGAAACATTGACTCTTCTTATGGCACTAAAAGCTCGATATCCAGACAGGTAGTTAGTTATATAAAATTATTGTTCTGTTCTAGGCATAGCAGGGCATATTAAGTGTCTTGGTTTTTCATATATATTAAGTATATTTACTTTACTGGTTTATTTATTTAATTACAAGCTACTGAAAAGCTTCAATGGCATTCTTGGTTCATTGAGCTGTTAGATTCACATGTGAATTGGTCATCATTATCATTGTTTTTTCTAAGTTTGATGTTGGTTATTGTATGTAAGTGTGCAATTAAGATGATATTTTAAATTGAACAGTGAAACCCAATTCACTAAACAACATATATGAACTGACCCGATCTTTGGTAATATAAAATTAATTTAGCATATAAATTAAATGTTTAGTTTTTTTTGTAGAATAACTTATGGATTTACGCTTTAATAATAATTTTAGCAAATTAGAAATCTTTGTTTGATATTATGTAGGATATTATACAGTTACAGTTTTTTTTTATGAAAGTTATATTTTTCTTTTTAGGATAGTATTACTGAGAGGAAACCATGAAACATGTCAGATTACAAAAGTATACGGATTTTATGATGAATGCTTGAATAAATATGGTAATGCAAACGCATGGAAAGATTGTTGTAGAGTGTTTGACTTACTAACTGTTGCTGCGGTAAGTTGTAATTATTTTTAATAAATTACTTAAATGAAGACATTAAATTACATGAAAATGTTCTAAGTCTATTCTTTTAACTTATAGCTTATAGATGAAACAGTATTATGTGTTCATGGAGGCCTGTCTCCAGAAATTTCCATGCTGGATCAGATTAGAAGTATTGACAGAAACAAACAAGTCCCACACAAAGGTGCCTTTTGTGATCTCTTATGGTCCGACCCCGGAGAAGTAAAAACATGGTAAATCTCAATTTATTTAAACCAGACTGACTGATTTGTCAGGAGTACCTATTACTTATTGATTGATTGATTTTAGTATTTTTGTAAGTTCTAATTATTATTTTTTGTTGCAGGGATGTGAGTCCTAGGGGTGCAGGATGGTTATTTGGGGAATATGTCACTGAACAGTTCCTACATCTAAATGATTTGAATTTAATTTGCCGGGCACATCAACTTGTCAATGAAGGTAGGGCTAAGATTCTTTCAGTTTTATGTTACTACTATATGTAAGTTTCAGTTATAAATATGTTGTTGGATTAGCTGACTTTTGCTTTGACTTTACTTTTGTACATATAACATTATGATGTTGTCGTATGATTCAACATATTAATAAAACTAGGACCCATAGAAAACAGTGTAAATTACCTTCGCTTTAAAGCCACCCTATTAAATCAAGTCTCGTAAGTACAGTTTGCTCTTTATAAACTACTACGGCTAGTACGGCTTTCACGCGTTAAATTCGGAGTAAAACCCCTTTCCCTATACTGTAAGGTAAATTGAGATTTTTTCTTACACTTTTGTCATACAACGCCTCTCCTCCTTGCAGCGTTAAGTTTTGCACATCATGCGGCGCGGGTGAATTTAAAATTGTAATAACTTCTAAGATATTCATTGAAATTAAATGATGTCAAAGACAATTTTGTTTACAATTAAATACTCTTAACAACATATTTATTTGGATAAAGATTAATATTATTACGTTGATACAACTCTTAACAAATAATGCATTAATTTCAACCATATTTGATTACCATAAAAACGGTTCTAGTGAGTTAAACTTAAAAGATAGACATATACTGTCGCAGACATTTTTTTAGATCATTTCAAGAGGAATAATTCTTTGATACATATAGTTTTTGGTATTTTGAACCGTTTTCGTAGCGCACGCAACGGAAGCCCTCAAGGATGAATAATTTCCCCCGTTTTTTCACATTTTCCATTATTTCTTCGCTCCTAATAGTTGCAGCGTGATGAAATATTTTTCAATTCGAACCAGTTGATCCTGAGATTAGCGCGTTCAAACAAACAATCTCTTCAGCTTTATAATATTAGTATAGAAGTATAGATTTTAAACCTTTCTTTAATTTTGTTTGTTACAGGTTATAAATATATGTTTGACAAGAAACTAGTAACAGTCTGGTCAGCACCTAACTATTGTTACCGCTGTGGAAATGAAGCCTCCATTTTGGAATTTAAAACAGTTAATGAAAGAAATCCGAAACTGTTTCATGCAGTACCTGATAGTGAGAGAGAAGTACCTGCGCAACACACAACTCCATACTTTTTGTAATATTAAGAAGATGTAAGCAAAAGTGATATTATTCTCAGTTAAAATTAGCATAACTTTTTTAATGCCGTCAAATTAAATTATGCTTATTGTAAATAACTCCGAGTTTTAATGGTTTCCATAATATCATTTTAACATCTAGTCCTTTTACCTCTTCATAATAAAAATATTTGTAGGGCGTATTTATTTAGCCTGAACAAAATCGAGATTTCCTTACCCAATGGTAAACAGATTTTCAACACGATTTTGTTAGTTCCTCCTGTGCCTATGTGTAACGGAATCTTTTAACGTAGTCTTAAAAACATCATGGCCTTACTTATTTGATTAAATAACTACGTTAAAAAAACCGACTTCAAATACCTAAAAAGTTAAAAATAATAATATTTAATATTAACTAGTAGCCGCCCGCGAATTCGTTCGCGTGTAAGTCGGTTTCCCGTGGGAATGAGAAGTTTTCCCGCGGTAAAATAACCCCGTATGTCCTTTCCCAAGTTCAGTTCTTACTTCATACCAAATTTCATCAAAATTGTTTCTGTGGTTTAGGCGTGAAAGCGTAACAGACAGACAGACAGAGTTAGTATCGCATTAATAATATTAGTAGGGATTAACTACTACATATTAGGTATGTGTGCTATTTACTAATAAGTTGGTACCATAGTGCTCGTCAAGACGAATCAAATGAGCCCAAACTCGATAGAGTTGTGTAATTTAATTATTGAGTTACTATGTCCTCCTTCTGGTTCCATCATCAGACCCTGGAGGATCCTAGTTACCACTAAGTATCAAAGTACTCGTTAAGACAAATCAAACGAGCCCAAACTCGATAGAGTTTTGTCATTTAAATACTGAGTTCCTATGGCCACCTTCCGATTCCATCATCAAATCAGCTCCATGTCATAATATAATAATAAATTTTTATTTCATAATACATTTCTTTTACAAACATGGCGAGGAGTCTTTATTTAGGCATGTAAATGACTGTAGTTAAAAAGCTCAGCTCTTTCCTTAGGTAAAATTGATTAACCTACATTAGTTTTGGACATTATGCATAAATATAAATAAAAACTAAATATAAAATGTTACTTATATAAAAAAGAGTACTAATAGATACATTAAAAAGAGTAAAACTATACGTATTAGCTAGCGGTACACCGTTTATTTTAAAATATTTGATATAAAAAGTAGGTACCAGGCTTACATGCATACAGTGGTGGTCAATTTAGCTCGATACAGGCAATTAATAATATTTAAGTCCAGACTCCTTAGGCCAGACTCAGGGCAAAGGTATCTCTAATATATATTTTTTTCGGCTTTTCAGTACCACATTTTTGCAGCTAAAATACTAGGACTTCATGAGTATGTAAAAGGTGTATCATATGTGAAAAAACGGTATGGCCAAGAAGACTGTAAGTAAAATAGATAGATGTTGTTGGTCTTTCTTATTTGGTATTAGAAAAATATGCTTCCTGATAGATTCGAGTGAAAGTACTAGGCGGCCATAAAACTGTAGGGAGCAATGGGTGGACACTAATAAGAATGTACACATCATAAAAAAATGTATAAGTTTAACAAAAACGCGTCACTCACGTCCAGTGGTATTAGGCTTGATTCCAGCAAAAGTACCAGGCGGCCATAAAGCTGTAGGAAGCAATGTTTGCACACTTACAGGATGAAACACTCACATATGCAGTTGGTGCGGCGCAAGAGCAGGACAGCGTTGAATTAAATTATTTATCCCTTTTCATCTATTGTTTGATGTAAAAGCCGGATACACGTCGTAATCCACTAAAGATATACTATTTGTCAGCTGTGTTCGTCCTCACGTACCAGGGCATAAGGATTTCGTCAAGATGGGCTTGACGGAATCCTTATGCCCTGGTACTCGCAGCGTGCAGTAAGTACCTCTTGCAGCTTGTGAAATTCTATTTTTTGGCACTGAATTTTATTATCTTTTAATTATAAACTTTAAATAAAATTAAGTACAGTTTAGCAAAAAGCGTCCACACTGTGCCGAGGGAATAATTTTTTTTCAATT
The DNA here is from genome assembly GCA_916618145.1 of Emmelina monodactyla. Lineage (NCBI taxonomy): Eukaryota > Metazoa > Arthropoda > Insecta > Lepidoptera > Pterophoridae > Emmelina > Emmelina monodactyla. Next base: position 8,652,646 of record OU745304.1, on the reverse strand, counting down.
TCATCCAATTTACATAAATATACAAAATTACAGCTCAATCGGTAACCGGGAAACAAAAATGTACCTTCGTATACGACCTTAGTATACTCGCGATATTTGATTTCAGACATCGAGATAGATAAGAGTAAATAAAAAAAATCCCATTAAATAAAAACTACTGGATCTACCTGTATCAAATTTTTGTGGGACCAATTCGAAATTATTCCGCATCAAACAAAAAATGAATCAAGTAAATCGGTTCAGAAACCTCAACGTTATTAGTGTACATACATAAAAAAATACCGGACAATTCAGAACCTCCTCCTTTTTTGGAAGTCGGTTAAAAAGAAGATGCAACTGCGGGCAGGGAGATATTTACTTTATAGCAGCTTTTGAATTTTAGGCACCGTGGGACCGTCTTTAAGGCTAACTTCTAAACCACGCGATGGATTTTCATACGTCACACCTTAATTATTTTATGAGATAGATGCTTAAATGCTGGTGATAGTAATTAGAGTAATTTTTGTAAACTTAATAGTGGGTATGTAGTAAGGGAAAGCCTTCTTACTAACTATTGCATACATAAATATAAAAACACGTTATTTATGAAATTGTATATATTTAAATCTTATTCTGGGCAAACAACACATTGATAATTACTCTCTGTTATAATCAAATGTATAATCGAAGTAGGATTGATCAAAACTCTGTACTCGTACGTAACCATCTTCACCACCAGAAGCAAAGCTTTTTCCGTCAGGATGGAAAGCCAAACTGTTGATAGGCCCAAAGTGACCCTTCACACGACCAAACTCCTCCTCAAATACAAGATGGAAGAACCTAGCGTCGAATTTACCCTGTCTCGTTGATGTGGTAGTTACTTCCATAGCATCTTGACCACCACCAAGCACAACATGATCCAAGATAGGACTGAGCGCAGCAGAGTTGACCGGTCTCTCAGTTTTGTATTCTTTGAGAAGTTCCAAGGAACTAGTGTCGAAAAGTTTGGCTGTTTGATCTTTTGATGCAGTAATAAACATGGTTCCATCACGCGACAGTTGCATGTCATTGATTTGACGCGTGTGTTCTTTGATGGAATGAATTTTCTTTCCCGTCTGAAATACAAAAAAAAAGATATCATAGATACTAAGTTTAAATTGGTCTAACTACGACAAACTAAAAGGAAGAGTAATATGTTAAAAGGACTGATTATTAAAGGCAACAATAATAGTAATAGTATTTTTTTTTTAAATATATACAAGCAAGACTTTGGTAGGTACCCCTAGGTATATTGATTTTCTCAAGAGTGTTAATATGTGTGCATATACATGATTTGCAATTTTAAGGTAAAATTACAAATTGGTTTGATTTTTTGCATTACTTACTCTCAAATCCCACTGGATAAGATCACCAGCTTCATGTCCAGTAATAATAGTTTCATCTAGACTGCCCCAAATCATGGATGTCACCTTGGAGTCTGTGATTTCCCATTTAAGGATGGGAGCCTGCCCTGACATAGACTCATCAACAGTCCTTGTGTCAATGATAAATACCTAAAGAAAAAATTAAAATACCAGTTGAATAAAAATAAATATAATTTAGTAAGCTTTTGTTAAGAGTGTTAGTTACTATTATTTTGTATCCATACCACTAACTTTTTTCTAACTAACAATACATATTTAAGTGAATCATTCCTATAGGTTTATAAGAAGGTACATACATTTAGTTACAATTTGTTCAGAGAATTGAAACGACATAATATTCCATGTTCTGTGATAATTTCTAAATATGTAGCAGAGAATGTCAAAGTTTAGGATAAAACAATATAATCAAACATTAATACACACCTCACAAGGATGTCCCATGGCCTTATCAGTAGTGTAAGCAGCTTGGTAAGCACTAAAACTGAAGTTGCATGTCCTGACAGACGAGTTTGTCTTCACTGTGGCAATGTTTTTGCCAGTCTCCAAATCCCAAAGTCTGCAAACAATAAAATTTATAGTGGGATACAAAAGTGTTGACAATTTTTTATTCAAATGAGTAGAATTAACCTGCAGGAACTGTCACCACCGCCAGTAATAAGGTTAATGGTCTGCCAATCCACGTCTAAGCACCAAACTACGCCACCATGGCCGTTGAATGTGCCTAAACGCTCACCATTCAGGGACCACCAAACATTTGGCTTTGAGTCCTTGGCAGCCGAAAACAATAGATCTCCTTCACGGTTATACTTGATTTGTGTAATGGCACGTTCGTGCCCTTGTAACATCAAAGGTTTCTAAAACAAGAAATGCATATTTAGAGAGGAAGAACGCACAATCATGTTGAATAAGAAAAAAATACATAAATTAGATGTTTGGTACTGAAAAAATTTGGTGTGATAACAAGATATTGAAAAACATACCATTTTTAAAGATATTTACGCAAAATTTCACGGAAAATCACAAAAAAAGACTGTAACATGTGGCGGTAGCGACTTTTGACGTAAAGGAGTTTTGATTTTTTTATTGATGTCACTGTCAGTCAACTATCAATTTCAGTCAACTTTATACAAGTCATTTTATTCGCAAGTTGTATGTTTAAATTAATAACAATTTAATTACTATATTTTCTTAATCCATATAATAAAAAAACAAAGAAGTTTTATGCGTTTAATTATCAGCATTTATTAGTGAATTGTTAATGAGTGAATATTGCAAGACGCGCTACAAATAATTTTAACTAATTAAGCTAGATGGCGCTAATAAAATTGTTTCGCTTCTCATCGATAGATGTAGCTACGATGGTTTTTTGAGTTTACTTCTACAAAACTATCATTTTTCAAGTGTATGTTTAGAGTCATATTTTGTTTAGGTCATGTTATTTATTATACCTACTTGTTTGTACAATATTAAATAAATAAATTATTACAGTTGGCACTAGAAAATGACTTCAACTTGACTATGACTTGAATCTCCGTAGCCTGAAACTATGTACCTATTGTTAAGCTTTAATAGTAGCTAAATTCACCTACAAGATACCGAAAAGTCAATTGAAAATTAATTATTGTAGGACAGCTACATTTTTTTTCTTAGAGGCACTCACATCACAGGGTTAAATTATTCCTGATGTAGGGTTTTCATGAAATAAAATACCTCATTACTTCACATACATTTTTATTTTCTTAAATTATTAACCATTGATTTCCAAGAGTATAACTAAAAAACAAATTAAAGTACAAACACGTTATGCATCGCTAACTAAACACAACTATAGGTAACTTCTCTTGGCAAACCAATACATTCGTTTGACTAACACTCGGCGCACCACAAACGAGACTTCATTCCAGAGTCATTTAACAAATAATGTTCATCTTATCTTGGTCGAATAATAACAATAGCCTTATAACCATCGAGAACAGTACTGCAGTCGGCAACTAATGTGATTTGCTACATTTAAACATAGACCTCTATAAGGTGTTGAATATTGATAATACTTAATAAGGTATAAACTAGCTCCGAAAGCGATAAGTCTTGAAATTGAGCGAACCCAACGGAATCGTGAAAAATTAACACACTTAACCATTATTGAACTCCATATTTTGGTGTTAAAATGTAACTATACTGCAAAATGCTGTTTCAACTTTTAACTGTTTCAAACAAATGTGTACACTATAAAGTCAATATTACAAAGTTGTAGGCAAATTGGATACACAAGGTACACCAAGGTTTAGTGTATAGAGGCACTTATATATTTACTTGTGAAAATTATGTTTTCAAACCCTCATTGTGAAAATAGAAAAACAACTAAGAAGCGTTAGGACGTGTTTGTGTAAACCAAGTCTATTACTGTTATTACGAAACTTGAAATATAATTCGTAGATATCTAAATATATAATGTACTTAGAGTTCAAATATCCATCTTTGACATGTAATACATACAACAAACACTCGTTAACGTTTCCAAATATATAATTCTCTTACTGTTACACGCGATTTATTTCATAACTATGTATTTATATCTACAATGTGTAATGTACACTTTTCGACCCTTCAATTTACCCGAAATACAGACACTATTAACACAACAAACCTTAGTCTAAAGTGAAAAATATGATGTAATGTATGCATTATCTTATATACCTATTATCCTTTTATGGACTGTAAAGAAACTGTGAAATGCAATAAGTTTTTGTAACATGCTTATAAATATGTTAACATTATGTTTACATTTACACAAATTAGAATATCAGTCAAATTATTTTTGCGTTTATACTAAATGTGCAGTTAACTTTGCAAATACTTGTGTCCGGAACTGTTCAACTGTTTAGATGACATAGTTAGTTTAACTCATCCTAACGTAAAGACAAGTTGAACCATCTCTATCTACCTACTTACATGTTAGTTTATATATTACGAATAATAGACACAAGTTTTTTAAAGTTAGCTACATACTACAGCCGAAATGTATGAATCACTAAGCTATCATTAGAAATACAAAGTGAAATTAAATGTGAATAAGCTTGAGTAAGTTGTTATTCCACAATAAATATTGATAAAGTAGACTCTACAGTGCAATAAAAGCCTACACATTGGCCACAGTCTCTACAGCAAATAATTTAGGAGAGCAACGAAAAGCAAGTGGCTAATTAACACGTTCAATTATATTTTTCTATGTACATTTTATCATTGTATAGCCTCTGTGGGCTTTTCGTTCACTAATCTAATTAGGTACTCGCCAGTAATGCGCCAATTTCATTGTCTATCTCTAACAATACTATCTTTGTACAATGCCAATAACTTCCTTACATTTCTATTTCCCATTTGATACACTGCAGTTAGTTTCGCCTTAACAATAGTCTATGCTATTAACAAAATAAGTGTCAATATTACTTACATACTTATGATGTACACCTAACTATTCAAAACGATGCACGATTCGCGTTCTCTACTATATTTTTGATTAAAAATCTATAAAGGCATCTTTACCTCAGACTTTAGATTTAACACCCTCGTTCTGTCGGTGTATATGTAATATTTAATTAATAATAATAATTAAGTTATGATAATAATAATAAGAATAAATAATAGTTACCCAATTTTAATTTAACGAATTCGGTCCCAGTGGGACCAATGAGATGGTAAGGATGATTTATGACGTAGTGATATAAAGTTTTTTGGAACATCTCGCGTATTTAACTATCACCATTTGACATATCACATTTAACTAATAATTTCACAAACTTACAAATTAATATTATAACAAAAATGAAATAAAAAACATTTAGGCATTTGATGGCAGTAATCGTAACTGGTTGTGTTCGGTTCGAACTAGTTACATACAATTTACAATCTTACATTTATTTGACACTTAACTAATGGTAACACTTGAGGAACGGACGAAAGTCGCTCTTTCAGGTAACAGGGTCACTTTTTAACTGAGATGTTTAACGTAATATCTGTCATCTTAGAACTTTAAACGAAGTTCTTAGTCAGTAGAAACAACAGCTGATTAAATAGCGACGTACATTTCGATGACAAATATTCGCTAACACATCTCTATTTTGTTTTATTTTAACAAACTAATTTGAAAAAGTGTAAAAGTTTACGGAAATTTTGCTGTTAGGTTTGTATCTATTTTTATATGTAGATGTAATTTTGTAAGTTTATAGACACATTTTAAAGCATTATAGCTGTCTCCTCTTATAAAAGATAAACACTTTAGTTAGGGCATTAAACGATTTTTAACCTAGAACCTAAGTCCTTAGAACGAACTTTTTTGGTTGTTATTACTTAAATTTTATTCAGGCGTATGAAACCTGTCCTAAACCTAGTGGTAACTTTTCACCGTTGTCGGAACGTTTTTTTACAAATAAAATTAATTATTTTACCGAAGGGCAGTGATTGCTGACAGTGTTAGTTTTAAATCTATTGTTAATTATAAATATCAAACAGTTATTATTTTAGAAAATGTTTTCCAAATATTAATGAGGATGTTAAATTATGATTTTTAAGTATGGATGTTACATTTAACAACACATAGATTAAGTTTAGTTTTTTACATTTTGCTCATAACTAGGTGATGTAGAGTCATTTAATAAATCATTTTGACAAAACAAACCAACTTGTGCTATATTGAAATAAATGAAACGAACATGATTAAGGTGTAAATGAATGAAGATTAGAATGAACAAATGAATGGTCCATGAGTAACGTTTACTACGTCAAATTGAACGAATGATGACATTGAGCATAAATTACTTCTGAACACATCAACGGAAGCGAACATAATATTATAAAAAGTCTTCAAAGCACCGGAATATAAAATGCAACTTTAGTGCTACGGGTATTTAAAGAGATTTTTATTTACATAACATGCATTGTCTTCCTTATGTCTAGTTAGACCAGTTAAAGTGAAGGGAGCAAAAATATATGCACAAGTATTATGCGAAGTATTGGCAATAAAAATGCAACAATTGTGACTAAGAACGGAACGCGACATCGCGGACTATACATACAGACTCTACAAAAGAGTTTAGTTGTATACAAGCAGTCTTGATAAACACTGAGATAGGTACTTAGTGCTAAACATGAACAAGTCATTATATCAATTTTTAAACTACAATTCTCATACACACCCAGTAATATAGCTACCGGTATACCTAAACAATATAAAATGCAAACTAAAACAGCAATATTTCATTTATTTTACAAGAAACAAGTCTATAAACAATGTTTTATTATCTAAATTGTAAATTGATACAATTCTATATTTACAGAAATATATTATGCAATTCTTCGACTGTCAATTTTTAAATAGTAACATAGTAATATATTTTAATCTACTTAACACTGATGTAGTATACACACGTATAAAACACGCACTCAAGTCCCTGCCTATATTAGAATTAACATTTAATTTATCAATAAATCAGTCTGTGAATTGGGACGTTTTAATTCCTCTCCTAACATTAAACCATGCACTCTTCGTGGTAAAACCGCACTTCATTCACTCTGGTCTGATGCGACTCATTCGTTCCTATTTCAAATCACGTTACGCCATTTTATTGTCGATGGCCAGCGTTAGGAACATGACATTGACAAGTGGACTGTTGGTGAACACAAGCTGGTGCGGTGATCATAAGACGAGGGTGCGGCGCGGGGCGCGGGGAGGGGCTCTCCTGTGTAAACTAGACGCCCTGCTCCGCCATATACTATCTTATCTCCGCCGAATTCAGCACGAATGGTACATAAAACATTTTGCTTTCAAGCAACAAGTTCGCCGCCGCCTGGATCTGTAAAGAAAGGCAACATGCTTTTCACCACAATTGAAACTTTCCACTGATACCGTAACTGGTTTGCTTTCCATTATATTGAACTGCAAGTGGCATTGAGTTATCTCCGAAAGAGTTATTTGGTAATGGCTTGAACGAGCTCTAAATAGATATGAAAGCGCTAGTCCGATAAATTTCTTGGGTAGCTAGCTAGCTCGGGTTACAAGTTTGTATTTAACAATAGCTTTTGTTAGCTGCAACTGCAATTTATGTTTCTTTGAACAATTATATTGTGAGAATGAAGCTTATAGTTACCTCAGGTATCCTTGCAAAAAGCTCTTGAAGTCTTCCTGGATGGTGTGGCGCAGCATGTTCCAAGTAGCTTCTTAGAACTTGCACGTAACGATCTTGAATGCTCTCTAGCTCTACTTCTGTAACAAAGCAATTTTCAGTTTAATAACAACTCTACAATTAGGTTATTCTACTCAACAACAGATGGCGCTGCCACACAATAGCAAGCAATCGCAAACCGAGCGCTGTGCGATGATGACGTCACGCGCTCAGTAGGTCACTGCGATAGCGGGGCAACGACCGCGGCTAGCCGTTGACCTCCGCCGAGCGAGCGCGCGTCCTCAGCCATACATCTATCTCGTTTACTCGCGCGCGGTTTCCACGTATTGTACGACCAAGTATATTGCGCGATTAAAATCATTTTTCCTTAAATGCCTAGAAACAGTCTGCAGTAGCATAATAGAAATTATTGATTTGTTCGTAGCTATTCTCAGTTTGTTAATTGGCTCGTGGTAACCACATCTTTGCATTGATAATACTTTACAATATTTCCTGACAGTGGTTTAATATGGGAAGTTATAAATATTAAATTCAAAAGCAATACTATTTCCTTGTTCGTTTATTATCTATAATAACGAATGCGCATCTATAAGTCTAGCATATAGGTTGTATTACGTAAAGCGGTTGTGCGCGGGCGCAGCGTAACTATGATCTGCGCTTTTTACTGCGCAAAAGAGAAAGTTGCTTCCGCGTCGCACTTTCCGCTCCGAGAGTGAAATGCTGTCCCGTTGCATGACGTAACCGAACCTTTGTGCTGTCATTTTATTAAGTAATTTATAATTTCATCTATTTCAACATGTCGACTTTCGTTGAAGTTATTTTGGGTTTTTTATAAAGAGGAATCGAATATTAACAAAAGATTTTACTCTGAAAGACTTTTACTCTTCGCAAAGTTGAAATTACAAAAACTATTCAATGCAGTTTACAAATGATCTTAAAACCAAAAGTAAGATGACAATATCGTCTTTCGTGTTAAAATTCCTGAGCGTTACTCAATATCTACGAAGCACGCGACTCTATAATAGACGCACAATATATCGTCACACACACAAAGACACGCACATTGTCACAGAGCGTCACCAACACATGCTCAGTTACCGCATGCGCAGACAAAACCGAGCGTTTGCGCAACAACTTTCCATTTCACTCGTTCACTCTCCGTGTCGACTCTATGCTCGAATAATAAAGGAAGGAAGGTAGTATATACTTTGTTTAGACATCATAATAAATTGTTAAGAACTCTTGTTATTCTGTTTCGAAGCGAGCAAGAGTTTCACATTTTTTGTCACGTTACAGAGAAAAGCCGATGAATGAGTGCTGATTCTGTTCATTTTTCTATGTTAGCAAGGATTTTGTTTAACTGAAAATAAACGACGTGGTTTATGGTGCGAAGGAAATAATTTCAAACGGAACGTTAGTCGCGACCCAGTTAGCGCGATAACAGAGGATGTCATAGTTTCCTACAGCATTTACTCTATTATTGACAAGTACTGGCAATGCACAGAAACACACGTTAGTTCCCAGTCTCAACTCTTCAACAATAAAATATAAGTATGGCTTGTTTCGCAAAGCTTACTTTTCTTCTTTTATTCGAGGCTTCTGTAACTAAGAAGTTGGAATTCTAATTTAAAACAAGTTTAGAAGAATAGGGACGTGGAACTTGAACAAAGTGGAACTTTATATAATACAGACTTTAGAAAATGAATGAATGGAGATATCATTTCGAATGTGCCTGTACCTTGTCTATGTTGATCCTTCAGTGTGTCTAATTGATTTCACAACCGCGACCACTCTAGACGGCAAATAGGTTACATGCACGATAAATCATAATAATATTAACGACCATTGCATATCGACCCATCATTTGGTTGCTTTTTGATGTCGCCAATTTAGATATCGGCTATGTTTAACAGCTCAAGTAGGTTTTACGACTGATTTTAAACGCGCAGTGTTTTGAATGTGTTCTTATCTGAAGACTATGTACAGACTCGATTTAGTGTGAAACATACATATTCGGATTTCACAACTAGGTTCTTGGATAATAAAACTAGTTGGCATAACTGCACAACTCATAAAAGTATGCGTCAGATAAACCTATCTCAACATAGGACATACGTAGGTAGTCTGATGTAGGATGGTTAGGTTGCATAACTGACCTAGTTGTACGCTGCCGGGCGATGCACCCCTGCGGTTCACTAGTAATTGGATTAACTACTTTGTCAGGGCCCATAGGGCTTTCATGAACCAGGTTTTTTATAACGTGTTGTATATTCATGCAGGTACAAAAACTTTTTCTTTTAAATCGCGATATAAAAAAAGTGCATAAACGATTGTGGGAGAATTAGGCTTACCCTGATTCAAGAGTATGTAGACTTTGAGGCAGACGTATTCTTCCATCCGCAGCTGGATCCGTCGGAACACGCAGGTGATCTGCGTCATCTTCTCCACAACGAGCCCAACATCCAGTCGCAGCTGCTCCAGGGTTATCGGTTTCCCCATTAGAGATGTCAGGCAGTTCTGAAGCGTCCTCAGATTTGCGTTAACCTGGTGAAAAATAAGACGGTTAGAAATATTTTAATTATTAGCCTATTAATTTTACCAAAGAATAATATTATTACTTTGAATGCTAAATCCTTTATACTAAAAGTGTAATTTGTGTTAGATATACATTGTTTAATTGTGGATATTTAATGTCAATAAGCGATGAAATAAACAGAATCATTTGATCATTACTAGAGTTCTAAGCTTTTGCCTAATGGTTTTAAGAAAATCCATCTGACACTAACGACCCTATATTATAATAGTCGCTGAGATCTGAGAATTTGTGTATAATTTTAGACTTAACATTGTCATCAAAGAGGTAAAAGTTGTAAAATGCATTTATAAATGTAAGTTATATAGTTAGCTTGATTTTACGATCCAAGAATAACGGCTTTACTATGAACGTTCAAATGCTAGTTCTACAAGGCAGTGACTTTCTATCGGTTGCGCAAGCGCCGATGCAGATCACGTAACTGCACTTAGTATAGTCGTGAGTAGCGGAAGAGTCTGAAACTGCAACCTCGACAATCTAACGACGACCCTTACAATTATCTAACTTTCTTAACCTATGATTATGCGACAAAGCTGAGATAAATTTTGCCACTCACCTCTTGCATAAAATCATGCTCATGGTCTGACGAGGGTGACGAGTGTGCGTGCCTTCCGTGTATCGCTTGATAAGCAGCTGTCGTTAGCACTGAGATCTCATGCCACTTCTCCATCAGTAATTTGGAATGAATCTCCATAGGGATCTCCATAATGAAGGGTAACTTCTTTGTCCACGCAACCATTTTGTGAACAATAGAATCTCCAATCTTGCACAATTTGTCACCAATTTCCGATGTGTCTTGGAGAAGGTCTGGTAGGTGTCGAACGGTAGCAATATCTTCCATTGCATCACAGTCTATAAGTGCCCTGATCATGTGTAGGGCCCTCTCTAATGGTACCGCTCGGTCTCTCGAAGAGGATACGGCGCTTTCAAGTCGCGCTCTGAGGTGCACAACCTGGAAGAATGTATGAATTATAAAACAACCTATATCCATTAATATAACACGTCATATCTTAATTTTGGAGCATCTTACCTCACTAGGATTAGTTAGGGCAGTCTTAAGTATGGTTCCGTTTACCAAATGTGGTGGTAGCGGTGGTAAGGGTTCTTTGGGTTTTTCAGGCGGAGAGGCTCGACTTGTTGCAGTTGCAATTTTTTGTTTCTTTTTCGTTTTGTATTTTACTTTGTACAGATTATAGACGGCCCCACTATTACGTCCTCCAGGCATTCTATCTTCTCGTACAGCTGTATAAAAAAATAATTGTTATTTCAATTACTACATACAGTATAAATAATAATTGTTTTCAGAAAAATACCTACCTTGTAAAACCATTCCTTGTTCAATACATTTCTTAAACCGACAATACTGGCATCTATTCCGTTGTGCTTTTGTTATTTCACAGCCTCCATCAGCAACACATGTGTAAACTCTTCGATTCTGAACAGTTCTTTTAAAAAAACCCTTGCACCCTTCACAAGTAATGATTCCATAATGAAGTCCAGTAGCTTTATCCTCACAAATCATGCAGATCATTGGTTGGTCATCTTCATCGCGTTCAGCCTCAGGAGCGTAAGTTCGGAGCTCGGAACGCGGCAGCGTGAGTGCAGGAGCACCGCCGCCGCCACCAGGCTGGCCCGGAACAGCGCCCGTGGCCCCCGCCGTCAGATTCAGGGCGTGCAGCTGGTGGTGTGCAGGCAGCTGCGATACATCTCCAGCCCAAAGTAACTCCATATTCAAGGGTGGCCCTCGAGGACGCCTCAAATCGCCACCAAGATTTAGCAGTAACCGTGCAGCGTTTTCTTCCGTGCAATTAGAAGGATCAGGAGTAGGCGGGTTAGGCGTATGTGATGCGCTAGCCGCGGGTTCCCCAGCTGGAGAGGGCGCCGGCAGTGTCCAAAACATTGTTCGAACGCCCCCTGATTCCCCCATAATAACTGCTGGAGTGCCCCTCCATTGATTTGACCCTCGACCTCCAGATTTAGACTCAACTGGCTGAGGTGGAAAATGCCCTCCTATCAATTCCGGCTTTACGCCATTGATACACGCCGCGGAAGGCCAAGGAGGAGCAAGTGGTGAATGGGGCCCCGAAGGCGGTGGTGCCAAAGCTCGCGGCCGGTATGGTTGTGGTTGATCCTGCTGCGAGTTTTCTAGCTTAACTGATGATAGTTGATTAAGTTGTGAGTTTTCAGTCTTAACGGGTGTTGGGGGTATTTCCGCCTTGATAGGGGCAGGGGTGCCCTCAAACTTGATGACGGAGGGTGCTGTGCGAATGACGGTGGGGTAGCAGGCGGGCGAGGGTGAGCCCCCGCCGTCAAACACGGGCGGTGGGTGCGGCGGCGTGCTGCAGCCGCCCTCGGCCATGCGGGGCGACGGCGGCCCGGGGTCCGGCGACGACGTGCTCGTGTCCGCGGCTGACTCGCCTGTAGACATCACCAAACCTTATTACAATTGTCAAGAAACAAAAGGAGCACGACGTGGTTTTCAATAGTAGTAGAAACTAGGTGAAATGTGAACGACCGCTCGTATTCGCGGCGCAGTTAGAACGCGCGGGGCGCGGCGGGGACTCGACACTGCACTTCCCGACGCCGCCGACTAGATTAGCCGGTTGCGTCACGACTCGCGACCACGATGTGAGCGCCCGCCACATCGAATGAAAATAAAATTATATTTATGGATTTAGACGCGGAACTCTCATAAGGTTATATTAGGTCTTGTTTTTATTGCGACTTGATAGAGTTTTTCTAATTTAATGTCTTTTGTATTCATTTATCGTTTTGTAGGTTTAAAATAATTTGCAATAGCTGGGATTCAAGCAGCGAGATGCAGCGGTGCGGCGTGCGCGGAGAAAGTGAAAGGTGCGCGGGCGCAGAGTCCGGAAGCACCGCACCAACCTCCACACAAAGGGCTGCCTACGTCATTAAAACTATTATATCTATGAAAATTAGATAGTTATCTTTAGCTTCAATTTAATTTTCATTATTTTTAATCATGTATTTTAATTCTATAGTTAAATAAGGTATCTCATAGAAAAATCTCTCGTAAATGTATAGTCTACTAAATATGATTTTATGTTACTTAATTAAACAGCGTTTCTGATTTGTAAATGCATGCTAATAAAAAGACAAGTTTAATATATAAAATTTGAATTATAACTTATTACTAACTATTGATTCAAAACTACCATTTTAATAATAATCTCAATCAATCTGAACAAAAACGATTACCGACTTTTTATTACCAAATCCATATGCGTCGTGTTTACCCGCCCACGTGTGCTTCACATCGTTAATCGCGGTCCATTCATTGCCCACTCAACTAATCGGTTCACTGGGAGTCACAATTGTCGGAAAACTGTAGCGTCATTGCGCGCGCGCGGATTTTGTTTACGCTGAGTAGAAGAAAAGCGGCGAGGAAAGTTCTCGGACGCGCGGCAACGGGCGCAGGCGCGTTGTGAGCCCGACCTACCGCACGCGCAGCGCCCCGCTCCCGGCCTCCCTCCAGCGGTATTAGGTCACTCCGGCCGTGCGTGCAACTGCAACGTGCAACTTACTGCAACGCGTGCACCGCTCTCGCTTCGAGGACGATCTCTATTTCACTTCGCGTCCTTTGCCATATGGTGGGGACCAAGTACCAATCTTTCTAGCCGGGTGACGCAACGCTTTCAGAGTCTAGGTAGGCTATTCCGCCGCATAGGTTTCCGTGTTCGCTTTGCATTACGCTGGCATTGGTTGTTGAATGCGCGCGGTCGTTGAGCACGGCTTTTTAGTTATGCGCTATTACCCCATTACGAAAGGGAATTGCGGTGAAAGAGGCGCCCGGCTGATTTATTATTCATTCTCCACGCTTGCATGGATTCGCGAAAACAAAACACGATCATGAAAATTTAAATACTTCAAATTAGAAATATCTGCATTGTGGCATAAAGTTGTGTTTTGCAATTGAGTCGATTGCAATTGGCGAATGTCGGATGCAATCTAGTAGAGTGGCTTGCAAAAAGTAGTACCGGAGAGTTAGACAACAATAAGTTGGTTACGTAAGCGGGTATGGTGAGTTGGGCGATGGGTCGATGGGGCTAGGTCGCGGGGTCGTTGCCCTCGCGCGAAGTAGGCCACGCCGCGGCCCCGCCACGTGGCAGCGCCTCCCGGCCGGGACACTTGTTTTGCGAATCTTTCCTCAATGGAGCCCTCCGGAATGTTTATCCGGGGAAGTTGGTTTTTGTTTACGTGATTGCGTCTATATTTGTGAGCTTATGATTCGTTTTTAAATGTATTTTTAGAAGAACCAATCTTATTATATTTACTTAAGACGTTATTACGACTACAATCCATTCAGATTGTTGAGTTAATATCCGAAGTTTCAAAAAGTTTGGCAAAAGAGCTACTATTGCTTGCATTTCTAACTTGCCATTACAATATTCGTTATCCATACGAAACTTATTATATTGATTTCTTCATTATCCACACATATAATACATATACGTGACAGCCGAGGGCTCGTCAGGTTACGTTTTCGCATCGTCACGGCGGCGTCATTTTCTTCGAAGCGACTTTTTTATCGAAGCACATGATGAACTGTCACGCAACTTGATTTTAATTTAATTATTGATTATCGCCCAAGTTAATGAATAACTGCGATTAACTGTTATACCTAGATTTAATATTTTTGTATATTAATCTCTAAAAATGTTTAATTAGAGAAAAAATTAGTAGTAAAAAATAATTAATTTGCTTTAAAAAAAATGTTTTGCTGTCCGTCCCGCCGCTTTTAATAATTATGTATGTATGCAAATTGTGATCAATTCATTACGATACAATGACTGTAATCTCTTCACACATACGAAGGGGACCAGTTTTACTTTCATTATGCAAACTTTCTTCGATTGCCATTGCTGACTCTACGTCATTATCGTTGCGCAATAAAATTATATATTAAGGTTAACATTCAGATGTAAACAATTTTGGGACTTTTTTTATTTAACCGTCAAAATCACACAGATTTCTGATGTACTTTTTTGGGGTAAAATTTGTTCATTCAACTTTTTTTATTAAGTATCTAAATATTAATTCATCAGTAAAATGATGTTATTAGAACTATAATTGTAGAACTAACATTAAATAAAATCTAAAACTAAAATCCATACTTCATTCCAATTACTTTCTTATTCAAATGGTCTCACCGATACCATTGCTTAACTATGGTCTCAGCGTTACCATAGTATTTTTTTAATAACCCGCCGAAACGATATGCAGATTTTATACCGTTAACCGTTCTAGAGTGACAGATGTTACATTCTTTTTCTTTTTCTTAAGTTACGAGTGAAAGTGGATATCTCTCAAACCGGCCCGCGGGTCTCTCACGCCGGGTTACGGACATTTTGCGGATATTATTCAACTTTCTTATGATGAAGATTATCAAACACTAATTTGCTTATAAATTGGTTGCGCAACGCAGTTTTGTATTTGAGATTTGTTTGTTGTGTTTTTTTTAATGGTAGAGATCTGTTATCATCACCTTTTTTGCCGCGGTTTCATTGAAATCAATTGTTATACATAATTACACAGCAGCTTTAGGTCAGTTGCTAAAATTCATTTCACTTTCAAGTAAATTATCTGTTCACGTCTTTGGCAATTCGAATGAAAATAAAAACGAAATTACAAATAGTGAATGCTTTAGTTGAAAGTGGAAGCGGGATCGTGGCTCGACTTACAATTTGTTATTATCTGTCGCGAATTATAAACAGGGTCATTGACCTCAGAACACTTCTTACTTCATGGGGCCATTAGTGTAGTTTCATAAGCAGACAATATAATATTGTAGACATTATATATGGAAACTTATAAGCGATCAATCTGAATAACTAACATTCTACAGGTTTACCCGATTGCTTCAGAAGGGAGGGTAATACTTTATGATTTGTTAACTATTTTAGGTAGATCACATTTCACCTAGTTGTACCGTCGCAAAAAAATAATAATTATGAAGGAATACATTTGTTATATTTTCCTCATAAAAAAAAGGTTTAAATACTTAGTTGGTGGCATTTGCCAGTCAAAAATATAATGTAAAGCAATGTAAATAAAGTACAAAATGACTTACCATCACTACTACACCGAGAGTCAACTTTCCGCCTCTTTAGTTTGAGGTCTTGGAACAGACTCATGTTGTCCAGGTCACACGGGCCGCGGCTGAGTGTCATTATTCCTGAGGACAAACAAATAATACATAAAAATCAAAATAAACTTTAGACGGACAAAAAAAGCAGTCAGGGATACCAAAATTACTCGAGTTTCAAGAAAGTGATAATTTTTCCTATAGCCAATCTGATATAAATCAGTAAATAATGCGGTAACTATCAATTTAATACTTTTAGTAATTGCACAGTCGCAAATAAATTTCGCTAATCTAAAAAGACAACGGCCAAATTATGAGACTTCGAACCGAATTTCAAGTCACTTCTGATGAATCACTGAATCCTTATTAACATTTAACCGTCGGCGTGATGCACCCAGAATTATCACCTTATTTACAAAATAAAATAAAAACTTTACGAACTCACTATAATCCGGCGACATTTCAGGCCGCTGGCACACATAGTACGGCCCAGACACTGTCGGAAACCGATCGTGCATTTAAGAAAATATTAAAAAATTAAATTATTTAATTTTTCCTTTTCAATGTCACGGCCAAACCACGCATGCGTCGAGTTTAAATACAATTTCTCCACGCTGACCCCAGGTTTTATTGTAACGAATGGGACTTGCGTAGATGTACGTTTTTACGTTGTTTTATAGGTTCTGATAAGAATGTAATTTGCAGCGCAGTATGTTTGTACTAACGACTCATAGCGTGTTATGTAAGAATGTACGTAGGCAGGACGTGTACAAGCTATAACTGTGATTTTAATTAAATGTGTAGTTGCAGTCACTTCAATAGAAACGTGAGAGGCCAAATATAAAGCAAAAGTATTCATTGTTTATTTATTTATAAAAAATCATCCCAAAGACTAACGCATCTTCTTAAAAAAGTATAAGTTTTCATAGCCCGTTCTGGATTAATTCACGAAGTATGCAGCATTCATTTTGAAAAACGAGTGTACTCCGTCGCAGTCAAAGCGAACTAAACTGCATTACTCCACACAAATCAGTATCGGTTTTTTGTCACAAGCCGCCGTCATTCCGTTACATAACTCATAAAGCAAAGATCTACGTGAACTGTTACCCACGTCACACATTGTTTCCGCTAATACCTACAGATTCTCTACGTAGCGCATTCGTCATTATGACGAGCTGATTACACCGACATTTTTATTATTAACCCATTATCGGTCAGTGTACTTAACCTTGAATTTTCCACAGTCTTGATAGCCAAGTGCGAGAGTACTGTCCTAGGGTTAGGACGTTCAACCGGATTGGGGAAGTTCCTTCACCTGCTACGTAGCACGTTATGTAGTTATTTTTACAGTCAGAGGAAAATTTACAGGTATGAATATAGAATAGATTCATTTTTAAATATTGATTCAAATAGAGATTTTATTAATTTTTTTTTAACTACCTATAAAACTGATGTAACTTCTTAGATTTACGCCATCAGTAGATGAAATGAAAAACTTTTTTAACGGATTATTAAGTGTTTATTTATTTAATTTGTGACCGTGACTACGCTATTTGTGAAAAATGATAAAACGTCAAAAAATAAAATATGAATTTACAAATGTGAAATAATACGTTGATATGAGTTTAATTTTATAGGACTGATTGTAAACGAAATGCTTTGGTAACTGATAGCGTGTAATCTGCGAAAATATGAATGAATGAATGTAAAAAAACAAACTTTAACGATTTTTTTTATTTCTTGCAATAGTTTATTTATATGAACGTTACATAACGCCAATTGACGTAGAATTACACACGAAAAATGCATAAAAGTGTATAACGTGAAAAAATCAATCACCAAACTGACGCAAGTATTAGACGTATGAAAAACAAAATAACGAAACTTTATTAACGTCATTCACGACGTCTCATTCGATAAGGCAGTAACATCGAGCATTTACAACTGTTATATAAAAGGTTGTAAAGTAACACGTGCAATACCTGCATTCATGACTTTACTGTATTACCTATTGCTTTATTTCGTACGTCACGCATACGACATCTCTGCTTTTGACGCACTATAAAATAATAAGTGGTGCTTTCTCAAAGGCTAGGTAAACCACGATTGCCAAATTGTAAGCCAATACCCCACTAATGCGTCCCCAATACATTGACCCGTACGCACTCACAGCATTACGCGATGATCAAAATAAAAGTGCAATGTACGCGCCGCCGTACACCGCTCTAAGTATTTGTCAACAAACAAAAATAACGAACTCTAGCGCAACTCGAAAATAAACAGAATCGTGTCAAAGACCTTGATAATGGTTTGTAAACGTAGCCAATAAAAATGTTCGCAGGTCGTTGGAGATTCGCGGACACCGTTTCGAGGTCAAAGATACTTCCGCGCCAAAATATTATTAAAAAAACGAGGATTTACTAAACCTCATAATCTAAAAGGGGAAATAGACACAAATATTCCATCTCGGAAGTTATAAGGAAATGGCGAATGTAAAACAATATTTTTTTTAAGGTTTAGGTTATTTTATATTGCTTTGAAAATTTAACATATTTTTATAAAGTAAACTTTATATGTATTTTTTTCTGACTACTTTTCTTCAACAAATATAACTTTAAATACGTCAGCTTATCACAAGTTATAACGTTCGAGTTATTAATAACTCAATGTTTATTAAGGAAATCATAATACGTTACATTGTGTTCCAAGTTTCAACTAACATATAAACAGTAGTGGGAATATTTACACAAGTTAGATGACAAAGACACAATTAATTATTTGCTATTGTACTGCAGTTGTTTTTAATGCAATATTCAAGTTAACCACAGGCGCATGCGTCGAATTCTTTGTTACTAGAGGCGTGAGGAATGCTGCGATACAAAGATAGAATATTTACATAAAGCTTTTTATTGTGTTATGAGATTCAAAAAACACATACTTACTAAAAGTAGGTAAGTGTGTATTCGTCATTTAAATTTTTATTGTGCTAAATGTGTGTACAGCTACTACATAGTTTACCTATCATGAAACATGCCTTTAATCAATAATGGAGTTTGTAGTTTCAGTGGAAATTTAATGGAAACTTTTATAATAGGAGCGATCCAAAAGCCGGTATAGTGACTAAGGATTCCTACACGGAAACATTAAGGATATGAGTGCGACCTCGCCCACGGCCGTCCACATGACCGCGGTTTTTTTTTGTTTCCCAGCTGTAGGTCAAGCTACAATGCTATTTTACCAGAAATTTAAGTTTCGAACGTTTTTTACTTTTTATTTTATTTAAAGGGGTCGTGGCAAAAGTTTTTAATATTTTCGTTCTATCTTTAAATCTAAGTTGGTAAGCTGGAATTATAAAGTTGACGTAAGTACATTTATATTAAGTGAATGTAACAAATAACATTGAATTATTTTAACAAGATGAACTACGTATCGTTCTTAATTGAGTTCAATTTAAATGCTTCATTAGAATTTAAAGTGCATCCGTTTTTTCCTGTCAGATGAACGAAAGGCAAGGTCAAAATGTTTTAGTATTGCAATAATTAAAGTTTTTTTTAACTAGTGTATGATTATTTAAGCATTGTATTACTTAAATTTAGTATGGACTTTAATGAGTAATTATTTTGTTTTACTTGATAGTAAAAAATCATGACATATGCTTAATCAGACATGAATGAGTTCTTACATGAATTATATTTACTGTTTAATTAAACTTTTCAGCTTTTGTTCTATTTATTTTTTATGAAATTCTCCCATAGTCCCTTGTCTATTATTTTGTCAGTATAAATATACGGTATGTACATACAAGATATTTGTATGTATAAGACAAGCTACTCAAAGCGGTCAGTCATTGAGGAAGTGTTCCGGACAATGTCAGTGTCGCCGCGAGGCCGGGCTGTATGTAAAGAATACGTGATTCAACACCATAAGATCATGAAGATCGTTAAGCTAATGATTAAAACTGTGATCGCTATAAACAAATTCGGAATAATGCGAGGAAAATATGTACCACATAAAGAAAGTTTGGCAATCCCGTATCAGGTACTTTAAGTCGCGAATTGATTCAGATATGTTTTTTTGTTATTTTAGGACGAAATATAACTTTATTAAGATATTGGTTTTGAAGATGTATTGTTGAAACCATAATAGAATTCAACGTATGATGTCTTCCTTATCGTGCGATGTTTATAGATATGAGTAAAACAAGCTTTATTATGAATAATGATCAATTCATCGATTTTAAATATTATATAGATTACAGAATTTTATATTCGTGCGGCCGAATACACTTAAAGGCTAAGGTTTCATTTAAATAACAAAAACATGCATTTGCCTTGAAAGCAGATTTTTGCTAATACCTTAAAAAATAATAAAATAACCTATCGGCAATTTTTTTTATTAAATTGCTTGTAAAATAAAATATCTAAACAAAGCATGTAGCTTTACGTGGTCTACTATTTAAGTCCTCGCATGATATTTCTTTTTTACCTTATTTTATATTATTATGTGATTTAAAAATGTAGTTAGCTCAAAAATGTACTTTAAAACCTTATACTATATTTTTTATAGGATTGGCTTTACTACAATTAAAATGATATTGAATTATAATAATAATTAAATACAAATCCCGCTGAGCGTACCTTGACATTAAAGGTAACTCCGCGAACGCAAAGCTCAAACGTTCTATTTTTAAACTACTCTACCACTTCCGATTCGAACACTTCCTGATTGGTAAATTGAGAGATCAAATCAAATACTCTTTTTATATATGCACGATTTTTAAAGTGTGACGTGACATGTTTAAAGGCAATCGCTTTATGTGTTAGTTCCTTGTTTTGTTTAAAGTCGATAAAAAATGTAGGTCTTAATGATAAAGAATTTATGTTTTAAAGTTCTTATCGATGTTTGAACTAGAATACGTTTATTACTGTTACTTGGTCTGATTTAAATGCATTGTACAAAGGATAATATTTTTAGAAAAACAAAAAGAAATAGTAGCAAAAAAGTATGTTACCTTGATTAACCATGAACCTTATAACCGTTTAAAAAAAACACAACCACAAAAGAGTCAAAAGTCAGAACACAAGCCGTTAACAATAACCCGCCACTGTGAGCTATTGAATTACCGAACAATAAGATTTCTACTTATTATCAGTTGAGCCCGACATCCTACAGCCTACAAAGGCTTGAAAGGAGACTGTGACATTCAGTTTTCGCTTTCACCGATGGAAAGTGAGCGTAAAAAACACTAAATTCGGCAACACTGCGGGTCATTGAACCCGCTCGAGACCATAGACAAGGCAGAAGAAAGTAAAAGCATCCTGCTATTGAGCGATTAATGGGTTTTTGATGGATTCAAGTTAAAACTGTAGAGAAGCTTTTCACGTTGGGCTGATTTTTAAACTATCATATAATTTTGATGTTCTTGCATACTTGCTACTTGCATTTCGATTTAAAGGGTATAAAGATAATGTGCGTGCACATCAAATAAACAATAATTTTAACGTGTACGTGATATTAGAAATTAACTACTTATCAGTTGAATATAATTTATCAGACAATAAAAATCAGCTCATCTGCAAGTTGGTTTAATAGTGTTTTTTTTTAATATAAAGAAATTAATTACAAAAACAAGCTTTGTTTATCGAACCATTGAAATATTAAGTATTTTCTTTATTAGTTATATTAGTAATAAAGGAAACACTGTGTTCCCTTTTTTACTGTATTTTTTTTTTGTTTAGTAAAATAAGTCATTTATTTTGAATGGCCTGTGTTTTACAATAATATAAATATATAAAAGTTTTAATATAGAAAAAATATTGTGTTTTTATTATTAACTTAAACTTCTGGAATCGAAATATAGAATTTTTTATTTACTTTTTAGAAAAATAAGATATTAAATTAAAGAACTCAACAAGTAATACTAAAAAACGTATTCTTAATCAACATTAGCTTAAAAACTAATTATTTTGTTTCTTATTTACACTTATAAAAAATAAAACTAAAGTAATACGTAGTTTAATTTCTGCAAACTTTTAACTTTTATTACTAAATAATTTCCGTAGCTTGGTGAAGCGTAGTCGTCGTCCGTAGTAAACTTCTACGGCGTAGAGCGTAACGTGCCATCGTAGATACTATGTGGCAATTCATGAGTTTGATAATAAAAACAAAGATGTTATAATTTTATTTTTGTTAAACTTTTTGTTATTTGGACAAATTTTATGTGTTTTTTTATTATGTACATATTTTTTTGTAGTGTTCAGAAGAGTGAAATGTCATTATTTACCCATTGTAGATGTCATCGTCTGCAGTCGGTGCGCTTGCGCAGAGGCGTCCAGCGCCTCGTCCGGCCCCAGCTTGTCAACTCCTTCACCAGAAACACATCACAGTCCACAGCGTCCGACACCGTTCACGTTATCAATTTGCTGATCCAATTGGTTCTCGACACAATAACCAGCATAGTTTTTTTTATTTTAGTTACACTCGTCGATTCCTGAAAGCGAGTCGAGGGTTAAAAGAAGCGCGCGCGCTCTTGGAGCCTCTCGTTTCGGCAAAATCACGATAACGACTGCGCGCGAATGTCGTCATGTCGAAATTCGAAACACTTTCACCTAAATATTCCGGCTCGGTTTCGGCGGCGCGGGCGACGCTCCGAGCTCACGCACACACCGACACAACGCCAACCTACAATTACGTACGCTATAAAAATTGCGTCAGTGTTTTTCGTGGACGACCTTACGCTCGACGGCCGACTCGCCGAAATATAGTCATCTCTGTCTGTTCTTCATTCACCGTTACGCGAGTTATTTTTTGTTTCTTTTTTATCTGTACGAGGCCACGTTTGTGAGTGTGCGGATTTCGATAGCGGGGTCGACGACCCGCGAGAAGGGTTTTTGGTGGAAAAAATGGTAGAGTTTCAGTGTTAGGGCGGCGAGGTGCGCGTGCGCCGCGTGGTGGGACGCCGGCGCGGATCTAGGTCAGGCGCGGACTACCAACACTGCAAACGCATTTACGATGCACACCAAATCCTTTTTCAGCTTCATTCATTAAAACGGAAACTTTATGTTTTTTATAACCAGAACATGCGTCAATTTAATGGTGGTCGTAAAATGTGTTGCAATATTGCAACACGACTTTGTTATATTTACAGTCTCCAGGTCGTCGGCACTAATTTGTTTCAGCTTTCGTTTCTAATTTTCGGGCTCGCCTACAGTTTTTTTAACAAAGGCATGACTATGTTAAACCAGTAGCCTAATTTGTGTGAATTTCCGCCGTAAGTCGTGGCGGGTAATGGCACACTTCTAGTCAATTTACATTTGTTGAGTTCATTCGCATCGCCCATTATTCGGTATCTAGACCTGTGTTTCTGAATCATGTTGAACAATGAACTATGGGCGAACGCCGGAAAATTGAACTTTCACATTTCATGAAATTTTAGTGTTCGTGATTGATACTTTTTACTGAACTGTTTATCGAACTTTTTTTATTTTTATTCACTGCAAAAAGTTCCTTAGTTTCATTTAGTAGTAACATTCGATGAAGAAATAATAATAATAATAAAAAAATATTTATTTAATTATGATTTAAATATTGCTATCGACTACGGCATATAAGTTATAAGGGACCTAAGAATTTAGTTTTGAACATTGACATGCGCCAATGCTATACTTTCCCAACAGAAATGTGTATAGTATAAACCGCTAAACTATAAAACGAAGTATCATACCCTCAAAGTCGAGCTAAATGTATCTAAAATACCGACACAATATGCCACGGCCATTCAAACCGAGTCGCGTCGCTTGCGCAGGTAAAACGGCTATATTTATAAAAGTAGGTTAACTACCTCCCGTAGAAAAAACAGGACTACTTGTATATGTCTTGGGGATCCGGTGAAAGTGAGAAAGCCCCAATAACCTATATACCACCGGTTCGAAAACAGGAAGTGAATGCAATGTGTTTTGTATTCTCCTTACCCTGTTATTATTTATATCTGAGTTATGTTTGTGTAGTTTTAAAGGGTTAAACAGGTAACTTGATACTAGTTCGGTGGGTTTATATAAAGAGTTGACAAATAAGCATCAGCTTTACTTGAAGGGAGGTGGTGAAACAACAGTATATAAATTCTTAAGGTTTTGTAACGGAGTCCCTAACTAGCCCTTTAAATCTAGATAAAATTAATCGTAGAAAACTGGTATAAATGCAGTTGGAAATTTAACAGAAACTTAAGGAAACAATGATACTATGATAAAAGTAAAGTGGAATATATTTATCCTATATATTATAATGAACTCAAAATTCTAGAGTACTAAAATACAGAACTATTTGAAAATCTTACTTATGTCTTAAAAAACATTACTTAAAAGTAACTAATAAAATTTCAGCGATATGTTCGAGAACTTTTACTTCGCAATTATGGGTAAAAAAAAAATATTTTGCACCCAATTTCACAATGTTTTGAATTTAAGCCAGGTTCCCACAAAACCGACTCTTATCTAAAATATTACAAAGAAACACTTCAAGATAATAAAACTCTTTTCACACGGTTCCTAAGTTCACAATAAAATCAATATTTGCTGTTTTCTTACTCTTGTGTACTTATGAAAGAATATTTATTGTTTATTATTGTGTTTATCATATTTTGTCAAAAGTAATAAATAATTAACAATTTTGTTTTACCAATCATTTTAAAATATAATATTTCACCAAACCAAATATTTGCAACTAAAAATCTTGCCAAAGTACAGAAGTGTCAACGTCTGATATCGTACTGTGATTTTATCGAAAAACATTTGAAACAAGACAAACAAAAAAAAAGATTAAAAAAAATCTCAAAATGAAAAAGCGATAGATTAACTACTTAACAACTAACAAAGAGGTTGAACGATTAATCCGTTTTTTTTCGGTCTACTAACTATTTAATAGATGTCCGTATTTTGTCTAAACAATAAAAGCGAATGGATCAAAAATGTATGTCACCGATTGTTTTGCTGCCTCTATTTGTCTACGTATCAATCGCCAGGCCACACCTCGAATATCAATGCACGACAAATAGATCTGATATCGAATTTATAGATAGTCGATAAGTGATTTCATTACTAAAACTGTCGGTAAGATGTACTTACTATTTTTTGTACAATTAACCTAATGGAAGTCTGTAATGAAAACTTATTGGATTACCTCTCCTGTAAACTTATAGTTGGAAAAAGCGGGACTATATTTGCAGTTTTGACAATATAAATTGTAATACTGCGAATCACACTTGAGACAATACAATAAAGTGTGAATAACCTCACATGTTCACTGAACCGAATTCAATCAATAAAATTTGGCAACTATTACCTATATTTTATTGTTTATATATGTATTATTAATTCGGTCATTATTTTACCAACTATCGGAATAAAAGATAGAGTACAAATATTACTAGCGCGAAGTCTATTATTAGTACTTTGCTTTAAACATCTTAGACCACCCGCGAGAGTTGGGAGATAACTTAACTACAAAACGTAACAAATCTAGAATTTATGTCCATATACAGGGTGTTAAAAGACTGCTTCCGAAAACGAAAACTGGGCATTGCTGGAGGGGTACTCGTTACGTTAAAAACAAAAAAAAACACCAAATTATGCCCAATGGCATTAACACTATAAAATTTCAAATTAAATAGTGTTTTAGGGTTATTTGCTATGTAAACCATCGCTCCTGAACCATTAGCTGATGTGTGAAGCCTTAAAAACTTTTTTAAATTAAGTTTTCTGGGTAAACTGTTAGTGAATTTGTTACTATTTAGGCTCAAGAATATGTGGTTTCAGGCTTTGGAAATAGTCTTTTTACACCCGTTATTTATGTTTTAATTAGTAGCATATTATATAATATTGACTAACAAATAAAATAGTGTGATGAATAAAACAGCAAATGAATCAACAATAAACAATCGAATGTCAATGACATACTTACTAACTATTGTGCAAAATGTTATGGTGCGCGAAAGTAGCGATGCCAAAACTTAATTCAATACTTTACTTAAATAGATATATCTCTTATTTTTACAAAAATACAAACATGTTATGTAAAGAATCGAGTAAAATATATAATATAAAAAAGTAATAATAACGAAATAATGATGAACCACTAACAAAACAAAATGATGACTTAACCAAGGTTGAATGTATAAAAAAATCTAACACTTAAGAGTCAAAAATGATTAAAGTAAGCCACTCTCTTCTAAAAATAGTATCGGTATTTCAGACAGTTACAAAATCTAGTAATGTAAGCAGAGCTTTTGAAAACCTCTTTAGACGCTAATTGGTAATATTGTAATAGCTGATAGTCTATCACATTGTACGTATTACAACAGACGCTAGTGCTAACTATTGTGAATTAATTCGTCTCTTAAAAACTTCTGTCCTAAAAAAACAGGGGTAAAAGACCTTTTACATAAGTCTGTTACGTTACGTAGCTCAGTGAGAGGCAATGTCAGGCGTTGCAATCGCTATTATTCGAAATGTTTTCGATACACATAGAAAAATAACAAAATGTTTTGATGAATAATGAGGTGTTAGTGTTACGTGATTTATGGTTTTTTGGAAAGCTTTTATCATTAATCCTTTTTAGACTAATTAAAACAGATTGATTAGAAATTTTGAGTTGTTAGTTTTAATTAGATGTTGGTCTGAATAGGAACAGATAGTTTAACCATTGTTTATTTCCCAACAGTGTTTCACAACAACCACGATGAATACATTGCAGATCAAGGTTCCACTGCACAAATGTGTACAGCAAAATTCGTCTTTTGTTTCGCTGGTGTATGTGCCAAAAAAGGTCAATGAACAGCCTCGACGTTTCTACAATCACGGCCTGAACATGATTAGGGCATTAATTGCATTTCCTGGCCGTTGAAATTTGAATACTATTGCAATGCATCAAGACTCAAAACAGCATTTGATGAGTGCGAATCGACGACCTTCTATTACACTGGTTGAACTATGATTTGCAGAGTTGCCCTAGTCGTAGGTAGATTGAAGTTTTTATCGTAATTGGAGTCTAAGTGTGTGTGCGTGAAGTGCGAATTTTGTTTGGCTTGGAACGGCGCTTGAATCTTTTCGTTCTGGTTTTGTTAGATGGTGACGGCCAAAATGTTAGTTTGTTTATCGTTGTGGTGCGTTCTTGACAACGAAAAAGTGAAAACGTTTGGATTGTGAAACGTGGCAGTTGAAGCCGCGGCTCGGGTTGCGATGTTTGGAACAACACCTCGATTATATAACAAGAAATGTGCCGTGAACGTACACGTACGAACAAACTTGTTCCAAAGCAAATGCCATAGACGAATGCACGTAGTGTTGGGTCAATATTGATGTTTAAATGCAAATAATTGCTTTGAAGTCTGGTAAATCAAACACAATCATGGCTACTGTTGTAATAACATTAAAAAAACGCATGCTACGACAAATATATTTTAAAGGACTAATTACAATTTGAAATTGAAAACGTTGTCAAAACAATTTGTAAATAATATTTTCGCTTAGTAGGAAGCTAAGTAAGCAACTCAATATCTGGACGGAAAATAAAATATGCAGTTTTGCGCAAGTTCACACGTACATGCGCAATGTCAGGTATTATGTAAGTTTTGAACTGACCAGTTAAATTGCAAATTACACCTTTCCTTTTATCGAAGATAAAAAATATGGAAAACGTCAACCAGTGAAGCATGCATATTGGTAATCCTAATAATACGTATATTAGCTTGAGCAAAGCGATAAAAACGTTAACGATATTGTTTTTCCCATAACATACCTGGGAATATCTTCAGGTAAATATGCATTAACAAATAATGATAAACAAATCACTGCGAAATTTTGTAAGAAGTGAGACTAATTGCACTAGGGGACTTGTGCTCAGAATAAATCCCAGAATAAGGTTTACTACTTCTGTTTAATGTTTTACATATTTCATGTCATAATTGCGACATTTTCCAGTATTTTAGTATGTGTAGCCTACGCCTCGCGTCTACGAGTGCTTTGCTTTCAATTTTAGCAATTTAATATTCAGCAAAGCAAAGTTAAATATGCTCTCTTTAGATTAACTTACGAATTCACTACTTCGATCTGAAGTGATCAAAAGCGTTTGGTTTGAAATGAGTCTAAAATAACTTCAGGAACCACCCGTCTCGTCTATTAAGACATTAGTCTTTGTTGTAAACGTCTTTTGATGTATTAGATATTTTTTGTCTAATATAGGTCAGCGTTACCACAGGCCGTCGCCGAAAGAAACCGAACGACGTTGTAAACAAAACTGAAAATAAACCTTTCCGTGAAACCATTTGCGACAGAATAAAAATGTACCGGCTCATTTGCATTAATATCTCAACGCGGTAAGTGATGCTTCAAGAGAAGAAAACCTAATGTTTCCTTTTAATTAATAAGTTATGCCGCTGTTTACATTTTTATTAAGGTTTTCAGATGGGTTGTAAAGAACTTAAATACGCTTTTTAAGCAGTTTTCATGAAAGTAACATGTCCTAATGTGTTTTGGAGTCTAAAAATAGTGGTTTCTTTTTCTTAATGTAACATATGTTTAAGAGCAATGTTCTAAGAGTTTGTTTACATGCGACTGAATAATTAGGTCCATGCAGCTGTGGTACAGATTGGATCGCAAGAGGGCGCTGCGCACGCGAACATGTGGAGTCACGCGATCACGCCACACTAACACACTGCTTAAGAAATTGCGAGGCAAATGTAAGGAAAACGGCTTCCGGGGTGAACGGCCGAGTTGCGTAAAGCGCGGGCTGTGGCGCAATGCGCCTGCGCCTCTGCCGCCAGCGCCATCTAGCGGTGAGTTGCGCAAGCATGAAAAGTGGAAAATTTTATATAAGTTATGCGGTAGGTCAAGTGAACTAAGTTCGCTGTGTTGTTGCTTGATATTGGCGTAATGAAACCGTGTATTAGTGTTAATTTAAGTTTCGTACCAGCAATTTAGTTTAACCAGATTATGGCGGTATTGGTTTGAGAAAAATATTTTTAACATTCGCTTCAATTATTTGACTTAATAAGTTTGTACTTGAGTTATTAAAAAAACAGTTAGTCGCAATTTTTTTTTCAACCAACGCGGATACGGTGACGCATGTCAATATTAGGGCAGCTTGGTCCGCGCATGCGTCATGCGAATTGTTCGCAACATGCGCTTGCGGTGACGAAACGAAATTTTATTCCTAGGTCAAGGTTCGAGTTGTCTTCGAAATGGGAAAATTGCCACACATCAGCGGCTCGACTGGTGACCTTACCTCGCAGAGTTTCGCAACCAGCCAACTGGTTAAAATGCTGAGCTGAACGATGTGAACACTGGATAAATGATCGCTTTTAAACACGTTAAAGTTAAATCGATACGGATTATACGTTAAGAAGACTAATTTGTATGTAATTCCTACTTGGAAGAATCTTAAGTCAAAATAAAAAAAACCTAACGCAATTACATAAATCTAAAGACTAAACATCGTCACAGTTTTTAATATTCATACAAGTAATTTAAACTTGGCAGTAGGTACAGAGTCAAAGAAATGGAAAGTGCGTTATACAACAACTTGACTGCTTTGGTCCGTGAAAGGCGCGCAGTTTTTTAAGCGGCCAGCGTCGTGGTCAAGGTTTTCGAAATTGTTCGGTTTTGGCCGTGGATGCGCCTGCGTTGATGTCTTTTCGAATTGTTCGAAATTCAAACGAGATTATTCAACGAGAGGAGTTTTTACTAAATGTCGAGTAAGGTGACTTTATATAAATAAATAATATAATGCACGTAGAATTAATATAAAGTTTAAATACTTACGTGCGTTATATTTGATTATTAATATATATTTATAGTAATAATACAAAAAACGTAATTAAAAGTTATGCTACAGGGTTATTGTCAGCCAGTAGGTATTGCAAAAAAAGATTGATTGACGTGCCTTTTAAAATTTGCAAAACGCTCTTACGGTATTTAAACTTAACTGCATTGAATAAAAAAAGTTTATGACACAAAAGCTTCCCACCCTTTTTCTTTAAATAAAAGCGATACAACTTACGAGTTCACAATAAAAGAGTACCGTAATGGTATTGAAATAAAAAGTAAAAAGCAACAAAAGAAAGTCAACAATAGTCAGACAGCAGTGAAAGATGTAAGAGAGGTTGACGTTGAAAGCGAGAGTAATTGCGATCTAGCGTGCGCGAGCGCAGCCGGGTGGGCGGGGCCAGTCGCAGACGCGCAACGGTACCCGGCGTAGCTGAGTTACGGTATTTCCCGTAGGACGAGGCGAGCTAGTGATGTCCAGCACATCGAAATATTTAATGGTTATCGATAAAATGTTTTTACAATTTTTTTTTATTGTTTGACTTTTTATTACAAACATAGACAGCTTTATAAAAGTTACAGCATGCTGTATGAAAATAATTCAATTCATAGTCACTGCGTAAAGTGACTGCTTATTTGGTGTTTTCATTATATTTTTGTACTCAAATGTCTATTAATTAAATATAATAAGAAGCCGTTATATTTTATTATCCCTAGTAAAAAGTAAGTTTCAATGGTATTAATCGGTCAAAAATATGAATTGGCATTGAATCAATGAAAGTATTTTTTTGTTTACCTCTGACAAGATGTAGTAGGTACCTACATTTTATAAGTTTATCATTTTAAACAATATAGTATGTATCTTTTTATTGCATGAAGTTCTGAAATGGAAAAACTTATGAGTTAAGATTTTTCTAAACAGCTCTTCGCACTCCGAAATTCCCAAATGTTGATAGTTAGTTCCTTTGTTGTTAATTATCATTGATATCAAAATTATCGTTTTTCTATAATTAGGTAAATGTTATATTATTTTCTTACGTATCACAACATTATTTTCAATCCTTTATCATCGAAAAATCGTGGTCAAAGCAAAACATCGATATCGACATTATCTAATACTTTCGCATCTCTACCGCATGGGTACTGCGGAGACCTCAACCGCTTTCTCTTTCGATGGCCGTCGATGGTTGAAGCACACTTACACTTACAACCTGCATTTCTACTTATAACAGTGTATGCATGTGTGCGTGAGAAGATGTTTGTCATTAGTTACATCACGTAGGTAGGTACCTAACTAGCTGACGCATCATTTGAAAGGTCAGTTTAACTATTTATAGCCGCGTTCACTTTCATATAGCATCGTGGATTGTTTAAAAAGATTTGGTTTCAAGATCATTCACCTCTGAGTGACAGTTAGATCGTAATGAAATTATAGAATGTTTTATTGAATGTAATAATATTATGATTTGCATTTTGATGGTATTGAGCTTAATGAAAGTTACAAATTAAAAATAAATCTGACCCTTCTACTCAATTTTTTTTTACAACCAATAGATTTGTATTTTTGCTTGAGTGTATAGTCTTAAATTAGTTCGTCACGACCCTGTCCCTATTTTCCACCTAATAGCAACCGCAAATACTGTGTTTACATCTTACGGTATAGCGACAAATATTCAATATTTAGCAATAAATCCGCGATACAAATCAGCATTGTTATTGCGCTTGAGTTCATGACTCCTAGCAAAGGTTTGATCGCGAGTCGCAAGGCCGAGCCGTTCGCGGCGCGGGCGCAGGGCAGCCTACGAGCCGCGTGGGAACTGCTGTGACTAGTTTGATGGATTTATTCCTGTACTAATGATCATGCTGAGTGGATTTCTTTTAAGCGTTTATTTTAAATCAGTTATACTTTTCAAATCATAATATAATTACTGTTGTCTGTAAGTACACAAATTATTTAATAATTTTGGCATTGTTTTAAGCGAATATTAAAATGAGTTATGATTACATAACATCAATAAACTTTTGAAAGTTTTGGTATGATTATGCCACATAATAAACAACGCACAAAAACAACACAGCCACATAGAAAACAAATATACAAATATAAAAAAGAGTAGTAGGTATAAATTTTCATTTTCAAAATAATTTATAAAATCTATAAGTTTATTGGTCTTTTCGTTTAAACGGAAGAATAGAAAGGGAAAGTGATCAGTAAATCGATTATTCATAGCTGTAATGACTTGTAATGTCTTACCGCTTCTGTTTAATTATAACAGATCCGAATATAATTATGTTAGTAATTATACTCTTACCTTAATAGTCTTAATTCTAGTAATTATACTTTTACTCTTCTATAAATATTGTTTATTTCCTTTTATAACCTCCAGTCAGGGAACGTTTTTAAAATAGGTAATCGACTGTTCATTTTGGTAAAACCAATGATTTTTGGTGTTCAATAAATCATCAAAAGTAATTCTAGAACCTTTTATTTCTTTAAAACGTCAGCATTGTTATTTTTAACTGCATTTCATTACTAAAAATAAATAATTAAAGTATCTACTTGAATCTACTCATACATTGACGTATGATTCGAGCTTCAACAACATTATATGACGATTTTATGGCTTTATCATCATTGACCCTAATTTTAAACAACCGCTGGCTCCCTGCACACCTTTAGTTCCAACTACAAATGATAATCAACTCTAAATACCGATGGTCAAAGATTATATTTGCCTGTATGAATTGCAGAAGGGACACATTCAAAAACAGGTTGTTTAGGAACTTTTGGGCAAATATGTTACATAATATCTTGGTATATATTTATGCTTCAGTTTCCCAGAACATGTGACTTTTTAATATAAAATATACTGCAATTATGGGGTTACTCATGATTATAAAAATGAAAAGTTGAAATTCAATGTAAAATACTCTTCTTGATTTATGATTCAAAATAACGTACCTTTAAGGTTTTTCGAAACTAGCAACTATGTTTTAGTCTTATGAATGATGAACTCAAATTGTTTCATAGACTCAAGCGCAATATTACATGCGCCCACGCAGGACAAACGACGAGCAATAGTTAGTACTTGTAACTAGGACGGCCAATCATCCCGCTCAGCATTCGAAAAATGTTTACCAAGGTCTTATTACAACAGTTTCCTGAGTGAAACTGAATTAATTTAGACGCTATAAAATAAAGACGACAAAACAAGTCTGAAGACGGAAATTTAAAAACAAATAAACCCACAAGACTGGATGAGACATACGTCAGAATTAGCAAAATCAGGTAAACATATCAAGAAAGAAGATCTATAAGGAAGTAAGTGCTGCTTCAATTCGTCATGACCAAAACCAAATACACATAGAAACCCATAGTAGAATAGACAACAGTCATGTTCCTTCGTTTGTACAAATAATTTACTATATCATCATAACATCATAATGAGTTTATTAATGCGTTTTGATCGCTGTTCGTCCCTACAGCCCGCAGCATCACAGTAATAGATTCGTAGGGACAATGCGTTACCTTGCCAGCGTTCGTTCACCGCTTCTGCGTTTTGTCCAAGTGACCTTACTGCCTAACTCGCATAGATAGACAAACTACTCAACCCATCTCATTCACTCTAATGCACGCCGCTGGGTAATAGACAGGGACGTAAATCGTTGGCATGCTACGATCACCTTCGTAAAGGTAAAGTATAGTCTGCGCTAACTAAAATGAAGGGCGGTCGGTGATTTGAGCATTTGAAGGTATCTAATGATCGTGTGGGAGTTGTTTGCTGAACTTATCGGATACCTAGCTAATACTGTCAGAAATACCTTAAAAAGTAGCTTAATTTAATTTTAAACATGAAATTATTAGCTTACCTAAATTTTAACGTGCCTAAATGAACACTTTACGAAATTGTTAACCTTTGACAAAAGTAACAAAAAATGTTTTTTTAAATGTAAGTATGATTAGATTATAATTTCATAGATTTCTCTTATACATGCTTTATTACGACAAACATATGATTTGAGTATCTCTAAGTATATGCATTGTGTGACTGTCAATGTAAGCTAAATCGTGACTCACGGAGAGAAAGCAAATTTTGGCTATAGTCTTTTTGTAACTGTCTTCTTTAAGATTTCTCCGAAATACCTAAATAAAGACTAGGTATCTGCTAGGAAGATAAAACAATTTATGTAGGCATTCGAAGCAGTGCATAAATCGAACCATATTGATATGGATACATTTCCTAAATAACAACGATAAGTGAAATCGAGGTGAAGATAATTTTGGAGTAGTGCAAGAGACAGGTTGCCCGATAGATAACCTAAACAAAATAAGCGATAAGCCACGAAGCGCGAGGTTTCGCGCACACCACGTCTGATAAACATATAGGTCACTGAACCGACCCAGTTTTATTCGAGAGCCCATACTGTTAACATGTGCTCGAGTTTTCATCAAAAACACACTAACACACATTCGCAGTAGAAACACGCACCCGCACAGACGCAGGTACCACTACCACGAGTCCACGAACTCGCAACGCGGCGACTCGCAACGGGCGACCAATTCTAGCACACATCGAAACCACCCAGCTCTACCATCCTTGACTGCACGCAAAACATGAATATTTAAAAACGACATCGATAATGGTATTACCAACTTTAATAATGTGCTAATAGTACACCGAAGTTTTTTATAAATAAAGGAATTATTAAGTTATTGACATTAGGCATTGAATTTAAATGAATGCAATAAAGTCTTATGTTAAATTGCTAATTATAATCGAAATGATAATAATTGCACTAACACTGATAATAGTGATTATTTTCTAATTAAAATTAATGATTCGAGTTAAACGCGAGTTACACGATAAGCTTGGTAACAAAGGTAATGCTTTGTTTAAATGTGTCATTACGTCGCTCAAACTGATAAACCAAAGTTCTCGACAAACTAATATATAAGTTCTATTTATATTTGATGTATTACCGTTTTTTATATTTATTAAAAAGTTTATGAAATATATGTAAGCTCTTTAATTAAATGATGTAATTAGCTTAAATGTGAATCAATTTTAAAATAAGAACAACTTTGGGGGCATGTGTTACCAAATTCCTTTATTAGTCATAAGATGATTAAGATGCATTTCCTGCTTGAATCAAGAAACAGTTCATATGAGACGCTTTTCGAAGAATTCTGCTAAAATTCAGACACTGTTGCTATAAATTACCGAAATAAAAATTCAATTAGTAAACGTGTTATGTTAGATTTATTTATAGAAAGGAATAAAAAGAAGCTACTTATATTCTTCGGTTCTTATTTTAGTCAAATTTATGCTTCATTAGGTTATACTTAATTCAGTAATTACTCGGTAGTAAATAAGAGTATGAAGTTCCTTACTCCCATACTTGTGGCTGTTTGTTTTCCATTGTCTTCTTTCGCGTAATCGATAATATACTTTTACTTATCACCGCTAGATGGCGTTAAAACGCACTATGTATTTCAATATGGCGGCTGCATTCCATAATTTGTAGCTATTAAGAGCTAAGTATAAATAAATTGTAGAGGGTTTTACGCGTTTGTAACTTTTAAAATATAACAATGTAAAAGATAGGGGAACATACTATGATAATTATATATATATTTTTTTATTAAAGCTTAGGACCTACCTAAAGTTCATATCATAAAAATAATTAATTGTTGAGTTTTATTGCTAAAAAGTGATTTATAGTAGCAAGCTGCTAAAAAAAGTTTGAACAAATCAACAGGTTGGCGGGAAAATTCTCGTAGCAAGAAGAAACCGTAGTCGACTACGAAAGAAATTTCTCTACTTTTTCCGAACCAAACTAGGTATTCTATTTTGTGTTTTATTTTAACAGACCATTAAATTAATTAATATTTAACGTTCTTTTATATTTTATTTTGTAAAGAGGTATTTTTTTTTACTAAAGTTAAAAAATAATAATAATATTGTAAATTTTAATCTTAAACTTGGCCTTAATTGCCAATCGTGTGAACGGTGTGTGCGCGTTCGAATATGTAAAAAAAACAAAACCGAGAGGCTGTAGAGTGCATGCCGGAGTGACAACAAAACAAAAGCCGAATGAACATTGATCTCACCATAAAACATTTTGTTCTAATGCCGCCCCCTGTATGTCCGAGTCAAAGTTCATTAGAGCACTGTGGCATAAACACTTTCGCTATAAGGCGGTGTACACACGAGGTTGACGCGACACCGCTTCTCGCTCGGTGTTGGCGCCCGCACGGAAGTAGGTTACTAACTAAACTTTGTTTGCGTGAGGCTGCACCGCTCGCTCGCTAGCTCCGCCGCGCGGCTCCGCTCGCTGCCTCCCCTCCCCCCGGCGCCCGCCCACCGCTCCCCCCGCGTCTTTCACTTTCGGCCCTTCAGCAACACCCCCATTCACACTTCACAAGCTTTAGGGCGGATGGAAAATTCTTTTTCATGTTTACGTGCGTGACCTAACGCACGCGTACGCACGATTAGGTACATTTTTCAGGGACTTTTATTTTTGAAGTCGCTGATTTGAAGGAATAGTGTAATCAACCTAACACTGGTTAGCCTTGACGGTACTGAAAATAGTTTCAATAGTCTTTGCTGCGGCTAAGAGTATGATGCATTGAGTTGATTTCATTAAAATGGCGTCTACTGAAAAACAGAGATGTCATTATATGTACTATATTATTTCTTTCTAAAGCATTTCCGAATAAGTATAAAAGTATTCACATAAGGAACCTTATTTAAAAATGTCACCTACTTCAATAACGAACATACTGAATGGTACCCTAGCATTGTAGCGGTAGATGTTTCATCACTGGAACACTGGACGTCGATTAATCAATAATAGATTGCGAGTACACCTAGCGCTGTTGGGTACATAACATGCATCGGCTATTGTCGGTGGTTATGTAAGGAGGCCGCATCGATGCCGCTGCTGCGAGTCAACGAACGGCATTGACACGCGCCCCGCCGCCCGCGCACCACCGCCCCACCCCCCCCCGCGCCCGCCCGCCGCTGAAACCAGCAGCTGCGAAATTAGGTCACCAGATCCGAGCAGCGACACACTCACAAGCACACGCACAACGCAACAACTCGACCGAATACCATACACAACAACGACCCAGCGACCGCAAACCTAACTTTGCACGACGAACTACACTAACCATCGCCAGTAGAACCGCGATGCGACACACGTTGCGACTGCCACCAGCGAATTTGCTCAACAGAAGCTAGAATCAGGGATCACGAAGACTGGCGACTACAATGAGACACGAAACAATCCTAACAGTTGAAAATAACTTATATTTCAACAAAGACAGTTCAGAGAAGTTAGGGCGACTTCTATGCAATGTTGGAATGTCTAATAGCTTTGCAGAATTTTCGAGAAGATATGATCTTTTTATTTTTAAATTATAATAATTTATTAATATAAAAAGCAACATTATGGTATAAACACCTTGAAATTATTAAAGGAAGTTTAAAAAAACTGTATTTTCATAACTTGGTTGTAATGGTTAATTAGGTCACATAACGCCAATAATAACTTGATATAAGTATTATTATATAAACAAATATAAGATAACAAACTTGTACAGTTTCTAATAATTCAATGCATGAAAACAGAGAAGGAAAACAGCGCTACGCCGGCATCGTACGCTAAGTCAACGAACGTCATTGAACTTTTCTCCAATCAAATATCGACTTTAGTTCTAGGAGATAGAGTTGTATTTTGTTTGGAATGGCACCGCAACCTAGCCTTGGCTTCTACTGGCCTAGCTGACTTAGACATTCTATCTACTTTTACAAGTACCTACATCACCGAAGGGTACTTTAATACTAAGGTGAATTTATTGCACTAGTACGAAGATGTCTTTTTGTATATTCAGGGTTTTTTGCAAAATGTAGGACAAGAGTGTTTACAAAACGACTGACTGTCATTACATCAAACGAAATAAATTTAACTGTATGCAACTATGACTTGTCGCTTTAACTATCATTAATTTATTTATTATGCTCTTATATACTTTATGTCATAACGCAGCCGATCTATTTTAGCAAAAGCAGACAGGTTAAATCGTGTAGCTGTTAGGAAATCAGTAAAATCTACATATTTATTACTAAAACAATTTAAACAAGGTCAAGTTTATTAGTTGAAGTTTAAATCCTTACCAGTTTCATTCGCATTTATTTAGTCATTTAAGTCTCATTCTGATATTTACGTAATTAAAAGACATATAGCGGGGACGGAGCTATATATCTTAACCCATTAACAGTTTCTTTCATCGTCCACCTAAATGCCAAAGATAAGAGTCCTGTAGCCCCATTCCACCTCATTACTGGTATAAAAGCCACTACATAGGGGGTATTGAAGTGCATGTCGACATATTAAAGCCAAGGGTGTATATAGTGTATACCGCCCTAGTTTCGAAGCTGCAAGGGGTGAATAAACGTCTTTGACCTAACTAGTACCTGCGCACTGCAATCCCCCCTAGGGGAGGTTCCACCCCCTGAAATATCCAGATATAGTATAGGGGCGGGGTATATCACTGACGTCATGAGTTATCTGCGTACTGACGGTGGATGTCGAAAAAATACTGTTCACTATTAAATCGTATTTTGTCTTTTCGACATCGATTTGGCAATTTTCGTTCGAAAATTTTGCAATTCATGAAAAATAAAAAAGAGTGATTATATCTTTTAATAATAGAGTTTTGATGTAGACCTGCTATCTGATTCGTTTTAATAGTTTTATTACAATTCACCATTTGATTGAGTCATTAAAAATGACTTTTTTTTACTTAAGAGTAACTCTGTTTTTGTTTTGCAACACTTCCACCGTTGGCCGGTTGACTTCAGCATTTCGAGAACGTTCTACAAGGCTTTATCGTTGAACTTTCTTGAAATTGGTGGGTTTCTACAAATCAGGGAAATGTCTTGTCGAATTGATTGCAATTTACTATATATACCTAGAGTTTTATTTTTATTGTCACATTTTACCAATGTTTTAGAGATTTGTCCTTTGGTTGAATTTTGACCCCATGAAAGTGTTGTTTAATTTGGAAGTGTGTAATAACGAATCTTTATTCCAACGCCCATTTTCTCATTTCTGTGAAACACCAATCAACGGTGCAGCGGGTTCAAAATGTGACCAGCTCTAGCAGCTACCAAGACAGCAGAAATGCATAAGTGGTAACGATCGTCACGTTGCGGGGCGGGGGCGCGGCGGGGGCGGCGCGGGCTGCGGGGCGGGGGGAGCACGTGCCGCTGCACCGGGTCGACGAACGTCATTGACCCACCTTCGGGGACCTACTTATGCTGGGCCGAGTCACCCCCTCGCGCCCCGACGCCGATACTGCGTGCGTGTTTACACTTACAAGGAAAACAATTTGGGAAAGTGCTCTTGATAACCAAGGAGCAGCCGCAGAAGGAGCACTTGAAGGGTTCAAATGAAAGTAACGAGACGTTGGATTACTCACGTATGATATTTGTCAATAACATAGGGTATCTTCGCTCTACATATACTTTATAAAATATTTTCCTCCGACCATAATAGTTTACGACAATTACATGTCAATGTCAAGTGACGTTAGATAAACAACTCAATAACACGTACGATATCTCGTCAGTAATTCATAAAATATTTGCGTTGTATTACGACCGTCTCAACTGGATATTATTCCAAAGCAAAATCGTAACAAAATGTTTGACAAGAACAACCCCTGTAGTACCATGTTCTAGACGTAACCTAAGCCTTTGAACCCTGTTTTGAGTTCAGCCCACAAACGTCTTAAGCCTACCCTCTTTTGATCGTATCTAGTGTGTTATCCTCTTTATCTTTTTATTCGCGAGGAGATTATATCAGTACCATCATCATCCGCTGCATCGGAGGCCCACTTCCGGCCGCCAGGTCGATCAATAAGCAACGGGGAACGAACTTGCGACCTCGGGCTGGTAAACTGGGGCACCGCGCACGCGCTGAGCATAAGTGGTCGGTGCATTCGCCAATAGTTTCTTTAGAACACTAATTATAGGAGAAGCCATAGAAATACGCGGAACGCAGGCGCTAGTCACCGTCGTTGCTAAACTCGTTGGGATAGGTTTGAATAAAATGTGGCCGGCAGATGTTGAGCCGTAACGGTTTCATTCCTGGAGAGCTTTAAGCCATTCGCTTAAATAGAAACTAAATCCTGGAAATGCATATTACGCACTCGATTAATCCAAATATGCTGTCGCTGTTGAATGCTTCTTGCAAATCATATCTACATACAAAATAAAGCTTTATTTAAATGACACACGGTTTAAACTATTAAGAACAAGTACTTAGAACAGAAGTTATAACCGTTTACACTTTCAGTTTACAAAAAATACTTTTTCAAAATTACTTGTAAATTAAAATAAAATAGAGTATTACAAGTACAGCGCTTATGTTAGCGCCGCCCAAAATGTAAATAATAATAAATAAACATGAAGGCAAAGGCCGTTGGATTGTAACGATAATTACTTGTATAAAATTTTTAATGCGCCCAGGCTCTTGTGGCCTGTCGCAATGCCAAGGCAACCGCCGAAACAACTCGCAGAGGTCGTGGACCCAATGTCAGGGGCCCTAAGAAATACCAACTATTGTGCTGCATATATAGTTCGTTTGAAACAATTGAAACGACAGATTAGAGTATGACAATCTGGGTACACACGAAAAACCAAAACTTGCATATAAATTGTACATTCACCAGGGTAATCCTAAAATCATGGACCTAGTTACTTCAATTTTGTTTTAAATAATATTTGTATAAGTAACGGATTCTTTTGATTAGGGTCTATTAATATGACACTATATCTGCACGGCTAAATTTGACAGTCTAAAAGAGTGACTCAATTTCAGATGTCCAATGGCGCCACAAGCCAAATGCTTAGCATGCGTGCGATTGATTTGTCATCAACTGACGTCATGACAAGTGACAGATCATATTGATTGATACACTGTGGGTTAAAAGGGCTAGAGGGCAGAACTGCCTTTAGGGCATATTTTTTTATGCAGATGAGTAAATAAAATAAAAAATCAGAAAAAAGATACCCTTAACGATATTAAAATTATAGAAGCTCACAGTATTAGCACTACATTTTTAAAATTCATTAACACATCGTTCATCTTTTAAAAAAAAAAGACTTTTGTGGATTTCAAGCAAGTCCATAGAAAAAAAACATAAGTAGCTTTTATTGGAAATTATATCTATAAATAAGCAATTCATTGATTCAATGAGTCTCGAATTAAGTTGTTCAAATCCCGCGATTGCTCACAAACACAGTAGGTATGTAAATCACAGCCACAGCCACAACTAGCTACATAACACATACGCGCTAAACAAGCGTGGCTGCTCAAATTGATAAACAAGTGGCCGTTGATTTGAGGCACTTGCCTGCGCTATCTGGTCTCCTAGCAACAAGACTCAAACAACCTATCGTCGACCTTAATAATTCAAGAATAAGGTCGAAAAAGGATAATAAAATTGGTAGGAGTTAGGGACATTGCATCGAACAACGCACTGACCTAGTTTGGGTCCCGCCCGCCCAAATGTTAATGACCTCTAAACCCAGGTCGGAAGTTCACCGGTTACACGAGTAAAGGACCTATAGGTATATATTAAGATAGATAGCATTTCATGGGTCAAACAACGTATTGATCCAATTGTATGGGATAAAATCTGGGTTAGGGCGGTCACGTAGTCCTGTTTATATTTATATTCGAATTTCAAAAGACGTTGTGACGTAGTTGTTGTTGCAGAACATTCCAGAGTTATAGGGCAAAGTTCTTCTTTAATATGGAATGTGATGTATGTGAACATTTGAACATTTCTGACTATGAAACACATGAAGCACGTTCTTGTTTCGTTGTAGCCGATGTTGTTTTTCTTTTTGATGTATTTTTAACTGAAATGATATTTAGGAATTATTTAAGATTCCAAACTAACACAATTTGGTATAGATAGGCGGACGGTCGATTGCGTATTTTTGTGTCAATTATAAGGCTGGCAAGGATGTTAACACGTAGGAAGTATTTTAATTTTTATATAAAAAATTTGAGACATAATAATACCATAGAAGTGCTGGAACAATACAACTTTGAGAAGTGTCGTTTAGGCAGGTTCTTTAAAAGGTAATAATTACTTTTATATTAGAAACCAAAAATAAAATAATTTGACATTATTTTTGTAGTAAAAAGTTACATAATGAGCTAAATAATAACCATGACTACAAGCCAGTATTTTACTGTCAAAATAAATACAATGAACAGTGTTATTTACTTAAAAATATTCAATATCTAATAAAAGTATCGCTGTTACATTAGAATTGCATATTTTAAAGTCATTTAACAAATCAGCTTTCATTATAAAGGTTTTACTAACTAGCGTGTAAGTACAAGCGTATGAAACAACGTCCTTAGCGTGGTCGTAGTCGGTGGCGGCTGCGCGGGCGCTTCTATTCCTAGCGCGAAACTAGGCCGCGCCGGCCGCCGACCGCGCCGGCGCGAGGCAGCGGCGGAGGCGGGGGCACAGGCGGACGCGGGAGATGAAGCGGGCGCGGGTTGACCAACAAGTTGAACAAGCAGGATTTTGAAGTAAAATCTCAATAAGCAGGATGTTTTGTTGTTTAGAGTTGATCTGGATTTTGTTAGAAGAGGTGGTATGTAATTTGAGATTGGAAAACTTGTTTTATTTAACGTTACCTACTTTGTTATTGTAGTTAGAGTGATACAGATAGCAGCATTTGTCATCAATCGAGAAACTGTGGTTAT
Organism: Emmelina monodactyla; assembly: GCA_916618145.1. NCBI lineage: Eukaryota > Metazoa > Arthropoda > Insecta > Lepidoptera > Pterophoridae > Emmelina > Emmelina monodactyla. The sequence goes on along the minus strand of OU745304.1, from coordinate 8,609,747 downwards.
TTTATTTCTTAATAATAAGAACTCAAAAATATCACATACTATAATTAAACGTTTGTAATTATGTTCTTATGGGTTTCCTCAAGCAAATAATATGTAAATAACCGTTAGATTAAAAATGATACTTAAACCATACGTTATTTTTAACTAAGCTATTTACCGAACAAAAAATAGTTCCAAGAAGAAGCGAGGTTCAAGATCTATGTCAGATGACTAGGCGAAGTATCATATGGGTTTCCTATATTAAATGTGTCAGAACGGACATCACATGTTTTTGAAGTTCAGATTTCAATTCATACTATTGTAAAAAAAGTGAAGCTTCTTTATGAAAATCTATCTTTTAAAGTTAAAAAATGACATAATATGTTGATTCTGTGTCTGCAAATATAGTAGACAATAGAAAAGAATTACCCTTTAACCACCTCAAAATCTTTGCGTGCCGAGCTTTGTGTGCGTCCACGGAGCACTTATAGTAATTTATAAGTTCTTGCTTTATGTTTGAATTTAATAAAAAAACACATGTTACTTTTACTGCATCACAGATATTCAAACATCACGGCTTCTGTTTGAATATCCGTAACAAACTTTATGATTTTTGAAAAAAGGAATGTATGACTTTTAAAAAAATAGTGTTGTAACGTTATTTTTGTATCGGTACCGATCTTCGTTCGTTCCACAGTGACAAAGGCCACAATAGTAAATAATGGTGAAGTGGAGTCGCGAGCTGCCCCGGTGTTGTAACATCCGCATTCATTGTAGCAGCGGGGTTGCGGCACACTAGAGCGCATCGATTTTATGTGAATGATCGTAAAAAAAAACTAGCTGAAATGCTAGTATTTAAAATAACACTTTTGACCGAGCTTTAAGACATATGACTGGCTTAATGTAGGTTCACATGATGTATAACATCAAAAATAATCCGAAATGTGCTTTTTATGAGTTTTGCACTTTTCACACAATGGGTTTCCTTACTAAACGTTAAATATGTGCCTACATAATTGGAAAAGGCAACATTTAATTTGAAGTTTTTTTTTTAGAAAATCACTGCCATCACTGTCGACCCGTATAATATTCTTGTTTTTTCAAATCAGTTCAATTTGGATGAGGGAAATGAGTAATACGCAGACACCATTATGCATGGATAAAATACACATTGCTTTATATCCCAAGTTATTCCTTTTATTATTGAGAAGGAGAACCTTTATTTTATAAACACGAACAGAAAAAATACAAATCATTCCTACGTTAATCGCTAAAATGCACTAGTTGACCAACACCCTAACGGATGATCTATTGTACCATCAAAACTCGAACATTTCGCCAGCATTTAGAAAGTGGTGCTTTGTTTTCACCAGCGATAATTTATAGTAACAAGCAGATAATATCGCGAACTCTGTGTAGCTGAACTTTCAAATTTTATTTCAAATAATTGCGTGGACAGGTACATGTATCTACCTAGTTAACGTTCAGCTTTCGGAAAACTATTAGTCTTTGATAAATGATAAGAAAATTATATACAACACTACTAATTATTGAATAAAGGAGCTGCAAGGGTCAACAAAAGATACAATATAATGGAAAATCAATGATCTGGTTTAATATGAGCAGATACTTTTTTATTGAATAAGAAATTTTCATAAAAATGGAAGTTCTCTTTCAAATAACAAAAATACGATATCAATTGCGACGTTTAATATGTCTAAGTGTTGTCTAGGACAAAACGCGCTTATCTGCAAAAGTGTGATATTAGTGTAAATGTGCATTTGTTCTTGTTTATCAGTATGAAATCCTTCAGTTTTTAGGTTATGAGTGATTATACCACACAGTCATGGCCGGTTGTAGATCTCATAAATTGATGGTCATTTCCTTTATCAGTGTATTTTACGTTTTACATAATTTGATCTACGCAGTTTTTGTTGAGGTTTGTTCATTTTCATTTTACCTTTAATATTTTACATAAAGTTAAAAAAAATACTATAGATCTAGTAACCACGGCCTTATTAATTTGCCTGTGCATTACATAAAACGGCTTTTGATATTAATAGTTGGTTCATAAGCCCATAACCTAAGTTCTCATACACGATGATTTGTCGAAGTTCATAATTACATGCAATATTCATTTTCTGATATCGCGACAACATATTATATGGGATAGTTTAAATTGGCAAGATTCAAGCCTAAGTCATCGAGTTACAAATAAGTAAATAACAAGTCAATAATACAAATGAACATAAGGAAATAACTTTAGGAGTTACTAGTAGCCATTTAGTTTTATTTAGTTTCCAATACTTACATTGTTAGTTGTGCGGTTGAACTTTGCCATTTACTATATCGGTGAGAGCAGCTATTTAACGAGTTTCATTTTAGAGAAAGTTAATGTAAAATCACTCGGTATTTAACCGTTTGACGGGCGTTTTGCACGTTATCTTCACTACGATAAATCAAACCTTTCGTTTGGACTTCCTTTGTTTTGTCAAAACTACGAACAATTCAGAACAGCGAGTTTTCATATAATCAAGAGTCCCGATTCCACGAACGAATGCTTTAGGATGTGCAATATCTAACGCTGCAATAAATTTTCTAACTCGGCTAAGTGTTCGTATGATGTAATGTCTGTGTACCAAGAAATCAGCCTGTTTGACATTCCCAGAGTAATTCATTAAGCTCTATTACATGAGCGAATGTGCATCTGTGGAGTGCATTTGACATTTTCTAGTTGAAAAGTGCATGGATGGTTGAGGTAGTTGCGTGGTGAGGGGGCGGGTGTCGGTGAGGGGGCGCGGGGGGCGGGGGCGGAGTGTTCGCGCGGTGTAACCTAGATACCGGTCAACACTCCGGCTCAGTCAACACTCGCTACAGGGACATTTGCCGTGTTTACAGCGCGAGCGCACTTGAAGAAGTTCCTAACACTTACCGAACTTTAATCAAAGCGGCGACAAAGTAAAGCTAATATCGACAAAACGAACTTAAGTTTAGAACCCATCTGTGACAATGTAGTAAATGTTAACAGGTATTAAACTAACTTGAATCTTAAACAAAGAAAATGCGTTAGGTAGGTATAAATTAAATCTAAGGCGATGACCGATTCTATATTCGGTACAAGTGTTTACACAAAACATTTTTGTGCCTTATTTTGATAAGCGTAAATAACCTACTAAAATCGATTTAATTAACTTCAAACTGTGTCATGTTCTACAGCTGTGTAAACAATAAAACGAACACACATTGTAATCTTCAGTTTTTATGTTTAAAATAATTTTGGACAGTTGACCTAAAATTTTTAAATTACAATGATGTTTAACGTATGTCCATTTTGGCAGGTTAGGCGAGTTATCGAGCAAGTGAACTAGGCCGTTCAAACGCGCTAATGCCAGCATTAGATGAGACTAGACAAGGCCACAGCTATCAGAGAAATGTCGAGAAGGAAAGAGAGAGATGTATAAACTATTTATTGCACACATAACCATACCACAAGTGCAATTCGCACACATAGACACCTTTCCTATTTCTATTATGCGATTTGGTCTAGGGTTGGCAGTGACAATAAAGAGAGTAAAATTATGATTATGCAGTCTGAAACTGCGGTTGCTGAGTAATATGACTTGACGCACGTCCAATACACTCACTGGAACTAAACTTGTAAAATTTTGTGAAATGACTTTGTAAATTCTACTCTCTGCAAATATTTTTCTCCAGTCACAAAGTTACTCTAACCAATGTTCTCCTGAGTTATGTAAGTTTAAAAGCAACTATGTAACGAATATGATGATTATTTTAGTTTATTTGGTGTTATTCAAATACCTACTCTTAAAGTTCATTTTACCTAATAACTATTTTAATAAAAATTCACATGCTTCGTAAGTCAAACTTAAAACCAGTCGCTTCTTCAAACCTTAACCTTTTTGTCATTGCCGTAGTCGGTTAAAAACACATACATCATATTCCAAAAGGAGGTTAGCGTTTGTACAGAGAATTTAGGCGAGCAAGTATGCTTATGTTTATAATATGGCGATAACAGCGCCGAACAAAATGAACTAACTTCGGCTTGCGTCAATGTGTCCTAGAACTCGTTGCTTGAACTCAAGTAACCTGGTTATTTAGCCCCGAAAATATGAATAATACCACTTATAATAAAGGTTAGACGTCTGTTTGACATGGTGAAGAATGAGGGTGTAGGTATTATTTGGTTCTGGGGACGTCAGGGGGCGCTTTGAAATTGATGTACTGTCTAATGGTTTGTGTTGTACAGGTCAATCGTCATTTGGTATGAATGTCTACTTATTGTAGTTTTTTTCGGAAGCTATGATTTTTTGATTATGATGTCAATGGTCTGAAAAACTCAAACTTTTTGAAGAAGTTTTTCTGACTCTATTTTTGTCTGGGAAAACCTCGGATAGAGTTCAATCTCAATGGAAAAAATTGTCATCTTAGGCTTAAATTATGTTTAGAAAGTACCCTTCAACTTTTACCTGACCGTTTAATACAAAATGTGGAGATATCAAAAATAACATTAAAAGTAGAAATAAAGAAGACAGACGAAACTACAGGCTAATAGCTTGTAGTATTTTCAAGCGCCATATCAGCATATCGCTCGAAGTAATAATAAAGGAAAGAGCAGAATTAGCACAAACGTTTTGAACGAATTTATGTTTATTTTGTTTAAAGCTAGCTCGATTCGTTTATGTACCTACCTATCAATATGACTATAATATTTCCAAAAAAAAAGGAACTCCAACTGTACGCCAGATAAAAATATTTGACCAATTTAGAAGCAGAAGAAGAGATTTCGAAGAAGAGAATCGGCGTTAAAAAGTCGCAAAAAAATTTTTAAACGAGATTCCTTTCTAAAAAGATTCGTAACTAAAATATTTATTCTGATTATTGCTTAATATTTACTTATTATTTTAAGTAATTTTCCTCGCATGCTTCCCATGAAAATTGGGTTATCATGATAGATAGTTCTCGTTGTTGCCACATCCCGAAATGTTTGTCATTTTTAACTATGTTCCCATGTATGCGTCTTTGAAATATACAGAGAACAACTATTAATTAGATTTTTCAATAATATCGAATCAATTTATAAATAACTCAAAAAGACTCTAAATAAAAAAATAAGATGCCATTTCCTATAATGTGATGTTTATTTTTAAATTCTTATCGTGCCTATTTCGAAGTTTCCAAAAAGTTTATGAAATATATATTTATCCACGTTTATTTTTCAACCGAATCTATATGAATGTCTTGGAATTAATGTGTTTGGCAAATTTCCCAAAAATGGTTTAATAAATGTAACGCTTTTTTCAAATAATTGCTAATAATTTTACTTTCTTAAATATTTTAATTTTGCCAATATGCTAGTAAATTACCGCGTTACGTATCTTTTAATCTTTCACCATTTTTAAATTAGGCGCTTAAAGCCATCTAGCGACAGAGAGCGGAACGTAAGCTTCTGCTACTCGACGATAGATGGCGAGTAAACGGTTAAAAGTGGTGTCGAGCACAAAATCGTTATAAATGTCATGATAACTATGTGTCAGGTGGTAGTTTGATTTTAAAAATCTCCTCTACGACGTTCCGGTGGTAATCTATTAGGCTTACGGCCAGCACTGCATGTCTAGCTCAGAGACAACATGTTCTTTTCAATTTTCTTAGAAAAGATTCGACATATAAAATAAAACTAACATCTAAATGCTAACGGTTAGCATTGTTTATTGGTAGGGTAGTTAGCTAAAGTAACATTGCACACGTTTATATCAAAATGAGACCTTTACAAAAGACCTTGCATGATGCAAAATAAGTCATCAGCAAATCGTCTTGAACAGTGTTTTGTAATCAATCCATCTACGAGCTGGCATTTTCCAGGATTATAAGCGTACACAGTCTGCCCTGAGGGATTCGGAGCCCATCTCCTACCTACGCCATCTCATTCCACTTTAGCTAGCATGTTTTATGTAGATGGAGTGGTATTAGCATACCGGTGTATTTTCTATATTTTAAATTCATTCCGACAGGTGAACGATGTTTTAGGGGGAACTATAAAAAAACAACATCAATTCAACAACTAAATATGGCCATCGACAGCGAGTTCGATACTTTAATAATTAAACTGAGTTACAAAAACAAAATAAGCTCAATTACCAGCATTCCAAACCCAATAAACAGATTTGGAAAACATTTATACTAATACAAAACATTAAAGTCGCGTTTTTCTGCCTGCACTCCTAAGGACAGTTTATCAAGTAGTTCCCTAAGCTTCATAAAAACCTATAAAAAATAAGTCTGCATTCTATGAAGCTATAAACCAAAACACTGTCCCACACAGAGCCGACGCGTCTGTAGGCATCGGTCACACACACATCGCTGCATAGACAGAGTCGCTGTGTGCACTCTAGGCATCCATATAGGTAGCCTAGCCGATGTAGGGTGCAAGTTGGCGTAGGTCCGGGGTGTAGGTCGGGAGCCTGCCACCCCCGATGCACTATAATACCTATATTTAGTAGCCTCTCTGGTGGCGCAATCAAAACTCTCTCGTTGTGAAACCCAATGCTTTTAAATGCATTTCGTTTTCCAGGTCTCTAGTTTTCAGTTTGATTGGAGTGTTGATAATTGTGCAAGTACGCCTGAATTTTGAATGCGTGTATGAGAATAAATTAAAGGGGTTTGTATAAAGTTAATGCAGCGCCGGTAACACCAATCAATATGTTTACGAAATGTAACTGCGAGTCTAAATTAAAGTTTTACTATGGATTCACTAGTTCAATAGAGAATACGTACAACGTCCGGTGTCTTTGTTTCTATTTATAAAATGTTATGTGCTAGTCATTTTTGATACACGATATCTTAGAATAACCTTTTATAATATACGTTGCCTTATCTTTTCGGGTCGGAAACTTCAAAGGGACTGCTCTTGTTACTTCAACTAAAGAGGCGTGTAGGCGAAATTCGTAACTAATAAAACTAAAACTGTAGGTCTTATTTACGTTTTATAGCTGCTATTAATATTATATATTGCATTTATATTCTTACTTGATAAGTATATACAAAAAATGACTGTTATTAAAAGCAATTTTTATTTATTTGAAAATAAATTATAATTGTACTCACGGCCATTTATAATAATATTTAGTTTAAAAGTTTCTAAATCGCAAGGTTATGGTTAAGTTTGATCAACAAAATCTCTGCCAATGTTTACTCACCAACTTCATAGTAACATCCCGGCTATTATCTGTATTTTTGAGAGTATGTTCTTATCGGGGATTGTTCGATAGAGCGCACCGGAAGTAGGAAATGGCTGCGGTCAATGAACCCGGTGCGAGTCAATGTCAGCGGCGGGTCCAGGATTCGGCTAGAGGGTAGCAGGAGGCGCCGGGGTGCAGCGAGGGCAACGACCCGCCGGGGTCGACGCCCGCAGCCACGCGCCCGCCTCGCAGCCCATACGATTGATTGGAGCGAGACAACGCTACCGGGGCCTCGGCTCCATCTCGCCCTAACCACCCCCGGAACAATCGACGAACATAAACCCTCTTTCTACAACGGCAGAATTTATAATAGCCCACTCCGACATCAGTTGTTACGACCTTACGTTGCCGATTCGGAAGCGCACACATAGGCGGTAAGGGAAGTAGTTTTGCTCAAAATATTGATTTTTCCGCGGCTTTGCAGCTAGACGCAGCTGTGTGGGTATCCAGGCGCCATGTCGGTGTGTGCGTGAATATCTATTTTGATTAAGCACGTGGTCGTGTTTGTAACTTGTTGACATATCATTTCAATATTTTTATAATGGTTTATCGGTCGAGACGAACATGTTATTTATATTAACAATAAAAGACTACAATCAGTTTATTTCATTAGCGAGAACTAAAACGGTAAATATACGCAATTAATTCATTTGTATGAAGCATGGGGTGTTGTTCATAAAATAAATATAATGTTGTCTAGTGTAAAACTTAAACGAAATGACGCTAGGTCTACGAATCTTGCTACGGCGTAGCATGCTATTTCTAGTCTCGGAACTCTTGATATCTACTCCTACAATATATTTTCTTTGCGATCTCTTTGTCTTTCTTCCTGGATAAGTGTCTATACAATTAATACGCATTCACACACACACAACGGCCAGGACGAACTCACACACGCAACGAGCGTTACCCTTGATTTTGCAAGCTCAAGGTCTCTACCCTCAGTTTTGGCCTTCTCACTCCCGAACAAAATGTATAGCTCCATCCTTTTCCGCATTGCGAAGGATATCGAAATTCGCCGAACAGGAACCGGGGTCGACGCCCTGGCTCCTCAGTATTGGTAAATAAACATTGGTATAAAGGTGTTACATAACTATGTCTATAGATAGGTTGCTTAAAATACATGCCGGAAATATAGATTTATTCTGCACGGGAACAAATCGGGCTATTACTTAGATTATATCAAAATATGTGAATTTGACATTCACCAATAGGATTTTGTTATTTGATTGCATCTGTTATTGACATAATTTATCTATCTCATAGTAAAATAAAATTGTTCTAAAACCTTATTTGTCCACAATTTAAATTCTCTTGTTTTTGGATATGTCTGTTTTTGACAGTGACTCTAGAGGGCAAACTGCCGTCCAATTTGCCGGGAGGTGAAACTGTATCATTTGCTTTTCGGCGTAATTTAGCTGAAAATTTTAATTTGAATGCATGTAGCCAATGTAAAATTTACTAATATTATCGTTTTGTTAGGCTTAAATGATTAAAATAAAAGGTGGCTCTGTTCTACTGTGTCTCGTAAGTATTGCCGTGTTAGTCAAAAGGCGCCTAATGTTAACAAAGTATAGCATAGAGCTTTCCCATCGTCTGCCCACCTTACCAGACGGTAGTCCTACGCTTCGCTACCCAGTAGATTAGAAAAAGCAGTCCTGGAACCTTTCTACCCCAAATGCAACCAGTCCATTTAGTTATCATTCATATAAGTGTCAAAAATTCAGAAATATTATTTTCTTGTCAAAGTTGCTTAATATTTTGGACCTTTGACGGAGGCTACGCGCTCGCCTGCCTTGTCTACTACTTCGCTATATTTCCCTTTTAACAAGTTTATTTCTTTCCAATCATAGGATCCATCTGTGCTGTTATTTTTTTATTCACTTTGATATGTTTTTTCTCTTAAAATTAAAGAAATCAGCTGTTAAAAACTGAAACCAGTACCTACAATGTCAAAATTCAGGTCATCGAAGTGACGACAACAAGGAAAAATAAATAACTTAATGACTAAGAGAAGAGTTCCAAGTTTCCTCAGAGATAAAAGGAAACATTAATTTAAATGTCTCAAATTGAAACAAGCGTTAAATTGTGTGACAGATAAGTGTGTGTTAAACGATTTAATTTCCACATTGTCCAAAAGATTCATTACTTTCACTCAAATCACGTCAAACTTCTAAGTTTATTTTCTGTTAATTACTCTTCGGCGGCTAAAGAAAACTTGAATCACCTGAGTAACTGCTGAATTTTTTATGATCTTATTTTCGTCCTGGAAGAAGTGGTCTCGGAATCTCTCCGATGACGGGCAAACGTAACCACTCGGGAACACTGTCTGGGACTCGTAAACGTCAGTGCCGCAAATTAAATAACAATAAGTGACATCGCGGTATATCGCGGTAGAAATGCCACAATTTTATAGCATTTTTATATGAACTGGCGTTTAATTTTGGGCACGACTCCTAACGAAGCGCTGCCAAAATACGTTTTATTTTAATTTTATTAAGTTTTTATACATCTTCAGTAATTATGTTTACAATCATGTAGATACTACATAAAATGTGTCACTTTATGGCAAATCTGTCTGTTTGTTCATATTTTACGTGTTTCTTCTGAAAACGTATTTAAGTAGACGGAGACAGTCATGCCAGACAAAACAAACAGTCAATTAAAAGAATAACTAAAAATGTTTTCATAAAAATATACATTTTACTTCCATTTCATGAATCAGCGTAAACTGCGCACGATTGTGATCAAACATTCTAAATTTGAATGTTTTGAAGTGGAACTCGATCCCTTTTTTAAGTAATAACATCTGGATTTCTTTTTGTTCTCGCTTTTTAATACATTTGTCAAGTAAATCAACACGATGTCATCAAAGTTAAAATAAAATTTTAAAATAATTAGTATTTTTGACAAGATTGGAATTTTCCGTAACTGGTGTCCAAGATTTACCCTGAGTAGATACCTACCTTAATTTAAAGTTATGGCAAAAGATATAATTATTTTTGTTAAAATAATGTTATATTTAATGATGCAACAGTGACATGGAATTACAATTAGGAAATATGTGTTGAGGCAGGTTAAAGACTATCAATAAACAAGTATTTGAAGGTCAGCAGCTAGTGCTACTATGTCTTACTTAAGTATGTAATACCAAACATCAAGATAAATAGTAGTCGTATCTTAGGTCCGGATAGTCATTGTAAAGGATTTTTTTTCCGTTAGTCCAAAATTCTTACAGAATAAATGAAAGCAAATGTAAATTTTGAGGTTATAAAAATTCACTTTGTCTTTCTCTGTACCTATGACCCTATGTATGCTAAAATCTTTAAAACTAAGCAACGGATTTTGATGGGTTTTTTTAATAGATAAAGTGATTCAAGAGGATGCTTTACATGTATAATTTCATAGTACAGAGAAAGGAGTTTTACTCCGAATTTAAATTTCCGCGCGGGTAAAACTAGTTACTGCATAAAGCTCGATCATATACATACTGTATCTTTAATTTAGCACCAAAAATATATACAATTATGCTTATGTTGTTGCTGCTAGATTAAATCTCTAGCAAAATCTCTTTTGCGTATAGTCAATGCGGTTCTAAATTAGAATATTCAAACGTCCCACTTGTTCATATCTCGTTGTGTAGTTGCAAACTTGAAATTCTCTCTACATTGAATACTTCATGAATGAGTTCACCCCAAGGTCATGAATATGACCTGTTTAGACGTACTTTGTATCAGCTGTGACCTTGAAGATCACAATTTATTGTAATATAACCTTTTCGTGTAATATCGACGTTTGCAGGATTGGGAGCATCTGTTACCTTGTACCTGCATCGCTGAATCTCATTGTTGTTTTGAAGCTAGTAGTTTGAGCTTGTATTAGTTCATTACATTGATACATAGATATTATTTATTTTATCAGGCATTTGCATTCTTGCGCTTATTTCATCTTTATTGCATGTTTGAGTAGGTAAACTAGAAATTCAATTTTAGTTTATGCAGTCGTCACCTAAAGTGGGCTAAAATAAGTGAAGCAACAAAATATTAAATAGGTACTATCAGCTTATAAAATTTATTTCAAAGACGTCTGACAGTTTTTTTTAAATATAATTATAGAAATAATTTCTGAAAAAATCATGAGTGAAATTAGGCAGTATCAGCGAATTTGCGCAGATGGCCAATGTTGATGGTTACGTTTTGTAATGCTATGACTGGCATGCATGAGTCACGGCCAAGTTCATTGTCGTTCGGCCGAACTTGAACCCGCTGGTACCGCACCAACCACACACTGGCAGATATCACATATATTTTTAAAAAAGGAATCTTAAAAAAAAATTAAAAATATTTTTTTTTCACCGTTGAGGTAGAAAGTAATCTTGTACGAACTACTTTTTCTATCAGATCGACGTGATCAATGCTATACTTAACAGAATATTTTTGACTATTTATAGAACCCAAAAGATAAGTTATGTAGTCTTCCGTATTACTGAACAAGTGTAAAATTACTAATTTAAAAGATTAAAATCGCATAGCTCGTGGTACGTTTCGGTCTTTTGATAAGGTTTGTAAACAAAACCACAATCGTTATACACACAATGGCGACGTGACAATGACTCCTCAGTGGCCGGTGCTCGTCACTTATCCGATAAGCGATCATGTTGATACTCTCCATAACGGTTAGTGCATTTCCTTTGAAGTTATTATGCCCTGGTACTTTTGGTAAGGGGTCTTAGTCGAGCAATTTTCTAGGTATTGCAAGAAAATATAGAAGAGGCGGATGCATCCCACTTCTTTATGATGATATTGCAGTGCAATCAACTTTTAATGCTCTTTTAATAAGTGCTATAGATTTTACAGAAAATATTGTATTTTTCAATAATGAGGAAAATATGTGTATGTATCTATTAAACTAATACGCTTTGATAGCAATCACAAAATATTTGTTTAAAAACATTGACCTCTTGTTCGTTTAATTAGATAGGATTCTTACCTTAATTCAGTTGATTAATTTAAACTGGTCCGCTCTGGATCAATGTAGCACCAAATCAAATAAGACACACACTGTTCCGGTCCGATTAATGTTCACACATACCCGGGACTCATATCACATTAAGAGCTATACAATAAAATGTACGCGTGATATCGAGAGTTCACTCGCGGCCGACCAAGCGGGGCAACGACCGTCCTTAGCACAGCTGCGCGGAACCAACAGACATACTGCCATCTCTCTCTAACAGAATACGCTACCGAACAATTTGATAGCTATTATCAAAATTACTTATGCATGCTATATTTGGTAGCCGAACAACGACTTGTGAGGCCTGCTATTTATAGTCAATTCAACAAATTGGTAGTCGTGTTTTGGGACGATTAAGGAAAATTACTTGCAAAATGCAGTTTTCGGTAAAAGACAATGTGCATTCTTAGAAAATTACACTGTCTACACCAAATTTTATCGTGCAACTACCATAATAATAGCTAACAAACGATCTATTCATCAAAAAAACTCAAAATAAAATGTAAACAAATGTGTCTGTAACAATATCTGCTAAGTAACTAAAAAAATCTACATTCTTAGACGGTATAAATCAGGCCGAAAATATTTCAAAACTCCTCTCCGCATCAGGAAAACACAGGAAGTGTCAAAGGAAAAAAGCGCGCAGTGTGAACGCACCTGGAGGCGCGGGGCAGGCGTTGACCCGCGCGGTCGGGCGGCGCTCCCGTGACGTCACTCGCTGTCTAACGTCTGCCCCGCGCTAAAAGCCCGCCAACTACGCAACGCATCATGGCCGCCGCAAGGAACTCGTTCCGGTTCCGTGACGTAAGATGGCGGATCATCAATTTATGAATTACTTATTAGTACGTTTTAATCTGACAGTAACGGATATATAGGGATTAATACAAAAGTGTATTATTTAGTGTTAAAAAATGTGGGAAGTAAGTAAAGCTTGGAATAAATTGTGCCGTACTGGTCTTGTTAATTCAAATCAAATTATATGAATTGGAAAGTCACATCAATTTATTTTAAGGGAATCTTAATCGTAATGAAGGCATTTAAAATTTAAATCATTCTGCCGCGACTAAATGGTGCTTGCAAATCAAGGACACAACTAATGTATGCTTTGGACAGTTGAGCTTAATAAAGTTAATGGATGATTTAAAAAAATTACTGTTTTATTTGGCATCAAAGCTATTTAAAACATGAGCTCACAATACACAATATAGCAATGAAGTTGTTTAATTGCATATGAATCTAAATAATTATAGTCGCGTCTACTGTCTTGAAGTGAACTAAATATACAACGGTAGGAAACTGGGAAGATTTTCCGAGAATTTCTTTGTACTCTGCTTTAGCTCCGAAAATATTGTATTGTAATGCATGCCTAAATATTTATAACTCGGGTAATATATATTTTTGTTATGTTCTTTTTGTTGTATTTACGTGTACACATATTAACCAGTATTTAGGGAGAAAACATAAACAACAAGAAAGAGTTTCTGCGCTTCTTTAATCTGATGTGAAACCGTATTCACAATTGAGTGTTAATAAATAGCCACGACTGTCACTACACTGGCAGCTTCTTTCTTTATTTGCACATCTTCCCAGTGTTAAAAGTAAAAGTACCCGCATGTGCATAACAATACGTGCAGTAACAAATGTCAGATCAAGGTGAAACGTCGAGTTACGTACAAGCTTCCTCCAGCGTAACAGTGCAGTGAGAATTCAAAGTGCATCGCTGGGGAAAGTGCAACGCGGAAGCGGCGCGCGCGCAACCGAGGTTCACACCGCTCACAGCGTCTGTGCACTGTTTGTTTAACACTGGAAATTCTAAATTTAAGTTAGATACTTAGTATTATTACTATTCTTTCCGCTGTTCAATATGTTACAGTCAGACGTTTAAATTGTTTTTCTTTATAAATCACCCAATGGTCAATTTTTTTGATGTTAGTTATGAAACGACAGTATAAATCTAGAATGGTTATTAGGCCGCAGTCCTATTTCTTATTGCGACATGATTGTTTCAAAGAATTGAAGAGTAACAGATTTCGGTTCATGTAACATTTGGCAAAATTGCAATTAGGTCACATTTTTAACGGTTTTTACCAATTCTGAGAAGGTTATCCATACCACGCAATATATAAAACTCCTACTCTAAAATAGTATACAACGAAATACGGCTTCCCTGTATTTTTGTTTAAATATCCGCTTACCTTTTTAAACCAACTAAATACACAAAAAAATAATGTTACTGAACGATCAAACGTTTGTAAGATTTTTGTGCGGGAATGGAATATGACTTTGGCTACATATCGGTAGATTATAACCATCGAAAAAAGCTGATCAGAGGTAAATTTTGAAACGTTACAACGACATGATTAATGAAGCTATAACAACTTCATAGTGCGTCGAATTAAACGTGTATAATTGCTGAAAGTCAAAAAAGTTCTCAAACATTTACCAGAGCAAAACCGCAGGCAAAACCTCCGTATTTCATTTTCTCATTGATTTCTAAACTTCAAATACAATTTATTAATAGCAACATTGGTCCGTAGACATTTCACTTACGAGTGTTGCGGTGAGAGTGCGCCGGAGTGCAGATAGTGGGATCTTGATGGGATCGAAAGTAACCGTGGACGGCGGGCAATGGACAGTGAAGCCTGTTAGGCTGGTGTACTATTGAATAAACTCATTGAAATATACCTGACTGTTCTATGCGAGGAGGAAAAGTTAAAGTTATCGCTGTACTTAGCTCACTTGTGTACCTACTTGACGAAAAAGTTGCAGCGGGCGCACAATTAGAACTCATTTTCAGGAAAAGTAAGATGATTACGGGAAGTGAAAAATAGATGAGTAACGGTTTTTTATCAAATTGTATACAAATGAGGTGTTTCTGGAACATAAAAGTTATCCATTGATGTCATACGTTTAGAAACTGACAAATGCTAAGTAGTGATGTTCCATGTAACAGCCACCGAGCATTAGTCAAGCTCTCGCAACATTTTCTAAGGGGAGATTTACGATGATTGAACATTTTTCCGAGAAACACGTATGTTAACAAAGTACAGTTAGTAAATTAAGTAAATGATTGTAAGTCCAGTCACCTAATATCCTAATATTAGATTAATTTGTATGTGAAATAAAATAACGATAGGTAGCACCGCCTCACTAGCAAAACGCAGATTACGTATATGTAATGTAAGTACTTACTAAACGCTTCCGTATGCTAACAGGAAGCAACGAGCACTTTCGCTTTAGCCTGCCCGCAGCAGCACACCACTGTATGCACCATTACCCTACTCGATCTAAGCGCTATCTAACTACTAATTCGATGAACAGACAAACAACATTCGTAACTCAGCCGGTTAATAATGCAGCGAACGAGGTTAAGTATGCCTGATAAGTGAAGCATGGCAGCTGCTCAACATACGAATTATTTCCCCGAATCTAAGGTTACGACGGGACGGGAAAATAAAACGACGGTTTCCCGAAGCTTTAACTTTAGACAAGTTGGTCTTTCAAACTATTCGAGGAAGCATAGTTTATTGTTCCCAGAGCAAGGCAATCAAAAATATACTTAACCTAGACGAAATTTTACCTGACTTATTCCAAGCTTTTATGCATTTCAAAGGTAGAATCTCTATAAATTAACCCCTTCCGCAATACTTTCATGAATAATTTATGATTGCAAATAACCGGTTCCGATAACTGAAACGAATTATATCAGCGTGATCTAATTTCGGGTATTCCAGTTTTTAAAACGAGTTTTCATTAAAATCTATAAAGTTAAATCAGAAATGGTACCAGGCGATCATAGACGAGAAGGCGCCTGTTGACCTATATTCCAAGAGGACATTGACCTCTCCGTGTGGAACCGCTCGGTGTATGGATCGCGAACGCGAAGGGTTGATTGAAGCGGCTTCAGGAACAAATTGCTATTACCGTTACAAATAACCAGCAGGAACTTATTTTATTTTATAGTGCTTGTATGTTTTAGTATTTGCTCTTGTTATAATTTGTTACGCGATTGTTATAATTTGTTTTTCAGTCAATTTTCAAGGTTTTTTAAACCAATAACTTAGTTAAATATAATGTAAGACATAGGTAGGTAAAAATTGTTTAATCGACTAGTTAAAAAGTAGTAGTAGTAGGTAGTAGACAATCTAATCAAATTTAAACCACATAAATCACTGGAATTCTGAAAGAAAATTAAATAATAACCCGCGTCCGGAATCATGTTGGTGTCATGACGAAAAAGATGATAAATGTTGGTTCGCCAATCTTTTGACGATATTTCCTGACTCTTATGGCGTTTAAATTAGAGATTATTTTGGTTTGTGCGGAGGCATTGCGGAGTTCACGTTCGGGCGTCGACCTCGCGGAATTGGGGCGGACCTAGTCTGGAGTCTCAGGGACGCCATCGATTTTTCGACAGAACCTGCTTTATACCAACAGATTACGTTTCCACTGTGAAGTAATAGCAAACAAATGGGAAGAAACATTTTTTAATAGAACCTGCGGATCATGTGACGTCATAATACGACAAAAATATAACGGGTTTTAAGTTAAGCTTAGGTTTTTGCGTACAAGCCTACCTGATTCAAAAATCGATTCAAACAATGTCAACGAACTGCGAATTTCAAGCGACATTAGGTAACGCAAGTGAGTCAGAGTTTTCAGAAAAAAATCAGGAAAAATAGCATTTCTCAACGTCTACGTTATGAGTAGGTGGTTGATGAACAAAAGTGAAGATTTCCATTTCCATTCGTATTTTTAAAGTTTCTACATGAATATGTTTAGTTATCTATTGTAAGAGCTTATTCATACGTTAAGCTTCAGAGATTTCGAAGATACCAAATAAGTGAGATATTTTAAACTTTTGAACTGTTTGTGATATACTTATTTAAAGTATAACAAAACGATTTTTTATTATATTAAAATAGTATAGCCATAGTTAGCTTCTTTGCAGTAAGCGCTATCAAAGTGAATTATTACCTGGATCTAGAACGCAGAAATAATACATTAATATGGTTATTAGGTACAATAATAACAAGATAAGCTCTAGAGAAACAATAGGGTTTAATCCAGGTCACCTAGGCCCTACGAACCTAGCTACCTGCGCCTACTTGAAAGTCGTTAACCTAGTATTTAAAACGATGCACTATGTAAAGCTAAATTGAAAATTTACTTTTACGACCAAGTGGCAATACGCCCGGAAAATGTTGCAGATTGTTTAAAATATAGGTTTAGTAATTTAAGTTTAAATAAGCTTTGTTTATTCCAGATGCAAGGTTTGACGATTCCACTACAAAAACGATCAGTAGAAGAAGCAATAGTGCAGTGGCGTTTTTCATGTCCTTACCAAAGGAGCGTAGCTAATCTAACTGACCTATATACGGTGGACGGTGAAAGACCTCATAAACTATTGCCGGTAATAATTCCTGCAACAATGCACAAAAGTGCACTCGATTATGTTTCTTAATCGAAACGAAACTAG
Organism: Emmelina monodactyla; assembly: GCA_916618145.1. Taxonomy (NCBI): domain Eukaryota; kingdom Metazoa; phylum Arthropoda; class Insecta; order Lepidoptera; family Pterophoridae; genus Emmelina; species Emmelina monodactyla. The sequence goes on along the minus strand of OU745304.1, from coordinate 8,592,017 downwards.
GCAGAGAATTGATTGCCTGTTGGCAGCCGAAGAGTTGATTCGACGGCATTGTTTAAATAAATGGGCACTGCCGCCCACGTTTTGCAAATACCTTGTCAATTTACATGATTCCTCCAGTTTTTCTTTTAAGTAAATGGTAGGCACTGGCGTGTCTACTTTCGAAGATTGGTTATAATGTTTTATGTTTTTCTAATTGAATATTATAGATTTGTAGTAACATATGACTTAATACATTTTATGCTCTTTTTTGACTATCAATTGGTTTTGTCATTTTATAAAAAAACAGCACCTGTATTTCTAAATTTTAAATAAAATTCAAATCCATTGGATATGTAAAATTAGCTTTCCTCGTTATATCTGCTAATAAACGGGATGCTAGAATTAGAGTCCAAAAATAGAGTTTAAACTATGTAAACATAGTTTAGTAGGAAAAGTTGTATGATAACTACGAGTAGGCGGAAGTCAATAGACTCACTCAATGGTTTTAATTTGTGTGTGATTTTACAAGGAGCCAATAAATGCTCTTTCAATATATTATTTTTACACCAGCATGAGTGATGACTACAATTATTGAAAAGTGTTTTCTATTACAAGTCGTACTTACTGCTTCTCGCTATTGGCTTTTGGCTGTAAATGAAGTAGTTAAATCATTTACTTACATTTTATCCGTGTGCCGTGGTATTTCGGTTCAACCTTTTTCTTTCATTTCTACGGAGGTGCAATGTAGAAATATCGGCCTAAGCAACACTGAAACAATGCAAGTTATTTTATCCATCCGCATATTAAATTTATGTCAAAAAAAACTTTTAACTCCAAAAGTACTTCTGTTAAGGAACGAAATAGGTAATTATTTTAGGTCATTATTAAACTTGTCACTTTGAGACAATAAAACAGGCAGACTTTTTACAACCATACAACATTATTGTTTTAACTGCAGCCTTATAAAACTGAAAAACTTTTGTAAGTTCCAGGCATTATTCTTCAAAGGGTACCGTTTTAGAATTCTTTTATCCTTATATAAAAGTTCAAAGCTTGATTTACACTATGATCTTTTTATAGAATCTACGCAGTTTTTCATTAGACATTAATTAAAACAAATGTTTTACTTAATTAAGTTATCAAAATTAAAAAATATTAAGATATAAGTAAGTTAATAAATACCTAAGTAGTATAGCAAAGTGGCGTCCTCTACAGCGTCAACAATAATATCCTTTGCAACCACAATCCTCTTTCGTGAGTCACTAACCACTTTCCAACACATAAACGGCCACAATCCACTGAAAAATTCTCAACAGCACTGTATGTGTCAATCACACAAGACCATCACATCTACTAGGATCGCAGAAATGTATGGGAGGAGTCGGGAGTTCGGCAGCGAGAGCGGCAGCAACGAGCGCGCGGCGCGCTGGCGGAGCGGTGACTGACCGGCACAGTGCCGCGCCACCCCGCGTCCTGCGGGACCCTGCGGACCCGCCGCCGGGAACCACCACCGGCAACCCCACCGTCTTCGCAGACCCGCGATTTCTCAAAACCAACACGGGTCGATGACCTTTGATGTTTACGTCGGTAATCTGCCGCGATGGCTAGAGCCCGGCCTCCGGAGAAGCGGAACAAGCTGCGGTGTAAGTGGTTATGACAGTGGATTGAGCCGATGGCGAAAGTGGTCGTGGTCTAGGCGAAGCCCGCGGCACTCCGGGACCTTGAGTTTGTTTTGTTTTGGACCCACTTCGGCCACGGAAGAGTTCGCACGGAAGATATAACAATTTTTATTATTTGTTATGACAACATTCAACCACGGTCAACGGTGGTTTCCCAGTATTCAATTTATTGTAACAGAACAAACCAAACAAACGCCATTATTTTAAAGAACCCTTTCAACATAAAGTTTATATTGCAAGTAGCTACCTGTACCTGCGTTTAAGTCTTTTGAATAGGAAACCCTTCAAAATAAAACCCGATGCAAATTAATTATACAAGTCTTTTTATTATTTAGAAGGTAAATAGGAATTCAAGTAGTACACACCTACAGAAGGATACCACACAACTATAAATACAAAGCCCTTCCCAACTTAATTCTATTTTAATCAATACAAGACGGAAACCATTCACAAGAAGTCACGTGACGTAATCCATAAGTCAGTAGGTAGTGCATTATTATGTATCAGAAAATTGTGACACTTCGACAATGCTTTTCCGGTTTCGTGAATCTATCGATGCGGTGTCTTGTGTCAGAGTGTGCGTGGAAGTAGTGTATGTACAAGGGGTGGTGTGTGTGTGCGTGCAGGATCGCGTTACAACAGCTGAAACTTGGTGCGCCTGCCGAAAAGTGAGGTCAACGACCTGGTGAGGAGGACGGCCGTGTAATGAGACCAAGTGGGCTTGAGCGTAGCGTACGAAACAATATTTATGTTATGTTTTTTTTATAATACATTAGTTTTCACAGACTTGTCTAGCTGAAGGGTTCTTGATGTTATGTCTGTGAGTAGTTAGTCTCAAACCTTTTTTGTTTTCCCAACACCTTACTTAAATTTTCATACTGTTATTATATGTACGATGGTTTGTTGACTGAAACTAAATTATACCTTTAACAATCTCATAAATACCTACAAACGATGTCGAAAATGGCAAACCATTGAATAAACATAGCACAGCCGCAGCTATAAACAAGCAATATCGCGAGTATCAAAGTTGCGTGGGCGCAGTATCCCGCGCGGTGATATATTTGGTGACATTGAACCTCCTCCATTGCCAATGACCTCTCTCGGGAGCTCTTTGCGTAATCGCTCCTGCGACCCTAGTCTCTATACACACGCATACGACCAACCATCCATTCTGACCCCTCGCAAACGTCAAACACTTCATACTTCACACAATAAGCTTTAAAAATTAAGTGTCAACTATAACTGGTGCAGATCGAATTCTTTAGTGTACTGAGTCATTACTTTTTGGTCGTGTTTGATATTTGTACGAATGTACGACACTTGTTCACGTTTATTGTTGTCCACTGTTGCATTAAATTTTAATTTTTTGTAAAAGTTATTTTATATTAAGGACTTTCGTGAGATAAATTTTGAACTAGTTGATATGAGATAGAAATAATAATTTTTTTATAAAAAAAATCGCCTATTTTTGGCTTATGTTTACAGCATGTAACGGTAAATCTCGCAGTGTATGCCAGAGAAATTAGCAAAAGGTTAATTTCAGCCATGACCTTGGTGCCCTGAACTTGGAGGCAACGTACCCTTGAGTCGGCCAGCGGAGGTCAACGAACTTCTATAATTAAACTTTTGTGATAATGTACGTATGTATCGGTTATTTTTACGTGTAGATAAAGTGACTTTAAGCGTTAGTTTTGACTTTGGTCACATGATTTTTTATTTTTGTCGAACCAAAATATCGGAATTAAATAACTCATAGAAGAGTTTTTACTTATTTTAAGCTTGTTAACAATCGGGGATATATTTGTTTTGTTCCTGTGGGTACCAATCAAAACAAAAACAAGCAATATAAGTCGCATGAAACTTAGTTTTACTTATGTTATTAGTTACCCTGCAAATTCTGCAAATAAAGTTGCTGAGTTTGAACCTTGTATGTAGTAAGTTCACAATATAGCTTGTCATCGACATTTCACACTAACAGTTTAATACTTCTTACAATAGTGAAACACAATCCTTGCATGTTGTTATTCAAATGAACTAGAAACTCACAGATTTTAAACATCTACTTTGGATGTAAAAATAAAAATGTCTCCACTATAGAATTAAGAGGTTGTTCACCCTGAATTTGGGCGTGCGTCGCCCTTTACTCCCTTTGAAGGGGCTATTTGTCAAAGGATACAGAAGTTTCTGAGTTTACGTGTTTTTACTTGAGATATGTGGATATAGAGTTAGAAGTGACAGGTCCCACTTGTCGGGTTGAAACGCGATTAGTTCCGAGTCTTCACTGGATCGCGCTCTGTATCACTAGCATGAAGAGATACTTTGACATCAATGTAAAAGTTTGGCAGCTGTTGTTTACATTTCTCGTAGGAGCGTACAGAAAAGTTTTTGGGAAAAAATTTTTTCTTCGTACCTGACACGGCTGTCTATTTGTTTAAGAACGCGACTCAAAATCATTTTTAGCTATGATTCAATTGGATTCTATTAACCGAATGAAAGAAAATGTGTAAGTTATTTCTTATATTTTTTTTTCAAGACGTGTCATCAATGCTTTACTAAAAAAAATAGATTTACCTTAAATTTACTTACAGTAAACTTACGACTGAAAAAAAAAATCTTTCTCATTTCCCATACATCCATTAATTGCTTCGAATCATTTCTCATAAGTTACAGAACATCCTGTATAAATACATTTCCGTATCAGCAATTACATAATAAAATCGTAATAATTATATTACCAACACACCATGTCTCCACACGTGCACACACACACATAAACAAATACACACTTGAGATAAGAGATCGGTCATTGACCCGGAGAAAAGGCCGCTGAAAACTTAAAGGAAATATTTCATATTACGCAACGTAAATATCTAGAAAGTTTGAGTTAATGTTATGTTTGTTGACTTCGTTTCTTTGGGATGAACAAAGGAGGTGACTTGTTTAGGGTAAACAATAGTCTCTACAGATTTGACTTTTATAACTGCGTAAATTGTGATTTTCTTATTATTACTATTACTAAAGTGAGCACAGTAAATATTTTAATATATCTCTACCAAACATATCTGAAACTACATCAAATGCAGTTTGGCTTCTATGAATCCCAAAGGAATATACAGGGTGTTTGGAGGTTGAGTAGCCAAATGAAAATGGTGGATAGGTGAGGCTATTAGCTATTTACTTCCACCTATTAAATTGCATTTTGGTTCAAGTTTTAGAATTTATTAGATTTTTAAGATTTTCTTAAGAAAATCCCCGATTTTGTCATTAAAAGTCCAATATAATTTTTATTTATTGTCGGAACCAAACGAAAATAGTTTTAATTTAAAGCCTAATACCGTTTTATTCAGATGAAATCATAAATTAACACAAATCATCTCATATAAAGTTACAGTGGGTTCATAAACTTCGCGGAACCAGTGGGAAAAAAATGTTCAGTCAACTTTGCTACGAAAAAAATTTAAAAAATATGAGAGTTTGAAAATTTCATTTGCTTTTAAAAACTTCTACATTTAATACACTTTATAATGATATGCTACTTGTAACATAAATAATTAGAAATCTCAACAGAAATAGTAAGTTAGTCCTCAAAGACGCCTGCTAAGGAAGGTACAAACCCGTTAAACTACGTATGTAGTTAAAAACTTCGGTCTCATTCTAACAAAGCTATGCCTATTGGGTTATCTATTTTGTCACTAGGCAACACTTATCAAATGTTTTTATTTTCTGACTGAAGATTGCTGTTGGCCCATATGAAAACTTTATAGCACTAAGGCCACCTAGTTGGATGCAGACCTCAGTTCAGAGCGTCTCGATCATTTCCACTACACTGTTTCCCTTAGGGGCCTCTCTCTGAGAAGACCCAGCAAGAAACTCAATGGGGGTCGGATCTGATAGTCGAGGAAACCGGATGTTGAATGCCGCACCTGCTGGTTGGAGCGGTGTATTTATAGGGAAGATTTAAAGCTGTTACCACTATCGTGTCCACCGGGCCGGCGCGGCAGCGGGCGCGGGCTGGAGGAAGCAGATTGTTTCTTACGGCAATCTTTTGACGTTTGACGTTCGTTTGACGATTGTGATTGGTCGCCTCTTGCGAGGGTCGCAAAGAGCGGATGGTTGGGGTGGTGAGGGGCGGAGTAAAAGAAACTCCTAGATTCAGTCTCCGTAAACCGGTTCTACATGACTTGCAGCTGGTGAAATGGTATTTGCTTGCATGCGAAAAGACCATGCTACCGTTGGCTATGACTAGACAGACGAAAGTCAGATAGGTAATAGCTTATTTTGAAGTGACATCTTTCACCAGCAAATTAAAAAATAACAAAAAAAACTTGTAAAATGAGATTTTCTTGCATGCGCAAAGGCCACGCTACCGTTGGTCATGACTTTTTTCAAGCAACATTTTACTTTTTTCAAGCAACGACTGTAGAAAAGTGTAGGTCACCGAGAATCTGCGCTGAGCGGAGTTAAACATGTGAAATAGTAGAATCCTCTTCTATTCGAGGCAAGAAAAGTGAAGAGGGAGTCGAATGAGATAACACAATAGGCATAGTTTTGTAAGAATGAGACAAAAGTTTTTAACTACATACGTAGTTTAACGGGTTTGTACCTTCCTTACCAGGCGTCTTTGAGGATTAACTTACTATTTCTGTTGAGATTTCTAATTATTTATGTTACATGTGGCATATCATTATAATGTGTATTAAATGTAGAAGTTTTTAAAAGCAAATGAAATCTTGAAACTCTCATATTTTTTTATTTTTTTTCATAGCAAAGTTGACTGAACATTTTTTTCCCACTGGTTCCGCGAAGTTTATGAACCCACTGTTACTTTATTTGAGATGATTTGAATTAATTTATGATTTCATCTGAATAAAACGGTATTAGGCTTTAAATTAAAACTATTTTCGTTTGGTTCCGACAGTAAATAAAAATTATATTGGACTTTTAATGACAAAATCGGGGATTTTCTTAAGAAAATCTTAAAAATCGAATAAATTCTAAAACTTGAACCAAAATGCAATTTAATAAGTGGAAGTAAATAGCTTATAACCTCGCCTATCCACCATTTTCATTTGGCTACTCAACCTCCAAACACCCTGTATTACTAACTAGTGGCCGCCCGCGACTCCGTTCGCGTGGAAGTCGGTTTCCCGTAGGAATGAGAAGATTTCCCGCTGTAAAAGTACCCTATATGTTATTCTATGACCTATATTACTGTAAAGTTTCATCAAAATCCATCCAGTAGTTTTTACGTGAAAGAGTAACAAACATGCATACATCCATACTCACAAACTTTCACGTTTATAATATTAGTAGGATTAGTCCTAACGTACATGATTTTTAACGAAGAGTAACAAACTAACGATACTCTTACATTTTACACATCAGTAACAAGTTTGCAGGATAAACGGAAATACTGATATGTAAAAGTCAACGAAAAAAAAAACAACCGCAGGCCTTAAAATACAACTTGATAAAAAGATTGCTGACATTTTGTAACAGGAGAAGGTTTCTAGGCGGAATAGCCTATCTTGAATGGAGTGAAAGTATTAACTTACACTTCCTGGCTAGCGAATGCATAGTGCCTGCCTGCTTAGTGCAAAGAAAGCGAGACATGTATGAAGTTACGGCTTGATTTGTAGACTACTTTAGTTTCTATCTCCGTTATAAGATTTATATCATATTAGAGAGAATGTTACATAGTCGATGGGTTTTATCTATCTATCAATTTAAAATTCATTTATAAAGTAGAAAAGGTTTTTCAATAAAATAGCTATAACTGCGATATTGTCCCATTAAAGTGAGTTTGGATACGGTTCTTTGTTACTGCTACTCGGCAACAGATGGCGCTTTGTTTTGCTCACTTTTATTTGATATTGTTTTAAACTAAATAACCGCCTCCATGGTATCTTCCATAAATAATAACATATATTTGAAGAAAACACTGTAAAAAGATTTATTCGAATCAGTTCTAAAATTCGCTGAACATTTATTATTTCTTAGAATGGTGTAGAATCTATTGATAGATGTCTGAATGTTTATCTAACTTTATACGTATACAAGAAGGATTTTCTTAAATTGTATTACTGGCTCTTAGTTTGGAATCAATTGATCTTTACTGCCTTTCATGAGTCAAAATATAGAAAGTTACTGAGGTAAAATAAGTTGTTAGGTACCTACATCAAATCAAACCACGAAAAACTATGTTAACCTTAAAAAATAATCCGAATCCATAATTCATTTAATATCATTGCACGTCACTACCACATTCACAATTCAAGCAGAGAAATGTGTTTCACGAGATCGAACAAATTTAAATATCCAATAGAATGGCCAGTGAATTAAGTTATTGTAATACAATTGACTGTGGTGTATATGAATGAGGGGCGTGTATAAGGAATTCAGCTGATGACCGACGGCCGTTCACCCGGGCTCGGAGCTGACCGGCCAAGTGTCAACTGTCAGCTGATCGACCTCAAGTCTAGGGCAAATTAACTTGGTAATTTTTCTGCCGAGATCGAAGCGGAAGTAACTATTGATTTTCAAAATTAAGTTTTACGCCATTTTTCCAGATTTTGCATATGTATTAAATGCATTTTGAAATATTAACGAGCTCGCTTCGTTAGTAACGATAGATTTTAGTTCAGAATCATTAAGGCTACTAGGTTACGTACCTAAATGATCTATGTAAAGTACACATCGCTTTGACGGCCTCCGTATTGGAGTCGTTTATAAATACCTATATCGGTGGGCGGCGACTTTTTGGTTTCATTTTGTCAGATCCTACTTCAGATTCTTCTTCTACTTCTTCCTCAGATCTACTCAAGTTGGGTTGTATGTAACTATGTTAATTCTCCTATTCTATCTCCTGATGCATTGACTAACGTTTGGGGAAAACGTAAAAGAGAATAAACGAGTTTAAACGATTTATAGCTTTATATTGAAAGCATAAAAGTGAGTTTAATGTTATGTGCTCTCATTCCGAGCACAAAAATATGACTGTGTCTGGAAGGAAGCTGTCAATATCTCATTGTTTCCTCTTCAGAATACATATCAGCACTACATAGTGCTTATGCACATTACACATTGTGTAGTAGTATTGCCTAAAATAACCAATGTGATTGTTGGTGTGTATGGATGACGGTGATCACTTACCATGATGTGACCCGTTTGCTTGCTTGTGCAATGTTTGCTCCTTTGCTGACATGCTGGCTTTATCTCATAAAAAAATAGAACGTCTGCTTTGTTATGGGCCACTACACAGTTGGTGTAGACGTCTGTAAGTGAACATTAAACAGTTCCTAGTCTATGCAGCTTCGCTTGAGTAAAAAAAAAAGGTTTGATTTTATTTTTATGACAGGCCATGTCTATTTATTAATGACAAATAAATTACCATTACTGGATTTTTAGTTTTTGTGTTTTTTTTCCAAATTGATATTTAATTTTGCAATTCGAAAAGCATATGGTTGTTTCAACACAAAAAATCAAGTTCAAAGATGGTTCAAAATCAATGTGAAATGAGTTTTGAGAGTGTTAAGAGGGCGCGTATGCAAGTACTGCATGCGCGAAGAACTCAGAAACGCCGCGTCTTCATGACAGAGCTGAGTGACTATCGCCATGATGAACATATGAAAATTATGGAATCTGTAAGACGACTCAATGGACCCCTTTGGTACCAACCCCTTAGCGACCTGCAAAGACACGCACTAGACAGCCTACCAGAAGCAATAAGTAGAGACATCTTACAAAATCGTCCCATCAGAACTGCAAAAATTATTAAACGTCTTGGTATCTATCCTAAGCCAAACGCTTTTGATCTTATGACTGCCGTTTTTATGGGTCGTACGGATCCAAAGGAAGTATTAGCACATATTTTTTTAATGCAATTTGGCCATCCTGTGGAAAACAAACCTCAATCATACAGCATGATGGGCAGGCTCTTAATGTCGGGAATCTTTTACCTTGGTCAGAGTCATTTGATAAAATTACTTAAAGAGCGATTTAAACCACCACCAAAAGAAGAAGCTTCTTATTTTAGTGGTGCAGAAGTACGAGGAATACCGAAAGGGAAAAAAGGGAGACCAGAATCTCCTTACCTCATAAAACCTGTTGCAAAACTGTATAAAAAACCAAAAAGAAAGCCCTATGTCGTACCTCCTTTACCAAACTTGGACGATTTGAATGAACCATTTGAAGAAGACATAGTATTAGTAGCAAAACCTCCACCACCAACTCCGCCACCAGAACCAAAAAAAAAATATATGCCCACACATTACTGTCTTCAACAAGCTGGAATTCATCTTAAAAGCACGTCAGAACATAGTCTAAAAACGGATAGATTGTCAAAACAGAGTCCAAGGAAAAGTAGAAAATCTTTATTACCTTCCAACCCCACCCCTAAAAAAGTATACGGACTGAACCTATCAAAACTAAAAAAGAAAAAGATTCATAAACTTGTGCCACCTAAACCAGCAGAGGATAACATACAGTACATGATAAATGGTGTTTTTACTTTGCGAGGACGTAAGGTTTTTATTATAACAAACGTTGTCATACTTCCACCAGATGGTGACATCATAAATGGTGGAATCGCTTGTGTTAAAGGAGAAATGATCAATATCAATCAAGGTATAAGTGGACATCACCCAGATGTTGATGATGAATGCTCTCGATTATGCGATTGTATGGAATACGAGAAATCAGTAATAGCCTATTTACAACGTACAAAATGTCGTCATGGTCATTATTACGATCATCTGCCCATGCCACAGCAGCTAGAAAACCAAACAGTTAAAAAATCCGGAAAGAAATCGCAAGACAAGAAAGACGAATTTAAAGAATTTGAACTTCTTCCTTACTTTGAGAAACCAACCGAGTTTTCACCTTTGAAATTTAACTATGAAAATATATACAATCTCGATGACAAAAGTATACACGTTACTAAAGAATTTCTAAAACTTTGGAAAACTGATGATATACTTCAAACTGATGATTGTGTTGATAATCCTGTCATAGCCGCACCTAAAAAAAAGAAAAAGAATATTGTATCAGGCTTAGGCCCAAATCCTGAACCTGCCGATTATGTTCGATGTGCATTACGGTCTGTGAAAGGCCAAAACCTAGCAGCAAGATTGCCTGATGTCCACCTGACTCCAGAACTTAAAGAATGGATGAGATTCCGACTTTATGGGCCATACACCCGTGAAGAAAAATTAAAGTATGTAGGTATAAGTACCATTTACTGGCAAAAATTCAAATCTATGGCAGCAAAAGGTTATAGCCACATCGCATCACAACCACAGCCTAAATTTCGAATAAAAAATGACTGGAGTAATAAAATAACTCTAACGGAAAATTTCAACAAATTCAGATATGAATATATGTGGGATTTATTCAAATCATATGTAAAATTTAGTAATTACTTTTGGACTTCAATGTTTCAAGACAAGTTTCCTGATAAGAAATTCAGAGAGGTATTTTTTTCCTATACATTTGCTGGTATAGAAGACATGTGTTTTGTGAATCCTTATAGTTCTGTTGAGGCGATGGAACGTTTCACAAGAATAAACACAAGAAGATACATATGCAAACCTAAGGGGGCAGAAGAACTTCGTTCATGAAAAGTTAAAAATAAATCATTACAATTAATTCTTGTTTGCTTTTCAAACGCTAAATTCCTTGAGTACCTATAGTTTATTCGCGTTAAGAAAATAGTGAGTTAGTCATTGTCAGCCGGCCTAGCCACGCCCCCCAGCCAATTAAAATGCTAGAAATTAAAAAGTCGAGTTCACAGTGACCAGTTGAAGTCTGACGTTCGAACAAAACGGTTGTGTATTTTGCGTGACTCGTCCAACAATAAATTTTGAAAATGAATACTTCACTAATTCCAAAGAATAAAAGTGGATCAATAATCCATAGTGGAAAGAGACGCATAATTTACAATGTTCATAAGTACTTTAAATTGTGTGATTTAAATGCAACTGTGGAGAGCATAGTCATAGAAACAGCAAGCGCATGCGGTGTGTCCGAAAATACTGTTTATAAAATTATTATTTTTCTTTTGTACTTTTACTCCACTGTGAATACACCCTTATCCTGTAGTTGTCACTATTTTCTTAACGCGAACGGACTATAGTTACTTTTTAATAGATTCAGGATCGTGTTCGTTTATTCACCGGCTGATAATTTAACACTAATTTTAAGTAGTAAACCTATAGAATGTGTAAAAGTTGGGTTTACTCATGTTTACTTTATATAGTAGTACTTTTGGCATTGTGAACAATTATAATTAAATGTCCCTTATAGAAACGGCACAAAATACAATACAATGTAGTATGAAACTCAATGCTCAGAAATGAATATGCCTTAATTTGGACTTCAATGAAAACTTACATAAACTCAGCGTCTTTAAAGTATTTTTAATTAATTATTAAAAAAATCCAGAGACAGTATTTTAGAAAGCCTTTGATGAAGTTTAAATCTGAACTACATTGAATAAAACACAAACATCAATAGTACATAATTTAATACAATAAGAATAATGCATACCTAATTAGGTATATTTACATAAAGTTACGGCTTAAAAATGAATTTCAACAGTGAAGATTTTATATAAATAATATATTAATATTTGAATTTTGAAAAAGTTTAATACAGAAAGTAGTTAAAAATTTCGGTGCACAATTAAACCTAGCAGCCGATAAGATCATACTTTTGAAAAAGTAATTACCTTATGAATTCTAGAATAGCTACATTCCATACTTTATGGGACCATATCATGCTTTAGTATATCTACGTCAGAATTCTTATAATACTTTGTAAGGTAATGTATTCAAAATAGTTTTCTTTTATCAGTGTACGTTCCTAAGAATATCTATGATACAAGCCTTATTTAATTATTGTTATGTTAAAACCTACGTTTTAAAGTATACAAAATATATTTATTAACTACAACAGCGGGGCTGGATTAAACCGCTTCAAACTAGTTACTTCTAAGGGACAATCAAGAACGTCTTTGGCATCAATACAAAAAAAACAACACATTCGACGTATCATTACATAATCAGATTAATTCAAGGAAAATACTGAAAATTAATGTCAATTAAAGCATTCATCTCATTAGTACTAAACAACATTAAAAAAATGGCAAAACTGTTGTGATATTTATGTTTAAGTTTGATGGATCTATGTTTAGGTACGCGTAGAAGAGAGTGATGTAATAAATATTTTCGGTGACCGTGGTAATCTAAAGAATCCTATTTTACGTCCAAATTGTGCATGCAATGTTAACGTCAAAGTACAGAGAATATTACAATTAATAATAAAGAGCCTCTTAAATTTTCAATTAAGGCTAAGTTAATGTTAAAAATGTACAATAATAATGTTTGAAATCAACTTAATGTTAAAATCTGAATTTGTGCACTGCTCGAAACGTTACTCTGTATATTATACCGTACTGCGATACATAGTTGCGATCGCCACCCCGCAGTCTTATCCAATGGAAGACTGGCCACGAATCACAGCGTTGTTCTTTTGTTCCCGATTTAAAATTCGAATGATTTCGGCCACTGGAAGACTGGCCACTCGCACCAGCATTTTTTTTTGGACGTCGTCCACTCGTCAATCGCCAGACTGGCCACAAATACTTTTCCGTATCCACAGAGTTTCTGTTAGACTGGCCACGCATACCGTTGTTCTTTTGTTTCGCGTCGTCCAGTCCTATATAAGCAGCGCCTTGTGCGAGTGGCCGTCACTTGTTTCCCTCCGTCTCCCTGGCTGGGTCCTATATCTGCAGCTCGTGGTGCGAGCGCGGCGGGGCGTCCACGGGCCGCTGCTGCAGATGGACCAGCGCGGACAGCAGGCGCGTGTTGGCCTCGTCCAGCGCGGCGATGCGGTGCTCCTGCGCCTCGATGACGCGCTGCTTGTGCGACAGCGCCGCCGCCATCTTGCGCTGCTCGCGCCGCAGCTCCTCCTCCACTGAGATCAACCTGGGAACATAAGTAAATGGGTTAGCTAAGACAAAAGTAAAGTAAGGACATCACGAGATCAGAAGTAGAGGCATGACTGATTACTGAAATGCTGTTAACCTCCGATCAAATAGAAGGTTAGTTAGTATTATGAACTTGTTATATAGTGAAACATAAACTTAAACTACTAACATAAATTTTACAAAGTTTTTCCTTTCCAATGTCGTAAACGTACGGTCGGTTGCAAAAGTCCATACAGAGTGTAAGGTCTATAACTGCTTACATACAAATAACACACACATTGTCATTAAATGTTACAAATTATTTTCAACCTTAACGTAAAAGACTTAAGTCTAAACATATTTTTTAAAATATTAGTTGAAATGCGGGTAAACTTAAAAATCAAGTTGAACATTCTTACGAACGTCACAATTTGAGGGTAAAACGAAAATAAACAAAAGTAACAATGATTGAATTATTACTTACTTTCATTTACCATCTAAATGTATTCATATACCCTCATTTAGTTAGTTAGTGTTTCTATCTTTACGACTTAAAAAAGCAAAGTAAATGAAACTGATAAGATAAATAGGGTTAAGATTTTAACTAGTTAATGAGACGAAATAATAACTATGAGACCATTAGATGGAAGAAGAATAGAAAAAACAAAACAACAACCACAATATTTTATAAAAATATGCTGAACCTTAAATCTTTCAAATTAAGGTTGAGAATGTTGTCGGTTAGAGTGTAGGTAGATTCGAAAAAAATATCATCGTTTTTAAGAAAATGTTTTAACAACCACAATGGTTTATAAAAATATATTAAGCTTTAAAACTGTCGCGTTAAGGTTGATATTAAGAAGTAGTAGTAAAATAGTAGTTTATTTAAGTTAGTGTATGTGAATGTGACTACTGGATGCGATAATTTTTGTCAACTCTGTATGCACTTTTGCAGCTTACCGTACAAAACATGAATTACCTAGAGATGATAGCCTTCATCTTGGCATCAGTATGTTCCTGTCCGGGCTCGTGGGGTCCGAGGCGGCCGCGCAGCATCTCTACTGAACACTTCAGGCGGTCGATCTCACGCTCGTACTGAAAATATTAGAGTTTTTACATTAATATTTCTGTACCAAAAAGTAAATAAAAACTTCATAGTATTAATTACTGCTAAATGCTTACTTGTTCGATCGTTCTATGATGCTTCGTTCGTCGCCTTCCAGTTGTACTGTACAAAGTATCTTCCATCTCGTCCGAACTATCAGTGAGTTCCCTCGCCGACTCTAAACTGAGTCGTCTTTGTAACTTGTCTCTCGCTCCGTCCCTCTCTCTCACTGGTGCTCTCTCACTCGCTTCACTAGACTGAGATTCTCTACCAAATACTCGAGCGGGTGATTCCCTTCTTACAAAGTAATCCTGATGCCGCTCCAAGTCTTCGTTTAATCGATTACTAGACATCTTGGCCCCAGAATAGGTTCTGTCGAGGGGGAAATTTGACTCTGGAATAGTATTTTCGCTCATAGTGTACTTTTCAGGACAAGTCTTGTTCTCCATGTTGTACAGGGCCTTCTGACTTCGTGATATTTGAAGCCGGTACATCTCTTTGTTAACCTCTTCGACGTTCGATTCAGACCGGCTCATCGGGTAGCCAGAATCGCTTGAGACGTGATGAGGCTTGCTTTCGTATAGCGAGTCTCCTCTTTGACCGAAGTGTTTGAGGTTCAGTTGGTTTTGATTGGTCGAGTAAGAGAGCATCGGGTTGGTTCGGGGCATTCTTGTCTTGCTGTTGGACTTGCGGAGGCTGGGCGAGTTGCTGGAGGACTCGTCGTCTCTCCTGGGAGAGTTGCTGTGGCTGCTGCGCTGGTACACTTCCTCGTAGTTGCAGTTGTCTCTGGTCAGTTTCCGGTGTGCGGAGTTGTGGTTGTGCTGGTCGTAGTTCCTGGCGTCGTCGTTAAAGTTGGTGGATCCCTCCTCGGAGTGCGTGTCGGTGCTCAGACCCTCCTCATCGATCGATGAACTGGATGAGCCGCATGGACAACGCTTGGAGTTCCTGTTCTCATTGTTCTTCTTCTTCTTCTCTTTATTATCCTCCATGTTGTAGACTGGGTTCGTAAACACTAAAGGCGCAACTTTTGGATTCACGTTTGTATTCTGCTGTGTGTTGTCTGCCGTTGTAAAGTTCTGTATTCCGTATTTCTGTAGGTCGTATTCAATCTTTTGCTGCACTGGGCTCTTTGGGTAGAATTTGTCGTTTTTGTTGTCGTAATACTGTTTGTCTCTCTGTTTTTGGTAGTTAATTTGCGAGTAGCGACTCATTTGTTGGCCACCATTCTCGTAGGATTGGTGGTGGTGGGTTGTGTTTTCTATTGGACTAGAACTTTGGCTGTAAGTGGCGATGCTCTGGTAGCCAGAGCTAGCGACGTTCGAGAGGCCGCTGATAGAAACGTTGGACCCATTATTTATAAATGATCCATTTTTGTTTCCATTCATAATGTTATTGTTATTCGAGTTGGATTTCACCAAGTTCTTCTTGTTCATGATAAGTTTGTCGTCTACCATATCAGAGTCGTCGGCGTATTTTAAGAGATCAGACAGTTCCTCCAACGTAGCCGTTTCTTTCATTATGTTTTGCATTTCAGCGGTGGAGTAGTTGTGGTTAATGCTGTCGTTACTTGGAGATCGTTCTGTGTTATTGTAATTCGAGTGGTGATAATGATTTTGTTGGTTAAAGTTGTTTGGTTTGTATCTTTCTTGGAATCGTCGTTCGAGGCTTTCATTCATATTGTTACCGATTCCTTTGGGATACTGATCGGAGCTGAATCCA
Organism: Emmelina monodactyla; assembly: GCA_916618145.1. Taxonomy (NCBI): domain Eukaryota; kingdom Metazoa; phylum Arthropoda; class Insecta; order Lepidoptera; family Pterophoridae; genus Emmelina; species Emmelina monodactyla. The sequence goes on along the minus strand of OU745304.1, from coordinate 8,575,567 downwards.
ATTTGCACGACTTTTAAGTTGACACAGTGTTCTTGATTATTATACTGTGAGCTGTATCTATCTGGATTCACGTTATGATTGATCGGGTTCGACCCGTATCCGTTTCTTGGTAAAGTAGCTGAACGTAGATTAAAACTGGGAGATTTGCTAACACCTATGTAAGAGTTTTTGTACTTGGAATCTTCAGCGTTAGATTTAGACGGACTGATGTTAAACTGGATGCCATTTTTCTTCATTATGGGGGAGCTGTGGGCGAAGTTTGACATCTGGCCATTTTGTGGCGCTTCCATGTTTTGTTTTGTTGGCGTCTGACACGTTGGGTCGTTGAATCTGAAAAATCACATTTAAACGTTAATTATGTTATTATTATTTAGTCCATTCGCATTAAGAAAATAGTGACAACTACAGGATAAGGGTGTATGCACAAGGGAGTAAAAGTACAAAAGAAAAATAATACTTTTATAAACAATATTTCGAAGTTTTGTTCGACTGGTCACTGTGAACTCGACTTTTTACTTTCTAGCATTTTAATTGGCTGGGGGGCGTGGCGAAGCCGGCGGACAACGATGACTCACTATTTTCTTAACGCGAATGGACTATAGTGTAAATGTGTACAAAAGGATTGGTTGGAATATAGTGCTGTTGTTACCTGAAGATGTTATCAGTCATCTGCGGCGTGGGTCCAATATCGTTGCTCACTAATCTCTTGCTGAGCTCGTCGAGTATATCCGACAATGGGTCCAGCTCCTATAAATGGATAGCACTTAGTATAAATAAAAGGTAGAAAAAAAAACTGTCAGAGTTGCAAAATATAAAACTTTTTAATACCTTATGCAGAATTCGATCAAAAGATTATTATATTAAATAAAAACTTACAAATCAAGACTAGATCGAGAACAGAATTTGATCAATTTAGAAATTTTTCTACACAAGAAGTTTCTAGGGTCCGTATAAATAAACGATATGTTAAGCTAGATTTTTCACTTTTACTTAAAGGCTAGTTTACTTAAAAATATATTCAAATTAAGATTTTTAAATTTAGGATATTGTAATTTTACACAGATCAAAATGAGTTATCTATAGTTTGAATCTATCTATCTAATTGAAATTATTTTATTTGATCAGCCTTAGACTGACTCTACATTGGGCGTGCGCGTTTCTGTAGCTTGTGACGCTGGCGGTTATAGAGGAAGCGATCGGCTGGTCGCTCTATGGAACGCGGCTTTCGGCAGCGTACGCGCGGTGTTCAATGTGGCGTCAGCTTTACAATCATTGAAGGTTCAAACCCCCACTCACTCCTTCACTCCACTGACCTGCAAATGCACCGTCACCATCAACTAACCTGCAAATGCGCCGTCGGCAGTTTCGGCAGGCTATCCACTAACAGACTGTGCAGCGTCGCCAGCTGCTTGCCGAGGTCCACGTGCGGCGCCCACGCGGGGTCGGGGGCGATGACCTCGCGCGTGACGTCACTGCCGCCCGGCGAGGGGGGCTGCTTGTCGCCGGCGGAGAGGGAGGGGGCGGCTTGTTCCTGGAGTTGTTGGGGGCGCGTCTGGAGATGAAGGAGGTTTGGTGTTAAAATAAGTTAGGTGATTTGATAGTAATAGATTTCATTGATAAACTTATATCTATAGAGAAACTGAAACCTGCCCGAAACTGAGACAGTTTCTAATCGTAACTTTTATATTATTTGTAATGATAGCTTTAAGAATTTAAACTCAAACCTAGAGTTGCAATATCTTTATGTAAGCGTCTGTTTCTAGTACGTCCGATTGAACCGAACTATATTCAGCTGTCCTGTCAAACAAACATGATACTTACAGAGATGGCTCGTAAGAAGGACTTCATGTTTGGAGCCTCTAGTTCGAGGAAGTCGTTGAGGAACTCCATGAAAGCCTCCTTGCCTTGGAACCGAGTAAAGTTGGCGAGCGTTTGTAGCGTCTTAGCGACCAACGTCAGGTTGCGGGCCGCGCGCTCGTTCGGATACTCTGAAATTTCAATGTGAATATTTTTTATAGAGATCAATTTAGTGATGGCTAAAACAGATACTAAGAAAATAAACTACTGACCGTGAGTAATGCCAAAAAGACTGGGTGAAAGTATAGCTGGACACAAGAATCGCAGGAAGATAGATGCGCTGATCAAGTTGTCGGAAATATCTTCTCGACCCATCGATGTTAACCTGAAAAAAAGGGATATTTAGAACTTGCAACAGAAACTTGAAGTCTTTAGTTTAATCTATACTTATAATAAATCTGTAGAGAGGTCAATTCTGTACATTAAATATATTTCCAAACTAACTATCAGGGGGTGATAAGGGATCGATACTGATGCCAAAAATGCAATCAGTAACATTTTTGTCTGTCTGTCTGTCTGTCTGTTTGCCTGTCTGTGGGACCGTTATAGAAACAAAAACTACTGGACGGATTTTAACGAAACTTGGTACAATTACTCTTATACTTCTGGGCTGGTTATAGTATACTTTTCATCACGCTACAATCAATAAGAGCAAAGCAGTGAAGGGAAATGTTGGGAAAACGGGAGAAGCTACTCAATTTTTTAAGCTTCCGTCGCGTGTGCAACCTTAATGGTTAAAGCTGCACAGTAATCATGTAGGACGGAAATGTTGTCCTTAAAATTATACAAAAATATCCCGCATATGTCTATCTTTTATGGTTGTCTCACACACTAACACATGTAACTCCTGACAGCTTAGCAGTTCGAAGCTTGCTGATTACATTTGTCTACTCTTACGTTTATAACAGTCTCAGTATTCCCTAATTTTAAAAAATAATTTATTAAGTATTCCATATAAAATAATCATAGAAATTGGTATTGAAACACCAAAGTTCCACATGAAATACGCTAATAATAATAAGCCATAATATGTGAATACGGAATCCTACTAAAATTATAAACGTAAAAGTTAGTAAATAATTATGTCTGAATGTTCTCTCTTCTCTCACGTAAAAACTACTGGACGGATTAGGATGATATAGGTAATACATCAGAATAACACATCAGGGTACTTTTTACCGCGGGAAAACTTCTCATTCCCACGGGAAACCGACTTCCACGCGGACAGAGTCGCGGGCGGCCACTAGTACTAAATAAAATGCAGTAAAGGTTTATGTTATTAAAATTTAGCCATCTCGAGCGTTCAACGAATTGAGGGAGTGTTTTGGCTCCACGAAGTTATGGTATATCATTAGGTTTTGCTCCTAAATTATGCCAGCAATCGAACTGGTTTGTTGAACAATACATACACACATAGTGCAGTCAATCAATGAATGTACCTCTCTCTGAACGTAGCGAAGCAGTCTCTGAGCGGGGGCGGGAACCGTGGCGCGGAGGAGGAGATGGCGCGCCAGGCCAGCGTGACGGCGTCCCGCAGCGCGGCCTGCTGGCGGCGGAGAGCACTGCTGGTGCCGGCGCGCAGCGGGTCCACCTCGCACTCCGCCGCGCCCGGGCCCGCCGCCGCCGCCACCGCGTCGCCCAGCGTGTCCTGGGAAACACGCCCGTATTTATATGGGGGTAAGGGTGCAGATGTCTCACATATGGTACGCGCCCAGCGTGTCCTGCCACACACAACCTTATTTATATGGGGGTAAGGGTGAAGATGTTTTTCCATTTGGTGGCACGGTTTTTGTAAGCGTCGTTGTAGACTGCACATCGATATTAGTCAGACAGCTGTTTGGATTCTGACACCGTGCAGCTCTTTTAAGATGCGTGTCAACGTATGAAGATGTCTCGGATATGTTACGTACGGTGACACATTTTTGTAAGCGTCGTTGAAGACTGTACACGGATAAAGTCATATTTGGATTCTGACATATAGCAGATCTTTAAGGCGCACCTTAATTTGAGTTAATCGTCAACATAATCTGAGTTAACGAGTAAGACTACTTCTAATAGAAGACGAATATCGTCATAAAAGCGTCTTTGTCACTCTATTTAGGATTGACCAAAACCAATCTATATTTCTATACTTTTGTATTATAAAGCTGAAGAGTTTGTTTGTTTGTTTGAACGCGCTTATCTCAGGAACTACTGGTTCGAATTGAAAAAAATTTTTTGTGTTGAATAGACGATTTATCGAGGAAGGCTTTAGGCTATATAACATCACGCTGCAACTATGAGGAGCGAAGAAATAATGGAAAATGTGAAAAAACGGGGAACATTATTCATCCTTGAGGGCTTCCGATGCGTGCGCTGCGAAAACGGTTTAAGATACCAAAAATATTTGTATGAAAGAATGATTCCTCTTGAAATGATCTAAAAAAATGTCTGCGTCAGTATATGTCTATCTTTTAAGAATAACTCACTAGAACCGTTTTTATGGTAATCAAATTTGGTCGAAATTAATGCATTATTTGTTAAGAGTGGTATCAACATAATAATATTAATCTTTATCCAAATAAATGTGTCGTTGATTGAGAGTATTTAATTGTAAACAAAATTGTCTTTGACATCACTTAATTTCAATTATTATCTAAGAAGATACTACAGCTTTAAAATAACACCGATATAAAATTCACCCGCGCCGCATGATGTGCAAAACATGACGCTGCAAGGAGGAGAGGCGTTGTATGACAAAAGTTGGCAAAAAGTGTAACTCGGGAAAGATCTCAATTTGCCTTATAGTATAGGGAAAGGGGTTTTACTCCGAATTTAACGCTTGCGAAGCCGTGGGCAAAAGCTAGTATAATATAATGAGCCACTGAGTTTCTTTATTTTAGGTACCTATCTGTCACAGAGCGGATGGTGAACGAAATCAAGACTAACAAGAAATATCAATGCTATAGGATTAGATACGCTTAAGTTTTGCATGGTTGAACTTGCAGTTGATATGTAGGTAGGTCGGGATAATATTACGATAAACACATACTAATGTGTTATATAATAATAAGCTATAGTGTTTTGTACCTAACTTGGCAATAGATATGAAGATCAGAGGAGCCGCAAAGCGAAATCGTTAAGGGTTATCGAACAGATTACAAAAAAACGAAAATATACTTATGAGCACTAATGTTCTTTCTACGCATTAAAATCACCGTGTTCTTTTTGTAAGCCCTAATTTACCATTGATGCATTCAAATTACCTGTAGATATTGATCGCCGACGAGTTTCAAATACGCCTCCATGCTCTTAGTGGCCAGTGAGTTTCCTCTAAACGTCAACGAGTGATCTCCAGTCCGTCTCACATCCAACGCGACAACATCTGCGAGGTATCTCGGAGCTAGTCCGGCCCCGGCCATGCATAACACAAGCGCACAACCTATATCTTCTTTCGCTTTCACACCTTGAAAAAAGAAAAAAGTTATAAGTGGCCAGTGTTTCCAAGAAGTTTAAAACTCTTTTATTACGTTTCGATGGAAGCAAATATTTGGTGATGGATTTTTTGAAATCAGAATTAAACCAAAACATACACGACGTTTAATCTGCAGTGTATTAATCTTATCGCCTCATTACGTAAAAAGCACAAGTAAATAAACAAGACTGTTTAAAGAACAGTTAAAAATCAGAAAGGGATCCTTAAATATAAGACCAGTTTAACTGGAATAGGTATTAAGCTGATAACGCAAGTGTATGACTCACTAAGTCCCGTAAAATCCAGTTAAAAAAGAAAGGTCAGTCGACCAGAACCCAAGGAAATCGAGACACCTACTTTTATTCCGAAGTGGCACATCAAATGTAAACACTTACGACGAACAGAGAAAGGATCGTCTTTCCTTTCACCAGAAATTATACTCATGTTTATTCTTGACGCTTTCTTACATAATGTTACTTTAAGGATATTATTAAAAGAAAATTTCAAAGTATCGTTATATCACCAAAACAGGAAACGAAATTTATAATCTCTTTATATAACAGGAAACAGTTTACTGTTTAATCTACACGTTCCATTACTACTTCATACAAACTTGCCATTAATAATTGGTTTTTATCTCTTTTACTGATGTAACGAACACAATAAAAAAACAGTTCATAAATCGTTATTTCTGGAATCAACAGAGTGGGTTTCATGAATCTATTGTTTGTAAAGGTTTTATACTTAAAATGCTATTTGCACTATATCCTTAAGTGTATCCTGTATTTGCCTTCACTACACTCGTATACCAAGAAGTGGCAACTCATTCCGATTTTAGGAACTCTACCTCATCACCATCATCATAATTATTTAACCAGAGAAGTAGCCACTTTTTCCGACTCTAGAAGCATTAACCTCATCACAATTTCTCTAAGTTTAACTTACCAATAACCGGCTCTAGATACTCGCACAGCCTCTTGTAATTCCTCTTGAGATAGTCCAGGAACCTCGCGTAGCAGTCCAGCGGCAGTATGTCCACGCACTGGTACCGGCACTTGATCCTGAGCGCGGGCGCGGGCGGCGCGGGGGTGCGGGCGGCGGGGGAGCCGGGCTTGTCGCTCTCCACGAGCGGGTACCAGCGCTCGTTAAGGTAGCGGGACGAGACGTCGTCCACGGGGATGCGGACTGTGCCTGGAGAAGGAGGTCGGTTGAATAGAGGTTGGTTTTACTCTTAATCTTTATGCTGGCCAGTTAGAAAAGTATTGAATGTGGCAGCAGTGGAAATATGTCGGTTGTAGAATGCTGGCCAGTTAGAAAAATGTTGATAGTGACAGCAGTGGTAAGAAGTTAGTTGTAGGATGCTGGCCAGTTAGAAAGATGCTGAATGTTTTAGTAGTGGCAATTGTGACTGGCCAATTAAACAGAATTTGAAAATAGAACGATTGCGTATGCTGGTGCTGGTGAATCAGATATTATTTTTAAAGGAAGTCGAATGAGATTCAAGTTATGCGTAGTATTGAATAGTCTGTTGACTAACCAGAAGTGATAGTAAAATGAAAATTATAAAAGTAACTGGAAGAGTATGTATTTTATTTATATGTATGTAGGTAATGCAAAAAATCTTGTATTTCACATAACCTTGAATCGTCGCACTGACATCAGCCTGATTCATAAAACACGAATCTCGTCAACTTACCGACTAGAACCTGTTTGTCCCGCTTCCTGGCCCTCCTCTCTGGTTCTCTATACACATTGACATGAATAGCCCCCACAGCCGGCAGCGACGAGAACTCATACACCTCGCCCCAGAAACATAGCTCCGTTTTCACTTTCGATGACGACCTGATAAATAAATTATAAGTAGAATGATGAAGTGGACAAGCTTAAGCTTATGTTAACAACCTTATTAGTACTAATTGCTTATTTATTTATTTATTTATTTATAGTTCATGTACAAACAAATACAAAGAAACTTAAAAACTATAACAATTAAAATTATGCTAGTACAATGGGTACTGCTTATCCCTTAAAGGGATTTCTTCCAGCAGCCCTGAGATCGGAGTGGTTGAAAGGAGGAGAGTGCAACTTCTGTACATATTTAAATATACTACATACACATACTACATATTTAATATACTTATATACATACCTACATATAATAAATATATTAACAAACTAAATTTAAACATATAATATACTACATATAATACAATGGACATCATATCTTCACCTAAGTAAATTTAAATACAAAATAATAACAATAATACTTAAATGAATACAAAATATATTATGTTAAAGACAAATAGTATTCTCTTACTCGTCGCTTGAAACAAGATATCGTTTTACAATCACGAATATCTGAAGGAAGTGAGTTCCATAGTCGAACAGCATGTACAGTGAAAGAGTACGAGAAGAAGTCAGTGGAGTGTTTGGGTGTGGATAGGAGGGATTTTTTGTGTGCTCTGCAGACAGCGTCTTCAGGATGTTCAAAGGAAAAGCGCTGCCGCAAATAGGATGGGGAATTGGGATTGTGAAGGACATTGTGAAGGAGACATAGGATGCGCGTGTTCCTACGGTAGCGGATCGGGAGCCAGTGTAGATCTTTGCGAAACTGGGACACGTGGTCATATTTCCTTAAATCAAATATGAACCTAATGCACAGATTTTGCAAACGCTCCAGTTTACAAAGAATATCTTCCGTAGCATCCAAGTAGCAAGCATCGGCGTAATCGATGATAGGCTGTATTAGAGTCAAGGCTAGGATTACTTTTGTTTTAATGGGAAGGAAAGACTGTAGGGATTTAAGGGTATGGAATGAGAAATGTACCTTGCGGCTTATTTCATTAACTTGGGTATTCCAGCTAAGGCTTGCGTCAAGATGGACACCCAGGTTTTTGACAGAATCAGTAAGAGCAATTGGAGTTCCATCTAGAACGACTCGTGGAAGCGTTGCATAGTCAAGTCGGCTTTGGAAGTATTTACTACCTATTATAATTGCCTGACTTTTACCAGGGTTTAATAGTAGACCAAATGACTCGGCCCAAGCAACAATTCGACTGAGGTTCTCATTAATAAAGGAAATAGCGGAATGGATGTCGGAAGCAGGGAAATGGGTATAAATTTGGAGGTCATCAGCGTATAAATGGTAGTTTGAGGAAATAACTCGGGTCACAGAGTTGATGAAGATGGAAAAAAGCAAAGGAGAGAGCACTCCGCCCTGTGGCACACCTGCAACGAGATCACACCAATCAGATAAATTCTCATTAATGCGAACCCGCTGAGAGCGGCCACGAAGATATGAATCGAACCAGGAAAGGGCGGGAAGTGAGACGTTCATAGATTTGAGGATGCCGAGAAGGACGTCAAAATCCACAGAATTAAAAGCATTGCTGAAGTCCAACAACACCAGCAAAGTTAAGTGTTTTTCCTCCATAGCCCAGCGAATGTCGTCAGTGACGTTGATTAAAGTGGAAACTGTACTGTGGCCAGGACGAAAACCAGACTGATATTGATTGCTTTTTTATCTTTAAGACAATAAATACCGAGATAAACGTAAAAGTTATCAGCAGTTAAGTCTCAATAACTTTGAAAGGATATTCTTTACAATTTTAATAAAAGATTGTAGGAATCTTTAATTTATCCTATTTTTTTATTGTTATTCATTCTGAAGAATAATTAGTAGATGAATTTTGTTACATACCTCGCATACATAGTTTCATCGAGCCATATCTCGCAGTAGTACCTCTTCTTGGGCGGGATCGCTTTGGCCTCGAGTAGCCACAGCTTCACGGAGCGCTCACAGCGGCGCGTGCGCACCTCATCCGGACGAGCTGCTTGCCGTAAACTAACAAAAAAAATTACATTTAGTATTATGATAAAGGGAAGATGCTAAGAGCAACTCTTGGTATTAGGGTTGAAATTGTTATGCTAAGAATATTTTGAAGAAGAAGAATTTTCTTCTAAGAAGAAGAATTGTCTATTGATGTGGTCATTCATCTAACGCTAGGTAACTCTGAATCTCATATTTGGAGATTAACTATAGAGATACAGAATTAACTTGCATGTTTTAATTTAACTGTAGTTTTCTAACCTGTATATCCACCGATCTCGTTCCTTCCTCGAAGCGCATGCGAAGTATCTCGCGGCGCGGTTCTCAGCGCTGAGAGCGAAGCAGTGGGGCCTGCCTAGTACTGACGAGTGTAGAGCACGGATTTCTACCTGTATTGCGATATTTATACATGAAAAAAACGTTGAACGGTATTATAATAAGGATGTGTTGTTGGTTGATTTAGTTGTCGCCTTGGGGCAAGACCAGTATTTTGCATAACTTCGTTATGATTATTTTCTGTTGGATGCTTTGAATGTTTCATTCATGTCTCCCATGTCACGTTGGAGCTGTGTTTTTATTAAAAGTTTTCATTGTTTAAGCAAACGGGATATTGAAATAATTAATACTGCATTAATTTCGCGGAAGTAGAACAAAGGCACAGATTGGCAAACTTAATGAATAATCATATAGTGAAGTACTGTAATAATGCATACCTGATTTGGTGGCCCCAAATCCATTGTGGAAACCGCGGGTGAGTGAGCCGACAGCAGGCTTTCATGAGATCTGGTATGGAAACAAACAATAATGTTAAGCTACGTAGAAACTATTTCAAATATCTTATTAGTTAGGAATTGGATTCTTAATTGAAATGTGTCTAAATAAAATTGTTTCGTGACAATGAAGACAAGGAAGTAATTACGGAGTTTTGCAAATATCTAGGTGTAGACAGGGAGGGGCGACGCACCTACACATAAAAATTACAGACACCTACAGTGTCCGAGTAACGCGGCCGAGTCACGAATATCGTGTACTTTACATGCAGCACTTTCATGATAAATGACTATGACTCACTACAACATGTAAACTGATACGCATGGGTTCCTTGAATAAGGCAAAGAGCGCAAAAAACTAAGCAAAACTGCTTTAACCGTCAATCAAATGTATTCCAGGGTTCTGCAACTTCCGTTGCTTACAAAAACAGCGCATATTTTTAGTCGTCCAATATGGTTGCGAGGGGTTTACCTTGAAGTTCGCAGGGCGTGTGAGGTCGGGTGAGTAGGCACCGGCGCCAGCACGGTCTCCCGGATCTTGGTTGCCGACTTGGTCCTCTTGAGCGGGTTGTTCCGGAACGAACGCTTCGAGAAGAAGAAGGAAGCGAGTCGGGACGGACTCTGCACAGGCGCACCGGGCACCGGCGTGCTCGGGGCTGAGCCACGACGACATGCTTTCTCGTATGAAGTGTCTGCGAAGAACAAACAATGCCAATTTAATAACAATACACAAACAACCAGTCATTATTTGCCTAAACAAAGGTCAACACTAACATTGGTCACTAGATTAGCATTAAACTGACGCCGTTTTAGACTCATTCGTTGCGTTATTGCCATGCAATTTATTAAAATGAATAAAATATTTCAAGTTGTGTTGCATGGGTATAATGGTTTGAAATGGGCACCTAAATTGGCGCTGATTTGTCGTCAACCTTGGTCCGGACCTATTAAAGGTAATTTGAGACGGTCGCGTCTCGCAATCTGTGATTGTACAAAACATTGAAAGCTCAAATTGTTCCAAGACTGTCATCGAATACAAAATGTCCAGTGCGTGGTTTCCGGCGGATGTTGCGTGCACGCAGCCCGTGACCGGACACATGTGCACGACGTCAAAACAGCACAAATCCCTTTTGTGTTAAATTGCGTTGCTGATAATAAGCACAAGACACAATGAAACCTATTGTAAAAATACTATTTAGTAGGAGAGTCGAAGCTCGGGACAATGTTAAAGGATCGGCGTTTAAATGATGATTAGAATGCGTCCAGCAAACAATGCGTATTTTTTTTATTTTTGTTTAGTTATTACATACGTAAAGCTTGTTTTTAATGTGACTTTTTTAAGCTATTAAGAACACCCAAGGTGATTTTCAGATATCAGTATATAGAAATTAAAAACCTCCAACGTTGTTATCCTTGTTAACACGGCAGTGGCGTCGACCGATACTGTGTGAACAACAGCAGATGCTCTACCGCCGCCGTCGCCATTACCGTTATTACAGCAAAGACTCGTCGATATTGTTTCCAACACTATCTATATGTGATTTACGAGGCGCCCCCCGTACGTTGTTGGGATAATTGTATATTTATAGTACAATCAATAGACAGCAATTAATTTCGCACTTTATGGGCAACAGCTTCCTTGTTTCGCTTAATTTATCAAACTTGGTCCTTACCTATCTTTACACACCAACTGCAATAAATCATTTATAATTAAACTGCAAAGTGCAACTTTATCTACGCGGTCTAACAAGTTAATATTTTTACCCAACGTTGGGTCTCCATCTTTAAATGATTCACGACATCGAGTCACACGCGGGTAGGCTCCAGAAAACCGGTTTCATTTCCTTTGCCAAGCATTTTTGTCGCGCGAGACTCGTAGGTGGACCCTCGGGATTGCTACCGCAAATATACGAGGTCAACAAACACTTGTGGTGAAATATTGAAGTCTTATTACAGAACTAAATAAGGATTAAGTAGATGCAGATATGATTATGTCTGTACGATAGTAGGCGTTTACAAGTAGGTTTAAAAAAAAACATAAATTAGATGTCCAAACAATTCACCAGCCATAAAACATCAAACGCAAAACGTTGATAAGCATTCTCCGATAAGAGGCCACGAGGAAACGACACGCGACACTTAGATAACTTCTGTTTACACAAAAAAAGGTATAAAACATTTGAAATTGCATTTGATAACCCCACGTAACCAGACAATACAACCAAGAACAATGACATCCACAAAACGGTAAAAACGTTAGACAAAGCTTTCAAAAGTGCACGTTCATTGAAGTAAATCGAAGACGAGTCGTTACTGCGACAAGTTTCAAAGTTATTATATGACTGTTAGCATCCGTACGTGCTTGCTTACAATACAACAATCATGGTAAGCCCTTTAATAAATCATAGAGGTTGGGCAATTCCATTCACACTGTAATTTACTGGCACAGAATCTAAGACGACAATTCAAATACATGCCATAAGTACATGGCATAATTGTAACATGTCTTGAATGTGGCTTGTCTACTACGTCATAATTTGGAAAGCTACAATTTATAGCTTCACGTATTGTCAGACAATTAAGTACCTTTTTGATAAAACGCCTAGTCACTAAGGAGATGACAGGGCAACATTTAAAGATGCTCAGTAAGGAATCTCGTTAGGCTATGAAAGAAAACTGTTTTGTTTAATAAACACAATCGCTAAGTATTAATGGGATATTGATTGATAGGTAGAGGATACATTTCAAAAGCAACAACTTATATCTATTAAATTTTATAACTTTTAGGACGACGAGTAAATGATGGCAGTCTGTCTATACAATAGAGTAAAACAATTGTTATTTAAACATTTAAAGTTATCAATCGTGACAAAATACAGAACCTTGACGTTTCTCTGCCAATAATTATATTGATTGTTCCACGAAAGACGAAAATTAAGGCTTCAACAATAATATCTTACCAGAATGCACAGCGACTTCATCGTCAACATCCAAGTATCCACGTCGAATACTTAGCGGACTGCTCGCCAACTGAGCCTCATGTTCCTTGATTAGGGCACCAATCACTTCAGTTTCACCGCCATTTTTTCCAACAAAATTATCGTAATTATCGGTCAAGTCTGCGACTATTACCCCTCTCTCTTCTAGCCCTTCTTCAATATGTTTTGCGGTTAAACTGCGCAGTAACGAGTTACTGCGCGACAACTTTGTGCTTCGGGATCTTCGTATAAAATTCAATTTACCTGAGCTTTTGTTTGGACTATCAGGCGTAACAGTAATTTTAGGAGTTCTAAATATTGAGGTAGAACTACTACTACCTCTTATAGGCGTTGGCACTATTAGGTTTTGAGGCAAGGTTTGAGACTTTTCCTTGTTAGGTGTGTGAAGCCTTGGGGAATCTGGTATAAGCGACAAATTTGAATTCTGTATAGCTTTCTTTGTTGGAGAATTGCCAATACTTGTATTTGATACGTTCAATTTATTGTGAGACATCGAACCTCCGATTGGGGTGAAAATTCTGTCATAGCGAGGCTCGTAAGAGTTGGTGCTCCGTAGTCTTGGTTTGGTGTGTCTTATAATGTTGCCTTGGGCGACGAGCCGGGGACTAGTAAGTTCATGTTGACCCACTCTCGTTTCGTTGGATGCAACTGAGTAAGTACGACGATACAACCGCTCGGGGCTCAGTACACTGATATCGCTCTCACTTTCCGTCAGAGACAAATCACCACGCGGCACCCGTAATTTAGAAAGATCCGATGCATATCTCCTCTTTGTTCTCGTTGGAACTTCTAGGTTTTTTCCGGTGATAAGTGCGTTTTTTTCTTCAGGTGTCAAGGGCAAGTAGTTATCAAAACTTTCATAAAGAGGTATGTAGAAGACGGAGCGACGGCGGCATTCGTCGCCGGTGGCTGTGCTGCTCGATGATGCATTCGACATAGTGCTCATGCCGAGATGCGGATACACGCCTTGTCACGGCCTCTTGGCCTTTAACATTATTAGCCGCATGGCTGCTATCATTCGATACACTTGGTACTATTTCCTGCTAAAGATTTCCTTCCGAGTTGCATCTCACTGATTTTAGTCATTGATTAGGTACAAATTTTCTGTAAACTAAACCTCATTAGTTTTAATATTCACGAGTCCATCTACGTAGTGTTTAAAAAACAATATAGTTATAACTTATTCTTTGCGCAATGTATTGATTAATGAAACAGGTAAACTACATACCTAAGCCGTTTTGTTTTATCGAAGAACGATAAGATTACGGCGGTGACCAATCGAGACTTTCCATCAAAATGGGTCAAATGTGTAAAGAGATTAAGTGTAAAAAGACTTAAACTACATGTATCTTGTTTAAAGCAACATGTGGTATTCATAGTCATTACATTGCAAATAAGACAACTTGACAGCGAGTTGTATATTTATAGATACAGCGCGCCACATTGGAGGTACACGGTTTTAGACACAGATCAACTTTAATAATATTAGTCTTGAAATAAGATGATAAGTACCCAATAACATTCTTGTAACATATTTTTTTGTGTAAGGTTTTAGTCAAATGGTCTTCATAGTAATAGGGTTTTAACCTTTTAGTTAATTTAAGAATAAAACTAAGCTTGCAGTAGTCATTCAGCGTGACTAGACTTTGCAATCATGAATCAAGGCACAGGTTTCTCGGCACCATCGGTTGCACCAACGGACATTGACATTTGGATAGGTATATTGAACATTTTTTAGACGAACAATGAAACTTTGTCGAAAACAAAACTTTCTATAAAATCAACTTTTCATTGATTTTGAACATCATCATTAAAAATAAACAATATTTTTCGTGATCGATGTTGAGTCCCATATTGAAAGTTTTAATAAAAGGACTTGAAATCTTTAAACAATTGTTTTAAAATAAAACCATATAGTTGGCAAGAAATATTTTTTCCCACGCATTTGCAAAGCATCAGCTCCAGGGACTGTTTATGTAATTTGCTCGTCAAGTCAGGATCGGAATGATGAGTACGCAAGCCGTGTAAATTACCTCGCTGCAAAATTCACTCCAGGTTAAATTATCTTTTTATGACATTAGATCTAAAAAGTTGTTTTATAGAGAGCATATTTTTGAGGTTTGTGGGCTAACTAGCTTAACTAAGTCAGGTATATTTTTTACGAGTGATTTTTAGATATTTAATCTATGTCAACTTCAAAGCATTTTCTAGGAATTCATAGCAAAGATTATGGTGTAAATTGTTTAAGTCCTACTGCGTTGCAACGCGGTGAGTGACTAAAGCAATATTGCGAAAGTTTCTATTGGACTTTCGTAAAATAATTCCTGCCGCGTACAGTTGCTGCTGCCAAGAAACCGCAGCGTTCTTGAGTATCTGAAGTAATTTATAACTTTCTTAAGTTCATGCAAATGAATAGCAGTAGCATCTAAAATTACGAGGCAAACATTTCACTATCCTATTACCTATAATTTTAACCGTTATAGGTATTCTGAATAATTAAAGTAGGGCACAACATCTGTTAAAACTGGCGATATTACCATGCTTGCCATCTGTTGCTTAATAATAAGGATACCTACCTACTTATTTTCTTATGAATTTTTAAACCGAGTTAAAATATAATCAGCAATTAATTTTTAAAATGAGTGCACCCTTTAATAATTCTTTGTCGTATCTTTACAGATGATCTTAAGTCCATAAAGAAAACAAGCATGTTTTTTATAAAAGAGTAAAAGGCAAGTATTGCACTTAACATTTTCACTTCTAACAAGCATGGCACGTGAGAGCAGTCAACTGCAACTTGTTAGATGGAACGTGCTAGAATAAGATAGATGCTGTAAATAAACCTAAGGAAATCAACACCAATATAAACTACGAACAAGCCTTCTCTTACCCGGAAATTATAACAACACAAAAATTTAAGTACTAATAGAAACTTGATTACTAAAATCAAAGTTCCTAACTACCGGAGGATTACAAATTAAAGAGAAGGCTAGCTTTCTTGTTAAAATACTCTATAGACATGTTTAAGACTTCCTCAAAGGCGATCCAACGGGTTGAAAGACTGCGATGGCGGACCGATAGATTCAGGTTCCATAACCGGACCCCATGACGCGCCATGTGGGTACATAATGTAGTACAGCACTACACACACAATTATACACGTCGATCAATGTGAAATTTTACCGCTTCTTTTTTTGGTATGCGCCGGATTAAAGAACTCGCATTGGAACGTGTCGATACTTCTTAAATAACGATCCTAATTACTTCAGAATTTGACTTCATAGGAATTCGGTGGCATCACTTATTGCAGTTTGGTTCAGGCTTCATCGAATATGCTTTAATCAGAATGCAACATGCGTACGAGTATGTAAATTGATGGCAATTTACTTTGTTTTTTTCGCACAACCTCTTAGGTCAATTAACACTACTACTTAAATATTCTATGAATCACTGCTATTATTATTGGTGTTACAAATACCAATAATTCAGAAAGGTTAGGAATAATGATAGAAAAGCAAGGCTTCAATATGCGTTTTACCGTTAATCCCAAGATCCAAGTTTATGCTTCATAATAATATGCGATCGAAAATGGCCATGAGGCGCCTACCTACATTAGCGTATACGAAGAGGTTACGACCAACGGTACAGTTACCTTTTGGGAAGAAATCTCGCTCGCGCAATCAGTCTGCTTTTGATGCGTCGTTGGACATGCGAGACTCTCGTTTATTAAATAATATCAAAAACAGATTAACACATTTACCAAATATGTAGCAAATCTTAAAAGAAATGTCGCAGAAGAACCAAAAAGTAGTTATCAAGTGACACTAACCCCCAGGATTTAGGGCAGACAGGGTCACGATGAAAGCTCTTAGTTTGGAATACAAACACGGAGAAACCAGGGCAAGAGCGTGACTGCCATGTATGTGACAGGTACTCACTTTGGCGGCTAAAATGTAGCGGAAAATTCAAATATGTGTCACAGTAGCCCAAAGTAGGTACATTATGAAATAGAAACGGCTTTAAGTGCTAATGAAGCATGCAACAAAGAAATTTTAGAGGACATTGCATATTTTTAAAATGAAGTTATTTTACTGTTACATTTGAAACCGTAAAAAATTAAAGAAAAAAATAAAGAGGTTAGATACATAAAGGGAGATCGAATATAACAATAAAGCTTTCAACTAAATCGTGACTTGTCTTGACTTGAATACAAAGCCTCAAGAACCGGATTTCGCAGCGCAAGTTAAAATTGCCCTTGCCTATGTTTCAAATATCATAAGAGTTCACTGCAGAGATAGTTGATTAGTTGGTCAGAGTTGTAGCACTAAACAAGGTCAAGAGAATATGAAGCTGATGTGTCTAATGCGATACACATCCTGAAGGCAGTGCAAGAAAATGGTTGAGTTGTGTTCTTATTAAGAAAAAATACATTAACGACAACAGCTGTTTTACTTACACCTTTTGCTAAGACCTTGTAATAACTAGGTGACTTTGGCATAAGCTAATTTACAAGAAGGCGTAGTTAAAGTAGCCTGTCATTAAGGTCAGGCTATTATGTTAGCTACGCTAGCTACATTTCGATTTCTAGAACTAAACATTGGCTTGTGTCAAGCATAAATAAAAGGATTAACATTTATTGCGCGAAACCATTCTATTGTGACGTTTTAATAGTGTATTAATACAACTATTTATGACCATTATCGACTGCAATATTAAATTGATCAAGGCTGTATTGCGTGAAAGATTGAAGTGAAATTTCACAACTCTAAATGCCAGAACAACTTTTTTTATGTTTCTGTTTTTGTGTTTTAGTACAAAACTCAATGATTGTAAAATAATTAAAAGTCATGGAGTAGAAGTTTTACTGCATAAGCGAGAAACGAGATAAGAATGCAAATAAAAAAGCGGGACTTGAAGCGTTGGATCTTGCTAAATACTTATGACTTCCTGGTACTATAATCTATAATCTATCGCTGTAAGATGAATCAGCTTCATAACATCAACAAGCAATTCTGCGAGGGCAGTAATGAGTCGTTGGATGAAATAACGATGCAGTTACTTAAGTCCAAGTGATGGCTAATTTGTGAGGCTAATAAACGTAATGCGTTAATCGGTTTAATGTTAATAATATGAAGTGCTCTGCTACACTCGTTAATTAAAGAACTACTAAATTAAGCAAATGTATAAAAATAGACTTACTAAGTATACATAAATCAGTTGACCATAGTAATAAAACCACTACAATCACGTTTAATTCCTGTAAATATGTGCTGTGACTTACAGTCAATGACATGTAAAATTAACAGAATTTAGAGATAACCCCATTTCCGTCTGATTCCCGGTATATTTATTAATTTATTATATTGTTATCATAAAATAATTATATTTTACTAACGTATTTTATATTGAGTTTACATTACCGCAACCGTTTATTTTGCAAATAAAAATAAATGTGTTTCAAAATGAAACTAATAACCTATCAATTATTTAAATAAAACTTTTTATTTACTTTACTTTAACAGGAAGAAAACAAATAGTTGAATGAACTTGCTAACACCTATTTATTTACTATCTTCAAATATTTATATAATGCTTTCCACGCTTTCACGACATGGGAGCTGTTAAATCAGTACTTGAAAAAGTGTTTGAATACAGATTCACCTGCCGCGCAGGCGCACCTGCTGCGACAGATGCGTATACGCATAAAAAATAACACCACTTTTAAAGATTTATTGGATTTTGAGGTATAAGATTTTGATGTTTCGGTTAAAAGTTTAATTAAATCGCTAAATAGAGTTAACCAAATTTGCCAGCTCGTACTAAATCACAAATTACAAATTTTGTTATGATTTTTTATCATCATCAGATATTTTAATTTTAAAGTACCAAACAAAAACAAAGCTCTCGCAGAAAGCTCACTCATATTTTTGAGTTTCGGGGTCGTGCCTTCAAACTTTATTATATTTTATCTTGCTGTGGCAACTACAACCTTAAACTCACGGACAGTTTTGTTTAGTAATAAAAGCATGGAATATTCAAATTACATCACTCCACAGCATCCTATTACGTAAACGTCAGGAATATCATGAATATAAATACGATACGAGAAAAAACAACATTCAGCACTGAGTCCGGTTAGGTCTCTTGTATGTGGTCGTGTCAAGAATGTGACCCACAGAGCCGTAGCATTCGATGACTCAGATAACACCAACTTTTTTTTTTTGTTAGGATATAAAGAAACTTTTTTTTTTCTTTTTAATGTTTGCCGAAGTGGAGTCATCTATCCTGCCTATTAGAAAGTGGCGTGGGCGATGAATAGACAAACAGGATTACTAAATACTTACATACTACCCACGTGTGAGATGTTAAAAGGAAGAGGATGAAAGTTAAGTGACTGTATTAAGAGTTGATTGGTAGGAAATTATTTGAATTAATGTTCCAGTTTATTGGAGAAAACAATAAGGACTAAAAATAAAGAGATAAAAAATTTGCAATGATAGAAGTGCATATTTATTAATGAATAATGTCATCCCAAAAAAACTTTATTTAGTTTGTGCGAGAGTCCGGCATTTTTAGCTACATAAGCGTATAAGTCATACGAAATTAACGAATACCAAATGATGATTCATAAAAGTTTGAATCGATAGCCAGGTAGTTACAACTTCTACATAAGTTGTTGTTTAGAAGTTGTAGTTTCGTCACTCTAGAAGTTCAGAACTTCTAATAGAAATAAATAAATAATTATCTTAATTAGGCAAGTATCCATTGGGTTTTAATCATAATTGTTTACTCATGCCTTGAATGTCGATTCCAGTTCACTTTTATTAAGCTTGTTCCTACTGCATTCACAACTAACTTCCAACAACAGCGACAAAGCAGAAAAGACGTTTTTTATAGGAAAAAGCAATTTTGTTAAAAGTTATGGCGCATTGTATTTGTGTGACACGCAGAACATGTGGGACCGCATTATGCATGAATGCAACAAGAGGTAACAAGTAACGACTTGGACGGCACGTGCATGCCTGAACCAAGAATAAAAGGGTCTTCTAAATAATAATACAAACATTGTATTTATTTAATAGGGGTAGGAGATATTGGACTTGACTTAAGAAATATGATTTATGTTTACAATGAAAAATAAATATTAAGGGGAATAAATAAGATTGCTTAATAAGATTTGAAACTACTTGGGCTCGTAAAGTTTCCTTAACAGTCAATGTCGTAAATTAATTCTGTCGTGTTCCGATGTGCTGGAGCGTAAAATAGTCGGAGGTGGAGCCTTAAATATAAAAATAAAGTACGAACTATGTAGCGAAAGGTATTTTAATTATATTTATCTGTAATTAAATATTTACTCTATCTATAGAGAAGTAAAGTTTTTGTTTACGTGCCTTAAACTTTGTTAGTGCCAAGTATCCATGGCACCACTCACTACACATTTGACCCCCTATTTATTATTTATTGATCTTGCATAAGTTCTACGTAATTCTAAACTAGAAGCTCGATCTTAAAACAGGTTCCGATAGTTTTGTACTATAAGCTTAAGGTCCCTCTTACTCGCGTCTACAAAACTTATAGAGGACCATAAACTACTGCAATGAGAATTGGTTTTGATCCCTTTTTGTTGAAGATTATTATTCTATGTAAGTAAATGGACTCGTGAATTTAAACTTTAACTATTTTTCCACTTTACCACTTTCAACTGTTTCATCACAAAACAAACACAATAAGTTGACACAAGTAATCCGTCTTCAAGTAAAACTACACTTTTTGCGATTAACTCATTTCACTTTCACAGCTCTTGTTCTTAGCATATATTTTTTTAATTTTTGATTAAAACCCGCGTAAAGTGACGTTCGGGCGCGTACGGCGACGGCGCTTGCTCGAGTCACTTTGTTGACAAGCGGCCACGCGCCCCCGCGCCGCACTTCGCGTCGCATCGTGCCACTTCGGCGCCACTCGGCTAACTTCGGCCGTCTTCGGCGACTGCCGCGCGCATTTTGATTTTCGAACACTGTTTGTTTACAAACCGAAAAACGTGATACCATCGACTAATGTATTAACTAGTGGATTAGGCAATAATGAGTAAATAGTGATACAATTCAGATATGAATATGAAAACACAATTGTTCTACGTTGAAAACAAATGGTTATAATAGTAATGACATCACATACACACTACAGCTGCAATATAAAAAAAAATGCAACGAAAAAGAAATATTATACAAACGAAAGAGAACAAATAAGATCACGATGCAAGTTTTACTTTTAAATAAAATGTTGATTATTTGAAGTTACAAAGTTTATGATAACAACATTCCAGTATTCTATAGTAACAGTTGGTATTGCGGCGGTATGCTAAACAACATTTTTTATGTTTATTGTAACAATAATGTTTACAGTATAAATATGTAACTAAACCTAAGTTTAGTACGTAGGCATAAGAACTTTGCTAAATTAAATCACGTTTAAGTAACTAAGCTTAAGGTTCAAAGTCATATGACAGTGTGTAAAGCTCGTAAAGCTTCAATATTCGCATTTGATAAATCACGTTTGCAGACTCTACTTTATACGAAAGGCGATCGCAGCGGTCATGGACCTACTAAACTGGTTTCCTGAGAGTAGTAAACTTGAGTAAACATTTAATTGAAAATGTTTCTTAATAAAATCGTAATACATAATATTACTGAAGATATCGAATTTCAGTGGAGGTAGAGCTTAGTGAAACTGTAGAAAGCAACGCATAATACTAAATTAAATTTGGTTAAAATTAATTTAAATTTGTTAATTACCATTGATATTTATATTGAATATACATAAATAATTAAAAGTGTAGTAAAAAGGTAGTTTCGGAGAAAAAAGTGTAAAACTTATAACTCTATAATCTGCACTGCTACAACTGCCATCTGTAGTTGAGTAGCAGAACTTACGAAAATGAAGTTGTATTGACAGCACGATAGATGGCGTTACTTACTGCCAAGCAGTTATTCGCATGTTCACGGGAACTTACCTGTAAATAAAATAAAGAACTTTAGACACTAATTAAACCATTTTTTAAGATTTAAGAAAAAATATTAAGTAAAAAAAAATTAAAATTAATAAAATAAGGCAAACTTAAATATATAGATAGATACTGGATGGTAGAAATCATTAAAAATAATATAATGATATTGAAGAATTGTAATCATTTGTAGTAAATAGTTCTTCCAAGTAAAGTGTAACGATTATACATTAATTAACAATTACAGCAATGGCAATTATTTCGAGTAACAACGCGCGTATCAGGCTGCATGCAAGTGCTAGCAATTTACATGGTAACTATCGCTTCCTGCGCAAGACACACTTTTTACTGCGATAACAACAGGTTCCAGATACTACTAGTGTAGTAGTGGAGGCATTTAGTAACGGTCGATGTATATTAACTACTGATACAAGGAAATTTAGACCTCTGTAATACCTAATTGCAATGGTTTACCAACTTAGACATTACCATTTATAATTAATTTTGATTGAGTAGTATTGAGAAAATTACCTTGATGAATACTGTGAATATAAAAAATTCAAATAATAAAAAAAAGTTATTCCAGGGGCTTGCCAACGAGCAGACATTACCTATCTGTATCATCGTATAATCCGAAACGACATCTTGTTATGAATAACATGACTTAACATCAGACACAGTCGTGCACTGTTGCATATAAAAAGGGATTTTCCATATTTAGACTTTTCGTGTCCGCTTGTAACCCATTGTAACAAACAGATCCTAATCTGAGGATGGTAAGGACAAACGGATGCCGCATCAAATGCAATTATTTCATAAAACATACCTTGTTGTTACAGAAGTAACGCAATTGTTTGAGCAATACCTGTAGGAGTAATTTTACTTGGCACTGCGTTTAACAAATATCCACTGAACACCTTTCAAACATCAAATGTAGGTATTTGTAAATTTAGGTAAGGTGTTTAAAGGATTTATACATTTATTTATACATTAAATGTATGTAACAAGTGAACCTAAAACCATCAAAAGGGAACTTAAATAAGGCATTTTACCAACTCCAAGTCTTCATTTTCAAAAAGATACACTTTGAAAGATGAGGTATACAATTTTGTTTTATTACTTGATCTGTGCCTCTGAATATGAAATGATCGGTATGCCTAAATGGAGCTTCTTGGAATGTTTTATTACAAGGCTGTCGATACTTACGTAAATTGAATATATCGTTAGTCTAGTCATGTCCCCTAGCATTTCATGAAAGCTAAATTACGTACGAAAGTAATTCCATACATAATTTAAGTAATGGTTTTATACAAAGAGCAATGACTTTTCAGTAGGTTGTTACGTTGTATGTACCTATGTTTCATAATGGAATTGATAATGCTATGAATTAGAGTGCCTTCCTATTTGGTAAACACAGTATACAACAGTTGATAAATATTTTAAAAAAGCGAAATTTTAAAGAACATACTTATTAAAACGTTTATTAGCAAAAAACTCTTATCTCACAAAATATAATGAAGTGGACATAAAAAAACTGTTTGCGCAAAATTTTATAAAAAATATGAATTAAATTGCGTTCATATTAAAAGTTAAAGTAAGATAGACACTTGTTTAATGCCCAGCAGATGTTGACGAAAAATTTAACATCCAGCTATTTCTTCCTTGCACTTGCATGTAAGTAAACACTATCAACGCATCGTGATAATTACAATATTGTGATGAGCTCACAAGTGATCTCATGGAGCGCCGTAGTTACAAACTCGTGCGCATGCCATCCTGTGCGAACCCACCGAGCAAAACGAATGTTTTAATTGACACAATTTCAACCATTATTAACTATGGCACGCCACTCAAATAAGAGGTAAGTATGCAATAATCAGGTTAACATCAGAAATATATAATATAATGCAATAGTTAACATTTCAGTTACGCTGCTTCTTAGTTTTTAAATACCCTTACAATTTTTATGTGATTAAATCATGACTCTACTTCGACAGGATTTAGCTTGTAACTTCATTTTTCCCGT
This sequence comes from Emmelina monodactyla, assembly GCA_916618145.1. NCBI lineage: Eukaryota > Metazoa > Arthropoda > Insecta > Lepidoptera > Pterophoridae > Emmelina > Emmelina monodactyla. The sequence goes on along the minus strand of OU745304.1, from coordinate 8,551,631 downwards.
CTAATCCGATAATGAGCCAAGTAAATGTTGTGTGAGAGATGGCGATACGTGATCCGTCTATTTGTACGAGCAATTACCACGTGTCCCCACTTCCTGGCCAGCTAAAAACTTCATTCATATCGCCTGACAAAAGGTAAAAGAGTGTCAACATTGATGTTCCAAGAGCTATCGAGTTTCAAAGAGAAAAAAGACAGCGATAGCTATAATGAAGGGTAAAAATCACCTATCTCGCTCCGACCTAGTAATGTTCAGTAAAAAGAGGGTTTCGATACAAAAGTACACAGCTTCCGTTGGTTGCGGAGACTGGATAAAAACCAGCCGAACGAGTCGCATACCAGAGATAATATTAGATTGACAATACGATTACAGGTACTCACTCACTCACTCACTCCGGATAGAGCCAATTAACGACTCATTCTACGATATACATAAAAAATCGTTGTAATACAAACGATAAAACCGTTAATTTTTTTCTTAGATTCTTACAAATGTAGTAACTTAGTTGAAGGTTACATTGTAGTTATCACAAGTCGGTATTAAACTCTATAGTTTATGTTGTTTCTTCCTTTAACACCAAGCCTAAACCAATCTTCCAAGAATAAATAAACACAAGACAAAAAACACATTAAAGGAGTCAAGTTAATTTAAATCGCATAATATAAACAGTCGAGCGGAAACTCGAGATCTACTGGGGTTGAAAAAAAGGAACGGAAACAACGGAAACGGATGTCAGATTGGCTGCCCATGCGCACCTAGTGTTAGTTCACAGGTGCGACGAACAATATACAACTTTGAACGTGATCGTAACATAAACAAGATGTATTTTTTGTAAACAATCACGTGCACCGGCGGCATATCAAAAAAAACTGAATAGTTCCGCTTAGAAACAAACATCACAGTTGTTTGTATGTCAAAGCGTGTGCGCATGAAAGTGACTCACTTGCCAATGTCAAGATCACGTTAAGATTGTCGTGATGACCAGTTTAATTTAAACAAATATTATGATGAAGAGACGAGTGCAATTATAGCTTACTTAGAACATTGAAAAAGCTGACGTCTTAATTGAGTTTTCAAATACAAAATATTTACCTTTTTGTATTTGGTAAACTAAGTATAACGTTTTATAATGTGACACATAAACATAGGAATAAATGTGTACTAAAAGAAATAAAAAAAAAAAACAGGAAAGTAGTATGTTAGTAAGTAGTATGGTACTTTTCGCTAAATTTTGCAGACTTTCCGTAAAAAGTAAGTGAATCATGCAATGACGGCATTCGTTTAAGTTCATTATGACTTCTATACTCAATAAGCTGATAACTTGGTATTTGAATTTTGCCTAGAAATTTGGTACTTATATTATTAGTCACAGGCCTTATTAGCAACCTTAAATATTTAAAGCTAAATCAACAGTGGTTGCTTAGTTCCGACCCCTCAAACACTTAACATTTATGTCATAAATACAAGATTTAAAAGGTGTTTTAATGAAACAGTAAGTAATGAGAAAAAGAAGTTTTGAAGTTAACTGAAAACAATTGTCCATGCTTTTGAAACAGCTGACTGTTTTCTCATGATCACGAAGATAAGAATTATATACTCAATCATACTAATAACATTATAAGGTAATTTACTGAAATAAATAGAGAAATATCACATAAACATATTACTAACTCATGTGTTTATAGGACTTTGTAAATACTATAATTAATAATAAAACAACTATTTCATAACCAACTAATAAAATATGTTTAACAATAAATTAAACACACTAACGAATCCGTGGCCTCCGCTCTATGAATATGTTAACCTATTTTAGCTTCTATGATATAGTGGGTGTCATGGTCAGCTTCGATTTCAATAAAACTGTAGCCAACATTCTATTGTTTTATCTAAAATATTTGAAAACGTTAAGCCGCATCGATAGACTCGATATCGAAAATTAGATTATGTTAAAACCGCCAACGACATTAATCTGAAACATTCCAAAGATATTTTTGGTAGTGACAAAACCAGTGGCCGCCCGCGACTCCGTTCGCGTGGAAGTCGGTTTCCCGTGGGAATGAGAAGTTTTCCCGCGGTAAAACGTACCCTATGTGTTATTCTGATGTATAACCTAAATTACTGCAAAGTTTCATCCAAATCCGTCCCATAGTTTTCACGTGAAAGACTAACAAACATCCATACATCCTCACATACTCACAAACTTTCACATTTATAATATTAGTAGGATGATTGAACTAGTGCGTTACAAACCATTGATTTCATCCTGAGATGCCTCGAAGTCGGCCAGCGACACATTGGACAAGTCCTCCACATACACTTGCGGGTGTCTGTTGAGGGAGTGCCGACCACCCAGCGAGTGGTAGCAGCTCTCCTCCTCGTCCGCACCCTCCTCCGTCGACGACCCCTTCAGGCAGGAGTGGAAACTCCTCGAAAGACGCCGCTCTGTACTCATCCTCATTCATGTCCTGATAAACTGCACTAATTTAACACCACTTTACACCAGAAAATCGCCTTACATTTGTGTTACAATTTCGGCGTAGTGTATTTGAGATTCACTGCACTTTCATTCACTGATCCCGATGTAAACACGTCAGTTCATTCAAGGTCTGCGCGTGAGTCATTTTATATTTCAGAGGCTTGGCTATCTCTATCACTTTCGTGCATATCGATGTTACGTGTTTCTTATTTCACATTGTTTTGCTTTACTATCTTATCGTAAACGACCTGTAAGAAGATATCAGTGTTTGAGTCTAAGTGGGGCTATGTTGTTAAAGTTCTAATAGTACTTTGATGTTAAACAAAGTGTCATAGAAGATCTATACTGCGTATCGTATTGATATTTTTTCACTTTACGTAACATTCAACAACATAACGAACTCGATTGTAACGAGAACGCCTCACTTTTTGACAACAATGAGGTCGTGGCAGCGACAAAAAGCTGAAAATTGATTAGCGGCTGCGCCGGCGCTGTGTTGCGACATTCCATTTTAAGGGCCAAAAACGATGCTTCAACCCGTAAAACACGTTACATCAACTCTTGCGCAGCCCACTAAAAAACACGACAATCACACGAGGACAACGAACTCCGAGTATGAGACCCTCTAGTTTGTGTCATTTAATGAATAGCGACAAAAGAGAACATTTCAATAGCATACAACCAGTTAACAACTCGACAGTACAAGTACTGACGCGCATGTTATTGTAATTAACCAGTTTGTACACCATCAACAATGATAACCATCAGTTACCTATGTCTACTATATTTAAAACAGTTTTATTAAATATTGCAGGCAATAAAAACAAACTTGCATCATTAACAAGTTAACGTTTTTTCACACCGCAAAAAATAAAGTAATTAACGTGCGAAGCCTTGACCGTTATGGTTACTGTAAGTGCAACGAATGGAAATTATACTTTTTATTTAGTTTTACCGATTTACAAATTAACGATTGTCTAATTAAACAATACCTAGGCGAACGCACAAATATCTTCTGCATTAAACTCATGCAATTTGCTGCAATAGACATATTATGGTAGAAATAACTGAAGCAAATTACCTTTGCGCAATGCTATTATCTTAATTTAATTTGCTGTTATGCAATAAGGAAATAGAAGCTGCAAAAATGTAGGAAACTGCTGGAGACATCTCAGAATTGCAATTTCGTTGTAATATAGCTAAGTGGCAAAAACAGTGAAATCAGCGCTCGCGCATTGTCTCAAATGAAAGTTTGTGGGAACATGCGCACTTTGCGCTGAATCAAAGGTGTGAGGAGAAAACGCGACACGGAATAGAAATGTGACTGACACGACATTTACTTACGAGCCTACAATCCGTATCTATGATACTACACAGAGTCTATTGACTGCGGCAATTGATTTATTGAAGAGAACTAACATTCTTGTTCAATCAAGAGATTTAAACGAAGCTAATCAAGCAAACAGCGGCAGTACGTTTGTCTTAAATGTTAGAATTCTGAGCGTTCTTCTCCAATCGATTGGCCATAACAATTCCTTTCACGCCGACAGTTTCCCACCAATCATTCCGCGGGATGCCTTTAACTTTGTGCACAGACTTCCTTACGAGTGTGGTCGCTGGCTTCGTTCCAACTCGAATTAAAGTCGAATACAGCCGAATATGATCGAAGATCCCCGAGGGTGAGTCGTGGTAGGAATGACCAAGTAGACAGAACACAGGACATAATTTGCCTGACTTCCTCGCGAAAATGACTCATGAATATTTTTTAACGATTATTGTACGATACACGTGTTCGTATTTAGAATAATCTTTAATTAACTGGGTGCCATCGGTCAGTTCGTGGTTAGTATTGTTTTCATAATAATTTTATGATCTACGTAAAGGATGGAACACAGTGCTTTCTTTTGTTGGCATTGTTTCCATTGTTCCGAAGGCCGTTCCAAGGTGCCAGCCCACCCGGAACGGTGTAATTTACTGTGATAAATATTTGGCTCAACAATTTTCGTTTGAATTAATGCTTCTAAAACAGTATTTGCTTAAGTGGCTTGATTTACTTCAACAAAAAATAATATGCCGCAGACTTTCAAATTTTATGGTCACCATCGTCGCGAAAGTAATAACTTTGCCATTGGGTAATAATTTCTTTCCACGTGATAAAGCTATTAGCCTAGAAAAGTAGTTGATTACAGCTACAAAGGGCTTATTACTGGACATTGTTTGAGTGGCAGCAATTCGTGATTTGAAGTTGGCACAAGGCCAGAGGATCTCAGGTCACGAGACCGATTGTTTCAGAAGATTACTGTTGGAACCGAGGTAAGAAACAGTCACTTTAATACTCTACTTGCACGCTAGTAGGTAGGTACTGGTCAACTTTATCAACAAGTTTTTACAAATATTTGAAATTTACACAGTTCTTGTTTGCTTTTCTTCTTTGTTTTTGGCTTTTTGATTTTAAATAGAATATAATTTGCTTTTAGTGTGACATGTATGAGACGAGAAATTACAGTCTTAAGTATCGTCATTATGCGTTAAGGTTTATGTCTTTGTATAGCATCATACTTAAGCCGTTGATGCCTCAATATCCTCTTCTCTGTATTCGTTGACATTATAACTAATGACACGTCAGGTATAAGTTGTTATAAAGGCTCATTTACACCGTTAAACTAACGTTACTGTGTAATGCTACATTAATGTGATTTGTCATTAATGTTTAAATCAACTATATTTATTCTAAGGTATCAATGCAATAAAACGCCGATGCAATCATTTGAATATTAATGAGGATTATATTTTTGTCTCGGTATCGTTGCATAATTAAATTTATATTTTTACTCAATATTCATTACTTTTAATTAAAATATGCATAATACTTTTAAAATTTTGATTGTCATTCAAATAAGCGATAGCTAAAAAAAAGGTATCAAAGTTTATTTGCATTTATCTACAAAATAACGATCTTATTGTTTAGCTACCTTAACGTATGCACCTCAGAACTGCGATAAATAAAGATTGTGGGAGGAAGACGTCGATTTGCACCGGACATGGCCAATAGGACAAGTGGGACGACTCAAGTGCGACTCAGTTATTAATCCAGTTTTACTTCAATACTCGCACAATTACTACAAACTATAGCTTTTAGAAAAACTAGAGGAAATCGGCATCATTATTAAGAGTGATCCAGAAATGGTAAGGCAGCTAATATACAACTAGGTAATAAGTACTTAAATTACAGACAGTTAAATTATGACTATAACACAATGAGTGCATGAGACTAGGTACGTTGAATAGGTTCGTACATTGTTGTTGGTTGTTATTTTGTAACACATTATATAATCGCTTTGAGACTCTGTTTGACATCACACCTATAACCACCTAACAAGCAAATGAAGATATTGTAAAAACTAACCTTCAGAATAATTTAAATAAGTTAAATATGTCACTGAAATACCGTTTTAACTTGTTTTAAAGGTTTCATCCACCAGTAAAGATTCCAAAGACTCAGATATATGTTTCACCGTAAACACATGAAAACACCATCACGAAAATAGACGAGGCGACACCAAAATAAATGCACACGTCAGTACAGATCGCGAACATAAACACATAGCATACACAAGACTGACTTAATAGGTACTGTGCGAATTTAACGCGAACTGTATGAAATACACGACAATCACATGTTTGTGTACAAAGTATGTACCTACATACACGCTGCGCATACGACCGTCCGCACTCATTCAGATACCACAACTGACTGAGACAGTCAGACAACGATCGAACGCACACGCCTCCGCCCTCCGTCAGCGGACCGTTTATTTACTATTCAGTTTGAATTTCGAACGTGCTCCAATAATTAAAGCGCTGCGCGGGCGCACATGGCCGGTAACTTCACGCACCGTTGCAACAAAAACCAAAATGTAAGACGCCACGGTGATAGCAACGTAACAACCGCTAAATTATAACCGAGATAATGTAATTTGTATGTTAATGATATAAAATCATCGCATAAAATAGAAAACATGCGCATTTAATAATTAAAAGAACAATAAATTTCCAAACATGGTATAATTTTAATGTAAATAAACAAGTTTGAATACAGAAGCACCTAACGTAATCGTGAAGGTGAAAGTGACGAGACACGTAATGGCGAATCGACATTCAAAACCTGTTAAAGGCTATATTCATCAATTTTACTCTCCATATTAGAAAATGCCTGTAATAATGACGATGGCGAAAGAGTACATCGAACTCCAGGAGGGTTGTTTGCGCGGGCGCACTTGTGTAATTATTTTAAGACTAAAGAAGACAGCAATAGCGCGATGAAAGACAGGAATGTCGAAACACAGCTGTTACCACCTCAACTCTGGAGAAGGCAGTTTACTCGTATTCTTGGATACAAGTGAACTAGTTTTTATCGCTATAAGGGATACCACTAATAAAATTTGAACGGCTTTACACATACCAATCTGCATAAACAAGAATTAAGCAAAAGATAACATTTGGTTTACGATGCACAAGTTGAAGTTTTTAAGCGTTATCACTATTAGTCCTTATGATAGTAATATAAACGTTTACTCAGTGTAACAGCAAATAAAGCTGTTATTACATTTGTTATATCAGTCGTAACAAGACCCCGGCCTTGAAGGTAGAACGGTTCAAAGAGCGTTTTGTTCGACACATCTATTTGCACGAATCTAAAACAGTTAATAAACACACAGTAGTCCGTTTGATTAGTATAGTCTACATGTACACACGCCAGCTGTCAAATAATGACCCAAACAAAAGATAGGAAATTCGTATGCAGTCTACGAAAGCGCACGTACGCGGCGATAAAACTTTCTTGGAAATAAGTTGTCTCAATCGAAAGTCGATACTTTTATTAGTTGTTCAACAGGCATTACCAGATACTATAATCGAAACAATGTGGGAACTAACAAGCAAGTGCAAATGTTAGAAACTTGTTATTAATTGAATATTAAAACTGAAACTAGTAGCACCGTTTGTTGGGACATGTTTGTTAGCTAAAGGAAATGTTTTTTTAGTTTTATAAGATTGTTTATGAAAACCATTACCGCAATGAAAACTTATAGTACCTACAAACCTAACGAGCCAATAAACCAACGAAGCAGCCCTCCAGCTATTTCAATATATACTGCCGAGACCTGAGGCTGATTAAGGCGAATAAAGCAATTACTATTTCAGATTAGTATGACTTGAAAATCGACTTATACTGATAACGTGGGAGGCGCCTGGGCGGCGGTGGGCGGCTGAACTTGGCACCATGATACTTGCGCAAGCAACTCAAACAGACCACTCTACCATTCAAATATATGAAAATACTGTACCTTATGTTATACCATTTACCGAACAACTCATACCAATATGCATAATGTTTAGGAGCCACCAGCAAACTACTAGTCCTAATGCCATTTACTTTGTTACACAAAAGTTTCAATGTTACCTAAAACACAATTCGACAACAATGTTAAGTTAAATTTAACTTGGGGAAAATACAAATTGACGTCAATGTATAAACGTAATTAGTACCAATGCCGAAAATAAGGACTATTTTACATAACCCTGAAATCACGTTTCACCAGTTATCGGAGATTAACGGGCAGCCATTATTGTAAACCCGAATTCAATGTTGACCAAAATAACAACATTTTACATAATTTACTGGCAGAACTTTCAGCATTAACGGTACGAAAAATAAGCTTTGTTAGTAACATTGTGCAATTCCCAGCAGTAGTGGTAAATATATAGTTAGTAGAAATTATGTAGTAGTTTACAAATAAATCTGTTAATAACAAAATCTTGGCTAGTTCTATGCATGGGCGGTTTTCATTTCCTTTGGATTCTTAAAATAAAGATGCAATTTGCTTTAGATGCTTTGTCGTGAAGTCTTGTAGAGACAATGTTAAGAACTTTCGTTAAAACAAGTATGCCAGCGCGCGCGCGTTGCGTGTGCGCTGCTTGACGGACACGACTTCATTTTACTGAATAACTGCATACACAACTACAGTTACACTACCCGAGTTAGTGGCTTGCAGTGAAACTGATGCTTCACAGAACTCGCTATCAACAGCTGATACCACCCGGAGACTATTGTCGTTTGAAACACGATCAACGAAGGCATGCGGCTCTAATGATACATTTAACTGAAACTTTCCAACAGTTAGCTCTAAACACAAACGTTGTCGTTTACAAAAATACACCGCGAAAGAGAAACTTCTAGAACGAATTGATGAATAGAAAAACGTAATACGTACTAATACATCGATATAGATCAAACCTTATAATGCACGTCAAATGACATGATTGTTATGATACATTTCGCAAAGATGCAATACTAATATATTTTCACTATAATACAATACTTGCGATTAGACACGTTTCTGTATAAACAACCATGTGAGTAAACATACGTAGATCGTAGATCATCCATTGTCCCTGATCGACTCACTGACACACAATTTGGTTGCAATACTGCAATACACACGGTTTTCTAATCATTCATGGCATGTATCTATTTGGTGCAAACAAAAGATTGCGTTTATCGGAAACGCACGATTCTTAAATAGCTTTCACGGAATTGTCATGATTGCATTTTTTTCTCACCAACTATCCACTTAGTTTTTGTATTAACTCTTTGTTATTGAATTTAGGACGCGTTAGCATGTTTTCACAATTGACAGTAGCGCTTCCCCATCCGGTACATGTAGAAGATAAAATTTTAACACCGTTTGGATAAACGCCAGCCCAAACTCTAACCAGGATATGGGACAAAAAGAGAGTAAAGGTAAATAGAGCGATACACCGATAAACATATTTAAACTAATCACCTTTCCTACATACCACGACAAGAAGTTAAATAAAAAACTAGGAGCCAAACTATTTTTGACGCTATAAAAATTGTTTTTGAGTGCTCTACCCGGCTGTAAGTGTTATATGTTTCGTAAGAAAACAAAGAACACAGGGCTGTTCTCACATACATTTGACCCTTTTGACTACCGCATAAATGTACTTAGCACTTCATAACGGCACCCGCGGCGACAGTTTTCGCTTAACCGTGTGATTGTTATATCGTACCTAGTAGTCGCATATTTTCAAAGGCATTGAACTCGAACGACGGAAAATACTAATTAAATAGTCGCTATTAAATCATTTGCAATATATTATTTTAAAAACCAAATCCTAACCAACCTATTCCATTCTGTTACTCATATTCTTAAGTTTTATTTTAGTAACATTTTAATGTTTCGTAAATATAAATATAGATGTTTACGAAACATTGAGGTTGTCAATTGTCCCGTCGATATCTGCCTGTATCTATATCGCTGTTGGGCTGACATTTCCACAATGGCGTCGCGCGGTCATTCCTCCAGAGTTCCGGCGAATATGGCGCGGGCAGGAAGTTGACGCGTTCACGCTACGACGGCTCTATTACCAATCATAAACACAATTAAGGGTCAAAAACTGACGTCATTACGAGGTAACATATGCAGGAATGTGGCAAATGCACCGGCTGCTAATAATTTTGATGAATGCAATAAATCGAAGCATTAGGTATTGAGGAACAAACTGACGGATGTGTCGGTAGCTCAGTCAACAGTAGAACTTTCACCGAGTTTAGTCAAGTTCGTTTTTATGAGGGAAAATACCAACAAAGCAAAAAGTGAAAAGAGCATTTTAGTTAAGATACATGAGATGTCGCTTTTTAATTAAGTCTGAACGTCTAGATCACGTCTAATCTGAATATTCTACACGAGCTCTCACGATTATTGTTCAAGATCTTCGGATCGGCTTACATATCAATTTAGCTTATATTTTATTAAGTTTCTCATCTCATTAAGAGTGAAATAACGGTGTATTCTTACCGCTTTTTGCTATAATTATAATTAAGAGCAACTTCCACACTGGTGCGTGAGCGCACCACAACAATCAGTGAAATACGAATTGTGTCAGTAGCACGTCTCTATACATAATGTATTAATGAAAACAATCCTAATAGAATAAAAATTATCTTAATTATAATGTACGTACGTTTATAAAACAACCGGCAACATTATCTTTACAGACATATAATAGAGTGACTTTTCTAAAAATATCTCCTCATATTTCGATTTAGAAAATCATATTGCTTTCTAACCCCTGCTCTCGAGATTCGTGACATAATTTAGTCAAGAGCTTTTAACATAATCAAGTTTCGTATATTTCAACGGTGCGTTCAAAAAAATGTCGCGCAGTACACACGTCTGTTCTCACGGAGGGTTATCAGACTTTTTCAAGTATTTGGGTAAGCAATAACGTATGGTTATCATTGCTTATCAGTCACTGAGTCCCAAAACTGTGGCAGCCCTATTTATAACGTTGTAGAGCCGCGTAAAAGTAAATAGTTTAATTTACGTCCTACAAAGATACGGTTTGAGAAGTATTTTAACGATGCGTTCTCCTTTAGCATCAATCTTACGCGGATTCTCCTCATTTTAAACATTTCAACGTGATAGATATTGTTACTGAATTATACGCAGCGAATTTGAAATCAACATTAGAATTCTTTTCACATTCAGCAGTGATGCACCACAAGGAATTTAGGCGTGCTTCGACTGACAGATTACAACAAAACAGTATATCTATTGTTGATATCTATTCCCTGGCCGGCATTGTTGACGATTTTACTTTTTAACGTGGGTTTTTGCAATAACTTAGATATTATGAACATGAAAGTACTATTTGGAATATTCAGTATCAATTTAAGTTAATTTGGTTACTCGTTATAATGAATACATGTTATTAAAACATTTGTCCGTACGAATGCATTTAAGCACCTGTGAATTTGACTCACCAATTTACCAGCACTTTACTTGCACTCAAAACTCAAAATTCCATTTTCGTGAGTGTAATCTTAAGAGTGGTAATAGAAGTGTACTTGAAACACGAAACAAAGAGTTCTTGTTTCTCCTAGACAAAACAGTGCAAGTCCCTTTGTCAAGAGGGCGTTTCAAAGAACTGGGTAACAATAGTACCTACATAGCAGGTAGCAAGATGCGGGCAATACTAGACTCTACACCCGGAGGTCTCTTGCAATGGATGAACCTAATTTCAACTCAATGACGCTAAAAATAAGAATGAAGATCAATTAAACCTCAAGTCGAACAAGACATATGCGGAGATTTAATACCACACGCATGCCATATGTTCCACTGGCCATTTGCAGATTAATTACAAGTTGGTGGTTTTTTTCAAGATGTAAATAATGGAAAAGGTCATCGGCTTTATTTTCTTTTCCTTTGCATTTTTTTTATTTATATGTACCTCCAACTACAAAAGAATACGAAGGAACAGGCTAGACGGTGTTCCCTGCGCGTGCGTTCACGGCAGATGTTTTAGAACCACACATTTTTAGTTTGGAATTTGATAATGGCTTTTGATAACGGTCGCATAGCCTGATCCAAGTAAAGGGTACTCAGTCACTTCCTACACGTTAAATATTTAGATCAAACACTACGGCGAGTGATCGATTTTTTATGAGTTAGTTGTATTCAATGTCACAGGCAGTTTACTATGAAACTCAAAATAAGCAGCCGTTCAAGCAAATCGAAATATCTTTTTATCTGTTGACAGACCAACCGCGAAAATCTATCCATTTAGTCACGCCAAATAAAGCCGATATAAATTGTTGTAAACAGAACAAATTGAAAAACCATCGGGCCTCTACTGTTAAACACTGTTATAGTATTATGACATACCATTCAAAATGCAAGTAAGTCTAATTTCTTTCAGGATTGTGTATCTGGGTTAGAAATATTCAGACAACGAAGTTCGTGCTCTAAAGATGTCATCTCAAAGGGTGATGCGTTGCACGCAGTAGGCGGGCTAAATTTAACCTGTCTTCAACACGACGACCAACGATGTGTGATGTTATTACAGGGCCAATCAATAAACCCATGATCAATCAATTATTACAGAACACTGCACGGCTCCTGCAACCATCTGCTGACCTTATTATCAAAGCTGACATTTAAGAACGCCCTAAACTTTTAAGCTTTTCGAAGAAGTTATGCAAGTAGTTGTTAAATTATATTTGCAATACGAAATCTGTGTGAGGCTCACTGTTTTGAAAAAAAAAACGTAAAAGTAGGCACTTCACTGACTATCAATGTGTTTGACACTTCACTAGGGCAGAGTTCCTGTGCACGGTTTGTTATTTTTTTAAATTTGTGGCGCGCGCGGACGCGTTTTCACTGCGGCCGGCGGCGGGAGACTAGCGACTGGCCGTGCTGTGTTTACCAACGCTTTTGACTCACCACCACGCATGGGGACTTTCGGAAAACTCAACCCAACACGATTGACTTCGTTAAATACATTTATTTAATCAAACTTTTGTTATTGAAGATTAAAAATATTAACGTAGTTTAAGTAGGTAGGTATAAAATTGAACAAGAGTTTGAGGCTTGGAAGGAGTTGTATACAAACAAGAAAACTGTGTGACCTACCTGGCACCAGTGTATCCAGGTCATCATCGCTCGAACACAAGAAATGCATTGAAACCGTACACCGAAATAATCACTTCACTATTTTGGCTACGAGTAACACTGATAAACAAAACTAGAGCGGACACACGCGATAACTCCTTCAGCGAAACACTCGCGATTGGTTTTTGATTTTTTTCTGTCAATACGTCTACGTGTTGTCATTATAGATGTAAATTCGTTAATGCTACTGGCCATTAGTGAATCAACATGCAATGATTGAGCAACGAAGATAACTGTAATACGGGCGTGAAAGTAGGGCCGTCGAAACAATTGCACACCATTCATAAGTTATCAGTTTGCCCAACTTCAGGTTTTAGGAATTTAAATTACTTAATTAAGGGTTCTAATATCCTTAATTCAAATTGAGAAACGAAATTATTTAGTTTACTACGGTACACTCGCAGTATCTAGAGATATAAAAAGTACAAACATTCATCCAAGAATATCTCAATGATTCAGTCTGTCTTATTATGTTGATATTCTGTTTAGAAGATTTACGCGAACAAGCACCTTCGGCCGGAAGCCAAGTGTAAACACATCCCTTTACACTCGTAAAACGGGTTAAGAAAATGAAAGTTTACGCTAGTGTGAATATCTCTTTATTAATTTTAATTCCCGTGCCACCATAAAAGGATATCAGCGTAATAAATGTTACATACTAAATTTAAGGCGGTCGATATCCTCATTTACGTATCGTTATCTCTAAACAAGGTAAAGAGTACGTACAATTTGTTACGTGCCGATAAACTAACAAAGAATCCGTAAGAGAAGGAAGCCTTCACCTTGACAAAACTGGAAGTCTCACAATGAAGCTTAAGGCGGCTGGACAAAACTGTAAGTTGTATTATAATATCTTCTTAAATAATGCGATTATCTCATGCATATACCGTTTAAATGTTCAAAAACTACTCGTATAAAAGGAGTTTAAAGTTTTTTGAGAGTGTAATGGACCTAAATGGACTTAACGGGGTCAGCTCGGCAATTTGCAGGCGTGAAACTGCACATCTGCAGTGGGTCCAAATGCGGCAGTATTTTGGCACAAAACGGCTTAATCCAGGCCAAATGGCCGGTGAAGCCTTGAGCTTATTTACATTGATCTGTACTAATCTGTATTACACTACCTTTGAACACATGGAGATTATTATAACGAATAAAACCGTATTGCATAACATGGAATACATATTCGAAAATATATTTTCTAGCCCAGAAATTCCGAGAAACTTTGGTGCGTCGAATTTAAAGTTCGGTTTATAAACAGATCGGACGTTTTAACACGTCCCGGCGGATGTAAACGGATGCGGTATAACGGTCCATCTCTACGTCGAAGGTACCTTTCACACCGTACAAAAAAACATTCTCTTGAAGTCAAAACAACTATAAAGGTATTTGTAAGATTGTGACTTAAAACAACGCAACGTTATGGCGTAGGTATCGTCTTTTGTTTTTTCCACGTGCTGACATTAGGTCAGCTGGCCATTTCTTTTTAATGAGTCGTCTTAGAACTTAGTAAGCCTAATAATCTTAGTGTATACTTCCATAGTGTATTCTTTCGAATATATTTTTTTCAAACACATAAATGTTTAGTGACCGCAACAGATAGCTATCTACTATTTTATTCAAATTCAACTTAGAAGCAGTGGTACATTATCTTCACATCAATCTCTTACATATTTTAAGTTGGAGTTATTATCTCGATTTTAACAACCTGTAAAGATTGCTATCTCTTAAAACGTAACAATAAACAATGCCACTTGGTATTCTTTAAAGTTAAATGTTCACTGGCTAAAAGTTTGGTAACTTGATACCTAACATGAAAAAAATCTCACGTTTAAATTATGGAGATAATTGTTTACGTCACGAACGCTTAATCCAAAGTTTATATAAGAATACTTTTTCTCTTATGTCTATATTATATGTGTTCGCTTTTGGTGTCTTAAGCACAGACTGTCGCGATTAGCCTTAAAAAAGAAAAACTTACTGTCAAGACGAGTGAGCAATAAATAGCTGCATAATTAATTACAGATTGTGGTTAATGTAAACCTTAAGTTTTTCTGTAGAAAGCGTAACGCACCGACTGAACTTTCCTTATGCATAAAACATACGAACATACATATACGATCTACGGCTTGTTTGAGTGCAATAGAGCCTTATGAGTTTATTTCTTATAAAGAAGTTATAATAAAAGGTTAATTAAATTTTTTAATGTTCAATTCATCGTTAATTGGACGCTATGATGATCTTCATACCTTTTTCGAACTCTTTAAATTCAAATTGCAACTTAGAAAAGAGAAGTACTTACCTCATTATGTTATTTTCTATTATTCAATAACCGTCAGAAAACAGAAACTTACCTGAAAATAAAGAAAAAACACATTTAATACAATGGAATGAAGCGATTATAACTATTATAAAAATAACTATTATTAAATATTTAATCACTATTTATTAAAATGGTAATGAAGGCTTTTATCTCGCCTACGTATGGATAAATAACGAGTGAGTAATCACGCGAATCTAAACATCGCAACTCACGCGCAGGTCTACCCACATCATACACTTACTCGTACCTATAGTATAGATAACATAACAAATAATACTAGTTAAGGAAGAAGTACTTATGAATCATCAAACAGGTTACAGCGTAGGTACATATTGTCTTCGGAATATATCAATAATAAAAAACAATATCAAACTCAAGTTACCAGCAAAAACTGCGCAGGCGTCGACCAAACAAGTTTTCCCTCCAACAATTCTAAGATCCGTAACTTAATTAAATTACTGCCGACTTACAATTTGCTGTTTCCTATCACTATCATTAAACTAGTTCCTACAAAAAAACCGACACTATCGTTACCGGATAAATATCGTTTGCCTGATGAAAAAATATCGAGAATTTAGTAATAGTCGCTTTCCAGCTGCAAATGGCTTTTAGTGGAGCGCACATTTTCTTCCTCGGCCAGACTGAGTTTCTCTAGACAGGTTTCACCGTGAGACACATGACGATTTCAAATACGAGAACCTAATGAACAGACAAGTAACAGGTAACCTAACTACGTGATTTCTTTATGCCTGAAGTAGGTTATACGCGTCTGAGTGTCTTTTACAACAATTCCACACTGAGCAGTTATACTTCTTAGCGCAAATATACTTCAGAAGTTTTGCAGCTAAATTCCACAAAGAAAAAATCTATCTGAATATCAGTTCCTCAAACGTACACGTGTTATGTAACAAAGCAGTTATAGTTGTAAGAGTTGAAGATTTAAACTAAAGTAGGTTAGCAGTATGGAGCGTGTTAACAACGACGACGACGCACGCACGATCCCTGAGGAGATTGAGAAATAGGGCTGCACATTCATGGAATCGATTTTGTTAAGATCTTTAATAGACTTCCCCTTTTTCTACGATGCTACGTAAATTTACTAATTTTCAGTTTAGAAGAGATTATAAACATAGGAATAGGATCGTAAAAATTGTGGTGAAATTACAAAATGTTAGAGTTCAAGTAATATCAACATGAGACCGGCAAAACAAGAACACCTGAAATGCATCATTAAAATACATTTAGCTCGTGGCAACTGTGGAATGTGTTGCCTAAGTTAAGTCAATACGGCATAAGACCCGTGACGATGCCACAAAACAAAAGGCAGTCGCATATATATGCAACGTCAGAGTGCAGCCCTGGGCCGACGGCGCGCGGTATGTGGGACAAGCCGGTAAGCCACTGCAGCCCAACACCGGTACACACTCGACAATGGCCGGCGCATTACCATTCCGTATGTATTTGCATGTCAAAAAGCTCCGGCTCATATGTGAACGGCCAGGATGCGTTTGTTTGCAGGTATGGGCGCTTACGCAATGCGGCCACTGAGCCGAATTGGAAGCTTGTTTACATAATGGATGCCGGCGGTATCACCGAATTGCATGCTTTTAAACGGATTAGAGAAATTCGAAATATTTTATAGAAGCAACATACTGTGTGCAAAATTTCATGATTCATTACTATACATGGATAATTACTCGAGGATCCCACGTTTAGGTTGAAAATTTTACATAATAAGAGTGCTGGTTGCAAAGTTATATTTTGTAAATAAACACAAGTCGTAAGTAATACATAAATGTCCACAGTTTAGGTACATTTGTGATACTTACGTGCAATATTATCCTTAAACATCGTTATGCGTCGACAACTACTAGTTACTATAACTCATAACTATTCAAGGTTTACTATGGTAACATAAACCGCAGAAAGAAATAAATATAGTGGTTACATTTATTAGAAGGATTTACTACGAGGTGAACCAAAGCTACTTAAAATCCTGACTGTAAATAATAGTGTAAATTATTTATAAACAAACATATAAAATTGTACGTACTTGCTTAATAGTTTTATGTTGCTGTCGATTGCAACTATTAGAAACTTTATATAAATAGGTACCATAGAAATTCAGGTTAATTCATACCACAGGATCGCAATATTGTCCATTGTACATAATTCCCTGCATGTGTAAATAATGATTGTGTATTATTTCTTAGTACTTCATAATTAGTAGTTTTACGTAACATCGTGGAAATAGTGTCGTGGGACCAAGAATTGTTTCCTAGACTGTACCTGTTCGTAAATCAAGTTGTTAAAAAATGCAAAAATACGACTTACATGAGCATGAGGCAATGATCATTAAAAATTAATATCGTTTTACCCTTTAATTTAATTAATTTAACAATTTGTTACCAGAAGGTAAATTAATTTGATAAAATAAAAACTTTTTTTAATATCATGTGCGCTAAAAGATATTGGGTAACTTTACCTACTTAATTTATTATAAACGTATTTTGGAATATTTTTTTTTACTTTGGCGGTAGTGAAGTGTAAATGGTTGCTGTTTTATTTTAAAATTTACGAGAACTGTTCAATATCCGGTTATTGTGGATGAAAACTCTACATACCCAACGAATACATCGCCAAACCGTTCCCAAATAGAGACAAAACACAAACAAAGGACAATTGTTTCACGTTTCACAACACAAAGTTTAACTAGCTACATAGGTATAGCTCCTAACTCGACCAAATTATAACTGAAAATCATCATTGTCATGCTATCTAAACAAAGTGTCCACCCTCAAACAGAGGCTCATTAACTCAATGTGCACAATGGAAACTCTTATGCGATTTTCCAAAAGCGACAACTCTGAGATACAATTGAGGGTCACAAGTGAGATGACGAATTAAACAAAGATTGACCTTATTCAGCCCGCAGCAGCTTTGGTCTCGCTCCGCCTCTGCGGCACAATAGACTGACTCATAATTTCCCACAATTTCAAGTCTGGCCATGTCATCGGCCACTGACAAGTGACAATGACTGTGAAAAACCGCAAGCTATTTCAAAAGTCAAAAAGGCGAAATTGCACATCGCAGGAAGCTTTCATTTTTAGTTAGTAATAAATAACGAAACTTCAAAAGAAATAATAAATAACAACACATAAAACAGCCATTGCATCTATTTACCAGCAAATTAAAACAATAAATCGCACTCTATTCAACACCCATTGTAGTAACTAATTACTATCTGGAAATAAATACAGGTAGCGACATCTATTGCCGAGTGGCAGAACTACTTACAAGCTCGAAGCGCGTCAAGAGATGGCGGTAGTGTCGCTGCGCAGCCTCCCTGCATCGCCGCTAGAGCGACGTAAGACTCGTGATCGCATGTTGGCAAAATATCGTCGTTATATTTTCTTCTTTTGTGTAAAAACCTCCACATCTTGAATTTATACCGTTTTCTTTGTAGACTCATTCACATTCCTTTATGATGAAGTTGTTTAAATCTCCCGCTATACATAATTATTTTACATTGTTGTGTTTGTTAATTTAAAAAGCTGGCAAGTTAGCAAAAAAGGTTCTTTGGTATCATTTGTTTCTACTCACAAATCACGACAAACTTATAATTTTTACGGCGAAATGCAGCTATCGTACGCTACGTGATTGACCGTCTCAAGGGAGTCAAGGGGGAGCGCGTCAATTGGTGCTATAAATCACGAAGCATCAATGCAGTAACATTTAACGAGTGTAGCGGACATAGGGGCCCTGCCCTCCCTGACGTAACTGATTGGCTCCACCAGATAACTGTCGTGTCCATCCATGCAGGCGAGCCTGAACGCACCCACTTAAAAAACAAACTTGTATGCAAACGCGAATGCAAGATTTTTGCGCTATTCAATATATTTACCAACTAATTTTATTGATTAGAACCTAAAATGACATCATTATGTTTATTAATAGAAATTATCTACAATCGTAACATTTAATTGATAAACTCAAAAACAAAAGCACATATTTATATTTAGTTCAATTGATTAGTACATACTTATAAATAGATGCAAATGATGACCAAAACGGAAATGAAAATATCCTGTGACATAGATACCCAGGTGTTTAGATTGAATTTTATATTTCTCTTTAGTATTCATGACCAATGCGTTGATGGACGTTGAAATTAGACCGTATAACCGTTCGGTACCATTAATTTTAATATTATAAATAAATTGTAATAAAAAAACTGTTAGGAAGGAAAAGGTCTCCAAAGCCGAAGGTCTTTTAACTATTTTCACTTATATTAGTTTTTGTAATTCTTACACTAATTACGTTACGCACAAATCATATCAATATCTCAGAAAGAAAAATAGGTATCAATGTCAGAAAAAGGTATGTGATCATTTCTTATTTTCCACAATTCGAGGTAACCTATTTTACAGTGGATATAAAAAAATACAAAGAAGTGAATCAGAAAGTCTGTATACAATCACAGTCTGGAGCAACGCCAGCGATTACAAGAAACATTAGCTGTTATGTTGAACCCAATAAATTATATTCATTGTTTTCAGTCAGAAAAAGTTTTCCTTATTTACGTGCTACGTTGTAATAAGAGAGAGGTGTTAAATGTAAAGCCTTCAAAGAGTAGAACACTCTTTTGTATGTTTTTAATAACTTATAAATCAATTAATATTAGTGAGATAAAAAAATTGCAAATATACTACTAGTTAATTGTATTATGGCTAGAAAAACTATTTAACTTACTATTTATAACGTATTTATAACGTTTTAGTTTTTTTTAGTAATAAAAAATATGAATATACTTAAATAGGTAATTCAATTAATTTTATAACACTATGTTGCAGACATACATGTGAGTTACCAAATAATTTGTGATCCTACTATATAAGGTAACTTGACAATTAAGAATTTTGGGCAAGCAACATTTCTCATAATTAAATAAATTTCATAAAGATGAGAATCAGTACACACGGTCTTTTTAAAGGTGAAAATAAAAACATGTTAATAAGATGATCGTGATATTTTTAGTCTCATATAATTTATTATGTTGGTAATTGATTAGATCCAACACTTAATTAGCTTAGTTTTTTTTTTTAATACTGTATCGTAATTTACGGTAAAATTGATAATTTATGGTAGAATTTTACCACTTGCTGCAATTTATCTTTTACATAACAATTATTAAGGATACGCGCAGTATTCGAATTAAGTTTTGCAAAGAATTTGAACATTATCTTAATGTTCATCTCAATATTACTCCCAGACCAATTATTACGTTTCTAATGTTAGTTAAACTTCATTATCATCAAATTAGGAATGTTGTTCAAATGTCAACATTGGACTCGAATACGAAATGGTGTTATTAGAAGTTTTACTTAAGTTTTAATATGCTATTGTTTCACAAGAATTACATTGTGGTGTCAGTGGAACAATAGGGTGGTGTTGGACTATGACATATTGTGGACTTAAGAAACTAAGATGATGTGGAGAAATTAACATTACATACGAATCTACACGTAAACGAGGTGTCCTTTATTATCATGCCAAATGACAAGATATTATGGGGGAAATATACCGGCGAGGTTTTAATGCAGTTTTAGAATTAAATAACTGCTACGATACGGTTTTTGAAAATTTAATTATTAAGTTACAAGATTAACTAAGTTAAAAAGACATATTTTTTCAGAGGTTAATACTATTTGGAATAATGTTTGGAATAGGTAAGGAAAACAAATAATACGAAGTCAAGAATCTATCTGTTTGTGTCTTCAAGTGTAAACTGCTTACACACATTCCTTAGGAATACTCCTACCTATTTACACAGGAGTTCCTCTACCTTTAGTTAACCTTACACGCTGCAAGTCACTAAAATATATAGTACTGACACTCAGACAGTAGCACAATACATATATACTGATATAATCACAAATAATTATGGTCATCGCCGAGTCACCCGTCGCGACTTATCGTTACGGTGGAAACATCGCGGTCGCGTCGACTTTAGCATACAATGGAGTCAATTATACAGAATCATATTTAAGATGGTGTGATTCAATCGTGCGCAGATAATACCGCATTTACGTGCAAGTCGCGTCCTCTTTATGATATACGGGGCTACCGGGAAATGTATTAAAATCAAGTTTATAACTTTAAAAGGGAATGACGGAACACACTTGAGACTGATGTATCCTGAAAGGATTTTCTGTAAGTTATTTGGATGAAAACAAAATCCTATCAATATTTTATATAGGTAGGTACTATCCAAACAACGTAATGCTATCACTGTAATGATAATCAGTACAATAATTATCAACTAGTCGCCTGCAGTAACCTTGCAGTGGCCATCTGCTATCGATGTCATGGTGCTAATCACGACAAGATGGCAACCATCCAACTACCATTGTTTATAACATCGACAGTTAACCATCAACTTGAAATAGAAATGAACAAACATCCGATACACATTGCAAACTATGCATTAACTATCCAGGATGTTACGTCAAAGTGAGAACAGCGAATCCGCAGTTCGAAATTCGAATTTCAAACGGACGCAAGTTAAATGTCATAGTTGACAATCGTGGCTGTATTATTAAATTTTCCGACTAGTTTTTTAACATATTCATATACTTTGAAGTTTGTTTGATATTTATAACAACTATTAAGAAACTGACAAAACAAATTATGTTAATTATATGACGTTACAAGACCACACCTTAAGCTATGAAACAAATTATTTCTGTTGTTTTTATACTCAGTTTTTTATGAATCAAAAAATTAATGTGTCCTAAAGAAACAACTGTTTGTATTGTTTTTTTAGTGTCATTACCCTTAATGGTCCTTTAAACCTAAAGAAAATATATGTCAGACAAGTACCTAATAAAAATAAGAATTCATCGGTTAGCTTCAATACCTACTTACATTACCGATACCTAAATAATACGCAGATTTAACTTTAGAATACAATACAAACGTGCCCGGTTACTGAAAATAAACCAAAGTGTACTGGAATGCGGGACACGTGATCGTGGATCTAAACATTTGTGTCTTATATTTACATTAACAAATAATAGAACATAGCAAAATACTTACTATTATTATAAACTGACACCTTGATAGGTATCTCATGTCTATTGAATATTTGACTCTGCATATTCATGGAAGATTAATAAAAAGGTTAATACGCGCAATATTCTTGCAAAAATATAATGAACTTATGTATACCAGAGTCACTTTCATTAAATGAATGAGTTGATAATTACGGTTATCGCAGTCTGATAAAAAACTAATTTCTAGAATCTAAATGCAGTTTTAATCTACATAACAGCTTTCTCATCTCGTCTCATGTCATTTATAGTATTTTCCACTTTTACGTGTAAAAAGCTGCGTTTAGGCAGTAAGAAAAAGGTTGATTTTTTTTTGGCCTTTTGTAGCCGAATTAAACCATATTAAAGCATTGAATTTCTTGCTGTCCAAATTGTGGTTTTTCGCAGCTTCAGGCTCATTCTTTATCTACAAGTGTTTTTCCATCAATAAAAGAATCTGTTTATAAATCTACCTATATAACCAAGTTCAAATAAACTTATTTGAACGCCAAATGTAAACCTTAAAATCTGGTAGTCCACGAGTTCAAACATCGCCAATATCAACTCAGTATTCACTTTTACGCTCTTCTTTTAATTCTATTTTCCCTGATCATACTCCGATGCACTGCACTTACCAGGCTTCCCCCCCTCCCCTCGTGGAGGATTTGCCTCGCATCAGGGGCTAGGTCACCCCTACCTACCCAACGTAATACCTAATGAGTTATCGTCACCAGCCCCAACGTTGGGGGACGATCGAAGCCTCTCCACATTTGATACGCTTTAAAGCGACGTAATTATTTGGGGTTCAGAATAATTTAAAGGGAAATTGAAAAGCGAACTAAAGCACTTTGACGTTTAACCTCCCGTTGTCAAGTGGAAAATGTCTAACAGGTCTGTTTGTCAGTTTTATGAAAGCTACTGTTACGATTAAAAAGTTTTAATAATGCTAATGAAGATAATCATGTAAATCAATTTCAACAGATTCTCAGTAAGATTGATATGTGCATAATTACACAAAAACAAAGATTACATAATTTATGGAAAACCATCTCGATCGGATAGGACTTAAACCTGTAATATAATAATTTCCTTTGGCACTTTCCCCGCTCTAGCTAGTTTCTCCTCTACCAAGTGTGGTTTGACAACTAACACGTCGTGTCACGTAACAACTGTGACAGCATCTTAAAATGAGATGAAACTCACGTAATGTTTATCACTACAAGCCTAATTCTATATTAAAATGCGTGTCTTCGGAACATAAAAACAAGTGACTAGCGGCGTTCAATTTCTATTTAGTTTCACAAGTAAATCTTAAGAATAGGTTAGTTTTTGGCGCTAAATGAATAGTTGAACTTTTAAAACAAAGGAGAAAATGTTGCGGTTGAACGGTTAAGCATTCTATTGAAATAAGTGGGTAATCGGAATCAACATAAACCTACATTGTAAACCGACTTATATTAGGAAACTCAATCTTCGCGCGTCATACAGTAAATAGTTATACGACTATTTTTATGCATGAGTTAATGAGTATTAACGGTTCACTGAAACGATCTGTTTTAATTATTTTTAGTTTTTCGGTTAACATTGAATGCGAATTTATATTTTTCAGACTACCTATGTGTTTTAATATCTAATCCGATCATAGAGCAATAGGCAATCAGAATTGACAATTTCCAAAAACAAGAATTAACGTTATTTTGGATAAAGTTCAAAAATCTCAAGCTGATATTTTTTTATGAGCTTGTCAATTTATCCACGTTTTATTATTACGAGGTCGTTGTAACTTTATCAGAGTCAATATCTCATTTCGTCATTGGAACATTTTCATCTCACTAACATCTTAATTCACACTGCATTTAATTACAATACACTTTGCTAGCGTGACCGTTTAACTAATGTTTTCATAAAGAAACTGATGCAGATTGTCACTAATTTGATAATAAGTACAGATTATACAGTATTATCAGTGGTTGCTTAAGAATTTAGACAAGTGTTTTGATGCCATTGACTCGGTTACGCGACGAGGAATTTAGAACAAGTGTTTTTGAAATTAGAATTTCTTAATATACTAAGATATATGATTAAGATTATGATACGTATGAGTAGAAGAGAATTATTACTTAAAACATTATTATAATATGAGAAATAAAAAATTGAGATTATCCTTAATACGAAATCAATATGGTTCCAATTAAAACAATTATTATTTTATAGGGAAACATTTGATTAATTTTTCTGTAGGATGCCGATAATAACGACGGAAATAGCCGCAATCGAAACTTCAAAAAACAATAATTTACCGTAAATTCGGTTATATCTCAACGATTGATTCCAGCACGAAATATCGATCACGCGTCCATTTTACGCAATATTGAGCCGAGATATTTTCATTACATAAATGTAAGAAATCGTTATAATTATAGGTACGATACAGAGTGCTTACTGTTCCAAGTATTAAACTTTCTATTGATCGTTTTCTCAATAGCCATAAGAAACCATGTATGTCTCTATAATATGGAGTGCTGGGTCAGCGAACTAGATCGCGCGGTCTAATTTGTCTCGCTGTCCGAGAAAATTCCTGTGGAAATTGCTGTGCATTTTTTAAGTCACGTTGAATGTTGAAAGGACGTTAAAAATCATAATATTGTCCAATCATCGTCCTGTTATTAAATAAACTCGTCAACTTATATTTTCTGTAAAGGTAATTTTAACATGCACATAACCTTATAGCTACAAATCCCTGACCTTATAGAAAAAAGTTAACCTTTTTAAAAGAGAAGAGGTGCTAGTTATTTATAATCATTAGACGTAACCCGCGTTAACGTGACTTTTGAGAATAAAACAAAAAACGTTCATTCAGTTTTCGTGTTCACAGCCGTTTTGATTTACGAGGAATGTATCTTTAGTTGCGCATGACCCACAATTTAACGTATAGTATTTCTAACAGTTTTAAGTTTCTATACCTATTATTTTATTTCCGGTAGTTATTTTCAAATACTAAATAGTCCTATTAAACTTAATAAACTCTACACCCAAGAAGCAACATAAAGTTTTTTTTTTAATTTTTTTAAACTTGTAATCAAGGTTTTTTTCCTTGTTGTGTAAATAAGATCATTATTATAAGACTAATGTGTGTACTTGTCTGACAGACTCCTACGCACCACATGTTACGTGCCGCGGTTACTTACTGCTACAGTACTTGATACCTACTACATCATTTAAACTAAATTATATGTAGTTTGAATACTATCTGTTGTATTTACTATGACTTAACAAATGACGCATAAATACTAACATGTATGGGAAATACATTTTAACTTTGCAGTGTATTTGTTATGTTTTATTCAGTAACTAGTTACGTGTTCATATAATAGAGTCAAGGAAAATTTATCAAAACACTTTAGCAATATTTCTGATATTTCCCAACGAAGTTATAAAGTTACTAATGTTGACCAACACGGAAAAGAAAATAAAAATGATACCAAAGAACCATAATTTAAACTTCTCTAAAAGTTAAATAAAAACCTTTAAATTTACAGCAGCTTTCAATACAATGATCCACAAACACAGCACTTAAATTCGAGCACTGAAACTAAAAGCACTGTTGCCTGCATCGATTGTCAACAATTAAAAAAAAACAATCGCGCGCGCTATTCGATTTCCGAATGTCTGGTGTTGCGAGTCGGAAGGGACACCGCGCACTAACTGACTGAAGATCACCGCGCGCGCGCCGCCGCCATTGGTGCTTCTATCTGTCAACTGTCACTGACTCAGCCGAAAGCAGGGGCGAGTAAACATGACCAAGCATCCATTGACAATTAAAATCACTAACTTTATTCGTTTCTCGGTCAGAAATAAGTAAATTCATTGGAAATAATAAAACCACGCGTGCATTGGGAGAAAGTTTTGAGCAAGTACCGTAAGTGTTTAACGAGGATGATTCGATTCAATAGTTTAGATTTTCAAATGTTAGAATACGCTACAAGTCATGTTTTTTAATTGCATTAATTTAATAATTTTGTTTTCCTTATTATGAATAAGTGCATAGCATTAGTAGAAAAGGCATATTTTCCTAAGATACTGAAACTATGGTTGCCTTTAATATTCCGCTCTATATTTTTTTCATGTGAATATACCTAACGTTTTTTTGTCTGGATAATTGTAGCAACCCTACCCTGGACAGGATTGGTACTATCATACCAATATACTTACTTCCTTTTACTACCTACTACTGCTACTATCATATTGATTACTTATTTCTATTGGCCACCTTATCTAAAAAGATCTTAAGCGAAAAATTTTATGATATTAGATTAAAATTTTAAGTAAACTTAGGTTTTATAAGTAATATTTAGATTTAGATCTTACCTATATGTGAAAATGGCTCTAGGTGATCAGCAAAAACTGGTGTACCATCAAGTTTATTAACGCAACACTTATTTTTAAGATTCAATTTGTTAGAAATGACTCGTGTATTAAACAATTTAACCCAACAATTAAACTAATCACTAACTAAGTACCTATAACCTCGGTCGGAACTGTAAACAAAGATAATTCGAATTAAATTAATTGATTTAATGAGGCACAATCATTAAAGGTCATATTGTAATTAATTTGCATATTATTATTATCAAATAAATATCGAACACGTCTACGTAAATATTCATTTCGACAACCAAAAACACTTTTAAGGCAATTCATGCATTATGCACACTTTTAATGCATATAATTACTGGATTAACTGTTTTCACACCTACATTATCAATTAAGACATTTTAAATCGTTTATTTTAATATCACGAGTTGAGTGTCAAAAGGTAAAGAACACCTACATTACAATTTGACTCATCGTATCTTTGTTAGAGTAGGTGCGATTCAATTATGTGTGGGTTTTTCTAAATATTAACGAGCTAAGGAATACGAAAAGCCACACAAAAAGAGTAGAAATTTTATGAATCATAGGGAAATGGCAGTCTGTCTCTGGAACTAATAAATTGTGGACCAAACACTTAATTAAAAAGAAACCACAACAAACATTTTATTATTTTGTGTAAATTGAGGATTACACTTAGTTTGTTTTTAAAGTTAAGTATGAAAATCTGCAATTTATCCATTTTACTTAGTTATTTTCAGACTACACTCTACAAGTCAACACCTTTACAAGCTCAAGGCTTCTTAAATACGAAGGATTGCAATCAATGTCTATTGTCTGTTAAGAATTAACATTCAAGCAACGACGTCTACAGGAACAACCTATTTAATAAAGTGAGACACAAAACTTCCCCATTATTTGTATGAGTCACCGATGATGCTACGAGATTTTCCTTATGGATCTCACTTCAATTTCTATTAATCCCTACTAATATTATAAATGCGAAAGTAACTCTGTCTGTATGTCTGTCTGTCTGTCTGTCTGTTACACTTTCACGCCTAAACCACTGAACCGATTTTGATGAAATTTGGTATGAAGAAAGAACTGAACTTGGGAAAGGACATAGGGTACTTTTTACCGCGGGAAAACTTCTCATTCCCACGGGAAACCGACTTCCAGGCGAACGGAGTCGCGGGCGGCCACTAGTAAGTTATATGATAAGTACTCAGAAATATCATACAATAACTATAATCTCAGTAGGTACACGTAACCTAAGTAAAGCTTACTTAAATCTTCAGAAGTGCCCGCACAAAACAGTCAACAAGGCAATTGAGTAACATAAAACTTTATCGTTTTCCATTTATATCTAAACCAACTAACTTATCTGTTGTCTGTAAACAAATAAATCCAATCACATACATAACATAGGTACGGCTTTAACTTGAAAATTCCATTGAATGTGAACAAGTCGCGCGCACATTTTCCGCGTCTGTTGAACCGACCATCCACGAAATATGACGAAGTTTAACGAAAACAAAAAAAGTAAACGTGTTCAAAATTAGAAGCCGCCATCCGTCAGAAGTTAAAACGTGGAAACACCGGCTATTTGTGAGCTGGAAATATAAAGGTAAACGTATATAGGTTGCTACTAAGTTGATACTAAGAGGTAATTTCAGCTACTTCTTCTTAAACTTCATAATACAATTGCTTGTTCATAACAGTCATTAATATGTTCGCGACTAGTTATTATGTCTATTCTATACCAGTTGGATATTTTTCATCTTAGAAAACTAAGAATTTATCACGAAACTCATTTATCTTAAAATGGAGTCTCTTTAATGAATGAGTTATTTCCACGTAGTATTTTTTGCGCTTTTAATATAGCGATTCTCATAGCTTTATGTGGAAATACAGCTTGCTGTGTCATCTTGTAATCTTACACCGAGTCGGTGATGATGACAGATTGGCGACGAGACACCCATGTGTGACTATTCCCAAGAAATCACCTACGACTAGTAGAATTGTAGACAACTACACCATCGGAATACAAAATCAACTCAAAAACGGTAAAAGAAAAGTTAAAAACTTTAAGAAACCACCTCGACTAATGTTCGATTGCAAGAGAAGATTAAACTCAAAGTAGATTACATAATATTTCCAAAGTTTAAAAACCTAAATAAATAATAGGTTCAATAAGTAGGTTTTATATATTTTGTTAGTGTTTTTTTTAATACCTAAAGACCTATTGTCTGCAAAAAGCGAACCATTATAACTGTTTGAGATAATTACGCATATAAACCATTGTTTACGCTGCGAGCCGAGCTTCCAGCATTTACAAACAAAACTCAACGTTACGGCCATTTGAATATGTCTTTCTTTATTGTGTCATTGTTCTCATAATTCGTTAATACAAATATGAGTAACTCATGGCTGGCCCTTTGAGCGGCGATTGCGCAGACGCCGCTAAATCGGGCAAGTGGCAGAATTAAAGGGACGCGGTTTTTAATTGGCGTGACTCCCTCCAGAGTTGTGAAGTTTAGTAGGCTATTGCCCTAAGTTTGTTTACTTAACAAATTTTAGGATATTATATAAACAAGAACTATATTTTACTAACAATAAAAAAAACAAACAAGATCTTCAAAGCATAAAGTAATAAAACCGTGAAACTTACTTTTAGGTTGGTCTATGAATAAATAGCTTATTTTGCTTTTTACTTAGGGTCTATCAGCGTCAATGCTTGCTACTAATCTCAAAGTCACGATTATGTAATTCTCGCAACGCCTTCGAATAAAAATAAAGGAATCATTTGAAACTATGCAACAGGACCATGAAAGTGAAGCTGTAATCGATTAGATACGGTGGGTGCCCACGTCGCGTCACGGTAATTGCCTACGCAAAGGGACCCTAACTTATCCTAACTGCGATTTGTAGCTTATAAACTGAAAGGAAAGCTAAATCGGTTGGGGGAGTGAAATATTTCCAGGGAGCAAAACGACAAGGATCTTAAAGTGTTATTCAATAACATATATGAATGTTCCATAACGTTATTTGCCAAAATATAATCTTTAAACTAAACATATACACACAAACTTTTGACTTAATGCAGCGTTGGCATAATAAATCCTAAACTCAGTCGGTTGGTCGCTCTTAATACATCCAAACCTTTTAAACATATTTCAAACCCAAAAACTAAGATACCGAAGAATAAATGATAAAAAATTTTGATTACAATTTAAATATAAGGTAATCCTCAAGTGCCAGTAAATTAACATCAACGCAACATACGATTGTATTGTAAAAATACAACATACAAGCAAGCGCCATCTGTTGGCCAGGAGATAAACTACCGTTAGTTATGCTTATCGCTACTAGATGGCACTGTTTCAAATTAGTCTTGCCTTTTGACGACAGATAGCGCTTTATATTTAGTACTACTTTCCGTCACAAGATGGAGTTAGGTAAACAGTTGCTGCTATTCAACACTAGATGGCGTTAAATGATTTCAAGTTAAGTTAAAAAAATGTCTACTTATAAATTAGTCTCCATTAGTAGTAACGAATGCTTACAACGTATAACTAACCTTGAGCAGGCAAAGCCCGTAAGGAGACGGCGTCGTCGTCGACCTCATCTTCGGCTTCTTCCTCGGTGATGGAGGGCGGCGCGGCCCAGCAGCGCAGGCGCACGCCCGCGTTCACGTTGTTGCCGTTGTCGATGCGAACTCGCGGCAAGCTGCGGGTGGAGTACTCCCCATTGTTATTGTTCGCCTGGTAACAATGTTACACTTATTACTCAACATTACTTGAGACTTTCAATTTCAACAATTTGTATTTTACTTCTTAATGCGATTATTTATATAGGCAGTTGATACCTTTAATTCTTATTTATTTACTAGAGGCTTAAAATTCTTATTTACAAAAGCGTTAATCCATAACATAGTACTTTATTACCATAATGACATTGTATTAAAAGAACATAACCAAGGAATTCTAGTCGCTTTCGCAAGCTCAGTCAATACAAGCTACGTTCACCGTTGCTGTTCGGCCAATCTTTATCAATTAATCACTGTGACCTTTTAGTAGCAAAATAGCAGGTACTTGGTTTATCTGGCTGCGTTAAACTAAACTGATAAATAAAATTTATTTTATTAGAAGCAGGTTTGTATTGAGTTGGCATAGGCCGGTTCCGTGGGAATTCGCCAGCCACTTCACTTGTTGCGATCAAAACCTTGAAGTTGCGGTAGCTTCTTACCGCAGTAAATGCAAAGTGTGCCTTTAATAAGGTTTTATATAATGCAAAATATTTTAGTACTCCAACAGGCAAATTAAAGCCACATTGAAGCAGTATCTATTAAGATTATTTGTCCAAAAATCGGTACTTTAACTGAAATAATTTCGAACTAGATAAAAAATCTAATCGGATTATTTAGACTGGGTCATACGAACTCCCGAAATGTAATTGATTTTGAGTAATTTTCCAAATTACACCCGGACGAAATTTAACGGAGAATCAATTTTGATATGCTAGCAGCTCCTCGCTGAGGTACCGTTAGCAAACACGTAGAAGTATTAGTCTATTGAAAAACCGTCTTGTTAATGTATGTTTAATAGAAGATACACCGTTTTTTAACTACCTTACAATATTTCTTTACATTTCCTGTTCGCTAGTACCCAAACGCACTTATTTGAATCCAATTCGATTAATTTAGAATTCAATCATACTGGAAATAATCCAGCCGGATATTTATTTAAAACCTACCGTTAGACAATTGCTAGCCCCTACTAAGTTAGCGTGAGCGAGCGTTAATGTCAACAACCATTACATAACATGCTCGACATTTTTCTCCAATAAGCGCGCACGCACCTGCACAGGCACGATCTAAACACGGACACAGCAAAGAATGTACTTAACTACATAAATGTGTTATATTACATTGATATCGCAACAGTGTGATTAATGGGAGCTATGGAGGTATGTGAATGTCGCTAGCTGGAGCGTGACGACAGGTGTCGCTGGTGCGTAGTACGAGCGGCGACCTTCGGTGGAACGATCATTTACCTATTTAATACGAATGTAGTGCAAATACTCAGTGGCGAAGGTAATTACGAGTTTGAAATTAGCTATAATCACATTGAAGTTCGCCTTTCCATCAGGTGCGGTTGAAGTACTTTCAAGAAGTAGCGAGATAAAATTTTTGGACGACTTTTTGGCAATCCGAAAAATACTATTGGTATTCTTACACTCATTATTTACACTTAAAATTCAAAGCTTTAGCTACATACAGCAACATCAAACAGAACAAAATAATGATCTCCGGAGACTAAAGCTAAGAGACACGTAAACTTTAACAACGTATAAAACATCTACACTACAAAAGCTGTTTGAGAAATGAATGAACGAATGAATAGGTACTTCCTTTACACAGCTCTAAGAGCTCATATAGAGTCCATAACACAGCCGCTTATGATTAGAACATAAATATATTCAATACATTACACGAGTTGTAACGAAGCAACAATAATGTGTAAGTAAAAGGAAAATCTACAGAAACTAAAAACAATCTAGCAGTAAAATATTTTTACATTTTTAACTTTCATTGGTTAAATAATTAACATATCATTTTGATGTCAGAATGGTTGTTTCACCATTCTGTAAATAACACAAATTGGGTTGATAGTTAAATTCGCATAAACCTCAAACAAGAATTTTGATCACTCCCTAAAGAAACACAGATGAAAGAAAGCATAAAGTTAAATCTGTTTCTACTAGATGACCATCTCTCTTTTCACTATTGTTTATATGTTCCATAAGGAAATGTAAACAGAAATAACTATGTTATATGAATCTTAACAACGTGTAGCTATAGCTATACTATATTATAGGTTGTGTATACGGTAATGTATACATGAGAGCAGGCGATGACAACGTAAACGGTCGTGAAATGAATATGACCCAATTAGTGAAACTTCCTTGTTAGCGTCCATTGTTCGGGTTCGGGGGAAAGAGATTTTAAGAATGGAACGTGATGAACAAAGAACTTTTTATATGAATACACACGTTTACTAAGATTGATTAAGTTCAGTTACAATATTGGTGAAATATGTTTCATGGCATAAAATACATTTTAAAATTTAAAGAAAAATAAGAACTATAATAATTAATTAGCACAATTATATAAAACACATTGAGGTTAATCAATGTCTTAATTTACCTTATTTAAATAACTTATCAGTAGAAATATTATGTTTAAAAGACTAAGCTTCAAAACCCTCTTACAAATGATAACTTTATAGAAAGTAGCCGGTCGTCGATTCCGATTTAAAAATATGTCGGTGAAAGCTTCTGGAAGCGTTGGCCGGTCTCCAATAAAACCAATTATTTATGAATAGCTTGAAAGTAAAGCCAAACTTACCACGTATTAGGTTAAAATTACATAAAACTTTTAAGTAAACAATGAGTAGTAATGTGATGTTGGAACTACTTTAAATTAAAAGTTTATATTTATTTTTACTATTACCATCGTATTATTTAGCCTCTCTCTCGTCTCAAAGCGCAAGTTGCATTTCCTATTCATTTATAGATCAAACAAACATTAATAGCGACTTCAATTTTAATTACGTCTTCATCTTAGCTACTGTGCCGAAGCTTGTTTCTTCTGCATTCAAACATCTGTATTTATCAGTTCTCAGTATCCTACTAATATTATAAAAGTTTGTGAGTATGTATGGATGGATGTTTGTTACTCTTTCACGTAAAACTACTGGACGGATTTCGATGAAACTTTACAGTTATATAGGTTATACATCAGAATAACACATAGGGTACTTTTTACTGCGGGAAAATTCTCATTTCCACGGAAAACCGACTTCCACGCGAACGGAGTCGCGGTTGGCCACTAGTTCTATATAAATTAAACATACTGATTAAAAACTCTACCAATTTAAAACCCATAATATTAAGCTAAATTACCGTTCTCACGATTAACTTCGCTTAATAATAAGAAGAGTTGGTGTCATCCCGCTGTCTAATATCAAGCAAGTTTATGAATTTGGGACAGTCGGTAGGTACCTCCGCCGTCGTATTCTAAAGCGATGAAGTCATTCACCACATGCGCAGACGACGGTGTTTAATAATCAATGCAAATTACAACTTCGAGGGAGAATGTTCAATATTTATTTAGGCAGAATGGGACACAAGAGGCAATTTCTATAAACATAATTTAATACTTACTTTGTGACCTCTACTTTTTTAGAGAGGTGTTAAAAAATATTCAAATATAAACTTACTTCTTACTACACAGTTAAGATTAAATCAATAATATAAACTACTCATAAATTGACAAAATAGAAATTACCAATATATTTTATAACTGATTTTCGGTTATACTTCTATTTTTTGGGTTGGTTTGGATGTACAAAACCCTTTTACCCTTTTTTTCTATTTTTGCTACGACAAAAACTGCAGGTGACTCATGAACTTGCAGCATCTTTATAATATAAATTCAATACTACATCACGGTTATAGTTGGAGCATGCGCTTCAGACTACAGATGAGCCGAGATGCGTCGGCGCAGACGCACACAGATACCATCACTAACCGACCCACTGCTATTCAAATGAGTCCTACATGAACTACACAAATAAATCGCGAGCAAGACCTATGCAAAAATATTCTATGTCTTTTAAATAAAGTCAAAATTATCATAACACATAAAGAAGTTACGTAAAAGTATGTAAGAAATATATTTAGTAAAACTAACTCAATTGTGAGCAGCCGAAATTATAATGGTGAACAACGTCTAGTCTTAATATATGTGAATGCAGACGATAGATATATTTTAAATCTAATATCGCCGCAGGGTTAAGAGTTCGTTGGCCCTTTTAAGAATACAGTCGGTGAAAGTTCTAAGGATTTATAAATGCCTCTCAATGCCAAACATCATTTTATAAGCTTCTTTATAAGATTATACTGTTATGTTATCTAACGAAATATATTTGTATTAATGAATATACCTCTTCACGTAGAAAAGACATCAACGAACGCTAATAAAACATATTTCTTTTATTTTATTAGTGAGCTAGTGGCCGCCCGCGACTTTTCGCGTGGAAGTCAGTTTCCCGTGGGTATGAGAAGTTTTCCCGCGGTAAAAAGTACCCTGTGTGTTATTCTAATGTATAACCTATATTACTGTTAAGTCTCATCTAAATCCGTCCAGTAGTTTTTACGTGAAAGAGTAACAAACATCTATCCATACATCCATCCATTCATACTTACAAACTTTCACGTTTATAATATTAGTAGGATAGCAAAGAGTCACAAGATTCGATAAATCTGTCTCTAACAGGATGGCCCAT
The DNA here is from genome assembly GCA_916618145.1 of Emmelina monodactyla. Lineage (NCBI taxonomy): Eukaryota > Metazoa > Arthropoda > Insecta > Lepidoptera > Pterophoridae > Emmelina > Emmelina monodactyla. The sequence goes on along the minus strand of OU745304.1, from coordinate 8,516,484 downwards.
TTAATCAGTCACAGTTGTTCACCCAATTAAATTCGTACCACTTTCAACAGTTGTACTTTTTTTTCAGTTAACGAACCTGTCCTGACGTACAGTACAAGTAATGCGTCTTGATTTTATTTCCATTTGTTTTTGCAATGCAGAAGTGAACATTTACATGTAAAGTAATACCTGCTCGATAAGCTGTACTGAGACCGTGAGAAAATAAGTTTCATAGGCTTCTAAGAATCTTTGGTGATCGACAATTGAAGAATAAGAAGAACACTGTTATAAATAGTATCTGAATTCAGAAATTTAATTGTTGCTAGTTACAGACTTGGTTTCGTGGTGTTAAATGTTTTTTTTATTTATTATCCTATACTAATAAAGACAAGTAAAATAAAAAATAATTATATAATTTGGTGCGGTCGTTCTAAATTATGCGCGTACAAAGATTCTGGTGAATCATTTTAATACACAGATTGTAATTTTGTTTGCAACAACATCATGACAGGCATGTAATGTAAATAAACATTGCCAGTAATCCTCTCGCTAGTCCTCAAGAAGGTGTTGCAAGCCTCACTCACAACAATCGATGTTGCGACATCGTGTTTTCAAACGAAACGATCCGAAAGGAAAGCCGCTTATTGTCTAGCAAATATCACTTCCTTCTCCATTTAGGTAGATATCGTGCTAGTAGTTTACTTACCTGTCGAAAGTTATTTCTTTCTACAAATAAGGCCTTAAAAACAATGACATACGAAACATTAAAGTAAGAGAGAAGATAAAACTAGACGCAAGCTATTTAATTACTTTGAAATTCATTAATTAAGTGAGTAATAACCGATCTGTGTAACAAGTTTATACATTTCAAACTTTATGTCTCTGAATAGTATTTTATATGGTATGTTTTATGACTGATATCATTAAATACCAGGCATTAAATACCATAAAGAACCTAGATCAAAATGGAAAGGCTTAAACTTTGCTTTCAGTGCTGCTTGGCGCTAGGTTCACATTTAATAACCCTATGACATTGATGTCACCGTTTGCGGTAATGAAGAACTTCTTGTTATTCTCCTGTTAGTTTGGTTACTAGGTCTGTGAAATCATTTACAGCAGTTTTATTACAAAATAATAATAGTTTTATACCAAGTTGTAAACAGTAACCGTGGAACATTTTCAATGAGATTGTATGTGCTGTATAATCATTTTGGATTCGTTATATGGACAGAAAAGCCATTACGTTTTTAACGACGGCAATTTCGATGTAAAACAATTTTCTCATTCAGTCAAGGTTTTTGTACTAGTAAAATTGAAATTCCCACATATAAAGGTGGTCGAAATTAGAGATTTTTTCTAATGCAAAGTTCTTTAAACTTCGCTTTGTGTCCTAACCGGCTTTCTTTCTACTTTTGTCTTTATCAGTTCTATGTTTTAAATATTATCTGTATTGTGATTATTTGGGATCTCTGTTTCATCTACATAAACTCTCTAATAAGTTTATTTTTAGATATTAGCATCGAGTTCAGTCATAAACCAGCTTGATGAACGACACTTGATTCTAAGAAACGTTTGTTTGAGTTCAGTCTCCCTTGTCCACGTAACATGTGTGTAACATTTTTTTATTTGCTATTGAAGTTTTATGGTCAATTTAACCAGAAATCAAACGAAAGCAGCAGCAACTGAAGGAGTGAAGTACTTTCTTTTCAATACATCAACACAAGTATGTCAAAAGTTAATTTCTCTTAAATGATGAGATTAAAATGAAAATGCGTATTTGTGAAGGTGTGGTAAAATTAGTGATGGCTCGTAAAACATTAAACAAAACGGCACTTTTCACTCGATGTAGCTACTTACTCTGTGCTCCACATAGAATCCAGGGAACGACTGTTCGGCAGCGTGCAAGAAATAAAATACATAAATTTTCACATTTTATAGTCATACTTAAAAGTTGAAAAATGAAATAGAAAATGTTTGTCTCCTTATTAGTTAACAAAGAAGGCAGTTTGCGGTTGTAAACATTACAACTTATATGCTCGTATACCAATTAATAAAAAGATTGTCGTAACATATAGGAAAGCCGTGCTTCATGTAATATCAATCAATACTTATTTGTGTCACTTTAGTATAACAGTGAGTAGTTATAAATCACGCGTGATCCAGGCGTGACTTAGATCAATTCATGAGAACCGGAACAAGGATTTGCGTTTCCGTTCTTATTGTTTGAAGGCATCCTGCGTTCTAGTTGATGTATTAAAGCTGCCTAGCTGTAGACCATTTGATTTATCTTTCGTCGAGCCAACTATGTGATATATGACATAATTCAATATATAAATCATACAGTAATCATAGGAAGGAACAGAACTGGCTGGATGATGGATGGCCATTTAGCTTTTTGTGGGTTACATGCAACCAATTGCACTTTAGATTCCCTTTAAATTGCGGTTAAGATGTAACTCTCAGACACAATCGTTAAAATATTTATATAAAAGAAATATTTTGTTTTCGCATTCCGTCTACAATAACTCTTGCAATTTAGTATCTTACATTTATCTTTTTGACAAACATGCTCGTCTCGAAGGCTTAATTTTGATTTATGCTGAGTGCGCTCTCATACAGTCTCGTTGTGCGCCCACGCAGCTGATTGTTCTACAGCTATTATGACGCTGAACAAATTGTTTCCTCTCTTTTAGGCTTGGTTCAAATATGTAACACGAACGTTAGCTTATGCCAACACTTTTCTAATCCTTGTCAGTAACTTTTCAAAGGTATATCCAGAAAGATCCATAATTTCAACGCTAGACTCCAAGGTTTGATTTACTCCAGTCTTGCGCAACTTATCAATCTTGCGCATAATCACTTTAATGACGATAATCATCTCGACTCACGCGTGCAATCGCTCTCAGTTCGACACTTGAGTTGGTTTTGAGTCGAGTGACTTTCACTGCGCAGGCGCCGTGTATCAGCCAGTGTGGGCTCTTCCTAGACAATGTCCGTGATTAATCTTACGTATGTATAATCTCATGGTTACGCCATGTCAATAGGTGATGTCTATTATAATTTGTATCTCGACTATTTGATCCAGTTCCAGCCCTAATTGTACTCTTGTAAGCTCATTATGCAACATAAATACTGGCTCTAATGGATAGGTTGATGCTATCTACGTTTTTATTAGAATAAATTATTGTTTCAAAGCACAAACACTTCATAATCTCCTGTTACAAAAACAGCTACCTGTCTATATTATGGTGATCATGTTAGCAGCTCCATATTTTTTGCAGACTTACATAAACTGATCAACATGACTTGCATCTGCAAAATGATTTGCAAGAAAGTCCAAGATTATTTGGCGAGATTAGGAAAGCGTAACGATAACAACCTGTAAATTAAGTGTTGAGAGATTTTGATCAACAAAAAAGTTGTGAAAAGCGAGGCGATAAAATCAAATATCGTGTTTGTATGCCATCAGTGGTTAAAATCCTATTAATACATATTTAGAATATCTGTTTAACGGTTGCGTCTTTTATCGTTGATTGGAGTCAAAATATGTATACCAAGTATTAACCAGTTATCAATGCCGCCTATCTGGGTGAAATATTTGTAATATTCCGCCAAAAATTTACGCTTCATTGATGGTCTTGTAGCGTTTAGCAACGGCAAAGTGTCCGGTTTTAATGATTTCATTCACGTTTCATAAAATATGAATAAAATATATGTATTAACTGTTGCGAAAAAATAATCTTAAAGGTCAGTAAAATCTGTGTTTTTATTACTTTTAGGAAGTCTTACGGCTAAATATGTGTACAAAATATATAATAAATTACTATGTACAATACCAATAACAAGTCTCCACCAATTAATTAACAAATATAAATAGAAGAAAAGTTACAAAAAAATACAAAAATAATTGTTTATAAAATAAGAATGTGGAAATAGTTGTAGCATTAAATTTAACAAATATCCTAAATAACTTTAACTTAAACTAAACTAAAACTGAAGCAAAAAACTAGTACCTATTGTTACAACATATACAAAGAAAGCTGGGTACGAATACAAAAAATATTAATTAATTAATTAAAGTAAACATTCGCTATATGCTTTCTTACTAATGATGTGCTGGTACAGAATATGTCGATTTCAGAAATGGAATCATTAATAACTGCTGGCGCTCGCCGCATAAAACTATTGCGTCTATAGTTGGTGTTCGACGTTGGTACATGTAGGATAGCCCGCTGACGTAGGCGCACCTCATTGCACCGAAGACCTATCGCAGATAGGAGCTCGGGACTATCAACGGATCCATTAGCAATTTTTATGTAGAAACATACATCACTGATTAGTCGCCGAGTGTGTAGAGGCAAGAAATGATATCTTTTACACCTTTGAATGTAATCATTAGTCTTGGTATTAGCTTTAAAGTCTAAAAATCTAAGAAATTTCTTTTGGATAGCTTCCAATCGGTTTTTATAAACCTCGTATTGAGGATTCCAGACTTGACTCGCATATTCTAAGTGACTACGTACGAAAGCGCAATACAATATTTTTACAGGTTTAATGTTATTGAAAACTGCTGCGGTTCTCATTATAAAACCTAAAGATCTGTAGGCTTTTTAAACAATGGCTTCTATATGTTGGTCAAAGAGTAACTTGCTATCGTGCAAAACTCCTAGGTCTTTTATTTTCTCAACTTTGGAAATATTTTCATCCTTTAACATGTAGCCCATGTCTAGAGTTGTCTGTCTTCTAGAGTAGGACACATAGAAACATTTTAGAATATTTAACTCCAGTTTGTTCCTTTGACAGTATACCTCAAATCTAAATAAGTCGGACTGAAGTTTGTGAATGTCATCGAAACTTTTAATTACCTTAAAAACTTTCATGTCGTCAGCAAAAAGAACAACCTTAGAGTAATGAAAGCATTGGTTTATATCATTTATAAATATTGTAAATAAAAGAGGTCCTAGCAACGAGCCCTGTGGTACTCCAGAAGGGATGTTAATCCAGCTTGACATGTAACCACTAAGTACAACGGCCTGCGTTCTATGGTCAACGTACGAGCAGAACCATCGATATAGATCCCCGTGAATACCTGCCTTAAGCAATTTGTGCAACAGCAGCCGGTGATCGATGCGATCGAAACATTTACTATAGTCCGTGTAAATAACGTCGACTTGGCCATCATTTTCCATACCTCTGGTTATGTACTCATTAGTGAGAATAAGATTAGATGTAGTAGATCTATTCTTGATAAAGCCATGCTGCTCTTCACAGAATGTTGTTCGAACTACTGAGTAAACTTGAGAATAGACCAATTTTTCCAGAATTTTAGCAAACAAACATAGCTTAGAAATGGGTCTATAATTTTGAACATCAGCTTTGTCCCCTTTTTTGTGAACTGGAGTAACAAAAGCAGACTTCCAAATTGATGGAACGACACCCTCAGATACTGAACGACGGTATAAAATGCACAGTGGTTTCGCCAGGCTGTCAGCGCAGCTAACAATAAATGTTGCTGGTATGTTGTCGGGACCACCAGATTTCGAAGTGTCCAAACCCTTCAGCAATTTGAGCACTTCAGACTCATCCACCATGACTGTTCCAATACTACACGCATCATTACTTGGGCTAGTTACGTTCTGTTCCAATAGTGAAACCGTCGTCAACGATGTAGAGTCCGGCTCTAGGAAAGTTGAACGGAAGTACTGAGAAAAGAGTTCACTTATACTTTCTCCTGTATTAGCAGAGCTATAATTGAATTTAATTTCGCAGGGATAATTGCTGGATTTAGATTTGCTCTTTACGTAACTCCAAAAAGCTTTAGGATTGCTCGTAATAGAAGTCTCGACATTTCCAATGTACGTGTCAAAGCAATCTCTTTCAAGATCCTCCGCTCGACGGCGCAATGTTGAAAAAGATATGTAGTCAGACAGATTGCCGTAGGTTTTGAATTTACGATGGTATTTGTTCTTTTCCTTTAACATCTTAATAAGAGCTGAATTATACCATGGTGGATATGAATTGATACGAGCCTGCTTTGAAGGAACGTAGCGATCTCGACAATCATAGAGATGATTGTAAAACACGGATACAGCATTTTCAATACTATCCTCCATAAGCAATTTATTCCAGTTTTTAGAATTAAGCAAGGTTTGTATCGCATTGTAGTCACCGCGCCTATAAAGGAACCTAGCAAAGGGTTTGTCATTAAGAGCACGTGGCCTCATAAAAGCGGTGTTAATAGATATGGCTCTATGGTAAGCGTCTTCAGGCACTAGCGGACAATCACACGTATTAACAGAAACAGGAGAATTTGATAGTACGAGGTCAAGAATACGACCCATAAAGTTGCGTGCTGAGTTGTATTGTTGCAGAGAACATGACATAACCGTGTCAACGAAGTGTACCATATGTTCGCCTACAGGATTAGTTGGGAAAAGCTCGGGCCCACCATCGCTAGAGCTCCAAGTGATTGAGTCGCCAAAGTTAAAGTCACCAAGTATAAGGAACTTATCAATAGGATTTGTAAGTACAATTTCATTTAGACTTACGAAATTATACAACTGTGTTTTGTAACTGTTTCCAGAGTGTTCCTCAATAAGGTACAGGGCACAAATATGGATCCTAGAGGATAAGTTTTCAGGTTTCCGTTTTAGTGTAATTGTGAGCCACAGATCCTCCGCCGAACTACGCCAGTCACTGTTCTCGATTGCAACTAAGTCACGTCTAACAGCTATCATAACTCCACCGCCTTGAGACTGACGTGTGTGATTGTAATTGCGATCTCTTCGCCACAGAAGGTACCGTCCGTCAACTAACTCGGCATCTGAAATTCCCTCCAAGAGCCATGTTTCCGTTATAACTATGATATCAAAAGAACATAAACAAACATTTCTGTAGAACATATTGGTCTTCGTGCGAAGTCCACGAGCATTCTGGTAGTAGATATTAATAGACATTGCAACTAAGAGCTATACACCAATAATAGATAAAGTAGGATATAGTTAATTTAGGTACGACCAGCACATAATCAGTATAAAACCAGACACAAGATATAACATAAAGGTTTACAAAAAACAATAATCTATACATAATATCTAAAATAAAACAATGTGAACTAATAAAATGTTGTAACATACAAAATAAAATATGAGAAAGTAACTTTAATTAGAATATCTCTTTAAATATCTTGTCAAAATGTCCGCAACAGCAAAAGTCCGTTACTTTAAGTGCTAATAACGCTGTAGCCACGTGTGAATTAATATACAACTTCACGTTAGATACAACTCCAACCGAATATAAACTAATCATAAACTTCTTCCAGCAAGGAATTAACCTTCGAACATTCATATAAAATAAAATAAATCTCCAGACACACCAATTATGTGACCCTAAAGTAAGTTGCAGTAAGCACTTGTGTTATAGGTACCACTTAATGGACTAGGGGAGAACTTAGTTACACCCAGACACACAGAAAGAAATTGTATTTAAATTCAAAACGAAAATGTGTCTTGAGCAATATTTTTTTGCGTAAAAAATATTTCACTTCATGTAAGAAATATCTCTTCACACAAGGCGGCACTGAACCATCAAGGAAACACTTTTACATATTAAATAAAGAGCGCAATATTCATGGAAATAAGAATTTCGTGTTTTAAATTAGACCCAAGACAATTCAATCAAATTTGATAAGTTTCAGATATAGTTTTATGGTTCTTGAGAGAAAGATATTTGATTCAAAATTACTTCTCTAAAGGAAAGAGTTCACATACTGGATCCAAATCTATAAGTTCTTACATTAGTAAGAAAGAAAAAGAAGTCGTTTCAAAATAGTTACATTCTCAACTAAAATATTTTTTATTATTTATTTCTTCCTTTAAAAACGACGGCCTAGGCTTTCTTCTTCCAAGAAACAAACTTTCTTAGAATAAATAATTTACTAATAAACTTTCTTGGTGATTATATAGTGTTGCCAGCGATACACTAAAATCCCTAAAATCTCTTTTTATTTATATTACGTTTTTAACCTAATAATATTATAAATGTGAAAGTTTGTGAGTATGTATGGATTGATGGATTAATGGATGTATTTATGTATGTTTGTTACTCTTTTACGAAAAATTTACTTGACCGATTTGGATGAAACTTTACAGATATATAGGTTATACATTAGAATAACATTATAGGTTACTTTTTCTCATTTATAATATTAGTAGGATAAATTTAAATTCATAGGAAACGAGATATTTGCAATAAATATGCCCTTTAGCCCAAAAAATTATATCCTTTAAATTGAACTTTAATACGGAATTAGAGCATGCAATAGAATACTTTTAATGTTATATTTATTAATTAAAAATAAATCTTATTGTCTCTATACATTTTTAAGGAAAATTTTAAAAGTGCCTGCCTCTCAATTTTATAGGCATATTTTTTTATAATATAGGTAAGCATTTAAAAGAATAGTCCTTTTTTTCTTCATATTTCGTTAACCAGTTCATTTCATTTCATCATTAATATACGATTTTTTATTTATTTTATAACGACACTTTTTTATAATTTTTTATCAATATTTGTTTGATGGAAATATTTTGTCAACTTTTTAGCACTAATTTGACCGTAAGATAATGGCAACATTATTTTATTTCGTTCGTTGACTTTGTTTGAAATTGTTTGTTCGTGCTTCTTCCTTTCGCGGTTCGTTTTTATTAAAAAGTATTATTTTATTAGATAACGAAAACTACTGAACGTCGTTATTTTTTGAATAATTGAATCAACAATAACTCTACTGTAGCGAATGAGTAATAAGTTGTTAAATAAGTACAATTTTTGTATTAACATTTGGTGCACACCACCCTTAGTAGGAGTTTAAGGTATGTACCTATTTTGTTTGTCATAATGACAAATTAATCTAAATCTGGCACTATATTGATTGTTAACTGTTAAATGTTAATTTTTTTCAGGAAACTACAAACAGAAGATTACAATTTCCCTTCAGAAAATATAGCCTCATATTACCTACCTACATGAAATCTGTTCCAACTTCAAAATCGTATACGGGCAAATACATTCCTGCAAAGGGGAAATTAGTAGATAAAGTGAGAAATCTATTATACATTTCTGAAGCGAAAAGAAGGACAGCAATCAGGGACTCAGATGCTACTAAAACCAATAATACAGAGGACTTTGGTATGTATATAAAAAAATAATGTTTGAATTGGAACTTTCATATGAATGGCATTGCTTCCATTAATAATAATAATCTGAGAGGAATCCATACTTCATACTTATCTATGCTTTATATTTTAAATACTAAACTAACAATGTCTGTCTGTAATGCTTTCACTTTGACATATTTTTAGTATTTAGACTTGATTTAAGATGGATACCAATCATGTTATAAGTGGAATTTTTACATTTTAGATGCAACAACTGAAGAAAATATTATATGGCTACAAAACAATAGCGAATCCTGGGAAGAGGTTATTGAAAAGAGGCGAAATACATTCCCTATTAGGAAAAATCAAGAACTAAAGACAATCCATGAATACCTCGAAAGATGGAGTATTTTAAATATGACAAAGGATATGTTTTGGTAATTCAAGAAATTAGAACTAGCAAGAAGAAACATTATTATTCACAAACAATCAATAATAATTGTATCAAAAATTTAAGTATCTGGTTTCAATAAAGGAAATTCTTAAAATAAGTAAATCTATTTATTTTCAAGAACCATGCAGTCTAGTACCGAGTAGCAATACAACTACATTTAAGTCTGTTTGTTTCTTGGTCTAAGAATTAACGAAATTGAAGCAAGCAGGAGGCAGTTGATATCTAAGAAAGATAATGTTTTGAATAAATAAATTGTAAATATTCTTTCAAAAAAGTTACAACTCAAATCAAAGTGTTGAGTTCTTGAGAAAAGATGAAATTATTTATTGGAGTAAAAAATTAGTAAATACGATTAAGCATTTAAATACTTAATATTTTAAAATATAAAATTGCTTGCTACAAATATCTTATTGTTTCCTGATATACAAAACAGGATATATCTTGCGCTAAATAAACTTATTTGGCAAAAGCAATAATTTCTTTCTGTGCACGAGCCAATATCGAAAAACCATTTTAACGACATTGGCCCGACCCGGGGATCGAACCCGGAACCATCTGCTTAGCAGTCCGGTATATATGTTACGGCTAATACCCGAAGTGCGGCTACACCTAGTTTTAGCCGGTTAGAAGTGTTTTTAATATGGAAAACTGTAATATTTTTTTTATACCTATGTATATAAAAACTGGCTTGAATCATGAGTCGACGGAGTCCCGCTATGCGGGACTCCTTTTTCTGGGTGGTATCAAAAAAGTAACCTAACTAACCTAACCTATTGATGTTTCTAACCGACTAAAACTAGGTGTAGCCGCACTTCGGGTATTAGCCGTAACATATATACCGCTGCACCGCAGAGGTCGTCAAAAATATATAGTTTTTTCTTATTCCTTGTATAAGAACTACTGCGTACTTACGGCGAGTTCCTCGCTGGTGTAGGCGGTGAGCGTGCGCCGGTCCTGCTGCAGCACGCAGTAGTACGGCTCCCAGTTCGAGGAGACCCCGACCAGCGTCCCGCTGACCGCCGTCGGAGTCGTCTCCGCTGAAACCAAACATAAAATACTGAAAACCAACTTCTCTATAAAATTTATGGTATCAGGTATCGCTTTTTGGAAATCCAGAACTAGATGAAACTTGATTTAGTAAATACTATGCAAAATTCGCTATATATCTCTACATTCTATGGTCTATGCCTCAAAAGGAAATATAAACCGTCAACTTCCGTTTGTCTTTCACAAGCCATTTACTTAGGAATGCGTTCTGGTATCAAGTTGAAATTAATATCAGATATTAAGAAGTGTAGTTGTCGACGGTATATTTTAATTAATATTTTTATAGTTTTAGAAAAATTACTGATAACCCAACATTTAAAAGATTATTTTCAGAATCTTCTTTATTTTTAACACGCTTATTTTTTATTTTACATTAGCTTAGGTTGTAGTTATGTCTGTATGTATCGGAAACTTTGAACGTAATTTTGACATACTTTGGAACTACAGTTTAATTTGAAATTAATTTATTTAGGACCGATGAAAATGCAATATTATGTAAACTCCGTCGTGCGTGATATCCTTAATTATTCGCGTACCATTGAAGGCAGAAGCGGCAGCGCTCCTTACACTACACATGGCTGAGTGTCAAGCGTGTTTTTTGGTTTTGAAAACTGTTATCATTTGATTTACCATGAAGACGAAGTTGTATTTTTTTTCCTTAATGACAACTACAGTAAAAGTAAAAACCGGCAATAAGCGTCATACGATTCCCTACGCCTAGGTGCCAGGTAATATAGGCAACCTATTTATACCGTGTAAAATACAACATTGACCAGTTTCCAACAACATATTATAGTAATTATGTAGGTTACCGTTACATTCTGAAGCTTAGTGTAATAGCTATCAAAGCTGTAAGTATCCATCAACACAAAATACGTTCAAATAACCTGCGCTTACTCTAACCGTTCCATAGATTTGCATAAACGTAGCTTACCTATCATAAAATTATACCTGTGACCTCCCTCTAAGTCGTTACATAAGCTGCGCAGACGCCGCCGCTGGGGATTTATAGGAAAGCATATCTCAGCCTGGCAAGCGTTAAAACGATTTATTTTAAAATTCAAACAACTTGCGAGATACTTGTTCTTAACTGGTTGTGTAACTTCGAGATGCAAACTCCCGCGCCGCGTGAAAAATGGCTCGTGATGACGTCACCTTGTCAACAGATCAGAATTTTTTTGTTGAGACAAAGCTGTCAATTTTAGCATCGTTTCTTTTTGAAAGCTTAACTTTGCTTTACCGATAATAAGTCTACTAATACTAATTACTACTAATACTAATAATAATTACTGCTCTACGTTTTAAATTAAAAGTATAATAAGGCATAATAAAGCGGCCACGGGCATAGTATAATAGCCTAAATTAAGAATATAAAAGTCATAATCGGCTTGGCAACGGAGTTTTATTTGTAAATAAGTACATCTATTTAAAGGACAATGACAGTAATTGAGGTACCAGTCGTCCCAATAAAGCGCTGTACTTGCTGCGGGAACAACCCGGCTTAGATTAATGTGCTCCATTTAAATCTATTAAACCATGACTCAGGACATTACGAAACAAACTGTGTGCTTTATTACTGGTCATATTTTTTTTGTAGAAATCTTAATAAAATAAACGTTAGCAACTCAGAGCTATTATCACGCAAAGATGATGTAGGCGGATAGATGCATGTAATTAAACATTATGTCATTATTATTATCTAAATTATCAATCATCTACATATTAAATCATGAACATACCTCCCACGCCGAAACATTACAATCAGAGATTCGATGCGGTACAATTATTCATATCCAAATAATGACGTACTCTGCAATCATCGCCGCTCATTTTAATATTTTGGCGTGATATCTGAATAACTTTTTGTAAATATTTAACTTTTTAATTTTTTGTAAAGAAAGTACACGTAAAGCATATTATTATTACAAATTGGAGACTGAGAATGAGTTATTTTTTTTATTTTATTTTCATTACGTTAGCACAACACTACAGCTGCCAGTTAGCTTTCCTGCCTTAGTTAAATCTATGTGTAGGTAGTATCTACATTTTATCAGTGTTTTATGGTTACCCTCACACAATGTAAGATAGACTGTTGACTATATAAAAGGTATAAAATATGAATGGGCATACTTTATAAATGAATAGTAGATACAAACTTGAAGCAACCTTCATTTTTTTGCGATAAGCCAACTTGTGCAATAAAAGCCTAGGGCTATGGGCAAACTTTATTGAATAGCCTTAAAGTTGGTGTTTTATCAGGGGCACTACAATATTATCAGTTTAAAAAAGTGAACTTAAGATCAACTATGTAATGTAGGTATGTATTGTCTTTACTTAAAGCCATATTTTTTACTCCGGTTTAAAAACTGAACATACATTAAAAGTTAATCTGTATACTGATATTGACGTCAAGGATTCTAATACCAAAAACACTTAATTAATTCCATTTAGCTATGTTAATAAACTATCTTCCTAAATAGATACACAGTGGTTTCCTAGCCCGAGCGCTTTTAACGCTTTGGCCGCGAGCGCCTGGATCCAACGCGTCGAGTTCAGTCACGCACTCGCGCCTTGCCGAGTAGCGCTCGTGGCGGCCATGACTACACAGATAAGCTTTAATGGATTATTGTATTTGCTCGTTTTAATATAATAGATTTATGAGTACAAGCTTGGATTTAAGTTTAAAATTGGTTCGTTTAAGTGTTGGAATTAAGAAATAAACATTTTATGAATCAATTACTAAATATAGTCACAAACATATTTTTGGCATGAGTCGAATGTTGCTATTGTAACTTGTTAGTTATATTAACTATATTTCACTATCCTAAATTTCAATACAAACATAAAGCTAACTGTCGTCAATGTACTTTGAATAAAAAGTAACGTTACAGCCTTCGGCATGACAAGTCGTGCCACGGCAGAATCTGCGAAAGGAAATAACTTCACAATCGTGATTTTAAAAATTCAAATTCCCATTCCCTAAGTAACAGTTAGTTTTCGAGACCGTCAATAAGTGTTAAAAACGACAGGATGTGCTTATTGCTTTTTATTTTTGAAGCAATAAGAATAATGGATGGTGAATTCATAAATTATAATTAATTTCCAATTTAATTAATCTATGAACTACTGAATACTTTAAAGAAGTTAAAAAGGATGTTGACAGTATTTTTTTGATGAGTATTCCCAAGTAATAAGTCCGACCATAAAAATCGCCTCTAGGCCAATTTTACTACAAGAACCTTTCTTGTACAAACCAGAAATTCTTGTCATTGATATAACGATTACTATTTAATTTATTTAAAAACCATAACGGTTACTTGTATTGGTTATTGCCAATTAGAAAAAATGCTGACGATTTATTGAGTTGATTTATGAATCAAGAAGAAACAACGAGTGAAATACGATGAATGTACCTTTTGCAACTGCGGTATTTACTTTCATTTCGTTTTGTTTGTTCAAAGCTCTGAAAATAGCTGTAATATGCGACAAAGGCTCACAAATGGAGAATGTTACTAGGTATGCCAAATCGCTTGAAATTTTGTCTCAGTAAAGCCTGTATGCATACAAATACACTAGTTTTTGTTGTAATCAAAAATACCCAGTAGTTTTGATTTTATAGGCATTCAAAGTTTCGAAAAATATCGAGTCCCGCTAACAGTCACGTGACCGCTTGTGACGTCTTACCACAACGCGCCAGCGGTGGCGCATATAGCTGGCGCGGTATTTTATTTTATTTTTTTATTTATTTAACATTTAATGTATATTTTTTTTGTGTTTTCGGTCGCTTATTAGTAAATATAAATATTATTCTTTATTATACGTTAATAGTAAATATTATTCTATTAATAAATTGGGTATAGGTTTCGAAAAAAGGTAATCGTGTAATCTATCTAAAATAGATGAATTAATGGCTGCGCATTATTTATCAAGAAATAGTGATTTAGTTGCCGCCGAAATGTTTGATATGTTCTAAACTGTTTTATCAAAACAAAATAACCAATATAATAAAAATACTAATGGAAGAATGCAAGTCCAATAGTAGAAGTATGTACCTACCTACCTATCATTATTTTTTTTACGTTAAAGACAACAAATCATGTATCATAGTTTTGTAGCTATAGGTAGGTACGTCCTTCTAATATTATAAATGTGAAAGTTTGTGAGTGAGGATGTATGAATGTTTGTTACTCTTACACGTAAAAACTACTGCCCCCCAAGTCAAGTGGCAAGTGATATTTGCGATAGCGAGTGAATAGAAAAAATATGTATGAAACTGTCAAATTGCAAGCTTGTCAAAAATTTATTCTATTCACTTGCTATCGCAAATATCACTTGCCACTTGACTTGGGGGGCTGGACGGATTTGGATGAAACTTTGCAGTAGGTTACACATCAGAATGACACATAGGGTACTTTTTACCGCGGGAAAACTTCTCATTCCCACGGAAACCGACTTCTACGCGAACGGAGTCGCGGGCGGCCACTAGTATGTATACAAAGATACCGCTCTTCTAAGTAAATTTAAATACATGCATTGATTTAGTACTAACTAGCTTTAGTTAGCAGCTTCGCCCGCGTTTCCCTCGGGAACTGTACATTTTCCCAGGATTAAAAGAAGCCTATGGATTATTTCAGTCTTCGTCCAGATCCGTTCAGTACTTTTTGTGTGAAAGATAACAAACACAATCTTCCGCGTTTATTATATTACTAGGAAGTAGGGTACCTATACGATCTAGATGTAGGTAGTTGAACGTTACAGATGCACTTTACCTTTACTATTTTATTTAAGTAATTTAATTTATTTTTTATTGCAAATGTAGATGATATGAACTAAACCTCTTTTATTTATTTGTATTTTTACTAACAAATTGTTTAATGGTATTGGTTATGTTCAAGTTAAAAGATTTGGTGATGTATGTATGTATCCTTTGGAACTGTAAAAAACAACTTTTCCGGCGAATTGATAGTTGTATTTTTACATTTAGGCACAACACATGATTTCCTAGTAGTTGGATTAGACATTTTTAAAAGTATTTAGCTTTAATTTAGACGACAAGTGCGCGCGGCCGCGAGCGTACTGAGTGAGCCAGACCGAGCCAGTTGTGGTGTGACGTCACACCGCCACCGGCAGCCCGCGTCGTGCGGTAGCAACTTATTTTACTTATAAATCGGAAACTAATTGACGCATCGAAATAATTCTTTCACCAGTATTTTTTATTTTTGACAGAGAATACGAAGAGATAATAATCAAAAATTGTTAACATTCTCCATTGTCTGATACCAGTTAAGAAGTCATTATTAAACGTGCAGTGTATTCAATTTGACGATGTTACCGCGATGCGGCTGCTACCGTAGCCTGAAATAGTTCGGTAACAAGAGACGATCAAAACAAAACACAGTGTGGGAGGCGAAAACATGGGGTTGCATACGAAACAACATTACTGCTGCAGACCGATCGAGTTGCAATACAAACTTTAATGTACATTCAACGTTAAAAAGCTTTTAGAAAGTCACGCTTTGTTCAATAAAGATACAGATTTTAAAGTAACTAGCTGTTTTCGAAGCACATTAGGTAGTCAGTTTCGTCCGGTCTAAAATGGTCAAATCCTGGATAGCTAGAGTTTTTTCACGTTTGATCTATCTGTCATGCCCTTTAAAAAGTTAGTAAATTTAAAAAGCGGATTTAGTTTACTATGTAGTAAATCTGAATAGCTAGATGGATATTGGTGACCGAACTTTAATAGTCTACTTCCCATTAAAAAAATAAATTGACTTATAAAAAAACTATGAACATGTGTGTAGCTAATTCATAAAAAGCTATGAAAAACAAAAGCGTATGAATTAATTAACCTTCTACGCGAACAAAAAATGAATTCCATGACATTAGGCCAGAGGGAGCTCAGCGGAAAGGTCACTGGTAGATCAGGTGGAAAGGGCAGCCGCAGCGCCCGCGCACTGATTACCTGTATGATACCCGCATTGTTACTTACAGGTAATTAAAGGTGCCGAGGTTAATAATAAACATTTTTGTTATCTCTTATTTATTATAGTATACATACTACGGATTAATAGATATTTTAGGATAGTGGTAGGTATACTTAAACTGAAATTACACAAAGTTAAGTAGAGTAAAGATGTCAAACATAAGTTTCAATACGTAAACGCGTAAGTAGTTGAATTAAAAAACTGCTGTTATGTTAGAAAAAAATACGGAACATTAAAATACGTGCCCAAACCTAGGTGTCATTACACTTAGTTTACAAGAGAAATTATGCAATGCAAACTGTAAATTAAAAACGCTGCAAGTAATTAAGTAATTGTTAGTATCATGACTCATTAGCACGCACCGTGGGAATGAGACATTTCAACCATGAGTTATTCAGCTAACTATTTCCATCTACCTTCTAATACCATAACGATTAAGTACCGGACTAGTTATTAATGTCATTGTGGAAGAACGTTAATCATTCGTCATTCTTAGAAAATATATGTTTTTGAAGTTAAACTAATGATTTGTTTACTTAAATACTATATATTATATAGTGAAAGACAGCTTGTAGACGATGGTAACCATGACAGTGTATTTCCAAAATAAAATAAGTTAAAAATGGTTTATGCAGCCGGTGCAAGTATGGTACCAAATAATAATACTATTTAAAATCGTCAACTTATTCCATGGATATTTAATTGCTACGAATGGCTCCAAAGTAATTCGAAAACTACTACTTAACTTTTCTAGTTTAGATAAAAACCTACAGCGCGAGACACTCTACCTATATCGCTTTGTGATTTCTTTGCAGAACAACAACTCCTTTAATTTCAAAACGAACGTCACATGGAAAACTTGTCATGTAATATGTACGATTGTATGATGTAAGTTTTCCATGTACCGTTATCTTGTAGAGTTGTCCCAGACGACAATTTGTGGTGGCGTCTAATTTCATTGTGAAAGTGCTATTTCCCCTATAGCGTAGGCGACAATGCGCACCTTAGTAATTAGAGTGGGAGGCCGTCGGAAAATAAATTAACTAAAATATATTGTTTCAGATGGTATTTAGCGACCTTCTTAGTAACATCAAATTAATGGGCGCTAAATTATGCTTGTACTTAGTAGGAATCTAATTTTGCACCTACGCTTCTAAAACAATGTTCTTGTATTTGTATCTTACCGAGAATTTCCAAAATATGAAACGTAATAAATTAAATTTTGTCATCTGGAAAATTTTCATAAAAATGTGTTAACTTTTTAGTGTCATTTCTGCCTATTTTGTTTTTTTTGATATCATTTAAGAAAACCATTCCGATTGCGAATTCATTAATAGCCTTGCTGATTCTAAAAGTCGATCTTTACTTATCTTCTAGAAGTACTAAGAACCAAATCAAATAATAAATCAATGCTAAATTATCTCTCCAATAATTTGCATCATACTAATTTATTTACTACGATTGCATAATGTTTCCAACTATCTTGGCAATATTTGTAAACATAGGCTTGCCTATATATTTTACAACATCCTCTCCTGGGCAGAGAGATGTAATGTAAACAGATACGGTGGCACTCTACGCCACTAATAATGTTGATAGAGACAGGAATATAAAGCAATCGAAATACAAGCTATATCCTAAATAAACGTAAGTTATACTGCAATATAGTAAACAAAAATATACGAAGTTGGTACTTCTTCTAATTTACAATAGAGTCATTAGAAACGCCGTTTAAGCCTTTACAGAATATTTGTTGTATATTTTATATTTTGTTTATAAACAAAAAAACAACCAATAAAACAAATACCAGAAAAATACTTCCTTCCTCAACCCAACATTATACGCAGAAGCCATAGAATACCATAGCTAAGTTTAACTCCCACTGTTTTTCTCAACAACTTTACGCAATATCAACATCATCATTCACGATGAGTACTCTAGTGTCTTATATAACAATGCATCCACATTATAGAGGAAGCCCTATAACCTTAAAGTAGATTAGAGATGTTTGATGGAAGCATCGCGATTGGGGGCGGGTTATTGGCAGTTTTGCAAGGCATGATCGCGCGAAAGATAACATCGGGTCAGTTGATGGACAATTCGTAGTAATTGAGATTTTACTTTTAATTATGCATTTAAAATGCTAATTTATTAATTTTGAAGTAATAGATACTGGAAAAAGGAACTTCAAAATTCGTAGTAATATTAACTTTATATGTATTCTATTATGATAAATCATAGTAACATTATGAGTGCAAAAGTTTGAGGGGATGTATGTATTAATGTATGTTTTGTTACTCTTCAAACCAAAAACTTGTTTACGGATATAAATGAGATTTGGTATAGGTATTGTAAGACATGTAATGATATCGGGTACCTTATTTCAATTTCTGCGAATTTACCATAAATCTTTTGATGAATACTATCTGAATTTGCTTTACGAATCATATTTGTGTGTTCTGCGCACGCGCCGCTGCGGTAGTGGCACACATGATGCTTCCACGAAAACATGCACTTGCTTCCTAGTGTTTAGTCATAAATAAATCAACGTATATTTTTAGGTATTAATAAGAAAATTATCGGTTACATGCATTTTATTCCTTAAAGCTAATAAATTTGATAATATTTAATTATTAATATTGTTTAATCCAACAAACATACTTTTCTCTTTTTTACTATACCGCTACAAACCACGGATACCTACCTATTAAGAACTTCGTACAGACGCGGTTAAACTCAAAAAACACACTAGCATTCCTATTCAATTACAATCTCATATTATTTATGTTTTAATTAATACGTTATTACATCACACAATCGACTATTTATTCGCAACTTTTTGATTTAACGTTCATGTTTTTTGATTTATTTGACATTTTCCATACAAACATAAAAATACATAACATGTTTTTGTATTACTCGTAATAGCCTTTGGTCGAACTTGACAGGCACACTTGGTAGGCACCTCACGGCCAAATTGACAATAATAATATTTTATTTACGCGAAATCGAAGTAACCTAGAAAAGCCATTAGCAATAAGGCAACATCATCATACAAACTTCATTGTACAATCCTCACACAAACGCATACAATCTCTGCATTAGTTGAGTTCTTCTCTGCGTAAATCCTGCCAACTCTTGCGCCGGTACATTTATCTCAATCACAAATCTATCTGTGTGTCCGCTTTAGTCTGCAATGATATAACTCCAGCCTCGTTTCAATTGATCCGTGACGGTAATGGACGTGACTTTATTGAAATATTTCGACTTATAACGAGTCGTAATGAGCTGATATCTTTATGTGGTGGAGCGTACGTGCACTATCAAAGGGACACGGGGTCAAGACTAGGGATGTTAGTGCTATTGCAGATAAAATATATTGAGAAAAATATTATTTACTTTTATTTACTGGTTGATTAAATGTGTTGAGGTCAATAGCAGATAAAATTGTACATAAATACGAGTATAATTTGGCGCACCTAGAATTTTGTTCAACTATATTGTATTTAAAACAAATATACTTCTTGTGGATCTTATTTATTCTCATTGGAATGACAATAGGTTTATTTAAAAGAATGCAAAATTTTATTTAAATAGTAATATTTTAACATATTATTACCTTAGCATTTTCGGGTATATTTCTTCATAAACTCTAGAATTGATAAACTTGGCAAATGCAAATATTTTGCAGAACAACTTTCACGAATTCTATAAATTAAAACATATAATTTTAAGTGTAAAAAAGATACATACAAAAAGAAAAGGTTTATCTCATTCCCCAACACTGATTTTATGTTTAAAATATATAAATAATATATAACAGTTAAATCTATTTTAATTAAGAATTATTTTTGTTACCGTTGTACCCCATCCCTATGCGGCATAAAGGAGAGCACCAATAAACAAAACATCTTTACGACTGACCTGAGTTTGTTCCTTTTGCGTCAAAGAATCAATTATTAACACACGAGCAAACACGGCTGCTATTTCTTATTATTCATAAGCACTTTATTTCATATAATAAAATCCGGGAGCTTTTGGTTCTCACGCGATCCGAACCTCGGCGTGACCTTCAATTGAATTTATTTTTTTCTTAATTATACGTCGCTCATTGTTGCCAGCCAAGCACCCTTTAAAAAGTTAATAGTTGTTCAACGCCGGATATAAGAAGTCCCTCTCATTACAAACCAACGTTAGAGCGTCAACGACAAGTTATTATTATAGTAATACAGGATAAAACTTAATAAACTGTCATCATAAATCAAAATTAAGAAGAACAAAAGATTCTCTGACGCGAGGGATATGACATTTAAACAATACCTTCTTGTATAAAACCTCTGTATAATATAAGATTGGGAGAAATTTGAATTTAGAATTAACATTTTTGAATATAACGTAACATGTAAATAAGGCTGGCTAGGCCGGCTACCTAATGATTAAGCTATGTTTTTCGCCATGGCATTACTTTTAATTGGATGGAGAGTGAGCGAAGTGGTGAAGTGGACCAGTTCGGGCAGTGGGCAGCAACCGGTGAAACAAGTGCGCCGGCGCATACAGGCCGCCAGGGTTGTTCTATTTCATACCCATGTATCAAATCTAGAGGGAAATAAATTGATGATTGATTGAGGATGATATAGTATATTAAAGCTGTTCATTTGTTTTGGTTAGCATACGGTACTTATTGAAATATTTCAAAATAAATACCTATGCGTATTATACCACAATAAACATACGATGTTCATATTATAATATTATGAACTTGTAAGGATAATTGTGAGCTTTCATTTCATATCCGCTAGAGAGGGGCAGACTGAAAACCTTTGTGGTTGTTGCCAGCATATCCATAGCCAGAGCTCTAGGTAACAACTAAGTTCTGGGTATTCTTTTGGGTATTCGTTTCTTACACCTATAGTGCCTGCATACATATAATTAAGTTCGTATACAATCTTCCTTTTTATACAGAAAAATGTGAATATAGTTAAAATTTCAAATTGAGGATACAACCGAGGTAGATACACGAAACAAGATTGGGCGCGTGCGCCTAGACCTCCTTCAAGTGTTGACATTTAGAAACTACTTAACAATTTTTAAGCATCTACAGCTAAAATTTAATATGTAAACATTAATGTAAATTGATGCTGATGTCTTTTTATGCACATAAAATTATCATTTTTCCATACGCCACTCCACTAGGCCACTGGAACAAGGATGGGCCGGTTTAATATATTCTAAGTTGCCAAATCTACTTTTAATTATGTAATTTTGAAATATTTACAAGCGGAAGAACAAGCTGCTTTATTAGAAATTCATAAATTAAATACACGATTCCAAAGATAAAACTTCGTTGAATGATATAAGGTATTTAATTCGCTTTAAAAATTACCTATTTTTGATAGGAAAATGACTGTCGGAAAACTGAATAATAACATAAGTGTACGTTTAACTAAATATACGTTATTTTCCGATACTTAAGTAATTAGCTTGAACTCAGTCGACTAGAAAATTTTAATCGTATAGTTGAAACAGGTAATTGATTAAATTAAGTTATAGAGCAAGACATTATTACAACAATAGATATGTTGGTACGTAAATTACTGATTGTGAATGACGCAAACGCGTTTGACATCTAAATAGTATAAAACCATTCATAAAACTTACACCATAGTCCATACCTAGTTATCTCATTTAAATTTTCAATCATTTGAAATATTTACTAATATTTTAATGAAACATTTTTTGGTTTCAACACCATATATTTATCTATACATTAATTAAATCAATGTTGCTTAAACTTATCTGCCCAAAAGAAACTCTACTTTATAGAAAAAAAACGCAAAAGCAATATAAGGTTAGGTTAAATGAGAAGTTCAGTTAAAGTTACTGAAATATAATCCCATGCCAGTAACCTGAGCAAAGAGTTAATGAAACTGTGTTTGTTCTGCGGAACCGTGCTGCCCTCAATGTCACCTACAAAAGGTAGATTTTAACTGACAAAGTTAACTTGATTAACATTCAATCTTTCCGCTAAGTTTATTTAAAACTTTCCACTATGCTCATCTACAAGTTATATGATATTCAGCATATATTTTCGCTTTTCAGTTCAAAAAATAAAAAAAAGTAAATTATACACTCTCTCGCGGATTTATAGTTTCTATTTTTGTTTCATTTGCAAAATATGTACTAGAATATAAAATAGTAGAACCTAAATTTTCTGTTTAAAGCTAAAATATAACATGTGATCAAGGCATTTACAAAAATGCTTTATTTATGGGTTAATATGGGTTTAATAAAAATCCAAAGTATAGCGTATTTTTATATGTATAACTTTTATGGCCTGCGTATTTTATATTTTAATTCATCCGGCACCAGAAACATTGTTACAATTTAAAGTAAATGGCAACTGTTTTATTATTTTCAATACCACCAAATTCCTTCAACTTTAAGTGACATTTAACACCGCTCGTAAAAAAAACAAAATTAGTGTCTTTAATAACTAATTATAAGCTCTTATCTCGTAAAACCTATGTTGTCCCATTTAAGTGGGATACTACTGGTTTTTCTTTCGTTAGTGGACATAAAATTCGTGAAATCTATTAAAATGACTCAAAAAATCTAGTTTGGCCTACTTAATTATTTGCCAAACACAATAACATTAAGAAAAAAATATATCAATCATTCATTAAGTACTCGAAATATAGTATGTATTGCATACTCATACATTGAGACATGTTTTTGTTAAAAACACATGTAAAAGGTTTAAATAAACAGTACAGTAAACATTCAACATCGGATTGTTCTTACACGTTATTTAAATTTAGTCGATTCTAATTTCATGTAATAAAATCGAATTAAGTTTTTATTATTTTCAATTAGTTACAATTTTAAATGAATAAAAGGAATAGAAGTTGCTGTTTTCAATATAATCTAGATCATTGTTTTTATACTATCCGGGATTTCGCGCGGTAATTTCAAAGCAAAAAGGTAACGTACCTCTTTGCCCGACGTTTCGATAGGGTTACACCTATCGTGGTCGCGGGCGGACTGAAGCATGGCGGCGGCTGGAGAGACTACTTAGCACTGACAGTTTGAGTCCTACCCTCACAATTTTTATTTTTTGTAAAAGTCACTATGAAAACACACGGCACACTATGCTGACCGTATCCGCAGACGATTCCGACGATAAATCTTGAGACCGGTTTTTAATACCATGAATGACCGGATTCCACGAAGATGACAGCTTATAACCATCCTCTCTATTGAACGTCTTGTTCTTTTTAATTTCTATGGCTTCCCGTACCATTCTAGGGTAGTATTGACGTTCGGTTGAGAGAATTCTCGGTTTGTGAAGCTCGATCCAGTGGTTCGGTCCTTCATTAAGTAAATGCTCGGCGATTGCAGATTTGTTCGTCTGTCGGTTTTTAACTGCTGCTATGTGTTCTTTTACTCTTTCGGCAATTGTTCGTTTTGTCTGGCCGATGTAAGAACTACCACAGCTGCAGTCAATTTTATATACACCTGGCGTCTGAAATGGAATGGTGTCCTTCGGAGAGCGCACCATGTTTGCTACCTTTGTGACCGGAACATATACCGTCTTGATGGAGAGTTTTCTTAGTGCGGTTCCAATTTTGTCCGTTACTCCCTTCACATATGGTAGAAATGCTGGTAACCTGTCCACTCCCACTTGCATTTTCCGTTTTTTATGTAGCCGTCTTGCGTGTTCCCTTATCCTGTAGCCGTTCCTCTTCAGGACTCGTTCAACGTGCCCGAGCTCTTGCTCGATGTGATCTTGATCACAGAGATCCCTGGCTCGGTTAATGAGCGACGTTATGACGGAGGTGATATGTCTGGGGTGGTGATGCGAAGAGGCATTAAGATAGCGGTCAGTGTGTGTGGGTTTTCTGTATACCGTGTGAGAGAGTGTTCCATCTATTCTTGCAGTGACGAGAACATCAAGAAACGGAAGCTGTCTGTCGTTTTCTATCTCTAGTGTGAATGTGGTTTTGGGGTGTATGGAGTTCAAGTAATCTAAATAGTGTCTCGCTTCAGTGTCACTGCCCCTAAATACACAAAAGATATCATCGACATATCTCTTCCATAGGACAATTGCCGTCGAGTTGCAGCTAAGGGCTTTTTGTTCAAAATGCTCCATCCAGATGTTGGCTATTACTGGCGCTATGGGGCTACCCATTGCGACACCCTCAATCTGGAGGTAGTATTGCCCCTGGTAGAGGAAGAAGTTTCCATTTAGGCAGTGCTTCACTAAGGCAAGGTATTCCTCTGGCATCTCACAGTCCTCCAGCCTTTTCTTCACTACTTCTAAACACTCGTCCAGTGGAATGTTAGTGAACAGAGACTCGACATCGAAACTAACCATGATATCATTTGGTTCCAGTTTTAGGTTCTTTAGTATGCTGACGAAATGGCGAGAGTCTTTCACAAAAGATGTCGATTTTCCCACTACCTGCTGCAGTACCGACGCAACGTGCTTAGCCAGATCGTAGGTAGGTGCATTAATTTGACTCACGATTGGTCTTAATGGAACGTTGGTCTTATGAACTTTCGGCAGCCCGTAAAATTTTGGTGGCAAGGTCACTTTCGGTCTATCGAGCATGGCATACTCATCTTCCGTGAGAAGGTCTTTATTTTTCTTTATTAGCTCTCTCGTTTTTCGCAACATCCTGGCTGTCGGGTTGTATGATACTGGTTGGTAGACTGTGTTATCTTTTAGAAGATCTAGAACTTTTTGATGGTAGTCAGCCGTATTCATCACTACTGTGGCGTTACCTTTATCGGCCTTGAGTACCAGAATCTCCTCATTTTTTCGCAGATTTTCGAGTGCCTTTCGTTCCTGTTGAGTGATGTTGGGGTGCGGTGGTCGTGACTTACGTAATATTACCGACACATCTTGGCGTAAAGTTTCAGCATCCATCGTAGGTATTTTATTACGGCATATTACCTCCTCGATACTACCAATTACCTTTTCAACAGGTACTCTCTTAGGTGTCAAAGCAAAATTCATACCTTTCCCTAGAACAGATAGTGTTTCTTCGTCCAGTACAGTATTTGAGATGTTAATGACTGTGTCCGTGCTCGTAGATGTAAAAGACTTTTTAGTCGAACGTTGCGTCAGATTCGCGAATTTCCGCTCGTGTGTCGCCGCGCATATTTCTGCAATTTTTTCTACTTGCTGGTACGTTACACGATCACATGCATCAAAATCACTGGAAGTAAGTGTAACACTGCACTCTTGATGCACTTTATATAAATCACTGTTTACACTGTCAAGCTTACGTCTTTTGTCCTTTATTAATTGTTTTAGTAGCCTCTCACTCGCATTGCGTAGAATCTTCTCCGACGATGGTAAATCCTTCCGTGGTTTTATACGTACACACGTAGGTAATAAACTACTTTCACGGCACTTACTAAGAAATGTTAATGACATTTCCAATTGTACCCGTCTTTTTCGGAGACGTTCTAGGTGTTTAATTTTTAAAACAACCGCTATCTTAATGCCTCTTCGCATCACCACCCCAGACATATCACCTCCGTCATAACGTCGCTCATTAACCGAGCCAGGGATCTCTGTGATCAAGATCACATCGAGCAAGAGCTCGGGCACGTTGAACGAGTCCTGAAGAGGAACGGCTACAGGATAAGGGAACACGCAAGACGGCTACATAAAAAACGGAAAATGCAAGTGGGAGTGGACAGGTTACCAGCATTTCTACCATATGTGAAGGGAGTAACGGACAAAATTGGAACCGCACTAAGAAAACTCTCCATCAAGACGGTATATGTTCCGGTCACAAAGGTAGCAAACATGGTGCGCTCTCCGAAGGACACCATTCCATTTCAGACGCCAGGTGTATATAAAATTGACTGCAGCTGTGGTAGTTCTTACATCGGCCAGACAAAACGAACAATTGCCGAAAGAGTAAAAGAACACATAGCAGCAGTTAAAAACCGACAGACGAACAAATCTGCAATCGCCGAGCATTTACTTAATGAAGGACCGAACCACTGGATCGAGCTTCACAAACCGAGAATTCTCTCAACCGAACGTCAATACTACCCTAGAATGGTACGGGAAGCCATAGAAATTAAAAAGAACAAGACGTTCAATAGAGAGGATGGTTATAAGCTGTCATCTTCGTGGAATCCGGTCATTCATGGTATTAAAAACCGGTCTCAAGATTTATCGTCGGAATCGTCTGCGGATACGGTCAGCATAGTGTGCCGTGTGTTTTCATAGTGACTTTTACAAAAAATAAAAATTGTGAGGGTAGGACTCAAACTGTCAGTGCTAAGTAGTCTCTCCAGCCGCCGCCATGCTTCAGTCCGCCCGCGACCACGATAGGTGTAACCCTATCGAAACGTCGGGCAAAGAGGTACGTTACCTTTTTGCTTTGAAATTACCGCGCGAAATCCCGGATAGTATAAAAACAATGTGTACAACGCGCGTTAGCTTAAAACAAGTGTTAATCTAGATCATTCCAGTTCATAGAACAATCCTACTAATATTATAAATGCGAAAGTAACTCTGTCTGTCTGTCGGTCTGTCTGTCTGTCTGTCTGTCTGTTACGCTTTCACGCCTAAACCACTGAACCGATTGTGATGAAATTTGGTATGGAGAAAGAACTGAACTTGGGAAAGGACATAGGGTACTTTTTACCGCGGGAAAACTTCTCATTCCCACGGGAAACCGACTTCAACGCGAACGGAGTCGCGGGCGGCCACTAGTCTCTTATATGTTAATAGAAAACCAGATTAAGATTATTTCTGCATTTTTATTCATAACCACACCTCAAGTGCTCTCTATTTTTTTGTTTTGGCATCGTTGAATGATATTGTAATGTTCAACAGGTCAATTCGTTCGCAAAATAATGAATGGTAATATTTGATTAAAATATATTAATTCATATATCTCCTAATTAATATACCCCACTAAATATAAACTTTAGTCACACACCCGTCTTCCTGTTGCCATATTATTATTCCCAAGTAACATCGAGATTCTAAGAACGTCATTCGTACGTCTCTTCCTTGCGCATACGCAATTTAAGAGCTATAATAAATCAATTCGTAAACAAAAGTATGCTTATTCCTAAGAATTTATCTTTAAAGCTTGAATTTAAATCTAAAAATAGTTTGAAATTGCCTACGATTCACAGTTGTACTTTTATGTTAGTTATGCATTATGAGTAGTTAGTAGCGCTAATTACTTATGATAATGAATCCTTTTTAAAATTATGAAATTACGTAAAATTTTCATTGAACTGAAAACACAAATAAACCTTGAACTAAGCCAAACAATTATGTAAAAAAACTTAGCATTTTAATTTTAAAGTGGTAAAGAAATCACGTTTTTTAATTCTAATTTTCGTCATTTTGTTATTTCCCTTTTTTAAATTGGAAGCCGTAAAAAAATATGGTTACGTTAGTATTAAGGATGTTAAGAAATCTTTACTGTATTTAGTAATAAATCCGGTGGGTATAATAATTACTTTATCCTTTGAGATGGCAGTAAAAAAGGCACGGCCTCAAAAATCATAATCCTTAATTGTGTACCGCAATATGAACTAACAAATTATTATTTTTATTTGCAAAATAACAGTGTGACATTCAGATTGTTGTGAATAAACACCCACTGCGACGTTGTTTGCTTTTTAAATGTCACTCTACAATAAAAATGAAAGTATTCAAATTAAAATATTGGTAATTAAATGCCACGATTGGCAGGGGTACACTAATTGAAGGGTACAATATGGCTTTATAGCCAAGAATGTCACAAATGCAAAATGTCACATTGTAAACACAATGAGGCCAGCGCAAAACCAGTTTAACATTTGTATATTTACATTCGGTTTTTTTGTCAACAAAAAGGCTTAAGTCAAAGTTTCCCTCCTATTATATTGTAGATACAAGCCATGGACACGATTACTTTGTAAGCTCTGCAAGTCAACATATCGCTTGCGTGCTAAGTCTTTTTTGTTTCATGTTCGTATTATCGTTTTCTATTTTTGTCTGTAAATGGATTTAATTTTTTCTCCAGTGACATATTGTGTGAAAGTAAACCAAATTTTGAAAAGGCTGTTAAAATCCTTAGCTTTTTGTATGTATGCTGCCAAGGTATGAAACAAATAGTAATAAAACAGGACCGTGTAAGGGGTGGAAAAGTGTGTAAATCTTCTGGCTTAACTTGGTCAAAGTCGTAAATAATATTTTACACTTCTAAGTAAAAATAAAACGTATGTTGTTCCTTATTACAAATGGAATTAGAGAAAAGCAGGACGTTTATAAATACTTTTGGTTGAATGTTTAACTATAAATATATTAACGCCCCTCTTAAATTTGACTGTGGAAAAAAAAGACGGAAGTATTTACTTTTTATTTGTAAACATTCTTATCTCCGAATACTATTTAGATTCAAAAGAAAGTAAAAAAATCTGTTTTGCTTTAAATATTAAGTTTAAAGTTTATATTAAACAATACTAGGTACAATCAAAATGGTTACGGTCGTAAAATCCTCTAACGGGGCTATTCAAACACAATGTGCTCATCTGTCCTTAGAACACTGCATCAGATCTAAAGTATCGGATTTACATTCAGACTACAACTCGTATCTCTCTTGAATCTACGGCGCCTGTAATTAGAAACGTGCTGCCAAATAACGGAACTC
The DNA here is from genome assembly GCA_916618145.1 of Emmelina monodactyla. Taxonomy (NCBI): domain Eukaryota; kingdom Metazoa; phylum Arthropoda; class Insecta; order Lepidoptera; family Pterophoridae; genus Emmelina; species Emmelina monodactyla. The sequence continues at coordinate 8,487,185 of OU745304.1, read as the reverse complement.
CGTTTGTGGTGCACCACTTAACTACAGCTACTTTAAATCTGTCTATGAACAATAAATCACCTTATAAGGATTGAACCTACTCAGATATACCTACACTTAAATTATCGATAAGTGAGCTATGTCCCCTATATAAAATGATAATAACGATAACGCTATTCATATCAACATTTGAGCTTTATGGCCGACTTTTAGATAAAGTATGTAGTTACAGCTGTGACAATGACTGATTGATGCGTTGGCAATTTTCTGCGACCGTTGTTTGTATCCGATACGAGTCGGGTGACGCGGACCGCAGCGTCCGTACTGTTGCCGTGCTCCTAATCACAGTAATTTGCCACGACCATGCAGCTTTTTCCGGGATGCGAGCGCTTAACTACAAACAAACAGTCCAACACTTACCATTAAAACTATCCGGTAACGCGAACAGTATCCCACATAGCGCAGACGTCACGGCGGGCACTATTTCTTCTGCACAATCTGTATTGCATTCCTTGGCTTCGGCTTGTGCTGGCTCGAACAAGGTCAAGTCCAACCCGTCCATATCACTCCTAGTCGACACTCTGTCCTCGTCATCACAGAACTGCTCCGGGGATTCGACATTTTTAGGACTTCGCGTACACACCCCGTCGCAAGGATCACAACAGCACGTGTCCGAGAACGGTTCAAAGTCTCTACAGTCGAACTCGCATCGTTCAAAACTATCGCAGGTACATGAAGATAACGCGTCCGAATCTTCGTCGGCCAGAAACAGATCGTTATCTTGCACTACGTCCGGAGGAAGTTCTGTTTTGGCTGCGACGTAAAATACGCTCGAGGTATATGGCACTTTCTTCACTTGTAGGGTGTCTTCCAAATTTTCGTTAGGGTTCTGAGGTTCATCATCGACGTCGGGTCGGCAGTCCTCATAGTGTGCGAAACTGGAGGTGTCAGTGAGGTTGGAGGAGCGATCGACGGAGTAGACGTCGGCGTAGGAGTCGATGGGTTCACTCTGGGTGGGTGCAGGTTGGAAGGTGTGCGCTCGGGTGCCGAGGAAGATGGTGGTGTAGGGGCAGGTGTGCGGGGGGCGGGAGCGGTCGGCGCGGCGCGGGTAGCTGGCCGCCAGCGGGTCGAAGGGCGGGCCCGCGCCGCCGAGGTACGCCTCGCTCGTCGACAGAACGTTGTACCGCCAATCCGGCATCACTCACACAACACATTACCACGTCACTTGAATATTTGTCCTCCTTGCACAGTCCGATTCAAACCGACAAAACATGTCATATCTTCATCGAAGATAGGCCTAAAAACAAACATGAGGTTGGCACTACGGTACTACTGCAATCGACGAACGGGTATTGGTGATCGACATTGTTTTCATTGCATACAACAGTTGCAATTTCAGACAAGTATAAAAACACGCATAATTTCCGACCATATTATCTCACAACAGTCTGCCACGCAATTGATTACAAAAACAAAAGTGCTTCAGTTTCTGCTTTTTTCCCACGCATCGACTTGCATAAGATTACTGGTAACTCTATTACGAATCTATTTAAATAATATTAACACTTATTTATTATGTGCGTAAATATGTAGCTTTGCTTTGGAATGTAAATAGCTCCAGGCAAAAATGCTTTATTCCTATTCAGACTTCATATTTGGTTTTTACTGTTTGTTTATTAACCTGTTTTATGGCGCCGCAAGTAAATTGAAATGGGTGAAATACTGTTCTTATTTGTATTTTGGCAAACTTTAAGCTCAGTGTTCAATGTTGTCCATACACTTTACTGAACATTCCCTTTCATAAGTAAATTACCGTTGATTATCAAAACCAGGTGTGTAAAAAGCGGTTGGTTATCGATCTATCGCAAGTTGTGAGAGTGGGACATTATCACCGTCGTTACGGTACCGCTGCTATGCGCAGGCGCAGATCGACACCGTTACTATGGTAATACATATTTTGAATTCATTCAATCGAAAATATTTGAAATGTCACCAATTGGTTAAACATTCACAATAGAAAGTCAAAATATGATTCGTCATAGTCATAGAAGTAGCAAAGGGCTCTATTATACGATTAACACAGACAATACTTATTTTTACAAATAGAAGTTTAAACTGCGATTATGAATAATAAGCCAAGCCACCAATCGTATATGCGACGAGTATACCTAATAATGCTATATCTATAGATTACATCTTAATGATTCTAAGATTACCATGTCTGTTGTCCAAATCAAATTTACTTTAAAATCCGTTTCTGTTCTTGACGGATCTATTTTTATCTTTTTCCCTATTTGTATGGGTGGTGGTCTGTTGGAGTCGTGCTTGGGAAACGCAATTATTCTGTAATGTTCTGTAAGAGGCTTGATAACCGCGGCGCGGGCCGTCGTGACCGGTTAAAAAACTAGCTATTAACCGGTTAATTTTGTAACTTTGAACTTAAGATGAGGTTAATGTTGAAGAGTGAATAGACATTACCACTTTTATAACAAAGTACCATAGATTTATTATCTTCGCTCTCGCTCTTACTAGATGGAGCACTGCCTGTAAACAATAGCTTTGATCTTGCGGCAGTTTTTTATTTTCGTGAAAACTCGTGTGTCAAATAATACATAACTGTTCGAAAAGCTTCCGACCTAACCATGACATGTTTTCTGACTTAGTACTAGGAACAAACCAAGATGTCGCTTAAGTCCAAACCTTTAATTTACTCATCATCCTCGCTGAGCAACAAAATAATACGTAAAAAAATTCAAGCTCGACAAAACGGAAACTACACATCTGTCTTTTTGTAGTTTTTCAATATTTGGCAATAAAAAATAAATGTTTCAAAAGTTTTGAAACGCCATCTATATATGACCCCTGTCATTCCTTGCAAGCTGTTATATGTTAGTAACTACTCTTTTAAAATTGACTATTTTTTAACCATCAACCACCTACCTACGGTCTCAGAGACCGTAATGTTTTATAAAATTAAAATATAATTTTAATAAAAAAAAGATGGTTATTTTTTACTACTTTTTATGTTAAAAACTTACAAAAATACGAAACAATTTCTATATATTTTTTTCCGTTCCTAAAGACATTTATAATTTAATAGCAAATATTTGGTGCTAAAACGAAGCATTGGCGTATAAAGTTGCATGTTTTGTTACGGAACTTTAATTTGTTAATTGAAATCCTAAAATCAACGCAATTATCTATTAGCGGTCTTTGCGACCGCACGGTGGTGGTAACAGAACAAAAATAGGTGCTAGGTGGTTGAGGGTTAATGTCAAATATTATGTCATAAAAAAACAGCGGCGTAGGAGTAACAATATTTTTAAGGGCCCTATAAAAAATATTTAAACATAGATTCACAATTACTCCTCGCCCATGGTACTCGTAAAATGCGGGATAATAAAGAAGGTAAAAGCACCAATTATAGACAATATAAAGAATATTTTTCTTTTTGCTAATTCATTTATGGATTTTACTATACACGTTTCTAGAGTTTTGGATGTTATAATAAATAGTGACTTTTAGAACCAGTTTTCGTTTATTAAAGTAGCTTATTACTAGTTTCATCAAAATATACTTATTTATATACGAGTATATCCTCTGTCAGACTATCTATCCTCTTTGATCTTACTATGTATTTTCATACGAGAAATCCTATATCTAGACCATATCTTGTAAAAAATATTTAACTTTTTTAACACCGTCAATTTGGAAACGTATGGATATATGGAGATTTTTTTGTTTAAAAAAAAGAATAAAGTAAGCTATATTCAATGTGTAGGTTTAAAAATACATTCTTTTTAAGTTTTTACTATTTTATGGCCCCTGTAGCTTGGGGGCCCCAAAAAATTGATACGGCGGCTACGCCCCTGCATATAAGTTGACACTAGCTCGGGTAGGTTCGAGTATGCTGAATTCAGCACACTTATGTTTTGCCACATTTTACGAGTACCAGTGCTCCATCTAGTAAGAGCGAGAGCGAAGATAATAAATCTATGCAAAGTACCTTATCTGTAGCTTGATTTTTAATATCTCCTATACTAGTATACAGTTCAATTTAAAACGGTGTTAAAAAAACAATAATGCAATTGTCGCCCAAACCACAATCGAAACTCCATTTGTATTGTAGCAATTTAACGGAGGGTTAGGCGCGTGCCACTCGACAGTGGCCGTTTAAAAAATAATCTGCGGTCAACGAACTATTTTGGAATTCAGAGCTATAGTTCAGGCATACAGCTTAAATAAAGAAAATATAGTATGTACAACCAAAACCAGATCCTTCTAGAAATAGGACAAATTAACCACTCTCGTAACTAACTATAATAAAGATATAAAATAACTGTCGTAAACTTAAGTGACTCTGCATTTTACTACTTAGTTAATTTCGCTTTTATACGGTACTTCCATAAATATAAGCAAAATAATTTTGTGACAAGACTTCAAAGAAAGTACCTATGTGTAAAAGTGGATGGAACGGATTATTATTTTAATGTTTCTACTTAGAGAGCAATGATTCTAAAATTGGTCGTGCGAAACTCTCTTGACATGACTTTGTGATTTGAACAAACTGATTCAGCAAGTGATCGATCAACATGCAATGATCGGTGATTTATTATTGTATCGTGAAGGAAAGTCGGACTCCAAACGGTTTCTACGGAAAAGCTCAGAGACTTAACTCTCAATAAGTATAGGCAAATAGAGGTGAGAGCCGGGTCGAGACAAATATCCACTACCGACACACATTCTCGTTACCTTTAACCTCCTTTTAGATACATACTTAGATATTTAAATATCTATATCCTTTAAAAACCACAACACAATTCAACCCTTCACGTGTTTAAATAAGAAATCGATCACCAATACCACTGCACTTTTATTATCGATTTGCAGGACGTCGACCGCAATGTAACGTAGGTAAGTAGTTTTAATTACACTGCACCATTTATGGTAGTCAAGCGCACTGTTAAATCACTGTAGTGTGTATTCGGGTGGTCACTCTGAGATCTATGTCATGTTTATTCGAATTCGATATTCGCTAAGGTTCGAATGCTCGCGCGCAGAGCGGGCGTGCGCACTGGGTCCGTGCACGCGCCGAACTGTCAGACTCTATACGTCGCTGGATCCATACGACTTCGCCATAGTTGTTGCCGCAAATCATATGAACTTACCGGGCAGCTGGTCGCCTATCTATTGCACCGTTACGGAGCCATCATGTCACTGCATTATTCATTACCTCACCATTGACAATGTCGGCTTCGGAATTTAACCCCACGTTATTTTGATACCGCAACTAGTTTGCACGCCTAGACGAGACTGTTTTATCTGTTTTCGAAACTGCTTCTGTAAGCCGAGGGTGCCATTCATCGTGGTACGTGATAAATTGTTGCTTGTTATATCTTCTTTGTGTAGCTTGTCATCAGGATTGGATTCAACAAAGTGACGCGCCCATTATATTAACTTTTAAATATTTATTCTTATAGCCTACTAAGTTAATAATATGTGCCATTTGATTTGTTGCTTTAAGTTTAAGTCAGGTTCATATAGTAATGATATCCCAACATAATTTTGTAGTACGATATACATTTTTATACATGGAGCTTTACTAAGTAACGTAGATATTTAAAATAATGTCTACCAGTGTAACATAACTTATTGTTGTCCTTAATCCGAAGTGAAGTTTCATTTAGATAACAAACTATAAATCATGTCACTTAATTAACATTTGCTTCCGGCTTATAACAAAACTAAATGTAAGTTACGCTTATTTCAGGGTATTTGAAAAAAACTGATGGATTATCATGCCATTCTAATTACCCATTTTAAAACGATTAGTAGGTAAGGTTTGTTTTGTGAATTGAAGGTCGTAATTTAAATACTTAAATTTAATATTATTCGGTTCCTGTTAGTTCTATTTACGTAAGTAATTAAGTAATGGATAACTTCATTAACTGCACCTGTGGGTAATGAATAAATAGGTGTAGTATTCATTGTGTCATCAGTGAAGATTGTTAAATTGAAAAAGATTAAAGCTCGGTTCATTACATTACAATTTTTTATTAAGCTATTGCATGGCTTTTATCGCGGGCTTCGAGCGCGGCGACCGAATCAAGAAATTCCGTAACGTAACGAAAATGAACCTAATTAAAAGTTCTTGTACTACTAGTGCTACTTACTAAACTTACTCAAATTTATTAAAAAAGGATCTATTTCTTTAACGGACTTTATTATAATCAAAAATATTAGTTTGTTTTGTAAAATTCGCAATTTTAGTAATATACTCGTATATTAAACCTTTTGTTGCGAAATTTGATCTCATGAACTTATTTTCTTTATAATTTTTAGTAAAATATACTTGAATATATAATATTCATAGTTTTACGATTTTCACACGGGAAGTCAATGTTTGAGCAGTCAGCTCCTCAGAAGCAGATGGGTGCCTCTGTCCCAGTCAATATTTGATTTGACAATAGCAAATATATATCTAAACTGTTTGCTTACCCTGCCCACGAGGAAAAGAGGTCAAAAATGATATAAAATCAAACAGAAGAATATAAAGATATCTATTTATAACAAATAACCATAAACTAACGTTAGTTGATATAAAAAAACATTGTAGAATCCGATTTCATCAAAACGTTCTATAAGTGCGTTCTCTGTTCAATTTAAAATAATAGAAAATCAAAACTCTTTTTGATTTTTAATGATTTCGAATACACTACAGCAAAAGCTCTGCACATATTCGTCGCCATTTTCACGGTACCAATACTCGAGATACTTCATCGTAGAGAAACTGCTGTGTTCCGTTCTAGTTGTCTGTAAACTGGACAAGCTGGAGCAACGCAAGGCAATAATGTTTTACACTGCGGCGAATCCTGCCCGGCGGAGACTTCAATGACGGGTACAGTCGGCCACCAAGTTATTTCACCAGTGATAACCGTGGCAAATTTGTGCCTTAAACGAGTATCAATTATTATGATATCTGAATCTAATGATTTTTAATTCATATTACCAAACCTGGAAAAGGTTGGTGGTGGGAAACCACCTTCTTTGGCAACTGAAGTATGTTTAACTTAATAACCTTAAAATATTACAAAAACACAAAGTTTTAAAAATTAAACAAGCCTTAGCACCCAGGACCTCCACGATAGGACACCAACCACTTGCGAAGTGGAAGGACATTTTAAATACCTATCCTTATTTCCGACAGACATTTACAAATTTACAATGCAAGGTTTTAAATTATTAAAAGTCCAGTTGAACTTCCGGAGCCAACTTGCTCGTAAAATTTAAGATTTGACATTTGGATAAGTTGCGTATAAAATAACATTAAGTAAATATTTACCCTATTTTCAATGTATACGCGAACATTAATATCAACGGAACTCTTTTTATATTTTTACTCCAATAGACGGTTTAAAATTGTTCATGTTGGTAACAATCTTAATTTAATATTTACTAAATTATTTATTATTTTATCAATTTCATTATGTAGGCAAATATATACAGGATGTTTTAAATTTGTCTTATTTAGACTTATTTTATAATGTTTGAATAAAAGGTATCTATACAGCAATGATGTTAATCAAATCATCATTTTTGTTTAATGATGACATCAGTTTTGAACATTTCACTAATTAATTATGCCAACCCAAATGTGCCTAATATCCTCACAGTTGTTGTTAGGAGACCTTCAATTAACCGACTCTTAAAAGAATACCTAAGATTTAATAACCTTGAAATGAATGTCTGTAACTAACTATCCTGGATGATCATAGTGAAAATTTGCTTACACTAGATTGACTGTCTCTTTTTGCATAACTGTAATAACAACAACTCTTTTCGTTCTCTCTATTCAATGCATTAAGATGCGTTGTCTAGTATCAGTTTTAGGTATTAAGCCACCGACTGTACACGCATTCTCTAGAATACCATACTAACATTATGACCGTCCGGAGCACCTTACTTACCGTCGGTGACAATGCGGCCTCCTTTGATGTCTATACGTGACTAGACCAAACACTGTTTTCTATACATTCCTTAAATCATCTCGTTAGGAATTACAAATGTTACAAAAACTTTGAGCATTGCGTACGAACGCAGAATAACAATACGTCAAGTTTTCATTGAACGCTCTTTTTTCTTCTTATTTTTAAAGAGAATAAAGTTATTATTAGAGTTTATGGTATTCAGCAATTTCACTAGTTCTTGTACACAAACAATATTTCTAATATTTTAATAATCCTTTAAATGTATTTTTTATATTTTTTGTAATATACGGAAGCAAAACAAAAAGTTCAGAATAGACGTTGAATGATTGAAAACACTAAATAACAAATAGCTTACAACAAATTGTTGTCTCGTAGGCCAACAAGACTACGTAATACCGGCCCTATTAGTTCCCATGACTATGAATTCATACCTTTTCGGGAACTTCAAATCTCGTAACAATGCTCTAAGTGTTAACTGTACTAAAATGCGAGCTTCGAAGCTTGCTCACACCTCAAACAATAACACCCACATAAATGTCTATAATAACCAATGAGTCGATGAACTTATGAAATTATTATTGCAAGCCTGCTTTTGAACGTGATTAACTTAGTGAGTCAGAAGTCGCATGTGCTCTACATATTTTTATTTTGGATTGTTTTTATAATTAGGCGTGTTCTTAATGCAGAATCCCAGATGTGCTGAGGATGACTTAATTAATCTGTTCCCTTTTGATGAATTTTTATTTGTAACTGGTGTACCCAATCCAAAATTATGACTTCAATATCTTAGTAGCAATGAAAAATTAAACATGTTGTAAAGATAATTTCTCAGACCGGAAAAAAAGTTAATTTAGTGCTAAAACTATATATGCATAAACTAAGCCTCTATCATGTCTCTATTAAATTATATTTAGTACGGCCATTTACAACTAGCGCCATCTATGTCCAAATCTTGCCTTCTCTTGTTGCGCCACCTGTTGTTGAGTAGCCAAACTAAACATTTCTTGAATTGTTAAGAACGTATTAACAAGATGGCGTTGTTGACTGACTTGTAACACATTCAAACTAACTACATAAGTACTCTCAAAATGTTAAACTTTGTTTAAGAAAAATAATCAATTTAATGTTTGGAGAAGTTAAATGCCCTTTCCTCTATATGTAGTCGAGTCAATTTATTATAGTATTTAAGAATCATATCTTAAGGGTCTTAAGTTTGAAAGTTGAGCCAATCATTCAAATTTAACTTTAATGACAGGGAAGCGTATACCACTTAATTAATCGTAACTTTTAGATAAATTGACTCTTTATGAGTCATTCTGCACAGTGACCGTTGAAAATGAGAGTGATTGTCAACAGCGTGCTTCTCAAGCAAAATATCATTTCGCACATTAATTTGCTTTTAATCTCTGCATATAAATTGACGATTTTATCTTCGACATAATAGGATCTGTTATAACACAGAATACATTTAATTTAGAGTGGTTATACAAGTTAATATCTTGATTATAAAACATTTTTTTACCCAGCGACTTGTCTGTTTTTTATGAATCTACGGAATAAAGACATTGCGTCGGAATATTAATGTCGGCATTTTGTTGCGCGTATACACGTGAATCTAAAACACCAAGGCATTTTTTGATAATTAGAATTGTAGGTACCTATTTACCTTATTATTTTTATTGAAGGTAAAAATCAGGAAGCGTAAAAGCCTCGAACAAAAACTTGTTTCATTATTTATTTCTAGTGCCAACATAAATGTGAATTGTTTACATTAAAGTGTATTGCCTTTAAGGTCCGTGAAGATTAAAAGGTTCTTATTGTTGGTTGGCATATCTAAAATAAGTAATCACGTATTTTGTTACTATATAGCTGATAGAGTGTTAATAATCGTGATCCGTTAACATTAGTTAGTAAGGGATTCACGTCTCGGCTGTTAGGTGTACGTTGTGTATGCAAATCGTTTGTATCGGAGTATAGTTTTGGCAATGTCTGCCCCCCACGTCCGCTGTATGTGAAGGTACCTGCATCGGCTTTGTTTACGGGCACACTCCCATCATCCGGTGTGTCTGGCACCGGACTGGCTGATGCCCTGAACGACCTCGCGCCGACACTGCACCGTTAGCTCATTTTGCAAATCGTGACCGAACTGCTTTGGAAATCGAAAACCGACGTTTACTTTGTCCTAATGCTCGGCTGTTGTGAATAAGAATAATGGACGTAAGCGGACATAAGTTTATCTTTAACTTAAAAGAACACACTACTGTAGTTTTTTTGTGTTGCTTAGTAATGGTCTTTAAAAAACTAAAGCGGAAAATCTAGTTAGATCCTTCACATGAATTGTTTATGTTACGGCCATCTCCGTTTGCACGAATCTAACATTAAGCAACTTTATATCAAAATTCAGTATCGTCACTCATTACCTTCAGGGCGACGAAGCGAATAAATCACTGGCCGAGATAACTAGTAGCTTGTAATAACAATCTCGACTAACAATTAATTAATCTGATAGCCAACAACAATACCAATTAGCATATCGATGGATATCGTGTCGCAGCGTGGGCGACATTGTGGGTAATAAAATAAAACAACACGCTGGTTATTAACACTACAATCGAAGTACCTATATAGAAGCCAACGCCTTTGATGACCTCAACAGTTTCAATGCTAAAGGTATAAAAAGACGTCATATAAAGTTTTTTTTTGTGTACCTACCTACCAACAAAATAAGGCAATTAATTAAATTAGAATTTATAATTAAATATAAATTGTTAAGTGTAGATACAAAATTAATGAATGACTCTCATAATATCCAGTTGTTATTAGGTATAACTTTTAGCCGGTATAATAGTCAGTAATTAACTGTTTATGATTTCTTCCTGTATGACGTGTTTATGAGACGTAAAGTAGGTAAAAGCTTTTATCTTTCATAATAATTTGCTTGACTGCTAATGACATAATACAGCTTGTGGGAAATAATGAACAAAAATTATTACTCACAAGAGTAGATACAAATGTATGTACTACGTTACTACGTTAACTTTCATCACATGCTCTACAATATTTATTACCTTCATACATAGGTCTTGAGCAATATCAAAAGTGATTTGCATAGTTTGCAAATATTCGAACGGTTTTGAATTATAAAAGGTTAATTTAACAGCACGATACCACATAAATATTGCGAAAAACTTATCGAAGAATAAAATAGATATTTACATCAAAAACTGGGTATACGTATGTGCCTGCGTGTGTGTTGTGTGTAGGTGGATATATTTGCGTATGTTGTAGTAGTCATAAAGAGGGTAAGAGAGGGGATAAAGATAACAATAGGGGGTCTAACGGACAAAGGCGACGAGGCGCAGCAATTTTCCAACACTGAACATTTCCCGCTCGGCTAGACAACCACCTCGCAGGGTAGGATTATCTCGACAATGTTGACGTCATCAGAAAACACCATATTTTTATTCGGGGTTGCCATGACAACGAATACAAAGGGTGCCGTACATTTGTATGGTAATGAGGGCTATATTGGTGCATGGCTACTTCACATCAAATTAAATTGGTATTATTTTACAATTAATTAAGAGTAATGGCTTTTACTAAAGGTCTTAGTTATGTCAAGCCAGAAATCCGTCAAATCAAAACTTGTGTGGCTTGTATATTTTATATCCAACCCTGAACATTTACAACCATCTCACGACTCCGTCATTAGAAACTTGCCAAAACCTAACCAAACAAACATCAACAAACCATTAACAGCGTCAACAAAAGCCGTAACCCACACGCGGATGTCTGTCGGCTTTGTGTAGATCTGATACGGAATTACAAACAGATAAATGAACTTGTCGCCTACATAGTATTTAGAAGCTGCCTTGTTTGGTGGTGCGAGCTTACGCGGCTGCAACCAGTTGTTGGACGACTTTGACCTGCATCTCGGGAACTGTGCCAAGGCCTTACCTGAACTCGTCATACCTATCTACTAATAGAAAGGGCTGGTAAACCAAGTGCATAGAAGATATGGGTCATATCATGCGATGGCTAGACACGATAATTTAATGAAATCTTAGAACAATAATATTTACATTTAACCAAATATTTATTTTGTGTACTTAACAGTCAATACTAGAATAACTAATAATATAAGATTAATTAATAATTAATCACCTTTTCTCTCTATTCTATTTCTGGAGTGTATTCCGCAAATAGATCACTACCGTCACTATTGAATATCTTCTTACATCATTCCTACAATTACCACTGTATTCATCTAAGTACTATTGTATATGCGTTATGAGAGCGTCTAATTCATACTCTATAAATACCAGTTACCCACACTGCCTTGCATCTCTACACCTCTCTACCTGCCACGTGCGCCAACATCTATGACATTTGTTGCGCAAACGCAGCGGAAGCAACCCGAAACTCGACGAAAATGGGTTTCGTAATAAAACACATCCTACCATTCTTTTGATCGTCGGATTCTCTCACGTATTTAATTCTATTCCGCTTTCAAAAATAAATAATCTGCAGCGAAGATTCGTTCGACCGCGACAATCAAGACGAGACGACGACGCGCCCATTGGCTTGTTTGCAGAATTGATTTTCACAAAACATAAATCAATAAGTAATTCCATTTTTTTTTACTGTGAGGACAAGCATGTATAACAAGCAACTGCTTACCCTAATGTCACAAACACACCTGTGTAATAATCATCATCAAATTATTATACCACCAAATTCCCGATAGCCACAAACCCAAGTGTCCGCCCTAATGAATCGCAACAAATCTCCCTTGCCTCAGCAACAATTACATCACGATAATGAGCGTCCCGGGGGCTCCATTACTGAATGAAGTCCCTGCATTGTCCACAAGCCAATGACTCCTTATCAGCTGCGTGCGCGCGTTGTTGGCACATTAAATCTTGTGAAAATATATCATTGCCCACATCGCACGCGCCGAGCTAATAAAGGGGCTCATCCGGATTTTCAAGCACAGAGATAGTCATTGTTTTGTTATCTGATAATTAGAAAACAGTGAATATCTTCGCTTATGCTGTATAAAAACTGAAAAGAACATTATTTGACAAAATAAATTTAAAAAAATATCTTTCATTTAAGTCTTTACCCTGGTACACGTCTCATCAGCAAAAACACGATAGCTGCACATCGAAATGCCTACCGAGGGATGTTTTGCGCCCTGTCTGGACCGGCGTCTATCAATAATGTAGCCGGGAGGCGTTGCCATGGCAACAAGGGTGCTTCGAACGGCCCTCCCTGCATGTAATGCATCGGGGAAGTAAAGAGGTCTCTCTACTGAGTAACAAAAAAGCCATTCACCCGGATATTGCAAAACGGTTCACTATTGTAGTTGTAGCAGGACAATTTTGTTCTTCTCTTTTAAAGCAATCGCATGTTCAGTGTGTAATTTTCATGTATAACTATCGCTACACTATCGCGAAAAAGCTATAATTACTCCTCTATGATTCATGAAAATGCAATGAAATAAACTACAAACTACAGTGGCTGAATGTATTTTTGAACGTGACTGTACAGTAGAAAGGTGTTCAACGCAAATTAAGCGGAATTAAAGACAAATAACCGCAGAGAATTCTCATTGACCTTTTGGTTCGAGTTGAATATACAGTACTTCTAAGATTATAAAAATACTAGTGGCCGCCCGCGACTCCGTTCGCGTGGAAGTCGGTTTCCCGTGGGAATGAGAAATTTTCCCGCGGTAAAAAGTACCCTATGTCCTTTCCCAAGTTCAGTTCTTTATTCATACCAAATTTCAACAAAATCGGTTCAGTGGTTTAGGCGTGAAAGCGTAACAGACAGACAGACAGACAGACAGACAGACCGACAGACAGACAGAGTTACTTTCGCATTTATAATATTAGTAGGGATATATGTTTTGTTTGTATTATCAAAGTCTTAATCCTAATGCATTTTATGCCTGTAGTCTTACTAAAAATAAAATGCGAAAGTTTTTGAGGACTTTTGAACGTATATGGATACACGTATATTTATTGCAGAAAAATACTTCATTCCCACGGGAAAACCCATTTAGTAATACCTCAACCGTAAGACAGTCTAGCTAAGTACAAGCCATAAAAAACTATTATAACACTTATAAGTACCCTAACTTATTCGATTTAACTGCATAAAGCAACTGAAGTAAAAGTCCAATGCAAAGTTAAAGCGATTTTCTCAAACTCTAGGATCCTCATCGGAATGGTTACTGAGAAAGTTTTAAATTATGTAAGCCGACACCTCCCTGTATTTGTATTCTTGTAACTTTCCTACTGACGAATCCTACTTTAGATTCTCGTGGGATATACGGTTGGCAACACCATGTACCACTACCATTTCTCTTCAGTATATTCTCATAGAAACATGATAGGTATCGGTTCATTCATACACAGAGATTCGCTTCGGTGCGTCTCTATCAAACAAGATACTTGATATTATAATGACAACTTAATGACATGTGGGATTATCAAATGATATTCTATCATCCCGATATGCTAATTCGGTTACATACTTTGTAGAAAAAAGAAATTGAATAGTTATTACAACGAAACACCTATTTAGACACGATATTTATGGGTGGTTTTCGTAGAATAACTCTTTTATACAAAAAAACAACATAAAGTAACGTTCGTTGGTAGTTTTTCGTTGTCGACTTGAGGAACAATATCTAATAGTAAAAACAAAAAAGAAAATAGCTAATTATTAAATATTAAATTCAAAAAAGTACTTTCATAGGTGAAATTCTTAATATAGTATTTTGAATAACTCGATATATCTTGAAAAAGGGAAGGTAGATGGCAAAATTTTGACGTCACTACCTGGTGAGATAGGAGAAAGTGTTTAAAAACCAGTTGTTTCTGCCCTACGGCGGGTTATATAAATGGCAATATTGTCTTTTACTATCACGATTAATGTCTTATGAAAGACATTCCAGATAAAGTTAGCTTGCATTAAGGATATCCAATAGCCAGAGTGCCTAATTTAAATCAACAATAAGTCTGTATACTTGACTGTTATTTTATTTTTATTTTCGAAATAGAAGCATTCTCTGCGTTCCAAATTCGTTACTTTGTCTTTTCCTTTTTAGCTTAGCTTTTAGCAACTAGCAAAACTATGGCCTGAATCTGTCATCGCGTAATTGTAAGTGGGTAGAGTCAATTTGTCTAACTCTATGAGCCCTTTCAGCTAATGATATAATATAGAACGGGGACAATTCCGGCCCAACTGATAAACGTGACCGAGGTCCATTAGTTGCACGACCTTCTTAAATTTTAATTGAATAAATTCGATTCATAGTGTCATCGAGTACAGTTAGATCATGATTTTGACCTTATACAAAGTATTCTCAACGATCATGGTACAAACAAGTAAATAATTACTTATCCGGCGGAATTTAAATAGCGATTTATTTAAAAGGTAATCAAGATTCGTTATGTAAGAGCCACTGCATAATATACTTTCATAATGTACGAAACCATTTTATTTTACTTAACAACATCAAATATACCTATATGTTTTTCAGTCCCTACACTTATATTTATTGCACATAAAAAAATATATAAAAGTTAGGACATTGATCGGTCTTAATAAAATAAAACACTTAACTTTAATATCCGCTTAGTTTGGTTAAACAAGTATAGTTACCTACGTCTTTTGACGTCTTTATTAACACAAAACGCATATTCTTTGAACATTACACTCCTCAAGAAGGCACTAGCTGACATTAAAAGTTAAATATCATTATCATGAATAAAGGTAGTTGACATTCATTGGTCATAACAATATCACAAGGTACCTCATACAAACTAAGTATAATAATATATTTTTGTGTATTTCGCATTTACTCGTAAAGCTGGAAAATCCAGTAACAATATGCATTATGTTCTTTGTTTTAGATAAGTACCTTATAGTAAGTGTTTGCGTAAGAACGAAGGTAACTGTAAAATTCTAGTGCAGAGATAGCATAATGTGTAACCAGGTGGACTGTCCTTTGGACACACCCAACATTAAACAAGAAGTGACCTGCTTATCTTATTAAACTAAAAATAACATGGAAAATGGAATGCACCGTATTCACCGTAAGCTACTGTTGGAATTTCGTAATAAACAAAAGAGTTATTTCGATTTATTGACGACTATTGAGTTAGAGCATGGGGCGGTTAAAGGAAAGAAAATCGATATCAAATCAAAAAATACGTATTCCCTAACGAGACGTCTTCATTGCATTGTTGGCGCGCACCCTAACGAAGCCGCCCTTTAGATTGTACTCAACAGGGCTCAAGGGACATTACAGGGATCGCAGCTCGCACCACACAATTTACAACAAACTATACGTCATATAGACCAGGCGGAAATAACACATAGGCTTGTTGGTTGGTTGTTTAAAAAAATACTTTCTACCACAACAATAGGTCGTGAATATAAAACGGACAATAAAATAAAAATGTTATCATTATTTTTGATGTCAAGATTTTTGAAAGTCTTAATGTTCTCTAATGTAATTAGCTGAGTGAAGAATAATTATCGTTGGTTGTGAAAATAGAGTGCCATTGTATTTTAAGAGACGTGAAGGGTACAAATAGATGCGTGAAGTTAAAGACTCTGCGAATTACAACCTAATTTCGTCAGTAAGCTTAACACGTACGAAATGGCTCCGTAATAGAAAAAAATAACGGATCCTACGTTACGACTGATTTAAAAGTGTGTTAAGTAAGTTAATTCGGTTGTTAAATAGAGATGTACGGTTTTAACATGTATCTGCCTATATATACATATGTTTAAATAATCGAAAACACATAATGTAAAGTCGTTGTTTAAAAGTTATGAGTTAATGATGGTTCCAAAGTAAACGATATAAATTCTGAGTCAGTATAACATTATAAAATTCGCCGAAATTACGAAACTGAATAGGATTTCGTATCAAAACAAAGCCCCGCGCAGGTGATAAATTTCAAACAAACGGAGATGTTTTAATGTGACTTTCTCGTTTTCGTGTCACACAAAAGCGACGCCGATGTGTTTCGCATGCGAACAGGGGACATTATCATAAGTAGGAACCTTGACTTCTTCCGAGAGAATCGTAGATACCTACATAGTCGTATTATTGTAATTGATGTGCGGGCACTGCGCCCCGAGGCGGGCCGTGAGTAACGCACTGACATTTTACCGGGAATGACATCATAACCAACGAATACAAGTTACAAACGTGACACGCTTGTAAACTTACTTCGTACGAGTTTCGTAGTCGAAATATTATGAGCCTAACTGATGGCCGTCACTAACTCAAGGATATCTATTTGGCGAATGCTAAGCGCTAAAGCGAATTCTTTGGAATTAATTAGCCGAAACTTTTTATTTTTATAGCTTTAACAATTACACTGTCTTTCTAACTGTTGCAATAGATATTTTTTTATATTTCGAAATACAGACGTAGTATTTTGATTTATTGAAATTTGATATAACAAAATATGGAAATTTGCTTAGGCAGTTAGGTGGCAAAGCGGTCGTCAATCAACATCAAACATAACTACGACACAACTAAAATTGTCTAATAAATTTCCAATCATGTAAATAACAAAGTTGAAAAGTTCAATCTTTGCATAAAACACTGGTTTAAACCTTTCACTTTTAACCGTAGTGCCGATGCTCTCTGTTACTACTAGTTCAGCTTGTAGCTTTCATACAATGTCCCCTGGCTCCCTGATGGTAGAAAGCGAGCAAGGTTCGCCCGCCTGGTGGACCGAAACTCGATAGAAACCTCTGTGGTCGGATGGTTTTCACTGACAACTAGGCCGACGAATGACCTGCTCACTTGTCTCTTGGTGATAGTACCTACTTACTTACTTACCTATTCGTTAATTTAAGTAGGCTTAAAAGAGTGATATAGCTATGGCTAGCTATCTGTTTTTGGATTTGTTGTTGCAACACAGTACTAATGTTTAAAAAAAACTAAGACTTCCATCTAATAGGTTCTTCAACGTCCTAATTGGATAAGTTAATTATGTAACTTAGCCGGAATACATAAACTACGGAATTTTCGATTAAGGTCTTCTCTATGTTTATTCCTTTTACCAAAATATCTGACCTGAAATTTTCAAACGCTTTAAGGTAATATACATTTTATAAAATATTAAAAAGACATTTAACTTGTTCAAACATTTAATTTGCATTGAAAAAGAGAATTAATTTTATTTTTTATTTTTATTAAAGATCTGATATTTTTTTATTCTTAGGCACATAACAAAAATTTGCGCCGGCCTACTCAAATTCGTCTACAGCACTAACTATTAGCACTCACTTTTACCGCTTTCTCTGAGAAACAAAAATACCTACTTAAGAATGTCGTACGTAACATTTTTTATAAACATTTGCATTCTAACATGAGACGTCTTTCAATTAAAATTGTTCAAACAATTTTATTCTAAATTAATTTAATGACAAGATTATAATGAAATGTATACCTATTGTATTTATGTAGGTATTACATAATTATAAAAGTAGGTATAGTCTAGTACTAGTCGAGTCATTTGAAATGTGTTTGTGGGACGAAAAACTAAAGCAAAACAATTAAAACCAATCACGACATTACGGCCACGAATCAAAATCATTTTTTGTAACTACTGAACTAAAACTATCAATCATGATTTGTGTCATATTATTTAATTAAACCCTTGCTTATGCTTAGTGATTTATTTAAGAATGTTAGACACTCACGTAAGTTTAAGTTTTTTTAAATAAAGCAATTTACATAAACTCTGTAGTTACTAAGATAGACCCTATAGTGTAATGTACAGATTGAAATGTTGAACTGTGTGTTAATGCTCTAGTTTTCTATCACGCGTTGTCGGCATGCAATTTCAGCCACAAAGTGTGTGCTATCTAGAAATGACATAGAGCTATGTTTTTTGTCATGGCTTTGGTTTAAAAACATAGATCACCGAAATTAAATATCGTACGGATAGAAATTTCTTCCTTTCTATCTTCTCTTAAACAAATATCAATTTTACGATTGACTGTACATTTTACTAGCAGATTTACCATATAACACGTCAATTATGTACAGTTAGCAGCGACTTTTTGTGTATTTACCTAACCTTATCTCTTATACTTCTTTCACTATACCGAAACAAAACTGGCACAGCCAACTGATTAGTTCCGATGCAATTAACACTAACCGGTGTAATAACACAATATTACTACCTATTGTCCGGCCACCGAGAGAATGCGTTCCTGACACATTGTGTTTGACATAACGAGGTAACTTTGACAGGCCGTCTACGAAAACAAACAAAAAAAAAGTCGTCTATTTTGACCCTACAAACAAATAATAAGCAATAAAATGATATTAAAACACACTGATTTTAAATTTTATAACTGATGGCTTACTGTAAGGGTAATAATTACTGATAAAATATGTATTTTTAAAAATGTAAACAACATCATATTTTCGTAGGGATGTGCTAAAAATATCAGTCAATTTTAAAGTTATCAATCAATTTCTAATAAAAAAGCAGAATAATTAGCTTGGTTACAAAAACATGGTATTGACGAAAATATGGACATGCTTAAAGCAGAATTATTACGGTTAGTGAAAGAAAATAAATCGGCAAATGTTAGATATGAAATAGATGAATTAGCTCTGCAGTACGGTCATCGGGTGCTGAGACTTCCACCATATCATTGCCAATACAATGCTATTGAATTAATTTGGGCTCAAATTAAGGGTTATGCAGCCCGTCGCAATACGTCCCCACCTTTTAGCACAAAAAAGATGATGGCTCTATTAAAAGAAGCTTGCGAAAAAATCACGAAGGAAGACTGGGCGAAGGCGGTAGAAAAAACAAAAAATCTTATTACCAAAGACTTTGATCGAGATATTAGAATTGATTCGATCATTGATAATAACATAATTATAAATGTTGGAGAAGATGATGATAGCACCTCCTCAAGCGAATCGGAATCTGATTAAATTTATACCAGCGCGATATCTATTATTTTAAGTATTTATTACCTACTTTTAGTTTTAGTACTTATTGTATTGTAGACCTAAATATTTGTTTTGAAAAAAGGCAGCAGTTGGAGTTTCTTGCTATACAAGTAAAATAGATATAAGATAAACTAATTTTTTTACTAATGTTGATTGAAAAAATATTTGTCAATATTATTTTTTACCCCAACACTACTGGCATGTGTCACAAACGCAATCTCTCGGTGGCCAGATTATAGTGTGTACAAAAACTAAAGGTAATTGAACGGGTATTTATTTATTTGGTAAGTGCACGTAAAGACTACGTGGAACTGCTAAGCTAAATGTGTTATAAAGGCCAAAAATATTTTAGAAACGGTTTAATTTAATTTATTTTCAATCAAACAGTAAGAGATTGAGTTTAAAGTGGTAATTGATAACAAAAACTAAATACCTTTTATTCAAAATATTATTTTGGTACGAGAGTTAATACCAAAATATTACAGTTTTCCCAGTTTTTTTTTTTAATTTTGTATCTCTGGAGTTATAGAATCGTCATGGTGTAAGGATATGTAGCATAGAATGTGACCTTTGTTCACTTGCATACATTATGTATGTACTTCATGTCACTCATTGAGCACTTACGTAAAACGCCCCAAATAACCTGCCAATGTAACGGCAAAAATAGCTTCGATGCACGTATGTAAATAGCAACCTCAGAATACAGTTTTTGTTATGTTTTCAATGTAGGATACGAAACGCGAACAGGCAAAAAAGTAGATTGAAATGAAGCAGAAACACTACGGTAGATTGGTATTAGTAAACCTACTATCTTTCTTTAGTAGATACTCGTAATCTACCATATTTTGTCCACCACTTTAATGATTGAAGTAATATCTTACAATCCTCTTTAGAGAATTAAATTTGAACCTTCTAAGAATATGAAGGCCAAACCTATACCTATTTATTGGAATACGTGGGAAACAACGGAAAAATACCGCTATTTTCAGTTAAGTGTCTGTTGAATTAATTGAATATGTTTTATTCGATTTTTCGAAGCGGTCAATGGTCTTAGTCTTAATGCAACTTAACAAAACGTTTTTATTAGTTTAACTTTAACTGTTTAAAAAGGTTCACTATACATATACATCAAACTAAGGTAACCTTAATCGCAAAAATAAATTTTAACCGTAAAAATGTTAAATTTATTGCATAATTTTTAATAATTGAAACACTATTACAACGCAGACTGAAACGTTATGTGATGTGGCTATTGATTTAAGTCTCAACTCAGTGTGGTGACAATGATTTTAAAGTCAGTTTTTATTCCACAATTAAGTTCTTAAATTTTAGGTCTAGATACCCACGTTTTATACGAGCAATTAAAAGATGGGCAAGTTTAGATCAGTAATATTTTCTTGATCCAATGGATGCTTTTTTTCGTTAAAGCCTCAGACAATGAAAGTAGTGTCTGGTCATGGTTTATCTTAAGTCGGAAACTAAGACGTCAAATTTGTCAACAAAAAGTAAATAAAACCATTAACAAGCCTAATATTTTTTGATTAACCTAGTTAAGTGTAAATATACCTATGTTAATTTATTATTATTTTTTGGAAGGTACCTACAGGGACAGGATCCGAGTTATTTAATTAAAACAATCTTTAGTTTTCCACGGTTTATAATTTATAATTTAAGTCTTGAATATTTAATCCATTTTATAACTAATTTGTTATGAATTCAATGCGTAGTTAAAATTCAAATTAATGATTGTAAGTAAATGGTAATAATGCCTGCTGGCTATAAATTATAACTTTTGCAATAGTTTATTTTTTGTTAATTGTATTATTTAAATTATATTAGGTATAGCCACAGAAATGTTTCGTAACTATTTATCTATATTTTAATTATATCAAAACTTCTTATAGAACTTATGTAAAACTTATAGGTATTCATAGTAGGTAGGTCTATATAGGTTTATAGTATGTAGTACTAACTAACTAGTCGGTAATCGGCATAAACAAGACAACAGTGACGTCTTTATCGAAATGATTTAACTGATAATTGCTGTTTTTTTTACTACGAACTAGTAATGGCCCTTCGAAAGAGCTTTTTTTTATTAATATCAACTTGGTAACAAGTAACCTTCACTTTTGATGTTTCAAACTTTAATTACAGAAAACGTTCTAATTTTAAAAAAACTTACCGCTCCGTTCTAGCCATCCTTCCACCCGGCACGGGTAAACAATCGCCACCAACTCCTCACTCTTCATTTTCATCGTTCCAAATACAAACACTTGTTACATAAGGACTCACATCCAACTTTTAACTCTTACATTTCACTTATCACTTGATTGATGAACTACAGAATCCAGAAGTCACAAAACGAATTAGTAATATTTTTGCACACACATTTATACCTAGATGTCAATAATGTGTCGGAAAACAATTACGTACAGTATTAACGAAATCATTAACGAAGAAAACCACAGACCAAAATTAAAACTACCCTCATTTATAGATAATATTTTCAAGTGAATGAAACAGCTGACTCAAAGTAGGTACCTACACTATTTACAAAATGTTAAGTTTAATTTTAAAAATAATTTTCATTATACTGAAGTTAATCGGTTTACTAATCGTAAATTATTTATTTCAATATACTTTACAAGCTTAAAAAATAAACACGCAGAAATCGCGATTAAAATCAGCACTAAGACACGACACAACCTTTATGCGCCTGTCGCACAAAAAACTGAATTGAATCATTTCGTTAGTTCGCTACGGTTCTATTCTATTTTGCTCACGCACAGCATCTTGCTCAACCAATATTCCCCTTTACCAGAAAGAGATAGATGTTACTCTTATATTACTATCTCCTTTGTGCTCGTACGTTATTGACCCGCCTTTATCATTCACAAATCAACAAATCTGCGCGCGCATTTTTAAAAACGAAATAATTATTCACTATTTTAGAATCTTGAAATACTTTTTCAGAAAATAAACATATAGTTATTTTAACTGAATTATATTTAAATAGTCTTTATAATATTCGATAAATTTACTCATTATTGGACTAAACGTCATTTCAGGCAAAATTTGAATTTGAATTTTTACTGTGACCAGAGACAAAGCAAAGATGTTTTTTCAATGTTAACGTGCTTTAGTAACGCCTGTATGAATAAGCTCATCAACATTTTTATAGCTTGTTTACAAACGATAGCAACACATTTTTCCAATAATATTTTCGTAAAAAGATTTAAATTTTTCAAAACTAAGAAAGGCTATAATGTCTACTTAGTTTACGACAAACATTTTTAAGCTATTGCATAGCTTCTATCGCGGGCCTTTTTTGTTTCTGTTGCAACTGTTTATTCATTATCAAAAATTAAAAGAGTTTGAGATACTTACTAAATATGACTTACATGCATTCTCGATAATCCATCTATATATCAACAACCGATAAATAATGAGTCATTAATTTGATACCATAGTATGATGAAGCCGCGTTTTCACTTCTCAGTGACAAATACTGTACCAGTTGCCGATGCTCAAATAATTGCAGCATACTTAGACCGGCAAATTGAGAAAGTTTCTGTAGAATGTTTCTAGGCCACACTCAATACATAGCAACAAAATAATACATAGCAACGTATCTAAGGCCAATAACATTTTAAAAGTAATTTTCTAACGTGACATTTAACATATGTCATTCATTAAATTGACATCTCATCTCCTCTCTCTCTCACCTTTATTCTTTAGTCTGTGGTTCAACATGGCGCTGAAAGCACTTGTCGGTCAAAGTGAGTAAATTTTATAGTTTTATACGATCTAAAAGGTGTAATAATTGCATTTTTACGATTAAAAATATCGTGTATGTAATTAGTTTACAATTTCGATGAAATGGCATGTTTGGACGGTCGATTTGGTAGAAAACTTACTCATAACGATCGATGGTGATTCACGATTACATCAAGGAAACTATTTAGATTGTTTATTTGTTGTTATATTCAATTTACCTAATACAAGACTATGAATGCGGGAAGAGACTACATTTTTTCAATATTCAAGTTTACAAAATACGTTCTATCTAAACTTTTATGGCCTCCTTAAATTTGTATTTACAAAAAAAAACTGATAAATAGGTGTTTTTGAAATGGATAGTTACCTCAATATTTCTGATAGTCTTTTTGTTTTCACTTACTTATGTAGTTGTAGTTCACTTACTCATGACCTAAAATCTTAGAGTTTTCTAGGACGTAAGTCGAATGTTGGTAGGTATTGATTTTTCGGGTTAGTGGGATGGGGGCGGCAGCACTACGTCACTGCCATCGCAGACTTAATTGTTTAGAACCATTGAGCTGTCACGGTTTTGCGAATATGCCGCTTTTGTTGGATAAAATGTGAATCAGAATCATGCTTGAATTGTAAACAATAATAACAAACTTGATGGCCAGCTTAACTTTTAACGTTAAGTAGGAAAAAATGAGGATATTTTAGTCTAGCTATCCTTTGTACATAGTGATGGTACACAACTTTTTCAAATCCCTTTGCAACATACTTGCAGATAGAAATATACTCTCTACCCATCCATACATTAAAGTAATATAAGTTATAACAAATCTCCAAATAACTTTGGTAAACAAAGACATAATAATTTTGACATTTTACATAAATGGTTTTGGCCTTAACCACAGACTTTCCACATAATAGTCCTGCGTTACAGAGGTTGCTCTATGAAAATCAATATTACTATTTACAGAGATTATGAATGAGGTGATCCGCTACCGTCCTAAGGGCAAAGAAGCCCTTAAGGGGGTAGAGTGGCGGATCCTTGTAGTGGACCAACTTTCTATGAGGATGGTTTCAGCCTGCTGCAAAATGCATGACATTTCTGCAGAAGGAATTACTTGTAAGTTATTTCAAATGTGATTTTCTCCTTTTTAAACTAATTATACTATGCCATTAGAACTTTTCTAGATGCTGGATAGCTTTTAAGTATTAAATTAAATAATAAATTTTAAATCAAAAGTTTTTTAATTCTTCATATGTAAACAATTTTACAGTGGTGGAAGATATTCATAAGAAGAGAGAGCCTTTATGTACTATGGATGGCATCTACCTCATAACACCATGCGAGAAATCTGTGCATGCTCTCATCAATGATTTCTCTGTGGGAAACCGCATCATGTATCATGCTGCTCATGTGTTCTTTACAGAAGGTAATGTTACACATTAAATTATTCAAACATAATTAATTTAAAGCAACTCACAGTGAAACTCCTCATGTATTATTTATTTGCTGTTTTATTTTAATTTCTCTTGGCTTCATTGTTTTTTATAAAAAAATCATTTGTTATATTTTCTGAATAGTAGTGATATTCTTTCAAATTCTATTTTTTTTATTTGTTCTTGCTTGTTTTCATTACAGCTTGCCCAGATAAACTGTTTGATGAATTATCACGTAGTCGCATTGCTAAATACATCAAAACATTAAAGGAAATCAACATCGCTTTTGTTCCATATGAACAACAGGTGTGTTGAACATTTTTATGCTATGTTACTAGAATTAAGACTAATCCTGATATTGTAAACCTTTTTGACTAACACTTTGATATTTGCGCATGCTGCTATACTCAGTATGTCCAGAGGAATTGTTCAATGAACTGTGCAAGTCCTCAGCTGCGCGGAAAATCAAAACTTTAAAGGAAATCAACATCGCCTTTTTGCCTTACGAGAGTCAGGTGATTTAGAAATCGAACTTGTGTTTTTTGATTATTTAATTTTCGAGCTTGGATTCTGTTCTCTAGCTTTGAATATGAGTATCATATTTTGTGTTGTTAGGTATTTTCCTTGGACTCCCCGGCTACTTTCCGGTGCATGTACAATCCGGCGCTGAGCAACAACAGGAACGCCGACATGGAGCGCATCGCTGAACAGATTGCGACCCTCTGCGCCACTCTCGGGGAGTATCCCTCTGTGAGATATCGAAGGTAATGTTAAACATTTGTATGAAGTCTGAATCATTCAATTGGTATATTATAGTTTTTTACATTTTGATTGTCTTGCAGTGATTGGGAACGTAATGTGGAGCTTGCCCAACTTATCCAGCAGAAACTAGATGCCTACAAGGTTTGTACTATAAAATAAAAATTAATAATATATGTATGCAACATAAATAAAACTAAATTATGTGTTTTTTTTTATTCTAGGCTGATGAGCCTACAATGGGAGAAGGTCCAGAGAAAGCACGATCTCAGCTACTAGTGTTGGATCGCGGTTTTGACTGTGTGTCTCCACTTCTACACGAGCTGACGCTTCAGGCCATGGCTTACGACTTGCTGCCTATCGAGAATGATGTCTACAGGTATGTTTATACATGCATTTGATTAGTAAATTTATTTGCTATTTAATAACTGTAGTTCATCACTAATATCCGAATAATATGTGAACTGTCATAAAATAAATTATGTGCAAGCAAATACCCCTTTCGGACAATTAGGTTGAGTTCTCAAAATGTTAAATTTGTGTTATGTTGAATCCCAGAATGTTGAACTTTGAAAAACGCCGACAGACAGATTATTCAGCAAGAACATCATATTTTAAAACAATGTAGGTATCCAATAGCATAGTGTAAGAAAAGTCACGCACCGGTTAGCAGGGTAAAATTTAATTAAAGGTGAAATTTTACGAAAAAACACATTTTCTCATTGCAATCGAAAAACAGTATCTTCGGTTTTTCGGTTGCAACGTTTATAGTTAGAATTAAATGTTGTTAGTGGTGACTGCGAGTTTATTCTGCGGTGGTAACCTTCACAGGAATTTGTTGTTCTATGGGCATCATCGGCACAGCTGATGAGGGTGTGATCCATGTTGTACCACTGCTCCTCAAAATACTTTTGGAATTTTTGCATGCATATGTTGTTTACATTTGTATGACTGATGTATTTTACGTCACTTTTATCAAATCAATACAAGTAGGTGTACATTAAAGAGTTTCAACATGTTAGGAATCCAAAATTATTGGAAACATGATTTTTTCATTCAACATTTTACTTATTCAATGTTATAAGAGTTCAACATTCTGGATTCAACGAAATGCGAATTCAACTTAATACAAATTTAACATTTTGGGAACTCAACCGAAAGGCAAATACCTACCCCTAATGTGATTACTTTCGCTTGCGCTCGCAAGTAACAAAAACTTGACGCATATTATATTATTATTAAGTTCAAAACTTACAAACTGCTATCACTCCACTATTCTTATATATTTTTATACTAAAGCATTGTCATTATTCAGATACGAGTCAGCCCCAGGCCAGGCCATGAAGGAAGTCCTCCTGGACGAGAACGACGACCTGTGGGTGGAGCTGCGGCACCAGCACATCGCGGTGGTGTCCACCTCCGTCACCAAGAACCTCAAGAAGTTCACCGACTCCAAGCGGATGGGGGGAGGTAACTATTTATTTAAGTAATTATTTCAATTTAAAAAAAAACAGCTGTTAAAAGGGTTTCCTTACGACGAACTATGTACCTTTTGTTTGAATTTAAAAGGTAACAAATTAATTAATTTTTACTTAAAGCACAATCTGCGTATGTTTTAAAATTAAAATGTATATGCTGTCAACTATTAGTTTCTTGTTCTTCGCATATTGTCGCTTAAAAAGTGCAGAATTATAAATTCTGATGAGTCAGTTGAAAAAGTTTGGTATAGTGTAAAAATTGTGGTAAATAACTTTTTCTATAATGTAAAAAAATTTACAAGATCTCGTTTTTGTAATCTTGTTTTCTAAAAAGTACCATTTCTTAGGTGACAAACAATCGATGCGCGATCTCTCTCAAATGATCAAGAAAATGCCGCAATACCAGAAAGAATTGTCCAAGTACGCGACTCATCTGCGTTTAGCTGAAGATTGCATGAAGGTGTACCAGGGATATGTCGACAAACTTTGCAAGGTTGAACAGGTAAGATCACAAATAAATAAGTAGGTAATTTATAATAGAGTTTCCTTTTTGACTTGAGTTTGATGTATTTTTTGTTTGTTTGCAGGATCTTGCTATGGGAACTGATGCTGAGGGCGAAAAGATCAAAGACCACATGAGGAGCATTGTACCTGTTCTCCTCGACCAGGTAACTATAAAGTTTGAAATGATATTTTTTTAGGACTAATTGGAATCTAATAAAACTGATTGCCGTTTTTACATACCTGTTGGTTTGGAATTTAACACTTGAACACATTAATGTAATCTTCCGCTTTAGGTAGAATTCCATTACCCAAGTTTATTGTATTTTTTTTGTTTTACATTTATAAAATGCCGTAGTGCCTTGCACGTCAAGTTAAGAACGACCGCGTTGTATTCTGGTTCCTCACTGTCTTGCACTTCGTATTTTTTTTTTTTCAAAACTCATAACCATAATTCCCTACATTCCAGAACGTGACCAACTACAACAAGATGCGCATAATCGCGCTGTACATAATGTCTAAGAACGGCATCTCGGAGGAGAACCTCAACAAGCTGGTGACGCACGCGCAGCTCGAGCCCGCCGACAAGCAGACGCTGCTCAACCTCGCCAACCTGGGGCCCAACGTGCTCGTCGATGTAAGTGTACACTTTATAATATACCAGTGTCACTTGTATATGTTACGGCTAATACCCGAAGTGTGGCTACACCTAGTTTTAGCCGGTTAGAAGTGTTTTTAATATGGAAAACTGTAAAAAATAATAATAATACCTATCTATATAAAACTGGCTTGAATCATGAGTCGACGGAGTCCCGCTACGCGAAACTCCTTTTTCTGGGTGGTATCAAAAAAGGAACCTAACTAACCTAACCTATTGATGTTCTAACTATTGTTTTCTAAGATTTCTAAAATAATGATAAAGAAAGTTTTTTTTTAAAGCAGGAAACAAGCAATTTGTGTGGATAATTGTAGGCATCTGCTATAATTTCCGTAAATATTAATTTTACGAAAAAATGTTTTTCTTTTTTTAAGTATAAAATTACAACACAACCATATTTTCGTGTAGTAAATGACGGACACGTAGTTCTCTTACATTTAATAAATTAGTTCGTTTACAATAAAACAAATAACTGTCTTATAATGTTACATTTTATTTGCACAGGGCAACAGGAAGAAGCAATACCAAGTGCCCAGAAAAGAGAGAATCACAGAACAGACATACCAAATGTCGCGATGGACGCCAGTTCTCAAGGTAATATATAACATTACCACAGAAACAAACAATTGCAACATAAATATGACAAACTAATAATGATGATATTCTTCAGGATATAATGGAGGACGCAATTGATGACAAACTGGACCAAAGACACTTCCCATTCCTCGCTGGTCGTGCTCAGACATCAGGATACCAGGCACCTACAAGGTAAAATATTAATACTATAGTCTGGCCACCGAGAGAATGCGTTTCTGACACATTGTGTTTGAAATAACGAGGTAACTTTGAAAGGCCGTCTACTAAATTAACAAAAAAAAAGACGTATATTTTGACCCTACAAACAAATAATAAGTAATAAAATGATATTAAATCACACTGATTTTAAATTTTATAACTGAGGGCTTACTGTAAGGGTTATAATTACTGATATTAAAAATGTAAACAGACTACTTCTAATCAGTACAAGGTTATGTACTTATGATATTTTCGTAGGGATGTGCTAAAAATATCTGTCAATTTTAAAGTTATCAATCAATTGCTAATAAAAAAGCAGAATTAGTAGCTTGGTTATAAAAACATGATATTGACATAAATATGGACATGCTTTAAGCAGAATTATTGCGGTTAGTGAAAGAAAATAAATCGGCAAATGTTCGATATGAAATAGATGAATTGGCTCTGCAGTGCGGTCATCGGGTGCTGAGACTTATACCATATCATTTCCAATACAATGCTATTGAGTTTCGTTTGTAAAAAGGCAGCAGTTGGATTTTCTTGCTAGTTCTTTACCACTTTGGGCTTAGCTTCAAAATTAACGTTATACAAGTAAGCTTAATCTAATTATTTACGTACCTACAATAAAACAATATTGTTTCGATTTTGTTTTTTTTTATTTCACCTAGAATCCTTAACTCGTAACAACATGAATAAATAAGATAAACAAGTTTATTTTCTAATGTTGATTGGAAAATTATTTATCAATGTTGTTTTTTACCCCAACACTAATGGCATGTGTCACAAACGCATTCTCTCGGTGGCCAGACTGTAGTCTCGTAGGCAGATATTTAAAGATTTTTTTTTGTCTGACTGTCTGTCGCTTAATGAGGACCGTATTATTTTAAAGAATAATTTTAGTAAAATTGTTATTTATTTATCATTACAGCGTCCGCTACGGTCACTGGCACAAAGACAAAGCGCAGCAAACTATCAAGAATGTGCCGCGTCTTATTGTATTCATTGTTGGTGGTAAGTTTCTTAAGCTATGTACTCTATACGAATATTGTAAAGAGGAAATAATTTTTGTAACTAATATAGTTTAAATATAGTTTAATAAGATAGATTTTGTGTTTGGTTTTAGTAAAACCATGGTTTAAGACGAAAACAAATATATTTTTTTTAATTATAAAACAAGTCGCGAAATTAAGACTCTTTCTTTATTTAAGAAAAAAGTTAACTCATTTTATCTTGCTATTTCATAGATTATTCTTTCTTACGGTCCTTAAAGTATAACGTGTATTTATTGTATCAATATATATATATATAAATATATATATGTATATAAAGTAGGTATTAGTAGTATATAGTATATTGGTATATTATATGTGTATTATTATATGTACGAGTATATATATATATATATATATATATATATATATATATATCTAATTTGTATGTATTTTTACGCACAAAAATTGCTATTTTACTTTTTCTCCAACGGCGGGTCTGCTGGAAGAGATTCCATACTGGAATAAGCAGTACCTTTGTGTTTATGTGTCCTTGTCTGTTTGTATTGTTTAAATCTATATTTTATGTGTATAAATACATAAATGTTAAATAAATAATAAGTCGGATAAAACGAGTTATGTTGCTTTACACTCGAAATAATTTATTTTAAGTAAACTAGCAACCCGCCCACGCTTCGCAATGGTGTGATTTTTTGTGACTTGTTCACCACACGTTGAATTTCAGCTAACTTACAATAACTTTTTTTGAATGTTCTTCATTTACGAATTTAAGTGCAAAAAGTACCTCTGAGATGGCGAAAACCGCATTTAAATCCGTTAAGTGGTTTAGGGAGGTTAGAGGACAAACATACAAAAAGACACGATTAGCGACTTGGATTTATACTATGTAATGATGATGATAATGATCTCCAAAAATAGTACGCGACACCAGATCCGATCTCTTACAGTTTGCTTGCTCAAGAATCTTTGCTAGAATCTATATCGCCGCCGTTATTTTAATGATGTTTGTCTAACATTAACCATATACAGGGTTATTTTTAATTAGCGCATCACCTCTTGTAGGCAGCTTTTCTACATCGATCCCAACAACATTTAACCAACGAATAATTAAAATTAATATTAAAAAAAAATAAGTTTTTCCTTACAAATTTATTAGATGCTGAACGGTACAATACTCTACGCGCTCGCAACTGGCGTGGCAGGCGCGCGGGCGACGGGGGGGGGGGCGACCAGTTTAGGAACTTCTTACAAAATACAGAGTTATAAATAAAAGAGCGCGTGAATTTGTTTTTGTTTTTTTGTTATTGTGTTAATTATCAAGTTTTGCAAAAAGTCGTAGAACAAATGTTATTGGGATTGATGTAAAGAAGCCGCCTGCAAGAGGTGATGCGCTAATTACAAATAACCCTGTATAACGGATGTAAAAAGACTACTTCCGAAGCCTGAAACCATGTATTCTTGGGCCTCAATAGTAAATAAATTCATTAACAGTATATCCAGAAAACTCAATTAAAAAAGTTATTAAGTATTGAAAAGTCATATTCGCCGCTTGAAATCATCGCTCACACATCAACTGTTGGTTCAGGTGCGATTATTTACATTTCAAATTAAATTAAAACCCTATTTAATTTGAAATCATAACAAAATCTGATAGTATTAGTGCAATTTTGGAAAAATACGTAAAAAAAATTTTTTTTTATATAATCGTCACGTCCACATATTGTCTCCTCTATTAACAAACTTGAAACTCTCTTCCCCAGGTTGTTGTTTCTCCGAGATCCGCGCCGCCTACGAGGTGACGGCCGCGCTCAAGAACTGGGAGGTCATCATCGGCTCCTCGCACATACTCACCCCGGACAACTTCCTCGCAGACCTCAGCTCGCTCTCGGCATAAATATACACTGACATTGGAAACGATGATGGAAACTCTTGAAATTAAGTTAAAAATGTTGCTGTCACTTTCACTCACTCGGTATGAGGCAAAGACAGGTCTTGCTAAAATTGTTACATGTTGCTGTAAGATTGGACGAAATTCGCTAAGAACTAGTCTGAACTTATTTGCGTCGTGTCATAATGCATACAAATTTTAGTTTGACAGGGCTTAAATAATAACTCTTCTCTGTCTTATACTTAGCTGAGTAAATGATAGCAACATGTTTAGTTTAATTTAGAGTCTTTGTTCAGAATCGGCACCATTGTTTCTGAATTTTTGTTTAGCAACATGCAATTTCGCTGCAAACCGAGCGTGTTTTGTTTGTGATATCAACGACGCGATGACCCCCACAAATGAAAACGTAAACATAAATGCTGAAATCGTAGCTTTATTGACATGTTATCAAAGTTTGTTTTACTTTTCGACTTTTAAAAGGGTTAATGACATGTTTTAACCAATTGCGGTTTTAAATTAAGCAAATGTTGGTCTTCAAAAGATCGCATC
This sequence comes from Emmelina monodactyla, assembly GCA_916618145.1. Lineage (NCBI taxonomy): Eukaryota > Metazoa > Arthropoda > Insecta > Lepidoptera > Pterophoridae > Emmelina > Emmelina monodactyla. The sequence goes on along the minus strand of OU745304.1, from coordinate 8,454,359 downwards.
TAACTAATCTGTTGGCATATGCCCAAAGACACAAGTGCTTTTTATTGTAAAAATACATGCAAGGAAGGTGTTTTTAGTATTACTGGCCTTAAGTTTTAATTATTATAACTGTTTATGGTGGTAAACAGTTCACTGCTTTTTGTTAATTAATTAAATAAAAATATTTAAATATTGTTAACGTTTTAAATGATTTAATATACAATGCTTTAAAATTAATTTAGTTATAAGTTTGTTGTTTTCAATTTGATTATAAAAAGGTAGACTGTATGAGTACTTCAGCATTTTATGGTTATTTTATTGGAAACGGTTCAATATCACATAACATAGTTTATAAGAAATTGGAAAAAGAAATGTTCATTTTTGCATACAACTATACAAAGATTAACACTATCTTCTATTAGTTACCTACACATATATTGTAGGTTTTATTTAGAAAAGATGCCTGCATAAAGTGAGATTCCATATAGGACGAGTAGCAATAAATGTAGAAGGTATCTAAAAGCTAAGAGTTTTCGTCATCAAATATGTACAAACCATATATACTTTATTGCGACATTTTGTAATTACAATGGGAATTATATTTATTTGCTTTTATTGATTTGACATTGTCGCAGCATTATAATTTATGTATTTTTAGCACCTACACAATAGTATTAGTAATACAAGTATGTTTTGCTTTGTTGCATGACTAACTTAATACCTATGATAAACTACTAGTTAGTACTTTTCGCTAGATCCGCTTCTAATATTATGATAAACCAATTGTTTTTGAAATGGTCTTTGCAATAAAACGTTGTAAATAGTCACAATTTTTCGAACTATCTATCGATGTTATTACATTTTGTGGTCAAATATAAATGCATGTTGTGGACATTCAACATTCCAATATTATAAACTTTCTCACGTTTGGAGCATATTACCAAAACATCACAACATTATTGTTGTATTTATAGTAAAATATTTGTTTGACTAAAGCTAGAAATTATTCTTCAAAATGTTAACCGATTGAATTTAGTAATAGTTATGTTAATTAAATTTAAATGTAGAGCTAGCTTTATTTAGCAATTGTGATAGTTAAGATGTCATTACATAATCAGTATGAAACATCAGGATTTTATTTACCAACAGGCCTGTCATTTGACCATCAAAAATATAAAATGTGGTTGAGGATGAATCATTAAAATTAAATCACATTGTAATCTGAGTCTGTTTATTATAAATTATATAAATGAACAAAAAATACAAAATTCTATATAAGGACTTCATATTATCAGTATTCAACTGTTAACTTTTATTAAATTATTTATTCGTCATATTGATTCTTTTTTTTATCTCCGTATATACGTGTATCTTGCATAAGAAAGTTAATGATTATGAAATTATTGACCCTACACAAAGGTTATCAAAAGTTGTCTAGTAAGGCTGGGTTAGTATGGACGTTATCAAAATAACAGATATAATTTGCTATCTATTAAAAGAAAACAGTGATTTTTATTTAAATGTGTAAACCTGCGTGAACTTACCCTAAGATTGAAGACTCTTGGTTATAAACGCCAGTTGGTATTCACATTTCTATCATACTTGAACAGTACTACTATACAACATGCCTAAAGATCTTGTTATATTGGCATATTCCGGTGGTTTAGACACCTCATGCATACTGAAATGGTTAGTAAAAATATTCATTAACAAGTAATAATTTATATTTCATACCTTCACCCATTGTTATTCAAATTTCAAAGGTTAATACAAAAAAACTACGATGTGGTGTGTTACATGGCGGATATTGGGCAAGATGAAAATTTTGAAAAAGCTAAACAGAAAGCGAAACTTATTGGGGCTAAGGAGGTTAGTATCCATTTCAAAAAGTTTATCACTTGCTATTTACTGTAGGATCTTATTACTTATTATTGTTTTAGGTTATCGTAGAAGACCTACGAAATGAGTTTGTTACTAACTACATGCTGCCGTCGATACAGATGGGACTGGTCTACGAAAGTCGTTATTATCTCGGCACTTCTCTGGCTCGACCATGCATTTCAGTCGGTATCGTGAACGCTGCTAAAAAATTGGGAGCAAAGTATGTCGCTTTCTGTAGATTTTCAACCTAGGACCTAAAAGAGTGGCGGACGCCTAGTTGAAATTATATCTTGTGTGTCAGTAACACATAAAAGCATTTTAAATAACTGAATTCTTGGTTTCTAAACAGGCAGAAGTTAATATTTTTCTGGTTGTAGTAATTTTAAATATATAAAGTGGTAAAGCTTGCGAGTTTGGATGTGCGGGGTAGTCTCCCGAACTATGGAACCGATTTTAAACAATCTCACCCAGAAGACGGCTATATACGTTATGTAGTGTGACTCTTAATTTTACGCAAGTACTTAAGGGCGCGGGTGGAAATCTTATTTTGAATATGTGCATTTTATTATTTTGCTATGATATTTCCAGATACATATCTCACGGTGCCACTGGAAAGGGAAACGATCAAGTACGATTTGAATTAAGTGTTTACTCTCTGTGGCCGGAAGGAAAGGTAAAACAATTAAATAGAAACTACTCAGTAAAAGTCAGTTTCTCACATTTATGTAGACTACTTACAGTAAATTATTTTTAAAGGTGATAGCACCATGGCGCCTGCCTGAGTTTTTCGAGAGGTTTCAAGGCAGGGCTGACCTCATCGAATTTGCGAAAAAAGAAAATATTCCTGTTGCAGCAACTCCTAAAGCACCATGGTCTACAGATGAAAACATAATGCACATAAGGTTAGCTAGACTATAGGTATCTTACCAAGACTAAGTATCTACATAAAGTATTTTAGTACTAGGTACACCCCTTTGTTATTATTAAATACTAGTGCGTGAACTTATGTTCGATGTAATTTAATTTTTTTATTAAATATTTGGAATACACTTTATCCCGAGCCGCACATAAGTAAATTTTATGAAACAAATTATAAACACATAACTAAATATTCTATTGTTTTAACGTTAGTTACGAATCTGGAGTCTTGGAAGACCCAGGGACCCAAGCGCCGAGTGGAATCTACAAAATGACCAGAAATTTGCAGGAAACAGAAGCATATCCTGCTACTTTGGATATAACTTTTAAACAAGGTAAACTGGAGCATTTTTTTGTTTTCTAATTCAAACAAGTTTTATTTTATTAAGGGCAATAAATACTTAGGTATTGTAATACCGGTTAGGGTACCTAGATAATTTGACTCGTCTTTTCACGTGGCGCTATGTTGCTCTACGCGTTGTTAGTACCACTTTATTTTGCTTGAACTGTTAACGTTTACTTATTGTTTAACTTTGAGCATTCATGTTTTTGCTTAATCTTAGGTTTACCTGTCTCCATTCAAGTGCCGAGTGGTCAAGAAGAAGCTATGATAATAACTGACCCTCTTGCTATGATACAAACACTGAACAAACTAGGAGGACAGCATGGCATCGGTCGCATCGATATTGTTGAAAATAGATTTTTAGGCTTAAAGGTACGTAATATAAAACATATATCATGGTATGGTAATTTATTTAGAGAGGAGTCCGTATATTGTTAACAATAACCGAATGATTTGTGAAAAAAAAACTGTACTTTTACCAGTGTTTTGTATGATAAATATCAGTGGTCAGCGACGCAGTATTCTATTCAATATCGTTATTTGAAGTGCCCCATTGCATTGCCTTTGTTTTCTACGAAGCGAAGTGTTTTTACGCGAAGATTGGCTTAAATCCTAGTGCAATCCAAAATAAGCTTTTCCTATCTCTTTATATTTCTAGCCGAATAACTATAATGAATTTAAAACTAATAAATCAGTATTGTTGCAGTCGCGAGGCTTGTATGAAACACCAGCGGGAACTATTCTACATGTTGCCCATCTGGATCTTGAAGTATTTTCTCTGGACCGAGAGGTACTAAGGTAATTACACTGATAGATTTTAGGTATAATGAAAACGTCAACAGTATTGAAATGAAAACGAATTCATCATAAGTTGCGGTTGAACATTTAATGAACGTCAGTATTTTACAACTTCGGCTTTAATTAATATTAAGAAGGAAGCTAGCAGGTGGACTGAGAGAGAGAAAAAAGCCGGCGGAAAAAAAATATTAAAAAAATTTCGTGATAAACTTTTCTCGTGCAACTTCCAACTCTTAAACTTTACGTACGGCACCGGTAATCATTATAATAATGCTAAATATAACAAATATTGCAAATACCAGAGAATTTCATATTTTATAAAAAAGTTTGTAAAAGAGTGAATGCTCAGATTTCCCTCCAAAAATACGTGTTTTTCTTGTGATTGAAACAATACACTTATATCTTATCTTCTATTTTGTATCAGATTTCTAAGCTTTTTAAGATATAATTCAACAAATATATCGGTATATCATATTAAGATATTACTGAATGTTTTTTATAGAATAAAAAAAATGCTTCAAGAGAAAATGGCAGATTTCGTGTACAATGGCTTTTGGTTCTCCCCTGAAGGAGTATACACAACGAAATGCCTTGAATGGTCCCAGGAGTCTGTGAACGGAACCGTTACCCTTCAATTGTTCAAAGGAAATGGTAGGTTTAAGGGTTGCGAAAATAAGATAAATAAATGTAGTTTATATTTCAGATTATATTAAAATACCCCATTGTTTTTTTTTAGTGTCTGTACTGGCAAGGAAGAGCGCTGCTACAAGTCTATACAACAAGGATTTAGTATCAATGGATATAGCAGGAGGATTCTCACCTGAAGATAGCACAGGATTTATCAATATAAACGCTTTACGGCTAAAGGAATACTCAAGAATGATTTCTCAGACACCAAAATAATAATATAACAAAACGAATAATTACAATCCATACTTGCGCAGCGTTACGTCAAAATTTTACAACAATCTTGTTTTAAATCATTGAATAAAATAAAGTAAATGTACTTACGCATTTTTTTGCAAAAATATACTGTCACTGCTGTGCTACGTAGTTCTTACATATATTTTTGCGTATTTAAGCTCGTCAGAAAAATATGACGCGGGACGCCCAGAGTCCGATTTGTTTTAAATGTTGCTATAATCACTGTAGTCTCACTCTCTTGCGAGATTAACGCTTCTCAAATCTCAAATTTCTATTCTTGAGTTAGCTATCCCCATGGCCTGTCAGGATACTGTATTATGCTGCAAACCGTTGTAAACCACGTAGCAACTACGACTCTTACTTTAGAGTTTTCGGTTTGAACTGAAATTGTCTCTTTTACGCAGGGATAGGCAGAAAACAATAGCCATTGCCTTAGTCCCAAGAAAACGATAACTATGGGGCGATCTGTCTCTTTAATTTATTTTGTGCAAGCTGTAGGTTTTCTAGATTTCACTTATAATAGAGACATACACGATTTTATTAAGATGGTTTATTTATAGTATCCGGTAATAATGTTTCAGGAACAGAGTTTGAAAGGTCAAATTCTTTTTTAAATGTTTCTATAGCATCTGCCAGTGAGCTAAAGAATACAGGTTTAATATCATCAATTTTGTTTTCAGATATAGGATCTTTGCTGGTTTCTTGTTCTATAAAACGTAAAATTAAGTTAGCTTTAATATATTTAGGTAAGTATAGTAAATTAAGTTACATAAAGCTAAGTATTTCCAAATTTTAACTAAAACTTAATACTGAAATGATTTGAACAAAAAATAGTTGTAACTTACATTGCACAATAAATGTTTGCTTTACCTGAGTTTTTACGTTGAGTCACATATGCATTTTCCATTTTAAGGAGTTTGCTTGTCTTAGCAACAAATTTGACATTCCTTTCTGGCAACTTATCGAAAAGTGGGTCTTCACAAGGTGGATTATAGTCATCTTCAAAGAACAAGTATGTTCCTAAAGGATTTTCATAGGTACCTGTTGTACAATAAATTCATATGCTGTAAATTAATTTCAGACACACCTAGTGGATTTTTTCAGCTTAGAAACTGGCTTTTGCTAAGTACTTAAAATTTTCTTGAAAAGGACCTTAGTTAGAAACAAGCCTTTTATTGTTAAATGCCTTTTAAATTACATGGTGAAAGTTAAAAAGTAAATTGACTACAATAACTCTTGGGTAACACACTGTACACCACTACGCTTAGCAGATTTTAAAATACAGATAATTAAGGCTGGCCTGGTGTTTCAAAAATCTATCTACTACTAGCTAGCCCACTTGATGAGTGCAGGCTTCCCTCTCCAATAGTGAGAGGGTTTGCGACAGAATCCATCAGGCTGACTCTGTATCAGTTTGTGGTGCCATAGTTACTAAAAATTCGGGGTACAATAAATAAAACTATAACAATAAAACTCTTACCAGAAAAAAAAGTACCATCCATTTGTATGATAGGTTTTTTCTCATCCACTCCCAAAAGGTGGATGCTCCTATAATTTGCTATGTCCACCTTATCATCAAATTCAGCGAACACAAATATCTCCTCTTCGGAATCGGATGATGTATTTTCATTCATAGCTTTTCTTTAGCTACCTTTTTTATAGTCAAATTAACCTTATCTTAATGTTACAACAAATCACACAAATGCCTTTTTAATTATTCTCCGTTTTATCTGACTAGGTCTTCTTAACAACGTTTTCGTTTCGTAAAAATTTAATATAAAAAACTCTAAAATTGTAAATTACTCTAGCTGAAGTTTGTTTATTTAATGTATGTCATGTTCACGTTTATTTTTATTTCGTCTGTCACTGTCATGTCATTAGTCCCCCTGGTCCGAAATTGCTGTCAGCGCGCTTTCTGCACTATTTGCGTGCACACGGGTGGCCATTAATACGAACGTGTGCATACTCTGAGCGATCTGACGTCATTAGTGACGTCATCGTTCAGTGCTAACGGTGCAAACAAAAGAGGTAGTGCACTCTGTGCAGCAATGTCAGATGAATGTCAGTCAATGCCAAACTGACAACTGAATACTTTAATTTGTAAAATCTGAGCTTTCGGACAAGTTTATATTGTTTAATGTAAAGATATTTAGCAGATTCATCGGGAAAACCTCTACATGCAATTTTACAGACCTATATTAAACCACTTGTCATTTTGACAGAACGTTCTAGCATATGTTCGTACCAACAAGTGGACCAAATTGATTTCATTGCTAACGTTTGTGAGTAATGAAATCTTTTTTGGTCCACGCATTTGCACGCTTACCAACGTTTTCGCGTATTCTATTAAAGGACCACGACAAGTATGTATTATTATCCTTGCCTTGCGTTCCGTAAATCGCTTACAGAAATATGAACGCTCAAATCGCTTACAACCGTTCCGATTACTTTTAGCGCGATATTGACAGTTATTGCGTCAATTTAAGTTTTGACAGCGCACACGCCGACCATACTCCAAGGCTGGTTTTAGTCTTACGCCGACGGCACGCGCACCGTCAGCGCTGATGGCCGAGATATGTGAACTTTAGGAAGCGTTTTTTGGTGACGCGTAGCCATCAGCGCGCAGGGTGGTCAGCGCAGACAGCTACGCGACCGTACGCGTCGCGCGTCGGCCCCGCGTAGCTGTCGGCGCTGACGATCGCACGAGCGCCTCTGCGTTCAGGGAGCGTTCTAGTGTCGAGCGGAGCGGACGTCGTCAGCGCGTACAGTCATGGCGAAAAAGTTCTAGTTGACATTCGAAAGTTATTAAAGAATTAACTCTCGTCAGCCCTCAAAGTACCATATAACAAGACAAACTCTCCTGCAACGGCTCTCTGCTCAATCAATGGATGAACATGGAGTCTTCGTCGTCGCCGGTTTTTATTTTTTGGGATACATAGTACAAAGCAGCAATAATTAATACACTCCGGTACATTTTGGTCGTCGTCTGTACGTTAAGGCGGTCAGTACGATACTAAAACGAGCCACGCTGAGCCTCAGCGCTGACAAACTACGCGCTGAGCTATGAGCGCTGACGATGAGCGTGAGACTAAAATCAGCCCAAAGTGTTGGTTCTCTGAGCGCAATGTTAATGACGTCATCGTTCTCACCCATGGTCGACAATGGACGCGCTCTCGCTTCAACGGAACAGTGATGTGAGCGTTAAAATCGCTTTTATCTATTTGCGGAATGCAGGGTTGGTCATTACTTTCAGAGATTGTTTACGCGTTTAAAATGCCGCGTTCCGAATTACACCCCGACTGACGTGGACCAACGAATAATAACCTGATTGAGGAAGTATTTACGAGTAAAGTTACTGTTATTATATAAACAGGATCAAAATAATAATTAAACAGTGGTGCGAGCATGGAACTTTTGTCGATCGTTAATATCGTTAATTTGACATTTGTTTCGTTAATTTGTGTGAACAATAACGACGGCAACTGTCAAAATAACGAAATTAACGATCGACAAAAGTTCCATGCTCGCACCACAGTTTAGACAGATATGAAGGTGTCAGTTACACAATACCACAGACTTAAGGCTGGTTTTAGTCTTACGCCGACGGCACGCGCACCGTCAGCGCTGATGGCCGAGATATATAAACTTTAGGAAGCGTTTTTTGGTGACGCGTAGCTATCAGCGCGCAGGGTGGTCAGCGCCGACAGCTACGTGACCGTACGCGTCGCGCGTCGGCCCCGCGTAGCTGTCGGCGCTGACGATCGCACGAGCGCCTCTGCGTTCAGGGAGCGTTCTAGTGTCGAGCGGAGCGGCCGTCGTCAGCGCGTACAGTCATGGTGAAAAGTTCTAGTTGACATTCGAAAGTAATTAAAGAATTTACTTTCGTCAGCCCACAAAGTACCATATAACAAGACAAACTCTCCTGCAACAGCTCTCTGCTCAATCAATGGATGAGCATGGAGTCTTCGTCGTCGCCGGTTTTTATTTTTTGGGATACATAGTACAAAGCAGCAATAATTAATACACTCCGGTACATTTTGGTCGTCGTCTGTACGTTAAGGCGGTCAGTACGACGCTGAGCCTCAGCGCTGACAAACTACGCGCTGAGCTATGAGCGCTGACGATGAGCGCGAGACTAAAATCAGCCATAGTGTCACGAAATTACATAGACTATCATATTGTTTATTTACGAAGAAGGCTTACTTCCTTCTTAACACCACCTAACTACAATTTTAATTTATCTAATACTAAAGCAGCGTTATAGACGTATCAAGAGATGTTTTACAATCCCGGTTTATACTTTTTTGATACTGCACAAAACATTCGCGGAAATAAACTCGCGGTGAAAAATCTCTGTACGAACGCGCCCTAAAGATTAAGTCCAAAAGTCCAAAGCCTGCCTCGCCTCATGAATCAGCAGAGCTATTACGAAACTCGAAATTTCGGGAAACGGAGAGGTTTAGAGAAAGAACGGGTACTCCGTCAAGCAATGACGTCATCATCACAGTGCAAAAATCACTTTTAAAGCCGTTATTCGGACGGAAACCCATAGTCTTACATTCAACACCTCTATAAGCTCTATACATCTTAAAAAAATGACACTAATCCATAGTGTATTTTTGTTAATTGCCTTCCTACCATATTCTAAAACAGTTTTAATGCCTAGAGCTGGGGTCACACTGTTGAAAATGGTAATGCCCATGAACGTGACAATTATAATTATTGCTCCACTAGATTTCTCTAAAAACGCCATACATCTTCCATTACTCTCCATTCCTTATCGTAGCATATAAAAGCATAGTAAAGGGATCACATTCCTTTGCGCTACCGATGCACACTTACAAAACGTAGTGTGCCCGCTTGATCGCGATAATTATCGCTATAATCATTATGATGTGAAATATTCAGTAAAAATAATACTGTCAATACACACATCACCATTACTTAAAATAAACAACTATTCATTTGACATGACTTTTAATGTCAAACCATAATCAAAACAAACAGTTTTGAATTTTTTTCATATTTCTCATTTCTTATTTCATCAACTTTTCTTACCTGCTAATATATTACAAAATCAATTACACAACAAAAAGGACTAGGATTTCAGTGCTAAAATTTAATATGTTAAACAAAAACTTTACATGTTGTTATTCCTTAACCATCTTCTATCTAAAGAATGAGAAGTATCCTTATTCCTGATATAACTCAAATACCGGCAATAGAGAAGAAGAATGGTCTTAATTTAGTGAGCTAAAGGAGGCAGCTGCTATAAAGTGCAATTGAAGATGGCATCAAAAAGGTAAAGGTATCGTATTGTTTTATTATCATGAGTTTGTGTGTGTGAAATAATTTGTTTATGAAAACTATTCCAAAGCTTTTTAAATAACCTTAGCGAATTTATATCTTTGTTTAATTGTCCATATTTACGACTATCTAGCATTACACGTAGGTACTAACAAAAAACTATATATTTTTAATTTGTTTTAGTTTGGTATCATCAAAGGATTAACCTATAATCTACACGAGGCCGTGCAAAACAGCAGAATTATCAAGTATTCTGAAGACAATTGAGATGGAGTACACAGGATCATATATAAATATTATACCTATATGTACCTTATTATTTTTAAATGTTGTTGAGACCATATCGTTTTATTTTATTCATTTTCTATAGATTTTTAAGTAGGTACTTACCTATGTTCATTACCTTTCTACAGTCTTAGGGCTTGTACACAAAACTGCGATGCGACGCGATGCGAATTCGCAACTCAGAAAATTACGACACGAATTGCTGCGATGCGATTTCGTGCGGCAAGGCGTCTCCCAGTGTGACCATTCCTTCGACGACCGTTAACCGTACTAAACGTATTTTGAATTGAAAGCTAGGTCGTGACATGGATCGTAAAAAGAAGTGTGCACTTTTATTATTGCTTAGGAGATATAGAAAAAAGAAACAAAGAAGATTTTGGGTTCATCCATTTATTACTATTATGAATCCTGATGGAAACTTTTTTCTTCTAAAATATAAAGCTTTGAAAACCGACGAAAAAAAATTTTTGGAGTATTTTAGAATGAGCATATCTTCATTCGAAGAGCTTTTAAGTTTATTATCACCATATCTTCATAAACAATCGTACAAGGGGAGAATTCCTGTGACGCAACATCGCAGGAATGCGCGATGCGAATCAATTCGTAAGTTCTTGCGATGCGTAGAGGGAGCTCGCAGATTTTTGCGATGCGACGTCGCATCGCAGTTTTGTGTACAAGCCCTTATACTTTTTCATAGAAATTAAAAAGTTCTTTTTAAAGTAAATATCAATTTATTTAAGTTTAAAATTTCTTTAACTACTGCTTTTTCAGAGACACGTTTTAAGATTACAGCGGTACGATGTAAGCTATTTCTCCGAACTTCACACTAAACTAAAAAACTAAGGAACCTAACCTATATTAACTGCAAAATAAAACTCTTATACCTCTAATATTAATTTTATTTCAATTAATAATATTTATTTTCAAAAAGTGACATTTTATATGTTCAGATGATACATGGATCAACAGAATAATAAATGAGTTGTTATTTTTTACTGCGGAACTCCAAATATTTCAAAAGTATTCTGTAATATTACCATTTAAACAATTAGCCAACTAAACAATTAGCCAAAAGCCATTCTGATGGATAGTCTTCCCCACAGAACACCAACTGAAAAGCGGCAGCTGTAGCGACTGAGAATCTGTTAGTCTTGATACATACACATTAGACAGGTTTATGCGCACCTCAGCATGTTGATCTCTGAAAACCTTTCGATGTCGATGATTTTCGGTCCCTATGCGAATGACAATTCTTAATTTTCAAGTTAAAGACATTACACTACTACAATTTTTTGACAAAAAACAGCTATTTGGATTGGGATAACATATCTTTACGTTTATAACCCAAAATAGAAATATAAGGCGCCACCTGTAGTTGTCAACGCATGTGAAGCTGCGGGCGTTTTACTTGTACAACATTTATGTTAATAACATACAAATTTATTGATCTTTTAACTTTATGTTGGTGGGAAAGCTACGAATTACACTACAATGAATTTGTGCTACGGAAATTCCAATAAGGACTAGACTTTTCTTGTAAACCCTATAAAACTTAAGTTAAAATGCCTAACAAGTTTTTATAAAATCTGTTCAGCATCGTAGGAGAGAAAAGATACTCCCGCATTGATAATGTTTATGTGAAATATAAACGTGAATTGATATTGAAAGTACATACCTAAAATATTTGAAGAAGCAAATAACACCTTCACACATTTCATACCCAATTTCGAAAGGGGCTCATCGGCTGGTTTGCTGGCCCATATTTCTCATTTTGACCTCCTCTATATTTAGCACAGTGCAGATTTTACGCTTAAGCTTCCTGAAACAGGCTTAAAAATGCTATTCTATAGTAAAGCAATTACCCAGCTGATACTAGGGATCTCCACCACCACGCCTTTTTAGAAGTGTGTTGTATCTAAACACTAGCTGGAGAGTTAGTGACAGGGTTTAAAAGCTGAGTAGGATGGGTTCTGTGGTAGAAAAAAATGGATATTACAGAAATAATCCTAACCTATGTATTTTTTCTTTGTGTAGGTATATAAAATCAGTCCAGTTTTTATAAGAATTAAATCTTTCTTTGCCCTTTATAATAAAGTATAGGTTAATCTGAAGTAAAGTTAAGTTTAATACTAGTAAGTATTTCATATGCTAAGACAAACCAAAATCAGTCCAGTAGTTTAAAAGTACGCTCCACTAGGCTGGCTCAATGCGGGTTAGAATTACAAATAATCAAACCATGTGGATTTCCCTCATCGTAAGTTAGTGATAAATCCTTACTTCCTTACTTTAAATGTGAAAATAGATCTTGCTCAGGCAAAGACCTATCCTGTTTTCATTATACCTTTAGACAATCATTAAGATTAACAAGGGGAAAAAAGAGTAACTTATTCTTTCCCTGGATCCTATCTAATTAGGTAAACACTAGATTGAAAGATAGAAACAAACAGTTTGTGGCACTAACATGTCTTCTTCCATAGTTGAACGATACAGAACTCGGACAAACTTCAGTATCGTGCAAAAGATTATTGGAGCACATTACAATAAAAGCGTATTCTTTGAATAAATCGTTTTTCATTTTATAATATAAGTAAACAGTGGTCGTTTGATGGGAAAAGTCAGTTTTGAAATATTGTCAAAGTGGTTTTTTTTATAGCTCAAGTGAGCGGCTAGAATCTTTCGGAGTGAATAGAAAAATAATGGCGGGTAATTTAAATTTAAGAACACAAACCAGTCTTACAAGATCCGTCCGAAGCTCGAAACATTTTCGTAATAGCAAGCCTGGCTCCCAAACTCGGCAGGGTGGAACGTATCAACTTAAATGTCTTTAGGTAACAAATTAACCTTGTTTGTTTAACCCTCCATCACTCGCGCGATTTTCAGCCTAGAGAGCACTCGCGGGGTGTTGTGACCACATATTCAAAGTATATTTCTAAACGTATTATATTACTTAATGGAAATACACCAGCATTTTATTACTTTGTATGACATGATGTATGAAAATAAAAAACGTAGATTTTATAATCGGCTTTATTGGTATTCTACGAAACATTACAAAAATCTGCCTTTTTATTCGTAAAATTGAGATCAGTTCACAAAGAAACAAAAAAATATTTACTTCTTAATTCTTTACATAAAAATTCTCGTTGAAAAACATCAACATAAGGATTTATTTTTTTTAATTAAAAAAAATTTAATTTAAAAATTTCAACCAAAAAAATATTTTCATACAAAAATACTCCTACGAAATAGTATATCACGAGCGCTCGCAGGGTGTTGTGACCCCACGCAAACATTGAAAGATCCTTACACTGCAAGTTGTTGCGTTACACTGCCCCTCCCGTCCCGTGTCGACGCGTTTAAAGGTTACTTGAAGGTACTCAGAAGCGCAAATTCGTAACTAAAGAACGTAACTATTCATTTTTACATTCAAAAATGGTGCTGTCACCACCCGCGCGAGTGATCGAGGGTTAATAGTGTTAAATTTAATTTAAATTAAAGTACCTTTTGTTACTCAATTACATTAAGTACATTTTTACTTTTATTTTAAGATGTTTAGACCGTTAGCTTTAATTTTGTAATTTCACCAAGACTTCTACTCGGTTCTACGGTCACTATATATCTGTAAATTGTTTTAAATAAACACTGTTAGTTATATTTTGTTATTATATAGTTTTTAAAAAAATATTATTTTATTGTAATGTAACTTTGTTTTACGGAAATAAAAGTTTATTTATTATTATCATTAAAATGGAATGGTACTAAACTAATGGTTAAAAACTTTATGAATTTCATTTGATTGAATTTGAAATAATTATTTAAGCTAGTGGATCCAAGGACTTTGTTCATTAAACATTTTGTTAAAACCGATATTGGCCCCAATTCTGAAAACATTCTTTTTAACCAAATTAATAATATCGCCGTCAGAATCGAAGCCATTACCTCATTGAAAACTATATCTTTTGATCTTATAAAAAACAACTTAATGCCAGATTGAACACTCTAATTCGTTTCAGAATGTAGTTTTGTTTGAAAAATACGATAATAAAAATACAAAACCGCTTTGAAATTCCCACCCACAAGAAGTAATCTTCTTTAATTTATGAAGGTAGTCCCCTAAGTTGGAGACACTGGTTACCAGATTGAATATTAGTTAATACGACCATAAGAATATAAAACCACTATAAAAATCCGACCCAAAGTTTTACTTAACTCCCTAAATTTATGGAAACACTAGTTAGTTTCCAAATACCGAGCAGCAAACGAATGACTTGTTTTGCAATGTTCAAACTTGAAAGCAATGAAAGCGCACCTTAAGCACATGAGTAAAGAAACTGAACAGAGACAAAGCTACATACGAATGCGCTGTGACAGGTACATCACTACAAGTGCAACGCGTGTGTGTGCGTGACCACTGGCCGCTTGTCACGTATGAGCCGAAACCGCTTCAAACTAGATCAGCCAGTGGTCAATCTCAGGGCGTGCAGGCGTGACGCGACGCTCGAACGTTGTGCGTGTTTTGTTTTTGTTTTCGAGTTTCTCACATAATACGTAGTAATACTTTTGTTTTAGTATTTAAAAAGTTTTGTAAATTATGATTGTACATTGTACTGTGTGCATGAATAATAAGTTTTTTGATAATACCTCCTGACAATTTTATTGAATTTGTTGAATTGCTTGAGCAAAAATTTCGCGAATATTTTGATCTTCATATTAAAAATGTTAATATTGGTAATGACATATTAGCACGTTTGCAAGATTGTACATTTCATATGCCATGTGAGTGTTTCCCATTGGTTTATTTGAAAAAACTTTATATTAGATTTAGAATTTATCATTCGATTAAAAGACACAACAAATTATTAAAAACCAAAAGTAAAAAAAAAAATATTTAGAGTATGTAATTTGTAAAAAAAAACCTATTTTAATAAAAAATTTGAAAAAAAAGTACATTTATATTTTTAATTTATTCAATTGTGCCAACCCTACCAAAATAGGTATAAATTTTGCTAGCTCTTTAGAAGCTTTGTCTCTGTTCAGTTTCTTTACTCATGTGCCTTAAGGTGCTGTCGTCCGTCAGTACAGTCATTGATGCAAATCAATCGGAACGCAGCTTTCATTGATTATAGCAGTTGTATTAAGTGCCTGCCAAGGAAAATAATACTCCTCTAACGAGGAGAAGAACGTTAACTCAATATAAAAAACTTTGACCTTACACGTACACACGTACAACACTACCGCCGCGACGGAATAGCAAGACATCTAAGGCTACTACGAAAAGCGCGGGTATTACAATTTTTTTAGATTTAATACCTACTGTTATATTAAACTTGGGATGAAATAATGAATAAAACGGGTATTTACGTTTCAGAATAATCATTTATTCCAAAAACCATCATTTTACTGTGTTGAGATTTCTTGTTTTCGATTTACATGATAGGTAGGTAAACAATCATATCTTCTGATGGTGCAGCGGCAGATGTAATATAATTTAACTTTAAAAATGTAGCTTGATTTTGGAGTGTTTGGGTATTACATAGCATTATGATTTTTGCCGCTGTTTTCTGAAATTAAATCAGGACTTTATATGTATAGATCATTCATGTTATGTGATCAATATTACATTAATAAATGAATAAAGTAGTAACAAATATATTTTAAAATGATACCTTTTTACTATTCAGCTCAGATATATCCATCACTTTTCCTAGCTGTTAGTTCGAGGATAGGCGAGCATAGCTTTCATTCTATGAATTTGAGAAAAATTGCCAAACGGCACCTTTGGTTGAGATTTTTACAAGGCCAGGTCTACGTATAATCTATACATATAATAAAGCTGAAGAGGATGGAAAGTCTGTACATAAAAGATATTCGAAAAAAAATTTATTGGGGATACTTAAAATTGATAACAGAACACGTTCCAATAGTTTTTAGAATTTTTGTCTGTTTATCTGTTTGTCTGTTTATCTGTTTATTTGGCTGAGCATCACGCGAAAACGGCTGGACGGATTTTGATGAAACTTTTACTATTATGTAGAGAAAATTATGGACCAGGTTATAGGGTAAAAAAAACAACCCCTAAGAGGGGGGTTGGCAAAAACTTGAAATACGTTTGCACGTGAATTTCATAGGGGTGCGTGGTAGTATGATGTGCAAACTACACTGAAACCGAGATTTGAAAAAGTACCAACGTAATTAAAATATTATTCTATCTAATATCTTATCTAATCTAATAATAATATAAATTCTATAATTTTCTAAGATAAATAATGATAATACACACAAACATCCAATAAACCATAACAATATTACGAAAAATGAAAGGAATAAAACATGTGCATTCCTTCCGTCCTTCTTGCTTCCATCTTGCTTCATCTCCATCCATTGCGCATGCGTAGACATTATTTTTTATTAAATTAAGGCATTGACATCTGGGTCATCAGCCTAAACATGGATCTCATTTCTTATTCTTTCTTTATTTTCTTGTACATTTTCATATTGAACGTGTTGGATAGGAGATTTTCCTATCTATAATCCACCCACAGTAACACGATAGTAATGAAACTGCAGATTGTTGTGACTTCTTGGAAAGCAGCCCGGCAAGTGGCTATGCTTTTTATTGAATTCTTCAATGTAATTAAACGTACCTACTCCTCCTCTTGGAATCCGCTCGATGACAAATTAGCCGCGACTGAAAAACAGCGTCTATCTCTGTAAAGTGATAGATATATGTATGCTGAGGCGTGACCTATTCATTGTTGTGTTGCATTGCACACTGAAATGTAATTACTTACATACTCTATTTTTTTCTCCCTATCTACTTTTGATATAATTATTATTACGTAAGTACCACAGACCAAAGAAAAACCACGCGCGCCAGCTGCGCCGCACTTGACAGCTCTGTGGTAAGTACCTATTGTATTTTAGTGTGTAAGGTGCCACAATTACTTGAATAGACTTATTTTCTTCTTCTAAGTTGGCGAAACGAAGTTCGCGGGCACCAGCTAGTCTGTAAATAACTCGTACATAAATAACAGAATCATAAATTATACCTAGTAATAATAATAAAAACATTTAGTACCTGAACTGACAAGATTTCTTTATAAACCAACAGGAATAACAAACTTCTGCGCTGCAACTGCAAAAAAATTGTTGTGTGTTTGCCCAAGTATGTGCCCTTAAACAAAAATAACAGGAAACACATTTATTGCAATTGTAAAATCAGAAAATAAAACAATCCATCAAGAATCATTTGGTGCAAATTAGGTACCTCCAAGACAAAATACTTACTTAGTTATATTTTGATTTTCTGTGTTCGAGAAATCTGTGGTAGGTTACAGATATGTCTTTGGCTTCTGTTTTACTACACTTTCTGTGGTGGTTGACCCACATCTTTCTTTTTATCTTTACACAACCAAAAATCGCCCAATTTAGAGCCGTCAGGCCGTAAGAGTGTTTAACTATATAGAAAAGGACTTTTCATTTATAAATCCTTTCGAAGATGTTAGAGGCACTTTTGTAGTCAACGACACTGGTTGATACGTTTAAATTAAAAGACAACCACAAACTTGATCACAAAAATAAACACAAATGGCGGCCATTACACTACATATTAAGATATACGTAAGTAGGAGAAGCCCACACTTGTTTTAATCAAGTATCGACTTGACAGCATCAGTGTTCCTGAATATTACCGTAGTAATAGCATGAAAATACGTAGACGCCATTATTAATATCTGTTTAAAAGTAGCTTGCCTATAGGTATCTTAAAAGCCGCAGTTAATTACTGAACCACTTTTCGTCTTCAATCATCAAATGAATACTGTACCGAAATTCGGGTCTCAAAACATAAAAGGCTTTTAATAACGTAACAGATTACTTAGAGAGTTAATATTAATAGGGTGAAAGAAGGGTGGTAGTGAAACGATATTTTTCTTATTTTTTTTAAAAAAGCTACATAAATGATCCCTACTAATATATAATATATTTAATATATCCCTACTAATATTATAAATGCGAAAGTAACTCTGTCTGTCTGTCGGTCTGTCTGTCTGTCTGTCTGTCTGTCTGTCTGTCTGTTACGTTTTCACGCCTAAACCACTGAACCGATTTTGTTGAAATTTGGTATGAAGAAAGAACTGAACTTGGGAAAGGACATAGGGTACTTTTTACCGCGAGAAAATTTCTCATTCCCACGGGAAACCGACTTCCACGCGAACGGAGTCGCGGGCGGCCACTAGTAGAATAATAAAATATTAAGAACTGTGTAAAAAGCTACAGAATCGGCAACACAAACAGCGACTCTCAATCAGTGTGACCGTTTTTAATTTATAAATTTACTAGTTTTTACCGGTGCGGCTTCGGATGCTTTAAATTCTAAATAAAACTCCTTTCTCTATACTATGTATGTATACATGTAAACCTTCATCTTGAAGCACTCTATCTATTAAAAAAACCGCATCAAATCCGTTGCGTAGTTTTAAAGATTTAAGCATACATAGGGGCAGAGAAAGCGACTTTGTTTTCTACTATGTAGTGATATTTTTTCAACGGGTCTATAATAGCGACCCACACTTATAAAAATGTTTATATGTGTGCAAGCAAGGTTAAAATTGCTTGTATGGAACATATAGGACCCTGGTGCCTGCCTATGCTTTTTCTTAGTCTGTGCTTCCTACCATACTACCATCAATCAAATCAAAACGAAAACAACCAAATAGACAAGAAAATGGCACAGGCATTGGTTAAGAAAGCTATTAATTTAAAACCCCACACAATTCGCAAATCATTAGGATTACTTTATAATGTTTCCAGAAACCGTAAGTCACCATTTCTTCTGATTCCCATACACAACATTTCGTGAGTGCTTATTGTTACGTCACAATATTACAGATTGGAACTACCAATACAAGCCTGGTCCATACCCAAAAACGGCAGAAGAACGTGCTGCTGCTGCTAAGAAGTATGGGTTATCGGTAGAGGAATATCAACCTTTTCCTGAGGAAGAGGGATATGGCGATTATCCTAAATTGCCGGATATTGGCGCAGACTCAAAAGATCCATACTATCCCTATGATTGCCCAGAACTTAAGAGGAACTTTAATGAGCCAGTAAATATCAATTTGTATAGAATTTTTGATTTTATCTCAAATACTTATATAGTTTTACAAGCTTTTTTCTATTTCAGATGCACATAAAATCTGAGATAATAGGTGAAGACAGATATGATATCAGCATGAAACCACGATTCTCTGTGTCATACCAATTCTCTGTATTTTTTGGTGTGCTAACAGGATCATTCCTGTTGTATTACTTCTTAGAAGATTACAAGATGGGAAGACCTGTAATTGCTAAGCAGTATCCCAATTCTGGTCCCCATTACAATTTCAATTAAAAATATCAAAAATACTTTGGTGGAATGAATAAGTAAGCATAAATAGTGGAATAGATCAATAAGAAATGAACCTCTTTTTCTTTACCCCAAGTTCTTTATATTAATACCTAAGATACCTTGTTATATATCAAATTTTGTTACATTCAATGTGATTAACAATACATAAACTTTTTATGTGTGTATGGAGTTAATTTGTTATGAACTCAAAAGATGGGAAATTAGGTGCTGTAGCATATTAAAAGTGTAGGACTAGTCAGGTCTTGCAGATAAAAATTACATTTAGGGCCGTATTATAGAATGTAACTCAGTAATGAATTTAGTTTTAAAACTAGTTTTAAGTAAAGCTTTTATTTTAGAACCGCTCTTGAAACGAAATTCGTTGATCAACGTTCAATTGAGTATTTTTATATTTTGAATTGACTTTTAAGTTGAAATCACCACTCAAGCGAGGATTTGATCTATGATCACGTAAATCGTGTCAACACCACTCTTGAGAGTAGATTGAACTAGATTCTGTCAAATGTCTGTAGCTGTAAATATTGTAAACAACAAATATTTTTGACGACAATATCTACAATATCATGGATTGCCTAATATTGATGGTGCAATTGATGCACACATATAAAGAGTGTCAAGTGCTGAAGTACAGCATCATGAAGTATTCAGAAACCGGAAATCTTATTTTTCTATTAATGTACAAGTAAGTAGGTCTATGTCAAAACTGAAATTATTTTGGAACTTTATAATTTAGTAACACATATGCATTTTTGCTCTTTTTCAGGCTGTAGTACTGGCCAATTTATGGATGTGGTGGCAAGATGAGCTGGCAGTACTCATGACAGTAGAAAATATAATTGTGGTGGCATGTGCTGTACTCTACAATATTGCACATTCAACAAGTGATGATGCACCTGTAAAGGATGATGAATTCCTCAGTTTCTACACAGAACAACAAACAGTTAAATAAAACATAAAAAAAACTATTTATTACTTGCTTACACTGTTAACATATTAATCAGTCTTTAATTTAGACTATGAAAAAATCCAGTATTCTAAACTTTGTGTCATAAAATATTTATATATTTTTTAATACACAATAATTTGTAAATGAAAACCAACTTGAACCATAAACAATATGAGCTTCGCTCAAATCGCCACTCGAGTCAAGTTTCACCTGAACTGAACTTAAAATGCGTTCTATAATAAGATCGATTCTTGAGTGGTGATCTGTATTTAAAACGAATTTTGACTGATTGAAGTTCAAACGACGCTTGAGTCGCCTTCTGTAATACGGGCCTTAGACTGTATCAAGGTGGTACTGCAGATAAATGTTTGTACAAAGCCTATACAAGCATCCTGCCTATATCTTCCATTAAGTATTTATTGACACTAACATCAAGAAGGCAATCCTCCTGTGTGTTTAATTCTGCAGGAGTTTATTTTATGTGATTAAAACTAGATACTTGTTCTTTATTTCACAAAAAAAGCACTTACCGTCTTAACAGCCTTAGTCAACACTACAAATAAATGAAACTGCTTATCAATAAGTAATGCATTCATTTTTATTTATATATGCTTGTAAAATATTCATCTTCTAAATCATACAAGTCAGCTGCAATGTCATCTCTAAGGGACATCAGCTTATTATCACATTCTTGTTGTTTAGTTCGAAATAACTTTGAGTTTTGAGTTATAGCCTCATTTACTGATGGAAAATCATTTAGGATCAAATACTGCTTGATATCTGAGACCAATTTCATAAGAGATTCACCTGCTCGAACTGTAAAACAAACAAGAACTTGTATATTCTTGGTCATAACTTGAGAAGACATTTATACAGACAATTCAAAGTTTCTGAAATCTTATTATCTATGTATTTCTTACCAATGTTTGCAGCTCTGACCTGCATTTCGAATGTGTCTTGTTCAATTTGTGTCATTCTATTTAACTGGGACTCATTTTCTCCTTTAGCTAGCTTTATTATTTCTAAAATAAAAAGATGGAACATTTATGGTATATTTATTGGGTAAATGGAAATTAAATGTAGATCACTCACCTTCAAAGTTTTCTAACATACTCTTTACATCTTCTTTAAGTCTAGTCGTGTAAGATTTAAGTAATGCTTCTTTATTCTGAGGCAAATTTCTGTGCATTGTAAACTGGAATAAACTTATATTTTGTACAACTGTAATTTCTAGACGAGTTCCAATCAGTCGTTAACAAGGTTAAGGCTTCTTAACTAAGGGCGATTTTATAAATTGATGTAACGAGTTCAGTTCTAAAATAACATAAATATATTTAGGGAAAAGAAACAATACAGTACAATCACAATCCAAATCCAAACAAGCCGTGCGGTACGGTATCATCTATCAATCAGTCAATTAATAAATGTCAGTCAGACACACATCAAACACCATAGACAATACAGAGTATCGAACGAAGTAAGAAGAGAAGAGGAACCACCTATGGAGAAAATGAAATGAGAAGCAGTCCGTGCCACCATCTTATAGAAAATAACCAGGATGTCTAAACTTAACTAATAAAAGTCAATTTACTCCAAACAAACTGAGGAGTAGATATTGGTTACACAATATTTTAGAATTTAAAAGTATTGCTATACGAGTTTGTGTTGCTGTAAACTCGTAAAACCCTACTTCGGTGTCTTAAAATCTTTTGTCCCGAACTCGACTTATAATGTAATATTCGAGGACAGAGGTCATAAAAATAGATTTCCTTTGTTTAAAAAATATTTTTTATTATATTAGGTGACGGTTAGCGGTGCCATTTATAGGACTCCCTCTATATAAAGTATAGAGAGTCTTTACTTTTGATCGACTCCAATTAGTAGAGGATCCCGCTATAGAACGACCTCCATCGAGCTGGGTTAAACAACCCATTCGAAATATATTTATTGACATATTTTATTTGATAAAAAATATCTTTTATCCATTAACCAGCTCGATGAAGGTCGTTCTATGGCGGGATCTTAGACTAAGGGCGGGTTGTATCAAACAGTTGGTTAACGTATTAACTGTTAGAAGTGCTGGCCACTAATATTATTTATGGTTCGGCGCTTTGCTACATGTCAATAACTCTACTCTATTGTCTAGTGTTGTCAATTAATATGTAAACATCTCGTTTTGAAAATATAAAGTTTATTTCGTTTAATCTATGTAATCATTTCGTTCACCACGTCCTAATATTAACGTACGTAACTTTTTGACGTTTACATCAGATGTTTAACGTACGTCAAATACAAAGCGTTGTTGACATTGTACGTCAAAAACAACCCGTTTTCTAGCTTGACAGTTGGTTAACGCCATTTTTAACGTTTACAGACACGTTAAGTAGTTGTGATACAACCCGCCCTAAATGGCTTTTGCTAAACAATAATGTGTACTACCTTCTTGGGTCTTACCACTAGCTTTAAAAATCCATCATGATTCCTGACAGTTATTAAAAAGTTTGTTACGATATATAAAATAAGACGTCATGGTACGAAAAAATAAAACGAGGTTGTTTTAATAAGCGGTTGTGGTAAGGCCCCTCACTTACCTTTGAATGGTTTCATGAGGTTTCCTGAACGCAGCCTATATTTTATTACTATTGGCAACTTCTTGTAAATCCGCCATTTTGTATGTATCGCCATTTCATTTCTCTTCGTTCCGTGAGGGAGATGGAGAATTTTGATTGCAAAGTGAGATAGAAACAAAATAATTTGCAGGTTTCTACTCCAAAAATGCTTTATTGGCGCTTTTAATAATCGTGTTCTTCATTTTTATTCTTATTCTGGTAATCAATGTAATTGTTTCGGTAATGTAGTGATATCGGCGTAACATTCTTTTCCCATCAAACAATGAGTAATGGCGTCAGTTCTCAATACGCGTCTCAACATTATTCCGTTATCCTTTTCTTACTCGTATCGACTTGGTTCACGAAGAAGCGCTTTTCATTTCATCGGGTGATATTTTTGTGAGAAGGGAGGCTGTTATAATGTCCCGTTACATTCACACAATGTTTTTGGAGTCTCTTTCGTTGGTGCTATTAGCCGCGCTTTTGAGCATTTGTGGTGCTAGTATTATTTTCTTTATTTTTTTCTTTCGTTACAGGTACTTAGTGTTATTTAATTGACGAATGTAGTAGAGAGTGTTATAAAAGTGATTTTGTCAAGATGTTCACTACGAACACCGTCCAAGCCGGCACTGTTCCGACACTACAGTACCAAGAGCATCCAACACAAAAGTCTCAAGGCAAAAACATTGAGAATGTCCAGCAAAAAACGGTTCAAACTACTCAACAACAAGTAAGTAGAAAGCAGTATTATTTATCCGCCTAAGAAATGGAATTTCTTTTCAATACATCAAATTAAACTTTGTTTGCAGGAGTTTCCAACATTTTGCTATACAACCAATGTAAACATGATTGGTAAGATTGCCGGTACCGGTGCTGTTGGTGGTAATGCGGGGAACACTGTTGGAATAGCACAATTAACTACCAGCGATGACAAGACTTGTTACATAGCCCAGCCCTTTGGATACAATTATGCTTTGGTTAATCAAATGCAATTGGCGCCCAATGGCATTCAAAATACTATTTCAAATATCAGCTTCAAATGTGAAGTATGTGGACTCATGTTTGGGCACCTCTCTTCTCTAAATGCTCATAAAAAAATTCATGCTCAAGATACAGGTAAAATAATAATAATTTACTAAATTGATATTGTATTAGAGTTTACTAAAAAGCGATAATTGTTTGTTTGCATTAAGATTTTATTTACTAACTAAGTAAGTATTTTCCAGATGCAAACATAACAGTGCTAGCTACAGGCGTGAGCACAAACAATGATGTGTCAATGGGACCACAGATACAGATCCTTTCATCTGATCCAAATGATCAGCAGCAACAGCATCATGTCCAACTACAAGAGAGTAAGTATTATTGAAATTTTAAAACAGCACCTGAAGTGATTATTATTATTGATAAAATAATTATTTTAATAAATAAGGCCTATAATTATCTAAACTACAATAAAATATTGTGGTATACAAGTAGTTCCAAATGTTGCTAAATGTAACTAGTTGTCAAACTATTACTTAAAATTTTCTTAACTGTTTTAATATTAAAACTAGCATAGGAGAGTCAAAAGTTAGGAAGATTAAGTTATTGTGATAATTTCTAATTCTGCATTTAACTGAGACACAATCTGAAATATTCCATTTTCAAATAATACTAACACAAAATATTTTTTCTACAGCAAAATCAGTTCTCATAGACAAAATCCAAAAGTGTATAACTTGTGGTGCCCTATTACCAAATAATCCAAAAAGAAAAGGACCCAAACTTATCCGCTGTGAAAACTGCATTGCTCAAGACTCTGTTGACCAGAGCAGAAATAATCAAAGTAAGTTATTAATCCTACTAATATTATAAAAGTGAAACTTTATGAGTATGGATGTATGGATGTTTGTTACTCTTTCATGTAAAAACTACTGTATGGATTTTGATGACACTTTACAGTTATATAACCTTATATTTTATTCTGATATAAGGTACTTTTTACCGCGGGAAAACTTCTCATTCCCACGGGAAACCCATTGCCACGCGAACGGAGTCGCGGGCGGCTACTAGTTGTTTATATTTATGTTAAAATCCTGGTTTTAAACAGTTATTGAATGTTACTTATTCTTGTTACAGTGAATTCATCACAAATATTTGTGTCTTCGGGTGATAATGTAAAGTTTGAGGTGACAGGTGTCAACTCAGTTCAACAACCTGCAACTGATCCGTTGGCCACTGTGCAGTCTTCCCCGGCTACCCAACCACAAAAAACAAGTATGTTGCATTCTAAAATTATATGTCATTAAGATATGATCATGCTTTAATGTTTTAAAAAAGTATATATATTTTTTAATTATCTTGGATATTTCTCTAAAAAATTAATATGTAAATTAAATTATGAGAAAATAATCGTTTAGTAGTTTATGAAATTACACCAAACTCTCAAAGCTAGCCTCTTAATCATATTAGCATAGATTTACTTTTTTTTAATATTAGTATAGTAATGTTGTAGTGCAAACATAGTTATATTAATGTTTGGCTGGCATAAAGTTTTGCATAGTAAAATCTAAAGGGTCCACCAAATAACTTTTTTTTTGTAATGCTATAAAGAAAAACGACTTACTTTCTCAAATTTATTTTATTATTTGATAGTACAATCCTTCCGGTTAATAGTAGAATAATAATTTTATTCAATTGGCTGCCTCGGCTGGCCATGCAATAGCCTACATGATCTGTCCAATTTTTAAGCACATATGTGTGTGCAATGTTCAACTGTTGAGAACGACGGTGCACAGTAGCAATATTCTCGGGTGTACGCACTGTTTTTGGCTTTTCACGCATTGGTTTATCGATGAGGGTGCCAGTTTCTTTCCTTTTTTCAAAAGATGCTTCTCTTTTTCCAAAATCCGTACGCGATTTTCTCGCACATTCTTCAACATTACCATGATTTTCAAAGTAATGTCGCAATATTTCCCAGCGTTTTTTAAACGTACACACACCCATATTCGTTCAGCGGAAGGATAAAACTAATTATCTGTCAAATCAAACATGAGCTAAGTGTTACTACTCACGAAATAAGCACTAGTAAAAAAAAAACGTTATATGGCGGACCCTATAATTAACTATGCAACTTTATGACTAAATTAAGTAGGTTCTTGATTTAACAAATGAACGGAGTTTATTTCTAATTCAGACAAAAAAATATATAGTAAAATTAGTGTAATTGTAACTAAAAGTTATTTCTTTTTATTCCTTACAATTTTCAGACTTAATTTTTATGCAATGAAGATAAGAACTCAAAAAAGGAATAAATTTTAAGATAATTACAACCGAAATTGTTTCTACCATTTGTTGGTGGTTTATTAAAAAATATATTTATAAATCGTCGTCAAACACATAGCTTCAATTTGCTTTCAATTTTATGTCGCATAGCCCGATAAGACGGCAGGTACTAGGTACCTACTTAACTTTGTAACCATTCTTGTGCAATGGCTACAATAAACTTTGTGTCAAAGTGCAATTCTTATACAGGGTCTGTCGTAATGAATGGATAACCCGTTACCTACAGTTGATCCGGATGTGAGGCTATAAGAAAATGGTGTCTTCTTGCCAGGGTTGTCAACCATAAGAAAATGGCGTAGACTTTTAAACTTTTTTATAAATTTCGCTATTTTTTTCATTTATTCCGCTGCCATTTCTTCAAATTTTGATGTATTTGTATAATTATTTTAGTATTATACTGCTGAAGACGTCTATTATGTAATTTAAATACAATTTTAGGTGTTATTCACGTTGAACATTATCAAAATACTCATTTTAAGAAAAATATTTCCAATTTTTTTTCTTTATGTCAACTTTTGATCATCTCCTGTGGAAAAAAAAAGTATGACGTTATAGCTGCCCATGATCTCAATAAATTGTCTAGTATGTGTAGATTCTAAAAAGGTATAACGATGTGTACTTTACAAGTAACATTAAGTTACAGGAGCGAGAACACTAATCAAGGTCGGAATTTTTATTTTTCATGTAATGTTATAAATGGTTGTAAAACTTCGTCATAATGATTTTATTCTATCAAGATACTTTGCACAAACACTATCGGGCCACTAATAAGATATTCAGAAGAAAACCCGGTTGTTTTTGGGAAAAAAATAACATTACTTCACGATAATAATGTAATGAAAATGTACAAATGAAAATTGTTGTGCTCTAATAGTTACATGCGACAAACATGTTGCGACAAGTTTGTTCAAAATTGAAACGGATTTAAAAAATCGAACAAAGACCGCATTACAAAGAAAAGTGGAAGAAATTAGAAGGAAATCGTCCTTCCATAAATGCATTGTGCACTTTAATGAACACACGGTAATCAGGATGTCGCACATTTGGATATCTTACACGATAAACACTAGAAGCTCTATTGGTGCTGCCATTACATACACCGTAAATGTAATGCATGTTCGCGTATTTGGCCGGCGTATACTGTTGCGGCATGATACACAAATTACACAAAAACTTTCCAAAACAACAAGTTCAATCGATAGCACAACACAATGTCCGTAAATGTGAGCAAAGTCATCAGTATCACCACGTTATCAAGTCCAAATCACAAGGAAAATCATAGTCAAATATTAGAAAGCAGTAACAAATTGACGAAAATAGTGGCCCCGATTCTCAAAACACTCTCTAAAACTAAATTAAAAATATCGCTGTCACTTTCTCATGCTTCGTATTAGAACAAGACAGGTACATTGGTCTCACTAAATTTAGTCCACATCATTGTGAAATTGAACGAAATGCGCTGAGGACTAGCCTAAAATTGCCTTCGCCGTGTCATATTGCACGTACATTTTAGTTTGACAGGACTAAAATGATTACCTGTCTCTGTCTTATTGATGTGTAAGTGACAGCGATAGTTTTAGTTTAGTTTAGAGAGTGTTTTCAGAATCGGGGCCAATGTGAACAAAAGGACATGCGATGGTCAAAATCACACTGATGTGATGAGTACCCTTTTCTTTGTAATGCGGTCTTGTTCGATTTTTAAAATCCGTTTTAATTTCGAATAAACTTGTCGCAACATGTTTGTCGCATGTAACTATTAGAGCACAACAATTTTCATTTGTACATTTTCATTACATTATTATCGTGAAGTAATGTTATTTTTTTCCCAAAAACAACCGGGTTTTCTTCTGAATATCTTATTAGTGGCCCGATAGTGTTTGTGCAAAGTATCTTGATAGAATAAAATCATTATGACGAAGTTTTACAACCATTTATAACATTACATGAAAAATAAAAATTCCGACCTTGATTAGTGTTCTCGCTCCTGTAACTTAATGTTGCTTGTAAAGTACACATCGTTATACCTTTTTAGAATCTACACATACTAGACAATTTATTGAGATCATGGGCAGCTATAACGTCATACTTTTTTTTTCCACAGGAGATGATCAAAAGTTGACATAAAGAAAAAAAATTGGAAATATTTTTCTTAAAATGAGTATTTTGATAATGTTCAACGTGAATAACACCTAAAATTGTATTTAAATTACATAATAGACGTCTTCAGCAGTATAATACTAAAATAATTATACAAATACATCAAAATTTGAAGAAATGGCAGCGGAATAAATGAAAAAAATAGCGAAATTTATAAAAAAGTTTAAAAGTCTACGCCATTTTCTTATGGTTGACAACCCTGGCAAGAAAACACCATTTTCTTATAGCCTCACATCCGGATCAACTGTAGGTAACGGGTTATCCATTCATTACGACAGACCCTGTATATTTAATGCACTGTATTCATAAACATATTAATACTTCACTAACATTAAAATAAAATAGACTGTTTGTTTGTATGCAATCCATAAACTGCAAATAGCCGAATAAAAAAAAAGTGTATATCAGGGTTGTGATTCCGCAACTAATTTCTGCACATATCTCTTATCAACAATCGCACTTTATGCCAAAAATTTAAAAGTTCGCCAGTTTCTGATTGAAGGTGAAAAAATGTTGCATGGTCAATTGCTAAACAACTTTAAACACTCTATTCGGAAACCGGTGGGCAGCTGCTTAGGCCGTGGTGGCGCTAGGAGTTTTAGGATGACAGAAATATGTTTTCATCTAAAGTTAATTTATGCAAAGCTGCAGGAGTAAAGCGATCCTATATAAACCTAGAAATACGTAACAACGCCTAAGTAATTTGTTATACTTTCTAATTATATTATAATAAATCGTTACAGTACAACCAGGCCACCATCCTGTAAAGAAAAGAAACCTGGCTTCTGTTGCGAAATGTCAAAACTGCAATGGTTCCGGTGTTATCTTCGTTGGAGGCAATAAAAATAAAATGGCAGTACATGATCAGGACAAAAGATTTCACTGCAACATATGTGGTGGTTCATTCTCAAGATATTCATCATTATGGTCGCACAAGAAACTGCACTCGGGCGAAAAGAACTTCAAATGTGGCATTTGTGGGATTGCATTTGCCAAAGCTGTATATTTAAAAAATCACTCGAGAATACACACAGGCGAAAAACCGTACAGGTAATTTAAATGCTGCAATTATTTATTCTATATCACTTGAAAGCGCCTTTAAGCAAATTAGAACCTAGTTTATTATATTGAGGATATTTAAAAAAAGTAAATTAGACTACATAGCTCTTGGTAGGGGAGCCCAAGAGGGGATTTCTGAATTTACTCAAGCGCGGCAGATTAACATACTGGGGGATACCTTGTACCCGGTTAAGCACTTCCACCAAATATGAGCCTTGTAAGTGGCTGGACGATTAATTCAATAATTTAAAATAATTCAGTTCAATTTTATTGTCAGATTAGGTAAATCCCTCCAGATTATTGTACAAGAGCGTTGTTTTAGGTCTACTAATCATCCTCTTAAAAATCGCACGTGCTCTATTAAAAGTTTTTTTTTTTTCATTTTAAACCCTTACGTACGCCCATTTCCATAATGGAAACCATCAGATTAACAAACATACATGTTTTAAAAATACGTAGGACATGGATGATATCAATATCTGAGTATGCCCATGCAAAAAAATAGATTTTTAAAATTTTGGAAATCTACAGCGTGTCCCAAAAGGTTACGTAGCTGGGAAGGGGGGTGGTAGGGATGGTCACAAGGGTCACCAGAAAAATAATAAAAAAATTCCCCTCTGGATATTTCAATATAAAAAAACCATTTTTTAAAAATCTAAAAATTTTACACCTTGTTACCGTATTTTGCTTACTGTACCTACAGATATTGCTTTATTTGGAAAAAAAACCTGTTATGAAATCGTCAATAACCCTTTATCAAATTGAAATAAAAAAAACTATACATATCTAACCAAGTTTTAAAGAAAATTAAGTTCTTGTCCAGTCAAGGACTTAGTAATTACGACTTCACTCAACTTCTTCCAAGCGTACTGAAAAAAAAACGTACTACGCAACTCCGGCGAGTAAGTTAAAAAAATAGGTAATTTTATTGCAATTTCAAAATGGTATAACACTTATTTGAAAAATTCATACTATGACATTTAAAAATATTTTTCGGGAACAATACTCCTGCAAAAATAAAAATATCAAAAAACAATAGTCTCAAATTCGTACGCAAATACATTTTTAAATGTCTATTCTGTTGCTTTGATGTTACTGCCCGGTATAATTCTCAAGATTGGAGTACAGACATACCTCAAACATTCGAATAAGGCTAGATTAAGTTTTTCCATATGCCAGGGAAAATAATCTTTACTGCATTTACTCAAGTAAACGAAAGATGTAAAGGATCAAGCTTCACCTTGTCTGGTCTGTACAAAAGCAAAGGTTGATAGATTTGATTAGCTTATCTAACTGGTCTCTTACCTAAAAGTGGCTTATTAACTAATACTTTCAGCTCATCCCTAAAATAGTTTTGGTAATATTCATCATAATTTCAGTATAGGCCATAGACATCTATTACCCTAAGTCTAAGACTAGGTAAGCTGTGATAACAAATAAAAATAAATCCTATTTCCATACAAAAAAAGTTCGGTTAGTAAGTTTCAAAACGGCCACAGCTTACTCGACATTACAGTTGCGATTTTAAATGAAACTCGAAAGAAAACAAAATTATAATTTATTATTTTAATAAAATGCTCGAAATGTCTACCAGCAACATAAATACATGCCCTGCGTCGTTTTAAAAATGAGCATCATAAATGAACTCAAGTCAACCAAGTCCTTGATGGGTTTTTATAAACTTTTTTATTTTTTATTAAACGAGCAAACGAGCATGCGAGGCACCTGATGGTAAGTGATCACCGCCGCCCATAACTACCCGCAACACTGTGGGTGTTGGGGGTGTGTTGCTGACCTTTAAGGTGGGAATACACTCTCGACTTGAAGAGCCCCATGTTGTAGGTAGCCAGGAATACCGCTGCAGGAAGTTCATTCCACATCTGCGTAGTGCGCGGCAAAAAATTCCGCGTGACACGCACGGTGGTACGCACAAATGATGCGCAGATCAAGCTCCATATTTTTACAACTTACGCGTTGATCTAGCCTAGACTGTACTTGAATGTTTGAAGTATGTTTGTACTCCAATCTTGAGAATTATACCGGGCAGTAACATCAAAGCAACAGAATAGACAATTAAAAATGTATTTGCGTACGAATTTGAGACTATTGTTTTTTGATATTTTTATTTTTGCAGGAGTATTGTTCCCGAAAAATATTTTTAAATGTCATAGTATGAATTTTTCAAATAAGTGTTATACCATTTTGGAATTGCAATAAAATTACCTATTTTTTTAACTTACTCGCCGGAGTTGCGTAGTACGTTTTTTTTTCAGTACGCTTGGAAGAAGTTGAGTGAAGTCGTAATTACTAAGTCCTTGACTGGACAAGAACTTAATTTTCTTTAAAACTTGGTTAGATATGTATAGTTTTTTTTATTTCAATTTGATAAAGGGTTATTGACGATTACATAACAGGTTTTTTTTCTTTCAAATACAGCAATATCTGTAGGTACAATAAGCAAAATAGGGTAACAAGGTGTAAAATTTTTAGTTTTTAAAAAATTGTTTTTTTTTTATTGAAATATCCAGAGGGGAATTTTTTTATTATTTTTCTGGTGACCCTTGTGACCACCCCTACCACCCCCCTTCCCAGCTACGTAACCTTTTGGGACACCCTGTATAGCCGTTTCCCCCACCGATAAAATGGTATATGTTATATAACATTTTTTTCATTTTGCCATCTAAGTTTTGCAACCCAATAGGTATCTTTCACGCTCGAGTAAATCCAGATTTAGCATCGTGGGCTCCCCTACTATCTTGAATAAGGTGCAATATCAAATCACCTCCTTCAAAAATTCACGTTTCCGATGCTTTCGGCTGGAGACAAATCGTCATTTTTTACGCCAAATTGTGATCCTAAATGTTCATGAAAATGAAATCTCCAATACCTCTGTAAATTTTTTATTTCTGTATAGATGTAACACATGTGGGATGCAGTTTTCGCAATCACCACATCTGAAAAATCATGAACGAACACATTCTGGAGAAAAACCTTATGTCTGTGAAGTGAGTTAAGCGCTCTTACAAATAAATTATATAAAATTTGGTTTCGGAATGATGATCTCAAATATCTGTTATATTTTTAGGTTTGTGACAAAGGATTTGCAAGGCATGCAACCTTATGGAACCATCGACGTATTCACACTGGCGAGAAACCTTACAAGTATGTAGAGTTAAATATACTAAGTTCATCTTGTTAAATATTCTCACTGGCATCAGAAGGAAAATAGAACTTTGCGTGGTGTTAATAAAGTTTATTTTTGATAGGTGTGAAATATGCGGTTCTGCATTTAGTCAAGCAGCTCATCTAAAGAATCATGCGAAGGTGCACTCTGGAGAGAAACCCTTTAAATGTGATATTTGCACTGCAGCGTTTGCAGATAGATTTGCTTTAAAACGACATAGGGGAATCCATGACAAATATGGTAAGCATATGTTCAAAAAGTATTTTCTCACTATAATTTTAATTTAGGTATCTTTTTATTTATTTTAAATTGTACATTGTAGGTCAAACAACGCCAATAGCTTCAAGAGTACAACAAAACCAAATGGAGCAGCAAACACCACAAGAACACCAAAATACAGACACACAGCAAAATACTCAGTCCATTGAAGAAAGTAATGAACAATCACTCTGAGTTTAGATGATATTTTAGTTTATACATCCCACCCAGAGGAATAAATACTATTTAAAAAGGCTGATTGATATCTCTAAGAATATCGAAGCACAAGATAAACTGTACATAAAATATTTAAGTGTTTGAGTTTGATAATTATTTGTGTCAATCACTGCCAGCTAATTATTGACACTAGATTTAAGAAGTTTTATACACGCCATATGTTTCAGTTTCTGTATTACTTGTATTTTAAGCTCTTGAAACAATCAACCTGGCATAGAATGATGAAAAGTTAATGATTTCTTAATCATGGGATTACCCTGGAAAGAAACACGTAAAGGTACTATGTATTCCTAATTCATGGAAGAAATGTGTAAAACTCGCAGCAAGTTTGAATTTTACCACCAAAATGAAACTTTTAACGTAAAGCCAAAGAGCGCAAAATGGTTCTGGGGTAATGATAATATAGATAATAGTTTGATACAATTCTAATTATGTAAATGAAGATTTTTATTTGAATCAAAATGTTACAGAAAAAGGATTATCAGTGTCTTCACTGTTTTAAATTTTCAGCATTTTAAATGTTCGGATATATATCTCGAAAAAGAATAGGTCGCCGCGAGTGCAAATACCTATTCTTATCTATAATATGTCTAACATTTCATGATACATGATCTGTAATTCTCGTAAGAAACTTTAACGAATTCTCGGCGACACGCCCGGTCCCCAATATACGATCTCAATAATTTTTTTACTTATACAAAATTACTTAAATTTTTCTCAAAGTGTTTCAATAAAAAATCACTAGATCGTGAAAGCAATCCAAAAACTTGATCGATGATCGATCTATTTCGATGCGTTCTATTATGAAATATGCGTAAACGATGGACGATGACTATCTGCTAATATATCGTGATTATAACACTATGATTTAGTGACTTCGTGAATTTCAAAAACTGGTTGATTTACGATCTGCAGGCCAATTACCATAATATTAAGACGTGGATTCGACGCATTCGCGAAACTGGCGCACACGTGAAGTTAACGCAAAACAGAGGACACCGTTCGTATTACCGTAAATTTTCATTATGGCGTTTATCGCACGTCAACTGCACGAATGCGCAAAGACCAACATGTGCTGCCACTATGAGAAATTTACCAATTTTCGTTACGAATCGATAATTTTTAACAAAAAAGTTGGTTTTTGATGACAAACAAAAACTTTTAATCATAAATTTAATTTACAAATGCGTTTTAAAATGTCATTTCATTAGATTTTACCAAACGTCAAAATTTACCCTAATACCGTGACTTTGCGATCAATAACACGCATTGGTGCAGTTTTCTTACGAAAATAGCTCAAGCAGGATTCGCAAAGTTTTTAACGCTTAAACGTGACGTGTAGGTTTTCCTGTCATTACGGTAATACGGATTTAGAGGTTAAGACGTAAACGCAATTAAGCAGCACTGCATAAAATTACGGTAATTGACCCGCTGTTTTGAATGACTGATAGCACTGCAGATCGTTGTTATGAGGACGCAGCGCGATCGGAAGATCGTGTGCTATCTCAGATTGACTATAATATCGGATCGAATATTCGATATTGTATTTGTGATCGGGATTTAACGACATTCATAAATAAAATTACACAATAATGAAAGAAACATTTCATCGCCGAGAAATCTATGAAGTTAGTTAGCAGTATCGGGCTGTACAGATTAATGCGTTTTAATATTGTTTTTACTGACGTTATAATTTGTATATTATGTAGAACTCAAGAACTAGTTTTTTTACGTTCTTTTGTATTTTTTCCCAGATTTACAGTAAAGGTGTCTTGAGTGTCCTTAGTTGAACTTATAGACTATGTTTACGTATGATAACGTATTTTATGGTAAAATCGCACTGAAAAGGTATCATCAGGAGTCAGAATCGGAATTATGAATAACAAGTATATTAATTTTCAAATCTATTGTGTCATTAATTAAATCATATTTTGGCTGTGCAAAAAGCAAAATTTTATGAAACTGTATGGCTAAAATTTATTTTTAGAACTGTAAATAATTATGGATCTTAGAAAATGTGATTTTAGTGTTTAGTTCATTCGATACAATACAGTTTTAACAGGGTGAATTGGGTTTTTATTTGGGATGAAATAATGCAACTAGTTTATTGTACAAAGTTAGATATATTATCTTTTAATTTTCACTCAATTTCAATTCATCCTGGCTGGGTTGTTATCGAAATGTAAAATAAGGTAGTTTTAACACTTTTTAATTATGATTCATAATAAATAAATTAGAGAAATTGTCTAGAACCTGTTGTGGTTTTTTAATTTAGGAAATCCGACGTTGTTTCAACATAGTGTCCTACTTAACAACTTAGCTCTCTCAAGTTTGAAACTACTTATTTATACAAGTAAGTTTAAAGATAGTAAGTTAAAGATTATAAAACTTGTTAGAAATTACATGAAGCTTTACAAACACTAGGATGCCGTATACATTTTTGCGTCATCATCTGTACATTTATTACTACATTTATATTATTACATTTACTAATACATAGAATCGATCATCTCATAATATAATATGCAATTGCATTGGCACACGGGTAGCTAATCTTAGTATTTAATCGAACATACAATTCCTTATCTGTGTATTTACTAAATAAGCTGAACAACAATCACATTTAATGTTCTTGAATCATTTTTAGCAAGCTATAGTAGGAATTAGACTTTCAAAAGCTATTGAAAT
The DNA here is from genome assembly GCA_916618145.1 of Emmelina monodactyla. Classification (NCBI taxonomy): domain Eukaryota; kingdom Metazoa; phylum Arthropoda; class Insecta; order Lepidoptera; family Pterophoridae; genus Emmelina; species Emmelina monodactyla. The sequence continues at coordinate 8,418,050 of OU745304.1, read as the reverse complement.
CCTACATTTCACCTATCACATGAGATGGGGGGCAGTTTCTCAGGTCCTTTTAGAAATTATAATTAGACTGAGCGATAAATACGCACCCACGTTTACACAACGCATAAAGAATAGGTTCCTAATCAAAAATAAATCTATACTAATATTATAAAGCTGAAGAATTTGTTTGTTTGTTTGAACACGCTAATCTCAGGAACTACTGGTTCGATTTGAAAAATTATTTTTGTGTTGGATAGACCATTTATCGAGGCAGGCTTTAGGCTATATAACATCACGCTGCAACTATTAGGAGCGAAGAAATAATGGAAAATGGAAAAAAAACGGGGGAAATTATTCATCCTTGAGGTCTTCCGTTGCGTGCGCTGCGAAAGAATTAAAGGAAATTTACCGCGGGAAAACTTCGCATTCCCACGGGAAACCGAGTTATACGCGAACGGAGTCGCGAGCGGCCACTAGTTCATAATATTTCTTAGCCCCTTTGTAAGCACATTCATTTGTTCGAACTACTGAGTTCTTTTCTCATTTTTTTGTTCTACCGTCGAACCTGAGAACTCTTTTCTTATTTGTTCGACCGAAAATTAAATATGTAAATGGAAAAGGGCCATGAAATTTGGTACAGATGTACCTTTAAAGGATTTTGAAAAAATCTCACGGGAAAAGCAAATTAGCTGCAGTCGAATGATTATAAAAGTAAAAGTTTGAGAATCCCTGTGTTAGACCATATAATACGCTTCTGGACGAAAGCCATTAACTAAAGAATAAGGAATACCTAATTCATTAATAAAGTTTTGATATAGATTACGTATAAAGGACCTACAACTTTATTATTAACATTTTTTAGCACTTGTCGTTATCGTTTCGTCTTATTTAAATTGAGTAAGAATAAAGTTTAATTTCTTCGACTTAGCAATGCTGTGCTATTCGTAAGTAATTTACAAATAAAATAATTACTTACCTTACCTTTTGTTACCTAAGTACAGCTTATTTGTAAAGAGGTCCTAAACTAGTAAATGATTTATTGAGTTTTTATTTTAACTGTAACTTACTTGCATAGGTACCCTATAGGTATAGGATATGTAGGAGGCAGGTACCAATTTGTGTCTGTACGAAGAAGTATAGCTAGGTGTATCTTGTGAAAATAAATGTAAAAAAATTAAATCTCAACATATTTATTAGTTTCCTGGCTTTCTATGTTTAACAATAAATTATAAAGATGGCTTCCCAAGTATAAGGATGATATTAGTTTTACAAGTGTGCATTGGGGTTTGACACTGGAACATAAATCTGAAATAGAATTGAAAAACGAATCACTCTCTTGCTTCTATGTAGGTAAATCAAATACATAATGTTCCAACATAGTTTCAGCTCAAAAACCAAAAAGAGTACATACCTAATATATGAAAACCAAAAAAGTTAGAAAACCTTTTGAATAACCAAATTCCTATACTACCTTCATATTGAATACAATTTAGCCATATAGGTAGGTAGCTATGAAAAGGAGCAACCTATTATAAGAAGAAACAGTAGGTATGAAATAAATAAGGGTTCAACTTTAGCAAACTAAAGATGTAGTCCTAAGGACAAGGCCAAACTAACTGCATGGAAATGAAATGATAAATATGACTGTGTTTAATAAATTTATTTAGCTTACAAATAAATGCATAAAATATTTCCTTAAACGGTCACATTGAGTAATTCATTCATATACCCATTTCTCGGCGGCAGGGGTCCATCCGACAAGCTCCTTTTCAGTAAACCAAAGAGCGATTTCCTTGTTTGCCGACTCCACACTGTCAGAACCGTGAATAATGTTGCGGCCAACCTCAATGCAGAGATCACCACGGATCGTGCCGGGAAGGGAATCGGCGGGGTTGGTAGCACCGAGCATTTGACGACCGGTTTTAACCGCGTTAAGGCCCTCCCAAACCATTGGAACAACGGGACCGGAACTCATGTACTTCACAAGACCAGGGAAGAATGGACGGGAAGAAAGGTCACTGTAATGCTTTTGTAACAGCTCCTCAGATGGCCACATGAATTTTAGACCCACCAGTTTGAAACCTTTCTTCTCGAAACGCTCAATGATTGTACCCACAATGCCGCGTTGGACTCCATCAGGCTTGATCATAAGGAAGGTTCTTTCACGAGGTTCCGCCATTTTAATAAGTGGTGCAAAAACGTGCAACTGAGGTTAAAAGTTGCGGTAAAATGAAGGAGAGAACAAGATTTGTCTTATGTCACAGTCGGTCAATCAATCGAGTTTGAAGGGAAGCATAGAATAAATATTAAGGGGACTAACTAAAAGTACTCTATTTAATTGCTTAAGAAAACAAAATGGCTACTTGATCCGGCAATATCTGCACTTCAATTGTTTATAAAAATATATTATATATAAAGATATAACCACATGTCAAAATTTAAGGTATGTTTTAACAAACGATTTAAAGAAATGGTTTCAAATTTATGTAATATGCGTTTATGCATCAGACGGCTAGTAAGTTAAATGGCTACCCAACAACCTCAGCATGACATAAGTCCTAAAAGCGTAAGGCCACGCATGCATGTACAAATGTCTACGTCACTTTACAAAAAATCTAATGATTGACAATGACGTTCACGCAGGCATGGGGTAACTTAATTCTATTTATCGATTAGAATATTTAACGATTATATCGCTATTATTGCATCCTTTAAGAAGGAATTACGTTACGAGGAATTACTTTTTTTAAAACGAATTAATTATAGTCAATATTTGCGATTTAATGTGGGTTTATTTAGGGATGAGAAATCGGATGTAACTAGGTCTACCTACACCTAGTAAGTACCGTTTTCTCCACACTTCTCACCCTAGTAGTTTTCAATCGTATATTAAAAATAGAGGTACGTCAAAGTACTTTAAGTCAAATATATTTGTTGTAGCTTACACAGCTCTTAATATGGTCATTGATTAGACCACATGCCTGCATAAAAGAATAACAAATTGTTGCTCCTACAAATTTAAATCCGTTTCTTTTAAGTGCCTTCGACATTGCTCTTGACATTTCATTTTCTGTGGGAATATCTTTGCAATCTTCCCATTCATTAATTATCGGTTTGTTTCTAACAAAACTCCAAACAAACGTCGCAAATTCCTCGTCCTTTTCACTCATAGCGATGTAACATTTGGCATTGTTTACAATTGATTCAATTTTACCTTTGTGCTTAATTATTTTGGAGTCATTTAATAGATTTTTTAAATATTCTTCTTTCAATTTGATTATTTCTTCTGGTTTAAAGTTGCAAAAGGCATTCCAATAATTTTCTCTTTTTTTTAATACAGTGAGCCAAGATAGTCCAGCCTGTTGACCTTCTAAGCAAAGCAATTCGAAGAGACGTTCACTGTTGTATTCTGGTTTACCCCATTCCTCATCGTGATATTTAATGTAAATTGGATCTTTAGTCACCCAATCACACCTTTTTATTTCACTTTCCATTTTATTTTGTAGGTTAGGTTAGTATTAGATTGCAATCGGTGACGGTCGGTAGGTAAAGCGACGCTGGCGCAGACACACGACAAAAACAAAGTTTGATCTTAAAAATAACAATACACAAGAGTTAACAACATGTTTGACAAAAGTTGACATTCCATGGCCTCCCTCAGTAGTGTTGTCATACTCATCCGCACTTCATCTGCCAGAACGTCATTCTGAGTTCGATTTATAGGTACAAAATTACGTAGAATCGATATAACAATAAGTTGTTGAGTTATTCAAAGTTTCGGGATTCTTGCCGAATTATTTTAATAATCTGATGGGATATTTATTTATATGATTAAAGGGAACTATACAAAATTGCCCAAAAGCAGGGTAGCTCAGTGTATCTTATTATTGATATGAAATGAAGTACTTACGTAGAAATTTAAATATTTAACTTATTTTGAAGTTATAGATACTGGAATAAGGAACGCGGTCTGCGAGCATTGCGCGACTGGGAGTAGAACCTAGGACCTTTAGATAACCGGTCTAAGTGACCCAACGAAATTTCCCCCAGTATCTATGTGCTTACGTCATATAGCAAATGAGAGAAGTTTCCGCCTCTTCATTTCAGTAGAAATACCATTACAGGATATTAAACTACTAAATAAGATGAAACAAGCTTATAATTGAGATTTTTACTTTTAGTTTTGCATTTAAAATGCTAATTTATTAATTTTGAAGTTATAGATACTGGAAAAAGGAAAGCGGATCTCCGAGCATTGCGCGACTGGGAATCGAACCCAACCTTTAGATAACCGGTCAAATGATGACCACTGAGCTACCGCGCCGCAGGCCGCTACAGTAAAATATATAAGTAAAACATTTAACTTAGGTATATGTATTTGCGTTCGGCTCTATTTATGTTCAAGTACCCAATTAGCGATAGCGAGACTAAAATTGGGTGTTTCGCAAATGCGTTTGAAGTATTCGCGTTTTGTGGCATGAGGTTAAACTGACTTGCGCAGGTTATTTAAATAAATCATTTCTCAATAACCTACTAGGGTTATATATGTATGGATTTATTAATCGTATATACTAGGCGTATTAATATTAAGGTATCCAGTACAGACTATCCATCTGGGTCCACCGTACACCCTTGCCAATTTCGATTGATAGTTGCATCTATGAGGTTTGATGTACCGCCTTGTGTCCGGTCCCGAGACAAGACTTTTCATTAATTTCATGTTCTCTGGATCTAAATTTCCATCTGCAATTTGCTGCAGGAGAGGCAAATATTCCGGCCTAGATAGCTCGTTTGTGATTCTGTTCATCTGAAATGTATATATTTAAGTGTTGATTAAGAAATTATGTTGATAAACGAGATAATAAAATAAGCGTTTACATAAAAAGCGTGTTAAAATTTTGATAAGTACTAAAATATCGACAGTTGGAAAGTTTATTTTCTACAACGAAATTTTGAGTTAAAAAGGTAGACTATTAGTAGTAAATGCTTACCACTAATTTAAGTTGAGGATTAGATAACTGTTGTAGGATAGGGCCTAACAAAAGTACACTGCTTTTTTCATCAAGGCTCTCAGGATCCACAGATATCAATCCATCATTATCAGCAACATTTACTGGTATATCGTCATTGATTATCAAAAACATAAAGCTACTGGGCCCAGAAAATCCGTTAGCTGCTTTTTGCTTCGCACCTTTGGTAAAATCAGTTAGAAGCGGCTTAATTTGTTTATTACTTGTAATTTTATTTTGGCTAAGAGTATTTTTCTTGCAACACAAAGACTTCAGCTGTGTTACTAAAATATCGAATAGTATTTCTTTTTTGCCGTCTTCATCTTCAGTATTTTGATCAACCGGGCGACTGAAGAGTAGATTTTTCAGTTTGTGTGCAGCACCTTCCTCAGAGTTTAAAACGCTATTTTCATTTTTATACGGGATGACAGGTTTATTGTCCAACTTGAAGAAGGCTTTGGGTTCGGAAGTGATAGTTTTAAATCTTGTTAAATCATTCGTACGGGCTTGTTTTTCACCATTAGCTAAAGCGGCAAAATTGATTATATCGTTTAGGTTGTAATCGGTTTTTTTAGGGTACGTATTTAGTAATTTAACCAATTCTTCATCGGATAATTTAGATAAAATGTATGACGCGTCATTGCCTGTAAAAGATTGAAAATAAATTTAATGCAAGTTATCCAGTTAAATCAAAAGTTTGCCTGCTTGGTTCCGGTTAATTTTATTTTTTTATATATGTGCTTTTTTCGCAAAATAATACATAAGTATAAGTATGTGTAATAACTAGACATATACGTAAAGGTACCTACATATATTTACGTGGTTAATTTGTTCAAAATATTTAATGCCGTACCGATGTTATTGTTAAAATGGAAAATAACGTAGGTACTCAAAACATAATAAACCAATAAATTTACAGTAAAGACTGCAACCTACGGATTTACAAGAGCTCACTAGCGCTATTCTTGACGTGTAAAATTGAGCGGTGTTAACTAGATAATTATACAAAGTACACTTACTAATATTTCCACATGATTTCGTAAAGGTTACCAAGAACGTTGAAACACCAACACACATACTACAAAAACTTTAGGTATTTAAGTGGGACCTTCTGCAATACTTTTATTACACGGACACGTAACACGATCGATATAATACAGTGGGCAGCCTTTATAAAAAATATTCAATTTTATATTACTGGACTAAGTGCATACCTTGTTTCTTTTCTACGCCAGATTCAGGTAGCATTCCATCTTTAGGTACATGGCCTAAACCTACAATCAAATCAGCTATATCTTTTCCAGGGTCTTTCGAATTGAGAAACAAATCATTTCTTTCTATTTCGGCTCCCGACTGTGATGCCTGTAACTTAAGTTATGTATAATTATTTTAATAATTAGACAAACAGAATTCTAACTAAAAAATGCTTACCAAAATAGAAAATACGCAGATTTCTAAAACACCATGTTTGTAAAACATTTCTATTCTTTGATTGGCATTCAAAAAATTCAATATCACGGATGGATAAGCACTGTAATGTTTTAGCTATTAATTATGTATTACAAACAATAAAATTCCACGTTTTTCTCTTTATTGGTTAATTAAGTAAGTGTTTAATTATTGTTTATATGAACATCGCTGTCATTATGTAATTTAAATTATGAATGGATGCAATTGTTAGATATTTAAATTTTTATTTTTCTTCGCTATGGTTGAACAACAACATAGTTCCTAAAACTTGGTTAGATTTGCTTTTAATCTTTAATATCGTAAAATGTTTTATGTTAGTTACCCACCTACCTACTGCTATGTTGAACATAAAAACATTTTTTTATAGACAGCAGGAATTTCTTTTGTAAAATAAAAACCTCTTTCATTCGTATTAATTTGATAACTTTAATATAAAAAAATACAGTAAAAGGAAGTAAAACATTTTTTTATAAACTTTCTTATTTTCGAAAAAGAATGAGTATTTTTTTAATTCAATTTAAGAATAAACTTAATTATGGATTTTCTCTTACTACATATTATAATACTGTAGCAGTTTTAGACCTACTTGAATAAAGTGTTGAGCAGCAAATTAACGTTCTTTTTTAAATTATAAATTCAGTTTCTCTAGTACAGAATTAATAAATAACTTAGAACGAAATAAAACTTAATTATATAATAACGTGTTTGTTAAATCAACAACGACGCTTACAACCCTAGTTAACAGTGGTTTAATATTGTCCGTGGGGACACTGCTCCATTTATCACTGAGACACTTTTCAATGTTTGTGTGAATTGAATTTGAGTCTGAAATTAAAAAAAAAAAACATACTATAAAATATCAACTATTTCTATACTATTCTATCATGTCGTTTGACGCTAGGTTACTTCTTACCGTAAGTGCGAGATAAATATTTTAATAATTGAAGCAACATTTTAAAACAATCCTGATTAAAACTAAATCGAGAACCTTAGGATAGAACAAATAAATATTTAAATCCCGAAAATATTTATTCAACCCAGACATTTAACAGAAACGAGATCGACTCACCCAAGTAGTTTGAACATCTTGCTAAATCCAAAGTGAAAAATATAGCGCTCTTTTTGACCAGTGGGTTGTATTCATCGCAATAATAATGAAAGGCCATTGCAAGCGACGATGGAACTCTGTCAATCTCTTTGACCAACATCACACCTGTTTTTGTGACTGCATCTTGGTACCTATTAATCAGTTCGCTTGTTGTGCGCATATCTAGTTCTGAACTTTCTACAACTAAATGTCTCACTGTTGTACTGTCATTACCTAAAAAGATTAACATTAAAATATTAAATAACACAATGATTAAGTCACCGAACTTCGGCGTACTAAAATATTTGTCAAGAGTTTGGAGACCTTTCTGTCATCAGATAATGGAGAATGTTAACAAATTTTGATTATTAGCTCTTCATATTCTCTGTCAAAAATAAAAAATACTGGTGAAAGAATTATTTCGATGCGTCAATTAGTTTCCGATTTATAAGTAAAATAAGTTGCTACCGCACGACGCGGGCTGCCGGTGGCGGTGTGACGTCATACCACAACTCGCTCGGTGTGGCTCACTCAGTACGCTCGCGGTCGCGCGCACTTGTCGTCTAAATTAAACCTAAATACTTTTAAAAATGTCAAATCCAACTACTAGGAAATCATGTGTTGTGCCTAAATGTAAAAATACAACTATCAATTCGCCGGAAAAGTTGTTTTTTACAGTTCCAAAGGATACATACATACACCACCAAATCTTTTAACTTGGACATAACCAATACCATTAAACAATTTGTTAGTAAAAATACCAATAAATAAATAAGGTTTAGTTCATATCATCTACATTTGCAATAAAAAATAAATTAAATTACTTAAATAAAATAGTAAAGGTAAAGTGCATCTGTAACGTTCAACTACATCTAGATCGTATAGGTATCCTACTTCCTAGTAATATAATAAACGCGGAAAATTGTGTTTGTGTTTGTAATCTTTAACACAAAAAGTACTGAACGGATCTGGACGAAGACTGAAATAATCCATAGGCTTCTTTTAATCCTGGGAAAATGTACAGTTCCCGAGGGAAACGCGGGCGAAGCTGCTAACTAAAGCTAGTTAGAACTAAATCAAAGCATGTATTTATTTAAATTTACTTAAAAGAGCGGTATCTTTGTTTACATACTAGTGGCCGCCCGCGACTCTGTTCGCGTAGAAGTCGGTTTCCGTGGGAATGAGAAGTTTTCCCGCGGTAAAAAGTACCCTATGTGTTATTCTGATGTGTAACCTACAAAGTTTCATCCAAATCCGTCCAGCCCCCCCAAGTTTTTACGTGTAAGAGTAATAAACGACACTAAGACGTACCTACCTATAGCTACAAAACTATGATACATGATTTGTTGTCTTTTACGTAAAAATAATGATAGGTAGGTTGGTACCTACTTCTACTATTGGACTTGCATTCTTCCATTAGTATTTTTATTATATTGGTTATTTTGTTTTGATAAAACAGTTTAGAACATATGAAACATTTCGGCGGCAACAAAATCACTATTTCTTGATAAATAATGCGCAGCCATTAATTCATCTATTTTAGATAGATTACACGATTACCTTTTTTTGAATCCTATATCCAATTTGTTAATAGAATAATATTTACTTTTAACGTGTAATAATTACTATTAACGTATAATAACGAAAAATATTTGTATTTACTAATATGCGACCGAAAACACAAACAAATAATACATTAAATGTTAAATAAATAAAAAAATAAAATAAAATACTGCGCCAGTTGTTATATGACGTCACAAGCGGTCACGTGACTGTTAGCGGGGCTCGATATTTTTCAAAACTTTGAATACCTATAAAATCAAAACTACTGGGTATTTTTGATTACAACAAAAACTAGTGTATTTGTATGCATACAGGCTTTACTGAGACAAAATTTCAAGCGATTTGGCATACCTAGTAACATTCTCCATTCCTGAAGTGAAGGGTAGGGTAGTAACTACCCTTCTGCTAAAGCTTTTTCAAACTGCCTAATGGTTAATGCCAGCAGTTTTTCATATGCAAACTTTAAATTCTCGTGATAATGTGAACCTATTCTCAATTACCTTCTCCCCTTCGTGCCTCGTCAACCTTAAAAATGCATATACCGATCGCATAGATTCTTTATAAGGTCTACAAAATATTATCTAGCCAACTTATGCCAAACTATTCTTTTGAAAAAGTGACTTCTACTAAAGTGAAAGCAAATAATCAGTTCTATCTATTGTTTCTGAGTTTGCTAGTTACAAACATAAATTTTACTTCTTTATTAATCTTGTCTAAATAAATAATGTTTAAACACTTACGTAAATACTTTGCAGCTTTGTGAGATATATTGTCTAACAAGTCACTGAATAACTCATAATTAAAGTCCTGTGAGTTACTGTTGTATACAAAAATAAATGAACCTGTGTCTTCTCTATCAAATATTGTTTTAATACCTGTAAAGAATTAACATTTTATTCTTGACATTCTTTTTTATAATAAATATCTTAAATACTTAAACAGGGATGGTGGGTGACTTGAACTTAGTTTTGGTACAATGTCGTCAAGTCGTCACAACTTTTTCTTTAATAGTATTTAGTAAGTTTTTTCTTTAAAAGATATTTCAATCAAGACAGTGCACATTCATATTTTAAACTTGTTGACAACAATCTTGAATTACTTTCCTTAATACTTTTGTAAGATGAATGGTCAAGAGTTATCGAGCATTTCCCAAAAATAAGACATCCCTATTTGTATGTACTTATTTGGAATACATACCAATTTGTACTTGAAGAATTGAATCCTGGCTGATAGTATATTTTCCTTTTAAACTATTAATATCTCTTTGAAACTGTGATGCATCATAGACTGTAAATTCATTCTTTCCAATAAAATAACTGATTGTATCATTATAATTTGCCATCAGTGCTATTATAATACAAAATATACATATTAAAAGGTAATAATCAGAAAACTTTTTCTGTTTTGTGTTTCTTGATTCATTCAGCAAGTTGGTATGGATTTTTGGTGGTCTCATATCCTGTGTATTTCTGGACCAGTTATTAACGCTTCCATCTTGAGACCAATCCTTGATATAACTACTGTAAAGGGAATGGGATGGTAGGCGCGCAGGTAAAGATTTCGCAAGCAAACCACTGCAAACAGATATCACCAACTCACAAAACTTTGGTAAAAAGAAAAAAAAAATGCCATATATAAAAAGTGTTGATGAATGTATTAAGTTATTTTTAAGTCCATAGCACATATGTGATGTGTGTGATTGTTAATTTATTGTAATGAGTTGGTAATGATCTTAGCAATATAGAAGTATAGAATACATGCAATAATGAAAACAATTAAAGAAACAAAAAATAGGTCCATACTTGAAGTACATAAAACTTTACTTTGTTGTTGGAACAAATTTTACTGGATATAATATGTATAGATAAATAATATATTTTTAAACTTATACTAATTCAGATATGAACCCATTAAAAACAATTGAAACATGCAATGCATTGATCTTGGTGGAGCATCAAACTAAGGGATATTTTTAAATGTACCAAGATAAGCAACCACAACAGATATACAACTGCCCTTTGTTGTTGCTGTTACTTGTTATTGCTTTGAGTTGCAAATGTTATTTTGTATTTGCTACAAACTCTTGCTGCGGTTGCTTGTCTCGGTCTCATACCTCCAAGTGTTTCATATAAAACATAAAACTTACTCATCTTCAGAGTCATCAGTCTGATCTTGGTTTAGTTTTGAGACTAAAGAATTCCTTCTTGGTGGGGTTTTGTAAGTTTGAGTAGTACCACCAACATGATCAAATGACTTCGTGGGTTTACTGAAAAATAAATTAAAATTGATTATAATACCTACAGTAAAAAGAAGATTAAGTTAAACTAACCATTACAGACTCATAAGCTAATTTTTTAATTATGTACTAGGAAAATTCCTAGATGTAAATAAAAATACATACCTACCTGGATAAATACTGAATAAAAGTCTAACCCAAGACCTGGGGGCTGTCCCTTAAGAAAAACACAGATTATGATAATGTTCAAACATCAACTCCAAAGTTTTAAGAGAAATTAGCATTTGAAAGGTATTACAATGAAAAAAAAAAATTCGTACAGGAAACCCTGTTGGTTTACTACCATGGCAAGATTAGGCCATTTAGTGGGTTGGGTTTTGAAATCGGTCGCCTGATTTAAGGGTTGTGGGGGGTTTGGGGGGGTGGGGAGGAGGGGTCTGAACCCCCTACAAGTAATTTTGGCTGCCGGAGTCGCGTCTAAATATTTTTAAAAAAAATTCAAAATTTCCTAAATACTAGCACAATTGCGTGAATCGGAACGCATTGAGCATCTTGGATGAATGATATTGTGGTTTTTCTACAATCTTAATTTTAAATACAATCGAGGTAATCAGATTGTATTCATTTTTAATTATAATTAATAATTAATAGCAATGTCTTACTCCGAGTTGACACAATCCGACATCAATGGGTTAGGTTAGTTAGGTTACTGTTTTTAAACTGCCAGAAAAAGGAGTCCCGCGAAGCGGGACTCCGTTGACTCATGATTGAAGCGAGTTTTTATACATATAAATTGGCTACTAAAGGTCGCCATATTAAGGGGTTTAAAAAAAAAATTTTTTTTTTGGCGCCCCCTTTTTTTTCCGGCAGCTGAAAATGGTCAGGGGGGGTTCAGACCCCTCCCCCCCACCCCCCCCAACCCCCCAAAACCCCTAAATCAGGCGACCGATTTCAAAACTTTAACCCATTTAGTTTTTTAGAATTATTATATATAGAGTGTGTAGAAATATTATTATAAATGTGACAAATCAATATTAACTATGTATTAGTTTTTTTTTAGTCACTGACCTCAAAACATTATCCACTTCATCTCTACCATCATCTTCAGTGGTCTCAGCACTCCTGTCCAACACTCGTTCAGCTAAGTTTGTTGTACTATTAGCTGGCTTCAAGCCATAGCTTACCATATTTTCAGGTAAAGGATGTATAGCTGGCCTGGCTGATGGCTGAATAGTACCCCCCCTGTTCTGAAATAATGCAACAGCAAAAACTCGTTACACTGTTGGGTACTGAGGGTAAGCATTTTAAACTAAATGCTATTAGAAATCTAAAAAAGGTCTGTTAGATAGATGTAAACAGAGAAGTCAACTTACAACGTATTCAGAGTTATTCCGCATTAAAAAACGAACATAACCTAATCAATCATAAAACCTTCAATTCACGAAAATGCATGCATGCATTTTTATTTTATTTGTATGTAATATGAAATGACACACACACAGAAAAAAATTCCTCTCGCAACGCGTAAAGTAGAAACTTCACAACAACAAAGAGCATGGTTCATAATTGCTATCAGCGCGCTATTTGCATGCAAACTGTCGCATAAATCCTACATGTGCGTGCACGTTTCTATACAATCTGACGTCATCAATAGCAACCTCGTCTTTCAATAGGGGATATTCATGTTTTTTTTTCTTGCCTTAAATTAATAGTTAACAACATTATAACATAGAAAAATATATAAAAAATCTTCAAAATACTCTAGATATTTTTAAAAACGAAATTTAAAACATTGAAAAAATTAGAGCAGTTGAAACGCCGCCATTTTGCGCGCGCTTTGCGTGACGTCACACGACACGTCCAGTGGGACTTTACTATGAACTTTTCAGTTATTTCATACATATTTACAGTTTTAATAGCCTTAAAACCATGGAAGAAGCCAAAAAAATTATCTTATTAGTATTGCATAGTACCGGAGTGCACAAATACTATTCGAAAAACACCCGAGAAAATGTTTTTTCCGTATTTCAAGTGGTGCGAAAATACGAAGACGGTGGTGTAAGGTGATGAGAAGGGATAATATATCTCCTTAATCTTGTTCATATTGTTGTGAAGATCATTTTAACGTAAGTATACTTTATTTATATACAGCTTAATGAGAATTAGTAGTAAGTAAGTTTTGTATTAGCCATTGAACATTAGAAAATTCGGTATAAAATTAACCTACCCTATAAGAAAAGATCAGTCGCTATAACTTTCTATTAAAACTTTATTCCTGTTGTGGTTTTACGAATTTTCTATGGTTGTTGATTTATTCCAGGTAAAGGAGGATACAGAAAATTATATTGAATACAATTTAATAAAAGAGCAAGGAGAAAAATGTACTCTACGGTTGAAGAAAGGAGTTTTGGCTCATATATTTTTGTGTCAGTATGTAAATGTTTTGGTGTATTTTAAGTAGACTGCTGTGTGCATTTATGAATAAAATCTATATTATGGTCTTAAATATACTATGAAACATCCTCTGATCTCTGCGCTCGTATAATCGGGTTTCGATGCAAATTATGCTAATGTGCTATGACAGAACCAGCTTCAGTCATCGTCAAAGATTCACTACCAATCTAAACTAAACTTCATTACAATCAGCACAAGAATATAGATTAAATTTATTAATTTTTGTCGCAAAAACTTGTAAAACAGTATATAACTTTCGACGCTGATGAATGCAATGTCGTGTCAGATGACGTCCCATTACGTTCGACCAATGGTGGGGCGTTTTGGAAGTTTGAATTTCGCTCCCTTATTTTGCACTTTTTAATATTATTATAGGGGTTTAAATAATAAATAAATTAAAAAAAAACTTTTGCATTATAATATAACGATAATAAGTATTCAAGAAAAAAATATTTTAGGCCATTTAAAATTTTTAGTATATCCCCTATTATTATTGTAACGATGCAAAGAACGTAGTTGACTGCGTGCAGTATAGTTAATGTCTAACTGCCAATTGAATAATTTATATAAATCTTCCCTAGATTTTAGATGCTTTTCTGTTGTTATTAACTTTTTTAACAGAAAAACCAGGAAAAGCTTGAAAAAGAAATCTCTGACATTAATAATCCAACTGTCTTCCTGACAAGATATCATAGGCAAGTTGGTACCAACCATCGGTTTCAGTGCTAACGTTCGTGAGTAATGAAATCATTTATGGACGATAGTATCAAAGAAATAAATAACTCTAAAGAGGATTATAATCAACATAGTTTGAACTCTTTTCTTCTACCTAGGGCGTAAACTTTAGGTGATTTCTACTAGAGATACGAAAAGACCGCGACCACGACAGCTTCATTACATACAGGGCTGAGCCGCCCCTGTGTGCGATGTGTGCGGCGCACACAGGCGCCTAAGCAAAAGGGGCGCCGGATTGTTTTTTTTTAATACAACATAGTTGAAAAAAATTTCTAAACCGACGCAAAAAAGGCGCTTCATAAGTTTCGCACACAGGCGGTTCATAGGTGTCGCACACAGGCGCTGCTTAGGGTCGGCGCGGCCCTGATTACATACCTAGTATAAATCCAAGTCGCTAATTCTGTCTGTTTGTATGTTTGGCTGCTAACTCCTCCTTAACCAGTTGAGGGATTTTAATGCGGTTTTCACCATATTTTAGGCATTTTTTTTCATTTAAATTTGTTAATAAAGAACGATCGGAAAAAGTTTTTTAAAGTAAGCCAAAAATCAATGTTTCGTGAGCAAGTGGAGGATGTTACCAAATTTTGATTATTATCTCTTCGTATTCTCTGTCAAAAATAAAAAATACTGGTGAAAGAATTATTTCGATGCGTCAATTAGTTTCCGATTTATAAGTAAAATAAGTTGCTACCGCACGACGCGGGCTGCCGGTGGCGGTGTGACGTCACACCACAACTCGCTCGGTCTGGCTCACTCAGTACGCTCGCGGTCGCGCGCACTTGTCGTCTCAATTAAACCTAAATACTTTTAAAAATGACTAATCCAACTACTAGGAAATCATGTGTTGTGCCTAAATGTAAAAATACAACTATCAATTCGCCGGAAAAGTGTTTTTTTACAGTTCCAAAGGATACATACATACATCACCAAATCTTTTAACTTGAACATAACCAATACCATTAAACAATTTGTTAGTAAAAATACAAATAAATAAAAGAGGTTTAGTTCATATCATATACATTTGCAATAAAAAATAAATTAAATTACTAAAATAAAATAGTAAAGGTAAAGTGCATCTGTAACGTTCAACTACCTACATCTAGATCGTATAGGTATCCTACTTCCTAGTAATATAATAAACGCGGAAGATTGTGTTTGTGTTTGTTATCTTTAACACAAAAAGTACGGAACTGATCTGGACAAGACTGAAATAATCCATAGGCTTCTTTTAATCCTGGGAAAATGTGCAGTTCCCGAGGGAAACGCGGGCGAAGCTGCTAACTAAAGCTAGTTAGTACTAAATCAATGCATGTATTTATTTAAATTTACTGATAAGAGCGGTATCTTTGTATACATACTAGTGGCCGCCCGCGACTCCGTTCGCGTAGAAGTCGGTTTCCGTGGGAATGAGAAGTTTTCCCGCGGTAAAAAGTACCCTATGTGTCATTCTGATGTGTAACCTACTGCAAAGTTTCATCCAAATCCGTCCAGTCCCCCAAGTCAAGTGGCAAGTGATATTTGCGATAGCAAGTGAATAGAATAAATTTTTGACAAGCTTTCAATTTGACAGTTTCATACATATTTTTTCTATTCACTCGCTATCGCAAATATCACTTGCCACTTGACTTGAGGGGGCAGTAGTTTTTACGTGTAAGAGTAACAAACATTCATACATCCATACTCACAAACTTTCACATTTATAATATTAGAAGGACGTACCTACCTATAGCTACAAAACTATGATACATGATTTGTTGTCATTAACGTAAAAAAAATAATGATAGGTAGCTAGGTACATACTTCTACTATTGGACTCGCATTCTTCCATTCGTATTTTTATTATATTTATTTTATTTATTTTTATTTATACATTTATTTCAGGCAATATTTACATAAAAGATCTTAAATATGTAAACAGAGGCCCATATCATATATACCTTACAAACTAACATAGATATTATATACTTAAAACTAACACTACACTAACAGTCTCGGTAGTGCTGAATCGGCAGGCAACCGGCCTCGAAACTTCCGAAACACGACGCCCTGCGGCCAGAAGTCCTCCTTCATGAATGTGGGCATATGGTGGGTCGGCACTCTAACCACAAATGAGTTGAAACTCGTTTTATGGCGAGAAACCAACTGCTCTACCCGCAGTCTAAAGTTGGACTTCTTCTGGACGTAGTCTACGACGTCCTCGACCTTCGTAGACCAGTGCACTCGGGACACATCAGCGTCGATGGTACGGCAGGACGCAGCGTGTGGTCGCAGGATGAAGCGGTGCCACACAGGTTGCGGCAGGAGGGCCTCTTCTTCCTCTCCACTTTGGTGAAGCCCTCGTCGTCGATCTGCTGTTTATTCGACGACATTGGCACCTGCGGTGCAGTAGGCTTGCTCCGACTCTTCTTGTTCCGCCTCTTGTTGCTAGGCGGGGCGGGTGCAGGGGCGCGGGCGGGCGAGGCGGCGGCTGCAGCGTATGCACGCGGCGGGGCCGTCACCTCTCCCGCACTCGACGTCATCTGCGGGGCGGGGGCGCGGGCGGCAACGGGCCGAGCTGACTCGGCAGCGGTCGGCGGCGACGACAAACTGCTGATGGAGGCATTTTGTGCGCCGCGACGTGTGTTTACGTTGGCGATTTCCGGTGACCTACTTACCGAATTACCACGTTTTAGTGATGATAATTCGGTACGAAGTTCACTTATTGTAGATTCGGAAATCTCCAACTTAAACTGCACCTCAGCCAAGCCAGCTTTCAAAGACGTGATGTCCTTGAGCAGCCTGGTGACGTCGACATGATCGAACGTGACGGGAGGCAGCTTGTGCAGCTGCTTCGCCACGAATGCGGGCACGTCGTCAGGATCGGTTGTCTTCAGGAGATTGATGATGTCCTGAAGACTTCTCTCCCCCTTCTCGTCTATCCTGCGGGTTGGCATTCGGTCGGACTGTCCGAGGGTCTCGTACAGCAGCACCTTGCTCTTGCAAATCTCTTCCACTTTGAAGTTGGATTTGCAGATCTGCAGGATGCTGACCTCGTCCATGGTGTCGATGGCGTGTTGAACAAACGCCAACAGCTCGTTGGCTATGAGTTTTTCGGAACTCATACTTAACGTTATCGGCAGCGGCGGCGAGGCCGCGCGCAGTACGCGAATAAAAATTCAATTCGAGCGCAATGCACGTCTGTTACCAAGCGCGCATTACACCGGACTTGATATATTGGTTATTTTGTTTTGATAAAACAGTTTAGAACATATCAAACATTTCGGCGGCAACAGAATCACTATTTCTTGATAAATAATGCGCAGCCATTAATTAATCTATTTTAGATATATTACACGATTACCTTTTTTCGAAACCTATACCCAATTTATTAATAGAATAATATTTACTATTAACGTATAATAACGAATAATATTTATATTTACTAATACGCGACCGAAAACACAAAAAAATTATACATTAAATTTAAAAAAAATAAAAAAATAAAATAAAATACTGTGCCAGCTATATGCGCCACCGCTGGCGCGTTGTTGTATGACGTCACAAGCGGTCACGTGACTGTTAGCGGGGCTCGATATTTTTCGAAACTTTGAATACCTATAAAATCAAAACTACTGGGTATTTTTGATTACAACAAAAACTAGTGTATTTGTATGCATACAGGCTTTACTGAGACAAAATTTCAAGCGATTTGGAATACCTAGTAACATTCTCCATTAGCGTGGGCGGGTCGCCTGTTATTTATATTCCACTAAACCGAAAGCATAGTCGACCTAGGTGATTAACAAATTTTTTTTTAGTTTGCATATTTTTAGTTTTTGAATTGCAAAAATGCTTAATATACTTAATTATTGAAAAGACAATCACATTGCAGTTTTATTGTTCAGATTAAGAAGAAAAATTACAGATGCTAACGATGATTATGGATAATAGGTAGGTATGTAATTAAAACAAGCGACAGTTAATTTCTATTAAAGTTTTTGAGTAAGTTAGTTGCGTTAATTTTAGCTTGATTATGCATGTAGATTTAACCGGAAAATTACTATAGATTTCATGAATTTATTTTATCTGCGGCGCTAGGTCACAATTTTTTTTTTAGATTCGTTATAAATTTTTTGAATTAGAAATTCATGGATTCTCCCATCTTCAATATCTCATATTCCCAAGTTCAATAATTTTATTTTACACATGCTTAAGCAAAGCAGAAATAGTAAGTGCTTAAAAAGTTCAGAGGCTTAAAAGATTTTTTGTGTAGGTACCTACTTAACACAATTGAAACTACTTATGTATATGTATTTACCTAAAAAAAAGTTGACCCCTGTACTTAGAAAAGGTAAGATTTGTAGTCAAACGTATAATAACAACTAAAATTGGAGGATTACAACATTCTTAAGTCGTTGTTTTTATATACTTAATAATATTTTATTGTTTCAAATTCTTAGTCTTAACAACGGTTACCGGCCGAAAACTAAGATGGTTGACCTATAAAAAAAGAACTTCAAATCCAAACGTCCAGAACTCGTCATTTAGCATAACATTGTCACTTTGAAAATTGTGTTTTTCTCCATTTTCCACCATGAAGAAATATGTTTTGCTACAAATTTATATGGCTATTTTATTTATATTTCAATATAAGTACATTTGCATAGCCGAGAAGCTCAATTCGCTTAAAAAGCTGGAAGAGGAAAATGGTGAAGACTTCGACTCAAAAGAATCCATGGCGATAGCTGAACCACAGAACCAAACAGTGTGCACCAGACGTCAAGGAAGTTCTATGCATGAAATAAAAACTGCGCATGCCGGCCAGTTTCCATTCGTGGTTGCAATTATGTCCCAAAAAAATGATTACTTATGTTCTGGAACTATAGTATCAGACGGTCTTATTTTAACAACGACAATGTGTGCTTCAAGAGCAGCCGGCTATGTACTATTAAACGCAACAACCGACAGAAAAGATGAACACACACATAGTTACGCAGTTATAGATGTAGAAGAATTCCCTACACATGACGGACCTAATCCAGCTAAGGACGTTGCTCTTTTGCACACAGAAAGATTTAATTCTTCTCATGATGATAATAGAATAAAAATTAGCAACTTTACTATACCACAAGATATAATGTATGTTGAAGCCTTTGGTTACGGTCTGAACGCTGAAGTAGGTCAACCAAAGGATTTACAATATATTGGGTTGGAAGTCCGTGAGCCTTTCTCTAGCCTGTTTCTTTATGCTTATTTTGACTGTGTTGATACAAAAGTATTAACTTGTTTTAAAGATTCTGGTGGTCCAGCAATTGTTGTCGATGAACTAATTGGAGTTGTTTACGAAGGACAAAAATCATGCACCAAAGAGATATCTTCTCAATACATGATAAATAAAAATATGGCTTCAATAATGCCAGTTTTCCTTTTCCGATCGTGGTTAAATGAGAAGATTAGGAAGAATGAAGAACAAGCCATAGATACCGTCACTGTAAAAAATTCAGGGAGACGAAGGCTAGACGAAATATCAGGTTTCAGTGACACTCCAAAAGGACCAGATACAGATAAAATTTTAAATAAGGAGGTTTTAATTTCAAAAGTACATGGTAAAGCAGCATCAGGTGGATGCGAGATGGCATTTGATCTAGTTCTGCTTTCACTGACTCTAGTTTCAGTATTTTGAAGAAAATTATTAATAGATGAAATTTTTGTATTATTATTTATGAACTATTTTCGTGTTTAAATTACTTTTTTTTGAATAAATCTTTATAGGTACTTATTTATAATTTTTTCATCATCTTTTATTTGAATTAAGTTTAAGTAATTAACTATTTTGGGTAGTCAGCTGCACTTAAAAGAATAAGTTGAAATGGTATAATAGTGCCTATAACCTTTAGTGACAACAAGTTGGTGATTATGAATTTACCGACTGTTAAGACTAAACGGTTAAAAATAACTTGGATTAGTAACTATTTTTTCTCGACACCCGAGTCGTTTTCAGTATCTATAGGTATATTAGATAATTATAGTGTTTGATTTAAGAATTCAAAATTGTTTTAGAATTGTTGGGAGTAACGTTTTGACGCTTTACTACTGTATCAATCACTTATTAGGTACGGTTAAACACAGTATGATTCTTTTTAAGGAAATAAAGAGGAAATTGCGCTAACACCTTATGCCGCGTTTATTTTTAAAAGAATTAGTTACCTACTCGTATGGTGCAGAAGATACTTTTAAAGTTATTTGAAAAAAAAGTTTACTCGCAAACTAAACAATTTAAGAAATTTAAACTACTGTTATTTTAAGATAACGACCATGCGAGTAGATTCATAATTTGGTCTTCGCTCTCGCTCTGACAAAATAGAGCAATCAAGTTACTTATGTAAAAATATAAAAAAAGTATTTAGTGCGAATTTTGTCTAAATGCGATACAAACAATAATAAAAAAATTCAATTTTATAAAAAAATAACTAAGATATTTAGAATCTTTAAAAATATATTCCCAATAAAACTTCCTACAAAAAGTTTTAGGTACTTTCTTAACTTGCCCTATCTAATTCAAACCTTTCCTAGAGGTAAGACCAAAATACATCCAAAAATCTCTCTTGGCCTTGCTTGCACTAGGCAAAACAAACTTCAAGCATTTTTTTTCTTCAAAAAATAGTTTTTAACTTAGGTACCTATTCCATTTATTGTGATTAGGTAGGTAATAAGAAATTGTAAAATTGCGTTCGACCATTGATCTATTATACTACTACTAAGTACGTATCTATAGAGAAGATTCAAATTAGCACTAGGTATTAGGTCATGATCAAAAGTGCTAATCTATTCTCCTTAACTGCCTACTTATCTATGAAAAGTTATTCCTTTGCAGTTCGTTGTACCTACGTGAATTATTTGTGCAATATCATAACATAAAGGACGGCATATTTAATAAGTGTTTGTATGTTTTCGTGCTACATACATCTAAATTTTAATTAACTACAGAATCATTAGTTTAGGTACTGAACTCGCAAACTTACCTTCTCGTACCTTTTTCTCTGTTGTTATTGTCCACAGTTAGTCCACAGGTTTTATTTTATTCTTCACTAGCGACCCGCCCACGCTTCGCAATCGTGTAATTTTGCCCGAATTGTTCGCGGTAAATTTAATTTTGGATTATTTAAGAAAACATTTTTTAATTGTTTTTTATTTACAAATTTCAGTGAAAAAATTACCTGAAAGGTTGTAAAAACCACATTAAAATGCGTCAACTGGTTTAGGAGGAGTTAGCGGACAAACATACAAACAGACGGAATTAGCGACTTGGATTTATACTATGTAATGATGATGATGATGATAATGATAATCAATGAACTCAAAAGTCTAAAACGTGATGTCAATAGCACATGCGGATGGTTAAGCTTTTAACTGTGCGGCTATGCTTTAATTAAAGGCTCATTTTTATTTTATAAAAATCTCCATGGACAAAGCCATTTAGCTGGGAGTTGCCGTATAACGGAAAGCTGATAATAATAAACAAAAAAAGGACGAGCTAGCGATTTCAACAAAAATGGACGTACAAGTGGCCGCCCGCGACTGCGTTCGCGTGGAAGGCGGTTTCCCGAGGGAATGAGAAGTTTCACTTTTATAATATTAGTAGGATTTTTATTCGCAGAATTTATAGTGCTTTTGATATACATGAATATGTTATATCGTCTTATATTTATTTAGTTTGAAAAAGTTCCGCCCAATGATTCCTCTTCAGAGGCTAGGAGCGAATGTCAATGTCACGTCATAGACTTCTCATTTTCACTCACTGTCACTGTCACTGTCAAGTGTTATCAGTCCGACGACAACGAAAGAATACGGAAGGAAGGGATACTACTAAAATAAAATATAAATAATTCCGTAATACGTGGGTGAATTGAAGTAAATGCACTAGGTGTTCATTATTTTAAACCTTTTGTTAAATTTTTTGCTGCAAATATGTCGAAAAAGCGAGGTAATAAGAAAAATCAGGACTTTGATGACGACTTGGAGGATAAGACTAAGGTAACAGATGTTCACGATATAACCTCAAAGGGAAAAGGAAAAGGGAAGAAAAAAGGTAAAGGGAACGCTGATGATTGGAGCGAGGATGAAAGCACAAATGTTTCAAAGCCAGTAGTTGCATCAGATGATGATGTTCCTAAGCCCGTTAAGAAGTCCCAAAAGAAAGGTAAGTCCTAAGAGAATATTTAGGAAGTATTCAACACAACATTAAAAACAATAAAACAAATTGTTATTATGTTTGCAGGAAAAAATAAAAAGAAAAATGATTTTTCGGATGATGAAGATGATGAAAAATCTGTTAGCACTATCACTAGTAATACTGCTAAAAGCGTAAAAAAAACTGCTAAGAAAAAGAAAGGTTGGTGATTCTTTAATTTTATTTCAATTTTGCAAATACACTTGAAAAACAAATAGAAAAAATTTACCACACCTTTATGTTGGGCAATACCTTAATTTTGAACAATAATTTGTCAGGTAAAGGAAATAAAGATGACGATTGGTCTGAGGATGGCAGTGATTCTGAGGTCTCTGAAGAAATTGTCAAACCTGTCAGTAAGAAGAAAAGTAAGTTATAAAGAATTATCATATATGATGTTTACTAATTAATTGCCTCTGAATTTGACTATTACTCTGACTGTTTACTGTATTATTGTTATTAATTCTGTATTAGCAAAGAATAAAAAGAAAAGTGCAGTAGCTGAGTCATCAGAAGAAGAAGATCTGGACGATACCAAATCCATGGTGAGCAATGTGTCAAGCAACACTGCGAAACCAGCTCCAAATAAAGGAAAAAAAGGTTAGAAAGTATAAAAAAAATCATTATAGAGATCAAAATCATAATAAGATGCTTTATTATGTATTTACATGTTAAATTTAACAGTACAAGTATGCTCCTCTGCATCTAGAAAATATATTTTTTAGCTTGTGGTATTATTCCTTTTTTTAAGGTATTAATGTTTTGTTTACAGCTAAAGGTAAATCTCAAGACTGGCCTGATGAAGATAGTGACAAGGAACCTAAACTTGATACCACTGCAATATCTGATGATGAAATACCCGTGGTTCCTGTAACAAAAAGTAAAAGTAAGTACTTACTACCTGATTCTAAAACTTTTCCTATATTTGTCAATATTATTTGATAAATTATACAAAAACTACTAGCTTGTTGAAAGTTACTGAAGTGCCCCCCTGTTAGTGGGCTTTATTTTGAACTTTGACACATAATAATTGGTCCTTTATGTGTTAGTTTACTTATTACACTATTCATAATGTAATATGCATTTTTATGTAAAATTTGAATGTTTGTTTATAAATCATCAATCCAGAAAATAGAAAAAAGAACAACATTGATGACATTGTTGAAGAAATGAAGAAGTTTGAGGTCAAAGATCCTGAACCCGAATCAGAGCCTGTTAAGAAGTCTAAGGTAAATTGAAATTGTGATCCTTGGTCTAGTCCCATCGTAATCAAGTCTATGTTTAATTGCAAGGAACTGTTTCTCACTACAAAGTAATAAAATACTGTATTGCTTTAATGCATTACAGTATTTTATTTTGTGACTAATTTATTTATTTACAGGATAAGAAAAAGAAAACCATACCCATTAGTGAAGATGAGGCTGGCTTTTCTGATGATGAAGCATCTCAGGAGGTTAGCGATAAGGTAACATTGAATAAAAATATATTTTCATTATTGAATAATATTCCCGTGTTCTGATTTTGATATATAAATACTGCTAAACATTTAAGGTAAGTGAATTACCTGAGACTGATAAAGCAGAACCTGCAGAGAAGAAACTAAGTCATAAGGAAAAGAAAAAGTTAAAAAAACAACAAGAATATGAAAAGCAAATGGAGTTGTTAACGAAAAAGGGAGGACAGGGACACAGTGATTTAGATGCTAATTTCACTGTCAGTCAGGCACAAAAATCTGCTGGTAAGTACTCTCTATGGTCGCTTTTAAGTTGAAATAGAAATCGGACCAAAAGAAGGTGTTAAGTCACAACTCTATATATTTTAATAACAGGTCAGATGGCAGCTCTGGAGAACGCAGTGGACATAAAAGTCGAGAACTTTTCCATCAGCGCTAAAGGAAAGGATTTATTTGTAAATGCCAATTTGCTTATCGCCAACGGTCGCAGATATGGTCTTGTTGGGCCCAACGGTCACGGAAAAACCACTTTATTGAGACATTTGTCACAAAGAGCTTTTCCTTTGCCACCACACATAGATATACTGTTATGTGAACAAGAGGTCACGGCTGATGACAAAAGCGCCGTTGAAACTATATTAGAAGCTGATGTTAAACGAACTGGTATGTATTTTAATGATATTTTTAAATGTAGTTTAAACAAATGAAACTAATAGGCTTTTGTTTGTAGAATTACTAAAAGAATGTAAGGCGCTGGAGGCAGAAACGGAAAAGGGGGACCTTAAACATCAGGACCGATTAAATGATGTAAGTAACTAATGATGAAAGTTGATGTTTAGGAATCTGACCAAGTGCGAGTGAAACACGCTCACGGAGGTTTTGTTATTTTTTTATATTGTGCTGTTTTCAACTAAAATAACCTGATACGTATATATATTTCTTGCAATTTGCATTGGTTTTACCAGGTGTAATTTATTGAAATTGATTAACTTCAACTTTGTACTTACTAAGAAATTTCTTTTTTAAGTAAGACAAATATTTAATTTTGATGTATTTTTAATAGGTTTATGCGGAATTGAAAGCGATAGGTGCAGATTCAGCTGAACCTAAGGCAAGGAGGATTCTGGCTGGTTTAGGTTTTAACAAGGAGATGCAAGATCGAGCTACTAAAAACTTCTCTGGTGGTTGGAGAATGAGAGTCTCATTAGCTAGGTAGGTACAAGTTCAAATCTGAAATATTAAGAGTAAAGTAAAAAAAAATTGCGTGCATTTGTCATCTTTATTGCGATATTTCCGTAATTTAAAAAATAGAAAAAAGATTGTTTCTCTTATTCACAAATATACTGTAAACTCATATTTGTAAGTTAAAATACGATTGGTATTGCCGAAATTTTGAAACATCTTTCATAACTTACTGAGGCAAAAAAATTAAATGCGTTTATAAATAAGTGGGTAAACTTTGTGTATATTTTATTTAGATTTATATTAATAATACGAATGTTTTGCAGGGCCCTTTACATTGAACCTACATTGCTCCTACTCGACGAGCCTACAAACCATTTAGATCTTAACGCCGTCATTTGGTTAGACAAGTGAGTACCTAAATATGCCATATTTAATAACTTAACTTTAATATACTAGTGCCGCGCCGAAATGGTATTTTGGGTTGCATATTGAGTAAAGAATCCTAATGATTAATTTTATTATCTGTTTTATTTTTCGAAAAAAAAAACTTCTAACCATGCTCATTGTGAACTACACTTATTTTTTTTATTGCGCACATTTTATTTTTCTTTGTTTTTTAGTTATTTGCAAGGCTGGAAGAAAACCCTGCTAGTCGTATCTCACGACCAGTCCTTCTTGGACAATGTGTGTAATGAAATTATCCATTTAGACCAAGAGAAACTATTCTATTACAAGGGAAATTACTCAATGTTCAAGAAAATGTACGCCCAAAAGAGAAAGGAACAAATAAAGGAGTATGAGAAGCAAGAGAAAAGATTGAAAGATTTGAAGGCTCATGGACAGTCAAAGAAGGCAGCTGTAAGTAACATCACCTTTAACTTTTCTACAGTGTATTATTCAATTAAAAAGAAATATTTTTCACTTTTAGTTTAAAAAAACATTAAATGCCAAATTATACCTTGCTTAGGTTTATGTTTAATCAAAACTATAACAGTACTATAAATGCTAGTTTAAAGGGTATTTTTTTTATTAAAATTTAGTGATTCTGAAATATGCTTCAAAATATTCTATTAGGTACTATATGTAGCCAGTTTATTTTGTATTGGTTTTATGAGCGGTCTCAACATTCTTACGGGCCTACTACCGCAATTTTGGTAGCCGAGTTTCGAAAATCGCTTCTTTTGTTCCAACTTATACCTACCATAACCTCTTACTGCGATTCAGTTTAGGACCTAAACTAAACTGCTTCACTTAGGGCGGGTTGTATGAAACAGTTGGTTAACGTATCATACGTACGTAACTTTTTGACGATTACATCAGATGTTTAACGTACGTGAAATACAAAGCGTTGTTTCGTCACAAAAAAATTGTTCATCAATGTTATTCGAGTTGCCATTAAAAAGTAAATCATAACTATAACTTAAAATATATAAAAATAAAAAGAATCCATAGGTATTGATAAAAGCTTTTTATCAAAGATGTCCTGTCAACACAAGGGAAAAGTTACGTTAACCAGTGGTTGGATGGTCGGTCAACGTAATCGTTAATTTTTAACGTCCGTTAAAGGCCGATATTGGTGAAACAACCCGTTTTCTAGCTTGACAGGTGGTTAACGCCATTTTTAACGTTGATAGACACGTAAAGTAGTTGTGATACAACCCGCCCTTATTCGTACCACAACGTTACTAATTCAAACCTAAATTAGGTCGCTAGTTTGTAAGCGATTCAGCTGAAATAGTTCATTCTTTTGCAAGCAAATTCGTACCATGACGTAACATTTCAACCGAAATTGAATAGCTTAAATGTCAAATTCAATTAGAATCGCTTAATCCAAAAAAAGTTGCTTCTTTCGTTGCGTGAGGTGAATCGTTTTGTGAATTACTTTTCATGGTGACAATATACGTATTTCAGTTCAATATTTAGTGGGTTTTATAAGTTTATTTATAGTATAAAAATTGTATTTTTGACGGTTCATTTATGAAAATATTTACAGACCTAAAAAAACTCTTGGGGCTAAAAGCCCTAAGTTGGGAAGCCAGGAAATTAAATATGAGTGAATGTGCGTTCAAAAACGTATTTTATTAATTTTTACGACAACACTAAACAGACTATTAAATAAATTACTATCATCTAATTAGTGCTTAAAAATAGTTTAATGTGGTATAGTATATTTCAATACAAGTGTGGAAAGGCTGTCATTACGAGTTCCGACAAAGGTCTACCCCAGCCGAGGCACAGCCGAAGGCGAGGGTTGTCAGGCGGGACGAGTTGCAATGACGGTTCCGCACGTGTACTGAACGACTATTTTTAATACAGTTGCGAATAAATAAAGCAATTTAATAAAATAATAAAAACAACAACAACCAACAACTAAATTCGCAAAGAAAATTTCTAGAAAATGGCGCCATTTTTTCTTCACCCATTTGGTAGGCAAAGGTTACTATGCCCATACAGCCAAGTCTTCAGTAGAATTTTTTTATTGATATGAAATGAAAATGAAATTTAATGAGATAAAATGAAATGAAACCAACCACACTAATTCAATCAAACCATTAAATCTGATATCGAAACAAACTAGTAGCTTTTTTTAGAAATATACCTACGCTACGTAAGTATTAATATGAATTATAAAAACTTCTTTTCTTTGTTTTTTTTTTTGTGAAAACTTCATGGTTGGTTAATTTTTCTTTTTAATAGACATTATTTTGACAGTTGGGAAAGAGAACGTACGAGTGCGGGAAAGGAAAAAAAAAGCACGAGTGTGTAATAGCCCACATCCCGAACGCTACACGTCCCTGCAATACGCAACTTTTTGAGCAACTGTATTAAAAATGTATTTCGTAATTTTTTCATAAATAAAATCCTTTACCAATCGGTATTATCACATAAACTAGGTTTCGAAACGTAACTTATATAGATCGAGTAAAAGAGATAGAATTCAGCAGCGACTGTAGAGCGTCACTTCTTTCTCACACTGCGGACCACAAACAAATCTCGTTCATTCGTTCCTCCGTGCGCGATGCAACTTACGATTAAACACTTCATGGTACGAATCTTAGCGATTTAGTTTAGGTACCTAAACTGGATTGCATCGGAATTGAATGGCTAACTAAAAGTTGATGGTAGGCCTCCTGATCTATCTAATATAGTGAGGCGAAAACACATGGATTCACATGAAGGGGTTGGCCGTTGGTCAATCATTTTTGTATAGAATGCCTCAAGACACTGATAGTCATCACTTGTATCAGTTCTCAAATGCCATGTCCCGTTCTTGAAGCTGCGTCATTAAACTGTGTCGTTCGCCACGCGCCTTTAGGAGAAGAAGCAGAAGGAGGCCCTCACCCGCAAGCAAGAGAAGAACCGCAGCAAGAGCCAGCGCGCGGAGGAGAGCGAGGACGCCGCGCCCGCCGCGCTGCTGCAGCGGCCCCGCGAGTACCTCGTGAAGTTCACGTTCCCAGACCCGCCGCCGCTGCAGCCGCCCATCCTCGGACTGCATAGTATGTACCTACACACATACACACGCACAGACACACACAGGAGAACCGCGGCAAGAGCCAGCGCGCGGAGGAGAGCGAGGACGCCGCGCCCGCCGCGCTGCTGCAGCGGCCCCGCGAGTACCTCGTGAAGTTCACGTTCCCAGACCCGCCGCCGCTGCAGCCGCCCATCCTCGGACTGCATAGTATGTACCTACACACATACACACGCACAGACACACACAGGAGAACCGCGGCAAGAGCCAGCGCGCGGAGGAGAGCGAGGACGCCGCGCCCGCCGCGCTGCTGCAGCGGCCCCGCGAGTACCTCGTGAAGTTCACGTTCCCAGACCCGCCGCCGCTGCAGCCGCCCATCCTCGGACTGCATAGTATGTACCTACACACATACACACGCACAGACACACACAGGAGAACCGCGGCAAGAGCCAGCGCGCGGAGGAGAGCGAGGACGCCGCGCCCGCCGCGCTGCTTCAGCGGCCCCGCGAGTACCTCGTGAAGTTCACGTTCCCAGACCCGCCGCCGCTGCAGCCGCCCATCCTCGGACTGCATAGTATGTACCTACACACATACACACGCACAGACACACACAGAAGAACCGCGGCAAGAGCCAGCGGCCCAGAGAGTACCTCGTGAAGTTCACGTTCCCAGAACCCAATAAAGACATTTATTTATTTGTCTATACAAGCTGTCATAGATTTCTAATATCGTATATTTTCCCCCAGACGTGAACTTCAACTTCCCCAACCAGAAGCCTCTATTCATCGGCGTGGACTTCGGTATCGACCTGAACTCCAGGATCGCCATCGTGGGCCCCAACGGAGTCGGCAAGTCCACCTTCCTCAAACTGCTGGTCGGAGACTTGTGCCCGGTCCAAGGAGAACTCATCCGTAACCATAGACTGGTGAGTTTGTTTGAAATAGAGTACCGAGATACGGCTCTAGCTATATTGCTGGCTAACTAAAATTTCTGTAATAAGTATTTACCCGATAAGTCTTCCTTTTCCATACCAAAAAATTGGTATGAAAAAATTAATAAAAAAATTCTACTGAAGACTTGGCTGTATGGGCATAGTTCCCTTTGCCTACTAGAATAAGTGAAGAAAAATTGGCGCAATTTTCCAGAAATTTTCTATGCGAGTTTAGTTGTTTGTTGCACAAAATGAGTAATTTTGACATTTTCGATCCTAATTTGTTTGAATTAACACCACCGGAACTCAGTATAATTGCACAAAATGATTCGGAGAATATTTTACCGGAAAAGTCAAAAAGTCGCTACATATCTACATACGAAGAATTTATTGCGTGGAATGAAGAGAAAAAAGCAAATAGTTTTTTATTATTCTACTAGTGGCCGCCCGCGACTCCGTTCGCGTAGAAGTCGGTTTCCCGTGGGAATGAAAAGTTTTCCCGCGGTAAAAAGTACCCTATATGTTAATCTGATGTATAAGCTATATTACTGTAAAGTTTCATTAAAATCCGTCCAGTAGTTTTTACGTGAAAGAGTAACAAACACCCATCCATCCATCCATCCATCCATCCATACATCCTCACAAACTTTCACATTTATAATATTAGTAGGATTAAATTGCTTTATTTTTTCGCAACTGTATTGAAAATAGTCGTTCAGTACACGGGCGGAACCGTCATTGCAACTCGTCCCGCCTGTCAACCCTCGCCTTCGGCTGTGCCTCGGTTCGGGTAGACATTTGTCGGAACTCGTTGTAATGACAGCCTCTCCACACTTGTATTGAAATATACTATTTTCAATGTTTCTTTCTATTAAATATTACCATGCACTCGTCAAACATAAATATTTTTTTTATCTTTGAAAACCAATCTTGATATCCCTAAATGTAGGGACTGTATGGATGTAACTATTTCTGTTAACAGTACATACTTTATTCCGTGTCTATTGTTCTGAGGCAGTGGCCCTGAAAACACTCTCTAAACTCAACTAAAACTATCGCCGTCACTTACTCATCAATAGTGTAAGACAGAGACACGTAATCATTTTAGTCCTGTCAAACTAAAATGTTCGAGCATTACGACACAGCGTAGGCAATTTTAGGCTAGCCCGCAGCGCTTTTCGTTCGATTTTACAGTGATGTGGACTAAATTTAGTGAAACCCAATGTATCTGTCTTTTTCTAATACAAAGCTTGAGAAAGTGACAGCGATATTTTTAATTCAGTTTTGACAGTATTTTAGAATCGGGGCCAGTATCTTACGAAAACATTCCTACATTTAGCGCATAGGCCGCTTCGACCAGCACTCGGGCGAGCACCTGACGGCGGAGGAGTCCCCGGCGGAGTACCTGCAGCGTTTGTTCGGGCTGCAGTACGAGAAGGCGCGCAAGGCACTCGGCACGTTCGGGCTGGCCAGCCACGCGCACACCATCAAGATGAAGGACCTCAGCGGCGGGCAGAAGGCCAGGGTGGCGCTCGCGGAACTTACCTTGATGGCGCCCGATGTACTCATATTGGTGAGTTGGGTCGATGACATTTCGGACACAAAAAACTCGGACACCTTGGCCAATGTATGGAAAAAAATAATTAAAAATCCATACATTGGCCAAGGTGTCCGAGTTTTTTGTGTCCGAAATGTCATCGACCCGGTGAGTTGACTTGGGACGAGACGAAAGAGAGATCGTTGCTACAAATGGGTATTAAATATTACTGTCCATTTGGTAATTAATAAAAATTCTGCAGAATTGGGTATAGAGGTGACATACATACATACCGTATTAGAATACTGTGGAAGAATACCTATAAATTATATGTTGATGCTATTAGGACTTTTTCGAAGCAAAAGCAAATGTAACTTTAAGAAACCATTAGCTATATCGCTTTAAAGTACTAAAATCACCAACCACATCTATATGTTTATTTTGCTACAATATTTAACACGCAATGTTTGCATCTAAATATCAGTGAAAAATTATAAATAGGTTCAAGCACTCGAAAAGAATCCATAGATATTTCTCCTTTTTGCTTTGTCATTATCACCTCTAATTTTGTTGGTTGTTAACAGGACGAGCCTACCAACAACTTGGATATAGAAAGTATAGACGCGTTGGCTGAAGCCATCAACCTATACAAGGGTGGAGTGATCATCGTCTCTCACGACGAACGATTGATCCGAGAAACCGATTGTACGCTCTACGTCATTGAAGATCAAACTATTAATGAGGTAAGACTTTTTATATATTTAGTTGTATTATATAACGAGAATCATTTTGACGTCTTTGATTACTAATATTATGTCTAGATGGACTGCTAAATATTAAAATGTTAGAAAAGATAAGACCAACAGTTGGTTGCAAAACGCGTATACACTAGGAAAGCCGACTGTAAAATATAAGGCGTGACACGAATGTAAAACAATCTTTTCACGCACATAGGCTCAAAAAAGTTTTACGATGTTTTAATTGCAGTATACTACATCTAGACATATTAATAATTTAACATATGGATCGAAGACCAATACTTAGCACCTCTATAATTCTCCAGGTGGACGGCGACTTCGATGACTACCGTAAAGAGTTGCTGGAGAGTCTCGGAGAAGTTATCAACTCGCCGTCTATCATCGCCAACGCCGCCGTTCAACAATAACCTCTACCGCTATCAATATAAACACTATTATTGTACGCACATTATCAAATTCAGCACCTTTATTAGAATCAAAAAATTTAATAATCAACCACAAGGTTAAAAGCCCTACTTATTATCCGAATACTATAAATATATGTCACAAATCGTATTAAATAGAGTGCGTGTTTATGTATTCCGTGTTATATCAAAAAGTATTGAAAGTCCGCTAGTTAATTATTAATGTATCTCCAATATATGAATTATACAGAGTCGATGAAATGTGTAACTGTAAGATTGTTATGGTGCTGTTGAATAGGTATTAGGTAGATTGAATTAATCGATTAATGGAAAACCGAAGAAAGCGACGTCAGCCGGCTAAATATTTCCAAATTCTAGGTAGGATTATGAGCAAATTGTAAGTTTATGTACATTTATTGTTTGTCCAACATATATTTGTGTGCTATATAATTATTATTACTAGCTGGGCTAGAAAAGTTGTCTATAAGTAAACTACAGTCATCGATATTTCACTGCTTGTATAATTTTATTATAGTGTCAGGATATAACTATCTTATTTGAATTCTCAATGTTTCCGTAATTTGAAATTGTGTAAAATACTATGATTGTGAATAAATTATATTTTTTACGACTTTTGTTTTTTATTGCCTTCAACCGCGATAGATGGCGTGACATAGCTCGAAATTGTAGGTCAGAAAATGAAATTTTACATTATAGCTGCCTAAGGACATTTATTTTTACGGATTTTTGTTTGAACCTTGTAAATATGAACCTATGCTGTTATAGTCCGATTAACACATTTTTTTCGGTTAACTTAACGAAGAGCGCATAGTAATTATTTAGATTTATAGATTTTTTGTAAGTTTATTAGTTATCAATCGTAAATATAACAGTATCTTAAAACATAGGTAAAGCAATTCGAGAAAAAATATTGTCTCAATCAGTCCTTCGAAGAAGTCTCCGAGTTCATATCTATCTTTATAACTTTAGTTACCTTTGAAAAGGAACTTTTTTCCTCGAATTACCCGCATTCGCAGCCTTTCGCCCCTCCATTACAAACTTCTCAGCTTCATTAGAGGATTTAAAACGCAAATTCCTTTTCGATTGTAACTTTTTCTACATCTTGAAAGGAGCGTTCTTTTAAAGTTGAAAAGAAAATTAGCGCTTCCCTTTGAGGGTGAGAAACGTGTTTTTAAAACATCTTGTTAGATTGTGCTCGGTTCAATCTGGTTCCACATTAATGTTTCCCTTTCTTGTTAAACTCATTTTAGGATTGTGTTGAGCTTTATGTCTAATTGAAGAACATTAACGGCTGCTTGCTTTAATTTGGTACTACTCTTGACCATCTAATTAATAATCCTTATTACCTATAGGTACCTACTTATAAATAAATTAATGTGAAATTTTTTATACAGGGTGTCCAGGAAACAATGGATAAGCTCTGAAGGGCTAATAGTAGAACTAAAGGCAAGCCTAAAAAATAATTGATAAAAAGTATAACCCTTACACTGCTAGAAATATGGCGCTTTAAAAAAAAACTTCATATTTTTTTGACTGTGTTCATATTTTTACTCGTAACGAGATCAAATCACTTAATAACATCATTATTTCTGTGCTAAAATAATTAACATTAACCGCATCAGTGAATAACTATCAAATAAAATAGCTAACTAAAGTATTTTTCTCAAAAAATAATGTTAAACTTTTGATTTGTGTAAAATTTCTGAAGAAATATTTTTGATGCGCAACTTTGAACAGCTCTGGTGTAAAAAAATTATATGAAAGTAACAGTGACCAATGATTTCAAAATATTCCTGGTTTAATAACTTTTTTAAAAAGATGTAATATGTCGTTATTGTAATGAATAAAGATTGAACTAATGGTATTAGTGTGTAAAATGGGATAATTATTTAGTTCTAGCATAATTATAAAAAATACAATAAAACTAAAGAAATATGATTTTCAATTGATATTAATTGCAAAAACATTAGAATAATTGAGAGCAACTGTTCAAATTGTCTGTCCCCATCCTGATGCAGGCCCTACAACTACGAATAAAGGATCTTCAAAGAAATCAACTTAACAGGAGAAAGTGATCCAAATTAATTATTTTAGCACAGAAATAATGATGTTATTAAGTGATTTGACCTCGTTACGAGTAAAAATATGAACACAGTCAAAAAAATATGAAGTTTTTTTTTAAAGCGCCATATTTCTAGCAGTCTAAGGGTTATACTTTTTATCAATTATTTTTTAGGCTTGCCTTTAGTTCTACTATTAGCCCTTCAGAGCCTATCCATTGTTTCCTGGACACCCGGAATATGCCGATCTGTATGTTCCGCTTTCACGTTGAAGGGCTAAACCGATTTAAATTTATTTAGGAATACAAACATTTCAACAGCCTGGAATGGAAATAGGCTACTTTCTACCGCGGAAGATATTAGCAATCCCACAGGAAAATCACTTATCGCAGACGAAGTCGCGGATACTTACTTGTGATCTTAAATAAAGAAGACAGTAAATGTAACATTTCTTCGGTACCTTAAAGGTCTAAGATTTAACTAAAATTCAACACCACTAGACCTAAAGTGCTATCAGGCCCGAAATAAATCACGTAGAAAAATAAATAGACGGTTAAAATCAATATTTAGAACGAAACTTTATTGTAATTAAGTTCCATTAAGTACTTTAATTTCAACATACAATATGTATCTATATACGTGTACATACCAATTCGTCACCCTCTCAAGCTTGCCATGTGAACAATACCCTAAGCCATCTCGACTCGATTATACAATAAAGCACATAACGAGCTAAGCAAACAGATTTCCCCGCAAGTAAGTGAGTTAGTGCGAATTACCATCTAACTAGGTTCATAAGAGGTATCACCCTCGTCGAGTCGGGACCGCCCCTTCTTATGTAACCCTCGCTGTTTACAAGCGTCTAGATCGATGAGTAGCTGAGATGAGCCTGCTTCGACGCTTGGGTGGAAGTTAGAGGGAGTAATCGTTAAGTTTGGTTAGACATCGAGATCTTGTAACAGCAATAGATTGTTCAGTAGCATTTGTAAAAGAGTTTTCATTTTTGTAGTCATGTAAGGAATATACTTATTAATGCTATATAAATTAGAAAAGTAAATAAGTACGTTTTTAAATAAAGAAATAGTATCTTGTCTAGGTTGATTCAAATCAGGTATATTATGTGTCTACCTTTAAGAGCGCGCACAAACCTAGAAAAAAATCGAATTTCACCCGCGCGCCGCACGCGCCCCTCTCTCGTCCCGTCGTCCCGTGACTCCGATGCTACCGCGTGTTTAGAGCGATCGCGCAAATTATACCTAAAATAATCAGATAAATACCGGCTAAGTGAGTGACGGATCACCTAGCTGTTGTTTGAAACGCTAAAAATACTTTTTGCTTGTAGTAAATAATACGCAAAGATAAGTAAGTGTATAATATATTTTTTTGTAATGTTGTTTTTAGAATGTGCTTTATTTACATTTACTTATTTTTTTTGTTCAAAATTCGTTGACTGATTTGTACCTGTACAGTCAGCACCATATAGTTTGTAACATCCAATGTAGTCAAATACTTGAAAACAACCAGAGTCCTCTCTTTCAGCGAATCAGCCAGTGTCATCACATTCATCAGAACATTCAGGTTGCCCTAATTTATCGTAGCGAGCAGGAAGCCTTATAGAAAGTCGCATTCAATCCCGTATCAACCAAAGCGCCATCAGTAACGTAGCGCTCAGGGTATTCACAATCTTCGGTACAAAGTAAGAAAACAACTTTATGCTTCATGTAATAGAGGTGTACTTTGCTTGACAGGCAGCGTGTCTAGATGAAACTGTTATGACAGAAAACTTTATTTGATAAAAAAATGTATTTATAAGATATAGAATAAGATGGGGTCTTAACTACTGGGCTCCCAGTTTTATAAAGAAGATATTTTGTTTGTAAAGGCATGCTTTTATACATACGTAATACCTACGTCTGAATTGAGTGGTATCCATATGTGTTTAAATAAATATGTTATTAGGTTTTCATAAGTAAGAAAGAGTCAACAAAATTAACCACTGATCTAAGATACGAGAATTTAATTTTAGATTCTGTTTGACAGATTGAAGTCTTTTTTAAGTTTTAGTGAAAATGTAAAGCATGTAGCTTAGTTTGTTTACTTCTAGCTAGCAGCGATGGTGTCAGGGCTGTGGCATCCGATAGACGATTCATGAGCATGGGTTTCATTTCAAGTTTAAGCAGTCTTTTTGAGAATTGAAATGACCTACTTTTTTTTTCATTTCTGGTCCAAAAGATGACTTGCAATGATTTTATTATTAAAAATCATTTTTTTATGAAAACTGAAACATTTTATTTTCATCAAGCAATTTAAATTATAATCACCATTCAGAAAGATGATCAAATTGCATTTCAATTCAAAGATACCATTTTAAATCGTTTAAATAATAAACACATACTAGAATATCATAAATTGTCAAGAGGAAGTAAGAGTACTTATCAGTAATTGCAATAAATGAGGATCCGAAGGAATATGCAACGTACGTTTTTTTATGTATATAGTAAAAATATTTAAATTATTTTAGTTTTTATCTGTTTCATGTAAATATTTGATTTCATTACTATATTAATTTTGACCCTCGTTGTCATAAATATTTACTGAAATTACTCAGTTGAAACTTAAACATTTATAAAGAAGTTGCCATGTTGTTTTCTAAGTTATTAAATTGAGTCAGACTCGCGGGTGAAACGTTCCATATCATTATCTATATTGGTTTAAATATTTGTTGCTCTATCGGCAACGAAAATATATTATGTGAAAATTTCAACTGTCTAGCTCTCACGGCCTATGAGATACAGACTGATGTGCAAACGCACAGACAGCGGAAAATTAGTATTTGTGTCCCGATTTTATTCTTTGGGTACGGAACCTTACAAACAACATTCTCAAATATTCCACAAATCGGTTCATCGATACCTCTGATAAACCTTTTGCATCTTTCTTTGTTAACGGAGAGCATTAAAAGTGCAACATGCAAACGCGGGACTGGTCTCTAGTTTATTTTTAAAATCAAAGTACTATTTTTATAGGCTAACATTAAATAAAATAAGTAGATAAATACTTATTGTAAAAATCAATATGTCACATGAACATTCTAGTTAAGGAGCCGGATGTTCATAAGTAAATAAAATAAGAACAAGTTAAAGTTTTAATTCTGTTTCATTATAAGTGTATCAATATATGATTTATTAGTCCTTGCTGTTCCTACTTGTCCACGAATTTATATTTTATTTTGAATACCAATGTTAGGATACCTACCTGAAAAATAATTTATAGTAGGATTCAATAACCCTAATAACAATTTTATGATCGGAAATTATGACTTATTTACGCGCGGCAAATATTTATTTTAAGGAAAGTTGTTGCATCTGGCTCTTGCTTAATTATACGTCAAGAAATGATAGGTATCTGATGTGTAAAATATGAAACTTCTTTGAAGAAGGTTCAAATTTCAAACAAAATAAAAAATATTTAAAAATTTAGGAATAAAAATGTGTCTAGCATCAAGGTAGAATGTTAACTGAACTAACTATTCTATGTAACTTCTTAGATTTACGCGATTGTTATTACTTGAAATTAAACTGTAAGCGTCGCTATACAAAACCTGCAGTCTGTGAGCATTCCATGGATAAGCCCAACCACTATCTAAGATTTGATACCGTTAAAATCCTAGCAAAAGAGAAACATTTTATCCCTAGGTTGGTAAGAGAAACTATTGAAATTATAAAACACCCTAACTTCAAAAGAGAAGATGGTTGGATGCTATCACCAACGTGGGATCCAATACTTAGCAAAATAAAAAAGAACAACCAGCAGACAAATAAGCAGAAACACCAAGACACTGTCAGCGTATATTGCGTGAACCCGAACAACTATGCGAGAAAATTACGAAACAGATGGCGGTGAATTCTAAAAATCGTTTTTTACTATACTCTATGAAGACATCAATCTCAGTCTACCATTGACCACGGCATTTGTAAAAAGGCCGAAACGTCGGAAAATCAAAATTAATTTAATAAAACGCGTAAAAACCCCTTAAAATTAGTTTAATTTCACTATTCCAAGGCTCACTTGCTAAAACGTTTTAACATAAAATGCTAGTACATAAAATTGATTGTTCGGCGCCGACTGTGACTTTTACCTGAAAGCTTCGAACCGGAAAACAAAAGCTAGAAAGTTTTTGAAGTTTGAAAACATAGGTTCTTGCACACTTGTGCGTTCCTGGTTTATTTTTTGACGATTAGAAGAAGAAATCGTATTTTTATATTTCGCTGGGCGCTTCGATATCGATGGCGCTTTGGTTGATGCGTAATTGAATGCAACTTTCTATAAGACTTTCTGGACGCTTCGATAAATTGGTACAACGTGAATGTCCCGATTAAATGTGATGACGATGGTTTGATGATGGTCAAGAAAATTCGCTCTTTGACTGATGTAAAGACAGCTAGGATAGTATATTTTAGTTACTTTCATAGCTTAATGTCTTACGGCATCCTACTGTGGGGAAACGCTGCTGACATAAATACGATTTTTACGCTGCAAAAAAGGGCTCTTCGTGGAATTTACAAGCTTGCAAATAGAGATTCTTTGAGAGAAATATTTAAAGATAGTGATATTTTAACCTTCGCGTCCCAATACATTTTTGAAAATATATTGTATACTTACATAAATATTGATAAGTTTGTAACGTGTAGTGATAATCATGTCGATAATAATTCGGTAAAAACTAGGCATGGAAATAGATTAGCTTTCCCAAAGTGTAGGTTGGCTAAAAGCAGCAAGTCGATTATCGGTATGTCGATACTTATTTTTAATAAAATTCCGGAGTCAATTCAATCCCTGCCATTTAATAAATTTAAAGTTACAATTAAGCAAGTATTGTGCAAGAAAGCTTGCTATAAAATCAAAGACTATTTAGATGATAAAACAGCATGGGATTGATATCTAGACATGATATTTCTACTGCTATTCAAGATTGTTTTGTACCTATTAACTTCTCTGTAAACAGTTTGACTAGGACATGATACTCAACTTTGAGTATGTACTTTTATTGTTTTTTTTATTTATTTTTTAATTTTTTTTATTTTATTTTGTACTGTTTTCTCGTTCCTCCTCTCACTGCTTTAACTTATTGTACGGGTTTCCTATTAACTTGCTGTTTTGTGAGGTTCTTTAGTGCCTCATTTGGCCCAGGGTAGTCATGCTCGCCTCGAAAGTTACTGGGGCGGTGGCGTTGTGTCAACGGGTCGCCCAACTCCCTCTAATATGGTTGAGTAGGACGATGGCTGGAGCACACGTCATACTTGTGATCAGGTGCCGCCTTCGGGAAACGGTCTGCTCTGGTTCCGAATTGTGGTGCGGGAAGAAGTCCTTAATTAGTTCGTAGTAGCAGTTTTAATTTTTTTTTACTTTTATAGTGTTGAGTTGAGGTACGAGAAAATAATTTATATGTTCATTGAATGTACACGTTATAATTTTCAAAAAGAGTGCTGGGAGTTTTTTTCCGCCGGCTTTTTTCTCTCGGTCTACGGTTAGGTAAAGTCGAAGTTTGTAACATTGACGTTCATTAAGTATATGTTACATATCTATGATGAATAAAAGAATTTTGATTTTGATTTTGACACTTTTTGATACGATGAAAATGATGACTGGGTGTAATCAACTATTTGGCTACAGTAGTCGTCACGAAGAATATGATGCTGACTGTACTGCACTTTTTGCTGGTGGTAAATAATTCGCAAAGGTAAGTATGTAATATAATAATTTATTTATAATAATGTTTTTTTTACTATGTGCTTTATACAATGAACTTTTTTTCATAATGCGGTGTCTTGTATCTGTACTGCAAAGCACAGACAGAAAGAAATTGCAATAATATATATATATATACATAAATCACAATATATATATTATGATTTATGATCTATTCATTGTAACTTTTCTTAAAAGCCATTAAAATCTATTTAATTTTTAATTTCTAAAATACTCTTTTGCTTTTTTTTGCTAGCCATATTTTAAAGTTTTTTTTCATAGTCAAACAAGAATTAGAAATTAAAACGAAGATTTTTTCGGCCCCGGAGCACAGAAACACAGTCCTCTTGTCTCAACGGAGCGATCACAACTAAACCATGAAACAAAACATGCCTTAGATCCCAGGACAGGTGCGACAGACGAAAGCGTTCTGCGCGAAATAAAAACGTAGTAAGCGCCGAATAAGTTTTAATGTAATAACTCGTTAAGTATACATTATTTTCTAAAATCGCTAGTAGGGTCGCTGGGTAATATAATTTGATAGTATGTATTAAAATATTGGCTCAATAGTATGCATAATATTGGAAATAAATGAATAATAGTTGAAAATTAGAGCTAACTTCGTGATTTTTTTTTATCGAGAAAATTTTATTTTTTTATGTTTTCACTCTGATCAGTCCCTTGGAAATATGCTTTAATATCTATGGTATTTTTTTCGGGTAATTTGTGCTTTGTTTTCTAGGGTAAAAATACAAATTACGACTGGAAATTTCCCTGTATAAAATATATATACTTAAATAAAGGAAGATGTAAAGAAGATGCACAAAACTGTTTATTTTTGAAAAATCAAATCAGGCGATTGTTTTACTAAAAGTCAATTGAACATCAACCGGGAAGTGTTTCAAAGTAGCTTCTATCAGCTCTTTACCGCCTTTACCTACATCAGAATCACAAAACCTCTCAGTCAACTTATGACAATGTGTGCACAATAGACGGGATTACTCCCCCATGCTACACCGAAATGATTTTATTTGTGCACTTATTCTGACGCCAGAGACACATTTAAATTTCATTAGGTTTGTTTTACACTTAATTTGTGAGGGTCCTTATTTTAGGGGTGGAGTTTTATTGTTAGCTTTCCAAGTTATCCGAAATTGCCCCTCGAACAAAGGCAATTTGAATTTAAGTAGATACAACACATCAGATAGTCACCCCATTATATCGTTATCGGGATCGCTTGATAACTTGTAAGTATTCGTGCATTAATGGGGAATAAATTCGTACTTGTAAGATTGTCATCGGTAATATTAACGATTGGGTTAAATACTAATCAACGGTACGAGATCAAATGCTGTTCACTTGATTGCTTTTATTCAAACCACATGTTCATAAACATACACGTGTTATAAATCTACATTTATAATACTAGGTCAATTCTTACAAAATACCTACCTATTTACTCAAATCCTAGACCTATATTAAGTTACCCTTTTCTTAATCTTCATCGCACAGCAAACTAGTGTTATTTGAACAAGTCAGAAAAAGAATTAAACACCGTCCATTGTAGCTGAAAACCAATAGATGAGGCAATTCATCAGTAGGCAAACAGCGCGGTCGGTAAAGTGGCACATTTCGCAGCTCAGACTCCATTAGTGCTATTCGCTGGACTGTCACAATCATTTTTCTTTCCCGCCGCCGCTAATTCTCAGCCGCGGTTCGCTGAACATCAACTACAATTCGTGAGCTTGATACTTCTGCAGTTTATGAAGTTTTAAATTAAAATTTCACTTACATAATTTTTGTGATATAAAATAAACAATCACGTTGATGTCTTTTACTAAAAAGAAATTAAAGAAAAAGACTTCAACGGGTTATTTTGTGTACTTACTGATTTAATGTGCCGGTTTCTACAATGAGAATTTTCTTTTTAAGTATTTCAGTACCTACTCAACATTAAAAAAAGTCTAGTAAACCAAATCAGCGCCGGTCATCAAATTATTTTAATTTTCAATATTCCTTTTTCAATTTCTCTTCCTTGCAAATGACCATTCAATAACCCTTATTTATTGAGCAACTATCAAGAACATTTTAATAGAAGTGAGTGGGTCATATCGACTTTTATTACTTGTGGAGGGGTTGGTCATTAGCAGAATAAAGCGCCTGCCACCTGATAAAGTGCGTTTTGTTGCTAGCTTATTTCATTCCTTCTGTTGTTCACGTGGATCATTGTTTCTCTTCATTAAGATGTTGTTTATTTAAATATAGTAGGTACGTTATTAAGATATTAGTTTTCTTTGTAGCTGTCTGTTAACTCTGTTAAATTAATAGAATACTTTTAAATATTTACTT
This sequence comes from Emmelina monodactyla, assembly GCA_916618145.1. Taxonomy (NCBI): domain Eukaryota; kingdom Metazoa; phylum Arthropoda; class Insecta; order Lepidoptera; family Pterophoridae; genus Emmelina; species Emmelina monodactyla. Next base: position 8,375,393 of record OU745304.1, on the reverse strand, counting down.
CTATTTATTTTACAATTATTCGATTAAATAATAAACCTACAAATTTATTATGTACAAAAAAGATAGTGAAATAATTATATTGATACCTACCTAATTACAACTAGGCACAAGTGACGATTTAATTAGCATGTAGAAACATGCTAAAATTAGTTTGCATATTGCAATGAAGAAGATTTCTTAACCAGTTTGCATAACGCCAAAAACTTTCCGTGAACTTTTATGCGAAACATTTTGACCTGGCTTAACAAATTGCAATCAAATGATCACAACACCTAATTTCTATTACGATATTGCATTACGGCGGCACAATGGTGTTATAGTGGCAATTATTAACACTTTGGAGCCCCCGCTCCTGCGCAGCGATGATTGATGATGTTAACCCGTTCAAATGAGTAATAGAGTGCCACAAACATATGATATTCATTCGTGTGGCGGTACACTAATACCTTCCCACGAATTACGAGATAATTTCGTGTTTTCGTATTAGAGGTAGCGCGTCTGTGTTTATGAATTTGTCATTGTAATTTGGATGGTAGTTAATAGAAAGCGCGGTTCATAATTTTATTAAAGCACCGCTATACGTTGGTGAGATAGAAGACGGATACTGGTACAAACGCTGATCGTTTCTTTCTTCCTTAATGTTGTTTTCACAAGTATTGATAGTTCGATATGAAAACATCCATCGCTCTGGTTTTTATGGGGTGAAACAGCGATCCCCGTCCGCGGGCCATAAAATGCGATTAGACAAACATTTCCTGCACACCACTTTTTCCAAACTTGCCGAATAAATCAGATCAGCGGTGCCTCGCAGTTTTCGGGTCGTCTTGCCAAATTTATGTACCGATCGGCCCTTTCGTATGGAGATGTGGACCGCTATTTACATATAAATACCTCAATTATTTGAATTATTCAATCGAGAGGGGGCGGCTCTGACAAATCACTTCCTTGGAGAAGTCGCTGGGATGTCGTGACGTGTGCCGGTATGTCAGTGGAAAATCGAGGAACCTACAGCCCCAAGGGAGCCGGTCAAACTACCCTGCAATTCCACCCTTGGTCGTATCGATTATTACATATTTGGTAAAATTTGGATAATATCATGCTATGTTTTTACAAGTGTTACCTATGTTTTTTTTTCATAGGACTACCTTATTACCTATTTGGGGAAATTTGGATACTATCATGTTATGTTTTTACAAGCGTTACCTATGTGTATTTTTTCATAGGACTACCTCCTTAAGCACATGTCACAAAATATTATATTTTTTATAATAATAGATCGGCACGTCAGGGAACGAAATAACACAACCAATAAATAAATAACTCTTTCGTAAACAGCACCAATCTGCGAACCCATTTTCGTGTTTGGCATACAAAAGCCTGGGTATAATAAAAAAGAATAGCTAACTGGAATCGGAGCTCGATGTAGTTTGCCGCAGTTTTATATCCTCTCACGTGCCATTTAGTTCGGGAAATAGAAGTTTTTGTATGGAAATCGGACGTACTAAACTACAAAAGACCGAGCTATTCCGCCTACCCCGGATGTGTTACATTCTCGTAAAAAATAATCACCGTGCAAGTCAAGTTTTTGATTCCAGGCAAATTGATTGATCTTACGCAATGAAAGCCTTTCTTTATACATTTTGTGAAATTTAAATTTATACCTTACCTAGGAATTCACGTGATGCAATATTAGGCAGGGGTTTACATTTGCTTCTAAAGCGACAGCGAATGTAACTAAATACAGTTTATAGACGAATATATCAGTTGATTGAATAGCACTTTCTAAATTCGGCAGCTTTTAGCGCCGTTCTTTCACCATTCGGTGTCCCTGTTCGCACAAACAGTCGCTAAGTGCGATAGTGATCTGAAGCCGCCCAAATCCGCTCTTGTTATATCACTAATCGTGTTATTGTCTATGGAGTGAGCTGCGCAGTGGTTACGCGCGAAGCCAGCAGCCGTGCCATCAGATAACACCGTTTGATATGCTAATGTTCTGGCAAAATGTTTGTGTAATGCGCATACGTCATAGTGCTTGTTAGCCATTAGTAAATTTTGTTTTGTTGCATTTTTCTTAATTTAGAAAGTTAGACTCTACATTTCTAATTTCACTGTTTAAAATAATGTTTAAGACCTTGTGTCGCGTGTGTGTATAGTTCATATACTTTACTTACTACTACTTCTTTGTTCTTGATTTTAATGGAGTCAAAAATAATCGCAAGTCTCTTCTTCTCTTCTGGTAAAAGGTGTCTCGGCGCTCGCAATTCCTGAAATAAAGAATGGGTACTAAACCATGTATTTTTTTAGTTTGTGTTAGTATTTTAATTCCACTATTTCACACTTCGATGCATATCTAGGATCGTGGATCAGTGTGCTCAAGTGATTGTCGTTATTAGGGGGAAAATGGCGGATTTAGATGTTATCACAAAGAACATGACGCTCGCAAACTTGAATCATCGTGTTAGTAGCTAATGCTTTGTGGTAATGTGAGCTGGTAATAATCATAATGGCTAAATATAATAATAACTTTAAAGTATTCGAGCTGAATAACCGTTACATCAATCTAACAAAATGGTTATCTTTTTAGCATTTGTAGTGTACAGATAGGTACTAAAATAAAAATGTTAATAGTTTACTCGAAACTCTCTGGGGACGAGTTAAATATTTTAGATAGTACGCTTTAGTATCGGCTATTGATCGACCGAATCTCCACTAGCAAGCTACTTTTCCACCCTCTCCTACAGTAAATCGCATTTACAACGTTTCAACTTCGCTAACATGTTAAAACAGAACTAATGGACATTCGCTTCAGTCTCAGCCCGCAGGAGACGAATAATACAAGTAAAATGGTCCCATCTCAACGCTTCATTAACTTTATTGCCCCGAGGCGCTCCGCTGCTGGAGTCAGAATGCCGCTGGCGAAAACACGCCATTATTCTGTGTTGCCAGTGAGTGAAATTAAATAAACACAAACCAAAGCTCGGTATGATTTGGATTTCCTTTTGTCTCATCGACAAATGTCAACTTTCGCGCGTAATCCTTGCTATGTAGATGAGGCAACAATGGCTGTAATGCGATGGAGATATTACCCCGCGACCGTGGCGGAGTGATTCAGACATGGGTTTTTTGTCTGCACACAACACAATAGGATTATTCTCCATTGATCATCGCCTATTATAAGTAGGTGGCTGCGGAGGGTTAGCGACATGAAAACTAAATTTGGTTTATCGGCTATTATGGAAAGTAGGTGTTAATGTAAGAACACAGTAATTTATAGTGCGATCGTGACTACCCCGTTTTAGATTAAGTTTTACGGTTTCAGCTTTTAATGGAGGGTGGGATGATTTTCAAAAAGTGGGTGTTTATTAAAGCTAAGCTTAGGTAATTATAAAATTTTATTATCTTAAATTAAAAAAGAAAGCATTAGGTAACAGCTTAGTGCAAGTACCTACATTTTAAAACCGAATACCTTTCCTTTTTATTTACAAATTCATTTCTTCCAAGGGTTACAACATGGCTGTCCCTTCTAAACGATTTATATTTCCGTTTGTCTTTTATAAGTTATATAAACAAAAGGTACCCGGGATAAGTGAGTTAAATCTAAGCGTAACCTCTTAGAGGTCGGGGTTCAGTACAACACAATGGTGGAACTACTAATGTTTACTCAACTCGAGACCGACAAAGGACCGGAACTATTGTTTGGTGGAAAAAGCTTTATTTTGCGACCCTTGCAGCTCGTGACAATAGGTTACCCAAGTTTTTAAAGTGTACTTATTTAGTTGATAGAATAATACGGATATGATATGATATAACAAAGATAGTTAGATTTAAATTAGTGGATATGAATAACCTATGTTTTTTGTGTCCTTGAATACAAACTAATAGGGAAAATCATAGCGATAAAGAAATATTACCTTTGATATTGTTTTTATGTTTTTATCTTTTAATGATTTAAATAATTTGAATATTTATACTTTCTTAAGCAATAAAAAAAAAGTTAATATTTTTTTTATCAAAGTGCACATATCCATAACATTCTAGAGTTGTTCGGGTGGTGGTACTAGAGAGTTGAAAATTATCCTTTTCACGAGCGACCTTAAGTATAATAGAGAAAGCACTTAAGCCATTTTCCCCGCCTTTGAGTGGTGTAAGCGCGCCCGTTTGCCGCAGCTCCGTCCCGTGAGCTAGAAAATAAGCCATTACAGTCAATAGAAGCGGCCAAGTGCTCGCAGCAGTTAGGGGCGGTGTGTGTACATCAACCGAATGTGGCCACTGGGCGGTGCCAACGGCAATTAGACGACATGCGGGTAAATGGATTGTGCATTACCGCCGACGTAGATTGATTTATACAACGACAGGGAAGGTACGCAGCAATCGAACGCAAACCGATCGAAACGAGCAGCTGGAACGATCAACGATATAGCCATTAAGGAAACCCGACCACGCATTAAACCCCATCGGGCTCGTGACCCCCATTGATTCTGCAATACGTAAGTATACGAAAGGTACTCTGAAATTGATAGAAAACGCCCCCCCAAGACCCTAAACAAATTATCAATAACCGACTAAATGAAAAGTCATTTCCCGCAACTTTGTCCGATCGTCACGCGACTGAATAGTTTAACGTTAAATGCAATATTTCATTCATTTTTCCTATACCCACACGGTTTTCAATTTTTCCACGAATTGCTTTCCCGGCACCTAATATTATATTCATGTAGAAGTGTTTGATTCACTGCCTTTTGTAGCCATACCATCTTTTTTGATGTCCTTACACGTAAAAGATCACATCTGTTAGTGGCCGGGCACCTAGGTACTGATCTATGAATAATAAATGTGCCGAGCTAGCCGATTGGGGAAATTGAATTTTATAGTTGGTAACACACTGGAGGACAGATGTCACAAAATGGCCGACGGCATACAGTGGGTTCCTACCTACTTAGCTATGTCGTGCGTAATCGAAATGTCAAATAGAAATCAAAATTAGGTCGATTGTTGTGTTAATAATTAAATAATGACGATGTGAGTGTTGGGCATTAAAATGTGTGTGTGTGTATTACCAGGACATAGAAAAGGTGCGATCCTCATTGTGATTAACGGAGTTACTTCTATTTGGATGGACAATTATCGGTCCATTACGCCCGGACACAATGGCCGGCTTTCCATTAAATTATTGAACACTATTCAAATGTCACCGTCGTAGGTTTTGTTAATAGGTACACAATAATTTACACAGATGTACTTTTAAAACAACTTTAGTTAAAGAGTATTAAGACATGAGTAGATAATTCTATTGAAATTATTAATTCACCGTTTAAACAGCAACATAATTTCCGTTAACTATCACGCAGCAAAGAGTATATTTTTAGAATAACAACTCAACAAAACAAACTTAATAAAATTGAAGATGCTTCTACAGATAGCATTTCGCTTTTAAAATAAGCCATACAATATCAAGTAACAATGCAAGTAATTCAATTGTAACTACAAATGGATGTATTGTTCTTAATTGATTTCTCCCTTGGCGAAACGACTCCCTTAACGTTTCAAAGATAGATAAATGCGCGCTATCCGTTTACATCATTAAATTTTATTAGCGGCAACACAATAACGGAGCCATTCGCGCGCTACTGTGAGAGGGACTTTTCCGCCCAAAATGGCGACCCCAGCCAATTCGCATTTCCTTTTGGCGCGAATTTAGTAGTCGGGTCTGAGACGTATGACGAATCGTAAAGCTGAGCGGACAATGGAGAAGCATGAAGACTAAAGTGATTTGTGTTAAAATAAGCTCAAAGGAACATTAAACGAGATGATCAGGATATATGAGAGTGCTAATACGGGGCTTAATCCTCACTTACGCACTTTAATACAACTAAAAAGATTTTTAGCGTTTCCGTTTATCCTTAACAGCAATAAAAATACATCGAAAGGTTATCAAAATATCGGTCATCACAAGACCTGTAAAGTTATTGGCTTGTTTCGGATTCATTAACTCTTCATTTGTCGTAATTGACAATAAATTTCGATTCAATTTTTATCGTTATCATGTACCGGTTGCTTCAGCTAATAGATAGATAGCATGTGAGGTGGTTATTAGTGACACTAGAGCGCTATAATCTGTCATAAATGTCAGGTGAGTCAAGCCCGACACGGACAAAGCTATTATTTCTAATATCGTCATTCCGAGGGATTGAAACTTTGGAAAGCAAGTGGTTTCTCTATTATACATTGTTTGATGAAATCGTCACGCAATCAGAACCCTAATTTTAAAGATTACCGTTATTGTGTTTGGAAGTTTGTTTTAATAGCATGTATAAAATACAATACTTACGTAGGTATGTAAACTTCAGGGATATATAAACGTAAAGCTGGGGACTCAGGGTGCACAAAAGCACGGACTGCATTGCACCCAGATACATCTATTCTTATAATAAGGTCTCTTTTTGTTTTAAGTTTAAGGTTTAATTTTTGTCTTGCGCAACGATAGATCCCGATGTAATGTAATGTAATTCCACTGACCAACAATAATTTGAAATTGAAACTTGCAGTTAAAATGAAACATTTATTCCCGTCTAAGAAGTCTCGCTTTCTCTGACAATAGGAATGCCGTCTAGTTTAGTGATCTGCTGCAGCCTGTTGGTTGCCTGGTTCCTCCAGGCCTCCACATCCGGCTGGTTCTCGCACAGTGGGTTGCCGATGAACACCAAATCACGAAGTGTATGAACTTCCTGAAATTCGTTTAATTAAATAGTAGGTACCTGCGACTTCATCTGCGATAAAAGTGATTTTCCCGAGGAGGTGAGACTTTTTCACATGGTAAAAGTAGCCTATTTTCATTCCAGGCGGTTGAGCTAAGTCTATTCCAAAATACATCAAAATTTTATCCCAAGATTCGTAGGTTGTTGCAAGTAAGTCTATTCCAAAACTCATTAAAATCGGTTTAGCCGTTTAGACGTACAGAGAGATACTGACAGGCAGACGCACATTTTCATTTTAACATTATAGTTAGGATTTTGACATTAGAATGCAATTTAATACTTTACTACTTATCATGCATGTTTTATTACCTGCAATCTGTTGAACTCGGCCCATTCTTTAATCTGCGCGTTTGCAATATAAAACACGCGCAACTTTTTCATTGCACCAATTCCTTTCAACTTGTCTATAGGATTATAACTAATCCATAATTCTTCAAGAGATTCTCCTACTGTTTCCTAATAAATAAATTAAATTCATATAAAAAAATAGATGATTTAAAGTGCTCTAACGTTTTATTAGACTTACAATGCCAGACAAGGTTCTGATATAATTTCTCCCTAGGGACAGAATCTTCAAGTTCCTCATTCCAGCTATTCCAGCAATCTTATCGATCATATTTGTAGACATACTTAATTTCCTGAAGAATAACAGTAATTTTAAAAATACACTAGTCTTTACTTAATTATCTACATACTACTAACTTGTCGCCCGCAGCTTCGCAAGCCTCTTGGCTTGTTATTATGTCCAAATAATTATTGTAACTTGTTTTTATGTTTTCGTTATACATCGCTTTAGCTTTTTTTTTAATGCGAGCTAAGGGAGCAAACGACTAAGCTGATCTCGAAATAATTTCCTTTCACATTTCCGTGATTTTATGATAAACTAGGGGCCGCGCGCGACTCCGTTCGCGTAGAAGTCGGTTTCCCGTGGGAATGCGAAGTTTTCCCGCGGTAAAAGTTCCCTTAATTCTTTCATACATATATTTTTGGTTTCTAGAACTGTTTTTGATGAATAATTTTCCCCGTTTTTTTCACATTTTCCATTATTTCTTCGCTCCTAATAGTTGCAGCGTGATGTTATACAGCCTAAAGCCTGCCTCGATAAATGGTCTATCCAACACAAAAAGAATTTTCAAATTCGAACCAGTAGTTCCTGAGATTAGCGCGTTCAAACAAACAAACAAACAAACAAACAAACAAACAAACAAACAAACAAACTCTTCAGCTTTATAATATTAGTATAGATAATATTAAACATAAACATGGTGTCACAGTTTTTTCATCTTTAAGGGTGCGTTCAGGGAGTCGCTATCAGCACTAAAAACCCAAACGCTACTATTGCTGTTCGGAGAGCCAATTGCGTGTCAGCGATTGCAAGCTCCACGAACGCTATTTGCGTTGCGATTGCGTGATCGCCTTCGGCCATCTTGACACATTTGCGCGGGACTTTGCACTGTGCTTGAGTGAAACATGGAGGTGATGGAGGGTCGTAGTGATTTCTTGCGAATTTTAACGATAACGTGTACTCTTCGTTAACATCAAGATCTTGAAAAACCATTTCGACGGAATTGTCCATTTTGCTGTCAGAATGCCGGTTGCTCGAAGAACGAAGGAGGTTAGGACCACGATGAGTAGTGATAGCGTTCGAGTTCACAGAGTTCGCAAACACTGACGCTGTCATCACACCACCTCGGAAAAAATTGCATTGACAGTGAATTGTCATGACGTCACACACCATTATTGATGACGTCACGAACACGATTGATAGCACCACCGTCGAGCTCCGTGAACAAATTTTAGCGCTAGATAGCGCGGATAGCGACTCCCCGAACGCACCCTAAGTACCTAATTATTGATTTTGCAACAGTTTTTATTGCTCTTTTTGTAACAGTTTAGGCAGCGCACGCTATAACTATAATTAATTTTATATTTCATTAAATATTAAAAAATAATTGAAAATCAGTTCATACGTTCTCCAAAACATCCAAACTCACAATCATTACCTTTTTTATTAGTTCTTCTATTCATTTTTTTACCAGTGGCATAAACTCTATAATCGGTATAACTAGTAGGTTACTAAACTTTCTTTAAAACAATTTATTCGCAGAAATCATAACTCATTAAATTGATTATTACTAGATAAGTATTGTCCTTTGTAGTGCCTTTATAAATAAATCATATCATAGTATGAACGAAGTTGGTTCTTAACTTACTTCGTTCATAGCAAAAGTAAGTAGAGCACTCTCAAGCCAGCAGTTATTGTTTTTCCAGTTTAACTTTACTAAGTTCGATTGATATACCTAACGTAATGGAGGCGCAGTACTCACTCACAAGCGACCAGGGTGGAGAGAGCTCCATCCATCTTCTCAATCGGCGGCCACTGGAACTGAAGCTCTATAACCTTCGCTTCAGTTGCAGTCTCCCCTGTCGCCTTCTCCCATCTAGCGATTGCATCCTTGCATGTCGTAGGCTTTAACGCCATTGCTTGTTTTTAAAGCAAAAAAGATTATTTAGTTTCTGGGTTAATTTAAGGTGGAGATAAAATTTTTCAGGTTCCGTTTCCGTATGTACCTTTAGTTTGCTTTTGTTAAGTGACAAGTAAAGTCAACTCGATTTGATTTTTTTTGTAATTTTAGTACTATGGTTGAATGGATGTAATACACTCTGACCTATTAGATTAAAAATTGCTTAGAGACATCAGAATTACACATTTATTTTAGTGAAGAATATTTGGTTAATAAGGCACTCGTGTTGATTCGCTTTTTGGAAACCGGCCACATTTTCGTTTTAAGTAACCAGTGCTGTTCCTGAAACTTGACATTATCCAGATTACCCGACTGGGTAGAAGTCAAAATAACCCAAGATTGATTGATTGAATATTTGTTTAAAGAACCAATAAACTAAAACATTGTCACCATGATTATAAACAATCTAATTTTTTGGTTGAATATTTTTACTATTAATGAGAATTATCTCCTCGAGGAGGGAGTAGTAGGTAATAGTGTAACCAAAATGTACCTAAAAGAATATTAATCGCATGTTTTACTTTTGCTTCTTAATTTTTTTAGGTTTCTTCGGCATTGATCTCACAAATAATACTTTAATGCTATTAAATACGGGTAGGTATAATGAAATTCATAAACAAAAATTTATATTCTGTATTCGTTTATTTTCATTGATGGACAAAAACCAGCAAGTTTTGCTAAAAGAACAAAACAGAAATGAAGATTTTAATCAAACGGATTACTATAATATAAAATTTACAAAGTAATAAAATTGTAATTAAAACGGTAATATTTCATTTAGAAGTTACTTTTCCCTTTCTATAGGAATGCCGTCGAGTATTGTGAGCTGCTGCAGTCTGTGCATGACTTGATTCCTCCAAATGATCTCACAAAGTTGTTCTTCGCATAGTGGGTTCCCTGTGAAAATCAGCTCCCGAAGCATCTGTACCTCCTAGAAACAATAATTAAGGCACTTAAAAACCTAATACGTTGTCCAGAATTATTTTAAAGACGAAAAGAATACCTGTAGCCTATTAAATTCAGCCCACTCTTTGATCTGAGCATGGGCAATGTGGAATACACGCAATTTTCTCATGGCTTCTATACCTTTGAGCTTATCTATGGGGTTGTAGCTAATCCATAGTTCCTCTAGAGTTCCTCCCAATGGTTCCTAATAAATCATTTAATGAATTCATAAAGTAAGAAAGGACTTAGTTCCATAATTTTTATACGTACAATTCCGGATAAACTTTTAATATAGTTTTTGCCTAAAGAGAGAATCTTCAAATTCTTTAGGCCAGCTATTCCATTTATCTTTTCAATCATATTGGAAGATAAACTCAGAGTCCTGAAAGAAAAGTAAGAAGTTGCAAAATGTTTCATACAATATCATCGCAATTAGTGAATTAGGTTAGGATACAAAATATGTAAACATAGTTGTAAGATCAATAACCAAACCTAAATATAACAATTTTCCAATAAGTAAGTATGTGCAAAACTAGACTAGACTACCAAACTTGCAAATACAATCTTTAAATACTAGTTAAGTTAAGTACTCACTCACAAGCGACCAAAGTGGAAAGAGTAGCATCCATCTTCTCTATAGGTGGCCACTGGAATTGCAGCTCAATAACTTTTGCTTTAGATGCAGTTTCGCCTGTGGCGTGCTCCCATTTGTAGATGGCCTCTTTACAAGTGGTGGGTCTTAGAGACATTACTACCCAATTAATTTATCGAGTAATAAAACGGTAAAGGAGAATTTAGTTCAAAAGAATAACTTATTTACACTCCATTAATTTAGTAAAAAAAACAATGTTTGTTGACTATTATAGTGACAATTAAGTAATCAAGTCAAGTAAGCTTTTTGTCCTCCAAACGGAAGACAGAAGCAAGCTTATCAAATTTGAGCCAAACCGTTTATATTTTCTATAATTGACTCTATTATAGTCTGTTTATTGTAATAAACTTCTTATCCCATAGATTCCAACACAAAAACAAATATGCGCCGGTAATTTAAAATAATGCATGTAGTGTCTGACCCCGCCCCTTGGAACCTAATCGCGTCATACCCCAACACCCTGAGGGCCGAGGGTCGCCCTTCGTCCGATGTGTTTGCTCACTGAATTTAAAGTGCACAGATTTCGTTTGAAGCTCGGTGGTTGTGAAAAATGGAAAGCAAATTGGTAGGTTAGTTATATCCACTGCCTTTATAGATTTTATAGCCATCCGAGACGAAGACGTCAACATAAATATGCTACGTTTTATATTGACTACAAGACTACGAGTCTACGCGGCTTACTACAGTACTACGGCATGTTAGAATTTACCGTTATTTAAAAAGCTTTTTTAGGTATGTACTTATTCGCACTTGCTTATCATTCCTATATTAAAATACCTATTTTAATATGTCTAATGACGTTAAACTTTTAAAAGGGATTATAAGCTATTTCCAATAAAAAGATAAGCCCTCACTTACACAGTTTCTACAAACACCACCAATTTAAGAGCATGGATTACTGCATCACGCGACACTTGATTCCCATAATTCCGGTAAGGAGCGCACGCGCCGGCCACGTGGCCGAGAGTTATTCTCTTCAGTGTTATGGGATGGAATAAGTGTTTGTTGTATGAGTAATTACGTTAGGGCATGCGTGTGTAAGTAGTAATATCATGCGGATAAAAAGTAGATAGTTAGTTATTATGAATATAATAATACTCTTAGTATCTAAGGATTAATAGGTACGTCCCAACTTGATTTTACAGATGACGGCGGCTGCGCGGTCCCACTCTCGTAAGTCTTACTTTGGAACTTCAGCATTTTTTAAAATTTTGTACATTTATTAAGGAAAACTCCGTCCTTTATCCACAATGATTTGACTACCAGTGTGGGCAGAAGCTTGCAGCGCTTCTAAGCCCATGGCTCGATTTCAGATTGTGACCGGAGCGAACTATCCTCCCGTTACAGAGCGTGTTTTTTAGTTTTTACAAACTATGTTTGATTCGTAGTTTGAAAACTATAGGTATGTGTATAAAATTGCCTAGTATATCCTACTAATATTATAAACGTGAAAGTTTGTGAGATGGATGTATGGATGGGTGTATGGATGTTTGTTTCACGTAAATAATATAGGTCATCAGAATAACATATAGGATGCATATAGGGTACTTTTTACCGCGGAAAAAATGACAAACTTTTAATTTAAATTAATTATTATTCTTTGTGACCTTGGTACGATGTGGCTATTAATCGCCTCGAAGGTTAGGGATCTCCCCTGTGTCAGAATTTGAGTGATAAAAATACTAGCCGGTAATTGACGGTAGTCAGATTAGCAAATATGTAGTTAAGTAAAACGCATCTTCTATAAAAATAATACTAAAATGATTTTATTCTTATCTAGGTAGGTGTCTTAAAAGTGACCCCTTCCGTTCGAAGTTCCCCCTTCATTTTAATTATAACGTTTTTTCAAGTTTTTCAAATAATTGTATATATTAAAAATTTATTAAAATACGGACTAAGAAATTAACATCTTTCGTTATTCTCATCTACTACTATAATTTGAGACTTTCAACTGAAAAAAAAACATCTCCTTATGTAAATTATACTCGTATTTTGATAAATACCTGCCTAAACGAAAAATGCGTTGAACGGAACAACTTTTGTCATGTCCATACGTCAGTTGTCTGTCTGACTTTGACATCTCTGAGCCGAAACTGACAATGTCAAAAAAATCAACAAATAAACGTGTGGGATAACCTACAAAAGGCTATAATTTACAAAAAAAGAGTGTTAAACGTTCTAAAAATGGATGATATACAACTAAATATTACCGTCTCCAAGAAAGTAAGTGTATTTTGTAAATTTATTCTGTTTATTTTGGGCTTGTTGATGTCATTTGCTATTATTTTATAGGATAAGAAAAAGTTTGAGGGCAATAACCAAAATGCTTCAGAATACAAATTTCTATCAAAACCTAAGCACATGGGCAAAACGATTGCTAGAAAAAGACCCCAAAATCTAGCTCAAAAGACATCATATGGTAAAAGAAACACAGATGAGCCTGTAAATAAGTTGCCAAAGTTGTCAGTGCCCGAGCCAACAAAGGATAATGATTTAGCATTGAATTTACGTGATTTAAGTGAGAATAAAGGTAAATTTCACGGTAAAAATTACCAAGATATAAGTGATGATATACAGTTAAAGCAAAAACCTAGAAGCGGTGCTTGGATATCCTCTTTATTCAAAAATAATCCTGAAGTTCCAAGAATTGGACAGCGGGCTGTAAAACCATTGACAGAAAAAGTGTTTGCTGGTAGAACTTTCTCTGACTTGGATATACATCCACATAGTGTAGCAAATTTGCAGCAAAATCTCGGATTAAAAGAGCTAATGACTGTTCAACAAAATGCTATACCAGTACTCTTGCAAGGGCGAGATGTTTTACTCAGGTAGAGTTTGTTATTTGTAACCTAACATTTAAAAATTATATGTTTTATATTCTTCATCCTGTGTACATATTGAGTATGTTGTTGAGTTAAATTGTTTTTATTTTTGAATAGATCACAGACAGGTTCTGGTAAAACTTTAGCCTATGCATTACCCATTATTGAAGGACTTCAAGCAATACGGCCCAAAGTAAACAGAAATGATGGTATTCGTGCCATAGTTGTTGTGCCAACAAGAGAGCTAGCTGTACAGACATATGAACTATTTATAAAGCTAGTAAAGGTATGTGTAAATATGTATTAATACCATATGTGGGATTATTATTTAGTTTATACGTTTTTTCAACGTAAATCTTGTGTATGTCCCGTCCAGCCATTTACATGGATAGTTCCTGGCTTATTAAGTGGAGGACAGAAAAGAAAAGCAGAAAAAGCCAGGCTCAGAAAAGGTATGAGTATATTAGTGGGAACTCCTGGTCGGATTAATGATCATTTAAGACACACTACATCAATGAATTTTTCTAAAACAGGGTAAGGTTCTAATTAGTCCTTAAATTTGTTGGTTGGTTCCTTACTAAAATTTACTAATCATTTATTTTTCTTCTTTAAGTTGTTTAGTATTAGATGAAGCAGATCGTCTTTTAGACATGGGTTACGAAAAAGATGTTGCAGCTATTGTTAAATCTATAGAAGATCATAAAAAGGCTGCTACTTACGATCCAATGGCCATGGTCAAGCAAAATATAAAAAAGTTTGATGAAGAAGCAGAGGGAGCTGAGGAAACTGTAGATAAAATTGAGCCAGAAATCAAACATCATTTAACTGATATATTTTTGTCTAAAGAAAGGCAAACAGTTTTACTTTCAGCCACTCTAACAAAGGTGGGTGTACACCTCTAAAATAATAATTTTACTTATATTGTAGATTAATTATTATTTTTGATCTAGGCAGTGGAAAATCTAGCTGGAATAACTTTAGTAGATCCAGTGTTTGTAGATACTTCAGAAGGTAGAGCTGTCATAGCTGACTCTCTCAAACCAACAACTGAAATTAAAATAAACAATGTTGATGACAAAGCTAAAGGAAAACCGAAAGCTAATACTAACACTGCAGTAGTTGAAAATGATAGTGAAGATGAAAGTGAAATAAAATCTAAAGTAGAAGAACGAAGGAGAGGTAAGATAAAAATATTAAAATCATTGAAAAAGAATTTATTAAAACTAGTAATTAATTACGTTTCTTCGCAGGTTTAAAGGCTTTTAATGGGATGAATCATCGTGAATTATTTGACAGTGATATCAGTATAAAAACAGCAGAAAAAAGCAACAAAAAAGTTACAGAAGATAGTGATAGCGATTCTGATTACGAATATTTTAAAGTACAAAAAGAACTCGAAGTGAAAAACGCACCTAAAGTTGAAATCGAAAATAATGAAGAGGAAATCCAGCCCTCAGCTGTCGGAGGCACTTTCCAAGACGCACTTAAAACAGCCATCACAGAAGATGAACTGATACTGCCTGCAACTGTCAATCAAACATTCATAGTTGTCCCCATGAAATTGAGATTAGTCACCTTATGCTCGCTTATTGTCGAACATTGTGTTCTAAATAAGAAAGGAGGCAAAATGATAGTGTTCATGGCCACTTTAGAAATGGTTGACTACCATTCTGAATTAATCGAGACAGCACTAACTGGTAAAGATGTCAAAGTTAAGAAGAACACTGAAAAAGCAAAAAAGAATTCAAAAGCGAAAAAAAGAAAGGTGGATGATAATGAAAATGGAGATGATGATGTGAGTAAAACTTTTACAAATTTCTTGTTTCTAACCTCTGTCATTAAATAATTTTCTCATTCATAACGAAATATGTTATTACGTACATTCTAAAACATATGTGTTTTCTATATAAATTAAGAACCTACAAACTGTTTTTTTATTCGTGATCTTGTCGTTAGCGGCTAGTCACATAAGTATACAATGAACTTTATCACTGTGTATCCTTAACAGGAGGGATCTTCCAACGGTTCTGCCTCCGAGTTCGAGGTAGACTACGAGGCTCCCCAGGAAGGGGGGCTCATATCCGTGGACGTGGAGATGTTCAGCCTGCACGGGTCCATGCCGCACGAGCAGCGGATGGAGGTCTTCCAGCAGTTCAGGAAGGCGAGGAGCGGCGTGCTTATATGTACGGTAAGTGGGTGGGCGAATATTTTGATAGCTTTCAGGGTTTTTGTTTCAGGGAATCATTGATTTGATTTTTAGTTTTATCTATTTCATAATTTTTTTTCACTTTTTATTTCTTATTTTATAAAAATGATATTTACGAAAATATGAATAAAAAAAATCCATAAAAATTACGAGGCAATTACAAATTAAGCCATCGGAGTCAGGAGAGAAATTAAATTATTAATCTGAAAATATAAGAAACTATTTGCGGAGTTAATTAATACAACTTAAAAAGTTACCGACTTTAATCAAACAGATGCCAGATACATTTAAATGTCCACGTTCTCTTAACATTAGTTTACAGAAACAATTGTAGAGTATCATCAAACCTATTTTCTCCGACGAGAAATGTAACAGCGCAAATATCTGCATCTTAATGTAGTAAGAAAATGCTTCAATTATCATTAACCCCGAGTTATCTCGATTGTTTTTACAAAGAAACCTCGCATTACAGATTAGAATCGTTGAAAACCTAACAACAAAGACCTTACCTCTGTCTTAATTGCTGTACACTCATCGCCTTATAAAATTTGCAAGTTACTCCACTTTACTTTAGTGTTACACTTTTGATAACCGCAGTTTGTTATTGTTCCGACTGTACTGTCATTGAGGGAACAAGATAGTCGCATTCACTCTGATTCTGTTATCTCAATTATTCATCTGCTAATAAATGGACTCCATACATCATTGATGTGGCTCATGTGGCTCCCATCGCACAGTGTGTGTCGATTAAACATCATTACTTTATATTCATAACATTTGTATAAAACTGAATAACACTAATGTAGATATATGTCTACATTAAAGTTTTTTACCGTGTACAAGTATTTACAACTACATTAATGCGAAGATAACAATTTATTACGAATTTGTATCACTTTCGTATAATTTAATGGGTAGCACTGTATCGGTTGTCATGGCAACGAGCCATGGAAACGGGGGAGCTTGTTCACTGTGACGCCATCTGATGAATATTGTGGCTTGTTAATTAAATTGCAACTGTTTCAACTGCGATTATTATTTTACTAGGGTACATTTGCATCTTTCATGATAGCGTTTATTTTAGCTGGAAAACAAGAGGTACTACTAAGAAAGAGTAATAACTAAGAGAGTTGTGCAAGGTAGAGTTTTGCTATTTTATGGTCTTAGTGAGTGCCGGTACTCCTTTAATGTGCAGGTTGTATATTTCTTTCGTAAACTACATGTAACCGGTACCTATTAATTAAAAAGGCGACGTCTATTACGCTCCGTATGCAAACACCATTAAATTGATGTGAGTTGCTAATTAATGAGTCTCTCGGACCCACATGAACCATTCGACCACAATTATATTGTCGTCGGTTTCCGCACATACTGATAAATGCAGGTTTAGCAAAACGATAGGTTTTCCTAGGTAGTTAGTGTTAGGTAAAGGTCTAATTGTTCATTTGTTTTGTCGCATTTAACGGCTTTGTGCATGAAAGGTTGTTGAGATTGTTTCATACGGCTTTCTAAAGTGCATAGCCTTTTAAAATCCGTATTATTTCTATTTGCTGTATTTGTAATAGTTAAAATTAATTCTCTCGAATGTATTGTTGAATGGATAGTCGTGTATAATTTTAAGGTGGTATTATTATATGATTTATTAGATGCCTATTTCTTAATCCTAGTATAATATTATAAACGTGAAAGTTTGTGAGTATGGATGGATGTATGGATGGATGTATGTATGGATGGATGTTTGTTACTCTTTCACGTAAAAGTTACTGGACAGATTTAGATGAAACTATACAGTAATAGAGGTTATACATTAAAATAACACATAGGGTACATTTTCCCGCGGGAAAACTTCTCATTCCCACGGTAAATCGACTTCCACGCGAACGGAGTCGCGGGCGGCCACTAGTCTATGATATTTTGTTGCTTCGAAAGCTAAACGTTTCCTGTGTGATGAAGTACATTAGCACTTTAACCCTACTACACTACAAGAAGATGTAATAATCAAGTCTTGCGAACTATTTCATCTGAGCAAGTTAGACTTTGTTACAATAAAATTATTTTTGCAAATGTCTATATAAATTTTTATGCAACAAAATAAAACAAATGGCAATAAACCTCCACATTAGCCTGTGAAACAATACAAAAATGTATTTTAATGGAGATTTTGAGCCGTTTTGCCTTTCTAAAATGTTCTAATATCCTCTTTATAGTAATTAGTAATATGTGCATTAATTTAAAATTTCTGACGGTTGTAATGTATAATAATTACATTAGAATATGATGCCGTGAAATTTAAATTAATAATTACATGTGTACAATATGAAAACACAATTTGCTAGGAATTTGTTTTCAACGATCGTGTTTGCAACATTCTAACTTAAGTAGTTACCTATAACGGGTGTAAAAAGACCACTTCCGAAGCCTGAAACCATGTATTCTGGAGCCTTAATAGTAACTAAATTCACTAATTTATTAATTACTATGTATACCCAGAAAACCCAATTTAAAAAAGTTATTAAGGATTGCACAGTCATATTCGGCTCTTGAAATCATTGCTCACACATGAACTGTTGTTTCAGGTGCGATTATATACATTGCAAATTAAATTAAAACCCTAATTAATTTGAAATCATCGTAAAATCTGATAGTATAAAAATAAATGCAATTTTGTACAATCACGTAATTTTTTTTTTTTCTAATAATCAGAAATCTTTCCAGAAATGCCGCGTTTTTGTTTTCGGAAGCAGTTCTTTTACACCTCGTATAACATTGCATTCTATTGTACTTCAACTGACTTTTAGTATTTTTCCTTTTTTAAATATTAAAATTTATTTATATTCGGTATGAATTATGTTTAATTTACATCCTAATTTGTATTGGATAATGCTGAAATAATTGTCTATTATACTAATTAACTACGATAACATCTAAGTTAATAATTTATTTTCATACTTTTTATGCCTCATGTAATAACTCCTGTAATTTTCCATTTGCCTCTTATTATATAATACCTTTTGTCAATAGGTTTCTTCAAAAAGTAACTTTTTAGTTGAAGTATGTTTCGTCGCTTTTAATTTTGTGTAACTGCAATAGACAAAACAAATATTTACTAATGTCACTTTTTTTTTGACTTACAGCCAATTTCAATATTAATGTTTTTTGCATATCAATAAACTATGGGATCACACGTCACTAAAACAAAATAAGCAATTTCCAGTTACAGAGTTTTTTCTATAATATTAATACCGGGACCGGCCATACAGGGTTCTAAACTTTAATGAAAGTGTAACTCTACCAAAGTAAGCAATCTCATCAAATCATTTACCAATATTTCTATTGATTATTTGAAACAATCTTCCATTAATAACATTAAGTTTTGTTATCACACACATCCTACTAACATTATAAATGTAAAAGTTTGTGAGGATGTATGGATGGATGTTTGTTACTCTTTCACGTAAAAACTACTGAACGGATTTTGATGAAACTTTACAGTAATATATATAGGGTACTTTTTACCGTGGGAAAACTTCGCATTCCCACGGGAAACCGACTTCTACGCGAACGGAGTCGCGGGCGGCTACTAGTACAAACATAAATATACCTAACGTCGGCATGCAAGCACAGTCCGGTCGTTCAATCTCGGTCGCCGCGGGGCGCCGCTACCGCTCTAATGAACGCTACTGTCCACATTCAATACTTAATGCTCTCCGCTCATAATATCATTGTTGTTATTAACCCGGTAAGCTAGCGAGCGGCTTGATGTGCAACTTGTAATTTGTAGAGCTTTTATATTTGTATGGGGCATAAAGTTTTTTAGTTTCTGTAGGGTTTAGATGTAAATAAATACATTAGAGTACCTTTATGTGACCAAGTGTTTCTTTAAGCTTGAAATTATTACCTACCTTCAATAAAATGAAACGTACTTTAAGCAAACCAAGAAGATTAAAATAAAGTTTCACGTACCTTAATAAGGATGAATATGTTTCTTTATACAGTAGTCTAATTTTATGTTTCAAATAGTAGTATAAGACACATACAGACAGTAAGTAGATACAGTCTTCCTCCACGACCGTTACTAATATTCAATTCTAACCTATAATTAAGTTATGCTCGTAACAGATTTCGATGCTAATTCACGAAGTTTGAAAGTAATTATTGCCTTAATTTAACGTACCCAAAATAATAGGGGCTGCACTCGATGAAACTGAGATAAAGCTTACATCTTGTTGATATTTGCCAAAAACACCTGTTATAGCACGTATATGTTTTTAATTACACCAGGAAATTACACATTAGTATATTTAGAGCATTCACTTTCCACGAAAATTGGTGTAATTATTGATGTTAATTACAATGTTAAGTTTTGGATGGAGACTATGCTCTTACGCAGGTAGTTTGACGTCAATATGCAACGCCATTAAACAATGAGTTCTTCTTGAGAATCTCATTAATGGTCACGCTTATAGCATGTTTAATATGAGCAATTACCATGTATTAGACATCGTATAACAGTTACCAAAGCTTTGATATTTGGGCACATTACTAAAGGAATGCAATAAATTTCTTTGTCGACTTACACTAAATCCATGGAGAATCCGGTTTCGCGTTTGTTAACATTTATTAAATATTAAATAAAAATATAAAATCTAAAATGACCGTTATTTCATTCGATCAATATCTACGTAGTACTAGGGACCTAACATTTGTTAAAGAGATAACTTCAAATAAAATTAACTTTTTTAAGTCACCAAATGTTATACCTATGTGAAGTTTAGATTTCACTATCTTTATATATGTTATCGTAATGTTTGTTTTACATTATAAATGCCTGCATCAGGATGTGGCGGCGCGAGGCATCGACGTGCCGCGGGTGGACCTGGTTCTTCAGTACTGCGCCCCGGCTTCGGCTACCGACTACGTGCATAGGTACTTAGCAATATTGTTACACGTTCTATTATTTCTTTAGGGTATTCGTTGTTGTGTTTTATATAATGTTGTTGATTGATTTTGTAATTTGTTCTTGCTTTTTTTGTATTTTTAAAGTTTTAACAAAAGATGTATCAATAAGTATTATATCTATTGTGATTACAACTTAAAGCTATAAAAATAGCTTGTTGTTTAAAAGTAATGTTTTCAAGACAATTGTTTGTCACTGCTAAGGAGAGGTTATGGTTTTGGCGGACTATGTATTGAACATACATTTACGTGAGTTTTAAAACTACTTTAAATAAATTTTCCTAAAAGTGTCCTTCAATACATATGTATTCCCAGTACAATATAAGTTATTTGGTCATCAGGGTAGGTCGCACCGGGCGGGCGGCGCACGTGGGTGCCGCCGTCATGTTCCTGCTGCCAAGTGAGACCGAGTTCGTCAGGCATCTGGAGCAGAAGAGAATAAGGTAAGGAGTTAGGCTTCGGGCAGAAGAGAATAAGGTAAGAAGAGCAGTCAGGTACAGCGTATCTTGTTTAAGATTTTAATCATTGACTGCATTCCCGAAGTTAAACTAGTGTATTACAATTTTGCTTGCAGCGCCTAGGTCTAAGAGCTTCCAAAAGCTTGAAAAAATATATTAAGCTTTAAAATTCCTAGACTTTTAAAATTGTTACCAATTGGACCAGTTCATTCACATTTGTCCATGATCTCTACTAAGTTTTGTATCTTCAATACATCGTTTCCGTCTTACTAGACTGCGTCAATCCAACGAGAAGGACTCGCTGGAACCTCTGCGCACGATCGCGCCGACCGCGCACAACGCGGCGCGCGCGGCCATCGCGCTGCAAACCAAGCTCGAGCAGATCGCGCACAGCAACCGGGACTGGCTGGCTAGAGCCTCCAGAGGTAGGTCCATTTTGATAGTGGAAACAAAAGAATTTAGTAAAAAAAGCGTAAGCAGGGAGGAAGAAAGGATCTTTCCAACAGAAAGCTTCAATGTATTACTTGGTAAACTCAAAGACTCTGAGAGTTAAAATCAATAAAAGTTTACCATGAACCATGATGACTAATTAGTTTCTACCTAATTTTATTTAACAGGATCAAATTTCAATCTTAAGATAACCTATTATTTAGTTTTATTCGCTTAACACTTAATTCAATAAATAATAAAAACAAAAAAATAAACGCGCCAAACCTTACCTAACCTACCATACCACTCTACAACTTCCACTACCTCTTAGCCTACACCTCGTGGGTCCGCTTCTACTCGGGCTACCCGCGCGAGGTGCGTGCCTTCCTCGACGGCAAGCTGCTGCACCTCGGCCACGCGGCCAAGGCCTTCGCGCTCAGAGACACGCCCGCGGCGCTCGCACGGCGGACTAGGGGAGACCCCAAGCTGAACAAGGAGCGCCCGGAGAACAGGCTGACGGTGCGGGATGAGGAGGAGAAGAGAAGGCCTGGGTGAGTGGCAGGAGTTGAAAGATATCGTAATCATCATCATTACTGATGTTATAAGTGCAAACATGTATATATACGTACTGGCTGTCTTTTTTCACTTTAAAACAGCAGTTTTAATGAATTTTGGAATAAATATTGTTCGATAAGGCGGGACATAGTAGTATTTACTATATGAGGATATAACAACAAACATGAATTATTACATTATTTCGCTATATCGTAGGCTTCCTTTAAAAAAGTGTTTAAGCAGTATTACGAAGTGTAACATCTTTTAGTTAATTAGTTTTACATTTTTGTATACTAATAATTTATCTAATTAAAAAGTCTAGTCTAGGTAGGTATGCCAAAGTAACGTAAAAACACGCGAGAACCATTTTAAAATAGTTGCCAAATTCCTTTACGGAATCCGTTTGATTTCAAAATTGATGTTCGCAAAAAGCTTCCAGCTATTTCAATGTTTTGCTCTTTGTAGGTTTTCAAAAATGAAAGTGGGTTCGCTGGCAGGCAGAAACATGAACAAACAGAGCTCTATGCATACCGCTAGCGAATTCGACAGCGGATTCACCGCCCCCGAACCAGCCAACAAGAAGAAGAAAAAAAAACTCAAATAAGATAAAACAATACGCGATTTAGATGCCATTCTAATGATGTAACTGTACATAAATAAGAAATAAACTATACATAATTTAATATTAGAGCCGAGTTTCATTCACGAGCGGTAATTGATCAACTTTTTGTCCAAATGAAAGATGGATCTCGTCCGAAATTCTAATCGCGAGTCGGCTAATGGAGGCGCGCCCGAGATGGCTACCGTTTCCATGTCGCGGCTTCGAATGAAAAATGATTTTAAACCATTACCGAGCCCGTCCGGCCTTTTGATATTTAATTTTTTTTCAAGCGGCCATCATTATAAGCGGAATGATTTGCGAATTTCGCCCCATCCCGCGGTTTTTGTAGAGGCTGAACGAGTTTTTTGTCAGCCGCATTTATGATGTTTTTATTACTTTGTAATGACAAATTAAAACAGTATTGTTGGGCGCTTTCATGGCGTAATCTCCTCTTTCAAGGTTGAAGGGCTTTTCTTTGGACCGCGGTTTTGGATGACTTAACCGTGACAAGAGGTTTTAGAAGGATAAAGTCGTGACTCATGTCTTCGCTCAAAGTCATATGTCCTGTTCGTTGATGTAGGTTTTGCTAAACCAGCAATTAATAAGGGTACAGCAATCATCGACCATTTTTTGCAATAACCAAATCAAACAAAGAGTCCAATAAAATAAAGTCTTAAAATGACTTCATAATATTAAAATGGCCACTTGCCGATCTACATACCTACTTTAGTTGTTAACAATGAAATATATCTAGTATCTAATGATAATGGAAACTGATATATTTAAATCGCATTGCGGTCAGAATACGATGATTGATATGCTTGTAAATGTATTTAGAATTATTAGAGGTGATGAAAGTTAGTGGCTTTGACGTGAACTAAATGAACTTAGGTACTTGGTTTGAATTCCTAGTTAAAAGTAGGTACTGCTTTCTGATAATAAGTAGTTGACAAATACATTAATAAAGAAAAACCAAATAATTTATAACATACTCAGTTGTTTTTTGAGTAGGTTCTGTAGGTACTATGTCAAAGTTTGTCTGCACCTAATTGTTATTACAGGTAAAAATAAAATAGGCTAAATCAATGACGTTTTAAGACGTACTACACTACTACGAAACTAAATTTTCCTTTTTTACTGAACAACATTCTGTCTATAAATACCAAAGTAATAAACACGAAAGTACATTATTTATTGGGTAGTTCATCTACAGGCATTCAGCCAGTTGGTGTATGCGTTGAGCGTCAAACTGCCGCGTCACGGCGTTCCGAATTATGCTCACAAAGCGCCGTTGATACCGAATATATCCCATATAAATATTGAGCTAATCGCCCTTTCAATGAGGCGGCCGCTTTTTTATTAATAATTGATTGAAGAGTCGCGAGTCATGCGCCGTATTGTGCTTATTTGACTATATTTTTTGCCGCCGCCGAACTCATTATAGGAGTTTTGACGAGGGCGTGCTCGGCTGTAATTCGCCCGAAACCAATTTCCGATGAGTTCAGGCTCACGTCAATAACGTGGAACTGATGATGTTTGCTCACCCCTGGCTAATTAATAGCTGCGTTTGCGCAACCCTTCATCGGTCACTCGGACACGTTGAAATGCCAGTAGTCGGAACAGTAATAACAAATGCCTTCGTAATCATAGATTAGTTTCAATTGGACGTGTCGCATGTGTGTCCATATTTAATTTAATTATATTTCCTAATCGGCTTGGGAAGTTCTTAGGCTGATTATTCGGTTCGCTGCGTCTGTTTAAAATATATGATGTCGCTTTCATTGTGGCTAAGTAATGTTTAGTTCCGTTTATCCCACTTATTTAATTAAACATTCTCACACGTTTCTTGAAACAATAACTTTTAATTTTTAAGTATTATGAGTGCGCCGCTTACTGGCGGTTAGGTTAACAGTAGCGTCTCGTGAGAAGTCGGTTAAAAGCGTAGGGTGACTATGATTTTCTATATTTTACCAACAAATTCATACTACTCATCGAAAGCAATTTTATGAACATTGGAAATGTGTATAAGATAATTTAAAAATACGTTGCTATAGTTTCAAGTCTGGTCTGTGTAAAATATCCAAATCATGGTCACCGTAACCTGTCATTGTTTAAAATGTTGCAATCTGATTATGATGATTGTTCTGAGCGGGAAATACTGTCGCTCCCATTTACAGCAATTAACCAACGAGAAATGTTATCGTTTATTATTGTAACTTTGTAGATGCCTCATTAGGAAATACTTAACTAAGTAGAACGGTGGAACTGTACTCATATAGGAGGTTTTTAATTAATTTACAATCTTATGATACAAGGGAATAGTTGTGCAACGATGCATGCAGTGTGCATTGGAGTGCAACAACGACCCTAAAGCGTAGGCATAAAAATAATTAAAATATTAAAATATTTTATGATTTGTAGGAACTGATTTTTCTACCAGCATATTTTCGGGTATCGTGGTAGAATAAGAGCCTATAGGACGCGCCTGTAGGTAATCTAGCAAACATATAATATGTAAGAAGTTAAATTATAAATATTTATCAAATTTATGAATATCATACTGACATATATTTGATAAAGCAGTATCACGTTTTACGACATTGAAATACTTATTTTTAAGAAGAGTTGACGCTCTTTGAGAAGGCTCTTGTGGATGGCAACAGGCTGCGCTGGTTGAGTTTAAGTTTATAATGTTATGTAAACCATAATTATAATTTATAATAAAAAAAACCCTTGACTATGTTTTTCAAGTAGATAAGTGACGTTGTACTTTTTTATGAATATTTTGGAGAACTCTTGGCTTATAGTAAAATTAGCATTGACTTTTCTAAGCCAGTTTTAGGTTACTTATGTTTTTCTTTAATACTCATTAGCTTTTGAAATGGTTTTCCCCCTGTTGCCCCATGGCCCTTTA
The DNA here is from genome assembly GCA_916618145.1 of Emmelina monodactyla. Classification (NCBI taxonomy): domain Eukaryota; kingdom Metazoa; phylum Arthropoda; class Insecta; order Lepidoptera; family Pterophoridae; genus Emmelina; species Emmelina monodactyla. The sequence continues at coordinate 8,349,575 of OU745304.1, read as the reverse complement.
CTTCGCGTATCATAGAAGTCTTTAGATCAGTTTGAGCTAGTTAAATACATGTTAGTAGTTTTATTCATTGTACCTATACTGATTTAGCTCCAATACTTTCCCGACGATAAACCTTGTACTTAAAATCGAACTCATAAATCACGATATTACGATAGTTTTATGTAAATCTGTAATGTGTTTATCAAACCATGTGGAAATTCAATCGTTTCTTAAAGAAAAACTAAAGCAACGACTAGTCACTTTGTAAAGCGGTGAATAATGGCAAGAAACCGCCGTTTTACTAGAGAAGTAATGATGGTATAGTTGGCAAAAACATTAGCTATTAATTCTAGGTGCGCGGGAGTCGCTGTTTTATTATTCATGAGCAAATTATGTTCTTTCTATTGCGGAAGTAAATCTTTCACTAGATGCCATAAAAGTGTTTTGAATAACACTTTACATGTAAAATGTAAAGTTAAATATAGTGTTAGAGCGGTTTGTTATAGAAGAGTAAGTGAAAAACTTTGTCGAAACTTTTTGAATTCAGAGACGAATTGCTCTTCCTTACATTGTTAAGGAATAGAAAACAGTATTTAATGTTAACTTTTTTTTAATTTTATATGCCTACACAAATATGTGTCAATAATCCACATACGTAAAACAGTGACATGATTAGCTGACAATTTGACCAATAAAAGTGTGTGAACATCGGTGTTAGGTGTCGCATTCCAGGCGCGCAGCTAGCGACGTGTGCACTGAGCAGACTCGCGACGCCGACCGATCGGTTTACCCTCGCTACCTACTTACAATTACCGAGAGATTAACTCCATCATATCGGTTTCCCATCAGCAATATTCAAAAAGCTTTACAAAGTATTATTAAAAAAAAAACTGCTTTTCTAAGCTTTATAAGAAGCAAGTGTAACTTAGGGAAACTAAATTGTGCAAAATTAAATCTCCTTGTTAAAAGCTGTTAATCCTCCAAACTTTCATGTTTTATTTAGTAGTTCGTGTAATTAATTTTCTACGGAAAATTGAACCTAATCATTTGGTTACTTTTTGACTGTGCTATAAGGGCGGTGAACAGCAGTCGCTTAGTATTTAGTTGAGATTATTGCTCGTTTACCGGAGCGCGCAACCGCAAGCACACGCATACACATGTTATGTAAAAATACACACACACACACACACACACATACACACGCTATGCTACTACGGAACTACACATACCTTATGTTAATGTGTTGCCAAGAGCAATGAGTTGTACATCATTAAAATATCTCATGTTTAAGCTACAATTAATTATCTAAATTTTATGATTTGTATCTTAATTGGGATGTACGTTACTATGGAAAATATATTAACTTGAAATTAGAGAGTTAAATTTAGTTTTAAACGAGATTGAAATTAATTAACTTTATACGAATTACAAATTGAAATTTATCATAAAAAACACTTATAAGTTCACTTTCGTGAGTAACAGTCACTAATGTGATCTAAGAATGTATCTCTCTATACCTATTCTGTCACAATGAATACAAGAATCATATCAAAAGACGAATACCACCGACTTCCTGTCGCTGCAGGAAACAAAGAAAGTGTGATTAATGAATCGGTGCGCTGGCGCAACATGAAAAACTATTTTATTGCGTATCAAATAATTGAAGTTAATAATCCGTAATTGGAAGTCTGCGTGTGAACTAATCGTTTACTGCACAGTTACATATAAACTATGTACTTAAATAAACCAGCTTCCGCTTGGTAATTTCTTGGCAATATGTATTTTATTAACTGACTAATTAAGAAACGCATTTTTTGGATAACAATGTCCACATTAAGTTTAAACATTGGGCGTTTGCAACGTAGCACACGTTAATAATACGTTAAGTGTTAATTGGATATCCGATTTAGATTTGCGTAACAGGAATTAATTAAACAACTTAGTAGGTACAACAAACGTTGTAATTGAATGAAGGTTTGATCGATACTTGAATGTCGTATTTGTGTGATTTCCGTCACAAAATAGAAATTTTTTAGAAATTAAATTTATTGATTGATAATATTGATTACCTACATATTTACGAAAGCAGGAACTTAGGTATTAAAATGTATTTATTGGTATTGCTTTGCTCGTTGCTATGTCACTATGGTTAGAAATAAGAAATACGTACCTATGTAGGTAAATCATTTTCTAAAATGTCATAGAACTTTTAACAAACACTTTAACGCTTAATTTACAGTCATTTGCAGGCGAATTTGCCTTCTACAATTTTTTCATTTTTTTTCTGATTTTTCCGATTTTAATCAAAACTTCCCTTTTTTAAAGGCTTTGTCTTGGAAAGTATAACTATTTCTTAATTTGTTTAAAAACTTACTTCACTTTATAAACTCCAACAATAATAGGTTCATGTTATAATCCCTCCATTCGTTATATTATACCTACATATTTGTTTAATCTATAGGTAAAACATAAGTATTTGCTAAAAGCAAGTCTAAGACGTGTGTAGGTAATAACGAAGTGCCTTCAAGTGGAAGCCTGATAAATGTCGGTTGTCAAAATAACTAAACAGCCATGTATTTAGGTAGACGCGTAACGAATATTGGATGAACTGCGGTCAAAACTTGTCCAGATGATAATCAGCTTAACTAATAAGGACAGACGGCAAAAAAGGTGACGAGACGACTAGCTTAATATTAATTATTGTCTTTTTATGTAGATACATCAGATGAATGTACTTGCAGATGTTTTATAGGCAAAATTATTGACCATAGCATAAAAGCTAATTATCTTTTTTTTTTAGATTATTGAAAAGTAATTTCTCTGCTAACGCTACAATCAACAGAACATGATCCACGCAGTGTGTAAGCCAGAGGTTCTCAAGTAATTGCTTCTCAGAGAGTGGGCCCTGGCTACCTCACTGACACTGTCATAACTGACACACATCAAATGGAAACACTTGGGTTGTTGATCAAAGTTAATATGCAGTGACATACACAATGACTTCAGATACCTTCCTCATAACGAGTAGAGTGTAACTCTAATAAAAGTGTTACGTAGACATTAACAAGACAATAGATTTGATTTCTTAGATTAAATTATGCAAGACAAAGACGTAGACAGGACATTCAGTCGGCCATATCGATGTGGACGGTAATCGGACACCTTCAATAGATATAAGAATAAGAAGTTAGTTTTGTAGTTGACAATTGAGACTCTTAGTGTTAGCATAATAAGGTACACTGTTACATAGTAAAGTTTATTATTTGCAAAACAATAACATATCAATATTTTTTCAGCTTTCTAGCATATGACAATAATTGCAGAGTAAATTAAATTTATAAAATGTACTTTCTCACAGGCTCTAAACGGCTATAATGTAGCTGCATAACCGTGGTCGTAACGCGATCCTCTGAGAGCGCGGAATCGGCGCGAGCGCACTGAAGCGAGCGACACTGTCTTCCTACTTATCGATTTACTGGTAAACGGAGATCTATAGATCAAAGATCTATAAGCTAAGTGTGTTATTTAACATATTATTGCGTAACTCGTCTGTGACGAGGCCTTGTTCTCAAGCGAGAGAATGGTAATAAGATCTAGGCGGTAATTAAAGTTTTTGTCGCCCTATTTATGTCATTGAGCTCTATTAATTATTGAAGCGCTTAATAACGATCTAATTTTATGAGGTACTGACGAAGGAAGTTAGGTAAGTTAATTGGTTTATTGCGAAGTTATCAGAGAAGACAGGAAGGAAGAAATACCGAGTAAAGGAATTTAGGTAACATTCTGTTTGTCTGTGAAGTGTTCCTATTTTAAAAATATTTTAGTTTACAAGTACAAATACAAATCCTACATCGGTTTGCCTCAATTAACACAAAAAGGCAGCATAAGTTGTATTCCTTAACATTAATTAAATTTGCTCTAAGCGTTCTCAGTGCCTACTAACAAAAATACCCTTGAACACTTTGCCTTCTAACTTTTAGATACTTGCCTAACTTATCTATCTGCTAAGTGTTTTGATTTGAATAACACGGTACCTTTGAAAAGCTTCGTGATATTATTTACCGTGCTAATGTCAATAAAATGAAAGCTTTCATTTACGAGATTAGTAAACATAAAAGGGTAAATTTACATTTTGATATTCGCAAGTGCTTCAGGGACTAAAGCGGCGTTCGCTCCCTAAAATTTTAAAACACCTATTTGCATATGCTTTGGTATATAAACGACACTTCTAAAAGCGCTTTGGCTGAAGGGGGGTTAGGGGGGTCACTGTACCTACCCACTTAAACAGAGAAATTATGTCTTTGCGACTAAAAGATTTAGTTATTCAAAACATATGACAGTCTGCGAAACGTTCGCCTATGCAAATCTTGTGCGCTTAAAACTGTAAAAGGGCAATTTACATACGTTTACTTTTGTAGGTGGGAAGAGGGGGGTAGCATTGGTGGGGGTAATCAGCGTAATGTCAATTATGGAAATGTCGAGATCTGAGTGAGGCTTCGCCGGCTTGTTTCAGGAGTTAAAATGGATATCCACTTTGGGCGACACGCAGCACACATACGCAATGGACGGTCGTAACTTGGGACGGAATGACGTGAAATCTGATTTGGTGGAACTAACTTTTGGTCAACTATATGATGGCTATATGCAACTTGAAAGGTGTTGGTACCTACTCATAGTTCAATATAGGATGCGCATAGGCTATCATAGAGATCGCCATATAAATTACTCCAATAAGAATAAGAAAAGGACGATAATAAATTATGTACTTAAATAAAAAGATACCTTTAAGTTTTTCATATCTCTAGCATTTCTGTTTTCATATATATATTTAACATACCTAGTCATTAATCTACTTCACACTTAAGGCTAAACGAGAAACTTTGTTTGCTACTAAAGAAATACTCATACAAAAAAATAGGTACAAACTAGATACTTAAGACAACGTCAGCAAAGCATTGTTTGGCAAGTGCGGCTTATTATGTCCTACATTATTAAAACCTAAGTAGTTAAACTACATTATTATAATTAATTACACTAATGAGTTAAGATAATAAACCCAAAAACCTCAACGAGGCTAATTATTTTGCAAAAAAATATTCGTTTATTGTGCATTTGAGTGAGTCGTGTGAAAGGAAACACAGAAGTGTGAACATCATTTTTATGATTGTTGCTCCCAATTAATTGTGAATTTTCTCTTTGATTCTACAACTATATTCAAATTGCACAATAAAAACAATTTTATTGCCCTCGTACATTATATTTCGATTAAATTAATTTGCATTTAGGAGTCCTCAAAAAGCATCATGGCCGCCGCTCCCGCGCTTTCTGTTTACATTTTGAATGCAGAACACGTTCCGTTAGAAGTGCGAGGTTGGTTTTAATGTCGACTTTTTTAAATATTAAAATTAGATTATGTTACGGAGAGTGGCGTAATTGATTTTCACCTGCTGTTTATACAGGAATGTAGATGGGAAGAAGTAAAAACGAATCCTGCATTATATATGGCACTTTAAATAATTGTTCTAAAAAGTTGATTTAATAATTATGAACTTAATACACGCATATAATTTAATACTTAGCGATAAATATTTTGTACGGATTCAGTTTCCCAACAAAGTTTTAAGTACAAAACCCTTTTTACTAACCCATTTAAGTTTATAATTTTTAAATCACTGAACTATAAGAACACCAAAGTACCTATAACATACACATCACATGCAAGCAAAATATGGGAAGTACGGGCGCGTGTTAACTTGATGCGATGTATGACGAAAACTTGTAAAAGCAGTGAAAATGTACGAATTACCAAAATTAACATATCAAACGCTTCTCGTTCCTCGGAACACCACCCTGTCGTGGCTGGCACAACGATCTTGATACTTTTACCAATAATATAATACTTTTATCTTAACTTTGCAAGGAATAATCAGTTTTTGGAAAAAAATACAACGACTTCAATTACATGAAAAAAAAAAGATAACGAATATAATGACACGATTTAAGTGATTATTTGAGTGTATTTTATTCTAAGGAATTTAAGAATGAAGTCGTTTTAATGTTTTTTTATAATAAGGTAGCTAAATTGATGTAATTTATTAATTTTAATATCAACAGTTGGAATAAACGCAGCAGGCGGTTCCCGTGTTCAACAACTTTAAAATCTAAACTAACTGTTAGCCACACGTTTTAATTCTAAAAAATAAAAATATCTGAAACCACTGACCGTAACTAAAAGTTTTGTTTTGCGCAGTGGAAAATCATCGGTGTATTTTCAATGTTAAATTCAATTTTTTTTAAAACAAAAGCAGCAGCTTCAATTTGTTTGTGACTAAATAAAATGTTTGCTACTAGCTTAAATAAGTATTGCATCCTTTTATGCTTAAAAAAGCATTTTCTTGCATTTAATTGAGTTAATTTTAGTTTGATTAGGTACTATTGTAAAAGTTTAACATTACAACGCTTTTATGGACAAGAACTTAAGCAGTTGGTGAAATTAATATTATAAGTACCAATCGCATCGTAAGTGATAAGTAGTTATTGCTTTTATGGCTTGATTAAGTTATCAACGACTTAACGTAAATAACAGTTTGATAAAGTCAACAAACTTACTTCGGAACTCATTGGTACTAAAGTATGTAAACATGTTTTTGGAATTTATGTTTTAATATAATACGTTATATATAAAGAGCTTAAAGCGAATTTACCTATTGTTATAAAGTAAAAGTATGCTCGCTATATACCTACCCTCCGTGGGTGTGTCTTCGCTGGGTACACCTCAAGCCTTGAGTTAAACGGTCGCTAAACGTTTGGGCGGCCCGCCCTATCCATTTTGAAAGCATACAGTCACTCAACATTATTTAACTCAAGCGATTACCACCTCTATGTCCGTTGCTGTAAGAGCGATAACTCTGATAGCATAAGGTTGCTTTTGGAACTATGTCAAAGTAAAATTAATGTTATGTCTACGTATATCTTAAACGGTTGCGGAGTTTTGAAGGCGTTGCTTCATATTTACCTATTTTTATTAAATAACCTATTAAACACGAACATGAATAGAAGCTGCCGGCATTAAATAAAATATCCACTTAACAATCAAACCACATTCCTAACTAACCTCTGAATTTCCCAGTAAAAACATCTTAAATCATCTCGGAGATGGACTCCTTTAGTTGTGACAAAAACGTCTCTATAAACGAAAATAAAGTAAGATTGTCCTAATTTGGGCTATAAACCTTTATAAAACCTTCGCAAATTGAAGGACATTACCTTCCATTAGCCGGGACCAGGCGATTTGGACAGAGTTCGGGTAGAGATGGATATTTTCTGAAGGAAACTTACTCGATTCTGTTGATTTTGGAAGACTATTTTAACATTAATATAATATGAAAGCATGGTTCCAATAGGTAATGTTACTATGCGAGGTCTTATTTAAAACAATAAGATTTTACCAATTTATTTATAGAACGTATTTTACGAACATAACTCAATATTTGTATGATATTTTTGTGTATATGTAATGTAAGACTTTACTGCCAACCTGCAAGTCTTTTCCACGTACCTCTCTTATTTCATATCTCAAAAACGTTAAAAAGAAACACATCTGTACAATTAATACCACCGCAGTATCAATTCTAAGAAACCGAGAACAACATTCGAAAACCCTCAGCTTAACTTTCCCAAATCGAGTTGTGATTCCATCTCTAGCATCGTCAGAAGCCATTGCAGATCTGTAAGGCTGTTTACGCAGGAGGCACCCGGCTAAGTGTCCCCCTGTGCGAGGGGGGGTGGGGCGGGGAGAGGGGGTGAGTACGGGGGCGCGGGGGGGTAGGACACGATTAATGACGTCTCGGTAAAAGTTATAGCAACAGCCACGGACTTGGAGACAGCCACTGTGCAAGAGTTAAAGTTTGGTTTTCGTATGGTATGATAGTGTAAGTTCCTTTGGTTATTAAAGTGTGAATTATTTATTTGTGATTTTTTTTTATTCCGATTAACCTTTGGAATAAAGAAAGACGACTCGTGTTTAGTAGTAAATCGATAGAGGCTACACCTGAATTAGTTTATAGGTTGTTTCCTTCTGGGCGGCCTTATATAGTTCCTTCAGTTTATGTTTGTATGCTCATATCTCTAATACTATTAAATTGATTATGACAACGATTTTTCCGGCACGTAGTAAACTAGTTACCGCAGAAGTCCGTACCCGTGCTATCCACCCTGTCCTGTCTGTGATACTCGGTCCGGCTACAGACTAAGTAGATATTTTTTGCATTACTTACAAGTGCAACGTATTTTCTTCACACAAACGAAGGTTACTGAAAGTAGGTATTTAACTTGCGAAGGTATGTCTAACGAATGTCTATTATCAGTTTTTTCGAGACTTCAGTATACATAAAATAATATTGAGATTAATTTCAAATATGTAAAAAGTCAATCAATATCTAATTTAGATATCAAAAAGCGTTCCACATTCGAAAATTTGCCTTTATAATGTAGTAAAGTCTCTCCTACAGAATGTACCCCTATTCGCTGTATTTTTTGCACGCCTAGTTAATAAGCGTCTACTGGCTCGTGAAATATTACAAATTGCTCTCCCCGAGGGGGGTGAAGACTCCACTTTTTACACATTCCAACCCCCTATTGGGGGGTTCGATCACCAAAGTGTTAAATGAACAAATCTGACTACACATGATCCCGCTTTGATACGTTTTCGATTAACAGAACTGCGTGTAAAAAAAATAGAATTTCTTATTGGATTTTCAGATTATGTTATATTAAAAGTAAATGTAATTTTCTTTAATACGGTTACATATTATAGAATGGAAACAAAGAGCGGCTTGAATCGATTAGTCTCTATTACACCGTAACTTCTATTAACCACTCAACTTCATTAAAACCTCCTTCGAACCAATTTCTATTGTCTGTGGCAGTGGTTCTCAAATGATGAACTATTTCTAAGCAAAAATTAAAACTAACGGTTTTATTTCAGTATTTGTTTCAGCTGTTTCATTTTGTTTATGTTCATGTTGTTTCAGCCATCGCTAACAATAAACTTTTTAGACCATTATGGTATGTAGGTATATCGTATAGTAAGATCTTCAGTTGACTCATCTTTTATATTATTATTAATTTGTTAATTTTAAAATATGAGCTTTATTCATTAAGAAACGCTTTGAGCGCCGCTGGCCTACGTTATGATACGTAGGCCTCGATAATTCAATTGAATCATTACAAAATCTATTAATAAACCCAATCAATTCTTGTGAAGGATAACTTTATAAAAGCGGAGGAATTGGGGAAGTGAATTAGAACGGGTGGAATTCACAAACTGGTTATATCAATCATAAAGTTATTCGATTAATTACGTTTTGCGAGTTAATAGCGACATCTAATATAGAGTGGAGGGAGGGGAATTGTCGATAAATTTGTTATTGTCTGCTATGTGCTTAATTATCGACAGCTTTTGTTGAAATAAAGCTTTAGCTTCTTTTTTATTTATTTTATTAAAACGAAAATATTTTAGGGGACTAAAAAAAAAAGATCTTGCAATAGAAAAAGATTTAAATGCGGTTTGCTTTCAGGCTGGTTTTTATACGCATTTCGAAACTTAAAAAGATGATCAAAAGTGCGGACGTTTTCCTTCGGTTAAACTGCCTATGGGTAAATTGTATACCTACCAATAGATGGAAATAAGTTTTCAACACAACACCGCTGCAGTTGACTGAAAAGAGTTAAGGTCGCTCCTGGATGCTATTTGTAACGAATTCAAGTGCCAAATGCATACATATATAAAAAAGGGTTAAAAACAGAGTCTTCAAACGATAGCAAAAGGAAGTTTGTCTGTTTCCGCTTTCCCATTGGCATCACGCACAGTTTTAAGTTATATAATATACTGAAATATTATAAAAATATTTAGCCTTATCAAAATTATTGTAAATAATATTTGTTAGTAGTCGATAAACACTGTTAATCGTCCTTTACAACTCTAGAGCAGCCATTTCGGCGGTGTCATTAGTCAAGCGTTAATGATTAATGCCCTCGTCACACGTCGCGCTCTCGCGTCTGTCCCGCTCTGACTCGCGCTGTCTCGCTCTCTCACTGCATCCCGCCGGATTCGCGGTACCTACTCCAAAATAAAGTTAACTCTTTGACACTGCGGCAGTTTACGATTTTGTCACCATCTTTGGTAGGTACTTAACTTGTATTGCAGTGGCAAGTTATATGTTGCTCTTGGTAAAATGAGTCACTAAAAATTGCTACTTATAGGTGTAAAGTAACAAATCATTGTTTTTACATGATCCAGTATAGAAAACCAACACCTGAAAATGATTCATTAATTGCAATACTCCGAAGCACATTAATGCCGTAACGTATCAAACCCGCCCAGCATATTACAAAACTTCCCACATCAGGTAGCAATTAATGTAAAGCACAATTTATCTTACAATACGTTCTTTTTGCTTCAAATCCGCAATCAAGGCACACATAAAGGCAATTACTTGAAACGCGTCGTGTACGCCATCAGTTGAATTAAAAGGATAAGAGTGGAGCTACCTTAGCAGGCAATTAGTGTTGGGATGATGGATGAGCGGCGAGAGATACGGCCACTGATGGACCACAAAACGACCAGTGGGAACAACTCATTACACGCCATGATAACGCCCAGTATAAAGTTGTACTTAGATATGGAATTTTCGATGATTACGCCGTCACCCAATCCGAGATTACGTCGGCTAATGAAACCCGGCTCGCATGATCGATTCACGCCTTTTATCGCTGCAGAGTGTTCATTCTCTATTAGAGATTTTTATATTTTTTTTAGGATAATCACAGTTTATGTATATATTTTACTATAACAGTCAGTATCTTTATATCCAATATGTATGAGTATATATTCGTTTGTCTCAACAAAGCAGCTTTTTCCTCCATAATCAAGTTGATTCGAGTAGCAGTGCATAAGGGCGACAATTTGTCGATCTGTCACGGTGTTACCGTGTATCTGGCGGCCATTACGGGCCATTACGCGCAGGCGCAGGTGTCGTCGCATCCGACACGCTACTGTCACAGACGCTGTTTTGTTCAGCCTAGTTTGTGATGTGGCTGCTGGACATTTGTTTACAGGATACTGTAGGGCATTAAGAAGAAACTTTATAGACAAGCATTTGGAACCCTTTTATACTTTGTATTAAAATCTGTAATGAACAATACTTACAGCATAGTCAGCAATTGACCATTTTTAATTTAATTGACATCAGAACCGGAGTCAGCCCCTTAGCGAAAAAACAATTAAACGCCAACTATAAAAGACCATAAACTTAAATATTAGGTAAGCATAAATAATATAAAATTCTTTGATTTCTAAATAAATACCAAAACATAAATTGGCCCAGGAATAGTTTCGCCCTTCAAGTACTTAGTTGCTCATAAATTACGTAAATAACAAGATGTAATTCGTTATTTCATAACGGTATAGTTGTAGCGGAATATCGATTTGTATGAATTTGCCTTGACCGCAGGAAACATCAGCCGCAAACTACACAATGGCCCTCACATTAGGACTCACTGGAGAAAGCACGTGGATTCACTTGCTTTTAACACTCTCATAGTTTATATTGAACTAATCATGACTAACTATCAAATGGAGATACATATTTATCACGTAAGAATTTGGGCTAACTTATTTTTTTAATTTTCTTATTAAGAAATTTCTGTTGCGAAATATGATTTTGTTTCTATTCGTTGCTTTATACTTGTGAAATGTACAAATTTAGAACAGTTATTTATGTATTAAAAGATAAACAAACATATCTTTACTCATAAAAGGTTGTCACTTTCGAAAAGCAGTAGTTTTGAGTTCCTTTGAGCAAATGAGGCGTGAAGTGGAATATGATGGCTTACGACTTAGAGTAAGAAGTCTTCTGATAAGCTCATAAGATGCTTATAAGAATAGAGCTGTTAGAGTTTATTTTAGTAGGTTAGTTATTAAAGTTGGTAAACGATTTCAATTTTTTTTGTTACTATGTAAGTGCAAGTAAAGTTGTTTTTTAAACAAACTGAACTATGACCAAACTGAAAGTATAGCTGTCTAACTAGAGCTGTCTAGAATCAAATTTGTAAATTATATTAAGTAGTTATCATTATTCAAACTGGAAATGTAAATAGACGCCTACTTCAATCTATCGCCATTAATTTAGCCAATCAAATTCACTAAAAGACACAAGCCACAAGATACCAATCTAGCATTACTAATGTATTTTTCACAAGTCCTGCTGACACTCACTGTGACATTTCGCGTCGTAATACCAACTCGCACGCACCAATCTAATGAAACTTTTGACATGCGAATAACGATTGTTCACCATTTTATTTGGGCCCATTATTTGCGGCAAATATTAGTCCTAAGATGGAGGCAATTTGTCATGTGGAAGAATTAGCGTCACACTTTCGCCCAATTTCGTTGTTTTGTGAAACGTAATTGTAAGGTAATTGCAGTGGTTAATGTTATTTGTGGTAATGCGTGGTATTATAGGTAGCAGTCGCTACCAGCTGTTTGCGTAATGTATTCGCAATTGATGAGTTGGTACATACTCCTGTCTATAACCAAAAGTAACATGAGGTTATCGTCTCACAAGTCTTAATGACAGTGGGAAGACTTTTCATGCCGGGATCTTGTAAGTCAGAAAATAGAATTTGCAAACGAGTTATTGATTTTTCCCTCCTTGTTTGTTTTCTTCTGTTAGTTACCAAATTAAACATGTAATGCTAGTTCACAACTTATCTTCTTATTATTTGTTAAATATAAATGTAATCTTGAATAAAACAAAATATGCGCACGCGCAGCGCGTTGAAGTCTTTCCTATGAAAGTCGATCTTAAGTAGAATAACATTGTTTATTTCGCGCACTTAATTACTAATATCCGCTACTGTCAAACTTAACCTATCAGTTTGTAGCTTACAAATATACATTTTTTATCTCTACGTAATGTTTATATTTATCGCTATGTTCTGTTAACGCATTGTTCCAACAAACATACAAAATCAGTATCCACCTTTACAATTAGATATTCGCGAGCAAGGAACCAAAACAAGCATGTGAACAGATAACTAAATATATCCGTGATTACAGGCATGGCCTAAAGTAAAGCACACGGAGATAAGCGTCATAATTCACAGACTATCTGCGCCGGAGTCGGAGGTGATTCCGTGTGCGCCTGCGCGGGTACACTGGACAACTGGGATTTACTTGATTTGGATACTTTTAAAAGGGATATGTTCAAGAATTAAAATATTCAGGTTGTGTTAAGCAGACAAGTAAAAAAAAGAAGATATAAAAAAAAAAAGTTACCAAGGGTTTAATTTTTTTTACTAGTATACAATTGTTATACACAACCATTCCAATAGTATTTCAAAGAAGAAGAAAGTGTACTATGTTTACTCAGGAACATAACGGACACCGATAAAAATTTTGATCAAATATTTTTATCTCAATATTTAGGTTTTAAGGAACAAATCTACTTGTAAAATAAATAGCGCTTTAGTTTCCATCGTTGTCTAATGTACAGCAGTATTGCTTATTGGTCATGCGTAGATTGTGTTTTGCGGTAAAGCGATAATTTCGCTCAATCTATGTCGTGCGCGCGCTTTGTTTCTCTGCTGCCGTGCGCGAGGGCCACTTGAATTAGAAAATTGATGGGAAATGGTTTCCATTACCCGCGCCGGCGCATCCACCAACTAGGGAACTAGGGATGGGCTGAATAAGAAATACCGAACTCAAAAAATTGTAAACGGTTTTCCTAATATTGGATTAGGTCATCATCTTTTTTAATGTTAGTTATTTTGAATAAAATGCTGTGTCATGTGAGGACAGTTGGAAATCAAAACTCCGGTTAAATACATTTGTTATAAAAAGGTACAGCTACTATAATTAAATTAATGAACTTAAACATCGTGTCAGTTAGCTTTTATTTGACTAACTGCGAGGGAAACTATCCGACATGCAAATTAATTTCGTCCTGCTTCTTGAAAGGATATACTTTACGTTTTTTCATTTAAGTTATTTCCAAATTAAACCTTAATGTCTACAAAATAAAGTTGAATTTGTCCAGGCTGAGTTCAAGTTTATTATATTTAAAGTTAGTACGAGGTTTGTAGTAAAATTGATCATTTGCCGGTAGCATATCTCATCACTAGCTTTACAAGATACATCCGTCTGCTATTGGAGGAAATCAACGCAAATTTGTTTTCGTAATTCCGAGCTTTGAACGACATAAGTACAGTCAGCAAGAAAATATAAACATTGTATAATTTAATTTTCTATCTACGAGTATATTTAATACAATAAGGCGATGCTAAAGCGTGATCAGCAAATGTGATGAATATAATAAAGAAATTAAAGAAGTATCACTAAAAAAAAAGCTTTTGTGTTACATGCTATTTTATTGTTCAAAACCGTTTTATCACACCTGTCCCAATGTTTTTTATAATCTTATAAGTTTTTTCTCTGACTGTACAAGTTTCTGCTCAGTATTGATATCAGCATCATTTTCTTGCGCAATCTTATTGCTATTACGCATTTTATGTGTGACCCCGTGAGAATAAGGTATCGCCTTCTTGTTAGGATTTTATACAGATTTGTGAATTAAATAAATTATTATTTGTATGGTTGTTCGTTTAAAGCACTTCAAATTAAAAGAAAGTGACTAAGTAGGAATAAGTATAAATAATTTGAAAAGTCAAGAAGTGATAATTTAGTATATCAATAAGTTGGCTTACTTCTAGAAGTAATGTGATGTAAGTAGAAGCGAGTAGTACTCTATAACTAATAAAATAGTTGATATTAATATGATTTTATAGACATTTATTTTTGAGTTGATACTGTTCATTTTAAAGTCCCGTACTCAAAGTTTGCATATAGTTCGGGTTGTTTGTTGACAATGCTATATGTTCTCAACTACTACTTGAAATATTATTAGAATTGTCTAGAGTTTAGGTCAAAATAAGTTTTTTATGTATTAAATACGGTTCGGTAATATTTAGTTAGCAATTGTCTGTTTTTTATACTATGCTTCATTATTCTAGAAACAAAAGGTCTAAAAACAAGGGTGTTGAATACGATCTATTTCATATTGTGCACGCTGTTTTTACCAGAAAAAACGAATGAATCTATCAATACGATCGAAAAGAAATTGTATTAATGTGTAACTATCCATCACTCTACCGTCTGATACCACAGGTAATTGCTACCACGCCATTAATTATTGTGGATCTGTTTTAAAATAGCAATAACCGTAACCTATTGATATAAATAATCAATAATTACAAAATATATTAAATAGAGGCGGAACAAATCGGCCGTGTGTGTTGTGAGAGCGGAGTCAATGATGCTCAGCGGGTCGCACAATACGGGGGTCAGCGCACAAAGCCGTCAGGTTTACGTGTCGAAAACTACAAAAAAATATCGATTTCCGTAAATAAGTGAGTGTGGCACATTTATAATAGTGATGAATGGATATATCGCCACTGTCGATACAGCGTAGCAAATCGTGCAACCGCTGGATTCGTATTCATCGGGTATTAATTGAAAAGGAGTTATTATGGAGGTGTAATAAATCTGTTCGGAAGTAGGGCGTATTGGACGAGGTGAAGTGGACGGTAAATCACTCGCGAGACAGGACGTGCGCACGGACATCTCTATTGTAGCGATCTACAAAGATTAGGCGCCGGGATTTGTAAGAAAACTAGAGCAGATGACACAAATATTATTTATTTACCAAAATCTTTGCAAAAATTTGTTGCGCACGCTGCAGCTTGCTGCCAATGTTTGTCAAATAATTTGTATTTGCGGTTTTAGTAAATTCGATAACAACTAACTTTGCTAAATTATTTGCATAATTTTATCTTGATTTGACCACATTTGTCATTCACTCGCGTTGCACAAATACAAAATTCCGAGCTGAGAACCAATAAGGATATCGTTTCTGATAAGACAATCAAGACCTTACATAAATATTGAATTTGGTTTTGGGAGGTCTTAAATAACATGAACACAAATCAATGACTATACATTATAAAAAAACCGTTTTGAATTTAATAAATGTCTTTATTCTCTACACCTCCAATAATATATCTTCTTTACCTAGCAATTGTAGACAAATTTATAGTCTGAGAATTACGTAATATCTATTTATTTGCCATTTAACTGATAAAAAGCGTGAAAGCGACAGACTTCTCGCCGCTGGCACTCGAGGAACTCGCGACAGCTGCTCCAGAATTGCCAGTAAGCGAACTAACCACAGACAAAAGGACCCACAACAAATGCACATCCATTTCCACTACACTAATTACGTAATTACAGGGGAGAGTAAGTAGCTGTGCTCCTTTAATTTGATATAAAAGTTTATTCACTTCTATGAAAAAAAAAAAAAAAAAAAAAAAAAAAAAAAAAAAAAAAAAAGCGGGTAGCTCTCGCTGTGTTTACACGCAATTTCTGTGTGCTTATAATTTTATTTGAAATAATAGTATTTTAACATATGTTTATATTTGTTTAATGTGCTAATTAACTGCAGAACTTATTCACTCATCTCCACTTGCTTCTCCAACTCGGAATACACCTTTTAATCAAGTAATCTTCAACATCATTAAACATCAACAAACAAATCATTTCATCATGGAAGCATTGGGTAAATTCTTCACGTCTCGTATGGATGATTATGAGAATAAGCTGCGCAAAGTTGCAGGAGCTGCTCCAGAGCACCCAGATGTTTCATCACTTTCTCGTGACTTCGGTGAGTTCAAATCCCTTGTTTGGCAAATGTTCACAAGATTGCATAAGGAAGTTGAAACACTATCCCTTGGGTTAGATAGGCACGAAACCGCCATGCGCCGTAAGGTTTTATTAATCCATGGAGTGGCTGAAAAACCCAATGAGAAGTTACTGGACACGGTCCACAAGATATTAACCGACCAAATAAAAATGACAGAAGTAAGTAAGGCTGACCTGCAAGTTTGCCACCGGCTTGGTGCATCACAAAGCAAACCCCGTCCGATTCTTGTGCGTTTCGTGGACCTGGAGCACCGTCGTCTGGTTTGGGATAACAAAACATCCTTGAAAGGTACTGGCATAACGGTTTCGGAATTTCTGACCAAAACTAGGCAACACATATTTACATCCGCTAGAAAGCACTTTGGTATCAGAAACTGTTGGTCTACTGACGGAACTATAGTAGTCATTCTTCCTGACAAATCCCGCCTGAAGATTGAATGCATATCTGCTCTTGAGGCATTGCAGTTAAAATTCCCATCAATAATTGCTGATAGTGCTCCAGCATTACAGGCTTTGGACCCCGTGAAGTCGCCAAGGAAAACGCGTCGCCGACATTAAGTTTAAGTCTTCGGTAAACACAAAATTGTCATTACATATTAAACTGCGACGGCTTATACTTCCTTGTAACATCTTATACTTTAGATTTTATTATCGTAAAAGCCGGTACTTGATTTTAAAAACTTTTTTTTCCTTTGTTTATCAGTTTCTGTCTAATTGTCAAGTTAAGATAAATTGTATCTGTCATCTGTCATGCAAAACTTCAATGACATGGGGTGCGTACCGATTTACACCAACAAATGAGTGCGACGCATGCGTTCCGAGTTGCAATTGGTACGCAGCCAATTTTAATGTTATTTTTATTTTTGTTAATGTATTAATGTTAAAGATATTTTGTTTTTCTTTTTGGTTTTTGTTTGGTTTATTACTTGAAGTGTATTGTGATATAATGTTTTTATTTTTGTCTTTGCGTAATGTCTTTAAATATTTTTTTTCTTGTACAGAGTTGAAAGTTCGGCAGTGTAGTGTATGTTCTTTTAGTTTTTTATATATAATTATTTGATATATATTTTATTATAAGTAGTTTTCTATTTTATTCTTAATAATATTATTTTGTAATACTCATGGATGATAGTTTTTTCTCATGTTCTTCCTCGTGTAGTTTTCTTAGTGCTGACAGTAATTCTTCCCCTTCTCTGACGCTACATGATCAGATTTCTTCTGCTTTTTCTAATTATCCCAATAACCTTAATATTGGTCACATAAATATTCAAAGTGTCCCTAGTCACTACTCCGATCTTCTGGCATCATTTAACGATCTCCCTTTAGATGCATTATTAATTTCCGAATCTTTTCTAAAACCATCACTTCTTTCTACTCAATTTTCTCTCCCCGGATTTATTCTTGTGCGCAACGACAGAATAGGTAAAGGTTGTGGAGGGGTCGCAATTTACATTCGCAGTAATATACCCCACAAGATAGTAAGCGCCTCTCCCTCTCTCTATTCTGAGTCTGCTGAATATTTGGCGCTCGAACTCACGGTACGCAGCACAAAAATTTTACTTTTAGTTTTTTACAGTCCAAATTGTCACGTCGATTATTTTAAGTCTTTAGAAAATACTTTAAGTGATCTACGTCCCACGTATGATCACATAATTATGATGGGAGATTTCAACACATGTTTAGTCAAGAACGATACTCGAACTAGTAAATTAAAATCCCTGATCTCTTCTCTTAGTCTTGATATCCTACCTCTGTCTCCTACTCATCACTTTCCTCATTCAGTACCTTCCTTACTTGATCTCATGATAGTCTCCTCTCCCAGTAATGTATCTGTTCACGGTCAGATCACTGCATCTTTTTCATATCATGATTTCATCTTTCTATCCTACCGTATCCGCCCTCCTAAACGAAAACCTAGAACTCTCCTCCTACGTAGTTACAAGGGCATTAATTTGGAGGCACTACAGCATGATGCTTCAAATGTTGACTGGGGTCCAGTTTCAAATTGCTGTGATTTAGATGACAAAATCAAACACTTTAATAGGTTGTTACTTAATATTTATGACACTCATGCACCTTTAAAGCGTATTAAAGTAAAATATAATCCGGCACCCTGGTTGACTGACAGTATCAAGAGCTTGATGGCATCACGTGACAAGGCTAAACGGCGGTTTAAGCGTTTTCCGACAGATTCAAACATTGATCGTTTTAAAACTCTGCGCAACAAATGCAACCGTATGTGCCGAGAAGCGAAGAGACAATACTTTCACGACTCCCTGCATAACCGTAGTCCAGCTGAAGTTTGGAGCTTCCTTAAATCCGTTGGTATCGGCAAATGCTCTAATGATTCTGTCAAGGATGTTGACTTAGGTTCACTCAATACCTATTTTTCTACACCTCCTAGTATTTTGGATCCTAATGTTAAGTCTTTGACGCTGAAGAATCTTGCCGATACCCCTTCCACTCATCCTCATTTCATGTTCTCCAATACCTCTGAGGAGAACGTCAAGAAAGCTGTTCTATCTATTAGCTCTGCAGCTGTTGGCCATGATAGTGTGTGTTCAAAAATGATAACCTTAATTCTTCCTCAGTTACTTCCTATTCTTACTCATATTTTCAATTTCTCCCTATCCAATTCAATTTTTCCCCGCACTTGGAAATATGCTCATGTTATCCCTTTACCTAAAACATCCAATCCATCTACCTTTTCCGATTTTCGACCTATATCTATCTTACCTTTCCTTTCTAAAGTCCTCGAGCACATAGTACATGGCCAGCTATTTAGTTATCTTTCGTCTTTCCATCTTCTTAACCCCTTTCAATCTGGTTTTCGTCCTGGCCACAGCACCACATCAGCACTCATCAACGTCACTGATGATATTCGCTTGGCCATGGAAAATAAATCTCTCACTATTCTCATTCTTTTAGACTTTAGTAACGCTTTCAACTCTGTTGACTTTGACGTTCTTCTCGGTACCCTTAAATCCTTGAATGTTTCACTTCCCGCATTATCCTGGTTTGACTCTTACCTTCGTGGCCGCTCGCAGCGTGTTCGCCATGAAGAGACTTACTCTGATTGGGCTGATCTTGTTGCGGGTGTGCCGCAGGGTGGTGTCCTGTCCCCTTTACTTTTCTCAATTTTCATTAATTCCGTAACCCATGTCATATCCTCAAAGCTCCACCTTTATGCTGATGATCTACAAATCTATCGACATTGCCATGTTCCAAACATCTCTTCCACTATTTTATCTATTAATGATGATCTAGAACGCATCGGATCTTGGGCTTTGTCATTTGGTCTCCCTATCAACCCAAAAAAATCGCAGGCCCTAATTATAGGTAGCAGATCGATGAGAAATCGCCTTGATGTTTCTACTCTGCCTCCTCTTCGACTTAATGGCATTACGATCAATGTTTCCAACACTGCTAAAAACTTAGGTGTTACTCTTGACTCTTACTTGAGCTGGGGCGCACACGTTAGCGAAGTTAGCCAAAAAGTTTATTACTCGTTCCACTCGCTGAAGTGCCTTCAAACTTATCTCCCATTGGCAACTAAAATCTCCCTATCCCTAACCCTAATACAACCTATCATCGACTATGCAGATGCTTGTTATCTTGATGCCAACGAGGAGCTATTAAATAAACTGGAGCGTCTGCAAAATCTGTGTATTCGATTTATTTTTAATCTCAAAAAGTTTGACCATGTGTCTCAATTTCGCAGAAAACTCCAGTGGCTCCCAATCCGTCTTCGTAGAGACACACGTATCCTTTGCCTCCTTCATAAAATACTTAATAATCCTACCTACCCATCCTACTTACGTGATCGCTTCACTTACAATAACCCACCCGGCGTGATTTGCAGACCACAGAAAGCGAATCTCCTTTCTGTTCCTTCCCATTCCACAGATTTTTATTCCTATTCCTTTTCTGTCCATGCTGTCAGACTTT
Source organism: Emmelina monodactyla (assembly GCA_916618145.1). Lineage (NCBI taxonomy): Eukaryota > Metazoa > Arthropoda > Insecta > Lepidoptera > Pterophoridae > Emmelina > Emmelina monodactyla. The sequence goes on along the minus strand of OU745304.1, from coordinate 8,328,829 downwards.
GGAACTCTCTTCCACACGAAATTCGAGAAATAAAAACTATCTCACTTTTTAAAAAACAAGTTAAATCTTTCTATATAGCTCTCATTTAGTATTATTATTGCAATTATTTTTATGTTATATATACCTATATATATATATATATATATATATATATATATTTGATATTATTATATTATTTATTTTTATAAGTAGTATTTGTATTATATATTCATGTAACATATATAATTGTGTTATTTAAGTATAATATTTTGTTTTATTAAATAATTTGTAATTGTATGTATTGTATATTATATATATAATATATATACACACAAAATTGCTTCTCTACCCCCTCTTCAACTATGGGTCTACTGGAAGAGATTTCTTTAGGAATAAGTATGACCCTTGTATTTATATTTTAATTTTAAGTGCTTCTTACATCCATATTTATTTGTGTGTAAATACATGAAATGTTAAATAAATAAATAAATAAATTGTTATTTTCTTTACGCGTTTTAATATAAATGTTAAGTCGGAGCTGTTGCGGACACAATTAAATGTAGAAATGTAAGTGTAGTTCATGTAAAAGTTGGAGTTATGACATAGGTTTTAAGGAGAGCAATTTTATCTATTGTTGTAGGTAGGTACCACCATGTGAACCTAATTAGTACTAGAAGATACCAGACAACTAAAAACACGAATTGTTTTCTTTTATTTGTTTTGTGTGCATAGACAAAAGCATTAAAGGCAGAATTTCTTGCCAGTCATTGCCTCGACACATTTCCTAGAATAACGCTAATAAATTAAAGGATAAATAATTAAACACTCACTTTATTAGAGCTTAACTTTCATTAAACGCTCAATTACCTGCTGAAGTCGGAATAACTATGGTTTTTGTACAATGCCATGGATACGGGTGAGGGTACATGCAGGTCTTTGCTGACTTGTGATGACAAAAACTATAGATAAGTATTTTGATTACTGGGGGCAATTACCTTCAACGATTAAAAAGTTGTTTTGTGTTACTTTTGTTAGTATGTGAAAGGAATTACGAAATAGTAATGACTAATTTTAATTTTTTACTTTACGTTTCTACCAAAAATTATCAATAAACGATTGTATGTACTATTGTAATTTTGATCACAATATTTTGGCCTAAGTATTATACCTCATAGTCTGAGACTCAATTCATTAACAGTCGTGCCGATTGAAACACAGTTTTTTGTGACAACAGTAACTTGATCGAGAGAGTTTAGTCATATTAAAAACATAGGTCCTTTAATATTTGATATGAAGTTAGGTTTTTATCTTCGCACTCAAACTTAACGCTTTTCAGAATTTTCTGCATAGCTAACCCTTTTCACCTCTTAATACCTTCTAAGTTCTTTACTAATGAAGATAACGGCTTAAAGATCAGTTTGTGGTTATTCCCGTTTATAAATACAGTTTCGATTAACGAATTTATCGATTACTTTTGCAATTTAATTTGTATCTTGACAATTCATTTCTTACCTACCATTCGTGGTTCTCATAGAATTGGAATTATAGAAGTACAACATTGTATGTATAATGTATGTAATTGCTTATACTTACTACCAATGTAGGAAGGTACCCGCAATCGAACAAATTATACGTGTACGTGCTCGCCACAATGAGAATTATAAACTTATTATTCAATGCTATTATAAAAAAAAGGAATTTCAAACGTGCAATAATATGTCGATTGTAGACATATACTTAATCTATTGTTATTGATAAGTATAATTGTCTATGAGCAAGCAAAATATATATAATATAAAGATAATAATAAAACTTTACAATCGATTTACCGTTGTTTAGGTTTTTTCCGCAATTATCACCCAGGCGATATCATAGTTTGTTGTCCAATGATCATCTGAGAATATAATTATGTTCTTATACTTCTTCATATCCATAATGATTTTCGTTTTTAACCACCATTCATAAAAATCACCTAAGTGATAATTTAAATACTTTATAACAATTAAAGGTGTAAATGTAAGATTCACCTTCTGTAAACAATGTTTCACTAAACGTGACGTAAGTACACACATATACATACACATACACATGCAGCCAGGTGGACGTCACCTGACTCGGCCACGGGACCGGCCACTTCCGCCGGCAGCTCGATTAGACACACACATTGATACACTCGCCCTAAACTCAGATTTGGAACGGTACAATGCCTAGAGCTTAAAGGAAACGGTTGCAATATACTGTGCATAGTTATCTTTCTATGGCAGCTCGATTAATTTTCGGTTTTAGGCTCAACTCTGGTTTATGCATCTCGATAAACTTATAAAGCTGTTGATGTTAAAATGATAGTAGCAACAGAAATAAGCACAATATAAAAACACATAGTACCTACAATAGTCATGAAGGTTTTAAATGAAAATTGTTGATAGAACTTTGTAGGTAAATAATTTAAATAATTATTCTGGTAATGAAACAGTAACGATAGGTAGGTCCTAGGTCTTAGTCTGTTTTTATTTATAAAAAATTAAAAAAACTTTTTTTATAACCATTATTATTTTCAAGTACACATAATTAAATTACAAAAAAAAACTGCATTTGAATCTTATTTATTTTTGTTTTTTCATTCAGTTGGTACCTAGCCATAGGAAACATTAAATTGATATTCTCACACAACCATTAAATGTGTGTCAAAAATGAGTTGCCGCATAATTAATATGGGCAACCATTTTTCAACTTTCCCTAAAAAGCTCATTTAACAAGTGAAATGCATCGAAGCTTAAAACACGGACTTAATTATTCATAATTATAAAATGTTATGCATTGAACTGTAGTACATTTCAACTAGGAAATAAAAATAAAACAACAAATGCTTTATTAAAACTGGTCAAGCAAATTTAAAGTATTTTTTTGTAATGGGTGCTTAAAAATCATTGTCTTATTACAAAATCATTATCATATTTAAACGTATAAAAATGTTTTTGATACTGGTAAAATGAACCCTTTATTTTACCAGTATCAAAACAGTGAAGTCAAAATTATAGGCAAAACACTATGCTTGCTTAACTTTGTAATATTCATTAAAACTTAAATAAAGAGTGCAATATGATTTTACTAGTAATAATCAAGATGCAATTACAGTTCGTATGAATTTTTGACCAAAACTTTATTTGAATTTTCTTGATTCTTGCCACCGTTACGTAAATATTTTCCCAGTTGAAATAGATCATAATGAAGCCAGCTTTTATGTTAATTAGGTACCAGGCTACAGTGTTAGGTGTTTTTTGTTAGTTGTCTTAACTTTTTAATTTGTAACTTGTAGTTATTAGTAAATTAATTAGTGTGCGATTAAGTTAAGGTAAATTTTGTGGTATGTTATCAAAAATCTCAATTAATGACTTTCCTAAGGAAGCTACAATTACTACTTCTAATTAATATTTTATTTCGTGCAAAAAAGTACTTAGTGTTTTAAAAATAAAAATATTTACGAAAAAACATAAACCGGCAGAAATTTTCGAATCCATGAGGATAAAAATTTATAAAGTTTTCTTGTAAACTATTCAAATATTTGTGGTTCCATCATTAAAGGTCTCTTTTGTAAATGTAAGTGGTAAGATATTCGTTCAAATTGTACTTATCGTATGGATATTTAATAAAAACTCAATTAAGGTATTTTTCGAGAAGCTGGACAATAAGGTAGGTTAGTAGATTTATTTTTTATTCTTTTTTTGTGATGAAGTTGCACTATTGTTTGGACTACATATATGGTTTATTAACTTAAGTTTTAAGATGATAAATTCTAACAACGAATGACCCAATACCATAATCCCACGTAGCAAATATGCTTTCAGAGTTTAAAGGGTGCGCTCTCAACCTTCACGAGTGATACGAATCTACTACTACCTTACTTATATTAATCCTGTTTTATACTTTACAAAAACAATGACTAACGTTTGGGGGAAACGTGAAAGAAAATAAAAGATTTTAATCTTTTTCAAAGCTTTATATTCAAAGCATAAAAGTGATTTTAATGTTATGTGCCCACAGTCCGAGCACGAAAATATGACTCAGTCTGGAAGGATGCTGTCAATATCTCATTGTTTCTTCTTTAGAATCTATTTAAATAATATAAAACAATAGCTGCCAGTATTCCAGCCTACATAAGTTTCCTACATAGTGCTTATGCACATTACATCCCACCGCCTACGAAAAAGATTTTGATACTAATCAAAATCGGCATCACTTCCAGGCACATGTCTTCCTAGCCTACCTAAGTTAGGAAGCTCCGAAGTAAAAGTGATTCGACCCAATAGTTGTAACTAACAACCAGTCAGGTTAAAATGTGGAGTAAACAAATGAAATGAGAAGATAAATAATTAAACAAGTTAAACTGACCCCATCATGTAAAAACCTAACAAAAATACATGATGTATGGGTGAATCACAGTATGCTAGTCCAAAAACTTCACAAGAACTTAAAAATAGGAATTTTGAAAATAGACGCAAAAAAAACTTAAATATTTCAATCACAATCGTAGTAGTTTAATCATCATGCATCTAGGCAGCATCCAGTAATCATGGCTGCTTAGCTGCATTATCAAATTATCTCTATAGATACATCATTGTCCAATGTCATCATCTGAAAATTATCAATGTTACATCTCGCTCGACAAAAGACAAACATAATAATAAAAAATACCACCCAATGACTCGACATAACAATTGAGAACTATTATTATTGAACAACTACTCAATCATTCACATACACAAAGTTCATTTAATCAAATCTACCTACCTCATCAAGATCTTAACAATCTAAGAAAATCCTATCTTTACTCAATATGAAGTTTCATAAATTAAATACCTATTTGAATATTAAATCTTTGGGGCAAATAGTGAAAACATTCAAATATTCTCTTATTACATACTTGTGATAACGGTTAATAAAAATCAACAATGATACAACAAACCAATAAATAATCCCTTCACGCTCCCCCTGGAATATATGCAAATCATCTCTAAATAAAATCAAAGATTCCCTTCCCTAAGATATTCTTATTAGGAAGTTTTAGATAGAGAATGACAGCGATTCCACACGACAAAACTAACTTCCCACATTACTTTTGTTGTATCATGATCTTCTTTTCGGTAACATCATCCATTTCGAAACATAATAATTATTTAAATTATTTCATATCCGTCACCATTTATAAACATAAACAAACAATACTGACTGACTGACTTGACATAAAAAATTACATGACAGTACTGACAGTTGTTCTTTTTTTACCAATGTCAACATCCATAGACAAAGCAAAAATCTAAAACCTATAATAAGTATTTTTTTTTATGGTAATCGAGCAAGTATCCGTTTCTTAATTCTATTCATCAACTTAATAAAAGACCTAAGATGATACCATATGGAATGTTATTCCATGCGTTACCATTTCTTATACATAACACTTACCTTATACCGTTAAGATAAACGAAATATCTTATTTCATCTATAAATAAAAGCTGAAACTATTACACAAAAAATATAATACAAAAATATAATGAGAAAGAATAGTGTACCTACCTACCTATAATACACATGAATAATATTCTAGAAGTTGGGCAAAATATATTACAATCGTAATTTGAACGGTTTCATAGAATTATGATGATATATTAAATTACGAGCAGAAGAACCATTGACTTTTGTAATTAAGTAATTATTATTACTTAAACAACGCACAACTCTATATGGGCCAAAATATAAGCGTGACAGCTTAGAACCAATCCTAGTCGTTTTCCTAGGGTTATATACAAGAACTAAATCTCCAGGTTCATAACGCACCAACTTAACCTTCCTGTCAAACAGTCTCTTCTGACGTGTTTGAACCTTACGTATATTTTCTAACGCTTTCGTGATACGCACATTATTCGCAGCAGAACGTGACGTAATATCGAGATCATCCGTTAACAAATTTATATTTACATTGGCATCGGACCTTATAAGAGGATCGCGCGCGAACATAACTGAAAATGGAGACAACTGAGTAGAAGACTGTTTAGATACGTTGTATGCATGGTTTATGAGCGGTACATACATACACCAATGAGATTGTTGCGAATTCGCATACATAGATAAACCTTGAATTAAAGTTCTGTTATACCGTTCTACAAGACCTATAGTTTGTGGATGCCGTGTAGCGGCTACACACAATGTTGTATCAAAGAAATCGAGTGTTTCCTTGACCATATTCGAAGTGAAAATCGAACCACGGTCCGTCAATACTTGATTAACCGAACCAAACTTACAAAAAACATCATTTACAAGAAAATCACAGATAGATTCGGCTGTCGCTCTAGGTATCGCTTTGCAGATGGCGAACTTAGTCAAATAATCAATACAAACCAACACATATTTATTCCCTAGTGACGATCTGGTGAATGGACCTAACACATCGATCGCAACTTTGTCAAAAATACGATTTACAGTTATTGGCTGTAACGGCGCAAGGAAATTAACTTTCTTTCTTTCTTGACAATTTTTACAACTAGCTATGTAATCATAAATTTTCTTATCGACGTTTTCGATAAAATATCGCTCACGAAATTTACCTAATGTCTTCGTAAGACCAAAGTGAGCTCCACACCAAGGATCATCATGAATCTCGGACATGACCTCTAAAAATAAACATTCTGGTAGTACAATCCTATCGATAAAATGACCACCCATTTTAATTCTATGATATAACCGACCATTTAATAAATGAAAACCCTTATAATTCCTACTACGACAAGCATTGATTTTACTGACCATATTTACACAAAAATTATCGCGAGACTGTTTAGTATCGATATCGACAATATCGATTTTATACAACTCTAAACCATCAGACATTTGTGGTTGAGTTTTGTCTGAGGAATTGTCATCTATTAACGGATTCCTACTCATAAAATCTGCCAACACATTTTCCTTTCCCTTACAATATACAATATTAAAATCATACGACTGAATAGCGAGGGCCCACCTAGCCAATCTACCATTCATATCTCTTCTATCTCGCAACCAAACTAAAGCCCTGTGGTCTGTTACCACATCAAATTTTAAACCCCATAATAGATGCTCAAAATACTTCAATGACCAAACAAGAGCGAGACATTCTCTCTCGGTGATCGTATATCGCGTTTCGCAGTCAGATAACTTTCGGGAAGCGAAAGCTACTGGGAATAACCTATCAGTTCCCTGTAATAAACACGCGCCCAAAGCATCACCACTCGCATCCACATGCAATCTGGTGGTGATATTAGAATCATTTGAAAAATGTCGTAATAATGGAGGGTTACTGATTAATTTAAATAGAGTATCATAAGATTCCTGTTGCTCTTTAAGCCACTCAAATTTTACGCCTTTCTTTAACAAACGAGCTAAGGGCATCGCGATTGCCGCAAAATTACCAATAAATTTCCTATAATACGAAAATAACCCTAACACAGATTTGACATTTTTGGTGCAGGATGGTACCTTTAATGACTTTATCTTTTCTATATTAGCGTCATCCGGACGAATACCTTCACCCGATATTTTATGACCTAATACCGACACTTGATCGTACGCAAAATGACATTTACTGGGTTTCAGGGTCATATTGGCCTCTTTTAGTCTTTGAAGAACCTTCTTCAAAGCGGTGCAAAACTCATCATAGTCCCTACCATACACTAATATATTATCAACGTACACTATAGCGTTCCTATACTTTAAACCACCCAGAACCTTGTCCATAGTGCGTTGAAAAACAGCACCACTAGTTTTAAGACCAAAAGGAAGAACATTAAATTCAAAAAGACCCGACGGTGTCACAAAGGCAGTTTTATGCTTATCAGCTTCCTTAATAGGAATTTGCCAGTAACCTGAATTTAAGTCCAAGTCTGCAAAGTATTTAGCTTCTGACAGATATGACAATAAATCATCTATGCGCGGTAGCGGATAAGAATCAGTAATAACTTTCTTATTTAACGATCTATAATCAATACAAAAACGCCACGAATCGTCAGGCTTTTTAACTAACACAACAGGAGACGCATAAGGAGAACGCGATTCACGAATGATGCCATTCTGCATCATCTCGTCTACCTGTTCGCGAATTATCCGATGTTGCTCATGCGAAGCACGATACGGAGACTTATGGACGGGTGTATCATCAACAGTGTTGATTTCAACCTCCGAAATCGAACACGATCCTATTTGCGTCTTATCAAACGCAAACTGCTCTTCATATTCTGATAAGATTTTAACTAATTTTCCTTTATCATTTCTGGATATTTTATCAGAAATGTCTAGTGTATTCAAACCCCTATTTTCTGAAAATATTTCTCCTACATTCTCGCCCAATGCCGTCTCATTATTTAAAAAAAATAATTTGTCTTGTTTTGACAAGTACGGCAAATGGCATTGTTCTGACAAGTATGGCAAATGGTCATTCTCATCTGCACGCAAAAATGGTATACACAAATTATCTGGAAAAATTAATAGATTTTGCCCAAAATCTATCGAAGTCCTATGAATACTGAAGAAATCGCAACCTAGAATTACATCGGTTGTAATACTTTTTACAACAGCGAACGTATGTTCGAATAAATAATTTGACAAATAAAATTTTATTTTGAGTGAAAGAATAATGTCAAGTAATTTGCCATTCGCAACACGCAATACAGGCTTTTTATTATCTACGCTACTATTTACAATATTATTATGTACAAACTTATCTATATTTTTATAGTAAAAATCTTCTGACATGACCGAAAGACTGGCACCGCTATCCAATAATGCGGACGTGGTGATACCGCACATCTTCACTTCTACATAGGGCGTTGTAGTGGAACCTTCTCTGTCGTCGGTCGCTAGTGTGGTTCCCTGTCCTAGCGCCGCCGAGCATTTGGGTGCTCATTTCGCACGTCTTGAGAAGGTGGCTGTCTATTCCTTAAATTATACCGCTGTTGTGGTTGCGAAAATGGCGGCCTACTTGTTCCTGCTTCATCACCAGCGCTTCTTCTAGCAGAGTATGAAGCTCCCGTGGGTTGTACATGGCGCTCCGGAACATGTGGAGTTCTTGACGACCATGGTGTAGAAAAGTTATCACTGATTTGACGGGGTGGATGTGTTAACCGCACATTCTGGGCACCGTCTCCCCGCGAGTAATTATGATTGAAGGAACCAGAGTTCCCTAATGTTTGTATCTTGACCGGCAACGCCAATTGTTTTGGTTGTAAATTCAAAATCTCGTCCTCTTGCAATGCTGCTTTTTTAAATGCAGTCAAGTCACTAAATACATGTGTTGCATATCGTCTTCTATTATTAAAAGTTAAAGATTTCAAAATTTGTTTTATTATCTTCTCATCTGATGTAATTCCAGCTTTTTTAGCCAACAATGACATTCGGTAGATGAAGTCTACTGTCTTTTCATCATGATTTTGCCGATTTGAATAAAATTGAGCGGCGTAATCCGGATCTGAGGTGAATTCTTGTTTCAAAGCCTCTACTATATCTTCAAAAGTTGAAGTATCATCACTGATGGTGTGAAAATAACTGAGGGCAGGCCCCGATAAATAATTTGAAATTAAAATCGCCTTGGTATTGTCATCCCAGGAATTTAAAGCTGCTAATGCATTGTACTGCTTAATAAAAACATCAATATGAGAAGAAACGCCGTCAAACGTTTCCATGTTGGAATGTGTACCTATAGTGTATTTGTAGGTACTTATCTGTATATTATGCTTCTTGAGTTCCAGTCAATATCCAATATTATTCCAATTTTTCGTAGCGTATATCAGCGTATAGTAATATTCTTGTATTAGTAGTTGCAGCTGCACTTGACTGGACACGCTACCATGTGTCTATCCCTGAAAAGCACTGATTTTACTCGCGACAGTACCCGCGGTACTCGATACGGCGCCTCCACCAACTAACGTTTGGGGGAAACGTGAAAGAAAATAAAAGATTTTAATCTTTTTCAAAGCTTTATATTCAAAGCATAAAAGTGATTTTAATGTTATGTGCCCACAGTCCGAGCACGAAAATATGACTCAGTCTGGAAGGATGCTGTCAATATCTCATTGTTTCTTCTTTAGAATCTATTTAAATAATATAAAACAATAGCTGCCAGTATTCCAGCCTACATAAGTTTCCTACATAGTGCTTATGCACATTACACAATGTGATAACTATACATATTTTTTAGTTTTGTACTGGAATCACCTGAATTTAATTTTGACACGGTTGTTTTCAAATCTATTGCAGCTTAATTAAAGTAACACTACAAGAACATTAGAATTGCAAAATTTAAATTGCATTGTTCTAATTTACAATTGGTAACCGTATTTTTAGGTAGATAAATACAAAATATGAAAATGTTTCGTATAAAAATGTTATAAAATTCTAATTTTATAATAACAAAAGTGCCGCTGCCGTTCTAAAGTGACGGGTTGTTAGCCACAAGTGCCGGTAGAACATACGTTTTGAATGTTAAACTACATCAGTATCAATGTTCGACTAACGTAACTTAATTCAATAGCAAATTTAAAACAAAATAGCCAGAAAAAACCAGCTAACCGCGAAACGTCCATTACATTTGAATAATTTAACAAAATGGCGGATTAAATACGAAAAACGCGCGTTGAAATCCTCCCCACGACATCATAACAATGCGACCGCAGTTTCCCGCGCATTATCTAATTTACCTGTCCAAAACATGCGCCCGCGCAACTGATATCACCATAATAAATTATAAAAGCCTTTAAATGCCATCGTTGTCATTTTGTACACTCAACCTCCAAACGCACGTCAAAATAATGCCACAACCAGCTGCAAACCATTATTTAGGTAAAACAATTTCAAACGACAGTTAGTTTTGAAGTCGACTGTACCATCGTAACGTGACTAACCCACAACTAAAATGATACCAAAATTGCGTCTTTTGTTGACAAAAACACATTTTTCCACTCCCATTACGTTTTCACAGAAGTTGATATTGCTCGCGTCTCGGAATAAAACAATCATCGGTCTAATCTAGCGCAGTAATTACGCGGCAAACAATCATACGGTTACAGAAGGTTGCGGGCGAATCGATATAGCTAACATAAAAGGGAATTAATAACAAAAAAGTGCATACATACAAAGCGTGTTAGGTTATCGTCGAGGCTCGGCGACTAATTGCCCGCCGCTAGCGATCGGATCGCCGCGATATCGCGCCACTGACGCCGTATGAACACATACTCAATTGTTGAACCAAACGTACTGGCTATCTGATAAAACGACGCTTTATAAATTGATTTTCTATTCACTATAGTGCGATTAGTTTTTAAATACACGTGTAATGCCTTTCAATCTTTGAGCAGTTTCGTAGCGAAAAAAATTTAAGTATTTTTTCAATAACAATACAATCTATAAGTACCTAGTTATTAACTAAGGGTCATTTTTCGCTATTCAAAGTTTATCATTTTTTTTCCAATTAATAATATGAGTTTAAACTATAGAGGACAAATTGTTCCCTTATCTGTTAAAGTAAATAAAGTAAATGTAAAACCTTGTAAAGGTTAATAAGCTTTCAAATGAACAAATAGATATAAAAGTTTGAACTGATATTAAATTTATCATAAACAGTCATAACAACGAAATGCGGATTTAATTTACAAAACATTTAAGCCAAACTAAACAATATGCGATTGTATATGAAAAATGGCCGCTTTATCATGTCAGATCAAAGTTAAATTACTTCCTACGAATTGTAATTGAAACGCACCATAGACATAATGACCATTATTATTTCATTTTGTTTTTAACATGACATATAAATCTGTCACCAAAGTATAATGCAAGTTATTATAATATAATAAAATATAGGTAATACTATAAGAGTGTCACATCTATGTAGACGGGAAAAAATATATAGATACAGTAATAAAATATCTGTAAACGTTGTTGCAAATCTTTTTAAACTAGCTTTCCGCGCCGCGGTTACACCCGCAGCTAAATGGTTTTTCTTGGGGGAATGAGATACTTTCCCTCGGGAAAAAAAGTATCAATAGCTTCCAAATCCAATCAGTCTATTTTGCGTGAAAGAGAAACAAACACATATACTTTTTTTATTCATTGTGTTTCGGGACGAAGGATAGGAAAATTTAGCGTAGACAATATTTAAGCATAAGGTAAAACTGGGATAGATGCCGCATTGGGATAGATGCCTATTTTTTTAAAAGTCTTTTAAAATACATTTTTAAAATACTTAAAGGCTAGTTGATAAGAAAAAAAATAGGCAAACTGCTGTTTTAGGAGAGCGTTTATAGCTTGTACGATTAAATAAATTCGAACCGTACGCGAAAATCGCTTCAAACTATCAAGCGTAAGTATTTACTTCTTCATATCTTTAGGATTAAATATTGGATTGCTTTTCTTCTGATCGCATTCATACATTGTTTATTTGAGAACTCTCTGGAATACTTGTGAATGTGGGCCTTACTCTTTTGACTAGATCATTAAAATGATCTGTATTCAAACAGTGTTAATTATAAGAGCAACAAACAGTAAGTTGCACAAAAAACAGGCACGATGTAAATAACTCACAAGTTGGAGAAGTAAGACAAATAGACAAAGAAAATTAAGTGTAGGGAAAGATAATAGTAAAAGGTAAAGTAATAATCGTGATAAACATTTTAAACATAAACATGATGAATCACAGTATTACAGAAAAAGATATACTCCTTGCGTAGTGGTCAAGCCCTAATGCCCTGCGTGCGCAGTTCACACTTTAAAACATACCTACACACACATAGTTTGACCAACTAACAGTCCTTATAAACTGCAAATTTCAATTTAAAGTAAAAAAAAATGTTATTATTTTATTTACCAAACTTGATGATACTAGCTAAGTCTGCAGGAAGAACCTATTTAAGTATAATTTTTTTCAATTTTCTGTGCGAGAGTAATTTTATGAAACAATAATGTCCATATGTTTTGCCAACACATGTCTTGAGAGTTAATTGTTGGATATTCATTTCAACTTGATATTACAGACGTATGGATTAACTAGTGGCCGCCTGCGCCTTCGTTCGCGTGGAAGTCGGTTTCCCGTGAGAAAAAGTACCCTATATATTATTCTGATGTATAACCTATATTACTGTAAAGTTTCATAAAATCCGTTCAGTAGTTTTTACGTGAAAGAGTAACAAACATCCATACATACTTACAAACTTTCACGTTTATAATATTAGTAGGATTGAGTAATCCTGTTTTATATAACCTGTCATACTAATTTAATATGATTTCTATCTTTGAGGAACTCTAAAATCTGTTTAAGTAGTATTGCGTGTATATGATATAGAAGAAACCAAGTTGTGTGATGCAAGTATTAAATCTCAAGTAAGTAAATTAAAAGATTAAAATGTAAAAATCGACTCTTTGACAAATTAACTTAGACAAATTTTGCAATGGATAAAGTAAGTACCTTACATCAGTTAAGTGCCAACAATCTACTTGTAAAATAACGAATGAAAAGATGGAGCTAAATACACATACCGGCATTTTTTACAAAAAGTAAAGTAATAGTGTTTAAACTAACTGCAGCACATCAGGCAGAATAAAAATATAATATTGGTCTGAAATTACTGATAACTTTATTAATAATGAAAATTTTAAACGTCTAACCAAACTTTCATATAACAATCCTCAAAAACAGAACAAAAAAGAGATTAAAGTGTGGCAGCAACATACAAAATGGAAATACAGGCACATTAATTTATATGCATAAATTTTAACTGACATACATAAATACAAACCTATAGGGGAAGGGGGGGCATAACGGGGACGCGAGGCACAACGGGGCCCCCCACGCATACGAGTAACTACACTCACTAGCGGTAATTTGTTTTCGCTAATAAGCGGCCATTTTGAATCAGTCTTCAGTCCCTAAGTGTCCAGCGAGAAGGCTGCACGCGTTTGATTTTTAAAACAAAAAACTTTTTTCGACGTCTTCTGATCTAATTTTGTGTGATAAGAAAATGCATGTAAAAAGGTAAGTGTTTGTGATATTGCTTTCATTTTTTGAATGATAATGTTTTGATCAAAATCACTCTAACTATTGTTCTGTTTTATTTGTAGGTTATTTTAAACAATGTTAGACAAGGGGGCATAATGGGGACAATATTGTGGGGCACGATGGGGTATGTATATACCATAATAATCAAAATAAAAACGAGTTAGAAGAACGGCAACAACTGAAACGGACGAAGAAGTGTACAAATACAAATGACGAGTGGTTGAAGAAAAATCGGAAACAAAAAACTAAGAAACCTCGCTCTGACGTTGAAAATGTAGACGACGACGCATCATGCATTTATTGCGCGGACTTGAATTACACTTATTTGAAGTCTTCGGAAGGTTGGGTGGCCTGTCACCCATGTGGACATTGGGCCCACACAGCCTGTGCAGGTGTTGATGACGAAAATATTGAAGAAATCCACATCTACTCACTCTGTCAGACAAAATAATCGTATACCCCGTACTGCCCCTAATCGGGTACCCCATACTGCCCCTACCCTGGGGCACGATGCACAGTGGGCTGGATTTGAAAAAAAGGAACTTAGGATTTTTTTTTTGAAATTACGAATTTTTTTGGTGTCATTTGCTAGAGGCTACTTATGCCATCAACATTTGTGATATAACATTTTTTCGAGAAACGTATACTTAATGAGTTTTGGCAACAAATGTGTTTTTTTACTATGGAACGTTACCTTACTTGCCTCAGATCTCCAAGTGGGGCACTTATCCCGTATTCTTAATACCTGAACCTTATTATGTGGGTCTTTAGCTATCCATTGGTATATTTTTTACAACAGGATAGCTGCCACCTTGCCCGATATATGCTTTCGAAACATGGTACTTTTTTCGTTATTTTCCCATACACGCTTGGCATTTAACGACTACCAGGAAATGAAATAATCAAGAAATTGAGGCTTAAATATAGTCGCTAGTTGACTAAACACTTTCTTTTCTGTTCATAATTGACTAATTATGAAAACGTCGTTGAAATCTATTGTTTTCATTTTTTCATATTTCTACTTTGGTAATGACTTGAACCGAAGATGAACGTTTGATCAGAGATAGCAATTTTATTGACACTTTTGCCCGGTAAAATGGAATCAAAAAGTAGAAGGTTCAAGAAGAAGATAAAGAAAACGTTGCTGCACGTAAGACCAGCATTCAAGCTGCATTTAAAAATCAATGTGGCCTCATCATTGATGTGGTCAAACAAGGAGCAGGTTTTAGGCGATTCAAAGACTTCGGCTCGGATTACTGGGATCGATGGGGACTTAATAGAAAGATTCCACATTATTCTTCAAACAATTGCGTGTGGAAAGTTTCTAAGTTTTCAAAGTTTTGTCAAGAGACAGCAATCTATTATGTTGAGTCATCATCCCCGGGTACTGCATGTAGTAAATTCAAGCATGCACAAGCTCCTCATCCATGGAGCTGATATAATTGAACATGTTAATTTGATGCCTATTGGGAAGCTTTCGGGAGAGGCAGCCGAAGCTCGAAACAAAGACTCGGAATAGAGTTTACAGAGAGAGGCATTCGAGGAAAATAAATCAAACGTTCATCTTCGGTTCAAGTCATTACCAAAGTAGAAATATGAAAAAATGAAAACAATAGATTTCAACGACGTTTTCATAATTAGTCAATTATGAACAGAAAAGAAAGTGTTTAGTCAACTAGCGACTATATTTAAGCCTCAATTTCTTGATTATTTCATTTCCTGGTAGCCGTTAAATGCCAAGCGTGTATGGGAAAATAACGAAAAAAGTACCATGTTTCGAAAGCATATATCGGGCAAGGTGGCAGCTATCCTGTTGTAAAAAATATACCAATGGATAGCTAAAGACCCACAGAATAAGGTTCAGGTATTAAGAATACGGGATAAGTGCCCCACTTCGAGATCTGAGGCAAGTAAGGTAACGTTCCATAGTAAAAAAACACATTTGTTGCCAAAATTCATTAAGTATACGTTTCTCGAAAAAATGTTATATCACAAATGTTGATGGTATAAGTAGCCTCTAGCGAATGACACCAAGAAAATTCGTAATTTCCAAAAAAAAATCTTAAGTTCCTTTTTTTCAAATCCAGCCCACTGTGCGATGGGGTTTTCGACAGGGTTTCGAAATTTAAAAATTAAAAACATTTGTTAATTCGTTATTTCGCCAAATTCTATGCCATATGATAATTTAATAAGTAACCAAAGGGTTGTGATAAGTTTTAATTAATAAATATATGTTGTTCATTCTTTTATTGTTCATTTCCCTTAACGTCCCCGTTATGCCCCCCCTTCCCCTATCTAATAAAAACGATTTTAGGTCACGTATGTGCTTAGAAGTTCAATCATAAAATTATTCTGTACATAGGGTACTTGATAACTAAATACTTACCACAGTATTCATAGATTAATCAGAAGTTACATTAGTAAAAATACATTATGACCCTGTCAGTTAAGAGGGTTAAGAAAGCTAAGTAAGGGCGATATAAAACGAGCATAAGTAATACATATAATCCTACTTATATTATAAATGTAAAAGTTTGTGAGTATGTGAAGATGTATGGATGTTTGTTACTCTTTGACGTTAAAACTACCGGACGGATTTGGATGAAAATTTGCAGTAATATAGGTTATACATCAGAATAACACATAGGGTACTTTTTACCGCGGGAAAACTTCTCATTCCCACGGGAAACCGACTTCCACGCGAACGGAGTCGCGGGCGGCCACTAGTATTAATATAATATAATGTTTAAGCGCCTATCTTCAAACGAAAAAATAATATTTTGTTATTTAAAAGTAATTTGTACAGAGCATAAAAACATTGGACTGGAAATTTCCTTGCACATGTAAATGTCCACACAACTCTTGAAAAAAAAATTAAATGAGCTTTAAAAACTGTCCCATAGCCTTGATATTTTTATTCGCTAGTCTATTAAAACTGAAATTACAATAAAGTATACCGCTGCATGTTAACACAGACATAGATACACATTTAACTACGACTTTATTCGTGTCTAAACGTCGAAGCGACGTTTACGTTCCGACTAAACGCTCAGTTAATTACCAGATAGTTATCTGAATCGTGTAAAATAAAAATGGTCGCTTTGCCGTTCGAGCGGTGGCTACCACAGGCTTAATTACGTACACTGATAGCGAATAATCACTAGAATAAATTGTTGGAAAACGGTTTCCATTTGTTTTTAGTTCATTTGAAATACTAAGCGTGTTCGGTGTAATAAAATAGATTACAAAGAAAAGATTGGACTGTTTGTATTGTGTATCTATACAGTTGTCTAGAGAGACGCAGTTGTGCAGTATTTCCGAACGTTCGAAATTAAGCTTACTTTTTGATGACTTCGGGTCTTACACGCGGTCATTTTGTATTAAGACCCGAAGTCATCAAAAAGTAATAAATAAGAAGCGCGAGAGTTTAAAAATAACAATGCATTTAAGCTTGTTTCAGAACTTTTGACAGCCGCGTACTACCTTCTTCTGTTACAAACCTCTGCTGTAATAAAGAGTTGCCAATTCCATCTTTCGATAAGTGAAATTAAAACGGTGGTCAATATAGTGTCAGTTAATAGCGTATCTCCCTCTGACAATAGTTTAAAATGGTTCGTAATTAGCGGTGCGGTGCGCGGGTCCGGCCGGAAGCTGATACCATCTACAGCGGGCGCGCGGGGGGGGCGGGGGGCCGAGGGCTGCGGGGAAGCGGGGAGAGGGGGCAGATTGTTAACCATTGATTTACAGCTAAACATGCGTTAAACGTTGCGATGGACACGAATATGCGGTGTTTTAGCACTAACCAGTGAATAATTCCCAAAAAGGCCAATAAAAGACTTAGAATACATATTTTTTACTTTGCAATTCCCAGCGTAATAAAACGACAAATAAGAATCTAAAATAAAACTACAGATATATTTCAATTAAGTTTGATTGAGTTCTTTTTTATCAAAGAAGATACATAACATTGAGTAAGTACATTAATATTAAAAACCAAATTGCATAAAATATAAATTGTGTTTTTATGGCATTTAATGTTGGTACATTATTTAAGTTAACGTTTCATTTATCATACCTAATAACTGATAACTGCTGTTATTATACTCCTAGCCGCCTACTCGTTAAATGTTTATATTATGTTTAGTTCTAGTTCGTAATATTACGATATACATATTAATAAACGGACAGTTAACAAAACTTGCTTTAACAGGAAATATTTTGTTGTTGTTACAATCATTTGAACCATTTGGGTATTTGCATTTACATCTTTCGGCAGTTATAGTAACGATGGTGAAAAGTAATTCGTGTAGCTACAAATTGTAGGTAGGGCGCTCATACGACCTCAACCTTTTTTAAGCAAAAATATATGAAGAATGATATTTTGGAATGAAAATACATTAATAATTTCACAAAGCTAAACTCAGCAAGTGTTTAATTAACGCGTTGATGTCGTTAGTAAGTAAACAATATTGAGGAAGAAGAAAATCCTGAATAAAAACTGTTCGTGTTAAACCCAGATACTCTTTATTGGTCTGAATTATAATTTCCGAAGTAAGAATCATCAATGGTCACACACAATTACACTGAACGTATTCCAGTCAATACTTCTGTTTGAGTTAATCATCGATACAAAAGAAATAGAATTATTCGCGATTCGCTGATCGGTTTTATTAATTAATATTCATTTATTTATGATTGTCTGGCATGCTTCGCGGTGGTTAACTGAAGAGCCATTATTTCATAGTTGGCACTTGAAGACAGTCGGTATCTTAATAAGTTTACTTTAATAATGACGATGACGTAAATACATTATTATTATTTTCTTAATTTTATCAGAAACGTTCTAACCGTTGATTTATGTGAAAGATCCACGATCTCATCAATTTTGTCATTGAATATCAAATACATTTTAACTGCTTTGTTTACTAACATTTAAATATACTATTTTAAACTAGGATTAAAAAGGTGGTTCAAAATCCTTGACTTACCCCTTTTAAACACACGCGATGCCTCACGTGGGCTATTGCTGAAAACGACCGTTTTCCGATTACATCTGCGTTCACGTCTGAGGGGGCAACGGGGCAAGTGGGCAAGCGGGGCAAGCGGGGCAAGCGGGGCAAATCCGCGGGGGTTGATGTTAATTACTCCGTTTTGTGAACATGACCGGTGGCGTGCAACTCCAGCAATCAACAACCGCTGACTGATTGCTTTTTAAATAGCTTTTATGCTCACTAAAATGTTTCTAAGGAAATAGAAAGAACGCGGACTTGTAAAGCGATTTGGGCCAACGGCGCACGTGAAACTCAATCTGATGGATGAAAAGTTTTGACTTTTCCATTATTTTTCTTTCTTTAAACCATTTTTTGTATTGAAACCTTTTTTCCGAAAAATCTATTATTTATAAAAAAAGGTTTGTTATTTTGTTTAATTTATAACATTGTAGCTGTTAAACAACGTGTAATTCCAAATCGCATGCACAATTTAACACCGGCGGTATTAAGTACGCTACACCGACACCTCACCTACCTACTGAGCTTAAAGGGCGGCTGCCGACTGGGACCCAAATACTTTGGGTGCAAATACCGATAAAGACTTTAATATAAAAAAAACACGAGATACTTTAGGTATTGGCTCCATTTTAATTTAATATAGAAGTTCTATGGTGCTAATTGTTTTTAGAAGCACCTTTTAAAAAATACATTTTTTTACCGTATCCGGACTGCTTGCATGTACCCAAAAGTGTAATGAAGATACACTAAAGTTTAAACTTATTTATAAACGGCTTGCAATACTAATCGCACACTTAAACAGCCAAAAACTTACGAAAACCAAATCCACAAGTTTGTGTTCCACACATCCACTGAACAACTAACAACTCCTTAAAAACGTTATACTTAATTAACGGTTTTCTTAGTCCTAATGTTTTATTTGGTCCCATATCCAGTCCTGCCTAGTCCCAGTGGTCGTCCGCCTGTAGCGTGACAAATGTGAGTTAGCCTCGCACCGCGCCGCTGCGATGGACACTGCCGAGCTGCCTTATTATTTCTTCACACAGGGATTGTTCGCCTTTTATTGTTATTTATCACCAAACAGATATAAACAAGAAACCGTACGGAACATTTCAATGCAAAGATAACCCAACGGTTGGTGAATGTTTGAAAGAAAACATAAAGTTAATTGACAACATTTTAATTACAAAACACCACAAAATCTATTGGACATAAAATGCCGATCAGATTGCTTAAGTACATCGCCGTTACTTCATTTATAGCATTAGGTACTTTATTACATAATTTAATACTCTAAATAATGTATTTAATACTAACAATACATACATAAAATGAGTCGTATTTTATTTATATTATAATATACAGTATTTTGCACAGGGTCCTATGTTGAGCCATAGTTACCAATTAATTAAAATCTAGTAATACTACACAACTATACATCTTATATTCTAGTTTATTGTGTTACGGAATAGTTTAATGTTAATCATTCAACAGCAATAAGAAAAGAAAACCACGTTTAATTTATATAATTGCATTTGATGCGAAGTTATTTGCACTTTGGAGATAAAAAATATATGGAACAATTAGGAGTCTGTCTGTCTGTTAATTGTATTGTATTGTGAGAAATACAGTATCGTGTGAATCTTATCATTCTTACACAATTTAACCGTTTATAACAGTTACAATTAATCATGGTTGGAATTGTAATCAAATTAATTTTCCTATCTTGTGAGGAGAACAAAACACAGATCAAACAGAATGCTAAACTAAAGCAGCAGTTTTAAATAGGAATGATCGAAGTATGGAGTGATTTGTTTACTTAAATAATCTCTTTATTACGCGACAATTATTAATAACTACATTAAAATAATTACTTAATTAAAATCTGGGGTAATATCACATACGTGGGACGAAGCCGCCCCTTCACTTTTAAACAATTTGTATCAAAAATAACGAATTAGGAATTATTGTTCAAGCGAATAAGTTTTGTTTGAGTGCAAAATGTGTTTTAGTGATTTTTATCTACGCCCATACATGGTCTGTCATATATAAATAAGTGTCAGCGCAACCGCTGATTGTTTGAGACACTTTACTCTCGCGGGAGACCACAATCAAAGCAAAATTTGGAACCAATCAAAGAAGGCGTTACGAAACGAACCAAAATAACAACAATGGCGTCTGTTTGTACCTAAGCTCTAAGCGAGTTAGTCTTTAAAATTACACATCACTGATTGTCTGCTGCGCTCTGAGCCGTGAGCTACGAGCACTTCGTACAAATGTCACTGCTTCCGGTTCACTTTTCACGTTTTGCGCCGTGACGCTAGGAGAGTGGTTAGTTCTGTCATAGATTCTAGACGTGGATGTGTTCATCTTCGTCGTCGTCGTCGGACCTCCGCTCGAGGGAGTGGTCGGCAGGGGAGCGCGGCGGGGGCGGCGCGGGGGAGCCGGGGTCCACGTCGGGGGAGGGCGTGCGGCGCGCGTGCGCGTAGTAGCCCAGCGCGCCCAGCGCCGGCGCGCCCAGCGAGCCCAGGTGCGCCGACGGCCCCGGCAGGCCCAGCCCGAGCGGGGGCACGCCGCCCAGCGCGGCGCCCGGGTACAACCTGAACCAACACACGCACAATACACTCCACTGTACCTACATTATGTTATACCCTAATCTAACAATTCAAAATCAACCGCATGGTATCTAGATTTTTATTTTAGAGAAAACTCTACATGCCGAATAAGTGGGACAGTTTATGAGAGCTCAAATTTATCATATGATTACAGAGAATCAGATTGATGCAACTTAACTTTGTCATAATAGAAAAGGGTAGTCGGATAACTAAGTAGTCCTGGTTCCTCATCCTAATCCTGTTGATTGTTAGGAACATAAAATCATAAAAGTCTATAGAATATGTTTTTTACTTGAAGGTTTATCTTTATTGAACGTGAATCAACGATGAATCTGAATCAACTATCAAACTTAACTACCTAACATTGTCTCCCTCATCAAAGTCTCGTCTTACCTATAGGGCAGCGGTTTTTGCAGCGTGTTGTTAGCGGATGCCGCCGCCGCCGCGGTCGCCGCCGCCTGCCGGTAGTAGAGGTCGGCGGGGGGCGCGGGCTGCGCGGGGTACGCCGGCACGCCCGCCCAGTACCCGCCGTACAGCCGCTGGAAGGCGGCGTAGTTGCCCGCCTCCGCTAGTAACTCGAGCCCGACGGCGGTCTGCCGCTTCCATTTTGTTCTGAGGGCAAAAAAAGACAGTTTATTTGATAAGTTTTAATAAGAACTTTTTATAAATGGGTTTTTTTAAATTTATTTATTAATAATTCATGTGCAAATGCACAGTAAAGAAAACACAACAAAAATAAAAGTAAAAGAAAAGATTTTACAAAGGTATCAAGGTACTACTTTTCCCTTAGAGGAATCTGGTGAGAAAGCAAGTTCCGTGCGTACTTTTAATAATAAAATAAACATACACATGTAACGTAATGAATAATAAATTTAATTTATATTTTAGAGACAAACTTTGAACAGATTCTACCTAAATTTAGATAACAAAACATTGTTATAAGCTTTGCTGGTTGCCAATATTCAGAAACAACTTTCTATAAAAACTTTAAAGTAAAGATGCCTTTAATCTTATTATTTGTTGAATTATAATTTTAACTGTCATATCTCATATCGATATTACGCTAAATAATGTCATTTCTCTACCGTATTACTTTACAAATGCAACAAAACGTTCACAGTTCATTAATTCTGCTACTTAGACCTTCATACACCGCGTATCCCACAAGAAATAACCCAAAAATGATTTATAAGTGCGTGCTCAGCTTAAATCGGTTTTAAAATTTCCTAAACCACCGTTTACACTCTCAAACAGTCATATATCAATAACCCTGGAGTCCCGTGACCCCAATCGTCGTCAAATTTGTCACAGACCACTCGACTAACAATAGCAAAGACCGCAATAGAAGAAACTAATAAAAAATGTATAAATAAAATAATAAATTTGACAAAACGTCTTCGTGCACTCGAGGAGCCAGCGGAGCGTGTTCGAGTGCTCTAATTTGATTTATTTGAATCGTTTGTAAAGGGTGAACTGGTATAAATTACACTATATAGCTGCAGGGATGCTACCGAATACAGTAAATGTTTGTCTTTTCAAATAAATTCAGTAACCGAAAGCAATTTGTGGCAATAAAGATCTCAACTTTATAATTTGCTGTTTTTTAGGACGGGGTTGGGTTGTCGCTTTTATTGTTGTTCGGATTTAGTTAAGAAGATTTATAATTATCAAACGTTAAATTATACTTAAGTTGTAGTAGCTGTGTACTTTATTTTACCGAATTAAAATACAGGTATGTCCGAGAGTAGAGTTTGGAATTGCTGTTTGGAGTTCCGACTTTTCTGTGTATTGGTCGGTTTAAAACCCTCTTTACGAATATTATTATTATTAAATTAGTTTCAATGACAATAGTTCCAATTATATTAAATTAATTTAAATGCGAAAACGACCCCGCAATATACCAAACCAAACAAATAAAAACTACCCTCGTTTCCAAATTTAATTTTCGTTCTGCATTTGTCGATTAGTTGCAAAGTGGTGCTTCATTGTCATCGAGTAGTCTTTTTATATGCGTCTGGGCATTATGATCGTTATTATTATTTGATGTTCCATTGTTGTGTCTCGTGGGGCTGCGGTTGTTAGCAGACGCTCCGCTGGTTACCTCCTTAATTAATAAAATTTCACTAAACGCATCATTTAATTTTACAGCTCGTTGTAAATTAGGGGGAGGTTGTCCTCGCTCATCTTTCATAGCGATAATTTATTACTAACCGCGATAGGCTTGCCGTCAGCTGTGGTGAACTTAATTGTTTAATACTTATAATTAAGGCTCATTGTTTTAATATATCTAACTACAAATAAGTTCAAGTGTACGCAGAATCAGTAGCAATACTTTAAATCATCGCGATCATCAATCAAGTCGTTTCGGTTTATATCCAAGCCGAGGGCACTTATTTAATTGTCAAGTGTTGAATGAGAGGCAATCTGCTGAACGACAGTGCTCCCTTGTTCCTGCCCCAGGCTACGAACAAAAAGCTCGAGCCGCACTTAAATTTCGACTGCCATCTCAAGACACTTATCAGACACATCGAACCTCTCTTTCTTGCACCAATTAAGTATTCCGAGAGCGGGTTTTCTCCGTCCCTTTCCCTCGGCCCCGGTGGAGTCAGAGTACGCTCCGCCCAGTGGTTTAGTGATTTGATGCTGCGTGAACTGATTCAATTGTTGTGCGAGAAGACTCGGCCGAAAACGCACCTTAAGCGTTCGAGTTAAAGTCGAAAATTGCCCGATAAAACGGAACCGCTTACGTCTTGTCTGAGGGGGAGGATGTTTATCTCGATTTGGGTTTTTCGTGGACGTGATGCGAATTCAGCTTATATATCCGGTGAACAAAGAGTGCTAGTATCGATCGGAACGGTTTGCACTACATTGGAGTTGCGTCTGTTTGGTTCTGAGACGATGGCGTCAATTGAAGCTTCGTTCGAAGGTTATTTATCCGCTGCTTAGAAAGTTTCCGAACGACGAGAGTTCTTGTGGGAATTGCTTCAAGTTGTGAGCTTTATTGTTATGAAAGGTATAATGTTTACATATCATATCGATACCACTCTTTTGTTGTTATGCTTACACGTACAGGAACCTAATGTATAGGCATATGTTTCGGTGTGTCTTTGAAAATATTAAGTAGGGGTTTCGATTTTATAGCTATAAATTAGATACCTAAGTTCGGTAGTCATCGATAAATAGCAGGTACTGCACTTTTACATGGAAATAGATGATTGATCTAACAAAAACTTAATAACATAGGAAAAACGTAGTTAAACCTATTATAAGTCTTAAACATAAGTTCTAGATCAATTTAAACTTAACCGTTTAGTTAGTCATACAAAATTAAACATTCGGAATTGCATCACGACCGAATTTAGAATGTCTAAATTATAAGGCAAAGCTACTGAGTCTGGACTCATATTAATAGCATACAGAGCCAGAAATGGCATTAGTAATATTATGATTAGTAGTTAAATGATCAGGCTGGCGACCCGAGCGTCCTTGGTTCGATTCCCATGTCTCTGCGAGGTGTAATTTGGCGGGTTCCGTCTAACCGATTACCTGGTTCTTGGTAGGTGGATGTGGAACCCGCGCATTATGTCATTACTCGAGTGCGCCTGCACACGTACCAACCACTCGATTCAAGATCTGCGGGTTTTCGGTGAGCCGCTTTTCACTGTGGCTTACTTTCGAATCAATCAGCCGATTCGCAGTTATGTCGACTCGGGTTTTTATTGACAAGTAGAAATTGTATGTATTTTGATGTGTTCCGCAAAAAGATGTTACTCTTTGTAAATTCAAGTTATCTTACTTTTGAATGTAGTAGGTTAGTTTTCGTTTTAAAACCAAATGATAACTTATTTATTGATCAAGTGACCTTATCATATAAATAAATCACTTTCTGTTTCTATTTGTGTTTCTCAATCGAACTCTAATAAAGTCAACGGTGATTTTTTATTAAAAAGCTATCGATTTATCGTAACTCATACGTCTAGATGTCGGTACGGCGTCGATACCTCGTGACTATGTCATTAGGTACGTGTGTCATTAGATAATGGTCGCGGATTACACGTCTGTGTACACTAAACGCCGCTAAACGACGCCGACCACCGCCGCCGATTAGACACACTACCAACCTACAAATATAACACTACCAACCTTACCACACAAGAAACAAAAACCACTAAACAAATGACAGACGTCCACATTAAGCTTTTAACGATCTTGTAGGATCACACGCGGCAACCCCTAATTTCAGTAAACGATTTTTTTTATATTTGCATTTTAAAACGAGTAAATTACGACCTCTCGCCGACAGGATGCGCCGCGCTGCCGTTGAGTAACTTTAAAATCAGAAGCTCTGTTAATGCATGTCTCAAATTATCGTTTGCTGTAACATGACTCCGAATTGCGACCATTCACGCCTGTGAGCGTATTGTGTCAGGTTTTGAGAGTCATTGTCCATTTCGGGTGGTTTTTTTGACTTCCACATTACGCGCGGCGGTTTGAATCTATTCAGAAACAATTAAGCAAACATCTTCGAATGGGTATTATAATAATGGTGTCAAAACGTCGGCGGAAGCTGGGTAATGATTGGGTGGAGGCAGCGCGGGCGCCGCCGCGGCCGTGACTTGCACTCCGCGGCCAGCTTTCAACTCACCGATTGGAACAAACATCGGATGACCTATCGAGTGTACGGTGTGATACTTTATAAGTTATTATATTAACAAAGAGTGTGTTCGCTTGTGGAAATGGATATTCGATAAAATAATAAAGCTATCACACTGAAAGTTGGTCATTAGTATTTTTGCAGTAGTTGTTACTGTGAATTTTGTCAAAAACCCAGTTCATTTTCTCCAATCATTATTTGTATATTCTTGGTAAAGTTAATTTCCCCTAAATATTGAAGAATAACCTTGTGTTACACAATTCGTACAATCATACTCATTATTAACTCGAAAGCCTGCAATAACAAGAAAACGCATTATGTACCGTTCAGTTTTAACGCAATACAAATTCTCAGTAAAAGAAACTTAATAATTATAAAACAACGGCATTACTCAAATTACGTGGTATATTTTGTTTAAAGACTCTTCTAATAACAGAAAATGCAAATATCCCAATTAAATTGTTTGTAGAGAATCAAATTAAGTATTTTATAATTAATTCTACTAAGTATAATGACCTGAAAGCCGAGTACCGTGTAAGTAATTAAGGTAATTTTGATAAATTAAAAAATTGAGAATTTCTTAGTTGATTGTTTCGCCTGTTGTCTAATAGAATGGGTCCTACCTCAAGGCGGGCTAGCTCATTGTCGTCGCAGAAGGCGTGACTCGACAAAAACAGTTGAAAGTCGCCGCACGACAAAAGCCATTTAAATCTTCAATTAACTCCGATTTCACACCCGTTCATGAACCACAAAATCGGGACCCAAACATTAGTTTACCAAAATTAAGGTAAATTGACAAAACTGCGGAAAAAATCAACTGATGAAAAACTGTAGACAAAGACGGCGTGCGGTGCGGCGCCGGCGACGATTTTAGTGCGTGCTAAATGTTGTTGTTGAACTAACACTGCGGCGGAGTTATGGGTAGTTAACATCCTCTTTTATTGATAAGTATTAAACCGTTGCAATTTTATAAATTGAATTTGGGCGCTAAGATCACGTCTTAATAAGATACGATATCAAATACAACATCGCAATACTTACATTATATTTACTGCCAAGCAAAGTCAAAATTGCAATTAATGTACGTTTACGTAAAGTTTGCTATTTTTAACCACAAACAAGTTTAAGCTTTATTATAATCAATATTTATGAAAAAAATATTATACAATTTAATAATTTAAATCCTGAACTCTACATTCCTTACAACAATTAGCTTTAATTAACATTCATGATTTTGCATAATTAGAGAAATAATTAATTTTAAAAATGATTTTCCAAAATTCTTTATCAAAGTTTTTAATCAGAACAATTAAAGTGGTGATTAAGGTTTGTTGTAGCTACCGTGCGCAGGCGCCGGTGGGTCGCTGCGCGGGCGCATAATTACAAACGTTTGTTTTTGAAATGGCCGCAAGGGGACGACGCAGCCTTGGGTGGCTGCGGGACTCGACTGACCAAACTTACCCAATAGTTAATGTCACATTAGAAAACATTTGTTATTATTATCAGCTGTATGTGTGTAGAAAAACATTTGTTATCACTTTTGATCTAATTTAGGTATAAATCTAAGCCAATTTTTTTTCTTAATACGCTTACATTAATACGGCGCTCTGCCTAAATCATGAAGGTAAAGCGTTTCAAGCAATCCCATTAGAAACACCTTTTTAAATAACGACGTTCATATATAGCCCGTCTCGTTTATAACTTCCAAATTAGGCTTTAATTATTTCCTACAGAAAGTTATCAAACTATTATTGTATGAGAAAACAATTACATTGTAAGTAGCAGTCGGTAGCCTCCAAACTTCACAGAGCAGATCATCTCGATAAGTGTTGTACATATAAGATGTGAAAGAAAAAATAATGCTGAGTCAGCACCGCTTTGTAGTCGCCGACTCTCTCACGCCGCCGCACTAATAGAATATTTTGTTAGAACAATGCAAAGCTGAATTGACTTGTTTGTCTTGTATACGATTTGAATTTAAATTGTAATAATAGTTAATTACTGAGCTTTATTTTTTGTTCATTCAGTTGCAGATTATTCAAGATTTTTTAAAGAAGGTGTTTCATAAAATAGTTTTGAAGGAATTACGGAGGTTGTATTAAATACTTTATAACATAGATATTTATTTATACACGGACAAATTCCGAATTACAAATTCGGTTTTATTTATTACCCTCAGATTTATTAGTTTAACTAAAAGTTTGTTGTAGGTACTGTAATATTATTGTGCCTACGGCTATTTTTGTTCCTACATAAGAATTCCAAATTTTTTCTATCTCAGCTACAAGTATTTTTATCTCAGAGAAGTAGTAAAGGCTTATTTATTTTCTGCTTTAATGTTGAAAGCATCATGGGGTAAACATCTTTAGCGTACTAAAGATTTTTTCGATCTATATCTTAGTTCTCAAACTAAGGTATCAGTCCCTGAGATAAAGGCCAATAAAAGTGTGTGTACTAACCTCCTATTCTGGTACCAGGTCTTGACCTGCGTGTCGGTGAGCCCCAGCTTGGCCGCCAGCTCCATGCGGTCCTGCACGCTCAGGTACTTCTGTCTCTCGAACGACTTCTCCAGGGTCTGCAGCTGGTGGTCCGTGAACGCAGTCCGCGCCTTCCGCTGCTTCTTGGCCAGCGCAGACGCATCCCCACCGCAACTCTTACTCGAAACATCGTCCGAATCATCCTTAACACCTGCCGAAAAATGTGAACGTCAGACGAAAGTATAAATTTGTAATACGAAGCAAAATTAATGTGCCGCTTAATCGTAAATCATTTAAATTGAGCTCGTAAACTAGTAAATTGCTTAATACGATTTCGAGTTTTAGTTAGTTTAGGTAATAGACGAGTTTATGTAACAGGTCCTTTTTCAATTGTTATTTTGGGTTTAACCAAAGTTATTTTAACTGTCAAGTTTTTAAAGCATAGCCTTCAGAACCTAAAATTCTTAGCTTAATTGTTTATTAAGTATTTGCGTAATTCGACGTTCTGATTTCGGAATGGTAACAACAAAAATGGGTAGAATCATCAATTAGGTGCGGATCGATCGACGCGCGCGACGCATAATTACCGATCGGATGACCGCCCGCTCACCTCCAATTAACGGCTCCACGGGTTTCAATATTCACACTATTATTGGACGCCGAAATCTATTTCAGCCTCACTATAGATATGTTAACTATTCCGGATGGAATAAACAAAGCGCTTAAAGCGAGTTAAAAGCTTTTGAATACGCAAATACTTCCTTAGTTTTTTAAATTTAAAATAACGTTAGAATTTTTATTCGCTTCCTGAATTATATTTTTTCAAGTAAGCAACTCTTCGAAAATAAAGATGTAAATGATTCTAAACTCATTTGCCAACAATTTGTATCTGAAATTATAATAATGGATAATATTTGTGTAGGCGCTACGAAGGCCGCGAACACCCGATTATGTTAATATCTTAACTACGCGCACTCTTGAAAATTATTTATCTATTAATCGGTGACAAGTCATCGATCATTGCGCGGGAGATATTTGAGAATTTACATACGCTTACATTAGGAACTCGTTTGAGGTAACATTTTGGAACTGCATTTTGAAAAAAACTTTATTTTGTATTTTTACCTACGGCTAGGTTATTATGTAAGCCAATGGTAATCGAATGTCATTTTTTCAACAATTCTGGATAACGTTAAAATTAATGAAATGATCACTGATGAAATTTTATTATGATGAAAATCGTATTTAAATCCGTTACGTGAAAACAGAAAATTTTAGAAGAAGCTAGTGGATTAACTCACAAACGGACGGATATCGACTTTGAAGTATACCATATTACGATTATTTGGTATATCAGCATTTTCTTCTAAATGTACTGCCAATGTATCACTAAATATTTCAATAAATCTCTTGGTCAACTCAAAACCAGTTTACAACGACGACGAAGAAGCCCCGTGTCCATCAACGTACGGCTTCTGTGGTCAGCTTCACCTCACTTCCTCCGATCACTTGCCACAAGAACCTCCAAGACACAAGCGTAAGGATTTGGTGAAATCTACACCCTCAAGTACAGACAAATAAAAAACAAAATCGATTAACAACTATCATCGATTCACAAAACTAGCCAACAGAAAAAACGAATGTAACTGGCAGGTTATCGAATGAAACGAAAACAAATGAAGGAAGATAACGTTCCATTGACAAAAACCCTCATCTTAGATTAAATTGTAATAAACGAACAGCGTGAAAACTGATTTACACCGGTGGTAATTAACAAAACTAATAAACAATTTGATTTATAGCACTTTTTATTCGAGGAACTGTTTATCAGTTTAAACATAATTAAGTAAATAGCTCAGATACTGGGGAGCTATAAACGTCTCTTTTTAATTAATTTAATTATTGAAACACCGTTTCATAGAGGCAGTGGAACAGGCTGGATGTCGTAAAACCATGGTTGAGTTGTAATTTTGCCAAATTAACTAGTTTTTATGCAGCTGCTAAGTAATAAATATAGAAACTCGACTTATAATAACTTCAATAAATATTTACAATTTAAGCATCGATTGGTTTAAGCGGCCGTACTAGTTGTAACAAAAGTGTTTCGTAAAAACAGTGTAACATCACTATAAGTTCACGTAAACGTAAGCAAGTATCCGTTTAAGTAATTCGAGTGATAAAACAAAAGATTAAGTGCAATATACCGAGTATTACCGAGAGGAATTAGTTCAGCGGACTGCGAACGACGCGGTTGCGGTTTGCCACCCGTGTGCTTCACATTAACTGCCAAAAACACACGAAAGTAAACCTTATTGATGAAAAAATTAGGTCCATGTTAATGAAATTGAGAGGGGATCATGTGTGTGGAAATTAAAATAGGTAGAGCTTGCAGTTTTACTTCCTCCGGCCGGGTGCAGGTTATTATAGTTTTGTTTTCAACAACAGATTAAAAAAATGAGAGTATTTATTTGCTTTTTAGCAAATGTATTGTACCGAACATCGTTGCTAACATATAAGAATTAGGCTAGGCTATCAAAAGTAGGTATCAGTGATTACTGAGGTAAAATAAGTAAGACTAGACACAAAAACTCGTACCTAGGTTTTTTCAACGATAAAGGTAATTAAAAAGCTACTTTATGTTGCCAGTGACTTTTTTAAAACATCGAGACATCATTTACGTCCTGCTACCGTGTACAACGCACAGAACTTAAACCGTGTTAAAATTACACCACGTCTCTACAAAACTGTAATCTTCCCATGTTGTATTGTGTACACTTGGTGTTTTTACCAGTGTCCCTTTAGCAGTTTTGTACGTAACGTAATTGCTTGGTACCAGCGGGTCCATTAGTGTTTTGCCGTTAATTTATTATAATAAACTCCAACCGCCTGTACCCGCTCGCCCGTGAAAATTATTATCATTAACCACAATAATACTCTGATGGTATTGTTTTAAGGCTACCGAGTTAGGAACTTAATGACAACGACTTATTTTAAAGACTTGCAACTCTTTTTTAAATATTAGTTTACATATTTTAAATAAATTAACAGCATTTTTATGTTGAATGCCCAAATAATGTTTTTACATTTATGGTACGAAAAAGGAAACAAAACTTAAGTTATTGGCTGATAGAAAAAGATTTATTTTTACACCTTACTCTCAATAGGTCTATTTATGATGACAGATAAGTCACAGCTTTTAAAAGCCAGTTTCTTCCTTATATCTCTGAATGATGACACATGTAAATATAGCTTATTTTATTACCATTAGGAAATGAACAAAGTGGCAGCATTATGTTTTTTGTTAAAATAACTTTGACCCTTACAAATGTACATAATACAATTATATCTTAATGTGATTTTAATTTTAAACCCACCTTTACAAATGTGGTGTTAATTTAGTATTTTAATGTTTGATTATGGTACCTTTGTCAGCATTTGAGTTGAAATCCATTTGCGAATGAGTTGCAAAAATGGAACGAATGAAGGTAGTTATACTTATAATAAATACATATATGACGATTCTCACTAAAAGACACAATAAAACTTTGATCGTTTTATTTACGAAATATGAAAGATATTTCCTAATTTTCTATAAGGACACTCAAATTTTTTTTTTTAATATAGTTCTATTTATGAAATTGATCACTCAGACGAATAGTAGGTAGAAGTTTCCTATATCATTGTAGTTCCTTACGTATTTAAAAATCTAACATAATTTTCAAAACAGTTTTCCAGTTCCGATGTCCAAAGTATAATAAAAAGTTATTGCGTTATTGCCATATACAGGGTGTCCCAAAACTCGACGTCAACCCGAAACCGGGTGACAAGGCAAGTCATGCTGGTTATCAGAAAAATGTTTAAAAAAATCTAAGTCACGTGTTCTCAAAATTATTGGCATTTTAAAAAAACACGCAAAATTTCACACCCTGTGACAGTGTTTTTGCTGCTGTTGCCACAAATGTTCACTTTTGGAAACTTTTTTTTTTGATATGTAACCCTGAATAATGCTTCTCTAAACTGTTATCAACATTTCAAATCTAGCTCCTCGAGATTGCATAAAAATAGGACTTATTTCCAAGAAAAAAATTAAAAATTAAAAATGGCCTAGTTTTAACTGTCTGCATTGAAAAAAAATTGTATTACGCGAGTTTGGCAAGTTGTGTCAAAAGTTGGCGCATTTAGTAAGGATCCCAAAATGGTATGACACGTGGTAAATTGTAGTTGCTATCATGAACAAAAAAAAAATTCGTAAAAATCCAGTGTTCAACAATTTTTTCTTACCTGGTTAAAAAATATTCTAATGGGCCCAAGGTTTTCCAAAGAGTCGTAAATTGTAAGTAGTGACAAAGGAGTCTTTCTAGGAAGTGTAAGCGAGATAGTATTTGTGCTAAAGTGATTGAGTGAGACGGAGAGAGTCACCTTCTCAAGTGCGAGCGAGACAGGTATGGACGCTAAAGTGACTGAGATGGAGAGAGTCATTTTACCAAGTACGAGAGAGACAGAGAGTGACGCCAGGTATTCGCTATTGTAGATACACATTACAAACCAGTCAGTACGTTACGTTCCTTCGTTTACTGCGCTTGTTTTCGTATTCGTTTGTGTTGATTTCGTACTGTTTACTTTTGCTATGTTTATGGACTTGTGATTGCTTGCGATTTAGATTCGGACTGTTTGTTTTCTCTTAACGACGACCTTTGCTTTCCTCTGGACTATTGTGTGAGTGTGTGACAAGTGCCGAGATGTCTTCGTATACCACTCGCGAATACGCTAATATGCACCTTATTTATGGTGAGTGCAGGTGTAATGCCAGTGCTGCTGCCAGACTTTACCGCGAAAGGTACCCAAACGCTGCTCGTTACCCCGATTATCGGGTGTTTACGAATGTGCATCGGTTGCTCTTCTCAGAAGGCCGCCTCCCAAATCAAACGCATGGTGGAGGCAGACCCACAAACCCTATGGAAGAAGAAGTTCTACAGGCTGTCGAAGAAGACCCAAGTACTTCAGTAAGAGCTATTGAAACGAACACCGGAGTGCCCAAAAGTTCAGCCCACCGTATTTTAAAAAGAAATGACCTACACCCATACCACATACAGCGAGTACAGACATTATTACCCGGTGACTACCAAAATAGGGTGAATTTTTGCCGGACGATATTGGAGAGGTACAGAGATGACCCACTTTTTCTAACAAAATTTTTATGGTCGGACGAATCAACTTTTAAAAAGGACGGCTACGTGAACATGCACAACCTGCATGAATGGCGTGTTGAAAACCCTCATTTAACGAGACAGGATCGGTCCCAGTACCGATTCAAAGTTAACATGTGGACCGGAATTTTGAATGGCAAAATAATTGGTCCTTTTGAGTTGCCTGATGCATTAACTGGCGAGGTTTACTTAGACTTTCTTCAAAACCATCTTCCAAATTTATTAGAAGACGTGCCGCTAAGCATTTACAGAGAAATGTGGTTCCAACAAGATGGGTGCCCAGCGCACTTTGCTCGCCCCGTAAGAGAGTACCTCGATGAAGAGCTTCCTGGGAGATGGATCGGGCGGGCTGGACCAATCTCGTGGCCGGCCCGTTCACCGGACTTGAATCCTTTAGACTTTTTTTACTGGGGAGCTGTTAAAGAAAAAGTTTACGAGAAGCCCATTGGGAGTGAACATGAATTACGGCAGAGAATAGCTGAAGCAGCTCAATTTGTAAATAATGGACGATACGCTAGAAAGATAGCTCGATCTTTTTTAAAAAGATGTCGCGCTTGTATTGCCGCCGAAGGAAGGCATTTCGAACACTTATTATAACATTTTAAGAATTATTGTAAATTTTATTAATAAACATTGGTATTAAAATTTTGTTTTATTTAAAATTGAAACCTTTAACAATAAATGCTTATTCCAATGCACACACTAAAAAAAATAAATTAAAAGTGAACAATCTGTTCATTCAATAAAGATAGACGAGTACATCAGTACAATGTACAATTCAGTTAAATTTAATCAGTGTGTAAATTGGAAGCGGCTCCAATGTAACCAACGATAAGCTTTGCAATTTTAACCAAGTAAGAAAAAAAGTTAAAAATGGGTTTTCATGGAAATATTTTTTTTTGTTCATGATAGCAGCTACAATTTGCCAAGTGTCATACCATTTTGGAATCCTTACTAAATGCGCCAACTTTTGTCACAACTTGCCAAACTCGCGTAGTACAATTTTTTTTCAATGCAGACAGTTAAAACTAGGCCATTTTTAATTTTTAATTTTTTTCTTGGAAATAAGTCCTATTTTTATGCAATCTCGAGGAGCTAGATTTGAAATGTTGATAACAGTTTAGAGAAGCATTATTCAGGGTTACATATCAAAAAAAAAAGTTTCCAATAGTGAACATTTGTGGCAACAGCAGCAAAAACACTGTCACAGGGTGTGAAATTTTGCGTGTTTTTTTAAAATGCCAATAATTTTGAGAACACGTGACTTAGATTTTTTTAAACATTTTTCTGATAACCAGCATGACTTGCCTTGTCACCCGGTTTCGGGTTGACGTCGAGTTTTGGGACACCCTGTATATTAAGCGTTGCAAAAGCTCTTAAGTAAATTAGGTAACAGTTTGGGTGTGTTCAGCCTTGTCTAAATAAACAGCATTAAACTAAACGTCATGAATACATTAATTAGCAAGCGGTGGTCTTGTCTGCTGAATAATCAATGGATTGGATTGTGTCTATTGCATGCTGATATAAAGCTTAACTATTTTAATGTACGTTGAAGGTCATAAGCTTTAACTTTATAGGATATAGGATAGGTATGAATAAATAATGTATGTTTGAGTATATAGAATGATTGGCTAATAAATAAATAAAAAATTACAATCTGCCCAAAACTTCATATTTTTACTCTATCTGACCGATAAAAAAAATATACCAAATAATAACAATCGTTGTAGGTGGTCCCGGTTAAATAATAAAATGAACATTAAACATATTTCAATAATAAACTAATTCCAAAATAATAAATAAGTATGACAACTTCAATATGTTTTCGTATATTGATTTCATTGAATTAACCTAATTACAAATAGCTGGACCATGTGGGTTAATTTAACAGTTACCGGCATTTGCTTGCTGGTTTATATTTCGATAATTAATAATTTCACGCTGCCATTTATAATTTCAAAAACAAATACTTAAATTTTAATTTGCATTATTTAAAAAAAAAGTTGTATTTGAGGGTAATATAAATTAACTTATTTTTTGTTTTATAATATTGCTTAACCTAAATCTATCCGCTTTATTTTACAATGAATTAACTTTTCTTTGTTATCAATAATTATAATCACTTAATACAAACCACATGTTTTTAAAAAGGAAATTCGTTCAACAATGGACATGGTTTAATTGCAAATAAAGACTGTTCTAGTTACAGGCAGGCAATTATTGTAATACTTAGTTCAATTAATATGGAATTATTGCTTATTCATTGCACTATTAAAGCTTACAACCAGAATTATCTATTATTTCGTGTTACAAAGTAAATGAGATTATTTCAAAAGTATCAAAACAACCAAAAAATATCATGTTTAGGTATTTATTATGGTTATTTTAAACTTGTGATCTTCTTTATACTTATGAATATGCAAATGCGTAAGTAATTAGTTTTGAACAATTAAGCCCAATTATTTTAATATTACCTACCACGCACTTATAAAAAAAAGTTTTTTTTAAATACTTTTATTTTTAGTCAGTTAAGTAGGTATATAGTTTTGGTGCCTAAAATTGGATTTATGTCCTACGAAGTTTCTAAATCTGAATCAAACATTTTTTCAAACATCAGAATCAAATGTATCGAATAAGCTGAACTTCAAAGCGAGTGCCAAATCGATATCCGATCACATCAGTGTGTAATCGAATGAAAAAAATACATTTTCCAATCCGTAGCCGACTACTGGAAATTATAAATGTAATTATGTAACTCGGGTTTTTTTGTTATTCATAATCTCTATCACGATTTTAAACCACAAAAAATAGTAGATAGGTATTACAATAGTCTATTTTAATATTAATTGCTTGTAATTATATTACTCCACTTTGGTTTCGGTTATGGACCGTAAAATAAGTTGTTATGTAAAAAACAAAAAGTCTAAATTAGAACACACACTAAAGTCCATAAAATGACAGCTTATTTTAACCAAAAAGCATGTTCCTTAATTGACATTTAACTTTTATTGTAATTTATTTTAAATATTGTAGTAAAAAAACATTAACGTTAACGTCTAACTCAAACAGATTAAATTTCCAATTCAAATTATTCGCTTGACTATTTCGACGTTGGTATAAATAAATAAACTGTGGATAATCCGCACCAAAAAACTAATAGGCAAGTACCGAGATCAGCTTTTATAGTTTAAATTGGGTTCAATTTTACAGCTCCCAAAGCCTGTCAAACTGACACAAAGCTGAGAATGGAAGGAGTATTATGAGAACTCAAACTGACCCTATTTATATCAATTATAATCTTTTTATTAACAATAAGAAGTTTTGATGTTATCAAGCAGTTGCGATGAAAGAATTGTCACCTTTTCTCGACTTTATCGCGATGGCAAAAGTCACGGTATGTTTTGTGTCATTTGATTATAAACCTAAGTTGATATTAAATAGAGTTTATATCGGAGTGACGTATTAGTCGTATGGTTTAGGAGAAGGCATGCTAAGCAGCTTAGTGAAGCGGTGTGGTAGGCATTTGATTTGAGTCGTCGAGTGTACGTTCCGGTGTGGTACCGATCATCGACCAATATATCTACACGTACTGGTAAACACACAAGTGCTATACGAAAACCAACCTTACTTTAAATAAATATATTTCGAATATATGATTAAGATGTAATCATTCCTGTAGGTATCATATTAATCAGCGATGAAACCGAATTATGACTGTTATTACGTGTGCTTTTGTTATACAAATGGCCTTTTAAAAGTATGTTGCAGCATTTCAAGATCGCAGTAATTTTATTTTTTTCAAGGGAGCGTTGAGTAAATTTTACAGTTGCTTGGGAAGTTTAATTGCAGCAACGGGTGTTTATAGTTACTAATTGGAAGTTAAAATCATCAGATAAAGAATTTATGAAAATAAAATAATCACTAATGATTGTATAATTTGCCTATTGTTTTACGTTCTGTATATTTTGCACATAGAATTGTTAATAATTATATATAATAGTGTTATTTGTTTTCCTAATTTCCACGTAGAATTACAAATGGTTACCGAATAATTATGGGTTGGGTGTATTTTATGCAGCCTTATTATAATAACGGCGGCTGTTACCTACTCATTGTTATAGAATTTAACTACGTAGTTAAGAAACTATTTAAATCCATCAAATTCAAAATTTAACAAGAAAAAAATATCAAATCCCTTTTTACATTTTTAGGCGCGACTGTACACCCATCACGGGGCCATTTTTGATTTCATTGAACTATTTTAAAATTTCAAAGCAAACAAATTCCCGACGTTTGACAAAAAGCTGATTATGACGTCATTTTTTTTACCTTTCATGTGGGATTAATTTGAATCGTTTTATAAGAGGGGCTAAGTTATCTACAGGGTCTGGCGGGACGGCCGTATTTATCGTAGTCATTATACATTTTATTGTTTAATTTATTAAACCAGCGAGTTTGTCGAGTTGTCTATTTAACTGTTCTAGGGTTGCGACCTGACACTTAATAACGTTTGATTTGTATATTTTATAAAACTGAAACAAGACTTTATTTAATGAAACTTACGAGCGACGAATTGAACTGAGAAGTTTATATTTAAAGATGCCTTAAATTAAACCTTAAAGGAATTTGTATTAAAATATAAGTGGTTTTGAAGGGATGTTATTAATTATAAGTAATGCCAATTTAATAACACTTATATATTGAAGCAAATCAGGTTTTTCCAAAGTCTTATCGGATAGGTATGTGTTGCCGGAAACTAGTAATTAACCAGCTCATAGACATCATTTATTAAGAAAAATAAATTTATGAGAAATAATAATAACGCGTTACAAAAAAACGCGAATCATTTAATAGCCGTGGTATAAAATTATGATAAACTTAGAATTTATTACTAGTTTAAATCAGATAAGAAGCATTTGTCTTACCTAATTAGTTCCGTCAGAGGTAAACCGAATTAAAAATTAATGAGGACTTAAAATTAAAGTGAATTAAGATTACAAGGCAGGCCTTAAATTAATTAATGTGTAGGTAATCATAATACAATGATCGTAAACTGATGAGTTTAACATTCGAAAATAACGACCTAAAGTATTGTGTTGGCCTTTTAAATAAAATTATTTGATAGTTACCTACATCCGATACGATTATTCGCATGATATATTAACGATTTAGGTACAGTTAAAGTACCTAGCTATCTAAAGTAGTCCGTTTCTTACATTTAGTCAAATGTAAGAAACGGATGAAGGAAATTAAATGATATTACTGAAGTAAAACTTAAAAAGATATGTGATTCGAGAAATGTGTATTTATTTTTTATTTAGTTTGCTTTTATTAAGTGTTTTTTTTTTGTTTATTAAGTTTACGTTTCCTATCGTGTTTTACGAAGTGCTTTTATCCATCGAAAGTGGGTGAACACTACACTCAATAACACTATTTTCATATACCATAACTTTAAATAATTATTTAAAGTACGAGTATAAAAGAAATATATTAGGTACTATTATAAAAGTAGATACTATTAATACTAAACCCTGATTAACTGAACAGTATTTGTATGTAGCCACGTATTTTGACCGTAGAGGGTGCGGATAAGCTTCCGCTTCACCCTTGTAGGTAAACTCTATTTGATCGACCCTTAAACCTTGAGATTGTAGTCAAAAGATCACAGACGCGGGATGAATAAAAAACAGAATTTTGTACTTAAAATATACTTATACGTACTAAATATATACTATCTTATTTTTCTCTAGTTACCTATTTTTTTGACTTAAGTTTCATCTCTTGATTTAAAAAGACAACATTTTGCTGTAAAATATGTTATCTTATCTCGTATACTACCTAACGGACAGTTTATTTTTGACTTCACCTTTAAGTCGCAATAATTAAAAAAATCATTAACGTGGTTCTAATTTAATTTTAGAACAACTCCAACAGATTAAAAATAATTGGATACAATAAACAAATCGTTTCCCCGATATCATTTGAATTTTCGAATACCAATTTATTTGCTGTGAGTACCTTCCAATTACCCATTAAGTACAAATATGTAAATTATTCATAGTTTAGTACCTTCGGCCGGTTACTTGGTATGCTAATTTGAGAATTTTATTCTATAGGTCTGATACCAATGTGTACTTAGTAACGCGAAACTAGGGAAATATCGCTGATTACTTTGTATTTCTTTTGGTAAATTTGGTAATTCTTTTGGTAAAACACTTAATACACAAAACGTTTATATCAAATCCTAAAAATATTTTTTTAACCAAACAAAAATAATTATATTTGTTACTTATTCTAAAAACCGTTTTTTTATTAGGTACTATTTATTTATAGGTATAGGTATGTCTACATTGATTTGATTTATTTGGTACAGATTATGAATAAACTTAAATTTACCACTAAGATTTAAGCGTGATTTTCATTAAGTTTATTTAAAAAAATATTACTTATATATGTTACTTAGTATGTTTTTATATACATAAATAAACAGACAGACCAAACGAGATATTTAATGTTAACTATGATAATAGGCAAGTTTAATAGGCTTTACGTAAATTAGAATTAACTGATAAATGTTAAGAGGTTCCGTTTAAGAACGTTAATTAAGGATTTATTGATTTTTATTAAGTATGTTTAAGTCGTTTACTTTTAATTGGTTTTTTAACTACATTTTAGGTTCTAATAGTTAAATATACCTAAGTATTTTTTTACAATTATAATTTAGTAGGCATCAATTACTTTTTATTCATGAATTAATAATGTCAGTAGTTACTATTCAGTTAGTCAAAGTGTTTTAATATAACAAATAGAAAAACATAAATGTGCATATTCAATATTTAGTTTAAAAACGGATTATCAGAGAGGTTATTAGATACCTACGACATCGCTAAGAAAAAAACATTTATTTTATAAATTAGTTACATTCAACAACTCAATGTTGTTTTTTTCTTAATTTATATTTTTTCTCAATACCATTTGTAAATTCATACATATGTATAGATAGAATAATAATCGTAAAAATAAATTAATCCTTGATTTTCACTTTAGTGGTTTTATGATGATAAATTCATTTTAAAACATTGTTGATTCTTAAATGTTTCCAATTTAATTAGTCTAGAAATCTCTAAATTCACACATTTATAAAAATCGCCCATTTGTTTTTATTGCCACACGTTTCTGCTAATTTGCGAGAATCAAGCTAAAAGCTAACCCTAAACAGATCGTTAATAAACTTGGGTAATAGACAAACAGACAACTATTTGGTCAATTAATGATAGTAAATTAGTATAAATTAGGAATTAAGATAAGAGGTGTGATGGTTGGACGTAAATTAGGTATATATTTTTTGTTGAATTCTGTGTGAGAGTAGATAAGGCAGAGTGGTCGGACGTCTTGTCTTAATTGTCGCCACACGAAGCAAACATTCGTTTAAACACATTCAACTATTTTATAAACTTAAATTTTAATAGATAAATTCTTTATTTATGTTATTAGGAGTAAAATATGTGTACATTTGTTTTGTGATACTACATTTTATGTACTAGGACCAACTTTTTAAAATTGTAATATGTTGTAAAATTGATTGGGATAATTTTCCTTTTATTAAAGACATTAACAGCAACATTCAAAAAACTCTATTTTTGGACTTTCATTGGAATTGACTTCTTAAAATTAAAAATCTGCTCAAGTTTATAGAAGTAACCAAAAATATCTTTAGGTACATTATTTATTTTTATAAATTATCATTGTGCCAAGTGATTAAATACTCACATAATAAAGTATCATCTATTTAACTTTTCCGCTTTTTACAAATCTAACAAATAGTGAGTATTTCCAATATCACCGGAAACCGGAACGACTGTCCACAATCTCCTCATCTCTCTTATCTGTCCATTAATCGATTTGTAACCATTTTGTTTCAAGAGGTGACACCTTCGCCTTAACTACCAAACCCTTTTAAAACTTATTTGTTTTTTTTAAACACTGACGCCGGAGGAAATTGGATTATTATGGTTAGAAAACCACAATTTAAGTTTATTGCGCTATGGTTTATGTCGCGGTGAAAAAAATTTCTATTAATAGGTACCTAGTTAGTAATTGGTAATTAGATAGAGATACATTTATAGTTAGAAAACTTGTATTGGTTTCTCTTTGCAGATCTTATGATCCGTTGTATTGTAATCCACACTACAATATGTAGGCAAGAGTCGAAGGTGCTTGAACAAACC
Source organism: Emmelina monodactyla (assembly GCA_916618145.1). NCBI lineage: Eukaryota > Metazoa > Arthropoda > Insecta > Lepidoptera > Pterophoridae > Emmelina > Emmelina monodactyla. The sequence continues at coordinate 8,286,589 of OU745304.1, read as the reverse complement.
TGGAGAGTCCGTAGCGGATCTGTCGGAGTCGGAGTCCCGGTGCGCGTTGAGGCAGGAGAGGTCGCGGGGCGCGTCCAGGATGTCGGTGATCATGAAGCGCGTCCGCGGCGCGCGCGCCTCGCCCTCCCGCTGCACGGTCATCGCCACCGACGCGGGCCCGCCGCCCGCCGCCCCTACCGCATCCAGCGCTGTCGCCACCCTCACCGACCCAACCCGACTGTCATCACAACACACCACGCACTGAACCGGCGCTGTCCACGGCACACACTAGTCCAGCTCCGTCGACAGTCGGCGTCCGGCGCGACCCGCCAGTTCAGACACTCACTAATCCGTCAAAGTTGTATGTCGCGAGAGCGCGGGTGCGGGTGCGTCCTCGACAAGCGGTGGAGCAAGACTGGCGCGGCGCCGCCGGGCGCGGCCAGAGGCGGAGCGCGGCGGGGCGGGGCCAGGCGCGGCCCTCCCCCCCGGCTCGAACGCCGCTAATGCTCTTTTTGCCGCGAGAGAAAGCTTCGCGCGGATTTAAGCTCCGCGCTTTTATAGGTTTTATAGCTCGGGATATCGCGCTTTATGACGGCGCTCCGCTGAAACTTGGCGACGGTACGGTACACTTCGGTAATTGGTTCACGCCCGCCAAATTGAGGCTATCGTGTCGCAGCTTTGTACGCTGATGTATGCTGGTGGGTTGCACACACTATTTTTGACTAAAGTTTAGTTTATTAGACCGCCACCCAGTAGGTACTTAGATTTATGATGAACTTTTAGTCAAAGTAATAGAGTTCTTTTGAGGTAATTTATAACGATTATTATTTTTCTGAATTTGTATAACTCATATTAATACTATTCGGCAATCACTTATTCAAAATTGAATTATAATTGAACTAATGTCGACCTATCTTGATATTGTTTTATTCAAAGTACTTACTTAAGAATTATTTAAGGCATACTTTTTAAAAAACTTTGAGAATAGTTTAGTACAGTGCTTTTTACTTAGCTTTTGTACAGTGGGGAAAGAGAGTAAAATAAATTCAGAAAGTTAAATTAAATATGGGTAGCACTCCTTTACAGAACTAATGTGACAATGGTAGGGTAAAATAATATAGCAATTTGATAAAATAAGGTTAAAATTAGTTTATTTGTATGAAATATTTTCACTTTATAATTTTAAAGCACTAAAACGACAATAGGTAATAGATAATATAGCAGTAATAAGTTCTATGATCCTCGTTGGTTAGATGTTTAACTTGGGCTTTAACTAACAAATTTATTTATTACTTACCACACGTAAGGCAAAGCCACCATATACACATAATAAAAACATACACAGAATACAAGCATATTTTTAATATTATAGTAGAACATGTACACACATATCAAACATTAACGTGATTACATATACATTTTTCTTTACATGTAACTGTATAACATTTTAGGTTTACTTCTACGTATTTTTCATCTAAAAAGTTGCTTTTAGGCATCATTTTTTTCAAAGGCAAAATAATGTGTTTACCTTCCTGTTTAAAGCTAGGGTGATTTAATAGTAGGTACCTATATGAGTAAACATTTACAAGGATCAATTGGAATTCAAAGTCAGAAATAGTAAGCTAAGTGTTTTTTTTCTATTTTTTACTTAATTTAACCCATAAGTATATATTACTATCTTGTTCGTTTGTATTCGTTTTTTTTATTGTTTTTTTTATAAAATAACTTAAGCATCAGCCTTGAAAGATGGTCAAGAAATGGTTTTATTTGTCATCCTATGGATTCATCCATTCTTATGGAATTTGAATTAAGGGTTCAGCAAAATATTAAAATAACGGTCTTCAACTTTGTTGATATAACTAATTATTAAGTTTTGAATTCATTTAATTGAAGAGCTCTATCTGAATACTTTTTGCATTTTATCAGTCGGATTAAAGTTTTCAAAACTTTAGTTATTTACCTACCATCTTTTCCAACACTTTACTTGAATTAAGAAAGCGATGTCTTTTTTAAGACAAGTTAATAAATATGGAGTTTAATCAAAGTTCACTTTGTTAATTTTTTTATGTATCTGTTAAAGAAACACTGTACCATACTTACAGTGTTTCTATAATCTCATTTTTTTGCCTTTTGATCGCTTTATTTTACCGATTAACAGGAGGATCTGTCCTTACCTGTTACAGTTTGTTAAATTTACTTCTATATTAAAATAAATACGCGTTTTATCATCACATTAGACAAAGATAGGTTTTAGATATATATTTTAATAACAGTCCCAGATAGTTCATCACTAAAAACAAACAAGAACTTTACTAGTTATAGATTAATAAATTATAGTAGACTAGTGGCCGCCCGTGACTCTGTTCGCGTGGAAGTCGGTTTCCCTTGGGATTGAAAAGTTTTCCCGCGGTAAAAAGTACCCTATATGTTATTTTGACCTATATTACCGTAAAGTTTCATTAAAATCCATCCAGTAGTTTTTACGTGAAAGAGTAACAAAAATCCATACATCCAATCCATACATCCATACTCACAAACTTTCACGTTTATAATATTAAGTAGGATTATTGAGACTGCCAGTATTTCTGTAGGTAAGTTTTCTCACGTCAGCTTCAAGTATTCCTAAATTAGCCCATAAAACATAAATGTCATGCATATCTTAGGTTAACCACATTTTATCGTGAAAACTTGGTTTTCTTCAGATAAATACATCTATGAACTCAGACATATCAATAAGTAATATTTTTCCATTACTTTACCTCTATAATATATAGAGCGCATTTCTCAGTTTAATACTTTTTAGAATTCTAACTTATTTGAAACCTTTAGTTTAGGTCTATTCGGACGGCAGATTAAAGTTTTTTAAATAAATTCATTATTATAGGTCTTTATAAAAATTCTAAAGAAAAAGGGAAGGAACGCTTACCTCCTTCCGAAACTCTTAAACCATTGCACTAACCCCAAAAAAAAGGTTAGCATACAAATAATCTTATATCACAAGTGATAAAATTCTTAAACCTTTACATAATATACAGAATTATGTGGTTATGGTAGTTAGTGTGGTGGTGCTGGTTTTAACTATATGAGCAATATTTTAACTATTTTCTCTTCGCCGTAACATGGTGCAGTTGCATGGGTAGTGTGATACGTTGCATCTTTTAACTTTGATATTGTTGTTATAAACGTTGGTCTTTAACTATTTTTTTTTGTAATGTGAACACGGATTGTATTAAACAAATTTTGTGTTTTTTTTTTTTTTTTCATTTAAATCGTTGCTTTTGTTTCATTGCATTTTTTTATTTACATGTAAGTTCCAAAAATCTTTTGATCTGAAAACTGAGAAGATTGTTTTTCTACAGTTCCAGAGGATAAAGACCAAATATCTACAAGTGTTGTTGGGAAAAAAGTTACAACAGACAGACAATCAAATACAACTACATTTTTCTCTTTTGAACTAGAAAAAAGGTATAACCCATTTGTTTAACAAACGTCTCTTTAAAAAGTGAAATCATGAAGTATATTATACATAGGTATATAATCTAACATAAAAGGGCGTTGGTTATGTTAATAACATAAGCAGGTGAAAAACTTAGCGCTGTGAAACCACCATTCAAATCTGCCACACTTATCAAAATCTTTGAATACGAATAAAACGTGTTTTTAGCGAATTCTGTTTTTATTTCGGCACATGTGAAGAATTTAAATAGCTATTTAAGCAAATTAAGCTAATTTAACTCATCATTATATGTATAAAAACAATTATACAATCCGTGTTTAATATTATTAGCATTAATTTGTAATATATAATTTCATTTTCTTACGTAATATCTTTTACGTCAAAGATCATCTATATTTAAGATTACTGCTTACAGTAATCAGAAATAATGTAAGATTTGTAAAAAGTATGATTAAGTATATTCATCTAAATATCGCATAACTATACTGTCACTACGCAATGGAAGCGCATAAACTTTCATTTAGGAAATAGAATAGCTATTAATTACATTACAATAGAAATTAATATAGGAAGCGATGTTAGATAGCAGAATGGTCGGAAATATACTTTGTTTTATATAGTTTTAATAGTGTATCGTGCGTGCTCAGAGCAGCTCGTAAAGACCGGTAATGTGTTCGTTGAAAAAGTGCATAAGTGTACCAATTACTGTTAGGTCACAGTAGAGCGGCGCCGGCGCAGGTCGGACATGCTGCTGCAGATAGTAGGGAAGCCTGGCGAATATTGCTATGGAACTGGGATATGTTACCATTGTAGCGAAGTGTTACCATATGAGCTGATAAATAGAATCTGAGGCAGCGTCAGAAAGTCTTTTTTTATTTATTCGAGTGTGGCTGGATGATACTTAACGAGTAATGGCGTGTGGAGATGTTTTTCTCCTAGTCCGTTGTGTTGTAGGTACTTCTTATCCCTTGATACTGTCAGTTCATGTATTGTATTATTTAATACAGTCGATATAATTTTAATAACAAACAAACCTTTCAATATTTCGTGACATTCTCATAACACTTAATTTCAAAAGAATTTAAATTTAATGGTCCGACAATAAAACTCCTTTATAATTACCCAATTAAAAGTAAATGATAACTTTTTATTACTTTTTCCTAGGTCAAGAGAACCATTGTATGGATTGCAAAAACATTCGCAATGAATTCCATCTGTTTTGTATCGTACACTATACAGTTTTCATTTCACGCTCGCATGAGTTCTTAATCGCATGTAGACTACTTAATATTACAAATGTTCTTAAGCGTTATTGAAACAATCGTATGCGCAAAAATAGGCTCAAGCGTGAACGCGACTGTCAATTTTTACTTTCCAGTACATCGATGGTTTGCTTCGACTTAAATCTATGCTTTAAGTTGAAAGCGCGCAATGGATTGTGTTGTAGGGGAACTTTCTTTTCGAGGTTGCGTGTTTTCAGCGTTACAGTCGATAAACGGTTGAATATCACGGTATCATGGTACAGGGTCGGCTTCGTTGAATAAATGCTCATGCAGCGCAAAAACCGTGCCTCTTCTATAAGTTCGTTCGCAGTAATTTCACGCTTGCCAACCCACCTCGCGACTAAAAACTCTAATCACATTTTTATAGCAACTACCAACAATTTATAGTATAAGTATGGTAAATTTAAAAGATAATAAAATCATTAGTTGTCTCTAAACTGCAGTTTTGTTATTGATGGGTAGAGATAAAGACGTTTGTTTATTGTTTTACCTAGATCATTCATATTAGTCCGTCAAGCAAAGCAATAACTTTATATTTAGTGCTATAGTTATTATAAATTATAGTGTTTTACTTCGATTGTATTGCATTGTCAGTCGCACGATCTGTCTAAAGAAAAGTTACTTAACTTTTTGTAATTACATTAGGCCTTTACGTGTATGCAAGTATGTGGCTCAAAGCTTGATTCAAATCTTAGGATTACTGGGCCTTAGGAAATATAAGTTAACATGTATACTTATACTCCGACCTATATATAGGTAATGGTTGCCGAGTTACCCAAGGGCGACACTAGATTCTAAAATTCTAACTATAGCGATGTACTAAATATATAGTTCATTGTGTTGTTACTGTATTCATGTAAGTATATATGTATGTTCGCTAAGTAACTTAAATAATTTTGATAGAGATTTTCCTTTTGTTTTTATGAAAACGTAAACTACACCTTTATTTTGCAAACTTCATTTATCTTTAAAGTATAAATGATATTGGGTTGGTCCAATATAACTGTGTCGGTGTTATCTAACAAGGCAAGTGAAAAGAACTGAAAAAACGTCCTTATGAAAAAAACTATGTAGGTATATTTTCCACAAAAAGCTGTTCCTTATATTGCCCTATATTTAATGACACGCAAGGTGAACCTACGCTTTCTCCTATTCAAGTTCACCTATTATAAAGTACACTAAATACTTTATGGCCCTATTTATTAAAAATACAAGGAACAAATTTGCACAAACACATAAAAAACTATGAACAGCAATGCCCATAACTCTGTAGACCACAGTTTAGTAACTTTACGACTTCCCCGCTACATGATTATATGGAAATAAGATATTGTAATTTCCATAATAAACGGAAATAACCTTAACAAGTTACGATTCACGTAACTATTTCAACTATGACTTAAGTAAAAATATGTACTAGACTATCAGGTGTATTAATATTAAAGGTAAACAGACAATTTTTTATGAATTGAAATTTTACACCAATTAAATGAAAGTTGAGGGAGTAACATATTTATGTTTTTTACATCGGCCAATATTATTTCCACACGAATAAAACCAGTTTATTACCTGTATAAACGCTCTTATTCGAAGGTAAAAACGTATAAACGCTATAGTAGACAGGCGTAATATATTCCCACGTAGGTAAACGATGCGCGGTGTGTGACATAATTGTGTCGTGCGCGCGCAGCCTACAGCTCTACTTAGAACTTAGACACGTAGCGATAGCAAAACAACATAAGAAGACGAATTTCATATAATATAAGAAAATACATCTATTTGGGATATTGACAGTGATGTTTTAACAAAGTTGACTTAACTTAAGGTAATGTAATCATAAAATTTCTTATTTGATAAATTGAAGGCTTTCTGTTACAGTTTTAAAGTACCTAAAAAAACCTTTCTATCACATCTAACGAAAATATAATTAGATTTTTTTATTAATTCTATGACTTAAAGTTAAACAAAGTTTTAGTAAACACTTTGCAAAAGGCTTTCCTAATTTTTGTCTATTTAAAAAATAATAATATTGTTATCTTCACAATTACCTACCACTAATTTGGACTTTTAAACCTACACATTACTATTTGCATAATAAGTTTAATTAGTGATTAATTATATGTTAGAAACACTAAAATTGGACAATAAAAGGTAAAATTAAACGTGATTATGTGAATTATATCCGATTCAGTATAATTATTTTGTTAATTAATTTAAAAAATGTAAAATCAGCGCCTGCTTACGAACATTAACTGGTTTTATTATGAAATTATACTATTTTGGCACCAGTATGTATAAAGTCCAGTATTTAGAAAATATTTTAATTTGAATATCTCTGTTAGGTATCTCAAATAGCGACCTACAAAACAAGAAATATTTATCTTTTAAGCTTACCAGTGTTAATAATCTCGCTAACAGTTTAAAATAACCTGCTTCTTGCATAACTACAAGTAAGTGACGTTTCATACATTCAAATAGGTGTTAAATGAACAAGGTACTAGTTTCAAAGGCATTGTGTTTGCCGACTGTACCGTAATTGCAATAATTACTTATTATCAGGAAGTTAGAGCACATTAATTTAGCTGCGTTTTTGCTCGCACTCGCTTAACAAATACTATTTTAATTGCTCACCTCTTTGTTCCATCCAGATTACTAATCTCTAGGGCTGTCTCTATCTTACTTTAATTAGTCTCACATTATTAAAAGTGATTTTCAAACATTCTAAAATTGAAACAAAAAACTTCACACTCTATTTATCATAGTGATACATCAGCAAATCGTGGCTAGTATTAAAGTTTAAGTTTACCAAATCATCATCAATTAAAAAATCTTTACTGATCTTCAAGTCAAGTCCAGACCTGCATTTCTTACGGTCGAGCCACTTTACACATGCATTCTTTAAAAATAAACTTATGATGTACAGCCCTGACAGTGACGTAACATCATGCAGGTAAGAGTGCGCGTCAGACATTGTCGGTCGTTGTGCAAGCTATCTCAAACTCAGTAAAAACTTTACACTCTTTCCACTACCCGCTGCATCGCGTGTGCCTTCTCTAATCAGATTTTTCTTACCATACAGAACACTCTCATAAAGTTTTGCAAGGAAAACGAACTTATTATTAGTAACGGTTCATAATTTCCAGTACACAGGAGGTGTTCCGCGGCTATTAGGTACCACGTAATGGCTTCAGAGAAAAATCGGATATTAACATTTTGCTGAGTAAATGGTTCGTGCGCCTGCTCCATTAACTTTGTTTAATTGTTTGCGTTTTTTTGATAGATCGACAAGAGTCTGAAAATCGCGGATAATTGTTATTTTTTTCGTGTTTATTGTACTTATGCACAGTTTACGAGAGCGATTAACTTCGGAAATTGTTTTTCAGTTGGAGATAGTCGGAGTGGTTGGAATACATCGCGGGTTTTATGTGGAACGGCGCAACCCGTTTCATTACTTTTTTAAAAGTTATCATAAAACTCGCGCATTTGCTGTATACCCACTAACCTCGGGTTACTAACAAGTAATAAAGTAGTGTTATTTTCATAATTGTATCAGTAATCCGTAGTTTGGACACTTGACATGTTCTCATTAAAAGAGTATTTCTCCGTACCCGCCCGGGTGGAACCAACTAGCTCTTGCTTATTAAATAACACTAATTAAACACCGACATGTCAGTTTGTTAATGGCCAAGCGACCAATTAATTATTTTACTATCAACAAAAGCCATGCGCGGGCGCAGTGGACCGCGAGATTTACATTCCTGCTTGTTTGCACCGTCGCATTCTATGTAATTTTTATTATTTTATAAAATTTTACAACTATTACAAAGGATTTTGAGGTAATTATAGTAAATTGTAAAGATTTACAGTCGCTTTTCGATAATTAGAACATAAAGTATTTGAAAATAAGGTCAGTCTTTACGTGAAACATTATGAATGTTGGTTATTATGAATTTATTACTAGGAGTACATAAGTAGGAATTCAAAAATAAATAAAAATAAACATAGCTGTTGAAGCAGGATTATAAAAACAAAGAAAGTAATTTTTGTACTGTTACATAATACTATGTTGATTAAAGATGATTTAATTTAACTTTACAACGTACAAAAACGTTTAATAATTGCATGGTCGTCATCTCTACTACCAAAAATACATGAATTTTATGCATTTAATGTTTATACCATACACTCTAAAGAATTATGAATTTTGAAAGTAAAAGGTGTTGTTTACAAATTGCAAGTAGTTAGATATGATACTATGAACACATTCTTTTATAATTTGCACACTTTCATTTTTATAATTATAGGTTTGAAACAAATATGTTAAATTAAATCAAAATAATACGTTGAAAGAGAGCCTTAATTACAAAAATAAGTAGTTAAACATAAAAAGAAGCAAGAATTGCTTAAAATACTTCTGAGTAAGTTTAAAGTTGGAAATAGTATCTTAGATGTCAATTTTAATAATTATAAACGTATCAACACGTTGACATTATTAAGCATACTGCTACTAATACTCAATAAAAAACCCGTAAAATTTTAATATCAATAATATTTAATTGAATTGATTACACCTGATTATGCAAATGTCTGATCCAAAGTGATTATCACTGACAAACATTCCGCCTTGATGTTATCTCTTAGCCATAGAATATGTTTTACAAGAGAAAATAATTAACTAACAAATTCTTAGAGCCTCGAATTGGTCTTAAAAGAGGAGCGTCGGCGGAAGTGGTATAGACCTACAACAGTATAGACTTGGCAACTGAATTATTAATTTTTATAGAGTTAAGATTGTCAGATTAGCTGACGGTTATATTATAAACGTGTTTTTACGTTAATTAAATTTAGTTCTTTAAACGTTGCTTTTATTATAAGTACAGGTAGATAGATTTTTTGCGTACCACGGTACACTGCAACCACTTTATTCATTGAAATTACTTACAATATTATAATTATTTAAACTCATGATTTGTGAGCGTAACAAAACAGAAACTTGTTTTTTAAGTATTTAATTGAGCCATAAACTTAAACAATCATAAATATGGAACTCAAAACCCTCGACAGGTTCTTTATTTAATTCAATAAAGTTAGTTACAAAATACACCTGAAATAAGACATATGTTCCAATGCAGTGGTAAATAGAACAAAATACAGATATGATTGTCGTCTATTAGCTTGAATGTATCGTTCATTAGGGTGTGCTCCTAATAAAAAGCGTTATAGTCATAAGTCGGGTATTTTGGGAAATTGTTCCGAAATGCGGTGTTGTGATTGGCTGGTCGTGGAGCGTGGCGGCGCAGTGACACTAGTCCCCTAATAGCCGTGACCGCTCAGGGCTGACACTTTAAAAAAATATATGTGTAGAAAATACATTTTATTATTGTACCAATATTACTTTTTTTTTTATTGTCTCAAACAATATCAACAAGATTTTCTAAGTACAAGTTTATTTAACACAAGCCTTTTGCCCAAGATTTGATTAGAACGTAGAAATAAAAAAAACTTAGCTTTCGACTCGTGAACGATTCCGCAGAAGTGAAGTGATGATTATAAGAATCTCGTAAATGTTACCTCTTTATAATTTAAGTAAATGAGTATTCAACTATGTATTTTGAATTATGTACTCATAAAAAGTGTCATTTTGCCAGTGTTGTATAAAACTTAACTTATGCATTACATGACATAGGATTCCCTTTTATAAATAGTACGGCAGCAGATTACGACATAAAATGTCAATTTAATTTACTTATATAAAAAGTTTTGTCTGATACTGAACTTAATTTGTAAAACTTTCAGATTCACGAACCTATTTATAAGTCCTATAAAGAAGGTACCATTTAAATACATTTGAAATATTTTTAACATTTCCAGAGTTACTGTTATCAGGTTATTTTATAAAATATTACTCGGTATCACCCACACATACATATTATGTATCTATAGATATAGGAAGGCCTACTCAACGAGTGTCAACCCTGACAAAGGACAAACGACAAAAACCAGCTCATTATCCGCTTCTATGACAATTTTCCTCCATTTATAATGCTATTAATAAAATAATGACCAACACAACAATAAGAATTTAATTCAGCATCAAACGTACATTAAATATTATTTTATCAGCAAAAAACTATAAATGCAGGTACGTAATACTAGCGTTTTGTTACATTTTAATGACAATATTTATTTTGACATTAGCCACTGACGTATCCGCTTTGCGTTTAATTTTTTAATTTTATATTCTATTGTTTAAATAATACATAAAACATGCGATTATTTAACCCGTTTTTTATAAATCTGGCGTTTCCGTAAACTTATTCGCAATTAGGTTTTATTGCTACGGAAGTAGTGTTTATATTTTAACGATTTATTGCCAGTTATAATTCGAAATTTTACGACTTTAATTATTATAATATAATTGAGGTAAATTAATTCAATTAATTAAAAAACTAAACAACGTGCCCATCTACCTAAAAAAATACTTCTCATTAAATACAACAATACCACTTTATATAACGAAGCACTTATATTTTAAACTCACTTTAAAACATCCCTACAACACCACCAACTTACAAATCATCCTTATTCCAATTATGATTTCCAATACTAGCTACATCAACGCCATCTATACGCGAGTGCAATAAGGTTGTAATTGTGGCCCTTCCCGCTCGCCGGCGAACGGCTCTTATTACCGCGGTGTTAGTATGCATGGGCTGGGACCGCCCGCCCTGCGCTTCCTCGGATTATGCCGAAGCCATTTACAGATGGAACTTGCCGACCAGGCTATTTACGTCTTGCAGATATGGATGGAATACTGAAGAGGGTTATTGTAAGGTTGGTAATACATTATAATTCTTGTAATGGAAAATTTTAACATTACTATTTTTAAAATACAATACATTACAGTGGAGGTACCTAAAACATATTTTTTTGACTCGGTTTGTGTCGGTTTCAACTAGCTAATTATTAAAACATAAAATGGTCTGTATCTATGTAACAACATAATAGTCCAGTAACTAACGTGTTTTCCCAGACAATAGTAACATAATAGACATATCATTATACAATAACACCAAAATAAAAAGGCCCCTTAACTCATTAGACCACAATATTCTGAACATTATAACTAATACAAGCCATAAAACGGTTGAATTTGTCTCTGTTGTGTGTAATTTTGAAGCCATTTTGTTTTCAAAAAAGTTCATAGAAAAAGGTTGACATTCCGACATATTCTCAGGGACATTTCTACAAATTAGACTATTATTAGTTGCCGATCACGTCCGAAGGATGCTTTTAATATTGAATTAGAGGAACCTATGTTTAAGGGCCGTAATCGCCCTCACGGCAGCGGCCCTTCGCGTATTAACTTTATATCCAGCACGTAATGGCATAAGTAATAATAAAGCCCAAATGACACAAAATATTGTCAAATTATAGGCTCTGAAAGCATGAGTAACCACTTAAGTTTGCCGTTGATCCCTTTGGTAGCGTCAGAATAACTAATCTTTAGAACTTAAGATATCCATGTGTTTTCGTGTCACGCACATAACGTTCCAAAAATCACTTTACATCAAAAGTAATTTATACTTAGTTTAATTTATAATACTTGGGATTTCGGTGTATGTAATTGAATTATGTTAAATCAAAAATATTACCAGTAGGTACGAGTATGTAATGATGACAGAAAATATTTAACATTAAGACAAATAAAGCTAGAATTTTTAACAATGACGTATATGGATTTTATGTTAATTTGCTATCAGTACACGGCTTAATTATGAAGGTTAATATCAATAGTTTTTCCTTTTTGAGCATCTACACATTCGAAAACGGCTGTGTCATATTATTTTAGTGGATGACGCCGACCTCAGAACCATCTGCAGCTCTGTTGATTGTAGTGTTTATCCTCGATTCATTCGATTTGAATCGATACAATCGTAGTCTAATAGGATCGATCTGGATATATTTTTCGGTTCTCAGACGTAGCATTTAACTGGTACGTGACGTGGTTATGTGGAGAATCGTTTGATTTGAATTAGGTGGGTCTTTGTTGTGATTAAATGTTTGATTTGTGGGAGCATTCGTTAGGCGGACGTGGGGGAATTCGCTCTTGATGGGCTCAAGTAAAAACATGGTGCCTTTTAGCTGTGAATTTTCATGATTTTTATAAACCCATGAAAGTCTCATAAACTATACATATTATTTAATTGGATTTATTACGAAAACTGCAAAATGCAACATTCAGATTTTCAAATACTTATTTAGGTAAATGTTCATTATGTAGGGTAAGCGAAGTAATCTGTTAATTCTGATAGAGTTTAAGTTTGTTTAGAACCTAATAAATAATAAGATATCAACAGCATGCCGACGGCGACGCCACGTTACTTCCCAACTTTCTTTTAAACACTGTGACCGGCTCAATCGATGACATCTTGAATGTTAATCGATTAATTAATCGATGTTCATTAGCCGCGTAACAAATTAATCAAGAAATTGAACCTGCGACAACCGGACTGGCGCCTCTCAGCGCGGAGATAAGCGTTTTTGATATTATTAATTTATTAGTTTTATTCATATTAATTACTGAGCTGCTGAATACTGAATTAATTGCTTTTATTAGTTTGTATAGGTAAACGAGTTTGGCAGTTATTTATTGTCTAATTATTAAAAAAACTGTGTGTAGGGAAGGTGCGTAACAGTTTATTAATTGTTATTTATAAAGTTAATTGGCTTAATTCACTGATGTTAGTATAATAAATATAGACTAAGCAAGTGGTAGATTTAATACGAACCTCAAATAAATCATAGTTTTAAGAAGTGAAACACTTGAAAAAATATTTATACCTACTTTCTACATTACAATACGTTTAACATTTTATTTAATAATAATGTTATATCATACGATTTTGTTAACATTTCATTTCTAACAAGGTTTAAATCCATAATATTAGCTTCCATATATTACATAAGTTATTTGTTTTCAACCTCTAAGCTGCCGATCCGTCAGCAGGGTCGAACATATATTTGTATTGGTTCGTGTTTACTTTGCAACTAATGTGACATTTTGAGACAAACTGCATATTTTGATACCTTTAATGGAAGCTCAAACAAATAAACCCCTTCAAATACCACAAACTTAACATACTAAATGAAAAAGTAAAGGTCTATTCAAAATTCCAAAATAAAGTGTCTTCCAAAACAAAAAAGACATCAGCTAAGTATTATTTGAAGTTTATAAATATTAAATCCATTAATAACGGACCACCAATATCTGATAAAGTTTATAGATTCCTCACTTAATTCACTGAGGAACAGTTTTATCAAGTAATTGTACAGGTTTGGTCCATTCAAGGTGTCTTCCATTAAGTTTCATCTGCACTAACCTTGTTAATTCCTCCTGCCCCGGAATGAAGTAAAACACATTTTTTATAAATACAAATCATCGAGAGCAGAGTGGAACAGTTCTTTGAAAGACCGTGTGATGTCACTGGCGTCGACTGGCTATCATTAAACATGTTAAATCTGCCCAACTTCACTATACAGTCAGATATTTTTATAGCAACCTTATCATATACATAATAGGGTTGAATTTATAAAATAACTGTGTAGAAAATGTTAAGTAAAGTTATCTCAGCTTAGACGTGTGACACGTAGATCATAGTAGAAATAAGAAAAGCTTTTACCTAACGTGGGTATGAAGAGTAAAGTGAATATTTTAAATATTGAAAGGGGTAATTTGCTACAAATATAAACATTTATCCACATGAAACATTTAGCTTTTACAGTGCTTAAATACAAATTTGTACGTTTTTTTTTCTATTAATTACATTCAAATTTATTTCTTAACTAGTGGCCGCCCGCGACTACGTTCGCGTGGAAGTCGGTTTCCCGTGGGAATGAGATGTTTTCCCGCGGTAAAAAGTATCCTATGTGTTATTCTGATGTATAACCTATATTACTGCAAATTTTCATCCAAATCCATCCAGTAGTTTTTACGTGAAAGAGTAAGAAACTCCATCCATCCATCCATACATCCTCACAAACTTTCACATTTATAATATTAGTAGGATTTATAATATTAGTAGGATACTGAGCATGTTAGTGGTAGTTTGTTACGATATTGACAATAGAAAACACCGAAGTTACTTTATGTTGTCAATAATTAATTAGGCGTTTTATAAGACACCTATTTTAATTTACATCACTTACGTAAACCTCAAATCCCTCCAATTAACTTATTAAGATTAAACTCGTGAGAATGCTGTCATAATCACCCCGACTCTACAAAAAGAGTCTAATTACTAACACACCTATGCACATAATGCACTGAGATAAATCTAGAAAAACAACATTGTCTAAAGCAATTATGTGTATTACTTCAATAAAGATAACAAAACATTCATGGCAGGAACATACTGACACTAATCATGCGAAAATCATTACTAGGTATAGTTATGGGCTTCACGAAATTAAAAATAATTAACCTACTCTTGTAGTTAAGTACAACCTATACTAACAACAAAATTCAATTAACATTTATTAGCCAAAGTTATGTCAAAAGACATGATAAATAAATATTTCCTAGCCCAATTATTGAATTAATATTTTTCATATCCGAATAAAAAAAATAATGGATTTCACCTAAAGTTGAGAATTGCAAAAGCCGAAATTAAACGATGTTTTTAACTCAATAATTCAATAATTGTGGGACCACTTCCCAAACAGCAAAAAATGTTGAATGGAGCAAATTGTCATTTAATACCGGAAACGGCCCCTAACTAAATAAATCAAAATTGCACGACACTCCGTTATTAGGCAAATGGTGGCAAATGAGACTGAAGGTCGCATCCACCGCTATTCATTATAATTTGCCAGAAATGACATAGTGAAAATGACGATAATGCGCCCGCGCCTAATTTGTAGCCCAAGCCGACAGCGCGCGGCGTTTGAATCATTCATTCACTCATTCATAAAACTTTCAACTTTTGTTTTTTTTTACGATTCTGACCTTTCCTATCGTAAAATGTCCGATTGAACATTAGAATGATTATTTAATGAAACTTTTATGGCAGAATCAAATTAGAGAGAGTGTCATCAGGATAAAATATTTTGCATAGATATGATGTTATGTAAATTAAACCTTTTAACATGCTTGTCAATTTATTGAATCTTTAACATTTAATAAAAAAAACGAGTCTTTATCATGCAATTTTATGATCTAACGTTGCAGTCTACAAGATTTTTAAAACGTAAAATTGATGACCGCTTGGACAAAATTCTTTAAATCAATAAATATGTTATTAGTTACACGTATAGAAAGTACCTGCATAGAGGTGCTAATGGAGGCGGTATACCTATCTGAATAAACATGTTTTCTTTTAACAGTAAAATTGAGGTTGTACTCGAAATTGATGCAATAAAACGCTTAGGGCCAATAGGTTTATCGGCTCCACTTCCTACAGCCGGCTAATAACCAAAACAAACATTCGAGACGGACACAAAGGAGACAAACAAGACCAAAAAGTGCTAAATACAAAAAAACTATGTCCGTTTTTATACAAGTAAGTGTGAGGTCGGATGGAGGAATGTTGGCGCCCGTCTGAGTACGTATACCTGTCCTTTTATCAATGGACGAGGGAAAAAAAGAACAACTATCACAAAAGCGCTTGATCGCAGCGACTAACGCTGCTTCCCGTTCACTGTGCACATCCAATGTCCAACTCCTACGAGGCTATAGAAAACTCCACTCAAACTAACTTTGACACTCCTTATTTTCAATTCATAAAATAGCTTGTTATGATATTAGCCTCTCTTTCTATCAAAACATTGTTTCTTATTCATTCACTACTTACTCACATATAAAGCTATAATGCGACTTTATTGTTGCGTATTCACCAACAAAGATAGAGCAATACTTTAATCTAAAGAAGTTATTACTCTATTTATTATATCCTACTAGCGGGCAGCATTCCGCGCTGCACGTAGGCTATATTTCGAGCGGCCGTCGCGTAGGCCCGCCCTGGGGGGACGTAAATATACGTCTAAAGCCCAACAACTCAAGATGAACACGACAAAACTGATAACGCTCGCCACACTCCGACAGACATCCCAATTTAGTACCTTCTCTCAGATAACACCATTATATAGCTTTTAACTATACAGCCGATACGCTAAATGTGTTAAAGTAACCTCATTGAGCCCTTTTAAGGATTAATAACAGCGAGGATTTGTCACCTGCGTAGGCACAAGTGGGATTTTGATACGAAATGAGTAAGTTATATCCTCGATAACGACGCTTCTCGCACCGAAACTTTCGTCAGACCATAAAAAAGATAGACCTCCTAGTTAGCATTTTGATGACTGGATTTAAAAAGCTATTTCAAATATCCTGTTCCTAATTGATTATTTTGTTTTAAACGCCATTACCATAAATTATTCTTATCTCGGAAAGAGTGTTTCATTCAGAAAAATCTGCGGATGGCGTTGGTGACCGGACGAGACTCCCACGCAACATACTCATACACAAATGTCTACACGTCCTAATATTTATTTTATTTCGCAACGGATGTAACCTTTCCAATATATTTTTTAAATGAAGTGTTTTGTACGCACGAGCAATGAAATGTTGAGGCTTTCGCAATTGACTTCGGACATAAGATATATAATTTGCTTGGCAAAGGTCAATGCGGTGGAAGTTTTTTGGCTTTGATGTCTATTTCAGAGCTTTTTTTATGTTTCTATTAGATAGTCGGTTTGATTATAGCTTTAATAAGGGCATGTCCAATAAACCTCATCCTCAATCAATCTGGTTGCGTCGGCGGCGCCTGCGCACACGGGGATCTGCGCCCGCGCCGTGTGCGACCAAACACGACTCGAATTTCCGTTTAACTAATTGAGCGAAAACGACACAAACAACGCCATTGAGCGTCCAACTAATGAATTACCCTCGAAAAAGGCAATTTGTCGTTTTTTCAACACTTCAATTTGTGCCGTAAACCCAAAAACAGGCTCGACCAAAACCACAATCAAATTAGTGTCCCTTGTTTCATAGATTAGAGCAGTGTCCGGCGTTATCTCGGTCGTTCGTTATTTTATTGGGTTGTGGAGGTAAGTCGATAAACACGACGCATAATGGTCCGTAATGAATCGTCCTCGAGAACGGTTTAACTAATCATAAAGGTTTTATGAGTGTCGTTTCTGAACGCACACTCAGATATAACGTAACTTTAAGAACAAATTTATTTATTTATCTATGTGCCGACTAAGATTTTGGTCATGGTATTCTGAGCTTTGAAGTGGGTCCACATAAAAACTTTCTTTTTTATTAATCCATCAATGATTTTATCAAAATTTATGTTTGTTGTTGATTGACCTTTCTGCAATATGTTAAGCCTATAAATAAATACGTTTCTTACTATTGTCTTATAAATATTCTTTTGTTTCAAATTTTAAAGTATGTTTGCTTTAAATAACGCGTTGATGTCTTCTCATGCGCCGGCGACGTTTAATTCTTGCAAGTAGAACGTGTATTATAAATTATTGTTTTTTTAGATTCAGAACATAAATAACTTAGCTCTATATCAATTTGTCGTGTACCTATACAACAACATCGCAAGCTGAACAAATTATACGACATTTAAAACACATTAAGTTCCACAATCTGATACCAGATTCTGATAACATAACGCTAAAATGTAAATTAAGATACGCTCCAATATTTAAATGATACAAATAGCCATTAGGGAAGGTGCTTTATCAATGAAATTAAATTTATAAATACTTGTAAAACAATTAATGGAGGAGTTGTACTTACAAAGATATGTAAAAAAACGGCATTAAAAATTGATTTTCGTGAGAAATTTAGAGAATTGAAATTAGTAGTAAAACCTAAATAAAAATTCATTCTCAATACTTTTAGTTACAATATGAAGCCAGCTTTAGCAGATCTTATAATAATCTTTAAAGTTTTATCTTAAACGTTTAACAACTAAGATCTTATATTCCACTTGGACCTGTTCACTTGCAAGTAGAATTTAAATTAATTCATAAACGATAGTCTCCGACCCATAAAATTATAAACGAAGGCACCTTAATGAGCAGTTAATAAAATCCATCGCTACGTAATAAATTGGAAGACGTTGTAGATGTTTATCTAAGTTGACATTATGTGGATCCATTCGCAAACATAGTCTGTAGGCTCGAGGTATTTGGGACAGTTAATAAACGTGAAATTTTATAGCTTCATCTTCGAATACCAATTTGTCAGACATTAATGTCTTCATGAAGAACATATAAATAGGTTAAACACCTTATAATATGTCATAGGAACGACAAAATTGGTCCAAGTTAATTAAAATGTAATTGAAAATTGCTCAAATTCATGTTTTTTTTGTTGAAAGAATGTGTAGTATCGAGTAAAGTATTTTAATGGTTTATTAATTAGTAGGTAGATTACATCCTACACCTTGTGGTTAAGGGTAACTAAAACATAAAAAATATTTGAAAAACAAAGGAAGTGCCTCGATAAATTGGAAAGGAATACGCCAACATAGTTTTAAAATTATTTAAATATTAATAATGCTTGCGTCCTTTTTCTCTTTGCAAACAAGGGTCGGAAACCGCAAAAATTAAGTCTCATTATGGTGAAACTGTACTGTGACATCTGTTAAATTATTTTAAACAAAGCTACTGTCTCCGTCCAGAAATAGTTTTGTAATTTTCATACTTTTTGTTTAAGAATAAAAATTCCAATTTGTCATTGCGTGCGCACTTACAGTGAAAATTTCTAGAACATGAAAACTCACATTGTTTTTTGGGTTGCTTATACGTGTTTATTTATTATTCAGACATTAAAACAAAAAAAGACAGTACATGCTATTAAAAATAAGTAAAGTTCATTCACTAATACCAATTTCTATTCATTGTTTTTAAAATCGTTGGTGGTCGAAAAGCAATTCCATTTGATATCGACGCATCGCATTGACGTATAATCATACGTTCCGGTTTTATATGGATCTTTTAATAACACGCTATATGTAAGTAATAATGTTTTGAAATGGTTACCATCTGAAAATGTGGAATAACTATTTATTTTCGTTTGTGTAGTGTAATTAGCTTATCTACGGATCGCGGGTAGTCGCAGATCGTGCTCATGCGCATTGGTCCGCTCTGCGCCAATCACCGATCGTTAGACTACGATTCTTTTCAATCATTACAATAATTCCGACACGATTGCATATAATTGCGCCGATATCCGAACATGGACGACGATAGATTCTAAGACTAGTATGTACAGGGTGTTGGTATTTTTATTGTACTGGTTTTTACATATTGCTGTGTAGAAACTGTTTTGCTCTTAGGTTAATCATTACGATGCAGGTTCTGTTGAACTCTAACAGCAAATAATGTGATATTAGGGAGATGCAGATATTGAATCAGTACCTAGTAGTTATAAGTATTATTTGATATTTGTTTATTAAAATTGCCTAAGGAGACAAATTATCTAGTTTGCACAGTACCTCTTATGTGTTAATGCTGGTAAATAGTAATAGGTACTAGTAATTTTTCTTGCTTACTCAAGTTCACCCTGTACATAAATAATCCGCGATTAAAATTATGATATAGGCACTTATATCGCGATTATTGGGAAATCATGCTCGTTGAGGAAATGATATCGAGTTTATAATCTTTTGCATTATTAGATGTTATTTGCGGTACGTGTTTACCTTACCTTATCATGTTTTAATAATATAAGTTTATGTGTTGGAATTTCAGAGCTGCTATGGGCTGAATAGATGGAAAACAAAATGGAGGCCAGAGGACTGAACATATTCTATGTAATAGGTAGAAACATCTGTTAGTTATTTGCCTTTGCAGGTGCTTATTGCTAACAAATCCTACTAATACCTATTATAAACGTGAAAGTTTGTGAGCATGAATGTATGCATGGGTGTATGGATGTTTGTTACTCTTTCAAGTAAAAAATACTGGATGGATTTTGATGAAACTTTACAGTAATATAGGTTATACATCAGAATAACATATAGCGTTTTACCGCGGGGAAACTTCTCATTCCCACGGGAAACCGACTTCCACGCGAACGGAGTCGCGGGCGGCCACTGATATAGACAAAATTTTGTTTGATAATACCGAATTACCTCTCCCTAAAAAATCAAAAAGCGTTAGTAAAACCATAAGGTACTTATTGCAGTTCAAGTCTTATAACTTCGCGCATGTCAAGAACACTTCCATTCCCTAATGTTTTTTTATGATTGCACCCTAACTTGCCAATTAAACCAAGCGCCCAAAAAACGGCGTTCGCTACCGCTTCAATGCAACAATAGGTTTGATATCTAACTCAATTTAGCCACGGAAGCTCAAAACCGGCCTCGACTTGATTTTGTAATGTAATGTTATGTCCTGAGCGGCTGATACTCACGCCCCGCACATAATCCAACCACATGCGGTGCAGTAATTGCCTCCGCCATTCAGACACCCACTCACGCCGTATAATGACAAAAATAGACCAAAAAATAACCGCCGCATATGAGATATTTTTTCCAGAGTTCGCGCGCTGCGAGCTAAATTACTAAATAAAAGATTAACTTAAAAGATCAATAAACTTAATAAATGATCTCAATAATTGTTGTATTACGGACACAATGGTGCGGCGTCATTAGGGCGCGAAGATCATTAATTTTATTCGCGGGTTCTGACGTGCGGCAATGGCGTCTTGTCAGGTTGAAGCCTGTGCCGCCACCTGTTGGTAGCGCGGAGAATCACCCGGCGGTTGCTGCAGCGCGCTTTGCACTTGATGCCACTGAATGATAAAGCACAAAAACCTTAACAATGACACGAATAATGGGACTAATTTCTACGTTTTTTGTGAAGCAATATGCTACCTTAGTCGTTAGGAATTGGCATGTGTGCCTTTAAATATTATTTAGGGATGTATCTGTCACTCGTAACTTTCCGGTAACGTTTGTTACTTAAGTTACTAAACATAAAGGTATCTTTCTACAAACTTTGAACGGATAGAAACAAAGGGGATGCATGAAAAGCATGAAAGTCGTCAACCCATAACCTAAATTGTCGATAAATTGTTTAATCTAGATCCCATATTCTATTGAAATAAACGGCTCCGAGTGATGACCACGTAACAATTCACTATTAATTTTGTATTGAGCTTCAAAAAACCTTTTAAAGAGCGAAGCCGCCTCTAGATTAGATTTCTTTTTAGTAGCTAATTACTTTTTATCAAATTAAAGCATTTCGACCCACGGAGAGCGGACGAATGATTGATTATTGTTTGAGAAGGCGTCATTTCGACTATTTTTAAACTGAATAAACTGTTGTGATTCGGACTAATCTTCGCTATTTTATTTCACATAAGATGGATGAAAAATTATAAGGCCCTTTAATTCTAAGACTGTAAAAATTTACGACAGAAAAAACTAGAAGAAATGTGTAGAAAAAACGTGTGATTGCTTGAAAAAAGACATCAACGCGCTGTCTTAAATACTTGTTGCGTTAAAATTACTAACTTACCGAATACGAAACACCAAATAAGTATTAGTATTATTCAAGATACCACCAAAATAAAGCATAATTCCTAGTTTTTTGTTAACCGGTAGATCAGTAGGCAAGTTATTCTATAAAACGTAGCTGCGGGGCGTCCTACTAAATGATTAAATTAAACACTAGGCTACCTTACAAGTTGCTATAAGATTAAATTGTTTTTTTAAGCTACAAAAAGTGGTTTATGGAACTCGAATGGAAAATATAATTATAAAGACCAAACTTTAAAAAAAGTTTAAAGTGATTTCAGTGTTTTAGTAGGTACGAATCACATGATCATGACACGAAACATTACATAAATAGCATGTTTATAATCGCTAAGCGTTATATAAAGATTCGTAACAAAAGTTCACCGCATTCCGGCGGCAGCTACCGATCTCTAGCAACCTTTAACCCATTGTGTCTATTCCCGTCATTTCAATCATTAAGACCGGCGCGGGCGCCTCAAAGGAGTGATTGATGCGTCGTTTACAGCCACAGTGGCACCGGCCAACAAAAAATATTCTTAATTAACTCGTTCATTACAATTATTAATCAAACGCAGGCGGGTGTAGGCTAGCTGTGGCTTTGATTATATTAACAGTAATTAAAAACATTACAGTCAAAGGTGGGTTAATGATACCTAGATAGACAAACACATTGTAACACTGCCGTTTGAAAGTAATTAAGTTGAAATGAAATTGGTTATGTATTAAGAATATCTTTTCGGGTTGTATTTTGATTTCAACTTGTTTTTTTTACAGGATTTATGACATGAATAAGAGTAAATGTTTACATGTACAGCCTGCCAAATAACAACCTTACATGGAATTCACTCTTGAGCTTACTAATGAACAATGACTAGACTAGAATATTAAAAAAATTGGCAGCAAGTCGCGGTTTTAAAATCGGTATAACTTAATAAACTATGTATAAGCTGTAGAATAAGGCCTAACTTATAGGGCAATATTCAAGGGTAAAAATAGTATGTTATATGTACCACTGTTTTTTTATCTGTCAACCCAAAATTAATATTAGTTACATCACGACACTTACACTTTTATATTACAGAAGAAAATACTTTTTTTACCTGATCGAGAAAATTTACTAAAATATGCCCAGCATCTATTTTCTTCGATAAAAAACGCTGCATTTATCACTTTGAGGAAAATAACTAACTTTTTTATTTGAACTTGAAATATTCCAACGTCTTTATTCAATTGTATCTATTCGAGTGCGACTATCTCCATCATTTTCGAAAGCTCGTACGAAAGATTAAGTAAGTATAAGAGAAATATCACTCTACCACAGTCATACAATTCAAAAGATTCGGTCTCGGTGGGCTGTGGGCGAGTGTTTCTGAGATATGGACCCTTGTTATCTTATCTACCAGATAGACGCACATAAACTACAACATAGAATACACAAACTAAACATTTAGCCCCACGAACACATACAAGGAACGTAGGCAATCAGAAATGCACCACATTAAAAAACAAAAACAGGAAAAGGCAGTAAAGCTGCGAAAATTCATAACCAAAGTAAATTAAGGTTAAACTAAATTACTATGTACAAGTTATTATTCGCTGTAATATCCTCAATAGAACCTACCTACTTGTAGCACTGACACCTTGTTCAACGTAACGGACGTTTTAAAAATGGAAATCAAATGAGAAATCATAAAAAAATGATTACCTCTTGCTAATTACTTCCAGCCAGCGTATAGTTTTTTTTTGTATGGCAATTATACATTCATTTAAAAATATAATAATTTCGAAATCAAGAACGAAGCGACAGGTGCTGAAGTAACAAAGGATAGCGATTGTATGTTGTGAGCATGCCCGTGCGCATTGAAACCGCAACCCCTACCAAAGATAAAACTCGGCGATTTGTTTTTAAATTAAATATAAAATAGCGGTTTAATAAAAGTATATTTACACTACCTCTATGCATTGGAAAAGCAAACATGGAATTTTATTTAGCTGAAAAACAATTCTTATTTACTATAAAGCCTACGATCAATTTACTTAAGCTGTTAAAAAAACATATAAATATTCCATTTCGTAATTAAATGCATTAGAAAGCACTTTCAACTTTCTATCACGTGTAGAAACATTACAAACGTGTAAGTAGTTATTCAACTTAACTAAAATATTTCCCGCCCGATCAATACTAACAGAACAGACACTATTCCAATACAAATATAATTTGACTGCAGTACACAAAATTAGTGTAACCATAAAATAATCACGTAGTCATTACAACCCCTGCTTCACTTCCCCTATAGGGTACCTACTAACCACCACTTAAATTAAGTGTGCCTCGATCAACAGTCATTTTCGGTTACAATTAACCACACATTTGAGTGAAAAGTCAACCACCCACTCCAATTGATTTATTGTAGCACAAGTACCGCCATTTTGTGGCGAACGTCGGCATGGGAAGGGGCTGTGACTGGAAGTGCCAGTTTGACTCAAGTTACATGTTTATCAACTTGAATATGAATCAACACACCGTGTATGATTTTTTTTTTTTAATAATATTTTCTAACAACCTGTCTCTAACAAGTTTAATGTTACCTGCCTAATAGTAATGCTTAGTTTATGTATAATCCAATATTTGACTGTTAATTAAAGCTGTAACTTGGTTGAATATAAATTTGTACCAGTTTAAAAATGTTTGTTTGAAATAGAATGACATTTTACTCGTAGCTTATATCTAACCCTATCTTGTTTATTATTAAATAAGTAACATAACCACCTACCTATACACTATCAGTGTCTACCACATCCAGGCACCTTCATCCGTGTAGAGCGCGGCGTGTGCCGTAGCGTGGGGTGCGCGCTGTTCATTTGTCTAAACGCGTAGCATTCTGAAGCACCCTCAGCCAGACCTGGGAAACAGTTGCACTTTACAAAAGTTAAAATGCCCCTTCAACATTCGAACGCAAGTCATTAACTGCTTTCATTTTTGTTTGACGCTCGCAACTTTTTGCCCAATCAACTGTAATTGCATTGTTTTACAGTTTTTTTAGTTTCATCGTACTTAAACGTAAGTGCCTTAGTATGTACCCACTTAATTATCTTTTAAAATACAAAGTACATTAAAAATTACAATTACCATTTTGAGTTATGCAGTTTTAAGCCTTCAGTTAATGAAAAGAATTTATAATGCAAAAAGATAAATGCAGTTTAAGGTCATCCTTTGACATTTTTCTGACTCAATATTTCGTTACGTGGTTAGTATCAATTAATTTTAGTTTAATTCAATAAACTTCATGCAAAAGTCATTTCTCAATTGGTTTTCTTGGGACAGTGATAGCTGCTATAGGTAGGTAATTGGTTAATTAAAAACGATAGGAGATTTACTTTTTAATAACTCATATTTTTTCGCGGTAAAATAGCATATACATATATGTATGTAGATATAATTTTAAGAACAGACTAAAACACCAACAGTGTGGCCCTAAACACACAAGCTTACGCTTAAAGATACAACACAAAGACTAGGGGAGAACCTAGTTTCATCCAGACAATGAAGTAAAATCATAAGCTATATACCGGGTGTCCAGGAAACAATGGATAAGCTCTGAAGGGCTTATAGTAGAACTAAAGGCAAGCCTAAAAAATAATTGATAAAAAGTATAACCCTTACACTGCTAGAAATATGGCGCTTTAAAAAAAAACTTCATATTTTTTTGACTGTGTTCATATTTTTACTCGTAACGAGGTCAAATCACTTAATAACATCATTATTTTTGTGCTAAAATAATTAATATTAACCGCATCAGTGAATAACTAACAAATAAAATAGCTAACTAAAGTATTTTTCTCAAAAAATAATGTTAAACTTTTGATTTGTGTAAAATTTCTGAAGAAATATTTTTGATGCGCAACTTTGAACAGCTCTGGTGTAAAAAAAATATATGAAAGTAACAGTGACCAATGATTTCCAAATATTCCTGGTTTAATAACGTTTTTAAAAAGATGTAATATGTCGTTATTGTAATGAAAAAAGATTGAACTAATGGTATTAGTGTGTAAAATGGGATAATTATTTAGATCTAGCAAAATTAAAAAAATACAATAAAACTAAAGAAATATGATTTTCAATTGACATTAATTGCAAACCCATTGGAATAATTGAGAGTAACTGTTCAAATTGTCTGTCCCCATCCTGATGCAGACCCTGCATCTACGAAAAAAGGATCTTCAAAGAAATCAACTTAACAGGAGAAAGTGATCCAAATTTTCTTCATAATGACTTACCCAATTTATTGATAGACGTGTCCGAAGAGCTTCGCGACACATATTGGCTTCAAAATGAAGGCTGTCTAGCACACTATGCTGTTGCATTATGTGCATACTTGACGAAACCTACCCTAACAGGTAGGTAGGCCGCCTAAACCTAAACGCTTTAGACTTTTTACTGGGGGTATTTTAAGGAAGAGTTTTACCGGCAACCAGTAACTTCATAAGAAGATCTACGAGCTCGTGTTCAGGCCGCTGCAATCAATGATCGACGACACGCGCGATTTTTTTGAAGATCCTTTATTCGTAGTTGTAGGGCCTGCATCAGGATGGGGACAGACAATTTGAACAGTTGCTCTCAATTATTCTAATGTTTTTGCAATTAATATCGGTTGAAAATCATATTTCTTTAGTTTTATTGTATTTTTATAATTTTGCTAGAACTAAATAATTATCCCATTTTACACACTAATACCATTAGTTCAATCTTTTTTCATTACAATAACGACATATTACATCTTTTTAAAAACGTTATTAAACCAGGAATATTTTGAAATCATTGGTCACTGTTACTTTCATATAATTTTTTTACACCAGAGCTGTTCAAAGTTGCGCATCAAAAATATTTCTTCAGAAATTTTACACAAAAAGTTTAACATTATTTTTTGAGAAAAATACTTTAGTTAGCTATTTTATTTGATAGTTATTCACTGATGCGGTTAATATTAATTATTTTAGCACAAAAATAATGATGTTATTAAGTGATTTGACCTCGTTACGAGTAAAAATATGAACACAGTCAAAAAAATATGAAGTTTTTTTTTAAAGCGCCATATTTCTAGCAGTGTAAGGGTTATACTTTTTATCAATTATTTTTTAGGCTTGCCTTTAGTTCTACTATTAGCCCTTCAGAGCTTATCCATTGTTTCCTGGACACCCTGTATAATACGTAACTTTTGCTGGACTGTAGGCACCTACGTCTAAAAATGAGAATAAAATACATACGCCCGAAATTTTGTTGTAGGAGTGTGTGTATAACTTGACCAAATCATTATTAAAAGTTCAAAAACTAATAATAACTAAAATGAATTTCTTAACATTAGGTCGAGATTGTACAAAATGTGGAATTAGGAGTAATTTAAGGCATTTTTGTGCTTTATCGATGAAAAAGTTTTTCAATTACCTTCTACGAAGAACAAAATTACCATAGCTTAGAGAAATACAATTGTAATTATAGGCGACAATTTAAAGAACTACTTGCTAAATGAGAAATTAATGTACGTTAGTTTTACTTTTTTAATAATAACCTAAATATATTTTAACTTTTTATGAGTAAGAACTCATAGAGGTTAAATAAACGGAAAGATCTTGATAAACGATAGCAAAATTACATTTAAATTAAGTGTAAAAAATATGCTTTTGCTGCTGATATTAATCATTTTCCTAACTCAGACATCTTACTTTACCACATTTAAGTTCATATGTGTCTTGACCAATTTCAAGAAAACGCTCATAACATATTCAAAGCCACGGTCAGTAACTAGTATCCGATGAAAATATCACAGCGTGGCGTGATTGAACCATCGTTTACTGCCACCCACAAAGGTACCTGCAATTATAACAAGGGCCCACAGCATAATTGCTGGGAAAATTTCGGTATTTAACCACCGAGGGTGACTTTCTGACTGCCACAACTGGTGGGAACTCACCTATTGCCAATTACATTAGACATCTGTTACATTATCTAACTACCGATTTCTGTCCCTGCTAATTTCAGGGGTACACGCTACAACCATATAAAATACTCAGTTTTACAGGCCGTAGAAGATAATGTAGAGCTAACGATGTTGCACACCGTACCACGTCACTCACACAAGTCACTAATTAAAAAAATTGACACAAAAATTAAGGCTTTTTAGATTTTCGTTAAGGAAGATTTTAATAAGCTCAACTTTTAACAACGTCTAATTACAGTCCAACTATAATTTTATGATAAAACTAGAAGTAAATTATTTTAAAGTTTGTGTATAGTATACTTACCTAGGGGAAATGTTTTTAGTTGTAACAAACGATTCCATTAAGCTAGCTCGTTAACTGATTCACTTGAAGATTAAAGTTAAGATAGACAGGTTACAGCTTACAAGGCGGTAAACGTCGATATGGTATTGTACCGATGGAAAAAAAATCATGGAAAAAAGTCTTTTATTTTGTTACCAATAAAATTTTATGAAATTAATTATTTACTGTTTTTTGTTCTCTTATTGATTAGTATTTATTATATCTTCACGAGGAACAAATACTGCATCAATTCCACTAATCATATTAATCACATCTGGGACATATTTTGAAAGATATAATGAAGTTAAAGTTAAGAAAAGTTAAAGTTAAATTGAAGTTGAGTTGAAGTTAAGTTAAAATTAAGTTTAAGTTAAGTTGCAATTATTTATTGACCATTGGCCATTCTCACAGGCGACCTTTGGACACTAATCCGTTTCAAATTTTGACCCATGGTAACATCATATATGTGATCAAAGTGGAATAGATCATATTTGATAAATGGGTAGGTACCTACCTAAAAATGTCTTGAAAGTAAAATGCTAAGTTACTAACTTCATCGATTCCCACGGTACATTAAAGTGAATTTAATATGCCAACGCTACGTGCCGATTCAGCGATAGTGTACCGATTAACGCTTAGCGTAAACGGCTTAGATTTGCATAGGTAATCGGCAAAGCTACACGAGCTCTGATAAGAGAAATATGCCCCACAATGATTTATACCCACTATTTTCGAATACAGCCAGCATATTGTGGCATTTATTATTCCTTAACGACCTATTACAGTCGAATTAAAGCGAAAAGAACAAGACTTGCAGAATAAATTAAGTTTGATTCAAATTAGGTAGGTTGGTACTTACATTCGGATTTGGGAATTGAGCGTTTGTTGGGTAGTGTAGACAATATAATGAAATTATGTGCTACTGCATTGTTAAAGCTGCATATCTAAAAATGCAAAATATTTTAAAATATTGTAATTTTAGGGTTAGGTAAGAGATGTCTGTACTATTGTAAAAAAGTATTTGAAGTAAAAAGCAATTATAATTTAATATTCTTTTTTATTTTAATTTTTTGTTGGTTCATTGAATCCTACCACTATCAGGTATATCATCAATTAACTTGCTTTATTCTTTCAGTTTCGTATTCTAATTAAAAGCACATTCACCAATCTCAATAGAAGACCGTTATTTCAGGCGATAATCACCTAAGCCAGTGGCTAATTTGTGAAGAAAGCCAGCTTGTTTTCGGAAACGTTTTCACGTAGTTAAACCCGGCCAGTGACATGCAATAGGACGATTAACTTGGGGTGGCCAGTCCTCGGAATAAGTTAGATTGTATTAATTGCTGGTATATTATACAGCTTGTATTTCAAACACTCACTCAATTTGGGACCTTGACTTTTGAATGTAATTAAAGCTAATATATTTTACCTTTCCTTGATTGCGATTGAATGTTTAATCGATCGGTTAAATAAAAGAGTGCATTTAAATTTATATACATTTATTACACCTCGTACAACAGTACACAAAGTACAAACAAGTCCATAATACATTGTTTTTACATTATATAAGAATTATTTACACATATAATAGTTATCTGGCATTTGTACAAATCTGCAGTAAGGGAATGTATGTGAAGGCTTTTTCTTACGCTGAAATTGAATTTAAATGATTTATACTGTGAAAATAAAAAATATGATAACACTAGAAACTTTGAGATCGCCCGACATTTAATTTTAATTTCATTAATAAAAAATATATATACCTATACATATTTATTTGTCTTTAAGTTTATCTGTTAGTGTTTTAATGAAATCACATCGCAATGCAATGTTTTTCGGCTTAAACCTCTTCAAAGCTACGACTAGCGACCAAGCAAACGTTTTACACAAATGTCAGATACTATTTTAGAACATTAAATGCCATACTACATAATGAAATAAGACTCTTTAACTAAGTTCAGTCAATATTATTAATATAAAGAATATCGTTATTGGGAACCATTTAAATTAATAGTACAAAAAATATAATTGAATCAGTACTCGTAAGATAGCTCGAAAGGCACTAGAAAAAGGCTAACAAAAAGCAATTTTACAATGATAAGGGTCTATCTTGCCTTGTATAACAAGAGATTCCTTTCATTTAAACGACATTTTAATTTCGATTTGTGCAATGGTAACTCGTAATACGAAATAACGTTTACACAAAAAACTATGTATGTTCACTAACCACCAAACACTACGCAATTTTGTGATTCCTACATGATTAATATTTTTTACAATAACATAGATTTTAAATATTCATAACTATTCATATCATAACATTCAACTACCTATTTAACTTAAAAAAGAAATTCGTTGCTTCGACGTCCAATCACTAACCGCTCCAATTCGTTTCGACTCTACGATTGGTTGATTTTTAAAAGCAACAGTTATAATCTCGATTTATTTATTACATTCGAATAAAATTATACTCACAGTCCATTTTGAAATAATGCTAAGCATTAAATTAATAAAGCGATATACAAACGAAGGGTATATTTACAAGGCAGCGTATCACATGGTTTGAATTTAGAACGGTCGGCCATTTTGTGGTCGCTCGGGCAACTTCGGCGGCACGTTCGGAACTGGGCGGCTAGAGAAGAAAAATATTACGTTAGATAATAAACTACCTAGTATGTTTAATGCTAGAAGTCACAGCAATTTCAAATTGTGGAGTGCCAGTACTTGAATGGAAGTTGTGTAAATCTCTTATGACTATTGAATAAAAACATTTAAATAAAGATAAATTAGTTTAATCATTAGTCATAGTAGAGAATTAGTCAAGAACATGAAAATGGTTACTACCATAAGTGAAACAATTAAGCATGCAATTTGGCAAATGTACTTTTTGTAATTATTATATGTTCCGTAGAATAAATACGAAAGAATAATAATAATTCAGTGGTAAGAAAACATAATGAACGATTAACGAAATTGAGATGATCAAAATGTATCTAACGATTAGCATTCAGTCAAGCAGCCCTTGGTCACATTTTTCAACACATAAAATGCTTTTAGCAATATTACATAACCAAATAGCAACACAATTCATCCCGCATGCAGCATTCCGTACTTTTACAATGAATAATTTCAACTAGATTCAATTTTCATACAATATTACAATCACTAATGTTATTTAACTACAACTAATTGCTGCTTACCTAATTGTATTTTATATCGTTCCTCAATATAAATTGTCCATTTAGAAAGTACTGTTAGTAAATAAACTTGAAGCCAATGTATGCAAACAACTACTGGAATAAATCAAACATCTTAAGTACACATATAGCATTTAATTATTCTATTTATACAGCATAAGATTAACAATATTAATAAACTATATCAAATCCAACAATCACTGTCTATATTTTTCCGATGGTTACTAGACGCTATGTAACAAGAGAGAAAAGAGCGAAATTTAGACGACTTTCTTACAATACTTATGCTTTTTTTAAATTAAACTAAATTTAATATTGTGGTAGGAACCGATTTAACGATGTCTTTTCTTAGTATTTGAATTTTCATAAACAACTAAAGCATATAAAATGCTTTTAACTGGTCCATCAAACGACACCGATAATGAGAGTAAAAAAAATATATTCGATAAAAATATATTTATGTCATATATTTTCGTAACGGGTGGAACTTCATGAGACGACAAACAAGATAAAAATGCCCAATTTTGTAATAATGTAGACTTTAATATAATGATTCAATCATGTAATGTATCACCGTTCAATAAAACATTCTAATAATTGACCAAAGATATTGCTAATAGCAACAATACACGAGACAACTGCTTTGGTCTTAGCCATTTCATAAGTACAATAAATTTTACATACATACAAATCTTATTATACTGCATTGTTCAAATCGATAGAAATAATTCATATATTTACTGCTTGCTAATATAGCTGGTTACACCGATATGCAAATATACATGGATAACAAGCGATTGTATATTTGGGGTAAATGCATTAAATGGTTATAGGATCGCTATATAGACGGAAGAGTCGAAGTCAAGTGACCGATCTAAGCTACTGCAACACCTAGACTCTTAGTGAGAATATGTAGAAACGTCGGAGGACGGGTGCGGGCAAACTAACTGTCCTTTCATAAAAAGGTAGATTATTTAATATTCTAATATATTTTTTTATTAAATAGTGATATATTTATCGTGTATATTTGTTGTATTCAGAATTTTTCAGTTAAGAACTCAGTTGTTTTTTACAATAAAGGCTTGGTTTATATCATTTTTTAATACCAACGCCAGCGTCGCGTCGTGAATGACGCAATATGTTACATGAAAATACAGCAATATGGTAATTCATGAACAGCCATTGTTTCCGTGCTCGCACCCACACCCCCGACCACTACCCAACTAGTTCTACTTGTGTCGAGTGCACCGACATTAACGAACAAACAACTTCTTTACATTAGTATTTATATTTGCAAAAATCTAGCACAATTTACAAAACAATTTGATATGCTCGTTTGGCTCTGCTGAACCTCTCTTTCTGCCGAACTGTAACTTATTCGTCAAGCCATTTTCTTTATAATTTAAAGCTTATAATAATGGAAATAATATCAACCATGTCCCAAATTTTATAATCAAAAATATATTTCATAAATGCAATTTTTGGAGACCGCTATAATACTGACTTTTATTGGAATGTTAGTAAACAGTGTCAAATATCATATCTTCCAATTTTATTGTTGTGTGTGATCTTCAAAACATTGTGACTGATTTTCCAATTGAGCGAAATTTTATTGCTAATAATAATTTAAACCTAAAACGAATGCTTGAACAACTTTAGGTATGTACGTATTTTTTTACTTACACACTTCAATGGTTAACATACCTTTATATCACATGCCCAAAATTTGTTACAATATGCGTAAAAATATAAAAAAAATACATTTGAAAATAGGCACATTATGTCATAAAATCATTTTCGACTAAAATATTAATCTACTCTTTATTCAAAAAAAATAAAAATATCAGCTTGTCATAAGCGGGTGATGAGATACACAAAAATACAAAATACAGTTATCCGAGTGCATTTAGTTGACATTTGACACAAACAGTTAGGCATTAGTGTTTAACACAGTACAGTGATCATACAGTCAGTAACAACACATCAAAATTTTGCCTCCGATAGCGTCGTATTTCATTTGCGACGCGATCAAAGTCTGAAAGCACTGGGTTATATTTCCGCGTTTAAATTTTGACAGGTCGCGGCGCGGTGACTTTTGGACCTGTCAAAACTGCGTTTACATTTTGGCAGGTCGTCGCGTGGACCTGTCAAAATGATGAGTGTTGTGCCGTGTTTACTTGAATCTGGCGAAGGCGGAGCTGAGTTCGCTGAAGGCGGCGTTGGTGACGGCCTGCCCCACCGCCTGGTGGATCTGTTGCCGCATGTGCGGCGGCAGCTGGGCCACGGCCGCCGCCGCGCCGCCCGGCCGCCTACGTCCAGGAAAACGTTACCAACTATAGCTAATGACGCAATATCAACCTTATAACCTTATGGAAAGCTGCCGTGTTGTAACAGCTGCATCAAGTTCGAAGGTGGACTAATAAAACTTATGTCAACGCTCTTAATAGCAAAAGGGTTCGCGTTGCTAGTGTTGCAAAACGCTATATTGCTGTGATGCTTTTCTGAATTTACAGCAACATAGTTTGCTTCAGATAACCTATAGGCAAACATTTGATTATATCAAACGAGTGCATTTAATAGTCCTCACAGCTTCTCTGTAAGACATCTTTGAGTAATGTAACTGCCATAACTTGGAACTTCGTAAATACTTATTTTAAATAATGTATAAAGCATAAATAAATCTTACAGGGTAACTGTGATCATCCCATAGTTGCCAACCACAAAAATCTAACATAAATAAATACTTATACACATTATTGTCCCATATAACAAGAAACAATGTCCAAGAAAGTAAAAAGGGACTTAACAATAGATCAAGTCACTATACAAATACCTGAAGATCACACACAAAGAAGTTTGAAACCAACGAATATCTATCATGCAATGTTAACAACCCACATTTAATAAACAAAACGCAAATCAGTGTTAAAAGGCACAAAAACACTTTCTATGTGCAATTCGTTCTCTAATCCATCTGTTATTAATATGTATTCATAATTAGTTACATAGAAAACCTTGCATAGACATCTAGATTTAACTGGACTATATGTTGAATAATCATCATGAATATGATAATAAATTACATCTTGGTGAAAGCAGCCATTTGTATTCATATGAGGCATACACAACCTTTTTAAACTCACAACATTATTAAGAAGTTGCGCTTTCTTTTATTTTGTATAGGCTGCTGACATAAAGATGAATTATTTTGGTATTATTTACTACGGTTATATAGATTTTCCTATTAAACTATGATCTGGAAGCAACATTGTCAGATATATCATAAGTGTCCATTTACATAACTATTAATATTAGTATATAACATATGTATAACATACATTCTCTTGTACGACACGTTGTTAACTTACCACAATTGATATGAAAAAATACAGAAAGTACAAAAATGATTGTTTTTGGCTCATAATACTGTATTTGTTGGTTATATAGGAAACTGGTATAAACGTTGTATGAAAACAAGAATTAATAACATTCAAAAGCTATACAATAACACCCGCAACCGACAGTCAAGTTATGAGGTTAAATATTTCAAGACAACTGTATTAAGTTAACACAACCGTCACAGTTAGTACCTTATGTTCGTATTATTTGTTTGTTACTTAAGTTAGTTAGTTAGTAGGTACTCGTCGTCGTCTAGCGCCGTCTGAAAATAACCAGACACCACATCGTCACATAATTTTAATGTATTTTGTTAATCAACGTCGTTCTTATAACCTGTATTAGTCAACTTTTTTAACTAACTATAACCAATTTGTTTGTTAATATTGATAAATAAATAAGATAGAATATATAAGCATACACAAACTGAGGGATTATGGCTGTTACATTACCCAAGAATATGCTTTTTGGACAAACACAAAGAAGCGAGGCACCTTACTCTAACCTAAGTTGAATCTATATTAGGAGCTTTATAGTACCTACTGATATTAAAGTAATTTATCCGCACAGCCACAAGATATCCTATAAATATTGTTATATATGTATGTGTATATTACTTTATTGCGCAAAAAATAAGAACAAGTGCACACAAGCACAAACATAACATTGATTTTGTCCACTGACGCTGAAATTGACCTCATCACAAAGTCTTTGAACTTACTTATTCTATTCCCATCATAAATAAGTATTATATTTTTTAAAAATGTGCCCATTAATTAGAAGAGTGTGAATCTGTGTATATCTCTGAGGTATAGAAATGTCATAGTAAGTATATTTTGATCACCAAATAAAGCGACACATATTCAAACGTAAAACTAAAGGCGTTTGTGGACAATGCGTATACATCAACTCAGGTTTAATTACTTTATCAAAGCTTAGCTTTATCTTATAAACGTTTATCTTTCTTTATGGAAACCCTTTTTTGACCACCACCTCCACCACCCATGGCTTACTATAACCAATTTAGTACATCAAGTTACCGCTTATGGCGCAAAAAAGGCGTTCAGTTGTTTGATGTCACTTTCGTTGAGTAAAGTTAAAAGAACTGACTTTAGCAGGGAAATATTCCCCTTATGTGCTCTCTACTGGTTATAGTATTATCTTCCCGCAAAGCTTAGCTTTCACCGCTTAGGAGAATTTACCTTCATGTTATATGCATTGATATTGTGCGCTTTTCTTTTAAATAAAGGGAATACAAAAATACCTGTTTCCTGAACAGTTAATTCCCGAACTCGAAATTTACTTGTAATAAGCATATCTCGTGTTTCACTATCATTTGTTAAGTGTAAATTGTAGGGTAAACTAGTCAATTATTGACACTTTCGACTAATTTAATTTATTCTAAACTAAGAAAATTATCAGATCTTTTCTTTTCTAAATAAAAAGAAATATCCAGGTTACCCCATTAATCGTGCGACGGTACCTCAGTAGAATAACACAAAAGTGTTTTATACTGTAGGTAGGGAAACAGCTCATTCCCACGCGAACAGTCATTTAGCCCCAGAGCGGAAAGCTACTTATTCATAAAATGTTCCCGTGCCTTTAATGTTGTCGTCGTATCATCAATTGCATAGTTTACCCCACAGCTTAATGTCTGTATTGTTTTTCTAGTGTGTGTATACTCACGTGGGTATGAGCGGCGCGGGCAGGCCGGCGGCGGGGGCGGGGCGCGCGCCGGGGGGCGGGGGCGCGGCGCCGCCGGGGCGCGACGGCAGCGGGGGCGCCGAGCGCGACACCGAGCCCGCGGGGGGCGGGGGCGCGCCGCGCTGGCCCAGCGAACCTGTTACAACAAATCAACACCTAACTTTAGAAGGAAATTAATAAACCGCTTTTGTTTTCGAGCGAGAACTTGTGTATTACACATTGTTGTACATATTTGTCTGTCATCTTCATTATATTCCAAACTCCTCTTATTACTACGTAACAGATTTTAATGCAGCTTTCAACATTTTAAGTTATTACTGTAAGTACAGTTCATACAAACAAGTCGGAAAAAGTAAGAGGGTTAATTCTGTTCTGTTTCCTGACTCACATTTGGCTATGATACTACAGTCTATTCGCGTTAAGAAAATAGTGACAACTACAGGATAAGGGTGTATTCACAGTGGAGTAAAAGTACGAAAGATAAATAATAATTTTATAAACAGTATTTTCGGACATGCCACATGCACTTGCTGTTTCTATGACTATGCTCTCCACAGTTGCATTTAAATCACACAATTTAAAGTACTTATAAACATTGTAAATTATGTGTCTCTCTCCACTATGGATTATAGATCGACTTTTATTCTTTGGAATTGGTGAAGTATTCATTTTTTCAAAATTTATCGTTGGACAAGTCACGCAAAATCCACAACCGTTTCCTTCGAAGGTCAGACTTCAACTGGTCACTGTGAACTCGACTTTTTAATTTCTAGCATTTTAATTGGCTGGGGCGCGTTGTCAGGCCGGCTGACAACGATCACTCACTATTTTCTTAACGCGAATAGACTGTTAGACATTTTTATTGCCTCTATCGCAACAAATACCGAATCTCAAAAACTTTCAAATCATTAAGGTCTAAATGAACAATTACTTTTTTCTACTCACAAACGCAACTGAAAAATCAATTAAATATCACTAAATTCACCCCAAGTAAATTTTGTGGTACCTATAGTACAAGCTTTCACTTAGGCAAAAGCCACACAGTTAACGTGACAGACTGGAGATTTATTAATACGTCGAAGCTTTCTTTACTGCCACATCTATAGCTGACCTTGCTGCGCGGGAGTTATGTAGAATGTTCCTATGTAGAATGTTAAAAAAAGTGCTGGGAGTTTTTTTCCGCCGGCTCTTTTCTCTCGGTCTACGGTTATCTAAAGTCGAAGTTTGTAACATTGACGTTCATTAAGTATATCTTACATATCTATGATGAATAAAAGAATTTTGATTTTGATTTTGTTCCTGCAACGTAACGAGTGACATTACCCTGCGTTGCGGGCGCGGCGCGGCGCGGGCCGCCCGGCGACGGCGGCGACAGCCTCGGGTTGGAGTCGAGGCGCGACTCCAGCCAGTCGTTCTTCACGGGCGGCGGCACGGGCGTGCTCACCGTCGCCATGGACACGTCCCCGATGATGTGCAGCGCCTCCTTGCACGCGTGGTACATGCGCAGCATCTCCTCGCGCTTTAAAGCTTCCTCGGGGGACTCCTCCATCATTTGCGACTGCAGGGCGAAACAATGAAGTAATCGGTGGGTATTCGGGATATGCCTAGTGTCAACTGACGTCCCTAGTTGATGCCTTATCGGTTCTCGCGTTAGAGCATTCAAGTGATGGCTGTATGCAGCCTTGCTATTGTATTTTTAAACGTGTTTCTGGTTGTTTTTTCAGTTGAATACTTTACTAACAAAATTACTTGCGTTCAGAAGACTATTGATAGAGTTCGTATAACATACCGCTACATTGTTAATGTATCGAAGAAAACTATGACTGCTGTTCTCAGTATTCAAAATTTAATAAAAAATGTACTAACAAAATTAACCAGTTGTAAAAGTACGTAATAACGAAACCTACCTGATCACCAGACGCGTACAGATGCGCCAGCAGCTCGCCGTTAATGAAGTCTTTGGCATTGTTGATGATCATCATCATGATGGTCTTCGGCACTAAATCCCTGGTGGTCTTGGTGACGATGCGCATGTACGAGTCCACGAGGTTCCTGATGGTCTCCACCTGCCGCTCGAGCTGCGGGTCCATGCTGCTGGTGCCTGAGGTGTCTGACGTCTGGAATAATGATGGGGAGTTCCGAAATGTGATTTGAGAGTGATAGGGGTGTTGAACTGGCGTCGGTGTTTTGTTAAAGTGTGCAATGATAAGGATAAAGACTGTTTTTACGAATTGTTTGTTGAGAAAACAATCAGGGAACAATAGTTTTAACAGGATCACTTTTTTATAGATTACATGTCCGAATATAGTAATTTTGTAATAGTGCTTCTTCGCTATTTTTACTTTCAAAACTGCATATATTAATTTTTAATTATTGTATTTTGGGCAAACCAGTAACCGAGGCCAGTTCAAAGTATTTGATGTGAAGCATAGTAACGTATTTATTTATTTGAGTTACTTAATTTTGAGAAGTTTCTTAAAGTTGTGAAGTTAGGTTGGTTGTGTTTATAATGACGTCAAAACAAAAGTCTCTGCGTTTTATTTTTAAAAAGCTGTCAGTTCAATGTTAGTTTCGAATGATCTAAAGGCCTATGCAAACGCGATAGAGCTCTGCAAAATGTATTAGAAATGATGATGGAATTGTACAATGAAATGATAACGCATTCATTTGTTATGTCAAAGTTATTTTTATTGACTAAGCCCTATTCTAGTGTTATGTGCTGCCTTTTCAGTACTTACCCGTAGTCCAAATACTAGCATAACCAGAATTCTTGTTATGAAACAACCACAACCAAAACAAACAACTACGTCGGACACGCACTAGTGCTGGAAATCATGCTCTGTCTTTGTCGCTCTCCAATAAAAAGACAGAGGCAGAATAACCTAAACTCGTGAAAGCCAGTCTACTACCAGAATCAAGAAGTCCGGAATACGCATCCTTCTTAATTCAAACCAATGCACATGCAGCCAATATTGCCGAATCCACAATTAAACACACCCTACTTTTCTTTTCCTCTCCACCGCTTAAAAGGTTCAAAACCAGCAAACAAGCATTAAAATGCTGTTAACTTACTGTTCCTTTATTTCCACCCAACCCGAAAGGCAGAGGAAATAACTAAAAAAAATAAAAAAACACTCAAGAAAGAAAATAGTAAACAAAAAAACTGAAATAAACAAATAACTACAAAACTTATTGAACGCCTGAACTTTGTCCAGTAAATATATTTTCTGTAACAATCATTTAGTTTTGATATATGTATGCACACTTATTAAGTGCAGAAAATAATCGTATAAAACTTATTGTGTAAGCACTACATGCTTCATGCTAAAATTAGTACGTATATGAAACAGTAATTTGAAATTATATGTCAATATTAAAATGTTATATATCTGGGATAATGAAGATGGTATTGAACAGCAATTGTTATTCTCTATAGCATTAAGTGACTAACATATTTAATAAAAAGATATATAATGTACTACAGACAAACCATTCAAATAAGGAGCACACAAAAAATATGCCAAAACCCAATCCTATATTATAAAATATACTAAAACAAAAACATAAAAAACACATTCTACAACAAACCTCGTTTCCTTCGCCCTGTGTTGCATGATAAAACAACACATTAAAACATATACATGTTATAGTTCGTATATTATTAATATCAACTCATATGAAGCAATATAGGAATAGATAAATAAAGGAAAATAATATGGTTAATATGGGGGGGGGTTACTTATAGAATAAGGCAGGCAACAGTCCATAGGTCAAAATAGTTCAATTGAAATGATGGTTACCTCGTCTCCGTTGGCGGCTTCCGAGGTCTTCTCAGGATATACTCCAGCACGGAGGAAGGAGGCCTTCCAGGAATCTACGTCGTCTTGGGTTTCGCATGACAGCTCTAGTTGTTTGTAATCCTAAAACAAGTTAAACGAAACTTTATTTGGAGCTTTTTTGTGTGGCAACAATTTCTACATTATAGTATTTTCACACCCAAACAAAATGTTAATACAGTGGACCCCCGGTAATTTGACAAACTCTTTGCAAGGCAGTGTCGAACTATCGAATTTGTCGGATTATAGAGTACTGCCGAAGACCCCCTATAGTCCGGACTTTTGTACAACAGAGTACCTTGTAATCCGACAAATTACAGATCAAATATATAAGATTCTACATGCATATGTACATATTATATATTTAAATCGTACTCTGAACTTGTCTGAACTTCAAATCATAATAATTTTACCTGTTCAATAGTGTCGGATTATAGGGGGTGACGGATTAGATAAGGGCCGGATTACTTGGGTTCCACTGTATCTGGATCGAGTTACTACAATTGGTGAATGAATGATAATTAAATTTATTATTGAATTGTAAGTTCATTATATGAACCGACGACGATACGATAGTTAATTTAATCGTTTTAACCACACAAAGGTTGTTATACACCAGAAAGGTTGCTAACACCAGAAAGGTTGTTAACATAATAGTTAGTATACCCTACTAAACGGTAAAAAACCCACAACATGCCTTGTAAACATTCCTGCCCTCAGGGTTGAACAGCGCAAACATGTGCCTCCGCGACATAAACCCTTGTTCCAGATCCCGTAGCTTCAGTCCGTCGAGTGGCAACATGTACTTCTTCTCTCTCTCCTCCTCATCCTTGTACCACGAGATGCTCTCCGAGGTCAGCACGAACCAGTAGTCGCGGGAACCACCTCAAATACCACAACACAATTAAAAAATAAGAAAAAAAACGAATACACGTATAAGAAATGTCATTTTTTACCTTTCATAATCCCCAAATTGTGAATACACATGTAACCTTTTCTAATGACTTGGTTACCGAGAGCCCGGTGACCAGATTTAGTTGAGTTTTCAGACTGGTTTTGTGCGCTGCAATAAAGAATTTCGTCAGTCATTCTGTACACAGAAAACGGTGTAGTGATTGAGGAATCAAAAAAACTAAGACTACAAAAAGCAAAGTTTCATTTTAGGGCTCACATTAGAGAGCGTCCTAAGGTAGTATAGGACAGAAACCTCACCTCATCAAGCTGGCTGCCCTGGTGTGAGCGCTAAAATACGCAGAAGGTTACATTAGTCGAACAGTCCTTTACTTTGGACTATTTCAGATACAGCTCTCCTTGACAGCAATACAACCAAAATAACATTTGCTACCGTGCAAGGAAAGTTTGTTAGTGATATGAAGATGCTTACTTGGCGAATCCTATGAAATCTTCGTGGTTGGTGTTCATGTAGGCGAGTTCGCATTCGACCAGGATTACGAGTTGATCTTTGCACATTTGTTCACGCGAACGAACGTGAGACATTATAATGCGCTCAGTTTCTTCACGCAAGCGTGGGTAACGAGACATCTGGGAACGAAATGGGACAAGGAATTAACTGATATTTAAACTTACGAAGGCGGAAAACAAGCAAATGCTCTACTTAGTGTTAGATAGTACACACCTAACGATCAATTAAGATACAAAAGCCCTGTTGATCATAAATATGTACTTTGGGAACTTCGGTTTAGAAACCAGTAATTTTAAAATTTATATTTTTCAAAAAATTTAGTATCAAATAAACCTCAAATCATAAAACATACAATTAACTTATTCCAACATTTTTACCTTTTCAGTGCAAACGCGCACAACATTTGACAGCTCCTGGACCACGAGGTCGACGCACTTGAGGCAGGGCTCCTTTAGCCGAGTGATCTGTTTCTTTACTATCGCCTCGAAAGCCATGTCGGGGGTGAAAAGACCCACCTGGAAACAGGGAAATAGTTACCCATAGAGCCAACTTAGTTTGAGCTTGACCTATAAATTTCATGCAATTAACTAAAACAAAGTTACAACCGCTTGATATTAAGTTTCATTACCGAGGGGAAATCGATGTTCAAGAAGTTTATTTCTACTATTAAAAACAATTTCGATAGACGCTTACCCTAATACCGTGGATATTTCTAATAGCGAACGCGATCTCGCGTCTCAGTTCTTTCTCATCGAACTCCATCTTTACAATTTCGAATGGGAACCGTTCGTGGAACAATCTGTTGATTTTGGCGCCTCCAGATAGTTCGATGGTGTTGATCTGAGCCGAGCCTGAGCCTTCGATAGTTCGCTCAAAGTCCACTTGCAAGGATTGGATCATTCTGAAAAAAGGAATTTGAAGTGTTACTGTAGTAATCACGCCTACAATTTTGGTAATCAATCTAAGCTACGTTAATTAAATAAAAAAAAACTATAGATTTCTAAAGCCTGTAACCAGTATTCAATCTAGTCTATCTAGTATTACATTTTATCTAAAGTTATATAAATTTCAAACCTTATAAAAGTATATCTTCAACAAATTGGCGTATGTATTTTCCTACTTACTGCAGCATAGCCTTTGTTTTAATCGACGGATCATCAGGTCGGAAGTGCTTGTACTGCTCCACATCTTTCTCCAAAGCCAGCAGTTGTTTCTGCAGCTTGTCTCGCAGACCAGGGAGGGTGTCGCGAATGTGGTTGGTGAGTTGCTGGTTCAATACCCGCTGCAGATACGGGGTGCCGAGCCGGTCGGCCAGATGTCGGTATGATGGGTGACTGTGAAAATAAATAGTGGGTTGGTGAAATTAACGTCAATTAACTATATTATCTTAATGTAAGTTACAGTAATGAAAAATCTTAAAAGAATGTGTTATTTCTTATTTCTGGTACATTCTATAGTTTATTCGCGTTAAGAAAATAGTGAGTTGTCATTGTCAGCCGGCCTAGCCACGCCCCCCAGCCAATTAAAATGCTAGAAATTAAAAAGTCGAGTTCACAGTGACCAGTTGAAGTCTGACGTTCGAACAAAACGGTTGTGTATTTTGCGTGACTCGTCCAACAATAAATTTTGAAAATGAATACTTCACCAATTCCAAAGAATAAAAGTGGATCAATAATCCATAGTGGAGAGAGACGCATAATTTACAATGTTTATAAGTACTTTAAATTGTGTGATTTAAATGCAACTGTGGAGAGCATATTCATAGAAACAGCAAGCACATGCAGTGTGTCCGAAAATACTGTTTATAAAATTATTATTTTTCTTTTGTACTTTTACTCCACTGTGAATACACCCTTATCCTGTAGTTGTCACTATTTTCTTAACGCGGACGGACTATAGTAACTTTATTTCTATTTTAATTTACAAACTACAAAAACTTCCAACTGACAATTCACAATAGAACTTTATAAATGTTGCCTACAAGAGAGAGATTGCTGTAATATTTACACGCTTACAATAAAGACTATCTAGTCGTCACTTTATTTTTGTATAGTTTTTTAAACGCATTAAACACTGACCTAAGGAAGAACTTCCTCTCCGCCGCGAGGGCGGCTTGGATGTCCTTGCGTCCATCGATGTCTTTCTGCGAGCGGTTGACGACGCCGATGTACCCGCGCCGCAGTGGAAGCAGCTTGTTCTCCAAAACGTCGCGCGCGTCCGTGCCCTCGTCCATGAGGTCCAGCTTCGTGATCACGCCGATTGTGCGCACACCTGAGTCAAGATTACGAAGGGAAATGGAATTGGTGAAAGATAAACGATTTTGTTGGTTAAAAGCACAGGAAAGTGGTATCGTTTGTCAAAAATCATTGGTGTATTGACATTAATTAACTAAACTATGTCGTATGTAAATAAAAAGGTATTTATAAAAGCAGAAAATGACATTGAACTATATTAAAAAATTGCCTATGGTAGAGTCTATATCAGAACCGTCTTCCAAATATAAATGTTACGGCTAAAACCCGAAGCGCGGCTGCATCTAGTTTTAGCCGGTTAAAAACATCAATAGGTTAGGTTAGTTAGGTTACTTCTTTGATACCGCCCAGAAAAAGGAGTCCCGTTTTAATTTATTTTTTGTTATGGAGGACTTCTTTTTCTACTTCTTTTT
This sequence comes from Emmelina monodactyla, assembly GCA_916618145.1. Classification (NCBI taxonomy): domain Eukaryota; kingdom Metazoa; phylum Arthropoda; class Insecta; order Lepidoptera; family Pterophoridae; genus Emmelina; species Emmelina monodactyla. Next base: position 8,241,785 of record OU745304.1, on the reverse strand, counting down.
CTTTGTTAACAATACCTAAGAATAAATTTAAGTCTACAAAATAAGCTTCGATTTTTAATATTTGGGGTACCTTGAGGATCAACTTCTTTGGCAAGTTTCAAGGCATCGCTGTTAGCCAGATCAGTGTTGGCCGGAGTGACGGCCAGGATCAGGCAGGACTCTCGTTTGATAAACTGGAAGATCATTCCTTTGATCTGCTGCTCGATGTCGATGGGCTGGTCACCGATCGGCACTTTGGTCAGACCGGGCAAGTCAATCAGTGTCAAGTTGAGCACTGAAACAATCAATATAATATTAGGTACTTACAGTTACTGTTAAGTGTTAATATGATGTTATTTAAAAAAAAGACGAAACGATGGAAAATAAAATAAATGAAAACGCGTAATGTACTATGTAATAAATACTTCATGACGTAGAACATTTTATCGATTATAGTATGAAAACCTTGGTTATAAGATATCTTGCAATAGATTTATTCAACCTTACCATAGTACCTACCATATACCATACGTCGTGTTTCATTAACCAGTGTATGTATGTATACGTATATTCGTAATGTCTACAATAATAAGCGTGCTTTACTCATGTTGGATCTCGTGCCCATGCCATTAGGGCAGTATTTATAAACCGTAATTGTTTAAAACATTTTTATACATATAACTGTAATGATCATAAAGTTACGCATCCAAGGTTTAGTAGCATCATACAGACTGCCCTGTTTTCCTTGATCTCAAGTGTATAATAAAGTAGCTTCTTCCAAGAGGTTAAATATATTTTTTCAAATAAATTCATAAGAGTAAGGCCAGATCGCATTTTGAAAAGCAACAATTGCTTTTACATAATTTTACATACACAAATTATACTTGAAAAACAGTAACTAATTTTTACTTTTCGAATGAAAAAATGAAAAAATAACAACATAAACCACGTTTTTTAATACTTTATTCAGACGTTTTAACAATAGTTTTTGTAAAAAAACCAGTCGTGCAACTGAGTACAGTTTTTTAATACGTTTGTACCTACAGGTATGGTCTTCAATATACATATGCCTCTTACCAAAATCATTCATATAGTATCGGCAAAGGAATAATGTTTACCTTACACTTTTGTCTTTGGCTGTACATAACAGATATTTTTGATTGTGTCCGAGTTGTTGTAGAAAAAAAAATTGCGACAATTCTGACAAGCTGACTGAGTTTTTTTTTTCTGAAAAGTCAATGACTCTATCAACGAACGAGTGAGTCAATCAATTTTCAGCACGGAAAACTACTAAATTAAACCATTGACCGCAAAATTTATGTTTTAATATCGATCACTGTTTTCAAATACAGCAAATACCTACCTTTCTTTATAAAAGAAAACTAAATATAAGTTTCCTTAATAGCAGTAATACTGAATGACATCTATTAAGTTAAAGGACATTTAGATTCGAATGTATGAGATATAAATAGATTGATAAGAATAGGTACGAGTTATTATTGATTTTACGCCTCCTCAAATTCTAACGAGATTGACCTTCGACTTTCGTATACTTGTGTCTGATCTATACTAATATTATAAAGCTGAAGAGTTTGTTTGTTTGTTTGTTTGTTTGTTTGTTTGAACGCTCTAATCTCGGGAACTACTGGTTTGATTTTAAAAATTCTTTTTGTGTTGAATAGACCATTTATCGAGGCAGGCTTTAGGCTATATAACATCACGTTGCAACTACAAAGAGCGAAGAAATAATGGAAAATGTGAAAAAAACGGGGAAAATTATTCATCCTTGAGAGCTTCCGTTGCGTGCGCTGCCAAAAACGGTTCTAGATACCAAAAATATATATATGAGAGAATTAAGGGAACTTTTTACCGCGGGAAAACTTCACCTTCCCACGGGAAACCGACTTCTACGCGAACGGAGTCGCGCGCGGCCCCTAGTACTTTCATAAAATTGAATTTCTTTAACATCTGATGAAGAGCAACTTACGACAAATGTATATATATTGTATTCTCTCTTAAATCCGTCAACAACGTTTTTATCTTTTTCCACACAATATGTTGTTTATCTTTGCAAAATCTCGGTACCGCGTATCAGACAGTTGGTAATCATATTGTAATACCCTTGAAGAATCTGTGTCATCGTATTATAAGGATTTATTTCATGAAAAAATAATTATATAGCACTGTTCTTCTTTATATCGTTAGTGTTACCAAATCTGCCCATTTGTTTTTTTTTGCCGCAAAGTTAAGAGTGATCGCACATAATTGTATCCTGCCTGCGTGCATGTAGGTATGCAATAAAATCCAAACAAAACTTTGTACTTAAAACTACTCTACTAAAAGCATGTTCAAAGTATGCTCTGATAGCCACATTATTAAACACTTAAACTGCCTCGGAACGTCTGACAATTAATTCAATAAACTGTTTATAATCGAGGTAAGGATAAATGCAGGTACCTACAGCAGTTGCGAGAGAAACTCCCTCTCCGGCCTCGAATCAATTCTGTGACGTAATCGCATACATCCGTGACGTAGATGTACGTTTACGACGGTACCTACGCCTCACTTTCACATTGTACAAAGCCCAGTTGTATATCACCGAGCAATTGTGCCGCTCAAGGGGCCTTACTTGCTTTCGGCAGAAGTATCTAGATTGCCACTTTTTGAATTACGAATCAAATGAATCACCCAAACAACGGAAGGACGCTCTTAACTAGTCATTACCTAAGATAATGTATTTGTATATTTTGTATGTATAGTAAAATATGTTCACATGGAATAAAATATTCACACAGTTAAAATGTAATTTAACATTATTTGCGCTGCTTTTTTATGAACCTATTTAGTAGCAAATTTTGAAATATCAATCAAGAATTTTAAGATAATTTCAGGACAAGATTTTGAACTTTACTTACCATTAGGAGAGTAGACACGTAAATTAATAGGTACTGGAGATATGCCCTTGTTGGAGCCCGTGACTCTGTCTGTCTCAGCTTCAATTTCACTACGGACTTCATTGAAGTCCGTAAACTTCCTTCCTTTGCAGTGAAGAAATTCAGCATATTCTGTGTTTAAACATTAATAAATTAACACAAAATATCTTACACATGAAAGGCCAACAACAATATTTTAGAGATATTTAAGGTCAGACGTTAATAATTGCATGACGATGGAATAGTTTGTGCATGTTTACAATTAGCTCTATACATCAACCAATATGGTATCAATCTCAACAGGTAATGTATTTTTATTGTTACTCAATCATTTACAAAATGAAATGGAAATTACTGTTAATATACTTTTTTGTAGATTTAGGTATCTACCCGAAGTAAAGACTTACCAACATTTCCATGTATGAGCTGCAAAATCAATGGACGGCGAGTAACTATCCCAGAGCCTCGAGGCAAGAAGTCTCTGAAACAAAATATTGAAATTGTGGTTTGTGCATTTTTATTAAGTAACATCTAATTTATTTGCAAATGTTGCTGTTAGAATAATTTGAACATCAACAACATCCAACTTAAATCATAAAATCATTTACTTATAAATTTTTGAATTCTTGGTTTTCAATACATTTTTACATAGATTTCAGATTTAATCAGAAAGGAATGAATGTACAGAATTTGCAAAGTACTTGTTGCAGTAAATGTTAACTAAAGACCTTGATCTTGAAGGCATATTTGTGATGGCATTACTTGACACATGCCTCATTCCTACATCAGACTACATGACTCATCTAATAGTCTCATAGTAGAGAGTTAAGTACTCTTTGGTTTCAACATAAATCTTTGTTTTAGGCTCTAATTTTACTTCAGCATCATCAGAGTCCAAAAACTCGATGCTGTACCTCTATGTACTTTATATTTTATAATAGAAGGCTAAGTGAACTTATAAAATCAAACATATAGTTATTGAATGCACACAAAGGAAATAAAGTCCTCATAACAGATAAATGGTTGATAATACAAAATCAGGACACAAATGATAGAGTGCTGAAGATACCACCATATCCGTCGCAACAATCCTATACGTATATGGTAGCAAGATAGTTTGTACGATAAAATATTTATTGTTATTGCTTTACAAGTCGTTTGACCCGTATTTATACCAAACACAAAAAAAATATTATACATTCTGATAAACAACCGTTTATTTGTCATAAACTTCACTTCCTCTATATCAACAAAGAACAGCTGCGTAAACAACAAAACTACTTCTGTATTCGCGTCATAAAATAGTCGACAAACTGAAGGCTTAGATTGAGGTCTTTGCCGCTTACCTGCCAACAAAATTCTCTAAAACTGAACTTTTTCCTGCAGACTGACCGCCCACAACAGCAATTTGGGGAAGATCTAAAGACATGTGCACGCCCATATGAACAAATGCATCTTGCAATTTGTTTACAATGGGGATCAGCTGTTGCATTCCGAAATTCCCAGACATTTTTACTTAGATACATTAAAATTCTTCACACAAAATCACTAAAATGCTCACATCAGTACATAATCGACAGATAATTTATTTTCAATATGGTGGTGGGTGGTTACGTTACGTTTCAAGATATTTCATTCATTCGTTCAAATCATCTGTCACAGGGACAGTGACAATGACAACCAAAAATCATAAAATAGTGATGGTCAAGATTTTAATACTTATAAGTTAAATCCATAATAATAAATAATCTAGCTATAGGAATTTGTATAGTATGCAGTAACTAGTAATAACTGAAATATTAAAAAAACCTTTTTTTCCTTTTTTTATACAGTTTATGTTTTGTTCTCAAATTAAAACTAGATTTTCTGAATTGTGTTATAACAAATAATGCAATTTAATAAAATAAAAAACAATTTCCTGTGTAACGATGGCCACAGAGAAATAAAGTGGCTGATTCTGTAATAGAATGCAATCAATAAGTTTGGACATGCGCATAAAATGTAGGCCAAGTTTAAGAAATGATATATTGTAAATAAAATATCTCACATGGGTAAAGTATGAGAGTATATGTAATAGATTTGAATGTAGATGTTTAAAATTTTTAGTTTTCAATAAAAATATAAACGTTAACATTTTAATACGACAAAATGACTGATTAAAAAATATATTTCCTTAAAGCAAAAATAATAGGAAATACTCCTAAAAAAACGATTTTATGAAAACTAATTTTTTTTATTAATTTTTTTTATTTACTCCCCCCAATTTTTTTTTAAATTATAGTACCTATGCTTACATTTTAATTGTTATGTAACTTATAATGTGGTGCGTAGTTTTACATACCTGCCAACGAAATTTTCTAGTACAGAGCTTTTTCCAGCAGATTGACCGCCCACGACAGCTATTTGCGGTAAATCCAATTGCATATGCACACCCAACTGAGTAAAAGCATCTTGAAGTTTATTTACGATTGGAATCAATTGTTCCATCCCCATATTCCCCGACATGGCTGCCGGCTTTCTCAGCAACTCCTCGTTTTATGAGCTGCCCAGAAGGTCTTTACTTACTGATTTTCTTTCGTCAATATATTTCGAACAGCCTTTGCGCATGTGTAGATTAAAAGAGGACAAAACGTTGTTTCGTTCTCTTTTTTCATGAAATCATTATTCTTATTATTGGATAAAAAATGATATCGTAACCAAATCCTCATTAAAGGAAATAAAATAGTTACTTAAAACCACCCAAGAGGTTGGTGATAACCATGAATTAATTAATGGAAGTCGAACTTTGCACAAAGTTGGAGTTTGTTGTAGTTACATATCTCGGTGTCCAAAAAATATTTGGAACATTAAAAAAAATTAAATAGTAAATAAGCTGAAAATCGTTATTAGGGTACCTATTAAGCAGTAGTTAGTAACAGCTCAATGTTTCAACAGAAATATTACTTTTTTCTACATACTTATAGCAGAGATAATTCTGATTTATAATGTGCTTGGATTGTAAAAAGAAGAAATAATCCCAAAAGTAGAATATTCCCTAGTAACATTGTTTTGAAAATTCTGTGTATTTATCTGAATGAACTTACAACATTACAAGATTTTTTGTGATGTTGTCTTTACATTTAATGTATATATCAAAATATTGAAAAATCTTTTAATAAAAATCCTTAACTATAAATGTGAAAATGTGTCTGTCTGTATGTTCCGCTTTTACGTTGAAACGACTGGATTGATTTTAATGAATTTTGGCATAGATATAGTTCAATAGCCTGGGATGAAAATAGGCTTTTGCAGCGGGCATTAGTCCCAATACCACGGAAAAGTCACTTGTATCGCAGACGAAGTCGCGAGTACCTACTTGGTGTAAATATAAAAGCGTCTACGGATAATAAAGCTACTTATCGATATCCTAACACACCGATAAGCAGAGCTTGTTTTGTTATTAAAAAATCTAATAGGAGCCAAAAAACTTTATGTGACCCAAAAAAAATATGGCAACATAGAAGTTCAATAAACCAATCAAATATAATTTTGCTTAGCTACCAATAGCAACGCTTATCTGTGTAACTTTTTAATTATTGTGTTGCCATTTACTTTTAAACAATTACTTCCAATTTAACTTACTTTCAAAAATTATAAATCATATACAATAATATTAAGTTTCTAAATGACTGCATTCAACAAAATAAAATAGCGTCGTTTCTTTTTCGTCTAAGTAAAATACATATTTTTAAATATAAAGAAAATCAGAATGAGTTCTACTATAATTTTTTTGAGACAACATTCATTCGCCAGAGTGCGCTGTATCGCGTCTTCTTTGTGACGTCACGCTTTTGATTGAAAAAAGGAGATCGTCTTTTGGAGACGCCATCTTAAAAATAAGTGATATAAGTTTTGGTAGCGTAGAATTTAGTTAAAATCTTAAGTAATCCTCATTTTAATTCTAGAATTTGAGCTTAGCTAATTTTCAATTCGTATTATTGGGTGTAACGGACCAAGGTACATATTTATTTTCGATTGTTGTTTCTTCTATGCAAGAAAATTGTTTGTTATTTACAGTTTCTCTTCTTTACATTGTTAGTTCCGTTATATATAAATAAAGTTAGTTTAGTGCTTAAAAATTGTGCAACTGTGACTGAAAATAAAATCAGGAATTCATGCAAAAATAATGAGTTGTCATCGATCCATTTTACGTACGGATGTAACACGTCAATATAATTTAGATCGGAGGGCAGGGCTCTTCTCTCTCTGTTCACTGATGTGAAAGTGATAATTTTAGTGTTGTGTGAACAATTGTGATACTTCTCTCAGTGCAAAGTGAAAGTACCCGACAGCACTTGAAGGACTCAAGTTTTTGTCGTGTACAGTTAGTGAACAGTTTGTTGTGCTGGTTGCAGTTGGTGGTTGCAACGAGGGTGACCTCCTAATGGTGTGTACATCGCAGCATGTCTGCACTCTCGACGCCGGGCGGCGGAGGAACTTCGGCGCAGAGCAAGCCTACGTCCGGAAAGCAAAAATATCAGAAGTTGGACATCAATAGCTTGTACTGTGCTAATAGAGTGAGTATACGCCCATTCCTTGCTATAGAACATTGAACTCATCCCTCATTTTGGCATGAAAATGTAACCTTTTTGCCGAAAAACTACATTTTTAGTTCATAATGGAAAGGTTTGCCATTTACATTTTTTAAGTTTTTTTCCTGATATCTAAGTACTCAAACTAAGCCTTTCTATGAGCCTTTTGAATTTTTCAGTATTAAACTGATAACTAAGTCCATAAATACAAGCAATTGAATTGATTGGCCTTCATTGTAGTACACAAAAGCTGTTAACCTGACCTTGCTGCTAAATATGAGGAAGTTGATTAAATTGTTTAGCTGCAATATGATATTTAGTAGATCAGAAGAACATGTATATTTTATATTAATAAGAATTAACAGTTAAAAAATATATATTATCCATGCACCTGTATAAATTAAACAAACCTTCATGAGTCATATTTATTTGTTATAATAAAAAAGATTGTTGTACATTCCCATAAGCAGGTCATGTTGAAAGACAATGCCCCAGACATTGCTTTGGAGGTCAATGACTGATGGCAAGCATCAATCAATACTATTTCTGGGGTAAAGAACTATACCCACACATACACTTTTTTGTTTATTTAAGGAGTGAAGGTAGTTTTCTTGATGTATTTTACTCTCTTACAGAATGAAAACTCAGAACCGTCCTCAGTAAAATCTCAATTAAGCCGAAAACATGGAATGCAAAGTCTTGGAAAAGTACCTTCGGCAAGGCGCCCTCCTGCTAATTTGCCATCTCTAAAAACTGAAACTGGTCAAGACCCCAACTCTAAGTAAGATTTAGAACTGATTCTTGTTTATTAGGATTCCTTAATTGACCTTTTTTCAATAAATATTTAATGCGAAAGAAATTATTAAAATAGTAATTTGGTTTTCAGTTCTATTTCTGCTACATCTACAACTGTATCTACACCCGCATCATGTACCTCTCAAACAACAGTAAGTAAAATTTGAATGTTACATCAAGCCTTTTACTTCAAAATCTTAATGACATATTCATGAATAATAATTAGAAATTTCAATTTTATATATAATTGCTTACTTCCTGCATTTTTTCATTATGTAATACCATCTTTATGTAAAAGTTAGATAGTTTATTTCTACCTCTTTAATGTTATTTTCTATTGTTTTTACTTGAATTTAAGTATAAATTCAGAGTCTATATTTATGTTGACCATACTGTAAAAATTGATGTTTTTTTTTATAGTTTGGTTGTAATATTTTAGACAACAACATCAAGCAGCTCTGTGGTTGCGGGGTCGAATGCTGGCGGCTGGGTGGCGCTGCCCCCACCGTCCTCGCCGCACTTCCGCACAGAATTCCCCTCCCTGGAGGCGTCGGCACAGCCTTCCCACAGAGCTTCAGATCATTCCCAGATACAACTGTCACTCAGGCCATCCAGTGAGTATCCTTATGCCTTATTGTTTTTTTTTGACTATAAATTTTATGCTTGTAAGGGGCTTCCCATAATGAAAATTACTAATATTGAAACTTTTAAAACAATTTGGCTTATTTCTAAAACAACACTCGTCATATATAAAGCGGCACATGATAAAAGCATAAACCCATGCATTGAAAAGTTGATAATGTGCATAATCATGTGGATTTTAGTTGTCTTGACGGCGTCAAATCCATTATAAGCACATATTTTCATATGGTTAAAATTTCTAACGTGCTGTGCTTTATGGCTCATTCTAAATTAGATACTGTGTATACCCAGACAGTGTTTCTTAATCCTCATCTACCAAGCAGTGAGCTGTCAACGAAGCATAGTGTGTAACAGTGTTATTTGTTATCAGCGGAAGGCAACTGGACGTGCGGTGGTGGGTCTGCAAGCGGCCGGGACGCAGCCGGCGCCGCGGCCGCCACCGCCTCGCAACAAACGCAGACCTTCCGCGCCATACTGCCTGCATTCGTATGTATTTATACATTAAACTAGACATATAGCTGAAGAACATTGAACTTTATGTTCTGGAGAAAAGTTGACCTTACAGAAAAACACAGAATTGGAAGAGATGATGGCTATTTTAGCCTATTTCTATTATGGATACTAATAATAAGGAAATAATTAATTTTCTTTCAAATAAATGCCATAAATATCTTTTAAATATCACCTGAGGAACATAAATAAATTAAGTGCATTTGAAAAATAAACAGGAAAAAAAAGAATAACAGTTGCTGAGGATTCTGAACAATCACAATCAACTGTGACAAAATTATATAAATTTCTATAAAGCTATGAAAGAGAATCATGTTTTTGCAAAATATGATGAAATATTAAGGACTCCACAAAACAAGTCACCATAGATAGCTGACTCATCCTTATACAATTCATATTGCAAGTCAGGCTTACTGTTGTCTTGCCGCTGAGCTTACTTTTACTTTAGATAGTTGGTTTTATTGAGGTCAGTGATTGGAGTTTCAAGGAATCGGGGATATATTGTCAATTCAGAGTCAGGCTGACTGATTCTAATTTATTTTTCTTGTTCTGCAATATTTTTTTGTTTTTATGTTAGGGCCTTATATATTTTTAACATACTTACTGTACCCAACGAAACAATTTAGCTTTCCACTCATATTCAAAAACGATCATTCATGTCGAAAGGTAGCTATATCATTAAGTAGTAACACAAGCAAGTCCTACATATCTTGTTTGCGTCCGCAGCTGATGAAAGGTAGCGTCGGCGGCGGGCTGGGCCTGGGCTCGCTGGGCTCGCTGCGCGAGCGCTCGAGCGGCGGCCGCGCGGCCCGGCCCGCCCCGCCGCGGCCCGCCGACGTGCTCTCGGCGCGGCCCATCCTGCGCGACGACCAGATCTCCTCGCTCGACCACATCGCAAGCGACGCCGGCTGGGCGCAGAACGACGACATTGACTATGAGTGAGTGCACGTACTGTAGTGTAGCGAGTATCAATATAGGCTGGTGATGTTACTATGAGTGAGTGCACATTGTACTGTAGTGTAGCGAGTGTAAATATAGGCTGGGGATGCTTGTTTCTGGTTCCAGAGCATAGCAACACCAGCGCCATAGCATACAAATTGTCCGCCTATTGGGCATTGGGACATATTGCCACTACTTAAACTAACTAGTGTTGGATGAATACGACAGTATTTTCTTTTATACACTTCGAATTGTGATTGTATATCTGAATTATTATAGTTAACCTAGTCTTTTTTATTGTTTATAACCACATTTTCTGAATCAGAATATTTTTTTGTTTCAGTCAAAAATTAGATTTCTCCGATGGAGAATCGACAGCGGCTCCAGTGAAGCCTGTCAAGAGTAGTAGTAATACTAGTAGTAGCAACCGGGCCAGTATTGAATCTGAACGTGTGGACTCCAAAATGCAGGAGACAGGAGACGAGGACCAGTTGAGGGCTGTAAGGAGACAGAAGCAAAATGAAATAGCTCAAGCGGTCGCAAGAGCGAAGCAGCTAAAAGAAGAGGAGCAAAGGAGACAAATGAGAGATTCTGGATCCTCGAAAGATAGTCGCGACAAACCCGAGAGAGAAGATTGCGACCGCAATGACAATAGAGACAGAGATTATGATTTACGGGAAAAAGACAGGGTCGATAATAGAGACAGGGATCGTGACAGGGACAGGATGGACCGCGACAAAGACAGAATGGACAGAGATAAGGACAGGGGCGACGTTCGCGACAGAGATCCGAGAGACAAGGAGCGCTTAGACAATAGGGACCGCGATCGGTTCGACCGGTTCGACAATAGAGACCGAGACAGGGACGTCCGCGACCGCGATCGTGATCGTGACCGACCGGCCGACAACAGAGGCCGCATGGACGCCCGCGACCGGCTGGACTCAGACAAGGAACGGAACGATCGCGACCGTAATGACAACCGGGACCGCGACCGGTACGAACGTGACCGGGAACGCAATGACCGGGACCGCGACTTCCGCGACCGCGACAACTACAACCGCAACCGCGACTATCAACGCGAACGCGAAAAGCCCGCGTACCAGCCGCAGATCGCACCACGATTCCTCAAACAGCAGCAAAGTAGGCAACAGGATGATCACAAAAACTGGGCCTTTGGGGGCAAACAGCCGCCTAGGAAACAAGACCCGCCGCCTTACAATCCACCGCCTAGGCACCCGCCACACAATGGACGCCAATCATATTCCAGGTAACATCATAAATTAATGTAAATTATTTTCTTAAAAATAAAGCATTAATAATTAATATTTCTTTATTTGTACAGGGATGTTTCCGACCGGGAAGACGATTTTAGAAGAGAAAGGGACGGACCTGCACCACAGTGGCGGTCTGAAATGCAAGACTACGACAGGCCACGCGATCTGGACAGATCTAACTCAAAGGAATCTTACAAGGATTATGATTACAAGGAGAAAAGAGGCGATTCTGATCACCGCAAGGAGCCTGTCGAGCATAATAGAACGGCAGCCGATAAGTTATCCGAAGTATTTGAAAGGAAAAGTGTCGGTTTAGCTGAACCCTTCGCCGCCTCGGAACCAGTCGCGCCTGCGCCGGTCCCCGAGAGAAGAATAACTCCGCCATCCAACATATCCCGAAACTCTTCAGAAAGAGATTTCGGTAAAGCCTCGTGGGCGGAAGTCGCTCAGGAAGAAGCCTACGCTGCACACAAAGCCTCATCAGAAAAAGCACTGCCGCCTAAAACTATCAATGAACCCCCGCCAAAAGAATCTTCACCCCCTAAAGATATACAGAAAGATGAAAGCAAGCCTGCGCAACCCGCCGCTATAGTCGCACCTATGCAGCAACCACCTCCCACTATCTCCCCCGCGCCTCAACAACAGAAATACCAAAACTCGCACGCTCCATCACAAAACTTGCACCACAATCAAGTAACACACTCAAACTCACAAGGAAACCTTCAATCTCAAAACTCTTCTCTCAATCAAACTTCCTTCTCTGATACTCAAACTTCCATCGCTAAACCTACTAACCAACTTCCTACTAAACCTGCTAACTACAGTGAGCAAGTGCAGAAGCAAACGCCCATCGATTCTGGGCCACAAGTTGTTATCAAGCCGGTGCATGTCGCACAGAGGCCTGAAAAAGATTTCTCGGAGACCGAATCCGTCGCATCCAAGGCGAGCGTCGATCCGAGCAAAGTGAAGGAAACCACATCCGTGGAGTCGCTGCTGACGGTCGACGGTCAAAAGCGAAGCGACGACAAGAGGAACGAGAGGGGCGACCAAAAGTTGCCGGGCAAGGAACCCGTCGAGCGCAAGTCCAGCGGCTCCGGATCCGAGAAGAAAGGGCGCGGGTACGGGGGCGGCAGCGGCTACCCCGTGGTGTACAACCGAGGCTGGGGCGCCCGCGACCCGCGCCCCCGTCGCGCCCCCCGCGCGCCCCGCGACCACCACAGCGACTCCGACGCCTCCATCGACGCCGCCCCCCACGAACGCAAGGAGCGCCGCCGCGCGCCCCGATCCCCGCGCCCGCACAAGAAGGAGGAGGCGGCGCGCCACCCGCCCCCCGCCGACCCCGCGCCTTCTGCCGACCACATGGAGAACCGCGAGCCGTTCGCGCCCCGCGGCCAGCCCTCGCGCCGGGGCCGCGGCGGCTTCCAGGGTACCACGCGCCCGCCCGCGCCTGCCAAGCGCGTCACCGGCTACGGCCCGCCCAACACCAAGAGCCCCTTCAGCCAGGCCAGCCGCGCCGTCCGCGACGGAGACGACGCCAAGGACGCCGCGCCCGGCGACGACAAGGGCCGCGGCAAGCCCCGCACCGGCTCCTCCTCGGGCCGCGGCCGCGAGCGCCGGGGCCGCGCGCACAGCGGCGAGGACGAGAACTGGGAGACCACCTCCGAGCACTCCGAGGGAGGCACGCGCCGCCGCCCCCCGCGCCGGGCCCCGCCCCGCGCCGCCCCCGCGCGACCCCCGCTCCGCGCGCACGGTAATAAGAAGGACGACAATAAGGCCGACGCCGACGCGCCGCCCGCCGTTAAGAAGGACGAGGAGGTCGTCGACGATGGTTTCCAGGAGGTGCGCAACAAGAAGAACTCGAAAGACGCGCGCGGTTCGTCTAAGGAGGACAACCAGAAACAGCCGCGCTCGCATTCGAACCAGGGCGGCCGCAACCAGTCGGTGTCGCGCAACGGGGACAAGGCGCGCGCGGCCGCCCCCGCCCCCGGCAAGCCCGGCGCGCAGTACGACCGCGCGCGGCAGCAGAACCTCGCGCCGCGCTTCGTGAAGCAGCGCCAGAAGCAGCAGCTCGGGCTCGGCGGCTTCGGGCCGGACACGGGCGCCGCGCCGCCGCCGCCCGCCGTCAACGCCTGGGACAAGCCCATCGCGCCCACGCTGCGAGCCACGGCCGACGACCCCGAGCCGCCGCGCCCCCCGGCCGACGACCCGGCGCCGGCACCCGCCCCCGCCCCCGCTGCGCCCGCCCCCGCCCCCGCCGTCGTATCCGGCGTGCTCGACGGCACTACGCCCCCCGTCGAAACTATTATCTTTGAGAACACAAATTATAAGACTGCCCCACCGGCGGATGCCTTGAAACCGAAATATCAACCTAACTCTAACACTGCCAAACCTCAAACCGAGGAACCGCCCTCAGAATTGGAAGCCCGCCCCATTGCTTTCAATGGGGAAGTACGCCCGAGACCTAGGTCGATACAGGAGTTGATCGGAGATAACGGCCGGCCCGTCCCCGATGGAGAGAACGCCCTAGGTCTGCAGATGTCCTTCGATGCCTCGCAGAAGGCGGAGGACTCGTCTGATATGAAGCTAGATTTTGCTTTTGATTCCGATCTCGGTCAGCTCACCGAGGACAAGTCGGCGAAGTCGCTCGGACTACCGCGCGGGACGCACATGAGCACTTCGAATACTATTTCGCCGCTGGCGGCCGATCTCAATTTGAAAATCGCTAGCGTTAAGAAAGTGTGGGAGATGCCAGCCGTCGCCGAAGGCAGCGAGGAGCTTCAGTTCGCTGCTTTCGAGGAGAACAATGCGGAGACTGGCGCGCCGCCGAACGTTTGTAAAGTGAAGCCGACGCAGCAGCTGCAGTCTCCGCCCCCGCAGCACTACAACCACGTCAGCTACCAGGGCGGCTACGGGGGCCTGTCCGTGCCGTCTCCGCCGGCGGTGCTGTTCAATTCGTCCCAGCCTCTGCTTGGGTCGTCGCAGCAGCTGCCCCAACAAGGCAGCTTGTACGGCGCCTTCCTCGACCAGAGCCGCGGTCAGTTTGGGGGATTCCCCGGAACTCCGTACGCTGCCCAGTCCGCGACGCCCTACAACTACCCGCCGGCGCCTGACATGTTTCCCAGTATTCAGAGTCAGTACCGCATGGTGAGTTATTTTATATTCTTCGGTAAATCCGACCGCAAAAGCTATTTAAAATTACTTATTCGTTATTTTGCTTTTGGAAATCTTATGTACGCTCTTGACGAAACATCAATATGATCCAAATTACTTTTGCAGGCGGCAGCGGCGGCTGGTGGGGGAGCGGCCTTTGGTCAATCTGGACAATTGGGAAATAGCCCCAGCACTATGCTGATCTCGAGTACCTCCAACTCGCTGATGTCGGCCACTGTGAAGCCGACCACGCAGCAAATTGGAGCTATCGGTAAGAAAATCATTACATAAATCCATGTCGCTAATTGTGTGTTTGTCCGCAAACTCCTCCTAAACCACTAACGGATTTTAATTTTAGCTATCTAAAAGGTAATTTGTAAATAAAAAACAATTAGAACATATTATTTTAAGTTAGCTAAAACTCAACATGTCGTAAATAAGTCCGCGAAAATTATACCAATGCCAAGGGGGGTCGTTAGTACTTTATGAAAATCGTTGAATGAATTATAGCACCTAATTTAAATAAAATCATTTGCATTTAAACCCTTGGATATAATTTAAAAATATTTTCGAAATTCTCAAATTAAATAAAAGACTCACTAAAAACCGTTACGTAGTTTAGGAGAACTTAGAGAGTACAACCCCACAAATAGTAACTTTTGCTTTATTCTAATCTAACGGCCTGCCCACACTTCGCAGTCGTGTAATTTTGGCCGACTTGTTCACAAAACATCGAATTTTGGCTATTTAAAAAAACTTTTTTAAAATATTCTTTAGTCACAAATTTAAAAACCGCTTTTAAATCCGTTACATAGTTCAGGAGGAGTTAACGTCATATGTAATGATGATAATGCTAATAATGACAATGTTACGATTTCCAGGCAGCAAAGGCAACGTGGGCCAGGTGGGCGGCGTGGGCGGCGTGAACACGTACCAGCAGCAGTACATGGGCTACTCCACGCCGGTGGGCGACGCCGCCTACCCGCTGCAGGGACTGTTACCAAGGGCCGCGCCGCCCGCCAGCTCGTATTACTCCGCTTATCAGGTTAGCTTACACTGGAAATCTGTGAAAACTTTTGATGGCCTCAGTTTCTGCAACCCCTAACGCATTTTTCTTAACCTAGCTGTAAGTTTTCCTAAAAGTGTAAAATAAAATAAAATAAAGAGGTTTATATAATATACATACTGTGTTACAAGTAATGGTCTTTTCTATGTCTGCAAAGTTGAGTGTAGTATAAATGTGCACAGAAATAACATATTTAAATTTTTCTTTAGAATTTAGATTTACAAAACCAAACTTCACTTTATAAACTAACAACAGAATAAGATTATAGAATAGGTTTCTCAAGATGTAAACGCAGTATTTTAAAATAGAAAGTACAAACTAAGCTAAAATAAACTAATAATAAAATAACAGAAAATGAAACTCCTTAACTTTAGGCAAATTAAGTTAACGTTTTTTCAAAGTTGCCATAGGATTGAATGACCCATCTTACACATATCTACACCTAACTGATATAATTTGACAAGTAAGTTAACGATTTAGTTTGGGCAGCAGGGTCCGGGCGGGCCGGCGTACCCTCTACAATTCCAACAGCAGCAGTCGGCGTTTGGATCTCAGTACCTCACGCAGGTTGCCGCCGCCGCCGTACAGCAAATGCAGGTAAATAAACATACCTTTATAGTAATCCTATATCTGTAAGTTCTAATATTTGTATAATTAATAGACACTTGATTTGTGTTCGAAAGATAAAGCTATATGGTTTTTAGACAATACTTATGATTACGGGGTTTTAGTTGTGTTACATTTTAGATGTTACAATTCTTGCTATTACAGTTAATAGTTGTGGTAATGAAGTGAGTTAGAGACCATTGTTTATTTATTACGTGTTTTTGCGGTACCAAGATTACGCTAGATTTACATTTTTGTTATTTAAGCATGCCGTTCAAGTTCTTATTAAGACGCTGATTAGTTTGAATAAATGTTTGTTACTTTTACCTATAAAATTGGTACGTTACAACAATATAGCTATGACGCGACAACACACCAAATTTCACATAGAGACATCCCTCAAAATACAGCAGTGACAAATACCCTAGCCAGCAGTAACCTCACAGTCTTGTTTCCACCGACAGCAGCAGCAATACCGCGGCCCCATGCAGCAGCAGTACGCGGCGCCAACACGGCCGCCGCAGCCGCAGCTGAAGTCGCCACTCCACGAGCACGCCAACGGGTTCGCGCCCCTCTGCGACGCCGGCAGCCCCACGCCCAAGAAGAAGCCCGCGCACTCGCCGCCGCACCACAAGTACCTGCCGCCGCAGCACCAGCACCACCACCAGCAGCCGCACCAGCACCAGCAGCACCACGCGCAGCACCAGCACCACCAGCAGCACCAGCAGCACCCGCAGCACCAGCAGCAGCAGGTAACTAGCGACATGATTGTTGCAAACTTGTTCTGGCTGATAAGGCTACCTAGTATTGTGGCTAAGTTTTCATTTACGCAAAATCTAGTTTTTAGCGCCGATATCGCCCATTACGATCAATTCGTATAGCTCAAACGATATCAAGCGGGAGCATATCACAAGCGTGAGCTTGCGAAATCAAAGACATCAAATAACACTCCATGGTGGTGTGATAAAGCAGCGGTGTGATAAATTTTGTTATAGTCGTAAACTCCAGTTAGTGCTTACAGCGATTCGCAAGGGGCAAGCTTTAGAGGAATACCGAAAGCATAGGGAGAACCTCCCATATTTACTCTAGCTATACTCTTTTTATTTTGGTTGGTAAATCGTTTGATGCACAGATAGTAAAAACGTAAGTTTGCAAGTAGCAAAAAACGTCTGACTCATATTATGTTAGGTCCCTGAATTGTAATTGGGTGGTTTGGTCCCTAACAACCTAACTTATCACTCTCATTGGTATTCATGTAATTTTTCCTTCAGCAGCAGGTGTACAACCAGGGCAACGTGAACGGGCGCGGCGCGCGCTCCGCCCCCCGCTACCCCGCGCCCATCCAGCGCCCCCCCGCGCCGCCGCAGTTCCGCCCCGCGCACCACCAGCGGCACACGCGGCCCATGTACTACCACGCGCCGCCTAGAAGTGAGTCCACTACTAGACAAACACTACGCAATGGCGCCGATTCGGAAAACTCTAAACCAAATTAAAAATGTTGCCGTCATTTTTTCATACTCAGTATAAGGACTTTCACTTTTTATTTCTCCGACTGCGGGTCTGCTGGAAGAGATTCCTTACTGGAATAAGCAGTACCTTTGTGATTAGGTGTCCTTTTTGTTTTGTATTGTTTAAAACTATTTTATCTGTGTATTAATACATAAATGTTTAATAAATAAATAAGGACAGGGATATTGGTCTCACTTAATTTAGTACACACACATCACTGTAAATTTGTACGAAATGCGTGCTGAGTGCCATAATGCGCTCAAATTTAAATTTGAAAGGACTAAAATGATTATCCGCCCCCGTCTTAAACTATTGCTAAGTGGTAGCAATATTTGTAGTTTAATTTAGAGTCTTAATTCAAAATCAGCACCAATTTTACCGATTGTTTTTAGGTACAGTAAAATTTTAATCAAACAAGTTTACCTTTTTACACTTCAAAGAAGTATTGTTCATACATTTTATAAGATCATTAACCTTATTACAATGACTAACGAATCATTCATTGTTGTACGATTAATAACTGAAAGTTAATGACTGTATTTCTTTTTTTAAATTTATTATTTTTAATCGTTATCTTGAAAAATCGCGTCATTGATGTCAAGTTTACTTTTGTTTATAGTGCGTATTGTTTGTACTAATGTTTACGTATGTGTGTTCATAGACGGCAGCGGCGGCGGCGGCGGCGAGCGCCCCGAGTCGGAGCCCGCGGCGGCCGCCGAGACGCCCGAGCCCGCGGCGGCCGAGCCCGCGCCCGCGCCCGCCGAGGTCAAGGCCGACTGAGCACCACCACGCCACCACACTACCAGGACGGAACTAACGCGATCGCCCCGCGCGCCACGCCTGTACATACTACCGACGGACGCACTGTCTATTTGACTGTTATATTTAAGTATATATAATGTGGTAGCCGACGGCGACGCCGACACGCTGCGACGACCCTCTCACTAGTGAATATGTAGCTACGGATGTTGCAGAGCGAATGTCGATGCAATATAAATGAATAATTAATAAATGTAATTTGGAGCTGGACACCGCGTGGTCGGTGTAGGAACTGACGCCCGGTGCAGCTTCATGTATCATAATCAATTATTATATGCGAATAAAATTATTATGACAGATTTGGAGATTTTTATTTCGTTCCTACGTTGCAAGAGCAAAATGAGTTGACAAGGTTTTTGAAGGTATGCTATCACTTCCTGCCTTCCGCCCAAACGATAATACATATAAAGCCCCTCGGTGGCTAACGGCCGAAACCAATATTCTACTAACCTTTGAGCCTTGTTATTCGTGTAACTATGGTTACTATTATCCATGTTTTTGCGTCGCAATAAACTATGGTAGATAGCTGTTGATATGGCAATTATAGAAACACGTCACAAAAAACAAAAATAGCAGTTTCCAATTACAAAGGTTTTAACTATAGTAGAATATTGGTTTCGGCCGTAAAACCGAGACTGCAACGCTCACAGATCGCGCTTCTAATAATAGTATATTTCAATACAAGTGTGGAAAGGCTGTCATTACAACGAGTCCCGACAAATGACAGGCGGGACGAGTTGCAATGATGGTTCCGCACGTGTACTGAACGACTATTTTTAATACAGTTGCGAAAAAATAAAGCAATTTAATAAAATATAAAATTAGGATCGTAAATGTCGAAATAACTCATTTTGAAAATAGCGCCATTTTTTCTTCACCCATTTGGTAGGCAAAGGTTACTATGTCCATACAGCCAAGTCTTCAGTAGATTTTTTTTATTGATATGAAATGAAAATGAAATTTAATGAGATAAAATGAAAGAAAACCAACCACACTACTTCAATAAATCATTAAATCTGATATCGAAACAAACTAGTAGCTTTTTTTAGAAATTTACCTACGCTACGTAAGTATTAACATGAATCATAAAAACTTCTTTGTTTTTTTTTTTAGTAAAAACTTCATGGTTGGTTAATTTTTCTTTTTAATAGACATTATTTTGACAGTTGGGAAAGAGAACGCACGAGTGCGGGAAAGGTAAAAAAAAAGCACGCGTGTGTAATAGCCCTCATCCCGAACGCTATACGTCCCTGCAATACGCCACTTTTTGAGCTACTGTATTAAAAAATTTATTTTAGCTTGCAAACGCCAAAATTTAGGTGGCTACGTGCGTACAATCCCGCACGACGAGAGATAACTGCAGATGAAAAAAGTGACATATTGGTGTTCTCGTATTCCCCCCTTATTTCCATGAGAGTCAGAATGGCGGGTGTACCGTAACAGATTTGAACGAGTCATATGTCGAACTTTAGAACCTGGGATGTACTATTTGGTACTCATCCCCTCATTGTTCTACTTTGGTTTATCAATTCAAGATATATTCTTACAAGCTCTGTTACAACTTCGACATCTTACACATGTAGTTTCAATACAATCTATTTCAAAATTGTCGCTGCTCTAATCAGCAGGAAAGTTATATCGATAGGACTAAGCTAAGGCATCTATAGGGGAAATCTATTTATTTTATGGAATGTGTAATCAGTATATAAGTACCCTGCATGTTATGTTAGCCTCTCACTGTATGCAGGTAAATATTGAAATTTAACATCCGGTAATACACAGCCATAGTTATTTGTAATAAAAACAAACATGGTTTGGCAAATTGCCAATCATTTATTTTACAAGGTCGACGCAAAAGAGGGAAAGTAACTACATGTCGTCTGTGGAGGGAACCTTCCTACCTACTCGTCTCGACGGCGCCAAAGCTTAAACTTTTGTGTCCCATGCATAACTAGGCAATGAATGTATTTATACCTAGCTAGACCAAGCAAAATATAGTGAAGAATTTCTCTAATTAAAAACATGAGGGTAGATCGACCTCAGTTGCAAAAGAAAGATACCTAGTTTATAGCTAATATTCTAATAATTAAAAACAAAGGCGCTACTTCCGCAGTATAATGCACCTCTCTCTGTTGTGATATTCGAGTTTATACTTATTTATTCCCATCACACCCATCAAATAGCCTAATTCGAACCTACTTATAGGTATGTCTATTTCTGCATTATTGAGTAACAATCACACTTACCAACTTTCACATTTATAATAATCATAATTATCGTTACATATTGTAAATCCAAGTCGCTAATTCTGTCTGTTTGTTTGTTTGTCCGATATCTCCTCCGAATCTACGTAACGGATTTTAATGCGGGTTCTGCCGTAATTTACGTTTTTTTTTCATTTTAATTTGTAAATAAAGAACATTCAGAAAAAGTTATTTTACGTACGCTAAATTCAACATGTCGGGAACAAGTCGCGCAAAATTACACCATTGCCAAACGTGGGCGGGTCACTAGTATAACATAATAATATAATTGGTAGACTGACTTTAAAAAAATACACTTAGTATAGGTAATATAGGAAAATAATATGCGGGTTGGCATCGTTCCATTGTATTTCTCTGATAACTTTCTCGAAGTAAGTAAGGTCGCTGCAGTTCAACAGTTTCATAAATTCCTACTCCAACGTCCAAGGTTTACTTTACATCAAACAAAAAGGGTATATTTTTATAAAATCACTAATTTTTTTTTTCGAATCAAATCCTAACCCTCTCCGTTTGCTAAATACTTACTTGCAAGATATTTGCTTTACCTTTTTATCTGCATTAAAGAACTATAAGGTAGGTAGTCATAATTGAATTGCCTTCAAAAAGTCCGGGATGGGCTTCCCGGACATCCAGCATGTAGATACTTCGGCACAGTTCAAGGCTGGGACAGATAGGTTAGGCGCGACGAACAACGTGCGCATTTTGTTTCAGTTTGTTGGCCGATAATGCCTGAAAGAGCCTTAAGATCGTAGGGTGCGTACCTAATAGATACTTAGGTACTTGCTTTGTTGATAGTTTGAAATTGTGAGGCCAGAAAAAAAAAAATAAAGCGAATATCATTTTTAATTTTAAAATACCTAATTATTTCGTTATGCTTGCCTTTATACATACCTATATTTATTTTATTTATTTACTTTTCTAGACTTACACACCAACCATATATCAGTGTAGGTACCTAAACGACATTGTGATGAATCAATTTTATTTTGTAGTCTATCATAAACCTCGCTATTCATCGAAGTAAGTTAAAGATGGTTTCCCGGTTTTCAATATAAGTAAATTGCTCGAAAGTTCATGATAGGTCAATAGCCCGACTAGACGGGGATGCAGTTCATGAACGAAATCCTTCTCGTTCCACAGTCCCGACTAGGACATTACCCTTAGTAGGTACTTGCGCATTGCATTTTCAGGATATTTCCTGTAGGTGAATTTGAAGTTTTTTAGTATTGATAAAGTTTTTGTATATAAATTAGTATGTGGTAAAAATGTTGATCACTGGAAATTTAATTCTAACCAACTATTTAGGAGGGTAAGCTCTTGTGGGACAGCTTTTGGTATCAACATCAATATCAGGAACAAAGAGAAGGGCATTGACCGAAGACATCTAGATACCTTGCATACCCTAGACAGTGCATATAAGAGAAAATTTTATTAGCACCTCGATACCTCAGGCTAGCTAGTTACAGTAAAACATTATTTAATAAACAATGCGGTCAAGTGTGAGTCAGGCTCACGCCCCGAGGCATCCTTGCGAAATTTTAGGCATACAAGTACGATTCTGGCAGAAATCGAGTTTAACTCCTTTAACGCGAGCTAGGCCGCGGTCAGAAAAATATTTGTTTGCAAGCTTTAACTAATGATTTTAATAACCATGTTAATCTAAAAAGTATATCGTTAGATAACGTTACAGTTCTCAAGAAATCCATCCAACACGTTTCAGTCGCGTAAATTTTCGAGCAAGTAACCAAATATATCTTCAATCCAACATTTGATTAACTCATATATTTTAAATGAAATTTATCATAATATGACAATTCTATACCATCAAGTACCTACTTCTACGGTTTCAACGCTCAAGGTTATATTCAAATAGATTAGCCCATACCGAATTAGGTATGTTTCTAATTATCGTTTTAAAGTTACTTACAGTTTCTTGTTTTTATCATGAAAGTATAAACGTAAAAAAGAAGTTTGGGTTCTTCTTTTTTGGTTCTTCGTTCTTCCTAATTTTGCCTGTTGACCTAAAACCATAAAAAGAATAAGTACCTGGGCAGGCAGGTTTTTTTTAAAATACTAAGACAAGTAAAACCTGCTTGTGTCGCCTTTGTTAACCGCTTGTGATTGATTCAACAGAATTAGTTCACAACACTTCATTCGTAAATTAGTGTTAATTTGTTTTTAAGTTTCAACGACATGAAGCTAGTTGGACACCGACTTGTGCATCATGCGTTAGCAGAACAAAGCAACAACTTCCCGCTTTAGCTACGTAATGATTCACTTAAAGTACACTGTACAACGCACGAAGCATGATAACTTCAAAAACAAATTGATACCAAGAGTATCAGAAAATGCTTGTTGGTTGTTTTCTGGTGGTACCGACGCTACGGTACAATCACATTACATTCTGTCTCAGTCTGCACGATACTGCCGGGGCAACCGCTTGTCCTCGTCATCGAAATATTTTACGATAACTTTCACTATGACGAAACCGTAAACTAATGCTTTTGTTTAAAATCTTTAGTAGGTAATTCTTAATCAGTTTTTCGAGGCAGAGAATCCGAAGTGATGTTAAAACTCTGTTTTGTTAATTTAGCGTCGTCAACAACATTCAAAAGAATCTAAAGTGATTTAATTCATAATTGACATTTTGTGTTGAGTGAGGAAGTTTCGTTACACAAAAAGACAAGCGGAATAATGGGAAAAGATTACGGTAAGTTGTTTGTTATAGGTACCTTACAATGCAGGTACCTACCTTTACCGCGTCAGGAAACTTCTACCTATAATTACCTGCCTTTAACTATCCTATCATTATATAGCAATAAACCTAAGGTTTCTACTAAGATATCAAAAGAAATTTAATAGACACAGTTGTCTGCATCAGGTCTACATTCTATAATTTTAACTATATCGACAATATTTTTTTTATATTCTAGGTAGAAACCCTAATTGTGTAAGCACTTTTAATTGAATTAAAAATATATAAAATGTATCTTAACATAATTTATGAACCCTGTAGGTACAAATATTCCAAACAATTTCAATCAAAACTAAATTTTGCCTATTCCTAAAATTCCGTAAAAAATATATTTAAGTGATTCATAATGCTTCAAGTAGGTATAGCTATTATTTAATGTAACTAAACTAAGACAGAAAATTATAGCTTGCTATGCTTAAATCAATTTTCTCTAACAAAGAAAAGAAATTATAAAATATATAACAATATAGAGAAATTGCATTTGTAATTTTTATTGTATTAAATATAGAAAAAAAAATGAAATAATTTCAAATCTAAGAAGAACAAGCTTATAGTAATTTAACGAAATAAAGTAAAAGGAAACTTTTGTTGACAATACGTAGGTAATGAGGGAGTTGGCATAATATTAAATGATAACACAATTACAAAAGCAAACAGGACCTAAATCGTGAATGCAAATACTAGGTATTTGATCATTGATAAGTTCATACCTACGTAAGTAAGGTCAGTTGAAAGTAATCAAAACGTGTTTAAAGATGTAAATACTTGTGGTTTAGTTGGGAACATAGAACACCCCCACAACGACACCAGTTTGAAAAATAGAACGTTGGCTTCAGTTTCCTTAAGCTAAAAATAAAAGTCTATCTACTAAAATTATTTACGATGTAAAACATACACATCCGTTGATAAGTACTTTCAAAGAATTATACCTATACTTACCCGCAATGTTTCTGCTAATAGTGAGATATAATATGTAAACAACTGAATCGTAGTTTACATCGCATATCGTAATTAAAAAACATTTATAAACTTTTGATTGTATACATATAAGTACTTATATACTTTTTAAGTATTTATACATAAATAGCAGTCTTTAAAGTAATAGGTAACAACTGTTATAAAAAATAAGTACTTAATACTTATAATGGGGTTGGCCAAAATTCCATGCCGGTAAGTGATACCTACTTATAATGGGGTCTACTTTAATTATGTCGCTAATCCAACCAAAAATAAATTTAATAAAATTTAAATAATCCACTTAACAATTTAATTATAACAGGAAAATAAGTTACCTATAGGCTTTTCAAACAAACGTGCAAATAGGTATTTCGCACTTGCCTGTACCTAACTATACTAAAATAGCATTTACGTATAATGACGAAACTGAATAAGTGCATGAATACTCTGAAGGCTGAGTATTACAGTACAGGACAAAGTTTATTAACAGACAAAGAAACAACTTTCAATTACCGATATATTGAAACAAAACCTATTTTAAACTACGATTCTATACCTACGCGAAATTTGAGGAAATCTCGATATAACTTGTATTCGGTTGCAATAATTCGTTTATTTGTGTCTACACGCTATGAGTCTATGCCTACATGCGCCCGCGCCGCCCATCTCAGAATGGATGGACATAAATACAGCTAACGTCACAGCGTGGTCGCTATCTGCCAACACAATATTGACGTAAGCCGTCGTACACATACGAAAACTATATTTCTCATTTTACCGATTCATCTAAAATAACGCTAATAAGAAACATCAACATTTGGTGGTTTACGCAATCGCATTAAAAAATGTTACCTACACATACCTATTAAAATTGTGTTATTTTTAGGTCTAAATCGTCTATAAAATTAGGCAACTTCCTAACGACGACGGTAACATCAAAGTTTAAAAAACAGATAAATAATTAATCATAGGGATTACCCCACGCCA
This sequence comes from Emmelina monodactyla, assembly GCA_916618145.1. Classification (NCBI taxonomy): domain Eukaryota; kingdom Metazoa; phylum Arthropoda; class Insecta; order Lepidoptera; family Pterophoridae; genus Emmelina; species Emmelina monodactyla. Next base: position 8,216,029 of record OU745304.1, on the reverse strand, counting down.
AGAAAATATTATTCAAGCGTTTTTTCCTTAAAGCAATAGTTTTCTGTGCATAGATCTTTATTTTATCTATACTGCGTTACCTTTACTAACTATACACCGAGGAGGCAGTACAGTATTGGCCGTCACCACGCGCAGATAAAATCTGAAATCCGCCGCGGAAGTTTCGTAATCACCAAAATCCGCGCGACCTACTTTTGCATTCAAAAAATGATCAAACCCATCCAACTGCTCGTTTTATCTTTTGTTAATTACAAATAGATACCAACTTTTAAAAGGCTTAGCGATATCGCTAATGAAACGACTTATTTCTATCAGTGACATCAACTATTTAGACATAAGTACCTGCCTTTACAATTACGGCACAAGTGGGTTTTGTGTTTTTAGTTACGTAGGTAACTTGAGTGTTAACAAGATAACCTGTGTTAAGTGCTTCCAATATATACTTTAGAAAAGACAAAAATATTAAAATCATCGTGAGGTACCTACCTAATGTGTGCTTAGCTAGCGTGTTATCATAGTTAAAGTGAAACGGCTCTGTTACTTTGTTTGTGTACAGCATTGTATGAATTGAAAACACAAAACCATTGTTAATTATAAGCACAATGATTATCGTGTGAATCTTAACAAGTTTACAATATCACCACCGGTCTGTAGGTAATGTAAACATAGATTATGCATTGAAAAACGAGGATAAAAGCAATCAATTTGTTCGCGATAAAGATACTTAAGTATTTCTAGGAAACTTATAATCACTAAATGTGGGTGTTTTTACTTTATAGTAATAAATTATATTTTCTTATCTTTCTAATATTACCAAGAATATTTATAGGTAATTCCCCATATTGTTTTGTTTGATAACAATAAAACATCTAGATGGCTTATTGATAAGTAGGTATACAGTATACACCAACAACATTTTTTATAATCTTGTACGTTTATTTAACGTAATTTAATAACGCCTTTTTGATGGTAGGATAGGAAACCGAAATCGCATGAAATGATAATTCTTATCTTTCGTGATAAGGTGGTGATCAGTGTTAGTGCGTTTTTGGTATGAGCTGTTACTGCAAATACTTAAATTGGAAAAAGGTTTTTATTTCAACAAGTGTGAGAGGCAATGTTTGTGTTAGCAAGCAATTTTAGATATAAAATAATGAAAGGACACAAAGTTATTAAGAAGTTATAGACGCTGTCGGATCACTAACCCAACATGAGTTGCTGGCAGGATTGTTGCGCACCTCGGAATGAGAAAAGTAAGTTTCATAGCTATATTCTACTTAGGTACATGCAAAATGGCTACAATTTGTAGCCTACAAACCTCCAATTGTATTATCATTTACTCTTGATCGAGTATTATTCAAACCAAGACAACTACATCAATATAAATCAAGTGTCCGCTAAAGCTACAATGCCATACATATTGAAAAAAAAACATTTTGGTAAATTAGAGGCATGGAGGTTTAATTCGCATTTAATGATTTCAAGTAACGATCATGGTAATCTGGAGTTTGAAGTTACATCCGCATTCAAATTAGTTTAGCTTTTGATTATAGAAATCGCTTATTTATATGAGCAACTTATGGAATGCATTTCTTTAACTATTTAAGCCCCATTTAAAGGATATTATTATGGAGGTAAACAAGACGTGGGTAAGGTACTTTATCCATTTTACATTGTAGAGGGATTTTCAACAGGAACTATGTTTTGTTAATCAAAATAAAACAATAAATTTCGATTACAATGATTAACTATTTATTTTATGAAAATATGTAAAATGATTGATGAATTTCTTCCACGACTACGGTTGATTCTATCATCTAAGTTTTTAATTTATGACAAAACAATAAGTAAGCTAATCACTTCACGAACTTTGAGTTTTAAGGCTGCAATTAAATTGATCCTTTAATATTATCCCGATAAAAACAATACAGCGGTGTGTTAACACACACAAATCACATGGTCCTGATAACAAAAAAAATGCAAAAACAACTTTTAGGTTCGGTTCCTAATTACAATTTATTTATAAGTAATTTATGGGAATTCGCTTTTCATCATAAGCATACAAAATTTATTTCATTGGCTACGATGTTTAGTATCCACAGTAAGCATATCTATCATTACTTATACTTATCAAGAGGTAAGATTTGATTGTATCTCTGTTTTAACTATCTATAAATTAAAATTTTGGTGCATGTACGAGTATATCATAAGTTATTAAAAAAAAAACTACAAATGTCTCTTTTGAAAAGTTGCCTTTTTCACATGCAATATTTAAAATACATATTTTTTTAGGTACATTGCATTTGGACGGCCGATTTGTCGGCTTTCAATAACTCTAATAAGTACCTAATCTCACAGGCGAATTACCTGTCCCTCGTTAGAATAGAAATATACTTTATCAAAACAATGATAAATCCCTGAGCACTCAAATGAATAAACAGCAGAGTTAGTCATGGCTAATTTATGTAGGTATGTTAGCAATTATTAAGTTCGTTTAGTAAAATACAGATTGTATGTCTGCATGGTATCTTAATTAGACTTGTTTTCGAGTCTGTTATATATTCCTGAAGTTAATAAAAATATTTTTTTTATGTATAAAACTCCAACTGTAAGATTATAGAAATTATACGTGTACCAATCACAATAAAACCGCCAACGTAAAGTCATTCGTCACAATTATTAACCAGTCGGTATTGTCAGGCAATGTGGTATTTTCCTATCTGAAGAATCTGATAATTGACGTTAATGGGCAAAACCATAAGTAAATGAAGTATCCATAAACAACAAGATAAAACGATTTGAGTGCAAAATGTGATAAAATATAATATATACTATTTCTAATGATATAATTTAGGGCAATTTTATTGTGTAACTAGTGGCCGCTCGCGACTCCGTTCGCGTGGAAGTCGGTTTCCCGTGGGAATAAGAAGTTTTCCCGCGGTAAAAAGTACCCTATGTCCTTTCCCAAGTTCAGTTCTTTCTTCATACCAAATTTCAACAAAATCGGTTCAGTGGTTTAGGCGTGAAAGCGTAACAGACAGACAGACAGACAGACAGAGTTACTTTCGCATTTATAATATTAAGTAGGGATATACCTATAAGTACTAAGTTTTCGATTTATTAAAAGGATAGGTAGAACTTAACTTTTTCAAAGCATTTGTTTTTAATGTTACGTTGTATATTTTCCTTGAAAATTTAGTCTCTAAAAATGTTAATAATAATCAAATCTTTTAATATTTTCAGGAGAGCCGATTCGATTCGACCCCGACTTCAGCGGTCCAGTGCGCCACCGGTCGTGCACTGATATATTTTGGCTGATCCTGTTCATCATCGTTCTTGGAGGATGGGGATACGTGGGGTATTACAGTACGTATCATTAAATAACTTTCATTATGGTGGAATAAACAATAATACAGTAGTCTTCTGCTATAACTATGTTTACGTTCTCAAATAATGTAAGGAAAGTAGGCTTTACGACTTCGTAAACAGGAATTTAGTTTTAAAATCTACATATCCAAAAAAATATATACCTACACTTTTACAGTTTTTCTGCCGCTCTACAGCATGTTAAATAATTTATGTAGGCGACTGTCGATACATCTGTATCTGTACGATCTTGCACAGGTATCAGCAATGGCAACATAGAAAAGCTGTTGGCACCCATGGACTCCAACGGCCATCGATGCGGCATGGATTCGAAAGTCGAAAACAAAAAGTACTTGGTGTTCTTTGACATTTCCGTATGCCTCTCTCCTCAAACTCCTATCACTGGTTGCAAGACTCCGCAGGTACTGACTGACCTATGTAAATAAAACTCTAGTGTTTTAAATATACATATTTCTTAATGAATAGCCAGGCCAAAATATTAAAGAAGTAATGTTATATATAGTACTTAATGCATTTTTTATTACTTTAATATCACATTTTTGCGTTTTGGTATTCCAAAAGTAAAGGAATCTACAGATTACTACTAATATTGGCGAAATTACCTTTTTTATTTAAAAAAAAACTGAAAGTTAACTTATTAGGATGTGTTAATTTTTTTGTGAAAAAAAGACTTGAAACAAAGAAAATAACTTTGAACGTTTTCAGGTCTGCGTAGAGAAGTGTCCGGACCAAACGATCATGTTTAATACCCTCACAAACGCAAACTTTAACGATTTAAAAAGGCATCTAGTATGCACGTACGACATCGACATTAACTCGCTGACGTACAATCAAGCTGTGCAGCACATTCAAAATGGGAACTGCGCTAAATACGTCCTTAGCAGTCAATCAGGTAATTATCAATTGAATTCAAGTAGAAACTAAGAATATTCTAATCCCGCCACTGGCTTTTGCTCGACAAATGGCATGATCGTTTTAAATAACAATGACGTTTGTTATGAGTGTGTGTTTGAAGTGTGTTTACTACGCTTCAGTGTTATCTCGGTGCATCGGAGACCTATCGGGGTTGGATTGCAAGAATCCCCGTAGTTCAGCTAGCGAGACATGTGTGCGTGACGTTAATATAAAACAAAAGGCGTTGGTGGATCGAACGACGGCTTTAGACTCGTACGTGGGCTGGATTGTAGCCAGTTGGGTCTCGTTCTTCACAAGAAACGAGCGCAACACCCACATAGTACGTAGAAGTCCTCCTGCACCTTTACCATTCATATTAATCCTCCGTGCAAATGCCATTAACACTTGTACTATAAGAGCATGCATGGACTTTTAACTCGCATCCGTTGTTAACATTTTGGAACCCAATGTAGTTTCGATATATTTTCCTTCATGTACAGTAGTTGTTTAGTTTATTTTACTAAATTCGTTGTGGTGCCGGGACAGTAACGGGCCGCTGTCTTCCTGATGTCGAATCCGTGAAGTCGATACTCGAAGATGCAAGCCAATGGACTGAAGATCAGCTTTCAGGGCAGCTAACAAATCTCATACGCTTAAACCAGGTATATATTGCACAATAGTTAGCGAAATTAGTAAGTGGCTGGATTGTTCATTCGTGTTACATTTTAATCACAATCACGCACAATAGTTAGCGAAATTAGTAAGTGGCTGGATTGTTCATTCGTGTTACATTTTAATCATATTGACGTAGATATTAGATAGATAACAAATGGTAGAGATAATAGTATTGATCTGCATAATAATTATTCACGTAGAATCACAGCACATGATAAAAATATTCCTTTTATACATGCATGCGCAATCTTTATAATCAAGCCTTTTCCTTCTTATTTAACGCTTTTCGCATTATCCTTCTTGCCAAAATAATGTTGTACTACCTTCTTAGTCAATTGCTTGTAATAATTATAGTTATTAATTCCGTGTGCAGCTGGCATCACAAATAGTTGAGGACTTGGTCCAGTCCCGGTGGTACATGCTGGGCGGGCTGATCGTCGTCATCTTGATATGTTTCATCTACATCTTGCTGCTGCGGTGGGTGGTAGCCCCGGTCGTGTGGGCGTCTATAGTGGGGCTTTTTGCAGCGCTTGGATTCGGTAAGCAACCGCGATTACAGACTTCGACATCTTTAATATCCACTAACTAACTGATGTTTACTAATTAGCATTGTACGAATGATTTCATGATAATCTGTTACAGCGCTCTACTTATGCTACAAGAACTACGCGTATTACAAAGCGAACCCGGTGACTTTGATGCCTACAACTAATCTGCAGAGTTGGGCGGAGTCATTATTGACGGACCACAAAGCTTGGATGGCCTTTCTCATTATATTGGGCATTATTACTCTGATACTGCTTCTGATAGTAATCTTTTTAAGAAATCGAATAGTTCTGTCAATTGCTTTGATACGTGAAGGTAGTAGGTAAGTAGAGAATGACTTATTTTTTCCGTTTACATGTGCCACCGTAGTTTTTAAAGTAATACACCTAGCTAAAACAAAAATACATGCATTTTTTTGTTCATTATTTTATAATTATACCTAAGCCTCGAATAGTTTTTTTATAATAACCGTACCTGATGGCAGTGATTACCACGTGATCGTGATATGAATAATGAAATTATTTGTATACCTACATTATATATATTTTACCGATTATTGTCACCTTTGTAATGTAAATAATTATTTGTTTTTAGGGCTGTGTCAGCAGTAAAAACTACAGTTTTCTTTCCAATTTTCCCATGGATAATTCAATGTGCGGCGATAGCTTATGGCGTTTTAGTACTAATGTACCTTCTGTCTATTGGAGAACCTGCGTTTAAAGTAGTTAACCTGCAGAATGCAACAGACTGTTGTCAAGGAGAATATGCCAACATAAAAGTATGTTAAGTATAATTATGCTTCTCAAAATAAGTCTTGTAACTTTTAAATAGTACCTACTTATCAATAAAAAGTTGCAAATAACCTACAACGTATAAAAACTTCGAAACATGATTAAACCCAATTATATTTTGTTAGCTTACCTAATCCCGTAATTGAAAGCACCTTATCCATTCTATTTTCTTTTAGATTTTTATAATAAATAATCTCTTCCAGGATTACGAATCATGCACACCGGAGAAGTTCTCTCAACTCTGCACATCTTCATATGAAAGATGTCAGAACGCTGTTTGCCATTTTACGGGGCTTGAGAACACTGTAAGCAGTTATTATTTCCATGGTAAGTGTATCAACTACTGTTACCATACATGGTTATTATAAATATATTCTAATTTATGTGTTTGTTGAATCGCAGCGATAAACCTCTTTGTTTTCTTCTGGACAATGTTCTTTATAAGCGGTATCGCCGATATGATACTGGCCAGTACATTCTCAACTTGGTATTGGACTTTCCACAAACGAGACCTTCCTTTCTTTACACTCGCTGGCGGTATCGGCAGAACTTTAAGGTAAACGAATATGTTTAAATTGATTATTTCGATATTATTACGCGTCATACGCAATAATAAATTAACCAGCTATTCATAATTTTAGGTATCATTTAGGAACCGTGGCATTCGGAGCTCTCATAATTGCAATTGTACGAATGATACGTGTCGTACTCGAGTATATAGACCAGAAAGTGAAAAAATTCGACAACTTTTTTACGCGATGTATAATGTGTTGTTGTAAATGTTTCTTTATGTGCCTGGAGAGTTTCTTGAAGTTTATAAACAAGAATGCCTATATAATGTGCGCTGTGCACGGCACCGCCTTTTGCAAGAGTGCAAGCGATGCCTTTTCTTTGCTAATGAGAAATATAGTTAGAGTAGTTGTACTCGATAAGGTAACATTTATTTAACTTTTTCTATTTTTTTCCTGTTCTTGATTACACTGACATTAACAATCGGTCGGTATTTTCAGGTCACAGACTTCATATTTTTCTTATCTAAATTGCTGATTTCGACGGGAATTGGATTCGCAGTGTACTATTTACTAGAATGGAACTTGTTCTACGAGGTTACCAGAGAATCTAGACTGCACTACAGCTACATTCCAGCTGTTATACTAAGCATAGCCACGTTCCTAATAAGTAGCATCTTCTTCAATGTATATTCTATGGCTGTGGATACACTGTTCATATGCTTTTGTAAGTACATGCTATAAATTCATTGTGATCTTCAGAATACAAACTTTATCATTAAAAACATTTTCACATTTTTAATATTAATTAAATACTTATAGTATGTTTCACGACGAAAAAGTTGAACCGATTATGATTAATTTTGGAATAGACATAGTTCAATAAGTCTCATTTCCACGTGAAAATCCCGTATCGTAAACGAAGTCTCGGGTAATATTTTAGATAAAATTAACCGCACATATTCTGTTGCAGTGGAAGATTGTGAGAGAAATGACGGGTCTCCAGATAAACCATATTTCATGTCCAAGAACTTAATGAAGATCCTCGGGAAAAAGAATAAGATATAAGACGAGCTGATCATGTGCCAAAATGAAAAGTTAAGTTCAATACGGTGATTCGACAATTTATCATGTATTAACTGCCATAAAGATAACAAATACGTGTTATAAGTACCTACACTTACTAACAAAGTGGAATAGTTTCTAAAGTATTTTCCAATTAATATAAAGTATACTTAAGGTATTGTAAAATATGGCATTTAGTAAGTAAACTTGAGCTAGTAGAAATTTGGCTCAAAAAATAACTTTTGTAACAATTTAACATGAAACATGCCAAAAATAGTTTTATTTTTATAACTTTTATCATTAATTAATGTAAATATCACAAAACAGGCAATAACAGAACATGTTGTGATAGGAATTTTAGGAAGTTTAAGAATTTTATACGACTTTTAACAGAATCAAAAGCCAAAGTTTATATGCACTTAGATTTTGTGATAGTTTTAATTAATTATACTTACTATATTAAAAATATTTTTCGTATTTTCGTATTTCGTAGTATTTTTGTTTGTTTTCCTCGTCTTATCTGTAATTGTTGGTGACAAGTAAAATCCCACGTTACATTACTCATCCATAACTGTATTTATTCTGTGTTGAGTCAAAAATGATACATCTAACATGGCTTCTGGATCTAGTAAGTCTTTTACAGAATCATATTTCAAACTTTCTTCGTAGGCGAAGTTGATGCTTGTATCGTCCAACATCATCTTAGAGGCTACTAAAGCAGCTATGCAGTTCCGGACTCTCGCCATTGATTCTCTTTCAGACCTGCTAACTGGCTGGAAATAAATAAAACTATCTTTATGTAAATTAACAACCTATGCAATTAGATACAGTATAGTTATTAACATCGAGCATACAACCTACTACAGTAGTAATATGATACCATTCCAAAATTGATCAATCATGCTCGGACAAAAACAGTCCCGCACCAATAATTTATATGTTGGTATGACTATTTATGACTACCTCGTGAATATTTTTATATTATATTTGATTCGCAAGGAATTTGGTCTGAAACAACAACCCTACCTACTTACTAAATGGGCTTAAAAAAACGAAAGGTCCCTTTTCCTTGTCTGGGCTGGGGTAGGACTTATATTAGCTTATTGTTTTGTCATAAGTAAAAATGCTGCGCTAAAGATAGCATACACCTTGTGTATGCTATCTTGTGTATATACATACTTTTTGTGTAAAAAAAGGAAGAGCTTATTTTAATGAGGATAGGAAGAAATACACTTTACAATTAAATACTTGATAGTTGCAAACAATTGCACCCTAAAATTCAGAATCAGATCAATAAAATCAAGAATACTACTTATTACTATATTTTATCAAAAGTTTTGCAGTTTACCTGTAAATTAACATTTTCCAGTTCATCTTTATGTTTTTCCTCGACCAGCACATCTTGTTTCTGTGGACTGATCCAAATATATCCATTGTTTCCGATGATCACAGATACACCACACGGAAGGTTGTGGAAGTGATTCTTACGTCTTTTTATCAGCGAAGGGAACACTTTTATTAGAGTGCCCTGAGAAAGCTGAAAATTATAAGATATTTTTACCAACACTACATTATGAAAGATCAAATGCTTACTATCTTTAACCTAAGCTGTACCCTGGAAGATGTTTTATCAATTGATGTGTTAAATACGGTAGATGCTTCAAGTTCATAATGGCATTCGTTTTAATCTTAATACATATTTTTCAACCACATCCCTACTATATCCCTACTAATATTATAAATGCGAAAGTAACTCTGTCTGTCTGTCTGTTACGCTTTCACGCCTAAACCACTGAACTGATTTTGATAAAATTTGGTATGAAGAAAGAACTGAACTTGGGAAAGGACATAGGGTACTTTTTACCGCGGGAAAACTTTTCATTCCCACGGGAAACCGACTTCCACGCGAACGGAGTTGCGGGCGGCCACTAGTAATATTATAAATGTGAAAGTAATTCTGTCTGTCTGTCTGTTATGCTTTCACCCCTACACCACTGAACCGATTTTGATGAAATTTAGTATGAAGATGGAGCTGAACTTTAGAAAGGACATACCATACTTTTTATTACGAAAAAAATGGTAGAAGGGATTGAAAGTTTGTAAGGAAGTTCATGTAAGATTGTTCAATTGTTTAAGACAAATTCTGTAAGTACTGAATAAATAAAAAAAAATGAGTTGATAGGTGCAACAGGGAGAAACGCGTGCACGGGGAAAAGGTAGAGGGGAAGGGGGGCGCGCGTATCAAAATAATGGAGAATGTTATTAGGTATGCCAAATCGCTTGAAATTTTGTCTCAGTAAAGCCTGTATGCATACAAATACACTAGTTTTTGTTGTAATCAAAAATACCCAGTAGTTTTGATTTTATAGGCATTCAAAGTTTCGAAAAATATCGAGTCCCGCTAACAGTCACGTGACCGCTTGTGACGTCTTGCCACAACGCGCCAGCGGTGGCGCATATAGCTGGCACAGTATTTTATTTTATTTTTTTATTTATTTAACATTTAATGTATATTTTTTTTGTGTTTTCGGTCGCGTATTAGTAAATATAAATATTATTCGTTATTATACGTTAATAGTAAATATTATTCTATTAATAAATTGGGTATAGGTTTCGAAAAAAGGTAATCGTGTAATCTATCTAAAATAGATGAATTAATGGCTGCGCATTATTTATCAAGAAATAGTGATTTTGTTGCCGCCGAAATTTTTGATATGTTCTAAACTGTTTTATCAAAACAAAATAACCAATATAATAAAAATACTAATGGAAGAATGCAAGCCCAATAGTAGAAGTATGTACCTACCTACCTATCATAATTTATTTTACGTTAAAGACAACAAATCATGTATCATAGTTTTGTAGCTATAGGTAGGTACGTCCTTCTAATATTATAAATGTGAAAGTTTGTGAGTATGGATGTATGAATGTTTGTTACTCTTACACGTAAAAACTACTGCCCCCCCAAGTCAAGTGGCAAGTGAATAGAAAAAATATGTATGAAACTGTCAAATTGCAAGCTTGTCAAAATTTTATTCTATTCACTTGCTATCGCAAATATCACTTGTCACTTGACTTGGGGGGCTGGACGGATTTGGATGAAACTTTGCAGTAGGTTACACATCAGAATGACACATAGGGTACTTTTTACCGCGGGAAAACTTCTCATTCCCACGGAAACCGACTTCTACGCGAACGGAGTCGCGGGCGGCCACTAGTATGTATACAAAGATACCGCTCTTCTAAGTAAATTTAAATAAATACATGCATTGATTTAGTACTAACTAGCTTTAGTTAGCAGCTTCGCCCGCGTTTCCCTCGGGAACTGTACATTTTCCCAGGATTGAAAGAAGAAAGATAACAAACACAAACACAATCTTCCGCGTTTATTATATAACTAGGAAGTAGGATACCTATACGATCTAGATGTAGGTAGTTGAACGTTACAGATGCACTTTACCTTTACTGTTTCATTTAAGTAATTTAATTTATTTTTTATTGCAAATGTAGATGATATGAACTAAACCTCTTTTATTTATTTGTATTTTTACTAACAAATTGTTTAATGGTATTGGTTATGTTCAAGTTAAAAGATTTGGTGATGTATGTATGTATCCTTTGAAACTGTAAAAAACAACTTTTCCGGCGAATTGATAGTTGTATTTTTACATTTAGGCACAACACATGATTTCCTAGTAGTTGGATTAGTCATTTTTAAAAGTATTTAGGTATAATTTAGACGACAAGTGCGCGCGACCGCGAGCGTACTGAGTGAGCCAGACCGAGCGAGTTGTGGTATGACGTCACACCACCACCGGCAGCCCGCGTCGTGCGGTAGCAACTTATTTTACTTATAAATCGGAAACTAATTGACGCATCGAAATAATTCTTTCACCAGTATTTTTTATTTTTGACAGAGTATACGAAGAGATAATAATCAAAATTTGTTAACATTCTCCATTTTCTGCGTTAATACTTTTTATCTGCTATTTGTTATATTCATAAATGACATTAACGAATGCTTCCAAAACTCCAAAATTTTGTTATATGCAGATGATATGAAAATTTTGAAAAATATTAATGATATCTCTGACATCGATGCTCTTCAGTCGGACCTAGAAAGATTTCAGACATACTGCCTCATTAACAAGTTGGATCTAAACGTCAATAAATGCTTTTATATTTCTTTCACACGGAAAAGAAGCATATTAAGCAAAGGCTATAGCTTATACAATAACAAACTATGTAGGATAAGCAATATAAAGGATCTAGGTGTAGTTCATGATAGCAAACTGTTATTTGATGATCACATTAATTATATTATTAATAAAGCTTCTAAAGCTCTAGGTTTTATCATGAGAACCGCAGCTGTATTCAACAATATAAAATCTATTAAAATCCTTTACTGTGCGTTCGTGCGTAGCCTTCTAGAATACGCATCCCAAGTCTGGAATCCCCAATACGAAACTTACAAAACCAGACTGGAAGGAATACAGCGAAAATTTTTAAGATTCCTCGATTACAAAACTAAGTCATTCTCTATAGATTATGAACATCGTTGCAAGAGGTATCACTTTTTACCACTCCATATACGAAGAGAAGCGGCTGACATCTGCTACCTCTTGAATGTAGCTAAGGGGTCCGTCGATTGCCCAGAACTGCTTTCCTTAATAGGAATCGGTTGTAGTGATTTACGCTTGCGCCAAAAAGTAAGATTACATATCCCGACTGTCGCAACTAATTACAGACAAAATGCATTTTATATCCGAGCGGCCTCTAGTATTAATAATAATGGAAACGCGTATAACATAGATTTGTTTTGCTCAAGTACTGCCTCCGTTAAGAAATGTATAGCACAACACTTCTTTTTAACTTATAAGTAAATGTATCACAGTTCCTTTCAAATGCATTATCCCTTTTGTTTATTTTTATCAATTACCTTTTCATAAGACACCATTAACTCTGTACTACCAAGCAACTTTCTTTTTTTTATATATTTTTCAATTGTACTATTCACTGGTGGAGACTTGTTATTAGCTTTGTCACATATGTATTTAACTCAAATATTTGTAAACTAGTTTAGCTGTAAGACTCCCTAATAAATATAAATAAATAAATAAATAACTTATTTCTGAAATCCACTCAGACGAAGTCGCAGACACCAGCCATAGGTATTGTTAACACGAAGGTAACTCACTCTGTTTACACTTCTCACCTAAACCACTTAACCAATTTTGACAAATAGTTTAGTTAGACCTTGGGAAAGGATACTCCAAAAAGTTTGCATTTTGAAATTACTACAATAACACAAAAAAAATGTTTTATACATAGGATATACATATTACAAAAAAAAAACTTGTATAATGTGTATAAAAGGACTTAACTAACCTTCCCATACTTTAAACTTCTTGTATGAAGTGACAGGGAACCATCTGAGAACACACTTTGGACTTCTGCACTAATTAAATCTCCCTCCTGAAGATGCTTCCTCATCATTTGTTCATCTTCAGCAGACCTTCGGCGCTGAGAAATAAATGCAATTTGTATTGTTTAGGCTATTTTTGATTATTGTTTTACCTAAAAACCTTCCATTGATACAAAAAAACAACAGTTTAAATTAGGTACTTTAGTTGTCAGCCTTTCAAACATGATTAAATTACATCAAGATCAGTTTATCTATAGATTATTTTTTAATTTGTTATAGTAAAGACAATAATGGAGTTTCGCATTGTGGTAGTTCCAATACATTGCAATAGATAACTTTACACTTCAAAACTAATATGTGATTGAGTAATAAGACATGATTATTAAAAATTAATTACCAGCTCTCCTCCAGGCAGGTTTACTGATGAAAGTTGCAGTACAGAATCTAATCTTGAATTAGTTTCTATTTTCCACCTTCTCTGCTGTACCTCTAGAACACGGCCGACTATAACATCACCAATTTCACCGACATAACGACTCTTCAATGGTCGCACACAAATCAACTTATTCACTTGCTGCAAAACTCCAGCCACTGAAGACTTGAGACAGTCATCTTCTGCATAAGTACCGTGGCCTCTGTAATAATTAATAAAGAACGCAAATGATATAACAATATCTAATAGGCATATACAACGCTAGGGTTAATCATTAAATAAAGAGTCTTACCGCATAACATCTTGCAGACCTGTGATAACCTCTCCAGGCGTATAAAATCGAGGTAAATCGGAAGAGGTAGTACAGCAGTGATTTACTCGCTCGGAAGCTAGTCTAATTGAAACGTGCCCGGTCATTTCTCTAAAGATGCAAGAATATTTTAGCAATAAAACTTTTAAAATGTAAGAAACAGCATTTCCGGAAACAAAAACAACAATACGGCCAAAGACTAAGAGATACTATGTCGTCCGTACGAGTTACTTGGTGGTACTTTGCGAATTGGCGATACCATGACTGATACCTTAATTATTTTAATATAAATGTGTGTATTATTTTTGTAAAAAAGTAACTTTTTAATATGCATAATCTTTGAATAAAATATCGTTATCGTTAATAAAGGGGGTTATCGTCGTATCACCACTAGAAAAAAAGAGTAAAAAACATTCACTCAACACTAGAAAAAAAAATGGCAGTCGGTTTTCTGTCGGACACGTTAACGTTATATCTCTTCTCCTCTATTATTCTTATCTTACTATTCTTAGTTAGTCTGTGGATTTGTGATTGAATAAAAGTGTTTTGCTTATTTCTGAAAAAAATAAATAAACCTATATAAAGTTCCTCACCTCAGTTAACTAATTATAATAATAACTATTAGTTGTAAGACATACGGTTAAAAATGTCTGCTGCAAATGTAGCCCCGATAACAGCTACAGACAGCTTATCTCAAGCTCTGAAAGCTAACATTATACCTAACCAAGAATACCTTTTACAGGTAACGTACCACACAAATTACTATTTTACTGTCATCATGAGCGAATTCGCCTAGCTATACTAAAATAAATCGTTACGGTCTTACAGGGTTCAGTCTTAGACTCTGCAGTAGAAGTGCTTCTCCATCGACTAAGGGGTCTCTGTGACAATGTAGATGCTGGACCTGAGACATTTGATGACCAAGAAGTTTGTTTTAGTCTTAGGGACCCCAACCAACAGGTACTTATTATAGCAATTACTTATATAATATTAATTTGAATAAAAGTCC
This sequence comes from Emmelina monodactyla, assembly GCA_916618145.1. Classification (NCBI taxonomy): domain Eukaryota; kingdom Metazoa; phylum Arthropoda; class Insecta; order Lepidoptera; family Pterophoridae; genus Emmelina; species Emmelina monodactyla. The sequence goes on along the minus strand of OU745304.1, from coordinate 8,200,985 downwards.
TGCTCAACTAGGGTGATATAATTGAAGTTGTTATTATTATAATGCTACTGATATTTCTAGGCTGTACCGTTAATGCTTCGAGTAAGAAAAGCTCTGGATCACCGTGATATGCCCTTCCAACTAAGGTACATTGGCCAGCCAGACCTAGGTGACAAGAACCGGCCAACTGTTGTGCGTTCAAGTTTGGACATTGCATGCAGTGGCATGCTGATAGAGTTCCTCAATGAATTAGGATGCAGAATAGAGTTTGAATATAGTGTTAAAGGTAATTAATGTGAAAATTATGTATTGTTACTTTTTATATAAAAATTTCCCCAGAGTAAGTTTTATGTGTACATAAAAAAAAACTCTTTGATTAACTGACTTTTAACTGGACCCAATTTTTATTATGGCTGCTATAACAACTATTTTATTCTCATATTTTTAGGTTACATGTTCAGGAAGGGAAGAATGAAGATAACAGTAGCCAAAGTATTTAAAATTTCTCAAAGTTCCATGCCGCCTGAACCTATATCTCAGAGCTATTTAGTGGAATTATCAGTAAGTCATAACAATTAATAAATAATTCAGTTTGCATTCAGCAGATAGGGAATACTTGGGGTTACAGGTGTAAGTAAGAAAAGCTTTAAATATTTACCCATTTATGAATACTTTTCATTGCTGCTATGCTCCTATTAATTGTAGCGGGTGATATAGCCTATAGCTGTACTATAGTGACAATAGTATAGGATCGAAATTCAAGCAATGGACAATTCAACACAAATCTTTTTCATTTCAAACCAGCAGTTCAAAAGAGATTAGTATTAATTCAAACAAGCACACAAAATAACGTATGCCAAATCATTTTATTGTCCAACTGTGTGAGTCATCCTGCTGTCACCTAGAGCAAATGAGTCTCTAATAAATAGTGGACGTAGCTCCTGTGTTATACCTTGGCAGGAGTCTATGACATGCATCTTAGACAAGTATCAGAAGAACCTAGGCAACCTGTCATTTATTGTGTAATTGTTTTATTTCCAGGTGCTTGCCCCACAAGGGCAGGACGCCATTGGTGAAGATATGCGAGCTTTCGCCGACCAGCTACGCCCATTGGTTCAGCTAGATAAGATTGACTATAAAAGACTTGCACATATGCCGGTACCATAGCCTTAATTTTTATACTTAATCGAATTGAGTATGGGTTGCATAATCAAAGACTTAACAAGTGTGACCTATTGTATTGCGTAAATAAATTATTATGTCAAAGTGTCTTTGTAAGGATTATTTTGGATTTTTATAAAATGTAGAATCTTTAAATAAATAACATGAAAAAAAAAACGCTTTACAGTTACTTAGTGTGAAATATCAGGGTTTCTATTTAACTTTAGGAAAAGGTTGCCATGGTTTTGCTTACTTTTAAAAAAAAATTTAAATGGAAATATAAATAATATTAGGTAGGTATTAAATGAAAGTGTTTTTTTTATGAAAATCTTTTCATCAAAAATCTTGAAGGATCATGTTTCTCTTCAGTAAAATACTATAAATTAAATAAAACTTTTATTTTTTGGTTAAATAACGAAGTCGGGGTTTTTCTTAGAACCTTTTACGATAATGTGGTCTTCACCGTAGTCCTGGTCTGTATGTTTAAATCCATGAACATAAGCAAAGTTACCAAAGAAGACGCAACTAGAGAAATAAGTGGGTGCAAAATCTGTAAATAAATAAAACACTATGATTTTTTTGTAATCCTACTAATATCCTACGAATATGTATGAATGTATGATGTATGTATGGATGTTTGTTACTCTTTCACGTAAAAACTACTGGACGGATTATGATGAAACTTTGCAGAAATATAAGTTGTACATCTGAATAACAAATAAGCTTATGTTAAAATGAATGTTCTCCGTTGAGAATTTTTATGCGCCACTACATTCCTCAAAAATAGCAAACTAAGTTAAAAATAGCTTTTATTAAAATAGATACACCGGACATTTCAATTAACTAGATTTATTAATTTTAATATCGAACAGCGAACAAAAACAGTGTGATCTGCAATATCAAATCATTCGAAGCTTGCGGGTCCAATTTTGAAAAGTTTGTTAGAAAGCTATGTTGGGAACTTGTTTACTAAGATATTAACAAGCTCTATCAAATTTGGTAATCTAAAGAGATTATCTACTGGACCAATATTGAAATTCTTTCACTGTTTAAAAAATATATTCTCAACACCCTTTGATGGGAGATGTGTTTTTAAGTTATACTTAGTTTTTTTTTTTAATATAAATGTCAATGTTACACAAAGGGTTCCGTACTATTTTCTATTAAAAATAGCAAAAGTAAAAAAAAATGTTTTTTGTAAGTACATATTATTTGTTGCAATAACTCCAACAGAATCACTTCATCAGTGAAAACGGTTCATGAGATGCAGCCTGGTGACAGTAGGGTACCATTTTTAACCGACTTCTATCTTTTGGGTACGGAACTCTAATATTGTACCAACGCTATTATGGCGTGTTAATTTTGAATTCCAAAATGGTACATCGATATCCATATCGCGTATATTCAGTAAATATTTCTTAAATAACTTTACGTTTTACAAACTACCAAGTAAAGTAGAATATCTAGTCAAGAAAGCCATACTAACTTGTTGCTTCCATGCAGTTATAAAGGTCCATCACACAATGGTTGTCGAATATAAATTTCTTTCCAGTAAATGCATCTTTTCCACACACTTTTTCCAAATATGTGGGACAAATGCCACATCTGAAATAAAACATAATTATGTAGGTAGGTAAATAACTTGATGAAAATTTAAATGACATTATGATAATTAGTCACCTGTGTCCATCTGGTGCTATCTTTACTTGGAAAGCTGCGGCGCTTACAAATGGAAAATCTGAAAAAAATAATTCCCATTGTTATTACAATATCCCATCCTACAATTTAACCATTTATATTTAGCTATGACGTACATAAAACACAAAAACTAACAAATAAAATACTACAACTAATTTTAAACATTTTCTTACAATGCTACTTTGGTAGGTACCTGCATTTTGTTACTTGATTGACTTTCTTATCATTTAATTAAATTTTTATGTTTTTTTAACTTTGAAACCTATAAGGAGTTTTATACCTACTGCTTAACGCTAGAACTAACAGAAATATTTAAATTCACTTTGTCTACGTAAGTAAGCAATTTCCCTTGTAGGTAAATATCACGTACGCAAGCGCAAAAATAGGTAAGTATGTATCTGCATAACCATTTCAGTGTATATTTGTGTAGCTTTTAATTAATATATGGTTTTGTTAACTATTTCTTGACATGCAATAATATTCATAATGGTAGGCTAAGCTGCAGGTTAAACTCCAGTCGTATTAGACAGTTACCTACTGTGTGTAATGTGATTCCGCGACCTCTTTGTTTATTTAATGATAAAGATAAATGTATACTTACCGTAATGTAAAGATAAACTCTACCCTCTATAGATCCTTTAACTGTCTTTAACGGACTTTTGATTTGATGCTTTTGATGTTTAACAAATGTTGTGCACGTGATTGTAAGTAACTTAGTAAATCTGTGTTCTTTACGATATGCACAACCACCGCTGCACATACGATCGGTGCTTGCAGTTAGGTTTAATTTTGCTAATAAAAGCCTAATTTTGGCTAAATTGTGCATCGTATCACATTTTGTAAGGTGCATAAGCACGCTGGATTGGAAACTTATTGCTTAAATACTGGCAGCTATTACTTTATATTATTTAAATATAATTTGAAGAGGAAACAATGGCAAGTTGACGGCTTCCTTCCAGTCACATTCATAATTTGGTGCTCGGAATGTGAGCACATAACATTAAACTCAATTTTCTGTCTCTCACTCAAAACTCTGTTAGTCATTTTAACTCTAGAACAGGAACGCTTTAGTGTTATTGTAGTTGGTACCTACTTAGAACAAGAAACTCAAGTCAGGTCCTGGAGATCAGTCAGATTAAAATTACCTAATAGGTGCAATCTGTTGAAAATTCATTCAAGTTTTGATATTCATTTATCTTGATGAAAAAATAAGAGTTTAAGACATAAAATTTACTAAGTACATATTGAAAAAAAAAAAAGTAGGTACCTACGTAACGTATGTGTGAACGGGCTCGTGATCATGAGTGACTTTCCTGTTACTGTGATGACAGCACCGCGTGCATGAGCGTGATCATTTTATTATATTCCTAGCGAATAGATAATAATTATTGCATAATTAGTACCTACTATGAGTCGTCTTAATTAAAATGTTAAAACGCGATCGATGCCGACTGCCGAGGTACTAATTGATCAAACCTTTTAATAAACAAATCTTAAATAATTTTCACGCTCAACTTCGATAGATGGCGCCAGTAGTGTTAAGCGTATTAGTTAAACTCAAGGGCAAACTTAAGTTGCTACATATACGGGGCGAAAAAGACTGCATCCCAAAACCAAAAATAGGGCATTGCTGGATGGGTACTGGTTACGTTTAGAGCAAAAACATTATTTTTTTACATGAGTGTACAAAATTGCCTTTATACTACGGATTTTGTGATGATTTTAAGTTAAATAGTGTTTTAATTTAATTTGCAATGTAAATCATAGCACTTAAACCATCAGTTGATATGTGAACGGTTATTTCAAACGGCGTATATGACCATATCCTAAATAACTTTATTAAATTGAGTTTGAGAAGGCTCAAGAATAAATGATTTCAGGCTTCGGAAGTGGTCTTTTTACACCTGTAACCATTTACCTACCCTATAACCAAATTTGATTTAAACAACTAATTTACATGGGTATTAAATTTAATAGAGCATCTTTAACCAACCCAAAACTTTCAGAACTATTGTTTGATTTTACAACAACCGTTTGAAAATAATAACATTTATAGGCCTTGCAGTGTTTTGAACGAAGTTTATTAAGGTAATATATGAATTATTAATTTTAATGTAAACACGCCACGCGTCATTGTTCATTATGAGGCACGCCACTCATCCACTCGTGCGTCGACGCAATGTCTGCGCCCGCAACCTGCAAGTACCTACTGTTACAAGTAGATACCACGCCACAACCTTATGTATGAGTTATTCTACACCAACATCCAACAACACTGCCCACGTTTACTTCTACCTTGTCGGTACGTAGGTACAGTATAATCTACGCATAACAAACGCGTGGGCAGAACGAACTGCGGGGGAAGGTAGGTAGAGGACACTGGTCGAAGTTATGCTGTGTTATCGCATGTCCATATCATAGTTATCTCGATCTTATCATCACTGCCAGTAGGTATAATATCCTTTGCGCAACGGGTTCGATGGAGCGAATCGAAATGTGGGCGTCCAAGCGAAAGGACCGCGCCGTGATTCGGCCAGACTAGTTGGCGCTCGCTGCTCGCTCACCTTGACGTTATAGATGCTTAGAGATTTTCTAAGCATTTCCATCTATTCAACAAGTCTTAGTGCAAAAGGTAAATCATGTATGTTGTAGGAAGTTAAGATTTATAACTATAATCTATGACGTAAGTATAGGTTTCTAATCCTAAACCTTTATCGCGCATGAAACACGTGAGGCAGAATTATTAATTTGACTTATAATACTAGCCTTAGTGTATCGCTAAGCATTAATGTTATTCTAATACCTACGTGTACAGTTGTGTAATTTACACCATCGACCTTCGAGTGCTCAGCTCATTGGTTCTGCAGCTTGGTTGGGCATTAACCGGCCCTCAGGTATGCCCTTACTCACATCTCTGCACAGTAGGTATGTAACAATGCCCTTAATTGTACCGACAGTGACGGCCAAGTAAAGTAAACATGTGTTAATTATTTTGCATTTTAATGCATTCTTTCTAACCTTTGTTACTTATAACAGACAAGATAGATCAACATACCAATAGTTGCAAATATTTTTCCTACAACAAAGATTGTGAGATTATTTAATTTTATATCAACATAAAACTACTACGGCAGTACCTATGCAGTATATTCCATTGATAGCGGTAAGTATACCAACAAAATTGGTACCTACAATAGTTTTTATTGAGGTAAATAAAATGTTTAACTACTACAGTTTAATAAAAATACAAAACTTAGGTAAGGTACCTACCTACTTATCGTTTGATAATGTTTACGTCGATGTCATGCGCAGAATGAAAAATACAAAAAAACAAATAATGGTTTCGTATTTCAATCTATTTAGATTATTGAAACCCTTAGCTTTGTAATGAAAAAACTGGTCGGTGGGTACTTACTTACAAAGATACTATCTACTTAGAAAGGATAAACTAATGTAATATTGAAAACGCGTTTTAACTATCTAATCAGGCAAATCCTGTACAAATACATTAGTCATTCAGGTGAAACCTAACGTAAATGGTAATTTATTCAATAGGCCAGGATCCACTTCGATGTTCACGCCGCCAAATTAAACTGGTAAAAGCTAAAAATAATTGTAAACAGGCCCGGGAATGATGCAGCAACGCGGCAATTGCAAGTTTTAGCTTGTATATTCTTATCAACAAATAAATACACTATGAACAATCTTTATGTCAATAATTTATTTTAAAAACAGTACTTTCTTATAGCTATAGATCATGCGTTACTTACTATTGTCCTGAGTGTAAGGTATTTGTACCTAATACATGTTTTCTTTAATTTCTATAAAATAAACATGAACTTCATAATTTTGAGTTCAATAGAGCAAATACCCACACACATAGTTTGTCCAGTAATAAATATTGTAAACAGCATTGTTTTCCGTTGATTCTAACCAAACGTATATACATGTGCTATTGTACAGCATATCTATCTATTGTATAACTTTATTGAAGTTTTTATTATTCCCCGTGGCAGCAGTTTCCTATGAATAGTCGATTAGTCACAAGTGTAGTCGGTGGTGTAATCAGCGGCGGCGACGGGATGCCAAGGGACGACGTGAGTGAAATGTGACTGATATTGTTATAAGTTTCCACTGTACACGCCGTACGAATACTAGGAAACTATCTATCGTTGGATCGACTTCCACGGAAACCGGGAAGGAAATAGGTAAAGATTAAAAGTAACCAACGGTGTTTGATAAACAAGTTTTCGGTGCACCCGTTGAACTCTTTTCTATGAATTCTGCACAATTTTGGGCGAAAACCAGGGACCGAAAACCGGTTAAATTAGGCCTACCTTTTATTTCGGTATGACGTCATACCGTTTTATTTCAGTATTTTATTTTTTTAATACACTTAAATATGCATACCTTTAAAATACGGTATGACGTCATACCTTTTCATTTCGGTACCGTATTTTTAAGAATATAATAAAAAACCTTCACCATAACATTTCGGTATACTTCTAATATTATGGTATAACCTTTACATAAATAAAAGTATAACTTTATTTCAAGAATGTGTGGGTCTGCTGTCGGAAAATCGACTTTATTTGTATCGAGCGAGCGTATTACGATACCGAAAAAATCATATGGGTTATACCTTTAATACTCAACCTGTATGAATTTTAAAGGTATAATTATGCCATACCTTTATAAGATAGCGGTAGCGATTCTGAAAACCTTAAAACAACCGGTAGAGTTTTGGTTCAAGGATTGCGTAACCGGTATAAAATTAAGGTACCGCTTTTTTATACAGGTTGAAATACCGGTAAACCTTAACCGTTTTCAGTCCCTGGCGAAAACTCGTTTTAAAAGTTTTCGTTTTATTTTAGTACTGACTTCCGTCACAGAACAGAGAAAAAGCGCTTTCCAAATTCCGGTATCACTTTTATCTTCAAGCCGCCTTATCTCGGAGGAGATCATGAGACCTTCCTGACACATTGTAAATATCCATGATTATCAGAGATAAACTTTATATTTTACGTTATTTGTGCATCAAGTGCACATGTGTGGTTGCCAATAGGTTTATGTGTGTGTGTGATGTATCGGCATCAATTTCTGAGAAGAGCGGCGGCGCGGGCGACGAGGCGGGGGGGGGGGGGGGGGCGCAGCCGGTGGCGTCAAGCCCAATACAGAAATACTCGCGATAACCCTGTGACTCCGCTCAACTGCCAGAGTGCCAGAGACAACTTGTCCGACGACTCTACACGCTACGTGGCATTTTATAATTAGTCGCTGTGATCTACTATGTGGCGCGATAGTCCGATAATAGATTTCGAATGATTCTAAACTCAATCATATAATTTCAAATAAGTAAGCGGAAAAATAGATTGAAAAAAATAGATTATATTATTACAAATTTAGATCTTATTTCGGACTGTATTAACCACAAAATGCATTCTTACAAAAAACTTAAACGCGCTGCATTCGACACACGAGCTCTACATTTCTCTATATCACGATATTTAAGTGTCGGTTGTTATTGTAGGTAGGTGTGGGCGCGGGGTCGGGTGCCGGGGGCGCGGGGGCGGGGAGGGGGCGCCAGGCCTGCCAGACTACCCGTCGTCGACGCTCGGGGCCCTTTCCACCGATCTCTCTCGCCGCGCGGCTAATTGACCGTCGCACACGCACCTTTTTATATGTAGGTGCCTATATTAACCGTCCGAGATATAATGTTGAAGGGCTACGTTTATACTGTGTTTATAATCTCTCATATAATGCCAATTTACTTACATAATGACGTGCAGTATAAGATTTGTATACTTACTTGTATTGTACCTACTTAGTTGCTATAGAAGTAGGTAAATAGTTGAATTGGTGACTCAGATATCCAGGACCTACTTACGTAATTAAAATAAGGATTAATTAATGCAAGCAACTTGAAATAGTCTATACATATCATAATGTCAGAAAAAAAATCCAAAACAAACACTATAAAAACCAACTTACCCACAAAACTTTGTAAGTACCAAGCGACATAAATCGTGATGATATCATTGCACAATCGCGTCCATTATACCTAGACCGTAATTGCGACTTACGCTGAGTGGAAATGGCAAGAATAATAATTAATAATAAAATAGCTATAAACAAACGACAAATTACTTGCCATATCTAAAGGCTAACGACGGAATGCGTCACAGGTGTGGATCGCCAAGTATCTCCGCTCTCTCCCTCCATACAAAGCGGGTAGAACAATCAAGGGCCTGCTTGACTCATTCTTTGTTTAAATCTAGGTCATCTACTTACTATATTATGGATTTGCGGCTAACTTTGCCGACAAGCAACTCGTGTACTTGTAAGGTAACTTTGTTAACCAGCTCGCCAGTAGCCGACGCCCGGGATCACGAGATCAGATATTGCGGTATCTTTGCTGACAAAAGATTATAAAAGTCACACAGACACCTTTTCCGGGAGGACCATTAAATCTTGTGGAGCTTATCAGGCTTAATGCGGCACCGGAGTTGATCCCATTGCGCCACGGATATTTATGACATTGATTACAGGAGCCACACTCGGGTGGTCTCGGATTCCTAACCTCGGCCCGCGTAACGCGGGTGGCTCTTTATTATGACCAACAAACAGTTTATCACGAGTTTAAATTTCAGCTTATTTTTTGTGGAAGTGATTGAATAACTTAATCACTTAAGTTTTATTTTTAAGTATTTTGCGTAATGTCTCGTTGTATTTAAAGGACTGATATAAGTTGTTCTTTGGCACTGTTCTGGTTTACGTCATTACTTTCAATCCTTTTTAATAGGTATATTCTATAAATATTAGCCGTCGTGTCTAAAGTCATAGTCACCCTCGACGTTTGCGTCAACACAATTATAGGTGTGCCTATTCCGAAGTACGTCTATAAATATCTTGCGAATTCATAATTATTTTTTCCTCTAGATTAGTTTACATTAAAGAAGCTAGATTGGCTGCGGCAAAAAAGTGCTTTTATAACCCTATGTCCCACATTTGAATTTTATTGGAAAACACTGGCAGATTGTTATAAGACGGATAATATGCAAAGTTGACATGGACATTGGGTTCGCACCTCTACAATTTACGACATGAATTACTTATAAGTACCAACATTTTTAGTATAACTTCTGGGTGGTCGGCCACGAATTTAGGTCTTATACAAAAACTCGTGAGAACTAAAAGTAGTTACTTCAGTTACCGTAATGATGTAGGTAGAGTTCTGTCAAAAATTGGTTAACCACTCTTTAGTAGAATTGATGTTTGCTTATTAGTATGAGTACTTAGTAGGTACATAAAAATAAAAATCGGTAAAGGGCGGGAAGGACACGTGCCTTAGAAGAACTAACCGAACTTCCGTTACAGAAAAAGGATTTTGAATTACAAAGCTCTACTTTAGGCAACCGTAAAATTACTATCTGAACATACTTATGTATGTTTAATCAAAACTTTTATTGTGACTAAACTACTTTTTGTCTTTTTTACCGTTTGCTTAATAATGTGTTATAGCCATATAAATAAATAGGTACATAAACATCTAAAGGGGTTTCTTGATCCAAAGAAAGACTAAAGACCCAACTATGTAATAAAAACTGCAATGCGATTTCTTCACAAGTTCCTAAATATAAGCGTGGTCATTGACAGACAGTCCTATAGACTACGAAGTAAGAATTCCTTTCTTCTTGCTGAGGATTCCTTAAAATTTTTAAGTTAAAAACATAATTCCAACTGTATCGAATTAGTACCTAAACCTCTTTCTTGGACGTCAGTTCACAACACCGATATATTTATATCCTTTCAATTTGGACGTGACTACAAAGAAGTTACATAGATGATGTTTTAAGTGACACTAATTAGTGGATGCTTTCTTTTGCCAAGTTCGTGCGTCACGGCCGGTCGACGATCATGACACCTCCAGGGTCGTCCTGAACGTAACTACTGACTCCGAACTAAAGCAACAGGTTCATTCCATTCCTTTCATTCAATCAATAGACCTATGTCATTAACTGCATTTGGATAACTTGTTGGCAAATAGTTAAACAAGTGTTGGTTATTACGTATTTACGTTTTGATTGTGTTCCGCTCACTCATTAGTATTGCATTAACCCAAAGAATGACATTTTACTAATGTTTCCAATGTTATTTTATGATATGTATAAATTGGTAATTAGGTGCCTATACTTAATGCGATTTTAATTTTAAATACTTAACAAAAATATATATTGCAATCTGTGTTTGATAAATATGCTATAATATATTATACCTATACTTTTTATTTCAAAAATACTTATTACGTAACCTATCAAAGATTTTACTATTAACGGCGTGTCTTTATGTTTTCCCAACAGATTACTGTTTGAAATCATACCTTTAATACCTATTTTACTCCTAATGTTATCATTTCTTTGTTTGAATTTCTATCTTCAGTAGATTACACCAAAGATTTTTTAACAGATGTGTTTTTGATATTCTACACTTGACCATAGCTATTGGTCAAAGCATTTGCTTACAGGCTCTTAAAAGCTTATGTCTATTTTGTAATATCCATACTTAGGTATTGCAGGACAACTTTGTTTAGACTTCCGTGGGTTTACTAGTAAGCCTGGTAAGGTTTACAAGCAAGAGTCCCGTTGCCTGTAAAATTGCATACAAGCAATGATACAAACAACGAGTAGGTAGGAAAACAAGAAAGCTAAGGTTTTTCATATCCTTACTTCTAATAGTGTACCAACTTACTTTCTTTCCTAATTCCTAAGAAAATAAACTGCGGGGCTAATAATAATTTTAGGGTCCTAAAGTTGGTGAACCTTTGCGACTAACTAATAACTATAATGAAAAACTATTTCAGGGTCCAGCGTCCGAATACATTTTTTAACTAACGACGTTGTTCACTTCTTCGGAATATTTGCATTGCAAAAAATCAGCCTTTAACTTACTGAGTCAATTACAGATTAGTAATATTTGGTGCCATATACTTTTTTAAAGGATGTAATTTTTGCAACGCAGACATAAAGGTACACTAGGTAATATTAGCCAAATTCAAAACAAACTAATGCTTTGCTTTACTAGGCATAAAACTTATATTTAGGATTTTTTCGCACATTTAGTACTTTCTTGCCCGCAATTATGCCATAGAATGAATTTCAACGCAGATTAATTATTTTATTGTAAATGATTTAAACATCATTAATTATCTAGTTATATCATTGACTACTTCAACACGCGCATATATATTTTTTTCACCCAGTTACAATAAACAATATAAGATAGGTACGCCTTATAATTAGTCAAAGCTAATTAAGCATTAAACAAAAATAGCGTCGGCAGTCTTTTAGATTCAGTTACAACACAGATAAAAACCCATTGTTACCTACACAACTGGACTATAATATAATGCCAATCTACTGTACACAGTAAAAGTGAGTCGTGCAAATGTGTTATCGACGATATTCTTATCATCGTCCAGCGTCCACGGTTCAAAGGTTATAGAGTTCTCGGTACTTGATAGATAGTTAATAGACACCGCAACATACTTCATTTGTCTTTGATCACACCGCTTGACATCGTATCAATTAGACAACAGAAAAGGTTATTTCACTGTAGGCATTGGTCAGCGGAATGTTTAGGTTTATCGTTTTTCGCAGAACATATTTTGTTTCGTTCGGTCAAGTAGGACAAGCGAGCGGTCAGTGGTCGTGGCATGAGCTCACGGCATTATTATAATTAGTGTGTGTGTGCGTGAGTAATGGCGTCGGAAATATCGCGCGAGCTGTGTTGGCGCCAAGCGCGGGCGCAGGCCGTGCGCGCTTGTGCCGCCACCTAGTCTGCCCGTTCGCTCGCATCCGCTATTTATACACACTATCGTGCCTCTACACAAGTGTTGATTTATTTAGCGGCTTGGTTATTGGTTTTATTATGAGTCCAATCTAATATTTACAGGTTTATGATAAACATTTAACCTGTACTAGAAGGTACTATTTAGTTATGAATAATTGACTTAGGTAGAAATATCACTATTCCATTAAGTTTTCATTTCATTCGCTTACCCAATAGTTTTTAATTTACCGAGTGAAGTAGTAAAGTATCAAATGCATACAAGATTTAGATCAACATTAGATCTAATTATTTATACTTAACGTCTCTATTTACTTACAAGTAGTATAAGATCTCAAACAGATAAGTAGTAAGTAAGAGTAGTAGTAGAGGTCTCCACCACAGTATTTTTATCATAGGTAAGTGTAAAACAACATTCATGTTTGTTAAACCAGCTCAAAAAAACGTGCCATTTTCCAAAATAACGTGTATAGAAGCACACCACACAAATCGAAAAACCTGTTTAATGTCCTTCAACATTCTCCGAATCAACCGAATTTCCTATTGGGTATTGTTTTTAATAGTGATGTCACAATGATTGTAGTGTAATCCCGAACTGGAATTTCCGGGATTCAGGTCTAAATAGTTTTCGATCGAAGATAGTGGAGATATAAGCGGCAGCAACTCAAAGTCAGTTTATGAAAGAATAGATAAACAATAAAACTATCCATTATTAGTCTAAGAAAAAAAAACTTGTGCATTGTTCTTACAGGTAAATCCTACCCTAAAATGGTCGCCTTGCTTTTACGCGGTAAAACCATTGATATTACTTGTTTTATCTTTTAACATTGTTTATAAAAACAGCTTATCTCTTTTTGTAAATACAAAAAAAAATACATTGTTTATGAAAACAACTAATCTTTACTTGTAAACTCAACAAATTAGACCAATATAAAATAAATAACGATAGTTATGATTGTTTGGGAAAATAATGATAAAAACCATACGACTAATAGTAATTGTTTAGTTATCGATTAATAAATAGTAGTAAGATATTAATAAATAAGGAAGGAAGACAATTTGAAGATAATATAGACTCTTTAGTTCGTTATTTTGCTGATATTTGGAAAAACCACTTGTGCTATGACAATTGCGGCACATATTAAAAAGATTTTATAATCCATAACGCATTTATGAGTAGTCCAACAATATCCCTGACATCAGAGTCGCGATGTTCGCGAGTTTCTTTATGGGCCATCATACCCGTCCGGCACACAGTCATAAATGTCTACACACATGTGCAAAATATACACTTTTGAAATAAAGTTGTAAATCACGAATATATGCCGGTCCATTCCTTTCGGGCCTAAAGGTGGGTTTATGTGTGAAACAAAATAACTGATCAAGACACCTTTAAAAAGGAATCCATTTGATATTTTAGATTATGATTGATGCCTGTAAATACTAAATTTTCAATAAATTTTCTTTACAACGTAGAATGCCTTTACAAAGTTAACCCAAAAATTTGATTAATTTTTTCCAATGTATTTTTCAGTGTTCTCTTAAATCTACATTTACTTAAATAGTTATTTATTTTACGCAATCTTTGCACTGTGCATGGTTCATAGCTAAGCATGGGTGCCACGGTACATTGTGCAGCAACAATCGCATCGCCTACAAGCAGACTGCTCGTCGCCTTGCCTCATGCACAAACATAGGGCTGACGCTGTTTGTAATTCAATTGTGTATTCTAATTTAGAGACTATTAAATTAAATAAAAAAAATAGGTAAATATTATGATGACTTCTTTGCATTACACATCTTTATTGCAATGTTTTTTATGGGAAGGTAATTTTTCTTACCTACTTAAAGCGGGTTAAAATTTATCATAGAAAGTGTCAACCCTAACTTATTTTATGATCCATAACGCCACATCTGGCCGCAGTAGTGACTAAAGTTGTAACTTAGAAAGAAAATAACCATACCTACATAGATTGCACGCCAGAAATTTAGTATTGTAGTGTATCATTAACTCTTTGTTTTTTATCTTTATTGACATTCAATTTTATTATAGTTTATAATTTTACTTAGTCTAAACCTACAAAGCAGATTTGTAGCATACAAAATTAATAAAAAGGTTTTTAAATAGTGATATTGAATGGATGATTGTTCTTGTATTTTATAATTAATAAGGTAAATAAAAAAAACTAAGTACCGTCTTTTTTGATAAAATAGTCATTTATACTAGGCTCTCGTGTGCTGAGGGCGAAAGTCAGCCGAGTGTCTAATGAACATGTTGCTCACGAGTACCATACGCACTTTTTCAACTTGCGAGGAAAAACAATTATAAAAAAATTGCATACGCTAATCAGCCGCCATACAGCCTATTTTTGAAAATATATTTTTTGAGATTGATGATATGTTTTGAGATTGAGATCAATGATTCTGTGACAAATTACTGTTTATTATCAATAATTTGATAATAATAAATGTTTTTTTTCTAATATTTACACATATATTTATTCCAAATATGTAAATAGATTTTCAGAGGCACAAAACCTCTTTGCTGTTACAAAAAAAAAACTGTATAACCCGATGAAATTGAAAACTAGCATATAATTTGCAATAAGGCACTACCTTAACTTTGTAGGGATATTATGCACTAGTGTGTAATATAATTACACACGAGTGTTTAATTGGTCGGTTCACGGCCCTAAAACGATGTAATAAGGCTCACTTTTTGAGCAAGTGTGTTGAAAAATATAATTGTGACGAATTTTAACCGTCTCATTTAGGATATTCTTGTAAATGACTCTTTAAATAAAAAATATATATACCCTCTAAGGTACAAATAAACAACTGTTAGATTTTATCGACTCTTAAAGACGAACGCATTTTGGATTTTAATAAAAAAAAGGTTTCTGAAAAATAATGCCTATCTACAGGTAGGTCAGGCGCCGGCGCTACCTGCTGTTATTTTGAAAGGAAAGTTAACCATTTGTTAAACAATTCTTTATTCTGTTTATATAATATAATAGAATATCATGTAATAATAATCTTATATTTGTAGGTAGATACACTTCATAAAAGTAAATCCCACATATAAAAATACATTCTTATAACTACAATAAACTCTATACAAAAAATAAGCAGTCATCAATGAAACGACAGCGTAATGCACTATGGCGGCGTGGATTTTAAGGCACATGTATGGAGACTACGCTCCGGGCGGCGCCAGCCGAGCGTCGGCGACTAGATCACAGTAGAATTAGAGCCCAGCTCCGTAGGCACGGGCTCATCTCAGAGGAAAAGCAGGCCCGGATGCAACCCACCGGGGACCGCATGCAGCCATTGCGCAGCCTGTTGCTACTGGCACAAAAGCAGACACGTGCGTTCCACACGAAGTCAATGATGTCACCGGTGGTCGTCGATCATCATCTTCGTCTAATAAATATGGCCGGAATAACTTAAATGGCTTTCTTTGCACTTCAGGCACTGATGGCTTCGGATAAAGTGGTTGTGGAGCTGGCGGTGATGATAAACGTCGAACTGATAAGTCAATTGGTTCAACATTAGGTATTTGTAAAGGCACTGATCCTGGTAGGTTCGCCTGACATTGTGCTGGAAGCGTCGCATGATGAATTGGCGAAGGAGAACAGGTTTGCATCGCGCATGTTGGCAACGACGCCTGCATAGGGGTTGCCAAAGCTGTTGGCAATGATGTCGGTATAGTTGCTCCCATAGATAAAGCTGTTGGTGAAGCAATCGTCGGTGGGGGTGATGGAAATCTTGCACTTTCCGGAGATCCAGCAGAGTATGGAGGTGGTGAGGCTGCGGTTTGTGGAGCTCGTCGAAGAAGTGCCGCTCTTAACGTGGTTTCAGCTTGTAGCCACTTTTGAATTTGTCGGCGGTGAATGCCAAACTTTCTTGCAGTTGCTCGTTGATTTCCTCGGCATTGTGTGTCCCGTCGATATGCTTCTAAAACTTGTAGTTTAAACTGTGGTGAAAATATACGGCGTGAACCGGCGCGGCCCTCAGAGCGGCGCTCCGTGGGCGCAGAGGCTTGGTGTGCGTGGGCGGCAGCCATTGCAAAGAATACGTGTGCGCGTGGCTAGTGTCGGCGCCGAACTGACTGGTTAAAATCGCGCTATGAATGTTGGCGGCCGCGCTCGCCCGCTGTGCTCGCTGCCCGCCTGACGTGAGCGCGCAACGCGCCTTGTAAACGTCGTACTAAACCTATGTTTATATCGTTAAATTATTTCAGGGTTTAATTATTCAGTACTTAATTGTTATCAAGAACTATCCCTTAATGTGTAGTCTAATTTTGAACAAAAATAAATTAATTTTGTAAATGTGTTATACTTTTCGATTGAGTTGATCATTTTTGACTTTGGTTAAGTATATAGGCACTATAATATTGTTTTAATTAATAAAATATACTAACATTTTAGCCCATGCCATTTCATAAAAATATTTAAAAAAAACTCTGGGTAACAGTGTGTGTGAGCATAGCTTTATTTAGTAATCTCGCCTCATTCTCGGTACCGCGCGGCGTGAAAAAATGCCGCAAGTGGGAGCCGATAGCACGTAGCGCCACTGTATCTATTTCTTTTACACTTCATAAATCAGAAAGGGACAGAGCAGCTTGCCTCGGTCGCTGCCACATCCGTTTACGAAACAAGTTTGCTTGCGATGTTGTCACTTTGTGCGCGCGGGTGTTTCATGGAACATGAGAGGGAGGGGCGCGGGCGGGCAAGAATGTGTACGAGCTGGCAACATAGCGGTCCGTGGCAGACAGGGTGTCGCCGACTTGCCGACCGTAGACAGGCCGTCGCTCGGCGGCGCTAGTCCCCTCTTCACCCGCTCACACCCGCACCACCCCGCACGGCCGCACCGCACATCAACAAGTTATTTCGGCCTGGCTAAGGTCTCAAAACCAAAAGATCACAAGTTTTCGACTGCATTATGTCAGTTACGACGTTCTCTATTCCAGAGTTTGCTTAGCGCCATCGTGTTTCGAAGAAAGTTGTTTTTTTTGTAAGCGAGGCCGCCTGTTTCATGTCCGGACGAGCGACCGGCCATGAACAAAACGGCTAAAATAAATTCCTTGTATTATAACGTTTAGGATTAGATAGTAACTCAAAACATAGGTATGAATACTTTTAAATATAAAAATAATTAGGTAAAAATATATCACACATAGGTAAGCTTAGGGGGTAGTTAAGGTAAGAACCTAAAAAAATATTTAGGTTGGTGTTATAAATAAATTATTAAGTAATTTATTTATAACACCATACACAACTTAGGTTTTATTAAAAACTAAAATAATGAATGCATGTTTATTGCAAATAACTCGCTAAAATCCCGGAGATCCCGTGCTCGTTACATCCCTAGCCGTACTAAAGAAACAGGAGACTCTTTATATTTTATTACTACTCAGCTAGGTATTAGTTCGTTTTTTATTTTCTTGGTTAATAATAATTTAGTGTAACCTCTTCTCTATTCGAGTTAAATAAGCTTGATTGGAATTAATCCATGCAAATATGAGGCCCCTCCAGGCGGCGAGGCGGACCAAACAAGTTCACTCATACGAATAGGTTACGTTTCTACATCACGGCATTTATAAATATGACAAAAAATATAAAAGTTGATTAGGTGAGTTTTGAAACTTCCTCCGAAATGAAGATGACATTAGTATGGAGCGATTTATTTTAATAAGTAAACAAATGTTGCATAACTCATAAAATCCTACCTATTAGAAAGAAACTAATTTACGTTTCTTTTTAGTCTAGTCAGTATAAATATGATCGACTAGCTTCCCAATATCCACAAAACAAACTAAATAGATAGATTGATGTAGGGAAGCCGCCTGCAAGAGGTGATGCGCTTATTAAAAATAATCCTGTATAGGAATGTGAACGTTTTCAGTTTTTGAGACCTTAACCTATCAAATAAAGTTATTTACCTAATTAAATAAATGTATTGTGCTTGTCGCCCTCAGTATTTTTTCGCCCACTTAGGTTTTATTCGGCCCGATTTTGTATTCCATTCCGTCGTCTTCTGCTTGTTTAACTTTATTGTAAAACTGTCATTGATTTGAAAAATACATTCAACATATTTTTTTCCCTTGATGATTTACAAGTTTTATCTCTAGTTATATGCACACTCATTTCTACTTATTTATTGTTGTTGTGTGTCGAGGTAGGTAAGTACAAACTTTGTGTACCGGTCTGTGGGTTTCAACTAAGTACGTACCCATAGACTATAATAGTAGAAGCTAAATTAAGGAGGCAACTACGTACTTAAGTACTTACTTGCAAAATTGACAAGCAAGGTCATAGTACCCAGTAATTTAATCCACCATGACATCATGGTCATGGTGGTGCTCAAATATTCCATGGCAGAACTTTTTGTGATAGATTATCTAATGTACTTTGTACGGATCTCTGTCTCTACTTGTTATTATTATTAATACAAACTGAAGGAAAATTTTGCGATGAAATGAAAATAGCAATATAAAGTTCGTGTTTAATAGGTTAATAGTTTAAGAAGTAAATAACAAAATGTTCAGTTTAAGGTTTTGTATTTTTATTACATAAGTAGTTACCAAGTTTGTACCTTAGCACAATTAATATCCTTTTAGATTTTTAGTGAATTATATTAAAATTTCTTTAAATATGATTAAAATTAGCTCATATGGTAATAAGTAAAAACCTTTAATTAAAGCCGGTTTTAAAGACGGATAATGTCCTCAATCATAGTTATCTACGAAAATTACTACATTAAATTTTCTTTGCTCATCAATATAAACAATCGATATATATGTTAAAGTTTAAAGTGTTTTGCCACCAACCAA
This sequence comes from Emmelina monodactyla, assembly GCA_916618145.1. Classification (NCBI taxonomy): domain Eukaryota; kingdom Metazoa; phylum Arthropoda; class Insecta; order Lepidoptera; family Pterophoridae; genus Emmelina; species Emmelina monodactyla. Next base: position 8,181,466 of record OU745304.1, on the reverse strand, counting down.
ACTTTAATAAATAGCCTTTTTTAATTGAATCTTTCTATGATATTATATACCTACATTATATACCATGATATGTGCCTACTACGATAAAATTGCACATTGACATATGGTACTTAAAATATATTTTTAGGCCACGATAGCCATGGAGGTCCCGTCCCTTACCTAGTTGTATGTAGAGTTCCTAATTAGGAGACTCATATCTATTCTAATATTAAGGCTGAAGATATTTTTGTTTATTTGAACGCCCTTATCTCAGGAAATAGGTAGTACTCAGTTGAAAAAGTATGTTTGTGTTGTATTGTCCATTTATTAAGGAAGCTAAGCTTCAAGCATTAATGAAGCTAAGTTACGTTACAAACACGGTAAAAGTTACGCAAAAATCAAAACAACTTTTTAATAGTTTTTCTACCTCTAATTAACCGCGTGGCACGTCTAGTTAATAAAATAAGGCATTATGTATACCTAACAGGATGAAACTCTTTAAAAGCGCGTTGCCTGATTTCATATTTATTTAATTAAAATGAAATATCCTGCTTCGACTGCATGTGGTAAGGACAGACAAACGGCCGCCGCTCGTAAAATGAGCTAATCAGTAACACACAGACTCACAGACGCCGCAGCCTGCTCGACATACCAATGAGAAACCTTCACCAAATCCAGAGAGACGTAACACCGATTTGGAACAAACAAATTCAAACTTTATTGATTCGTTCCAGAACTCACTTTAAAACAACAACGCTACGTTCTAAAACGCTTCTACACAACTGGTTCTGGTAAACTGGAATAAAGACCTTCAGACCATTTTGGACTTTATTAGCTTTCGTATCAAGGATGGATTTCCCGTGAGCCCTAAACCACTTGTAAACCAATGGGGACTAAAGTGTTAAACACACGTGCGTCCAAAGCGTCACCCAAATGGGACCAGTCAGTCCATATCTCCAGAGATCATTCGGCTTGATAATGGTATCAATGCTGGCCTCTTTCGGATATTTAATGGACGCTGCTCTCCTCCTTTGAATCTAAATTGTTGAAGCTCTGTATCCATATTTTTTACTTGTTAAGCTTTATCTTGATCAGAAACGAACTTAATGGAGTCAGAAAGGACAAGCCGGTTTCCACCTAACTGAGTGAATTTAAAATTTTTAATCATGGTTTTATTCTTTCTAAACTCTACCGCTACACATTCTCCCGAATGACAAACAGAATAATTATTAAACCATGTAAGTAAGTTAAATATGAATTTCAAACTGCTTTTTATCATGTTAACCAAGTTAAAAACCAATAAACAATTCGTCTAGTATTTTATAATTTTACTAGGGTTTTCAAAATCTAAGTCAGATGGAAATGGACACGTTAGTATATAACTAATTTGTTGTGTCCAGTTGGTCTCAACCGGTTTCAGTAATCTCATCTTGCGTTTGATACTTGTATTTATTATCATATACCTAATTCAAAATCATTTGGATATTTCACAGCTTCTAATAAAGTTCAATTTTAATTGCACAAGCAGGTAATTTATTCTTGTCGAATAGGCTTTCGCTCTACGCAGTTACGATTTAGAAGAAAACTTTAATGAAAATTTATATTTATGTTATTAGAAACCGATACAATAAAATACCAATAATATACCAAAGAAAAATTAAAACAGGTTAATCTTGATCTTATATTTCACTCAATATAAAGGTCGGCACTTTTTTAACTCTGAGTAATAATCATAAAAACAAAATATTAATTAAGTAGGTACTTAGTACTTACACTTATTTTTGTCATTGTAAACAAAAAACTCTCGCCAGTCAAGAAATGAAAAAGTGGTAGCACATGAAGAGTGCAACGACGTAGAGTTGTACCTCCATGAAGAAAGTGACCAGCCTTGCGGCAGGTTACATAAACTGTTCAATGGGAAGTCGAACGGACACAATGTCCTACTTCTCTGCGACTGACCAATCCACCTGTTTTTATCGGACCATGTATTTATCGAAATTTCTATCGACAACTGTGTTTTAATATCATACCTATGCACTTGCGTTTCTTAAGAAGTAAAAAAGTTATCTTATTGTCAGCAGCCTGAATGATAAGGACTAAAAGGAAACTTTTTTACCGTGTCATAGCTTTGGCATAGCTGAATCATAAAAAAACGTAACATGATTGCTTTAATTTGAAACACTTAAGTTTATGTATTGGGTATTTTCCTCACGCTTTATCTTCGTTTCTGAACCTAATTTATTTAGGCAGATAAAATTTATTATGAGGTATATTATATATATGATAATACTTGTAAGTATGGAAAATAAATAACATAAATTTTGTTTTGGCTGATTCGTCATAAATTGGTAAGCTAGAGCGGGTCACTAGATACAAAATAATAAAATAATAGAGTTCTTCGAAAAATCAAATAGTTATTCGTTTATCCACACACCCACATAATGTCATTTGATTGTACACGTCTATTAACCCTTAAACGAAGTATGTATGAATTACAAAAATCTAAATAAATAATTGCAATAATCAAGTCTAGAATATCAGATAGAACGTGACGCTACGCGATGGCGCCTACGTGCGTTTGCGCGCGTTCTTATACCTACTTTCCAACTAAACAAGTTTACTACAAGTTTATTTATCGAAGGATTTAATTTAACGGTTAGAACAAATTTAAATTGACATTCTCTTACTCAAGCACAACAAAGTATCATTCAAGCAAGTAAAGTACCTACATTGTATCATGGTAGAGCCGCTATTTTTCCCTGTCAACATACCTTATTCGTATTTTGTAGTTACTAACTAACGACCATTAAATGAGTGTCGCAAATAAATGTAGGTAAAGTAGGCACCTAATAGCTTACTGTAGCACTTGTAATAATAGTAGATAGTCGTACGTACATGAAGCCAAGGTTGGCAACAACGATTGCAATCTGTTATGAGTAGGTACCTACTTATGATAATGTATCAATGAACAACACGCGTATCGGCTGTTTACAATTAGATATGAGGTAAGCGCATTGTGAAAAAATATACACTAATTGGATGGAAAATACGGTTTTTCTTTCAGTCGGCTTTATTCAAGTTAAGTTTAAATGCAAACGATTACACATCTATTAAGTGTTGCTTGTTTATCTAGGTACCTTTCCATGCACAATTTAATACTGAGTAATACATACATGTATAGGGAAAACCAAACCTACCCATTATATTATATCAATCTTAATTTTCTTTTTATATTACGTAATAAATAAATCTCTAGACTAACACACCAATATGTGGCTCTGAAGTAAGCGTAGTAAGCGCTTGTGGTATAGGTACCACACAATGGACTAGAGGAGAACAAGTTATGTCAAAATATTTTTATTAGTTAAGTACCTACATTTTAAGGAGAAACCGTAAAATATGCAAACATTGTCATGACCATGCATAATATGGTATGACCTTAGTTAAGGTTGCCGGAAAATAAACAAAAACAAGTACACAATAGTAGAAAATAAAAAAAATTAACTCATGCCATTTTCACGGAAAAACTCTATGTCAAAACAATATTCAGGTTTCCTCCCCTTTAGTAACAATACTTCACATTAACAGATGTTTGCTGATAAAAGAAAAAGAGATTTTATACAAGCTATCTAGATGATGAAATGATGCGAAATAATATGCGGGTTATTCTCAATATGGAAAACCTGCATAAACAAGGAAAATGTGAGTCACGATTCGCACGAAATGATCGCGCAAATAATGTCTACGTGATCTTACACAAGTAGATACCTACCAATATGAATGACCACTTGCACTCTACAACTTTTCATAATTCATAGTGCTTATGGTTTATTTTGTAAGTACCTAGCTGTTGTATCGAAATTAACATAACTTACATTTTACGCAACTTTATTCCATGCTGACATAAGTATCTACGTACTTACCTAGTTGTACGCAAATTCTTATCGCCATAGGTCATATCCGGCGGTTTATTTTGATAATGACATGCACATGCACAGTTTACATCATCCTTGCCTAGAGTTGTATTTTGACCTCTACTTTTCAACATATAGGGCCTATTTAACATTCATATCCTACTTTTAGGAACTTGCAATTCACTACTTTAATTATCAAAACGCCCTAACTTTTTCAGCAACTTACCCACTGCTGTGATAATAATAATTAAATTATAATATTTCTCAATTGGAACCCTAATCTTTATTTCTTTTTTACTAACCTACGCACTTAGGTAATCATTATTCAACGGAAAAATATGTTATCTGTCTTGCATCGCATAACGGATGTAGATAGATACCTTATACTACTACAAATGGAATGTCTCAATGACACTCTTCTATCTCTGGTTAAACGATAGGTAGATACATAATGTAGGTTATGGGCCTATTCGTGGGAAACTTAGAGAAGTCAGGACATTCATAAATAAATACCTATATCATATTACTCACATAATACCCACATGATAAGTCTTTCTTTACTTAGAGGTTTTCGACCAGAAAGCTTGATGTTTAGGATTAATATATATTCCATTTGCCTATTTGGGTGAATAATTTCCACTAGTTACTGATATGAAAAGTTAAAAGGGCCACCACAATCGAAATAAAAAACAAGGGAAGTTAGTGGGTAGGTACTTAAATAAGATTAAATGAAGTGCGACAAAATCTCACTGCCGCCGCACCATGCCGCCTCACCGTCAGAGAAAACAGAAAACAGGTTATGATTTTGTTTAGGTGGGTCTATTTATTAAGGTGCCACAAAAAACAAGGTGCCAATAAAAGGACGGAAACCCATTGTTTGGGTGTCATTCTAGAATCGGGAATTTCAAGGAAAAAATACAAGAGCCGTAGTCCCTTGCGAGGAATACAATGGGTTCTTTGTGTGATCGGCGCCGATCGGTCTGGCCGGGCGCGCAGTCACGCGTCGCCGCCGCCGCCGAGTCTGCCTGCGCGCCGCGAGCGTGGATGCGAGCGTGGACGAAGTATTGCGTTCTGCGCGCTGACACACACTTCCACAAGCAATGGAATGGAGGTGGCAGCCGACCATAGGTGGACTGTTGATATTTAACTAAAAATATCAATATTAAATGCATAATTAAGAGTAATATTGCATAAAACCAACACTTTACTATTGTAGATAGTTTAAAAAACAACGGCTTTAGTTGACATTAAGCGCAGTTGTAGGTACTTAGAAAACCTAAATTCATTATCATTAACCTAACTAGCGCCCTGACTAGCTTGCGCATACAAATTAACGCACACCTGCACTCCGCACGTACCTTGTAATGCAATACAAAGGTACTACCTACTTCGAACGTTGGTACCGACCTACGTAAGCAAGGTATCTAGAACCAATTACTCATACACATCACGCCACTTTGTTCTAGGTAAATGGAATGAATGCTTAGATAGGTACTTATTTAAATAGGTAGCTTGCAAGAGTTGCAGTTGCAAGGCACTTCGGTATTTATTTACCTTATACTGGATGATTCGACACTTAATTCCACTACCAAGTAGACATAACGCGAAAAACGTCGACATTCATCAATGGATATCTTAAAGAAAAAAAAACTAAGCTTATCTTCTTTATGCAGTTTTAACTGAATATTACCTGTTACAAGATCGCTTGACTTAGTTTAAAATTAATGGTATCTCTGGAACTGGTCCTGTTTTACCCTTAAATCTCTCCGTAACCACATTTTGAACCTGCATTAGTTAAATCTGTACTGTAAGAGTTGTCCATAAACAAGTACATACATTTTATTATATAGTTAATGTGCATTTAAGCATATACAAGTTAAAATATAGTCGTCTGCCTCGCTATCAGAAAAGGAGGCATATGCTGAACTAGTGAAATGTTTATTTAAGCTGTTAATAATATATTTTTTCCTAAAAAAAGGTTATGTTCTTATTGCCTTAACACATTATTCTTTGTATTACCTAACTAATGTAAACTCACCTTTAAAACTACAGTTTTGAGTATTGTAAAACAAAAAAAAACTTATGGTAACATTGCAGTCACAAGAGGACAACAATTTAAAATATTGGTTACATAGTATCCTTTCTTAGTCTGTGGATATTGGTTGCATTACTAAAGGAGGTTACATTACATTACATTCGCTCTATCATATTTCTTGTTAAAGATTCGATTTAAGATAAGTTGATATTTTGATTTTGAGGAAAGGTCAAATGCGTCAAAAAAATACATTTGGTCACATTGGCTAATTTCCAACCCCTTGGAACAAGTAGGTAGGTACCTTCACCCGTTCTTTACATCTTATATATGTTACGGCTAATACCCGAAGTGCGGCTACACCTAGTTTTAGCCGGTTAGAAGTGTTTTTTATATGGAAAACTGTACTCCTTTTTCTGGGTGGTATTACATACATACATTTATCACAATTATTTTTATAAGAAAGTTTGAGAGTATTTGTAATGAGAGTATTTGTTCTCAGTACAAAAAAAATCAGAGAAATATACCTCTCCTATAGTGGTGCATATTCTCACAGTTTCGAGGCAGGCTGTAGGCAGGTTTCGAACTGACAGCAAGCAAATGTGGCTTTATCAACAAAAACTGCGTTCCATCAAGATGAGATGAGCGCATTCCAACCCGTGGTCCCCGCCCCTAACATTCTTTTCTAGTTCCAAGCCGCCTTAGAACACCGGAAAACATTTTTAAACTTTTTCATTACAACACAAACGAAATATTTTGTCAGTGAATTTGGGCGTAACATGCCAATTAGCATTTATCTAAATGTTGATGGATGTTGAAATCAATAATGTTTAAGTTTTAAACGTACATATCCTTTTCGTCGAGGTTTTGTTACTTTTAATATTTATTATGAACTACGAAAAAAAAAATTGAGGATCTTTATGATGACGAAAAAAAACAAAGGTAGGTACATATGATTTAAACACACTTACATAGATTAGTGGCCCAGCTGCCTACAATATTGGCCCAAAATTATTGAAATACTAGTGGCCGCCCGCGACTCCGTTCGCGTAGAAGTCGGTTTCCCGTGGGAATGAAAAGTTTTCCCGCGGTAAAAAGTACCCTATATGTTAATTTGATGTATAAGCTATATTACTGTAAAGTTTCTTCAAAATCCGTCCATTAGTTTTTACGTGAAAATGTAACAAACATCCATCCATCCATACATCCTCACAAACTTTCACATTTATAATATTAGTAAGATATCTCAACACGATGTATTGAGAGAGATGGACGTTTGACCAATTAATAGGTAAAGCGACACATTTGCTCGAGTTTTTTCGCAGGCACTCACCTACCTACCAGTCTTTTCTGCGGATTGACATACACCAACATGTGTTAGGGTTAGAATTAACTGGGAAAATAAATTGTCAGCCGGCACTATCAGACAGACAAACAAAGAGCGAATCAGACCGTGCAGTAGTTCCCCATTTATTTAGCTACGATTAGTAAACTAAGAGATAGGAAGACGTACAGGGGGCCGAGTCTCGTAATTTGCAAGTTCTATTGTATTGCTATCGTATTTTTTACAATACGATAGCAATTGCATAAAAAAATGGTATTCTCGTCCTTTTTATTACAATAATTATGGCAACTATTAAGACAACTCGACTTGGATTCGTTTGAAAAATGAGTCTTAGTCTTAGAACTTGCGTCTTCTCTACAGGTTTTATTAACACACTTATTTATATTTATATTAATAAAGGGGGCTCGGGTTGTATGGATGTATGGACATATGGTAAAAGTAGTTTTTTTTTAATTTACTTGTTACATAACATTACATTCTAACACTTATTGAAATTAAACCTTGATGTACCTATTTCTTTTTTCGAAAATCGACTTTAATGAAAATTGTGGTGATAATGAATATATACATTTAATGTAAGGTTTAAATATTTTATTATACCACTCCCCAGACTTCTTCAAAAGCTGAACATAATTTAGCACAAGTTAAAGCCGCTGACAGAGGATAGTTGCTTATAGAAATAACATCTTCTGAATAATCTGCCTCCACTTTTCCATGTGCCATAGCTCCAACAATTAATACTATTGGTTCATCTTTAGGCACTAACTCACGACAACTTTGTACCATTTTGGAACTAAAAGACATAGTAATCTTCTTACAACCAACTGGCAGATGAGAAGTGACAGGGTTCTTTATAACCTTCAATAACTTCATGGGTCCATCAGAAGCTCGTATTGCAAACTTGTGAAGAAGTTGTACTGAAATCATATTGATTATGTAATAAAATAAAAACTTTTTAACATTATGATTGATTGTTTGCAATGACTGCAATGCACCTACCCATTAACCCAGCAAATCTTTTGAAAGTCCTTGGTATCCGAGTCTGTGGATTGATTTCAATCAAAACATTTTTCTCTGTATGAATATAAACTTGCAGCAACCCTGCACGATTCAAAGGTGAGTCCATTAACATTAATAAGGACTGATGGGTAATATCGGGCCGACAAGAGCCTGGATCTCTGTCATTCTTACGAAGAATGTGTGCATGGTCATCACAGTTCAAGAGTTCGAAACTATTTCCTGCCTGAAATTTAAACGGATTGGGAACATATTAATTAAAATAGAGATCCGGTAGTGGAACTTGCACACAAAATAGTTTGTTAAAGTTCGTCATTAGTCTTACCTTCACCGTTTCCAATTGTGCATTTTTTAATATAACTATAAGACGTTTTTCTTGTTTTTTGATATGCGAGGTTACAAGATGTTTTGGGATTGGATCAAATTCGAAGTCTTCGTCTTTGGAAGGGTGTTTTCTTTTCTTGCCCATATTTATTTTCTAAACAAAAATGTAACAAACTACTAAAACGACCACCACGTGTTTTTGACATAAATGAACGAATGAATGAAATAAGTAAAAGTAATAGCGATTTTTTTTTTTTTTTTGTTATCGTTTTTACAGGCCTGGATTCTAGTCCTTTAAGCCTAAAAGACAAGTAATAGCGATTAGCGAATGAACGAATATTTGATTATCCTTTTAATCGACTTACTTTTACGACCTATCCTGTACGTATTTACGAGTAAAAAGTATTTGATTGAATTTAGATGGTAGGTTTATGATTATATAATTTTATTTATAAATAATAATACTTGACTACGACATTGTGCGAAACTTATTTGCAAAAAAAATGCAAGCAACCGTAGTATCTCTTCTTAGTCTGCGGAATGAACGTAACATCAATGTCATTGTCATAAAAACAGCAAACTTTTGTTTACAATCTTCTTTATTAGTGTTTATTGCTTTTCCAGGTGATTCTTGATTGTTTAATTATCTATAGATATATATTAAACTACTTCAAGCAATTAAAAAGTCCAATGGCTAATGATCGAGAAGTTCTTCGTGAAATATGGGATGGTAAACTGCCAATTTGTTTCCAACTCTATCAAGATGAAATCATGGAGATACAACAACCTGACCCATTCTATGTTATGGTGCCAAGGCTTAGTTACTTCCCATTAGTAACTGATAAAGTAAGAAAAAATAACCTTTATACTCTGATAGGTACATTATTTCATCCATGTAAAACGAAACTTTTACCATTTTTAATTTTAGATGAAAAGACATTTTCTTCGTTTCATTTCCCAAGAAAATGCTGATAATGAGATGTGGCTAGATTACAACGGTCAACCCTTGAAATGGCACTATCCAATTGGGTTCCTTTATGACCTCTTTTGTGGCAATGATCCACAGCTTCCATGGACTTTGACTGTGCACTTTAGTAAATTTCCTGAGGAAATTATACTCCATTGCCCAAACAAGTCAGTAAACATCACATATACTAATGTAACAAACTTATGATTATAGTAAAATGATCACCATAGCTAAATGTATTACAGTACAATACTCATAGAGCCTGCTTATAAACTCATAAAGACATTGCACCAAGCAAATGGTTATGTTTCTTACCCATTGTGTTTTAAACATTTCAGAGATGTTGTGGAAGCACATTACATGTCTACGGTGAAAGAGGCCGATGTTTTGAAACACAGAGGTCAGGTGATGTCAACAATGCAAAAGAAGGACCACAATCAACTGTGGCTGGGTTTACAAAATGGTAATGTATTTTTCTGAAGAAGAAGAAGAGGAAAATATTTTATATATAGGAATTAAATGAAATAAGTACCTATAAAATAGACTTCTGTCAATAAAAATGTTTCAGATAAATTTGATCAGTTCTGGGCTATAAATCGAAGGTTAATGGAATCCCATGGAGATTGTGAAGGATTTAAGCATATTCCAATTAGATTTTACTCAGAAGATGGTACATATTCACAAAGACTTGTAAGTCCAAAGAACAGTGATGGAAGTAGAAAAACTATTCATCAAATGACCTCAGAACTTTATCCAGACAATCTAGATGGTAATTCTTTAAAAATATTTGGTTAAAAGATCGATAGCTTAAGAGACTAACCTTAAGAGAAAAAAATAAAAAATATTTTTCTTTACAGTCAAATTTCGGACTCATGGTGTTATATTACCAACTGATACACCTCTACAGTGGCTTTCGGAACACATGAGTTATCCAGATAATTTTCTTCATCTCTGCCTTTGCTAAAATATTACTAATAAAATAAGTGTGATTGTGTAATCCTAGTCTCAGTGTATGCAGTCCTATGTAAGAGTATAAAAGCTATTTAAAAGGTTCATTGTGTGCTTTTAAAAACAAGATTTATAATGTAAGTACTACAAGTTCTGAACAGATATAATTTTTTTATAAATTATTCAAACAATATTAATAAAGTTCCAATTTATTAAGATATGACAGAATATTTGTTAATTCTTACCTGCTATAACAATGTTATTTGCAACATATTATTTTTATGGAATGTTGTTTTGAATTTTTATGTTGTTTGAGGGATAATTTTTAGAAGTCGGAAGATAAAATTTTCAACCATAACTTACAATGAATAATTTTTCATTTCATTTCATAAGAGTATTTTATTTAAGTATATGTTAACAAAAACACTTCAACTGTTACACTGAATTGTTTATTAAAAGTATATTTTTCTTTTGAAAGTGGTTTCTTACTGATTAAAAATGGGTTGCCATAATAACGTGAAAGATCATAATCTAAAAAGCAGCCAAATAATTGCCATAGGCAACATAATAAATTAATGCTCACAGTCAGGTACACATCTATAACAAAACATTATATGCCAACACATTATACAAATATACATTATCTAATCAACACTGTTCCATAACAATTAGTCTTTGAGACTTATTTATTAGTAAGCTAAGGTTTAGATCACAACTTATTGACCTTACATCTATAGAGAGTTCATTTTATAATTCATGTTTAAGCCTATTTTTATGAATAATGTAAGGGATGTGCTTAGTAAACCTCTTACAACCATTATTTGCAAAGATGGGTTTGTCTTCACTTGGGCCATATGTAATTACGGACATTGCATCTCTGTAACAAATTTTTTAAACATGAATACCACTTATAGTACCAGCTTAAATCATTCAAGGTGTTGTTCTATTAGTCTTATGCTTAGTTTCTAAGTTAAAATATTTTGCTACATATTTATGAAGTTCTGTTATTTGATACCCACTTGTAAATCAGAAGCTGCAATTGTTATTTTTTAATGTGTCTTTGTGTTTTATTAGTGCAACAATTAAAATTCTTTTCATATTTTTGTTTGAATAATTGAGACACCTATTGGTTAAAATACTTTTCATAACAACATAAATACTCACAACATCATTTCTTCTGTTGGTACTAAAATTCCATTGGCTCGAAATTCCGCCATTGCACACATTTCCACATGTTGCTGTTCCAGAGGTAGAAATGGAATGTAGTGATCAATCAGGTGATGAGCTATTGTTGATGACTTCTCAAAACCACCTATAATATTTTTAAATTATATAATCAAAAATAATAAAGTACTAAAGTATGTTTTAATTATAAAAAAAATTAGAAAAAATACCAGTGTAATATGCTGTCCTCCTTATGATTGGCTCAAAATTGTGGAAGTCAACATCCTGCCTTTTAACACCTTGAGAATATAGGTCCAACAAGTTATCAGATATTTCTTTACCTCCTATATTTGATATGAAGATAAAAACACTGTCCCTGAAAAGTTATAAAAACAAAGAAATAATAATTGATTATTTCTATATTATGCAAACTGATATGTTTTTCTTACCTATAATCAACTCCATCAACAGCATGGTGATGATCTAACATTGGTTTAATGGCATCCAACACGGAGGGGCACATGTCATGGATCTCATCAAATATCAGTAAGGATTGAGGACATCTTTTAACAACTTCATTCACTTTAGTGATCAATTCTCTCTAGAATAAATATTCGATTTAATTCTGAATTACTTACACAATTATTATTACAGAATATAAATATCATACTTTTGTTTTATCTATATCACTGCAATCAAAATCTTTTTCACCCATGAACAGTTTGATATATTTGCTCTGCATACCCTTTAAATAAAGAGCTTCAGCAATCATTGTTGTAGCATAGTTCTTGCCAACACCTGACCACCCATGTAGACTTACTACTAAAGCTTTTCCATTTATTTTGCTTGTATTTCTTATAGATTCTTTATGGGCACTCAATATGTTAACCAATTCATTTACCAGGGGCTGCCCAAATATCCTTTCAGATAATGATATTTTGAGTTCTGCAATCAAATTAAATTATGAATAAACAAAATAGAGGCCAATGTTTATTTACTTATAGTTAAATTGGTTTTAATTTGTCAGTCTAACCCTCTGAATCCTAGTAATAGTTGATATAGTATGTTTACTCTGAAAGTCTTTCAAAATATAAGTTACAAATAGTATTGTTTTTTAAGTTCTTCAACCAAACCAACAGAGGAACTTTTCGTTATCTTAAAAATCGATACCAACGAAAATAACTTACTGGACAAATCATATGGTATGTAATGCTCATTACAACACTCCGTGTAACGACAAATTGTATTGTCTTTCAGTAAATCCCATTTAAACCAACCGCCTGCACTTGCTATAGCAGCACCGCCTATTAAGGACACAGTAAGCAGTTCAGCTTTAATTTCTGCCAAAACTACATACCATACCCAGAAAATACTTGTTATTTTAAAACACTGCATATTCAAACAATGTAATGTGATATTTTTGCGAATAAGTTTTCAACATAACATGTGAATTGTGATGTGAAACATACACACACAGAGTAAAAACAAATAAAGAGCTTATAAACTACGTTTCAGTTAAGAAGTAAGCACAGATTAAGAAGAGAGAGATACTATTACAAATACCCAAAGACACACACAGACATAGCTTTTAGCCGAAGCTAGAATAACCATTGTGCAATCGAATGAAATGAAATGTTAGCATAGCAAGTTAATCATTTAAAATTAAGCTCTAATACCAAGTATTCATTTATTTTTGAATTTTCTATTGTATTTATTTTTTTACTGTTGTTTTGTAAAATGTTTAATTAATGTTTTACAGAATAAAGTTAATTATTATTATTATTTACTAAGACAGTTTTTAAACCCATTTGAAATAAGTCGACAGTTAAAAAGAACAAAACATCACACTGCGTCGACACTGCCATATAATCATGTTGGCTGGTGTCATTAGCGCCAGTTAACGGTAAAGTGCTAGCAACCACTACTCACGCATTCATTCATTAGGTTGCATTAATTTGATCGAACGAGGCCTTACCTTTTATTTTGTGTATTTATATATAGTATGTGGCAGTGTTACCAAATTAGAGGTTTTTTCTCTAAAACTAAAAGTTAAAAAAACGGTTGGACCACGATTTTTGTTACGTAAGTTATAATTCAATAGAAAACAAAACAAAATATTGATTGTTTTATTCAATAGTAATAGTCAACAATTAAGTGTATCAACTTTCGTTGATGTTTTAATTTTGTTGGTGTTAAGTTTTATGTAGTTTCGGAGGAAGTTTAAAGTAGCATCAAAGAACTACTTAGAGCATTTAACCTCATTTAGGTTAAATGCTCTAAGAAGAACTATTAAGTAAAATATTCTTAACAGTTGGTATAAATAAAAAAAGGCTCATTTGATTTTAGGGGTTTTTGGACTTAAGCAAATGTTTTTAGGAATTGGTAGCACTGGTCTGACGTTTGTTTGTTTGTTTTGGTTAAAATGTCTTGTAATTTATACTTTTTTGGAATCGAAAATTAAAATTTCCTTGTCTGATAAAGATAAAACCATTCAAAACTCGGTCAAGTATGACTACTTCTGGATTTAAAGTTGAATCTGGAGTCCAGTTGCTATCGCGACTATATAAAAAACCAGAGGTGAATACATTTTACCCTACTTTATTTACGACTGCCCCTAAACACGGGGATATAATTGAAATATCAAGTAAAGACCCTGCAGTCACCTTCGTCACTGACATAATTTGCGAGATATCGCTACCAGATCAATTGGGAGGATCTGGAATAGATGTCTTAGTTTTATGCACTGATGGAAATTTTAGTATGGACAGACTTTTTCAAGTTCTTTATAAGAAAATATCTTTGTTAGCAGATGTTGTTGATGAAAGGGTAATTCAACAGTGCCTTAAAAAAATATTTATTGTAAATTTATATGATGAAAATCAATTGCATTCAACAATTCAGAACTTGGAATGCACACTAATGGAACACCCCAACATTGGATTAATCATTCTAAATTCCATAACTGCATTTTATTGGTCAGAGCATGGCTTTAAATTAATTAAAATGGATGATTATTTACAAAATATGCTTAATGAAATTCAGAATGTGATAAAAGAGTTTAAACCAATTGTTATGTATACTAGACCACAACATTTTGGTACAGACAGATATCAAGAGATTCATAAAATAAATATGGGAAATTCAGATACTAAAGACGCACATTATATCTGTATAAACACTAAAAATACTCACTTTGAAGTTCAAATTGCCTCAAATCTCAAGATTAAAACCAAGAATTTTACTATAAAAGATGGTGAAATAAATTGGCTTTAAATTTATTGTTTTATTTTGTATTTATTAGTAGAAAAAAACTTTGATCCAATTTTCACAAGGTGCTTGGTACTATTAAATTATTTCTAAATTACAACCATTGACAGCAAAGTCAAACATTATTTAACATCTATTACTAATTAATAACTTGCCAGGTTAAGCTTTATCAAGTTAAAATTAGTTTATTTATGAATGTGCATCTATAACATTTAAATCACAGTAAATAATACATAAATGATATTTGCAATACTCCATTATAAGAGAACTTTACCAATTAACTTATACCTATGCTCCTATCACTACAAAATATTCAATGATTAATTAATTGAACATTACATCATCAAATTTATTATATACATAACTCCAGCAAATGTATGACTAAAATAATCTAGGTTTTCCCATTTACTAAGAGTATGGTAGAAAGAATAACCCGTCTCTTGTAGTGAAAATGAGGCCTCAAACATCACACCAAGATATGCCAAGTGTATAATAGTTATAAATGAGAAAACAGTGTTGAGTATCACAGCCAACAAGCTGTTTTTCTTATACCTATGATCACATTGTTTTGTACATGGATTAGCCAAACAACATACTTCCAATGCCATCGCAATTTTGTTTCTAAAATTATACTCCACATAAGAAAATGTTCCAATACTTAAAAGCACTGCAGACAATTGAAAATTCCACCCATGAAGTAAGGATGACACAGTATAAGTTACAAAAATAGCCACAAACTGGCCATATTGTTGACAAGATTTGAAAACATAGTTTTTAAGCCATTGATGCATTGGAATATTCCAGCGTACAACTACTTGTACAAGAGACCTAGGCAGTTCTATATGTAATGGTTTGGTCACTTGCACATCTGGGTGGCAGTCATTAGTTAACCCAAATCCAGCACTTGTCATTGAAACTATTGACAAATATGAAACAAAATAATGTGACATTCTAAAAGCTTGGGCATCTCTATAAGCAACAAACCATTTAGCTGAATCATCCATAATCAACCAAGGTACAATACAATTTGATAAAATTAAAAAGATCATTGAAAACATGAGATTTTTCAGAACAATACTAAACCATCTACTACACATAAATCTAACCCCTAGAAATTGATTATAGGAATGGAATGATATCCAAGGCCCTAATATACAGTTGGCTGGGCAAAATATATATCCTCCATATTCAATGGGATTAAGTACAGTTTTGAACAAATTCCTATCTAAATCAATAGCAACAGATATTATTTTCATTGATGCAATCATTTGAATGCCACGTATATTCTGCCACATCTTAGGGTTCATTACATAAACTTCACTTAGCAACAAAAATAATATAACAGATGTAGATACAACTACACCTCTCAATTTTTTGGTGGTAAATGAAAGCAAAACTATAAGAATATATGCACCAGTTGATAATCCAATAGTCCAAACAATAGGTGTTCCAACAACTAAATACAGTAATAAGCAGCCAATGACGAAAGACAAACTATGCCTTACATTATGAGGCACCTGTATGTATTGTATAAAAAATCTTAACAATATGTTTGCTATAATCAAATCTTTAGCAAACCACAAGGCGCTATATAAGTTCGGTTCTACACACAAAGTGATCTGGGCCCACGACTCGTCTATGTATTCTTCTTCGTCCATAGTGCGTCTTCTAATTTTAATTCATTAGGTTTATGGCGATTTTTTTATTTTGGGTACGTTTTAAAACGGAATCGCAAAACCGGCACCGGCAAATTACAAGGTAAACATAACTTAGTTGAATAAAGATATCACCATACTATACGTGCAAGGAAAAGCTGTTAAGTTGAGTAGGCAGTCCGTGAATTAAACATGTTACATTGTGGGTAGTAGCGTCAAACGGATCGACTAGTTTGCCACAATATTTAACGCAAACATTTAGCAGATATGGATTTTAACGTTTGCTATTTGTAAAGTTGGAGAAGAACCCTCTGCCATTTTGACATTACTGACACTGACAGAAATGACCTGTGACAGACAGATGTCGTGGTCCGTTAATAAAATACAGTAAAAACGTTGGCAAACGTGCAAATTCGTCGCCTATAAATGATTTAATTACTTACAAACGTTAGCACTGAAATCAATTTGGTCCACTTGTTGGTACGAAAATATGTTAGAACGTTCTGTCAAAATGGCAGCTGGTTTAATATGGGATAATAATTTTTCTTTTTAGGTTTTTCCGAAAAATCTGCTAAATATAAATAAGGGCGACTTGGGACCCACACTGCACTCACTCAGTTAGTAAACGTTCAAGCGTGCCAACGCCATATATGAAAGAAAAAAAAAGATCAATCAAGATGGTTGACTGACAGCGAAACGAAAGACTCAGTGCTACCAACTACATATATCTCCTTTTAATTGAGTAGATAATTAAGTAGATCTTCTTTTCTTCAAAATATTCAATTCCGTCAAAATATAGGCCCCAAACAATTTAACTAGTCAAAAAGATTTCTTTCTTATGATATGTTAATAACCGTTTATTGTTAGGATTTTAACATTGCTTTTAGGGTGCTTTTTAATGTTTAATGTTTTCCAACGAGTGAGGCACACTGAATGACAGTGACAGTAGTATTTTTGCCTAACAATCGGCTTGCACAGTATTTGTGGACGATATCATTGACCTAAAGTAATATTGGAATTGGTTGGGCTTATATGCTGGGTTACACAGTAATTTTATGTTAATTGTATTTATCGAATGTAGGTTTTGTTTCCTAAACTATCTTTTATCTGCCGTGATAGCCAATTGTTAATATAATAAGAGTGAAGTGAAGCATCACGTAAGCGTCTACTAGTGTGTCCCTCCGCCATCGATTTATGTTTAGTGAATTTATTGCAGTTATGATTTTGTGAATCAGTGATCAATCTGTAGCGAGATGGCGAGTCCTTCGCCGCAAAACAGTCCTATGCCGCCCCCACAGGCTCCTAGCCCTATGGGGCCGCCGACTCAAAGTCCGGCACCGCCGCAATCTCCGCACAGCCCTTATAGCCAGCACGTCAATGGGCCACCGCCGCCACAGCACCCATCAGGACCTTCTCCATCTTCGATGCCTAACCACATGTCTCCATCAGGACCTCCTTCTCATTCGGCTAATGGACCACCAGGTGCAGTGCCACAACAGCACCCTGGTATGCCACCAACTGGACACCAAATGCCGCCACATATGGCTGGTCCACATATGTCGGCTCCTCCTGGTCACCCACTAGGTCCAGGTGGAGCCCATCCTGCAGGACCCAATGGTCACCCCAACTTACCTGGAGGGCCACAACATCCTAATATGCCTGGGCAGGGTCCACCTCATGGATATATGCAGCATCAGATTGGACACATAATGCCTGGGCAGGTAAAGTTGTTTAATTCAATTTCATTAACGTGTGGCATGTTATTCTTAGAAGAAAACAAACACATATTATTTCAATATGTTTACAGTAGAGACTTGCTTGGTGACTAAAAAGAACCTCATAAAAGTCACTTGATAGAATCAGTGTATCATTCAATAATGACAGAAATATGCTTGAGAGTGGTTCCACATCTGCAGGTTGTGGCAATGGAAACTGTCTATGTTTTAGGTGAGCTGTATAAACTATAGGCAAATTTAAATTTTTCTTTACCCAATCTGCACTGCCACCAGATGCATTGACTGAAAATAAATTTCATAATACATATATTTATTAACATGATTTGAGATTAAAAATTAGTTTATTTTATTTTTTAGTTTGCTCGCAAAGTGTACTTTTCTACTGTAGCTTATTTTCTCAATCTTTTCAATTACACTTACAGAAAAATCTATTGGTCACCCCATAGTAAAAGGCACTGTAGTATTTTCTGTATATTTTTTTACATGCAGCATGGACAAGTTGTACCTGAAATACTTCATGGTCAATCTAAATAATTATTATGTATTTTTATTTGTTTTCTAATATGTATAGTGAATTCTTACCACAAAGTCATGATTAGGAGGTTCATCATGCCGGTTAGCATATGGTGTAGCGATTATATTAGAAAATCCTTGAATGTTGATATAAGCTAAAAATTTTGTTGCTATGGAATTCAGAGTAGATGTCAATGCCTTAGTTTCTTTTTGAGAGATTGATTGGTATCCAAAACATATAGAATTGCAATGTCCATTAAAAACTGCAAATATATTTTGACATTCTTAAATGAGTCAAAAATGTTTAAGCTAATGTAGGCTTTAAGGGTGTAAAAAGACCCCTTCAAAAGCCTGAAACCATATATTCTTGAGCCTTAATAGTAACTAAATTCTCTGTCAATTAAAAAAAGATAAAGGAACAAAAAGTGATATTTGCAACTTGAGATCAACGCTCACACATCAGTTGATGATTCAGGAGCAATGTTTGAGTTGCAAATTTAAAATTCGAAATCTGATAGTATAAATGAAATTTTGTTATATATTTTTTTTTTAATATAAAATCCAGTAATACCTAGTTTCCGTTTTCGGAAGCAGTCTTTTTTATGTCTAAGAAAATTTTAGTTTTAAATTATACTTGCCATTAGCTGTCTTTCCAAAATAGAAATTTCGATCAATATTTGTTCCAATAGCATCCCTGGCATCAGGGCAACCCCTATCAATCTCCTTTTCTCTATTTTTGGACCAGAAGCGATCCTGAAAGTAAAATTAAGGCTTACAAATAATGTTGCCATTATAGTTAAAAATGCTTTTAATATTGATTTTACCTTCTTCATGCTGTACACATATCCATCAGGATTTAATATTGGTATGAAGTAAAAACACAGTTTGTTCACCAGGGTATTATAATTAGCATTTTTATTATCCAAAAGTGTATCAATAGTGTTTATAATGATAGATGGTGGTAGCCAATCTTTACCATCTTCCCCACCAACAATAAAAACTGCTGGTGCGGATGGTTTTTTGCAAAATATTAACATTATTATTTCTCTCTTTTCATATGTTTGACCTATATTCTCTGATAACAAGAACATATTTTTCTTGGTTCTATCTGAAACCCAACTCTTGTATTCGTACCAAGAATAAAATAAATCATCTTTTTTTGTCTTAGGTTTAATTCTGAAAAATCAGATGTAAAATAATTTGAGTGCAAAAGTTAAGTTTTTTTTATTTAAGTCTTAATTTTCGTACCTTCTGTCGTGTAAGGAAATTCTTTCAATATAATAATGTTGTATTAAATTATCATTTAACAGCAGTGTAATTTCTTTTTCACACCATGGTTTAATAGCGACTTCCATTGCCATAGCTGCCTGATTTGTTATTCCATTAAAAAATGTTATTGCATTACTCTTGGTAGCCAGATTAAACAAAAGTTCACGCTGTCTGTTATTATAGGCAAATATTTTATAGAAATAGTAAGAATCATTTGCATATTTACAGTTAAACACTTTCAATATGGTTAAATAAAGAAATACAATTATTTTTGAATCCATTTTCAATTTAAATCATGATAGATAAAAATCTGTATGGCTTTAATGTCAATTTTACTTATCTATGTTATCATTTTACATTAACAATTTTTTTGAATGTTTTAATTGTAAATTTATTTAAATTTAAATGTTAATATAACATGTACTTAAACCATGAACTTTTTCTTTTAGGCTCAAATGCCAATGGGGGGAGGTCCTCCTCCAGGCAACGGCCCCCAGGGTCCTCCTGGACATCCGCCTCAGGGCATACCGCCTGGGGCTCCAGGCAGCATGCCCCCACATCATGCGATGATGCCGGGTCCAGGGCCGGGCTACGCGGGGCAGCCTCCCCCGGGCCAGCCGCCGTCGAACCAGCCCCCGCCGTCGCAGCCCCCGCCCGGGGCGCAGACTCCGCCGCACGGACAGGCTCCGCCCACGTCATCGGCCAACGGCCCGCCGCCCTCGTCCTCGCCCATGCAAGGCTCGATACCGGCTCAAGGACCGGACAATCTCAACGCTCTTCAAAGAGCCATCGATTCCATGGAAGAAAAGGGTCTACAAGAAGATCCTAGATATTCACAGCTGTTGGCTTTGCGCGCACGTTCGAACCCGCAGGATCCTAATAGAGGGTTATTCAGTAATCACCAAATAAGTCAGCTTAAGTAAGTGTTAACTAATGTGATTGTTTTCTGGTTGGTATATTACTATCACAGATTCCGGTTATAATACTTTTATGTTTATAGGGCTCAGATAGCAGCATATCGTAGTCTGGCTCGCAATCAGCCGATACCCCAGCAGATAGCAATGATGGCTGCTGGTAAGCGCACTGGCGATGCGCCGCCGGAATGTCCAACGCCGCCTGCACAACCACCATCTCCTTATCAGGTAAACTAATGACTACAATCTTCGAATCGCCGCAAAGGTAACTTGTAAGGGTGTTGTAAAAAGTGATGTCGTTAACGTGTCATGATATGTTATTTTGTGGTTCCCATGCTTTAAAGTGTATGTTATACAAAAGTTGGCTTAAATGATTGTCGTGTGGTGCTTTCACACAATAATATCCTTCATCCGAGACTCATATTTGCTACTAATCGGAAGTGTATAATAGCGAAAGCAAAAAATACCAGAATTCGTTTGTTATTTCTTTCATGTGTATATATTTAATTTATGAATAATATTTGTGAATAACCTGTGATTTGGGGCGACACATTCGTACTTCTTACCTAAACATTTTGATTGGGAGGGTTTTGTAAATATGTAAAAAGATTTCTCGATGCGCGTGTAGCATTCCAGCCAGCTAACTGTAGGGGAATCGCCCTGTTTGTCGTGTGTTCGTGTACCATATATTAGTGACCGAAGTGAGTGGCATATCTCACTCGACAGGGGCAATCGCAGGCATCGCCTAGTGTTCAGGGCGGCAAGTCGGGCGCGGGTGGCGGGGAGGCGGCGCGGGGCGGCGGGGGAGCTCCTCCCACCCCGCTGCCGATGACCGGCCAAATGGCACCCCCGACGCAACCTACCCCACCATTAGTTAATCCGGTAAAGCACCGCTTTAACTTGGAGGCGCTTTTCACCAATACTTACTTACGTGACTTTTTTTTATAACTTTACAAACAAAGTTATTCGTCTAGCCCACGGAATAACTAGGTTTTATATGAGAAATAATACAAACGCCTATTAAAAAAGGCTGCAGTGGAGATACCCTTTATTTTGCCGGAAACTGATTAAAAAATCGCTTTGTTCGTGGTCGTGAGTGTTGGTGGAAAATGTCTCTTGGAACATGTGTTTTGGTTGCGGTGCGCCGTTTCATTCTGCAACATGCAATTTAGATGCCATTCGGTGTTTCTGCTACTAACATGCTTATAATGTGCTTATTTTTGCGCTTTCTGCTTTGTTTGTGTTATGAAAGGTATTTAGAGTAGGTAGCTGAAGTTGTCGTCAAGTTGTGGTTTAAGTATATTGGTATGTGTGTGTTGCTAGCCGGTCGGTGGCGCCCCCCCGCTGCGAGGCCCGCCCCCCGCCAGGCCGCCCGCCCCCGGACAACCCGGACAGCCGGCGCCGCAAACTCAACAACAGGCAAGTTTAAATTGAACTCAACTGTTTCTTGGCAATTTTCATATTTAACAGACAAAACAAAATTCAGTGAATTCTAATGTAGTTGTTTGTTTTAAGTTTTAATTAAACTTCGTAGTCTACTAGCAATTAAGTTAATAATAGACAATAGGATTAACGCAATCATGGCACTCAATAAGCCACAGAATAGGAGATAAGCAAAAATGTTTAAAAAAACTACAGAATTGTAAAGTTAAAGTAACTAAACCAAGTAATTTACTAATAACATCTTATTATCTTTAGCCCGGCGCGCCTACTCCAGGGGCTAAGCAAAACCGCGTCACTTGCATACCCAAGCCTGTCGGTATCGACCCAATTCAGATATTGAACGAGAGAGAAAACAGGTAAGAATTTTATTTTAAACACTTATTTATTGAGAAACAAGTTACCCGTCCAAGGTTCACACGGAATTTTTGGCGACAATATATTGTTCTATACCGAATCTATTATTACTCCAAATGTAGCTACCGACTCTACTTACAAATTTTTCTCTAAAAAATTTGCAAGACTAATGTATTATATACGTTACATAATTTAAAAGTACTAAGTTGATACAAATACAAAAAGACACGCATGACAACTTTGCTTTACTTTGTAAAGAAAAGTAAAATATCAAGGTCGGGGTATACAAATGATCTCTATTTTTTTTCTAGAATCGCAGCCCGTATAGCCCATCGCATAGAAGTGCTATCCAGCTTGCCAGCGAATATGTCGGAGGACCTGAGATTACAAGCTCAGATCGAGCTGAGAGCACTAAGAGTGCTAAACTTCCAGAAACAATTACGTGCTGAGGTAATTAAATTAATAAAAAATGTTACACTCACCATGATTTTTAGAAGCTGAAGAAAATATACTCTGATCAATATTTGAAATTAAAAATTAACATAACTTAACAAAAGCACTTGAGGGAAATTTTGCCTCCAATTTTCTGTCCAAAATTGATTTCACGAAAAATACTTACACTATTAAAAAACACATTCCTGTATATTACATATCAAAAAGAGACAATAAAGAATTAATATAGGTTTCTTTTTTGGCACTTAAGTAAAGATATTTTCATAAGTTTATGTGTTCTATTAAATTTGCCAGTATTTTCCATCAACATCTTACTAAAATACAATAAAACCTTAGATCCTAGCCCAAGTCCGCCGCGACACAACCCTGGAGACCGCAGTAAACATAAAAGCGTACAAACGCACAAAGAGACAAGGACTCCGCGAGGCGCGGGCCACGGAGAAACTCGAGAAACAACAGAAACTGGAGGCGGAGAGGAAGCGGAGGCAGAAGCACCAGGAGTTCCTGCAGACTGTGCTGCAGCATGGTATGTTCTTTTATCTTAAAATTTCAATTGTAGCGTAGTCCATTGTAATGTTGGGTAATAAGAAGTGTTGAAAAGTCACAGTCATCACACGGAAGAAGATAAATTTATTTATTTAGATACTTATTTTTGATCCCCTCTAGCTTTTCATTGACTAAGGGCTGATTTTTCAATAGTCAGTTAAATGCTAACTGACTGATAAGAGGTATGTTTTCATTGTCACTTCATACATATGTCAAGTATTTATATTCGACGTGCAACAAAACATACAGATTTTCTGTCAGATAGAATTTATCTGACTATTGAAAAACCGGCCCTTATTGTAATAATACTTCGAAGCAATCTCCTTTATAAGGCCGAGACGAACCAGTGTAGCGAAAACAAACAGTTTTTGTTTACTTTTATTACACATTTTGACATATATCTCTAAAATGTTTAATCAAATCAAACATTTCATAAAACTACCCTACTAACTCCCTATATACCATCCCAGCCAAGGACTTCAAGGAGTACCACCGCAACAACGTGGCCAAGCTGTCCCGTATAAACAAGGCCATCATGAACTACCACGCCAACGCCGAGCGCGAGCAGAAGAAGGAGCAGGAGCGGATTGAGAAGGAGCGAATGCGACGGTTATTATACTACATTATACTTGTTATAGTATACAAGCGACCCGTCTGCGCTTCGCAATGGTGTAATTTTGGCCGATTTGATCACGAAACATTGATTTTTGGCGAACTTAAAAAAACTTTTTCTAAACGTTCTCTATTTACAAATTTAAATGAATAAATTCTCTAAAAGATGGGAAAAACCGCATTAAAATCCGTCAACTGGTTTAGGAAGAGTTAGCGGCCGAACATACAAACAAACAGAATTAGCGACTTGGATTTATACTATGTAATGATTATACTTGTTTTTAGTATATGTAGCCAAAGGATGTTGAAGTTTAATGTGATGTGCTTAGAAAAAAAAAAGGTTTAATCTGCTCATAAACACTGGGAAAAAATATCTGAAAGAGAGTGGAAATTGTTTCAAATAGACACGGATAGCGGCTGCTTTAAACGATGTAATGATGAGAATTTGTATCACTAAAAAAACTATGACTTAATTGTTTGAAGAATTTTGGTAACTTTTTTTTATGCAAAGTAATATAAAAACGTTACAAAAAATTTTGCTATATCTATTATCATATCATCGGTGAATGCACTGCGAGTGGTCTCTCCTATTAATTTCTACACAAAATCCTTGTCAAAATTACACACCAATTAAACGCCCATAATTCCATTTCATTCGCTATATCACTTCAAAATTAATCACCCATTCCATATAACCCCACAGTTTAATGGCGGAAGACGAGGAAGGCTACAGGAAGCTTATCGACCAGAAGAAAGACAAGCGTCTAGCTTTCCTTCTGTCTCAAACTGACGAATACATCGCGAGTCTCACGGAGATGGTGAAACAACACAAGCAGGAACAAAGGAAGAAACAACAAGAAGAAGAGAGGAGGAAACGGGTGAGATTTTGACATAGAATACTGTTAAATGTCAAAACCTTATATCAATGTATAGGATTTGAAATTTTGACTGATAAATCATCGACGAATTCAAACGGGTAACATGAGCTTCGAAATATCTGTCCCTTGATTTCGAGCAATCAAAATTATTAAAAATAGTGGCTATTCGTACACTGAAATAGATTATCTTTATTCATAAGCGACAGCAAATGAATCGATTTTGACATTGGAAATTCTATGTTGTAAAGATCTTTTTTAGTATTATTTATTTTATTTATATTAATATATTATTTTTGTTTAGAAATCCCGCAAGAAGAAGCTTCTGGAAGGTGGCGAGATCGACGCGATGGATGACAGCTCGCAGACTTCTGACTCGAGAGTCAGCGTTATGGACCCCAAGTCGGGAGAGGTAAGGAAATATTTTTAAAAATAGTACTTGATCTTAGGTAACATATACATATTTCTTAGCAGGTTGTAGCATTAACTTCTAAACAATAATCTATAATCACAATTTCCAACTATTTTCGTTGTCAAAATATTAATTTCGTGCTGTCAAATGTAATTTGTAAACAACTTTCCCAACCTATAATTAACCCATTTTGATTTAAGCCCACATATTATTCTTCTGTATTTTATAATTTGTTTCTCTCTCTTACAATGGCATGCTATTCAGAAAAACAAAACAAACTTTAACTAATACTGGTTTTAAAATTTTGACGACCTCTGTGGTGCAGCGGTATATATACCGGACTGCTAAGCAGATGGTTCCGGGTTCGATCCCCGGGTCGGGCCAATTTCGTAAAAATTGTTTTTCGATATTGGCTCGTGTCTGGGTGTAACTAGGTTCTCCCCTAGTCCATTGTGTGGTACCTATAGTACAAGCTTTGCTTAGTTTAGGGCCACACAGTTGGTGTGTCAGTCTGGAGATTTAAAAAAAAAAAAAAAAAATATATACCCAAAACTTTTAACGCGATATGCTTTGTGATGTCAATATTTAAGCCCATAATTTAAGTTTACTTATGAATAGGAGTAATGCTATAGCTTCATCATATTCATGTTTAGATCCTGAAAGGCGAGGAGGCGCCGCTGCTGTCTCAGTTGAAGGACTGGATGGAGCAGCACCCGGGCTGGGAGGTGCTGTCTGATTCTGATGACTCCGGGGACGATAGCCATGATGACGACGGTAGATATCTATGACATAATTACTAGATACACCTATATTAAATGTCAAAATAGAATGGTAAAATACTTTGCACAAAATGTAACTAAAAATTGAAAAAAAAACATGAGTCTAATGCAAACACTAAAACAAACTTCTAATGTTTCAAACATATATAACATATTTTAACTTTGGTCTTTAAGAAAAATAATTTATCGGGAAGATTAAAGCTGACAGAAAAAAAGGCTTACACCAATCCCACGTATTTTTATTAAGTATACCACTCAATTTTCAATGTGTGTCAGTGTAATCTATTTGGGTCGGTGACATTTCGGACCAAAAAAACTCGGACACCTTCGCCAATGTATGGAAAAAAATAATATTAAAATTGAAAATCCATACATTGGCGAAGGTGTCCGAGTTTTTTTGGTCCGAAATGTCACCGACCCAAATAGATTACACTGACCCAAATAGAGTCACCGACCTATCTATTTGATATACGGCACAACTAATAGTTTTGAAAATATTTTTTTAATACAGTTGCTCAAAAAGTGGCGTATTGCAGGGACGTATAGCGTTCGGGATGTGGGCTATTACACACGCGTGCTTTTTTTTTCCCTTTCCCGCACTCGTGCGTTTTCTTTCCCAACTGTCAAAATAATGTCTATTAAAAAGAAAAAATAACCAACCATGAAGTTTTTACTAAAAAAAAAAAACAAAGAAGTTTTTATGATTCATGTTAATTATTACGTAGCGTAGGTAAATTTCTAAAAAAGCTACTAGTTTGTTTCGATATCAGATTTAATGATTTGATTGAAGTAGTGTGGTTGGTTTCATTTCATTTTATCTTATTAAATTTCATTTTCATTTCATATCAATAAAAAAAATCTACTGAAGACTTGGCTGTATGGGCATAGCAACCTTTGCCTACCAAATGGGTGAAGAAAAAATGGCGCCATTTTCAAAATGAATAATTTCGACATTTACGATCCTATTTTTTTATTTTATTAAATTGCTTTATTTTTTCGCAACTGTATTAAAAATAGTCGTTCAATACACGTGCGGAACCGTCATTGCAACTCGTCCCGCCTGTCAACCCTCGCCTTCGGCTGTGCCTCGGCTCGGGTAGACATTTGTCGGGACTCGTTGTAATGACAGCCTTTCCACACTTGTATTGAAATATACTATATTCTTTACCCACAGAAAAGAAAGACCGCAAAGACCGCAAGGACGAGAAGAGCGACAAGGAGAAGTCCATCGAGGAGTCAGCTCGCGACATGATCAAGAAGGCCAAGGTCGAGGACGACGAGTACAAGACGGAGGAACAAACTTACTACAGGTACTGTACTGTGTAGTTATTTGTTGGGTTAACTACAGAAAAAACGTAACGAAATATAATTTAGTAACATTAGGTAAACTAGTGGCCGCCCGCGACTCCGTTCGGGTGGAAGTCGGTTTCCCGTGGGAATGAGAAGTTTTCCCACGGTAAAAAGTACCCTATGTGTTATTCTGACCTATATTACTGCAAAGTTTCACCCAAATCCGTCCAGTAGGTTTTACGCGAAAGAGTAACAAACATCAATACATCCACACTTCCTCACATAGTCACAAACTTTCACATTTATAATATTAGTAGGATTACCCTGACTAGGTTCTAAGTGCCTATGCATTGCCCTACGGGATGAAGTGAAGACATATTGCTAGTTCCGAACAACTATCAATTTTAAATTGGCTTTATTTTGACTTTATAGTTTAACCGACTCCTTGCCACCATCATTTTTCGAGCCTTTCGTCCGTGGCCCCATACAGAATTCAATGACGCGCTAGTCGCGTCACGGGCCCTCCTAAATGATGACGCGACTAACGCGTCATGGGCCACTGGTGATGTTATTACGCTATTTTAGGCTTTTTCAACTAAAAGAATACAAAGTGAGACCTGTTATTGTTTGTTATGTTTCATTTATTAGTTTAGTGTATTTAAAAGTGTCGATCTACGTGTTTTATACGAGATAGAAGGTAAGTTATAGATTTCTACCATTGGTTGTCAACCTGTGGGAAGTATTTTATCGCAAATCAAAAATCTTCCGTTTTTACATCTAAACTATTCATTGGTGACCAAAACATAGTAATTATTTTTATAGATTTGCTAAGTTCGAATCCTGGCTTTAATAATAACACTTTTCAATAATTAGTAGGATAAACAGTTACCTTTAGGTAGGCACCCTATGGTTGACAGCCACTGGCAATTTAATTTTCCAAAAAAAAATAGTGGCCCTTGATATTGGTGTTCCTAATGAGTTAATTTTTATATAAAATAAGATATTTTATTGATTAAATCAAATAAAAATTTGAATTGCAACTATTTTCTAATGACGCACCTCTCGCGTCATGGGCCTCCCTGAAGGTTTCTTCATGACGCGCTAGGCGCGTCACGGGACAGGAGTCGGTTAATCTAGTAGTTTATAAAATTAAGCAGCAATCGGGAAATCGCTTGGAAGCATCGAATTAATGTTAAGTTAGCTTTTAAATAAGATAGCGATGGACGGGATATTGGTAAATTCTTGTCTTACTGAGCTCATTATTTGCGTAAATAATTTGATGTTTTTCTTTTTGCAGCATTGCTCACACAGTACATGAATCGGTTACGGAGCAAGCCAGCATTTTGGTCAACGGAAATCTCAAAGAATATCAAATCAAGGTACATATTGTTAACTTATGAACTTTAAATTCTTGTCAAGATATAATAATACTTACTCGCTTTGTTTTAGGGTCTAGAATGGTTGGTGTCGCTGTTCAATAATAATCTAAACGGTATCTTGGCCGACGAGATGGGTCTCGGCAAAACTATTCAAACTATTGCGCTCGTTACTTATTTGATGGAGAAGAAGAAAGTCAACGGACCTTTCCTTATTATTGTACCGCTAAGGTAAGTTCAAAACCCTTATGGCCGTTTTCACCAACGTTCCCTAAATTTAAGGGACAGGGAACAAATTTTAAACTACATCTAAATGCAAATATTTGGCCCTAATTTTTTCTTGGTTAACGAGAACATATACTAACAATAAAATGAGTGAAACAAATAACCTTAAAAGTAATAAATATCGATTTTATAGCCCTTAAAAATATTTTAAGTGCCCCCTTAATTTTAGGGAACGTTGGTGAAAACTCCTAGCTGGGTCAAAGTCCTTACAATCCTTATAAGAAAATAGTAATTAATGTCCTTAGATTAGGCAAAATCGCACAAAAGCATATATTGTCTTTAATTTTTGACGATGACAATGTAAAAAACATGGAAATCGAAAGATATAAGAAAAACACATTTTAGGAAACCTTTTTTGTGATCATTTGATTATGAAACAAAAAAAATATCTTACTTTACATTTAACTTAACCTTTAATTTTAGTACTCTATCAAACTGGGTGTTGGAATTCGAGAAATGGGCCCCAACAGTGGTGGTAGTTTCATACAAGGGGTCGCCGCAGTCGCGTAGACTCGTGCAATCGCAGATGAGAACCACCAAGTTCAATGTATTGTTGACTACTTACGAGTATGTTATCAAGGATAAGGGGGTGCTGGCTAAGGTAAGTTCCAAATGATTAGTATAATTACGTATAATAGTGTAAGTCAATACCAAATTGTCCTGGCTTTATAAAAATAAAAAAGATATACAAAAAAAATGCAACTTTATGTAAAAGGAAGTAAGTTTTGGGAATAGATTTTTTGGTTTAATAAGATAATGCCCTTTAATATTGAATAATGCGTTTAAATGTATGGTAGTTACTCTTCTTGAAATGATGATATTTAAGGGGTAAACTTTTTGTTTTTATTATCCGGAAAACATATTTTAACAGATATCTCGTTAAACTACAAAACATTAGCTATAAGCTAAGCTAAGCTATAATATAATGTAACTACAATAGGCCTAAAAACTATCCTTATCTTTCCACCACAGCTACATTGGAGGTACATGATAATCGACGAGGGTCATCGCATGAAGAACCACCAGTGCAAGCTGACCCAAGTGCTTAATTCCCACTACATAGCCCCCCATAGATTGTTGCTAACTGGGACTCCGCTGCAAAACAAACTGCCGGAGTTGTGGGCGCTTCTTAACTTCTTGCTGCCGTCGATATTCAAGAGTTGCACGACTTTCGAGCAGTGGTTCAATGCGCCGTTCGCCACGACGGGGGAAAAGGTAGGATTTATGATCATTATCATCATTCATTACATAGTATAAATCTAAGACGCTTATTCTGTCTGTTTGTATGTTTGTCCGCTAACTCCTCCTTAACCAGTTGAGGGATTTTAATGCGGTTTTCACCATCCTTAAGGGTTTTTTTTTTCATTTAAATTTGTTAACAAAGTACATTCAGAAATAGTATTTTTAAATTAGTCAAAATTCAAATGTTTCGGGAACAAGTAGCCCAAAATATACACCATTGCGAAGCGAGGGCGGGTCACTAGCATTGAATAAGTTAGTTATATAGTTATTCTGATACAGCACATAACCAAACTAAAAAACTTATATCACTATCCCGTACTTTAAATAAGAAATTTAGTCCAAATCATTGTACTTGCTGTCGTGCTCATATTTTAAGAAGGCTCTAAATTAGAAATCAACTCAATTGCCAAATTACCATTAAATTGTCCAATATCATACACTTAATTAATCTTTAAACAACGTTACAAAAAACATATTCGAAAGAAAGTTACATTCGCCATTTTGTTTAGGTGGAGCTTAACGAAGAAGAGACCATTTTGATTATCCGGCGTTTGCACAAAGTGCTTCGTCCATTCTTGTTGAGACGATTGAAGAAAGAAGTGGAGAGTCAACTGCCGGACAAGGTGGAATACATCGTGAAGTGCGACATGAGCAGTCTGCAACGAGTTTTGTACAGGTAATTCTTGTCTTTAGTAGAGTAAAGAAAGGGGCAGGCCAAAAGTAGAACGCTAAACTTAATTGAAAAGAAGTTGATAACATTTTCGTAGTAAGTAGATTCAATCTAACATTAAAATTCATACAGACTTGTTAACCGAACTAGTAATTCTAAACTTTCCATGGGGGCAATTATTGACAATAAATACGAGTAATATAAATCGTAATATAAAGTGAAAACAACGTTTCTCTACTACCTAACTATTATCGCTGTTTGCATTTTTAGAAGACGTTATTGAAGACTTAATACTTGCGCTTGATTATTCTCACAAACGATCTGACAATTGTGACTCGCCGATTGGCATAAAAAGCACTAATATGCATGCACAAATCCTAAAGACATCCATAATAATACAATCAATAATTTCCCCCCCAGACACATGCAGTCCAAGGGCGTGCTGCTAACGGACGGCTCCGAGAAGGGCAACAAGGGCAAGGGCGGCGCCAAGGCGCTGATGAACACCATCGTGCAGCTGCGGAAGCTCTGCAACCACCCCTTCATGTTCCAGCACATCGAGGAGAAGTTCTGCGACCATGTGGGGTCGGGAAGCAGCACGGTGCAGGGGTAAGGAATTTGGATAAATTAAGTAGCTGGTTTGAATAGGATAGTTTTGAGCACATTTTCAGAACATAATCAAAGTAATATCATTGTGTCATTCTTTTCAGCATGATTGAGTCCACTGTTGGACATATGCCTCTTGATGGGTTTTGTCATTATTGTTTCATTATTGTTTTCTAAATTTATACTCCATAAAATGTTGTAGTTTAAGTATCTGATGTTCATGAAAAGATGAAAGTTGTATAATTTCGGCTATATAGAAATAGCAATATTTGATCGAAAATTTTCTAGTTGCAAGTTAATTGACAGTAACACTCAATATGCACAATATTTTATGACACTTCTCTTAAATTTAGAAAATATTGAT
Source organism: Emmelina monodactyla (assembly GCA_916618145.1). Taxonomy (NCBI): domain Eukaryota; kingdom Metazoa; phylum Arthropoda; class Insecta; order Lepidoptera; family Pterophoridae; genus Emmelina; species Emmelina monodactyla. Next base: position 8,149,115 of record OU745304.1, on the reverse strand, counting down.
ATAAATAACCATGATGCATACTGTTGGTAAAGCGTTTAAATAAACAATTTTATTCATAGGTAAACAGCATGTTTACCTATGAATAAAATTGCAGTGAAAATAAAATTAGAGAATCTCCATATTTTTTGACGACCTCAGTGGTGCAGCGGTATATATACCAGACTGAAGCGGATGGTTCCAGGTTCGATTCCCGGGTCGGGCCAATTTTGTAAAAATGGTTTTTCGACATGCTCGTCTGGGTGTAACTAGGTTCTTCCCTAGTCCAATATGTGGTACCTATAACACAAGTGCAACTTACTTTAGGGCCACATAATTGGTGTTAGTCTAAAGATTTATTATTATTATTTATTATATTCTTGAGTCTCTTTTAATAAATAATGAAACCTTATCCAGGGCGGATCTGTACCGAGTGTCGGGCAAGTTCGAGCTGCTGGACCGCATCCTGCCCAAGTTGAAGCAGACCGGCCACCGCGTGCTGGTGTTCTGTCAGATGACGCAGTGCATGACCATCATCGAGGACTACCTGTCGTGGCGGGGCTTCCAGTATCTACGGTGAGTTGACTGAGTTTACATGATCCAGGGCGGATCTGTACCGAGTGTCGGGCAAGTTCGAGCTGCTGGACCGCATCCTGCCCAAGTTGAAGCAGACCGGCCACCGCGTGCTGGTGTTCTGTCAGATGACGCAGTGCATGACCATCATCGAGGACTACCTGTCGTGGCGGGGCTTCCAGTATCTACGGTGAGTTGACTGAGTTTACATGATCCAGGGCGGATCTGTACCGAGTGTCGGGCAAGTTCGAGCTGCTGGACCGCATCCTGCCCAAGTTGAAGCAGACCGGCCACCGCGTGCTGGTGTTCTGTCAGATGACGCAGTGCATGACCATCATCGAGGACTACCTGTCGTGGCGGGGCTTCCAGTATCTACGGTGAGTTGACTGAGTTTACATGATCCAGGGCGGATCTGTACCGAGTGTCGGGCAAGTTCGAGCTGCTGGACCGCATCCTGCCCAAGTTGAAGCAGACCGGCCACCGCGTGCTGGTGTTCTGTCAGATGACGCAGTGCATGACCATCATCGAGGACTACCTGTCGTGGCGGGGCTTCCAGTATCTACGGTGAGTTGACTGAGTTTACATGATCCAGGGCGGATCTGTACCGAGTGTCGGGCAAGTTCGAGCTGCTGGACCGCATCCTGCCCAAGTTGAAGCAGACCGGCCACCGCGTGCTGGTGTTCTGTCAGATGACGCAGTGCATGACCATCATCGAGGACTACCTGTCGTGGCGGGGCTTCCAGTATCTACGGTGAGTTGACTGAGTTTACATGATCCAGGGCGGATCTGTACCGAGTGTCGGGCAAGTTCGAGCTGCTGGACCGCATCCTGCCCAAGTTGAAGCAGACCGGCCACCGCGTGCTGGTGTTCTGTCAGATGACGCAGTGCATGACCATCATCGAGGACTACCTGTCGTGGCGGGGCTTCCAGTATCTACGGTGAGTTGACTGAGTTTACATGATCCAGGGCGGATCTGTACCGAGTGTCGGGCAAGTTCGAGCTGCTGGACCGCATCCTGCCCAAGTTGAAGCAGACCGGCCACCGCGTGCTGGTGTTCTGTCAGATGACGCAGTGCATGACCATCATCGAGGACTACCTGTCGTGGCGGGGCTTCCAGTATCTACGGTGAGTTTGCTGTTACGTGATAACGGTGAACAATATTTAAAATAATGTACGTAGTGATGGAATTTATACAAATGACTAACATCATGTCTCAAAATACTAGTTAAAACCACGGTAACTGGTAAAAATTTGTGACTTTTGATTTATTTTTTACAGCCTATCTAATTTTCAGGACAACAACGGTTTTTGAGTTACAATGATAACGAACATAACAAGGCGTCACTGATGGATAGAATAAATAATAATAGATTTGCCGTGAGATGCGGAAGCGTTTATCTTCTAAATCATTTAGTTTGAAAAATGTACTGGGCTATCCCAAATTTCTTGACGGGCCTGGTTGTTGGCTCCTACTTACCCTCCTAAGTCTAGTGTTAATTGGTATATCGTTTTTTTTTCTTTTAGCTTAGTACCATATGTTTCCAAAAATCACTTAAAAGATGCTGCAAATCGCATTAAAACCTGTTACCGCTTGATTTAGGGGAGTTAGACGACAAACATACAAAATCAAATCGAAACTTTTTATATTATTAAATGATGATATTTGTTATCAGCCTGGACGGTATGACCAAAGCCGAGGACCGCGGCGAGCTGCTCAAGAAGTTCAACGTGGTGAACTCGGAGTACTTCCTGTTCCTGCTGTCGACGCGCGCGGGCGGGCTCGGCCTTAATTTGCAGAGCGCCGACACTGTTATTATATTCGACTCGGATTGGAACCCGCATCAGGTATGCACTTGTTTAGTTGTAAAAGAGAAGAAGAAATAGTAGCCGACTAGTGGCCGCCCAAGACTCCGTTCGCGTGGAAGTCGGTTTCCCGTGGGAATGAGAAGTTTTCCCGCGGTAAAAAGTACCCTATGTGTTATTCTGATGTATAACCTATATTACTGCTCCAAATTCGTCCAGTAGTTTTTACGTGAAAGAGTAACAAACATCCATACATCCATACTCACAAACTTTCACGTTTATAATATTAATTAGATTTGTTAATTTTGAAAAAAATGTAATATTGGCTTCTTGTTTTGGATGATTCGAATCTTAGTCCTAAAACCTGTAATTCATATAAAACTGTAGAATATCCGCTGAGAATTTTGAAGAACAAATCATAGTCATTTACATAATATAAAAGAAATTACCACTCACCTCAGAATGACATATAACATGAGCAGTTTTTTTTTGTTTGTTTTGACTTAGAACTATACAGTTGTTTTGATGAACTATGCATTATAATTGTTTTTCTTTTTATAAAAATAGGATCTTCAAGCGCAAGATCGTGCGCACAGGATCGGTCAACGCAACGAGGTGCGCGTGCTCAGACTTATGACCGTCAACTCTGTGGAAGAGCGTATCTTAGCCGCTGCCAGGTAATATTATTCAATTAATCTACAAACATTTTCATCTATAAAAATATCTTAAAAAACCTGTGTTGTTGTTGCTTAACCATACAAACTTTAAATATGAACCAATTTTGAACATTTTCGTAACGTATCAATTTTTTAACGACAAGTGCTTGGATTATTGGATGTTTTTTTTAAATGTTAGATACAAGTTGAACATGGACGAGAAAGTCATCCAAGCTGGAATGTTCGATCAGAAGTCTACAGGCTCAGAGCGACAACAGTTCTTGCAGTCCATTCTACATCAAGATGGCGACGATGATGAGGTAAGTCAAATTTACTAAGAAACTGAAGCTCGGTAAATATTTTATTATGAACTAGCCCTGCTTAAATCACTCTATCTATTAAAAACCGCATGAAAATCCGTTGCGTAGTTTCTAATATTTAAGCATACATAGGGACAGACAGAGAAAGCGACTCTGTTTTATACTATGTAGTGATTATAATAATACGGACAATTGATATTAAAACTAAATGAAAGACTTAAAATGTAATAACGAATTAGATCGTCCTTAATAATTAACTTGCTCTTTTGCTACTGCTAGTCAGTAAGTAAGTCACCATTTAATTAATTTTTCAGTATTTTTGTAATTGAGAATCAACTCAATTTTAATGGCTTCATTTGTTTTAACCAAAATATCTACTTGGAGTATATCGTTGTTTCCTTAAATTAACGTACATCAATAATATGTTTCAATTATAAACAAAATTAAATCTCTACAATCTAAAGCAAAACTCTAAAATCTTCTTCAAGAGTATGTAAATAACCATCATTCGTCCCCGACCTCTGGGGCGCAGCGGTATATTTACCGGAATGTAAGTGGATGATCCCGGGTTCGATCCTCGGGTCGGGCCAATTTCGTTAAAATTGTTTCTCGATATTGCCTCGTGTCTGGGTGTAACTAGGTTATCCCATAGTACCCCTCAGGGTGACAACGACAACTTTCTAAAATGACAACTTCCTAGAATGTCTATTCCAAAATAGACAATTTCCCATAATGACAACTTCCCAAAACGACAACTTCCTAAAATGAAAATTTCTCAAAATGACTACTTCCTAAAAAGTCAATTTCTTAAAGTGTCAACTCCCTAAAGTGTCAACTTAAAGCGTGTCAATTTCAGCCCTCAGTTATAAATGACAAAATAGTAATTAAAATCAATTTTTTTTTTTAATCAAAATCAAATTGTTTTTAGTGTACATACATAGAAAAGAAAGAAAGAAAGAAAGCTATCATATTAGTAATACTTTTGTTTGGTTATACCAAGGAGTTTAGGAATGAAATAGAACCTTTATCATTTTTTTTAATAATGAGGCGATGAAGAAGTAGCATTTCGAATTCAAGTGCACTTGAATTGTTTGTTAGTTTATTAATACTACATACTAATGTACCCGAGGGGTAAAATGGACGTGTACAAGGGAAAATACTAATAAAAGTACAGTTAGAAGCAAATGACCCTTAAAAAGAGTCGAACGGCGGTTGTCAAAAAAGTTAGATGGCGATTTACGAAGTTGTCGTTTTCGGAAGTTGTCAATTTAGAAAGTCGTCGTTTTAGGAAGTTATCGTTTTAGAAAATTGTTGTTTTAAGAAGTTGTCATTTTAGGAAGTTGTCGTTTTAGGAAGTTGTCCTTTGAGGAAGTTGTCGTTGTCACCCTGAGGGCATAGTCCATGCGCTTTCTGAGCTTACTTTAGGGCCACATAATTGGTGTGTTAGTCTAGAGACTTATTTATTTTATCATCAGGAGGAGAACGAGGTTCCCGACGACGACATGATCAACGAGATGATAGCGCGCTCCGAGGAGGAGCTGGAGCTGTTCCGGCAGGTGGACGCCGAGCGACGCCGCACGGAGACCACCTCGCGGCTCATCGAGGAGTCGGAGCTGCCGGACTGGCTGGTGAAGAACGACGACGAGGTCGTGTGCAACAAGGTAGGGAGGTAGAAGACAGACGACCACATGATCAACGAGATGATAGCGCGCTCCGAGGAGGAGCTGGAGCTGTTCCGGCAGGTGGACGCCGAGCGACGCCGCACGGAGACCACCTCGCGGCTCATCGAGGAGTCGGAGCTGCCGGACTGGCTGGTGAAGAACGACGACGAGGTCGTGTGCAACAAGGTAGGGAGGTAGAAGACGACCGCGGACCATGGGAAAATTTGTATGGTAGTTGGGCTAAAATATTATGTTTTTGTAATGTTAAAATCAAAATGTCTGTTACGGTTGATGAGATTGAGCCTGGTGCCAGACAGACCTGCGAACGGACACCACAGTCTAAGTAATAGGGTCCCGTTTTTACAGGTCGTACTTTAGTATTATTCAAAAATATTTTTGTATGGTTATTTCTTCTTTTATTAACCTGTCACCACACCATCTTCCAATGCACTGTTCTGTACAATATACCAATTTATTTACGTCGACTATGATGCCACTTCATGAATTTCTCAGCGCATGGCTATATATAAAACATTTGTCCCCAGGGCCAGGGCTGGAACTTCCTGGACGAGGACGAGGGCCTCGGTCGCGGCACCCGCCAGCGCAAGGAGGTGGACTACACCGACTCGCTCACCGAGAAGGAGTGGCTCAAGGTCATCGACGACGACTTCGACGAGGAGGACGAGGAGGACGACGACGACGAGGTGCTCGACAAGAAGAAGAAGAAGGGCAGGAAGAGGAAGTGAGTTGACGGGGTTTTGAGGAGAAGTTAATAGAGGGATAGAGGAAGAAAGGACGAAATTGTGACTTTTTAAATTGGGGACATGATGGATAATATCATAAAGGTATTATCGCTTGCAGCGATATCTGCCAGACAATTGAATTATTACGGTGACAAGACTCGGTGCTTGTAGTTTTTACAAATAGTTCAATGTCTAGTGGTTGAAATAGATAAGACTGACACCGAAATTTAGTAGGTAATAGATTTATTTATCTCATTACAGGCGCAATGATGAATCAGACGATGAGGAAGTGGCAAGCTCCTCAAAGAGGAAAAGCAAAACTGAATTGAATCTCCTCAAGAAACGCCTGAAAAATATCATGAAGAAAGTGATCGATCATACTGATGAGTAAGTACTGAATTTGCACTAAAGCTGATTTTTTATCAAGGGTCAATAAATTGTGCTTTATTATTCCTAAGCATATTTTGTATACCCAAACGTTTTAAAAGCATTGATCATCCTTATCCTAATCCTTTTTTTAAGCTTTATAAACTACTTATAATATCAAGATTGCTTAGTATTGTAAAATATCTTTTGTATCAGATCGGGCCGCGTGCTGTCAGAGCCGTTCATGAAGTTGCCGTCACGGCGGGAACTGCCAGACTACTATGACGTCATCAAGAAACCACTCGACATCAAGAAAATCATGAACAGAATAGAAGAGGGCAAGGTAGCGTTCAAAACAATAACGATATTAAATAACTAGTTAGTATTTACCACGGAACAGAGAAGTAGATGGAAATGCTATACGACCAACTTACTAGCGGACCCGCTGTCGCCAAAACTCACACATGGAACTGATAATAAACATAGTCACTACATGTAAACAATTGTTTTTATTGGTCGCATATCCTTAGTGTCAGAATGACCTTATTTCTAAATGCTGCCAAGCAAAAACACACCTTGTCAGTAATGAATAGAGTTTACTTTACTAAAACCCATAATGTATTTACGACCTTCCGCAACTTACTTCACGTTCGCGTTGACATACAAAAAATTCAACTAATTAACAATAGGTGGCGTTCCTACATTTAACAATGTAAGTTGAACTTTATTCCTTGGCAAATAAAGTTTATGTTTACAATTGTTATGTTTTTTGTTTCAGCATCTCCACTATAGATGGAAGCAGTGTTACATTAGAATTAGAATAAATATGAATTGAACTTTACTGCTTTGAAAATAAAGTCGATATTAGATTAAGAAAACGCAATACGATCACAGCAAAACACAACCGAACACGACAATAAGACAGGTACGACTGAGGTATAGGTTTGCGATCCCCCGCTTACTAGTGGCGCGCGTGCCCCGCCTACTTCACACTTCCATCTACTTCTCTGTTCCGTGGTATTTACTACTTCGTCTGTGTAGACTTCAATTTGGGCTAGAGTAAATAAGTGATTTTGCCATGGGAATAAGACTTATTTTTTCGGTAAATGTTGCCTATTTTCTTCCTACGGTGTCGCACTATATCTAATATTTTTTTTTTTAAATCGGTTCAGCCGATTAGACGTGAAATCGTAACAGTCACATTTATAGATAAATAGATAATATTAGGAAGGATAGTAGTAGAAACCAAAGTTACATCTTTTCTTATATCCTCTTTCCATCCAGTACAACGACATATCAGACTTGGAGCGCGACTTCTTCACCCTCTGCGCGAACGCCCAGACGTACAACGAGGAGGCGTCGCTGATCTACGAGGACTCCGTGCGCCTGCGCAGCGTGTTCATCGACGTGCGCCGCCGCCACGAGGCCGGGAACCACTCCGACGACTCCGATGACAATGACAAAGGTATTTATGGGGTGTATATTGTAACTAGAGATGCGCCGAGTAACACTTTTGCCGAGTACCGAGTATAACTCGGTTCAATTTTTTTTAACCGAGTACTCGGCCGTGTAACTCGGTTCTAAGAAAATTCCCAATTTCGCGCGTGTACAAACGAACACAAGTATATTTAGAAGAAAATTTGTTGGCAAATGGTTGACAGGGCACCAAACAAGGCATCATAATTTACATTTATTAAATTTTAAATATTGATAATTTTTATTACTGTTCCTTTAATTTTGTCTCACTAGTACTCATGCATTAGCATAATTTTGATTCTATTACTCGAGGATGTCAAAGATTTCCTCAATCAGTACGTTTTGGTTAACACTGTTGTTCAATCATATCTACCTATATTGCTTTCTTAAAACAAAGTATATTACTTTTTTGGTACTCGGTACTCGGCATTTGTATACCGAGTTACTCGGCCGAGTACCGAGTACCAAAAAACACGCCGAGTACGCCGAGTATAAACCGAGTACTCGGCCCATCTCTAATTGTAACACTAGTGGCCTCTGATGACAATGATAAAGGTATTTATGGGGTGTATATTGTAACACTAGTGGCCGCACGGGATTCCATTCGCGTGGAAGTCGGTTTCCAGTAAAAATGAAAAGTTTTCCTGCGGTAAAAAGTACCGAATGTGTTATTCTGATGTATAAACTATATTACTGTAAAGTTTCATCTAAATCCGTCCAGTAGTTTTTACTGGAAGAGTAAAAAACATCCATACATACTTTCACGTTTATAATATTAAAGTTGGATTGGGTATAAAAAAACAGAAAAAGTTATGAAAAATTCTTTAACTATAAGCAAGTTCGTTCTAAGACTTTGACGCTTTTGGAATTATCATAGATCATGGCACTTGTAGGATATTAATGGAATGATTAAAATATTTTATGTTTAATTAATTCATTAACAAATTAATTAGTTTGGATCTATAGTTGTATTAGTAATAATGCTATAAGTAGTAGCTCATGATACTTATTCCTCAATAAAAAAAATACGTATTTTACAGATGATGAGGACTCTGATGGGGAATCCAATCGTTCAGTAAAAATGAAAATTAAACTAAAAGGCAAGGGCAAGAGCACTCCGTCCCGGAAACGACAGAAGCGCAAATATATCTCAGACGACGAGGAGTATGAAGAAGATTAATGAAATCCTTTAAATGTTCTGTAACTCATTTTTAATATTTGATAAGCCTAAAATAGATTTAAGAATATTAAGATCTTAAGAACTCAATTTTATTTACTTGATCAATATTCGTGACATCATATTTTAAATATTTAATTGATTTAGTATTCAAGAACAGTGAAATATTAATAAATTATTCTCAGGTTATGATCTAATTATAAATTGACATTTATGAATTTTATCAGTATATTTCTCTGTAATACGTTTTTAATGTTAGCAGTAGCTTATGTGCTTTGGCATTAAATAAAACTATTTGTATGGTAAACGTTTTTTTATTTCACTCTCAAGCTTTTCATTTAAAACCCGTCATTCATTTGCATTTTTCATGATTGCAACATGCATAAGCAATTTTCTAAAATGCTACAAATTAACATATCTGTAGGTACATTCAAGTTAAGTATTAAGTAGCATATACCCAATCTCCATTTTTTATAGAGTTGGACATTTAGTAGTACATTGCTATCTTTACAGACAATCAGAGTCTTGGAGAAATGATTAATGCTTTGTGCAAATTAACTTACCTACTAGAAGTTAAATAATTTACATTGTGCATTGATTTCAAGTGTGAGAGACGACTTGAGCTATGTTTAAATTTTTGTTTGCAAACTGGACAAGGGAATTGTTTGTCTTTTGTATGGCATAGCAGGTGTTCGCGCAATTCCCCTTTGCTAAAAAAAGATTTTTCACATAACTGACAACTGTGTGTCCTCTCTCCAGTGTGTCTGAAAAAGTTTGAAATATTTAATATCCTTGTTTGTTGTCTATTGATCTAAAAATTAGATAATATTGCATAGTCGAAGGAAATATACTTTAGAATTAATTACGTTCACTAATCCAAAGTTGATTGTAATGGTTTCTGAAACATTAATAAGTTCTACTTAATTTCTTATACATATTTTGTTTTTTTTACATAAATTCTGTAGGTATTGAACTATAAGAACATCAAGTAAATACTATTTTTACAGTTTGAGATAAGTAGAATAAATATTCCTTTTTACCCACCTTTTCATATGCTGAGTCAAATGTTTTTTAGAATGTGTTTTCATACCACAAACACACTCAAAAACTTTAAAACCTAAATGTCTTTTTTTGTGGTTAGTTAGTTCCGATGCAGTTACAAACATGCTTCCGCAATCTTCACAACTAAAGTCAAATATTTTTTTATGCCTATTTATGTGTTCTTTTAAACTGGTTTTGGTCTTAAGTGTTTTTTTACAAATATCACAAATAAATTCACCAACTTTATGAACATTCAGGTGCTTTTTTAGTGTATTTTCAAGTTTGAACTGTTTTCCACATTGAGGGCATGTATATTGTTTTAAGTTGCTATGTAGCGAGTTTTGGTGGTATTTAAGACTGGAAAGTTGTGTGAAAGATTTTCCACATTCACAGTTGTAAGGTCTTTCTCCATTATGCCTTCTCATGTGATTAACAAAAGTTTGCTTGTATTGAGTATTGTATGAGCATTCTGAACATTTAAATTGCTTGTTATTGAGTGTGGCCTTCCTGCTATACACTTTATCATTTCTTTTTCTTTTAAAGTTTGATAAATCCATGCTTAATTCAGGAGAAATGTTCGTGATTTCTTTTATTTGTGTTTTTTTCTGTCCCTTTGATGTTAAGATATTTTGATTTCTAGGTTCATTAGTTGCATCCATTTTACAATTAAAGTTTTTGTGACTTATCACATGATTTTGCAAATTAGTTCTATTATTGAATGTTTTTTTACAAACATCACAAATCATCATCTCAGTTTTTTGAATATTCAGATGTGTACTTTTAAGCCTTACCTGTTTTTTACACTGTAGACTTATTAATTGTTTAGTGTTAGTTTCAATGACACCATGTTGTACTCCTTCATCAGATACATCCCCTAGTACTTGAGTAGAAGCATCAACCTTTTCCTTTAGTATTCTTTTTATTCTTTCCGTAGATAATATGCAATTGGCTCTGAACTTATAAGCTGCATCCAAATCTTGCTTACAAAAAGTACAAATAACCGATGGTAAGTTTTCTTCACTTTTAAGTACTATTTGAAAACATAAATAAACAGTATTTAGCACCGCTTTCGAGGCGTCAGCTTCTGCAAACAATTCTATTAAATCCTTTCTTTTTTCTACACATATTCTACATATTTTATTTGACATTATTAATTTATAGCTTAGCAAGTGAACACAACTTCACAATTATTATTTATTAAACATTTGGGTTTGTTTTGTTACAACACAAACAGTAACAAACAAAATACATCAACAAACGACAATCAGTGTAACCAACACAACACCTAAAACAGAAACCTAAAGAACTAAATAAAATATCCCTGAAAAGAAGCAAATGAAATATTGTGCTAAATAAAATAAATAAAAAAATACGAATTTGATCGTATTAAGAGTTATATTTTTTAAAGACAAAGATAGCCAAAAAAATCGCATCCGACTTAATTTTTCCATTAATTTAGAACTACAACCCCTAAGTTGGATATGCAACACAGGCCTTTCACAAACCTTGCGTTCCGTAAATCGCTTACAGAACTGTGAACGCTCAAATCGCTTACAACCGTTCCGATTACTTTTAGCGCGATATTGACAGTTATTGCGTCAATTTAAGTTTTGACACCGCTTACGCCGACCATACTCCAAAGTGTTGGTTCTCTGAGCGCAATGTTAATGACGTCATCGTTCTCACCCATGGTTGACCATGGACGCGCTCTCGTTTCAACGGAACGGTGATGTGAGCGTTAAAATCACTTTTATCTATTTGCGGTACGCAGGGTAACACTTACTCCCGGCTTCGCACTTCGCGCGTGTTAAATCCGGAGTAAAACCCCTTTCCCTATCTATACTATGATATCCCTACTAATATTATAAATGCGCAAGTAACTCTGTCTTTCTGATACGCTTTCACGCTTAAACCACTGAACCGATTTGGTGAAATTTGGTACGAAGATAGAACTGAACTTGGGAAAGGACATAGGATACTTTTTATGGCGAAAGAAAGGGTAGAAGGGGCTGAAAATTTGTTATTGTCAAACATAAAAATCATGTAAGATTGTTCAAGACATATTCATGTATCGAATAAATAGACGAGTTGATAGGTGCAATGAGGAGAAAAGCGTACACGGGGAAACTTCCTACTAATATTACAAACGTGAATGTTTGTTACTCTTTCACGTAAAAACTACTGGATGGATTAGAATAAAACTTTACAGACTTCTACCTATCCATTGAGCCTAAGAACTATTTTTTATAGTAACCTTACTTATACAGTGTTGTTTATAGTGTGAGTTACCTACTAGAAGGTATAATAGGTTTTGTTACAAGTAATAAAGACATATCCATGCAATAAAGTGTTTTTATTGCTAAAATTTTTAAGCTTCTGCTTGTGATTCCAGCTTCTTGATGAAGGAAGCCTTCTTCTGGTTGATTCTGTTCTTTCTCTCTGCCAGAGTGAGTTGGCGTTTGTTCCAGCGTTTTTGTTTTGCGGGATCTTTCTTTGCCTCCTTCTTCTTATGTGCAGGATCAGCTCTTATCGCCTCATGAGCTTTTTTGTAAATGGACTCAATCTGTAAACAATATTATATTGTAAAACAAAACAGATGAAATGGAGGCGACAATCATAGCACCATGATTGTTACTCAAAATGTATCAGAATAAAATGCTAGGAAAGTGATTTATCGCTTGCCCTGTAGATTTATAATGCAATACTTTAGTCCAACTTCGACACTGGACCTTCAGTTATAAAAATACAGTAATTTGGTTGGACGTGATATTATGTGTCAGTAGTAGGTACTTACACTGTCAGCATTGACTCCTAATTTGATGTATTTGCTAAATTGTCTCTTGAAAGCATCATCATCTTCTTGTTGTAAATTCCGCATGTATTCAGCAACGTGAAGTCCAAATATGTGTGCTCTGAAATAAATTTAAATAAACAAATTACTAACTTGCCATTTAAGATTTTTAAATCTAGACATATGCTTGTTATATTTTTGTTATCACTACCGGTTTAAGAAAATGTTTAAATTCAAATTCTTTGACAACCAGAAGTTTTGATGGTTTTATTTAGCTCCAAAATTTGGCTGACCAAGTAGTTAAAAATCTTTCTACATGGTGGATGAATGAAGCAAATAAATAAAGATAATAAAAATGTTTTATAAGTTTAAACCTGTGAACTTCAGCATTAAACTTTTTAGCTTCGGCATCATAACCAGGGAATCTTTTGATGGAGTGTGGGATATTCAGACCACCATCAACCGCACCCTTCATGGCACCAAATACTCTGGCACCAGTAGTGGTACGGGCTAGACCAACATCCAAGTAACATCTGTGAAAAAAATAATAATTAAGGATGTGGATAATAAGGTACATAGTTTTATTACTTGTGTTTAAGTAATCTCAGAAAGTTACGAATCAACAAGTTTTGATAGCATTGTACGTGCTTTCAGACCGCCCGTAACATTATCATCATAGAGAAAGTCAATACATATTGTAAAGAGAGAAAGCTGATATTTCGAAATGAACAATGCTGACCAATTATAAATGATATTATACAAAAATAAATGTCAGTAACATACCTGAATGCTCCTGGGCCATTGTCTACAGGTTCTACATTAAATTCATCTCCAGTCACTTCAGTGGCTCCTATGTAAAGGCTGTCAAGGCCTAATTTGTTCAACAGTCTTCTGGCCAGCAGTAGTCCTGTGCTGTAGGCAGCAGCATAGTTTGTAAGACCAACCTACAATAGTAATGTTATTATTAAAAAAATCAAAATTTAAATAATGTTATTTAGTTTGGTGACATTAAGTGTTCAGAAATTGAACATATAACAACAGTTTTGTGTTTACGTCATTTTCAGACCGCCCGTTCAAATTCATCATTACAAAATTATAATAAATTAATTAAGTACATCTGCATTCATTACCTTGATACCATATTTGGGAAGTTCATGAGAGTAGGCAGCACAAACAATGTGGTCACCTTCAATACGAGAGTATGCAATTTGGCAGGTTACATCTTTGTTTGACAAACGGACAATCAGTCGGTACTTAGGGGTGTTGTATTTGTTCTTGTCCTGGATCACCAGACGCTTGCGGGCATAGTAGTCAGTTTTTCCTTCACGACGCCTCTTGAATTTAACTTGGTACCGCTTGAAGTACTGCTTGTTCTTGACCACCTTCACGAAACCCTGTAAGTGACGATTTATTAAGCTAAACGTATATTTATTACTTATATTATTTGGCATAGCAGTATGTTTATCAGAGACACTTTATAATCAGTTATGCCAATTCAGAAATAAAAGTTGAACACATCTATGTGCATAAAACATGACACAGAGGAACAACTTTAACTCTTCCTTGGCATCAGATGACGCGCATGTGTCGGTTTTTCATCATACATAAAATAATTACATTTAAAAAAGTTTATATAAAAAATCACTGAAGCAGAATGATAGCCTAATGATCGAGCAGAATTTCTATTTTGAAGTGTTACTTTCCAGGTAAGAAAAAGAGGAGTTTTTACAAATAACAAAACAATTGTTTAAAAGAATCAAGCACCAAAATAATAAATATCTACGTGGCTTGGGTGGTAGAACAGCTTTGAGGTTATTTCGTGGCCGACCATTTCTATCACTAAGTATTAGCAGCATCATTTACAGGAACAATTGAAACACTACATAGAAAACAATAATCTAACACAAAACTTATGTTGCATCACATATTTTAACGATAAACACTCACCATCGTGAATAAAACTCAAATTCGGTCAAATTAACCTGAAACAAGTCCGCGAACGGACCGACCGAAAAGAAAAAGATACTATTTTGCCGATTGACTGACCGACTGACAATTAGATTGACACTCGTGTCTTGACGTTGTCAATCGATCAATCCTCCAATTTTAAGTTAGGGTGCGTTCCAAAAAAGATAACGAGTTATCGAGTTTTATGGCGATAGGTCTATAGTAATTAGATAAAATTAAATCAAAATTTAAAACCAAAGAAAATTCTAACGCAAAGTGCTTCATAAGGAAACGTCACGTGATAAATAATGAATATTACGGCGTTTAAGCGCATCTTAATGTTTGGAAACACTACCAAAATCGATTTTTTCTTGTTACGATGTGAAGTTCGTCCATATTCGTTACGTTATGGCTTCCTCCTATTCATATCCTGAATTATTTTTGGCGGGTTTTATATTTACCTTGCCTTTTCTATACGAAAAAAGTAATGTTTTCCGGTATCACTTAAAGTTTTTTCTTTATTATTCTTATGTTCTGACAACATGTACTGTTTTATTACCTGTTGTGCTGTTATATCCACGCGATGTCACAAACCTAATGTGAGTTATCGATTTTTTTCTTTTATTATTTCTAAATTTAAACTTATTCTTCGCGTGCCTTGATAAGCTTAGTTTGCAAGTTCGCTGAGTCCTTTCTCACTGTTCACTCACATGGTTATTTTCTATTTTTAAGAGAAGCCTATTTTAAATTATTGACGAATGATTTATTTGTATTTTTCAGAGTTGCTTCCAGGTTTTGTAGGTATGCATCCTACATAGTTGGTATTGAATGGGAACTTCAGGGATTACAGTACTGGGATACTAAAGAAAGTTGTATTGTAGTATCTAACCATCAGAGTTCATTAGATATTTTAGGTGGGTACGTTAATATATTTAGTAATTAACTGTCAAAATTAAATATTTGTGTTTTGCAACTATGTAGGGTACAATCAGATACCAAATTTATTATCTTCGGTTCCTTCACTTTATTTGAGGAAGACGTATTTATGAGGCATTTTTTGAGTCGGTAAGTTAAATAATAGATGCAATAATAATAACCTTAAGTAGGGTAGTTAGGCATAGTCAAGTTATGGGATATCAAAGCGAGAAACAATGATTATTCTTCATGAAAATATTCATTCATAACAAATATTATAACATAAACCGTAGTTAATATTCCGCAATTGGCTAAAAAAAAATAAAAAAACATGTAAGATTACTATTTATACTTCTGTTTTAAGGTATGTTTGAGATGTGGCCGCGAATGAAGCGGTGTACAGTTGTTGCTAAGCGTCCGTTAATGTACCTTGGAGCATTCGGATTTGGAGCTTGGCTCTCGGGCTTAGTTTTCATTGATCGTCTCAAAACAGAAAGAGCTCGTCAGGTTATGATGGAAGCTACACAGCGAGTTATTGAAGAAAAGGTAACTAAAACGTTACGAAAGCTTAGCCAGTGCCTCCCAAACTGTTCATTGTTTGCAGCGCCTTGGGGCACGGGCTAAATTGTCCTTGGACATCATCACGGTGCGACCAAGTCTATTTTTAACTAATAATAAATACTAAATAAATAATTTAAAAAAACCTTTTAGTGTTCGGATAAGTTTTAGGAAACATTGGGTTAAACTTTTGTTTCGATTATGTGACTAACATAACACTATATATTTTTGCAGACTAAGCTATGGATATTTCCTGAAGGTGCAAGATTTAATAAGGGGACTATTCAGCCTTTCAAAAAAGGAGCATTCTACCTTGCTATTGATAGACAGATTCCAGTAATGCCTGTAGTCTTTAGTCAGTATTATTTTATAGATAAAGACACTAAAACTTTTGAACCTGGTAAGTCATTTTCATCATTAATTAATTATGTTGGTACATTTTTTTTATTGTACTTACTAACTTAATTCATTTTGAATATTTCAGGAAAAATAGTAATTACTACTCTACCGCCTATACCAACTAAAGGAATGACTAAAGATGACGTTGAAACGTTGGCGGAAATGACGCGACAGCAAATGATAGAAGTATTTAATGACAGTTCCAAGGACTTGGTCATGCAAAAAAAGATGGCATTTTAAACGTATAACTAAGCCGAGTTATTTATTCGTTAAATGTACGATATATATCCTTTCTAGTCAACA
The DNA here is from genome assembly GCA_916618145.1 of Emmelina monodactyla. NCBI lineage: Eukaryota > Metazoa > Arthropoda > Insecta > Lepidoptera > Pterophoridae > Emmelina > Emmelina monodactyla. The sequence continues at coordinate 8,132,410 of OU745304.1, read as the reverse complement.
ATTGAAGTCAAATTAAGAATTTTATACATTTAGTTATTTAAGGAAAAGCTTTGTACCTATAAAGTTATTTTAATGTCACTTATTTGTTTGACAAGAAGGCTAAGCCAGTCTCACTTAGTATAAATAAATCAATTAATTTTTTTCATTGTATAAATTCATGAAATACATGTCGAACCTAAATTTACCTTCGTTTTTAAAATAAGTTCATGGTCGAAGGTCCATTATTACAATATTACTAACAAAGAAAACTAAATATACGTTTATAGTCTTCCCCCACAGAGACGTCCGTTAAAACCACGATATAATACAGCTTGGATATTCCTTCCTTAACCTTATTATAACGGATCCTGCGATATTACCGAGTTTTTTTGCTATGAGAGGAAGGCTTAGAATGGTTAGTTATTAGCCGGTTTTGCCACTCACCGATAGATGTCACTAATTACACATTTTCAAAAAAATCGTTACTTTTCTAGTTGCTTTATTTCATTTTGTGAAAGCATCTTGTAACTAGTATTTTCCGAAAAACACAAATGCCATTATTAATAAAACTGCTTTAATATTCTTGTAAAATATGCAATCTATTGAATAGAGCAGAAAGAACAATAAATAAAATTGAATGTCACTTAAACTAATGTTTTACCTACAAGGCAAAACTAAATAACAATTATATTGCAACAAAACTGTTTTACACAATACATTTCATGGTAAGAGATGAATTCTACTTTAGAAAACAAAAGTTTAACCCTGTGTTACAAAATGAAATAATAAAATTATTTCACCTAAAATGTATTATTATTGCTCTTATTGTTTTCTACGCTTTCGTTAATTTAGCTTGGCTATTTCTTAAATAAACGATTATTCATCCCAACTGTCTCCCCAATCTGCATTTGCATCGTCCCCGACAGGCGCGAAATTCAACTTACTGATAACATTTTCTTCATCAACACTTAGAACCGTTGGCTTTTCAAGAACTGGCATCATATCAGCAAAAAAGTCTATATCTTCATTCTTTGTATTCAGAACTTTTTGATTTTTTATATCTAACTCGGATATGTCAACTATGTTTTTCTTAGCTTCAAGTGCCGCTTTTTGGAGTAGTGTGATATTTTTTGTTGGATGTTCCTTGGACAGACTCATACTTTTAGGTTCATTGATATGCTCTACATCATCAACATTTTGATCTTGAAATGATTCTATTACCAACTGTTGATTGCTGTTTTCCCAATCAATCCAGTCTTCTTCACTTTCTGGTATATTATTTTTATTTATTTCTTTTATTACGTCATCATCTCCCGATTCTCCACCGACAGGTGATGGTCTTTCATTTAATGTGATAGTGTTTCCAAAGTCATTAGTATCAACACTACAAGTGTATAACGCTTGGGAGCAAAAATCATGTGACAAATTTTTATTAGAATAAACATCATCATGTTTTACTACAATTTTTGTGCTTGTAGAATTGGGTCTACCATCTGTAAATAGTTTTGACCTTTTGCCTCCTATTACTGTATCTGAACCCAATATTGGAACTAATTCACTGAGACAGAGTAGTGTTGTTGATACTAAATTATCATCCAAGTCTTTGATGCCTAAAAGGAGCTAAAAAAAGATTTAAATTCATGAAAAATAAGTTTACAGATTTTTGTGTATTGCATTATGTAATTAAATCATTACCTCTGGTAGAATATGTTGTGACAGTTCATCATGAGAAAACACATGTACATATTTTGAAAAATGTGTCAGCAGTAACATCCTGATCTGCATATCTCTAACACCAAATAACTGCATTAATCTAGGTTTCACATGCTCTTTGTACACAGACAAATTGAACAGTCCTGGTAATTCGCCGTTTTGTGTTCGACCTGAAAAAAAGGTAACATTATAGAAGTAGAATTGAATAGAAAGTAAAAATCATATATTTAACTAGGAAATTACCATTTTTCGGTTTTAAGATAAATGGTACAACATCTCTTCTGGCTGTAGCATCTAATAAAGTGAGTCTGGACAGAAGTAACCCTCCCAGTTCTTTAGCAACAGTTTCCTCATCATAACATTTAAGATTTTCTAAAATATTACTGAAGAACTGTGATTTCTCTTCTTCACTTTTTAAGGGAAGAAAATTAAGGAATTTGTAAATTGATATGAATTGGTGGTTGAAAAAGTTGTGCTGAAGGACATCTTTTAGCTTGGGTCTCTGTGATGGATCACTATGTTGCAAGAAATCTCTACAGTAACTTCTAAATTCTTTCAAATGTGGTACATCATCTGTAAAAGAGAGTTTATTAGCCAAATAACAAAAATATATCTGACAGGAATTTTGTTGGAAAATGTGTATTATTTATTTAACCATTATTGTGTCCTTTAAATGCATCTTCCACTAATACAGCAAAAGCATATTGGTCTACTGTTTTTGCACATTCATTTGCATCTTCATTTGGGTCAATTGCTTTATCATATCTGTAACAGTAAAAATAATTCAATAATAAATAAAACAGGCAAATAATTTTAAAGATTTACAGTAAGATCTACATATAATATACCTGTGTATTCTAGCTTGTTTTAAATATGTGGGAGTTAAATCAGTAAATGGACACAAGTATTGTAAACCACCAAGTTTCCATTGGCCATCACCAGTCACATAAATAGCAGACACACTTATGTTGTTGTGGGACATTGCAGCCTTAAAGAAATTAATTTCAATAAGATTTAAATAAGTATAATAATTTCCTTATAAAACATTATATTTGCATACTTTCTCATGAAGGAAAACCATTGCCCGGAGTATGTTGTTCAACCCAATGCACATTTGCAATGGTGTCTGATTAGGTAGAACTTGACTTAAAGGCTGTACATATTCCGTAGCTAAATGCAGCACCGATTTTCGTTGCCATGAAGATAAGTATCTCACTATACAGGGATGGCGAAACTTCAAAAGATTCTGAAATTAATCGTGTAGTTAAAATAAAATTAATTATTCATTAACAACAAATTGGATAGAGGTAACTATTTACATTAGAAAATTTCTCGATAGGAGACGAAACTGCCCATAAGGGTCCTAAAGCTGATTCTCCTCTGAACACTGAAACTGAACCATCACATTTCAAGCTGAAGTGTCTACAACTTTCATCTATTTTTGCTTGATGTTGAGTCCAAAAATCGGTAATTTCAGTGGCTTCATCTTCTATGACAAGTCCATTTAAATGAGATCCTTCGTTTCCCATTTTTTTACCAGCAGTAAGAATCAATTTTGATATACAACACCAAAAACTAAATTAAAGTTTAAATTGTGAATATAACAAATGCATTGAGTTAGGTAATTTATTTATAAAAAATATATATTTGGAGAAAGCAAAACAAATCCTTATTTTGCACGCACAGACTATAACCATAAGAACCTAGAGTAGGGTTATATTATAAACTTATTTTTCTTACTTGTATTTAAAAAATAAGTAAGATGTCGCTTCAGTATTATTAGATAAGTTAAAAGTTTTACTTGTTCTAGAGACTTTTTAAATTACGAGTTTGATACTATTTATAATTTATTTGGCTGTTTTGCATCGGTACTTTTCAATACACAGACGAATTACAGAATCTGTAAACTTATAGTCCACCCGAGTATAATATCTTCCCTTGCTGCATTATTTTTTTTAGAATCGTTGCTCTTTCTATATTTTTTTGTTGTCCGTAAAGGAGTTGTCCTTGCAGATATTTTTAAAAGATATTCCTTATCCGTAGATTTCCTAGGTCAATGTTGGTAAGTGCTGCCAAACCCATTTTTTGTCGGTAGATTTTCCATTTTATTGACATACCATCTCTGTAACCTAATCACGAATAAATAAATAAATAGTAGTAGACGCTCCTAATAACAAAATCCCGAATATATCTTTTTAAAATTTGGTAATTATTTTTTGCTCTTTTGACTATTGATGAACTTCTTTAAATATATCTCTTTTATTTATGAATGTAAGGTTTTTGTATAGAGAGTTCGATATGTAACGCTTCAGCCCCACTTTTTTTATTACAACATACAAAACATTATCTTTAGGGCGGCCGCAGACACATGGTTTCCTGATCCGGAATTCAGATTCGGAAACCTGAATGCTCAATTTTCATACAAAATGGGTATTTTTAAATAATAAAGAAATAGTAAAGACGTGTGCGTCGTGTTGAACATTTTGTAAGAAAATTGAGTATTCAGGTTTCCTAATCTGAATACCGGATCAGGGAACCTAATCAGGAAACCGTGTGTCTGCGGCCGCCCTTACTTTTTCTACTTATTAGGATTTTTTTTTTTATTCTACTATTTTCTACTGTTTTGATAAGTTTGATTTGACGTCTTTTTACGTTCCTCGTCCCCCACTAAAAGTGCCTATAAAATATGAACCTGCTAAAATGCTCTCGTCATCTCCTTTGGTTAAATGCTCTAAGTATGTGCAAGAAAAGAATATGTAAAAAAAAATATGTTTCGTTATTCCTTCTAAATCAAGATTGGTAAGTTTTTTTCTAAAGCGTATTATTTTGGCGAAAAAAATTATTGAATCTGGCGAAAATTTTAAAATTACGTCTGGCAACAGTGGCAGCCCTGATTTCAATTTGGCCAGTGGGGGGAAACTAAGAACAAAATATTTTTGTATGACCATCTGTGCAATGTTGCGGCAACATTATAGCACAATATTTGGAGATGCCATTAAAAAAAATATAGTAGAAAATGTTTAATGATAAAATTTGGTAATTCAAATTAAATTTGTATGCATTTAGTTTTTAAATTTAAATATCTATTTTATCTAACGAATGAAAACTTAATTTTTTATGTCAATGCCCATATATTTATGTTTAGAATGAAATAACGAAAGTATTGTAAGAAACCAAAAATTAGTATAGCAACACTGCACAAACATGTCCTCACTGTTTTTCCGGCGGGTCGTGTTTTTCTACATTTTTACAATTTTCTTGTGTAAAAGCTTTCCTAAGTGAGTTTACAGACGTTGAGTTGAGTATCTATTTATTCCTCCGTCTTACTCGTAACTTTTACATAATTTTTTTTTAGAATTGAGCTGTGATTTGAGATAGAGACTCCATTATTTTATGTTTGGTGTAAGTCCTACTGTGCTGTCGCTGTGATTTGAGAATTGAGATACATAGCTCGACTACCTACATTAAGTTTGGTGCACGTGCATTTTGTGAGCTGTACCTACCCCAGCTGAAATATGGCAAGTGTCAAAAAGAAGGGTGCTCGCCGGACTTGTGAAATATGTGGCATCAAAGAGGCACATTCTCCAGATACCATGTTTTTTGCCAATTTCCCATTGAACGAAAATCGGTAAGTATTTAACCCTTTGACACGGCCAGCCTACTTTGTTGTTCATATACTAGATAGTCCATCACTTTCTTTGTGTGTCTTTCAATGTGGCCTGCTCAATCTCATTTTAGTCACAATGTATGTATAAGAGAACAGCATCTGTCAAGTTAATTTTTTTCTAATTTATTTTTTATGTTATGTTTTTTATGTTGTGCCTTCGTTATTTCAGCTGCCGAGAATGGGTTCGAGTTACAGGAAATGAAGACCTTTCTCATTTGCCTTTACAAAAATTAAACTCTGCAAAGTATATTTGCAGTCTTCATTTCAAGCCGAAAGATTTTGCTAAGTCGGGAAAACGGCTCAAGAAGCGTGCTCAACCTTCCCTTCATCTGACAGCACCTCCACTGAATGATTATCAATTAGCTCACTTTCCACTCCACCAAGGTGAGTTAGTTTATTAATAAGATTTATATCTTTAAGGCATGGTAAAATGTAATTTAATGTAATGTATTGGCTCTTTCTGCATTGACATCTGTATACAAAGATTAAAAACATTTTTTAGCGCGAATGTAGCAGAATATAGTGGCTGCATCTGGCCCATTATCTAGCACCAGCGCTGTAAAAAATGTTCAAGGTGAGATTTATTTTCTTAGTCAGATACTACTAAAGATGATTTCAATAGTATACTAGGAACAGTACATTATATCAGTCAGTAACAATGCAATATATTTTTTAGATTCTGTTGAGACACATATGCCCTCAACCAGCAGAGTAGAACAATGTGGCAGCACAGTGGTTGAAGCGGGCCCATTGTCTAGCACTAGCGCAGTAAAAAATGTTCAAGGTGAGATTTATTTTCTTAGTCAGATACTACTAAAGATGATTTTAATAGTATACTAGGAACAGTACATTATATCAGTCAGTAACAATGCAATATATTTTTTAGATTCTGTTGAGACACATAATATTCTTGGTATAAATTTCAGATTCTGCTTGCTCGAGTTTACCCTCAACTAGCAGTGGAGATTCAATTAACACTGAAACTACAGCAACTTCAATCAATCAGGATCAAAAGGAGTCAAACGAAAGCTCGTAGAAAATGAAGGTAAAATTATGATTTGTTTATGGAGATTAAATAAGTTCCATTTAAAATCATCTAATAGTATTTTAAGAGTAATACATTAACGGAAACAAAAAAAATACAAAATCATAAAAAATCTCCGCACCAGCTGTTGGTTTTGTATGGAAAGTCAATTTATTTTTTCTTTTTTCTTTCTTCAAGAAAGATGCTCAGTATGATGGTCTGAGGCTTTGTTTTAAGATCTTTCAGTGATTAAGTTATGGCGACAAAAATAAAATTACAGACTTATAAAATCACACTAACACATTCTGTAGCCCAAACCACATTGGTTGCATTTTATAATTATTTTTAATTTTTCTTTTTTCAGAACTTACACCTAGGAAAAGGAAATTAGTTGAGAGGCTAACTAAAACTAAATGCACCTTAAATTCTTTAAAGAAAAGTGCTATGCTTATTGAAAAAATTAAGTCACCCGTTTTAAAAGAGATGGTGCTTAATGCTTGTAAAAATGAAAACAGAAAACCCAGAGGAAGGCGTTGGACCCTGCAGCATAAAATATCATGTCTAGCTATATTGAAAAGATCACCAAAAACTTATAGACATCTGGGTGCTGCTGTGACCAAGTATTAATCAGATGCACACCAATTCTTCAGCTAAAAATTAATTGAAAAATTTTATTGTGTATATTTCAAGTTATTTTTAGCGCAAGAAATTTAAATGTGTAAATAAAATAATACTTCAACTAACATTGTTTGTTTACTTTCAAATAAATTATTAAATCAAATATCAAATCCTATTCCACCCAGTCAATTACCGATATCGATTTTGTCGATGTTATGACATCACTATGTCGATATTATTCCTACTATGAACAGCACAACACTAGTTGTATACGTCAGTTTGACAGCTGTTAACGCTAGGTTGGCTAAAGATTGCATCGATCAGCATACAAAACCTATGTTCTAGGTTCCGACTCTTAAAACGTAGTGATTAAATCCTCTTTGAATTTGGCAGTTTTTGCGAACGAGCACGGACCGTGTTTTTATTTGTGTTAAAAATTATTTTCTGTAAAAAAAATGACCCAAGAAGAAATATCATGTGGATTAGAATTTATAAATACTCCAGCCTTGCAGACCAGCTTAACAGAAGCAATGCATTACCATTATTCTTTTATAGTTACTCCAATTGTTCATCCACGTTTTCGCCGGCATCATTTCGGAAATGCTGAAAAAGTTGGTGGTTTTACTCGGTCTGATATGATCTTAGCACCACAAGATTGGACGACCAAAATTGTGGCTAAATTGTCCTCTTATTTGGATGTGGATTCACCATGTTCTGCAATTAGGCAGCGTCACGAAGATATTTTGAATGAAGAGTTGTTTTACTGTAGAGGTCTGGGGGTACCTGCTATTATGCTTTCTTTACATGGCAGAGAATCTAACAATTTGGCTAGAATTTTGCAGTCTTATTACCAAACAAGGTTAGTATGTTAAAATAAAAACATTATAAATATTCTAAATAACCTAAATAAATCTTTGTCGCGGAATTTGGTTTCTGGTATAATAAATTAAAAATAGTGTTTTAACTTTTATTCCGAGCAGTTCTGCTAATCCTTTTTTAATAAAAAAATATAGTTTCAGCCTCTATTTGACTCATATATGGACACGCGTGCCTATGATGTCCAACAAGATACATAGAGAAACATTCATTGAAGATGATGATAATGAGGAGGCATTCCATGAGCCCTGGTACTGGTGGTCCAAATTTCATGAGAGAATGAACTGGGACAAACGAATAGGTGTTGTATTAGAGATACCTGCAGATTTACCTTCAGATGAAATAATCGATAGGTGGTTGGGAGAACCTGTAAAAGCGATCATTGTACCTACATCTATATTTCACAACAATAAGAAAGGGTATGTACTTATTACAGTAAGAATGCTATTAAAAAATAATGCATGTAAAAAAGTTGAAAGAATTAAAGTTTACGTGTAAGAGACATCTTTGTATAAGAAAATTATATGTTTTATATTCATACTAATTGATAATTATTTTCGTTTTTAAAATATTGACACTTTTTTTTAATTGGCAGATATCCGGTACTTTCTAAAGCTCATCAAAAGTTAGTAGTGAGTATGGTAGAACACGAGGCCCAGGTAGTAGTCAGTGGAGCCCAACGATCCAGAGTTGAATATTATGCCCAGTATCTCGACAGACTGTGGAAGCGGAGGCCAAATCCAGCTGATGATCCTATGCTCAGTTATGCAAGAGGGTAAGAATTACGAAAGTCCTTGAGAGGGTTGAAAACATTTAAACAAAAAATGTTCCTGCACCCTCTTTCATCTGCTATTTAGCCCTATATTATTTAAAAAAATAATTCTAATTAAGTAAATTATAAATGAAATGTAAAATGTTTAAGCTAAATAAACTGTTCGTTCCAGATGGGAGGATTATTTACAAACGCCACTGCAACCACTTGCTGACAATTTAGACACACACACATACAACGTATTTGAAAAGGATCCCATAAAATATGATCAGTACCAAAAAGCAATTGCACAAGCATTAACTGATTTAAAATATAACAATAATGGTGATAATTCAGCTCTTGTAAGAAAACATGATTTGACTGCAATAATAAGAATATGCTTGTTTTCATGAGGTATATTAACCACAGATTTTTATATTGGTTACAGCAAAACTTGATAAGTGGCCTAGCAATTAATGCCACAGAGTCAGGTCAAGGTGATGCTCCTCCGCGTAGTGAAGACACTCCTATTACTGTTATGGTTCTAGGTGCAGGCAGAGGACCACTTGTTAGAGCAACACTAAATGCTGCTGACATTACAAAAACCAAAGTTAAGGTAAAACAATTGTTAAAAAAAATTAAAACCGGCCAAGTGCGAGTCGGACTCGCGCACCGAGGGTTCCGTACAAACCTGCAAAAACTACTTAAAATTTTAAGCTTTTCGGAATTTTTCTGTTACCTGTGCTGTAAGCTATTGCTTCTTACCAAATTTCGAGATTCTATGTCAACGGGAAGTGGTCTTTAGGTTTTAATTCTCGTGCGTGTAGTTGCGAGTTTCAAAATATGCGGTATCAATGGTTGTACTTTTGCGTTTTGCGTTGACTTAGTTTTTTTTTTTTTTCACGGGTTAAAGGCAATTAGATCTAAGTATTTGATATGAATTTCAACTTGATAGCTCTACGCGTTCATGAGGAAAAAAGTAATAAGTTTATATTTATTAAAAAATATATATTTTGTAATGTAACTAAAAATTTAAGGTTTTCGGAATTTTTCCTTTATGTGTGCTATAAAACGTTGCTTCATGCCAAATTTCAAGATTCTAGGTCGACTGGAAGTACCCTTTAGGTTTTGATTCCCTTGCGAGTACTTGCGAGTTTCAAAATATGCAGCTTAAATTGCTGTTTCTTTTGATTGCGTTGACATAGAAGTTTGATTTTGTTACAGCTTAAAGGTATTATAGACCTGAGTATTTGGTATGAATTTCAATTTAATACCTCTACGCGTTTATGAGGAAATGGGTAGTAAGGTTAAAATTATTAAAAAAAATATATTATGTGATATAACTAAAAATTTATGGTTTTCGTAATTTTTCCTTTATCTATGCTATAAGACGTTGCTTCGTACCAAATTTTAAGATTCTGAGTTCACGGGAAGCACCCTGTAGGTTTTGATTCCCTTGCAAGTGTCGAAAATTTGCGGCATAAACGGCTGTATCTTTTGATTGTGTTGGCTTAGAAGTTTGATTTTTTCACAGCTTCAAGGGACAGTAGACCTGAGTAATTGATATAAATTTCAGCTTCATACCTCCACGCGTTCCTGAGAAAAAGGGTCTTGACAGACGGACGGACAGACGGACAACAAAGTGATCCTATAAGGGTTCCGTTTTTTTTCCTTTTGAGGTACGGAACCCTAAAAATGATAAAAAAAAGTTTATTTATTGGCTTTTGTTTTTTTAAATGCAGGTGATAGCAGTAGAAAAGAATCCCTGCGCAGTTGTTGTTTTATCTGCTCAGGCAAGAGAGGTATGGAAGGACAAAGACGTAACAGTTGTCTCAGGGGACATGAGACATTTAAATCTGTCTCCAAAAGCAGATATAATAGTCTCAGAGTTATTAGGTAAGAATTCTTATCTAAATTAAAATATTTTTTCTAAATTATTTTGTTAATCTAATCTGTCTTGTACAGGTTCTTGGGGTGATAATGAACTATCTCCAGAATGTTTAGATGGTGCTGCTGCACTATTAAAACCAAATGGCATTTCCATACCATGTCAGTACAGGTCTTATGTGGCACCAATATGCTCACCCAGATTGTGGGCAGCAGCTAAAACTGCATCAACATGTGGAGAACCCAACACAGAAAAGAATCATGAAACTTTGTGGGTAGTATACATGCAGAACAAACATGATATAGCTAATACAAAGGTAATTTTTATGATCTGACAAGATACTTATTAACTTAAACAATTGTCTTAATAATTATTGTTAAATTACAGCCAGTGTTTACCTTTGACCATCCAGCAAAAGGAGGGAGAGATATTGATGGTGAAGAAATATTGGACTACAGAGGGTTGCCATTACCAGATAACCGGAGATCTGCAACAGTAACCTGGATAGTTCAACAAAATAATGTAATGCATGGGTTTGGTGGATACTTTGATTGTTCCCTATATGGCAATGAAATGATAAGCATACTGCCATCCACACACAGTCCTGGAATGATTTCTTGGTTCCCTGTGTTTATCCCGTTAAAGGTAATTTTCATAAAGTTTATTTAGTTGTAAGAGGAAATTTTACTTATGTTTCTCTATAATTTCTTACCCATTAAGTAATAATTTAGTCTTATAATGTTCACCTTATTAATTAAGTTAAATTTATGTTTATTTCAGACTCCACTGAGAGTACAAAAGGGTGAAGAAATAAAAGCAACATTTTGGCGCTGTGTGGACACTAGGAGAGTCTGGTATGAGTGGATTGTGCAAGTTGGAGATAGAACCACTCCTCTTCATAACAGAAATGGAAGAAGTTCTGAAATGTTATTATGATTGTTATGTTTAACAGATTGTCTATTATAAGATAGTAGTTGTTGGAATTTAAAGTTAAGTTACCCAAGTGAATAAAAGAATTATAACATAATACTTTTTTAATGTGAAAATATAATTTACCTACAACTACTTAGATTATATGCTGTGTAAATCAACAACAAACATCTACATATTGCTTTGTGTGGCCAACCATTTAAATAGTTTCTTATTTTTTTACTTTTTGAAGTCTCACAATATTCATTTCTTTATGAAAGTCATCTATATTTTGCTCCCATCTTTTTTCAAAATAGATTCCTGCAAAATAAACAAAGAATTATGATTAAGTAAAGAGACTACCTGATATGTTGACTGATTACAGAACTTATAATTAAAATTACCTTGCAAGAATTTTGCATTATGTCCTGTAGCAATAGCCCAGGGCAGATAGTACTTTAAGTATAGGTCACGCTGCTTTGGCTTCAAACGTCCAGCCCCCCAAATTCCTCCACTAACACACATTGGAAGTTTTGTCTGAATACCTTCCACCCATTTGACTGTGACCTGGTAGTTTCACAAGAATGGTTTAATGATGAATGCTAGATGAAGCGATGTCTTATAAATAATAGATCTTACCTCGCCTAGCATAGTAGTTTTCATAAATAATGTGGCATGGACTAGATCATGGACTTCTCTGTAGCGTTGCATGACATAAGCCATTTCTGGATCAGTTATAAATTGTACTGGTAGTCTAGAATCGGCTGTTATATTATTGTCTCTCATGAAATCTGCATATACGCGACCGACAGTGTCGGAGGGTAATTGGGATAAATATTCGAATGATACTGTTGTAGTATTTATACGTGGTTTTTCTTTTAAGATTTCACTACCTTCAGATGTCTGTTGCATTTTGTCCCGCATATGTGCAATAGCTTTGTCACCTGTAATTTCTCCTAGGCAAGCTATCATATCTCCTCTATAAGGATTCAATAATGCGACTGCCGCTGAACCTATTGACAATACTGCTTTCTGAAACGTATTTGTTGGAATAAAGTTTTTTTGCATTTCTTCAAGGAAGGACATCGACGGCGGTGCTGTTGAGAGGGCGCAGCGACCAATTATAATACGTTGCATTATTAAATAATTAAATTTTCCTTCTTGGTTAAACAGTAAATAAACATCTGTTTATTTTGTTTTGACACAAAAAATGTCAAAAAGAAAAACAGAAATTGTAAACAAACCAATGACTATGGTGTGCCTATGAAAAGGTGCAGCTACATAAAAAAAAGTTGCTCTTACTTTAACCGACTCCTGTCCCGTGACGCGCCTAGCGCGTCATGAAGAAACCTTCAGGGAGGCCCATGACGCAAGAGATGCGTCATTAGAAAATAGTTACAATTCAAATTTTTATTTGATTTAATCAATAAAATATCTCATTTTATATAAAAATTAACTCATTAGGAACACCAATATCAAGGGCCACTATTTTTTTGGAAATTAAATTTGCCAGTGGTTGTCAACCATAGGGTGCCTACCTACAGGTAACTGTTTATCCTACTAATTATTGAAAAGTGTTATTATTAAAGCCAGGATTCGAACTTAGCAAATCTATAAAAATAATCACTATGTTTTGGTCACCAATGAATAGTTTAGATGTAAAAACGGAAGATTTTTGATTTGCGATAAAATACTTCCCACAGGTTGACAACCAATGGTGGAAATCTATAACATACCTTCCATCTCGTATAAAACATGTAGATCGACACTTTTAAATACACTAAACTAATAAATTAAACAAAACAAACAATAACAGGTCTCACTTTGTATTATTTTAGTTGAAATTGCCTAAAATAGCGTAATAACATCACCAGTGGCCCACGACGCGTTAGGTGCGTCATCATTTAGGAGGGCCCGTGACGCGACTAGCGCGTCATTGAATTTTGTATGGGGCCACGGAGGAAAGGCTCGAAAAATGATGGTGGCAAGGAGTCGGTTAAGAAATAATCATGTATAAAGAGTTGGATAGGAATCATAACTATTTCTTCCCATGAATTTATAAGTCTTGCCGGAATAAATGGGTATTTTTTTTCCTTCCCATTTAAGCCTTCCCTAATTTCTTTCCACCGTCTATTTCTAATGTCCTCTACTACCAAAGAACATATAAACCCTGTATTCCGCAAATAGATAAAAGCGATTTTAACGCTCACATCACCGTTCCGTTGAAGCGAGAGCGCGTCCATTGTCGACCATGGGTGAGAACGATGACGTCATAAACATTGCGCTCAGAGAACCAACACTTTGGAGTATGGTCGGCGTGCTTACGCTTGCTGTCAATACTTAAATTTACGCAATAACTGTCAATATCGCGCTAAAAGTAATCGGAACGGTTGTAAGCGATTTGAGCGTTCACAGTACTGTAAGCGATTTACGGAACGCAAGGAAACTATACAATAACTACCTAATTGTGACTCTGTATTTTTATGCTCGAGCAGTAAGCAAGCTAGCATGCAGCATACAAAGAATATAAGCAACATTTAACGAAAAAAAAAACAAGATTCATGAATTTGAGTGAGACACAGTCCAAATTATTGTCTCGTAGTTATAGAACTATCTTTTTTCTGTCTGTGCACATATTGTTTACATTGTAGCCCCAGATAGTTAACTAAAAACTGAATGGCAAAAATTAATTGAAACTTAAGCTAGTTGATCGTACAAATACAATTTTTAAAATGGAATGGTTAGGTTCCACTATATTGAAAACCTTCTGGAGACCGACTCTTAACGTGGTTAGGTAAATAACCTCAAATTTGAATTTCTTGCTTTGCTACCAAATTATATATAAGTTGTGTTATATTATAACTCTAGAACCCGGTATCATGCAGACAAAACACGCCTTGTGAGGAGACATGGTTATGAAGAGAAATTATGGAGTGGTGGATTGCTTCCACGGGTTCCAGGTAGCATAAGATCTATGCCTGAATATCGGTAAGTGTAACACACCAATTATGTGGCCCTAAGGTAAGCATAGTAAGAACTTGTGTTGTAGGTATCACACAATGGACTAGGGGAGAACCAAGTTACACCCAGACACGAGCCAATTTCGAAAAACATTTTACCATTACTGTGAAAAAGATAAATTTCAAGATTTCAGAGACTCAAGGTCAAATCTTGTTTGACTTAATATTTCTTGTTTTGTTGCAGCCCCAAAAATGCATGGTCAGACCGTAGATCATTATTTGGTCAAAATGATTACATTGATATCCTGGGGCCTGGGAATTTACATCCTGTTAAAACCCTTTATAATGTGCCTGCTTGGATTAGGGGAGTTAGTGGCAATGAATACCAAGTAAGAAAACTTTCAATGTAATGTTCCCTATATGATATTGATTGAAGTATTGTAATGAATTCCTTCTCAATTGATATTAATCCTTCCATATTGTCCTAACAATGAATTATGAATCAACTTTGATCACATCTTTTTGTCATTGTTTTCAGATTCTTTTAAGAAAGAAGAAAATGTGGTCACAGACAGCAACAAGATTTGTGAGACCTACAAAATGGAAAGAACTGGAAAAGCGTATGTCATTCCTGTATAGGAAATTGAATAGAAAAACTAAAACTGGAATGTCACCAGATTAGTTTGAGAATAATTATTAAGTGCTTAGTGGTAATATAAAGAAATTAAAGTAGATAATTTTCGTTTTATTCATGGCTTTCCTTACACATGTAGTCAATAATTAACCTAATTGTTGAATTGGAATTCCCCAGTCTTGTTTGATGAGGTCGGCAGCTTTTTCTGCGACCATGACTATAGGCGCATGCGTATGCGCGGCCGGGATGCGCGGCATGACCGACGCATCGACCACTCTTAGGCCTCTGACACCATTAACCTTAAGTCTGGGGGAGACAACTGCCGACGGATCTTCTGCAGGTCCCATCTTGCAAGTTCCTGACTGAAAGATGAGAAACAATAAGGAAACAGATTTTTTATCTGTAGTTTTGGTTTAACTTTGATGTAAATATATGTACCAAATGATCGAGTGTGATAGAGGTCTGCATGATAGCGCACTGCCAGTATTCATCAGAATCGAACACCATTGATTCGCAGCCTGGGAACGGCACATCGTGCAGCCTTGTGTCGTATCTCTGAAACGCTTTGGTTCCGATTACTTTTTGTATCTGTAAAGAGAACGACATAAAGGTTAGGCTTTTTAAATACGGTTGTATGAACTGAAGCAAGTTAAATTACCATATCTTGTTCACTAGGTATCTCACAACTGTTCTAGTAAGATTACCGAAAAATACTTTGTAATTTGTTACACGTTTTCGCACCTAGCTTCTATAACAAGGCATAAAGTAAACTAACTTAAAAACAGAGTTTAGATTAATTAAAGATTACCATTCTCACTCCTTCCACCATAGCGCCCAGGTCTTGCGGATCCTCGAAGTAGTTGAGATATATCCGTGGGTGGTCAGAGAAGTTGCCACTGCGCAGCATCAGTCTGCCTACACTCCTCGGTCTAATTAACACCGGGTTCATTCCGAAAGTCCTCTGACGAACTTTTGGCGGCAGCGATCCATAAACCTGCCAGTACCATTTGTCGGTGACGCCTGAAAACAAATACGGTGCTTAAACTGAGAGAAAAATATAATATGTATTCGTGATAAAAAAATACTAGCAATCGGTAAGGTAAGTTCGTACAATCATAAATTTAATGTGTGTGCCTTTGTAGTTAAATAGCTATAACTCTGTCGATAGCGTTGCATAATAAAATAAATAAAAAACCACTTTGTGCTTAGCTTTTACTTAGATTTCTATTTAAAACCTTACATAAAAATTAGCTAGGTTTAAGTATGTAACTTTTATCTCTAGTTTTAGTTACATTATTTAAACATTTCAGCAGAATAAAATAAATTACCTAACTTTTAGATCTACAAACTTTACGTGGGTACCTAAAGGTAGTTTAGACTTTTCAAAATTAAAAGCAATCATCATTGAGGAAGTTCCATTACTTAGCGGTATTATTAATGTCATCAGTAAATCTTACGGTTTTCATAAATGAGCTCAAGTCAAGGTGAATCATAAATCTTAATCGTGTTGTTAATGACCTTTCTCAATATAAATTGATAGGTACGCAAAACTAAACCTGTTTTATAAAGGTTTGACCGTGACATATAGACCTACAAGAATTTGATGTAACACGTCATCAATGCAAACATGCAAAGTAGAGTTGAGGGGGGCAATTCTGTAACTTACAACGTGCAAAAGTGGTGACGAGCGTGTGTATGAACATTGCAAAAACGTCACCTAAATAGAATAATATAGAAACAGCGCAGCGGCTTTGTTTTAAAATTCCCAGAATTGGGACCCAGTTTAGTATTTATGTTACGGCTAATACCCGAAGTGCGGCTACACCTAGTTTTAGCCGGTTAGAAACATCAATAGGTTAGGTTAGTTAGGTAACTTTTTTGATACCATCCAGAAAAAGGAGTCCAGCGTGGCGGGACTCCGTCGACTCATGATTCAAGCCAGTTTTTATATACATAGGTATAATTTTTTTTTTACAGTTTTCCATATAAAAAACACTTATAACCGGCTAAAACTAGGTGTAGCCGCACTTCGGGTATTAGCCGTAACATTTACAAATTTAAAGTTGGTTTAATAGGTTTCAGAAGATTCTAAGGTGAAAAACACGGTCACGTGACAATACCGACTAAATGATAGTTCATTGTTTTAATAAGAACCTACCTATTGCATGCTATTATGTAGGTATACGATCTACCTACATTTTATTTAAAGATGTACTGAACTGAATTTTAAGATGTATGAACTTACAATTACTTGCATTGCTAGATGAACTGTGTGCCAAAAGTACATAGATAATTACATTTCATATTGCTAAAACGAAGACATCGATGTACCGACATTTATTTACTTACACATTTTTTTATTTTTCCAATCGTAATACCTAAAGTGAATCGTAAGTTTAACCATATTTATGTATCAAATATTATTATTTTGAAAAGCTATAGATTGCGTGCAAAAAAATATAATTTAAAAGGTATAAGACCCCATCAAACCAAAATCGATGCTTATCATATGTTTTTTTTTGTTTTATATTATTAGATACTAGCTTTTGCCCGCGGCTTCGCACGCGTTAAATTTGGAGTAAAAACCCTTTCCCTATATGTTATTATACATATTAACTTTCCTCATGAATCACTCAATCTATTAAAAAAAGCCCATCAAAATCTGTTGCGTAATTTAAAGGATCTAAGCATACAGACACACAGACGGCGGAAAGCGACTTTGTTTTATACTATGTAGTGATTTATACAGCTTTTATAATCTAACAGTAAGAAGGAAAGTAATTAATAGTCTAACTAAACGATCTAAATCAACAACTCTACTTATAACAGTATTCTGTTTGCTATTTTCGCTCAGGTTTAAGTTTTTTGTGTAATACCTACCACCGTGTATATGTTAATCTAGATCAGAAGTTCAGGCTCAGGAGGTAATTAATTAGATACAGGCACCAAGAACACCTAAAGTCAATAACCCCTTACGGAAGGAATATACAGAATTTTTCAAGTGTTAGATTTGAAGCTTCGTTAATAGTTCGATTTTTACCAACTTTATTAAAATAATCGTATTTAGGTACGAAAAACAATGTTTTTAATACCTATATTACTTTTGTTCGAAAATAAACATAGCAACAGCATGTTTTGCCATTTTGCCAATTCATACTAAATGATGGAGGTTTAAAATTACAAAAAAAAACATCATATAAAACGTATGATGATGATTCTCTAGCATACCTACTTGTCTTCTCACTTAATATGTGCCTATGCGTAATTATGCTTAGCCACTAACCCAACAAAGACCGCAGCAGCCCCAGCATATCTCCAGCGAGCGAGCCGCCGCCCATCACCAGCTCGACATCAGGCCTGGTGGGTGAGGAGTCGGAGGCGGCGTACTTGGTGCGCGTGAACACCATCCCCGCCGCGCCCCCTGGCAGCGTCAGCGGGCCCCCGCCAGCCATGTACGCTACTGCTGATGATGGCGACCCTGCTATCACCTGGAAGAAGAGACTTTTGAATATGCCTAACATTAATGTTTGATGCGATGATGACTAACGGCCGAAACCAATATTCTACTATAGTTAAAGCCTTGGTTATTGGAAACTGCTAGTTTTGTTTTTTGTGACGTGTTTCTGTCATTTCCATTTCCATATCAACAGCTTTCTACCATAGTTTATTGAGACGCAAAAACATGGATAATAGTTACCATAGCTACACAAATAACAAGGCGCCAAAGGTTGGTAAAATATTGGTTTTGGCCGTAAGAAGTTGTTATTTTTAGAGAACTTTTAGGGAGGTAAGGAATGCAAACTTAGGTTGTCATAAAAATATATTTGGGTTTCAATACACTCTCGTAAGAAGCTACTCAGCTGCCAACTTGGGATGGTATAATTACTGTAATGCATTTATTTTATCAGGACTTACATCATTGATGCAGAGCCTCGAGTCATTGACAATAAAGGCATTTCCTGAGAAGGTAACGTGATCTTGAAGGTTGTATCCCACGGGCAGGTTGACTAGAGGGCGTATTCCGATGTCCCGCAAGTGTTCTTCAGGACCCAGGCCTGACAGCATCATGAGTTGAGGCGAACCAACGGACCCCGCCGATAGAATTACTTCACGGCGAGCTCGCACTCGGATCCTGCATGTTAAGTTTAATTACTTACTTACAAATTAATTAGGAACATACTCAAAATTTCTTTATAGACAAATAGGGTTGGCAATGAAAATACTTATGTATAAAATATTCTCAAGTTTTTACAACACAAAAAAGTTTGCAGATTACAGTTAAAAAATAACTTCAACGGAAAGAAAATTAAAAATGATCGTTATTCGCTCAAAAAATAAGTATCCTTGATAAAATTTAAACATTGTACTAGATAATTAAATACTTACAGTACATTTCTCTTCTTAAATTCAATTCCTACTGCAGATTTTGTATGTGGATCCATTAGTATCTTTTGAGCTATAGAGTGTTTGGAAACTTTTAGGTTTGGTCTAAAGCGTATAGGTTCTAAAAAAGCTTTTGAAGAACTACATCTCCTTCCCTTTCTCATCGTAGCCTGAGGCTTCGAAAACCCGATGAGTTGTTCACCGTTAGGGTCATTCCATTCATAACCTAATTCTTCGCCTGCTCTTTTAAATAAAAACTCTAATGGGGAATGATAAGGTGCGTGATCTATATCTAAGTATCCATTTCTGCCATGGTACGACGAATTTTTTAACTTATTAATATGTATGTTTTCGGACTTTTTGAAATATGGCAGCACTTCAGAATAACTCCAGCCCTCATTGCCCATTCGGGCCCAGTCGTTATAATCGTCGGGATGTCCTCTTTGGTATATTAAAAAGTTGAGTACACTGCTCCCGCCGAGCACCCTGCCTCGAGGCAAAAAGCAGACTTTTCCGCGCAGATCTTTGCATGCACTTTTTTCGGGCTCTGAATTGTAGCCCCAGTTCATTTGCGTCAATGACAAGAAGGGTGCGAAAATAGGAATATCTGAGAAGAAATTTTCATTGCCCCCGGCCTCTAGGAGTAGAACTTTCCAATTTGATATTTCCGTCAGTCTGTTGGCTACGACGCAGCCGGCGGACCCCGCTCCCACTACTATAAAATCAAATTCCTCTAACTCGTGAGGGGTGTAATCTGGGACGAATCCTTCTCTGGGATCTCGGGGAAACGGTCGGAATATATCCGTCCATACGTTGAATATATCTGATACGGGTGAAGTATTCACGACTGCTGCCCATAGTAATAGGAGTGTCCATCTCATATTGTTCCGTGATTATCATTCCTGAAAGATAAATGATAGTATTAGTTATTCATGTGATGGTTATGTCGGCTCGTAACTATGAATATCGTGGTCATTATGTATTCATCGACCGAACTGCGAGATTCCCGGGCATGTCCGCCTGTTCGGAGAATCTGATCACATTCCGCTTGTTACATTTATTGGTTTTAATTCTTTGAATATTAAACAGCATGATAACAGTCGTGGCCGTTTACATGCCTACCTACCGACCTACAGACTGAATAAAATATATATTTGTATTTAAAACGAACATAGAATACATAAGTATTTTAAATCCTGTTGTTCTTAATAAAGGCAAGCAGGCTTGACATTGTCAAGGTTACTATCTAAGAATCGTAATGTCTATTTCTCAATATTGGTGGTTTCGTAATAATGAATTGCTTTGAAAATTGAACGAGGCGGGTCCAAAGGTTCAATGAGATTTCTTCATTGCGGAGTTTGGCTCAATGTCCAAGGTGCTTTAAATTCTGACGGGAGTATCATGATTACCTTTTGTTATCTCTGAATAACTGTATATTTTAAGAATTCTCCCACGCAAACTTATAAATTGTATAGTGTTTATTAAATAAAAATATAAAAAACTTTTATTATTTTCTTACAAGTGTATTTGCTTAAATTTTAATGTAATTAAAAAATATTTACAAAGTAAAACTTAACAAGGAAATAAAATGCATTACCAACATTTTAAATTTAACCTACTACAATATTTTCTAAATAATCTGGAGCATCTTTCTCATAAAGACTTCAATCCTACAGGTGGTCTATTTCAATTCAATCCTACAAACATATGTGCTTTGACATGACAATGCAAACTATAAACACATTAACACCTCCCGACGCCCGCCGTCATGCTACCGTGGACGCTCATCGATGTCAAGGTGCGTACGCGCATGGTATCGCTCCATTGTCCAATCCATCTCTTGATCTTGAACTTACTATAAATCAACATAACCTGTTTTATGATTTGATACTATCTTTCGGTTTAAATTGACTTATTATATACTTGTTTACAATGAAGTCTTTGGATTAATAGTTTTAGTCGAATCTGTTTATGCATTCGAATATTTGTTTATATTATGCAAATCAAATAAATGTTTTCTTTAAAATAGTAAAGTGACTTTATTTTGCCAACTAAATTAGTATCAAAATCTTTAATAGTTTAAATAATCATTTTTTTTTATTAAATAAACCAAGGTGCATATAAAGTTTGATCAAAGTGAATTAAAACGATTACCTACTTGCCCATGCGCAGGATTCACTTCAAAAGACTTCAACGCGTTGCCTTTTAGGTTACTTTGAAGAATATTTATGAAAATATTAAAACTTATTGCATTTTTCTTACTATTTTTTATACGTTTAATTGCCCCAATTTTGATCAACTTGTAATCGACACTTTAAGTGGCCTTTTTTATTTTGCATTTTCCTTTTAATTTGTCGTAGAATTTGCCGTCAGGAAAAATCATGTTTTTGGTAGGTTTTATGTTATATTAAAAGTCAATTAATTTTTAATCCGAAATCAAATATATATTAGAGTTTTTGCACATGGTGTTTTGCAAACACAGCATGTTTTGTTTGCTGTCATTGACAGTAGTAGTGATAATAAGCCAAACTAATTGACGGACTCTATAGTTTGTAGTCTTACTTGTGCTAAATACAAGTCAATATATTTAGAATTTGTTTTAGGTTAAGGGCATATTAGTAAAGTTCTAACGGTAGTTATCACGGTAAGAAATTTGCAAAAAAAATAACAAATAACGTGTAGTCGGCCGCAGAAGTTGCTAAAACCCAATCAAAATTTAAACCATATAAACACCCCACGAAATTTGTCTTTGACGTGACAACAGCGCAAACGACACTTAAGTTAAAGATGTCCATATTAAGCATAACATCTGTTTCTTAAGTTACTATCTGATGCTCAGTTGTTTTGCACTATTGATTCTGTTCTGCAACTAATGCGGCCGACACTACCTAGCTATTTATTCTGTACATGCTCTTCAACTTTTAAAACTTACATTCCTACGTATATTCATAGACGTGTCTGTGAATGAATGTTTATAATATTGTATGTAAGCATCTAACATATATATTTATATCGAATAAGTATAAATAGCTACCTACAGTATAACTTCTAACTTTAAGTTAACTTTGCACATGTTCCTACTGCTGCTAGTGTAAATAAATACGTCACTACTTAAATTAATCGTAGATTTCGAGATTTTCCAACCGCTGAGGTCCTAAAGTTGCAAGACTTGTTCACATTGCAAAATAAATGCGTATGTTTGGCACACATACTCGCGATTTTTCTCATAATTCATATTATGATGCTGCATATTTATGAAACCCATAAGCAAACTTGACAAACCCTTGGTTGTGTAATATTTAAAATTATTTTAAATCAATAGTACCTACATGTTTAAGACACACCTAACTGCACTTAAAAAAAAAACAGCACAAATAGCACACACCTAAACATAAATTATTTTAAATCAAAAATTAAAATCTATGGCTTAAAAATGTAACATATCAAACTTATTGACTTGTACAGATTGTATTTGGTAAATAGATTGGAATGTTGTTTTTTACACACGCCTTTAAATATTGTTTGTAGGACTATTTAAATTTCAATTCCGATGTCGTAATTTGTAGGCCGAGTAAAGCGTTATTCTATTTATAAGTAATGCATATTAAAACGATTATCATTGAGACTTATTAATGATGTTGTTGATGTTAAAGAAAATTATTTAGCATTTAGATTTAAGATTCAGAGTCGTCGCTTCTGGAAGATACCTATGTGACTGACAATTCTTAATTAAAGGGAATAATTAATCAGCTCATGTAGCAGGTTGTAAGTCGATGTGAATGCGGTCCCTTTCGATACTTCACTCAAGGTCGAGCACAAAGACGTAGGACTTCAAGTGCCGTAGGGCAAACGAGCATATTTGGTAACGACACCCGAATAATGTTTAATTTATTTAATCTGTTTAACACTAATTACTCAACAGTTATGTTTACTTTAATTTAGAATTGTATAAACTTATGAATTTTATTGAAAATCTAAATATCAAACACTTTTTAATTATTTTGGATAAAGCATTTGTGTGGGATGATACCTACCTATATAGGGAGCTATTTAATTTAGCTTAAATGTAAAACAGCCAGCTAATGTTCAGTAGGTAAGCGGCACGCCAAAATGAGTTGATCGATCATAAACTTAATCAGGAGAAATAGTAAACTCGTCTATTTTGCTTAACTTTACGGTCAATTAAACGTTCTACGTTTTGAGCTTATTTTGCTAATAGGCTTAACGAAAACTTACTTACGTATCTGACTTTTTTATAGGTTTCGATATTTTTTATAAATTATGTTAAAAAAGTAAAATAATTACACGATAATCACTTAATATGTACCAAACTAACCTCGTTTACCAAAATCAGTGATTTCTTTTACGAGTTAAGCAATTCGGCCTCAGTTTAAGCGAAATTTCACAAAAAATACATCGATATGTTCGTTTAGGTTTGGAAGAATCCTTTTATGGATTTTCTCATAGCTTTTGAATGTTAAACATTCTCATATTATGCCCTCCTTTAGGTAGAGCTTGTGTAATTATATAATTGACACAAATAAGTTATTAAAAAACAGCTTATGATTCAACAGAATTAAAGATAATTAATATTGCTAAAATAAAAATAAAAAAAGGATGAAAGTTAGTTAACTATATTAAGTTTATTTGTGAAAAGTAAATAAAACGATAAAAATAGTGATAAATATTAAGATTTACCTCTGTCTACGAAATAATTAGTTACACTTCACTTAAGTTATCACTTAGGTAGTAACTTCCCCAGCATTTCAATAAAATTAATGAAAACACAAATTATTTGATCACCGGTAAACTATTTATTTTTGCCGCACATGCGTTTGTCCGTCCGTTATGACATTAAGCCGCGTACGCACTACCGCCGTACTAAAAAAAAAGTTGCATACTTAGAGCGTTATTGACCTTATAATTTCGAACTCTTTGGTACACAAGGACACGTTTTTAATTTGGTATCAATAAGGTAACGCGACCGTAGAGCCTAAAGGTTGGGTCAGACTGGATGTGTTCGTAAGCGGAATACGATGGGACATTTATTGCGCACCACTGAGAGAATTACGCTAGAAGAGACTGTTCCAGGCTTGATTAAATTGAATTACAGATTGCCTACACAACATCCGACTCAATTAAGTTTTATTAACAAAAAGTTATCAGTTTCTAATTACCTTTAGTATCGGTCGGTGGTCGCAAAATCTCTAATTGATATCTAGCTTATCGCATATTATAAATTATGAAGTGTGTATGTTTGGACATTGGACTGTTTGTTGCTTAACCACGCAAAAACGGCTGGATGGAACTCAATATATGACTATTATATGGAATTGGAATACCAATGGTAGGTTTTATTTTAAGTCTAGATGGTTTCATAGGCTTAGGTAAACCCTTCCTCATGTTTTCACTAGTCAGAAATAACAAAATTATAACTTCTGGATAAAAGAATACCTAATGTATAAAAATACGAAAAACGCATGTACGCATTAATCCCTAGGGAAAGCGTGGTAAATAAATATTATACAGAACTATGTCCCACACCTATGATCTTAAATATTGCATTAAGATTGTGTTGTGTTGTGACCATCAATATCAACAGTTTGTTTGCAGAATTCTGGTTTGCGGCACAAGTATGTACATAAGTAATTGTAGCAATGATATCGCATTTTCGCCCTTGATCTGCAACGGCCAAAAATTGCCAAAGAGTCGAGCCGAATAAACGAGTCCAAGTGGAACAACTACAACGAAAAAAATCAAGGAAAAAACTTTCGCCGACTTTCCAAGGTATCTTTTTCAAATTAAGAAATATAAAAAAAGTAAAGTAAGAAACATAATTAGTTGTATATCAATAAATCGTATTATGTTTTATTTTATCTCTTCCTAATCTTCCTATTGATGTGTATATGACCTAAATTATGTGTGAAAACATCAAAATCTTTTATTGAGTGTAAAATACGCAGTGCAATTATTAAATTTTATTGCAATTAAACTTTTATGTTCAACAAGCAAGCTATAAAATTTTCCTTTTTGTTCGAAGACTGTGTTCGTTGTTTGGCATAACTTAAATTTTATGGCTGTCCACTCGGGGTCAATTAAAACAGCATTTAAGGTTCTTCACTTATCGTGATACTTTATATATTACTCAACAAGTCAAGTAATCAACCTAATTAAACAGCAATTTCAATAAAACATAATTATTTCCTCTGAAACTAGACAGAGCGAGGTGTTTGGCTAACAGCATTAAATACATTTCTACGTAGGCAACAATTTAATGACGTCGTCGCCAGATCGTGTGTTCATTAAAAAAGGCACTACATCACGGAATAACAAGTCAGGATGATGGACAAGTGCAACATTTTTATTGATTTTACGTCCATAAAAGGAGGCTATAAGGTTTATTCTCGATCGATTAACATTGATGTGTAAATCAGGGTATTACGTCACTAGTTGAAAAAATCATACGAAATGGAGGAAAACCATGAAAAAAACCCATACGTTAATAACTATAACAGTTTGACAATGATTTAATTGACGTAATAATATGGATTTTTCCCACTTGTTTCACACGACTCTTGATAATTTTACAGACTTTACCCCAAATTCATAATTGAACTTAAAACCTTAAATCTACACTAGCAGAAACTTCTGAGACAGACAAGACATATTTTAGCTAATGTGGATTTAAACTTTAAATTTTAAAGTGCTATTATGAATAATATATGTTTATATTGAGATGTCCTAAGTATGATGATATAAGATTGGAGGGACTTTGTGTTTGAAACACAGGCCGACAGGCGACGACAGCTTTACAAACAATCAATCTATTTTTCTAACACAATAATATTTTACATTACATATTGCGATATGTTTTTTATTCACAAAAGTAGGTGGGAATTTTGCAGCAATTTCTTTATATTATACATAAGTTACTTTTCTAACGAAAATTCGTTTATATAAATCAGCTTTTAGGTATATTGGTGTTTAATTATTCTGAAGTTATTTTTTTACTTAAAATAGACCTTGACCCATTTTTCTTTCGTACCAGCCTTAGTGGGTAATGGTTTTTTTTAAGAGTAGGCACCAAAATACAGGTATCTACGAGTTAGACATCGTACTTTGATCAGACAAAATTTCCAAAAGCAACATACATGAAATACTCTGATTTAGTCTATTATTTCACAAAATTTAGGTAACTAAAGACTACAAGGAACATGCATTCGTTTTATATCATATCATTTTAATTCGTCTTATAAATTAAATAAGTCTCAGCTGCCTTAAAGCTAGGTCAAGATACGTACAATTTGACGTTAAATTTTAATTCAATTCAGTCATCAAGCTGTGACGAGGTCTCAGATGCACGAAATTGAATTTCACAGAACAACCGGCTGCACTACGGCTGTCGGGCTCCCAAATGCGTTTAAAATTACATTAATTTATCACGTCATCTCTGGCAACAGCTCGGAAGTCGCCAACTTGGAAAAGAATATCCTTTTAACTTTATCACTTAGAATAGAAAAATACTCTGGTCGCTTCAACTTTTCTGTATTGTTTTTGAAGTGTCTTGTTTTAATATTAAACACTGTTCGGTACTGTCCACTTTTTAAAAGTCTCGTATTTAAATATGAATCACTGTTCACTAGTGTCCACTGTCGTCTCGCTTCGAGACGGGGCTCGTTCTCAGAACCGCAGCGGTATGTCGAGGAAGAGCTTCATGCGCTCGCCGATGTCCGCGACGGAGCGCTCGTCCAGGTGCTAGCTGTCGAGGTCGTCTATGTCCAGCGGCTGGCTGGTGAGCGCGGCCCACAGCGGCGAGCGCGCGCCCAGCTGCGCCGAGTCGCGCCGCTAGCTGTCCCGCGCGCAGCCCGCCGCCGCCGCCGCCGCGCCCATCGCGCCCACCGCGCTGAACAAGATGGCGCCCACCTCGCCGTCGGGCGTTGTTTCAACCTAGGACAGTGGAATTTATATAAAGTTCAGGAAACTCTCTTACACATGGGAACTCTCACTAAGTTTGTCAAGTAACGGACAGACTACGAAGAGCTTAAATAACTTGTCGTGATTTATCGCCTATTCCATTTCAAGTCGCAGTATTATTTTAAACTGTAAAAGTAAAACTAAAAACATATTTTTGAATATTTCGATACAGTTCTTTAAGCTACTTGGAACAACAAACAATAGCTACATCGAATCGTTCTGAAAGTAATACAATAACTATTTCGGTCCAATTCGAAGACAAATATTCTAAACACGAGCTGCCGCCGGCGGCGGCACAGTTTCCTGCGATAGTACTCTCACACCGCATTTCAGAGAACTGCATTATTTGCAATACACTTGAACCCTCACGTATGCAATCAAACGCTCGTAGTTCGAGGACAGACTATGTAAAATACGGTGAATATAAAAACCTGCACGTGGGAACGTATTTAGCTGATAAATGATGAAATACCTGCGACAGTGTAGTCTGGTCCGGGTCCGACCGCTCCTCCAGCACGGTGTCGAGCTCCAGCGCCGGCGGCGCTCGCGGGGACCGCACCAGGCTGACGGCGCGCTGCCGGTTCTTCGCGGGAGACAGCCGCACCACGGACAACTCCCCGCGGTCCAGCTCGCAGTTCCGACGCCGGGCGCGCTCCCTGGACACAAAACATCTATTTACAAATGCTGCTGAATAGGTTTTTTGACGTAAAACGTGTTATAAAACCCTATCATTGTCAGGTTACCATGTCAAAAAACCGAATCGTGATGAATTGGTTTATACCTATCGTCTAACCTTAATAACTGCAAAATGATTCTTCGTAGAAACATTAACTTAGTGTTATTATTTACGAGCGACCCGCCCACGCTTCGCAATGGTGTAATTTTGGCCGACTTCCTCACGAAACATTGATTTTTGGCTAACTTAAAAAAACTTTTACTGATTGTTCTTTATTTACAAATTTTAATGAAAAAAATACCTAAGGGATGGTGAAAACCGCACTAAAAGCCCTCAACTGGTTTAGGAGGACTAAGCGGCCAAACATACAAACAGACAGAAATAACGACTTGGATTTATACTATGTAATGGTGATGATGATAATGATGATTGTATATAGCCAGCAGGCCTTGTTTATATATTTATTGTATATATCAATATGTTTTTTTTTTAATCTTAAATACTACAGCTACTCGCTGAAGTTTTATGCTGAAACCAAAAGCCGTGTGCACTGATACAGCCCTATCCGATTTTTACGAGAAAAGGCAGCAAACGAACAGCCTGGTCACGTGATGGTAACTGATCACCGCCTCCTATTTTCATCCACAATCACATCGGTGTTGAGGGCGTGTGCTATCCTTATTTAATATTGAGACTTGCGTGACGTTTACCGAATTGTAGCAACAGTTGGTCTAGATATAAATTTCAAGAATCAAGCCTCTGACGTAATTTGTTCGAGTACCTGCCATTAGGTAAGGACACTCGAAACTAAACTTGATGAATCTTAGTCCGAAACTTCAATTAAGTTTAGTTGGCGCTGACAACTATGAAACATCTGTCAGAAAAGTACGGTTGATTCTTATTGGTGGTAGACTAATTGTATTTTTTCGATTTTCCTATTAATTATTTTATACATTTTCATTTTCAAATAACTGTAATTTAAAGGGTTTGCTTATATTTTGGGATCGATAAATTCCTAATTGAATTCGTATTTACAGGCAAAATCTTAATATCATGCCAAAACACTGTAAGCCAGTAGTTCACTTTCAGCACCCAGTTTTTCAGCACCTGCTTGTTCAGCACCTGGCCTAGTTCACTTTCAGCACCTATCAATATTTTTGTCAGGTGCTGAAAGTGAACACAAATGTATTTTTACATTTTAGTTCACTTTCAGCACCTACAGTATAGCAGCCTAGTGCTGGCTGCCTAATGGTTTGTTAGACAATACGATATTAATTAAAAGATATCGATAAAAATCACATGAACATATATTTTATACCTACAAAAATCTTATTGCTTTAAAAATTAGGTATTATCAACGACAAACAATTTGCGATAGTTGGCACTTCTAATTAAAAGTGTTATTAAATATCTATACTTTATGGATATAAAAAAATTTAATATTGTTTGAAATGTTTATTATCTAATACTTACAGTGTTAGTAAAAATATCCTTAACCCTTGGTATACACAAATTGTGGTCAAATAAATGGAGTTGTTATGGTCAGGCTCACAAGACAAACAATTATCCTGAGTCTCATTATTCAGTTATAAATAAAGCAATTAATAAGAATAGCAAAAACTTTGCTGCTGTTTTAAAAGTGCTACTGGAGAATTGTAAGCATTACGCTGAAATTCGCGCAAAAACTGGCACATCCAAATCCCAAAAATTTGCCGAAACAAAAAACAAATTAAAAGACTGCATAATAGAGGAAAACAAAAGTGGCTATATTACCCTTGGGCACTGTATTGAAAAGCTGCGATTTTAAGCTGATTCAACACATTATAATTTAAAGTTATTAATAGCTTTAAGATATGCGTCATCAATAGCTAGTAGCGAAAGAAATTCACGCATATAATTTGCAGTAAGGCACTACTTTAACTTTGTTGGATTCACTCTATTATGCCCTTTTGTTATGCACGAGTAGGTTATAGATCGGTTTATGGCCCTAAAACTATGTGATAAAGCTCACTTTCTTAGCAAGTGTGTTGATAATTTCATTTAAATTGCATTTGTTGCTGTGTAGAAAAACTATTTATGCAAAAAATAATTGTTTTCCCTCGCAAGTGTGTTGAAAAAGTGCGTATGGTACTTGTGAGCAACATGTTCAATAGACACTCGGCTGACTTACTGCAACCCTCAGCCTCGTGTATAATGAACAACTTTGCACACTTGTATCATACATGTACTAATAAGGCGACTGATAAAAATTTAATGAGTTATTTATTGTATCTATTAAAGTATCGATTAAAGCTGATTTTATAATATATGTTGTCAGAAAGAGAAGACTGATACATTGAAAATAAAGAGTTTTTAGTATATTGAAATTTAAATAATGTGTTTTTTATCGATATACGGCAGTCAGCACTAGGCTGCTATACTGTAGGTGCTGAAAGTAGACTAAAATGTAAAAATACATTTGTGTTCACTTTCAGCACCTGCCAAAAATATTTATAGGTGCTGAAAGTGAACTAGGCCAGGTGCTGAACGAGCAGGTGCTGAAAAACTGGGTGCTGAAAGTGAACTACTTCAATGAAAGTTCCAACGTCTCGTGAAAGCAATGTTGCAGCTAGAGGTGACCTCTGTCCTGCCATGTTTTTTTCTGTCATTTTAGCAAACTACGATGATAACAATAGTATGTTAAGCCACAGATTAAAAAGGTCATGTCCTCGTGTCGTCCTCGCCCTACACTCCTACTTCATTAAACACTAATTTACGCGACAATTCATGTAAGCACCTTGAATCTTCTAAATTGTGCGTAATTTTATAACAATTTAATTCATGTGGTTTATCGTGGTCTGTTTGTACTTTGAGTATGTGAGGAGATGGTAAGGATCACGGGTTTATTTAGGTTTTTAATTATTTATCCAAGTATTCAACCCTCCAAATAACATTTATTATTTTTGGATGTTTCCTGGTGGTTTACCTAACTAAATCTTTATGAATCATCATAAAGTACCTATTTATTGTAATTATTTTTACTATTGCGAAAACTTAATGTAAACAAAAAATGCAAAATTACTTTATTTGAATAACAATGTATTTATTAGCCTTTAGAATTAAATACGAGTGAAAATAAATAATATAATATTTGCGTTGTTAATATTGCTACATGAATACAGTAGTTATGAATATTAGCATCTCACTTATTTGGATTCACGAAATACACTTGATTCTTTATAGCGACGGAAGTCGAATGTGTTTTTTAGAGTAAGTACCTACGATTATAAAAAACCTTGTACTTTTTAGGTAAAAATACAAGGTAGTTCTAATTAACACGAATTCTAAACAAAAGTATTGTTCTGCGCTTAATCAGCTAATTGACTTCGGGACTTTTAGGGCCACCATGGATTTTCAATTTTAATATTATTTTTTTCCATACATTGGCGAAGCGGTCCGAGTTTTTTGGTCCGAAATGTCACCGACCCATTATTTTATCTGTTTACTTGTTATTGTATTGTACGCACTGACAGTAGTAAATAAAGCTTATATATGTTACGGCTAATACCCGAAGTGCGGCTACACCTAGTTTTAGCCGGTTAGAACATCAATAGGTTAGGTTAGTTAGGTTACTTTATTGATATCACCTAGAAAAAGGAGTCCCGCCGCGGGACTCCGTCGACTCATGATTGAAGCCAGTTTTTATATACATAGGATTATTTTTTTTTTTTCATTTTTCCATATAAAAACCACTTCTAACCGGCTAAAACTAGGTGTAGCCGCACTTCGGGTATTAGCCGTAACATATATATTACGAGCGACCCGCCCACGCTTCGCAATGGTGTAATTTTGGCCGACTTGCTCACGAAACATTGATTTTTGGCTAACTTTAAAAAACTTTTTCCGATTGTTCTTTATTTACAAATTTAAATGGAAAAAATACCTAAAAGATGGTAAAAACCGCATTAAAATCCCTCAACTGGTTAAGGATGAGTTAGCAGCCAAACATACAAACAGACAAAATTAGCGACTTGGATTTATACAATGTAATGATGATACATTATATACCTAATTGGTATTGACAAAATAAGCAATTAAAGTCTTATTTATTTGTAGGCGTAAAACTATTTTTAGCCATAATATTACGCCATCGTTTTTAATTTATACTTTGTTACGCAATGGTATTTATAAATGAATACACAAAATTGACTAGCTAAAAGTGATACTTAAGAAAGACCCTGTCGAGGCTGACCTTGAAATCGTGGATTTTATTGTGTAGTTTTCATAGAATTATAATAATTCCGTTTACGATATTGTATCACCAATCCAAAAAAATAACAATCACAACAGTTAAATGGATGAAGAGATACGAAACAAAAAGGGGTTTTAGAATTTTGATTGATAGATTTATTGAACTGGAATATTTCCGCCTAAAGCTAAACAATTACCCTTTGTCTAAGACCGCTCATGTAGGTACTAACCTGGCTAATTTAGCTCTTCTTCGTAAACAGCAGATGACAGTCAGGGCCAGCAGTGGGAACCCCAGTATACATGATACTATAGGAACCACTATTGACTCGGGGGTCACTGGAACAAGGAAATACTTTTAGTCTCGTAGGAATCGGCATTACATATTTAAGCGTAGCAGGCGGTTCTAGTGCCCTCGGACAAAGTGCTTTAACAAACTAAAATCAAATTTAACTTTTTTTTTTATAATCGTTGTTTGTAACAAAATGTGGTTTTCTAAAGTTCATAATAATCACTATGGTATGTAAAGACGCAGATGTGACGTTTTATCTGACGGGAGTTACTTTAAAAGCATTTGCTCATAAAATACGTCTGATTGCGTGTGTAATCTTGTACTAGTACTTAGGTGATACTCGTATACTCAATATATTACTGTTGAATGTCCTATAAATAACACTTAGGCGCAGTGAAAATGGGGATGAAAATATCTTCCTTAGCTAAGGGCTGCCATTCTTCAAAACTATAGAAGAGAGATGTTCCTCAAGGGATGAAACTTACATCCCCCTTTTATCTATAGACAGCTTTCCAATAATTTTACCGTAATGTTATTCGGTACTTTATCAATCGCAAAAATCTTAAGGATGCCTTTGGCGTTCATAAATTGTATTCGGTTCTGTTGGTACTCCTACTTTTTCCTTATCAAATAAACATTATGGTTAAAGTTGATTATAAAAGTATGACACAACCGAAACATGAATTCAATTTGTATTTTATAGATCAATTTTCGCGCCTGTAATTTAATTTATCGTAGTAAATTTTATTGAGAAACTTTGTCTAACGGCAAAGTTGTCCCTCATTAATTAAGAACGATTTTGAAATTACTTTCCTTTTCACCTGATGGCTGAAATATATTTTAAACGAATCTACGTCAGTAACTTTCAGAGTTCGTAGTTTTGTCCTTTATTTGGTTTATTTGTTCACAAAGACTGAGTAATTGAAGTCTAGACTTTGTAAAATTAATGATTTAGTTCATCAAACCTTACTTAACTTATTTTTAACTGTTTGTGTTTGTGACATTTATCTTCACTTGACGTAAAATTTTAGTTAAACGGCACATAGTAGCTAAATATATTTAAAAAAGGCAAATAACCTATTGAAATCAGTAGGTGTTGTGTATCCTGAAAACACCGTCAGTGTTTGACTCATTTGAGTCCGCTCCTTGTGTTTACGGTCCAACAATATCAAAGCGGTATCGCTACTTGTCCAGACTGACACACCAATTATGTGGCCCTATGGTAAGCACAGTAAGCGCTTGTGTTTTAGGTACCACACAATGGACTATTGGAGAACCTAGTTAATTGCAATAATATCGAACTCATAGTCTGTCATAGACTTAAAAACAAGGAAACAATAGTACAAGCGATTGCCGTAGAATTTAATACGCCCGCTCTTGCTTTTTTTCCTATATACTGTACTAGGTTTCCGCCCTGCGGTTTCACTCGCAACTAAATGTTTTTTCCCGTGGGAATGAGGCTTTTTTCCGCAGTAATATTATAGTATTTTATGGTTATCTTTTAGGGATAAGGCAGCGTACGCAAAATAAGTAACTTTTCTGGTTGATTTTTACACCTTATGTCCGAAAAACCCTTATGTCCAAATATCTTACGGAACCCTATTTTCTCCAAAATAAAATATAGCCTATGTTACTCGTGGATAATGTAGCTTTTAAATGGTCAAAGAATTTTTAAAATCGGTCCAGTAGTTTTTGAGCCTATTCGACACAACCAAACAAAGTTTTCCTCTTTATAATATTAGTATAGAAGTATAGATAAAGTCTTTGGTCTTACCAGTGGGGTAGATAACGATGGGCGTCGGTCGCTTGCTGCCGTTGGCGGGCTTGGCCACAGGCGCCACGTTGTGGGCCGCGGGGGCTGTGGGCGCGGGGGGGGCGCTCGAGAACCGCTCCAGCAGCGACCCCTCGGAGGCTGCTCGCGGCATGCTCACCTACTAACAAAATTGTTGTTAAGAATGTGGCGACATAGATGGCGCTGATCGTCGCCAACATTCTTTCCCGGCGGTACGCATACAAATGACACCGAAATGTATGGCAAATCCTATATCGCGCTATCAACATTTCAACGCGGTTAAGTACATATACGACTTCCGAAATCTTCTCAGTGGCCCCGCTTGGCCCTAGACCCGTGTCCTGTCTAGCACTGGGAGATCTCCCCTTTTACCGCCAAAAGAACTTGTAAGTAAACGCTTAAAGATTTATACCCGCAGTGCGTGAATCGGCGGGTGGAATAAGATCCTATTTAGAAACTAAAAATTATTTTGTGCGTTAAATCGCTCACCGTTGGACCCGTTACGACAATCGAGAAAACATAGATAAAAGCGAATATAAAACTGCAGACCGCGGCCATACTTTCAACTAACAGGTTTGGATTTGCTATTCAGTTTTGAAAGTACGTCGCTCTCATACGCCTATTTCACTCCGAAAAGCTGCTACTGAAAATATTCCAGCGAACATTGTTTAAAAAAATAACTTTTTTTCACTGCTCTGATGTTTTGTTTGAGTTTGTCAAACAGGAGGATGCGAGTCCGAATATAGAACTAATGATTGTTTGGCAGAATGTTTGAGAACCTACAGTTCTAAAGAGCAATTAGCAAAACCACTTAACTCTGCGTAGGCCCTGTTCGACTTTATGATGGATTATGGCAGTAGTTTGTAAATATATTATGCATACTAGGATTTACCAGTTTAATACATACCTATGCATCTGCTCTGTACTGTTTATAAACAAGGTTTAGCAGTGTTAAAGTTATTTTGTATTTGGTACTTTAATACATTATTTAAACCTTTTTACTTTCGTTTCTGTGTAATAAGTTTACCAAACGCCTGCCAATAATTTATTTGGTTGGCACACAACTGAAATAATTATGACAATCTTTCAGTCTGATATAAATTGGTTAACCTTAACTAAAGTTAATAAATAATGTTCAATTATTTTTGAAAAAATAAATGCAATATGTAAGCTTAGAGTCAATAAATCTGTGTTATTTAATAATACTATAGTTAAATTTAGGTTAAAAGTGGTGTTATGAATTACATGGTTAACCATGAACAATTAACTCAGCCTTGAATGATTTATGCAAATGCTTGCAGACTGTAAAAACTTCATCGCCAGCTACAGCGTACATCGAAGTAATCACACGCCCGGACGAAAGGCCAATTATCACATACATATTTATATGTTAACATTCCGCCCTCCACCGAATATTAAATTATGAAACGAAAAATTGCGGCCTCTGAATATTCACGCGTTCGGTTTTTTAATTAGACCCTAATGAGGTTCTAGATTGTTTTTCTTAAAAACAAGCAATTATGTAAATCTCTTTTGATGTTTGTTTTGAATTTTAATTTAATAAAACAAAAGCAAATCGAACTGAGTAATAAATAAGTGGTATTAATATTGGTCAAGGGAAAGACGATTTTGGACAAGGTCATTTTCGTATAGCCCACTGATCGTTGTTTTAGCAATCATGACATAAGTCACATTCCGATTCTTAATTGTTTGATTAATAACAAACTTACTTTGCAAAATCTAATTTCGTCATACCTAAATACCTCTTAAGTGTACCTAACAGCATTTTGCTTTGTATAGTCAGCTGCTATTATTTGCTTCATGGCAGGAAAAAGGTTTATTTCTTTAGTATTTGAGTTCGGTTGGGTGATTACTCCAACTTTTACCTCGATTACGTAAAAAAGGTATAACACCTTAAAGGCAGCCCTTTATTGTTGGTGTCCCTTGGTGTGAGCCCTTTACGGTTGCTCGACCGGTCCCTGCATGCCCTATTTACATACGATTGACAGGGTTTCTCGTATCTGACACACGTACAGCCTAATAAAAGTTTTATTACAACTTCAAAGGTTGTATCTATAGTTTTATTAAATTTAGGAAGCGACATCGTTTACTAAATTCAATACATGCCGTGTATTTACGGGCGCCGTGTTTTCGTTTTATCCGATTTTATTTGTAGAGGATTAAATGGGTAGTAGGTATAATAAGTCCCTGTTTGTTTTTGAATAGAGAAAAGAGTTTGTTGTTGTGGGTCTAGGACGATGAAAAATGTCCGACAATAGCTTGTTATTTATCAGATCTGTTTACACAAATAGTTCGGTGGTTAAATAACAACCTTAACGACCTGACATTAACCCTCGATAAATGCTGCCTCTTAAGTACATGCCGTAACATTATCAGTAAATGATTTAGGTACGTGTTTTCGGTAAATTTACGAAACGATCAGTTATTATTCAAAACAGTATAAAATATAATTTTATTTTCATTTGATTTAAGTCACTTTTTATAATTTAAATACAAGGGTTCTTTTAAACCAGATAAGAAATAATTTATCAAATTTGTGTTTTTTAAGAACAATTAACGTAATAGGATTGTAACCCCTTTTACAGTAATTTAAACTAGGAAAATGATATAAAGACACGGTTTTGTGTAGAGTTAATGTTCTACATAATTTATAAAGCACTGTCGTTTGAACGTCATAACCCTGCGTCAGCGCAACATTACTCTGACCGTTCTAATATCAATTATTATATAGAACCAAACTCTACATATTACAAGGGCATCCTACAACCACTTACCTCCTAATGCAGATGTCAAGTAACACTTCAGAACTTCGCAAATCTGTCCCCACGCGAGTTCTGAATGAGCCACTGATTCGAGAAGCTATTACCTACTTCGGGAACATTCTAGAACCTACTAGACTGTACCAACTTGATAAGATTCGCTAAACGATCTAATACGGATGTTATTGTGACTTTAAATGGGAATTTCTGGAAGAGTTTAGGTTGAGACCAATTTATTTATTTTAAATCCCTTATTTAAAAATGAATTAATAACTATGATCAAAAAATATTTTAAAATATACAAAATAACTGAATTTATAAGTTTATTCTAGACGAAGGAGAATAAGACACGCCCCTAAGGGTGCACCTAAGCAGCTGCCTCTATTTATAGTGCCCGACCATAATGCATTTTACTTGTTCAAGGTTGATACAAAATAATATATTATATTATAAATGAATTCATTCACTGAAGATTTTTCAACCGAATGAATATAAGAACAATCCAGTAAAACCCGTTCATTTTCAAAAAAATATTCTCCCTGCATGTAAATTAAAATTACCTGCATTATTATAAGTCGTGCTTCTGTAAGTTTTAACTATAATTTGGTAGCTATATAACAACACCTTAATTGAAAGTTATATGGTAGTGTAGCTGAGCCCTTTCTCGTCGCTTCGATCAGTTGAAAATCTTAGAAAGCTTTTAGCAAAAAGGGTCAAACCCTCCAGCAAACTTTAAGTACTGTTTACACAGTGTTTCCTATAACGATTTAGGTTTAAATATAAGTGTATCTATTACCTATATTATGTTCTTAACCTAACCAAATTAAGATAAACGCGTGTAATCAACATTATGAACTTGCCAAATCTGCGCTAATCAATCACCGGAGTCGTTGGAAAAACATTAAAGGGTCAAACGGTAGTTCCAGGTAGATAATAAATAACAATAATGAATCTGAAACTTTAAACTTAAAAACTCTTTCTTTCTCTACAAATGACTCGAGAATAAGTGATAAAGTATTGTAGATTCAAGAGTTAGTTTTCTAAGCTTTGATTAAAACACTCAGGGTTTAATATACTTAACAAAAAACAATGATTAAAAAACTTTTAAAACAAGCTTTTATTAAAGTGCCCTAAAATATCAAAATAAAATTATAAATTACACTAACCACATTCATTTATGACTTTACAGAATTGAAATTATAATAAAAGCTTGTCGCGATAATTTCAATTTGTAATTAAAATTTTGTAATTAGGTATGTAGAGATTTCTTCTAGGTATCGCGAATCGCGACAAGCTTTTATAATAATTTCAATTCTGTAAAGTCATAAATGAATGTTTAATGTGATTTAAATTTTATTTTGATATTTTTAGGGCACTTAAATAAAAGCTTGTTTTAAAAGTTTATTTTTATCATTATTTTATTTGTTATTTTTAGATTTTTAGTTTTTTTTTTATTAAAGCCAACCCTGGATGTGGCATCTATTTCATGGTAGGACTACCAGTTGCCTATCATAAACGAATGCGTATACAAAATTTCAAGTCCCTGCTATTTACCACTGAGTAGATTTCTCGTACGGAGCCGATCCTCGCAGCAGCATCAGGTCACGTTTACGATTAACATGCATTGTCATCGGTTCTGGACCAGCATGCAAAATTTCATCTCAATCGGATACCGGGAAGTGGGTCAAATTAAACTTGCAAGATTTGTTAACATACAAGTCAAACTAAATAAAAGCTTTTAAAAATAAATAAACTTTTATTCCAACAAGACAACACTTACACGGGCCGCTCGCAGAGAATTCACACGCAGTGTCAACGTTACATTCTCTACAAGCCACGCGCAGTATGTAGCACATGAGTAAAGAAACTGAACAGAGACAAAGCTACATACGAATGCGCTGTGACAGGTAAATCACTACAAGTGCAACGCGTGTGTGTGCGTGACCACTGGCCGCTTGTCACGTATGAGCCGAAACCGCTTCAAACTAGATCAGCCAGTGGTCAATCTCAGGGCGTGCAGGCGTGACGCGACGCTCGAACGTTGTGCGTGTTTTGTTTTTGTTTTCGAGTTTATCACATAATACGTAGTAATACTTTTGTTTTAGTATTTAAAAAGTGTGAAATCAGGTTTTTTGATAATACCTCCTGACAATTTTATTGAATTTGTTGAATTGCTTGAGCAAAAATTTCGCGAATATTTTGATCTTCATATTAAAAATGTTAATATTGGTAATGACATATTAGCACGTTTGCAAGATTGTACATTTCATATGCCATGTGAGTGTTTCCCATTGGTTTATTTGAAAAAACTTTATATTAGATTTAGAATTTATCATTCGATTAAAAGACACAACAAATTATTAAAAACCAAAAGTAATAAAAAAAAAAATTGAGAGTATGTAATTTGTAAAAAAAACCTATTTTAATAAAAAATTTGAAAAAAAAGTACATTTATATTTTTAATTTATTCAATTGTGCCAACCCTACCAAAATAGGTATAAATTTTGCTAGCTCTTTAGAAGCTTTGTCTCTGTTCAGTTTCTTTACTCATGTGGTATGTAGGCTGCAACTAAACTTTGTGGAAGTTGCGGGTCGCTTCTCCATTGTTTTAGTCAATCACACGCACACATACACACACACACACTCACGGTGTCACGGCAAGGAGATTAGACGAAAGTAAAGTACCTACTAAGTCGAAGTCAGAGGCTAGCTTTTAGCATAATATTGGTTTTTGCATTCGTAAGCTTCATAGCTTTGACAATATATCTTTGAATAAAATATTGTTCGTTTCGGTGGTAGGCTTATCATAATGTTTCAGTTGTAACTGTGAAGTGATGCTAAGATCATATAGAATGTAGCAACATTGAAGATATTAAAAGATTTGAGATATTTCTTGAGTTTTTATAATAGCAGCTTTAACATTTTTATTTGATAATTTTCTTTATAATTCGAACTAATGCAAAATACTTAACGAAAAAACTATTTCAATAAACATCCGTAACGCTTATAATTGCTTTGTTTACATCATAATTACTAAAACAGCTCACAAAACACAATCTCCGTCAAAAGCCATTATACGTATTAAATTATAATTAACGTAGTATTATGATTTAACGGAGTTTCAAGCTATAAAAGCTGCTTCGAGTAATAAAACCAAACGACGCCATTCTAGTGTAAAACCGCTTAAAACTATTTCGGTAATTTTCTATTGTTGTTCACTAGGCACTACGACACGATGCTCAAATTTTGCTTTTCTAATTACCCTTCACGTATTTTATTAAATTGATAATGTCAGGTTATTAACTAAAATGATTTAACCGTATTGCACTGATTAAATATGAATATTTTAACAAACATTTTGTTTGCTTTTTTTTTGTTTTACAATAAAGAAGTGGAAACGAGTTTTTTAAATAATAAACGTTTTTTTTCTGAATTTAAAAGAAGTTGGTTAAAAAAAATCGAATAGTATAGGAGTGAAGGTGAAAGATAGTTAATAAAACCTACCAATACATACCTACCATAGTAAATTGTTTTCTTTGTTAGCCTTTTCTCAATAATAACATAAAAAGCGTAATATTTTTCTATTTCAATTCAAATACATCTCAGAAGACATGTTTCATGTTATTGTGATGCTACAATAATAGGAATACATTTTACCATCACATTTATATGTATAAGTATGTGTCAATCATGGAATAGTTTGCAACTTTATTATTCCTACATTGACAACGAAATGTTGAACAAGAAATGTATGGTGTCAATTTTAAGTGACTTTACGTGATTTTCACTTATATTTTATTCAATAGCTAGTAAAAGCTTTTTCACTATGACGTACAGGACAGAGAGTTTATTGATTTAGTGCTCGCATTTTAAGTTTTATAACATTCTAGACTAGGCACATTTTCATAAATTATATTAAAGAGGAAAGAGCAATTTGTAAAATAATTTCCTTTAAGTATTTCTATCTCCACAGCTTTTAAGTTCCAACGTATCTAAGGATAATGGACTGTAAAAAATTTCAACTCTGCAGCATATTCTCTTAATTATATTTCTAATTCTTTTCAAATATGACATTTCTATATATTAACCTTATAAGATATTGCCATATTTTGATATAATAAGTATCTACAGGGTCCGCCATATAAAGTTTTTTTTTTTCAACTAGTGCTTATTTCGTGAATAGTAACACTTAGCTCATGTTTGATTTGACAGATAATTAGTTTTATCCTTCCGCTGAACGAATATGGTTGTGTATATGCTTGAACAACGTTGGAAAATATTGCGACATGACTTTGAAAATCATGGTAATGTTGCAAAATGTGTGAGAAAATTGCGTACGGATTTTGGAAGAAGAAAAGCATCTTTTGAAAAAAGTGAAAGAAACTGGCATCCTCATCGATAAACCAATGCGTAAAAAGCCAAAAAATAGTGCATACACCCGAGAATGTTGCTGCTGTGGCAGAAAGTGTGCGTTAAGCGCCATTAACATCAATTCACCGTCGTTTTCAACAGTTGAACATTGCACACAATCGATATGTGCTTAAAAATTGGACCGATCGTGTAGGCTACTGCATGGCCAGCCGAGGCAGCCAACTGAATAAAATTATTTTCCATTAGTAACCGGAACGATTGTACTATCAAATAAAAAAAGAAAGAAGAATGGTCATCTGTGACCCAGGCCCGACACGAACGAACCTTACCTAATTTTTTTGTTTATATCTTGTGTAACAACAATGTGTTATTGTTACATTCAAAATCGATGGCTAACATATTAAATAAACTAGTGGCCGCGCGCGACTCCGTTCGCGTGGAAGTCGGTTTCCCGTGGGAATGAGAAATTTTCCTGCGGTAAAAAGTACCCTATATGTTATTCTGATGTATAACCTATATTACTGTAAAGTTTCATCAAAATCCATCCAGTAGTTTTTAAGTGAAAGAGTAACAAACATCCATACACCCATACCCACAAACTTTCACGTTTATAATATTAGTAGGATTGCGTCAATATAGGTTATACATCAGAATAACATATAGGGTACTTTTTACCGCAGTAAAACTTCTCATTCCCACAGGAAACCGATTTCCACGCGAACGGAGACGCGGGCGACCACTAGTTTATTTATATGTTAGCCACCGATTTTGAATATAATAATTACATATTTTTGTTACACATACAACTACAAAAACACTAAGATAGGTCTCGATAATGTCGGGCCTGGGTAAATTTTGTATGGCCCGTGACCATTCTCCTTTGAGAAAATATTCAGTAGTTTTTTTTAAATAGTATTTACAAAAAAAAAAGTTATTTGGTGGACCCTATATAAGTAGATGTATGAAGAATACATTTAATTATATGGAATTGCGGCATTAATAAAATTTTCTTCTTTTTAAATTACTTCAGTATCACCTTTTAAATTACTCAATTATTAAACTCTTTGACATCAGATCATTTATTAATATTTTCGTCAGGCTGTTATGACAGTACCAATCTTTATTTTAAACAAATGATTAAAGTTATTAAAATAGGGCACAATCACTTTTTTAAGTTTTTAAAGTGTGTCAAATAAACGAAGTTTATTTTTGTATTACATAATAAGGTTAATAATGCAATTATTATTGAGCAATTAATATAATTACATCTACTGCATTCCTTGTATGCTACCCCAA
Organism: Emmelina monodactyla; assembly: GCA_916618145.1. Taxonomy (NCBI): domain Eukaryota; kingdom Metazoa; phylum Arthropoda; class Insecta; order Lepidoptera; family Pterophoridae; genus Emmelina; species Emmelina monodactyla. The sequence goes on along the minus strand of OU745304.1, from coordinate 8,089,600 downwards.
TTTCGATAGCAATTAGGTGTTTACACTACACGTGCCTTTTGCGAATCATTTTCTGAATTAATTATTAAAAAGGAAAAGTAATAGTAAAATCCCGATTAGGGAAGGGATTCTTTTGTACATATTACAAAGGTTTTCAGGATTCCAAGACGATGACAGAATAAGCCCTTTGTCCCTAGGCTGCTCCTATATTGCTTTGACTTGGTAAATCTCCAAGGGGACAATTCAAATATAACGTAAACAAAAAATATGTGAAGACAATATTGTGGTGTTTTTTGTCTTCTAAATTATATGAGAAGTGTGAATATATCTAAAGATAGTTGCAAATTTTGATAATACTCTGGTCTATACTTTACTTAAGTAACAATGGACAGAAAAAGCTTTTCAAAAATTACCATTCTTTAAGATATTATTATGATTATAAATATTTTATTTTAGTTTCATTTTGCAAAAAACTTGGTACCTATTTCTTGTTAAATTTTTATTGTATGGGAATTTTGTAGGGGACACCATTATTCATCTTGTAAACTGCAAGATTATAAATATTTGCAATAAAATAAATATTTTGTAACTATTAAAACGGTTCATTGATTACGTCATAAACTTTCCACCTTATTAATAAACGCAGATTAAACTAGTATAAGTTAAACCATGTTTTGGTTTAACTAAAGACAATACATGATTGTACTAATACAAGCTTACATTGCGTTTATTACGAAGCGGGTTTGAGCCTTAAGCCACAAATATCGTGTAGTATATGTCATTAAAAATATATACCTAAAGGCAAAACAATCGTTAGAGGGTCGAAACCAATTTGTGGCAAAATCAAAACAATGTTTCCAATTATTGGGTCCCTAATGTAATTTGGATTTTTATCAACCTTATCTTTGAATTGATCAGCAAATATTACCAATAAATGTATGAAATGCTTCGTATACAAAAGGACTTTATTATATTGTAAATGTTTTTAGGTACATTGGTATAAAAGATTTGTCTTATTAAAGTCAAAATCTGTTTTCTGTTTCAGTAAAATTTGTTTTTAAAAACCGCAGATACTTTAGTTTATCCTGCGGTATTTTTTTTCTGTTATTTATATTTATATGCTAAACTACAGCCGACTACAAATCATAATGTAGTTTATCATACATGTTACTATTTTTAGCCACAACAAATGACCAGTCATCCCTCATAGGCTATTTATTCCGCCGCAAGGCATCGTATGTAAATACCGCCGCGGAAAACGGAGAAACACAAAGAGTATTGTTTGGCGGGAAAAGAAATGAACCGAGATATTGTGCCTATTCAAATATGAATATGAGATGCTTTGGCTGGGGATTAATAACTTGGATGCTGACGGCAGCGTAATGTTTTTAATATGAGGCCTTGTTTAGATTATGGACACATCATTCGGAAATGATGCACACCAATGTTATATTAAAGATTCATTAAAGGCATAAGATAGGAGTATGAACATTTTCTTATTCTATCTCTTATCTATTCTATTCTATCTTTTATCTACAACTTAAAAATATAATAATAATAATAATATATAATATTATATAACTATAATTTTATGTAAACATAAATTGATTCACAGTTGCTAATTTAAAATTTCAAGATATGAGTACGTACTCTTAATTCATTAGGTACTGAATATTCACAAATAGGGAAACATATTAAATGATATATATGCTTAGAATGGCATAAAACGACTACTTTCGTTGTTTAATTATAGAGCTAATTAAAAAAGTAAAAGAAGTAATTTCGAAAAGTGCCGCCCGATACTAAACAATCGCAGTGATTCGGGCTCTGCAGAAACTTCCTGTTAAAGAAAACAGAGCGTTACGTAAAATGTTACGTAAACTTTTAAAAATTAACATAACGTGCTCTCAGTGGGTGTAACTGCTTTGTGTTAAATTTAACAAAAGGTTTCATGTTATGAACTAAAAATAGCAAGCGCTTTTGCATTGGAAATTCGTGGAATTTCTACGAAATTCAGATTTACGTGTTACATGTTGTTGTTTTATATTAAAGTTTCTCGCGGCATGCATGAGGCTATATTAAATTAAAATAACCTGAAGTTTTAAATGAGTCTGTATCCAGTTGTTTGATTTGTTGTTTTCTTAACAGGTTTTTAGACGTAAAATTAAATAACACATCCACATGAGAAAAATTAATATGATTTCGCAGATGCACACCATAATAACTATCTTCAGCGATTTCTCGGCGAGTAGTATCAAGTACATCGCGATCAGGGACATTTAATAACAATATGTAAGTAATACGTATATGTTATTTGAAATGGAATAATTTTAGGGAATATTTGGCTTTATTTATTATTTGTTTACAGTCGCTTGTAAAAATACTGACAGTATTTTTTGACCACTTCCCTACAGGAACCACTTCACAGGCCTTTAAGGGCGGATTCATTCATCACGCAAGAAATTAAGTTTGAACTACCTTTTAATTTCTTATTGCCAATAAAAGTTGAATTTATAAATACTGAGGTGACAATTTTCGCGCCCGCTCCCTGTCTTTTTAATAAGGGTCGCGTCACACGTTGCGTGTCGCGTCAAAGTTAGCGAGTGACATCAATCATTCTTACCTCATGAGTTATCGCCTTAAGGTTTACTTACGGTTTCGTGTTCACCTGTTACAACAATCACGTGTAATAAGGATTTATTATGATAAAACACCATAAGCTACGGGCCCGGTTTAAATATTTTGACTAGGTAAAGACTGTTGTCAGAATGTTCCAAAAATGGTACGTATGTTAAAAGCTTAATACAAAAAAGTGTGTTTGGGGAATCGACAATTTTAATTCGTTTAAAATTTAGTATACTGGCTTGTTATATTTCTTAATACGTAGTATTTGCAACTTATGAAGAAATTTCGTATTACTTAAGTACCTTTTTGCTTGGATCATGTTGAGACCGTGAATAACCCATCTTTTTTACTACGGAAAATGCTTCCAAGTAAAGTAATTTCGCAAATTCTTCAGCTTCGAAAAAATCAAATTTAAACTATAGATTATTATTTGAAGAAACTGTAGCTTAAAGAATGTCGTCTGATTTAAAACAGTTTTCAATACTGGTACTAAAAATGTCCCAATTTGATTGATTCATTTACGTTTCTATTTAATTGAAAACTAAAAACATACATTTATAGTAAATCTATATTATCATTTATAGATTATCACACAAACTATAGGTCCTACAGTAAAATCAAACAATTCTTTTGCTTATTTATCCGGTATTCTATATTATAACTTTTGTTACATCGTCTCATGTCTCATAAATATTTATCTATCTATCCGCTTCAAGTGTTTAGTTTTTCTACTATCTGGTAGAGATCGCTGTAAGCGATAAGGCCGCCTGTTGCTATTTATAATAAAAGTAATAGTATTTCACTTTTATTATGTGTTCATGCAATAAAGTAGGTATATAAGAACCTTTTTCTAAGTTTCTCCTGCTTTCATTCTTTCTTTCTTACTTTTCTTTACCTAAAAAATATATTCCTTGCCCTGCACCACAGAAGTCAAAACTGAAAAGCATTTAAAACTTGAATCTTGAAATATCGATATTTGAATTAGCTAAAATTGGTTTTTATTTATGAAAGTCAAATAAGTTTATTAGGATGTAAAAAACAGCTTTTTCGTGTAACCTTAATCCTCAGCAGGTGTGACTAAATGTTGAAAATTATTTATTGCGTTTTCAGCAAATGAAAAGAGGATATTTGTGATTTGTGGGCAGAATTATTTCATTACCTAAAAGGTAAAACATGTCTAAGACAAGATGAGTACTAAAAATCGTTGATTTGATAAGAACCTACTTACGTCGACTTCTCAAAGATATTTGCCATATACTACAAACTTTTGAACTAAACATAACCCAATTATTATTGCTGAAACCTTATAGTGGTAACCTACATTGCATGTAATTAAATGCCCGAACCAACTTGCACTGTTATAATTCATTGCGCGAAATCTGAATAGATTATGCCAACAACGGCCTAGCTGGAATCTAGATCGAGTTTGCATGCCTTTTTTATTTACAACTTACCGATTGCACTGCACCTGGAATCTGTTAAAATAACGTCACCAAAAATTTTCTCCAAAAAGTTGTGACTTAAGTTTTAAGGTTGAATTGGAGTGTGAGTTCGTAATGTGGAGCCGGTAGTCACCCCGCGAGGTACGGGTGTCCCGCGCCGCGGCTGTGGTCGCACTGGGTCCGCGGCCCCGATGCCGGCATCCACACGAGGTGCATACGACCCCCGACTCACCCAGTTTTGGCATGCTACTACCCTACTGCCTACCCCGGCCTGTCAAAGATCCAGTGTAAAAGCATAAACGCTTTCTTAGCGGATTTCGAGCCGTTTTAATGCTCCAACAATAGATTGGAACTGGGTTAAATTGATATACGGGCTCCGTTTGTTATTGAATTTAAATGGTCGTATTAAAGTCTACTTTAATAACGATCCTATTAATAACTTAGACGATTGTTCTTGGGTTCGAAGATGATTATAGGAAGATTGTAGCTTCGTTGGAATAACTTTCCCGACCATCGATATAAATCAAAGAGGCAACTTGTGGTCGTACCTAAATGTTTTTAATTCGTTACAAAAGATCTGCAACTCACGAAAACCATTTTTCCGGATCACTTCACCGAATCTTTCGCTGAGGAATTTTGTTTCAAATTAGTCAAAGTCATTCTTTTTCTTGCACAATTTATCTTGAAAAAACAGTTTAAATATACATATAGGCTAAAAGGGTTTTTATGAGATTTGTTTCTTCCTATATTTTTCTTGTTTATCATTGTTAGGATTTGGTTTTATTACACCAAAGAAAGACATTGCAAATGGTTAAAACTTTGGATTTGAAGTCATGCAAAGTCATAATTGTAGATTTCTATATCCTAAACTGCCTACCTATTTAAACCACGCAACAGAATTAAATATAGAATTTATAACTTTTAGAGATTTTTTTCAAGATGTTTTGTGAATTGGTTCACAAACGCAATGTTTTGTGGTCAGTCGCCAGAAGCCAGAATTGCATCCGTTTTTATCTTCGGCAGTTCACTAGTATTTTTCTAGATCCCGAACCATGTTCACTTGTGGAGATCATGCTCCATTACACGATTGTATGAGGTATGATGGTGCCTCATTTAGCCACTCGAAGCCCACATGCCACGGTAAACAGATTCCACAACGTGCTAAATACTCAAGCTATGGTATATAGGTACGATACTCGTCAGTTTTAGCATACCAGATTTAGAAGAGTTATTCTATCATAGGACAAAACACTTTGTTTTTCCAAACTTTAAAATTCTTAGAACTTTCTTCTATTACTTAATCCTAGTCTTCCAAATTTTTTGTCAAAAATATCGCAGTGAGCATATGGTTATTATCTCAATCATTTATCACACTTTTGAATCCTATCATCATATCATGACACCATTCATACCTGGCGTCGCTTTGGTCCCGGAAAATTAATTAATCTTCCAAAATCCGATGGAGAATTCAGCCCCTCTCGATCTGCGGTCGCTTGCTCGCTGAGTGCGCGGTAATGGTGAATCAATGTTTACGAAAATCGAACTCCAAACTGGATTCGAAAATAAACTCGCAATTATGGCTCAACTGCGATAGGTAAGTCTAAGTTTCAAAAGAGCAAAGTTGTGATGCCGGATCTAGAGTTCCAAACTAAAAAGAGCGTGAATGAAGAGAAGCGTTGTGTGTGTTAATTTATATGAACTTTAATATCATTTTAAAAGGTTTTTTAATATTGAAAGAATACCTGTATCTACACGTTAACGAATTTCTCCGTATTTATTCAGTGTCAATAAATGAGATAATTGTTTCGTCGTTTATAAACATATACTTAATGCTTTAATCTTCGCGTCTGTAATTAATTATTGTAATTGCTTTTGCCAATTCGAAACTACTGACGCTTAAGCAAATAACGTGAAAGCCATTCAGGTACTCGGAGTTTCATTAAAAATAAATAAATGTTTATAAAGTTTCCATGCTTCTGATTAATCGAGTTTCTTATTGTGATTGTCAAAGTCGACAGAATTATTTGGCTTTTGAAGTTCTGCGAAACACTCGCTGCATCACAATTCACAGTAGGTTTTCATGTTTTAGGTAATGCAAGTCCGCTGCGAGGTATTCACTTACTTAGCAAAAACTTAACTCTTGAGTCCCTTTCAAAATTACATTTAATTTAAAGCTTCGAAAGCCTACTTGTGACTTTGTCTGGAAAACCATTAATCTTGGTTTTCAGCGGAAACTTTTGGGGTGAAGAAAACAAGCGTTAATTAATAGATAACACCGGGGAGCGGTCAACAAACAAGTTTTGATTTATTTCGTTTGTATTCATTAATAATGATTATCCTATTCAAGATAAGAGGAGTCTTATTTTGTGATAATAATGGGCGAGGAAATTTTAACTTTTTATAATTATGCTTCCTCAAAATGTTTTGGTTCGGTACTAAATAAGTAAAGCTCTTCTGGATGCATTGCGACCTTTAGGACTTCATATTCAACAATATATATTTTCCTTAACTTGATTTAATCAAAAGCAAAAATAAAGTCTATGCACGTCTTCAAAGACTCAAAATACTTACAGTAATCAATACTGTAATCGGTTATAGCAAAATAAAATATGTGCTACAATAAAAATATTTTATGTCCCACCCACATTCCTTTGCCCATACAATTTTACCGCCTTAAATATACTCATCAATCCCAACCTAATAAAGCGCAGTACTCAATACTAAAACAGAGGCATCCCAATACGAACCGCCGATATAAACTTTACGTTGCTATAAACTAGAGCCATAATTCAGTAAAGAGCACATCTCGAATTTTATTCCTGACATTGTATAAAGCTGGTTTGCAATTTTAATCTGGCTTTTAGCCAACGTTACTCTTAGCTCGTATGTTATCTTGGGCATTTTGTTAGTGTACTGAAGTGTTAGTTTGGTATGCTCCTATCTGTGGGTAGGTCGTTATAGTTTCCGTGAAAGCAGTTTTTGTTTATCTATTTAGTTATCGCGACGGTAGCGGCATATGTGACCGGTTACTGCCACTTAGAGGAAAGCCTACTGCCGCCGATAAAATGGAATTGGTAGTTGGTTGTTTTTATATCGTGTCACAAAATAGAATTACGGATTATACAGACACTCATAGGAAAGTAATACAAATAATAATTTTAAATATTAACCCAATTCGTAAAGATTTCTCTCTTCTTAAACTTCAGGGACCGATTTCTTATACGATTTATTTTAACTAACAATGCGCTTCGGCTACCCGAGTAGTAGACAAATAGAGAAGGTTTATCGAAACTTCCAGCGTGTAGCTTGTGGCTGGGAACAGCTTTTGAAAAATAACGGCCACACTGGCAAATAACGGCTAAAATATGAACCGTAAAATTTTATCTCTTCTGCCAAGATACAAGTTGCTGAATAAAAATAACTCCTCTTTTCATAAAAGCTTTCTAACACAACACTCAAACACTTTTGGTTGTAACCATTATCGGTATATCACCAATATTTCCCTGAAACAAAGTGGGGTGCGAGCCAATAAAACATTTGAGAGAACAATTTGATATGGATCCTGTTCGAGGGAGATATGACGCTGGCTAAAAATAGAAATAACGAAGTAAAGAGTTTGGTTCGGCAATAAACACGTACAGCTGGCATGGAGCGCGCCGTCGACCGTAAAATGAGGTTGCTACACTCGAAACTTTGTAAAGGAGCCATTACATGAACCTAGCGGCGGCGAATAACAAAACTCAGATGAACTCGCATTCCTGACTTATATTTTAGATATGAGATCATGGGGATTTTGTTTTGTTTTTTTTTTCTTAACAGCCTAGACCTGGTAGGAGTAGTTGTTGGTTTAGTATATTTAATCAAAAGACAAGTAGTTTCCCCCGGTTATAGTGTACTAAGTATAGTGTACACCGTGTAAAAAGGTATTCCGCGGTAAAATGTATCTATGAAGGATATATTATTCCAGGTCTCTGACTGCTCATAAATCAAATTACATTTCAGCTGTTTGTACACTTTTTGTGTGAATAGTTAACTTTAAAATATAATTCAAATTGTGTAAAATATCTGAAAACTATGTGGAAATTAAAGCTTGTCTGCTAGGGACGCACATATTTTAAATCTGTCCTCAACGGATTTTATGCAGAAAATTTAGAATATATTTTTTATATAAGAAAAAAAAACTGTGGTGTTCCCTTTTATTTAAAGTTAATTTTACATACTTATACATCAATTTACGACTATATAGCTACGCTAAGCAGTCTTCCGGTTTGAAGGATGGGGTAAGGTGTAATTAAAGACATAGGAGGCTTTACGCTTTGTCTCAAGGGCCGTAAAGGTAGCTAATACGCAGCTCCCTTGATGTTAAAACCTTAGCTATTTTTTCTCTAAGGTCATACAGCTTGTACAAATTAGATGCAGGTTTCTTCAAAATACAAATATTAAACCTTTTAGTGGTCTGAAAAGAATGTGATAAACAGAGGAAGTTTGTTAATTAATCCGCAGCATGGGCTCTAAACCAGTAATTAAAAGAATTAAAAGGCTCAATGCTAATCTTGGAACAGGCCTTTAACGAGATTACCAGCCTTTTGGTTGTAATGGATGCTTTTTATTATTTTTTGAGTTTTAAGGTTAAAAATAAATCTGAAATTTTAGGTTGCCATGTTTTGATTCTGAAATTTAAAAGTTCAGTGTTTTATTTATCCAAGATCCATGTTACGTTTGCAATTTATGAGAACGGTGAACAAACCAGCATTTATTCCTTCCACGAAATAAACGAAAAGATATTTGTTTTTAACATTCACGTTATAGCGAAAGTTTATGTTTCATTTTTAAACCACTAAGTGCCTAAGAATTATCAAAAGTTAAAAAAAAATTATGAACCATTATTCATGTTGTATTTTATTTATTTCAACTTCAATTCCTTTTATATTTTTTTCCTAATTTGTGCCTCCCGAAATTACGACAACGAACAATGATCGTGACGGAAATTTGAATAATTCCTCACTTTGTGATGTTAATTAGAGAGAGACTGCAGTAATCAATCTTCTTATTTGAATAGCTGTATGTATACATACCTGTCATTTTCTGTAAAAAATAATTTCAAAACTCTTTTGAACGCCACCTCAAAGTTTATAAAACTCTTTCGTATGCACTCTCTTAGTTTAAAAACGCTTTAGAACTAGTAGCGTTGTTTTTTTTTGACGAGGTCTCATTTCAAATTGATTTTAAAACTTTTTCGTTTGCAACCTCAAGTTCAATAAAACTTTTCCGTATGTAACCTCAAGGGTATAAAACTCTTTTATTTTCTACCTCAAATTAAAAAAAACTTTTAAATGCAACCTCGACATTTAAAAACCTCTTTCGAACGAGTCGTTTGTTTTTTCTAGTTTTCATTTCAAATTGACGTCAGTGTTAATGTCGCCCCGGTGCAATAGAGCCTCCTTCCCGGTAATTGAGTTAACAAATGGCTCCATCGATCGCTGCACTAACGGTCACCGGAGCCGTTGGAACCTCTTTTAATTTCTACCGCCACTTTATTCCGCCCATTCACGGAGCCAGCGTTGATTACTTTTGTTAGAGGTTTTATAGACAGCGTTTTTGTTTGAGTTTTTTTTTATTTTGCTAATAAACGGTTACTTTATAGAAGGATTGAGTTGTAACCATTGATCTCTCCTTTATTTAGGTACTTAATTTGTCGGAATAAAGTGAGAAGCGCTTTGCGTTATTAAAAAAGAAAATTACCTCAAAAGAATGAGCGCATAAAATATATATGCAAATAGTATAAACTTGAAAATAATTTCAGGCCAATTTTATTTATTTTTTTGTCTAAACTCCCAAGTTTTACGGGTAGTAAATAATAAAATCCTTATTTGGTACTTATTTAGTGGCTTTGATAATACTAAAAAAATTGGTTATATGTGATGATGACTACGTTTATTTCAAACATTATTAGTATCTGAGTTTTTAAACTTGAGTCGCAAACAAATATTTAATTATGATTAATATCCACTACGTTACTAGCACACATACACAAGATAACTTTTTAGGGTATGTTTAAATCTTTATTTTACGTCTAAAAGTTTTGACATTTATTTGACAGAACTTTCCGCTGTCACCGCCCACAGGGCACCCATTTTTATCTTTTTATCCTGCCGACTACGGCGTAGTCACGTAGTAAATTCGTAGTCGCCGTAGTCAGGACGACATGTGGCACATACTACGCTATTGTAATGATATAAGTAGGTATATGGTTTTTTTCCGCCTTTTGTCATGTGAGATTATTGATTGTCGTCGGATTCCCATAAACCTCTGTAAAGGATCATAATTCACGAGTCAATCCCACGGTTGACCGCACTGTTATTGCCCTGACATTTGTCGTTTGATTTATTTATACATTTTCAAATAATTGATGTTCGTATTTTCATGCGCACTTATGAATCAGTTTTATATTTTTGTTCGGCTAAATTTTATTGTATAAGCAACTATTTTTATAACTGCTGATATTTTGCACTACCCACTTTTAATATTCAAACTAACTAACACACCTATTCACTTTTCTCTTTCTCCCTGCACGGCAATTGGCCGGCTTCTGAATGGAATGTGAGCGGAAACTGACTGGAATGCCGGCGAGGTTTGCGTCCGTTGGCCACTTTAATTTCCTGCATGTAGGCCCGAGTCGAAACTGTAATAGTACAGGTCGCAGGCTTTGTACGGTATAGTATTCAAAGAATTCAATAATTAACTACGGTTTTTAATGAAAGAGTTTGACGGAAGATTGTGATCGATTCGTGAATTGATGCTGAAGTTTTTTTTTATTGGATGTATTTTTTTGTAAGTTAAAATCTACGACTACGACATGACTATGAATGTAGTTTAAAACTAAGCTCAAACCTTTAACCTATAGCGTCACACAAAAGAATACTTTGTAACAACATTTTCTTATTCCGTACATTCATTAATTATTTAAACAGAGTTTCATGAAAACCAAATATCAAATTCAAATGTGAATCTAATTTGCCTGGAAAAGACGTAGGAAAAACTCGGCCGACAATCCAATTAAAATTTCTAATGAGTGGCCTTTGCTTGCGACGGTACGGAGAATTTTCCGGCTAGCGTTGTGATTTGGCTTCCGATCAGAAAGCTATAGTTGGAACATAAATTAGTTAACGCTTATTAGCTATTAAACATGGAAATCCACTTAAGTATTAAGTATTGGGCGTTATTTCGAGGGTCCGTTTTCGTCGTGTGATTGATCGCGAGTGAAGTTCCGTTCCATTTCAGACTACCCTCATAATGATATTGTTCTCGGGATCCAGGGACTGTAGGGACGATAAGGGAGTTAGCCGAGGACATTAGGCGGACTGAACTAACCTAGTACTAAGCGTTTTGTGATTCACTGTAATTAAGGAGAAGTATTTGTTTGATTTCTAAATCAATTGCTGATTACTTGATCAGTTTAGTAAAACTGTGTTGGTAACCTTTACAACTAGATTATAGTCCACGGCTTTATTCATATAAACGTTAATATAAAATATACACCCTTCAGATTCTATTCATTTTTTTAATCATTTAAGCTAAGTAGTTATGGCTTATTCGATTATTTTTCTGATTAATGTCTTTTTTCTTTCGGTTGACTGATAGATATTGCCATTTGGCATTTTAACAAACAAACAAATGAATTATGTAACTTTATTCTCAAACCTGCTTTTGATTAGTTAACTAATAGAAATGTAGATAGCCAAGTGGTCTATAAAGCATTTGTTATAACATAGTTGAGTCAAGCTTATTACTGAAAGTATTTGTCTAACTTTAGCAAGTATTTGACGAACGGATTTTCGCCAAGCTTCGTTCAATGGTAAGTAGCTTAAAATACAGGTTCACAAAGTTTACCGTGTATAATATATAGAACCTGTATACACTCAGCTGTATATTAGATGGTACTTATATTGTATAGTTATATATAGAAAGTGCATTGGCATCGTTCCTGACCTACTTGTAGGAAACTTGGTAATAATGCAGGTAGTTTTCGTAATGGGTAGATGTTGGCTAATAGAAGAAAAGCAATTATGAACTGTATTAGGGTGCCTGAAAGAGTAGTTTTTGTATTCAGCTAGATTAACTATTGGATTTCTGGATTAAATATTTTTAGAATACATTTTCGAAGTTAGCTTCCCATTACGTTTGTTAAAAGGCAATACTAGTAGGTATATTTCAGTTAACGAGTACTAAATATGTAGTAAGCTGGTATAATCAATCAAAACCTACTTAAAGCTGAAAAGTAAAAGTTGTCGATAGAAGTTTTATGCACATGTGGTCTGCAAGCTGGAGAATGGATTGGCGATGTAACCTCCGACAAATTGAACAGTTCAGTACGTGATCGATGGCTCCCCGCTTGGAGTGAAAAATGCCAAGAAAATTTATCGTACCTACTTATAACAATATTAAATTTATCTAACAGAAGAGCATACAAGTTTTTTATTTCAAGCAAACATTGCGTTGTGTGACAACGTGCAATTTAAACTAATCGACTTTATTTCAGTTTAAATTTAAGTCCGCTTGCATGTTAAAATAACAATAAAAAAATCTGCTATTCCAAAAAATAAGGAAAGGTTCTGAAAATTTTAAGAATGAAATCCCTTTAGACGAGTTGCAGATTGCTTAAAAGAATGAAATACAACATGAGATAACATATTATGGATTTAATACATTGGAACAGTCAAAGAACTTTTAGACAATGTTAACTAACCATAGTTTCGTATATATCCCATCTTAAGAACACTGCTCATTGCTATTACGACTGCCGTCATACAAGCAACCGAGCATAATTCCGACAAAGACGTAGTGGCTCTGAATTTGCATGAGCAATGCACGTGGACAGCATCGCTCCCACACGTCATAAGCAATAACGCTTGTGCTCCGCTGGCATTCACCGTCCTGACAATATGCACTTACCAGCTATAAACACGACAGCCTTTTTTTGCTTAATTTAATATTCTGCTGGATGCTATTCATAGTATTTTGGTTTGTGTTTCAAATGTAGCATCATTTGTAGGTGGCGTTAATAAATAATGTAATTACATTCGTACTCACTCCTTAATCCCCATAAATATGGTTAAGCGTTAAACCCATTAATTAACTTTAGAGCCTCGTAGGTATAAATCTAAAGCCGTATTTTGGTAAATGTAATTGAAAACAAAGATAGCAGCATTTCTTTACGTAAAACATAGATATTAGGGAACTCGACTTGACAACGTGTTCGCTATGGATGATAAATATTTTTGAAATTAATTTTAAAGTCGACAAATATCCGATAGATACGCTTGGGTTTGAAAAATGTTCCAGGGTAAAAATTGAAATACCTAGAAAAAAGCGTATTTCTAACGATCTAGGTTGGTCCATAAAAGTATAAAACGGACATGGACGAACCGTTTTAAAATATATTTATTTGTATATAAAAACAAAACTACAAAAGAAAAAGGTACACTAAGAGCGGAAAATAACTGAGTTCTGTAATACGAACATACTAGCTTCTCGTTTGTTTGAAGTTTGCGTTAAGCCAAATATTAAGGGCTTTTTTTCCCGTCCAATCTACTACCTGTATTTAATTCGGTTTGTCTTTAAATATCCATCCAATAACTGTTGTTTTTTAAATTTTAATCTTGACTACAAACCAAGCCTTAAGTACTTGTTTGAACAATTTAACATTCTAAACTCTAGCAGCAAATGCGGCTAACACATATAAACTTTATTTCTTTCTCTCTGTTCAACTGTAGGTAATGAGACACGTCACTTTATTACAGGACGTTATACAAGAACGTGATTTATTACGTACAAACGCAATAAAACTACGGGCTGCCATTTCCTGAAATTACTCACGGTCTAACGCGACTTTAAAGCGAAGAGTTCCAGACCCTTACTATTTTATAGAGAAGGTATATTTATTGAAAACCTTATGTAAAGTGATTGATGGATTGTAAAAAAAGTTGTTGGAGATAGAAACCTCATAAGGATGGAATGATATTTTTTAAAATATAAGGTTAGTTAAGGCTTGGTTTCCTCAAAAGTGCGTGAAGAAAAGAGTTATAACAGTATGAATCCACCAGATTAATAGCCATTGAGGTGGATTACGGTTCAATCACTCTCACCTTTGTACTGAGATGTAAATAGGCTGCTATACGTATTATATCATAGTCATAGTGTCACACTAACCACAAGCAAATGTAGCTAGCACCGTAGGAAGATTACTATTCCACTATTACACGAGTATGTGTCAGAAAGCAGGAACCACTTGACAACCGGTGAATGTGTGCGGCGCGGCGTGGCGGCTTCTGTCAGAGTCAGAACTGACAGATCCGGCTGATATCCCCGGCTGGATATCCGCTAACTAACCACTCACTAACTATGTAGATATGAACTAATCTATTTATGAATGACAGCCGTGTAATTTAGATCTGGGAACTCAACTATGAATTATAGACACGCTAATATAACTAGGTAGTAGTCATTACCACGAAACACGATATGAGGTCATAAACTTTTCCATTTACTTCATGTCTGCAAAGTTCACAAAAGCCAGATTAAAGCACACACTTGGTTGCGAAAGGAAATAAAACTTTTGATCAAAACATATCCCCTCCTTATTTATGTTTATATAAATTCCGAGAGTATCAGAGTCTAATTTCTGTTACGAAAAAGGTTAAAAAATACGATCAAACTTCGCAACTGTTTATTTACGAAGGAACCTCGCGCTGGCAAGTTATGATATGAAAAAGTTAAATTACATGCCTTTTCTCGCGAAATCTTGCATGATAACTGCCTACTACATACGTAGTTGTGCCAAAATTATTGCTACCCTTTCATACACAGGCCATTATGATTATAAAAGAAAAACTGAAATTTTGACAAACGTGTTCTATTTTCAAAATGTTTCGCGCAGCGTGTGCTCGATAGACCTTCGTTTCTTTCCCTGATGACATGTGATGATGATGACGTCAGGAAACCATTTACGCGCGAGCATCACGTCATTCACGACTGAGCGGGTAAATGTTTGCTATTTATAACCCGCAGGGGCTGATCATGAATATTTTTTACGAAAACCTGAACCTGAATATACAGTGAAGATGTCATCCCACTTTGTAACGGCTGATTGAATTTCGAGGGTCCTGTTTTTGCTACGGCAGGTGGAAATTTCTTAACGCGAATATAGGTACTACACTCCTCATTAGAGGAGTATTATTTTCCTTGGGCACTACGATCTTAATAAACTTTTGTAATAATCCGCTGTAAATTGTATCTTAAAAATATGACAGTCTAATAAAAACAACGTTCATTGAAAAATCTAAATGAAATTCCAACACAGCTTTGAAAGTCTTACTTATTAATATTCAAATAAATAATTCATTAAACAAATAAATTTAAATTGCCGCAAAACCCTGATGACATTAATAACGTCGTCGTTTGCTAACAAATTGTGAATGAAGGGTTGAGCCGATGTTCCTCTGTTTGCTGAATAAAGCTGGTAGGAATCGATTTTCCAAATTACAAGTCGACTTTTTAGCCCAAGTTTAGTCACGAGTGTTTTTCTTTTCGAACGAAGCCAATAAAGCCATTTAACATAAAACTTATGTTTTATTTTAACCAAACTTTCAGTCTATAAATTTTTTCATACTATAAGTATTTTGATAACACCAAATCTACTAGTTTTCGGTGCTATTATTTATCTTCCTACCACATTTCTAGTATTTCTTTCTGTAACAAGAAACTAAGAAAGCTTTGCTCGGTGACAGTTGCCAAAACAGATACTACCTGAAACATAAGGCTACAAACATATTAAGATTATGAAATAAAACATTAAAATCTTCACGATTAATAGTACAGGATTTAGGTTCTCAATGTTAATTAGACGGAGTCGAAAACATTTATGTTATACATTGAGAAAATCAACTCAAAATAATGTTTACAGTTAGACTATAAACAACTGTTTCTTTACAATTTCTCCTTCGAAAGAAAATGCTACAGTGTACAAAGGAGACATAATTTACTACGCTTTTCATGTGCAGCGATTTTCGCCTCTTAATGTAACAGAATAGCCATATGTGTACTGCTTAATGTAGCTTTGTCTCAGAGTCGAAGATTAATTGTCTGTTGCCGAGCTCGCGCACCTGACGACACACGTCGGGATCACTCGGGGAAATATTGCGAGGAACACAACGAAATTACTCTTTGTTGTGGCGAATTGATATCGTGACTAATCTTTTGTTACTCGCTTTTTGCCGCAGATGAAGGCGACGTTTTGCTTTTATTTCTTCAGTAATATTAACGCTGAGTTTTCCCTTGTAATTGTAATAAAAACTTTATAAAATTCTTTATATAAAATACAAAGGAAATTGTTGGAAAGGTATTTCAAACTTCTGTAAACGCTACCTGCGGAACCTTTCAAATAGAACTTCAAACTAATTATAGAGGCTAATAAGAGCTTTAAAGACTTCGAGATCAAAGGAAGGAGTCTTTTATCCGTGTAAACTCTTCTTTTATTTGAGGTGTCCGCTAATCAAAGTTCTAAACAAGGAATTAATTAAGCTTGGGGTGGTAGGGTACGGTCAGACGAATAGCTTCTTTAAAGGAAGCAATAGTAGTCCTTTCTTTCTTTCTTTCTGTCTTTGAAAGAAGGCTATGTTACAGAGTTATCTATTACTATGACTTTAATGCGGTATATTTTTATGGTTGAAAGAATGTGTGAATTGTTATTTATGATAAAGCTTTCTGCTTTGGTTAAAAGTTAAAATTTTCTACATTGGTCGTTTTATCAATAAATTTAAATGAGTTGGTCGAGTTTTCACGATATCTTGTTTCGAGCGAGCCTGCAACTTATTCCATTAATTGTAAAATACGTCATTCATTAATATCGAATTACGTTTTTTTTTAGTGTTGTACTTACTCGTGCTGCTTTCCCTTAGGGGGCATGTTATCAGATCAGTCGGCATCCAACTTCGCGGCTCCTACTATTAATCTCCTTAATTACCTCCGTTTTGGACGCAGTCTACGTAACGCTTTCGAGGTGACCGTGGCCTTTTCCCGGGACTATTGCGCCCATTACGGCCATTGCTGTTCATATTATAACAGGTAAAAAAGTAATAGAAAACACACCGTTGACACTGAAAGGGTTAATACTTACAGTCGATTATTATGAGAGAACTTTGTAGAGTCAATTTTAACCAACATTTTTTACGTTTATGTCCACCAACTCAGAATAGCTATAAGAGTAGGTTGGTAGGTATCTTAAATGTCACAAATGTTTTCATTTACATTCGAACTCGAGACGTTTTGTAAAATATCCTTAATTAAGATCTTGCAATGTTCATTATTCAAAGGGCTCTACGTGCTCAGTATATTTCAGAAAACAGCTACGACATTTAATTATTGTGGGGAAAGTTTGATGGTAATTCTTTAATTAATTTCATTCATTTCATTCATCAATAAGTAGGTACAGTTAGACTTTTTTGAGTAACCAATTTAAAATTTAAACTTGATTATGTCATAATTATTTCAAAAACAGACATCTTATTTGGTGACCTATTTTGAGTCAATAATTTCTAAGCAGATTTGATTAAACCGTCTGAAATCACATGATTCACGATACTGCTCATAGCAGGCATCAATCACTCAGAATGTTTGTATTAAAAGCTTAATATAGCTTATAGGATTTATGATCAGTCCTTACAGTCTGTCTACATGCGAAACTTACCTTTTACTAAAGGTCGTCACTCACAAAGTGTGTCAACTCATAGTTGAAATAATTAGGGTTATAATTTAGCACATGGTAACATGCGTGTAGGTAGAATATATAGCAAAAATTCAGTGAGTAAATTGCCGTTAAGAAAATATGTAAAGGAAAAAACTGTTTTTTCAAATTACGGACTAACACAATCACTTGATAACATTATTTTATTGCAAAACATTTCTGCTAACCAGGGCAACATAAAGTATCGATTGAAAAAAGCTCCGGAATTTGTTTCGAATTTTGCGAGTTTCAATAAAAAAGTGCGTGTACGAAAGAAAGATGCCTCAAAAACATGAAAGTCATCAATCTTCTATTTCTAAACCTAATCAGGGTGAATGACCTGGCATTTGCGGGATTATGAGTATTTTTTATTTCATCATTTGAATCAATCTTGTTTATTTGACTGTACCGCTATCCATCAAAATGTCTAAATTATTTACAGTATGAAATAAACGAATTTTAAAAAGTATCAAAACAAAATATACATACCCACCACTTTTTATTAGATACTTCGTCTTAATGACAAGCTCAGTACCTAACCTTAATTAAATTTTACCCAAACCTAAGTCTTATTGCACGGGAAATTAATTGTTTGTCTTGTTGTAATATTTTGTACCAACAACGTTATATTTTGCGTTTGGTGCTATCTCGCTAGGTACTGGGGCCATTGTCGTTTGACAAGGGACTATCAGATAAATGTTCTGACAACACTCCAGTCGAACCTTGCGCTTTAGTGTGGCATCGCCCTTATCATGGCTCGGTGCCTATTATTCATACTTGCTAGATATAAAGGCGTTTTGGTCCGAGGTTACATCCTATCGTACTTCGTTTAACTAGGACGCTGAAAAATTTCGATCTGTAATATCAAAAAAAAAACATAACGAGAAAGATATTATTCAAAATATCGACTTTTGTATTTTTTATTCGTAACGAATTTTAATTGGTACCCAAAAATCAGCATTCGATATAACAACCTCGTAGCGAACTCAATTTAAAAATAACCCAATCAAAATCCATCAATTTTTACGGCCGCGACTATAAAATGAAATTTTCACTGGCGCCTGTCCAATATTTTATGTGTCTAGGTTTGTTGTGTATTCGGGGCTTCGAAACAACTGTCGTTGTGTACTTCAGGGGTAGTAAAGCAAATGTCATGAGAGTGATAAACCGGGTCACCTTGGTCGTGTTTAATCATTCATTGTGTGGGAGTCGGATAAGTTTGGCCTTCCCTGATGTAGGTAGTTACGTAGTCGGGTGCTAACCGTGATCCTTGTCGTGTACTACATGCAGAAGTGGCACTTCAGGTAAATTGCTGCCGATGGTACGTCTCGTGAGTTAGTGTGCGTGAGAATGAGGGACATAACTCTCGCGGTACATACCGGCTGGTGATATTGCAGAAAGCTGCTAGGAGGAAAAACTTGGAGCACAGACTATTTATGGGGAAGATGGAACGTTTAATGTGGTAATTTCAAGTGTAGCGAAATTGTCTTTCGTAATGATTTA
Source organism: Emmelina monodactyla (assembly GCA_916618145.1). Taxonomy (NCBI): domain Eukaryota; kingdom Metazoa; phylum Arthropoda; class Insecta; order Lepidoptera; family Pterophoridae; genus Emmelina; species Emmelina monodactyla. Next base: position 8,070,271 of record OU745304.1, on the reverse strand, counting down.
TTGAAATATTCAAACATAAATATTTTTCTACTCAACGAGTATTTGCAACTCTAACGAACCGTTTTGGCTAACAATTGTATTTTTTTTAAAAAAGTTCCACAGTGTTCACTGTTTGCGGCTGGTTAATAGACGATAGAGGAATGGTTTACAACTATCGCTTCGTAAGCATTAAACCTTGTTCAAATTTTAAATTAGCTAGGTGCTACTACTACTATATAAACACTGGATATATACATGGCAACCAAACACAAACCTATATGTTGCTCTGATTCCTAACATCTCGATCGCAATATCTACCTTGAAACTTTCGTCAGGAACAAGTTTAGTCTGAGAATCTGTAGCGCTGATATCTAACTATGTATGTACAAAAGCACACAGTGAGCACATAGAACTTTGTGCAAGCCTCGCTAACACATCGATTATTAAGTTACCTCATTATACGAAGCGATTTAAACTTAGCAGCAAAGGCACGATAAAGCCGAGCTTCAAGTGAAATAACTACCACCCCCTTACAGTGTTTGTGTAGCGTTTTTTGTGCTCTGTCTCGTTTTTAAGCCGAGTTTATTTTTACCCGGACAAACCGATTTACCGTTTCCAACCGACGGGCTCGAGAACTCGTTATATTTTTCCTATCGCTCTTTCTCTTTGTTTTCTCTTCGACAACTTTTATTGTGTTTCCTATCTGAAATAGACCGATGGTTGGCGTTCCTTTAACCGTTCCAGATCTTATTGTACGGAGACGTCGGAGTGAGAAAAAGTATAAAATATTGATAAGCAGAAAAGCCATTAAGAGTGAATTACGGTACGGGAGTAATTTGGCTGGATTTTGCGCTGGCTTTTAATGTGAGAGGAATAAGGGTGGTAATTGTTTGTTTAGTCTTGTGTTCTGAGATTTGGCAATTTATCGCGCATGTTAGGGCGCATTCACACGCTGTTAGCTCCAATAAGGGGAAGTTGCCCGCGGTGAATGTGGCCAATAATGCCTGGAGCAGACACCGCTGATAACGCGATGCCTACAGATTTGGCCTGTTATTACTGAAATTATTATTACCTTAGATATTACTACAGTGTAGATATAGGAAAGGAAAATTTTGAGACATAATTAAAGAGCAATGTTAACAATTTTCCTCCTGAGGCGAGAAGCCGTAGTGGCCTTAATTGAAATTAAATTCAAACAGGAGTCGGGTACGTTATAATGGGTAATTGATAAGTCTTTGAGAGGCCCCTTTTGGGTAAAGGGAGTGAATGATTCTCAGAGATAATATTGTTGGAATAGGTCTTGCCTTAGGGAAGTATTGGACCTCGAGAATTCATTGTTATTTGACTCTACTTTCAAGTGTGTACATACTGAATGATTCTCATAAAATCGATAACTATCGAGTGTTTATTTAGAGAACAGGAAAACTGCTTCCGTCGGGGGTAGTAGGGCTTCGGAAGCGTTAGTTTCCTTGGTAAGTATTTCCGGTCAACAATAACTAAGTAGTTAGTGCAACTCCTTTCATGCTGGCAGGTTTGTGTTTGGTTAGTTCCCGCCTCTCGCCTCCGAGGATAAAGTTGAAGAGTGCTACGTGACTGTTCACAGCGGCAGGCTGCCGGCATAGAACTGACAAGACAATTTATTAGAGGGTGCTTGATAGACACCTTTTTTCACCCTTCAGAGGTACTTTTGTTAATATCTATAGAAAGACAGCAGCTCAATAGACTAACAATGTTTATTTTGTATTCTGAGCACGGTACCTACGGACGAATAGATGTTGTCGTAATTTTAATGCTTTTCTTAAAGTTTTAAAAGCCTTTTAGAGGTGTTTACGAAGTCTACAAATAATAAATAAATAATAATAAATATGAATGATACTTTTAGTTAAGATTTACTTTGTTTAATTAATGTTTATTGCATTGGCTCTATCTCAGGTTGTTTTCATGATTCTAACGCGAAATCCTAAATTTAGTATTTTATTCAGACAATGAGTTTATGAACAAAATTATTTATTAAAATTCCTAAATTCTTTTCATTTTGTAATTTAATGTAACCCGCGCTTCTCTCAACAGAGCTTCACTCCTTTTCTCCACAATATCATATAACCCTCAACATTTTCTAAAGAAATAAATCATGATGTTAAAAAAGCTCTGGCAGCATATTTTTAAAGTTGTTATCGCGCATCGTATACCGCCATGGTGCCTAGCTACCTACTCCAGCAATTACTCCAGCTCCTTAATGAAGAGTCGAGGTATTTTTTCATTGCAACAGCTGGAGATAATTACTGCCAGCTTCTGAACACCCGATACTCACTTGTCCTTTGCATTTATATAACGTCTTTGAGGCGATATTTGAGACGAGATTTTTTCTATTTCTAGTGGTGGTCATTATTGGATGGTGTGCTTGCGCATGAACAGTGGGCGGGCGGGCGGTGCATTAGTGGACTGCCAGTAGAGAAATTAGAGCGGATTTGCACAGTAATTACTAAGAATGATGATGGTAAGAAAAGTTGAAGATGATATGAGAACAAATTTTGAAGTTACTTATAAATACTGTTATATATATTTTTAAACCAGTAAGTATCAAGTACATAACACCTCTCAACCTTTCCCGATATACAATATGTACTTGTAACCTGGGGCTAAAACAACGATTTTCCGGAATCCCGTGCACCTGACTATAGAAGCAAAGAAAGAAGTATAACCTGTTTTTTCTTCGTAGAGATATATATCTTTTAAAATATACATTTCACGTCTGGAGTCAGTGTTCAGACGAGTAGGATATAAAACAGACCTTTCCTTACAAGTTTATAGCACCGCCCGCGACGGTAGACTACAGAATCCAGAAGTAGGGAAATGTGATTAAATATAGAATTTGTTAGTGCTTGACAATATCTACCTATTCTTCAGCCCCGGATCTTCAATTTTTTTTAGGCGGGGCAAAATCCGAAAATGCCGCCCCCAACCACTAATATTTATTTTTACCTTTATCATCTTTATAATTTCAGTTATCAGATGTCCACTAACAAATAGCCCTTCCGGAAATAATGCATCATTTGCTGTTCTTTCCGTGCTATGCCTGTTTATTTACAGATGTATAGATATGAAAGCGTAAGATATACAGGGTGTTTGCTGGGTGAGTAGCCAAAAGAAAATGGTGTATAGGCGAGGCTATTAGCTATTTACTTCTTCTTATTAATTTGCATTTTGATTCAAGTTAAAGAATTTACAATACTTTTAAGATTTTCCTATGGAAAACCCCGGTTTTTTCATGAAAAGTCATTTTTTTTTAATAATTTTAATTTACTCTCGGACCAAACGAAAATAATTTTAATTGAGAGCCTAATACTGTCTTATTTCGATGCAATCATAAATTTATACCAATCATCTCACAAAAGGTTACAGTGGATTCACAAACTTCGTTGAACCAGTGGTAAAAAAATGTAATGTCAACTTTGCTACAAAAGAAAATAAAAAAACACGAGTTGAAAATTTCATTTGCTTTTAAAAACTTCTTCAGATAATACCTACACTTTATATTGATATGCTACAAATGTAACATTAATAATTAGAAATCTCGACAAAAATAGTAAGTTAGTCCTCAAAGACGGCTGATTTTTTATCTACATAGGTAGTTGAACGGATTCGTACCTTCCTTACGAATCCGTTCAACTACCTATGTACATAAAAACTTGTCTCATTCTAACAAATCTTAAACAATTATGCTATCTCATTTGACTCTCCCTTCACTTTCCTGCATCGAATTAAGGACTCCTGCTATCTCACACGTTTGACTTCGGTCCGCGTAGATTTTCGGTGACCCACACTTTTCTACAGTTGGAGTAAGATGTTGCTTGAAAATAAGCGTATCAGCCAGTCATGACCAACGGTAGCGTGATTTTTACGCATGCTAGCAAATCTCATTTTACCAGCTGTAAGTCATGTAGAACCGGTTCACGGAGACTGAATCTAGGAGTTCCTTTTACTCCGTCCCTCACCACCCCAACCATCTGGTGGTGGAAGCCGCAGAATATTCTGCTATTTGCGAACTTCGCAAGAGGCGACCAAAAAATGAATTTGAACGTTAAAAGATTACTGACATTCAACAAAATTGGTTTCATCACCTAGGTCCAACTCCCGTCGAGTTTCTTGCTAGGTCTTCTTAGAGAGAGGCTCCTAAAGGAAACAGTGTATTGAAAATGATCACGACGCACTGAGGACCGTACCCAACTAAGTGGCTGTAGTAGTTCGTATCGTTAGTCAGAAAATAAAATCATTATTTTATAAGTACATAAGAATAGCAAATAAGAGAAATGTTGTCTGGTCACAAAATAGATACAACAATAGGCATAGATTTGTTAGAATGAGACAAAACTCTTTACCTACATAATTATGTAGTTGAAGGTGTTCGTACCTTCCTTACCAGGCGTCTTTGAGGACTAACTTACTATTTTAGTTGAGATTTCTAACTATTTAAGTTACATTTAGCATATCGATATAAAGTATATTAGCTATAGAAGTTTCTAAAAGCAAATAAAGTTTTCAAACTCGTTTTTTATTTTTTTTCATAGCAAAGTTGAGATAAAAAAAAAACCCCACTGGTTCAACGAAGTTAATGAACCCACTGTAACTTTTTGTGAGATGATTGGTATAAATTAATGATTGCATCTGAACAAGACAGTATTGGACTTTAAATTAAAATTATTTTTGTTTGGTCAGACAGTAAATATAAAAATATTTGACTTTTCATGAAAAAATTGGGGATTTTCTTAGGAAAATCTTAAAAATGTTGTAAATTCTTAAACGTGAACCAAAATGCAATATAATAAGTGGAAGTAAATAGTTACTAGCACTCACCCAACAAACACCCTGTATATTTTACACTGCACAGGATAGGATTAAAAATAAAAAGTTTATAGTAAAAATAAAAATAAAATTGGTGTATTCAATTGCAATTATTATGAATTAAAATTTACTTTTCGAGCTTTTTGTTCAGCAAATTAATCTATGACCTTGTCAAAATTTCCGTTCCTGCGCGCGAACGGGTGCGCATTTTGAAATACGCCTAAAGAGGCGCCACATGAATAATACGTCATATGTTCCATGTGCTGTCCCTGAGTATCGGTCTAGTTGATATGGCCACAGTAAAATAAGAGTGAAAGTTCTGTAATTGAACTTTTATTTATTCTGTGGTCAAAGTTAAGTAGGTATTATTATGTTATTTTTTTGTAAATAATGAATTTGGCCGCCCCCTGAGCTTGCCGCCCGGGGCATGGGCCCCGGCTTGCCCCCCCCTAGATCCGGCCCTGCTATTCTTCCACTTTTATTTTTATGTTAAACAACTTTTGAATACTTTAAATGTTCAGTGAAGTTGTCATGTTTAGGGTTGTGTAATCAATTTTGACTCACCTCTTTGTAGTGAATAAATCTATTCCATTAACTACCTACCAGTACCTTTGTCAATAAAATAATCTAGTTTGTATCATTTTTAGAATGTATTTATAATACTTTCCCCGTTTTATCAAGTTGTTAACTATGTAAAGGTGTCCAAACGAAAAACGATATGAGCACTAAACACTTTCTTTCCAACATGTTGACTTCGCTTATATGTAGAGTTATTAAAAGTATGATGTCGTTTGCAAAATACAAGTTCAAAGAGTGTTCCTTTTTGCCTTGTAGGATACGTAATCCTAAAAAAGTTAATTTGTAAGCGAGGCTTTACGAAATGCCGAAAATACGAGTTATTTTATTTGAACCCTCCAGGAATTAACACGAAATATTACAGTCCTTTGTTTAATAAAACCCTTTGTGGGAAATGGGAAAATAACACACATTTAAAATTTAAATAATATTGTATTTTACAGTTACAAGTAATTGTCTCATTATTTACAAATTATCAATTTGTTGGATCATTCTTGTTTTAGAAAAACAAGATCATCCATTAGCATTCACACTATTTAAATATATAACTATGTACTATAGTTAGAAAAGGTGGTACTATCTAAAAATAAAATTTATGTTCATTAGCTTACATTTCTAATACAAATGTATATACATATATTTTTCTAGATAACTGTCAGGTACATTAAAGAAGAGGATAAAATAAATCCTTATTCCTACCATTTTTAAAGGAGTCCTTATACAAGCAGTGGTTCTTCAATTATGATAATAAAAACACTCGTGTCATTCTTCAGAATATTGTTGGATAAGTACAAAATTCCCTTCATTTACCTAAAGTATGAACTAGTATAACCTTAATATTTTTATGTGATTTTCGTTTTACTTGTACAAAAAATGTCTCAACAATATATTTTGAACAAAAATGAAATATTTTATATATATATAAAAAAGTTTTTGTAATTTATTAACGACTCGTGAAATAAAAATAAGAGGTTTTCTTTGTAAACCGCTATTCGATGATCTTAAGTTAATTGAAGGAAGCAAATAAGACCCCTTTACGGAAATATTTACTTAAATAACGTTTGGCCAAATATTGTTACTTCCTGCGTTCTTTTTATATGCTACATATTTGTTGTTTTACGTTACGGTTTTTATGTTGTTAGTCAAGAGTTCCTTTCAAAAATGGAATAGAGGTGTGGGTAGGCTATATCGATGATATATACGAAAATAAAATATTACAATTATAAATATTTGGTAACTACATACCTATCACATGACATGGAGCGCATAAATCAAATTCCAAGCAATTCGATTATACAGATTCGATTAACTTAATTACAGGCACATAGGTATTCAATAATACATATTTTTACATAAACTTATATGTATAATATCTACAAATCGGTCGAAAACAATATTTGCACTACTCTTAACTACACACATCCTTCGTATTGGAAAAAAGTAGATATATTGAATAAATTACTTGTTTTTGATTTTTTTATTATTTTTCCGCTCTATCTTATACCTAAAAGTGTTAACAAAATCTACCTCTTTATAATACGAAGGAGGTAAATTCGATACAAAACTAATTCCGATTATTATTCGATCTAAGGGTGTGGGGTCACACGGTACTGATTTACTGTCATTCGAACTACAAAGTTAATATTAAACTGGGATTAAACAGCGTATTAAATATTTATTGTAATTTTAATATACTTTAAAAATTTAAGAACTGTTTACAATAATACCGCGACGCCAGTTGCCAGTTAAAAATATTCCGAATGACAGATGTCAACGTCACCTCACGTGTTGTTTTTCTTCCGGCCGCGCCCCCCCGCGATCTTGATGAGCCTCACCGCCGGCGCCTCGAACGACAGCGATATCAGGAACGACGACAGGAACGCCATCACGGCGTATCCGGCGTAGATACACAGCTGAGGAGGGTATGGCTTTAATGGCTGGCTTTTAAATGCTTTTTTAATGGTTCAAGTAGCACGAATAAGATGGGGTGTTTACAGGTATTTCTGAACAAACTGCTAAGGGTTTTGCGTTTGCCGTATCTCTAATGTGTACCTTCTTACTCATAATAAGTAGTGAACAAAATGTTTGTAATCGGAAAATACTTGTTTCCAGAATTTGATGATTACTCAATGTGAAGAGCAGCTTAATGAAATTATTTATTTGATTAATTTAATTTGGATAGTATGCAGTTACAATGGTCAATATCAATTTAAACTCAATAAAGCAAAAATGCCATTTCATTCTACACTTTTTCCGCGTTTTGAACATAATCTGTCTTTTTTAATTTCAGGCATAAGACCCTCAACAATTTGATCTTAATTTAAAAAACAATTCCTTGTTTTATCATCGCTTTTGATACGTGATATTCACCGTTTAATTTAGATTTTCGGTTACTCTGTGTTTACCAATTGAACGTCAAACATAATTACACATTTGAATGAAAATTAATGAAGTTTGCTCCCGTCGTTCATCATTTAATGTATACGAAGCGGATTTATCAAAAGACCGATTAAATAAAGTTGTCTAACAATAGAGTTGTGGGTAAAATAAACTGTATGTTTCGACGATCCTGCCACAAAGCGAATATCTACCACTGGATAAACAAACGAAAACGATACAATTTCCATTACGTATTCTATCGAGCGCTGAAATAACATTTCTTGAACCAAATCAAAACATTTTGATAAAAAAATATTTATTTGTTTTTTTAAATCATTTTGTTCTACATTCATAAACACATTTTCTACAATACTAAATATGCCGGTCGTCAAATTCCTGTTAATATTTTATTTATCCGTGCGATGAGTTCTTTGAGTACGGACTAGTATTTTAACAAGGCTATTTGCGGAATGAAAAGCAAATATGAATTAGAACCGCTCTATTCAAACTTGAAGCGTGGAGGACTGAATGGAGTTTTAAAGTTAACATGGTTCCTGTGGCCGGGACGTTAGATGAGATTGGTTTGAGAGCGGTGGAGCACAACTGTAGCAATCAAGGAATTCATTTAGAGTTACTTTAAACGAATCCAGTTATGACATACAACTGTGATACGGATAGGTAGAAGAGGTAATAGAGAAGAAGGATAATATGATCGTAGTTTTATTATATTCCAAATGAATCGAACTGTGCATATATTTATAACTAGAACTGACTTTTATTGCTTGAGCTCAGCTATAAATGCTAAGAGCGCTCATAAGTGGGCTTCAGCGCTGGTTTTCAGTAAAAACCTTAATTTAATAAACACAGTCGCAAACTGAAAAAGTTTATGGGTTCCTAATTTTAATTTAAGACTTTTACTTTACTTACCTTAGGTAAGTCAAACTTACACAACTTATGTTATTCCTAATTTACTTAATAATAGATTGTACTAACTTCCATAGAGTTCTCGAGATTTTTGGGTTTTAATTTTAGTCATTAATATCCAAATTTTCAACCTATGAAAAAGACGCAGAAGGTTTTCATAGATAAGTTAGTTTGAAGTAACAAAAACTTTCGTCATTATAAAAACTTTTAAACAGAATAACTTACCACCATAGAGTTCTCGAGGTGGTACGGCCCGTCCGACAGGAAAGTCGAGTACATCATGATGGTCGGGTGGATGAGGTAGGCGCAGTACGTCAGCCGGCTCAGCGGCAGCAGCCCGCGGTACGACAGCGCCGAGTTGACCAGCCCGCCGTAGCCGCAGCAGCACGCCACCGCCACCCACGCCAGCGCCACGCCCCACGCTGGAGAAATAGTAAAAAAGTGGGTTGAAAACAAAAGACAGGCAATAAATAAGGCTGGAGAAATTATAAAAATGTGGGTTAAAACAAAAGACAGGCACCAAATAATAAAAACTAGATTGAGAAATAATAGGCGACGAAAAGAGCTGGAAGTTCAAAGGGTTCTCGGTTTAGAAAAGAAAATCGATAAGTTAGCAGCCTGTTAACTATTAACTCGAAGTTTATTACTTGATAAGTGTTTTATTAAAAAAAACATATGTGACGACATGTGACGGCAGCTTCGTTAATGTTATGAACGTTATATTAATGTGAAAAAACCAACATTACTTTAGCTAATGGTCAATGCGGTTAATGTGCATTAACTTCGGCGGCGGGAGTCCGATAAGTAACAAAATTAATAAAATAATTTACGACGGGGCATATCTCTCCATATTCCACGAACCAGTTTTATGTTTGGATAATTAATTTATCATATCATTAAACATTCATATCGTAGCACCTATCTGGTCGTAAAGCGAATAATTTTACCTTTAACAGCAAAACGATGTCACGGAATTACCCCGTATAAGGCAAAAAATGCTCGTTATGCTAAAACATTCGATTTCGTGAAATCGGAGCGGTTACGTTACAGTTAAGGGTCTCCAAAGACCCTTCAGGGTGTTATTTGAGAACAAATATTACGATCGTTCCTTGATATTACCATTTTTGAGGACCGAACTTGTAAATTTTTATCTTGAAAACTCAGCTCCGAATAAAGTTTCCACTCGGTTCCTTCAATTTTCTTTTTGTAGCCGATACGGTCATATTTTGGAGTTTTTTACCGAAAAAATATTTATTATTTCGAAGTTCCGGAAATTGTACTGTTATGGCTGAACATTTCTCTCTGGGGTAAGAAATAAGTAATTTAAGGACATTTTTGAATAAAAGAATGTTTTAAGGGAGGTTTGGAAAAATGAACAGTATATCATTATTAAACGAGGCTCAGGCTTACATAAACCTTTTTGCATACCTCTGCATATTAAATTTCTCAGGGAATATTTTAGCCATAAGAGTAGGAAAATACAAGCTGGTCATGTCAGTACATTAGATTTCTTTTGCCATGATTTAAGTGATGTTGATACTTTATCCCGCCAACATCCTACTAATATTATAAATGTGAAAGTTTGTGAGTATGGATGTATGGATGGATGTTTGTTACTCTTTCACGAAAAAACTACTTGATGGATTTGGATGAAACTTTGCAGTAATATAGGTTAAACATCAGAATAATACATAGGGTATTTTTTACCGCGGGAAAACATCTCATTCCCACGGGAAACCGACTTCCACGCGAACGGAGTCGCAAGCGGCTACTAGTTTACAATAGTTATTTTTTCAATTATACATGAACTTACCAGTGTGTCCAATGCTGACGTAGAAGGCGGTCGGCCACACCTCGAAGTATCCGTCAGCCATCCCGAAGATGAGGCTGGCGATGATGGCGACCGCGGCCGGCCAGCCCGCGCACACCGCCCAGTACGGGATACGCACCTGACACTTCGTCTTGTGGAGGTACCATCCCACCATTATACCTGGGAGAACATACCGTATTTTGAGCGTTTGAATTACTTGGTAAAGATAACTATAATTGGAAACCTCTATAAGATAGACATCACGAAAGAAAGGACAATCTAAAATTAGACGAATTATTCATACTGTACAACAAGGCCTGGCATTTCAGAATCTGTTCTAAGTTGTGAAGGTCAAAGCTTTTCACGCAATGACAAAATTTAACCTCTTTGTGTTTGAACATTCGTTCCACAAATGAAAAAATACATCTCATTCTGTTCTTTATGATTTCCACTTTTATCACAATTCGGAGACAAACCTGGCAAATTGTTATTTGCTCAAGAAGATTTGTTCAAATCACGGGCGGGGAAAATTGTTATCGGATTAGAGGATTCCAAGAATTGTGACCATCGTTACCTGGAAACGCAAGAGTTTCGCGATTTTGTTGTCGTTTTTGGGACGGAAACATGCTGCCTTACGAAAAGGATATTGGAAAAGTCCTGTTCAACTACAACCTTTCAAATATACGAAGCTTTATTACGAAAAAGCCGCCCGATGGGAACATTTATTTCTATTTTAGGGTTCATCAAGTTAAAACGTTCAAGGAATTTTGGCAGCGGTTTTTATTACTTTATGCTGTTCAAACATAAATAAATATCGTAGCAGAGCGTAGCGTTACTTATAAACGTAAGTTAGTGAACTTAAGTTTATAGTATTACTTGTTTTATATGATGGATAGGGCTTATTATTAGATTTAACCTAGATTTTATTTACCAATTAAGTAAGGGCCTATTCTGGACCAAGGTTTGTCGTACAGCGGGTCGAACATTTCAAATGGCTCTTGTATCCTCGCCTTGTATTGATGCCACACTGAGATATAAATAGTGGTTGCCCATGAACTAATCATCAGTAAGAACAGGGACACTACGGCGAATCTGAAATACCTGGTAACAAATATAAGCAAAAATAAGTGCGTTTCTTTCATTGAACATAAATATAATAAGACCTTGAAATTTAACTTACTTAACAGAAATCAGCAACAAGATAATGCCAACGACGTAAAACTGAGTATCGTTAGCCATATACCACGACCAGACCATGCACATCTCCCGCTGGGGGAAGAGGTTGTTGATGTACAGCACGTTCCTCCACCAGTACTTGTCACAGGTGATGTGGTCGATGATCGCCGGCTCAAACACCGTGTGGTTGTGAGTGTATCGAAGTGCCACCTCGTTCACACCAATAACGAAAGCATACGCTGGTGTCAACCTCATTACTCTGTACGAAAGCAGAACAAAGAAGTCCTTGATCACTAGGAATAGTTCCTTCTTTGTATAGAAATTGCTGCTCTTCTCCAGCAGGTCTTCTCTGAAAGAGTCCTGAGATATCACTGATACAGATAGAGCGGAGTTGTTGTATCCGCCGACGTTTTTGTTGAGGTCTGGCTGGACGTACTGCTGCTTCAGCGTTTTGGATTTTCTTTCAGCTTTTTTGTCTTCACTTCTTAGAAATAGAACGGTGACTAGGAGACCACTGTAACAAGAATACATAGCTCCGTAAATCAGCATTGACTTATTAGTATAATAACTTTAGGCAAATAAGATTTATTAATCTTATTTGCCTAAAGTTATTATGTTTTCACTTAAAGATATTTGACTAGTCCATCATTTACCTGATAAAGAAGAATGTATCGACGCAGTAGGAAGCATTCCCCACACTTTGGTACAAGAAGTTCCTTTCAGTGACTGTCCTCATTACTTTGTTGTCTGACACGAAGAATATTGTCAGGTACGTGTGCACCATGATTACCCACGCTACTGACAAGAACCTGGAATAATACATAACGTTGAAGTTTTAAATATTTTTTTTATTTTTGGATTATTAAAAGTCTAATTGGATACCTAGGTGTACTAGGTCTACTTATCGCCCGATAGGATTATATTGACATTTTTTTATTCAAAAAGACTCAAAATATAATTTTCTTGATATGGGTATAAACAGGTAATCACTGACCTCATTCCATGTAGACAAGTGAGCGCCCCATCGTTGGGCCGCTGCGTACACAGGATGGCCCGACCGTTGGTGAGCACCGAGAATGAGAGCAGCATTTCCGACCAAACACCTAATAAACACATTTTTGTGTATTATTCTATAAGTAGATACTTAAAGGTTAAGACTATACAATTGTCATTGTCCAAGAAATTCGAAGATTTGATTTTGTTAACTACAAGTAGTTATTCTTTCAAACAATACCTTACCATTAACAATTTTTATAAACTTTTGCTTGGCATAAGTAAAAGTTTCAAAGTTCAAAGTTCGTGAAGTTAAACTATCAAAAGCAGTGATATTTTCTTGCAACTTGCACTCAAAATACTTAAAAAGTATTCCATTAGTGAGTACAATTAAAACTTTAATAGTTCATTAGTTCCATTCGTTCTTCAGAAACTCGGATGCCATTTTTCCTTAACGAGCAATCTTAGTCTGCGACTACGTAGTAAGCCCTGTTTTGTAAAGAAATATAATTTCTCGTTCTGTTGTTATTTTCATTCTTAAAACACAAAGCTTTAAATTACATTACGTACGCATGAGATATCTAAGGAAAATGTATCAATGGAGAATTTACAAGCTTGCCCCTAGGATTCGGCGTTTAAAATATTCAGTGATTTAAATTCGGTTTTCCTTAACCCCGAGATTACATCTGTATGTAAATAAATGAGGAGTTATTGTGTTCTGGGGAGTGCGGTGTTCTGTAAATTCATTACAGGTTGTGTCTCACAGGGGCAGACGGTAGCTTGATTGTGATGAATACTGTGATGTCGGACAACGGACTTTAAGCTCCTAAATAACTTCTGAATTGTAGTTTAACTGAATAAATTTAGCATTACTACGAGTTCTATACGAGTTTAACACTTTGCTAGGTTTCCTTTGAAATATAACTGCGTCAAATGGCTTACCTACTAATTAAAACAAGTTTTGCTATATCAAATAAAAAAAGTTTGGACATATAACAGGCAAAGGTACTCTACTCACCACACGTCTCTCTCCTCTGTTTCTCCTTGTCATCATCATTCTTACTCTCTCTGTTCTCCTGAAACAACAGAACATCAATCAAGTACTTGTCACCGGGAAATTATAATCACATTCAGGAAAACTGGCACGAAAAACTTCAACTTTTTACCGCTTTTTGATCCTTTTAAGTGGAAAAACAACAAAACCTCGCTCTTGGCTTTTTATAGGACTGAAAGTTTATGTTGGACGCGAAATGTTTTTTATCTCTGCTTAGACGTAAAAATATATTTTTATGAAAAGCTTATAATTTATTTTATATGGTTTTACTAAGTAAGTAGGTAGGGGAGCGAGGGGCTTGTTGTTACAGGGGTAAGTAGTAACAGGCTCTTTTCACCAGGATCTTCAACACTATTAACGTATATCTTTGACTCGATTTAACCCATAAACCGCACCACATCATATTGCCATAGCCAGTGTTCCGCCGGTTGGCGCAGTAAGCAAATGTGGGCATTCCCTTCATTTCTGTCAGGTGATATAAAATTGTACCGTCGTAAAATTTTGGTTTGTGTTTTTAATATTGCCTATTTTCAAATTTTCTACATCTTATTTACATTCAAATTTATCTATCACTGATATTGTGTAACACTTTTTGAGATTGCTTAATTGTTTAAATAGTTATCTTGATAAATGTTAAAAATCATACCATGGGGTTAGTTGTAACAAAATCCCGGGGCTTGTTGTAACATGTTACAACATGCATTGTCTGGTATGTGGTGAAGCTTACACAGATACAAACAAAAAAGATTGGATAGAGTGTATTAGAAATAAATAATTTCATTACTTACTGTGATTTAAAAGTGCTATTATGATTATAAGTAGTGTTTAACTAAATAAAACTCTTAATTACTTAATTTTTAAGTGTTGATTACAAAAAAGTGTATTTGAGTTGATTTTTGATAAGAATTACATAATACTTACTTTGGAAAGATGTCAATTTTGTTAAAAATAAATAAAGAATAAATGATTAGAGGTATTAATGTCGTTTTTTATTGTCGTTACTACTTGCCCCATTAGACGTTACAACTTGCCCCAAGCACGAGGTAAGTTGTAACACCGCGCTTCTTTTAGAAAATAATTAATTGTTAAATAATGACCAATAGTTATGAGGTTATTTTTACTTGATTTGGTAGAGGAAGAGTTACAGTATCCATCAATCTTTATTTAGTAGAAATTGAATCAATAGATTTCAAGATATACTAGTTTTACTGAAAACTGTTACAACAAGCCCCTCGCTCCCCTACTTATTTTAACGTCAGTAAGTTATATTTTAATAAATGTCTACTTGTTTCCTAATAAAAGACAAAAAAATTAAAAAAGTGTGCACACGATATTAAATTTGAAAGAAAGTACCAACAGGTTTTTGTACGTCGTGAGCTAGCTCTTGGTCCTTTTTGGCAGCCATTTTGTATTTTCTCTCCAGCATTCCCTCGTAGATGGAGGCTGACAGCATTAGCAGGCACGCCGCTATCATTGCCGCTCTAAATAAAAAATACAATTTAAACATTGGAAAAGGCAAAGGCATTCATACATACCGTTCTCTAAAGTTGAGTCTCTATTTTTTGAGCGCATTAATGTATGTACTATATCAATAACTGTATTGTATAGTATCAACCGTCATAGTTTACATTATTTAGGCGTAATATTGAAATGAAACCAAAGGAATTACAGGAAGGACCTAATAGAACAGAAACGAACCAATCACAAACTGCAAATTGAAATAGTTCTATTGAGCTCTCTGTTTGAACTAAACTCAATTGATGTAACCAGTAGCTTTATCACATTTGTTTGTGAACAACAAACATAGCTATAAATACAACTTCTAATTAGAAGAGAAAGCAGTTGTAATATTTATTTATTTGTTTCACTAATATTAGGTACTGTTAAAAGAAGTCTATTTAGTTACTATGTAGGTAATTAAATGGCTTACAAAAACGTGTATCTTTGTTTGTATACATTTTTTATTTACCTACAAATAAGAAATAGTTTTTCGCGTGGGTTCGACAATAGTGCTCACGTGGGAATCGTGTAAGAGCCGTGCATTTGATGTAATAAATTGTAAACAACGTGTTTAGATAACGCCGAAGCAATGAAATATTAAAATGTTTGTTGTTTGGGTGGTAGAATTGATATAACCGTTTTTGTCAAAGATAACCCATAGAAACCACCTACAATACTTATAACGGAGTAAAAGACAGGGAGCGTTGTCAATTTCTTTGCTTTAATTTAAGAAAAAAACTTTTTAAACTAAAAGAGAATTATGGCCATTGAATTTACTAATTGATCTTTTGACCCGACAAGTTCAAAGTGAAAATCAGATAAGTCTTTAAATTTAAAAACCCGGACGCCTCATTTCAACCACCTAGCTTTATAATTAAAATTTAAGGTTCATTTCGCTACATTTCAGCTGAAATATTTAAATGTGACCTGAAAATATCGAGATAGGGTTTCTGCGCTGAATTATTTAAAACCGTTTGAAAATCTGCATCGAGAAATATTTAAAATCGTATCTGCACCAAGTTGTGTGTTGCTTTCTGTAATACGTAAGGAAAAATTGACTTAGATTCAAAATAACTCGTCTTTCTAAGGGTTATTTTAGTTTTTTATAAATTTCCTGGAACATTGGACCTCTGAATAATGAACAATCCCAAGTTTTCGAAGTTTGCGTCAAATGCCTCTACCACGCTATTCGCTTCGGGTTCGGGCCTCGTTTGCACTCGCGCTGGTTTGTCAGAAAACTTTATACGGATCCAACAAAAACCTGCAAAGCTGTTGTATTTTATTTTATAGTATTTTTATTTGCTGCCTTTTCATGCGTGTGGCTACAAAAAGCTTCGTCATAAAAATGTTTTCAGTATTCTGTTTGTGTTGAAAACACCATCAACATGTGTGTGTGGATAATAGCCAAACAGCCTACCTGCAAACCAATGAATAAATTTCGTTGCGCCCGCCGTCGGAAAATTAGGGATTGCGCAAATATTTGTTGCTAAGATTTGCCGAATGAGTTTGCGTTGTAAAATATTGTTTGCACAAAATTTAACTTCGGTTTTAATCGTGCAAAGTGTAAGTAACCCTTAATAAGGCTTTAAAACTGCAAGGCTTTATTTATGTGAACTTGGAATATGCTAATTCACAGCGTAGTTGGATAGCTTTTATCCGGCAACTTTGTTCATTTTAAACTTAAGCACTTAATAACTGATGGGTTAAGCTTAGAAGCCACAGGCTTAAATCGATCGGGGTTATTAAAAAAATGATATCAAAAATGGCATACATAGTAAAATATTAAAACTGTATTTTTGTGTAGAATTTACAGTTTGTAGCTTATCTGGTTTTATTAGAGTTTGTTAAAATGAATGCTTTTATGTTTTTATTAATTATAGATAGGTAACATCTAAATCCATCTAGCGAATTAAGCATAAGCTGTAGGGGAAATGCCAGCACACTCACATTAGTATATGTAGCTTCGGGTCCTTCAGTATGTTGTAGGGCCCCGGCACCGGTCGCACGAGCAGCGTGTCCAGCGCGGCGGCGATGCCGTCGGCCTGCGCGCGCGCCGCCGCCGCGCCCTCCGCCGCCGCCAGCAGCCGCGCCAGCGACGACGCGCCGCACGACGCCGGCACGCACTGACCTACCAGCACCAACTTGCTCTGCAACAAGATATAGAGATTCTAGAGGATTCAACAATCAACTAATCGACAACTGCTGGACATTTTGAGAGTGGTAGAGTCCAGCTTTTGGCTCTATCTGCAGCGATTACTCGGCTGACTCGACCGGTGAAATACCACCGTCGCACAGAAACCCGACGTGAAGTCGGGACGATGTTCCTGCGTTTCGTTCGGTGAGTGCGGTATCCGGTACCCAATTTTCTCAAAGGCCCGCAACACACCCCCAGCACCCACAGTGTTGCGGGTAGTCATGGGCGGCGGTGATCACTTACCATCAGGTTACCCGCATGCTCGTACCTATATTATATAAAAAAACATAATCCTCGCCATTAAGACATTTCCAGTGACATAATCGCTAAGAAAACTTGCTTAAGCAACAAACTTCGTATTAGCGATTTATGTATGTAATCGTACAAAATTAGAAAAATATGATAAAATATAGAGCTTTCCAATAATTAAATTCACTGTTTAAGGTTACCCACACCATCTGGTTTAACTCAGTTTTTAGAGTAGGAACACTTTTTCTATAAAATTGTTTAGTTATGTAGAGCAGCTTACTGGGTTACGCTGTGAATAAAATAAAGGATGCAATATAAGTCTTATGTGTGTTAACTAGTTTCGTTTTGTTTAATATAATTAAGTCAGATTTGTTACACGTAACAACAAAATCCGGACTATAAATTCAAAAGTTTTCCGAATTAGCTACTTCCTTGAAAATTAAGTAACTTCTGTACAATTAAGGGTGTATGAAAGCCCCCTAATTGCCAACTAAAATAATTAGTTCATAGTTCACTGGTTTCTGAGAAGTCACAGGCCGTAGAGAAAACTTCACACATCAAACAAAACTTTACACTCCTGAATCCAAACTTGCTATATTAACAAACTTGGTCATTACCTATCCCTTGTCATGGTGTTATATTCGATTTACTGCTACAGTGATAGTTAAGTGAAGCGTTTGTGTCATTAAGTTGAGACCAGCTCGGCTGAATGCAGACAAATTTAATCAAAGCTTTGGTTCATTTGCCTTTCCGAGTGGCTCGTGCGCGTCAGTGATCCCAAGCGTGCCATGGGACAGATTGAATAAACTAGATTTTTAGATCTAGGTACCCTACAAAAGTGACTACAACAATGAAACAAACAAGTGAGCCAGAGCAACGACTCTAACTTAAATTCAAAGCGTTAAGGCAATTTGTCGGTCAGAAAAAATATAACATTTATTTTTCCTTATTTACATATGTAAATGAAAGTTTAATGGAAGAAACATGCTAATTAGTATTAAGTAATATGATATAACAAGACTTGCACAATTGATTAGGTTTCCCGGAACATTAACATTGTTTCCGTAATGTTACAAAGTCGCTTACTTTACGCTAAAACAAAATAATAATGTTAACATTCTACTATCTACTTGCCTATCGATTGAATAAGTCTTGTGGCATTGAAGTTACATTTAGAATATTGAAGCTAAATTGATATTGATGACACATTTCGCTTAGAAGATGATGTTACAAGTTTTTAGCATTACGATACTCGACACGAAATGGGAGACACGCGATCGACGCGTTTGGAAAAACAATAACAGCGCTGGTACATGACTTGCCATAAATGTCGCTACTTCAATTTGACAGACAGGCTCATAAAAAAGAGCTTAAAAAGCCTTTTGCAGAATAAATCTGAGGACCAAATCTCGTAAAAATTCTGAAGGACTTTTTGAACTTCTTAGTTTGACTTCGTAGTTAGAACTGTAATTTCAATGTTTCGAATAATTAAACGACAAACGGCGGTGCTCCATCTTTGAAGTTTATTGATAGGACTGGCATGATTTCTAATGTAATTATGAATTCTGTTTGTTGTTAAATTAAACAAATAATGTATTTATTATGTTTCTTTAAATTAAACTAATGGAGAATGTTAACAAATTTTGATTATTATCTCTTCATATTCTCTGTCAAAAATAAAAAATACTGGTGAAAGAATTATTTCGATGCGTCAATTAATTTTCGATTTATAAGTAAAATAAGTTGCTACCGCACGACGCGGGCTGCCGGCGGCGGTGTGACGTCACACCACAACTCGCTCGGTCTGGCTCACTCAGTCCGCTCGCGGTCGCGCGCACTTGTCGTCTAAATTAAACCTAAATACTTTTAAAAATGTCTAATCCAACTGCTAGGAAATCATGTGTTGTGCCTAAATGTAAAAATACAACTATCAATTTGCCGGAAAAGTTGTTTTTTACAGTTCCAAAGGATACATACATACATAACCAAATCTTTTAACTTGAACATAACCAATACCATTAAACAATTTGTTAGTAAAAATACAAATAAATAAAAAAGGTTTAGTTCATATCATCTACATTTGCAATAAAAAATAAATTAAATTACTTAAATAAAATAGTAAAGGTAAAGTGCATCTGTAACGTTCAACTACATCTAGATCGTATAGGTATCCTACTTCCTAGTAATATAATAAACGCGGAAGATTGTGTTTGTGTTTGTTATCCTTCACACAAAAAGTACTGAACGGATCTGGACGAAGACTGAAATAATCCATAGGCTTCTTTTAATCCTGGGAAAATGTACAGTTCCCGAGGGAAACGCGGGCGAAGCTGCTAACTAAAGCTTGTTAGTACTAAATCAATGCATGTATTTATTTAAATTTACTTAGAAGAGCGGTATCTTTGTATACATACTAGTGGCCGCCCGCAACTCCGTTCGCGTAGAAGTCGGTTTCCGTGAGAATGAGAAGTTTTCCCGCGGTAAAAAATACCATGACAGTTTCATACATATTTTTTCTATTCACTCGCTATCGCAAATATCACTTGCCACTTGACTTGGGGGGAAGTAGTTTTTACGTGTAAGAGTAACAAACATTCATACATCCATACTCACAAACTTTCACATTTATAATATTAGAAGGACGTACCTACCTATAGCTACAAAACTATGATACATGATTTGTTGTCTTTAACGTAAAAAAAATAATGATAGGTAGGTAGGTAGGTACCTACTTCTACTATTGGACTTGCATTCTTCCATTAGTATTTTTATTATATTGGTTATTTTGTTTTGATAAAACAGTTTGGAACATATCAAACATTTCGGCGGCAACAAAATCACTATTTCTTGATAAATAATGCGCAGTCATTAATTTATCTATTTTAGATAGATTACACGATTACCTTTTTTCGAATCCTATATCCAATTTATTAATAGAATAATATTAATTATTAACGTATAATAACGAATAATATTTATATTTACTAATACGCGATCGAAAACACAAAAAAATAATACATTAAATGTTAAATAAATAAAAAAAAAAAAAAAATACTGCGCCAGCTATATGCACCACCGCTGGCGCGTTGTTGTAATACGTCACAAGTGGTCACGTGACTGTTAGCGGGACTCGATATTTTTCGAAACTTTGAATGCCTATAAAATCAAAACTACTGGGTATTTTTGATTACAACAAAAACGAGTGTATTTGTATGCATACAGGCTTTACTGAGACAAAATTTCAAGCGATTTGGCATACCTAGTAACATTCTCCATTAGGTAAATTTCTTTGCATATAGCTTTAGTCAATAGTAAGTATGTCAGTTTATGGTAATAGTAAATTTTTGGAAAAACTAGAAGAATTGTAGGTTTTTTTTCTTGCTACTAAGCAAGACACACAAACAGTAAAACTAAATTTACCTGTCTGCCTCTGTCAGCTTTTGAGTGGATTTCGACACTCTTAAGATTAAGGCTTTTTTCTTACAATTCTTTTGTACTAACATCAAAGTAACATTTACTTTCTACTTTCTACTGACGTGTGTTTACTTGCAAGTACATTTCAATGATTGTTATTGAACATGTTATTTCCAGCGTTTGCGAGCTAATATCAAAGTTAATTCGAGCAGGTGTAATATAATAAATGGAGTTTTGATATAAGCGTGGGGCTCGTTACTTGGCAGTCCGCCATTTCTTACGGTTCACCAAATACCCAAATGTTAATATGCATATGGGAAAGTGAGTTATTTATAGATTTACGTGAAAGCAATATCAAAATTGGAACATTAACATTTGGCTGTATAAAAATAGCAGGACTTTAGAGTTCTAAATTTAAAAACAAGTAAGTCATCATCATTATCATCATCATTATCTTTACATAGTTGGTATTAAGTAAAGTCGCTATTTGTGTCGGTCAGTTTTAGGCTTTGAAGTTTAAGTTGAAGGCTTTTAAAAATGGCCCTTTACGTTTATATTCTTTAACTAAATGAAACTTTTTGATTCGGCATCATCGCTATTTAATTTTAATGTTTTCCAGCCTTCTCTTCAAGGAATTCGAGTCTTAGTACCAATGACACCGAAAGCGACTTAAGTGAATTAGAGGGTTGCTGACGCCTGAAATACAGCTGGGAGGGGCGCGACACGGGAGGGGCGGAACACGACAAGGGATGAACGAATGTGTACCGCACTGTACCATAGATGGTACAGAATAGAACACGGGTGGTTTTTTGTTTACTGCACTAAAGGTTTTATAGTTCGTTAACTAGAAAACTGTTCGACTGTAAGAATTTACTTTAGCTAATGCATTTCTTCCTGGTACAAAAAACCTGTTTTGTATTATTTAAAATTTACTGATAAAGTTCTATGAATTAGGTGAGGTAATGTCTAAATCTTGTCTTTTTAATAATAATTGTGTTTTTGCTTGTGAACGATATGTTTTACTTTAACTTGTGGCTGTATTTTTGACAATTGAATCATTAGAAGTAAGTACTTCTGCCTATCGACATCATACTAATATTATAAACGTGAAAGTTTGTGAGTATGGATGTATGGATGGATGTATGGATTTTTGTTACTCTTTCACGTAAAAACTACTGGACGGATTTTGATAAAACTTTACAGTAATATAGATTATACATAAGAATAACATATAAGGTACTTTTTACCGCGAGAAAACTTCTCATTCCCACGGGAAACCGACTTCCACGCTAACGGAGTCGCGGGCGGCCACTAGTAAATTATTAAGGCAATTTATAAAAGATAAATATTACTTGAAATTAAACTCATTTTAACGGGTTTTACGCGTTTATTTTATATTTTTTGCTTTTCCGACGTTTCGGCATTTTTGCAAATGCCGTGGTAGACTGAGATGTTTGACGTCTTCATAGAGTAAAGTAAAAAAAATTCGAAAAATCATTTTCATTTCAAGTAATAATAATCGCGTAAATCTAAGAAGTTATATTAATGATAAATATGTTTTGTAGTAAAATGAAGTATGGTAACTATTCTACAAAACATATGTTTGTCTTTTAAACTGTTAATAAATTTATGCAACCTTCGCCTGGTATGTAGGATTAATAATTTAAGGTTTGAATTAGTTACATAGCCCTACGCTCCGACGTAGGTCGAGGTTATTATTTGATTTATTGTTTTTATGTCAGGTACTTAATACCTTAGGAAAATTTTAGAGACAATCTAATGATTTTATTTTAGTTGTTTACTGTGTAACTAGATGTAATTAAAGAAGCAAAATATTATTTTGGTAAATTTAAGAGCTAAAAGATATGAAGGTATCGTAGAATTTCTCTTTATATTTTATAAAGTTTTTAAAACCGCCAAGTACCTCCATACGCGTTCAGGCACGCGCAATATGGGGATTAGGGTCCCGTAGTTTCTTATATCTCATGGGTGGACCCTTTGTTATATTAAGGCGTTTGAATTATGTTTACGTAGGTAAACTAAATTCAACGCTTGAAAATATAAGCTTTCCAATATTTACTATCACTAAGTTACCTTTAAAACTAGCTGGCAAATTTTACCTTAGAAGATCGTTTTATATAATTAATTCCACTTTTTCAATTAAATTTATATCAATATCAAAATAACAAAATAGCTAACTTGTCCAAATTACAGACAAGTAAAATCAAAAAAATAATTAAAATTTTGAATAAAATTGCGGACAGAAAAACACTAGAACCTAATAAGGTCGATTACATATTCACACCTATACACAAAAAACTTTAAAAATAGAATTACCTGCGGCAGATGATCATTATCGACGGTTATATTGATCCTGGCCACATAGAAAGTGGTGGCAAAAGGCGGCGTCGATTGATAGTACTTCTTGAGCTGCAAATCCTTGCAGGCGTTGAGAGAGCCGAGCCAGTACTCATTGCCGAACAACGCGTTGGGGACGTACTGGCCAGATGCGTCGTATACTAGAAAAAAAGAAAAATCAAATTTAGAACATCAAGTTCCATTAAAAATAGAAGAGAATTTAAAATAAGTGGCATACTTTCAGAATTCTAGAACAATTTGAATAATGTTCTCGGTTTCTCTCGGTGCTTATAATGAATTAGTCTTGCAAATTTTATGAAATTCTTCTCCTTAGATACCTAGTATATTTGAGTGAGCAACAAAAAATTTTCCATTTTCGAAACGGAAAATTAGAAGGGCAATTCAATTTACCCTCGTCATGTTTATTTTGAAAAAGTTGCGAAATCCCCGAGGCTGTAACGCCGATTGCATTCACAACAAAACTTCAGTGAACGCTGCCCGGTGTACGCTCACTTTTATTTCTCCATTGATTTAACGCAAAAATGAAGAGTTTGCAAGTTATGGCTTCAATATATTTTATTTTTTATTATGATTTTTGATAACGTAGCGAAAACGTTTTTATTGTTCACAAACATTTATTGCAACGCTAGGGCGGGTTTTTGAAATCCGTTTTCTTGTAATTAAGCTAATTTATAAAATATTGTTTCTTCGTCGATTTTCTCTAAAATAATACGCTGGCTGCCTTACTGTATTAATAAAAATGGGATGTATGTTGGTTGGTATGAAAATGATAGATTACTTTATGCTGTTAAATATAACAACAAACTTCGTTTCCTGTTTGTTTTTTACATTACTAACGCTGCACTATATAGTAAAATGCTATATTTGATACCGAATTATACTTGAACAAAACAAGGAACTCTTCTCAACACCTACATTTGCTTTGCATATCTAAAAGCATTACAGACTGAGCTAGGCGCACTAGCTTGAAAATTAAATTACTAAGTTCTCTTTGTACATTAAGTTCATACATTTTCCAAGGCTTCCCTTCCCGCCGAGTTGACACTCAGCAGTTTTACGACCAACATTTATTAACACCATAAACGTAACACTTATGAAAATCAAATGAAAATGATATTTTTCACGACTGCTCATATTCAAAAATGTGCTGAAGAGTCGTTTGAGCGGAAAATGTGATTTAGCTTATTACTTTGGAAGTTTTTGAGGATTTTAAAAAACGCTTCCTTTTAATAGAACACATTAAATGTTATTGCGTTCCGCGTTCTTTGTTAATATTTTTATTGAATTTTGAGATTCTGTTTTCTTTTCATGGGCCCTTCTGAATTCTACCATTTATTATCGTATTTTTTTTAATTGCGGTAACAGACTCTCGAGTTTATTTTTTCATCCTGTACTCTCTCTATAATAGCAACTCCAATTATTTTCAACACAAGTCATCATTGTGGAAACGTAAAGTAATAATAGTTTCGTGTTTAAAACAATGTCGTAGAAATATCAATTATCCTAAATCCTACTAATATTATAAATGTGAAAGTTTGTGAGTATGTATGGATGTATGGATGGATGTTTGTTACTTTTTCACGTAAAAACTACTGGACGGATTTTGATGAAACTTTACAGTAATATAGGTTATACATCAGAATAGCACATATGGTAGAAACCGACTTCCACACGAACGGAGTCGCGGGCTGCCACTAGTATGTAATAACACCCTAATTAAAAGAAACTTACATTTCGCTTTAAAACTTGGCTCACCATTTTAAACTCACTCGTTACCCAGCACTCTTATTATCTATTAGATAACACTTAGTATTTCATTACCAGCGCATAACAATGTAATCTTTCGCAGTTATGTGAATAACACAAAGAAATAGGTATGATTTAATAAATTAATTATTCAGTTAGTACTAGCGTGTAGGTAATTACTGAGCTATATTGTTTTTATAACCACACACGTAACCGTTATATTAAAATCATTCATTAATGTTCACTGAAGCTGTTAGTGTATTTAATATTAATATTTATAATTTTTTGTCGGTAGTTTTTATGTGAGTTTTTGTGATGATTTATGATCTGAGTTGAATATGGGGCAGTAGAATAAACACCTGATATGAAGTGATATTGTTGTTTGCATACCTATGGTTACGAGCTTACAACACTCAATTAAGGGTGACATAGAGATTTTTTATATCAGTTTTTTCTCCTTAACTTTACCAATCTTATAATTAAAATAAACTTGTACTTAGTGCCTATCTTCATAAAATACGAGCTTTTTTCAAAGTCGTGTTTGCCAATTTAACTTTGTAAATGCCATAATTGTGAAATCGTAAATATTTACTTGCATATACAATTTGTAGTTAACAACGTTATTCGATTTACAAAACTGCCCGTGACCACCAACTTTACAAATGCTATTTCGAAACTATATAATTGACGCTTATTTAGCAATATTTGAATGTGACATTACTTTTACGGTTATATGGCTGTTTTTAACTTAGCGATTTCATAATGTGGCGTAGTCGTTTGCGTAGGCGCGCATAGTTTGTTGGTTTTGGACTTTAGACTACTTTTTATATTCGTTCTTTGTTAGATTATGTGTTAGGCAAATAATGATGTAGGTCAGTAGGTACAATAGCCCCAACCTACACTACAGTCTTTCACCAAAGACTTTAAGCCGTTCATCGTATTTTATTTTAAACTAGTGGCCGCCTGCGACTCCGTTCGCGTGGTAATCGGTTTACCGTGGGAATGAGAAGTTTTCCCGCGGTAAAAAGTACCCTATGTGTAATTCTGATGTAAGTGTAACCTATATTACTGCAAAGTTTCATCCAAATCCATCCAGTAGTTTTTACGTGAAAGAGTAACAAACATCCATACATCCATACATCTATACTCACAAACTTTCACGTTTATAAATATTAGTAGGATATGAAGAAAATAATTTATGATCAAGTAATATACTAAAATAGATATTGGTAATCATATTTTATAAACTTTTATAAAATGATGCAAATTAATGACATTTCTAACAATGCTCAGTATGACGGCCACACGGCACCCGCGCCGGCTCGCCGCAGCGACGCGCAGCCGCTCGGCGCAGTCATGGCCGACCGTCGTGCCACTTCGCGGTCATCTCGCGTTTCCCGCCTTACATAACACCATCAAAATAAAACCAATCCACCTACTTTTTACTATTATTATTGGCTTAACCTATGCGTAACTTAAGTTACACATTTTGCAATAGAAGTGCGTGAATTTGTTCTTAATATTACGCGTTTTTAGATATATTTAAATACTATGTACCTAGTTGCAACTATGAATGGAAAGTTAGAAGTTTGGCTCACGTTTTGTTCGGCACGTGTGTTTTTTTAATTGCATCTACAAAAAAGGTGCAATACAGTTACAAACGTGATTGGTGTCGGTGTCGGCCCACCAGTGGGTGAACCGGGGCGATTTCGATGTATAATTAACATTTGTTATGTACCAATAACCGATATGTAGTAATATTGATATCGCAATTCCTTCTGTCACGTTTTTTACATTGAAACACTGTTGCTTACAAATTCTATACGATTCAAATTCTTTTGAGGTTTTTAGCAGCAATTTAATATCTGTATAAAATACGAGACCTGTGCTCAAGTAATGGGTCGTGTTTTTAACTATATGTAGGCTGTAACTTTAAGCGCTTTTAAAACTTTATGAATAAAGTGATTAATAAACAGTAGATATTACAAATGCAATAAACTAATTGATTTATTATAAAAGTTTCCTAAAAGATGGAGGTCACTTACAATCATTACTCGCGAAAAAGAATTAATTTTGCTAATCTATTACTTATATTTGTATGAAAGTATCTGATTTTGCATTTAGTGAGGTTCGTGTCGGCAAAAATTATCCTGAAATATCTAGGACAACAACATAACTATTCATAATATGTTTTCCAGACTATAGTCTAGACTTAATCGATATTGGTTGAAACTATCAGGCCATAAAAGTGGTAACAACGCACACAATAGGTTTAAATGTTCTCACCCTTTAAAACATAAAATACTATAATTTATCATATGTCAATAGAATCACAATTATTTCCGTAAATTAATCACAAAACACTGAAATCATAATCAAGACGATATCCGTAGCGTTACATCAACGGCGTATAACAGCTATTAATTACGCTAGCTCACTACAGGTTAATGTATAATAGATAGATGTACGGATAATAGATAGAAGCTGTTAATTTCCTACTCAACTAATACTATTATAGGGTGCTTAGTTGTCTCTGAGATATAATCACAGTCTAATCAAGCTATACATGCTCTTAACTTTAAACTTATAAAGAGCACCAATTATGGCTCTGTGCCAATTATGGTTTTTATTGACAATTCTTCAAAAATAAATAGTCTTGTAAATTATTTCATTGAAATAGCAACTCTAATCCGTCGTGCCAGTATTCAAAGTTATATGGAATCAAATTTGAGGGCTATTTGCAATTTTGTTTTCGACAATAGCCCTTTTTCCATACGTAGGTACAGTCAAAAGCATAAAGATATTATAAGACAAGATAGTCAAAAATATCTTTGGGTGAAAAATTCAATTTTATGTTAGTGTCATAATAACCATATCATTGTAACCAAACAAAGTTGACATAAATATCATCGCAATAATTTGCAATTTTATATAACGCATCAAGATGTTCAATATTATGTTGGCATAAACACTATTCATTGGTATCTAAGCATTTAATTTTTCAAAAATATCTTCGCGCTTAAGAAAAATAAACTCTATGACTTAAGTCACAGTAATCATCTTTATTTATCTGTTTCATTTTATGCATGACGTCATTGACGTGGCTTTTGTTTAGAACTGAATTAATCTTTTATAATTAAAGTCGTAAGAAAATAGTTTTTTGAAAGAAAGCCCCGCCCGCGGTTTTATCTGAAATTACACTACTGGAAAATGCCGATAGTGTAATGGGAGGTAAAAATCTCCCATGGCACAACTAGTAGTGTCAAGCGGTAGTGCCTAAATAAAAAACGTATTCGTAACCATTAAACGAATTCACTGATCTCATTGACTAAGGGATTGAGTTAAAAAAGGCGAATAAATAACACCAATAATAACTTATAAAATCTAGTGTAAAATAATAATTACCTACAAAAAAAAGATCACTTCTCTCGTTTCTGTGTGATTTTAAATTTTCTTTTCTTTATATTTTCTGTTTTTTTCTTTACTAAGTATGTGCCATTAATGTTTAGTTAAGGTTAGAAATATATGACGAGAAAAAAAATTATTTAATTATTGATTAAATGAACCGACAAACCTATTTCTTTATTCTATTATGTATAGGTAATCAACATGACCAGTGACATACATTGTCATATAGTACCTATGTTTTTTATTGTATGTCAATATGACATAACCACGCAATGAAAATCTTCAGATAAGAAATAATTATTTTCAAATAGTAGATAGAACTTAATTGAAAAACCACTTTGGAATCTATAAACATAGATAATAATAGTTCTGACATTCATGTCATTGTATTGCAAATTAATAAAATTGTACTGCAGAATATTTGTAAAATTCTATCATCATCGATGATCACCATGAATCCCGAACTCCAGAATCATTGCGTACGCATGTCATGCAAATATGGGATTCCCTGCGAGGTGTTGATTTCTGTCAAAATGCTGTATTTCTAGATGTCATCAATGCAGAAGGACGATACACAAGATTTTAATTCCAAGTTCAATTTTTTTTTTTTATTTAATCAAAGGGTTTTAGTTTGGTTTATAATTCATGTTTTATTTTTATTAAATAACTAACGCAATATACGTAATAACGTTTTCTTCATGTAAATAAATTTTAATAAATTTTTTAGGGCTACTACAAAAATAAGTACGTTTTTCTTTTGATTAAGGGCACTTTTCCTGTCACGTTTTATTTTTGTAGTCAAGTTTTACACGATTTTTGTAGGATTCCACATGTTATGGCTACACTACTAGCTTATGGACATGTGATAATAAATCTTTGCAATAATCATTAATTATAAACCTTATGGCGAAAGACTTAGAATTGCTTGTACCATGTAACCGAAGATATTTTTGACTATTCTGGGCGCTTAGATACCAGAGAATGTTAGGCAGCCTATATTATACAGACTACTTTAAAAGATACGATGTAATTGGACATTTTCAACCCGCAGATATATATGATTCTTATACTGGTGACAATAATTTGATAACTGTATATGCCAAAATAAAATTGAAACTTTGCAACTAACATTTAATTGTAGACTCTGATACATTATATATTTATGCTTTTGACTGTACCTACTTAAATTTGAAAAAATTAGATTTTCTTATAAGATCGCGCAGCAAGTAGGTACATTTATAGGCTTTTTTAATAACATGAGTAACTGTGTTGTTAATTTTTGTAATTATTGGTGGAACAATTGATAACGAAATATTAATTATACGCTCTAACATAAAGCCCCAATAGAATTTTACACTTATTTTTTTTCTTAATTCATAATTGGATCTGTTTATATGCCTGGACCCAATTATGAAGTTACGTTCAATCAGTGTATTTTTGAAATATTTTTTTTTTCATCTTGTACTTGAATACTAGTAAAACGTTTCTAATTTGTTTATTATCGTTTTAAATGAGAAGCAAATGAAGCATCTGTCCAATTGTGAATATGTTGTGTATATTTAGGTGTCCGATATCTGTCCATAACTGGAGTTTGACAGAGAGTATATTTAATTATCATTATTTTGATGAAACTAACTAGTAATAATCCTATTTTAAAAATCTAAAACTTATTCTTAAAGACACTATTTATTAACGTTAAAATTCTAGAAACGTGTATTGTAAAACGTATAAATTATAGAGCAAAAACGAAAACATAATCCTTATAACCTCCATATTAATATTAATATTATTAAGAAAAGGAAAAGTTACGTTTATAATTAAGTAGCATTTACAACTTGATATGAGATTTCAAATAAAGATAAACTGTAGCATCATTAAATTAACGTAGAGTCTTCGTTAAAATAAAACGTAGATAAGAAGTAATTAGCAGTGTACAATTTTTTTATTTTTAAGCCTGAATATAACCAGTTTTACGAATACCGCAACCGTGATTGCAACGGAATGTGTGGTTTAAGAATTCTTCTAAATAATAATTTAAATGAAAGTCTTTAGAAGTTTAAACCAAATCTTTAATTTTATAAAAACCCCACACTCTGAAATTGCTCGGGAGCAGTATCAACGCACTATACCAACACTGCAGTCTTTCACGGAAATAAATTTGACGACATTGTCGCAGGCATATTTTATTACTGTTCTTCATTTCATGAATAAAGTGACAGTTTAACCATCAATAACGCTCTAACGTTTGATAGCTATGTGAGTGCACACAGTTTTCGTTTCGTAAAATTTTGAGTAATTTTCTCCTTTATAGATACTTTTGTCAGATCATTATTCAGCATGACAGGCATATCCCACACCAAATTTGCATATAACTAGGTACATATAATCTGTCGGGTGATAGCTTTGTTCGTCTTGTTACAATGTTCAATCCACTGGATTATCAGGTAATTTGACGGGCAGAAAGTCTAATATGCTTAAAATACAAAATTAATTGAATATCGTTTACTTTGGACAAAAGTGATGATGGTTAACTTAAGAACATACCTAAACAAAAAAAAATACCGACATAAAAATATTTTTAATTTGGCAACATTGAATATTACTTTTCATAAAAAACCTAAGTTCCTACAAAAATAAACTCACTTTTGTCTACTTAAAAATGTATTTAGATTTTTTTACGAAAAACTTAATAAAGAATTGTAACGCCTATTTAATATTATTGCAAAAATTGCAACTCACAAATAAACAAATAAATCTAGGTTACCGACGCTTATTAAAATAAATAGAGCACCAAAACAAGTAAGTTCGTACGGAATTATATAATCGGATTAAAATATGCAGTAATGTAACCGCGGTGGTAATTATTTTCTTGTAACATTATAACCATGGTGAATTATTACTTCACTATAGAAACAAATGGTTCAGTGAGAGTATACCTATCTTAGTTCAGTAATATCAAGTTCAGAACTGGTTTAAACTGGTATGGTGCGGTTGAAGTGAATGAAGTTTCAAAAGTGGTGCTTGCGGATAATTTGGCGTCGCGAAAGGTCACAGTGCTTGAAATTATTGTACCATTTCCAAGATATCTCATTACGTTGTTTTTTTTTATTGTTATTCAATGGATTGGTATACAAAATCATAAGCCTCTGATTATTAAAACTTTAACACTTTACGTAAGTGTCGATTATGTATATTATATTATATTTTAATTTAGTTGATGGGATTTTTGAAAAAGTAATTTATGTGAAAAGAGTAAAAAAAGTTAAAAAAGGGTTCGGACAATAAACTTAAAATTTTGGATTTTTATATATTTTTTGTATGGCTTTCTTTTAACATTAAAAGTTAAATATAAGGCCGATATTACAATAGCGACAGCGGCGTTGCGCGTGCGTCTTATCCGCTTTCATACCGCTTCGTAAAATGCTAGTGTAATATTATGCTCTTAGTCAGTAAAATATCTCTAACAAACTTTGCTTGTGAAATTTGCGATTTACACATTATACTGCGGTTTGCGCAAAAGCCACTGAGCTGTTGGGTGACTCCGGTTTAAACCAAGTGTTATTTTTTTATCTTTTAAGGTTATAAAACTATATCAACAAAAAAAAAGAACATTTAATGTGACCGTAACTTTTGCCGTTAATTACCTAAAGTTGACTTTAAGCTCCAAATATATGTAAAAAACAGTGAATAGTTGATAAACATTACATTTTTATTGGAATTCTATTTATCTATGTAAAAGATACAATAATAAGGACAGACACAAGTCTGACACACATACAACTTTTTTAACTTATTGATCAATCAATAAGTATAAAAAACAATCAATGTATGTCACTTATAAGCGATGAAAAAAAAGTATAATTATTATAATATATGATTATAATTGAAAAGAAAAGATTTACATAGCTTTTTGTCAACTTAGCTTAAGGAAATAAAATGTGTATGAGACAGGAGTAGCCCGCGACCGCTGCCCGGCCACTCTTGCGCAGGTTATGTCACAGGCCACTAACGTTTCTCAATTGGCCCGTTTGTTAGATTACACCTTATTAAACACACGATATTTTATTCTAAAGTATAGGTTTTTGCCATTGCATTCTAGGTCTGACTTAGGTAAAAAAAACAATAAGTAGTCAAGTAAAGTACTCGTAGTCCTATAAATACGAGAAAAATAAAAGTAATCTAAATAATAGAAAAAAAACCTAACAAATATCGACTTTAAGACGAGTGTGTGTAAAATGTGACAAGATAGAAGCATAACCTTCCTAATTTGTTTTACCAATGAGTAAAGAAGCGTTTATATATAGGCAGTATATTAAAACGAAAATAAATGTTTTTTTTTATTCTTAAACCAAATTTACATTTTCCATATAAATTCTTAATATAAGGTCGATAGAAATTGTAACTATGCATTAATTTTGATAAAAAAGGGCGTGTTTATTTTATAAATGTGCATACATCCATTAGTAAGTGTTTAATTACTTATTGTTAGTTACTCAAGCGTTTATCTGACTCAAGGTTATTTTTATTGTTATTGCGAATATTTACTTTTTTATAGCAAGTAAAGTTTAATTGCCGTTTTATTATCATAACAATAAAGTTTGTTTTTGAGCAATATTTACGATGAGAGAACAAACTAATGTTGTGCGGTGGTTACCAACTAAAGTCCTTTCTTTGGCGGATAGAGAAAAGTTGATACGGGGATTCATTTCTGAGCTTCAATTACGATTCGCATAAATTTAAAAAGGCATTTTTAGAAAAATAAGTCGTCCGTCGTCATAAATGTCACCTTCGTTTAAGATTTAATGAAAATTTACACCTGCCGGCATCTAGTTATGATAATAGCTGTAAAAACGCTCGTCTTCATTAAGATCTTAGTGTTGGTTGCGGAAAATGAAGCGTCAAGATGCAGGGGGCGGTAAGCACTCTTTTTGTAAAGAAAAATAAACTTTGCAGCTTGGAAATAAACAGAAATAAAGCATAAATCTCCAACACTATGCTTGGGTGGAGTTTAAGTTGAACTAAAAGCCAAAATTTTTAGAAAAGACCAGTAGTGAAGTATGTGTACCTAGTACTTATTGCGGTTTTTGCTTTCTGAAGTTATTATAAGTAAACAATGCTTATTTTTTTTATTGTAGCAAATAAAAGAGCTTTTTAGTGTTTTCA
Organism: Emmelina monodactyla; assembly: GCA_916618145.1. Classification (NCBI taxonomy): domain Eukaryota; kingdom Metazoa; phylum Arthropoda; class Insecta; order Lepidoptera; family Pterophoridae; genus Emmelina; species Emmelina monodactyla. Next base: position 8,036,485 of record OU745304.1, on the reverse strand, counting down.
TTGCAAACGCAATACTAACTCTGGTTTATTCGTAACGAGGTCTAGACGTCGTAACTTTGAAATATAAAAATTGTTTATACATACCTAAATAAGACCACTGTAGGTACTTAACTGACTTTATGATGTGATCCCAATAAAAAGAGACAATAATCCCTGTATCGCTGCGATTGTATGTGAATAATTTAAAATACAGCAAAAAAATATTCCGAAAAGATATAATGAAGTATTGAAAGAGTAATTTACATTCAATACAGGTTGATACTTGGATCGCTGTCGATCCGAAATGGACGTGTTTCTGGTAATGGCCAGAATCGATTATGAATATTAAACATAAAGGAATGCTCATGAAAAAACTCAATTGTTTTATAAACAAATGCGGATAGGCGAAGCCTATAAACTGCACAGATCGTGATTTTAGGCATTTTTGGAAGCCAAATTTAGGTAAACGTAGTTGCACAGAAACGCTACCTAGGTACTTAATACCAATCCCATCTATCATCCCAATTAGGATCTCGCAACACCTCGACCTGTAAATCCGTCTATAACCTATCGATTTAATGCCAGTATGACACAATTATCTAGGTCGTCTATCAGATAATTCATTCATACTTGCAAGTGAAATGTACTTACCCGAGAGGCAGTCTCAGTTTCGTCGACCAGAAGTGATGTAATCCTATACGTACCGGCTGGAAAGCGAGTATTTATAAAACCTGCTTGCGAATATGTACAAAATATTTGCACACTCATTTGGTTAATAGAGAAAATGATGTGTCATTGCGGTATTGTTTGACGTGTCAAACACGACAGATTGATGGATGATTGATAACATTTTAAGATGGTATGTGGATGATATCTTTATTGTTTTGGTGTACATAAAAAATGCAAATTGGTTGCAAGTTTTCTCTTATAATTTCGATACTTAAGGCATTTTTTTAAATTTAGAAATAGTTAAGTTAAGGTCAATCTTTTTAATCAAGTTTCAAGTTGCTAAAAAATCTAAAACACACTACTGTGAAAAAAACCGTAAACGAGCAAGCTCTAACATTTCCATCAGTTAACTGCAGACAAAGTTCATATAAATCTGAGCGCAGCTTTATTGCATGTTCAAGAGTTCATCCGAATCGTATATCGACTGGATTCCGTTGCATGCAGTTAAATATCTCTTACACACGGAAATTCAAGCTCAACTGCTAGCAATGGGTGTAATAGACTCACGCGATTCTATTCAGAATATTATGAAGTATGTATGTAGTGTGTATTGGTTATTGGATCACCTGTTTTAAACAGACGATCATTAATTGATCACATCATTTAATAATTAAAAAAAATAAGAAATCTTATTGAAAAGTACTCTATAACTAATTTACTTTAAAAAAAACATATATAGGTATCAAATAGCACGATCAACAAATAGCTAGATGAAATAACTAATTATCTTATTTTTTTAATTTAACGATTGTTATATCATAATCCTGTGAGCAGATCCTTTCTATTTATAGATGGATTTTCTAAATTTCGATTCGCATCCGCATCGCGTGCGCGTGGAATTCCGAAACCCTGTTCCAGCCCTTTCGGCGCGGATTTAGTAAAATTCCTTTCAAGAGGCAGACTACCCGCTGCCTGCGAGGTTACAGTTTTCAGATTTTCATGTTTCAGAGTTTATCAATAGCCTTGATGTTGTTGAAATTCCAATTCTAACAATCTTTTTTTGTTTTCATAAAAATGTGAATTGAAAATCTTTTTATTTCAGAGTTAATTTTTTTTTAAATAATATTCTGAATGTAAAGGTATCCAACTCCACGTTAACGCTTAGACGTTAGACGAAAATTTAGATTTATCGACAGCGAAGCGGGTTATAAAACTCATATTACTGTTACATTCAACATGGTATATTAAACTAACGTAAAACTTTGCTATATTACCATTGTTTGTGCTCCTCACAGTCGCAGAAAACACGTCATTTTTCGAAAGTCATTCGTTAAGACACGCCTACAAACCAAGGAATTTGCAATTTTCGCAATGATTCACATTATGTAAAAAGTATATAGAAAGTTGTTCTACTGACATAAAGGATCAAGGATAAACTAAAACTGCAAACAATTACGAACAAACACAAGAAGAAAAACATTGCACGAGGAAATTAAGGATAATTCAAGACGAGAACTAGCCGCATTTTGTTATTTCAACGACCAAAAGCGCTTTAAAATTCTTACAGATGTATTTGGTTTTGTGTCCCTCGCTCGATCTATAGGAACTTCGATGGAACGCAATCTATCTTCTTTTTTGTCTCTATGTATTGTCCTCAATATACGTATAGGAACCCACCGAACACCTGTAAAAGACCTCCTTTTTTGTTATTTTTAAGTCGTAAAAAGGAAATCTTATAAATAGTGATGTAAGTAAGTTAGTACTTAATAATAAAGTTTCCGTACATCGGCTGACTACAATCAAGACATCAAAGAAGCGCTTTCATTCCGAAGTCGCATAATACATAATAGCAAAGTCCACCATTGTATTCAACTTATTTATAAGCTCCACTAAGTTCGCCATAACTACTGCTAAGTTACAAATAAGTTTAATGTTTCGTACAGTGTTTATTGAATGGGTGAGATGGGTCGGTGGTTCGGAGAAATGTTGCCAATGGAAAAACGAGATTTCTGTCTGGTTTGGACCGCAAACTTGTGAAAAGCGGGCGTCGTTTTTATGGACGGTTTGCCTTTGAACTCATTTAAAGGTACTTTTAATGAAATAAAATGGTTTTGTGCCGGTGCCAGTTCTATAATGAAACTAAACCTAGATTTTCGTTTACATTACTTTGAATTATAGGTGTGTAGGAGACTTAAGATAGATATTAAGAAACATTATGAAGTTTAAATTACTTAGTTTGTTACGGAATAAACAGAACCTCTATTTTTCCCGAATTGATTCTCATTGAAAACGTTTATAATTTCGTAGACTTCAACGTAACTTAAGAATTATTTTTAACCTAAATCTAAAACCAACTTCATTAATATTTATTTTGACATCGTCTTAAAACGGTACGACTGTAAGCCAAGTTTCCGAATATTTCTTCCAGCATATTTCTACTTTGTTTTGGGGAGTGCTACGGATTTAGATAAGTATACTTTTCCTCTTCGTATTTTCTTTAATTCGACATCCACGAACCAACATTATTAAGCTGACACCGATCTTGCGGGATTTAGGGGAGGGTTTCATTTATGTTGGAATAAATATCTGGAATTACATTGTCGAGTTCTTAAAAATAAAGTGCACCGAAACAAATGGAGAAACGTTTTAAATTTTAATTTTAAATACAGAAAAAGAAACCTATCCTGGAAAACTGTACTCGTAAATTAATAACCGTCGCCCAAAAGATCGCATTTTCCATCAGAGCCATATCTCTCGTCCCCACTTTCATCCTACCATCCGAAACAGTAAACCACAGCGTAACAAATGTCCAGTCCTTCATATCTCGAGTAATAAGAGCCACAGAGTAATAGTAAGTAATCGGACCGCAATAACTAGAATTATGGGCCCTGGTCACGTAGATGTAGGGGCGATTCAACAAATGGTTGCGGCGAGCCTAAAGTCCACACTGTAGGGGTTGAAACGTGGAATAAAACAAATTGGACCATCATTTGACAACATTTTTTTTCGTAAGTTCATCTGCAGGTGAGGTTTCCTACTATTGTATTGTAAAATATTTTTTATAAAAGAAAAAAGTTTGCTTATATGTAGGTACCTACTTGTTGTTATGAAAAGTTGTAATTTACGAACAAAATTAATTTCAATGTAGACTAGACTTAAAGTTTGTTACAGGTTGCTCTTCTGTCAAAAATATTATAACAATATCAAAATAACATTAGCCCTTAGGTTAACATCTTTAAACTAATTTTAACTATAAAACTTAAAAAACTACTCTCGTGACTGACCCTTATTGTTTTTTTAATAATATCTTTTTGGCTTTTCTCTATTTAAAACTTTGTTACGAAACTGATTTATTCGTTAATGTTATTTATCAAACAGCAATCCAAATCGAGTTAATGGTCGTGGTGTCAGCTGTCCGGTATCGATTTAAAAATCTACATTTTCATCGCATTCCTAATTTAGGCGATGACCTACTTTCGCCGGAGCTAAACAAAAGAGCTCTTCATTACCAACGTTGTGAAATTTCTCTGAGAACATGTATACCCTTCTTTTGTTAATTAATAACCTTACATAATCTATGATGGTATGAACGTCCATCATGAATAAATTTATTTGATCCAATTTGTTCAGAAAGTGTTTTGATGTACCGTAATGATCTAGCTGATAGGTGGACATACAACAAAGTAAAGATCTTGATCATTGTCTGTTGGTTTGCTTTTAGTGGTAGCTCGTGGAAGGTATACGTAAGAGATTACGGAGTAAAGCCGGCGCGCCGACGAGCGTGAACGCCGCTATGCAATCTTGCAAGGCGTGACGATATCAACTTCGGTATTATAATAGGCCGTACCCTACACCACACTAGACAGCCCATCCACACATCACTATGACACCTATCACACAAGAAATAACGTTCAAATTAGAAGCTGCAGTAACTGCTACAGTGAAAAACACCGCGCCGTGCTGGCTGGTCATGGGCTTTCTTTTAATTTAGCCTCTTGTTACAGTATATGTTACATAAGACGCAGACAATCTATGTATTAACGAGATAATGAAACAGGTCAATATGCTGGGCCATGTGAGGGTATTGCATATTGTTGTGAATACCACCGATTCAAATAACCGAAGGCTTACCGTGCACCCGTAGTTAACATTTATATTGAGGTCAAGCTTTGACCTGAGAGTGCAAAGCTTCGCTCTTTAATTGACTTATAGAATTAATATCAAGATCAAAGCTCAAGCTTATATGTTTTAATTCATTTAAAAATAAAATAACCGGATATTTAGATTTCAGATTTACATTCGTTTAACTACAGTGGACTTTCATTATAGATCATTTTTAAAGAATAAAATTGGAATTTTTGACATGAGAATTTTTACAGTAGGTATAAGGCAATTTAAAACATTCCTAAAATAAATCTAGAAACTTAAACTAAGTAAAAAAAATGAAAACTCACTTTTGGAAGCCCATAATTTCCCCTCATTCAGTCCTTTCAAATAGGTCTTGATGTCCTCCTCGCACTGGCTCGCCAGCGGCCTGGTGGTGTTCAGCAGCTGCCCCCACTCGTGGTGGTCCAGGAGCTGCTTCATCCACACCATCCTCGACACCGCCCCCCGCTCCCCCCGCGCCCCCGCCCCCGTAGAGTTCACTCCCCCACACACAACACTCACACACACTAGTAAGGTCACTAACAACATCGTTTCTCTGTAATTTGACATTTCGTATTTAGAACGGATTGTCAGCGGAAGCCGTGATGTCAGGCTAGTCACGTTGCAAGACGGCCATGTTTTTTTAGTAGGATCGATCTGAAACAAGGAGAGAGAGTCAGTACAGGTCTAACCTTTATTTGCTGACCTAGACTTTATTTGCTGTGTTTAAATAAAGGCTTAATAAGTATTAAAGTAATAAAACAAAATAAGAGTTTGTGCAATATCTTGCGTTATGTATAAAGTCATAATTTAGTACACACAAGGTGAAAGTAATATTTTATATTTTCTATTAAAACTTGAGTTGGAAAGTCTGGATAGTTTTAGAATTCTTCAACGGTTCTTTGTTTGTTGTTGAGCACGACGACAACTTAAACTCAAAGTGTTATCTTAAACGGCAGCTAAGCATAGATGAGAAATGTTTTAAAGCTATCAATAGTTATTGTTAGTTATATCACATGGATATTGTTTATTTTTGTTTTTTGTGTGTGGTGGCGCGAAGGAATCTCTGAGACCGTTGGTATAGGCACACTTTGGAAAATTGAAGAAATTGAGGAAAAATGGAGCGAGACTGACCTGGTGGATCCTGGCAGCTAGTTCTTCTTCCCCGGGGAACACAACACACGTATCAAGGCACAGTAAAGGGTTGTTTCCGTACTTTGGTGATTTTTATAGCATAAAAATTAATGGCGCGTCCGCCGCTATTACAACGAAATTCGGAGAGAGAGAGATTTGACAGATGCTGTCAGTCGTCGGCGTGTCGTCGCTGCGTTTTATCTGTCTCGCTCATACATAGGAAATAGGAAAGAGACGGGAATTGGGAAGTAAGGAACCTACGGCTCAGAGAATCTATTTAATATTTTTAAATATACTAAGGCGCAAACATTCTCCCCCGCTTGAAGGATTCCCTTCAACAATAAAGGCAACGCGGCGACGAAAAAAAAAACCAAAATTCTAGATGAATTTAATGAAAACCAGAATACTAATTTATTATGAACATAACGATTGCAAAGCGTTAATAAACAATGAGCGATCAAATATCAAATTAAGCTTATATTGAACAAATCTATATTAAAGGTGCGTATACTATTAAAATTAACGAAACAATTAGAAATTTAATGGAAATTTGGAAGTGGGCAGAGTCGCACGACCGGTCTTGTGTAAGTGCCGCTAGATGTGCGGACCTTGACTGTCCTTACTATTCCGTCCTTACCAGGATAAATTTCCTCAACAATACCGAGCGGCCAATGTAACGGAGGGGTGTTATCCGTGTTTAATACTACTACTGTTCCAACGCGTATTGGATTGCACGAGGTATTCCATTTCTGCCGTAGTTGCAGCGTATGCAAGTATTCCCTCCTCCAACGACACCAAAACGAATCGACGAGCTTGTTAACCAAGTCGTATCGAGAAATAAGATTAACATTGTCCTCTACTACATTGGACGCGGGAAAATATTTGAGCGGTGTCAAATTTAAAAAATGCGCAGGTGTTAGTGCCAACGAATCATTGGGATCATTCGATAGTGTGCGACAAAGCGGGCGAGTATTCATCACAGCCTCTATCTGTGTGAGGACTGTAGTCATTTCTTCGAAAGAAAGTAACTGACCACCAATGACTCTATACAAATGAGTTTTGAGGCTCTTTATATTTGCCTCCCAGTTTCCTCCGAAATGAGGAGCAGCGGGTGGATTTAAGATCCATTCTATGCGGTTTTCCGACAAAACGTTATTAAAATTAAATTTAAAGTCATGTGCTTTAAGTATTTGATAAGTTTCGTTTAACCTTCGCTTGGCACCAATGAAGTTTGTTCCGTTATCGGAATAGAGTTTAGCTACTGGACCTCTACGGGACAAAAACCGATTGAACGAAGACAAGAAACTATCGGTAGACAATTCAGTAACTAGCTCGATGTGTACCGCGCGGGTTGTAAGACAAACGAACAGGCAAACGTAAACCTTAACGGCACGACAGCCACGCTTGCGGACCGGCGTAGCTTGCAAGGGACCAGCGAAGTCTAGTCCAGTGTGAGTGAAAGGCTTTAGAGTCTCCGTAACTCTACAAGCGCGATGTGACGACATTTCCGGGAAGTCATTACGAGGGCGTAAGCGAAAACAAGGTAAACATTTAAACACTCGGGATCGAATAATACTACGAGCCGAAAGGATCCAGTATCTCTGTCGCAATATTGACATCAATAGATCTGGACCGGCATGGCAATGAACAATGTGATAGTAATCAACTAGTAAATTTACTATGTGATCTTTGCGGGGTAATACAATTGGGTGTTTATTGTCGTAAGAGAGATGCGAGTGTTGAAGGCGACCTCCAACACGTATCAAGTCATTATCCATAAAAGGCTTTAAGCGTTGGAAAGCCGTGTTACAATTTTTGCCTAACTTAAGATTGTTGATTTCCTGTTCGAAATATGCGCGTTGTAAGTGCGATAATATTTTGTGCTCAGCGAATTCAAAGTCAGAAGCTAAAATGTATTTGCGACGAGGTAAAACCTTAAGAAAGCGAAATATAAAAACAACTGTGCGTAACAATTTTGTCCAAGAAGAAAAGCGTCTTGCTAAAACTAAAAGAGCAGATTCTTCAACGGGAGCAACAGTGACCAAGACGGTTGACTTTTCTTCCGGAACATCATCAATGCGAGACGGATTAAATGGAGTTATAGGCCAGTCAGCTACAGAAGACGAGAGCCAGCTGGGGCCGGTAAACCATAGAGGATGATTTACTATTTGACTAGGCCTGAGTCCACGTGACAAACAATCCGCTGGGTTTTCCAAACCGGAAATGTGATAAAATGTTTCAGGCGATAATTGCGATTGCAGTTTTGCAACTCTGTTGGCGACGAAAGTGCCCCAACGATGAGGTGATGATTTAATCCAACAGAGTGCGATAGTAGAGTCCGAGAATGCGTAACAAGAGTCGACAGTGATGCGAGTGCTACAAGTATCTAAAGTAACGCGAATGAGTTTAGCAAGCAGGAGCGCCGCACATAATTCTAAACGAGCAACAGAAACAGTTTTCATGGGAGCGACCTTAGATTTGGAACAAAGTAAGGAAACAGAAATTTTGTCACCATCCTGAACATGCAAGTAGACGACGGCTCCATAAGCTTGCTCGCTAGCATCAGCAAATCCAACCACTGTAACGACACTACCCCTAACAATGCCGACATGACGAGGAACGTTAATATGGTGAAGTTCACTCAGCTCTTCGTTATATTGCAACCACTGATTAACGATAGAATCAGGGGGTAGTTCGTCCCAATCGCATTTTAATAACCACAAATTTCTCATAATCAATTTAGCGTAAAGAATAACAGGACCTATGAAACCCATTATATCCCATAACCTAGCGATGCAAGACAGGATGTCACGTTTAGTACAACGATTAGAAACTGTCGAAGTTTTTAGCGAAAAAGAATCCGTGACTGGCGACCAAGATAATCCTAAAATATTATGCGTATCGTCATTACCAAAATCCTTTATCGAAGAAAGGCGATGCGACGGTGGAATGGAGTTAAGAACTTCTTGAGAATTACTCATCCACTTGACCAGATCAAACTGTCCACGTTTAAAAAGCGAAATAAGCGAGTTTGCGATACCTTCTACCTCTTCTACAGGTACGCTACAAACGATATCATCCATGTAGATATGACCATCTTCAACGATCTTCTTAGCCTGCGGGAATGCGTCTCCTTCATCTGCTGCCAATTGCTTTAATGTGCGAAGGGCGTGAAAGGGGCTAGAGCGAACTCCAAAACAAACCCTATTATATTCATAAACCGATAATTTCTCCTCCGGTGAAAACCTATAAGGAATGCGAGTAAATTTTCTATCGCTCTCTCTCATGCCTATAGCCAGAAACATTTGACGAATATCTGCAGAAAAAGCAATTTCGAACAATCTAAAATTTATCAAAATTGGAAATAAATCACCTTGTAGATTTTCACCAGTATAAAGCAAATCATTCAACGAAACAGATGAAGTTGATTTAGCGCTAGCATCCGTAACTATGCGAAGCTTGGTGGTCAAGCTATCCTCCTTCCAAACACCATGATGAGGCATATAAAAACAACGAGCTGAAGGAATGTCTATTTCTGATGGAACGAGGGAAAGAAAACCCTTTTGCAATAAATCCTTAATGTTATCATCGTAGGCTTGTTTCATCGTAGGCGATGCGAGGAGCTTTCTTTCGAGACACTCGAAGCGCTTCTTAGCTACGGAGAAGGAATCACCAAGGGAGTTAACATCACCCTTAAACGGCAGGGCAACGACATACCTACCATCAGGTGCGCGGGTTGTAGTGCGAAGATAAATTTCTTCACACTCGTGGTCATCCTTGCTTATGACACGAGGCACGTTAACCTCTTCTAACTCAAAAAATCTATTAACGAGGCTATCGAGATTTGAATGTGTTTCGACACAACAACAACACGTAGTGGAAGCGCAAGAATCCAAAACGGGAGCGGTACCAACGAGTATAAAGCCAAGTGTGGTTTCCAGTGCACATGGAAGACCATCTATGCGAGAACGTATTTTATTTTCTAGTAATAAATGCGGGAAAAGCGAAGCTCCGATTAACATGTCAATGTCACCGGGTATACCATAAGTATCATCAGCAAGCGGTAGGTGGGCGAATTCCGAAAGTAAAGAACTATCAACTAAACTAGTAGGTAGGTTTTCCGTGACCTTATCAACAACGAGAGTATTTATATCAAATACAACTTTACTATTAAAGCGTGAATAAAATTTTAATTGTACGGAACCATCAATACATTTTAAAGAACCCCCAATACCCTTAACGAAAGAACGGGTGCGAATTTGTTTTAAACCAAGCGCACGCAAACATGACGTAGTTATAAAGTTACTCTGTGACGCGCTGTCTAACAAACACCTTACATAGCGCGGTTCACCTCGCGCGTCGTGTACGATAACGCGTGCCGTCGCGAGCAGCACGGTGGTGGGCCAAGCGCGGGCGCCGGGCGGGGGGCGCGCGCGCGGGGCCGCGGACAGCGAGCACAGCGACACGGCGGGGGGCGGCGCGGCCCGCGACTCCGCGCGCACGCCAGGCGGGTTGCCGGGCGGCACGGGAACGCTCGTATCGAAATGCAACATACTATGATGTTTCTTATCACATCTCCTACATGATATAGACGACTTACAATTAACTAATTTGTGACCGTTACCTAAACAGTTAATGCAATGATTATTAGATTTTATGTATTCGAAACGTTCACGCGGCGTCAAAGAAATAAATTTTGAACAATTATACAAATTGTGAGCGGAAGACGAATTACAACAAGTACAACTTTTAGGTGACGATACGAAGTTGCTATAATTGCGAGAATTACTATGGGCGGATACGTAAGCTTGTGTGAACTTAGGTTTACTCAATACCTCCACACGACGATCTGTCTTTTTCGTATATTCCGATTTTAAATTAGGTGTGCGTTGCAATACCTTTATGCGATCCCGAACAAACGAAACTAAACCGGAGAAGGTAGGTACCTCCGTACTACGTTGCTCCATTTCAAACGACCTAGCGGTTTCGGGGTCCAACTTACGAAGTGCGGTATACAAAACTATGTAGTCGGCGAGGTCATCGAACTTAAGATTTTTAAGCGCGTCGACTGAAGTTGCGAAATTATCCAAAAAGAGTTCAAGGTTGTCCGCCGAGGGTGAAGTTATTTGTTTTAAATCAAAAATATGTTCGAGGTACGACGATGCAAGCGAGCGTTTATCTTCAAATTTAGATACGAGCGATTTAAAAATAATTTCGTAGTTGTCACCAGTGGGTGTCAAACCAGAAAATACCAATTTTGCTTTACCAGTTAGTTTACCTATTAGGTAGTACAATTTTTCCGAGTTACTCAAACTATTGTTACAATGGACTGTATTATAAAATGTAGTGTAAAACAAAGACCAATTTTTAATATTTCCGTCAAACTCCGGTATAGTCATAGGCGGCAACTTGGGACACGAACTTTTGGACACAGACGCAACCACAGGTTTAGCATCCGTGGTGCTACAAGACAATTGTTGATGTCGACGTTTAACTATGCAATAAATGTCCTCAAAGGCGGTCCATGATTGAAAGTTAGGTTTATAATCAGGATTTATCTTCATTTGCAACAAATTAATATTTTGCAAAGTATCTTGATAACTACTACGAATCTCGTCTATAGTTTGTGCTTGCGTTAAAAACGATTCAATACTTGTACTATCTAGTGCCTTTAAACTCAAATTATAAATACCATCTATGCGCTCAAAATATGTAGAAAGAAGCGGTTCCAACAATTTCAACTGAACCTCTGCGTCAGAGGTAGCGGTAGCGGTGGCGGTGGCGGTGGCGGCAGCGGGGCGTGGCATTTTAAATTGTTATTACCTATATGTTTAAACCAATGTAGGTAGTTACTTAAGATATGTGAACCAGGTAGGTCGATAGTTAGGTAACCTCCTACTACGAAATGCGTAAAGAATGCTACTATAATGTAAGTACCTACTTAAAGTGTTAGGTACCTACGCGAAAATTACAATTAACACGAGACCTATAAAAAATTCACAATTGAATGCGACGAAAGATGACACGCTCATGCAATCCAATATACACAGGTAAGTAAGTAGGTAGATTTATCTAGGTGGTTATTATAGTGAGTAGGCTATTACCACAACGACAAAGTAAATGCGATTATTAATTTCTATCTATGTAAAGAAAGGAATGTATGACTAAATTTGGTGAGATACAAGCGAAAACGAACAAATGAGGGTTGATCGAAATAATAGCTAGCAGGCGTTGGCGCGCGCGCAAGGAATTTTATGCTGGCGTATGAATCTACTTAATATTGAACTAGGTAGGTTTTCAATGTGTAAGTAATTATAACTTCTAGCGAAATACAAAACAATAAGATTCTACGACGATAGTGCGACTGCGTACAGCCCAAATCCAAAGTACCGAAACGCGACTAAATGTTAGTAGTTAACTTTGTGTATTAACGAAATAATGCGATACGAAGTAAACTATGCGAACGAAACAAGGTAAATAGTTAAACTAAGATGAGATACGAAATTGATGCGAATATCACAAGTTAACCGGCAATCTACGAACTATCTATTTAGTAACAAAATGTGTTGTGCGCGCAAGTAATTACGAAATATATGAACCTATAACGACTCTGTATAAGTATTTTTCCTAATAGATGTTAATTAAATAGGAATAAACTACGAATATCGATAATAAATCCGGCCGAAGTGACCAACAAAATGGTGGCGCGAAGGAATCTCTGAGACCGTTGGTATAGGCACACTTTGGAAAATTGAAGAAATTGAGGAAAAATGGAGCGAGACTGACCTGGTGGATCCTGGCAGCTAGTTCTTCTTCCCCGGGGAACACAACACACGTATCAAGGCACAGTAAAGGGTTGTTTCCGTACTTTGGTGATTTTTATAGCATAAAAATTAATGGCGCGTCCGCCGCTATTACAACGAAATTCGGAGAGAGAGAGATTTGACAGATGCTGTCAGTCGTCGGCGTGTCGTCGCTGCGTTTTATCTGTCTCGCTCATACATAGGAAATAGGAAAGAGACGGGAATTGGGAAGTAAGGAACCTACGGCTCAGAGAATCTATTTAATATTTTTAAATATACTAAGGCGCAAACAGTGTGATAAGTGTATAATCATCTTTTATTAATTGATATTAGCGTAATGAATTTACAACCTAAAAGACAAGTTAAATAATTCCACCCCGAATTTCCAAAGAAGCTTTTACATTATTCAAAAGTCCTTCTAAATTTTCAGCGCTTTATTTAAGTAATTTAATTTAGTTTAACCTCAGAGGTCATGAGAATAATGAGACCGTAGTAAAACAACACTATTTCAATGTTTCTTCTTCAACAAAGCGGTTGTCATTAGGCCCCGCCGCCCTACAAAGAATATTTTCACATCTATTTTATTCTGCGAAAGATATTTTTTCCTGGGAGGTTCTCGTAAAACTGTATTTACAGAAGACAAAGACTTCCCTTGAGTAATTTGGTTTTTTAATGAGATATTTGAGGTATTTTAAGGAAACATTCTGTTACAGATTAGGGAGTAGAGGGGCAAGTTCAAATTTCTAGTCGCTTATATCATAATTTTAGGTATTTTGAGTTTTATTTTTTGTATACAAGTCAATTTGATAACTTTGCAGTTTAGTAGGGCGATTCTACAGTAGGGAGCAATAGTTAGCTTAACTTTTAGAGCTTGTCGTACCACGCAGCTAAACTTTACCTTGCGCGTGTTGCTTTGTGCAATTTGTGCTCGTAAGTTTTCTATAATGCCTCACGTATCACAGCTGTGGGGATCAACACAAACTGTTGATAAGAAGTTAAGCTCGATGGACATAAAATTGTGAACGTAAGGATAAATAGAACTAAATAACTATGTGTATTAAATAAGGACAAAAACCAACAACCGTACAAACTACAGAGGTATGCTTTAACCACAGTTCTCTACAGTTTTTAGTTATTTATCTCTGAGCAAGTTACAGAATAAGACATTATAAATAAACCAGGATCAGAGTCCACTATTCTCTGTCTCCACGTCTTAGCAGTAAGATATAACTCTACTTTATATACTTATTTCATCTACGGCTTTATTTACAATTTTTCACAGTTCCTACCTAGCTAAACTGCACAAAGTTTGAAACAAACAAATGAAAATGCAGTAAACCCACGTGATTTATGCAGAAAAGCGATCGAGAGCTCAGCTTTAAGCTTGTGCTTTTCCGTCCTTGCACTCAACCACTTCGGCATTGGTAGGTATCACAAATCACAATACTACTTGTTCAGGAATATAGCCTTGAAAAGTTATGAAGCTAAGAGCCACTTTCATTTGATTCACTTTTACAGCCAACAGAAAGCAGACAGACTTTTAAAAGGTATGAAGTTGGGAAGAAAAACATTAAAAGATAGTATTATAAATATTACTTTAGGAAAATTTTACCAAATCATCAATATGATAAATAAACAAGCGCCCAATTTCTTTGAAATAAGATGTAATTGAAAACATTTGAATAAACTTAAGTGAAAATTATGTTAAAACATGGCATATTTATAGATTAACTAGCTTTAATCCGCGCGGCTTCGCACGCCTTAAATTCGAGACAATTCATTTGCTTTTGAGATTTAATTTTTTTCAGAAGCTTTTAATTTTAAATACCGTTCATTGGCATAGACCTTTACTTATCGACACTAACACATCAACTCGCGAATCCAATTTGATCATGACATGATGCCATCTCGCAGGTACATATAAATTACCCGATTACATTGATTGCTAGGTTCACGCTTGGCCTAGTGTGATTTACTTACTAGGCTAATGATGCTGTTGTAACACATCCCACTATATGAAGGCTAAAAAACCTAAATTTGCACACGTAAAGTTAAATTGAAGGATAAGGTTTAAACCGCACTAAAGCCACATTCAAATGAGACAATTGGTCGTTTTAAAAACATATCTGGTACAGACATTGTTAGATTGAACCTCTATTAATTTGATTGAAGACTTGGTCTAAGACGTTAGTTCCGTTCCAAACGCATTTATGAATTTTACAAAAAAAAGTTATAAGTTAAAATGTAGGTATTATATAAATAGTTTGCAAGTATGACGACCCAATAACTTCGCGATCACATCCAAAATTTAAACTTAAGTTCCATAGTGCATATACAACTAAGTAGGTAGTTATGAATTAATGTTGTGGAAACATCTAAGCTTCGCCGTTAGGTAAGACAAATACAAATGTATTCTGCCATTTGCCGTAAGGTACCCACAGTAATATTAATTTGTAGGATTTAAATGAACAACAACACAATGCTGGTTTAATTGCGAACCTAATTTGAGAAAGTACAAATTAATTAAGAGAATAAATTAGAATTTCGTCGCCGTTTAGTTAAGAAAATGTTTTTCGCGCCTTTTTTAAGATATCCACAATACCTACCTAATGTTTTTTATAAGTAATGTCTTTACCTCTTGCTTATTTAATATAGATACAATATCTTTAGCTCGCAAAAAATGAAATAAGTATGATAACAATATCACATTCGTCTACGAGTGATTCGTAACTTGTATAGACTAAAGTATAAAAAACAATTATTCCATTATTTTACATATTTACAGAAAATTATCGCACTGTTTAAGTTAAGAATAAATTATGACTATTTGTATATTTAGCACAAATTAGGTTTAAAGTAATTTTGTACCTACTTGTTAAGGTTTTACTGAGATACTTAGAAATAATGAGAACTTGAGTCCTTTTAGGTTGGCAGTAATATGCATTTCGTGTTTAAAACTATTAAAATGCGGTACAATTATTCAACTCTGTATTTTATCAGTCATGTACAAATATTGCAGTAGCTAAAGCCAGAAACCGGAGACTATAATAACGCTTTATTTTCGAAACGAAATTCAACTTTTTGTCGAATCTTTTCTCAGAGCTTTATCACTTTGTACACAATCTTTATACTGTGTCAGTATAAAATTAAACGTCAATATCCTGTCAATCATTGACATCAATCAAACTATAATGTCAGTCTAATCATGAGACTAAAATGATGATGAGTTTCATTACTATGAAGGCATAACGAAAACTCTTTCATTAACATTGTTTTCCATGCTTACTTTGATAAGTAACTTCAAAGAGCAACAATCTTTTTTCGTTTCGACTGTTTTTAATTCCCCTAAAATATTCACGTAAATTTGCTTGCACAAGCGACACCCTCCCTACAGGCGTTCTAACAATAATTTCCGTTTCTGAAGCTACCGGCACGTTTGCGCCACGGTACGAATTTCAACTAATATTGTGGTTTTGTGCAATCGGGCGCAGCAGTCCGCGGTCTGCGATGCCCTGGTTTACACAGAATTAATGCAAAACACAACATTCCACTAACCATAGGCTGGATCATTAAGCTTCATATCGTTTTAACACCCTGTAGAACCAGCTCGCTGTGGTTTTAACAAGTAACGATAACGTTGGTTAAGCAACGCAGGTGCGGTAACTGCTTGGATGGGTGACCGTCTTACTAAAATTATTTTGGTTTTAAACTCTGAAGGGAGAAGCTGGTCAGAAATCGGTTCCTTATAAATACGAGTAGGTACGATTAACGCGCAAACTTCACATTGCATTCTACTTTGATTGAATGCGTAGTGAACTTTGCAACCGTGTCGCAGTGACTTATTTTACCCTCTAGCTAGTAGCTAGTGCATAAGCACGACATGACCTACTAACGAAAATTAAATAAATGGTTTAAAAATACGAAGTAACTTCTTAATTACACTTTCAAAACTTAAAATTACAAAAATAAAATTTCATTGCTTCTGAGAAGCTCTTACTTAATCTTAAATTAAATACAACCCAAAAGTGTAGCACGGTGCTGCAAAATGTTGCTAAAAATAGAAATATGTAGGTACTAAGTAAAAGTTGCCTTTATAAAGTTGAAGAATGCAATATAAAAGCTTTTTTAGCATAAACTTGACTTTGCTGAACTTTTACAACAAAAATTTACAAAGACTTGTATTATGACAATATTCTATTGTGGTGTTTTAGGTCGAGGAATAAGATTACGTAAAGTAACGAGCCAGTCTAAGTATAAACTGCAGGTTTGTATTGTAGAAGGATTGAAAACTGGATTTAGCAACCTAGATTTACTAGACTAGTGTTTCTAATATTAAGTAAGCTGTGACAACTATTTTATTGTTAAACTTAGAACTAACTAACATAATCTGAATAGTGGTACCATCTTTTTGTTCTAGGTTTGTAAACACGGCTAAAATACACCCTTATAATGTTTAGACATACTTACTGTTAGGTTAAGTACCGACCTGTATGTGTATAGTCTTTAATTATTCCATGATAATTATATAGCATACGAGTATTATTGTATAAATCCGAAGAGTAAATCTATACTAATATTATAAAGCTGAAGAGTTTGTTTGTTTGTTTGTTTGTTTGAACGCGCTAATCTCAGGAACTACTGGTTCGAATTTAAAAATTCTTTTAGTGTTGGATAGACCATTTATCGAGGCAGGCTTTAGGCTATAAAACATCACGCTGCATTTATTAGAAGCGAAGAAATAGTGGAAAATGTGTAAACAACGGGGAAAATTATTCATCCTTGAGGGCTTCCGTTGCGTGCGCTGCGAAAAAGGTTCTAGAAACCAAAAATATATGTATAAAAGAATTAAGGGAACTTTTTACCGCGGGAAAACTTCGCATTCCCACGGGAAACCGACTTCTACGCGAACGGAGTCGCGAGCGGCCACTAGTTGTAGATAATAAGCCGTTCTTTTGTTAATGTCAATATTTGTTAAAAGGGTTGCTAATTTGACTCTTTTACTTCAATTTTTACAAATAAGAGGTAACTGATTTGGATACATTATTCAGGGGCTCGCAGAGAAAAATGTCAAAGGAGTTTGCTTTGTTTTGTTTTATTTTTGATGTGGATTTTTATTTGATTGTGGAGTGAATTAACCGAAAGGAATAAACGTGTTACTGGAAAATAACTTATCTTTTAATTAACAAAGGCGAAAGCGTATACTACCCACCCAAAAGATAACGTTTTTAATAAGGCTTCAAAACAACTCAAGCGTAGTCTTACCTTTGTTTGAATTACCGCTCTTTCAGACTTGAAATGAAATATTAAAACGCTGACCTCGCCGGTCTCTCCATTCAATATTAAATTTCACGGTCCCCTGTTTGGGAACAACAAACAAAACACATACATTACTCTACCTTTTGTAACTAAGCTTTCAAACTAGGCGGTAGGTCGCAACTTGTGGGAAGTTTGGCAGTCTTCACGACGTCTCCCGGCCAAAAAGGTTTCGACTCAAAGGAGGAGCGAAACTTTAAAGTTTTCGGAAATGTGACGAAACAGAGATTAGCGGTTTACGTCAAAACAATTTATCAAGTTTAGGTTAGTTGGTTAGGCGTGTCGGCTCGTGACACTTCTATCTGGTGAGTTTTGGGTTTTATCAGATTTGAAATATCTATTTATAACCTTTAGATCCTATCGATTATTTAATAGCTAAGTAAGCGTCTACGTCGTTACGGTCGAGCTTAATTCATGTCTGTTTACACATTCTGTTTGTCTATTTGTTTTAACCAACCTGCAGGGGCTGTTAACGACTGTTCAATACAGTGTTAAGGGTGTAAATGATCGTCGTAATGGCCATTGTAAACCCGACAATTACCGGGTAATAGTTTAGCCCACCTAAATAACGCATTGAATTATGGAATGTTCATATAAGTGTAGGTGATGTATTACTTAAGAATAACAACTGAGAACATTGTAAAGAGGCCAAATGTTGGATAAATTTCGTTTTGTTTGTTTTGGCCACGCTTCGCAATAGTGTATTTTGGCCGATAAATTTTCGGCTAACTTAACCTACGGCTAACTTTAAATTTCAAATGAATAAATTCCCTAAAAGATGGCAAAACCGCATTAAAATCTGTAAGAGCAGTGCCACATGAGCGTCTCGTCGCAACGCAGTGATTTCAACGGACAGAGTGCCACACGAACGCAGCGACAGCGCAACGTAACGGCAACGACCGTGTTGCAGCGCTCTTACGTAGTTATGAGGAGATAGCGGACAAACATACAAACAGACAGAATTAGCGACTATGTATAAATATCAAATATTATATTATTAAGCAACGTTACCTGCTACTTGTTGGCTAAACGTAAAGGTAAACTTTTTGTTAATTAAAGCAAAAATTAAAAAGGATGTCACTGACAAGTTCGGCCTCAAAACTTCACGGACCACACCTATCACTAGTAATAAAGAAATACCTCAATAAATGTTACCAAACATCCTACTCACGCATCCGTAACGAAATTATTTGCAAAATATCCATGTCGGCGTTCCAAGAAATATATTACATTTAAAGACCCCTTTGATCTTAAATTTGTGGTTAATAAAATGTTGTTTTCCTCCGCAACATTTTTTTGCGGCAAGATAACATAAAGACAAATGAATTAACGTGGTTTTCCTTTATATTTATCGGTTAATGTAATGAGAATCTTATACAATTTTATTAAGTTTGTTTATAATATTGTTCCAATCAATAGGTATAACCCAATACAATCCTACTAATATGTATTAAAAATGTGAAAGTTTGTGAGTATGTATGGATGTATGGATTTGTTACTCTTTCACGTAAAAACTACTGGACGGATTTGGATGAAACTTTACAGTAATATAGGTTAAACATCAGAATAATACATAAGGTATTTTTTACCACGGGAAATTTTCTCATTCCCACGGGAAACCGACTTCCACGCGAACGGAGTCGCGGGTGGCCACTAGTAGTTTATATTTTTGTGTTGATCCCTTATTTCCTAATGGCATTTGGATATGATGAATGATATTAGATATTAGAGATAGGTGGCCGCTAAAATTAGGACTTTGACAAAAATCTGTTAAAAACAGAGACGCTTTCAATAGATATGTAACTTAGAATCTTTACGGAGTAAATAATAAAGGCGCCATTCGTTAGTAAGTTAATCTGTTTACACTTTTACACCATCTCTATCATTTTGATTTAATATTTCGTAATAAATCTCGACAAAAATCGCAGCTATACGTAACTAAGGCGGGTTTCTTAATAATTAATAACAAATCGTATTTTAGAACTGAAGGTTTTACCTGCTTATTGGAGTATTTAAAACAATAAATGGTATATATAGGATATCGGAATGAATATATTAATACTCAAAAATTCTTGGTTAACCTACTATACTTTCCATACCTATACCTACTGCTTAGAATTTTTTTTGCCTGATGTAGCTAAACAATCGCACGTTTACCTAATAAAGGTAACACATGCACATATGTGTAAAATCAGATTACCTATATTTATTCATAAAAAAATAATAGCTTTGATATCTATATCCCCAAGGCGTTAAAATTTCCTTTCGATTGAGCAAATATATTTCACATTTTGAAATACGGAAGGAAGCCTTTCATTATGATGATTTGATGTTATATCCGACAGATCGGTTTAATATGGAGAGTATATTTACCATGGCAGCACCAGAATAAAATATTTGTAGATAATTATTGAAATTACGTAGTTTAAAAATTGAAATTAACGCACTTCATTAATAAATTAAGGCATTCATTTTATTTACAATCTCTACCGACAGCTATAATCACAACAATGTAAAAATAGTAAGAAGAAACTAAAGTCGAACTTCAAACAAATGTAACTTAAGATTCTGTTTGCGATTGTTCCAACTGAAACATGATTTTCATAAAGCCTTGGCCTGAATGCAATTTCTTGTAGACTTTTAAAGAAAGAGCAATCCCACCCCGATGTGGTCGGTTTGATTCAAAGTTTTGCAATGTGAAAAGTTGAGAATCGAAAATATTTTCCAACATTTGTGATTTCGAAAGCAATAAAAAATGTAAGTACATAAGTTTCTTTCAGTTGTGCCCATGTGGAACGTTACGAATATTTAAATAATGTGCAATTAAAATGTGATACAGGGAAATATGAAATAAATGATTCCATTATTTATACTATCTAAGAATATACAATAAAACCATGGTTTATTTTTTTATTTCATTTTATCGATCCATGTTAAATGTTTATAAATGTTTCTATTTACCATTTCATTAATATGACATGTATTACCAAATATCCACTTACATTATCATGAATTTAAGTACTCTCTATTCACAGTAAATGTTTTAATATTCAGATTAATTACGCAAAACGTCGTAACACCGAAACATCGACTACGTTTAGTAGTTTGTAGCAATCGACACTGCGTTGGGTAATATGCAATTTCTTGTTCACTCGTATGGAACTTTCGTCGGAATTAAAGAGTTTTCTGGAAACAACCTTCATGCTATTGCCACTGTTTAGTAATTAGACCAAGCTGTCGAATATAATGTATATCGATAAATAAGGAAATTCCATTAAAAATACATATCATACAAACTTACATGTTAAGGTACACGATTTACCTATGGAAACTAAAAATTAAAATGACCGTTTCAGTATTTTATACTTACTTATTAAAAGTTAATTTCTCTGTAAGCTTCTTCAATACAATAATGTTTATCAGCACAGCCAAAATCAGGGTGGGAGGCAATCTTAACATTCATAATAAAAATCTACAAAGAGAAGATCTACTAATTCTTAGCGTTATTCCCCTAAACATTTTTCATTGATAGTAGGTACTTACCTAGCACCTGGAGAATTTAATTGTATATTTTACTTTAGAGACTGGAGCTTAGCAATTTTGGAATGTTATTAATATCAGGCATTTTCGAGTTGTAACAGCGGTCAAAATAAACGCCATCACAAACTGGTAAGTAGGTTAATTTTAAAACAACATTCTACAAAACTTTGGCCGTCCATAAATTATTTTAAGGCACATTTGTAGGCTGCCTATATTAAGGGTGGGTGAGAAAAATAAAAAAATAAAACATAAAAAAAGTGTTTCTTGACTTTAAGTGCTAAGCAGGTAGGAAGGATCTGCTTTTCAGAACAAAATAAAAAACATTAGTGTAAAATGAAACGGCGTAGGTAAATCAAAATATCTACTTCTGAGAATTGAACTTAAATTTTTATGTAAGTAAATAAAACAAACAAGCAATCTTTCATTTTATAATCTCGTAATCATGTATGTAATAATTGTATACAATAATTACATTACGTGCAATGACCGCCGCTCGAATCTCTTTGAGATCAAGGCAAGCTAGGTTTCTATTTTGAGATTTTAGCTTTAAATGCTTAGTTAAACACTTAAAGAATAATTTATTCGGACAAGTAAATAGATACTAAATTAATTTAAGCACCGATTCGATTATAATGACTTGATAAAAATTCAGACCTTCGAAATATTTTCCACACTACGCCTTG
The DNA here is from genome assembly GCA_916618145.1 of Emmelina monodactyla. Taxonomy (NCBI): domain Eukaryota; kingdom Metazoa; phylum Arthropoda; class Insecta; order Lepidoptera; family Pterophoridae; genus Emmelina; species Emmelina monodactyla. Next base: position 8,014,218 of record OU745304.1, on the reverse strand, counting down.
TATACGTTAGGCAGCCTAACAGCTACTTAGTAACTAGATTTACCTACTTCTAAATCTGCCTTGAAAAGTCTAATGTATAAAGTTTTAAATGAGGTCAAATACTATGAAACAAATTAATACAAAATGAAACAAAAGTGTCTCAGTAGGGTGACTGCAAATCGCCACTGACCCAAATACAGCGGGAGGCTCGACAGACCCTACTTTAAACTGCTCCCCGACAGTTTTCCCCTGCGTGCCTACATACATCCACTACCCCGACCCAATCTAAAATCAACCCTACGACCTTGAACACTAAGTTCAAGTATCGGAAGCAGGGCCGGCGAAGCAGTGATATCACTAAATGTGCATTCGTTTCCACACACTTCATCACGGATCGTCGTTACAACCCTCTCAAGGAAAATGGTGGAAGTAATAAATTGCTGATTTGAACGGAGATTCGACCACCAGCCGCCGGCGGGGAAGGAACATTATGTCCGCTATGAATGTTGTGATAGCCGAGTGATCGCGTGCGCAATAATTAGAATGAAAATAATTCTGGACCGTTTGCCAGAAAATAAAGTGTAGGCAAATATTTAATTATGTTCTAACGAAGATCTGTGTAGTTAAAAAGAAACACCAAATAAGGAACATACAATTTTTAGTAATCTTTTTAGATTGCAAAGACATCTTTGTGAATTTAATATCGTTTCTAGTTGTGAGTTTAGCTCAGCACAGTTTTGAAAAAGGTTTAAAACGTGTAGAAAATGTATGACAATACTGTAAGATCACTGTTTAATTTTATCGGCAATACATAGATTCATTTTTTGTATAAAGCTGTTTTTATGTTAGCCTGTAACAAAATTCAAAGGCCGCTAATGATAATAGGCCTTTTAACGACTACACATTCATTTCGGAAAATTAAGCTCGACGCCATAAAGCCATTTTGTCGCCTCGTTCAAATATTTGAATAGCGATTTTGGGATATTATATAAAATATACAAACTCATTAATGTATAATACATGTGTAGAAAATGACGCAACTGACGTCCTCGTCATAAAGTTAACAAATGGTGAAAGTTCAGATACGACCTGCTTCTGCGCGAGAGCTCATCGGCCGTCGATGATAGAGACGCAAATAGGTTTCGAGTGACGGTAAAAGTTTTGTTTCGTACATTTTTCCAATTTCCCTAGCGTTGTAGTAAAATTGAAATCTGAAATAGAGCGGCACCCGAAGACCGGTTGCCTTTGCGCTACTTATGCAACCGATCCACGCAATATTTGCCTGAATTCCACCGCGATGATTAAATCGGTTATGATAAACACTACCTACATTTAGTCTGCGTGTGTTCATTGTATTATGACCGATAAGTTGAATAAAATGTCGAAAAGCGTTGTGAAATTGTTTGCTTGGAGGAGGAGAGTGTTGGTGACGTCAGAGTGGTCCGCGCGGCGTCGCATGCGCCGCTCGTGACGTCACAGACCCGTCGGTCCGAGCCCCGACCTAATGTGGCTTAACCAGTTAACTATACCTACACCTGACGCGATGTAACGCAACTTTCTTACGTAAAATAATTATCGGATTAGTAAGTAAAAAAATATTATTATTTTTTAAAATTTTGTTTAAGTATATGAAAGTTAAAACTAGCGTAGCAAGTAAATTTTTTATTATGACCAAGACGTATACATTAGAAAAACAAACGTTTTTAAAACATTGATTTCGTAGGTAAATTAATTAAATAAATCGGTAAAATCATTTGTATTTATTATACAGATTTCACCAAGCATTACCCTAGCATTCACAGCTTCCCACTTAACTGTAAGTTAACTAATGTTGTATCAGTTAATGTCGTTTGCCGTAATTATGTCAACGAGTAGTTAAACAGTGTTTAATTGACCAGTGATTTGCAAGAGCTACCGACAAATTATTGACTAATATGTGCAACGTACAGGATGGTAGCGCAAGAAACAGTTAATGTGAGTAAAAGTTACTTAATGACTTCAAAGATACCTACGAAAGTTTGTGAAATATTAGAGGAACCTACATCTTAAAGACAACGAAAGTTCAACAAGACAAATGAATCACTTTTTAACATTCACTTAACATTTAATAATAAAATACTTAATATAATAGAAAAAAAATACACACCCATAAACAACCGGCGTAAATCCGAAAAAGTCAAAACTTGGCAACACCAAAACACTGTCAACAACTGTTACAAGATCCGATGGTGAGTGGTCGTGCGCGGGCGCCGACGGCTGTGCTAGCACTGGCTCTACCACCCACCTCCACTGCCCATCGAAAGTCTACAAATTAATATCACTTACCCACTTCTCATTGCCTTAACATTTGCCGCTTATTATGTCAACAACTTGCGCAAACACAGCTCCTCCCGCCGTCGCAGCGATTCCCGCAGATTAGTATGATTATCAACTTTTGGCTTTTTACTTTTGTCTTGCATGAACCTTTATTTGCTTAGTGATGTAAAAAGTTATGTCAAACCTAGAATCACTTGGTTAACAACTGCGTAAGATAATCGGGCTCAAAGTCTGCGTTTATTTATAGTTAATTTCGAGAGCAACCCTTCTCAAGGCTACGGTCCCTGGATTACTTTTTAATGGATGCTTGTCACGAATACCAGCCGTGCGCTGATTTACAGAATTCGGACCATTTAGTCAAACGAAAAGATATCTTAAAGATATACAATGAGTTTTAAGTATCTGTTTTATTTTCAAAATGGTAAAATAATATTTTTCAATATAAATAGAAGGATTTCAGTTAAATGAGGTTAAAGAATTTTAAAGCTTATTCGACATAAGTTGAAGGGGTTAATTAGATCAAATCACTTTGCTATTACATTCAGAAACGGTTAATTGGAAATAAAATAAATTTCGCGTTTCACTAGACGGTATTACAAATGGCACATCTTATAAAATGACTACGTACCGGCGGTAAAACTATGCAACATTACGAAAGATTGATCCCTAAAGAAAATAAAGAAATCTCTTAAAATTAAAACTATCTATTTATGTTATAGTTTCAAGTGAACGTTTAATTAAAAGGGAATAAAAACAGCATTTTCCGTAAAATGAATAAGTTATGTCAATAAAATACAAGTTTGGATGTCATTGTAAAACAATATACCTAATTGGAAGTTTTCATAAAATATCCTTGAGCGTAGAAAAACAAACCTTGCGCTAAGCGGAACTTTAATTAATTAAAATATCTTTAAGGTTTAGTTCCTTATCGTTAATAGATTTTTAATATTAATTTACATTTTAAGAGGTCAATTCTGTATCTAGAAAGAGCATCACTACATTATTACAATAATATCTCGAGGATAACTAACGCATAAAAAAACGTTTCGTATTTAGAGGTAGTTTCCATTTACCGGTTCGAATGCTTTATAAGCTAGATAAATTAAGATTGGAAAAAGGAGAATGGGTTATCAAAACAAAGGTTTCGTGGTCGATCCCCATAAACCTGTCTATATGTTTCTTGACAAGTAAAATTGAGGCACTTACTGTTAGGCATAATATCGTGAGCACATGGCATCTCTAGGTTGGTAAGTTAATTGCATATTTAAAATTTAACTTAATAATTAATTAAAGAATAAATAAATAAATGTCCACATTAATACACCAACTGTGTGGCCCTAAACTAAGTAGAGCTTGTACCATAGGTACCACACAATGAATAATGGGAGAACCTAGTTATACCCAGACACGAGCCAATTTCGAAAAACCATTTTGACGAAATTGGCCTGACTCCCGGGAATTGAACCCGGAACCATCCGGTTAACAGTCCGGTATATATACCGCTACACCACAGAGATTGTCCGTAAATTAATTTTAATTTTAATTATCACAACTGTTCGAATGCTGGTGATTGAATAAGTTATTATCTGTCTACGTACAAAATTTCACCCAAATCCAACAAACTGTATTTGCGTTTGAGTATCAAACATCCAAACTGTCACAAATGTAATATTAGAAGGTTAATTTAATGAATGGAAACGTTTTCCTACTGACCTAATTAATATTGCTAGTTTATATAAAAATATAAATATATAAATAAGGATACATTTGAATTGTTTATTTCTAATTACATAACCTCGACAAGGTTTTTCCTAGTTCAAATACGTCTTAATATTCTCGCCTACTAAATATGAAGGTAGACAACGTATATCAATGCCATGCTTTATCCCTTTTATTACTATCCATTAACCTTATTTACTATTTGACACCATTTTAGAAGATAGCATCGATGGTTATTATTTTGAAGCACAAGGAAAGACAATATGATTTAAGTATGCTTACGGATCTCAGAGTTTGATAAAAGTACCTGTTATAAAAAAGGAAGGTTCAAGAACCCTGAGGTATCCCAATACATTAAAACTGTATCGATACATTGAAACCGGTTATTATTACTTAAATTTTAAGTGATTCATAAAATTAGCGAATTTGCAGTTTTAATTTCGATATTTTTATATATTTTTTATGTCGACAAACACTGAAACTTGAAAATGCGAATTGAAAGTGATGACAATCGCCTGGAGACTCTTGTTACAGATGCAGGCTATCGGCTCTCTCTACCTTAAAAAGTGACTATTTAGCTAGAAAAAAGGGGCATTTGGCAATACCCTACACAAAAATAGCACTTTAAAAACAGATATTTTAAACTTTATATTTTTATAAAGCCTTTACACATTTAAATTGGGTTTTTACTAGTATTTATTTAGCTAGTATTTAACAGAAACTGATTATATCACAGAATAGGGTTTCAAATTCTAGGGCAGACCTTTCAATTCTGTAATATTAATCGAGACCTTGATGCTTGATAGCTGTAAATTAATATTTAACTTTGCTATTGACAGTGTCTGTGTTCATTAATATACACCAGCTTCATATTGGCTACGCGTCTAACGAAGAGCCTGCGATGCTCTAATCCTACTAATATTATAAACGTGAAAGTTTGTAATTATGTTTGTTACTCTTTCACGTAGAAACTACTTGACGGATTTGGATGAAACTTTACAGTAATATAGGTTATACATCAGAATAACATATAGGAAAAAATTCTCATTCCCAGGGGAAACCGACTTTCAAGCGAACGGAGTCGCGGGCGGCCACTAGTTTTAATATAAATGTTCAATCTTTACAAATTAGGGTTAGTAGTTATGTTGGCTAAGGATAAAAAATACACTTAGACTAACAGGCATTCTATCCTTAAAATGTAAGTAAAATAGAGTGAACCGTGAGTCAAAATAATAATTAATAATTAGTTAGTGAAGACTGTGGGTTAGAACTAGCTTTTTGCCTTCCAGCATCACGGTAGTGAAATCATTTTTTTGCGGAAATCTAGTTTTTTCCGCTATGAAAGTGCCAACTACGATATTCCAGGTTTCAGTTTATCCGCATCCGTAATCCAATTGATTCAAATCCGTTTTTCCATTTTTGCCAGATAGTGATTGAAAATAAACCTAAAAAAATAAAAATTTGGTTGAATAGGTAGGTGCGTATACGATCATATTTTAAAATAATGCAATAATTTAAACAATCTCGTCATTAATACTTTCAAGTATGTTTCTCATCAAATTAAAAATGCTTAGGTAGGTACATATCTAATTAATTTCAAAAGTTACTACAAAAACATTTCTGTAATGAATGAATAATATACATTTACATATTTTGATTGTTATTAACAGGAGATTAAGGTAATTTATTGAATGTCGGTTTAGCCAACAACCCTTGCAAATAGCTCACAAGATTAAATACGTCATTAAGGGTTGGTGGAATGTTTTAGCTATGCGAGTACATCAGGCCATATTTTATAATGTTATATAATTTATCTTAGGTAGTTACCACACGTTTGAAGGTAAATAATTTGAAAATAAAAATACACGTAGCACTCTGCACTGAGTATTGATTAATCGATAGTACAAAAGACATCAACGCGTTACTGTTCTCCTTTATCTAAATTAACGTGTCACAATGCTCGTTCCCGTACTCCTCCGAAACGGCTTGACCGATTCTCATGAAAATTGATATGCATATTCAGGAGGTCTGAAAATCGGCCACCAATTTTTTTATACCCCTAAGTGATAAGGGTGGCCACCCCTTAAAATTTATTTAAATATGGCAAAACAACGTTTGCGGGGTCAGCTAGTTTTATTATAATTTTATTATTTACTAGTGGCCGCCCACGACTCCGTTCGCGTGGAAGTCGGTTTCCCGTGGAAATGAGATGTTTTCCCGCGGTAAAAAGTACCTACCCTATGTGTTATTCTGATGTATAATCTATATTATTGCAAAGTTTCATCCAAATCCATCCAGTAGTTTTTACGTGTAAAAGTAAAAAAGATCCATACATCCATACATACCTACTCACAAACTTTCACATTTATAATATTAGTAGGATTTATTTGTTTAACGTATAAATACAGTTGGTGCTAAGATTAAGTCCCACAAAAATGTATGCTTTGGATGAATTCTTTAACAATTTGGAACAAATAATATGAGTTATTAATGTCGATTTTTTATGTTATTTCTCCCAGCCTTAGGTAAATTAAGAAAAGGTTTTTCAAGAATGTTATTTTTGTTACCTAAATAGGGTAGCTAGGGAAGAACGTAGGGCACTATCCTACACCACTTCGGCTTCTATAAAAAAGCGGTTCACAAAAACTATGTCGACACAAACTAATAAATAAATCGAGGATACCTTTAACACATTTTTATCCAAACATTGTCCAAACGACAGTGTTTAAGGTCTCTACCCATTACACCGTATCATACCATGATCGTGCTATGAACGTGTCAGACACGAAAATAATACGACACGGTCTACCTTGCCCACTGAAAGGATCGACGGCGTTCTGTACCCATTTGTAACGCGTATGATGACCGCATACAACCCGTACGATGTCCGTGTGTAACGTAGTTGATTCGGAATCCGTCATTTTCATGTGCATATCAGACTGTAGCGGACGTGTGCTTTTATGTCACTAAATAAGTATGGCTATTAGAAGAACCGCTAGACAGTTGGCAATGATTGCCTTAATATTGGATGAAGAAGAAGAACATGCAACAAGAACTCGACGCTACTGGATTCACGATTCAATAAAAGAACGAAAAACCAAAGAGGAATATTGGACATTATTTAGGCATTTAGTTGATGACGAAGAAAAGTTTTTCCAGTATTTCCGAATGTCTCAATTCCAATTTAATATGTTATTGAAAAACATTCACAATTGTATTTTGAGAAGAAACACAAATTTTAGAGAATGTCTATCAACTAAGTATTCTTTGTATTGAAAAGTATGGGACTATGCTCACTAGACCGTTCCGTCACCAATCAACACCGTCGCGTGTCATGCACGGACCGGCAACTATTCTCGATGAGTATATTTTGCCGGTGCTGATACGCTCCGTGCATGACACGCGACGGTGTTGATTGGTGACGGAACGGTCTAGTGAGCATAGTCCCATACTTTTCAATACCAAGAATACTTTTTTGTCTGACACGTTCATAGCACGGTCATGGTATGATACGGTGTAATGGGTAGAGACCTTTAGATAAACATCTCACAGTATAATTAGGGACATGCCAAACATAAATCTTCACTAACGTAACCTTCTGTGAACATCACTAATAAGTTAATTACTCATATTCCATAGCTGATACAAACACAAATCGCAGGATGCAGTAGGTTCTACCTTATCGCAATCCCTCCTAGTCGAACAGGAAAATTGTTTAACTAGCATTTGCGCAAGCGACCTCGGGATGTGTGGTTCCCATTAAACTCGTTCTAAGCTTCGAAGCCCAACCTCATACCACCATAATTAGAACTACAAAACTTTATGCAACTTATTCGTAATAGTTTTGTTCCATTGCACGCTTAAGTCCGTCGTTTGGCGTCAGTATTGAGCATAGGAGGCAATGTAAAGCACACATCTTGCAAAGCTGTATCGTATTTTTATTATGTAACCCTTGCGTGGCGACACACGGAAGGCGCAGGAGTCGGCCATTGGAGCAACTGGCGAGTATGCACGTAAATTATAAGACCTAAAATTATGTGGTAAATATGGTGTTTCCACTAATAATACAATTATTTTGTATTTCAGGTGTCAAAACAGCGCCGGGATGTAGATGTTGAAATAATCTTCAGATCTTTCTTAGAATGATCTTTCTTAGAGAAAATCTTGACAGGCCCACTAGTTGGTAGATAAGTACCATATGATAGGATAGGATACAAGGTCGCTTATAGCTTTGTTTGGTTTAATTTAGTTTAATAAAATGCTTTATCCCGCCATTTTACTTTTTCAGTGAATGGCTACGACGTGAATAAAATTGAAGGTTAATTTTCTTTTAAAGAATTCATTAATTGATCGCTGATTAAAAGACGGGCAATATCGCAGTATAGACTTTCAAATAAAATAAAATTTTACTTACCTGCTAGTCACGTCTTTTTGCACCAAGACATGTCATTATATCTTTATACACCTTTTTCAGAATATTGACTTAACCCTAGTTTTTCATGCTTTATATGCACAATGCCAAAATAACAACTAAATGCAAAATTGGATAAAGGCGGTTCGGCGGGTAAGTAAAAATTCAAACCGATTTTGATTTACGTATAAGTAGTTAAAAAGCCTTATCGGTGCTGAAACTAAGTGTATTCTATTTACTCCATATAACGTTTTTTTTTAGCATAAGGTAATATAGTAAGTATTCACTTACACTACATAGGTAATTTATGTTAAATTATAAAAAAAAAGAATTAACTTATTCTCGGAAACTTGTCTCCATACAACCTTGGCTAATTCCCTTTAGAATGTTAGCATCATGTGTATACCAACTAAGTTCCTACTAATTGTTTTCGCCCGCAGCTTCGCATGCGTTAAAAAAATATTTAATGGAAGTTCATAATGAGCAAGTTTAAAATAGCTCTACTTGCTAATAAATGGAAATTTCTACGAAATGATTGCAGCGCTACTAGACCCATACAATTACAAGAAAACCATCAACTTATTTTAATTGGATAACCATGTCCAGGCTATCCTACATTAACAGAACTAAATACATTTACGTGTTCCAACTCACGAAAACTCTGTAGGTGTTTGAATAACTGCGTTTTACTCAAGTCGAGGTTGAAACTATCATCTTTATTATAATTAACGGCTGTCATATCATATTTTAAGTTAAGGCCAAAACAAAACAACAATCCTTGACTTGGATCAGGATTAGAATGTTTGTGTAAACATTGTGGCGCTATTGCATATTAAATTATATACGCTTGAGTTACTTACTGGTAAACATGCATTTAAATAATATTTAAATTTTAAACGTAAGTATCTTTTTTATTTCGAAATTGTTAATATTTAGTCTACTGCATTAATTACAATAACATACCTATACGTACTAGGCAGTACCTAGAATTCACTTGGTTTTCTTACAACTCTTACATCTTAATTATGACAATCTTCTTAATAAATAATAACCTCTATAAAATAATTGAATTTGAAGTGAGGAAGCTTGTGAGTTTTTTATTCGGAGTAATCTCTGGAACTGCTGAACAGATTTTGATAAAACTTCTTCCAGTAGTAAGCTACGTCACCAGGGAGTGAGTGACAAAGGCTTATACAAAACTAGTGGCCGCCCGCGACTCCGTTCGCGTGGAAGTCGGTTTCCCGTGGGAATGAAAAGTTTTCCCGCGGTAAAAAGTACCCTATGTGTTATTCTGATGTATAGCCTATATTACTGTAAAGTTTCATCCAAATCCGGCCAGTAGTTTTTACGTGAAAAAGTAACAAACATCCATACATCCATACTCACAAACTTTTACGTTTATAATATTAGTAGGATTAGTAGGATATTCTTTTAACGCGAATGATGTCGCAGCCGAAAGGCTAGTTAAGGATAATTTATAAAGATATTCGGAAACAAATCCGTGTCTTCAAGATGTCTATAATGGTAAGTATGATGTTTTTTTTTTTAATTTTATAAAATTAAGTGTTTTACCTAGTACGGTAATTTGATTGTGAAAAACTTTTTTCCTGTCCGTAGAACAACGTTTTCGCTGTTAACTATAGAATAGATCCCAGGAGCCCCTGAAAATGGATCGACGAAAAAACTACATATGAAAATAATTATTTATTTATTTCGATCATTCAAATAAAAGCGTATTGATCTCGGATTAAAGTCCAAACAAGGTCCACATTTAGAGAACAGGAATTAAACATTATCTAATTTATATAAATTTGGCGCCTTCCATAATTAATTCATTAATATGGAAATTCATTAATATGGAACATATTTTGAGATGCAGATAAATAAAAACCATTCTTGACCTATCAAATAGCCTTTATTTTAATGGATTGCATTTTTAGGAAAATTACAGCATAAATAAACGAAAAATAAAAACAAAATTATACGTCCTCATATAGTTTTATTTTTATATATAAAAAAAATCAAATGCGCGCGTTCATCCTTCATCTTTTATTTAAATACATAACTATCAGTTGTTTGCGTACAGCAAATATATATGTATTGAGAAAATAGCATTGGCTAATCACGACATTTAACTAGCAATAAATCCTATTCAATTGTATTTAAAAATAAGCTAATTATAATACATCATGTGATATTGGATATATTCAATCAATAAATGACAATCGTTTTAGCGCAAAAAGCTCAATTCGCGGATAAAGACAATTCAAAAGGTACATTTAGCGAATTGGGCGGTTTGCACGTCTAATTACAATGGAAAACGAGTCTTATTTACTTCGAGAAAGAGTTCAAGTTTTACATATTTTACATTCAATAACTCACTTAGCTATCTATTTTTGCTATAATTCCAAAAATACTTAATGGCAGAATCACGTAAAAGCAAATAGTAACAACTATTTATATTCGTAAGTACGGAAATCTTAACACATAACAAAGGCTGGCACAATGAAGATCTGATAGATGCGTTACACATATCATATAATACATCTAACCGGCGTAATTCATACATGAAAAATATGTATAAATTAACAATATACACAATAAATAAGATCATGGAATGTTATTATGATTTCATCGTTCGGTGCGACGATAAGATTAGAAGAACACAATATAAAATATACATTGCGAGTTTTCGCGTAAATTATAGCAAAAATACGTATATTTTAGTATTTAGGCCACGCAATGAACATCGTACGTTTGTCGGGGTGGCACTGTCGCGAGATTGCACTCGGAGAGTTCGATTCTACGACTCGACACTACACAATATACAGTTAATGGCGGAATAATGCAGCCCACGGCTTGAATGCACCAAGTACCGGCATCTGAAACAATAGTTGTGTAGGTTTATTTTATTTTATAGGTAGCAAATGTCGGCATTTCTTGCTGAAATATAATACTTATTTGGTTAGATATGCGATAGAGTTTACAGAGTATTTTTAACAACTTGGCAATGTTGTTTTTAGCAGAATTCTTTGTGTTTTGGTAGAACACATCCTGTCAGTGATGGATTTACCACTAGGCTGAGTAGGCTGGAGCCAAGGGCGGCAGATTGATATTTTAAATGATCCAACACATTGTATAGAGAAAAATAGTCTTAACATTTATACATTATTGAGTAATTTCAAAATATTTGAGTGTAGATTTATCTCCATTTTCAAACATTATTGTAATATTCCAAAGTAAAGTGATTTATTATCTTGTTGGATTTGGTTTGGTTTGACAGATTCTAGGGGGCGGCAGAATTGACCGTATTTTTTATTTGATAAAAAAACATACATAGAAAAAACAGTCTTAAAATTTTACAAGTGTGTAATTTCAAGTCTTTTTGAGAGTAATTTATCTCCATTTTTAAACATTACTATGATATTCCAAAGTAAAGTTATTTATTATCTTATTGGATTTGGTTTGTTAGGCAAATTCTAGGGGGCGGCAGATTTGTCTGTATTTTTTATTTGATCAAAAACATATATAGAGAAAAATAGTCTAAATTTTACAAGTGAGTAATTTTAAGTCATTTTAAGCGTCATTTATTTCCATTTTTAACATTATTATAACTTTCCAAAGTAAAGTCATTTATTATTTTCATGGATTGGTTTTGTTATTTTGTTTATAGTAAAGCCTTGTACAAGCAGTTAGGGCGTAGATAAACGGTGCAAATCTAAAGGTTTTTTATACGTCGACAGAATCCCTGAATTTAATGTTAACAACTAAATATTTTACACGTTCGCTTGCGGTGGCGGCTATTTCAGTCATGGTATGGCGGCATTTTTGACAGTACTGAATTGACCGTATTTTTATAGGGCTCCTATGTAATTGACACTATGATAATAGCAACATCTGCCAAAACTGCTGAGCCAAAAACTGCGACTACCAACTTTCAGGAGCAAGTTGTATTAACACAATGTATACTATAAGTTTTAAAACTATCATGGTTTTTATTATTAACAAAACTTTTAACGGGATATTTACCATGATTATAATAGTCTAACGGGATATTTACCATGATTATAAAAAAATCGAGTCGAGATCGAGAATGCGGCCGGTGGTAGTGGTAATCGTAGTAAAAGACTGAGGAAGAGGGTAGATCGCTACACCTGTCAATAACTACCCACTCGCTAAGTCAGTTACTCCGTGACCATGGCACATGAAATTGTGCCGAATCATGGTAAATAACCCGTTAAAAGTGTTGAAAACAATGAATACTGCTATAATGGTGGCCAGAAAAGTGACAAATATTATTTTGGTATTTAGTCTTAAGTATGTCGGAGAGAACACAGATTCGATGGACTTGGCCAGTTGAAGAACTACGTTACTATCTACCTTGCCTATGTTTTGAAATGTCAATGTCAATGTCAGCGACTAAATGAGATATTGGTTGCGTCAAGTCGTCTTAACTTGGGTGTAGTCGGTGCGAGGCTTTATGAGTGAACGACTGAATGAGTTTCGGTCATTTTCCGTTGAGTCTTAATAGCCCATCTATCTTGTTGAACGGATCTCTTCTTGTTGGGACCGTGAGGCAGTGCAGACGTGTAGTGAATAAATCAGTGATGGCCACACGCCGAATTCACCGCGCTTCCTATATCCATTTACATCCTGACTATTCTTGATGATTATTGTAAAGTTGCTTAACGTTGTGTTTAATACACGCCCATACATCAAGTTCCACGTTTTATTTCGAAGTTTCCGCCATAATCGAACCCAGTGATAACGAACTCCCCGACAAGTAAATATTATGTTGAAACATCAAATGATAACTTACTTAACAGATTTCGATTTCTCAACTTAAGATCAAACTTTTTTGTTAATTAATTTCATTAGGTTGATTATTTTATGCATGAGATGCACGGTTTGAAAAGAAGCTTTTGCTTTTTTTGACATTGGCCTAATTTTCCGAGAAGTAATAAAAAGTCCTTAAAATTAAATCGTAAATCAAAACTATATTATTTAGGGTATTTCAACGCGAAGCACATACAAAAATTTTTGGTCGTTACTTTTTTGGCCACCCTGTATACTTTACCGACGATTCAATATCATACATTAGTTAAATAGAGTTTTCACTTCGGAATTTCAATAAAGATGCTGTAAACTATATCTTCTATTAATTAATATCTCTCACGAATCATATGATTAAAATTTCGTTTAACGTTATTCAAATATATTTTTTTGCAATTTACTTCTCTGGGTTTTGGGCCATTTGCGTTTTTTAGTTTGGGCTTTAATATCTCGAGTCTCGAGACGTGGTCATGAGATTAAGTGAAAAGTAGAAAAAAACTTCAATCACAGGTAACAAGGAATTGATAATGCATGTCGGTATTTTACAACTTCAGCTTCAAAGAAAAAGTATGTAGCAGATAGACCGAGCGTTATGTAGTTGCAATTGAGGGCATTCAATTTCATAGGGGCGGCAAAAAATTAAAAGATCATAGGCGGCAAATCTGTAAATCCGCCACTGCATCCTCTACTGACCTCGCTGGTAGCTAGTGCTGGTACAGCGTCAGCGCGATGTAGGTGGTGGGCACGACCCCTCCTCTACTGACCTCGCTGGCTAGTGCTGGTACAGCGTCAGCGCGATGTAGGTGGTGGGCACGACCCCTCCTCTACTGACCTCGCTGGCTAGTGCTGGTACAGCGTCAGCGCGATGTAGGTGGTGGGCACGACCCCTCCTCTACTGACCTCGCTGGCTAGTGCTGGTACAGCGTCAGCGCGATGTAGGTGGTGGGCACGACCCCTCCTCTACTGACCTCGCTGGCTAGTGCTGGTACAGCGTCAGCGCGATGTAGGTGGTGGGCACGACCCCTCCTCTACTGACCTCGCTGGCTAGTGCTGGTACAGCGTCAGCGCGATGTAGGTGGTGGGCACGACCCCTCCTCTACTGACCTCGCTGGCTAGTGCTGGTACAGCGTCAGCGCGATGTAGGTGGTGGGCACGACCCCTCCTCTACTGACCTCGCTGGCTAGTGCTGGTACAGCGTCAGCGCGATGTAGGTGGTGGGCACGACCCCTCCTCTACTGACCTCGCTGGCTAGTGCTGGTACAGCGTCAGCGCGATGTAGGTGGTGGGCACGACCCCTCCTCTACTGACCTCGCTGGCTAGTGCTGGTACAGCGTCAGCGCGATGTAGGTGGTGGGCACGACCCCTCCTCTACTGACCTCGCTGGCTAGTGCTGGTACAGCGTCAGCGCGATGTAGGTGGTGGGCACGACCCCTCCTCTACTGACCTCGCTGGCTAGTGCTGGTACAGCGTCAGCGCGATGTAGGTGGTGGGCACGACCCCTCCTCTACTGACCTCGCTGGCTAGTGCTGGTACAGCGTCAGCGCGATGTAGGTGGTGGGCACGACCCCTCCTCTACTGACCTCGCTGGCTAGTGCTGGTACAGCGTCAGCGCGATGTAGGTGGTGGGCACGACCCCTCCTCTACTGACCTCGCTGGCTAGTGCTGGTACAGCGTCAGCGCGATGTAGGTGGTGGGCACGACCCCTCCTCTACTGACCTCGCTGGCTAGTGCTGGTACAGCGTCAGCGCGATGTAGGTGGTGGGCACGACCCCTCCTCTACTGACCTCGCTGGCTAGTGCTGGTACAGCGTCAGCGCGATGTAGGTGGTGGGCACGACCCCTCCTCTACTGACCTCGCTGGCTAGTGCTGGTACAGCGTCAGCGCGATGTAGGTGGTGGGCACGACCCCTCCTCTACTGACCTCGCTGGCTAGTGCTGGTACAGCGTCAGCGCGATGTAGGTGGTGGGCACGAACCCCTCCTCTACTGACCTCGCTGGCTAGTGCTGGTACAGCGTCAGCGCGATGTAGGTGGTGGGCACGACCCCTCCTCTACTGACCTCGCTGGCTAGTGCTGGTACAGCGTCAGCGCGATGTAGGTGGTGGGCACGACCCCTCCTCTACTGACCTCGCTGGCTAGTGCTGGTACAGCGTCAGCGCGATGTAGGTGGTGGGCACGACCCCTCCTCTACTGACCTCGCTGGCTAGTGCTGGTACAGCGTCAGCGCGATGTAGGTGGTGGGCACGACCCCTCCTCTACTGACCTCGCTGGCTAGTGCTGGTACAGCGTCAGCGCGATGTAGGTGGTGGGCACGACCCCTCCTCTACTGACCTCGCTGGCTAGTGCTGGTACAGCGTCAGCGCGATGTAGGTGGTGGGCACGACCCCTCCTCTACTGACCTCGCTGGCTAGTGCTGGTACAGCGTCAGCGCGATGTAGGTGGTGGGCACGACCCCTCCTCTACTGACCTCGCTGGCTAGTGCTGGTACAGCGTCAGCGCGATGTAGGTGGTGGGCACGACCCCTCCTCTACTGACCTCGCTGGCTAGTGCTGGTACAGCGTCAGCGCGATGTAGGTGGTGGGCACGACCCCTCCTCTACTGACCTCGCTGGCTAGTGCTGGTACAGCGTCAGCGCGATGTAGGTGGTGGGCACGACCCCTCCTCTACTGACCTCGCTGGCTAGTGCTGGTACAGCGTCAGCGCGATGTAGGTGGTGGGCACGACCCCTCCTCTACTGACCTCGCTGGCTAGTGCTGGTACAGCGTCAGCGCGATGTAGGTGGTGGGCACGACCCCTCCTCTACTGACCTCGCTGGCTAGTGCTGGTACAGCGTCAGCGCGATGTAGGTGGTGGGCACGACCCCTCCTCTACTGACCTCGCTGGCTAGTGCTGGTACAGCGTCAGCGCGATGTAGGTGGTGGGCACGACCCCTCCTCTACTGACCTCGCTGGCTAGTGCTGGTACAGCGTCAGCGCGATGTAGGTGGTGGGCACGACCCCTCCTCTACTGACCTCGCTGGCTAGTGCTGGTACAGCGTCAGCGCGATGTAGGTGGTGGGCACGACCCCTCCTCTACTGACCTCGCTGGCTAGTGCTGGTACAGCGTCAGCGCGATGTAGGTGGTGGGCACGACCCCTCCTCTACTGACCTCGCTGGCTAGTGCTGGTACAGCGTCAGCGCGATGTAGGTGGTGGGCACGACCCCTCCTCTACTGACCTCGCTGGCTAGTGCTGGTACAGCGTCAGCGCGATGTAGGTGGTGGGCACGACCCCTCCTCTACTGACCTCGCTGGCTAGTGCTGGTACAGCGTCAGCGCGATGTAGGTGGTGGGCACGACCCCTCCTCTACTGACCTCGCTGGCTAGTGCTGGTACAGCGTCAGCGCGATGTAGGTGGTGGGCACGACCCCTCCTCTACTGACCTCGCTGGCTAGTGCTGGTACAGCGTCAGCGCGATGTAGGTGGTGGGCACGACCCCTCCTCTACTGACCTCGCTGGCTAGTGCTGGTACAGCGTCAGCGCGATGTAGGTGGTGGGCACGACCCCTCCTCTACTGACCTCGCTGGCTAGTGCTGGTACAGCGTCAGCGCGATGTAGGTGGTGGGCACGACCCCTCCTCTACTGACCTCGCTGGCTAGTGCTGGTACAGCGTCAGCGCGATGTAGGTGGTGGGCACGACCCCTCCTCTACTGACCTCGCTGGCTAGTGCTGGTACAGCGTCAGCGCGATGTAGGTGGTGGGCACGACCCCTCCTCTACTGACCTCGCTGGCTAGTGCTGGTACAGCGTCAGCGCGATGTAGGTGGTGGGCACGACCCCTCCTCTACTGACCTCGCTGGCTAGTGCTGGTACAGCGTCAGCGCGATGTAGGTGGTGGGCACGACCCCTCCTCTACTGACCTCGCTGGCTAGTGCTGGTACAGCGTCAGCGCGATGTAGGTGGTGGGCACGACCCCTCCTCTACTGACCTCGCTGGCTAGTGCTGGTACAGCGTCAGCGCGATGTAGGTGGTGGGCACGACCCCTCCTCTACTGACCTCGCTGGCTAGTGCTGGTACAGCGTCAGCGCGATGTAGGTGGTGGGCACGAACCCCTCCTCGCGCGTGGTGTCTCGGCGCACGCGCGTCCAGCCGTCGCCGGCGTCCGTCTCCAGCACGAGGAGGCGCTCGCCGGTCTCCATGCGCATCGTTGAACCTGTGCCGTTTGCTGCAACAGGATGAAGCATTAATACACGGCTGCCGCAGACACACACGGGACTTTAGGCCGGTATCTAAATGACGAATTTGAAGTGTATTTGCGGCAACGATACTTTTCAAAGGATAGATCTGTAGTCCGATCACGAATGTTTCGCGAAATATTTGCATAGTTTCATCGTAAAAAGTTTAGAAATGTGTAACAAACTGTTTGGATCGTAACGTTTTTGGACAAATGTTTTATTACTTTTTTTTCATTCTTAAATTAGAATTAAAAGTAAAATAAGTATACACTTCTCAAATTGATTAATTGTTAATTAGTTTGTTTGTTGTTATTATATATCAGTCTTGATTACAATTTGAAATAAAACAAAAAACTCACATAAGAAAATCATAACGCTGTCCGAAAAATCTCAAATTTACGTGTACACCAAACATACCTTCAAACGGGTAGAGCGCCTTGCAGTGCCCGAGCGGGTGCAGGTCCGGCTCGTAGTAGTAGTCGAGGTCGTCGTGGTCGTCGTGGTGCTGGTGGTCGTTGCCGAGCCCCGACTCCGGAGAGCCGCCCGCCGTGCGCTGGCTGCCCGCCTGCTGGGTGCCCGTCGAGACCGAGGACTCGGACGCCGAGCGGGAGAGCGACTCGCTGCCGATGCTGCGGGCAGTGACGAGTGTTAGAGAGAGGGACTCGCTGCCGATGCTGCGGGCAGTGACGAGTGTTAGAGAGAGGGACTCGCTGCCGATGCTGCGGGCAGTGACGAGTGTTAGAGAGAGCGACTCGCTGCCGATGCTGCGGGCAGTGACGAGTGTTAGAGAGAGGGACTCGCTGCCGATGCTGCGGGCAGTGACGAGTGTTAGAGAGAGGGACTCGCTGCCGATGCTGCGGGCAGTGAGGAATGTTAGAGAGAGGGACTCGCTGCCGATGCTGCGGGCAGTGAGGAATGTTAGAGAGAGGGACTCGCTGCCGATGCTGCGGGCAGTGACGAGTGTTAGAGAGAGGGACTCGCTGCCGATGCTGCGGGCAGTGACGAGTGTTAGAGAGAGGGACTCGCTGCCGATGCTGCGGGCAGTGACGAGTGTTAGAGAGAGGGACTCGCTGCCGATGCTGCGGGCAGTGACGAGTGTTAGAGAGAGGGACTCGCTGCCGATGCTGCGGGCAGTGACGAGTGTTAGAGAGAGGGACTCGCTGCCGATGCTGCGGGCAGTGACGAGTGTTAGAGAGAGGGACTCGCTGCCGATGCTGCGGGCAGTGAGGAATGTTAGAGAGAGGGACTCGCTGCCGATGCTGCGGGCAGTGACGAGTGTTAGAGAGAGGGACTCGCTGCCGATGCTGCGGGCAGTGACCAGTGTTAGAGAGAGGGACTCGCTGCCGATGCTGCGGGCAGTGAGGAATGTTAGAGAGAGGGACTCGCTGCCGATGCTGCGGGCAGTGACGAGTGTTAGAGAGAGGGACTCGCTGCCGATGCTGCGGGCAGTGACGAGTGTTAGAGAGAGGGACTCGCTGCCGATGCTGCGGGCAGTGACGAGTGTTAGAGAGAGGGACTCGCTGCCGATGCTGCGGGCAGTGAGGAGTGTTAGAGAGAGGGACTCGCTGCCGATGCTGCGGGCAGTGACGAGTGTTAGAGAGAGGGACTCGCTGCCGATGCTGCGGGCAGTGACGAGTGTTAGAGAGAGGGACTCGCTGCCGATGCTGCGGGCAGTGACGAGTGTTAGAGAGAGGGACTCGCTGCCGATGCTGCGGGCAGTGACGAGTGTTAGAGAGAGGGACTCGCTGCCGATGCTGCGGGCAGTGACCAGTGTTAGAGAGAGGGACTCGCTGCCGATGCTGCGGGCAGTGAGGAATGTTAGAGAGAGGGACTCGCTGCCGATGCTGCGGGCAGTGACGAGTGTTAGAGAGAGGGACTCGCTGCCGATGCTGCGGGCAGTGACCAGTGTTAGAGAGAGGGACTCGCTGCCGATGCTGCGGGCAGTGAGGAATGTTAGAGAGAGGGACTCGCTGCCGATGCTGCGGGCAGTGACCAGTGTTAGAGAGAGGGACTCGCTGCCGATGCTGCGGGCAGTGAGGAATGTTAGAGAGAGGGACTCGCTGCCGATGCTGCGGGCAGTGAGGAATGTTAGAGAGAGGGACTCGCTGCCGATGCTGCGGGCAGTGACCAGTGTTAGAGAGAGGGACTCGCTGCCGATGCTGCGGGCAGTGAGGAATGTTAGAGAGAGGGACTCGCTGCCGATGCTGCGGGCAGTGACGAGTGTTAGAGAGAGGGACTCGCTGCCGATGCTGCGGGCAGTGACGAGTGTTAGAGAGAGGGACTCGCTGCCGATGCTGCGGGCAGTGACGAGTGTTAGAGAGAGGGACTCGCTGCCGATGCTGCGGGCAGTGACGAGTGTTAGAGAGAGGGACTCGCTGCCGATGCTGCGGGCAGTGACGAGTGTTAGAGAGAGGGACTCGCTGCCGATGCTGCGGGCAGTGAGGAATGTTAGAGAGAGGGACTCGCTGCCGATGCTGCGGGCAGTGAGGAATGTTAGAGAGAGGGACTCGCTGCCGATGCTGCGGGCAGTGACGAGTGTTAGAGAGAGGGACTCGCTGCCGATGCTGCGGGCAGTGAGGAATGTTAGAGAGAGGGACTCGCTGCCGATGCTGCGGGCAGTGACGAGTGTTAGAGAGAGGGACTCGCTGCCGATGCTGCGGGCAGTGACGAGTGTTAGAGAGAGGGACTCGCTGCCGATGCTGCGGGCAGTGACGAGTGTTAGAGAGAGGGACTCGCTGCCGATGCTGCGGGCAGTGACGAGTGTTAGAGAGAGGGACTCGCTGCCGATGCTGCGGGCAGTGACGAGTGTTAGAGAGAGGGACTCGCTGCCGATGCTGCGGGCAGTGACGAGTGTTAGAGAGAGGGACTCGCTGCCGATGCTGCGGGCAGTGACGAGTGTTAGAGAGAGGGACTCGCTGCCGATGCTGCGGGCAGTGAGGAATGTTAGAGAGAGGGACTCGCTGCCGATGCTGCGGGCAGTGACGAGTGTTAGAGAGAGGGACTCGCTGCCGATGCTGCGGGCAGTGAGGAATGTTAGAGAGAGGGACTCGCTGCCGATGCTGCGGGCAGTGACGAGTGTTAGAGAGAGGGACTCGCTGCCGATGCTGCGGGCAGTGACGAGTGTTAGAGAGAGGGACTCGCTGCCGATGCTGCGGGCAGTGACGAGTGTTAGAGAGAGGGACTCGCTGCCGATGCTGCGGGCAGTGACGAGTGTTAGAGAGAGGGACTCGCTGCCGATGCTGCGGGCAGTGACCAGTGTTAGAGAGAGGGACTCGCTGCCGATGCTGCGGGCAGTGACGAGTGTTAGAGAGAGGGACTCGCTGCCGATGCTGCGGGCAGTGACGAGTGTTAGAGAGAGGGACTCGCTGCCGATGCTGCGGGCAGTGACGAGTGTTAGAGAGAGGGACTCGCTGCCGATGCTGCGGGCAGTGACGAGTGTTAGAGAGAGGGACTCGCTGCCGATGCTGCGGGCAGTGACGAGTGTTAGAGAGAGCGACTCGCTGCCGATGCTGCGGGCAGTGACGAGTGTTAGAGAGAGGGACTCGCTGCCGATGCTGCGGGCAGTGACGAGTGTTAGAGAGAGGGACTCGCTGCCGATGCTGCGGGCAGTGACGAGTGTTAGAGAGAGGGACTCGCTGCCGATGCTGCGGGCAGTGACGAGTGTTAGAGAGAGGGACTCGCTGCCGATGCTGCGGGCAGTGACGAGTGTTAGAGAGAGGGACTCGCTGCCGATGCTGCGGGCAGTGACGAGTGTTAGAGAGAGGGACTCGCTGCCGATGCTGCGGGCAGTGACGAGTGTTAGAGAGAGGGACTCGCTGCCGATGCTGCGGGCAGTGAGGAATGTTAGAGAGAGGGACTCGCTGCCGATGCTGCGGAGGGAAGAGAGACGTAGAGACGAGATGCCGATACTGCGGGAGAAGTGGTGGGTTAGAGAGAGAGTAGGTGACGAGAAAGAAGGGAAGAGGTCCGCTTAAGATGCCGGGGAGGGATGTAGAGTAAGAAAAGGAGTAACCAACGATTCGGGGGGCGTGAGAGGGAGGTAGTAAGAGGGCATTACCGTTGATGCTGCAGCTGAATAAGAGAGGGGCTTCCTAATGATGCCCGGGAAGAGAATAGTAAGGTGAGGGAAAGACCCGGTTGAGAAAAGAAGCAAACTTGGAGGACCGAAATCGATTTATCGATGTTGAAAGACGGGTAGGACGTAGTTATAAAAAGTCGAGTAGATGCTTAAGTTTATAGAAAAAAACTTATTGATGTCCATTATTTGAAGGTCAGTAAAAAGAGGCTCACTACCAATGCTAAAAAAGACATCGTGTTATAAAGCTACCGATAACGCGAGAAAGCCTACATGTATCTGATGAGATGCGCTATACACGGAAGATAAAGCTTGCAGGAGGATGTGACTAGTTCCTGGTGGGATGCGCCATACACAGAACATATAAGGCTGGTAAGAGTATATTACCTGGTGGGATGCGCCATACACAGAACATCTAAAGCTGGTAAGAGTATATACCTGGTGGGGTGCGCGGGCGGCGTGTGGTTGTTGGCTTGTGGCGGCGCGGCCTCCGTCAGCAGCTCCTCGAACTTGCTGACCTGCAGCCGCAGCTTCTTCAGCTTGTCGCAGCACTCGTTCAGCTGACCTGGTGGCACAACACAACACGTCAGCTTCACTTATAGTAAACGGCAAACGAAACCACCAATGTCATAGAACGTGAGACTACAAAAAAAAGATATCATCACTAATATTATAAACGTGAAAGTTTGTGAGTATGGATGGATGAATGGATGTTTGTTACTCTTTCACGTAAAAACTACTGGACGGAATCAGAATAACACATAGGGTACTTTTTACCGCGGAAAAACTTCTCATTCCCACGGGAAACCGACTTCCACGCGAACGGAGTCGCGGGCGGCCACTAGTTATATGATATATTGAGGTCGATTTTACTACAAGAGACTTTTCTTAATAGGTAACCCATTCGAGTTTATCGTGAAAAAAAAATGTGTAATGAACACAAGATGTTTATTTGATTCTGCTTCATTTATAGAAACTTTTTCAGAATTTCTTGAATTTACCTAATAAGTAACCTAAAAAGATTTTGCGGATAAAAACACAAATAGCGGGAAGTAACCTTCTTTTTATAACAGTAGTCATTACTTTAAACTTACCTTCAACAGTCATAGGATCACCTAACGTGGGATTTGTTTCATAGACACCTTTCATTTTCATTAGGCCTTCCATCGCTGCTTGTTCTTGTGCAACCTTAAAATAAACATAGAATTGTGTTTTAGCAAATTCATCTTTAAAATAATGACACAGAAGCTACATTTGCATGTAGATACACATGTACTTACCTGTTTTTTCAACTCGTGTACTTTTGCTTGTAATTTCTTTTTCTTTTGGTTTGGCGGTAGATCTGAATAATCCTCCTTTCCATCGACAGACATGTTATTCTGAAAAAACATTGACAGTTATAAAACTCTACATGTCATTGACTAAAATAAAATCACACACACACAATTATCTATTTCGCTCTTTATTTATTTATTTTTACACCTACTTAAAAACTAATACATATTTCGACTTTAAAACTTTACCCCAACACCAAAGTAAAGTATAAAAAACGTGCTGTGAATAAATACATAAAGAAGTTTGCTAGTAAATAAAAATAAAACAAAACACACAGTGCGGAAAAACGCCTGTGAACGAAAAAAGCGGGATCAAAAGCGAAGCTCTTAAATGTTTTACTGGTCGTATGAAGTAACTAAATAACACAAAACCACACGTTTTTATTTACCACACAAAGACCAATAAATAACATAATGAAACATTAAATTGTAGTTTTATCTATTTTGTTCAACACTTCATTAATTTAAAACCAAATGTCAAAACTGTCACCACGCAGACTGACCTTCAGAGAGTTGCACGCTTCTAGAATCTTCTGCGGCGAGCGGGAAGCAAACAAACAACGTTAAAAACAAACGAACGAAACAAGAGACAAACGAACACGCACCGGCCAATGAGGGGTGTCCGCAAGCAAAAAACAAAAAAATTGATAGAACATGTACACTAGGTGCAGTGTGATTGTGAAAACGATTAAGTATACGGTGATTCTTTAGGCATTAAGTTTCGGAAGCGTTAAACATCATTAAATCCTTAACAGCTGATAGAATCGATTATGATATGTTTTTTTATCATAGTAAAATGCAATATGGTTTGCAAGCGCAAATGGGTTATTTAATTCCCTAACAAAAATACAAGTGTTTTTTTTGCCATATGCCCCTTATGGCACATTACAAACTACTAAAGAATCACACGATATAATCGGCTGGTATGCGTGCTGAAGTGAAATGTGCACACGAAATAGTGTCATATAAAATTACATACACTAAACAGACTTCAAATACTGTTGATGTTAGTTGGTGACACAGTCATGTGGTTACTGCTTTTCTTTTTAATATGTCAGTATTGATTAAAAAAACATATACTACTACTATTTAGTTACGTTTAAAACTTTTTTAGTCACAACTTTGTTAAAAGTATGATTTAGCGGATTTCTGCTTACAAGGTATTTACAGAAGGCTGTGCATTAGAAACAGACATTTCCATTAGCTTGCCACACTAATGAATGATTAGATAGATGAAGTTGTGAGCAAGCTTCGTTTCGGCATGTCACATGACATTCCACTGTCAACTTACATTATCCACAATATGACATTGACAGCAACCATCGTAGACCAATGACAACCAATTCGTCAGTTAACCCATGACAAATGAACCCAAGGATGGAACGGGGGGTAGAAACAAAAATAAAATTAGTACCATAATGACAATACACATAATAAAACATAATAAGAAAAATTTTGGTTTGAGTTGATTTTTCTAGTTTATATCACTTGCAAATTTTAACAGAAAAATCGACCCGACATTTAAAAAATAAATAAAGGTAAAAACAATATACCCTGTTCATTGTAAATGCATGCATTATGTTAAATACTTTAATTAATATTCAAAAGCTTTTAAAGCCCATAATACTAATCTACTTTCCCCACATTAATAACAAAATATAAAATTAATACATAAATTATCTCACTAACAATATGATAACTAACTAGTATTAAAGAAGATATGTAATTATACTCGTACTCATTAGTAACTAATATATTAATAAGTGTTTAACATACCTATCCAACTACTTTCTAACTATATCATAATTTAGTAATCATTACATTTAATTGTACTTAATATCTAACCCTGTCTTTAAAAAAATGTCTAGATAGAAAATGAAAAGATAAAATGAACCTTCATTAGTCTTCTCAAGCACCTCAATGCATATACTTTTCTATATCTCTCAATTGAGAGTAGAAGAGGGAAATAGATATCATCCCTCATACTCGAAACCACCATAAAAAACTATGTTGATTAGACTACGATTAGGTATCAATATGACTATATTACAGGCAGTCTTTCTTCCTTAAACATAACAACTGTTTCTTCGTTCACCATCATTGTGTCCTTTCAAAGTCGATTGTCATTTATCTCAATCAAATGATACCACTCCCCCTTCCAATTTCAATCTTGTTTCCACACTGTTCTTTCCCTCTTCCTCTCACCCTCTTCCCTTTTCCCTGCCACACTGTCTGCCAATCTCTCTCTACCTATTTCACTCCCATACTTCTCAGCCCATCTCTATTACACACTCTCCTTCGGGGGCGGCGTCGGAGGCGTCTAACCTAATTACCTTATAACGTCCCGGTGGTCCTTCTTCACTTCTTTCTCTCTACCTTCCACACTCTTTACCTCTCGCTCCCACTCTTTCCACCCCCCTCACCTTATTGGAGCTGAAGATAGACAGCAGCTTCTTGATCCTGTTCCCGGAGACGGTGCCCCTGGCCGCGGTGAGATGGCTGTATGGTCTGTATGAGATGGCTTTGTGGTGGTTGGGCGCGGCATCGGTGAAGACCAACCTATCGCACTATACCACCGTCTATTCTTCACTTCTACCTCGCTTCCACATTGTTTCCATCTCGCTTCCACACTACTCTCTCTGGTAGTACTCTCTCACCTTATTGGAGCTGAATATGGACAGCAGCCCCCCTCTCTTCTTGATCCTGTTCCCGGAGACGGTCACCCTGGCGGCGGTGAGATGGCTGTACTGCTTGTAGTAGGGCGTGACATCGGTGAAGACCAACCTCTCGCACTATACCACCGTCCATTCCTTACTTCTCTCTCGCTTCCACACTCCTCAGCCCATCTCCCTCCCACACTCTTCCTATATCTCCTCCTCACCTTGTTCGAGCTGAAGATAGACAGCAGCCCCCCTCTCATCTTGCCCCTGGCCGCGGTGAGATGGCTGTATTGCTGGTGGTTGGACGCGGCATCGGTGAAGACGTCTACCTATCTCGCTTCCACAATCTTTCCCTCTCGCACCCACTCTTCCCTCCCCCCTCACCTTATTCGAGCTGAATATGGACAGCAGCCCCCCTCGCTTCTTGATCCTGTTCCCGGAGACGGTGCCCCTGGCGGCGGTGAGATGGCTGTACTGCTGGTGGTTGGGACCCGCTCTACACTATACCACCGTTCCTTCTTCACGTCTACCTATCTCGCTTCCTCACTCCTCAGTCCATCTCCCTCCCACACTCATCCTATATCCCCCCCTCACCTTATTGGAGCTGAAGATAGACAGCAGCCCCCCTCTCTTCTTGATCCTGTTCCCGAAGACGGTGCCCCTGCCCGCGGTGAGATGGCTGTACTGCTGGTGGTACCAACCTATCGCACTATACCACCGTCCCTGCCTTACTTCTACCTTTCTCGCTTCCACACTCCTCAGTCCATCTCCCTCCCACACTCTTCCTATATCCCCCCCTCACCATATTGGCGGCGGTGAGATGGCTGTACTGCTGGTGGTTGGCAACCGCTGTACACTATACCGTCCCTTCTTTACGTCTACCTATCTCGCTTCCACACTCCTTAGTCCATCTTCCTCCCACACTCTTCCTATATCTCCTCCTCACCTTATTCGAGCTGAAGATAGACAGCAGCCCCCCTCGTTTCTTGATCCTATTCCCGGAGACGGTCCCCCGGGCGGCAGTCAAGTGGCTGTATTGTTGGTGGTTGGGGGCGGCGTCGACGGCGTCGGCGCCGGTGGACGGCTCGAAGCGGAAGTCCTCGGGCGGCACGAAGCCGGACTTGTAGCGCTCTATCACTAGGTGGGTGTCCTGGGGAGAATAAGAGTAAACATTTAACGACTGTTCTTAATATGACTCAGTGATGAATGAAATGACCTGTAATCGCCGAGAAAAGTTGCTAAGCAGAATATGGGGCAGGAAACGACATTTCGTTTGACCAGCATGTTTGTTAGAAGAGTTAGACGTTCGGATGTAATAATTGTGGTCGCTAATCTTGTTGTAGTGGATATAAGAAGGCCAATAGCTTGTTTGGAATAAACAATGTATGTGTTACATTATAACAATTATAGGCAATTTTAAGTTTTTACCTGCCAGTGAGAAAAGTAAGCTCAGGTTGTCAACGTTAAAAATTGAAATATATTTTTAGAACTAAATATGGTGATTTGTTATCTATTCGTTACATATACAGAACGTTAGATAACGTTACTTTTTCTACAAAAATATAAATGCTACATAGATAGATATTCAAAAGTACTTACATCTTTTTCGTTAATATTATTCGCAGCGTTCTCCATACCGTCTAAACACTGCATTATAATTGGGAATACTTTTCTTTCTACGTCGACGGAACTCAGCATGAAATTCTTTATGTTTTTTATTCGTTTTTCATCCAAGTCCTGAAAATAAGACAAAAAAATTATCAATTTTATATTACAAAGATTTAATGAGTCATTCGAAGTTTTAAATTCGTTTCTAAAAGCCAACAAATTATAGCTATAAAACTGATTATTTGTAATAACCGCGTGAATTCTATAGCGTACTTATATGATTCTTTAACCGCAAAAGGCATTGCATAACATGAACATTTCCCAATTGACCCACATGGCCCGGTGCCAAATTGTGCTCTCAGCCAATATTCCTAATTCCTATATTAATATGTTTTTAAACTGCCATAATAAACACGTATCTAAGGCCAAGTAAATGAAAATTTATATTGTTTATTTACCAATTTACAATGAAAAAACAAAGACGACTACGATGTTTATTTGTTTGTTTAGTCATAATTTTATTTACATAGTTAAGACATAATGAAGAATAACCTTTTATGCAATTGTAAGGTTTATTTGTTTTTATTATTAGTAATGTCATATGCATACATAGTGTTCTCTAGTTACTAGAAATTAAACCTGCGGCTGCTAACAGATGGGTAATGTCTCCGAGTTGCTAAATACTAGGTTTACATAATAAATGTCAATCATTTGGGTTAAATGACTGGAATATCGCGCGCCAGGAAACTCTAAATGTCGAGAAATAGTTTCCTCGAAGATTTTAGCGGTATGTACAGAAACAATATAATTCTATTAAATTTGTCTGTTTTTGAAACTTTAAAGGCTATAAAATTGTCGGCATGTTATCATTAAAATGTATTAAGATTAAGACATATACATCATTATTTACGACTAGGTGTGTGTTGGAGTGACTAAGACTAAATTATAATTTTGTTTCCAACTTTTCGTCCAGAGCGTAGTAATAACCTAACATTACGAACAAAACACGATTTTGCAAGTTTCGTTTGAGCATTCCGAGACACAAGCCCGAGGGCTTTCTCATCACCGTCATGCTTCCCACGTTCCCGTCACGCGATTCTCGTCCTTATAATCACCTGTAATGCATGTGTTACCGACCTGTAATTGTTTGAAGACGTGTGGTAGCCTCTGCTCGTAGTGCTGCCGCTGGGCCTCATTTGTTTTCCGCAACTGGTCTAAGTATTCTTGCTTCGCGTCTTCGCACGCTTGACTTCTGAGTTTCATGTTCGCCTTTTGTTTCTCGACCTCCGCCCGACTGCAAACAAGAGTCGGATCGATTTATAAACAACATCGATGTTGGATTTATTTGGGCTGTCAGTCAATGATGATCTGTTTGTTTTGGTTCGTAGATTGTAGGGGTGGACTGAACATAAACAGTTATTTGTTAGCTCGCGGCTGTTTATTGAAACGTTTTTGAGATGTGATATAACGATTGGAGTCGGGCATCGAGCAGTCAATTGCCATTTTAGGAAGCTCGCTTGTAACCATCCTCAGATGATATTGCGTGTGTTTCAAAGCAGGTAATTCTATTACCTCATAAATTACACATCTAAGGCTCGGCTTATCTCTCGAACGTGACATATATTCCCAAGGCAATAAACTGAGCATTATATAAATAATTCACTGATCTATGACTAACTGCGCAATACAGAAAATTATAAAAAAAGAAAATATATTATTGCTTTATGTTACGAGTAACCTTTGTATAAAATGTAACATTCTAGAAGTTGAAATTAGGCTAATAACGAGTTCGTTTTCCGCTGCCAACAGGTAAACTTTGCAAATAGGATTACACATATGGGCGGACTTTGTTTCGAGGATAAATACATTGTAAAGCGGATTATTAGACTTCCTTGTTTTGTGGTGTATAAAACAGCTCAGACCGGCAATCATTTAGAAAGAGTCAGGGTCAGTCAGTCAGGGCTTTCAAAATTATTATTTGCAAACTTCTAAAGAGAATTCAAAAACAACTTGATAGATTCACATAATTACCTTATATTTGATTTCTCGTGTTTAACTTACAGAGTTTCTCATAATTTACAAAGGTGTATTTTTTTCTTACAACTTTAATAAGTAATAAATGTTACGTTAATAATTTATTTTTGTCTTTAAGTAATGGTAAGTACCTACTGTGTATTATAAATATTTAATGTCCCGAAGTACGCATGGATATCGTCTAAACACCTCGTCTCATGGTTCATCATTGTATAAACCATATCAAAATTTTCAAAGAAGTAACCGATAGACATTTATACAGACTTTGACAGGGACTATATTTTGTTCTTTCCAGAAAGGATGCGTACGGCTTATAACTGCATATTAATTTATTGTGTGTTATTTACCTTAAGTTAAGATCAGCATCTGCTCTTTGGAAGGCTTCTAGCGCTCGGTCCGACTCCCGCGCCGATCTCTCGTACGATCTTCTTGCTCTTTCTAACGCGCTCGTCGCCGCACTTAACACCGCCATCTGTTTCGCTCCCTCGTTTAAATGTTGCTGGAAAAAAAAGAATATCGATAGAAATATAACTATACTAGTGGCCGCCCGCGACTCCGTTCGCGTGGAAGTCGGTTTCCCGTGGGAATGAGAAGTTTTCCCGTGGTAAAAAGTACCCTATGTCCTTTCCCAAGTTCAGTTCTTTCTCCATACCAAATTTCATCAAAATCGGTTCAGTGGTTTAGGCGTGAAAGCGTAACAGACAGACAAACAGACAGAGTTACTTTCGCATTTATAATATTAGTAGGGATGGGTATGCAATACTAATTAAGTAAGTGATAAAGTATATTTAGTACTTTTCTATGTCTGTAGGAATTATTTTATGGGGCGTTTCTATTATTCTAGTCTGAATCGAGTTTGCAAATGAACGTTGTAAAATTATAATGAGTTTTGTATTTACTAAGAAACAACTTTCTCTACAATTTTATTGCATGGGAATAGATAAATTTATCTATAGTTATAACTATATTATAGTTTGACGAAGAGCTTTTATTTCTACGTATAGAGAAACCACTCGATACCACAACTATGTCCCGTTCAAAAGTGTAAATGTATGTAAGTATTTTTCTATGAAAAGTTATTCCTCTGCACTTCGTTGTATTACTTTAATTATTACTAATTAATTACCAACAATGTTAATAGGTAAAAGATACATAAAATTATAGACAAGGGTGTCTTGTCTAGAGTCGATTCAATGTACGATATTGGCACTAGTTATTTCTAGAACTAACCAAAACACAATTAAACTTTTAAATGGTAGAAATACTCGTAGACAAGGCAGTGGTGCTCACTACAAATGCGATTCGCCGCCGCACAAAACTCTAAGACCTTAAGAAACGAGTTTCTTTATTAACTTCAGTTTAACTGACCAAAGTCAAGTATCTTCAGAAATTAATATAAAAACCTTCTAAAAGATTCATATCTATAATTTTATTTAATAGAATCAGGAGATAATAAATTAGTATTCGCAATAGCTTGTTGCCACATTAGATAGATAGTTCGTGTAACCGCCAAACATAAACTAAGCTAATAAATACTATCCACCCAAGTAAATGCTTTCTTAGGCCATAACTAGCTTGGACTCAATAGATATTACATAACGAATGTGTACTTTATTTATTACCATATACATATTCTTGCAGCATCCTTGTAAGTTTGCATGCTAAATTTGTATAACTTGAAAACTTGAACTTACAAGCCAATTTCCTGAGTTGAGTTAAAGAGAAATTTAATATTGCAAAGTATTTCCTACACCGAGAATAAATTGTATATTAGTTGCCAATCTCTATCAAGCTCATTGATAATATTAAAGAAACTGCATCGACCTACATCATTCGAAACTAACCAAATGATTGCTAATTAACTACAGGAAGCCATTTGTCATTTGATTCCAATTACGGAATGAATCACCAGCATGTATTACCTTTCTTTCCTCTCGGAGTTCCTTAGCTAACAAATGCAACTCTCGTACAACGTTTGACTGTAGGTTTTCCGCCACCACCTCTCTTTGGCCGGCAAAGTCTCCGAGCTCTTGCAGGAGCAGTCTGAATGCTTTGCAAGCTGTGTATCTGTTACAAGGAGAAGAACATTTTATTTTTAATAATATTATAGTGGCCAGGGTTAAGAAAAATAAAAAAATAAAACAAGTTTCTTGTAGCTGCCAGTGTCAACGTTCATAAAAGTAATGGTTGCTTTAAATCTTTTTAATAGAACAGTGTGATATCGTTTTAATTTAGAATTGGAGTTTCCGAAGTCTGGTTTATTTTGCAAATATACAATACTGTGTTCCAAAAGCAAAATAATTCCGTTTTCCCAGTATGATTAACTGGAATGTTCACAATCATTGGAGCCACGCCAAATGCGTTTCAAACAAAACATACCGCTACACGTGTAGGTATACTTAAAAGTGTCAAAAACCTCTGTCCCCAAAAACAAATACAGAAATAACTGCAGCATAGATTCTGCAGAGAACAAAATATTAGTGAATACACCATTTAAATACACCTACACTGTCTTGCAGTCAGTTTTTTTAATTTATTGTCTAATGCTAATTTAAGACTGATTAGATACTTACTGGTATTCGTCTTCTTCTTTTCTTTTTGGCTGGTAATTTTTGACAAGTCTCCTGTAAAAAATAAAACAACAACGTTATAATCAAACGAAATTTTCATTAACATGAATGGAAATTATGGTTACTAATCAATAACTTTTGCCCGCGGCTTCGCACGCGTTAAAGTCAGAGTAATACCCGTTTCCCCATACTATGTTACTAACATATAAACCTTCCTCCTGAACCACTCTATCTATTTAGAAAAAAACATCATAATCTGTTGCATAAATTTCAAGATCTAAGCACAGACGGCAGAAAGCAACTTTGTTTTATACTAAGTAGTGATTATTTTATAGTTTTTATTTTATCTAGCTACATAAAAGGGTTAGATTAATTGTCCATCTAAGATTATTCTCACACCGCATCCCGAGGTTCTAAGCCCAATGTTTTTCCGCATCACCGACGATCCGTGAACTATGAGAGCGTGGGAACCATCGTTTTACGGAAGCGAAAACCAGCTAAAGTGCCTTTTTACGACTACCTCCACATTTCATAGAACCGCTCGTGTTAACATTGACATTGTAGAATGAATACCGCACGGTCTCACTAATAAGAGTATTCCACTTTCGTAAATTGCAAGAATTTATTTAATCATTAGAAACAATCAGACGGCATTTTAGTTGATGCGTTCGGTTTAAATATTTTAGACTAATTCAATTAGATATGCGATCTTGTTTCACATTGGAGCCACGATATAGTGAATGAGGTGACTTGATAACGCAATTGTGTCATTGACGTTATGGTGTATAGAAAGTTTTTTTTATTGTGTGTCGAATAAACTCTACAAATCATTTTCTAAATAACCGACAATCAGCAAATAAATAAAGATTTCGTAAGGTCAATTTCACTCGTAAAATTCAACACTAAAAAATGCATTATGATAATCAGAAAAAATGGTGAATGTGGATATTCAAATAAAGTAGTAACGCTGGTTTCATATGTCAATATATGAATAACAGGCGCCTACGTAATATATTTGAATTTACATTATAATTTTCATAACATCATTATCATTCAAGGTTGCTTGACATTCTGCAGGATATGAATTTAAATTTAGTTTTAATTATACAATTACATAATGGTTCAATAAAATTTACATGTTGATGAGAACGTGCATTCCTAGTTTCTTTCTCATTTCGATTTCTACAACACGATTACTTTTGTTACGGATGTCATTTGATTCGGTCACAGAATCGAATTAATTATCTGTAACTTATAATTGTTTTACGCTAAATCGAAAAAATGATAGTATTTAATGGCTATTAACCACTCACAATACAGTACCTAATTAAGATTAAAATAGTTAAAAAATAAATAGTGTACCTGAGTTTTCCTGCATATTCCAATTCTATTGCACATCGTTCCTTCACAAAGTTGCCGTATTTGTCTAAAAACTCGATCCCTTTGTGTGTGTGGGCAGCTAAATTATCATATTGATCCTGTGAACAAAACAAAAACATTATTTAATAAAATACACTATAAAACTTCACTCTTATTTATTTAGTTTAGTTATTTGTAGGTACTAAATGTACAAATATAAAGCAATATATTGATTAAGTGGTAATGTTACCCAAAAGGTCACAAAGTTCATATTACTTAGGGTAAAAACATGACAAGGTTAAAAATATTTCATATCAACAATCGCACCGACGTTTGCGCTCGTTCAACCTTGCTATACACAACATAAATATAAAGCACAATGTAATAAACAACCTTACTGCAACCTATTTAGTTGAAAATCGTGTGATTGATAAATCAACGTACATCTTACCGAGATAAACAATTAAAGCGAGTTCATAAATCATTTAAAATTATGTCATAGTCTAAAACCTCGTTATCACAAAAACAAAAACATTTAATATTATTAATAGCGTGTATACTTTTTATAAAAACTATAGGAAACCGTCGTGATATGAGGTCATACCAGCGACGGGATGCTGAGAGCAGATAACTCGGTTTCATTATAATATAAAGTACCTAAATATTGTTTATATTTAAATTATTCAAGTGTTACAGATGGGGTTTTAATGCCAGGGTTTTTAGGAGCTGAAAGATACCTTATTTCAATCGCCGATCTGTGTTCTCTTGTGGCTCCTTAGCTTTAGAGCCGAACACAATATTTTCAATACAATGAATAGTGTCAAATTAGCACAATTAGATATCGCTGTAATTTGTAGCGATAAAAGTAAACGATATGTTAAAAACAATTCCGTAACCTATTTAATAGGTATGGATAATGACCAAAAAGTAATTTAACAAATAAGCGATATCACTAAGGTCATGTTATGACTACAAAACATGAAAAACATTATAAACAATATTTAAGAGGTCAACCTAATCTATATTTCAACGGTTACAGTTCCATCATACTAATATTTCGTATTTTAATTCAATGCACAGAGTTCGTAACACAATGCAACGTTGGCCGCCGATAGTAATTTTCATTGATTGCGTGTGTACCTAGATGCGTGTGCGTCGTATGCCGACTCGCCCTTGACTCTCGCCGAGGTGCGCCCGCGCCGAGTGCAACGACACCTATTTCAATGCGTCTCTCTTTAAACGAGGATGGCAATTACCATTACCGTTCGCGGGTGTATTTTTAGGCTGTACATTTCCCAATACCCAATAGGGTGGCTGAGAACGTAGGTGTAGAATACAACGAGGACAAAGTAAGACTGTGAAATTCACTCACGCAAAGAGAAACATCGATTACAGTGAAGGCGGCATTACAAAGTATGTTATCGATCCTGGCCGACTCGCAGGCATGTCAAGACCATTCGCATCGAGTTTGACAACAGCAATTCCAGGAGTCGCATCGATAACGCGCCTGTCGCCGATCGGTTGGCAATCGATAAAGCAACTGGTTTTTAAACCGAAGCGAGTCTTCAAACGTCGTGTGTAATTAAATCCGCGATTGCTTGTCAGTGTACATAGAATACAATCTTTGATTGACCAAGAATTCGAGAGGTATAACGGTAGATGAGTCGGCGCAAGAGGGATATCATAGACAGTGATGCAATCGCCCACTAACCAACCCGATCTGTAGGTTTCTCGGATTGTACAATCGTGAGCGCGGTCATAGCCAAGGAATTACTATATTTTATTATAATTTTTATTGCACGTAACCACTGTAATTATAAAAGAAAGGTAACTTCGTTGCGCCCTTGTACGTCCGTAATTTGGGTTATTTTTTATAAAAATTTTACTTGCTTACTGTTTTGTCGTAGTAAAGTACGATTTTTGAAATTTCTCAAATCATGATCGTCGCATGTTTTCTCTTGACAGCAAGTGTCATCTTGTTGTGCCCATCAGTCAAAGCCATTTTAATCCAGTAAATTGTATATGATTCGTCACGGTGATTGTAGGAAGGTGAAATTTTCTAGAATAAATCAGCCGTTACTTGCATATGTATTGAGACTAAATCATATGCAGTCGGTAGTCTTACTAACTGACCGTTTCCTCTCGAATGTAAGTTATTTTATCACAATGGCCTTATTATTTGGTTTTATTGAGTAAATTCACTCATTTTAATGGTGCCATTCAACCACATAATAGTAGGTAAAGTCAATGTTGGCTTAAACAGAGTTCATACAAACGGTTAGTTTTGTGCGTCAATTATTTCGACAACATTATATGGACGTCAATTACAATAATTACATTGCTTAATTATTTCAATAGACTGTCCTAACCATACATTATCTTCAAGAGTACTGAGAGCATTGATTTATTATATAGTACGGTGCGCAAAACATTTACATCGTCATGTTAGGCCGTATGTAAGAAAGAGCATTAACCTGAATTCGAAGGTAAAGCCTCAGCTTTTGAGGGTTTGGCTATCAGATCACAATCACTGCAATCAACATCGTATTCAATTTATTACAACTTGTTATTAATTTGAATTACTTAGCTGTAAAACGAACTTTGACATCAAGTTATTTGTTTTTATCATTTTTCATTTACGAATCGATTTTAACGTTTTAATATTTATCGGCTTTCTATATTTAACATCTGTAATCAATAAATCATAGTTTAATTTAAAATTTCCATAAATATAATTAAAAGAAGTGTGGTTTTGCCACAGTTTTACAGTTATTTTAATGTCGTAGGTACTCAATGGTACATATGAGTAAGTTTATACCTTTATCCCACAATTCTGTTATTATTGTTATTGCTTGTTTTTGCCATACCGCCTTTACTTTTGCAGTTACAAAAAAAGACTAGGTACTAAAGAGTTATTTTACCATCTCAACTGGGTCCAAACAAAGGAAATCTAAATTTTTCGCTGATATGGATCTCTCGATACATAATAAAAACCGAAACCCTCGCGATCTTATTCGCTTCGTTACAACACATAGCTGAGGCAACGCTGCGTTGGCGACGTCTCGGATTCAGTCCTGGCGTGGGTGAACTGGCCCGGTGACAGTTCGAGACGCACGCAATCTTTTTATTGCTCCCAAAGCATATTATTAGCATTGTTGATAGTGAATTACTAGATGCTATCTTGTTTTAAGATCGGTGAAGTCTTGAATGCAGATATGGAATTCAATGAGATATTTTACGCTAAGACTAGGTCTTCACTAAACAGATATTTATTTGTGAGGATATTTGTGAGTCGAATTGCTGTTAATCAAAGCCGATTTTATACTTGTGTCTATTATAGCTCTTGTAAATGCCAATATTTCAACTAGCCTGATAGATAATGTACAAAATTTAAGTCTTTCATAATACAATCACAACCTTATTACCTACACCGTACACGTGCGTTACCACAAATTAGCTCAACATAAAATAACCGAAAAAATATCTCCTTACCCACCATGTCGTATCGGCCACACCGTTGGAATGTACGCAATTCAAAACCATCATCATTATTCAAGTCATACACGTAAGTATTAACGACACTTGTATGGTAGTCGCCACCTTGAATATTATTATGATTACTAATGAACTGGCCAACTGTTGGAGGCATTCCGCCAAAACAAAGCATTAGGGTAACTTAACCGTCGATTTATTTACTTAAACGTAATCGTTAACACAATTCAATCGATCAAGGTTATCTTTTCGAGGCTTCTCTAGCTTAGAATTTCTCAAATCGATGAACTAAACTCTACAGTAAAACAAATATGAAAATATCGTAGACATATCAATTGCAAGTGTAAATATTGATTGATTGGTGTCATTTTCGTCGCTTTTCGTTGTGTCAATGAACCTGTCTCAAGAGACTTACAAGTGGCGTCTAGCTATGTTATTAGACCATAATCACCACACGCGATAGACAAACATTACTACGAACGAAAAACGGCGACAATCGATAAAATAACACTAAGCGAGGACATGTCAATATTGACTTACCGTTAGTTTTAACAGTTTTTCTGCTAACGATTTACAAGCAATATTATTGCGTACCAACAGTGAGGCATAAGTACAATTCATGAGGTTGTTTTTCCTGTTATTGATTTAGGTAAATCAATAATTGTAGTCCTATAGCAAATAGTCGAGGAAATACCTAATGGTAGGTATGTATTAATTGATTTTGATTGTAGAAAGCAGACAATAAAAACCATCACAATTTTAATCACGTACTTAACATAGGTTATGGTAGGTAATGTTTTAAAGGAAATTAAATCCAATGTCTATTTAAATACCAAATGTTTATACTAAAAATAGATTTCACAATAATGTTGATTTAGAGAACGTGAGTTAGTTTTCCGTTCACAACTTAAACCAAGCATTGTGTAATATTACTAGCAAAACAGTTATAGTAGTAATAACATTACAACCCAGGCCAAGTTATAACCTAGAGTTAATTTATCAAATTTGAAAACTATAAAATAAATATACAAATCGTGTTTCAATTTCGTTACAACTTTCATCTTCGAGCGTACGTGACGGTACAGAAACGTATAAGTGATAGCAATTTGAAAGTAGTCAACTAAAACATAATTCTAACCTTTAACATCCGGACATAGTATTGTTTTACATAAGTATATTGAAAGCCTTTTAACAATTGAATTGTCTAGTCTCAGCTCGACATCGGATGCCGTATTAGCATACGTCTGTGTGGCGACCTTTTCGCACGCAATTTCCACTCATAAATAGGTACAACGATTTCCGTTATTTTATATCAAGTAATCGAGTACAACAACGAGTCACACCGGAACTCGGCAGTCGGATCGGATGACTAAGTCAAAAGGAAGGTTTTGCGATGACCGAATGTTCAATCATTCCTAAAATGATCGATAATTTGAGTTTCATATTCGGCATGCGAAAATTCCGTTAGAGCCTGCCTTACGTCAGTTGAAGTTTCAGTTTACCGCGCATTAACAATCGGCCTTCGCAATTGTTTTGAGTTTTTTTGCGTCCGATAAATCTGGAGGCTATTAGCATTTCTGACGTAGGTATTTAAAATTCGTACATTTGCGTGCTGCCTTGTCCTTTGGGTAATTAGCAACGTTAGTCATCAAGTTTAATCAGTCAACAATGCCTCATCGGTTTCATAATCATAATCATTACTAAATGATAACAAACAACCTAGGAAGGTGAATCATTACTAGATTACATTCTAATCGTTGTCAAAACATATCAGTTGAATAAAGATACCACAGGATTAACGTTAATAATAAATGCAGATAAATGAAACATGTCTGTTTGTTTATACTTTTAAAAGCTTTTCTATAAACAAACACGACATTCAATTTCCAGCAAGTCGATAAGATACATTGCGATAACGCACTATCTTGTACCTTTCACAACGTTCTAGATAAACGTAAATGTTGGCGATAAACTGGACGTAATAATTACTGTATTCAAATTTCCTATAATTAAATAAATTTTAAGGAAAAACTGGACATAATAATAATTTTGACCACAGGAAACAAAATCAATTTAATAAGAACACGGTGTAAAAGCACTATTACAGATGTAGATACCAAGTTATGGAAATTGTTATGAAATTACCCATATTTTCCAGTGAGTTGTAAAATTTTACGAACAACATTTAAAGCAATTGAATTGAACGATGTTGCGTCAATATACGCGCTTATAAATGGAATTCTTTCAAGCGATTGCTACTCGAAAACGTAATCATATTGAAAGTTTGCCAAATTGTTTTGTTATTGTACCGAAAGGTTATCAATTAAATAGAAAACATATATTTCGAATACCATCTTTAAGAACACTTTATAAATATAACACTTTTGGCATTTACAACGTAACAGACAGGTAAAATTAATATATTAAATAATACACTGTTTCTTTTTAATGAAGAAATCTTAATCTGTTCACTGACGTTTACCAAAGTTTTGCGGAAAGATCAAAAAATAAACGTAGCCATGCGTTTTATCAAGTTACATTTTTTTTTACAAATAACAAAACACAATTCAAGACTAAATTCATCTTAGTAAGATTAGTAGGCACTTGTATCATGCTTAAAATACCTTGTATTCAAAGCACTGTATAGTAAATTTATTATTATTATTACATTTGGATGAAAGCCGGGTCGTAAAAGCCCATGAAACCCAAGGTCTTTTACAAGAGACATCGCGAAACTAAACCAAGTTAATAGAGTCTTCTCCTTGAACCAGTTGTTTTCAGGTCACTTCTGAAGCCAAGTTACTGCACAATTGTTGGCATAAGAAGATACACATTATTCAATATAAATATACCTACAAAGTAAACGCGGCATCCTGGCTTTGTATGCAATCAGGGAAAAACACAAACGTCAACGCTGTGGTATGTAAATGGGTGTATTATCAAAACGTTGCAACGAAAACGAACGGTTAATTTCGAACGCCATTATGCGATGTGGGTTAAATGGTTAAATTGACTGCGTTGGCTACGGAAGACAAGATAACACGTCTATTCATGACTTGCTAAGGCAGTGATTGTTACTTGCATCATTCATTGTATGGATTTGACTTCGATCAATGGAGGTTGATGTATGGAGTTGAATTCCCCTAAGGTTAATACAGTCTAGAGTATAAATATGTATCGACTTTGAAACAAGCACGCTGACTCATTTACAAAAGAGTACAGGGTAAATATCTAAGTACTTAAACCAATACAATTTTTGATATTTATACTCATTTCCATTTAAAGATTAAGCAGCATGTCTTATTACGTATTTATATCGGAATCCGTACCTTCCTACAATAGTAAGATTGCCTCAGGCCAAGGTGTAGTGAGTCACGCGTCTAGTGACGTCACAGGGTTGGGGCGCCCACCCCTGCCCGCGTCACCCTCTATGACTCAACGTCGCGCCGCGCCCGATCCCAAATAAAACCCGGCCGTAAATACCGACTCGGATCAAGGTCTTTAGCACAAGCAACGCTTCTACTTCTCCATCGATTTTCGTAAACTACACGCCTGTATAATATGCTAATAAACGCATAACATCTCTCTTCACATTTTTTTACATAAACGAAACTTTCAAATATCAATGCGCGGCACGTTGCCCACAAGCATTCCACTTTCATTACCTAACAATTTACATAAAATATTTAAGGCACACCCCAAACAACGTTGATTTTTATATGGACAATGTACACTTGCAGATTAATGAATATTAAATAAAAATACTTCTTGGAATATTATAGTCTTATCTTTATAAAGCTAGACGCCTTCAAAGCACGTACGAATTGTGCGTTGAGTCTACAAACTTTTGGCACTTTCTAAGTCATTTTGTTCTTAGCACGTTTATGCAATACAGAATGTGTATTGTTATCGAAATGTTACTAGAAACCCGCGCATGGGCAACGTGAGCACGCTGTTAATTATTTATACGTGAGAAAAAATATAACTAGGAATTATGTTAGCATATTAGTGGTTGCTACATATTCGTTATATTCAATACTTTGCATACTGAGTCAGGTGTGAATCAGACAGTCTTTGACTAAAGGAAACCACACTTTTCTAATTACCCTTAAACGCCGAACCGTTGCAATGACGAATTTAAAAGTGACAAATATTCTCCGAACCAAAATAAGAACGATGGAAAAAACCGGTTTTAAAAACAAACAGAAAACCAAACAGTTACGAAATCTATCACGAGCGTTATCTGCAAGTCGTTGGATCCGATAGCAAGCGCATATAGCACGGAAACGTTTCAAAAAAAATAACTAGGTAAGGCAGTTATGTTGTGAAAGTCAC
Source organism: Emmelina monodactyla (assembly GCA_916618145.1). Taxonomy (NCBI): domain Eukaryota; kingdom Metazoa; phylum Arthropoda; class Insecta; order Lepidoptera; family Pterophoridae; genus Emmelina; species Emmelina monodactyla. The sequence goes on along the minus strand of OU745304.1, from coordinate 7,973,285 downwards.
GCACGCTCAACACTGGCGGAGTTGCAACCGTGGCCTAACCCGGGAACCAGCGTTTCAATTACCTAAAACAACATTGTAATATCACCTTTACTTAATTTAATGCAAGTAACAAGGTAATTACCTTTCATAGTCACACTATTAAGACGAGTTCACAAAACTTAGTTAACCAATGAAGCCTAACAATCTCTGACGATGTATTATCAGAACCTTTTGCGACCTAAATACTTAGTGCCAATATTATTAAACCTTGTGTTTTATCGAATGCTACACCAATCGTACGTGATTGGACTCACTTTACTTAAATGTGTAAGTAAGCCACGCCTGCATGTTATATAACTAGTAATCGATTTCTTACAGTATTATTGTTTCCGATATTGGGTAAACTACCGAACTAAATGCAATTAGCATACTATGCCCATTCATAGAGACTGACAGACAGCTCTAATTTTACGTAATATTATGTTAGTACATATTCGTTTCCTTTGCTAAAAGATATTCTTTAAACTTCACTTGGAAATCTTACCATGACTCTCCTTTACGTACAACATAATACACGTATTAAAATTCAATGCAGCTCTTAATAAGGTAGGTCGTTTTCTACAAACCTTTAGTTGATAAAAAGTTTCGCCCTCTTATAATTGTTTTCCCTTGAAAAAAGTAGCTGAAGGTATGGTTTTGAAAAATAGAGTGTAATGATTCCTGCTTAAATAGACTTTAACATATTTAAAATTTCCCAGAACTAGGTTACTACTCCTATCTTTAGAAACTTCCATTGAACAACTATCAAAGATTTTGCTACCACAGTGCACTTGGTTACATTGTATTGAATAGTATCTGTCAAGCGTTACATCCATTACATAACATTATTCTATTATACAGAAACGACATTCGCGGGTTCAAGGTATTTGCATGTGCATATGTAATTCTACGCAGTATGCATGCATCTCAACATAATGTCGGTGTTTAGTCATAAAATGCCAATTTCAAAGAAACGTGACCGCACCACTACTTATGAAGTTTCTATTTGATACGTTTAACTATGTGTGTGCATGTAACTGCGTTTTATTTCTGCTGAATAAAAACTGCGATATCAAAGTTTTGCCTTTTTTTATTTTGAACGCTACGCTTTACAGTTTGCGTTTCCGTGGTCGCAGATGGGAATTCAGTTGCGGGTAGAGTAAAGTAGCTTCGTTACGTGGGCTCAAGTAGGAAAAGTTGCGGCTGGCGCACTGCGCGTCCTGTCTGGAGGGGAAACGTGGACTTTTGTGTAAAAAAAAAAAACAGGGTTAACGAACTACACTTACAATATGCCCGTTGCTGAGAGAAAAAAAAACCTTAGACCATATAATGTACTAAAACTTAGTATGTAAACTTTTTTGTATTAAGGTAAGGTCAATGGATCCGTAGTCTATAAAGATATTATTAATTTTCTACATTTTATAGGTATTGATACAAACAGCAATAAAGTTTACTATCGCGTCAGATTGTGGTCTCGATTTCAAGAAGGCTCGTGGGAAGACAGGCCGGGAGCAGCGCGGGCGCATTGTGTTCCAACTCGACAACTAAAACCTTTTTTGTCATTCTATTGCTCATTGTTAAACACAAAAGGGCCAGTTTCCTGTTGTTATTATATATTCTACAAAATGTGTAATATGATTCATGTGATTGTTTTGCAATAATTTTAACAGTGTTTTTTATTATTGATAACATGGATATAGTCTAGCTATTTAGTTCAAGTTTTGTCGAACAATTGTAGTCTGCATGTTCCTACTACAGTTTAACTGTCTATTATTGATTTTGATTTCCAAAAGAAAAATCTTGTATCACGTAAAATCACCTCTCTTATAAATTGCCCTAAAAGTAGCGTTCTCGTGTAGGTAAAGTCCAATTCCGTCACCCCTCGATAAGGGCTTTAGATTAGATTACAAAACCCAAGATAAATCCCTCCCTAAGGGCCAAACTTCAATACATAAGAATGCATTTCCTCAGGTCCAAATAATTTAAAAGCCAAAAGATATTATCAATCCGCTTATTACACTTTTTTCTTCCATTTACTTACATCTTGGATTAGATTATACAATTATCCAGTAGATAGAAGGTATCATTTCGCTTTATGACAGCAGTTTGTTACATCATTAAACCCACGAAATATCCGATTGTTTGCATTGTTTTCAAAATAATGCTCTATTGTGAGAACACACGGTTCGCAAAGCTGCCTTCATTACTCAATCTCACTGACAGTATCATATTAGAGTTCTGTGCCATCATTTTTCGGGCGAATTTAAGCTTTAATAGCTTAAACATAGAGACGAAATAATTAGCGGGCTCTATCTTTATGGTCGTTGAGAAGCAGGTGTACTGTGTACGGTCGCCAACGCGGGCAGGCGGCTGTTTGTTTGTGTGTTTGCTCGTTTTGTTTTGTCGTTAGGGGGTGTACTCGTACGTCTTGGTCGTTCTTAGAATAATATACAATGGTAGTCGCAGAATGTGGCTCAGCACGGGCCCCGAGTCATTGTGGAAACACGCGCGTTTCCGCTTTCTCGTGGAAAGACGTATGCGCATTATTGGAAAGCAAACAAAGTAGGTACGGTTTTCAAGAACAAACATCGAGGCAACGTCGTTAACATTAATTAAAGTGATTATTTTTAAGACGTTAAAAATTAAAAGTGACTTTCACATTTAAATTAAAGTATACGCGGGCTAATTATGTTGCGTGCGAGTTGAGCAAGCTGGGCATTAGCCTGTCAACGTCTTGCGAGACATGACGTTCTGTGGAATGTCCTGGTTCCAGTTTTCTTAAGTCGCCAACAGTTAAAACTGTTGCAATGTTGTTTTCCATATTTAAGAATATCTCGATACAGATATTTACGGTTGCAAATGTTTTTACGTACACGTCAACTAGGCCCACAAGTTCACACACGCTACACACTTACGACTACATAAAATACCAGTTTACCAAAACCCTTGAACTCTCAACTGTTTTCTAGTTCAAACGCCCAATAAACCTACATACAGACTCGCCTTTGCAACACACCATCTTCAACCATGGTTAACTTAACGGCTTAAGCTTAAGGCTAAAGCTCACGGCGTTCATTTCATAGATCAATGTTTAAAAATCCAAACCGATCTACATTCCGATACAAAAAAAGTGACATAACTGCGTCCAAGCAGCCGGCGCCAGCGTCTGACGGCATCACAACAAGCCACTGTTCTTGACTCGAGCTGCGCTGGAGTCGATCAGCCATGACCGACGCCAACCCCGCAACGTTTACATCAATCAACACACGCTCGCATTTATTTACATCTGCTAACCAAGGACAGTCAGACATAAATTATCATTTGGCAAGTGCGAGTTTATGTTTAACCAAATTTGGCGACTTTCGTCAATTGATTGGACATGGTATCTTAGTTGTGTAGGCTTTATCGAAGTCGTTTAGTCATAGGAGGCTTATTTGGTGTTGAAAATTTATTGAACGTCATGCAGAGTTATTTCGCAATCTCCGTGTCGATTTGTAATGTGCAACAGCCCATCTCAATCTTCGAGATACCTAATTAGATAATCCGTATGTTTTCAAACAAACCGCTTCGAACAATGCAGATTACACAGCGTGCTTCAATTCCAAAACCAAAAGGAAACTGCGTTTGTACGCCGCAACCTTGGACTGTCCGTTCTCTGGCCAGTTAGTCACGGCTACTGCCTACTATCCGTGACTGTTACAGAACTAATACGTTCAATTATTTACTTGCAAACAAACAACCAGTTATAACTAACACTGTTAAATGTTTCCTCGTTACATTTAATTAATTGCGTCGAATTATAACCGTACATTCATCTTTACAAATGCACCATGCACTTGAAATATTTAGAGCTAGACTTTAAATGTAAGCACAAATGTCTTGGACGCAGCTGCATAATTTTACAGTTGACTGCTCTCTGGGGACCGGTCAGAGGGGTTCCAGAGACAGGTGTAGCGAGGCTTCTTGTTCTGAAAACTAGCCAATATTTTTATACCGATAATGGAACTATCTGGAACCAAACCATAACCACCCGCCTGGAGAGAGCTGTTAAAAGAAATACGAAAGCGAGCACTTGAAAACTACCAAAGAGGTCTTAACTGCGCAAGACATGTAAGTAATCACAAAAAGCTCAAACGCAATACCTACCTACTCCAGATTGAGCCAAACGAGTTTCGTAACTTTTATTATACTTTAATATGCCGCACCGTAATCTGACCGGACAAGGTATGTACCAACGTAATTGTATACTACCGGCATGATTTATTCCTACACCTTACAGGGCAGGTATGTGGGAAGGCACAAGACAAGCCACATTGACCAAATGGCCCCCTAGATGACGTCAACATTGCCCAAAACGTCCCAGAGAGTTATTTCTGGGCAACTAAAACGGCCGCGATGTTATTATCTCCATCCGACTGTATAATGCGCTATATTTCTGTTAATGATCTATTAAAACACTTCTCCGACAAATGCGTTTAGTGTGAATAAATTCCAGGCATAAATTTGCAATATTATAACAGGTCCGCGGTGGGAAACCTAAAACAAAAGCTGTTTGCACTGATTCAATCTTAGGGCTATTTACAGGCACGGAACATTGAGTGCACAGCAAACGCATTAAATTCAAATACAAATACAAGTGATTATACTTGCTTGTTTATTAAGAACCGGAAGAGCAAGGGTTCGGACGCGCAAGAGTGCATTAACCGAACGAAACGCTGCCCAACGATCGAAACTAAATCCGTAACCCGAATTTTGTAGCCAGATGCCGAAAGACATGACTAACCTGCACATTTGCAGGTGAATCACGAGATCGAACAAGCAAACACACTTCGTATTCAAAACATCAACACTCAATCATTCCGAAACAGAAGGATATTCTGTACCTATTGCCTTGCAACGTATGCAGATGTTGAAAAGTAATAATAGTAATAGGAAACCACATCGGATGTAGGCACGGTCCGTTCATTGAAGCTCGAATGAATCACAAATGGATGCAAGACAGATGAGCGAGCGCAGTGCAGCTAAAAACACCGGCAGGTGACTTTAACAGCATGTGCACGCGCAGCCGGTGAATAATTCGGATTGATTTTACAGAAACGCTCACGAACACTTGTTAACTTCAGTAGTTGTAAATATTCCCACGGACAAAACCTCACGCAATCATACCGCCTTTAGTAGAATTTACTTTAAAACCATCCATACTGGGCGACATTCACACACACGTCCATTGTTCATAGGCAAATGTTTAAACATTCTAGAGAAATCGGTTAAAATCTCCAGCATGTAAATTCATATTCTCGCAAGAAACTGTGCCAGTGTTGCGTTTATAATTTTGTTAAAAAGGAAACGTGTAGCAACATAAGTTAGCCGCCATGATATGTGTAAGTGGCGTGGTTCCGTTAGTACTACGGCCAGCAGTAGGTGAATTCCTGTAAGCCAATGAGCGGTAATGCTCGCTATAGTGAATACGCAAACCAAACTACATGTCACGATCTTTGATTGAAGTTATTGCTGTATTTTACAGTTACTCTTCTTCATATTCAACAGACAAGAAAACCTTTCACTAACAAATGAATGATGTAAGATGATTTAGTTACTAGAGAACTCTGGCAAACGGTGAGAGAGAACGATTGTCCGAATATAATACAACTCAAAGACGGTTTGTATTCATCCTAATTGATGTGACTTGACAAATGTACAGTTTTTTATACTAATTAAGCAGTAAAAAATACCATTATCTATTCTTAAGAGACAAGCAAAGACTTATAAGGCTCATTAACTCGAGTATCATAAGTGATCAAAAGAACAAGTAATTAGTAATGATAAAGACATTAAGTAAGTATGATGTTAATGATTTCATTTTTTTGACGAAAACTCAAAATTTTACTATTGGCAACGGATGCTAATAAAACCAAAAGATATGCGCTTATCTTATCGATTAGTAATTATTTAAACTAGAATACTTTAATATTCCCACGACCTGTCGAATATATCAATAATTAATCAAATTCCACAAATAAATCGAAAGTTAATAAATTGAAGAGCGATAACGTCAAAGATAACGAGCGAAAATATTCTAAACATAGATAGTATATAAAGTAAAGAAGGTACTACAGTCCTTGACATTTATTTATGATTATAAAATCAAAAGAGCTCAATATTTGATGTAAAATGTACGATGTAAATAACGGTGTATCTCTAAGACGAGATCTTGACTAGTTACTATCATTGACTAGTGATCAAAACGGGAAAGTAATTGGTCAATAAATGATACATCCTTTATAGATACAAGGGAAGTGGAAGACAGCAATCAATTTTCAAATAACATTAACGTTAAACAAAGTTAACATTAACCACACTTTCAGATCCGCTGATGGATTCGTTACACTTCATTGTTTAAATAAATATTAAAACGAATGTACGCGCCTATAACTCGCCTCTGCCTACTTCGACACACATTATCTTACTCTGATAAGCAGTAAATTACTCACCTGAAACAAAAATAAACAAGAAATTAGCACAAGTTTACTCATTGGCAAAAAAGTACTGTAAACATTATAGTAAAAGTCTAAAGCAGATCTTCAACCTTCTATTTTTTGTTTTAATTAAGTCTTCGAGAAAGTAGCTATTTGGCAGAACATAAATCATTTTTGTATCCGGCAAACGATATAACCTCGAACTTGAACAGAGCAAGCAAGTTGAGTAAACACAGGCGCACGCGCCGCTGAGGCCAATGGAACGAAATGCGCACTTCCGCATCTGGCTAAAGAAAGATCCGACCCGACAGATCTAACGATCGACGCTAATGTACTCGCAGCCATTCACCAAATATCCGATGAGTTACGACCAATTTTCCAACTTACGCTTTACAGCGTCGTAAATATATGATTAAAATATTTTAATGTTTTTGGTTGAATGCCTGCTGTAGGTTAATGATAGATCAGTTGATTTTTTACTGTTAGGCGATGATAACCTAAGGCGCGACCGCAAACAGTTAGCAATGTGTAGTTCATCGCAGGAAAGTAACTCGATCTGAGTTGACACATTCGCACAAGGTATAGTGTTATCAAGATGAAGCAGCGTTAAATTGCTATGAACGCAAGTAACATCTGTGGCATCTAGCTTACTGTAAATTCTTACTTGGCTCAACAGTGTTTACGTACACGATATGTTCGTAATCCTTGACCTTAAGCTCAGAATTTTTATGTTAATATGAGAAAGTTACTTAATCGCTTCTGATAGTGAAATCTTATTATTTATGGCGGTTACATCATCATTAATTACCATATTAGCGAAGTCGCTGGCCGTGATGTCAACGTCGACAGCATTCACTACTTTCACACGTATTCTTTCGTTTATATTACATTTCAACTGCGGCATTACAACACTACCAGAATATTCTCAAAATAAAATGAAACGCGTACGTATTAATTATCTTTTAAATATCTTCACGATAATAGTTATAGCCTCCTTAAGATAACAAAGCTATTTAACTTACAACGGAACAGTAAGTAATTGTTAAAGACTAAGAAATAAAAAACAAAATAAAATAGAGCATTCCCACGGATCAAAGCGTAATAATCCGCACATTCCATAGAAGATTAAGTTTTGGGTTATTTCTACCTGTAGACAGAAATATCATAAATTAGTGCATCTTCTAGGGGACACATTTAAAAATCACTTGGTGTTGGTTCCGACGGTTTCTTTCGTTGGAATATTTATATCTTACAATAATAATAAAAAAAGAATAATAATGTGCGCTTAGAGAGACTTCGGTTGTGTGTTGAAAGACCGGTCAGTCAGTTAACAACTTACGTTGTGTATTAGTAGAAGATAACTCGGCCGTTAAAGTCATTGCAAAACAGTTCGTTAACATTTAAACTCTGCTCCATCATGATCCGTCTCAACATCAGTGGAATGTCATGGCTTTACGTAAAGGTCAGGCATGGCTGATGCAGAATTCTTATTTGTTCGAACGCAAGGTGATTTTTTCGTTAAGACTCGTACCTCTCTTGGTCAAGTTAAACTCTTGCGCAGCCATACTTTCTCTCAGTCGCCGAGCATCTTGCAGCAGGAATACTTTGCGTAAGGAGGCACGATTTCACTTTTCAGGTTGTTTTTCTTCGAAATTTGCACTACGGCCATTTACGCAACCAAAAAACCTGCTAAATCTGAATGTCAGTTGTAAGTTTCAATGCTGAACAGACATTTTATTGATGTCGGTATTTTTAAAGATCATTTCGACTTTGCTCCGACATTCAATCACTGTTCGTGCGTTTATCCTCTTGTTAACGCTTTTTGCAGACGTTTGATGAACCTTGGCGATGATTAACACAATACAGCAAACAGGCTACATACTTCTGAATCAACAGGGAGCAGTCTCAAAGATTCCCGTGAGAAAATCCATTCAGGAGCACCGGAGCGGAGAAGCAATGTTTAATGAATTGCCTATCACAAGTACTAATTAGTTAACAGGCCACAGACTGACGCCACATACCGCATTCGTAGAACTAATGTTTGTTGTTGAATAAAAATTGCTTAATTTATGATCATTAAAAGCATTTAAAACAAAAACAAACACTGAAACTAGAAGTAACCAGTATTCGAATTTAAAAATAACGAATTCTGGCGTTAAAACGAGAACTTTAACCGTCACCGCCATATGGTTGATAGACCTGTGCCCGTGTAATTGCTAACCTTATGGCTTGCAATATAGAGGTGCTTTTTGGCTGACTCTTGAATTGTTTCAAGACATTTTCTGATACAGCCTACGTATTCTTGTCAAACCGGTTGTTCTTAAGGCGGAGTCTGCGACAGGACCTGCTGCCTCATGCCAAATGAGGTTCGCGAGCCTGCATCGCTAATATTAGCAGAATATACCCAGCCGATCAGCGAGTGTATTCTACACTTTAGAACGTAATAAATACTTTTTAGTCTGTCTATTAGTCCGGAATGCCAACAAGCGGTTAGGCAGGTAAAAATTGTTTTGGATTTTTTGTTCGCAGTCACCTTGCGTGTGCACGGGACATGCAAGGCATTTTCAAAAAGCATGTTACGTTGCTTTTAATCGTTTTGTTTGCTTCGGCTCACGGTCTGCAGTCCTTCATAATCGATTGTTTAGTAATGCAATATTGTGTCAAGTATTGAGTGGTTAGAAACAAAAAAAGCCGGCCATTAGCTGAGCAATTTGAAGGGGAATATTAGCATTGGTCACACCCAGCAGTAATCTGAGAGAAGGCAATCAGACCTAAACGAACAACCGCTCCTTCTTACTCGGAGGTTTTATTTTGTGGTAATGGGAGACCATTATCGTATTACCGCTTCCGTCAGTAAATCCTCGATTGGCTCGTAAACGACGTGTCAGTTAAAGTATACATTTCAAACGTCAAACAAAAAGACAGAAGACATTTTGCCCCAATTTGTCTACAAGTTAATTCGTTGCAAAGACTTTTAGCGAAACTAGTTAAGCGAGTCCCCACATGTGCAATTAATAACAATAGGATAACATTCGGTTATGATGTCATGCTACATATTTAGCTAAAGCTTGTTCTTCCTTAACAATTTTGCTGAACCTTTATAAATCAAATTTATTTTAAGAGAATAAACATACAATAAACGATATTATGTATTGTAAAATTTAAAACCCCATATTTATTTTAAATTAAGTAAGTGTCTGCAACGTCCACTTGAAATTCGACATGAAGAGTCTAGAATAAGGTAAATACAACAATCGGAGTAAAACATATACATTTTTCTTTTTTACATTGTAGTACTTAAAGTACAAGTCATCTACGTAGTTTTCAAAGAAATTTCTTTATACACTACAAGAGACATAACCACAAACAAGGCTATAGAAATACGAGAATAACAGAACGTAAGATGTTATAATGATGGCTGAATTTCTGCACCACCACTTGAGAATATTCTGAATACAAGTGCAATACTGAACCGGAGCCAAGAGCGTTCTTTGTCAAGGAGTTTGTAAAGCTATTGATTCAATGACACATTTTAGAGTGTCGTAGGATATAGGACTTAGGCAAGGACTTTCTGAGACAAACTTTTATCGATTCAGTGGTTCTCGTCAGTTTTGTGGTTGGATAGGCTGAAGTTTGCTCTGAGAATTAATCCTTTTTCTAACTATAGACGTAATAGATGATAGAGAATTTACGTTTAAGTGAGACGGTTATATTAAATATATTATTTGAAGATGGTTTGATAAGTATGCTGATATGATGAATATTATGAATGATCATTCAGTTAAAGCAGTTCTATGTCTAGCCGAGTGTGGCTGATATCCAGGCCGCGTTTTGTAACAAGCCAACTAGTTCAGGGGCAATACTCGCTAATTTGAATTGTGCAACTTTTGCTCTTATATTCACAACAAGTATCTATGGCTATAAATAAATTGAAAATTTACCGTGAAATCGTGAAAATAGCGTAATATTTTTTAAGATAAATCGTGTAGATTGATAATAATGTGTAATAGGCCTTGCATCCAGTAGAAACAACTAGCTAGATGTACCTACTTACGCGAGTACTGTTTTCTAAATAAAAAGCTTCGTGTTGTCACAAACTTTTTATATTGATTTGGTTTTATCAACCCGAAGTGTTGTAAAAAGGTTACCCTACCAACTGAAAAATTGATTTAGCTTCCGAACTTATAGTTGCCAGTCACGCGAACACATGTAAACAGTTGAAGTATCGATTCCCCAAACGGAAATTCAACACAACTGTTGCTAACTTCTTCGTCTTTAGGGAATTCATTCTAGTCTTGAATATCAGCTCGAATCAAAGACAAATTCACATGGTAGTTATTATCTGCTAACAAACAGTGTTATCGATAGGCTGAATGATTTCTCAGCTACATGCAATGCTGCTGGCGATCTCATTTCACAACTAGGTAGCCGTGTATGGAATGTGGACGCGAACGGCGGCCTTGTTGCGCGCGCGCTCGCCGCTTGACCACTCTCGCGCACCAAACATCACATTCGCAGGCGGGTTGGTTAATTACAACAATCGATGCGTGCTAATAGCATAGCAAACGGTGGAGCAGCTTTCATAGGGAATTGAAGCAAGGTCCAGCAACATAAAATAAGTAGAAATTGTTCTATATTTGTAAATGAACTATGTAATGACAATACTACATGAAAAAGCCTTTAACAACATAGGGTTCAATAACCTTTCATTGTTGAATATTAAAAATATTCAAGGAATGTCTTTAAAAATGTGTTGATTAAATACATACTGACATTACTGTATGTAAAAGGAATAGTGGTATTTCGACCTCAATACTACTGAATTTGATACAGGCACGTTGTTTGAACATGCAACTTAAAGAATTTATTGACTTCATGCATTCATAAGCAAGTATATTAAAATGAAAATAGTTATCATTCTACTTATGAACTTTGTTTTAAGCGGACAACAAAACAATTTGTTAATTAATAATGGTTCAATGCTTTAATTTTGTGTAAGTTTAACAAAAATAATGATTCCCTAATGCCTGATGCTAATAACTATTACCGTTAAATGGTAATATTATGATGAGTTATCGTAGAAATTCAAAAACTATGAAATCATAAATTTGGGAGGTATAAATTGACATGTTACAAGATAAATAGTATTATTATGACAATTTTAACAAGTTAATAGATTTGTTAAGAACTATAAAAAGTTTTTACTTGGTATTTTAATATTAATTAAGTAATGCAGTTTTAAAGAAAGTTTTTATGGAAGTGTCCAACAATGTTACCTATCTTAATTGTACTCTTGTTCCTACTTGTAAATGATAAAATTCTTACTAATGTGTAGTTTTAAATATCACCTTCTAGTAATATTCCATTCTGTGGAGAAAGTAAAAAAAAACTATTTACTTTTTCTTACATAGTTCAATAAAAAATTACTTGCTGCATTAGTGCTTACTTTTCTACTTATATCCCTCATTGATGTCTTTTATGTCCAAATAAAAAAACGTTGTAAGTGATTTGACCTATTTTGCGGAAATACAATTTTACAAACTTTTGACTATGTTTTTTACTACAATATCTTTCAGAAAGACACAAAATAATTGTTTTAAATTACATAGATTAGAACTTATAAGTTAAATGATTCAAAAACAATAAATAATAAAAACTAATAACAGTTGAACGTAATTCGTGTCGGTTAACTCTTACAATATTTTTATGTTAAGACTTTTAACAAAGCCGTAATGTTTAACGGGTATACTTTAAAACCAGTTTGAATTGTAATTGTCGCTTTATTAATCGCTTAAACAACGGCAGTAAGATTTAAAACAAGGAGGCATTCTTTGAAAATATGTCTACATAAGATCGACAACTCACCCAAAGCTCCGTTCCCCAATTCATTTTCGTAGCTTTGGAATCACTTCACTTACACAAAAAATACATTGAAATACCACTATCACTAGATATATCGCAGTAAGATTTCACAAATGTTTCAATTTTTATTCACCACCATTTCAATTGCGTTGAACTAAAACATGGCTGACTCAACTCGCACGAAGTTTCCGATCGCACTGACAGACAAGACTAACAAATATGTCAAACACACGATGACATGAGGGCTAAAGCAACGCAGGCTTAGTAAATAAAGTTTAGTTCATTCTTTCATTCAATTTCGTGTTTGACAAGATCCGGATGAGCATAAAGAGCATTGATTGATGGTGAAAAAATGAAGGCTTTTTTTCTTGCAAGCGTTTATAATCACTTACACTTAAAACCGTTTAATGATACAATAAGAACCGTACGTTTTCGAATCTCCGTTGTTCTTTCTTTAAAGTCATTAGTTCTTTTTCATCGTACATTTCATAAATTTAAAATTTATTTATGACTTATTGCTTTGGTATTATTTTTAAAGTGCACATGCCGCCATTTTTTCTTGGAATTACGATATAGGCTGAGTTCACACTAAGTAAACTATTCAATGAGTGGCAATATAGCCGCAGTCAAAAATATGTGACGTAAACTTTGACATTGGTGGTGGATGCGTTCGTTATAATAATAACAATTAAATAAACGCAAAATGAAGACAAAGTTTGAGTTTTGAATAATTATAATGTACATATTTTATCTTATTAGACAGCACACTACTTACCCTTTTTTAACGAAATAGTTCTACTTATCTATAACGTTTTAAGTTTGAACATGCCTATAACTTTTTTGATTTTGGTGTTACCTGTTTCCAGGAAAAATTACTTAGCACCTGCGAGGAAAACGCATCTATCCTAAAATTTTTCAGGGTGGAAATCACGGAACAGAGAAGTAGATGGAAGTGTGAAGTAGGCGGGGCACGCGTTCCACTAGTAAGCGGAGGCTCGCAAACCTATACCTCAGTCGTGCCCTGTGGTCGTGCCTGTCTTATTGTCGTGTTCGGTTGTGTTTTGCTGTGATCGTATTGCGTTTTCTTAATCTAATATCGACTTTATTTTTAAAGCAGTAAAGTTCAATTCATTTTTGTTCTAATTCTAATGTAACATAAAACATAACAATTGTAAACATGAACTTTATTTGCCAAGAAATAAAGTTCAACTTACATTGTTAAATGTAGGAACGCCACATATTATTAAAAAGTTGAATTTTGTGTGAGTCAGAATGGCGGGTGTACCTTAACAGATTCGAGCGAGTTATATGTAAAACTTTAGTAGGTACCTAAGATGTACTATTTGGTACCAATTAAAGAAATTGGTGTACCTCCTTAAAAGCAGAGATATAACCAAATGCGAGTACACCCGCCACATTGACTGTAAGAATGGCGGGTGTATCTCCAGTTCTGGGTTATAGACATGTTGGTGAGTTATTTAAAGTATACCAAATTTCTGTACCTTTGGTGAACACAATTTATTTTCGGCAATTTTTTCGCCAAGTTATTGATTTCGCCATAATCTCGTCAGGGTCATAATTTTTCAACAAAATGGCAAAAAAAAACCTTATCTGGCAACGCTGGCGATACTCTTTCGCTCCCTTGTGTTTAAGTGCTATGGTCCTTCAAATAATCTTTTGAACTTGTAATTTGTAGACCGTTCAGTAATAATATTTAAGAGACATCTTCGTGTACAATAGTATTGTTAAAATACTACAACGCTCACAGATCTTCTACGACAAATTTAATAAGCAGGTACACAGCTATTTTCGTAACTTTGTAGCACTCACCTCTCTTATTAAAATTTTAAATCAAAGTTTATTTATGCCGAAAAACAAAATTTTGCCACCAAACTATAAAAAAATCCAAATTTTAATGATATTCGCTTATATTTCATCGACAAACACTTCATTATAGATAATAAAAAAGTCCCCTTATGTTAGGTTGTTGACGAGGGTGGCGGAGTAAAAGCATATGGACGTTTCACAGCTTTATTTAACGTAACAAATTACATCTCGTAATTAAATTAAAAATGCTCACATGCATGGCGTAGTACGAACCGAACAGAAAAGACATAGACTAGCAAGAGTCGAGGCATAGACCTAAAATATTGGAGTGGCTTGTGTAATGCCAAAGAGTAAAATATAACACCTTACTTAAAATACCAGACTTGAGGCCCTGTATTTAGGCGTCACCGCCGCCGCCGGGAAGAATGTTGGCGACGATAAGCGCGATGTATGTCGCTACAAATTCTCTAATACCAAAATCTTGGATTCCTTTGGAATCGAGCAATATTGCTCTTTGGTGCTCTTTTATGTTAGGTACACCAAAGGTACAGAAATTTGGTATGATTTAAATAACTTACCATCATGTCTATAACCGAGAACTGGAGATACACCCGCCATTCTGACAGTCAATGTGGCGGGTGTACTCGCATTTGGTTATATCTCTGCTCTTAAGGAGGTACACCAATTTCTTTGATGGGTACCAAATAGTACATTATAGGTACTAAGTTTGACATATTTCCCGTTCAAATCTGTTAAGGTACACCCGCCATTCTGACTCTCACAGAATTTTTTATATGTCAACGCGTACGTGAAGTAAATTGCGGAAGGTCGTAAATACATTATGGGTTTTAGTAAAGTAAACTCTATTCATCACTGACAAGGTGTGTTTTTGCTTAGCAGCATTTAGAAATAAGGTCATTCCGGCACTAAGGATATGCGACCAATAAAAACATTTGTTTACATGTAGTGACTATGTTTATTATCAGTTCCATGTGTGAGTTTTGGCGACAGCGGTTCCGCTAGTAAGTTTGTCGTATAGCATTTCCATCTACTTCTCTGTTCCGTGGTGGAAATCATAATTTAGCGATTAAATTAACCCAGGGTAAATTATTATATTTTAAGTCAATAACTTTTAAGGAGGCGTAAGCAATGTAATTTTACAAAATGTTACATGAAAAATAAAATTAAAGCGTATGTTTTATCTTTCTTGGCGCCAGCTATAAGTTGTAAGTGCCTGCATACTTAGCTAGGTTTCTTTTGTTTAATGACGGTTTTTTATATAAGGACTCCAATTGTAAGTCTAATTATGGAGAGTCATTTTTTGTTTAGAAACGCATGAATGAATATTTCTCTTGTTGCCTTTAATTTCTATAGGTTAGTACCTAGTTCATAAGTAATTATTTTTAATGTACTAGTGGCCACCCGCGACTCCGTTCGCGTGGAAGTCGGTTTCCCATGGGAATGAGAAGTTTTCCCGCAGTAAAAAAGTACCCTATGTGTTATTCTGATGTATAATGTTAGGTTTAAGCAAAATTTGACTTTACATATTACTTACAAACATCCCCAAGAATACTTATGAGTAACTTAATGAGTCTCAGACTTTTAGATTATGTTGACACTTGTGAATCTAGTTGTAGGCAGAGTAGTTTACTTATTTTTACTTAAATAACACAAAATTGTATACACTCTTCTTTATTTTATTGTTTTTGTTTTTTCATTTGATACAAATATTTTAATATGGCGCTGTGAATTATCACTCCGAGCTTTCAACAAGGAACCATCTGATCCTCGTCGTACTAAAGCAGTTCGAAGGACTTCCTGCAAATGTAAAACTATTTGATTAATTTGTTAGCTTTAATTAATTTTTAACCATTGTTCCGATGTTACTGCATAACAAAGAATATTCAATAAAATTGAGATAATTGAAATTGATATTTAGTCTTATTTGTTGAGTGTCTATTAAAAAAGTTATAAAGGAAATACCTTAACTGGTTCCAAAATATGGTGATGGCTTGACCTTCGTGAAGTCGGGGGGCCGGTAATAGAAGAATCACGCGATGATGGCAAAGGACTTTGTGAATTTTGTAACTGTTAATTTAGAAAATGATTACTTTTAAATCTTTGCCAAGTACATATATAATTTTAAACTATAGCATGTATAATGTCGGTACGGTTAAAATTTTACGAACCTTAAGCATCGGGACAAAACTGAAGTCAGAAGGAAGAGGTTGAGTTTGAATGTTGTAAGTTCCTTCTTCGGATGTAATTGATACTATTGAGGGTCTCGCAGATAATTGCTGAGCAAACAATACTGGATCAGCATCTGTAAGTTATTAAATAAGAAACAAAAGCATAAAGGTTTGACAAAAGGTACTTACATCTAACATCACTTCTACATTACATGTAATGCACTCACCCATATTCATGCCTTTTACAACTCTTCTAGCTTGAACAACTCTCCCAGCACTTCTTCTGAATCGTATACCTTTTTCCGCCTCTCTTCTAAGTCTTTGAGTAGCAGCAGCGGATTCAGCTACGGCCATGGCTACGGAGCTCATACCTGATCTTTTCACATTAATATCAACTATATAACTGAGACAGATAGCATTTGATAAAGCTTGGTCGCTTGGCTGAAATAAAATTGAAAGCTTTATTCATCATATTCATTATAGTAATAAGATTTGATATTACAAACTTACTGCTCCTATGTCATTAACACTGATGTCAAAAGATCTCAAAGGAGTTTTTACTAGACCTATGGCCCGGGCTAAAAGTTCCCCACATGTTGGGGGATTTTCAGCGGTTGTTGATGACCATACACCTGTTGGTGCTTTAGCTAAAGGCCCTGGCTTTATACCACAACCAGATAAATTAATTCTGTAATTTAATTAAATCTGTTAATAAATAACCCTATTCACGGTACCGCACATGTTCCGAAATATCATACTGACGATGTAAGATTACATCCTCTAGCAATGGATACAGCTATGTGTGCAACACCATCAGATCCCAATTTGTTATTCAACCTTAAATCTAATGTTCGAATACCACAACTTGAATGATTTAATGAGTGGGATAAAAATTCAGCTCCTTGTGGTCCTGTAAGAAAATTTCGTTTATCAGATATCTTATGACACATAGTGTTAAAAAGTCTTTAATAAAGTAATTACCAAGAAGATTGTCAGCTATAATAAGATTTTTTAATTTATCATGTCGTCCTATAAATTTTGATAAGGATAGAGCACCGTCATCACTTATTTTGCAATGGCTAAAATCCAACGTTTCTAGTGTTTGATTTTCAGATAAACCACGTAAGATATATTTAAGACGTTGACAGTCCATATCGGATCTAGTAATTCTGAAATGCATTCATTGCAAGTAAATTCCAAAACCAATTCTTAAGACATTACAGTTTTAATGCATCATTTTTAGGTTTCAATTCGTTTAAAGGTACGTACGAATTTGACGTCTCGAGTATATATTTATCTGTATTTTCTTATATATCTATAACAAGTGGCCGCCTGCAACTCCGTTCGCGTGGAAGTCAGTCGGTTTCCCAGGGGAATGAGAAGTTTTCCCGCGGTAAAAAGTACCCTATATGTTATTCTGATGTATAACCTATATTACTGTAAAGTTCCACCAAAATCCTTCCAGTAGTTTTTACGTGAAAGAGTAACAAACATCCATCTACACATCCATACTCACAAACTTTCACAATTTCACATATTATAAATTAGTAGGATTAGTAGGATAAATGCAAGAAACACCTACCTTAATACTTTAAGTTGTTGGCATTTTCCTAAGCCATGCGCTAAATTTTTCGAATCATTTATAGTAAATTGAAATTGGTCCTTTCTATAATTAACACCAACATTGGTTTGTTGATATATAATGTGGAATTCAGTCAGAAAATTTAAACTACCAAGGGCTGCATTAAGCGAAATGTGATCTGAAAATATTCACATAATTTGCTATACAATATGAAAAAAATATATTAAAAATAATTTCGAAAAGAATACCCCGAATAACAGATTCAACCGGCTTTGTTCGCGCAAAGCCGCTTCCTTGTTGACTAGTTACAAGATCAGCCATTTCCGGTGAAGTTGTGCGTTGTTCCAAAATATCTACTGGAATTAAACTTTGAATCGACAACATTCGAATGTAGGGTCCACATAAATTTACGAGCTCTGTTATCTGAAAATGAATGTCGCTAGATATAATTTTCCTTTTAAGTAGCTAACATCTTACAAAAATAAATTAAAAGACGATACCCTTTCTGGATCATAATGGCGAGGGTTCATATTCTGTAGCATTTCTGCATAATACTTTTCCATAAAAATATTTATCCAAGGCCTACTTTTTGAGAAAAGAGGTGCGTTGGTCCATTTTGAGTAATAGCATCGTTTCCAAAATGCATCACTTTGAATATTATCTGCCAATATCTGAAGAGCTATTTCTGTGTTCAAGATTTCCAAAAAAAGCTCCCTGTCTTTTGGAATAAAGTTTTCTAGTTTGGGCAGTCCTAAAAATACAATGCAATTTTTTTTTAATAACCCACCTGTGATTGGATCACAAATATGATTTTTTGTCTTCTTGATTGAAAGCTACTTACCTGCCCAC
The DNA here is from genome assembly GCA_916618145.1 of Emmelina monodactyla. Classification (NCBI taxonomy): domain Eukaryota; kingdom Metazoa; phylum Arthropoda; class Insecta; order Lepidoptera; family Pterophoridae; genus Emmelina; species Emmelina monodactyla. The sequence goes on along the minus strand of OU745304.1, from coordinate 7,954,482 downwards.
TGTTCACATATTTTTTCAATGCAAATCGCAGTCAGCGTCTTTGGATGTTCAAAGCCCCAATTTAGTACCTCGGCTTTAATTTTTCGTTCTTTTTCATGAATGTCGGGTGACTTATACGCTAAATATGTATTTTTGTCAATATTCAGAGTCGGTAACTCCATCGGCCCTTTAATAAATTTATTTGTTTTTAGCCTATTATTATATCAATACGGTTACTATGGTAAGAACAAAATCGTGATTCCTCATGTTCCATACTTTGTACATCAAATCGTTTTTATACGCTCACAGTAAGTTCTATTACAATATTTTTTTTGACTATAAACAAAAACAATTAAATTTGTGGGGAGGAAGCGGGGCTTAGACCGATCACGGGTAAAATAGCAAACTAATTTATTGAGAAATTTTCTCAGTTTGTTTGGAAATATTAATAATCTGTCAGTGTCAAATTTGACTTTCTTGACTTTTGACATTGATTTATTTGTATGAATCGTACGAAAGGAATGTATTGATATTGGGATTTTGTGCTAAACTACTAAACAGTACTACTTTTTGTTTGGTATATAAAACTTAGTTTTCATTTTTTACTATGGATAAACATAACAGTTCTGAACTCCTCAACTCTGACTTTTCTCTGTCGAAAAATGCTAGTTCTGACTCCCTGGATTCTGATTCTAAGTCGAGTTCATTGAATTCTAAACACGGACAGGACTCCGTAAGTTTCCAAAATGGATTTAATTTATTCATATAGAATTGTGTAACGTTTCCCTTTTTGCCATTTCCTGTTGGTTGGGCATAGTGCAGTTAGACGTCTATTTATGAGCGCTTGTATGTGATATTACAGTATCTAACGCAAAATGAATAAAAAAAATAATTCAGTGCATATTTGTGTATTTATCAAACGTATTCACAGTCACAGGGTGACTGCCGAAATAATGAAAACTATGAAGGCATGTAGTGCAGACAATCTTTTATATCTATCTTCAGAGAATGATTGTAAGTGATACTCAGTTATTATTTTTTTATGTTTCTAGCCTCATGTTTTGGGTGATATTCAGCTTTTGGATGGGGAGAAGGTAATGGGGGTGTCGAGGGATGTTAAATATTTGTGTCCATACAATGGCCCTTTGCCTGGAGTTCTAAAAGTTACAAATTATCAACTACACTTCCGAACAAGTCCAGATACCCTACAAAGTACTCTCAGTGTGCCACTGGGTGTGGTAAGTTAATTTTTCTTTGATGGAAATTGCATCTTTAATACTTAATAATAATAGTACTCTTCTGAGAACAGGCCTCTTTCTCAGATAGTTCTTACTTATATTATAAATATGAAAATGTGTATGTCTGTCTGTCTGTATGTTCTGCTTTCATAAAAACGGCTGAACTGATTGTCATTTTGGAATGGAGATAGATCAATACCCAAGGAAGAAAATAGGATACTTTTTACTGTGGGAAAAAGCCTCATTTCCACAGTAAAAGCTATTTAGCTGCGAGTGGAATTGCAGGGTGGAAAGCTAGATATTACATAAATAAAATAAAAATAGCCTTTATTGATCTTTTCCAATATTTTTTTTTATACAATATTGTTAATTATTATTAAAAGACGTCACAAGAGGCAAGGCCTCCCCCAGGCTTTAGTTAGAGGAAATCCATAGTTACTGAGTGTCTTTATAGGAAAGATGGTTCTAGTCTTTTCCATATTCATTATAGGTTTCAAGAATAGAAAAAGTTGGTGGGGCATCATCAAAAGTGGAACATTCATATGGCATTGAAATATTTTGTAAGGTAAGTTTTTCATATTTTACATTAGGGCACCAATCACAAGTGTCATAAGTCCTACTTTATAAAATTATGTTTTTGGAATAAATTTAAGTATAGAAAATGATGAAATATGTATTTCTTATGTTATACATTTTTGTATAAAATACTAGTTAATCTACTTGGTATTATGGGACCACTTTAATTTGTAATTTCTGCATTTTCAGGATATGAGAAATCTTCGTTTTGCGCACAGGCAAGAAAACCATTCACGAAGAGGCATATTTGAAAAGTTACAGCAATTGGCTTTCCCACTGTCCCACAGAATGCCTTTATTTGCATTCAGCTATTCCGAGAACTTTCCAGAAGATGGGTGGCATGTTTATGAACCCATTGTAGAGTTGAGACGAATGGTAAGAATCAAAGATTGAAGAAGAGGTTGAGATTAATAGTAATTTAATCTGTTTTCGTAAAAATTCAATTATTTAGGTACTGAATAAATTAGAATAGGCTACATTAATTGGTCAGGCACTATAATTATCTATGCATATCATTTTATTTAATTATTTATTTAATAATTATGAACAATCTGTCATCAGGGTGTAAACAATGATATTTGGCGTATATCCCGCATCAATGACAAGTATGAAGTTTGCGACAGTTATCCCGCAATATGGGCGGTCCCTGCTGCAGCCAATGACGATCTTTTGAGATCTGTTGCTACGTTCAGGTAAAATTTCAAATGTGATTATAATAATTTTACTCAAATATCAACATCATATATTTCAGTATCTTTTGAGTAAGGTCAACTAGCTAAGGATAATTTTTTTTTTAAATAAGTAGGCATGGAACTTTGAAACTCTGGAAAGAAATGTGTTTCATTGCATGATTTTAAGGGATTTAGGATATACAATTACTATCTAACATGCTATAGCCACTCTGTGATTTTTATTTGTGTTTAACAATTAAATGACAAATAAAATTGTATTTAAGATCGAGAGGGCGTATACCTGTGCTGGCTTGGATCCATCCAACTTCACAAGCTACTATTACAAGATGCAGTCAGCCATTAGTTGGTGTAAGTATACTCTAATTACAGTTTTAACCCTCGGTTACTAAGAGGCTAGTCATCAGAAAACTCTCAAACTTTAGGTGTCCATACGAGTTTCTAAAACAAACTAAGTTTTCGAAATTCAAACTAAACTAACAAACTCCAAAAATGTATACCTTTAAGTGTTTGCATTTTTTTATTTAACCCCAGCATGACCACTGATTTTAACGTAAACTATCCTTTTAGAAACTGAGTAGTATGCCTACATTTTAAAAAGTATAACATACTGATACTAATATCTTTGGTTTTAAGGTAAGTGGTAAACGCAGCCGTGAAGACGAGCGCTACATTCAGTTGATAATGGACGCCAATGCGCAAGCGCACAAACTGTTCATAATGGACGCTCGACCCAGTGCCAATGCTATCGCTAATAAGGCTAAAGGAGGAGGGTAAATGTTTACTAAATTTAATAATATTTTGTATAGCAATGTTTATTTTTGCAATAATGCAATGTTTTTTTATGTCGGCGTCGATTTCGTCATTGAAAGTTTATGTGATACTTAAATAATTTGAGAGTGACTCTTGTTACTTTAAACCACATTTGATCGTTTTTATAAACACGTAAAATTTTTCATTTTATAAATTCTTCACTTCTTACTGAAAATTCATAATACTGGTTTTCTTAAATTTGGTTCGTAATAAATAGTTATACCATCTATATCTATACAATCAATTATATTAATATTGTTTACAGTTACGAATCAGAAGATGCCTATCAAAACGCCGAGTTGGTATTCCTTGACATCCACAACATTCATGTCATGAGAGAGAGCCTTAGGAAGCTAAAAGAGCTTTGCTTCCCGCAAATTGATCAAGCAAAGTAAGTCTTATGCTAACTGGAGTAAAGTTCAAAATTGTATTTTATTACTAATGGTAAATGTGATGTTTTAGATGGTTCAGTGGCCTGGAAGCTACGTGTTGGCTGAAACATATCAAATGTATTTTGGCGGGCGCTGTTCGGATTGTAGACAAGGTAATAAATAACAAAAGACGCATCCTAAAGTTGGGTCGAAAACTAGGAATTCCGTCCAGCAACGTAAAACAATCTTGATAACTTGAAAAAAGTATCTTTAAGATTGTTGACTTAAAGTAATTTTTTTGGACAGGTTACCATAGAGTTAAAAAATAATACTTTGATATTCTTTTGCTGGCTAAAAACGCACTAACACACATCATCATACATAGTATAAATCCATTTCGCTAATTCTGTCTGTTTGTATGTTTGTCCGCTAACTCCTCCTAAACCGCTAAACGGATTTTAATGCGATTTTTGCCATCTTTTAGGATGTTTATTCATTTTATTTTGTAAGAAAGGAACATTTAAAAAAGTTATTTTAAGTTAGCTTAAAAACAATGTTTCGAGAACAAGTCGGTTAAAATTACACCATTGCAAAACGTGGGCGGATCGCTAGTATCTTTATAAAGTAAAGGCAGACTATTTTATAACTTATCTCCTTGTCTTTAGGTTGAAAATCACAAAACCTCGGTGTTGGTCCATTGCTCCGACGGCTGGGACCGCACCGCGCAGCTCACTGCTCTAGCGATGTTGATGTTGGACCCGTTCTACCGCACTTTGAAGGGATTCCAACTACTCATTGAGAAGGAGTGGCTGTCGTTTGGACACAAGTTTCAGTTGGTAAGTGTTATTCTAGAATTTGCAGTAACGTTTTTCAGGGCTAGTTTTTCCTATGACAGTAAAACGCTATTCGGTAGATAAGTAGTATATTGTCGTTGCATGTCGTATAATAACATAATGTATAAAGTAATACTGAAAAATCAGTCTTTAATGTTTTTTTAATATACTTTTTGATAAATTTGTTGTCTTCAAATACAACAAGCTACGCCTGTTTTGAAAAAAAAGGCCGAAAACGGTGATTCTATTTAAATTCGTCTTTTGAAAGCAAACTCTTTTTGAACTCTACCTAAACGGGCACACAAACGATATCCAAATTTTTTTTCAAACTCGGATAATCCCATAGTTTTCATCCAATTTCTACGTCAATATTATCCATACATTAAATCAATTGTATATCCACCCCAGCGTATAGGTCACGGCGACGAGCGCCACTCGGACGCGGACCGCTCGCCGATATCCAAATCTTTTTTTCCAACTCTGACAATCCCATAGTTTTCAACAAATTTCTACGTCAAATTGTATTATCCATACATTAAATCAATTAAATATCCCGACCTACTGATGATAAGCTGGTGATCGATACTTTGACTTTCATCGAATGTAATAGGGGATATGCATAAAATTTTAAATGGCCTAAAATATTTTTTTCTTGAATACTTATTATATTATGCTGCAAAAGTTTTTTTTTAATTTATTTATTATTTAAACCCCTAAAATAATATTTAAAAAGTGCAAAATAAGGGAGCGAAATTCAAACTTCCAAAACGCGCCACCATTGGTCGAACGTAATGTGACGTCATCTGACACGACATTGCATTCATCGGCGTCGAAAGTTATACTGTTTTACAAGTTTTTGTGAAAAAAATAAATAAATTTAATCTATATTCTTGTGCTGATTGTAATGAAGTTTAGTTTAGATTGGAAGTGAATCTTTGACGACGACTGAAGCTGGTTCTGTCATAGCACATTAGGACAATCTACCGAGAACAGTTGCATTTATGATAGCATATAATTTTGCATCTGTCGCGTCTCCAAGGCGCGATGTGGGTTGTGGTGGTGTAGCAAATGACAACCCCAGATTCTTCTTTGATATTCAATTTAATGTGGTTTACAATTTGATGTCGCGTGTTCCACGGTTGGTTGGCAAGTAAAGTTATACAAAGAAAAGAAACAAAAACTAGACCAAATATGTAGTTGAGACGTATTGCTATAGAAAAGACGTAGGCGCGCAGACAGCATCGAAACCCGATTATACGAGCGCAGAGATCAGAGGCTGTTTCATAGTATATTTAAGACCATAATATAGAATTTTATTCATTAATGCACACAGCAGTTTACTTAAAATACACCAAAACAATTACATATTGACACAAAAATATATGAGGCAAAACTCCTTTCTTTAACCGTAGAGTACATTTTTCTCCTTGCTCTTTTGTTAAATTGTATTCAATATAATTTTCTGTATCTTCCTTTACCTGGAATAAATCAACAACCATAAAAAAATCGTAAAACCACAACAGGAACAAAGTTTTAATAGAAAGTTATAGCTATACTGATCTTTTCTTTCTGGTAGGTTAATTTTATACCGAATTTTCTAATGTTCAATAGCTAATGCAAATCTTACTTTTTACTTATTCACATTAAGTATATAAATAAAGTATACTTTCGTTAAAATGATCTTCACAACAATATGTACAAGATTAAGGAGATATATATTATCCCTTCTCATCACCTTACACGACCGTCTTCGTATTTTCGCATCACTTGAAATACGATAACACTTTCTCGGGTGTTTTTCGAATAGTATTTGTGCACTCCGATACTATGCAATACTTATAAGATAATTTTTTGGCTTCTTCCATGGTTTTAAAGCTATTAAAACTGTAAATATGTATGAAATAACCGAAAAGTTCATAGTAAAGTCCCACTGGACGTGTCGCGTGACGTCACGCAAAGCGCGCGCAAAATGGCGGCGTTTCAACTGCTCTAATTTTTTCAATGTTTTTAAAAATTTCTAGAGTATTTTGAAGATTTTTTATATTTTTTTCTATCTTATAATGTCGTAAACTATTAATTTAAGGCAAGAAAAAAAAACATGAATATCCCCTATTAAGTTACTTAATGATGAAATAAATGTTTTTCACACTCATGTAATTGTGTATCCCAGCGTATAGGCCACGGCGACGAGCGCCACTCGGACGCGGACCGCTCGCCCGTCTTCGTCCAGTGGGTGGACTGCGTGTGGCAGCTACAGCAGCAGTTCCCCACGGCCTTCGAGTTTACAGAGCGATTGTTGATCACGGTGGTGGATCATCTGTACTCGTGCCGGTTCGGGACGTTCCTGTTTAATACTGAGCGGGAGAGGGTTAAGGAAGGTGGGTGAGGGTGCAAATATGTTTTGGTAATGTCAGTTATGGAAGGTTAACAATTATAAAATACTAGTGGCCGCCCGCGACTCGGTTTCCCGTGGGAATGAGAAGTTTTCGCGCGGTAAAAAGTTCCCTATGTGTAATGTTATTCTGATGTATAACCTATATTACTGCAAATTTTCATCAAAATCCATTCAGTAGTTTTTACGTGAAAGAATAACAAACATCCATACTTCCATACTCGCAAACTTTCACGTTTATAATATTAGTAGGATGTAAAAAAAGGATTTATTAAAAAATATTGATTGAGGTTACAAAAAAACAAAAGACCGCAGCTGCAAACATCGATAATGTTTTAAACTGACAAATAGGTAAATAAGCCATACTTTTACTGCGAAACACTTGACGCGTTCTATAAAAAAAATATAACTTATTCTTTTACCGAAAGCGATATGACATTACTTGATTTATATATCAAATGTGCCTTTTAACCATCCTTTACAATTGCAGAGGTAAAAACAAAGACCGTATCCCTCTGGTCGTACATAAACAGTCGTCAGGAACTATATTTGAACCCACTTTATTGGGGTCCCACTAACTTTGGCACCAACACTTCGCCGACACCGCACGCGAGGCCTCAAGTTGTATTGGTCCCTGTGGCTTCGTTGCGGATTATAAAACTATGGAAGGCACTGTATTGTCGATGGAACCCCACTATGCGGCAGCAGGTGAGATTGAAGTGTCAAAATTATTACTTTTTGATAAACACGCGGTCATTTTGTATTTAGAAACATTAATTTTATGCACCTGTATATTTCCCTGTGTATTTCCCGACGTTTCGACCGAGTAACATCGATCGTGGTCGCAGGCAGACTTTATGAAAAAGTTATAAATAAAAAAAGCGCGAGTTAAAAAAAAAACAAAATTATATCAAAACAACAGCATGTTTAATCTTGGGTGTTTTTGAAGTCGTTCAGTTGTTTTTGTTGAAAGTAAAATCAAAACAGAAAGTAAAGATAGTTTTAGTGCAATTTCACGCAGTTTAAAAACAAAGTCTAAATGAATAAATGTGCCTTTAGACTTGGTTTTTAATCTCTTACCAAAAAAGGGTGTTAAAATATTGGCATACGCATTTATGCATCATGGCATCTTCAAAATAAGAAAACTGATCTTGATTAATAACTAATTTGTTTGAATAATAACTTGATTGGGTTTTCTTAGCTTATGTTTAATTGTAGTTATCATAGTTTAAACTAAGCACATTTTTTAGGATCCGATCTACCAAAGAACACGTGAGCTTGTTGCTTTGCGAGTGCAATTAGAAGCAGCGGCCACGGCTGCCGCCGGCGACCATACATCTCGATTATCTAGAATGGGACTACAACCTGCCAGCCATGTTTGAGCGGATTTTGACACCTGTCAGTTGACAAGACGCCATCTTGGCGCGCGGACCTGTCAAAATCAACTGGAAATGGTTAATTAATGTTATTCCACTTTAGCAATTTGCTGACTGCTAATAGAAGATTACTAAAATTTTAATACAGATTTAAAAGTATTTTAATGGCTACGGAGATTATAATATAAACTTTTAAGTTTAGGTGCGAATGGCGATGTAGGATATTAGGATATGAGCTTAGGCCAAATATAATAAGTTACTACTGTAAATTTCATTTCATGAGACTATATTGGGTTCGCCTTTATATGTACATGAATTATTATTAATTTTATGATATCACATTGCATTTATATCTTATTGTTATTCTTAAAACTTTTCAACTATTAATATTATTTTATTTATATTTATAGGGCTTAAAATAATACTTCTTTCAATCGTAATTTAATAACATAATTAAATCTCTTCATTTCTATAAACCAAATTAAATCTAGTTGAAATGTATTACCAATGTTTTGATAAACATAATCCTTTTTTTCCATATTAGTTATCGGTCAGTTGATGGTAAATTACTCTTCTATACTTGACTGGACAAAAAACATTTTGTATTTTTAAACCACAACGTCTCCCTAAGTATTACTTATAATATAAATAAATGTAAACATAATTTTAATTTTGTTAATAAAAACGAAAAAATAAAATTATTGTAACAACATACTGTATTATTTTTTATTTAATATAGGTAAATGTTTTCATCATAATCTATGTGTCTCGAGTTATCAAAGAACTAAATAAATAATAGTGATATTAACTCCCATTTGAACTTTGTATGATAGGGAGAAAATATTTTTAGTACGTATTTGGCATTCGTTTCACTTTTGATGTTACAAAGTGTAAACAGTGTATTTATTTTGTTTCTTAGTTAGTTTAATTATTGTTGATATCTTAGTAGGTAATTATATCAATTAACTAATTGTTGTCGATAAGGAATATCGTCTTCGAGAGTGTGGGTTTTACAACTTAAATTAATTATTAAAACTACAAGATAAATTATTTTTAGAACATCATATCTTCGTTGGTTATACCTGTGCTTAACTACAACTGCACTAAATCTATTTATATATCTGTTTGCTTTTTTGTCCAGCTGATTGCAGCGTGTTATATAGACGTCATCTCCTATCTATTTGTTTATAGTAAGTTGTATACTTGGTCAATCAACAATCATTAGGTGCTTAACTCTGAGGAGGGACTAGCGTATTATAATATAGTATTTTTTATTTATAATGTTCAAAGTCATAAGAGACAATGTTTTACGGAGTAAGGCTAGTAGTTATATAAAGCGGGTCAGCAATCAGCAATGTTATTCTACTAAACAGGAGGTAGTTACTTCAGCTGATGTAGTTATTATAGGTAAGTGTCTTTCAAGATATCGATTTTTCGAAAAATATATTTATATTAAGCTCAAAAACTCTAAAATTGTGAGTGCGAAGGTTGAAATCTGATTATTTTCTAAAGAAGGTATTATTAATTTAGTTATATTTTAAGGTGGAGGTATAGCAGGATGCAACACATTATACCAGTTATCAAAAAGAGGAGTCAATGCTGTTTTGTTGGAAAGGGCAAAAATTACCAGTGGGACCACTTGGCATACGGCAGGTAATAAAACTTTGCCTATTGATTCTAAATTTGAACTCAAGTAGGGCTTCACAGTGTCCAATTCGGTACAAATACATAAATATTAGATATTTTTGTGTTTAGTAACTAAAAAAGACTATATCAACCTATGTGCGGCGTGGAGCGTAGTTTTGATTATTAATTCATGAAAATAGGTACCTAATTCAACTTAAATTTGTCAGTTTTATTAATCATTAGTTTCTAAGTAACTACTAAGAAAGCAAAGTCACATTATTGTGCCGTACTGACTTATCTAAACTGGTTAAGATAAATCACTTGGAATCAAAACAAATATGAAATATTCGATACGGTGTAGGTAATGAAGTTTCTGACCTCCGTATAGCTATTGATAGCGCTTACTCGATAATAGGTACAACGTACTTTGAGCTTCGTAGAGTAGGTATGAAAAGGGATGATGGCATATAGACTCATTAATAACACATCATCATATTTTTGGTCTAAGTACCTATAGGTACAACATAGTTAAAACTGGCAAAAGCCCTTATAAAAACTTCATTTATAAGAATGGTATGGCAGTAATATGTAATTTCGATAATTCTAGGTTTGGTATGGTCTCTGCGGCCATGTGATTTAGAAGTAAAGCTCCTCCAAGACTCGAGAAGAGTGTATAAGGGTCTAGAAAGCGAAATTGAAGACTTTGCCGGATGGATCAACAATGGTGGCCTATTTATTTCGAGGAGTAGGGTAAGCTTTTATATAACTGACTATAAATGAAGAGTTTAAAGTTCAGAAAACTTAGATTACGCTTTTCATGTTATGTACTTTATGCTTCGTATGCGAACTCAGATAAAAGCGTTCAATTGTTTAAGGTGTCAACACCTGTCTTATCTTGAATACCTATTTCAGTAAAAAATAACATTTTGACTCTGCTTAACCATATTATAATGCCTTCCTTAGGTTCGCACACAGGAATACATGAGATTACACACTCTAGGCAAAGCTATGGGAATTCCCAGCCAGATTCTTAGTCCAGAAGAGGCACAAAAACTGTTTCCTCTCCTGGACCCGTCGGTTTTCAAAATGGCGCTGTATTCACCTGAAGATGGAACAATCGACCCTGATATGACTTGCAATGCTTTACTGAAAGTTGCTACACAGAATGGAGCTAAGGTACAGTAATGCTTTGTAGAAAAGTTAAACATAGATGGATGCCTGTATTGCAAAGAGTATTAAACTTGATTGAAGTGGTGTCTTAAGTTTATTGTGGTGTCGAATAATTCAGACTTTATCTTTCGGCAGTACAATATGTAGAAGCTTGCAAATTGCAACTGTTCTGCCATTGGCCTAACGAATAGTTACCATATAACTAAAATACATTAACAAACTGATAATGCGTTGTACCTTTCCAGTATTACGAAGAGTGTCCCGTGCTAGACGTACACTACGCCCATAACTTGCTGGGCAATAAGGAGGTTACCGGCGTTCATACCGACCGAGGTTTTATAAGAACAAAATGTGTAGTCAACTGCGGAGGTAAATTAATACTTTGTCAAAATTTTACAAGTGATTGTGTCAAAATGAAAATTTACTGACAGTGTTTAAAACATTTGACAGGTGCATGGGGTCCCAGGATCGCTCGCTTCGCGGGTATACCCTCTCTTCCGTTAGTGCCATTTAAACATGCGTACGTAGTATCGGAAGGAATACCAGAGGTTAGAGGCAGCCCCAACATCAGAGATCACGATTTGAATTTGTACATCAAGATTCAGGGAGAGAGCTGTAATATTGGTGGTTATGAGCCTAACCCGCATTTATTGGATCAGGTACTATTGAAGCATTATAAATACATTTTAAAATCTTTTACATCATTTAAAGATATTTTACAGAACATTTAACTCCATGGAGACTATTTCTGTCACATGTAGTTTGTTTCTTTATTCTGACGTTAGTGTTCAGTTTCATCAATTTACTAATATTCAATATTTTATTTATTCTTGTAAATGTAAACATGACCCAAACAAACGAAACACTTTTGATAAATAGTACTACTATTGACCTTGATTGATCAATTTTTTACTTTTTATGGTCTTTTTTTTAAATAACCAATATGTAATTTTCCTCCTTTACGTTTCTACAGGTCCCAGACAACCTGTCATTCCATCTTTACGAGTTAGACTGGGACGTGTTCGGTGTCCACATGACTAGTGCTGGCAATTTGTGTCCCAAACTGCAAAACGTCGGCATTAAAAGCACTGTTTGTGGACCTGAGTCGTTCACACCCGACCATAAACCAATTTTGGGAGAAGATCCCAATGTTTTCGGTAAGAAATGACAAAAGCTATTTTTTTCAATGTTAGAATTATTGCAAGTGAAAGGATTTTGACATTTTAATAAATTTAAGTACGTCCCAATTGTAACTCAGCAATTTATTTTCATGCTTAAAATGTATGATATAAATGATTCATTATTATTAATAGTTTAAGCATTTTGATGTTTTGCTTCTAGGATTATACCACAACTGTGGATACAATTCAGCGGGGATGATGTTCTCGGCTGGATGTGGTATCCAAATGGCTGAATGGATTGTCACTGGCAGGTAGGCAATTAATTTGTTTGATAATTGTTTTTTTTAATTCAAGGTTTCTCATTTCAAAAAAAATCTACGAGCTTATTATTTTGATTTCGCTGTATCTTTATACCAACCCCATCGATTAAGTTCTCTCTAAAAAGTATATTTTGTTCTCAATTAAAGTGTTCAATTTTAATAAACTTTTTAATGGTATTTTTATGTATACTATAAACGTTAAAATTGTATTCTAACCCTAACCTTTTGCATTTAGTTCAATATATTTTAATATAAAAACCGTTTTGACTATTATATGGTGTCACGGACTTTATTGTTTAACCTTTTTTGCAATTGATTTTATTTCTCCCCGTCATTTTATATATTTTTTCATGACTTCAATTACATTAAGTATGAACGATAACTAATTATTTTCAGGCCCCACTACAACATGTTTAACTTCGACATCCGCCGCTTCACCCCGGGGCAGATGTCTCGAGCCCACTGGATGAGAGAAAGCAGCCACGAAGCATACGCCAAGAACTACTCCATCGTGTTCCCGCATGATGAACCTTTAGCTGGTAATGCACGACATCACTACATAGTATAAAACAAAGTCGCTTTTTCTGTCCCTATGTCCCTATGTCCCTTTGTATACTTAAATCTTTAAAACTACGCAGCGGATTTTGAAGCGGTTTTTTTTAATAGATAGAGTGATTCAAGAGGAAGGTTTATATGTATAATAACATAGTACAGGGAAAGCAGTTTGACTCCAAATTTAAGGCGTGCGAAGCCGCGCGGGTAAAAGCTAGTACATAGTATAAATCCAAGTCGCTAATTCTGACTGTATGTTTGTTTGTCGTAACGGATTTAAATGCGTCATCTTAAAGGTTTTTCTTCATTTAAATTTGTAAATAAAGAAAAATCTGAAAAAGTTTCCTCAAATTAGCTAAAATTGAGTGTATGGTAAAGAAAGTCTGCTGAAATTACCCATTGCAAAGCGTGGGCGGGTAACTACAGTTGATTATATTTCTCCTAAAATTTGTCGGTATAAGTTTGGGCGATAAATAAAAAAAATGCTTAGATATAAATAGTTATTATGTCATTATGACATTTGAATTCTGCAAAAAAGTGTTTTTTTCTATTGCTTTATGAAGCTTTTTAAGTATCGCAATTAATTTCCATTTGCATATCTTTGTATTTCCAGATCTGCCGTGTTTTTCACCATGCTATCTGCCATAATTTACCTTCAAATTGAACTTTTACCTAATTAACGAACGGTATTTCATGATAGGCAGAGATGCAAGCCACGACGCCCTCCACCAGGAGTTGGTGGATGACGGCGCCGTGATGCAAGCCCGGGCCGGCTGGGAGAGACCGGCATTCTTCATTCCTGGGGAGAAGGTAAGGTTTCATAGTAAAGATCTTAAAATTTGTGATTTTAATCATCTATGAAGGCAATAGTATCGGACTGTAATAGATGCTGAGTTATGTAAACAGGCTTTAGATGTGTTTAAATTCAAACTTTAAATAAAAAAATAAACACTTTTAAAAACTAAGAAATGTTAAAGTGAAAAACTTTTTAAGTTTCATTTTATAATTAACATTTGGCTTTTTCTTAGTTCTCTTTGAAATTAGGTATCAATGTTTTGTTATAAGTTTCTTCTTTATTGACGAGGCCATGCAGCAATGAACCGACAACGTAGTAATAACTTGATTTTCTAAGCATTTTGTCACACTAGTGGCCGTCCGCGACTCCGTTCGCGTGGAAGTCGGTTTCCCGTGGGAAATGAGAAGTTTTCCTGCGGTAAAAAGTACCCTGTATGTTATTTTGATGTTAACCTATATAACTGTAAAGTTTCATCAAAATCTATCCAGAAGTTTTTACGTGAAAGATTAAAAAACATCCATACATACATCCATACTCACAAACTTTCACGTTTATAATAGGCTTACAAGACTATTTACCTCCAAGACTACGAAAACCTACATCATACTTGATAAGTTAATTTATTTTCAGATAAGAGTGCAGCAGTACGACTGGGGCGGCACCCACGACTACCCGCGGAACATCGACCAGAGATACGAAGAGGTCCTGAGAGGCGATTACACCTTCGATTTCTCGAAACATCATGACAGGGTTAGTTTCAATGTAGTAAATGTATATTTTTGTATTTAATTAACTACAACAACTTTAAATTTACTAATTGTTTTCTTGCTATTTTATGTTACGAGTAGTATTAATACTGCGTGCCAAGATTAAAAAAAATGCGTAAGAGAAACATTTTGCTTCATTAACTTTAGCAACAACTTTCCATATTGCTATTTATATCCAATAACATTTATTATAATAACCTAATTTATTATTATATCCCATTCCCTACTCCATAAAGTTACTATTATTTTCTCTGTTCCTCTTTTCACGACTATTAGATAGGTGAAGAAGCCCTCGCTTGCCGCAATGCCGCGGCTTTGTTCAACATGTCGTACTACGGCAAGTTCTACCTGACGGGGCCGGACGCGCAACGAACGGCCGACTTGGCTTTTACTGCTGATCTATCCAAGACTAATGACAGGTATTTTACTGCATTGTTAAGACGTACTAAATAAAAAAAGAAATAAATTTAGTAAAATTTAAATTTGAAAAAAAAGTACATTTGTTTATTTAACGTAAAATGACTAGAAACTACGGTTCAAAGTATTTGACGAGGTCAATATAGGGAAGTGGATATCCTTGATTGTTTTTTTAAACCAGCCGATAGGCATCAAACTTATTTTGCGAGTAGTAATAAAGGCTACATTTTTTTACACCTGCTTCGTTTCAAAAATGTCGTCCCTCTAGCCTAAAGTTTTTTACCCCTACAATAGAATATTCTACTAAAGATCATGATTTACCTTTCTATTAATATCCAGGGTGGTATATTCTCTGATGTTGAACGACAAGGGCGGCGTGGAGGCGGACGCCACCGTCAGTATACTGGATGGAGGCAGCGGGCAGTTACATGGACCTATATTTAAGGTAATATACGTATTTTTATTTATAACGGGTTCGATTTAATCTTAATATTTGAAAAAAAGTTTTTAATAAAAAAAATATGAAAAAATTAAAGGTCAAGAAAACAAATGACAAAATGAATAAAAACAAAAAATACAGGTTAAAACTTCGCAATTAGTTTGATAATTTGTTCTCGTTTAATAATTTTGATTTTTTTTTATTTATTAGCAATTAAGTTTATTAACACTGTGTCTAATTTTTATAACATTGTTATTTCCTAATTCATTGTTTTAGGGTCGCGGTTACTACGTAGTGACGAGTGGATTCAGTGCGAACCACACTTTAGCCCATCTCCGTCGCATCGTGCAAACACACAAACTTCGAGCCACAATCACTGACGTCACCAAACAACTTTGTATTCTCAGTGTTCAAGGACCGGACAGGTAAATATTATCTACACAATATTTAAATTTACATAAGTAAATTATTGACTATTAATATGATTTGTGGCGGTAAAAAAATGTGAAATGACAGTGGTGTCAAAATCCGATGCGTTATATAGGATTTGATGTGAATGACATAAGAACTTAAATAAGTTAATCCAAGTTTTGTTATTTACCAATCTATAAATATATATTTTTCAAATGCCAAAATTTGGTTTTGACCTTCAACAAAAATATAGTAACTAATATTATTTGTGTTTAAACTTCTTGTGCAAACCATCTAATCTTTTTCTTCTTCTATTTTAGCCAAAGAATACTCCAAAGGTTTACGGACGCGGGTCTATCTAACGACGCGTTCCCACTGAACACGCATCGCAGTATCCACGTGTCGAAATCGCCTTACTCCTCAGAGAATAAGAGCTATACTTGCAGAGCACTAAGGGTCTCATGGTCTGGGGAGTTAGGTAAGAAGATTATTTACAAATAAGTTCCTGTGTTTCTGGAAGTTATTTCAACTAATAATAAAAGTTTGCTAAATATAGTGTAGTAAATATAGTTAGAGCCCATTATTTTTTTACTTCTCTCAAATACGAAAGAATATCGCAATAAAATAAAGTGTACATTAAACGTGTGGCAAGCTCTTACATATTAGTCTACATTTTATTAAAAAAACACCTTCCGAATAAAACTTTTTCCAATCCGGTTACTACGATTTATCTTTTATTATTTTTAAACTTTGTGACAACTCTCAAAAATATTCTAAAAATTTAACTTGTTCCCTAACTCTATTACACAAGTTTATTTAATTGTTCAAATGTGTAGGTTGGGAATTGCACGTGCCTTCGTCGCACGCGATACAAATCTACCAGGCGTTGAGAAACGCCAAGGGGCTACGGAACTCGGGATGGCGAGCTCTGACCTCACTGAGTGCCGAGAAAGGTATAAAAATTCATTTGTAATGTCCATTTGCCACAATGCCAGATACCATATTAACAGATGACGCGTATCGATCCGAGAACCAACTAATGGCGATTGGTCGCATATACCTACAAATTATTTTTGTAAATCTAACTATTTACGAAGTTTATAGTTTGTTATAATTGTTATTTAGAAAAGTTTGCATGATGGCGCTATTTTTCACTTAGCTATGTTACAAAGTAACGCTTTTTAGTTTTACGGTTTTGGTTATTTAGTAGTCCATCGTGTGGTGCCTATAATTTAAGCTTGCGCATACTTTACGGCTCTTAATTATTTAATCCTCGTGTTCTATCAATTAAAACATTTTCGCTACCAGGCTACCATCTATGGAACAGCGATCTCCGATCCGACGACAACCCGGTGGAGGCTAACTTGGGCTTCGCTTGTAGAAAAGACGGCGATTACGTCGGCAACGAGCACGTTACTAGAGCGAAGAGAGATGGCGTGAGGAAGAAGTATGCGTTTTTCACGCTGGATGATAAGGTGTGTGGTTGTACCGTTATATGCTTTAATGCGATAAATAAACCATTAGATGATGATAGGTCCTATACCTATACCTATAGAGTTTTGCACCATTTTTAACTCTAGTAACCTTAGATTTAGTGGTGCAGGAAGTGGGACAAAATGACGATTGAAAAATGATACCATAAAAGAAGTTTTTGTTAGTTGTTAGTAATATAACTATCTTAGAACTAAGATATACAGAGTATAAGGTATAAAGTAGTTGGTCGCCGCCACCGCCGCCGGTTGTTGGAAATAGACATCATGTTCAGACGCATTTTAGTGGTATTATCATTCAAAATTACATATAGAGAAATGGTTGGTGTATAAATGGGTTCCATGTTAGGTATCAAAGAGCTTCACCTCTCCTACTCCTATGCGAAAAGCGTATGTTTAACTTTGATAGGTACTTAAAAGAGTTTATTTACTCCACAGGTTGCATTATTCGGCCAGGAGGCTGTATTCAGGAACAATGAGCCCGTCGGTTACCTCCGTAGAGCTGATTACGGTTACTACTTAGACAAACCAATCGGCATTGGATACATCACCAACAACGGCTCAGAAATCAACAAACAATACCTAACTGAAGGAAACTACGAAATTGAAGTCATGGGAAAACGATACAAAGCAAATCTACACCTGAAGTCACCTTTTGATCCAACAGGGCAAAGACTATTAGGCAACTATGGAGATTTGGGTATGGACGAAAACACGCACGAACCACACGCGGGACAAAATGAAAGGGCAGGCGGCAGCGAATAGATATAAGTTTTAGTAACTGTGATCTCAATAAACGATTCATTTATACATTTTTATTTTATTAGTCCTTCATTATTTATTTGTTTATTTATGTTTATTTTGGCTTACAGCTGCTTACACCTAAATAAAAACAGTAAAAAAAACAAAAGTTTAGATTACCTTACTAAAATATGTAAGTATAATGAGACAGAGTACCTTTTTCTCGTCGCCCTTTTTCTTCCTTTTAAAGTTGATAGAAACCTTCAAAAAGCAAACAAATTTTATATTTGATTAAGTTTAATGAACTCCTATCCACGAAATGGCATAACAATAAAAATCATGTTGATTAAATTTTGCCTACGGAAATTAAATTTAGCGCAGTAATAGTTCTTTAAATTTTGTACCGGTAAGTTTCAAATTTAACACTCGGTAAGTTTTCTTTCTTGAATTTCAAATTCAAAACATATTCTAAATACCTTTCGCTATACTTTTCAATCTAATCACATACAACAGTTTACAACCCACTTGTAGTAAACTTGTAATCCCGTCTCGTCGCGCGTCGTACTAAATTAAAAATCCACGCGGCAAAATCGTTTCAATTATAGGAATACAGCCTAACAATTGTCAGTCACTTCACACTGTCAATTGTCAATCAGTCGTATAAGTTGTTTTGTAAACAAAGCCGCAAAGTAGTATTTAATTGATTGAAATCTAAAATTCTTTAAAAGTTTACTAAATAACAAGTTTTGAGTTAATTTTGATCTGTAAGCTTCTTAAATTTAAAGTTGCAAGTTTACATATAGATCACCAAGTCCTTGATTCTAACCTCAATTATGTCGGTCACTTTGCATACAGATGTTGGAGACATCAAAATTGAATTATTTTGTGAGCAGTGCCCAAAAGCTTGTGAAAATTTCTTAGCTTTGTGTGCAAGTGATTACTATAACGGTTGCTTTTTCCACAGAAACATAAAGGTAGGATTTTTTTTCCCTTTGGCACATAAAGTCTACCAAAATGACTATATTCCTAAATGTCTACTTTACCAAAACGTTTACTTCCCCGAAATGTCTACCTTTCCGAAACACCGCTTAAATATTGTTGCTGTGTAGATTCCCTTTACTCGCTTACCTGATAGATAAGTAACACTCGTGACCATACTCCTTGCTCAATACGATAAATCTTGTTTTGATAAATTAAATTTCTGAGAAAATGAGTGATCTTTTTGTTAAACTTTAACTTTAAGCGCCTATCACCTCTTCCGAGGAGTAAAAACCAGGTGTTAAAGACTCTGTGAAGAAGTGGTAATTTTGGTAAAGTAGACATTGTGTGCATTTGCGGGGCGGTAGTCATTATGGAAAAAGTGGTTATTTTGGTACGGTGGTCATTTTGGTAAAGTAAACTTTTTTTTTTGTAATAGACACATTTAAGAAAATCAGATTAGCTAATATTTTCTTTATTTACAGGGATTTATTGTTCAAACTGGTGACCCTACAGGTACAGGGAAAGGAGGCACATCAATTTGGGGCAAAAAATTTGAAGATGAGTTTTGCGAAGAGTTGAAAGTAAGATTGCTTTTCAAAAGATGTACTATAACATTATAATGTTCTTAGATGAGTTAACATATATGTAATTTTTTTGTTTGTAGCACAATGCAAGAGGTATGCTAAGTATGGCCAACAATGGCCCCAACACAAATGGAAGTCAGTTCTTCTTTTCATATGCAGAGCAGCCTCATTTAGATTTGAAATACACACTCTTTGGAAGGTACTTTCAATATTTTATCTCTATTATTATATATTATGTATGTTATTTACAGAGTCATAGTTAAAATATTTGTTTCAGAATTATTGATGGGTTTGAATGCCTAGATGATTTGGAAAAGATGCCAGTAAATCCCAAAACATTTCGACCATTGCAGGAGGCTAAGATTACATCTGTGACAATACATGCTAACCCTTTAGCAGGATAACTTAGACAAGATTTACTCAATTACCATAATATGATATATTTTTCTAACATTTCTCATGAGTTTCAAAAGTTTACATCAGAACTGGCAATAAAAACATTTAAATTACCTTTAGAAGTTTTTATTTAACAATTTAAAATGTCCTTCCATAATAAACAAGACTAATTCACAGTTATATTTAAATAGTTACATTTTACAAACTTACAAATTGCTTTCATAGTGCTTTAGGTATTTATAAAATAACTAAAAACTAAAAAATATTTTTGGTATAATTTTTTTCTTAAGACATTTAATTACATCTAAAATACTTTTTACAACACTGAATAGGCATAACATTTGTAGAGGACGTATTGTACATTATGAGCTTTGCTTTAATGATTTCTGGTAATGTTTACAAGTAAATGTGATGATTTTAAAATATGAACATTTTAATCTATGATTTAGCACTAATATAAGTACTTTAATAACCATGATGAATAAATATTATTAACAGGAACACACAATACAGATAACTATGTGCCACTTATAGGTACACTCAATTGAAGAGCTGCAGTGTAAATTAAATTTAAATCTTCAGAACTAAGGCTACTAAGTTGTAAGTTTCAGGTTTCCAAATCATAAAAATTCTCATCCAATGGAAATTCTGCTTCTTCCTTTTTTATCTCAGTATTTTCTCCAGAAACCTTTTCCTCAAAATCATCAGTAAAGTGTGATTTTATGTGAGCAACCAAATCTGCTTTCTTTTCAAAAGTGGCACCACATTCTATACAAGGCATATTCACAACCAGGCATTCATGAGTTTGTTCATGTTTTGTTAATTTATCTTTTCTAGTAAACTTTTTGTCACACTGATTACAAGAGAATGGCTTCATGCCAGTGTGAAGTGTTGAGTGACGATCAAGTTCTCTCTTTCTGGCAAACTTTTTGAAACAAATTTTGCATTGAAACACTCTGGAACCAATATGAGCTATTGACACATGAGTTTTGTATGCATCTAAAGACGAGAATCTTTTAGGGCATTGATGGCATTTGATATTCTTAGGTTTATTTTTATTAGATATAGGTTTCGGTTTGGGTGGGGAGGTTTGTTTTCCTGAAGTTGAAGGATTTTTTCCAACATGGTTCATAAAGTTGTTTTCACTGAAAATATGATCTGGTACACTGGGTAGTTCAAACTCTGCAGTTGACCCATCTGGGTTTAAGGTTGGTGATGTCATCAGATTGCTGAATGGGTTAACATTAACTACCATATCATGCGAGTCACTTTCAGAACCTTGTGGTTTGTGTTTTATCATCTCATGTTTGAGTAATTTATCTCGTCTAGCAAAACTAAGTGGGCAGCTTCTGCAAGGAAAAGGTTTGACACCTGAATGTACCCCTACATGTCTATCAAGGTCAATTTTGGCTACAAAGCTTCTGGGACACACAGGGCAAACATGTGGTTTATGGCCAGAGTGTATTCGTAAGTGCTTACTAAGATTTGTATTTCTTGAAAAACTTTTGAGACAGTAGTGGCATTGATAAGGCCTTATTCCTGTGTGCACTATAGAATGTTTTCTGAGATCAGATCTACGACCAAAGCATTTGTCACATTCTCTGCAAAGATATGGTTTGTCATTGCCGTGAACATGTTTCAAATGTTGTATGTACATTGTTCTTTCAGGGAATACAAGACTGCACTCTACACATTTATAAGGTAGACTAGGATCATGAAAAGCCTGTTCATGTTCTTGACATTTCTCATCTGAAACAAATGCCTGATCACAAAACTTGCATAGAAAAACGTTTTTGAAAAATGATTCACTTATAGGCTCTCCTTCTGGTGTTTCTCTTTCAACCACTTTCTCGGCTGTCTGTTCAGTATTTTCTGATTCTTCTGATGAATTGTAGTCCATACTTGGATCAACTACCATAACAACACTATCTTCTACAATATACTCCTCTGCTTTTATCTTTTGGGTTTCTTGAACATTTTTATAGTTGTAGTTACTTAGTTCTGATGAATTTGATGTGTCTAGTTCAGTCATCCGTTGAGTAACTTGCTTTAGTCTAGTCTCACTTTGAATACATTGTAGTCTAAACTTAGAGCATTTGTTAAGCTTGAATAAACACTTGTAACATATTCTGCCAGGTAATCCATCATCAGGTTCCATCTAAAACGAATGCAAATAATTTTTAAATCTCAATATAAATATACCAAAGCGGAAAACTTACATGAAATATCTTTTAAAGTAGAAAACGGACCTGCAGTTCAAAACATTCTGCAATTCTTGAGGTTAGGGAAACATTACTTTCTTCATCAGGAGAACCACCAAATATAGAAACACTGAGCGAACTCTTGCTGAGACACAGCCTACACAATGCGTGGAAGTTTGCGATGATGTAGGAATCTTCCATTTTGTTAATGAAATCACGTTCAACTTCGCAGACGTTCTTCAATCGAAACAAAAATACGGATGTTTGACAAGTCAGCTGTTTCTTGACAATGCACTGTTTTCATATATCGAATATAATTTTGGTAACAAACGATTGTCTTATCACTTTTTCACTTAATTCTTGGGGGCTACGGTCTTGCGTGTCTGAGGCGTTCGATCCAAGAAGGGGCAACTGGGGCGATGTCCGCGCCTGCTAGGGCTGCGCTAGTCTAGTAAATTTGTTGATCCGTCGGGCTTTTGAGTAGATAAGTTCAAACTCTGTTCCTGTTGTTAATGAGAAAAACTAAAAATATTAAGATGAACTTTTATAAAGTACGTGTTTGTATCGTAAATTCAAATCGTTGGACAATTTTTTGATTCAAAATTTTGGATTTTCTTTACGCGCGCGATTTTTGCTTAAAATATTTCACTTTTTGATTGGCCAAATAGCTTAGAAACATTTCGTGCGATTTGATTGGTGTTTATCTGAAGTATTGTCATTTGTTGTTTCAGGTTGCCAATGAAAATGCTCAAAAATTTTAGTTCGGAAATCAATGTCTAATTGACATTGACATTTACTTCTAATGCTATCTCTTTTTATGTGATCATAAGAATCTATCGCTGTTTCCTACTTTAGTTGTTGCGGAACTCTCGGAATGTTTAATTTACAAACTTATGGACGAAATTTAATTTTAATATAACTATTATTATCAAGGCACTTTAGTTAAAAACTCACAGATCATTTTATCCTAAAATATATTTTGTAGTTAAAATAAAGGTCAATAAAAAGTAACTCATTATTTTTCAGAACATAGAAATATCTTGGTTTGGAAATTAACAACCAAAGATTATTTAACTAATCTACCCATTATTGGCTGGATTGGCTTACCTAATAGGTACTGGGTTGCGTTCTTAGCTTCAGAGTAAAACAACGGTCAATATTTACGGACCGCACCGAGTCTCTGAACGGCTCATAAAACGAGCGGTAAATTTCAAATTTTCAAAACAACTTTTCACCAAGGAGCTATTAAATACTTTAGTATATATTAGCAAAATCAAAATAGTCTCACTCGCCATATGAAAATTGTAATTGTATTCTTATATTAAATCTTATACCTCGGATCTTAATCAAAGGGCGCGAAAGTGGAACGTTTGATTGAAAGATTGAATAGTATTTGAGATATATTAGGTACTTTTTTACATTGATATGTATTATATAAATGCTTACTTATTTATCTACTATTCCATGTTTTATAGTTTATTTATTTTACACTTTGTTAAACGAACAAGTAAACACTTGAAAGATAAATAAACAGGCTACTTACTTACCTGCTAATCCATAGTAGGCACTAATAAAGCAAAGTTAATGTTCCTATGCGTAGCAGTAGACGAAAATCTAGTCCAATATAAAATTAGCTACTTAAGTATTAAAATTCGTACCAAACGAAAAAGAGTTTAACTTTCAAATTTAAAAATTAAATTTAAACCACAGCTTTACAATAAAATATTTTTATCGCTGAAAAATTTCCCGAATTTAGCGTGAAATAAAATTCTATTTAAATACAATCAGAGATGTAATCAGAGTTAACGCAAAATCCCTGTTCTTCTTCAAAAGCAAATCCTAGATCGCATTTCAATAGCCTAGGATGGCCTTGTAGACACAATACGTAGTCTCTGCAACTGTCGCCATATCTGTACAGAAAAAAAAACAATCTGAATAAGTAAATCGTCTTATATAGGTAACGTAAATGCTCCTATTAACGACCTACTAAAATTTGTACTCTATTACCGACCTATTTTTTCAATCACTCATATTAGACTTAATATAGATTCCATAAAAAAATTAACTTAAAAATTTGGTTGGTAGTTTTAGTGGTCAACAAACAGAGTAAATTTGTCTTGTCTAAATAACCAATGTTAGCAATAATTTGACATTAAATGAGTGCCGCTCGACACCGACGCACTTTCCATAGTGACGCGTCTCCAGCCTCGTAAGCCCACCGAAATATTACTTAGGGTAAATAACAAACTTAAAGTTGATTTATCTGCTTGCTATCACATAAAAACTATAATACATATATTCGTTTTCGAAATATCATTGAATTTAAACATTTTTGTTGGTTTTTTTGGCATAAAATCATATCTTAATGAAGGGCGGTAATAGGATCCAAATTTCATAACTTGACTCTATTAACGATCCGTGGCGTTATTAGAAGTTTGTAATTTTCATATTTGATTCTATTACCGACTCACAGCTGAAAAGAAATAACAAGAACAATTTTTATAGAAACATGTAACCGCATAGGCACAAGCACTATACCTCTGCTCAACTAGAAGGTGCGCTGCTAGCTGTAAATGAAGGAAGCAGGATATACGAAGCTTGAAGACCTATGGCATACCGAGAAAAACTACCGTGACAAGACAAATAATAAATATACAAATGAACATTGTGGAAAACAATATTGTTCAACGAAGGACGACGAAAAAAGACTTATGGACTGGATTTTCTATGTCGGAAAGTCAGGTTTTCCTGTAACGAAAGACCAACTGTTAGAAACAATTGCAAAATTGGGGGAAAACTTAGAGAACTCTTATCCTTTCAATGATGGTGTTCCAGGGAGAGGATGGTATCTTAAGGTTATGTCTAGGCATCCTACCATTTCAAGGCGAATTGAATAAGCCTACAAGCCGATTTTAATTGCGATGAGACGTAATTTTTTTAATGTCCAAAGAAAAACAGGTTTTCGTCCGAAAGGGCAGCAAGGAAGTATATTATGTACGACTAGTGGCCGCCCGCGACTCCGTTCGCGTGGAAGTCGGTTTCCCGTGGGGATGAAAAGTTTTCCCGCGGTAAAAAGTACCCTATGTGTTATTCTAATGTATAACCTATATTACTGTAAAGTTTCATCCCGTCCTGTAGTTTTTACGTAAAAAAGTAACATCCTCACATACTCACATACATCCACACATCCATACATACTCACAATCTTTTACTTTTATAATATTAGTAGGATTGTAATGTTAAGATGTTGATTTTAAAACTGTAATAATGTCTTAATATACTTTTAACTGCATTTTTTTTATTTTTTCGTTTAGATGAAAGGGCAATTTTTATGGGTCGGTAATAGAATCAGAAAAAACGGTAATAGAATCAAACCACATCTTTAGGTCGGTAATAGAATCAATTGCTCTTTCGGATTAAACAATTATTTAATAATTACTGTGTAATAAAATACTAAATTGAAGTACCGAATCCAACAGAACACTTTACAAAGATTTATATTTAATAAAAACACCTTAACTAACCTATCAGTATTTATCTATTTACTCAAAGTTATTCCTAAGACAGCTTAAAGGGGCGGTAATAGGAGCATTTACGTTAGTTAAATACTAAAAAAACACGTAGATATGTTTTTGGAATGGTTAAGGTAGCCAATAGACTAAAAGTAACTGGGTATGTTAAAGCAATTATTGAATACCTTGATATATTGTAGTGTAGGTATAATAAAACAGAGGCAATAATTTAATTTAAGAGGTAAATTAAGGAAGGCAATTTATATTTTTAAAAAGTATGTCGTAGTAAATATCTAGTTACCTGTATTTAAAGCCGAGTTCATTCTCAGACGAATCCTCAGGGCATTTGAAGTTTTCAAAGGCTGTGGTAAAAAAATAAAATACATATATTATATTAATAGTAAAAATTAAGTTTTGACTATCTTTTAAATAATGTTTACATTATATCCGTCCACTTTGGTTTTTCTTTAGTTACGTTAGACACGGCGCTATTACCTCTTGTCTTGAGAAGGGCTCTTTTAATTTAATGCAATTTTTCAAATATTTACCTGTAGGTGTACAATTCGGTACATTTTCAGGCCAGTCACAGCTACTGCTTTTCGTACTGAAAACTAGGCCTGTAGGACAGCTCATAGTCAAGGCTTTGCCTTCTTGACACATAATGTACTGACTGCAGTTTTGGTTTGGCGACGGAAAAAAACCGTATTGATGTTCACACTCGGATGTCGGATTGGACTCCTCTGAAAGTACAAATATAATCTATGATATTTTAAATGTTTGTAGCTAGACCTACAATTTTGAAATGTCTGTATTAGTTAACTTACGAGTTATAATTCCTTCACATTTCACTTCAGAAGGGTAAGAACATGGGTAATCAGGCCAAGCGGTCTTCGAGTTAAACAGCAGACCCTCTGGGCACTCCATTCTAGTAGCAACATATCTCTAAAAATACGATAAAGATGTAGAGTATCTACAAGATTTTCTTTATAATATACTATTTCATTAAGTACGTACTTTGCATTCAATATACGTATCACACTCCTCTGGAATGGTTTGATATTCATTTGCGTGGATACATATTTCGCTTTCGTCATTATAAACATTACTATGTTCACTATTGTTTAGGGTAGAAGCAGTTGTTACTGTGTCGTTAGTTTTATATTCTGTAGCTACATTGGTCTTATTGGTTGTAGATATTATTTCTGTTGTAGATTCGTCTTCTGAGATTACTGTTGTGGTTGTCTCATCCGCTATTGTAAGGTTTAATGTTTCGCAACCATCTGGTAATAAAGTTGTATTTTCTACTGAGTTTAAAACTGGGATAACATCTGCATTGTTTGGACTTGTAATGTCACTTGGTGTAGTTAATGGACTAGTCATTGTATTCGGTTGTGAAGTTGGTTTTGCTGATGCAGGTTTGTGGATTGCAGGTTTATGAATTACAGGCTTATGTATTACAGGCTTGTTGATTGAAGGCTTCTGAATTACTGGTTTGTTGATTGCAGGCTTCTGATTTCCAGGCTTATTGATTGTAGGCTTCTGAATTGCGGGTTTGTGAATTACTGGCTTGTGTATAATTGGCTTATCAACTGCTGGCTTTAGTGGCTTAGGTTTCAGGAGCAAAGGTTTATCGGTGGTAGTTAATATAGTAAAATTCTCATTTTGATCCAATGTGGTAGATGTTATATGTTCTTCAGGGAAATTCGGTAAACTTGTATTTTTGCCCTTCTGTGGCTTATGAAATGGTTTGTAAGGCAGTAAAAATAGTCTGGGTGTAATGTTTGGAACTGTTGATTCATTGTTATATTCAAGAGATTTATCACTTTGATCATCGTGAATTTCTTCGATGTCGTTTATAATTTCGTAACTTCGTACTATCAGAATAAAAGGCAAAAATAAATTCTAACTGGCTACTCTAAAATGGTATTTCGTAAAATTTTAAAATTATTATTTTATCTTTACTTACCTTTCAATATAAATAAAATAAACACAAAGTTAACCAACATGTTTTGAGAATAATGTTATCAGAAGAAGTCTTAACATAAGAATAAATTAAACTAAATCGATATCATTCCAAGTCAATGTATTTTATACATCATTAAAAGTAAATTAATATAGTCAATCATTAAGTCTGGGATGTGTTGTTAATGGCATTCTTGTTAGAGGAAAAAAATATCAGACCACAACTATGTTGAACTTATCTCAAATAAAATTAACCCATTAATTAAACATCTTTAATAACACATACAAAGAAAGAGGAAAAGTAAAATGAAATAAGTAAGTAAGTAAGAAAAAAATAAGTTTTTAAAAGTAGGTATTCCTTTGATCTTTTGTAGAATCGTATGGGCAAGAAACAAACTCTGAGTTTACACATTTGCCAATAATAGGATCGAAGGCAAAACCAAGGTCACAGGAGAGTAGACGAGCTCTGCCCTCTTTGCAGGAGTAGAAAATGTGGCAGTCAGTCTCGTATCTGGAATTAAATCAGCACTTATAATACAAGTTTTTTATTAATTTAAGACGTTTATTTAAAAAAAATATCTACCTAAAATTCAAAACCAGATCTAGAGGTTCTCCCCTTGCATCAACAGGGTGCGGAGGACATTTAAATCCAAGAAAAGCTGCAATAAAAATATGTTATTTAAAAATAAAATATCAACAAACCTAAATAAGTATATTTACGTTTCAAATTGAAGTACTCAAGTTAGTTTGACTGATCAGAATATAAATCAGTTAATTATATTAACATTCTATCAGAAGTCTGATCTCATCGGTGTTTCCAAGATTTTGGAATAAATATTGAATGTATTTAAGTTATTTTTCAAATAGGTAGTTACCTTCTGCGTCGCAGGAAGGAACATTCTCTGGCCAATCACAGCGATTTGAGTCTGGGCTGAATGCCAGTCCAGAAGGGCACGTCATATCGATAGAGTTTCCATCAACGCACATACGGTAGCGGCCGCAATCGTTGGGGCTGATCTCAAGCGGTGGGTAGAAGCCGTAGCGATGAGGACAATTTTCAGTAGGACTTGCTTCCTCTGAAAATTCGTCAATAACCTTAATTTGATCATCAGTAATATTATAATAAGAATTGTAATATTCATACGTGGCACCCCTCTTTCAGTACAAGACACGTCCATGGGATAGCCGCAAGGATACTCGGGCCAAGTTGCATTAGGATTGAAATGCATGCCATCAGGACAGAGCATACTGCGCCATATGTATTCCTGAAAAAAGAAGTTTAAATTACCATGACGTGGTTTATTTATAAAGAAAAAAATAGTTCACTAAAAAACGTACTCTACATTCGGTGTAAGCATCACAGCTGCCATCTACTTTGAAATAACTATTTCTTTTTGGGCATATTGAGCCTTCAGGTTTCTGGGGTATTTCGGGTGCAAGAATAAGTCCAGGTGCTGCTATGCTATTATCAATAGCAATGGGCACAGGTTCACCAGAAACTAGTATCACTTCTGGAAGTGATGGGATTTCTATTGGGTTTGGTATTATTGCTGGTTTTTCTTCTGGTTTTAGTTCCGGGGCTGGCAGTTCTTCAGGATTTGGTACCGGTGATGTTGGTTCCAGTTTTGATTCCGATTCAATAGCAGACAAATTTTCGGGAAGGATTGGTTGCAATGGTATTGTCGGAATTTCAGAAATATCTTCAGGTATCACTGCTATCGGCTCTTCTATTTTGTTTTCTGTTGGGATTGTTGGCCCATTTTGAATGTTTTCAGCAGGTAAATTGAGCTCTCCATTTGTAAATGGAATATTTTTTTCAGTTGAGCTTGTGATACCGTTTTCGTTTATGACTTCCAGAGGAGCACTTATGGTTTCCGAATTATTTACTTCAATTCCTTCATTTTGCGAGTAACCTGTGATAAATATACATTCAACATCGGTATCTTGTTTACATAGAAAAAATCACGACTGTTTGTTTGATGTAAATCAGAATATCAGTTAACCATTTCTAAACAATGAACCGCATTTAAATTTTAAATAACTATATTTAAAAATAACGTTTAGCTTCAAAATGTTCTTAAATAAAAATGATGCTCTCTTTTGCAACGGTACGGCTTATTTATTTGAAATGAGAAGGAAGAAATAGAACAGAAATATTACCTCATAACGGAAACCTTACAATTTTTAATCGTAAAAAGGAGTGTACTTACAAAGTCCAACCAGTAACAAAATATAGAACACGCGCCACATTATTATGACTATATTTCAAAAGACGAACGATCAAATAGTGTCCCAATAATTGCAATTTTCTTTTATACTTTAACTAGGTCGTTACGCTAATTAGCGATATCATTTGTGAGTGGTTTATAAATTAGACAAAGGTTTTATATCAAAAATTGTAATTCCAACAACAAGTCATCTTACAACTAAATTGGGCAGTAGTTAACTAGATTTCGTTCGAAATGCATTCATGGTACATACATACGGAGATATTCTACGAACAAAGATATGGCAAGGCACAATATTTATTTACATATACAAATCACGTTTGTATTCAGTTTCTATTGTGGGTTCGGTTTTATCGTAAGGTCGCTTTAAAATCTTCTCTTTTGGGGACGAGTCCTAGAGTTGAACTCGATTTCTTTGGCCAGTCGTTGTTGCTGTTCTTCTCTGTTTTGCGCAGCACGAGCTCTGAGTTCCTGAGGGCAGACTGCTACCTCATCAGCGGCAACACACGCAGAAGTAAGGTCATCAAAAGCCGAGTCACCTCCACAAGATAACGCTCGTGGTCTACCTTCGATACAAAGGAAGTACTTCTGACAGTCGATGTCGGACCTAAATAAAACATAATGTAATAAGTTGAAAGTTGATGAACATAATTTCCACATGTTAGTTAGCACATCTGCAAAATGTAGAGAGTGGCTCTTAAATTATGTAGTGAGGCTGTTATTGCAATTCGGCCGTGAAGAATTAGAAATTTTTAATATTTATCATATTTCTATTTCTATTGAGAGAAAATTAACATTAGTAGGAAAATATTACAACTCAATTATAAAATATTTAAACCTAGTCCATTAACTCGTTAAGTGTTTCTAGAAGCATATCACCTGTTTATGCTCACGTTACTTATATTACGCAAACTATTGGTATTTCACATAACAAGGTCGTTCTCGGGTCGGTCTCATCATTTGACATTTACATAAAAGATCGCGATGACCGGTCGGTCATTAGGTAACCTGTTTAACACATTCAACTTTGCCTTATCTTATTTCTATTAAATTTACCAAATGTCAATGTTTCTAGGACTTTATGGAGACAGATATGTGATTAATCAGCTTTGGAGTTTCCGTAATAGGTAAGAGACTAAAAACAGAAAGCAAATAATTGCGGTATTATTGAAAGTATTCGCTTATTACCTGTAAAATCTGAATCCTGCAGGAGGTCCTAATTCCCTAGAGATTGGGACTTCAGGGCAACGGAAGCCGAGGAAAGCTGAAAAAATTATGCCCACATTAATACATCGTAAAATGTTTCTAATCCTAAAATAAATATTGAAACATAGGTACGAGTACTCTTATTCCTTAATCATTGTTTATTAACTGATTTACCTTCAGCATCACAGTCAGCTACTTCATCAGGCCAGTCACAACGGTAGGTTTCCGAGTTGAAGGCCAGACCCTCAGGGCAGGTGAAGTCGAAGCCGACACCGTTCACACAGTTCCTGAAGCCACTGCAGTTTTTGGCATCACCTAGCTTGAAGTAGCCGAACTGATGAGGACAAGAGTCGGTGGGTTGAGCTGGTTCTGAAAATAATAATAATAATATACTGTCTGTTTGAGTATCTACTTCTTAAATAGTTTATTCAAGGAACAAGACTGACTTTGACTTGGCGTAACTATGCATTAAAGGAGAATCAGAGCGAGTCCAAGAAATTCAAAGTTTTTAACTTACGCAAAGCAGAGCGCTCTAGGCATGGTACTTCATTGGGGTACTGGCAAGGGTACACGTTGAAATTCACGTTGGGGTTGAATCGAAGGCCATCAGGGCAAGTCTTCTCCTCTGACGTCCCGTTCTGAAGCAAAATACAAGATAATTAGCCATGTTCGCTGAAAGATATTTTTTTCTTATTCTCTAAAAAGATGCTGTTGCTAACATAACATCGGATTCTGTTATTTGTAAATTAAATATCCTATATGACATTCATTGTCTTAGATAACCTTGAATCACGGGATGGTAGGTAATAATTCAAACTTTGACCTCGAAGACCTCTGAAGTTCGAAATTTTCGTTCGGATTGAATGGTCATTTGCATTTAGAAGGTCATTTTCATGTTATATGCGTGAGAAATGTTAAGAAATCTATTTTGGTTGCAAACTTTTACTTTTTTGGTTGATATAAGATTTTGCGGGAGTAGGTATATGTATGTGCTATGAAGGAATCATATTTTTTAAGCATAGTCACGTACAGTTGTTTTAATCACGCTAGCTAGAAATAACTACTAAGGTAATTGCTGGATATTCATCCAAGCATAAACAAACAGTGAGTTAGTTACACCTTATAGTGTTGCTGAGTTCAAGGGAGTCTACTTAGTCCATAGTATTTTATATCAGTCGTAAATTAAAATTACTTACAATGCATTCGATGTATTTGTCACAAGCGCCTGAGACTGGGTATCTTGCGTTAGCTTCCTGACATGCCCCGGAGTTGACCCTAGGTACGGAGGGCTGTTGATACTGGTTCTGCTGATATTGATTCTGCTGGTACTGACTTTGTTGCTGTTGAGGTTCCTGGTACTGATTTTCGGGCTGTTGGTACTGATTTTCGGGCTGTTGATACTGATTTTGAGACTGTTGGTATTGATTTTGGTTTTGCTGATATTGGTTACCAGTATTTTGTCTCGACTGGTAGGTAGCCTGACCTCTGCTCGGGAAGGAGGTGTATTGGGCGTGGGCTGAAAATAAATTCACTAATTAAGGAACTAAAAAGTATTTTTTATTGGATAAGTTGTATTTTATAAAAGGTTATCCTATTTCTACATTAAATAACAATAAGTTATATACGTTTAAATAGTTGGATTCTTTATTAATTAGCGAGATTAATCTAGCCAGGGTCCAATTTGATGTGATACTGCGAACTGGGTATTATTTTTCTCGACGAAAAATCCCTCACAAACACTAGAGTCTTACAAATAATTATGAATTAACTAAATTTGAAACGAGTCACCATCAGAGTTTTGTGATAAATGCTTGGAGTTAATTAAGAACTAATAAATTGCAACGTTACACTAAGTACCCACTAACTTGTAGGTAAATCTGTGTGAAAAAATGTCGCGTGTAATTTTTTTGCATTTCAAATTGGCCTATTGTTTAATTAAAAATGCGAGAGCTAATTATGATTATCAACTAATTTAATTAGGAACTTGCGCTTACTCAATAGTTTTTATTAGTGTGAACATAAAACAAATAAGTTTAGATAAGAAATACAAAAACTTTTTTTAATTTACTTATAACTACTTTTCTGATTGTTCCCAATAGTTTTTGTGTCGAGATAATAAGTTTGTGATTCAGAAGAAGCCAAATTATATGTTTAAAGTTAACACATGTTGAAGTTTTTTTTTTAAAACCTATCTTATCAACTATCGATAAAGTTTTCGGCTTTAACACACATACAAAATAAGTACGGACCGAACTGTACCGTGAATTAAAAGTAATTAATTTTCTGCTCATATCAGCTTCACTTACAATAACTTTGATTTCCATACAATTTTGGAGTCCTGTTTCTATTTCTCTGAAAACTATAGGTACTCGGCAAAGTTTTTAGTAGTAATATTTTATATTTAACATAGAATAACCACAAAAGAATTCCATATAATAAGTTTGAGGTCACGCCTTTTGTTTTTACTACTAACCTACAGTCACTCTTTGTGACGGTTAAACAAAAGATCAAAGGATATTAGAAAACTGGGTTAGTATATTAGTAAGTTATAATTAAGTATTGTAAGTTCACCTAAATATATGAATCCGCTATATCTATAGCGACCGAATATTTTAAATTACTTTTCCGTCTTCAAACGACATTATGTTTAGGCGCTTTCGTTGCGGTAATGTTTTTTAAGCTTTAAGTTGCATACAGTTTGTAGTTCGTTGAAAGTTTACGGTTCGGCTTTTTATGGTTCTTGGTTCTAAATAATCGATTTAAATTCCAAATCTGTTTAATTATTTACAAGTCACATCCATAATTTTGTTCATGATTTCGTTATTTCTTATTCATTGCATATAAATCACATCGTGTGTGAAAGTCATAAAGATGCGTAAACTTTTTAAACTGAATTGCAGTGTCGGTAACCAAGATTCCACCGCAATTTATTTATTATTAAATATTCCAACAAAAATATACTACGCTAAATCATGAATTTAATCAATCGAATAACATAATTCAAAATTATGGTACATTTACTTATACTTATACCTACTGTTTTTCTTAATTTTATATTAAAGTTAGGTACGGGAATATAAGTCTGAATTAGGTTACATTTATGGTATATAGCAAGTATAAAAAATTATTGCACAATTTATGCTATAATAAATAACTATTAGTTAAAAATATTTAAAATATATTTCTCAAATTTATTAAAAAAACTTTAATAACCGTAAAAGCTCCAGTTAAAGTTTAATAAGGCTTTACTAAAGTAAGAGCTAAACTATAACTCTAGTTAAAGCCACAATCATAGTCGTAGTATAAAACATTAAATTTAAAACTCACCGAAAGCGCCTAAACACGCCACCAACAGGACAGTTTTCCACATATTCGAAGCTTTTCGCAAATCCGAGTGTCACACGTTCGATGCTCGCGCGGATAATGAGCGCCCTGGACATGCGTGCGCGCAGCCGCCCGCCGACCTTGGAGACAGACGGAGAGAGATGAGACTCGGGTTACATCACAGAACAATATCCGTAAGGCGCGGCGGCCTGGTGACGAGAAATGAGGTTCTGCGAAATTATTTGACATAATATGCAGATACGTACTTGCATTTGCATGTGTCGCGATGCGAGTGCCCATCTAAATCAGCTCTCAAACAAATACTTTTAACAAGCCCCTTGCGATCGAACGTGAGAGCACTTAAGTTTCTTATGGATTTGATGATATTGATTCAACGACTATACAGGGTGTCCCACGGCGGAGCCAAATGAAGTTGATACATATTAGTTATTTCATAATAAATTAAACTATTCCCGAACCTGAACCATAGTTGTATATACTGTGCATTTTTTTAATTTGAACATTTTATTTCCAGCTGTTTGAGTAATTTTCTTCCAGAAAAAGAAAAAATACAGACGAATTTCCTTAAATCGGTAAGAATTATTAGGTACACTTTTATCTTGCGCGTCTACAGTTGTATAAGCATATAAAAAATTAATGCCAATGAAACAGTAGGTAATGAAAACCTACTAAAAGGAACGCAATGACTAACGTTTGGGGGAA
Organism: Emmelina monodactyla; assembly: GCA_916618145.1. Taxonomy (NCBI): domain Eukaryota; kingdom Metazoa; phylum Arthropoda; class Insecta; order Lepidoptera; family Pterophoridae; genus Emmelina; species Emmelina monodactyla. The sequence continues at coordinate 7,919,248 of OU745304.1, read as the reverse complement.
CGTGAAAGAGAAATGAAAGAATTCAAATTGTTTTCAGCTTTATATTTAAAGCATAAGATTGAGTTTAATGTTATGTGCTTACACTCCGAGCACGAAAATATGACTGTGTCTGGAAGGAAGCTGTCAATATCTCATTATTTCCTCTTCAGAATCTATTTGAATAAGTAATATAAAATAATAGCTGCCAGTATTCAAGCAATAAGTTTCCTACATAGTGCTTATGCACATTACACAATGTCAAAAACTACAGGTGATTGCAGTCTCAATGCAATGTGTTTCCGACACCCTTCCCTGAATTAAAAAAATATAGAATGATTCGGAATTATCTTTAAATATGCATTTCCAGGCAGTAAGTCGCGGGAAAAACTTTGATTACGTTGAAAAAATCATTTTAATATTTTAAAACTTGAAATTAACAATTCCTTAGCGATTACCAAAATCATTGCGAAACACTTGCAAAAACATAGACCACTTCTTTTAAAAAAAAATGTTAATTGATGAAGGATTCGTTTACGGTACAATTGGTACGAACTTCGGATTAAAAAAAAACATTTGGTTAAGTGCTCCGATAAATATAAATCAAGTAAGACACGATAAGAATCACTTTAAAATAATACCCTCGTGATTTGAATTTTAATAATATTTCAAGGTATGTACATATTATACCTACTTTGAGTTTTGGACTATAGTTTATTAAATATTTAGTCATACATATAATATTTAAAGCAATGTAATTATAGATTTATTATTGGTCTTCGCTCTCGCTCTTACTAGATGAAGCACAAAGGAAGAAGTAGCCGCAACAACAAAGCTATTGTTTACATGCAGTGCTCCACTTAATAAGAGCGAGAGAGCCGGGGGACCAATAATTAATTAGTACCTAAGTACTGGTTTTAAAAACAAAGCCTACAGGTTCATGAATAAGTACTAAACTGAACAATGTTTGTATGAAGTCTTGAATGTAGGTTTCTTTAATAAAGGATAAGTTGAACAAGCCCATAAAAGTCTCGTTTGTAAATAAAAGTTACGTTAGAAGATAAGTATGTCTATTGAAATTCATATGTTATTTAAAACCTAGGACGAGGAGTTTGTAACTTAGTTAACTATTGATATATGCTTGGTTATCTTACGTTATTATGTTATTACTGTTCTAAAGTTTACATTAATAATTGATTCAAGGTTTTTTTGCAATCCTTCTACACCTTAATTGGTAACGTGATATTTTTCAAAGATAGTTTTTTCCTTTCAAAATCAAAATTTTATAAAGTAAATTATTTTCTTTATAGTTTTTTTTTATATTTATCGCAATACCTTTATGTCCGAGTTACTTTGTAACGCAAATTTTTTAGTAAGACTATTCTATGACTATTTCTCTTTTCATGATTATTATAGGTAAGTAAAGTAGCAAAAACTTCTATTGCATAGATTTATTATTGGTCTTCGCTCTCGCTCTTACTAACTAGATGGAGAACTGGTACTCGTAAAATGCGGCATAAAATAGTATGCCGAATTCGGCATACTCGAACCTACCCGAGCTAGTGTCATTCATTGCATACCTATTATGCAGGGGCGTAGTTACCAAAACGTATTAATTTTTGGCCCCCGGGTTACTAAGCGAAGATCAATAATAAATCTATGTTCTATTATATATTTTCATAGGTACATTTGTACCTACACAAATGTAAAGTCTGTATCATATCTCATGTCTGCCGACACCAAATGCCCCCTCCTTCTCGTTTACGCAACTGTTGGAATGTGATGTTAAAAAGAATATCCTTAATATCTCTTCCAACTCTACTGGCTGTGATAACATTAGCCGTGCTATGATAGTTCCTATTATTGATATCCTTGTTCCTATTATAACCCGACTTTTTAACAAGTCAATTCAGTCCCAAACGTTTCCTTCCCTTTGGAAAGACACTAATGTTATCCCGATCCCGAAAAAGTGCACTCCTGAATCTGACCAGACTTTCCGTCCTATTTCTATTCTCCCATTTTTGTCCAAGGTTCTTGAGCGTCTTATCCACCACCAACTTAGTACCTTCCTTTACTTAAATAATCTCCTCGATCCCTACCAGTCCGGGTTCCGTCCTGGTCATGGCACGGCTACTGCGCTAGTTAATATCACAGATGACATTCGTCTCGGTATGGAGAACAAGCTGTTGACTGTACTGACACTACTTGACTTCAGTAATGCGTTCAATACCGTAGACTTTGACATCATGCTACGTATTTTGGGTTCTTTTAACATATCTCCATCAACAGTTGCTTGGTTTCGTTCCTACTTGTTCGGTCGCCGGCAACGTGTGTGCACTGAGAATGGTGTTTCTAACTGGGTCGATATCCAAGCCGGTGTGCCGCAAGGTGGCGTGTTGTCTCCTCTCCTTTTTACTATTTTCATTAACTCAATTACGCAACAACTTTCTTCTTCCTACCATATGTATGCAGATGATCTACAGATTTACACTTCAGCCTCTCTCGAAAACCTATCTGAAGCTATAAGTAAAATAAATCGTGACTTGTCGATAATTTCTTTATGGAGTTCTCGATATGGTCTCTATATTAATCCTAGTAAGTCACAAACTATCGTAATAGGAAGTCCTTATATCATCTCACGAATTGATTGGGATCTCCTTCCACCAGTTCTTTTAAATGGAGTCCATATACCTCAAAGTGTAACTGTCAAGAATTTAGGTGTTATATTCGACCAAACCCTTTCATGGAAGAAACAAATTGAGGACGTGAGCCGAAAGATGTTTGCCGCGACCAATTCTCTCCGGCGTTTACGTAACGTCCTGCCAATTGCAACTAAAGTTATGATTGCACAAACTCTCTTCCACCCTATTCTCGACTATGCTGATGTCAGTTATCTTGACCTTACGGAAGAATTACTTAACAAACTTGAGCGCCTTCAAAACCTTTGTATTAGATTCATATTTGGCTTGCGTAAATATGATCACGTCTCTGAATTTCGCAGTAAACTCAAGTGGCTTCCAATTCGCCTTCGCAGGAATACGCATATCCTATCCCTTCTCTACCGTATTCTGTTCGATCGACAAAGTCCGAACTACCTCAAAACGCTTTAACTACCTGTCCAAAAACAATGATCGTGCGTTACGATCATCACACAATCTCCTCCTGACGACACCGCCGCACCGTACTGAGTTCTACAGTAAATCCTTCTCAGTGCGTGCAGTGTCGCTATGGAACGAGTTACCAGTAGACACCAAGCGTGCTCTTACGTTACAGACCTTCAAACGACTCGTCAAGACTCACTTTCTTATCTTAATTTAGTATGTACTAACTCACGGAGTTTATATTTAAGCAAACAAATCATTCTGCTGATGTTATTATAAGTATTTATTTAATCCTATTTGAATTATATGTATGTAATATTATAAATATCTACTAAAATTTAGTATATTATATTTATTTGTACGCCAACCTGCTTAATCATTATACTATAACAATCCTCTTTCACTGCTGGGTTTGCCTGGAAGAGATCGCTTACTAGCGATAAGGCCGCCTAGTTGTACTTCTACATTAATAATTTACCTATTCTGTATATTTTATCTGGTGTACAATAAAGAATTAAATAAATAAAATAAATAAATAAATAAAGTACAATAACCGATGAGTGTAGCTGGAATATTAAGAGCAAATCATGAATGCAAATTTACCTGAATGTTTCTTTTTTTTTCTTCTTTCTGTGACGATTTACAGATTTGCCGCCTCTAGGCTTTACATTTTTGCCGCTCCTATAAAATTTAATGCCCTCGTTTGCAACTACATTACGCACGGTCTATTTGTTACATACTTTTTTTTAAAGCTGATGTTGTAAAATACCGACAGTTCTTTTATACTAATGATGAATGAAGTTTTTTTCACTTGATCTTATGTCCTCATCTCGAGATATTATGGCCAAACTACAAATATTAAAACGCAGATGATTTGCGGGAGGTATTAATGAATAGAAAATAGATAGAGTTTATAGCATCTTTGTTGAATTTCCAAAGAGAAATTATATTTGACTAATCTTTGATATTGAATCGTCGGTAAAGAATTATACAGGGTGGCTGAAAAAGAAACGCCCATAAACATTTTTAGGTGCCTCGTTTTGAGATGAATCTGAAATACCCCCTTGATAGTGCATAGTCTTCGAGTTAAAATTTTGTTTAAGATTTTTTGCAAAATTGTTACTTGAAAAATTTAGCCAGTGTCTTAAAAAATTAAAGGTTTTCTTTATTGCTCTCTTTGCTTCTAACTCTTTTCAAACCGTGCATTTATACAAAAAATCATCAGCCTAATGAAATTATTTAAGTTACTGTTGATTTTGCAAGAAAGCTTTTAAATCTTAACTCGGAAACTACGCAAAATCGTAGAACATACATGGAGTTGTTTCAGGGCTCACTCAATACTAAGAACTAGTAATGCAACGAATACGAATATTCGTATTCGCCGAATATGATAACAATATACAAATAATTTATGTAAAACGGAACGCCACTTTATTTCAGAAATACATGTATCAAAACACGCACTGCCAAATTTATTGCCATCTGAAGATCCGCTACATTTTTGGCGACAAGATGTTCATTTTCCAACGCTGAAATGATTGGCCCAGATTTTTTTTTTCACTAAAGTCGTCTACTGTATCTTCTGAAAGACTTTTTTCTACAGCTGGAAATATACAAACAGAAAAAAGAAATCGTTAAACAACTAATTTTACGCAAATTGTGCTTTTCGAATATAAAATTTTAAAAAAAGTTACTTTTCTTAGCTGTTTTAATATATTTGTAACTATTCGTATTCGCAGAATAGTAAAAAAGCTATTCGTATTCGTAAAAGTGTTATTCGTTGCATCACTACAAAGAACAAAAAAATTTTTTGCACGTCCCTTTTTTCGATTGGCACCGTTTATCTATGCCCTAACTGCTTTAGCAAGGCTTTACCATAGACAAAAACAATAAAAATAATCCAACAACATAATAAATAACTGTACTTTGGAATGTTATAATGTTTAAAAAGCGAGATGGAACACTCAAAATGGCTTGAAATTACTTGCAAAATGTTTAGTTTTTTTTCTCAATGTATGTTTTTGATTAAATCAAAAATAGCAAATCTGCCGCCCCTTAGAATCTGCCTTACAAAACAAATTCAAAAAGATAATAAAATTTACTTTGGAATCCTACTAATATTATTAACTAGAGGCCGCTCGCGACTCCGTTCGCGTAGAAGTCGGTTCCCCGTGGGAATGCGAAGTTTTCCCGCGGTAAAAAGTTTTCTTAATTCTTTCATACATATATTTTTGGTTTCTAGAACCGTTTTCGCAGCGCACGCAACGGAAGCCCTCAAGGATGAATAATTTTCCCCGTTTTTTCCCCATTTTCCATTATTTCTTCGCTCCTAATAGTTGCAGCGTTATGTTATATAGCCTAAAGCCTGCCTCGATAAATGGTCTATCCAACACAAAAAGAATTTTTAAATTCGAACCAGTAGTTCCTGAGATTAGCGCGTTCAAACAAACAAACAAACAAACAAACAAACAAACTCTTCAGCTTTATAATATTAGTATAGATGTGAAAGTTTGTAAGGATGTATGGATGTATGGATGGATGGATGGATGGATGTTTATTACTCTTTCACGTAAAAACTACTGGATGGATTTGGATGAAACTTTGCAGTAATATAGGTTATACATGAAAAACTTCTCATTCCCACGGGAAACCGACTTCCACGCGAACGGAGTCGCAGGCGGCCACTAGTATTATAATAAGTTAAAAATGGTAAAATGTTAAGACAATTTTTCTCTATGTATGTTTTTAATAAAAAAAAATAGAAGCAAATCTGCCGCCCCCTAGAATCTGCCGCCCTAGGCTCCAGCCTACTCAGCCTAGTGGTAAATGCATCACTACCATGGTGTGAATGGTTCTTACCGGTTAGCTTAAAATGGCTACTTTATTAAAGAACAAAATCATGTCGAGGCGTGTTCTTAAAACAAATGCTACACATGTGAACACCCATTTTGTGATGACGCATTGTAAAACATTTCATAAATACTAAATATTCAGTTTTCAAACTAGAAAGAGAAACACAATGCGTTTGTAGAGCATTGTCTCTTTTAAACTGTAGATACTCTTTTATAATGTTTGCGAATAATTTCGAATTCAACACACGTAATCTTCGTCGACTGGCGTAAGATAATTTGGTGTTTTCTTGTTTATTCTATTTTTGCTCTTACTACGTGAGATATTTGTATTATGTAGAATGGAAGCAACCGTTTTATTAAAGAAAAATATTGGTTTCTTATAAAGATCCAGCGTGTTCGCTGACAAAAATCTGTATCAGTAGTTTTTTTTTTAATATCATAAAGAGAATTTAGAATACATTTCCTACTTGAAATTAAGCTTAGGGCCGATTTTTCAATAGTCAGTTAAGCCTTCAGATAGGACTTATTCTATGGATAGCAAGATTGTGAATTTTTCAATTAGCGGATAAGCTCTAACAGAAGGTTAAACTCGATAACTGACTGAAAAACTTAGCTGCCTCTTTTTGCCTCAGTTAGGCAGTTATCTAACAGATTATTTGACGTTTCTGTCATCATGCGTATGTAAATATAGGATAATTTATTCGTGTTTTGCTTATTTTTTGTAAAACCATGGATATTTTACTTTATTTGAAGACAATAATGTATAGTTATCAAAACGGGACAAAAATAATATATAACAAGAGGTTTAATTTTGAATATCTGTGCAATAAGCTATTGTTGACATCACAGATGTATACATTTCTAGATGGAGTAATACGTTTGATGTGTGCGTGTCACAAATAACACACTGCTAAAGATACGCTATATCAAAATGAGGATTTTTTAAGAATTATATTAAAATACTAAGTAGTTATTAAGACATACAGTAACATAAAGTATCTCTGAGTATATGAAATACCAAATCGATTTTTTAAAAAAGCATCAAAAATGTTCTTAGCAATCAATATAATAAGATAGAAATACTTTCTCAAAGTTTACAGACACATGTTAAAATATATTGTATTTGTAACTTTTATTTTTATTTTTTTTCGGTGGGCTCCATCTAGTTTTCGGTATATCTATGTATTATCGTTGACGGCAAGTCTTGATGTCATACCTAATTTTTTGTCAATTGGGACACCCGCTGTCAATGCGTTGAAAGTTTACAGTCCTTTTCTAACAACTGTAAAATATATAAGAATGTCTCTTTCTTGCACAAATATCATTAGGATAGCTAGCAGAGGGTTATCTGACCATTGAAAAATTGAAACTTTATTATTCGCCTCAGTTAAAGCTATCTGGCTGTTCGATATCTGGCGTTTTAATTATCTATTGAAAAATCGGCCCTTAGACTAATAGGCTATTTGACAAGTTTTCAAAAACCAGTTTTTATTATTTGGTAGATCTTAAGGAACCCTGCAAAATTTGTTATTTTTTATTCTGGTACATATCTGCTGAAAAATATCAAAATAAACATTCAATATTTGAAAAGCGCGCGAAAACGCTACTTTGGCAGTATGGCGGAGTCTGTGACGTCACATGCCTGGAGTGTTGCCAGATTAGGGTACTTTTACCCTATTTTGGCAAAAAAAAATATTAAATCCTCTGCAACTATTCAAAACTCTCTTATTAAATAAAATTAATTACTTCTAAATATACTAATATATTACTTTTAAAATGGGACTCAAGACTGACATTATTATGACTAATCCAAAAATAGTGTATTGTTTTAATGGTCTTGCATATTGCATTCAATGCTCCTGTACTGTGGACTGCAGCACCTTTTAGGAGTTTTATACATGTATAGACCTACTAGTGGCTGCCCGCGACTACGTTCGCGTGGAAGTCGGTTTACCGTGGGAATAAGATGTTTTCCCGCGGTAAAAATTACCCTATGTGTTATTCTGATGTTACTATATTACTGCAAAGTTTCATCCAAATCCGTCCAGTAGTTTTTACGTGAAAGAGTAGCAAACATCCATACATACTCAAAAACTTTCACATTTATAATATTAGTAGGATTTAAACCAATATCTATCCAAACACTGAGTTTTACATTCTATTTATATTTGGGGATATGTGTAATTTATCAAATAAAACCATTGTCTGAATTTTATTTTTATTTAATCTTCATTAAACATTAAAAATAACTTATGGCTTAAGCAAACCTAACAATCATCAATTAGGTAGATACTGTGATGTAACACTATGAAATAATAGTACTACAATACAATACAATACAACAATACAATACACTACAATAACATCAAATTACACAAAGAAAACTGTTTTGACATCACTGTGTTAAACTCGGGTTGATATTTTAACAGTTCACAGTTAACAATTTTCCTTTTTTTGTTTAACATTTTGGAGCTTTATGCACAACTGATCTACAGTCACATAGTTTAATGTTGTGCCTACTTTAGAGAGCCTTGGGTTCCCAAAAACATTCCACCTTAGTACAAGAAGGCTCCTCTGTGTGATGATGGGTCCACATGAGAAATGCCACTGCATGTTTCCAGCCACCAGCTGAAGCTGCACAGTCCAAGCACCAACATATAACTATTACACCCTTTCTTTTGTCTATCACCATTGTAATGTTGTAAGAGCCGCTCTTAACCTTGTGTTTAGGACAAATCTTACACTTCATTGTGCAATTACTGGGACTTGCGACGCAATTGCACATATTCAATGGCATCATCTCCATACGATTCTCTTGCAGACCTGGAAAAAAAAAAAACAAAATATCGTTTATGTTCATCATAACATCAACATAACCTATAAAAGTTCTTGCTCACTGTGCAAGTTCATCATTATTTCACTTTCTTATTATACAACTAAGTTCTAATAAAGTGTTTTTATACTTACTTTGCTGTTTTCACATTTTTAAGCTCCGAAGCAAAGAAATCGGAATTATTTTTGAAAAATAATCCGACCATGATTGCGTCGACTATGGGCAGGTTTCTACTGTCTGCTTTCACAAAATCGTTGTCCATGCTTGACAGAATTTGTAAAATAAACAAATAAATTACACGAAATCAATGGAACATCTTAACAAAACAGTTTTGAAAGCTAATAACACAAGTAGGCGTATACGTAGGCGAATGATGTTTGTTTATTTACGTGCATGTGACGACATCATAAACCCGACCAATCAGGAGCGTTTTGTGTCACGTGGAAAAGGTTTAGAAATATTCATTTTAATTAATGGATTTAAAAATAATATAATTATTATATTTAACTTACGTTACCAAATATCCATTTTTAAACTCATAATACATACTGAAAACAGTAATTAACATTTTATTTTCCACATTGTCAAATAGCCTATTGTAGTCTTAACGCACTCACTTCGACATTGGCTTGACAATAAAAAAAATCGAACTGTCTCACCTTTCAACATACTTATGACAGGCTGTTTTATGCTTCAGCAGCGTCAAATAATAATGACTCTTCAACGGGTTTCATTAACAAGTTTATTAATTTTAGCTGTAATTTATCGCAACCCGGTATTGATTTATCGTTATGCCGCTGTCAACCGCATCTTACAGTTTTACAACGAAGCATTGCATTCTTATCCTGAATCTATACGATTATCTTCAAGAATAGTTCATATTCCTGCTATTGGCTCCCATAGCTGTCGTATGAACGCATATTTAAGAAATGCCACATTATTTTCAACTGATAAAGGAAAGGGAGACCAAGTAGATGCGTCTACGCAGACGGAAGAAGAGCAGCCGCAGCCCAAAAAGAGAGAGCGATATGACCCTGTCTCTTTCGAACGACCTCCCGACCCGGACAATCCGGGCAGGAGTCGAATTCAGGACTATGACCAGTTCGCGAGATACAGAGACCTGTCGAGACCACCTGACTCACATTATCAAAGACCAACGTCCAAAGCCGTGATTGGACGATTCAATATTATTGGGTGTGGAAGCGGCTTGATATTTACATGGTTGATATTAGGTAGTATTTAATAAAAAGGATTTATAAGGTATCTAATTTTATTTTGCTACGGCGTAGTCTGTAGTATAAAGACATCAACGCGTTCTTAATTCGTATTAAAACTGCTTTTACATTAACACCATATCTTGGATAAATTATGTAGATTACGTGCAGGTTGGTTACCAACGATTGCTAGCTAGCTTAAGCCCAAAATCAAAAAGGAATCAATTTTTTTTTAAAAAATTCAGGTTTTTTTTTCAAAAAAATATAAAGGCCACTGCTTCACAAACGTAAACAACTATTAGCAACTGGCATTAAAAAAACCATTTAAAACACACAAACTATATTAATCCCAACTAACGCTACTACAAGATAACTCAGTCTTATGACATCCGCCGCAGATTGCCTCCGTGAAAAGCCCATATCAGCTGGACCGGTTCTGTAGTCTGACTCAGTAGGTCCACTATCATAGGGCCTCCTCTGATGGGCTATCTGCTGCGTCTGAGTGGACGTGTCCTTGGATTCTGGATCATTCTGGTCGTCACCATTGCCGTCGCCATTGCCATTACCGTTAGCATTGTTGGTGGAGTGGGCGAAAATTACTCCTGCAATAAGGTTTTTATTAAGTTTATATGCAAAAAGTGTATGGTTGATGAAGTTTAATCGAGCTGTTTTGTAGCTGTTAGATAGAAGTAAGTATGTGGGAATTTTCAACCTTAAACTAAAGTTTCCCGTTTGGTAATATGTGGGTTTAACAAAACAATTATCAGACATATTTTTGGAACGAAGTTCCTTATTTTTCTTATTAAAACTGCCACTACAAGAACTTTTAAAAGGAAATCGTGAAACAGGAAAACGTATTGCAATTCCAAAGATTATTTCTTATTTAAGATAATATTTATTTTTACCATTACCGTAGTCAAGGTTTGCAAATGTAGCATGAATCGCATAGCTCGTATTATTAACGGGATTTAAACAAGGCACAGTTAAACTATTGTATTGTATTTGAAATAAGCGGCTGAAAGTAGTAATTGGATTGCGATAAAATATTATTAAAATCAAAATAAGGCTTGACAGGGAAATATGCAATTGCGACATGTTTACTTATAAATCCATAGGATAGGAGAGAAATGTCATAAAAAAACTATGTGTCTGTGCCCAATAAACACATGCATATTAGAATGAGACTTTATTTAGTATTTTAATCACTACTCAAAACATAAACCACCTTTTAGGGGTTTATCTGTGTTTTTAATACACTCAATGTACAAAAATAATAAAGTAAGCCTACTTGTAAATATAAAAGTTTTATGTAGGTACTTAAATCCTTTTTTTTACATGTAATGTTTGTTTTTATTTGATACCGACTATTAAGTAGTTTAGTAGGACTCGACCACAAACTATAGTAACGAGCGTTAATTTGAAATAAAATTGTAAGACTTAAGATTCAATGATATAGAAAATGAACAGTAGGCCATTAGCAGCAATTAATTAAAAAAATGATGTCACTAACCCTCAACGTCACTACCGGATAGGTAAACAAAAAAATGACATCTGTTATAACAAAACCAAAATTTTACTTGTGCATATTTTTACTTATACCTAACTTTGCGCTCACATCACGTTTTTTATCACCACATTTACTTGATACCGTGAATAAATATGCATTGTTCTCAATAAACTCTTACTTCCCTACCAGTAAGCAAAGGCTAGAAGAACTAACATGGAATTTAGGCAATGCCAACGGCAGTTACTCTCGTAGAAACTTATCTTTGAGAGATGGTGACCAAGATGAAGAGTTCCAGCCTTACAGACGTAGACCACGCATATACCATGATCCCGTAGGCTTTGAAAGGAAATTCGATCCTAACAACCCTACCCGAAGTCGTATTCAGGACTACGATGAATACGCTCATAGACCAAGGAGGTCGTCAGCTAAAAATCCTGATCCAAGAGTATGGATTTTCATCACTACAGCTGCAGCAGTACTTAACAAGGGTAATATGCTGATGGATTCTGAACCAAAGAAAGGCAAGAGAAAATAGATGGAATGAAATGGAAAAGGGTTTAAAAATTGTTATTTTTATTTCATTTATATCTTTGTAATTGAGTATATCTTTTGTTTAGTCTGTATATATTTTTTTGAGTGTAAACAATTTATATAAATATCTTCGATTGTAATAAACCTTTGATATAATGGTGTATGATTATAGATACAATAAAAAACATTGAAATAGTCACTATATAAAATCTTTCTTTATATTTTTGCGTTAAAATATAATCTTATCACCCAATCAATAATACATTATTGTAAGACCACACGATAAATACTGTTGTCCCAGTTAAAACGACGCTGATAGATAGGTGTATGAGTTAGTAACTTTTGTAGAAGTAGTAGTAGCCACTTAAACCCTTCAAAAGAAATACTGCTGAGTTCTTCACGATAAAGAGTGTTGACGCTTTATTGCATTCGATAGAATGGGATATAATCTGGTAGCACAGCGGTGCTCCCGCCTTTTCTCGAAGAAGTTCAGCATAACTGCCAGCAATTGTGATGGATTTTTAGAACTACGGCCCCAGGCCAATTTAGATTATTTTTACAATTTCTAAATTGATATAAGCGACATTCATGTCGACAAAATATTTCGTTACTCTACTCTGTGAGAAGATAGAATAAGTGGACATAGTAATTATGACGAAAAAAAGTTCATCACGACACAGCACGTCATCATATGACGTATATGCCCAAAAGAACCTTAGCAAAGCCGAAGATATAATCCTCTTAAATTTCAAACATTGGATGATTTTTTATTTTGTTTTGGTGTTCATTGTTGTTATTATCGTATTGATTATTGTTTTATTTCTAAGAATGTAAGTTACTTTATCAGAAGTTGTAATTTTTTTTCCTGATGTTTATTTATTTTGTTTTGGTGTTTGTTTGTTGTTTCAGGCCCGGCATACGGCACTGTCACCGCCCAGCTACTACTGATACTGCCACAAATTGTGATATTCCTTATACGGTTCCACAAAAGCTATAAGTTGTCTCTACAATTATTTAAACATTGATAGTTTCCGAGCAAGTTGAGTAAACAATGCGCAACCAACGATTCCTAGCCCTTGCATTAATTATTTTCATAAATATTGTCGCCGTTCTCTATGTGATAATGAATCTTTACAGTCTGAAAGTAACGCCCTTGATGTGGGTACCTACTGATTTTCAAAACATTAGCTTTTCATTTGTGGATATAGGGAAACAACCAAGTATGATACCATTGGCAGCTAAGCCTACTAATAGTTCTAATCGGAAGGGGTCTCTGAACAATGAAGACCATTTATCAGAGTTAACATTACATCGGTTGCGAAGGTTACTTAATTGTAAAGATAAAGAGTTTCTGCCTAGGTCGATGCAGCGAGGAGAGTTCATAGTGCTGGAAAACTTTGTCCGTGCAGAGCATGGACCGATTCAATGCCATGAAAGTGTCACTTATACTACCAATAGTGACTACCGATACCTGGACAATTTGCTTGAAGTGGTAAAAAGGTAACTTTACTTTTATTGCCCAATAAGTCGGAAAATATACCGTTTACAAGTGCCCTAACAAAATATAACTATCTCCATTTATAATTGTTGAAATTATTTTTTAATTCAACTTACTCGAAGTCGCCTTAGGCCAAAAGGTAACGATAGTAGACTACACATAACATTGTAGTCTCCAAGAGCAGTATCTGTTACTATTTCTTCGTATAATGAGGTAATCATTTGAACAGGTGGCCACACCCAGTGAGCGTGTCAGTCTACGCCCCTGGAACTGACTTCCAGGCCACCCTCGACAGCATCAGGTATCTGCGAGACTGCGCTGGCGACGACCGCATCAAACAATACGTTACGTTTCATATCTTCTTCAGCCCCAAACACATGCCTAGTCAGGTGGGAACTACTATAAGTTTGTCTTAAAAAAATCTACCTACTAAAATTACTATTACCTTACGAGGTTTAAAAAATGACGTTATAGTTTTTTACAAGTTTGTCCGTTATCACGCAGATTCCATCATCAGAACAGTTCCTCCAATCAGTCTACGTCTGTCCTTACCTTCCTCCATATTCCAACATAACTACCACATTTAAGAAGAAACTCGGTTTACTCTACCCAGTGAATGTGGCCAGAAACATAGCTAGAGATGCAACGCTCACGCACTTCATGCTAGTAGTGGATATTGAACTGTATCCTAGTATAAATATAGTGCCTAGGTTCTTGAATATGATCGCAAGGAATGCAGTGCCTCTGAATACTTCGAAAAACCCTAGAGTGTTTCCTCTTACGCCTTTTGAGGTAGATGTCTCAGTTAAAGTAAGTGAAACTTTTATTAAAAATTTGAAAACAAACGAAAATCTTGTCTTTACGCTATTTGGGCGAATGGCATTCAGTCCAAACGCGATGTAGTCATATTGAGATTTAGTCATAAAGCGATCTAGTCATACTGCGTACCTAGTCATATTGAGATGAAGTTGTAACGCTTCTATCCCTTCACAAGAAGGCACGTATCACGGACAGTTTCTACGCAGACACCAAGCATTATCATTTTCCAACCGCTCGTCACCAAGCCTTGAGACAATCTCCGTCACTCTGACAGCTGCTCTCTCGATGTCACATAGACTCTGTCTAGCACCATATTTAGTACTGGCATGGCAATCCGCACTCTTCTTATATCAACCATAAGCATAGTCGATCTCCGACATATCTTTAACTAACCACCTATTGATTTAGAAGTTTTGGTGCAAGAGTGAGACTTGTTTAGTAAATATTATTCAACTTTGTAGGCGCCGTTGACGAAAACGCAACTTTTGGAGTTACTAGCTCAAGATAAGGCACAAGTCTTTCATAAATTCGTATGTAAGAATTGCCACAAAACACCGAAAGCAAAACAGTGGATTAAAACCAAGGATACCAATTGTAAGTCTTATTAAAGCACTGACCTAAAAATTGGCATGCATGAGAGAATTTGTCTATTACATGCTTTTTTTTCGTTTCCTATATTTTTTTTATTTTCTGTTACTATTGGCTAGTCCAGCACCAGTTGGATTTTACTTCTGTTATCTTCGAAGTTTTTTAAAATACATCTTTTTCAGCTATGGATGTTTTCACGGTAGGCAAGAGATACGATGAATTCAAACAATGGGAACCTATGTATATTGGCACTAATCTCGAGCCATACTACGACGAACGACTGAGTTGGGACGGCAAAATGGACAGAATATTGCAGGTAGACCTAAATTTTAAGGATTAAAAACATACTATTCGATTGCTTTTACTCCTGTAAGAAATAGTCATATTTTCTCACGATCAATGTCCTTGTAAGATTCAAGGAGCATCGACTCCCGAAGTCTGTTTTGATGTTGCCATATTTTATCAGCTACACATTAAATTTTGCGCAGAACTGAACTACCTTTAGTAGTCCCTATAGTTAGTATTTCTTATCTAAGTTTATTAAAATTACATTTCTTTCAGGGTTACATTCTATGCTTGAAAAACTACGATTTCATGATCTTGAATAACGCATTCTTAGTCCACAAGCCCGGAATCAATAAGAATATAAAGGAACACGAACGGAACAAGATAGTAGACAGGCAGTACAATTACATTTTCAAAGCAATTGGTCCAGAGTTGACAAAACTATATGGAAGTAGACCAGGATGCAAGATATGACTAACTAGAAAAATATGTGAGTTTGAGTTACTTACATGATATATTCAGTGTTTTATTGATAGTGGTTGATGTTTTCTATGGTGTAGTGGTAGAGCTTCGTCTTCTATGCGAAACACATGCGAAAGCTTTCGGGTTCGACTACCGGTACAAATCATAATGTGAAGTAGGTACCTACACAAAAAATATATTTTCTTCCCAAGTGTATTGTATAGTAGTACCTATAACATAAGATAACGCTTACTGGAGGACCAAACAATTATTGACGTTATCTGAAAATTAATCAAACACTGTAAGGCTGATATAGGTCCTTATTTGTGTGTGATTTTTCTGCAATGATTGTAAAAATTGGATCTTCAAAAACTAACGTGCGAACTTGGTACGTGTTGGCAGTTAACAGGCTCGCCTCCTTGATTTACCTAGCAGTGAATTCATAGGTATTTCAACGATCTTTCTTTTCGCTCTTTAGTTTGGAATCGTTATTGACGCAAAAATGATGTAAAAAGTTCTATGTTAGTAGTTTTCTGGATCAACTAAATAGCAGGTAGTTGCTTTATATAATAAAATGTTTAATTTTTGGTTAAAAAGTTTATAATAACTGTTCTGGTGTTTGTTGTAGCATATGAGAGAAATAAAACATAGTATAAAATAGTTTTCGTTTATTTCAATATTTCCGATTACAAATCGAAGCTCTTATACATGTTTTAGCGGTAGATTATGATAAGCCGTACATGAGGCTTAGTAATTAATTGCTTTACCCGAGTTTTTTTATATAAAAAGTCGTAAATGATCACAAATGCTTACTTAAGATTGTAAATGATTCAGATCCACCTTGTAGGTTTAGCGAGTCTTACGACTAAGAGGCACTTTCTTCTGACCCTGCGTACGTGGAAGTAAAAAGCCTCCATTACTTTCGATACAAAATTTTACCTTATTCCTTTACTTAACTATATGTAGGATTTTAACATATGAAATCAGATTCCAGATAAACGAAAAGTTGGTGTTACATCAATTCGTATTACTAAACATAAAAACATAGTTTTTTTACAATACAGTAAAGTATAAGTATATGTACACACAGATCATGAAACTGGCTACTTACTTTAAATTAAAATACACAAAGGCAATCATAACATCAACCTTTAACATTCAAAATAAGATGCATTTGGAAAAAAAACATGAATAAATGTCAAAATGGTTTTAATCGAGTCATATTTTGGATAAAATATAAAAAATTGAGTAATTATATATTTCGAACATGGATTAAGAAGATAATAGTCAGCTGGAACCAAACTTCAACTAGCAAGCAGTAAAGTGAAAACGCACCACATGCATTTAAACCATAACCGTGACCCAAATACACAAATGATTCAATATGTACAACTAATCTACTTTATTTAAACTAATGATATAAAGTTCTTAAATTATTTCCTATTACGACATTGGACGTGGTGTGTTTCATCACTTCACTTCAAGTTGGTGCTTAACTATTACTTCTTTATTGGATATAGAACACTATATGGTTATACAGGGTGTTTCTTAAGTGGCTTTTGACTCTAACCTTTTTGCAACGAAATAATCGATTTCGGACAGTAAAAAAAGGAAAATATTTTTAAGAAGCGCAGAATTCTACTGAAATTTAGTTAAAGAAAATTTTTAAAGTAACAAAATTTCCTTAAAAGTAGGAAAGGAACATGTCGGAGTAACATTGCTTTTGGGTCAAAAGTCATTAAGAAATCATCATAAAACACAAATTTAAAACATCTGAATTTTATAAACATGAGATTTCGTAGAAATAACCTATTTACAATGGATATGCATTCAATATAAGAAATGTTAAGTAGTAAATCATGGAGTATCTTATATTTTAAGGTTCGAGTAAGTATTTCTATCAAACATCTAGTTTGCAGGATGTTAGATTTTTTCAACACAAGCACGACTAGAGAAGTGGTTTTTTTTTCTTTTCTAGTAGATATGCGTTCTTTTGAATACTTAAAAATATATTCTAATATAGCAGAAGGTTTATGAAAGCACAGATTAAACATTCGTAAAAGGTATAGTATTACAACATGGCAATTCCATATGGAAAGAACTACTCAAATTAAGTATATAGTCGAGTATATTCTTAGCATATTATTCATATATATAGTCTTGCCCGTATACAAAAATAAATAAATAAAGAAATTAACTAACTAAAAATTAAAACATTTCAAACAATCGAAACGCAGATTTTTTTATTTAAACCATTATTTAATGTTGTACGGGTTTTTGGTATTTTTTTAAATCATTTTATTGTGTTTTTACGAAAACGATGAAGACTATCTTTTCAAGAATTGAAAACAACGGCTTGTTTGTAATTAATTTCAAAGCTTTTTTAATCTTAAAAGCTAAATATTTGTTTAATGATATGAATGGATCACTATCAAAAAAAGTAGAGCCTAATGGGAGCATCGCGTCTTTTTTTAAAGAATTATTAATAAACTTGATTTAAAACAGTCAGGGGTTTATTGCAATTTACTTTGTAGTTATTATTATATAAACTGGTATATATAGTTCGCGTCTTAGTTTATCGATTATTTTGTTACACAATTGACTTAGATTCATATGGAACGTATATAACGTTATATAAAAATAGCAATTGACCAAAATGTATATAAATATCATACTGGCTAATCCTTATGTATATATCACGTAGGTATTTATTATAATTATATAGTGGAATAAAATATGAAAGCACTTGTGATATTGCTTTGATTTACTGATCAGGACTGTTTAGAGAGTTGGTCTTACTTTACGGAGATTTTAAAATTGATATGTTAATCGAATCATCTCTTTGAAAAAGTAGGTAAGTGAACTGTTTTACCTCTTTATAGGTACCCTGTACTGATTGTTAGTATACTTATTCTATTTTCAAAAATATAGCAACTAGGAATCTCGTTGGAGTTTTTAAGTTAACAAGGCAGCTGTGACTTATTTAGTTATTTTCGTTCTTTGGAAGCAAAAACAACAATCTAAACACTAGAAACTATAACTAGCTTTCGATGTACTGCATCATACATCAGATAAATTAAGTAGAAATGTTCTTTTGATTGTGCGTCTTAAATTTTTTCACGTCGTTAGATTTTTGACTCATATTTCGATTCTCGAACTCAAAATTACCGACGCCATTTTGGTAGCGTCTTGACGCTTCTTTTTTTTTAAATTACGGGCGCGTTCAGCTCATCACAGCATACAGCCAGGTCGTGTACCGAAGAGTTTCTCGAATTGAGGCATTATTTCTTTTTTTATCAAATGAGCCTGCTTGCCGGCGATCTTGTCTCGTTTGGGGTCCTTCACGTACCTTTTGATTCCGGGTTTGTGAATTAAGAACGCGTTATTTAGAATCATGAAGTCGTAGTTTCTCACGCATAGAATATACCCCTGAAAAATTAAAAAGATTGTGTTATGTTTAATGATAACTGAGATAATGTTGTTTTCTTCGAGTTAAATAACTGCCGGGCAAATTGACTAGCTGCCAAATTAATATAGTCATCATCATATCCCCGAAAGGTTGTTTTTGTCTCTCTGATTACTTAGCTTGCCCTTGAAATATTGAGGTACTAAAAAAGAAACTTCATAAATATTTCAGTGAGTTTTTACCTGAGTCATCTTGTCCATTTTTCCGTCCCAGCTGAGTATTTCATCGTAGAATGGGTCGTGATTAGTTCCGATGTAGATAGGCTCCCAGTGTTTGTAGTTGCCGCTTCTCTTTCCGACGTGGAACACTTCCATTTCTGTAACATAATAACGACCAATAAAAAAAATACTAACTAGTATACAGGTGAAAAAAAGTCACTTTCAAGCAAATAAACATAACAACATCAAAATTCGATTCGGAAATTAAATTAGATACCACAATAAGTCTTATACAATATGTACGACAACATCACGGCAAAAGTTGTTCAGTTTTATTAAGGGTGAATTCACCATATTGTAACATGAATGAATGATATGTTATTGAAATGTTAAAATGGAGGAGCTTAAATAACTAAGTCAAGGCTTTTTCCAAGAAACCCTTCAGAACAGTGTCCTAAAAGGGTAGACCATTTATAGATTCACTGCATTTTATTCGAACTGCACGCGTAATGAATCTCATATCGAGGCGCCTCCGTCCCTTTAAATTAAATTTGGCGAGATTCGTCTCAAGCCCCTGAAGCGATTAATTAAAGTGTCTCAAGTGATCAATATATGTCCTCTAAGGTGAGCATGCAAAATTTGCAAGCCATAGTTTGAGACTAACAAGCTCAGAAAATTTTCAAGTGTGCTCAGAACTTAAACAAACTTTTATTGTTAATACATCAACATAGTCCGACCTACAGTTTTTTTTATTAAAGCTGACTAGTTACGACAAAAAATGTTCTACATATTAAAAATTAACTGTCCCAGTATTTTTGTAGGCCAAAACCCATGTACAATAGTGGGCTTAGTCACACCGTTGCGAGTAGCGGTGACTTGCGTGATATCGGCACCACCACCATTTACATTAACTAGAGCTATTGTATGTAATCGATACCACTAATATGATGATAGCCTTTACTAAATTAGTTGACAGCGACGGAAACACAATACGTATTGTTTGCAACGTTTAACAGACGTAAACTAATGCAATGTCGCTAGGTTTATGGAACTAATTAACTTTAACAGCGTTTTTTATTTTAGTTTTTTAACCATCTAAATAACACCACAACACCTCATTTCAATTCCACAATTTTTTATGTAGTAGGATCGAAGCTACCATAGAATCATCGCTTAAAATGTACCTAATAATCGCATGTCAAATTACACCTGCAGAACTTTCCGCAACTCTGCCAAGACGCCCAAGACAAGCGTTTGAAACGCTGCATTACCCGTCGGAAACGGCAAGACAAGCAAGGCAGAAATGAAATGTGGTGAGCGATAAATGAAAATTTAGCTTTTAGTAAGGAACTTTATAAAGCAAAAAGGCTTGTTACATTACACACTCGGAAAACACGATTTACTCATGGAAATAAATGAGATTGGTATGGAACGAGTCGAAAGCAAATAACGCTCGAAATTCTAATCAGTCTAAAGTAGGAAAACTAGTTCTGTGGGAACTTTTTGTAAATTTCAAAGTTTGTATACCTTCAGTAAGTAGAAACAGTCAGTACCTATTGAAATGTACCTAATGCTCAAAATTATTAGTAAGTTATATTTTCTTATAATAGTTATCTTAATATGCTTCAAAACACATGTTTACTTTAGACTATTAATTTTCACCTGATTTAATATTCAATATGTAAGAGACAAATACGAAAAGTCTGAGAATATCAAATACGAAAAGTATATCCTATATATAGTATGGACGATATTCCTATATTTTAAAAGTTATTCCCCTTTTCAGTTATGCATGAAGTTCAGTTTTCCACGTAGAGTGGAGTGTAGTTCAATATAACTAAAAGCTTTGGTTTGGTTTCTTCGGTATACACCCATGTCGGTCAACATTAATTATGTCAATGACTCGCACCTATATTATTGGTAACGTATTTCACGAGTCACGGCCAGAATTGGGTCATTTCTTTGTGATTGTACTATATTGCTGTTATATACATAGTAAGATGCGACCTACATATTATATTTAATGCCCATAAATCCACTTTCTTCTTTGAATACATTTAATTTTTCTTTAACTTTACTATATAAAATCCAACCAAAACCTAACCGTGTTATAGGTGTAATATGAATATTTGGTTTTTTGTTTATTAGGTATATTATGTTTAAGATATAACTTTCGTACAAGTGTTTGGCAAAGGAACAAAACACATAACTAATCTTACAGTTTTTCATCAGTTATACACGATTACTTACGATTTGTTTCCTTGGCTTTCATCCATTCCTTAGCTTTGGGTATATTGTGGCACGTCGGACAAACAAACTTGTGGAAGGGTATCGCTTCTTTCTTGGCCAACATTTTTTGAAGTTCCGTTTTCGTTGATGGCACCTAAAACGTAAATTATGAATGATATTATTAACTGTGTTGTAGTAATTATAAGTGTATGTAGAGCGTGTAACATTTGTAATCGCGATAAAAGAATACCAATTAATTTTGACGGATATGTTCGTATCCGCTCTAGGAAGTATAAAAAAGTATAAAAAGTAAGAAGCGTTTTTATCAGTAGTGGCACCGTGTACCGAAATTGTAGGATCATTGTGTAGTAAGGGTAATTCTAGTCCAAAAAACTGAAACGATTGATATTAATTGTTTGAAACATTTAATTAGGTATGTAAGTAGATTAAAAATATTACCTGCTAAAGACATAATCGAATTTAATATACGAAAACATTTAACAAAAATACCGGCCGAATTGAGAACCTCCTCCGTTTTTGGAAGTCGGTTAAAAATATGCTAGACGTTAAACTTTTTTGAGTTTTTTGATATTGTTTTATGAAATAGAACTTACTTGTACCGAGGCCTCAACCTCAAACAGACTAAGCGGGAACACTCTCGGGTTCTTCGATGTATTCAGTGGCTTTGCATTCCTTGCAATCATATTCAAGAATCTAGGCACTAGATTTCTACTAGGGTATAGTTCTATATCGGCTGCTAGTATGAAGTGCGTGAGCGCAGAATCTCTGGCGATGTTTCTTGCTACGTTTACGGGGTAGAGAAGGTTCTTTTCCTTCTTGAATGTGGTTGTCACGTTGGCGTAGGGCGGTTGCTCGGGGCAGTTGTAAGGCTTCTGTAGGAACTGTTCTGGTGATGGAATCTGTAAATTTCAAGTTAGTGGTAATGGTATGGTCAAAACTGTAGTCGTTTCTTTTTAAATCGACTAGAGCAAGAGGAATCTAAGTTACTTTATCAAAAGAAAACGTCTTATTGTTTAGTATTTAATTAAAAATTTGCATTTCATTTGTTAAACTAAAGGATGGTCTATAAAAAAGGATATGATAAAAATCTATAAAAAACCTTTTAAAAACAACGATTTCCGTAATTTGATGGTAGTACCAAGTAGATATACAGGGTTATTTGTAATTAGCGCATCACCTCTTGCAGGCTACGACTTTTTGCAAAACTTGATAATTATCACAAAAACAAAAAAACAAAAACAAATTTGCGCGCTCTGTTATTTATAACTCTGTATTTTTGTAAGAAGTTCCTAAACCGGTAGCCCCCCCCCCCCCGTCGCCCACGCGCCTGCCACGCCAGTTGCGTGCGTGTAGAGTATTGTACCGTTCAGAGGCATCTAATAAATTTGTATGGAAAAACTGTTGTTTTTTTAAATATTTTTATTAGAAATAACCCTGTATAAAATGTTAATAGATATTAATATCCCCACCTGACTAGGAATATGTTTCGGACTGAAGAAGATGTGGAAAGTCACGTATTGGCGTATGAGGTCTCCGCCGGTGCAGTCCCGCAGGTACCTGATGCTGTCCAGCGCTGGCTGGAAGTCGGTGCCGGGCGCGTGGATGGCCAGGCTCACGGGGTTCGGCCATCTGGGGGAATACTTGGTTATTCTTCATAATACTTGGCCCGTAAAAATGACGAGTCTGTTAATAGTAAGTTAGTGTACAGGGTGGGAACAGACGGTTTTCGAAGCCTAAAGTTAGGTGTTGAGCCTTAATAGTATGTTAATTCACCAAATTATACTAAACACCGGAAACAAATACAAAATAATAAATTTACAAACAAAGTATTGTATGCCACATTTTAGGATTAAACAAAACAATCAAATATTAAACACTATCAGGTGTTTGTCTGCAAGCCATTAATTTTGAATGTAATAACACTTAAATCAATACAATTGAAATTGAAAAAAATTAATTTTGTTTGTTTTATAAATTTATTTTTATTATGTTTTTTTATTCCTATATAATCGAACCCTTGCAGCCAAGCAGGGGCTTGTCAAGCACTTCTAAGTTTGTAGAATGGGATCCCCCCTTATTTGAATGTCACCATAGGAACTAAACAGTGCGTGACTGAGCTAAATATAACACAAATTGCTAAAGACGACAAACTTGTAAAAAATCGGAGATAATCTAATAAAAAATATATTTAAGTGTTAGTTTTGTTGAAGCTTAGGTACTTGTTTTTGTTTCAGACAAGATTTTGTCACGAAAAATTAAAACTTCAATAGTGGCATCAATTTCTTTTTATAAAGATCTCCTTTTTAATAACAATAGAACCTTAGATTGTAGGAACAGTAAAGGTATTTTAATTTTAGGAACAAATATTAAAATAATGAAAGGAGAAAATACATTTAAATTAAAATTTCCACTTAAAAGTATGCTATGAAGTAGTAAAATAAGTGACTTATAGCAAACTTATTTTTTTTTACCACCATTAAAAAGTTGAAATTTAATAAAACATTTTTAATAGAAGTGCTACAAAGTCAAAATTTAAAATTCTCTCATAATTAATTCAACTCAATTCAATTTATCGTTGTTGATTATCATAAAATAAACACTACTGCAACTGTTGTTTACCATAAATTCTATATCTATCTTTACAATCTTTTAGCCTAGACTAGTATAGTATTTGTAAAATGAACAAAACTAATAAACGTGACAATTAAAATAAACCTAACTAACATTATCTAGAGTAATTTCGTCTAACAACCTGCTAGGTGTGGCGGCTATTGCTATTGGTCTCCCTGATTGTGGTCCTAGATTTTGGCCCCAGAGTTTCTGATCTTTAAGCATCTTCGAGTTGCGTGCAAATTTTTAGTGATGTGATATATCGCTTGACTTAAAAACAAGTTTGCCAAGTACACTTTTTAGTAATATTTGGTTAAACTTCAGTGGTTTTTTTTTTTGTTTATGATAAGAGGCTTGTTTCTTGCTACTGTTCTTATTTTAAAAGGTTTAAATGACCAATTGGTATACATACACATATCGTAAGAACCTTGAAGTCATAGATTTATTATTGGTCTTCGCTCTCGCTCTTACTAGATGGAGCACTGGTACTCGTAAAATGTGGCATAAAATAGTATGCCGAATTCGGCATACTCGAACCTACTCGAGCTAGTGTCGTTCATTGCGTTCCTTTTATGCAGGGGCGTAGTTACTAGTTGATTTCCGTTTTGTCAAGCTTGTAAACTTGTTTACGTATTATTTGTTGCTAAGTTAAGCTGATGCGTAATATATAGGTTTATACATAAGCGACATCTTGATTTGTCTCTGAGTACTAACTCCGACAACATGGCATGGTCTAGTCCGAAGCTTATCGAATAGTATGTGTAATATTTGACACACGATCTGCCACGACTGTAAAAAGTAGCCGAAAAAATGATATTGTTTACATGCAGTGCTCCATCTAGTAAGAGCGAGAGCGAAGACCAATAATAAATCTATGCTTGCAGTAATAAATCTTTTCTTTTAGTATAATGATTGCACTCTAAAAGGTCTACAATAATAAATGCTACAATTGTAATAAGTTATGTATATCATGTCTTTTTCTATGTCATGTTGATAGTAAAACAGGGACCAAACCAACGCGGTCCCTATAGACGCGTTAACTGTTAACCTGACCACTTTAATACGGATAGTCACGCGAACGGAGGGTAGAGCAAAACTATTGATTAAATAACTGTAACGACTGCTATTTTCTTAAAAAATAATATTCAGTTTAGAAGCACATTATTTAGCTAATAACCTGTGTTCTTAGCTCCTATTTAATTTTTTCCTAAGGTTTTTGGTAAGATATTTTTTTAAGAAAAGCTTTCGTTTAGCTTCGAGTTAACATAGAGGTAAGCCCATAAATGACGTGAAAAACAGATAGTCTTATTGTAACTTCAATCAATTTTGTTTGTTCAATCTTTTAATTATTTTTTTTTCTATTTTTGCTAAGTGAACAAAACTTCAACAATTTATTATACATATAACAACTATAATTTATTAGATAGGTAATCTATAAATGTACGTACTAACTATTAATTTGCTAATTAATACCACCGCACTTAAGTACCGCTGAGTCTAGACGCCTTAGGCAACATTAATCTTACTAATTGCTAATTAAGGGCATTATATCAATTAAACTTAGGTAAGTAATATAATTGATATAGCGAATTAACCTTTTTCTACTTGCCATGTGGAACTAAAACCTTTAATATCTTTATTTTCGAATGATAACCATATACATATAACTAAAATTATCGCCCTAAAGGCTACAGTAATAAACATTTCAAAAAAGCGATCTTGAAAAAAAAAAACAAATGTCAGAAAGCAATAATTACATTAAGACTAGTGGCCGCCCGCGACTCCGTTCGCGTGGAAGTCGGTTTCTCGTGGGAATGAGATGTTTTTCCGCGGTAAAAATTATCCTATGTGTTATTCTGATGTATAACCTAAATAACTGCAAAGTTTCATCCAAATCCGTCCAGTAGTTTCTACGTGACAGAGTAACAAACGTCCATCCTCACAAATTTTCACATTTATAATATTAGTAGGATAAAAAAACCTTAAAAGCCATTCGCTTTGGATACAGGAAGCAAATGGTTTATGACGGATGTAAGACGCTTTTTTGTTTTAAACCATGTCATTAGGATTTTAAATTAATGAACAAGTTTTTTCTTTGTTTCCTTTGGATCTTAGGTAGAAATTAACCAAGCTTATTTTAGGATTTAAACTTAATCGGATTTATGGAATATTATTTTTAAAAACTGTACTGTATTTTGATGTGTGCCTGTTCTTTAATTTATTTAATATACATTGCCAAAATAAATAAATGT
Source organism: Emmelina monodactyla (assembly GCA_916618145.1). Taxonomy (NCBI): domain Eukaryota; kingdom Metazoa; phylum Arthropoda; class Insecta; order Lepidoptera; family Pterophoridae; genus Emmelina; species Emmelina monodactyla. Next base: position 7,892,846 of record OU745304.1, on the reverse strand, counting down.
AAGGATAATTATTGGAAATCTTTTACGAGTAGCTTAGGTATCATTGAGGACTATAATTATTCACCTTGTCTGATCTAATTTATTCATTTAGAATAGACTTATAAATTTATTTTTCTTGTACCTAAATATAAAAAAGGAAGTAATTTGATAAGTTGAAACTTGATTGAAGGCTTTCATCTAGTCAATAGTCTAGCTTTTATAGCGCTTAGTTTAGGGCAACATAATTGGTGTGCTAGTCTGGAGTATTGTTTATCATCATCATTATCATTACATAGTATAAATCCAAGTCGCTAATCCTGTCTGTTTGTATGTTTGTCCGCTAACTCCCCCTAAACCAGTAAACAGATTTAAATGCAGTTTTCGCCATCTTTTAAGGAATTTATTCATTAAAATTTGAAAATAAAGAATATTTAAAAGAAGTTTCTTTAGGTAAGCCAAAATTTAATGTTTCTTGATTAAGTCGGCCAGAAATACACCATTGCGAAGTTAATAATATATAATAGTTAATTAATGATAGAATGTACGGCAAAGGACAAACAAAATAAAGCAATTACAGTATCTCAGTAGCTCCTGCTGCCTTTTATTATATTTTCGTTTGCTCTCGATTAAGTCACTTCAAAACTAAATATGTTGTACTTCATTGGTTGAATCACACATAAGACATACTCATACAAAAGCACAAACATAAAGACATACCTAACGTCCAAATGGCAATAAAAAGAAAATATAAACTATATTATGAAATTGTAGTCTGAGCAAGCAAAGCAATTAATAATGCGTCTCTAGACTCCATCAAATAGATTAAGGTTTTGTAATCAATTACGTCAAAAGTGGATTAAAAGTGATTGATGGGGACCCACCCTCGCAGACAGGCTACAGGCAAAACTGTCTGATGATGCGCCATTTCGAACGCAGATAAATATATTTGTCGTTTATTGTATTGGCTATGTGCGTATTCTTGAAGATAAATAATAATGAAAAAAATAATTAATACTACTTTTTACTTATCGACAAATGAAAGTCATTGAAGTTTCATACTGTAAATAATCATGATGTGTTTAGATTTTAGATAATTAATATTTAGTACTTTTTTAAATGATGGCTTAAATAATTGACCCCTACAAAAACTTCTGTAATGTAGAATTGCTAAGTTCAGAAAAGTAACATATGGTCAGTATCAACAAGTTCACGCAATAATTCTTCAAATGATATAAAATGTTATTTTAACCAATCAATATAGTAAACATTTCACGTAGATTTCTATGCACTCAAGTTAACTTAAATACGTAAATACCTATTTTACATATTAACTAGCACGAACGTAGAATTGTATACAACTTCGGGCAGGCAACAATAAACCATAGTGCATTACAGAAATGCAATACCCAAGCACGAAATTATGTTTAATTTTGCACGATAATTTACTTCTGACCTCAAGTCGACACAGCCTAGGTTAGCGTCTAGTGAAAACTTCTAGTATTAGGAACAATGGGGTACTAGGTCATCTAGCAAGCTTTGTGGTTCTCAGGATTGTGATTCTGAAATTATAGAGTCGAGGAGATAGATAGAGGCTAGTATAAGGCCTTTTTGTTTAAGTCTAATTGTAGATGTCAAAGAAAATTATGAATTCTGATGTTTAGGTGATAATAAATAGGTACCTAGGTACAATATGAGACTGTCGCTGTTCATTTCTATCTTTTTATTTTTTATAAAACTATTTTTAAAACGGAACAATAAGGTATGAAATTGCGTTGTATAAAATAGGGCGTAAAAAACTATGAAGAAAAACAACTGCATACAAACATGTATGATATGTATCAACTCATCGCTGATAGTTAAGGTTAGTGAATGAATTATGGCTAGAATGACGACAGCAAAAAACGATTCTCAAATCTTGCTTAAGCCCTTCGCATTTATCATTGCTAGCATCGTAAACAGCTATCAAATATTATGAAATTGCTCCCATCGTTCTTTTGTTAAATACATATATTGAATTCAGTTAATTAATTATAGTTTAAAAGTAAGTTTGATGCGTAATTATAGTCAAAAATAGATAGAAACCACCAATCAGTTCGGCGCTATGTAATTTGTTTAATTGTTATTAACCAACTGTAGCTGAGCAATTAGTGATGGTGTTTTGTACATAAATTGGATTTCATGTCTGGCTGCGGTTGCTAGGCGAATGGAAGTAGCTGAAGTATGTTCCAATAGAAATAACATTTAGTTTTTTACCATGTAGTAATTTTTGAAAAAAGTTGGATATAACTCGTTGCTTTTAGTTAGCAATCGCAAGGAAAAACGACATACGGGAACAGAAACATTAAACTCAAATTACCTGCTCTTACATTCCTGTATTTTTCATTGGAAGTAGGTTACTAACATTTGAGGTTCTTCCCGAATATCACTTTGTATTTAACACAGCAGACATTCCTAATATGAAAGTGATTACAGCATTGAAAGTGGTTAACTAGCCTCGAATGTCCGTAATGTAATCAACCTCTTCATAAGCAATGGTGATTGATTTATGGACAAACAAACGGACTCATTACAATTGTTTGCGTTAACATTAAGCAACTTTTTATAAAATTTTGTATTGATTTTGCATGTTAATTACGTTTGTATATGGACAAAGTAATATTTGACCTACTGTGTTATATATAAATATGTTTATTTAGCTATTTATATAGTTTCATTAAAATTGAGAGATAATTTGTTATTGACATTGCTTGTTAAGAGAAATCAAAGGCTGATTCAGCTGCAAGTAAGGTCATAATAATATGCACTTAAAAGAAGTCTTAATTATATCTTATCTTTATTGCCTTAAGTATTGTGTTAGCATCTTAAGTCTGTATTATTTAACAACTATTGATACCAATTATGCACTTAAGTAAGTTTGCGTATTTATAATTTTGGAAAAAAATCTAATTAACAGGAAGACAAGGGAGCATATAAAGGAATTTCCCATTTTCTATAAAAGTTCAAGTTATAGTGGTTAGCACAGTAATCAGAAGCATTAAAACCACCTATATGGTCTATGAAATAGCGGTATAACCATGCATGTTATAAAACCACAAGGTTTCTAGCACAGGTGAGGTGTTCGAACGAAAACGAGATTGAATTCCGTACTCTTATCAAATATGTAGGTTAAAGATCTTTTATTAAAATATATTTAATATACAAGGAATAGATGTTTTTATTTTTTTTGTTCTGAATAATGTACGATTTTTTTATGTAGTTTATTATATCTATAGGTAATTAATACTTAATGCATACTAATTATTTAATAATCTTGCGCACGCGCAGTGCAAAAGACATCAACGCGTTACACATAAAGCTCACGTCACGATAATAATTGAACCATGATCTTGATTGTAGGTGGCTTCTACTTTGGAAACAATTGTGTAAAATATATAACTTCTAATGTATAAAGTGTTATTCTGTTAAAACATAATTTTGTTGTTTAATGTTCAGAACAATAGGCATAAATATAAAACAACAACCCTATTATTCCACCAGTTACGGCCGAAACCAATATTCTACTAACCTTTTACGCCTTGTTAAAACATGGATAATAGTTACCATAGTTACAAAAATAACAGGGCGTCAAAGGTTAGTAGAATTTTGGTTTCGGCCGTTAGTCGCCATGCTTAATCACGAAGAAGAAGATTACACCTATAAATAAAAATTAAATAATTTAAAATCGTTGGTTTAATCCATTTTCGAATTTAGGTATACATAATATCGTATTATAAAATATCCATTTTGTACTTATTAATCTAAATTGTGTCGCGGCTATTAATAGCATATTAACGGTTTTTCCACTTTTTTACTTTTTCTGCTGCTGCTGTCATATTAAAGTATTAAACTTCGTTACATAGTAAAGACCAGTTATCAAGTAAAATACTCTTAGCTCACTAGTTAAGCGGCCAAACTCAATATTCTACTAACCTTTGATGCCTTGTTATATGTGTTACTATGGTAACCATTATCCATGTTTTTGCGTCTCAACATACTATGGTAGATAGCTGTTGATATGGAAATGACAGAAACACGTCGCAAAAAACAAAACTAGCAGTTTCCAATTACCAAGGTTTAAACTATAGTAGAATATTGAGATCGGCGGTAAGTAGTTACTTCGTAACCAAGCGACCTTTATAACCGTCAATGTCATATATAATATGTCTTGGTCTTGATCGGCATTAGGTTTTCCTGTACAAAACTTGAACTTGTTTTATAAAGGCTAAGAAAAATGTGTCTAGCTGAACAAAAACTGGCTATAAATAAAAAACCGGCCAAGTGTGAGTCGGACTCGCGCACGAAGAGTTCCGTACTATCATTTTCTACCTGTTTATAAAGATCGAGTAAAAATTGCTTAAGAAAGACGTTTGTTGTATGGGAGCCCCCTTTAATATTAACTTTATTATTATTAAATTATTTATTTTAAAAGGTAATATACAAGTAAATATTCTGTGAAAATTTGAAGGGTCCCGTTTTACCCTTTGGGTACGGAACTCTAAAAATAGGAAAGAATTCAAGTATCGTTGAAGCTTATGATTGTTTTAACAAGCTTTTTTATGGATGAAATTTTAATGATTATTTTTCCGGAAAAAAGCTTAAATTATCTGATAGCTGTAGTTGTTACCCGATTAAGATTTACAACTACCTACCGCTTGAAGCGTGTAGTTATCAAAATAATAATTATACTTTTATACAGTGACAAGATGTATAATTCCGAGTCCAATCCCATCAGGGGCAATGCGTGCTCGTGCATATAACAGCTTCCTGCATTATAAAATCAATCAAGATAACTAAAACTAACGTTTCACCATTACACGGAGTTACATTACAACGGACGACCTACATACAACCCTACATTAAAATAAAAGACATTAGCATTGATTCGATCTTAGAAGACGGTCGCACGCAATAGCTTATTTATTTATTTATTTAAGGTGCGTTTTCACTTAGCGAGCACAGTTTGGAACGAAAATTGGTTCGCTGGCCCGGTAATTGGAAACGTTACCACGAACGAACGAATTCAATTCAACGAACCGGTGCGGTGTTTCTAACTTAGAAGATTTCTTCCAAAAAAATTTTTTTAGCGGTCTTCAATATTTATTTCTATTTTAGAAATTTAATATTTAAAGTTTAGGCCCGGAAATACGGAAATTGGCATATGTACTCCACATTTAGATTTTATGGGATTTTTACGATCTAAGTAAAATCATTACATAGTATAAATCCAAGTCGCTAATTCTGTCTATTTGCATGTTTGTCCGCTAACTCCTCCTAAACTACGTAACGGATTTGAATGCGGTTTTCGCCATCTTTTAGGAAATTTATTCATTTAAATTTGTAAAAAAATAACATTCAGAAAAGGTTTTATTTAGTTAGCCAAAATTCGAAGTTTTGTAAAAAAATCAGCCAAAATATCACCATTGCGAAGCGTGGGCGGGTCGCTAGTTTATTATATACTTTTTATATTAAACTTTAACAGTGAAATATTCGAAACAATTGTTGCAAACATTCGCTCGGAGGAAATGTTATAACGCCGAGCGAAAACGCACCTTAATAGCAATAAAATAAAAATGTGTTTGTTATTTGTTCATATTTATTGCATAGTTGACATTTCAAGATGGATGGCATTTCGCTGTCGTAAAAATATATAGTTAGGTTTACGGTAAGTAATTCAATGGATTACGTAGATTGTGGCAGGTGTATTATATTTTTATTTGCTTACGTATTTGTAGACATAAAACCTTTCTGGGTTTTGGTCTATCAATAAAACAGTTTTTATAACAAGGGTATAGTTACTAAGTTGTTGGTAGTGAAATAAAGTTTAGTTAACTTTTTTTTGATAACAATCTATTTCTTTAACGTAACGAATTTTTTTTTAAGATGACTGATTATTATTTTGAATTTCCAGCCAATTTTATTGCATTCATAGAGGTTTGTGTATTTGTTTTAATGTATTCAGTTTGTATAAGTAACATTTATGCATATAGACATTTTGTAATTCCTTTTTCTTCCAAGTAATGAGAGACGTTATCAATCAACCATTATCTGCCAACAAAAGTCAACACACATTTTTATTTTATATTTTGTATTAAATACATATATTGACTTATTTAAACTATTTCATTGAATCTATTACTTTATCTGCATTATTTCCCTAATCTGAAACTATGAAAAATGTTCTTTAGTATGTACCAAAGAAATTCCATTATCTAAGCGACATCGATCGACCGAAGACAAGCCTTGCAATGCTTCCCTACTCAGACTAATGCAACGCCAAGGTTGCCGACAAGTCATTTATATAAGTGGAAACAAACAATTTTTTATAAAACTGAATACCATTAATCTAATTCGTTAGAACTTAAACTTAACGTAAAACTTTTTTGCAAAAAAAGACGAGTTACCGTAGAGTAACAAACTCATTTTTTTTTATAAAAATGAATAATACCATTAATCTTATTCGTTAGAACTTAAACTTAACTTAACGTTAGACTTTTTTGCAAAAAAAAGACGAGATCAGATACTGTTTAATTAACAGACTCAATTTTACAATGAGACACACAGATGAAATACAAATTTTACAAACTCTTTCGTTTTATTTGCATTAATTAAGGTCCGGGGTTGAAAAACACACTTTCTTATTCAGTAAAATGACTTCTTATAAGCTCTATGTTGCGTGCGAAATCTAAAAATAACCGTGAAAAACGAATATATGTGACATAACATAAAATCTTTCATTTTATTGCATATTGTTCTTTTATCACGACTGTGTCTAAAATACGCATAAGTTTTAATATTCATTGCTATATTCTATGCATTAATTTTAATTGAAAAGCATTAACAGAAGTACTTACGTAATAGCACTCGTAATTGAAAAGTGTGTTATGTTGTGCTACGTCTTTTTAATTGTCTAAATAGTTAGGTTAGCGATTTACTATTTAAATAATAGACAAAGCCAAAGATTAAATTTATAGATCCAAAAAAATTGAATCTAAATTTCATAAGAGTAGGTGTTTTGTCATGTCCTTCCAATTCCGCATTCTTTAATGGTTATATTTTCTTTTAATACATGTTAACTTTTGTAACCAAACTTTGTGAACCAATGATATTTCGCAAAAAAATGACTTCACTCTCAATTTTTTCTCATTTTGCAATCCTAGTTATATGCCGTATGAATAAAATCAATACAATTAGATTAACGTCAATTACTCGATTGCGCACAAACAGTATAATGTATCAATTTCAATACAAGACACGTGGCGAGGCCGTGGCGTATTCAAGAACTGGTTTCATAAACCTACCTACCTTACTCTCATACATTAACAAGCAAACAATATAACACCTAATAACCAAGGACATAGAACTCAGTTTTAGTTGTCTGTTTCCATATTTGCTATCAAACAAACAGCTGGATTTCGGATGTGGGAAGTCGATTTAAAAAGTAAAACTGGATTAATCTGATGTCTAGACGATTGAGACGAAAAGGAACAAGGGTTTCGAAGTTTTACTCTCTGTTTGTTATGACAAAGGATTGTAGGGAAGACTTGGGGTACCAGCAAAGATATCTTAAGTTGACAAAAAAGTGTCTGAGAGCAATTCATTCATTTATTTATTTCGCAAACAATTAAGTTTACAATAAAATAGCACATTAAAAAATAAATAATCAAGACAACATAAAATTAAAACAAGTTGCTTGTAAAAATTATTATCATATCATGCACATGCCTATCATTAAAAATATACCAAAAAAATAAACCAATTTAATTCATGTCATAAACAAAACAAAAATAATAATTATTAAGATATTAAAATTTTAAATTGTCAATTGTTAAAAAATTATAAAATACTCAATATTCTTCTAAACTATAATAACATTTCTCCAATAAGTGATGCTTCAATTGATTACTAAAAATATCGACCTTTGTTATAGTTTTGAGGTGATTTGGTAACTTGTTATACAATCTTACAGCTTGGTTCTGGGAGCAATGTTTGACAATTTCTAGTGTGGGTGTAATTTTTTGCGGCATATCTTTCCGCCTTGATTCTTGTCTCTTTTTTAGCTCCAACTGTGTTTCGTACATGTGTTCCTTTACCAAATCCACCAATAATATAAATATATACAAAGAAGGAACCGTTAGTATGTCAAGCTTCTTGAAATAATCTTTACATGATTGCCATGGAGGGATACTTAACATAGATCGAATTGCTCTTTTTTGTAGTATAAACGCACGTTTAATGTTATAGTCAAAGCTACCACCCCAAACCCTTATGCTATATCGAAGTCTCGACTCAATAAGCGAGAAATATACAACTTTTAATTGGTCTATTGTCAAAGCGTTCCTCAAACTGCGTAGAGCAAAGCATCCGGAGCTTATAGAGTTATCAATAGCCAACATTTCAGACTTCCAGTTCAGATCTTTGTCAATGTGTATTCCTAAGAACTTAACATTATCAGTTGTGTGCACTTTTTCATTATTTAATTTTATATTTAATGTCTCTTTATTTCTTGCTGTAGTTCTGAATAAGATTATTTTGGTTTTTTCTGAATTTATTTGTAAATAATTTATTTGAAACCATTTGCCAACAAAATGATTGTGTTATCTACTCTTTCATTCAGGGATACTATGTCATCAGCTAAAACTATGGCATTGGTATCATCCGCATAGAGTACCACATTTACATTTTCTATGGAGTTCTTAATAAAATTAATTAGGTCATTTACGAAAATTAGAAAGAAAACTGGTCCTAATACGGAACCCTGTGGTACTCCCCTTGTCATATTAACCATCTTGGATTTGGATGTAGTTTCTATACCATCCTTGTTTGTAGCCTTTAACTCTACGTATTGTTTTCTATTACTTAGGTAAGATTTCAATAAAACATGTTCTTCATTTCGTATGCCATAGTGCTCCAATTTATCAAGTAAAAGTCCATGATCCACCGAATCGAAAGCTGCAGATAGGTCAAGAAACAGGCCTGCTACTCTCTTTCGATGGTTTAGTCCTTCCATTATATCCATAGTCAATGCATTTATTGCATCACTGGTCCCTTTCCCCTTAAGATATCCAAATTGTCTTCTATTATTTCTGATACATTAATCCGTTAAGTATGTTTTTGACATTTTAGAATCCAATTTTCATAAAATAGAAAGATCTTTTGTGCTAAAATGTAGATTTTTTCAGATGTTTTGTATCTGAATTTTGTTATTACTAGGTACCTATACAATATCTAGTGAAAGTAAAACTTGCATGTGCTAAGTCAAACTTTAATCACACACCTACACTAGATACAAAAACTACATCCATAACAAATTATTATTCTAAAACTTGAGCACTGAGCACATTTTACAACATTCCCCATTTTTTGCTTCATGTAGGAAATAAAAACCGATCCAGCATTGCGAAAACATTTCGAAATCGTACGTTCCGTTTCGTAAATGTCGCAGAATTTACAAAACAATTAAAATACTCGAGATGGTTTCTCAAATATTTGTTTTTGATAATTATATAACGTATTAACAAACATCGTGGCTACAAAGACAATGAATACCTACTTTGTTGTAAGACTCATAGAATTTGTCCAACGTCGAGTATTTGGAGTGAAGTTTTTAAGAAACAAAAGAACAACAGAGGGTTTGTTTACGTAACAAGACTAAAAATGATTTTTGTAGCGACATCGCCTGTTGCACTGTTATTTAATTTCGATTTTATAAAATGACAATGAGCTTAAATTCTAACTTTATCCATGAAGTTGTCATGTAGGTGTCATTTTTACACTTGTGGCTGAAAACAATTTAAGAAAAACAAAACAAAAAAGTAAATATTAATAATCCGAATTTAACAAAGAACAATCAATGTTTGTTCAAACTATTTGTTTAGCTAGCAGTGTAAAAATGTATGTCAATTTAGAACCACCTCTTTTTATTGTGTTTTTTCAGTTGAAATCTGTGATGTAACTACCGAAATGTAAATTTTGGGTATTTTGCTTGTATTTTATATGTCAACTTTCAATTTTAACATTAAGAGATACAGAAAGAAAGAAAGAAAAACTTTATTGTATGTAGGATTAAAAACTAATCTCTTATACATTGTCAAAAGCGTAAAGTAAAAATAAAATATACAAATGTAGGTATCTGTGGAATGAAAAGATATTAATTGTAAACAAGCAATCAGAAGGTAGAATACCTATGCATTCATTATTATGTAAATAGTTTACGTGTCATATTTTTTTAAGGGCACGGGTTTTTTTATATTTATAATTGTTGTTTAATTTCATTGTATGGCAGTTCTTAGAAGGCTATAATAAGTTATATTGCAAAGTAATAAAAAAAATGGGAGTGACCCAGGAGTCAAAATTATTAATTGTTATTAGTATTTTTTGGGAATATGTTTTGATATCGAGCCCGAACCAACCATGCCTTGTCAAAAATATATAGTGAAAACTAAATCAATTTATGTAGCTAATTCAATTTACCTTAATACTTTCCGACTGTTATTCTTTTAATCACAATTTATATAAATAAACGTTTAAAATCAGCACGCCTTGTTATTAACTTTTCATTCATTACCCATTCAAACCCTTTCAAACTAAATAATTCTCGCTATTAAACATTAGACCTTATGGTCTTAACATAAAGTTCAATTCTAAATGCGGGTTTGCCATGGCTACTGCATTGTTTAAGGCCAGTGTCCATTAATGTCTACAAGATAAGTGTTAAGGCCAGATTGTCTGGATAAGGTGTCCGGTTGCTATTACCTATTGTTATTAAAGTTGTCCTTTAACTTTAAGGTTACATTTCAGTATTCACATTAGGTAGTGTTTTTTATGAGGACCCGCTGTTTTCGTACAGTCTTCGGACATTTGTATGGCAAACAGGAGTTCCTATCGAGTGCATTTAACGTTGCAAATAACACAATGCAACTTTGACACGATGGTCACCAACATTTTTTAGTACAAAATATTATTAATATTTTTTATAGTTTTCGTCCAGAATGCTAACAGTGCGAAATCTGAGCGTAACACCTGTAATGTATATTTTATCTAACCTTCGAAACCAGAAGGACATTTAAAAACTGATTGTTAAACTGGTTCTGGGCCGCAAATAGTTGATTATTTCTCTTGCGCAACTTCTAGTGTATAACGCTGATTGTAAAGTTATGATCATTTGCTATCATAACCTTATATTGGTTTATACATTGTTGTGGTAGACGGTTCTTCCTAAAAACCATGAATCCAGAATAACTGACTATTAAAATATAATCAAATACTTATAACATTTTATCAGAGTAATATTTTTCGAAATGTAGGTATACAAAAAACTTATATCAAATCAAATCAAATCAAAATTCTTTTATTCATCATAGATATGTAACATATACGTAATGAACGTCAATTTTACAAACTTCGACTTTACCTAACCGTAGACCGAGAGAAAAAAGCCGGCGGAAAAAAACTCCCAGCACTCTTTTTGAAAATTATAACGTGTACATTCAATGAACATATAAATTATTTTCTCGTACCTCAACTCAACACTATAAAAGTAAAAAAAAAAAAATTTAAACTGCTACTACGAACTAATTAAGGACTTCTTCCTGCACCACAATTCGGAACCAGAGCAGACCGTTTCCCGAAGGCGGCACCTGATCACAAGTATGACGTGTGCTCCAGCCATCGTCCTACTCAACCATATTAGAGGGAGTTGAGCGACCCGTTGACACAACGCCACCGCCCCAGTAACTTTCGAGGCGAGCATGACTACCCTGGGCCAAATAAGGCACTAAAGAACCTCACAAAACAGCAAGTTAATAGGAAACCCGTACAATAAGTTAAAGCAGTGAGAGGAGGAACGAGAAAACAGTACAAAATAAAATGAAAAAAATTAAAAATAAATAAAAAAAACAATAAAAGTACATACTCAAAGTTGAGTATCATGTCCTAGTCAAACTGTTTACAGAGAAGTTAATACAAAACAATCTTGAATAGCAGTAGAAATAGCCTGTCTAGATATCAATCCCATGCTGTTTTATCATCTAAATAGTCTTTGATTTTATAGTAAGCTTTCTTGCACAATACTTGCTTAATTGTAACTTTAAATTTATTAAATGGCAGGGATTGAATTGACTCCGGAATTTTATTAAAAATAAGTATCGACATACCGATAAACGACTTGCTGCTTTTGGCCAACCTACACTTTGGGAAAGCTAATCTATTTCCATGCCTAGTTTTTACCGAATTATTATCGACATGATTATCACTAAACGTTACAAACTTATCAATATTTTTGTAAGTATACAATATATTTTCAAAAATGTATTGGGACGCGAAGGTTAAAATATCACTATCTTTAAATATTTCTCTCAAAGAATCTCTATTTGCAAGCTTGTAAATTCCACGAACAGCCCGTTTTTGCAGCGTAAAAATCGTATTAATGTCAGCAGCGTTTCCCCACAGTATGATGCCGTAAGACATTAAGCTATGAAAGTAACTAAAATATACTATCCTAGCTGTCTTTACATCAGTTAAAGAGCGAATTTTCTTGACCGCGAACGCTGCAGAGCTAAGCCTACTCGCCAGTTGTGAGATGTGGGCTCCCCATTGTAACTTACAGTCTAAAGTCAAACCAAGAAAAACAGTAGAATCTACTAAGTCTAGTTTTTTACCGTTCATTTGCAAGTTTGAGTTGACTTGTTTTACATTAGGTGCTGAAAATTTTATACACTTGGTTTTCTTATCATTAAAAGCTAAATTATTAACATTAAACCACTGTAAAACATTAGAGAGCGCATTGTTTACGTCGTCATAATTAGATTGTTGTCTATTAATCTTAAAAATTAATGATGTATCATCAGCAAACAACACTATATCGTGATTATTACCAACCATAAAGGGAAGATCATTTATATAAACCAAAAATAAAAATGGGCCTAAAATTGATCCTTGTGGAACCCCCATGCTCACAACTGTCCCAGACGACCTGATTCCGTTGACGTCAACCTTTTGAGTTCTAGCACTTAAATATGAAATTAAAAGTTTAAGATTGGTATCTTTGATTCCGTAATGGTTGAGTTTCCTTATAAGAGTATCGTGGTGGACGCAATCAAATGCCTTAGATAGATCACAAAAAATACCTAGGGCGTCTTGGGACTTTTCCCATGCACTAACAATATTTACAAAAAGTTCAACACCTGCATCAGTAGTTGAACGACCCCTTGTGAAACCAAATTGTTTATTATGAAGTAATTTATTCTCAGTGAAATGTACTAAAAGTTGATTTAGAATAATTTTTTCGAAAACTTTACTACACGTAGGTAAAATTGATATTGGTCTGAAATTAGTGGGATCTGTAGTACTACCCGATTTAAATAAAGGAATGACTTTACTGTGCTTCATCATGTCCGGAAACTCACCACTAACAATACAATTGTTAAATATTTTTGCAAGATAAGGGGCTATTATATCTATAATCGAATTAACAATTTTAACTGATATGCCCCACAAATCAGTTGTATTTTTGATATCTAATGTCTTAAATGTTTTGATAATGTCCCCGGTATCTATAGGTTGGAAACCAAAGCTTTTTCTGCACTCACTAACATTATTAATAAGTAACGACTCGGCCATCACAGGCGATGAATTTAATAATTTAGTGGTCGAAATAGGAATATCCGCAAAATACTTTTCAAACGCTGTAGCTACGTTTTCATCGGAACTAATGACGTTATTATCAATGACGAGTTTAATTTGTTTATCGCGATTTTTAGTTTTCCCAGTTTCGGTATTAATTATGTTCCAAGTCATTTTACATTTGTTAGAACTATTTTTTATTTTGTTGCAAAGATACATAGACTTGGCCGCCGCGCATACCTTTTTAAAAATTTTCGAGTAACTTCTAACGTACTGGTAAAAACTATCATTTTTATTATATAATTTTTCATCATAGAGATCATACAATTTTCTTCTACTGATATGAATACCAGGGGTTGCCCAGTTACAGAACGATTTACATGGTTTCGAATTAATTTTTATAGGAATAAATACTTTCTTATGATTTTTATTTATGAAACTACACAATGTATCATATTGTTGGTTAACATTTTTAGAATTTAAAATACTTGGCATATTATTCGAAATATTACATCTGAATGTCTCTAAACGTTTTTCATTGACGGGGACAACCATTAATTTTCGCTTAATCTCTATTTCATTTTGGTATTTAAATGTAACTAACTGGCCGAAGTGAACTTAATTTACTGATAATCGATGAATTTACGGGTGTAACATTAGAATAAATATTATCAATGCAAGTTGAGCTACTCTTTTCTATTCTAGTAGGTTCGAAGAACAAGTTAGTGAGATTATGGCATTTAAATAAATTTAATAACTTTTTACTTAATGAAGAGTATTCTAATAAATCAATGTTAAAATCGCCGCAAACAAATATATCCTTATTATTATTACATAATTTTATTAATACCTCTTCTAAAACTAACTCAAAACTGTCGTAGTTTGCCCTAGGTGGTCTATAAATACAAACAACTATACAGTGTGTCAGTTCTATACAGGCTATTTCTATAGTTTGCTCGATAGATAGGCTCACTATGTCTTTACGTTCTTTACATTGCAGGCATTTATTTATAATAATTAATGAGCCTCCATGAATTGCTGACTTTCTACAAAACGTGCTGGCAAGTTGATGCTGATCCAAATTAAACATACATTTAGTTTGATAATCTCTTAAAAAATGTTCTGTAATACATAAAATATCAATCTGTTCACATTTCAAAAACAATTCAATTTCTAAAACTTTCTCTGTGATGCCTCTTATATTTTGATGAACTAGGCTTATACAATTCATGTCATTAGTTTTATTTGACAAAATACTTAATGTGCTAGAAGCTGAAACCTCTGTTGTCTGATTAATTAATTTAAACAATTAGGTACAATATCTGTACCTGTTAAAATAGTGGTACTGGAAGTATCACTGTAATATGTCAAATTATTTGACTGCTCAATAGAAGCAGCAATATCAAAAGCTAAACAATTAGCTGATTTATTAAATAAATAAAGTAATAGCATATTTGCTACCTGTCTTAATAAATTATTTGATAGAATAAACCTATCTCTAGTCAATATTAAATGGAACTTAATTATACAATTAACATCTATTATTTTGAGTAACATACTCGAGGTACTACTTAAATTTACATTATTTGAGCCTACATAGTTATGTAGACACATGTTAAGCTTATATCTAATGGCATTTTCCTGAGTGGCATCCCTTATATAAGGAAAAGTAAACATAATTATTTTATACACATTAAGGCTTTGTAATTTAACTAAATAGCTAGAAAATTCCTTAAGGTTTACATTTCCTCTTCTCCCAAAAAATAAAATTATAGTGGTATCAGGATGGTGACTGCTATTCAGTACCCTATCTATTATATCTCCTACTGAGCCTCCAGGCATGCAATAATTTAACATTTTCCAAGAGTTATTATATAATTTAGAGGCCATATTTTTACCAATCTCATCACAATACATTTTGATGGGTCTTTGACTATTACACACAGTTTTTACACTTGATTCCTGGCCTTGGGAGTTTAATTTACAAGATATGTCTGAGTCTAAGCTAGAGGAGCCTTGGCAAGTACAATATTTAGCGTTAGTTAGTGATACAAAACGCTCTTCATTATATTTTGAAAGCAACAAAAGTTCATCTAACGCTATCACATGTTGATCAATTTCCTTTTGTGCACTATTGTACCGCTGTGTCATTTTGTTTAAAGATATATGTAACTCACTTAATTTAATGTTTAAGTTATTTATGTCACATTCATAATTTTCCCTAATGATATCCACCTCCTGGCTAAACAATTTACACTTTTGAATAACGGATTTATACTTTTTACTTAAACCTACATGCTTTTTTATAATACTATCCTTTTTAATAATTCTATTAGTTTTTCTTATAAATCTCTGTAACCTGACATACTTTTTCAGCTTATTATGACTGTTATTGATACTACTCTGCCTGTGTGATAATACTGACATTGATTCATCGTTGGTCAAATCAATAGTTATTGTTTGTGAATCACTTGTTACGGAACTCAATTGACTAGAACTTTTAACTAAGTTGTGAAAAAGGGTTTGTGTTTCAACTGATTTTATATGTGTTGCATCTAGTTCAAGCTGATTCACTCGTGCTTGAGCACTTGAGAGTTGGGAACGGAGTAAAGTTATGATGTTTAAATTACTGTCATATTCTTCATAACAGCGGTCAAAGTCTTGAGTTTGTCTCTTCAAACGATCCCTTTCATCTCTAGTCTCCAAGTATTGAGTGTTCAGGGTATTTAATTCTGATTTTAAATTGGAATTTCTGTTAATCACTTGCAAAGTTTCTAACTCATTATCATCCCTTTCTTTTAATAACAGTTCACATTGCTGCTTGAACTTGCTTAGCTCATGCAGCGCAAGTTGGAGTTGGCTTTCCAACTGACGAACTGTGGAACTGTGTGTGTTCATAGTGAATATAATAAGTTTTATTTAACAACTTCCAAACAAAAGGATGCTATGTGGGTAGCAAAATCAACGGTTTTTGCTAACTTTAAACGTTACTTTTTACTTGACAAATTACCAAAGAACCTACTTTATGACACAAATTTCGAATAAAATTGTGTATCGAGTGATTTAAAACTAAAGAAATATTAAATTTATGCAAATAAAGTTACCTGTCACTTAAAAAAATTCAAAGTCTGAAAACACTTAAAATCACCTAAAAACACAAGGTACGGCACTAGAAATGTGTTTTATACAACTAAAATGTTAATTTGAGGTGGATATTTACACTTTAATTCACTAATATAGAAATATTGTTAATTAATTTTGAGAGAGGTTACAATTTATATTTATTTATATAATTAGGATACAAAGATAAACTAGTAGATTTTTCATTTATTATGGGTAGTATAAAATCTGCTTAGTATCAATATAAATAAAACCTGCCGAGACAGTATAAATTAAAATGATGTTCCATAAGTCGAATTGATGAGGTGTAATAAACATTTTGATACTCATTTAGTTTAATAAAACAGTTAATCAGACCCAAGTGGTAATACATTTGTGGTTTAAAGCAATCTTTAGATTTACATATTTGAATAATAATGATATGGAGATATGGCTTTATCAGGTTATGCGCAGTTTAGTTTCTAAGCTTCTGACTCTCGTGGTATCGTTATCATCATCATTATCATTATTATTATTATTACATAGTATAAATCCAAGTCGCTAATTATGTCTGTGCGAAGCGTGGGCGGGTCACTAGTTCGTTATATTAAGTGTATCGATAGTGCTGTGTCAATCTGGTAGCCCTCCAAATGGTCAATATCAGCGGATGTGTGATAGCCGTGCGCCATGCGCGCGCGCCGCGTGGCCTCGATCCGACCGCGGGTGCGTCGGCGCAGCGGAACCACGCTTCATCGGGATCACATACCATATTCATCACTTAGAGTCTGTAGTGCGTGAACTTGCACTTGTAGAAACTTATGAAATATAAAAGCTTTTTTAATGGATTTAAATGTTTTGCAGTAAGTTTTAGATAGATTTTGTCATTAGAGAGCAGAATGCAGGCAAAAGCTAATAAATGTAAATTTTAAGGTTATTTGCCTTAATTATAATTAAGAAATACAATATTTACATAAAATATACACAAATAGACAAGAGTTTTCACATTCATTAGTTTTCACTTTCTACCCTGATTTCATAATTTAAATTAAATTAAATCAAGTTTTGGACGTAGACCATTAATTTTATAATGACAAATTCTTTGTGGAGCAAAAAAACTAGTTCCAGCATCCTCTTAAATAAAAACAAAAATAATACTATTCGCATTTTTTTTTATTCATTTCGTTTTCATGGAATGTGTAAGTGAAGGTTGATGACTTCATGAAATGTCTTTAATTAGACAACGTGAGATTCTTTATGAGCCTCTGAAATTCATGATTTTTGTAAAAAGTTGCTAGTTTTTTTATTATGTGTTTTCACTCGCTATTCAATATTATAGATATTCATTATATGGAAATTTATATATGATTAAGCAAGGAAGTCGATTACTAACTCAACGTTATTCTTTAAAAACATAATAATTTAATACCGCCAAAGACAAGTTAAAGACAAAAAAGTCTCTAAAAATCTAACAATGAACTAATATGACAGCAAAGAACAAACTTCTGTATTTAGCAACATAGCGCTTTCCGTAAAAAACACCAAATTGTTTACTCACGAATTCTAGAAAAAAGGTGATGTTATCTGAATTGCATATTCATGGTAAACAGTCATTTTGATGTCGGCATGTAGTAACACGCAGAACCATATCTGTCCTCTTAGCGATCGCATCGTTATGTAAATTGACAAACCGGTCTCATTCATAACGCTCCGTATTTCGTGTGAAAGTGATATTTTACGGGTGGTAGCCATTTTCTATCAACACAGCCAGATGATAATTTTAAAAAACGTAAAATTGTTGAGTTGGCAAGATGGGAGGAAAACTTATCAGTAAAAAACTTCGTTATCAGAGAGTGGCATAGGCTTTGTTTAAATAAGCCTATTTTATTAAAGGCCAGTGAAGCGACTGGATGACGATAAAAAGATAACTAAATTTGAAAATGATTATTGTAACTTTTTTTTTTTTAATATTAATAGGGGGCAAACGAGCATGCGGGTCACCTGGTGGTAAATGATCACCGCCGCCCATGACTACCCGCAACACTGTGGGTGTTGGTGGTGTGTTGCCGACCTTTGAGGTGGGAATACACTCTCGACTTGAAGAGCCCCATGTTGTATGTAGCCGGGAATACCGCTGCAGGAAGTTCATTCCACATCTGCGTAGTGCGTGGCAGAAAATTCCGCCCGAAACGGACGGTGGTGGAGCGCCAGCTATCCAGGTGGTGGGGATGGAATTTCAATCTGTGGCGGGAGGTGCGGTGGTGGAATTGTGCAGCTGGTATAAGGTCGAATAATTCTTCAGAACACTCCTCATTGTATAGACGATACAGAATGCAAAGAGATGATATATCTCTTGGCAGGGCCAAAGAATCGAGGCGATCAGAAAGAGCTCGGTTGCCGGCGATTCGAGCCGCTCTACGTTGTATCTTGTCAAATGGAAGAAGTAAGCATTGAGGTGCTCCTGCCCAGAGGTGAGAACAGTACTCCATATGGGGCCGCACCTGTGCCTTGTATAGTTGAAGGCGGTGGGACGGTTTGAAATACTGTCTCGCTCGGTTAAGCACTCCAAGCTTTTTAGAAGCCAATTTGGCTTTGTCTTCCAAGTGACTATGAAACTGAACGTCGCTCGATATGCCGACACCGAGGATTTCGATCATAGGCTTTATACAAAGAGGAGTGTTCTGAAATGTAGGGGCTAATACAAATGGGGTTTTTTTTGTGGTGAACGCGCAAACTTGTGTTTTGAGGGGGTTAAATGTGACCAAGTTACCGCTACCCCACAAGGAGGCCAGGTCTAGAGAGGCCTCAACTTTTAACACAAGCTTGTTCCGGTTTTCGACAACCGACTCCTTGCTGAGATTAGCTTGGCCATGGTACAGTGCATCTCCGGTACTGTCATCCGCATAACAATGTACACTGCTGGTTTGCAGCATATCATTTATGTGCAAGATGAACAATGTTGGGGAGAGCACACAGCCTTGAGGAACACCAGCATTTACGGGCAGGGAGTCAGAGCATGCACCGTCGATTACAACCTTAATGCTCCGCCCAGTAAGAAAGCTGGTGATCCAGTTACACAATCTCTCGGGTAGTCCATATGATGGTAATTTGGCTAGAAGACATTTGTGCCAGACCCGATCAAAAGCCTTCGCTATGTCCAGACTAACTGCTAAGGCCTCACCTTTGCTCTCTACGGCCTCTGCCCAGCGATGGGTCAGATATAGTAAAAGATCACCAGTTGACCGTCCGTGACGG
This sequence comes from Emmelina monodactyla, assembly GCA_916618145.1. Lineage (NCBI taxonomy): Eukaryota > Metazoa > Arthropoda > Insecta > Lepidoptera > Pterophoridae > Emmelina > Emmelina monodactyla. The sequence goes on along the minus strand of OU745304.1, from coordinate 7,872,857 downwards.
AAACCGTATTGGCGGTCGCTGATCAATTGGTGATCTTCGAGATATCGTAAGAGCTGAGTGTTAATCATACTCTCCATAACTTTGGAGAGTATAGAGGTGATTAGGCCGGTAGTTAGTTGGATCTGAGCGGTCGCCTTTTTTAGGGATCGGGTGCACTAGTGCTGTCTTCCAGCAATTAGGAACTACGCCGGTGGAGTACAGGAGCCGAAAGAGCCGCGTCATGGGAGGAGCTAGCTCTTGAGCGCAGACCTTTAGTACAATTGCCGGAATGGTGTCAGGCCCGCTCGACTTATGGATATCCAGGGAAAGAAGAGCTCTACGTACGGTGCGCTGCAAGAACCGTATATCTGGCATAGAACTCTGACATCTCAGGATGTTCGGAGGTGTTTTTCCCTGGTCGTCCAAAGTCGAGTTGGATGCGAAAAGAAGGCCCAGAAGATCGGCTTTTTCTTTTGCAGTGTGGGCAAGCGAACCGTCATCCCTGCGCAATGGTGGAAAGGTCGACAGACAGAAGTTGCCTTGTACCGCTTTGGCTAATGACCAAAATGCACGGGACCCAGATGGGAAACGCACAAGTCTGTCGCCAATTATGCGGACGTACTCGGCTTTCGCCCTAGCAATGGCCCTTTTGCATGACCTGGAGGCAAGGTTGTACTTCTTTTTTAGCGATACGCTATTGGGATCTCCAGTTGTGTGAGCGCAAGCCCAAGCCCGGTAACATTGCTGCTTTTCAGCAGTGGCTGCCTGGCAGGATTTGTTAAACCAGGGCTGGGATCTGCCGCCGACGGGTATCACAGAACTAGGAATGTATAATTCCATACCCTGCAACACGACATCGGCAACCGATTGTGCACAATCGCTGGGATCCAATGAGAAGCAAACCTGTCTCCACGGGTAGGAAGCAAAGAAAGTACGCATTCCATCCCAATCTGCTGACTTGTAGTGCCAAACACGCCGACTTCCAGTAGATCTAGGACGGGAGGGGCAAGTGAGTGGCAGTTTTGTCCGTATCAGGCAGTGGTCCGACGACCCGAGAGGGGTATCGACCGTCACCTGATAGTTATCGGGGTGTGAGGTCAGCAGAAGGTCCAGCAAAGAAGGTGTGTGGCCTTCAGCATCTGGGATTCGCGTGGGCGAAGTAATCAGTTGCTTGAAGTCATAAGCCAGGGCGAAGTCCCGAGCAGTTCTTCCCGCGTGGTCGGTTTTGTTAGAACCGAGCCAATCAGAGTGGTGGGCATTGAAGTCTCCCAATAAAATGATTTCGGCGGAAGGAAACTGCTCAAGAATGAGGTCTGTCGCTTGTTGGAGACGCTCGAAGAGTCGCTCCGTCTCATCGTCACCACTGTGTGACCTGTAGATACACGCATAGATGCGGGGGTGGTCGTCGCAGTCTACACGCAACCATAGAGTGGACAGGTCACGGGCTTCAAGATTCCCAAGGCGATGGTAACTAATATCCTCCCTAATGTGTACGCATACCCCGGCATGAGGCAAAAACCTATGCTCAAGCGTGTATCCAGGGTAGGTGAGGTAGGATGATTCGGGTGGGGAGGATATTTGTGTCTCGGTTAAGAAGAGCATGGCCGGCTTTGCCGTCTCAAGGTGTTGATGGACGGCAGCTAGGTTGGAGTGGACCCCTCGAATGTTACAAAAATCCACTGATAGCGTGGGAGGGGTCTGCTCTTGCTTCGTTTGCCCCGGGAAGTATGTCGCGGTACTGTGCCCACCCCAGAGTACGAAGGGCAGCCCGAGCTTGGGGGCTCGGGGAAGGATTCTCCTGCTCCAAGAGAGCAGGTACCTTCCTGGGGTGCCAACTCTTTAAATGCCGCTGTCATACTTAGGGTGGGAAGGGGGAATGGGCACCGGAAACAGCACTCACCAGACGAAACGCAGGAACAATGTTCCTACTTCACGTTGGTCTTCTGTGCGTAAGTGGTACTTGCCGGTCGAGTCAGCCCAATTTACGCTATAGTCTATGTGACTACAGCTAAACTCTACCACTTTTAAAAACTACACACACAACTTGAATAATCTTATTTTCCTGTAGGCAGTTAATTTAAGACAAAAAGTTATAATATTACCATATTTTAGCGTTTCAAATCTCTGCTGGGCAAATTATAAATATAACTTGTCAATTATTTTTCTGCTTATATATTACATAGTAAATCTATTTTCTGTTCGAACATCGTTTTGCCAAGTTTATATGAAATTAACTGTTTATAACGAAAGTAGATTTAATTGAAGATATAGTCAAGTTGTAGGTACGTAGTGTTAAAAATTAACACCTAACTCATTTTAAAGTTTACTACATAATCGATTTTCTTATGCAAAATAATATCAATTAAAGGTATCATCCTACGCAGTTCCGTAAAACATGTGTATTAACTATCGACGGATTATGAAACTATTAGATCTTTATGATTGGAATGCGCCATTGTTCTCGAAATCATTGTGTGAGGCAATGTGACGCCTGCGCCGGTACCAACACCGTTGCCCAACAGATTATTTCATTTGAGAAGTAGACTACGATGGTGTGATGATAAATTATACTGAGGTTTTGTTTTAATTCACTTTTGGTACCTGCAGGTGGTGTAATCTTAATTGTGAGAGGAAAATAGGTCAGGCGGATTTATTTCTTTTTTTTTTTTTTTTTTTTTTTTTTTTTTTATGTAGTATAGGTAGCAAACGAGCATGCGGGTCACCTGATGGTAAGTGATCACCGCCGCCCATGACTACCCTCAACACTGTAGGTGTTGGGGGTGTGTTGCTGACCTTTAAGAAAATATATAAATAAATAAATAAAATTGGGCACCGGGAATTTCATTTCAATCGCACCTACCTACGGTTCTTATTATACAAATTTGTATATTAATACACGCTTTCTTAATAAACGAGATGTGAAAAACCGTTCCCTGCTTTCATAGTTTTATTTAAGGTTTTGCTTCCTTTTGTAATGACATTACCTACCCACTACTAATAACAAAGACACGCCGAACTTTAAAGCCCGCTCAATTATACAGAGTCATATAACAACAGTTAGCTACATACCTTTCAATGAGAGGCAGGACATTGTCCAGGAACTCGTACCCGGCGTGGCTGGTGTAGGTGATGGTCTCGTGGCACGGGATGGCGCCGTGGTCTGCGCGCACGAAGTTCTCCAGCACCCAGTAGGCTCCCCGCTGCACCGTCCGCGGCAGGAACTCCCGGTCCTTGCAGTCCAGCAGCACCCGCAACCGCTGCAACGTCGCCTCCGACAACTCGTCCTCGTCCACTATCTCTAGAACAGTCTCATTCGTAGCCTCAGCCTCCGATGGCAATATGCTTATCTTCTTCTCGATCTCGGCTATCGACATGGTGCTCGTCGTCGTGCGATTCGTCGACGCCATTGTCGACGGAGTCTTCGCCGCCGTGACGTCATCGTAGCCTCTTGCCGAGAGGTACGACTCGTTCCGGAGGTCCTCCCGCACTATGTACTTGAACTCTAGGCTGCGTTCTGAAAGATGCATCGCCGCGTAGAGCAGCACGGCGATGTTGATGAAGATGCTTACTCTAAAGATGAGATACCGGCGGTTGGTCATCATTGAAGGGTTTAGGCACTTGCACTGAACTTTATAACGTCCTTTGTCGTCCTGAAGGACGCTTAAGTCTGCTGCGGGAACGTAGTGTGGGCATCACAATTTATTGTGTCATCGATGGGTCCTCGGAGGACGGTGGCTGCGCTGTGCCACAACCATATGCCAGATCTGGAATAACAAACGAACAAATTAATTGAATTGCAAATATCCCTACTAATATTATAAATGCGATAGTAACTCTGTCTGTCTGTCACGCTTTCACGCCTAAACCACTGAACCGATTTTGATAAAATTTGGTATGAAGAAAGAACTGAACTTGGGAAAGGACATAGGGTACTTTATACCGCGGGAAAACTTCTCATTCCCACGGTAAACCCCACTAGTTATTTAATATTCGTTAAAGAATATGTTAAAATTGCTTGTTAAATCGTCAGTCAGTCGTATTAATTTAATATTTCAAGAACAATTATAGAATTGGGTGTATGTGACAACTAAGAATACTTATATAACAGGAAAATATTTATGACCCTTAAATATTATACTTGAATATAGCTTGCTTATTACTGCAGTATATAATAATTATTAGTGGTTTACGATCCTTTACAGCACTATCATTTGAGTGAATGCTTTATTACATTTGAAAGGAAGACATAAAGATGAACTCAGTTCAAATCGAATATAACCTGCAATCAACTTTATATTCCAGGTATTTTTATATCTTTCATAGGTTACATTAATTATTAAATGTATTTTGAATTCTTGCTTTGAACAGTTTCTAAAACTAGTTTAGTAAATACATTTTTTTTATTACATATTTTTTTTGTATTTCGTTTTTATATGAGAAATTCGTTGTTTTAAGAAAACGCAGTAACAAAACCGTTTTATTTTGTTTTTTACCAGGATCTTTGTATTTGGGTATTAAAAATAATCCAATTCTATGATGCAATGATTGCTTCATACAAAATATTAGTCCACCTCTTATCTATCACACTGATCTCAATTTTATCGTCAAAAGTGAGATCTGAAGAGAATGGTATTTTTATAAATGCGTTCTATTTTATAAAGTCACATTTCAGTTGCATTGAGCAACTTAAGATTTTAAGGCAAAATAGTCTGATATCAATGAATTATTATATTAATAGTTACCTTCTTAGTGATAAAAAAAATAGTGTACTTAAAACTTTTATTTAATTTTTTTGGCTTACTAATATAAGCAAGACAAGCCTTATCCATAAATCATTTTAAACCTAGAAAATGAATTCGTAGCTGTCAAAACATATATTATCCAATTTACATGTGTGTGTGTTTGTATTTTTTAATTTATTGACTAAATTCTATTATTATATTGACATTGTTATTGACCGATTATTGTAATGATAATACTAAAAATTATACCCAAAAGCAGTTTCCGTTTTAAAAATAAATGTGTTAAAAATTGAAAAAACATTTATTTACATAAGTACTTATATATACCTACCTACATTATTTTGAAACAGCAAAAACACAAAATACTATTGAGGTTTTTTATAAAACCGCTTCTTTCAAATATAGTACCTACCTCCTTTATAAAAATATCCAGTTTTAATCTAAAGTCGCGTTGTACAATAACTGTGTAATGTAATAAAGTTTTTGTTAAAAATAACTCCATCTCATATAAACTGGTAACTTCTATATTTAGTCATCTTAAGAAAGTAGCTGTAACTAAACTTACGACTTTTCCGATGCTTTCTTAGTAAGTAAACTAGTGGAAAGTTGCACTGTATGTTATTTGGTGATGCAATCTGGATGAACTTACATTTGGCTGTTGACAACATTAAGCGTTTATCAATTTATGTTTCTCAAATTGTTAATAATTAACTTGTAGGTAATTACTGATCCATTTACATGAAATTGATTGATGACCTCTTTGGTGCAGCGGTATATATACCGGACTGTTAAGCGGATGGTTCCGGGTTCGATCCCCTGGTCGGGCCAATTTCGTAAAATATTTTTTTTAACATTGAATCGTTTCTGGGTGTAACTATTTTCTCTCCTAGTCCACATAATTGGATTGTTAGTCTGGAGATTATTTATATTTATTTATTTATGTGTAATTGAAAGTAAATTAGGTGCGTATTTGAAGTAATATAAATATTTTCTTATGCGAAATATTGTTTGTGATATTTTCAGTCCAATAGAGAGTTAAGTTCGTTTAGCAAACTAGAGATTCTAAGATAGTACCTCTTTGTTATTGTATTTTCCTTAACAACTTGTCCGTTACTACTTCTAGAAGTCGAATGCCTCATTCCAGATGTATTTTTTCTGTTAAAAACAATTATATTAGCACATAACGTACTTAAGACATGGTTTTCTTGTAAAAAACTATGAATTTTATTCCTTCACGTGAGCTATTGATATTTTATTCACACACGCAATTTTCTTATATAGCGATTCAGCGATTGACGTAAAATGAATTCATGTGAATAGTACTTAATAGAAATATGATTCTATATCGTTTTTATGGTATTTTTATTCTGTACAAGCCCAACTTACTCATATCATTGAAATTGGGTGCTTATTTTTTTTTTAAATCTGTCAGTAAGGGGCTTCAAGCCCGGTGAAGCTGTGAAGGCCATCAAGAGACTACAGCAATAGACAGTTAGAAAAAAAAAATTAAAAAAAAATGTCAGTAAGGGCACAAAGTACATTTTATATATATTTAAGGGTGCTTCTTTCTTACACTAAATATACAACAGTTCTCAGCAATAGTTTTGTGTAGGTATGTGTTGGTAGGTATATTTGGAGTTGGTAGATTATTTGTTTCAAAGATTTTATATGACAACTTTTTTATAACCCTTGAAATAAGTTGTATCGAAATAATCAAGTTTATGTTTGGTATACTAGGTTAGTATTAGACCCAAAACTGTCAAATTTACTAAATTAATCCTAAAGGTCAAATAAATAAAGTCTCTTTTAGATTAACATTCATATCTACCATTTTGTACCGAGCAGCTACGCTCTATCAGGTGTCGGGTAAACATAAATATTAACAATCTCAGTTTACTTTTGATAACATTGTTGGGTTATGCAGAACAGTTAAACCAGGAAAACAGGTGTAACTTTTTAAATAATAAACAAGTAAGATTTGTATTAGGATTTCTGAAATAGGCTCTATATTATACTGTTGTCTTATAAAAAAAAAATAGGCACCTACTTAAATTGATAGACATGGCAGAGAGTGAGCGTATGACAATATTATTAAGTTAATCATTGCCTTATTTTCCTTATTAATGTGGGTTGTAGGCATATTTTTCAAATCTTACAATGGTGGGATGAAAAATAACATAGAAAACATTAAAAAAACGCTTTCGAAAATATTTTTCTGCACCTTACACATCAAAAGAAGACAAAGTTACGTAACTAACAATGTAGCCAAAGTTCTCCAGGAAAACACTTATCGGTCCCCAGCAATGAAACCGAGAATTTCCATCCGAGCGTTTGTCACTTTGACATTGACATTACAAAATGCCGCCGACCCTATGACATAGAAAACTTATGGACATGTCACATTTGCCTAACTTGTACAAACTATTTTTAGTAAATACCTCTTGCCGCTGCCGGGTAACTATTTTCATATTCTACATATTTGCTACTAAGAAGATAGTTCAAACTTAATTTTGTTTGGAAAAGTTATTTGACGTCCATAGGTTTCCTAGGTAATTGGGCCGCCCCTGCCTGCGTGTGTTCAAGTGTGCTGGGAACAATAAGTCGTAAGTCATCCATGTACAGTCCTGTGTAACAAATTTTACGTTATTGGGTGTATGCGGTAGGCGTTTTGGAGTTACGAGAAAGGTAGAAGGTTGAATGGATACATAAATGGAATTTTCATGTGCAACTTTGACCAGCTTGTATGCTGTGGTGTGACTACGTATGGTCTCTATAAAAAGAGGAAAAAAGGTAAAGCTTTTCGTCGACGAATTGTAACAATAATAAAAATACAGTAACAAGGATACAATTGGTACGGTTATATTCCTAAAGCGTTGTTCCTTTATACGATACCATTGTCAAATGTTGTATTTTTTCTATATAAAACCTTAAGGAAAATATTTAATGTAAACCGTAAAAACCTATTGGATAGGAATCTTAGTAGTTACGAAGAACTTCGCAGTACTTTTACGGTGTTATGGCATATTACGGAAATAATAGATTTTTTGTCATTGTTTGTTTAAAGAAAGGCGGTGGAGCGTTAAATCATTATGTTTTACCTTCAAAAGTCGCATTATCGATGGTCAATGCTACTTCATCAATAACTTGTTTTCCTGTTATAAAATTAACGGTCCTCAAAACATTCGAAACAAAACTTCAAGAGCTATCGTTTTTTTACTCTGCATGAGTATAATTACCTAATATTCCAAAATATTTTATTGATTATCCTACATATTATGTAATTGTAGACTCTCTTGAAAACGTTTTGAAAATCATTCAAACCAATATTGTGCTATTGTGCAACCTAAGTACCACTTTCGGTTTATTCGTTTCGTGTGTAGACGTTTGCCATTATTAGATAGAGGTTTAAAAATTTGTCACTTTAGTCACTGTGAGCTAGACAAATGATGACGTAATCAGGCGCGTAACGACGTGCCACGTGAGAAAGTGATTTTCACCTTCAAACTGGTTAAATGTGTCATCCTAATGTCAATGTCATGCTACAAACAACTACTTAAAATGAGGAGATGCAGCATTGTGTATTCGTTCTAAATTCAGTTGTCAAGTCTAAGATGGACTTGTTGATCAACTTTCGTTTGACCTCGATGCGTGGTTATTAAACGTTTGACCTGTCAAATGTCAGTTGCATGATTCTAACGCGGGCACAACATGATTTCTATATGGACGTTTGGTTTGTTCGATTAGTCTGTTTTAAAAGAAGATTGGCTAAACAGACATCATGAGTACGATCGCTAGACTTTTTATTGACCCCTTTTTAGAATGGCATTGGATTTGAATTGGTTCTTAGTAACGAATTCGGTAAGTGGTTTACAAAACTGTTTTAACTCAAATTTTAAGTCTACTTATTATATGTGTTTATGGTTTGTGATAAGTGCTAACTTTTTGATACAAATGTCAAAATAGGTAAGCTTAGTTATCTAAGTAAGCTTTATTATGTAGTGGTATTCCCTAAGTTCGACAACTACATCACGCTTCTAATCTGTCACATAAATTGACAATTCATTTTATTCGCACGCATCATCTCCCGTAAAAAAACGAATATCTCATATCACATTTCGCTACCGAGTTAACCGTGAACATGCCTCAGGCTTAGTAATTATTATATTTAATAGTGGTTATGTCCCGTAAAGGTCTAGTAGACGGGCACCGTTCGTTAACAGGAAGTTTGCAACTTGGTCTGCATACGTAATATGCCAGCAACAGAACTATATGCTGACTCACTGCCCGAGCCTTGCAGGGAATGCTGTGAACGTCATAAATGTAACTGAGCAGATCGTTTTTCATTTGCGTGGCGTATTTGAAACAAAATACTAAAATCATAGATTTATTATCTTCGCTCTCGCTCTTACTAGATGGAGCACTGGTACCTACTCGTAAAATGCGGCAAAACATAAGTGTGCTGAATTCAGCATACTCGAACCTACCAGAGCTAGTGTCAACTTTTATGCAGGGGCGTAGCCGCCGTATTAATTTTTTGAGGCCCCCGAGCTACAGGGGCCATAATATAGTGAAAACTTAAAAATAATGTATTTTTTAAACCTACACATTGAATATAGCTTACTTTATTCTTTTTTTTAAACAAAATAATCTCCATAAGTCCATAAGTTTCCAAATTGACGGTGTTAAAAAAGTAAAATATTGTTTACAAGATATGGTCTAGATATAGGATTTCTCGTATGAAAATGCATAGTAAGATCAAAGAGGATATTCTGACAGAGGATATACTAGTATATAAATAAGTATGTTTTGATGAAACTAGTAATAAGCTACTTTAATAAACGAAAATTTGTTCTAAAAGTCACTAATTATTATAACATCCAAAACCCTAGAAACGTGTATAGTAAAACCCATAAATGAATAAGCAAAAAGAAAAATATTCTTTATATTGTCTATAATTGGTGCTTTTATTATCCCGTACTTTTATTTATGTTTTTAATTATTCATTTTACTTTTTTCTGTACTGTTTTCTCGTTCCTCCTCTCTCTGTTTTAACTTATTGTTTCCAATAAATTAGCTGTTTTGTGAGGTTCTTTAGTGCCTTGTTTGGCCCAGAGTAGTCATGCTCGCCTCGAAAGTTACTGGGGCGGTGGCGTTGTGTCAACGGGTCGCCCAACTCCCTCTAATATGGTTGAGTAGGACGATGGCTGGAGCACACGTCATACTTGTGATCAGGTGCCGCCTTCGGGAAACGGTCTGCTCTGGTTACTATCATTTTAATATTTTTTTAACTTTAATAATGTTGAGCGAGGAGGTACGAGAAAATAATTCATATGTTCACTGTATGTACACATTTTAAATGAATATAAATTATGATTGTATAATTTTGAAAAGAGTGCCGAGAGTTTTTTCCGCCAGCTTTTTCTCTCGGTCTACTACGGCCATTGCTGATGAATGTAGGGGTGTCCCGTGACATCTTTTTTTATTTTTATTTACGCTTTTGACAATGTATAAGAGATTAGTTTTTAATCCTACATACATTAAAGTAATTTCATTTCATTTCCCGCATTTTACGAGCACTATGGGCAAGGAGTAATTGTGAAACTATGTTTAAATATTTTTTATAGGGCCCTCAAAAATATTGTTACTCCTACGCCCCTGTTTTTATATGACATAATATTTGACATTAACCCTTAACCACCTAGCACCTATTTTTGTCCTGTTACCACCACCGTGCGGTCCCAAAGACCGCTAATAGATAATTGCGTTGATTTTAGGATTTCAATTAACAAATTAAAGTTCCGTAACAAAACATGCAACTTTATACGCCAATGCTTCGTTTTAGCACCAAATATTTGCTATTAAATTATAAATGACTTTAGGAACTGAAAAAAAAATATTGCAATTGTTTCCTATTTTTATAAGTTTTTAACATAAAAATTAGTAAAAAATAACCATCAATTTTTTTTATTACAATTTCATTTGAATTTTATAGAACATTACGGTCTCAGAGACCGTGGTGGTTGATGGTAAAAAAATATTCAATTTTAAGAGTAGTTACTAACATATAACAGCTTGCAAAGAATGTCAGGGGTCATATATAGATGGCGTTTCAAAACTTTTGAAACATTTATTTTTTATTGCCAAAATGATTGAAAAACGACAAAAAGACAGATGTGTAGTTTCCGTTTTGTCGAGCTTGAATTTTTTTACGTATCATTTTGTTGCTCAGCGAGGATGATGAGTTCCTAGTACTAAGTCAGAAAACATGTCATGGTTTGGTCGGAAGCTTTTCGAACAGTTATGTATTATTTGACACTAGTGATGAAAGGACTCGAGGTTTTTAAACCCTTTCAATCAAGACTCGCCTCAAATTCTACGACTCGACTCAAAAAATACGGCTTGAGGCTTTATAAAAATGTAAGATGACTTCAGTCGTTAGAGTTCAATTCTGAAATAAAAAGACTTGAGTCTTTTAATAACAGTTAAAACGACTTAGTCGCAAGCCTTTTAGAAAAGAACTCGAGTCGTTTAACATAAGGTGAGCTGTTTAACTTGAGATTATAAAATAAGAGACTTCAGTGCTTATTTTTATACAGTTTTCTAATTTTGTTAAAGTAAATATTTTTTGTATTTCTATTTAAAGGTGATTATCGTAATTCTTGATTATTAAAATAGATAATTTAAACAAAACGCCTCACGACTTAGGACTCCCGCGAACCTAGTCGTTTTAAAAGGGTTCAAACCTTTTCGTTAAGACTTGGAGTCGTTTAAAATTTGGAGTCATTTCAAAACGACTCAGTCTTAGAGGAGACTTAAGAGTCCCAGACTTTGACTCAAATAAGGCTTAGGGTTCAGGGTTTAAAGACTCATTGAGTTGTTAACCTTATGACTTGAGTCGAGTCCCCGTTAAAGAGCTTAAAAACCTTAAGTTCTTTCATCAATATTTGACACACGAGTTGGCACGAAAATAAAAAACTGCCGCAAGATCAAAGCTATTGTTTACAGGCAGTGCTCCATCTAGTAAGAGCGAGAGCGAAGACCAATAATAAATCTATGACTAAAATGTATCAAATTTACCTGTGAAGACAAGATATTAATATTTTTTATTATTATTATATCAGCCAGCCTAGACAAGTGGAAACCGTTACGTGTCTACATCTCCGTATAATGTCGTCATACAAACAAAACAAACGGTAGTGTCAATCATAAATTCGCGTTGTGATCATCTGAAGCAGCTTGTTTACAGTTGTTAAGTTTATTTATTTAAAAAAAACTACTAGACTGCCCTCCATCATTGATTGGAAACAAAAAACCTGTAATGCTTAGTTTAATAATAAAATATTTCACCAAACAAATTGTATTTGACCTTTATTAACTCCTCTTGTTACACAAACCTAACTAAACAAAAAGTTTAGGTACTTATTTTAAGTAAAGATAATGCAACTAGAGCCTTATTTAATGTTTCATCACCAAAGTTAATAAAGTAGGTAGCTCAAAGACAATATCGTAAATAATACTAAATTGGTGTGGAGCAATCGAAAATAGTATACGTCTGCTTAAGCATAATGATGCATAGCGTTTCAACATCATTTATTGCGCAAGAGTTCATATACCCAAAAGAAATCGGTATTTGCTGAGTCCTAATTTAATGTCTTTAATCGGAAATAAAGGTAATCGACAACAAGTTCGCTTTGTACAGATTCTGATGCTTTTATAAGAACCCAGCTAGGTTTTTGCAGTTTTACGTTTGCTTCCTATAAATTTGATTAACCAATAATACCAATCAAAAATTAGAATGAACGTAAGTTATTTGAGATGATAATGAAACAATTTTTATGTGGAATCAGTCAAGATTGCGAAATATACCTCTACCTTCGAATCGTTGTAAAATTTCCATAAAAATACAAATTTACAAAACCATATATTAATAATATACCTAATATTACATTGTTACGATGTTTGCCAATACTAGATGATGTGGGTTTAGCATCGGCTAATTTCCGTTAAGCTACGTTTACTCGGTAAAAGGCAATTTCGTCATTAATTTGCTTGATGAAATGTATGTAACCATGAATTAGATTCGATGTAGGTAGAGCTTGGGTTTACGACAAAATCAACAGTTGGTGCATCCTTGTGTTACGAAAGGAGAACATTTCTTATACGGCTTCTTTTTATGGTTTAACGTAGAAATAAATAATTTAATTTGAAAATTTTGCAAAGTACTAAAAATAATAAGGTTTGAAATTAAACAGGTAATTTTAACAGGTTTTACGCGTTTATTAGGTATATTACTAGCTTTCCGCCCTTCGGTTTCACCCGCAGATAATTTTATTTTTATACAAACTTTCATCCCGTTGGGGATATACCTATTGTCCGGCCACCGAGAGAATGCGTTCCTGACACATTGTGTTTGACATAACGAGGTAACTTTGACAGGCCGTCTACGAAAACAAACAAAAAAAAAGTCGTCTATTTTGACCCTACAAACAAATAATAAGCAATAAAATGATATTAAAACACACTGATTTTAAATTTTATAACTGATGGCTTACTGTAAGGGTAATAATTACTGATAAAATATGTATTTTTAAAAATGTAAACAACATCATATTTTCGTAGGGATGTGCTAAAAATATCAGTCAATTTTAAAGTTATCAATCAATTTCTAATAAAAAAGCAGAATAAGTAGCTTGGTTATAAAAACATGATATCGACGTAAAACGGGGGTAAAACATCTTTAACGAAAATCTTAAAAGATATTGGGTTTTCGTATAAAAAAACTGATAGAAGAAAAATCTTGTTAGAACGCCATGAAATCATCCTGAAACGGATAAGTTTCTTAAGGAAAGTAAAAAATATAACTCACTGGGAAAATGTAGTTTTCATTGACGAGACATGGCTTAATGCAAATCATTCAGTTTCTTATTCTTGGACGGATGAAACACAAGCGTCAACATCGAAAGTACCCATGGGTAAAGGTGCTCGACTTATAATATGTCACGCGGGCTCAGCTAAATATGGTTTTGTAGAAAACGGCTTATTGGCATTTGAGTCGAAAAGCACTACCGACTATCACGAAGAAATGAATGCCGCTACATTTAAAGAGTGGTTCCAAAGCATGCTGTTACCCGCCCTAGCAGAGCCTTCTGTAATAATAATGGATAATGCCCCTTATCATTCAGTGCAAATTGATAAGGCACCTACCCAAGCTAATAAAAAAGCAGAATTAGTAGCTTGGTTACAAAAACATGGTATTGACGTAAATATGGACATGCTTAAAGCAGAATTATTACGGTTAGTGAAAGAAAATAAATCGGCAAATGTTAGATATGAAATAGATGAATTAGCTCTGCAGTACGGTCATCGGGTGCTGAGACTTCCACCATATCATTGCCAATACAATGCTATTGAATTAATTTGGGCTCAAATTAAGGGTTATGCAGCCCGTCGCAATACGTCCCCACCTTTTAGCACAAAAAAGATGATGGCTCTATTAAAAGAAGCTTGCGAAAAAATCACGAAGGAAGACTGGGCGAAGGCGGTAGAAAAAACAAAAAATCTTATTACCAAAGACTTTGATCGAGATATTAGAATTGATTCGATCATTGATAATAACATAATTATAAATGTTGGAGAAGATGATGACAGCACCTCCTCAAGCGAATCGGAATCTGATTAAATTTATACCAGCGCGATATCTATTATTTTAAGTATTTATTACCTACTTTTAGTTTTAGTACTTATTGTATTGTAGACCTAAATATTTGTTTTGAAAAAAGGCAGCAGTTGGAGTTTCTTGCTATACAAGTAAAATAGATATAAGATAAACTAATTTTTTTACTAATGTTGATTGAAAAAATATTTGTCAATATTATTTTTTACCCCAACACTACTGGCATGTGTCACAAACGCAATCTCTCGGTGGCCAGATTATAATTGATCAAAATGCTTTCTTAGCGGATGCCTACGTCATAACATCTATCTGCATGCCAAATTTCAGCCAGATCCGTCTATTGGTTTGGGCTGTGCGTTTATAGATCACTATGTCAGTCAGTTTGAGTTATTATATTAAGATTTTGATTTTTTGATAATTATATTTAGATTTTTGATTATCCGACGTTTCGACATTCTTTATAATGCCGTGGTCACGGGTAGACTGAGTTGTTTGACGTCTACATAGAGTTTATTAGGTAGGTACTATGAAAAATACTATATACTACCCGTTAAAATAAGTTTAATTTCAAGTAATAATGATCGCGTGAATCTAAGAAGTTACAATAAGGTTTGATCAACGCAACTTACTGATTTAGCAGTTAGTTGATTGAAAATGGATTTAAGTTATTCCTGTAAACCTATATCGATATAACTCCATTGCAAACGCATTTCGTCTTCCTCATTCTAGCTGTAAGGTAATAAACTCAATATTTTACTTAACGGGTTTACATTACTGTGCGTATATTAGCCTGTGGGGTTTACGAATATTTATCCTTTCCGAGTTAAATTTCTACATAGTATTGACCAAAGTCGTTAAACGTGTCTGTGTGTGTATGTAATCCACAAAGCAGATTTTTTACGGTTTTTCGTAATCATCATTACGAAGGTTTGCAGATATTACACATAAAAAAAGTTTCATGGATCAGGTGATAAAGATTATCCGTGCGAAGTACGGGCGGGTCACTAGTAGGTAAATGAAAAAAAAAATGCTCACAATGTTCTCATTGGTCGATAATGACAGACAGGTAATATTTGTAGCTTATATTCTTAATATTCTAACCCTTGTATTTGTTGGAATTTCTATTCTCTTGCTGGATTAGTATAAAGCTATTAACTTGCTCGACCGCATTGCGGTGTCTCGAAGTGTTGTTTAATTTGCGACGCTGCCGGTAATTTAACTACAAATTTGAACAATATTGTTTCTTTCACCGCAAACTTGATGGATTCCTGCGAAGCTACTTGTTTGGTACTTTATCGTTCGTTTGTTGTTAAAAGAAGCATCCATTGCCGGACGGATGAAGAAACGTAACAAGGCCTTTAGTTTCTCGGTTTCTTGATTTTTAAACTGTTTAAACAACATAAGCTCTTGACATGGATCCTTCTTGTTATTATTAAGAGTTGGCACAATGGCGTCTTCCTTGTTTCAATTTACACAAAATATTTACAGTAAGTGCTGACTTCCTCGGTGTTTATATTCTTTTACGCGTGCGCAGTGTGCTGTGGAGGTCACGGAGATCAATTTATAACTCCACGCATCCAATTGTTACACTCCGGTGCATGTTATCTAATTTCATCGCTGATGTCTGCTATATTGATACAACGATTAAATATTGTTATGTTATAAAACAAATGATATCAACATACACAGATTTCTCGTATAAAATTTTGAAGAGTCTCACAAAATTTGAAGACTTTGCAAGCAGAGAACATTTAAAACACTTTCCGTATCAAATCACTGCGAGATGTTTAACAGCATACAATGTTACAATTACTAAGCACATACTTTAATAGATTTCCTATTCATACCGAGAATTTAGCTCACAACCAACGACCTGCGATATTAAGCTCTACCTATCCGTGAATAAGTTTGTAAATCCAATGGCATGGTGTTCGCCGAAATTTGATTGAAACCAGTTGTCGGTTCTTTGCACTTTTTGTACGATGTCCGGCTTCCTTGGATCGTCATTTGGTTGGTACGTCTTTAGAAACAGGCCGCTGACCTTCCCTGAGTCACTCTGTTGGACAATTATGTTAAAATTCTTGGAAGTTACCGGCTATCGAACAAAGCTATGAGAAGGTGCATCGTTCTTTAATGGCCGACCTTCGATAAGCAGTCACGATCGGGGTTAATAATTTGTATGGCGTATTAATGCGAGATTTAAATAAAAAAAGTTTCATGGTTATAGTTACATGGACATGGGATGTGGTTAAAAATATTGTAAAAGATAATAGTCGCGTTGCATAAATTTCGCATCTTAATTATAAATAGTCGTTTTTGCTTATATTGCTTGTAGGTACATACCACATTTATTTAATGAATATTACCGAAGATTGTCCTACTTTTACATTGACAACTGTAGGTCTATTCCACAACTTCATAACGTTTGTATATAATTTTCCGTCGCAGATTTAAAAAGTATAGGAAACTAGGTTTCTAATAGATTCTTGCAATTGAGAACAGCTATTTTATAAAACCATTTTTTTTCGCATTTTTATCAAACCCTGACAAAGATAAGGAAAACAAAATGCTACCTTCAACTGTTTCACATTTTACTGAACCTTAGTTTAAAATGTAAAAAAATAATGAAATCGTGAGTGAAATGAATCAGAAGGCCGTAATAAATCTCTGCAATCAATTACGCATGTCTCAAATGTAGATGTAAAATAACGCATTCCTAATTCGAACCAATCATGGAATTGGACACACCTCGAATATAGGCCAAGGGCATTGTGATAGTAAAATCTTTATTATTGTTTATTTGCCCTTAATTTTACATTAATATTAATGCTAAAAGCAAGCTTTGAAATGTATCTGTTATTTGTACTTTTATGCTATCCAAATATAGTTACGAAAGTAAAAAAGAATATGTAGTTAAATTAAAGTTCACTGCATTAACTGTAATTTTCGAAAGCGATAAAGGTTTTATATTGTTAGTTAAAAAAGCTAATTAAGTATATCATTTAGGTAAAAACGATAATCATCTACAAAACTTTTTCTGTAGTAATTTTGAACATGAAAAATGGATAGATATCATAATTTTAGTTACTATTTCCTATAATGTTAATATAAGTAGGTAGCTAAAGATGATTGGAGATCAAAAAACCAATGTTGTTATATTAAGATTACGATATACTTATAATATACCTATAGCATTGATATATTTACATATAATTTAGGTCGTCTAATCGCAATCACTGCCAGCCCAATTTAATCACTAAAAAGATAACAGAAGATATATCCAATTAACTTTGTATGAAATTTTGCCGGTAACTGATTAACGTATAGTCACGTTTTTCAAAATTGTAAAGATTATTAGATTGATAAAGTTTGATTGCCTCGAAAATTCATGCACTCAAATTAATTATCATCCCTTGCGCTTATCCCACTTAAAGTAAGGTCGGCACAACGCGATCCATCCTTTCTTTCGGATTTTTCCACTATGTTCACCTGGGTGAATAAAGTGGATTTTTTAGTGTCCTATGTTCACCTTTGAATCAGTTCACCTAGGTGATATTACCCAGGTGAAACAATTCTTCATTATTGGTCTCTTTTGTTCACCTTGGAATTTAATCACCCAGGTGAACAAATGCGACTATTTCAATTAATTTTGTAGACTCTATTCACCTAAAAAAAAAATCTAAGGGTGAAAAATTTGGGTGATATCACCCGGTGAACATAGTGGAATAATCCTTTCTTTCCTCTATTTCCCGCATCAGTCGACATCTCGGCACCCACTCCTTTCCAAAGCATTTTTCTTTCAAACAGTCCATCCATCTCCTTGGGGCTCTCCCTTCTTTTCCATATATTCACAAGATTTAAAAATAAACAGAACCAAAACCAATAATAATAACAAAATAAATTATTATTGCCTCGATGTGCACAATAAAAAAGATTAAAAAGCGAAGTAGAATATTAAAAGGTTTTAATTCGGTTATATTGATATAGAAACCTGTTATTCTTACCGGAAATGATGATATACACTTAAAATCCTATCTTAGTTTTCTTGGAGTTTTTTTGCTTCGATTATTTACTTTGCGTAATCTATAGATTAAGAGACAAACTCAAAAAAAATCGTATTTATATCATTAGGTATATTTTGAGTAAGATTAATATTTTTTGCGTTTCAGAAGATGCACATATTTAGGTACGTGCATGAGATAAACCGCGTCACAATACAGACAAGAAACGAGTTTCATAACTAGTTAGATGTAAACTAAGTTAGCCGAAGTTAGAAGTTTCCACCCTGGCTTGAACTTAACGACCGTCTGATAGGTATCGACGGTGGTAATTCAGACTTTATTAGAATTTTGAAGAATATTGGACCCATAATTATTTAGTTTATTTTACTTTTAGTTAAAGCTCAAACAAAGGTGCTTGGAATAAATGCTAAAAGTTTTTAAAATTATTATTTTTGGCTATCACTACTTAGTTTAAAACCAAGTCGTAAAATGAGTTTCTCTGTCCCTATGTTTGTACGCTTAAATCTTTAAAACTACGCAACGGATTGTGATGCAGTTTTTTTTATAGATAGAGTGATTCAAGAGGAAGGTTTACATGTATAATTATAGTACAGAGGAAGGAGTTTTACTCCGAATTTACCGCGTGCGAAGCCGCACGGTTACCCGCTAGTGATTTATAATTCAACGCGAGGTATGGCCTACAATCGTTACTGATAAGATAAAAACTAAAATTAGCTATTGTAACATTTGAATATAATAAATCAAATCAATTTTTGGGTTTTTTCATCAAAATATTTCAATGCAATTTTAAAGTTATATGCGTGCTTAGACATTGAACCCACATAGCAATATAGCGGAGCTTTTTCTTGCAGTCAAATTAAATGTTGTCTGTACCTAGGTATTAAAAAAAAATGGTTCAATCAAAAATGTATGTAGGCACTTAACTTATAAGAAGTTCAAAGATGTTAGTATTGTGTCTATAATATTTTTCAACTATACACTGCAAAATCACATGTTTTTTTATAATTATCAAGTTAAAGGGGCAAAGCATGCGCTGTTGCTGTGCTTCGTCCCATGACGCATTTCGCAATGGAATTACCTACCTGCCTACATATTATAATAAGCTCTTTATGACTCACATTTATTCCTTTCTTGCGATGGGTATTTATCACCTGCCAGCATTCCGACGAACAACTTTTGAATTCCACTCCAAAAAGTTCGAAATCAAAGTTGCCATGTGTTATTATTTCAAAAACAGAACAGGAAATTACATTACACACGACTTTATCTGGTATGCCGGTCGACGTGATGATAACAAATGTTTTTTTTAAATAATTGTGTACCGAGCGTTATTTTAGAGATGCAAATATAATACTTGTGACAATATTTGCGTAGATTTAGTTTATCAATTAGAGTAATGCGTAGGGGAGCGAGGGGCTTGTTGTAACAGTTTTCAGTAAAACTAGTATATCTTGAAATCTATTGATTCAATTTCTACTAAATAAAGATTGATGGATACTGTAACTCTTCCTCTACCAAATCAAGTAAAAATAACCTCATAACTATTGGTCATTATTTAACAATTAATTATTTTCTAAAAGAAGCGCGGTGTTACAACTTACCTCGTGCTTGGGGCAAGTTGTAACGTCTAATGGGGCAAGTAGTAACGACAATAAAAAACGACATTAATACCTCTAATCATTTATTCTTTATTTATTTTTAACAAAATTGACATCTTTCCAAAGTAAGTATTATGTAATTCTTATCAAAAATCAACTCAAATACACTTTTTTGTAATCAACACTTAAAAATTAAGTAATTAAGAGTTTTATTTAGTTAAACACTACTTATAATCATAATAGCACTTTTAAATCACAGTAAGTAATGAAATTATTTATTTCTAATACACTCTATCCAATCTTTTTTGTTTGTATCTGTGTAAGCTTCACCACATACCAGACAATGCATGTTGTAACATGTTACAACAAGCCCCGGGATTTTGTTACAACTAACCCCATGGTATGATTTTTAACATTTATCAAGATAACTATTTAAACAATTAAGCAATCTCAAAAAGTGTTACACAATATCAGTGATAGATAAATTTGAATGTAAATAAGATGTAGAAAATTTGAAAATAGGCAATATTAAAAACACAAACCAAAATTTTACGACGGTACAATTTTATATCACCTGACAGAAATGAAGGGAATGCCCACATTTGCTTACTGCGCCAACCGGCGGAACACTGGCTATGGCAATATGATGTGGTGCGGTTTATGGGTTAAATCGAGTCAAAGATATACGTTAATAGTGTTGAAGATCCTGGTGAAAAGAGCCTGTTACTACTTACCCCTGTAACAACAAGCCCCTCGCTCCCCTACTTGAGATATCCTACTAATATTATGAACTTGAAAGTATGTACGGATGTATAGATGGATGTATGAAAACTACAGGACGGATTTTGATGAAACTTTACAGTAATATCATCATCGGTCATCAGAACACATAGAGTACTTTTTACCGCGGGAAAACTTCTCATTCCCACGGGAAACTGACTTCAACGTGAACGGAGTCGCGGGCCACTAGTGAGATATAAGAAGATAAATGCGAAGGAAGTGAAGATCGTAAAACCAGTTAGATATTATTTGTGACGGACTACATAAGCTTCTTATTTTACTAATTAAAGTGGTTAGTTTTGACTTTGATTACGTTATATTTCAAATTAAAAGTAACTTTGCGAATATTATTATTAATTGTAGGAGGTTCGTTTGCGAAGTCTTTTATATTAAGAAGGTTCTGTTACATAACTTTTGTGACTTTATTTTGATCAATAAATCCTGCACGCTATACAAACCAAATCATCGTTATCAAACTTTCTCGAATTATTATTGTGCTTAGTTTTAAGTACCTATATCTTTTTTCTTTATTTATACAACGTAGTTATAAAAGTAAGTTCAAAAAAAATATATGTACGCGGCAAATCCTTTCCAATAAGTTCGTCTTACTTCGTGCCCAAAGTAATATCCAGCCAGCGATCCCCAAGTTAAAAACTTACATTCTTCGCTAGCTCAGCGACCCGAAGTGATATAATTTAGAAAACAAAAACAAAATCAAAACAAAAACATGTTTACAACTTACATTTTTGTCATTGCAACAGTTTTTGTTAACATATTTTCTGAGTTACTCCATTGTTACACCATCAGACTGTACTCTTCTCTGAATGTCAAAGACTCAGTGCAAGCGCTACGCCTTACAATTGCAATTGTTCGATTGCACTTATATAGGTAATAATAGTAGATTTCAATTATAGGAGAAATAACGACCAATTAATTTAAAACGATTGTAATAACTATTAATAGAAGTTCTTGTAACAATATTGATAAGTAAGATTTTTAATTACAACTTTTAAATATCCAACATTAATTTGAATCTTATGTATTTACTAAGCTGACCTGTATCTAATACTTACAGGAAAATATTATCATTATTTTTGTACACGCTCGAGTTTTTTTAAACACGCGAGGTTAAAAATGTCGCGTATATATGATTCGCAATTTATACTGGCCTACTAAGATATATTGAACTGACTAGATACGTATAGGTAAGAACTGACATTTGCTTGGTAAGGACCTACTTATTCTATGAACACCTACTTTACAAATCAACTTCAGCATAATAATGAAAACTTTGAAAAGAAAAGCCTTATCTTCATTCTTACGATTCCAACATGAAACCTGTCGACAAATTACCACATTTGGCAACCCACAGCCTTACCGAGACTATTATTAGTGCATTAGGCACTCCAAGGTTACAATGTTTACTGCATTTACTTTGTGACTTATGTAAGAAACTAACGGCTAAGGGTGACGGGATTCCTGCATTCTACCAGTGCCTTTTAAGTTAGCCTACATACAGGCGAAGTCGAAGATTCGCTGAATCGATTTAGAGTTAGAACTGTTTTTGTAGGCAACTTAGTAGTTTTTTTAATACTTCAAAACTGTACAAGCCAATACTTATGATGCAAGCTTTGGGCAGTTAAAAGCGTTTATAAAATTGGTATCGCGATTGCCCCAAAGTGATTTTAGGCAAATTATATACTTAAACAACGAGTTTAAAGTTTTTCAAAAACTTTTGTGTGTAAGCCATTACCGAACCTACCAACGCATTAGTTATTTTATAACCACTTTGTAAATTGTGTAAATACCTTCTTCGTTTTTACCTACGATATTAAGACCGTTGCATTAATTAACTCTCCCTAAAATTGTAGTAAAAAAAACAATTAAATTACTGACCGCAAAAAAGGAAGCATATTAAAAGAATATTAATAAGAAATTCTGTTAATAAAATAAATGACTTTATGTCTAATGTGGCTTCCGTACTGCATAATAATAGACTGTGGTACTCACGTTATTTTACCGGATTCTGTCATTTCTAAGAATCTTATCAATTGCAGGATGTATCAATTACTTGTACGTTAATGTCGTTCATTTTCTATTTAAGTTAATAATATAGATTACTGGCTGTTCTAAGAGATTCTAAACCAGTATTTAAACTTTTTTTTGTTACTTTGTTAATTATCTGTTTAAGGGCTATAGGTTGTTAGGTGCTCAGACGCCATCACTAAAACTCAATAGTTCAACATTTGCGACGTTAAAAAATCTAATATTTTTGTTTTGTTCTCTTCTGCTGCATTTTGAAATATGACACGGATTTTTATATAACATATACGCTAGTCTAGTTAAGTTGATAATTACTAAGAGTAATTAAGTTCTTACATAGGCAAGTATCAAAGTACGTACAAGACATATGATACTCATTACTCGACACTTGATATTTAATCTGTTTTACCAGTGTCATATAATTATTGACATGGTACTAACCAGTGATTTACGTAATTCCACGAATGATACATACTCTACATAACTTACTTAAGATAATAATGATGACGATCTAAGTCGCACTACCGCATAGTAATTTAAGCGACCGACTCTATAAAATTCCATCTAAGAGACAAATTGTTTTAAAGGTTTCATTGTTGTTTAAGTCTTACATGTTGATTAAAGTGCAAAGTCGGCATAGTAAAGCTAAAAGTTTTTTGTATACCTTTACGCTGCCGTTGGGTGTAATTCTTAAATTTAAATAATTAATGTTATCTAAGGGGTAAGTGGGTTCCTAACACTACTTATTTCTTCCTTTGAGAGCATGTAGTTAGGTTTATTGTGCTCAAAGAAGGTTTACTGCAGCACCTTCTATTTTAAATAATTATGATCTATAATCATAAGAAAACCAGTCAGAGCTTAGAATGTTTAAATATAAACTTAAGCACCTACATGCAAGTATGGATTACACACGTGTATTTTAGCGATGAATACCGTAAGTAAAATAACTTGATCTTCCCTACATTTTACTAGATAGGTAAGCAAGAGGTAATTACGTCAAGCAAAAGCAAGGCATATGTTACGTTACCCAGGTACGTAATCATGAGATAACTGGACTTCCTGCAAGAGCTTTACATTTAATACTGGCTGTTCTTCGTGATTCCGTATTTTAATGTAGTCTTAGAAAGTAGTTTCTCTACAGTAGAAACATGGTATAATTTGGTTCTAAAACAAGCAGACGCTGCAGGCGCGGGGAGAGGTAAAATTCGTCATGTGGAATAGGTTGTCGAAATTAGTAACATGCAGGTGATAGACGCTCGTCACACAAATGGATGCGTCCCACGATTTCAATGGCAAAAACCTTAAAGCGCCTAGACTAGCGCTTTACTATTGCCATCGTACAATTGCCATCCAATTCCCCTTGTGAGTGCTATTTATGGGTTATATAGTCCATGAGAAAATCTATTCCTAGCTAGGCTCTGACTCATTGTGTGCAATTTATATCAGCTAAAAAGTGGTATTTCATGTTAATTTCTTAGACATGCATCAAGAGATAACACGGGCAAAGTTTTTAAAAAGCTAGAGATTATCACAGATAAGATAACGCGTAAGCAGGTAACTTTTAACTGTTTTAAACCTAACCTACACCACACCTAATTTAGTACCCACCTAATATTACTACTCACTCTTTGTGGGACTCACATTTCGTGACGCTTACTAATAACCTACCTTACATTTAGCAATAAACCAACCTAGTATGAAGAAATTAACTCAACCGTGCAAATTAAACAAAACGCCTTTTAAAAACTAAAACACTGTTACCACGTGCATATAGAAAATACTAAACTCGTTCTAAGTAGATTGTAAGATTCAAGGCTAAGAATAGACAGTTATTTAAGGATCAATGCTGCACATGTTACGCATGGCTATCTCTTGACTTCACAGCACAAAGAAAAATGAATCTTAGCCTAAGCATTTAGAGTGCAGAACTGTATCAGCGAGGATTTACCCCTCCTAGACTATTATTGAGTTACACATGGTATAATTTTTCGCATTACATTAAAGTTTAAATTGTATGTTACATTTCAAAGGGCTCATGTCTATCAGACTGTGCAATAGATTCAAGTATTAACGATGCAATAAACCAGCCAAGTGCGAGTCGGATTAGCACATAACATATTGTACACCACAGAAGATATCTACTACTTATTTATGAAATAAGTTGTAATGAATTAAGCTTAAAGTAAAACTTATGAGTAAAATAACTTTAAGTTCGGAAAGTTTTAATTTATTTTGCAGTTAGTTTACCTTCGAGTTTAAGCAATTGGGTTCCGCTTGCTTTAACTCTTAAAAAAAAATTATTTGACATGTTGGCACTGACATAATCTTTAAGTTATAAGTTCATAACACTGATTTAATTATCCTGAGAATTTATCTTTATTAAAGTTTATACGTTGTCGATGAATTCAATAGTGGTCTCTCGAAGAAAAAAATTGACGCCTTGGTCCCGCCTCATTGACATGCAAGTTGCGTTGTCAGGCAAAAACGTATTGTGTTCTTAAAACCTATGTTTTCCTTATTTTCATTTTCACTAATTACTTATAACTATTCCTACCCTTTACAATTTTAACTTAAGACAGACAAATTATTCAAACTTCGAATTGATAAATGTCAGAATAGGTTTACTAAACTCCCATATGGTCCCAAATTAAAAAGTTTTAACCAGTAGTCAAGTACCTACGTACTATTCACGCAGGTGGAGTGGCTATTTCGTATATATTCGGAGACCGTCTGGCCCATTATACGTGTCTATTGATTTGAAACAGAAACAGGGGGAGCCAAAGCATAGGGATGGCAGGTTCAATAGTAAAAAAAACTTAATTTGCTTATAAAAGAGTATGTTAGCATCATTGTTATTCAACTATTTGTCCTCTAGTTTTTTAAGACAGAGTTTTTTTATAAAACCAAACATGTAAAAAATAATATTTAACCTATGCTTTATTGTAATTAGAAAACTGTACACAAAACAACCTTTTAACAGCACAGCCCTGTTTCTAACTATGAAATTATTATCCAAAGTCGCGACCTGCAGGTCGGTAGGTGTATTTGTATACATACCTATTTTCCTTCCTGTGCGGTGGTTATTACCAAAATTCCAAATGATTCACTACCTCAAATTTAAAATAACACAAAATTGGTAGTGCGTAACCAAAAATATGTTTTATGTGCCTAAGTATTTATTCAGTAAATGCAGAAAATATAAGTTCAATGTTTATTATTCGCATTAAAATGTTCGTTCTCCTAACGATGATTGATGATTTTAATTAAATAAAAAAGCTTAAAAGTAGTCCGTAATTGAGTAGTAGTCCCAATCGACGTCAGGCCTAGATTAATGACGAGTAATTAATCTTGCGGAGATAGGCTACGTTATTTAAATATTTTACAGTAACTTTTTTTAACGTCATCATTAACTTAAGGTAAAAACTTGTTGAGCTATTAAGTTGGAGTCAACTAAACTTGTAATGAGTTAATTTCGTTCAACTTCGAAAACATTGTTCTGAAAGAAATAGGACAGTATGTTCCTTCCCACTAATATACCCACCGCTCAAGTTTTAAATCAATTTGTAATGTAACAAAAAACGAAGACGGGAAGTTATTAAGCTTTTTTATGTTAATTTGATTCAATACTCAACTCTTAAAGTCGATATTAAGTTCATACCTATCTTGACTTCAATTGAAATGATATTCCTTTTTTACTTAATTTTAAGTTTATCTATTATTTTACTGGAAATCCCAAGTACCTACCTGCCTACATAATTGAAAAGGAAAATATTTTGACCTCGTGCAATTACTATTATGCACGTCAT
This sequence comes from Emmelina monodactyla, assembly GCA_916618145.1. Lineage (NCBI taxonomy): Eukaryota > Metazoa > Arthropoda > Insecta > Lepidoptera > Pterophoridae > Emmelina > Emmelina monodactyla. Next base: position 7,846,214 of record OU745304.1, on the reverse strand, counting down.
ATTTGACCAAGGAAGATAAAAATCCCTGAATGTAAAGCTAAAGAATTAAGATTTCTTCAAACTCAATAAAGTTTCTTTGAAACGCCAATGACCATACAAACACATAAAAGAAACTACATTAAACGTGCGATTTAAGAAGAAAAGTGATTAACGCACACAATTAACATAACTGGTCCAAGTATTCACGAACGTTCGCACGTTTGTTCAGTGAGAAACCACTGCAGCGATATCCTAAAACGGTCAAAAAACTGCACTCACCAAAGTGTTATGTTTACTTTTCCTTCGTTCCCCGTCCCGAGCTCGCATTTGCGAGGCGTTACCCGGGATTATGTGTTTCTTGCGACACACTAAGTTTGGTTGTTGATTGGTAACAATTCAGACGGTTGCACTTTCCAAAAATACTTGTTTTAGTTGTGGAGGTTATGCACTGTAAGTTGCGTGGGGTAAGCGAACACGGACGGATCGACACGAGCGCCCTCGACGGCGGCGCGCGGCAGACTGACTGACAAAATTACCCGATTTATTTATTTGTCAAACGAGCGCGGAGCTCACACGGACGGATCGGGCGAATATTGCCGGGCGCAAGATGAACACTTTTTGTCCCAATCACCACTCAAAGGGTTAAAATAAAATGAGGGCATTTGTCGTAGGTAAAGGGAAAGAACCATTTTTTGCTGTTTTAACGTCTTAAGTAACAAAAAGCTCGCAATACGTAAAAGCTTTTTTTGTCGGTACCAAAAATAAAAAATAATAGACGTACCTACATTTAACGTGTAAGACATGGATTAGGTACACCATTAAATGAGTAACTTTGTCTAAAAGTGTTTTTTTCCCGTTTTGAAAAAATCAATGATTAGTCAGCTGGTTATGATGACAAACTAAAAAATGACTCTATATGGACTACCAAATTGATAGTAGGGGGAGTCCGGGAGACTTGCCCAGGTGGGAGAGTTGAACCACCAAACAAAATTCGATTTAAATTTCGCGCAAACGAAACGTCAAGCCGGTCATTGGTAGCGCGCATGAGACCAAAAACAACCACGCCACCATTTTTCAGAATGGCCGATTTGTTTGGATGTCAGGTTCGGAAAGGTGTTTTTGTTATAGGAGAGTAAATTTTTTGAATTTGTGCAGTTTTGACATTACGATCGTGTTTAAAGAGGTATGTTTTATGTGTTATTACTATTTTGTTGCCTGATTATTATAGTTTGCCGTGTGTGAAGTGTTTTTTTGCTGCGATTGAATGTTTTTTTTTGTGTATCATATTTTATGTCAAAGTAGTATATGCGGGAGAGTTGAACCATGATGTGGCCGGGAGACATGCTCAGTAGTTCCACTCTCCCTCTATAGTGTTTATATGACAGTATGTTTTTGAAGTTTGTTGGCGTTTTGCTTGTTTGGCTACGGTAAATAAAACTTTTTATTACAGGTTAATTGCATGAAAAATGCCGTTTAAATACAAGGCGTCTGAAAAAACACGCAAAAGAAAAAAACATACTGCCACTGAGTTAGAAAACGCTATAGGTACGTGAGGTTAAAGAGGGTGCGTCGATCAGAAAAACATCTATTAAGTATGGAATCGATAGAAGTACAATAAGACGTTATAAGTTAAATAGTGACCAAATTATAAAAAAAAAAAATTTAAACCAAATGTTAAAAAATACCCAAAACAAAAGATTGAGATAGTTTGATGAAAGGATATAATAATTGTGTTGACTTAATAATGTTTAACAAGAAGTTTTGTTTTATTTTCCTTTTTTAAAAAGAGCAGTAGAGTGTTATTCTGTTATGTTTTATTTAAAATAAATCTGTGATTTAGCTGTCTTTCTTTTACTGTCCCCTAAAAAAACAATGTTCAACTCTCCCCACACCCCGGTTCAAGTGTCCCTGGGTTTGGGGAGAGTTGACCCATTTCCCATTTTTCATTGAAATGTGTATAAAAAAATTTAGTATTAAAATAGCCAAAAAGTTTTTGTACATAGGTAAACATAAATAAATAAGTAAATGTTTAATATTATAATAGTAACACTAAGTCTCAAATATAGGAAAATACGATACTTTAAACAAAAAGTGGTTCAACTCTCCCGGACTCCCCCTACATTTAGGGATGGATACTTTGATACGTATATCTCTCTGATTATATCTACAGGTTATTCGTGTAGAAGGTGAAATTAAGAAGAAAAAGAATTATTTTGTTGTTCATACGTTCGTCCAAAAGATCATCAACATTTTGTTTGGGTAGGTTCTTTTCAAAACACGGGGTTAAATAGCAGAATAATGTTTTTACTATTTTATTTTTATTTGACGATACTTCACTTTGTTTACGTACATTGTACTTACCTACGTCATTGTCTAGTTATGGCTTTCTAAATAGTATAAAATCGCCACCGGCGTTTAATTGTTTGTAGAAGGTGGAGTTAACGGTGAAACTTCTGTTAAGTACTTATAGGTACCTACCATGAAACTTATGTAAAATGGTTATTTTACTGTCAACTTTTTTTTTCAAAAACAGACCATTTACCCACTACGTAAGTATAAATAATGTAGATACTAATATTTTTTTTATTAAATTCCATAATGTTTGTCAGTAAGTCAATTTAATATCATCCTCGCATTCAGAAGTCGCAACCGTACAAAGTTTTGTATTAAATCTCACTGCAACAGTTATAGACGTGTGATCCCGCATAATTTACAGTAATCCCGCATTTTTAAATTAATGATTGGGTACCTACCTGCTCGGCAGCATAGTTCGCCCGAGGCGTATAACTGACCATTTTTTGTGATCGTCTTATGATAAAGTGTTTGAAAATCGCCTCATTTATTAAATTACGAAATAAAAGTAGGTTCTTCAAGTAACCGATATCTATATATACCTAACAATATTGTAAATATTGATTTGAAAGCTCACGCTAATTAGAAACTAATTAAGCGTATATATTTTTTATTAATACCCACATATAATTTGAATAAGGCCTATCTGATTTTGACAGAAATCTTAAATACGTTGATGAGTCATTATTGTAGTATGATTTATTATAAATAGTAGGTAAGCAGTATTTTCATTATCTATTATAGTATATATTTAATATCCACCACACGAAAATCGTGATACAACATCTTCACGGAAGAATCAATGGGATTTCAAGGGCATGTACGTACTTAGTGGTAATTTTTAATACTTGTAGGCACAATATCCATGTAACGTTTACATAAATTGCCTATATCTGTTTGACATCTTACTTACTTGTTTTTGCATACAATTGTAATGATTGTACCTAAATTTTTTTGCACAGGAGTTCGCATGTTTGGTGATGAATTATTAACTTAAATAATCATAATTAATTGATGTATTTTTAGTCTAAATCAAGCTTTTTGAGTTTTATATTGAGACAAGGTAAAGGTAAAAATAACAATAGGTTGAAATTTTTACTTAATTTTAATGGAATTTAATTTTTCATTCGCCATTTACCTATTGTACCTATATGCTTTTATCATACGCGGTTTCGTTAACAAGTGCCTAAGAATTGACATATAACCTTAATATAGGTACCTAAATAACTAAGTACCTACTGCATTTGTAAGCTTATGTAATTATTATTTCATAGCAGTTATAAGGACTGTGCTTTATGTAATATTAATAATATTCAGTTATAACAAATGATTCATCAAATTACAATTTCAGCGATCTCGCAAATACACTGAGTTGTTTTTTATTATCTAATGAATCGTATTTTAAAATATGATGTGTTTTTAATTTATTATTTTGCACACGTCTTTTAAGTGAGTAATTATCTACGTACCTATCAATTTTTTGTAGGATAGGAAGGTACCGTTGCAAATTCGTAAGTAATTGATAATCTTGCGGCTACATTATAATAGACATCCGGTGATAAATAAATGCACTTACTGTATTGGATACCAAAAGGTATCAATTTTGATTATTAGTAAAGTTCGGAAAAGTACAGCCATATTTTTGGCCAAACAGACTCATTTGCTAGAGATTTGTAATCAAATTATTGGCATTGGTTTATAAAGTTTTCAACAAACAATTCGTTTAATAAGTTAAGGCAGCTACCTGCTTATTAAAAACATAAATATTTTTTATTAATTTCCGTGCCCTAGACACCTTCATTCACGGTAATTTATCATTCAGCAATACAATCCTTTAACAGGAAATAACAATCTTTCAAGTTTTTTTAATCGTGATGAAGAAGTCCTAGGATGCTATGACGTCAAAAGTCATGACTGCCTTATCATCAAAAAAATAATCATGGTAAACATGATCTCATCAGAGATATTATGCGCATAAGGCTAATTCTTTGATATGAATGACTAACTGATGTGTTTTGTTTCTCCTTTTGTTTTAAGTTTTTTTATCATTTACTAGGGGCCGCGCGCGACTCCGTTCGCGTAGAAGTCGGTTTCCCGTGGGAATGCGAAGTTTTCCCGCGGTAAAAAGTTCCCTTAATTCTTTCATACATATATTTTTGGTATCTAGAACCGTTTTTGGCAGAGCACGCAACGGAAGCTCTCAAGAATGAAAAATTTCCCCCGTTTTTTTCCCATTTTCCATTATTTCTTCGCTCTTTATAGTTGCAACGTGATGCTATATAGCCTAAAGCCTGCCTCGATAAATGGTCTATTCAACACGAAAATAATTTTTAAAATCGAACTAGTAGTTCCTGAGATTAGAGCGTTCAAACAAACAAACAAACAAACAAACAAACAAACAAACAAACAAACAAACTCTTCAGCTTTATAATATTAGTATAGATGTAAGTAATAGATGTAGTGTAGGTGCAGTCTCGAAAGGCTTGGAATATATGACTTGTATTCCCGACTGTTCAACAAAAAAGTTTCAGTTTTGTGAAATCTCTTGAAAAAAGGGTCAAACTTCTAAAGAAGGGAAGATTGTCTGATTCTTTAGGTGTGCTAGCAGACACCGCCGTTTCGAGTAGCAAATTAGTATGATTTACTAATGTTTCTGAAATGAGAATTTTAACATTTTTTTTTATTTGAGTCAAATACCTACTCCAGTATCATACTTAAACTCTAACCTTCTCAATTTCGAAACCAGCGGTTAGTAAATAACTACTTATAGGATTGCGGATAGCTTTTCTGTCAATATCAGTTATTAAGAAAGTGAGATTCGCATTTATTGGAATTGATAATTCAATTGATAGGGGGAGTCCGGGAGAGTTGAACCACTTTTTGTTTAAAGTATCGTATTTTCCTATATTTGAGACTTAGTGTTACTATTATAATATTAAACATTTACTTATTTATTTATGTTTACCTATGTACAAAAACTTTTTGGCTATTTTAATACTAAATTTTTTTATACACATTTCAATGAAAAATGGGAAATGGGTCAACTCTCCCCAAACCCAGGGACACTTGAACCGGGGTGTGGGGAGAGTTGAACATTGTTTTTTTAGGGGACAGTAAAAGAAAGACAGCTAAATCACAGATTTATTTTAAATAAAACATAACAGAATAACACTCTACTGCTCTTTTTAAAAAAGGAAAATAAAACAAAACTTCTTGTTAAACATTATTAAGTCAACACAATTATTATATCCTTTCATCAAACTATCTCAATCTTTTGTTTTGGGTATTTTTTAACATTTGGTTTAAATTTTTTTTTTTTATAATTTGGTCACTATTTAACTTATAACGTCTTATTGTACTTCTATCGATTCCATACTTAATAGATGTTTTTCTGATCGACGCACCCTCTTTAACCTCACGTACCTATAGCGTTTTCTAACTCAGTGGCAGTATGTTTTTTTCTTTTGCGTGTTTTTTCAGACGCCTTGTATTTAAACGGCATTTTTCATGCAATTAACCTGTAATAAAAAGTTTTATTTACCGTAGCCAAACAAGCAAAACGCCAACAAACTTCAAAAACATACTGTCATATAAACACTATAGAGGGAGAGTGGAACTACTGAGCATGTCTCCCGGCCACATCATGGTTCAACTCTCCCGCATATACTACTTTGACATAAAATATGATACACAAAAAAAACATTCAATCGCAGCAAAAAAACACTTCACACACGGCAAACTATAATAATCAGGCAACAAAATAGTAATAACACATAAAACATACCTCTTTAAACACGATCGTAATGTCAAAACTGCACAAATTCAAAAAATTTACTCTCCTATAACAAAAACACCTTTCCGAACCTGACATCCAAACAAATCGGCCATTCTGAAAAATGGTGGCGTGGTTGTTTTTGGTCTCATGCGCGCTACCAATGACCGGCTTGACGTTTCGTTTGCGCGAAATTTAAATCGAATTTTGTTTGGTGGTTCAACTCTCCCACCTGGGCAAGTCTCCCGGACTCCCCCTAATTGTAACGTGTGTAAAAACACCATTTCCGAAGCCTGAAACCACGTATTCTTGATCCTAAATAGGAACTAAATTCATTAACAGCATACCCAGAAAATTCAACTTAAAAAAGTTATGAAGGTTTGAGAAGTGATATTTGCCTCTTGAGATCATCGCTCACACATCAGCTAATGGTTCAGGAGCGATGGTTTACATAGCAAATAAAACTTAAACACTATTTAATTTGAAATAATGCAAAAATTTGATAGTTTATATATGCAATTTGTCACAATTAGGTAAAAAAAACAAAAAACTTTTTTTTTTGCTTTTAACGTAACGCAATCGTCCGTTAACGAAAAACGTCCAGCAATGCCCAGTTTTCTGTAGGTATTACCTGATATAGCTATGACGGACCTCGGTATTTATTAACTCAGTTCTATGATAATGCTTTATGTAAACAAACATGAAGTATAAGCATCTATGTTTTTCATAACTGAAAACATTTGACTGTGTAACTCATTAGCATATTGGTGTTTTTCTCTAGTTGATTACCTTCTTCATACCTTTAAAATTACTAACATACCTAAATACATAAACTGTTGTTTGTTTACATTATAGATAATCTTGCACATACTAAGTAGTTGTCAATGTAATTTTTAATTATGATTGATCTATTTTTATCTACAATATATACCGATTTGCCTCTGTTATGAAATAATTGCCTGTCACATCGGGAAGCTAACACAGACCTGTCAAGTTTCTTCTGCGATTTCCCTTTCTTACAACCTTCAATTAAGACTGAAGGCCACATCATAAAAAAATGCTGAGAAGCATCAAGGTTAGACTTTATGATTTCTTTTCTTTGTAAACCTGATAGTAGGATTTTACGCAACTCTCAATACAATCGTCTTCAGGTAAATGATTAGCGTAAAGACGTAAATGCGAAGTCACGGTTGCGCGGGATTCACCTTCGACAACTTTTTTAGGGTTCCGTAGTAATCCACCCATGTAAGCTAAATTGTACGTCATGTTCTTTCTTGCTCGGGAGGGTAATGGATGGATATGACTTTGCAGCTTGCAATTAGCCAATCATCTTCCACTGCTGGACATCTCGGCCTGGACGTTAAGAGCGCCAAACATCTCGGCCTTGGCAAGCCCACGTCCATCTACAAACTGTCATCTACTTGAGATCGCTGGTCGCGGTCTGCTGCCAAACCAGAAGTGGCCTCAAAGGCCATCAGTCTGCCGCTTTTCAATTTAAATGTGCTAAATAATTTTTGAATAACTTCGAGAGTTTTCGTCACCCCTTTGCAGCACTTTTTTTTTGTTTATTATCGTCATGGTAGAGCAAATTTCATAATGCCTGTTAGTGCTTTCCAATAGAAAATAACCTGGAATAGAGCACCACCTGACGACCTCTGTGGTGCAGCGGTATATATACCGGACTGCTAAGCGGATGGTTCCGGGTTCGATCCCCGGGTCGGGCCAATTTCGTAAAAATGGTTTTTCGATATTGGCTCGTGTCTGGGTGTAACTAGGTTCTCCCCTAGTCCATTGTGTGGTACCTATAGTACAAGCTTTGCTTAGTTTAGGGCCACACAGTTGGTGTGTCAGTCTGGAGAAAAAAAAAACAACAGTGTGCCGTGTATTGTTCAGGATACCTGAACACTATTAGTGATCACCCTTGTAGGATTTTGATTATCATTAATAACCGTATGAACAGCCAAGGTTTTAATAACCAAGCTTTCCAACGCTCCTACATCATTGATAACATTGGTAACTTACCTTACGTTCTTGTTTGTCGAAATATTTAATAACTACGGTTAGTAATTTAAGCATTAAGAACTACTACTTACTACATATTATAAAATATTATAAAATTTACCAAAATATTTTTTTGCAGAACCCACTAGTTATTGTTCAAACTAACAAATGAAAAAAATTACATTACCTACCATTGTTTACGAGATACAGTCAAGATAAAGTGCATGTTTCCCACGTACCTACCTACTAACAGAGTTTTGACTTGCTAACTGTGTTAATTAGTTGCATTGGCAACTGTTAAACGTCTATCGGTTCCAATATTACAATACTGAAAAACTATTATAGGAAATTGTTCAATAATGCATAATTTCTCATAGATTTATGTTAAGATGAACGGTAGAGTATGCTTCTGACGAAGCGCTTCAACACTGCAACATCATCGTTATGGAGATGTTTCTGAAACAAATATTGTAGGATAATTTACGAGAAGATCAAAATATAAATCAGACTGTCCAATTAAATCAAAGCATTTTTTTTACTCTAACTCTTCAAATATAAATCGGCCCTTTCATTACTGCTTTGGATCGAAAGCTACTAAAGCGTCATCATGATTACCTTCATATGATTTAAGTAACAATGAAAGCTGACCAAGTGGCAAATTTCTTAACACCTAATCTAATTTTGCAACTCGTGACATTTAACAATTTCTATTGAAGCAGTTATTTTGTTATTAGTGAAGCAATTGCAACTATTGAGCTATTGTATGAATATCGGCAAAGGTCATATATTTGTTATGTCTTAAGGCAGTAAAACTTATTAAATTTAACTTAGGTCAAATACAAAGCTTGTACCTGTGACCACTGTGGAAATGCTAAAACGTCGGGAAATCACTACATAGTAAGTATAAAACAATGCTTTCTCTGTCCCTATGTATGCTTAAATCTTTAAAACTACGCAACGGATTTTGATGCGTTTTTTTTAAGGATGCAGTGATTCAAAAGAAAGTTTTAAATCGTTTGCCCCTCAATTAAAAAAAACAAATCACATTTGACATTGTTGCTGTCAATTTTGAATTTACACAAAATTTAAAATACAAGACTAACATGAGAGACTTTTTTTAAAATAACAAAATGTTGCGGAAGACGCTTGTTATGATTGCAAGTAAGTGCGGAATATTCATTGTTAACTAGTGGCCGCCCGCGACTCCTTTCGCGTGGAAGTCAGTTTCCCGTGGGAATGAAAAGTTTGCCCGCATTAAAAAGTACCCTTCGTGTTATTCTGATATTCAACCTATTACTTAAAATATTACTGTAAAGTTTCAACAAAATCCGTCCAGTAGTTTTTACGAGGAAGAGTAACAAACATCCATAGGTACATTCACCTTTATAACATTAGTAGGATACTTGTTAAATAAATTAACCCCTTCACATTGATGGGAGGAATGCCAAAACGTGATGCCATGACTCTACATACTTACATAAATCGGCAAGGTAAGTATAAAAATGGTTTCACAACAAGTAGCTAATCTTCAAACTGAAGCCCTCAGTTAAAACAATTTAAAAACTAGTTCTCCCGCATAATCTCGTGTCTGGGGCTTAAATTAAGGTGACGCAACTAAAACAAGTGAAATTTCATTCACCTACACAAAAACAACGTTTTCACTAAGTTTAGTTCAACGTTTATTAAGTATGTTTTTTTCCTTTCAGATTAACTTAGTTAAATTTCTCCGAATATATTTTTGAACTATTTTTTTAACACTAAAGGAAATTTAGTACTTAAAATGTTTTTGTGTTTCAGACACAGGGAGAGTAGTTAAACCAGCTTTAGGATCAGCATGGTACTACTTTAAAAGCGAATCATCGCCGCCCTTTTGTTCCCGTATCATTATGGGGCCAATAGGGCAAACTATAGAAAATAAAATTTCTTCCGTTACTGAAAATATCATTCGGAATGTAGAAAAACAAATTAAACGAATTGATGATGAAGAAGCAGAAAGGATTGAAGAACATAGGCTAGCATTAGAGGAAGCTGAAATGAAGAAAAGAGAGCAAGAGTTCATGAGAGAAATGCAACGAATTAAAAAATATGAGGAAGAAATGCAAAAATCGGTTGCCGCTAAAAAGGCTGAAGCTGAAAAAAGAGCTGTAGAAGCCGCCAAACTGGCTGCTGCTGCTGAAGCTAAAAAACCTGTCCAAAGGCCAGCTTTGAGGAGAAGGAAACCAGGTAAGCGTCGAGGACGAGCACAAACTAGGAAAAAGAGATCCAGAAGAGGGGGACTTGTTAAAAAGGATACCAAGAAAAGAAAGTGAAATAAATCACATGTTTTTATTTATTTACTTGTTTTTATCTATACTTATAATAAATCTGTAGAGAGGTCAATTCTCCTACATGACATATATTTCTAAAATAACTAACAGGGTGTGATTAGGGCTCGATACTGATGCCAAAAATTCAATCAGTAAAAATTTTGTGTCTGTCTGCCTGTCTGTCTGTTTATCTGGGTAACCGTTATAGAAAAAAAACTACTCAACGGATTTTAACGAAACTTGGTTCAATTATTCTTCATACTCCTGGGCTGGTTATAGTATACTTTTTAACACGCTTCAATCAACAGGAGCAGAGCAGTTGGGAAAACGGGAGAACTTACTCCATTTTTTAAGCTTCCGTCGCGTGTGCAAACTTAATGGTTTAAGCTACACAGAAACCCCATCAGCATCATCATCATCATTACATAGTATAAATCCAAGTCGCTAATTCTGTCTGTTTGTATGTTTGGCTGCTAACTCCTCCTAAACCAGTTGAGGGATTTTAATGCGGTTCTCTCCATATTTTAGGGTATTTATTCATTTAAATTTGTAAATAAAGAATGTTAAGAAAAAGTTTTTTTAAGTTAGCAAAAATGCAAGGGTTCGCGAGCAAGTCGGCAAAATTACACCATTGCGAAGCGTGGCCGGGTCGCTAGTAAATATAAAGCCTCATTTACATGATACCATTTTCTTGCACGTTCAATAGCAATAATTGAATACAATAGTTGAAGCGCAATATTTGTATTTCAATAATTGTAAGCAACTGTTTACACGTGGATATATTTATAAAGTTGAACGCCATTATTGAATGCAAATCTTGAAAATAAATAATTGCCAGCGTGTTTTGTTTACATTGATACAATAATGGTAAGGAGATTATCGCTTTCAAGAATTGTCTTGTCTAAACATCTACTTGTACGTTCCTGTTCCATTTACTGGCACGTTGCTTCAAGAATTGACCGTATTTGCTCAGACGAATATTTTCATTCAAGTGTTGGAGGTCTTCGGAAAAAATGACTATCAAAGTCAAGTGAGAAACCTATTGAATACAAGTATTGCACAAGAAAATATTGTATGTACAGTTTAAACCGAGAACATTCTTGAATGCAAAACTTGCCTAGTAGAGAAAGAATATGGCATGTTGTTTATACGCTGCAATTCAAGTATTGCTTCTACATAATTGTACGCTACAGGCAAGAAAATGGTATCGTGTAAATGAGGCTTTATTTTCATTTATTAGGAACACCAACAGCACACCACAGGGTTATTGTGTCTGTAGGGTTGGTATCCTTTTCCCTAACTCTTTCTAAACCATAAAATGGATTTAAATGCGGTGCTCAACTTTAAAGAATTTAACTACTTTACCTTAAAAGGACATTCAGAAAAGCTTTTTAAATTAGCTAAAATTTAATGTTTCGTGGACAAGTCGGCCAAAATCTCGCGATTGCGGAGCGTCTATACCTACCTACTATCAATAGTTGTGAAAACTTTGCTGCTTGGAACGACATGCACTTTTTCATCATGGTTCGATACCCTTACCGAGGTCTACCGATTTTGTTCTTGGGCTTCTTAACTCTTAGGCCCACTTGCAGGAAACGTTTTAACCTCGGGTTAGCTAACTCAGATTTTAATGGCGCCACCGTCGATTGTAATGAGAAGTAGTTACAATCGATGGTGGCGCCATTTAAATCTGAGTTAGCTAACCCGAAGCTAACCCGAGTTTAAAACGTTTTCTACAAGTGGGCCTTAAAGTCTTGCTGTAAACCTACTAAATACACCTTAATTTTTTATCTCCTTAATAGAAGAATTCCTCCTTAGAATTCAGATACATTTGGTTTTCTTAGGCCCAATTGCAGAGAACGTTTTAACCTCGGGTTAGCTAACTCAGATTTAAATGGCGCCACCATCGATTGTAATAAGAAGTAGTTACAATCGATGGTGGCGCCATTTAAACCTGAGTTAGCTAACCCGAGGTTAAAACGTTCCCTGCAATTGGGCCTAAATATAAGTTAAAATTTTTGAGGGCGTTATAATAAATTGAGGTGACTATTTTCGTAGACCTTATTGTAAAAATGAAGGATTTTTTTATTACACTAGAAAAAATTGCTAAAAAGTGGACTAGCAGTGCGAGCCTTTTCAATATACAGGGTGATTGATAATGCGATACATTCCTTCTAAGAGGTTAAAAAAGAGCTTATTTGCAGTCAATTAAGGCATAATATGCTATGTCCGAAAATTGATAATTTCTGAGATATGCAACATTTTTTTTTTTTTATAAAAACCCCATTTTCGAAGTTCAAATGAATCTTTTTAGTGAAAAATTCAAAATTGAGTTTAATGTTTTGTTGTTTTATGGTAGCTTGATAACTAAAAGGATATTTCAGATTCAAATTTGCTAAAAATAATCGGCCTTATTTTAGAAAAAGTCAAGAAACCAAGAACAACTTCTTAAAAAGTGAAGTCTTATGGCAATAAAAAGCGATTTTCTAAAAAAAAGTCCAAATTATGTTGCGTACAAATTACATTAAAAACTTCCCCACTTCATTAGCTATTCAAAAATATACATTTGTCATACTAAAACCACATGAGTAAAGAAACTGAACAGAGACAAAGCTACATACGAATGCGCTGTGACAGGTACATCACTACAAGTGCAACGCGTGTGTGTGCGTGACCACTGGCCGCTTGTCACGTATGAGCCGAAACCGCTTCAAACTAGATCAGCCAGTGGTCAATCCCAGGGCGTGCAGGCGTGACGCGACGCTCGAACGTTGTGCGTGTTTTGTTTTTGTTTTCGAGTTTCTCACATAATACGTAGTAATACTTTTGTTTTAGTATTTAAAAAGTTTTGTAAATATGGTTGTACATTGTACTGTGTGCATGAATAATAATAGAAAGACTAAAAATATTTCCGAACAACCCATAAATATAGGAAAAGATTCTTTTTTTTGCCATTATAAGGACTTTAATGAAGGTAGTGTGAAATCAGGTTTTTTGATAATACCTCCTGACAATTTTATTGAATTTGTTGAATTGCTTGAGCAAAAATTTCGCGAATATTTTGATCTTCATATTAAAAATGTTAATATTGGTAATGACATATTATCACGTTTGCAAGATTGTACATTTCATATGCCATGTGAGTGTTTCCCATTGGTTTATTTGAAAAAACTTTATATTAGATTTAGAATTTATCATTCGATTAAAAGACACAACAAATTATTAAAAACCAAAAGTAATAAAAAAAAAATATTTAGAGTATGTAATTCGTAAAAAAAACCTATTTTAATAAAAAATTTGAAAAAAAGTACATTTATATTTTTAATTTATTCAATTGTGCCAACCCTACCAAAATAGGTATAAATTTTGCTAGCTCTTTAGAAGCTTTGTCTCTGTTCAGTTTCTTTACTCATGTGCTAAAACTAAGTATTTGATTGACAACTCTACTAATAAAAGTAGTAACCTCTCTCTTAGAACGCCTCTACTTTGTGGTTACAGCGCACTTTTGCAGTGTTTTCTTTGGTTGATGTCGCCGTTTTGCACAGGGATAATGCAATAACATTAAAGTCTGCCGTTAAATAAATATTTTTTTTAAAAAGCCAAAGCTTCAAGTGTGCAGCCTTTGCAGTCAAATAGAAAAAAATGTGTTAAGCGCGAAAAAAGTGACCTCTATTAAAAGAAAACTAACTGCATATTTTCATTAAGAACTCTTGAAATGGTATCATTTAAGATCCTTGCCTTCGAAGACTTTTTGTAGCGATGCTGTCGCGCGTTAAGTAAACGCATGTTAGTCGAATTTGCAACGCGCTACATTATCGCAACTGTATCGATGTAAAGGCAATACTAACGCATGGCGACTGAATCGTGGCTATGAAGGCACACAGTCAGCGACTGCTAGTCTACGATATCGATGCGAACGCACGACAGCATCGCTACAAAAAGTTGCTGTGGGCGAGGGCCTTTTGTACTGAAGAATACTCAGAAATTCTTCTTATTTACGTATTGTGTAACTTGTTGCGTATCCTTAATCGACGTGTGTCAAACGTTAGAGTGTTTTTGGGGACATATCGAAGTCTCAGAAAAATAAAGCTTGTATCCGCCCGAACAAGTGAATCTAGTAGACCTCGAATTTGGCGAAGTAGACGAAGATATGATAGATGTTTTTCGCAGAAATCTAGCAACCACCACAAGAGTTGGCGACATCGACCAAAGAAAAAACAACAAGTGATGTGTAGTGATTAATGAAAAACATGTAGTAAGCTTTCTTTCTTTCAATAGAAGTAGCTTTTTCCGCACTCAGCATACTCTTTTTTTCTAATTAACCGCAAAAGCTACACTTGAAGGTTTGGCTTTTCAAAAAACAAAAAATATTTAACGGCAGATCTTAAATGTTATTGCATTATCCCTGTGCAAAACGGCGACATCAACCAAAGAAAACACTGCAAAAGTGCGCGGTAACCACTATGTAGAGGCGTTCTAAGAGAGAGGTAACTTCTTTTATTAGTAGAGTTGTCAATCAAATACTTAGTTTAAGTATGACAAATGTACATTTTTGAATAGCTAATGAAGTGGGGAAGTTTTTTATGTAATTTGTACGCCACATAATTTGGACTATTTTTAGAAAATCGCTTTTTATTGCCATAAGACTTAACTTTTTTAAGAAGTTGTTCTTGGTTTCTTGACTTTTTCTAAAATAAAGCGGCTTATTTTTAGCAAATTTGAATCTGAAATATCATTTTAGTTATCAAGCTACCATAAAACAACAAAATATTAAACTCAATTTTGAATTTTTCACCAAAAAGATTTCTTTGATCTTCGAAAATGGGGTTTTTTATAAAAAATCTTAAATGTTGCATATCTCAGGAATTATCAATTTTCAGACATAGCATATTATGCCTTAATTAATTGCAAATAAGCTCTATTTTAACCTCTTAGAAGGAATGTATCGCATTACCAATCACCCTGTATAAGGAAGGGATATAACATAAAATAAATAGGACTAGTTTGGCTCGGGAGGTATTTATTTTATTATTTATTTATAACTAGCGACCCGCCCACGCTTCGCAATGGTGTAATTTGGCGCGACTTGTTCCCGTTAAGTTGAATTTTAGCTAACTTAAAATAACTTTATCCGAATTTTCTTTATTTACAAATTTAAATGAGTAAATATCCTAAAAGATGGCGAAACCCGCATCAAAATCCATTACATAGTTTAGGAGTAGATAGCAGCCAAACATACAAACAGACACAATTAGCGACTTGGATTTATACTATATAATGAAAAAACATATTTATTACATCAACAAACGTTCATTTATTCCACCTTGTACCCAATTATATGGAATTTACCTAAAGTTTCTCCAAAGAAGAACCACATCAGAATTTCAATAGCAACCAAAATTAGCAAAAACACTTGTTTTACTGTAAACTGCATGTAACAATTATTTTTGAAGCAATCTTGAAGCAGTTTGACATCCTTTTGGATTTGCTGTAAATAATAACACATTATTTTAAGTTACGTTTGTAGAAGAAAAATTATAGACAGACCTACTTCTTGTGTCGCTGCTCTAAACGCTTGACTTTTACATATTTTTTTTAAATACAACGTTTAAACAAGTTTGCGCGGTTTTAATTTCAGAGAGTTCTATTTTTGCGATAATAATTTATATTTTACAATGAAGTTTTTTAAAGCGTTAAGAAATTAACAATTACCTAATGATTAAAGTCGATTTAAATGGGATACTCAATAAATTACGTGTCTGAAGGAAGTGATCCGCAAAAATTACATTAATTTATCTTTTGACTTTTTTCCTTGTTCAAAGTTTTTTGTTGAAAATAAACAAAAGTTTTTTTCCGAAATGTTTGCTGAGAGTCCCATATAGGTATGCGGTTTTACAGATTAAGGGCTAAACTTCGTAGGTACTTAACTACATTGAAAAAATGAGTGACAGGATTAAAGTGTTTTTTTATTAAAATATAATATATCATTAGTTTTTCTAACTATTACCTATACCTACTTAAAAAAAAATCAATGTTTTCAATTCAATTACGGCCATTCAGTACATACAACGCAACTTTAATAGTACACACCAACTTACTTGAAAATCACTATCATTCAACATTTTTTTTTTATTAAACGACTTAAATTTTGGTAAAGCCATTTCAAGCGAAAAGTAATCTTTAACCACCAAAATCCGTTTAGGAATTTTTGTTTTGGAAGCTGTTTCCGCTTTTTCTGCAACAATTTCATTGTTTTAGATACCTACATTTCTTTTAAATATCTAACCGGAGCATTGAAAAGTAGAAAAAAATCTCCAAATGTGGCATAGTATAAACATTCTGAAACCTTTAAGATATCCAAAAATCTTTTCCTTAGTCCGAATTGCCGTTGTTAGGTAAATATCTGGCACATTTCGAAAAAATTTGCTTCGCGTCCCTGTTACAATTCCTCCTGTAAATAACTTTAATGATTACCTACTATCATTAACTTATTACATTAAAAAGTGATTGATTGGAAGAAACTTACGGAAAAAATTCGCTATCTTCGCAAGGCTTGTCGCGCCTGACATGGTCCTAATAACAAAGAAAGCAATTCTGGATAGGGTTATTTGTCCTAGGGGCTTTCGGTCTATAACTTACAGCAATCCTACCTACATGCTATAATGGAAAAAAAAAATGCCAGCACCGACACTAGGTCACTCCAAGAAGCTACTGGTTACATTTAGAAACTTTTTTCGATAGCATGCTACATAACATCATATCACAGACATGTGTATGTAGTGTTACTGGAGCATCATTATAAAACACTGACATATATTCACCCAGACACTTGAGCTTGCTAATTTTTTGAGCTTTGTCAATTTCCCTCTTCCTCCTACGGATCTGTGAATAACAAAATACCCAGGCACTACTCTACTATAAATCCAGTAGGTAAAAAGTGTGACACAACTAAAATGTGTGACATACCGAGTAAATAAATTACATAGGTTCTTAAAAATTACCTACCTTATTAAAAATTTAACGAATCCTAAAAATACAGTATTTCAGCAAAGCTTTGTTTCCTGATTAAATAAATGTCCATTGATATTTACCGACAAGAACTGACAATGACATTCATTAAATTTTTTTACATTGTGATGTGAGAAAAACAGTTCATGCCAGTAAAAACCAATCCAAAATCTAGAACTATGCAAGGAATTTTCAACTGAATGAACACAAGACTGTATAGCTATTGCTACTTTGCCTGCATTGATAGCGAGTAATAAAAATATAGGCCTCGTTCTGAGGTTGTGCTGAATCGCGGTCTGTGTTTGTCATTTATCACTGTTCTTTATTATTAAAATTTCAAATACTACAATATAAATTCAGCATGGCATAAATTGGCGTTTGAGTAAACTCAAAAAATAAAGGTACGATTATGAAGTAAATTTTTGATTACTAAAAATATCTAAGACTTATGCGCAATAAATAATATGGACGTTGAATATGAAGTGTATGAATTGTTTTTTTTTTCGTAAGTTATCACTTTAATTCTACTTCTCTGTTCCGAGTTTAATTCGATCGCAGGCTCGTTTGGTGTGGGGGTAAAACTTAACTGGTTATTTACTCTGAGGCTCGGATCCAAGGAAAATAATACTCCTCTATCGTTCGGAACGCACCCAAAATGTCAAGCAATCAAATTGACATTGGCGTTTCTGACAGTAAATGACAGCTCTGTTCAAAACTTCAAATCAAAAGCGTCAAATGTTCGAAAAAGCTCGAGCAAGCAACACACAGCGGCACGCAGAGCTTTATCACCTCCTTTAGAAGGAAGGTGCAATGCGGTGTTTTGCAGGCTTGGAGTTCAAAACAGTGCAGAGTGCTTTTATTAACTTGAATCGAAACACATTATAGCTTAGCAAAGTGGGGCCAGATGTATAAAAAAATATGTTTAAGACTAAGTGTGTGTCGATAGCCCATTTCCCACAATAAATTAAATTTATTTAGTTTCAATGTCTAAGCAGTCTTTCTAGAGTTTACATTTAGATCGTCATGTTTCGGTGGAACAACGTTTATTTAGTTGGTTTCGTGTTTGGTGTTAGTATTTTGCTGATTCTAGCTGGAAATCGCTTCACAGAAAATCCTAATTATCGCCCATACGTTGAGAACGGCAGAAATGTTCGTAAGTTTCTTAGAATTGATAATGGAGAGTATGGTGAGAGACAAGTGAGTGAGACAACATCCAAGCATGTCCAACCAGACCTAGACAAGATCCTCAGCAACACCAGACAGCAGATCAAGACTTTATTAGCAAATTATAATTTATCCTCTGCTGGAGTCACTAAATTGGAAGATTTAATTCTTGAAACAGGAGGAAAACCCTTAATAAGTTTAATAATTTCAACCTGGAGATCTGGCACAACTTTTCTGGGTGATATTTTGAATTCCAGGCCTGGTAATTATTATCATTATGAGCCTCTGCTTAAATTTGGTATCATATCAATTAGAGGACCTCCAAACTCCGCTGCTGCCTTAGAAATGTTAAGAAATATGCTCAAGTGCAACTATGATGGTATGAAAGACTACTTTGACTATGGATCTGCAAATCTACACCAGTTTACTCATAATACTAGACTTTGGGACCAGTGCAAATATAGAAGACAGTTATGTTTAGATGCAGACTTCACTTCCAAGTTCTGTAAGCTGTTCCCGTTCCACAGTATGAAAGTTGTTCGTGTGAGACTTGATCTGGTTGAAGAGCTCTTGCAAGATAAAGAGTAAGTTTTATATTTAATGATTATACAAATTATTAATTAAATTATAATTTCTGTTTAATTTATTTATTAATTCTTAATTCATTTTTTTTCTAAATTTTATGTAGCATTTAATGTTTACAACATTTTTACAAACACATACAACTAAAGGAGAGACAAAAACATAAAATTTAATAATTATAACATGTATACCTATATAAATACAAAGGAACTGTATTATTATAAATATTAATTTATTATGTTTTTCATTAAGTTATGAGTAAAATATATTACAAACAAAATATCATCCTACTAAAATA
The DNA here is from genome assembly GCA_916618145.1 of Emmelina monodactyla. Classification (NCBI taxonomy): domain Eukaryota; kingdom Metazoa; phylum Arthropoda; class Insecta; order Lepidoptera; family Pterophoridae; genus Emmelina; species Emmelina monodactyla. Next base: position 7,826,752 of record OU745304.1, on the reverse strand, counting down.
TAATTATGGCTTAAGAAATGACAAAATTAATAGAAATTATCAAAAAATCCCAAATGATTGTTTACTCCTAGAAAAATGTGTAATTCCCAAGGTAAAACCTCAAGACGAAAAGTTTGTCAAATCCCAGTGAATAACCAGTGTCTTAAGCAACTAAAATTTAAAAACCCTTTCCAGTCTAAATTTACGAGTGATGCTCCTAATCCGGGATCCCCGAGGTGTGATGCAGTCGCGACAGCACCGCGACTGGTGTCAGCCGGCGCCAGACTGCTGGGAACCGGCTCTGCTGTGCGACGACATGATCAGGGACTATGTAGCCGCTTCCAGACTGATGGAGAAGTACCCTGACAGACTTACGTGAGTACGATAAACGTTTCATAAGAAATACTGGCAAACGGATCTTCTGTTAGTTTAAAAATAATAACTAAAAAGTTTGGAAGAAGTGTGACAGGAAATTTCGTTAAATTCTTCAAAATAAAAATAGTTTTTGCTGTTTATTAATACCTTTTTAAAGTCCGAGTTACTCGTTTGTTTAAAGAAAAATCTTTTCACTTTTCACTCCTACAGTTCATAAGTGATTTTTGTTATATTCAGGTGAACTTCAAGAAGTTACATAAAACCTCTTTACTTTAAACTAGTCTACGCCCGCGACTCCGTTCGCATGGAAGTGGGTTTCCTGTGGGAATATGTTTTCCCGCGATAAAAAGTACCCTATGTGTTATTCTGATGTATAACCTATATTACTGCAAAGTTTCATCAAAATCCGTCCAGTAGTTTTTACGTGGAAAAGTAACAAACATCCATCCATACATCTATACTCACAAACTTTCACGTTTATTATATTAATAGGATTAATATCCACTTGGTGGTGGGTAGTTACCAACGCCTAAGACTCTTGCAGCATTAAGATGCAGAGCGTTGACGCTTTCAAGGACTTTAAATGTTAGCCGTGGATGCCGTTAATTATTCAACCTTTCAAATTGAAACTTAAACTGTTTTGCGATATTATTTCTAATAAACAAACAATTACAGTCAATAATACTTTGAAAAGAAAAATAGTTTAACGCGAACGGCGCGGAAAACGACTAAATATGTTAACTATAATTTAAATAAGCCACAAGCCTAAACTGGGTTTAATATATTATACAAAAGCATGAGTAAGTATATTATTAAATTTAGGGCAGTTCGTAAACACGCAAAACTTATCCAATTACAAACTATTTTATTCGAAGTCGTGTGTGACGTCATTAAATTAGGCATAGCAGGTCGAAGGTTGTTTCGAGCCACACAATCAACAATCACGACTTATTCTATGAATATTACCTTTATTCACCTTATTACGTGAAGCGTTCTCTAACTTTGTAGGCAGACAGATACTAACATGATTTTATGTGTGTTAAGTAGACTTAAACACTTCCGAATACCTTAAAGTCGCAGCCGACCAATGTAACCTTAATTTTTTTATCATGTTTAATCTTTAACCGTGGATCCTAAACAAATAACCTTAATTTTTCTATTTTGTCTGTCTATCTGTCTGTAATTTGTCTGTATACGTATGTACATTAGTGGATGGAAAGTGCTCTTTCCTAAGTTTGAAAAGTAGGTTTTGTTTTTTTTTTTTATTCAGCATTGAATCAGTTTCAACCGTGGTGTAGATGTTGCGCAAGACTATGTGTCAGTTAAATGATTACAACACAGCGGTCACAAATTTTCGTACCTCTTAAATGTCATACTCTATGCATGTAAATCTAAAAATATTTTAACACAAGGTCGTAGGTATATTACTCTTCAACCAAGCAGTGCTAACGTCCTACAAAATATAAAGTACAGTTATTTGTGTTTCTTTGAATATACTTCAGGGTGTCCCATTTACTAAAATCTCCCCGGAACCAAACAATATGCCGGCCAAGGCCTAACTATAAGCTACCAAAAAGTATTTAAAAAGAAAGCTTTACTTTTCGTACTAAGGGTTTTTCAAGTGCCACATAGCAATAGACAATAGCAAACTTTACTCAGTTTTTTTTTCATGTTCTGTAACCATAATTATAACCCTTCTAAAACTAAATGTTTATTAATTATTCGGAAAAAGGTAGGTAGTGGACCTTCGCTTAACTCAGCTTGCAATAGGTACCTCGTATTGAAATTATTACCAGTACCTAGAGCAATTTTACCAATTACAATGGAAATAAAAATCATTCATTTTATCATTTAGGAACTTCATTACATTCGATGAAAGTCAAAATATCGATTAGTTAGATAAGGTGCGTATTTTTTCAAATTGCTTCAAATTGAATGCAATGCAAGAATCAGCGTGTAATATAATTAACTGTGTCCATCTGATTAAAGACCAAACGCTATCGCGCAAATAATTACAATTCCAGTAGCTCAGTAAATAGGTTCGGATTCTTTTACAGTAGTATATTTAACCGTTAACAACATAAAAGTAAACATGTTTTGCTTCGTTACATTTGAGATGCTCAGTAAGCACTTTCATGATTATCTATGGCTGGCATCGTAGCCATTAATTGTAGGTATAACGGTGTTTTGTTGTCTATCTATCGTTTTTAATGTTTTATAACGTTATAAAATTAACGTATACATAATAGCATTCCATCAATATTTAGAGTTCACAGACTAAAGCAAGTAGGTATTTGATCGATTTTATACTAAAAGTAAAATAAATTTTAATGTAAAATATGTACTTAAAGCTCTACCAGTAACGGTTACATTCATGTACTAATATATTTAAAATCAGCTCAACTCGTGTTTTTGTTTCTTTAAAACGATTGATTTGCTACGTAACGCTACAAATGCTTGAACACTTTCAATGCAATCTTTCGTCTTTGAAATAAGATTCTTATCCATTTAGCGGAACCATTTAATGAAGCTGTACAGTGAGAACAGACCAACACACAGATTTTATAAATATCCTACGAACATTATAAACTTGAAGTTTGTGTTTAAATTTTTGGATGTTGCGTCACTGATTGATTTTGTCAAAAGCCTTGTTACCGCGGTTAGATTACCAAACAAATACTATAATAATATATAATTCACCTGCCATCAAATCAATCCATCAGTTATTTTAAGCTTAAGGTAAACAATAGATCCGACGATCCGACTATACAACCAAGAAACCTATAATTTCATTTTACAGCGTGCTACGTTTCGAAGAGCTAGCCCTGCAGCCGGACCCGACCATCCGGAAACTCTTCAAGTTCCTCCGACTCAGCATGACCGCTGGCGTCGAGGAGTTTCTGCACGGACACACCAACTGGGAGGTGGGGGGGGTCAGCTCGACGTATAGGATCTCGAAGGAAGTGCCTTTCAGATGGAAGTACATCCTCGACTTCAAATATGTGGAGGAGTTACAGGTACTTGTTTTATTGGTAATCAATCTAATTCATCAGAACGAATTCAGCTGTTAATACTATAGTTACCTAAGAATTTTCTTGAAGTGAATCAGCAACAACACTATGTATGGTGTAAAAGTAGTTAGCATTTATTCTTACAAACAAAACGATGTAACAGGATCTCTCATCTCTGTATTGATGGTTACGTTGTAAATGTTTACAAATATGTTAGTTTACACACTCTTACGGAATAATAGTATCGATATTGAGACCCTAACCGGGAATCGAACCCAGGACCTACTGATTATACGAGTAAGTCCAGTAAACATACTGCTGCGACACAGAGGTCATATTTTCAGGTCAGCCATCTCATATAGATTGATAAACTTATTAAAACTGATTCATCCAACAGATATTGTATTGAATAAACATCATTTAAGAAAATAGATGATACTTAATCTTAATACTTATGTTGACTTTGGAATACGTCCTTGTCAATTACATTTTTAATAAAATTAATAGTCGATTGTGTTAGCGGTGGTGGGAAAAACAACAAGAATAATTTAATTGCTGGCTGGTTATGATAAAGCGTACTTTTTTTTATTACGTCAAAGTCAAATATACTTAAACGTAACAAGTTTTCGTTGATTCTGTGCACACGTTTTTATAAAAACAAATACAAAGGGTTATTAATATTTTTTTTCTAAATGTAAAATAATATTTATATATTTTTTATCTATATCTATTCTATACTAATATTATTAAGAGGAAAACTTTGTTTGGTTGTGTCGAATAGGCTCAGAAACTACAGGACCGATTTTAAAAATTCTTCCACCATTTAAAAGCTACATTATCCATGAGTAACATAGGCTTTTCGGACACAAGCAAAAAAGCCTCATTCCCACGGGAAAAACCATTTAGTTGCGGGTGAAACCATAGGGCGGAAAGCTAGTATTTTATAACTTACAATTGAAATCATAACTTTATTGGAACGAAATTATCTAGCTTTAGCTCTGAACCTTGGAATCTAAGCTCCTATTATTACGGCTGATTCATCAAAACATAACTAAATTAAATCTGAGATCTAATATCTACCACATGAACACACCAAATGTGACCCTAACTAATCTAGGCGTAGGCTTATATTTTTGTTCCACACAATAGACTAGGGGTGAACTTAGTTACACCCAAACACTTTTTGGAGTGGTAGAGTCTAGCTGTAGGCTCTGTCTGCAGCGATTACTGGGCTGACTCGACCGGTGAAATACCGCCGTCGCACAGAAAACCGACGTGAAGTAGGGACGATGTTCCTGCGTTTCGTTCGGTGAGTGCGGTATCCGGTGCCCAATTTTGTCAAAGGCTCGGCAACACACCCCCGACACCCACAGTGTAGCGGGTAGTCATGGGCGGCGGTGATCACTTACCATCAGGTGACCCCTTAGTTAGAGGGTGACCCGCATGCTCGTTTGCTCCCTATATTATAAAAAAACACGAGCCAACTCAAAAAGACATTGATCTAAATTTGTCCGTCCCGGTATTCGAACCCAAACTAACCGTTTAACAATCCCGTTTTATAAGTATACCGCTGTGCCACAGGGGTCGTCAATGTAAGGGACATTTTTTTTCCCTTTTTATTTTCACCTTACATTTTTCTACTTAATTTTCTAATAATTCTGTATTATTTTCCAGGAGTCGTGTAAAGAAGCCATGCAGCTATGGGGCTACAAGCCTGCCCACAACGCATCTCATATGACAAGTAAAACTTTCTTCCCTCTAGACACATACTCTATCTCAGTCTAAAACGCTATTGCAATACCAAACTACGTATTTAAGAATAACTATACGTATACTTTTTATATAATAATCATGTACGAGAATGGCGAACAATTTTTTAGTTATTTTTATATTCTACTTCGTGATTACTATTAATTTTATGGTTTTTACTGTGGTTTTTGGGTTAAAAATTAGTAACGATAATTTCTTTTTATACATATTTATTGCCGACTTCCAAGGTTCGTCATTCATAACCAAGAAACAGGTTAGTTTTCCCACTTAGAAATATTGCAAAAGCTAAGTTAGTGCAATTAGCGACTTTATTGCAAACTGCATAGGTCCCAATTGTAATCAGTACCTATTTTACCTAAGACTGAAGCTATACGCAGTTTCGAATCTTCCTCAGCTAAGATATTAGACTTCGTCTCTCTATTATTTCGCTTTAATCATCGAAACGTATCAATGGAGAAAAACTATGTATAATTACTTACCTAGTTATGTAGTTAGATAACTTATAATGGCGTTTACGACCTTTTAACCCCGTGTTTAGGTCAGTAGGATCAGTAAGTTAAAAGAGATTGATGAAGATGATAATGAAAAAGGTTGTAAGCGACATTATTTGAATGCTCTAGTTTAGTGAGCTCAGGTTGTGTAAGGCACTATACGTGTGTCGTTATATCAAAATGACAAAATGGACCATTAGAAAATAAGAACGAAAATCGCAGGCCCTTAAAATTAAAAGTATGTCGAAAAATGCTAACCTTGCGTTAGTTGAATTGGCTCTAGATTATAATGAGTATAAAATTGAAATACTCACTTGAAAACCTAGAATGCTAAAGTGAAAATTGGAAATTTATTCACGTTTACTAATAATATTTATTGAGTTAAAGTTTCGCAGGGGCCTCGATTTTTGCCCTTACAATGCAATTTTATTAATAAGCTTTAAGCAAAATATACTTAGCACTCACGGAATTGAATAGGTAAATGCTTCCATAGCACTTAATCAAGGTGCGCTAATTTACATTCCTAATAAATAACATTATTATATTATAATAGCTTATACATGAAGCCTGTTAACTTGTATAAGTTTGCAAAATTAGCAAACAATAGAACATTGAGCCTTGTTTGGCATTTACAGTAAAAAACAATAGTGATTTTACATATAACGTAGGTTAGTTAATTACAAATATGAAATATTACGTAGCTACAAAATAGCGCTGAAATTATAACAGTATGTTTTTCAAATACTAAAAAAATAGCGCTAAAATTAAAATAAAAAGTTTGTTTTCAAAATACCGAGTTATTTGCGACTTGTAAATGTATGGAAAAACACGCACTACGTATAAGTAAAATATGAATTTGACACGACAATAATCCTTAATTAAATATTTCAACCTTATCCGTCGTGTGTTTATTCAGGAATTTTGAAATATGGCAACACTCGCGCTAAGCCGGTCTGACCTGATTCCATGCATTTATAAGAGATAGCCCTCTATAAATTACGAAACTTAGGTTCCATTATCGCTTCTTAATTCGTGGCCTTTGAAATAAAACACCAATAATAATAATAATACTCCAAGTACTTACTCTAAAAATAAAAAATACAATGTGAAAATAATATAATGTGCTGAATTGTACTGTTAAATATTTTACCTACCTCCGTCCGTCACAAATATTCATTAAATCGGAATAAAAATAAAAATAACCATGACTTCCATAAATAATAATTCCCATTTAAAAATTTGAATAAATAAAATCGATTAATAAAAAAACGCGTTGCAGTCAATTCGATTTTTAATCAATTTTTATTGCATTAGTTCGAAAATCGATACTTTTAAAAGTGAGACATACAAGTGCACTTGATCGTAAGGTAGGAGTATAAATTTTATATAATTCTAATATTAAATTTGAATGTATTAATTTTGCGAATAAATTTCATTTTGTTTGTGTAGAATAAACTAGTGTGAACCGTATAAGATATTAAATAGACCATACAATTAATTAAGGGATACGTTATTTTGTAAGCCCTTAAAATAATGATAAAAATTAGGTGCTTTTAAAAGTTTGCAGTTAAACGTAGATTTTTTCTTATAATTAGGCACGGCGTGAATACCTTAATAGTGAAACATTTTTTTTAATTATTGCTACGGGCTCTACAAACCGTTATTAAGAAGCCGTTTTTATTTAAAAAAAATATATAACTCGTCAATATAATTAAAAGTACATTGATATCATGTCAATATTATTAGGTTTAGTAATAGTATATATGCGTAAAAGGTTCCTTGAATGTTATCCCAAAAGATTTATAAATAGTTGTGATTACTAAGAATATCATTTTCATATTTTGTTAATTTATAAGTATGCTAATTTGAACTGTAAAAATATTATTTATAGTTTACTATTTATCATAGTTTCGCTAATGTAATATATATTTTTATTGGAAATAATCTCAAATAGTTAAATACTCCTTTTTACATTACAGAAACAAAAAACAAAATCAATCTATTACTAAAGAATATTATTTCAAAATATATTTATTTCATTTTGTATTTTTACTGTTAAAGCTGATTATATTATTGGCGATCAAAACTATATTTAAGAAACGCTTACAATCTGTTAATATATATAATTATTATTATTATGTAATCAACGAGTCAATGAGAATCATCAATTAAATATTATACGTATACATACCTACTATAAGATACATGCTTCCTGATAGATATGACAATATGATGAAAATATTCAGTTATATGCCTTAAAGAAATAACGGTAGTGATATAAATTATATTAACATAGGTAAGACTTATTGTTATATTGCAAATTAGTACTTTAACATGGGTAAAAATATCCACATATCTGTTGTATCTTTGTGTGACTAAACCCCGTATACAGTGGAAAAATCCATATGCTTGTAAATTATATTGTGCGCTATTTACTTTTATAGGTAATACTTAGACAAAAGTTCCAATCTCCATAAATATTTTGAAGATTTTTTTGTTTAGAACTTCAAGGCTACTTAACATATTAAATGCTTAAGTTACATATTACATATAATTTATGTAATACAATTTTTAGTCAGAATCGAAGCTACGGGCGAAAAGCTTGTCAGTAATAATTACACCTTTTGTTAAAATTAACTTTTGACTGTTATGTTTTTATCTTCCAGCTGTAGCTATTATATAATATACTTCTTCCATCCCATAATATTCATACATAGGCATTAAAAATATGCAATTCGTAATTTGCTGCTAAAACAACGTGATAGTTTTTGAAGCAAAGATAAACCTTATTTAGACAAAAAAATTAGTTGCGCTTTACTTAAAAACCGACGAAAAATGTTTCTTAAAATTATTTAGGCATTAACAACACAATGTGATGTTTAAACACACAAAGAAGTGTTTTTAGAAGTAGACCCCAGCTTAATGCACTAGTGAGTGAGTTAGTATTAGAAGAAATTTTAGTTAAAATGTAGAAAAAATACGCTGTTGCGTACACCTATTAGATATTATTGTAATGAAAGGGGTCCCAATAATGATTCATGTTAAATATGGCAATGTTAAAGAAACCCCTCAATCGAACATTCTAGAAATGTTAAGGTTCGCTTCACTCACGGGTCCACAACGAATAGGTTAAAATTAACAATTCGAAATTTCAGAAATCAATAAGTTTATTAAAAATTGGTAAGTAAATTTTGCAATTAGATTTTCAACTTACCAAACTAATCTCATGTAAAGATATATTACAAACTTGCAGTGCACATCGAATAACCTTAAAGGTGGTTTTTACCGTTATTTTGACAGGAATTCGTAAACTTGTTTTGATAATATACATTATCGATGCATCGTCAAAATGACGATATTAACGATCGTTAATAGTTATATCTTATGGTCAATAACTTGTGAACTGTAAAGTTACAATGTAAGTTGTGGGTTTACTCTGGCAGGTACCAGAATAGATTTTTTATCATATCATTACCATATCACGAATATACACTAAATTAAACATTTACATACCTATGTAGGTACTCATTTTGGTCTTTGCTTCGGCTTAATATTTCACCATATTTTTTTAGGACAATCCCAGTGAGATAAGTAATTGGTTTTCCAATGTAATAAAAAAATATGTTGTGTAATAGTGATTTTATTTTAAGGTTTATTATAATGTTATATAACAAAGCAATATTTAATCTCAGTCGATAGATTTATAAGTTTTGTGTAAAATTTTGTTAAAGCTATAGTTTAAATTGTTTTTGAGGATTTGAAGATATACCGATCTATTTAGTAGGTAATTCGGTAGTCAGTTAATTCTAACTTTGACAATAATTGACATTTTCAACGATTATTATTATAATTTAATCTTGTATCGTAGATATATAATATTGAGGCTGCATTTCTTAAAAATCATTGTGTTTAATTTGATAGATGTATAATCAAATTGCATTGCATAATACCATTGCATTTTAGAAGTTATATTTGTATACTGATTCGTCAATTCGTTTTTTATTTACAAACCTAATTGGCTAAAGTTAACATTAAGACATCAATATTTGGTATCTGTAAACATTTTAAGTACAAAAGCTGTGTTGCATCATAATTTAACTATGTTTTTATCCGTTGTTTATACCATTATTTTAACACAATTTCGATGTATTAAGTTATGTATTTGAACTACATTAACGGTGAATGCACCTGTAAGCAATATAAAACGGCCCAATTTATTGAATGAATGTAGAATATAAGGGTAGCCTTACTAGATTAAGAGTTATGTTTGATGACGATCGTTAAAATATTGCTAGGATATTAGCACGGCCGTGGTTATTGCAAATATTGATTCTTTTTTGTTCCTGGTTAAATAAAATTTGAAAAATGAAGCTGTTGTTTTATTTTTATTATTGCGGCTGTACATATTGTGTTGATGAATTAAACCGTTCTATGGCAAGAGTGAGTTTTAGCCATATTTTTAATTTCGTGTTAACAGTGTTTTAAACATTATTAAATACATTTACATACATATTTTTATTGTGTTTTCCCATCACCTCTGGCCTATAAGTATTATTGGTGTTGTCGATTTTATGAAACTTCAGTAAATTTTACCTAAAAACGTGAATAGCGTGATCACTATCACACTTATCACGAGGATCATGATTGAAGAGTTTAGCATGTTCTTCCACACACCAGAGGTTTCAGGGGCTGCATTGTTCATAGAAAGTCCATTAATATATAGTAAACCTTCCATGTATTCTTGCGCTGTGTTGTACCTAGAATCAGAAAATATAGATGTTATCACACACAGTATCGGATAGCCGACTGGGTAACGCAAACGCACGGAGAGAAAGAAGACATTAGATTTGGATGTCATTGCCAAGAGTGGTATACGAAAGACTTCGACCTCTAACCTTCAAGCCAAGTGACGTGAGTGCATCATAATCATCAGCTGTAGGTAATATATAAAAATAACAATGAAAATATAAAAATATAACCTAAGTCACTACAAAATGAAACAAAATTTCTGTATTCCTAAATAATGAATGAATACTTAATAAATAAAAAATACTAAATTACCTATACCATTGATCTAACAGAAAAATAAAATAGACCATACTTTGATCCTCCTCTCCTTTAATTTGTTTGTGCCCGAGAGGGTATGCATCTATCTGTACTTTTATTTACGAACATTAACTATGTGCTAATTACAAAATAAAGAATAGAATTGAATAAAATAAATTAATAAAGCCGTCAAAAGTTTTGGTTTTGATTAAAAAGTTAAAAACATTGTATCATAATAATAAATAAACAATAATAGTCTTTATATGTCCTAATATTTGAGCACAGGCATCCTTCTGAGGTAGCGAGAGAGTTTGAACCTGGCTGGCTCGGTGCGGGTTGGTGGACCATCCTATTATGTGGGTTTCCTCATGATGTTTTCCCTCACCGTTAGTGCGTGATAAACATGTACATATTTTAAAAAAAGCTAATGAAATTAAAAAAACTTCTTCGAAAAAATACCGACTTTATTTAGGTCGGTTAACTATTGTTAGATAGTAAGTAGTTACCTTAAAGACATCTAATTAATTAATTAAGAGTGAGTACTTACAAAAGATGAATATTGAAATATTCACAAAAGCAAAGTCCCGATGCAGACGAACGAAGCGACGAAAAAGCAATAAAAATGAATTGATACCTAATATAAAATTGAGGCTTATACGTACATATAATTGGCAAAGTATAGGTGTAGGTAAAGTCAGGAAAAGTTGCTTTGATTTGAAATTAAATAATGTTTGATACCTAATATTAATTCTACCGTCATAAAATGCACGTTTTAAAAGGTTTTGTGAACATAAATAAAGAACTGTTTCTTGGGTTCTTGCAGCTCTTTAACATGTTATTTTAACGTAAAGCACATAAGTATGATTTTATATTTGACGACCTCTGTGGTGCAGCGGTATATATATCGGACTGCTAAGCGGATGGTTCCGGGTTCGATCCCCGGGTCGGGCCAATTTCGTAAAATGGTTTTTCGAAATTGGCTCGTGTCTGGGTGTAACTAGGTTCTCCCCTAGTCCATTGTGTGGTACCTATAACACAAGTGCTTAATACAACTTACTTTAGGGCCACATAATTGGTGTGTTAGTCTGGAGATTTATTATTATTTATTTATTATATTAAAGTGACTTTAATATGGTAGGAAAATTAAATAACACAATTCAGGAGATAGGTACAATTTGTTAAAATATTGTGGTGCCAAAGTAAAGTGGGCATACTATATATTCTACAACACTACCGATCTAAGTAATAAGTATGTTTTTGCAATCGCGATAAATCAATTGAATGAATTGATAAGTTTGTGATAAGCAATAGGGATGTTACGGATATGGAATTTCGGTTTCGGTTTCGGATACGGATATTGAATTTCTTTTATATCGGTTTCGGTTTCGGATACGGATATGAAATTATTTCGGATTATCCGGAAGTTTCGGATAGTTTCGGTTACGGATATTAGATTCTAGGAATTTCAAAAGTAATACAAAAAAAAAAGATATTAAAATGGTTTTATTTATATAGAGGAGGACGATGGGTGAGAACGATGACGTCATAAATACCCCTACATTGAGCTCAGAGAGAGAGCTCAGGTTTACGGAACGCAGCCAAAAACAACTTGTCGTAACGTGTTTCATTTAGATTTTTAGATTCCGCCACTATCCGAAATTATCCGAAACATTTATTTCGGTTTCGGTTACGGATACGGATATTTTTTTATTTCGGATATCCGGTAGTTTCGGTTACGGATATGGATATCCTTAACATCCCTAATAAGCAATTGCTATTTTGGGGTCTTGTATATTAGTAGTTGAGGGTAGGTACCTGTCTACTTACCGGCCTTTACCTTATGGCCTTGCTTACTTATTCAAAGTCTTCAAGATTAACTTTAATGCTTTTTCCGATAGTCTGTTCTTTATCAGTATTTTGTGACAGGTCTTGCAACTGAACAAAATTTTAAGTTAGGAAAAACGGGTTTTATATTTTAATTAATGAATAAGGCAATAGAGGTTTATAGTCCCTTAAAACTGCGGTCAATGCATTAGTGCGTGCGAGATGCAATATATACTTTTCAATGGGAGCGATAGGGACAGATGACAAGTCAACGTCCAAAACTTCCTGATTCGCGACCGTGCCTTACCTTTCTTGCAACAGGTTTATCTCTACAGCCTCACAATGCGCTCGCGTTGTTCGTAGTAAACTTAAACTTGCTTAATTCGTACCTGCGCCTAAATCGTACCTCGTCTATATCTCGGCTCAGGTAATAGCTACCAGTGCTTCTGGTAGCATAAAATGTTACTAACAGTCGGCCATATTGCCATGTTTCAAATGAACACCTGTCACGTTGCTCCCGACTAAAATATTAAACAGGTAAGTTTTTTCTTACTTTTTGAGTAAATTTTTCGCATATTTCATAAGAGTTGTCTTCATAGTATATCATTCGTAAGTTGTTTAACTGTTTATTATATATTTATGCGTATATTTGTGAATGTATTTAACATAGTAAAACAGACTTGTTTGTTGTCACTTTTTTTTGCGGCAAATTTGAAATTCGTTCGACACTTGTGCCTATTTCGTACTCGCAACAACTTCTTAAAACGTATCGGTACGATTAAGGAAAACTTATTATAATCTCACAGTAAATTATTAACTACGTAATTAATTTTAGTTTTTTTATTTATTTAATTGTTTCTAATTAGATATTTTTGTTTATATGTCAGGGCAACATGTCAAAAAGAATGATAAGATCTCAAAGTACGATTTAAGAATATGCTAGTACGATTTAAGATGAATAGTCTTAAATCGTACTTTTTTTAGGATTTTTAAAATTATTTATTTCTCAGAAGTTTATAAGATTTATGTTAATATGTGTTGAAATACTTATAGAACTTTAGTCAAATTATAATTACTTTATATAAATAACGTTGTATCTTTGTTCATTTCCAAAATATTTGAGGTTCTCCTTAAGTGGTACGAATTAGGCAAGTTTACCCTATTGACATAATGCACAGTTACGCAGAGCCTTACACAATATTTGCAATAGAAATCAAGGCATGACGAGTGTACCCCTTATCCGGTAAACTGTGAGAGCATTTACTCTTAAAGTCGAACGCCACTTAAATCACCCTTCATGTAGGTATATCTACTTATTATTTAATATTAAAACAAGTTGTTTAAAATAAGGTAGAATACCCAAATATGGAAGTTATAATTTATTTTATTTTATTATATTGTTTTTTCGTTTTTGCTCTATAATTTATACGTTTTACTTTACACGTTTCTGGGGATTTGCACGTTGATTAGTGGTGTCTTTAAGAATAAGTTTTCGATTCTTAAAATAAGATTATTACTAGTTACAACAAAATAATCTTAATTATATATACCCTCTGTCAAACTCCAATTATGGCAGTCTGATATCAGACGCCTAAATATACACAAAATATTGACAATTGGGCAGACGCTTCATTTGCTGCTCGTTTAAAAACTAAAATAAACAATTTGAAACAGTTTACTAGCATTCAAATACAAGATGAAAAATGTTTTTTTTTCAAAAATACTCCGATTGAAGAACTTCATAATTGGGTCCAGATCCAATTATGAATTTTGAAAAAAAAATAGTGTAAAATTCCATTGGGGTTTTATGTTGCAGTGTTTTATTAAACTTTTGTTATCAATGGTTCCACCCATAATTTCAATAAATAACAACACAGTTGCTCATGTCATTTAAAAAGCTTATGAATGTACCTATTTGCGGCGCGATCCTCGTAAGAAATTCTAAAATTTTGAAATGAAAATACCTACTTCTGGAAAAAGGGCTTTTGTCGAAAACTAAATTGCGGATAGCCCTAAAATTTGGTTCCATAGCACTTTGAATACTGGCATGACTGATTACAGTTGCTATTTCAATAAAATATATCATCTCTTTGCATTCTGTATCGTCTATACAATGGGGAGTGTTCTGAAGAATTATTCGACCTTATACCAGCTGCACAATTCCACCACCGCACCTCCCGCCACAGATTGAAATTCCATCCCCACCACCTGGATAGCTGGCGCTCCACCACCGTCCGTTTCGGGCGGAATTTTCTGCCACGCACTACGCAGATGTGGAATGAACTTCCTGCAGCGGTATTCCCGGCTACATACAACATGGGGCTCTTCAAGTCGAGAGTGTATTCCCACCTCAAAGGTCGGCAACACACCACCAACACCCACAGTGTTGCGGGTAGTCATGGGCGGCGGTGATCATTTACCACCAGGTGACCCGCATGCTCGTTTGCCCCCTATTAATAAATAAAATATATATAAAAAAAATAATAATAAATAATAATTTACCAAGCTATTTATTTTTGAAGAAATGTCGTTTAAAAACCATAATTGGTCCAGCGTCGTAATAGGTTCCGTTACCTTACAACTGTAAGCCTGTGCATTTTTCCACGCTCATCTAAAATACAGCATCTGGCTGACTGCACTTTAAAGATGTCTGTGACCTAAAGATGCATATCTATTTGTTGACTGAACTAGGTTAGCTTATCTATGGCAGCCGACAAATGGGGCAAACATTTATTTATATTCTGTACGACTTGCCGATTGGATATAGTTGAACTTACATTATTAGATGTCTTATAGCTGGCTCCACCCTGCGGTAAAATGATCATTAGATTATATTGATAAAAATCGTTAGATTAAAAAGGGACAAAACGCCATACAAAATATACTTACCTACCAAATGCAATACCAAATAATATAAGATTGAGCTCTTTGAAATTGGTGGCTTATAAATTTTAGAATACCAATTTTAGAAAACAAATTTGACGGTCTATTTTATTTTCTATTAATTCTAAATAATAACGTTCAATATTGAACACGCACAGGAGAAAACAGAAAACTATAAGAAAATTACAAACAAAATACTACTGAAGCTTGTCCCGAACTTCACTTAGGTACCCTATTTTTGTATTTATCTATTTTTTTATTTAACAACTGGCTCCTCATAAATTAAAGTTTTTACTTAAGTATATTTTTTGAAAAAGAATTTCGTGTAATTTTACTGTCCCAATTAATTCCATAGTAGCTCAATGATTATGATAATTCACCGCCCATGCAGTTTATTATATTTTATTGTTATGAAGAGACCGATAACAACAACAATCCTTGCGTTCCGTAAATCCTTACAGTACCTACTGTGAACGCTCAAATCGCTTACAACCGTTCCGATTACTTTTAGCGCGATATTGACAGTTATTGCGTAAATTTAAGTTTTGACAGCGCTTACGCCGACCATACTCCAAAGTGTTGGTTCTCAGAGCGCAATGTTTATGACGTCATCGTTCTCACCCATGGTTCTGTGCCCATGGTCGACAATGGACGCGCTCTCGCTTCAACGGAACGGTGATATGAGCGTTAAAATCGCTTTTATCTATTTGCGGAATGCAGGGAATTAGTAATTAACAATCAACACTCAACATAAACTTGTATGAAAAAATCGGAAGCTTCCGATTTTTTTTATTTGTGGGTGCGTTCCGAGCTCTCGCCAAATCCGAAGAGAGGTAGAGCGGCACCATACATCTGTTGAATTGATAGCTTGACGTCATCAGCGAACTAAAAACGCCAATTCACAAGATCATCCTTTTTATCTACATTTATTTCTCATAATATTAATGTCAATCTCGTTTTACTTTTTATTAAATAACTACTTATATAGGTAAAAGAAAAACACCATGGTCATGCCAACGAAATTCATAAACATCGGTGACATGTAGCTATGTGATCAACACACAAATTAGTCTTTCACCTAATTGGCTGTCTTGTTTGCTTCATTAATACCTATCCACTAAACTAGTTAGGATATTAAACGGATTCCAATCGCACATAAAAACGAAAGTAAACAGCGTGCGAAGCGTATGGATTGGACCGGTCGCACATACCGAGTAGTTCACCTAAAATTAGATTGTAAAGATTAGGTCACATAAAACACTCGCTCACAACGGATTGGGGCCATTCAAAAAGTGTACCGAATACGAGGGAAGTAAATAAGGGGTCAGATTTGTGATCGTGAACTGAAATTAAAATGAGCTTATTTATTATAATACAGTAAGAAGATGCTGTAATTAAAATACTTATTTTCTAATAAATCTTCTGATACACAGATGATGTGAATGTTCCCGCTTAGATCCACGGCTATAGAACTACTCGTACTTAGCCATTGTCAGACTGTACCAAATTAAAATAAGACACAGGAAGCAGCTGTTTTCAATAAAAAATAATCATCTAAATCTGTTTACCCAGTCGAAAGTTATGAGGTAACAATCATATAAAAAAAAACATTCTCAAACTAAGTTTTGACTTGTTACCAAATATAAAACACATTACAGATAAACTAACGCGCGTTCTCTGGCCCGATGGCATGGCGTACGTGTTAACCGCTATGTCTGTCTCGATAAACTCAATCAAACCCACTCGGGTGAACGCACGAGTCGGACGCGCCCGCGCACGACACCTCGCCATTGTTTACAAACAAACTCGAAATACAAACCTGACATTGACAACTGCCTAACTTGGAGCTTTCGATACAAAATACTGCAAGGTTAGTGGTCTTTTAATAACTGTGACGTTAAGGTTAATTCGGATTGTTTTGTTTTTATCAGGAAGTAGTTAATGTTTATGACTGAAGAATAGGTTATTTGTGCGTATTGGTGGATAAACGCAGTTAAATAGATACCTAGTCTTAGATGAGTAGGGACCAAGCTTAGCGGAATTTCGAAACGCGTTTTTTTAAGTATCAAAAAAACGTCGAACCCTTGGCTTGGTTTTTATCTTTATAATCGACCCCAACGAAGGTTTATAATGAACCGAAACTATTAACAGATCGACCTAAAGTAAAGTTGAATAGATATTTTTAGTTCATTGATGTCAAAATTAAACCATTTTTAAATGCATAACCATTATGCAATTACCTAATGGAATGTTATTTGATCCGATGACTAACATTAAAAGCAATTAAACAGGTAGATTAATAGCCTACCTTAAGAACGACACTTAATTTTGTGTTTTATTTATTAAGTACTTCCGAATACCAACAAGTTACCTTAAATGTTTTTAATCTGTTTAGTGTTTGTTATCTTTCTAACCGGTTAAAATAAAATGTTTTGTTTTTTTTTCCATTGAGGCATGACCTTATGAGGCTCACTGACATAAATTAGGCCAATGCTCGTTCTGTTTATTAGATTAAACTGGTAGCCAATCAACGTCTTGCAAAACCTCACTTCCTTCTGTTAACCTTAAATGAAATACCTACCGCAAGTACCACATTAGTGCAAGTGCAAGTGAGAAAAAAAAAACACCTAAAATATTTCAAAGTAAAGGTCCGTTCCTACTTCCCGAAAGTTCGCTAACTGTTAAATAAAGTGTATTAAAAATAGTAAAAATTAAAAGTCAAATCAAGTGATAATTTGTATGTGTGTTAAGATCGTCAAGAAACCGGGTAATATTATAATATCTAAAGTACCAACCAACAGATGCGTGTGACAGTGTTTAAAAAACCGGTTTAAATTCAATAACCATAGTGGACACACTTGCGTTTATGATAAGATATTCAAGACCACATTCTTCTTAATACCTATCGCAGGGCAAACTTATAAACTGTATTGAATATGACAAATTTGAAGTGATCTTTAAGATTTTTTCGTTATAGTTAACCACACGACTAAGCGGTCATTTTACAGACCAAGCCCCATTTGTCATACAGTTTTAACTTAGTTCTTACACTTGGTAACCACAAATATTGTAAGTTCTTTAGTTTTATTTTTTTGAAAATAAACCATGACCGAGTAACGCTGATACTAAACTTAGGTAGTTTCTCTTCGAAATAAAAAAACCAATAAAGAACTTGTAAACTTGTTATAACGCGTGTAAAAAGACCACTTCCGAAGCCGGAAACCATGTATTCTTGAGCCTCAATAGTAACTAAATTCACTAACAGCATACCCAGAAAACTCAGTTTAAAAAAGTTATTAAGGTTTGAAAAGTCATATATAATATCAATATTCGCCGCTTGAAATCATCGCTCACACATCAACTGTCGGTTTAGGGACGAATATTTACATTGTAAATTAATTAAAAACCTTATTTAATTTGAAATCATCGCAAAATCTGATAGTATTAATGCAATTTTGGAAAATTTTTAATTTTTTTTCTGTAATCATAAAATTTTTTTTTTGTTCAAAACGTAACCAGTACCTACCCCTCCAGCAATACCCAGTTTTTGTTTTCGGAAGCAGTTCTTTTACACCCTGTATAGAACTTTTTATTTATATATTGGTACTTATAAGAAATATGAGTCGTATTACATATATAAAATATAAAAAAAATACAAATACTTTTATTTCAAAAAGGCCTAATACAAAAAGAATTTTAACTTAATCGGAATATAAATAAAATCTAATCTTAATCTAGACTATTTAAATATGAAATGCCCAAATGAGCCTATGATGCAAATAAAATAGATCCCTGCCTTCAGACTAGTGTATCTCAGAAGGCAGTGATTCGCTCTGATAATAAAATTTTGTGTTATATTATTAAAGTTATATTTTATACTTAGTTAAATTTATATTAAAATAATTTTATATCTAGCTTATCTAAACTTGTTATATAAAGAAGAAATAAGTAGAATTATTAATGACGTTTTACCATAGAACATTAACGAATTTATTTAAGAACATCATAAACGTAGATGGTTACGGTAAGTATATAAAGGTTACTTATACTACTAGTGGTCGCCCGCGACTCCGTTCGCGTGGAAGTCGGTTTCCCGTGGGAATGAGATGTTTTCCCGCGGTAAAAAGTATATGTTTTTCTGATTTATAACCTATATTACTGTAAAGTTTCATCAAAATCCATTCAGTAGTTTTCACGTAAAAGAGTAACAAACATCCATACATCCATATATCCATCCATACATACTCACAAACTTTCACGTTTATAATATTAGTAAATAGTAAATTTAATAAGAGACCGTAATGTTAATAATAAACTCGCAGTTTTAATCACCCGGAAGCCAAAAAATGCTATGACTTAATAATTCATGTCCTCTACTCTGCAACAATTTTCGATACGTACCTACAACAAAAATAACTAGGTATATTGCGTAGAAGGTTTAAGTTTAATGCCTTGATGTTTGATACTTACTTATAATTATATTATATGTTTGATATTTATAGATAGTATATGTATTTAAAATTAATTACAGAAGCCTAGAATAAATTATAATATTATTATTAATCATTCTATTTTTAATTCTTTTTAGGGTTCCGTACCCAAAGGGTAAAACGGGACCCTATTACTAAGCCTTTGCTGTCTGTCTGTCTGTCTCCAGGCTGTATCTCATAAACCGTGATAGCTAGAAAGCTGAAATTGACAAATGATGTATTTCCGTTGCCGCTATAACAACAAATACTAAAAATTATAAACAAAAATATTAACGTGTTTTTTCGTATTTTTCTTCAAATTTTCACATAATATTTACTTGTTTATTACCTTTCAAAAGAAATAATTCAATAACAATAAAGTCAACATTAAAGAAGGCTCCCATACAACTAACGTAATTTTTAAGCAATTTTTACTCGATCTTAATAAACAGGTAGAAAATTATGATAGTACGGAACCCTTCGTGCGCGAGTCCGACTCGCACTTGGTCGGTTTTTTCTATAGATGTTTACTTTAATAGATACCTACACAGTTAGGTACTAATTAGATTTCAACAGCCTTGATTGGTCAATTATCACTACCAGCATTACTTCCTTTTTATAACCGGCAAATTATTATATCGTAAAAATGACGAATTTTTGCTACGACAACTTTTTTACAACCCAAATTAGTTTTTTTGAGGTTCTCTAGAAGAACAAAACCCACAAATTTTTGAAAGATTCTAATTAAATGAATTCTAATTGAAGCTTTAATCATTTATATTGTTCTATTAATGTCATTGAAAAACTTTTTTTTTTTAATTCATAGGTATTCAGTTTATGCAACGTAATTTCTAAACATGTACAGACAGATCACTAGGTAACAACTGAAACACAATTATCTACAGATGAATTGACAAACAAGATCTCATCACCTTGGTTCTCATTGATATTAAAGAATAATGGGAGGATAACAATTAGCCATGCAATGAAAATAACACCCAATTAAAAATACTAGTACTCGTAGGTCTGCGTTCGATCTTCTATAGATCTTGTGGCTAAGGCGTAGATAATGCAGAACACGTTTTATCTTTCAATTATTAGGTACTAGTGGCCGCCCGCGACTCCGTTCGCGTGGAAGTCGGTTTCCCGTGGGAATGAGATGTTTTCCCGCGGTAAAAAGTACCTTATATGTTATTCTGATGTATAACCTATGTTACTGTAAAGTTTCATCAAAATCCGTCCAGTAGTTTTTACGTGAAAGAGTAACAAACATCTATACATCCATCCATACTCACAAACTTTCACGTTTATAATATTAGTAGGAGTTCTATGATTTTATGTATGTTTTGCTGTCTATGTAACTAAATAAATAAAAAATTATAATCAAGTTGATATTATAAATATCTTCCAACATTATTGTACAATGTACTTTCCAATCTTTTAATTCAGCTGTGTATTTTTTATAGAGTTTTAGTATGATACCGGACACCAACTTCCGTTGTCAATTGCGAAGTAAATAATTAAGTACCTACACCAGTGACTGTAAAATTCGAAAATAATGTTATCATACCGAGTAGGGTTATTACCTGCCTTTATCTTTATATTTGTTTTATCTAATTCACAACATTTACTTGTATGGTATGCTAAAATTGGTCTTAAAAAAACTGTGGTGTTTATCAAACATGTATGGAGTAGGCATATATCCACATAAAATTACACCATGTTACTATATGGGTATGGGAAATATGATTTTGATTTAATGATACAATTAAAGGTTTGCTTTATATCTAAAGTGCGTAGAGTTAAATCGTCAGTCACTACACTACACTAGTGGCTACCGAACTGTCTTTCGAAGACTTGCCTCTAATTAAGACAATATAAAAAAAATGAAACTGCTCGAACAGTCAACTTAATTGTTACGCAATTCTAGCATATTATCCACAGATTGCAAGCACCGATTCTTATGATCTGTAGATTAGGTGCCTATCGCGTGATCTTTGCCTATCTATGACTAATCTTAGAGATTATTCAATCACATTTTATATTATCAACAGCATCCTTGTTTTACTCTGTAAGAAGTTTACTTATTTAGTTTGTTGTTACGAACCTACGTGTTATGGTTTTCCAAATTAACTCATTAGTTTATATCGAATTATACATTCAAAATTTTAATGTCTAATTCGAATTCCACGCAACACATTCAAGTCGATTAGGCTGTATCCGTTTCCATGAAATGCATTTTAGCCTTGTACAAACTGTTGTAACAATAGATCGAATAATATCGCTAAACTTTTTATGAAGAACATGTTTGATATCAACAAGAAATAGCCAGTATTTCTTATCATAAAAAAAAGTTAAAATAAAAAAAAATATCTACGTATCACTAACTCTACTTCATAAGTCAGTGACTCTTGCGTATCAAATTTTAAAAGTTATTAAAGTAATTAGGTTCTTAGTTAGTAAGACTGATCAGATTTTTGCTGAGTCATGTAATAAGAGGATAAACCATTCAGAAACAATAGTTTTGCTCTTTAACAATAGTTTTATTCAATACAATATAATTTTAGACAACCTTATAAAAAAACGGCTGTTATTTTTATAATGGGCGTGTAAAGTAACGTTATGTGAGAAAAATCTTCTTCCTCTCGTCTTAGATAATAAAATTATTTGTTTTACTATCTTGCATTAATTAAATGTATATAACTGTAATGCACGAATACCTGTTATATGTATCACATTGAATACATACAATGTTGCTACGCACGTACCTACTGTTAGATACCTGATATCGTAAGCAATCGACCTTGGCTAACATATTATACGTACCCACAAACTTACCACAAATAGGTAAGTAATTTAATACCACTGCGGTCACCATTTATAGAGGGTGTCCCATTAAGTGGAAGATTTAGAAAAAAACTTTTATGATATTTAATTATCACATACGATAATAGACGTAGAACAGCTTTAACGGACGGAACAAACACCTTTTGGAAAATAATCCAGCGAAAAAGCAGAGTAGAATTACCTATAACATAACAATTTGTAAATCTTTGTAATAATGCACATCATTGTATAGAACTTTCTCTATAGAATAAAATTGCGAATATCAATAGCTGTTACTTAAGGCTTTATCTCTAGATATAGGTAAGAGTTTATCAGCATACATTTAAGAGCAAATATCAAGTGTTTGGGTAAAGTGTTTAGCTACATTGTAATAGTCATCATCATTGGCCACGACATCTTGACAGATGATTGTTGCAGCGTCAATTCATTGGGAAGAGGTTTGTACGCCGTCGGAAGAGAGAGATGCGGCGCAACTTTTTCTATGGCTGTAGAGTCCAATTGCAGCTCGGCACTTCCTGCCACAAAGATCACAAATGAAGCGCGAGTCTGAACACGGTTCTTGTACTGCACGAAGTCTTTTCTGCTTCAGGCCATCGAGCCAGGCTTCGTCATGTTGAGTTACGCCATCACGCAGTAGGCCACGCCATTCCGTTCTTTCAAGGGCTTCCGTTTCCCAGGTGTCCGGGTTAATACCAAAG
The DNA here is from genome assembly GCA_916618145.1 of Emmelina monodactyla. Classification (NCBI taxonomy): domain Eukaryota; kingdom Metazoa; phylum Arthropoda; class Insecta; order Lepidoptera; family Pterophoridae; genus Emmelina; species Emmelina monodactyla. The sequence goes on along the minus strand of OU745304.1, from coordinate 7,803,359 downwards.
GATAACATATCGCGCTTGCAAGAATCCTTAAAACGAAGCATAGGGCGTCCAACTGGTCTTTTGGCGTCTGCGATCTGGCCCAGCATCACTGCACGTGGAAGTCTATCTGGGTCCATACGTAAAACATGGCCCAGCCACCGTAACCTACGTTGTTTTAGGGTAGCAGTGATACTACAGGTGCGAGTAATGTCAAGAACTCTTTCGTTGGACATTCGGTCTTTCCAAGTTACTCCCAGTATTGCGCGTAGGCAACGCATGTGGAAAGCATTTAGGCGGCTTTCATGCTTCGAGTAGGTTGTCCACGTTTCGGATGCGTACAGGAGAATACTTAGGACGCATGTTTTGTAGACTAAGACCTTGGTAGAGAGTTTCAGCTTGTTGTTCCTCCAAACTCGAGCTTGAAGCTTTCCGAAGTTGGTCGCAGCTCTGCCTATTCTGGTGTCAATTTCTTTATTATTGCACAATTTGCTGGTGGTAGTAGAACCGAGGTAGCAAAAGTTGTCAACTACTTGAAGGGTGTCCTCACCCAGCATTATCTGGGGTGTGTAATTCGTTCCTTGAACTAGAACTACGGTTTTCTTATTGTTCACAGTCATCCCAAACAGCTTGCATGCGTTATTAAATTTGGTTATCAGTTCCTGAAGGCCAGTTTCTGTATTCGCGACCAGTGCAGCATCATCTGCAAACAGGAGCTCTCTGGCTAATAGATCAAACCTGTTTTTCTTAGATCTTAACAGGTTGATGTTAAAGAGGCGCCCATCTTTCCTTGTATGCAGGTGAACTCCGACGTCACAGTCTTTAAAGGCCACCAAGAGAAGAACAGAAAAGAAGATGCCAAAAAGGGTCGGAGCTAGAACGCATCCCTGTCTTACTCCCCGATTAACATTAAACGGGCCTGATTCTTCACCGTCAAATACGACTGTACCACACATGTCATCGTGGAAGGATTTAATGATGGCTAAGAGAGTAGGTGGGCAGCCAATGTGTTCAAGTACTCGGTAGAGTCCCTCGCGACTGACCGTATCAAAGGCTTTCTGTAGGTCAACGAAAGCTGTAAAGAGGGGCATACGTTGTTCTCTGCATTTTTCCTGTACCTGTCGTAAAGTGAATATCATATCCATGGTTGATCTACCAGCTCTAAAACCGCACTGTGATTCTGGGTATACTCGATCAGCAAGTGATTCCAACCTTTTCAAAACTACTTTTGCTAGGGCTTTGCCAGCGATGCTTAGTAGTGATATTCCTCTATAATTGTTGCAATCCCCTCTATCTCCCTTTCCTTTGTACAGAGTAACAATATTGGCGTCTCTCATATCTTGTGGAATCGTTTTCTCATCCCAGCAGCGTAAAAGTATTACAAAGAGTAGCGAAGACACGTAACCAGCACGCAAAAGTTCTGCAGGAATGTCATCTCGCCCAACGCTTTTCCCTAACTTTAATCCCAAAATAGCATTATGAAGTTCTTCATATGAAGGTGTATCATCTAGGTCAGATGCTACTGGGAAGACTTGAAGGGAATCTAGAGATGAAGCGCTGATTGAGATAGGTTCTGCGTACAAATCGGTGTAATGTTGTGCCCATCTAACCATCTGTTTGCTTTTGTCCGTGATGGGCTCGCCATTTAGGTCCTTTATGGCAGCACGCTTTCTGATTTTGGGAGCGATTGCTACCTTGATATTTTGATACATACCCCTATAGTTTCCTACGTCATGGCATTCTTGAATGTTCATGCATAATTCAGTCCAGTAGGAGTTTGCACATTCACGTGAAATGCGTTGCAGGTTAGATTTCGCATTTTTATACCTAATCTCGTAGCGAGCAACAGATGGGTTATTCAGGAAATCTGTATGTGTATTTCTTTTTTCCTCTATAAGGGGGTGTAAGACTTGTTCGTATTCGGCGAACCAATCGTTTTGTTTACGGACCTTTCTCCCAAAAGATTCAACAGCTGTCTGCATGAGTGTGTCCTTAAAGTTCGTCCAAGCAGATTCAAGACTTTGGGAGGCTTGCAAGGTTTCGATGCTAAGCTTACTTTGTACAGCTGCGGAAAATTGGTTTCTAGTCGCTACGTCGGTCAAGCCTGTGGTGTCCAGTGGTGCTCTTATTTTGCGTCTAGGTCTTGCTGAGTGTATTTTCTTAGGTAGAAGTCTCATTTTAGTCAACACCAAAGAATGATCAGTGTCGCATATTGCACTGTGATACGTACGCGTGTTGAGAGTATCACGCAAGTCACGCTTTCTGCTTAAGACAAAATCAATTTGGTGCCAATGTCCCGATCTGGGATGTCTCCATGAAACTTTATGAGCTACCTTATTTTGGAAAAATGTGTTAGTGACACATAGGCCATGAGAGGTGCAGAACTCGAGCAGACGTTGACCGTTATCATTCATTTTCCCAATGCCGTGGGCTCCCATGCAATCGGACCAATCTGCTGAATTGCTGCCAATTCTGGCGTTGAAATCACCGAGCACTATTAGTTTGTCTGAACTTCGTATAGACTCCATTTGTAGACGTAGATCTTCGAAAAAGCTATCTTTTACGTCGGTTGTGGCATTGAGTGTCGGAGCATACGCAGAAATCAACGTGACCGGACCAGTTGTGGTAACCAATCGCAGGGACATAAGACGTTCCGAGGTAAAATTTGGGGGTTCCGTGCAGGCAAGCAATTTATTGTGCACAGCAAAACCAACACCATATTCACGACGTTGAACTGGGTTCCTCCCCTTCCAGAAAAAGGTGTAATTTTCCTCGCGTAGGCTTCCTTCGTCAGCTAGGCGAGTTTCCTGGAGAGCAGCTATGTCAACTCGGAGTCTTAATAGTTCTCTATCGATGATAGCCGTTTTTCTAAGTTGCGGTATATTGTCAGGTGTAGGATCTTGACCGGGTGTCATTGTTCTCACATTCCAAGTGGCGAAGCGCGTGGTCGGTAGGTTTATAGTATGTGTATGTTTATGTTTATTTTGAGTTCTAGGTGCTGCGAAAAACTCATCTTGTTTCAGACATTGTGACGTGCCTGCTGCTCCACACACCTATAGAAGCGCAAGACGAGGGACGGACCAGTACCTTATTGGCTGGGGGCTGCCCAACTAAGGCAGGCGGTAACTGGTCAATTAGCCGCGATGGGCTATCCTACCGTCGAGAGTCACCCCTGGCGCCCGCGCGTGACGTCCATTGGCGCAGACTTATCACCGGTGACTGTGACTCCCCGTGTTGTTTCCCACGTCTTCCGTAAAAGACGCAGGTGAAGTGACCTCTCCACAGGCCTGGCGCTGCATCGCCTGGGACGCATTTCAGGAACACGAACTTGCCCAGCATCCATGCTCCTCTCTCGACCTCAGCGTCTTTATCCACAGGAATGACAGGTCATTACATGTGGAGACGCATCGGTTGCAGGAGTTGCCGACTTGTTCAGGTTAGACCCTACTGTCGCCTACGGTACTCCGAATCCGTTGCCTCATCCGCCGACGTACATCGTACCGAATCCCATCTTCTCCACTGTAGCCGCCGTTAAGGTCTTCACCCGTATCCCTGGGCAGGGGTCCACGATATACCCCGCAGAACTGGGTCCCTGACCGAACTTGGCCACCGACTCCCTCCGGCCTACTGAAGCGAGTGGTGCCCACCCCCGCGACGAGGACGCGCCGGTCAGGAATTACTCCAGTGGGAGACAAGGAAGGTGACCCTGTCCCCCCTGAAGCCGGGCTAACGGTTCGTATGGTGCCGAAACCGAGGTAATAGAGGATTGTAATAGTATATAAACAATAATTTATTACAGAATAATAATATTTTATCTCAAAATATATAGAGCCTGTATGGCGGCTGACTGGCGCGTGCACAAAGAAGTTGCGCGTCATTTTCCGAATTATTTATATTTCGTTTACATAGCATTTGTTGCTGTGTAAGAAAACTATTAACGAAAAAAAATTATTTTCCTCGCAAGTGTGTTGAAAATGTACGTATGGCACTCGTGAGCAACATGTTCATTAGACATTCGGCTGACTTACACCCTCGCCTACGGCTCGGGCTGCAACTCTCAGCCTCGTGTATAATGAAAAACTTTGTATCATAATATACTAATAAATAACCTTTAATAGTATGTACCCGCAGGAAATACAATTACCTTATCTGTATAAAGTAAAAAAATATTTCTTCAAATACCTATCCAATTAAGTGTCCTAATTAACGTCGTCAAGTTTCTTTTTCCAATCAGTCAGCCGTAACAGCTTAATGTTACCAAATGAGTCATAAATTCCTTAATTACATTAACAAATATCACCTACAATATGTATAAATAAGTATTAAGTCACAGTTACCAAGTTAATGAGGGAGACAGTGCAATAAACAAATTAGTTGATAACCTTATTTATTTTATTGTTATGTGTATATATTTAGAACTTAAAATAAATACTATTAATAATGAAGGTAGTTGAAAGCACTAGAAGGTCCCTAAAAGTGTTTTTTCTTATTAATTTTATCTCTTCTGTTTGCACAAGTCAGACAAGATCCCTCATTAGATCGACTTTGCTAGAAAATAACAGCAGGACAGTGGCTTGGAAGTTCTATCATTAATGTTAAGACGCTCGCACAAGATTTTAGCTTTGGTTAAAACATGCAATTGCACATTGTCCTTAGCAATTACGGTTTACCTATTTAAGTTACCGTATCTTGCAGAATAATCAACCAATATTTTAAATGTAAGTATGAAGTTTGTTACTCAATCACACAATAACGACTAGTCGCACGATTATATGAAATATTGTGAAAATTATAATATGGCCCAAAATAACATACGCACTTAGTTAAACTATTAGTTTACCATTAATGATTTTAATATAAAAAAGGGCGCCACGTGTTTTTAAAATCGGAAATACAAGTTTATAAAGCTGCTGACGAACTAACTGCTTATCTAACCTACATTAAATGCACACCTCAGAAAGACAACATGACAGTTAAAATGCATTTGCCGCTAATTTCAGACATAATATGTTAAAAATATTATAGACACACTATGCTAACTCGTTTATAATGTTTTGAAATAAAACGCAGGTTCAACAATTAAAATAGTTTATTTATACAAATATAAAAAATAAATAAATGTAATATCAATAAAATTCCGTTAGAAATAAAATGCAATCCAGATTTTGCAATAAGAGACGTGAGCGCATGCATATGCTATCCCTACTAATATTATAAATGCGAAAGTAACTCTGTCTGTCTGTCTGTCTGTCTGTCTGTTACGCTTTCACGCCTAAACCACTGGACCGATTTGGTTGAAATTTGGAATGAAGAAGGAATTGGACTTGGGAAAGGACATAGGGTACATTTTACCACGGGAAAACATCTCATTCCCACGGGAAACCGATTTTCACGCGAACGGAGTCGCGGGCGGCCACTAGTTTATAATAAAAGCTGCACCGAAAATCGGCCAAACGACATTTTCTGTAAATCATTTAGTCTTACCTCATTAGTGGATGCTACCATTAAATGACTTTTGCACAAAAATAAATTTGCCTCTTTTTGGTAATGACGTCAATCGAAGTAATTTTAAATTATTTTTGCCGGTTTTTATCTTGTAATAACGGAAACTCGAATAAATTGACAACACTGATAATGGAAAGATTCTTACTGAATGTCTCATTAATTTTGTTTTATTTAGTATTTAAATCTTTTAAATAATTTTACCACACTTAAGTAGGGACCGAGCACGCTTAGAAATACGAACGTTTTAATAAAAAAAAGAAAGTCACATGAAATCCATGGTAAACATCTAAATAAAAATTAAGGGTCCTTAATTAGTCTCAGATCTTATTACCAACCTACAAACTGAGATCTAATTAAAAACGAGGATAAGTCTTCAATTTCCGTTAATTTATTTCATGTCATTAAAGTTTAGTTTTTAATAGGACCTCGAGGTATCACAACGTAAATCAGGAATTTCATTTACAGTTTAAAATGTAAAAAAAACCTTGAATTATATATGTATGAATAATAAACTCTGGTTATAACTGATAAAGATGATGCCATTTTCATAACACACGATTATGTTTATCTTTATTGTTTTGGCAACAAAGAACAGTTATCAGTCTATAAATATTTAAAAGCACACTTACGTTATGTAAAAGTAAGTAGGTACCACCTGACATGTCGAATTATAAATCCTTAAAAAACCTATATGACACAAATTAAAGGATATCGTTTTTTTTTATTTGACAGCAAAATAGCTTTAAAACTATTAACTTAGGACGTTTAGTTTAGTTCTCCACCCTTTACATATTTCTTATTTCATAATTTTTGTGGAGCATGTTTGCACAAGAAGATCCTATCTTATCTTATTTCCATACACTGTTATTTAAATTTATTTTACAAATAGAAAATGTATCCTTACACCTCTTAAAGATACTTATGTATATCAAAACTAACTCAAACAATTTATTTTTACAAAAATAAGCAAAAAACTAGTGAATCGCACCTATTGAATCTACCTAAAGTATTTTTTATCTTTGCAACGAGCAATAAAACTCTTTCTGATAAGATAACCGGCCAGTTTAGATTCGAAGACTTCATGAACTAGTATAATGTTACAAACATTGGAAAAGTAACCTCACATTATAAATATTTACTTAAACTGATCATATCTTAAATAGTAATTAACCGACAAGTGTTGATAAGTTTGTTTGCAAATAAACAAATGAACAGTTACAAAGTGTTCACATTAAAGTTGATACTCCTATTGTGCAGGTGTTTGAAGCGTGTGCGACAATCAAAAAGTGTTGATAATAAAAAGGTAGGAGAATAAAAATCATACAAAAATATTGATACGAATAGCATGTTATTTTCATAAAAAATATGATACAGTGACAAAAACTATCAGACAACATGAAAGACGAGCGTTGTTCAAGTTTATTTGTACTTCAATACAATAGGATAACTTTAAATTAAATGTTTGGTATTAAGTAATAAGGTCTTTAATTTATAGACAACTAGTGGCCGCCTGCGACACCGTTCGCAGGGAAGTCGGTTGCCCGTGATAATGAGAAGTTTTCCCGGGGTAAAAAGTACCCTTTGTGTTATTCTGATGTACTTATTACCTATATTACTGTAAAGTTTCATCAAAATTCGTTCAGTAGTTTTTACCTGAAAGAGTAACAAACATCCATCCATACATCCATCCATACATACTCACAAACTTTCACGTTTATAATATTAGTAGGATTAAAATTTTATTTAGGTGCCAAAGTACTAACAATTTCTAGATAAGTTAATAGGCCATATTATTATGCCCTACTTCAAGAACTGACCTAAGATATTTGGCCATCTGTTTCCAATCACATATTTATAGATTTAGCTAACAAATACCACGAAATTTGAACTCGGATAACCTAAGATATCGCTGTTTACTTTAGAAACTACGTCATAGCGAACAAAAGCATAACTTGCAACAGTTTACAAAAGAAAAAAAATAAAAAAGCGAAAAAGTTTGTGTAAATTTCAAACTTCTAGAATTACATAGTTAAACAAACTAAGACCGTTCCGCTTTGCATAACCGTTATTTTAAAAATAAAAATCTCTACTTAACCCTTAAACTCTTATTTTTATTTTCCAGGTGTTGCCAGCGATGTCGGTGATAATGGATCCAGCACATCTGGAGCGGGAGTACTCGCCCAGCATGTGGTCGGAGAGGTTCAGCTCGGCCCAGCAAGTGCTGTACAATCATGTTCGAATTGTTACTGCAGGTTGGTAGAATCACCTACATCAACCTTCTGAGTTTATTAATAGATGCAATTTTATCATCTTTTGTATAACTTTGAAAAGACAGTTCTTTAAACCAAATATAAGGGAAAATCTTATTAATGAAAAAAACGCAGGTAAACTAAATTAGTAAAAATGTTAAAGTTTGTAAGCTTTTTACGGCAAAATACTAAACGAGTTTGGCTGAAATTTAGTACAATAATTTACCGCAGGAAATCGTTTACTGTAAGTAAAACCGCAGGGCGGAAAGTAGTATAAGCATTCCCTATGCTTACTTACTAGCTAGTGCTTATAAGCACAGATTAAACTGAACTGCAGTTAAAGTTTAAGTCTGGTTTAAGCTTAATGCATGCTGTTACTTACCTAAGTAAAAGTCAAATGTTAATAACCTGTGAGAGTGGCTTAATATTTATTAGTAAATTAGTAGAGCCCCTTGATTAAAATTTTGAAACAAATTAACGTAGGCGAAATTGCGGCTCTGAAGGTCTTTTACTGTAATTTATAAAAAAATACTGAAGTACCTATTTCCTTAATAATTGAGGAAAAATGTATTCCATTACGTATTTATAATCTTTAATGGCTCCGTCAGAACCATAACTTATTACCCTTTCCGATATTAAATCGCGAAATGTAATTGAAAACCAAAACGATAAATTATACAATCATTTACACAAACTCCTACTGAGTTCTGAAAGCCTATTTAGAATGAAAAGAACTTTCAGCGAGCTAACAAGCTTCTTACTTATTCATCGGATTGAGTTTTAACGTTTCTGTCTACAAGACACTTGTTAAGCCGTATTCTATCGGTTTTAGAAAAGAATATTTCAAGCCAAATTGGAAACTTTCGTCGAGCAGAATTCAGCGCCGTCAAAACTTTTACAATTACCTACACAAACTTGGTATTTATGATTTTAGGGAATGAAATTGCTTTATTAACTGGCGGAGTTATTTTGTTACAATTAGCGTTGTTTTTGTTTTGCTTGTAATTATTTAGTCCGCTGCCACACCGGCGTTTTTTGAGCGTGTTCTCATCTTTTATTTAGTGTGTGAGCTTGTTACTTTAGCAATGTGCTTTTGCCCTAAAAACGCGTCGTTAACACACAACGTTGTTGTCCGCTGGTTATACATTTAGAAAACGCCTTTAGGATCACAACCTTAGGCCACCGATCATTTCGAAATATAGTCTAGTAAATTAGTCCACCTGCTTCTCCAAACACAGCTTACCTAAAATTTCCGGACTCTAGCTCCACAGGGGTTGTTTACTTATCACAATTATTTCATTTTCCAAACTATGAACAAGATTATCAAGCACTTACTGATGAAAATTACATGTTCCAGAGAAGAATTCCTATGCTCAAATTAGCGTTGTCATTTTAAAATCAGCATTTAGCTTATTATTATTTTCAGCGAGTGAGGCAGCCACGAATAAAGTCCCGCACAAGCTAGAAATCGAATACGGATCCACACCCGGACAGAAACTGGATATTTTAGGAACAGATCTACCCGATGGTAAGTTTCTTTTTTGGTATTCCGCATTTCGATGTAAAAGGAAACTTTTTAGGAACGCTCGTCTGTTTCTTTCCGCTGTTAAAATAGTACCTATTGAGGTACCTACAAATATTTATTCAGGTTTTCTTGTAAAAACGTTAAATATAAAAACAAAGAAGCTTTGTAGACTTTGATGTTGTAAGAGTTAATGATGTTAAACAACTGGTCTTAAGGTAACATTAGCCTTTAAAATATAAATCTTTACCTTATCTGTTCTTAGCAAATCTAATCAGTCGCCATCTGGTAAATATCCTGCATGGGCATCTAGCAAACAGTTTTTTGCGAATCACGATTGAGCACATGGAAACTATTTTTAGTTTCAATCAAAATAACATAAAACTTGGTTCCCATTTTTTTCCATTGTGCATATGCTATAGATTAATAATATAAATTAGTATGATACCTGTTTATTGATCTTTTCTTAAAGATAAATCAGGGGTCCAATAAGGTGAATAAGTCACACTTTTAGCTACATATAGAAGAACGCAGTTACACCTGACGAAAATGTCTTTCTTCAACCGGGATTTACTTACAAAAACCAGTTAAGTTGCATTGGGTGCCTTAAAATATATATATTATTGGAAAGTTCTAAGACCTTGTCCTAATGCCCAAATCCGACCTACACTTGACCGGTTTTTTATGTAGTTACCCACACTACCGTTAATTTATTGTAAACCAGATTATTCGATTTGAGATGTCAAATTCGTATCAAACAGTACCTCATGGTTTGGTATCACAGTTAAGATTCAATCTCCATCAAGTCAACTTCCAATCAAAACTTATAAAAATCTGTTTGTCTAATTGCAAGCTTTAATGCCATCGACACTAAGATACAAAATTTAACAATTTCAACCCTATTTAGGTCCAAGGATGCAAATTGCAACATATTTATTAACTGTTTTGAAATCGCTATGAAGCCTTTGACGTGGTACTCGTACGTCCGATCTCGATAAATCCTACTAATATTATAAACGTGAAAGTTTGTGAGTATGTATGGATGTATGGATAGATGGATGTAAGGACGGATGGATGTATGGATGTTTGTTTCGAGTAAAAACTACTGGACGGATTGGGATGAAACTTTATAGTAATATAGAATAATACACAGGGTACTTTTTACCGCGCGAAAACTTCTCATTTCCACGGGAAACCGACTTCCACGCGAACGGCCACTAGTGCATTATATTTTAAAACTTGTAAAATTTGCTACCATAGTCAACTGAATCTGCATTTTTGCTTCTCAATTTGTAGCAGAAAGCTCTGTTTACATTCTAAACTGTAATATGACACAATGTAACGTCTAAAAATCAAACTGAAAAACCTAGCTATCTAGGTTACAACTAAAGTTATTGAATACGGCCGGTAAGGAACATACCTACCGTTTAAAGATTCATATTTAAACGTTCTTTATGAACCAATTACTTTGTTTATCGTTTAATGTTATCGATAAAACAGGAAATGGCTTTTAATGTGCGCAATTTGCTGATTCACTTTAAATGTTTAACTGCATTCCTACAATATTTTTTGTAAAGTTACCAACAGCCTGTTTTTATAATAAATGTCTTAATTGAATATGCGCAGTATGCGCTAATACTAATTTGATACCAATAAAATACTTTGATGATTTATAACTACAATGGTTAGGTATGTGTTATGAATTATTAGTTATTACTCTAAGTAAGCAGTAACCTATAATGTAATCGGTCATTGAACTATGCGCAAGAGTTGAAATTGATCGTAAATCCATATTTATAACTCGTCATGTCCTTGCTCGAACGCTTTAAAACAAAGATGGTTTAATTGTTTATTGATTATTTTATCACGTCGATTTAATTATTGGAAATATCGTTATTAAATTATTTTAACGAGGACAGAAATAACTTTAATAATTATTTTGTGAGTCCTTTGTCTTTAAAACAGATTTGTCTGTATTCAAGGTCGAAACGTAGAAAAGAAACGACGAGATAACTACATTTATTTTGTTACTTAAAAATGTTTGACTTAGTGAACACTTAACAAAGAAAGGCACGGGAATCCTGAAAAAATACTTTAATAACAATGTGTAGCAAAGAAGAAGCTCAACAACATTAAAATAAAGTTTTCCCTACCCGTTGTTCTACGCTATCCATTAAACCTTTGTACTACCGTTTTTAAATTTGGAACCTTATTTTGTTCCCTCAGATTCGCCTATCCTGGTGTACGTCCACGGCGGGTACTGGCAAGAGTTGTCCCGCGAGGTGTCCCGCTATCCCGCGATCCCGCTGCACAAATCCCGCGTTAAAACCATAGTCGTGGGCTACGACCTGTGCCCCGCCGCCATGTTGCCAGAAATCGTCGACCAGATTCGAAACGCGGCGCGCTTCGTGTTCGAATACGCTGAGAAAATGGGATCAAGGTGATCTTACTTAGTTACTCGTGTTAGGTTGTTGCTATGGAGTTTATTTACTGTAGAGGCTTTACAGCAAACTAACTATAAAAATATTCTTAACATTCCAATAAGAAAAAAACAGCCTACATACGTCCTACTTTTTTTTCATAGGCTTCCTTGTCATATTGCGCGAGCGCGTTACGATGCGTGCTTCTATGCACAAAATACCTAAATCGTTGTGTTTGATAGCTAATTTAAAACTTATTACATGCATTGCGTTTGGACTCTCGTATTTACGCCTTAGTTCCCAGTTAATTTTATAGTTTATGTATATTCAGACTGACTTTGGACCTCTACAATTGGTGTGGTTTGTAGGTTTAATGAACAAAGCTGTTGCAAAAAATACAATGAGTCAATAAATGTTGAATCTATTTCAATAATTTCAACTGATTAGCCTACTTCATTCTTAACCTTAATAAGTTAAATGAGGTTAATCGCACCTTGAGAAAGTGTCTAGTGATAACCGTTGCTATGGCAACTGACTTTGTTTCTCTAATTTGCACGAAGAAGAATTCATAATAACAATACCTAAATCTAAAAGTTCAACCCTTGTTATAATATTAACTGTAAGTTTTTATAATATTACGTTAATGTTAAAAATCTTTATCAATTTGTAGAGGAGTATACTTCGCCGGGCATTCAGCCGGAGCTCATCTAGTCGCCAAAATGCTGTCTAGCGCCGAATTCCTAAACAGCGTACCAGGATCTCATAGGCTGCAGGGAGCCTTCCTCATCTCCGGGGTGTACGACCTCCGCGAGATCGTCAACACTTCAGTCAACGACGCAGTCCAACTCCCGCAGGAGTGGGCTGTCCCGCTCTCGCCTCACTTCGATTGCTACAACCACCTACAAGGTAGAAGAGTGCGACTATATATCCTCGCAGCTCAGAACGATAGCCCGACATTTAAGAAGCAGTCCCGCGAATTCTACGAGCTCCTTCACAACACTTGTCTGATGCAGAACATGTATTTGGAAATTAAAGACGAAATGGACCACTTTGATATTGTGGAGTGTTTCGCAAACGATGATAATTACTTGAAGAATTTGTTGATCCATGATATTCGGAAGCATTTGTAAGCAATAGTTTAGTTTTATGGTGGTTAAGTGTAATAAATAGTTAACCGGGAATGCGCAAAGATTGGTTTTTTAAGAATATTGTGACGTGTATATTTGTTTAGCCTTGTTACATTCCAGGTTAATTTATTTCTCGTGTTCATAATGTTACCTGTAGGTATTTTTATAGCAATTTCTACGAAAAATGATATATTTAACAATATTATCACTGAAATTCGAGTTAGGAAAAACTGCTCGAAATATTATAAGTCATTTTCAAGCATTTTAAAATTACAATAAAATTAAAATAATCGCCAAATTATATCTAAACAATTATAATTTTACATTATATTAATGCTGTAGAAGAGTAAACTAACTCAAATTAGATATGTATAAATTTTAATTAAATTTGAATTTTAACATTGCAGCAATGCATAATATTATTTTAATTTAATTTTTAGGAACTATTTTCTAATTAAAATATAATAATAAATTCATAATAAATGAAATGTTTCTTTTTAAATATTTTTTTTTATTAACTATAGGTAAGCTTCTAAAATTTGAAAGTTTGTTGTCTAGTTAGTCTATTTTCGCAATATTTGAAATGCAGTTAGCGCTAGCGGGTCAAACTTCTATCTGGGACAAACTTGAAGAACAAGCAACGTTATTTTCATTATACAAGTCTCGAAGAAGTAAAAGATAATAGGTATAACTTTTCCGTGTACTCTTATAATAAAAAAACTGATTTCAATACGTTTTTTTTTCAACAAATTCCAATGTCCGAAATATCTTTCAACACTGCTTCGGTTTTTATTTTGTTTTAATTTGAATTCGATGAAAACAAATATACAAACGTTTACATGTTTACAACGACTTAATGTCGTTTCATGTTAAATGTAATTTGGACAACATAATATAACATATCGCCGCGATAATTAGAAGCTCATAAACAAAATAAGAGCTGCGCAATTTATAAACTTTTCTTACTCCTAATAAAACAAAAGGCACGTTCATATTTTTCTTATCAATTATCACAAAGTACGCCGACTACTTGAACTTTGCGACTCCGAAACTCGTACAAAAGAAGGTTTTGTGTAACTTCCTATTGTTTACATAAAGTTTCAATCAAAAGAGTACACAACACACAATGTTCACTGTAGAACCAATCAGAGAATTGTATCAAGATATTGTGCCTCAAGAATCTCCTAATAAGAGACTTAAACAAAATGATAAAGACTGCTTTTTGTTTGGCTCAATCATTACGGGTAAGGATAAATTTGTGGTTTTTGAAGAAAAATAGAAAATTCGAGGCAACCGTCGACTGTAGTTAAATGGGCTCAGTTAGATAGTTCAATGCTAAACAAACAATCAATTATGAAGCTATTTTTAATTTATATTTCAGTAAAAAAAATGTAAGTTATTTCGTAGACGTACCGCAATTAAGATTTCAGAATGTCGTCTCCTCCTCATCTGCATTCAAATTTTTTGTCCAGAATGTTCCGAGCGGCAATTTTACCTTCCCCAGGCCTGTAATCTGAGGGTAGGTTGGAATTTTCTGCGCAATTTTCTTGTGTAGGCCCAAAGGTCGGAAACTGTGGCCGTCAAACTTATCTATGCGGTGTTTAAAACGGGCATAATGTGTCATGTTTTGCGGTTGCCCGGCGCGAACAATGCGACGTTACAAAATGCCATTAACAAATAATGTGGGATGAACGCAATTTGGTACTTTGAAGGGCATTACTTACTGAGTGCTTAACAAAAAGCAAAAAACTTGTGGAAATGATAAACTGCGTATACTGCGATAAACGTATCGTTGATAAAACTATGAATGAAGAAATTCATTCATACATGGAAAACTTCGAGTAAAATAGTGCGAAAACGCATTACGTGTAACACCGTGACTCTTTACTGGCCTTTGACCCTAAATTTATGTTGGTAAATGGGAATATGATTGTTTTCTTATTACCCGAGCTTGTAAACTAGGTTCTGCACATTGTTTACTGCATTTGGGTCGAAAGTCATTAATGAATCATCATGTAGGTGTGTAACCTTTAACGTGCCTTTAACACAATGTTTTGTTATTGCTTACGTCAGTCAGAAAATACTATAGGTACCAACAATACAAACAAACTATTAAATGTCAATAAAACTTACAAAACAGTTGATTAGTCAATCATTACATCCAAATAAACAGCTAACTACAAAGTTAGTTTACTTCAACTGCGTGATACAAAAGTTACACAAAACTTTAGTGCCGCGCTGTCAGTTCTAGGTAAAAGCGAGGTAATAACACGAAATTACTAAGAAATTGCGATACGTGGCCCGTCTCATACGCCGGCTGGCACCGCTGAAGTTCAGAGAAATAATATCATTTAATTTTTGAATTAGACAAAAGTTAAAATATAGATTTTAGAAAATAATTTCGGCTCTTAAGTAATTAATTAAAAACTAAATTTTAATTAAACACTGAAAGTGTTACTTGTCTATTTTATGAAATGTATTTTTTTATAATTTACAGTTAGATAGAAGTAATGTTGAATAAAAACTATGGAATACTTGCTCTATAAATCTTTGCATTAAATAAACTAAAAAATAATAATGACAAGCCCGAACTTTTGCACCTACATTTTTGTGCAATGACTTTTGAGTGAGGGTGTTTCGTCAGTTCACCCCGGTCCTGAAAGCACCGCGGTGTCAAATGCACAAGGACGCTTTTTGAATTGGCCGATTGGCGATGGCACCGCGGTGTTAGTTAATAATATCGACGGTGTCAAGCGGGAATAGCGTTTTCGACTTCATCAGTTGACACCGCCTCCAAAAATCTTATTTTTGTTTTTTGTACAGTTGAGTACACAAGTAAGTTGTAGATTAAATAGGAAGGTAGGGATGGATAGAGCGGAATTTTACACTTGCATCGGAGCCGCCTTCACCATATAAATTGCCATCCCTTAGCGAGTAGATACTTTTAATAGCGATATTTATGATGTCACATCTATATGCTACAATAGCTCATTACCAGATGGGGTAAAATAAATTTTTGTTCGCCAGCTTTCATTTTAAAAAATATATAATCAAACAAACAGAATGTTAATAAAAATGTTTATTTTAATGAGTACAAAAACGAGATCATACATTTACAAATCGCAGATTGATTAGATAAGCACAATTTGATTTGGTTTGTTAATTTAAATCGAATTACACGTTTTGTATAATAATATGGAACTAAGTTATAATCATATTAAAAATATCTAACAAGAATAAGCCTTTTGCATATTTTTTGTGCGCGTGTTGTATAAAGGTACTTGTAACAATATAGTAAAAGAAACATGGTGCGAGCGAGATGGGCTTAGCCCACTCAAAATGGTGCGAGAGAAATATTTATTTCGATGCACTTTTGTCTTTAAATGTACATAAATAAATAAAATATCACTGTTTATAAAACAGCGGTGTCAAGTCAAGTGACGAAGTCGAAAAAAGTCGTTCACCGATTGACACCGCGGTGCCAATCGGCCAATTCAAAAAGCGTAATTGTGCGTTTGACACCGCAGTGCTTTCAGGACCGGGAACTGACGAAACACCAGTGATCGAAATTGTTGTTATTTTCCGTTAGTGGTATGTACTTACCTAAAAACCTATTTGAATTGTAAGGCGTTTAGGAGTTACTATGACGTAACGTATGGTCGTAACTTTGCTTTTAAATGTCTAATACGCTTCTTTTAAAAAGAGGAAATGTTTAGTAAACGTAATTTAAAATTCATGTAGTGCTATAGAGATTCATGTATATTTTTACGATCGTAAAGTTGACGCATACAGAGCTGAGAGCAAAGTAAAAATATATAAGAAATCTAATGTAAAAAGCTTATATTCCCGTGTATCATTTGTAGAGAAGATTGCGCTTCCATTCGTTGCAGTCATGTCAAATGCTCGACAAATACCAAGACAGCAGAAATGAAACAACCCGGAAAATATAGTGACGACGTGACTCCACTACCTATGCCATAACCAAAACCCACCAATATCTATAATAGGATATTTTTACGAGGAAAACCTGAAAAATCAAATTCTAATATCTAATTTAATTTCGACGCGGTAAGTCATCAGAGTAAATGCTTCCTCGAAATGGTAACGCCAAAGCCTACTGGTGAGTTATAAAAAATAAATTAACTGAATAATTCAAAAATCATTTTAGAAAGGGATCGAATGAATATAAGCAAAGGAGATTTATTACAAATTGACGGTTACGAGGTTAATAAAATTTAAAAAGATCTGTGAAAACTTTTGGGCGAGCCCCCCCCCTGATTCTGGTATTAAACTTAATGTACTCTATTATACATTTATTTACAAGATTCAGCCCTAATGATCATAAAGATTGGAAGTTGGCATTAAAATTATATGTTTAAATGTATGATAATAACAATTCACAACTTATTAAATTCATGAACGCATAACATGTAATAAGGGTACAGCGATATAGCTGCAATTTGTTGTAGTTCTTGAATAAGCTCCATGGTAATATAATCAATGCTGACATTTACTTTTGTAAAGAATAAGTCACATTGGCTACAAATGTTTACGTAGTACGCCCACTCACAAAGTAGCTATAATTATTGGTCCAAACTCTTTTCCAACTTATATTGGCTTTATTCAATACGATTCCTATTCTATTGTGCTGGATTTATCCATTTACATAAAGTTTGTGAACGTTCACAGAAGGTGAATTGTAGGCGGTAAAAGTTACTTGGAAAATCGTATTTTGTTGCTTTAAAAATATCAAATAATTTTGATTTCTATTATGTCAATACTTACTAAAAATAAACTTTTTTGTATAAACAAATTGGAATTTGAAAGAGAAATTCTATTTTCGAAATTGAAACGTTAATTGTATCGGTTAATGACAGGTGTTTTTGATGCGCTTTTTGAACGAGTACAACCAAATGGAATGCGCCAAAATTTATACTGTGACTGATAAAGTGAGCTTCAGGCTTACTCGATGCCAGTAAGTAATTGTTTAAAAATGCGCATGACGCTCAGTCTAGGAATACCGTAAGTTAAACATAAGCTTTTTCGCCCGCAGCTAAATTTGTATATTAAACTAGTGGCCGCCCGCGACTGCGTTCGCGTGGAAGTCGGTTCCCGTGGGAATAAGAAATTTTCCCGCGGTAAAAAGTACCATATATGTTATTCTGATGTATAACCTATATTACTGTAAAGTTTCATTAAAATCCATCCAGTAGTTTTTAAGTGAAAGAGTAACAAACATCCATCCATACATACATACTCACAAACTTTCACGTTTATAATATTAGTAGGACTACATACGGTGACTTACCTATTTTGCGCTAATAGTCGCAACTTATTTATCAAAATAATATTTTCCGTTGTGCTCTCCATTGCCTATACACCTCCATGCATGGTTATTAATAATAAATGACGGTCGCAAACAGCCACAGAATGATATTTCCGAAATGAATCGACTGCCACCGACGCTTGTACTCGTACAATGACATTCCAATTTGCCGATCGGATAGTTTAGGAATAGTTAACAGTCCGCAAATCCGTGTCGAGAGCAAAAATAAACCAATACAGGAATGCGGGTGCAAAACTCATGAAATTGTTGAATAGCTCGTACAAACCAATTAGAGAACCATTTGATTTCTATGAGAATTGCTTTATCCTTTACTTAGTAAATCTATGCTTACGAAAAAATATATATTTAACTTAAATACTCATACATATTTAACTTAAAATTGAATATTAATTAATAAAACACTTAATTGCGGGATCAAAGGTTTTATTCATCATCATTTATTTAAAGCATTTAGTTTTAAAATTAAACAAATATTTTTTTATTTGCGTACGATACAAAAAATAAATTAACTGAAACTGCTTTATAAATGTGGCGGATAAATCATAAAAAATATATCTCAGACACAGGGGCACTTAATAACCTATAACACCATTTTAATGTTACTGACAGTTTCAAAAATAATTAGTTTTTTTTGGAGTAGGTACACCGAAGAAATATACTTATCAAACGTACGGTCGCAAAAAAACTCTGTTCCGAAAGTCGTTAAAAACTTTTGCAAACGCATTTGTCTACCTCCAAACTTTATTTCAACTTAACCACTATAACCACACGTGTTGTTTTTATTTTACGCCCTCGCTTAAAGCCTTAAAATAGGGCCTACTTCGTTTCAAGTATATTTTCTTGGTTCGCCGCGATAGAACCTCAGATCGCGTCGCGCGCTCGTTCCGACACAACGTGAGTCGCCCACGATGCGGCGACAGAACCGCGCGAATAAACTAACATAGAGTTAAGCAACAAGCAATAATAATTATAATAATAATAACCACTTAAAGTAGAAGTAGAAGTGTAGTAATAATAAGTGTTTAGAGAGTAGCGGAGTCAACGTATATTTAAAGGTAGGTTTAGATTAAGTTTAGTAAACTTTGGAAGTTTTTTGTATTTTGGTTATTTTTAACATGTTAAATTAGATGAAGAGAAACAAAAGGAATACCTTTTTTGAATAAGTATGTTGAAACACAACAAAGTCAACTCTTCTTCGAGTAATTAAAAAAGTCCGTAAAAGTCAATTAAAAGTTTGTAAACAATAGTGAAAATATTTCAATTTTTATGTTAAGAGTTTTAACTTTTATAAAAACAGTTGGAATTTGAAGAAAAGGATTTTATTTTGGTTGTTACTTAAGTTAAGGCTTTACGGTGCTCTTCGTAACTACGCAGGCAGTTAGCTATATTGATTTAATAACTAAACCATGTAAACTTAACTTATGAATAGCATTCCATATAAAAATAGTTTTAAAACAGTTGAAAAATTACTCAAGAAAGTTGAATCAAATTTTTATTTTTACGAATTTCTTCTTCCAAAATTTTGATCTTAAGTAAAATCCGTTCCGATCAAGTTTTAATTAAAATTTCACGGTGAAATTCACACGTCACGACAGCTGTCAAAAAGGGCCCAATGAGATGTCTTTAAATGCAAATAAAGAACGTAGGGCGACCCTTCAAGGTAGGCAGGTGACTACTCTGACTTAATTAAAAAGTTTATTTAACTTGGCCCAGTTTAAATACATTTCAGGAAATGTTTTTCACTTAGGCTGTGGCTCCCAACCTTTTTGGGACACTTTTTTGTAGGAATTTAAAGAAATAAAGTATTTTTTTTATATCTAATACACTAAATAATGTAATAAACTGTAAGTTATCACTATTAAATGTGATGATATGTGCGGAGGAGGAGTATTTTAATATGTAGAACATAAAATTAATTGCCTTTGCCTAACTTAATAAAAAAGTTTTTAATAACTTTATCATTTTCTAGTAACTTACCACACTCATGAAATGCCTTCATAAATGTTACTGAATTTCAAATTTACATTCAGAAACCGGTGGAAAGTCGGTTTTTTATAGAATTCGGATGACCTTAATATTTATTGAAACAATAATTTAAAGAGAACTGAAGAAGAATTCACTATCAATTTAAAATCTATCAATGCAAGAAAATATATTTTAATTTATGATTGAATCATTACAAAACGTTGACAAACAAAATGCCGCCCACAGCAGCCTCATTCATTATTTATTACAACTGTAGGCACGTCGCGATTTCATGTTTCATTTAAATGATAATTAACTTGCTTGTCTATATACAAGATCAATTAGTATAACCAACTATATTTACAACATACAACATCCATTTCATGTTTTAATTAAGTATATATAAATACAATAGTCTGATTTTTGCGAGAAACTACATATGTTACTACTTATCTTTAAAAAATTTTTGTATTTAAATAGTTTTAGGAAAAAAACATATTTCTGTGCTTAAATACTGCAAAATTATTTAACTTGAGGAGATATTAGAACATTTATTTTGTGAATAAACTTTAAATATTTGTATTTTTACAAAAATATTTATTTTTCAAAATCGACTTTCCCCAATACAAACACCCAAGTATTCGGTTGTAGAAGCCAGTAAATAAGGTATTCGATTTTACAGAGTATATATCCTAAATAGTTGTCATAACGTGTCCTTTTTTGCGACGTTATTTATGCATTATCATACACTTTAACTCGATAGTTTCTCCTTTTAAAATATTTCCAATTTACATCTCTCACAAACTATTCGCTACGATATTGCTACAGCTGACTACGCGCTACGCCGTAGTAAACAACAAAGTTTCAGACAATTTGCTTCACTTTCTTTTAAGAAGGGATTTTGCTTTATATTATTTTAAATCCCCGACTATAAAAGAGAGGTTAAGTGTGACGTGTGTATATGGTATTGTAGAGTTTGTACGGACGGATTATCTTTTTTTATCATAGTTCAAAGATACTTAGTTGAGTCTTAAATATTGTAAGAAGTAGTCATAGTCATACATTGGTCAAATAAAAGGACTTTTTTTATTTTGCACCACACAATTAGCAAAAGAATTCGGAACCATCCGCCCTCTATCGTTTACAAAATTTAAAATTAAACAACTTCTCAGAGTCAATAATACTTTACCTCTTCAAAACTCCGTTACATATTTTAGCCAAAACATCTCCTAGCACGTACAAATTATTTTCAAACGAACTTTTTAAGGATGTTGCGCAACTTTTCGTATTTTTTTAATGGAACAACTTTTATACTTTACGTCACTGACTGTTTAGTCGATAAAGAACGATGTG
Source organism: Emmelina monodactyla (assembly GCA_916618145.1). Taxonomy (NCBI): domain Eukaryota; kingdom Metazoa; phylum Arthropoda; class Insecta; order Lepidoptera; family Pterophoridae; genus Emmelina; species Emmelina monodactyla. Next base: position 7,781,895 of record OU745304.1, on the reverse strand, counting down.
GAAAAATTGTTTTGACTGATTTGACACATTTTCACAAAGTTCGATACATTGACACGGTTTTGACAAAGTACTAGGTAAAAAGGGGTCAGTTTTATATTTATTGGGTAAATATTTTAAATAATTATAAGTTGTAGTTACTTCTTAAGTACCTATTTGAAACTTAACTGTCTTTTTTCAAATAAAAATACAGTTATAAGTTTTATGCATACATATTCGTAATACGCAAAAATAAATTTAATTGTCTATTTAGATATCTGACTCTGCGTGAAATTGAGAAATCTCTATAAGAAACTTGTTTACATGCTGAGCGTTACCGTCACCTACATTACACACAATGTTTATAAATAAGGGAGTTAGTCTATAAGTTGGAAATAAACGTCTATGTTTTTCTAAGACTAATTTACATCTAGCTTTTTGCCCGTCTAGAGTTTAACTTCGAATTTTCGTTATATTAAAATTATTTTATCAATTTTTAATGTTTAAAATAAACATCATATCTGACATACAAACTTACACAATTATCCTATTAGCATGATTAAAATTTTCGATCAGAAACCCCGTTCTGCCTAGTACGACTAGCGTGTACATTAAAACTATTTATTCTGTCAAAATTAATAATTTAAATTAGATGTTTTTGTAATATTAAATAGATATAGGAACTACGAGTTTAATTACAATAAATCATGGTTTATTATGGATTATTGTGATGTTTTTTTCAGACATTTTATAATTTCTATCGCCTTAGGGATGCCTAAATGTCATCATCATCATTATCATTACATAGTATAAATCCAAGTCGCTAATTCTGTCTGTTTTTATGTTTGTCCGCTAACTCCTCCTAAACCGCTAAACGGATTTTAATGTGGTTTTCACCATCTTTTAGGATGTTTATTCATTTAAATTTGTAAGTAAGGAACATTTAGAAGAAGTTATTTTAAGTGAGCTTATAAACAAAGTTTCGGGAACAAGTCGGCTAAAATTACACCATTGCGAAGCTTGGGCGGGTCGTTAGTTCGATATAAATTGATTATAATGTATTCTTTATTAAGTTTTTTTTACGATCTCGGTAAATCACTCAACTAAATAGAAAATTTTATATAGATAAAAAGGTTTTTCGAGCAGTGTATTTGAACAATTTTCAACAAATGATAATAGATGCTCAGGTCCAAATAAACATGCAGTAGTTTTAAGTATGCAAAAAAAACCGATTGCCTTTTCGATTTGGTTTGAGAAATTGAAACTAAGTAAAACTGGCATGCGTCACTGTAGTCTCATTGCGTTTGTTTTCGTTGTGTGGTTTTAAATTATGCAATAGCAATATTCAATTGCTAAAACATTTTACCAGACGACCAAAGGCGCCGACTATATTTCTGATGGCGTAAATTATTTACATGGCGACTTGCCCATTCCATTTTGGTTAAATTAACTGTAATTTTAATATTTAACTTGACTACTGAGTTTAATTTGATTCACACTATTATGAGTTATATTTTTGATATTTTGGGTTATAAACGTATCGTTTCTGAACCAACATCCAAATGCCTAAACATGCAAACTCATACACTTATTTATTATTACTTAGATAACTTTTTACGACTTAAAGATAAGACAGAGGTTCCTCTTTTGATCTTAAGTAAAACATTTCTGTTTATTTCATCTCCCAATTTCTTTCTTCAGTCAGTTTGCATTATTCAAATGATAAACCTATTTTGTTCACACATACCTGATAGGTTTGTCACGTTCCATTCTTCTTATGGATTGATCGAGGATTGCTTCGTATTGCAGAAAAGATTTATGGTAATTTGGCTAATTCCGACACGTATTCCTTTGGAGTTATGATACAAAAGTATGTGGAATAATGGAGAGTAAGTCCCCGATATAATATTATCTTGGTAAATTGTGATTTAAAATGTATATTTGTAAAACACCCTCATTTAACGGTAAAAAATGAATATATTTGTTGATATGAGTGGTCGTTTACTGTTATCATTATTAGTTAAACGGGAAATAGTTTTAAAATAGATTAAAGCTTTATCGGCAAATTGTCATATCTTTATAAATATAAGTAAGTTCAATTCTCATCAATTTTTAAATCGCTAAGTGATCGCTTTGAAATGTATCAAAAAATATTGTCTATATTTAAATTTAAATAAAGTTAAATTCCTCTTAACGAAAATAAATGTTGATTGCATGTTTTTTTTTGTTTTTTTTTTCTCTCACGTTTATTAGGGATTCTTGATTATTTTAGGATAGAATTCCGGAAACCAGCCGTGATGCTTTGCAATTAAAATCTTAGGAGGCAGTTTATTTTGGTCAAAATAAATATAATCACTCTACAGGAAAACTCATTTAGCCACGGGGAAACCGGGGAGTGAAAATAAAGCAAAGGATTATAAAAGAAAGTAATCATTTCTATATTGGGATTAAAAAAACATTTGTTTATATTGATAAAATATTTTTTCACTTTGTGCTAGAGTTTATGATATACTTTGCTCAGACTTCGCACTCATGCAATTAATGGTAACTTTTTATGAAAAATATTTATAAAATTTGACTTAATAAAAAAAATATTTTTATTATTCTACAGTTTTATGGTTTATAAAGGATATAAAGGATATAGATATACTTCATACGTATGAACAAACACGAACTGTGACTTTTTTATATTATGTAAAAAGCATCATTACACTCACTTACACTAGCTAACGTTTTCCTATTATTAACTTTTCATTCATAATTCTTAAATATTAGGAATCTAAAATTAAAAAAAGACCTACACAAATCCAACTATTTGTTAACGACCAAAGCAAAATATTCAAAGAATTTTCACCCCATTAACACTTTCAAGTCATTAACACCTTTACTGAACAATAATGGATAACGCGAATTAATCTACTGAATGCTTTCCTGAATTTCAATAAGAATTCGAAAAAATGTTCACTCATTATTTTTGGACAAGACTATTGAAAAGATACATTGAGTTTTCAATTCAATCATTTCAACTTCAATAGAGGCGTTTTGCAACAAAGAAAAGGTTTATGACCGAGTATTTTGAACTTTTGTAAAGGGCATAGAAAATTAAGAATCTAAGCGATATTCTAAGTTTTTAGCCCTGAAAGCAGTTGTTGGCTTGTCACTAGATACTAAATGGCAGCGGACTCAACTTTTATGGCGCAATTAAAGGCACTACTGGCATACAATGTAGGTGTAAAACATGTAATAAAATAAACAAGATACGCGTAACGTGTTAGCCGTGTCATAAACATTCTGTCGGTCATTTGATATGATAGGAACAACGGGAACGATAACAATGAACAAAACATGAGGAAGGAAAATAATACGCTTCTTACGAGATGCTTCTTACGCTACTTTACTTAGACGATGATGATGTCAAATGTCAAACACTAGCTCAATACTACGGCTCGATCTATTACCACGTAATTTCATCTAGAAATATTTAAGCTCGCATAATTTAATTTTATAACGTATTAATTTTGTATTTTCGTAACTTTTTTTGTTAAATGGTATTGTACATTGTAATTTATTTTATCTTTTGTACACATGTTAAGCCGTAAGACTCCCTGAAAGTAATAAAATAAAATATTACAAGTCATAAGTAGGTACGCATACAACAATACCACTCATGTTGAAAATAAATTCAGTAGCTTATTTGTTAAACACTCGATGAAAATGACTAACGGAATATACTGTACAATACTTTTTGCAAATAGGAGTAGGTTCCCATTAATTAATATGTTGTTTGAACCGGAACACACTTTTTATCGATACAAACAGGACGTTAGAACTGTCGTATATATTAGAATTTTCACTGAGCCTAACCAACAATATTAATGTTAAGGTTCGATCGCACAAAAACATTATTAGTTTTAAATATTTACGAAAACTTTGGCACCCCATTTAATTAAATTTGTAGGTAGGTATTCTTCAAATTGTCTGTAAACACAGGCAAAAACTACATGAATTCATATTTTGCCATTCAACCTACACTTAACAGACATATCATAAAACATCGAATTTTACTCATTACATGTTACGTATTATCTTACAAACATATATGAGTTATTCGCAATTTAAACCAAGATTACGTTGTTATGTTTTTCGTCAAAGAAAATAACCACATTTTCCCGCCCATACTTTCAAGCAAAGGTGCCACCATTACAGAAATAATTTGGCTCATTAGGCTGTATTCTTTATACCAACATAATAATGTTATATCTCGAAATGTGACGACGTCGGCAACATATTATTTTTCTTAGAAAGTTCACGTGAAAGAAAATACGATTGGAGTTAATTCTTTTTATGATGGTTTATTCGCTTATGATTATGTTGAGTCAATAAAGACATTTTTACGTAGATTTAAGGCGCCAATGGTAAACATGAGCATTTCTTCTGTAAGGTTTGTAGACAGAACTTAATTTTTCAAATGACTTTTTCTGAGTTACGTTATTTTAGTATGGCTGCCTTGCACAATCCCATTGTGTTGTGGGTGCGTTAATATGCAAATAAATATGATCTGAATGACACAGTGTAATATTTACTTAGTTATTCATATACATTTACAGTAAAAAATCTAAAACATAGAAGGGCATCAAGCTATACACTTCAGTAATCATAAAGCTATTACGTACGTACTCTTTAGATCTTCATCATCTCTTACGACCCTTATCTTATTACTCAGCAGGACTTCAAATTAACTTCATTTTTATCATTTATTCTTCTTAATGCCTTGCTTAATCACTGAGGCGACCTGAATCCAGTGCACTCCATTTCTTTTACTTTCCGTGAAATTGAATCTCGGAATGAAGCTAAGTCAAGTGTCATAAGTACGGATGAAGTAACTCAACTTTGTTATATTTTTACTGGATAATCATATAGGCCAGCGTTGGGCAACCCGCGGCCCGCGGGCCGCGTGCGGCCCGCCGACGTCTTCTTTGCGGCCCGCGAATGTATTAAAAAAACATACATATAAATTTCACATATTTATTAAATTTAAACCCATTGAATTTTTTTGATATATTATTATCACAAGTGTGGCCCGCCTTTGGTCGATTTTTTCACCATGCGGCCCCTGCCTGCTAAAAGGTTGCGCCCTTGCCTGATATAGGCTATCAAAACTCCCATCAAGTAAAAAACACAATTAAAAACAACTTTTTAAAATTCCCCATCCCAGAGAAAAAATTTACTCAAGATCAAAGGTAAAAAAAGGGTTTTTCGGGATTGTAAAATTGTAGATCATAAAATTATCTATAAAAGAAAAGTATCAATATTTTTTTTCAGAACATCTGCCGCTTCTGAAATAAAACGATTCAAAAAGTTGAAAGCATCATCAGTTGTTAAGAATATGTAGTTGTATGATATGTTAACTGTATCCTTCATTATTTAACGTAAATGCATACAATTTTTAAAGAAGAAGTTAACCTTTAAAAAACTTAAAGGTCGAGAAGTTGAATTACTGTATATGTTACGGCTAATACCCGAAGTGCGGCTACACCTAGTTTTAGCCGGTTAGAAGTGTTTTTATATGGAAAACTGTAAAAAAAAAATATACCTATGTATATAAAAACTGGCTTCAATCATGAGTCGACGGCCTTTTTCTGGGTAGTATCAAAAACCTAACTAACCTAACCTATTGATGTTCTAACCGGCTAAAACTAGGTGTAGCCGCACTTCGGGTATTAGCTGTAACATATAGATAACAATCATAAAAGTAGGTACTTTAATAGATCAACAAGATTTACTAGAAAGAAATAAGATACATGATCAAAATTAATATTTTTGCAGTAAAGATTCTTTTTTTTCGAAAACCTATTATTTCCGTTTTTAAAACCTAAGTTCTTTATCAACTAGGTAGAGGTCTAAGTTTTAACGTAAATGATTACCTTTGTTCATTGGTGGAGAGTTACAATTCGAATAGTAGGGATGATTCGAATTCGAAACGAAAAAAAACGGAACAAAAAGGTTTTTTATATTCGATAAATAAGGACATTATTTTAAAAGTAAAAGCTTCTTAAACTTGTCCCCTTTTTATTAAATAAACAACGTACTTGACCTTTCGACCAATTTTATTATTCTATTCAGTTGTCTTAAAAGCTTGGTTAAAAGCGAGCGAAGCTAGCTGCAGGATCGCAAATGAGCAGTTGCGCGATGAAATTTGCTGGCTGATTTGTTGAAATTGCGAGATTGCACCTAACTTCATTACGTTGAAATGATGCCGGACGCAGTGCAGAGCAATCCTTGAATGTTTTATTTACGGAACTGGCATTTTGAGAATATGATCTTTTAAAAATCTCTCTCTTTTTTATTTGAAACTGCACTCGACTTTCGTAAATGTAGAATTATTATAACGTTGAACCTTGTTTTTTATTACCTTTTCACTCTATTTGCTATAGTTAAGCTAAACCGAAATTCCAAATCCGTTACGTTACTTTAAATGAGTTGGTGGATGCGGTGCATACAAACAAAACAAACGCGGGAAACAACTTTACCTACAACTTAGAGGGGATTTATTCATATATACTTATTCATATATTAATATTTGTTATAGTAAACTGTAGGGGAGTGTTAGAAGTCGAGTAATGGGTATCTACTAGTAGTTAATCCAAACTTTGGAAGCAAACATTCAACGTGTTGGAATGTTGGAGTGGGTTATTATTAAGCTTAGGTAAGTTAGAGTTATTGAGGAACTAGTGGCCGCCCGCGACTCCGTTCGCGTGGAAGTCGGTATCCCGTGAAAATGAGAAGTTTTCCTGCGGTAAAAAGTACCATATGTGTAATAACCTATATTACTGTAAAGTTTCATCCAAATCCGTCCTGTAGTTTTTACGTGAAAGAGTAACAATTATCCATACATCCGTATATAAAGGTCTGTCTAAAGAGAATGCTTAAAACAATAAGACCACATTCTGCGTGTTTATTAGGTAAGCTTGTTGCTTGATTATCTTGTTGGAATTTATTTATGTTTGATTTTTGCAATAAAAATATTTATTTTCGTATTGAAGTAGATAAAATCTTAAAATTTAATTGGATGGCTCTCATATCTGAGTTATGATTACAAGCAATCATCTAACTAAGAGTTCGCTTTTAATCATGTATCATTCTCAACGAAATCTTGAAGCATCGCAGCTTATTCATCTCAAAGTCATGCGAAAACGCAAAGGGTTTTCGATACCAGAAATTGTGTAAACGCGGCCCTCGATCCCTATCCCTTGTGCAGGTCCTTATTTGAATTATCAAGGTTTGGCGGGTGAGAGCACAGACGTGCTTCATACGATATCGAATCAGACCCTTTTTATAAATAAAGTGGATCGAGAATTTTGACTACATTAAAAATGTGACATATTTTGTGATGGTTGAGGAATAAATTGGTTTAGCAGATTTCATAAATCATGTATACTCATTCTCGCCTAAATAATTGGTATAACAACTGTTTCTGTTCTTCTCATAACATCTTAATGTAGTTAAATGATTTTCGTTAGACTTATTACATCAAAATATTCCAAAATTTCTTTTAACTGACTACAACTATAGTTCATATTTTCAAAACCATAACTTCACGTCATTAAATAAAACGGAAGTCAGTTCTCAGAATTCATAGTATCTATCACTATCGACGCCTACAGCATTAACTAGATTTAACATAAATTTGCCGCAATATTCTTTTCCAGAAAATTCCCTAAACACTTTGTTTAGTTAAATATCCTGCTAAGGTCCGAGACTTAGACTTGCTGCGTTTATACAGCCGACCCCACCCCCTGCTGATCGATACGTTAATGGCGCATTAAATTTTTACAGCCGAGTGGTCAAGCCATGGTGATCCTGTTTTATATGGATTTGACATAAAATATAAGTGTTATACTTAGGAATCGAGTCCAGCAGCAGTATTAAAATGACTGACTAGTCACTAGACTATAGATATATTACATTACTAGTCACTCTGTATAAAGGCTTTGTTCGATTTTTAAAATCCGTTTCAATTTCGAATAATCTTGTCGCAACATGTTTCTCGCATGTAACTATTAGAGCACAACAATTTTCATTTGTACATTTTTATTACATTATTATCGTGGAGTAATGTTATTTTTTTCCCAAAAACAAACGGGTTTTCTTCTGAATATCCTATTAGTGGCCCGATAGTGTTTGTGCAAAGTATCTTGATAGAATAAAATCATTATGACGAAGTTTTACATCCATTTATAACATAACTTGAAAAATAAAAATTCCGACCTTGATTAGTGTTCTCGCTCCTGTAATTTAATTTTGCTTGTAAAGTACACATCGTTATACCTTTTTAGAATCTACACATACTAGACAATTTATTGAGATTATGGGCAGCTATAACGTCATACTTTTTTTTTTCACAGGAGATGATCAAAAGTTGACATAAAGAAAAAACATTGGAAATGTTTTTCTTAAAATGAGAATTTTGATAATGTTCAACGTGAATAACACCTAAAATTGTATTAAAATTACATAGTACACGTCTTCAGGAGTATAATACAAAAAAAATATATTCAAATATAGCAAAATTTGAAGAAATCGAAGCGGAATAAATGAAAAAAATAGCGAAATTTATAAAAAAGTTTAAAAGTCTACGCCATTTTCTTATGGGTGACAACCCTGGCAAGAAGACACCATTTTCTTATAGCCTCACATCCGGATCAACTGTAGGTAACGGGTTATCCATTCATTACGACAGACCCTGTATAAGTATCCTACTAATACTATAAACGTAAAAGTTTGTGAGTATGGATGTATGGATGTTTGTTACTCTTTCACATAAAAACTACTGGACGGATTTGGGTGAATCTTTACAGTAATATAGGTTATACATCAGAATAACACATAGGGTACTTTTTACCGCGGGAAAACATCTCATTCCCACGGGAAACCGACTTCCACGCGAACGGAGTCGCGGGCGGCCACTAGTATATACATAAATTGGAATTGTTTCTGATCATTTCCATTTCATCTGACAATTGCGTCATGAAATAAAAGCGGTTTTAAGCAATACTAATATCAGTTTAAAGTTGGAATGAAATTGTGGTAATATCCGATACTGCAAAGTTTTGCAAGTCAACATTTTAATACAAATGTTGACTTGCAAAAGTTTGTAGTAGTTGCAAAACATTTCGTTTTGCACATTTGTGAAATGATATTGCAATACATTTTATAATGGGGATATTAAAGATTGCATTGAGGACACATCAAAAATGCATAAAATATAATAATAAAAACTTGAGAACACATACAATTGGGTTTATTTTTTTAAAACAAGGCACATACACGCTATCCAAAATTTCGTTATTTAAACTAAAACTAGTTATAAATCAAAGTTAAATGGTTATTTAAATATATTTTTTTTAGGTTCCATGTAATAAACTTTGTTTGATTCGTATCTTTAACAATTTACAATTCAGACCAAGCTTTTAAGAACAGAACATAAGAATATTTAATTTTACGTGACAAATACAAAGGGTGGAGATTTTGTAAAATTCTTTGAAATCACTTGTAAAAATGAACACTGTGCTATGCAACCAAGGCAAATATATGCTTTAGTTGTAAGCGATATGTATGTATACAGCCTTCTTTTTCTTACATGAGACAACCACTGCAATAAAATAAACTAACTTTTAGACTTCATTAAGATTTTATACACAACATATAACTCCCTAATAGTATATTATGATACAAGTGTGCAAAGTTGTTCATTATACACGAGGCTAAGGGTTGCAGTTAATAAGCCAAGTGTATAAAATTAACATGTTGCTCACTTGTACCATACGCACTTTTTCAACATACTTGCGAGGAAATACAATTACATTTTGTATAAAAAGTTTCCTACACAGTAACAAATGCAATGTAAACAAAATATAAAGAATTCGGAAAATGTCACTCAACTTTTTTTTGCACGCGCCAACCATCCGCCAAACAGCCTATGTCGAAATATATTTTTTGTGATAAAATACAATTATTTTGTAAAAAAAAAATATTGTTTATTATCAATAATTAGATAATAATAAATATTTTTTTCTAATTTGGACACTTTTATTTAATCCAAATATATAAATGGATTTTCAGTGGCATAAAACCTCTTTGTTGTTACAAAAAGAACTGTATTATCCGATCAAATTGAAAATGCTCTGATTACTAGCATGTATAGATTTCTAACTAGAGCTTGCAAAATTCACAATTGTTTTTACTATGACATTGATTTCTTCAACATAAAATTAAAAAGTTTAGTTTCATGTATTAAGAAAGTTGGCAACACAGTTTAAACTGTTGAATTATATGTTCTATTATTTTATAAGTTAATTACTATGCCTATATCAACGTTTATAAATATAAATCTATTTGTTATAACCTATTATAATTGTACATGTAGGTACTTTTTATTCCTAATGTAATACTTAGCGTTGGAAACTATTTTTATTATTTAATATTTATATTAATTATAAATTTACTTGTGTCAAATGTAAAATAAAAGCTGTCTGTTTGTTCAATAAATAAATAAAATTAAATTATAATTTGCAGTAAGGTACTACATTAACTTTGTAAGGATCGTTATATTATGCACTAGTGTATAATAGTATTACACACGAGTGTTTAATAGGTCGGTTTACGGCCCTAAAAACGATGTAACAAGGCTTACTTTCTGAGCAAGTGTGTTGAAAAAATATTTTTACATTATGTATATCAAATTTTAATATGCACCTAAAAATTAACTTATAGAAACGTGCAAGCTGATGCCTTACTAACGGATTAATTACCTGTAAATGTTGCTGAAACCTGAAACGATGCCATTTTATTGCCTCTCGCGTAAATCGAGCGAATTAAAACGTTTACGCGAGGAAGTTAAATAAAAGAAGCAGTTTAGTGTTTACACGACGTGTTGCAACGGGGGCAAATAATAAACAACAAATTGTTGTTGTAGTAGAGTATGACTTTTTAGGTCTCTTTTATCTTTTATACTATCCGGCTGTTTCTATTTAACCATTCTATTTGTTAAAATGGTGTAACGTCAAAAAAAAATAAAGATTCATAAACGCGTAATAATCCGTTAAAATCAGTTTAATTTCAAGTAACTAAGAAGTTATTGTTAACTATTTTTTATTTAATTAGTCTAACGTCTGCTTCATAATTTCAAAAAGAAAAATATTCAAATTATTGGTCGACACTTTAAATGGATTAGGCGGAATCAAATTATAAAAGTTCGTTGAATTTTCATGTACCTACGTTGTTACATAGTAAACTAATTTTCTAAATTTGACCTACTGAGAATGTAAGCTCCAGAAGTTTTTTTTTCTTAATATTCGTTTGGGTCTGACTAAATTGTTGGTTTTTTAACTGTCAAAATTACATACAAAAGAATAATTGTCTTTGTTTTTTTATTTCAAGACACATAACATTTGAAAGACAACGCCAAACCATAGGGGGAAGTCCCATAAGCCCGGACGGGTCCTAAAGCCGGACATAATTAAAATCAGAACGAAAAAGTGCGCCAATTTGTTGCTTTTGCTGCGGTTAGATAGGTTCTTCCAAGTGAAGTTCCGAGGAGGAGAGCCAATAGTCAGTGCTGACTCGTTCGTCGGTAAGCTTTGACCAAATTTTGTGATTAGTAAAAATTTTGTTTCAAGTAATTTTTCGGGGTCTGTAAATAGTATTTAAACTGTAGGATGATATCCAGTATTTTTAATTATTATTGCTTTTGTTCTTATGTTACATAATTCATAGCTTTTTCACCATTCTTGAACACACAATTTGAATGAGAATTTTTCTTGTATATACCTGAGGGTCCCTAAGTTCGGACACTCTCAAAGTTCCCTAGTACCGACGACCGACCGGACAAGGGTTTTTGTTGTTATTATTATTTTTGTGTTTTATTTTTAAGTTTTAACACGGGTAAACCCAAACCGATATCGTCACAATACACCCAAAGATAAAATTTTACAAAAAAGTTATCTATTGATGTGGGAGAGGGCTCAGTTAGATACATTTGTGATTTTTGCAGGTTGTACAATTAAAGGTCTGTGATTCTATAAAAAACGCTCCTGACTATGACCAAAGTTTTTTAAAATTTAGATTAGTTTTCTTTATTAACAGTTGATTTATTTTGATATTCATTAAAATAATATTTGAGCTTAAAAATGATCGAAAAATTGGCTGTCCGTCATTAGGGGACCTTTTTCCAAACCTCGTTTTTGCTATGTTAACTTTCACTCAATATTTACTACATTTAAAGTAATATTTAAGACTGGCGATTTATCTGTGTTGATTAGGAATATAATTAAAAACTTCTTAAAGTGAAATAAATAAATTAGACTATTGTGCATTTTTTTTTATTTCTGTTATTCCTTAAGTGTCCGATTCTCGGGGACCTCCCCCTAATATGTAGCTCAAACCGGTTCTTACAATGTAGGTACTCCGAGAAGTTAAAATTCTTGTTTCTTTCCAACACACCATTCGTATCAACAATTGTCGAAGCTAACGTCCTTTGTTTTTGACAAATTTTCCGTTCTAAAACCCAATATCGTCATCATCATAATTATCATAATTACATAGTATAAATCCAAGACGCTAATTGTGTCTGTTTGTACGTTTGTCCGCTATCTCCTCCTAAACTACGAAACGGATTTTAATGCGGGTTTCACCATCTTTTAGGCATTTTTTTCATTTAAATTTGTAAATGATGAAAATTCAGAAAAGGCTATTTAAAATTTACTAAAATACAACGTGTTGGGAATAAGTCGCGCTAAATAACACCATTGCGAAGCGTGGGCGGGTCGCTAGTATCTTACATTTCGTTCACGTACCGCCACGCAGCGCTGTAAACCACGGGATCGTATTTTCTAATATTTTCGTCTATTCGATGACAGATGTGAGTGAAGTCGAGCGTGATTTTACGTGGTAACTCACTGATTTTCAATAGTTAGCTACATTTGTCTGACTTGGGGTATTTCTGTGTTTGGATTTAGTGAAAACGGAGTGTAGATGTTTACATTTGTGATCATTCAAAAATATTTTATTTCCAAAGATTTTTACGGTCAGTTATTCAGTCAACCGTGATTTTTTTCGGAAAAGGTACTGAATGCTAACATAATTTATTGTATTAAATAAAAAATAATATTGGAAAAGATGTAATCTGTTAAGTAGAAACCAAACTTTTGCTACTTAGTGCGTAGAATCGCGCAGCGTAGGATTGCAAGAAAGATATGAAACTGTACAATCCTACTAATCCTACTAATATTATAAACGTAAAAGTTTGTGAGTATGGATGTATGTATGAATGTTTGGATGTTTGTTACTCTTTCACGTAAAAACTTCTATGTGTAGCTGCGTGGCCGCCCGCGACTCCTTTCGTGTAAAAGTCGGTTTCCCGTGGGAATGCGAAGTTTTCCCGCGGTAAAAAGTACCCTGTATGTTATTCTGATATATAACCTATATTACTGTAAAGTTTCATCAAAATCCGTCCAGTAGTTTCACGTGAAAAAGTAACAAACAACCATACATCCATCCATAAATCCATACACACTCACAAACTTTCACGTTTATAATATTAGTAGGATTTTTGTTGGTTTGCAACAAAAGAACAATCTAATTGCAACATAAATACCACTACTGTTCATATATATATCCAAAACCAATTACCAATAAATCATGTTTCGTAATTACCCCTAATTACTGCGAGAAAAACCGTAGTCACGATCGTAGCTTGCCCTTACTACTTACTGCGATATGTTTTCAATAGCAATCCTTACTAATAATATTACAAATGCGAAAGTTTTTGGGTGTTTGTGACTCTTTCACGCGAACTACTGAACGGATGGAGATTAAACTTGGTATCGGATTCAATGTGAAAAGCCATTTAGCTGTGGGAAACCGCAAAGCGACTAGCTAGTACTTAATAAATCATTACAATTACTACCAATTTGCGTAAAAGTAAATAAAATAAACATAGCGTGCCATTCGTAATCACGGCAACATCAACAACTTTATTACGAAGCTGCAAGTAGGTCGACAGTCATTCAGACAGCACCGTTTATCTATGTCATACATTCTAAATATAACTCCTTCATAATATATGCATACAGGTACAGGCTTCGAGTTTATTGGTTACTGGGTTAAAACAAATGAACTAAGATACTGATTATTAACCTGTTCTGTTATCAAAAATAACTAGCTTTGCCACGCGGTTTCACCCGCGTTAATTAGAGAAAATTTGAACGAAGAGCTATTTTGAATTTTGCGTAGCTTTCAAATTTTTTGCAGCAGCGCACGCAAGAAAAGCTCCCAAAAATTTTGCCCCTTTTGCAATATTTTTAATTGCTCCCATTGGTCGTAGCATAATGTTATAAAGCGTATAGACTTCCTCAATAATTTGGCCAAAAAAATCAAACTATTCAGCTTTATAATATTCGTATACCTAGATTTATCAGGTGTGCCAACTAGGCCTCTAGTATTGTATGTCGTAACGATAAATAAGCAGTTTCAGTAGCCATTAAATTGTAAGTTGTTAAGTTATCGCCAATAAATTGCAGCGCTGAGATACCAAAGCTTCGTCGACTCAAAAGGTTTAAAATGTTAGTTACGAGAGAATACAGTGAAACTTTTTAGAGTAAATTTACTCAAATATTGGGTAATAAATCTCCAGACTAACACACCAATGGAGAATGTTAACAAATTTTGATTATTAGCTCTTCATATGCTGTGTCAAAAATAAAAAATCCTAGTGAAAGAATTATTTCGATACGTCAATTAGTTTCCGATTTATAAGTAAAACAAGTCGCAACCGCACGACGCGGGCTGCCGGTGGCGGTGTGACGTCATACAACAACACGCTCGGTCTGGCTCACTCAGTACGCCCGCAGTCGCGTGCCCGTACCGTCAAAATTATACCCAAATACTTAAAAAATGACCAATCCAAATACAAGGAAATCATGTGCTGTGCCCATATGTAAAAATAGAACTACTAATTCGCCCGAAAAGTTGTTATTTATAGTTCCAAAGGATACATACATACATCACCAAATCTTTTAACTTGAACATAACCAATACCATTAAACAATTTGTTAGTAAAAATACAAATAAATAAAAAAGGTTTAGTTCATATCATCAACATTTTCAATAAAAAATAAATTAAATTACTTAAATAAAATAGTAAAGGTACCTAAAGTGCATCTGTAACGTTCAACTACATCTAGCTAGATCGTATAGGTATCCTACTTCCTAGTAATATTATAAAGCGGAAGAATGTGTTTGTGTTTGTTATCTGAGAGGGGTAGAGTCTAGCTGTAGGCTCTGTCTGCAGCGATTACTGGGCTGACTCGACCGGTGAAATACCACCGTCGCACAGAAAACCCACGTGAAGTAGGGACGATGTTCCTGCGTTTCGTTCGGTGAGTGCGGTATCCGGTGCCCAATTTCCTAAAGGCCAGCACCGCACCCTCAATGCATTGTGGGTGTATATGGGCGGCGGTGATCACTTACCATCACGTGACCCGCTTGCTCGTTTGCTAGGTTCTCTTATAAAAAAAAAACATTCATACATCCATACTCACAAACTTTCACATTTATAATATTAGAAGGACGTACCTACCTATAGCTACAAAACTATGATACATGATTTGTTGTCTTTAACGTTAAAAAAATAATTGGGTAGGTACTTCTACTATTGGACTTGCATTCTTCCATTAGTATTATTATTATATTTGTCTACGCGCCACTACACATTCCAAGGGGAGCGGGCGACGAGGCGGGGACGGGGCGCGCGCGCGCCGCACGCACACCACTCTGCATCTTACGACCAGCGTCAACGCACGCGCACGACTCTCTCTACCGGCTTAATAAAACCCTCTTGCGCTATTCAAGAGGCCTACTCATTTATCACCACCAACTCGAGGCAGGATAGGACTAAAGCCACCAACAATGTTGGTTATTTTGTTTTGATAAAACAGTTTAGAACATATCAAACATTTCGGCGGCAACCAAATCACTATTTCTTGATAAATAAGGCGCAGCCATTAATCCATTTATTTTAGGTATATTACACGATTACCTTTTTTCGAATCCTATATCCAATTTATTAATCGAATAATATTTACTATTAACGAAATACGCGACCGAAAACACAACAAAATAATACATTAAATGTTAAATAAATAAAATAAAAAAAACTGCGCCAGCTATATGCGCCACCGCTGGCGCGTTGTTGTATGACGTCACAAGCGGTCACGTGACTGTTAGCGGGACTCGATATTTTTCGAAACTTTGAATGCCTATAAAATCAAAACTACTGGGTATTTTT
The DNA here is from genome assembly GCA_916618145.1 of Emmelina monodactyla. Lineage (NCBI taxonomy): Eukaryota > Metazoa > Arthropoda > Insecta > Lepidoptera > Pterophoridae > Emmelina > Emmelina monodactyla. The sequence goes on along the minus strand of OU745304.1, from coordinate 7,765,574 downwards.
GATTACAACAAAAACTAGTGTATTTGTGTGCATACAGGCTTTACTGAGACAAAATTTCAAGCTATTTGGCATACCTAGTAACATTCTCCATTATGTGGCCCTTAAGTAAGTTGCAGTAAGCACTTGTGTTATAGGTACCACATAATGGACTAGGGGAGAAACAAGTTACACCCAGACACGAGCTAATATCGAAAAAACCATTTTACGAAATTGGCCCGACCCGGGTACCGAACCCGGAACCATCCGCCTAGCAGTCCGGTATATATATCACTGCACCACAGAGGTCGTCAAAGTATGCTTCGTTGAGGCCTATGGCATCATGTAAATTTGTATGTATTATATTAGGTACCTAAGGTAACGGCACCAATTACGACGCTGGACCAATTATGGTTTTTCATCGACATTTCTTCAAAAATAAATAGCCTGATGCAATTTTACACTCATATGCTTGGACCCAATTATAAAGTTACGTTCAATCCGTGTATTTTTGTTTTTTTTTCATCTTGTACTTTAATACGAGTAATCTATTTCAAATTGTTTATTTTAGTTTTTAAACGAGCAGCAAATGTAGCGTCTGCCCAATTGTCAATATTTTGTGTATATTTAGGCGTCCGATATCAGACGGCCATAATTGGAGTTTGACAGAGGATATATTTATTTAAGATTATTTTGATGAAACTAGTAATAATTTTATTTTAAAAATCGAAAACTTATTCTTAAAGACACCTCTTATCAACGTGCAAATCCCCAGAAACGTGTAAAGTAAAACGTATAAATTATAGAGCAAAAACGAAAAAACAATCCTAATAACTTCCATATTTGGGTATTCTACCCACTTAAACTTTCAACAGTTATCAGGTACGTAATCGTAATATAGGGTATATTACGATTACGTACACAAATGAATTTTAAGTTAATTTACTTTTATTTATCAATGTTTTTTTTACAAAAATACACTCATATTTTTTTACTTTTTGAATGCCACAATTATTAAATCCTATTTTTCTTCGCCGAATCACATAAAACCGTTACTCTTATGTACATAATAATATGAATATCGATTATACCGTAATATTCGTATGAAAATGACGCCGTCGAACGTTCCAGATGGTATGATTGATGGGACGTTCGGAGACACCCTGTATTCTCAATGAGATAACGAACCATATTTCCGGCAAGGAAATTATGACTCGCGGTACGAAAGTAAGTATTTTTATTTCGTTTTGTCGTTAGAAAACTTTATGTCTGGGTGAATTTGCATTTATGTGTGAATGAAAATATCATTTGCTAAATACGGTAGTGATATATTTCAATGTTTTTATTAAATAAGTATTTCTTTCCAAGTTTCCAAGTGTTTTTTCTTTAAGTAGTAAGAAGTCGATCCTTATTTAAACTTTTTACCAATTGTAATTCACGTTAAACACAGAGAAACACGTAAGAATTAGGACTATCTTAACCAAACTATTAATATTAAGGACCGAAACCATATTATCACCCGTTTTCCGTATTACAAGCATTGATTAGTATTCATCACGCATTTTATTCATCGTCCTATCCATTTGTATGGGTAAAGGATGCCACCGCATACAAAGGCAGTTTCCAATATGGCTTCATAGGCCTATAGTATGTAATATAAACGCGGTAGTATAGCGGACTGCGCTATAGGAGGTACTGTAGGTGCCAGCTACCCGCTTAGTCAATTTTTCCCTGGTTATTATAGGCTGGGAGCCCGAAGGCGCATAATTTTGTATATTTTAGCACATGATAGTAGTCTTGATCACATTGATTGTAAAGATACTATGATGACGTCGTCTTTTGATTTTCTTTTTAATATTTAAATATTGAATGCTTTTGTTTTAAAAGCTGAAATCAGAAATAAAATAAGATGAATATGTCTGTAGATTTTAATATACTTATATTTATATATTCTGATGTTAACCTCGAGTTTTTCCCAAAACACGAGGATAACAATTTTCAGATGGTGACTCGGTATAGGGTAAAATTAAGTGCCCAAAAATATGGATAAGCTAAAACTATGAATTTGTTGATATTACCAAAATTTTGTTAACCTGTAAATTTTTTCACTATGAAAAAATGACCATATCCATTTTATTTACTACAATTAGCTGCAGCTATTAACTATTATATCTACTCCACTAATACTTACTTACTACGACCTCGTTATTGATTAGTATCAATTTTATGTCTGCACTAACGGTCACATTTTTCGGAATAAAGCCATAAACTTGCGTGACCAATAATCCTATTACATTAGTCACACTGTTATTTCGACCCCTTACGCAGATTCCACGAAACCGTATATTATTTTTCTTAGTAAACACACGTAAAATTCCGCAACCAGCTCCCGGCCTACAAGCGGATTACGTGACTCATATAATCGCAGAGCCAACATTTTCAGTGATCGCCAACGAAGCGAATATACCTTCATATTAACTAGCAAATTGCTGTATTAACCTATCGCTGATAAAGAGGCTGTTACTGTTGTTTCGTGATAGATATTTAATAAAGCTGACGCAAAATAAGGGTATTAATTAGAAGGTATCAGTATATTGGTTAATGTCAATGTAGTTCTCTAACGAATAAATAATTATAGTTTTTTGGTTATGATAAAAAGAAACAGATCATTCTGGATTCCGATTTCTAATTGTTCGTTGATCAATAGAAAACTAGCGTAAAAAACACCGACCGCAATCAACTTCAAACACTAACATCATTCAAAACTTTTCATCTGTACCTACTAACGAAGCGTGTCTTGGTTCCTAATTGTGATACCACTAAAAAAGTCTAGTAAAAAAAATACCTGCCAAATTGAAAACCTCGGTCGGTTAAAAATAACAGAAACTGGGTCAATTGAATCCGTCGATATATTGAACCCAAGTTAATGCATTCGGTAAGATCCGCACATATTTCTATCGTTCCACTCAGCTCAATGATCTGGAAAGAGTCATCTCTGTAGGTACTTAAATGCACGTTCACCAAAAGCTTTCGAGAGCTTTCACGATAGAAACTTTCGGAATGTTGGCATATGTGCTTAGGCAAAAATGTGAAAGGGTTACTCTTGAGCGCGTGTAGTGAAAATATTTGTTATGAAAACATTGTCTTTGCGCGATATTGTTGAGATTTGCAATAAAGATTACAACGTGCGGTGTCTAGCGTGTTTTAACTACAAATCGGTTTAGTATTCCTGTGTTTTGTTGAAAATAATTATATTATTTAAAAAATACTAACTCGGCGAAAACTTTCCGATTACAAATCTATTTTGGGCATTAGTTTCATATGCCTAATCATATATTTTCAGGTAGGTAGGTATTTGTACAAATCTATATACTTATAATAAATCTGTAGTGAGGTCAATTTTGAACATGCAATATAATATTATAAACGTGAAAGCTTGTGAGTATGGATGTATGGATGTTTGTTACTCTTTCACGTAAAAACTACTGGACGGATTTGGAACACGTAGGGTACTTTTACCGCGGGAAAACTTCTCATTCCCACGGGAAACCGACTTCCACGCGAACGGAGTCGCGGGCGGCCACTAGTGCAATATATTTCCAAAATAACTATAAGGGATCGATACTGATGCCAAAAATGATGTCTGTCTGTCTGTCTGTTTGCAACCTTGATGGTTAAAGCTACACCGAAATAATGTATGACGGAAATGTTCTCCTTAAAATTATATAAAAAATATCCTTATCTTATCGACAGCATATGTCTATCTTTGTCTATCTTTTATGGTCTTCTCACAATAACACGAGTAACTCCCGATAGCTTAGCAGTTCAAAGCTTTTTGATTATATTTGTCAACTGTCGTCAGTTCGTCTTTGACTTGCTTGGAGAGTGGTTGTCTGTTAAGTGTTGCTTGTCTGTGAACTGAAGTTGGTGTGTGTCGCGAATTATCGGTACCTCCTGCTCTATCCTGAGGAGCTTCCCGTAAGCGGCCGCGGCCATTGTGGTTTTTGTCGGACCTTTCTTTTTAAGTAAAGAGTGAAGTTGACTGTTTTGGTTGAATAACTTGTGACACAGTTTTGCTCTCAAAAAGACGGGGTTGAGGTGGGTTTGAACCGTGAGCCTGCGGATTGATGACTGCGAGGCGGGACCGCTCGGCTAACCGAACAGTGTACAGCGTCGACGAAATAAGCGATTGTTATTCAACTAACAGATACCTCTTTTGCCTTTGTGTTTGCTATTGTAATTTAGACGGCGTAAACCATGTCTTCGCATAACTGTGCTGGCTGTAACAAAACCATCAGCAACATAAAGGAAATGATTGAGTGTGCTAAATGTGACCTCAAATACGATCTAGAATGTGCTAATATAACGTTGAAGAGGTATAATGCACTACTTAAAGATCACTCATCCTGCTGGAAGTGTCCAAAATGTAAATGTACGGAACCAAAAATTGGAAACAGCAATACACCAGTACGAGCGGTGAATCAGGAAGCTGTGGAGGTATCTTTTGTTACATCTCGCAATACAAAGAAGCCTAGACGTAAATCTTCAGATGACATTCCGGTACTTGATTCACCTTTGTCCTCTAAAGAGCTGCGCGTTATAATTAGAGAAGAATTACGCTCAACTTTAAAAACAACAATAGATGAACTTGTCTGCAATCAACTGGAAAATATAAAGAAGACTATGACATCTTTTGAAGATACATTATCGTTCTACAATACTCTATATGAAGACATGAAAACTCGCCTGGACCAAAAAGAATCAATAATTAAAAACATACAGAAAGAAAATATCTCATTAACTTCAACGGTTAAAGATCTGACGAATAGATTAGGATCGATGGAACAATTTCTAAGAGAAAATAATGCAGAGATAAATGGAGTTCCAGAAATGAAAGCGGAAAATGTACAGAGTTTATTGTCGCAATTGGCTAAAACAGTAAAATGTGAACTACGCCCCGAAGACATCGTGCATGCTTCAAGAGTCGCTAGGCAGACAAAAGATAACGATCGCCCGCGCTCTATACTAGTCAGATTTAAAAACCGTACCGTACGTGACAAACTTATTGCCGCTACCATGAAATTTAATCGACAGCAAACTCCCAAACTGAATTCACATCATCTAGGATACGGAGGCTCACCAGTTCCGGTCTTTATAGCAGAACATCTGAGCCCTGCAAACAAAATACTACATTCCGCTACAAGAAAAAAAGCAAGAGATGTTGGGTTTAAGTTTGTTTGGATTAAGGATGGCCGTATATTTGTAAGAAAAAATGAAAATTCTCCGGCAATATATATTAGAAATTATGAAAATATTGAATTAATCAAATAACATCTATAAGACAATTTCGTACTATAATTTATATATTTAAATCTTAAAAATGGCGTCCACAACGGACTTGATTACAGATATTGATGACAGTTGTCTAAGTTTGGGCTCTGTGATTCGAATACGAGAACCGGAAGATTGCATAAAGCTAAAAAGTATAACAAACAATAATTTTAATATGGTCATGCAAAATATTAGAAGTATTAACTGTAATTTCGATGATTTCAATATTTATATCTCGCGATTAAACTTAGATATCGATATCATTGTTTTGACAGAATGCTGGCTGTCGAAAACTTACAACATACCAAACCTTGATAATTATAATAGTTTTTCCACAGAAAAACTACTAAATCAAAATGACGGGATAGTGGTTTATGTCAAAAATAACTATAATGTAAGTTTTTTGGAGCCAGCTAATGTTGAAGAATGTAACTGTGTAGTAATTACTCATAAACAAGATTTTGCTATTGTATGTGTTTATAGATCACCTTCTTTTAAAAATATTGATAGCTTCTTAACTTCCATCAATGCTATTTTATTAAGCTTAAAAAAATTCCCTCAAATTATGTTATTAGGAGATATGAATATCGACATAAAGGAAAGTAATTTCAGTGAGAATACTTATAAATACTTGGATTTCTTGGCAACACATAGAATGATACCTACTCATAACCTACCCACAAGAGAAAATAACTGTCTTGATCATGTATTTGTAAAAACAGGTTTCTTCAGCCACACTGTTATATGTGACTCTACAATTACGGATCACAACTGTGTGATCTTATCTTTACCTAAAAATAATAAAAAACGTAATATTGCACCTAAAGTGATAACCCGAATTAACTATAATGCTATTTTAAAGGATCTCCGTGAAATAAAATGGATTGAAGAACTTTCAAATAAAGATCCAAATTCGGCTGCGGACCTCTTCATAGATATACTCAAAACACTTACTTATCGACATACTACCACAATTAGTTCAAGACACAAAATTAGAAACATAAAACCCTGGGTAACTCCAGGTTTAGTTCGATGTATTAAAAATCGGGATAAACTTCACGCAAAATTACGGAAGGATACACAAAATATTATATTAAAAATCACCTATTTAAGATATCGCAATACATGTAATAAAATATTAAAAAATTTGAAAACTTTACACTACAGACATGAAATGCTTAAGTATAGATACAATTTAAAACAGCAATGGAATATCATAAAAGATGTATGTAACTTTAAAAACAAAACCGAAAATTCCCCAGAACTTATGTCACTTATGGAAAACCCAACTCAATCTCTCAATTTTATAAATAAATATTTTTCAAATGTAGGTAGTAATCTAGCCAGCATAATTTTAAAGAGGTTACAAACGAGCGAACGTGATCTCAGCAACAAAATAAGTAAAACATCTAGTAGCTCAAATTCGTTCGTACTTTTACCTACTCACGAGGATGAGATCAAAAATATTATCAAATCCCTAAAAAATAGCTCCAGTACAGGATGGGATGGGTTATCGGTTAAGATCTATAAGCTGGGAGTGCAATTTCTGGCCCTCCCCATTGCAATAATCTGTAATTATTGCTTTGAGAGTGGCATTTTTCCAACTAGTCTTAAAAAATCTAAAGTTATACCAGTATTCAAAAATGGTGATAAAAATAATGTTAGTAACTATAGACCCATATCTCTTTTAACGACCTTATCTAAGATTATAGAAAAAGTAATAAATTCAAGATTAAAAACCTATTTAGAATCTAAAAAACTAATTTCAACTAACCAATTTGGCTTTCGAAGTAAAATCTCAACAAAACATGCTGTTCAAAACCTAAACTCACTAATTACCAAATGTTTAGACACAAATGAAAAATGTTTAGCCATTTTTTTAGATCTTTCAAAAGCGTTTGACACTGTATCTATACCAATCCTTATAAATAAGCTGAACCGGTTAGGAATTCGTGGCAAGCAGCTTGATCTTTTTGCAGACTATCTTTCAGATCGTAAGCAAATTGTACAAATAGGGAATCTTCAAAGCTCACAAACTGAACAAGTTACCTTTGGTGTACCTCAAGGAAGCGTGCTTGGCCCAACCCTGTTTATAGCATATATTAATGAAATGTGTGAATTACAACTACAAAACGGAGAAATTATAACTTATGTAGATGACACGGTCTTGTTTTTTAGAGGCAAAAGCTGGGAGGAGGTAAATGATTTCGCTAACAAAGGTCTTCTTACGATAATTAAGTGGTTAGATAATCATTTGCTTACTCTTAATTTTGAAAAAACTAAATACATTTGCTTTAGTCTTAGGAAGGATGGTCAACCTTTACCTGATAGCATAGATATCAAATTACACGGTTGTAGCCAAAACTCATCTATGTTTTCTACTTGCTCCTGTCCTACTCTTGCTCCAACAGATAGGATCAGATACTTGGGAATAGTAATTGATAACAACTTAAATTTTCATCACCATATTTTAACTTTATCAGCCCGAGTAAGAAAATTTATTTATATTTTTAAAACTCTTCGAGACATATGTAGCAAGAAGCAAATTATCTCAATCTATCAGGCTCTATGTGAATCTGTTCTGGGTTACTGTATAACTTGCTGGGGCGGTGGCTCGAAAACTACATTACTTGTGCTTGAAAGAGCGCAAAGGGCTGTACTGAAGGTAGCACTAGGCAAACCTTTTCAATATCCCACTTCTCAGTTATTTTCCGAGGTTCCTGTTCTTACTGTGAGACAATTATTTATACTTCTCGTAACGGTAGAACAACATAAGCATGCTTTACCCAATTCGTCAACTAAAAGACGCAAAGATAAGGTATTTCAACTTCCTCAGTGTAAAACTACATTTGCTCAAGGATTTGCCAGCTTTCTGGGTCCTTTTATTTATAATAAATTAGCTAAAGTTAATCCTGATAATTTAAGTATATCTAGCTGTAAATTCAGATTAAAAACTTTAAAATATCTTAAGACACTAAATTATGAAGAAACAGAATGTATTTTAAAAATACAGATATAAGGTTAAATTTAAGAACAATTACCAACCTAAAATAAATAGGTAAATAGTACACTCTTCCCACTTAACAAATAAATACTGTATTTATAAGCCTATTTTATATGTATGCAACAAAGTCGAATAACTGCCTTCTGAGATACAGTTAACACTAGTTCAGAAGGCAGGAATCTAATTCTGTATAAAAATAGGCTGTTATTAGTTATATAATTTAAAAAAATGTATAACTATCGTACTAGATTTTAAGAACATTAGATCTTAATGTATTAGGCCTTTTGGAACAATAAAGTATTTCTATTTCTATTTCTATAACTCTTACGTTTATAACACTCTCAGTCATCCCTAATTAAAAAAATAACATTATTAACTATTCCATAAAAAAGAAACATAGAAATCGGCATAGAAACACCAAAGTTATATAATTTTTACCGCGGGAAAACTTCTCATTCCCTTGGGAAACCGACTAGTAAATAAAAAATGTAAAAAAAAATATTTTGACCTAATTATAGAGTAAAATTGTATGTACCTAGGTATAATATTTTTTTACAAAGAAAGCATAACGCAACATATTACGGGGTAAAGTAAGAGGAAATTGATTCCACGCGGTATTTTTTAGATATTTTTTTATTTTAAAATCTAGATATTTAAATATAACAACTGAAGATCTTTATTACAAACTAGTCAAATACAATTAAATCTAGTAAACAAATCCAGCCAAAACAATCTTCGCCAGAGGCAACATAAAAATACTTTTACTAAAGAAACATATTATGATGGAACCCGTCTACATAACAATGGAGATTAATATGTTTTGTGATGAGAAATAAACAAAATAAACATGTCTACGAATATGCGGGGGAGGCCTTTTGTCTTCTAAGGCTTTGTTAACATCTGGATGACTTAACGCGTTGCAAAATTGTAAAATTAAGCATATTTTATAAGTAATCCTTGAATTAACAATTTTCTTGCAGTGTTATTTTCGATACCTAGTAGTTGTTATTGTTTTGAAAGATTATTTAATAGTTACTTAATAGAAATTTATTGAATTTGAATATAAGTGATACGTAACAAATCAATTTTATTTCTTTACAAATTTAAGTGAAAAAGTTTCATTTTTCTTGACGCATTAAAATCCGTCAACTGGTTTAGGAGGAGTTAGCGGGCAAACAGACACAATTAGGGATTGAATTTATACGATGATGATGATGATAATGAAGATGATTAATAAACAATAAGATTGCTTAGAGCAAGCAATACGGCTACTTCTTGTCCCGGTCCCGGATAAGGAGTCCCTATTTATTTGGCACTGAAGAGTAGATTTTCGTATTTGTTGTAATTATGACTTTTAATTCAAGTTGTAACTAATAAGAAAAAATTAAGAATTAAATCTCATTTTCAAGCAGCATAAACATTTAGTAAAAATAAACACTGTTGTTTTCTTTTAAAAAGAAAACAACAGTGTTTATTTTTATAATACAAACTTAGCTGACCAAATAGCCCTATATAGTCTAAAACAAGTGGCTCCAAATAGGGGCATGTGGGTAAACAGCGTTTAAACACAATATACGGGTCGCGGATGCTGTCAGTCAGTAAAACATCGCTGTACAGCATGATTGATTATCGTGCGGCTATTAAGTGCTTGCGGGTGTGTTTACTTTGGATAACTTTACTTAAAAAACAATGTTCTTCAATATACCTAGAGATTAAGCGAGTAGATATGATACGGTCCGATTTTTCACATACAGGGTGATTGGTAATGCGATACATTCTTTCTAAGGGGTCAATTAAGTCATATCATACCATGTCAATTAAAAGAAATCTAACTACATATTTGCAATTGCAAATAAATTGCAATTTATTGTCATAAGACTTAACTTTTTTTAAAGTAGTACTTGGTTTCTTGACTTTTTTCTAAAATAAGGACGATTTTTGTTTAGCAAATTTAATGTAAAATATAATTTTAGTTATCAAGCTACCATACCTAGTACAACAAAACATTAAACCAAATTTTGAATTTTTTACTAAAAATATTAATTTAAACTTCGAAAATGGTTTTTTTTATAAAAAAACTTAAATGTTGCATAACCCAGAAATTATTAATTTTCGGACATGATATGATGTGACTTAATTGACTGCTAAGGTCTACTTTAGCCCCTTAGAAGGAATGTATCGCATTACCAATCACCCTGTATAGGTTTTTATAATATTATTTTGTACAAATTTTAGCTTTTTTTATTGCTGCTACCATTTAGTAGGTCAAAGTCGTAGTGCATGTAACCTAATTTTGAAGAATAATCAATAACTATGACTATTGGAAAAACTTGATACAATCGCGAGGACAGTCCAATCAGACACAGGATTATGATTAAATTCCAAATATATGTTAAAAAAGAACTGTGTCTAGCTAAGTGGGTCATAGCTGTATAAGCTGTTATTATTTTTATATATTTGTAAGATTATTATCTACTAAGTGATCAAGTTTGTAAGGAAAAGTTAGACCCATTACTGATTATTTGACACTTGTGTAAACTATTAAAGTAAATTGATGGGTAGAGCCTTTTGTTATCGGCCTGTGACTAAAAGTAAACATTAAATGATTTTTGATTGATGAAGCTTAGTTCAAACCGTGTTCAAAGGACCATTTTGTCACTTTCTTAGAAAAAACCTGTCAAACTTCACATTCATAAATTAAATACAAGTTTAATAGAAGAGTATTCAAATTCAAAAAAGGTATTTTTGTAAATACTGACAAAACAAAACATACATACAAGAATTGCAAACTTTTTCGTCTATGTCAAAAAATCCATGCTTTTTCCCACGCTGCCACATTCCTTAAATTTATATACTTCGTTTCGTATTTGAGTGACTTGTTCCCAAGTTTTATTAGTCTGAATTACGCCCGAGGCGGCGTAGCATAGCCGCAGAGTACCCGCAAAAACCGAGAAATGGCGCCGTGGCGGAAACGGATCCGCCCGCCATTAGTTCCGGTATAAGTCGTTACAACTATCACATGGCGTAGTTTGAATTTGGATCCGAGTTTAACAATTAAATCAAGTTTATTGTATTGAGTTGATACGAATTTAACTATCCTCGTTGGTAAACAAAAATTATAAACTATATTTCTCACTTAACTATTTTAGTAAAGTGTCCGCTATTGGTAATAATTAATGTTCAATGAAATGAAAATGAAAATATCATCTTCAAAACATGTCATAATTGTTTGTTTACCACGCCATATCCACATTTAAATACCAATTAATACTTACTTGTGCCTTGTTCAAAATAATTACCTAATCAAATACATCTCATTCGTAATAATTAACAAATCAAATACATTATTAACTAATCTGTTTACTAAGTATTTCAATTGAGGTAATCAACCAAATTATAAATATCTCTCTACGCCTTTGATCAATCACAACGATGTCAAAGTGGGGGGTTTAAGACTTGATTGATTAAAATGAGCTTGATCTCAATCAACTTTGTCTTACAATTGTCATTCAACTAAGGAAAAAGACACTTTAGATGTCCAATTGTCAGATAATTAGCTACAAGCTTCTTTTTGAAGTAAAGGCTTAAAAGACGACTTCAGAATTTATTCACAGTAACCTTTTTGTTAGGTACTATTTGTATTCGTTTCAATACTAAGAGTAAGGTTATGTTATAATGTTCCTAAAAACTCTCTTACTTTAAAAGTAAGCATGGAGTTAATAACGTTCTATTTTATTTAAGTATTTTTCTTATAAGGATTTATAATCGTCTACACTTAACTCTTAGTCAAAAAAACTTGTTATTTTTTATCGTGTAAACTCTGCGATATTCGCTTAAAGTTTTAAATTATTTTATTCTCGTAACTACATAAATAGAGCTTTTTTAAACTGTCTAATATCATCACCAACTAAGTGAGCAAGTAAGTTGTAGAACGCTGCAATACTCGTTATCCAAATAAACGATGACATTTGCAATCGAAATCGCTGAGCACATCGAATTTAACGATCGACAAGTCGCTTCGACAGTCGCGTATGTGTCTCGATGAAGATATACAGTTACATACTAAAGTAGGTATATAACGATCGCGAAAAAAGTTTAAATGTGTATTCAACCGAAAACGGAATTTAAGTATATTTTCATACAGAGTTATATTATGAAAATAATTTTGTTTCAGTAATTTTGCTTACAGCTAAAAGCATATTGACGACCGGACAATTACCTGATCATCATCACCAACAGCCTAAGGACCACTGATGGGAATAGGCCTCTCCATAGGTTAATAAAATTACCTACGTATAGCTTAGTAAAAAAAAGATTTATAATATAAAAAACTGCGTTTCGTATTGGGTTTGAATTGATAATTTAGAAAAGGCACGCCCATTCCACTTCTAAGTAAGTAATGTCTGTTACTTACAGATTTTTGCTCGAAATCTTGGTCTGAAAACTTCATTTTCATCCAAACATCAATTTCCCCAAGTTAATACATGACTAGACACACTTATCAGTTTCATTGCACATTTTACAAGTACCCAAAGGGAAACGTTATTTTTGTAATGGTCGTTTTCACGCCGTTATTTACAGATGTCCTATAAAAATACTACGAAAAATGGAAAATGAGTCAGCAAAGTGGATTGGCTGTCCAACGTTAACTTTTTATCACTGGCATTTAGTTTTATTGGTCAGTAAAAATAGAAAAATATATTATTATTTTTTTAATTTAACTTAAATTATAATTCATTTTCAATTTTTCAATTTAACAAAAAAGTAAAGACTAAGAAGATAATTGTTAAATAGAATAGAGAGTAACTTATTCCATACCTGTTTATTTCATTACTAACACATTATCTTGAGACTAAAAGACATTATTTAAACTGAGAACTAATGCTTTACCTGCGGTGTGTGTTTAACAACCACGCAGTTAATTACCTTTAGTAAGAATTGTATGGTAACATCTACAAACTTTGCTAACTTGAACGTAAACAAAACTATTGTGCCTACAGAACTATGCTGGTTGAACTATTGAAAATAGTTTACCTTTAATGATATTACTATACACAGGAGAGAAAACAAAAGTTTTCTTTCAGTAACTGTAACTAGATAAATACCTACATTATGGACTTTATAACGCAATCCTAAAAAAGTCCCAAACTTAAAAAATCGATTAAGAAAAAAAGTCAAAAAGTTTGAGTTTTTTTAATAACTTCGTTTATGATGAGCAATTTTATGATGACCAATTAACAAACACTTGAATTCTTAACTTATAAAAAAATGATTTAATAATACTCCAACCGATTTTAAGGTTTTAAAAGAAGGTTATTTTTACATTATCCAATGCGCTATTGGCATTAAAAGGACAGAATAGACAGATAATTAAAAAATACAAAGTAGCTTAATTTCACGATATTCCCATAGGAGCCGCCTTAAGGTATCCGTTTTCAATTCATATAGTACATTGAACAGTTGAGTGATTTTCCCTGCTAATGAGTTAGCCGGCGCATATTGGCACAGGACGATCAAAGAATCTCGTGTCAAACGCAATAAAGATACGAGATTCTTGGATTTGATTGAGCCCTTAATTTGATACTTTAGTATTTGCCATAGATTTTTGTCTTGGGATGTCTAACACTGTTTGAAGAGGCGCAATACTAATCTATGGTTAAATAAAGTATAATGGTTTTATTATGTATCGACACATTAAAGTCCATGAGTTTTGTACGTACTTGTAGTAAAAGTTTTCAATTAATTTAGAGAAAATAAAATATTATGATATTATATGGGAATTAATAAGTCAAGCCCCTCTGAGGCTTTGAGAGATGTTGTCACTGCATGCGCGAGCGTAACGAGCGTAGTGCGGCAGCATCCGGCGAAGCGTCAAAAATCTACTTGCTGCCGTTAAAAAGTTTTGGAATAGGTGACATAAATTATTTTATTTTCTTAAAACGTATCTACTGAGTAACAAAATTAACTAGAAGCTGATTTGAACTACTCTTTCGTGTAATTTATTATTATTTAATAAGTTTACTGCTTGAATGCATATTATACATTTTTATGCTAATAAATAACCAACAGGCTGAGTGGTATTTAGAGTGTCATTGAAAATAACTAGTGGCTAAGATAGAATTATTTTGAGGGTTGTTGATTTTGGCTGACGTAGTTATTTAGGAGGCAATGTGGATTTTTAGAGGCGGAAAATAGTATTAAAGAGAAGTCGGGTCAATTACCACCCATTTTTTTTTGTAAAATATGCATTTGAATCTTGTAGAATTTACAGAAATGTTCAATATCAAAACAATATATTTTAAACTAGGTATCTTTCTTGGTCGACCAAGAAATACATGTTGCCAACTTTAGACTGACCAACGAACCACACTTTTTTGTAAGGGCTCGTATTATTTTCTATTAGTGACCTTGTAATAAAGTTAGTTAGCATTCTGCGGGTAGAATGGATTACCCTTGAGATCATTAATTATATTTATTAGAAGCCGCCAGCATTCTTATTGCTTTCTGTTGACCATGATAAATGGGTTAGAACAACTATGTATTTTTAAATAACAAGCTGTGACGTAGGAAAAGGGTAGAAAAACAGGGAATTGTATAAAACTATATTTTCGTCTATTTATCATATGTAAAAAAAACAATAATAAGTTATGGTAACTAAATCCGAAAAAAGAACTCAAACTTCATCAAAGAACCTTCTTCACGATACTTTAATAAAAAAAATTATACACAATATTTTTTGACTTTAGTAGTTTATTTTTAATATAGTAAAAAACTAATGTTTGCATTTGTCTTGGGTTAGTTAAATTAAGCTACCCTTACCTCGACCCTTGGAGTAATTAAGTGAACTATTCCAAGACGCAATGCTTATAAATTCCAAACTTGTCAAATGCAAATACATGTTATTTGAATTTAGATGAACAAACATTCACTAACTATGAGAATCACACGAGATGACGTAACTTCCAACTTATGATTGTCTTTGAGGTCATATGTGAACTTGTTATTAGATACAGACATGTTAATAAACTAAGTTATTTAGGAGTTAAAACCACTCTTCAGCTGCCCTCCAGGCTTTAATTGTAATTACTAGATTTGGATGCCCATTTAAAATTGCTACCCAGAGCGAATCTATCTTTTACCTGATGAATATTAACTTTCCATTTTCCCTTGTTTCAGATGCTCCAATCTTTGGTTCCTGTACTGCTGCTAGTGACAGTGGCATTATCATCATCCAATGTACTTCCAATATTGTCCATAAACCAGCTGGATACAGAACCAGGCTTCAACAGCCAACATGATGACAATATACCTAGTAATAATAGACTACAAAATATACTCCACTTTTACAAATTACCAGATACCCCACAAACACGAGAATACTACTATAGCACAGACAATAAACCCGAGGAATTTGAAGACACAGTAACAAAAGAAGATACCTACGATGGCAAGGGCTTTCGGAAAGAACAATGGCATAATTACCCCAGACAACTGGACCGACTTAACGTCTACGATCCCGAGAAAGTTACCCCTGATTACGATGACCCCGGAAACGATGATGATGGAATGGATACCTTCGAACCCAAAAAAATAGTCAACGAATTCCCCATTAACAGTAAAGTGTCAGATGACCTAATTTCTATACTCGCAGACCCACTACTTGTGCTGAAAATACACCTGGGCAATTTAGTCAATGGTACAGTCGATGAGGATTTCTACAAATATATGAAATTAAGACAATTGGAAGAGTTTAACAGGCGAGGAAATAATAACAGCCCTTTAGATAATTCAGAATATCCAACACACAAAAGAGAACAAGCTCAGACCACAAATTCTGGTAAATATTTTATGTACTTTTAGATTGATTGTAGCTTAGAAATCGAAAGCCCATTAAAAGTGCCTTGGCTTTTCCAATTACAATGACATTTACGTGAACATATCTACCTCGTTTCTCACGACATGCTGATTATTTATTTATGTTACGAGTAACATTATCGCATTTATGAGTTCTATTTCCGTGAGATCTATTTCAATATCTGCTTGTTTAAGGCTTTCCATTTATATAGCACCCACGACTAAAACACCTATCTTTAAAAGAAAAATAACAGTATATTTTCGACCTACTATCGGACACAGCAGCATAAGCTCTCTCTAGATTTGCGTGAGAGGATAAGCTGCACGCTAGCTTAGTTCTAGACAAATAATCATATAGCAATGTGTTTTACTACACGATATTTTTCATTTCCTATTAGTATTTGACTCAAATGTAAGGTTTAATTTTTTTTACTGAAAGCCTCCGTTATATCTCTATGTCAATATCAAAGATACCCACATATCTCTATTTCTATATCAAAGATACCTAAGTGGGTGGGTGTTCACGCAGGATCGCTTCTAATAAGTATATTCCTTTTTAGATATGCCGGATCAGAAAAAGACGGTGAAAAAGCGTATATTCTCTCTATGGAGCCGTCTACAGAGTCTGTCACACAAAGGCCATGAGTTGCAACACAGACGACACATTTACGCACTCTACAACAACCTGCAAGACAGCGGCAGCAACGGAGCTGGTGGAATACTCACCGCTGAGACCAGAGCATTCCTGAGACCTCCAGGTTCCCCTTTACGATGGGGCTAAAACCAAGAACCCCGTTCCAATTCTGATCGATCAAAATTCAACTCATCAAATTGTAAACATAATAAAACTACGCAGTGTGAATGCAGTCTGTATGTTAACGTACATATAATTCGAAAATGTAACCGAAAGATTAACTGTTGTACAATACTTATTATTCGCAGTACGTATTTGCTGTGTAAGTCAAATAGTGATATTATTATCTTAATTCATAATATTGAACTATGTCTCGAATAATATATGTAAATAAAAGAATATATAATCGGCTTTTATCTTATTCCTTTATTCCTTGCTTACATCCAATACTTTACTGCCAAAAAAGTATCTTTGAAAGAATTCATTCTAAAACTGGTTCCTGAATTTTCATTATATTTCTTGATAAGTTTCACGTTAACGTATTTTTATAAAGAATTTAAAAAAGCGCGCTAACTTTTTATTTCTGTAGATGGCGCTTTGCACCTGCGCATCCACATATGACAAACATGTTTCTGACAGAAGTGTTACGACGACAGTTATTTCAATGTCAATGTCATACCAAAGTCGAAAGTAGAATGTTTACGTACGTTGTGATAATACCCCAATCAGACAAACAACCTTTAAAGTTTAAACAAAAACATTAAAAGTATTTTTAAAGTGTTTTAACAACATATTATGGCGGTAAGTTTTTGTTTTTTTTTTTGCACTAAATAAATAACCGGTTTGGTCTCGACTTGTTTATCCTATGAATAATAATAATAATGTTTACCTAGATTGGTAAGAATTCCAAGCGTCTCTACGTAAACTTACCTCCTTTTTCGACCGATACTAAAGTCATTTATATTATGACATTTTCAAAATCATTTTCATTACAATGGACTGAGTATGAATTGAATGTAATTATAATTCGGAATAAAAAGACTTTCATTAAAAAGATTTGTCGACAAAGGCGCTATAAGTAAAATTTGCTTTTATAAAATAGCAGGAAAATCGTTGATGAAATCAAAAAGGGATAGAATATACATTTTAAATCGGGCCTTTGTAAATTGTTATATTTCAAAGATTATTAACAACTAAGTAAAAAAAACTACTTAAGTATATGCTTTTCCCCTTTGGATGCCGTTGCCAGAACTGGATCAAATTAATCTATTTGCAAAATAAGTAATTAATTTACCAATCGAGAGTTAACAAACATAAAAAAATACGGACAATTAGCCCTCCTAATATTTTAAAGTCGTTTAAAAACAAGAAGCCTACAGCTACTAAGAGAACCTTTGTTGATAATAAACTTAAATTCCATAAATTACCATAAAAATTAAATAACAGCGACAACGCAACGCAATGGCAACGCTCGTGTGGCACCGCTCTAGCTAGCGCATAGTGAACGTTTGCGTTCGAACTGTGAAAATGTTTTTTTTATTTATTTTACTAATAGAAAGCCACAATTATAAAATTTCATCGTGAGTGTAACCGCGTACGGAAAGCTAGTTCTCTATATCATCTTACCACAATATTTTAATCTGGATGCAGTTGAAGCCAAACCCTCTCTCATGAAGTTTTTTTTTTTCATAAAGTTTTATGTTAAAGGCAGCAAAGCAGGCTATCCTCTACGGGTTCGCGTGGTCGTCTTGTTCCTGGCGGGTCCGGGCTGCCCTGCACCTCAAGGGTATACCCTACACGGAGAAGCATGTGGACATCATGAAGAACAGGACCAACTTGTCCGACGCGTTCAGGAAAGTGAATCCTGCGCAGAAGATTCCGGCGTTGGTGATCGGTGAGTTATAGTTTTATGAGGTCGATGATAAATAGTTCTTTTAAGTTGTCGACGTCTGAAAGCATATCTTAGTTTACAATGATCTTTTGCTACTTGGTTTGAAGCTATAAAAAAGGCAAAAAAAAATTTTAAAGTGCTACATACCTAATTTAATAGCAAGTTTATTATTTAAAACGCAATTCAACCTATCTTTATGTTACGTAGGTAGGTTCCAAAAGTGCCAAAAGCAAACATTCAAATCAGCCTGTTTTATTCATTTACTATATATAAAAGATTCCTAGTATTTAAATAGAGATTTCAACTTAACTGGGTAACAAATTTGTAAGCGATATATTTTTACCAATCATATCAAATTCTGAGTTTTAAAACCTACACTTTTGATTGGCCACATAATGCCCAATTTCTATTCCCCTGAGGTCAACTCATTGAATTTCCCAAAGGTAAAATATAAAATTAATTTCATTTTTTTGGGCCACAAATAAACGTCAATATTAAAGTAGGCACCTACATATATGGATACAGCTTTATTACATAAATATGAAGGTATTTCTGTATTTCTGTAAGCATCACGAATCTTACATTTTTTCTTAAGGCATTTTAGGCACAGCCCTATATAAATAAATACTCCATAACTTACGTATAATTTAGATACTTATACTTTTTCCAAAAATAGAGAGAGTTTATGTCTTGGTTATATGACAAACATGAAAAAACTTTTCAATTTATTTTACATACCAAAGTACTCAATAAAATATCTGAATGATGAAAACTATTTCAAAATTGATTGCGTGTTTAAAAAGAGGTTAGCGGATGTTCCTATATGAATACTTGTTAATAAATTAATATGAATAATAAGGCAGTATTTTCCAAATATGAATAACCTGATTCAACATCATAGTCATTTAATTCCGTTTAAAAGTAATAGGTAGGTACCATACCCCAGTAGGTATGGCTTTCGTTCTTTTAACATTACCATTTGATCGATATTTCAAACACCTCATATTTACAAAGAATAAAAATCAAATTATATTTCGGAGATTGCCGCGTTTCTCACATGCCTACAGCAGCGCCCCACAATACTTACATCCGCTCAATTTCGAACATTTACTTCAAATAAGTACATATTTGTGGGTATATTTATAGAAATTGTGCTCCGGATTTCATACTACGATATATCTTGATGATGAGGATTTATTTGGACAGGAAAAGTTGGTTGCGACGAAAATACCGACATAAGAATACAAGAAAAAATGAAGGTATAACCATTTTCATAGGTGTTAAATTTAGACGATTATATGATATCACAATAAAACACGTTTAAAACGATAACTTGATTAGATTTTTCAAATCAAACTAAAACTTTCATAACATAATTGAAAACACTGAGAAAGTCATTATTTTGTGCTTTTAATTTTCCACCTTTTAAAGCAGATAATGGAATTTAGGTCTAAGGACAGATAATTAAAATGGCGCGTAAATTTTTCCCGCTCATAACACTTCGCCATATTGGCTACTCAGCGAGATTCCCGCCTAATTAGAATGAGAAAGCCATCGTTAGCGCCATGCACGGGTAATAAATCAAACTATTGAGCCTTTATTGAGTGTTAATTAACTCGATAAGCTGCGGCATTATCGACCAGTGTTACTTGATGACAATGACGTCATATAGACTGTTTGATGACGTCACGCTCATTGCGGATGACCCTACAGTTCGCCAGATGCCTTCTCGTAGAATACCTGAGCGCTGCATTGAGACTGACAGGAGAAGATTGGAATGTATTTGGCTTTATCATAGTAACTGTTTCGTATTTAAGCACGTTTTGAGTAAGTGGAAGGCTAGTAGAACTACGCTAGAAAACTATACGGTCAAAATGTATGTTATAAAAATAAGTAATTAATTATTTATGAACGTTTTCTACACTATACTATACACACCTTAATCTGATATAGGTACCAATCTAGTCGTTTACGTAGAAAATATGGAATTTATTTCTTTTGCACTATCTGGGTCAGGTTTTATTGAGACTATTTGATTGGTTAGATTTATTTCTTACTGTTAATAGGAAGATATAAGCCTTATATTATTGGGGATCAAGTAGCATTTTATAGCGATGCTTTGCTTCAACATAACAGCCTTTTTAACACCTTTTAATACTGATGAAATAGAATCACAGCAAATTACTGAACGAAAAAGTAATGTTTCTATTTTGAGAACCACTTAAACAGTGTTTGATTTTCAATTCGTAGTAAATTGGTGCTTCTAAATATAGATAACACATCTGTAACTTTGTTACGTACGAACCCTGTCAATTTCAAGTCAATAAGTGAACACCCGATGTCCACTCCTCCCATTTATTATTAGGTACCTAAGTGTCATCGGTCCCAGTAAATTAAATCGAGATAACCCTTCACCGATAGTGGTCCATTTTCGGAACACTGATCAAAGACACACCACAACCGACCACACTACCCTTCTGATACGCAAAATTCAATTTTACACCCTTACTATAAGCTTTATAATGCATTAGAATTGGCTCGCCTCACACATGTAAAGGGAAAATAGATTTTCTTGTCACTCTCGTCACCATGTACTCCAGCGAAGGATCTGTAGCTTGCTTATCGAAATGTTAAATCGAATCTAAACGACTGTTTATGAAAGCGTGAAAACTGATTCAATTAAGTATTTCTTCAGATCTTTGTTTAATTGATTTCGCTTTGTGAATATAACTCAGTTTGCTAACCCTTGTGGAAGGTGTCTGATTTTCGTTTAAAACTCTCGAATGATAATTCAGTGTTGCTTGTTTGTTTAATGTTACAGCGAGGGATGTAGGTACTCTTGAACTGGCATTATTCAAATTAAAATAATACTTGTGTTTGATATAATTTATTTAAATCAGTAACGGCAATAATCTGAATAATATAAAGAAGCTACTGGTCTTTGTTTCTGAATAAGATCCTCAAAGTTTATATTTTTTTAGAAATTGAATACGAAGAATTTGCGCTAAGTAGATAAAAACATACGGGGTGTAAAAAAGAACTGCTTCCGAAAACAAAAACTGGGCATTGCTGGAGGGGTACAGATTACGTTTTGAGGAGAAAAAACTTTTTTTTAACAAATTTTTTAAATTGAGTTTTCTGGATGATGTTAGTGAATTTAGTTACTATTGAGGCTCAAGAATACATGGTGTCAGGCTTCGGAAGTGGTCTTTTTACACCCGTTATTTTTATGAATGCAGGGGTACCTAAAACTTTTAAAAACGTTAGTTGCAAAACCGGCTAATGTTATCCTACAGATCTTAAGTTCAAGACTTCTTCATGTAGTAATTTTATTTAAAGACGACATGACCCTGGTGGAATCTATGGCGATCCTCCAGTACCTGGAGGAGACGCGGCCCAGCCCCCGCCTCACCCCGCACTCGCTGCTGCAAAGGATTCAAATGAGGGAAATATGTGAGGTATGTAAATTCTAGAGATGGGCCGAGTACTCGGTTTATACTCGGTACTTGGCGTAGGTACTCGGCGGGTTTTTTGGTACTCGGTACTCGGTAAAAGTGCTACTCGACGCATCTCTAGTAAATTCTTTTCTAACATATGTGTGGACTTGATTTTGATTTACTGAGATACTAAAACTTCATGGGAAATACATAATTCTATACTTAACAGAGGTATAGTGAAGGTTTCATTCAGGTACATTGCGGTCGCTTATCATTAATACAAAAATTATTAATGTTGTTGAAAAATTAAAATGTAAAATTAATTGAATAAATTTTTGATTGAGTCAATATTGGTAACACAAAACAATATTGATTAAAAAGTAAATGTGAAAAAAATTACTGATCAGCCCCCAAGACGAGTGGCATGTGAACTTTGCGTAAGCAAATGAATTAAATAAAAATGTGTGAATGTGCCATTTTAGTCAAGCTTGCAATTTGACTTGGGGGGCAGTTTTCCTACTGCCTTAGCATATCTACTCACAGTCTGCTTGAATATTTGACATTGTCATTATTTTATTTTTTCACCTAGACAATAGTATCAGGCATCCAGCCCCTGCAGAACGTCGGGCTGAAGCCGCACTTCGCGTCCGAGGCGGCGTTCTCCCAGTTCGCGCTGCACTGGACGGCGCGCGGGCTGCGCACGCTGGAGGCGCTGCTGCGCGGGAGTGCCGGCCGCTGCTGCGTGGGCGATGACGTCACCATGGCCGACCTGTGTCTGGTGCCGCAAGTGTATAACGCTGTTATTAGGTACGTTCTGTTTTACATGATGCCTTTGACGACCTCTGTAGCGATATTAATACCGTCCGGTATATATCCGAAAAACCAGGTCAAAAAAAAAGATAATTGTCATAAATGTCTTGTGTGGTGCCTGTAATACAATATTGCATAGCTTAGTTAAGGGTTACACAGTTGGTGTGATAAGTAAGAATTTTTCTATCATCATTGTATTTAATTTAAACTAGAACAACTAAACATTACAATCCCATCAACATATCTAAACATTTGAATAAGTGCCATTAACATCACACGCACAACACAACAAGCGACAAAATTACATACCTACCCCTCATGTACAGGCACGAAAACATGCCTACGAATTTCCGCCGACGACACATTAAGACTCATTAGCGAGGAGCCCACTTGGCGAGCGCTCTGACAACTCGACGATAACTTTTGTCTCATGGAATGAAGTGAAAGACAATAGAAATGAAATTAGTGAGCTCTCTGCCTGATGTAGTTAATTAGACGTGGGAAGAAAAAGTTTTTTTGATGTACAAATGAAATGGATGACAGGGTATGTGCCTACAGACGGTACGCTGTGTGGAGTGAGCCGTATATTTGTTAAAACAAAGGAATGTAATAATACCTATGTAGGTATGTTAATTCGGGTGAAATCTTGCAAGTTCAATCCACTTACCGATTAGTTATCGAGGTGAACTTATGTAAACACGCAAATTTTGGATGACAATCCATGGTAATATAAATACTTAAAAGCATTTTTATTTATTTGCTTGCACTAAATGCAACGTAGTTTTAACGTAAAGTTTATTTTTAGTCAAACTTCTTTCCCTACCAAAAAGTTAGAAAAAAACAACTGCGACGATATCTTTAATATTAAATGTCTCAAAGCTTTCTAGACTTAAGATAACCCTTTAAGATTATTCAAATAAAAGGATATACTGTGGTTAGATAACCCTCACCAACACAAAAAAACTGATATAAGTCGGTAGATATTTGGTTCTCATTCAAAAGATGGTCGTCGAAGGTTTTCTATTGATCATGAATAAAAGGGTCAAAAAGAAGGTAGGACTCTCCTTTTAAATTGGAATTCCTATCTGCGTTTTTAGATTTAGATATGTCTATCTGATTTTTTTATTCTTTGTCATTTGTGAACTGAACCTTTAAATATTATAGTTCCAGAATCATATACAGGGTGTGTTTTAAGATAAGGTAAAAGCTTCGCGGGTGTATGTATACAACATAAGATCCTCAACCGAAAATCAATCTTTATAATTTAGTCCTAACCTACTATTCATAAGCATATTTTTAATTAGGTACTTATTAATTTTCTAGGTAAAAATAAAGATATTGAAAAAAAAAATTGTTATTTCAACTTTTTTAACATACAGTTTCAAAACTATCATAAAATATGACAGTAAGTAGTTAAATAGTTTTTTTTTGTTCCAGATACAACCACAATATAAGCAAGTACGAGACAGTTAACAAAGTTTACGAATACCTCTTAAAACAGACATTCATTGAAGAAACACATCCGTTGAAAGTGAAAGAAAAGGCAACGCCCGAGACTCAAGCTTGAGAGCGGTCTTGAGTACTTTTATAAGACTTTACTGTCAAAACTTACTTGGTGTTGAAAATAAATGTATATATTGCACCGTGGGATTTTAAAGCGATTTTGGGGTTAGAATAAGCTTTTTTATTTTTGTAGTCATTATATTATTATAAATGGAAACTCATAAAAATATGTGTTTTTTTTTCACTTAATAAGAACTTTTCCCTCTGTTGACTTGGACGCTAACTTCTTTTCTATAGTAATCAAAGATAGGAAAAAAGTTTTGTACGTAATTTAGGATCCTATTTAAAAAAGCTATTCAACTTCCATTTGCATGTTGCCTAAAGGAACTAGCATTAGATCAATATTTCTCAAGCTCTATTCAAGATATGCTTCACCTAGTTTAGCGGCATGTCAAGGTTACCCCGTTTGGAACTACCTATTTATTAGTGCTATTTCCGAAACAGTAATATACTAGGACGGTAAGTTATTAGTCAACTAGCTGTAACACGCAGTTTCACCCGCGTTGGTAAGGAAAGCGCGCGAAATTTTCCCGATTTTGCAAAAAAAATATTGCTGTTCCGCTCCTTTTAGTTGTAGCGTGATGTTTTTTAGCCTATAGCCTTCCTTAATAAATTGACTATTCAAAATTAATATATTTTTCAATTCGAACAAATAGTTCCTGAGATTAGCGCGTACAAACAAACTGACAAACTCTTCAGTTTCATATTATCAGAACAGATTCAGTAGCTATTAATTTCAATTCCAGTGGATCCTTTACCATTAATTCGAACACGCAGAACGAAACGACGCGGCGTATTCCCGACTGGCTCTTAAAGGAAACAATTTAGAGTAATTTGATGGAGTCCAAACATTATTGTCGCGAATTTGACCTTTACGAAGAGACGGTATTTTTGAGTTGTTAAATTGAATATTTCAAACATCTTTAGTGACCAGAATTTGAATAAAATTTTTATATTGGTCGAGATGCCTTCAGTGTAGAAGTTCTTTAGTAACCGCTACAATAATAGAAGTTGGTAGCCGGTGGTTATTATTAATTTTTAAATATTTAGGCAATTCAAGGCCTATTTCTGATGTCCCTATACGCTACGTAATGTTATAGGGTTATGTTATGATGTCAATTTTTTCATTTCCTATTTAAATCACGGCACACATGCTTTGAGCGAATCAACACTAAACCCCGGAAGCGCTGGGGTACCGGACTTCCGCCTTGTTTGCCGGGTTCTGTGACTGAAGGGCTAAAGGGCAAACACCCTGCCAGTGCCAGACCACAGCGGAACTACCGACTAACAACGCGAAATCCATTTAAAAATATTTACAATTTTTACTGACTTTAAAAGATGTAGCCTCACGTTTTAAACAAGTAACAAATGACGTTGAAATCTTTGGGTATAAGGTTGTTAAATTTTGTGAAAACATGATAAAATATAAATTAGCTTGTTTTAAACGAATAAATATGATAATTCTATACCATCCTTCTTTTCTCTAGGTGTTTGTGTGTGTTTTAAACATAAATAATATCCGAGCATCACCCATGAATTTGTTTAGACGGACTGCATCTAATAGATACAGTCCGTCTAAACAAATTCATGGGTGCATTAATGCCAAAGTTTTTACAATTCATTCAATACTTACTAGCTGCATTTTTCCAATCATTGAGTATTTCCTGTAAGCTAGTCTACCTCATTCCATCTAGACTAGACTTATTAACAATCATAAAACAGTTTCCGCATGCGCCCGTTCCTTAAGATCCAACAAAAACAAAGTGAAACACCAT
Source organism: Emmelina monodactyla (assembly GCA_916618145.1). Lineage (NCBI taxonomy): Eukaryota > Metazoa > Arthropoda > Insecta > Lepidoptera > Pterophoridae > Emmelina > Emmelina monodactyla. The sequence continues at coordinate 7,739,299 of OU745304.1, read as the reverse complement.
CACGTGCATTCACAAACTTAGTGAACTTTACTATTCTAATCTGGATTCAACCGATTCAAAGTTCAGCTAAGTTTGGTCACGTTGCTTGTCACCTGCTAACAGTCACTCACAGAAACTACTAAAGTACTTGTGTGTAAACAAAACACTACAGGGTGTAAAGGACTACTTCCGAAATCTAAAACAAGGTAGGTAATGCTGGAGTGGTTCTTACTCGTATATTTCGGGCAAACATTTTTTGTTTTACTTTATTGTACAAAGTTGCATGTAAACAAAAAGATTTCGGGATCATTTCAAACCAAATAATGTTTTAATTTAATCTGCAATGCAAATCTTTACCCATGCATCATCAACTGAAGTTTGAGCGTTGAACTCAGGTGGCGAACATAACATTTTTATTGAGCTTTCTAAATATCTTTATGGTGAATTTAGGCTCAACATTACATGGTTTCCGGCTTTGGAAATCGCCTGCTTACACCCTGTATCTTGCCTAGGTTTCAGTTTCAGCTTCGCGTGTGCTACATTCAGATTGGTAATTTACAAATTTCTGTCATAACTTCTCTGTAACGTCTTTTACTCCAGTCCTAGCCTTAATCCTACTGAGACTGTGTGCCTTTGTCTTGTATCGTGTGACAAATTTGGCTTTGCAGCACATATTCATCTTGTGTCTTGAGTTATTTTGTGTGTATTAGCTGTGAGCCGTAAGAGCGGACGGAACGCAACGGCACCGCTCGTGTGGTACCGCTTTAATGCGACATATTATATTGACATAAGTGTGGGTTGTTGATAAGAGATTTACACCTATAATTTTGTTGCAAAGATTTTTTAAGGAAAATGTTTAGTCTCTTAACGCGGATAAAGCAACACAGCTGTAGCTTTTTCCTAGACTTCTTTTGTAGCTGTTTTTTATGAAACCATATCTTGAAACAAGATTTTTCTCTAGAACGTAGCTTTCTAATGCAGTTTTTTAGAATGTTCTGTAGTTTCTTATTTACAAACAAAGACACAGTGATCTTTATTTTTCATAATAGGTACCTATTAGATACTATAGAACCCAAATACCACATTAGCTATTTACTATTATCTAGTGGTGACGTGGAATTTAAACCTATTTCTATTTACACCTTGAATAACATTACAAACAAACCCCTAGAACACTACACATACCTTTATAAAGACACAGATACACTTTTCAGACTTATTTGCACCCCTCTTTTAATTTTGGGGTCAGGGTTGAAAAACAGGGGTAGTTTTGGTGGCGGTTGATACCTTTATCCTTTCATCTAGAGTTAGAGATTAAGTATTAATTAGTTTATCAAAAATATTGAAACGTAACGGATATTTACTTAAATATACGTAGCTTATTGGTGATCCTACCTACTCTTTTCTTTAAATATCATTAGGTAAACCTCAATCCAAACTTTGTGTACTATAAATAGATTCCAACTTCGACCAAAGTTTTCAATTAACCATCTAAATAAATTAGGTACAGGCAGGTATTATGGTAAACATAGTTCGACAAGTTTTGAATGGGATACCCGAAATTATTGTGATCTATAAATACATCCCCACAAACCGCAATTCTATTAGCATTTCAATCTGTTTAGTTAGATTCTTAGAGATGTTTGGTTCTATTGAAAATGTAATTGATTCTGTTATTAGTAGGTACCAAATTATATTGTTATTATACCTACCTACGTCTTTTTTTTAAATCATAACTAACCAATTAAGTACTACATAGATATAAGATCCAATCAGTGATTTTTTAGAAGGTCATTTAGTTATTTTTTGTAGATTATGCAAGAATGTGAGCAAAATTATGATTTTTGTACTGTCTGGAATTATTGTTTATATTACCTATTTGTAAAAAAGGCTAACCATGAAAACAACTGATAGAATTATCTTTTTTATGATTCAAATTGATTTACATAGGAAACATATGAATTAAGTTTTTGCTGGATTTTGCCGACCCATCTTTTCCCGTGGTAACAAAATTAAGTTTAAACCGTCTAATACGATGAGATAAGATGGCGAAGGCAATTTTTTCACAGATATATGGGAATATGGGATTCCAGCTCAAGTGACTCAACTCAAGTTAAAATATCCTGCACCTGACAGCCCCTACACCTTTTGTGCCGAAGGTGGGGATAATTTTAGACGTGACGTAAAATTTATAGAAAAGCGTATATAGGTACCGTACGCTTTTGAAATCAAAGGTAGGTACTACCGGTTATCTCCTTAAGGAGTTCACGTAATCTTCACATTTATTTATTTTGACATGACATATGAAAGCCTCCTTTAGAAGTTCTCTTTAATTCTATTTAACATCTGTTATATGTTATTAAATACAAATTCCAAAAAAAAGGCTTCAATCTAATCTATTAAAAGTCAAATAAACTTTCAAACTGATATGTGTTAGTAGAAGTAGTTATCATTAGATAAGTTCTTGTATTCGTGATAATTCAACTAGTTTTGTCGACCGACTTCATCCAGGTACGTTACGTACAAACCCACTTGCACGATTTTTGACATTGTTTTATGCATATATTTTTAGTTGTCCAGGATCCAGGCTATGGGTAGGTAAACACTTCCCATTTCAAAAATCTCTGTTTTTTTTTTATTAGTCTTAATTATGCCTCTAAACCTGCGGCCCGCCGACGTCTTCCTTGCGGCCCGCGAATGTATTAAAAAAAATATATAAAATTAAATTTTAAACCATTGGTTGTTTTTTGTAATATTATTATCACAAGTGTCCGCCTTTGGTCAATTTTTTCACCATGCGGCCCTTGCCTGCTAAAAGATTGCCGACCGCTGCTCTCAACAAAAAAAAACATTTACAGATGGACAAAGTTCTTCTACTTCTTCACGATGGTTGGTACCTACATGAAAATGTAACCTTAAATATGATTACCTAAAATTCTTTACTGAATCGTGAATTAAATTTATATTTTGCTAAATTGAATTCGATTCCTTGCGGATAATTCTATTTTCGCGACTCAGTTCAATACTGAGTTACAAGGGTTATTCCCACGAGTCCTGCAAGGTGTAAAAAAGATCTAAAGTAAGTACAATTTTGAAATGACGATATTCCTAACAATAATAAGAAGACTTACCCGACTTTTATGCACAAGTATCTAAGATAAATACCTTGTTTTATTACATAAAATCCATTCTAGTAACTTTGTCTTTTAAAATTGCTACGCGCAGTAAATAATTTCATCGGGTGCCTATTATGTTAGGAACTGTATAATATTTTTCTTAAATATTTTTACATACGAATGCATTATTTAGAAGTAGGTGGTGTTTCTTACAAACGATTTATAACGACTCCTACTTAAAAATACTTGTCAAAAGAACTACGCTCTCCTTTACGTAAAGTGGTGAGCAAAATAACAGTAGAAATGTAAAAAAACCTATGAATATTTATAAATATATTACTTACTGAGAGTAAATCGCGGACAGAGAAACATGACGAAACCTCATGGGTATACCTGGATTTAAAGAACCCTAGCTACCTGCCATGTATAAGCATTAGTAAAGGTGTAGGGTATCTTTCATAAATAAATGCAGTCCAATAAGATAACTTTCAAAGTTAAATTTCTATTTATACCTACTTCTCTTCTACACCGCGTAGATATGATAATGCGATCTAGGATTACTTTGTAAAAGTTGAAAGATCTAGGATTACGTTGTAAAAGTTGCGTAAAAAATAACTGAAGCTTTAAGTAAGAATTATTAGGCACAAATTTAAAGATAAATTTACGAAACCTCAAGTGGACCCAACGACTATTGAATAACAAAAAACAGAAATAGGAAATTTTCTGTCCATTACCTACTCAGATATTCTACTCAAAGCGCAGAACTAAAAATACCAACAATAAAAAGTTCAAAGGCCGTTTTCGCGCTTCACAATTCTAATTATGACCGCACAAAGCGTGAATTATTATTGTAAAGCAAACAATAATCGATTATTTTGTTGGCGACGTTTTCAAACAAAAGCCAGCGGTATTGGAACACCGACCCACAACGCGTAATCGACTGTGAAATGGGCAATAACGCCTTAATAACAATATTGGTATAGGTTTACGTTCATCAATGGGTGGGACTTTTGCAGGAAACTTTCACACTACTAGCAAATTCAATATTTTGTACAGATGGATGGATTTTGGTTTGATGTACTTACTTTCTTGGATTTTCTTCCTTCATCAAAACTACGAAACGGATTTAGATGTTTGGTATTTTCAACGATCTTACTTACTCATTTCTTACCACGGGCTTATAGCCATTAGTTGCAAGCGTATAGATAGCTAAGAAGGTTATTTTCTAACGCTTCAACGAAAGAAATAAGAAATAAAGGTTTATGAAAACCATCAAAACATTGTCAATTTTTGTAATACCCTGTAATTCGGTAAAGGTAGAAATATTCCACGTTTGAAACTGTAAATTCGTCCATATTACAAATCTGTTCCAACCGTGTTTCAACCGAAATATCGGATGATGTGGAGTGATTGAAATGTCGGAATATCGGGCCTAGTGGTGTTGCAACATCGGATTCAATTAATGAAAACTGGTTTTGGGCAAAGAGAATCTTTTTCGCGTAGGTAATTGACGGTTTTCGGATTGAACGAAAATGGCGACATGATGACAGGCAGCATTTCTCAAACTGTGCTTAAAGTTAAACGAAAATGTGGATCGATTTTGTATCTACACTTTAAACTTTATGAAAGTCAAATATTGTGAGCACCAACGCTTAATGAAACATTAGCCCTTATTTTGGTGATAGTCATACCTAGCTACAAGAGGCCAAAGTGCAATGTCACCAACATGTTGCTTTGAAATTAAACTCATTTTAACGGGTTTTACGCGTTTATTAAATTATTTTTATTCATCCAACGTTTCGGCATTTTTACAAATGCCGTGGTCACGGGTAGACTGTACCTTCTTCTATTCACCCAATTTATTTTTTCGCTATACGTTACAGTTCAATTTATCAGCCTATTAATAACACTACCGCCTTAATGAGAAGTCCACTCCGCGGTTCAACCAACTCGGCCGAGTTCACGCACTATTGGCTCAACTATTCGGCCGTTTAATATATTCAGCATGTCCCCAATTATTGATCAGTGGTGTCCATTGATCATCATTGTTTTGACACGGATGCAATAACAATCTAATTGCGAGGTTACTTGTATGATGATGGGTCCTAGTGTTCAGTACGTATTTAGCAATGAGTCGGTCCTGACCGTCCCAGGGACCCGTCGGGATGGGACGTTATGTAAACGACATCCTTAGCAAATACTTGGGCCGAAATGGCTCAATACTATCTTCTATTGTTCTGTGTAGTATTAGTGAATTGTGATGGTAAGTGTTTACTTTGTTTAAAGCTTTTGAGAGAAAGGGTGGGTGTGAATGCCAAAGGATGAGCATGCTGGGTAAACATGTTAAACACGTTAGAATCGCAGTTTTAAAATTCTTGCGAGCGTGCCTGAGTGTGTTTATTTATTCTATAAGTATAAATTTGTAGATCTTTACTTGATTATTATTATTTTTTATTTAAAGGTTTAATTTTCATATACCTAACGGCGTCTGTAGGTACATACAAGACATAAACAGTGCTCTTGGCTCGTAGACATTTAAAAAAACTGTAGATTATCCGATATCGTATAGACTAATTAAATTTCAGATAAACTGGACATCTTCAACATCCTCTCAACCCTCGACAACAACGACCTACCTGACGGCATCACCCGCTCCCGGGGTCGATGCCAGGATGAGTCCACAGACCCTGACTCCTTCACCGCTTACAACCTCAACGAGAATGCCTCCATACACCAGGTGGCTGCTGGAATGTTCTACAATACGTTCCCGGAGGACTTCTCGGTCATGGCTGTAGTTAAATTGTCAGGTAAGGCATAAACGTGTGATTTTACGGTAAGGGGAGTAGACGACTACACCTAACACTGCAAAACGAAATGGGATTTTAGGTGCATATTAGCCTGTCTGTCTGTCTGTCTGTATAACCGTTATATAAACAAAAACTACTCAACGGATTTTAACGAAACTTGGTACAATTATTTTTCATACTCCTGAGCTGGCTATAGTATACTTTTCATTACGCTTCAATCAATAGGAGCAGAGCAGTGAAGGGAAATGTTGGGAAAACGGGAGAAGTTACTCCATTTTTAAGCTTCCGTCGCGTGTGCAACCTTAATGGTTAAAGCTACACAGAAATCATTTATGTTGGAAATGTTCTCCTTAAAATTATATAAAAAATATAATCCTATTTCGATTCAATTTTTGCATCAGTATCGATCCCTAATCACCCCCTGATAGTTAATTTGGAAATATATATATAATGTAAGATGACTGCGAGTTTACCGCATTATCATCAGAACAAAAGTGTTACCTTTGGCCATTTACATAAAACAAGTCATATCTCTAGTTTATCATATTCTTCCTAAAAATTTAATATCTTACTAGTGGCCGCCCGCGACTCCGTTCGCGTAGAAGTCGGTTTCCCGTGGGAATGAAAAGTTTTCCCGCGGTAAAAAGTACCCTATATGTTAATCTGATGTATAAGCTATATTACTGTAAAGTTTCATCGAAATCCGTCCAGTAGTTTTTACGTGAAAGAGTAACAAACATCCATCCATCCATCCATCCATCCATCCATCCATCCATACATCGTCACAAACTTTCACATTTATAATATTAGTAGGATTTGCTAACTTGCAGCTAAGATATAAAAACTGACCCAAACGCTTCGAATGATACGAAATTTGTCTGTCTGCCTGCGTGGGTTTATGTGTGCTGGCGGTATTAGCGCCAACCGCAAGTCATCCCGTCACGCCTACCTCAAATATTCCCTGCAAATATTCCAAATACCGATTTGAGATCTAACTAGGTCTTTACATAAATAAGACAAGATGGATTTGATCTTATCCGTAGGTTTATCCTCCTACTTATTCGTGAACTTTGAGTCGTTAAGAATACAAAAAAAAGAAAATATCCAGTTTTTAAAAACATACTGTTAGGATAATTACCCTTCAAGTGTATTCACCAATTAAACAAGTTGGACTTTCATTGGCTGATACTGTTATTATTTTAGTATCATTTAATTCATAATTAAATTAATTCTAATGTTACAAATATCAATAAAACTTTTAACATTTTATATTAACCTTACAACTTGTAAATTTTTCTACACCCCTGCATCTACGTCGTAGTACAGTCAAAAGCATAAAAATATAATGTATCAGAGTCTACAATTAAATGTTAGTTGCAAAGTTTCAATTTTATTTTGGCATATACAGTTATCAAATTATTGTCACCAGTATAAGAATCATATATATCTGCGGGTTGAAAATGTCCAATTACATCGTATCTTTTAAAGTAGTCTGTATTATATAGGCTGCCTAACATTCTCTGGTATCTAAGCGCCCAGAATAGTCAAAAATATCTTCGGTTACATGGTACAAGCAATTTTAAGTCTTTCGCCATAGGTTTATAATTAATGATTATTGCAAAGATTTATTATCACATGTCCATAAGCTAGTAGTGTAACCATAACATGTGGAATCCTACAAAAATCGTGTAAAACTTGACTACAAAAATAAAACGTGACAGGAAAAGTGCCCTTAATCAAAAGAAAAACGTATATTATGTATTAATGTACTATTTTTGTAGTAGCCCTAAAAAATTTATTAAAATTTATTTACATGAAGAAAACGTTATTACGTATATTGCGTTAGTTATTTAATATAAATAAAACATGAATTATAAACCAAACTAAAACCCTTTGATTAAATAAAAAAAAAATTGAACTTGGAATTAAAATCTTGTGTATCGTCCTTCTGCATTGATGACATCTAGAAGTACAGCATTGTGTCAGAAATCAACACCTCGCAGGGAATCCCATATTTGCATGACATGCGTACGCAATGATTCCGAAGTTCGGGATTCATGGTGATCATCGATGATGATAGAATTTTACAAATATTCTGCAGTACAATTTTATTAATTTGCAATACAATGACATGAATTTCAGAACTATTATTATCTATGTTCATAGATTCCAAAGTGGTTTTTCGATTAAGTTCTATCTACTATTTGAAAATAATTATTTCTTATCTGAAGATTTTCATTGCGTGGTTATGTCATATTGACATACAATAAAAAACATACTACCTATATGACAATGTATGTCACTGGTCATATTGATTACCTATACATAATAGAATAAAGAAATAGGTTTGTCGGTTCATTTAATCAATAATTAAATAATTTATTTTCTCGTCATATATTTCTAACCTTAACTAAACATTAATGGCACATACTTAGTAAAGAAAAAAACAGAAAATATAAAGAAAAGAAAATTTAAAATCACACAGAAACGAGAGAAGTGATCTTTTTTTGTAGGTAATTATTATTTTACACTAGATTTTATAAGTTATTATTGGTGTTATTTATTCGCCTTTTTTAACTCAATCCCTTAGTCAATGAGATCAGTGAATTCGTTTAATGGTTACGAATACGTTTTTTTACTTAGGCAGTACCGCTTGACACTACTAGTTGTGTTATGGGTGATTTTTACCTCCCATTACACTATCGGCATTTTCCAGTAGTGTAATTTCAGATAAAACCGCGGGCGGGGCTTTCTTTCAAAAAACTATTTTCTTACGACTTTAATTATAAAAGATTAATTCAGTTCTAAACAAAAGCAACGTCAATGACGTCATGCATAAAATGAAACAGATAAATAAAGATGATTACTGTGACTTAAGTCATAGAGTTTATTTTTCTTAAGCGCGAAGATATTTTTGAAAAATTAAATGCTTAGATACCAATGAATAGTGTTTATGCCAACATAATATTGAACATCTTGATGCGTTATATAAAATTGAAAATTATTGCGATGATATTTATGTCAACTTTGTTTGGTTACAATGATATGGTTATTATGACACTAACATAAAATTGAATTTTTCAACCAAAGATATTTTTGACTATCTTGTCTTATAATATCTTTATGCTTTTGACTGTACCTACCTACACCTACGCTAAAAACCCTTTTCGTTCCGTAAAAGCCTTTCGTCTCCAAGCATTTATTATTATATTTTATTGATATTTATTAGGTACCGATCAAAACCCTCTATTCGTGTTGTATTCGGACGCGGGGGATGAGCAACTCCAGTTGGTGCTAGGTGAACTGGTGGAACTGTACTATGAAGACACCATGGGATACCCAAAGGACCACGAGATGATCACCTACCGAGCCAACATTGCTGATGGCAGGTCAGATGGAATTATACAAAAAATATAGAAACAAAGATAAAAAGCTAACAAACAAAGTTAATCTAAATTAAAAATAGTCGGATCATATCATGGTAGTGTCTGGCACAGGTGCAATATTTTGACGTCTTGTAAAATATTGATCACGAAATATTGCATTTGGCTCACTTAAACCATCTTGAAAAAACTATTAAAATAAAGGTGAAAACCCGATTTAAAAACCAGTTTCATAGTTATGAAAGAGTAGGCGAATATAATTAAAATCAGACAGGAATTAGCATCATTCCTTTTAACTATGTAATGATTCTTAAACAGGTTTTTCTTTGGTCAGGTGGCATCGAGTGGCCCTCAGTGTAAAAGGCAATTCGGCGACTTTATTGGTTGATTGTCAGATCAAAGGGACTCTCCCTTTAGACAGAAACCCTGGGAGCATCTTCAACTTGGCGGGTGCCCTGGTTGTGGGATTGCAGATCACACCCGATCAATATTATGAGGTATGAACGTACCTACTTCTTTCTTTTTAAGGTATACAATTTTGTTGTAGGTAACAAAAGGAAGCTTTATTGAATTATCTGACCAACAAATAGTTTTCTAACAAAATTATTACTATGAGAAAAACCTTTTTTTCGCCCATTCGTTCATATGTCGTTAAACTTAAATTGAATTGACGATGATTGAGATTTGCCATAAATAAAACCTTAATTTGGAGTATAAGTCACTCGTGTACACAACAATAGTTATTAAATCCAGGGAATCTTAATTAGTGACGAGATAAATAATTTAAATAATAATTCAACTTTTTAAAACCTTCCCGGAATAAAATTAAGTTACTTTCCAAGCAGTTGACAAAAATATTGAAAGTGCTTTTAGGTATAAAGGATAGGATTTTTCTAATCTCCTAATGGAGTACTATTGAAAATCAATGTTGATCCAATTTCGTAAAACAAGAAACATTTACCGGCTTTTTAACATTAAATTATCTAAAAATGACCGATTTCTTTTGAAAATTTCGTCATTTTCATCTTCTTGGGACACTGTCGGAAAGATGAAATTCATTTACATCCACTTTGCAATTCAAATTTTGGGAGTGATTTTTCCTGTGTTGTTAAGTAGCTACTCAAGAAAAGTGTTTGCGTATATTACTTGTATTTGAATTACAAATGCGAGAAAAAGCATTTGCTAGTAGTACCCATTGTTGATAGTATTTATTCAAATGACGCTTCCAATCTAAAAGTTCTATCGTTTAAAGCTGATGTCATGTCCGTATAAGACTAAAAGCAATCAAGGATCGACCCACTTTCGAAAATTACGATCAATTAAATTTCATTACAGGGAGACATTGAACTATTACAATTTACTACCCAACCTGACACCGCTTATGATCTATGCTCTAAATATGCGCCTGATTGCGTTGGCTCTGAAACCAGTCGCATAGTACACTCTACGACCATTCACGAAGACAACCGACGTCCTAACAGGGTTTCTGAAGGAGGCCATAGGAATGTGCGTATTGGAAACAATGGAAATGTGGGAGTTCGTAGGTTTTTTAATCAGAGAAACCGTACAGAACACGCAGAGAGGGATATTGGTACGGAGGCACCAAGATGGAACGCTGCTGCTGGAACAGTGGGAGTGGGAGAGTTCACCACTGTGGGTCCCAGGTGGCACGCTGAAAATACTTACGGAAATCAAGGGCGACTTATCACTTCTACTGATTCGGGTAAGATCTTTTTTATTCTGTATACAATTGAAATACACTTTTATATTTTATACATCTGATAATAAGACCTGATGTATCTCCACTAGAGGACGCACGAGACCGATGTCGGAACGTAGTTTCATTGCCTATTAACTTATTTTCAGATGAGAATAGCATCTTCGGTGCTTTTACAGACGACGATGAAGCTCTTTCAACTGCCGCGTACCCTAACATACAGGATTTCACACAGCCTCCGCAGTATGAACTTAGTTCAACTACCGTAAGTATTTTTTTTATATAGAGATTGTAGTTTACTTTTAATTGCTACAATAAGGAAAGATTTGTGTAAGTATCCTGGACTTTAAACTTAAAACTTGGGTTTGCGACTATAAAACATACCTACAAGGTAATAAATTTCATTTTTTAAGTACCTATCAAGGAGATATCTATATATTTTTTTTCAAACAAGTTTTTAGTATAGATTACAGCCAATAAATTCTAATAAAAACAAATCGTATCGTTTCCTGAGTAGCTTTTTGTTAATTAATCAATGTTACTTCTAAACATTTGCGCGATCATTACCCATTTGAAATTAAACGCATTCAAAAAGTATTTTTTATTTGATTTGTTTTTTACCATTTAACCAATTTATATTAGAAAAAATAAGGGTGAAAATCATATAAGTAGATAGCAAAACTGTTTGAAGTTTATATTCAGCTTTAAGCTGAATGTCAATTGCAAACATGGATCGCAAAGCTTCAGATTACTTTAAAATTGACTACCTATAGGTACATACCTTGGATGACATTTACTTTCGAACAGTCTTGATTAATTTAAAGTAAGTAATCCCGGCCTAAAGGGTTGTTTAGCTAACCAAACCCGTTTCAAAGTCGGTCGAGCTTAAATGTCAATTCCATCTATTGTCTTGCCGGGCAAATATTTTTAGGTCTAACTTCAATTACTTTAACATATCTGTAATCATTCGCTTGTTAAATAGGTTTTTTTTTAATTTATAATAGTTTTTTGGAAATAATTAATAAAACGCGCTAATTGACAACGGTTTCGAAGGGTTATTTATCTAACGAAAGATCGCATGCGAAAGACGTAGGTCCTTAACATTTTTGTAACAACTTTCTCCCCTTTTACTTTTAACCCAATGTTTATTATTAAATATTTTTACTTATAGACATTGATTAAACTACAACAGACTAAACTAAAAAGTTTCAAATAATATAACCTTTTACTTAAACAAGACATAATTCAAGATAAACTTCACACTACATTTTTACTATTTTGGACACAACAAACCTTCGGCACTAAACCGAATGTCAGCACGAAGTCTTGTAATAACATAAAAGTTAACAATGCAGTTGGGATCTAGGATACCTTAAATATTAAGGTCAAGGTTACCCGTGACCCGTTTATCAGTCGTACAACGTTTATTGCTTAACCGTTTATTTACGAAAAACACTTAGGTCAAATTCGGAAACGAATTTGTTAAAAGTTAAGCGGTTAAGTCATTATTTTCTACTACGGTACAAATAGGAGCGTTGCGTGTTTAATTTAAGTTGATGTTTTGATGTAGTGATACTTTTTTCGCTTCTGTTTAAATTGTTTGTTAGTTACCAAGTAATTTAATAAATTCTTAAAAAAGGGCTTATGTCGTAATTATTCGCTAAATAAGCGTAGACACGTTCCTGTCGGGTCGTTTCTAAAAGGACACCCCAATTTCACCTACTTACTTGGGTACCTACTTATAATCTTCGCACTCTAAAGCTTTTTCCAAAGAATGGCGTTGTAACATAAGCATTTTTAAAAAAGGCTTTTTGACCTCTTAATTTAAAGCCCGTAAAGAAAGACTTTTTCAAACTTCCCCTAAAACAGCACACATTTTTGTCTTTTTTACTTGTGTCTTTGGTATAAAAGAACCTTACAAGTGCTATCAGTGTATCAAAGCTTTTTCAGCTAACACGAAAATGTGTTTCAGACGAAACAAACTGAAGAGGATTTCGAAATTGGCATCATTACTACTGAATCCTCGTACATTCCTATTACAACTACAGAAGACTCAGATTGGCTTACCCATCCCCCCGACGTAAGTTTTGTCCGTAACTTAGTTTGCCTTTCTGAACTTCTTAATTTGAGATCATTAATTGGAATTTCTAGGGAAACTCTTCAATTGGGTATGATTCGTCGGATACCTATTACGATTACGGAGGCTCGGGGTATATGGGCCCCCGAGGGTATCCGGGGCCCCCTGGACCACCAGGGCCAAGAGGTCCAAAAGGGGAGCCGGGAAAGTACGGCGCAGAAGGTCAACAGGGCTTTCCAGGTCCACCCGGACATGTTTTTGTGTTGCCCGTAAGTTTAAACAATTATAATAAAATTAAATATGTGTATGCAAAAGAAATAAATATCTGTATTTTATAAATTTTAGTTACATCAATCAGCAAATGATAAGGGACCTGATGCTCAATCAGAAGCTATGCGCCAGATGCTAACGCAGCACATGGTAAGGCCAACACATATACTCGTGTTTTAAAGTTATGTAATGTACTATTTACTACGCACTCTATTAGCAAATTTAAAACTTACTCCAACTTTAAACTAGATACCTTGAATTTTAGGCATCAATGAGAGGTGCAGATGGACCTATGGGTTTAACTGGGCCGTCTGGGCCAGAAGGTGAAATGGGGCCTGAAGGACCTAAAGGAGAACAAGGAGATTCAGGGGAACCTGTAAGTTAAAATAAATATTTTAAAAAAAAATGTGAGGAGCATCATTACATAGTATAAATCCAAGTCGCTAATTTTGTCTGTTTGTATGTTTGGCTGCTAACTCCTCCTAAACCAGTTGAGGAATTTTAATGCGGTTTGCACCATCCTTTTGGTTATTTTTTTTATTTAAATTTGTAAATAAAGAACATTCAGAAAAAGTTTTTTTAAGGTAAATAAAATTTAATGTTTTAGGATCAAGTCGCGCAAAATTACACCATTGCGAAGCGTAGGCGGGTCGCTATTTTAAATATAAATATGTTTTTAGGGACCACCAGGCCCAAGAGGTCCACAAGGTCCCCAAGGCAGACTAGGCCGCCGCGGTCATGCAGGAAGAGACGGAGAACGTGGGTCAACTGGCGCCGCAGGTATAAAAGGAGAACCTGGTCATCCAGGGTTACCAGGAATGCCCGGAGATAAGGGCGAAAGGGGCTCACCTGGCCTACAAGGAGAGCCTGGTTTAACGGGGCAGGATGGACCACCAGGAGATGATGGACCAACGGGACCCCCAGGATTGCAGGGTGAACTTGTACGTTCACAATACGATTTTGCAAATGTTTATTGTCAGTTTTCCGACTTAATTTGGCGTATTATTTTAGGGGCCTAGAGGTTTCATGGGACCTAGAGGTTTCCCAGGCTTAATTGGATATCCAGGGCAACCCGGAAATGAAGGGGCACAAGGGACAAAGGGTGCTGCTGGCCAACCAGGACTGCCTGGTTCGCAGGGAACACCCGGACCACAAGGACCCACTGGCTCTCCTGGACCACAAGGTCCAATGGGACCATCTGGGATACAGGTATACACCGTAATTCAAAAAAGGCTTTCGACTAGATGGTAGGAATTGAACTTGTACTGTAAGAAAATGTTTTCTTTGTTATAAAAATAAAGTCATTTATAAAACTTAAAAAATTAATCATATAGATTCATTAATTTCATTATCTTATAGGGACCACAAGGTAAACAAGGGATTTCAGGATTACCTGGCCCGGAAGGAATACCAGGATCTCCGGGTAACCCAGGGCAGCAAGGATCACCGGGTGATATAGGACCGCAAGGGCCTCAGGTATATATACAAAGTTTTTAAATACAATTTGTAAATATTTTCATAACTAAATTTATAATTTTGCTAATTTGACAGGGAATGTTAGGTTTTCCTGGAAGTCGGGGCATTAAGGGAGACGATGGACCTAGAGGGTTTCAAGGCGAAAAGGGTGATAAAGGTCTAAGAGGTATGGATTAATACATGCGTATTTGCGTATCTTTAGGTTATAAATCATTAACATTTTCATTTTTAATTAAAGGTATTGAGGGCGAAAAGGGCGAAATGGGTCCAAAAGGGGAACGTGGACCTATAGGTGAATCTGGCCCTCCTGGTGCTGAGGGCCCAGAAGGACAAAAAGTAAAGCAAAATCGGAATCTAAATTATATTAACTAAAACAACAAACGTAATGTAAAATAATATTTACTTTGATGATCTAGGGAGCTGAAGGGCCCAGAGGTGAAACCGGCCCAATAGGTCCAACAGGTGAAAAGGGCGCAACTGGTCCTATTGGTTCAACGGGATATCCAGGTACACAAGGGGAAAAGGGGGATAAAGGAGCTACTGGCAGACGCGGAAGAAGAGGAGCCAAAGGCATTACGGTATAAAATTTGTCACCTTAAAAAATATCCAAGTGTAATGTATGATTAATCTTTTTTTTATATTTCAGGGCTCTGTGGGACCCCAAGGAGATCGCGGAGAAGGCGGTCCAAGAGTTAGTAACATTTATTTTTTTATTACACTTCTCGTTCGATATTTACTGAAATTTAATTTTGATATATAGGGTTATAGAGGCCCACGTGGACGTCGCGGCCCCGATGGGTTACCAGGTCCTAAGGGTGATACAGGTCAACCAGGATCTCCGGGACCTATTGGCGAACGTGGACAACAAGGCTTAGAAGGAGTGCGAGGATTCCCTGGAACAACCGGTCCACCAGGCAACGACGGGAAAGCCGGTTTGCCAGGACCTCCAGGAGAACGAGGACCGACGGTATTTTTTTAATTAAATAAGAACCTAAATAAGAAATTTATTTAGTCTTGCTGTTTAACGTTATTTGTTTTTTCATTTAGGGTGAACCTGGTAATCCTGGGCCAATGGGTCCGACTGGGGCAGTAGGACCACCAGGACCTAACGGTGATCAAGGTCCAGCTGGACCTCAAGGGGCAGTGGGTACGCCAGGATCACCTGGTGAAGTGGGTAATCCCGGTGATGTTGGCAAAGATGGACCTCCAGGTCCTCCTGGTCCAGAGGGAAAACCTGGACCTGTGGGATCCGCAGGACCCCCAGGCCATCGTGGAGAAACTGGTCTCCCTGGCTCCCCGGTAATTAAATAAATTAATTTGTCTACATACGTTATTTTATTTGCATTTAATAGTTAATAATACACCACTTCTCTATACAATCGTGAATATGTTTTTGAGTTTTAGTTTTTAAATCTAGACTTTCTCTTGTAACATCTAACTAAACGTTCTTAAACATCTTCTTTTATAGGGTATACCTGGTAATAAAGGCGATTTAGGACCGCCGGGACCACAAGGAATAAGGGGAGATAAAGGTGAGCCAGGCGATACAGGCAATGAAGGGCCTCAGGGACCAGCTGGTAGAGAAGGACTGAGGGGATCACCTGGACCTGGGGGACAAAAAGGAGAAGTCGGCGAACCAGGACCAATAGGTAGGACTCACAATTAAATTTTAATAGACCACTATTAAAATATTTACGGGGTGTAAAAAGACTGCTTCCGAAAACAAAAACTGGTTATTGCTGTAGGGGTACTACTGGTTATGTTTTAAGCAAAAAAATTGGTTTAAAGAAAAAAATTAATTGCATTTGTAAATATCAGATTTTGCAATGATTCAAATTAATAGTGTTTTAATCTAATTTGCAATGTAAATAATCGCACCTTAACCAACAGTTTGATGTGTGAGCGATGATTTCAAGCAGCGTATATGACTTTACAATCCTTAATAACTTATTGAAAATTAGTTTTCTGGATATACTGTTCTTGAATTTAGTTACTATTGAGTTGCTTTGTTTTCAGGCTTCGGAAGTGGTCTTCTTACACCCGTTATAATATACAGGGTCTGTCGTAATGAATGGATAACCCGTTACCTACAGTTGATCCGGATGTGAGGCTATAAGAAAATGGTATCTTCTTGCCAGGGTTGTCAACCATAAGAAAATGGCGTAGACTTTTAAACTTTTTTATAAATTTCGCTATTTTTATAATTTATTCCGCTGCCATTTCTTCAAATTTTGATATATTTGTATAATTTTTGTTGTATTATACTCCTGAAGACGTGTATTATGTAATTTTAATACAATTTTAGGTGTTGTTCGCGTTGAACATTATCAAAATTCTCATTTTAAGAAAAACATTTCAAATGTTTTTTCTTTATGTCAACTTTTGATCATCTCCTGTGAAAAAAATTAGTATGACGTTATAGCTGCCCATGATCTCAATAAATTGTCTAGTATGTGTAGATTCTAAAAAGGTATAACGATGTGTACTTTACAAGCAAAATTAAGTTCCAGGAGCGAGAACACTAATCAAGGTCGGAATTTTTATTTTTCAAGTTATGTTATAAATGGTTGTAAAACTTCGTCATAATGATTTTATTCTATCAAGATACTTTGCACAAACACTATCGGGCCACTAATAGGATATTCAGAAGAAAACCTGGTTGTTTTTGGGAAAAAAATAACATTACTCCACGATAATAATGTAATGAAAATATACAAATGAAAATTGTTGTGCTCTAATAGTTACATGCGACAAACATGTTGCGACAAGATTTTTAGAAATTGAATCATGAATTTTAAAAATCGAACAATGTCCGCATTACAAAGAAAAGTGGAAAAAAGTGGAAGGAAATCGTCCTTCCATAAATGCATTGTGCACATGAACACACGGTAATCAGGATGTCGCACATTTGGATATCTTTCACGATTGACACTAGCAGCTCTATTGGTGTTGCCATTACATACACCGTAAATGTAATGCATGTTCGCGTATTCGGCCGGCGTGTTTTGTTGCGGCATGATACACAAACTACACAAAAACTTTTCCAAAACAACAAGTTCAATCGATAGCACTACACAATGTCCGTAAATGTGAGCAAAGTCGTCAGTATCACCACGTTATCAAGTCCAAATCACAAGGAAAATCAAAGTCCGATATTAGAAAGCAGTAACAAATTGACGAAAATAATAAGAACAAAAGCACATGCGATGGTCAAAATTACACTGATGTGATGAGTACCTTTTTCTTTGTAATGCGATTTTAAAAATCCGTTTCAATTTCGAATAAACTTGTTGCAACATGTTTGTCGCATGTAACTATTAGAGCACAACAATTTTCATTTGTACATTTTCATTACATTATTATCGTGGAGTAATGTTATTTTTTTCCCAAAAACAACCAGGTTTTCTTCTGAATATCCTATTAGTGGCCCGATAGTGTTTGTGCAAAGTATCTTGATAGAATAAAATCATTATGACGAAGTTTTACAACCATTTATAACATAACTTGAAAAATAAAAATTCCGACCTTGATTAGTGTTCTCGCTCCTGGAACTTAATTTTGCTTGTAATACACATCGTTATACCTTTTTAGAATCTACACATACTAGACAATTTATTGAGATCATGGGCAGCTATAACGTCATACTAATTTTTTTCACAGGAGATGATCAAAATTTGACATAAAGAAAAAACATTGGAAATGTTTTTCTTAAAATGAGAATTTTGATAATGTTCAACGCGAACAACACCTAAAATTGTATTAAAATTACATAATACACGTCTTCAGGAGTATAATACAACAAAAATTATACAAATATATCAAAATTTGAAGAAATGGCAGCGGAATAAATGATAAAAATAGCGAAATTTATAAAAAAGTTTAAAAGTCTACGCCATTTTCTTATGGTTGACAACCCTGGCAAGAAGACACCATTTTCTTATAGCCTCACATCCGGATCAACTGTAGGTAACGGGTTATCCATTCATTACGACAGACCCTGTATATCTATAAATAATCCGCTTTTCGTAGGAGCTATTGGACGTGATGGTCTTCCGGGTCCTAGAGGCATGACAGGTGCCCCAGGCCCAGTGGGACCTCCTGGAGAAGATGGTGATAAAGGCGAAGCCGGCCCGCCTGGAGAAAAGGGATTTAAAGGAGCAGCAGGCGAACCGGTACTGTTTAGATCTTGTATAGTTTTTCATATAGGATTAAATTTATTTCTAATTATGACTTCTGTACATTTTAGGGTCCACAAGGTTCACCGGGCAGTCAAGGGTTACGAGGAGAAATAGGTTCAGTAGGTTTACCAGGTGAAAAGGGCCCTCCAGGGGACTTAGGTCCCCCAGGATCTCCAGGTGCTGATGGAATTCGCGGTCCCCAAGGGCAAATGGGTCCCTTAGGACCATCAGGTGAAAAAGGACAGCAGGGTGTTAAAGGTGATCGCGGTGATAATGGACCTACGGGTAAGTTTTCCTATATCCATCTTCTTTTTTAAAGTATAGTGAAGTGTTGTACGAGTATTTTTTTTTAGGTTCAACTGGCCCTGCTGGCCCGATGGGTGCGCCTGGTTTACGCGGCCCAAAAGGTGTTCAGGGTGAACCTGGACCCCGTGGCGCGGAGGGGCAGCGTGGTGAGACTGGCAGCACGGGCGCACCTGGGCCACCCGGCGTTCAGGGACCAGAAGGACAATTGGTAATATAATACTAACATTGTGAATGGGAAAATATTTTTTAAATACAACGGACGTTAATTTTTTTATATTTCGATATTTAATACATGGCGACCTCTCGTTTGATTATTATGTTAACAATAATTAAAAAATGTGCATTAACAAAAAAGTTGTATTTTAATTAGCTGGGATGTTATTCTGGGTTTGTATATTTTTATGTAGATTATTTCAGTATATTTTTATTGGTGTGAATTAACAGGGGCCTCGAGGACTAGCTGGTCAAAAAGGAGAAGATGGGCCATCTGGGATGCCGGGCGAACCTGGGCCTAAAGGTCCACCTGGCCCCGAAGGACCCAAAGGTGACCATGGACCTGCTGGTTTACCTGGTGAAAGGGGAGAATCTGGTCTACAAGGGCAAAAAGGAGAACCAGGGGCAGATGGACCAGAAGGAAACACTGGACCACCAGGCCCTGTCGGACCTGTTGGCCCTGTTGGAAACCCGGGTGAAACTGGTTTACCCGGTACTCCTGTAAGCTTCCGTTCTTTTATTTGTCTATTAAAAGTTATGAATGAAAATTTAAGATATTAATTGTAACAGGGTGCGGAAGGATCAGCAGGATTACAAGGAAGTCCAGGCACACCTGGGGAAAAGGGCGATACTGGTCCTAAAGGTGAAGTCGGAGAAATAGGCCCAGCAGGACCAGCGGGCCCACCTGGACCTGATGGACAACGCGGAGTCAGAGGACCTCCGGGTCCAAATGTAATAACTTTACAAACCAGATTATTTTCCATTGCATCTAGTTCCATAGTTTAAAATATTATTTATTTTTAGGGTGATGTTGGTTTACCTGGTGCACCTGGCGCTGAGGGCCCTCCAGGTAAACCCGGCCCTGTGGGTGGACCAGGGCCTAGAGGAGAAAAAGGAAATAGAGGACCAAAAGGACACATAGGCGACACTGGTGCGATGGGCCTAAAGGGTGACCAAGGTGAAATCGGTAAAACTGGAGCTCCAGGAACAGTTGGCCCAATAGGCATTAAAGGAGATATGGTAAAAAAATGTGACTTAAGTGATTTAAATAATAAGAAAAATAGATACATAATTTACTTACTTTACCGTTAGGGTCCCATGGGTCCGATTGGGAATAAAGGCGATACTGGCCCACCAGGCCCGCCAGGACCTGAGGGTCCGATGGGACCAAAAGGCTCCCCTGGACCTGAAGGGCGGCCAGGGGAGGTCGGGCCGGCAGGTTTGCCTGGACCACCCGGCCCGCCAGCACCAGCACCACAATTACCAGCAGAGCTCTTCACATCGTATAGGCGAAGAAGAAGCATTAACCCTGACGATGAAGAAAACGTCACTGAGAACGACCTTGATGACGGTAAATCTTACATAACTCAACAAAAAGTTAAGACGTGATATTTAAAAATCTCATCTAATGAGGACTTATTAATTTGCAGTAGAAGAAATTGAATGGACGCAAGAAATAATGAACAGTGTACTAGCTGCCAGGACCGCAATAGAATCAACGAAGCAACCTTGGGGGACAAAAGCTAATCCCGCATTATCGTGTAGGGACCTACGGACATCGCATACCAATCTGACTGACGGTGAGTGTTGACCTCTTTAAAGTACTGAATTCTTGAGTCTTAAGATCTTAGCCAGTGTTTAGAGACAAGATGTAAAAACTATTTTCTCGTGGTCAGGGTACTACTGGATCGACGCGCGTGGAGGTCTGGCTACAGGATTAGCAATGAAGGTGTACTGCAAGGGACTGACAACCTGCGTTTATCCTGATAATAAAGAATCTTCCGTTTACTATGTTGATGGCACTAAGAAGAAGTTTTCACAACTCGAAAATGGATATAGGGTAAATTATATCCACATATAAATATGATGAATGTACTCGTAGGTACCTTCCACTAATGTTTTTTTTTTATATTTACAGTTTAGTTACGAAGGTGAAAGTAGCAGTTCAGTGCAATTGCGTTTCCTGAGATTGCTGTCCCATACTGCTAAACAGAACTTCACTTATACATGCGTTAGTGCTAACACCCCAACTAGGTAATTTTGAAAATACAACGTTAAGTTTAGCCCTATAAGCCCAGTCTACGTCATTTGACGTATAATCCGCCGATTTTTTTGGAAACCTGGGTCGATTACCAGTCGCGTAATGCTCGGAGACCCGCGTTCTTTTTCCAGTGTCTATAACTTCAAAATTAATCAATAAGCATTCTAAATGCAAAACTATAAGTAAAAATCTGAAAATTGCTATTTTTTATGAGATTAGACTATATTTTAAGTTAATAATACAAACACTTACATAAATCCTAAATAGAATAAAGAAATCTAGAATTTCAAAACTTGCACGTCGTTTTGACGTTTGGTTGGGCTTTATAGCCCCTAAAATATGATCGGGGATATAATGCATTAACAGTTAAAAGAAATACATTATTTTTAAGCCTTTGCTTTGGAACGACAGAACATCTTTATAGATAATAATTGATTAATTAGGGAATACTCATATTGTTTCAGATCCGACATACCAATCGAGTTGGCAAGACTCAATGGAATTAAACTAATCGGCCAAAATGCGATAGAATTCAAAGAACCACAAAAAATCAAAGACGAATGCAAGGTAACAGTTATTATAAAATTCAGAATTAATACCAAACCGACTTTTCAACCATCATATCTTTTACCCAACTTAGATGTACCGTTCAAATTAAATATGGGATGTGGTTGTTACAAATTTTACATACCCGCATCTTTTCATTTTCAGGAGGGCACTGGAGAAATAGTTCTAGAGATTAAAACGTCAAAAGTCGACAGGCTGCCAATAACAGACTTTCAACCACTGGTCTTCGACGACGCCGAACATCAATTCACATTCAATGTGGGGCCAGTGTGTTACACTTAAACAAAAATAGCTAAATCACAAACAGTTTGAAACAAATTGTTTTAGTAATAGGAATATTGTTGTAAGTTTGGACCTTTGTAAATATTTTGTAAATAAACTTGGTGACGACTGAACTTTATCTTTAATTTTATTTTAAAATGAAAAAGCGTGTAATACGACCGGTGATTAATAAAAGAAGGATATCAAATAATGAAACCATATTGGAGTTAAATGAATAGAAAAAAATATTTCAATTCTATGATCTTTAATATCTTAAATAAAAATATTATTACTCAGAAGATGTTATACAGGGTGTTTGGAGGTTGAGTAGCCAAATGAAAATGGTGGATAGGTAAGGTTATTAGCTATTTACTTCCACTTATTAAATTTCATTTTGGATCAAGTTTTAGAATTTATTCGATTTTTAAGATTTTCTTAAGAAAATCCCCGATTTTGTCATTAAAAGTCCAATATAATTTTTATTTACTGTCGGAACCAAACGAAAATAGTTTTAATTTAAAGCCTAATACTGTTTTATTCAGATGAAATCATAAATTAACACAAATCATCTCATATTAAGTTACAGTGGGTTCATAAACTTCGCGGAAACAGTGGGAAAATATTGTTCAGTAAACTTTGATACGATTTTTTTTTTAAAAATATGCGAGTTCCAAGATTTCATTTGCTTTTAAAAACTTCTACATTTAATACACTTTATAATGATATGCTTCATGTAACATAAATAATTAGAAATCTCAACAGAAATAGTAAGTTAGTCCTCAAAGACGCCTGGTAAGGAAGGTACAAACCCGTTAAACTACGTATGTAGTTAAAAACTTCGGTCTCATTCTAACAAAGCTATGCCTATTGGGTTATCTATTTTGTCACTAGGCAACACTTATCTTGTTTGCGACCTCATGTATAAAAAAATGTTTTTATTTTCTGACTGAAGATTGTTGTTGGCCCATATGAAAACTTTATAGCTTCACCGAACTATGCGACCACTAAGGCCACCTAGTTGGATGCAGACCTCAGTTCAGGGTGTCTCGATCATTTCCACTACACTGTTTCCCTTAGGGGCCTCTCTCTGAGAAGACCCAGCAAGAAACTCACGGGGATCGGATCTGATAGTCGAGGAAACCGGATGTTGAATGCCGCACCTGCTGGTTGGAGCGGTGTATTTATAGGGAAGATTTAAAGCTGTTACCACTATCGTGTCCACCGGGCCAGCGCGGCAGCGGGCGCGGGCCTGAGGAAGCAGATTGTTTCTTACGGTAATCTTTTGACGTTTGACGTTCGTTTGACGATTGTGATTGGTCGCCTCTTGCGAGGGTCGCAAAGAGCAGATGGTTGGGGTGGTGAGGGGCGGAGTAAAAGAAACTCCTAGATTCAGTCTCCGTGAACCGGTTCTACATGACTTGCAGCTGGTGAAATGATATTTGCTTGCATGCGAAAAGACCACGCTACCGTTGGCTATGACTAGACAGACGAAAGTCAGATAGATTCACCAGCAAATTAAAAAAAACAGCAACTTGTAAAATGAGATTTTCTTGCATGCGCAAAGGCCACGCTACCGTTGGTCATGACTTTTTTCAAGCAACATTTTACTCCGACTGTAGAAAAGTGTAGGTCACCGAGAATCTGCACTGAGCGGAGTTAAACATGTGAAATAGTAGAATCCTCTTCTATTCGAGGCAAGAAAAGTGAAGAGGGAGTCGAATGAGATAACACAATAGGCATAGTTTTGTAAGAATGAGACAAAAGTTTTTAACTACATACGTAGTTTAACGGGTTTGTACCTTCCTTACCAGGCGTCTTTGAGGATTAACTTACTATTTCTGTTGAGATTTCTAATTATTTATGTTACATGAAGCATATCATTATAAAGTGTATTAAATGTAGAAGTTTTTAAAAGCAAATGAAATCTTGAAACTCGCATATTTTTTAAAAAAAAATCGTAGCAAAGTTTACTGAACAATTTTTTCCCACTGTTTCCGCGAAGTTTATGAACCCACTGTAACTTAATATGAGATGATTTGTGTTAATTTATGATTTCATCTGAATAAAACAGTATTAGGCTTTAAATTAAAACTATTTTCGTTTGGTTCCGACAGTAAATAAAAATTATATTGGACTTTTAATGACAAAATCGGGGATTTTCTTAAGAAAATCTTAAAAATCGAATAAATTCTAAAACTTGAACCAAAATGCAATTTAATAAGTGGAAATAAATAGCTAATAGCCTCACCTATCCACCATTTTCATTTGGCTACTCAACCTCCAAACACCCTGTATATATTTATCGTTATGTAGTTCTAAAATCAAACAAAAACATCAATGCGTAAATTATTAAATTATGTGATGCTAATATTATGTTCTGTAGCCTAATCAAATCAATTTACAATTTCTATATATGCTTTGGTTGTTATTACAAAATAAGGAATCAGAATACTTTCAATAACAAAATTAAATCTTACAATATACATAATGCTAAAAGCTTTACTTATTTCATGTTTCTTTACAATCTAAAAATAAAATATAACGTTTCCATACCCTTGCTTATACATCACCGGGAATATTCATTATCCAAACTATTATTCGGAATAAAAAGTCTTGATATACTATACTTAGGTAATGAATATTCAGGGCGTTGTAATATAAGGGAGATTTATTATTATTTTTACAGACAACTGATCTTTGTGCCCGTGTAGGAACTCCTTATGTGATTTTGAATAGTTGAGCATAAGTTCAAATTTACATCAGCAAGTTGTTCTATCTTTGACAAGTTACGGAGTAGCTACGACGGTAAAAACATTATTTTAATTGGAAATTATAAAAATAATTACACAACTTAGTTAATTTTATGTATCTCCAAGAGCTTTAGAAACACAAGAATCTGTGGCTGTATTTGTTTCATGCACTGAATTTGGTTTGGTCTCAAAACTTTGTTTTTCACACTTGTCTGTAGCAACGGTATCACACACTAACTCTTCGACTTTATTTGTATTACCATTGCACTTTTTATCATCAATATCAATATTTGTATTTTCTTTTGATGAATCTTCAGTTTGTTTTTTTGATAACTCAGATGTATCTTTCTCTACATCATTACTGGATTTCTCTCCCTCCTCTGAAACTTTACAGTTATTCTGTTTTTCGTTATCATTACAAACGGCAACACTATTAGCAGTCTGCTCTGTATTCCTTAATGCATTCTGATTATTTTCTTTAGGGTTTTCACTATGTTGGGCATCACATTTATGAGAGCTGTCAACATCTAAGTCCAGCTTATCAGTTTTATCAGCATTAGTATTTTGTAGTGATATTTTTTCAACAGACTTAGCAGCATCATTAGAACTTTTACTATTTGAAACTTCTTCTTCTTCTTTCTGTTCCTTGTTGATCGGTATGTTTTGGTCACCATTATCGCCAACTAGATTTTCAACTACAGTGTCACCAATTGATATAGCATCGTCCCTTAAATTAACGCTGCTTCCATGGGATGCATCTTGACTGAGATCATCTTCGGAAGATGCCAGTAAATAACTTTCAATTATCTGACTGCAATTATTATTAGTTTCATCGCATATTGATTGGCTTTGCTCATTGCCAATATTTTCTATTTCGTTCACTTCGTCTTTGTTGGTCTCTTTGACTTTACCATCTGTGTTACTTTTACTGCTGTCGGCGTCGTCTTGTAAATTTACACAATTTTCTGTAACCGTGTCTTTACTAAGATCATCCTCAGAGGCTAAAAGCATATCTTCATTAATTTGTTCAGAGTTCATTTCCCCTGATTTTCTAGGATCAGATGTATTTACAGTGTCTTTATTTTCTTTCAGTTTAGTTGAGAAAGAAATGTTGGTTTCACTCTCTTTATTTTCATCGAAACTGCAACAAATAAATTCAGTCTTGTCAATTGTATTACTCCTATCATCTTTCTCTTCTTCTGAAAAACTAGAATCTTCGATACTGATGACGTCATTAGTTTGATCTTGATTATCATCGCTATCGGATTCCAAACTTTCAGATATAGAAATAGCAGATGCAGAATCTGATGATTCCGTATTATTTTCTTTTTCAGAATGCAATTTCTGAAGTAAATGCAACTCATCTATGTCTGAATTGATATCTGAATCGTATTTACTTGTCTTAGATTTTTCCACATTGACTTCAGATGTTTTGGATTCATCTTCATCATCCCTTAACTTAGTTTGAGTGTCATCTACTTGTATACTGTTACCTTGAACATCTGTCATTTCCACATCAACAGATTTATTTTCAGAATCGTTTTCTTTGTTTTGTGAAGATTTATCGCTAAGCAGCCTTTTAAGTCTTTCTTTACGATTCTTTTTGTTATCTAAAGACAAATTTTCGTCAGCCACTTCATCGTCTTCGCTGTCATCAGGCGACTCATCGGCTTCTTTATCTCCGATTTCTTCTGCTTCTAAATTTAATTGATTCTGTTTATCTGCAAATCTGAAAATCAAATATAGTATTAGTTACCCAATTTTCACTTCACAGCTTCCATAATTTCATTATTTAGCTTGGAAACTCACTTATTAAATACTTCCGTCTCCATTTTGGTGGCATGCTTCTTATTAGCTTCCAGTAACTTTTTTAGATCATCATTATGTTCAGCAGGATCTGTTTCTGTTGTTAATCTTGCCGCAACTAATCGCCATTCATTTTCTTGTCGGCGACGTTGAAGTTTCCTACCACATCTTACAAACAGGTTACGAGCTGCAAATAATAATTAATATACACTTTAGTCTGATGTTTGAACAAGAACAGTTTACCTTTGACTGTTTAATTTTAGTTTATCTTTACTTTACATTATCTTTAATGCAAATAAAACTTGATTTTGACTTATTAATTCTCCGAGCATTACGCGACTGGGACTCGAACCCAGGACCTTTGGATTGCCGGTCCAATGCTCTTCCAACTGAGCTACCGCGCCGCTACGTTGACCCACCGAAATTTCTTCCAGTATCTATGTGCTTTATTATTTATTAAATTAAAGTGGCAAAGCAAATGCTCTTGCAATAAGCACCTTCTTCCATAATATCAGCTTCATTCCATCCCAACTTATCTTCTTGGTTCGCCTCTCTCACACATCGAAGCACATCATGGAAGTCTGGGAAGGGTAAAGCTGAACCAATAGGAACTTTACGATTTATCCATTTTTCAAGTCTTTTAGCAGCACCAACAGGCTTGCCAGGAGTCGCGTCGATGTGTATGCGGGGCTCTGACGGCATCTTAGTGTTTGTAAGTTGGCAGAACTTGGCATGAACTTTAATCATCCGTTCTTTATATCTGTGAAAAAGTAATATATATGGGTTAGTTAGACAATCCTCAGGCAAATGAATGTGTGGCTATGATATTTTTCACAAGCTTGCTAAGATGATGGTACTAGGAAAGCTATTTTGTTAAGACATGACTTTGTTAAGTCATGTTTGCGGCCATTACAGTTATCATATTTGCTGAGAGGTAGAGAGGTAGTTGCTACAACTTTATCATGAAAAGCCTTATTTAACTAGTTGTGGAGGAATATAATGTTGCCCTAAAGGTTTTGGAAATATGTATATATTTATAATACCGCGATAACGGAAACCTGTACAGCTAAAGATATATTTTTCATAAATATTTGCGGTGATATGAGAGAAATGAACAGTTGTATTTTTGTTTGTTAATCAATAGAATGTTTTAAAATATAAAGTACCTTTCAGTAAGTAAATAAACTGAGTCGTCCTCGTCATCAAAATCAACTTCTTGTTCTTCAAGTTTTTGTATTGCTCTGTGTAATTTTTTTATCGTCTTGTCTAATTTACGAATCTGCCTTTGACGCTTTGCATCAAATTGGCTATCTTCACCATACAAGAATGTTTGGGAATCTAAAATATTTAAAAAAAAATTTTTGAATTTTCAATAATATGGTTATATTATAAGTATATGAAGTGATGAATATTAAGAAACTAACACAATACTAACATCATTGGCTTAAAAACATTGTTTTTTTTTTAATCAACCGTAACTAAGAAGTCAAATTGTCAATATTGAAATTTGAAATTGAAATTGAAATTCGTTTATTATAAATAAATTAACACAAAACAAAATATTAGTCCGCTCTCTTTTTAGGTTTCCCTGTGTAACGAGATGCAGGCTCTTTATAAAAGTTGTAGCGTGCTCTTCTTAAAAAATAAAAAAAGAAATTATATAATAATTTTCTTAAGTCTAGGTAACATAAAAAGGATAACAACAGCATGAAGTAAGTTTAGTGTTTTTGGTGTGTTTCAGGTTATTATGTCTTTATCATATATACTAATATTATAAAGCTGAAGAGTTTGTTTGTTTGTTTGTTTGTTTGTTTGTTTGTTTGAACGCTCTAATCTCAGGAACTACTGGTTTGATTTTAAAAAATCTTTTTGTGTTGAATAGACCATATATTGAGGCAGGCTTTAGGCTATATAACATCACGTTGCAACTATAAAGAGCGAAGATATAATGGAAAATGTGAAAAAAAACGGGGAAAATTATTCATCCTTGAGAGCTTCCGTTGCGTGCGCTGCCAAAAACGGTTCTAGATACCAAAAATATAGTATGAAAGAATTAAGAGAACTTTTTACCGCAGGAAAACTTCGCATTCCCACGGGAAACCGACTTCTACGCGAACGGAGTCGCGCGCGGCCCCTAGTATTATATATAAGTGTGTGTGTGTGTGTGTGTGTGTGTATGTGTGTGTGTGTTGGTTTTTGTGTGTGCGTAGGACTGTACATGAATTTGTAAAATAGTATTTTAAAGTGTGTAAATAATAAAAATAATGTAAGTATTACAAGTTAAGTTGACAGAAGTCTTTCAGTTGCGCTATAGTCGAGGTCCTTCAACCACTGTATTACTTTTTTTTTTGAAGCCATGGTTATTCATTCTTATTATGCCTGGAGAAGATGCAAACAGTTGGTTGTAGAGATGAGGACCCAAGGTGTTAAAGTGTCTGCCGGCAAAGGAGGAACGTATTCTTGGAGTAGGGTACCTTCTTATTCGATTATTACGAAGCGGGTACAACGGTACTATTTCGGTATGGAATCTGCGTAGGGCTTGTGCAACGTATAGCTTACGAACAGAAAGTACTTTGGCAATTGGATAAAGGTTCTTAGTGGGAAATTTGTACGGTAAATAGAGAGCAACCTTTAAGACCGCTCGTTGGGCTCTCTCTATCTGAAGCATGTGGGTCTTTGCGGCGCTACCCCAGCAACCGATGCAATAGCTAATTATGCATTGACAAAGGGCTTTGTAAATAGATAATACTCCCCTTTTGTCTGCCACTTGTCGAAGGGCTTTAAAGACAAATATAAGTTTCCGAACTTTGGCTGAAGTTGCAGAAATTTGGGAGCACCACTGCAGCTTATCATCGACAATGACTCCCAGATATTTAATACTTGAAGATCGAGACAAGAGTGGGCATTGACATGATGACACTGTATTGTCCTCATTACGGTTGCATGGATAGGAATGAAACCTGATTGAAAAATCTGAAGGAGCGGTTTTCGCTTTCGTTTTGCTGAAGCAGAGAAACTTGGTTTTAGTTGTATTAAGCGTTAAAAGATTATCTTTTAACCACGATGTAATCAAACTCAAACCACTTTCTGCAGACTTTCCAACCTTGGACCAATCCTTGCCATGAAAAAGTACCACAGTATCATCAGCAAACATAAGGCAATCAGCATTAGGTATATTGAGACCACATAGGCTGTTGACATAAATCAAAAAGAGGGTGGGCCCCAACGTACTGCCCTGCGGAACACCATACGTGCATTCGTTGCTTGTACTGATAAAATTATCCACTTTTACAATTTGTTGGCGGTTCTAGAGGTAATCGGTGAACCAAGAAAGTACGGTACCTCTGATTCCCATATTTTCCATTCTCCTTATCAAGATTGGTAACAACACAGTGTCAAAGGCCTTTTTCAGGTCCAGGAATACCCCCACGCAGCACTCTCCTCTGTCTAGGTAGGAAGTCAAATGGGATGTTAGTTTTAATATAGCATCCTCTGTACATTTCCCAGCCCTAAAACCGAACTGGTTTTTATCTAATAATCCCATTTTGTTGAGGTAGGTAACAAGTCTCTGGTTTACTAGTTTTTCAAGTATTTTGGACAATGTAGAGAGGAGAGAAATAGGTCTAGAGTAACTTGGGTTGTTATCATCACCGGACTTATATATTGGGCAAATCGTTGCAGTTTTAAACACAGCTGGGAACATACCACTTTTGAGGCTTAAGTTGCACATATGACAAATAGGATCAATTAAATGTTTATGAAAAACCTTGATTATGTTTGTAGAGATACCATCAATGCCAGGAGCAGAGTTAGATTTCATTTTTAAAATAATTGACCTAATCTCTAAAGGATTAGCGGGTGGCAAGCACATCGATCCAAGCGGATGTACTGTATATTTTAAATTGGTGACAAGATCTGCTTCATTGGTTTCCATTTTATCTAATGTTTGCCTAGCTAGGTTACTGCCCATAGTTGTAAAACAATGTTTACTATTAAGGTACTTTACTTTATTACTTTATTTGTGTCCAATTGCAGAGAACGTTTTAAACTCGGGTTAGCTAACTCAGATTTAAATGGCGCCACCATCGATTGTAATAAGAATAGTTACAATCGATGGTGGCGCCATACAAACCTGAGTTAGCTAACCCGAGGTTAAAATGTTCCCTGCAATTGGGCACAAATAAAGTAAAATACCTATTTAAGATATAACCACAACCATGCCACTTTCTATGTTATTATAAAAAATTACAAGTTTCATAAACACAAAGCCACCACATTTTAATTTAACTTGCCCGGTTAACTTAATCTACATGAAAACATTCACAACAGGTATAGGAAGTGGTAAATGTAATTAAATTGACCCATTGTTTTATAGAACCAAGTACTATTAAATTATTAGAAAAAAATAAAATAATAATGTAAACATTGTTCTTAATTAATTTTTAAACCATTCCGAAGTAATAAAAATAAACTTTTTTACATTTAAATTCAGTAGTATTAAACTCACCATTTTTCTGGGTTTCTTCAGCAACCGGGACTGTATTCTTTGCAATTTTTCTTTGCAGATTCAGTTCATCAACTATATCTTTAATATAGAGATACATTTTATCAGGACCTGCCTTTATAGACATTATCTTACTTGAAACCATATCAATAAATTCCTCGGACTCAGTATATGTTTTTGGTACTTGTTTGTAATAAGCTTTTATCTTTTTCTCTACAATTTTCTTCATATCATCTGTGTTTTCAAGCTGGAAACATAAATCAATAAGACTTTGATATACTGGATGGAATTCATGGCTTTTAGGATCAACTTCAGGGCTTATTGGGTCCTGTTTTGCTTTGGAAGATATTGGGTTAGGGTTTTTGTCTTCCTGAAGGGGGTCACTGGTTTGCTTCTTAGGAGATTGTGAGGCTTCGTCAGGCAATTTCATAGGTGATTCCTCTATTTCAATAACATCATTCAAACATTTATCTTGAGAGTCTTCATTTTTATTAGTTGGTTTTTCTTGAATTGGTTCAAACTCAACCTCAATTTCTGTTGGATACTTCAATATTTTTCTTCTATCTTTATTCCCACAAGGTGAACCTTTTCTTTTATTGTTTGTTAAAGTTTTAACAGGTGTATGTTTATGTGGACTGTCCTCAATAACCACAGATAATTCTGAAGCGTCGGTTTTATTTTTGGGAGGTTTTACAGGACTGTCTTCTATGGTTATTTCTATGAAATTTTTAAGTTCAGGTTCTTTGTTATTTTGTTTTTCTTGCTCTGTTACCTCCTGCTTGTCTTCTGTTTCATGGTCCTCAGGTCTGACATACCACTGAGGTCCTAACTTACGTTTAGGTACAGGTGATGGTTCATCATCATCCAGTTCAACAGTTTGTGTAACTTTTCTTTTAACATTGCTCCCACTAGGAGCATCCTTTTTTGTTCGTTTTATAGTTATACTTGGTGGTAAATTTGGTATTTTATTATGAATTTTCATTGGGTTTTGGAGTATTTTTATCTTAGGTTCAGTACCATGCTTGATTCTCATCATGGCAGTTCTTTTTTGTTCATTGCCTAGTGACTGAACTTTTTTTTTAAGTTGATTAGATGCCAATGGGTTTATTTTTAGGTTTTGCACTGGCACTAGCCCTAAACCAGTCCTTTTTGGGGACATTATGACGGTTCTCATTTGAACTTGATTGTTAGATTTACAAGCCGACGCAGGCTTTATTGTGATACCAGGTAGTTTGTTAGGTATATGAACCATAGCGTTAGGCCGTGGTTTTGTCTAAAAATAATAATTTAAATTAAAAATACATGCTAACATTGGCAATAACAGATTCATAAATATTAAACGTGAGAAACTCTTACTTTTTTAGCTGTTGGTGCCTTAGTCTCTTCATCAGAAGACCCCAATTCAATTACATCAGCCCCATTCATTCTGGCCGCCTCGATGATTTTAATCAAAAGTAATAAATATCAATATCGGCGGCTAAACTAGCTAATAGACCTCACACACAAAATAAACATCAGTTTTTATGAAAAATTCAACAACGCTAACAATTTGTAACAAGAACGAACATCGACAATTTTTTTTTTTTGTTTTATGCAAGGAAAATAATACTCCTCTAACGAGGAGAAGAACGTTAACTCCATATAAAAAACTTTGACCTTACACGTACACACGTACAACACTACCGCCGCGACGGAATAGCAAGACATCTAAGGCTACTACGAAAAGCGCAGGTATTACAAATGTTTTTAGATTTAATACCTACTGTTATATAAAACTTGGGATAAAATAATTAATAAAACGGGTATTTACGTTTCAGAATAATCATTTATTCCGAAAACCATCATTTTACTGTGTTGAGATTTCTTGTTTTCGATTTACCTGATAGGTAGGTAAACAATCATATCTTCTGATGGTGCAGCGGCAGATGTAATATAATTTAACTTTGAAAATGTAGCTTGAGTTTGGAGTGTTTGGGTATTACATAGCATTATGATTTTTGCCGCTGTTTTCTGAAATTAAATCAGGACTTTATATAGGTCATTCATGTAATGTGATTAATATTACATTAATAAATGAATAAAGTAGTAGTAAATAAAGTAGTAAAAAATATATTTTAAAATGATACCTTTTTACTATTCAGCTCAGGTATATCCATCACTTTTCCTAGCTGTTAGTTCGAGGATAGGCGAGCATAGCTTTAATGCTATGAATTTGAGAAAATTGCCAAACGGCACCTTTGGTTGAGATTTTTACAAGGCCAGGTCTTCGTATAATCTGTAAATAACTCGTACATTCATAACAGTATCATTTAGTACCTGAACTGACAAGATTTCTTTATAAACCAACAGGAATAGCAAGCTTCTGCGCTGCAACTGCAAAAGATTTGTTGTGTGTTTGCCCAAGTATTAAACAAAAATAACAGGAAACACATTTATTGCAATTGTATAATCAGAAAATAAAACAATCCATCAAGAATAATTTGGTGCAAATTAGGTACCTCCAAGACAAAATACTTACTTAGTTATATTTTGATTTTCTTGTTCGAGAAATCTGTGGTAGGTTACAGATATGTCTCTGGCTTCCGTTTTTCTGCACTTTCTGTGGTGGTTGACCCACATCTTTCTTTTTATCTTTTAACAACCAAAAATCACCCAATTTAGAGCCGTCAGGCCGTAAGAGTGTTTAACTATATAGAAAAGGACTTTTCATTAGTAAATCCTAGCGAAAATGTTAGAGGCACTTTTGTAGTCAAAGACACTGGTTGATACGTTTAAATGAAAAGACAACCACAAACTTGATCACAAAAATAAACACAAATGGCGGCCATACTTGTTTTAATTAAGTATCGACTTGACAGCATCAGTGTTCCTGAGTATTACCGTAAAAATAGCATAAAAATATGTAGACGCCATTATTAATATCTGTTTAAAAGTAGCTTGCCTATAGGTATCTTAAAAGCCGAAGTTAATTACTGAACTACTTTTCGTCTTCAATCATCAAATGAACACTGTACCGAAATTCGGGTCTAAAAACATAAAAGGCTTTTAATAACGTAACAGATTACTAAGAGAGTTAATATTAATAGATAGAAGGGTGGTAGTGAAACGATATTTTTCTTATTTAAAAAAAAAATCCATAAATAAATTATAGAATAATAAAATATTAAGAACTGTGTAAAAAGCTACAGAATCGGCAACACAATCAGCGACTCCCAATCAGTGTGAACATTTTTAATTTATAAATTTACTAGTTTTTACCGGTTCGGCTTCGGATGCTTTAAATTCGAAATAAAACTCCTTTCTCTGTACTATGTATGTATACATGTAAACCTTCATCTTGAAGCACTCTATCTATTAAAAAAACCGCATCAAAATCCGTTGCGTAGCTTTAAAGATTTACGCATACATAGGGGCAGAGAAAGCGACTTTGTTTTCTACTATGTAGTGATATTTTTTTCAACGGGTCTATAATAGCAACCCGCACTTATAAAAATGCAAGGTAAAAATTGCTTGTATGGAACATATGGACCCTGCGGTTTAATGGCTTGGTCGCCATGACCTTTAAGCCAAGCGAGAGCGAGAGTGTTGCCAACTCGGATTTTGAAAAAGGCGTAGGCCAGATAAGAAAATTACGTAAAAATAGTAACATTTCTATATGAGAAATACGTAGGTCTACGTACTTTTTAGATAAAAGCAAATAAAATGTCAATTTATAAGATCCTACAAGTTGCAGACAGACAGCAGATAGATAAAACTAGTCAGAAAGATATCCCCGCGAACATAAATAATAATAATAAATAAATATTACAGCAGCCAGTTAGTTTTTACATTATCTATATGACTACATACCACATATATATGAAACGGGAAACCGACTTCCACGCGAACTATCTTTTTTTTTAAACCGCTCATTACAAAATCATACAAAAAACATTTCATTTTGTAATAAATTAAAAAATATGTTATAAATAAAAGTTTTTATACTATAGATGAATATTTAACAGATAAATGAACAAATATGTACAAACTTATCCAAAAGACATATCCTACTTACATATAAAAATAGTAAAATAAAAATTAACAGATGATGTGAATATGTAAACTAATATTTTCAACAAGTACCTTATCTTCCTCTCTCCTAATTGTTTGTGCCCGACAGGGTCCACCTTTTATAAGAACCTTAACTACTGTGGATAACAAAATAAATAATATTTATTATTTTGATTTGAGTAGGTAGCTATTTGTCAGTCATGTTGAATCGAATTTATACCGCTTCATTGAGAAAATAAAAGATGCAGTTGCCATTACAATTAAAAACGATAAGGGTTGTCACCATGACAAGTGACAATAAAAGTTGCGTCAAGCGTCAAAATAAATCGGAGACCCACCAACAATTTATCCGTAAATCGTATTTTTTTAATTTTATCGATTAGATTAGTACGATGATCAAACTGTTTTCACTAAAACAACAGAAAAAAGATGAGGAAGGTTCGGCAAGAGCTGGTGGATCACAAAAGAAGGCGTCAGCAGCGCAATTACGGATTACAAAAGGTAAGATGAATCACAAAAAGGAACCTGCTGTAAGAAACTCTTGAACCGACAAGACCTGCGTTGACCTCTTACTTACTGTACATCTATCTCTTAAAAATAAAACAGTAACATTCATGGGGTTACGATAACACTTGTTTCAAAAATATGAAAGTTGTAGTTTACAAAATCTGTACCTGCAGAGTCAAGTTCCAAAATTTTAAAATTTTATACCACCAATAAGTATTTTTTTTTCATTTTATTTTTCTTTCAGACTTAAATGAATTAAATCTTCCTAAGACATGTAACACAGAGTTCCCGGACCCAGATGATTTACTCAACTTTAAGCTAATAATATGCCCTGATGAGGGGTTTTACAGAGGAGGCAGATTTGTATTTAGTTTTAAGGTGGGTTTTTTTTTAAATATCAGTCTCTTATCATGTTCTCATTTATTTAATCCTTATTGCACATTTATTCAGGTAGGACCAAATTACCCTCACGAGCCCCCTAAAGTGAAATGTGAAACAGCAGTATATCACCCAAACATAGATTTGGAAGGAAATGTTTGCCTCAATATTCTCAGAGAAGATTGGAAACCTGTGCTCACAGTGAACTCAATAGTATATGGTCTTCAATATTTATTCTTGGTAAGTTGGAGTTATTAAGTTAATTATATCCACAGTATAATAATGTTTAGCAGCAGAGTATTACTTGTTTTTGTGCAATGAATTGTTTCACAAACAAAGTTAACAAAATAGTCATCTTACAAACATTAAAATAAGAGCTTTTTTTGGTTTGGTCTTCTATTTATTTGGTCACAGTTTTAATTGAGAGAAAGTTGAGTTGACACCAATTTGTGTGAACCTATATTTTCTTTTTGACAATGCACACAAAAACGATTGTTATTGAAATACCTTTATCTTGCATTAAAAAGTGCTGTGTTAGAGTTTTGAAAAGTTCCTTCTACCTTACCTTTTGATTAGGCATATGGGAGACTTCACTTTCGTGAAACTTTCATGAATGAATTTACAATACTGTCAAGTTGTTAATTATTGTTACTTTGAATTCTATTCAATTAAGAAGTATTTGTTAAATAAAATATAAGTAGGTACACAATTTTCGGGAGTACTGGCACACTTAGCAGCTAATTAGTATTAAACCTGTGCAAAAATCTAGAATGGTAGTAATAAATGCCAACATTAAAATTATAGTCTTATTAAGACTTTGTAGCCGCAATTTTAACCGCATGAGCCTTTGCCACCCCTGAATATGTGAAACTTGTGTAGGTTGGTAATAATTTGTTCGCCAGGCTCAATCGGTAAAAATCTATTGATACAACAATAGTGTATGTATTAATAAACAAATAATGCTACATACATTTTAATGGTAACTGGATCTCAGAATTTCAGGATAAATACTAGTTTTGTTAACAGGAACCAAACCCAGAAGACCCCCTGAACAAGGAAGCGGCCGATGAGCTTCAAAGTAACAGAAGATTGTTCGAGCAACATGTCCAGCGAGCGATGCGCGGCGGTTACGTCGGATCCAACTATTTCGAACGCTGCCTCAAATAACACAAACATAATATAAAACTGTAAATGAATAAACAATCTCAATTGCACTTTCTATTTACTGTTTATATGCTACTCAGATAACATTCATGATGAGAATTTCCTTAAGATATAAGATTTATATCTTAATTATAACGATATTCTACATTGAATATAGGTTGCCCATATTTTTACTTATGGAGTTAACGGTTGTTCAGAATAGAGGTCGCTTTATCACTGCATTAACGATGTAATTGGATAACGGTTAAGTGCAGATGGCGCCACATATATAAAACGTATACTTGGTTTGACGAAACTGGATTTTTGTGCGTCATATGGCCAATTCGAGTGGTACAATTGATTTCGGTGAGTGGCTCGTCGGATTACGTTCTAAATAAATGATGGACGTGAAGTAAGCTGCGGGTGTGAGTAGGCCGCGTGAGTCACGGTCGAGCGGTAACTGGCTGCCCGAGCGCCGCTCGCCACTCTGCGTCCGTCAGTATATCGAGGAACTCCGACCCGACCGCGCGTCTCTCTCCCCCGTGCTTGGATAGAACCATATCGCGCTCAAGGTAGAGCAGTTTCAACACGCGTTCGGTTGCGAAAGTGTGCGCGATGATATACAAGTGAGAGTCGCTATTTAGCCAGAGACTGCTCATCTTTCACGGTGAGCCCGTTGTTGTAGAGACATTCGAAACTCTCCAGCTGAGAGGGACGAGGGGCGCCCGACGCCGTCCTCTTGCACGCTACGCCGACGTTCAACACACCTACTTAACCTGAGACAACCAAAACCAATTTTTAATGTGTCAAGTCAGTATAGCTTATTGCTGCTACGTCAGATCGGTGAACGCCTCGAGCAGGAACTACAAGGTTATGCAAATGAGTTCTGAACGGTTCTATACCAGGGGTAACCAAAAGACCATTCACAATTTTAATAAACTTTAACGATTAGTCGAATTGTACAGTGTAATTAGTGCTTATCTGTCTTTTCTGTGTCATCTTTTGGTATCGCGTTCGCTAGTTGCAAAAATTACTGTGGAGTTGGTGTGATAAGTCGCCCAGTGTACTGTTCAGGCGTTTGGACTGTTCACGATAGAGCTCGATCAGCTGTTGAAAATGGAGGCCCAGCAGGAGACGCTGTTGTCTCGTTGCGAGATCCCTATCATCGACCTCGCTCATATAGGTGAGTTCCTTTAACTTTTACCTTCTTTGGCGGTCATAAAGTAAGAGTTCTTTAAACCTAACGGTCGCTCGGTCCGGATTTCTCGTTTAAAACTCGATATAATCGCACAAAGCTGTCTACCTGAGTATCCCATTTAGGTAGTCGGATGCGTTTGCGCCGACAGCTGTGCCGATCCATTTGTTGCCATGACAACAGATCGCTGCATCCCGTTCTCTACGAGTTCAAAGACCGCATGCACATCGGAGTCACTTTGTATTTAATACAGAGTCATAATACTTAAAGAGATATACTTAATAATTTACTATACTTAAACGAATAATGATTACCAACAAACAAAGCCGTCTGCTGTTTAAATATTTTTCTTAATTAAGATAAATGCACTTACCTACTTTGTTTAAATCGCTGTATACTTGAATTACATCAGGTTCCCTCTAATTTGAACGTATCTTCTCACACCTTTTAACTAGCTCGTTGATATTATAGTATTCAAACAGACACACGCTTTTAGCTGCAATAAACACAATACGAAGCACATGTCAAAACGTAAACAAAGACCGAAGTCATTGGAACGATGAGTAACTAGAGAAAATACACTAACGCTTCAGCTATAGTTAGCAGACTAAAGTGAGTCACATCACATAAGTACATAGGACATACATACCTACCTCTAATTAGTGTATTGGTTTTTACGGAGAATACTCGTTTCCTTGATTATCCATCGTAAAAGAACACGCAATCCAATTCTACAAAAATGATGATATTTTTTTAAAGAACCTACTTACGTAACTACGTTATTTTTACATAAGTTTCTACAAGTAACCCGAAAGTAATTAAGCTTATTGTTTGCTGTATAAGTTGACTTTATGACTATAAACGATAAGCGACTTATTGCGGATTTCAATTGTCATTATTATCTTCTGATTGTCTTGATGGTAAATAAATTGACTCTACGGTCTACCTAACATTTCATAAATCAAATAAAGATACAGGAAGTATTTTTGTTAAAATTACAGGCTTTAGCTTAATTTATGATACCTCCGAAAAAGAGATCATACCGACATAATAGTTACCTACCTGAAATATTAGAATACCATTGCACGTTCAAATACAACGCTTCTCACATAAAATTGGGAGTCCATTATTATTAACAACTAAACAGGTTGGTAAGAGGCTGATTCAGATTCTTGGGTTTTATTTCACAAGGGGCCGACGGAAAAAAAGGCTAAGGCAGAAGGGCAACGCCCGGTCTGGGCCTTAGTAACCCCCGGTTACTTGTTAGTAACATGCGAGACCTAAACTGGGCAAGAAAATACCACGAGCTTGGTTAAGATATTATATACTTATTTTACCTTCGGCAGCACCTTGGGCATTAGTATTCACCGCATTACTATGTAGATACTTCTCAGAAAATAGACCTACATAATAGCTGCATTTCCATAGCGTATTTTCCTAGTTAGGTCATACCCACTTAGGATAACACTCAACGATAACATAACATGCCATTGCCAGTTATGCACTAACTACGGGAAACTACCTCGGGAGGAAATTCCGCTAAAACGTTTTTTTCCGTAATAAATTTATAATTGTTGTCAAAAATACGAATAAAGTAACCACTTGGTAACGCAAGCTTGCTGTAAAAGACAGTAAGATTTTGTTTTCATAATAATATCATCAATAAGAAGATGATAAGTAGGTACCTTCTCAACACCAAGTTCAATATTACGAGATAATTTTAACCTCAACTTATCTAAACCAGCTCTTGCAAAATTTAATGGAATCCAATAGAACCTTGACGTCTAAGTGTTAAATACTTAATTGTCAGTTCTAAAAATTTCGCGTGCACACAGGCCCAATATGTATATAAGTATTTGCGTTAGTTGTTATAAAAGCATCAGTAATTTAAACAACTTTATCTTAACGCCTGTATTTGATAAGATTGGTACATTTCAAACAGCGACTTCTAAAGAATGTCACGGAAATCACTTTTATTGGTGTAATAACTAGTTTTCGCGCATGATATGATATCACATGCAAAAAGGTTTTTAAATGCCAAATTATAGTTTCATAAATATAAGTATTGTAGAGTTGTGGGTATCAGGTGATCATGAAAATTCAAAGTTATGATACGTAGGTAATTTCTTATTTTTCTCTATACATATCAGACCAATGACAAACATTTCGATAACCAAAAGTCTTTTGAAGATTAGATTAATACATCGTGTTTATTGGCAAGATTAAACTCATAAGTTACTGTTAAGGTACTTTTTCAACTAATTGTAATTTCTTAATAAGTTTATTTTGGCTAGATAGGTACCAAAATTTTGTAGAAATAACCTTCAAAGTGTCACGTATTTTGACAGTTGCAATTTGAATCGCCTCATGTGGTCTACAGCTGAACAAAACTTGATAAAAAATACGTCACTCTGATAACTGCTATCGTGTTATGTAGCTCCTACTTTTTATGAATTTACTGGTTGTAAGTAAAATATTTTTATTTTGATTGCAAGTTGGAATGCTTTGTTTGTTCGTTATTTGATTATTTGTATAAGTAGTTTCACAATAGATTGAGTATCGCATATACGATTTCCATTAAGTATATTAGGTACATATGTTACGGCTAGTACCCGAAGTGCGGTTACACCTTTTTTCAGTTTTAGCCGGTTGGTAGACTTTTTTATATGGAAAACTGTAGCAAAAAATATATTCCTATAAATATAAAAACTGGCTTCAATCATGAGTCGACGGAGTCCCGCTAGGCGGGACTCCTTTTTTTGGGCGTTATCAAAAAAGTAACCTAACTAACCTAACCTATTGATGTTCTAACCGGCTAAAACTAGGTGTAGCCGCACTTCGGGTATTAGCCGTAACACATACACAAGCAGGTGATAGTAAAATAAGTTTTAAGTAAGTATATTGTGAAGGTTTTTGTAAGAAGCGTAACCACCGGAGAAAATAAGTTGTTATAACTTAATGGTGTTTGAAATAAATCGAGTGTTTACTGTATACTTACATTCCAAAGCTTGATTTAAACTGGTTATAAGTACTTAAGCAAAAACGTTATCGATAAAATAAGGTAGATATAGTTTCAGCGATACTGATCGCTCGTGGCGAATACAAGTTATGCCTACAACCTATAGGTATTTCAGTTTATTTTACGTCACAATGTTATTTAATTTAATGTTATTTCACAAGAACAAGCCCACGCAGGCGCACTATGAATACCTACTTTGTGTTCGCTGTCCAAATGAAACTTTCACGAATCGTGTCAAACACGTTTTGTACGTTACTGCAATTACAAAACGTGATTGCATTTTTTAAATAACAATATTCAATTTTTTACTTACCTTTGGAAAGAGCTAAGCTGTTGTATGCAGTATAATTTTTTACCTGGGTACGGAACTAACGTTAGCCTACTGCAAATATTTTTGATATTAATGTTTCTAAAGTCTGTTTTTTAAACTTACATGTTAGTCCAGAATTATTACTTATTTGAAATTAAGTACTTATAGAAGAACAATTACAACAATGATCGGTATTTGCGACATCCCTAGTGGCGACGGACATCCCTAGTTGGCGTCATACCGATTACCGCGAATTGCATTTGAGCTATGGCGATTGCGTGTATCTTTGTTTTGAATTGAAAACTTCCACATTATAAGTCATTCTGATTAAATACCTATAGTTATTTTGTTTTTATAGTACCTACTTACTTAAGTTTAATAGAACTTAACTCTTTTCTCGGAAAAATAATTTAAAAAATAACTTTTTACTCTTTATATCGATGACCATCTCAGTTTAATTTGTAAGAATATAAAGTAATGGAGTTTTACTTTTACTTTTACTGCGATCTCATCACAGTTACGTACATAAAACTGTTAATGAATACAACTTCAATTCGTGTTTTATGGAACTCACTTATTAACAAACAATTTAGTAAAAGCGAAACTTTAAAAACAAAGAAGACAATAACTATATTAAGGAAAAATACAGATAAAACCAAAGTTTTCCATCAGTGAATGGTACTTATTTGAGACATTTTGCGTTTAGCTACACACTGTGGCTACACAATAATTTCCTTGGAATAATATCACTTGATTAAAACGTGATGTGTGACCTAATCATACCGCAAACCACATTTATAGGTACTCAGAGTTATACTTGCACCAAACTGAAACTAACCTTTTAGTTTCTGTAAAAACTACTCATTTTACAAAGTATGTTATTTTAAAACTGTTGGTATAAAAATAAAGTGAATTGGTTAACTGCGTTTCGTAGGGTGTCAATTTTCTTTCGCAACCAAACTAGGTCAGAAACACTTTTAACCACTCAAAATTTGTGAGGAATACCTACATCAGAAGTTATAAAAAAAAAAGAATTAACTTTGAAACGAATATGAATAACTTGCTGCTTCGAATTTGAAATAGACTTAGGTTTTTGCTGAGTATATTTATAGTTATATTTCATAAGTAACTCCAGTAACTGTGGACATCTTGTAGCTTAAGAAGGTATATTTTTGTTATCAGTAAACAAATAAATATCTAACTTATCTTAGGCTTATTGATTAAGGGGGAATCACTGAAATTTTAAACTGAAGATATAGATAAAACTTGTTTTTCTTAAAGAATTTCCAATTATTCAAAAGCTTTTTAGTAACGACCTTTTTATTTTTACCGATGATTATCTATTTTGGAATTTTAATACTTAAACTTGTCAAGTCATAGAAAAACACATAACTTATGATTATTAATGCTAAGAGTTCGAATCATAATTATATAAATTAATTGTATTTTTCAAGTTTCTGTATTTTGCTACGACGGATTCCCCCTATAGGTACCGCGTTGAAGTCTTTTAGAGGTCCGTAATTGACCTTTCGTAGACAGTTCGTAGACATTATAATCAATTTATTATTTACCATTGTTAATTTTCAACTTTATTTCGTAATTTTTATGCGTTTAATTTCCTATCACGAAACCTATATAAAAAAAAGTTAAAGCTATATTTTAAGAATTTGTTTAGTAATTACATGGAATTTTGTTTTTTTTGCGACTAACATTATCAACTTAATTAATTGTGTTTTTGTTTATATGTATTCATGTTTTGTTTTTTCCAGCAAAAATCAAAATAAGAAGAGGAAAACAAATAACTTAAATAATAATTAATTTTACATATTGTGCTTTGCAATTTCATACTGGTAAAAGAACGATTTCAACATGAATGCTGTGTAGAGCAACATTATAAGTATCTTTCATATCCGTGGCAGGATCTTAAGTTTTTTAAGGTTTCATACTAAAAAAAAAAACATATTTATTCGTCAACTTTAGCTCGAAATGGCATCGGAATATGCAACACCATATCAGTCATCGTCCTTTGTTGAAACGATCACGGCATGCAATGACGCCAACACCCGATTGTCGAGTGCCATGTGTGTACACAGAATTCGCAACAATTGTTCTCTAATCCATACAAAATACTTATTTGTCGAATGTAGTGTCATTGTGTTTGAACAGCGTGAAACTTGGACTCTGTTTGATCAGTTTTGGTACAGGCCGCGTAAACCGCTGAATCAAATAAAACTGAACACTAGTCAGTCAGCAAATTATGGAACAGTTATTATGAACATTCGTAAGTTTCTTTTATGCTCCTGTCAGGAAAAGGTCTCATGATTCGTTGGGTGTTCAGAAGTGTTGAGCTTTTGATTCTGGTTTAACGGATTTTGCTGCTGACTGTACGTCTCAAAGGTGTTTGGAGATGCTTCTGATTGTAAACTCTCAAATTACGCAGTTAGATACTACGTTTAGGTTTATTGACTGGTGATAAAAACTACTTAAGGTATAACTTCCTTGTTATTGGTAGATAATTGTAATCTTAGGTTCTGGAGTTGGTTATCGCTCCTGATTGTAAGTTACGAAGGTCGTCAGTACTTTGACCCTACAACTTGGACACTTTTTGTCGTGTCAGATAATATTGACTTTGACCGCAACTAGTCCCTGTTTAACCGAAGGACGTACACTTATCACTTAGTTTTTAACAAAAAGAGCCAAATAAAGCCTTTTGCATGATACTGTAATACATATCGAATAAAAAGATTCTTTTGAGCTTTTGAACCAAAAGCAAAACATGTACAAAATGAAAATATAGTTTGTTTTTGTTAAAATATGAGCGTTGCG
This sequence comes from Emmelina monodactyla, assembly GCA_916618145.1. Classification (NCBI taxonomy): domain Eukaryota; kingdom Metazoa; phylum Arthropoda; class Insecta; order Lepidoptera; family Pterophoridae; genus Emmelina; species Emmelina monodactyla. The sequence continues at coordinate 7,694,420 of OU745304.1, read as the reverse complement.
TATAATTAATATTCTATTACAACGTTTGAAATGTTTTTATATGTGTTTTCTATTCTTTTTAGTGGAGAGTTTTTTCTACATATTTATTCCCCTTGAACACGTTCGAATACTTAGATGAAAGCTTAGATGAAGGTTGAAAGCTAGATCAACAAATTTTCATTTTTTTTTTTAATTTGAATAATCTTAAAAAAAATGTTTAAAATCCAATTCAAAACACTTTTACTCCTTGAATCGATCCTGCCCATTCTCTGAGCATATTTGCAACGGGTCGAAAGCCACTAAATAATCATGTGTAGATTTATTGGTAAAATAGGTCAGCAGTTGTCTCAGTTGAAGCATCACATGGATTTGTTTAAGGGTTTATTAGAGGCACGTGTACTGATAATGGTTGAATACGTCGACTAATGCATAGACAACGTTGGGCAACCAATCAGATTTGAAATACGTTGAATCTAGAAAAGTTATAGGTTTAGTAATAAAAACAATAAGTATAGAAAAAAGGTTCTTTATTAAAAAATATTCTGTGGATTTCCTTTACTACGAAGAATGAAGTATTTTTACGATTATTTAAGAAATGTCGCTTAGAGTCATGTCGTGTTACGTTGCATACGCTAACGCAGCGCAGGTACTTTACGGTAATTCCTACATCTGCTTTGCTTTACGATTCAACCTATCCTCAAGGTAATGTAATGTACAGTAATGTACAGTACGTTTGAAGGAAGTCTAGATACGCAAGCTCTATCTGGCAGTTCCATCAAAATAGTTAAAATAGCTCGAACCTTTTGAAACTGTCCTGTGTTTCAAGTTGTAGGAAAAACCTCTTATCACATCGGATACATTTTCCTGCATATACGTTTTATGCCTTGAAATAGCCATTACGATCATTTCCCGTTTTATCTATTTACCTTGAAACATAAGTAACTGTATTCTAACTCACTTTACCAGTCTATGTATTGAACAACTTTCCTTGTTAGACGTCGTAAACTGTTTGAAATGAAAGTAGTTTTGCATTTTAGTGACAAGAGCGGTTCAACAGTACTTAAACTACGGTTGTAGACCAACTCATTTGTTACTGGCCACCCACATAAAGTATTGCTGTTGGGCTTAATTTACAGTAAAATAAAATAAATACAGGTATTGCTTTTTTTAAAAATATATATTTTTTTATTATGTACTTACTTACTTTTAGTTTTTTGTGTATGTAACTAAAACTTGTATCATACACCTTTTTCTTTAAAAGCCTACTAGATTTATTATCATTAGGTACTTTATCTAGATTTCTAGTTAAAAGGATAATAACTTTATAATAATTAAGTAATTAATCGAGTGGATGCTTATTTTCAAGTAATTCTTAGAACCTCTTCCACCTCGTAATTACCGTCGTTCAATAAACATTGTTTTATTATCGACTAGTTTGTGGGCAAATACTTATTTTAGCTAAACGAATCTCTGAAACAGGTGTTCTCTTCTTTTTTTAACCAGGAAGAAAAGTTCATTTCAATACAAAACAAGCAAAAAAGTTGCCTTGTTATTTATACATATATTTCTTTTTATATTCTATTCAGCTCTGTAAGTAATCAATAGTTTGCCAGCCACCACCGATTGCTTTAAATAAACACAAATAGAATGTCTATTTATTCACTGTAATCAGAGAACGGCTAGTTTTTTAAATAGAATTCACTTTCTATCCTTTGTGTCACCTTGATCAATCGGTTAGTCGAAAAAAGTGGCATAGTTAAACGTTATACTGGTGGAGAAATCGATTTGTCTAACCGTTATTAATAGCGTTAGTATCTAAATCTTACTTCAACGTGTTAAATTAATAGTTTATGCTACATTGCTTAAACTTTCTATCAGCTTATATTAAATCAAAATTATTGAAGTTTCTTACGAATTTAGAAATTAAATTCAATGTTTGTATCCTTTCAATATGTTTTCAAGGTGTTATTATTAATAAAATATTATTATATTATTATTTTATAAAATGTAAGTAAATGCAATTGTAGTACTTTCTTACATAATATAAAATATTCATTATTACAAAACAGTATTTGTAACATTATTACGTCATTCATCATCATGCTATCAATATTGAATATTAATTGAATATTAGATAAAAGGTTGACCTTTGGGTTATAAAACTGTGTTGCTAATGACGATCGGTCATTCAATTAATTACAAATAGTGACACCATACATTACTATTTAAATTTATATTTTGTTTAAACTGCCTTCCAGAGTCTACATACCTGGACATATAGATTAACTACGAAATCAGTACGTATAAAGTGCTTTCGCAAGGCACGTTAAGAAGTTACTGCACTGAATAGTGTAGGATTTTTGTATTTAACTTTATTATAGCTCGACTTGAGAAGGATATCGATAAATAAATATTCAATATGAGAACTCGTTTCTAGTGCCCTCTACTAATTGGCACATTGGAAAACGCTAACTATAGACTTCTATAGGTATTAAAACAACTATAAAAATATTATATAAAAATCAATGCTTTACCTACACGTTGAACCATATAAAAAGCGCACTTCCCTGCTCATTAAGCGATCAAAGCATCTGTGGTATTACACGTGCAATAGAACCAGCAAACAATGGTAAACGTGAACGAAATGATTCGATTTTCTCTGTGAGCAATTAATTAAACAACCTGAGATAAGCAATACACGCTAGGTGCCACGTGTGTTAATCTCGTGATTCATTTAACTTGGAAGCGGAAACCGTAAAAATATGAAACATAGCTTAAGAGTTATTGGATTGGAAATGGAAGCAAAGGAATACAAATACTCTATATGTATGTATATATAGCAATACGAATGAATCTCCTAGATACTTCTCCTGACATCTGTAAACGCTGGACTCTAATTCAGCTTAAACTTCGTGTAACATACAACCTAGGCGAGAGAAATGGGAGTATATTTTAAAATAAGTAAGTATTACCATTAGGTAACAAGAGGTCACAAAAAATATCAAGCTTTTACAGACTTAAAAAATACCAAACCAGAATAAAATTACTGTAAATTGCTATTATTTTGTCGTGGTTTATAAGCTTTATCAGAGCTCAGGACGTATGAAGGTAGTAATAATTAAGTAGGATTATTAAATCGAGTTTGTTCAAAGTTAATTGAACCGCCATTAATATTAGGTGCGTAATGTGACCTACAACTAATTAACCTTCGAAGAGTTCCTTGTAATATAGACCACCTTGGTCATACCATTAGCAAAGTAGAAATGTCTAGGTTTTACCTTATAGATTGTACACGCACTTACATCAACAAATACGTCTAATCGATACATAATCTCATGAAAATGTTGCGCAGAAGTAGCAAGACTGTCAAGATTTTTAATTATAGTTACTTTAATTAGGGCAATAAACAGTAAATCAATCTCTGAAATGAGAAAATACAAATATTAGCTTTGAAAAATAAGACGCATAAAGAAACTGACAATAAACGGCTGATAGTCAAAGATAAAACTTATATCTTGACAGAATTATCTTCTTTCCCAAATCATAGGTAGTTCTTCTTTCTCAATAAAAGAACCATATTATTTTTTATTTCTTTATACTTTTTTTTCTAAAATAGGTAACATACCTTAGTAACCATTTTGTAATACATACAACATTTTTAATAATTTCCTCAACCATATGCCTAACAATAGAATTTCAAAGTAGTAGTTTTACATTGTAGCATAGGTTCTCTACCTTAGCAGACTCTATCTAAGAGAAACCAAGGATGAACAACCATGACCAAGGATAAGTAGGAAACGTAGAGGAAAGCGAATCTTTAGTTCCTCGTGTATTGAATATGTAAATATTTAGGGCTTTGACGTTGGAGATAAAGAATAATTTAATAATTTGTTTATACATATTTCATACCATCGCCAAATTTTTATACAGTGAGAAATAAATGATAAGTAATAAACATATAACATTCTAACCAAATCCTTAAGTACGCATTTTGAATATGTATTCGTTTCAATGTGTTTAGTATCTTTGAGATGCGAAAGCTGTTTCATAAGTTTAACGTTAAACTAAACAACACTACTTATACTTAATTTTAAAGGCTGTTAACGAATATGGAGGACGAATAAAGACACCTGAAGGGATGAAATCTTAACCCTTATCTTAATCGTTTTTTAATGTTTTTAATAAAGCAATTTAAAACAAACATTAAGATAAACCATTGTTTGTGTTCTAATAAGAAGGATGTTGATACTTATAATAATTGGATTGAATTCTCGAGTTGACAACAATTGTACAAAAGCTGTAAAAACATTTGATCGTTATATTATTTATGTATTGTATACTCTTCTATCATTATATTCGTGAGTAATGTAATGATTGTAATTAAGACGTAAATTGCGAACATAACCACGCATTTCCGCGTGTGAGCGGCCTTGGTCGGCGCGTCCGAATTATTTGTAAATTGTAGATACTAGCTACAGACACCCACTTTTGAAAATATTTCTAATATACCATATCAAATGTAAAATGTTTCATTAATTACAACAGTTCCTACAAAAGTTTTAAAATAATCTTACTGAATAACACCAATAACATTTGGCAACATTATTAAAAAACTGGAATCTTCGCCATTCCATACGTGCGATGTGTGCGGCGCACACAGGCGCCTAAGAAAGAGGGTCGCCGGATTGTTTTTTTTTAATACAACATAGTTGAAAAAATTGTCTAAACAGACTAAAAAGGCGCTTCATAGGTTTCGCACACAGGCGATGCTTAGGGTCGAAGCGGCCCTGGCCATTATTATTTCTTCTTTCCCTCCTTTCCATTGACGTTTTTGTCTTTTTTTAATAAATTAGTTAAGGTACAATAAAGTCTATCATAGCCATTTATATATATTTTAAAAACGAAGTATTTATCGCCTTACATATAATACATATTTACCTATACCTATACTACTTATAATTATTAATACAAATGCCTATACTTAGCATTCACCTCCAGTGTTATCTTCATTCTTTTTACTCTGTAAGGTTGTTAGGTATTTAAATGTTAACGACATGGAATCTCAACAAGGATATTCCCCGGAAATAACATTGTGTACATATACTATGAGTGTTTGTATCTCTTGAAGCAGACAGGAAAATACTTTACATTCCTTACAGGCAAAGTATTGGAATAAAAACTAGCAAACTGCTAATAACTCGGGCAAAAAACGTCTTTTTTAAAATTTAACTCTATCTACTATTATAGAGAGTAAAATTTATAGCTTTTTATTTTATTTTATGGCTGATTAATGCCTTCGTTAAAACCAACTCGGACCAAACGTAAATGCACTTACGTATACGTTGTACATATACGTGCATAATGTCCGTAAAACTGTGTTATGTCACAGTGTTCCACATTCGAATCGTTAGAAAGTAGAGCGGCGGCGGCAACGCTTTTCGCACTCCCGTGCAGCGCAAAGATCAAACATTAACAGTTACAAACATTTTACGTATCCATGTCAGAGCGCCAGTTTTACGGTGCTTCCTTTAAAATCCTGTTATCCTCATTTAGAACATACCAAAAAATATTTTTTAGATACTAAGTTTTTTTTTCCAGTAGCAAAAATACAACGTTTCTCAAATTTTATTTTTAACACACTTGCTCAGAAAGTGCGCTTTATCATATCGTTTTTAGGGCCATAAACCGAGCTATAACCCTCTCGTGCATAATAATAAAGGTAGTGATTTACTGCAAATTATATGCTAGTTGCCAGAACATTTTTAATTTGATCGGGTAATACAGTTTTTTTTTGTTTTTATGCCACTGAAAATCAATTTATATATTCGGAATAAATAAATGTGTCCATTATGTGTACACTTTGTTAAAAAAAACACTCGTAAGAACAAAAGGGATTTCAGCAGGGATTTGCTTTGGTTATACCCACTATTAAGTTTTTTTATTTTTGATTACATAAAGGTGAGTGTTGACGTCTTTAATACTAAAACATCTAAGATTTGGACGGCTTATTTTTAGTCTCCTTAACAAAAATATTTTATTTTATGTTAATATGCCATTTTTCTGCAGTAATTAAACAACTGATTAGCTTTCAATTGTACACACTATAATAAGAATTCTCTAGATGAAAGTAACATTATTAAGAAAAAAAATAACACAATAATTAATGGTAACTATTGGTTCTGAGGGAAAAGTAAAGGTTTGGATTATCAATTTCTCAGAAAATTCTTATATTTTTTGAAAGGTTTCCAATTAATTTCACGGATTCTAAAGAAATGGTGAAAATATACAAACTTCTTTGGCACATTGAAGCGATTTGGGTATTTTTTGCGTCTTCATTTGCTTTCGGAAAGCATATTTTTAATAATTTCAAGTTTTTATCAATCCGTAACAATGTGTAACAGAGTAACAAACATAAAAATAAAAGCTTTCTGAGGCATAATGTTAAGGCTAATAAAATTGGTTGGTATCTATCTACGTCAGCAATTTTATTTCTCAGAAGAAAAATAAATAAAAAATCTTATTGACGTAGGTTCTTAAAATGTTCCTACTTCATAATCCAAAAAAGCTGGAAATCCCAGCTGTTTACAAAAACGTCGACCTTTTGGTCAAATGCTAAGGTCGACGAATGATTATCAAAAAACTATCTACGTATACACTTAAAACTACATTATCAGGCAATAAAATTTAATTACGAAAATAAGCTACTAGTGCCTTTTTGTATAATCCCAAAAACACTACATTCTAATTTATTGCATTTTATTATATAAATACAATGATACAAATAGATCGAAACAAAATAAAACATCAAGTCATAATACCACAAAACGTTTTAGCTATAACAATTGAAATCGATTGTCACAATAAAAACTAAATTATTTATCCGCTAACCTAAATCCAATTAACGATCGTAGCATTATAAACACAAGCAAAATATAACATGGGTCGATCCGCTAAACCATGTCAGGGTCCCTATGTACCACTGCAGTTCAAATATTCAATTCGCAAGGCCTTACCTACTTGTAATACATGCAATCATCTATGTAGCTCATCTAGCTAAACTCTAGAATAATACAGTTAGCATAATTTAACGTGGTTACAAATATATTGCACTTGTAATACTTAGATTATATAGATTGTAAAACTATATAATTTTAGTCTTATAAAATCCGATAAAATCCAAGACATCTCAATAAGCCTATTAAAATCAAAGTTGATTTGATTCCGATTATGGTAGTAATCAAAAAGGGTAACTTTCGTTTTTTTCATTCTTGGCGTTTCAACTACCCCAACATATGTAGTAGGTAGATAGTGTTATGCATAATCATTATCATTACATCATAATTATCATTACATAGTATAAATCCAAGTCGCTAATTCTTTCTGTTTGTAGGTTTGTCCGCAAACTCCTGTACGAAATGGATCTTCATTTGGTTTTCGCCATCTTTTAGGGAATTTATTCATTTAAATTTGTAAATAATTAAAAATCAGTAAAAGTTTCTTTAAGTTGGCTAAAATTCTACTTATCGGAAGCAGGTCGTGTAAATCTACACCATTGCGAAGCGTGGGCGGATCGCTAGTAATAGGTATAAATCTTAGTCGCTAATTGTGTCGGTTTGTCCGCTAACTCCTTTTAAACTACTTAACAGATTTTAAGGCGGTTTTTGCCATATTTAAGGTTTTTTTTTTCACTTAAATTTGTAATTAAAGAACATTTTGAATCAGTTGTCTAAAATTAAACGTATCGATAACAAGTCGCGCAAAATTACGCCATTGCGAAGCGTGAAAGAACTAAGTACAAGACTCTAGATTCTAGAAATTCCTTCTTCAGCCTAGAAAATAAGACCTAGCTTTTAAAGTATATTCTATGTCATAACAGCCAAGGCTTCTCAGATTGCGCTGTGCAGCTGTGCCGGTCGATTTATTCGCCATATTTGAAAAATCGGTCAATGCCAATGCATACCTTTTGGTAGCATAATAATTTAAATAATATCCACATTTCCCAACAGGATGTTAACTGATTACGCAGATAGATAACTAAAAAGATAATTTAAGTTCGCGGTAAAGAGATTTCGTCGAAACATTATTCATACATTTTAATTTTACCTACATAAAAAAAAGTAATATAATCATACTGAAAGTAATAATAAAAAAAAAACCTCAAAAAAAATTGCTCTTAGGAGACTATAAATAAAGAGAGAGCCTCTATCAAGTATTTTGCTTAACCTTTTCACCAGCAGCCTCTAAAACTACATAATGCATTGTTAATATAACTAGCGACCCGCCCACGCTTTGCAAAAGATGGTGAAAACCGCATTAAAATCCCTCAACTATTTAGGAGGAGTTAGCGGCCAAACATACAAACAGACAGAATTAGCGACTTGGATTTATACTATGTAATGATACTGTACTTGATATTTACGACATATATTTTCCGCAGGGACGGACATTTGCCCGATGAAGTCAGTGGTGCGCCGTATCGGGCAGCAGTTGTTTGCAGCTCTGAACGGCAAAGGGCTGGCCTTGCTGGTCAACCACGGCATTGCTGATGAAAAGGTACCTTACCTACTATAGAAGGCATGGTGTTAGCAAAACACGTATGTTACTGGTGTATGCCTGGACATACCCTGAAGTTGTTAGATAGATTTATGAAATAGCGTGTTCGCTTTGAAAGGTTTAAAAATTACCAAGATTTAAAATAGCTAAAATTTCAATACAATAAATCCTACTAATATTATTAACGGGAAAGTTTGTGAGTATGTATGGATGTTTGTTACTCTTTCACGTAAAAACTACTGAACGGATTTTGATAAAACTTTACAGTAATATAGGTTATATATCAGAACAACATATAGGGTAATTTTTTACCGCGGAAAAACTTCGCATTCCCACGGGAAACCGACTTCTACGCGAATGGAGTCGCGGGCGGCCACTAGTCTTTTTAAAATACATAGAGTTAAGTCAAGAAAATATGTTTTTAATTTTTTTTTTACTGCAACTAAAATTTAATGTCTACACATGTCTAAGGTTTGCAAGACGGTACAACATGTGACTAGCATTGCATTTAAGTAAATCTATCTACTAACCACAACACGGCACGGGGCAAAGTACGTTTCTGTAACTTTACATTATAATTAAATCAATTAAATAGACAGAACTGTCACGTGCTGTTATTATACCAAACACATTTTAATAACATCATAATATTTAAAAGACATGCAAAAGCAATACGGTAAGAGCAGTATGTAGGTAGAACAAATTTCCTCATAAAAATCTGAACCATGTTTTTTTATTTTTCTTAATTATTTCATTGATAAATGCAGCTATGTACAAATTTTTTACCTTTTTTCATTTATTGTTCATAATTTAGTTAGTGTTAGAGTTTCTTTATGACAAAAATTTTATCTGCAACAAAAAATCAAATCGATGAGGGACATACGAAAACACGATTTTATGTGTAAGAAATATCAGTTCGCTACGCTCTTAACTAACAAAATCCTATAACGTTACAGCTGAAAGCGGTGTATGGAGACTTGGACAACTTCTGCGCTCTGCCGCAAGGTTGCCAGGAGCAGTACCTCTGCAACCCGAACAACCCGGAGAGCAACCACGGCTACCTGCGTCCCGGGGAGGGACAGTTCGATACCACCGAGAAGGTAGGTGATATTACTTTTTTTTTAACAACTTGTGATGTGCCAGTGCTAGGTAAAGGTACAAAGGAGTTCTGACTAAGTAGTTTTCTTTTTCGTAGTAAAACCTAATACTTTTTCGGAAGCAAATATAGAATAACACTGAAACTATAGGTATTCATCATGTATTTTTTCTAATTTAATACTAAGTAGAAAATATCAAACAAGGTCTACCATGAAAACAATATTATAGATTCTTTTGTTATTTCTATAGTAACTGACAAAAGGTTAACATAGGAAGTGTTATGCAGTATTTATGTATATAGAGGAAGAATAGAAATTTTCAATTTCATAGTCTCGTTTGTTTTAAAGTAAAACCCCATTGTGTAAAATTGACATGTAACGAGTTGCATATTTAAATTATGAATGACTTTCTAACAGTCTTTGTTACTGACCGAATACCTACAATAATAATCGACCTAACAAAACATAACACACCTAGAAACCTAAAAACCTAACCTTGCGGTTGCCGTGTCAATGGCACTTCAACTTATCATATCAACTGGTTCCCAATCATCAGTAGGTATACCTACGTTAGTTGATGAAACAAAAAGGTCATCCAAACTTGTCATACTGGATCGGTAGACTGTGATTGATGAAAGCTCGCCAACTGCTTGAATCACAGGCTTAAATATATTAGGAGATTGGCATTTTAACTTGACTATTTTAGTAATCTTTTAGCTCTAATATTCTACTGTCTTTTAAAGTTTTGCCAAAAACCGAACCAGCTGAAAAATCTAACTTTAACACTACAATAAAACCCATATAATGAATGCTAAAATATATCTTTTCTATATTTGCAGGAGCTGCGTCACTTGTTCAACATCACCACGCTGGTGGAATCCTCGATGCCTGATGACAAGGAAGTGCCCGAGTTCACCAAGCATGCTGTCCCGCTCGCACAGGACCTCACCAATCTTTCCCGCGTTCTTCTCCAAGCTTTAGCTCATGCCTTTGGTGAGCCGCCATTTTGTTTTCGAAAGTTCGCCACTTTCCTTAATTGTTAAGCAAATATGTTAAAGGAAGTAGGTAATACGATTCGGTGAAACGAGTACAGTCATCCATCAACATCCTGCAATCTCACTTATCTGAATATTTATTTGTTCAATATTTAGCAATAAAATGAAACTGAAAACACAATTCTCAAAACTTGTGACCACTTCAGTATAAATACAGAAGATAATTAGAGCATCTTTTTTTATCTTATGTACCTATCTGACACTCACAGCTCTTAGAGAAGTCACACCTGGTTACCTAACTATGAGATCCTGTAAAAAATGTGTCTGTAAAAATAAGGAATTCATCCGAAATTCAGATATCACGTTACAAATTTTGTTAGCCCTCGACTTTTCCTCTTCAAATTCGTATAATTTGCAATACTAAATATCGAAACTCCATCCTTATCCATGGTTTTAATAATATAAGAATTTAAACAAAGAAGTTTTATTCGTATTATTCATCATCATCATCATCATCAGCCCGTAGCCACCCAATGCTGGGTGTAGGCCTCTTGTAATGCACGCCATCTACTTCGATCTAGGGCTTTTCTTCTCCAGTCTTTCCCTGCCACCTTGACCAGGTCATCGGTCCATCTCATTGGTTGTCTGCCTACGTTTCTGTGACCAGTTCTGGGTCTCCACTCCAGTACAGCTGTCCCCCATCTGCCATCATCCCTTCTACAAATGTGCCCCGCCCACGTCCACTTTCTGCGGGCCACAACATGGGCTATGTCGACAAGCCCAGTACGTCTCCGGATCTCTGTGTTTCTAATTTTGTCACGGAGAGAAACACCTAGCATTGCCCGCTCCATAGCCCTCTGTGCCACCTGTAACTTGTGTATGGCTTGCTGCGTTAGTGTCCATGTCTCGGAACCGTAAACCATCACGGGAAGAACACACTGTTCGAAGACTTGTCGTTTCAGTTTTCTGGGTACGTCACCTTTGAGCACATCGGACAGTTTCCCAAACGCACCCCACCCTTGTTGTATTCGGCGCGTAATTTCTTTGTCTTGTCCGTTTCTTTTAAGGCTCAATTATTGTCCCAGGTACACGTACTCGTCGACTTTCTCCAGTAGTGACCCCTGTATATAAATGTTGTCCGCTTCATCGGTTCTGCACATTATTTTTGTTTTGGAGACATTCATCCTTAGGCCTACATCAGCCGAAACTTTCTGCAGTTCCTCCACCATGGCCTTGAGGTCTTTAAGGGTTTCGGCGAAAAGGACAATGTCGTCAGCAAAACGGAGATGGGTTAGTCGTTTACCGTTAACATTAATGCCCCTACTGGACCATTCCAGGAGCTTAAATATATCCTCCAGACAGGATGTGAAAAGTTTTGGTGATATGGTGTCACCTTGTCTGACGCCTCGTTTTATATTCACAGGATTGGTCAGTTCGTGTAGCTTAACTGTAAGGGTCGCAGAACGGTAGATAGATTTGATGGCTTCTACATATCGGGAGTCCACTTGACATCTTTCCATTGAGTTTATTACTGCCCAGTGTTCTATTGTATCGAACGCCTTTTCGTAGTCGATAAAGGCAACTACTAAGGGTTGATTATACTCATTACACTTCTCAATAACTTGACGCGCAGTGTGTAGATGGTCTATTGTAGAGAAACCGCTTCTAAATCCCGCCTGTTCGACCGGTTGGGCAGAGTCGAATCTGGTGGTCAATCGCAGGGTAATCACTTTAGTGAATAATTTGTAAACATGGCTCAGAAGGGAAATTGGGCGATAGTTGGAAAGTTTGGTGGTGTCGCCTTTCTTGTGTAATAAAACAACTGCAGCATTTCTCCATGTGTTTGGTGTCATACCTTCAAAAAGGACTTTATTGAGGAGTATTTGCAGCTGCTTTATTACTGCCCTTCCACCTAGCTTCAAGTTTACAAACGTTACCCTATCTTCACCTGGTGACTTGCCTTTCTTCATAAGTTTGAGAGCTCGCTTAATTTCATACAAACTAATTTCTGGAAGGTCTTCTGTACGATGTTTCCTTAGTGGTGCCCTCGGGTCTTGGTGGTTCACCCGGTTTTCTAACTTTTGAGAACTATAGAGTCTAGAGTAGAAATTTTCAACTTCTTCCAGTATATTAGCTCGGTCCGTTATGGTGGCCCCCTCATCGGTAGTTATTGCTCGTATTTGTTGGTTGCCTCTCTTAAGCTGTTTCCTGAAAACTTTAGGTCCCCTGTGTCTCTCTATCGTTTCAAGAATCAAGTTATGTTTTCTTTGCCTTAATAGTTTTCTTAGTAAACGTCTTATTTTACTGTTAGTCTGGGCTAAAGAGGATTGATTCGAAGATCTTAAGATACATCTGCGTTCTTCCAGTAGCTTTTCGAGTTCTTGCGATTTTGGCGCGGTTGTTCCATTTGATTTAGGTCTAATTTCCTTAACTGTGTCAACTATAGAACTAACAAGTTGATTGTTGATGGCATTAACGTCCCAGTCTTTTGTCGCTGTAAGTTTTTCAGAAAGCCGGTTTTGGAAATGCTCCCTTTGCATCTCTATAAATCTGATGTCATCAGGAGTTCTAGTAGTTTCAACCAGTCGCCGTCGCTCGAGCTTAAGTTTGAGGACTAGTCGAGCTCTCAATATTCGGTGGTCACTACCTGCACCAATCATGTTGAGGACATCCACATCTTCCACGATAGTTGGTTTTGAGCAGAGTATGTAGTCAATTTGGTTTTTTGTTATGCCATTTGGAATTTTCCAGGTCCAGAGTCTTTGTGGTTTTTTACAAAAGAAGGTGTTCATTGCAAATAGTTTATGTTGGTTAAGGTAATTTGCTAGTACATGTCCTCGCGTGTTCCTTGTGCCTAGCCCAAATCTTCCCACAAACTCTTCTCTCTCTGTGCTTTTACCCAGCTTAGCGTTGAAATCACCGATGACGCTGGTGTAGAAACAGGGGTTTTCCAATAAGGCGCGATCAATGTCGTCGTAAAACTCCAACAGGGCTTCTTCAGAATGAGACGACGTCGGGGCATACACTTGGATGACTTTAAGTGAGTAGCGTTTGTTTAGTTGGAAAGTGGCGTAAATAACGCGTGGTGATACTGCAACAACATTTTGCAGTTTCTTCGCCATTGAGGTATTAATGAGAAACCCGACCCCGCCTTGAGATTTATCTTCATAGCCCTTGTAATATAGAAGTTGGCCTGATGTCAACTTAACTAGGTTTTCTCCTCTGCGTCTGGTTTCGCTTAAGCCGATAATGTCCCATTTGATCTTGTTGAGTACTTCGGATTCCAGTTCTTGGTAACGTTCTTCAGTGAGCAGGGTTCTTACATTATACGTAGCCAGATAAACGATTTGTTGGCAGCCGTGTCCTTTCTCCCAGGGATTCTTCGCACCCTCTGTCCTGCCGGTTCCCCGACCGCTGCCGTAGTCGAGCCTAACAGGACTACTGGGAACTGAGGGCCTTTCTTTGTGGTGTCTGTGCATACAGGGATAAAAAGCCTTAAAACGCCACGCTGGCTATTGCGGGTTGGCGAGTCTACTCTTTTTGAAGGCATTTGCTCCTTCAGGGCTTGTAGTAGCCTGTATCAGGTTAGTTAACCGCCGCCTGTTGTTCGGCGTTGTCGCTCGTTTAGCACCACCCGGGGGGCACGTGTAGGGTGGCTTAGGGTTGTACCTACGGACGCGAGTGACGATCGCCCCCCATCGTATTATTATCCTATCTAAAATTACTAAGCGTGTATTAGCTGACACCGTATAATTCGGTAGCACCAACCAAACCTAACATTATTTATTTATTTTAAAACCTATAAACCTATTTATTTATTTCTTTCTGGTCTATTAAATTATATTTTTAAAAGATTAACAGTAATTAGTGACACTAATTTCAAGAATTACGATTTTCCACAAGAAGTAACCTAACACCTTTCATGTTTCACATCAAAATAGTAAGACTGTTTTCTCCAGCCACCAATTTCCCTAATATCTTTTCCTGGGCCTGCCCAGCTCACTCTATTGGCGTGCCCTCAATTTGGTGCCACCTACCACCAAGTAGCCTAAAGACTTGTGGCGTTAGGGCCGACGGCCGGCCCCACGACTCCACCACAAAGGCGAAGACGGCGCGCCGCGGGGTTTTAGTGGGTAGTCCCCTGGGCCACAGATATAATAATACTAACGCCTGGGCGACATGTCAATTGCTCAGGTGAGAGTCCCACACACGCCCCCCGCCAGCCCGGTGGGAGGTACGGTGCGTTTCCCCGCAAAAACAAAAAAAAAGGCTACTTTGCCTAAAGACTTGTTTCATGCCACATAACCTAACAACCTACATAACCAATTCCCCCAGGTCTGCCGCCGTCCACCCTGCTATCGTGCCACTCGGGCATGCTGCAGAGCGACGGGCGGAACCCGTCCACGATGCGGCTGCTGTACTACCCGCCCGTGCCGCCCGCGGACGAGGGCCCGTGCTGCCGCGCGCCCGAGGCGGTCACCCGGAGCTGCGCGCACGCCGACAGCGGGACGTTCACGCTGCTCGCGCAGGACTCCGAGGGGGGGCTCGAGGTAGAACCTACTAATATTGTAAACGTGGAAGTATGTGAGGATGTATGGATGTTTGTTACTGTTTCACGCAAAAACTACAGAACGGATTTTGATGAAATTTTACAGTAATATAGGTTTTATATCTATATAGGGTACTTGGGAAAACGACTTCTACGCGAACGGAGTCGCGGGCGACCACTAGTTTTGCATAATTTTAATCTGCATAGCATAGACAGCCTTCTTGTTTGTCCCTCTAGTTGTGGCATAGCCCTAATTGGATGGTTATTGCTGTAACTATAAAGAATTAATGAAATGGCAATGATGTAAGAATTTTATGAAACAAAAACTTCAAAGACAAACTTAGGCTTAAATAAAAGAACAAGCGTGGCATTAACTAACAAAGACATAAAAGCTTTATTATCAATTATTTATAAACCTACCAATTTACTAAAACCTTATTAAATAATGAAACTTTCCCACATCTTGTAAGTTCAGACATCATTAATGTTGTATTAAATTAATGTTCCTGCTTCTCCCTGCCAAAGATTTACTTCAATTGTCCTATAACATAGAACCACGCTATATACAGGTGAAGCTGAACGGCAGCGAGCAGTGGCAGTCGGTGGGGCACCTGCCCGGCGCCATCCTCGTGCAGACCGGCACGCTGCTCGCCGCCTGGACCACCAACCTGCTGCCCGCGCTCGTTAGTACTGTTAGCTGTCAAATAAAAGCAATCGGTAACTGGACATCCCCAGCATTCGACGGACATCACTGGTTGGCGTCACTGCCGGTGGGCGCGGAAATCAGATTGAATCTAATGGCGGCTACATGTTGTATTTTCTATTCATTCGTATTTAATTAAAGAGGTGTTTAATCTAAAGGAAAATTAATATTGTTACTATAGAGTACTCACTCTTAATAACTGAGGATTAACCAGTAGGCATACCTAAAGCAATGGGAATGGAACTCGATGATTTTGTTTTGTGACAGAATCTGGGGAAAGAAGGAGAACATTAAACATTCAATTCGTAGATAACGTTGAAAGTCTTATGTGGAGTTAGCGTTGAAAAGCGTTTGCAGTGAACGCAGTTACTTTTTTCCTGTGATATTAATAGAGAGTTTTTTTATTAATCATTATCTTTCATGATGCGATAAATTTTTTTTGCTTTAAAATCAACATATAAAACACAAGATCGACTCTCATCAACCACCGCCTGCGGTCTCACCTAAGATCTTTAAATCATTCTTACTAATCTGCTCTAATTGTCAACTGTTAACCCAACCGTAACCACACTTAACCCGAACTTAAAATTCCAGATGCACCGCGTGGTGGTCCCGTCCGGCTCGTACGCGCGCGCGCGCGGCCGCCACTGCGTCGCGTTCTTCTGCCACCCCGACAAGGACGCCGTTTTGCCGCCCCTGCCGCCGCGCGCCGCCCCCGCCCCCGCCGCCCCCATCTACACGCCGCACCCGCACCTCACGCTCCACCACCGCATCATGAACGCGGCCCATCACATTCAGAAGCGGTTCAGAGAGACGTACGCGTGACTGGCGGACAAGGAACACAAGCAGCTGGGACGAAGGCATACGGCGCCGTGATTGGTTTAGGAAGGTGGTTTGCACGGTGCGCGAATTATGCACCGCATCAAACTTCAACGTCTTCGCGGCTTAATATGATTAAATGCTTAAATGAATCAATTATGATTGATATGACATCATTATAAAAGTTTGACAGCAGAATTGGGGTTAAGATTGACAAATGCAATAAGTCCTCTTTTAGCAAATAAAAACTAAATTGGAGATACTTTATGCGTCGAATCGCGCACCGTGCAAACCAACTTTAAGCGTTATAAAGCGGGTCACATAAAACAGCAACTGTGCGTATTACTGCAAAGTAGAAAATTTAATGTGTTTAATAAAAAAAAAATTGAGATGAATGTATGATGAATAAGGAAACTATTGAAAGTTTTATAATTAGTAAGAATTTAAGATGGTATTATCTGGTTTCCTCGATTCACCTGCTTTATTACGCATTATAAGCATTCTTTGACAGGTGTCAAATGCCACTGCAAGAGTTTGAAATGCAAAAATGTTAATGTAGAAATCCTGAAATAACGTAAAAAAATAGGAAATATGATCATGAGTTCAAACTTTCATGAGCTATTTGTAGAACTCTATAAAAACTGCTGGGTCCCTAAAATTCCGCAATCACCTTCTCTATGAATTAATGAACATTTAGTAAAACATTCTTCGAGATATAAAAAAACAATAGCACGTTGATCAGAAAATTCAGTTAACGCACAAAAAAAGTACAATAATTTACAATATTTAGTTTTTCTTTACAAAACCACTTCAATTTACAATGTGTAGTTTTATAGGTAGATTTAAAAGACAACACACATCACAAATCAAGGGCAGTACTTACTGAATCATAGGCTTTTATCGACAAACTTAATTATTCCCCGCATACTTAATTAGTTATATTTAGGTACGAAAAAAAAAAGAAAAACAAAAAAAAAATTAGCAACGTACGTTTAATTCGTTCGTAGTTTTGTATTGCATTCCTAAATGATTGACATATTTAACAAAAAGGAAATATCTTTTACATCATAATTAACAATACGTAAAAGAGATTTTTTTATGATTCTATCAGAACTTTGAATTTGTCGTATCGTAATGTGACTTAAATGAATCTTGCCGCTACTTAAAAATATTTAAAAAAATATATCTTAATAAGTATGTGTTCGTAATTTTATTTTATTCGTTCTTGTGTTCTAGTTTATTTTGCATTTTATTGTTAGATCAAAGTTTTCAAATACCAATACGCTTCTGTTTTTATTACTTAAGCACTTCTAATTGCATTTAAAGTATAACCACTTTTGCTTATTAACTTAGGTAAAATAAACAATGTATGCTTTAGAATAGATTTTTGAAAATTTTGGTCTAGAGCTTAATATGGGTACTCTTGGTACTTAATAACTATATTTACTATAAAGGTACTTACTGCATTTTATTATATCGTAGCTAATTACTTATCTACTTCTATCTTCTCTATGCTCTATTTTTAAGTAGAAGAAATTGTGTGATGCCATTTTAGCTCAATTTTTATCAGTTCGTACTTAAGTTGTATTTTGTGTATTGATTGTGTTCAATTTATCGAAAACCTTGTATTTTTTAGAAAATAATTTGTAGTAATTTAGGGAAAATGTATGAAATTCAATGGGAAATTACCGTTTGATTGCTTGCCCGCCCAAAATTTTTTGTTTACGTAAAACAAAACGTATTTTACTTGTTTCATTTTTATAAGTCATCATACGTGTTCAAATGTTTGCATTTTTTGCATCTTACTAAATGTTAGTATTTACTGTCTGCAATTTGAAATATGTAAAACTTCTTCAACTGTATTTCAGTATTTTAGTGAAATGTGTCTTTTGTATTCATTATGGTATTCTTTCTGAATAAATTTATTATGTAATATTTTATTATTTGTTTTAATTATAAAATGGACTCATTCTATTATAAATACATAACAACTGATAACAACAAACCTAAACTTACAAAAAATAGTACGGTACTCTTATTAATAATTACTACTCTTCGATAAAAATAAAAATACCTACATAATCGTTTTTTCCCAAAATAGTTAATTTTTGTTTACTTAAAAGAACTTTTTCTAAACGTGCTTTATTTACAAATTTAAGTGAAAAAAAATACCTTTAAGATGGCGAAACTGCATGGGGAGTTAGCGGACAAACATACAACTTGGATTTATACTATATAATGATGATGATGAGTTAGGTACTCCTAATAAACCGTAGAATCACATAAAATAAAACATATATTGCTGCTAAAAGTAGGTACAGGAGCTCTCTCTGGTACTCGTCAATAGTCAAAATTTCATAAAAGTTACCTACACTTATCTGTAAACATGACTGCCAGATCCGTTGCAGAAGACATTTTACACGTGAGTGCTATTGGCGTGCTCATGCTCGAGATAATTTACCTAAAACTATAAAAAGTGAAGTTACCTATAAGATAGAGGTATATTTATTATTGATATTATACGCAATTGCGTAAAAAACATACGTAAAATCTATAAGGTTAATTTAAATAGATTTTGTACCTACTTACCATATTTCAAAGGTTCTTATTAAGTATGCTCAAAATCGGTTTAATAAATAGATAATACTTGGCAAAAAATGAATTTGAAATTAAAAATTAAAAAGCCTTTTAACAAAGCCTAATAAGTAGATAATGAGCTAGAGAACAGTTCTCTCAGTTACCAAGTACTGATCCTTTAAATTTCAAACAAGATGCATTTTACTCTCGGCATGCACCACATTAGTATCAGACCATTATTACTCTCAGTTGGGGACAAAAATCAATGTAACTACATTCGTCACATAAACCAATGACTATTTTGATGCCGTCGCGGTAACAATCCACGTGGCTATTTTAGAGTTTTTATTTTAGCGTAGTTCGCGTGTGGTCGGCCATGTTTTGGCGGGAACGCCCATAGAGAAGACGGGGCCTGGAAGACTAACAGTCGGAAACACAAGTTGGAAGCCGAAAGTGCAATAAACAGTGCAGTTATGGTAAGTTTTTTTATTTATTTTGCAATGTTTATGGAGAAATAACTTTTACGGTTTATTGTTTTTTACTTCCGAACTCTGATTTGGTACTTACCTTTTTTACAATCTTCAGAATTACCATACCTATTTTCAATAAAATAAGATTTTTTATTGAAATGTAAACCTTAAGATTATAATCTTTTTCCGCGTAAATACCTATCATAAAACCGCAGGATGTCATGTACATAGGGTCGTGAACAAAACGTTTTCGTACCGTGACTAGTGCGTGGTGGTAATCTACCCACGATGCCTTAATACGAGATAACGGATGGTATCTTAAATGATATCTGTTATCACTAGACAATGCGTCTGGCAAAAATTTTGCACGATACCGCTATGTGATTCTCATTCATAGTTCACCCTAAACTATGAAATGTCTTTCTAAAATCGATATAACATTTTGGAGTACTTAATAAAAATATAATGTCGTTTGTTGACTAATAAATAAACAAAAAAACAAAATAAAGTGTGGAAAAAAAAAATTAACTTTAAAATCCTACTTAATTGCAGTAATATAGGTTATACATCAGAATAACACATAGGGTACTTTTTACCGCGGGAAAACATCTCATTCCCACGGGAAACCGACTTCCACGCGGACGGAGTCGCGGGCGGCCACTAGTATATTATTATAAACGTGAAATTTTGTGGGTATGTATGGATGTATGGATGTTTGTTACTCTTTCACGTAAAAACTACTCGACGGATTTGGATGAAACTTTACAATTACCTATATAAGTTATACATCAGAATAACACATAGCGTATACTTTTTACCGCGGGAAAACTTCTCATTCCCACGGGAAACAGACTTTCACGCGAACGGAGTCGCGGGCGGCCACTAGTGTTATAATAATTGTTACAGACTTGAGTATGATGGTGTTAAAAAAATTGTAAAACTTAATTTAATTAAAAAATCTAGAACACACCGTTTAGACGTTAGAATAAAATGACAAGGTCTTAATAGCTGTATTAAACATTCGAAATATTAAATTTAATATTCTCTAAAACTATTCAGTTTGATAGACATATGTTACTGATAGGTATTTGTTTGTTGAAACTAGCACCTAAATACCCGCAGAAAGGTTCGGGTTAAGTGATATCAAGTTGATATTTAATTAAAACTAGGTACCACTTCGAACCCTGTTTTTCTGTAGATAAACCTTATTTTCAGCTACAGAAACTAAGTTACCTTATATATAACAAGTACGTATTAATAGATATTTAGATAGTCGAGTAAGTATGATATGAAAAATAATCACAAAAAATATCTAAAATCGTGTTAAAATTTTTTGATGCCCTTCATTAAAGTGTCTGACTTTTCGATATCTACAAATAGGACCTATGTTACATCTAGGTAAAGATAAAGTTTAAAAAATTTGTTTCAGGGCTAAATCTTTTTCATGGAGAAGATTTACACTTTGAATTATTTATATCTATGTTTTTCATGTGATGATAGTTATGCACGAAATATACTGCAGTGAAAAGGTCCTAGGATCGATTCTCGGGTACAGTTAAAGACATCCAAATATATTGTCGGGGTGTAATTAGGTTTGCCCGAAGTTATAGATATCTATACTTTAAAAAAAAACATTTTTTTTTTAATAAATATCATTCATATTTTATCATAAATTTGCCAAAATTTAAAATAAGTAACCCATTGGTCCTTGGGTAACAACAATTAATTCGTTCAGTGATATGATCTAGACTACCTTGAACCGTTAATTCCATAAAGTACCTATTTACCTACAAATTTGATTACAAAGTTCAAATATGAATTGATACCACCAGTACCTTGTAAAATAGTCTGTCTAATCAGAAAAAAATTATCAATGCCGAAAATGAGGCGCAATATGCCTGATAAATTTGAAGGTGCCTACTTTATGCTGCGGCTATACACTCGAAAATAAAGTATCAAATAAAATCAGAGAATTTGGCTGCAGTACTCGTCGCGTCATGACGCGATAATGTTTGCGGCAGCGAAAAACATTGTGTGGCTGTAGGAACATTGAAAACTTACAGAGAATTTCCGTCTTTTAACCTTTCTTCAAAAACATAGCAACTTGATACTTAATTTATTAAAATCAGTTTAGTTAGATTACTAAACTAATATAGTTATTATACAGAAATACTGAATTAAACATTATACTCGTGAAAAGTGGTATTTAGTTTCTTAACGTAAGTATCTACAAGAAAACAGTTGCATGCACACGACACTTAATACACTTCACTATAGAAGGCAATAATCAGGAATACCTTCGCAGTACCGACAATCCAGTGAATTGCCTTCAAGTTGCACGGTGAAAACTGGATTGTCCTGCATAAAGAACCTTGCATCCACTAGTTACTAGTTAGGACGTAGCCATACACAAGACAGGGAAAAATGTTCAGTTATAGTACTTAAATTACACACGTTTACAAAATGTAGGTATCCTTTACTCTTTTGTTTAGTGTCTTAAAGTAAGTAGGTCCCCCAATTAACAATATCATACTTAGATAACATACAATGTTTTGTGTGTGCAGAAACTATTCAATACAATAAATAAATATAAATAACAAGCAAGTAATTATTCCCTTCCCAAAGGTTGCTGAAATGTCTATGTACTTCCTTAATTAACCTATTGGTAATCGATTCACAATGTTTTGAGCATATTCGCTTTGAGTCAACAAAGCACTAAGGAATCATCATAATCAGTAAGTACCTCCTAATAGGTACCTTTCCGACTTGTGCACGTCCTATATAATTTTAATATGATGAAACAATCCGTGTGTCCACACGTACTAATTCTAGATAACTTTAAACTAGTATGAGCCAGCTAAGATTGAGTTTATTTGCCCCCTCGGACTTCCAGATAATAAGTACTAAACATACTAACAAGATGGCGATTGCTAACACATTGTACATACAATGAATACCTAAGTGCTAATATTTCTTCAGCTATACGATAAAATTGAAATATAGGTAGTTATGAAAATTGAGTTGTTTATCTTCGTCGATTACATAACCGAAATGTAATGTTGTCATAATTTATAATAAAACATTTTTTGCGTCAATACTAATGCAGATACTTATTCTTAGAAAAAGAGGCTTTCTTGGACGCTGTGCAACATATGACTAGTACCTTTCATGAATTGCACCTTTTTTGTTTCAAGATAAGATAATCTCACCAGATAATTTCTACTCGCTTTTATTACAGCTGTCAATAAAAAATGGTGTCGCAATAAGGAATACGTAGCTATCTATTTATATCGATTGAATGTGCCACTTGTATCCATCATTATTAGTGCTCGAAGTCACGTCGAAGTCTGCTGGCGATAAGGAAACCGGCTGAAACCGGCGCAAGCGCACATATGCCCGCAGGGGGCCGCCGGCACGCACACACGCGCACGCTATCATATAAACTATCATTCATGTGTGTACACAACTGATAAGTTAATTTACAGTACCGACCGAGTAATGTATGACGCGCAGGAATTTGTAGTTTCAGAGGCTTTGTGGTCCCGTGTCATTGTTGAATCAGGAATTTGCAGAATGATTGTCTTTTTATTGTAATGATTAAGTGAATTTCCGTACCCACTAAAATTACTTACCTTACTAGTTCTTAGCAGACGAGAAAAATGACTATTCTTTTTCTTAAGATTAAACCACATTAAAAATGTTTGTCAATTCAAAATATGAATAAGACTTAGAACACTATCATGCCCAGCCCGGAAAACTAAGATAGGAACTTGATAACACCCTTGAAAACTGTCTAAAGTCCATAGATATATTTTTGATAGATTTTTGTTACGCACATTAATTTATGGAACACTTTTACATCCAATGCACAAACAACCCGTTAAATTCATACACAGTCATAGCAGTTATCAGTAAACAATTTAAAGTTAACTGACCCATATTCTGCAATACTAAAAAACAAATCAATCCAGTAATATCAATGGTTTGGTCCGGTTACAATCAGTGTTTTTGTGGTGTTTTGTCGCGCTATCTTTCCTCCTTGTATGCAATTCTACATTTCAAACTACTGATGAAAATTCATTTGAAATTCTAGCATTAGAATTGCCTAGGACTCTAACAAGACGGTTAACCGAACCCTTAAGGGAACTAGTAAGAGGTTGGTACATACCGAAGTGTCTTATCATCCACCTATTGAACCGCGGACTATCGAACTGGTAATAACCAGATCGCAGCCGCAGCGGGCGGCTCGTGATAACAAACTAACCACAACACATTTAACATACATCGCAACCGCTACAAGCAATATTCAACCTTAACATCATTGTTCTAAATTTTAAATTACTGTAACTGCTTTTAAATATTAAAGCTAGCCGATAACAAAAAATAGACTCTGTTGCATTCAAAATAACTCTAAATCCGTAACTCACAGCGTAAACTAACACTACTTCATAATCCAGAAAGCCACCTAAAATCCTAGACCTATTTTATCTAATATCGAATGCACGTATACCGCAGAAATGATGAAACAGTATCACAACAAACATTTAGCTTCGCCGTATTCGCGGGGAATCAAGCGCTTATCAGCGTCGGTGTTGTCACAGGGGCAGACGTTTTATAAATACGATCCGCGCGCTCGAGTTATCATTGTCCGTTCGCATCTTCGAGTGACCGGTAGTTTGACGATACATTATAAATAAATAAATATTAGAAAGTAATAATTAGTGAAAATGTTGGTGTTTCCGCAATGGCGTCCAGAAATGAGGGACAGTGGGTGTAGAGTGCCGAGGTGGATGCCTGCGGAGCGGTTTGCGCCTTACTTGGCGCGGCCTGTTGCAATCCCTGCTTTACCTCCTCAGGTGTGATTTCTATCTCTGTTTTTTTACCACCCATCACCAACTAGCCTTTATTAAAAATATTTTTTCTTCTTTTTATTCTTCCAAATAGGTTACGCTTGTTAGACCTCTTTTTCTAATAAACTTTTTTTGTCGATTAGTTTGAGGACGATGATTCGTCAGGGCGTTCCTCCCCCGAGCGGGCGGAGTGCGAGGGCGAGGGTGCGTGCGGGTGGCGGGGGTGCGGGGCGCGGCTGCCCAGCGTGGCGCGGCTGTCCGCGCACGTCGCCCGCACGCATGCGCTCGCGCACGCCGACGGACTGTTCTATTGCGGGTGGAAGGGGTGTTCCAGGCCACACAAAGGATTTAACGCACGGTTAGTATTTCTAATATTCTAAATCATGTTGATAATCTACCATATTGTTTTGGAGGTGGTTAGCGACTTTTGTCGTTTTAGGCTTCTGATCAAAATAAATAAGAAATATAAAAATAAATATGTTAAAAATACAACATAAAAAAATATAATAAACAAAAAATATAATTGTAATATCGTTACTAATTTATATTTTGTCTGTTACAGATACAAGATGTTGGTACACGTACGCACACATACAAACGAACGCCCGCACACATGCAACCAATGCAACAAGAGCTTTTCCAGAGCTGAAAACCTGAAGATACATCTCCGATCTCATTCGGGGGAGAAACCTTACGTTTGTCCTTATGAGGTAAGAATTTCATCTCTGTTTGGTATATAAAAAAAAACAAATAAAAAAAGAACACTTGTTTTTCAAACAAAAAAAAAACATACTCATTGATGTTTCTTTTGTTAACAGGGTTGCGGCAAAGCCTACTCTAACTCAAGCGACCGCTTCAAACACACAAGAACGCACACAGTAGACAAGCCATACTGCTGCAAAGTCGCTGGCTGCAACAAGCGATACACAGACCCGTCCAGCCTCAGAAAACACGTCAAAACTTACAAACACTTCGCCACCGAGAAGAGGGACTCCCCCGATGACGTCACCAGCTCGGAACCCTACTCGCCTACGAGGAAATCCGAACTCTATCACTCTGCAATAGAACCCACTTCTCCTATCACTGTTTACCCCTCTGTGATATCACCTACGATTCCGCCTTACCCTCTGGCTTTAAGGGAACCAGTTTCTATGTACCCAATCACAGATAGAGTAACCTACATCCGTCCTATTGACACTTATCCAATTAGAGTTCCTTCAAATGAAATGTCCTACACAGAATACACGCAAATGTATGAACACGCGTATAGAAACTACTACACGTCATATCCAGTATTACGGCCGACTTTTAATGAAAAAGTCTACACATACGAGGACACTAGAATTGAAGATGACACCATGGAAAGTATTAAAATGAATGGGGACAGATATGAAACGTATACAGAAGATGTCCCGTTGAACCTTTGCAGTAAAAGACTAGAATGCAAACCTATTGAAGATCTAGTCAAAAGAACTGACTTACCTTTAGATTTAAGTAATAAAAGTTAAGGTATTTAATAAAATTATTGATAAGATTATTCTACAGTTTCATTTCCCATTTCCATTTGAAGTAGAAGTAGGTAATTAAGCAAAATCATAATTGTAGTTTTATCAATCCTGATGACAATATTATAACCATATTTATTTATGTCTGAATTAACAACTTTAAACTTTTTCTAACCTAACCTATATTGAACAATGAACATGCTAACTAAAATTCAATAGTTTTATTTTCTCGCCAATAAATAAATTTGAAACGATCGCCCAAATAAAATTGGACCAAACCTTAACCGGAACTTTTTTTATTCTTTCAATGACTACACTTAACCATGCATTGATAGGTATTGTCAAACCACAAAAGTATGTAGTACCACTTAATTTCCAAGGAAAAAGGCACTTCATATAATCTGAAGTTTATACAGGAAATAGTACCATTTGTAAGTATAGATAGGTAAATTCAATAGATTAAATAGAGATAGTAGTTCAGAATCATGCTATGATCACACTCTTACCGCCTTAATAAATGCAGATTATACCAGTATTAGATATACCATGTTTTGTTTCTGTCACTTACAAAAGTTGTCACATAGGAGGGACGGAAACAAAACATGGTTAAACTAATTCAGGCTCAAACTGTTTTAATAACTACGGGAGTTAAAGTTTTGTATCTAACAAAAACATTTACCCTGTAAAAAAAACTATTAAGAAACGAAAACTCAAAAGTCTACCTCACGGAACAATGAAACCCAAATATTTGCACGTACAACTTTTCGCCATTACACGCTAAACACTTATCATTAAGACAACATGACAAGTGACTAGATTGTTAGGAAAGATCTTTCTTATCGTGTCAAGTCATTAAAATATGTTTATCTTACCTCACTGTGTGGTTTATTTTAAAACACAATCATCTTGCACACACTAATGAGATGTGAAATGAAAAACTTGAAAAACAATTGTGCAATGTTTATTACAGAATAATTATAATACACAAATTATAAAGTATAC
The DNA here is from genome assembly GCA_916618145.1 of Emmelina monodactyla. NCBI lineage: Eukaryota > Metazoa > Arthropoda > Insecta > Lepidoptera > Pterophoridae > Emmelina > Emmelina monodactyla. The sequence goes on along the minus strand of OU745304.1, from coordinate 7,667,321 downwards.
TTAGAGCGAGTGGAATTTTATTTATTTTAATTTCGTTATGTCAATTTTAACTTGGATTTATACAAACTTTGATTTTTCTATAATTCAAGTTTGATAGCCGTAACAATATTTTCTTAATAATCAATTAATATCTTTGTTGAGAATAGTTTTTTTTTATTTGGTTTTTATTGTTTTATAAGAAATTAAACTTTATTTTATATTAAAAGTTATTTTCAAATTTTCATATACTCAATTGACATTGATGACACCTAACAATTGTGTCAGTGACTCGCAAAAGTATAGAACAAACGAATACATCAAAAAGCAAATATTAACAAACACCACAATCATTGTTATCAATAACATGAACGTATTCCGTTTACAGACTAATGAAAATTCTTAACGCAAAATTGTACATTTAGTTTTTGTTTCATTAATATTTAGACGTACAAAAAGTTGAACCATTTTCGCCCTTATCCTTTAGGCAGATACAAAACATCAATCAGATTTTATTTTACCTACAAATATGTAGTTACGATCACTATTCCTCCATCTTTAATCTTTAACCACAAATTCATTATTTTTTATATTTAAGTGACAACGACATTATTAAGTTAATTCAGCCTTTATTAAGTTTTTATTTGACTAACCGAGACATTCCTTCAGCTATAGTGTTAAGAGCTGCCAAATCCTTACGCGCCGTGTCTAGTAAATGTGCCATACCTCGCTGTTGTAGCGATAGAAACTGTTTCACGTCTTCTTGAGCACCTAGATATGAGAAAAATGCTTTAACAAGGGTAATTACTGGAGAGATAAACGGGGGTTTTTTAACAACTTATCTTTCTGGGAATATAATTGAACATCAATGTTTTGATATTGGCAAATAAACAAATATATCGACTTACATATTGTTAGGTATTTAGATATAATAAATGTAGTTTTGTTATGTTCTGGGACTTACCCGGATCAAGTTGATACCGCTCTAGTGAGGCGCCACCGCAAGCACTCTTTTGTAGGCGGACGGCACTTAATAACTCATTTAGACGACCCTAAAATATAAAGAGAAATAAAATAAGTAAAACACTATAAATTAAATAGGCTATTACTATTATATTATTAAAGATTTCGTGGCGATTTCTGTTTAATAATATGTATGTCCCAAATCCCCTTTGGATTTACCTTAACTCGCCAAAGTACCAATTCTTAGAACACTGGCCGTATACTCTAGTAAAATATTCCCTTGGTTCATAAATAACGATTAAATAAGGTTGCACATTTCCTAATCAATATGACGATATAAAGTTGGAATTGGGTGTCCATTTCAGGTGTTAAAAAACCATAAATTAACTTCAGTTCTTTGTATGTTGATTCAAATCTGCATATACTTTTGTCAAATTGACAGTTGGAGTATGATTTAATGATACAAATGCTAAAGTTATAAAAAAAACTAAGAAGGCACTAATAAAAACTTCTCTTATTTTAATTATTCTTATATGGGTTTATTATTTAATCCCAACACTAGACTGAATTCATTCACCTTTGTTTCAATTAGAACTTAGAAACCGCAATCATAGTACAAACATACGACAGCACAATTCAATTTGCATTACACAAAGCAATTCAAACTCACATGGGGTGTCTGTCGGAAAATATTTATCATAGCAAAACAAACCGTAAATAAACATATTATTATTAAACATTCATTCTTATTTACACCCAATTCAAAGCAGGACTTTATAAATCAATTTTGTGTATGTATGGGACATATTATTCCGGCTTGAACCAGATTTAATGAGTTTATCAATAACTAATTGCTTTACAGCGGTCCAATTACAATGATTGCGCTAATGATGTCTTCCCTCCAACATATAACCCAAATGATATTTTAATTAGCGCGGTGCGTTTTTCGCTCGAGAATATTCAATTGCGGTTCATTTGTTTATTGAATTTGTCATTATTGTCATATTGTAGGTAGTTCAAAGCGCATTACTGTCGTTTCAACTTAAACCGAATCGGTCCAGTTTCGCCGCCGGATGGTCGCATTGACACAAGCACCTTGGAAAATTACAGGCTCTTAATGTGTTCTTATGATTATACTAGCGGCCCGCCCACGCTTCGCAATGGTGTGATTTTGGACGACTTGTTCCCGAAACATTGTGTTTTAGCTAACTTGAAATATTTTTTTCTTATTGTTCTTTATTTATAAATTTTAATGAGAAAATAACCTTAAAGATGGCGAAACCCGCATTAAAATCCGTTAAGTGGTTTAGGAGGAGTTAGTGGACAAGCAAACAAACAGACAGAATTAACGACTTGGATTTATACTATGTAATGAGTACTTAAAATGTCTAAGCTAAGACAAGGATTATGTTAATACCTACGACATTAGTCAAAAACCGAATAGTTGCAAGTAGTTTAGGTCGTAAATGAAAAACTAATGGCAATACTAGAAAGTTTTTAATAGTTGTAAATCAATTTTTACATAAAATCTGTTTTGAATTATATCAAAATGACACGCACTTTATATACATACAAAGTCTATGTCCTAATTAATAGTGTTCAAGGCTAAATTGGTACAAACAAAACCAGTTTTACTTAACTTATCGCAAAACTATGAGCCGAACAACTTTATTACACATATTATCTTGTTATCAGTCGTATAATCTGTATCACAGTCTGGAGTCTGGAGATAAGCAGCTATCAGATACCTATATACTACATTTAGTTATGTAAAAATAAACTAGGCTGTACAGGCGGGTTTGGGCGAAAATGTTACGCTGTAATGCCGAAGGAGCGGTGCCAATTGGGAAAGTGACTCTTAGCAACCAAATATAAATAACAGGCAACTCCCAAATATCTTAATTACGACAGTAATTTGTTTTGCAATGGTTATCATTTCCTACCCAGAACTTAAATGAATATGTAACGCCAAGGATCCGTTATATTTTGCAATGGGGCAATTTTTTTTTTAGTACTACTCCATATAACATTGAATGTATCCTTAAGAGTTAAAATATTTAGGAACGAAATACTCATAATCAAAACTCCCCGAAAATATCAAAAGGTACTCGCTATGTAGTTGAGAAAGAGTTAGTTGTGTTTTTTGTTTGTAGTGAAGCATAAAAACTCGCTCAACACTACGTAAAGACTATTTAATTAGTGATTAGAAAAAAATACGTCACATTTATTATTTATTTATTTATTTATTTCTATTAACAGGAAATTCCCTAATTATTAAAACGTAACAAAAACAATTAGGTACGAATGAACCCGGAATTTTATACATTACATGTTTACGTATTATAAAAAGTAATATAACGATTAGTCACTATCTCTCCGATTAACTTTGTCATCATGTCTAGAACAGATAAGTGAAAATATTTCAGAACACGCGTACTCTACGTGACTGCAGTCGATATCCTTCAATCGATTAAATAATAATGTGGGGTGTTAAAGACGTAGTTAATTAGTTTGATTGATTGATTGATGCAAAGATTTGCAGATTATACAATCTTGTCTACGGTTTAACGTAGTGGAAAAATTACGACTTAAAAATTTAAACGAAATGAACACATTTGTCGACTTTTTGACTTAGTAGCTATTCTGTCCTTCATACCGGGTAAAATGTATTTACAGAGCTGTTTAGCGGTAGACATAGACAGGACAATAGCTAATAATACTAACAGTAGTTGGGCTTTACAAACAACCTTGTCTATGCAAAGGAAGGAAAATAGCAGAATAAAAGTCTTTTAACATTCCAATATAATAATAGTCTCATCAAAGCAGCTTTATAAAGGCAGTCTGGTGATTAACTTTCTTGTTCTTCTAAAACATTCATAGATATTTGAGGTACAATAGCTAGCTAGGTTTAACTTACATCCCCCCCAAGGGATCGCGCCTTGCCGCGGCGGGGGGGCTTAGTACCCCGTAGCAAGCCAGCTACTGGGGGAAGCTAAGCGGTCCCACATGGGGCCGGTCGTGAGGTAGACCGGCCCACGAGAGGGGGGCTGCTCCAGCTGGGCGTGAGCCCAGCGTGCTGATGCGCCGGAGGGGAGGCTCTGGCCGGGCTCGGCCCGGTCAGTTGCACCCTAGGAGGGGAGGCTCCAGCAGGGCCTTTGGCCCTCGTTCTGTTGAGCGCCCAGGGGGGTAATCGTGGGGGGTCGGGTGGTGCGGTGTGGCGGCCGCGGCATCCGATCCTCCGCGATTCGGATTGGAGGTGGTGGGCTGAGGAAGGGGTGGTGGGAAAACCCCTCTCCTAGGCCCAGGGCGGATTCGGCGACTCCAGCCAGTGAGGCCCCAGGTCGGCAGACGGCCGAAGACCCTGGGGAGGTTCCCAAGCTGCCGACACAGGGCTAGGTCGGTAGCCAATCAAGGGAACAAGAGGGGGTAGGCGCGCCGCGGTTGTTCCAGCGCGCCTCCAAACTTGAGGGGGCTGCCTCGGTGGCCAGCCGTCGGTGGGTTCGCGGCGAGCAGACCTTTACAGGACATTCCCGCGTCCCCGCCATTATACGACGGCCAGTAGGACAACTCCAGGTTTTTAGTCGGTGCGAGCCCGACATAACCCGTCTCCTTTCCCTGGAGGGGACGGGTATGCGTAGGCATTTTCCTGGACAAACAAAAAAAAAAAAAAAAAGGTTTAACTTACATTATTTAGTGGTGGGGCAGCCAAATGTGTGGTGAGTTCGTGTAACCTCGCCCTGGCGGCTTCCTCTTCAGGAGTTAGAGCGGCGCCAACACGACCAATCACTTCTTGACGTGCTATCACCTACAAATAATAATATTTAATTGTGAATTAAATAAATTAAATACAGCCTTACGAGTCAAGTAGCATGTGTATAGTTCAGAAGGCGAAAGCTGAGCTTTTCATTATTGTGTGTGTTCATCAAGAGTAGGGTTAGAAAAATTTTTTTTTTTGACAAAAGACAAATTAAAAAATAAAGATTTTTTTATTTTACTTAAGATTACTACGTAGTAATAATAGCTCAAATAAATTACAGTTCTACCTTGAATGTGGAACGAAAAATGAGAAAACGTAAACAGAAACAAACCACGATTTGGGTATACTAGCCAAGAGTGAGACATTCTTAGTTTACTTGTGTTGGCAGTTATTGTCGTAAAAAATCTAATACAAAAATATAATATTGAGAAAAAATTAAACACTTTACGCTAATATCAGTACAAGGGATGAAGCGCGGAGGGTGCGCGGGGAGGATCTGTCACGCAGGGGTTGCCAAAAAGCAGAATAAACCGGTTATTACAAAGTAAAGAACGCGTCGCGCTTGAGGTCTGACGTATACGTATATGTTACGGCTAATACCCGAAGTGCGGCTACACCTAGTTTTAGCCGGTTAGAACATCAATAGGTTAGGTTAGTTAGGTTACTTTTTTGTTACCACCCAAAAAAAGGAGGAGGACTCCGTCGACTCATGATTCAAGCCAGTTTTTATATACATAGGTATATTTTTTTTTTTACAATTTTCCATATAAAAACACTTCTAACCGGCTAAAACTAGGTGTAGCCGCACTTCGGGTATTAGCCGTAACATATACACTCACACCGATGCAAAGCTCAGCTTATACCTTCTGCACTATAATACTAATAAATATTTTTTACATTATCCTTAAAATGCCCCATCTATACTTATAAAACAACAAGTCCTAACTGACTGATGATAAACTGATTCATCATTATCGAGCGTAAACTATTCAAATTAGGACCATAAGGAAATTTGGTACAGTCTTTCCTGTTACGGTGTAAACACAGATCACCCCCTAATAGATTCCGCATTAGAGGCGTCTCTATCCATTTCACTTTGTGCCGTCCTACTCTTATTTATGTTTTACAGAAAGCCTAGATGCCATCAGAAGCATTTTTGCAAAGTAAAACGAAAAAGCTCAAATGCGAGTTGTTTACAGAAAAAAAAATTCACTACTATTACGATAAATTCTAATAAATGTTTAATAAGCATTTTATAAAGCCTATTAAATACGCCATCTTTTGACGTCACTTGTCAAAATGGGCCCAGTACTTTTTTTTCAGTACAGCCAGTCAAATTTGGGTTATGTAATAATTTTGAATACATGGTTGGGGAAAAAAAAATTGTTTTTTTTTTTTTATATATGAGAAGCTAGCAAACGAGCATGCGGGTCACCTGATGGTAAGTGATCACCGCCGCCCATGACTCCCCGCAGCACTGTGGGTGTTGGGGGTGTGTTGCTGAGCCTTTAAGAAAATTGGGCACCGGATATCGCACTGACCAAACGAAACGCAGGAACATCGTCCCTACTTCACGTTGGTTTTCTGTGCGACGGTGGTATTTCACCGGTCGAGTCAGCCCAGTAATCGCTGCAGACAGAGCCTGCAGCTGGACTCTACCACTCCAAAATTTGGCAAGTGTTTTCTTAAAACCAAGATATTTAGGTTCAAATTTTGAATTGTAATTTACGGTAGCATTATTCAGTAACAAATCCCGAAAAAAATAAGCTAAGTAAACGTTTGTAGTCACAGTACTCGAAAAATTTGAATAAGGTGTTGTTTTTTTTATTGACTATAATTTTAAAATTCATGACCTAGATTTTTTTTTGAGAACCACCATCCCTTGGCCCTTCATGCATTTTCGGCTTCACGTAAATTTTTGGGATTCCCTGTATATAAAATTCTCGTGTCACACTCCTCCGAAACGGCTTTTTCGTTTACTAAATCTTATATGCATATTCAGTAAGTCTGAGAATCGGCTACTATCTATTTTTCATACCCCTAAGTGATAAGGGTTGTCCAACCCTAAAAATTTTGATTTCAAATATGGCAAAACAACGTTTGCGGGGTTAGCTAGTACCTATAATATAAAAGTTCATCTCTAACTAGCGACCCGCCCACGCTTCGCAATGGTGTAATTTTGCCAACTTGCACGCGAACCATTGCATTTTTGCTAACTTATAACATTTTTTTCTAAACGTTCTTTATTTACAAATTTAAATGAAAAAAATACCTAAAAGATGGTTTAATCCGCATAAAAACCCGTCAAATGGTTTTAAAGGAGTTAGCGGACAAACATACAAACAGACACAATTAGCGACTTGGATTTATACTATGTAATGATGATAGCAGTGTCGCCTGTAGCAACGAGCGGTTTAGGAGGAGATAGCGGACAAACATACAAACAGACAGAATTAGCGACTTGGATTTATACTATGTAATGATGATAGCAGTGTCACCTGTAGCAGCGAGCGGTTTAGGAGGAGATAGCGGACAACCATACAACCCGACACAATTAGCGACTTGGATTTATACTATGTAATGATGATAGCAGTGTCACCTGTAGCAACGAGCGGTTTAGGAGGAGATAGCGGACCAACATACAACCCGACACAATTAGCGACTTGGATTTATACCATGTAATGATGATAGCAGTGTCACCTGTAGCAACGAGCGGTTTAGGAGGAGATAGCGGACAAACATACAAACAGACAGAATTAGCGACTTGGATTTATACTATGTAATGATGATAGCAGTGTCACCTGTAGCAGCGAGCGGTTTAGGAGGAGATAGCGGACAACCATACAACCCGACACAATTAGCGACTTGGATTTATACTATGTAATGATGATAGCAGTGTCACCTGTAGCAACGAGCGGTTTAGGAGGAGATAGCGGACCAACATACAACCCGACACAATTAGCGACTTGGATTTATACTATGTAATGATGATAGCAGTGTCACCTGTAGCAACGAGCGGTTTAGGAGGAGATAGCGGACCAACATACAACCCGACACAATTAGCGACTTGGATTTATACCATGTAATGATGATAGCAGTGTCACCTGTAGCAACGAGCGGTTTAGGAGGAGATAGCGGACCAACATACAACCCGACACAATTAGCGACTTGGATTTATACCATGTAATGATGATAGCAGTGTCACCTGTAGCAACGAGCGGTTTAGGAGGAGATAGCGGACAAACATACAAACAGACAGAATTAGCGACTTGGGTTTATACCATGTAATGATAATGTTGATAATGATGATGATGATGATAATGATGATGATAATGAAGATGATAATGATGATGATAATGATGATGATAATGATGATAATGATGATGACAATGATAATGATAGCAGTGTCACCTGTAGCAACGTATGTTTATTATTGTGCAGCGCGTGCGCGAGCGCGGCCAGCTTGGCGGCGGCGGCGGCGCTGCGCGTGCGCACCGACACCAGCGTCTCGTTCGCCTTCTTCAGCCACTGCGCCTGGAGCGACGCCTCCTCGGACTGGCAGCGGACGCGGAACTTTATCTGTGAAAGGACAAAAAAAAAGTGGAACAAAGCTTTTAAATCGGCTAAGTAACAGATGTTTAACTTAAAATTAACATTCAACCTTATTCAAAAAAGCTGCGTGTAATGCAATATTTAACCTAAACTACTACTCGCAAAAAAACTATGTGAACGAAATCGGTTTAATCTCATTAACTGTAGGACTTATCTACCTTAATTCATTGCATATTAGTCAAACTAATTTAAAACAACGTACTTACCTCGGAAAAACCTACAATAGGCACTGGTATGTAGTTCTCTGGGTCAGGATTGTCGGCCTGCGCTTGCTTCCATAACCGGATATCCATACCTAAAACATAAAATAATAATTATTCTACCAATCCTACCCCTTGTTTTATACAGATACAACACACACAATCATACATATACACATGTTCATTCAAAGATCCATCTTCAAACACTCCCTCATTCAACAACACAGTTATAATCACCCGGCGGCGCAGTACTAAGGTACTGAGTCAACGCCTGCGCAGTGGGTCTGGTGGCGGATGTGACGGCGCTACATCCCGCGTTGGTGAGCGCCGCTCGACTCGGACCCGACAGATACGAACTCAGCTCGGACGAAGACACCCGAGCGCCAGAACCGGACTCCACTACGTAGATTAACACCTAGAAAATAAAAATCATTTATTTCATCATTAAGTAACCTAATTATATTGGATGAAAGTAAAAATATCAATCATCAGCTCATCATCAGTAGGCCGAGAGAAAAAAGCTGGCGGAAAAAAACTCGGCACTCTTTTGTCCATCACCAAATATACAAAATCAAGGCATACAACTTACTTATACCTGGTAATGTATTACAGTTCACACGCTGTTTACGGGACATATCCGTATTATAACCTTTAGTAACCAGCCTATATTTCGGCACAGTTACCACTACTACCGGCTCCATTCTCGATTTCAACTCACTCGATTAACCGGTCGCGGCCGGTAGTAGTGGTAAAAACTACGAAGTACTCACTGGCTGAGACAAATTATTTATACCGAACGCCATGCAATTATGCCAAAATAAAGGATGACCGATAAAATCTATAATCATAATAAACCTTAGCTTATAGGCTAAGGTTTATTATGATTATAGATTTTAAACAGTGTAATGAACTTTACAAAACTTTTTAATTTTTATAATGATGAGGGAAAACATTTATCTCTAAAATCTACATGGATGGGGGTTTATAATACACCAAAAGTATCAACAAACCCACACTTAGACACATCATATTTAGTTTTTCACTTCAATATTTTTTTGTAGTGTAAGTAAATAAAAATACACTAAAAACCTTTATCATCTATACTAATATTATAAAGAGGAAAACTTTGTTTGTTTGTGTCGAATAGGCTCAAAAACTACTGGACCGATTTTAAAAACCCTTTCACTATTCGAAAGCTACATTATCTACGAGTAACATAGGCTATATTTTATTTTGGAAAAAATAGGGTTCCGTAAGATATTTGGGTTTTTCGGGCACAAGGTGTAAAAATCAACCAGAAAAGTTACTTATTTTACGTACGCTGCCTTAACTATAAAAGATATAACCATAAAATGTTGTAATTAATTGTACATCTTATAAATATCTACAAAAAAGTCCGCGACACACTATACTTATCTATGTCGAGTGAGGCACAACAACAATATTTTTTTTTAAGTCTTGAATTTTTTTTGGACTACATTTAAACGTGTTAATTTTACAAATGCTATTAATCTTTATCAAAATAAATTATTTCGTCACTAAGTACAGTTTATGTAGAAAATATATGGTCTTTGAATGATTAAAATTGGACGTTTAGTTTTGAAGTTATGGTTAAACTAGACATCGTTCGCGTGGAAACCATTTATAACAACGTAATAATATTGTAAAGCACTGCAGTATAGGCTAACATGGCTTTCACTTAAGATATATATAGATACTGCGAAGGGCTTTTTTTGTAGGTCTATCCTTACTATAATATAAATGGGAAAATGTGTATGTCTGTCTCACCATCTGTCTGTATGTACCCTTCACGTAAAAACGGCTGAACCGATTGTCTTGATTTTGGAATAGAGATAGTTCGACACCCAGGGAAGAAGAAAATACGATAATTTTACTGCGGGAAAAAGCCTCATTCCCACGGGAAAAGCCATTTAGTTGCGAGTGAAACCGCAGGGCGGAAAGCTAGTTGTATATATACTTTTTTATAGTTTTTGAATTAAATTCCATTACTTATATTTAATTTCCTATAATATTAGCTTAATTGATTGATTGCTATAATATTTACCTGACTTTTATTTTCACCAACAGATTTGATGGATTCAATATGTACAGCCAAATTCTGTTTATTCCCCATAATATTAAATAGTGTATTTGTAAGAGCTTGCTGATTTGTCCTGAAAAAGAAAATATATAAATTGCATTTTTGTTAATTATATTTAATTCAATTGTGTGATATTATTGGTTCACATAATAAAACCCCACTCTGAGGTTACTATATGTGTGATATGATATGAGTATGTTGTGTGTGGCTGAACAATCGCTTTTCGGTGGTTTAATTAGCAAACAAGGTGTAATATTTATTAAAGTAGGATCCCCTACTTTTATAAACCCTAGTTTATTTAATATTCCCATTCACATGGAAAGGCAATAAACTACAGGGCAGAATTAATACATCATTTTTTAATCTAATATGCGAGAGTTTCTTGCTATTAACATTACTTACTTGACCTCTTGTTCACTTTTATTGAACACCATGGCAACCAAACCTTCCTTGTCTTCATGTGCACTCAGTTGTGAATATCCAACCGCTTTGAATTTACACAGCGGATTCTGTTCGTTCAGCTCTAGTGGGGGTGCATTACGGTTGTAATATGCTTGCCCTAAAACAAGATGTCATAATTAAAAGGGTATTATATTGAGGGTATAATATTGACTAAATAAAATAAAGTTTGTGTTAAGAATAGGATCACATATTAATGCAAAAAGTTGTTAAAATGGTTGTTTACTCTATTATGAAAGGACCTTGCATCCTCCGTACTTTCTGGTGAAAGTTTCGCAAGTAAGACTAGTCGTTAAATTAAAGATGATGTTAAGATAGAATAAAAAAAACTCTGAATACTAACCCGTGCCCCACTGTGCCTGCAACAGGTTCCATTTAGCCAAGATCTGATCTCTCTCATCTCCAAAGACGCAGCAGTTAAACACAGCCGCCACGAGAGCCTCATGCGCTGTTGTAGGGCCTTGCTGTTGTTGCTGCTGCTGTTGCTAAAGATATTATAAACAGATTTTATAAAGTTAATAACCACTATACAAACAGATCCTTGGTAACAGTGTTAGTGCCAATAAAGGTAGCAAGGAAGCATAATATTCAATAAACAAGAATTTGTTATGTTTAAAATAATAATAAAAAAATTCCACACTTTATTAATTATCTAATAATTATTTAAATCTATCCTTAGCCCATGCCATGTATGACAATAAAAGGGAATAAAATTACATTTTATATCACATATAGACACTTGACTATTCATACTATTTCATTTATAATATTAAGACCTTTATAATATTTAATCAATAAAGCATAGTTTTTACACTACACAGTTCATTTCCTTATATCTTTAATTTAAAAAAAGCATCCATTAACACACATATGTACTTAAACTCATCAAAACTCATATCCTACAATCTTATACTGACAATCTAAACTTTTTATACCAATACTTTACCTGTTGTTGCTGTCCAAATGCAGGAGCTGCTCCTAGTCCAGTGGTACCAAACCCACCAGTACCAAACCCCCCAGTTGCTGGTTTACCAAATGCACCCCCAAAAGTGTTAGTAGTCCCAAATGAGGTGTTGCCAAATGTATTGGATCCTAAGGTATTGGTACCAAATGTTGGAGCTGCACTGCCAAATGTTGAAGTGTTGGTTCCAAAGCCTCCCGTACCAAAAGTGTTGGTACCGAATGCTGTGCTAGTACCAAATCCTGAAACATAACAAAATAAACTTTTTGTTTTATGTACTTTCTAAATGTTTTTATTTTTAAGATCAAAATAGCATTAGTAATTGTAAAAAATGTGTGAAAAGATCAAATTAATTACCTGTAGCAGGTTTAGATGTTGCCGCCCCAAATCCTGTGCTGCCAAAAAGTGATGGTGCAGTAGAAGTTGGTGCTGTGCCCATTCCACCAAATGGAGTTGCTAGTTTAATATAAAAAAAAACAAAGAACTTATAATTTTTTATCAACGAGACTTTTTTAGAGAAGTTTTAAAAGTGTGGCGGCAGGAAATATAAAAATGACTACTTAAGTGAATTGTAAGGTGTTACTATGTACGAAAACAGTCATGAATACCTGTGCTGGTAGCAGTCCCTCCAAATGCTCCAAACCCAGAGGAAGAAGTATTCGTTCCAAAACCACCGAATCCAGCTGTACTAGTCGTAGCTGTGTTTGTGGCACCGAAAGAAAAAGACGCTAAAATGATTTAATGACAACAATTAAAAAATCTATGCTAAGGCTTTGTAACAAAGCTAGATAGCTAAGGTAAACAAACAGAAATAAATAACTTACGTTTTGTAGCAGAACCAAAAGCCGGCGGTTGTGATGTAGTAGCCGAACCGAAATTAAAAGAAAACGACATTATTTTAAGCGGATCGATCAACAAATGATTAAAAATTTAATACTAATTCAATACACAATTGAGGTTACTTTATATAAATCTACAAAGTATCTTATCCTTTTTTATAATTTTGAAATTCAGTCAGCCTCAATGGCTTCAACTCAAATTCAATCAACTACATACAATACAATGAACCTAAGATATGCATAACCATGATGAGACTTTGATTAAATGTGCCAGCTTAAACTCAATCCGAAAAGAACATGGCGACTGACTTATAGATAGATTCCAAATATACGAACTATTAAACTACTGTGTTAGTTTAAAATGAAAACATAAATAGAATCTTCCAGCAGTTTTCTCATGCAAGACACAAATTTACTTATCATTATCATAATATACAACAAGTATTTTATTTTCCAAGTATTTTTGTCAATATTAGTATTTGTATAATGAAAAAGCCAACGTAGCAAGTACAAGGCCTTTTTCTGTCCTTGTAAAATTACGTCACTACTTGTCACTGTCAATCAACAAGATGAAAAATAAATAGGCAGCAATCAAAATACTGCTATAATGAATTTTTTTTCATAACTTAGGATGATATAATGAAGCTTAAGATTACTATATTCCCTGTTTTTTCGATATCCTGTTTTATTTCTTCCTGTAGAGTTGACGGATGTAGATTTCAAATCACAATGCGGTAGGTAGCACTTTTCTTCTTTTCTGTTAAATGAAGGTCCTATCAAACCACGTTCGCGAATTATATTGATAATATTTTTATAATCGGTTATATTTTTGCAGCTAATTCGTAACTGATTTTTATTTATGTTTTTGTAAGAAAAAAATTCCTTCATTGAGACTGAAGTTAACAGTTCGGTTAATTTGTTCACATCTTCTATGCCGTACAGCATGATCGGTGGAGGTGGACTTTGCTTTCTCTTTGGCTGTGCCTCAGTTAAGTCGATGGGTATCGAGGAACAATCAAAGAAAAAAGGAAAGTCCACCTCCACCGACTATAATATGTTCGCATTTTAGACTTGTAAATAAATACCGGTATCTGCTTTCATGGCACTACCGTTATCTCGATTTCAAGCTCTTTTAAAAGCTCCTCAATCAAAGATTTTAAGGATAGCGAGGGTCATTAAAGCCTGTAAAAACAAATGACAAAACTTAAGAGTAGGTATGTATTTATTTCACCACATCTGTAACCATAGTCCTATTGATCAATCGATACGATAAAGATATTCACAAATTGGCAACACAACCAAATAAACAGATGGAAGGAACATTCCAGAGCAAAAAAAAAATGCTTTCATTACATCATATTTCACAAGTATCGTTTAATTTTGTTTACAATTACATTATTAAAGAACACATCCAACAGCAAAATTATTATTATGCGATAAACAAACCGGAGTACAGTCCTCGCCTCCTAGAGAATCCGTTATTTCTTTACTCCAGGAGGCTGCATGGGTTGGCCACGTTCCTTTCCTCGAAGTCTTAATCCAATTACTCTTTCTATCTTTCCAAGAACAATGTTGTTAGGTATTCCCCGGCCGGCTTCATAGTCATTGACGACTTGTGGTTTTTCACATATTTTAGTTGCCAAATCTTTTTGACTCATGCCTTTAGATTGTCTACCTTGCATTATAAGTTTCCCTAAATCTAGGGAAACTTTTTCATGTTTCAACTCGTCAGTTTCTCTGTCGAGTTTAGCTGTGTTTTTTGTGGTAACGTGTTGTTTGTTAGTCCCTGCACCATACTTTTGTTGGGTGTCCACTGGTAAGCCTTGTCGCCGCGCTGCATTTACAGCTTGTTCTGTTTTTAAAGCCGAAGCCTTTGGTGGTTTTTTACGCAGAATTGTTACAGTATCCCAATCCGACATTATGGTGGGTTTTTTAGCGATGAAAATTAAATATATTTCCACAGGTGACTAAAATTTACGAGAAAATACGTGTGCAAGGAGTGACAGACGAAAAAGACAATAAAATGTTGACTGACAACATCCAGAGAGGCGACATCCACTGATTGACAATAAGTGTCAAGCAAGTAAATGATTGAATGTGTTAAGAAGAAAAGTCTGTGACACGGACTCTGTATGATGATAAAAAATACCTAACCATTCACCATCCATAAATTCCATTAAATAAGATAGGTAGCGCAGTTATAAGAGGCAAAATGAAAGAAAGAGCCAAACCACTAACCACATAATTTTCGGGAAAAAATAAGTTTCTTTTTGATTTGAAAACAATAAGTACAATTTGAGTTTGCTTAGCTTACCAGCTTGCTTTATACTTACACTTTAACTTAAATTGTAAGTAAATAATGTTAAGACTAAATATTTTTAGACATAGTGTATGTAAAATAAGGCGCGTTTACTATTCAATATGTCCATAAGTTTCTGATGTCATTGAAAGCCGACTGACAGATTGATCGTTCGACACATGACTACTAACCGTAATGTTTATATCTCTTTCTACTTCACAGTAAAGTATATTTATTCGTCTCTTTCTTTAAATATTATACTTTTGCGGCCCCTCCAATCCAATCCAAGCAAGTTATTCCATTCACAATTTTTGTAGGTATTTCATTTCATTTTGTTTCCCAGTTTTCTCATTCTCATTTGTTTATTCTCACTATTACAATCTTGCGCGAACATGTGTGTAAGATCAAGTTAAATGGGAACCGTAATGTGTAGGTTAAGTTATAATTGAATTGTAAAATATTATGTGCCAACTTTATAGTCGGTTGTTATAGTGAATACGTAATAAAAATTGAAATTTGTTTAAAGTGTATTCATACGAATTAAAGGACCTATTTATTGACATTCTGTGGTAAGTGAAGAGAGAATATAGAGAAATCAACTGATGCCTTGTCTGTCTGTCAGTCAGTAATTATGTAAAGAGTGACTGACGGATTCGCTGTGAATTACTTCTAATTGTCATATTAATTACCTTTTTATAATATAAATAAAATGTACGATATATTAAACAATGTAAGCATAGTTTTCTTACTCAACTTGTAGATAAGCATGTTTGTTTTCTTTTACTAAAGGGTTCTATCTATCTTAGATTATAAAAAAAAGTTTACTTATTGCATTGATATGTTGTGGATATTTATAAGTGACCGATACAACTTATAGACACTAGTTTATAATGCATTGTGTGTATAGGGATTGTAAAAAATTAATGAGAATAGGTAATGTTTGTCACCACTGTTTGATATAATTATGATGTTTGGTACAGTAACTTGACTGCTTAAGTACCAACTAACTACCTGTTTCTTTAACTTATATTACTGACACAATAGAATGTTTTGTTTAACTCACTAATGACTCTATAAACAAGTCAGCTTTTAAAACAGAAATTCAATACAATAGACATACTGGTAATATTTAAATTGGTGTATGTAATTAAATGTCTAGTTTTTAATTAACTGGCATCAAACATGGTAATCTTTCCATATCTAATCTGTATATTTAAAGTATAGTTTTGCATTTTTTATAGAACAAGATTTATATGGAAGAAAGTTCTTTATCAGACCAAAACATGGAACCAAATATGCAGACAATACAAAAAGATCCTCTAAGTTCACCACCAACTGACCATCATATGCATCATGCACACAGTGCACATTCACCACCCATGCAAGCTGCTCATGAGATGCATGAAATGCACAACATGCAAAATATGAATGATATGCAAACAGCCCATGAAATGCACCAAATGCACAGTATGCAAGCTGCACACGACATGCAAGGAGCACATGACATGCATGGAGGGCATTCAATGGGCATGAATAACTCTGAGGCTGCAGACAGCTTTAGTGTTAGTATTTAACTCTAACAGCTTATTAACAATTCTTTGCATGATACTGACACATTATTGAAACTGGGTTTTTGTTACAGAATTTCCTTAATGCAACGGATATGAGCTTACGAGCCAACGGTCATGACCATCATGGGATTGGGCATAGTCAAATGGATCATGGTTCACATGGCTCACATAGTGGGCATGAGGGTGGTCATTCCATGTCTATGACAGTGAGCATTTTAATTTAATTCAAAATTAAGTGATCAACTTATTCCTAGCCTAAAAATAAAATTTGATTACAGTTTCATGGTGGAGTTATGGAAACTATTCTGTTTTCATGGTGGAATGTGACAAAAGTGCCTGAATTTGTTGGCTCCTTTGTTGCTGTTTTCATTATTGCTCTGCTTTATGAAGGGTATGTCCCATTTTTGTATTTAGTCCCTTAAAGTAATTCTCTAAAACTAAAACATCTTCTAACTTTGCTATGTTACAAACTTACTTTACTATTTAACCATATTTTATTTCTTACAGGTTAAAATACTACAGAAAGCATTTATTATGGAAGACATATTCGGGCCTGCGATACTGTGCGGTATCTTCACCTGATAAGGGAGTATCTAATATCTGTGCCACAGATGAACCTACAGTGATACAGTAAGTTGCATTTATCATAATAATAATAAATATAAATTTTATTTCATAGAAGATTATGTCCACTTTGTAAATACATTGTAAGGCAACTTATAATAAATTAAATACCTACTTAAAAGTTAATAATAAATACTCAAGACTGACCATGTTACATATTACATGGATAATGCATTTGTTTTGCATTAGATAACAAAATGCGTGCAGTATGTAAATATCTTAGTTGTCATCTAATTTCCATGTCTAATTCTATTAAGTATAACAAGAAAGAATAATTAGGTGTCTCCTTCAATTACAAATATACCTATCATTAATTTTTTTATGTGTTTTTTTAAGGCCGGTGCCACATACTGTTCCTAGAAATATGTAAGTAGCTACTTTTCTTTGACTTTTGTTATACTTTTTTTTAATTTAGTGATTATAAAAGTAGTTTAGCAATATAACATATGAAATGGTTCCTAAGCACTACAAAATTTGATCTGGTAGGTAGTAGGTACATACATTTTGTGTTGGTCAATCTATCTTGTTGTGACGACTTTGAGTGTCGTGATACGGACCAATTGACCATTCTAAATTAAATTGTAAGAGTAACGCATTCCGCGTCACCGCAGCGTAGCTATGTAATCTAACGGTTTTCTAGGTCAAAGCGTTTTGAAACGCTGTACATTCACTTTTTGCAATAAATCTTAGCTACTTAGATAAAATAATGGGAACCTGCTTAAACTATATTACATTCATGTTCTTTATAAGTAATGTTGAAACATACCTAATTAATAAATTATGATTTGTTACTTATGTAAAACGCCATAATATATGTATATATAATATATAAGACGCGTATAGCAGCGACCTTGAATCCCATTGAAATATTAAAAATATGTTTGATAAGTCAATTTTCATTAGCACTTGTAGTTGCATTATTACTGCAAACTCTGTATTAACTGCAAGGTGTTACTTGTGTGTTATCTGATAAGTTTGCGGAAGTGCTATTTTCCAATTAATTCGTTCTAATTGTTAGATAAGTAAGTACCGAACTGCCTACGGATACTAAATATTTAAAAACGTGAACTACACCTGTTGCGGTTTGATAACGCTTTATTAGCCAACCTTTTGTGGTTGCACGTGAATACATATCCGGAACATCAGTACTTACATACTCAATAACAATGTTAAATTGATAATAAAATGTGGGTAGGTGCATAAAGGCGTTCAGAGGTGTGAAATTGATATTCACGAGTATTTAAGTCTATTTTGTATTATACTAGTAACCCGCCCGAGCTTCGCAATGGTGCAAATTTGCACAACTTGTTCACGATACGGTGAATTTTAGCTAACATACAATAAATTTTTCTGACTGTTCTTTATTTACAAATTTAAATTATGAAAATACCTAAAAAATGGCGAAACCCGCATTAAAATCCGTTAAGTGGTTAAGGAGGAGATAGCGGACAAACATACAAACAGACACAATTAGCGACTTGGATTTATACTATGTAATAATGGTTATAATAAAATGATAATAATGATTAACAGGTTTCATATTAAATAGCTATGAAATAAATACATAACTAATAGGCTTTTTTCTCTTGTCCAGTTAAGTAGGTAAAGACACAAACCTTGAGATATAAATACAAGATACTAGTATTATTAGTCATGTTCATTCAAAATATTAAACATGCTCATTGTATGGATTTATTGAAATTATGCCCTATTTACTTTCCCTATAAATCACTAGGAAGACAGACAATAAGTTTGTTATTGAGTACATATATACTGGTACTGGCATTGATAATAATTCGTAAAATATTATTTATGCTACGAGTATTACTAATTATTACTCATAAGTCCATTAGTAAGTGCTTACCTATTAATTTATCTATATTAGTAGAATAATGAAGTAAATGTTTGTTGGTTTAAATGAATATTTCCCAATTTAAAAATATATTTTACAGACAGCAAAGTTTAATATCGCTGAATTTTATTGGCTACCTACTTTTAATCTTGTTAATGTACCTATATTCAATTTAGATTTTAGGGATGCGTAATTAATATAATGTCTCTCCCTGTAATCTGTTTTATATTAGGTATGTAAATATGAACATTCAATAAAGATGGACTTTTTTGAAATTAGACATTACTTAGAAAACGAGAAATAACAGAATAAATATTATGCAACCGCCATATAATCCAATTCAATTCGCGGTTAGCCGGAAGAACTTGCACACCTATAGAAATCTAAATTACAATCATAATTAAATTAAAAACGGATGTTCCGCTGAACAATATTTGTAAATAAAACGTACAAGACAATTAACGGTTATGGGGCAATACGAGTACATACCTTCTTTCGGTGATTCACACAAATTACCGTGCAATTGTTATAGCAGTGCTTATACTAATGTAGGAACTTAAAAACTCAAACCTACCCTTAACACTTTTTAGGTTTATTTTTGCCATAGAAAACAGGTGTCTAATCAAACCTTTCTTTAGCAGACCAACAATGCTGAGTGGTTCGCACGTATGGCAGACGTTACTCCATGGTGTTCAAGTGCTCGTCAGTTATTTGTTGATGCTCATATTCATGACATACAACACATGGCTTTGCAGTGCTGTGGTGCTCGGCTCTGCAACGGGATACTTCCTATTTGGATGGCGCGAATCCGTCGTCGTAGACTTTACAGAACATTGCCACTGATATAGGCTCAACTTTCCATGCTTTGTAGAAAAAACAGTAAACAACAAAGCGAGATCTGACCGCATACAGTAATAGGGGCTTTATCAGTTCAAGGCTCTTAGGATTGTGATAGTAGATAGGTTCCTAATTGACGTCCGTGATTTATTTGCAATAAAAATTCAACTAGGCTCACTACCTGAATTGAATATGTTGTTTTATAGCTCTATTATATTTGAGCTGTTCATTTAGGCAAATTACAGTATCAATCTAATAATCTACACAAAAAATGTAGGCTGTATAAAAATAGGTTTAAAAAGTTTAAATAATTTAATGAGTTGGATTTTAGTTTCACTATATTTTCATAGGTTAGAAGAGCTTCCTATTTTAGATAAACAAGTTTACTTTAATTATTTTAGATGACTACCACATTGCAGTGTGATATTTTGTTTGTGTGTATGATTTAAATGAGTTGTTTTGTTTCGAAAGATAAGCCTGTATAATAAAATTGACTAGTAGGTATAACATGTATTATGACAAAATTTAAAGATTCTAATGTATCTTAACTGTATCATAACTCTGTGATAGTCCAAATTAATCAGACCCTGAATATGAAACAAAGGTAATGTGATGAGCTGTAACAGGTCTTCCTACAATAAGGAAATGAAAGACCACAGTTATTTTGTACAAAATATATTAAAATAATATTGGGGATTCATTCCTGGATGTGTTAATAATAATGAGATCATTCAAGTAATATGATATTAACCTTTCTGTTTGTAAAGCTCAAAATGGGTTATGTTAATAATGTATTAATAATATCCAGTTAAGACAAGCCTTTGTGTAAGTACCTTTTGGGCTATTTTAATGTTTATACCAGTTATATTTTTATGTTATACTTAGTTGTTATTAAAAATAAATTAATTTCTATACTAATGCTAGTTATATTTTATTCTTCTTTAGTTCTTCTAGATTTTGCATGGCTGGTAGTTTGTTCTGTTTAAAAACATTGGACTTAGAACTTACAAAACTAATAACAAACATTATCAAAATCTCATGATGATGTATTGAAACAGGTAGGAGAAGTTAGTGGTTAAACATTTATGGATAGCTACTTAGTATGCAGTGTATAATGGACGCCCTACAATTGGTAATTACAGTAGGTTTCACAATATGGTCAACTATTAAAACACTACATTATTTTTAATTATAAAAATAATATATGATGTTTATATAATGATAACAGAACAGACCATAGTTCAAGCTATCTCTTGAAATAGATATGAGTTTCCCAAACCACAGTAACCACAAGTGTTTTTACCACATTTGTTATTTATCAATTGTGAGTTTTTGAGTAATAAATGTGGCCTTTTTCCTTTTCTTTGGATGCACACAAGCTGATTGATTTAGACCAAGGCCTTTTAGAAGAATAAAAACATTTCAAAAGGGATGTACTTGAACCAAATCACTTCACTTTACTGAACAAAGTTTTTGTGCATTTGAATGTTTATGGCGACAATGTTTTTTCAAGTTAGAACTACTATTACATCTGTAAGAACAATACTCACACACAAACGGTTTTTCATCTGAATGTAATCTCTTGTGAGTTTTAAGGGAGTTTACAAAGTTTGATCTAAATGAACACTGATCACAGAGATAAGGTTTCTCTTTAGTGTGAGTTCTTTTATGTTTAGTTAAATTTGAAGAGTCTCTTGTGTTATACTTACAGTCTGGGTAGTTGCATGAATACTTCATATTTATAACCTGTTTAAATTTACAAGCCTCTTTATATTCTTCATGAGTGTTTGAAACTAATACATCAATGCTAGAGCATGTTCCCTCTGACTTACTAGTAAGGTCTTTTTCATTTTTGATTGCATGTAATATTTGGGAAATAATGATTGACTTATGTTGTGGTCCGAAATTATTTATCATGTTGGCTTTTGGTCTTCCTCGTTCATTAGTGTGTATGTCAGTGAAACTGCAGTTATTCATTTTCCCCATCTAATAATGGTATCAGGAAAAGTAAAATAAATTTTCGTGTTGCTATACCATAACATCAACACAGATTAGGGATGTTAAAAAATAATCGATTTTTAATTTAATCGATTTTTTCCATCGATTTTTGTAGTAACATTATTCGATTTACAAAATCGATTATTAAGTTTACACTCATCGATTTTTTTTATTATATGATTTATATTTTAGTTTTTGTGACGACAAGTTTGTCATTTGGTTAGAATGCTCATTATTTCATTATTCCTTTTTTATTAACAAAAATAACTCCGTGACTCCACCATCTATGTTCCCAAATAGATCATTTTTATGTTAAAATTGCAAAAAAAGTAATTCAAGATAATGTCTACCTATAGGTTTCTTGTATACTTTTAAGTAGTTTCATCAAAACGAAATCTTGTAACCTTTGGACAAATATTTTTTTATTTTAGGGCCCCTATAAAATTTTGTAACAGTGTCCTAAGTGCTACACCCGTGTTAGTATGTTAGTAATTATGTGACAATATCTGACATAACAAAAACAATAACTATATACAAAAGAGTAGAAATTAATTATAACGGAACTAAAATTTTTCCATACTAAATTGTTGCCATACTTAACCATTAAACGTCAAATCTGACACTAATACGAAGAAAGTGGCTCCCTTATTCAATTTCAACTCTTTTGTGTCGATATATAGAGAAGCCACTGAGGTATAAAACTTGCAGGGGTCAGCCCTAGATGTCGTTTAAAGATTTTGAGTCATCATTTTTTCAAAAAACAATTAAAAAATAACATATATGCAGCTGTGTGTTTTCCTTTTTGTCAAACCTGTAAATTTTAACGTTTTATTCGTAACTCAGTAAAGCTAATGAGTAATAAATAAGTTTATACTTACGCGACATCTTGATTTATTCCTGAGTACTAACTCCGAGAATATGGCATGGTCTAGTCAGAAGCTTATCAAATAGTAAGTACTTATATAGTTATAAAATAAAAATGTGCCGCAAAAAACAGAGCTATTGTTTACATGCAGTGCTCCATCTTGTAAGAGCGAAGCGAAGACCAATAATAAATCTTTGTAGATAGCCGACTCCCTAACGAAAAACGCGCGACACGCGTTCGTTCTTAGACATTGCTGACATTCATTTGCTTTTTTTATTGATTATGCATGGCAGTGTTTTACTTCTTGTATCCGATACCGACAAGATATAAAAACTGTGTAGTCTGCCTGTAATCTTGTTTAACTGTCCGTAAAAACCCGATAATTAACGCGATAATTCCTTTGATTTATCGTCACTTGCGCTATCACCAAGCGTCAAACGGTATCTATCGTTTATATCGTTGATAAATTAACGCGCTAAGCAATGGCTTTCATCATTGGTTGGTCATATTAACGTTTATTTTTGTAGAGTGATTATTAAAGACATTTTCCTTTAGTGTAGCCGCAGTATATGAATATTTCGCAAATGAGATGGCAAGACGAGAGGCTTCCTCTCAGTTAAAAATTGTCTTGGCCATATTGTAACCATCCTCACGCATGCCGCCTAAAATTAGGACCATTGAGACAAAGACTATCTTTAGTCTGTGATCTGCCACTGTCACTCAGCATTGCCAAATTGGGGTATTTTTACGCCATACTGGCGAATTTTTTTGACCTATGCGAGGTTTTGGCGAAAAAGTTGGTGATGATAAATTGGACAGGCGAATTTTTGCCGATAACCAAATTTAAAGTAGTTACAGTTAAAACTTTTGATAGTTTCAAGAATAAATAAAATATGTGTTTATTAATTTGGAATTATTTTGGAGATAGAGTAAATAAAATAGGTAAAAAGAAAACAATTATCAAAACACAATATAAATATTCTTTACTGACCAAGGAAAGAATATCTATAAAAAAAGATTGTAGTTAAAAATAATAATATTAAAATTGGCGAAAATTTGAAATTTACGTCTGGCAGCCCTGCTGTCATTTTCAGACTGTGTGTGTGCTTGAATCGTAATCGTGCTTGTTTAATTAAGTTAGGTGGGCATAGTCTCTTTGCCTTTCCGCATGACGGAAGAATCTAACAAAAAAAAAAAAAAAATTAAGTTAGGTTATAAACATTAAATAAAGTTTGAATTTTAGATACATCTAAATTCGAAACAAATTTATTCAAATATGACTGTTCCCGCTCCCCCAATAAAAATGAAAAATAAACAGCTAAGGACGGAGCTATCAAAGGAACTAAATTTCCTAAAAAACATTTTTTCTGTATTGTCATTACCAACCAAAGGTTGGTTTTATACTGTTTGTCCCCTAAATGCTTTATGAGAATGTTTTATTTTATAAAAGAAACTACGACTTTAATATTTTACAGGCGAAAATGAAGATAACATGGACTATGAAATCACAAATGATAACCCCAAACCTGAAGAAGAGAATGGTCAGACAAAGCGAGCATCAACTATCACAGAGTTGGAACAACGCTTACAAAAAATAAAATCACAGAACCCTTTTAATTTAAAAAAGAAACTGGAAAAGAAGAGTATCAGTAGTAAACTAAATAAAAAGTTAAAGAAGAATGAGCGGCTCAACAAAAATAAAGAACATGTCAAGCAAGTCAGAGTTAAACCTGAAAAGGGTGAAGTAAAGAAAGAAAATGTTAATGTTGCTAAGCCTGTATTTAACACAGATGGAAAACTTGTATTTTCTAAATTTGATTTTGCTAATATGGGCAAAAAAGGTAAGTCAACTTAATTAAGTTTATCTGCAATTGTTAAAAAGGAGTTGCTTAATATAAATTTTACATTTTTCAGAAAAAGTTCCTAAAGCAGCGAAAGACCCCAAAAAAATATTAGAGTCCTTGAAACAACATGAACAAAGACTAAGTGAACTAGAGGGCCAACAGAATATGGAAAAAGTGAAAGAAATAAAAGAAAAGACCGCATGGAAAAATGTTCTACAAAAAGCAGAGGGCCAAAAAGTCAAGGATGATCCAACTTTACTGAAGAAATCAATCAAACGATTGGTAAGATATTTACAATAACTTTCTATAAAAATGTCTGCTTTTTGGCTTGTTTTTATTGAAGTGACCAAATGTATGGCAATTTAAGGTATGTCAATGTAGTAGAGCTTCTTTTCGGAGTGGAGTTAGTAAATTTTGATGAAAAGTGTTAAGCCACCATACTCAATTTCTTACCAGATTTTTATTCATAGCTCTTTAATAAATTATTAATAAAATAATTAAGTTTCACACAACTGTTCATCCACTGTTTTTACTGCTTTAGATATATTACGCAAAGAAAAATGTCTAGTTAATTCCCGTCCGGCTCATGGAGGCTTTATGTCGAAATACCTCATTTTCCTAATGTCTAAAAGTCAAAATGACTTAGTACCCAAAATGCCTGAAATCCAAAATCCCCTAATTAACATACGCCATAAAAAGAAAATGACAATCGATGTACACTTGTAAATATAATTTATTTGAAATTAAAAACTTTACTTTTGTAGCTTCTTAACCCTCGTATAGCAGACACAGTTTTTCTTTTTGATTATTGATAAAAATAAATTCTTTTGCCCTATAAAATAAACAAAAAAAATATATAATAAAATAATACTTATATAATAAAATTATATATTTTAAATTAAATAAATATATCTATTACCTTAAAATGATTACAGGACTGACATATCAATAAATCTAAATTATGATTTTATAATTTCGAAAAGAGTGCCGAGAGTTTTTTCCGCCAGCTTTTTCTCTTGGTCTACTACGGCCATTGCTGATGAATGTAGGGGCGTCCCGTGACATCTTTTTTTAATTTTTGATTTTATGCCTTTGACAATGTATAAGAGATTAGTTTTTAATCCTACGTACAATAAAGTAATTTCATTTTATTTCATTTCAATGTCGAGTATACTTCATAATAATGACTTTCAAGTGGCCAGTGATTTTCATACCACTATTTACACATATCTACCCAAATTTGATTGGTAGGTACCTAATCAACTAAATGTTTCAAAAGTTTTCCTTTTGACTGTACCAAACCTCAAAGGCATTTTGTAAATCAGCTATTATTGGATGTGGACAAATCGAATTTCAGGCATTTTGGGTACTAAGTCATTTTGACTTTAAGACATTAGGAAAATGAGGTATTTCGACATAAAGCCTCCATGAGCCGGACGGGTTAATTCTCTGTTCCTAATTTCATCACAATCAGTTCAAAGCTTTAGGTGTGACAACTTTAACTTTTAAACTTACTTATTTTAATTTGAGAACATAATAGTTAAAATAAAACATATCAACAGGAACAAAAGAAAAAGCACAGCAAGACGCAATGGGAAACTAGAATAAAAGGTGTTGAACAGAAAAAAGAGGATAGACAGAAGAAACGTTCAGAAAATATCAGCAAGAAGAAAAAAGAAAAGAAGTCTAAAGTTGTCAAAGCTGCTACTAAAAGAGGAAGAGTTGTTATCTAAATTTGTTTATTTTATTTAGACCAAAATGAAATAAGTATTTTTAATAAAATAACATTACCAATCAGAAGACTAATTTTAATTTATTCAAATTTCCATAAAATTATGGGTTTAGTTAGGTTTAATTTTGGCTTCCAAATAAAATTCAATAGACTTAAGTATGTTATTTTTGTTTATGTTAATTCAAAATTCTAAGCTCCTATTCAAGCAAAAGGAGGTAATACTTATTAGATATTTGGGAAATATTTCGTAGAAATGTTCATTTAAATGTTAATTTGAAATAAAACACAATGTAGACTGAATAACAGAAAAGAAATAATATATTCATGAAATTAGCAATTTACAACGTAATATTTTTCAAATTACAAGTTAACACTAACATTCGACAGCTAAGTCTCTCTAACCGTAATGAATAAAGCACATTAGAATTTTAGGCTAAAATATCATAAGACATCAGTTTGAACTTTGGTGAAGAACATTAAAGGAAATTACCGTACAGATTAAAACATTAAAAACAATAGTTTAGTATCATTTATGGTTTAGCTTTTCGTTTTTATACATATCAACGGTAACACAGTTGGCATCTTTTTTTTAACTTATAACAAACAAACGGTGGGACATTACTTTGCGAAAAGGCAGTGAATAAATATATTTGTAGTAGTTTATTTATCAAGACGTAAATGCCTATTCAGAAAACTTCGGTAATTATTTATAACGTATATTAGCCTTCACGGGCGTTACAAAATATTCAGTAAATGTTAGACCAAACGCTTCCTACCCGTCGTTTGATGGGTTATTTTTATAAACATAACTTATACTAAACCGGTTGTGCTATGGTGTCTTGCAATCACTGTCCTAAAGCCAAATTGGAACAATTCAAGAGACAAATTTAAGCTTTCACATGTTGCAAACGACTATTTCAAAATGTAGGTACCCAATAAATAACCATAGAAAATGTGTTAAAAGTTAACATAGCGCATTACTTCTCGAAATAAGTATTTGGAGGTATGTTTTGGTATATTGGTTTAAATGGTACCTATTCATCCATAACTTTTAAAGATGTCTCGTTCAGCTTTTATTTCGGTAAAAGAAATGTAGCTACCGAATAGTATGTATTATTAAAAATACACTGTTTAACAGTAGATACTAATATTCTAAACTATATTATGTAACTAAATTCATTATGAACACATTTTTCCTTAAAACTAGGTGCATGTAACATAACACACCCTTTGCTACTTATCTACAAGTACATAAAGAAAGAAATCTATTCAATCGTAAGTCGGGACTCTTTTCAACTGAGTTATTTTAAACATAGAACCGTAACTTGGAAGGTACATGCCCAACAATCGAATAAGTTCTCTTTCGCTATTTCTAGCTTCTTAACAAAGACATAACATTATGATTTAATTAAGAACATAACATTTAACTTTAATCAATCATACTTGCCATACTAATACATGCTATATAAGTTATTTGAATAATTTATACCTACGCTTTTATTTGTACTTACTAGTAAGTAGCAATTTGTCTCATCGCCAATTAAATGGATATTTGGTTAACCTTTCCTAACTATTTTCAGTGATTAACTGTATAAAGTAATAATATGCTGAACCTGTCATATTTTTTAAACCTATAAAGTATTTCCGATTTCTTGTAAAATATAATAAAAAAATAAATAATTGAAAATGTTATTGTTAATAAACGCCAATCAATAATAGTAAATAAGCACCTACTGTTCATTGTGAAACAGGATATATGAATAAAGTAACAAAAAGTATGGCAATATATCAGGTTGACATTCAACAATTTTGATGTAGAAGTTATGTAAATGATCAGACACACAAATCAAAAAGTTCCCATTCTCTTTAAGTACAAATAAGTACATCTACAAATTGATAAACTCA
The DNA here is from genome assembly GCA_916618145.1 of Emmelina monodactyla. NCBI lineage: Eukaryota > Metazoa > Arthropoda > Insecta > Lepidoptera > Pterophoridae > Emmelina > Emmelina monodactyla. The sequence continues at coordinate 7,638,926 of OU745304.1, read as the reverse complement.
AAAAGTATTGTGTAGAATGAGCAGTGTGTGTTTTCTCTGAACCAATTTTTTGAATCATAATGCCTAGATGATAACACAAGTTAGAATTATAATTTAATTAAACAAACTAACCAATCATATGGAATACAATAAAAAAATATGTATAAATATGAAAAAATAAGCCTCCATTTAAAAATATTCTAAAATATAAAAAATAATAAATCAAACCTTAATATTAAATTATTTCCTTTGTTTGGTATAAAAGGTGTTTTATATTTTTTTCTTTAGGTTACCTATTATACCAAACTATGAAATAGATAGACTATTTACTTACATAGCCTCCACAATATTGAACACTATTGAAGTCAATAACTTTCTAACAATAATCATAAAATAAAAATGATGATTTAAATAATTTTTCATTTTGTAGCAATGATAAAAAAACGTGAAGAACACACAGTAGAACAATAATAAAAATATTATTTTCACTCTCAGGCTAAGCCAATTGCACATTTGTCCATTTCAACAATTTTATTACATTGAGTTGATTTCGAAAATATTTGCAATATTTAAGGCATATCAATATGCATATAAAACTATCTATATGTCTTTGGAGTGAAGTACAGCTGAGCACAAGAGATTAAGTGCTATTAGTACATACCCCACTGACTAAATGTTAAGTGTACACTTATCCACTCTACGGGTTAATCTTAAAAACTATAAAATAATGTAATTCTTACATCTTTTTAAAATATAAAAATAAAAAATGTTATAACTGTAATACTGCTTAAAATTACACTAAATCAGTCATGCAGAAATTGTCAAATAATTTTTGGATTGAACCTGCGTCTGAAATTAGGACTTTCCACTATGACAGGTACTATGAAAAAACTGAATTTGTCCAGGGATTACTATAAAATTAAACTTCTAGATGACTGAAGAAGTATTTGAGCATGCTAAATGTTGCATCTCAAAACAGTGGTTTACTACTACACTGAATGAAATATTAATAAGTGGAATGTAATGCCTAACAGCACATATTTTGCAAACCAAGCATACTCAAATAATCCTTCACCACATCATCATAACACTAATAATTATTAACTAAATCTTAATTCATAATGGTAATAATAAAGCAAGTTGTGAGGCGGGATATTTGCATCAGTCTTGTGAAATTCTCAAATTGTGAATATGGTCATTGAATGAACAATATTGGTAATATTATTGTATGGAAAGAAAGTTTGTAAACTAATTTATGAATTCATTAATTATCAGTTCATTTCAGATTTTAGTGAAGACATAGTTGCATCCAAAACTCGGCTAGCGGCAGCATAGCCTGGTATATTGAGATATGCAGGTTTGTCATGCTCACAAAGGCCAGGCTGGCGACAGCAGGGATTCATAGAAGTGCCTGCTGCACTCCCAGCCCCACTACCACCTGGTGCCTCAGATGCAGATCCCTGACACATCAACTTATGATTAGTGAACTGTTCCAATGAACGCAGTTGTTCCCCACAGTTGTCACATTTAAGCTCACGAGCATGCACTTTCTTATGACTGTTTAAAGACCTGGAATTATCAAAGACTTTAGTGCACATGTCACAATATTTGAGAACTTTTTCACCCGTGCACACCACCTTATGATTATTGAGTCTATCAAGAGACATGTAGCGTTTGTTGTTACATAAATCACACTTAAACTGCTTTTGAGGTACGCGCCCTGTATGCACTTGCATGTGTTTTCTTAAGTTGCTTTTGTCTTTAATATATTTGGAACAAACAGCACACTTGTTGACATCTTTTCTGGTGTGGTTTGCATCTAAATGTCTACGTAAATGAGCCTTTTTATGGAAAGGCTCAAGGCATATTTGGCACCGAAAAGGCTTCTGTGCTGGATGGACACCAGTCAAATGAGTGTTAAACTCCAATATTGTTGGGTAACTTTTACGGCAGTGAGGGCAATGGAATAGTTTTCGACATATGGGAGGACTTGAATCACAAAATGGATCAGAACAATCATCACAAAATGAGTCCAAGCCTGTTGGTGGAGTCCCAGTGCCTGCTTGGGCCTCCAGAGGATCACGATCTGGAGTTCTAGGCCCTCCAGGTTCCTCCTTAATTTTAGCTTGATCTCTATGGTCACTGTAGTCTTCTTGAATAGGCATATTGCGGGAAGTACTTGCCAGCATCCACCAAGGATTGTAAGGCCATGCTCCTATACCAGGTTGAAGATTTTGTCCTTTGATATCAACAGTTTTGGTCTGCGTTTCAGCATTCGAAAATCCAGGAAAGCTTGGTAACTCTTGTTGTTTAGCTCTTGAAGACTCAAATATACTGTGAGATATTAGGTGCTCATAATCGCTAGTGTCTAATTTCCTATCGGAACGCTCTTCTTGATCTCTTTTTGACATTGTAACTGCATCTGTAAAGTAATAGGAATTGAAAGGTATAATCTACGATGGACCCAAATTTACGTTCAAGTAAACAAACTACGCAATACAAAGCGAATTGGAACACGTAGAAAAGTAACACTACAACAATTAAGCATGAATCATTACTTATTAAAAGATAATGAATTGCGAATTTAATATAATTTTAACTTTACACTCTTAATTTAAAACTAACAACAAAAAAAACACAAATAAACAAAATTATGCTTGAGTAGCTTCAAAGCTCAATGGTTGAAATCAACAAAACATAAAGATACGATTATATTTAACTGATCGCACTAAAGTTAAGTCATAAAACACTTTAAAGATAACTTACGCAAACTCAAATAATTTACGACAATGGAAATACGGTTCTTTGCGCTTCTATTTTATTTACTTGAGGCAGCCATTTTGTTTTGATTTAGTAGAGGCAAGGCAACAAGACAACGAGAAGATCTGCGTTCCGAAATGCACATTCGTGTAAAAAACTATAAAGATATGCATGATAAAAAAATGTTGCTCGATAAAGATATTGATGGCTAGCACGAATCGGAACATTTTTCGAACACACATTGAAACCAAATCAAAAATATCGCCAATACTGAGATTTTAATTTTAGTTTTGCATTTAAAATGCTAATTTATTCATTTTATAGTTATAGATACTGAAAAAAAGAACGCGTGTCTCCGAGCAGTGCGCGACTGGGAATCGAACCCAGGACCTTTAGATAACCGGTCTAATGCTCATTGTTTTATCTTAAATAGTAGTTAAATATCCTGAAAGGTATTTCTACTGAAATGAAGAGGTGGAAACTCCTCTCACTTGATGGAACAACGTCAGCTATATGACGTAAGCAAGCACATAAATACTGGAAAAATTTCGTTGGGGCACCACCGTAGCGGCGTGGTAGTGGTCAGAGCATTAGACCGGTTATCTAAAGGTCCTGGGTTCGATTCCCAGTCGAGCAATGTTTGGAGACCCGCGTTCCTTTTTCCAGTATCTAATACTTCAAAATCGCCAATTCTGTTTAGCACCTAAAACTGTTGCGAGAAAAAAAACGGGCATCTAGTACTTGCACTTTCAGCGTCCGCCAACTTGAAATGAATTCCAATATTTAACGCCAAGCAAGGGCATTCATATAAGTAGGTGTAAACATCTATTTCGCGCATCAAAATTAATATCGCAATGGGCATTGACGTTTTCAACAGTGTGGACCCAGCGTAATTTTTTTTCCATACGTGGAATGGAAACGCGGCTTTTATTTGTTTAAGTTTTTTCTACTTACAACCATAGTTTATGTTAATAACTATCCGTGCAACTTATTAAATTATTTTTTTTTTCTTTCGATAGGTGCGAAAACTAAGTACTTAAAATAAATTAAGATGAATTACGTTCATTTAACAGCTTTTCAACTTGTACATTTAGGGCGGGTTGTATCAAACAGTTGGTTAACGTAAGTACGTACGTAACTTTTTGACGATTACATTCGATGTTTAACGTACGTCAAATACAAAGCGTTGTTTCGTCACAAAAAAAAACTGTTCGTCAATGTTATTCGAGTTGCCATTAAAAAGTAAATCATTACTATCATTTAAAATATATGGAAATAAAACAGAATCCATAGGTATTGAAAAAAGCTTTTCATCAAAGATGTCCTGTCAACAAGAGAAAAGTTACGTTAACCAGTGGGTGAATGGCCGGCCAACGTAATCGTTAATTTTTAACGTCCGTTAAAGGCCGACATTGGTGAAACAACCCGTTTTCTAGCTTAACAGTGGTTAACGCCATTTTTAACGTTGACAGACACGTTAAGTAGTTGTGATACAACCCGCCCTTAGAATCCGTCCCCGTGGTCCGTCCGCACAGAGATTTTTCACCGCGAAGTACACACAGTACTCACCGCGGATAATATTCGTACGAATATTATATTCACCGCGAAAAAAAACCTCGCGGTGAAAAACCTCTGTGTGGACGAGCCCTAAGCCCAATGACAGCGCAAAAATAAAACTGTAATGAAATGACACACATAAAGCTGACACATGATTTTTTAGTGATGATGCTTTTACATTTTTAAATCGATAAGAATTTTAAAGTTATTTATTCATAGAGCCAAAAACCTAAATCTATACTAATATAATAAAGCTGAAGAGTTTGTTTGTTTGTTTGTTTGTTTGAACGCTCTAATCTCAGGAACTACTGGTTCGAATTTAAAAATTCTTTTTGTATTGAATAAACCATTTATCGAGGCAGGCTTTAGGCTATATAACATCACGCTGCAACTTAAGAGCGAAGAAATAATGGAAAATGTGAAAAAAACGGGGAATATTATTGATCCTTGAGGACTTCCTTTGCGTGCGCTGCGAAAATGGTTCTAGATACCAAAAATATATGTATACAAGAATTAAGAGAACTTTTTACCGTGGGAAAACTTCGCATTCCCACGGGAAACCGACTTCTACGCGAACGGAGTCGCGAGCAGCCTCTAGTGATAAATAATTAGTAACAATGCAGTTTCATTTCATACTTTATTTTTAAATAACGTAATCATCTCCTTTGGTTAAATACTTAAGGTGTAAGCTATAGGCTATCATTAGATAAGTTTGAATGAATGAAATAAAAAACATGCAAATAAATCTGTTTGGCAAACAAGAAAATTTTAGCAGGTTAATATTTTTCAGGCACTTTTAGTGGGGGACGAGGAACGTAAAAGTGATGTGAAAATAAGAATGAATGGGTATTTTTATTGAACGAATGAAGTTTTTTAGTTGAATTTAATCATTAAATTGTATCCCACAAATCATTCAAATTAATTCACTTTCATTTTCCCATCACTGTGGTTGTCAGCTTTGACAGCTTGACTCCCTAACATGGTATTCGTTGTTTACAGTTGCTATCGTTTAAAGTGTCGTTACGATCAAGGTTAAAATTTGAAAATATCAATAATTAGTGTAGTAAATTGCCAAAAAAACTGATAGGTGATATGAAATCCCATGTAAAAGTTAATTTGAACTTTCTGAACGTCGTTTACACGATAAAACCCAACAATTCACCATTTTGTGGAGCACATACACACGTAGCAGAGCGAGACAGAATGACCAAGTACCGTGCGTAGCGTAGTACTTTTGTTGACGCCTATGACCATCGCCACATCCAAGATTTTGCCTGAGGGGAAAGGCCTGCTTTGCCATCTCCTTTGGTTAAATGCTCTAAGGTTGGCACCAACGTGGGCTGTTTACATATTTTTTGGCTTTTTAATTACCAGGCATTGGCACTTAGAAAAATATTAAAGTGGAATGTTTTGTATCCGCAGCATTCGTAACACATGTTGAATAGTCAAAAGCGTTGACAGAATGACAGTATGTACCTACTACACAATAGTTGAAAATAAAATAGGTATGGAAAAAAACTAAGTCAACAAATGAAAACAATAATGTAATAATTATACATTTTTGTGAACTCAAAACTTTTCGTTTAGATCGCCTAACGTTGGTCTAACGTGTGAATATTGTTGGCAGGTCGCACCAAGATGTGTAAACGTCAAAACGAAACAATTGGGTTTACCAATCTACGTTGGCGCCAATTACCGCGAGTTTTTACACAGACAGTTTTATAGTTAATCAATAAATTAGTCATCTAGTATTAGTATATTGCATTATTTAAAAAAATGGAGTACCAAAAAATTGAGTAGTATAGAAGTTCGTTAATCGTTTCCCCCAAAATCATATGTTTAAGGTTGTAGGTACAATATTTTATGAATAAATAGGCAAATAATTTAAAAATCCAATATTAAGAATATATAATTATTAAGTCTTAGATCTATTTGTAAATTGATTAAATTGCCCACGTCTATGAATCGTTTATTTTGTCTATGCTCCGCTATTTTCCCTCTTCTTTGGCTGTCGATTTGCCATGGAAAATAAAACTTTTGAAATTAAATCCTATGATTTCTTACTAACCCTACAGTGAAAATGGATGATCATCTAAAATAAATGTGTTTTTTACAGTTTTCTATGTCGATCTACAAGTATTTTCTTTTACAGCGTTGTAAATTGTGATATAATGATTTACGACATCAATAGAGACGCTCTTCCGTCAGGTTCCCTTTCGGCCGCCATATCGGAAGCTCCTGTGTGTCTTTACGAGTTCTAGATGTGCAATTCTTTGTAAAATAATATGCGTAGTGTTATTCCCGCTATGAGGAAATGTTTATCATAAAGACGAAGTTAATATAAACTCAGTTTTAGTGTTGAGTGCTACATCAAGATAAGCAAATCAATAGAATTTGCTTTCGCAGAAGTCTCTTCTGAAATCGTATTTTTAGTTCATCCGCCATATTGGCGTAATACCTTTTCGTAAGTCTTTTTTGATATTATTCTAGCTTATTGGGATATTTTGCGATATAATTTTATGCTGGTTGTTTACCGTTTTGTCTAAATTTTATATAGTATTGGTAAACACTTTTATTGTACTATAGAAAAGGTAAAAAACTATGATTTATTCTATGGCCTTAGAGATACTTTTTTGTAGTGATCTCGCATTGATTTCCTTCATTTATAAGACTTGTTACATGTGTTGGGAGGTTTTTAGTCCATACTTGCATTATTTATGTGTCGACAAAAGTTAACCTACTAGAAGTGACGATCTGATGCTTGAGTGGAGCACCCCTATAAAATAGGAAGCCACCTACTCATTCTACGCATTATAACGCTTAAAATTTACTTAGGCATTTTGGATTTATGTTGTCATGCTATTCAAAGCAGGATTATTGTGCTCTGTGAGCAGCTGGGTTTCCTTTCATACTAAAGGTAGAACTTTCTAGAAGTGTAAATTGAGGTCTTGCTTAGTGTATAAGATCAGTAAAACATGAAGGTATAACTGATGCTTTTAAATTTTCATGACTTTGTAAAAACTGATCTCAATGAATCTCTGATGCAAATTTCATTGTATTATTAATGTTCAGTAATCATAAATTCATAATATTAAAAATTTCCATTTGTGTTATTTAGAAGAGAACTGTATCTATAAATGAAAGTAATCTTTCCCGCCTAAAATCTGTGTGGCAAGTTATAACACTAAATCCAAGCTGATTTGAGGATGAATTCTCGAATATGATTTAAATAGTACCTACTGTGTTATTGTGGCAAATGTTCACTTTGTTCTGATCAGAAGTCTTCTTAAAATTTTGACAAATATCCATCTATTCTGTTGACTCCCATATAGGTTGTTTATTTAGGATAGGTATAGTTTCAGTTTTACATACCTATATTGTTGTTCATAAAGACAAATAATTGGACTTAAAATTTTAATTTTCTTCACTTCAATTTAGCGACAGTACTGATGAGTAAATATTTGTCTGTCTATTTCAAAATCAATCAATAATTAAATTCTTGAATATAAGTTATGAACATGAAAAGACGAAATCAATTTGCATTACATGAAGTTGCATTTACAACTTCAAAATTAATAAATTAGCATTTATAATGCAAAATTTAAAGTAAAATCTCATTGCATTACATGTTTTAACTTCTAAAGATATTCTAAAATTAATTTAGTATTCTTTAATTTACTAACAGATTGTAAACCTTATTTGATTCATTTTAGAACTTTTATTTTTGTTATTGATGTACCTTAGTTGCCTTTAAATGGTCTTATGTCCAGAAACCATTTCCTCCTAATGCTATCCATTTTAGATTTAATACATACTCCAAAAATATAATAATACTTATTGACAGATTAAAATATTAATAATTAAAATAGTAATGAAAGTGAAACACTAAATTATGTAATTTCATAAGTAATCATAGTAAAAAACTTCTAGTATTGGTTGTATATTTACTGGTCTTAAGGTAAATTCAATTGTAGGGTTCCTGCTTATGTAGTCTTATGTCTTCTTCATGGCTAAATATTATCAGAAATAAACATCTATGCATCATCCTTTTGAAAGTGCCATGAATTGCTTAGTACCTAAATATCAATGCTGCTAGGTGGAAAAACTTACTTAGATTTTATATGAGTCAACAATTGTGTTTGTAATATGTATGAGTTTTAAAGTTTATGCCTAGGCAAACTCAAACTTTGTGAGTATGTATGGAAAAAAAAGTTTGTGAGTATGTATGGATGGATGTTTGTAAATCTTTCACATTAAAACTACTGGATGGATTTGGATGAAACTTTGCAGTAATATAGGTATACATCAGAATAACACATAGGGTACTTTTTAATGCGGGGAAACTTCTCATTCCCACGGGAAACCGACTTCCACGGGAACGGAGTCGCAGGTGGCCACTAGTAAATCTATAAATCTGTCATAAACTGTGGAGACATATTATTATACCCAGCGCTCAATATTTTCAAATCCTATAGAACAAGTCTATACATATCTTTGATCTAAGGCATTAGAATGATTGTTAGTTTTTACTTATGTACATTAGAAGAAATTAGCAGTTACATAAGAGGAAAGTGGTTTCTTACATTTGACACTGGTCACAGCTCATTTGCAACTATGATAAAATAGTTATTATAAATAAAATGAAAAAAACAGCTAAGGAAAAGTGTGGCAAAGAATTATTCCTGCTTATTTCTTCAATGTAGATCTATCTACTTGTTTTAGTACAGATAAGAATATCTTCTTTTTTTTACAGATTTGGCATCATAGGTAAATTAGAGGAATTTGCTTAATTATTTTAACTTGTCTACCTGCAACATATTTGCAAGGTAATATTTCCCAAAACTTGTTTATTTTAAAATTGCTAAACCTTGCTTATAATAAATAAAATATAATAAAATTTGTTTTCAGGTAGGAAGTAAACTCAGTATGAATGTATAGGATATTAAATATTTAGGTGCAATAGCACCAGCTGCCCAATATTATGATAGAATGGTTGAATGCTGCCAGAGGGTATAGCTGATGCCTCTGAGTGCGAAGTTAGATGAGCCTCTTGTTACATTTGAGGTGAGAGTTTTGGTTGTAAACATTTGCTTGAAGTAAAAAATGATTTATTTCAAAAAACTAATAAATTGTTTAAATATGTACTGTAGTTCAGTATGACTTTGGCAGGTAGATTGCAGACTCCAGCACAATGCAAGCTGTTGACCCCCTCGCTACAACCAGCACGGTAAGTAGTGGCGCTTTAGTTTTGTGCTATTTTTATTCATATTGGATCAGTGTAAGATTTATAACTTGTAGCCTACGGCGGAGCCTGTCAATGGAGCGCCCCCGGAGGAGTCGCAGCGCCGACAAGGGCGGGTGACTAATCAGCTGCAGTTTCTTCAAAAAAATGTAATGAAGGCTGTTTGGAAACACCAATTTGCATGGCCCTTTCACCAACCTGTCGACGCGAAAAAATTAAACCTTCCGGTAAGATTTTATTCTTTTACATTTATTTTTGACTTATAAACCTACAAAGAAAATCATTATTTTATACTTTTTATTATTTTAGGACTACCATAAAATTATTAAAAAACCGATGGATTTGGGCACCATCAAAAAACGCCTCGAGTCAAATTACTATTATTCTGCTCAAGAATGCATTCAAGACTTCAATACCATGTTTACAAATTGCTACGTGTACAACAAGCCCGGCGAGGACGTCGTGGTCATGGCACAAACTTTGGAAAAACTGTTCCTAAATCGGGTAAGTTGAAACAATTATTATCTTTTTACATTTTATATATTTTTTCTGTTTTTAATTTAAGCTTGTGCAAGGACGTGCTCAAAGGCACAAGTTATTAGGTATCTGTTAATATTCGCTAAGTTTGTTAAGTTCTAATCTTGAATGAGAATTCACACGTGCATATTGTCGCGCAGATAGCGCAAATGGACAAGGAGGAGCGGGAGATCGAGCCTCCGTCGAAGGGCGGCAAGGGGGGTCCGAAGAAGCGCGGCGGCAGCGTGACGCCGGGGGCGGGGGGCGCGGGGCCGGCGCTGGGGGCGGGCGCGGGGGCGGCGCCGCGGCCGGCCGTGAAGCCGCTGGGGGCGCCGCTGCCCGCGCTCGTGGGCTCCACCAACACGCCCACCACGCCCGTGGCCGCGCCGCCGCCGCCCGCCGTCGCCGCGCACGCCGGCCTGCCGCAGCAGGTAATAACCACATCACTAAATTAAAACTGGCTCAAATATTCAATGACCAATGGCAAAGTCAAAGTAATTATTAAGCAAAAAAATAATTGAAAACTCATCACAAATTAATCTACACTTCATTGCTCTACTTTTTAACCTTATACACATAATGCATGTTTATACAATTGGAATCACTTACTTTATTGGCATTTACAAATTATTTAGTCAGCTGGTGTAAGTAAAACATACCACTTCACAGGTGGCCACTCAGCCTTCGAGTTTCCACGTGACGCAAACTGCAACCACACCCGTTTCCACGATACCTACAGTAGCATTATCTCAGACTCAGCCTGCCAAGGTAAGAATGAGTCAATGTATTTTTTTATTGAAGTTGCTTGACCGACGTCAAGGATTTTAGTCGAGACATGATAACGACTTGTTTACTATGATTTACTTGTAGGTTAAAAAGGGCGTGAAAAGAAAAGCTGACACGACAACTCCTATGGGTAGTTCCTTTGAAGGGGGCTACACCACACCAACAATAGAACAACAAAGTGGACCTAAACCTGCTAAAATCTCTACAAGAAGAGAAAGCGGTCGACAGAAAAAGGTATCAATTTAGTCGCCATTGATGCTGGGCTTATTTTTGTATTAGCATTACTGAGTGGTTGTTGGTGATTTAGGCGAGTCGAGCGGTCGATGATAGCTTCAAAATGGGTGGTCTGTCTCCCGGAGCCAGCGCCTCCCACGCGGCGTTGACGCCGCAAACAGCCAAGGGCAAGGAGAAACTATCCGACGCACTCAAAAGCTGTAACGAAATACTTAAGGAACTATTCTCAAAGAAACATTCTGTAAGTATTACCCCTTTTTTCTTAATATATTTCAAAACGATGTTCCGGTACAGTTTTATACAAAGCATTCTTTTCTGCAGGGCTATGCTTGGCCATTTTACAAACCTGTTGATGCTGAGCTATTGGGGTTGCATGATTATTTTGATATTATAAAGAAACCTATGGATCTCGGAACTGTCAAAACGAAGATGGACGCCAGGTCGTATAAAACAGCCGCCGAATTCGCAGCTGATGTACGTTTAATATTCACAAATTGTTACAAATATAACCCACCCGACCACGATGTCGTTGCCATGGCGAGGAAGCTTCAGGATGTTTTCGAAATGCGGTATGTTATTTGTCATTTATATAATATACTTGTAGATTCCTTTATCAATGTTCCTAAATTGAGTTTACGCTTGTAGGTACGCAAAAATACCTGATGAACCATTGCACCATGTTGGCGTTCCACAAGCGGACAAAGGTAGTTCCGCATCTAGTTCAGAATCGGGATCTGAATCTGATTCAGAGTCTGATGACTCTGAGGAAGAGAGGAATACTAAAGTCAAAGTGTTGGAGAAGGAGTTGTTCGCGCTACAGGAGAAGATGAGGAAACTAGTCGAAGAGTCGAATTTGAAGAAAAAGGCCAAGAAGAAGATAAAGGAGAAGAAAAAGCCAGCTCTACCCCCGCCAGTACCCAAGCCTAACGCTACCACGCCGTACGTGCCCAAACCGAACAATATCGCTGAAAATATTGGTGAGACCTTTGATTTTATCACACATGATCACAGTGATGGCATTTTTCATCTCACATACCACTATCGTCTAATCTAAAGTAAAAAGGTGCGGAAGTAAAATAGACTATTGTTAGTTTCAATAGGCGATGACATGTTATTGCATCATTTAAATTTGAAAAACTTTAAATTTGAATATGAATATGTTGTTTATCTCAATAGTACCTCTCATAAATAAGTATACAACGAAGCCAACTTGTATTTGTTGTGCAATATCAGTCATTTTTAGTTACACTTACCAAACACGGTGGCTTTCAAGAGTTCATCATACAACCAATCCAACCCTAACCCCCTACACAGTAGATGGGTATCGCGCGTTGTAAGGCCGGCCGGCTCCCGCTTCTTATTGTTCACTTCCTACCTACTTTTATACCAAGAGTTCCACACAAACAATTAAATCTAACCCTAATCCCCTACCTACACAGTAGCGAGGGCACCGCGCAAGGTAGGGTCAGCAACAAAGTTAGCGGTTAACTGACTAACAGAGTTCAATACAACCGAATCAACCCTTATTATCTGTACAGTAGTCATACAACCAATCATATCTAATCCTTCTCATTGTAGCAGCGATGGGCGCCGCCCGCGGCAAGACGGGCAGCAAGCGCGGCGGCGGCGGCAACAAGGCGGGCGCGCGCGGCGCCGCCGGCAAGAAGAAGAGCTCCACGCCGACCGCCGCGCCCGCGCTGCTGCCGCCCGCGCACGACTCGGACGACGACGACCTGGCCAAGCCCATGTCCTACGACGAGAAGAGGCAGCTGTCGCTCGACATCAACAAGCTGCCTGGTCAGTACTCGCTGGGTGTTGATTTGTAAACTCACCTTGAGATCTTTTTGTAAAAAGGTGGCTAGACATCTTAATAAGTTTATCTGTGGGGGTGTCCTCTAACTCGAATATTTATACCTTTGAAAGGTATCGGTGTTGGGACTCAAATTTTACGCGATTACGACTCGAAAACCGATTTCGTTCAAGATTCCCATTTTAGTTTCTAACTCGATTGATATTCGAGTTAGAGGACAATCCCACTGACTTAAGACTTTCTCAAACAGTATTGTGGTAAATGATAGCAAAAATGTGTATGTAACACGCGGATTACGACTTAGCCTTTCAATATTTAAGGATGACAGATTATAAAAGTGATTATAGCAAGTGAATTTGGTGTGACAGTGATTGTTAGTCTCTAGTCTACAGAAAGGACTCTTAATATGAATCTGTTGCCAAATTATGTATCCCTCGCCTCTTTATTCCAGTCAAGAGTAAACAGAAACAATTAAGGTGCAAACCGTATAGGAAGACAATTTTGTTAATTATTTTTCGTATTTTGTTTCGGCTTAGGTGACAAACTGGGCAAAGTGGTGCACATAATCCAGAGCAGAGAACCCTCACTTCGGGACTCCAATCCGGATGAAATCGAAATAGACTTTGAAACACTGAAGCCGTCGACACTTCGGGAGCTGGAGAGTTACGTCGCGTCATGTCTTCGGAAAAAGACACGTAAGCCTCATTGTGAGTCCAACCAACATTATTACACTCACCTTTTCGTTTTTATCCTTCGCTAGTAGTCTTCAACGATACTTATTTGCAAGAAGTTAAACCAATTATACTGTTGTAAGTATGTAATGTATCTGTGATCCCTATTTTTCAACCTTTGTTTTTGACGTTACATTTACTAATAGTTTTTATTTATGCATGTAGTTTTAACAAATAGATCTAAGAGTTGTAATATTGTGAACAAGAATATAACATCATTGAGTGTAGTAAATAATGTTGGTTGCACCATTGTATTGCTTGTATTTTTGTAGCTAACAGCCAATAGCTGGGTTACCCAAAAAGCAATGTTAACGAGGCGAAATTTACAGATCGTAAAGTGTCGGGGAAGTCCAAAGATGAACAAATTGCAGAAAAGAAACAAGAGTTAGAGAAGAGATTGCAAGATGTATCAGGCCAATTAGGAACAAATAAGAAAACACAACCCAAAAAAGGTATGTTTTATTTTTAACTGACTTCTGTACTAAATAGTTTTACAATTTAATTACGTTTTCTTTTTAAAATAACCTATTGCCGGTAACATTTTTTCTTTTACTTTTTATAGTGTTAATTACACTTAACTTAAAATAACATATAACTTTAAATTGAGAATAGGCGGTCAAGTTGAGACCAATAATATTTAAATCAAAAAGACATAAATTTGCGTGTTCTTTTACTAAACTTGATCGGATGACAATTATACGAAATAAGAAACTAGAAAAGAATTTGACCCATTGCATACTAACATTTTAAAAAAAAAAACGTCGTTGCAGCACCTCCCTTGAAACAGTTTATGTTCCCCTTGAAACTTAACACCTTCATAATAAGGTATAGGTTTTGAGAATTTAAGTTGAAAACGAGCCTGGTGTCATACAAAGTTTGTGTTTGTTACAGAGGGTGTGAAGGAGGGTCTCGGCGGCGGGATGTCGTCATCCTCGTCATCTTCAGACTCGAGCAACTCCTCATCGTCCACCGACACCTCCTCATCAGACTCCAGTGACAGTGAAGCAGGTTAGACCCTCACCGACCAATACCCACACTTGCATTTAAATACCACGGTTCTTATCTTCCATTCGACTCCTCACAATACCATCGACAAACAGTGTTCTTATAACGCTATATGTGAACGTATTTACCTTCGATAATGCATTAGTTAGCGCAGTTTTGAAACAGATTTTAATAACTTTGTTCTAGTCCCAAAAATGTCAGTGACCGTCTTTCATGTAAACTAATGTGAATGAAGTTTGTGTTTTGTATTTTCTCATGAGGGGGGGTTATTCGATTATGATTTTCAATTTCATATCAAGTATTTATCACTGATAGAAATCTTAAGTTTTTGTTGTAGTCATTTTTATATTTGAGTGAATGTGTTCTGCTGTAGTCTGATTTTTTTATAAAACAAAACGCGGGTCTCACCAACTGGTTGTTCACAAAAGTGTACATTACAGTAATTAATTAATGTGATAGTCTGATATGGGCCCGAATGTTATGAAAAGTGGAGTGAATGAATTAGGTCTTTTAGAGTGAGGAAGTACTTGAGTCACTGCCATTTTTAACTGACTCGATTTTAGTTTTTTATTTTTATGGCAATAAATAGTATGGCAATGTGTTGCTTACTGCATCACGCCATGATAGGTGTATTATTTGTGTTGTGAGATAAGTGTGTCTGCTGCTAGTAATTTTGAATATTGTTTTAATTACTGTGATATGGTGATATACCACCAAAAGTTTTAAACCCAACCTTTATTAATTTTTTTATCTTGGCTGTAAAAGACATTTTGGTACATAATGGCACAAACAGTTGACATACTGTGGAGGAGATGCCAGCTTTGGTGTTCGCTGATATTAAACTGGTGCCGGTAAGGACACTTTAACATGGTTTGCTTACGTAGACCAATAGGAAATACCTTTTCACTTGGAATTTTAACTATATCATGTCCAATGCAATGTTGTTTCATTTGCATCCTTAAGGTCCCGATCAATTATTGTAGACTTATTGGAAACTTCAGATCTCATAGTACTAATTTGCTTTTGAGTGTGGAATTAAAAACGGCGTGTACCGCGATAGCGCGTCAGGAGGTGGAGTAGCGTCGCGTCGGTGTTGCGCGCGCGCAGCGCGAGTATGCAAACAATTGTGTGAGGAGCGAGCCTAGCGCCCCCTAGCCTAGCGCCCCCTGGCCTAGCGCCCCTAGCCTAGCGCCCCTAGCCTAGCGCCCCTAGCCTAGCAAGCAAACATACATTGTCCGTTCTAGTTCCGCCACCACGAGGATGTAATGTGTGACATGTTGTAGTTAAAAATATTCACTTTGAAAAGGTATGTTTTATTGGTTTTCGATGCGTGATCGACTTCGTTGCTTGCTATCCCACATGTTTATGTGATGCGTGTTTGTTTATTGAGTAATTAAAAATACTAAAGCTGGCCTCCTTCACAAATTGTTTGCAAACTTGATATTGTAATGATTCGCGCGCAGTACATGTCACAAGCACTTATCCCAATTTACGAATATTTGTTTACTAGATACAATTCAGTATATCTATAACGTAGCTAGGTGTTTATCCCTTCAACTGTGGCGGCCATGTTTCGCGATTCGGCACATCTGTGTCGCTACTTCTAGGTGGTCTAGCGCGATATCGGCGCGTGTATTTAAAAGCGAAATTACTCCTAAGTTTTATATAAAAGCTATATAAAACCTTATGTTACTGAAATCTTTACTAACCTAGCTAACATAAAAAATATAAATCGGTCTAGTTTAATCTCGTAATGTATTTTAAATAAAATTATTAAATCATATTGACCGATTTTTTTCCAGATTCTTGAACAAAAGTCATAAAAATTAACAGAAATAATCCATTATTTTAAAAACTATATATTTTATTTACATAAATATAATTTAATACGCACCAAACAATAAAAAAACACACAAATTTAAAGATATTTTTAACACTTGAACAGTTTTAAAAAATTACTTTGTTTAGCCAACTCGAACATTCAGCCAACAAATTGGGCTTGTTTATACTTTAATTCCGAAAGCATTGTGAGGTCAAGTGGCTTATATTATTAACTAATACTGAAGTTTAGTCCACATTCCTTTCACAAACAAAAAATCTACTGTTACAAGTGTTAGGTTTATTAGAAATTGAGCAATAAACCCAACACTTAAAAATAAGAGCAAAAAACGTCCTCTCAATCTGTGGATCGTATGGTAAATTCTTGAGTATTATTTTAAATGTGAAATAGCTTTATACAATTTTATGGATTTAACGTATCGTTGAGCACAATAAAAAAAACATATTACCATACAAATATATTTGAAAAATCAAAATTTAAAGTCGACAATATCACTATCGATACCTATCTCCTAGAGATATATCCACAGACGTGGAAAATGTTCATGTGTTCCATAGTATGGATAAGGCTTGAACTATGAAAAAAGACCCTATGAATTAAGCATTAAGAAATAAGTTTTAAAAAGAGTAAAAAGGTAGAAAGAAATGCTGATTTATAAAAAAAAATATGTTTGATGTTAACTAGTATATAATAATACCTAATGATTAATGAAAATAAATAAAACATAAAACTTAAATACGCAAATTAAAAAAAAACTTAAATTTTTCGTATAAAACGTTGCTAAGAACTAGTTCGTCACCAAAAATAAATATAATATAATAAATTTCAATACGCAAAAGTGTTATCCATATTAATCTATCTTCGGAACAAAACTAACAAAATGGCAGGTAATGTCTTCGTTACCTGTCTGTGGAATCAAGCTCCTGGAGATCGAATTGGGCTGCGTTTCTGTACAAACGAATATTACGCAAAATCGTTGCGAAAACTTGTATATTTAATGCTAAATAACAATAAAATGATAAATAATGATTTCATGGCGAAAGTTAGTTTGCTATGTTTTATGTTTTTATTATTCGTAATAAATTAAATGAAACAGGTATGGTGCCAGTTTGGCACTTAAAATGGCAAACTATGTCTTTTGAAAACCATTTTTCTGTAAAAAACCTTTACCAAATACGCAATCTATGAATTAAAAACTGTTAAATTACGACTTAATCACTCATAATGCAACTCCGTTTCTACGTAATTAAACTGTTCTTAAAATTAAAACACTTTAAAAATTCTCCAACACGCGCGCGAAATGAAGTCTAAGGGACCACTTTTGAAACGCAAACTAATTGTTTTCGATGTGTTCTAGAGACTTATTTTGAAACTATTTGTCATCCTTGTTCTTTTCCCTACACTTTGTGCAAGTATGAGCAGGCAAGTTATAGGTTTACATACAATACAGGCATATATTCGACATCGAGTGTTGGTCGAACTCTAGGAGCGTGCACCACAGATAAGCGATTTTTGTCGTCGACTCCTAGAGCGGGCTCCACAGATGAAGGGTTATAATTAATGCAAAGAGGTGCCCGATTTGCGATCGTGACAGGTGCTCCGTTCAAATTCACTTATTGTACATAATATCGACTGAGCTGCATAATTTAGTGAGTAAATTTTGTCAACGCAGCAATGTCGTAACTTTCAAATTTTCCTCGAGAAAGATATCTGTATATCTAAAGAACTACACTGTAAACTCGACTGTATCTAGATTTTATTTTTATAGGACTTTGTTTAAAATTATTTAAATATATTTGATCGTAACATATATTTATTTGTCTGTATTTACTAGTTTACCATGATGTTTGTCGTCGTGACACTAAACAACAGGGCCTAAATTATGGAAAGTTAAAATAACTGACATTGCCATAATCTAGCTTACCATGCAACTAGAAATTAAATTAATTTTTAGAGGCATCACACTACGATGACAATCATATTGCAGTAGAATGTTGACCATTTTACTTAATTTGTACATAATATTTTATATAAAACTTTAGAAAGATTTACATTACGATTTAATTTAGTTAATTATGAAAAGTGGTGTGTATTATCTATCAGACAGAAGTAAATTTTATGCAGTATTACAATACATAAGTTTCACTACTCAATAAGCTTTCAAGTTTGGTTTTACCTACCAGTTTTCATATCAAAATACATTCCTGTCAAAATATCAATACATGTTTCAGAATAGTTTTGTATGTATCAATGGCAAGTACAATGCTGATTGTTTGACGAGGTTTTATAGTAAGTTAGATTTTAGTGTATAACATGTATTTATGCTATAGGTCTATTAAATCCGTGAAGGATGTATAGACAAGAACAAATCAGTTTATTGTATGAACTCGTTGACTAGGTGTTTTAAGATGGAGATTATTATTGTCCACTTGTTTCACTCGGGATAAATTGCATAAGCAAATACCTATGTGGTTGATAAATTTTATTTATGTAGTTCCTGTTTTTAAGTCATTTGCGCTCATAAACCCGGTACAATTAGATATTCAAAACAGAACTATAGATGTAGAGTGCGCTAAATACGAACACCATGTGTATTAATTATTGATATACATTTTTGTATAAGATTATTTAATCAATTCTCATGACTTAATTGGTTAGATAATAAGAGTGAGTGGAAATTGAACTTTGTATATAATTCAGTATACTTATAATAAAATTGAGTAAATCTTTTAAGTAATTTAACATGAATTTTATTTGTATTACCCTGAGATCTGAAGTTTACACTTTATTTTCCAAATGTGAAAAGGTACAAGCACTAAAATATCAGCGAGCAACTATCAAATTCTGGCATGATAGAAAAGTTGGCTGTGAGGAATTTCAAATGCGATAATTATGTTCATTAACCAACTATGTTTTTGAGGTTCCAAAAATATAGTTAACTTAATTTGAAAGAAGACAGGCATTAACACCAAGTATGTATACTTAGATATGTTTGTAACATTTTTTTAAAGTTAACTCCATTCTAAACTACACTTTTGCACAGGAACTGGATCTGGCAGAACACCTAAGAAAAAAATGAAGAAACAGGCGAATCCCCCTCCAGTTCAAAATGTAATTATCTATCACATACTTCGTTGTGTGTATCACGCTTGAGTCAATGGTATTGATCGAAATAACGTTTGCAGAAGCCGGTGGTTCCGATAGCGGCCGTGGTGCCGACAGTGGCGCCTGTGGCGATGGAGGAGGCAGCCGCGGCGCCCCCCGCCCCCGCGCCGGCACCCACCCCCGCCGAGACGGCCGCGCCCCCCGCCCCCGCGCCGCCGCCCGCCCCCGAGCCCGCGCCCGCCCCCGCCCCCGCGCCCGTCCCCGACCTTAAGCCGGCGCTCAAGTCGGAGCCGCGCAACGGACTCGACAAGCTGGACACTTCGCACTACATCGACCCGATCGAGCGGTCGCTGGCGAGCCTCGAGCGCAGCCTGAAGGCCGAGGTGCCGCTGGAGCCGGGCGGCGACGCGCTGCGCCTCGACGACGAGTTCTCGCTGCCCAAGCAGCAGCTGATGGCGGACGCGGCGCAGAGCCTCATGGCCACGCTGGGCGGCCTGGACGTGGCGCACGTGCCCGACTCCAAGCCCGACCTGTTCGCGCACAACGGCTTCCTCGACAAGGAGCTGCTGCCGCTGCCCGAGCCCGCGCCGCCCGCGCACCACCACCCCAGCATCAAGAAGGAGGACCCCAAGCCGCTGCTCACCCCCAAGCCGATCGAGGACCTCATGGGCGTGCCCAGCGTCACCGCCAACAACCTCAACGACCGGAACAAGTACGACGCCGACAAGAAAATGGACGACCCCAAGAACTTCGTGCAGGCGTTCAAGCTTAAGTCAGAGCAGAACTTGAAGAACGCGAGCTCGTGGTCGTCGCTGGCGCAGGCGGCGCAGGCCGGCAGCCCGCAGAGCCTGCCGCACGTCGCCGCCAACAACCAGGTCAAACCTAAACCCACCATGGATACCTTTCAGGTGAATTATCTATCTATAAGCTCAGTGATACATTGAATACTCAACGGGTTTACATTATTGAGGTTATTAATTATTTTCGTAGGCGTTCAAGAAACAAGCTAAAGAAAAGATTGACCGACAAAGGGCGCTGATCGAGCAACAAGAACTGAGGAAGAAGGAGCAGGCGGCGGAGAGAGAAAGACAACGACAAGAGACTGAAAGGCGGCATCCTGAAGAGGAAAAGTTAAGGTATGTGCCCACTACTATTGTTGATTTGTAAAAATGACTGTCCCTTCAACATGAAAGAAGGAAAGAAAATATTTATTTACCAAATAAGTAGTATAAATTAATCATAAGAAGACAACGTTCCCCGCATTAGGCAACCAGCCTGTACACTCGCCATATATCTTCAATAAAGACTTTATAAAAAATAATATCAAAACATGTTGTGTGAAATAGAAGAGTAAGCGACTTATACTTATACTTATAGACGCCGATGTCGACTTTGCCTTATTCCTACGCTAATATCACAAACCCTCCGTATCCCACCAACAGAGGCGCAGGCGGCGCCCGCAAGGAGGCGGCCGAGGTGGCGTCGCCGAGCGTGTCCCCCGTGGCGCGCGCGTCGCCGCCCGCCGCCGCCGCCGCCGCCGCCGCCGCCGCGCCCGACAAGCCCGCCGCCTCCGAGCGCGAGCGGCTGCGGCTGCGGGAGCAGGAGCGCCGGCGGAGAGAAGCCGTATGTAGCATTTATTTACCTGTATAGTTGCAGCAACACGATGTTTAAGGGCCCTTAGTAACTGAAAACGGCAGAATTAGCCGTTTTCTAGTAGCTGTTACTTACAAAATATATGATATTTCGCACTGATATTTCAAATATATAATAAAGAACGTAAATGTGGTGGGAGGACTGTTTTAAAAACACGATTGGAATAATTTTGCTCGATAGAAAAAAATCCTAAAGTCACCGCTAAAATTTCATATAAATGCACATTAAAACGGTGTTTTACAATAATAAGTCTTATAAAATCGCAAACTGATGATGATGATGATTTTTACCTTTTCTATGTCGTGACTGTTTTAGATTTCTGAGAAATTGAACATTTTATTAACTTTTTGATGATACATCTGTTTGGCGCTTACACCACTTAATTTCGAGGCCGTTGATTCTATAGGAACCGCGTTCCCCGACCCCCCCCCGCCTAAGGCGTAGAATCGTAGCAAAATCTGAATTTTCGCTGACCGCCTAACCCCCCTTAAGGGAAATTAAACTCATTGTAACGGGTATTTACGCGTTTAATGATTTTCTAGTGGCCGCCTGCGACTCCGTTCGCGTGGAAGTCGATTTCCCGTGGGAATGCGAAGTTTTCCCGCGGTAAAAAGAACCATATCTGTTAATCTATATGTATATGTCGCCGACATGATTAACTTTCTGTCTAGTATTCAAGTCTGAGGGCTAAATTGTGACCCTTATCTTAGCGTTATGGCCCACATAGTACGAAAACCCGTGTCTTATTTTATTTATTATTATTATTATTATTATATGTATGTATATCTAGATGTATAAACTATGTTACTGTAAAGTTTCATCCAAATCCATCCAGTAGTTTACGTGAAAGATTAACAAACATTTAAAGATTCACATACTCACAAACTTTTACATTTATAATACTAGTGGCCGCCCGCGACTCCGTTCGCGTTGAAGTCGGTTTCCCGTGGGAATGAAAAGTTTTCCCGCGGTAAAAAGTACCCTATATGTTAATCTGATGTATCCCTACTAATATATAAATGCGAAAGTAACTCTGTCTGTCTGTCGGTCTGTCTGTCTGTCTGTCTGTTACGCTTTCACGCCTAAACCACCGAACCGATTTTGATGAAATTTGGTATGAAGTAAGAACTGAACTTGGGAAAGGACATAGGGTACTTTTTACCACGGGAAAACTTCTCATTCCCACGGGAAACCGACTTCCACGCGAACGGAGTCGCGGGCGGCCACTAGTAAGCTATAATACTGTAAAGTTTCATCAAAATCCGTCCAGTAGTTTTTACGTGAAAGAGTAACAAACATCCATACATCCATCCATCCATCCATCCATACATCCTCACAAACTTTCACATTTATAATATTAGTAGGATTATAATATTAGTAGGATTAGTAGGATTTTAGATTTTTTATATGACAAAAATAAATTATTAAACGCGTAAAAATACGTTACAACGAGTTTAATTTTAAATTATAATGATCGCGTTCAAACGCAAAATAGATAGGTAAAATAACAATAAAAATACAAATCTTAGTATTTGCATAATTTTATTATTCTCGAAGGATTTTTCTAATAAATAGAACGAGTTGGTTGAATATCGTTACAAGCTTAGCAGGGTTAATTTATTAACACTTATCTTTGTACACTTTGTGATAGAGCATGTTTTATTTGTTACAGATGGCTGGCCAGATAGACATGAATATGCAAAGCGACATGATGGCCGCTTTCGAGGAATCGCTCTAAAGTGACATCAAAAACGATATTACTACTAATTTTGTAAATAGGACTACTTAGACTCAATGCAATCGTTGATTTGGTGACCATGTGACACTCAGTTTTGTGATTATTTCTGTGCGAACAGTTATGACTAACATGTGGTTAAGTGCTGTGAATAGTTATACCTATATTAAATTTAACTGTTGTACCATCTATTTTGACTTTGTGGACGTGTTGTGGGCCTTTCTATGGGGGTTGCATTTTAAATACTGTATATTGTGTAAGTTAGGTAAGGTCTTGTAGTAAACAGTTCTCTTTACATTTGTAAGCCTATATATTTATATTTTGTTCTAGACGCATCTACCTTCCATGATTGTGTTATCGTAAGTACTAAAAATGACTTAGTGTATGGTAGTAATTGAAATTAAAGAATCAAAAGTTATTTTATGTATTGTAATAATGAATAGACAATCGACTAAACCATGAAATCTGTTATGTTTCGCGTGTTTTCGTACTGTGTGTTATACTTTCTGTTTAATTGATTAACTTACTGTCTAATATTCAAGTCTGAGGGCTAAATTGTGACCCTTATCTTAGCGTTATGGCCCACATAGTACGAAAACCCGTGTCTTATTTTATTTATTAGCAAATGGAATAAATTTCTGTTATGTTACGTATTCGATTTTCGATAATTTTTTCTTATGTAATATTAGTAGATTTTTTATCAGTCTTGTCGTTTGAACAGATCAAATGTCATACATTTGATTTGAAATATATTTATTTTACATTGCAATATGTCTTTTATGTTTGTAGTTAGATCCAGTGGAAATTGTATTAAACTAGTATCCAAGTTCTTATCAATAGAGAATAATTGAAAATATACATCAAATTAATGTGAATGTAATTTGTTAAGAATTTTAATTGCAGCCAATTACTCAACTTGAAATCAAAATGTAGATATGAAGTAAAATACATTGACATTCCATATGGTATTTTATTGTTTAAATTGATGAGAAATAAGGATGCTTAATTGCTCTTTTGGTAATTCCCAAAGTCGTAAATTATTGAAAGAATTTTTATATGATGGCCAGTTTCGTACTAAATTAGCATTATAAATATTTTTTACACTCAAGTTCAGAAATGACCTAACTTCCGGCATTATTTATTTAACATGGAACTTTATATTTGTCTCATCTAAATATTCTAACACAACTATGTATTAAAAAAAACTTAGACATCTTCAAACAATCATTCAATTATTGAGTTCAAACTTTTTTTTCAAAGTGTTTCTGAAGAAAACATCAAACTAGTTGGGATACCAGCCTACCAAGTCAAGTGGCAAGTGATATTTGCGATACGGAGTGAATAGAAAAAATATGTATGAAATTGTTTTTTTTTTCAAGCTTGCAATTTGTCAGTTTCATACATATTTTTTCTATTCACTCGCCATCGCACTTACCACTTGACTTGGGGGGCAGACCAACATGCGGTTGTCACTTTAACGAAGGCTAGGCTTTGGCAATCAGATAGATGGTTTATCGACATAATGCAAGTTTTTTCTTACTAGCTTTACGTCGGCAGCTTCACGATACTTCATAAACCGCCATTAAGTCTACATAATGTAATATGTTCCCGGCCTGTGCTTAACTGAGTCTCAAAATGCGTAGTAATTTTAGGGTTATTTACGCAAACCTAGAATCTCATCCTGCTATGCTTTCTGTGCGTTTCGTGGTTTGGTGCGCCAAGGAAACGCAGCTTAAAATGCTGTACTATTTATTATCTAAATACTTTGTAGAACCTACTTTTATGTATTATTCGTGCCCTAATCGAAGTGAGCACACGTGGGTAAAGTAAAGCAGTAGAGCGCTTTTTACGAATTTGTTTTACTATACCTACCTACAAATTTTTCCGGACTTTATTTTTTTCATAATGTTCAATGTTTATCATTTTGTGAAATCGGTTTCTAAATAGATTATTGAACCTACTACTTTCTAAGGTTCGAAGTTTATTGCTTACAAATTTAATTTCCTTTATATTTCAAATACATTTTTGCTGCTATGAAGAGTAGCTATGGCTACTACTATAACTTTTTTTTTTTTGGCGAGGAAAATCATCTTAATGTATGTTACTCCATTGGTAACATACATATTAGAATGATTATCCATGTGCATTAAACAACCTTACACGCTGGCTCAGCGTGTTGGATTACGGCTCAAACCCTTTCGCTATTCGAGTAGGATGCCTGTGCCCAACTCAACTAAGATATTATTTACCTAATAGTGAATAAATTTTGCAACTGTAGTGAATTCTAACGACTTCCTAGATACGGCACCATATTGAACTCGCCGTCAGCAGGGCTATTTATAGGTCTAAGACAATGGTAATGGATTGGCAATTTTATTTAGTTACCGTCGTAACTTAGTAAATCGGCCTTTGTCGTTTGAATTATATGATGTCACACGCGGCGGTTACGATTGTCTATCTATTATGCCCGGGATACACGAGGCTAGTTTTTCAAGCTAGGATAGCAAGCTAGTGTCAGTAACCTAGCAAACTAGTACTTCTGGCTTCGTGTAGACAAAACTAGCTTCATTTATAAGCTAGTAAACTAGTAAGCTAATTGACAAGCCAGGACAGTTTTAAATAGGATGGAGTTCTATTTTTTAGGCTAGTAGCGCCCCTCACCACTGATTTTACTATCCTGGCTTGTGTAGGTACTAGCTTCATGTGGCCGGCGAAGCTAGTTGTCAGTTGACTCGTAAGCAGTACCTAACCAGCAATAATACTAGCTTAAAATAATATAGCCTCATGTAAACAGAACTAGCATATTCCAAGCCAGGTCAGCTAGCCAAGACAGTCAAAAAAATCAAAAAATCAAAATTCTTTTATTCATCATAGATATGTAACATATACTTAATGAACGTCAATGTTACAAACTTCGACTTTACCTAACCGTAGACCGAGAGAAAAAAGCCGGCGGAAAAAAACTCCCAGCACTCTTTTAGGAAATTATACAATCATAGCGTGTACATTCAATGGACATATAAATTATTTTCTCGTACCTCAACTCAACACTATAAAAGTAAAATAAATATAAAACTGCTAATACGAACTAATTAAGGCCATCTTCCCGCACCACAATTCGGAACCAGAGCAGACCGTTTCCCAAAGGCGGCACCTGATCACAAGTATGACGTGTGCTCCAGCCATCGTCCTACTCAACCATATTAGAGGGAGTTGGGCGACCCGTTGACACAACGCCACCGCCCCAGTAACTTTCGAGGCGAGCATGACTACCCTGGGCCAAATGAGGCACTAAAGAACCTCACAAAACAGCAAGTTAATAGGATACCCGTACAATAAGTTAAAGCAGTGAGAGGAGGAACGAGGAAACAGTACAAAATAAAATAAAATGAATAATTAAAAAAAAAATATAAATTAAAAAAATATTTAAAAAAAACAATAAAAGTACATACACAAAATTGAGTATCATGTCCTAGTCAAACTGTTTACAGAGAAGTTCATAGGTACAAAACAATCTTGAATAGCAGTAGAAATAGCCTGTCTAGATATCAATCCCATGCTGTTTTATCATCTAAATAGTCTCTGATTTTATAGTAAGCTTTCTTGCACAATACTTGCTTAATTGCAACTTTAAATTTATTAAAAGGCAGGGATTGAATTGACTCCGGAATTTTATTAAAAATAATTATCGACATACCGATAAACGACTTGCTGCTCTTGGCCAACCTATACTTTGGGAAAGCTAATCTATTTCCATGCCTAGTTTTTACAGAATTATTATCGACATGATTATTATTAAGCGTTACAAACTTAACAATATTTTTGTAAGTATACAAAATATTTTCAAAAATGTATTGGGACGCGAAGGTTAATAAAATACCACTATCTTTAAATATTTCTCTCAAAGAATCTCTATTTGCAAGTTGGTAAATTCCCCGAACAGCTCTTTTTTGCAGCGTAAAAATCGTATTAATGTCAGCAGCGTTTCCCCACAGTAGGATGCCGTAAGACATTAAGCTATGAAAGTAACTAAAATATACTATCCTAGCTGTCTGAACATTAGTCAAAGAGCGAATTTTCTTGACCGCGAACGCTGCAGAGCTAAGCCTACTCGCCAGTTGTGAGATGTGGGCTCCCCATTGTAACTTACAGTCTACAGTCAAACCAAGAAAAACAGTAGAATCTACAAAGTCTAGTTTTTTACCATTCATTTGCAAGTTAGAATTGACTTGTTTTACATTAGGTGCTGAAAATTTTATACATTTGGTTTTCTTATCATTAAAAGCTAAATTATTAACATTAAACCACTGTAAAACATTAGAGAGCGCATTGTTTACGTCGTCATAATTAGATTTTTGTCTATTAATCTTAAAAATTAATGATGTATCATCAGCAAACAACACTATATCGTGATTATTACCTACCATAAAGGGTAGATCATTTATATAAATTAAAAATAAAAATGGGCCTAAAATTGATCCTTGTGGAACCCCCATGCTCACAACTGTCCCAGACGACCTGATTCCGTTAACGTCAACCTTTTGAGTTCTAGCACTTAAATATGAAATTAAAAGTTTAAGATTGGTATCTTTGATTCCGTAATGGTTGAGTTTCCTTATAAGGGTATCGTGGTGAACGCAATCAAAAGCCTTAGATAAATCACAAAGAGAAAGTTTCAAAGAGAACTAGCTTGCTATCCTAGCTTGAAAAACTAGCCTCGTGTATCCCGGGCATTAAAACCAAATGATTTTCATTTAATTACATTCTACGGTTAGGTTAGGTTAGGGTATCTTAAAATACGATTTCGTTTGCCTTAGTTACAAGACCAGTTGACACTTATTAGGCGTCTTTAAGATTCAGGCAGGCAGAAGGCAGCCATTTCCCACAAATAAACACGAAAAATATGCCTATTGATTGCGATACACCCTACGACTACGCCCACTTCTTTACTTTCCCACAAGTTAACAAACTTAGCGATTTCAACTTATTAGAAGCTCAATACTTACCTACTTAGTTTTACAACTGTTTCGACATTCCAATTTTTTACGACCTCCTCAAGTCCTTCATTACAAACTGCAGGCCTATTATGTTAGAAGTACAAAACACATTTAAATCTTAATTAACCGGGATAAAATTCTAAAAACATCGTTATCCTACTAATATTATAAATGTGAAAGTTTGTGACGATGTATGGATGGATGGATGGATGGATGTTTGTTACTCTTTCACGTAAAAACTACTGGATGGATTTGGATGAAACTTTGCAGTAATATAGGTTATACATCAGAATAACACATAGGGTACTTTTTACCGCGGGAAAACATCTCATTCCCACGGGAAACCGACTTCTACGCGAACGGAGTCGCGGGCGGCCACTAGTATAACAATATAATTGTAAATAAAAAACCAAAGTCGAGTGGAATTCAGTATATATCACATTCCTCGATCATTCTGTACAATAAAATACCGCACTACAGACATCCACTTATATATTAATTACACATTGTATGTATATTTTAAATGTAAATTCATGTGGTGCCACAATTGGCGTTGGAGTCCCATTGTATGAGGTAAGCGGGTAATTGATTTGGGCAGTTCCGCCGAGCCAGCACGCTGAACGTTTGTCCGGCCCGAAAGTAGGATTGAACACTTGACTTCAAAGCTGACAGTTGCCGCTGATCAACTTCTACTGCGTTTCCGTTTACTTTATGAGGGCTTAGTTGTAAGCTCTTCACACTGTTTATACTACTAGCGCTGTTGTTGTTAGTGCTCCGTCTGGCGTTTTCGTAGTAGTTCTTCTCTTGCCTCTGTCTCAGTCTTCGGCCGTGGATATTGGGGTTGTTCACTTTGGGCGCGGGTTGGACTTCGCAGTTTTCACTCGCGGGCAGGACGGCTCGGGTCGATTCCTCTGGCAGTGGACATGACTTGTTTAAGTTAGCCTGCAAAAATAAAATAACGTAAATATAAATAAATAATATTTAAACATCAACTGTAAATTATTGTAATCTTCAGATGAGTAAAATACACACCTGTTGTTGGGCTTGTAAATGCTTTCTAGGCCTTCTGTATTTCCGTCTTTTAACTTCTCCATTTGGTCCTATAACGATATCCTTTTCGCTAAGTTTTCTCTTTAGTGGCTTAATAGCGCCAATCTGATTAAACTGCAGAGGTAGAGAGAACCTCGAGTTATTAATCTTACCATTCTTGGTGGTAGACAGTTTCTTAGAAGAATACGAATTCTGCATTAGAAACGGGTTGTTTTTGCCCTGAAAGTCTTTGAGTGGTGGTATGATAGCGTCTAGGGTGCCTCTGCTGGATGTTTCATCTCCCGAGCTCTCTACTTCATGTAGGAACGTGGGATATGACGTCGTAGTATCCATATGCTGCAGCGACATAATTTTGGAATGTTCAATAATGTTTTTGGTCGACAGTTTGGACACTTCCATGTTCATAGTGGCTATCCTCGTGGTGTGGGTCTTGATGGTGATATTACTATCGCTATTCGTTCTGTCGTTTTCTTTGGGTAGTTTGTCTGCATTTTCCATGACGGGGCTCGCTATGGCTGGGTTGGATGGCACTGGTGAAGTCTCTCGGGTTGCGCTGGTTTCTGATCCAGCGACTTCTGCTAATCTCATTGCATTATCGTCTTTGGTTATAGATTGAACGGCGGTGGGTGTTTCGTCGGGCTCGCTCGGTTTGGCGGATTCGTAGGAACTAGTCGAGTCGTTTTCAGAGTTGGAGTTGTTGAGATTCTCGTGGAACCGCTTCCCCATCATGAGGTTCAACCAGTGTCCATCTACGGGTACTATCATGTGTTGGCTATGGTTTCTATTGTAGGAACTTTTTTCACTGTTACTGCTAGAAGGCTGCGAGCTGTAAAGATAAGTTAAATTAGTTTTTCATATTGAATCCTATTTATTTGAAGTATCAATGTATAATATATTTTACCTGTCATCTAGTGTGGTGTTGGCTTGCGGTGAAGGGGCGCGCGATAAAAACTTGAGTCGAGGCGCGTTTTCCCGCACCAGCTTATCAGTCAGAGGCTCTCCTTTTTTAATCTGAACAAAACAATTTGTATGAGTTTGTGAAATTGTGAAAATTGTTTTAAAAAAGTGAGACAAACTTTCGAAAGTAAAGATTCACTTTTAAATGGAGATTATAACAATAGTAAGGTCAAATTGTACGCGTAACGTTTCTTTTCAGTTGAAACTTTGTATGCAAGCAAATAAGATTGCTTGGACGAATTATTCGTTTCTCTATAGTGCAAATGAATGACAGATTTATTTTTAGATATATTTCCGTAAGAAAGTTCGAGTATATTATAATTGAATTATGCAAGGAGCGAAATTAATTAAGACGAGTTTCTCCTAGTAAGATCGTGTAAGCGGGAAAACAATACAAATATAATATAAGGAGTGCTTGAACTAAATTGAACCTTATTTCAAGTAGCAATCTGAGTTTGGTGTGAGGCTTTGACCGGACTGTTGGATACGAAATAGTGTATTGTTGGAGGGGGTCAATAACCTTTTTGGAACCTATTGTAAAGTCAGGACAGTACCATACTTGCACTATGCACGGTTAGAAACCGATTTATGGACTTGATGTTTGGCTACTATCTCCCTAACTTTATTGACCATATTTTCTATTGTTTTTTTAACTCAGAAATCGCGTTGCTTTAGTTTGAGTGTCGTTTTACTTTTTTTGTCCCTGAGTGATATAATTGTACAGTGCGTACACTCAGGTTGATAGTTTGTATGATAGATTGATAGACACTAATGGATTGATAACTACTTTATTGATAGGAAGACCAATAATGATTTAAAATGATAATTGAGACGCGAGGCGCGATTAATAGCCTATTGCGAACTGATTTTAAGTAAATAACATTTATAGCGTAGATTGCTGAGTTGTTAAAATGATTAGGTCAATGGACGAGCTGGCTCGTACAGTAACTGAATTGAATATACAGATTTAAAACGGTAAAGTACTAAAGTTCGCACAACGGAAGTCAATTGTACCCAACTGATATTACAAAAGACTAAATAATAACCCTATTGGCAATTTCCGTACTTGTAACTATTACCGGCTATATTTTTCTAGTTTTGTATATTTGCGCTATTATAGCAATTATCATGTACTGTATTTATTTCCGCGAACATAAATCTGTAAAAATGTATTTTAGAAGTCTTTATAAGAAAGTGATAGCAATATTTTTATTTCTTAGTTTTATGAAAAGTTTTTTTTAGCCAATGACTAAGTCATTTATGAAAGCTCACAAAAAATGGACCAAAAATATTTTAATTAAAGATTTTAAGATCGTTTATGATAAATAGGTGTTGTTTTTTCACCAACAGAAATGAACAAGATAGCTAACATTCAATAAAATCGTCCTTAAAAAAGTCGGGGTTTTAAAGGATTGCCCTGTCAATAACTTGGCTGCCAATAATTGCTGTGAGTTTTTGGGGCTTGTGTCTAAGCAGCCCGGTTTACGGTTGTATTACAACACTAGTGGCCGCTCGCGACTCCGTTCGCGTGGAAGTCGGTTTCTCGTGGGAATGAGAAGTTTTCCCGCAGTAAAAGTACCCTATAGGTTAGTCTGATGACACCTATATTACTGTAAAGTTTCATCAAAATCCGTCCAGTAGTTTTTACGTGAAAGAGTAATCAACATCCATACATACTCACAAACTTTCACGTCATTACATTGTATAAATCCAAGTCGCTAATTCTGTCTGTTTGGCCGCTAACTCCTCCTTAAGTACGTACCGGATTTAAATGCGGTTTTCTCTATATTTTAGGGTATTTAATTCATTTAAATTTGTAAATAAAGCACGTTTAGAAAATGTTTTTTTAAGTTAGCAAAAATGCAAGGGTTCGCGAGCAAGTCGGCAAAATTACACCATTGCGAAGCGTGGGCGGGTCGCTCGTTTATAATCCTACTAATATTACAAATGTGAAAGTTTGTGAAGATGTATGGATGGATGGATGTTTGTTACTCTTTCACGTAAAAACTACTGGATGGATTTGGATGAAACTTTGCAGTAATATAGGTTATACATCAGAATAACACATAGGATACTTTTTACCGCGGGAAAGCTTCTCATTGCCACGGGCAACCGACTTCCACGCGAACGGAGTCGCGGGCGGCCACTAGTATTAGTATAGCTTTAGTTCCGCACCTGTTGTAGCGCGGCGAGGTGGTGCGGCGGCGGCGGCGGGCGGCGCAGGCGCAGCCCCCAGATCGTGGCGCGCTTCTTCATCTCGCGCCCGCACTTGAACCGCTTGCGCGATGACGTCAGCGCCGTGAGGATGCGCTCGCGCCGCTCCTTCACCGCCGTTCGCCACATCTGATGCAAGTAGAATTAGTTTAATAAGGCTTTGAAAACTTTATTAACCAGTTGTTTTAAGCTAACGCGCGTTGTACACATTGTTTTACACTATCCGGGATTTCGCGCGGTAATTTTAAAGTAGTCCGCCCGCGACCACGATAGGTTATAATTTTATTAATTAATAATAATTTTATTTATTAGACCTGTCGAAACGTCGGGCAAAGAGGTACGTTACCTTTTTGCTTTAAAATTACCGCGCGAAATCCCGGGTAGTGTAAAAACAATTTATTAACCAGGATTCAAAGTGAAATCTATATAACTTGTCAATTTGAACAAATTAACATTAGAAAGAAAAGTCTGTAGGTAGAAATTTGATATGTATCTAAGTCTTTTTCTGTGGCAAGTGGCACCTTATTTTTATTTTGGTGAAATTAATAAATTGTAGTTCTTTAACATGGCAATGGTAAGAAACCATTTTGTAAACGTAGGACTCGCCACTCGAGGTCATTTGCTTTTCCAATCAGCTGATTGCGGCGTTAGAATTTCATTGAAACTTTAATGAAAATAACACCAAAACGTTTTTTGATTTGAAATAATCACCTAATTTGGTTGTTTACATGATTCTGTGCATGAATCAATAAATAATAAAATTGAAAAATCATATCCGAAATTGTTTTTTTTTGCTCTAATCGTACCCCCTCAGCAATGCCCAGTTTTCGTTTTCGGAAGCAGTTCTTTTACAGTTTTACACCCAGTATAAATTAATAACTGGGAAATAACTTCACAAAATAAAATATTGTTTTACTGGTATCCGTTCGCGATTTTTTTTTTTCAAAGAAACAATATTCGAACCCTGTTGTTAATGTAAGGAAAATAAAGAATGCAATAAATTTAAGATAGTTTTATGTAGGTTCTCCATAATAAAGAAGATTCCATCACAGACTTTGTATACAAACTGTCAAAAGATGACTTCCATACTGCTAGAGCTCATTAAGTTTAGCGAAAATATTTTTTTAGTTATTTTGTTATTGATTTAAATCACAATCTAGACACAACAATACATGATTTCAGTCATCGGAAAGGGTCGACGACATTTCGGACACAAAAAACTCGTACACCTTGGCCTTGGGCATTTTTTACCATACATTGGCCTAGGTGTCCGAGTTTTTTGTGTGCGAAATGTCGTCGACCCTTCGGAAATGGTCCTTACACCCTTTATAATCCCAAACTCTCACCTTCTCCGGCAGCTGCAACGCGTGCCAATTATCCAGTATATACGGCATGATGACGTCGTCCAGGTCGAAGTAATTCGGCGCGTTGTAAGCCGTGAGGTTGTACAGCGCCAGGTGAGCCAGGTCCAGCCAGCACAGCTCGAGCCGGCGAAGGTACTCGCGCCCGCCGTTGCAGCTCGAACACGCGAATATGTACAGTCTGTAATGAAAATAGAAGTTAATTTAAAATTCAATTGTGTGGATTGGGCTGTTTTAAGATGGTCTTTGGTGGAAATAAAACTTGGGGAACTATAGTTTTTTTTTTGTTTGAATAGCGTTTTGTTTCAGCAGAAGGGAAAGAAACTTTATAATAATGCCTTTTTGACCTATCCTTGGTAAGAAAGGGTAGTTTTTCTGCCATCAAGTAGTTTTTTTTTAGATTTAGTTATTGGACAATTTGGACAGTATAGAAATACATAGGCTTACTTTTATCGCTATAACTAAAAACATGATGAAATTGGGAAGTTAGATTTGGGAATTCTGCAACCAATACAGTTACCGTGTGCAATAAACATTTAACTAATAAGAAAGTGTATAATGTACCCAATGTTACAGATAGAAAGCTAATAGGTATCATTACATAGTATAAATCTACGTCGCTAATTCTGTCTGTTTGTATGTTTGGCCGCAAACTCCTCCCTAAGTACGTAACGGATTTGCGGTTTTCTCCATATTTTAGGGTATTTATTCATTTAAATTTGTAAATAAATAACGTTAATAAAAAGCTTTTTTAAGTTAGCAAAAATGCAAGGGTTCGCGAGCAAGTCCGCAAAATTACACCATTGCGAAGCGTGGGCGGGTGGCTTGTTATACATAAATAAGAATAAAAAATATATAGATTATAGTAATAAAATTACTTACTTATCCCCCGCGTATAACGGGTACTGCAAACTGGACACGCATCGCTGGTGGAACCATCGCGAGCATCGACAGCACATTAACATCTGCGAATTAATGCAACGTCACCATTTGTGAATCTATTGTGTAGGTATCATTAGTGGCGATGAAACAATTGGTAAGGGACCAATG
This sequence comes from Emmelina monodactyla, assembly GCA_916618145.1. Classification (NCBI taxonomy): domain Eukaryota; kingdom Metazoa; phylum Arthropoda; class Insecta; order Lepidoptera; family Pterophoridae; genus Emmelina; species Emmelina monodactyla. The sequence goes on along the minus strand of OU745304.1, from coordinate 7,604,344 downwards.
GTTGGATTTATGTAATTGTATATGGATGGTATATTGTGTTTATGGGATAACTAAATGGAGACTTATGATTTTAAAATCATTATTTATCTTTGGAATGACTAGTTCTTTCTTTAATGTATAAGAGTAAACTATACTAGGAATAAGTTACAAATATCATAATTCTATTCAATGTTATGAGACTGAATAAAAGTTATCGCGTTTTCATCATGGATAGTTTCAAATGTCGTTTGTCTAATGTTATTTATTTTTATGTATACTAGGATTATTTACATTTAGATTTTTTATATCAGTTTTAAATACCATAATTCTATCAAAACTTCATAGTTCCTTAGATAAAAACTGGCGACTTCAAGCATTTATAGCTCTCCACGAGAGTATACAACATTCTATTTTCAGTAAACACTGCCCCCAATCAATTCACCCTCAACACACCATCCATATTTCTGTCATCACCCACTTCATCACCTATTAATATATTACCTGAGCCAGCCAGTCGCTTTTCTCCCCGCAATAACAGTGCTCTTCGCTCTGCGTCTTGCCTAGTTCGGAGGCGGTGGACGAAGTCGTCGACGCGGTCTGTGTCAAAGTCAAACAAGTCAGTTAAAGCGTCAAGTTTTATTGTTTTTTAATATATATATGGCAAAGGCGTGTTTTATGCCAGTTGTATTACACGAAGAAAGCTTAGTTTTTTATATATTATCTTTATACCTACTTTGTTCTACCAATTTTTAGTGTTGGTGTTGACATTTAAATACACTTTCGTATTTTTTGTGCAATATATTCGCTCTTTATGAATTCTTATTAGGAAGACAAAACTGAACTGCTTGATATTTAGTTATTTTAATAAAGCATGATGGTACAAAAATTTTAAGTGGGAAAAGCATAAGAGGACCTTAAACATTTACAATTTTAATGTCACAGCAAGCAGTTAAAGCATTTTAAGCTTTGAATACAGATTTAAATATATCTTCATTATTTGGTGCTGACCTACCATAGAGGTTTAATGTTTAGCTAGGCAGAGGTGCACATACAATCAACCACCCCATGGTGACACAATTCTCTTAAAAGTTATTAATTGAACTGGACCAAATCAGAAGAGTTTTTTGTTCAGATGAAATGCCTCTGGCCCTCTCTATGACTGTGGTAACGGATTTAACTAGTTTACCCTATCATGTAAAAACGGCTAAACTGATTTGGATGAAATTTTGTATAAAATTATAGTACGGCCCTATGTGGTGAAATGGTAAAACATACAGCCTTTATTTCCCAGTTAGTTTTACCACTTTATTCTTGCGTCTCATCTTATCCTAGTTTCTTACATCGCACGGCGGTATAAGGTCGTGGTGTCCCCTCCGCTGGGCCCCCTTCAGCCGGAACGGGTCCGTGCGTCTCAGCGCGCGGTTTTCCGCCGCAGCCACGCGGAAACGCTGCTCGACGCACCGCTTGCAATGCCAAGACGCACCTAACACGAACGCACGCCTTCGATTTACCAACTTTTGCTATAGACATATCGGTTTTTTTGACCATGCAGTTCTGTGTTTTTAGTAATAGGTGTGACTTGTAAATTGTAGTAATTGCATAATGAGAGTATGCAGGAGAGTTGAAAAAAGTGTGTTGAAACTTGATATTGTACTGTTAAATCTAACTTTTGTATAAAATTCTGTTTTTATTGGTGTGATCAATGCTACATAAAACACTAACCGTTGATCCACGCGTCCACTGGGGGCGTGTGACATTTGGCATGATACCCCCTTCCACACATGTCACACGGTATGATAGCATTAGTGGCCGGGCTGGATGCTGGGCCATCTCTCTCTTTACACACCACGCACATTATACGCCCGTCGTCCACCGGCGGTGCGCTAAGCTGCTTGAGCGACGAAATTGGCGCCCACGCATGCGTACCATCCCCAAACTTAACAAGGAACTGCGCATCGTTACTATAAATATCACTGCTGCTCAGCTCTACAATTGTACCTGCACAGAAACAATCAGCTTAATTATGACTTGAATATAATAAGTAGCCACAAGCCTTATCAATGCAGGATGCTAAATAATCAAGTTCATGAGAATAGTTTATTAGCAATGGCTCTAATTTCATTAAATAAAGTACCTAAATAATATCTGCCATCTTTATTGGCGACCAGGACATCATCTCCACAGTTAAATGTGTTGGAGTTGCTTTTGTCATGATTGGTCGTAGAGTCTGGCATCGCATTCTGGGTTTCCTCCTCTTTTTTCTCATTCTTTACATTAGTGCATGGTGCAATTGTCTTGTCTAGATCGCTCAGGAGCACATCGATCAAGGATAGCTGGGTCGACACCTCTGCAAATTAACAATTGCTGTTATGTAATTATTTAAATCAATGCAGATTGTGTTAGTCAGTGTTTATAATTTCAAACCAATAACATGAGTTAAATACAAAAAAACATTAACAAAATTTATGACTCATGACAATAAAATGTTTTATTAGGTTCACAGTCACACTTCTTGTAACATGAGTTTATTTTCTATACAATGGCCCCGATTCTGAAAACACTCTCTAAACTAAACTAAAACTATCGCTGTCACTTACTTACTGTTCAATAGTATAAGACAGAGACAGGTTATCATTTTAGTCCTGTCAAACTAAAATGTACGTGCAATATGACACGGCAAAGGCAGTTTTAGGCTAGTCCTCAGCGGATTTCATTCAATTTTACAATGATGTGGACTAAATTTAGTGAGACCAATGTACCTGTCTTTTTCTGATTTGAAGCATGAGAAAGTGACAGCGATATTTTCAATTTAGTTTTAGAGTGTTTTGAGAATCGGGGCCAATATGTTGGTAAAATGAAGGAAGAACTTACTAACTGGTTGTAATTCAAAACTGACAAAAGAGAGCTATATTTTACTTCTAAGATAACAAAATGTGCATGCTGACCTGACATTTGAGCAATACGAAACTTTTAGTACTTTAGTACCTGAAACAACTTCTTTAAAAAGGTCTAATGTTTCTCTTAGAATTTGCTTCAATTTTGTTTCCTATCTTGTTTACTAATTTACTGACTAAGCCCTGTTGGTTACATTTGTATTTGTATAAGAAATATAGCAAAATCTAATAGCTTTCTTACTCACATGAAAAAGCATCCAAAATAGCATGAAATAATACAAAATTAATTAATTTAGAATATTGTATGTGACTGTTGTGGAAACACATTATTAACACTTTACACCTACTTTAACTCTAATATTTAATTGCCAACATTATGCAAATGTCCGCATGTATGTTTATTTGTATTTTACAAAACTATTTAAATATTTTTACTATACTGTTTAGCCCTAATGTTTCTTATCCTAGCATTTGTAAAGCAGAGTTTTAGATCGAAGGTAAGTGAGTAAAGAGATGAATTAGTTTAGTATCATTGTGTAGTTTTAATAAGAAAACTTAACATTACTACAGTAATGTCACCCTTTCTCATAGCGCGTTGAGGAAGCTCACGAAGTAAGAGAAATGGATCACGAAAGGAGAGCCAAAATTGTACCTTACATTCAAATGCTTTTTACCTGCGTTTATGTCCATTTCCAGTAGATCTTAGCCCAATTGCTAAAGCGCTGAAGACTCTGTTTTTGACTCATAATTCATTAGAAAATATCTAACACAGCAAGGATTGGCGCTAATGCGGCCATTATCGTTTGACAATCTTAGCACTGTTTTCCCGCGGTAACGTCTTCGATTTAAACCAGCCTTTTTAACAAACACTTGTTCCGTATAAACTTATTTGTAACGTACAAAACCACACATGAGATTCTTGCTCATCTAAACATTCCAAAAATATACGTTGGGCTTCTTGATTTTATCCCGTTTGGCAGTGCAGATTGCGTTTGCTTTGCCGATTGCCGACCCCGACCATCAGCCCAGCCAAAATTCAATCAAATTTTTTCATAGAGTAGTAAGTGAATGACAGTATGATTGAATGAATGAATGATTTTTTTCTTAGATGTAACTTCATGCAAAAATTAGCGATAGCAAAATTAACATAGATTGAAGATAACTTAAGACTTGTTACTAACTACGCATTAAAATTATACACCAATATTGTTGCTTCATAAAAATTCAAAAGGACCCTTTTTGAGGTCGTTTTTTTTATAGCTTGTATAAATTTAAGAAGGAAGTTCACAACATATCTATAGTCTTTAATTACTGTTGATGTTCCTCAGTTAATTATTATTTTACATTATTTTTTAATTATTGCGTTGAAGGACGTTTAACGTATAAAGCAATAATTTGTCAACAGCATTCACAATTGGAGCTTACCTACCTAGTGTTGGTACCTACATCTAAAATTTACACTCATTAAATAAAGACATGCACACAATAAAAAGTAGCCATCCACTTCGCGCTAAAAATTAACGGGCATCGCAACTATCTATTTCCGCTGCCATTATGCAAAAATATTATGACATGACAATTTGAACATCACGTGACAATACATTATTGTGTTAGAAACCAAAATTTAACAAAAGTTGAAGTTCTTAGGGCTTATGCTTTTGATAATCAACAAAACATATCTTAAAATAATTGTACTAAGCTTTTAAAACATTTATAGATATTATTAGTTTATATTATAAGTTGGCATTAATTAATTGCGAAAAATTCTGCACTACGCAGAAATTCCTTGTAATTAAAGCTCTTTCAGCTATTCGAATAATGACCATTCCACTAGATATAATTAATTCCATGGCTTCTAGTTTTGATTGACAAATTTGACAAAGACATTGATGGTGTGATTGTGTTGTCAATTTTTTGACAATGACAATTCAAAATTATTATTTATTACAAAAAAAATGGAATGTATTTTGAGACAATTTATATTTATTTGATAGAAAGAAGTTCTAATCGCATTTTTCAACAGTTGTTTTACAAAATACAACTGTAAACAAACAAGCAACATTTAAAATGGGTAATGCTTCGTTAAAACAGCATTACGACACTGCTTCAAAAACTGGTGTTTTGCAATTAAGTGATCAAAAACTGAAAGAAATACCCACGGAAGTGTTCAGATTAGCTGAAGTGCTTAGAAATTTAGATTTATCAAAAAATCGAATCACCACTGTGTCTGAAGATATTTGCAGATTCAAAGTTTTAAAACAACTAAACCTGGAAAGTAACAAAATAGAAAATTTACCTAATGAGATTGGAAATTTGAAGAAATTGGAGCTATTGAATGCAGCCAATAATTACTTACCACATTTGCCACAATCCTTTTCCAATTTATCAAACATTAAACAGCTGTACCTACGCAACAATAACATTAAAAAATTCCCAATATTGATTCTGGGATTAACAAGTTTAGAAGTTGTGGATCTTTCTAAAAACAAAATAACAGAAATACCTAATGGAATGAATAATTTATATGCTGCAGAATTAAATTTAAGTCAAAATGAAATATCAAGAATCGGCAATGACTTGCATGAAGCGCCAAGGTTGAAAATATTAAGGATTGAAGAAAATTGTCTAAGTTTAGATTGTATTTCACCCAGTTTGTTGTCTGACTCTAAGATACACACTCTTTCTATAGAGGGTAATTTGTTTGAAAGCAAGGAGCTGTCATCTATAGAAGGCTTTGATAAATACACTGAGCGATACACTATGATGAAAAAAAAAATGTTTTAACTCAATAATATATTTTTATATTCAAATATTATTTTAAACCACACCTTTTCCATATTTTGCAAGCAGTTTGTGATTATTATAAGCTTTACCTATCTTATTTTAATAAATTATTTCATCTTAACAAACCATAATTTTTTTAAATCCCTAATACCCATTATATTTTTTTAATTTCTTTTAATATAAACTTTTTATCAAGGAGGTATAATTTATTTACTTTACTAGTGGCCGCCCGCGACTCCGTTCGCGTGGAAGTCGGTTTCCCGTGGGAATGAGAAGTTTTCCCGCGGTAAAAAGTACCCTATGTCCTTTCCCAAGTTCAGTTCTTTCTTCATAACAAATTTCATCAAAATCGGTTCAGTGGTTTAGGCGTGAAAGCGTAACAGACAGACAGACAGAGTTACTTTCGCATTTATAATATTAGTAGGGAAAGTAGGGATTATAAAGCTCTTTTTTATTTTCACATTAAAACCACAGGCGTAATACTTTTAGTATACCGATAAATATGTATAGCAGAAAGTTTTTTTTTCCTATACTTAAATTCCCAACTACATATATTCTTTTTAAAACAGAGTTATTTAAGCTATTATAAGAATAAATTGTTAGAGGCAATATTCCTGGTCTTTTATTAACTTCGACTCCCTACCAAAATTTTGGCGTGTCCTTAAAGTTTAGGTAGTTATACAGATAGTTACCGAAGTTTTTGCAAGAACAGACCTACAAATGTTCTAATTAATTTAAGCAAAAAAAGTATCCGTTCATAGCACCTAATTAGAACTTAATTAACAATTGTGGACAAGTACCTAAAACATAGTTTCTGAGTTACAATACATGAAGTTTTAGGCAAATAGTAATATTCAATAAATACAACATACATTAACCACATTCTAACTTCTTAGATTTACGCGATTATTATTACTTGAAATTAAACTCATTTGCAAATTCTACCCGTGACCACGGCATTTGCAAAATGCCGAAACGTCGGAAAATCAAAAATAATAAAATAAACGCGTAAAACCCGTTAAAATGAGTTTAATTTCAATTAACCACATTCCTAAAAAACTGAATCATACAATACTACGGGAAAATTTTAAGATAGAACTAACTTACATTTACCTGCTACCCACCTTTTCCAATAAGTACCTACATTTAAACCAAAAACATATTGGAATAAGCTGACTCGAGCTTTAATATTTTTATTTTATTCCACTTTAATGTGATGAAAAGTTGCTTAGATATTTGCAGATGGATTACTCTTTGACCTTACACATATTTATCATTGTGATATCATTGTTGTCAGTGACGCGGCCTACCTACCTACAGTTGAGGTAAAAAGAGTAGAAAACGTGAGCTTTATTTCAACGGTATAAGGTGCATTTTGTAGAATCAATGAAAGAATGCATGCGGTGCGGTACAAAACGTCTCACCCATACAGTCATACATCCTATCCTATCAGTGTATATGGAGGTGACGCGAGAAGCGCACGCGCCGCGTGGTTATACAAACCCGTTCCTATTGTAATCTTTACGCAAGTTGAAATCATCTGATACACAATTAATTGATTGTGATTAAGTTATTAGTCAAAACTGAAAATTATGTAAGTACCGAAATAATATGCTTTGTTATCAAATAACAATAATTTGGGGATCTATCTAGTTAAGAGTTAAGCTTATATTGAGTTAAGTTAGGCTTGGTATCTAACATCCATCAGTGGTCAAACTGATAACTTTTTAATGCGCACTTTTGTTTTTTAATTACGTGCTATCGCGTTTTTTAAGAAGGATAAGCCTATATAGATATGTAAATAGATAATCCTTTACACTATTATTAGGTACTATTAGTTAGGTAATTAAGCTTAAATGCAAGCAGAATGGGTTGGGATCCGAATAAGAATCCTACTAATATTATAAATGCAAAAGTTTGTGAGTATAGGTGAGTGTTTTTTACTCTTTCCGCGAAAACTACTGAACGGATTGGATGAAACTTAGTAAGTAGATAACCAGAAAAACACCTGGGATATTGGGAAAGTATTTCTTTACGGAAAGGCAGGCCTTATTTCTTGATCGCAGTTTACTTGTATGTAAGTTACCTAAAAATTTTGTGTTACCTCAAAAAAAATAATTATTTTGTTTCAGAAAAGTGACAATGACAGCATGTAGCGTGATTCTAGGCTGTGTGATGGCACTGCTCATCATTCTTATGTCAATCAGTTCCATTGCCAGATATTACATCAAGGTAAGAAAAGTTCAGGCTAAACAATAAAGGTTAACTTGCTTTAATTAACCAAATGTTGGTATTTTTAGTGGAATGATGTAGGTAGTTTACGTCAATTGTCATTTGTAGAACTAAGTTACCTTTTTAAACACCTCAACTTATTAGCAAAGAGTTACTATTAATAGTTTAACTTTAATTCGGTAAGAAGAGAAGTACTTAGGTTTATCTTTGTTTCGTCCGACCCTAGCCCCTTAAGTCTTGCCTCTTTTGGAAAATAGTCTTCTGAGTAAGAAAACTGAACCTGCGGACTGCTGAAAGCAAAAGTGATGTTTTTGTAATTAGAACTCAGGTTTCTAACATTTCATTAGGTATACCTATTTCTACGACGATTGGTTTTTTTATTTATTAAATTAAAACATGATTTTGGATATGAAGCGTTAATTTTGTGTCAATACTAGAACTGTCTAAAGAGAATTGAAATTGTTTTATTATGAACGATATGTTTTTTGAAGGTGAACAAACAAATTTCTATCCTTACTTTCTTCCCCTTTTTCTCTCTCACATTTCGAAAGGTAGTTTTCCAAGAAATATTTTTAACATCTCAATAATAGGTTCTTGTTTTTGTTCAACGCTTTTTTTTAAATATTTTATTCTAATTTGTGAGTCAAATGTATTTTTATTGCCGCCAGGAACGAAATCGTGGTCACATATAGGACCATTCGATTTGAAATCGTAATGGCAAACTAAAGTTGTTTACATACTGTACCTGATATCATGTAAATTGCCGTGTGTCTCGTTAAATATAATAAGACATGCAAAGAACATGTTTATGTTTTTTACTTAAATATGTAACCTATTTATAGAGAAAACTCAATGGTTTTACTTTAAGTTGCAATGTTTTTTTGTTTTCTTATATGATCCTTATTTACTCGAGTTTATCTTCAGTTGTACCGATTTACAACTTGTAGGTGCCTACAGCATTAATGAATACCTACTGAGATCGTTCGATTGACGTAATAAGAAGTTGTTTAGTCATAAGGTCGCTTTCGGTTTTTGGGTTACTAGATCGAATGATTAATATGTTCACGCTCTACTAAAGACTAGGAAGGGTCATTTGTGTATCTTCAGTTATTTAAATAAATTTCTATTTACGAGTATATTCGTTTGTTTACTTACCCACGCTGATAATGGATTCGTATCACGGCGTGATCACGACGTACGACACATCTTTACCCTACAAGTTATAGGTGGAAATAGTAATAAGTTGACCTCTGGAGCATTTCCTTGTTTTTGCTAAAAACTCACATGCCGATAGCGTTTTGTTTTTTTGCGTGACTAAGCGGTTAGATGGTTAGATGGTTGTTCTTACTAATTATGTGAAACAAACTAACCATAGAGTTTGTAACAATAGAGAGGACATCGGCACCTTATACTTCTTAGCAGTTTCTATTCTCGTGTAAAGAGGAGCTAACGCTTTACTTCACACCTTCCAACATTATTTAGGTACGACGTGAAACTTATAACTGAACGAGATCGATATTTGGGTCGATGACTTTTCGGACACAAAAAACTCGGACACCTTCGCCAAATTGTGTTTTTTCAATTTTATAGAGATGCGCCGAGTAACACTTTTGCCGAGTATCGAGTACCGAGTATTACTCGGTTCAATTTTTTTTTAACCGAGTAACTCGGTTCTATCAATTTCCCAATTTCACGCGCGTAAACAAGTACAAACGAACGCAAGTATATTTAGAAGAAAATTTGTTGGCAAATGGTTGACAGGGAACCAAACAAGGCATCAAAATTTACATTTATTAAATTTTAAATATTGATTTTTTATACTGTTCCTTTGATTTTGTCTCACTAGTACTCATGCATTAGCATAGGTAATTTTGATTCTATTACTTGAGGATGTCAAAGATTTCCTCAATCAGTACGTTTTGATTAACCCTGTTGTTTCAATTATATCTACCTAAATATATTGCTTTCTTTAAACAAAGTATATTACTTTTTTGGTACTCGGTACTCGGCATTAGTATACCGAGTTACTCGGCCGAGTACCGAGTACCAAAAACCCGCCGAGTACGCCGAGTACCGAGTATAAACCGAGTACTCGGCCCATCTCTAATTTTAATATTATTTTTTACCAAGGTGTCCGAGTTTTTTTGTGTCCGAAAAGTCATTGACCCCGATATTTTTCTAGCGCAGAGGCCTTAGGCCTTACGTAGTCAGTGCTACTTTTATAAGTGGTATATATTTTATTTAATAAAACAGACAATCGTTCTAATCTTAATTCTCTCATTTTGTTACAGTTTACATTTTACGTAATAATATCACTATGCGCTGCGACTCTGCCGTTGCCATTTATGTTCCTGAGGCCTTTTGACCCCAAGAATGCACTGTAAGTAGCTATCTAATACTTAATTTAATATCTATAATAAAAAAATACTTATTTTACAGTCAATACTACATTTCTCACCTCAATCTTACTAATATTGTTTTTCGAAGTTGTTGATCATTTAGCATATTTGGAAATTTTGTCACGTGTACTTTTTGTCACTAACCTTAGGTACATATTCAATGTATTTCCTAGTCCTAGAACAGAACCTTCTAGTCAACAGAAAATTACAAATCAACATATAATAGGCAGATGTCAAAAGGTGCAAACAAAAAAAATATTTTAACAAAAATTAGGTTTGACAGTTATTTATTTATTTTACGATAAACTTGACCTTTCTGTTACTTGAACAAATTTAGTTGGTTTTAACATGGTAAAAGAAAAAAAATGTCATGCTAATTAACTTCAACCGTTTCACAATAGGTTAGGGCATAGTTCCTTCTCAATATAGGAAACCGACTCATATTCTAAAGATTTACGTCCGTTTAAAAGTTGAGAAACGCACGTTATAATATTTTATTGCTAATTAATTATTGTAATTTTAGAGTTTCGTCACAATACACGAGATACTTGGTATTACGAACTTTAGATTTTATAACTTCTGTCATATTGTCGGTTTAAATTTACAATTACATCTTGGAAGCCTCTGTCTCCACCTTGACAACGAACCATACTTACTCAGTATAAAACTACGTCGACATTATCTTACGCCCTGGAATCTGACCACTAAAACCCATTCTGTAAAAACATAAATAACGGGTATAAAAAGACCACTTCCGAAGCCTGAAACCACGTATTCTTGAGCCTCAATAGTAACTAAATTCACTAACAGCATACCCAGAAAACTCAATTAAAAAATGTTATTAAGGATTGAAAAGTCATATTCGCCGCTTGAAATCATCCCTCACACATCAACTGTCGGTTCAGGTGCGATTATTTACATTGCAAATTAAATTAAAACCCTATTTAATTTGAAATCATCGCAAAATCGGATTATATTAATGATATTTTGGAAAATTACGTTAAAAAAAATATTTTTTATTTAGGTAATCATATAATATTTTTTTTGCTTAAAACGTAACCAGTAACCAGTAATGCCCAGTTTTTGTTTTCGGAATCAGTTCTTTTACACCCCGTATTTGCGTGTACAGGGTTCCCGCGGCGTTGCTCCGAATGACAGCGCGTTTGATGGGCATTAGCTGGGAGGTGCGCGGGCTGGAGAACATCGACGACTCCCGCGGCGCCGTGGTCCTCATCAACCATCAGAGTGGCCTAGACTTGTATGGTAAGTATTGTAATAATAAATCTCCAGACTTACACACCAATTATGAGGCCCCATGGTAAGTGCTTTAAGCGCTTGTGTTACAGGTACCACACAATGAGTTAGGGGAGAACCTAGTTACACCCAGACACGAGCCAATGTCGAAAAACCATTTTGACGAAATTGGCCCGACCCGGGGAGTGAACCCGGGACCATTCGCTTTACAGTCCGGTATAGTGTACGCTGCGCCACAGAGGTCGTCCAAATTTTTAAGCCTACTTAGAGTTAATTGAATCATTTTTGTTTGAGAGCAAGTTTTTACTCGCTTTATTGAAAATTAATATTTCAAGAGAGAGTTGTCAATAGTTTGAAAGGCTGAGTAAATAACTACTAACGCTGCATATTAAAAAAGTTTTCAGGTACATTTGGTACCTACATCAATGGGGGAAGTTATTAATGTAATCCGTAGGCATACAACAAATATATCCAAACAGGTTTTTCTAACACTATAATAAAGCTAATCTCATAACTCGCCTAAAAAATATCAGTTTACGTCAAAGCGTTTATGCTAGAGCTTTACTCATTATTTGATTTCCAGTTCTAGCGGTGCTATGGCCTCTAATGGAGAGGTGTACAGTGGTGGCGAAGAGGTCTCTCCAATACTTGGTACCATTTGGAACAGCCACCTGGATGTGGGGAACAGTCTTCATAGACCGGGGGGCTGTGCAGGCTAAAAACGCTCTCAACAAACAGGCAGAGGCCATACGGGAACATAAGGTAAGCATAATTATTGGAAAAATATTAGAAAGTTATTTAGTTCCATAGGCGTGCTGTAAGCAATTGTGAAGAAGTTTGTATGGTAAATAATAGGAATGACATAGAATACTAGAATTTAAAAATATTATCTAACCAGCATATTAAGCAACACGCAGAAAAAAACTGAGGTGAATTTAACTGTGTGTCACAATAGAGGGCTGTCCGTCAATACTAGGGATCAAAAAAACCGATATATCATATTTATCTTCTTTTAAGTAGAGACTTATTGCTCTCTCGCTCGCCGACGGTTCCTACGACATCTAGCTTACTTAGGTCAATAAACATTAGGAATCAATCGCGCTTATGTTTTCAACTTTCCTATATTCTTCAGATTTAAATGCCCTCTTCGTGTACCTATGATCTATTTCTTAGATCTAACCTTGCAGGTAACGTCACGATTGCTAAGAAAACATCTGTAAGAGTTGATATGCAGTTGTTTTTATGGCTTTCAGTGCAAGTCATATAAATTGTTTCACAGTTCTTAATGTACACTGTCCCTTTACAATTTTCATTATAAGTGACTTTCATGGTAGATAATAATTATCAATTTAATTGTCTGTAAGCTTAAGTCTGGAAACTTCAACCACTAGTTGGGCACAGGTTTTCTTGTCGTTTAGTCATTCGTATTCTTTTCAGTGAATAATGTAACCTTTTGCAAAACGTGACGTAGCTCTATATACCTACAAAACTATTAAAGTACCTACTTGCTTACAATTCCATATTAATTGCGTGCGAGCGGAAGTTGTAAAGCGCGAGCCATTTTTATTTTTATTTTTATTGTTATTATTTTTTCATAATGTCATAATGACACATTCGCTAATAGATATTTATGTGCTAGTCGTGAAACGATAAATATAAGTTTCAAAAAGGTTATTATGTTTTATAGGTACTTACGTATTAAACATAATTTTCTGCTTATAAGTCAAGAGGATTCCAGAGAATGAACGATCTCATATAAAATTTTATTCGTATTTTAATACTAACATAACCGTTTTTATATATATTTTTTATTTTCGACCCCTTCAATAGTGTCATGTTTTTTCAAAGCCAATTTTTTTTTGCATTTTCTTTATATTCGTTGTAATAACGCACTATATAATTTGAGAACCACGTTTTTCATATGCTTTGAAAACATTTAAATGTCAATGCAAATTTAATAATACTCATTTGACCTTGATACCAAAAGTTGATAAGAATTTGTCTCGAAATACGGAAGTTTTTGATGTCCTGATTCACAAACACATTGTTCATTAAATTATTTAGTAAAATGATGTTTTGTCTTTTTTTAGTTTAGAAAAACAAGTGTTATAGTTTAAATTGATGTTTTTTATATTGATTATATTATTGGCGGTAACGATTTTCTAAAAATATTTTTGTTACCATCTAGTAACATTTCAATAGTAAAATCATCCTTAATGATTGATGCCAGAAATATATGACTTTTTTACGCTACAATTAAGTGTTTAAACGTGGATTATTAAGAAAATATTCCAACAATTAAAGTTTAAAAATAGATTAACAAAAACACAGTATTTAACCGAGATACTTTTGCTATGAACCAAAATGGTTACTCGATCTGATATGGTAATTTAGTTTGTATGTATAAATAACCAACGAAAAATAACCATTAGTTCCCTATAAGTTTGCCGCCAAATTAGTTAACATCTTAGTAAGTAAAAAGCGCACTCCACATTTATGTAACTTAGGTAGGTATATCGTGGAACTTTTATTAAGGTCGTAAATTAAAATGTCAAATTAGTAGGTCTATCTATTATTTAACACAGCTAATACAATAGACCAAGGTTAAACTAAATATTGTCCTTTTTAGAGAATGTAATAAAAATGTTTTTTTTATCTGTCAATCGACATTTATGTATTTTATTGCACGCAATATACTTGTTATTCGCATATCAGTTATCTAGGATTTGTTTTCAACGGAATTTTTTTGATTGATTGCTTAGGATAAATTTATAAAAGAAATGCTCACATATTTCTGCGAGTATAACATCCTACTAATATTATAAATGTGAAAGTTTGTGAGGATGTATGGATGGATGGATGGATGGATGGATGGATGGATGGATGTTTGTTACTCTTTCACGTTAAAACTACTGGACGGATTTTGATGAAACTTTACAGTAATATAGCTTATACATCAGATTAACATATAGGGTACTTTTTACCGCGGGAAAACTTTTCATTCCCACGGAAAACCGACTTCTACGCGAACGGAGTCGCGGGCGGCCACTAGTAATTATATAAAACCTAAATAATAATGCCTACTCCTATAATTGTGTTTTTTTTGCAAAGTTTTACGTAAGCAGGTATATCCAGTTTGACCTAAGGTTAAATTCAATTGTTTCAAAATAAAAGGTAGATACATTAAAAATATGTTTGGTGTAGCATTATTGATTAATTAATCAACGTATACATTAAATAAAATGTTTTATCTTATCGATTTTTTTCAGTAAGCAATTTGAGATTAACACAGTTTTTTTATGTGAGCATAGAATATCTTGTTGTCAAGTATTGATATGTGTGCAGCCAAAACTTTAGATTAAATTACTTTGATTTTAGATTAAATTACTGAGATTGAGTTACTTTAATATTATATAAACAATTTATCTACAATTTTAGAAAATCCAAAATCGGAAAATAAAGAAGCCCTCAGCCTTCAGCAACAATAAACCCTATAAAAATATTTTTTTTTTCAATACTTGTGATTGGTAAAATAAACGGGGGACAAAAATATGATATAGCATTAAAGTGAAAGTGCTTAGTAAAAGTTAGTTTCGGTAAAGTATTAAATTACTTGTTCAAATACTTTCTTTTAAAAGCATAGTGCCCTTTTTTGAGATTTCTACTTTTTGACCGTTGTGTATAGTTCACTGCCCTATCTACCGTATAAAAAAACTGCTAATGCTTATGAGCACTGTGCGACGATCTGCCTCTAAATAAAATATGTTATGTGCAGCAGCTAGAATTTTATCAAATAAAAACTCATCAAAATAATAAATAAACTATTAAATATCCATTGTTAAAAAACAAAAAAAGTTTATGTTTGATACATATGTCTTTTATTTAATATAATTCTTAAAATACAAACCTTCACATAAAATTTTACAGAAGAACCTTTATCCTCCATTACTCAAAAGTATATTTATTGCACGTAGCCGATTTTGGTTCGACTACGACGATAGGTAGATGTTTGAACGTTTCTACGATTATTTAAACGTAAGTTAAATAACTACCTTATTAAAACAAGAAAAAACGGCCTTTAGTTTTGTAATTCCTTCATTTTTTGGAGACGATGTTAAAACGGAAAAGCATTTTAAATTGCCTAAATAAGTAGCCAAAGTGGTCAGTTATTGAATAAAGGACTTACATACATGTAGGTATGTAATTTTTCATATTAAACTGATTTCTGCAGCTAAAGTATATTTTTCAATAATATTTTTAACGAGATTATTTGAATAACATAAACAAGTCATATATATTATTATCATAAATGAAGATAACATAAATATCTGCTTACAGCGATATTTTCAATATTAATAAACGACTAATCTAATCGGGGAAGGCAAAGTTCGTTTCTATTGTTAAGATTTGTGTAAAAATAATAACCAGTAGTAGGTTTGAATATTTTAACGATTTTTTTTTAGTTTCAAAACAAAGAACAATGGTTAAAAGTATTTATTAAATAACAATTCTATAAGAAGGTTGGTATAGGTTTTTTTTTGTTTTATCTCAAGCATTGCTTACATTTTATAAGGAATTCTGCGTATTTTACCTAACTGTGGAAAACTTTGTACAATATTATGACTTTTTCATGAAATTCGTTCCACTAGGTATACAAAAACAACAAAAGACTATCTTAACTTTATTTATAAGTGTGTGTTTTTAAAAACACGTTTAATTAGTGATATTTGTTTTCGTCGAATGTGGCCACAGAGCTGATACCACAATAACAAATAAGCTCTTAAGTAAAATTGAAGCCATTTAAATGTAATAAAACGAAATAAATGGGTTAACTTTAATTTTATTAAAGTCGTTCTACATATTAGTTCAAAATAGTCACTTCATAGTTGGAAAACAACTTACGTAAGTGTTAAGATCAAACAAATCAATACTTACTGTATGTTTGAGTTATATAATTTAACTAGCTCTCTCATATCTGTGCAAGCTATTCATTAGGATTTCTTACAATTATAAATGACTGTAAGTATATGTAGAAATTAAGTAGACAATTACTGACAGTTGGCATCAATTATATACCTTTACTATTATTATTGTCAACATTATCTTAACCAAACTGAACTTATGTAATTGGAAAAATACAGATATACTAATTTATTCGAAAACATTGTATATACAGTTAACATATTTAAGATGAAGAACTTTTGCGCGGCAACGTTATGATGCTGATATAATTAAAATGTGTTTACAGATTATTGATTGACAAATTAAAAAGCAAATATTTAGTTGTGAGATTTAAAAAAAAATATTGATACATTATGTGTACATTATATACCCTTTATTGGTTGGAAATAACTCAAATCAAAGCGTATTTATAATAATAAGAAATAGGCACATCAAAAACATATTTTTTTAATTATCAAACAACTGCTTTGTATGTAAATATCTGATGCAATATTTAATAATTAAATTAAATAGTTTACACAAATAATTAATGTGCTTATTATTTTTATTTAATGTATGGCATTTAATGCAATATTTGTACAGATATAATGTACTATTATGACCAACGATTATAATAAAGCACGGAATGTTTTAAACCACTAAAACAACAAATTAAAGTTTCTCATCATACAGGGTTTTTGGTTTTAAAATATTGTTAATGCAGATTTCGTAAACTAAAACTCAGAGAAAAAAATACATAGTAAATAGGACAAGTAAGTAAGTAATTGCCTAGTTATCAAAATTAATTGCATTTGCAAACAATTGTTTTTTTTTAGTTTTATTATTTACTGAGTCATCAATATGTTTTATGTTACTTTTGTACTGATTAAGAAACCAGTTTACAGGGTGTTTTAAACTGTTTGTTCACTTCCTTTACCGGACCGGAACCATAAAACAATAACATACTTTATGTAGACGTTATTTGAAAAGAAATCAATAACAATAGGTACTTGAAACACAATAAAAACAATTTAATGTTTAAAACCTACTCAATTGTTTTCTTTGATTTGCAAATAAAGTTCAAACGCTAACCTACATCCAGATCAATGACTTATGTGTTATTGTATGTACCCATCTATACAGCAGTACTCGTTTTAAAACAACGAGTCCTTTTTTCATTGAACCTACTCGCTTTCATTTAGTTCCTAGTTTGTATGAACGGCTCTGCTGTTTCAAAGGTTTGAGATCAAGTTTGATTAAGTAGTGAACTTCGGTTGCAAAGTACCTACCTACCTACTAGTCTAGTAATTTGTATATAAATAATGATCTTTTGCTAATTTAATATTTCATGTCATTAACAATTTTTCATGGTAACTAACATTGCAAATTTTATGGCTATAGGTAAAAAACGGCTTCAGGAAACTAATGACGGCCATATTCGCTTATTTTTGTTCGAAAAACAAGTTGCGAATTGTAAGAATTAGTTCGTAATTGCATGTCGTCATTTGTAAAGATCGTGTACCTAATTTAGTTAACGTCGCACTGAGCGTCACGTGCATTTATTTATTCTGATTTGCTGTCATAGAATCTTACAGTATTATAAATGTGTATAGTTAGATGTTTATGTCACAATACGCAAAAACAGCTTTAGTTGGATTTACAAACAATTTTATACCTACATACTGTTAGCGGTAAAACAAAAATAATCGGTAACTGGACATCACTAGCATTCCATGGACATCACTGGTTGGCGTCACTGCCGTTGGGCGCGAATTTGTATTGAATCTAATGGCGGCTAAATGTTGTATTTTCTACTAATTCATGTTTAAATTAAAGAAATGTTTCATCTAGAGTCCAATAAATATTGTTAATTAATAATACATACGAGTACATGGACTTTAACCCAGAATAGCATAAGACACGATTAAAACTGAATTGTTTCATTAAATGTTAACACAGTCGATTCATAATTAAATCTTTACATGGCCCCCGTGTATTTAAACAAAAATGTAAGCTATCGCATGAAGTAGTAGCTGCGGGCGTAAAGCTAATGCCCAAATAACTTACCTACTCTTGGCAAGCGAGACAATTCTGTAGGAATATGATCTCTGTTGTTATTATGATATAGTTCCTTCTATTTGACTAAACGGTGCCATTACCGTTAAGTGTCTAAGTAGTTACGTTATGGTATGCTGTTTGTCACACAAATGAATGTGACTTGCTGCTCTTAAGAGTTCAAAGTAAAGCTATGCTTACAAAACCAATGATCATATTTCCTAATTTCCTTTAGTTTAAAATTGTAAAAATATCTAATCAGTTAGTTTGACGCTTACCAATTTATTAATATAAAGTATAAACTAACAACTATTATAATATAAACAATAAATATGCCAAACGAATTTGTTAGAACTTTAAAAACTGCATTTTATTTACGTTTTTAAACTTTGAATCTTTATAGAAGCATGTACGTAACTGGAACTCGTAGGTAGATGCACAATGATTATTGTACATGCACAGTTTTATATACTACAACTATGCATCTTATCTGGGATTTATAGGTCATGTTATTGAATTTTGTTTTTGCTACTGAATAATTTCCTGATAGTTGATGATAACTTAAGTTCTAGGTTAGTAAGATGACACGTAGATCCTATTCGTCTCTATTAGTGTGAAACTAGCAATCACTATGTTTTATGACCACAATTAATCTTATCAGCGAGATATTGTAAGAGTCCACATATAAATTCCAATAATTTAAGCAAGGCTTATCTTTTGATGTACAAAAACAACAAAAAAACGTTAACGGCTTCGCTAAAATTAACGAATATGTGTTAATCATGAATATTACAGATTTAAAGATCAGTTTGCCCCATTAGGTTTCTTTACGTATAGGTTTTTATCAATAGTATTTAAAAATAACACGTGTCAAGCTAAGAATATTCGTATACGTGTGAAAATCGCTGTTGTCCCGTAAATGCCATTGACCATATAGGTATATGGTTATGTCAACTAATGGTGACGTATACGGCTAATCTCAATAATCTACTATCCATTGACGCCTTGCTTAGTTAGCCTCAATCAGTGCTATCCTAAAGATCCTCATTTCTAACAGCCTTGAAATTATAGATTACGAGCGACACGCCCACAATGGTGTAATTTTGCCGACTTGCTCGCGAACCCTTGCATTTTTGCCAACTTAATAAAACTTTTTCTAAATGTTCTTTATTTAAAAAATTTAATGAATAAATACCATAAAATATGGAAAAAACCGCATTTAAATCCGTTACGTACTTTAGGAGGAGTTAGCAGCCAAACATACAAACAGACAGAATTAGCGACTTGGATTTATACTATGTAATGATGATGATAATGATGATTCAACCAACTGCTAATTTGTTGCAGCGTAAACTGCTGGTGTTCCCCGAGGGCACCCGCCACGACGGCGAGAAGTTGCTGCCTCTGCGCAAGGGCGCGTTCCACGTGGCGGTGGCTGCGGGCGCGCCGGTGCAGCCGGTCGTGGTCTCCAAGTACCACTTCCTGGACTCGAAGAGAAAGCGGTTTGGGGCCGGTTGGTTTTTTTTTTTTATACGAAATAGTTACAATGTCACTATCCCTACGTTCCGCAAATAGATAAAAGTGATTTGAACGCTCACATCACCGTTCCGTTGAAGCGGGAGCGCGTCCATTGTCGACGATGGGTGAGAACGATGACGTCATAAACATTGCGGATCAGAGAACCAACACTGTGGAGTATTACCAACACTGTGGCGTTAGCGCTGTAAAATCTTAAATTTGCGCAATAACTGTCAATATCGCGCTAAAAGTAATCGGAACGGTTGTAAGCGATTTGAGCGTTCACAGTTCTGTAAGCGGTTTACGGAACGCACTATATGTGTCTGTTTGTATGTACCTAAGTATATGAGCTTTGTCTTCTTCTTCTTCTTTTTTCTTTCCATGACAATTCCATTGCAGCACATGTTCGTTTGGTATCAGTTTCGGGGACCGCCTTTTAAGGCCTTTACAGTGGTGCCTTGTAGTAAAGTGGTAGGCCACTATAAATGGGCTAACTCCCACTAGATAACTTGCCAGATATTACCACGGTTCTTAGTTTAGAAGAATTATGAGTTCAATTTGTCTAAAGTATAAAACATAAATGGTATAAAAATAACAGTATGACTCACTCTCTAAACTCATTTACATACGTACGCCTCTGAATAAAAAATATAATAGCATTTATTTACCCATTACACAATTAGTTACAGTTAGAAATAGAGTTCTGAAGAGATTTAAAGTCGCTTGAAATGTAATTTGATGTTGTAAGTTTTCCCTTCTAAAAGTGTAAATGCAAAATTTTGTGAACGTATTTTTTCTTTATCCCTTTTTCACGCAAAAACTTCTTAACGAATTTTGATTGGAGTAATTTTATGGATATACTAGTGGCCGCTCGCGACTCCGTTCGCGTAGAAGTCGGTTTCCCGTGGGAATGCGAAGTTTTCTCGCGGTAAAAAGTTCCCTTAATTCTTTCTTACATATATTTTTGGTTTCTAGAACCGTTTTCGCAGCGCACGCAACGGAAGCCCTCAAGGATGAATAATTTTCCCCGTTTTTTTAACATTTTCCATTATTTCTTGGCTCCTAATAGTTGCAGCGTGATGTTATATAGCCTAAAGCCTGCCTCTATAAATGGTCTATCCAAAACAAAAAGAATTTTTAAATTCGAACCAGTAGTTCCTGAGATTAGCGCGTTCAAACAAACAAACAAACTCTTCAGCTTTATAATATTAGTATAGATAATGCAACCGGGTTCTTACCGCGGGAAAATACCTCATTCCAGAGGGAAAAGCCTTTTATTTTTAAAACGCGCGAGAAAGCTAGTATGCTTCATATATACTAATACTAGGGGCCGCGCGCGACTCCGTTCGCGTAGAAGTCGGTTTCCCGTGGGAATTCAAAGTTTTCCCGCGGTAAAAAGTTCCCTTAATTCTTTCATACTTATATTTTTGGTATCTAGAACCGTTTTTGACAGCGCACGCAACGGAAGCTCTCAAGGATGAATAATTTTCCCCGTTTTTTTCACATTTTCCATTATTTCTTCGCTCTTTATAGTTGCTTTATTTGTTTGAACGCGCTAATCTCAGGAACTACTTGTTCGAATTTAAAAATTATTTTTGTGTTGAATAGACCATTTATCGAGGCAGGCTTTAGGCTATATAACAACACGCTACGCAACGCAACTATAAGGAGCGAAGAAATAATGGAAAATATGAAAAAAAACGTGGAAAATTATTCATCTTTGAGGGCTTCCGTTGCGTGCGCTGCGAAAACGGTTCTAGATACCAAAAATATATGTATGAAATAATTAAGGGAACTTTTTAGCGCGGGAAAACTTCGCATTCCCACGGGAAACCGACTTCTACGCGACGGAGTCGCGAGCGGCCACTAGTATTTTATATTTTGCAGATACTTCTAAATTATAAATTTAACTAACTAACTTAGTCGTAACTTTAGAGTAAATTTTTAATCTTAAATAAAGAATTAGTACGGGGTTGCGTGTTAAAATATTCATCATAGATATGTCATAACCTGTCTGACTGACTTGAAACTGTGCTTGAAACCTTAAGGTGCTATCAAGTTGTAATTTGGCAAGCTGTTATTTATATTCATCACGCCTACAAGTTTTATTTCGATATGGTTTGGCACAATGCAACTGAAAAAGGTACAAGCGTATCAAAGAATTTACCTACATTTTTGTTGTGCGTCGAAAACTTTACTAATACAAGATACAATGCTACTTGTTCAAGGACGGGATTAGAGGCCGAACCGGTTTTTATAGTTTACCGAAAATCAAGGGACAATAAAAAAAAACGACCTATGAAGCAAGTACCTACAGGTGACCTTTACTTTTATCCTTGCGTATTAAGGTTATTTGTATGTACGAATGAGTCATATAAAGAGGAAAACTTATATTGCTATCTAATAGATGTTGCGATAATTTCAAGGATTTATTGTCAATAAAAAAGTATGACGTCAAAGTGCTATAAATAAATATATGTTTTTAATGTTTTCATGGGAAAGAGTAAAAAAACTAACTTCGATAATAACATGTAATTAAAAGGTTGCCAATTTGGTGGGATGACGAACCGCGGTGCTCGTTTATATCTTTTCTATAAAGACTACGCCGTAGCACTCGCTGTGTTGTTTTAAAATTATCTTCGTTTTCGTTGATGATGCTCAATACCAACATTTTACCACAATCATAGGTGTGGCCGGGAACCTAAAGATGCTATGCGATTCAAGGTGGAACAAAATAATACGACTCAGAGTGATTGAGAGTAGAGTATTTAAAAGTTATAATAACCAAATTCAAACACATACGTATACTATTTTTATTCGAACAATTTTCACTCTTCATACGGGCGATATCCCTAAAAATTAGAGATGCGAGTAACACTTTTGTCGAGTAACGAGTACCGTGTTTTACTCGGTAAAATTTTTTTTCTTACGCAAGTAAATTTAAAAGAAAAGTTACATTTATTAAATTTTAAATATTGATTATTTTTATTACTGTTCTTTTAATTTTGTCTCACTAAGTACTTAGGCCTGTGCTCAACTATGGGACATATAAAGGCTATTTATTATTATTATTATTATTAAGTACTTATGCTTTATTACTTGAGATTGTCAAAGATTTCATAAATCAGTACGTTTTGATTAACACTGTTGTTAAGTAGTACTGAGGCCTGTGCTCAACTATGGGACATATAAAGGCTATTTATTATTATTATTATTATTAAGTACTTATGCTTTATTACTTGAGATTGTCAAAGATTTCATAAATCAGTACGTTTTGATTAACACTGTTGTTTTAATTATATCTACCTAAATATATTGCTTTCTTTAAACAAAGTATACTCGGCATTAGTATACCGAGTTACTCGGCCGAGTACGAGTATCAAAAAACCCTCCGAGTACGCCGAGTACCGAGTATAAACCGAGTACTCAGCCCATCTCTACTAAAAATCATCACAATACTCTTTAACTTTTCATCGCCGTTTCTTTCCTTTACTTAATCTCATACCTCTTCCAGGCGAGATCATAATCACGATCCTGCCGCAAATGGAGACGACGGACTACAAAGACAACATCGCCGAGCTGGTGGAGGCGACGCAGCGCACCATGCAGGACACCTTCACCCGGACCACGGCGGAGACGGCGGCGCGCCGGCGCAGCAAATACGACTGAGGTACCTACCACCGACTATGTACTCTAAGCGTGAAGGAATAAACTCTAAGTTTGAATACGGAATTCTAAAACTCTTACCTTCACCCGGACCACGGCGGCGCGCCGGCGCAGCAAATACGACTGAGGTACCTACGACCGACTTTGTACTCTAAGCAGGTAGGAATAAACTCTAAGTTTGAATACGGAATTCTTAAACTCTTACCTTCACCCGGACCACGGCGGAGACGGCGGCGCGCCGGCGCAGCAAATACGACTGAGGTACCTACCACCGACTATGTACTCTAAGCATGAAGGAATAAACTCTAATGCCCGTTTTCACCAACGTCCCCTAAAATTTAGGGGACACTTAAAATATTTCAAAGTCTTATCTTAGTTTAAAATAACTATTTAAAGCTTTATTTATATATTTTTTTCTACAATTTGTTGTCTGTTTATATTCATAAACCCCAAGAAAAAATTATCGCAAAATATATAATTTAAGTGTTGTTTAAAATGTGCTAGGAACCCCTTAATTCAAGTAACGTTGGTGAAAACGGGCATAAGTTTGAATACGGAATTCTTTAACTCTTGTTTAAAGTTTTTAAACCAGCACTAGTGGATATAGGTACCTTTTAGCTATGAATGCTGTCATAAGATAGACAGGAACAAAGCATAATATACAAATTAGCGAATAGTTTAAAATTAATTTCATCGAGTGGCCTATCTATCTACATCTATGAAGGGTACCCGAAAAAGGGTACCTACGACAAAATACACGATAAAGTTATTTTCTCTAAAGTCAAGTATTTTCACGCACGTTTTCAACAATCGTTATGATGACGATTGAATTTCATAGAATTAGAGCCTTAAGTAATTTATTTATCACATTTTTTACCAAAAATTAAAGGACTAAAATTAATAAGCTTCCAGAATACACCTAGAAGGAATTTCACACTAAACCAAAATGAATTTTATAGATGTTTGTATTAAAAGAGGCCAACTTTTTGAAGATGCTTAAGTTACTATTTATTTTGTTTTGCTTAAATTAAATTTAGTAAGCAAATGTGCATGCTTGATTCTTTGATTAAGTGTCATGTTATATTTGAGTAGTATGGATTTAATTAATTTGTTACTCAGAGCAATTTTGATGCTTGAATTCCGGTGATCGGAAATTTGAATCTTATATTTTCAAAACCAAAATATATAACTTTTACTCGTAAGGGTTGTGTTCAACGCCAATTAAATTGAGCTTGGTTTTGATTTTCCACGTCAGGATATCAGCATTTATTCAAAAACCACTTGTATACATATGGAGCGCAAATATAAATTAAATTTATCATTAGTGAAAGATAAACGAACGAAAAGGTAAAAAGTTTAAAAATACATTTATTTTAAGACGCTTATGCACCGGCACCGGCAGTTATTAAGAAACACTACTATTTATTAAAATAAATAAACAACAGAAGTATAATCGTGTGTAAAACAGATTTTTACATTTAAAATTAAAACCAAAAAGTAGGTAGTATTCATTAACCTTTATCGCATGCACAAAACCTTGAATGTGTAGAAGAAAGTAATGCCTGAACTTTTATTATAGCAAACCAGTGGCATAGTTAATTTGATAGTATGTTCATAATACTCATTCAAAAAAGAAACTTTAAGGTAAGAGGTATAATTTCAATGACTGAATTGGAAAGAAGACTGATTTTATAATGCATGTATTTTATAAGTTATAAGTTTTAGACATTTATTTATCTTTTTATCTGGCGAGTTATGAATAAAAATATTGTAAATTTCAAAGCACACACAAAATTAACCACTTATTTTCTGTTGCCTTTAAAATACTCTTTATTACAATTTAAAAGTTTTTAAGTAAATCATCAAGTAAAAATGTTATTGTTTCAGGTCGATTCCATTTAATGCGCATGAAACAACAAAAGCGAAAACTGTGATAAAATAAACTAATAGGAGGCAAGTGTCCATAGATTGTTGGACTTATTCCAGCATATTTTGTTATACAATTTGTATTTATTTATGTAAAGGGTGTTCTATTGATCGTTTTTAAATAAAAATAGAGAATAAACATCAAATTTGTTTATTTTTTTAAATATAAGATCCACATATTAAAAATAGATACATTATTTATTTTGTATTTATCTAATACACATGTTACAAAGTTTATTATACGTAAGTTTTTTATCTAAACTGTATACTTACTTATGTGTATAGTGAGCTGGTTAGAAATTCTCAAAATACCACATTTTTAAACAGTTTGCTAATAAGTTAATAAAAACATTCAATGCTTTGTTTCATCTCAACATTGTTATTGAAAACCCATATGAAGGGATTGTCCATTTCCAAACCAGCACTGAGCTATCATGGTGGATTACGGCTCAGGCCCTCGCTATTCGAAAAGGAGGACTAAGCCAAACTGTTGGGATGTATAAAGGCTGTCATAATAAATTATTGTTTATTCGAATATTGGTTTTAAACGTTTGATTGAATCGACTTTTAAACAATTTTGTCAACAAAGAAAAAAACGTTACAAAGAAATTCGGCAAACGTTCAATGAACAAAGTGTCATTAGATAAATTCAGCTTACTCGTTATGGTTACATTAAGATCTTACACCTAAAGATAAATGACTAAATTTAAAAAAATATAACATTTATTATACACGTACTTAAGTAAAGATTAACTAAAATATTTTTTCACTAGTTAAAACAGTTTATAACACATTAAGATCACATAAACGGTACATATGGCATGTTTATAGTCGTAGCACCAGCTACTCAGTAAAATAATATTTAGATATAAAAAGAGTTTAAATAGATATTTACATTAAGTTCATTTTTGATTATGGCAATCCTACTTGAAAAAAATAAATACATAAAGGGTTATGATCACCTAAAGGTTAAAATGTATGACGTTTTCTACAAAAGTTGGGGCGAACATTAAATTCCAGTTATAAAAAGTGTTCAATATGATAAATATTATGGAAAAATGCAAGTTTTACAAATTTATAAATATTTAAGACATTTTCATGACAATGCAAAGAGTTAAGTTTACCAAACCATGGTGCCGATTCCAAGTTAAACTCACTTAACTAAACTTTAAATATTTTTAGTATTTAATCAGTATTTTTAATTCGACTGTCTATTAACTTGCTTGCAATTTAACATGGCGCAAGCACTAGTTCTCAGCGCAATTCGGTAAATTTTTCAATGAATTGGACTAAATTTTATGAGTCAAAAGTACATGCTGATATTAGAAAGTTACGGCAATATTTAAGTTTAGTTTAGTAAGTGTTTTCAGAATCGGGGCCAATGAGTTAGTAGAAAGAACAGCAATCAATATTGGTGCTAACTACCTACACTTAGCCATTGGCTATTAAAAATCACACCTGATATAAAACATTTGGCATTTTTTTCATAATCACAACCATTGCATATTAAGCAGATCACAATAACAACACCATCATCAATTACTGTTCTTTGAACCTTTTATTTTATTTGGACAACAACAACTTTTAAAGTTTAATAACTTAATGGCAGCAAAATTTATATGGAATGCCTGTTGTACAAACCATTAAACTTAATCAACTATAATTTAACACAGTGTCTTTAACCTAAGTAATATTTTTATTTTAAAGGAGTTGCCGAAAAAAAATAAAGATGTTTTTGATAGGTGAAGTTTTACAAAATCATATCACAAAAATATTTTTGCAGCTTTGGGCCTTATTTCATATTTGTTATTAAAAAGTATATTTTGCTCTAAAAGTATAAATTGTAGGTACATTATTAAAATACAAGGGTTAAAAGAAGACTGTTTATAAATATGCATTGTTTGGAGTGTTGCAGAGTATTGCGATAACTTATTTTACCATTAATTACTAGTGGATAATCTCTTTAACACTCTTCCCTTACAACTTTTACAAGTGGCAATCAAATAACATTATAGTTATAGAATAGACAAAAAATTATTCAATTATTATTAAAAAGATTAACAGCATATTGCGTAAGAAACTTTAGAAGCATTAACCTCATAGACAAAGTTATTTGTAAAATAACAAGTAAGTACTCCTTGGGAATCGAAATTTAAATAGGAGGCATAGTTTGGATAGACTGTTTTGGCATGTTAAAAATATTGTTAGTTGAGACTTTAGGCAATTGGATACAGTAGCATGGGTTTTCATTGACGTAATTTGAAATGTGTTTAAAACGAATTAAATGATTCCTAAAATGTTAATGAAGCCTATACTGTAATTTTCTTTACAGCCCTATACCTGCTTAAGATCCCTTAGCCCCTAAAAAGAACCACTTTGTCGCATGCAACTTATCGCAGCGCCTTAAATTTAGATCAATACGAAGTCAATTATTTGTTTGAAAACTACAGTATGCAGAAACGAAAGATCAACTACGAAATAACACAATAATAATCACAGTTTTGCTATATTGGTTTTTTATAAACGTAACCATACTCTTTTTCCCCTAAAGACATTTTGATTCGCACACAGAAAAATATTAAAAACGAAAATATTTATATCATTTGTTTGTTTGAAATAGTTTGATTTACTGACATCATTGAATAATTTATCTATTACGTTAGATGTAAACAGCTATTATTGTTCGCATAACAATGGGTCAGGTTATTGACTTTCATTAGAGATAACTAGTACTCTAAATGTGAAATTGAGTCTGTTTGTTTTATCCTTATTTCAAGCAGGAACAGTGCAATGTATGAACTGACCGATAATTGAGAAACAAAATGTGTATAAACTTCGGGAGTTTTAAAAGTTACATACAACCAAGGAATTTTAAGGTGTTTTTGAAAATATATAAAACTAATTTTAATAAATTTATCATACAAGCTTTATCACGCGTCCTTGTTTGACGATAAGCTAACAAATTTAATATCCATATTTAATATCCTTTCGATTAAAATAATAACCTTTGCCATTCACCATTAAATCATTATTCAAAACAATATTAAGCCATGCTATCAATTTCTTTTATCTTGATTTCATTGCTTATTAAATTATATATTTAACCCAGATTTATATCTTTAAGGTAGGATAAGATAATCAAACAACTATATAGTTTTTTTTTTCTGATTACATACAAAAAATAAACGCGTTTATAATACACAGTATTAAATCATTAGGAACATTCGAGATCGCGGTGAATTTGTAAATCGCACAATGATTATTCCGTGTGACAATGCTAGTTGCGCAAGAGTTGATAGCACACATCTAATTTGTATTCCCCAATCAAATTAGAAAGGTCGTTTACGGCACGAAAATATATAAAGCCCTGAGGTCAGTACGTGCTTTGTTAGTTTGTTTATACAACAATCGTGGGATACAAACAATAAATAAACTACGTCAATACGTCGATAACCTATTCATAATGAACTGATAACTCTGCCAGTCGTCATTTCCTGACATCTTGCTAAAACTAACGAGTACATACAAAAGGGAGTTTAATTTAGTCGGAACTAAACGATATTATTATCTACTAAAGCTCTTTGATTACATTCAGTCCACATATGAGTATAATATATGGATTATCGTGAACTTTACTTTCATTGATCGTGGCCATCGAATAAAGGAATCGCACTCGATTGCTGATAGCCAGGTGCGTTTTTATAAAGATAGCCGTATCAATCTTGATTAAAATAATACAATACTTTGGATACTAGCACCTCACGTCTTATAACTCAATCGAATATATCTTCGACCAATAATATGATTAGTAACACTGTTATACATAACTTTTCTTATTAAAAATCATCATATTCAAATCGATTTTTCGATTCAGTGGTCGAAGTTACCTCTTAACGATATCGTTATTTTGACAGTTGTCATCGTTAATATTCATACAAATTAACGGAAGAAATATCAAAATAACTTTATTTACGACCGTCAAAAGTTCTGTGCTTGCAGCTTGGATTCATTAACTTCAAGATGTTTATGTCGTGCTATGAAATAAGTAATCCTTTGTCCTGAATGACTTATGGATCAACGCACAGCCTAAACCGCTGATCGGAAAGACCTGAAACTTGGAGGTTGTGTTTCTTGCCATACCTATCATAGTGAGTGTAGTTATGCTGAAACTTGAGGGTGTGTTCCTTGCCATACCTACTTATCATAGTGAGTGTAGTTATGCTGAAACTTGGAGGGTGTCTTCCTTGGCATACTCATCATAGTAAGTGATGTCGGTCAGTGGTCGCTGCCATACCTATCATAGTAAGTGATGTCGGTCAGTGGTCGCTGCCATACCTATCATAGTCAGTGTAGTGATGTCGGTCAGTGGTCGGATGGCAGTGGGTAGTCCGGCGGCAGCGCGGCCAGCACCTCCTTGGACAGCTCCTGGTAGGCGGCCTCCATGAGGTTGCGCACGCGCACGATCAGCTGCGGCACGTCCGCCATGGACAGACCCGCCGTGGGGACGGGCTCCAGGCACTGGATCACGCAGTGACCTGAAGATAAAATAAACAAAAGAACAAATATAACGGGTGTAAAAAGATCATTTCAGAAGCCTGAAAGCATGTATAAGTAAATTGTGACTAAATTCATTAACAGTATACCCAGAAAACTCGATTTAAATAAGTTATTAAGGATTGAAAAGTCATATTCACAACTTGAAATCATCGCTCACTCATCAACTGATGGTACGGGTGCGATGATTTACATTCCAAATTAAATTAAAACATTGTTTAATTTGAAATCAATTTTGTACAATTATGTAAAAACATATTTTTTTAGCAAAGCACATTATATTTATACACTCCGTATAGTTATGGTTTAAATAATTCAGCCGATGATTTCCCTACTTTTAAAAAGGATTGATATTTTGAAGTTGTAATAAAACGTGTCATTGAGTTATCAAATATAAGAGAAGGTAGGAGTAGGAGTAACCATGGTAGGAGTTAAAATCAATATGGAATTGCAGTTAATAAATGACTACCTTACGTTTCATACCGATTGTTTGTATATTTGTTTAAACTAATTTAAAACAAAAGCGAATGGTTTATGTTTATTTAAAAATATATTTTGTAGATACAGTTGGTTTCGGTTTTGTTGATTTTATACACATTAAAATGTATTTACTTAATACGCATTATTTCTCTTTATGATGATTAATCGTTGCATATGGTCTAATATGGTAAATCATTTAACCAACTTTGCATATCAACAGTTAATATATATTGTCTTTATTAGTACGTCGATGGTATGCGACTTCATAGATTAACTTTTATTGATCTTAATTTTTGTACTTGTTTGTACAAAGCTGAAGTTAAATTTTGAATTAAGATACACATTCTTCATCTTGAATAAACAAACCGTTGAAATTTTAAACTTTACAACGAATATAACCTGCCAAAATCATGATAAACTCGACTGCCCAAAAATTCTTAACACTAAAAAACAAAACAAAATAAAACTTGTTACAGTAAAACTTGTTTCTGTGTTTGTTAAAAGCAAAAATATTTTTTAATTTGCATAAAATTAAATACCTAATATTTCCTGCGGCACTTATCCAACCGGTTTTACTTTACCTTTGTTGAAAATGTATTTCTTCCTGTTAATAAAGTAGTACGGAGAGTATACTACGGGCAAGATTGGCACTTGGGCTGCTACGGCTATGTTGAAAGCCCCTTTCTTGAAAGGAAGCAGTTTAGTAAAATCTTTATTTCGAGTGCCCTCGGGAAACAACCAAATCTTTGTCTGAAAGCAGAAACAAATAGATTGTAATTATACGTTGAGTGTTTTGATTACTCTCCGGTGATTTGTTGGTATACAGAATTACTTTACGATGAAAGGTTTTCTGGAAACATCGATTAACGATTGAGATATTTCATCGCAAGATACCTTCGGATGAGCGGTCACTAAACAATTTATTACTAATGATCTAGTGAAGAGATCTTTCAGAGTAAATTATGAATTAACTTTTTTACTATTGTCAATTTAATGGCAGTTTACAATGACAAACCTGAGTGTTACAATTACAAATTGTGTCAAACAGGCGGTTTACAAAATTAAAGTTGATTCGCACAAGACGTAAAGACCAAATAATAATTTACGACAATTGTATAAAAGTAGCTCAAAACCTTCATAATTAATTGTTTTAATACTGTGAATAAGACTTGTCCTATGTTAACCAAATTTTCTTGACGGTGAATATAAGTCATCTAAACAAACAAACGTAGTATTTTCCTCCTCATAAAATCGGCGCTAACTATACATTTAAAGCAAAACTATTGCTATTATCCACATATAATTGACTTCAGGCACCAGCATAGCACCGTATACAGTTAAACACATATAATCATAGAAACACATAGTAACTAACGAAGGACAAAGTTTCAACATAACTGTGATTCCCACGTGCATAGTTTCTGATGACTTCATCTGCCATACACGACAGACACAGGAAAACCGCACCGGTTTTTCTTTTATTATCCTTATAACACTTCAACAAAGATACTATGTCAAAAAGGTAGCGTTTAAATACAGTATCATTTAAAGTGTACCAATGATATTAAAGATAAAACATCATTATTTTCTAAGACGTCTCAACAAATGCGGTACATTATAGTTGAGCTATAACAAACGGAGGAACTATAAAGTTGGCGTCGACAAAAAATAACATTATGCCGCAAATTACCTTATTCTTAATCATAATTTCAGAAGTCATCTTGAGCTGCCTGTAGGCATCCTTGGAATTGTTTCTGTCGATGAACACCACGCCAGCCAGATACGCCGCAAGTCCAAACGGCCACACATAGAACACCTCTTTCCTGGCAATGGCTGCAACCTTGTCAGGTATATGCCAGATATTAAACATACCTGCAAAACAACGAAATACAAACTCTCTTGAACACGGCAACGATTTTAAGTTTTTATTTCAAAACGAACAATTTGTGTTGTTAAGGTCCGTCATTAAGTGACATGTACCTGGCTTGGCACATAATCGCGGGATAAGTTGGTCATACGATCTTTGTATTGTTAGCATGCGATCGTTAGGGATAAAAGTTATCTCGAACATTTACGCTTTGTCATGAGTCACGCGGAATGACGTCCCATCTGGATATGGATGACGACAAGTTTATTCTTAGGTCATCGTCACTAAGTGGGTTTACACTAATCACTTTTACCTGTATAGGCTCTCAGTTAATCTAATCTAAAGTATAACTTACACGAGATTCGATGTTTGTTCAAAGACCGAGAAAGTTTGAAAAATGCCTGTACCCAGTATAGTGATTCAGGGGCAGCCCCCACAGTGTCTTTTCGAGTACGTCCACGTCGTCTGCCCTGGACCCTCCTACTTGGTGCGCGGTAACGCAGTGGCCAGTAGTGTAGGTGACAAAATCTCAAAGACCAAACTGTGCAGGAAGAGATGTATCCAAACATGGATAAATCTGAGAGTGCGGATCCCGCAACCCCCGGGAGTCCCCCAAAAGGCCCTTCTCAGGGCCACCCAAAAGGCCCTTCTCAGGGCCAGCCTGTCGTGGTGCAGGCTCAAGCGGGAGCGGCGAAGACGCCGCCGGCTGCCCAGACATCCTCGGACCTGTTCGTCAGGCCGAGTGATATGTCGGATGGGAGCATGTCCGACGCATCGGTGGCTAGCGATGCGTCGGACAAATGGACGCGCAAGCGACTGCGGTCGCGCACGCGCGCAACAGATGGGTCCTCTGGGACCTCCTCCGCGAAGGTCGTAAAGGCCAAGCGGGGTCGTAGTGTCCGCGGCAGAGGCCGTACTCCGCGGGGTGCTCCGAGGACGGAGCCCCCGTCGGAAAGCGAAAAGGAGGTCGCGCCGAGCGAGGCATCGCGCGCGAGGTACTTGGCGGCGAGGAATACTCCCGCCGCCAAGAAAGACATGGGAAGGCTGGCGAGCCTCCTTAAGAAGCAGGCGGAGGAGGAGGTGGAAGCCATCTTGGTGACCGCCAACTCCTCCAAGCTCACAAAGCCGGCTCAGGCGGCTCTCAGGGCCTCGGCGGCGTCGCTCGGCGAGATCGTCGCGGAGGCGATGAGTCGGGTGGCCTCAGATGAGACCAAGCGACTCGAGGCGATGGTAGAGGGCCAGAGCCGCGAGATCGCAGCGCTCCGAATGGAGCTGGAGGGACTCCGCCGTAAGGGGTCGGTAGCTCCTGCTGCCAGCACCGGAGGTCCCTTGTCCCCTGAAATGGTCGAGGCCATAAGAGGGGTCATGCAGGAGGAGCGTGCCTTCGTGCGCTCCTGCCTGGCCGGCGTCGAGGACCGCCTCTTACCGGCGAAGGTGGTCCGGCCGCCATTGGCGGCGAGCAAGGGTCGTCCGGGGGTGGTGGCCCCGGCGGCGGGCCCGGCGCCGGTTTCAATCCCGGCGTCGGCGTCCAAGAAGAAGGCGGCCAAAAAGGCGGCGGCTACGGCCGCACCGGCCCCTGTACCGGTGGCCCCGGTCGCGGGCCCGTCCGGCATCCAGTCGGCGGCGGTAGTGTCCTCTCAGGAGGACACAATGCTGCCCTCGGCCACAGAGGCCAACGAGGGGTGGGTCGCAGTGGCCCGGAAAAAGAAGAAGGCGCCTCAGCCTCCTTCCCCCGCAACGCAGAGGCCTGCCAAAAAGGCGGCCCCTACTCCGGCTCCCAAAAAGAGCCGGAAGAAGAAGAGTGCCGCCTCCAAATCGGCAGCGGTGGTTATCACCCTCTCACCGGAGGCCGTCTCGAAGGGCGAGACCTATGAGTCGGCTTTCATCAGAGCCCGACAGACGGTCCGCCCTTCAGAAATGGGCATTGAGAGGGTGACGTGCCGACGGACCCAAACGGGGGCTCGAATTTTCGAGTTCCCGGGGGCCGACCGGCACCAGAAGGCCGACGCCTTTGCCGCCAAGATGGCGGAGGCCATCGCCGATGTGGCCAAGGTGGCGCGGCCTGTCAAGACCTCGTCCCTGATAGTGTCGGAGTTGGACGACTCCGTCACTAAGGGCGAGGTAGCCGCTGCCGTGGCGGCGGCCGGGGGGGTGCGACGTCGAGGTCGTGAAGGCCGGGGAAATCCGGCAGGGCAGCGGGGGCATGGGCCGCATTCGGCTTCAGTGCCCCGCCGTCGCCGCTGAGGCCGTCCTTAAAAAAGGACGGCTTCTGATCGGTTTTAGTTCGGCAGTGGTCCGGGCGCTGGAGGAGCAGCCAATGCGCTGCTACCGGTGCCTCGCGCTCGGACACGCCCGGCCGTATTGTCCCTCACCGGTGGACAGGTCGGCTCTGTGCTTCCGGTGTGGCCAGGCCGGCCATCGGCAGGCCACCTGCACCGGGAGTCCCCACTGCGCTGTATGCGCAGCGAGTGGGAGGCCGACGGGCCACGTAATGGGGGGGGCTAAGTGCAGCCCTCCCGTCAGGAGAGGAAAGGAACAGGCCACCACGCGGCCCGCCCTTTCAGGTGCCCTGGTCTCCCCGGTCGCCGTTGATGGTGCGATGTCCGAATAATGCCCAGTTTCGGACATCGCATAATAATGCAAATAAACCTCAACCACTGTCAGGCAGCACAGGACCTAATGGTTCAAGTGCTAGCCGAGTGGTCGGGGGACCTTGCCGTGGTCGCCGAGCCATTTTCGTTCGCAGCCTCCTGGCTGCGGGACACGGATGGAACGGTGGCCATCGTGCCGCGGCCTTCCACGGACTCCCCGCCCCTCTCGCTCATAGAGAGGGGCCATGGATACGTGGCCGCCGCGTGGGGGGATATCGCCCTGGTGGGCGTGTACTTCCCCCCAAAGCGTCCGGTCGTGGAGCTGGAGAACTATCTCCAGACTCTCACGGCGGCGCTTGCACGACTGGGGAGGAGCAAGGTCGTGGTCTTGGGCGACCTAAACGCCAGGTCCACGGCCTGGGCAGCGTCGACAGGTCTGGTGCTCCTCAACAGGGGGGCAGTGCGCACGTGCGTGCGCCAAAACGGGAGCTCTGTGCCGGACGTCTCGTTCGGCACTGCAGCCCTGGCCGCGCTCGTGCGCCGGTGGGAGGTGGACCTGAGGGAGAACCTATCCGATCACAGATATATTCGGATAGAGTTCTCCACTCAGTGTCCACCGGTGGTGGGGGGGGAGCGGGAAGGAAGAAGGTCCTTCCCGCGGTGGGCCCTGTCGCGGCTGGACCGCGTCGCGGCCACGGAGGCGGCTTTCGTCCAGGACTGGTTTGCTCCGTCAACCAGTCCGGACGTCGACGAGGCCGCCCTCCAATTGAGGGAGGCAATGACCGAGGTGTGCGACTCCAGCATGCCTCGGTCGCGACGGCCGCCGCCCAAGCGCGCGGTCTACTGGTGGTCGGCGGAGCTCGCCGGCCTCCGGGACGACTGCGGCGCCGCGAGGAGGGCCTTCCAGCGGGCCCGCCGCCGCGCCAACCGTGATGCCGCCAACGAGAACCGCCTCTATGCCTCCTACGTGGAGGCCCGGCGTGTCCTCAAGGTGGCAATCAGGGAGGCCAAAAAGGCGGCGCGGCTGGAGATGCTGGCGGGGTTGGATGCCGACCCCTGGGGGAGGCCGTATCGGGCGGCGCGCAATCAGCTGCGTCCGATCGGCCCCCCCGTAGTCGAGGCCCTCCAGCCGGCCTTGCTGGAGGAGGTGGTCCGGGGTCTCTTCCCGGACCGCTCGCCGGACTTCGACCCTCCCCGGATGGCCCCACTCCCGCGAATGGGTCCTCCGGCCGACGCCGGGATTCCCCCGGTGTCGGAGGTGGAGTTTGCTTTGGCGGCGGCTCGCCTCCGGGGGAAGAAGACGGCGCCGGGGCCAGACGGCGTGCCGGCACGGGTGGTGGCAATAGCCACCGCCCAAATGGAGCGACGTTTTCGGGACCTCTTCGACCGCTGCTTTGCGTCGGGGAGGTTCCCGAAGGTGTGGAAGGAGGGGGTTTTGTGCCTCCTCCGAAAGGTGGGTCGGCCGGAGGATTCGCCCTCCGGCTACCGGCCGATCGTCCTCCTGGACGATGCGGCCAAGCTCCTTGAGAGCGTGATCGCGGCACGCCTCAAGGAGCACCTGGGGGGGACCGGCCCTGACTTGTCCGAGGCCCAGTACGGGTTTCGGACGGGCCGGTCCACGGTGGATGCGCTTCTGGAGGTGAAGCGCATCACCCAGGAGGGGGCGAGGGCGGGGGGAGGGGTGATGGCGGTGTCTTTTGACATAAAGAATGCCTTCAACTCCATCCCCCACGCCACAATATTGGAGGCGCTCCGGTATCACGGAGTGCCTCCATACCTGAGGGCCCTGCTGACGAACTACCTCCAAGGCCGGGAGGTACTGTTCGTCGGCAGGGACGGCCGCATGAGGCGGCGGCCGGTGGAGTCAGGCGTTCCGCAGGGGTCGGTCCTAGGACCACTCCTGTGGAACATAGGATACGACTGGCTCCTCCGGGGCGCCCTCCCCGATGGCGTTGGTGTCGTCTGCTATGCGGACGACACCCTCGTCACGGCGCGGGGGCGAAACTTCGGGGAGGCGGCCGACCGGGCGTCGGTGGGGGGAACCCTGGTCGCCCGTCGTATCGGGCGGCTGGGGCTGGAGGTGGCGCTCCCCAAAACCGAGGCCATATACTTCCATGGGCCTCGGGGGGAGCCGCCGCCGGACGCCCATGTCGTGGTGGCCGGGAGGAGGGTGGTGGTGCAGGCCCAGATAAAATATCTGGGCCTCACCATATCCTGCCGGTGGAAGTTCGCGGAGCACTTCCGCCTGCTCCGCGAACGCCTCCTCAAATCGGCGAGGAGCCTTAGTTGGCTCCTCCCGAACATCGGGGGGCCTGCTGTGGCATGCCGGCGCCTTTATGCCGGCGTGCTACGCAGCATGGCGCTGTACGGTGCGCCCGTGTGGGCGCACGATTTGGGGGCGACTAACCGTGCCCTGCTCCGTAAGCCCCAACGCGCCATCGCACAGCGAATGGCGCGGGCTTACGGCACGGTTAGTCACGGGGCGGCATGTGCCATGGCGGGCACTCCGCCATGGTACTTCGAGGCCGAGGTGCTGGCCGCCGTCTACCACTGGACGGCGGACAAGCGGGCTCAGGGGGAGCCCGCAGCACCTGAAGAGAGGGTCGCCGTCTGGCGAAGGGCCCGCGAGGTCATGCTCCGCCGGTGGTCGGCGGAGATGGCCAACGCGGACGACGGGCGGTGGACCCTGGACGCCGTCGGTCCAGTCATAGAGGGATGGATCGACCGGAGGCATGGGTTCCTCACCTACCGTCTGGTGCAGGTCTTGTCCGGGCATGGCAGCTTCGGACATTTCCTGTGCCGGATCCAAAGGGAGGAATCCACGGCGTGCCACCACTGTGGCGCGCCGGACGACACAGCGTGGCACACCCTGGCCGAATGTCCGGCCTGGGATGTGCCACGTCGTCGCCTCCAGGCGTCCGCTGGCCCGGACCTCTCGCTGCCCGGCTTGGTGTACGCCATGCTGGGCTCCGAGGCGGTCTGGGTCGCGGTGGCCTCTTTCTGCGAGGACGTAATGTCGCAGAAGGAGGCTGCGGAGCGGGTGCGTGAGAACGATCCTCTCGCGCCCCCGCACCGCAGACGTCGAAGGGGCCGGACGAGGCGCGATCGCGCTCAAGTCCAGCCTGGTGGTGGCCAGTGGGCGGGGGACGTGGGAATCCACCTGCCCGCATTGCACGGTCCACCACCGTCGACGGGTGGGAACGATCGGGCGCTCCCGGTCGTTCCCACAGGCCCCCCTTCACCGCGGGGGGGTCAAAATGGGCCCGTCGTGCAGTAGACGGGCCCATCGCCGGTGAAGTCGTGGCGTAGGGCCGACGGTCCGGGCCCCACGGCTTCACCACCAAGGCGAAGACGGAGCGCTGCGGTGTTTTAGTGGGTAGTCCCCTGGGCGACGTGTCAGTTGCCCAGGTGGGAGTCCCACACACGCCCCCCGCCACCCAGGTGGGGGGTACAATGCATAAATGCATTTCACCGCAAAAACAAAAAAAAAAAAAAAAAAAAGTATAGTGATTCAGGATTTACAAAGCAACCGAGCGTAGCGTGCGCAATGGCCCAGTATCTATCTTAAAATTGTTTACGAAAATCGGCTGTCCAGTATAAAACTAATGCTTTAGAAGTTTAAATGCGTATAAGGAACATAATGGTATAATTTTACACATGAGTAAATACCCACTGGCAAAAAAATCTAAATATCATTTAAGAACCCGTCTGAAAATTGCTTTGTCAAAAATTGCAGGCGACCACCTACATTAATGTTTTTGAGGAAGTAACCAATTATTAACCGATTTAACAATTGTTTTTATAGACGGATTCGTTGTCCTTATAAATATGTACTACTTTTTTAAACCGGCTCTACCTAGTTTTTAACAATAAAACTAAAAACAAATTGTGCTTAAAATTTTCCGCGTACCGGATTTCGTTTAAACTTTTAGCTAATTAATTAAAAAAATTGACGGCCTTTTTAGGGTTCCGTACCCAAAGGGTAAAACGGTAGTAAAAGGGTAGTAATAACTAAGCCTCCGCTGTCTGTCTGTCTGTCTCCAGGCTGTATCTCATAAACCGTGATAGCTAGAAAGCTGACTTTTTCACAAATTATGTATTTCCGTTGCCGCTATAACAACATATACTAAAAATTAAAAAAATAATTAGGGAGGTACCCATAGAATAAACGTGGTTTTTTCGTATTATTTTGCTCAATATTAAAAACGGTAACAGATAGACGCTTCAAATTTTCACAGAATATTTACTTGTATACCTTACAAATTAAAAAAATAAATAACAATAAAGACAGAAGAAATACAACAAACGTAATTTTTACTCGATCTTAATAAACAGGTAGAAAATGATAGTACGGAACCATTCGAGCGCGAGTCCGACTCACACTTGGCCCTGTTATTTTTTCTAGAGGACCTTGTTTTTAAATTTAAAATTGAATATGTATTTCATCCTGAATGTATTTGTATTCTGAATGTTGTTTTTGGCACTAACTTAACCTCGGTTTTAGTGCAACCTGTATTTCAGAATACGGAAGGAGTAATGTGTTCACTTGTGTATATGACTGCTTTACCGAAATATACTCGTTCGTTATCGACATGTCCTTACAAATGTCAACATAAGGTTATTGCCTTCTTCTATCCTATCTCTTAATTGTTTAAAACCAAGTTACTTCTCTCGTAGGTTTGTATGCAAACTCCTTCCAAACAACGCAATGAATTTAAATACAGTTTTCAATGTCATTCGAATGTTTTATTTCGAGAAGTTTCATTAGTAAAGTACAAGTTAATTTTTTTATAACTTGAAATCTAAGGCTCGAGCGGGTAACAAAGTTGATTTTAAGAACGAGTTATATCTACGAGAAGTTTCGATGGTATATTGGAGATTTTAATCGTTTTATATCGAGATAATAGTTTGTCAAATTGTTTGCTTAACTTAGGAAATAAATATCAACCGCTCACGGTCAAGATCGAATAGGTACATTATTACGTAAATTATTTAATAGTTTCCGATTTGATAGAAGTTCGATTCCGTATAGCAACAGATTAAATTAGTATTAAAAGATTATATTTAAACCGAAATGTTTACAGATAAAAATCATTTTTCATACAAATGGCAAAAAAGGAAGAATTATTATATGCATAGAATTAGAATAAAACTTTAAAAACAGGTTTCGTTTTTTTGAGCCATATTAAAGAATCAGTTATGAAAATTTGTTTGGTTACATACCTAATAAAATAATTAATCAAAAACTATCGAACTTTGTTGCTTGCTATGTTTAGAGTCATTCAAAAGGACTAAGGGAATGTTTTTAGAAGGATTTTGTAAGTTAATTAACTTAGAATGGTAGGTTACTAATAAAACAGAAGTTGCACTTTTTATCAAAAGCATGATTCTAAATAAATCATAATTTGATTGTAAAAATTAATAATTAGTTAAGTTCTTTTTTTGTATTCTTGTATAAATATATACATAAAAATATATACATCTTTTACAAATAATAGTTTATTTACTTTAATTATTATAACTTTGTGACGGACAAAATTCTTTTGTTTTTTTACTAAACTTTATTCAACTGCAAATTCAATAACTAGAATCTAAATACTTAATAATTTATGGAGCAAGGTATGTTTGCTCTTTAAATTTAAAAAAAATCTTCAAAATATTCTTTACATAAAATGCAAGTTTCTCTAACATTTTTTTTTACAGAAATATATTAATTAAGAAGTATTGTACACAATAGTTAATTGTATGGGTAACAAAAATCTGAACTTTACATGAAATTTTAAAATATTGTTTATTTAAGTTTTTTTTTAAATTTTTAAATAAAAATATTAACTTACCAAGAATATCAATAGAAGATTGATGATTGCTCACAACAACGGCTCCTCTGTCTTCTGCCAATACCTTTGAATTTCTTATAAACCACTTCACCTCAATTACTTTTGTCACATGCTTTATAATTTGTGAAGCATATCTGAAACGCAACAATTATTTATAGATAAAATTGCTAAACAATAAAAATTCTAATGTATTATTAGCACAATAACAAAATATTAACTTGAAGCAATCGATAATATGCTTCAGCGAGTATGTGTTCTTCAGGGACTGCAAGCGTAACTGAACCAGTATATTAATAAGTGTTAGATAAAATATTAATTGTTTACTTACAAGCAGTTCTTGACATTTTTCGGATTGAACATCAAGAAAGGAAGAATAAACATAGCTACTACTGAAGACCATATGTAAAAAATGAAAAACTTGGCTTTAAATTTTATATAATTCGGCGTTTCCGATAATAACTCCTTTAGAATGTATGAAACTAATAAAATAATGAAAAAATACACTATTTTGTCCCACATCTTGGTTGATAAAAGATAAATGTTGCTAATAGTCACTATATATATACACTTTTTATTAATAAATTCACGTTTTTTTCCTTTTTTAACTGAACCGACTTTTTAATAACGTCTTGCTATCGACGCATACGTATTTTCCTGACCAGTGAATCATGTAGATTAAATAATATGAACACATACAACTCCAACAACTGGTAAATCGACCGACAAACCTACCGAATCAAGCAAGCAAACAAATAAGTTTTGACATTTATGACATTGACAGGACGCGGAAATCTGTCAATGTCAACGTCAGAACGATTTTTAAACATTTATAAACAAAGGTTATGCTTAAGACATCAGAGGGGTATAATAGTAATAATACATATAATCGTGCTATTTTAAACAGCAATTTTCTATATTAGACTAACTTAACAATAATTAAATCTGGGTGTCATTTTATAGTACGACCATGAGTATTATTGAGAGTTAAGTAAGGTTTTTGAGTATTTTACTGCCGTACAAAATAATGTTTTATTTTAATATTTAGGTACTTACTTAATTATAACTTAACTTTAAATTCTCGATTCAGACACCGGCGGCAAAATAGGAAACAAAGCCTCAATCACAAATATTTTGCAATTCGCGCCGTTAACGTATCGAGCTCTCGATACCAAAACAGTGGTTGTAGATAAAAGCGATCACGAAGAACCTTCATAGCGCTCGCTGCAGTAGCTCGATCTATACGAATAAAAAGAATGACGTCGTATTGAAACGTTCATTAATGGTCAAAAGTGAAGAAAATAATATTTAATTCAAAAAATCTCGTGGTTGCTGGATAAAGTTCCTTTCACGTCAACATTTTGGTGTCGTTTCGGCACACAGATAAGCGAACCGTAATGTTGTAAGTATACCTACCTATAGATACATTTATTAAGACTATTTTTCTCTACGTGTGTTTTTGATCAATAAAAAAAAATGCAAATCTATCGCTCCCTAGAATCTGCCGCCTTAGGTTACAGCCTACTCAGCCTAGTGGTAAATCCACCACTGAGTATAGGTACCTATTTTAACTTGAAACACTAAACTTTTAGTAGTTACCTACCTTCGTTATGCGTCAAATCGCGAAACGTGGGACAAAAAGGGTTACTGCGAGATTAACTAGATACTGTTAAGCAGAAAGGTGTTAAGTGCTTTTTTGTCATTTTTCGCTAGACGCGATTAAATATTTTTGACAACAGCTGGTTTTGCAAAACGTGTAGCTGCGAAACTAATAAATGTTATTTTATAAAAATTTGTCTACACATATAAAAAAGTATTGTTTATATGACAACATAAACAGTTTTAAATAGAAATTATAATTTTGATGAATAATCGTGAAAATACCACTTAACACCTTTTTGTTTAATGCTCTATGTTTCGAAATATGTTTCTTAAAAGCATTAAGTCACTTTGAATCGTTTTGCAAATTCCTTTACGAAGATAAAAAGATAAAGAAAAAACATAAATCTCATTAATTCTTACTTTTAAAATTAAGTTTTACGTTAAAAAAGCCCGTATATAGGAAAATTAAAAGTTATTCATAAAAAAAATAACCAGACTTGAACTTCCAAACAATTTTAAATATTATTTTAAAGGTATTTTTTTTTTTACTTTGTGTTCACTCGCTATTTTGTAGTATTATTGTGTATAAACTTATAACAATTAAAAATAATTTAAGAAAATCTTAATACTACGCTGACTTTGCGAAGGGGCCCAAAATTGAATTTTACAGTAGGTAACTTTGGTTTTGACTATGTTGGAAATAAGGAAATCTTAATTAACTAATAATCTTCTTGTCTTAAATTTAATCTAATTATGTCAAAACTGCGGTTAAGTGCAAGTCGGACTCGTACACGAAGGGTTCCGTACCTTCATCGATTAAAAACAGTAAAAATAACGTTTTTTGTAGATATAGGTAAACATTTTTAATTAATTTTCATTTGGTATCCCAGTTATTTTTAAAACGAATTATTTATTTATTTAAAGTGAATATTTAAGACGTTTACCAGTTGTCTTTACTAACTCGAGAACAATATAGCAAAAAATCTGTGTTTGTATGGGCCGCACCTCTTATTAACTATTTTATAATGTTTTTAATATTCGTCTGTGCAAATTTCACAGCTATCACGGTTCATGAGATACAGCCTGGTGACAGACAGATAGACAGACGGACGGACGGATAGACGTACGACCCCCAAGAATCTACTTCAATTCAAACTCACGAAACCACAATTCGCACACAGCAGATGTTTTCTCTTTTGTTTTGGGTCACCAAATTCTGCCCAAAATTCTGTCAGCTACCAATAACGGTGGCAATACCAGCGGTTGCAAGACGGGCAGCTGTCTGTTATGTTGTCCCACGAGCTATAACGATCGTGTCTTCGGCAACACAGATCACGCCTCAAAGAACCGAATCATACCTGACGTTCCACAAGAGTATGCCTTAAACTGAGCCCTGTGGAAAGCAGCAGGTCATGGGAACCACATTTTTTTCCTTGTCGCCGATAGTGTGTTAGGCGCCGTACAGGTATGCCCCGATTATTCGTCCAAGTTGGGAAGGACGTTGTGGAACGGTAAAGCCCTCTTTATACTGTTCCAGAACTGAAGTTTATGACTGTTTGAGAGGAGGTGCCCAAAGGCGGAGGTTTACTCTATCTATTTTTGTTACCTTAGAGCTTACGACTGGGAGGTAGGCGGTTTCGATGATAACTTTTTATTCGAAAGGTGTTGCTTTCCGTGTGGTTCAATGTAAATTTGGTCTAGTTCTGACTGAAATCCGTAAAGAATGTCTCGTCCTCACAGAGATAATGTGAAGCTAGTCACAAAAACCATTAGGATAGCTAGCAGAGGACTATCTGACCACTGAGAAAATTTGAAACTTTATTTCTCGTCTTAGTTAAAGCTATCGGACAGTTCAATATTTGCCATTTTATTTGTCTATTGAAAAACCGGCTCTAAAACGGTTAAAAAATACCAAAATGTCTATAATAGTACCCTACTATTGCAGCGTCCGTATTTGGTAACACTGCCAAGTGTGCTTCTCGGTGGCGCAGGAAGCAATTAAACAAAAGGTGTCAATTTACTTTTAATTACCTAAGTCCAATCTTTCTTTTTGGATTCCGTACCCAAAGGGTAAAAACAGGACCCTATTACTAAGCC
Organism: Emmelina monodactyla; assembly: GCA_916618145.1. Classification (NCBI taxonomy): domain Eukaryota; kingdom Metazoa; phylum Arthropoda; class Insecta; order Lepidoptera; family Pterophoridae; genus Emmelina; species Emmelina monodactyla. The sequence continues at coordinate 7,559,671 of OU745304.1, read as the reverse complement.
TCCTTATGAACCGTGATAGATAGAAAATTCTTCACACATGTTTAATTTATGTTGCCGCTATAATAACAAACACTAACAATCAAATAAAGTTAAAATATTTAAGAGGAATCCCATACACCAAGCGTGTTTATTTGGCAATTTTTTTCTTGATCTTATTAACGACAACTGATAGACGTTTGAAATATTCACAAAATATTCAGTTTTATATTCACTGTAAAAATGAATTATTTCATTTCAATAACATTCATATTAAAGGGTGGCACCAAATCAAAACACTTTATTTTTACCGTTTTTATAGATAAAAATAGTACGGAACCCTTCGTGCACGTGTCCGACTCGCACTTTGCAATATTTTTGAAGAAATTATTGCAAAAATGAGATTAAGTTATGGACATTTTCTAAGAGGTTTTACACTTGAATCTTACTATAAATCAGGCTTCGAACGTATCCTTAATATGCAGAACTGAAGTTTTTGACATAACACTGTTATGCAAAATTCAAAAGGTGGGGTAACGAATTTTGCAAAACCTATTTTTTGTAAATTTCATTTGTAGTTTTTTGCGTACAATTAGATTATATGTTTACCAAAACAGTGGTAAACTTAACTCAATATCCGATTTTTGGCAGTTATCACCTTTCTGCTTAACAGGGTCTAACTTATAACCTACGTTCCTAGCTTATCATTCGTATTTCCTGGTTTCTTAATCTAATGCAAGATAAAAGTCAAAAAAGTAAGGCTTTTTTTAATTTAAGCCTAAGACTCAATACAAGGTGCTTTGACCAAAGGTGTGTAGGTATCCGTTAACCTTTAATTATCTTTTTAACACAGTTGCTTGGAAAGTTAGCCTTATTACATCGTTTTTATTTTAGGCCCATAAACCGACCTATATAATATTACACACTGGTACATAATATAACGATCCCTACAAAGTTAAGGTAGTGCCTTACTGCAAATTATATTCTAGTAAACACAGCATTTTAAATTTACCTACCTACAGAACAGTATCTACATACCGTATACCATATCACCGTTACCGTTACCATTACAATTACCAGAAGAAATACCAAGATACCTTTACCACATTACGAGCTATTGGGTGTAACTGATTTAAGAAGCATATTATAAAGTTCATATGAAACAACGAGTGAGAAGCATATCGATTGTTATGAAACAACAAGCAGTCTTGAAAAAGACTTTTGGTCGAGCCCTGAAAAGGACTATTAACATCACATCTTCAGTCACCTAGTGGATGGTTTAATGAATTCGCAACATGCAACACGGAGCGCAACGCGGAGCACGCAGCACACGTCCTCTCTCTTCGGTCAAAAAGGGCGAACGTCTCGCGGCGGCGTTTACGTCTACTTCAAGATGTCCATATTTGAAAAAACATTACAAAAACACACTGTACGGTTGCTCTTCCAATATAACATTTAATTACCCATATAAGTCTAACTTTTCAGGTAAGTATAAAAGTACAAAAGATCATATAATAATATAAAATTTTAAAACATCGATTACTTATAATAGTTTTTTGTCAACAGCATCTAGGACTTCTTTACTAAGTTTAAGGTACTCTTCTTCCATTATTTTGTGTACTTTTTCTAACAGAGCTGGTACGTCATCTTTTGTTAGGCCTTTTGTAGGTACTGGCTGCAAACATTTGATGACTACATGACCCCCTGTATCAATATTGAAAAAACATGGTTAGAAAAAACACAAAAATGGAACGCTATTCTTTGTTACTTAGTCAGTATATAAATAAGTTATAATTAACTGCTTTAAACAGTATTTTAGCCCGGAAATGGGTAAGAAGATGTTCAAAGGTTGGGTTTAAGGGGCTTATTATAATAATTATAAAGTTTCTTACCTCTATTAAAGACGTATTCCTTTTCCTTAATGAAGTAATACGGTGATATGATGACAGGAATTATTGGAACTTGCCCATCGATGGCCATATAAAAGGCCCCCTTTTTGAATGGCAGTAGTTTTGTGCGGTCTTTATTGCGTGTCCCCTCCGGGAAGAGCCAGATTTTGACCTAAAACGATACATTAAAAGTAATATACTTACATGGTGTATTACACGGTACCTTCACACGATTTCGCAGTTCTTTTTTAAAGATATTTAATTCTTAGGTTTTCTACTATGTTTCCTAAATAGATTTAGGTACAATTTATGGATTGAAAGCAGTTAAGCCCCAATTTTAATATTGTTTTGTATCCTTAGAAAAAAGCAGTAAAATATTCGTAGATTCTCCATGGTTTTAATCTGTAGCAATAAACTAACTTTTTGATTGACCATCAGATCCGTGCTGTGCTGGAGTTGTTTAAGGGCTCGCTCTCTGTTCCCTCTATCAATGAATATGAGGCCGGCTAGCCAACAAACTAAGCCAAAAGGGAATACATATAAAACCTCTTTCTTAGCTACTGCTGTAAGTTTATCTGCAATTTCCCAAACGTTGAACATACCTGAAAAAGAAAGTGGTACCTATTACGTGACTATTGACTGATTTTATTTCGAATTGCAAAAACAGTAGCTTGTTTTAGGTACGCAAACTAGAAAGTTTCCTTGACAGACACTAAACAGAGATCAATTATTCTGCATTGCTATCATCATAATCATCGTTGAATAATTTAAAGCAAAGAAAATTATTAGTGTCTGTTTATAAGTATGTCCGTTATTTCCTTTTGAACCGCTTTACGGATTTTGTAATTTTTCATTTAAATTTGTAAGTAAGTAAAGTAGGAAAAAAACTATTCGTAAGTTAGTTAAAATTCGATGTTACCTGAACAAGTCGACCAAAATTACACCATGACAATGTATAAGAGATTAGTTTTTAATCCTACATACAATAAAGTAATTTCATTAATTTCGTTACTTTCGTTCATTTCGTTCATTTCGTTTTTTATTTTTGACTAATTTTTTCCCGTGGCTTCGCATGCCTTAAATTAGGAAAAATACCTTAAAATTTAAGCATAGGTATATAGGGACAGACAGAGAAAGCGACTTTGTTTTAAACTATGTAAATGTTTTAATTTGGACCACTACTATTATGAAAAAGGTAAGTGATGCCTAAAATGCACTTTTTTATGATAATTTTAATGAAAACAGTTTTGTTAATTAATTTTAAAGAAAACAGTACATTGTACCTGCTCGAACACTTAGCCTTACCCTGTTGCAGTCGAATAAAATTATTTGAAACTGGTATTAGGTAAATAAGGCTTTTTTTTGTCGTGATCTTGAGCATACACGTGCTTAATCAAATTAATCTAGTAGCAGATGTCCAAATTTGCTGCCTATAGGCTTTTTGCCGCCCCTTTGAATCGGTCGAATATTTACACATCCATACTTACTCACAAACTGCAACGTTTATAATATTAGGTGGATGGTTATTGCTCCGTGTTCACAGCCTTGATGCGAATTTTGCACTCAACTTGGCGAGAACACAACTTGTTTTTTCTCCAAGTAATTTCTAAATGTAGCTTACTTATCCTTACCTAAAATATCTAACGTAGATTGGTGGTTAGAAACGATGATGGCTCCGCGGTCCTCTGCAAGTATCTCCTTGTTTCGCAGTTCCCACTTTAAATCATATAGCCTGGTTACATATTTGCAATATGATGCACCTAACCTAAAAAAAAAGTTGTTTACTAAACTATGAATAATCGAATTTAAATAACAGTTACCTAGTTAAATTAAATAATCTCATTTGTTAAAGTTAAGCCTGTTTATTTTGTCAGATATTTAAGAAAGTTTTTGTTTTTAGTACTGTAAATAATGTAATGCCGAATCAGACTAGGTACTTATTTATTATTTTATTAGTGCTAAAGATTAACGAGGTATTATACATTATATCGGAGAAACAAGTTTAATAAAACACGTTCCTATTTTTACTAAGCCTCACGACAAAAATCAAAACCTAAGGTCCACTTTATAGTTTATACTTACTTACTAGGTACATGGGATTTTACCCATACCCATAGGTAATCGATGTGGCTACATACTTGCAATCTCAACTTCGTTCAACTGATTTATCTTCTAATTAACAAAACAAGAAGTATTAAACCTGCTTTTCATTAATGATAAAAAGATCTTATTATTTTTATTCATTATGTTTAAGTCTTCTCCTTTCGTCACTAATGTAAGGACAACTTTAACAATATTAAATCAACATTGTTAAGTACTTTAGTGAAATTTACATTTACACTCTCTTATATGGCTAGTTTAGACATCAAACTTTCCTACGACCTGTATATAAGTATCTGGATATTATTAAATAACTCAAAAGCTACTTTATTTGTAGCAAAAATTGATAGTTCAATAGCAAGGTCAAACGTGTTGATATCTACGCGCAGACCGGTAGACCTTCAAAATAGGTATATTTTTTCGTTAATTGATTTATTAACGGTCATGCCTTGTGTATTTTTCTAGAAATAAATAGAAAAAATATAAAGAGTTATACATCTTCACAAGTTACGCCTATCATTTCAACAGTTTAAAACCCCTTTTACCGCCAAAGGGGTATTTCCAGTAAATCATTAATATTTCTACGTTTTGTTATTACTTTATGCAACTGGTAATTTAAAAAAAATTTGAATTTACTTCTTTTTATATAAATTTTATCGATAGAGCGTTGCACCGTCACTTTGTAAAATATTTTTAGTATTATCCTATCGATTGCATAAGAGATTACTACCAGTGAAATCGTCACTTGCTGCTACACCTCTAACTATATGAATAGGTATACATATAAATATATTACAAATGGAAATGTTTATGCACTTCTTAAGTACCTAATGCCAAAAAGTTGAATTGAAGTTAATGTTTCAAAGCTATTATTATTAGAGTTTGACTCCTTAGTACCTACCTGCCTAAAAGCCACGTAAAATCAACTATTAATTTGTGTTGAAACGCAACTTCACGCAGTATTAACAAACATTCCTATTAGGTTTAATTTCACTTACTTGCAGTGTTTTACATTCCTCGGACTCCCCAGAAACAATGGCCACACAACCACAGCCACAACTGTGCTCAAGAAATAAAATGTCAGAAAATACAATTCATATTTGACCTTCTTAAAATTATTTCCTATACACAAAAAAATAACTAATAACGCAACAATTATCAATGAAATTAGGATCCACATTTTGTACAAATTTTCAATAGATAAAAATATATATATGTATATATTAACACAATCGTGTCCGACGTTATATCGATATCTACTAAAGGTTGATTATATTATTATCGAAACAAAATTCAATTTTTTATCTACTGACAAGTTTATACGATAAAATTAGCTATCTCATTTAAATTATAACATGGTATTTAATTCTTCTTTTTTTTCTTATTTATGTTAATATAATAAGCCAGTTAATATAGGTAAGTTCTTACATAAATCAAGTTATTCTAAGGATGCCGGAGTTGATAGGACGCTATCACTACATAGTATAAACCAAAGTCGCTTTCTCTATCTCTATGTATTCTTTTTTAATCTTTAAAACTTCGCAAAGGTTTTTAATGCGGTTTTTTAATAGATAGAGTGATTCGAGAGGAAGGTTTATATGTATAATAATATATAACTATAATAACATGTATAGGGAAATTTACTCCGAATTTAACGCGTGCGAAGCCGCGGGCAGAAGCTAATTAAAAAATAAATTATTCCGTTAGTTTTCTTGTTGTCAAAAGTTGTACTACTAAATACCTTCTCTACCTCTAATATCATACAATATTGTTTTATATCACTTAGGGTTCTGTTAGGGGAGGGTCCAGGAGTGTATTTAAAAAAAAAAGTTTTTTTTTATAAGCATAGCACTGTTTGTTACGATTAAAACTATATAATAAATTAAAGAATAATAGAAGTTTAAACGTATAGTTTTAGTAAATAAACTGATAATGAGACGCTACGGCGGATGAATCTTCTTTTATATGGAAAAACAATTGAAATTTTAGAATCTTTCATATTCAAACTATGTATTTTTAAATAGAGAACAAAAAAAAAAATTATTACATCATGTTATATTTTATTGTACTAAAAAAGATTTCATTTCAATTCGAACCGATCTCAAACTTTTTTTGATGTGTGCATGTACTGTTGGCGCAATCTTTGTTTTGAGGCGCGTGAGGCGTCGCTGGCGAGTGCCGCCGCAACACGCCGCTGCTGCCATGGAGCTGGCAGTGATAGGCGCCGCCGAGCCGGTCGCAGCCCGGGCGCAAGCGGTCGCCGCCGAGGGTAGCTGTCCCAGTAATAGTGAAATCGCGTAATCAAGATCGTGGCACCGAGCCTGATCGTTTACAAACTGTATTCCACGTCAATTAAAATAAGCAAAAGACTATTTAGAATAAGAGAAATACTTAAGATAAATACCCTTCATCTGTCTCATATCCATTGTTGCTTACTTAGTTTAGGTTATTTTATGCCCCCCGGGAGGATGTTCGGGCTAACGCCGCATATGTTTGACTGCAGTTTGAGTACCGCGGCCGCAGTGACAATAACTGTTAGTGCGTAACCACCAACAACCACGTCGCGCGTACTCTTACTAGCAAACATATCGTATAATTTACGCCTTTATCATTACTCATAATTACATGTTTAAAGCAATAAACATTTCATAAATAGGAGAAATATCTTTTACCACCTCCTACAAACGAGTTCCTAATTAAAACCTTAATTGAAAATTTTACGATTATTTGTTTAAATTGTCAAACGTTTGTTAATTCCGGTCAAGAAAATGTGGTATGATCTCGTAATATTTGTTGTTCTAATTGGCTTCACGTATTCCGATTATCAGTCCAAATATTTTAAAACACGACAGAAACATGTATATCCAACGCTGTACAGAGATTACGTCGTTAAAAATTTAACTGGCAACGCTAGAGACGTGTTCTTTTCACTAGGAAAGCGTAAGTTATACGGAAAACTGTGCAAAACAATAATAAAGTGACCGTTTATGTTTCCTATTTCAAATACTTATATGTTTTAAGATCCTAGATGCCTTGACTTGAAGGGGTTATGTATACCACGGGGCAAGTGTCGTGGCGTGTACATGATGTATTTAACTCGAGGTTGTTACCGCCATCATTTGGTATGTTGTTATGACTACCGGGTCGTCCATCCAGCTGTACAATCGAAATCCGTATCCACCACAACGAGCAAGTCAGCTACGACCTCTACTACTACAACAACAGAAAAGGTGTGTCCGAAAATAAATGCTGCTGAAGCTGGACACGCTGGAGCAGCTACTGAAGGAAACGCTGCAGCGGCTACTGATGCAAACGCTGTAACAGCTACCGACGATGCAAACGCTGTCACAGCTGCTGATGATGCAAAGGCTGTCACAGCTACCGATGATGCAAACGCTGTCACAGCTACCGATGATGCAAACGCTGGCACAGCTACTGATGATGCAAACACTGGCACAGCTACTGATGATGCAAACAATGAAGCTACTGATGCAAGTGACACTAATGAAGGAGAAGAGACATCATAACAATTCATGTTTCCGCTTATGAATGCTTTTAAAACATATTCGAGACTTTTATATATATATATTTTTATATTGTTTCCATATGTGCATACCTACTGCTTCTTCACATACTTACAAATGTTTTTAAGCAATATATTATGTACTGTATTTCATATAAACTTGTAGATCTTTCGTATTTTCATTTAATGGCGCCTCATATTAAACTGTTACTTATTGATTTTTAATTGTTTTTGCTTGCTGTTGTATTCTATGCCTTGGAGGTTTGATTATTACACAGTGTTTATAATATTATGTAATTGTCTTTTAGTGGGTGCGTGCTATAGGGAATCGTTCCGTTCGTGATGTTAGTGAGCACAAGGAAAGGAATTTTAGAAATTCAATATCTAACGGACTGAAACAAAATAATATTTTAAATAATTTCAAAGTTACCAGGTATTTTCAAATCTCTTGGGAACTTTTGGAAAATGTAGTATTCGTAGCATTTGTTGTACGTTATTTTTACTAAATTGGCCTGTCTGACCTGGCTGGAATCGAACACAGAACCTTCCGCTTATCAAAATGACCAACTAACCACTATTGGCGGGGCGCGCCAAGATCCTAAGATATGTGAACGAAAAACCAATAAAGTTATCTTTGCCGACCACCATTAGCGCCAATCATCAATTACCGACAAGTTGCTCTCTACGGTTGACCAAACCCGTTGGACGAGCGCGTTTGCATTGGGCCGGAATGTAGGTACTGTCGGCCATTAGAAACAAATCTTAAATCATTGATATAGTTATAATTACACTTACTTACCTACCTATATTTTATTGCTTTCTTTTCTTTTTATTATTAACATCCTTATATTTCGGGAGGCGTAAGCTAGGCTTTGCATTAGTGTGCGTGATGACCAAAAGTAGCGTCGGACAAAAAACAACAATTTAGCTTGGCATAAAAAAGTTTAAATAAAAACTATCAGAATTAGATAAGTAAATAATTGTCAAAATCGAACAACCATGTAAAAAGATGCGTGGTCCTAAGTAATTATTTATTATTAAAAATACACAAATCTAGCCTTAAGAACCGCCTTCGCTTTTTAAGTCGGTTGTAAAATAAGGATTAAAATTAAACCGAGACTGAGAAACTTAAAAAATAAAACGGAAACCGAAACCAATCCGTAGTTAGATTTACTATCAAAAAGTGTGATATCCTTAGTTTACTTGTGTTGGCAGTTTTTTTTTTATAATAAGTGAGAATTTCAAACTTAACCCATTGTAGTTGAACATTTCAAATAGCTATTTTTATAAAAAGCAACAACATCGTTGGACCTGGACGAGCCCAGATGGATATACCCAAAATAAAATTGATTACGTTTTGACCTCCGACAAAAATATAATAAAAAATACATAAGTAATAAACAATATTGGGGGATGGTGTTTTCTCGCGTCCGTAGGAGTTTACCCTCTGCTACCCTACACGTGTCCCCTGGGTGGTGCCAATCGAGAAACAACGCCGAGCATGGGCAGCGGTAAATAACCCTACCAGGTCACCACAGACCTGAAGATCTAAATAATCTTCAAAAGAGTGGAACTCGCCAAGACGTGTTGCCGACGTGGCGAGTACCGGGCTATTTAACCTCCAATGGAAAGTTCCACAAATAGAAGGCCCCTAGTTCCCAGCAGCTCTATTTGTCCTGATTACGACAGCGGTCAGAAAAACAGTAGAGCAAGGGGTGTGAAGAATCACTGGGTTGGACATGGCTGTCATACAAAACTAAACTTGGCGACACTTAATAACCGGACACTGAGAAAAGAAACAAAACTGACGGAACTGCAGGAAGAGCTTAAACATATCAAATACGACATTGTTGGACTAAGTGAAGTAAAGCGAAGAGGTGAGGGCACCCTAACATTGAACTCCGGCGACTTGTTTTACTACATAGGCGAAGCAAATAAAACATATGGAGGTGTGGGCTTTATAATTAAGAAGAACCTGATTAACAACATCATAGAACTCACAAACATTTCGACAAGAGTTGCCTACTTAACTCTGCGCTTAAACTGTAGATACACCATCAGAATAATTCAAGTCTATGCACCAACCAGTGGACAAGGAAAAGACGAAGAGGTAGAAACCTTTTATGAAGATATCTCGAAAGCCTTGACTGCTGGTAAACGTACCTCGTTTCAGATAGTTATGGGTGACTTTAACGCCAAACTTGGAGCCAAAAAAGGACACGAAACATGCACTGGACTCTATGGCCTGGGTCAAAGAAATGAACGTGGACAGACTATGGTTGACTACTTAGAAAGCAATCAATTGTTTGCAATGAATACTTTCTTCAAAAAGAAACCAAAAAGAAAATGGACATGGGTTAAACCTGATGGCACCACAAAAAATGAAATTGATTACATCATTGCAAACAAAAAGCATATTGTATCAGACGTCTCCGTTCTAAATAAATTTAACACCGGAAGCGACCATAGGCTTGTAAGAGCAAAAATCTCAATAAATACCAAATTCGAGAGGAGAAAACTTTTTAGAAATAACATCGGAAAGCTAAATGTCCCGGAAGGTATATGCAAAGAATTCGAAAAAGACCTATCTAACACTCTTAAGAGACATGCGTATGAACACTTCGAAGACGACGTACAGACTAAATACACCCGGTTTATACAAACACTAACTGATACCGCGGGTAAAAATTTCACAAAAAATCTAAGTCAATGGTAGACCTCTCAAGTGAAGTAAAAGCTCTCATGGCCGAAAGACGACAAATAGTAGCCGATGATTTTAATGCTACGAGACATCGGGACCTCAACAAACGCATAAACAAAGCCCTCAAACGTGAACTTAGACAAAGAAACGTTGACGAAATAAAAGAGGTCATTGAGAAAAATAGGGGCTTAAATGTTCTTAAAAGATCAAACACCAGAAACTACCCAATAAAGCTCAGATGCGATACAGCAAGTGCATCGACCTCTAACATCGAGGAGCTAAAAGAAATCACCGAAAACTATTATGCGAATCTATACACCTCAAAACAACCGGAACAAGTGGAAAGTACACATGACAACCGTGCTCCACTAAGAAGGCACTACACAGAGGACATACCGGAATTTAGCTCGTACGAAATCAGGCAGGCTTTAAAACGTCTTAAAAAGAACAAAGCCCCAGGAGAAGACGGTATATCGGTCGAATTACTGAAAGCTGGAGGGTCAGCGGTGATCAAAGAACTTAGGTTGCTCTTTAATGAGGTCTTGTTTACAGGAGTGGTTCCCACAGACTGGACACGTAGCTTAGTAGTGCTTTTTCACAAAAAAGGTGACAACACTCTGTTAAAAAACTACCGGCCAATATCATTGCTAAGTCAAGTGTACAAAGTCTTTTCTAGGGTAATTACAACTAGGCTCACTCTTAGGCTAGACGAATACCAACCTAGAGAACAAGCAGGCTTCCGCAAGGGATTTGGAACAACTGAACATATTTTCACGCTCAGGCAAGTAATACAAAAAGCCGAAGAATACAATCGACCACTATATCTGGCTTTTATAGACTATGAATAAGCATTTGATTCCGTAGAGCACTGGGCAATCACAAATTCTCTTAGAAGATGCCACATAGATAACAGATATGTCCAAATCCTGAAAGCTCTGTACACTTCAGCGACTATGACTGTACAACTAAGCGAAAATACCAACCCAATCCCGATACATAAAGGTGTTCGTCAAGGAGATGTAATTTCACCAAAACTCTTTAACAACGCTTTAGAGGACATCTTCAAGACGCTCGACTGGGATGAAAAAGGAGTCAATGTTAACGGTACATATTTAAGCCACCTAAGATACGCAGATGATATAGTTATAATCACTGAATCATTCACATATCTACAAACAATGATAACCCAACTATATCATGCGTCAAGAAATGTAGGTCTAAAAATGAATATGGAAAAAACCAAAGTAATGTTCTCTACAAATGCTTGCCAAAACTCCATACTAGTTGAGGATCAGAAACTCGAGCAGGTGGAAGAATATGTTTATCTGGGACAACGGATTAGACTGGGAAGAGACTCTATGATGGCAGAAATCAGTCGTAGGATTCAGCTTGGTTGGGCGGCTTTTGGAAAGTTAAAAGGGGTATTTAAATCCAAAAAATTGCCACAGTCGCTGAAAACCAAAGTCTTTGACCAGTGTGTTCTGCCTGTTATGACGAACGCATCGGAGACATGGCCACTCACTATGAACCTGATTACTAAACTGAAGGTAGCACAAAGAGCCATGGAAAGGAGCATGCTCGGGATATCCCTGCGAGACAAGGTGCGCAACACTGAAATCAGAAGACGCACCAAAATAACAGACGTAGGATACCGTATTGCGAAACTGAAATGGGCATGGGCTGGACATGTTTGCCGAAGAGGGGATGATCGCTGGAGCAAATCCGTACTTGAATGGAGACCTAGAGTGGGAAATAGAAACCCAGGTAGACCACCAGTCAGATGGTCCGATGACATTCGATCACACGCCGGGACAGCGTGGACAAGAAAAGCCGGTGATAGGACTGAGTGGAGGAAAATTGGAGAGGCATATGCCCTGCAGTGGGCTAAGACATGCTGCTGAAGAAGAAGAAGAAACAATATTAAATTTTATTCAGATCACTGACCAATTAGAGCTACAATAAAACTAAGTTTAAAAATTCATCGTAAGAAACTTTTTACAAAAACAAGTCGTGTTATAGACAAAACATCATTAATCAATAACCAAGAGTTAGATAATTCATTAAAAGCTTAAATAACCAATTCTCCTTACTAGACGATGATAATAACGACACAGAAACACAATACAACAGCATTCTTAAAAGTATAAATGCTGCCATTAATTGATAAAAGACAAAATATAGATAGAAGTTTTCGAAAATACATACTAATCGACAAACAAGTAAAACGCAATAGAAGGAAGGACAAAAGAACGTATAATGGGTTGGATTTTGAAATCGGTCGCCTGATTTAGGGGTTGTGGGGGGTTAGGGGCGGTGGAGGGGAGGGGTCTGAATCTACCCTAACCCTACAAGTAATTTTGGCTGCCGGAGTTGCGTCTAAATATTTAAAAAAAAATCAAAATTTCTTAAATACTTGCACAATTGCGTAAATTGGAACGTAACTTTCATGCTTTAGTACAGCTTGTCAATGTTTTTTTGGTGATTAACGTGAATCGGAACGCATTTAGCATCTTGGATGAATGATATTGACAGCTCTAATGTCAAATTTGTACGTAGCTCGCGTCATTTATTTGCTTTCGAGTATATGTGAATGTGTTCTTCCGTATTGTTTTGTGTTTTTTCTACGACTTGGCTACGTTTTTGGACTCTGTTTGGAAATACAATCAAGGTAATCATATTGTATTTCTAAAGTGTGTTTACATAATTCTTAGGTAATTAATAGCAATGTTGTTGTACTCCGAGTTGACACAATCCGACATCAAAGGGTTAGGTTAGTTAGGTTACTTTTTTTAAACTGCCAGAAAAAGGAGTCTCGCGATGCGGGACTCCGTTGACTCATGATTGAAGCGAGTTTTTATACATATAAATTGGCTACTAAAGGTCGCAATATAGAGGGCTACTGGGTATAAAAAAAATTTTTTTTTGGCGCCTTCTTTTTTTTCCGGCGGCTGAAAATGGTCAGGGGGGGTTCAGACGCCTCCCCCCCACCCTCCCCAACCACACACAACCCCTAAATCAGGCGACCGATTTCAAAATTTTAACCCGTATAATACACATAATATTATGAAAACATCACTTGAAAAAATACCAAAATTTTAGTAGTAGTAGTAGTAAAAATACCAAAAGCTTTTGTTGTCAAAAAACGTGGATCACAAACCTTCAAGATAACACAGGGATAAAACATAGTAGTAACAAAATAGTTTAGATTTGTAGTAAATATTTCGAGTCCCTTTACTCAGATCCGGTTAAATTATCAACAGACAGTGAATTTCAAAGCTCTGACGTACCTACAATAAATTCCGCTTAATACAGCCAATGAAATTGAAATTTGCAATTAAATCTTTAAAGTTTGCCATAAGTCCGGGTGCCGATGGAATAACAAGTGAAGACTTAAAATTCGGGATACGAAGCCTCCTCCCTTATCTTACTAAGCTAATGAACAACTTATTGCTTACAGGGAAGATCAAATATAACCCTACTCGACAAGAAGGGTGACAAAAGCGATATTAATAATTACCGCCCAATACGGTATTTTACACCTTGCAAGAAAAATTTAAAAGTGAATGTTTATTATAGACTAGTGGCCGCCCGCGACTCCGTCCGCGTGGAAGTCGGTTTCCCGTGGGAATGAGAAGTTTTCTCGCGGTAAAAAGTACCCTAATGTGTTATTAATATAGGTATAACCTATAGTGGCCGCTCGCGACTCCGTTCGCGTTAAAGTCGGTTTGCCGTGGGAATGCGAAGTTTTCCCGCGATAAAAATTTCCCTTTATTCTTTCATACATATATTTTTGGTATCTAGAACCATTTTCGCAGCACACGCAACGGAAGCTCTCAAGGATGGATAATTTTCCCCGTTTTTTCATATTTTCCATTATTTCTTCGCTCCTAATAGTTGCAGCGTGATGTTATATATAGCCTAAAGCCTGCCTCGATAAATGGTCTATTCAACACAAAAATAATTTTTAAATTCGAACCAGTAGTTCCTGAGATTAGCGCGTTCAAACAAACAAACAAACAAACAAACTCTTCAGCTTTATAATATTAGTATAGATATTACCGTAAAGAGAAGAGAGAACATTCATACATATTTACAAACTTTTACGTTTATAATTTTAGTAGGATTCAGTATTCACGCGCGATGGCTTATTATTATTAGCGTATTTCATGTAGTAGAACTTTGGTGTTTCTTTACCGATTTCTATGATTCTTTTTTATGGAATAGTTAATAATGTAACTTTTTTAATTAGGGAATACTGAGAGTGTTAAAAACGTAAGAGTAGACAAATATGATCAGCAAGCTTCGAACTGCTAAGCTATCGGGAGTTACACGTGTTATTGTGAGTCAACCATAAAAGATAGACATATGCTGTCGTGGGACTCGTGGGATATTTTTTATATAATTTTAAGGACAACATTTCCGTCATACATTATTTCTGTGCAGCTTAAACCATTAAGGTTGAACACGCCACGGAAGCTTAAAAAATGGAGAAAGTTCTCCTATTGTTTGTAGCGTGATGAAAAGTATACTATAACCAGCTCAGGAGTATGAAATATAATTGTTTCAAGTTTCGTTAAAATCCTTCGAGTAGTTTTTGTTTCTATAACAGTTCCTCAGACAGACAGACAAACATTTTACTGATTGCATTTTGGGCATCAGTTGGTATCCCTAATCACCCCCTGATAGTTATTTTGGAAATATATTTAATGTACAGAATTGACCTCTCTACCTACAGATTTATTATAAGTATACAGGGTGATTGATAATGCGATACATTCCTTCTAAGAGGTTAAGAAGAGCTTATTTGCAGTCAATTAACATGTCCATGTCCGAAAATTTATAATTTCTGAGATAAACATTCATACATTTAAGTTTTTTCGAAGTTTATGAGATTATTTTGCTAAAAATAATCTTCCTTTTTTTTAGAAAAAGTCAAGAAACCACGAACAACTTTTAAAAAAAGTAAAGTCTTATGGGAATAAAAAGCGATTTTCAAAGTCCAAATAATGTTGCGTAAAAATTACATAAAAAACTTCCTCAATTCATTAGCTATTCAATCACCCTGTAGATTTCGTATAATATGAACGAGAAACGTTGATATTAATTCATAGAAATGCTTTAAAAGTTTTATATACCAAATTTTGTCAAGTTTTTAAGTTTGTGAACGTTTATCCAATGATAAGGGTTATAACTCATATTTCCGGAAATATTTTCACTTGCTCTCAAACAAAATTGTATTTTTAACTATCGGAGTGACGTCGTTTCCGCGAGCAATTTCAAAATCTTAAATAAAAAAATTGGTTTTATGGTATTTTTTAATAATTTAAAATTAAAATTAAAATTCTGTAAAGGTTCAGTACAACTTCAAGATTGATTTAAACCAGTTTTCAAAAAAGTGTGTAATAGCCCATTTGTACCTATAATCTTACACATTTATAAATCATTTTTTAAAGTCATAGAAAACCGCATTAGCATTCAACTCGACAACCATCGATCAACTGAGCAAGCTGGGTTTCGACCTGGCTTTTGTCCTGGCTTCTCTACCACCAATCACCTCCATACTGTTAATCTTATAATTGAGAAATTTCAAGAATATCGTAAACCGCTTTACCTCGCTTTTGTTTACTTTGCTAAGGCTTACGACAGTGTTAATCATAAATCTATCTTCACAGCGTTATCCAACCTGAATATTCATTCCACTTACATACAGCTCTTGAAAAATATTTACAATAATAGCTCCGCTTCAATTACCACAGACTTAACGGGACCATCTTTTGAAATCGAACGAGGCGTTAAAACAGGGAGATCCTCTTTCCCCTAAACTATTCACGAGGGTGTTGGAATTTTTTAAAAATTTAGCAATTTACTGGGAGAAGTTGTCATTGGCAATAAAAGGTTGACTTATCTAAGGTTTGCTGACGATATTGTCCTATTCTCTTCATCATCACAGGAAATAGAGCAAATGTTACGAGTTCTCGATAAAGAAGGCTTTGAATCTGGCTTAAGAATGAATAAAAAACATAACTCGAAATTAAGTTTATTCAAGCAAGCTAAGCCAATTTGAAGACGAATTGTGTTGGTACCTTTCAGGAACTGAAATAAATACTAATAAGGAGTTCTCATGACTTAAATATTTCCGTATAATAATATTTAAGGGCAAGTTTTACTTATTGTTCAAGCACACCAAACTTGTGAACTTTGTGGAGGTTGGATCATGTCAGCTACCACAGAGCATAATACTCTATTCAAAGCCTTTGTTTGGGAAAATGTAACATGCCCTCAACCTATCTGTTTGTATTGTATATGTATGTCCCAGGCAAATTCTAATATTCGGCATTTAACAAACTGCCTAGCCCGCGGGGCTATTGCGTAAGCCAATGGTAAATCAATTTTAACGTTATCCAGAATTGTTGAAAAAATGACATTCGATTACCATTGGCTTACGCAATAGCCCCGCAGTTCACAAACGCTTGTCAAATTGTTTTGAAATTATAAGGACATTACAATAAACTCATATGTGGATAAATGGAAAACGTGGGCAATAAAAATATTCGTGGAAAGGTAGTTAGTGTTAGGCATATTTCACAAAGGCGTGCGTTTATAAACAGACGAGACGTCACCATGTAGAATGCTGAGTTTTACAAATCACCTGCGACATATAAAAGTCTTTCCAGAATATACATTTATACTTAAATATATAACTCTGCCGTTTAAGACAGCAAACTATTGACACAATCAAGGTTTAAGTAAATTTACAGCTGCTAGTAAAGTAACTAAATTTTGCAATCACGAGTATTTTTCAGAACTTTAATATTTTTTCCTTCACTGTCACCATTTATGAACGTATCAATACGACGTGATCATTGCTTTCGTATTAACAATTAACTATAGCGGTACGAAGGCGTTTTGTGATCGCTTCTATCGACAACCCTCGTTTTCGTCTAGAGAGCTTGATACGTAAACTTTGCGATTTGCAAAATACTCGTGATTGAGACACATAAAGGGCAGCTCCAATTCTTGGTGCCAACTTGTTTTTAAAACATAACCATGTCGATTTGAATATCGTCTTCAATATCCTAGAATAATGCAAGTTACTACTAACTATTTTTACGAGTGGTAGTCTAGCTGTAGGCTCTGTCTGCAGCGATTACTGGGCTGACTCGACCGGTGCAATACGACCGTCGCACAGAAAACCGACGTGAAGTAGGGACGATGTTCCTGCGTTTCGTTCGGAGAGTGCGGTATCCGGTGTCCAATTTTGTCAAAGGCTCAGCAACACACCCCCAACACCCAGTGTTGCGGGTAGTCATGGGCGGCGGTGATCACTTACCATCAGGTGACCCGCATGCAGGTATATATTTTATATAGTGGCCGCTCGCGACTCCGTTCGCGTAGAAGTCGGTTTCCCGTGGGAATGCGAAGTTTTCCCGCGGTAAAAAGTTCCCTTAATTCTTTCATACATATATTTTTGGTTTCAAGAACTTTTTTCGCAGCGCACGCAACGGAAGCCCTCAAGGATGAATAATTTTCCCCGTTTTTTTCCCATTTTCCATTAATTATTCGCTCCCTATAGTTGCAGCGTGATGTTATATAGCCTAAAGCCTGCCTCGATAAATAGTCTATCCAACACAAAAATATTTTTTAAATTCGAACCAGTAGTTCCTGAGATTAGCGCGTTCAAACAAACAAACAAACAAACTCTTTAGCTTTATAATATTATAGTATATAGTATAGATTAAAAAAAACTATAATTTCATCATAATTCAACTGCATTATTTCACAATGGTTTAGGTGTTAGAAGCTGCCTTTTAAAATAAAGGATTAAGGAACGGTATTGAAACAACCCCATACATCCAGATTTTCGATGATTCTTTATTTACAGAATGATGAGCCTGTCAACAACTTGAATTAATCACAGTACTATCAAGTGTTACTATTTAATATTTATTTAGTTACTTTTACTATTACTCTACTTACATTAAAGTGTAAGGTACATGCGTGCTACACAATTATTTTGAAGTGACAAAATATTATAAAGTTTTTAGTTGATTTTTTAAAGATGTTCCAGCAAAAATAAAAAATTAGACATTTAGTTTTTGTTATAGTTTTAAAATTGTCTCTGGCATCGACAATCCTCTCACGACGTTTCTCTGTTTTTTATCATTAAATTGCAGCAATTTTCCAATTCAAAGTTAGCATAACTTAAGACTAACCAAACTTAGTGATAGAGCGTGATATTAACTGTTATTAACTTACGTATAGCGTTAAAAATACCAATGTAATACCTTTTTACCTACCTTTATCTGGCAAATAAAGATTTATGATTATGATTATGATTATATAAAAATGACGTAGGACATAGAAAACTAATTTATCAATAGCAACTAAATGCAGTATAGATGCCTACTTTTAACTTACATATTGTATTTTATTTTATTTTTGTGATCCAATCATTTTTAGAATTTTGGACTATCTTGTTATTAAGCAACCTTTGATACTAAATAAGGTCTTAGGTTCCCTTCCCTAGGGCAGATTTTTCAAATGTCAGATAAATGTTCTATTCTATTCTATTCTGGGTATTTATGGCTTCTACCCAAATGGATAACTATTCTATTCTATTCTGGGTATTTATGGCTTCTACCCAAATGGATAATCCAGCCAGTGTCGAGTTTCCGCAACAACACTGTGGTTACGCAAGATAAACTGTTGGCCGGTTCGTAGGTAGCAAGCGAATCAATGTTATCTGACTGAAAAAAAATATGTTTTCATTGTCACTTCATACATATGTCAAATATTTATGTTCAATGTGCAATACGTCAGATAGAATTTATCTGACTATTGAAAAAATCGGCCCATAGTTAATTTAAGATATTTATAAGTGAGCGTTTGTTTTACGTAAGTATGAAGCTATCTCATTGTGTGTTTAAATTAGATTTTGGGCTTGTTTTTTTAATAAAATGTTTGTTTCTTCGGTTGTCTAAAGAATTGGAAAATTAGTAATTGTGTAGCACGCTTAATGCATTGTGTGGATTACAATATCTATTTATTATAGTTTTTGAGCCTTAACTTCGTAAATAAGTAAATTTTGGAAATCAACCAAAAATGGATTCCTTAAATTAAAACAAGAATAAATATTAATATCTATTTCTTAGGTTTTATGCTCTATTCCAAGACTTTTTATGAATCTCACATTCCTTAAAAGTTTGAATATCAACATTCGTGTATACAATTAATAAAACAATATATACAATTATGAAACAACAATTACGTGAACTTTCTTACTTAAGTATTCTATGCAGTCAAGTCTAGACTAAGGCTGAATGATAAAAACACTAAAAGGTGAAAGTAAAATAAAATCAATAAAATAATTGAACGTGGAAAAGACCACGACCGATTCCCGCGCTACGTACCTACTAGAAAAATACGTTAATACAAAAAAAAACTGATTCCATTTTTTTGGTTGTAAATAAGCAGGTCATAATATGCTGAAATGATTTGTTTTATACATACAACACACCGTGTATGTATTAAAAACATATTTCAGATTTACTTTCTCAAATAACGTCTTTTAGTACATCCTTCTCTACTAACAGGAACGACAAAGTTATAACAAACTCCAAATATACTATATAAACAAACCACGAAGTTGGATACCCTCAAAAACCTGCAAAATGCAACCACAAAGCAAAATAACCAGCACTCAAACGTGGACGTATGAAGGTACTCGTATTATTTGCTAAAAACAGAACTGGTGATTTGAAATCCAGCCAAAAATAGTCCACAAAAATTCCACAGCGGGCGAACTTTCATTGTGTTTGAAACCAGACCGCGTCAGATATGAAAACTAACTTTACAGAACATCAATCAACGTGCTTGCAAACAAATGAGCCACAGCGAAAAATGGATGGACACCTAGTCTAAACGTACTCGAACTGAAAGTATAACCAACCAAACGATTGAGAACAAGTCTTATACAATGAGCTATAATTAATTCATATTTAAGAACACGATAACCCGATACTGATCAAAATATTTTAAATAAACGTTTAGGTACATTGTTACTTAAAAGTTTTACGCCGATATTCACAATCGCAATTAGAAAATATATTTAGCATCTTCAATCTTTATGCAGCATTTGTAACTGACAGAGAAAAGACAAAGCATACTTTAGTTGAAAGTGCGATATGGAAGGTATTTAGGGAAAACTACAACGATGATTGGTGAGTGCTATCGTCTTGTATAGAATATGTCAATAAGTCTACAGTCTATTCAATGTATTTTCATAGTCATTTCTACGTCACTTATACTAAATATTTTAAACAATTGGCAGTGCTGTGTGTCTATGAATGTTGATATATTTTTCAATGAAACGACGGAGTTTGATTCTTAATTGTTGCAAAGATATGTACCTAATCGATTTGAAAATACATTGTTTCATACGCGTTAGGGAGGTGTAAATTAACTCTTAATTATTTCTGAGACATAATTGACTTTCAGGTCTAACTTATACTCAACCACATTATAAGCTAAAGTATCTAAAGTACAAGCGTGACTTAAAGAACTTAAAGTAGGTAAGGTTGAACAAACATTTTATTATTTGGTTTGTATATTTAAATTTAAATATACCTTTTACAATTAATAATATAAACTGTATTCCGTAACGTACGAGTACGTGCGTACTCATCGACTTAATATAATTCTACTTCTTAATAAATATTATTTAACAAAACAAATATCTTACAAACCGGATTTTGATAATCTATCAAGTTATTCAACAAATTCTCAACTGACGTACACACGTGATGTCTAACTATATAAGAACACTTTTTATCTTATCATTAGTTAATTAGATTAATACATTATTTTTATAATAGATTAAACTGCGGCATTATGTATTTTAGTGTCCCATCTTTATCTCGGACCCATCCGCAGCTCAGATGCGCTCATCTTTCACATCTGCACAGAAAAACAACATTAAATAAAAATTTATGTCCAATCTTCACTTTTATAGCCTTAGTAGGGTGTATATACAATAAAAAGCGTACATCATAAAAATCTAAATATCGTAAACAGAGCAACACAACGAATAAACTACTCTTTCCGCAGTAAAGTAAGATTGACAACGATTTTACAAGATCATTCGAAGTTCTAACAATTCTTAAGCTCAAGTGAAACAAAGGAAGGAATCAAGTTTATTAAGTACATAATAAAATAATTAAGTCCTACAAGAAACGACTAGAACATTCGGTATAAGAACCAGCGTAGCAAAGAAAACTGTAGCATTCGTTGTATTATCATCTACGAAAGATCTTCTTAATTTGACCATTTGACCCCACCTGTAATGCTAAATGCAAGGGCTATTCAAAAATTTAGGGAATACGCGACACATTCCGAGCCCCTTGTCAACTGTGAAAGGTTAGTTTGTGAAACGTGGTTCTTCGAGAATGCTGTTTACTGTGCCACGCTACATACAACTAAGTAATCTTACATTGTTCTTTATCGAAGTACGACTCAAAAGTAACATAAAAAGCACACCTAACTTCATACTTCCAGCAACATTCATGCAAGAAAATCTCGTTAGTCAGCCTTATACATTTTTAATCACAAAACAAAACTGTTCAAGTTTTCTTAAGCAAGTTAAGTTAATAACTCTAGTCTGGTGTACTGACTGAGTGAGGCGTTGGGTAATTTAATAAATAATCAAGTTGGTGTTTGCAGGGAGTTTCAAGCCACTAAGATGACGTAGAAGACGTATGTAAACTTGTCTAGGACAAAGTTGGAAGGTACTGTGCTGAACACTCGGGCGTTGGAGACAGTGAGATAGTGCGTCTGCGTGTACATGCATGTATACAACGTGATCCAAAAAATAAAACTCACTCACGACACAAATCTCGGCGATTTGATCCATATTCCTGAATCACGCTGTATAAATATGTGGGACCAATCCACAAGGAACAAACACAACAACGAAAGGAATCGGCTTTGTTGACTCTCGGGTTGCGACTACACACGGGCGGAGCGACTCAATGCTATCACTGGAGAGGGACAACTCAACTACTGGGGTGGGACAAGACTACTCACACAACAAAATGTCAAGGTAACGTACCACTCCGAAACATGAGGTTAATGGATTTCGGCTCCCTTAAAGGCTTTCACGGAACTTAACAACCTTCCTCTCGAGGGTCACGCAAAGAAACAAACTGTGTCTTGTATTTTTGTATTTCTGTGTACTACATCAACAATCTTTAAAATAACCACAAATTAACAGAATTAGACTTTATACAATACGTGCTTATAACGAGATTGACTGCATGAATCACCTATTTTTTAATTTTAACAAAATGTTCTACGCGAGCAAAATATTCACAATACAAAACAAAAATAATCTGTGACTTCGTAAACAATGAATTCATTATAATAACTCTACCCTAATCTATTAATGTATTAACTGGTGCCAATAAAATATGAACGTGATAATGAAGACATTTTGTGTTTTATCGTAAAGTTTTAAAGAATCGTTGTAGCAACATTTAATAATTAAACTACTATAATGTATGTGTCTCTTACATACATTTGAGGATTTAAACTACAAAAGTTATTTATAGTGAAGTTACATTTGAGTAGAAACATTGTAAGAAGATCATCCCGTATCACTACGTAACACTAAATCAGTCTAATAGGAATTTATAGGTAGGACTTAGATTTAAAGTGCAGTTTATTTAGATTAATCAGTGTGAGGTAGAGAATTTTATTTCTTGACGTCTAAGGTTCAAATTTGGATGACAACACCGAATTATAATGATTAAATGAGTATTTTTATATTTTAAATAGGTTTAGCTGAACCCTAGACGTGTTGGTGTCAGAGGGAGGTGTGAAGTTTCCAGTCTCAAGGTAAAGTCGAAGGGCACAAGTTTTAGCAGTCAAGCGGAAAACGAGTCACTTGGAACCGGTTCAATGGCAGGATCACATTTTCTGATAAAAGCAATTTTCAACATTTCTTGGGAATAATGTATATGTAACATGTAGATAGCTAAATACTCGGACTGCAAGACATTTTATTATTCATTCGTTAAACACTGACTAACTTGAGCTTTTGGTAATTGTGGATGACATTTAAAAAGGACTTATTTTAATTGCGAAAACACCTTGCGCACTTTTTTTTTAACCGTGCTCAGTTGCCGTCCGATTATTTGTTTAAAGGTAGCTTTCAGAGAAGTCTAGGTCTGATACTGAGGCCCGGGAGGAGCGCGTGTAGTTGGTGGAGGTGCCGTAATCAGAGGTGGCGGTAGCGAGGTCGGCGATGACGCCCCCGCCCCCGCCGCCGCCCCCGCCTATACCTTGCGTCACGCCCCCGTCCGCCGCCGCCGCTTCCCGCTCCGCTAACTTCTGTTTCAGTACCCGAATCCGTTCCTCCTTCTGTAACATAACGGTCACTTTAAGACCGCTTCGGAATAACTCGCCAATAGAAAGATGGCGACGGGGAATAGCCAGAGCATATTTGTTTTGTATGAGTCGAGGGTCGATTGAATTTTCTATCACGTTTTCTTTGTGTGCGATTTTTTCGTTGTACAAACGGTCGCGTGTGTTGACTTCTTATTAAAGTTCGTTATTTTCTACATGATATTTCAACAGAAAACGTAGGAATAGTTCATCATAAAAAAATGTTTTTTTTAAGGCTTCCAAACAGCTTATAAATTGAAAAGTTCATTTATCTGCATCATTTCAACCTACAAAGCTTAATTTATCAGACAAAGTAACATTAACATTATTAAAATTTAAAGCGTATCTATTCTTTCTTTAAATAAGTTGCAACTAATATTGTACCTGAGCGATGAGTTTCTGTAACTCCTCATTCTCCTTGAGTAGGTCCTGATACCGCTCTTCGTCGGCGGCGGCGTTGCCCGAGCCCGACCCTCGGCCACTCTCGGCTCTCTCCGTCGGGTGCCGAATCACTTCGATCACCTACACAAATATGGAACCCCATCAAATCAAAGTAAACTTCGACAGCAAGATAAACAACTCCTATGTAAGCAAATTATTCTCAAGTCAATGTCGTTTCCTCGGTACTGGCTCTAACGCGCAATCGGTTGACCTTCCTATAATAAAACTTATAAAGTACCTTTTGGGTTAACTTTAATTTGTAATAAAATAATCCTTTTCCCGTTCTTTATCCATTTCCACATGAATAATATGAAATACCTAACATGAGTTTTTAACTAAATATATGCAAGTTTCTAGTTTTACATAATAAACTGACAACATAAATGCATATTTTCCCCTATGGCAGGTAAATCCGTGTCATTTCCGATAAATAATTCATAAGTAAACAGTTAACCACCTCATTTGGCTGCTCCCACGCATCAATGCTCACACTTCATAGTTCATTTTCCACTGAATACACTGACTTTAACCTGTGTGATGTTTATAATTAAAGTGAAATTCAAAAAGATAGTCTGTACCACAGAAAATAAGATTCTTTTTTCCTAGCTTTTTGCTCTGCGGTTTCACACATAGTTAAAAAAAACAGTTACAATGAGGTACTTTTTCGCGGTGATAAGTCCTATGTACTAACCATCTTATTTCACAAAACCAGACAAGCATAATTTCATACAAACGCACATCAATATTAACTTTTGCATTGGATAAATACTTACGTACAATAGGGTAGGTATTTAAAACAAAATACACTTTTTTTTCAACCAGTTTTCAAAACTCCTTTAGACGATTGAATTGAACGTGAAAGCGTAACGATCGAGAACCAGATTGTTTATTTAACGTTATAAATCGTTTCTAATACGTTATTCTAGCCACGAGACCGCATCTAAGAGCGAAACGTCATCGTCAGCTCCGAAGAATTCTACCCAATCTAAAATGTACGAGTGTTGTGTACCAATCTACGAGGAAAATGGCAACTGTGTAACTTAAACCCAACTTTCTACCACAACCACATCCTAGATTGTATATAATCTTCAATTTAATGATATTTTTAAACACATGCTTTTCTAAGAAATTTGTTTTTTTTTAATTTTTTATTTGTCGAAAGCTATGGAAGTATTCAAATTTAGCTCGATTCGATGAAAACAATACGTATTAACTCGTAGGTTATTTTACAATATATTAAAGAAAATATTTTTACATAAATTAAAGCATTTATGCACTCTAATGAAAGCTCTTATACTCAAGTACGTAGGAAAGAACCATAATAGAATACTTATACTTACTGCAAACATAAATAGTACAGATCCCATAATATGAGCAAGTAATATCATGTTGAATAAAGAGCCTTTACGTGTCTCTATACATGAGGAAGCGCTTAGCGAAATAACAATTTATAGGGGAAATTTTCATTACGTTTTTGCAGGAGCACATTACCTGATAATACACTTTAAGTGTACTCAGAAATGGGGCGTTTTGTCTTTTTTATTTTAATAAAAACGCTATGAAAGCGACGCCCGAAATAAAAGAGATTCCAGAGACGCTTTAGTAGCCAGCATGAAATTATCTACAACTCAAAGCGCTTTGTGGTCAGTCTTCAGTACATTGCTGGCTGAAGTTGGTTAGATTTGTCGGGGACTGTGAAGTCACCAAGCAATGTACAACTTATCGTGACCGCATGTCGCCTCTTCAAGTCCTCACTGGAATGCTTTCAAGCGGCTCGCTTTTAAATTAAAAGCTAGACATAACAACTATTAGTCGTGTCTATATGTAGTTATGTACGTTCTTTCTCGTCTCGTCTCGGTAAATACTTTAGGGACGCTTAATTGATTTCATCACGAGGCCGTTAAAGTGCAACCAAAAGTGATTTATGTTGGGAGTTCGCGACCCTAGCCAGAATTAATGAGTTTGTCCGACCCTTGCTGACTTGTCTTTCTTAGACTACGCTGCCTTTGAACACTGGCAGTTAGTAACAATTTGTAATAGAAGCGAATAACGAAACTTAATTTTGATGAGCCTAGGTGGTTTTAAAAATATTGAAGCCCTGACTTTACTTTTACGCAGGGCTCAATACAAAAACGTTTATAAAGAGTATTCTTTGATAAAAGCGTTTCAAACTGTTAGAAAAACATATATCTCCCGTTGTCTATTTTATATAGTTCTCTGTTCGGCGGGAGAAAGATTGTCGTCGCTGGATTAACGAATGGTATCCTATTTCCTGAGCGACCCTAGTTTTTACGGCTTCGGTTTGTAACCACGGTCGCTGGAATGACTTTTTAAAAAATATAGAGATATCACTAACGAAACGGGTTCGGTTTCAATTTTTCCGTTTTTTTATCCTTTTTTAGTTTGGATATTCGAAAAAACAGAATATATAAAACCTATAAATTTTATCTATACGTAGGTATAAAAGTCGTTTTTTGTCGATTTCTAAACTTGCTGCACAAATCCGGTGATATACTACTACAAAATCATTTTTTACTAGTTCTTTATACACTTATACCATTAAAACATTTCTATTACGCTATTCCACTTTACCATAAAAACATAATCAAACCTCACCTTCGGTATGAAAATGAGCGCCATGCTCAAAAAGCAGCAGAACACGATCGCTAGCGACACGAAGGCGAACGCCGCGTCCTGCTGGCTGGCGATGACCAGCGTCACCGGCGCCGTGATGACGCACAGCACCACCACGTTGTAGATACTCATGCCGACGTAGCGGGAGTCGTTGATCTGACGGACCTTCACCGAGCGAGTCTCGTAGGCGAGGAACAACCCGAACACGAGCACCAGGCCTTTGTAGCCGTACATCACGCCTGGAATGAAGATTTGGGTTTATAGTTGGTCTTGGGAGGGTTGAAGTTAAAAAGGAAAAAACTGGCCTAGTGCGAATCGGACACGAAGGGTTCTATCATTTTCTAACTGTTTATTAAGATCGAGTAAAAATTGGTCTAAAAAATTACGTTTGTTGTATGTGAGCCCCCCTTTAATATTTGCTTTATTGTTGTTTGATTATTTATTTGGAAAGGTAATATTCTGTGAAAATTTGAAGTCTACCTGTTACCGTGTTTAATATTGAGCAAAAAATACGAAAAATCACGTTTATTGTATGGGTATTATTAATATAATTAATTTAAATATATATATTTTTTAATTTTTAGTACCTATTTGTTGCTATAGCGGCAACGGAAATACATCATTTGTGAAAATTTCAGCTTTCTAGCTATCAAAGTTTATGAGATACAGCCTAAAGACAGACAGACAGAAAGCGGAGGCTTAGTAATAGGGTCCCGTTTTACCCTTTGGGTACGGAACCCTTAAAACAACACAGATTTTTTAAATTCTATTGAATTAGTTTTTGATAATTTCGGGTCTTACACGCGGTCATTTTGTATTTACCGACGTTTCGACCAAGTTACATCGATCGTGGTCGCCGGCAGACTCGCGAATTGATAAGTTAAAATTTTCGTATAGTTCGGCTAAATATTAAAGCGTGTTTTTTCGTCTCACAACGACGTGAAACGTAGAGCTGCATAGAAACAGTTTACTTTATATCCGTAGGTTTTTTATGATTTTTTATTACTATTTAAGTTGCAAATTTTCAAGTTGAGCAAACTTCTTAGAATATTTTTAAAAGTACAATGAAACATTCGTTTACCTGCATACATACATACCTACAGGTCAAGCTTATAAAAGCGTCTAAGAAACTTTTATTGCAAAAGTTTTAGGTAGTCAGTAAGGAAGAGAAGAGATAGGTATACATAAAATGCGCATTTGTAGAAAATTTCCAGCATCGACTACGAAGCTCAAACGGCTACATGCCATAAATATTCTAATTTCAAATGTAGCCGGAAACCGTTGAATTTGATTCGAAAACAGCGTCTTCACAAAGTTATTTACTTTGACGAAATATCGAATTTAAAGGATGAAACGCGGAGCATTTTTAATCACCTTCCGTTGATTTGTTTCAAAACTCGACTCACTCAGGTATCGCTAAAATTCTCACCAAAAACAATTTTCTCTTTGATCATTCAAATTGAATGTAACACTTTCTCACAATTTACAGTCAAATTTAAATGGCGTCGCATTAAAGAAAGCAGCTGCCTCTAACGAGTTTCGAAAACTTTGATCATTGTTTAAAAAAGTTAAGTTTGTAAATGAGCCGCAATGGACTCGTCCAAGTAGAGATTTATTAAATGTAATTCGTTGTTTATTAAAGTTTGTTTACGGCTTGGAATAATCCGAAAGTTTACCTTTGTTTGGATAATTAAATTACGTTGGACGTGTTTACCGAGTACAAGCACGTAATTTAAATCTATTATACTTTTTAAGTTAAGTCTTTACAAGATTTTCACGGTTAAAGTAATTCATTTAATTCGTTTTTGCTTATATTGTAAAACAAGCTGTATTTTCTGCAATTTAACAAGTCATTGAATATTGTATGTGTATAAAAACCAATTTATTGTGACCCACCCACGTTTCGCAATGGTGTCGTTTTCGCCGACGTGTTCACGGAACACTTAATTTTGGATAACTTAAACATTTTCTAAATATTCTTATATCTAAAACCACTTTAAAAATACTATAATTAGTAGGGTATAAAAATCTGACATTATTTTAAAAAAAAAACAAATAAAATAACTATTTGAAGAAACACTATTCAAAATTTTACTGATCCTAAGATCCTAAGTCTTTTCTGTAGCTCGAAACCAATTTTTACGTTACCAAATAAGCGCGGGGAAAAAGTCAACCTAACACGCTAACCTATCCTAGCTATTGCATAATAGTAGAAAAGACGGTTATGTTGAGAAAATGTAGGAAAACAAATAAAGGTGCTATAGATGGCTACTGCTACTGACATGAAGTTGGATGGTTCAGAACTATGACATTAATTAGTAGTTTTAATTAAAAATCGTATCCAAATTCATAAGATCTCAAATGGAATATCAGTAACCAATAATTATATTATAATCAATAAATTAAGCAGTTACAAAAATTTTCTCAATGTGTATTTATTAGTAGATCGTAATATTAAACCTCAATTGAAAAAATAGAATCTGTTTTAATATTGAAGTTGCCGCCTCCGTATTTCCAGTCGCTCACTTAGTAGGACCTAATGTAGTCGCAGGGATAGTATTTTAATATCTGAAATGGATTAAGAAAAACTCTTTTTTGAAAGCTCGTTCTGAATATTATCATTCAATATTCGTCGTTAGTTTAGTTAAATTTACGCTTACTCAAATTCTTACCGCTCAAGTTATTAAAGCAGTATGTCATCATCAGTCGTTATTTTATTTTTAACCGACTTCCAAAAACGGAGGAGGTTCTCAATTCAGCCGGTTTTATTTTTATTTTTTATGTATGTTAAAAATTAACCTAACTATTATTAAATAGCACGTATAAATAAAAGGCAGTATTATAATTATATTAAATCTTAATTATTTTTAACTTTTTAGTTTAGAAGTCGGTTTTTTTAACGTAGTTATTTTTTTTATTCGCTCGTTATATAATTCCCCAATAATAATGATGATAATACACATACCCAGCCAAACATTATTATGCTCGCTCTCGCAGTGCTCCAGCATGGGTCTAATCGTGACGTCATCGTCGTGGTGCAGCGGGGTCTCCGTGGGGAAGACCTCGACGCTTCGCTGCAGGGGGTCCCGCAGCTGCCAGGCGGTCAGCAGCGCGGTGTCGATGACCAGCAGCCCGCCGACCATGGTGTACAGCTTCCAGCCGTGGATGCGCTTCTGGGGGGGATGGATTGATGAGAAAGGATAAAGAGTTGCCAAGGTATTGCCAAGGTATTGCCAAGGTATTGCCAAGGTATTGCCAAGGTATTGCCAAGGTATTGCCAAGGTATGGCCAAGGAGTTGCCAAGGAGTTGCCAAGGAGTTGCCAAGGTATTGAACCTAAGTTTGAAGTGAGGTAAGCGTAGTTAATTGTCTGTTTAATCTTAGTAAATATAAATTTTTGGAGTGGTAGAGTCTAGCTGTAGGCTCTGTCTGCAGCGATTAGTGGGCTGACTCGACCGGTGAAATACCACCGTCGCACAGAAAACCGACGTGAAGTAGGGACGATGTTCCTGCGTTTCGTTCGGTAAGTGCGGTATCCGGTGCCTAATTTTCTCAAAGGCTCAGTAACACACCCCCATCACCCACAGTGTTGCGGGTAGTCATGGGCGGCGGTGATCACTTACCATCAGGTGACCCGCATGCTCGTTTGCTCCCTATATCATAAAAAAAAGAGTTGCCAAGGTATTGAACCTGAGTTTTGAAGGTAAGCGTAGTTAATTGTGTGTCTTAACAGCTTGGCTTAAGGCCAAAACAAAAAGCGCGACAAAACTCAAAGTGGACAGTCATCGCATTTTAAAAAACAGAATTACTTTTAATTTCGTATAAATAGTCTATAGTACATGCCTAATAAATAAAAGCAACGATCTACAAGCTGTTATAAGAGGAATAAGGTCAAAATGATAAGAACATCCAGTCAAACACAAAAACAATTTAATATTACAGCAAATCCTTTCACTAATTATAGGTAGGTACATACCCGCAGATACCCCATAAACTTATGGGCATTAAGTACGCCATTGTACAATAGTACTATAAGTTTTTAAATAAATAAATAATAAATAAACTTTCTAAGAACCATTTATGTAAAGGTTGTTTGTTTACATATTTCTATTAGTTATCGATATCCCTATGAATACTATGTAATTTCCGCTTGAATATAGATATTATGTTTCAAGAACCTATAATGGTAATATGTAAGTAAATTGTTGTTGTCGAGAAGTATTATTTTTTCTTTTGCTTACTGAAGTCTAAAGTAATGTTTCCAAGTGGATAAATAATCATGTTTAGTTTGGCTTAGTCATGGGTAAGGTGTTTGATTTTTTTTTAAAGTTTATTCTTTGAAAAATTAAGTGTTTGATCCTTGTTATTTATTGGAATAATATTAAAATAACAATAAAGTTAAATAAGTTTAGTAATTCATTACAACATACGATGTGGATTAACAAAATATTCATTTTATTACATCTGTAAACTGTTTAAAGTTCTTATATAAACAAACCGGAATCGCAAATTCAATATAGTTCTGCATATTGAGTTTGTTTACATATTACGATATCTTGGCCTATGTTTGTGCTTTCCATTAAGCGAATTGAATTTATTAGCCTTTATACGCTACGTAAGAGGTTTGCTACGAAACTGAAAATGTATTCACAAAGTTTGATCTATCGTTTGCGAATTCTGAACAAGGTAGCTAAGCTATACACGAAGACAAAAAAAACAGTAAGTAACCTAATAATATAAGATTTTTATGAGAAAAAGTGAGCAAAAGTGCAAGCTTTCGATAATTTAAGAAAAACCGCCCATACACACTTACAATTACATCGCAGCTTTGGCTGAAGACCTTTCAGAACTCGTTCCTTCTTTCCTCAACACTCACCTTAGACTCAACCTTCGGCTGCGTGGTATGCCGATGCACCCGCCACACCTTGGTGAACATGGCTCCGTAGGCCATGGAGAATCCCATGGCCAGCAGCCAGGCTCTGGCTGCGCACAGGCCGCTGAAGTGCTGGGGGGGCACCCAGCGCCCGTCGATGCCGAGAGCCACGGCCGCGCCCAGGCAGATGCAGCACCCGCACAGCATCACCGTGTTGCAGGCCGGGTGCGACCAGTGGATCACTCTGCAATTGACGCTTTAGTTAAAGAGGTCCTGCCAGACCGAGCCGCCCATACGTGCGATGTGTGGGGCGCACACAGGCGCCTAAGCAAGAGGGGCGCCGGATGAAATATACAGCGCATACTATTGTTTTTTTTAATACAACATAGTTGAAAAAAATTGTCTAAACCGGCCAAAAAAGGCGCTTCGTAGGTTTCGCACACAGGCACTGCTTAGGGTCGGCGCGGCCCTGTCCTACACAGATCAGCGGTACCAAAAGTCTGTTTTATCTTCTAAATGATAGAGTTTAGGTTCCTTGTGCGTCGTACGGCGCACCGTTTTGCCCTACTTTGATGTTCGTACGTACTTCTTAGGTTATAAAACTTTATTAACACTAACAATGTTTTGTTTTTACTAGTGTAGAGAACAAGTATGCTAATGAATGTCAGAGATATTCAAATTTCTGTTTGTACCTCAATAATTTCAAATTGCTTTGGGTTTAACTCAGGTTGGGTTTAACATGCTGTCCAAAGCGCTTGAGAAATTAAACCACTAGCAATCAGCAATGGAAGCACTAACTGTGGTCCAGGCGTCTATGTATAATACAAAACTGTGTTTGTAAGCTATTTGACGATTACTTGACGGTAATAAAAAAACATATAGATACATGAAAAAATCTGATTACTAAATTCTAAATCCTCCGCAATAACTTACAAAAGCATGAATTCTTTCCGTAAAGTTTCGTACACGATAAATTTAAATCATAAACTCTACCGCAATATTGTAAAATATGATAAGAATAAATATCTGCAAAATGAAATAATTAATTCATTTTAACTTCTCTCGCAGCTCAAACTTCATAAAGTCAATATAGT
Organism: Emmelina monodactyla; assembly: GCA_916618145.1. Lineage (NCBI taxonomy): Eukaryota > Metazoa > Arthropoda > Insecta > Lepidoptera > Pterophoridae > Emmelina > Emmelina monodactyla. The sequence goes on along the minus strand of OU745304.1, from coordinate 7,527,001 downwards.
ATAATTTCCAGACTGGAGTCCGGCAATAAAAAATTTAATCATCTTTTTCGACGAAAAAATGAAGCGTAAAATATTGTTCGTTTAATTATTTGTTATTGCGAACGCATCCGCAACCGAAAACATTTTCGAATTTCGAACAACTAACATGGCGGTCGTACGTCTCGTCGGAAGCGACCGTTGATCACTCATTCGTGAAAATTCAAACTTTAAAATGAAAATATTTATGAGCAACCCGTAGAAGTTTCAACTAGCCCGGGATGTTCTCCTGCTGTGAAAATAAGGTATATTGAAGGTGCTTCTCAATTTGAATATCGACATTTATGGGGCTTTACAACGTCGAGTCGAGTCGGGAAGAACTAGCAATATTTTAAAATTTATACTTTACATTAATCGGCGGAACAAGCAAAGGAAAAAGCTTTAATAATTTTATTACCACTAGATATAGTATAAATGTAGTAAAAGTAATAAAATTCATAATGTACGTATTTTTTGTTCATTCCCTTTATTACGCCGGGCAACAAAATTTTGGTTTGAATATACAAATTTAAGAATATATTCTACACAAAGCGATTTTAATTAATTTTATCGCTCAGCAATTACTTGAATTTTCCATTCACAGTTCTCGTTTTTCTTACAAAATTGCACTTGAATTAAGAATGAGACTCAACAAAGGCGTTTGTTTTCTTTTATTTACCGAAATTAAAGTAAACACCTTTCAATTACTTCATCGGAATTTATATTTGTTCTGAAATTCCCTCCTCAAATATCGTCAGTTATAATGTGGTGTAAGTAATTCATGAATAGAAGTGATACTGTCACTTTGTTAAAGACAAGGCACATTTGGGTAAGATTAATTAATTTCTCGACGATTAAACCATAGCGTTCGTAATCCGCCGTCGGCTCACGCAAAGCCAGATTGGGGTTTGACAAAGGCCTTTTAAAATAATGACGGTCTTAGCAGGACCTCAGGTAGGTATCTAATTAGAAATTTCACGGGTCTTAAAGGCCTAAAGGTAACAAAAGGTCAGAAACTTTTAACACAAATCAACAATTAATGGACATACGGAATGGTTGCCTTAATTTGGTTCCAACCGTGATTTGTGCTTGTAATTCTGTAAACAGATTTAAGGAACAATGCTAGGGCTTTAGGAAAGAATAACGTGAAATGGAAAGAATTATGACTTCATTTTCACAGGGCGTTTATTTACCTTCGAAGATTTATTATTAGGTTTTACCTTGGCGGCTGCAGGGTGAAAGGATATAAAAGGGGAAAACTGAAATAAAAAATCATAAACCTTTTCTTTTGTTGTGTTTTTAATGTAAAAATACAACGCTTAGCATATCAGTTGTCTAATAAACAATGAGATATGCTCAGTATATTTTTATCAGTTTCATAAAGTAAAAGAAAATATTCATTTATTGTTCGTTTCCTCTTACAAAAAAGCGTTTCCACCCGTTATTTTTATGTCTTTGAGCGCTCGTAGTTGTGACGGAATTCACAAATAGAATAATAGTTCTTTTGACATTTTCAGTTTTTTATTTCTGTTACTGTAACACGTTCGGTTTAGACGATGCTTCCAACTGTAAAATTAAATATTCACAGTCGTGGAGCATGAAGGTTTACAGGTATTTATGCAATAATGACAATATGTGTGTATTTTAGAGTTCCAGAACGGTTGATGTAGTCTGTCACTAGATGAATATGTGCTGTAAAGTTAGCTGTTGCAATTTCAGTAGCCGTGAGATTGCCAAGCATAACGTAGGATTACTGTACCTATGTCTAGCAGTCATATCAACCATAGTATTTTACAGTCGGCTGCATAAGTCGCATAACAGAATCAAAAGTTTAAAACATCTGCTCACCCATCGAACTATTATATGTTATAGAGTACAAACCAAACTTTAGTTAAACACGTTCGTTATAAGCATTACAACTGCTTCATAAGTTGCTTATTGGCTGATGTTCAGTTGTTTTGGACTTATGATTCTATTCAACGTCTCATACGGCCGACTGTACAGGGTCTTTTATCTTTTTTACCACGCTTTTATTAGCTTGGGTTGTATCTATGTAATGGAATCTTTGAGCATAAATTTGACCGATTTCCAGAAGTTCGATTAATTTGAAACTTTGCACACGTATTAAGGACCGATGACAATGCAATAATTTAATAAGAGTTTCTCATTATCCTTATTAGGACCACCAGGATTAATAAATTCATCTTCTGCGCCTTTCATCACTAATTGAACTAAAAAGTAGAAAATAAATAATATCTATATCTATTTTTTAGTTCGATTAGCAATAAAAGCGTGGTATTTTAGTTTTTAAACTATTATTTATTACTATAATAATATTACGACGACCTCTGTGGTGCAGCTATAATTATACCGGACTGCTAAGCGGATGGTTGCGGGTTCGATCCCCGACCCGGGCCAATTTCGTAAAAATGGTTTTTCGATATTGGCTCGTGTCTGGGTGTAACTAGGTTCTCTCCTAGTCCACTGTGTATCTTTAGTACAAGCTTTGCTTAGTTTAGGGCCACACGGTTGGTGTGTCAGTCTGAGGATTTATTTTTTATTTAATTTATTATTTTACTATATAATCTAATTTAGTGTTACCTGCGATGTCGATGCATGATGTTGAAGACTATCAGCGCGAGCGCAGCCAGGATGCCCGCTATACACAGCGCGGTCATACACGCGAACAGAGGCAGCGACACCGTGCGGAGCTCGTTGACGACCACCGTTCGATCCGGCGGCACTTTGCCTCCTGTAGACAACATTCAGTTAGGTAAACTTATAACGATACTGCTGCGGCGAAGTGGTTTGTATAGCTAAGGTTCCAAGTCCGATTCTTGGGTGGTGCCAATGTGGGAAAAAAAAAATCGAAATTAACACGTGTGCAGGTTTGTATTAGGTTCTGTCCTAATTCATTATATACACAACTTAGCTAAGTTTAAGATAACAGATTTGGCGGTCTAGAGTTAATTTATATTTTACTCATGAATACATAGTTTGATAAAGCATATGGAAAATAACTCTGAACTACTATTCTTAGAGACTAAACTTTATGATCATCGATCGTTTATACCTGGTAGGGAATGTGTTGAGAACTTTCAGCTTTTGTTTTATGACGAAGATGTGGCAGTCACGAGCTATTCTACGATTGATCGGATGGTTACAAATATTGACTTTTATTAAGTTTATATCGTGATTGTTTAGTGGATTTGATCTTAAAGATACAGTAAGATTCCTCATGCGTTGAATGAAAAGAGAAAAATGCTTACTTTTTAAGAGGTCTACATTTACCTATTTGACCTTGCAAGAATTAATAATTTGTGAATGTCAGTACCGTTACATTTAGGGTATATTTATTTCCAAAAAATCTAGTTTTTTTTGTATATTTTTAAATTTCTGGTCGAAAGAAAGTTTTATAGTTAATATACCTAAATTTATTAAAATAAATAAACGCTTTAATTTTTTCTTTACAATATGTTGCTGCCCGCATAACTGAACAACTCAGAAAGACATTACTTCAGAAGGCTTCCCGCTAGCGGTTGTCGCTACCCATAGGGATTTGTTATCTTTAATGATTTCTCCTCCGTCACAAAAAAGGTATCTATTGAAATGTATCGCTCGTTTATTACTTTTGGCCGTTATTCTGGAGGGTTATAAACATTTTACATGTATTATTATTTTAGAAAATGTGTAGGCATGGATCAAAATCGACCGCGTAAAGTATAACATAATATTTTTGAAATGGTCCGTAGTTTGTAAAAAATATTAATTTAACTTTTTTAATTAAGTGTTCGTTGCCTGTATTTAATGCGTCCCTTACGATCTTCTTGCAATAATCCTTTCTAAATACAGATAATACCTTCTAAATTAAAACCACTTTTTTAAATTGCGATCCAACGGTTTTCTCCCGGTTCCATGTGCGTAGTTTTACACACCGTGGGGAAGCCCTTTTATTCTCACTGTGCGTGTAATTTACAAGTAACAAGCCTGATTTTCTAAGCATAAGATACATGTTGATTTAAACGAATTACCATATTTTCAAAGGCGCTTGTCGGGTACTTAAGAAATTCATATTTCAGAGATCATTTTGTATTCTGTGTTTGTTTAAGAGCAGCGAGATGTTTTTTTAAAAGCTTTCTTTGATTAATGTCTTATTTCATAAACTTGAATGTTTCATGTCTAGGGGCAAATTAGTATTAAAATATCAGAGTTGTCTCATTTTTTATTATAACCTCTAAATTAGTATTCTACATTAACCAAAGTTGATATCCTTGAAGCTTTCCTTAGTTAAAATAATCGATAAAAGTTCAGATAATAGCTAGCTAGTTCAGATGATAGCTCTCTTTATGATAAAATTTCTAAGAATTACTTGTTATTACACAAACGATTTTTATAACAGCGTTGTGATGTTATAACTGCATAAAAAATACCTTACATTTTAATTAGCGTAGTATGCGAATTTATTAAATACGAATTAGAGGTACGAAGTGATAATTATGCGAAACCTAAACTATGATGTAAGTATATTTAAATAAAAAACAAATTTTTTTCAATTATTATATTTGTCCTCAAGGGCGTCAGTTATGTACCAATTCATTAGGTGTATAAAGTGACTACATACCTACCCAAGGATTTTTTACAATCGCATATTATTTAATGAAAAGGTTCTTCGCGTTTTATTAAGGCGTGTAATATTACGCATATTTCGAAATTTCTTACAGACCATTATTTTTTTATCCTTATTTATTCACGGGATTTTACCTACCCATTTTCCTTTTACGTCTTAAGAGGGAAATATTCTACAGTAGTTATTTTTTGAATCTTGTTTTAGTGATATTTTAAATTCCGTTGTTAAACAATTTGATGCAAAAAATTCGAAACATTTGCTCAGCAATAAAAATAACAATGTGATACTAGATTTTTTAAACATTTGCCTTTTTTATTCTAACTTAGTTATGCATAAAAAAAACCACCTGACGGTGTCACGTTAGCAGAATTTGCTCCCCAGTTTCTTGCAATTCCCCATTACGGGGAAACTTGGTACCGCCGAATGCGTAACAATAAATATCACATTACATCAAGGGTGACATATTTGTCACGTCAGGTGTACGCTATCTCACACGGCTATATTATGTATCCACTTACTGTGAAACAAATTACATGTATTACGACTTATATAAATCTTGATTATAATACACACAGTTTATCTATTACAGATAGTTATACCTATAGTTCTAGTAAAAGAAAAAGCAATTACACAGCTTGTTTTTGTTATCTTTTTTTTATTTGATTTCATTCTCAAACGGGCTTAAGCAGAAGTTCAAAAATCAATTTAGATAGAACAATATCAAAAAACCAAAGAATATAACTTAACATTCGAATGATAGACATTTACTTTGCTCTTTACCAATCGATATTTGTATACTGCATAACATCATGGGGAGGAGCCCCAAAATCTACTCTAATTATTCTTGAACTCAAAGAGCCATCCTTTAAGTAAGCCTTTTTTACCTTTCCTCTTTCCAACACTTGATCTTTACAAACGTTATGATGTTTTAAGTAGGTAAGTATTCGTCAACTGTTCATATTATAAATACTGTATTGAGGCAACATTCCTTAACCAAATATGTCTCCTCAATTCAAAACCGACACAATCAAACTGTTACCTCCTTAATCCCATGCTGCACATTGATGATTATTTTTGATTTTGGGTTAGTTTCTTTATAAGCGAGCAACAATTCACTTTATTTGACAAATATAAGATAGTCTGTAAGGAGATGTTTATTATAAAACGGTTATTATAGACAGGGAGACAATAAAAAATAGCTTCTTAAGATGACCAAAACAAAATTGTTCGTCATAGTTTTATGAATTGCTACGCCATTTTTAAAGCTGCTAGCCAATAAGCCTGTTATGACTTCAAAATAATCTACTTTACTCGTCAGTGTTATAAGTGGTAGAGTTCAAGGAGCAGGCATTCATTAATCACATTCTCGTGGTAAGGGTTCAGGCACGTGTAAAAGAAATAATAACGTACTAAGAGTAAGTCCAGACTTATAGTATTTTATATTGTGCTCTGAAGTCGTGACCCTTATCACAAATGGTGGCTTAAATACAAGACTTTCGCGTCGTAAGCTTTCAGAGAAATATCTTAAACGGTTTGTTTTTTTATTTTGATTCTGGATACGATGAAATCCATCGGTGGATCAGTCTTTTCTAAGAAAACTTTGAAACAAAAACACCTCCATACCAGAGGAGGTATTTTTTGCAGAGGCAGAAAATATCGATTAGTCGAAACAAACTGTATATTATTTTATTATGGACCACATATACAGGGTCTGTCGTAATGAATGGATAACCCGTTACCTACAGTTGATCCGGATGTGAGGCTATAAGAAAATGGTGTCTTCTTGCCAGGGTTGTCAACCATAAGAAAATGGCGTAGATTTTTAAACTTTTTTATAAATTTCCCAATTTTTTTTATTTATTCCGCTGCCATTTCTTCAAATTTTGATATATTTGTATATTTTTTATTGTAGTATACTCCTTAAGATGTGTATTATGTAATTTTAATACAATTTTAGGTGTTATTTTAAGGTATACAGCTCTATGATCATGCATAATAGTACGTGAACTTTTGTCAAACACAATATTAGTTTACCGCAATTTTGTAGCCGATGTTAAGTGGTAGTACTCCATGTAATCCTAAGTCTAATTCCTAATTTACACTACATTATATAGCAATGTGTAGCTGCTGTTTGCAGGTATTACTCCAACTAATCTTAAGACCTATTCTAAATCTATGATGTTTAACCATTCATGTGCCGCTAATAAAAAATAGGTACATGTTTTAAAAACACGTAGGACATGGATGATATCAATAGCTGTCACGCCCGAGTATGTCGATGCAAATTTTTTTTTTTTTTAATTTTTGGATATCTATAGCCTTTTCCCCCACCGATAAAATGGTATATGTTATATAAAAAAAAATTCTTTTTGTCATCTAAGTTTTGCGACCCAATAGGTATCTTTCACGCTCGAGTAAATCCAGATTTAGCATCGTGGGCTACTATAAGACTTACCGACCCACCGCTCCCGGTCCAGCCACGTCAGGTTGTCGGCCTGCGTGTCGTAGTAGCCGAGCTTCACGTAGTGGTTCTCGGACAACTGCTCGATCTGCGTGAGCGCAATGCGGTCGCCCTGCGACGAGAACGCCACCAAACCCTGGGGAAGTCAAAAACTTTAATACCCGCGATAGCTTTAAAAACGAACCACAGGCCACCAAACCCTGGGAAAGTTTCAAAGTTATTTCCAAAACTCGATATAGCTTTAAAAACGAACCACAGAACATTTTCTTTCTTAATACATATTATTGTGTAGGTTTAGTGTGATTTAATGAATAAGGGAGTTAAACTTTGAAAATCGAATAATACTCATAATGCCTATAGCCATAATTCCTTTAATAACCAAAACAAAAGGCTCTGTTCTCGTTTATTATTCAATAAGCACTGGGCAAATAGCGTAACACGAGTCTGCAAATAATTAGTGCGATAATGTAATTGCCAAGTAAGTAAATAGTGAGTTAATTCCCTAAGGATGTGTTGGCTGTTAATAGGTATGTTGCTAATATTCACTAGGTAATATTATTAATGATATAATGTTAGTATATTTCAAAAGAGCTTAACTAGGCTAGGGTTAAAACTGGGCTACTATATCTAAGGTCTTTTTGTCCTAGATTTGAGCCTAGGCTGTAACAAAAAAAATGTATTTTCGAATTACTTGCATATTTGTCACAGACTCACGGTGTGTAAAAATCATTGTAAGGGAACCCACATGGTTTAATGATAGATTATCAATCAAGTGAATCTACCAACCCGCATTGAGCCTACCTAGTTGATGGATTACGAATTCAAGCTAGGTATAGGAGAAGAAGGTTTATGAATGGTGGGACGAAATAGGCCGTTATTTTATTATATGTTTGTTAGATATTTGACTAAAGAGTGATATAATACATAGGATACTTAAAAAAAAAAACTATACTTAAGCGCATATAAGCAATGTTACCTATATTTTTTCGTTAAGATTTAGCTCGTTTAGGTAAGGTTTTAAATGCTTTTACGGAAAGGATCGCTTTAATTTTAAAGAAACTTAAGGCTCCTCTTTTTTTAAAATGTACTTACAGTCGTAATGTATGACTTTAATTTTCGTTATGCTTTTTTCCGTTAAAACGTATTTTTGATATAGCCAATGCAAACCTGATACTAGTGCTTTCCAAGACTATGCTCTTTACCTGCTTCAATATATATTTATGATATGCCTTTGAGATTCTATCAAAAGATTGTCTGCAGTTACAATTTCTGCAGCACTGTTATATACATATTATATATTTAAATCCATTTTATAGATCTTGTAACGTTTTACCTTTGTAAATTCTACTCTGGGATTGCAAAAATCGTAAGGATTATATGGATAGCAATATCAAGTAGCACGTTCAAATATTTGTTCATTTTTATTTCTTTATTGTTATAGCGCTTGACGTAACGTAACTGTAAATAAATACTACCATCATTGTGAAGCTGTAAGCTGCTGTTCGTAGAGCGAAAACTAATTAATGGACAGCTCGTTAAAATAATAAAAAACATGTTCAAAATAAATAGTAAAAACAAACTACTCACAGAAACACCAAGGAAGGATGTAGAGTTGATCGCCTCGTAAATATCATCTGCAATTTTCTTGTTTGTGTACGTAAAGTTCTTCAAACTAAGTCCACTTTTCTGCAGTTTCTCCATGGTCTTGTTGAACGCTGAAATAACGGCTAACTTTCAAAACTTTCCGAGGAAATTACGGCCGTATTTCACGCCGAAAATTAAAAATTAACCCTAATGAACGCCTCGCGAGTATCTGCCACGTTAAAATGTATAATGTAAGTAGGCTAAGTATAATGATATACTGTTAAGTAACTTTTACCTGGATGTTGTAAAAATCCCGTAATGTTTATTTAATGTCTTTCCACATTTTGTTTAGAGGTTATTTATTGTAATGAAATACGATATAAAACTGTACTTTAACATTATCTGTTTATTGAAAAACAAAGATTTATTAACCAAGTTTCTGTTCCTAATACAAATCTTGGTTATTTAAATGAACGAAGTTGCCAAGTCATTAACGAATAAATTAATGCGAATAATTAAAACCTCCTTTTGTTTGTGTAAGCGGTTAGAAGTACCGACTTCCAGCTTGTTTCATAGTTACATTCAATTTAAATGCTCAGAACAAATACGTATTTATGAAGGAGTATTTCCTTTGTTGTGAGTTGCAATTATGTTGCTTGCGAAGCGAAAATTAAATTGTATATTTTTAATATGTTTCATTTCATCAGTGACGTGTACAAATGAAACGTGTACCCCGGACACAAACAATAGCGGACCAATGACGAGCCATTGTTTTGACAGTTATACAAACAGAGTCATGCCATTGGTCGGAATAAACTTTGCGGCTATGAACAGCTCCCTAGTGACCAATTAAACGTTTGCGTTCATGCAACGAGTTGTTCAAGCATTACATTGCTAAACTGCTGAACTTTTCTTGCTTTCACGCTGTTTCACAAACTTGATAAAGTATATTCCAGAGTTTATTTTAAAAAGATAAGGTTGGTTCTTCGATAAACATCGTTAAAATAACTCTCAAGGAAATGGACTTATTATCTAAGGATACCAGAATTCTTCACTTGAATCCAACAATAAGAAAAAGAGGAAAAACCAATACTGGCGAGTTCCGTAAAAACACCCTTTTTAGGGTCCCGTGGTTGCGAGAATGCGATAGGAGGATTATTCAATTTAGAGGTTGACTTTCGCGGCAACTTCGTCTCGTAAAGGCTCTAGTCTCTTTCTATTACTATGTTTACGAGTGGGCCGTGATGTGATTTCAGAACTTGGTATACGAGGAAACAGTAAAGTTACGCTCAGCGGCTTAGGTTTGTAGTTCTTGCTGTGACGTAATCAGAGGTTTTGTATTGTAGGCGTATGAATAATGCAACAGCTTCCAGAGAACGTTACGTAAACTGTAGGTAAGGACGTAAGTTTCGTAACGACTCGAAATTCGGGGGAAGAAAAGGTTGGTAAAAAGTTGCTCAGTGAATATTTTTAAAGTAAATTACCCAAAGCTACGGCCCAGACTGCGTCGTAGGCGAGTGGAGCCTCTTGATACCCTTCAGGGTACCTCTCTCCGTCGATATCGTAGCCCGCCTCCTTCAGTGCTCCGTTCAGACGTGTCCTGCAAACATAAACGCCTATTAACCATTCATTCAAAGTGAATGAGTGAATGATTCGCCTCGTCCATTACGTGACTTGTCCTCAAAATTTCAAACTCTGGTCATTATTTTAAGGCGTTGACTCGTTAATGCACAAGGTAAAGTTGTCTATGGTTTGCGTGTCGGCTTTTTCTTACCTACTTTTTAGTACCTTAGAAAAGAAAGGGAACAAATAGCATCTGGGAAAGCCACCGACCCATTCAGATATTTATAGGCTACTATTATTATAACTTTTATCTCCATAAAACCTACTGTTTTGTTTATTGCTCGGTAAATATCCCTCCGACATAATTCCGACTGTCGAGTGAAAAATATATCTTTAATATCTCACGATGATAATATTTACGTTAAGGAAATATATCTTTCGTGAGATATCGAGTCGTAACAATATTTTTGTGAAAACTTCGCTAGTATTTCCGCGAGATCCGATTCCCGTGGTGATGATGATTGTTTTCGTCAAATAGTTTTATTTGTTTTCTTTGGGATGGTTGTGTGTCTATTAGTGACAAATATTGGGACGGAAATTGATTTTTGGTGTACGATAGAGTATCAATAATCTAATTCTGGAAGACTTTTTTACAAAATATAACAACGGAACCTGACAGTGGTATCTTTTTAAGATGATAATTAAAGTCCTTTAAGTTATGTTTATTTCCCCATTTTTTATGTTAGTTCTTTAAATTAGTTAGTTTTTATTTTAACTTAATAATTTTTTTATGTTTTTTTCTGTACTTTAAAAAAATAACTCAATGTTTTTTTGGTAAAGAAATAAATGGCTTTTTTATTATTTTATTTTTATTTATTTAATAAAAGTCTATGCATTATTGTATGAGCATTTAATATTTAATATCTATAATTCAATGTTTATATGGTTTACAAGCACAATAAGGCGATAGTGTTTCTCATAAAATATTAGTCACAAACCGCTATTAGTTGAGGGTTTTTTTCTGAATCGGCAACACATTCCCGATTTCGTTTCCATAAATATTTATTTTATATGTAAATGTGTGAAATGAACGATATTTTTGCGAATAATATTTCGAATCGGGTGTATATTAAGTATGGAAGTAATTTGATATTGGTTTATATAATGAAAGTATTTTGTTATAAATACCTTTTGGTGTAATTTGCTTATCGGTAAAAATTGTATGAAGTGGGAATTCTGCAATAGCAAACTCTATGATTTAAATTTACAAAAGTTTAAGCTTAAAATGTTACTGGTGTAGGTATCTGCTACCTATTTATTACTAAGTTTGAATAAAGTGAACCTCGAATAACAGTTTGAGAAACGACTCCACCAAACAAGGTATGCGTAATGCGGCCAAGTTATTCATAGCTAACTTTCAGAAACTCTTCCCACTACACCGTTATGAAACACCCAGAGATGGGTGTGTTATTGCCCGCACTGAAATAGAACTTACCCATTCACCATCGTGACATAGGGGACCGGGAAAAATATTTCCTGCCTTTTATTATAAGGAAAATACCGCGTATAACCAAATATGAATATTTTAGATCGTATTCCCTGGTCAATATAACAAATGCCTGAAGATAGAATAGACACGCTAATAAGATCACCCCTTTCCGCTTTTCTTAATAAAACTCTCAAGTAGGTCGTGACCTCATCGCAAACTTCTACAGAAAAATACATTTTGTCGATAGAATCTCACCGAGAATTCGTTCGATTAAGTAGCAGGAATCTATATAAAAAATCGACACTTAAATGGATTAACTTCGCTGAAACAACATGTACTTACGACAAGAGGTCGATTTGGGACGCTCATATGAATGAATGAATGAATGGGCGGCCATTTTGCGTGGGAACGGAATGATTTCACAGAAAATTTACTTTCGCTCACACTTGTCGGTGATGAAAAGATACAAGTAATTGGATGTGAACAATAGGATTTGGCGCGTCGATCGCTCGCTGTATGGCGGATGATTAGTTAAATCGGATACAGGGCATTAAATGTGTATCGGGAAAATACACAATGTACGCGTTGGATGAAAAATTATGAATCTGTCATGTTCAGGTTGTTTTATTTATGGGCAAAATAAATTGCGAATATAAGATAAATGTGTTTTAAAAGAGCTTCTGCCTTTTTAAATAATTTAAATCATTTCAAATACTCGAAATACATAATGTAAAAACTACCCTAGATATTCCACTTAATCTTTTTTTTGTTCAACTTTATGTTTAGTATAAGAAAAGCTCTTAATCGCAAACATTACCACCTTATTTGTATATTTTACCTAAAGTCCTCCGAGGTCATCCCCGATATGGTGGTCTGGTTAGCGTTCTGGTTCCACATGAGCGCTTCAGTGGTGAGATGCCCCTCTGCCGCTTCTCGCATCTGTTCCACCGTGCATTCGATGCCTTCGCGCTCCAGGTTCGTCTCGAACCAGTTGTCTTCGTACCAACCTGGATGAGAGACCAGTTAGAAAGGGATGGATGTAGAGATTAGGTGAAACAAGTGTATAACTGCGGTTGGAGATTTCTGTCAAGTAAATGTATGGCAATGCTACAATTGTAGCATTTCGTAGTCTTGCTACGTCGTAGACGCTCAATAAAGTAAAGTTGTAGTTGAACCGTGGAACCGTTAGTGATCTTTATTTATTCAGTTGTTAAATGTCAGAATAACGATGCCAGATAAACAATTTAAAAAAATAACTCTTTTAGAGCTATACCATTAAGTTTTTTTACCACGCTTTTATTAGCTTAGGTTGTATCTATGTAATGGAATCTTTGAGCATAAATTTGACCGATTTCCAGAAGTTCGATTAATTTGAAACTTTGCACACGTATTAAGGACCGATGACAATGCAATAATTTAATAAGAGTTTCTCATTATCCTTATTAGGACCACCAGGATTAATAAATTCATCTTTAGATCCTTTTGTAGGAGAGTAAGAGAGACAAAGCTAGCGCGTGATCTGCGCCTTTCATCACTAATTGAACTAAAAAGTAGAAAATAAATAATAGTTTAAAAACTAAAATACCACGCTTTTATTGCTAATCGAACTAAAAAATAGAAAATAAAATTTCAAATCGGAGTAAAAAGCGTGGGGTGCTCGATATAGTATGTAGAGAGTTATGAAAATGAAGTAAAATGCACCCCTCGCTTTTTACTCCGATTTGAAATTTTATTTTCTATTTTTTAGTTCGATTAGCAATAAAAGCGTGGTATTTTAGTTTTTAAACTATTATTTATTACAACTATTTATAGACACCAAAGTTAATAATAAATCATGACAACAGTCTTGTAATCAAAGTCGCTTCTTCACGATAACATTTCAATTCAAAGGCGGGCCCTAAATCATCTTGACATGATTTAGTACAAACAGATCAATTTCTCTGATTTTCGCTTAAGAATAGAAGTACTTATCTGCCCCACGAGACTTCCCAGGTTTGGTAGCCGAGCGATCCGGTTCACTTTGTAATTATATTAAAGCCCCCGGGCTGCATGACAAGGGAAGTTTAAATACGTGGAACTTCCGTTAAATTAGATAATGTGAAATGTTTCGCGTCGTTGTTTTTGTTTTATGGCAGTTTGCTAAGAAATAAGACAAGTTAATGTAGTGAGTTATTGGTAAATCTGGTTCAAAAGTTGAGGATAATTAAATATATAAAAAAATAGGATGCTAAAGATATAAAAATAACGGCCAAGTGCGACTCGGACTCCCGCACGAAGGGTTCCGTACCATTATTTTCTACCTGTTTATTAAAGATCGTTTGTTGTATGGGAGCTCCCCTTTAATATTTACTTTATTGTTATTTAATTATTTATTTTGAATACCTTTACCTTTTGATATACAAGTATTTTTCTGTGTTCTGTGAAAAATTTATGCGTCTACCGTTTTTAATATTGAGCAAAAAATACGAAAAAAAACACGTTTATTGTAAGTAAACACCCTTAACATATGTATATTTTGTTTAATTTGTAATATTTGTTGTTATAACAAACGGCAACGGAAATACATCATTTGTGAAAATTTCAGCTTTCTAGCTATCACGGTCTATGAGATACAGCCTGGAGACAGACAGACAGACAGCGGAGGCTTTTTTTTAATGATGGAAGCTTTCAAACGAGCAAGCGGGTCACGTGATGGTAAGTGATCACCGCCGCCCATATACACACACAATCACAAATGTATTGAGGGTGAGTTGCTAGCCTTTGAAAAAATTGGGCACCGGATATCGCACTCACCGAACGAAACGCAGGAACATCGTCCCTACTTCACGTCGGTTTTCCGTGCGACGGTGGTATTTCACCGGTCGAATCAGCCCAGTAAACAGTGCCTACAGCTAGACTCTACCACTCTGAAACTTAGTAATAGGGTCCCGTTTTACCCCTTGGGTACAGAGCCCTAAAAATGGTTGACTTATATTTTTTACTCAAATTAATGGTAGAGTTATTAAAAGGGAAACTATTAACCGCATTGTAAACATTTTTCTGTAAGTTAGAGATTCGTTGCTTTTATCCTATTATGTATAAGTTTTGTGCATCCTATTAAAGCATTTGACTTAAATACATTATATAATTAACTTCACAGTGCGAGGTAGATGTAAGAGAAAGTTCTGGACGAATGTTGCAGTTTCCGCTTTGAATGATGTTTGTATGTTTAGTGTAGCCAGTTGCAGGTACTTTGTACAGAATCATATAACAGCACCTAATGAGTTTTGGACATTTTGAATTTAATATACAGTTGAAAATTAGATTATATATAAAGGGTAAATAGTCAGTTGGAAATAAGATTAAATTTAGATTTTGGAGACGTTGATTGGATAGTTTTGTCAATAGGTTAGAAAACTGTTAATAAAATGTACTCATTTGAATATTAACATTAGTGTGTTTTTACGAAATAACCGGCAACAAAAAATCGTTTTAAAAATCTGTGGCAGTGACTGTTTTAACATGATTGTACGTTGTATTTCAATGTTTTTCTTTTATTATATGTTTCGTATGTTTACTTTTTATTCTTGAAAAACTCAGTCAAGCAAAAATAATCACGATATCATTTATGATTGTAAATTCGAACCAACTTTTTACCTTCCCAATACCGACGTGTAATCGGACCTTAGTTCGTTACAGAGTATCCCGCTATCCGGGGCATGTCTAACACTGGTTATTTATCTGGTCGACTGTTTTCTTTGTGTTTTGTGACGTCACACGACGCTTGCCGACGGCTAAAATCTTAGTTCGCAGTCGGAAGGTACAATCGGCAAAGTTGCTACGTGAGGTTGCAAAATTTTGTTATATATTCTGGTTAAATTTGTGAGTAGGTTTTATTGCTGATAACTTCATTTAATTTAAATCTAATAATAATAACATATTTTTTTTTAATTGGGCAAATGCTCTATTTCCTGCACTGTTGTGTTTCTCGAACATGTTGAGTCCAGTCTTTGTGAAATCTGACTTTACTCATATATACAACTAGTGGCCGCGCGCGACTCCGTTCGCGTAGAAGTCGGTTTCCCGTGGGAATGCGCAGTTTTCCCGCGGTAAAAAGTTCCCTTAATTCTTTCATACATATATTTTTGGTTTCTAGAACCGTTTTGGCAGCGCACGCAACGGAAGCCCTCAAGGATGAATAATTTTCCCGTTTTTTTCACATTTTCCATTATTCCTTCGCTCCTAATAGTTGCAGCGTGTTGTTATATAGCCTAAAGCCTGCCTCGATTAATGGTCTATTCAACACAAAAATATTTTTTAAATTCGAACCAGTAGTTCCTGAGATTAGCGCGTTCAAACAAACAAACAAACAAACTCTTCAGCTTTATAATATTAGTATAGATAGTATAGATGTTATAGCTTTTGATATACTTATCTTTCATATATATTTAAATTATATATTTTTTAAATTTTGTCTAAAAATGATGATTAAACAAAAAGTGGTTCCCTATATGATGGCTGCTTGAGCTTTAAAATAGGTTCACCGAAAATTTTCTCGTTTATACTACAGGAAAATTCGTTGGCAGACGACCGTTGTACCCATAAAATATGATTTGTATTGTCCTAGAAAACAAGACTAGAGGGTGCCCAATTATCTCCGCTGTCCAATGTTGTTCGCAGGATTTATAAAAACAAGTAACGTGAGATGTTTTTTGTTCATATAAGGGACGATTTTGCAAAAATACATAAAAGAATAACGAAAATATACCTTCTACTTTTCGGTCGAATAGAATTTATTTGTCATATGAAAAATCGGCGCTTAGTATTTTTTTAATACGCCCATTAGCAGTCCGAATGTCTCAAACGTATGTTTCTAAAGTTTCTTGCTTACGGTATTATTGTATACCTTCAATTGTAATAGTGTAAAAAAATAAAAGAAAAAAACAAGAAACCACAAAACTTTGCTTTCAAAGTGATGAATGGCAACTTAGGAGACGCGAACTACCCGCATTAGCGTGCTCAGGACAAAAACTTTCTGTAATGGATTCCAGTTTTAAAACACCACCACATTTATATTTGAGTTCCAAATGATAGATTCTCCTTTTTATTAAAACTATTTTCATCGAAAGAATTTCAAATTCAAAAACTGAAATTGGAATTCGCACTTTTATGGTAAAAGTGTCCACTTTAATTAACATTTTTTAACTTTATCCCCACTCTTGCGGTATTATGTGAATGGAAAACGGTAAAATTATAAATATTTAAATTAATCCGAATTCAATTTGATTTATTTCCAACCATGATTTTAAAAAGCCTTTTGGTATCGAGGCTTCGCAGTACTCCCGTCGGATGCTTTCTTTGAAGTTGATAAAATAAAATCAAACCAACAAACTCAAGTTTCAGATTTATAACTTCGAAAATTGAATTCCGCAATCCGTTTTAGTTTGCACTTTAAAAGCTTTAACTTTATTAATATTGCCGCGTTATAAAACGAATGCTAAAAGTTGAAATGAAATGTTCCTGTTTGTTTCCGAGTAAAAATGTGCTTCCCTTATCCAAAAATATTGGTTTTGACGAGGGTTTGAAATAATATAGACGACATAACATGCCCGGTGCTTATGGTTCGCATGAGCGAAAATCTGTTGTGTCTATAAATACGAGCGCTCGTTCTTTGAAATATTGGAGGTTGTAATATTTTACGACAGGATGGTAAGATTGGTGGGGGGGTATTACGGCAGGCCGGACGAGGTGAGGTGATACTCTGTACTCAGAGTCGAGCTGAGTACCTACAGGTACCTAACGCTGGCAGCGTTCCAGACGCCGCAATGCTACCGCACGTACAGTCACACACAAACCTACCCTATTTGTCAACCTATTTTATATAGCCCTTCAAAACAGCTGTTCAAAAACTACCAAATGTAGCTGCGCGGCTTTTAAACTGGTATTTACCAGTATTCAATTATCCATCACGAATTAACGCTGTTGCGTAGTCGTAGCTCTTACGATCATCATTAAGCTGCGCCAGGCAATTAGGCAAACAATTACAGCAACTATTGTTGCAGATAAATTAGTTGTGTAATAATTATTACCGACGCCATTACCGTCATAGTGCGACTCGCTGTGTCAGTTTACGACCGCATGAACCTGCCGGGTGAAACTGTGGGTGGAACTGAATTAGATCTTAATAAGTTAAAATTAAGACTTAATTTACAACTATCTTTTTTTATTTCTTTAAACAGATTTAATATTATGTTAATTCAAAAGATTCAACGGATTTATCAATGTTGTTGTCATAATGTTGTTGAGAGCGTAAATGTTGTAGTTTGGCATTTATTAAAGGTTATTAGAATCTAATTTGGTAGTGAGCTTAGGAATTTACACAATGTTTATCTAATTACATCAAACACATATTTTAAGCGTCTGTATATTATAGCTGTTGGATGTGTGGCTTTCGACCCTTAAGGTGTTAAAATACTGTTTAATATTAATAAAACGTAAAATTTAATATATAAGCACCATTTTTAAATTGAAATATTACTATTTTGTAACGTAGTGTAGTTGCGTGTCATGTCTCATTAAATTTTATAATGATGTACTTACCTACAATAATATTTAGCTGTATGCGTAAACTTTTGTATATAGGTAGGTACTTTATATGAATAATATGTTCTGCTTTCGCGAGTATCTCTGGAATATCTTTCGAACTAATATTATTTTCCTTCATAAATAAATTATATTAAAAACTATACTATTCTGATATTTGACAAAAGACGATAGATATTGCGTGTGAAAATATCACGCTTACAAACTTTCCGACAGAGCTTAACTTTGTAAATACTGTCTACATACCTCGGGCAAATTGCAAACTATTTCCCTTTACTAATGTATATTTAATTCTTGTCAGCAATACCGCAACAGCTGTAAATAAAGTATTGCGCCATATGTTGCACCCGCTGTACTAACGTCGGTAGACTTTACTGTGTTTTCTCTGCGATTGCGTTTTCTCCTCGACACTGTTTTCCCCTCGACTGTACTTATAAGCATTTGTCGAAACCGCAATGGAGTGCATCTTGACTAATTACGAGCTCTCTTACGTAGCCACAGGACTGTAGATGTGTTCGGTTGCAATACCGCGGCGCATAGACTATTGGTGTTGTGCTCGGTCGATACAAAGGACACTTGCATGAATGTACTTTGGGGTTGGTGAAGCTTGAAATTTAAAGGATATGTTTTGTATAAAGAAAAGTATATGAAATATGGTTTGGTTTTATGAAATAGAAAACGTATGCGGGTAAAGCTATACAGTGGTGCTTTTTCCAGACTAATTTTTCAATTGTAATTTTTCCGATTGAAATTACATTTTTATATTGATATATGACTTCGCCTGATCTCTTTAGGTTTACCCGTCCTTCTGATTCTCATGAATATAAACATCTACAGCTTATATGCTGAGCTGATTCTTAAAGACTTGAGGAGTTACGTATCGATATAGGTAAGTATTATTTCTATTTATGATGCTCTTAGACCCTAAACGCCCTAAAACTGTTTCGCAATTGACAACAACAACGCTGTTTAGCTTTTCAAAAACCCTACCTTCGTTAAACTATTTTTTATTTCAACCATAACATTTTAAACCACGAACCCAATCTATTTTAAGAAACAGCAATATAAGATCCAATTACAAAGCTGTCTCAACATGCAACATTCATATTGTGGTTGTAGAAAAAACTAATTAACTATGGAACATTTATTTTCCACCGATGAAAGTATAAATTTACTTTTTTCAGCGCTTTATGCTTTGCATGAGTTTATGTTACGCTGGAGAGCGGGGGTATGTACAACGATGTTATTTCAACCCTCGCGTTGAGTGAAGTAACATGATAGTCAAGTGTACTTATGTATATAGCAATAGTAAGTACTTATACCCTATATTTTTTGAGTGGTAGAGTCTAGCTGTAGGCTCTGTCTGCAGCGATTGCTGGGCTGACTCGACCGGTGAAATACCACCGTCGCACAGGAAACCGACGTGAAGTAGGAACGATGTTCCTGCGTTTCGTTCGGTGAGTGCGGTATCCGGTGCCCAATTTTATTTATTTAATTATATATTTTCTTAAAGGTCAGCAACACACCCCCAACACCTACAGTGTTGAGGGTAGTCATGGGCGGCGGTGATCACTTACCATCAGGTGAACCGCATGCTCGTTTGCTACCTATATTACATAAAAAAAAAAAAAATATATATATAGTAATATTCTATATCGGTATGGGAAATGCAAACCGTTTTTAAACTATACAGGTTAAAAAAGGATGAATAAAAAAAACTGTCATTTCTGTAAATGGATTTCCGCAAAGTAACATCTGGTTCCTTAATTAGTTTTACTTGTTGATACTATTGCTTAAGTTTATTAATCTGAATACCTACTCGGGTATCATGTCCGAATTAGTTTAACTATTTAATATAGGTACCTACAGTCTAGAACCCTTAACTAGTTGGATGCTCATTTCCCCTCATGTTCTTTTACCGTCACTTTAACCCCATTCCGACCCGATTCCAAGTTTATCTGCGTTCATTATCGGGGCTCCGATACCAATCCCTTCCAATTTCAATTCTGGGTGTAATGCTGAACCGTTGGTTTCATTTCAGAATATTAGTGCGGACAGCAACGGTCAGGATTGCGGCGACGACTACCAACCTGAACTAACAGGGAGTTTCTTACGTGATGGATAAATACAGAAGAACTGACAACCGATTTTGTAATCAAATTTTAATGATATTACAGCGATTTAATGAAATTTTATCAGTAATTGTAAAAATTGTCACCACAAAAACGTTGAAGTTTCTCTCTAAGTAGGTCATAAATTGACAATTGACATTTAAGATCTTGTTCTGAACATCAAGATAAAATATATTATATAAATGTACTTGGTGTTTATTTTGGAAAAAAAATGTAGTTGGCTTTCCGAACTTTGTGTAAAGAGTTTACTTTCCTCCTATACTTTCGTATTTGGTGCTACCTCGCTTACTACTGCGGTGAAATATTGCTACGGATGGCTTCGTCAGGTTCGATAATGAATAGTAATGTTCGAAGGATCTCTCCAGAACCTACTAAGCTACCACTCAAACTGTACCACTGTTATTTATTGATCTTGAATTTACATACAAAAATATTTGGTGTTTCACAACCAATAAATAAAACATTAATTGTGTTGAATACCAGTATACCTACTGTAAACATTATACAAACTAAACTGAAATTTCCAGCGCGGTAAATTCGCCATAAATTTCATAAAGTCGTTAATAAAACATTATCTGAAATTCAATTTAGCGCATACCTACTGCTAAATTTAATTGCAAATCATATTTCATTAGTTAATCTCTGCTTTAATAACGCCGATGACTGCTATGGTTAACAAGCTTAGCATCCAATCAGGCTAATGCCTCTATCTAACTCTAATTAATTTTAGTTATATAACTTTGCGTGGCTTCACAAACTTTATTAGAAGGATGACCCAATAAATTGTGTCCCCGAGCCAGCGAATCAAAGTTGTTAATCTTATGATATGATATAAAACGAATCTCATTTCGGAGGACTTTTAGAGGGTGCTGAGGTTAGTTCTTTACGATTGGGGGCCGTTTTTGGTTATTGCAAGCGGCATGTGTTAAATAAGACTACTCGTATCCGATATGGGGTAAAATATGAGACTGCAACGCTTCAAAAGATGCGAAGATACTTTTTGGAGATAAGTTAACGATGTTATTCCTCAATCCATATTTTATTTGAAATCAGAATATTTCACTTCGTTTATTACAAGATTATACAAGGCATCCAGTTATTTCGAATATGTTGGACCCATAGCTAGTTAGACTAACGTTAGAGTTTTAAGAGAAGATATTATGTTATATATTTACTTTAAAACAAATAATGTAAAAAATATTAAAGCGGGAGCCCCATTTTTTGCCTTTTTTATGATACATAACCCTAAAATTCACGTGCAAGTCTGACTCACACTTTCACGTTTTTTTTAAACTCAAACCCCCTTTTTATTTCCCTAACATTCCTAACCCACTGCGTCACTTGCGTAAACAGCTTGCGTGAATCAAAATAGCGTCAGCCACCAACTGTATTTTATATTCTGATTTACAATCGGAAACGGAACACAAAGGCTATAAATACTGATTTGTATCTTCATGAATCAAAGATACAGCATTGATGATGTTGCCAATAGAAAATTGGCTTTTGAATAGTTATGAGCAGTCGTCTGCCGTTGAATTATTGAAAATGGCAATAAAAGGACTGAGTAAAGTAATTTATGTTTTAATGTATACGGCGTTTGAGTATTTTGATAGCTGTAGAATATGGCCCGGAACTATAATTTAAATGAGGGAATCGTTTAATTTTATCGGGCACATTATTTAAGAAACGATTCAAGGGACTACCATCAATGAAATATCAAAAGGTACCTAGATACATAAAATATTATCATATTTATAGTCGAGCTTTAAACCTACATAAGTCAAGATATGTCATGTTTCTGTTAATTAACTAAGTAAGTAGATAGAATACCTAGAAAAAGAATAGAATTCAAGATACCCGTGACGTTTCAGATTCTGTGTTAATAATGTAGGTTATTTCTATTATTTCAACGATGACGGTGCGATCGTTTTAACACGCTTATTTCGGGAACTATCATTCGTGTTATTTTATTTCGTAGTCAGTGTAATTCCGTAGGATTTTATATAAATACTTATACTTAAACCTCTTTTCAACATCCATGGTAGCAAAGAAACACACAGAAGCTAGTATTTCATTAGAATCAGAATATCATAAAGGAAATAACTCGTTACGTCTCTTCAGCATTCGAATTCATTCAAATTATCGGTTCCTTTAAAGCATTGTGGGGATAATAATCTATTTGAAAGGAAAACTGAAGACTGGCCTACCTATAGCATCAAAATTTTTGGAATTACATAGATAACTTATCTAGCGTTAACTTAAGCAATAAATAAGGTCGCCTTAAAGATAAATTAATTAAGTTTAACCTACAGTTTGGCGTCTTTACCAGTTGGTGTTCTGAGGGGACTTCAGACCATTCAAACTAAAGTTCAAGGGTCGAAGTAGACAGATGTGGTCTGAAGTGAGCCCAACTTGTGGGCTGAGATAAGGATGGGCATGTTAGTAATATGACGTCACAAAAAGTGAAGTAGGGGCTTTTGCAACCCTAAATGTCGCCTAAATATAATAGCAGGACTTTTCAACTGCTTCACGGATCAGAAGTATAAAAATTTTGAGCACCCTTAAAGTTAGGTGAGGAACAATTTCGATGTTTTTTTTATAAGATACGGGAAACGCAAGCAATTTTAAACCATCACTGTCTGTCTTAAGACTTATTAACAAACAAAAAATTCCCCTCAGCCATAGTAAAACACACGAACGGCTTTTTTACAGCGGGAAAATGTATATGAAAGACATTTCTTTCTCATCATTTAAACATTTCAACTGAATTTTGTATGATAAAAGAAATGCGCAACGCGTCGTCGCCACTTTGAAGTCTTTGCTGTAATCTATTTTTTTTACAATTTATAATAACTAGAGATGCGCCGAGTAACACTTTTGCCGAGTACCGAGTACCGAGTATTACTCGGTTAATTTTTTTTGTAACCGAGTACTCGGCCGAGTAACTCGGTTCTATCAAATTCCCAATTTCGCGCGCGTAAACAAGTACAAACGAACACAAGTATATTTAGAAGAAAATTTGCTGGCAAATGGTGGACAGGGCACCAAACAAGGCATCATAATTTACATTTATTAAATTTTAAATATTGATTATTTTTATTACTGTTCCTTTAATTTTGTCTCACTAGTACTCATGCATTAGCATAATTTTGTTTCTATTACTTGAGGGTGTCAATGATTTTCTCAATCAGTACGTTTTGATTAACACCGTTGTTTCAATTATATCTACCTAAATATATTGCTTTCTTTAAACAAAGTATATTACTTTTTTGTACTCGGTACTCGGCCGAGTACCGAGTACTCGGCATTCGTATACCGAGTTACTCGGCCGAGTACCGAGTACCAAAAAACCTGCCGAGTACGCCGAGTACCGAGTATAAACCGAGTACTCGGCCCATCTCTAATAATAACGTTGAGTCTTTAGATGTTCTTTTCGTGTTTTATTTGCTTAATAAACGTTTCCACGGCCTAATAAAGGTGGTTTTAAATATTCACGTGCCAAATAAGAGACATTTGAAGGCGTAGGTAAACTCGGTAAAAAAATAACACAAATGTCGCGTTTTTGGTAAATGTTCTTTCACTTAGATAAGCTTTTGTAGCCTGTAAATAAGTGCTTACGTTTCTGGGTCGGATTTTATGTAGCTACTCTGTGGCTTTTAGAGTTTGTAATTCTCTTATAAATACGCAAAGTAAACCCTTTTTTGGGATGTTCCATAGATTTAAAATATCATGCTTTTAAGTTACCAACCTTTAATTCATCACGATTTGGTTCTACTAGCGTTACGTGAATCCCAAATAAATTAATCGATATTTGACTTAACTAGGTAAACTCAGTAGTTGTATTTACACTATCACAATCCAACAATCCTGTGAATGTTCGTATTTATATTGTATAATTGAAGTTATTAGTAGAACAAACCCGAATTAAACCCTTCCCGGAGGTAACGACAAGCCATTTACTGAAATTGACACTATTTGCTGAGCAGAGTCTATTCTAGAGGAAAATTACATTTTGTACTTAGCTTTAGTGTAGCTTTGTTACCCTGGGGCCAATAAGATGTGTTATTCTCGTTCAATTGGTAAATACGTCTTCAGTATTGAGTAAAATCGCTTGTTGCAGTATTTTCGTATACCTAGATGTAATTTTTTTCGTAGGTATCAGTATTACAAAACGACTTAAAGTTCTAGGGTACAAGTTGGATCTAAGTAAATTAAAGTATTTATTTAAAGTTAAGAAATTAATGAAATAAAACGAGAGGAGAAACAACGGACACGGATTTACAAATACATTTGCAACATTGCCATATAATCAAACGATTAATGACCACAAATCACGTGGGTAACCGATGTAAATGAAAAAATCCATAGAACCACGTATAAAACGTATGAAATTTTCCAACTGATTGATCGTTCATCGCCCCCTGTAATCGTGTGACACTTTCTTGTATATTTGGACAATGATGAAAAACAAATGACTACCTACCATTTCATCTGGACGATATTAAAAAGCGAATGTAAACTTACCAATAAAAAACCACACGTAGGATTTTCCATACAGCCTGTTCTTGTAGACCTCGCACAGGACCCTTCTAGCGGCCACCACGTAGAATAGACCCACTATCACTCGCGCATCCTGCGTAAGGTTACATTTTATTTGTTATCTTGGAATAATTAAGGATATATCACTTTAGGTTATAGAATATATATGACGTGGTCGTTGTTCATACGTGGTATGAATTCTAAATTTTTCTACTGTTAGAAATGTGCACTGGTAATAAAAAGTTTACTGTATTATTTAGTAGCATTAAAGTCCTAAAAAAATCGGAGAACAGCAGCTTACTGCTTAGTTAGTTTTAGTGGAGTAATTATTTCCTTTTTTATCGTGACAAATCATACTTTTGTCAAATTCATGTGCGCAATGCTCGGAGAAACGCGTTCCTTTTTCCAGTATCTATAACTTCAAAATTCATAGTGCTTAGACATAATAGTGAAAAGTAAAAGTCTTCATTAATCGACTTATAAAACACAGTCTCAATGTAATTGAAGTGTGCTCTCTTGTATCAAAATCAGATATTAGGTATGACAACCTTGTACCAACTTTTTTTAGACTATCTTTAAGTGTTCCTGCGATACTGTGTGTGAAATCGACATTGCATCCAACCGAATAACTCTAAAATTGTGAGCAAAAGTATCAGTTACTTTGTAAGGAGTTGACAACAATTTCTTCCGTTGGAATTTAAAACTCATGAAACTAAGTTTGTTAATGACTGTGAGAATTCCTGTTTATATCTTCACCTTGACGACGATGGTGTGAAATAGCGATCAAAATCGCTTTTACACCGTCATGACAAATTGGTTTACTTCACTTTGTGTTAAATGTGAACTGATATAATGCAAGTTTATTTTTTAAAACGCAAACATGTAAGTATATTTACATCTTAGTAAATCGAGGCCAGATAAAGCTATAGAATTCAAACTTTTTAGTGTTATTGTGAATTGTCTTTTTACCCGTTTTCGACTCTCACAATGTAATCAACACCTTAAAAAGTAGTTCTCAGTGACGTGTTGTTAAACTCATCAAAAAGATAAATCAAGTAAATAAACTACAGACAAAAACACGTGTTGGACCCTCAGAATGCAACTCCAACTAACATGAATACGCATCTCCGCCAACGATCAAACATAAAAAAAAAATAAAAAAAAAATGTGTTTATTTTTTTCAATTTGTGTTTTGTAATTTTGTATTTTGTGTATTTTTATAAATTAAGCTTTTATAAATTTACATTTTATTAACTGATTGCAACTAAACGTGGGAACGTGTAATTGGCCTTCTAGTTTTTAAACGTGTATTTCATTATTATTTTTAGCTGTTTGTTCTCCAAAAATTTGAAAACCAATAAAAATAAATAAAACACTTAGCCGGCTTATTGAAAGCTGCATACCTGTCTGCGTAAGTTCCTCACAGCGTCAGTGGGGTCTGACAGGAAGGACTGCCGCGTCACTATCTCGATGCCCACGCGCTTGCAATGCGCCTCCAGGTCTTCCACCGTCTAAGCAAATGTATAGAAAAAATGAAATTAGTTAAGATAATTAGTTATTATTTAATATAAAAAAGTGCTGCTTGGTTAGTGATGTACGAGTATCATACGATCAGTGAGTTACGTATAAAATAAATTACTTTTAGTTTCTTTTAGTTTCCCTATTTTAACCTTAGGAAAATAATATGTACTTAGTGCTTATAATGTTACTTAGCTCAGTAACTGTGATTAAACAGTCAACATATATTTTTTACAGGTGAGTTACAGAATAGCACACCATTAACGTTATTCTTAAACTTTAAGAAAACCGAAATTGTTCATTAGTAAAAATATATACAAAAGTTGTTACAGCAGATACGTTTCTTCCAAATTGTGAAATTGCGTCCAAAACTTCAAGTTCCGCGCTTACATTAGCAATGGTTTCAGTTTGAAATGTTGTGAAGACCCGAGAGCTCCTCAACGCGCTAATTTACCGAGCAAATGTCAGCTAAAAAGGGACTTCAACGGAAATAGGACTGGCCGCCTCCAATTTATATTTCGTTTAGCAAAATTTTAAGTAGGTGACAGTTGGGAAAAAAATCACGTATTTTGTACATGTTTTGTTATATACCGCGAAAGGTACTCCTCAATTTACATAATAAACGGAGTATGAAATCTAAAAGGAAAGATGTTGGAAGGAAGCTTTCAGTTTCTG
Source organism: Emmelina monodactyla (assembly GCA_916618145.1). Classification (NCBI taxonomy): domain Eukaryota; kingdom Metazoa; phylum Arthropoda; class Insecta; order Lepidoptera; family Pterophoridae; genus Emmelina; species Emmelina monodactyla. The sequence goes on along the minus strand of OU745304.1, from coordinate 7,499,816 downwards.
TACTGCAGCCTAAAGTGGCTGATATTTGCACAGACAAAGCGGGATAACGAACGTGTGAATGTGATGACAATAGGTATCGCTGTTCCATCATTAACCTGCTTTGTGACGTCATTAGGCCGCTTATTTGCGATTCCGCGAAGCCTAATAGGTTTTTAATGATAGCCCCGTGGTTCCACAGGCCTTTAAATCAGTTCGAATCCATTTTCAATGGCTAACTTTAAAATTAATAGCCTCGTTTCGGTGACGACCATTCAATGGAAACGCCCCGAATAACAGCTTCGTTCCACGAAAACCCATTATTGATAACTTAATAGAAAGGTGTGTAACAAATTACACTTCACTTTTTCTATAAAACATTTTTATACCAACGAAATATTTAATAAGGTTGTGGAGGAAAATGAATGATTGTGACGCGCGAAATTCGGTTTTAATTCAGCACCTGTCGGGGTAAACGTGAAACGATACTGCGCAACTAAATAATTTGAGCAAAGCAAAACACAGCCGCCAGAGGGCGCTTCAAACCCACTTATGCAGAAAAAACTGTTGGCGCACTAATTACATTGAATCTAGAGCGTGAAAGGCGCAGGCTATTCATCCCACCTATATACTGCGGAACCCTCGTTATGCCACAAAAACTTTTTAAACCATCAAAAAGGTACAATTTCCAAGGAAAAAATATGAACGCGTCCATAACTTTACACTTCGCTGATAAAAAAAAACACTTTACCTTTTTAAACCCCGTCGTTTTTATTATTCTGCATTTAAAAAGTTTGTTCTTTTTTAATTTTCTTAATGCTCAATCATATTTGTTTTGTTTTTATTGTCTCTCGGAATTGAAACAAGAAACATATTGAATGATTGTTGTTCGGAAACTTTTTACTGCAATTTATATTGATGTCAGCTTACTCAGTCAGGAAAAATCGTCTTTTATGGGCCATAAACATAGGATTAGTTTTATAGCGAAATACGAGTATTATATCAGAAGCTGTGTAATAAAGTAAATCCCTGAACAAATTAGTTGAGACCGAGTTCTGAGTGACATCATATTAAGGAACTTACCAGAAGGTCTTTTAATGGTCTTTTACTACCTAGAAGCTCCATCTGATTAGTTAAAATTAAAGGAGAGTTGGCACGAGCCTATAAAAAGGTTTTTCTAAAGAGTATTTCCTTCCAATTTTCTAATACATTTTGCTCAATGTACAGATATAAGCAATGTTAGTATTTTTCAAAGTAAACCAACACAAAAGTCAAAACAATCAATATTTACAGCCGGCACCACCTGCATTCTTTGCAATAGTTACTTGCGGCACAATTTTGTAACAATAGAAGCGCCGCGCCATAAAATACAATTCTGTGCTTGAACTTTGGCTCGAAACCTAAAAAATAACCCTACATCACGTTAGAAGTACGTGCGCAATTCTCTAGAGGGCGATTATTTTCGTTTTATAGCAATCTACAATGAATTTCACGTAAGGTTAACCGTGCTGGAGATTTCAAACGTCAGATATGACGGTGTTTAGTGTCATAATATATGTGTTATAACTGAGTTAATTTAAATAAGCCTGTTCTAGTTAATAGTTATATTACTCAGAAACACGTTGGCTAAGTTAAAACTGGAGCGTGTCAAATTCGTCAAGTCCAAATGAACGCGATACAGAAATAACGCGGCTATTTCATTGGTTGGCGTCGATTTTGTCTGCTTGCTTAGTTCGCGCTAGTTGTAAATTGAGGTTAATGTCGCGTGAACTCTGGACAAAATGACGACGGAACTGCAGTTACTCTGTATTGATGCTAGGGTAAAAGAGATTACAGGAATTTATTGCAGCTTTTCGGAAAAGGAAACGATAGGCGGTAACTTTCAAAGACGCAAGAAAGTTTAAAACTGTAAAACTAGAAACCAGAAAAAAACAGCACTGATAATTTTACTTTCATATAACTCATTCTTCTTAGTATAAAACATCAATCAATATCCATCGAAGGCCTACTTATCAATAAACCCCTCGTAACCCGCAATATTATCTCAGAACTACGTAATAACGATACTGGAATAGGTAATCGCTGATGTACCTTCCACACGAAGGCCGTTCACAAGCAGACATATCGTGTCGCCACTCAACCTATCGATACTAACACGTATTTGAACCGTTCTAGTCACGAAACCCTACATGTAGCATCGACATTTCATTCCATTAGACGGAGACGCAAAACAGGTGACAATCAACACGTTACAGAAAGGGACAACAAAAAAAACAAAACACGTTGTGTTCGACAAACCACTCGTTCGTTTCAATACGGCATACGGAATAATGGAATCAGCTGGTATCAAACGAAATTATCACCTCGCATGTAACACAAGTTGGATTGTCAAAGACTAATGTAATGTAAAGATATCACGCGCGGGGTTTCCAGCTAACACCTGAACGGAATGGATCGATATACAACGTGGTTTACAAACCAGTTAAAGGGTAACACAATCGTTATTTTGGCTTCAACAAACAAACCTTTAAATTAAATACAAAATGTAAATAATGTTCCCTGTGATTGCTTTGTTTCTGAGAAGCTGGAAATTGGAAGGGATTGTAGGAGTGTAACTGATTTTGAATACCTAATGCTTTAGGGATAAATACTCTTAGATATGGAATAATCATAGAGCAAACTTTGTAACATGTTGTATATGTTACGGCTAATACCCGAAGTGCGGCTACACCTAGTTTTAGCCGGTTAGAAGTGTTTATTATATGGAAAACTGTAAAAAAAAAATTAATCCTATGTATATAAAAACTGGCTTCAATCATGAGTCGACGGGTGACTTTTTCTGGGTGGTATCAAAAAAGTAACCTAACTAACCTAACCTATTGATGTTCTAACCGGCTAAAACTAGGTGTAGCCGCACTTCGGGTATTAGCCGTAACATATATATATATATATAATGTTATAGGGTCTAAATCGATTATCATTGTAGTACCGCGTATCTTGCTACAATACCCGCAAAATCAAAATCTGTTACGGTCCAAAATGGAGCAGAAGGAATGAATAATGAATTTGAAAATGGAATCGTTATATCTGAACTCCTGAAGGAAATCATAACGGTTGGATTTCAGGCGTGATTTACATGACATGCTTTCAACCAAAGATTTAGTGGTGGAATTGTTTTTTTTCTTCAATAAAAGCCTCTTTTATGTTGCGCGTGTTACTGGCCAGGTATAAAATAAATCGACAAACGCCGTATAAATTGCCTCTGCGGAGGTAACGTAACAATTTTCAAGGGTTTAGGATCTTATTTATTGTATTTTTTTTCTCGGGGACTTCGGTAGAACACGTATTTATTGATAATGGATATACGCTTTTGTTGGATGCGAACGGGATGAATTGAAAATCAAACTATATACGGGGAGTAAGTATTGCGGAATTGATGTTTATTGGCTTGTTATCTTAAAATTTATTGGGGTCTCCCTTTTTTATTTAATTATTTTGGACGAACTTTACTTTGTTTTCATGTTATGGTTGATGAAAAAAAAAAGTTTTTTGTGAAAAATATTAGTGTTTTTTAGTATATCAGCTATTAAACAAGCGAGTTCTGGTTAAACTAAGCAAGTGTTTGTGTTTTTCGATCAGATTGTAGAAACAAAAACTGTGACAATCAAATAATTGTTCCAACTTTTGTCTGAACAAGTATTCGATTTCACATTACATACGCTCAAGGATTAAATGTCAATTAAAGGTACTTTACTCTACGTAGAGGCAACTCACCGATATAAACACCTCCTCCGCCTGCTGCAGTATGGCGATCCGGCTCCAGCCGAACTTCTGCATGAGCTTGATGCGCGTCGGGTTGTGCACCGTGGCCGACGGGTGCGTGCGGAACAAGGTGGGGAAGCGCGCGCGGTCCGACAGCGCGGGCGACGACGCGCCGTAGCACAGCTGCGGAGGTGTCAATTACGAGTCAAGATGTTTTACTATAAACATGGTTATATAAAAAAAAAACTTTTTATAGCTGGCGGAGAAATAATTGTTTTATTATATATATTTTATGATATAGCATGCTCACCAAACACGTGATCACCGCCGCCCATGACTACCCGCAACACTGTGGATGTTGGGGGTGAGTTGCTGGGCCTTTGAGAAAATTGGGCACCGGATACCGCACTCACCGAACGAAACGCAGGAACATCGTCCTACTTCACGTTGGTTTTCTGTGCGACGGTGGTATTTCACCGGTCGAGTCAGCCCAGTAATCGCTGCAGACTGAGCCTACTACTCTTCCAAAATTAATAATAGCCACCTATAGGTATACATCTTACTGTTGAGCCCATACCACTTTCTTGGATAGCCAGAGAGATTGAGACGAATTCCACCGCGGGGTCAAATATAAAATTATAGCAGCTGTCTTTTTGGATTGGTCTTATGATATGGCGTTTTGTTAAAAGCAAAAATGCGCACTGCAAGCAATACCTATTTTTCTTTCTGATAGATACATAGGTCGATTCATTTAATAGGTAATAATTAAACACTGAAGCATCTAGTTACTGCTTATAGCACAATTTCGATGAGATTAGAATTAAAAGTTACAATTTTAAAGAGCCCTTAGAAATCTTTTATTTTTAAAGAAATATGAAATGAAATAAACCAAGTATGTTTAAGTTTGAGCTATATATATGACTAGCATTTGTTAGGTATTTAATATTGATATTTATAGACTTGATGTAGCACTTATTTGGACAAATCGAGAAATCCGACAGTCTCCGATTCGTAGCAGATAAAAGTATAATTTTATAGGAAGCCGTCAAAACAGTGTCATAAATAATACCATCCCTCCGTCATTACGACTAGTTATGACTACTTTGGTCGCTGACCTAATGAAATTAAGTAATATTTTTCATTAGTTTGTTTTTCTAGGAAATGAAATAAAACATAAGCTTACGTTGCTGTTAATTGAAATGTTTGCGTAATGAGATTATTATTTTATTTACATGTTATTAAAATTATTATATATCCACAGATCTAGCTCGTTTTTAGTTGCTGAAACAATTAGAAGCTATTCTGAAACTGAAAGATTAACTAAACTGAACTACATTTTGATTACAAAGTTATTATTTTTGGTGAATTGTAGCGAAGAGTTTGCTACAACATGGTCGCGTTTGTGTTTTGTTTTAGAAGTTCTGTTGAATTTGTGTTCAAATCATTGAGATGAGTATCCTTAGTGACATTGTTCATATAAATTTCATTTGTTACAACATCATTAAATATAGTTGTGAGTTCATTTGTTTCGTTTATTTTAGTTGCTGACTCAGCACGTAGAGTTGTCTCTCCAGTAGTTAATTCGTGTAGAGTTGTAGATTCATGAGTAGTTTCATTTCTGGTCCGCATGCCTTGAACCTGGGGCTTGTGAATGGCGGGGTCGTAACAACAAACCAAGTCGTGGCGAAAGCAAAAAGATGTCATATACAACATCTGCTCTGAACACATTTTCCGAGGTATGCAATAACCTTGTTTGGATGCGCATTCAGGATCTAAAAAAGATTGTTTAGGTAAACGTTTTAAACGTAAGTGGTGGAAAGATAAAGCAATTTTATATAAAAAGATAAGTAGTTAAAAAGTATAAGTGAGACTTTACTTAAATTTAAAACTTACGATCACCCAAATTGAAAAAATAATCCTTTACACTCTGCTTTACTTTATCCGTGTAAACGTATTCTGTGGCTAAGGTAGGATACCTATGACGAACCTTTTGTTTGAAATACTCAGTAGCATATTTAACTGACGAAGCAAAATCGATTAGAACTACTACGAAAATACACTTTACATTCATGGTTTGTAATTAAAATGATTCCCAACGATTAATTATTTACACAACTGTGGGTAATGAATCGATAAAATGAATCGATAAAGTTCATTTGACTGTTAAATTGGCCATATTATTGTAGGGAAAAATAGTTTGAAAATTAGAATTGTTTTATTGTTAAGATAGTCTGTAAATTATAACGCTGACTAATTAGCAAAAATAAACTAAGACATATAAGTTGCAACTTACTAGTTATTAAGGAAACATAAATATTCATACGTAATTTTGGTTGTTACCTAAATATATTAATCGAGATTTGAGGCCAAATCCCAATTAAGCCAGAGGCTGCTTACTCGGTATATGCCCAACCAGAAACTTAAAGGCCCAAAACATCCTCGGGTAATCGTGTGTAGACTTTGCTAAAACTATATCGTGTTCACCTCAAAATTAGTTTATCTTAACTTGTACGTGAAACAAAACTTACTTCAAAAGGTATCCTTTCGCTATTGTATAGGTTCCTCGCAACATTGCGCTGAGTTTTGTTCAAAGCGATTATCTCTGACCGTACATTAGTTCAACAAAAAGCACAAATTTGATAAATAATAAACGCGATTTAACTTTTCATTAAGGATCTAAAACATCTTAAACGAAAACGATGTGAAAAATGGAAACTATAAATAAAAAATACATTACATAGTTTACGTCAGTATAATGTAATAACATAGAAAAAAAATTAGAAAGCATCAAGGTATTACACCTTTTTACAAAAAAATATAACGCGGTAAATCGGTATTGCAAGTGACCTATTTCCATGTTGTAAAAAAGTATAAATGTGAACGTATTATGAACATAAATTATGATTTGCAATAAGCACCGTATCATTTATTCCAATTTAATGCATAAGTAATAAGTATTGCCCAGCATATGTTTTAATTAAGACGCAGTTTATCATAACGTTTGGAATTTTAAGTTAATGACTAGATTTTCATAATTTTCCTCTTTTAAATATTGTTTGCATAATTTATTATTGTCCAAACTAAACATTGCGAACGTATTTATTTTATTTCTGCACTGTAATTTTATATGTATCTGAAAGAATAACATATAACTATTTTTGCAAATATGTTTTTGACGTACTGCTGTTTTAATGGTTTGCTACCTTCTTTTAGGAGTTCCCCGCCTTGTCGCGGGGAGGAGGTTTCGTTATCAGGGTCTGGTAGTTATCCAAACAGAAACTAGGATTTGCTAGACTTATGCCACAACGATCGACCTTCGTGAACTTAGGCGTGATAGCAACTGTAACATTATAATACTAGGAGGAGGCTCCTGCCTGTCCCTTGGTCTTGCGATACCCACGAGCCCATTAACCATAAAAATAAGAGAAAAACATATATACATCTCTAGTACTCACAACCATGAGGTTCCACATCTTGGCGGCCTCGGCCACGGTGGTGCACACGGTGGAGCAGCCGGCCAGCAGCAGCAGCTTCTGCGGCGGGTTGTACAGCAGGTTGTACATCACGCTGGCGCCCAGGCCTGGCTCGCACTGCGGGGGGAATAGTGAGGAGTCGGAATAATTACAAATCTAATTCAATAAATTATCCAAAGTTATAAGATGTCATTATGTTTTAAGTAATAATACTTAAAATATTAAGAACTAGTGGCCGCCCGCGACTCCGTTCGCGTGGAAGTCGATTTCCTGTGGGAATGAGAAGTTTTCTCGCGGTAAAAAATACCCTATGTGTTATTCTGATGTATTACCTATATTATTGCAAAGTTTCATCCAAATCCATCCCGTTGTTTTTACGTGAAAGAGTAACAAACATCCATACCTACATCCATACATACTCACAAACTTTCAAATTTTTAATATTAGTAGGATTTGTTGTTATAATTAAAATTCATGACTGAACATTCGGCTTGGCACCCATTTAGATCTGACTTCTTTTGTTGTTGAAGTCAACAACTAAGGCATATAACATAATTTTGAACTTGGTTCTCAGTTCCCATTTATGTTTTTGTCGGGTCGTTTATTTGCTACTCTAGGACAGTGCCATCAAGCAGTTTTGGTGAGGGAAACATAGTAAGGAACGCATGAATGGATGAAATCTCACACTGTGTCTGGAAACCAATGAAAGTGCATAAGCCAGCGTGGTGGATTACAGCTCAGTCCCTCAGAGAAGAAGGCCTGATCACATTAAGTGGGAAATATATTAACTGTTTCTGTTATTATTTATTTAATTGAACTTTTATATAAAATATATTTACTAGAAATAGAAAACAAAAGAAACATTTTTTGAAAGTGCAATACCTTCACACAGTTCTCAAACGTTCAATAGCTGAAAGACGTTAAAGGATTCAAAAGCCAGAGGTATGCTATTTGCAATTCATATGGTTCAGAGCGTAGGTATTATGCTTTGATCTAGAATGTTGTAGTCCATCTAGCAATAGTTTCCCAAAGCTAAACAGAACCTTTTGTTGATCCAGGCTATTAGGAACATTGAAGCGTATACTCCAGATTGGCTTGATCGTACCAAATTACCTACACTAATAAAGTTTTAGGGTAACTATGTCCCAGCTGCGTACCAAAGGACTGTTTAGAAATTAGGTCGTAGATAAACGTGTCCATATACCAAAGTTTCGTTTAAAGAAAATAGGTTAATGAGAATCCCTTCTTTACGACTGGCGACAGGGCAAATTGAAAGCACAAAGTGAACGAAATTAACCAGAAAAATTACGACCCAATTTTAACCCTTACCTACGTGTGTAGAAAAATGTGGCTCGTAACGGGATTTTCAGAGGTTTATTTTAATTTTGTGAATCTGGTTATAAATTAGGTCATTGTGCTGTGGTGTCTGGACTGTATGCGCAAGATAATGCACGTTGTTTACTTAGCTCTGTTGCAGTGAAAGAATTTTTTACTTAAGCAAAAATGCACTCGAAAAAGCTTTGCATTAAGCCAGTAATGAGAATTAGTTTCCGCAGCAACAAATGCAAAGTTATTTAGTTTTCACAAAGAGATTGTCGTAACAGCTTAAAGTTAACGTAGTACCGCCCTTCCAAACTCTAAGTGTGCAATACTTTATCTGATCTTAACTTACTTTGAAGTTGCGAACATAAAGTTTAAAAGCATTAATTCCTTACTTAATGTGGTCGAACTTCAACTTTCAACTGTGTGAGTAGTTGCACTTAAGCTTCATACTTTAGAATAATACATTTTAAACTTTGAGATAGAATTATATAAGCTCCGCGAAATGCATGTTTTTGTTCTCTACAACGATAGACTCCATTTTTGTTGAGATTTTACTTTTAGTTTTGCATTTAAAATGCTAATTTAATTAATTTTGAAGTTAGGTATAGAAACTGGAAAAAGGAACGAAGAAAGCGGCGCGGTAGCTCAGTGGTCAGAGCATTAGACCGGTTACCTAAAGGTCCTGGGTTTGATTCCCAGTCGCGCAATGCTCGGAGACCCGCGTTCCCTTTTCCATTTTTTTATTTTTATATTGAAAGTTGTTTTATCTCTTTCCTTTTTTATTTATTGATTTCATTTATAAATTAAGAATTTTAATTATACACAAGCCTGATGAATTAATTTATTCCAATCATGTCCTACAACGAAGAAATAGTATTTTATTGTAACGCGTTTATTTTCCACCGCTATAATGTTATTAGTTCCCGTAATATCGACGCTGGTTGTAAAAGGCAGGTGCGTCATTTAATTTCAAATCCGTTATCAATATAAAAGGGAACGTTAATTTGTCTTCGAGTATAAATCCATGAAATGGGAAATTACTTTGAGTGGGATCGGAAATTCCATCGAATAGAATTTTCTTCCGTGAGCCATTCATAAATTGTCGGTAATTGAACGGGACGTCAGAGTCACCCTGTAGCTCTGTACGATTTTCTGTCGACTATTTACAACTATAGCCAATGGAGGGAAAGTCTCATTTTGGCTTCCAAATGCAAGCAATTTAGGGTTCACTGTACTCTTTTAGTTTATAATTAACCTTTCCCTACCTTTTACTTTATGATAGTATCATTGACTGTATCAATAGCCATTGCGACTATCATAGATAGTAAACCAATTAGCCAATTAAACGTGACCTAAGAGTGTCATTAGCCAATCGCACGACCTTTTTAAACTGCGACTGCATACAAATAGCAGTATTACTAGAGGTTATCCTCTCCATGTAGGTACTAGGTACATACATTTACAAACTTGCTTTTTGTTCAAAAATATGCTCTCTTCATCCTTCTGTATCACGATTCGTAATTCCTGAGTATCGCCGAGAATGCACGACTATTCACGACGACTCGCGAATATTGTTATAAAATGTCGGAAAAATCATCACCATAATTCATAAACCTTTATTTGTTGTAATTAACCTCGAAGTTCCTATAAAAATTTAATATTACAATACTTTCTAATTTAAATTATTGATTTTGTCAGCATAAATAGTTTTAGTGTACATGCTAGACGTGCTAGGCAGAAAGGGTCCGCATTTCTTATATTAAAAGTAAAGTTCGTGAAAAGCAATTAACTACATTTACGAAACAAGTCTGCAGGCACTTAACTAAATTTAATAAGATTCTATGTTTCTTTATGTTATAAATTTATATCGAAGCTATATATTATCATAATATAACAATATTCGATTATAATACGGGGTGTAACAAAACTGCTTCCGAAAACAAAAACTGAGCATTGCTGGAGGGGTACTGGATAGGGTTTAAGCAAAGAAAAAAAATATGATTACCTACATATATTTTTTTTAACCTAATTTTCCAAAATTGCGTTAATACTATCGGATTTTGCGATGATTTCAAATTAAATAGGGTTTTAATTTAATTTGCAATGTAAATAATCGCACCTGAACCGACAGTTGATGTGTGAGCGATGATTTCCAGCGGCGAATATGACTTTTCGATCTTTAATAACTTTTTTAAATTGAGTTTTCTGGGTATGCTGGTAGTGAATTTAGTTACTACTGAGGCTCAAGAATACATGGTTTCAGGCTTCGGAAGTGGTCTTTTTACACCCGTTATTTTGTTTGATAGAATAGGTACTCAACTAACTCAATGCTAACTAGATAAATCGAAACAAAAACTAACATACCCACAAGTTTCATATATCAGACGCAATGAAATCATAAAAGTTAGAAGTGGTTTTCATTGCAAACCTATGCAATATAAACCGGAGTGTATCTCTGTACTTTTTATTTCCATTTTATATTCCAACCGGAAGATAATGTTTGCCTTTCTTAGAATAAAATTAGTTTTGAACGTTGGAAGTTTCTGTTGCGAAGTCAGGAAGGATTATTTGAGCAAACATTGGTTATCTTCACTGAAGGGATATGTGGGGTGTTTCTTTGTGTGTCGGGGAAAGTTTTCAGTTCATTAGAACAAAGTTTGTCAGTTAATACGAGTTAGAACTGGCAGAGCGACGTGTACTTTGAATGGAAGAATGGCAGTAATTAGTAGGTTTATATTTAGAAGAAGTAAGGGTAAGAATCAACGCCATGGTATACCTAAATCTTACACAAAAGAGGTCGAAGTTAAAATTTGTAAGTTTAATTTGTTATTTTCTTTCCGTATTTAACTCTATGTGGTTCGAAATTAGAAAAACTTGTAAAATATTTAAAAGAGAGAGATGAGAGTAGGTAGTTCACGACGGTACCGACTTGTTTTTCGAGAAGTAGGTAACCTACGGTTGAAAGCTGGTATTCACAAACACAATCATAAATCTTTTGAAAACCGTTTACAGAGAATTTATTCTATCTATGTAGATAAATGGAAGCCAACCAGTGGTCAGCAAAAGTTTAAATTAGATCCGCAAAGGAATTTAAATTTTGAATGCATACCGAATTAAACAAAGCGGAAGTTAAATCAATATCTGACACAATTCGGCAGTTATGGGTAAGTTTCTTTTGTATTGCTCCAATTTATTTTTCCTGTGGTACCTGGTAATCAGGTAGGGAATAATTGCTCTTAAGGCTAGAATATGATCGGGTATAAGCAATACATGTCGCTTACCTTGCTGTCGTTACTGTGCAAGCGCAGTTTGAATCCCGACAGCAGGTCGGAGCGGTCGTTGACGTCGGCGAGGGCCAGCTCGGCGGCGGGCATGCACGCCTGCCCCCCCTGCCACCCGCCCTCGCCCTCCATCGGGAAGATGCCGCCGATGTGCAGGTCATCCTCCCGCCGCCCCTCCCCCGCGCCGCTCGCCAACAACACCAACAAGCCGCGCGCGCGCGCACCCCGCCCCCCGCACACGCGCACCACACTCTTGGCAACAACGAATAATTGCACTAACGCTCTCACTAACAACGACTTAACATCATACAGTGTTCTAGTTCGTGACACTAAACTACTTAATTTTAATTTGACTAGCGGACGCTTTGAAAATATAACGTTCGAGCGCGCAGCGAGGGTCGCGTCGGTTTGCGGTTGCGTTATCACAAAAAGGGATTGAAGGTATAGCCTAAGAAGCGTGAAGTGTTTGGTGAAAGGCGGCGCGTGCGTCGCGGAGGCGCGGGCGGGGGCGGCGCGGGGCCGCGAGGGGGCGGCGCGGGGTCGCGCGGGGCCGCCCCCCGGCCGGGGAGCTCGCGGCCGCCGCATGCTGTCATTGCCCATCGCCTTCATTGTCCCTCATCTCTCCTGCAACAAAAAATAAACATTCAAATATTATACAAAAAGCACCGCGATAAAGCCAAGGCGAAGATGGCTTACGCTCCCTAGAGCAATATCGGGTAGGTATAAGCCAATTCGGCTGACGCAGCTCAAGTGTGCCATTGTTGAAATGGAACAATTGCGGCTATTCGATATCTGATCTGTCGGCACCAATAATATGGCGATGGTTTAATATTGGGGTTTGTCGTCGCCTTGGGGTGACATCAAAATGACGAAGGCACACAAAAGGCGAGAAATCCGCAAGAAGATTTCCGTCCCATTTAGATATTGATGACGATGTGTTCAATTCTTTTTGCCAATTGACACGTAAAATATTATTTAAAGAAGAAGGTTTAACCGACCTTGAATAAGTTTCGTAAAGTTAATTGCAAAAGTGCTACTGATTTGACACTGAATAACTGATTAAAAATAAAGATGGGTCTACAGTGTACACAATTAACTATGTCATTAAAATCAATATACAACATTAATTATGTACGCTAATAAATATATTATGTGCCAGTTAAATTTTAAATGAATGTAGGTATCCACCGAAACACGATATTTTGGCGTTTGTGTTTTAAATTGTGTGACCAAATTTTTAAGTGGGTAGTAGACCCCTGGTTGACCACGCTTACATTGCGGTTTCTGAAACTGGATATTTGTTTTCAATGTGGGCTACCTCACGATATTATTAACTCTTCTGTAATATTTGTGAAATATATGACTAACACAATATTTGAGAAACATGTAACCTTATTGAGACAACATTCTCAGGCAAACTTCACGGAGAAAACTCGCGACACTACCGATACAGTAATAGCTTTCTTCTTCTTTCGTGTGATGCATATGCACATTTGCAGGACATATTCATCTAATGTCAGATTTTTTGGGAACCGCCTTCCTCTGATGTGGTTCCTGTAGGGTAGTGGCCACCCTACTCCGTCAGTATTGTTATGATATGTATCCGTGATTCAATACAAAATGCTAATTAGTTGTAGATACTTATTATTCAGTGGAGGTAAGCCACAAAGGACGACTCTCAAAAAAAGGATTTCCTTTTCATTTAAAATTAAAAACAGAAATCTCAAATATAAACCACTAGTGGCCGCCCGCGACTCCGTTCGCGTGGAATTCGGTTTCCCGTGGGAATGAGATGTTTTCTCGCGGTAAAAAGAACCCTATGTGTTATTCTGATAAACAACCTATATTATTGCAAAGTTTCATCCAAATCCGTCCAGTAGAAGAGTAACAAACATCCATCCATACATCCTTACATCCACACAAACTTTCACGCTTATAATATTAGTAGGATGTATTCGACCAAACCATTTAACCCTTTGCAAGTTGCCACGCAACATTGATAAACCCTGTACGTTAATATCTCCATCACGGATGATCGTCTCTGACAGTCAATGAGTAATATTGTCGATATATACTCAGTTCAGAATCCACACCGTGAGACACACGGAGACACATGATAAATGCGAGGCTCCTGCAAGTAATAAACCGATAGAGGAAGTGATCAATCAGGCCTGTTATACAGGGTGTTGCTGAGACGAACTACCTCGCGATCATATTAAAGTATAACCTGCGATCACGGAGATAAGAGGCTTTGAGTGGGCCGTTAACAAGGGATCATATTGATGACCATAATTTTGCATGTAAATGGTATGGTAAAAAGTGGCACAGCCACTCGATGGATAAAAAAAATCTAGTGTATACGGCTACGGCTATAATTTGCCCGTTTTTGTTACGGATATTTTTACACTGATTTCATAGTAGTTGTTAAAAAACACTGCTTTAAAAATAGTTTTTCAAATCAATTGCTCAAAGGTTACTCTCGAAAACACCAAAACCATTTTTTCAATCATGAAACTGCATGACCACAGTCTTAGTAAAGACTGTCGCCATGTTTATTTTCTTTCGTTCCCTCGCTCGACTCTCTTTTCGAGCAAAAGTCTTTACATTTTCGGCGGTAGACTGTATTTTGTGCACAATATTTGATACAAAGCCAATCTGCTCGCCTGGCCAATCATTTTTCAAATAGAATTTTCTGATTTGTTTCTTGCTCGGCGATATTTCAATTCAGGTCGAAAAGGCTTTCAATTTTCCAGTGTTCTTGCTAAAGAGAAAGCGTGTTGGCCCTTTCTAGAAAGGAGATGATTCATGTACGACTTCGGGAGGTAAAATGATTGTAATTAATTATTTTAATGTAAATGGCATATTTAAGGTTGATTGTATTGTTTGTAAATGAGAGACTCCTTAAATAACACTTTCAGTGATACTTTAAATAAGTTTAATTACGTTATGCAGCTAATAATCTAAGACCGTTTTAGGTACTTCAATAAATTTAATACATGCGTGTAAAATCACCCTTTATTCGATAGTACATTCTCGCATGCCATTACTATAATTGAATCAGCAATATCTGATTGATCGCATTCCATCCCAAGAGAGAAATCAAGTAAATTTGTAGTATTACGAGGGTCAAACTGAAAGTTCTTAGAAAATCAAAAACTAAGCATTCTAGCAAGTTATTAGTTTTATTATAACTTTTCAAAATAGCGTCCATTTACATCAATACATCGCTGCATTCGATGGAACCATTGAGAAAAGCACCTTGCCCACTCGGCCTTAGGGGTCTCTTCGACGGCGTTTTGAAACGCAGCCACTGCTTCTTCGGCGTCCATAAAATGTTTTCCTCGAAGTTTTTCTTTTATTTTCAAGAATAAATAAAAATTGCAGGGTGCGAGGTCGGGGCTATACGGCGGGTGACCCAGTAATTCCACGTCTGAGGTCGCCAAATAGTCGATCGTTTGCCTGGCGGTGTGCGACGAGGCATTGTCATGATGAAGGAGGATCCTGCTGCGAGGTCGTTTCTCTCGAACTTTTTCCAAGACAAGTGGCAAACAGTTGTTAGTGTACCACTCTGCATTAACCGTTTTCTGATCCTCTAAGACAACTGTCGCGTAATGACCTGTCTTTCCGAAGAACGAGGCCACCATCTTTTTTCCAACACTTCGACCTCTCTTCACTTCAGTTGGCAACTCTTCGGAAGGAAACACCCACTGAGCAGACTGTCTTTTGGTTTCCGGATCATAACAGTAAATCCAGCTTTCGTCACCCGTTAGTATGTCGAACACAGCATTTGAGTCACCTCCGTTAAATTTTTGGATCATTTCTCGGCACCAATCAACACGGCGGAGTTTTTGAGCCTCGGTCAAATTATGCGGTATCCAGCGGGCACAAAGCTTCCTGACCGCTAAATGTTCATGGAGGATTTTGTGCACTTGACTCATACATATGCCTAGACTTGTCCGAATCTGCTGATAGGTCACTCTTTTGTCAGTCTCTATCATACGCCGCACAACACTGATATTATCTTCAGTCGACGCTGTAGAAGGCCGTCCCTCACGCAAATCATCGGTGAGATTAGTTCGACCACGTTTGAATTCATTAAACCAGTTGTAAACTGTGGCACGAGATGGGGCTTCATCGTGAAAAGCCAATCGAAGTCTATCATAACTTTCTTGTTGACTTATATGACATCGAAAGTCATAAAAAATCATTGCACGAAAATTTTCTCGGCTTAAATTCATTCTGACGTGCACAGACAATTTTCAATTTGCCGCCAAATCGTAAAACAAATGACAAATGAATGAAATGTATACTCAATATTATTGGTAAAGAGTTCTATTTTCAAAATTTAAACTTATTTTTTTAATAAATAATGCTTTTAAGTTGCCAGTTCTAAAAACTTTCAGTTTGGCCCTCGTATTACATTTCTGCGAAAAATCAGCAATGTCGAACCAAAAGGCCCTTTGCTCCAAAGTGGATAGAAGTTAGAGTACACTAATGCAATCATGGCAACATTGCGAATTTCTCGCTAAATCATATAAAAGCGCCACTGGACCTTGCTACTTTATATTTGATGTTATTACGTATCTTTGTAGTGGCAATGTCGTGAAATCCAGCACTTGTGACGATTTCATTTCATTACAGAAATAAAACACTTTTTTATTTTTTACTAGACTGCGTTTTAACTCAGGTTGTGTTTTTCGTAAGTATTTTGATTATCTGCATTCTTAATGTGTTTGCTTTTTTATGTTTTCGAATTTTTTTAACTCTGAAAACTGAATAGAATTGAACTGAATATTCAAATTATATAAGTAAAGACGGACACTAATAAGAACAACCATATATAATGTTTCTACGAGTACATTGAACCCGCTTATATACGTATTGGGTCGCAACTCATTATGTTTTTTTATATTTAACACAGTTGTTTGCCCTAACTACATATTAAACTCCTAAACTATTTTTATATATACCTCCCATATAAAGCTTAGAACATACAATCAAAACACTCTAAGTGATTTAGAGCTCAGCCCGTTTATCTCCCGACATACGTACCGTTCCGTACTTCTGCTTTAACGGTTGCATGGAACATAAAAGTACCATACAAAGTAAAAACTTACTGCTTCTCCACGGTTTAACAAGAAGACCAAGGCAACTTTTTCTTTGTAAGACAATATCTAGAAAAGTCGAGCACCCATGTACTTATTTCTTGAAAGTTTGGAAGGTAGTCTGAGAGCTCTTTGCACAAACACTCGAAACAGAGGCTACCTATTCCGCTAAAAGTTTTTAAATTAAAGTGAATCCGTCTCTCAGAGTAGCTATAGCCCACTTTTCCTTGATTGCCTTAAGTTGTAAGCAATCTAGCAATGTTGTTTGTAGAAGAAAAAAAGAAGTCAGTGGGAGACAAAGTTAAGATTTTAGAGATTAAAGTAATTAAAATATTCAAATTTACTACCAATTATAATGTCTTATACTGCTGCCGCTGTTATTTTTTGAAACCGACGAAAAAAACGAAGACCGATTACAATTCGACGCTTATAACATATTTTTTTTGTTTGACCACCGTTATTTTTTTATTATATTGTCAGAATATCGCAACAACTTAGCAGTACTGTACTGAGCTTGCTCATGAAAATTCAAAGGCCTGCTAAGTTACTTTACCAGACAAGTGATTGTGGTCTGCTGTGTGCCGATAGATGTCCAACGTGTACCGTTACATACGTGTTTGTCTCTCACAGCTTAACCTAAGCTTAGGACAATAATTTATGTATAAAGTATATACAAAACAACACAGGAAAGGAAGCATCATAAATAAATAAAAAAAAACTCTAAATACTTGATAGCAAAAATATTTGATTTCGTAAAAATAACTCGAAATACCGTACTGGCCCACCTCGCAGCAATAATTTCATTTTCTAATTCCGCCGCCCAACGACAGCCAAATATTAGAACAATTTCGTTAGAGCGACGATTACGCTTAATTTAATTCCATCAAGTCAGATAGACATCTAAATGCGGCCCTGCCGGGACCCTCACATAAAAAAGTAGATAAGAATGACGTCATAACCTTTGGAAAATCACTCGCGTTGCCATAATTTCTGAAATCTTTGCCACGTTAACGCTACCGATGAATTATTTGCTACCCTAAATTTATTTTGAATTATAGTAATTTTGACTCTTGTTGGAAATCAAGTATTTGATTCTGTACCTTTGAAGAGTCCGCTTAATGAAGAATTTAAATGATCTACAAATGAATTCATTAGCAAGTGTAATTGCGAACTCAATCAGTATTTATGAGTGTTATTTTGTTTATTCTAAGGGTAATTTATATTAAATTATGTAATGTTAATTTCGTAAAAATATTTATACAGTAATATCTTTTGAGTCGAAAACGCTCTCAATTGTTATTGCTGCCATAGTATTTATGTATGAGCATTGGTTTTAATTGGTTAGCCCAATTCATGAAGAAAAAAAAAATCTGCTAGTCTATAATCTACACAAGGTTTTTGTTCTATGCTAAATACTTAAATAACATTAAACTTTAAACTCCACTTTTTCGTTTTAAAATTAACGTTCAGCAACGATACACAAGAGTCATTATAAAAAACCTAAATAACATTCTAACCCTTAAAATACAGAAGCTAAGACGTAATAAATAAAATTCAAACGGCCTAGTAACCTTTTTATTTAAATCGGCTAGACAGAATTAATTATTGAATGCTAATTTCAAATGCCAAATAGTTTAACCTTTATGGTTGATTGGATAGATTTATTTAGCTATGATAGGCACCTAAATAGTTAGTTATTGTACATTTGACCCGAAGATGCATTTCAGCGTGGCATAAAACATATAAAGTTTCGTAGCATATTGTTGAATGAAACACACGTAGCATTAAGATGGATGGATGCATTTTTCTGGCTTAAATTTTACATGTACCAGTATCTATGATAAAGTTTTATAATGGCGGTATAATTAGGTATTTAGGGTGCGGACTGGCCAGTTTTTCCACCACAGCAGCCTTATCAATACTAAATGGGACTTCGACTATGAGAATTTCAACAAGCAACAGCTCATACATTGTTGGGAACCTTATTACACGATTCGTATTGCGAGCCATTAATAAATAAAAGTTTAAGTCTTCACTAAAAAGAACATATATAAATTTGTATCCCACTGTGCTTAAAAAACATTGATTCATGAGTCTCGCCTACTACTACTACTACTTTAATGTCGCCGTTTGTAAGTCTCGTGTTACTTCAATTGATTTCACTGCGGACAAGGCCAGTAAAGTTTTCAATGCGGTGTAAATTAAATGCTCGATCGGTACAATAAACACATCCTATGTTTAGTAATAAATATATAGTTATTTTATACCTTTGCTACATGGTCAGGAGTTTTACAAAGTTGGTTACTTAAGAAATACGTAAAATCCTTTGGCGACTTGTATTTGATTAGACAGAAACATCTGTTTATGACTACTTTATTGGAGATTAAACAAAGAAAACTATACGTATAGAAAAAAAAAACAAATCTAACGTAACACTATTGCATGGTATTAATAACCATTGCACCATGTAATAATTCATTATTCGTGTCTGTTTGTATCTTCAGTCAATGACATGTCAATTGACAAGATTTTTATATACCTAGGCATTGTGAAAAGGTTCTTATAACAAGGTACAAATGATGCTAAAATAAGTGTCCTTGACGTACTTAAAGGTTCAGAGCAAAATTATATTCCCCAAAAGATTTTATTAAAAATAATCCTCTCATCTCATTTTAAACCTAACATTCCCCAAATCAGTTCACTCGAACGTAATTTTCTCACATCTCATCTACTCATATTTTCATACTCCGAAAAGAGGCCTAATTTTCTCGCATACGAAACCTCTTTTACTTTTATTACTCGAGTTGTATTTAACGCGAAGGCATTACTCGACACACGACGGGCTGAGTGAAGGCTGGATAATTGAATTAACCGCTAGAGCGCCGGTGGGTGCCACCACTTTCTTTGCCTATGGTTTCAGAACTTTGAAACGTACCATCTCAGGGGTTAATTACAAACAAACAATGTTATGAGGGCTACGATGTATGATACCGACGTAATCAGATATACGTATAGTACTTGGTTAAAAGGCACTTAGGGAACGTTGTAATTTAAATTGAGAATTAGAGACTCGTTAGATGTGGTTAAGATTAAGAGTTCCTTGTAAATTTAACTTGGATAAGGCAGTACTTCCGATTATTGAAAATAAAAATCCGTTCGGGACTAGCTGCGGAAAAGAGCATTATACGCAATGACTCGGAATTCTTATTAACATAGCTTCCACCTGTTCTTGCAATTTTGAAGAATGTTTGAAACCTATTCTCTTTTCACCGATCGAGCAAGACAAAGAAAGAAGACGTCAAATTGCTTGCATTCCCCGATCACCATAATTCACATAAGGAAATTGTTCAAAGACAACCGAACGGAGGCGAAATGTTACGACGCCGAGCTCGGGTTCCGTCTGTTTTTTAAATTTATTCACTTTAAGATTAGTCTGTTGAATAAGAGTGTTTTTATATTAAAAAGAAAAAAAGCAAGCAGTAAAAGCAATATACCTAAATATTGATTTATTCAACTTTTAGTATTACCAGCAATAGATCTAGATGATCTCATTCCAACTCAGATGTTAAAAGTTTGGCTTTTCGCTACTTATACACATTTCTGTTTAAACTCTTATATAACAAAACTTTGTCGATAAAAAAGACAGGTAAGGTAGGTATCTAGATTTTTTTGACCCATCTTAAAATGGTGGCATTTTTTCCAAATGTTTGATTTAAAGTTTTCTTTTACCCAAAGATAGAGTTAGTTGTTAGCATAATTTCATTTTATCTCTTGTCGACATATTTACGACTTTAGTTATTAAACGAGCAGAAGCAAATAAAATATGAACTTCCTTCCGTTATCCAGCTATTGATTTTCGCATTCATTGATTTATATGAGCGCAGAGAGAAATATCAGATCGTATACAATATCAATCATTCGTAACGAAGTCGCTGCACGGAGCGCAAATAAAGCGTTTATTTCAAAATTCGCTGCATTCGTTCATTCGCTCAGTATCTCATTCACTCACTCGCTCATTGTGTGACGTAGGTAGAGCGGGAGACACAGAATGAAAATTATACCAATTTATTCTATTATGCAATTCCGGGAAAAGGAGAGGGATAAAGTAACATACAGTAATTGGCTTACAGTAAAAAACTGACATTTTATGACTGAAAACAAAATGTAATGAAAGCAACTGTTAGGTAGGTATAATCACAAAAAATAATAAAATCAATAAGGTTAGCGGTTGGCGCACAGTTCCTTAAAAAGACACACAGATAACTTAGGTCAAACTTATAACACCCGTCTTTAAGGTCGAAACTAGCTTCTGTATGATAAAAAACGTTAGATACTATAAATTATCCCTACTAATATTATAAATGCGAAAGTAACTCTGTCTGTCTGTCGGTCTGTCTGTCTGTCTGTCTGTCTGTCTGTTACGCTTTCACGCCTAAACCACTGAACCAATTTTGATGAAATTTTGATGAAATTTGGTATGAAGAAAGAACTGAACTTGGGAAAGGACATAGGGTACTTTTTACCCCGGGAAAACTTCTTATTCCTACGGGAAACCGACTTCCAAGCGAACGGAGTCGCGGGCGGCCACTTGTACTAACTAAATAAATGCTTTTGTTTTTTGTGCAAATCAGTGACCAGTATCCGTTAATCCGTGACTTTAAACAATTAAACCAAAGAGAAACGGGTCAAAACACATAAATTGTCTGGAAAATAATAAGGAAGGGACACGCAGTATGATTAACGATTCTCGCCGGCCGTTTTCTTCACAAATATTTTTTGTGTGACATTTTGTGTACTGGCAGCCACTGAAACATTTCGTACAGCCTTAAATAAGAACAATGGGCAAGTTCTCGTGTTTTATGGTCCGGCTCTGTTTCCCTAGATTGTAATAATGAGGTCACAAAATAACATATTAAGTCTTATGTCACTAGTGGGAAGGACCAAGTTAGAATAGCAGAAGCCGAAGAAGGGTGACACTGTACAACGGCGAAGGCGGAGAGACTTGTTGGCTAAACAAATACTTGTTTTAATTAAATTAAAACACGACTTGTTGTACGCTTTAAATATCTACTTATTCTAATTATTTGTAAAATATTAATAAGAGATACAGTTACCTTGATAAGTACCTTTTCTTAAAATACTCGGGCAAATTAATTGTGTTGTTGCTCCAAAACATAATCTAATATTTAAAGCCCCTTTAAGAGGCTTGTCTGTTCCTATTATGCTAGAGTCAAGCAACTTAAGCGTACCTATTAAATATTTACTCGGAGTAGCATCGAGGCGTGCTGCCAAACACTGTCAAAGGAACAAATGAACGAATGAACGACAATAGTCTACTTCAGCAAGAGATTAAAACCAAATAACCGGTGTACATTGAACTAGCTGTACCTGAATGGTTTCGTTTGAAGGGTTTTGTTGATTCCATTTAAAGATGCATTAATAACAAGGAAAAGGTTCCGGCGTTGTAAAGTCTATTAGGGAATTATAATTTTGTAATTGGTTTCGGTTTTTGGGGAACCTACTAGTAAGACTTTTAATTGATTACATATATCTGGACAGTATACCTACCTTATATTTTTTTATTCATAAACAACCGCATAAAACCTTGCACTTAAGCTTTATAACTCAACAGACAACCGCAAAAAGACAATAAATTCCCCGCCTCAGCCTCCGTATAATATAGAAACACTCACTCGGAGATATATCGCTGATAGTAGATAAAGGGCCGTCTGTTAGCCTACCTCATTGTGCTGAGGTGTCTAAAAGCCATGAACACAAAGAAGTAAGCGCTAGTGAAACGGCGATGAAAGGAAAAGCAATTAGCTTCAATGCAAATAAATAGAAATGTATTGTAGTTCAGCACATTTGCATAGAAAGTGACGTGAAGCGGCATTTCCAAGTGCCCTGTTGGAACGTAAATACCGAGACTTGACAGGCATGGGGCAGCCCCCACAGTGTCTTTTCGAGTACGTCCCCGTCGTCTGCCCTGGACTCTCCCTACTTGGTGCGCGGTAACGCAGTGGCCAGTAGCGGTAGAGACAAAATCTCAAAGACCAAACTGTGAGGCAGTGATTTAGATTCTTATAATGGATCTATCGATGCGAGCGGATCCCGTAACCCCCGGGAGTCCCCCAAAAGGCCCTTCTCAGGGCCAGCCTGTAGAGGTGCAGGCTCAAGTGAGGTCGGCGAAGACGCCACCAGTAGCCCAGACGTCCTCGGACCTGTTCGTCAGGCCGAGTGATATGTCGGATGGGTGTTTGTCTGACGCATCGGTGGCGAGCGATGCGTCGGATAAGTGGACGCGCAAGCGATTGCGGTCGCGCACGCGCGCATCCGAAGGGTCCTCAGGGACCTCTTCTGTAAAGGCCGTAAAGGCCAAGCGGGGCCGCAGTGTACGCGGCAGAGGTCGCACTCCGCGGGGTGCTCCGAGGACGGAGGCCCCGTCGGAAAGCGAGAAGGAGGTCGCGCCAAGCGAGGCATCGCGCGCGAGGTACTTGGCGGCGAGGAATACTCCCGCCGCCAAGAAAGACATGGGAAGGCTGGCGAGCCTCCTTAAGAAGCAGGCGGAGGAGGAGGTGGAAGCCATCTTGGTGACCGCCAACTCCTCCAAGCTCACAAAGCCGGCTCAGGCGGCTCTCAGGGCCTCGGCGGCGTCGCTCGGCGAGATCGTCGCGGAGGCGATGAGTCGGGTGGCCTCAGATGAGACCAAGCGACTCGAGGCGATGGTAGAGGGCCAGAGCCGCGAGATCGCAGCGCTTCGAATGGAGCTGGAAGGACTCCGCCGTAAGGGGTCGGTGGCTCCTGCTGCCAGCGCCGGAGGTCCCTTGTCCCCGGAGATGCTGGAAGCGATCAGAGGGGTCATGCAGGAGGAGCGTGCCTTCGTGCGCTCCTGCATTGCCGGTTTTGAGGACCGTCTCCTGCCGGCCAAAGTGGTCCGGCCGCCATTGGCGGCGAGCAAGGGTCGCTCGGGGGTGGTGGCCCCGGCGGCGGGCCCGGCGCCGGTTTCAATCCCGGCGTCGGCGTCCAAAAAGAAGGCGGCCAAAAAGGCGGCGGCTGCGGCCGCACCGACCCCTGTACCGGTGGCTCCGGTCGCGGGCCCGTCCGGCATCCAGTCGGCGGCGGTAGTGTCCTCCCAGGAGGACACAATGCTGCCTTCGGCCACAGAGGCCAACGAGGGGTGGGTCGCAGTGGCCCGGAAAAAGAAGAAGGCGCCTCAGCCTCCTTCCTCCGCAACGCAGAGGCCTGCCAAAAAGGCGGCCCCTACTCCGGCTCCCAAAAAGAGCCGGAAGAAGAAGAGTGCTTCCTCCAAAACGGCGGCAGTGGTCGTCACCCTCTCACCAGAGGCTGTCTCGAAGGGCGAGACCTACGAGTCGGTGTTCGTAAGAGCCCGACAGACGGTCCGCCCTTCCGAGATGGGCATAGAGAGGGTGACGTGCCGACGGACCCAAACGGGGGCTCGTATTTTCGAGTTCCCGGGGGCCGACCGGCACCAGAAGGCCGACGCCTTTGCCGCAAAGATGGCAGAGGCCATCGCTGATGCGGCAAAGGTGTCAAGACCCGTCCAAACCTCGTCCCTGATTGTGTCGGAGCTGGACGACTCAGTCACCAGGGACGAGGTGGCCGCTGCCGTGGCGGCGGCAGGGGGGTGTGACACGGAGGCCGTCAAGGCCGGAGAAATCCGCAAGGGTAGTGGGGGTATGGGCCGCGTCCGGCTGCAGTGCCCCACCGTCGCCGCTGAGGCCGTCCTAAAGAGGGGACGGCTTCTAATCGGTTTCAGCTCGGCCGTGGTTCGGGCACTGGAAGCGCAGCCTATGCGCTGCTTCCGGTGCATGGCGCTCGGACACGCCCGGCCGTTTTGTCCGTCGCCGGTGGACAGGTCGGCCCTGTGTTTCAGGTGTGGCCAGGCCGGCCATCGGCAGGCCACCTGCACAGGGGCCCCCCACTGCGCGGTATGCGCAGCCAGCGGGAGGCCGGCGGGCCATGTAATGGGAGGGGCTAAATGCAGCCCCCCCACAAAGAGGGGCAAAGAGCAGGCCACCATCCGGCCAGCAAATGCGGGTTCCCGGGTCCTCCCGGGTTCCACTGACGGTGCGATGTCCGAATAATGCCCAGTTTCGGACATCGCACAATTATGCAGGTGAACCTGAACCACTGCCAGGCGGCACAGGACCTAATGGTCCAGGTGCTAGCCGAGTGGTCAGGGGATCTCGCCGTGGTCGCCGAACCCTTCTCGTTCCCAGCCTCCTGGCTGCGGGACACAGATGGAACGGTGGCCATCGTGCCGCGGCCTTCCACGGACTCCCCGCCCCTCTCGCTCATAGAGAGGGGCCATGGATACGTGGCCGCCGCGTGGGGGGATATCGCCCTGGTGGGCGTTTACTTCCCCCCAAAGCGTCCGGTCGTAGAGCTGGAGAATTATCTCCAGACTCTCACGGCGGCGCTTGCGCGATTAGGGAGGAGCAGGGTCGCGGTCTGCGGCGACCTAAACGCCAGGTCCACGGCCTGGGGAGACCATGTCGATAGCCCCCTGGGCCGCTGTCTAGCGGCCTGGGCGGCGTCGACAGGTCTGGTGCTCCTCAACAGGGGGGCAGTGCGCACGTGCGTGCGCCACAACGGGAGCTCGGTGCCGGACGTCTCGTTCGGCACTGCAGCCCTGGCCGCGCTCGTGCGCCGGTGGGAGGTGGACCTGAGGGAGAATCTATCCGATCATAGGTACATTCGGATAGAGTTCTCCACTCAGTGTCCACCGGTGGTAGGGGGGGAGCGGGAAGGAAGAAGGTCCTTCCCGCGGTGGTCCCTGATGCGGCTGGACCGCATCGCGGCCACGGAGGCGGCCTTCGTCCAGGACTGGTTCGCTCCGTCGGACAGTCCGGACGTCGACGAGGCCGCCCTCCAACTGAGGGAGGCAATGACCGAGGTGTGCGACTCCAGCATGCCTCGGTCGCGACGGCCGCCGCCCAAGCGCGCGGTCTACTGGTGGTCGGCGGAACTCGCCGGCCTCCGGGACGACTGCGGCGCCGCGAGGAGGGCCTTACAGCGGGCCCGCCGCTGCGCCAACCGCGATGCCGCCAACGAGGACCGCCTCTATGCCTCCTACGTGGAGGCCCGGCGCGTCCTCAAGGTGGCAATCCGGGAGGCCAAAAAGGCGGCGCGGCTGGAAATGCTGGAGGGGTTGGATGCCGACCCCTGGGGGAGGCCGTATCGGGCGGCGCGTAATAAGCTGCGCCCGATCGGCCCCCCCGTCGTTGAGGCCCTTCAGCCGGCGCTGCTGGAGGAGGTGGTCCGGGGTCTCTTCCCGGACCGCTCGCCGGATTTCGTGCCTCCCCGGATGGCCCCGCTCCCGCGAATGGGTCCTCCGGCCGACGCCGGGATTCCCCCGGTGTCGGAGGTAGAGTTTGCCTCGGCGGCGTTTCGCCTCCGAGGCAAGAAGACGGCGCCGGGGCCAGATGGTGTGCCGGCACGGGTGGTGGCGATAGCCACCACTCAAATGGAGGGACGATTTCGGGACCTCTTCGACCGCTGCTTCGCGTCGGGGAGGTTCCCGAAGGTGTGGAAGGAGGGGGCGCTGTGCCTCCTCCGAAAAGCGGGTCGGCCGGAGGATTCACCCTCCGGCTATCGGCCGATCGTCCTCCTGGACGACGCGGCCAAGCTCCTTGAGAGCGTGATCGCGGCACGCCTCAAGGAGCACCTGGGGGGGACCGGCCCCGACTTGTCCGAGGCCCAGTACGGGTTTCGGGCGGGCCGGTCCACGGTGGATGCGCTCCTCGAGCTGAGGCGCATCACCCGGGAGGGGGCGAAAGCGGGGGGAGGGGTGTTGGCGGTGTCGTTCGACATCGCCAATGCGTTCAACTCCATCCCCCACGCCACAATATTGGAGGCGCTCCGGTATCACGGAGTGCCTCCATACCTGAGGGCCCTGCTGACGGACTACCTCCAAGGCCGGGACAGTACGTTCGTCGGCAGGGACGGCCGCATGAGGCGGCGGCCGGTGGAGTCGGGTGTCCCGCAGGGGTCGGTCCTAGGACCACTCCTGTGGGATATCGGCTACGACTGGCTCCTCCGGGGCGCCCTCCCCGACGGCGTGGGTGTCATCTGTTATGCGGATGACACCCTCGTCACAGCGCGGGGGCGCAACTTCGGGGAGGCGGCCGACCGGGCGTCGGAGGGGGGAACCCTGGTCGCCCGTCGTATCGGGCGGCTGGGACTGAAGGTGGCGCTCCATAAAACCGAGGCCATATATTTTCATGGGCCTCGGGGGGAGCCGCCGCCTGACGCCCACGTCGTGGTGGCGGGGAGCAGGGTGGAGGTGCGGGCCCAGATAAAATATCTGGGCCTCACAATATCGAGCAGGTGGAAGTTTTCGGAGCACTTCCGCCTGCTCCAAGAGCGCCTCGTGAAGGCGGCGAGGGGCCTTAGCTGGCTCCTCCCGAATATCGGGGGCCCTGCGGTGGCATGCCGGCGTCTCTATGCCGGCGTGCTGCGCAGTATGGCCCTCTACGGTGCGCCCGTGTGGGCGCACGATTTGGGGGAGTTCAACCGTGCCCTGCTCCGTAAGCCCCAACGCGCCATCGCACAGCGAATGGCGCGGGCTTACGGCACGGTTGGACACGGGGCGGCATGTGCCATGGCGGGCACTCCGCCATGGTACTTCGAGGCCGAGGTGCTGGCCGCCGTCTACCACTGGACGGCGGACAAGCGGGCTCAGGGGGAGCCCGCAGCACCTGAGGAGAGGGTCGCCGTCTGGCGAAGGGCCCGCGAGGTCATGCTCCGCCGGTGGTCGGCGGAGATGGCCAACGCGGACGACGGGCGGTGGACCCTGGACGCCGTCGGTCCAGTCATTGAGGGATGGATCGACCGGAGGCATGGGTTCCTCACCTACCGTCTGGTGCAGGTCTTGTCCGGGCATGGCAGCTTTGGACATTTCCTGTGCCGGATTCAAAGGGAGGAATCCACGGCGTGCCACCACTGTGGCGCGCCGGACGACACAGCGTGGCACACCCTGGCCGAATGTCCGGCCTGGGATGTGCCACGTCGTCGCCTCCAGGCGTCCGCTGGCCCGGACCTCTCGCTGCCCGGCTTGGTGTACGCCATGCTGGGCTCCGAGGCGGTCTGGGTCGCGGTGGCCTCTTTCTGCGAGGACGTAATGTCGCAGAAGGAGGCTGCGGAGCGGGTGCGTGAGAACGATCCTCTCGCGCCCCCGCACCGCAGACGTCGAAGGGGCCGGACGAGGCGCGATCGCGCCCAAGTCCAGCCTGGTGGTGGCCAGTGGGCGGGGGACGTGGGAATCCACCTGCCCGCATTGCACGGTCCACCACCGTTGACGGGTGGGAACAATCGGGCGCTCCCGGTTGTTCCCACAGGCCCCCCTTCACCGCGGGGGGGTCAAAATGGGCCCGTCGTGCAGTAGACGGGCCCATCGCCGGTGAAGTCGTGGCGTAGGGCCGCCGGTCCGGGCCCCACGGCTTCACCACAAAGGCGAAGACGGAGCGCCGCGGTGTTTTAGTGGGTAGTCCCCTGGGCGACGTGTCAGTTGCCCAGGTGGGAGTCCCACACACGCCCCCCGCCACCCCGGTGGGGGGTACGGTGCGTAAACGCATTTCACCGCGCAAACAAAAAAAAAAAAAAAAAGACTTGACAGGCATAATTTGGTTTTATATTGCAGTTATTTGAATTGTTGTCAGTCTTATTTCTTTGCGGCTTTAAATGTAAAAAATATGGAAAGTTTAAGAGTAGGTGAAACCATTGAAACATAATAAGACATTTGTAAAACACGTCAATACAAAATTAAGTAGATTAACAGACTACTAAAATAAATTACTTTCAACAACTATCAATTGTATTCAAATAAAATCCTTAAAACAGAAGAAAGTAGACTAATAAAACGTCTAAATGACTTAAGTGCTTCCGCAAACTTTACAATGTAACAAATGTTAAACTTCCTGTTTTAGAATGCGCGTTTAAACTTTTTTTATCGTATTCCGGCAAACGCCCACCATTTGCCATGTTAGCACTTTACAAAAGCGACATTTAAAATTTAAAACTGAAAGCCGCAAGTCTATTGTTGGTTGAGTGTTATAGAAAATTTTGCACAACTAAAAGTTCTGTGATAAACATTTGACAAGTGTCGCTGGCCGTTTACGGTCGTCCACTTTGTTGGAGGCTTTCACGGAGAGTTGTCAGCCAACTGGTGTTTTAGTTGATTTGCCTTTTATACAACTAATTTACACGTACATTTAGGCATCAACATAGAACGGCACGGCAGCTAAGATTGGTTTGTTTTATTAAAAAACTGTGGAAACAGAGTCTTTGAAAACATAAAAAAAAAATTGTTGTTGAGTCTTTGGTTATTTTTACAATAAACAAGGTATTGCCAATTAAATAAGCATTAATTCAAATTCGTACTTATTTTAACGTCTTCCAAACAGCCCTATAATATAAATATTGTACAAAAGACTTGTACTAATTATAATATCTAGTAGCTCGCCGCCCCCTCAGTTTCACCTGCGGCTATATACGTGGGTTTTCTGTTGGAAAGGGAATTTTGCTGTGGTGAAGTTCACGAGATAATTTAGGTCATAGTTTATAT
Organism: Emmelina monodactyla; assembly: GCA_916618145.1. Classification (NCBI taxonomy): domain Eukaryota; kingdom Metazoa; phylum Arthropoda; class Insecta; order Lepidoptera; family Pterophoridae; genus Emmelina; species Emmelina monodactyla. The sequence continues at coordinate 7,470,310 of OU745304.1, read as the reverse complement.
CTTCTTAATTCAAGTGTAAATTATACATTTTGTATGATTGAGTAGCTATAGTAGATTTTTTTAGGCTTATCTAGTGTTTTCCAATTAGTTCACATTTTTTAATCTATTTACAATAATTATTTTAAATACAAAGTGCAGATATTTTAGGAACACTGACTGATATAAATAATAGGTGGCATAGATTTACAAAAATCTAAGATATTTTTTCTGTTACGTATATCTAATACTATCCTTAATCTTCGAGGACAGTTTCATCTCTTTTAATAGTTGTAAGTGATCAATTTACCCGAATGCGAGCTAGATTACTTGAGCTTTGTTACGTAACTCGCTGCTCCGAGCTCGGGGCATCGTTTGACAGAGCACGTATACGTTTCTAGCCAACGCCTCAAAGACCTACATTTCCTAATCCTTCTAGAAAACTAGGCGAGAGAAACTGCTGTTACTACAAAACATTCAACATGCATACATGTGTACCAATAGAATCTAGATGCAATGCAATATCTAGACTAATAACAAAAGTGAGCATATCTATACTAATATTATAAAGCTGAAGAGTTTGTTTGTTTGTTTGTTTGTTTGTTTGTTTGTTTGTTTGAACGCTCTAATCTCAGGAACTACTGGTTTGATTTTAAAAATTCTTTTTGTGTTTAATAGACCATTTATCGAGGCAGGCTTTAGGCTATATAACATCACGTTGCAACTATAAAGAGCGAAGAAATAATGGAAAATGTGAAAAAAAACGGGGAAAATTATTCATCCTTGAGAGCTTCCGTTGCGTGCGCTGCCAAAAACGGTTCTAGATACCAAAAATATAAGTATGAAAGAATTAAGGGAACTTTTTACCGCGGGAAAACTTTGCATTCCCACGGGAAACCGACTTCTACGCGAACGGAGTCGCGCGCGGCCCCTAGTTTTTAATAAAAAATATTGAAACAACCTTTTGAGTTGCTATTTCAAATAACGAACCTCGACGTTATTTTAAATATTGAATGGCGTGGAATCCTTTTGAAAATGATTTGGTATTTTGTTGCATAATATTTACTTTGTCGTATTTGTTTTATGCTACCGTTACAGAACGTTTGCTCTGAATAAAATAAAGGAAAACAATATTATTTCGTGCCTTCCCAAATATTTTTACTAATTTATCATTGTTAAAAAATAAATTGTACAAGTTTTCCGTATCGCTGTTTTCCTGGAAGAATAATTTGCTTTTACGCAGGACAAAGTTTGCAAATGAATCTATCACAAAAAAACTGCTTAGCAGTTTTAAGTGTTGGTAACAAACTAAAAAACAAATAATTATCCAACCGCCGAATACCCTGTAGATCATTCTAATGTGTTATTAAAATCCTTAGAAATGATATTCGTTGACAATTGAACCTCTTGCTATAATCGTTAAAGACAAGACTAATTTTCGTGTCCCCTCTTCTTGGAATTGTGTGATTAAGAAGTCTATAAATTGATCCTTCATAAAAGGTAGTGGAATAAGATTATTAGAACGAGATAACTTTGTTTATTCAAGATGTAGGTATTTTATTATATAAAAGGTTGGAAATTTAAGTATTCAAGGAAATTTAAGTATTGGTAAACGGAATTCCAAATATGTAAATAGATTTTCAGTGGCATAAAACCTCTTTTTTGTTACAAAATAAACTGTATTATCCGATCAAATTGAAAATGCTCTGATTACTAGAATATAATTTGCAGTAAGGCACTACTTTAACTTTGTAAGGATCGTTATATTATGCACTAGTGTGTATAATATTACCACACATGTTATTGGTCGGTTTATGGCCCTCAAAACGGTGTTTTAAGGCTCACTTTCTGAGCAAGTGTGTTGGAAAAATAATAACAACTTTCTTCCTTAATCGCCGCTCTATTAAACCTACAGTTGCCAGTAACATAAAATCAATTCTCGCATCTTGATACCGGGTTGGGGATTGAAAATAATTTAAATGTAATGTACCTGCAGAAAGATAAATTTTATGTCCTGAATAGGCACGCGCTGGGCCGGAAGGGATCAAACAGCCTTACCCCCACTCCCACCCCCTCCAGTTGTAAATTCGGCACGTGTTCTGGACGACTTAATGGCTTCGATTCCTTTTAAAATTTTATTCACCGTGAAAATGAGCAACTTTCGACGGAGGTATTTCACTTACCTGGGACGAAGGCCGCGCTTCGGTGGAACTTTTTTGTTAAGGCTTAGATATTTCGGTTTGTAAAAAAGTTTTGTTCGATTTACACCCGTAAAAGACACAATTTTGCAATAACGAAACATATAGTCAAAATCAAGTTAAAACAGGCAAATTACACCTTGTTTTCTACATTCTAAATGCCACACGGCCTTTATTCTAACCCTTTGTGTGATTTTCCTTTGACTTAGCATTCCACTAATTAAAAACCGCCATCTTTTCAATTCCCCACTTCCTGTGAAGTCACTCACTTTGGCTGGTTAAGAACATTGATGTAATTAAAACCGGCATTTTCTGAAAGAAAATGGCACAGCAATTTAACTATAAAAAGTGGTTATTTATAAGTTGTCATATATTACCATGAAATACGGACGTAGATTAAGTTTCTACCATTTTAATATTTGCTATCAGCAAACGCTGAATTAGCTTTAAACCGTCTATCTTTCAATATTACTCCACTCTATATTAAAGCTGGAGCGAGTAGAGAATTGTAAAATTTCTATCCTTCTATCGGGTCACTCTCGATTCCAGTTGTACGTGCAAAGTTTGCAAAGTCCAATTTTACATGACTAGAAAAATCCTCTTCGCTCCGAACCCACCGTGTATTCCCCAATGTACAGTCGACGGAAAGTTTAATTTTTCCTATATATTCACAAGAGTTGATTTTGCTCTGTTTTTCCATGCAGCTTTTATCAAGAGCCTGTTAAGCTTCGATTCAATCTGTTAAAAATGACATGGCTGAACGATCTTCATTAAAAAAGTTGGTTGCAATATCGCGATTTTGCTAGCAAAGTGTGTGGTGTTCTCAAAGTGCAAGTAAAAATCATTAAAATGGTAAGCCAAACCAAACTTGTGGTTCAGTTTGGAACAATACAAACATTCGTATGCATAATGCCAAATCAAGATTACATAATGAAATGCAAGCAGGAATTTCTTGTTAGTAAAACGGCGTGGTTCACTTGTTTTGGCAGCTTTTCAACAGTTTGTATTGCAAAGCTGTTGATAAGTTTTAGATGAAGTAATTTCTATTTGTAAAACATTGTGCTTTAAATTCAATCGTTTTGTTTTCGAACACATTCTGCGCAAAGCCGATTGTAGCGTGTTTTTCAGTTTAATCCTGCCCTAAGGTTGATTTAAAACAATTGAAACACGACCAAATAAACAAGTGTGGATTTAAAAGTCACACTCGGCATTTATAGTGACAACAAAGATTCTTTTAACCTTACAATGCAAACTGTTTATTTTTTTAAAGTGAGATTTTGATTACATTCGCGCTCCGCTCTGCTTTGGCGGTGTTGGTATAATTAATTCAAACTCTGTAGTTGCCAGAACAATATCATACCCCTTAATTAATCAACTCAAAGCTAGATTATTAAGTAATTAAAGTTCATATCTAACTAAATGATGAATGCAGTGAAAACTCAACATGAGTGCTCTTTTGGTAACTAATTGCGTCGTAGGTAACAACAGCATACAGTTATTCAGAATAATTAATCGTAGGGTTTTGCAAGGAGTTATCTATTGTATACAAAACATGTTATTCTTTACTCTCAGATGACGTGGACGCGATTTTTTCAAGTATGATAGCGACTTTCTGCGGGCCAGTTCTTCTTTGATCGTATTCTGATACGACGCCTTGTCCCATTCCGAAGGGTGTTTCTTTTTTCTTGAAGAGTCCGTTATCGATGCCGACGTCTGCGAAGTCTCGCACGTTGTAGTTGTTCCAGCCGAAGCAGCAGACGTGTATCTTGTCCTTGCAGCCGTGGACTTCGCTCAGGTACTTCGGTCCTATGCACAGCTGCCTCAGAATACAGATGCCACCAAGTTTCCAGCATGGAGTGGTCTTTAAGTTTCCTATAGAGAAAAATAGTCTTTACAACTATCTATTTATTAAATCAATTTATTTTTCTAGGAGACATTGCTTTTGGTAATAATAAAAAAATGGTTACTAAACTTACGGCGATAGTTGAATCTTCGGGATGGTCTTTTATGGCGTCGGTGCATCACTTTTCCGGTTAGATTGGCCAGAGCAGTGTGGTAAGCGAGCAGTTCCGCTCGTAAGTCCTCATACTCAACGTCTACAGGCAAATCTAAGTTTTTATCATTTGACAGCTGTTGTATTAATTTTCCACCGAATCCGTCGTCTTCTTCATCATCACATCTTACTGTGCACAAATTAAAGCTTGTAACCAAGTAGAGAAGTATCAGTAGCATTTTGTTAAAATACATGCGCGAAATCAGTTTTTGTATATAAAAAACGGTAATTCCTTCGATAAGAAATCAAATATAATATTTCGATAAAAACGAAACATAACTGTAATAGCTGTTTTATGTTTTATTGCCAGCCTGTGGCGACACTTTTGTTTGCATTTGATTTACATATTTTGTTTTAGTTAGAAAGCCTTTTGCAGTGCCGTATTTTTTTAACGGTTTTTGTGCTAAACTTTCAAATTAAAACAAAAAATCTAGGTAGCAGATATGAATTCAAAACATACCTAAATACGCTTTAACCGTGACTGTTGTTAAGTTATTAATGAGCAGTTTTACCTTTCATTCATTAATCCGTCCCTTTGTAATTATTATCTTTTCAACCCTTAGCCTAAAACTACCTGAAAAAAATCTTTTTAATCTTGCAGCGCCCTCTGCAAACAAATACCTGACCTCTGGTATCTCTTCAAACAAATTTAATACGTAACTTCAGCTTGCTGCGTCCACGCTCACGAATGCACGTTCCAGTGAATTATTGATCCGTTCCGAATCAATCGTACCATCGTATGATATGTATTCTCTCCGTTCCGAATCAGTCGAACCATCGTTTGATATGTATTCGCTCCGGATGTCAAAACCCGGACCGTGAAAAGATTTTTGCAAACGTTTGTCATTCAGGGGCTTTGGGGAAGGCTTGAGGCCATTTGTATGCATATTTGGTCCCAAATTAAGGTAAAGCCGACATGGACGTATGCTGGTCTGGTGTGAGCGTTCGAACTAGAGGTTTTGGGAGTCGGTTTTATCAATTTAAAATAAAAAAGGTTCAGTAAAAAAGTTATTTTCATAAAAATATGCAAGGCTGTGTAGGTATATAAAATTTATTTCCCTACTACAACAATGAATAAAAAAGTTCTTAAAACTTAACTAGGACAAGTCTAGAATATTCTAGAAAATTCCTAATACCCAGTAGACGGTACTAAGTTAGTGCCTATGAGAGATGCGGCCGACTTGGCCACACAGACTACATACTACGCTGTGGAGATCACTAACTTCAAACTTTAGATTAGTTTATAAATTTCAGAGGGTTTAAATTAAATATGTCTTAATCAAATTCTGCAGGTTTAATATGAGCTAGTAGTTTGCGTTCCGTAAGTTGAGGCTAATTAGAGTTTGAGTTTGAATTTTATCTCCGGAAATAAAATGCGATACTTTGGTTTTATTAACTAGTTATTATTAGCGATTGCATTAAAAACGTAGATGATAAGACAAAAACCATAATTTTTTTTATAGACCTATCATAAAATATGACCTTTCTAGTATTAACTTTTCGGATGGTAGGTATTTTGGACTGTAAAAGACTTGCACTTAAGGAAATTGTAGATAAAACCGAGGCTTACAAAAACAGTTTCATAAAACATACCTTCCCTTTGTAATGATAAAAATAACATAACGTTTTATAAAAAAACATATTCATGTAATAAAATGTTACCCAAACCCCTTTTTCGACATTGCATCCCAAACAGAAGATATCTTCATTGGAAAACCGATTTCCGAAACCGACAGGACATGTCCTTTTTGCGATGTTCTAATCAGAAAATGGCGTCGTATTGGAAGAGAGATCGGGTTTTTTAAAATCAATTACAGCTTGACACGGAATTTGGGACGTGCCAACAATCACGCGAGATCGAAACGTCACAAAAAACGCCAACCAATACGGGAATCGACAAAGAGATACTTTATACCTACAACGTGTTTCTGGGGTGAAGAGTCTTCTTTGTGATAGGTATTCAGTATGGCATTAGGTTTGGAGCAGTTTCGTTTTTTACCTACTTCGTTTTCTTAATAGTTATGACATTTTGAAAGTACTTATACGGTGCTATAAGTTGGATGTAATCTATGTCAACAAATGTACGTAAAATCGACAAAAAAATTAAGTAAACATGTTAAGCTTAGATGTCAAATAATCAAGGTTTCGTTAAAAAAGTGTTCTTACTCAATTCTAACTGTGACGCTATCAAACCACATACTTTGTCCCTATATTTTCGTGATCACGTGCAAAACTGGTGAACCTCACACGAAACTCATTAACATTTACGGCCAAACTACAAGGGTTTAAGGTCCCGACCTGCAATTTTCAATATCGTCAATAAAATTTGAAAAAGGGTCTCCCTCACGTACTGCCCTACACGTGAAGGTGTGTCGTTAATTGTCAACATGACACAGCCCAGCCCTTTGTCAACGTCAGTGCAGCGGGGACCTGTCACTTGGAACTAGTAAACATGAATGGGGTAATTGAATTAAAGGGTTATGTGGCTCTATAGGGAGTTTATATAACCTCTAGTTGAATTGTATGCGGAAAATATCTTTTACAATTAGCAAAACATACTTCCGAATAGCTCACTTTTTATTTTGGAATACAGTCAGAAAGGCTATAATTTTATTCACCCCTAATTCTGAAATTCTTATAATAATTTATACAATTCTAGCAGCTCTACTTAAGTTTTTTAATTTTAAAAATTTTTTTTAGCACTCCTTAAATTCTTAAACGAAGTGTCTTATAAATTCAATCACTCTGAACCAAGTTTTAACAGTCTCATTCCCACTTGCCCCGCACAATGCCGGTACAAATGTGGTTGGTTTTATATGAAAACTTTTTCAACATGTTCCCTTTACCCCTGTGCTATTCTGGAATGTTCCATGTTATGAAATGTTCTCCGCCTTGTAAAAACGAGTTTGTTTTATATACATTTACAAGTACAAGGGCGTTTTTATAATTAAATGTGGAATATGAATTGTATAATTTAAAAGTAACATGGGAAGAGATATTTTAAGAGAATATTTTAAGGTAAAGTTCAACAAAATCTTACAGGGTCATTACTAGTTAGTTTTTCTAATAATCTACGTTATGAGTCGCTTGCAATGGGGAATAAAAGTTTTTTATTCGTTTTTGGTTTTATTTAACCTATATTTTATTAAATTAAAAAAACAGTCGAAACGCCCTGATTTATGTACCTACCTAAGTAGCATCCCAATGGTATCTTTTTTAAATCTTTTTTTTTTAATTCTACTAGTGACATGTGAATCCGTAGATATATCCTACTAATACTATAAACGTGAAAGTTTGTAAGTATGTATGGATGTTTGTTACTCTTTCACGTAAAAATAACTGGACCGATTTGTATGAAACTTTACAGTAATATAGGTTATACATCAGAATAACACATAGGGTACTTTTTACCGCGAGAAAGCTTTTCATTCCCACGGGAAACCGATTTCCACGCGAACGTAGTCGCCGGCGGCCACTAGTCTTAAATAATGTATACAACATTAAATTGGTTATTTAAATAAATCTGCGTGGAATTTCCATCAAGCCACTGGACCATAGAACCTAAATGATTAATCGCCTCAAAAATGTCATTTAGCTTTGAGCTAATACTTTAAATTGATTTTAACAAAGTTTGATGTAATCGCTTCGAGGCACAACCGTAATTGAGTTACGTTAAGTATATTAACTAGAAAATTTAAGTAGATGTATATTATCAAACTTGTGGTTAAAAATTGTATTATACTAACCTATCACCCGTGCATTTAAATCGTTCATGGCACCTTTGCAAGCAAACAATCATACCCATACACGATTATCAAATAAACCTTTTAAATAAGTTTTATGTCTTTTTACTCGGCAGACAACAAAAAATTAATAATTTTAATCCCGTTTCTTTTATGATATTTTTTTTCAGCTTTGAAAAAAGTTCCAAATAAATTAGGCTTAAGATTAACAACAGAGTGCAAATCAAGGTGAGATGACAAAGAAAATACCGTCCCTTTCGCATAAAAATAATATAAATGTGTCTAAGAAATGTAAATTGTACAATTTTGAGGTTTTTACGAGTGCAGATTAGGCTTTGTCCCGCGCCGTGTAAATCCGGCTTAACGTCCGTGGGAAAACATTTTTGTGAAACAGTTTTCTTCGATATGGCATTACTTAGATGTGGAGGAAAAATAGACGTCGCAATTTATATAAAATTATTGGGTTTAAGTATATCAAATAACAAAAATATAAGTACTCGAAAGGTTTCTTAGTGTGAAAAATATTTATATCTTTTTGAAGCTTATCGATGTGGCTTTCGCATTGATTTTCAGCGTAATGACTGTCAAGTAATCCTATTTTTTTTCTTCTTGATCTTAAAACTCCTATTTTACAGTGTTCTCTAACACACTGTGAAACAGATGTAAGTCCTAAAAGTTCTCATACATTTGAAATCTGGCATTGGTAGACCACACTGGATGCCAGATTAAACCTGCTTGCTTTCATTGCCTAACTTTACTATTAGAACTAAAATTATAAGAGCGGTATTCAATAAATTATGTGGTCTGAGTTCACTTGTAAAGGTGACATTAGAGAATAGAAAAAAATCTCCCACCATTTCATGGATCAAACATTTCGTGATCTTATGTAAATAGATTTGCGAGGAAAAATAAGTAAAACGTTTGAATTTATCACAGAAAGGTTTCTGGGAAGAGTAATGAAATTCAGGGCCTAACATTTCCTAAGAATAAATTGAAGTGACATTGTGGTCCCAAATATCGGTTTTGGGAAACTGTTTTAAATATGAAATACATAAAATAAAATAAAAAAGAGATTAAGTACATTTTATTCTAAGCATAAAACTAAACTTTTTTTTTTGTAAAAACATATTTTACAATGTTGGCAAAGTGTAAACTTTAGGTAAAGCTGTAAAGTGGCCAACAAATTTTTTTTACACGGGAGGTATTAAAACAATGACGTAAGGGAAAAGTAAAAAATATATGTAAGCACGTGTACCTAAACTATTCCTACAGCGCTGCTAAATTTTAAACTGAATAATAATATCAATTTTCTTTCATGTTTTGGAAAAGTAGAAAAAGATAGATACAGTTTTTACTTGCACCATGACCGAACACCTAACTGAAGAATACCAGAAACGAAAAGATACATAACCACTTTTTAATGTCCGAATCGATATAAAATAAAACTTAACGTGTAAAGATAGTCAAAATACATAAAATATTTATAGTATCTGGCAACAGTGTTAATGTCACATTAAATCGGTAGGAATATTTGCTGACGACATTGTAACATTTTGCAGACGTGAATGTAAAGTTTTAACACTTTTATGCTACTTAAATACAAACTATTATTATTATTTATTTATTTTTATTTATTAATAATTTATGTACATATGCACAGTAAAACAATAAAAACAGTAAAAAAAATCAAAACATTGTACAAAGGTACTACATATCCCTTAGAGGAATTTCTTACTGTAGTCCTATGATCGGATTTTTTTTAGTAGAAATCAGAATGTAAATAAAAAATATATACTGCCTTCATGTTAATTAAAACACTGAAACTTTCAGACAGACATCATTAGCCACTAAAAGCGAACGGAATTGTAAATTTTCGTGATAAAAAGAAAACTGTTTATTCATGGTATTTTTAAACATTACCCAAGAGCTCAAAATAAATTAAAAAGTTGACGCCGCGCCGTCACCGACGCTTCATGAAATGCAAAATTGTTTTAATTACGAAGTACTGCAGGCTGCAGGGCTTGAAAAACTCAGGTAATTGTGTATAAGGGCCACGGAAATGCTGAGATAGCTCATACAATATGTATAACAGACATATTACGCCGCTTTAGGTAAATAATGGGAAAGTAAACAAAATTGTGCGTACAGTCACGGGAAAAAGCCTCGAGCGAATTGTTTATGTAATTTTGTTACTATCTCATTATTGGAATGGAATAGGCACTTTCGTGAAAATTGTGTTTTAAATATAGGATGTTTTATGAGTTGGTTTTGATTAAACTAGGACTCTTGCAATTGGGTTCTATTTTCATATAGTCAAATAAGATTGTTTACATTCACGCTCATAGACATTTTATACCGGATATAACTTTAAAAATATAATGCAGGATGCTGCGAGCGTATTTTGAATTCCAATAATAAATGTAGGTATATTAATGAATTTTAATGAGCCGATTATTAACATTCGGTATATTTCGAATATAAAACTTATGTTATATCACTACATAGTATAAAACATAGTTGCTTTCTCTGTCCTTATGTCTCTATGTATGCTTAAATCTTTTAAAACTACGCAACGGATTTTGATGCAGTTTTTTTTAAAAGATAGTGTAATTCAAGAGGAATGTTCACATGTATAATAACACTAGTGGCCGCCCGCGACTCTGTTCGCGTGTAAATCAGTTTTCCGTGGAAATAAGAAGTTTTCCCGAGGTAAAAAGTACCCTATGTGTTATTCTAATGTATAACCTATATTACTGTAAAGTTATATCCAAATCCGTCCGGTAGTTTTTACGTGAAAGAGTAACAAACATCCATACTCACAAACTTTCACATTTATAATATTAGTAGGATAGTACAGGTAAAGGAGTTTTACTCCGAATTTAGTTACCGTTTTGTTACCGACTATCCACGACCCTCCTCGGTTACGATTGTTATTGTTTAGGGATGCCTACGAGAGAAATTCGTACACAAGCAAAACAACGTTGTGGTTAAAATATAGGTATTCATGGAAATGATATTGAGTACATATTATGTACCGACCTGTCGTCCGAAAGGTCACTCTGATATATGTCAAACAAAGAAATATTGTAAGTACTTGATATTTTGGACATACCTAAAGTTAATGCGCGATGTTTTTGGAAATAGTCTTTTGATTAATTAAAATAGTTTTATCCCTCAGTATATTGTAATACCTACAATTAATTGGCTCATTAGTAGGAATGTGTATGAAGATAAATAGTTTCCGAATAATCATATAAATAGAGCCAGTCCGTAAGCACTCCGAATTATACTTGCAGAATAAATGCCAAAAACAAACATACATATAGCATCTTTTCATCGTAGTCAAATGTAAGAATTCCGTTTTTCACATTTTTTGGTACGAAAATATAAATATACAAAGTAGTTTTTCATGTAGGTAACTAGGTTGTTGATCTCACTATTTTGTTCCTAATCTTAAACCTTTTACCAACTTCTTACTTTAGCACATACAAATATACTCCAGGGAGTATATTGCTTGAGTAACCCACTCCGGTAAATTACTCAAAATAGGCAAAGTAACTTAGGTGCGCCATTTATCGAACTTGCCAGTACGAAAATGTAAAAAGTTTCCTATGTCGCTAAAATACTCCTTACTTTACAAAAAAACTTTACGCCTACGCTATCTTTAACATATGGCATATATTTCTAGTAAAATGAAGATTCCTTAAGGCCTATTTTCACACGCACTCAACTGCCTTTAACAAGTAGGTATCGACAGACTCTCAGCGCAATATTCTCAATGGAGGATTATTTTACACTCGTTACTTTCAGGAATAAACTGCATCATTATATTTCCTACGATTTTAAACGAGCAAAAAGCACACCGTTTGAAAATAGAGTAGAAATATTGCAGGATTTGTAGCAGTTTTTTACAAAGGAAACCGCTAGATAAGCTGTCATCGAAACGTAGAGATACAGACCCTTTTATTGGAATTATAGAAAATAACGACCCGTCTAAGCTTCATATGGATGAATAAAAAGTTAAAAGGAAGTTTTTTTCCCTTCTTATAATAACTATTTAATTTAGGAACAACAAGCTTTTTTTGAATAAGGGTTTATTTGAATAATTTGTTATTAAATATTTTTAATAATTCATTCTTAATTAAATCATTAAAATTGCATTGTGCCATAGGCAATCCGATTTTAAAACTTAATCTGTTGCACAAGTTCAATATAATCAACATTCCTTACATTTGGCATTTTGCAAAACAAACAAACACCGAATCCCTAATGGACTAACTTCTGCCGTTTCATACTTTCGCACAAAGATCTTATCAAAAGCGTCTTCAAAAGAGCGAATAAAGACTTGAAATAATAAAAGCGTCGAACCACCGGTCGACATTATGAACTGAAAAGCCACAACAAATCAAAGCTCAATTGGATCGGCACAGACTAATTTACCGTTGTCTACGCAACAATGGTACCACGGGGCGTCTCCGGGGGCGGAACAATATTTTATTGTAATCAATTCTGAAATATCACGTTGAGAACTTCGTTATGTTTTAAACAGAGGGAATTCTTTGTTCAGCTACTTTACCGCGCACGGCAAGGAACCAAGGGCGGTCGTCGATTGGACCTGTAGGGATTTTTACACGCTTTTGTGTAGTTAATGTATTTGCATTTTATTGCTTTTATTTGAGTTGTAAAGTTTAATTTACCGTTTACAGCTAGCAGAAGTATTTTCATATAAATGTTATTTTAAAATTTTTGTTATTACTTACTTATTTTAGTGATAATGTACGCAACCAATAAATATAAACGTAAGCCATGTAAAAAATAGTAGCTGCAACAGAGCAGGTAGCGGACGCTCTCTTAAAACGGCGGCAATTAATTAGACTCGATGTCTTTACCTTATTTCCTGCCAAATTTGTAATAATTAAAGTTCTAACATGCTAATTATCTTCCTATTTGTCACATCTTTCCAAAAAATACATTTGTATTTAAATACAAGGTTGTCTCAAGTTTGTAGTTAATTGTGTACCTCGGGCCAAATTAGGTGAGTGGGCCAATTAACCCTTTACTTTTGCGAGCCCCCGCCATTTGTCTTGCTGTGTGCTCAACGTTCATCTGTCAAAGATGTTTCCTTTGTTAATAATGATTATTACTTTGCTCGCCATCTTGAAATTTAAATAGGTGCTTTTAGAGAAGGCGATGATAGTCGTTCTACGTTTAAATATGTAAAATATGAGTCAGCTGTTTAGAAATAGTATACGTATGTAGGCGTTACGTTTATAATAATAGAATTTAATGTCATTTATAATGAATTATTGAAAAAAGATTACTTACTTGATTAGTTAGTAGATGATACAGATAAAGTTGTACGGAAATCGCGATATTGTTATTGCGCTTATATTTTTAGTGTTGTAATTTTGTTTATTTTTTACTTTATATACCTATTAAATAACAATATTCATACATTGACTCTAGCAGATTTTCATTAAAAGCTTACCAAAAAGTATTAATTAAATCAACTTTTAACCATTAACCTACGCATATAGGTAAAATTCCTTGAACATATTTTAATTTCGATCCATTCAAAAATATGTGCATAATATTTTTAGTGCGGAAAGTTTAACATTTATTCCTCGTTAAAACACACAAACATGTCTGAAACCCAGTTGTTACATAACATGCAGCCGGTAATAAAACTCACCTGTGGCTGTTTCCTTGTACAAAATGCGGTGAATTTAATTCAACAACAAACTACAATGAAATTATAGCCAATAGCGTGGGAGGTTATTATTTTTTGGCAGCTGAAGGAAAAGTAATGTTAACGGTTTCTGAAGTTTAATTTTCAAATAACTGTGGTACAGGTAAGGCTAGAGGGAAGCAATAGGTACCTACTCCGTTTTATTATTTGTTGTCGTTAGTGGTTTTGTAGCGATAATTAATGTAAACAGTTATTATCTTTGTAATTGCATACCTTAGAGCATTTAACCAAAGGAGATGACAAGAGCATTTTAGCAGGTACATATTTTTCAGGCACATTTTAGTGGGGGACGGGGAACGTAAAAGTGATGTGAAAATAAGAATGAATGGGTATTTTTTTATTGAACGAATGAAGTTTTTTAGTATAATTTAATCGTTACATTTAACTTTTCTTCTTAATACTACTTACTGCGATTATAAATTTTTAAGTGTTTAGTTAAAATCTTTTTTGAAATTTTCGGTTCGGTTCGATTTATCTAACAAAAAAAAGGATGCTAAAGAATAAAGAAAATGAGTGGGTAATGTTTGTATAATATTGAAGGGTTAATGCAAATGATCCTAGCTCTGACGAATATTTTAGGACCTAGATATAATTCAATACAAAATATAAAAGTCGGACATACTTATAGCAGATTTAGTAGAAATGTCGGACACATAACATAGCTTTCGGGTCCTTAATGACCCATCTTTCAGTGAGTATAATAAAAGTCTGTATGTTTTAAGTAGCAAGGGCGGATGAATGTGACTTTCAAGTTTGTACCTTTGTTCGTATACTCAATAGCGGGGGAACAAATTAATACTAAAATTATTTGCCAAAAATGTATTATTAAAAAATCTGTATTCCTTCTTTATACAGATATTGGAAGCAAATAACAATTCTGACGAAAGTATTTGTGTTACACTAAACTAGTTATTATGTACCTACAGTAATGAAACGTAAAAAACTTCTATTACAATCAACATTCCCTATTCCAAAGTTTTTGTATCAAATCTCCTGAATTATATATAAGTGCAGATTACTGGTGAAACAAATTACAAGTTACCAAAACCTTCAATTTTCAGTCACGAACTATACTCGAGAAAGCCACGAGCTATTTCAGGTACAAGCTCTGTTATTATTGGAAATGAAAGCAAAAGGAACCTAAATGACACCTTCGGGATTTAAACTAGGCTTAGAATAGTTGAAGTGAAATTTAGGGACCAAAGTGTCGTAATTTTAAACTGGATTTGGTATACCTTGTTTATGTTATTAAGTTAATTAAAGTTTATTATTTTAAGGGAGTTTAGGGACGTTCTGGAAAGCCTGAAAAGGTCATTAGTTTGGTACTGACTAAAATTAGGTTACTAAGGAATTTAGAGATTGGTAATGAACTAAAGAGAGTTTAAAAAAAATTAATCATGAAATCGTTATATTCAATCACGTGTTTAAAAGTGGAAACATATGTTTAGCATATTTTTGAATTACTTGACCCACAACTAAGAATACATTTTTTTTGCCTATTTGTTGAAAGCTAAAATCAGCAAATACAAGCTCCTACATGGCATAAGTTATTTCGGTGTTTTGAACCGAGAGCACATTCTAATTTTCTGGAATGGTGAAAATATTTTAATTATATAAATCATTTAAGGACATCGATCTTCGATCGAACTTTACAACTTTCGTTGGGATTCTTAAACAGGACGATAAATGCGTATGAGCATAGAATACACGACCCCTAACTTCTATAACCAAACCTTTAATATTTCCTCCTCGTCGTCTACTTCCAAAGATATGAAAGTTAAAATGAGTGTTACCAATCATTTATATAGCAAATTGATCCGCGGTTGGTCGACCACGGCCGGTCACCTGGAAGCAATGTTTCCGGAAGACCTGGCACTGATCACAACGCTGTTCCATTGTGGAGTGTCATTAGAGAGAAAACCAACTATATTTTTTTTATAATATAGCAAACAAACGAGCATGCGGGTCACCTGATGGTAAGTGATCACCGCCGCCCATGACTACCCGCAACACTGTGGGTGTTGGGGGTGTGTTGCTGGGCCTTTGAGGAAATTAGGCACCGGATACCGCACTCACCGAACGAAACGCAGGAACATCGTCCCTCCTTCACGTCGGTTTTCTGTGCGACGGTGGTATTTCACCGCTACAGCTAGACTCTACCACTCCAAAAATAGCTGTTTGTGAACGTTAAGATGTGGTTGAGGATCTATTAACATTGAGCTCGTGTATGTATTTTAGAGGTGGTCGTCTGGTCATCTTGTTGCAGGGAAAAGTTTCTTGAGAAAAATGGGCTATTACAAAAATGAAATTACAAAGTCAAGGCATTAAGTATAGTGCAGGTACTAAAAACCTACGTGCTCTTAACGTCACAATACAGTAGGTATTGTTAACGTAAGGTTTCTTTGTTATTGTATCTTCAAGCGAACAAGGTAACCACCTACGACACATCCTTTCAAGTTAAAATTATAATCACGTCAAGTTTGTGATCACAGACAAGTTTAACCATAAAGGGCACCTTGTAATGATGTCTAATTAAAGTTTTAATCAAGACACTGCCGTAACGTCTCATTAAGTACAACCCACCTAGTTTTAGCATCTCATTAGACAGATTCTAAAGTTAGATTAGTTCCGAACTGACGTGTTCTATCCTGACTTAAATCAGTATGCAATGTGCGTAGTTCGATAGAAGTTCTATTTTTAATGTGCCACGCAATTCAGAACTTTAGTACGTGAGCAGTAAAGGCGAGGGGCTTGATTGTATTAGTTTATTCAGTGACGCAAGTACGTGGTATTTACTTTGAGATCGTTAATCTGATGTGCACATGTAATTAAGGTAGACTATAAGGGAAAGTGGAATAAGTGAAGCTTTTGGCGTAAGGGTGTTTTTAAAAGCTCCTGGACGCACAACATTTTTCTCACGCATATTATCGGAAAAGAAGTAATAAAAAATTGAGGTTGACCTATTATTATTACCATTGCAATAGCATGCAATAGGCAATTTGCTTCAAAATAGAGGCGAGAACGCTAAATAATGCTACTTGCATTTTATTTTATATGCGAATAAGACAGATAATCGAAAATCAATCTTTTTCTAAGTGTGTTGCTTTACAAAATACAAATTTATTGCTAGCTATTGATTCTTATCAATTTCAGTCACTGTCTTATTCAATTTCATTTAAAAAAACAACTTCTCAGCATCCGAAAGTAATCTAAAATACTTATTTTCTGTAGATTGAACTTGTGACCTTTGATCAGCTATTGTTATCAATGCTGAGGTTTTGAAATTCAGTTATGCCTACAACCCAAACAAGGCTAACATTATCATAGGCCCGACAATATTTACCGAAGTAATAATAATTTATAGTGGAAGTTTCATAATTTCATGTTTGCTGATTCTGAAACCGCCCTTTACGGACCCTATACGTTAAAGTTATCATCCAAACATCGGATGGGATGTTTTGCAACGTTGCAAAATATAATATAAGGGATTTCCGTCGTTTTTATTCAGTCTTGCGTCGCCTTAGACCTAAGTTGGAATAAGATTATGTATTTTTCTTATGTATTTTTTAAATATTTTAAAGTTTTTTTTTACTTTTTAATAATGTTGAAATGCATGCAAATAAACCTTTGGAATAAACAGTATGTTGCATTCGAAAACGTTTAAATAATTATGTATTAAAGTGGCTTTAAATTAGCAATGCCAGTTAATTTCCAACTGACAGAGCTGACACTAGCCGTGACAGACACAATTTATAGCTAATAATAATTTTAGGTCGGCTCAGTAGGGCACAGTATTAAACTTAGCGTAAATAAATCTACGTAAATATTTTATAATGTTTTAAGCAAGTACACGATATGCCAAAGAGTAAGCTACTTTTATTTATAAAAAGAATATAAATACTTACTGGAATATTCCCAAAAAATATATCTTTTTACAAGAGTTTTATGTTAAACAAATCTATGTCTTTGGGCTCTTTGCTTAGAAATTCGTATTTTTCTTTATGATCATTTTACTCACGACACAGACACAAGTAAAAAGTTACCTCAAGGACGATGGTTCATCTCATTTTCGTACAAAACTAATGGAAACTAATTTAAATTTATCGTTGTAAACGAACGAAAGAATCGTATCGGGCTAAACTGTGCATTTACTATCAAAACGCTTAAAATATAAAGAAAATCCACTTTTCAAGTTTCGATTTCTTAATCATATTTGCGCAAATATATCGACCACAGCTAAGAAAACAATTGTTAAATTGTTTGCTAAGCTTCTTTTGGATAACAATCCGTTTAGCGGCATCCATGTCTTGTGTAAACGTACCCTAATACGAAGGCGTTTATGTAAAGTTGGTTGATCTAATCCTCGGTGCAGAAGCCAAAATCAATAAACCATTTGTCATCGATAGACACTCAAACGTATCTTCAGCCGGACTATAATTGCTTCATGGATAAGCTATACAATTGCGGAGAACAAAAGAACTATTTAAACCGAGTTTAATCATTAAAATAAATGTACTGTAATTATTATAGTTAAGTTACTATGTGCTTTAAATGAGACGTAAGATTGTTTTGTCGGTTTTTTATTCTCATTACCAACTAAAGCAAGCTTGAATAAGTATTTCTGACAGGCGAGTAGCCAGCTTACAAGAACTACGTCAGAAGGCATAAGTGTCTGTTCCTGGAAATTGAATACAACAATAGACAAAGTAACGAGTAAAATATGTCATATATAAACTTATATACAATTTAATGTAAACTTCGTTAATTAACGACCTAACAGAATAGGTACAAACAAGTCAAAGGTGTCACACAACCTTTTCTATATTTTACGCTTGACGACATAACAGCGGATCTTAATTAAGCAATCAAAAATACTCTTGTTAGTCAAATAGTTATTATTAAAAGCTGGTTGTATTCTTAATTGATGTAGTTGGGTCTGAAATTGGCAAGTGAATAAATTATACCTACATTTAGCTTCAGACCAAAAAATGAGCAAACCAAATTAAGATGTTTTATTTTTATGACGCAGATTTTCATCGTTTAATTATTTAAGCGTAAAACTATGTAAAACTAACTTATGCGGTTTATTCTTTTCAAAAATAGTAACGGTATTAGCATTATAATGCAGGTTCTACAATAAAACAGTCAGATTTTTATGGATTGCGTGATTTTATTGATCAAGTACAAGCCAGAAATCTTATTTTGTTTCACGCTTTCGAATCTAACCTTACTTTTGCTTCCATCTAAGTATTTATATCCACAGTTAGATAGAAGTTCACTAGAAACATGCAAGTACGATTTAGCAGATACTATCTATTCAAATGAGCTTCACTCAATGTTATCAGGTTAAGGTTACATTCAAATTTAACTTTCAACGTGATTTGTTGTTGTAAGTTGAGAATATTATTATTGTGTTGGAAAATCAAATCAATTTGATGTTTGTAACGTGAAACCAATCTGAGTTGGTTTAGTCGCAGTTTACCTATTCAATTTAGATGGTTACTGTTAAGATATACCTAAACGTGTGATAAAGCACCTAAAGACAAAATAATTTAAAAAATTTTTTTTTTTTTTAAACTTAACTTTTGACTATTTAATATCAAAATAATAAATAAACATTAAGAACTAGATATAAAGAACATAAACTTACTAGTAGTAAGTACTTAGTAGTAGTAAGTTACTACCTTCAATTGTTTTGATGCGAAACAGTTGTATGGCATTTTCCATAAAATAGCCAGAAAACGTGTTCATATTTAACCAAAAAAGGCCAATAAAGGTTGTTTTTCAAAACGCCCTCCTCTTTGGCACGTGAACCGAACCACTCACATTAATCTCCATGGGTACTTTGCGTCTAATTAGGGAAATTGTATCCGTTAAATAAAGAGCCCCAATTTCATTAATTAAAAGCTTATTGTCCGAAAAAGCATTTTTTTCGCCGTAATCAGTGGAGTAGCCTTCCAGTGTTTGTTTACCATTAATTAGAATATAATTCTGCTGAGATATTAAACTCACTTAAGTGCTAACAAGTAAGGTAAACAAAAGTAATATACAGCAAAGAAACAGTAATAATTCGTCAGCAAGTGTGTTAAAAAAAGTTATTCATCAAAACAAACTTGCTCTCTGTCTGTCCCTATTTATGCTTAAATCTTTAAAACTACGCGACGGATTATGATGCGGTTTTTTAAATAGATGATAAAACAAGAGTGATTTAAGAGGGAGGTTCGTATGTTAACATTAATAGGGAAAGGGGTTTTACTCCGAATTTAACGCATGCGAAGCCGCAGGCAAAAGCTAGTTAAATATAAAGTAATAAATTTTCATATCGCCATTGCGGATAAATATGAGCCAATTAATCGGTTTAAAAATGGCCACTATAACAGCTTTGGGTAGATAGATAAAACCAAAGTGTATAAGTATTCGCTTTTTACAGCCAAAATTCGTATTTTTACATGAATGTTCCTCTAGATGGGGGAATGCCAATCTGCCCCGCACTCAAGAGACGTGTTAGTGAACAGATTGCAGTGTTTAGGTACTTATACAGCAGGGTGCTTCTTACCGTCTTTAAGTTATTTATTGTCTAAGCTGCCTCTAACGATAGCCACGGGTGGCACATTCTACGGACATCAAATAAAAGTATGTACTTCCAACCACCATACTAAGGTCTTCTTCTTCTTCTTTTTCGAGTGATAAATATGCCCTTTACCATTAATATTATGTTGCACTTTAATTTCCGAGAACCAAACTCATAGCAGATCCAAATACAAAGAACAAAATCTTTACCCCGAAATACTGTTGTATCTCGCTAATAAAATATTTCCTAGATATAATATTCAAGCACATAGAATTTCGCTCAAGCGTAGTCACCAACAGTATGTATTTCTCCCTCCGTTGTCAACTTTACGTCTAATAAAGTCAATTTAATACCGTCATTTCACAAATAGCGCTCTATTTATCAGCAGAGGATCCTATTAAGACAAGTACCGTTCTCAAGTGCGTCCGAAAAGCTTTAAAAGTTGGATCGACAGAGCCTTTGACCTATCCAACCGTCTGAGTAAGTCATTCGGAATGGACGCCCGCCCGCATCGGCCGAATAGCTCGCGTGTTTAGACCCAGTATCCTTTTGAGGCATTCGGATAAGATTAACTAGTCCTAATACTTCCTTAATCAGATTATCTTGTTTCCCCCATGTCTTTGCAATATCAATTCCCTTTTATTGTTGGACGTTGACCGGACGGAATTGCGTTCGTCGTTTGTTAAGATTTTGCGATGTACCCGCGTTTTACAAACTACTTTGTATTCCGAGCACGAAGTTCCACATTGTTTTTGAGGCACGCCGTTTTATTTGTGCTGCCGATAAAATCAAATAAAGCCGCGCTGTTTTTACAAAAGGTTCCGCTGCGCAAAGCTTTTGATACTTACTGTTTACATTCTGCGGCTCGTATTTTAGAATAGCACCTCGGGCAGAGGTAAACGTTGAGGAGCGAAGTGTCAATAAGGATATCTTTAATTATTAAAGTAAACGAAAGCATTACCTATTATCATACATTAAGTGTAGGGCATTGTGTTTTAATTATCATATTGTATACCTATAGGTATAATGTAATTTCCATCGTATGTAATTCAATAAAAGAATAGGCATTTAACAGGGAAGAATGAATAAATTAATATACCTATCACAACTAAACTATCTCTTTCCACGCTTCACTACGTCGCAGCGGCGTAACATGATATATTTTATTTATAAAATGCGTTCCGACATTCTTACTTCAGGATTCCAGCAAATGTAGTGAAACGTCAAAGTCCAGTTGGGTTCAGTGTAGAATATGCAGCGTCGAGCTTACAGTGGCACTCCGACGTGAGTTCACATACCTGCAGGATATATTGGCTCAGACTTTGCAGCTGGGCCTTAGCAACATTATCTGTATTTACTTAATAAGATTACATAATATTTGGTCCTCTAACTGATCGTTTTACTGTCAAAAATTTGGTTATGAGATCTTTGTTTTTTTTTATTATTCTTATTTTTTTTATAAGACATAGGTACATGTTTGGATTTTTGTAAAATGAAGAATTGAATTTTAAAAAACACTTAAGAAGTTTTTTAACGTGGGAAATTCCGAATTACTTCGAGAAAAGCCACTTAGCTGCGGGCGATAAGCTAGTTTTTTTGAAATACAAAAATATCTTTAATTCGTAGCTTTTTAAGCTTAAGACGTAAAGCTATACATGTCGTAGCTGTTTTTCAAGCTCGTCACTCAAATAACTTTTATCATCTACCCACAAGTTACTGAAATAGTTTTATGTATTAGGCACCAGAGACAGATCATAAAAAAACTTTTCACACGACGGACATCACGGAACATTCGCATATACTTAGGTAGTTTAATACCGTCCTATTTAAAAAAATGCCAAAGGCAATTGAGCTTTACGAAGATTATATTTTAGGACTATTATTACCTGCCTTGTGATCAGCAATCTAGGAGCATAACTAATGCACATTCTTGGACGTAGCTGCAGAAGGGGCGTGTTACCTGAAACAGAATTATTTATCTAAGAAACAGGTACAAAGAAAAATTATTTACAAATTTACTACAGAATCATCTTAAAAATATTTGTTAAATACCCATTATTTTAAAAAGTTTATATTACTTAAACCTTAAGAAAATACTTGCTCTAGATATAAAGGAAGTCACTTATATTTAATTTTTTTACTATTTGACCATTTTTAATAAGTCATTATTTTCCAAATGTAACCTATATATTTATTTTTGGAATAAGAATAGACTTTTAGGTGCTTTTGAAATTAATACATATTAATAATTCTAAAATGTTTCACCACTTACAAACCTCGAGGGAACTTACCCTTAATGTTTTTTTTAAAGAATAATCATTGTTTTTATGAGCCACAATAGTTGCAAAATAGCTTGAATTTATGGTTAATTTTTATCAAAGCAACTTAAAGTAAACACATACAAACATATCCCCTTTCCCTTTAAGCGGGAAACTTAACCATTTAGGTAGATGTACATACGAAAGGGCTCGTCGTAACGATATTCACACTTCATTATTTCGTAAAGAAGACACCATAAGAGGCTCTATTGATTATCCATTTGCCTTTGTTTCAAAAAGAATTTCGGCGAGAATGGAAACCTTAATGAAGTTCGGTTATGACGAAAAAATGGCTCCCAAGTATAAAAATAAATGTAAGAATTTCGTATTTTTATAGGTTCGAAGCGAGATGTGGTTCTTTGTGGATTGACTTACGTAATAGAAAACTATAATAATTTTAGTTAAAAAGCATAAACTGATGAGCAATGTTTTATATGTTAATGTTTCAAATTAATAAAAATATAAATACCTGCTTGAGTACTTGAAAATATTTAAAAAAAAACAAATATAACAAACATTGTGCCTTCTTGTAAATTAATCGAATGACCTACTGATAGCTATCAAGATATGATAACTACAGCAATGAGTTACTGTAAGCATTGGTTTTATTTGATTCTTACACATATACCCCACGTACGCCGCCCACAACTTATACCACTAGATGTCCCCTAAAGACGGCTCTGGTGACGAAGGTATCCTACTGCCATCTTCGTCATATACATTACAAAAACATTAAACTTGGCAATAACTCCACCGTAGTGGAGCTATAAGGCCAACAGGCTTTCGTTTAAGATGTCGGAATGCATTTCCAAGAAGGCATAAGCTCTGAAGTTATCAGCTGTAACTGCAACTGAAGTTTGCGACAATATTGCAACTTAGTGCTTCATAAACAACTTATAAACAACTTTGTTACAAAACTGAACTTCTAAGCCTGATTGGAGGCAGTAATATTATGTGCTAACAGCTTGCACGAGTATTACAGGAAAATCAAACATAATTGCACTATAATGTTGTATAATTACTTTAATCAGAAGCGATTATTACATAATTAACGAGAATTAAATTCAGTTAGTGTTTGCGTTATGTTAAAAAAATATAAATGTTATTTACCTACTTGAAAGATAGACAAAAAAAATATTTTTAAAGAATATATTTTTTTACGTGTAATTAGTACTATTACTAGGTGAAATTTATATCTTAAAACTAAGAGTAGGTATTAATATGAATATCATTTTTAATAAATGTATCTCGTGGCAGAATATTCTCATAAAGCTGCAAGCAACCGAGTACTGAAGCTCCAATTAATTTGGCTACTCTGATATACGAACCAATTACCTTGTAACGACCAAGCGGCCAATTAAACAAGATACCTGCTACCCAAATACCATATCTGATGACTAGCAGTTTATAACTTACACTTAATAAAAAAGTAAATGTACTTTGGGATAATCCTTACATTTTGAAAGCAGAGCGATTTGTAAATGAGTTCGCTGTAACTGCGCAGCAAGTTCGAAGTTTGGCTTTGAATATGTTACTTACGTATAAAGGATTATTTCTTTTAACTAACTGTTTAAACATAACTCAAGTACGCTTTCATAAAATAAGTATCTAAATTTCATATAATTTCGCGTCTTCTTGTATGTTTATCTGCATACTTTATCTGAGAGACCGATTATTGGTAAAGTTTTTTACCATTGTTTCTATTTTATTAAAAAACCGTCCGAATCTTCGGCAAGCCATAACTGTCAAATATGATCAAATGAAACCCTTTTTTATGGGACAGCTTTAACCACTTGAATATTCTATTTCCTTTTGTTCTCTCTATGTTTTAGGCATCAAAGAAATGGACCTTGGCAAATCCGGGATTATCTCATAAAGTAGACACTCAAGCAAGCCTTCAATCCGTCTCGAGTCAAGCGGAAAGGTAAAGCTGGCTCGTAATATAATTATAAATATCATGTTGGCATTAGGGATGTTAACAAACACGCTTCTTTATCTTATGCGAGTTTAAATATCAAATAGATATTGTAAGAAACTCAAATTCTTAAAATTCCTAATATACCTAATTTAGGGCCGATTTTTCAATAGATAGTTAAAACGCCAGATATCGAACAGCCAGATAGCTTTAACTGAGACGAATAATAAAGTTTCAATTTTTCAATGGTCAGATAACCCTCTGCTAGCTATCCTAATGATATTTGTGCAAGAAAGAGACATTCTTATATATTTTACAGTTGTTAGAAAAGGACTGTAAACTTTCAACGCATTGACAGCGGGTGTCCCAATTGACAAAAAATTTAGGTATGACATCAAGACTTGCCGTCAACGATAATACATAGATATACCGAAAACTAGATGGAGCACACCGAAAAAAAATACAAATAAAAGTTACAAATACAATATATTTTAACATGTGTCTTGTAAACTTTGAGAAAGTATTTCTATCTTATTATATTGATTGCTAAGAATATTTTTGAGGCTTTTTTAAAAAATCGATTTGGTATTTCATATACTCAGAGATACTTTATGTTACTGTATGTCTTAATAACTACTTGGTATTTTAATATAATTCTCAAAAATTCCTCATTTTGATATAGCGTATCTTTAGCAGTGTGTTATTTGTGACACGCACACATCAAACGTATACTCCATCTAGAAGTGTATACATCTGTGATGTCAACAATAGCTTACTGCACAGATATTCAAAATTAAACCTCTTGTGATATATATTTTTGTCCCGTTTTGATAACTATACATTATTGTCTTCAAATAAAGTAAAATATCCATGGTTTTACAAAAAATAAGCAAAACACAAATAAATTATCCTATATTTACATACGCATGATGACAGAAATGTCAAATAATCTGTTAGATAACTGCTTAACTGAGGCAAAAAGAGGCAGCTAAGTTTATCCGCCAGTTATCGAGTTTAACCTTCTGTTAGAGCTTATCCGCTAATTGAAAAATTCACAATCTTGCTATCCATAGAATAAGTCCTATCTGAAGGCTTAACTGACTATTGAAAAATCGGCCCTTAATCTCTTAGGGCCGATTTTTCAATAGATAGTTAAAACGCCAGATATCGAACAGCCAGATAGCTTTAACTGAGACGAATAATAAAGTTTCAATTTTTCAATGGTCAGATAACCCTCTGCTAGCTATCCTAATGATATTTGTAAGAAAGAGACATTCTTATATATTTTACAGTTGTTAGAAAGAACTGTAAACTTTCAACGCATTGACAGCGGGTGTCCCAATTGACAAAAAATTTAGGTATGACATCAAGACTTGCCGTCAACGATAATACATAGATATACCGAAAACTAGATGGAGCCCACCGAAAAAAAATACAAATAAAAGTTACAAATACAATATATTATAACATGTGTCTGTAAACTTTGAGAAAGTATTTCTATCTTATTATATTGATTGCTAAGAATATTTTTGATGCTTTTTTAAAAAATCGATTTGGTATTTCATATACTCAGAGATACTTTATGTTACTGTATGTCTTAATAACTACTTAGTATTTTATTATAATTCTCAAAAAATCCTCATTTTGATATAGCGTATCTTTAGCAGTGTGTTATTTGTGACACGCACACATCAAACGTATTACTCCATCTAGAAATGTATACATCTGTGATGTCAACAATAGCTTACTGCGCAGATATTCAAAATTAAACCTCTTGTGATATATATTTTTGTCCCGTTTTGATAACTATACATTATTGTCTTCAAATAAAGTAAAATATCCATAGTTTTACAAAAAATAAGCAAAACAGAAATAAATTATCCTATATTTACATACGCATGATGACAGAAACGTCAAATAATCTGTTAGATAAAAGCTTAACTGAGGCAAAAAGAGGCAGCTAAGTTTATCCGCAAGTTATCGAGTTTAACCTTCTGTTAGAGCTTATCCGCTAATTGAAAAATTCACAATCTTGCTATCCATAGAATAAGTCCTATCTGAAGGCTTAACTGACTATTGAAAAATCGGCCCTTAGTTGAATTAACTACTAGAACCATATTCATTAAAAACCATTAAATAAACATGCAAAAGTAAGTTTGATGTGTTTTTGCACTTCTGCATGTGACCCAAAAAAAACTGACTTATATGACTTAAAAATGACACGGATTTGTTATCTACAAACTTTATGATTATTTAGGTAAGCTTAATTCAATATTGTAAAAAACTAAACGTATAAAAAAACGATGACACTAAAATGTTGGTTTATTCGAATTATTTAAATCATCGAATGCGAAAATAAGTCCGACCCTAGTTTGCATCAACATTATAGAATGTTGTTCCCTACTTGATTGCGACTTTCTCGTAATTTAAAACAAGGGTTCAAAATTCGTCTCTTGAGTATAATTTACCCCCCCCCCCCCCCCTACACCCTTGGAATAGTTTTACAGATGCTTTGTCCAACAGTTTACTATGTGACATTTCTTGAAGGAGGTTCTTTGTTTAGAAAAAGGCTTTGTTTACACTGGTCGAAGGAAGATTCTGGAACTATTTTCTACTAGCTTTCTGGTCTGTAGTTTGACCCATAGCTAATCGGATTTTTTCAAAGGAATTGGGTACTTTCCGCGGTTAAAAGTACTCCATGTATTTTCAAGTTATAGTTCAAAAATCAAAAAATCTAAATCAAAATTCTTTTATTAATTATAGATATGTAAGATATACTTAATGAACGTCAATGCTACAAACTTCGACTTAACCTAACCGTAGACCGAGAGAAAAAAGCCGGCGGAAAAAAACTTCCAGCACTCTTTTCGGAAATTGTACAATCATAACGTGTACATTAAGTAAACATATAAATTATTTTCTCGTACCTCAACTCAACACTATAAAAGTAAAAGTAAAATAAAAGTCTATGTGAATACCTACCAAGTTTAATTCGTATCCATGCAGAAACCTTGGCGTGAATGATTTTTCACACATTTTTCGTATTTACAATATTAATAAGTAATTAGATTATGAAAACTAATATTTTTATTAATAAGTAATTAGATTATGAAAAAAAATTAGGCTCAAAACTACTGGACCGATTTGAAAAATTCTTTCACCATTCGAAAGCTACATTATCTACGAGTAACATAAGCTATATTTTATTTTGGAAAAAATTGGGTTCCGTAAGATATTGCCACGAGAAAAAACATTTAGTTGCGGGTGAAACCGCAGGGCGGAAAGCTAGTTTTTAATATTTCTATAAACACTACAAGCGACAGCAGTTCTAGGAATAGAGCTCTTATAACTTCTGCAGAATATTTTATCAATTTATCAGCGTATATTACGTGCTATTGTATCTACACAGGTATTGCCAATATGAAAGAACCTTTATGGCAGATATCTGGTTGTTAGTGTGTTACTTTGGACCGAAATACCTCTTGGAAACTCAATAACTTTGAAAACACCTTAAGGACTACTAACAAAGGTTACCCTCGAAAAACACTGTATGTTCCACAAAGCTATATGAAATCTACGTATATTGTTCCATGTGTATTTATATGTTTTAAAACCATTTCATAAAACTTCAAAGTCAACATGTCATATTTTATATCATCCTGCTTGATAAAAAATACAAACTACATTATTTTCCTGTACCTATGTAATATTATTTTCATTATGAAACACCCTGTATAAGTTCCATGTTCTCAGTTCTGACAGTTTTATAACTCGTACGTTATTGAGTCGTTAATTATGAGTTAGTATGGAAGCTTTATATAAAGTATAACTAGTTAAATTAAAATTAGTTATAAGGTAAAGAATCTAACTCTCTTTAGTCGGTTGGTATGAACTTAAGTTCCTAGCAGTAATTGTTCAAGTTTGTATATTTAGATAATAAATAAAGAAATAGATCTGCAGACACCAATTATGTGGTCCTAAAGTAAGTTGCAGTAAGCACTTGTGTTATGGTACCACATAATGGACTAGGGGAGAACCTAGTTACACCCAGACACGAGCCAACATCGAGAAACCATTTAACGACAGTGGCCCGACCCGGGAATAGAACCCTGAACCCCATCCGCTTAGCAGTCCGGTATATATACCGCTTCACCACAAAGATGTTTCTATATTTGAAACTGTATTACGTAAAAACAGCTTGTAGGTTAATGATGATTTTACAGCGATAAAAATATAACGTGATTAAACAATAGCTAATTAATAATTAATCTAAATTAATAAGTTTAACGTTTATACTATTTTTTTAATCTATGTAATGAGTTTAACGTTAATTAGTGAAAAAAACTTGTATAAATTAAACATAAAAAACTCGAAGAAAGAAATACAAACAGATTAAAATGTCTCGGCTTTAAAGTAAAGTAAAACGCTCTGAAGAAAAGCAATCACTATTAAACTCTTTAACAGTGGCATTACTTGAAAGGTATATTTTTTAACCTATCGGTAGGGATGTTAAAAATAATTGATTTTTATTTTAATCGATTTATATTTTATAATAATCGATTTCTTAAGGTCGCTTTTTTTGTAATATTAATCGATTTTTATAATAAATCGATTTTATGATTTACATTGTTCGATTTGTTTTATTTATATTTTAGTTTTTGAGACGATAAGTTTGTAATTTTGTTGGGAAGTTCATTATGTCATTATTATTGTGATGAATTCATTATGTTAGGTTCATTATGTGGATATAAAAAGCAAGTCCTTGAATATTACAAAAAAACTTTTTTGCGAAAAATCTTTTTTTTAAATAAAATCGATTTTTATTTTATACTTTTTTTTCATTCACTTCACATCCCTACCTATCGGATGACGCAGCTGTTCCCGCCTACAAGCCAACGAACCCAATATCAGTAAAAGTTTCTTTCAAATAACTTTTTTATATTTAAAAGCCCCCATTCTACCTCCTGATTCAAGTTGGAGCGAATCATATAATGAAAACGTTCATATTTTCCGTTGAAATTGGCATCAATTTGGAAAACTTTTCCGAGCAGATACAATGATATTTAAAAAGTTTCTCTGTGGAATAACACGTCACATAGGAATTGTATTTTCTTTGAAAGTTCTCGATAACTCGGGCCAAGATAAGGAAAATTTGGTTTAGTGTATTAAGTAATGGAATAAATTTAAGGTTTTATTCATTTTATTCGGTGTAATAATAAAAATGTGTTTATCTTAAACTAGCTTTCCGCCCTGCGGTTTCACCCGCAACTAAATGGTTTTTCCCGTGGCAATATCTTACGGAAACCTGTTTTTGCCAAAATAAAATATAGCCTATGTTACTCGTGTATAATGTAGCTTTCGAATGGTGAAAGATCAGAGAAAAAATCAAATCTTTCCTCTTTATAATATTAATATTATAGTATAGATAAGTTTGGTATTGTTTATTTTATGACGTTGACTTGTAATAAAATGATTCATGCTCCATTGCCCCGGGGCAATTTTATTATTTTATCTAAAATTATTTTTTTCCCCACTGACCCGAATCTCTATAACCCACTGCCCCGAATTATTAGTTAAAAAAATTTATTCCCCACTGACCCGAATTCGTATTCCCCACTGACCCGAGACGTATTTTTAATAGAAATCAATAATAATTTTGTACAGTCCTGAACAGAACGTCTTAAAAAATACAGTGTCAAGTTTAACTTGTATCGGCCTAGCCGTCGGCATTGGATGATGTCAAAGCTGTTGAATTTATGGTAGTAACTTGGTATAAAACAATAAGCATTGTAACCAAGTGGTGGCAAATGAATAGGGATAACGATTGTGAACCCAGCAGTTCATCTCCTAGTGAATTAAGTTCTGTGGAATCTGAACGAAAAGGCCTCTTTTTGCTTCGCGCGGGTTATTAGTTTCATAAAAGAAGCGCAACAATATTATAAACTAAATCACCAGTTCCTAAAAATCATGTAGCGTTGTGTTGTGCCTTAACATTATTACCAAATAAATTGGTAGAAGATGTTTTTTCTATAAATATAATGCAAGATTGTCCTGATCATAAAAAAAATATTGAGAAATTCAATGATTATTTTGTAAAAATATAGATGGCGCATAAAGTTTTCTTAGGTAAATGGTCATTCTATGAAGAAATTTTGAAAACAACCAATATCATTAAGGGTTGGCATTCTAAAATTAACAACATGTTTAATACAAATCCTTCTGTTCTTCTTCTGTTTATAAAATGAAAGTAAATAATTTTCTAAAAGGTGTCCTATATCTCTAAAAATAGAAACAATATTGAATTATCCTACTAATATTATAAATGTGAAAGTTTGTGAGGATGTATGGATAGATGGATGGATGGATGGATGGATGTTTGTAAAAACTACTGGATGGATTTGGATAAAACTTTGCAGTAATATAGGTTATATATCAGAATAACACATAGGATACTTTTTACCGCGGGAAAACATCTCATTCCCACGGGAAACTGACTTCCACGCGAACGCAGTCGCGGGCGGCCACTAGTATACTATAATTAATGATTCAATTCAAGATAATTTAAAAGGGAAAATCACTTTAGGACATTGTTTAGAAAAAATATGTAGAGTCACAAAATAACCGTCTCGTAATTAAGGCTTAGAATAAGAATTTCTTATTTAAATATCTTTTATGCTAGTTAATTAAAGATGTTTTAACTTTTCATGTTAAGTAGTGGTTAATAATGAATGATTGTAAGAACGAATGGCAAACAAATAATGTTGTTGATTTAATATATTGTTTTATTACGTCACCTTAACAAATTTGTAACTATCTGTACGTTCGCTGCTCGGGGCAATGGAGCATACGTTCGACATCTCGGGTCAGTGGGGAATGATTTTAAAAATATTTAAAAATTGTATAACTGCCCCGGGGCAATGGAGCATGAATCAATAAAATATGCATCTTATTTCTTCGACAATCTTAATTTCCAAGTTTAATTCAAGCCAAAACGTTTTTATTACTCCTTTATGATAAGGTATTTTTCAATATAATTTCTACAAAGCTAAACACGCTTCGAAAATCTCTTTGATATTGGTAAAGAGTACTTGTGTTTTCCGGAACAATCGCCTTCTAAGTTCAAATAGTCAGGAGAAAGGAAACTATCCGAAGTGGTCACGTGGATGGAATACACTTCCGCACACAGGAATCGAACAAATATAAAATACTAGGCAAGAGAAGCAGCTTGTTGATTGGTCGAGCGAGCGTAAACTGGTTTTATCCAGTCGCGGCGCGTATGAGACTCCAAGTCTAGTTGACATGTCAACATACATAGCTGGCTTGTAGTAGTGCTCCTAGCGTGGTAATATAAGGATATATCTCGGTTCCAATTCTTTACCGATAGGTTTTTTTTTCTAATATAGGTTGCAAACGAGCATGCGGGTCACCTGATGGTAAGTGATCACCGCCGCCCTTGACTACCCGCAACACTGTGGGTGTTGGCGGTATGTTGCTGAGCCTTTGAGAAAATTGGGCACCGGATACCGCACTCACCGAACGAAACGCAGCAACATCGTCCCTACTTCACGTTGGTTTTCTGTGCGACGGTGGTATTTCACCGGTCGAGTCAGCCCACTAATCGCTGCAGACAGAGCCTACAGCTAGACTCTACCACTCCTAAAAAGATTAAGCACATTGTTCATACTGCAACATTTTTTGAAGTAACTATGCTGTTTTAAACTCTCTAGATGTTATGTCTGGCTTCGAAGCCCTTTTCAATTGCATTGTATGTGAGCTATTATAAAAACATAAAATAATGACAAAAAAACTTTTAAAACAAGCTTATATTTAAGTGCCCTAAAAATATGTTGTCAAACTACTTATATAAAAGCTTTTAAAAATGTAAGAAAGCATCGCAGGTTTAGTTCTGATTAAATTTGTAAAGTACGAAATTGTATGAAAATTACTTAAATTTTTATTTTATACCATAGTTTTGCTCCATAACTAGCAACTTTCCTTCACCTCGATTGGCAACTTTCCAAATACAACTTTTCCAGGACAGGTAAAGTCAGGACTAAGGTAAAATCCTTATATATGTTAAAAATTTATCAATTTAACCTGGTCTCTGAACAATTTGTATAAAATATAAGAGGAATACGCCCCCAATCACTGGCGGGACCAATATTCGATTCCACTCAGTAATCTTCTCAGGACTTAGGGACGCGTGTAATTCAATAGCGGAGCAGCAACATTCACTAAATCCTAAGATATTCAGTTCCATTTGGTTTGTTTATCTTATTTAATTTTGGAGTTCTACTCCAACTTTTCACATATTGACGTAGAAAATTATTATTTTTACTTTTCAACTGGGTATTAAGTAGGGAATTTAAAACGATGTTCGTCCATTAGTATCGTGTGATGAAAATGCTTCTGCAGCAGATAATACTGTTAATATTCGCCGATATTATGTTGTAAGGTGCTACAAGGTTTATAGTGATTAATTAGCCTGTGAATCGAGTTCATTCGCTTCTCGATGTCTTGTTAGGCAATTATTCTCTTTGTACATACTGAACGGTCTTATATTTGCCATCGACCTAAAAAGGCGTATCGTGCAAAGCAATGTAGTTTTTGGGCATGTTAAAGCCATTGATAATTGATGGAATTAGTGGCGGTGCATTAGTGGACTGCCAGTAGAGAAATTAAAGCGGATTTGCACAGTAATTACTAAAAAGTCACCATTGATAATTGACAAATTCTTGACGGTTACAAACAAATACTCTGTCGGCTGTGTGTTTGTTTATTTGTGTGCTTTGGGATTGTATGTTGCGGAAATATGCACAAGTTACATTACTTAAAATTTTGCAGAAAAGACTCTCGTAAAAAAAAACAAAAAAAGACTTGGTAAACACAACTCCGTACAAACGCCTAAGACAATATCATCAACGAGACTAATATAATATTAACAGCGTCTGCAAGTTTGTAAATACGTCATATATAATATCCGTCTCCTAGATTACTCAAGGGAGGTTTAAGGCTCTAAGGTTAGTCATGACGCAAGTATAATGGTGTGGCATTAGTGTGTAATGTTTAACGTGGCCCCCCGGGACACTCATGTCCTTTTCTTCTAACAAAGACTGTTTATTTTGGTTAAGGACACGCGTTAGGTTAATAGTTGTGGTAGGAAATTGTGGCATCTTTCTTTTATAATGGCTTTTGTGACGTTTGAAGTGAAACAAAAGTGAAATAGAACGTAGGAGAATGAATAAAAAACAATATTCGTTCCCCTATGTTTGGTGTTTGTACTGGGTGGCGCAAAAGACCCTATTTGGTTCAGCTATAACTTTTTTTTTATTAGAAAACTAGATTTAGGTTTTTTTAAATGTAAATTTGTGCCATTAAATTTCGTACCATTAGGATTTAAAGATGATGTCTTTTAAATGGTGACATCCAGAGTTGATGCACATTTGAGACCTATTTATGATATTTTGCATAACTTGCCGTAACACTTCCTGCGATATGTTCCTTATTTCTTGATGAATGTTTACTTTTAGAGCTGCGAGAGTCAGAGGCTTGTGCACATACACCCGAGATTTCAAAAAACCCCTAAGAAGTCTGGACTGGTCAGATCGGGTGATCTTGCAGGCCAAGGCAAATTGCCAAAACGAGAGATACCTAACTCGGCCTGGACAAGCGTCCCTCACTAAGTATGACACGATTATTCCACGTTCTTGGGGAGTAAACGATTCATGTTTATTTTCAGTGTATTTTACATTTGTTCACTACACAATTTTCAACAGCAGAATGACAGGAAATGTCATATAAAAAAAATAATTATATTTTCTTTAGTGCCAGTACTTTTGCGCCACCCAGTAGTTGCTATTCGCTTTTGTTTTGTATAGAGTATGATGTCATTAGATTTTTGCGTTTACGTACAGTTTTGAAGGTAATTTTATTATTAACTTATAGATTTAAATATTATCAATGCGTTTCGTTAATGGTGAGAGTTGATTTTACATCTGCGAATGATATAAGAAAAGAGCGCTACCGTTAAAGTAAGGGACGATCTCAGTAATATCTCATAAGACATAAAACATGATTTAAAATTATAAATATTAAATATACTACCCATTATATTTTACACAATTTCACTCGTAGGTCCAAAGGTAGGTACTGCACGCAAAGACATGCAAAAATATCACGTACACCGATAGTTTTTTTAATATCCAAACCAACAACTGCTTAACCATTAAAATCACCCAAAAAACGTATTAACCACACAAATGAGTCCAAAACCTTGACCTCGCATAGCGTGAACCGTGGCAGGATATTAAACTATACATTCATGTTACCAACAGAAAGGAGGTTACCCCTTACCCCTCGCTAGTGAAAGTAGTTTACGACTTACCCCGATCACGAACCCCGGATAGCTTTCGCGTTCATAACTTCCCTTCGAGTAACCTTAACTTTAGAATGCCTATTATGTAAACTAAGTCTAAGTCTACTGTTTACGGGCGGTCTGGCGATGGAATTTTGTAATACATGATCAAGTGGGTAGTTGAAGAATGGCGGGCTCAGAACTGAAGACAAAGGTTTCCTGTAAAATAAGTAACATAACAAATTCTCTAGAACTAGTCGACACCATTAAAAATTGTTATTTATGTGTGTTTTCTATATAAATTAGTTTTTGGCTTTTTAAAAACGTAATTATTCTAAAGCTTCTTTTGGCTTTTTAAAAACGTAATTATTCTAAAGCTTCTTTTGAAGTAGGTACTTATAATAATTATTTTTTCTGACTAAAATGTGGAAGCCGCATCAAAACACAAAAGAATAATAGACGACACAGATAGCGACTTCATTTTTACTATTAAAGAATAAAAAATATATACAATACATAATAATACAGTTAAGTATTTTATATAAAAAACGCGTCACTGAAAGTTTTTGAGTATGTATGGATGGATGTATTAATGTTTGTTACTCTTTCACGTAAAAACTACTGGACGGATTTGGATTAAACTTTACAGTAATATAGGTTATACATCAGAATAACACATAAGGTACTTTTTATCGCGGGAAAACTTCTCATTTCCACTGGAAACCGACTTTCACGCGAACGGAGTCGCGGGCGGCCACTAGTATAACATATTTTAATAACAAGTTACACTAAAACGTTCGCACCTATTATCTGAAATTTAATGACTTACAATCATTCTTCATTTTAAACAACAAATATCTAATATGAAACGCTACAAACCTCTTTTTTCATTTAAAACTTCATAATGCAAAGTGGTGCCAAATGAAATCTTCATTGAATACCGTAACCAAATAAAAACTTGCACCTGAAACCGCGATCTTTCAATTCTGAACACTTTTGTCACAGGACGAACTTTGTTGTGCCTTGATTAAGACAAACAATTAAACTGACTTTTAGTTTCACTCATTAAATCAAGATAAAGGAGGAACCAGGATGGTAACTGGTAAAGTTTTCATCATTGTTCCGTTTACATTATATTGATCGTCGGTGTGCGTTCACGCGTGTACACATGTCAATTGCTGTTAATTAAATTTTCATGCATATAAGCTAACGATGTAAGCGTTACTTTATGATAAATACGGAAAAGATTGGTAAAAACGATTCGATTAAAATTAATACGCGTTGGTAAAAATTTGAACGAGAATTTTGATGGAATTTTTGTAATAAAAAAAAACTTGTCTGAATATTTTTAGGGGGTGAAAAATTCATGGTGATTGAGTTTTGCACGGGTAAGGTTGTATTTATGCAAAAAAAAAAGTATGAATAATATTATTACGTTACTTACATAAAAAAGTGCCTGATATAATTTAACTACCCAATTCATAAACATAAAGATATTTTGCTCGTGGAAACAAAGGCGTCATGATAGTGGTTAGAAAACACAGCTACCAGGAGTCCAGAAACCCCAGAAAACAGGTCCTACGTCTATTTCTCCTTCATGAATAAAGGATGATTCACACTACACGGGTTAGGCTGCGGTCAGAGGCTGTCCTGTGACCTGCGAACAGATCTACTTGCTCAGGTTAGGAGGGCCAAAACCCTTTTATGAATAAATTCTGATGTTTGCTCAACCTTTTTCATATTTAATAGGTAATTAGGTTGTATTTTCTTCAAACATTGATGACAGCTTTTAAAACAAAGGGCATCGAGAACGAAACTGTTCTGTATTCCTTTTATTGTACCATTAAGAATAAAAGGGTTTCTGTCCCTTTGATCATACAACGTACAAAACTTGGTTGGTGGGTACATACATAGTTGTCGTATCTTATACAAGTTGGTATTCACGAACAAAGTACAATTTATCTCCAACTGAAATGCTTGTAAATGGAGACCAGCGTACATTCGGATAACCTGGAACTTTATCTCTCACATTGTGTGCAACTTGCTGCAATAAATTATACACCTTATTCATTAGTCGGAACACTTCGGAACCGTCTCCGGAAGGGATGCCCATTGTCCCGCGTCGGCCCGTGTGAAGAGAGCTTTAATACTCGTATACCCACCATTCATTATTGCACGCCCAAACAATTTATTACCCTCTGCCGAATATGATAAGATATGGATTACCTTAACACGGTTGGTTGGACATCAATGCTCGTACGGCTTTGTAATTTCAACAGCTTTGGGACTGTCATTGCTTTTGTAAGTGAATTGGACAACACTAGCATATATTATGGTCGGATTATCAAGTTCGATATTCATGTTCTAGCCCCCCGATTCTGCTATCAAATTGTAAAAAGATAACATGTCATACGGATTTCGTTATTTTATGAATGAACTAGTGGCCGCCCGCGACTCCGTTCGCGTGGAAGTCGGTTTCTCGTGGGAATGAGATGTTTTCCCGCGGTAAAAAGTACCCTATATGTTATTCTGATGTATAACCTTTATTACTGCAAAGTTTCATCCAAATCCATCCAGTAGTTTTTACGTGAAAGAGTAACAAACCACAATCCATCCATACATCCTCCCAAACTTTCACATTTATAATATTAGTAGGAATTAGCTTTCCGTCCTGCGGCTTCACCCGAAGAAATTTTTAAAAATAGTTTCTTAGTGCACACTTACATCATAAAAGGAACTTCGGTACCAAATTTCTTGGCTCTAACTTTAATAGTTTACGTTCGGTCGGTGATGATGAATCAGTCAGTCAGGACTTTTTATTATATAAGTATACTAGCTTCTTAATTTTAAAATTTAAGCATACATAGCGACAGAGAAAGCGACTTTATTTTATACTATGTAGTGAGATGACATTTTTTCGCCGAGATAACACGTGATTACCCCTTCAAGTCCTTTACTTCTGAAGATTTTCCTGCCAGAAGAGTTAACACGTCACATTGTGTCGATAGGTATTCAGTCCGACACAATGAGAGCCCACCTCGATACGGTTCCGCAAGGGACCGTGTTTGCTATATCCCCGGATGTCGAACATTCGCTAAGATAAACTGCGGGAGAGGGACCAAAAAAGGTTTCTAGTCACGCAGCCACTGATAAATATATGCGCCCTACTTCCAGTGTGGCCACGCTTTGAATAACAAACAACAGATTTGTTGAATTATATTACGATTTTGACGGTTGAGGGTAAGTTTGTGACGAAATTGTATTGATTGATGGAGGAAATACTAATTAAGATGGATACTTGAACTTTGCCAATTTGCGGCCATTATTGGGGAAAGCAAACAATCTTATACTTATTGGAAGTTATGAGAGCGCTTGAGTTTTGTAAGCAAAGGCTTCGTTTTATTAATGAGTATGAAATTCATTTTGAGAGCTTTGTCAATTTTCATAAGAGAAACATATAAAAAGGTTTTCATATTGATGCAATAAGTAGGCATGGCGATTTAGACAGAAAACAAAACATTGTACTTTTTCTTTTTTACTTTATTTTTACCATCAAATGAAGCCCTAAGCAAATATGATGTTGAAAAAAAATTTGCCGTAGACGTTCACTGGTTTGATTTGTACAACTTTTTGACAAATCAAATTCAATTCTGACTAATCGGTTGTTTCTGTATTACGTAGTTGTAGTTGACCAACATCGAATTATATTAAAAGTAAATTTCCATCCAAAAAAGTATTTTCCTCAGTTCAGAAACCAACGCTAAACAACACGTTTCAGTGCTTCCTAGTCGTTGAATATTGAACCTGCGATCAGCCTCCTTCTCGCTCGCCGCAGGCTGTGTTCGCTCAAAGTCGCTTGCCGTCGCTTCAACAATTTGTTTCTACAAAAATCCGGGACTACGTTACACCAAATCGTTCATTAACTCAGACATTTGCTTACGACTCTCGGAACAGTTGGGGGTTAAACCACGCCATATGCTAACACTATCGAGTATAGTTAGTAAGTTATGATTACCGACTTGAGCAATTAATTAAGCAAACGATTTTAACAAACTTATACTATTTATAAAATCTGTTGATCATTTTATTTCGTTCTCAATATTTTGTAAAAGTGATTCCTTACATATTTTGACTCATCAAAATATAAACTATGCATATAACTAATGTGTCAGATTTACATTATGCTTTATCATTGTAACAGAAAAACCAACTTAAAGTTAATAAGATAAGACTAGTAGTACCTACCGTATGCTCGATAAAATATTACACAACTATTGTTTTCCGACTTCCACATAGTTATATATTCCAAGCTGCGAAGTAAACACTTCCTAGCGAGCCTGGCAACATTTCAATCAATCAATTTGTGTTAACGAATGGTCTGAAAGGCTGAACAGCAAAAACTTACTTACTTTTAAATTACTTACGAGTTGGTTTTGTACGTGTTACTATTGAACCATCTCTTTAAGAAGATGCTAAATTAAACGAAAACACATTAAATTTGTTGCGAATTTCAATCATTAACTTAAAATCGGAATTATTTTGCTCAAAGGAATAATCTGAAAATTGGGTCACGTCTAAGGGCCAATTATGTATTTTTAGCACAATATCAAATTAATTATACTGCAGAGATCCGTCTGTGCCTTATTTCGTATGCACGACATGTCTAGGAAAATTTGTTCGTTAATCGAATTCTAAGTTCGAATCAAGCTAATTTTGTTTTAACTTGATTTGACTAATATCGCTCCCGGATGCTAAATCTAATATTTCAGCTAGGCGGGTCAATTAGCAACTTTATTTAATCAAAGTCTAATGATTCAAATTACGAATACGGTCTTAAAATATTGCTAATCAAAGAATGAAGTTTGTATATCTAAAGTAATAATAAGTTCTTATCTTACCCAGAAAAATGTTTATCAACCATCTGAACTTTTCTAAAACAGTGAAATGGGCAGTCATAAAAAACTAAACCTCATCCGAACTAAATTTAAACTTCACTTACGTTTTTAAATCCTAGGATTTGAATTAAACTCGCACGCATAGTTTGATTGCATAAATTGCTATCACACGGATCTGTCCCGATGCCAATTGTGACGGAAATTGGATCAGCTTTTTGTCATATCAGTGATTTAAACCGTTCGAACGAGGTGACAAATGATTTTAAATTCCGAATCGCTGGGGAATTGCACTGTTTTCACTCGGGTATAAATTGTAACAGCGGGTTTCGCCGAACAAACATGTTTACAGAGGCCGAAGTGAGGAGTTGCAAGTCATGCGGAAATACCAGGGGATTTCACGGGTTTTTAGGGCAATTTCTTTTAGTTAGATTGAACGATATGTTTGTTTTTATATACAACGACTAAATGTTAAGTGACAATAGTAGCTATCTATCCCTAAACGAACACAGGACAGCTTCGATCTGCTGTTTGAAGATTGTGATTGTGAGTCTTAATCAACGCCGCTGGCTCAGTGCGGAGTAGTGGATGCAAATATAATAAAATATACTTAGTTGATTTGCTTATTCAAAGTGGCTACTATTTCTTTGCAATTTGTTAGTTGATTCAAGAGCAGAAAATTTATTTGTAAAAAGTATTTAGCGTGTAAAAAATAAAATATACCACGTATTCTTGAGCCTAAATAGTAACTTAATTCGCTAATAGGTAGTATACCCAGAAAACTCAATTTTAAAAAGTTATTAAGATTTATTAGATTAAAAAGTGATATTCGCTTGCGATCATCGCTCACACATCGGCTACTGGTTCAGGAGCGATGGTTTACATTGCAAATAAAACTAAAACACAAAAATGTTGCGGAAATTTGATAGTTTATATGCAATTTGGCACAATTAGGTAAATATATATATATATTTTTAAATAATAAATACAATTTTTTCTGCTTTTATAGTAACGAGTACCCCTCCAGCAATGCCCAGTTTTCGTTTTCGGAAGCAGTCTTTTTACACCCTGTATATAGGACTTAGCCTACTTTAAATTATTATAAAAATATTGAGGTTTTTATTGGGTAGGTGACATTTCGGACCCTTTTTATTACCCTTTTATTACCAAGCGTAACCATTACATTTTTTTTTATTATTAATTAATATGTTAAAATTACACAGCCGTGCAAAGTTCAAAAGGCTTCTTTGCAAAACAAACACAGTCTGCGCAATGTCTAGTGGAAATTGATTAAAAACAAACACTTTTGCACCGCAGCGCGTGGGCTCATTCGGGGTGCATCGTATATGGGCCAGAGTAAATAAACCGATCGTTTAAAAACTGTATTCATAATTTGTGATTCTTAAGTAATTAATATACGGGTATCGTGTTTGTGGAATGTTTCTGATTGTATGCAAAAGGGTTGGCTAATTACGGGATTTTCCAACGGTTTTTTTTGTATGAGATTTAGGTATAGCGAGCTAAAATCTACCAGCGTCCATTAATTGCCGAATTATGAAAAAAAAGGCTACGTGTTAATCATTTCACAACTTTTAGTGCTTTTGATGCAAGCTTTACCACCATTAAAGACCCATGTAGCTGAATCCTAAATTGCGGGTCCTATTCAGGGTCCCATCACAAGCGACTGCGATGTTGGGTCCTTTATTATTACACAGTATACTTACCTCGGATCTCTCTGTCACACATTTCCACGCGCGTTGAAATTAAAATCTTTAAAATTTGCAAACCCCTAATAGGACCGGAATTTTCGCAGACAACCCTATATCAACGTGTTCGCAATAAAACAGCGCTTATGATGATATATTTTTTTTTTAATTATTAAATCCAGTGAAAGTAACTGGCATCGATATACCTGTTTATACCTGACAACCCAGTAGTTCGCCCAGGTAAATAGTAGACAACCCAACGGCTGCACATTCTATACGTTTTATACTTTCAGTCAGGACAAAAAAAATTTATTATCCTGATGTTGCAACATTTAATTAAAAATCATTTTTTGAAAAATAATTAAAAATAGTCTGTCCAGGATTTTTTTAGCAAACCCATTTTTAATATGTTTTCTAATATACTAAATTCATGATAAAATATGTTTCGTTCTATTATCACCCCGGTGAAGGTCGATTTAGGTTCGGATCTTCTACTATATGGATGTTTGTTACTCTTTCACGTAAAAACTCCTGGATGGATTTGGATGAAACTTTGCAATAATATAGGTTATACATCGTAATTATACAAAGAGTATTTTTTACCGCGGGAAAACTTCTCATTCCCACGGGAAACTGACTTCCACGCGAACTGAGTCGCGGCCGGCCACTAGTTACTTATACAGCAACCTACACATTAGCTGCGCTCAAGTTTACCTTAAGTTGTCATAACACCATTCTTATATTTGACATTACCCATTGTTCGAGATAACGTTTTATAACAATGCCTAGGATATAGTGCTCTAAAAATATCTTGTTTGTCCCATCTCGAGTCCCTCACTTTATAATACTTTAACGAAAGCCTTTGTCTTACTTTTGCAACAAACGTGTATGTTACGCGCGTGTTTTTGCAACAAAGAAGTTGTTTTCTTTGACACACCTCTCCTTTAGTCTTCTTAGCTGTATTCTGTGAAGGGGTAACACACATATAGGTAGATGTTCCTTCTATGTCATAAACATATATGTAACACATATGTTTTTGGTTCACGTGGTGGAAAACAACCAGATAACGCAGCGACCCTAAAATTACCCCAAAATTTAATTAATACCTTTCTTGTGGCGTAATAATATGTTGGCGTTCTTTTGCGTAATTAAATTAAGGTTAAGCGACGTTCGTTGTGTTTTTATAGAGATTATGAGTTTTTGGAGATTTATTATATTTCAATTATAAACTTTGTAAATATACCTACAACCGTACTTATACCTATAGAATTTTGTGTTTACAAAACGGTGTGTTGAAAAAAACAAAAATTTTGGGAAATTACTATGGTTTCATACCAAGTACCTACCAAAAACTAATTGAATTAAGGAAAAGAAAATGTTTACTACGACAGAAAATTACAATTTTTAGATAAATTTTAGTATCGATTTACCTGTTCAACCTTATAGTTAGTTACGTAAAATATGTTACGGTATAGAGCCCCAAGCAATGGTGAGTTTATCTATCTACTATATATATCACTCATAGCAATATACTTTTTTTATAATTATAATACTGACCACTTTAGTTAATACTCTATATAATTCACTACTAATCCATTACCACGGCTTAACTAAAGCAGGTGGATAAACTTTGCTTGACGTTTCAATTAAAATCGCTAATGAACTCTCAAACTTGGAAAAAGTTAAACAAGGACTTGGTAAATGAAATAAATTCTGTGAGGCCTGCGGGGATTACCGTTATTAAATAACGGTTGCTTAAAATATAGATTTCTAATATAAAGGTAAAGCCAATTTGAATTGATTAGGCAGCTTTAGCTTATTGGAGTTATTGATTTTGTAAGGAATACCCGTGTCCATTATGATTTTAGCATTTCTGGGATACAAAATTCATGCCTGGTTCTTGAATTGCTTTAGGCATTGGAAATTCTTATTTCTTACATTTAGGTTACAAACAAAATTTAAATTATTTATTTAGGTAAAGGTCGCTTGAATAAATAATAATGAAAGTAATAATAAGGAATTTGATCTACAAGAATTTATTAAGGGCCTAATAAACTTTTAAAAAATAAACTGAATAATTCTGTCTGTAAAATGCATAAAGTCTACAGGCTTTATAATAAACCATACAAATTTTACTTTTGTGCAATATTTTATTAAAAATCAATATGAAATGAAACAGTCTGTACGTGTCATGTTTGCTAACCGACTCGCATAAAAATTTTACGAACCCATTGTCATATTTTGACAAGCAACTTAAATCTGAAACAATATTGAGTCTACTTTTGAATTCAAAACAAAGTAGAAACTAGTTTTTTTGTCGTTCGTTAAAGTATTTATATAGAATTGTGAAATCAATTTCTTTAAGCCTCATTTACACGATACCATTTTCTTGCACGTTCAATAGCAATAATTGAATACAATAGTGGAAGCGCAATATTTGCATTTCAATAATTGTAAGCAACTGTTTACACGTGGATATTATTTATAAAGTTGAACGCCATTATTGAATGCAATCTTGAAAAGAA
The DNA here is from genome assembly GCA_916618145.1 of Emmelina monodactyla. Classification (NCBI taxonomy): domain Eukaryota; kingdom Metazoa; phylum Arthropoda; class Insecta; order Lepidoptera; family Pterophoridae; genus Emmelina; species Emmelina monodactyla. The sequence continues at coordinate 7,426,310 of OU745304.1, read as the reverse complement.
ATAATTGCCAGCGTGTTTTGTTTACATTGATACAATAATGGTAAGGAGATTATCGCTTTCAAGAATTGTCTTGTCTAAACATCGACTTGTACGTTCCTGTTCCATTTACTGGCACGTTGCTTCAAGAATTGACCGTATTTGCTCAGACGAATATTTTCATTCAAGTTTTTGACGTCTTCGGATAAAATGACTATCAAAGTCAAGTGAGAAACCTATTGAATACAAGTATTGCACAAGAAAATATTGTATGTACAGTTTAAACCGAGAACATTCTTGAATGCAAAACTTGCCTAGTGGAGAAAGAATATGGCATGTTGTTTATACGCTGCAATTCAAGTATTGCTTCTACATAATTGTACGCTACAGGCAAGAAAATGGTATCGTGTAAATGAGGCTTTATACTTTACTTTTATAATACGGTTTTTAGAATTTAATAACGATTCATTTCGTATTTGGAAATACCTTTGTTGAAGTAATGTTATTTGACCTGTCTGATAAACAAATTCGGTCATTCACATTACAATTTTTTTATAACTACCAATAAAATTATTCTAACTTGGGATTTTAATTAAAAGAAAATTTCGTGTCAAACTCTCGAAACGTAATACCCCTTATAAAATTAATGATTATAAGTATATTGGAACTGGAAACCAGAAGATTCACAAATATTAAAAAAAAAACAACAAAACCCTAATAGTACCTCATTCTTTTTAACTAAAGTTAAAATTCAAATGGTGTTAAATTATCTAAGTCCAACATTTATTGTAAAAGGTTTTAACATCTCTCATTCAAATGGATTTTTATACCTTAACAATGTTAAGAGCCTTCTATTTCCCGTTTTGTAAGTCAACGGTACTTCCGCCGCCGGTATCGCACCGGAAATCAATAAGCTTTAAGCCTGGTTATCGATATCTTACTACTGAACTTTTATTTTATATTTCTTTCGCCGTTTTAAAAGGCAAAAAAAGTTATTAAGTTGAAAACTTTAGATTTAGGAGTAACTTGATATTAGGAATAAATTTTAATTATGGTAAAATATTTTTTATGTTTTTTGTTTATAAAAGGGAAAATACAATTTGTTTAATTACATAAATAGAAATAAGGAACGGTTTTCAATAAACTATTTCTTTCTGAGAAAGGGGTCAGAATTGGTATGCCCAATCGACTCTATAATTAAAAGGGAAGCTAAAATGAAAATACTTATAAATCCCCAGTGTAATAAATCTATTGCAAATTTACGAAAGAACCAAAATAAATTACTTCTAATTATAACCAACAGCGTGGCTAACACTTAGTGAGTTTGTCGACGCAACCAAGCAGATACTTTCGTCTTTTTACCACAACTTAATGTGTTTAGAGCCTGCGAGTTAAAAGCGCAGTTCGCAAAGCGGTAATTCGGTGTCAGGGGACGTTAAAAAGTTACTAAACTTGGCGACTTAATGCTCAGCCTCCATTTTAGAGAACTCTTTAATTATTCCGAAGCTTTTGGGCAAGTGGGACCTTTCCACGTTTTTACAAAACGCGTTTCGGAGCCATTCATTATACATACGACTGGAAAGTTCATAAAGTTTTGTGTTGGCAGATTATTTTCGGTAGTTGACAATGCTTAGATTGTAGTATAGCAAATAAATAATGCAGTAGGTATATATCATACCTATTTCATATACAGCATGTTATATGTAATGGTACATGCTGAAAGTCAGCGTTGCTCAGGCGGTGTGACGTCTTGTTTCACTGCGTTTATAACCACAGATTTATAACACATGCTGTGCATGGACCCAATTAACGAAGTATTAATTATGTATTTTTAATTTTATAGTCTTGTTTTTTTTTTCAATTAAAATTATTTAGGTAGGTACAGTAAGTTGCAAAAGTCCATACCGAGTTGATAAAAAATATAGCATCCAGTGATCGCTTCTACACACACACTGACATAAATAAACTAATATTTTACTACTACTTCTTAATATCAACCTTAACGCATCAGTTTCAAGGCTCAATATATTTTTGTAAACTATTGTGGTTGTTAAAACATTTTCGCATACGACGATGTTTTTTTCGGATCATCAACACTCTAACCGACAATATTGATACTACTTGTTGCGATAATTCTCAACCTTAATCTGAAAGCTTTAGGTTCAGGTTCAATTTTATTTATTTTACTTTTTAAGTTGTAAGAAATACTAACTAAATGAGGGTAAATAAATATAGAAGGTAAGGTAAAAGGTAAAGGAAAACAGTAGATAAAAACAATAATTTATTATAACTTGTTTACAAATATATTTAGGTAATGCTTGATACTTAATTAAAATAATTGATACTGATTTCAAAAGATAATAATAATTACAGTCTATATTTCAAACTTCCAACAACAAACATTAATGTATTTTTACACTTGTTTTACTTTTTAAGGTTAGTTGTAGCTTAAGTAATCGTTTTCGTAAAGAAAAGAAAATTGAAGCTAGCTAACCATAAAAAATTACGTTGTAATTGAAAAATGTTTTACTTACGAACTTATATTTAATTACTACTTTAATGAAATACTATTGGTATTTAATATACCCTCCCCTGTTTTCAATAACCCGTCACATTGATTTCACTATATTCGAACAATACGCAGTTCCACTTTAATTTCCACACTTCCAGACACTTCCATTGGTAGAAAATGCCTCTGTAGTCCTTTCATTTCGCATGTCCCATCTCTGCGCCATCAACATGGAACTATTACTCTTTCAAGGCCATTAATCCCCATACATTTAGGTTACATCGATGTTTTGAACTATTGTAAATCCACCGTTTTACCGTTATCTACTGAAACAAAAACAAAATATGAATAAATATAACAAACAACAAGTTAAAATAGAGAGTTTTGCAACACACGCTAAATTTGTTATAATAATACCCAATCAAAGAAAAATAATGGATAAAAAAACACTATTTTCATACTTACGGTAAATATTATATTATATCATATAAATGTATGCTTTTCGATAATACGCATTCTGTCCTGCATACTAATAGATATTAACTTGCATGTTATAGAACTTGGAAATCAACTTTATCAAACACAACACTGGCACCTTCGCTAGCGAACCAGCAACGACAAAGCGTTTGTTTAGCAAATAATTCAATCGTATGATTTTGGATATTTTCGTTTTACCCTCAAATTGTGACATTTGTAAGAAATGTTCAAATGTTTTCTAATTTTACTCGCAATTCGACTAATATTTTTAAAAATGTGTTAAGTCTTAAGCCTTTTATGTTATGGTTGAAAATAATTTGTAACATTTAATGTCTATGTGTGTGTAATTTGCATGCAAGCAGTTATAGACCTTATACTCAGTATGGACTTTTGCAACTGACCGTACCTAAATGCTTTTGTAACTCCTATGTTTTTTCTGTACTAAATTATTTGTTTTCTTTCTTTTATTTATTTATTTATAATTTATGCATTTACACAATGACTAGAAAATGATAATACACAAAAAAAACAGACAAACGTGAGTAAATACAAAGGTGCCGCTTATTTAAATATGAAATCTCTTCCAGCAGACCTGTTGTTGGAGAAATAGTGAGGAATGCAATAATTGTGTGCAGCATAATTTTATTAATTAATATTAAGTATATATAATATAATACATACATATACAATAATATAATAAATACATATGAATAATATAGGTACGTATATTATATACAGTTTTATAAATACCAAATAGATAGATTGCATAATTAGATAAGAAAGCTTAATAATAATATACTAATCGAAAGAAGAGATAAAAAGTGCGATCTAACTCTTTTCTTAATTAAGGAGATACCGCGAATTTCAACCGGACGTGAGTTTCAAAGTCTTCTTTCTTCTTCTTTCTATATTATTCGTTATGTTTCAAATGAATAACGATTTATGTAACGTTCTTAGACGCAAAATTAACGATAGGTATCTGTAATTGTTGCTTGTTGTAATTTTTGGTACCTAATACTTTTTAGATACTGTCAAGTTTAGATCAACATCCTTCATACTTTTTCAAAAAGTAAAATTAAGTATAACTATGTGTCTACCCTATGTAAAGATTTCTAAAAAGTACCCATCAATCTTCGCAAACCTCAAGCTATTATCACAGGCGATGATCTTCAATCACATTTCCTACAGGTTTCTTTTTCCGAAGTTCATCTCACTGAATAAATGAAACCCACCAAGAACACTCCTAGTTAAGTGCGGACTTAAAATTATGCTAACGATTTCGCGGCAAGAGTAATAGGGCTTACTCTAACTAAAGATGTTTTTACATCGTAATGTCGTTAGCGACGATGGCTGCTGCTTTTAAATTGCTAACACCATGCTAATTATTTATGCATCCGGTTTAGACGTACTGTCTGAGATATTGTATTAAAACTGTAGTAAACATTTTGAGTTTTATTATAGAATGTTCCTGGACAATTTGTTTAAAAAATTACTTTTTTAGGAAAGATTAACCTCAAAACAATACCCTTAATACTCGGTGGTTGGGATCCCGGACTGAGCTTTGTATTTACATACATATTTAAAAAAAGGGCAGCGGAAAAGCCTTTAAAAGGGTTTTGTTAACCAACATTTTTCCTTCGGATTAGATAGTATTTTTATGTTGATATAGTGCTAACAAATAATATTGGTATTACAAGTATCTATAATATCATATTGGTTGTTACTCAATATTTTTTATGAGATAGGTAAGTGGGTAAATGAGTAAGCCTGTCACTCGAAGGTAAGTGATCATTGCACCCACACTTACATGAATGTCGAGTATGCATTGCTGGTATTTCTGAAATTGGGCTCCAATATCGCACTCACCGGTTGAAAGGCAGAAACATCGCCCCTACTTCATGTCGGTTTTCTGTGCGTCGACAGTATTTCACCGGTCAAGTCAGCCCATTAATCGCTGCAATCGATGATACTTACTATACCAACAAAAGTACTTTAAAGAAGCAGGAATAAAAATAAGAATAGGCTATATAATAATCTACCACTTTCAGGAACATACTATATTTTTTACTTTAACATAAGTGTAAAGGAATACACTGAAGAAATTCATATTTCATCAGCAAATAGCTATCACAGCTGCACCGCAAGCGCAATAACTTGAGGTTAAATAAAAACTAAGACGCAATTTCGCTGTCTCCACTCGCGTTACATGTTGTAGTTTATTATTTTTGTTGGCGACACGAAAATGCCAAGAAATTGCTTTCCAGGAACGCGGGCGGGTAGTGAGACGTTTTCTGGTCATTAAAGACGTCTTAGCGGGCAACATACGCTCAAGTTACATACAACTATACGTGGAGTACTTTGTTATTATCTAACAGGAGTTTTGGAGACTTATAAGTTCTGGAAAATAAGTTTATAAATCTGGACTTGGCGTGAAGAAGCGGTTGCAAAAAAGTTTTGGTATAACTGTGTGAGTCAATTTGAATAAATACAGAATATTTTTTGTTAACGGTATGCGTAATTATAATTTGGTTAAATATTTTGTTTATTGGCTATAAAATATGTCTTCACGCGGTCTATCAAGATAGTACAGTACAGACATACCTTCTAAGAAGCGAAGCAGCGTATCAAACAGTATGTGTAAAACTTAACTTTATCTGAATCTTTGTGCTAATAACTAATGATGAATTAAAATTAAGTCTGTATATCAGGTAAGATTGTTTGAGGCAACAAACATAATTACTCGACTCTTGTTGTGTTTTAAGAGAAGAAATTCTCGTTAAACAACATTTGAAGAGTGTATAATTAGGAGAGATACAAACTCACTCCTGTCGAAATGTACCTGCTTCTTTGTTTTATTATGGAAACATTGTTGTATTGTGTTATTTCTTGTGTTATTTGCAGGTGTAAACATTTGTGTTTATAAACAGCGCAGACGAAATGCTAATGTTCTAAAAGTAAAATATAGGACTAGCGTCTCCCATTATGCCTTCTCATATCTCTTGGTTCTAAATATAACTTTGGAATTTTTTCTAGCTTTACCAAATTACACTTATCGAAAGTGAAATATGAGAAAGAACTTTTAGGAAAGAAAACAGGAAATCTTTTCTAACAAAACAAAATCTTCTCAGGTCCAGACGTATTCTTAAAAGAAAACATCTGAAACTCACTATCAAAAGCGTTTAAAGTTTTCGGTAATATTAAATGCAACTGGATTTATTCCAAACAAGACATCTGAAGCCGCCCAAGTTATTGTTTGAAGAGATGCAAACTTCCACAACTCTCGATGACTTGTTTTGCGCTGAAATTTTTAATTAAAGTAACTTTGAGATACCGAGAAGTTGATGCTGGCGCCTCTATAAATCTGATTTTATTATTAAAAATTTCCAATATTAGGTGCAGACGAAAAACACTTACGTTTTAACTTTTCCTGTAAACGAATCTGAAATTTATTTTAAATAAATAACCATACTTTTTTAAATTAACAAAACTTGTTAATTACTTCAAAAGATAAAATACCACAGTCAAATACAACCACATACCCACTTCAAATTAAAGTCTCTTATTGAGGTCGGCGACTGTTAATTTCAGAATGAAAAATATGAATGTCCCTCAAGACTGAATAGTTAATACTTGCCAAAGTTTCCTCCGGGATAGATACGTGTTGTTTTTATAAAGTTGGTCACACCAATTTGTATTCCCGATTCGTAGACGCCATTTATCTAACAATACACAGTTCTTCTTTTATATTGGGGTTGTCGCGAAAACAGCCCTCAAATGAGAAATAAAATGGAAGTTAATTTGGAATGCTACGTAGAGTTTATTGCAAATTATAAACTTGTCGAGGAGCTAAATATTTTGAAAATGCTGATGTTATTTCTTGAATGTCAAAGCTTTATAAAATTATGTTGGTTATTTTATGTGCTGATTTAAGCTTCGTTATAAAATCTCGTGCTCTCATGCTGTTTGGTATTAAATTCTCTATAGTATTAAATTTGAAAAAAAATTATGAGGTTTTAAAACGAACATTCGAATTCAGTTTACAAAATATCACATTGGTTTGATCAAAACATCAAATGCATGGTAGATATGGTTGCAGGCAATCGCCTGTATTGATACTCGATTTGATTAAACTCGATTTAAAATTAACTATTCGATGGAACGTTCGTCTTTCTAAATTCATTCAACTTACATTGTAGGAAGTATAAAAATGATAGGTAAATCGAACGGTCTGTGGAAAAATGTTTTTTTTAATTCAATATTTAAAAAAAATTAAAAATGAAGTAAAAGGAACTTCATTTATCAAGTTAGTAAATCATACCAGAAATCCAAGATGTTTTAAACTTAAGTAAACATAGGTCCTTATATTTCACATAGTAAAACATGAAACTACTTAACCACCTCATTCAGAGCTGTGTTATCTTTCATCAAGCAACGTTTACTTCGCGAAGCAACTTTGTATCTTCAATTCGCAAGAGTCCAATTTCCTGATGTCTGCTAACAAGTGAAGTTGTCTGCAACCGAGCGAAGTAAGTGCGCTACACCCAGTTACTATGATCAATTGGCAGCGGCCAGATTGCGTGACTGACTTCCGACTGGTTCAATGTGTGCTAACTAGCGGTTGTCTTTGCGGTTCAGCTGACTACGTCACTATGTAACAATATCAAAGTATATAGTTGATAATGATTTTCGACCAATTAAGCCTTAATTAAGCATTTTCTTAATGTAAATATGAATGCCATCAGTTGAAAAATATAAACCAAACAACCACCAATTTAAAAATGCAACTAACTGTATGTTTTTGACGGTTGTGTAAGCCGTCACTCGAGAAAGCAGGTTAAAAACGCATTTAAACGTAATAATTGATATCAAGTCAGCTGAATTTTAATGATTTATAATTAATTTATTTACGTAATACGTATTTCGTAAAGAGCTTCCACTAATACAGCTGATAGGTTTAAAAAGTATGAACAATAGAAAAATATTTATCAATACTCAATGTACAGCAACATAACATAAATTAAATACAATAAAAACCACTTAGCCTACATTGTCTACATGTTTGCCGTATTCAGTAACCCACAACTCCAAGTCAATAACATGGTAATGGAAGTGCTGAAAGAATTTATTTCAGGTAAAATAACCACAAACTTCCCCCGACGTGAAATGCACTCTATTTAATCCATATTACGGTACAACGTAAAGAGTATTAACTACCATTTTGCTAAAATGCATTGCCTTTCCGTAATAAAACGAATCCTATAAGCTGTTTAAATAAAACGAGCTTGTAACCTGCGCCTAGTGAATTTATTAAACATAATATCCGGAAAACGAAAAGCATTTAATTTAGAGCGGCCTACAAAACCGGTTTCAGTGGGAAGCCGATGCCAAATGCATTCTGTCAATAAATATTCCAGCAGAAGCACAACTACCGTTCTACACACACACTAAATAATGTAGGCATATTCGTACCTAGCGTGGTCGGGGGAGTTAGCAAACTAAATAACAATTTTGATGCTAGTTGCAAACTAATATGCAATGCCCGGTATTCAATCCCGACATAGTTAGGTTCTGAAACATTTCGTTTCAGCGCAAATTTTTAAGCGCATTTTTGTCAACCACACAACAAAGGGGCAGGATGTATTTCATTTCTGTGAAATTGTTGATAAATTGAAAACCACGAGCTCCCTGGGTAGTCAATTTCCGAGTGCACTATCATACTCATAATTTTAAACTTAAAATGTCTCAGTTTATTCACATACCTAATGTCACATTTCCTCTAAACATACACGCTATTTAAATTGAGTGTTTGGATTATATTCTTTGAACTTAATTATATCGTGAGAAGGTATTGTGGTTTCCTTGGAGAATTTGGTATCAAAATGTGGATATATTAAGATCTTACAGCGTAGTCGTTTTATTTACTTAATTGCTTTCTTAAGAGTCTCTTGGATCTTTCCGTGTATATAATTCATTGGCTGAAAGGGAGCCTCAATCTGTTACTTGCTTCTTGACCTAATTGCTGTCGTTTATTTATTCGTTCTGTTTTTTTTTTACTCTTTTGCAATATTACTTTTTATGATACCCGTGCACCGTAGAGGCCAGTCGTACAGCCAATTAGCATAATAACCATAAATTTTAAATGGCGTTTCAATTCCAACAAAGCAAATGCTAACCGTAAGGGAATCGGATGATAACGAGTGAATATTCTCAGTGCAAGCAAAAAATATTCATCTATTTCATCACTTGTAGTTAAGATTTTATCGTCCTTGTTTGAGTACTTATACATTCTATAAAAAAACATTTACAAACTCTAAACTGCCCACGAAACACTTCAATGAATAATAAATTATTATCGACGAACAAGCCCTGCGATAAACATCAACTTCCACAAAGTACCTCGTACACTGCCAGCTATTAATTTCGAAGTTAAAATTCCGCCTTCCGTCCATATCTACGACGTAGACTTTCCGCAGCAAGTTGGTTATCAAAAGCGCTGGAGCCCCTGCCAGTCTCGAATAGCAAATACACGCGACACCAACTATACAGGGTACCTGTTGCGGCAGAAGACCTCCAGGCTGTTAGGAAGCAGCCAGTGACTGTACTTGCTTTTTAATTGTCAAACTATTTCACATTTCAATGCTAACAAGTCTGAGTGAGAACTTGATATAGTTTTGGGATGTAGGTAAGCGCACTTAATTAGCTTACCTACGAATTATATGGCTTGCGGTTTAGCTAAATTGTGTCGCCTAATTTAATTTGTTTTATAAAAGGTTGGCTCACAGTGGATATGTCGTTAATTTCTGATTGAAAATCACGTGCACTGATTCGATTTACGAGTGTTTTTATTCAGTGTATAGTGAACCAACTGACGTGTTTGCAAAAAAGAAACTTTTAATAAACAAATGAAAATTATTTTGGTCCACGCACTCAACATTAACACGTTAAGCTTACAGCCAACCTTTTTTCACTATCAATTTAATCCCGAAAAACCCTCCAGCATCTTGCACCAAAATGCATCTCTGTTCCTCGCCGACATTTAATTGAAAACGTATTCTGCAAATACCTAGAATAGCACTTGCAATGAATGGTCGAACATCACTTAGCTAGCCCTTCCGTGCGGGTAGCTTGCATGCATTGCTAAAGGCTAATGGATAGCATTCGTTTACGTGAAATATATATTTTGTGTTATTGTACATACCGAGCTCTCTATATGGGCCATTATAGTGATTAATGCATGACGTAGGTAATTTGAAGTAGATACTGTTCGTTTCTGAGGAGTATTAGAAAATCAATATTGAATGAAAACAATGGACGGTAAATACTGTCATTTAATGGTATTTATAGATTGTTGTGAAAGTTAAATTTTAATATAAAGATCACATATTATAGACTATTACAGCAACAGCCTGTCAATGCTTTCATTATAGGCAGACAGAAACTAGAATTAGGTTACCAATTTAGGTTACATAATACGCAGATATGTACAAAATGGTATTAAAAAAGCATTTAAATACAAAATGCAAAATACTTTTCAGATTAACTATTTCAAACGCAAAATACCAAATAGTTTTATGTTTTGTATTTCAAATGCTAAATGCAAAATACCTATGTATTTTCAAAAATACTTTTTCAAAATAAAATACCTTTTGACCAAATCGAATGATATTTTTATTTATTTTAGGTATTTATAGAAATAGAATAGAGATACAATGGGGAGCCAAATGGCACTTTATGCATGACATTATGGTCATATTTATTTATAAAATAACGCTTATCAAAAAATCCTGTTATAATATACATAATCGAGTTAACGAAGAGTAACGTGACTAACGAAAAGATAGACATAGCTCAATTTTGTGAATTGTGTGGCCATTTATTTTTATCCATATTCAACATATCAATATTTATTATAAGTATGGATTGTTACAATTTTCTTTTAAAGAAGAAAAAGGACACGCATGGCTAGCAGGCGCCTCTATCGGTCAAATTCGGCATACCTACAAGCGTCATTCGTTCATTTCATTTGGTTTGACCGGTAATGTTGGCTAAACTTAATCGCAAAGTATTTTTCATTTTGAAATAAATATTATAAATACAAAATACATCTCGAAAGGTATTTCAAATATAATACAAAATGTTTTTCACTAAAAGGCATTTAAATGCAATATACAAAATAGTTATTTTGCATTTTGTATTTGCATTTTAAATAGAAGTATTTCAAATAAATCGCATCTCTGATATACGATAATTAATTAAGATTTGTTCAACATACTTTATAGGTTATTACCGTCCCGTTATTGTTTTGGATTAACAGTACCTATTGCTTCATCATCATCGTGTGATGTACACTACATACAACATATCATTTTAGGTATTCCTAGTGGCCATCCGTGACTCCGTTCGCGTGGAAGTCGGTTTCCCGTAGTAATGAGAAGTTTTCCCACGGTAAATAGTACCCTATGTGTTTTTCTGATGTATATTACTGTAAAGTTTTATCCAAATCCGTCTAGTAATTTTTACTTGAAAGCGTTACAAACATCCACACATACTTACAATCTTTCACGTTTTTAATATTAGTAGGATAAATAAATACTTGAATATTATTTGATAAACTTCTGTTTCAAAACTTCGTACGCTGACGTCATCAAACATGAAAACTGTCGTACGAACGGTATTTATGTTACAAAAATTAAAGGAATATGATTCACGTATTAAAATTCAGCTGACCAAATATCAATAATTATTAATTGTTTCGTAAAGCAGTTTGTAGCTTAATTCATATAATTGGTTTGAATGAATATTTCAAAAGGCAATCATTTTCCGGTTGTTAAGTTGGAGAGCTACTGAGTGATAATGTAGATGAACTTTATTATCGTACAGTTAAATATTTTTATATTTACTAAGTAGCTTTCATCCGCGGCTAATTGACGTTTCAGTAGTTTTACCTCTTTTGTTGTGTTTTACGTAATATTTTATTCATATACCGAACATCTAAACCCGCTTTTGGCTAACATTTTAATATCAATAAACTTTCATTATTAATAATATGAACACCAAAATAATACTCTTCATTTGCAATCAATTTAATGTGTCGGTTTTCTTATAATATGTTAATTTACGAGTCCCTTAATACCTTACAATTAATCAGAAAATTGCCGTTTCCTGCTGAATGAAAGCCTTCTCTGAAAAGCACTACCTATCCCAATCCTTAGTATCACTTGGTATTATTAATATGTTAGTATTATTATTTTAATATGCCTTTTGAACTAATAAATGAAAGTAATTTAACAAAAAGACAAATCTCTTGTTTTTTTTTCCTTTGCATGTCGTAACTTAAGTGTCATGGCATATCGTAAATAATGTTGGTTTTCTAAATAAGGAATAGTTTTTCCGTAAGATTAATATCCTAATATGAATCATGTCGAAAATAGACATAAGAATAGAATTTTGTTGGGAAGCAAGTAAATTATATCAGCTATTGCTATATCACAACGAATTTTATAAAAGATATTATAAACGTAAAAATTTGTATGTGTGGATGGATGTTTGTTACTCTTTCACGTAAAAACTACTGGACGGATTGGATGAAACTTAACAGTAAAATAGGTTATACATCAGAATAACACATAGGGTACTTTTTACCGCGGAAAAACTTCTCATTTCCACGGGAAACCGACTTCCACGCGAACGGAGTCGCGGGCGGCCACTAGTTCTTCAATAAATGGAAAAATATACGAGTGTATCCTTATTGCTGTATAAATAATTAAATTATATTTAGCCTCAATATTATTATCTATTTTGGAAAATTCTCTGATTAGTATTACGAAAACTGATTTATGTACGTGACATGAACCTGTAAGTATTGATTTACTTAAGCGAAATACGACCCTAGTCTAGATCCAAAAATAATTGGACCACCTAATTGTGGTACCGAAATAGATATCTAAATAAGGGTGGCCCCAACATAGTCCCTCGCTACCTGTTTATACTTACTTGAAATAGGGTCACGACAAAGCATCGTTTCTAAATAACAACTTTTTGCGTTTTTTTTCGAAAACCAAATATTAGATTTCATTTTAAAAGCCATAGGTACTCGTAAAAAATCAAACTATTAAATTTATGTAATTTAAGAGTAAGTAGGTCTACGTTAAGGTCTCTTAAACCACATTGGTTGTTAAAAGTCCATAGAGATAAACAGTTGTTTCAAAAACGTAATAAGTTATAATTTTATTTGTGTGAATAAAATTTCCACAATTTATTTCAACATCCCTAATTCAAAACACATTAGGTACAGCTCTACGCTTTATTTCAACTCGACTAAACGGAAATTCAGGTCAAGGTAGCATTTAACTTTCGATTAACCTTTATAACTAAAATTTATTTTTCTATACTTTTTCTCCATATTGGCGAAATTACAGCTTTGCAAGTAATAACTTTCTTTGAACAAATACGCTTCAGGCAAGAATTGTGAGTATAATTTCGTTTCTTTGCCTGTCTAAGTATGGTGCCTTTGTAAGTCCCGAATTAATAACTCAATTCGTAGAATTACATTAATATAGCTAGAAGGTTTTGTGTCCTTGTTAGAAAATAATGTAATTGCGGTTTTGTTAAACTAATAATAATGAGTGAAATATTGTGGATGTTTCTATCATGCATAATTGATAAGGTAAGCTTAAGTAAGGAGTAGTTTTAATTATTTCAACAATTATTATTGATGATAGGTAAGCACGCATTTCCTATTGTTATTTAACAACCTTCGAACTAATGAGGATCATGACCTTTACCTACATGAGTAAAAACTTAATAGAAATGTCAATTAATATTAATTTCTTACTTGGCGAGGTTGGCTTAATGAAGTAAAAGCTAAGGCCGTTAAATAAAGTTGTCTAGTCTGTATATTACTTAGTAGAAGTAGAAAAACACAGTTATTGGCAGATTAACAAATTGGCGACACATAAATTATTTAATTAATTATTTGAATAAATCGAAAAGCAACATATTAACACACATTTCTTAAACAATTTCGTAGCTACGTATTAAACATATGTACAAACAAAATAAAAGTTGTTGTAACTCGAACCTGCCAATAATTAGGATAAATGTGTTTTGTGTAACAAACATATAGGTATCTTTATTAGTTCATCATCATTATAGAATAAAGCAAAGTCGCTAATCAGTTTGTAGTCCTATTAAACTTCTTTAAAGACTTAAGTACCGTTTTCGCATTTTTTTGCTATTTTTGCATTTTTTTTAAGTAGCCAAAATTCAACGTTTCACTAATAAGTCGAAAATTATACGTTCGAGAATAGTGGACGGGTCACTAGTATGGCATAATTGGCAAACATCCCATTTCCTATCAATGGCAGAAAAAAGATAAAAAATGATCTCTTCTAAATATACGTAGCATTTTGTATAATTTAAACACGTAAGTCACAAAATTTGAATTTGAAATACTTAGTTATAACAGTTTATAATAAACTTTCAATAATTAAAGTTCTCCAAAAGCAAGTTAAAATTAACAACAGATTTTGAGGCATGTTGTAGTATATAACGTAAGCATTCAACGCGTATATGTTAGATACGGCTATAATTTAGAAAGCTATTCTACCAAAGTTATAACAGAAGCAGTTTTCTCCCCAATGAATAGTTCTTCCGAATATCTGACATGTTATATCAATAAATAATATCCACAAAGAGATTGTGCCTGTTTCATTAACCATTATAACTAAATTGTTGCTGTGGGAGCCAAGTCGCGAGCTAAGTTTAGCTACGAGTTACTGATATATATTTACAGGTCCTGTTAATTTATAAATATCAGTAAAGGTAGCTGCTAATATTTTTTGTTTGAATGAATTAGAAATTAAAGCGCTTATGCTGTTCGCGAACCTTTTCGTAACCGTTACAAGTTTTTATTTCGTTACTGTTTATTTTTGACGAGCATTCCGCAATCAAGTGTAAAACACAGAAATCCTGAAATCCAATTAGCGTAAAGGACTAACTTAGTCTTGATGGTTTAGTATTCATGAAGAAGACGGCGCAGTGTTGCGGCGTGGTTTTCTCAGTTTTAAAATCTCAACTAAAAAGAGGTTGTTTTAGTTTTGATTGTATACTTTTCTGTCTGGGTCGTCTTAGCTTTAATTTTCTTGTGCTTGGAAAAACAATTTGATCGATTGTGAAAAACACAGCTGACTTCATCAAGACATCTTTTTAACATGAATTCTTGTTGTTTTCTTTTAAAAATAGCAAGCTGTTTTTTTTTTGAAAATCGAAATCTTCATGTCAATAACCTAAAAAAACACCTTTTACGGTTCACATTTTTCTGTACATTTTAATATCCAACTACAGTTACCCGCTGAATGAAAACGATTTCTCCATCCTGTCATTGTTCCTTTTACAATGGCACTCTCGTTACTGCAGTATCTTACAACAAAAGCAATTAGCTGAAGAAAACTCCAATCTTTAAAACACAAACAAAGAACAGCTAAAAGGTTTCCGAACATCATTTCGGACTTTAAATGCCAATATCTTCTAATGTGAGTTCGGTAATGAAAGCTTGGGAAGTTTAAACATTGCGAAGGATTATCGTGCGTCGTTTAAATTAACTTAAAAGTACTTTTCGATTTGCGGCAGTAAAATTGTAATTTATAGGTTTGTTTACTGACATTTATAAACGCTAAATTTAATAACTTGCTGCACTTCTTTAAGGAAATGTGTATATTTCTGCAATTATAAATTGCCTTACTTTTTTAATTTCAAAATTAATTATTAAAAAGTATAAAATACCATATGATTTATCTTCTTTCTTTTTTTTTATTCCACTCCTCAATTACTTGCAAAAGATTTCATAAAATAATTGTCAGTAAAATATGGCCAACCTCCACGAATTTTCCAACACTTACTTCTCACACACTTAGTTTACCCAGTAAGTTATATTACTGAGAGTAGGTACTCCTAGTATCAAGTAATGGAGGGCTAGTTCTCAATCCTATCATCTCCACATTGCTGGCTCAAGTACCCACTCGTCCCCATAGCTTCGAGCACCAATATTGATTAACTTGAACCATTATGAAGCTTGCAATTATAACTCATAATATATGGTGTAGCATCGGAGGAAGACAGTTTAATACCAAATTACGAATATAAAGAATGTAAATAACTATCTCAAAATAGCATAAGATAGCCCGTGCGAGTTGAAATTGCAGCAAAATATGACACAAAATAGGCCAAATTATTGTTTTTTATGCTATTATGAAAATTAACAGAGTTCCAGTATTAAATGTTTTTAGCTAGAAGAAGGGTGATATGATAGACTGATCGACAAAAAAACAGTAATAAAGCAAAACATTTTGTCTTATCGTACCTACTTTTAAAAGCTGATGTGAGTGTTATTTACTAGTCAAATAAACAACAAGACTAAAATATTCAAAAACAGTTCAAATACACTCGAAATGAACACTCACAATAGGCAAATCAAAGGTCGGCAACATGTAAATAATACTAACATTCGTGTTTCATGTAACATATTACGTGGGTAAAAATGTATTGTTATTTACCATTAAATTACAAACAAGCTCTTAAAATAGAATCGTAATTGGCATCATAATATTACAAACATACGAATGAATACATTTACTGTTTCGACGATCAAATAGCTTAGTGAAAGCAAATTGATATGATTTTGTAATTAAAGCAATGGTGTGGTAAAATAATAATGAGCGTCAATTTGTTATTGATCTATCAAAATGGCGGCTGGAATTATATTATTCATCGGGTTACCGCTGTTATTCATCTAAATATTTCACGTTTATAAATTGAGGTCTTTAGTGCCATTCAAAATTGAATTTAATCTATTCTTTAATTACGATACCTTTCTCAAATGTACTTGTAAGCTCCAACAAAAAGGCTCACTCAGCTAAATTGCGTTAAACATTTAAATCACTGTGTTTAACATACTTTTTGGAGCTGAAAGACAAGGCACCTTTTATTAAAGATCACTTGTACCTACCTGCTATCTCTTGTTCACAGTGAATTAAACCTCTTTTGTCTCTCCTTAACATTTTCTACACCACGTAATGGCCAGTAGTATCTCTGTAATTTAAACTTAGAACACCCTGTAACTGGCGACTATTATTTTAAAGATAATTACTTGCTACCCAGTGAAATATACGCTGCTGTTCCGAATGACCTACTTGGGAAAAATATAAAATGGTTATTGGTTCCTGCAGTTTTAAAGATATCTGTAGAAAGTTTTTTTAGTACCATATTTATGTATGGTAATGGTTAAGATCTTAATTTTATATTGCAGCGAGTTACTCGATTCAAGTGCTGTTTTCTTTTGAATATTTATTACAATAAAAAAAAACAAACAATGCGGAAAAAAAACAGAATTCGGAACAATTCCCTAAAGCAAACTGGCCTGTTACAGTACTCCCCTAAAATCAGCGTCCACCAATTTGCTAAATTCAACCTAACCCACTTTAAATTAAAGCTCATATTCACATAAAGAGTTCCAGAAACAAATGAACACTCTTCAAACGCGTTCGGATTCTAAAAAATGGAAATGAAGGCAGCCGCTGAGTTAGGTCGATTTATGTTTTCCTGTCAAGACGGCACACATTCGCACTTCAAATTTGACGTCTTGCACAGCCGCGCTTTGACTATGTTGACGGCTTTTTAAAACCCTCATCAGATCTTTGTCTGATGATGGCAAAAAATTAAAAACACGGAATTTTGCTATGGTGAAAACAAGTTTGAGGTGTGTGTAACATTTGGACTTGATGTAAAAAATAGCCTTAAAGTGTGTGTTGAAACTTTTACCTTAAAAAATATGTATTTTGAACGATATACAAAACTTACTTAATAAATAACTAGCTTTTGCCTGCGGCTCGCACCTGTAAAATTCGGAGTAAAACCCTTTCCCAATATATGTTTTTATAGGTTCACATAAGCCTTACTCTTGAAACACTCTATCTATTAAAAAAACCGTATCAAAATCCGTTGCGGAGTTTTAAAGATTTAAACATACATAGGGCCAGAAAAAGCGACTTTTTTATTCTATGTTTAGTGATAGAGAAATAGAGCTCGAAGTGAGCTTGCACTTAAGTTACAATATCCTAGACATTTATTTTACCCTTGTTACAAGTTTTCTTCAAAGATGGACAGAAAACGTACGTCAAATTCGTTCAAGCTCCAAATATCACAAAATCTTTAACTTTGACAGCTACATTCTTATAACTTCCTAAATGCTGCTTTGAACCATGTCTTCAGTCCATAAAAGGCATTTTAAATCCGCGAATGGTGTCAATGTTGTTTCGCAGTGCGCCAACTCCTACACACTGGTATTAATAAATCAGCTGAAAGTCGGCGCTCGCAGCGATACACCCACTTTTTTGTTTTTTAACTTGGTACGGAGACAGTTTCAAATTTGGAAACGAAGCTGATAATCTGAGCACTAGACTGGACACGTTAAAAGGGTAAATTAGGACTGAAGTGATGTTAAAACGTGTTAATGATTATTGTATCAGGCAATATTATTAATAAGCTGATTATCTGATGCTTGCAAGAGGCAAAATTATATTTGGAAACGGCTTTTAGACGTTAGTTATTATAAAGTTTTTAATATTTTTTTTTATTTGTACCTAAACGCATTTACAAAAGAACAAAATTCGTTTATCACTATTTCACTTTATAAAGCTTTCAGTATAAAATCTACAGTGAACTTAAAACAAAAGGAATTCGCGCTGTAATATTAAATAACCCAGTAGTGTAGTGACAGCTTACATCAACCAGGTTGTAAATCGTGGGTTCTAGGTGTCGATATAAAAATACATTTTTAGGGTTCCGTAAAACGTTCGTCCACCTGTCTGTCACCAGGGTGTATCTCGTGAGCAGTGATAGCTAGATAGTAAAAAAAATACAGATGACGTATTTTTGTTGCCGCTACAGATGCGAAAAAAATATGATTATTTAAGGGGGCTTCCGATCCGAATAAAAAACTTATATCTTTTGCACTGCGATCGAGATCGAGGGATTTATCACAAATAATAACTCTCGATCTTAATAACAGCCAAAACAATGTTTAGAAAATAATAAGTTTCATGTTTTTATTTTTAATTTCATGTAAGTTTTTCTGTTTAAGTAATGATAAGCAATTTGCTTAATTATTTTTTGTTTTGTTCAATTTAATCAGCTCGGAAATAAATAAAATGTGATTGATGGAAGCTGCCACCAATATCAGAAGATTGTAATAAGTAGCGGGCATAAGAAAAATCGATTTTGAAGAGCATACCGCCCCGTGGTTTAACTTGTTTTAAAATGCTGTTCAGTTGTTTTTGATTTAAAATGATTTGATTTAATATATTACAAGCGTTCATCCTACCAAAGTTCTCTTATATTATTTTGTTGTCAGACAAGTGTTCCATCATGTCATATTGTAGCTCAAATCGGCTACGTTTTGCTACGCCGTAGCCCGTAGTAACTACACCGTAGCACTACTATTACTGTCGTCAATTTTCCCCCTCCTACATTTCCATGCGAAAACCCTCGCTTTTACTTTAAAAAGCATCCAAAAGCCTGCATCCCACACATCTGTGACATCTGATACTGCAGCGATTGTATCTAATGGGTACCAATGCCGTTCACCTCGCTCCATTGATTTAAATATGCAGACATTGGTATCGATTGTCCCCAAGAATAAACCTCGCTGAAGCCCCCCCCCCCTCACACCCGCGCCGCAAACGTCAACCCACATATTTCACTTCAATTTCATTAATATGCTTGTATGGGAAGTGACACTTTGAAATACTTTCATACATTTTCTGTTGGGGTAGGTTAATTGTGAAATTCTTCGGTAAGGAAACTATTTAAATTTATTATAGTTTTATAATAACCATCCCTCATACGTGTCGTGTTGGGAACTTTCTTTTGTTAACTTTCGGGGGTATGAAATAATGGTTTCATTTTTGTGGCACTATATTAAGGTGTATAGAAATTTATGTCTATTCATGCTCTTAAATAAATAACGTAATTTCTAATTATGTATAATCACATATTACTAAACGTAAGTAACGAACAAATAAAAGGTATTTAAAATTTAATCTAAATATTAAGACTCATATCTTGATATATATAAATTTCGTGTCAGGTTGCTTGTCCGCGATGGACTCCTAATTTAGTTTAGTTACCTCACTGATTTAAATCAAATTTGCACACCGTGTGCAGTTTAATCCAACTTGAAAGATAGGGAAGCGTACATCTCAATTTATAGTCGCAATATAATATAACAAAAACCTTAGCACAGCAACGCTAATCTGATTTATAGTAATACTGCCGGTCTACTAGTATTACTATAAATCTTGAAAGTTTTTCAGAAAATTTAAACCTATTTTATTTTCTCGACCTATTTTTAACTCATTCCAGTACGCTTATAATACAAACTTGTGGGTAATACTCGTTTTCTATCAAGCTACGATCCGTTTATGGCACATTTCCAAATAATCACTATAAAATTTACAACCTCGTATTCTGAAAGCACTCCTACAATAACTTACTCGTAAAAATAGATATATTAACATTTGGCTTTATATACCTATAAGTTGGTTGGTTTCTTCAAAGGCATCGTATTAGCGTAGTTTGTATCTGCAATGAAATCAGTTATAGTATTGAATAAGATACCTACAAAATGCCTAAATTAACAACCTATAACTTTGTTAATCAATAAACACTAGGTATTCAATCATCTTAATTAGTCAATGATATGTTAATGTATGTACTTCTTGTGTGTTGTTTGTAATTGAAGAAATACCTGAGATGCCGATAGCAAATATTAATGGCTTATTATGAAAAATAATGTATATATATGTTACGGCTAATACCCGAAGTGCGGCTACACCTAGTTTTAGCCGGTTAGAAGTGTTTTTTATATGGAAAACTGTAAAAAAAAATTTATACCTATGTATATAAAAACTGGCTTGAATCATGAGTCGACGGAGTCCCGCTACGCGGGACTCCTTTTTCTGGGTGGTATCAAAAAAGTAACCTAACTAACCTAACCTATTGATGTTTCTAACCGGCTAAAACTAGGTATAGCCGCACTTCGGGTATTAGCCGTAACATATACATTTGTATTTGATGATATTTGGCAACACTTTCAAAAAGTTTTTGAAAAGAAGGCACATAAGAAAAAATACTAAAACATCATTCATTTTTTTTTTTATGTTTCATAATAAAAAAAATGATAAGAACAAATTTAGGTTAAAGTTTTGAAATCGGTCGCCTGATTTAGGGGTTTCGGGGGGTTGGGGGGGGTGGGGGGGGAGGGGTCTGAACCCCCCCTGACCATTTTCAGCTGCCGGAAAAAAAGGGGGCGCCAAAAAAAATATTTTTTTTTTAAACCCCTCAATATGGCGACCTTTAGTAGCCAATTTATATGTATAAAAACTCGCTTCAATCATGAGTCAACGGAGTCCCGCTTCGCGGGACTCCTTTTTCTGGCAGTTTAAAAACAGTAACCTAAATAACCTAACCCATTGATGTCGGATTGTGTCAACTCGGAGTAAGAAATTGCTATTAATTACCTAAGAATTATGTAAACACACTTAATGAATACAATCTGATTACCTCGATTGTATTTAAAACTAGTGGCCGCCCGCGACTCCGTTCGCGTGGAAGTCGGTTTCCCGTGGGAATGAGAAGTTTTCCCGCGGTAAAAAGTACCCTATGTCCTTTCCCAAGTTCAGTTCTTTCTTCATACCAAATTTAATCAAAATCGGTTCAGTGGTTTAGGCGTGAAAGCGTAACAGACAGACAGACAGACAGACAGACAGAGTTACTTTCGCATTTATAATATTAGTAGGGATTAAGATTGTAGAAAAACCACAATATCATTCATCCAAGATGCTAAATGCGTTCCGATTCACGCAATTGTGCTAGTATTTAGGAAATTTTGAAAAATTTTTAAAAATATTTTGAAATATTTTGAAAATTACTCGTAGGGAGTTCAGACCCCTCCTCCCCACCCCCCTAAACCCCCCACAACCCTTAAATCAGGCGACCGATTTCAAAACCCAACCCCAAAATTATTCCTTAAAGTGGAACTGGATTTAATTTTCATTAAATCTTCTTAATATTATAACTGTTTACAAAAAATAAATTTAGGATTCCGTAATATTTTTACCTTTTAAAAAAAAAGTTGGATTTTAAACCGAAAATATCATCTGCATTCAAATTTATACCGTCCCACTACATTGTCATCCACTATAACTCAATAAAATCCGTAATATAATAAATTAAACCTAACCTTTATATTATTAGTGGTTTGGTTCGGTGTTGTCATTATATAACTTCGTAATTATCCTAAAACATACGAGTATTTCTGACGTTGAATTTTGATTAAGGTTGTAATTAAGTTTGGTAATTATCAAGTTATTAATTTACCTAAACATCATTTCAGTTTATACATTCAGGTAAATCATTTAGCTTAGTATGAAATAATTGAAATTTTATCAAGAATTCTTAACATAATTTTACAGACCTAAAGCTACAAACTATTTGGTAACTTAGACAGTCCATTATTTTATGGAGTGTAGATTTAGGCGTGTCGCTTTGTTAGCCATTTGTTTCGAAAACGTTAGGCTATAAAATGGAGTTTACTTTCCTTAATGAAGTATTAACTGAACTATATTGTTTATAGAACTTCCCAAGAATCCGCGGTTCGATACACGCAAGCCGCGAATTTCTTAGCGGTTTAACCTAATAGGTGAAGGTAAACATTTCCTGATTAATTTAACATGGTACGGCAATAAACAGTAAACCTTTCTTACACTAATGTCGAAGTTGGTAATATAAAATAATATGTTTATGTGATTAATTTTGTCTTAGGTAAACTGTGAAATCATACATGCATTAAAATATACTCATTTTAATTGTCATATGGTTTATATAGTCTTTAACTCTTTAAATATAAATAAAAAAATATTTATCTTGTTTAAAATTTGACCTCTTCTGCCTCAAACAAAAAAAGAAACAAAATGAGTTGCCAATCGGTTCGCGTTTGTAACTCTCATGACATCGGCGCCGAAATCGTTGCCAACATTTCAAAAAAGTTCACAACAGAATGCTTTTTACAAAACATTGGAACGTAAAACTACAAGGTTCTGGATCGAAGTAACCACTCCAAGACAACATTAAATTAAGCTAGCAAGGTTAACGGTCTGGAAAACGATGGTAAAGATTTTCTTTTAGGTGAAAGGCACTAGTGATTGGAAGACAAGATAGAAAGGATCTTAAAAAGAGACGCAAAAAACAGCTTTTTCAATTTCATTTGAGCAAACAGACTTTGGTTTGACGCCTTATAGTTAGATCTTGGGTTTCCATCGTTTTTAGAACCTTACTTATTACAACTTGGATGAAACATAAATTTAAACTTAGATATAAAGTTACTAGTGGCCGCCCGCGACTCCGTTCGCGTGGAAGTCGGTTTCCCGTGGGAATGAGAAGTTTTCCCGGGGTAAAAAGTACCCTATGTCCTTTCCCAAGTTCAGTTCTTTCTTCATACCAAATTTCATCAAAATTGGTTCGGTGGTTTAGGCGTGAAAGCGTAACAGACAGACAGACAGACAGACAGACCGACAGACAGACAGAGTTACTTTCGCATTTATAATATTAGTAGGAATAGGAATTTAACCCTTAATATTTCTTTGTAAGCTGCACCATTTAAAAATATGAAAATAATGTTTAAAAGTTTTTGCAACTTTGCAATTACCATAAGTAGTAGATAGTATTTTGGAATGAAGCTTCCACCCACTTTAAAATTCATAATCAAATATTCCTGCTTTACATTAAATTTGGTTCGTTCGCTTCAAAGGCCTGAGTGAAAACGTAACAAAGCTCATAATCACTGATGACGTTGACGCGGTGTCAAAGTGGCGTTTATATTTAAAAGTACTACAAAATTTGAAGAATATAATAATTATTAATATATTTAAGATTTGTACAAATGAATAACTATGGGATTATACGGCTTTTATTGATGTTATGTTGCTATTTTAAAATGGACAAACCAATAAACACATTTTTAAGTAGATAACTATAATTAAAAATATAATAATACGATACATAAGTCAATGTAAAGTAATAATTATCACCATTTTATATCAAATATTTCAATTAAAGTTTTTGTTTAAAAAATAATTAGTTGTTGAATTGATGTAAAAAATGGTTTGGCATAGGAACGAACAAAACTTTTTATTGACCTGAAGCACAAGCAGAACTCGTTTCTTAGTAATAAGATACTTAATTAAAAAACTCGCAGACTGCAAGTTTACCGCAGTAAAGGTAACTTCTCAATCACTACCCATAAATATATAGATAGGTACCTATAGCCTATAGATGGTGAAGGGTAAAACAAGGGACTACAAGCGAAATCAGCAATAAAGAAACTTTAGATTAAGGGTAGATAGCCCATGTTCTGGTTATCAGATTGTACACTTGTTGAAGGAGATTAAAGCATTTTTAATTTAATTAAGAGTTTTATCACTTTTCGGCTATAAATTATGGGCGAGCAGATTTATGGAGATTTAAAGTTTTTTGATTTTATTACTATTTTGTTAGCATTGAAGTATTTAAAATTGATTTTAAAATACATTTTTTTGTTCTTGTCTATTTTGTATATTTACCCAAAAATCAATTTTTGATTTTTGGGTTCAATACTAATTCTAAGGAAAAACTATCCAGCGTATTTTTCCCTCCCACTAATCCACACAGTCATACTTCCTCAAACATACGTAGCCATAACTCAACATAACTGGTTTAGGCTCAAGCCGTGTGGCGTTAATTCTGCCTCCAGTGTAACTATAGTACCGAGATATAAATCGTAATCAACGAACTACGGTCCCTGGGATCCTGCGAATGTTTTGTGAGTGCTGCCGACAAATTGAACCAACGTGTAGGTACCTTGTAAGTGTTTCCTTGAACAAGAGCCTCGTAAACACTTATAGTGGGTGTTGCCAGGAGAAAAAAAGAGTTTTTTGTGTGTTGGTAATAGCGTTCCGCCCAAGTGAGTACTAGAACGTAGTGTATCTAATAGAAACTGTTCGGCCTGAAAAGTGATATTATTATAGCTGTCTAATTATACATGTTTAAAATTATCATTTAGTTGCCGAGATTATATGGTACAACTAAGACGAAGTCACGTATTTTTTTTATTATAATTGTGTACCTAAATAAATACGAAATAAAAAAGAATAAAAAAGCGCAATGTATCAGTGTCATGACGAATATCAAACGAATATTATATTTATACTTAAGACATTAAGTATAAGTTTACATCTTTATAAAACCTGTCAGTTTTTCTTTATAGTAGATAGCTTAGTCGCAATCCGAGTCATTTTTACCTTTTTCAGATTTCCCTTTTTATTATATTGATTTCTTTTCTAGAAATCATATATAAGTATACAACATTTCAACCAATTTTTAAAAAGTACAATATTAGTATATTGTCGTGAAAAAATATTTCAGCCCATTTCCGTGATAACATAATACGTCAGACTACTTTGACTAACGTACCGTTATGACAAACATCCCATTTCCATCCCGTACATTACTTAGCTTAATATCATAAGCAATAAACTATGTATTGTCCTAGTAAAGCTCTTGAGGAATATCTTCGCAAGTAGTCCACAGGCTCTGGGGTTAAGTCTCCCCCCTCGTGCTACTAACCCTCTTCATATTTATGTCGCTTTACGTAACTATGTTTTGTTTTTTTTTCTAAAACACTCTGTGTGAACTGTGTATGGAATGGGCACTCATTTCGCCGTTCCGATCGATTTGCCCTTCAGTTGAATTCTTGCATGTTTCAATGACGACGATTTTTTGTAAGGCAGAGAAAATCAGGCCTAATTGCTGTGGTGGTAAAGTTGTTTGTTGGGATTTATGATCGCTTGTTTAAGTATTTTACTAAATACAGCACGTTGTATATGTTTTTCACACATTGTTAAAACATTTGGAATAGTGCTAGTAGTTTAGGTATAAAACGTAATTTACTGTTATAACTTAAATTTTTTAACTGTTTTAACCAACTTAATGCTTATGTATCAATAATGCTTAACTGATATGAATTTAAGCAACAATTATAATCTCTTCTCATTTTCTGTTAGGGACTGTATAATTAGCGGTTTACTCTTTTACTTGTTTATATCACCATACAAAGTCAATCAATTGTTCCTGCAAAAATTATATTTTCACCAAATACGTACTCTTAGTACCAAAAACATTCAATTCAATAAGTCAAAATTGAAAGCTAAGTTCATACAAATAGAAAATCCATTAGATGAAGTATGTTCTCATACAAGCACCAAATCTGTGGTCTCCATCGAATACTCGAGAACTCTCCAACTGATTTTGGCAGGTGTACAAATTGGGGCTAAATCCAATTCGGATTAGAAATTAGAAATCAACGATCACATTGTGGCCGATTAATGGACATAACTTGACTAAATATATTGTCGGTTATTGGGACGCGTGTAATTCTCTTCTACTTACCTACGACCTTATTAGGGGAGGTTTTAACCATAATCATATCAAACAAGATGTGTGAACGGTTTATGTATAAAACAATTGACGTTTACCTACAAAAGCAAACATAATAATAGACTTACTCAATAGACGGCGACAACCGCAGCAAATACAAGCGTGATATCTCTTCACTGTCATATTTAGTACACATATCCTCTTCTAGATTAGTGAGCATGTACCCAACATGACATAAAAGGTCAGCGTCGACGTGTTAGGCAGAAGCTGAGTGATTAGCTGCCGGCAGCATGCACCCTGTAATCCCTATAAGCCATCAGGCCGTAAAAGCCAAATTCGACCCGCCGTTTGACATTTCACAGGCTTTCATCTTTCCGAGTAACGTATGATGTGTCTGTCCCAAGAAACTGCTTAATTATTTTCATATTTTATTCAAGAGCTATTGCTGTTTTTCTGCTACTCATTATTATGACAAGTTCCTAACTTCTTGTATAAAAGGAAGATGTTATTCAGATAAGTTTATATCCAGCTAGCTATATATAGGAAAATCCCCTAGTTTTGGGTTAGTAGCACAAGCTCTGTAATCCGAACTAAGCCTGCATCTGGAGTGAAATCCAAATTCGAAGGCCGTTTGACAGCTCGTCAGATATCTTGCGAAGGCTTAGATTCGTTATTGTACCTATCTTTCAGACACGTAGTGAAATAACAATATGGGTTATATACACGTTAGATTATAACCAAATCTATAATTAGAACTATTACATAAGAAATATTTTCGAACTAGTGTCCTTACGAAGAAAATCATTGTTTTTTGTTTTTGGTATTATTTTTGGTAATGGGGCATTCCATAGTGACGAAAATTACACGAAAAAAACCTACCTACCTATTTAAAAAAGTTTATTTTATTGCCAGAAGCATGGTTTTCGTTAGTTTTTTCCTGTTAACATATTTTTGGAGCCATAAGAAACAAGAATTAGGACGAGGCAGTAAAAGGAATTGCAATTATGAAAATAATAAATTTCAAGAGGACGCAAATAAGGAAAAATTATACCTACACTTTACTTTAGGTTTTTTATGACACCTTCGAAGTGACGAATATTAATGTAGATCAATTAATTTCAAACTTTCATAAATGTTAAAAGGAATGCTTAATTAAGAGATACATTTTAATTTGGCATTAAAATAACTACAAGTCTTATACCTCAGTTAGATCGTTACCTAAAAATGTAAGTATCTAAATTAAATAGTAGTAGAATATTAAAAAATATTTTATAACCACAAACGTATGACATCACCCTCGTGGTTGGCTGTAGCCGCCGGAGCTCCGTGTCCTCTGCCGCGGGCCCACACCTGCATCTAACCCCACCCCATCCGAACTAACACCAAAAACACTTCACCTACCTTTTTCAAGCCTGAAACCACATGGTCTCAATGCCACAAGGTTCCAAAAATATTGATTCACGATGAATCCAGCATGTCGGCCGCCCTACAGGGCTGGCACCCCTCTCGCTCTACGTACCTACACACGGGACACAACACGTCAAGCGAGATATCAAAACCTTTCCCGCCACTTTCGACACTGTTACCGTCACTTCTTTATTTGATGGTCTCAGAATGAGCAAGTCTGGTTGCTGGTTGTTTCTTTGGGTTATTTAGTCGTGTTTTTGAGTGGGATATGGTTGAGAATTGGAGTGAAAGTTTGTGGAGGTTGCTCCGAGCGGCAGAGTACCGAGTTGCCGCGTTGGTTCGACCCGACTGACGGACGGGCGACCCGGCGCGCAAGCTTCCACCCCTTGTAATGGAGCAGGCAGAGATAAATACAGCAGCGACGTTCAGCTAGGTAACGCTAATAATATTAGAGACTCGAACTTTGAAACAGTGACTTTCAGTTACGGTAAGGTGGAATGTCATTAGATGATTGTATTTCTAAATTTGGTTCAGGTAGGTTACCTGATTGTTACTGAAGTAGGTACCTACCTAAATATGTGTCTTGTTTACTTTGAAAAAAATCTACTTGCTGAAATTATTGAAATCAATAATTATGCCAAAAAGTGTACAGTTATTTGTTACATTTACCGTACTTAAATATAATATAAATTGTAAACTTGATCAACTAGCCTTTTACCCTGGGCTTTCAGTCGCAGCTATGAGTTTTCCGTCTTAGGTAACCTACAATATTAAACACATTTTGTCAAGTTAATTTTGGGGTAGGTATTTAGAGAAAAACAGATAGAACCTATAGATAAACTATGGAAGGATGACACCTCCATAAAATCATATACAAATATGTCTATAATTAAGTACATTATCATATATCAAATATCTAAACATTCTAAATAATTAATGAATAGGATTGAAATAGTACCTAACTCATTATCGTGTGTCATAATCTGTCAATAAGGGTATCAAGTATCACATGTCTCTATTATCTGTCATAACAAAAGCCATAAACTTTGCTGAAAATACACGAGAAGAAAGAGAATACACAATACCTAGAACATACTTATCTAGATACCTACCTAAGTATCAAGTGTACCATTAAGTTATATTGCAGTTTATCATCAAAATAATATAATTACAAAAAGAAATTAGCTGCGAACGTAGATTTTTTCGACTGTAGCAAAAGAACATAAGTGGAACAAAAAACATTATAAGTATTGTTAAATGTGTGTTTGCGAATGGCAAAGCATAAAGTTATTTAACAAATATAATCTATGCTTACATCAATCAATCCTACTTATCCTACTAATACTTATTATAAACGTGAAAGTTTGTGAGTATGTATGGATGGATGTATGGATGTTTATAACTCTTTTACGTAAAAACTACTAAACAGATTTTGATGAAACTTTACAGTAATATAGAAAACTTCGCATTCCCACGGAAAACTGACTTCTACGCGAACGGAGTCGCGGGCGGCCACTAGTATTAAATAAAAGAAATTGATACGAATAAGCAGGTGCCTTAGTGCCTAGGCGTATTTATATTGTAGCGGTATGTTTGCAGATTGTTATGAGGAAGTTCCGGGTTCGATTTACGGATCGGGCCAATTTAGAAGCGATTTTTATAATGTATAACATTTGTTATGTAGGTGTAATAGGTTCTACTCGGGACCACTGCGTGGTGACTGTAACAAGTGCTTAACTATAGGGACCCATAGATGGTGCGGTAGTCTGGAGATCCTATAGGTAAAAAAAAATACCTTACCTTTTCATTTAGTTTGTTCGTTTAGGAGCATCGACATGGCACGAGTGAATATTGCATTTGTATAAGTAGTCAACCTTCTCACCAATGTGCCATTTACTGTCGTATAGTATAATACTGGCCCCGATTCTGAAAACACTCTCCAAACTGAACTAATACTATCGCCGTCACTTACTCATCAATAGTAAAAGACAGAGACAGGTAATAATTTTAGTCCTACCAAACTAAAGTGTACCTACGTGCATTATGACTCAGCGAAGGCAATTTTAGGCTAGTCCTCAGCGCATTTCGTTTAATTTTACAATGATGTGGACTAAATTTAGTGAAACCAATGTACCTGCCTTTTTCTAATACAAAGCGTGTTAAAGTGACAGTGATATTTTTAATTTAGTTTTAGAGAGTGTTTTCGGAATCGGGGCCACTATCGTATAACATATCACTTTAATAATTAAAAGTAATAATCGAAGAAATTCGATTTTAATTGTATATTTTAAAAACCTAGGGTATTTTAAATTATTTCCTGTCTTTCCATGTACTCACTCAATTTAACAAACACTTTATTTTAACGAAATTTTAAAATATTTATTCATGGGTATGCTGATCAAAATCGATTTATACTACAAATATTTTGTTAAATCGAATATTAACATAATCAATATTATGCTTAGTGGGGGACGAGGAAGTGATGTGACAATAACAATAAGAATGAATGGGTATTTTTATTGAACGAATGAAGTTTTTTAGTTCAATTTAATTATTAAATTTACCTTTTCTTCTTAAAACTACTACAATTTTTAATTTGTAAGTGTTTAGTAAAAACACTTATAAATTTTTGTTTATCTAAAAAAAGATGCTAAGGAATTAATAAAATGAGTGGGTAACATCAGTTTAAAATAAATCCTTTTATTTTTGTAGAATTTTAGCAGAATACAATACAATCATTATAGTTCTCAAAGAAAGAGTCAGCGACGCTAGTGCTAAATAATTGTGTCGCAAGCCTCACATTCATGATTTTGGTTTTATAATAAATATGATTAGTGCTTAAACGGTTGGCTAAAAAACCATTCATTCATCCCACCAGTCATTCAAATCAATTCACTTTTATTTTCCCATCACTGTCTAGAATCCCGGCCTGTAAAAACGACATAAAAAAAATCTAAAAAGAAATCTCATCACAGTGGTATTCAGCTTTGACAGCGTTGACAACTTGTCTCCCTAATATAGTATTCGTTGTTTACATTTGCTATCGTTTAAAGTGTCGTTACGATCAAGGTTAAAATTCGAAAATATCAATAAATAGTGTAGTAAATTGCCAAAAATACTAACAGGTGATATGAAATCCCATGTAAACGTAAATTCGAAGTTTCTGAACGTCGTTTACACAACAAATCACCATTTTATGGAGAAAATAAACACATGACAGAGCAACACAGAATGATCAAGTACCGTGCGTGGTACTTTTGTTCACTACTATGACCATCGCTATGACCAAGATTTTGCCTGAGGGGAAAGGCCTGCTATGCCATCTCCTTTGGTTAAATGCTCTAAGATATTATGTAAACCATTTTTGCTTTGTTTTTGATACTACAATCCTTAAGAAAAAATCGATTTGATACTAGTTGCAACACTATGCTTATCGACTATTAAAATAGACTGGCAGCATTTACTACCATAAGTCATTGTCACATGTCATTGTTACATCAAGACGAAAGGGTCATTGGATCGAATGTTCAATCAAATTGACACAAATGAGGTACTTCCGGTTTGCGCGCGGGAAAATTGGAAGTGAAAAATTTTTTCGTGAACTTAAAAATTCATTTAATTCTTTCAATTTTGTTAAATAGTGTACATTTTGTATATATTTTTAATAACTATAGTATAGAAGCTTAATTTTTATTAAAATGACGTCTCGGGCGAAACGCAAGAAAAAGAAGGAGGAGGCAGTAATATCAGGGGAAGACTCGCTGCTTTCGGACTCCGACTCCATGCACAGTGACTGCAATTCAGCTAAGTCCGATCCATATAAAACTTATTTCGTTCCCGATTATACACGTCGGTATCCTGAGGATTCTTCAGCTACAGATTTCGTTGTCTTCTTGGAATCAAACGATGAGTCCAAACCTATTTCAACAAGAGATATGATTTCTTTATCATCAACATTAAAGAAATATATAAAAGGCATAAAATATATGCAAAATCTTAATAAATACAAAGTTACAGTTCATTTTGACCGTGCAAATTTGGCAAATAGTTTTCTTAACAATAAGACTTTGTTATCAGAATATAAACTCAAAGCAACTATTCCTGCAAAAACTACTGAAATTACTGGTGTTATTACTAATGTGCCCATTAAATGGTCCAATCAAAAAATTTTTGGAGTGATTAATAGTAATAAAAAAATTATTTCTGTTCGGAGAATTCAAAGGAAGGTTAAAAATGAACAAAACTTTGAATTACAACCGACTAAAACAGTAATCATAACTTTTGCTGCCATTTATCTTCCTGATCATATTGATTTACAAGGCTGGAGGTTTCCAGTTAAGATGTACATTCCACCTGTAAAACAATGCTTTAAATGCCTACGGTATGGACATTTGGCTAAGTACTGTAAAAATAATGTTAGATGTTCAATATGTGGAGATGCACATTCTTTTAAAGAATGTACAGTACCTAGGGAAAAGGCTACATGCTGTCACTGTAGAGGAAATCACATTAGTATATCTGCTGAGTGTCCTATTAAAAAGAAAAAAATTAATGATATTAAAATTGGTTTATCCTCTTTGTCTTATGCTTCAGTTGCAAATACAGAGAGTTTTCCAGCCTTAGGACAAAAGTTTGACCTGCTCAGTCACTTGAAAAAAGATAATAAATCTTTGAATTTATTGGTTGAGGCTATTGTTAAAATAATTACATTAAATAAAACAAAGGAAACTTCCATCAGTACTAAAAATATTTTACAAATATTAAGTGATATTTATGAAAAGTCATCTGCTAATAATCCATCCTAATGGCTCATTTAAAAATAGTTCAGTGGAATGCTCAAAGCATTAAAAGTAATAAATCTGAATTTACATATTTTCTTTATAGTAATGATGTTGATATCGCTTTAATAAGTGAAACTTGGCTTAGACCACATCATACCTTTAACATAAAGGGATACACAATAGTTAGAAATGACACTGGTAATACACATAATGGAGTTGCAATAATAATTCATAACAAATTACAATTCTTAAAAATTGATACTTATTTTGATGATTCCTTACAAAATGTTGCTGTACAGATAAAAATAGGTGGTAAATATATTTCATTTGTTAGTGTTTATTGTCCTTCTAGGTGTCATTATTCAAAATTAAAATTTTCAAAATTAATTGATAGTCTTCCAACTCCAGTCTTTATTGCTGGAGATTTCAATGCATACCATACTTCTTGGGGTTGTCAAAAAGTGGATAAAAGAGGTGAAGAAGTACTAGATTCTTTTGATGAAAATAACCTTGTTCTGTTAAATTCAGGAGAAGTCACGACTGTAGGAACTTCGTCCTGGAGACCAAATGGCTTAGATCTTTCTTTGGTTAGTCCAGCTTTATCATGGGATTGTGAATGGTCTGTTCATGATGATTCCTTTGGAAGTTATCATTTGCCTACAATTACTAAACTTCTGTTGTCTCAAACTCCAGTTATATCTTCAGAACATTGTGTTCACTCTCAAAATGTCAGTAAGAAATTAAACTTGAATTTAGTTAATTGGGATTTGTATGTAAATATTGTTAATACTTCGTTGAATAGTTTTATGATTAATTCTGAATGTTCACTAGAAAGTTATTTGCAGTTTTGTGATATTTTTTTTTTTTTTTTTTCTTCCTCTGTGGCGTTGGCACGGTTTTGCGCATTACGCCAGTGTCAAGTATTATTTGGTACATTGTAGTCAAACATTGGGGAAAAATCTATGTCACAACAAAAAACGAAAACAAAGTCTTGTTGTCAATGTCAAAATCTTTGTCATTTATGCTCACGTTCCGTTTCAGGTTTTAGGGCAAAAAGGGCAAGACATTCCGTTCCTTGGTGGAATAGCAAATGTGCAGATGCTGTTAAAAAATGTAAAGATGCTTTTGTTGCTTTCAAAAATGATCCTTCTGTAGAAAAATATTTGATTTTTAAAAAAAATCAGGCTTCTAAGAAATTGACTATAAACTTTGAAAAACAGAAATCTTGGCAAGATTATTGCAATTCTATAAATCGTCTTACTCCAATTTCTCATGTCTGGAATAAAATACGCAGATTTAACAAAACTTTTGTTTCTAGAAGTGAAAATGATCATTGGGTAAATAGTTTTTTAAAAAAATACACTCCAGACTATGTCTCGAAACCTTTTACTTTTGTAGATAACAAATTTCATAGACAAAATCTTTCGTTGCTTGATCCGTTCACAATTTCTGAACTTACTGCTGCCATAAAATCAAGAAAAGATACAACTTGTGGTTTAGATGGTATTTCCTATAAAATGTTTCGTCTTCTCAGTCATAAAAATCTATGTAAATTCTTGATAATTTTAAATATTTTGTTTGAAAATGACTTAATACCAAATCAATGGAAAACTGATTGTCTGGTCCCTGTACTGAAGCCAGGGAAGGATCTTGATAGTCCAGATTCTTATCGACCTATAGCGTTGTCCTCTTGTGTTGGTAAAATTTTTGAGCAGCTGCTCAAACAACGTCTGGAATATTACATCGAATCAAATTGTATTCTTCCTAGTAATCAGTTTGGTTTTCGGCGTGGACGCTCGGCTAGGGAAAGCATTGCACATTTGTTATTAGATGCAAATAAATCCATAAAGGAACGGAATTATCTTGCTTGTAATTTTTTCGATGTAACAGGAGCCTTTAACAATGTAGGTTTAGAAACGCTTGCTAATATCTTGCTATCACTCAGAATTCCAAAAAAAATGGTTCTTTGGATATATAACTTTCTAAATGAAAGAATGGTCTATGTTAAATTGGGTAACAACTTTTATGGTCCACGTAATTCCTATAAAGGCGTCAATCAAGGCGGCATCTTGAGCCCTCTACTGTATATAATTTATATTCATAAATTGAATGAGATATTAGGCGCAAATGTTTCTAATCTGCAGTTTGCTGATGATCTTGTTGTTTATTGTTCTGGCAAAAAACTTAAAGATGTGCAAACGAATTTAAATAATGCCTGTAAAAGGCTTGAAGTCTATTTTTCTTTCTTAGGTTTAACTGTAAATACAGAAAAGAGTAAATCTCTTGTTTTCTCTAGAGATAAAGATTGTAAATTAGAATGTGTATATAATGGTAACCTTATTCCTAACTGTACAGAAATAAAATTCTTAGGTGTAGTATTTCAACAAAATTTAAGTTTTAAAAAATATGTGCAAATATTGATAGATAGAGCTGTAAAAGCTACAAATATTTTAAAATGCCTTACTGGTTGTCGTTTTGGTGCAGATCCTAAAATATTATTGATGCTGTTTAAATCATTAGTTAGAAGTCACTTTGAATATGCTTTTTTTTGCTTTGCTTCTGACAATAATTTTATAAATAAAATAGATAAAGTACAAAATAAAAATCTCAGGATAATTCTAGGAGCCATGAGTACTTCTCCGATTAATTCAATGCAAGTTGAAACTAACACTTGTCCCATTAAATTTAGGTTTGATTATTTGAAAAGAAGGTTCATAATTGATTTGATGAAAACTTCTAATAATGCGTTGTACAAAAAGATTTTGATATCTAATTACTCTTATTTATGTAAAAATTTTGATTTCATTAATTATTTGAAAAATGAAAATATTGCTCAGTATGATATTTTACCTTGTTATAGTGGAACATATGAAGGTAAGTTTTTTAAATTTGATGTC
This sequence comes from Emmelina monodactyla, assembly GCA_916618145.1. NCBI lineage: Eukaryota > Metazoa > Arthropoda > Insecta > Lepidoptera > Pterophoridae > Emmelina > Emmelina monodactyla. Next base: position 7,390,737 of record OU745304.1, on the reverse strand, counting down.
ATTATAGACACAAATTTAAAAAATAAATATGAAGTATATGAAAAGTTATCATACTATGATAATTACCGTCAAATTTACACAGATGCTTCAAAAACATCTCAGTCTGTGTCGATAGCGGCTTATGATATTATTTTGAAAATTGCACATGGTTATAAGCTGTCCAATATTTGCAGTATTTTTACGGCAGAAGCTGCTGCTATTCTGTTTGCTTTAGATTTGATTAGTTCTGTAGATTCTTCTGGTAAATGGATTATTATTTCTGATAGTATGAGTGTTCTTCAAGCTATTAATAATCCTCGTCTTTCTAGTAAAATTCATCCTTTTATATATGAGATCCGGGAAAAGATTTATAAATTATCATTGAAACATAAAGAAATTGTCATTTTCTGGACACCAGCACACATTGGTGTTAGTGGTAATGAATTAGCTGATACATTAGCTAGTATCATTACAAATACTGATAACAACATTTGCAAATTAAAAAACATAGCAATTCCCATTTCAGAGTTTCTTCCTGAAATAAAAAATCAAATGATTAATAATTGGTTTCAATTTTGGCAAGATTCTCTTAAAGAAAAGGGCAAGTGGTATTCCGTATGTAATCAAAAAATTTCGTCTCCTTGGTTTACCAAGGGCTCTTTCAAAAATAGAAATTTTTATACAACAATTTGTCGTCTTCGTATAGGTCATGCTGCTTTTAATGAACACTTATATCGCATGAATATGATAACTTCCCCTTGTTGTTCATATTGTAATGAGTCAGTACAGTCATTGGATCATATATTTTTTGAATGTCCTCAATTTCATATTGACAGGTTAATTTTCATTGATGAGCTATTAGAAATTTATAAAACATTAGAAAATATCCCGCGTAATACTCAAGAACTTTTAAAAACAACTGAATGCTACTTACCTATGTATAAATTCATAAAATTTACAGTGTGTAATATCTGATGAAAATGTTTATGTATACTCATAACAAATATATATTAGCATTTTATTATTAAAGACATGGACTTGGTCCTTATTATGTTTGTTTATGAGGAAATAAAATATCGTCAATGTTACTTCTTATTGAAAACTAAACAAAGCTAAGTCAACAAGAAAGAAGAAAACCAAATTATTGATGACATGGCTGTATGGGCATAGTCTCTTTGCCTTTCCGCATGACGGAAGAATCTAACAAAAAAAAAAAATCAAGACGAAAGTCATTGTCAATGGTATGCTTCAAACTTCGTTCAATCAATCAATCAAAGTTATTTGCGTGCATTGGTGCGTCTTTGATTGTTTGTATTTATTTTTTATTTACAAATTATTATTTTACTCATAGAAGGTTCCTAAGTATTCTTAAGTGTTGTTAATAATGGCTCAAACTGAGGATACTGAACTCAGAGACTTAGTAATTGAGGCATTAGAAAAAAACGGCTCTTTGGCGAAAATACGCGCCCTGTTGAGAGCAAATATTTTTTTGGCATTTGAAGATGGCTGTGAAAATATCAAGCAAAATGCGAATTTAGACGAAATGCTCAAAGTACCAGAAGGTATTATTTCACTCTCCATTATCCATGAATTTCTGGAATTTTGTAACCTCAAAAATACCCTGTTTGTTTATATGTCTGAGTCACGTCAAGGTAAACAATACTCGTACGAAGGACAGAAATCTTTGGCAGATAAATTTAAATTTTGCAAAAAGGAATCCTTCAAGGAACCCACACTTATTTCATTAGTCAGACAGATGTTAAAATCTTACCATTCTGAGGATGAGGACAAATTTGAGAGAGATGATGGTGTTATTTACAAAGACGACCAGAACTGCACTTACATAATGCACGACTCTAGTGGAAGCACATCCACAACACAATCTGACAGTTCCTCTGATGAAAAAAACAAGCAGAACCTCAGATTGCAATTGGACCATTCAGACACTGATACTTCCAGTGATTCTATGAGAGAAAGGTTATGTTCGGAATATATCCCAAATGAACATATTGTGAAACTGGCTGACAATAAAATACAAAACCAAGATGAGCAATATACAAACAAAATTAGTAACACAGACAAAAATAATCTTTATCAAACTTACGGGTTAAAGTTGCCTCAGAATAATAGTAGTGACTCTACTTCTTATATTGAGATAAAACCTCCTGATATAAATGGGAAAGCATCACTTATTAAAAACACAAATGAAATTATTCTCTCCCCACATGGTTATGATAAAACTGATTCAGGAAAGTCAAACACATCCAGTTTAATATCTTCAATTTCAAACAAAAGCCAGAAAATAGAAAAAGAAAACAGAGCATCCCATGATGCACAAAAAAAAGGGGAATCTGATGTCGTAGATTACAGCTTAGATTTCACATCTTCAAAAGATTCATTTGATAAGGAAATGAAAAGCTTACAATCCATACAAGAAGAAGTTTCTAGTCAGGAAAAGAATACCTCACTTGACAGTCCTCATCAAAACTCACAAAGTTCTCGGAGTTCAATATCAATTTCAGATGTCGCAGATTTAATTAGTGAAACCTCACCGCAATCAGCACAAGACAAAAATGCAGGAGACATACATAAATCAAGTGAATCCAAAAAAAGCATAATGAAATCACTGAACTTTGACTCTGGGGACTTCTCTGAAACCTCTATACCATCACTATCTAATCTAAGTCTTGAAATTCATAGTGATTAAGAGTAACTTAATAGTCATGTTCAAGAATAGAATAAAATTAAAATTGCTGTGCAATTTAAATAATAATTAAAAATATAAGGAATATTTAGTCATGGCAACAGACATGTAAGACGTTGGAGTTAGTTAATGATAATAGTCATGTGAATATAATGGTTATTGATCTAAGACCATGATTTCCAATGCTCTAACAACTATTTAACTAAGTATCTGGAAGATAGCAGACATACTTCAGGAATGTTTTATTTGTGCCTTATTTATCAGCCAAGAAAATAACACTTCAAAGTTCCTTTTGCCAGATATGTGCATATTTCTAGTCCAGAATGCAGAACTGGTTCCGTCCAAATTGTTGCTCCATTGTCTAAATCTGGTGTATGTTGTAAATGTGACTTGTCAATTATTTTACTAATAAAATATGCTGCTATGCTAAAATGGTAATTTTAATTTTAAGTCCTGATTACTGCTTAACAATAATTACACCTATTTATAAAAGGGTTTGTACCTAAAAAGTTAAAACGCGTTCAGGCGCGATTGGTCCAATTCGCAATTGGGCCAATACTCAATTAGGCCAATTCGCAATTGGGCCAATTCGCAATTAGTCCAAAATAAAGGGTTAAAATTATTATAAAAAATAGATAGTAGCCGATTCTCGCACCTACTGCATATGCATGTAGGATAATTTTTATTTAGTCGATTGATTGTTAAATTAAATAAAAGAAAACAAATTAAGAATGCAACATTAGTATTGCAAGTTAAATAAATGCAGTGTATGAGAGTGAACGGAAAGGAATGAGTGAGAGAGTGAGAAGGAAAAAGGAGTGGGAAGCGAGCTAAAGACGAAGATGGTTGATTGTAAAGTGCTAATTAAGGAAAATTAATAAAACAAGAAGTAAAGCTGATTCAAGTATTTCATTACGAAGAGGATCCATCCACACCACCCACCACCCGTCCCACAATCTCGTCCGGGATAGGATCAACAAATTACGAAGATTTTCAAGACGACGCAACCACGACGACCACGTGTCGCACGCCGGCAGAATTTGCAGTTTTCAAGACATTTCAATTCAATATCTACAATAATGAGTAAGACGACGACGACGACGACGGATACAAATGAAGATGTGAGAAATCAACCATTACAATTTATGATGGATGCGATTACTAAGTTCAGCGGTGAGGATATGACCTATTCATCCTCAAAATGGTCGCAGGATATAGAAGACAATGCTGAAATCTTCGGCTGGTCGGCGCAACAGAAACTAATAATTGCTCGCAGGTCGTTGACCGGTACCGCCGAATTATGGTTGAGATCCGAAAAAACATATAAGACGTATGACGAGTTGAAAGTCGCCCTACAGAAGGAATTTCCGGAGGCTATCAACAGCAAGCAAATGCACGAAATGATGTCTGCTCGAAAGAAACAAAGCGGTGAAAGCTACTACCAATATATGTTAGCTATGAAAGAGCTCGGAAAACGCGCTAAGTTCCCAGATTACGTCGCTATACAGTACATCATAGATGGAATCACGGACCACGAACAGTACAAGATTGGTCTGTATGGAGTTACATCGTACTCAACATTGAAGGAGAAGTTGGCTCAGTATGAAGATATGAAAACAAAGATGAAGCAACGAGGAAATCATAACCTAAGCAGTGGCTTTGCAAGCAAACAGCGTGAGTTTCAGAACCCGATATCAAGAAAAGAAAACGCAAGTAAGCCTATCAATCGCTGTTTCAAATGTGGTGCATTAGGACATATAGCAAGTGCATGTGTAAATGGCGTCAAGTGTTTTAAGTGCAATTCATACGGCCATATTGGTTCACAATGCAAGAACAGCCGTGTTACGGAAGCGGCCAATAGCAATCGGCCATGGACAAACCGTCATGTTGGCAGTGCGCAAGCGGGAAGTCACCATAGTACCAACACCGGCGCTCAATCAATGTTCGTGAGTGAAATTGACGCGAGACACCAATCCGGAGTCGACGCAAGATGCCAAACCGAAGTTGACGGCAAGGAACGAACGAATGAAACAAGTGAGTGTAAATTATCGTTGTCATATGTCAAACCATTAAAGTGTCAAAGTCTGTCAGTAAGTAATTGTCATTGTCAAAGTAATGTAAATGTAAACATTGTTGATTGTGCTGTAAACAAATCGGTAAAAGTTATTAAAATAGGAAACTTTTCAGTTAAATGTTTGATAGATACAGGAAGTGATATTAATTTAATTTGCTTCGGTCTGTTTAATAGGTTATCCGAATGCTACGAACCTGGAAAATTGTTGTTGACTGGTCTAGGAGCAAGTAAAGTGTTTTCAATTGGTAAGTTGAATTTAAATGTCATAATAGATGGTCACAAGTATAATGTTAGATTTCATATAGTGCCCGAAGGTGTTATACCGTATCCGGTTATATTAGGACAAACTTTTTTGAGTAGTAATTTAATATTAATTAATAAAGGTGTCATTGAAATCAAGCCACAATCATATGATCCTTCCTATTTACAGTGTTTAACCCTTGAATGTAATGATGAAAAGCCTGAGATTCAGAAGTTAATAAGTTCATATAAGCCTCTCAAAATTAAAGAAGCTCCCATAAAATTGAAGATTATATTGAAAGATGATATTCCTATTGTACAGCGGCCACGGAGATTTGCTTTGAAAGAAGAAGAAGATGTTAAGCGGCAAATTGATGAATGGTTGGCTCATGGAATTATTCAACCTAGTTTCTCAGAATATGCCAGTCCCCTTGTCCTGGTGAAGAAAAAAGATGGAAGTATACGCATATGTGTTGACTATAGAAAAGTTAACCAGAAGATGGTGAAGGATGAATATCCATTACCGGTGATAGATGATCACATTGACAAATTATGTAAAGCTCGAGTATTCAGTACATTGGATTTGAAAAATGGATTTTTTCACTTGCCAATTGATGAAGATTCCATTAAGTATACAGCGTTTGTCACCAGTAATCCTGAAGGTCAATATGAGTTTTTGAGGGCTCCGTTTGGACTATCCATATGTCCGAAATATTTTACTAGATATATTAACATAATTTTTGCAGATTTAATAAGACGTGGTATTGTTTTAGTTTTCGTTGATGACCTTATCATTTTGGCAGAGGATGAGGATCAAGCATTGGAAAGACTCAAAGAGACTTTAAAAGTAGCCGCAGATAATGGACTTGAGATTAACTGGAAAAAGACACAGCTGCTACAACGATCCGTTGAGTATTTGGGTTACATAGTCTCAGAAGGAACAGTCAAGACATCCAAAGAGAAAACAGAAGCGGTTGCCAAATTTCCCATACCGAAAACTCTGAAAGACATACAAAGTTTTATCGGATTGACTTCATATTTCAGAAAGTTCATACCTAATTATGCCATAATTGCAAGACCTCTAAGTGACTTATTAAAGATGAAGATTTTCTGTTTTGAAGATGAGCAAAGAAGAGCATTTGAGCAATTGAAAGAAGCATTATGCTGTGAGCCAGTTTTGCACATATTTGATCCCAATCTGGACACTGAGTTACATACAGATGCCTCAAAGTATGGTTATGCCGCAGTATTGATGCAGAAAGACTCCGCAAATGGTACCATGCACCCAGTTCATTTTATGAGCAGAAAGACTAGTGATGTTCAACAAAAGTGCAGTAGCTATGAATTGGAAGCTCTAGCGGTAATTGAAGGTGTGAAAAAGTTTCGTAAGTACCTAATAGGAATACCCTTCAAAATTGTGACAGATTGTGAAGCTTTTCAGAAAACCTTGAACAAGAAAGAAGTTAGTGCGAAGGTAGCTAGGTGGATTATGTACCTACAGGACTTTAACTTTAGTATAGAACATCGAACAGGAGTCAAGATGCAACATGTAGATGCATTAAGCCGAAACGTATGTGTTATAATCTATGGGGAATTACAGTCACGGGTAAAGAAGGCACAAGACGAAGATGAAAGCCTCAAGATGTTAAAATTAATTTTACAAGAGAGAGTCTACGAAGACTATATTTTGGAAAATGGAATAATTTATAAAGGAATAGGAAAGTCATTAGTTATACCTGAAATTATGGATATTGACATAATTAAGAAAGTTCATGGATCTGGTCATTTTGGTAAGAAGAAAGTTAAAGATATTATAGAGAAAGATTACTACATAAGTAAATTGGACAGCAAGATTGATAAAGTAATTTCAATGTGCATACCATGTATTTTAGCCAATAGAAAATCAGGGAAAAAAGAAGGATTACTGAATCCGATTGAAAAAGGAGAGTCACCGTTGGATACTTTACATCTGGATCACATAGGACCTTTTGAAGCAACTAAAAAAATGTATAACTATATTCTGACAGTAATTGATGCATTTACCAAGTTCGTTTGGATTTATCCAGTAAAATCATTAACCTCAAAGGAAACAACAGATAAGCTCTTATTGCATCAAAAAGACTTTGGTAATCCACATCGAATAATAACAGACAGAGGAACTGCATTTACAGGTAAAGAATTCCAGGATTATTGCAATGAAGAAGGAATTGAGCATATCAAGACTACCACAGGAGTGCCACGAGGAAATGGACAAGTAGAACGGATGAATCACATCATTATATCTGTCTTAACTAAAATGTGTATCGAAGAACCGACTCACTGGTACAAATATGTAAGCAAGTTGCAGCGAGTAATCAATCATTCTTATCAACGATCTATCAATACATCACCATTCGAATTGATGACAGGAACCAAGCTGAAAATGAAAGAGGATTTAAAGATATTAGAATTATTAGCAGAAGAAAACAGAAATGACTTTACAGAGAAAAGAGAAGAGTTGAGGAGAGAAGCAAAAGCACAAATTTTGAAAATACAAGAAGAGAATCAGAAAACATTTAATAAAGGAAGAAAAGAAGGCTATGTTTATAAAATAGGAGATTTAGTTGCAATACAGAGAACACAGTTTGGAAGTAATCTTAAATTAAAGCAAAAGTTTTTTGGTCCCTACAGGATTATAAAGGATCTAGGAATGGATAGATATGAAGTGGAAAAAATAGATAGTAGTAAAGAAGGTCCAAAGAGAACTACAACGGCAGTAGATTATATGAAAAGATGGCTTTGATTCAATGATACTTCTTATTAAGTTGGTTTGTTACTATAATTGTCGCTAATAATAACTTGTGATCAGGCTAATGATGAATACTTACCATTGAACACCAAACTTACTACCTTATTCCAGATAACAGTTGTTTATTTACCTTGGTGTGATTTGATTAATAATTAAGAATAATATAAAAATGTAACTACATCATAGTCATTTTATATGATGACTTACTGTACTATGTTGTGATACACTTAATTAACTTAAAGAGTTTGAGTAACTTGTATTTTTTTGTTGTCGTTTAAATGTAACTTACAACTGTATTAACTTACCATATTATTATGAGATAACATGTGTAATGTTAACTTTGTTAAACTTCATTGATTAAGATGGTTGAAGTAGGTGTATTAAACTTACCTTTTTATTCTTGAATAAAATGTGTAATGTTAGTTTTGTTTATTAAAATTTGTTAAATTGTTTCTATTTTAAATTGTAACAGCCTGATGTTTTGATGTAAAGTAAAAGTAAAAAACTAAAGTATTAAAATTCCTAGAGTAATTTCTTGTTTAAACTATTTGTTTAAGGTGTTTAAATATTTGGTATAATGTATGCCTGGTTGAATGAATGTGAGATAGTTACAGAAAAAGTTAATATAAAGAAAATATGTAAAATTAGTATGAGTAATTTCTGTGGATTTGTCTAAATATAGGTAATTATTACTGTAACTTCAAGAATAGTTGTTAATTGTGTTTTAAAAAGTAGAATTTTCATGTTATATGTAGTAGATACTTTAAATTTTGTTTTGTATAATGTAGAGTCAGTCTGAGGGCAGACTGAGAGCAGAATGGCCGAATGTAGGATAATTTTTATTTAGTCGATTGATTGTTAAATTAAATAAAAGAAAACAAATTAAGAATGCAACATTAGTATTGCAAGTTAAATAAATGCAGTGTATGAGAGTGAACGGAAAGGAATGAGTGAGAGAGTGAGAAGGAAAAAGGAGTGGGAAGCGAGCTAAAGACGAAGATGGTTGATTGTAAAGTGCTAATTAAGGAAAATTAATAAAACAAGAAGTAAAGCTGATTCAAGTATTTCATTACGAAGAGGATCCATCCACACCACCCACCACCCGTCCCACATGCATATAAATTTTGGTAAAAATCGGTAACGCCGTTTCGGAGGAGTAAGGTAACTAACATTGTGATACGAGAATTTTATATATAAGATTTATTTAAGTAGTTACATAAAATGGTCTAATTTTTTCATCAATGTTTATATAATGTAGGTACCTACTTATATTTACCTATTTCAGTTTTTTGGGTAAATATGAAACTATTTTTTTAACTCATGAATCCCAGTTACTTAAGTATTAATATGTACAATAATTAAAATGTATCAAATAAATGACATGCTTTGTTTAATTTTATATCAACTTTTATTTTGGACGAATCGTGCATTTGTGATTTTTCATCATTAGACCAATCGCGCCTGAACGCTAAACATGTAGGTAGTCGTCTTAAATTAAAAAAACACAATGCCAAGTTGTGCCACAACATGCGCCGTGTCATAATGGACGTACGAATAATAAAGATTTTTTGAATAAGTTATGAAGTTTTTAGGAACTACGGTAGGTACAAGGCTGAAAACCAGAGTAGCCCGGGAGGGAGTAGGAAGAACAACTATACCTACCTACAGACCTAAGACATAATCAAACAATAACAAAAAGTTTAATAATTAGCCAGCTATCCGATCTCACGTCTCCAATTGCTTCGATTAAGGCTGTATGCAATCCTACTAATATTATAAACGTGAAAGTTTGTGAGTATGTATGGATGGATGTTTGTTACTTTAAAACTACTGGACGGATTTGGATGAAACTTTACAGTAACAAAGGTATACATCAGAATAATATATAGGGTACTTTTTACCGCGGGAAAACTTCATTCCCACAGGAAACCGACTTCCATGCGAACGGAGTCACGGGCGGCCACTAGTATCTGTATGTTTTTACTTAAGCCGCGGTGCGTAAGTCATCGCACTTTGTCACGTCTTGTTCTAAAATGAAACCAGTAAAATCATAATCAATGTTTATTTCACATTTTCGTAAAGCATATTGTAGATATCACGTTTCAGTTATGCACACAAAGTCAATACTGAACACTTGTAACATACTTTTAGTTACACATTTTATACAAATCGCTACTTCTTGTTAACTGCATAGCGGTTAGTGTAGTCGCATAGAAAAAAAATTATATTAAACATATTTTATTTACAACCCTAAATATATTATTAGGTAGGTACACGAGTTTTAATATGAAAATGGTATAAAAATTGCAATTTCATATATTACAGATGTAAGTAATACACATGCTTATATTATAGTGAAAAAATACAACAACAGTTAAAGCCACAATGCTTTATACAATAGCATAGTGTGCTATAAGGCCTTGCTACAATGTCACTGGATAATCTACTTTATTATTGTTCATAATATGTCTGTTTTTGTATACCTAATTCCAAAAGACTGAAGCTTTGTAAAGGAATATTGTTCCAGAGAAAAAAATTGCAACAATTAACTTTAGATTGGTATATTACAATGACAAAGTAGAAGGCAAAACAGCAACAATAAATCTGGAAAACTCCACACCAGGCACTAGTCATTGAACAACCATCACGAACTCGCAGTTTCGTCAGTTATCGATAAATCAAATGTTACCAATGATCGAAGGAAGGCCGCACCTGCTCTTGCAGAAAATATTTGTTTTCAAATACTGCGGAGCACAAGCCTTCCTGTTAATATTTTTATAAATTTTACTATATAGAAATTCACTGAGATAATTTTATTTACAATTTTGACTTTTTGAAAATAAACTCTGAAGAAACTAAAAAGTTGGACAGTTTGATATTCATAAACTAAATATTATAGGATTTATAATTAAGAACAAAAGTAATACTTAGGTAGTATTTAAATAAATATAATTTACAAACGTATGGCAAATATTTGGCTTTCAAACAAGTTTCTCTCACACGCTGCATCATAATCTAGTTTATACGTATCATTCTCACACCATAAACAATTTAACAAATAACAAAGTCTGATATAATTTATAAAGAGTATTTGAGAAAGAACTTATCGTCGTGTTGTTTTTAAATTACGGCTTTTAAATATAAGGATGCAATCTAACTATAAAAATAAAGAAATTGACCCGTTAACTAAAGATCTGTTGACCAACAAGTTGAACACTCTGTCTTATTTAACAGGGATTTAATGTAAATAGCTCAGTGAAATCCAGTGGATAGTTTCATAGTTCGTTCCCGACAGAGCTATCGTGGGTGAGATTCGAGTCGAGGCTTGCATTGTCTGAATCCTGACTTTGATTGCCGCTGTAGTTGGCCGCTTCTTGCAGTCGCATTAGCATGTTTAGCTGAAAACAAATGAAAATATTAGAAACTCAAACTTAGGTGGGTGTTTGCCAGCAAGATGTATACTTTTTATGCCACCCGCTTTTATACCAAATGGCATAAAGTCCAAAGGCTGTCTAGTTTTTTCCCCATTTTAAATTTGTAAATTACCAGTTAATTATTTAAAATATTGAATTTTGATTAACTTTAAATTCAACTGTTTTTTTTTGTTCATAATTTGAAAAGTAGACTACTTTATAGATTTTTATATTTCAGCTAGATGAGATTTGGCTTGGCGTTGGTGAACGGTAGTGATGCAACGAATACCACTTTTACGAATACAAATAGCATTTTCACTACGAATGCGAATAAGAATACGAATAGTTACAATTAATTAAATCAACTAATAAGAGTAACTATTTTTTTTTTATTATTATAAAGCCACTACTGGCAAATTTTTGTTCATAAAACACAATTTGCGTAAATTATTAGGTGTTAAACGATTCATTTTTTCTGTTTATAAAGTCTTTCAGATGATACAGTAGACGGTTTAAAATATTTCTGGGCTAATCGGAAAATGAACATTTTGTTGCCAAAAATGTAATGAATCTTCAGATAGCAATTTTTTTAAAATTTGCCAGTGCGTGTTTTGATACATGTATTTCTGAATAAAAGATGCGTTCCGTTTTACATAAATGATTTGTACAAATATGAATATTCGTATTCGTTGCATCACTAGTGAACGGGACACCCGTGTGTATAATAATTATAGGTATCTTACCAGAGGATCTTGATTGTTGTTGCTGTTGGCTTCTTTAGCCGCATCTTCAGCACTTATTTCTTCTATTGTTATTGATCTTAAGGTCTGTAAATAATAGAATTAAATTAAAAACCTATAACAAGATATTGCCATGGATTATATATTTTTTAACTTAAATATATTATTCTAGGTATTTTTCAAACAACTGAATTAAAGATCTTTTAACTATTACTGCCAACATTTGCTTATTATCTTACTGTCTTAATTACGAAACATAAAATTTTAAGTTCCTACTTTTGTTTGTCATACAAATCTTTTCGAAAAAAAAACATTGATGGAATCCGAAATATTTTTTTGTTCATTTATTTTAAATCCGTGGTTAAAGAATTGGCGATTATACATACAAACAGAAACAGTAAGTCATTTTGCTCTATCCTACTAATATTATAAATGTAAAAGTTTGTGAGGATGTATGGATGGATGGATGGATGTTTGTTACTCTTTCACGTAAAAACTACTGGACTTTTTACCGCGGGAAAACATCTCATTCCCACGGGAAACCGACTTCCACGCGAACGGAGTCGCGGGCGGCCACTAGTACTATCTAAACACCTAACATCTAGAATGTTCCAATACTCACGTGCGAGTTATTAGGCTCCCGCCACGGATACGTAGCCTTCACATGTTGTAGCGGATCGACCACGGAGTTCCGTCTGCGTCCGTACAGAGCGATGCCCTCGCGGACCGCTTCGGACGCGTACGGAACTATGCTGTAGTTCCACACGTCCGCAAACCATGCCTAGATAGAATAAACAGTGAGTAAGTAATAGTTGATGCAATAGTTGAAGTTCTTTTGATAATATACTTGGCGAAAAATGTGATCTTACAATGGATTTTCTATATTGAGTAGTACACAAAAACAACTAATGTTACACACCGCTATTGTAACGCAATCATTGATAAAGCAAGATAACTATACTATGCTATGATTATTACAGCCAATATGTCTTTCATTAAAAAAATAAAACCAAAAACCAAAACATATAACAAGAAGGTTTTAAAGCAATGACAAATCAATATTTTTCACCCTGAAAGTGTATTTGTACCCATAACGTACCATCAAATATGTCAAACACCCTATTACATCTGAACTGTTCGGAACGGTATTAACAATAAAAGACACGACTTTCTGATAGGGCGTATATTTGGCGACTTAACAAAACAATGACAAGTTTACAGATCTACCTACATACATCACAATTATTTGAACATACCTGACTAGCCAAAGTATCCATAGGGCAGGCCAGCAGCAGCCGGGGCCCCACACACACGTCGCTAGATGAATGCGCCTCCAGGAACGCGTTGAGCGCGCTCCACACGGTTGGCAACGTACCATCAAATATGTCAAACACCCTAATTAGATCTGTCAATTATTTTGACATACCTGACTAGCCAAAGTATCCATAGGGCAAGCCAGCAGCAGCCGGGGCCCCACACACACGTCACTAGATGAATGCGCCTCTAGGAATGCGTTGAGCGCGCTCCACACGGTGGGCAGCCACTCCAGCACCGCGGCCAGCGCGGGGTCGCGCCGGCCCGCGCGGAGCTCCAGCGAGAATAGCTTGCGGCGGAGGTATCTAAGGGTTAAATGTGCTATGTAGGAGGGGTATAATGTACAAGACGTGGTTTCAGAAGACGTGTAAGATTTTTAGAGTGGTAGAGTCTAGCTGTAGGCTCTGTTTACAGCGATTAATGGGCTGATTCGACCGGTGAAATACCACCGTCGCACAGAAAACCGACGTGAAGTAGGGACGATGTTCCTGCGTTTCGTTCGGTGAGTGCGATATCCGGTGCCCAACTTTTACAAAGGCTAGCAACGCACCTTCAATTCATTTGTGATTGTGGGTGTATATGGGCGGCGGTGATCACTTACCATCACGTGACCCGCATGCTCGTTTTGCTAGCTTCCCTCATCAAAAAAAAAGAGAATATTGCGACAAGTAGCAATGCTAATCATCATCATCATCATTATCATTACCTACATAGTATAAATCCAAGTCGCTAATTCTGTCTGTTTTAAATGTTTGGCCGCTAACTCCTCCTAAACCAGTTGAGGGATTTTAATGCGGTTTTCACCATCCTTTAGGTAATTTTTTCTTTTAAATTTGTAAATAAAGAATATTTAGAAAAAGTTAACCAAAATTAAATGTTTCCGAAACAAGTCGCCCAAAATTACACCATTGCGAAGCGTGGACGGGTCACTAGTGGGGTATATATCGACTAGTGGGCCGACGCCACTATTCAAAAGTCGACATTTCATTGGAGTGGAAGAGTCTATCTGTATTCATCGACTACAGCGATTAACCGTATAAAAACTCTTTTGAATAGTTTGGTGGAAGCTTTGAATAGAGCTTTATTTCTTACAAAAGTTTTGATTTTGCACCGCTTTGGAATATTTTTTTAATAAGAACTGCGTTATTCTTGCACTCAGCTAAAAAAAAATATTTATCCTGATATAGGTTTGCAATTTGACGTTAAATTTGACTATAAACGACTGTAACTTACCTAGCTAAGAATCCTTTGACCGGCTCCATATGATTGGCGGTGAGAAGCCACCTGAAGTTGTGGTGCAGTTGGAGGTTCGTCGTGTTGCATGTCGCTTGCGACATTGTTCCTGTAGAAAAATAAACCTTATTATTATGCAAACCAGGGTTTTGTTTTGCTAGTTATAGCCAGTGAGCAATGCTGTCACCCTAATTTGCATAGTTGTAAAACCTATTGACGACCAAATTTTGAACAACTAATGAAGAACACATACGAAAATACCTAATAGAAATGACGGTTGCAATTACACAAGGATTTTTACTCCTCGCCGTCTCAAAAATGACAGTTGTGTTCTGCATTACTTATAACTTGACAGCTCAAGCTAAAAATCCAAGATGATTTTAACACTTTCTTCCTTCGATTTCTACACGCACATCTTTACTCATAATCCCACTTGGCGTCCTTTGAAACTGCCCATTTAAACATTGAGCTCACAACTTACCAATAATAACCGGCATGCTTCTGTTGTCCGGCGGCAACAGCCCCGAGAACGCGTCCCCCAGCCCCGAGGCGTGCTGCAGGTTGTCCAGCACCACCACCGACGGCAGGATGGAATCTTCTCCAGAGTCTATATACACTATAACAACTTACCAATAATGACCGGCATGCTTCTGTTGTCCGGCGGCAACAGCCCCGAGAACGCGTCCCCCAGCCCCGAGGCGTGCTGCAGGTTGTCCAGCACCACCACCGACGGCAGGATGGAATCTTCTCCAGAGTCTATATACACTATAACAACTTACCAATAATGACCGGCATGCTTCTGTTGTCCGGCGGCAACAGCCCCGAGAACGCGTCCCCCAGCCCCGAGGCGTGCTGCAGGTTGTCCAGCACCACCACCGACGGCAGGATGGAATCTTCTCCAGAGTCTATATACACTATAACAACTTACCAATAATGACCGGCATGCTTCTGTTGTCCGGCGGCAACAGCCCCGAGAACGCGTCCCCCAGCCCCGAGGCGTGCTGCAGGTTGTCCAGCACCACCACCGACGGCAGGATGGAATCTTCTCCAGAGTCTATATACACTATAACAACTTACCAATAATGACCGGCATGCTTCTGTTGTCCGGCGGCAACAGCCCCGAGAACGCGTCCCCCAGCCCCGAGGCGTGCTGCAGGTTGTCCAGCACCACCACCGACGGCAGGATGGAATCTTCTCCAGAGTCTATATACACTATAACAACTTACCAATAATGACCGGCATGCTTCTGTTGTCCGGCGGCAACAGCCCCGAGAACGCGTCCCCCAGCCCCGAGGCGTGCTGCAGGTTGTCCAGCACCACCACCGACGGCAGGATGGAATCTTCTCCAGAGTCTATATACACTATAACAACTTACCAATAATGACCGGCATGCTTCTGTTGTCCGGCGGCAACAGCCCCGAGAACGCGTCCCCCAGCCCCGAGGCGTGCTGCAGGTTGTCCAGCACCACCACCGACGGCAGGATGGAATCTTCTCCAGAGTCTATATACACTATAACAACTTACCAATAATGACCGGCATGCTTCTGTTGTCCGGCGGCAACAGCCCCGAGAACGCGTCCCCCAGCCCCGAGGCGTGCTGCAGGTTGTCCAGCACCACCACCGAGGGTAGAATGGAATCCTCCCCGGAGGAGGCGTTGCATTGTTCCGCGATGTTGGCGAGGTAGGCCCGGAGCTCGTTGCAGGATTTGCGATCCACGCTGTAAGGGAAAGGTGGGGTTAGAAAGGGTTGTTTAGGGGTTGAATGAGATTTTGGAAAATATGTGTGCGTAAATTCAGTGCAAATTTTATGAAAAGTGTAAGTGAGCGCAACTTTAGTAGAATAGTCCTGAAATTGGCAAAAATTGGGCAGGAAGAGCATATTTTGATGGGAAGGTAAAATGTTCGATAGTACACTTTTTCAATAGCTAACTTAATTTATGTTTATGTCTTTTAACTACTTTGCATGAACTATCTTAGATGCCACTTTATATCGTTCACAAAAATAAATAGGGATTGAAAAAATTACCGGGGTGTATAAAAGTACAGTTGCTCATACGTACAGTTAAAATACGTCGTTGCGGAATTAGCTATTCCTTTAAGAATATACGTTTTAAAATTTGCTAGTAATTCTGTAAACTTACTTAAAAGTAGCCACAGCTTCAGCCGCGTTGCCTCTTCTATGAGTTCTTTGCACGTAGAACTCTGCTAGTTTAGCTGCTAAATACGACTTGCCGGTGCCACTGGGACCGCACAGAATCACTCGCCGATGCTCCGTTAGTAACGATACGTATCTGTTGGATAAATAAATAGGTTTGTTTGGTAGGAATATAGGGGTAAATACAAAATGTAATCGTTAATATAGTAAGTTATCTGCTGACTCCTTTAAATCATAGAACCGAACTCAGGAAGGTTCTGGTATCGTTGCAATTAGTTAAAAATACTTAATAAATAATTTTGAAAATAATATGTCAACTATTTTGACACTTGAGCAAAGCTCGGACGGTTGACTTATATTATAAGCAGTAAACTTTTGTAATAAATTCCATAAAACATAAAAGATATATTCTCACCTGTACACTATATTTTTTGGTATTAGACTATCGAACGCCAGACTGCCGACGCCTTGCAAACATATATACAAAGTCTTCACAGTCCCCACTATATACCCGCACGGCAATAACTCAGGAAATCCAATTTCTGGTCCTCTCGTAGCTTCGCCCAAATGATACGACGTTATCGAATCCGTATTCAAGCCGAGATTCGTGCCAGGATCGATCCGAGACAGGTAATCTTTGAACGTCTTCCGAACAATATAATCTAAGTTCTGCCACGTGGTTTTCCCCGAGATATAAGTATAGGCGATGGTGAATTCGTTACTGTTTATTGTCACGTCGTTGTTGTAAACGTTTTTGTACGAGCTGCTGTGTGTCGACTTGTTGCTTTTCAAACTGTTGGAATTGGACTTGTTGACTGGGTAGTCTTGGTTTTCTGTTTCTGGGCTGTGGTTTTGCGACATTCTCGGCGAGTCAAAGCTCGGTTGTTTGTCGAAATGGTTGCTGTAAGTGCTAGCGGATTGTTTGGCGTAGAATCGAACTTCGGACTCGGTGAGTGTGTCTTGGACTTCTTCGAAGTATCTTTGGAATGAATCTGGCTGGCCGAGGTATACGGCTATGGCTATCTTCTTGCCGTCAGTCATGTCGCCCTGGCTGTCCGCGACACCTAAGAAAAACAAGTTGTTCAATGATTTGATTGAAATATGTGTTAATAATGTATATATTGGGTACCATTAGGGCCTGTTTTTTAAGAGTACATAAAAAAGTTAACTGCAAAATAACACTTTTATGAGATTTTAATATTGTCTAATCAGACGACAGCGATGTCAAGAGCAAATATACGTAATTTTTATACAATATTTATATAGACATAACCAAAGCAGACCAAATTTGATTTAATCAGTTTGCAAAACAAGCACGGGAATTCGATTTTCTTTTAATGTAAAATCTATTTATTTAACTTCGGTCACATAACTTAATCCTTTTAACCTGCCAAAGTAACTTAACATCACTACCACATACCTATATCCGAATAGCTCTCCCCAATCGCCAACTCCCTAGTTTTCGGCGGCGGCAGTACACTGTTGATGTCATAGTCCCCACTTAACCTCTCATGGCCGTTCGTGAATATATCACTTGATCCGTTTAACCCCAGCAGTGTTTCGTTATTGTCGTTTAGTTCGCAGGCAGCTTTGTTTCCGTAGATAGGTTCTATCGACTTGGGAGAGTTCTTCTTATTAAAGTCCATAGTGGGGGTTGATGTGATGCAGTTGAAGTCGAGATCGAGAGGTTGGGAATGGATGTCCATGGATGTCTGGAATGAAAGGATATTTTAATAAAGAAACTAGGGTTCCTTATCAAGAGGACATTCGTGTCTGTAATTTATACATTAACTTCTTAACAATTGACGGCTTGTGTTCAGTTTTAGGGAATCTTGTAAGCGATTTAAAAAAAAAAGTAACTTTAACTTTTGGTCAAAGATACATAGAGTCACCTTTAAAAAAGGTACTATGAAATTTTTTTTTTTTTTTCATTTTGCATAGTTGACAATTTGAAAAAATATTACTTCAAAACTTATTTTTTAAATATATTTGACACGACAAACATCACAATTCACCACTTTGTGCCACCACAAAAACCTACCTGATGCGTAGGCTGGTCAGCCAGGCTGAACCTCCTCGGGTCCTCTGCATTGGAGCCGCCAGTTCCCAACGAGCTCTGACTGCCGGCCAGCGAGCGTGACGTCACCAGCCTCTGTAGACGCTCGTTGTTGTGTTTTAGGTTCAACATCTCGTTCTGATGGGAGAAAATTTGATTGTTAGGTATATGGTTTACTACATGGAAATTTAATTTGTATAGCCTATGTCAATCTAGAATAACGTAGCTTTCTCCTAGTAAAAAAACCGGTTTAAACTTATTTATGTATTTCATGATACATAACAACCATGATACATACAAAATGTGTGTAAAAAGCTGTTATCTGCGTCTGTTTGTTACGTTAACGATTTTGATTTTGATGTGGTCTTCACAGTCATTTGGATTTTCTTTGACAAGATTTATAAGTACCTACAAGGTTTAGTATTTTTTAATAATCTAAAATTTATTGTTACGTAATCAAATAGTCAAAAGTTTGGTGCTTTACTAGTTTTGTTAAAGAGAAAAGCATTTTCAAGCGTTCTTCGCGTGGGCAGAATGTTAACACGTTACCCACACGGACCTAAATATAAGAACATCGTGTCAGACTCGGGTATACATTCAAATTCAATTAGACCCTACAAGGATGATGTATTTCATTTCTAAGTTAATATTTGTGGTGGACAAATTTATTTATGGGTCTGGGTGACACGTTGCTCAGTTAACAAGGGTTACGACCAGACTGCCCACGCTAGGTTAAGTTAATATTTGTTTTTGTAAGATTCTTATATAGAGTAAATTACTGCCTCAGTGAAGAAGGTTCGTTTATTATTGACAAACGAAATGTGCAAAAACATTTGAATATTTGTCATATTTCCCGGATTTTTTTAATCTATGTTCTTTGATTAGGCACTTATAGTTAATAGTAGTCTATTAGTTAAAAGTATGACGTCCCTTCTTCCTCTACTGAAATATCGTGAGCTTTGATTGCGAGTAACATCAGTTATATATTTTTATACTTCATATGTAACTTACCCTCATTTTAATAACAGTATCTTTCAAGCTCTCCAGTTGATGTGCAGAACTGAGTGCTTCGAGCCTGATGTCCGTTAAAACGAGGTCTTTTTCACGCAGTTGCCGTTTCAACTCATCCACTAGATGGGTCTCTTCTTTTTCTGTAACAATATTGTATTTAAAACTAAGATTAAGGCTTGAATATTATATAATACCAGGTCTTGACAAAGAAAAAATCTTTGTACCTACAGTAGGATTATAAGTTGTTTGCACCCAAGTAAAACAATTTATTTTGTAAAAACCATTAGATATGTCTTTAGTGGAAATTAATTTTATAATATGAATCTAGTTTTTTTAATCATTAATATCAAAAGTCATCGGCGTTTTTAAAAATATATTTTTTGTATTAGGTAACGTACCTATATTAAAGTAAAAGTTAAAGTTTTTAACTTAATTCAAAACAACCATGACATTGCAACCATATATTTGCACCCACAGCGATTCTGATAGATTTATACTTAAAAACATGCCACGAACAAAATGAACATACAACTGTATGGCAAGCATGACATTTTATGGCTGTATATTTTACTTTATGGGTTCATTTTTCCAAATCAGCTTATTCGGGCGTCCCACCGGATGCGTAGGAGAGACAGACCACACAAAAAAAAGTTTCGCAACGCACCAAATGACTTTATCTTTGGTGATTGTCGATTCCGATTGCACTTTATTGCATGCTACAGGACGCATCGAAGTCAAATGTCATGTTACATTTAAAAATATTGTCGTCTTATAGCTGTATGTAATCGATTTTAGACGGTTTTGAAATGTTTCTGACATTATTTTGATAATATATTTTGTAGAAAATTAATGTAGAAAACGGTTTCGTTTATAGGTTTATTGGTAGTTTTACTTTAAACCCTGTCTAACACGCGTTAAAGGTGTACGTAAATAGGCTACATTTACAGGTGTAGCTAATGCAAATTAACTAGATATCTAAATAAATTTGTTATCATGTACTTTAGTAGCTGTTACAATTTGACTTTAACTTCCTTTTATCGTCCTCGTTAAGTTTCTCTACAGCTTCGTATGCAACTTTCACTCGAAAAACGTCTTTTCTGAACGTGACAGAGGTTCCATTGTTTAAACAGTGTTTAAATTGTTAATCTATTTGTTTTAAGTAACCTTTGGTCCTCTTAAGTTCGAACCGCAGGGCACGTCATGTCTGAATGACGAAAACGCTCGAGATTTACCGATGCAACTAACAATGTTCCTTTAAAATGTAAACAAGGTATATATCTAAAACCTATCTGTACCTAGCCATTGTTTATAATAGCCGTAGGTCGTAGAAAGTAACGGTCACCTGTCAGCCACATGAATTATGATATTGTGAAAAGATAACTGACGTATGGAAAATTAAGATTTAACCAATATAAAAGCGACCGTTTTATCTTGATTGGAAAGATGACAAGCGCAACAAATTACTTTGGCAGATTTTGATGGGTCGTTAGTTTATTAGATAAGTTTTTGTCGTTTTTATGTTGGCATCATGTGGTAAAAAGTCGACGATTTATTTTGATTAATTTGACGTTGCGTGGGTGATGTTATTGCGCGCTATTTAAACAAGTTCGGATTCTAAAGCTTGTTTTTAAGCTTCCATCTATATTACCGATACACCTTAAGTTTAGTGCTTACCTTTGGTTTCCTCTTTCTTTGCCGTAGGGCAAATCGTCTTATCCTCGTTCAGGATTTCATGAGAATGTTCTAGACTGTTCTCGTTGCTTCCTTCCCGTATCGTGTGCGGGTCGTCATAGTGATGGGACCCTGACGAACTATCCTGAGACGAGAGCTGTCCAAGCGACGAATGTTTCGCCGTCTTCGAGATCTTGGCGTTCCGTGAGAAGGCTTTCGTGAACGATGATCGTAACTAAAAAACGCATGTAAATTAGAACGAGTAAGATAATAAGACTTAATAAGGAAGTGTTCGAATTGGGTGAACAGAAACCACACGCAAAGGTCATTGGTAATGAGAGGTGTTCTGTTAGTAAATTTGTGAGAAAACCAGTTTTGAGACCACTTTAAATTGTAATTATCTTAACGATCTCTATTACACCCATGCTACATAAGCACGATATCTTTTTCAAAGATTTTAAAAATGGAATTTTCTTAAAATAAGTTTCAAAATTCATACCCATCCTTTTTTCTTGTGCTTCTTATCGTGTGGAGCTGAAGAACCACTGCTGAGGCTGTTGATGCTGGAGACGCTGTCTGTAGATAGATGCCTGGTGATGGCGCCGTTGCCGGTCTGACCCATCCTTTGAGGGGAGGAGTTCGGCCCTTGAGGGTTGGGAGGATCGGGCTGTAAGGATAGATATGTTTAAAATATTATGATAGCAGAAGCTGAGAAACAGGCATGGTATACAAAGGCAGATACGTTTGGGATAAGAAGTAGGTAACCTATGTAAGATATTTTAATTGGACAAGCTTGCAAGTTAAACATTTCATTTTATTTTAGTGTTTTGTTTTGAAAAATTGACCTCTTAAAGTTAATTATACTTTGTATTATTTATATCTTAAAATATTTGTGGCTTCCATCGGATTTCATTGCCTTTGATTGAAATAAGACATTAGTGTTTTGTTTAATGTAACGGGACCAAAATTCAATTCAATGATTATACCTTTTTTTAATTAGTCTTCATTATACATTACGATCATAAATTGGTTTGTAAGTACATGTTTTATACTCAATCAAAAACAAGAATTACAATTTCGATTTCCGTTCTGAAGCTTTAATTGATTCATTATATTCACTTTGTGAGAACCGAAATGTGGTTTTCGTAAACAAAAAGTAAGTTACGATTATGTATGTGCATTTAAATGTTGAATTCAATTCACGATTTCAAGGCACGTGTGTAGGTTCTTATTTTTAATAAAAGTCTTTTGTGTATTTTTGTTTAAAATTAGATTATCTTTTAGTTTAGTACCTATTCTTTAAAATAATACAATTAAAATACACTTTGTAAATAAAATCTAACAAACTGTTTACTACTGATTTTCAAATAGGAAACTATCTTACTCAAATAAAGAATCTAGAACGAAATAAAACATCACAAAATAAGTTTACTTGTAAATCCTAAAAGTTGCATTTTCATTTTCGAAGGTAAACGAAAGTATCTGAAAAGCCTTAAATCAAGCATCCAATGGGACCGAGCCGTTACATAAAAATCGCCGTAAAATGCGTATCGTCCTTCTATCACGCCAAATCTTCTACCCACAGAATATCCAAAATTATGCTAAAGGTTAAAACAGAATTTGAACCACTAAAAGGCCAGGTTAATGATAATAATAAACATGTTGCATGTATCTACTATAACTTTAATTTTACTAAGAATTTTGTCGTTATTGCACTCAACCTAATTTAGTCATCGATAAAACGATATTTTAATAATCATCCAAAGTAGTTAGATGCAACCAAAAGAAATATAAAGTTTATATATTATTTGATCATTAAAACTTGTGCAAATACATACAAATTTAACTATACTTTTTTTAGATTGTCCTGTAAACCAACATTAAAACTAAAATGAAGGTTATTTTAAATACTTCCCTACTAATATTATAAATGCGAAAGTAACTCTGTCTGTCTGTCGGTCTGTCTGTCTGTCTGTCTGTCTGTCTGTCTGTTACGCTTTCACGCCTAAACCACTGAACCGATTTTGATGAAATTTGGTATGGAGAAAGAACTGAACTTGGGAAAGGACATAGGGTACTTTACCGCGGGAAAACTTCTCATTCCCACGGGAAACCGACTTCCACGCGAACGGAGTCGCGGGCGGCCACTAGTACATTATAAACTTTACTGTCATCTTTATATAAATAGGCTTGCAAGACCCAGATCAAATGTTTATTACTTGTGCATTATTAATACATTTAATGCTACATCGTTAATGTCACGGTCGAAATAAATAATGTCTGCATTATTGGGCCGTGTCAAAGGCTTTCGAAATTTGATCGATACGTTTGTATTGGTCAAAGTCAACAAGGGTTAAATTTGTCGCAGTTATACTGGGGGAGTCTAGGGTAATATAGATTTGGTAGCTAAAGTTATATATTAGTTAAAATAGGGTTCCTTCAATGAACCCAAGTGTGGTAAATTAGAATTAAATTAAGTAAATTGTTCAAAACCGTCTGTCATATTAGTTTTTTTTCTGTCATGAAATTTTTGACATGTAAAATTTTAATAATAATCGTCAGCACGGGAATTTGTATTTGACTACGGAATTCACTAAAAACTAATCAGATTTTTATTTAGAAGTAAAAAAACCTACGACTTTAATCTAGATACAAAAACAATCGTTATTTTGCTCCGAGCTTTTGCTTCGATGATTGACTTCAGTCAATCTTAACTCAATGACTCATACAGCACACATTGATTCCAATAAACATAATTTAAATATTGGCACACATTGGTCTCAATGATGGTGTATTGAATAATGATTGATGGCGGATTTCATTGACCGACTTATTGAGGTTGGCTGAATGAACCATTATAAAGAGTAATCACTTTATAAATCACATGGACAGTACATACTTACCCAACTTAGCTCGTTAGATAGCTGATAATATCTAAGACCTCAAGAATTATAAGTGAATACATAAGCATACGTTACCCACGTTATTTTGGTAGACGCTTTAGTTAATCAACAAAAAATATAGAACACACGCCTAAGTTACTTTTGATGGACGTCAATTTCCGTTGTAAAATGACTTATGTCATAAAAAAATGCATAAAAAACTAAGCATATTTAAACGTTAAGCTTGTTTATAAAGTTAGCCAAATAAGGTGTAAGAATTGTCGTTAACGAGTGCAATTAATCACTCGATAATCATGTCACGAACGTGAACTCAAACTGGGCAATTACCAATTTATTAATTCGTACAAGTTACCGCATTTGGAAGTAAAAAACCTCTTGGCTCTATTGGCATGTTGGCTAGAATTGAGATATTGTGTGTCAGTGTGAGAAATTCTGTTTCGTCTCGTTTCTTTATCTGATTCAGGACTGCTTTTTCATTTATCAGATAAACTATTGTCATTGATAAGTAGTATGTCCATTGTCACTTACATATAGCAAATAGGTATTTATATTCAACGGGCAACGAAAACAAATTGCTTTTCAGTAGAATATTACTTATTCTTTATCATATTTCAATAGACAGATAATTATCTCTAAGAGGGATCATATAAAACGCGCGCGAAGTCGAGTTTTGAAGTAAGTCGAAAGAAAGAACAAGTTTTACGAAAAATATTAAACTTTAAAACAATTAAATTGCGTACCTGTCCAGTAATATTAACTCCATCAGCCCTGATGCCCATAGACTGCATGTGAGCAGTCGTCAATCCAGCCTGGATGGACTGCTTTCTTAACAGCTCTATGGTCTGTCGCAACTCCGTCAACTCTGAATCCTATATACAAAACAACAACAACTTAAACAAGTAATGCAAAATACAGGGAATAAAACAGAGGTAGTTGATGGTGAAATTTAAGAAGTCTTTAGTAAAGGAAGTAAGGTAGCACGTTTGTTCCAGATGAAACTGATCGATAAACTACCGGAACGTACAAACAATAAAATAAACAGATTCCAAGTAAATCTTCCAAAAAGAAAGTTATAGCATGACACACATGCCTGTGAACTGGTTGCATTTCCACAATGCCCGAGGGGCATTAATATAATAAATAATGTTATATTCGGAATCATCGAACACGAAAATGCATTTAATAAATTGCGAATTATCATAAGAGCAATTACTTTGTGCACGTACTATGCATCACTTTGCATCTCAAAAGTTAACAGTTGCTTTTACAGTAGGGGAGCGAGGGGCTTGTTGTTACAGGGGTAAGTAGTAACAGGCTGTTTTCACCAGGATCTTCAACACTATTAACGTATATCTTTGACTCGATTTAACCCATAAACCGAACCACATCATATTGCCATAGCCAGTGTTCCGCCGGTTGGCGCAGTGAGCAAAAGTGAGCATTCCCTTCATTTCTGCCAGGTGATATAAAATTGTACTGTCGTAAAATTTTGGTTTGTGTTTTTAATATTGCGTATTTTCAAATTTTCTACATCTTATTTACATTCAAATTTATCTATCTCTGATATTGTGTAACAGTTTTTATGATTGCTAAATTGTTTAATAAGTTATCTTGATAAATGTTAAAAATCATACCATGGGGTTAGTTGTAACAAAATCCCGGGGCTTGTTGTAACATGTTAAACCATGCATTGTCTGGTATGTGGTGAAGCTTACACAGATACAAACAAAAAAGATTGGATAGAGTGTATTAGAAATAAATAATTTAATTACCTACTGTGATTTAAAAGTGCTATTATGATTATAAGTAGTGTTTAACTAAATAAAACTCTTAATTACTTAATTTTTAAGTGTTGATTACAAAAAAGTGTATTTGAGTTGATTTTTGATAAGAATTACATAATACTTACTTTGGAAAGATGTCAATTTTGTTAAAAATAAATAAAGAATAAATGATAAGAGGTATTAATGTCGTTTTTTATTGTCGTTACTACTTGCCCCGGTAGACGTTACAACTTGCCCCAAGCACGAGGTAAGTTGTAACACCGCACTTCTTTTAGAAAATAATTGATTGTTAAATAATGACCAATAATTATGATATTATTTTTACTTGATTTGGTAGAGGAAGAGTTACAGTATCCATCAATCTTTATTTAGTAGAAATTGAATCAATAGATCTCAAGATATACTAGTTTTACTGAAAACTGTTACAACAAGCCCCTCGCTCCCCTACCCAAAATATAATCGATCTAAATTAAATCACCTTTAATAGTTTGTAAATGTAGTATACGATTTCTTTAACGATTCCCATGTACTAAGCCAACTGTTATAAGCCAACTTTAAAAACCGTCAATTATCCTAGGAAGATACAAGTTCTACTAATAAGGTGTAAAGTTATATAGCCCGTATTTTATTGACAAACCCATTAAGCTCGAGCAAACATAATGAAGCCATCATTCATAGTTTTATTGGTAACTTAAATAAATTAAACATATTTATTCATGTGATATATTAATTTACATGCTCAAGTTTTAAGTTATGAATATTTGATTACCTTTCTTTCGGCCGTGGCGGTTAGTTGTTGCAGTCTTTGGGTCATGTTGGACAAACTTTGTTCAAACGCCGACACGACGTGGGCCTAAAACAAAAAAACACTTATTTAACCACAGTATTCCCTTCGTAGAATTAACTTTTAATTAAAGGAAAGTTGGTGCATCAGTTTGTCAATAAACTGGAATATCGAAAAGATGAAACGCAAATTTCTATTAAATTGTAGAAAATCTTTGATGAAGCGAAAGGCTCTCTCGATGGAACTCCTAATGTTAATGACGTATGCTTTGCTCGTTGAAACTAGCTTTCTGATTACAAGATTATTTACTCAACATTTGCTTCAGTAGGTACCACTTCGAAATTGACAATTAATATCAACCCACTCCCGGTTCTTCTGTCCAATTTAATAATCAGAGATGACCACATCCGATATTCACTTAACACTTGTTAAACTACATCATTATAAATGTATTCAGAGCAAACCTGCATCCCGTAATTAACAAGACGTCAAAGAAACCTGTCAAATCAACCATGACTACAAAATTATCAATATCCATCAAGCCTAAACATGGTAAAGTTTTATCTTGAATATTATCAGCAAACAGTTTATAAGCTGCAAGTAGTGAGTCATAGGAATAAATTGTTTTATTGACTGGTTAGTGGACAAGGGCGTGGGCGTCCAGACCCTTTGTTTGACACGTCACGGGAACGCTCTTAGCAAAATTAAAAACATAGGGTAACGGCCGCTCCCCTATCAAATGATTAAACATGCAACGCCTAGAAAAGGAATTAACACCAAGGAATCAAGTAGTGGTACTCGCGGGCTTTTGGTTTTTATATTTAAATTCATTCAAGGTTTATAATATGGAGTTCACCTGCTCAGGTGCAGGTTCTAGTCAATTACTGCATCCGCACGCCAATACCTAGACGTCTATAGGAAAAATGCACACCTTTCGCGCGTGCCAAAGAAACCCGTACTGCAACAGTTACTTATAATTAAGTGTTCCGTATAAATAAACCTGCAGTAACGTCTATGGTAACTTCTTATATTTTGTAGAAATATCCAAGATTTATCTAAGACTGAATCACTGCCTAGCTACCGTTGTTGATTGTGATCTAAACGATAACGACCGTGGTACTCAGAGCTTATTCTTATTAAAGTAATAAAGAAAGCTCGCGTCATTCGGCTTTATTAGTAAAAACCTCGTTAAACATTTTTAATGGACCTTTTTGATATAATTGTTGGAGAATAATGTGGAATCTTAAAGCGCATGTCCCAACCACAATGAAGACAGGTGGTGTGCAATTATAGCCTACAGGTGATGAAGCATTCGCGCTTTAAGTCAATGACAAGCTTCAAGACCAAATAGTTTGTCATCACAAGAACAGGCAGGTGATGGGTTACCAGTATGATGGCGGAAAAACATTCATTCCTTACGTTTAGATTCTGGCATTTTGATTGCACATACGTAATGTTTTACAAAGCAGGTGCGAAAGTTGAATCATCAAAAATGTTTTATTAAATTCCCAAATGTTAGTTCCCTTGATTTTGTAGCCATTAATCATATCACGTGTTGGGAAGTCATCGTCATTTTATTGAAGGGTAAGGGAGCAGTAAAAACGGTGTTTACACCAAAGTAGATATATTTATGCCGTATAAATGGTAGACTATGTTTTTAACTTGCACAATTTGATCTTTTCATACATTCCTACTTTAATGAGATATTTTCTGCGTCAGAGCAATTAACAATAGACACATTAACGTTGAAAGCGTCTGTATTGATTGCCTAATAGTTTTCCAAACTTAAAGCCTTGACCATTTTGGTCAGTCATTAAGAAGTATAATTACTTTCTTAACGACCATAAGTTACTTTGAGTTATCTACTTCTACCATCGTAACAAGTTTTTTTATTGTTGTATATAAACATCATAAGTGCAAGTCATTTTGGTTAAACAACCATGTTGTGTCATTATGATACCCAAATAAATCTCTATCAATTAATATGTTATGGTCTTCTAAATAACCTTATTTCCTGCTTTCTAGCAATAAATCATCCCAAAGATCGGTATTCGGTGTCATCTCATATCAATATCCTTTCTACAAGATCTCTAAGTGCATAGTTATAATGTAAATTGACAAGTAATAAATATTGCTGAACTTTTATAGCATCATATAGCATTTGATGCGGCGTATTAAGTAGTAAATTACATATTGAAGTTATCGCGCCTACTCTACAATGTTTGACCGCCTGTTACATATATTCTTTGAATGAGACTGGTTATTTGTTCAAGTGCACTCTTCCTTATTCGGAGCGGTCCGTATCTGGAACAACTGTCTTGGTTAAATTACACGGTCCCTTACGAAATGTAGACACTTCAGAGTTTAAAATTAGGAATATCGGAACATAATGAAGTTGGTCTGAGTAATTAACTAAACTATGAGCACTGAGCTATGAAACAAGGCTAGAAACACAAGATTACATTATGAAAGTATGCCGCGGTCACAGTGGCATACCGCTATGATGCTGAATATCGAATGTTGTAAATACCTAAGTTATCCAACTAGATTACTTACTACACCACAAACATTCAGTGGCAATCAAGTATCAAATTTCAGACACGAACTAAGCAAAAGTAGAATGTACCAACAGCAAAGTAATAAATAATAACGTTAATCTATGCGTTGTCGACCTTTCTGAGTAGAAATATGATATCAATGCTGATAAAAAAGGGCAGCCTATTGCACAAGTTCATAGGTGTCCCTTATGAGTTACCAGCTCAGGGAAATGTACGCCTACGCTTCTGAGACAATACAAAATATTGCGTGGTCCAAGTCTACTGGTGACACAAACAATGCTATTATGGTTGGCAAACTATTTTTGTTGTGCAAGATCAACTCAAAGAATGTTTGGAATTTCTATTAAAGATTAATTTCCAAGTTGTTATTGAGTATGCATTTATTACTAGCGATTGTGCTAAGGTACAACAGATAGCTTGTATTGGGCAACACATCCTTGGCTTCAAACTTTTACATTGTAAGCACATGACGAATGTCACTGCACGATTGTTCCTAATTGGACAAGACAAGAACATTTTCGATTCATCGTTTCATTAGCGTTCAACTTTCATTGTATTAAAATTAATATTGTCACGTGGGACGTGATTCACATAAGTAGGATGCTATTATTCGTGTCTGTGTAGAAGCGTGTATTTACGCACCTGTCGCACTAGACTTTATCCCACCGTGGGAAAGGATATAACTCGATCAGGTGTAGGCCCATGTGAGTTTTGTTGCACAAAACCTTTATGATTGAACATAATGTCTGACCATTAAAATGAAACCAAGTTTAGAAGCAGGTAATTTATTTTTTACAACTCCAAATTTATTTTTATGAGAACACTGTTCGTCGTAGAAAGCGTATCTAATTAAAATGTATCAATGTATTTGGATAGATAGGTAAAAGTAAATAAGCAATAGTCTTTAAGAGATTGGTCATAAATGTATCAAGCTCTACCCATATTCAAATTTTGGGGTTTTTCCACTATAATACACTCCCCTAGAGACGACAGGTGATCACGCTACTTTTATTAACATTCCCCCTATGTTTTTACTTGCTAAAACAATGCATTAGGCTATATGTACCTACTTAGATTTATATCCCCCGGCCACACCCAAAGTAAAACTTTTGAAAGTCATTTAATTTAATACACCTTAGTACCAATTACATTATAAAGTAAAATAAAAGCCTATCTAACAACACTGTAAAAGGAAACAAATACTCGTTTAAGTTTTTGTACGGACAACCGATAATTACTTGAATAATGATGTGGTATAGTTGATAACGATCTTCCAGTGGAGACTAGCATGGGCGAGATCAAATATGAGATGGCAAACAATAGTTACATAGAAAGTTTGATGACTTACCTCTTCCAAAATAGGACAGCTTTTGTATCGCGACTTTTTTAATGCTAGTTCCCACCAGGGTACCGGCGGTTTTGATCGCAGTATTGTCTGACATCCTATCTTAGGATCTTGTGATTCGTATAAGGTGTCTAAAGTTCTAGATGATGGTCGTGATGGATGATCAGTTTCGTCTTCCACTGGTATTCCCGTTACGCACTCGCAGCATTTATGTGGTCGCTTCGGAAGGTTCTGTGGTCGATAGTCAGCACTGAACGAGTGTCTGTAATTGAGACGTTTCGTAAATCCATTTGTTTCGCTGACGGACCTCTTGAAACCGTTCCTGTTATTTTGCAACGGCATTCTAGGAATTTGTAGCGCTCCAGCCAACATTGACGGTTCATCATTTGTTGGTGTATGGCTGTTTGTGAGAGGCGTATTGGGTTCGGAATGGTAGCCCATTTTGTTTCTTTGTAGACTTCCGTAAAACGGGTTCTCATTTCCATTCTGTGGTTTAAGGTCTATAAACTTTGGCCGTCGTAAATTTAAGGTGGCAAATTTTTGAGGTGATTTATGAAACTTTGATTTATTTGGCAGGTCTTTGAGAACATCTTCCGTGTCCGTCGACGGAATGGTGGAATTGTCGCTGTAACTTGATATGGGCCTATCATTATCTGTGAAGTATGACGATGTTTCCGAGCAATTATCCCTGTCGCTATGACTTCTTCTGCAGTCGGTTGACGAGCCAGTAATATCAGTTCGTGTGGAATGTAATTCAACGCCATCGTAGTTTACTGAATGCTCATCATTCGATTGACGATCACCGTTACTCGGGCTTATAATACTGTATTTGTCATTAATTCGCACCTCTGGATCATTAGCTGAATCCAAACTTTTTAATCGTCTACGAGGCTTTGTGTCTATTGAATCGTAATGTACTTCAACTTTGGCATCAACATTATTCGGTGGAAGTCTATTTTTCTTTCGGATCACTTTGGCATAAATGGGCTCAACAAAACTCATCCGGGAGGGAACGATTGGTAAAGTATCTGGTGATGTTTGATCAGCATATTGAAATTCGACATTTTTTTCTATAAAACTGCTGTTCGGCGAACGTTTGAGAGTAAAATATTCTGAGTGCCGTTGAGGTAGATTAGCAATGGGATTGGGGTCGACCAAGTTTCTTATTTTAATACGACTTCTTGGAGCGCGGATCGTGGCGAACCCATCATGGATAGGTGACCCGTGAAATGTTGAAGACGTAGTGACAGCCATTGCGCTTTTACCACATGTTGCTCACAATTTCACTGAGTTTTTACTGTACAACACATATTTTACACTATTACCTGGAAAGCGTGAAATTGGTAAGTATGATTCAATCCCGTGCCTTCAGCTACACTTTAACTAATGTGACGTGTAATGGAAATCTTTATACTTTATTATAAATTCTTGAACATTACCGTTTTGCCTATAGAAATTATAAGTTAGAAATAGAAAGACTTGAAATATTTATAAATATAAGGCTCTTGACCTATTTTAGTTCTTAATGTAAACTTTTATCAGCGGCTCCAACAAAAAATAAAAATATTCAAAGCGCATTTCATGTTTAAATAGACACTTGAACGAGCACTTTGTTTTTTTTATTGGATACAGTTATTCTTGGGCTACTAATGTTACATTTGTTGTTGAAAGCTCGAATATAATTTTAATTACCTACATTTTGTATGTAGGTATCTAATTGCAGTCAATTTAATATACTATACCAAATTAAAAATACACAACACTGTAGTAACAATATCGAATATTGTAGCCAATTAAAGTACCATTCTTGGTGGGCTGCATTTAGTCTTTTATTGTTCTTTATTGGGTAACAATACATCAAAATAACAAAAAGCTGCAACCGAATGATAGGTCATGGTATACGGGTTAGCTCATCAATTATGAGGGAGAGGGGAGACTAGGAAGCCACTATTATTTAAGCTTTCTACCGAAAATCACCACTCATAATAAAGTAGATCGATTTACTTTGAAACTTTATTTTGTAAGTCCTTCAACCGTACGGACTAGTAAAATCAGGAACACCATTGTTCGGGTTTTACGACGAAAAAAACAAAATTTTACGATGCAATAATAAAAGCCACTGGTGTTTACGTTAAAGCGAGACAGACGACTATTTCATTTTCTTTCTCTGTTCAGCAAAT
The DNA here is from genome assembly GCA_916618145.1 of Emmelina monodactyla. Classification (NCBI taxonomy): domain Eukaryota; kingdom Metazoa; phylum Arthropoda; class Insecta; order Lepidoptera; family Pterophoridae; genus Emmelina; species Emmelina monodactyla. The sequence continues at coordinate 7,357,805 of OU745304.1, read as the reverse complement.
GCACCGAGTGCAGCTCATGGGTTTGTATCAACGACCTCAAGTTACAGTTGCCAGCACTCGTGAAGTCTGTATTAACTTCGACCGTGGGCAAACAAACGTGCTTGAGTAACGTCCTGCGTATATATGAGACCTTTGTAGTAGTAAGAACAGCGTAATCTCGGCACAATATTTTCATTTCACGATCATTTCGTAATACACACACAATAACACTATACTTGCTCTTATAGTGACGCTCTATAAACAGCGACGATAATGCCATTAGGTGCAATAATATTTCTTATTTATGATACGATAACGGTTAAATGATGCTATCAAAAGTAGGTGAAGACAAACAGTGCGATGTATTGATAAATCAAACATACAGAGATCCAAAATTCAAAGATGTTGTAAATGAAATAGGTTAAGAAACAAAGAAAGCAATAGAAAGTAGAGACTGTGATGACAAAAGCCTTAACATCTGTTTATGCATGGCCATTGCAAGTTCGAGCTCCGGTAATGGCAGATGATTAGACCAAGAGAACGTGTCATTATTAGTTGAAAGTGTGTGTATGATCATAACATTACCAGCGGTGATTAAATGCGACGCACGTAGTAAAGAGATCACGACCCTAACGGTCGATACATAACTAGTATATGACTGGTTCCTTTGCGGAGTTGCGCGGTCGAACGAAACCGATTGTTTATTGGCGTTATAACATTATAACTGTCGATAGCATTTGTTTAATTGACTATCAACGCATATTTAAAGCGATAGGAGAAGTCATTGGAAGTCACAATATACTTATAGATAGCATAAGCACAAAAGCATAGAACACTACTAAAATGAAAATAAGCATCGCCACGACCTTAATGAGTATGGGCTTGATGAAACCGTTACCTGCACCAATTACCTAATGCTTAATGTACTTACTCACATTATAAATAACTTTAGAAAACTTGCCTAAGCAATTATAAATAAACGCAAGAGAGCCAGCTTTTCTTCATTAATAAAAAAGCAATTATAAAGAAATTATGTAAGATATCATTATATTCAATTAATTGATTTGTATAATTTGCTTGACCTTATGTAACAACGGAAAACGCAATATTTACTAGAAAGTATCATTTGAAGGTACTCGAAATGAACCGGTTCCTAAAGAGATAATATTTAACTAATCATAAGCAAACAGAACCATACGAAACAGCGTTGCTTAGCATACATAATAAACATCTGAACAAAGTACTAACATATTTATCATGCGACAAAGTTAATTAAACATGCAGATATTTTTTGCTTAACAACGTCAACAAACACAGAATAACACTTATTGCGCATCAAGAATGTAAATAAATAAAGATGATGTCAGAAAATAATTACTTCGTATCAATAAATCAATACTATTAGTACCTACTAACAGAGATGGTAATCGTAACAGACACAATAATATCTCAACAATATAGTAAGTCATAGGTAGCCCGAGAAGATAATATTCCAAGGCTGAATTTTAATAATTAAACGGTCGACGAAGAAGCTAAAACTTTAAAACACGGCAACGATCGTACCATCTGTTGTGCACATGGCCGCCGTATAAGCCGGTTGAACACACTTGATCGCATAGAGGCAAGAAAACAGAACAAGCTTATACCCACGACGGAGACATTGCCTACCGTTTCATTCTAGGAATAAGGAGAAACCGTGCTTCGTATCAACTACTGCACACTGATTGTAAAAACAAATCAATTGTTTACCGAAGACAAACAAAAACAAAACAATGTCATGAGTAATGGCAAGCAGATACAAAAAAAAGGAGATGGCCATGACGAATTTGTAAACTTTAATACGCACAAATTGAATACTTAACTTCGAAGTGCTCATTGCAATGTGAAATCTTGCCAAAATACAGCAATAAAAGTCAATTTAGAGGACGACAATTATAGCACTTAAAAACTTTTAAAATCTGTCAAATATGTTTGTGATTGGTGTTGGCACACAGTACAAAAGTAAGACATCAATTAACACTTAAACTGGGTAAACTAAAATGATAAATAAGTAAATTTTCACAATGAAAAGTTAATATAACTTGGTAGAACTTTAACAAAAAATATAAATGACATGGCGTCCATTACTATTATGTTTATTTTACTTATTTAGTTAAATATCCGCACACAATGATGGAGTATTTTCCCGGAAGTCTAATTGAATCAAAACCACCCACGACATAATTTATCTACTTAACATAAATCTTCGATTTCTATACTAAAATTATATGCAGGCTTCTTCGAATCGAGATTTGCCGACTACGTTTTGAATGTCTCTCGAAAATAAATGGCAAGAAAGTAAGCACGTGACGGACTATCAAATTTAAACACACGACGTTCGCCAAGGATAGAATAATCGTATGGGTTGGGCCAGTATGTACACGCATTGTTTGCTTGTCCCGTATGCTCATACCCATAAAGCAACCATGCCACAAGGAGAGCCGTTCAGTGCTAAATTTAAAGTTCAGCCAAGTGAACTCTAACCTCCATTGTTATGTTAATCATAGAGACCGCTGACAAATCGACCGTAGCAGCTACACGGCAAATCAGCTGGAATTTATTACACGCGCAAATCAACAACCTCATAACCCTAACTTCAACAAAGATATTTATTGGATTATCATCTGGCGCAATAATGACTATTTCAAAACCGTACTAATGTCCGAATAGATTATCGTTATTAATATCTATTAGGGCAAAGTAACCTGCAATTTCAAGCTGGTATTATCAATCAAGCTGATAAAAACGTAGTAATAATATAAGTATTAGTTGCAGAAAGTTGACTCATGCGCGACCACCTATCGCATTTGTTTTGCTATCTCTTTTTGTTGAGTCAGGGAGACCACCTTGTTTGAAATGCTTCTTATGCTACACATGTTGTTTGTCCAAGCCTGATCCTAGCTAATCTCAGTTTAAATATACGGTGCTACCGGCGTTTCCCGCTTAGATAGATACGACAGGGTCTTCTAGTGCTTCCTTCCATAGCTATTCAGCTGTTACAGGATTAAAGGCGACTAGCGGATAAACCACTTACGGAAGTTCCTGCCTACATGTCTAGTGATAAGTTTAATATTATTAACTATCTAACTAAAGGATATGAAAGTTGCTTACACACGTATATTAATAATCACGATAAAATTATTAAAATTAGCTTAGTATCTTAATGAAGCTGCTGTGAAATCAGCGAACATAATAAATTAAAGATTTAAGGTAAATAAAACAACCGTGAAGAAGTTAAACGCGTATAAATCAAATTTATGGGTATAAAATAACGGACGACATTTACGTACATGGACAAAATAGGATATAATTATTATGTGCTGAGTACCAAATAAGCGCAAAATAAAATTTAAACAGTCAAGGCCGAGGCGGCGGTGGCCGTTGTAAATGACGCAACCCACAAGGAGTAAAACGTGTTCTGTATCAAAAAGGATGGATTCATTGATAAAATATTACAAGGTGGGGCATTTTTACTCTATAAATCCAAAACGATGAGTACAAAACAAAGATTTAGGAATGCTTTGACATCATTCTTTAGATAGTTAAAAATCTAAGATATAGACTATCTTATCATTGGAGCTACGTAAAAATGTGTCTACACCGTGTCCGTTAAACTTGTTTCGTATATATGTTTGTGATTTGAAAGCATATGTGACAAACCTATAAATATAAGGAAATATTAGGCGGTCATTAAGAATTTACGAAAAGTTGTTTTTATTGATAATGGCAACAATATTGATAAGGTCATTGGGAGTATATTCAAATTGGAAATTAAGAGTATGCAAATAAATTGTAACTGTTAAAGTCAAAGCTAAATAAGACAGTACCTACAGTTGTTATAAACAATGTAGTTTTGGTACGAGCTTGAAATACCACGCTGGCCAGTTGAATATAGTATTTCTTAAGTGGCGAGAATCTAATAATAGATACAATTACAATGAACACTCAGTAAACATTAGTATTACTTACAAAATAATTGATCAAAGGAAACGAATTATGTTTGACCTCCGTTTTTTAGAAGTTTTCTACTTCATATGCATGTAGCATACAACAGGATTTATTTCCTCGAACAATAGATTGATATTTAGAAAATTTCCGGATGCAATCAATTAATTTTAATTTGTTTGTTAATAACCGTCCATCTATCAGTTCTATACAGGTTTAGCTTCCGACGACGTTTCGAACGTTTTCTAAGATTTCTCAAAAATCTATATACACAATTTACCTAAGACTAAATTGATAACTAGTGTTGAAAATGTAAATGTTACTGTCCAGATAATATGTCTAAGTAGCAACGAAATGTTGTATAAAATATCAAAGTGCTGATTATCCGACAATGGACATGTCCACCTTGACAACAGAACAACCAGTTATAAATAAGCTTAGATTTTTACTATGTGTTAAAGATGTAACTAAACTATTTATGAACAGAATTTTTCATTGACTAAAGAAGTTTTTGTTCAAATAAGAAAAAAACATACGAACACAAATAAAAAATTTCAATGACTGCATACGCTTTACGAGTTCATTGTCTTTGCTCTACGTGTAAACACGTTTAACTATTTTCTTTACCGAAACCTAATAAAGCATTTCTGTTGACGCCTGCGCTCGTAAAATACCCCTTTTCCGAGGTACCAAGTAAAATAACAAAAAGGGTAACAGCCTCAGTATGCATTTGTCAATAAATATTAAAAAAAAATACGTAGCCATAACCATAAAGAATAGACATAAATAGTTAAGTAACTTTCGATTGATAGATAGTGGTTACGAGGTTAAATTCATCTAGTTCGGCTGTTTATGAATAAGAGATAATTTACTGTGTCGTTGAGAATATTAAGAAAATAAATAAGACAGGGGCGCTAGAGATCCCTGGCCTGGCTCCAGCTGAATTGACCCCAATTGAGCAAGCGAAGAGGCGCTTCGCTGATTGAACATCGTTTCTAACTGTCGACGCTACCAAGCTTACTCGCATTCAAATAAACAAGCAAATTTCAAGTCGCTAATGGCATATTAGCAAACAAACTATCAATCTATCATTAACTTTATGAAGTGTTATGACTAAGATCCACAGAACTCGAGCTATTCTCACAAGAAGAAATAAACAAAAACTGTAATGAGTAAAGGCATATGCGTGATAACATTTGAAAGGGCCAGTGTTTATGAGTGGCCATTATCAAAGAACGATAAGAATGAATAAAGCGGTTTTAAACCCTATCAAATCGATAAGTATAATGGCGATAGAACAAAATAGGAGCAAGAAACCGGACGTACTGGATACGTCTCAGAAATCCGATACAGACAACATTCAATGAATAAACATTAGTCAGAAGCGTTCTGATGTACGATATCTAAGCTTCAAGCACTTTCTTCTGTTGCCTATGAATTTGACATTATAAACACTGGCAAATCAACAGTTACACACGCATTTCCCCGAATTAATTAATTTGGTAAAATATTTATAATAAATTGCTTTACCACGAACACGTTATCTTTTAAGTGAAAATAACGTGTATGTAGAGCAGGGAAGTTGGACATGTTTACACTAAGTGTTTGAGTTAGATTAACACATTTTGGGATGCTGCGCAAGCGACGCACAGAGTTACACAAATAGCACAACACGACATTGTTAACAACCCGTTTACCAAAGATTATAACGATTTTACAAGAAAACATAAATCAAGATATCATGTCATTTAAGATACGGCAACAGTTACCGTAAATTTAAACCATGGTATCAACAACAAAAAACATAGATAATATCGCGAATGAAATAACTATAAATAATAATAATCTCCGTGATGTTCCCAAAACACTATCTAATCGTGATAAATTATAGTTCGGTTATACAATATTCTGAGCTATAATTGAGGCTAACAACCTGTAGATGAATTTAAAAGCTCGACTGATGAATATACCTACCAAACTAAACGATAGGCAATGCCACATGATACCGTTCAAACTTTATAGTAGGAATAGTAATAACAATTTTAGAAATGTTCTAAAGAATTGTTTCATGACTTAACAATAAAAAAATTATTAATTCCAGTTACGAAACAGTATAAAAATAGCATTCATATCAAAAATGACCTTGTAGTATTTTCATTAATTCTACGACCTGTGACATCTAAACATAACGATAAAAGGTCAATTCCTAAGAAAATTAAATTTTATTTTCTGATGTTTTTAAAATATTGAGTCCTTGAATTATTTAAATTGCTTAAAAAAGTAAGCCCGGATAAGCAAGTAATATGAAGAGATGATTTTGAAGAAAGTTTAATGGCAAAACGGAAGCAGAGAATCTTTTTTATCTTTTTACAGTTTTTACTTCAGAGCTCAGTGGGGACATAAAAGGATAAAACCAGGTCATAATGCAACCATAAAACACATCAAAGCTTCAATCAAACAACCTGACCCGAAATAAAACCAGACAAACCTATATTAAGACTAGGCATATAACGTTTGATGTTTGCGTTAACTTTAGTGCTATCTTGTCAATTGGCGAGTTTCTCTCCAGAGTGATTTGATTGAGTAAATAGGCAGCTAACACGAAAGTGTAGTTACAATTTATACAATTGAAAAAGCTCTAAAGGACCTGTCCCACAGCTTTTGGACAAAGAGAGTATTGTCCAGTTTCAAGTAAAAAGATTGGATAATAGAGCAAGAAACTCCCTGCGGGATAAAAAAAACGGGATGTTGTTACCTGCTCCCAGCAGGGTTGGTTACGGATGCTCGATTAAAGATGGAAGGTTGGAGCCCTTTAACAATGCTAGTTTTCGCGGTAAAATATCGTTGACAACATTATCGCTGAGCATAAAAAAAAGTTAGTTGTAAAGGACTGACTTTGTCAAAAAGCTTTTAAGAATTGTAAGAAGGTACTTAATTTCCATTACACGTCTTTTTCCTAATAACTAATAATTTCAGTTTTTTTATCGATAAAATGATTCCAAGACAAATCATCAAACCCGGATACCTTGGCAACAAAAACAAATCAAATGATCAAAGTCGCCTTAAGAAGAGGCACGAATAAAATTTTGGTCACTTTTGGGATATTAAATACCAATAACGCATCCGAAGGCACAGGGTTTCATACACTTCACAAATATCACAATTTTATACACTATTTATTTGTAGTGGAAATATCAAGCGCGCGCGATCGCACGAAACACGCTGACGTGCGTGCGTCCACAGCGGTGACTCAAAATGTACTGACTGGTTCCTTGTAAACTGTATACATAGGTGACCGAGTGCACAACCAAACACCGATGCTCATAACACCCTGTACGATTCCGGATCACCGATCCAACAAAATAATCCATGCTCTATTGATCGTAAACTTTAGGGATATACGCTATTGGGGATTTTAAATTTATTGTGACCGACCCTCCGTCAAAATCTGTGACAAATGCGGTGGGAACCCGTATATTTTACGTGCCACGATTTGAGTTGGATGTAAAAACGTTGTTTGACGTGATGTGTTAGGACAGAAAAGGGTCACACATTATCTTGGTCTCGCACTTGTTGCGCAAGCGGCAGCCACTTGGAGGATTTATGAGTCCGGGCTCAAGTTACATTTTGATAAAACGCTCGGGAACAACACAAAGACTGTTTAGTTCTGTTTATGCAACAAATTGTTAAAATAATAATTCCCTCGCTTAACGGAGATTTACTTTTCAAATCACATGTTGAAGTTTTGAAACAAAAGACTTCGCAGACTAAAAACTATGTTATCTTAACGTCTCTATAGCTAGAGACAACTGTAAAGTTACTGTTGAATATGCAAAACAATTCTATTAGGTTATTAACAATGAAGATGCAACTGCTACAGCTGGTGCATATAAAACAGTCTATTCCTAACCAGAATTGTGACTCACACCTACTAATGGAAAAATAATGCCTCGCGCGGTATCTTATAACCAATAATAAAGTAAGCTAGCCGATGAAACCTAAACAGTAGTTAGTACTTAAACACTTGGCTCTGTGCCAGAGCACGCTTCAACTTTGGTGGCAAAAGGTGTGTAAAAAATAAAACACGCAACACTGGCAAACAATACAAAATTCAAATAGGCATCTGCAACACCGCGAGGTATTTAAGCCGAAATCAATGAAGAGCTTCTTAATGAGATGTGAAAGTACAGTACAACTAACGGAACTTACAAAGACTTTGGGGTTTTAAATTTCAAAACGTCGCTTATTCTAAAATAGCTATTTAACAAAACAATTTTGAAATTCTACGTGATCGAACTTTGGAATACATTGACCGCAATGGCGGCGCTAACAGGCAACATGAGAAACAATACGTTTCGAAGGCTGATTGTATCAAATGAAATTGCCATTGGATCCAATTGATTCTGGTTCGATACGAGCACCGTTACTGTTTATTTAATCACAATTTATTACAAAACTTTGGTAAAAACTACACTGTATATCAGGCCTTATAATTACTGTAATTTATATGACCGAGACGTGCATGAGATGCATTTAAACCATATATGTACGATGAAAGGAAATAGTTACATGTGTAATAGAACTAAGCTTAATGGTATTCGAGATCTACTTTCAAACGGATATAAAAACGCGTCTTAAGTGCCGATTGACAGATATAATTGTAATGATCGTCTTGTACAACACAAATCTCGGAGTACAATAGAGTCGCAAGAACAAACGATGGACGTCTGCGGTCTGTGTTGAATTATTTATATGGTCCGCTCAACAGCAGTAAATTAGACGAACAAAAACAGCTACTCAGACGCTCTTTCATTGAATACACCACTTTTTCCATGTCCAAATTAAACGTACAGACTAAGAATCGTTAATGTGGACGATGACTGCTGTAACAACTACAAAACGGTGAACATTTATTAATTCGAGTCTTATCATTTACTATCTTTGCACACTGTAGACTTTGCTATGTGCGTTAAAAATAGAATAGAAACAACAGGATTTCCAGTCGTGATTTAAAAAGGAATTCACTTATTCTCACCGCCACAGGTTACATAAAACGCGATGGATGATGCAAGAACGCTTGATTATAATTTTTATGCGCACATAAGTATGAAGAATTAGCACTTAATTGACCGTTAACAGACAACAATAAAAAAATCAATCACTCGTCTATTAAAATTCAACCGACCTCTTTGCAACAACATCGCTTAAATTCTTTACGTTGCTGTTTAGGTATGCTATAACAGGTGTCATACCAGTCCTTTACGAGTCTATTTAAATAATCAAAGCGTGTTATGCTAAAGTTACGTTACATATGCTAACAAAACTACCAAAAAAGTGTTACCTCCGTCACGCGGGCTAAAAATACTTTTCAAATAAAAAAACGACTCTAAAGACTTTACTAATCCATTTTTTATATTTGTGACTAAAGGTTGTGAGTAAATAATATATTAATTGCATTGTAGGTGCAAGAAAAAGAAAACTTTTACGTTGAACACGAATATATACCAGTCCGGAACTTCAATATGTAGGTCATAATACTAAACTAATGCCATAAATACAGCAAAACAGTTCCCGGGTTGTTTACGTTTTAGGTCTACATCTGTCCGTATCGTATTTAATTCTACGGTACAGTTAGTCTGCGGGTAACCTACTCCTAGAAAAGTTATCAGGTCTGCAGTGGCCATAAAAGTCCTTGGTTGTCATTGGCCATATTGGTCGGCGCAGTTCTTTGCCTATACTCGTAAGTACCTACCAAGTCTTTGTCACGCCGCTTCACCATATATAGCTAGACACACTTGCAGAATATAGGTGAACACAATCATAAAAGTATTTTTACTTGAAATAATTGATTTCGTATAACACATACGGGCGCAATCGTGTCGTTTTTTGCGCTGGAGTAAAACGGTTGTCAACAGGCTTGAGTGTTTTCGGAGAATTCAAAATTTAGTGTTAAGTACATATTTTACACTTCATCTGTTATCTCGAAAATAAATTGCGCATTTTGGAGTGGTAACAGGTCCATAATTTACCAGAGCTGAAGTTTGTTATCTAAATCATCTTTCAAGTTATCTAATGGGTCGCAAAAATTACAAATAAATTCGGATTATGTCTTACGGCGAGGGAGTAACCTTTATATATTATTACGTTAGTAAAATAGTAATACGTCTTTGACAATTGATATAACCGGAAAACGGGCGCGATATTTTAATACTTATCCCATAACAGTAAAAAGCAAGTATTTTGGTTAAGGTAGATAATCTTTAGTAATGTTTGTATAAATCTCAGTCTAGGCCAATACATTTCCTAGAGACATGAGCTCAGCCGCAATATCTAGTCAGAAAACCATAATGGCAGTCGGCTCGACTAGCATTCTTCAACTCAATAAGGTATTGTAGAGCTACAGAGCACGGCCGTGTGACCCACCCTATAGCTGTATTTACAAGCAGTTTATTTGTTATATTTCAATGCAACTTTCTTCGCGTCCCTACTCTGAAGATATTAGAAATGTTACCTTAAGTGGCGCTGAGGAATTTACGAGCCATAAATCAAGTTATTCTGCACGCAACTATTCGAATGCTTTTACCAATTTTGAAGGTTCAGTTTATGGGTACTGTAGACGACTAAAATGTATAATGTACCTCATAAATATTTCATTGGAAGTAAGCGGTAAACGAAATGCTATAAAGGAGAACCTGATAACACACACATAATGTCAAAATAATAAAAGGCAGCTTGATAACTAGGTTTCTCAAATTGAAGTAAAGTTTTTGACCAATATTTTTACATTGTACAACTTACACTATTGGCTCTACACAAAGCTAAGGTAAGCTCTTGTCTAACAATGCATAGGATGCATTTTATTTTGCATAAGATAAGAATACAATGTTAAATTTTACGTGTCATAAAACACAAGTCATCATGTAGTTTCGTTCGCCTGTACTTACTTCGCGATGTATTTATAGAAATTACTAGGTAACCACAACACGCAATATTAAAATCTCATAGTAGTAATAATGATATGCAATAAACTTATGTTTACAAAATATTACGTTGTTACTTGAACGAGTATGTTGTATCCAATCTGAACATATTATGTTAACTACAGTAAAGTTAGAAATTTCTAAATTTGATCGCTGAATAAGATATGATTATATCCTGTTTTTATAGTAAGATATATTTGAATAGCGTAGATCGCAATATGAATGCAATTAGTAATTCAATAAAAAAATTATCAAACGTTAGTCTGAAAATTTCGCATGAAGTATTTAATCGTTTTTAGGGTTCCGTACCTCAAAAGGAAAAAAAACGGAACCCTTATAGGATCACTTTGTTGTCCGTCCGTCCGTCTGTCAAGACCCTTTTTCTCAGGAACGCGTGGAGGTATGAAGCTGAAATTTATATCAATTACTCAGGTCTACTGTCCCTTGAAGCTGTGAAAAAATCAAACTTCTAAGCCAACGCAATCAAAAGATACAGCCGTTTATGCTGCAAATTTTCGACACTTGCAAGGGAATCAAAACCTACAGGGTGCTTCCCGTGAACTCAGAATCTTGAAATTTGGTACGAAGCAACGTCTTATAGCATAGATAAAGGAAAAATTACGAAAACCATAAATTTTTAGTTACATCACATAATATATTTTTTTTAATAATTTTAACCTTACTACCCATTTCCTCATAAACGCGTAGAGGTATTAAATTGAAATTCATACCAAATACTCAGGTCTATAATACCTTTAAGCTGTAACAAAATCAAACTTTTATGTCAACGCAATCAAAAGAAACAGCAATTTAAGCTGCATATTTTGAAACTCGCAAGTACTCGCAAGGGAATCAAAACCTGAAGGGTACTTCCAGTCGACCTAGAATCTTGAAATTTGGCATGAAGCAACGTTTTATAGCACACATAAAGGAAAAATTCCGAAAACCTTAAATTTTTAGTTACATTACAAAATATATATTTTTTAATAAATATAAACTTATTACTTTTTTCCTCATGAACGCGTAGAGGTATTAAATTGAAATTCATACCAAATACTCAGGTCTATAATACCTTTAAGCTGTAACAAAATCAAACTTCTATGTCAACGCAATCAAAAGAAACAGCAATTTAAGCTGCATATTTTGAAACTCGCAAGTACTCGCAAGGGAATCAAAACCTGAAGGGTACTTCCAGTCGACCTAGAATCTTGAAATTTGGCATGAAGCAACGTTTTATAGCACACATAAAGGAAAAATTCCGAAAACCTTAAATTTTTAGTTACATTACAAAATATATATTTTTTAATAAATATAAACTTATTACTTTTTTCCTCATGAACGCGTAGAGGTATTAAATTGAAATTCATACCAAATACTCAGGTCTATAATACCTTTAAGCTGTAACAAAATCAAACTTCTATGTCAACGCAATCAAAAGAAACAGCAATTTAAGCTGCATATTTTGAAACTCGCAAGTACTCGCAAGGGAATCAAAACCTGAAGGGTACTTCCAGTCGACCTAGAATCTTGAAATTTGGCATGAAGCAACGTTTTATAGCACACATAAAGGAAAAATTCCGAAAACCTTAAATTTTTAGTTACATTACAAAATATATATTTTTTAATAAATATAAACTTATTACTTTTTTCCTCATGAACGCGTAGAGGTATTAAATTGAAATTCATACCAAATACTCAGGTCTATAATACCTTTAAGCTGTAACAAAATCAAACTTCTATGTCAACGCAATCAAAAGAAACAGCAATTTAAGCTGCATATTTTGAAACTCGCAAGTACTCGCAAGGGAATCAAAACCTAAAGGGTACTTCCAGTCGACCTAGAATCTTGAAATTTGGCATGAAGCAACGTTTTATAGCACACATAAAGGAAAAATTCCGAAAACCTTAAATTTTTAGTTACATTACAAAATATATATTTTTTAATAAATATAAACTTATTACTTTTTTCCTCATGAACGCGTAGAGCTATCAAGTTGAAAATCATATCAAATACTTAGATCTAATTGCCTTTAACCCGTGAAAAAAAAAAAAAACTAAGTCAACGCAAAAACGCAAAACGCAAAAGTACAACCATTGATACCGCATATTTTGAAACTCGCAACTACACGCACGGGAATTAAAACCTAAAGACCACTTCCCGTTGACATATAATCTCGAAATTTGGTAAGAAGCAATAGCTTACAGCACAGGTAACAGAAAATTTCCGAAAAGCTTAAAATTTTAAGTAGTTTTTGCAGGTTTGTACGGAACCCTCGGTGCGCGAGTCCGACTCGCACTTGGCCGGTTTTTTTATTTAAGTTGTTTGCTTAATACCTACATGAAAATAAATCACTGAACGGATTACTTCACGGTGTTAACAACAACAAAAAAACTTCATTAACACATTATGCAGTCGTTTTCAACAGTTACGAAGTATACTTCTCTGTCTATGTAATCATTTGCCTACTTACACCTATACTTTTCTATGAACAAACTAATTACTCTTCACTGATCAGCAAGTACTAATTACAAATGTTATCGGAAAAGTAATTACGTTTTTAATTACACAGTTTCAACATGGTTATTAGATTTATTGCAACGATAATCTTTTGTTTTTAATATAACAATGTTGATAGAGGATTTGGGTTGTTTGTTTTTCTGGTTTATGAAATACTCGTGACCCATAGACGTCTTGTTCACGAAACATTGAATAATTACTACAAAATGAAAATAACACTGTCAAAATATCCGTTATGATATGAAGTAAGGAGGATTAAGATAAGTGGACAGACATATAAACAAACACGTCGCTATTCTTTTTTGTTTTACTACCTAAAAGGAGTAAAAAAGATAAATCGATCTCATGTTTCCAATTTTCTAATGTTAAGAAGCTCATGTGGTTAGGATTAGGTGACTGCGGTTGACCTAGCTGTCATAATGAATAGTTAAAAATGTCAACGGTACGGGTAAAACTAGAAGAATTTTAATCCGTCAAAAATGTTTGTAGATATTAACTTACAAGCATTGAATGTTAATTTTAAAGTTGGGCAGCTTCTTTATCAAATAACACACACAAACACACAAAACTAAAAAAAGGTTTCGGTTTTTATCGTAAGGAATAAATAATCGAATCTATCGAATCATACATAGACCAAAGGCTATAATAGGAATAGTTCCATTAATACACTTGCAGAATGATGTCCTATAAAGAGTAAGTCGTTGCAATTATCATAATATACTAAAAATAACACCGCGGGAAACCTCTAGTAAGCCCCAACCATTCACAATTATTTTTTTACCGACTTTGACATTAATGACACATTGCCTTCAACGCTAAACGACGCAAATGATACGCATTATAATTATATTTTAAAAATACTCCACAAAATGACTAAATGATGTACCAAGAAAACATATGTTGATAATTGCAATACATTTACCGAGACAAGAGCAGACTCAATGGTACTTAATATAAGTGTATATATTATGCATATTTTCTTACAGATGTTTTTAGCGAAATGAGTGATGATACCTATATTGTAGTTCACCGAGGAGCCTTTTCGTAAGTGACGAGCAATTTTGAACCTCAAGTAGGTATAAAAAAAAGACTTACATTGGTTGTCAATTGCGTGGTCAGCGTGTGAACTTTTTCCTTGGCGTCTGCTAGTTCTCTTCTTAGTTTTCTTACCTAGGAAAAGAGTTGACATGTTAATATTTCGTCATTTCTGCAATTTCTTATTCGTTATTTTTTAAGTCTACTTATGCAAACTTATTTTTTTTATGGAACTATCGTAAAATCAATAGTGTCAATAAAAACATAAAAATATATAACATCTAATTATACAGGGTGCCCAGGAAAGAATGGATAACCCCTGTTGGGCTAATAGTAGAACTAAAGGCAAGCCCAAAAATAGTAAAAAATATAACAGTGGTAGAAATATGGCGCTTTAAAAAAAACTTACAACCAACACCCTGTATAAAGCGTTACTATATTTTACATAGACAAGAATGAAATATTTCGCATGATACAAGTAGTTAGCATTTTTTTATAAAATGCATATAATATATTTATACATATGCATTTTAAACTTATCAATCTCACTCTTTCAAACCATCAAATACCTACCTAATAGCGTTTTAGCACTCAAGGTTATTGGACACAGGGGTACCTAAACCTAAACATTACAAATATACATCTTATCATACAAATATTCTTCATTTAAATAGTTAACTTACTTCATGTGCCTGCCTCTCCTCGCTGCCAGCTCCCGCGGCTAATGAAGAAGCAGTCGATACTAGCGACGCCGTCGACCCGTGAACTGAACCAAAATAATACAAATTTGTAGGAAATCGCAATTTTCAGTGTGTTTATATTGGAATGTCGAGCTTCGTGATATAATATTATTCGGTTGGGAGAACTGAATATAAGCCATATTAGGAAGAAATCGAATAATAAGTCAGGAGACGTGTAATTAGTAAGGCTTAGGCCATCTTTTTGATTGGTGCGAATTAGAAGCGCTACTAAGTTTTTATTCACCAAAAATTGAATAATATATGTAAAAATTGGCGCATTTTTTTGACTTTTTAATCAGTGTAAATATGTGTAAAAGGGATGCACGTAAATTAAATTTCATTAATAATTATACGTAACATTAGGTACCTTCATCATTTTTCTTAGGATAGTGGTGTGAGTGTCGGGGCGTGTGCATCACATTTCCCGGCTGATGAGTCGGACTTAGGGCCGACCGGGGCGAGGGTGATGGCGGCTCCGATACTCCATAGTTTAGACCTGAACAGTAATATGATGTTTAATAGATATTCATAATGAAATTGAAAGTAAGCCAGTTAAGCTTCCCATCTTGCTTTGTTTATAGAAACTTGTACTAATATAAAAACTGTGTTAAATGAAAATATACGTCGCTTCCCTACGTTTAGAAGTAGAATCTAAACCATTTTCTAATATTTACAAGAGGTTGTTTTAAAAGTATAAAATGTTTTTCATTCATCTATTATTACACAAGGATTATAAGTAAAGGAAGCCTTTAAGACTTAAGCAAAGAAAATAATGATTAAGCTAGAATCTAGTTTTGCAATATTGTTTTAATCAAATAGCCTTAAGCTACCTTAGTGTTATTCAGATGACTGTTTATTAAATTTCATCCTTGAACACTACAGAAACTTCAAACATAATATTTACAACAGAAAACGAATTAATTTCCGTCTTAACCACAAGTCAATCCGTTCACTAAATCAGTGTTACAAGACTTCCAAGGCCATCGATAATTTCCGATGGATTTGCGGTTCATTAAGAAAACACATAAAAAATAAGTGCAGCATTAAATCGCTTACCTTGACCCGTCCCGTATTGGACCGGCAGGCAGTAATACGGTTCATAATCGCTTTCAGAAGATCGCTGGAGCATCGAGGGATACAGTTTCTCAGATTTCGTCGATCTGCAATACATTAAACATGGTAAACTCGATGTTTAAATTAATTTAAGCATACTGCAATATTAACATTGAATTGCAAAACAAAAATTATGAACCTTAGCATAAGTAAGGACAACGATGAAAGCTTTACAAAAGACACGCAGAATGAGAAAATTAGAAAATAAGATTGAATCTGCAAATAAAAGACCTTCAAATAATCTGTGTACAGTGCTTTTAATGTAATCGAAAGTAGTGCCCTCAATACCTAATTAAATATCAAACCTCGATTTACCTAAAAATCGTGTTTCAGTATTTACCAATTAAATCATTTACAAGCAGACGCCCTTCACTTTCTTTTTCGCCTTTTTGAACCAAGATCCTAATTGATACCTTGTTTAACTGCCAGCTAATTGTATGAGTATGTGTAAATTGCATCGATATTAATTTGTGTGAGTAAGCCGTGCTATGTTTTCAGGTCATGCTAAATTTAGTAAAAATAAGAAAATGTGAATAAGCGTGCCACGACGAAGCGTAACATCAATCCAGCCTTTATGGCATACCTTGGGAAAGTCCTATCTCTGAGGTAGCTAAAATGTAAGTAATATTATGTTAATTTTAGTAACATTTATAATACAGTAGATAACAATATAATGTATGTATGATATGATATGGTGGTGGAATGATAATGTTTTATGACAAAGGATCAGCAGGAAAGTAGAGAAATTGTGATTTTCATAGCAATACAATACATAGGAATAGGTTAATAAAATACATAATATTCTATGCTATAAGCACCTCACGCCTCAAATCTCCAAAGCCCAACCTCCTTCACCTCCAGCACTGGCCATCAACTGCCACCGCCGAAAAAAAAAACAAAAAAAAAAGGGCGACCCACCTAATACTGTTGCTCCTGTTGAGCCTCGCGCCCTGAGCGTCACGATGCATGATCAGCTTATTGTGTGTGAGTGAACTGCGGTGGTGTGAGTTAGGGGAGGAGGTGTGGTTGTGCGCTTGCGCAGATTGCAGCGACGTCAGAGACTCCATCGACTCGCCTTCAGACAGGCGGCCGCTCGCCGAATACGTATTGCTGAAATATGGCGGGAAAATGTGACGCTGGCCAGTTTCTTTCCTCAAAAACTCTTTTGGGGCCATAACACAAGCTCTTAAAATCTATCATGATTCCGGGCAGTTGTAAACTAGATTTTTTATGACATACAAAATAAGACGTCATGGTACGACAAAACATAAACAAGGCAGTTTAGGTCTCGCTACAAGAGCTTGTGGTAAGGCCCCTGGCCATGTTAAACACAGGACAGGTAAAGAGAGCAAGCATGTGATATATAGATAGTTTTGCGTGTCATTGTTAATTTATATAAAAAAGGTAAAGGTAAAATTCAAATGACACACAAAAACATAATGCAGTAAGATCATTCACAATGACAGAAATATGATAATGACTATGATTATGATAATGATAGACATCACAAACACTTATAAGATGATCTATACAAACAAACTAAAAAATAAAAAAAGAATTCATTAAATACCTGTGTCTCAACCAAGGTGCGTAAGGGATACCATATTCAGATTTGACTTCAGAGTAAGTTTGTGTGTCTGAAAGACTGCCATCACTTATCTTGATGCCTCCTCGATTTGTGATCCTGCGAAAAGAACACCATAACTACACTGAATAAATTACCTACATCAACCTGTACCTAAAGATATCAATAAGTTCCCACGAAAGATAAGAGTAACCAATATTGATAAGAGTTCGTTTACATAAACTAATACCTATTGAAAATTTATTGACGTTTTAAACAGTTAGTCTCACTTTAGTTTAGAAACTTAACCTTTTACCTGTATGAGTGAGTCATTTATTACTTTTTAATTACGTAAATGAATAAATAAAACACAATTTAAATGCACATTTTAAAGACACAACACTACTTCACTCTTTCAGAGTTAGCTACTTATTGAATAAACTTATGGGCGTGTATTTAGAAAATAAAGAACATTTTGTTATACAGATCATCTTGATAACTTAAGTTTTTTAAATAATAACAGGTGTTGAATAAAACATTAATATTATTTTATAATTATGCAATAAAAAGGTAAATGTGTATTGTAGTTTCAAGCGGTAGGTATAACAGTATTAATTGAAGAAATATATATTTTTAATTACTACCAATCAGAAGAGTTTAAAAAAAAAAAAAACTAATATTTTCCTTATTTTAAAGTAATTCTCTAACTCACTAGTGTTAGAAAAAAACAATGGGACAACCTAAATGCGGTCCTGTCTGATTGTTTAATTATAAAAACATTAAAGTCATTGAGATCTCTCCAGCCACATTGTAAAGGAACAACATTGGGACTTGGTCATTTAATTGTTTGCTATGTCACACAGTTATTAATGCAGCTGACTAATGTAAAATTAAAGCATGTTTTTGGGCACATATTCTATGTTGTAAATTTCTACCCACATAATGTTACATAAATTAATACTATGTGCCTGGTACATGATATAATTATATTATACCTTACACTTTTGACCTTTAAAGAAATCTAAGACCTAATCTGAGTACCTACATTTTTTTTTAACCAGATTTTATTTTTAACCAATATTATAGAATTTATTATAATTATTATTATTTGGGGAACAGGCAAGCAGTTGAAACAACTGATACAGCCTGTATCTAACTATTCAATTTGATTGATTTTCTTTCAGAAAAATATCCAGTTTGTTATTGAAATGGTTGAGGTCTTGTGCTGATACAACTTCCTAATAAAAAAGTTCTAATTTTGTAGTAATAATAATTTAATAATAATAATAATTGCATAATATTGTTAAAATTAACATTATTTTTAAAGTTTATTAAAAGCTTACCTATGATGATGGAACAAGGCTGCGAACTCATGTGTTCCTGGTTTGGGCAGTGACTGGGACCCAAGCAGCCGCTCACGCACCGAAGCAGACAGCTGGGCAGCCGCTGTGCCACCCAAAGAGTAGGATTTAGGACCAATGCCATTTTCTAAAAAATATAAACACATTATAAAACTATAGAGACACTTAAACACCGTTCATATGTTTTATACAGGAACCTACAAAAGAAATAATCTGATGTTTTTACATAAACTACACAATAAAAGATTTTAAAGAAGTAGGTGTCTACCATCTCCTAAAATAAACATTAATAAGGTAAGAATTCTTTCAAACTTTATATCTGATGAGAAAATTACTCATTGTGGTATAAATTGTCTTAAAAGAAAAGCATATTTTCAAATCTTACTATGGATTTGTAGGTCCTGCGTGCAAGTCTGTGTACCACCAGAAACCTTCACTTTAGTCCGTGGCACGGCAGAAACTTGTGCTGTTCTTCCACCTGGAACCAAAGCGTTAACTGGTTCAATACCTTCTAAATATTTAAATAAAAATGATTTAAACCACACAAAATAAACACTTGTAAAATGTTTGTTTGTTTGTAAACAAACATAGCCATAGCCATGTCAGCCATGTGTGACGTTGACACGGTTGACAATTCAATCAACCCCTTGCATTTCTGAGTGATTTGATTTTTTTATAACTAAACAGTTAATATAGGTACCTATTGATAAATTTCGTTGGTTATTATTAGAATTTAAAAAAATTACCGTGTTGGGGTGGAGGACCATTTGGCTGCGGTGGCGTTTGCTGCTGGACACCGTTCCTTTTCGCATAACCGAAGTTTTGAGGGGTTTTGTTTTTACTGGAACAACTGCTGCCGTTTCCACTACTTGACACACTTGACGGACGAGACGATCCACCACCAGCACCGCTTGGTGATTGTAGCTAAAAAATTTAATAAAAAAATTAGAGATAATCGAGCAGCAAAAAGCACTAAAATAAAAAAGTGATTCGTTGATATCAATTTATTTTATGTTGCGCCATCTATAAATTCAACTTTAAACAAGCACGACTTTCAGTTTTTACTACTCGTCAAAAGATTATTATTTAAGTTTTACGAGTTCTAAAAGTTTGTATTTAAAATAACCACCTGAGATCCACCGCTTCTTGATGAATGTTGGCCAGATGGATTGGCAGCAGCATACTGTAAAAAAACAATAATAATTTTAAAAAAATATACCTTAACTCACAAGTGCCTAATATAGATAAAGTTCCTACTATTAAACAAAATAAAAAAGTATGGGTAAGTAACTACTTTAGATATTATTTTACCTGTGGGTGCGGAGCAATTCCAAGCTGCTGTGCAGCCGTAAGTTTTTCTCTTTTGTGATGCTGCGGCGAATGATGGCCAGTCCGCCGCTCTCCTTTCCGACTGTGAGATGGACTCGGCGGCGCTGGAGTCGGCTGATTCTGTTCAACGAAATAAAGATTCAACTCATTGTACATAAGAGGGTGTAAGTGAGTGGGAGGGGGATAAGGGTTTAAGGATGTTCATGTTTCATTCATGAGGCGGGTGTGTGCGTGCGTGATTACCCGCACAACGAACGGGCTATCACGATTTGGTTTGAAATGAGAAAAGTATTTATTCGTTGGGTTAAGTTCAAAATAAGTTAGGTTATTTTTTTATTACTATAGGTTCTTAATAAAAATAGGCCGTGATAGCAACAAATTGCAGATTTAACATGTCCCTACATTATATTAAAAATATTAAAATTCATCTCATATCCTACTAATATTATAAATGTGAATTTACGCGGGCGGCCACTACCAGTATTTTAAAAAGTTAGGAATAGCAAATAAAAGGAAAACATAAATAGGAACATACTTATTAGTTTTTAAATACGTACAATTAAATACCAAGTACTCGTTTTATTTCTGTTTTGTCAGTAGGTAGGTACCTACCTAAAAAAAGCAAAGTTCTCAAAAATAAACCACTGCCACCGTCCTCACTGGCTAAATGGTGGCGCTGCGTTATCTCGTAAAAAAAGTTAAACTTCTTACCAGCGGTGGGGCCCCCACTCCCGGCGAGTCGGTGTACTTCTTCCACGTGGTGTCCCTCGGGGGCGTGCGGTCGGTCTGCTGCCCGCAGTCGGCCTTGCTGCGCGTGCGACCCACCACCCTGTAGACCACGCCGCTGCCGGTGTCCATGCCTCTACGAGCGGCGCCACGTCTGGGGGTTTTAGAAAGTTGGGTTACCTTTGTGAATGGATTATGAGAAAAGTAACCATTACAGTATATGAAGTGTAATGTGACAAGAGTTTCTACCAATAGATTTGAAAAGGAAAGTGAAACAGGAATCGGTTTTTATTATCTACAATTATGATGATAGATTTACCTACTTATAATATGAGTTTAATGTAGCGAGGTATTTTATTTCTACGACAGTCTCTAAAGCTGCTAAAAGGAACAGTATTAAAATAAAATTTTAATCATATAAAATAGAGCGGAAAAGTTCGGAGACAAAATTATCATAAAAACTAAACTAGGTTTTTAGCCAATGCATTTACGACCCCTCTTTTAATAGGAACCTACGTATTTCGTATTGATTAACACTTCCCTTCTAATTATTGTACGCCTTAACCCCACAAATCCTTTCACCCGAATTGTCCACCTCACTGAACAATGTTCTTAACCTTTTTCACAATAAGCTGACAAGGTGGGTCTAAACCCGGCTTAGGCCTACCAAGTATCTTTACGAACATTTTCATGCTTGTAACGCGTTCATTTATAAATAGAAAATCGTTTATTCATTCAGCTTTCTTTAATAATACCTTAACTATGAACAGAAAAACAATGAAAGAATGACTAATTATCTTCATTTGAAAGCCCTTAATAAACACGATAATAAATGTTGTTCATTCATACCAAGTACTAAGTACTTTGAACGAAATGAGGAAACTTTCGTAAGTTAGCGTAAAGGTGTCTTCAATAGCAGGTCAATTAAGGAAAAACTTAGACCGGCAAATTCAATCGTACGACACTTTTATTACAATATTGTATTAAGGTAACGATTAAAAAGCAACTATTCGTTAGTTGCTTTTTAATCGTTACCTTGTAACATCTGTAAATACACTGCAATCAACTGAACTAAATACTTTATTGTATCAAACTCTGAAGGATTTGTATTACGATATTCAGAGCCTTGCACACATTCAATACGCAATCAGTATGAATAGCCCACTTGATACAGACTTAATAGCTATTTGCATACGAACGAGGGCTTGGTTAATCAAGTCAATCTACCCCGTGATTGAAGAAAGCCACAGAAGCCAGTATCTCTAGATAAGAGCCATCCTAGTGTGGGGAGGGATAACACAATAGCAGGGAATTGATCGTCGATAGTGCTCTTAGGCACCCGGGTTGAAGCAACATGTAGCGACCTACATTCACAGGAGATTGATTGAACGCAAAGTGCATTCGAGTTTAAAGGACTGTGAATATCAGCATGAATATTAGAACATGCTTTTAAAAGATAGATGCTGGAATGTGTTTAGTAGCTAGTAAAACTCTGATTTTTGCAGTAGTTATATCTTGAAATAATTGAATCATTGCCATTAATTCCATCCAGTTAGCAAACAAAGTTTTATTTACAAAGATCATTAATCACTCGGTATTGCAGTCATTTGATATCAATGCAGGCACTGTGGTTTCGTGATAGCTCATTTATTCTCTTACTCGACTCTATCATAAATAAAATACTTAATAAAGCTACACTGTAGCTGAATGAATGACAATAAATGTGACCACAGTTGGTCTGGATGCAGCTATTAATTGTTAACTAAGCGAGATAAATTCCAGCTTAAAAATGCACCCCTGAAGGCAAGCCAGCAAACCACTGTGCATTTTTGATCAAACAGACGAACTTCCACAGCAGCCGCGATGCTACGAGATCTCCTTAGCAATCTCTTTAGCTTTGAGTTGCATCGAACTAGGTTAAGCAAACTGTCGCAGATTAGAAGGAACTTTGCAGCAAATGTTCTGCACCCGAGGTGTTCTACTTTGCCCGCAGAGAAGTTTACAAAGTTTGTGTGGTGGATGGTGAAATTAATATTTATAACATTGCAACAGAATTTCTAATAGGACCTCTTTGCGGAATATCAACAGAATTATTTATCATTGCCAATTGATTATTTATTAAGAAACAAGTAGAAGATATTAACACTACTATGGTTTAGGCACACGTCTACGTTATCTTAAGGTTACAAATCCCTGCATTCTATGTAGGGGTATCCCCACTAGAATAATTGGTACGTGCGTTAATCCCCACCCTTCCTTCTCTATCGCCTGTCTGAAACATTGGCGTCTTAATGAAACCCGCCCGAAGCTTCCCACTAATGATGACGGATCTCGTGAAAAGAACTATAAACTCCACGTTGGAATTATTTTCGCTTGCAGAGGATACACCAACTCAGTCTTTAAAGCTGTCTAGGCGAGCTTGCTCATTATCGTCTACTTCCTATTTCTCATTATCTACAGCCTTTCATTTTCACTTTGAAAATCCTTGTTAAAACAACACTCTAGTACAACTTCATACCTATCAGACAACATGAATAGCTACAGCTGTTTTCAAAAAAAATGTTGTGGAATGCTTTCACGGTGTAAGTTCTTTGTATAAAAAGTTTACTTATTCAATAGGAACTATTTATATTCGGAAGCCATTGCTATTCCCGCTCCCTCAAATAGGTTTGAGATTGAAAGGTACTCCCGGAATCTAGAAGTCTAATTTCGTAAAAGCTTTCTGTATCTGGAACACAGAAGTGAAACTTTCAGTCGGAACTTGATTGAATGGAGGCATGTATTCGTATTCGCACGGATCACAATTGAAAGTATTACGAGAAAAAACTCTACGACAGAGAAAAAATCTTTGTTGAAAGGTTAACCATACATCAAAATAATACAAATAATATATTAGTGAAAAAGTCAACTGAGGTAAGATTTAAGGGTAAGATAAAGTCCCAAAACCCAAAAAAACGAATACATTGGATAAGTATCTTCAATGTTTATTGACCTTTAAAATATAACATCGAATCTCAAACATAGGCTGAATGTGTAGGTAACAATAAGCTGATAGGAACTCCTATCACACGTAGCGAGGGAGTTACAGAGTTGCATCCCTCATTAAAATTTCAGCTGCGAGAACAACAAACAACAGTTTTGTTGAGACGGGCTCGAGCTCGCAACAACGTAGCAGTATTTTATTGTTAAACTTTGTACAAAACAAATAAAATGCAGATAATGAACGGATTGTAGCAAGTTGTTCTAACTTTCTTGCATTTAAAATTCACATTCGTTCAGATGTTTAATTTAACATTCAGAAGTTGCGATACACAACCAAAAACTTATTACGATGGATGAAGAGCTTAAATTAAACTAACTTCTTGGTAAGATAAACAACTCAAAAATGAAATTTGAATATTAACATTGGGCAATGTTCCACGCAAAACATTCATCGAAAGAGCTTTTCAAACACTATAAATTCAAAAGCCCTTATAGCCAGACGCATCGATCCACTTACTCATAATGTCTGTACAAATTACACCAACAAAAATATAAGGGACGTTTACTCAAGGTTATTTTTAACCGGCCTAGTTGAAGGGACGTAAATTGTTAAACATAATAACACTATAAACATACATCACGATTTCGCAGGGTAATTTAATATAGAGGGTGTTGTTTATAAGGAAAGATTTATGAATCATAAAACTATGTTTATACGTGGGTAGGTAGGTTCATTGCTTAGTTAATAGATTAATTAAAACTAATATTAGGCGTAAAGATGAAAACTTAACTCCTCTATTGGCGTCTTATTAAAACTAGTGGTTATAACGTCAAAGACTTTTAAACTATCCAAATACCAAAACTAAAAGAACCCACTTACACCAACTACATCGGCTAAAAATAACCAATCATGAATGTATAATCACGCGCCTATCGCTCAATACAATACTTATCCATACACGACAAAGTGTATTGACTGGGTCGCTCTGTTATGATTCCGATAACCTTAATACGAAACATTTTTTGTATACAATATTGATATACATTTAATTTAAGCTATCGTAAGTAAACATGGAACACAATGCGCTTTGTGAACTATTGTAACGTACTAATGAAATGACGAGTGCTTTTATCGCAGTTTTATTAGATGGGGCAAGTGTGTTTAGTCATAATAACGGTAAGAACCCAGAAATAGCAAGAAAAGGTATTGGTAAAGATGGTTAGAATTTTCTCCCCTAGTTCAGCGAGCAATAACCTTAAGGGATCAATCCGTACGCCTCACTAAACGTTTATTTATTGGCAATACAAAAAATGGCAAATCCCATCTACCAAATATAATACAGAATTTTATTCGCATGAATATCATTCGTATAAAGTTTAACAATGATAGAGACCGAGTGGTGACCACATGTTAACTAAGTAGGAACTTCGCTAAAAAGCCAGATGTTCACAAGGTTACTGACTCCGAATAATTAGTTTATCATATCTAATATTTAAAGTGTTATTATTATGTTAACAGTTTAATCATAGTAAAGTCTTACCAATTCATCCTTCTCCATTGTAATTTTAACACAAAAATAGCAGTTTATGTTATTATCAATAAGCACCATAAGCATTTTAATTTAACCGCGAAAATTAAAGACACTAGCAAGGCAACAACGTCATTTACAAAACCGTAGCATATCAAAATCCTAGCAAAACTTATTATCGGTCACTCTCGTAAAAAGCGAAGGCACAACTCGAATGGTCCACTACAATGCACTCGGAACTAACACCAGTAAGTCATTTGATTTTGTCGCGTATTCTTTGTGTAAGAAAATCCATGGCGCCAGCTGAGCGTGCGTCTGGGTGAACGATCGATGCCGGCTTCGGATTTACATTTTCCGTGGAGGTTTCGGCAAAGTTTTGTCACGTGTCAGCCGGCGGTGTGGAGCCACCCGCACGCGAGGAGTGCGCGCCGCGGAGTGCCGCCCGCCCTCGCGCCGCGCCGCGCGGACTCACCATACCGCACAATCCACCAAACATTGCTACATTATCACTTGAACCACCAACTAATGCCTACAACCAGACAGAACAACGACGACCTCAAGACAAACCAACGGCGAAGAGATTAACGGAGAACGAAAAACTCAACCTAACAAAGGGAATCTCAGCGGCAAATTAAGAGGCGGGCGAAGATTTTAAAGAACTATCGATTAATGACGTTTTATAGAAAAACGTGGGAAACCATGACAGAAACGCTGGCGACTGTCGTGTGGAAGAGCGTACGAGGTAGTCTGTCGGCGTGGTGGCATAATAATTTTTATTCTGTGATCGTTAGGGTTTCAAATGGTGCGTTACTGTTGTGGGTGGTTAGTGCCGCCGCGGAAAATACAGGGGCGGGGGGCGGTGAGACGTAGAGGTATCGATTTTAGCCCTCTCCCCCAAGTAATGCGACAGTGTGAGTGCGCCGTGGCCGTTACTCCACACTGCGAGATAGTCAGCTGTACTTTACAAACGTACCAATATTAACAAACGTTCCTTTCACACGCCGACGCGACATAATCTTTTGTTTGCCTTCTAACGACAGTCGCAACTAAGAGGAGCAAAAAACTTCAATGTCGAGGAAATACTGTCAATGTGTGAAGTAATAACATCTTATTACAGTGAAGGCGTCTTCCCCTTAAAATATCTCCTTGGGGGACCGGACTTTATGTCTTTTATCCATCTGATTCCCTTTGTAATTGCGAACTTATCTATCTATAGATAACGATTCTTCCTATTTCATTTACAAAACTGAATGCTCTATAATCGGTATGTATGTAAAACTCTATTAATTATAACTTTTTTTTGGAATATTGTAAAATTTAAGGAACGTTGCTTCAGAAAATATAACATAACACTAACTATTAATTGAATTAGTTACATTGTAGGTACATGATAGATAAGTAGGAGACGGCGGCGGGTCGACCACTTGTGGATCGAATCGAAACACCCCTATAGATAACTACACCGCTATAGCTCTGTTAAAACGGATTTTCTCGTGCTTATGAGATTTTGACACGTAGCTAAATTGATTTCTGCTGTTTGACAAGCTGAATAACTTCAAAAGATATGACGTTTTTTGCTTATTTAGTAAAGGAAAAGTTTGAGTCCTATCTCCGTTGAAATAAACAACACACCGAGATCATAATCCCATCACGACAATGAATCTCACGCCTTTAGGGAGACCATTTTAATTTAAATTTTATTGGGGCTTAAATACTGGGGGGACCTTCCTCTTAATTGACGTTTTAAATCGTGTTTTGAATTTTAAACTGAAATCATAAAAAAATAGACTCACCTTTCCTCCAAAGGTTGGAACTGTGGTTGATAGTTCATCCGCCGTCCATACAAGGACGCGCCGCCCTCAGACATATAGCCGTCCATTATGTCGGTGTTCCTCCCGGAATCCGATTCGTTTATATTGATCCTTCGCAAACAATCACCATCCGACATGTACCCCGAGGCAGTTTCCAGATCGCAATAGTCCGGATTAGTGAAACCTGCTCCGTAATTTGCTCGTTCTCGTAAACCCATATTCTCACGGCAGAAGTTTGCTTTTACTGTATTTGCATGGTGTGGATAAGTCGGTACATTTTTTTGGCCCAATCCTGATGTTCTCATCGGTAGTGTTAAATGACTATTGTAGCCTCGGAGTAGTGGTCTCATTGGCAGTACATTCATCAAAGGATTCTCGTCTTCACCGAGAGAGTTGTCACGGCAATGAGAAGGAGTACTGGATCTACTAACATTTCCGTCTCTTTTCATTTCATGAATTGATCTGTTGTGGTCAATTCCATTTGGACGATTTTGAGCTGCCTCTTTTTCTGATATCTCGGCTTCGTTAATAACATTGTTGATGTAAGTTGAATTCATGTCTAACCTTTTGTTAGGCGTAATATTATTTGGGATAGTCTTTGAAATTTCAGATCCCGATTCACTAGAGGGACGATATATAACACTACTATCACTTGAGTTTGAATGTTGCCCAGTTGTGCTGTGTGTAGAATTTGAATGAGAGCTTTCGGACATTTGACAGCTGGCGTTCTGAATTCCTGAACAAGGGATAGGCATCGGGGAAACAGCTAGGGTTTGTTTTTGAGATATTTCCTTACCTAACATTGTTTGTTCTCTGCTAAATGGAAGTGCACTTATGTTATTTGTAGAATTTAAACTAGAATTGCTTTGTATTGGGCTTAATTGACTATTTGTACTTTTATTTATAATGTGACGGTCATCTTTTGACATTTTGAATGTGCCTTTAACGGCAGCGGTGGGTTTCGGAATGCCTGTTTGATTTTGCTGTCCAAACACACCTGGAGATTGTGGCGGTTGCGTTTTATTCAGTGTTGAAGTATTTTCATACGTTTTAGAATCCACGTTAGTCTCAGTTCTGTGTTCATTTAGCCTCGCCTGACTTCCCGATAATTTAACCATTTTCGATTCTAATTTTGGCTTCTGATTACGAGAGTGGTCATCAATCTGATTAAGCTTAGTATTGCTTACCGATTTTGGCGCAGCTATCTTAGACTCTTTGTCTCTGGAAGGTAGTTTTGGACTGTTTCGTGATTTATCATTATTACTGGTTTTGGTATTATATTTATTTAAACTCGTGGAAGACTCTTTGCCCCTTGAACTACTTATTTTAGATTTAACATTTTTTCCAGCCTTGTCTCTTGATAATGTATCATTTTGCTGTCTCAGGCTTTTAGGTCCAACTAAATTAGTTGATTTGATATGTGTGCTTGCAATATTACTAGACTCATTAAGGCTCAGACTAGAATCAGATCTTTCGCTTTTGGCGGATGAAAATCCACTGGAAGAACTTGTTCTTTTCGATACAGCTGTATTTTTGCTGTTATGTTTTTCATTACTAGCTTTTTCTTTATTGAATAGTTTTAGCTTATCAAGCATGGATTGCTTGGTGGGAGTTCCATTTTGGCTGTTATTTGTTTGTGTTTGCGGTAATGAAGGGATTTTGCTTCCAGGAGCCAATAAGGAGGAGTTGGGCCTCGACCTGCAAATGTTTAACATTTAGTATTTTTCTTACAAAAAATTTATAAATCTCTTTTTAAAAGACGGATGTTATAACAATTACTTACCCTGAGTTAGAAGTGGGCGCTCGTGGAATGAAGCTGATTGTTCCCTGTCCCAAGGGGCTAGTAGAACGACTGGAGCTTGCAGACGGACCGCTCTTCACACCTGAAAATATTTGACCTTCAGTTTACTTTATCCATCTTACCTGCTTGATAAAACTTATCTCTGTATAATGTTTTGTTATCAGTTAAAGCTAAGTAAAATATTTACACCAGATAACACTAGCTTGAATGAAAGCACGGGTGGTCGTGCCTGCGCTCGCGTCATACTAATCAACAAACCACTGTTTTCACTCGTTTCATTTGTTACCAATTACAATTTGACCCCTCCTACCCTTCGCGTGTTCTCAATTTTAAAATTGAATTCAGAGTATTGCAGTGTAACGCCAGAGTTCACCTGAGTATGGTCAGTGGCTTGGATCAATAACTGTGCCATAATAATAATATTTGACGTCATTACCGGCAATTGTTTTGGTCGTAAACCGTACGTCAAGTAACCCTAAACAAGGGACAAACATTGTGGTTCAATAGAATATAAATATGCATAAGGTACTTTCAACGTAGGTAACTAAATAGGTAGGTATACCTACAAGAATTTTTGTTTACACAGTAAGGAACACGCTTATCAATTTCCTTTGCAAAAATGCTGTTCTATTTCACAAATAGCACTTGCCGTCTTTATTCGGAACGGATGCTGCGATAATCTAGTCGGTCTGAGATGATTCAATAGTCAATTGTGATCAGAAGTGGCAGTCACTTCGCTAAAATAGGCACCGTTCGGACTTACGTTACTGCGAGGCAGAAATTGCATAAAAGGGTTATTCAGATGGAAAGATAGCTTTATTTAGAAATCTGACACAACGTATCGCCTCTTGGTAGGTATCTACTGAGGTTCTCACCAGATTAAATATATTAAATCTTAAAATACTTATTTTTTAGATATTGTTAAGTAAGCAAAATGGAATCATTAAGAGTTACTACTTAATATAAAAATAAAAAAAGCAAAAGCTTAGTTTAGAAGCACCTAATCTTAGTAAAATAAATTAAATACTTTAATTAAATAAAAATATTAGAATATGCCACTATTACTATTGTACAAATAAAGGCACTTCCATAGACGGTCTTCTTTTATAACTAAAATATACCTACATCAACATTGAAATTAAACAAACTCCTGCGTTATTTTACTTACACGGACATTGACGTAGACCATTTTTTTCTTTCACCGCCGAACCTCCCAACTAATTCTCCGAACCCATCAATCCATTACTAACTATTGATTAACAATAACAAATGACACAAGTTCACTGTCATTACCGCCCACTTTAACGTTCACACTCACTTGTCACACTAATTAATACAAATGGTTTAATGGATGCGCCCGCGCTGCCATAATGAGCGTCTTGTCTGAAGTGTTCGCTGTTACTGAGATGGAGTTGCATCTGCTCCCTGATAGTGACTCGACATTTGAGATAGGGCTCAAGTTGTTATTCGGTCAAATATAGACTTTACGCTTACTTTAGATAATCAAATTAGTTCGCTGTATCCTGTCTCAGTGACTTATGCAGTAGTAAATGAAAGAGGTCAAGACTACAAAGTTTACTAGCTTTCCGACTCGCGGTTAATTCGCATCTTTAAAACATCCAATCAACATAATCTTCCATATTATCAATGTAAGAACTAATGCCAGTTTTCGTTTATTTAAGTTCAATTCCGCTTGGCATCATGTCCAATAAAATAAGCCATCAACCTTATAAAATATTGCCAATTAAAATTATTATGTTTGTTTAATAGGCAAATGAAGTATGCCAATCATAAACTACAACTTTTAGCCTACTAGCAAAAGTTAGCCGTACAAACCTACATAAATTCTGCAAAAGGTTAACTACCACTAGGAACTTTGCTAAAGTAAGCAACGCAATAAACAACTTACTTAACTAAAGTGGAACTAAATATTGACAGTTAATTCTTCGCTCGATTCTTGCTCGTGTTGATGCTTTCGAGACGGATAAAGTGATCAATTGAATGAAGTTCATCGATTCTATAGAATGGAGATTCTTTGATTAGATAGATTTGCGTTTAATTAGAATTTTTAACATGTAGAAAACTCCAAAAAAAACATTGTAATCATATAACTGCTAACGAATTCAGCATTAAAAAAATTTGGTTCGAACACAAGAAGTCCTAAAAAACATCAAATTCTACCTTCAGAACCTATAAGAGTCGTGATTAGTCTTTTAGTTTTTCCTATTTGCGTCAATGCACTAATAGTCCTTCAGAACTCCCCCGGGCTCTTCGCTCGACAGCCGCAGGAGTCTACAAACTCTAATTGGATTAATCTTGGAGCTTGTTTGTATGGTCTGGCGCAGAAAATTTTAAATGCTTTCTAAAAGCTGCGATTCAGGGGCTTAGGCATAACTCTGTTGTATAACTTTTTAGTTATTAATGCCAGAAAACTGTTGTTTTTTTATAAACTAGAATACTGTTTATTCGTTATAAAAAATATACTGTTTTGAATGTTTTAAGTTGATTTTGCGTATCAAGTTTTTTTTATCTATTTTTAAGGGTTTATGGAGCCCTTACGGACTTTGTTGTCGGTCTGTTTGGCACCGCTTTTTTTGCCGGAACATGTAAACGTATCAATTAGAAATAAGTAGAGATGGGCCGAGTACTCGGTTTATACTCGGTACTCGGCGTACTCGGCGGGTTTTTTGGTACTCGGTACTCGGCCGAGTAACTCGGTATACTCGGAGTACCGAGTACCAAAAAAGTAATATACTTTGTTTAAAGAAAGCAATATATTTAGGTAGATATGATTGAAACAACAGTGTTAAACAAAACGTACTGATTGAGGAAATCTTTGACATCCTCAAGTAATAGAATCAAAATTATGCTAATGCATGAGTACTAGTGAGACAAAATTAAAGGAACAGTAATAAAAATAATCAATATTTAAAATTTAATAAATGTAAATTATAATGCCTTGTTTGGTGCCCTGTCCACCATTTGCCAAAAAAATTTCTCGAAATTGGGAATTTTCTTATAACCGAGTTACTCGGCCGAGTACTCGGTTAAAAAAAAATTGAACCGAGTAATACTCGGTACTCGGCGCATCTCTAGAAATAAGTAACAAAAACTTAAGACCGTTACGTCGTAGTTATTGCAAATTTCCATAACACTTATTTTGAATAATTATGCTTTAGCTTTTAATTATTTAATCTTAGCCCGAAGTCATTTACAATTGCTTATCTTATCAATACCGTCAGTAAAACATTTTTGACCATTAATTTTTTTAACTGACATACGTTGATCATACCTACGCATACAACTGTGTTGAAGTATAGGATGACAACAATAATCATAACTATAACCCGTGGATAATATAGTGTTTATCCTTACCTCCATGTACTGGTGTGGCTGGTAAAGGGCGTTTGTCCGGGGGAGCCCTACGCACAGCCGCGGCGGACGCCGGCAACGGGATCGAGGTCTGGAGCACCGACACTTGTCTGTAACAAGATATAATTGATATGGTTAGATTGTGGAAATAGGCTAGTCAATGTTACTGTGACCTCAAGATTATTAGTAGATATAGGTATAGGGTCCTGGCATTAAGTTAATAGAATAAAATTTCTCAACTATTTTGACAATCGGTTGTAAATTGTCCATTATTTGTCAGCCTACTAACAATTTTCCTCTCTAATTGTTTTTAGTTAATTTTGTGACGTTTATTCAACTTTACGTAACTACATAAGTACCTAATGAGCTTCAAATAGCAACAACCATGTTCCACACGAACTTAGTAACGCGTTAACATCCCGCGCAATTTTTCTATTATTCATACCCATCGGGCGAAACTCCTTCTATTTCCAATTGCTACCTTTATTAAATGTTTCCAATAAATGGATGTTATCCTTTTGCAACTAGGAAGGAGTGCTGTAAGGCTTGGTCGTGGTCACGAACGTATAATAAACTACCGACTAGGTAGCTCTTACATCGCTCGGTTATGAAATATCACCCAACCGCGGGTATTTCGTTTCGCGGTAACCGTTTTGCCTGTACAGAGGAGCTATTCATAACTATCTGAAGTTAAGTACAAAAGTGGTACTTATAGGTATGTCAGTAGGTAAAGTGATTTTACAATTCTCTTTCCTTTCTGATGCAAAATTAAATTGTAAAGCTTTTTAAACAAACTTTGCTTTTCAGCGTTATTAAAAAACCAGCAGAAACCTTATTTTTACATTTAAATTATATAAAACATAGAAGCTAAATAAAAAAAGAAGTAGAGAAGTAAGCTTTTGGTAAAGATCTTTTATGAATAAACGCTTTTGTACAAATAACGCTGCTACTCAACGATAGATGTCGCTGCTAATCTTAACTACACAAAAATGAAAAATTTCCTTACTTTTAGTCAATCCTAATTTTTAAGTTAATATATGTTTCAGTTAATATTATCACCTATTGATAAACTTAACTAGCTATATAAGTGACCATATTTCAAAACATTGCTATCAAAGTGCATTCTAATTTCCGAAACATAACATATAACAAACTGTGTCTATCTGACGGAGCCCTACATTCTACAATAGGAGTGAAATCTAAACAATGAACATCTGGCTACATGGCCGTATCACCCTGTATCATCATAGAGATGCGTACACATGTAGTTTTTTTGGTTATAAAACAACTAACAAATGAAATGACTTAATTGGAAATAAAGCTTTAGTTTTTAAAAATTAATGATGTAGGTACCGAGTTAGGTACTCAAGACATTAAATGAGGAGAATATAAAACTTCGAAAAAATTTAAAATTATATCATTTGGGAGAAGTTTTCTGTCATAATTTATTTTCCTTATACTTTCAATATCATTACACTCATAACAAATTTGACCGCATTTTGTCATACCGTATCTTACTATCTTAAGAGAAGGTAAATCGCCAAGTTAAAACATGTGCACGCATCCTAAACTTAGCAGGGTTGTCACAACCGCCGTGTTTTACACAAACAGTGTGCGGACTGTGAGGTGACGTCGCCAACAGTGCATAATGCGACACGGGACCGCCGCTGGCGCAATTACGATACGCAGATGTGGACTCATTATATGTAAGTAACTATAATATAATTATGTAATGGAAGAATGACATGATATTGATATTGTGGAATTAAATCAGCCTTCAGATTTTGGGATGATAAAAAGGAATCTTTGTAGATACATATTTCATAGCATGATAAAAGAAAGTTGTGAACTTAAACAAAATGCCAGGAATTTAATAGACTGAAAGTAGGTACGGTATATAAAGACTTTAGTGAACCAGCAATTTTGTATAATACAATTCAAACGATCGTAACCATAACTTTCGCTATTTAATAGAAGAGTACCTCCTTATTCAAAGTACTCAGTATCGTCAATTTAGAAATGCGACATTAAAAATATATACAAACCCCATTTTCCTGCGCTTATGGTTATCGATAACAGACGCATAAGGTCAAAACGAACAAATCTAATAACATCGGGGGAAGGGAAAGTCTATGCCCAAAGAACAATTTTTTTTTATAGCTCCAGCGAACCAATACCGCCAAATTATAATTTCACCCAACCCAAGTAAACAAATTGAAAAATACTCAAAAAACGCTATTCCATACTATCTGTTCCATCGCGTTGCTTTCGTTTTTCAATCAGTTTCGAAAAGTCTGCACTCTGCACGCTATTTTTCATCGGCGTTTCACACAAATCCTTTGTGCTGTACTCCTGTTCACTGGGTTGTATGTACCTATCGAGTGAAACCTGAAATCTGACGGTAACGCCGAGCGTGGCACGGGTGCAGGAAGTTGTCGGAAATGGAGGTTGTCGTGCTGGGCTGCGTGACGTCAGAGCGGGGGATGCTGACGTGAAAAGATTGTGACATTTTTTGAACGAAACGGTTGGGAGAAAATAGTTCTGTTAACGGGCGAAAAAGGTGGTTCGTCAATTGATGTGTGTTCGCGGATAGCTTCGTCGTTTAATAACCGACCTTCAATGTGTTTTTTTTGTTGGGTAAGAGGTATTCTTCTTGCGGTAACACGATTGTTTAAAGTCATTCTTTGTTGTTTAAGCTGGAAGATCCATAAGAGTTCAACTGAAGCAAACCTTCATTATACAAATAAATGTTTGGTAAAAATTACAAAGAACCATTAAAATGCCTATAAAATCGCAAGCTTACTTGTATAAGCATATTTTACTGCTTTCAGACATCAAACGATCGCTCCTATAACGCTTCGATGAAACACTCTCTCTCATTCTCTCATATTAGACTCACTCGTTCGCATCAAAGCTTGCCTCTATTTTTAACCAGGCATAGACAAATCACCCAATTCTAAGTCTGGATTTGAAAAATCTACTGAAATAAGGATCATTCTTCTTGTGGATAAACGAATTTATAACGCTTCTCGTTATTCCTAGAGGTATAAAGTCTATTGAAGGGCAAAACAATAAAGAGATAAGGTTTACTCGTGAACAACTTTAGCACGCCGTATATAGGATGTAACTTGTTATGGCACTGCGTAAAACATGCTAAATAAAATACATGAGTAGGTTTTTCTTTTGTTTTGTTTTACGGTTGATTATATTTATTTTGAACGAAACAGTAATGTTGAGTCACTGTTTAGTGCATTCTGCTTGAAGATTTAAGCATTTGTGATGGTACCTACTAAGTTGAGTTTGAATGAGTTGCAACTAAAAAAATCCAATAAATTTGATTACGTAAAAAGAAAATGTACATTGGCAGTACTTACCCAAACACATTGTGATTATTTACAACTAAGTATGTTAAAAAGGTTTATTGTATTTTTATTTGCAAACTAACACAAATGTATAAGAACACAAATACCTCTAATAAGTAACAACAATGTATCGTATATTGTATAATTCTTTATAAGCGTGTTTATCCGTAGATATTCGTATGTGAAAACATGTAATTGGAAGTTTTTGTAACACAAATAGATATATAAAACTGTATGTTTTCCAAGAAAAAAAAATGTTATCCCAAAGGGTTCTTACCTTCTAACCTCCGGTGAAGTGGGCAGGCTGCGGCACTTCCTACTCTTGCCCTGATGGCGACCTTGCCCGTGACCTGAGTTCGTATTACCCATAACGATGCTTTACCCTCACTTTTACACTAGCACTTATTTCATATCATTGTTTGTTTGATACATAAATCAATGTTTAACATGGCACTTCTTGTTTTGATATTAAACCTGTTATGTAGATTATGTTTTGTTTTTGCGTGAAGCGGACAAATGCTTTTGGGTGGTCTAGTCTAGAGAATAATGCTCGACGGGTGACCTAACTTTTAGGATGTACCCGCAAAATACATTTTATTTCGGAGCTGTAAATATTCAGACACCTTTAGGTACTTTCTTGTAGTTTACAAGTGGAAGTACACTTCTCATTGTTTGTTAATATTAAAAAATGTGTTTTTTTTGGCTTTATTACTAAAACATGAACCAAGTTCGCAAATACTTGCGAAGCCTAAATGATGCCAACTTTGTGTTCGAACCATGAAATCTTGCAAAATATCAAAGTTATGTCGCTCGGTCGGCGAAGATGGTCGTTATCGCCGATAATATCAGAGCTTTCAGCCGTTTCGGAACTGGAATACCTCAAATACCGAATTCCAGTGTTCGGTCAGGTATCGCAGGAATTTAGGAACCATTTATAAACTAAAATATGCCTTTAGGATGCGTTTTCACTGCCATGCAGCACTTCTTCTTTCGTGAGAAAAATGTGCACTTTTGCATCACATATTCATCTAGTGTCAGTGTTTTTGGGAACCGCCTTGTTAGGGCCTCTGACGTGGTTCCTGTAGGGAAGGTCCATGCAGCACTAAACCAAATATATACAAACATAAATCCATCATTTTAAATAATCTTACTTTTAAGTTTAAAGAGTAAAGTACCTATTTATGCAACATTTTTTTATAGGTACCAAAATGCAACATACCAAAATTTACTATTATCCATTACATATTTAATGTAACTACTAACTTTTGTAACTAGAAGCCATACGAGTAATAAGCGTAAGCTGTTACCATACATATTAACTCATAAAACTGTGAACCTAACCTAAGAAAGTTCAGGGATCATCGACCTTTGGGACAGTGTCCAAAGAAGGTGTGGCTTTTAATAAACGACACATCTTATAACTTTCTTAACAATCGCAATAAACTGAACATAATTCCAAACCCTTCGATTTAGACTTTAACTTTACGAGGTAACTTGCAAATATTTATTTTATCTATTTTTTACTATTTATTGATATTCTAGTGTCATTTTTAAAAATTCCAAGTTTTTATTAGATACAATTTAAAAGCATTGAAATTCCAATTATTTATTAACTTTCCGTTCTTTATAACCAACTAAGTAACTAACTTCATAACTTCCATTGATTTATTGGCATAAAATGTATACAAACTCAATTAATTCATCCCTAGTATAATTATTGAATATTGATTAATGAAGGTTTCAAAATTACGAAGTCCATTATACAGGGTGTAAGTGAATTAAGTGTCATTTCGGGAAATTGCGATATTTAATGGCGTAGCCTGAATCGTGGGCAGTGGTGCGTTTCATACAATAATTCAGTGTAAATTTTGAAAATCTACCGGATATCATCCATCGGATATAAAATTACAATGAAATAACTATACTGAAACTTTAAAGGTTTTAAAATAAGCTTGAATATTTATTTTTATGAAATAGGGAGAGAAAATACATTAAACTTTACGAAAAAGTACTCACATAAAAGGCATTGTGTTTGGATTGTATAATAAAACAATTCATTGACACGATACAACTTTGAAGCGAGAATAAAAATAAACATAGAAGCTCCTCTTGCAAGCACGCCCCAATGTTCTAGTAAATAATTCATGAGAATTTCTAAGTCCCTAAAACACTTACGGTGAGATATTTCTATCACAAAATAGATCGAATACTTTAAATATAAGTAAATACCAACACATATTTAAGGACATAGGTATATAAAAAAAAGTTTATATTACCGCTATCTGGAATCGGTAATCGAAAAATCTCGAAGGCGCGAACTTATCCCAAGCATAAATACGAATAATTGAAAGTAAAGCTACCTACATATACGTATATAGATATACTTTTTCATATATTCGCCTTGATTCCGCCCTATTCACCTCTGACAATAGGCTCTATTCCTGTACGTAGGTACATATTGTGGTGAATAATGCAATTTCTGCATCACAATGACAATGCACAAATCGCTGGTGGATCGCTCTTTTGCTCGTGAAATGTCAAATGTTATTCGCTTTCTGATTATTTAAAATGATCTTGAAATCCTTTAAACATTTGTTTATCATATTTTGAAGTAAAGTTATTCAAGTTACAAGCAAACATCCTTCGTATTGGTTTTCGCGGCAAGAAGCTAAATATATTATGCCGATTAACTCACGTTTCAAAAGCATACAGGGCGTTGAAGATCTTGGTTGCACTTATTTTTTTATGGCAGGTAATAGTTTAAGGTTGGCAGGCATTTTATGTATAACAAGTTATTGCCTACAATATGTTGATTGCTGCAACGTAATGCTATGTAATAAAGATAAGTCAGATCTGAATGAAGTTTGTAAAAAATATGCTGACTTCGAGAAAAAAATCCAAACACATTTACTTACAAAAAAAACTTACAATTTGATTTATGGTCTATAAAACCAGATTTGATCTTCTCAGTATAAATGCATCTTAACGAGTACCTACACCTCGGAATTGGTTGTTAAACGCTGCTCAAGATAGTGGGAATCTAAGTCATAAATAACATCGGTTCAAGGCGAATTCTGTGTTCAAAAAGACATATTTATACCCCGCAGCCACGGCTGATGCGAGCGATATTGTGCTCCGTGAATAATTAATACAAGTACACGGGAATAATGTAAGATATACAGAGATAGAGGCAAGCGTTTAAGTCGATAATTGCGTATCTAGAAAATATTATAAATGTCGAATAAAATAAGTCTTAGAAGTCGGATGAATATTATTTTGTACTTCTGACTAATGATCTTTGAAATTAATTTGCAGTAAATGCAAAATTACTTCGTCAAAACATAAGATCTTTTTAAGCCAAAATTTTATGACGGTCATTATTAGATAAGCTAAAGAGTGCTATAATAGCCATCCATAAGCACGAAAATTGCCTTATGAATCAGCAAAACCAAACAAACCCCCGGGATTTTCACATAAAAGCAAATTGATTAAAACCATACAATGGTCGGCTATAAACAAGGTGTTTATTTATATTTGGAGGGGCGTGAGCTATGAGAATATAATGCAACTGAAATATCGATTCAATAAACTTATTAAGCACCTACCTATTTGTTATTTAATATAATAGCTGTTTCAATTTTACTACCAAGTGTACAAATTTTACATAACATAAAATTGAGTTTTTAAAATAAAAAAATAAACAGCTTTTAAGAAAATGTTCATTTCTGCGTTAGAAAATAAGAGCTTAAAAATATGAAAATTGTATCTGAACAAAGAGACTGCAAAAATCTATGTTTGCATATTGCCGTAAGCTAAATACGAGTATCCAGCTGTTTTATTTACCACCTACATAAAACCTTTGTTGTCTCTATATAGCAAAACTGAGTGTCCATTACAACCCTTTTTATGTGTTTACAGCTACATTACTTTAAACGTAAACAGCTTCATATAATAACTTATGTTGAAGCAAAATTTTGAATTTAATATGGGACCAAGAATTTATTGCCCGCTGTGTTTCTCCGAAAACACTAATTAAATTTGTCCGTCTATTGCGTAACTTAGTTATTAAGGTATAATGGTCAATTCCATGACCCAATTGATTATAATTTTAAGTAGGTACACAATAAGTCTATTTGAAAAATTTGTAGCAGTGGCAACAAGAAAAAACCTAAATATCGTAAATGTTACGTAAGTAGTATAAACCATAACCCCTAAGCTTTACCTTTTTATTTATATCGAACAATTTGTTCCTATTAGTCCTGACAGCTGGAGCATTACACCTGAAATCTAAACTTATCACCGAAAGAGATAGACATACCAATTTGTCTACGTCCGTCTCTGTCTTTCGCCAGCATTAGGATCAAAACGTACCTATTATACCTCGACACCCTGTATATACGAAAACGTGTTGCAATAAATAAGACCAAGTTCAACGTACCGCGTCTGCTATATCGGAATAGATTAATTTTGATATTTAGTGACAAGTGTGAACATTATGTTAAGAACATGTAACATTTGCTATGAGTATTTTCTAAATGGAGTTATTTAATTTCCGATAAGAATAAAACACTTATTCAACATTTTAGTATTTGTAGTTTAACGAAAAAAAAACAAAAAGACTCAAACGGATCTTTACTTATTTTAAAGTGTCTGTAAATATTTTGAGTGTTTCAAGACCCTTTTGAAAATGTTTAAATTAAAGTATAAGACGAATTAAAACCCGTTGCTTGGTTCAATTGCAGTTTTCTTATATATCTATACAAATAGGTATAAACATTCCCACACAGATGATAAACTTGGCGATACACAATTACCTAGTTAAATACTTGACCTATGCTTTTACCACTCGTTGTATAATATTTTAATATCGTTCAGAATAAGTTAATCGTCAGTTGCGAGTATTGATTTTCTGAACTATTATTACGACATGGGGTCACAGAATCCCGTGGGGTGAGAGCTATTATCCCTTTACTACTACTAAATTGTTAAGGCATACTAACATTACTATCGCTTTTAGTGCCATATTTAATTAAGTTATGTGCAAAATCAATTTTCAGTTGGAGGAAAATATAAATGTTAAAGAATATTCCTAATAGATTGGTCTTATAACAATTGAAACTTTAAGCTGAAAATATTTTGACATTAAATTCTTACAATAAAATATAACTTTACTTGAACTTTATTAGAAACTATAATTAATGAAAACGGTGTATTTAATAATAGACGAATGGGAAAACAAAACGCTTTATTGCGGTCTTGCAAATAACGGAGAAAAGCAATAAAATTGAGATGAGAAATCCTATTACAAGATCCGTTTTTTTTGTTTTCGTTGTATAGAACACTTGAGATGCCACAGAGTAGGTAATTATCAGAAGATTCTTGTTTGTACACATCGTGTTTTTGGTTTTGACCAAAAGACTTGTATTAAAAACTTGAGGAAATAGGTATGACATTTTTTAATGATCTAAAGTAAAAGTATTGTTTGTCCGTTTTGCGTAAATTTTTTTCAAACCAAAATATTCTTATACTTTTACGTAGTACTTTTTAAGGCGTTAAATAATTTATTTTATTAATTAAATGTTTAATTTTTATAGTACATTCGTTGCGAGTCGAAAGCTACTAAAGAATCATCGTGTATAGTATACACCCAAATATTCCGTAACTGAATACCACGAGAGTCAGTGGAACTGGTCGAAAGGTTTGAGGCTCCTTATTGGTCAAAATTCTTTGAATTTATTTGGCTTGGACATCGGTTATCGTCAATGTATTTCGTAAGTTTAATTTTCAGCATTAAGATTTCAAAGATAGTTTTTGTATGTTTGATGTGATGTTACGTAAGTTAGTAACAAATTTGAATTGGAAACGGTCTAAATTAAAAATTTACGTTAATAAGCACTTATGCACGTTAAGCGTTATGAACGTTAATAAGTTACTAATTCAAGCCTTAAAGAACCCTTAAATACTTTTGTACATAACCCGTTTTATTTTACTATTTACACACCATTCTTATTAACAAAAAAAACTTTTTATTCATCTTCGCCAAAAAATGCGCAACAACCCTTTATACGTCCGTCAGATGTCGCTCGCCAAAACGCTCGCGATCAAGCCCAATTAAAACCAATTCGCGCTTGCATTCACCAAATTCACAGCGGAAAAAACGTTCAACTGCAAGTTATGGCGAATGTTGACGACCCCTGCACTGCGCCTTGCTGTGGCTCCGTTTTATTTGGTACATTTCATTGTAGCAATGCAGCCCACTGCAGAAACCGCCCACTAAATGGAATGGATTCTACGTGGTTTTTAAGAAACTAGCTTTCCGCCCT
Source organism: Emmelina monodactyla (assembly GCA_916618145.1). Classification (NCBI taxonomy): domain Eukaryota; kingdom Metazoa; phylum Arthropoda; class Insecta; order Lepidoptera; family Pterophoridae; genus Emmelina; species Emmelina monodactyla. The sequence goes on along the minus strand of OU745304.1, from coordinate 7,315,296 downwards.
GCGGTTTCACCCGCAACTAAATGGTTTTTCACGTGGCAATATTTTACGGAACCGTATTTTTTTCCAAAATATAGCCTATGTTACTCGTGGATAATGTAGCTTCCGAATGGTGAAAGATTTTTTTAAATCGGTCCAGTAGTTTCGGAGCCTATTCATTACAAACAAACAAAGGAACAAAAAATCAAATCTTTCCTCTTTATAATATTGGTATAGATAGATATATAAAAAAGGTAATTTTGGCGTCTCAACTAAAAAGTTCCAAACCATAGTTTAGTTTACGTTTAGTTATTTCTTTGACCTTCGATGTTATAAAACTGAATTCATTCATTTGCGGATATTTAAAAAAAAACACTGACCTGACATGAAATTCCTATATTTTCAATATCCCAAATGAACACTAAAATTATTTTAACGTTATTTGGGTGTTATTTTCAGATTTTGTTCGTATTAGCAGAATAGGTCCCTCGAATACTGGTTTAGCGTTTGTAAGATAAATTTATATAAACAGTTATATACGTTCGGTGCCAGAGATCGCAAATTCCAATCAAGGGACTTGTATTTTATGTCCGACACTCGGACAACTTCTAAGTCAAGATATATTTAAATTAATTTCAATAAGAAATTTAATTTAACTTTATCAATAAAATTTATGATAGCATAGGCACCCTTAATGCACTTTACCTTTATTTAAGAAACTTTGTAAATAAGGTACTTTGAGTACTTACAAATAAAACAAATAGGTAAATATGAGATATTAAGAACTAACAGAAACAAAAAAAACTATTTGAAGGCTTGTAACTAGTTGCATTTTTGGTTAAAATCTTGCAAAGAAACGGTCGGAAGCGAGGTTCCGTTGTTAGAATTCAAACACGAACATGCACTTAGCATAAGTTTATTTTGGAAGGCAATAAATTAATTTTAAGAGTCGCTGACTACTGTCGCTTAGGAAACTCGTAAAAAGCTTTGAGGTTTTAAGCTTCTATGTTAACTAAACCATATTTGGCAATAACATTTTATGGTATGCCAGAAATGGTGTTTTAAAAGTTTTCATTTTAAACAGTAAGGTCTACTCGTAAGTGCAATAGAAAACATGTAACATATTATAAGTAAGTAGTACATAAACATTACATATAAAATCCATCTAATTTAATCTTATATCAGAGTAAATAAATTAACATTAATTAAAAACAATAAATTGTTGCACCTCGTTATAATTTTAAATTATGGTCCCTATTAACATGTTCACCGCGGCACTGTCAGGTTTTAGACCCCAGACAGCGTTTTATGCGTGGGCGCAGAACTGGCCAGCATGAGATTATAACCTGAAGCTAAACGCAACGCCTGCGCAACCAACAAACACTCCGTAATAACTTTATAGGCTTGGAGCTAACCAGATTAAAGAGACCTAAGGACTATGGAAAGGTAAATTTAAAAACATACAGTAATAAGTTGAGCAGTACCTAAGTCAGTACTTAAAGACATTTTTCAGACATTATTACGCGTTTCAGTAAACCATAATATTTTGAAAAGCTCTTGTACCTACTAAAATGCTTAGAAAAAGTTTTCTCGATATTTCAAACGGCAGTTCGAGTACACTTACTCTCTCGGGAGCTTTTACCAAGATAAAGAATAACTTAAATTAGTCACACATTTAATACGATACGCGAATCACGTGTTCTCTGAAAATAAGTTATCAGTCTTCCTAAATCGGTTTGGAATGTAAACAATGCACTTTAAAAAAGCACGATCCGCTCCACACAAGATTTAGCTCACGGGTTAGCACTTTTGTTTTTGTTTTCTAGCACAGTTTAGGCACGATTAGAGCCAGCACGCGACGGCAGCGCACGCGCCGTTGCACCCGTGCTCGCGCGCGCATCGCGATCGCACGACAGTCGACAAGCTTCTAAACCAAAAGCTCGAGGGCTTTAGCCCCTTCCGAATCCGTGATCACTGCATCTCGCGCGAATACGACACTGTTCTAAACTAAACCTTATGCCGTAAGAAATAGGGGGCAGTTGCGAACAATGGGTGTTGGAAAAGTGGTGGCGCGGGTGCCATCTGCGAAGGGCCCCTTGCATTACTGGGACGGCGTTATGCACAAGGGTTTCCCTTATCAACAAATCACCCGCCCCATGAACGGCGATTCACAGACGCCCACGGTAAACAACTTCCTTGATAACTGAGATTAGGCCTGCTCCTAGAGATTTAGTTTCATCAGTTTTTATGGACCTCGAGTTACATTTTTTTTGGTAATATTTATGAAATTGATTTTTTATTGTACTTTTTGTTTTAAATCTTCTAATCTTATCTAATGACAAACTGAACTATAAGTCATATACTTTTAAATAGTCACTTAATAATTATAATTAGTTTTTTATAAGTTGAATAATTGTACCCTACCTAAATTATCAAATAATTTAACTGGTTACCTTTGGTATTATTCTTAATAGAAAATATTACCACCAACAATAACAATGGGGTTCGTTCCCTACTTCGCGCCACCATGAATTTTACTATGTCAATACCACGGTATCAATATCTATTAGCAGGCAAAAAAAATGTAGTAAAGGCTTTACGTGCCGTATGAATGATGTACTAATTCAGTTAGTATTCAAGATTATTTTCAAACAAACTTCTTAGTTTAGGTACAAGCATTTTTTAAGTTCACTCTAGAAACTTTTTTTTTTTTTTTTTATTTGTTTTGACATTCAGTTATTTTCGTCAAACATAGAAACAACCATATAAATTGTTTGTATTTATAATATAGCGTTTAGTTTATATTTGAGATACATAAAACCAACTTACTTAGGTACCTAAATAAATGTAGATAGCTGAGCTTAAATGACTAGACGTTTTCTTAAAGTACGTCGTCAATCTTTTTCAGTGGATATCGCATCATTTGTCATAAAAAAATGTACATAAACATACCATAAACGATATAAACTATAAAGTTGGGGTAAAAAGTGGAGCCTTAACACTTCTCTATAACCTAGAGTTGCCAGTAGGTAACCTTTGGTACTCTGAACTCATTTTAATTTGCTGCGACATAATTTCAAACTTTAATTTAATAAGAACCAAAGTAAAACTAATAAACTAAAGAGTTTCAGTATTATCTACGTTGTAAAATCTTTTATTAAAATGCAAATTTTATACAATCAGTAAAACTCCACGGGAGACTTGTACGATTAGAAAAATGCAAATAAAAGTGAAGCTTTTAAGAAAGCTTGTGTCGTTTTAATCTCATCTTTGAGAACATAGATTACTTTCTTGTATCTTCACAAAATAAGTAATCATATAGTCTATTTTGGACCTTGTTAGGCTTAATCCAAAAAGCTAGTTCTGACTTAAGTTTAAGTTAAATTATTCGTATCTTAACAAGACTTTAATAACCCAATACCATGTGCAGCAAACGAAGCGTTGAACTCATAATACCTAATTTACAACCTCGTAAACCCGTGAAATAAGTGAAGTTTTGTACTCCAAGCGAATGGTTCAGATTGTAAAATATCGTCTAAAGTATCGTAATTCGACGCCAGGTGGCGTGGCTGTGACAGTTCGGTCAGATTTTGAGGTTAAGTATTTACCAACTTAGGTAAGTTTGTCACATTAAGTGCCTAAGAGATTATTGTATCATAAACTTATTAAAATCCGAGTCGTTTGGACTTAGACAGGCTTAAATTCGGTGTTCTAGAATAAAATTTAAAAACATGTTCAAATTCAAGGCTCACTAAACATTGGAAGACAGCGTTCAGCAGCTTTCTTCGATGCAGGCGCGATTGTTGATGTAATCTATTTATATCTGAGAGGATAGTATTGACTGAGCGATAGCGACGTGCCGAAAGACGGAATGGTAAACAAACAGACAACTTACGGCTGGAGACTGGGATCGACGGGGTTTTAACGAAGATTAGAGACTAATAAAGCTCACAAACTTTCTTTTTTTTGTCTTTTTCAGATAATGTATTGTGAATACATAGTTCATTACTTAATAAGTTATTATAGAAAGAAGGTAAAGAATGAAGTAATGGAACAATCGTCTCATGATTCATATAAAATCGAGTTTCTTTTCTTTGTTGCTTAACTTACTAACCGTGTCTGAATTCATTATTTCGAATTGCGTGAACTCAATTTAGAACTTATCCAAAAGTATCAAATTTATTCAGAAAATCAGTTAACCCCTCGCGCTGCGTTCCGTAACGTGATCTGCCTCGTCATCTTGACACCTAAAACTTGTCAATTAGCTCCCGAGCGCCCCTTAACAATTTAACACTTACTTATTAAGGCTGCCTACTAATCATATACTACAATGTACTATGATATCAATGTTTAAGCAAAATTCAAGCGTAAAAATCAAACTTTTTATTTATTTATTTAGAGTTAGGATGTCTATTTCATGCCGTATATCATATATATGCCGAATAGCATATTCTGAAGGATGGACGTGATAGAAGACCTGATAATGATCGTACAAACACCCTTTTATTGGTAACTTTGGAAAAAGTTGAAGGCAATAACTTTATTTGGTTAAATCAACGGCAACTAAGCACATGGCAAAATTAATAAAATGTTTACATTCAAAGAATGTAAATCATTATAGATAAAGTCGCCGCCTCTGCAGAAAAACGCTAGTTGTAGAATTACCTAAAATAATGCTAAGATCAATAAGAAAATAAAGAAACTTTAAATACATCTACTTTTTTATTTATTTGTTTCCTATCAAGGATCCCGACAATGGACGTAGGCGCATGCAAGATTGCGTCGCGTCTTTGATTCCGTACAAGGAGTGTCTCAGTAAGGAAAGTGGGCCCATTGTATTATTAACGTGCTGGGCCGGTTGTTCACCTATGAAAAAACTATCTTATGTACCTATAAGTAAGATATGTATACGCATTAGTCAGTCGGCTTTTGTGAGATAAAATACTTATCAAACATTTATAGTAACTCCTTAAGAAAATTAATATCCAATTCGAATACTCAACACATGTAGCAATTGAAAAGTACCTACAACTTTTAAGTTATACTTAAATCCTTAATTTCACCACAGCTTATTTCAATGTTTTTGTTTTCTCAATGACAAACACTCGAAGCCCGCTACTACATAAACAAGGGTCTCGAAGACCCCAAGGATCATGAGTCAACAATAAGTATCTTCACCGTCCCATTTTAAACAAACAGATTTAATAACGTCTGGAGACGTCGCACGTGCGAGTCGAGCCGTGACAAAATGACAACACACGAGTATGACAAACAATAGGTTGTCATTTTGTCGTGACATCCTCGTATTGTCTGCGTAATCAGGGATGCATTGACGGCGAAGGGTTAACTACCGCGCATCACAGTGAAATGACGGTTATTGTTTGCCGACATGTTTGACACAAGATACCTCTACCTATGAGCTCCAAAGTATGATAAATTGTAAACTCTACAATGTAGAGCTCCAGTTATGTAGCATTTGGATCGCACGTTTTGCGGTTCAACAACCGCATATTTGAAGAAGATATCACAACTATAGAGTTGTAACTCTAAAATTTTGACACGCAAACATAAGTTGAAGAGTTAATCTTCCAAAAGCTTAACTAGAGGCCACATAAATTAGTCGTGCTTAGTTAATTACCGTAAACCGTAATGCATGAAATGGTACCCATTAGAAACGCTTGAATAAACATATTTCATAACAAAGTGAAACTATAGAGTAAAGTTACGGTGAACTGCACAGAAACAATAAACTGCAACTCTTTGTTTACAAACATAGAACATGAGTAAACTCGTAATGATCTCGGCAACTCGCCAACAGAGGGCGCTTATTTACCGAAATAGAATTGTCGCTCGGCCCGATGCGGTTTTAGCACGCTAGATACAACAGGAATAATGGCTTTCTCCGTGAATGGTATTTCCGATCTTCCGATTTGATACTCACGCATTTATATACCAACTACTTGTAAATTTAGTTACAGGCAAAAAAGTTCAGCTAGAATTTGGTACTATATTTTGTGGTTTTTATTACATAAGTACCTCTTACTTGTAAATTTGAAATATAAGACACTTAACGCAAAGTTATTATTATTGGTTATAATCTTTTGCTATGTGAGTAGAATACTCAGCGGTTATAAAGTAAAGCTAAGTAAAGTTCTTACTTACCGTGCCACTTAGGTACTGCCATTAATCGATTGAGGTGAAATCTTACGATATTACACTACATGCTATTGTAGACATTTTTCAGACTAAATAAATTTGAAATTACCACTAATACTTCTATGCAATTGGAAAAGTTGATCGGCATTATAGAAGTAGACTACTAATTTGGCCGTAAAATAATTTCATAAATATCATAAACAGTTAATAAATAACTTCTTTAAATAGTTACCTTCTTTTATGGTTTTGTATTTTAACGTATTGGTTACAATGTATCTAGCATTAATTAGGACAGATTTCCTAAAATATATTGTACTAGTGGCCGCCCGCGACTCCGTTCGCGTGGAAGTCGGTTTCCCGTGGGAATGAGATGTTTTCCCGCGGTAAAAAGTACCCTATGTGTTATTCTGATGTATAACCTATATTACTGCAAAGTTTCATCCAAATCCATCCAGTAGTTTTTACGTGAAAGAGTAACAAACATCCATCCATCCATCCATCCATACATCGTCACAAACTTTCACATTTATAATATTAGTAGGACTAGTGGCCGCCCGCGACTCCGTTCGCGTGGAAGTCGGTTTCCCGTGGGAATGAGATGTTTTCCCGCGGTAAAAAGTACCCTATGTGTTATTCTGATGTATAACCTATATTACTGCAAAGTTTCATCCAAATCCATCCAGTAGTTTTTACGTGAAAGAGTAACAAACATCCATCCATCCATCCATCCATACATCGTCACAAACTTTCACATTTATAATATTAGTAGGATGTTAAAATTTAGCTCCATCTACACTTTCTGCACTACACCTTTACAAATTCTTGGAGGTATGAAAAGGTAAGCTTTTAGACAATGGAGATAGAGTTTATAACCTAACAAAAAATACGTAACAAGTCAAAATAAACTAAAAAATATTTAAAGCTAACTTACCGATTTGCTGTAAGAGTCGTCATTTCAATGTTGTTTCCACAAACTGTTAGAATTTCATCGCTACTGCCACCTGTGATGCGTTGGACGGAACTTAATGACGCGTCATCGCTTATGTTCTTTCCGGAGTTCGGTGCATTGCCGCTAGATGGCGTTGTCCGTTGTTTCGACGCTTGTTTGTGGCGGCTCAGTGCAAAGAATAGCGCTAAGACAGCTTTTAGTTTTGCATCTCTTATGTCTACCGCTGTTACTTGTTCTAGCCCCTGGACTTGGTGGGCGTGGAGGAAGTCCAGGCAGCACTGTACGTTCTCCAACTGAAAATAAAAAATGATTTATATATTATTCTTAAAATTACATAATGAACATGAAATTGGTGTGGAAGTCTAGAGATTTATTTTGGAGATTTGTTTCTTTGCAAGTTAAAATATTTAGTTGATTATATGAAATTTGGCGCCTAGCCTGTTATTTTGACCTGTCTCTAAGGCATAGTTGTAGTAAAGATCCATTTTATTTTCGTAAGTTTTGCGTATCTTAATTTAGAACGACACATCATTATTTAAACCAACAAGTAAACAATTTACCTACTAAACCAAATTTAAATTATAAAAAAGATCTGACTTTATTTTGCAAACCTAAGTATTCGCTAAGCGCCAAGAATTTACAAAACCACTTTTTAAGCCCGTTGTTGTCCACCACTAATTAATAGGTAATTCGGTTTCGATTGCATTTCAAAATAACCACATAATCGAATTATAATTTTATATTCAGAGATAAAAATATTGTTTACCACTACTTGCTGTACGAGTACCTACTTTAAATTTCGAAAATAACCCGAAAATTCAGCTTGAAGCTTTTTTATCTTTTTTATTGCATGTTAAGTTTTAACATTAATATTTTTCTTTGCTTTTAATTTTTATTTTGCGTCAGTTACCTCTCCTGACTATGTTTTATAACCTACTAGGATTATCTCGCTATAAAATACTTAAATAGAAGGTAGCAACTACCTTCGTTTTCACGGTAGTTTTAATATTAATCTGAGAAGTTGGCATTAAAGCACGCACCACTATGCGCGTGATATGCCCGTGTGACACCTCCGCCCTTTATGATACCTTCTCATTTTATTAAACCGCTAGTGGTTACCAACAACTTTTTCTGCTATAAAAGTGATATTACCTAGGTAATGAAACTAATTCCCGCGGTAAAAAGTAGCCTATTTTCATTCGAGGTTATGTTTATGTTTATTCAAAAACAATTAATATTGGTTCTACCGTTTTGTAGTGGAAGCGGAACATACAGTAATATAATTTTCCACATTTATAATATTGGTAAGGCTAATGCTATATTAATAAAATAACCCGAATACCGTAAAAAAATCACAAAATATATTTTTATGACTTGTTATTGTCTGCTACAAAATTATTTTCGTCTGCAAAGTTATGCAAAATCTCTCTTATTACCGCGTCGCGAAAGTCAAGTGTTCGTTTATCAAGCGGTATGGGGGTCACGGTGCACCGGTGGGCCTGCGCATACGACCCTGGTACCTGTATGTCAGATATATTAATTACAATTTTGTACCAATCATAAAGTGTGGAATAATCTAGATGGATATAGAGCTTGATATTTAAAGATTTGCACATAGAGTAGTTCGCTCGAACGGGTTTTAGTGTGTAAGTTGTAGGTGCAAAAAAGTGTCATATTAAAGGTTACATTGTCACAACTTTCTTTAGGTGTAATTAACCTTAACAGTCGAGTTTACTTCAATTAAGTATGTTACGCTTATACTTGAATGTCATTAATATAGGACTAATGCACCTTAAATTACAATTTGTTATACGTATGTAGCCTTTTAATTATTTATTTTTGGTACCTAAGTGGTTTTTGCCGTTATTTGACATTTATTTGTATACATCATTACATAAAACTTCTTAACTATTCAACGTATTTTGATAGGGATTTAAATATATTTTATATATTTTTTAAAAGGTTTATTAAACTAATATTTTTATATTACGGGTTTTCAGTTTTGTTATAAAATTCAAAGTTACATTATCTACATAATTATAGAAGTTTAAAATTAGTTAGGTTGTTAACCTTAGTTTTATTCAAAACCCTATTTAACCAGAATCAGATTACATTTTTATAAAACGACCAATCAACATCTAAAATATTTCCGAAGATAATAATTAGGCGCTGTATAATTTTTAATCCAGATACTTCATAGTAGGTACTAATCGGAGAAGCTTTCATTTTTTAAACTTCCCTAATTACTTTATTTTCAACTTTATCCCTTGTACGGATATCATAATATAACTTTGTCTTTTAAAAAAACGAAAAAAAACATAAATTTGGTATTCCTACTTAAGATTCTATTGAAAACATAAAATAAAATAGGTAAGTATATCTGTTATAGGTAAGTCCAAAGTTTCAATATAAGTAATAAACCTGAAATTTTACCGTGGAAGGTACATTTAAACACATTGTCGATTAAAACATATTATGTAGTTGGCATGCGTGAAGTAGCTATTGTGAAATCCAATGTATTTTAAAAACAAAACGATCGGAACTAATTCCAGTTAATGGTTCCTTGTTACAATGTTACTAAAACATGTAAATCCTTGAAATTATGATGGATGTTTTTAGAATGGGTATTAATAAGGTAGGTTAATGCTGCAGGTATATTTGTTAATGCTTGAAATTTGGTGTTTTTAAGAAGGCGTGGCATGGAACTATGCTCGCGAACATTTAAATCGTCAGATATGTTCGAGTAGGCATTTTATAAAAAAAATAAGAAATTTGATTTTTCTTTAGAATTGGTTCTTACTCACGGTTAAAAAAATAGATATTTACTTACAAGATAATAACATTGACTATTAAAAAAAAAATAGGAAAGGAAGGAGCATAATTATACTTAGTTCCGGCTTTTAATATTAAACGCTACATTTTTTTTAAATTCAATAGTAAAACTTAGAGTAACTAACGTTATAAAATGCATCTCAAAATCCAACAAATTTTCAACCACCATGTATCTACAATCTACATGTCTAGATATCAAAATGATTGGGACGATCGATTGCAATCCCTGTCGCTGCGGCCCACAATAGATTGCGTTGTCCGTCAAACGCAAGACAGACGAATAAAATGGAACTGACCACCCTCAAAATTGGGAGTATTGACAATTCCATTTAAAACGAAAAGATTTATAGAAACTGTAAAAAGTTAGATTTATTTAAAAATATACAAATCGAAAGTGGTTCCAAAAACCTAAAATACGCTTTATATATATTGAGATTTAATATGAAAAAACTTAAATACAAATACAATAAAACTACTAGTGACACCGGAAATGCACCGGCTCAGTGATAGGCGTGTTACCATGTCATTACTTTCGATTAACTCCAACTTAGGGTTGTCGATAGCCATCGGTCACCGTGTTGAGAATCTAAAACCGTTGTCTTCGCGGTCATTCATAATGGTAAACCGAATGCATGTGACCTCATTATGATGCTTATATTCGATTTTTATTACCGCTCCTTACACGAAGGTTTGCACGACATTATTATTCAGGATTGCGCGCACGTGGTCGTAACATTAAAAGTTAATTTTAATTAAATAAACAACTATTTATATCTTTCCGTATGTTGATTTTATCTATGCCTTTAATTTACAGTATATATATAACGACGTACTTTTTAGTGAAAAAAAAACAGTCCATTATGCGCTTTGTCGCGAATATGTCGAAGTTGCTTCGAACATGTCATATTATGATAACATGTTGCAACAGAACCGTAAATATAACATACACTGTAAATTAGTAAATTCCAATCGAACAATACGTCTTATGAGTGAAGTAATAGAAAGGAATGCTATTGATTAACTTTATTGAAATGGAGACGTTATCCTGAATACTTAACATTTAAATGCATTATCTATTTATACAGAGATATAAGTTGAAACTATATAACGTAGCATCAGAAGCTTGGTTGTTTTTAAAAAGAGTGACGTCAGCCTGGCTGACGTCACTTTCATTATTAATATTTTCCATCACAAAGTTTTGGCAAGTAAATAACTGGAATCAAATAATAATTGTTTATTGATCCTTAAGACAGTCTTACAGCACAGAATAAGTACAGCTAAGTACAACACAGTGAAGTAATGCAATAGGAGCTCTGCACGGTACGGCTGCCAGAGTCGAACTGACTGGACTGCCAGCCAGTACCCGCTTTTATACGAATTATCGGACGAACGAGTTATGACGAATGATCACGTGATGTTCGCATTCACTCTGTTGTACCAAACTTTTAAAATAATAAGTTTAACAATTATAATTTGTAAATAGCAAAGGTAAACAGTAAATGTAAATAATCATTTCATGAAACATCTTAATAATTAATTCATTCTTATTAATAATTTGTGTCGAGCACGTGGTTGCGCCGATACGGCCATTCCGACAGGCGGTGCGTGCTCTGCACCTGCCTTGCGCTGTTGTTTTCCTGAAACAATTTTTACTTCCTGAGATTGGTATCTGTAAGCAACTTTTAATGCTTACAATAAATAGAGAGATGTTAAGTGTTTGTTGTGTTGCAGTTCTACTGTGGAACCTTACAAAGTACTCTGTGGTACTTTTGTATGGAGTACACTGTGGTACTGTTTGTATGAGGTACACTGTGGTACTTTGTAAGGAGTACACTGTGGTATTTTGTTAAGAGTACGCTGTGGTACTTTGAATGAGGTACGCTGTGGTACTTTGAATGAGGTACGCTGTGGTACTTTGAATGAGGTACGCTGTGGTACTTTGAATGAGGTACGCTGTGGTACTTTGAATGAGGTACACTGTGGTACTTTGAATGAAGTACACTGTTGTAGACTTTAGGTTTGTAAAAAGTGGTAATAAATTTTTATTACTTACACTTATTGAGGTGATGTATCTCCATTAGTTGGATTTTGTCTGTTTACGCTTGATTGTCCGGTACTTGAAGTTGATGGAACAGGTTCATTGGCTTGTGTGGGATGGTCATCTTCCGCCGCCGATATGGTCATCTGTTCACCAGGCTGTGGAGCCCGACGAAGTTGATCATGAGCAACTTTTCGTGGACGTCCTCTGCCAACCACCTTCTTTACCATGTAGCGGTCATTATCGAGTATTCTGAAGATTTCATACGGTTCACTGAATTTTAGGTCCAGTGACGTCTGGTTGCGAGGATTATTCTTTATAAGCACATAATCGCCTCGCTGGAAGTGATGAATCTTGGCTTTGTGGGAGTTGAATCGTAGTCTATCTTGTTCCGCAGATGAAGTCATTTTTTGTTGCACATGTCTGGTGAGAGCTTCAATATCGACTGATTGATCTTCAATATTTATTACATTCAGTAATTCTGGAGGAACACAGTTTTTTCGCTGTGTAAGTAAAGTGAGTGGAGCAACACCAGTGACACGATGTGGAGTACAATTCATAGCCAACTGAAGTTCTTCAAGTGTTGTGTGCCATTGTTCTGTTTCATAGTTTTTAATCATTATAAGTGCATTTTTAAGGGTTGCCATCACCCTTTCTACTTGTCCATTTGCTCGGCTTACTCCTGGTGCTATTGCGTGTATATTTATACCTAGGCGGTCACAGTAGGTCGAAAATTCACCTAGGAACTCCCTTCCTCCATCAACGATTATCTGGACAGGTGTACCAAATAAATGGACTGTCCGTTTTAAAGCAGCTAAGGTGTTGTGTTGGCTTTTGTCAGTAGCGTAGTAAAAATTTACATATTTTGTAAAGGCGTCTACTGTGACAATGACATACTGTTGGTCACTTGTTGTTCCCAGTTTGCCTGTTATGTCCATGTGTATGACCTGGAAGGCAGCACTTGGTTTCTGGATAGGGTGCATTTGGGCTTGAACACGTCCTGACAGACCCTTGGATGTCCTGCAGATTATACAGTTGTCGACGAATTTTCGTACACTGGTATTCATTTTATCGAACCAGTAGGTTTCTCTGATCTTTTGCAGCGTTTTTTTCCAACCAGGATGTTTCAAAGCCGTGTGAAAAGAGTTGATGATACTCCAATGGAATGATTTGGGAACAACGGTGCATTTTTGTTCTCCAAAAACAGGGTCCTGTACTATCCGTTTGAGTACATTATTTTCTAACACGTAACCATCAACTGTGCTGTTATCTGTAAGGGCATCAATTATCGAACGTAAAGATGTATCTCTGCGTTGCTCAACTTTCAGCCATTCCAAGTCTCTAGTCATGATATTTACAGTTAATTCTTTTGGGTTCCTGCTGAAGAAGTCAGCGTGCTGGAGACGTTCACCTTTCCGGTATTCGACTTCGAAGTCGTAATTCTGTAAAAATGCCCACCAGCGATGTATTCTGGGCAAAAGGTCTTTCTTATGTTTAGAAGCCTTTAAAGCATTGCAGTCGGTTATAACAGTAAACTTTCGCCCATAAAGATACTGTCGAAAATGCTTTATCGCTCGAACGACCGCCAAAGTTTCCAGCTCGTACGAGTGGTAACGACTTTCAGTATCGGTTGTCCTCATACTCATGAAAGCGACTGCATGTTGGCGTCCACTTATAATCTGGACTAGTACGGCACCAAATCCCAAACTACTAGCGTCAGTGTAGAGCTGTATTTGTGCGTCTTCTTGAAACAATGTTAAGACTGGAGCAGACGTTAGGCATTGGATAACCTTTTCTCGTGCTTCTTCATGTCGATCGTTCCATTCCCATTTAGCCCCTTGTTTTGTGAGTTCATACAGTGGTATCATAATCCGGGAGAAATCTGGAATAAACTTCCTAAAGTAACCGGCTAGACCATTAAATTGGCGAACTTGTTTAGGTGTCTTTGGTACTGGGGCTTTTACAAGAGCCTCTACTTTACAAGGACTAGGGCGTATTTGGCCATTGGAAACTACATTACCCAAATACTCTATTGAACGTTTAAAGAACTTGCACTTGTCTGCGTTAATAGAAAAACCAGCGTTCTGAAGAGCAATGAGTATACGTTCTATTTTTGACAGTCCTTCCGTTATGTCAATGCATTTACTTAGCACATCATCTACGTAAACCTGTGCTGTATCTTCTAGTAGGGCAAATAGGGCTCTGTTAATACATCTTTGATACACCGAACAGGCATTACTCAAGCCGAACGGCATAGTTGTGTATTCATACAACCCATCTGGCGTAACAAAGGCTGTCTTCTCTATAGATGATTCTTCAATTGGTATTTGATGAAACCCAGCAGCCATGTCGAAGGTTGTGAAAAATTTACCATTGGCTAATTGATCTATCTGGTCAGAGATGAGAGGCAGTGGGTAATGATCACGTAAGGTGTTAGAGTTCAGCTCTCTATAATCTACGCATAGCCGATCATCGCCATTCTTCTTTTTCACAAGAATGATGGGACTGGAGTACGGTGATCTGCTTTCACGTATGATGTTATGATCCATAAGTTCTTTAACAATCACGCGTACTTTCTCTCGTTCTACTGGGCTAAGTTTGTATGGCCTCCTTTCCACATATTTATTTGGATCCTTAAGCCGTATTTCCAGTGCTCCGGTATTAACTCGGGTTGTTGGGTATCCTTGAATAAAAAGATGTTGAAATTTGTTCAACAGGGTTCGTAACTGTGTAATGTCCTCTTCTTCCGTAAGATCACAGTCCAGAGTTTCGAAGATAGTATTGTTCTTTTTAATGTGATTGATATTTGGTTGGTGCGTTAATCGCGTTCCGGTAGATGAGACAACCATAGTCAAATTAGTACCATTAATAAGATTCATTCCCACCAGTATATCTGTGCTCATTTCGTTGTCAGGCAGTATGTAAAACTGCAGTTCAACACTTATGTCATCAATAACACAAAGGGTTAAAAGAGTTGTGACAGATAACACAGGATGTTGTCCAATACCTTTCAAGTAGTTTATTATCTGTAATCTTTGCCCAGGTAATGTTTCAGCTACGGATTCGCGTATTATTGAACATTCTGCGCCGCTATCAAAGATTGCTTGCACTTTCTTCAAACCGATCTTAACTTGTATTGGTGCAAGATTTGATCCGAGTACACAATTGACGTTTGATGTTAATGAGCGTTCACGTTTAAAACATGTCTCATAGGTATGGCCAGGTATTTTACAAAAGGAACAAGTTGGTGATTTTGTGTTAGGCAAAGCTCTTAAATCCTTATTGTTTTGTTCTGGTTTTGTTTCAGATGGCTTGTGATAGCATTCATTTGTCACATGATTATTTCTTTTACAAATACGGCAAGGCGGCCGTGTAATCATAGCTTCTGAAAATCGTGAACGTTTATTAGGTGGGTTGTTGTTTGAAATCGGATGAGGTCGCTTCTTTCTGATAGAGGATGCTATAGATATAAGTTCGGGTACTGTTGTAGCCCTGGTATTAAGAAGTTCAATCCGAAGTTTTTCATCATTTATGCATCCAATAACTGCTTCTACTGCGTCTTCGTTTGACAACTTATCTTTTGTGAGTCTCCTCCATAAAACCCAGGCACGAGATAAAAACTCTGAAATGTCCTTGGAGGGGTCATAAATATGTTCTCTGAAACGCAAAACATCACGGGAATATCTATTTTCGGGCTCAAATGTGGTGATCAAGTTATTTTGTAATTCTTCCCAGGTATTGGTAGTTACCATCCAGTCGTCGACCCACATTTTAGCTCTACCTTTGAGCAGACTTCCCACTTTCATCCTTATGTCAAAGTCGTTGATTTTGTATGACTCAATTGCCTTATTAATGTGTTGGCACCACTCCCGTATGCCAATGTTGGTATCTGGGTCAAATGACGGTAAGTAAATATCATTGACCCTGACTTTCGGTTCTGCTGGGGTACTCAAGCGATCCGTCATCTGTTGCATCATCTGCATCATTTGAAGCATAAACTGCGGTGGCATAGTGCTCATAGGTAAATGAGACAAGGTGTCCATTGTTGTAGAATTTCCTGTTTGAGGTGCGTCGGATGGTCCTGGAGCACAGGGAGCATGTGATCCCACTTCTGATAACGTAGCATCAGAAGCTTGGTTGTTTTTAAAAAGAGTGACGTCAGCCTGGCTGACGTCACTTTCATTATTAATATTTTCCATCACAAAGTTTTGGCAAGTAAATAACTGGAATCAAATAATAATTGTTTATTGATCCTTAAGACAGTCTTACAGCACAGAATAAGTACAGCTAAGTACAACACAGTGAAGTAATGCAATAGGAGCTCTGCACGGTACGGCTGCCAGAGTCGAACTGACTGGACTGCCAGCCAGTACCCGCTTTTATACGAATTATCGGACGAACGAGTTATGACGAATGATCACGTGATGTTCGCATTCACTCTGTTGTACCAAACTTTTAAAATAATAAGTTTAACAATTATAATTTGTAAATAGCAAAGGTAAACAGTAAATGTAAATAATCATTTCATGAAACATCTTAATAATTAATTCATTCTTATTAATAATTTGTGTCGAGCACGTGGTTGCGCCGATATATATTATTCAACAAGACAACAGTTTCAAAGATGGTTGATAATAAGTCCATGTTTATTAAGAGCAGAGCGATAGAAAATCGAGAATATCTACTCTTACTCTTTTTTGGTAATAGAGGTAGGTTTAACCAAGGAAGAAAGTACAAATGGCTTATCCAAGATAAAATATAAAATCAAAGATATATTAACCACCAGTCAAGTGCAAAATGTAACTTAACATTGCAATAAATTCACGGCCACACGTGTTCCAATCCAAATCCCAGACTCCAAGAACTGGGGACTCAAGAACATAAATCAAACTGATGCGCTATCATAAACGTTCAACAACTTTATTCTCTTAATTAATTGATTCGTTAATTTATTGCATCCGATCCGGTTTGCATAGCCACTGTCATAATTGCTTTCTTTTTTATTAGAACGAGAGCCCAAAAGCTAAATCAGTCTACAGTCAAGGCCAATTTTGATTTGTGGGTCTTGATTTGAAGATGTGCAGGGATATTTCAAATAAGTGACCCTTTTTCCCTTTTTGCTCTAGTTAAAACAGCCTTGCTGTAGGCGGCGATCGTCTGCCTACGTGACAATTGTTCCAGAGACGTGACATGGAGTCGGTGTGATCTCACCACTTCGCTGATAAGAATCCACAACTACCTCATCATTATGATCATCCGGCAACCACGCTATTGTTGGACAAATTGCACTCAAGTTTTGTCGACGTCCAGGAATTTTACGCCAGACTTCTTTGCAACTTATCAAGGTCAAGGCGAATCCATGTTTGCATCAATTGACCAATTAAAACGTTATTTTGTTTTATAATGTTTCGTGAAACTGATCTATTTATTCGACAATTATCCTGTTATGCTGAGTTATGTTTTGCATGATCATCGGCGATTCCTAGAAACATTACTCGTAAAGTGTAATTGCGCTCGGCAAAAAACAAGATTACAATGGGATAGTTATGAGCAATGCGTTGAGTAAGTAAGCTCTGTTTTTGGGTTGAGTCATGATTTAAGATCAACTGCCAGTACCCAGTACTTGAAGAGGAAAATAAAACAAATTACAATTTATATTGACACCAGATAATTAATCATTTAAATCTATACCTACATAGGTAGCCGTAATGGTAAAAACTAACGGTGTGTTTTAAGTTTAAGAGAGCTGAGGCTCAGACAAATCGGTAGCAATAAAAAATCGTTAGCGATGGCAGCGGTCCAGAGGTAATCAAAGCTGAAAAAGTAGGCAGGTACCTTCTTGACATTTGTATTTACATAATTAACCGAGCCGGTATTAAAGCGTTTGACCTGTTTACACCAAGCAGCATCTCTAGTACAAAACCATCATAAAACGGTGTATTCGTCCTACTTCGAGGCTAGTTTTGGTTGTTAGTTCTAAAAATATGTATGTTGTATAAGTTAAAAGCTTGAATGTTAAATAAATCTGTGGCTGTTTTTAACAAAGCTTGACAGTTCAAGGCAAAGTTTGAGACCGTTGGCGCCGCATTAAGATGATTGTTGACGCTTGCTTCATAATAGGTGATATTTTTTAATTTCTTATTCTTTGCTAAGGATCTTCTTTTGTTGTCTTTTTAATGTAATACTTTTTATTCGTTTTATTGTTTGGAGGTCCATTGTTATTGTAAATTATACCTGTTCAAGTTTTATTTTACGATAATGTTATGATAAGAAAGTATTACTCGGTACATTTATTTTCTTGTTTTATGAATATTACGTGCGTAATGAAGATGATGATGGCTCGTTACTTACATTATGTTTTTCATATTTTAATAAATATATTAACAATGGAACAATTTATGTTTAAGGAAAGCTTCTTTAATTAATGATATTATTTGAAGAAAAAAAATGACGGTAGGCAACTAAATTAAAAAATTCCAACGGTTAGGCTTTATTAGCAGTAGGCTAACAAAACGGCTTTATTAGCATTCAAATATCAAATACGAAATCGTCACAAACACGAATTCAGCCACTGACCTGTTTTCAATCAATCCCGTAAACATTAATTAAATGCAACACCACACACAAATTCACAAAGTAATCAGTCACGACTGCACAATTGCACAAACTCTAATGTCAAAATTTGTCTGATGATTGATAAATCACACGATCGGTTACCAACTAGTGGCGCGCGTGTTTATTATCGTTCGGTTTGTTCGGGTGTTCGCGGACTGCGCTCGGTACGTGCGCCCGATTCGATAGTTGAACCTACACTACCAACATCAACCAACAAGCTCAACTCCTTCACTCTTCAATCCACCCGAGAAGTGTTGATCGATTGAAAAGCGAGATCGAATGTGAGAACCAGACCGAAATCCTACACATGGAAAGTAAATTCACCTCCAAATTTACTGGTCGGTGTCAATACATCGTAATTTGTCGAACGTGTCATTTATTTTATTATTACGTCCTCACGCGACGGGTTCCAGTTTTTTATCTTTATAACACATTCGGCATTGTACGTGGTTGTAATGGTAAATGCGTTAAATCATTTTGATATGGCGTGTAAAATTTATCGCAGGTGCGAATCGTCTAGCTAGCTTTAAAATAGCGATGTTAAAAATTACAATCGTGAAGAAAATCTAGGAGGTATGAGAATGGGTTATCTTGATATTGGCTTTTAAGGGTTACGGTTCACTTATTCATGGACAATGGATACACTTGTAAGCCTTACTTGCAAATCAGATGAGATGAATATCAGAAGGCAGCGTCCGGGTGGGTCATGGCTCGTGTATGCGACTACTAACCATGAAATTAATTACAAAACAAAAATAACTCATGAGAGTTGAATAGAACACTTTCTTCTCGTTACGGCAGGTCTCATCTTTACATGAAAAACCACGTTGTACTTTATAATTAACACTTTTTCTTGTAAATGGAGGAGATTGCATATAGTAAAGGGAAGTTATGTAAGAAAGAAACTAAATGCATATCATATCGTTAAGTAATCATCTGAAAGTTGAACATTCATAAATTTATAATCTTTTTTACCAAATCAGTGTGAAAAGATTTAATTAATGTCTGAAATATTTAGCTTTAATTATAGATATCAGATAGTGATTTAAATTAAATTAGTGGAGACTAAAAGTGATAAATCACTTCTAGTTAGACAAGCAAACAATTGTATTGTTTGTCTGCTCTAACATGATCCTAACGATCTGTTGCTTCGCAAAAAAAAATTTTAGTCAAAGTGTTTACAAATATAGTGTTTTTATGAGTTTGGGTTGAGCCGCCGAAAGGTCACCCTGGGAGGTCGCTTGTAAACCTCTAATTATTAGGCAGAAAAGAACAGTGTTTGGATACAGGATACATTAATTTTATCCTCTTAATTATTTAGGATATTGATTTTTGAAAAAAAAAAACTAACGTTCGTGCATTTGGTTCTGGCAGCTTATAATTTTTTTTCGTCGTAATGAGATTGAACTCAATATTTTTTTCTGCGTTTTTGAGTTGAGAACACGAAATTCCCACACATATTGAGCCGGTTTACAAGAAGTCATATTGGCCGACTTCCTATTATCTAATGAATTCAAACAATACATTAGGATTTTTGGGGAATGTGGTAATAAATTTTCGATCGTTTGTTTATTTACAATGTGCGATTGAATGTATTCGTGGCAACTGATTGATTATTCTGTTTAATTTAACTAAGTAATCAGAATGTCCTATGTAGGTACATACAATCTTTGAATTTAGCTATATACTTCTTTTTAGCTAATACGTTCTTATAGGATCACGTAGCTAGCCAGGCGAGAGAAGAGTGCAGTCCATTTTTAAGGACAGTAAATTATTTAAGCATAATAACAGACCATGGTTTAAAATATAAACTTATATTTTTCGCAACCTACTAGCAAGGTTTTTTTTTATGATATAGGGAGCAAACATGCATGAGGGTCACCTGATGGTAAGTGATTACCGCCGCCCATGACTACCCGCAATTCTATGGGTGTTGGGGGTGTGTTGCTGAGCCTTTGAGAAAATTGGGCACCGGATACCGCACTTAACGAACGAAACGCAGGAACATCCTCACCGGTCGAGTCAGCCCAGTAATCGCTGCAGACAGAGCCTACAGCTAGACTCTGCCACTCGTATAATGTTAACAAACTTTACACTCAATCCGAAAAAAATCCTAGTGAAATTTACGACAGAACAAATGTAATAGAGAAACTGTAAGGGGTTTCTATCTAATAGCAAAATCTAATCGCTAATAGAAAAATCCTAAAAATAGTTAAATTTATAAATAAATGCGATTTAGGTATTTATCAAGAGGGAACGAACTAAAAGCTATTCGAATACCTATCATGTAATCGTTCAATAATTAACCTACTATTTTAAAGTTTTTCAGTATAAATGTTTATTTATATCATTACCGTCACATCTTCAAGTTTGCGGTGTAACTTCACCACAAATGATCCTACAGAATTACCTCACCTTATTAAAGTTACTTCCAAGTAAGTAATCTGCTTTTCAAGGATACTTTGTAAGTCGATAGGTTTTGTGTTAATGTACTTAATTAACTTTGACTGTTTTGTATCCCTATCTGTAGGTGCTTACTTCACACTTAATAAGCTTACCTAATTGTTACTTACAACCTATGCCAATGCGGTAACCACTTGAGCGGATGCAGATAAAATTTTGCATGGAGATGGATTTGGAAAAAGGCATTCATCCAAACTATTTTATCAAAAGGAAGATGATAAATTTGTGTAATTTTTTTGAAGTTTTCAAACATAAAAAAGGCTCAATCTGCTCGATATAGCCGTGGCAAGGTAAAACAAAAAACATGTTTTTGTAGTCGTCAATTCATAAGTACCCGCCGTAAATAATAATTCACTCGTCACTTTCACACAATAAACCTCCGGAAGTGATAACGCAGTGTCAGGATTTGGATATGTACCCTACATACACTTTTAGAAATCTTCATTCGAATTACAACACTACAGTCATTCAAATAGGTATCAAAATGGAACGACTGGATTTACAGTTTACGAGTTTCTGTACAAGGTGTCAGTCGTGCGTCTTGAATTGGTCGCCTTAACCTTCATTATTTGAATCAAAGAAGCCTAATCCACTAAGTTACTTTTATTTTAATGCTATAAAGTTATTTATCTTCCAATAACCTACCCATTTTGTCACACATTTTCCCATGGCTTTGTCTACATATAAAGAAACATTAACAAACATTATCCTAAAGATTCTGAAGTCTTATAAGTCAAGAATTTTAATTTTTTTATTACAAATATTCTGTTATTTCCTACCCCAGTTACACACACACAATACCAACAAATCATTTCTATATCCTCCCGTTGTACACGTTCATTCAAGTCTTTCCACTCGTGAATATTTGTTGTTCCTGGACTATTTCTGTACAAAAATCGCCCTCATTTTTGGCTCATTTAAAACAAACAGACGGCAGACGTAGGGTTATGGAGTTCCATTGATTGATTGTATGGGTTAACGCTTGTTCCGAGGTGTTAACGATATTAAATTAGAAGTTATGGTGCTTTGACGCTAAAGGATTGGTAACTAGGTCAAATAGAACCGTGATTATGATTTATTTGTTTATGTTATGACTTGATAGACTATTAGGGAAGACGTGAAATGGCTTATCTTAGTGTACAATTTAATCAACCTTTATGTTTTGGATTATGAGCCTTAGGTAACGGTAATTAAACTAGTTATTTATTGCGTAGATGGCAGTGTGATGGATAAGTGCTGCTGGAAAGTTTGCAAGTGAAACTCCACCAAACTGCACTGTGGTGGACTAAATTTGTAATATGTCATTGTCATTGGAGGTAGGCATTTGCCCAACTAATTGGCCTATAGGTATAGCTTATTCAGCTTATATCGTGTTTGTATGTAGGTAAATTCGCATAAGCCTTAACCAATCTTGTGGACTAATGGATTTTCATTTGATCAACATATTTTTCAAACCAAAACAAAAATATTTAATAAACATCAAATCACTGTTCAAGCCGGGTTAGTTACAAATAAAGCTTACCATCTGCTGCGGGTTCCTCGGCTTCCGATGCGCCCTGGGAACTTTGAGCCCCGTGACCCCTTCCAGCACGTCAGCGAGCAGCAGCCCGTCGGCGCAGTCCCGCGCGAGCCCGCCGCCGCCCGCGCCGGCGCGGCGACGCGACCGCGCCTTCTCCAGGTAGTGGTTCGCCCAGTCTGTGTAGATCTGTGGATGATAACAGTGTTTTAGATAGAGGTAAGTTAAAGATGGTGTGGTAGGGATTTATAAGATTGGTTTTCGTTAAGTCTTTAGGAAGGAGGGAAGGAATACCCGAATTAGGAATACTCGTGATATTTTGTATGAGGAACTTTCGGTGCTCAAGAGAGACTAGGACATGGCAAATAGACTTGGATATCGTGTCTGATAATATTGGTTTTAAAATACCTATAAATGATTTATTTGTCACTGTTATCTATGTGATGTCTGTAGGTCAATAGGTAAGATTACCTATATGAAACACGTCGAACAAAGTAGGTAATGTTCGAGACTTTACTACAATTAATGTCAAATATCAAAACAAAGACAAAAAACAACTAAAATATGAGTAACAACAAAAGAATGCCAGCTATTACATTGTAAGTGGCTACTTATTCAGTAGCAGTAAAATACTCTGTTATTTTAACAAACGAAAAAGCTTTATTTCGAATCGTTACTGCATTTGTTACCGACTTTAAAGCACTTTAAAATTGTTTTACAACTCTTACCACTATAAAATTTTAACGACATTGTTTTCGAGGTCAATAGCATAACCCACTCAGTGCATAAACAAAGCACTAGAACGTTTTTTACAAACGTACATAATTTCAACGAGTGTAAATAAAAAAAAAATGATAAGAGGTCAATGACCCGAGTTACCTTAGCGTTTTAAGTCGTGTTGACAATTAAATTGAGGGTTTCTACAACAAAACGGATTAGATGGAGTTAGAATCAATTCGTCGGGAATGGGGACAAGTGTCGGTTGCATGGCGACGGTAAGACGCTGGGACGTGTAGGGCTGGCGAAGGTTCAGCCAATAATTAAACGACGTTCTAAGAAGTTTACTGCTTAGCATTTTAAAGTGTATCGAGTTTAGTTAGGGAAAATAACAACAAACTTAAAATATACTGTGATCTCATATTAAGAGATTGTGTGGTTAAATCAAAGGTCACTTTTATGACTTACATTAATAAAATTAGCTCTGCCAATTTTTGTTTGCTTAAGTAAGTAAGTGAAAAACCCATATTAGTTTTTTTTTAAAGACTACTTCTATCTTCAGAAACGGTAAGTATATGAATATTTGTAGATAGTTGAAAGCCCTATGCAGGAACGGTGTGAATTCATACTATTGTCTTTCATCCGAGTTGGTAATGAGTTGTGAACTCGCAGCGATACCAAGCTGTTTGCTGATGACAGATTAGATTATACCAATGACTTAAACACTGTCGTAAATTAACTTTAAGATTTAATTTTGGTTGGTTTTGTTCATTTGATTAGGGGTTTTAAGGATTTTTCTTTGGGATGTATTTTAAATTTGCAGTTAAATTGATGTCCTTTAACATTCTACTTGATAATGGATGCGTCGAAAGGTTAATTTTAGCTCTCAGATTTTTAGCAAGTCCATTACTCGTAAACTAAAAAATCGTTGATGTGTTTTACACCTACATTGTAGTGTTTTTTTTTTAATTGTTTCTCGTCGGATTTAGACTTGTCTTAAAAATCTGTTACGTCATGACCGTTACCTACTCAATCAGTAAATAATTGACATTTATTTATATTATTCAGAAACCATATTGGAATCGACATCATAATAACATTGTGATACAGATCTCAAAGGGACCTATAATCTTACAATGATCAGTGACAACTATAATATTCCGGTTGCTTTGATTGTGATAGAAATAAATCTATTACGTTGGACATTTTTATCTGTTCGGATGATTGTTGTCAATAGTTGAACCAAACAAGTATCAATTTTGTAACTGCGGTTTAATATTTTTATAATAGGCAGTTTTTATTATTAACAATGGTTAAAATGCTTGATTTAAAAGTTAAATAAAAAAAAAGGTCTCAAATATTGTTGATGCATATTTTATTTCAAATTTGTATTAAGTAATGACGTTCTGTCAATAATTTGTGTCGCATAAATTCATCATCAAATAAGTAAAGATAAATAAATAATTTTATTTATTTATTTAATTACTTACATAAAGTTCCGTTCCCTTGGATAACATAATTTGTGTCAAAATTCAAATTCTTCATAAAATAAACAGCAAAGCAAATAATCGCCAGTTTTAATCCTACTTTAGTCCCCATAGAGGAAGACACTCAGTAGCATTAGCTAAGAGGAAAGGATCGTTCATTGCTGGATCGGATTCCATTATCATTTCCTCTTATTGCCGTCGACATGGAACCAGCTGAGCTTCAAGCCCATCCATTAAAACAAATGCAACGGTTTTTCTTCACTTCTAATGAAATATGAGAGTGGAGTAGATGAGAATACTGTTGGGATTTAGGAAAATTTTGAATTTAGAAAATGAGATTCACAGTTTTTGGGGTATCCATTTTTTTGTAAAGTTTACGTCTTTTTCTGTAGGTACTTTAATAAAGTAATGAAAGACAAAGTTTATGAAATAACACATTTTCAAAGTTAAATGAATGTGTCCATTTTTGAAGTATTATTGAAATCTCCTTTCAAATAACATGTCATTAAAAAGACAGTATATTTTTAATGTAATTAAATGATGGTTTACAATCCGTAATTTATTTGTTATGTAAAGAAGCAACGGTGTTTGGTAACTTCTCACACACATTCACTTCAAAACTTAAGTAGTTACACTACAAAGTTAATAATTCAATAGTTAATTGCTTAACAAGATGTTTCATTATCAACTACATTGTAAACCACCACCATTTAAGTACTTTACATTAAACCACAAAATTATTTTGACACATTCAACTTAAAGAGCACGTTTTTAACACATTTCAACCAAATTCAAGGATTGTTTTCATGTTACCCCTAATACGGAGTTGTTACTTAAAATACTTATTCAATTAAGCAAAATTCGTAGTCTTATCGCAATGCTAAAGACCCGTTGAATCATTTAATTTCGCCAACGTAATGTTTATTAATTAATACGTAAATAAGGGGATAACATTAACGTATATTTAACGTTGTTTACTTTTGCTGAGCAAACGTAATTGTGTTTGCAATTAAGCTTGAAGTTTGGTAAGATTTATATTATAGGTAGAAAGGGGTAACGGGGTTATTTCAAACCCTGAATAAACAACTGTGCATGTATGTTGTTTGCTATATTGTATTCCCCGGGTGGAAATGGGACAATGTCACAATTTTGCGAGTTGTCCCAAAGTTTTGGGTTAACAACACCTTAATTTAACATGTTAAGGACTGGTTTTCCCAAAACCATATAAAAGAGAAACCGACAATTATACATGTCATTATTTTAAACTGGTACGTTTTTGAATATGAACCAAATTGTATGAGTATCACCAATTCAATTTGCAACGGAAACAATTGGAAATGTAAATTATTTCAAATTGTAGTATCATTTATCAACCCAAGTATATTAAAATATATCTAAATTTACTATAAGTAAGAATAAACACAGATCATGCAACTCAACATCTTTTTTCATTACACTAAAAAAATAACAAGAAAATCCTTTTATCCAACAAAATGATCATAACTCAGGCGGCTCTTTCCCGTTACGTTGAATTGAAATGATGACGTCATAAATTCTTGTAGAATAAATGATACGATTACTTCAGATTACTGCAATTTGCGTGCTCGAATTTATTATTGGTCCAATATTAGTTAATGGAGGTAGCCAGCGCTGGGCAATGAAGCAATTTGCGAGTCTTTGACCCACGAGAATTAAAATGAAGATGGTAACTCGATCGGTATGAGTATAAAATGACCCAATTCAAATTGAGAATGACAGGGAATGATTTGCAATTTTCAAAATTAGAATAGGAAACAAATACTAAAGCGTTCTTTAACTTTTACTTTGTATTAGTTAAATACTTATTTGTGCCCAAAAAAGTCTAGAATAATATAATAAGATAATAATAATTATGTTGTATTCGATTCGGAAACGACTTCATTCAAACTAAAGGGCTCAGGGCAAATTTCTGAATTTTGCTCAAAACAAAATAGTTAATATTAGTCCTTAGTCATGGTTGATTTAATAATTTATTGTAAATCATGTTCTTATAGTAAAGAATTGTGGTTTAACGGTTAAATGCTTATCATTATTAGGCTTAGTAATTGGCGAAATCAAAAGATTTTTCCTACAATTTTTTCCAATAAAATTATGTTGAAATCACTTCATTGTTTGCAAGAATATCCAGATGATTAATTCTTTTAAGCGAATAACAGTTTGGCACTCGGAATTACAGATAAAAATAATTCGGTTACAATAACTACGTTTGTTTTAACAAAAAAAAATATTAGGCACAGACCACAAAATATGTTTCTTTTACGTGATATTGTTTGTTGCTCGCATCTGAAGGTTTGTTTACTTAATCCAGAAAAAAAGTTTTTATTCCAAAAACAAAAATTCACTTCCCCATCCTAATTCGATAGGAGAACGACGGTGTTTTGGAAACAGCCGTCACCTGATCCGGATAACTACGCTACGAAACCAAACAGAATTATCGCTAGGGCTGCCACTCGCGAAATTAAACGTCAATAACAAAGATGTATGTTGGTAAATTATTTAAAATTAAGTACTTTGTTATTAAACGGATATCAAGAGATAAATATACTTACCAAAATGATCAATATTTTAATGCAAATGGTTTACCTCATCTTAATTAAAATCTAAATGAGATTGAAAAGCAGTATTTTTATGATAGGAACAATTAAAAATTCTTGACAACCTATTGCGATTATAAATAGTGACTGGATCCCATAAGGCTTTTTGCTTCATCATTGAAAGGTTAACTTCCTCGTATATTTTTACACCGGTGATATGAGCACAAAATTGTGATTGATTTTATCGCGAAAATTATGCGTTTAATATTTCAAGTAAGAGGAAAAGAAAGGTTGTCTTTAATTATTTAACTCTCACAAGTGCGTACCTACAAGGTGAGTGATGCAATATGAAAGTGCATATTTGCATAATGGCCAATAAGCTTAAAGATTATTTAAAACGCGTAAATGAAATATACTTGCCTTTTCAATTAAAAATAAACTTATATTGCATATTTATTTCTTCTCATGTTCTTCAAATATTTGGTTTGGTTTGACTGAACCGATATAATTACAATATACTTTTGTTTTGATACACAAACACGAAGATGCGAATAAATATAGTACATATCGGACACAAACGTTTTCAAATAAATACTTATTCTATTTTATATTTTTCTGGTGTACCTAAATATGAATTGATTGTCGGCAGCCCTAGTTTTGAGCTAAAAAGCGCTAAGTGCGGAAACAGAATGAGGTCGCATAGCTTTTAATATCGCCAAGCAAATGCACACTTAGCTCTTGGTCTAACGCGTATGCGCATTTTAATATGCGAAGAAAGAGGTTAAAATGGCTTTTTGCAGCAGCTCTACATTCCGAAGAATTTAATTAAAATCATGCATGTAGAAGGGTATTACATAAACAATCGGTAAAACTATTTCAATTTTGTAAATACCTTTGAAATATATTTTCTTAAATGCTGTATAATTTTAGTCTAATTGGAATATAACGCACGCACTTGAAAACACTTTTTATCATTGCCTCATCGTAAGATAATTTGTAACAAAATATTTGAAGTCTACCTAATGTGCCTGTTATTTAAAGGTTACTCTCTTACAACAGTAAGTACCTACAAAAAAATGTTTATAAGTTAGTACTCTTACTTTCACTATCTATACATACCTGTACAATGGACCTTGTCTGTCTTGTGACGTCATCAGTAGAACCCTGGATAGACCTAGGAGCCCTTATACATGTGGGGATCATCTTGTCATAATCCCATTATCCCACTATCATTGAGTCATTCCACTAAGTTGCATGTGAACGGCCACTTAGCTTACACTTGATACAGTAAGCATATTGATTGTTAAGTTTTTGTTTAGGTCATTAATAACCTGTAGATTGCAAGGGTTTAGCCAGATTCACAAGTACCTATGTAACAAAATAATGCAGAGTATATTGGGTAATTTTAAAGGTTTGTTCAGTCTCATGGTTATGTATATCAACACAATTGATAATTAATATCATCACCGACGCATGAAACTCACTATTCAGTAGATAGTACATATTACTTCTGAACTCCTTTATTTTAAAGATTACAACTAAATAAAGCTTGTCTTAGAACTGCCTGATCCTAAAATAGATATCCAAGTAAACCCTATGTCGAAATGAAAGCGATTTAACTTTCCTCGTTTGTTATTTACGTTTCGAGTCATTTGTCGCTAATACTAAACGTCACAGCATTCCGCCATATATTATGAAAAACCACTAGTATTTTTCTTCCAAGGATATTTTTAATATTGTCGAAAATTAATCTGAAGAGCTATTATGTAAGACAATCGTAATGGATTGGCTATTTTATTTGCCGTCATAAGTTAGTAAAGCGGTCAACATTGTATGTATCATGTTTCGGCGCAAACCGAGACTATGTTTCATTTTGACTTTAAAAGCAAATATTCAACGATTCGATTCCCATGGTCTTACATTATTATGTAAGACCATGCCCAGCAGATTTACGAAAAATTAGGGTAAGTAATTTATATATTTTAATCTGTCGATTTCACTATCATTTACGGAAATACATAGCTACATAGAAGAAAAGTACATTAAAATTGTATCTTAAACATAGTGAAATTCTGGTTTGCAATTTAATTATACACGTTTACGTAATATTTATTTTTAATGAATAATTATTTTAATTTTAGTAATTAGAGTGAAGAAGATCGTTTAATTAATTAATATTAATGTTTCCGGAACTCAGACGAGACGTTAAAATAATTTAAAAATAAAATAATGCAGCTAACAGATATGTAGGTTGAATAAATTATACAAAG
Organism: Emmelina monodactyla; assembly: GCA_916618145.1. Lineage (NCBI taxonomy): Eukaryota > Metazoa > Arthropoda > Insecta > Lepidoptera > Pterophoridae > Emmelina > Emmelina monodactyla. Next base: position 7,285,704 of record OU745304.1, on the reverse strand, counting down.
AGTTTTGCTCAATTTTACCCTTATATGGTGTTGATGATTCTTAACAAGTTAACAACGTATTTATTAATTAACTTTATCAACATACTGAATAAGTATCAAAAAATATGCATATATTTTCTTACTGAAGAAAAATATATTTACATTACTAGGTTAAACAATAAGTAAGGTTATTATTTAGTTATCGACTACCTAACCTAACCACATTTAGGAAAAACTGCATATTATTAATTAACCAAACAAAACAAAATATTCCACAAGCTTGCTCTAACCTCGACAATTTTCCTGTTCCATATATTGTAACCATCTAGTACAAGAGCTAATCTTAAATCTCGTCTGAATAGAAATTAGGCTGTATGATCTAGGCGTGTTTACACTTGGCGCCGGCGACGCCTACGCAGCAGTTTACTATGCGATAGTAATAACTACAATGGATGGGAACAGACTTGTGCTGTAGGTATAGTATTTTACAGCGTGATTGGAAGAAGACGGAAGGAAAATGATAAAATTTCTAATAGGTGAAAGACGCATTTTTTTAATAAATAATAAGTAAAAAACATTATTGAAGTTACTTAAATAACTTAAGTTTGTATTGTAGATAATGTCTATACATATACAGCGCGACTAGTACCTACTAGGTTTTTTATAAAAGAAACCTTTTAAGGAATAAATTATGATAAAAATGTAGAAAAGCTCTAAATAGGTAATAAGACCATTTTTGAAATTAGTAAAAATTACTTTGTTTTTTTATTTATTTAATGAAAACATTCCGTTAATTTACTCGTCACCCTGTAAATATTGCTACATTATAGTGGTGATTCACAAACGATCGATTTCCAGGAACTATACGTGACACGGGATAAACTTCAAACCGCTGTATAAATGAATATCTAAGTTTTTATTGGTAGTTATTTCGAGCATTAGTGAATTGACACTCGGATTGAATGAATGAAATACTTATAAATAACCTTTCTGTGGCTTGTGGCCGCGATTGATATCTATTGACTTTAAGAAATAGATTAAGTACAAATAGATGGTCTTTAAATTTTAAAGTAATCGCTAGGTGATTACCTACTTCCTTCCTAAAGGATGTAAATGTGGCTGAAAGCAGCCAAAGATAGATTCAAGTAATTACCAAGGTAAAATATAAGGTGTATTTAGAATTTAAGCGTATAATATAGCTCATTAAACTATTTGAATGGCTTCGTAATTTAATGTGCTAGTGAGTAACTACATGTAGGCGTATTTCAAGAGAAACTTAAATTATTCATCTCGTATTGTTTAATATTATAAATTAAGAATGATTATTCATTATATTAGGTATTTACCTACTAAGAAATTAATTTATGTTTATTCTTTACATATAGAACTTACTAGTAAATATGTATGAAAAAAATGTATCAACTAACCAGAAAGTAAGCATAAGAAGTCAGGAAAATTGGGAAAATTCCAATGCTTTCAACCACAACTAATATTTTGACTCTATAACATGCCACAACAGCGCAAACATTCCATGTTGTTTAACATAACGTTGCTCTATGCTAAAAATACTTCCCGTAGTAACTTTGTGTTGGTTTATTTTGACAGGTATTTTGAAATTAGCACACGTAAGTTGCGCAACGTGGCTGTAAACGCCATAAAAATGGTTTAGGGTGCGATTAACGGTGCGTGGACGCATCCACATCCGATCTATTTATTTACAAAACCATTCAGACGAGAAGCTGTACAACTTGTCAATGGGCGAGACAGAGGTATCGGTTTGTGTTTGTCCGTCTCTGTCTATCAATGGTGGCAGGCTGTTTGACGTGCAGCGCTCCTGTCAAAAGTTGAACACGGAGTGTATTTTAGGCGCGGAAGGTGCGCCGGATCAACGAACTTCGTGACATAATCATAAAAGCACGATTTACGTCAATGTGTGCTTTGAGACAAAACATTTCAAAGAGTTGTAGTATTTAACGGCTCCTTGTGTTAGAATTTATGTGGTTTTGATTGTTAGGATTGTGGAAGTTTTATAAACTGCCTTCTGCTTATCTAAAAACCGTTGGACTTTCTTTTCACTTACGTCAAAAAGCGGTAAATTTAGGTTTAGTTTTATTCAAGCACACCCTAACATAGTTTTAGTACAAAACAAACTCTTGTCGAAAAGTCATAACACAGATATTATTATCTCTGGTTCTGTTACAAATCTTTAAATATATTATTAAAGCTCAAAGGTCAAAATTGTTATCGTATTACTTATTTCAATCACATTTAATTAATTACAATTATAATTAAGGCCTTGTAAACAGAACGTATCAGTGATTTGCTAATCGGTGCCTCACCTTTTTTAACAATAGACCATCAATAACATCTCAATCATCTATTTCCTTTTGCAATCACGATTGTGAATTTGCGAAAACATTAACAAATAAGATTAATGATGTGTAAAACTGAATTGTAGCTAATTTAAAATAGCACACGTAGGGCTTGTCGCTTCCAATGAGTTTATGCTATTTATATTTTACAAAACAAAACAAAGATACACCAAGACGATGTCTCCTTACTTTGCTTTAATGTTTGTTTGGTAAATTACTGCGAAATATTAACAAGTAAGTAACATGATTATGTTTTATTGGGTAATATAGTTACAAAGTTAGTAGCTTCTTCAAGCAGGTTAATGATTAACCTTACCTTTATAAAACTCATTATAATATGTAGGTAAGTAGTAAAATCCATAAAATAGGTCAGTAAAAAGATAAGTTATTTAATTAAAGTACAAAATACTACGAATAGATATATATTAAGGTGCTATTTTACGTATATTTAAATTTGATGCCAATCAAAAATTATTTTAATCTCGGGATATAAACAACAAAACGGAAATTTCAAAAGTCCCAATTTTCCCCACTGCACGCCAGTAACCTAGCTCAAAGTACCCATAAAGATAAATCTAGTCTAGCCATACAATAACCGGAGCCTAATACCCCAATACCGTTCGCTATAGAAGGGATCATGGCCTCTAAGTGATAGTAAAGCGGTATACCATATTAAAGGTAGTCGTTATAAGTGCACTCGCCCACGTATAACAATGGTGACGGTGAAACGCACATCTGTGACCTAATTTCGTCCAAGGCCATCAAGGGCCCGGTTAATGCGATTTTGGTAGTGGATCTGCGTGATCACTTGTAAGTCTTGTAGCGCTGTCATCGCGTGCGCATACAGATTCTCTCTCGATGGTATTGCTAATTGTGAAGATACAGGGAGTTGTCTTTGTTTTGTTTTTGCAAATTTAAGGAGCGGTCGTCTTGCCTGCACGCTCTCTGCGCACCCCGCGCCGCCCCACACCCACCCCGCTCTCGCCCGCTGCTCGTCGCTCGTCGGCTCGGCTCGGCCGCGCTCGGCCCGCTTCGGCATCCGTCGACTTTTCGTTGAATAACACTCGTTATTCTTCGTAAAGCCACTTCGTCGTGTTCGTTTGCGAGGCGCAATTTTCATTGCGCTCGCGAACAAGTTTCATAGAACGAACAAGTGCACTTGAAAATCGCCTTCAGCGTCGTACTCGGACACCTTCGGGGGATAACGAAGAGTACGGAGGTCCCGCCCGAGACCTCGGTTTTCCCCTTCAGGGAACACCGCTGTCGGAAGCCTTCGGGATCACTGGCCTTGGGGGGTGCCCCTAGTCAGCCCCGTCGAGCACGCACACTTACACCCTCTCTCGGGCGTAAGACATCGAGAGAGGTACACGTTGTACTCACCACACTATAGGCACACACCCTCCTGCCGCACACAATCCCTAGGCAGGGGGTCCGCACTCCACGCCGGGGCACTCCAACCCCGGCAGCACACTCTTGGTGCTACTATTGTGTCTGTGGTTGCTACCACCATGCCCGACCCGTCTCCCGGCGAACAAATCGCCGAACTAAAGGCGCAAATAGCGCGGTACCAGCGATTCATTGAGAAGCTGTTGCTGCAGAATCCTTCTGCGGCCGGCGACTTCCTGATCGAGGTGCCGGTTAATTGCGCCTCTCCTGCGCCCTCAGCGCTCCCCCCGACCCCCGCGTCCCCCGCGGCTTCTTCATTCGTTCCGCTCACACCTATGTCCCCCGAGGTGCGACCGAACTTCGCGCGTCGCCCGCGCAGACCTTCGTCCGTGGCCGCTAGTAGCGAGTCATCGGGAGAATCCGACAATTCGTTGGAGTCCGAAATGGAAGCGCAGACCTGCGTATCCAACCAATCCTCAGATGAGGAAGGCTTCCAGGAAGTCACTCCGCGCAAGAAGCGCAAGAATCGATCGTCTCCGATCGATAAGCCCCCGCAAAAAGCGGCTAAGGTGAGCGCGTCTCCGCGCGCCGCCCCTAGACGCAAAACTCCTGCGGCTGCGTCTTCATCGACGCAACAAGCCGCCTCCACTTCCGGGCGCAAGCCCCCCTCCCCCCCGCCTCTCTTCATCCGGGACAAGGCGTCCTGGGAGAAGATTTCGCAGCAGTTTCATGCTGCAAACATTCCGTTTACATCTGCTCGCAATACCCCGCAGGGTATCCGCGTGCAGCTGTGCACCCCCGACGGCTTCAGAGCTGCCACCTCCCTCCTCCGCAAGGAAGACGTAGGGTTTCACACCTACGCACTTGAGGAGGAGAAACAACTCCGCGTCGTCATCCGCGGAGTTCCCAAGGAGTTCGATTCCGAACTCATCCTAGCGGACCTTAAGTCCCTAGGATATCCAGCTCACGAGGTGCACAGGATGTACCTCACTCGTACCAAGGCCGCCCTGGACTTAGTCCTCGTGGTCTTGGACCGCTCGAAGGCCGGGAAGGCCATCTTCAACCTTACCAAGGTTTGCGGCCTCTCAGGCCTGTCCATAGAGACCCCTCGCAAGAAGGGTATACCTGGCCAGTGTCATCGCTGCCAGTTATATGGTCACTCGGCGAGGAATTGCTTCGCAAAGCCTCGCTGCGTCAAGTGCCTGGGGGACCACGGCACCGCTGACTGCACACGTGACAAGTCCAGTCCTGGCTCGGGCCCGCCTAGTTGCGTGCTCTGCGGCCAGGCCGGCCACCCGGCAAGCTATCGGGGCTGCCCCAAAGCGCCTAATCGCAACCGCAGGGTTGCTAGGCGTAACGCCCCCTCCGACCCAAACCGTCGGGCCAAACGGCCCCCCACCACCCGCGAACCGGCAGCCTGTCCCGCTCCCGCTACCGGTATCGCCACCGCGGCCCCTCTGCCGCCCCAATACTGGCCCCCACTACCGGGCTCATCAGTGGCTTCTCCCCCTTGCGGTCCCCCGCCTGGGTTTCCCCCCACCCCTCCCACCCCGCCGACTGCTTCACAGCCGGTCGCGGATATTCAATTGTCCCCTGCCAGAATGGAGGCCTTAATAAGGTACTTCAACTCCCGGGTCCCTCAGATCCTGAACGACTTCTTCGCTCTGCCGCAGACACCCTAGTGACACCAACACTCTCACTACTCCTACATGCCCTCCCCCCGCCGGCGGGGGGTACTTCTAAATCCGATGCCGGCCAGATGGCCGACTATCAGGATGCGACCCGCTGAGTTTCTTGCTGGATTCTTCTCAGAGAGGGACCCCTTACGAACCAGTGTAGTTTACATGATAGCAACGCCCTAAGCCGAGGTCGTCCCAACTGGGAACCCTTAGGCAGTTGCATCGTAGGTAGGGCCAAACTACTTACAGGCTGAGCGCCTTAAGCGCTCGCCATCCAAGCTCGGTGAAGCTGTGAAAGCCGTCATGTGGCTAACAGCAAACAACAGACAGAAAAAAAAAAAAAAAAAAAAAAAAAAAATGTTTTGTTTTTGTATTTGTTTTTATACAACTGCTACAGGAGGGAGAGTAATGTTTATGGACATAATATTTGTTCGAAGGTAATGATTAAGATTGGTTAGTTATAGACACTTATTTGTAAAACTTAAATTGTATTTTTTATGTAGATACGCATCTTAAAGAAATGTTTGGCGCATACAGCAATAAATATCAACGTTTCCAATAAAATGCATTCTAATAGATTCTTAACAATTTCATATTTTTTTAATAAAACTTCTCAAATTCCAAGTTTACAAACAAACATACACGCCCACGTGCAACGATTTCGAACAATAGCAACGATTTTAAATCCGATAACGGTATTGCTCCGATTTGGTGGCGATAGTCCCCGAATAAGGCACACGAACGGACCCGACAAAGGTTTTATGTGATTCGGTCGCGGGGTGCGCGGGCGCGGCGACTTTCCCACACTTGTCAAATGTGGACTTCTTTCTATAGAATTGTTTTCTGATAAAGCATTCTTGTCAATATATTGTAATTTATTAAACTTTGGTTTTAGGAATTTTTGGTATTGAGTTTAAACTGTATCATAAGTGAGTGGTAAATAATACTTAATCGGATAGTGAAGTTTCCTTCTTCTTTCACACCTTATACTTCTACCTTTAATTTTGCAATAAATATGAGGAAATTTTTGTTTTTCTTTTAACCTTATTTTTTTTTATTACCCTTAAGACCGATTGGGTTAATTTAATGCTAGACCTTGTCATCGATCTACATTTCCACCCATAGCTAGACACACTAAGAACCCCTCGGATTATGTGAGGCTGCCACATTTCCGTTTCTGTGGTCACATAAATTTAACCCTAAGCCGGGTAGGAGGTCCTCTTGTAGGTTTTCAATAAAATGCTTTTAAATTATTTAGTTAGTAGAACGACTTTGATAAATTATGGTCACATTATGTTTATTTGCTTCGGTTAGATTCGTTGCGTTAAAAGTGTCGAATGTTTTTATCCTAGTTTTATGGTAGAACTTCAAATTTTATTCAAAGCACCAATACCGCCCTAAAACAAATTAAGTATTCAACTAACTTTTTTCCTTTTCCTTAAGTTATGTGAAGTCATGTGAACCTGGCAATGCACTGCCAATGCAACATTTACGTCAGACATGTTATGTTATGCTAATTAAAGCTCAGTTATTTAATTAAACCACATTTTTTTTTGTTTACATTTTGCTCATCCCATATTAGGAGTTCTATAAGTATACCTATCACATTTTATTGACCCGTTCAATTAAAACCGATAAACATTCAAATATAAATTAAGCTAGATAGCATTCCAATATACCAGTAGTTTGTGTCTGCATTAGAACTGACAAGTTAATAGTGTATAACAGAAGTACAAAGTGGAACAACTGCTATACAATACCGCGTTTGTCTAATTAACCCGTGAATTGTAATTGAACTTCTATAGACATTTGAAATAACACGGAAACGCAGGTCAGTAATAATTATGAGTAGCTTAGTTTTAATTAAGCACGTGTTTTATAATTATTTTGTTATAGGTTTATTAAATATTATTCAAGTTTTAAATAGATCTTAGAAATAGATCGTGTGCCACTTAGCGTTTTGAATGAATAAATAACAAGAGTATCAAAGGCTTTTCAGTTAATAACCTTGGAAACTATTACTACTCGTATTTAAAAATATAATAAACAAAGGAAGATAACTGAAATTTATAATAGAAGGCAAACTACCCATCCTATAGCAACAGAAATGGAGTCGTGTGAAACTATAAGGTTGAAATACTGAATCATACATTTTCATGTGCTCTAGGCATTGATTATAACAACATGATTTGATATGTAAATCTAGATAATCACCTTCCTACACGTGACTCAAGCTGCAATCTTCCTACTCACAATGAACTTCAATGAGTCATCTTCACTGTAAAATCTTGAAAGGATTTTGACCCCAAAACTGTTTCAATTTTCCAATAATCAGTAGGTACACATTTATTGGAAGTTATAAGGTAAAAACAAACTTTTCAACCTAAATAAACTCCATGGGTTAAAAGTTCCGATACGCTAGAAAGAGTAATATGCAAGTAAATGTACTTCGATTTAGTATTGAAATAGTCCTTCGTCTCGGTATTTGAATTAATTTTCAAAGCTGTGAGAGCATTAGCACAATCTGGCCGTAAATCTCTAACTTCGCTGTAGCGCTATCTGCCGCTTTTATCGAAACAAAACGAAAGAGGCAAATAAGCTACGAAGTTTCTTAGATCTTCGTTAGATACGATACTATTTTTAACATTAATAAATTACTTTGTATTAAATAGACGAAACTTATTGTTGTCGCTTAACGTTTAGATAAACAGTAAATAAGCACTTGAAGTTAGAATAGCAAACGTGCTTTCAAACCCCGAGGTCACACATAAAGACTTATACCAAGGATTAACCAAATAAATTCCAAATTATATAATTCCTATGTAAATCTGGCTAAACCGCACTGAATCACTCATAATAGCTGTATCACTCATACGCATAATGCGACATTTGGTCCGTCAAATATAGCCGCGGTTTACTCGCGCGAAACGCACCGCCATAGACAAGACAGACGCGTGCAGCGTGCGCGTGCGACTCCCAAACTAACCCGCCAAGCTAAAAGCATCCAGTGAGTAAAAGCTCTGTTAGACGGAGACAGATAGCAAACTCTGAAGGAAATTCTGTAAACAGGTAGTAGGGAAATTGGAGCGTGAAAATCGGACGCTGTTATTTTCATGTGCTTAGTTGACGATGAAAGATTTAATAGGTGTTTTTTCTAAACACAACATAACCTAGTAAATGGTGCAGTGTTTGAGGTTAAATGGCTTGAATAACTGCTAATAAAGTCAATAATGTTATTTAATTATGTCATCCCCTATTTCCAAAGTATTGATTACTGGCCAAATAAACTTGATATCTTATTAAAGTCTAGTCCGGTAAGCAATTATACTTTTAAAAACCCACAAAAATGTTACCAAGAATCCTAGCATTGTTTATATGTCTGTATGAATTTCACCCATTTCTCGCGTTTTTCCTCACTCACCTTCTAACTCAATACTTGAAACTTTCCACATAATCCTGACTTTGCTCTCCACAACTCAGTCACCGCAGACGCCTCTCGTTCTATCAGTTTGTTTGATCTCGCATGTATTCTACAGACACACGTGTGACTCCGTATTTCCTGGAATGCCTATTCCTGAAAACCTCAAAATATAGTCGCCTTTATACCGAGTCTTATAAGAAATCTATGAACAAATATTTTACGAGTTAGTGTCATCGTAGTAAAATCAAACCACGACATTTTTTTGGTCTTTTTGTCACTAAATAACCTATTCTTTGCGTAACCCACCGTTTTAACTAAGCTATTCTTAGTAAGTGTCAACCTTTTGTGGTTTGTCTGTCACGAAGTTAAAAAAATCTTTTGTCGAGCAACCTGAGATGTCCGGGAAGCCATCTCTTGACCTAACTACATTTTTAGTTCTTTTGTATCTACGCCCCTGCCACACGGTGAGTTGTCACATTTAAAGGGTTAAATTATGTTAAATTATTATCACGTAGGTGGTTAAAGCTACTCTATGGTAGATGGTGATTGTATTTAAATGAATGTTGGAAAATATATTCGACTATTTTAGAACTTAATGTTGCAATATACGATTAGGTTCTGCGGCCTATTTCGTGTGCATGATACACGTTGAGATACTGAATTTCATAGCTATTGCATCGATACCATGTGTCTACAAGTACCAACAATGTACAAAGTGTTGTGCAAGAAAATATTAAACATAAATAAAATAAGCAGGCATTCGTATATTTATATCTAAATCCTTATAAACCACGCAACGGGATATAATACGACTATCGAGAAGGGTTGTAATACGATAAGTGCAGCTTCTATTCTAAGGAAGAATATTTTTTTTTCAAATGCGAATGTTTCTGGTTAAGTTATTAGCATATATTATTCTTGCACATTTTTACACAATATACCCAACGTATTTAAAATAATTTGATAGACTACCTTCGTGCTCATATTAAACTTAGTAAAATTAACTTTGGGCACTATTGAGAAGGTATTTTTATGTGATTGACAATGAAATGTACATAGTTTATTGATCTTTACAATATATCGGCAAAGCACAAGTTTAGCAGTAAGAGTTTACATGAAATTCAAGTCTACTTTGATGCCAATTATACAAACTATAGTGTGTAAAGCCGGTAGAGCACAATAAGCACGACACGAGCAGATATTGGCCTTTTTTGACATTATTTGAACCAAAAATAATGCTCGATTAAACGCTAAACCACTAATATCATTTAAACTTAATTGTGTCTAGTTTGATTTTAGGTTTATCTTTCGTCTGCATTTATACCTAATATTTTACGTTTAGCATTTGAGACGCTGGTCTCTACATTGGTTACAATACTCCACTAACAAGTGGTAACCGTTTCATCACATTTGTACTCACGCAATAATAGGTAACTAGGGTCTAAAATCGGAATAAACTTTCGTCTTGCGTTTTGTATTAAGGTCATTCATGGCTTACTATCAACATCCTAGACGCTGTAACGCGTTGTTTGTTTCTTTCTTTTTTTTCCAGACTAACACACCGATTATGTGGCCCTAAAGTTAGTTGCATTAAGCACTTGTGTTATAGGTACCACACAATGGACTAGGTGAGAACTTACTTACACCCAGACACGAGACAATATCGAAAACCATTTTACGAAATTGGCCCGACCCGGGGATCGCACCCGGAACCCATCCGCTTAGCAGTCCGGTGTATATACCGCTGCACCACAGAGGTCGTCATAACCTATTAGTTACAGTAAATACTCCACGATCAAGTGGTAACCGTACGCCACTACAGGTGGAGTTGTCGGCTATTTTCGCCACATTTCGCCACGCTCGCCACGCAGTCCGCCGCCATCAATGAACGCACGGCGAAGCGTGGACGGTGCTTTACTGCGACTTAATAGTTTTGATACTTGGTTGAGATTTTGTTTTTGTTTTGACGATGCATTAAGTGCTTCTGTTTCTTCCCGACAAATCAAATATTTGGCATAAGAACCACTATACGATGAATATTAATAAAAAGAATTGTGTAGGAAAAGTAAGCTGACACGAAAAAAAAACGAATAAAAAAAAAAGTCCAGCAAAATCGAATAGAATTTAGAAGAAAATATTTTAGGGAAAATAATTAAATGGTCGACGCAGCACGCACCTTAATCTGGTACCTTGAACAAATAGTGATTCATATCTGGCTTCCAACAAGTGCATTGCATAAATTGCAAAGTATCAAATTCAGTTATTCCAACAAAACCCACAAATATAAATAGGTGGTCTTATTTCTTATTTACGACTGTTACGGTCTTTTAATGTGAAACTTTTTATGATAAACGCGGCTTTTAAAGTCTCGCCGTGTTACTGAAGCTGCAATAAGCTTGCAACTGGGTTTGAAGCAATTAATTCTGCGCTTGTTTATAAATATTTTATTACTAGTCCATTTAATATAGGCTTAAATACGTCATGTTCAAACAATATATGTAGGCTAATAGATACCCCGATTTTAAACATCATGTTCAATAAATAAATCGCCAGACTACTACTACACATCAATATATGCTTAAGTAAGTGCAGCTAGCTATTGTGTTAAAAAATTAACTAGGGGAGAAACTAGTTACACCCAGACACGAGCCAATGTCGCAAACATTTTTTACGATATTTTCCCGATTCGGGGATCGAACCCAGAATCATCCGCTTTACAGTCCGGTATGGTAACGGCTGAGCCACAGAGGTCGTCGAATATTGTAATTATACTCCAAACTCCACATAGATAAGTAGGTAGGTATTAGTCTATTTTCCAAAAGTTAAACTTGATATTGTCCATATATCCATAAAAGTTTCAAACCAATACAATGCCAAGTTTCAAAAGTTCTACAGTAGTAAAATCAAATTTGTCTAGCCGCTGAATTGCAGTCCGTGGCCAATGGGCTGTAAGTAAATATCTAAGCCAATTGAATTTATTTACTTCATTCTAAAAACGTTATACATTACAGTGTGTAATGTGTTAGAATGAAGCAAAATCAAAGAAGGTAAAAAATTACCATGTACGTTAACTCCAATCAAAATATTTAAAATACCAACAACCCACACATTTTTTAATTCCATTCCAGTGACTTCAACCAACGAAACTTGCAAATTACCCACATAATGACCCGTTCATGTATGGGTCCTTATTTTTATTGCATTCTTGCAAGTACCTTCAAAAGTTTGGCTCAGACAGCCAGATCGAATCTTACTTGGTAACGACCAAATAAAATCGGTCGAGACAGATCCGAAGCGAGTGACTCACGGCTTGAGTCACACTCACCTTTCCTAGCTCACAATAGCGCGGTGGTATACAGTATGCAACCATCTATAAAGAAAGTTACAATAGTTATATTAAAGTTTAATTTAGTAAAGGATTGTTACCTAAAAGATAGGTTTGGTATGCAACTTCATAAGCATTGAAACTGGAAATTGATTTTTTTTAAACCAAAGTTACACCATGGAGCAAATTGAACTCAACTTAAATATGATGAAAGCACTATATTGGGATTAAGCTTAGTAAAATCATACAAGTATTAATTCCTACAATATAACGGGTGTAAAAAGACCACTTCCGAAGCCTGAAACCATGTATTCTTGAGCCTAAATAGTAACTAAATTAACTAACAGTATACCCAGAAAACTCAATTTAAAAAAGTTATTAAGGATTGAAAAGTCAAATTTGCCGCTTGAAATCATCGCTCACACATCAACTGTGTCGGTTCAAGTGCGATTATTTACATTGCAAATTAAATTAAAACCCTATTTAATTTGAAATCATAGCAAAATCTGATAGTATTATTGCAATTAATACCAAAATTTTGGAAAACTACGAGAACAATTTTTTTTTTAATCATAATTTTTTTTTTGCTTAAAACGTAGCCAGTACCCCTCCAGCAATGCCCCGTTTTTGTTTTCGGAAGCAGTTTTTTTACACCCCGTATACCCATTACGAATATTGTCCTGTTTATTTACTGCATACCACCATCCAATACCTACAAAAGTTAAATATAGTGTCACTAAATCTAACCGCACTATCATTTGTAACAGCTGAAACGTATAAGCTGCCTACTTACTTATTACGTGGATTTAGTTTATTGTCTCTAACGATAGAACATAGTAGAGTCCCAGCGCTATGTTGTAAACGATTGACATGGCTTAAATAAATATGTACCTTACTCCTTTATGTTAATGACATAATTTGGGTAAACGGTTCATTATTCGATATGTGTATGTATGGAGGAAGTGAAATTAATTTGAAAGTACATTTAGCTACTTAAGAAATAAATAAATAGTGAATCGGTATCAAATTACCCTAGATTTATTTTTCGAGAAGGAGGCATGTGCTCAAATATTGGGACATAATAGGCTATTATTATTATAATAAATATAAATAACATTGAATTCCAGGTCTACCTTCAAAACGTAAGTACATTCACATGATTTGCAGCTCACCTAAGTAGAGCTCGTTACTTAGGTCCGTCTGTTTTATTCAAAATAAAAATAATTCTATTGCCTACGTAGAGTAAAATAAACTGTACAATTTAATGACATGGTCACATAACGTTACTTCACAACATTTACTTTTCATTCTATTCAATTTAGACCCTTCAGGCCGTCGTAATCGAATTGCACCAATCAGAGCGCCATAAATCAAAATAATTCGGAGTTCGAAACAATTATGGCGGTAAATGGGAAGGCGGGAAACGAATTTGTACACAGCACTCCATTAAAGAAGCAGTAGAATTTATTAGGGGGTGTTCAGGTAGATGCATTATTTATATGACACAGAAAATTAATAATAGTCCACGCGGTTTAATGAGCACATTGCCTTATGAAATACGGTGTTGTTTTGTTTCAAGACGCAAAGACAGACTATTGAGATTGTTTAAAAACAAATTAAAGCTACGCTTTCGTTGCGTCATTTTTTTATAGACACAAATAGTAGGCTTAGTACGTACCTAACACATAAAATTCGGAATTAAAGAGATAATTACTTTGTAGCGTTAGTATTTGTGTGTCTGTTTGTAACGTTGTTTTATTTATGTAAAATTGTGTCTTAATGGCGTTTTTTTTGTTTAATTTATTATTTATGTTTGGATAATAGTTGGACTTTTGATGTACATATTTATTATTTTTATAACGTGACAACGACCACGACGGTGGAACCGTTTTTTTTTTCACAATATAAAGTGTTCGTTACTTTGTAATAAAAAAAATATATCTTTAAAATAATCAACAGCAACCAGACTGCATATCCACCGGTCGCTTATTCATTTTCCTAATTAACATTAATTTCGAGGGTATTCCATTGACGACATCCAAACACAAACAGATTCAAAGCACGGTTTTGTGAACAGTTAAACCAATTATATCGGTATACGAGTGGTAATGAACCAAGCTAACTCGAGCCCTGAATAACAATCGCTTGTAATCAATAATTCATTTAATCAGCTAATTGAAATCATATGGACGCACTTTCCAAATTTACGAAATCATTAAGTCAACTTTTTTAAGCGAAATTACTAAATTTTCGGTTAAGTGAACGTAAAAGATCAATCAACTGAGAAGTTATTTACAAATAAAATAATAAATATTAAGTGTTTATAAATCAACTACTTTAGAACATATTTATCACGATTTCATCTTAACGTCCGTTTAACACTTGTGAGTTATAACTTAATTCAAAACGTACAATATGTCTTCAAATCCTAGACTTTAGGATATAAATCGTATTGATCATGTCTGAGTACGCGAGTATCAAGTGTTTAGTAGGAGATAAATCATCGCACGCAAACATACAGACACACAGCCGGCCACGATTAACAATAATTTCGTTACCAATTGGAATAAATCTAAATTAAAACGGAGAGTTATGGGGCGAGTCCACAAAAATGCTTTGATTGGAACCCAGTTTTTGGAGATTTAATTTAATTAGGAAATCAATAGCATAAGAATCAACAGCCTAAATCAGCCTACAAACATCATCTTATTTCTAAAGTTAAAGTTTCTGAATCATGAAATGTTATGAAATTCTTATACTTATAGAAATATTTAGCTTAGTCGTAATGAAGTTACCATTAATAAAAATAAAATGTATTCATTACAGTTAGAAACGAGTACAAAATATTATAATTCGCTTGATATAACCTCGTAAGAAAACATCCTAAAAGTGACACTTCTTAATTGACACGTTCAAGTAAGTGGAGCGTGTTCGCTGTGAAACATTATATTTGATGTATGGAACAAATTAACTACAGACTGCATATTAACACTTTGCACACATTATTTAAATTATAAACGTTAGTATTTTGCAATACTTATACAGATTTTAATACCTAACAGAATGCTATGAGACTTATTATTTTGAGAGCGTTTATTTTCAGTTCATATTCATATTTTTAAAAAAACTTTGTAGACAATTACAAAAGTATAATAATAATAGCCCTACGGCCTATGGCTGCAATGACGATGATTTTTAAATTTCTGTGCAGGAAGTTTTAAAATGGTCTCTCATACAAAAGTTAGTTTACGTTCCGATGATACAAGTTTTCACAACGCAGTTCTAACAATGAAAATGCGTAAACTCATCCCATTGTTTTTGAATCATCGTTGTCTTGTTTTTGTAATGGGAAAAGACAAAAGTTTTTATTATATAGGAGGCTGGTTATTAAAAAACAATAGAATGTTCGAACCCCTCTTTTTGCAAATGCTCGCAAAAATCGTCTTTACTGCATTGTCTGGGCACCCGGATGGATTTGTAAAGAATTCTCCAATTGGATTAGTTTTTTGTAGCTTTAATATTTTTATAGTTATAAAAATTATTCATAGGTACACACAAATTAAAGCCTTTCGCTATCACCCGAAATATATAAATAAGGGCAAAAAGCATACCAACCCTGGTAACTCAGTGATTTTTCAGGACAAATTATATTACTCGAACGCCGTAGACTGACCACCCGGAAAAGGTAATTCAATTTCCACCGCTGGCTAGACTTAAAATTCAAAAAATCAACGCCACAAAATGGATATAACCTCTACTAAAATCAGTCGGATTTAGTAAGCGCCGTTCATTTGTTTTGCAGCAAAGTTTTCTCTATGCGCCTTAGCTCGAGTATGCTTTCAGTTTGGAAAATATTTATTTCCGAAGAACAAAGATATTTAAATTACCAGTAAGAAGACTTCATTTCCATTTCCAAGTTAAGATTTGACTTGCATTCTCAAGTACTGTCTCCGCTTGACAGATTAATTTCCACCAGAAGGAAATAAGTGCAAGTCATTCCAGTTGCCTGTGACAGCTCTTTCAAGTGCCTCCCCCGCATGTTCTTTGTATAATTAGATGGCTAATAAGTCGCTTGTTCAAATACCCGGGTCTTGTGAAACTGCCAATAATAATTAGGGAACCCTTTGCTAACTGGCAGGAAAGCTTTCGTGGAAAATGTGTTGAGTTTTATCGTATTGGTTTTTCCTAATCTTTAGAATAATGTTTTGGATTATTGAGAGTGAAAAAAATACCAAAAAAGTTGCCTTAGAGTAGTAGAGAAACATATTATAACATATTTAGGAATCCGGGATTACGGGGTATACAAAGAAAGTCAGAATAAATAACAGTAAAAACATACACATTTATTCCAAACAAAAAACTCCGTAATAAATATCAATTCCTTAGTCATCTCCGCATACCCCATCTCTCACTTTCGGAAGCAATTTACAAAATAAACTGCCACAAAACAAAATCTATGAGAATGGGGTGCATCCTCAATGCACTCTTCCTAAATCAAAAACAGAGTAAAACTACACATACATACGAACTCCTACAATTGGGGAAGAAGAGATAACTCTATCTAAACTACTTTATTTTCCAAAGTAAACTGCACTAATGAGAGAAAATAGAAACACTGAAGGGTGAGAATAAATAGTTGTGTCGTAAAAATAACAACATCCGAGGTTGGACACGACAATCTGATTAGGGATAAAACAACAGAATATATTTAGAACTCGTAATTATAGAGACGATAATGCCTAAGATAAATGAAGAGTAAAAGTGATACAATATTTTTAAATGCATACATTATTTTCGTTATATGGCTAGTTAAAATGATTAACTACAGAATTCTGCCATTGCCAAACATTGTTGGCTAAAATCGATCAAAAAGTATGTACTTCCTTAGATACCCACCTCTACTCAATTCAATACCAACTCGGTTACCAGTTACAAATCAATGCAATGCAATTCCTTATCTACACATATAAAAATAAAGTTTATTTTCCTAGAAACAGTCGTAATCGTTTTACGCTGTATAAAGAAATAAGGAAAAAGGTGAAAAGGGTGGCAAAGCTGATAATGGGGCTGATATTACCAATGTTATTGTCAATGAAATGATGGGACTAATCTTAGATCTAGTAAAGATAGTACAACTTATCTTTGCGTCCTCCCTTTATGCTTCAACTAGTCTGTTTTTGACTGGTCTGGCCGAAGTAATGCCTTATTGTTTAAAGTTGCATATGAAAAGCAACTCACGCATTCAACTTCGAGAAAATTTTGCTTATTTCCCCTAATGTGTCTTAAATTCAGATCATTCATATTTATTTGTAAAAAACTAGAAAGAAATAAAAGAAACGTTGAAAGTTGAAAATATTCAAAAGGTATTAAAAAGTGTGCAAGCTTTTGTAATAAAACCAAGTGCAATATTTTTAAAACATTACTCCTGGAAAGGCTTTCTAAAGTTGCTCTCAACAGATTTGCATGCAAAATGTTCTTACAACTTCCACGAATAGGAAAGCACTCGGTACCTAAGGTGTTGTAAAGATATCAAAGTACTTTGCTCTTAAACTTTATGCTTTCTTTGTAAGCTTTATGTAGTTTTCTAGTATCGTCGTTATAAATCCTTCTCTAGGATATACTGTGTCATAAAAGAAATACGACAAAATAAAAAAGGAATCCTCACATTAAATAGGTATTTTAACATTTAAGTTAAATGAAGGTAAAGATAAATAAATTGACGCGTTCATTAAGTATTCTTACCTCAATGGTTGTTTTGCCAGACTCTTGCCATTTCATGAGGTGCTCTCCCTTCAGCGACCAGCCCGGGGCGTAGCTGATGAGCCCCGCGGCCCCCGCCGCCCCTTCCCCCGCGGCCCCCTTGGTTGCTACGTCACCGGCCTCCTTCGACTTCTTCGGGCTCGTAGGAAGCCGGAACAATCGGCCGTGGAGCTTGCAACTTTTCGAAGGGGAGAAGAAAAACGAGCTCTTTTTGGGCGATTTCTCTTCGTCCGATGCTTTCGTTCCTGAATCGGTGGCATCTGGTTGATCTTCGTTTGTTTTGCTTGTTGACGGTTTCGGGCCAGTGGTCTCATCGGCGACGAAGAGTAAAGTTCTTTGTACAAAGGGTGTTGCTTTATTGTAAAACTCGAAGGGCTCCGGTACTTTGAAACTGGCTGGTATTGTGGTGCGGTGGGACTTTGAGAATCGGCGCTCCATGTATTTCCTTGCCATATCATTGCATCAGTAAGTTCAAAATTTCTAATTCACTTTGCAAACCTAATTTATAATATATCTTGTTGAATCAACTTCAATGGCAACTTAAATGACTTACTGATTATCAATGTTTTCATTTATAGAATATGCTTAGGCATTAATGCAAAAAATGCTGATAAACGTACTAGTACGCAAAATAAACCGAGCAAAATAAATCCTCGTAGGGGTTGTAAGATGGGGTGGTAAACCTGTACCGACACATATTACCTCAAAAATTCGAGTACATGCTTCTATTCCAACCAATTTAAAAAAAAGAAAATATTATAATTATACATATAAAAATAATAATAATAATTCAAATTAATTTAAACTTAATCGTCTATTAGTTAATTATTAATTTGGTGTTTTTTATCGTCTTCAAAGATATTTTTTTATATTGTAACTATTCCGACTAGTGGCTTCAGACTAATGGAGTCCATTTTAATATCCACACAAGCATATCATTTTAGATACGTCGAAAAATATTATTTCTAAAATCTTGTTGAAATCATATCATTTGCATCAATAATCAGATTTACTTCGACATAGAACCGCCCGACCTCCTGAAACTTCGTTCTACCCGCAGGTTGCAATTTTCACGCCGATCGATCCAAGTGCGTGAGTAAACACTACACCCCAAATTATTTTACCAACCTTCAAAACACTTGACACAACCTTATCACTTACAAATAAGGTTCATAATATTACAAACAACCGCACAAGTAACATTGTTAATGCAGGTTTCATCTGCTGAAGAGGACAAAGTTTCGGTTTTACAAATTGGCGCTCTTAAAGATCATATTTCAAAGAGAATAAAGTTCAATTTGGCTTAAACAGGTAACAGTAACAGGTGCCGTCAGAATTTCATTATAGGAGGACTGTAATTTTCTTTGGCGAGACTTGAAAACTCAGTCAACAAAAAGGCAAACAGGTAAATTGTACCGAAATCTTTTAAAATGTTTTGGAGACAAAAATATTGGGTTACCCCCAAAAAGCTCAAATTGAATTGTTGAATAGAATAAATTAATGATTTATAAGCTAACTTTAGCTTTTGTAGATTAATATCAAAAACACCCCTATAAAATTAATTATGAAGGTTCCAATTTCCATACTGTTTTTCACGGTATTGTCAAAAATGTATCACGAAAACCGGACCCCTTTTATTTGTCATCACGCATAGAAATCAACCCCAGGTCAGAAGGGAAATTAGAAATATTTACCCAAGTATATGTAATTATTTATTTTGCTTTTATACCTATGGCAGTAACGAACATCTAATGCAAGAGATAATTATAAACAAAAAAAAAACTTGAACAAGAGTATTCAATATACATTAACATAATATAGTTAAATGATTTTCTTTGTTAACTGCATCCTTTTAGGCTCTCTGTTTGTCTTAAACTATAATAACTTCAAAACTTAAATAATAAGATCCTTTATTTTTGCAGAACTAAATTCGAATTCGAATTTCCAAAACTTATCGTATCGCACTATTATATAGTAGCTTTCCTCACTTTTATATCGACCGTAGTTTTGACCGCTGTTCTTTCTGAGACCCCAAAATCGTGACTTCGATTATCTCCATTGAACAGGCGGTCAATCTCCTATAAGCCGGACATTGGGGAGCGACATATTTGTGGCTATAGTAACATACATATATTTGTTTCATTTAACATAGGAATGCGATATTTTTTTTTGGAATAAGGCTACAGTTATGGGATTGTAGAGTCAAGACAGATAATATTTTGAGCTGATAATAAGCACTTTACTCGTAAATAGTCATCAGGAACATTTTAAAGTTAGCACCACATTATAAAGTAACATTTTCAGTAAAAATACTGAGTTGTAGACATGTATAAAATGTTCTTATATTCCACGAAATAAACCCAAATCCGAAGATCAGTGTCTCATTTTTCCTAAGAAAATATCCCCCTACGTCTCCTTTGTAAATAGCTAGCGAAGGGGAATTATTACTTTTCGATGACATGCCGAATTCAAACCACCCTGTATATAGATTAGGGGACACGATCACTTGACCTAGCTGTACACCAATGGGGTATTGAACTAGTAGTAAAACAAAATTGAACTTTTATTCCTTTTTGATTCGATTTGGCGTTGATTTATTTAATTTTAATTGAAGAGATAGGGTTCGATTAATTTATGTTGTTTGTGGTTGCGTTGTGTCACACATTCCATGGAAATTAGGCTGCCTTTTGGTAGAAGTAGAAGAAGAATATGTATCTTTAACTTTATACTTATTTTTTTTTAGGTTATTGAATGTCATAACTGGCTAGTTAGTAGCATCTAAACAGTTTTCTTTTTCATCTCTTTTAGTCCTAATCATTTGTCAGTCGTCTAATTAAAAAGAAAATAAACAGATATAATGGTTTTAGTTCAGAAATAGCCGAGCACCCCATGCCCGCGAAACTAGAATCTAAATCTACCCGCATCTTCTACTGTTTGGACAGCGATGGCGTCTTTTTGTATTTGGATTTGAAGATTCACACTTGGGAGTGTCATCCTTTGATATTTTATAGATGTAAGGTATTCAGTTTATGACGAAGGTAAGTGTGACTATACATATTTTGTGACTTTAAAAAAACCTTAACTTTTTTGAGCACAGCCTTTATAAAATAATTCAATATTCAACTTTTTTATTCAATTAAATTGAATTGTAACTCTTCGATTTAGTCTGACCTTGTTTAAAATCAACTACCGTGTTTATTCTCCGTCTCCGAGAAAAGACCAACATCTAAAGACGGTCAGAAGCTTAATTAAGGTGTCGCCAACAGTCAAACCGAATTAAGTTCTACCAAAACCCAGGAGACAGGTCGGCGAAGGGGAAAAGTGACATATTTAATGCAGTACTGAGTACAGACGCCAACACAAATCCGTACAACTAACAATTTACTACGTCTTTAAATGTTGCCAGCGTTGTTCACCTTATAACTCCTGCTTTGATAAATAGTCATAAATTCTTACATAGAAAGTGCACTTTATTGCCGAGGACATAAAATTGAATTTGCAATCATTTCATAGCAGTTTATAGTAAGCTTACTACGGTTATGAGTTATTGTTTTCCCAGTAGGTAAGTAAGTTACTAGGATAAAGCTCATGATTTATGAAAACAATAAAATAAGTGTGCATCTGTTAAAACGAGAAAGCTTTGGAAAAACTCACTTAAATGAAACTTTACAATAGTGATGTTTAGTTTTTTTATCAATGTGTTTATTTTATTGAAAGAACATGAAAGGCGTCGAAGTTTTTTTTTTTAAATAGTTGATCAACTAAAGCATTTTTTACCACAAGATAAATTTACGAATATCGGTTACAATACAACTTAATGACAATAATTCACGCCACTAACTGTAATCATGGATAGTGCATATGCAAACGTGTCAGTAATTTATGTGTGCAAGCATGGATCTGAAATCCGCGCCTGATCAACATGCTAATAGTGCCCTTTGGACGTGGCGCGGTCGGGGCCCAGCCAATTACGTGCATTACTGTACCTATGTAATGTAATGTGAAATACTACCAGCGGAAGAGATACTGTGATGGTACATGATGGGGGTTTTTCGTGTTAAATACGAGTATAAGGATTAAATTAATAGAGGTTGAGTGTACTAAGCATTTTTTTTGCTTTTCTATTAAGAATAGTTTTGGTTCTGTTTGAAAACTCTCTTTATTGGACGAGTTGTCTTTGTGACAGCATGATATTAATTCTTACTATAAAATACATGAAAAAATTAGGTGTCAGTTTCCTTAGAAACCTGAGGGTAACGAACGGTCTTTTGATTTACTCACTCATTCCTTTTAGAACATCTATTTGCCACTTTACCAATATACATTTATACGTCTATCCTCATGCTCTCCCATTGCCGTTCACATGCTCATATCCCTATCTAAAGCTTCAATTACTACCTTTATAAATATGTAACAGTATACCCCATCAATAGCCCGGTAGATACACCAGAGATCCCATTTAAAGTGAAGATAACCCGACTTATTCAAAAGGTCACTGATGCGGTATGGAGCCACCAATTCACCATATCTCTCTACTTAATGAGCGTATTATTGTTCGAGAGGGGCAGAAATAGGCTTTGTTGGAAGGTCCAAGGCAAAATTGGTCACGAATTTGGACATTTGCTGGTAGTTTTGCTGGGTTAAGTGTAGTAGGACATTAGGTTATCTATTTGAAGTAGAATGAGATTAGAATCGATTTAATAAAACTTCTAAAGTATAAAAATTCTAAAGTATAAAATGTATAAAATAAAGAATGCGGAGGCGTTATAAGAGAATAGTATAAAGAAATGTACAAAGCCGTGTGTGTAAAGGGATTTTGTTATATTTACTATGTTGTTCACAGTGCTAGTATTTGTCTCGGACACACATACTGATAAAAGTCTGTTTATTTGGTAACATTTTTAGATTGATATATCCGCCGTGTTTTTTTATTTACCGTTGCCTGGAGCCAAAAATAGAAATATTAAGGTTTACAAACTTATTTTCTGACTTAACATGAAAAAAAACTTTCTGACTCTCACTTTGTTCGTGGTCTCACATACCGTAATTCATAGTCCAAGAGTTGTCTCCTATTCCACAGCGACAAATTGACGAAAGGGTAAACTAGCTGCCATAACTCTGGGTAACACAGAAATAACCCTTCTGTCGCTTCACCGGAACCAGTCGCTGATTCCCAGTCAAGCTTCCGTTTCTATTTATACAAATTATTCAAAATAAATATCCTTATTACCTGGGCCATAAAGTCGAAATGGTTCTAGCTTTTTCAGGGGCTTCGGAGAATTTTTGATTTGTTTTTAGTAGACATTGCTCAATGAGTCTAGCGGTCGAGAAATGAAACCCTAGATTAAATTCGGCACCTGTTACGTCGATTTATTAAAGTTCAGTAACCCAATAGGAGTTTTTTAAGTTTAAATACTTTAAGTAGTATAAATTTAGTTTTAAATTATTGCGATTGAAACTTTTACGCAATTCCTTTATGATTACTTTAACGTTAAAAAAAAATTGAGCTCTTAATTGATGACGAAACGTTAAAAAAACACAATAAAGTAATTAAAACTGTGTTTTTATGGCTTTATTTCGACAAGGGTAGACAGAAATAAATAAATGACTACATGGGTATCGATAACATCATAATATTTTCACATCATTAATTTCGCGCACCAATAACGGCTCCTACTTATTGATAGGGTAAATGTGGGCACCACCTGGTGGTCACACCTAGTCACTTTTGGACACGTGTTTAACACATTGTTGGCACTTCATTATTTATTAGCTTTTGCTTATTACTGACAATTATCGAAACATTATCGAAAGGGAATTTCATTGATATGGAAGAAGGATAAAAATAGATGTGATTAGATTAATGAATAAGTGATGGCTTTGTTCGACAAGCTCCTTGCCGTAACGGTATCGATAATTCTTTGGCGTTCGACCAAACGTGGAAATGCTAAAGACAATGCACAAAAGCAAATTAAATACCCAGTAAATGCTTAAAAAGAACTGAAAGACTAAGTTTTTTTTCTAATGAAAACAAAATCTCTGAAATATCTTTACAATTTTATATTTTTGGAGTAAGCATATAGATGATTACAGTCCAAATAAATATAACGTAAATTATTTTTTTCCAAATAAAAAAACAACTTTAGTTCATTACATTACAGTTCTTGGCTGACTCATATGGTTTCTTTCTTAGCACCTAGGTTCTCCCTAGTTCACTTGGTTATTTGAAAAATACAATTAAATGAGACATTAAAACGATTTTCTACATAGCACCGAATAGATAAATCTACCAATATCCTCTTACTCGAACTGACAATCCACACCATTCTACCAACAGTTTATTTACCGTCGATCTCACTTAAGACCTCGTCTTCCTGACAGAACCCAGATCCCACACCGCGACTGCGCATGGGCAATATTTTAATTGCCCTGTGGCTAAACTATTAAACCAATAGATAAAATCCTGGTGCATATTGGTGCGGGCGTGGCGTGCGGTACTGGATTAGAGAAATGAGAGAACACGAACGTACGACTTAAGTTGTTTGAGGGGTCAAAAACCATTGAAGATCTATTTTCCTTTGGAATTAAATGTGATTAAATAATTACGAGGTTATGTACGGTTGAAAGGTGGACGGCACGTAGGTAATAATTGAAAGAAGAAGCGTCGATTTTAGTCAATTCAAAGATAAATAACACATTTCTACAATTCTCGTTTGTAAAATAAAAATATGTGGTCCCATTTATTCTTTAGCTGGGAATGAGTTTAAACTTTCTCCAATCTTTCCAATTTAAAAAGTTAATGAAGCTATATTAAGCCCCTTCCACACGACACGGCACGGGCGACCGCTAATCGCATCCGACATGTTCCTGATGGAACGCCAGCTTACCACCCCGCGTAGATGTACCTTTATGCTAATTTGCAGGAAGGTACCAGATTTTGGGTAAAGCTCCTATTACAAAATTGTTCAACAAAGCATACTTTAGGAATGTGTGTTATGTTAGGGTTATGATATGCAATATATTTTCAACTGTTTACAAAAATATTCTACACCGGCAAATACTATAGCTTTATGGATAACGAAATCAAGAATAAATATACATACTTCGAATATATGAAATGCATTTTTCAACACTTAAAAAAAACGTTTTGTTTACTGATTATTTTTTAAATCAATTCGTTTTGCGTTTTATTTTAGGTAAGTATATTACACATACTTGTCGTCATCATTAAATTCAATTCAAAGTATGTTAAATCATTTTTATAACTTATTTCATGTTATAAATACCTTTGTATGGAAATATACAAATACGATTATTGAATAATCCTTGATTTTTAACAAACGCCAATAGTCGGAAGAGCCATACGTGATCAGACTGAATTGGAAATAAAATCGAATCCGTTCATGTTGACAATACTATAATCGAATAACAATCAGCGATATTGCTAAAAATAATAGTGGTTTTCGAGTTAAGCCTATATTTAACTTGAACATTTAACATCGTTAAATTCTGTGATTTTGATTTTTCGAAACCGTTTACAAAGATATTATACCATGCCATTAAAATTGATTCATTAGAAGTTAAGTTATATCTCACAAATCGGCGGCAATTTTATCAACACTCAAACCTTGCTTCAAAATCCACTTCAATAACAATGTCCACATAATAATCAACCATTCAACTGTTCGTCAAAAAATCTTAGCCATAAAAAAAAACTTTACATAGGCAAATCTTGGCAACAAAAAGCTTTATATTGGTAAGTCCTGGCCACTGGTCTCCAAAAAAAAACTTGTAATAATGGCGCGTAATGTGACGTGCGCGTGTTTTCCCGCGTAAACCGGGAAGCGGGAGGCTCGGGCGCTGCGTAGGACGGCCGGCTCGCGACTGGCTGGCATCGATCCCGCCCTGTGCCGATAGTCCCGCGGGGATGCAGATGCAACTGCCGAACAGGGATAGCTGGAAGTGACAACGCACTTCCAAATTCAAATACTTCTTAAAAAATATATTTCATTGCCTATTTTTGATTTTTGAAATGAGAACAGCTTTTGCCGCCTTACATTCAAATCTATTCTTAAATGTTATGCGAATTGGGTACCAGCTTAAAAAAAATATCTGCTGTAATGCTACATTCGTCACATGATAGAAAAATTTAGGTTCCTCACACAACTCCTGTATTTATTTTTATTTCCATGGTTTTTGGTGATCCAATCGAGACACTCATACTATTTACCGGGCACAATATTTCACGCTATTCAAAAACCCCCAAACACAACTCAAGCCTTTCAATTTCTAATCTTGTCTCTTCCATTTTTCAGCGTCCCCTCTCCATCCATGTAGCAACAAATTGAATAACTGGAGAAGACGTACGCATCCTCAATTCGTAGAGGACAGCACATCTATCCGAGGCTGGCGCTTTGTATCAGTATTGAGTTACGACAGTCTCAAGAGTGCATGCTCCCTTAACAAGGCTGTAGTTGGGGAAGGCTTCGAAGGTTCGAGAAAATAATAGTGGAGAATAAATCACTAGTGAGAATTGAAGGTGATGGTTTAGGGGAAGATACGTGCTTACTCTGGGTTAGAGGTAATCATGGGTGCCGTGACGCGGTAGTACTTTAAAATATTGCTTGCGACGACGACCTATGACATTGCTATAGTATCCCTTTATACATGAACACTTTAATAAAAAATGCCAGTATACGGTTTAAAACAGAGATTGTAATAGACTAGACATCGCAAAGTAGACTGAAGATAAAACCTACATTTACACCCCTGTCCCTAGCCAAACAATAGCTTATTTCAATCTTTAAAGCTACAATATTTACGAGTAATTAACAACACGATCAGCAAAACAAAATTAAAATAGCACAAATCCATTTTTTAATTTCGCTACTAACAAATTCGAGTGTCTGGAAATCGTGTCTTCAGTATTTATTTTTCCCAAATCTTAACCTTTGAAGTGTTATTTACAGAGCCCTTAAGCTATCATTTCAGTTCCCTTACAAAGGGAATGTTTCAGGAGGTTTCCTTAAGGCTTTGTTTGTAGCCTTCGTCACCCTCTAATGTGATCCAATATGTTAGCGAGCCCTTTGTAATAGTTTTTTTGTGTCTTAAGATGTAATCAAGTAGAAAACTACCTCCCTAATATAACAGATTTTCAGGATATGTTACGTTAAGAAAGAAACAGCTTTATACGGTAATTGAAAAAAATATATGATAATAAATAATGTCACAAGATTATTATTTATAACAGAATGAGATAGTTTATATTTAAATTACTTCATACTAGCTTGCTGCCTAAATGGCGTTACCCGTGGTAAAGAGGAACTTCCCGCGTAAAAGTTTGTAATCGTATCTATCGCAAATTTAAAGTTGCCCTAAAAGTCTAGCGTAATCTAGGAAATGTATAATAAGTACCTAATGTAATTTTCAAGTAGTCTGGTGAGTGTTTATATTATATAATTAAAGGGAGATGACTGAAAAACAGCATTTGTGCTGAAGCTTCTTCCCATTCATGTATAGTTTTAAGTTGATTAGTTATCTTGTAAAACTTTGTTACTTTTTTTTGAATAAATTTCTTTATTATTATTATTATTAATAAGTAAATGCTTTAATACAGGTATTACTGTAAGCACTAAACAAACACTTAATACTTAACTAAAGTACGGACGTTTTCATTGCAAATGTTACTTCAAATAAACAGTTGCAAATCTGCACTCCAATCTAAAACGAATGTACCTACGTGCTAAAATTAATTACTACAAGCTTCTTGCCATTAAAATCGACTGCTCTCCTAATAAGATTCGACTCGGCCCCAAGACTCCATCTAACTGATTGGGCCATTTTTAGCCCTTGACGGAAAGGAAGGGCCCGGGAGCACCCAAAATAGCGAGATCATACTAATTATCACCCCTGCACATCACTAGCGCCAGATGAGAGGGATCTAGATAAATTCGACGACGATTTATATGAAATTTTACATGGTGAGGTGAAAAATTAGTCCATTATGGAGTGAGCCGTGATTGATGACGCGGTGAGGGTTAAATTTCGGGTGTTATTGGAAATTGAGGGTCGGGTAAATAAATACGGTACGCGGCTGTGCACGGGCGAAACTGCTTTCTACCTACTTATGATATGAACTCTGTATTAGTACACAGCTTTATTAAATAAGTTATCCAAAAAGTTGTCAGTTAAAATTTATAAAACCAAATCGCAAACGATACCACCAACAGCAAACAGTCGTTAACCATATTAAAACTAAAGGCATAAATCCAAATTAGCTTTACAAAAAAAAACAAAAAAACCGGTATAGTCGCACCATTAGTAGCGTAAAACAACGGTCTGTCGCCTCGCGTTATAACTCAGACAGTTTCAAAATAATTTACGACTTTTATCCTAACAACTAAAATAATCTTAAACAGGATACGGGTATTACTGTCCTTTATATAGGCAGTTAAGTTTTTTGAGTAAACTCAAATAATTGGAAGTAATTAATCACAGAAAATTGGGAGCCGTTATAGGATTTAGATAAACAGCTGTTAACGTAATCAAGAGAACAAAAGAATTGTAAGGAAGTTTGGGAAAAGAATTCGTCAGAGTAACGACTTCTAATTAAAGTGACAACGCTTTGAGGTTTCTGAAGAAACCTTTTCTGTTTTGATGTTAAATTTTAGAGGAAAGAAAGATAGATAGATAAACGCTTTCCTTATTAATTTATCCGTGAATTTAAATAAGAATCAAAAGGAAGTCGCTTTTATACCTTCGTGGATTTCAAATGAATGAGATATTAATACTTAAGCTAATAAGAATAATAAAGTGTAATCATATTGCGCAGACGCAGAGGAAACATGGACAGGAAATAACTTTCACGCAACTTGTACAAATAAACAAGACAAATTGTACTTTCATGAGGACGCGAATAAACCCGGAGCTATCATTCAATTTATCATAATTTATTCTCATAATAATTAAATTTAAGTAGATTGATAATTAATTAGAAATTCAACGAAATTAATTTATTTTAGTTACTTTCAAGCAACTAAAACCAAGAACGATTATAAATTTTCTTTAGTTCAACTTTGGGTTTAGTTCCCGACTTTCAGGGAGCGTGCGAGAATACGGGTGACTCATATAATTCACGTCTCACTAGCAAAGATTGATGCCGAAGTCGTTTGAACAGTTCAGGGAGGCACATTCAATAATGCAGCCGGTTTCGGTACCTATTTACAGAGGGGGCTGTGCATACTCATCCTTTATTTAACAGGCAACCCTACGAGCCTCGATAGAGACCTCAAAAGAAATATTTATTACGAAAATACGGGCGGCACGTATTTTTGTAAGGAGTTATGAGGTTTTTTGGTAAATACTGGGAGGAGGCAAAGATTGTGTGTAACATCTTTGCGTAGTTATAGTTTTCGTATACTTTTCTTAGATAAATAATAAAAAATGTCCAGACTACCATACACACCATGTGGCCCTAAAGTAAGCGAAGTAGGCACTTGTGTTATAGGTTTCACACGATAGAACCTTCTTACACCTATTAACGAGCTAATGATTACATATTTTTTTTACTAAATTGGCCCAATCCGGGAAGTACGAAAATAAGATAAATGTCTTTTATTACATTAACATTAGCTTGAGGCTAAACGTGAGACTTGCCGAATAATATTTAGTGATACAATAGCACGTCTGAAACATGACATAAATATTAATATGTTAAGTTTTGTTATTTCACCATTATACCGCGTTTAAAATGTATTCATATGTACATTTAATATATTGTATTACGTCAAATCAGCGAGTTATCAGCAAGTTTACCTAACGTTTCAAATTGGTCTGTAAATAACATCAAAGTTTGGAGATCATTTCGATTAGTTTTAAAAGGCTCTAAGTAAATTGAATTTGAACTTTTAGTTGGCAATAATTCTGTAACTAAAGTTCTGTACGAAAAAAAACATTTATCAAATTGATTACATCTCTGGAGTGTTTTTTCATAATACAAAATGTATTTAATTAGCATAATTACCAAAAAGACAAGACCCCAAAAAATACCTTCAAAATCTATTTCTATATTTGGCTTCATCAATAACTCTGTTGATAAAATAATCAAGGGACGAGGGTGTCGTATGAATAATGTTTTCATATTGGAATTTATTTCGTGCTAACGGATATACGTACTTGAACTTCCGCTGTCAATCGGTAAACGGTAGTTTCATTTTTAGAATGAGTTTTTTTTTATCATCATCATTATCATCACCATTACATAGTATAAATCCAAGTCGTTAATTCTTTCTGTTTGTATGTTTGTCCGCTATCTCCTTATTAACTACGAAACGGATTTTAGTGCGGTTTTCGTTATCTTTTAAGGAATTTATTCATTTAAATTTGTAAATATAGAACATTCGAAAAAGGTTTCTTTAAGTTAGCCAAAATTCAATGTTTTGTGATCAAGACGGTCAAAAATACGCCATTGCGAAGCGTGGGCGGATCGCTAGTAATTTCTAAGATGAAAATGATTTTCAGCCAAGTATTGTCGGCATACTATTCATTCTTATTCGTTCTAGTGCTTTAAGATTTTAAGAAAACTAAAGGAGAATTATGGTAATAATGTCTAACAAGCTATTTCCCCCCGTTGTTCATTGTTAGTTAGATGCAGCCCTTAAGGCTCCACCCTCGGCTGGTGCCGTGAAATTGGCTCACGAGGGTTCAGGGGCGACCGCAAGATGGCGTGCTGTTGGTTGGCAGTAGAGCTAGCAAGAAATAGATCTGACACAAAATAAAATTGAAAAATTAACTAAAGCAATCAGAACTTTTAAACTAAACATAAACCCTAGACGAATATATTTAAATTAATAATTTAATTGCTTTTTCTATAAATATTTAATACCACGGTACAATTGGTTTGTAGATACCAACCAGACTTATTAAACTAAGGTCAAAACGTAGGTTTCTAAATGTATTTACAAAATCGCGGCTTAATAAAAGTTCCTTTTTAATTATTTGCATTATGTTTTGTCTCCCCTCAGACATATAAAAATAAATTAAATACTTTTTATACTGTATCTCCTTTTAATAACATCTAAAACCATCAAAACCGCTATTTCCAACCTCACTCAGCAGGTCTACATAAACAATAATTAGGTTACGGTCCCTATCCCTGCAGTCGTGAGGAGCCTGCACAATCGCCTGAGGACCCTCTTTGATTTCCCTTCAAAGGTACTAGCCCTTACAAGCTGTAAAGGGATGTAGGCTTTTTACCGTGAAAACTGCTGTTAGCTGTTAGAACACTTCATTTTGGTCGGTTTTACGGTTCGATTGCATGTTGCGACGGCAGTGGAATAGTTTTAGTGTATTCGTAGAGTTTAGATTTGGTTGTATGTTGGTATGAGTATGGAGGTAAACGTTTTCTATAGATCGATCTTGTATAGGTATTTGATATAGGTTCAAAAGCATTTTTTTATTTAAGGATTTTTTTTTAAATGATATTAGTCGATGAAATGATTAGTGTCTTTTGAAAAATTCGAATTTGAAAAGTCAAGTTATCGTTGTAACCCAGTTAAAAAAGTTGATTGTGATAAAAGTTCATAAATTGTCAAATTGAAGCAGTAAATTTTCAAAGTTAAGTTTTCATTTAGAAAAAGCCTTTGGCATCGTTTAATGAAATAATTATTATGAACCTATAGACATTTTATCTTCACTGTAACCCTTAGAAAACCCTACAAACGAATCTGCACGTTACACCGTTATCCCATTTTGCACACAAACTCTAAGTACTCACCTACTTAAAGGCGGCAAGACTCTTATATGTAGAGTCCTTAAGACTCGTGAAGAAGGTCTTTGCAAAATGTTTCGTCACTTAATTTGCAATTTCTGAATATTAAACGGAGGGGAGCAAGATAATTTATGTTTGTTTGTGTTTCACGTAAATTCAGCTTTGTAGAGTAATTGAGAATGAGGCTCGTTACGGTTTGAAATTAAACTATGTGATGTAAGAGTGTGTAAAGTATTGATAAATGAATTGAATGTTTTTATAAATAATCACGAAGCAAGCAAATCCAAAATGATACATTTACTCACCAAACCTATAAGTATCTACGTTCTTTGCAAAAAGACCTTAAAAATCATAAAACTTTTATTTATAAGCGACTGAACCAATCTTACTTGTGTACTTTTGCAGAATAGGTAAAGCAAAAATTAAAAACTATGGATGGATTAAATCGGGGCTTAGTTAATAGCTTGAAGACGTCACTGCTAAACATTTTGTGCACTTAAATAAATTCTTAGAATTTATTACCCTACAATAATGAATGTCCCTTTCGTTTGCCAAAATCTAGTAACATACGCCGAACTAAGCTATGTTTTGGGTATAAACTGTCAGTGTCTCATTTAGCCGTGTTATCTGCACCACGATTAAACGAAAACCTCTCGCTTGTTTCCAATACCATAAATTCCTGGTACGCTGCATGGTAAAACCAAATCTGCCTTCCAAATATGTGATGCTAATTTGTGAAACCAAATACCTTACCGCGTTGCACAGATTTATGTATGCAGCTCGCACAGCGCGAGAACTAATTCCCAACGATGCAGTATGCCATTCATGCATCGATTACCGTGGCAAATGGATTAATAGAGTTAGTGCATATCTAAATGCATCGAACATTGGAATTATGGCTTGACTTTGTGCCACGTCGCCAAACGTTTGAGCAAATCTTTGTACACAGCTTTGAACTAAGCCAAACGCTATAAATACGCTTTAGGGCGTTGATTGTACGTGTTTAAGCAGTCAAGTTCCTTGTCATATCAAGATTCGTAATCCGAGTATTTTCGAAATTCAAAATTAACGGGGTATTCTTCCCTGCTTCCATAAGTGAGAAAACCATGACGTCATCATCACGAGTCAACTATAGCTTTCAATACTTAAATTATGTCTTAAAGTTCTTTTAGTTTTAAATTTGTAGTAAATCTAAAAGAAAAGTTCAATATTTATTTTATCAAATACATAAACTATACATATATCTATGTAGAGTATATATCAATGTAGAGTAATAATACAAACATACAAAAAACAACAGACATTAATTTTAACGACAAACATAATTGACCATATTAACTTTATCAGATATGTCGTAGTTGACGTAGCACGACCGCTCGTAATCATTGTTTTATTTGACAATTAACTGCACGCTTGTTTTTCCAAAAATAAATGCAAGTTTTGGAGGTAGTCTAGTAAATGTAGTAGTGACATCTAGCGGTGAGAGGCAGAACTGCCAAACAAAATATTATGTAGGTTTACCCCTGGGGCTCATGGAAAGCTCTTTGTAGAGCAGAGAAGTTTAGTTTTGCTACTAGACGATAGATGGCGGATATTCAATTTGTTGAATTTAACAAAAAATTTACTTGTATAATTTCTGACCAAAACCGTGTAAAAACGAAGGTTTTTCTTTTATTTAATTCGAAGTAAAGCAAATTTAAGTCAGCAATTCAGTTTATAAATGAATAAATATGAATCTTGCGTTTAGTATTTATATGCAAGTTTCGTGTGATATTTTGAATATTATTATTAGTTAATTATTATTATTATGCATTAACGATGAATTTTATTAGAAACTTATCTTACATTCAAATTTTTAATGACATGTATACGCACGCAATAATGCTCTTTAAACCGAAAAAATGCATCCCATAAAATTAAAAGTTGAATAGAAAAACTTGCGTTTTATTCATACACAATCAAATTGAGTTGCCTCCCTCAATATTAATAAAACGAGCTTGAAATGAACCAGTTCAAATTAAGTATGTAGAGCGACAATAAAGTCCAAACATTTTTACGATTTGTCGTTAAAATAACACTACAAAGAGGTGTAAAACTTTTGCCATAAAATATTTTTCGTTTGTAAACTGTACGAGCTGAAACTTGAAAAAAGAAGTCGAACATGCAATGCAACAGACTGCGTTGTTGTGAAATGTTCCATGAAAAATGGCCTGTTTGGTTGGACGCGAAATTAAATGCAATATTTGGTAGTAAGTCCGGATTTTGGTTATACACGTATGCTGGCGATTAATAACTGCAGTTTTGCTACCTTGTGTAGTTAAGTAATATCACTTTTTTCGGTAAAAAATGAAAGGTTATAAATAACTCACCTTAACTTGATCAGCAGCTCTCTTGGCAAGTCCGGGATCCAATATTTTGATGTCCAAATCGGCCGCGCATTTCTTCGCCTTCTCACTAAACACTGCCGCATTCACATACAACGCTGGTAACTGAACTTTTTCACTATCCACCGGTGAATTAGGCGACAGGATACCGCTGTCTGAGTCACTAACATTCACTGATTTTCGCACTGCACCAGTAGAAGTCTCTCCGGCCGGGGATTTCAGCGGTATTTTAGATTCGCCGGGAGATTTCAAAGGTATCCGAGACCTCGCACCGTCTGCGAACCCGGTGTTTGGATCGAAGATGACGTAATTATCCTTATCGCACCGAACCTTGTTGTTTACCGTCACTGTGTACTTTTTGTTCGGGCTAAGATTTAGGAAGGGATCTTCTGTGTCAATAGGGCTTTCCGGTATGATGGATTGGATTTTGGGAGTGATCTTCGGAACGGATTTGCCGTCGATCGTTCGTCGCACTACGGTGTCGTTTGTAAATTTTAAACGTACGTACTCGTTGGATATTGTTCTTCTGAGAGGCGACGCCAGAAGTTGAGTTGGTTTATCGCTTTGTTGATTAGGTTTAGTTTGATGCTTGTTTTGGAAGAGATTTGTCTTTGGCTTTTCCATTGTTCTTGTTGGAGAAAAAGGTAGTTTTAGTTTTGAAGTCGTTCTTCGTTTAGTACTTAAGTCTATAGAATTCTGTATAACAGAACTCCTGTACACTGGCAGAACACTAGCTTTTTCATCGACTCTTGAATATTTACTTGTAGGTTTTATTAAGTCTAGTGATTTATTAATTTTCTTTAGAGGCACTAGAGTTTTACTCTTATCTTTACTCTTTTTATTTTGAGACAATTCATTAATTGATTTTTCACTACCGGTAACATTGTCTGTTTTAATAAAAGTTTTACTACGATCACATAAGAGCGTTTCATTTTGAGCAATAATAAACGAGTCTTCGATAGGTATTTCTAAAAGGTTATCTAAAATATCGATTTCGCTTGATTCAGAGTTGCTTTTGGATGATCTGTTTTCATTGATGATGGATGATATTCTTTGTTCTACTTCTACTAGTGAGTCAGTCTTTTCGCTATCGTCTATGCTTTTTGAGGTGCCACTTCCCGAGTCGGATGGTGTGTCTACCTCGCATATTGTATCGTGTAGGTTTACCCTTTGGTCAGTACAGCTATCTGGACATGAGGCTCGTCTTTTGATGGTCCCAGTCTCGTCCGAGGGTGAGTCCCAGTCAAGGTTTTGGGGTGGAGCCTGTCCGTGGTTCTTTTTCGATCGTCTAGGGCTTGTCATTCTTGCATGTCATTGTTAAAACGTTGTGGTACTACGTTACTGAAACAATTGCCGATTATTAGAGTTTGTTATTAATCGTGTAGTACAGTGAGGGTTGTGAACATCGTCCGATAAGGCACGTTCATGTGAACGTTCGCAACGTAAGTGATCATTAGTGCATCGAACAAATGTGGCCGCTAGATGGTTATCTAATTACAAACTTGACGCTGAAGCCACGAGGGAACGAGCGATATTTGTTATTTACTCTAATGGAAACTATCGTTTGAACTTTTTTATTCGAATCAATTACGTAATGTTAGTATAATATTATTTCAATAAACCGCAACATTTTGGTATGGTTATATTTTTTCTATAATATACAAAACTTGTACACATTGTGTATATGTTACGGCTAATACCCGAAGTGCGGCTACACCTAGTTTTAGCCGGTTAGAAGTGTTTTTAATATGGAAAACTGTAAAAAATATATACCTATGTATATAAAAACTGGCTTCAATCATGAGTCGACGGAGTCCCGCTAAGCGGGACTCCTTTTTCTGGGTGGTATCAAAAAAGTAACCTAACTAACCTAACCTATTGAAGTTCTAACCGGCTAAAACTAGGTGTAGCCGCACTTCGGGTATTAGCCGTAACATATACATATACAACCTACCAATAAGTTTCTGATATTTTAAAGTAACCTTTTTCAGTAAACCTACGTAAAGAACTAAAACTCAACAACCCAAGTACAAATAGACTTAACTACATTCATATTTCAAGACAATATTGACATCAGCAATAGCAGGCCATTTGTCGACTGACAGTTGAACCCTTGCGAGGTCGCGAGCGTATTTCCACAAACAGACAGAACAAACGGTCGCCGGAAGATAGTTTTTAGAGCGGAAGCCTTCCGCCCGTAACGTACGAAGCTTGTAAAAAATGTTGCGAGATTTACATACTTTTTTGTTAAGTGATGGATTGTTGTGAGTTTGGGAAAATAAAAGATTACGTCCTTTGTCTAAATGACAATAGGTATTAATATAAAATAATATTTAAATAATAAAAAAAAACTAAAATTCGTTGTACATTTTTAAAATCAAATTCCTTTTTCTTTCCATGTTCTATGTTATTCTTCGAATGTATGAATAATGTAAGAAGCTTTGAAAATATTTAAACTGACATCTAATAATTAAGTTTATCAAATACTAAGTAAACATCAAAGAATGAAATAGAAGTCCAAAAAATAAATCCCTTGGCTGTCTAAGAAATGTTACTTAACAAAACAAACAAATTGTAATTAATCTTTAACTTTTACTTGACAATCTTCTTTACAACCGCTTACAAAGTCTAGCGACAGCATAAATGATTCTACCGTCAATCGCAAAATAAAGTTACCGAACTAAATTAACTTAGCCGAGCAAGTTAGCGACTTATTCTGACAAATTAGCCCCAAGTGGCCCTCGCCAACCGAATTACAAGATAACTAAAAGCAATAAAATGTAAAGGAAAAGATGAGCTTTTAGACTTATTAGATTCTGTCAGCGTGAATGATGGAGACGGTTTTTGACATATCACTGCAAGGAAAAATCTTTCTGTAACTTAACAAAGGCTGTCTTGTAATTGGTTATAAATCCTACTAATATTATAAACGTGAAAGTTTGTGAGTCTGTATGGATGTATGGATGGGTGTTTGTTACTCTTTCACGTAAAAACTACTGGACGGATTTGGATGAAACTTTATAATAATATAGGTTATACATCAGAATAACACAAACGGTACTTTTTACTGCGGGAAACTTCTCATTCCCTCGGGAAACCAACTTCCACGCAAACGGAGTCGCGGGCGGCCTCAAGTGAAGTAAATATGTGAAAAAGCAAATGAATTACATAGTTAGAAAAAAACAGATTTATATTTCTTTTATCAGTACAACATACGCTAATAAGAGATTCATTTCTTGGTTTTGAGGAAGATGAAATGCAGAGAATTAAACAAGATTGAAATTAATAAAGAAATATGAAAAAATAAGGAATGGCAGTTACTGTTCCACAGACAGACCGACAGATAAGATGAAAACAAAGAAAACGTTTTTTAAGTATTGCTAAACCTTTGACGTCACAGGTCCCACTTGGTCGCCATCTTGAATCCTTCTCAAGTAAACTTTGTAATTTGTCGGCACCGGCTTGTTGTATCTTTATTTACTGGAATAGCACGTGCACAAGAATAAAGTTTAAGAAAGAGTTTCAACAGAATTGTTAACTAAGATTTGTAGAGGAAATACAAAAAACGTGTTCAGCTTCGGAGTCTAGCTCCTTCTTGACAGCTGTAAATATAAGTCTTTAAAAGACGAAGATAGAAAGGAACTTTTAAGTTTTGTTATTCTAAATGTAAATCAAATTATAAAAAAAGTTATGTGTTTTTTTACAATCAATTTACATTGCACAGTCAAAATTTACATTTTAATTAAAAAAGAATAATACAAGAAATGGTAGAGAATCTATCTCTTTCTCAAACTTTGCTTGAATAGAATATCTAAAAATATATGGTTACTTTAACCTTTTTGCTTTTTCTACGAATAACAATAGTAAAACATGTGTTGAAACTTCTAAACTAAATGTTAAACTAACTTAAATAACCATTTATATAACTGCACTGCTTACTGAACTCTGTTTCGCCAGTTTTTATTAACAACCTTAAACAACTTCTCCTATACTTGAGCAATTTCTAGAAAGTTCTGTAGACAGTAAACTTCTAGTTCACATGATTTTCTGTCTACGAACTCTCGAGACTCAAAAATACCAAACAAGCAATTTTAAATTTAAATCCATCACCTTAAGGTTTAAAGTTGATGTTGGATAGAAGATTGGAGTGTTAACACGTGTATTTGAGAACGTTAACACTAACGACTGATCATTTGCATTCATGAAATGAGGCCACATGACTGCTACAGCATTTGCTACGAAACGACTACGAGACACCCGTAGACGACTACAAACTTTTATGCACAACTTCATTAGATTTTGAATGGCAGAATATAAACATGCATAGTTTATCAATGAACAAAACAAATGGTAAAATAAGAAAGTGAAATAATTCAGCAACTTTGAGACCAAAGATAAAAGAGCCACTTTATCAGCATATTTAAAGGGAAACTCTGCGTCTTGAATCCTTATTCCATCTGCGGAAAACTGAAACTTTTAAATTGTTGAACCCCTGATGTTGGACCTGGTGATTTACAGTCAAGCCGCGACTTTCCCGCCAAATTTCAGAAAAGGGCAAAACTCCCTAACCGTGTTACTGCGGATCCCATCTAGTCTTCTGTCCTTTTCTTCGTCTTATTATCAGATAAGGAGAAGTATAGTTTACAGTAGCAACCTCCCCCGTTATATTCGGCTAAATAGGTCAGGAAGGCGAAGTTTACGGCGATTTGGGGAAACGAAGCCTTCCAGAAGGGGAAATGGAAACCGAAACGCAATAAAATCTGCAATAGAACCCGGAATTACGGAATTATACAAAGATATCTTACGGTGAGTTAGTTAACCAATCCCATTGCCGTCAAATTAAAAAAAACCTTTTCAAACTTTTTACTCAAGATCCTAACTGGCCGAAAACATCTTTAGATAAATTAAAAAAACAAATGAGTTTCTACCCTTCCATAGCCAATAATGTCTAAACAAAACAACAATAGGGTAAGTACACACCAGGGTGAGGTTTGTACACATTTTAGTGGCATTAACACTGCAATATTTCGTCGTAGGAATATTATTTGCATTAATGTTGGGGTCGCCACCCTAATAGTGCAAGTACAGGAATGCAACGTGCTGCACTTGTCTTTATACGATTGTGTAACCTTATAAATGTAGTCGGGGTGAGAAAACCCGTGAGGTTGCATTGAAACTGAGCAAAGTAGAAGATGTAAGTAGAAGAACAATGTTAAACAAGTAGTTACTTTAAAAAAAAGTGTCACAAGACACACATTGTTTTGATAAACTATTGTTGTTTCCAGTTGTTTTATTTCACAATGAGTTATTATTAAAAAAGTAAGCATTGTGCTTGAATGGTCATAAATAAAGTTCTGCATGGCATGCACTTTATTGGTATAAGTGATTGATTGCAGTGTGTTTTAAAAAGTAATTTAAAGTATTTTTAATGTAACTAAAAATCGGGAACACTGGTTTCATATTTTCAAGCGTACCACTTAGCTTAGCTTTTTATGAATTCCGTGGGAATCATAAAACACTACAGGTTCTATTCATGCACACAAACTTTTCTCCCTTGGTTATTATTAATTAAAGAATATTATAAGCTTTACTACGGTGGTCTAAATAGCAAACACTTTAGCATCTTTTAACACAAATTCGGCACTTTTGGTAGAGTAAATCAAACCAAAATTGTCATCGACTGCCGACAAATAAGAATGCGCATCACTTTTATTGGCAACTGTTACTGAGCAAACCTTTAAATGCTTTCCTTTGCTAGACAAAACGCCCCTCCACGTGTTTTTTTCATATGGACGTGATGCCTTAAACCAAAATAAAATCAATCAATACACCGTGCCAAATTTTCTACAATTCTCATTTCCCCTCCGCGAAACCAAATCAGCAAAATTACGCCAAAACTGCATCTCACACCCACACACTCCTTCTCACACACACTCACATACGTACATACACGCTCACTCACACTCATACACACACACCCTTGCAAGTGAGCAGTTTTCCATGCACCGAAATGCACTTGGACTAGGGGAATTTTCGATTAAACATTCAGATTAGATTTTTCGTGTTCCATTTATCACTGTTTAATTGTATGGGGCAAGTTGGAACGGGGATGCTGTGATGAAAATTTTCAAGTTTGATACGAGATAAATCCTTTGATATGATAATGTAATAAAGACGTTGACTGTTTGTTTCCTGTTTGGATTGGAAAAGGGGTTCTTGAGACATCTTAGACTAAGGCTTAGGCTATTCTTCTAATAACAGGCCTTTTATTTTTGTAGACTCAAAATCATACCTCAAATTTCGTACATATAGTTGACCCTCTTTAAGGATGTCTTCGGCCAGCAATGGACAGCAATTGGTAGATTAAGATATGTTACTACAACAACATACAACTAAAAAAATCATGAACTCTGCTTCAACTAACTACTCTATCACTAATCCTAAGTGTAACTCCCTAATACCATTTACACCTAAATCCGATTTGATAAAACCGTCCCTCTATAATTATTTTCCAGCCCCATACGGAGGGATCAAGAGCTTCATAAGTCCGCCGGAGGTCATAAAACTGTATTTTCTACGTTAACCACGGTTTATGTTCCGACTTTTGATGTGTTTCGCGCCTTATTTTTCCGGTAACAGCATCATGTGAAACGCGGGAAACGTATTTCGTGTTTTGAGGATTTATTGTTTTAAAAATGTTACAGATTCTTTGCAGTCAAACTTTATACCAAATTAACAAGCTCTTATTAAAAAGAATTCTATTCCATTCCAGATAAGTAGCATTTTCGAATAAAAGCAAACAACGACCCCGTCGTTTAGGCCAGCACCATAATCCTCGAGATATAAACCTCTTTTCTATTTATATGCAGATTCCATGACCACCGTAAGCACACCATATTTCGAGGAGACTGGCAACTTGGAGCTCTGCTTTTAAAATGTTGTTTATGCTGTTCCAAATTTAAAATCAATACCTAAATAGGTACTAGCCATACACAACTAATATAACTTGAAATTAAACTCATTTTAACGGGTTTTACGCGTTTATTTTATTATTTTTGATTTTCCGACGTTTCGGCATTTTTGCAAAAATCACAACTGTTTAAAGCAGAACATAATGAAAGCACATCACATCTAAAAATGCAAAGGTTGTACCTAAAGGGGAGATTTTTCCATCGATAGAACCATGTCACACTGAGTAATGAGTCGAAATCATCAGTGCAGAATTAATTAATGAAGGGTGACATCTTGTTATATTATTGAAATACGGCGGGATATTAGGCGGATTAATTCCGTTATTGGTCATGCAGCTGGAAGAAATTTGCATCGGTATTTTGTTTGTTTTGTATGTGATACTAAATGAAACGGTGGATAATATTTTTCTAACAGCTAACAGGGCATTATTTAATGGTAGACAACTCGATAAGCTCTTTAACCTCAGTTTGCGTTTATGATAGAGCAAAGCCCTAAGCGGTAAATAATAGGTTTCCATTTATTTAGATGTCGCTTTAAAAAAATATTTTGTATATTTTCGTGTTGGAAACAAAAAACCTAACCATCGAAAAAAAACCGAAAGAAAGCGATAAAGGTAAAAAAAATGTTTGCGGTTCAAACATTAAATAAAAGAATAATGTGGTTACAGGGTCTCCTGTGAAGGGAGGCTGGTAATTATAAAATTCTTGTGTGTGAAATTGCGGTGGTAAATTGCCTTCAGTAAGCAAAATGCTGATTTAATTAAGCGATATTAAAGAAGGGGGATGTGTTTGAGGGAAAATAATGAAAATATGGCCCGAGAAGATTAGCAGGAAGCGTCAATTAAGCGATTAATAAATGATGTGAACTTTGGAATAATATAAAATTTGGTGACTACCCGTAACATCGGAACTTACAAACTTAACCTCTTTATAATATTTTTTGATTTTGATTATATGTGAATGTAAGTATATTTAGATTTAAATAGATTTGGATGAAACTTGGTATGCATATGAATAGAAAACGTTTATAAGTTGGATATGCAATTAACGCATTCCGCCTTTGCCGCTGGGAGACTGGTGCGACTCCAAATTGCCCACTCATCTGCCTTCGAGGTCTTTGGTTGGGCCAACACAGGGTCGAATGCAACCCTCATGACTCTATGTTACCATGCAGGTAAATAGACTATTCTGAAAATACAATATGAATTTGTCACCACAGAAAATCAAACAATTCTACAGAAAATCTCGATTAACTGAGTACTCAGTATCATTTAATATATTTTCTATGGCCATCCCTGAGAATTTATCTATCAATTAATTTTCTTTAATTGAGATTGAGACTGGCCAAATTTCGAGGGCGTTGAAGCAAAAGTAATTAACTAGTGTTTTTATACTTCCGAGATAATCGCGATTTAGTGTTTTTTTTCAGTTAATTTTGAAATATCTTTTTTTTGGTAAATTATTTTACTGTCGGAAATCATATATGTTATACAAAATTTTATTATCTTTACGGTAGCTTAACTTTTCAAATGATTATATTTATATACATAAAATAAATTGTTAAAAAACAACTATTTAGTTTTGCCACAACTCATTTTCATACTGTCATCTGAGTTATGTACGCTTTTTGACTAGTTATTGATTTTATCCACAACTCAACTTGGTGGTAGAGACCAATTATTTCAAACATAATAGCAGTTATTTAACTTTCCTTTAACTTAATATGGAAGAAAAAAAGTTTTATTAGGATTTGCGAGACAAAAATTGTTTTAAATTTATGATTTTTTAGTTGATTATCAAAATATATCGAGGGCGTTGAAGCAAAAGTAAATAACTAGTGTTTTCATACTTCCGAGATAATCGCGATTTAGTGTTTTTTTTCAGTTAATTTTCAAATATCTTTTTTTGGGTAAATTATTTTACTGTCGGAAATCATATATGTTATCTAAAATTTTATTATCTTTACGGTAGCTTAACTTTTGAAATGATTATATTTAT
Organism: Emmelina monodactyla; assembly: GCA_916618145.1. Lineage (NCBI taxonomy): Eukaryota > Metazoa > Arthropoda > Insecta > Lepidoptera > Pterophoridae > Emmelina > Emmelina monodactyla. The sequence continues at coordinate 7,242,661 of OU745304.1, read as the reverse complement.
ATAAATAAAATAACTTGTTAAAAAGCAACTATTTAGTTTTGCCACAACTCATTTTCATACTGTCATCTGAGTTATGTACGCTTTTTGACTAGTTATTGATTTTATCCACAACTCAACTTGGTGGTAGAGACCAATTATTTCAAACATAATAGCAGTTATTTAACTTTCCTTCAACTTAATACGGAAGAAACAAAGTTTTATTAGAATTTGCGAGACAAAAATTGTTTTAAATTGATGATATTATTAGGCATTTCCTTATTGGAAATGGACAGAGTAACAACCTATTACTGTCTATCACTCTTTACGAAGGCTTGAGCTGAATTATATTATTATACTCGTCTTTGTGATGATGCATTTATTGTATCTTCAATGTTATGATATTGTCCAAAGTCCGTAGACAAATACGCTCAAATAAAAATGTGTCAGACTCCTCGTCCACAAAACTACGTCAACAATATTCTCGTATTTGCCTTTAATACATTTATTTGCTTCCACTATCATACCAATCATTCGTATTTATAGAATGGTACATTTGATACATTTCTATCACTTTGTATTAGTGGTAGCTCCTATAGAAGTAGCAGTAAAACAAAGAGAAGTCGTAGCTATCACTTGGTCCGACCATATTGTTATGTTAAAACGAATTGTGTCATTATTAAAACGAAACAGTTGATTCTGGAAGATGAAAAGACTAATCTCACTAAAACTCATGAAAATAATCCCGCAATGTCTGAAGATCACGTTTTTAGACTGGGGCTGAGGTGTAGTCCCTAACAAAAGAGCTATCCTGACTTTTAGACTGAGGCTCACACAGCGTGCTATGGGGAAAAGAATAAAGGGCCATGTTAGATACGGGAGAGAACAAAAGTTACCGACATAGCCCATCGGATTAGCAAGCTGAAGATTTAGTGGGCTGGCCACATACGTCGAAGAACTGACAACCGCTGGGGTCGAAAGGTTTTGCAATGGGATAAACGTCTCGAAAAGCAGGGCGCCCCCTAATTCAATGGAAGGACGACTTGCGGAAGGCGGCTAGAAGGGAATGGATGAAGAGCTGCCTGGATTATAACGTTACGGTGGGCGACATACTCGTAGCTAGCAGGGACTTATAGTATAATTTTACAAAAAGAACTTTGAATTTCTTGTTCTAGAAGAACAAGCGGTAGCCCAATTAAATATGTGGAAGTTCTTGAACAACGGTGATTGAACTTTTAATATAACATTACATTTTTCGAGACCATGCAGATTAAAAACAAGGTAGAAAACTAGATCATTGTCATCGCCTGAAATTGGTTACTACTGGATTTAAAATAATTACTCGTTGTGAAAAACGAAAGATTTCTTAATTTGCCATTGAAGAGTAGCATTTTTTCTATATAATGACGTGATTCTTTGTGAAAAAAATTGGGCAACTGCACTGCACTGCGCACTAAACTGCTTGTTGGAAGACTTATGAGGCATATTTTAGGTAAGGCATTGTTACGCTCCGTTTGACAATCCTTAACTTTCATTTTATTTTCTTTCTTCCAACTAATAGTTTGCTTATATTAATTTTTCTAATTTCTAACAAGATCGCGCCCTCTGAGTTATTGTAAAAATCCAGACGGCAAAATTAACGCTTACAAGTATTACAATATGATTAACATTTCGATAAGATAAACTTTCACTTTTCACTTTGAACACTGAAGAAAATTCGAGGAAAAGACACCCCGTGGATATGGAGTCTTATAAGCAAACTATTTTGAGGAGTAGGTACATATCCCATTTCAACACGAGCACAAGCTATTATTTTAAAGTTATGCATGATAACTTGATCAAGATGCTTTTGTAGCATATAAAACTAAGGCTTTGTCACTGAAATGGCTTCAACAGCCATGTTTTAGCCCGCTGCGGGGCATATGCCGCTCCAATAGCTCTCCACTCGGTCCTAACACCGGCTTTTCTTGTCCACGCTGTCCCGGCGTGAAATCTTATATCATAAGACCATCTGACTGGTAGTCTTCCTGCGTTAATACTTCTCCTACTACTACTTGTTCTCCGCGTTTCTAGGTGTCCATTCCAGTACGGATATGCTCCAACGATCGTCCCCTCTTCGGCACAGTTGTCCAGCCCATGTCCATTTCAATTTTGCAATGCGGTATCCTTCATCTGTTAACTTGGTGCGTCTTCTGATGTCAGTGTTGCACACCTTGTCTCTCAGTTATATCCCAAACATGCTCCTTTCTATGGCTCTTTGTGCTACCTTCAGTTTACTAATTAGCTTCTTAGTGAGTGGCCATGTTTCCAATGCGTACGTCATAACAGTTTTCAGCGATTGTGGCAGTATTGTAAATATTGATGCTAAATCCTTTTCTGTTAGGTAAGATGTCCTAACACCGTAGTTAGAAATTTCGGCGATAGAACTTTTAATACCATTTTTATATAAACTAACAGTGTTTTTTTTTTAAATTCACTGAAGTCAAAAAATTTAACTGCACATTTTTAAAAGAAAAAGTTCATATCGGAAATATTTCTTAGAGTAAAATTAAATAACAATACTTATGCACTTTTTCCGTGACGTGGTCAGGGCATTGTGCAGAATATTTCTGTTGTAGAAAATGATAACTGCACTTATTCACTTTATCCACGACTAGAAACAAATTTCATTTTATTTTATTTACAATTCAGCAACTTATTTATTTCTTCCTGAACCTTTTTTGCATCGCATGCAAGATATTTAATTTCATTTTTTTTCACAAAAATAATGATAATTTCATCAATTTGTCAAATATCGAAACCTGTTATATACCAAAAGATGCGTAATACTTTGGGCATTCAGGAAATGTCAATAACTCAATTTCGGCCAAAACCCTAGTTAACCTATTTTTGCTTCAACGCCCTCGATTTTATACCTGTTACAAAAGTGGTTAAACATCAAACGGTTGGATTCACGGGCAGCTTCCGCTATCAGGCTACTAAATGTTGGAACAATATCCCACCGCCTTTAAGAGCACTTACATCAAAAGCAACATTTAAAAAACATCTGAAATCTCTCATTATGTCTTTTCAAAAGCTCAATGTTTCTAAGCAAGACCAAGATGCGGTAGCTTTCGCCGTGAAACAATAGGGAATGGTTGGCACCATGTTCTTCAACTCACAATTTAATTAAATATTTATTATGATGTCCTATTATATCTTTAAACATGTAAACATATAAAGCTCATGAAATATGAAAATATGTATTATTTATACTAACTATAAGAATTAATGATATTTATACATCAAGTCCATCTCTTTAACTACAAAAGGTTATAGCTGAAAATCAGTTTGATGCTCTTGCAGCATCTTTCCAGACTGAGCTATTGACCTTTTGCACCACTGCCACACACAATACCTACCTACCGTACGAGAATCATATGTTCCTCTTGTTCTTGTGTACTTGTTTTAGTTTTATGTATTATGTTACCTTTATACCTACCTGTGTGTGTTTTGTGAGAGTGCAATAAATTATTCATTCATTCATTCATTCATTCATTCATTCAAGTGCAAGTTATATACAAATTGAAATATATTACTAACTTATTTAAAAACAACTTATACTTGTGCCAGTTTTGAAGATATTTAAGTCTGTCTTCGAAAGACAATAACATTTATCGATTGCTTCTTTTTAATGGGGCATCGAGCTAGTTATTTTAACAATAGCCGCAATAGATTACGCTACAACGCGTTTTGCCGCAGGCTGATGCCAAATTCATGTCACGCAGCATGATCCAGCTGAATGGTAGAAATAGAGCCTGCATACTGGTACTATTGTGTGTCGATCTGATAACTTTATTGGATTTTGTACGTGCACAATGCCGACGGGCCTAACTCAATTATCGGCGATGGTGACTCATTTTCATATTGGTAATTACGCTTATATTTGTTTTGGACTTTATGTCCAGCGATTAAAATATAGATTGGTACAAATAATTCGCTGAAGATAGAACAGCGGCTAAGAACTAGTTAACAATTTCAAAAGTTCAGGGTTCTATTTACATCGCCTAGAAATTCTTTGGACTTTCGCTTGCATCTTCCCTCGCTCTTTACTAAGGAAATAATTTTATTATTGTTTTTTAGTTCCGGCGATCATCCCAAGGATCTAAATTCACAAACTTTTCCTATAAAAATGTATACTTTAAAAATAGAAAAAGGGAGACATCATCCTGTTAATGTAATCGAGCAAAATTCTAGTTCTAACCGTCAGGCAAAAGTTCAAATATTTTATAAAATCTATTTATATAATTTAATTAAAACTGTCCATGCAGCAATTTGCACGCCACTCATCAAAGTCCAACTCAAATATATGCATTCAAGTGAAATAATATGCAAATAGTTGCCGGTATCATCAATCGTGGACGCCGGCCAAAGATGGATGAGGACAGCGACACATTCAGACGGGATGGCGGGAAAGAACGGAACGAATGAATGACTGGGAATGTGCTATGAAACTCTGTCGGTGAATGAGTGAGCGGAAAGTTGGGTTCGGAAATTTTGAGGAACTTTTCATTCAAGATTGGTGGGTTAAACTTTTGGTAGGACAGGATGAAACGTAAGCTAAGCAGGACAATTTGGTAAAAAAATACTCCAAAAGCTCTGTCTGATTCAAAAGGATATGTATAGTTGCAATTGTCAACTTTGCACTTCGTAAAATAGTGCCAAATTTTCGTCGTAGGCATAAAGTATTTGCCAAAACCCACGTTTAAGCACCCTCTTAGTTGAATGAGGAGTCTGTGGATTTAAGCTATCATTTGCATGTTTAACATAGGTCCAAATGTAACCCTACATAACCCAGGTAAAGCACATTTGTGTAAATCTGACCTCAGTATCACCATCGCCAAACGGGTCATATTTCACGTACCGACATTAGTACCTGCCGCCGGACAGTCACTAATCCGACCAGTAACTCAACAGGTATTACAGGTTGACCGACACTGTTGTAAATTAACATCAGAATCGTACCACCCGATTTATGAGCCATTAACGACGGTTGAACTTCAGTTTATGAGCTGGGTGATGGGGTTTTTGAGTACTTTTATCTCTGATAAAGTATTAAAAGGTAATTATGAAAATTTGCAAGAAGATTTTGATTTTAAGAATCCTTTTCATAGAGCCGACAGCGGAATTATTATTGGCAACGAGAATATCTGAATTTAGAAATTGAATTAGGTGCGTTTACCATATTTATCCGGATACTTTTTCCGGTAAACATACAATATATCTACTTAAGTAAAAGTAACAGGTTAAAATGGAGATCTGTATACGATTCCTACTGAGAGTAATTTAGGAAAGTTACTTAGTTTCATAATTGCCTCAAGAGTGTTGTTTACTTGCGAACCATTGGCCGCATAGTTAGTTCTAGCATTAGTGTGGTTGTCTGACAATTAATACGGAACAAATACCGAAATTCTGGAATATTACCTGTCAGAGTAGAAAATAATAAATTTTGTTTTCGTTTATTAAATTTTCTTTTGTAAAAACATTTTTTTTTCAAATTTGTTTTATTAAGCACGATAACATTTGTTATATTTTTAAATCGCGATAACGTCTTAAACTTTAACCGAAAATAGCCTGCAATAGCGTACAATTTTAATAAGGCCCTTGAGCAATTTCCACATTTACTGTAAATTTTCTTAGAAACCTGCAATTGAAACGCACGAAAGCGAGCTATTGGTGAAAAAGGGGAAATAAATTTAATGCCGTTTCTTTTGAAAGAGAACATCGCATTTAAATGGTTCCCTCGGTATGAATATCAATTGAAATTGGTTAATTGATAGTTGAAAATAACTTGTAAGTTCATGGGAAAGGTTAAAGTAAAATGTACTAGAAATTGATTTAAAAATTTCAGCTGTATCTGTGAATGCAAGGAAGATTAATTGTTTAAAATAGAAATCACTCTAGTAAGTACCTACTATGCACCTACTTATATGTTTTCTTAGATGGGTGTAATTTACTTAGTATGTTCTTTATTTAAAAACATTGTCGTATTGTTAGTTTGTACTTATAAATCTTAAATATTTGCGAAACAATTTTTAGATACACATGCAATAAGAAACAGACATCTTCATTTTATACAGCCTAGATAGAAAATAAAAGTAAAATATTTTATGTCTTTCAGACGTATCGGAATTGCAAACATAAGGCTCCCTTGCATACTTATTTTCAACTAGTGGCCGCCCGCGACTCCGTTCGCGTGGAAGTCGGTTTCCCGTGGGAATGAGAAGTTTTCCCGCGGTAAAAAGTACCCTATGTCCTTTCCCAAGTCCAGTTCTTTCTTCATACCAAATTTCATCAAAATCGGTTCAGTGGTTTAGGCGTGAAAGCGTAACAGACAGACAGACAGACAGACAGACAGACAGACAGACAGACAGAGTTACTTTCGCATTTATAATATTAGTAGGGATGTTTCCCCTGTCGTCCCTACTACCCCAGTTTTCCCCAACCATTGATTACTTGTAACATATAACATCGTTACCTTAAAGTTACCTAACCCAGGTGCGTGTGTAAACCCAATTGAACTAATTCAGTAATTAAAACTGGATCAATTTATGATTGTGGAGACAACATGGCGCCGGGTAGACATTAATTTATGGCCGTCCTTGATTTTACAACATTTTACCCTTTACCCAGTGCTTATATGCAACTTACTCCATAGGCATAAGTTAAGTTTGCAGGAGATTGGTTACAAAATGGTATGTAACTGATTAATAATAATCAATATAAGGAATTAACCTTTAGAGTTGTATTTTTTGCCCGGGCAATTAGTTTTTCTTAAGGTTGGGAACAAACCCAAACGTAAAATAATTGACCAACCTATAAATATACTTGCAAGCATTTAATCAGCCAGTTCGTATAATGTTTCTTGCTTTGTTTTATCATAATTAATAATCTATCTATAAAACATGAGAAAACCAAATAAAAAAATATGTATATTAAGTAGCATTTTTTTTCCACACTTAAATCACTAATTAAGTTTCCCATGATACCATATTAAAGGCTCTATTAACGTATTCATACTAAGAGTTTTAACTCATACAGTAAAAGTTTTCATTCACTTCAAGTTTAACTTAACAATCTCGTTGATATGCAAGCTCTACTTTACTCTTCTTCTTCAATCTATTATACTCAAGGAGTAAGTTTCTGACGTCTTTAGCAAATAGCTTTATGAAATGATTCATCATGTTGTTCTAGAACTTTATATTTGAGTATGGTATAATATTATATGTATAGAAATAAAAATACAGCGAATATGCAGCTCTAAGAGGCACTTGAATTCAACTTATTTTAATGCATTTCCGTCGTTAAAGCATTTTTTTCAAAAAAAAAATAATTAAAAAAATGTAATAGTCCGCTAAAAACGCGTTCAATTCCAAATTATACTACAGTGTTTAAAAAAGTAAACAGTCTTCAGCTTCAGGCACAGTGTATAGTATCGATTTGCCATCAGAGGCGGCGGCCCGTTAATATTTAACCATAGTGTACCCAGCTCCCTAATTCCAAACGATTATATCTACATTACCCCATCGCGATCGAACACTATAAAATATCGGGACAACCCTATTTTTCGACTGTCAAATGTGTTCCATTTTCAAATGACTGTCGTGGAATGAAGGTGTATTTTTTATTTTGTCGCAGTATTGAGCACATTTTTAATGCAGTTAATTATTTGTTTTAGTTCTTACGTCAAGTTTCTTTGTGATTTTGCTATAAATAAACGATTAAAATGGAATAAATACAGCACTGGGCATAATATGTCAAATATGGCTTCCCAATTATATAAGTACATATTTAAGAAAATTTAATAACTTTAATATTTACAAATAACGGTACATCAATTGTAACGCGTGTCAGGTGCAAAAGCAATTTGGAGTCTGCGGAACCCCTCCTCCAGATGGGGGTAGACAGCGACTTCGACCAGCCTGGATTACGGTTACCTTTATTTTTACTACCAATCCTCGGGCGAAACCTTTCTATAAAGACGTTACGGCACGTCTCAGATAAATTGAGACTTTTATTGTCGTCCACCGTAGAATTGCAAAGCAGAAGTGCTTAATTACATTCTACCATAACGCTTGGTAAAGATGATGGAAAGACCGCAAATGGTGGGATATTTTTTAGTTTTAATGTTTATTTTGCATGGTAGACGCAATGGCATGAATTTGGCAACCGTTGCTGTATCCCTGGGGAGGCTAACAAATAGTGGCAATGTATACGAGTGTTATCGTCTGGATATAAAGCTGCATCAGCTACGTCTGCATATGTTTTAGAATGTGTTTATCATCTTTGTGTATGTAATGTTTTATGGAAATGGACATAATAAGCTTTGCACGAGCGAGAGTAGCGCTTGCAAATTGAATTTAAAGTTAAGCTTTGTGGTAAGTAAGTAAAGATAAAGGAAGAGAAAATATAACAGTATTTTAGCAGACATTTTCGTTGAAGTAAAATTATATGCAAACCCACTCTTTCCTATTAAACATTATTTTTATGCTTGTTAGAAGGTTCCTTGTTTTTTTGTTTAATATCTAGATACATACGATCAATATCCAAACGAATCGACTAATCAACCTGAAAAAATAAAAAACGGAACCTCACAACATTGTCCACCATTCTAACGATGAAACTTTTTTCGCTTTAAGTCAAACTGTTGTATAGGAGGCCCGCTAACTCTTCTCATCCATGATTTCCTCAGTCAAACCCTAAGACATCTTCCTTCCAATACACAACCTTCACATATCTCTCCTCGACAATCCTACTAATCCTACTAATATTATAAATGTGAAAGTTTGTGAGTATGGATGTATGGATGTTTGTTACTCTTTCACGTTCACTACTGGATGGATTTTGATGAAACTTTACAGTTATATAGGTTATACATCAGAATAACATATTGGGTACTTTTTACCGTGGGAAAATTTATCATTCCCACGGGAAACCGACTTCCACGCGAACGGAGCGGCCACTAATGAAACAATAAATCACATTTGTCCACAGGGCAACGTGAATGTTTGCGAGTCCGTCCTATTTCTCAGTTAACAAACCCTCCGGCAGACAAGATTGAGCCACATTTCGTGACACACAAACATGGACGGAGTACAACTATTTGCAGACGTATACGCAGACTGGGATAGCGTGGAGTTTTTTAGAAATATAATTTAAGTAATTTCATATTTGCTTTACACGCTAAAAAAACTAGCTTAAAGCTTTATCTAAAATTGCGTTTCTGAATATGCTTGTGATAGTAAAATGTATGATATTAGATATATCTCAATACGGCATCTGATAAAGTTACCGCTAGTTAAGAAAAGAAAAAATTACAAATAATATTTGTTTCTATACGACTGATTTGAATAATATTTTACAGCAAGTACCTTTGCAAACCTTACATTACGTAGTAAAAGTCCTTTATAAGTACGTACTTTTATTTTTGACGTAAGAAATATTTAAATAGTAAACGTTGGTAAGAGACACGTTATACCGTACGCGGTCTACGGAGATGGACGAATGGCAAGATTTTCAGGAATAGCCTCACTGGCAACATTTTGTTTGTATGTCTTCATTCCTATTGTTTGTTTCTATTTGTGGACAGGGAAATCTAAAGAAAAATGCTTATGATTCTGAATATAAATGCAGTCATTCTTCTTGCGCCTTTTGAAAAACCGACCATGAATATCTTATTCTTATGTTAAGAGATTTGGAATTGGAGTGATGCATTTCTACGGGCTTATGATATAAGCTCCTTAAGTTTGGTTATCAATAGCTCAAGGTTGCCTTCAATATTAACTTTATCAATCTACTAGATACGAAACTCGACCAAAATAGCATATTATAATCATATTAGCAACCACTTTAGGCTATTTGAAATTCGAGATTTCAACCTAATTCACCAAAAATAGATTTACCATATATAGAAGCTGGATTAATCCGCTGAAAATACTGCCCGTGTATTGCGAAACCACTATCTGCTACAATCTAAATTAGCAGAAGGCTGCTAATAAAAAAAGTTGCCAAAACCAACAGTCACAGCTGAGCCGAGAGGGCACGTTGTAAGGGTGCGTTTACATAAACACGACAAGGATAACCTACAAGTGATTAGAAATTGAAAACAGTAAGTTTTTTTTTATATTCTTGTAGCATGGTTTTTATTACTTAAAGAAGATGATGAATATAATAATTTATTCTTTTTTTACTGAAAATCGGAATATAAGTGAGGACTAAATGGCGAGTAAAGATCGATAAAAACTAAGCCTGTTATTAATAAACTTGCTTCATATTACATTTCATAAAATGTAATTGGTTTCTAACAAAATAGTCACAGAAGATTGTCAGATACAAAATATGTCTCTCTCTAATAGCTATAGGTTAGGTAATAGGTTTGAACAAAAGGGTTGAGGTTAGGCCCAACATTTAAAAACGAATATAAAAGTTTTTCTCATCAACTATCTATTCTATCCGCAGTATCAATATGAACACGTCTTTATACCCCACAAGGGACCTATAAACTGTTCGGACAATTTGTTTAATCAAAAACGCACGCGTATTTCTGCCGTCGGCGCAGTCGGGTAACATGAATCGTGTTTCTGTCATTGAAGGTGGAATGAGATTTTTGCTTTATTTCAGCCTTTTATAACAAAAAAAGTAAAGTAAAAAGAAATGAGTGGATGAATTCGCAATGGCTGAGTTCGTCTTTTGGTGTTTTGAAAGCCAGATGCTAGGTTTATGGTGTTGCTTGATGTGATGAGGTTGTTAATTTAACTTTTTTAACCACTATTTATTACTAGTAGCCGCCCGTGACTCCGTTCGCGTGGAAGTCGGTTTCCCGTGGGAATGAGATGTTTTCCCGCGGTAGAAAGTACCCTTTGCGTTATTCTGAAGTATAACCTATATTACTCCAAAATTTCATCCAACTCCGTCCAGTAGTTTTTACTTGAAAGAGTAACAAACATCCGTACATCCATCCATACATACTCACAAACTTTCACGTTTATAATATTAGTAGGATATGAAGTGTCATGATGTAGCATTCGCACCAACTTCACATCTTGTGACTTCACATGTGACGCAACGTGAAGTTTGCACCAAAGGGCGTCAATGCAACTAACATTAAAATAATGATTATAAAAAAAAATTTAACGACTGTCTAACCTAAATTCCTAAAAAAAACTTCTTTTTTATATTCATTTCGTATCATAATAAAAGTTTACTCAGTTCAAAAACATATACCTATACACATTGTCTCATCACATACAGGGTGGCAAAACAAGTTCTCTCAACATTGTCATACAGGGTGATTGTTATTCTCCACACGCACACCGCCGCACGTCTTCGTCCAATAATTTCGTACAGGCTTATCCGACGATGGTACAATTTTCATTTAGAATATTATGGGAATATATGAATTATTGTCACGAAATTGGGATGAATTTTAAATTAGTGGCATGGCATGTCTTTGGAATTTTTAAGAAAATGTTAATGCTTCACTTGGGTGTTATACTTGTAGTACCTAGTATTATTGCTAAATCCAACTTAGATATTTTTAATAATACATTAAAAATCTTCTAGAGATAAGATACAGAAACAATTTAATATAAAACTACAGTATTTAAAAATTTTAAAATATTTCAGAATTTTAAATATTTGTTTTTTTATCTATTATTGACTTTGTTGTCGGTGCCTCTTAATGGCTCTAGATATTACCTATCTAAAATCGAGTGTGATTAATATAATTTTTTATGTCTAAAATAAAAATGTTAGAAGTCGAAACACCTACCTTCTTCCAAATGCTACAGTCTCTCACACGCTAAGATAAAAGATAGTAAAAACACATGATTTACATCATGACATAATTTGAGTGCTGCAAAACATAATGATTAGCGGTCATTCTTTCGGTAGGTAGAACCCTTATTCAATCAATTTATCTTTGCGTAATCTAAAAATGCTATTTTATGCGGTTATCATCCGTAGCTCTAGGTTATATTTATTCCTATTACCCTCAAAACAGATAAAAAAATACGATTTTAAAGTTGCTGTTCGTATAAGTGTGATTACGAATGGTAATTCATATCAAACATATACTTTCATAAAACAAAAAACAAATATAGTACATTGAACATGCATTCAAAGGTATCGATATCACGTGACATTCAGCAGAAGCTGAAAAAACTTGTTCGAGTGAGTCACGACCGAGCTAGTCATCCATCATAGTGACGACATAACTATTGCATAAATCGGCTCTATAGAATTAAAGCTAAGTAGCAGGTAATAAAAAGTTAAACGAATAATAGTTATAGTAAATTATTAACTTGTAAGGGTTAAAAAGCGCAATACTTGTTAAATTTAAATAAAAAATGCATATAAATTGATGCTTTTTAATAAGTGTTGCTGTTTCTTTACGAACTCGTTACAATCAAAAAAGAAACACCTAAATATATTTATTTTATTTTTATGAAGGTACTTTTATGTAAATAAAATAATGAATTTTAAATGGAGTGCATCACAGATAGATATAGCGCATCATACTTCAAAGAAAACCATTTCTTTGGCTTACCTAAGCCGTAAAAAGGTGCGCAGGAAAATCCGTAAAAGAAATATGAGACACATAAATATTGCCTTTTCAGACGATGTTCCAACGCCTTACTGATAAACGTAATATCTCTAAAATCGTAATATCTCTAAATCCACCTCACCTTTAAAAAACCTTAAAATACAAACACTTAATTAGAAAACGTATCACAAAACTACTTTAAAAAGTTTCAAAAGTCACACATATCCGTAACCACAATATACAAATTCGCTTATCACTGTTAACCCTTTAGCGCGTGGTGTTGGTCACTTGTGTCACTGTATCCATTTTGACAGTTATTGTTTGTGTGGCCGGCGCGTGGGGGCGCGACTCGGCGCCGCGGCTGGTGGCGGGAAACTGCCGTGCGGCGGGAAAACTACTCTGTGCAGCCTCCGCCGCCCCTCGCAGCCGCCCGACACTTGCAGCCTGCACACTTCAGCGGTGCTTATTCCGACGCACTAACAATTAATAAAAGTAATGAACACTGCGCTTCCGAACTCCGAGGCTAGGATATCTTTTGTTTATGCTGAACATATGAACATTTATCAAACAAAGAAATGGTTCCGTTCGTTTAGAATATAACTTATTTTGAGTTTTTGATTTCTACATCCCTTCAATTTGTATGTAAAGATTTTTTAGATTATTCAAATAAAGTCGAGTTAAAAAACTGAGTTTCACTGTTGTGATAAAAAGTAATTATTATGATTTTCCTACATATTTACCATTTTCAGCAGGTGCAAACTGAACAATTCGAAGTATATTTAGACCGCATTATAGAGGAGGTAGAGGCACAGAGAAGCACAGCATTTAAGTTCACTCTTCTGAAATCTGGGACAACGTGCTAAGAATTATTCGTACCGTGCAATTGTAAACGCTTTTTCTTGCAGAAGAGCATTAGCAAAATATTGGACCTCCAATATTGAAGCTCCTTAAGTAAGAAGACTTACGATTTTTGATGCACTATCAGATGCAATTTTATTATACCAATAATAGAATTCCTAACGTGGAAGATAACTTTCGTAATCAAGATAACAGCTATTTTCTTCCCATTATAAAAGGTAATAAAAAAAATAATGCTAGTTAGATTATCTTTAAAATTATTTTCTTCGATTTCACTGTAAGAAGTAAATTCTTGACAAGTCTTATATTCTTAAAAAATGAACATCAAGTATGAACTTTTTTATCTATGGGAAAATCTAAAGTAAAGAAATAAAGCTCAAGAATGTCCAAAGTGCCACGTCCGGGTCCGACCACGTAGTCGTCGATAACTCGGACTGACAACTACAATCGTTTACTGCCGGGAAAATGGCTGTTTGATCCCACAACTAAGAGTTTCCAACTTCATTGATCTTCGCGATCAACCGGATATCCAAGATAATTCGATATGCAGGAGGATTTCAGAAATATACAGCATTAAAGTCTATTTTAAGGAGGAATACAAGGAAACAAGTTAGGCTTTTTGTGTGAAAGAAGGAGACGGAGATAATTCGACTTTATAAAGGTTATTTAAAAAAATACCTCTATAAATTTTTAAAACTTTAGTTTTTGTTAACTTGTCATCAAGAAACAAAAAAAATATCTTCTTTCTATTAAATTTATGTTTACTTCTGACATGCTATTGCTTCTGTAATCTAATTAAAATGTTAGATTATATAATGTTAAAACATGACACAAGTTCCGACGCTTACATCTAACGTGGTAGGTTGTCGTGTGATCATCCATTTTAACGCATCGCTGCTTGTATAAATTACACAAGAGACTGTACTTGTACTGTCGACAACAATTTCTCTGTAACATTTGACAACTGCAGCAATGGTAGGGTTAACCAACAATGGTTGTTTACCGTATCCTGTAGCGCCCTAACCAAGTCCTACGCACTTACCCCAGATGACTTGCACTTTGTATGCACATTTTAATGGGTTTGTTCTTTACGCAAAGACGTCTGTTTGTATTTTAATTGCAGTAAATTATACGAGAACACGGTCTGGTAGTTTATCAACAAGTTTGTCTACCTTTTAAATTAAAATAGCTCACTTTGAAAAACTTAATATATTTTTTTTTTTTTTTTTTATATCTTTATTAAGGCTATACATCATAATGATTAAGTCAGCCTTACAGTACTAATTTATATCTAGATCTCTTAAATACAATGATTGAATTATAAAACTAAGAAGTCTATCACTGTTCACAAGTTTAAAGTTGGAACTTATTATACTATGGATTACAAAAAATAGTTCTAGTCTATTACAATTGACGTCTAACATAAATTGAACTCTTAAATAATCATTTCTTTCGCATTCTATTAAAACGTGATACAGATCTTCCACAGATTGACCACACACTGAACAATTGGGGTTGTCAATTTTGCGCATTAAGAAGAGAAAGTTATTCAAGTTCATGTGGTTAGATCGTGTCCGGAAACAAATGGTTAAGTCTCTTTTGTTCAGGGTGCTATTGGTAAACCAAGGAAGTTTTGGTGGCTTAGCTACCATGGTTCTGTACCAGATACCAGATTCAACAGACTTTTGTTGAAAATATAGATCCCATTCCTCATATGATTTCTTTTTTATAAGTCCCAAATAATCAGAATACTCAGAGATTGTGCGAAGTTCTATTCCATCTGTTTGTGCTGTATTTGCCAGAGAGTCCACTATCTCATTCCCAACTATTCCAACGTGTGAAGGAATCCACTGTAAACGGACATTAACCCCATTACGTATTAGTTTGTAAATACATTTAATAATGAGAAATGCTTCCGATCTAGCCATCTCACCCTTACTACAAGAAATTAAGTGAAATAAGCTGCTTTGAGAATCAGTCAAGATAACTATACTTCGATAATGAGTATCCTCAACGTATGATAAGGCTTCAAGAATACCAATTAATTCAATACTCATGATTGGGATATCTTTATTTTGAATCCTAAATTTGACTTTTATTTTGGAATGTGAATCATAAAAGGCGCATGCACCGTACCCATCTTTTGATTTTGAACCATCTGTAAATACATGAACATAATTTTGATATTTTTTAGAAAGTAACTCGTCACTAACTTTTCTTAATTCTGCAGCAGTAACATTCTTTTTAGATTTTTCAATTAAATGAATAGAAGTGTTACATACGCTTTCAAAATTTACGTCAAATGAATGTATTGGCAATTCGAAAGGAGGCCAGACAGTATACCTTTTTATTTTAAAATCTTTGAGGTGTCTATAACTGTTTACGGTGTATGGGAAGCTATGTTTATTCCAGTATCGAACATTTGATTCTAAGGAGTCTTCAAATTTACAAATATTATCAATTAAAAGATCATACTTTCTAGACATAATTTTTAAAATGTACTTATCTACCAGATATGTCCTTCTAAATTTTAAAGGGGGTAAACTTAGTTCACTTTCCATAACATGAATTGGAGTAGATTTTACGAATCCTCCGCAAAGTCTCAACGACTGATTCTGAACTACATCTAACTTCCTAAGGGAGTTAGGACTAGCATTAGCAAATACAGAACATCCGTATTCCAAACGACTTCTAATTAACGCTATGTATAATTTTCTCAAATGAGTAGTGTGAACACCCCATTTGTAACTACATAAGAAGCTTAAAACATTTATATATTTAATACAGTTTTGTGCAATTTCATTAATGTGTTTATTCCAACTTAGCCTATAATCGAACCAAACACCAAGAAATTTTATGACTTTAACGGTTTCCAGATTTATATTATTCAGTTTAATCATTATGAGAGGAGTACGATATTTTCGAGTAAATACACATACTTTAGTTTTTAATATAGAGATCTCTAAGCCAATATCAAGAAGTAACTTTACAAATTTGATAAGAGTGTATTGCATAAGTGTAGCACAGTCATTGATGTTCTTATTGCTACAATAGAATACAAAATCGTCAGCATATTGAATCATTTTCATATTATTATTCATGCAAAGGCTTTTTAAACTCAAACTTACAATGTTGAATAGGATAGGGGACATCGGGTCGCCTTGAGCTAGTCCATCACGACAAACTCTACATATCTCTTCTCCATTCATCAATTCGTAAATCATTAATCTGTATGAGAGGAATTCTTTTATATATTTGCAAATAAGAGGAGAAACACCATATTCAATAAGTCGTTGGACTAGAACATCTACTGAAACGCCGTTGTAAGCGTCTTTAATATCCATGAAAGAGCACAAAAGATATTCTTTTTTAAGAAAACTTGATTCTATATCCATTGACAAGCGCGTCAAGCCGTCTACACAAGACCTACCGCGGCGGAATCCTATCATATAATCTGGAAAAAGTTCATTTTTTTCAAAAAAGTGTTCTAATCGCCTAGTGATCATTTTATTAAATATTTTACATACACAGTTAATGAGTGAGATGGGCCGAAACTTAATAATAGAACCATTATGTTTAGGTATCGCAATAACTTTGACTTTATTCCATTGGTGAGGTATTGTCGAAGTAGTAAAAATTAAATTAAATAAATCCAGAAGTATTGATTTGGCATTAGTTGGAAGGTGATAAATCATTGAATAGACAATACCATCCAAACCTGCAGAGGTATCTTTATGCTTAATCGCTGCGTATAGTTCTGCTAAGGTAAATGAAGGAGTAGTTACATTTTCTATATTATTTGTAGTTTGTATGAGTGGAGGGGATCCAACTCCATCAGGGGTGAGTTTATAAACAAATTCGTATGCTTCTTCGTCCGTTAATGTGCCCGGATTACTATTATAGCCTTTTATCCATCGGAGTTTTTGCCACATCTGACTGCTCGTAGTGTTATTATCTATACTGTCACAAAACTGTTGCCATGAATTTAATTTTGCCATTCGAATTAATCTGCGAGCTTTTAGAACCTTTTCTTTTAACAATGAGTAATTTTCTACGGTACGATTTTTACGCAGTGTTTTTAGAGCCAGCCTTCGCTCCGCAATTGCCCTTGAAAGCTCCTGATTCCACCACGGTTTTGGTCTAAATTTTGAAGAAGGGTTATTATTTGTTTTTATGACCGGAATAAACTCATCTGCAGCGCTATTTATTATATCTAACAATCCATCATAGCTATCCTGCACACCCCGACTAAAAGAAAAAGTATGACATTTGGATTCAATAGACTGACTATAACCGACCCAGTCTGCTTTTTTGATGTTACGTTTGATAAAAAATTTATGATACTGGATGGATTTAATTTTTATACTAATGAGTAAATGATCGCTTCCCAGATTCTCATTTGTTACCGACCAGAAACAGTCTAATAATAGATCAGAACTTGCAAATGAAATATCGGGGGACGAACAAACGATTGAATCTTGGTTTTTTGCTATCCGAGTAGGACTTCCATCGTTTAAGAAAGGGAAGTTATTGTCTGAAGAACTTTCTGCGATCAAGCGCCCTCTACCATCTGTTAAATACGACCAAGAGGAGTGGTGTGCGTTGAAGTCTCCACCTATAAAAGTTTTACATCCAAACAATGAAAATAATTCATCATAGTCGCGTCTGCATGTCTGTATCCAAATTGGGGAATAAACACCTAAAACATATTTAATATTAGATTGATTGAGTAGTTCAACGCATATTATATCTAACTTATTGCGGGGCAGAGATATATCCTTGAACCTGGCCGGAATTGACATATGAACAAAAATAGCTAAGCCACCATAACCATCCTCCCGGTCTTTCCGAAAACATTGATAGCCGGAAATATTTAAAGTGTTACAGTCTAATAACCATGTTTCTGAACAAATACAAATATGAACTTTTTCTCTAAAAAGATAGGTTTCCAAATCAATTTTTTTTGGAGTTATACTACGGCAATTCCATTGTATAATTTTTACTTCCATTAGATTAATTAAATTATATTATTTTGTATTTTACTAAAAACGAAACAAAAAAATAAAACAAAAAAACCAAAACAAAAAAAAGAGAAGATAAATAAAAAAAAAGAGTGAAAAAGAACCAGGATGAGACTTACTGACATTACGCTTCTAAAGTGTTAATTTTTTGAATGATTTTGTAAATCTTATTCTTTATACGTCTTACATTTAATTTTGGAGCGATATCTTGTAACATCTTAACTAAATCATCCGAGTTGTTTGTGTATTTAAGAATGATATTTTGAATTTTTGACTTTCCATGTGTCTCTTCTAGTAAGTTCTGGAATTCAGTAAACGAAATAGGGAAATTAACTTCAGATTTTTCCAAGGCAGATCTAATGTCATCCGATTCCAAAGTAGATATATAGGAACCCGAGGACCTCTTTGATCTTTTTTTTTCCGGTCGGTGAAGGCTATCCTGTGAAGAGTCACTAGAAGAGAACTCGAATTCGTATTCATTTTCGACCGTACTAGGTGGATCATTCGTCGGAAGAGAAGAACAAGTGGATGGGTCTGTGGGGGGATGAGGCCTCTTGAATGCTGGTAGTGTGGTGAAGTCGGTGCTTAAGCAGTCATCTTTGGCTAGTTGAGCGGGTTTCTTATCTTTAACTGAAGGCTGTTGTGCGTCTGTGGGGCATTTGCTTGCAATATGGCCCTGTTGTTTACAAATAAAACATGTGATGCTTTCCGCGGTCAGGTATATCCAGTAAGAAGTTTCGTCAAAATCTATTTGTAATCGATCAGGGAGTTTGCTGACATCTTCTGGGGTTATATAAATCTGTCTCCTAAAGCTTAAAATGTGGTTAAATCCAGGATCACTTATACCAGCTCTGATGAATGTCATTGAGGACGCCGTCGTTATGTTCATCTCTTTTAATTTATTTTCAATAACTTGATGGGGAATGATTGGACAAACGTTTGACAATATAATTCTTTTGTTCCGTGAAATCAGGGGCCTAATTGGAATTTTTTGATTGTTGATTGTAATACATTGGTGTTTATCCACTAGTTCATCGGCCAATTCTTTCGAAGCAACAAATACGCAGACACGGTTATTTGACATTCTACTTAGGTATCTTATCTGTGACGGTTCTATTAGTTTACCAAATGCATGAGCGTAGTCTTTTATGAGCACATCTGTCATGGCATCAACTAATACTGCTTGTTCTTTGGTAGGGAAGGAAACATTTTGAGTTACTGTTGAGTATGAACGGCTACTCTCGGCCATTGTTCCTGTTGTCAGAAACACCGGCTCGCAAGCAAACCGGTTTGTTATGCTAGCAATATAGATCGCGCGAACGTAAACACAGATTAGGCACTCGTGTTCGAATGACGCGTGCGCCCTTATCGGTGCGCGGACCAATACTGAACTTAATATATTTACAATTTACAAAAACCTATTGAAACACAAATTGAGATTTAGGATCTGTCTCAGAAATGCAACTCAGTAATTTCCTTAAGTATTTAAAAACCAAAATACTATTTTCCATTTCTTTTATATCACTTTCTAAATTCTGCACAAAAGCACGGAAACAGATTGTTCGTCATCGATGCTAGCTATAAGCTATTGATACGTCCGCAAACATGAGCGAACGATGGAGCGGGCGGGGCGAGACGCCCTTCGACTCAAGACACAATACGCCTGCATGCGCATATGTGGGGAATTATTCTCATTACAAGCTTTACGCTTTTATATTATACGTGTTTTTTTAATATAAATATGTCAGAATGTGAAGAATACAGAAATAAAGGGACGTATATGTATTATGTATGTCATTAAACATTATTACAATGTCACACGGTTTAATTTGAAAGCAATCGTAAAGAACAATTTAGGTAAGTCTCTATTAGTAAAACGCCGTGATATTAAATACAAATCTTATTAAACGCGTAATAATCCGTCAAAATCGGACAAATCTATGAAGATACAGTAACAAACCTTTAAAAATATTTTGATACTTACACAAACAATAAGCTATCCTCACAATCGCTAGTAAACGTCAAAGTCCTCAGTTTCGCGAATCGCCCCTATTCTTGTGGCGGTCATAAATTGTTGGTTTGATTAAGGCGGCGCTGCATCGGCCCTTTGCCGCCCCCCGGGACCGAGGTGCAAGGTGCATCTGCAGTGTGATACAGGGTGGGCGCATATCGGTTGTGAAGTGTTTACTGTATAATGCGGCAATGTACACTATGCAGATATTTGCAACAGTTTTAGTCCTGAGTGAATTAATGTAAACAATACAATAAATTTGTAGGTAAAACGAGTAGGTTGATTGAATTGGTTTGAAAAAGGTATAAAACACATTGTAAATAATAGTGTTTAATTATGGAAGGTAAGTGAAATTTTGTTAGAAAGTTTCTGTTACGAAGCTGTCACAAGTTATTAACTGTAACTTAGGTTGACTGAATCTTATTTCGTTATTAAAGGAAGTATCGCACTACTAGTTAATTTGCGGCATAAAACTATAGTATCAAAATAATTTAATTCAAACTTTTAAATTAGCCAAATTTTTCGAAACCACCCTGTATACAATATCACATTGCCATCTACTTTTGAGATTACTATTGTAAGAAGGGGATCGTTTTATTTTCTTATTGATCACGTTGTTCTCAAACTTTTGCAACTACACGCTAACTTGCACTCTATTCAATTATTGTTGAATTGAAACAATTGTTTAAATTTAGCATTCCAATGTTTAACGCAAGAAATAGTTATATTTTGTTATGACTTTCTATAGTAAGAACTTTTATGAAAACACTATATTGAATTTATTTTCATCAATAACAAATGATAGTGAAACCGTTTTAAAATCCATTGACTGGCGTCTATTTAGTATGATGATGAAGATGAAGATTATGTTATAAATCCATTTCTTTTATATATTATCAACAAGTGACACATATTTTGTATTTATGTCCTAGAAAATTATAAGCAAAATTATATAAGTTAATTAGTTTCATCTATCACAAATAGTTTGAGTACCTCGTGCGTTTCGTGTGAATAATCGCAGCGAGTTATGTCGGGATTTGATGAAAGAAGCGGGAAGTCCCGAGAGAGGGCGCCGCATGACGTCATTGCCTTAATGCACCTTCTTAAGAGAGTTTGAGCACATGTTAGTTGCTAGTATGGCGTAAATATGCGGATATTAATCACAAAGTCTAAAAACTAAAACTGTCTCACATGTGCCTCACATAGTTGAAAATTACTAGGTGTACCTACCACGATTTTGATATTTGTCGTGTCGGGTAAACTTTTTTCGAATAACATGGAATTCAAAAGACGCGTTATAATCTTATAGAATAAGTTTCATTGCTGGGAGAACAATTTGTTAGTAATGTGGCCACTATAAATACATTATGTTTGTTAAACTAATTTTATAGTAAAACATATTATGTGCGTACTTCATTAAGTAACACTATCAGCCATGCTTAAAGCATTAGGTATGCAAAACTAAAAGTTCATAAATAACAGAATATCAAAATATAACACAGTTAGTTAAGTTTCCTATTTTGCTTTAAAACTTTTTATTAACCTATTTAACTATTCTATAAACCAACTAGCAGACTATCCAGTATTTAATCCCTCACGTTTGGTACCTGGACACACGATGGGTGATTTAGTGTGTCGCGTCGCGCAGATTAACCTCCGACTGCGAATGGTTGCAAATGGTCGCGGCCAAAGAGTTATGCACAAACACGGTAATTACGCAGGTGAGCGGTTAACAAGAATGGCTAATGGTTAGATATTATACATAAATTAATAATAAAGTCCCGCGAATTAGTCTGCGTGGACACAAATTCGGTGAAGAATAGAGAATAGTAATTTTCCCATTGGAATGATGAGATTAATTCCCGCGATAAAAGTAGCCTTTTTCATCCTGAGTGTTTGAACTATCTCTATTCCAAGATTCAGTTGAATCAGTACAGCCGTTTCGACAAGACAGCTAAACATACAGAGAGACAGGCATATATGAATTTATAATAATAATAAGGAAGTCAGGGTTAGAAAGGATTTACACATTTAAGTAACGACAATAAAATGCTTTCTCCTTTTCCAGCGTATAAGACATTTTCGAAACATCTACGACACCTTTAAACCGCTGTTTAAGGTCGCTGACATTGTTCCTTTAGGAAAGTGCCTATTTTCTCAAGCCGTAAATCGGGTAACTTGGCTTGACTAGTACCTACATTTTCCGGTGAGAATCTACCAGGAGAAAATATTATACTAATAGCGGTAGCTCATCTTAGGTATCTAGGGCATTGTATATAAAAGCAAAAGCTTGTATTGTTACTACGGGTAGGATTTACTTATATTCAGTTATTCCCGGTACCAATTATCTATAAAGGTACCTACTCCTACAGGCAAACCAAATTAATTTTACGCCGATATAGGCAACAAAGAAAAACATGTATAAAAAGTATTTAAACAAGAAATGTATCCCTTTTTTTTTTTTTTTTGTTTTCGCGGTGAAATGCATTTACGCACCGTACCCCCCACCTGGGTGGCGGGGGGTGTGTGTGGGACTCCCGCCTGAGCAACTGACACGTCGCCCAGGGGACTACCTACTAAAACACCGCGGCGCTCCGTCTTCGCCTTGGTGGTGAAGCCGTGGAGCCCGGACCGGCGGCCCTACGCCACGACTTCACCGGCGATGGGCCCGTCTACTGCACGACGGGCCCATTTTGACCCCCCCGCGGTGAAGGGGGGCCTGTGGGAACGACCGGGAGCGCCCGATCGTTCCTACCCGTCGACGGTGGTGGACCGTGCAATGCGGGCAGGTGGATTCCCACGTCCCCCGCCCACTGGCCACCACCAGGCTGGACTTGGGCGCGATCGCGCCTCGTCCGGCCCCTTCGACGTCTGCGGTGCGGGGGCGCGAGAGGATCGTTCTCACGCACCCGCTCCGCAGCCTCCTTCTGCGACATTACGTCCTCGCAGAAAGAGGCCACCGCGACCCAGACCGCCTCGGAGCCCAGCATGGCGTACACCAAGCCGGGCAGCGAGAGGTCCGGGCCAACGGACGCCTGGAGGCGACGACGTGGCACGTCCCAGGCCGGACACTCGGCCAGGGTGTGCCACGCTGAGTCGTCCGGCGCGCCACAGTGGTGGCACGCCGTGGATTCCTCCCTTTTGATCCGGCACAGGAAATGCCCGAAGCTGCCATGCCCGGACAAGACCTGCACCAGACGGTAGGTGAGGAACCCATGCCTCCTGTCCATCCAGCCCTCGATGACTGGACCGACGGCGTCCAGGGTCCACCGCCCGTCCTCCGCGTTGGCCATCTCCGCCGTCCACCGGCGGAGCATGACCTCGCGGGCCCTTCGCCTGACGGCGACCCTCTCTTCAGGTGCTGCGGGCTCCCCCTGAGCCCGCTTGTCCGCCGTCCAGTGGTAGACGGCGGCCAGCACCTCGGCCTCAAAGTACCATGGCGGAGTGCCCGCCATGGCACACGCCGCCCCGTGACTAACCGTGCCGTAACCGTCGCAGTCCACTAAAACCGTCCAAATATAAATAAAATAATTTCATACCTTGTATTCAAATGCATCAACCTTAACCTTAATTTGCAATAAGATTTTACCATCCTATAAACATCTCGGAACAATTAATTTATTACACTCCATTACACATTTAGAGGCCCTCGGACCGTTAGGATTTTATTTATCTAAAGTAGGGCGTGCCCCATTTGTTTGATCGTAGTATATGAGCTGCTAAATGGTAATTTATGAACTCGGTGTACATACGTGTTTGAAGGTTTTAATGTCTAATTGTTTCTAAAATCCTTTGTTAAGTGAAAATACTTTTCATGGGCTGAAAATTTTACCTATTTGCTAAACTTACATTGATTTGGTTGTATGAATAACAATGGATCTAAATTCCTTCATGGAACAAAAATGTAATGACTTGCATTACATATTAACATCAAATACAAAATTATTTTCATTTTTTTATTAGAATGTTTCTTTAGAATATGTTGCTGTAAATGTATTTCATTTATAAATTATACTTTGAAATTATAACTTAAATAATTAAATTTTATTTTATTATAAAATTTATTTTCAATGCCCTGTTTAATACTGTCTCTTTCAATACAATAACATGAACAAATGATTCAAGTAAAGGCGATGAAAACCGCGATTACACAACTTGTATAAAATACCTACCCAAGATTATTTAAAATGAGTTTATTACCCCTACTCGATAACAGATGGCTCTGACATCTGTTTGTATTAGAGATCCTAAGGATTATCCTTAAAGCTTTTTAATTAACGTTCCGTAATAACGTTCTACTTAGCGGACTAAAGGAAAATCCAATGGACGACTTTTTTATTTTTTTATCTGCTTCGTGAAGGCATCTCTACAACGCTTTTGAATTAAAAGTGATTAAAAAGTAATGAGCATTGATACTTATCTTGTTTTCTTTTCAAGAAAACTTATATTTTAGCAGTAACGAGGACCTTTGTCAGGTTTGGTATGTTTCATCCTAAATTATAGGTAATACGAATAAGCCACTAGGCATCTAAAATTATTTCAAAATGATTCTTCAAGAAAGTCGCTCATTTTTTGGCATTATCTATTTATACCGTGTTACATAACACTATACCACTTCAAAGGACGTAACTCCGGTAACCAACAAAAGAATAACGCAAAGACTTTCATAAGGCTGTGTTATGTGTAGGGCAAAAGGGCCGGTTGTCATCGCTTGTGTTTACGACACGCTCTGAAAAACTTTATGAAGGGCCTGCTCTAGTGATGGGGAAATTGTAAACCACCATCATTCTTTGTTATATTTTGGTACTTACCTTCTACCTAATTATTATCGAAGTTTAATGTTTCAGTTTATACGAATTTTACAGGCCACGATGTAGGATTATTTGGTTAAAAAAGGTGCTGAAACATTAAAATGTTGTGAATGACTGAATGATCTTGTAGGACTTAGTGATTTAGATTTAGGTTATTGCATAAACACTTTTTAGCTTATACTATTTCCACATTATCCTGTAAGGGCTCATCTCTACCAAAGGGCCCATGCCTGTGAGTTTGGGCGCATGAAGCGGAAAATTCGATTTTCTACCGCGCGCCCTTAATGTGCTGTGATGTTGTTCCTGAAACCGGATTTTGTGTAACTATGACACGTTACAACGTAAAACCTCAACCTAACTGGCAAATGTAACTTTTTCATTTGCTTTGAAGTCAATTCATGTAACTTTGAAGCACAGAAGTATTTCGCTAGAACTGCATAGCGGTAGTAAGATAGGTGCTAGATAGACCTAAGTATAAAACTGTTGTTGACATTGGCTCATGCCCAAGTAGAACTAAATTAAGGTGTTTTTCCTCATATACGAGCTTGCGATTAGTTAGTGAGAAGAAAAGGCACAATTTACCTTGTTAGACAATGACCTCATTGGAACTACCTATGCCTAATAGTAAGAAAATTTGGCAACCACAAAATACTACACCAAGAGCAAACTCACAATCCTATCCAGTAAAACTGGATTGATTTTAAACACTACACAGTTAACATCAAACCATCTAAATACAAAACTTTCACGGCTCATGTTTAAAAGTAATTTGATTTTAAAAAGTTGACAAATAAATTCAAAACTTTTTTTTTTAGACAAAACACAAAATTGTTGTTATGATTCTTGCCGAAACAGTTTAAGATAATAAATCATGAACTTCCTGCAAGTAGAACACCGAACACCTTACCTCGTAATAAATTAACTGAGCTATAGGAACCCTTATTTCTAAGATAGACAAAAGAACTTCACAATTGTTAGAATACGGTTATATTATTTCAAAATGCAAAATAATTTTAGGCGGACCTAGGACCTAGTTAGACTTGAAAATTTTAAACCGAAGTTTTAATGTTTTTCTTAGTAAAGACAATTTTAGCCGATACTGATGATGTTCATATATCTGTAAAGGTCAGTTATATAAGGGCAACGTTGCGGTGTTTTTACTAACAAGGAATCGTTTCATAGCTAATAGCATGAGCCTATTATGTAAAGGCACCTATTATAGACCATATTTCACCAAAATAACACTTCAGCCGAACCCTTTTCCTTCTCGCTAATCAAATCATCCAACTCAATATCCGGCTGTGCGATAGCAAAAAGAATTACGCCCATGGCCTGCGATAACATATCTAAATGTGCAAAATGGCAACTTTGCCCTGAATTCGCGAAATGGCAAATGTTATTTACTCTCACTTTCAAGATCGTAAATTATGAAAACTACGAAATAAAACCCTTTTTGAGTAGACTACCTATTGCTACAGGCAGCGTAGCAATAAGTAGACATTTTATCGATTATTTTTGCTACACAATTGATACATAACTCTGGAGTGCCAAACCTTTGTTCCACAGTGAGTTTATGTTTGCGTGCCAATTCTAACGTACGGTCTATAAATTTGGCAACTATTCTCACATTATCTCAGAAAATGTTGGTCCCACCAGATGTCGCTTCTATGTGGGTCGACTCTGATAAATGTTTCCGATCCCTGGGGAATACTCCATCTCAGACATAAACGCGATAAGGCTGCAGAATTAAAGCTGGATTGTTTACGATACCTTACTGTTTCACCTAAAAATTCCCGTTTTATTGGTGGAACATTACTTTTTATCTTTCTTTCCTTTACAGGTAATTTAGTACTAAGGTTTTTGCTGACTGTTATTGAAAAACAAAATTAAATATTTTTTGTGGTTGTTTTTATAAAAAAACGATGTTCATAACTTGTAAAACTAAAGGTTCTGTCATAGTGTAAAAGGGCAGTATGACTATAAAGGTCCACAGTTTCACCATTGACCCTACACCCCGAGGATTAAACTGTGTAACGCTCGTAAGCCTGAAACCTTGTAACATTAATAAAGGTAAGTGCGCCAGTGTCAGCTAATGTTTCGTTATGGGCCGTCCTGAAAAATTCTTTCTCTTACCCCAAAACTCACTTACAACCTACAACCAACTTTATTATCTGACTCATACGGTTCAAAGTTGAATGAAAACTTTAGACACGCGTTTACAGGCCTCTGAGGAAAGCCTACCGTTTAAGTACTCTCAAGTCTTCATTACAAAACCGACTTTATTGCATCTAATTAAAGTTTAAAATGGGATGGGAGGGAAAGTTCGATCGAAGTGAAAATTTCAGCGTTGTCTGCACCGCTGAATGCCACAATGTGGAAGAAAGTGCTGGCAATACGTCACGAGAAAACTTAAACAAAAAGACTTTTACGGAGTTTAAACTACTGTAATTAACCTATGTGTATTTCCCACATACCTAATAAATACCTAAATTAATACATGTCATGTCAATTTTTTTACAATACTGACAGATCGTACCCAATAGAATGAACTTATCTAGTTGGTATTTTGCATCAAAGCACCTAAAAGCAGTTACAGTGCAGTTTATTATTTCGGTTATTACCTACGTAAATGCATTAAACTTCTTATACATATAATCTGGTAGGTATAAATATAATATTATACTTACTTACCTGCACAGTTTCATGGTAGCACGAGTGAGTCATCTCAGCGGCGCGAGCTTTTTGCCGGCGACCGCATCTGTAGGAAATAAAATTGGGGGTTTTACCAAAGTGATAATGTTTTGAGGTGAAGTATTTACTTAAGAAATATGCTAAACGATAATGGGTAACCTACTAATCACTTGCTCTTTTATTCGGAGCTAAATAAATACGCCCGTAAGAGTTACGCATTTTCTCGTTTTTCGTAAAATCTGACCTAAATGCTAATCAGTTTACAACCCAAACAAATTCAGGTTAAAATATCATGGACCTGAAAAATTATAATTAAATTATCGCTCCTGTTAACCCTTCGACTTCCAATTACGGAATTAATATGCGACAGCGCCCGCCCAAAGCTTTAAGAAGTGGGTGCAAATTATTTCAGCTGGTGGACCTAACTTGTTGAAACTTGTCCGAAATCTCATGAATAATTAAAACGGAGAGCTGCGGTAATAACTCACTCGTCTTACGGAATAGGGCCGCGGTGGAAACGTATTTTATTACTTAATTAGTTACATCCGCCGAGGTGAGATTATGGCGGGAAGTAAAAGTGGTTGCGGAGATGCGTGCGGGAGAGTGTGAGATGAGGATTTGAAGGTGAGAAAGGATTTCAGGGTTGGTTGTTTGTTTCTTCACTTGAACTGAACACGATCTGTGGCAGAAAATGTAGGGATTATAATCGCAAAGCGTTCATAGAATCTACTGTGTATGTAGGGTCAAAGTGACATGCCCAAACTTCTTAACATACCCATTAACAAACGTTATTTTTTTAAACTCAATGCCTTAGAATGCAACTTTTATCAATAAAAAATGAATTTGCTATACCTACCTAAGTATCAAAACAATGCATTTTCATTAAAACTTTTCACTACGCTGAAATAAAACCGAAGGATTGTAAAATATTAGACTCGAATTAACTCACTAGAAAAGTTAAACAATATAAGAGCAGGTAAAACAAGGATAAAGTTAAATTAAACGAACGAAGTTTGAGTAGAAATTGTGAGCACGTTTAAACTTACTAAGATTTTTCTATATTAGTCGGAATTTATACAAACGACATAAATTAATAATAAAATTAACTATAGGTGAGAAATCACTATTAAAACGATGAACTTCTGCGAGTTTAATTTTTAGTTTTAGTTGACACAGTAACAACTAAACATACAAACATTAACATTTATAAATTAGTGGGTTTATATTATAGCCATAGGTCATAAACAAATCTAAACTATTACATGTAGAATAATAGAAGACTTGACTTAACGACCGTTATCAAATTTATCTCCCTATCTATATTTATAAACTTTTGAACCACAAAGTTTAAAAGCGACGTTCTGTCCCATTCGTCTCGCAGGTTTCAGCCGCGAAGTCTTTCAGTGCACCATCGATCCTTTGCTTTGGATTCGCGTCACGGATCCGTGGGCCTACGGTCCCGTTGCCATGGCAACCGCCCAGCCAATCCCGACGCGCCAAAATGCGACAATTTATACAAATTCGGATAATACGCGGAGCTGTATGACGCGGATTAGCTGAGTCATTGGTTTGATGCGCTGGAGTGCGGTAAAGGGTTAATTTTATTGTCTGATGAGCATTTTTGAGAAAATGATTTAAAGCTCAATGAGATTTGAAAACAAGATATATTCTTATAGGCATGTACGTATATTTCAACGATAATTTATCTTAATATGATTGTAATGACTGGTTGAATGATTTTTTTACTTAGCTGATTCAAACCTTTATCTTAAGGTTTTCAAATGTATACAAAATATGTCAGTAACTTTTGAGAATAATACCTTTCCCTAATCATTGTTTAATTGTTATGATTTAACTTTAAGTAACTCAATACCAATAATTAAACTTTCAAACTCAGCATAAATCAAATCAAAAAGGAATTTGTGGGAGTTCTGCAATCAATCGCAATATTCTAATGGAACTAACTTTCAGACATGCGGTCGTATTGCAGACCGCGGTATACCGGTAACCGCTTCTATCGCTACGTCGGAAATAGCGAGTCAGCAGTTACAGTATGAAACTAATCGAATGCAAAAGTCACCTGATCATTTGTATGTGCAACTACTGTTTTTAATACTGTTGTTGACTGTTTGGCAGAAATCTAAATCATTCTTGACTATTATATAATAAATAATAATTATTATTATTTTTGGTTTGGTTATTTTGTAATTACAGGCGTTTATTTAAAACTAAACCGGTACCAAAAATAATGATAAGTAGTTTTGTAGATGTAGTAAGTAAATCAATTCTTAAAAAAATCTACCGGCGTTGACAAGCAAAAGATATGCCTTCATAAGCTTATTCACTTTTTTCTTCATTCGGGCAATTTTTTTTTTAATCAAATCCCAAATTATTTTAGTAGTAGGTACTCTGTACACTACTAGTAAAAGAGTTTGTAGATTTATTCAATACTTCTATTATCTACAGAATTCATACGATTGAAATTACCTTCAGGGATAAGCGAAGAAAGCGTAGTAATATTTTTCACAAACTTTGGCTAGACAAAGTTAAGTAAACTATAGGACCTCAGACGGTTACATTCCGGAAGACACTCACTACGCCCTTATCTAGCTAAAGGTATGCAAAAGTTCCCTAGCTTCTATAGAATAGACAGGTATGTTTATCTACTTAAACCAAGAGACTAGATCGCCTAGTAAATTGAAAGGTACCTACGTATAAGATATTAGGGTTAAGTAAGCATAAAATGGTTCGAACAAGAAAAATAGATAGCATAAAAGATAGAGTCACCACGTAAGTGGTAGGCTAATAGGTAGGTATACCAAAAAACTAAGCACACAAAGTTCGCAGAGATAACTTGAACTATCAAAGATTAGACCAATTTGCTTAGTTACTAAGTAGGTACCTCTTTCATTCGTTAATTACAAGTTATATTGAAATGAAAACAACACTTACCCTTGCTGTCACCGCTTGAGTGTAGACCACATCCTCAACAAAAGCTACTTCCGTAAACAGTAAACGAAACACAAATACCATTGCAACAAAGTCCATTTTCCATCAACACTTTACTTTTGTGCATAAATAGACAACATCATGGATACGCAGTTTGAACTTTGCATTTCCGTTTAAAATTCAAACATCCAAGTCTTCAAAAAGTCGCAGGCTTTTGTCAAGAGAATGTATTGCAGAATTGGGTTTACGTAACACCGCCCTACCGACAGAGAACCCGAGATAACTGAACGGAACTGAAAACGTTGATTATTGTAGGTGCTGGATGTAGGTATACCGTTGACCTAGTCAGCGAAACTTAGTAGCGTTTTGTAGTGACATCTGTTGTTGAGTAGACGGACTACACTTATAAACGCCATCTAGGTCAAAAAATAAAAGTTTTAGATTAAAAAAAAACTGAAAATAGATGTCGCCATCATTTTACCTGTCAACTGTCAACTAACATCAGCTGATTTCATCAGAAAGACAGCTGTCAGACGAACGAAAATAAACTCCAAAAAACCGAAGATAAATCATTTGTTTTCTAAAATAAAATGAATTAAAATTTGATAGTAAAATAATTAACTTTAAGGAACTAGGAAATCAATATTCTACCACCTTAAAATGGTGAAAGTGTGGAAACTTGGGCTCCTCAGTCATGATACAGCCACTAAAATTCAAGTTGCACTAGCTCGGAGACACCTTGATGCCATGGCTGTTGGGCTTCACGACACAAACTATGACACCATACTTTTAACGGAACATAATCCTGTCTATACTATTGGTAAGCAATTTATCTCTATATCTACTATGTAGGGATGTGTGCTGCCCACACTACTTTTCTAACAAGTAATCTCATTCTTTAGGTATCAGAGAAAAAACGTCAAAAGAAGAAATCCTAAGACTTCAGAATCTTGGTGCTGAGTTCAGAAAGACAAATCGAGGTGGTTTAATCACTTTCCATGGTCCAGGACAACTTGTTGCGTATCCCATTTTAAATTTAAAACATTTTAAGAACAGTGTGAGATGGTATGTCACGAGCCTAGAAGAGACTGTTATTAAATTGTGTGATGAAATGGGTAAGAAGAAGTGTTTTCAGCATTCGTTAATTTTCAATTATAATATTAGCAATTTGTGTAATGACCTTACTTTATGATGTAATATTGACATTGGAGACCTATTATAGAGATAAGTGACTTGTGATATCTATCAATAGTTAGCTACTTAATATAAATTCAATAATATGTTTCAAGTTTTATTTTGAATTTCAGGTGTAAAAGGCTATAGATCACCTCACACCGGAGTTTGGGTGGGAGAGAAAAAAATAGCTTCCATTGGCATCCATGCATCCCGTTATGTTACAACACATGGTATAGGAATCAATTGTAACTGTGATTTGTCATGGTTCAACCACATAGATCCTTGTGGCATTGAAGATAAAGGTGTTACTTCTCTAACACAAGAAACTAAAGTAGAATGCA
This sequence comes from Emmelina monodactyla, assembly GCA_916618145.1. Lineage (NCBI taxonomy): Eukaryota > Metazoa > Arthropoda > Insecta > Lepidoptera > Pterophoridae > Emmelina > Emmelina monodactyla. Next base: position 7,210,244 of record OU745304.1, on the reverse strand, counting down.
CTGTTAATAAAATAATACCAGTGTACCTTCGTCACTTTGAAAAAGTTTTTGGTTGCCGCACTGAACCTATGCCAACTGATGAGCAAGAGGAAATACTCAGTAGTATATTCAACAAATTATTAATAGAAAATGACAACAAAATTCCTGAAGAGATTTCAAAGTTAATGTCAAGCTAAAACTTCTTTTTAGTGTCTAAAGTTCCTATTAAAAAGTGCAAATGATTATATTTAATTAATTAAAAAAAAATGAATAAAGATAATTTGTACAAATCTTTATTTATTAGTAGTCACAATGAAAAAATAAATAAGTAAGTAAATTTAACTAAATAAATTAAAATGAAGTCTCAAGTTGGGTTAAGAGAAACAATGAAGGAATATCTTAATTATTACAAGTAAAAATATCCATAAAAAATTAAAGCTTCTTCAAAACCCAACTGAAAGTTCTAGAATTTTCAAAATATATGATCAATAGCCCATTGGTTCTAAAATGTGCACCTACAATTATTTACAAATACAAATTAGGAATTTCACTACAAATAACTTATTTTGCTGCAATACAAAAGAGTTCTTATGTTAATTCTAAGTTAAAAAACATAATGCTACATAAATTTTATTGAGTGATTATTTTTGTGGCAGATTTTGATTTCAGAATAATTTCTTTAGAAAGCTTTTTATGAAAGCTTACAATCTCAGCGTTCTTCAGGAATTATTCCAAAATGCTTGTATAGTTTCTTATTTGAATATTAGAACCATTAAACCTAGCTAGTAATTTATTTTCTTAAAATTAGTAAATGCATTGTTCTTTAAAACATGTAGTATCTTAGAGGTACCTTACAGAATGCAGCATTATCATAAATACCTTATACAAAATACTGGGCTCTCCAGGCAAGGCACTATTGCCAGTTACATTCTATTGTTTGTTAAAATATAAATTAAATGCTTTTAAATGCAATTGTTTAAACTAAATAAATGCAAAAACAACTCACGGTGGTCCCTGCAACTTCAATGCGAGTTTAACCACTTTGAAATTTTCGACAATTTAAGAAATATTCTTAAAATTGTTGTTAAGTACTACTCTACATAACTTATATGGACGGATACACACATCGCAGAATTTCGATCAACATCAGTCATATTTTGTATCACAATGTCTTCCGTTTTGAGTGAAGATTTTTCGTAGCCTCTGAAGCGTTGATATGCTTGCAATTATGACATGTGTTTGGGTGGTGTGAGCCATTTGCGCATGTAGTAGCAGAAGATGGTCGCGATGTACAAAATAACTAGCAGCGCACACGCAACTCCTAGGAGCAGGACTGAAGCTTTGCTGGGACATGGCTCGACGATTGTTACCGTTTTTTCTACAAAAAAACAATCAAGAATTGTAACAAATATAACAAAGAAACTTAAAACAATTGAGAAGTAAAAATATTTACCTCCGTAGTTAGCCTCCGACGCTGTGCCACCAGGTTTATCTGACCTCAAGAAGTCAGTGCTCTGTCGGTCATCTCCAAAGTCTAATACAAGAATTTCCTGGGAGATGTTCATATCTTCCTCTTGGCTATGCGCCTCTGAATCGTTGCCTGGCAAAGAACGTCTCTTTCTGCCCCAAGACTCGATTGATTCCCTTCCGAATTCGCACATCGCCTGAAAAAATATTTCAATAAGTACAACTTTCGTATAAACATATAGAGTTTTAAGAATTCGTATATTTTTCATATTTTCTTACCGGTTCGCAAGGTCCAAGGCAGTATTTGACATTGCACTGGAAGATAACGCCATAAGACTCGGTAAATCTGAAGGCCTCATATACTGACTCAAGCGCGTTTCCGTCGGGAGTAAATGCTGGGAAGATTGAGGGTTCCACTGGACATCTAAAATAGTAAAATGTTAATTAAAAATCTTTAAAATAAGAATACCTACAGTTTTAATATGTTTTGCAAAACAAACCCTTCATCATCAATGATTTGGAAGGTGCTCTTCGAGTCTTTAGCCATGGCAACGCAACTGCGAGCGAAGATTCCGTAAGGTGCTGTAAATAAAGAATGCATTTAAGTATAAAAACGATGTATAGACAGTGAATGCATCAAGCCTAAGAACTGAGGCTCTGAAGCCTGGCAATCAAGTGTTATCGAACACGTCATATCTATTCGGAAGCATGTTGGTTTCGACTACCTACTTATCCACGGTAAATCTTTTAAAACCTACAAGTTTTAAGTAGCAACTGCTGATGGCCACAGGAAGCTATAGCCTTAACAGGCGGTTCTGAGAACTTTAACATTAAATGCATATGTATGGAGTATCCATATCCATCACATTTTATTATTATTATTACATCAATTATGTAGAGTCAATAAGGTTTATTTGAATTTATGCACCTTATGCACTCACTAGTGTGATTTTAACAACGATCGCCAATAAGACTCGAATCAATCAACATAATTAAAAACCATCGACATTGTTTCTTCGTTAAAGTATGAACCTACGCTTCAACTTCAGCTTTAAGAAAAGTACTTACTATCCTCAGGGATCTCAATACGGAAGGTGAGTTTGTCTCCAATGCGGACAGTTTCCACCTCGCGCGACCGAGCGTCCAGGATGCGGATGCGTGGAGGAGGCGCCTCGGGGGCGGCCGTGATGCTGATCATCTCCGGGTCTCTGTGGATACGAAGTAGGGTTTCATGTAGGTAGACAGACAAGGAAAGATTTGGAAATGTTCCTAAGGTCAACAGTTTTGATAAGTGTACCAGTACGATTGCAAACTGTAGTACGTAATTGCATAAACATATATATTTATTCATATAGGTAACTAAGCTGTTAGTACCCTTACATATTGAAAGTAATCAATATTTTATATCTCGTTTGATTACTACTTGTAAAGGTGGTTACAAAGTGCTTAATTGCAGCTTTTCTAAGCAAGTAGAATTATATACTTTACATCTCTCAATAAAATATTTATACCAGTTATAGGCCTTATAAAATAAATTGGTCACATTCTCATAGTAAATATATTCTAGGAACATACACCAGCAAAACCAATTTACTAGGCTGCCTGCACCGATATCGAATCGTAGGATGAATACCTATCATTGTGTGGAGGAATGTCGAGATTACCCGTTTTTCATATTAAACACCGATCACGTAGCACCCTGAACGAATCGGGAACTAAATTAAACATAGGCTTCACAGAAAGCATTACAATATCGATGTACATTTCGCATTGGTTTCGTATTTCGCATCATGTAGTGTTACTAACCTAATTGGCACCATTCCGAAGGTTATGTTCTTGGAACTCATGTCGTATGTGCACTTGACTTTGTAGATCTTGTCAGCTTTGGTCATTACCACGCTGTGATGCTGTAGCACGACTGTGTTCGAGTACACTCCGGTCTGAGAAAGTAAAATATGACAACATTATTTTGAGAACAAGCTTTTAAAGTTGACACTAAAGTGGTAATGAGTACGTACGACGCTCTGTGTGTTGCAGTCTTGTCCAGCCATTGTAAGGTCGAGTCTAAACAAGTCACTGTTCACCACATCGATATTGCACGTCTCAGATCTTCCCAAAGCGTAGATCCTGCCGTTGAAGGGCTTGTTTGTCCTAACCTGTATCGCGATCCTTGTATCTTTACAGTGGACGGAAACTGCAAAGGAAAGTCAGTGTTATTATATCATTAAGGACCACTTAAAAGGACGACTGCTTAGATAATTACCATCGTAGCATGTTCCAGTTTTGTCGCAGTTGGCGTCGTTCCGAGTCAAGTTGCTTGAAGTGTTGGTGTCATGTTGATGATCGATGGTAACAGGTAGTTCGCCGCTTGGGGTATTTGCCGGCTCTGCAACAATGATAGATGTTTTTCAGTGAACAATGAATAGTTACCGAAGAAGTAAACTTCACTAGGATCCGTAGCCTTTTATTAGACGAAAGAAATCGTGCGTGTATCATGATCGTTACACGATCGAATCTTACCCAGCGGCGCCTTCGTATTCTAAGTGCAACCTACCCAACCTAGCATCTCTGCAATTACTGAATACATCGCATAGCAAAGCTCGCCGCTCCTAGCAATTCCAGATTTTCACACGCAATTGATAAGTACGAAGATGATACCATCGTTTCTTAGACGGTCTTTGGCCAATCAAGCTAATGCGCGCGTAAAATCTCGTGGGCAGGCCTATCATGATTTACGATGTGGTAATTAGCGACCAAAGTGCCTGCTCATTTGCTACTGCGCTGGTTTGTTCTAAGAATATTTTCCCATCCCATGCTCAGTGTGTGGTATAATCACTTTTCCATAATCGTTCTTGTAGGTTATCTTAGAAATAGTTAACCGAACGCAAGGTTTGACTTTACTACAAGATCATTACCGCAACATCTAATGCACGGTTCCTATGAGCCAAAATAAACTCGCTGCCTAACAAAAGTAGTTCAGATAAATATAGGATAGTTTAATCTTTTAGGAAAACAAAGTAAGAAGAAACTAGAAATGTACAATGTAATTAAATTCGGTAGGTAACGCCTACTATTCGTTTTCCTTTCATATAAATCCGACATTGTAAGGTTTGGTCTAATACCTATAGCAGTTGTGCTTAGGCCGTTAAATTATGAATAGACTTAACGCTTTCCGCTACCTATTTCCAATTTAGAAAGACACTGACACCGACAATAATCGCTTGAAAAACAATATCATTTCATTCTATCTGTCTTTAACCTGAACATGGATTTAGGATTTAGGCCGGAAGCTAACGTTATAAACACAATTGTAGATTTCCTTTGCAAATAACTGCTATTACTTTGTTGACCTTAATGGGCGAAATTATTGTGAGTAAATTACGATATGAAAGAGAAAGGAGTACAATAATATTTGTGGATTAAATCGAAAGTAGGTATAATATGAATGTCTTGAAAGAAAGTTCAATTAAGGTAAAGGTTGCCTTTTTTTGTTTATAAACTTGCGAGATTGTTGTATTATAAAACGATACTCAAGCTTGGCAAAATAAAGTAATCACATTACTGAATTTAGTTAAATATCGTCGAAACTAGTTCTTAGCTTAGTTTTGTTGATGTGAAACCAATTACCTACCTACCCATTGTAAGTTATTATTTCAAGATTTGACCTCAGCTATTTCCACGACTCATCATACGAGTTTTCTAAGAAGATATATCTCGTAAGTACGGAACTAAGGACGTCCTGTGGCCATTATTTCTTAGATCAATCATAATTTTCTTCAACTCTTCCTAATAGCACCCTTCAAGGACCAAGTATTAGGTAGATTTACTGTATGGTGATTTATTGCTCTGGTCTGAGGTACATAAATGTTTCTTTAGATGGGAAATATCCTGGTACAGCGGCAAAGATTGGAAATTACGATGCACCTCCCATCAAACATATACCAATAGATATATGGTGTTTTTAATATCAACTCAAAGACCACACAAAGTTACCTACATTAACTTTGCTCTCGGTTTATTATTTAATGGGCCCTAACTAAATCCTGTTCAGTTCTAAGAACTGACTTCGAAGTAAAGTATGAAAATGGAGATTCGCTATCTAAGAATGTTAAAACATCTAATATACCCAATTAAAAGCTAACATTACAAGCTTCAGCAAGTTTTTACATAAGGTTAGATAAGAAAAAGTGGTTAACACGCTTCTAACGGACATTTAACTTCCTATGCAGTTTTGCTGCACTGATATCCGAAGCCGTTACATCGGCGACAGGTTTAAATATTCTAATGCAACTAACCGAGAGAACTACACGTTTGAACATAAATAAAGTTTTTTTAATCGACTCGGATGTTACGGAGGTGTTATTATGTTACGTCATAAAAATATTGATTCAGAATCGTAGTGGAAGCCTTCGGGCATTGAACGTTCGTCTCTCAAGCAAGGCCGGGCAAGGTCGTTACTCTGCTATTAAGCGCGCTCCGCAATAATAAAAGTTACCATCAGAACACGTAACGCATGGACTTTATTTTTAGCACGTCGACTTCGTTAATGAAGCGATGTGTAAAACCTGTTAATTGATCAATGGACGTTGCACTAGAAAATGCTTGGGCTTCTGCTCTGATTGATTTATCGAGACTCGCCTTATTTACCGCCTGTTAGCACGAACCAGAATCAAGTATAAAAACAGCAGTCCATATATCTCTCTTTTATCATTTTGATTCAATTATTGGCGAATAAAGATCAGAGAGCACGACGAAGTCTGAATGGGAAGTAAAAAGAACCATAATGAGTTGTCTTTTCAATTTGTGTAGAGCCACCGTTATGGGATCACGCACGAACGACGACGATATTCCAACTTTACTGGTTTTTGTTGCGGATGCAGCAACAGAACGTGACAAGTCAGATTTTGTTATATAATAAGGAAACCATGGCAATGACCAAAAACATCATTTCTAGCGCCACTCGCTGCGCTTTCATCAACATTTTTCTTATTACATCTAGCAGCTATTAAAAAAAACAGTTGCATTAAGAACCTCCTCCGTTTTGAAGTCGTTTAAAAACCTTTAGACGTGAAAAATTATTCAAAACCAAAGTAATTTGAATATCACCTAGATATTAAAACGAAGATAGTAAACACATTCAAGAATCCGTTACGTAATTACCACCCTAAGCAATTATAACTTTGAATAAACAAACACTACACAAGATTACAAACTCATAACCTTACGATTATCATCAGATAACTGGAAAATTTACGTAATTACCCCGTTGCCATTATGATAGTAGAAATGCGAGTTCTATTGAATTCTCAGTAACGGTATTGGGACGGGAAACGTTTCTACGGATACTTGCTTTATGTACATTTTGCTTTTGTTGTTAACCTGATATAGATGGCAATCTTATAGCTAGTATCTGCTACAAACATCGATTTATAGCTTGGCAAACTATAAAAGTGACCTTATTACGCTAACAAACAATCTATTTTAAATATCCGAGAAAATACAGTCACTGAATCCTAATGGTTCAGACGCTAATTGACAGGCACCTAAAAGGTTGAGAAACTCATTAAAATAATTTAAATAACACAAAAAAAAATGTGAAGATTGTACAAAGACAATAAGTACTTATCTAAACTGACGGTAACTAGCAGTCAGGAATTTGATTTTTATCTTTGTTATTAAAGGAACAAGTAACTTTTAACTATCAAGAAATCACACAAAGAATTTATCTACGTAGTTACCCCACGCATCGGTAATATTGTTTCCGTTATAACTAACTGACTGAGCTTTTAAGCTTTACCAATGTTTTATATAAAAATATTAGTTGATGTTTGTTTTATAATAGGCAACTGATTTTAATATACGGAGCGTTTTTCAATTCGAATGACTGTTAATCATTACTGTATACTTTTTTGAAAATGCAGTTAAATATTAATTATTCACAAGGCTTAGGTGAGAAGATTCTTCTAATTACTTCATTTAACAATGAACATCCGCTTATAAATAGGTAGGTACCCACATTATTATGCTTAACGTGTTGCACTTATTATGATCAATATCTGAGAAAACTTGTTGGTTAAAAAAACCTCTACCTTCAATGTTTTGCATGCGATGCAAAAAATGATATTGTATTCCCATAATTTCATAGCAATTTTTATGATTAAGCACTTTTGATAGTGCAATGAAAACGTCAAAATCAATATAAGCGCTAATCATTAGTGCAATGGTGTAAAATATTTTAATTTCATGCCCTACCACGCGGAAACATCGTAAAGGTGTGCATGTACCATTTAATAGTTATGAATATGTACGAACATGACATTGTATTTGTAGCTTCTAATGCTGATAACAAAGAATGCAACTTTCCAAGAAAAACTCTTGCGTAAAACGGTCTCAGAGGAAGTTAGACTATTAAAGTACCTTCAACGATTCCCCAAAATTTCATTGTCAGAGGTCGCGATTATACAATCGATTGAATATCGAAGGTTGAATAAAAGTCTCCCAACATTGTGCACGATTCACAGTTAGATCTGGAGTGTAAAGCTCTATTACCTACCGTTATGCGTTAAAGAGACCACCGACGCAGCAGATTGTGCAATCGATATCACAATACATTTTATCGATTTCATTCGATTACTAATTAATCGTTCAGCTCCGGTTCCTATTGATTTATACTCTAAGTCTCTGCCTCCGTTTCTTGTTTATCGATGTTGTAAAAACATGACATTATCAATCAAAACCTATGGTAGACTTCTGCCGCCGCCTGCGGCATTTCATTAGCTCGCTTCTAATATCAATGGGACAGTAACTAAGGTGTTTTACGGCTGAAATTTGAAATGCTAATATCCAACTTTCGAATATATTACAAACCATATTTCTATACAGCTTTTGAAATAGTTGCACGTAGTGTCGTTCTACAGATGTATGTTTATACTAACACAAAAAAAACTCTGGTTTATTTAGATATGGTGGATCAGTAGACACATCCCTGAGACCCAATTACACGGTGGCCGACACACATGTCTCCGTATCTCACTAACGATCTAGGAAGTCTTCATATTCGCAGGTATTGACTATGGACAAAGGCATGTTGCCAGTCACTGCGTCCAAGATTACCGGCAGAACTAACGGCACTGAATGTTGCAACCATTACCACTGCAAAAACTGAGCAAACGCCGATGGTAAAAACAGTAAAACTGCCAACGTGCGTAACAGGATGGAAAAAATACTGTTGATTTAGCACCTCGAAAGTGGTAGGGTAAGTAAAGGAATTATATTATGTGCTGTTGAAATTGTGTCATGGTAGAGTCATACTTAAAAATAAATGTTATTTATATTAAAAATATTTAATTATAAACACACTTTGTTAAGTTTGTATATAAAGCGGTTTACGGGACAGGTCTAAGAATTTTAGATAAGTACTAGATTTTAACATTACAATATCAACTTCCAAATCACTACTTAGTACAAAACAAAGTCGCTTTCTCTGTCCCTATGTCGCTATGTATGCTTAAATCTTTAAAACTACTCATAAGATTTTGATGCGTTTTTTTTTAAATCGATAGAGTTATTCAAGATTAAGGTTTACATGTATAATAACATAGTACAGAGAAGAGAGTTTTACCCCGAATTTAGCGCGTGCGAAGCCGCGCGGGTAAAAGCTAGCAATTATATAAAAGTCAAATCTCTATTTCAGTGAACTACATAAAACTCAAGCTGGCTTATGATAATTTCTGTGTAATTTTCCAAGCACTCTAAAACTAAAATAATACTCTTAGATTATATTTTTATGTGCTTACCTACTATAAATTTACGATCTAAAATTATAACTTATTGTTACGTGCCATTTTACGCAAAAAATTAACTCTTACAGCCTATTGTTATCCAGCCAATTCGTTATTTTTGATACCTTCTGAGAATATCTTACGATATTTAACTACTATTCACATATTTGAATTTAATAACATTCGTCTATTTGTATTTACGTTTATTTCATGGTCCTATTTACTTCGGGTAAGTTAGCAGAATGACAATACAATAGCACAGGCTGCCCACAACGGATTTGTTACCTTATAGAATGTAAATAAGTAGAACCCGAACCTGAGAACTTATGCTAAGTTCAACTGCCTTAGACTGCGTATGAAATATTTCAAATAATCAAACAGCTAAGTTATGGCTCATTATCCTTATTTTATCACCTAATTAGCATATTACATCTAGCAAATTAAGTAATCTAGACTGTTAATGTTTATTCGTAGGTTTATTTATAAAGTTTACGACACAGACTGAGAACTTCAACTTTATTTTTATCAGTAATCAAATTTCTACTGCTCTGACGCCAGTAGTCCAGTAATTACATCCCAAGAAACAACTAAATAATTTTTATTCATGCAAGCGAGTAGTTTACACATATTATTAACGCATTAAAAACTGGCTGGTGTCTATAATTTAAAATAAAACCTAAATGCAGTGGGCAAACTTTTATCCTTTTTCAAACTTATTCAATTAAAGTTTTTACCTACATACTCGGCATAGTTAATTTAAAGGAGACAGTTTATTACCAAGCGGGGGAGGAGTCTATCTTTTCCCATGAAGGTAATGACGTTTCTTACATATTATCATGTGTTCTACGTAAATAGGCACTGCAACGCAAATTAATAATTGTAAGGGGTATTTTGAAGTGGTTAACCGCAGCCCTCCCTTTTCAAATATCAAGAGCTAACCATCGGCGATGGCATTAAAACAATAAAAAGGTACGTACTTTCGCAGAAGTTCTCGAAGTATTTGCCGATAGGTTCGCCGTCGTCTATGAGAGGTCTCTCTGCGTTAAGGTAGGCTGATGGTCCATCGGGTAGGGTGTGGTGGTCTAAATGGTACAGCCTGCAGTTGTAGGCTCCGGAGTGTGGGGCTCCAAGATACAGGAACGACCGGCAGAGAAACTCCGATTCTATCTCACAAGCTAGACGACACGCCGCTTCCGATGTCACCTAACAATTAAATTATAGGTCAGAAATAAACCCAAAGATTATATAGTAGTGTTCAATAATGTAAAAAATCCTAAAGCGTATTTTAAGACTATTTTTAGTATGCACTAATGTTAACAGTGTAATAAAAACCCGTAAATGTTTATTTGAATTCCGACTCCAAAGAAACTATAATCTATTCTTGATTACATTAGTCAAGTTGCTTTATTTCATCTGGAGACGACAACCGCCGCCAGCGCAAAATGAAATGATAAAACTAAACTGATATTAAAAGCCTAACAAGGCTGTTAGTATAAAAAGTTCATTCCAAGGCATAATAACTATCTGTCAACGAATAATTCTTTCGTGTAAGCATCGTGTATTATTGCTATGCTTATTGATCTCATGATGGATATCAACTGGAGTTGAATGCTATGTGCTTGTGTTAAGGTGTATATTTGGTTGTTACCTGGAGCTCCTTGTCGGTGTAGTAGTGCAGGCCAGCGTACTGTGCCACCTTGTCTTCAGCAACGCCTACTCTTGGGGCCGTGAACACTCGCGCTCCCTTGCAAGCTTGGGACGCCTTCAGGCACAGGTTCTGCATGACCACACAAGGGAATTACTACTTAATTACAATACTATAGAGGTTACAATCGGACATGAAAGTCAATTGTTAACATCCGCGATGGTAGCTGGTTTCTTCTGTCAAACATAAAAGACTATCGTGTATCTTGTGTCAACTGTGAAATTGGCAAGTTGCCTGATCTTTGAATGGAATAGTTTCTTTAGTTTTATGTATTACTGGATTTGCCTTTCAATACAAATACGTTTATCCTACGTATCTTACAACGTGCTTATCCTGTTTCAAACATGATGATTCATCGTACAAATACAAGTTTCTATTAATAGCTCATTGTAATGTACCGTAATCAGTAATTTACAATACAACCTCAGAATTAGAACCTTCAACTAATTTTAGAGCCCGCTGGGGTCCTTTATCGTGGACCGACCCATCATTACCCGAGAAAGAGTAACCAATCAAAATAGAGAATAGACGTTTTATTGTGATTTGTTAACTTTTTTAATTAACAACATGGCGGCGCCGTTACTTTTGAAAAAGGAATGTGAGTTTGAAAGTGAAGAACTTGTCTTCCTTTAATTACAACTAAGTAGGTCGATACAATAGAGTTCGGTTATTTCTACTTACTCAAAGACAAGTCATAAACTACGTTATTTATGTTTATTGCTAAATTTTATACTAAACACTTAACTCTTTTTCTGTTTAATAAGGCACAGTTTAAGAAGATGACATTGTATTAATGCAACCTATAGATACAAACAAGATATCCCAGATCAAATACAAAACGATAAAAAATGCTCCGCACGTTCGATCAAGCTATTCCGCGCTTTCGGACCAAACTCTCGTGTTAAAGTACCCGCACATAAAAAATAGCAGCTACATTCCAACTCACAGCTTGTAAGTGCAGCCCACAAATTCCGCGTCTTTGACATTGCAGTAGGTTGTTCTCATAGCCATAATTACACTCTTGAGATCGAAGCTTAACTGTACCCTGCTTTGATCAGAATCGCCGCGACAAAAACGTAATCAGCTATCTATGAACCTTCTTAGTCGCTTCCTAGTGGCGTTTGCGCGATACACAAATATTTGCACGTCCTTGCCGCTCGCTATTAAGCTACCGATACAGTTTATGGGGTTTAAACGATGTAAAGGCGAAGAAATGCGCGTTTTTCAGAGTTTTAAAGAATTCACGCTTGCGCTTTTACGACCAATGATTTCGGTTTGAGTTCCGAGGAAATGCTATTAATTAAACTAATGCCAATGTTGACGGATAATTCTTACTTAAAAAACATTTTTAAAAACTTAATACTTCTCACAGTATTAAGAATGAAAATAAGCAACGCTATGAAAAGACCACACCGACAGCATTAAACTTTACCGTAACTTAAAGTTAACATGTTAAATAATTGCTTGTAATTCTTTCTCCCGAAATAAAAGCATAAAATCCGGAACTGTTGCTTGACTACTTGTTGAATGGACGAGAAGTTAATGATAATAATCCTGTTATTCAAGTTATGGTTAAAATAACTTTACCTACTATTACAGCTGGAATGATTTCAGAAATATTTAACTGGGTGAAGATTGATCGTTTCGAAGAATCGTTTTTTTACCTTCAGGCGAGAATGTTTTTTTATGTAGGTAACATTAACTTAAGTAAAATGTTAATTGATTGTTTGCAAGTATAAGTACATGTACTTTTTGATTTTAATAATCTTATACTATTACAACCTATATCTACGTACAAAAAAATAACTGAAAGAGATCAGCTAATGCAATCGCTAGACCATTAGACTTCTACAAATAAAGCCATAATCACAAAGGTTAAATCAAAAGCTGTATAATATAGCCAAAAATATACCAAAATTAAAACCGAATCTATAATATTACCTCGAAGTAGTCGGTGCCGGGCGTGTCGACCAGCTGCACGAAGTGCTGCGCCGTGCGGCGGTCGGAGTCGCTCAGCGCGCAGCGCATGCTGCCGTACTCGTACTCCGCCGAGCGGCACGGGAAACGCTTCTGTTGGCGACAGATACACTTGTTAATAAGGTATAATTATGAACATCATTCAACTAATATTATAAACGTAAAAGTTTGTGAGTACGGATGTATGGATGTTTTTTACTCTTTCACGCAAAAACTACTGGATATACATCTTCAACATCTAGTTTAGAAAAGTAGCTATAAAGATTTTTAAAATACCGAATAGGAAGCTGACCTGACATGACGAGTACCTCAATTAATAATATTATTCTTAGTACCCAAGACAATATATTTCGATTAACCTGATTTGTCACGTCATCAAACCATGAACGATCCAATCCAAACCAGTTTCAACCCAATATTTATGTAGTTGACAATATCTAAACAATGTGGTCGGCCAGTAAAACAGCCCCTATCGTTTACCTATATCTCGACCCACTCAACTGTGCTGGGCCATAAAACATAAATTGAATAGATAACTTGTAAAATTGTTCCGCAAAGTCGTTACCGAGAACAGTACTTTGGTCCAAAACACTTGGAGCCATGGTGAACTTGCTCCTGAGCCATAAACAGCTCATGTGGGATAATGGCTCACAATAGCTCAAAATTTATAAAGCCTAGTTGTTCTAACAGGAAATTACATACCGTGCAGGGCATTTTATGAAGGCTTTGGGTAATGTTGAGCTGATATATACCTGCATTTTCTAAATGGGAACCGCTTTTGGTATGATATCTGTATCATTACGTCTCCAAATTGTATGTGTATGTAATAAACAACAAGGTTAAACGGTACCCTTAGTTCGACGTAAAGTATCTCAGACTTATCTAATCATCAAAACGTCAACTGTAATATAACTTATTTCAGATTTATAGACTTATACATCGTATCGACAGGTTTATTGATCAAGTCTCATAGGTAACATCATCAGGCAAAGAAAAAAATAACCTATCTTAGTACCTATCCTACAGGAAATTAATGTCAACATACCTCATTCAAGCAAGCAGCCAGACAAGCCTCTTTAGTAGACGTGTAGATGATGGTGTTGTCTAGTCCTCTCAAGGCTTTGCCAGGGACGCGCTCGAAGGCCCACGGCCGGAGACAAACGCTCTCCGTACGGACTTGCAGCTTCACCATGTAGTATGTGTTCACGGCACGCTGGCAAATAAAAATGGTATTTAGTGCTAAAGAAATAAAGTTTATAGTGTACCTTTTACAAAAAAACACACTTTTTTTGTTTTAAGAATAATATGAAAAGTGCATGACTTGGTTTCAGAGCTTGAAGAAATTAGGTTATTGCGACGAGGTTATTAAACCTTGCAACTTGCATTTATTTGATTTAGTATTAATTACGAAGTTGTCTGTGTAAATCTTTGTCACCTTTATTTTATATACTCCCTTTTAGTAAATATTTAGAACGGCCTAGTCTATACGAGTTCAATTAAGTTTGATTAGCACTTTCAGATACCAGAACCAAACAACTTAACCTGTCCTATAATTTATCTTTAGTATTCCTTTATTAGACCCTAAAGCGATTACAAAGTCCGATCTTTAACTGAACAGTTACAGAATAAACCTAGATACTTTACTAGTTCTAGTGCACCCACTTAAAGAACAATTTTATTTGGTACTTTATTATTTTAACTACCTCGTGTAATTGGATTTATTTAACAAACTAGCCGGCAAACTAATCCTTATTTAATATACTATCATCTTTTATTTGTTTGCATTCGTTTTTTAAATAAAAAAATATTTGCTTCAAAATATGTAATGTATTATAAAAACACGAAAAAGATTACTTACTGGTCCAAAAAGTTTTCCCTAGCCTCGAGTGCCTACCGAACACTTACCTACATTACAAATACGGTAATTGTAACAGTTTAAACCTACCTGACACGTAGGTACCTAGTTGATAATTAGAAAATTGTGGGTCATTACCTGAGGTGTTGCCATAGGGTTGTTAGCCTGGGTGTCATTTTGTAGTAAACACCGAGTCTCCTGCACCGGAGTCAGAGGGTTAAGGACGAAACTGCCAACAAAAACATTATATTAGCACATTTTATGCAAGAAAATACTTGGAATAAATAAAAAGTACTTAAAAATCTTAGTGCATGTACCAATATTTTTTTTTTACTTATAAAAAACTCAGTACGATAAATAAAAAACATTCCAACCAATCTACCGCCAATTTACATACAGAATAAGATCTAGAACGTCTTTATATCTTCCGAACATTCTTGCAGATATCAATTACGAATAGATTTGCAGCAAACGAAGCATTAAAATTGAATCATTAGTATCAGATTGGTTTTATCAAAGTTCTAAAGAAAACTGCTCGGTAACGGTACATTTAAACGGTTAAAACTATCAATTTGCTACTTGTAATACACGACGTAGAGTTGGGAAGATAATTTTACTATTTATCCTTGTCTGGTTACAGTAAAGAAGCTAGGAGTGACAGAGACGGAACAATCGACATTCGATTTCGAAAAAGTCGGCCACTGGCGTTTTGCAAAGAAATTAAAAAGTATGCAATCTATCGAAGTTTTGTTTTCAGAAAAATGAGGCTAGAGTAATCCCATGCGATTGGATTTAATATAAATTTTCTTACTCACTCGCTTTACGTATTTAAAACTATTAATTATCTAAAATTACACATCATTAAAAGTTACATATAAGATGAAAGATTCTTCATCATTATAACTAGCGAAGGAAGCTTTAAAATAGAATTCTAAACTGGAAAAACTAGAACTAAGTTGGTGCCTTGTTAAACCTAGTGCAGAATATTGGATGCAGTATCGGCTTTCTACCTAGAACACTATTTCGTTATTTACCGTGAAAAAACTGGTTAAAGCTCTTTACTTTTGCGTCTAACTTACAATGGAATACGGTCCATAATGTTACTTTTCGTTAATTTAAGATGCAACTACATTTTCAGGAATTTAATCACCACTTTGAATTTTGTGTACGATTTTTAATTAACTTCCAATTAATAAAGTGTATCATATTTATAATTTATCCTTTATCAATTTTTAAATAGAATTATATTCCATGATAGCACACTAACACCGACCAGGAAGTCCTTATCTAGTAAGTATTGCACCTTCCAATATAAATCACTACTCCATATATTACGCAGTGACATTCTCAGTTATTCGACGGAAGTCGCCTTCATTTATTTATTTCTCCGTGAACAGGCAAAGTCTTGGTAATTTTGTTTATACCCTATGTTTATCTTAATGAAGTGCCATTACGTCACAAGCCAAGTCAGCAGGCACAGCATCTTTACGATAGAAACCGTCGACTGTACATCTCTGGAACAGGTGCGTCATTATCATACCTCATGTTTTAATAAAGAGTCGTTAGAGAATTTCCGCTAGTAATGCAATTTACTTGGCATTCAGTAAAAAGTTGCTATAAGTTGCAGAGATTATGTAGCCTTCTAAGGCTTTTAGCCGAAGTACTCCTTAAACCTGATAGCCATCTCAATCTATTTATGTTATTAAAATTTAATGCGTTTTCCTATTTTGGTTTTGAAGTCGAATAAATTGTATATCAAAAGTCAGAAAATTTTAACATAAACGTAACAACTTTTTGAAATGATTTTTATTATATTAATATGTCCTTACATGATCTTAATACATAGTAAGTAGATAGATCAAAGTAATATCGGAAAATGATCTCGACGACGCTATCAACATTGCATCACATTCCAGTAGTTCGACACGGCTCCCGTCGTCGGCGTCGGAGCCCCGCATCAATCACTCCGCAAGTCACATACTCTCCTGGTACTTCGAGCTTATTTACCCATACTTAAATATTATCAACTATTGACTAAACAACCGTTTTATCTTCGAAAGAAAGTACAAATCACCTATCGATTCGAACCTCAATCACTTATGACGTTTCATGAAAGATTTATATCTATTTGATGGTATCTAGTGAAGCGTAGGTCATCTGTAAACAAGTGTCGAGTAGAAACGGTCGTCCGAACATCGATCAGTAAATCGCTGACGGTCGTTTGCTCGCGATATACCGTAAAGTCTACCCGAAGCCACCACAGTAAACAGTTAGCGATTGTTACCACCGCATCCGTCCAATTCTTTTGTCAGATTGCTATTTCTTCACAGATTGATTCGAGATATGTACAATGCTAGATTAAAGCGCGGGAATACATTTCTAATTGAATCGGTAACTTCTGATTGATTCCACATTGATAGAGACCGTTCGAATTCCGTGGATTCATATGATTCCAATCGAATTAATGTCACTATGTTTTGTTTAACAGTTACCTGCACATCTTTCCGCTGTTGCATTCAATGGTAATCTTCGATATTAAAATTCGCATACCTATACTAACTATCACGCACGTGCGCAAACCGCAGAGACTATCACATTCGGAATTGGATCACATTTCACGATTCAATCAAATCCGCGAAAACCGTTTTGCGTCATGAAAATTATGGTTTGAATTTCGCTTTAATCTTTTGTAGATGTATGCGATCACTTTTACTGTTATCCAATTTGGAGCGTGTCGTTGGTTTCTGCTTTTACATAGTTTGTGGCTGGACTTTGTTATTAGTAGCGTGTCAATGAGACGGAGGTACTGGCGTTGTGGCTGACTGACACACATACTAGGAGTCCATGACCTTACAAGACAATAACACCTTAAACGTATAGCCCACGGCGCGGCAGCAAACTTACCTGCATGTCAGGTTAATTGAAATTACACGGCTCAGTTGTATCTTAGGAAATTGCTTGCGTTCACTGTAATTTATGACTTTCGTACAATTTCTTGGATTTATCGCAAATGCTTATCTACATTCACCTATATTTCTATTTTGAATTTGAAACTTTATTGTAATGACACGAGCTATCTGCTTCAATCAGAGTTGTCAATCTCTGGCCCGGGCCTGACCTGCGCAAGCGCTGATACCACACATTGATTTCGTTTTCGTGGTCAGTCAAAAACGAACAATCACGCTAACGTTTGATTCTTTTGATTAATTCGAAATTGAACTCGAGATGACTGTTAAACGCGAATTCTCTTTAGTAGGTCAGTTAATTTGATCTATTAGGTATGTAACTACCGATTTATTTTTTCATGTTTGATGATTGAATGTTTTGTTCGGTCGTGTGAGTAGTCAGCTCGTGTTTGGATTGAATTACCTTCGATAAAAACTCTCTCCTAACCATGTGCATTCTAACGAGCTTTTTACTTGCGTGAGTTGCTAATAATAGAATACGGGCAAGTAAACGAGAATCAATTAACTGCAGGCTGCATACTTTAAGAGTTTTGTGTTGAATTCGCAAGAAGAATAGATTGTCGATTGCGCTTTAGACTTGGCGAAATAAAATAGTAAAAAATATATAGACCCTAACGAAGTAGGCACTAAGTGTACTTTAATGGAATTTATATTATTTATCTTTATTTGCGTTTAATCACTATCGCTACAATATCTACCATTCAACATTTTAAACTGTTTTTTAAGTAATGTCCGACGATTTCAAATAATATATCTCCTTACAGTACTATTAATTTATCTTTCAGTGTTATTTATTTAAAGCCATCTCGCCTTCTAGCATTTTTTTTCTTAATAATCCAAAAGGCTAAGACTATTGAAAGTTAATGTGTTATTGGTTGTTCTTTTAGTAGGAAACCTTTCTTAAGTTTTTTATTATTTTTTCTTTTAAGTTCTTTACTTTTACTTTTTACTCACTTCTTCACCATACATGTTCCTATTTGAGTGTTAGTATAATTTCGGTACCTATTTAATACAGAAGTTATTTTAATTACCTGAAAGAGGCAGCTTGGCAGTCTGGTTCTTCCCGACACCATCCCTGGCACTCATAAAGCGATAGATTCCGCACCGTGTAGTACGCAGTTCCAGAAAAGTCTATATCTGTCAGCTTCTCAAACGCTATTCGACCTGGAAAAGACAGTAAAATGAATCTACCTGCTATTATAATAAAGTCAGCAACAATTATTTAGTTACTATGCATAGGGAAAAGCCGAGCCTTTAACTACAGGCATTTACATGCCTAAATAAAGACTCCTCGCCAAGTTTGTAAAAGAAATGTATTAGGAAATAAAAAAATATTATTATTATTTAATATTATTATTATAGAATATTGGAATAACATTAAAATTTAGATTTATGAAGTTACCTTTAACTAAAGGAAATTACTTTTTGTGATAAACTAAACTAATAAAACTATCAAGCGGAAGATGAAATCAATTAATATATTATTAAGAAGACTGTCTTCAATATTCTTTGGCCTCTTAGGAAACAACGTACCTACTCACATACAGATAAAGTAACTTTATTTTTTCATTAAAAAAAACCTTCACTATATTTTTTAGTTTAGTTTTAAAAAACCTAGTAACTTACTGAAAGCAAACGAAGCCTGAAGTAACACCAGCAGTAGCCGCGCGACGCGCAGCTTTGCATCGCTCATTTTGCGCTACCACCTGCGAAAAACAAAGTAAAGCTTTACAAAAAGTTATGAAAATTCATAATTAATTATGACCTTAAAAACTGCTCAAATGATACATTTTAAGACAAAAGCAAAAATAATGAAACAATTTAAAAAATGCAAAGGTGTAGCTATAACAGTATAAGGCAGATTTTTTTTATAAACTGGTGCTTATTTTAATTTTAGTTGCCATATTTTAAGGTAGAAAAGCATATTTCTATTATAATTGTAGTACGCAAAACAAAAAATACCAAGTTTGTTTATTTGCAAACAAAAATAGAAAAGGTTCAATGCATGTCATAGTACAGTACAAATGCATCATCCGACTCTATACAGCACTGTGAACTTTATTGTTTGTATTTAATAACATAAACATGACATAATTTGCTCAACTAACAATTAAATTGAAAAGACCGTTGAACTATAGGAAAACAATAAGAATCACGATTGTTTTTTTTTCTTACACGATGTTTACGACTACTACCTCGTACGCATGTTATTATGATTAAATTACCATGACCTGAACTCTTTTCTGTAGCCTGTGTTAATTAATGCACACGAATTAATTATGCTATAACATTATACATTTACTAGCAAATTGTACATTTGTAAAGCGCAGACGTCTTCTCTTCTAATTTCATATGATACTCATTCACATATAAGATAAATCAATTATTGCAATCGTATTTATTGTGTGTGTACGAGGTCACGGTCGTGGTGCCCCTCAGTCAGACATTCAATAATTATAATAGAAAGTACACGAAAAGTGCAAGTTATTGACCGTTTCACCCACACACAAAAGATCCTATTGTACTCCTAACAACAGAAAAAGAAATTCGGTCAAATACACTAACTGATAACATCTCTCTCCATATACGCATATTCTTAAGACGGGTATTCAGGCATAAATAAAATGTGTATTTTGTAAATTAGCATTTACAAGGTTTTTGGAGCATCTCGCGATGTGAATCTTAAATTAATCACTTAGATGGTTTTGTATGTAGGTTTATATTTGGCACCGCTATGTAACATTGTTTGACAATCATTTCATTTGTGCTTTTACTAATTTATACTTTAATCAGCTAAGAAAAAAAGAACATATAGACTTTATACCATTTCCTATGACATCTTCACTTTTGGTAGGTGTTAAAGACGAATCTATACTAATATTATAAAGCTGAAGAGTTTGTTTGTTTGTTTGTTTGATTGTTTGTTTGTTTGTTTGTTTGTTTGTTTGTTTGTTTGTTTGTTTGTTTGTTTGTTTGTTTGTTTGTTTGTTTGAACGCGCTAATCTCAGGAACTACTGGTTCAAATTTAAAAATTCTTTTTGTGTTGAATAGAACATTTATCGAGGCAGGCTTTAGGCTATATAACATCACGCTGCAACTATAAGGAGCGAAGAAATAATGGAAAATATGAAAAAAACGGGGAAAATTATTCATCCTTGAGGGCTTCCGTTGCGTGCGCTGCGAAAACGGTTCTAGATACCAAAAATATATATGTATGAAAGAATTAAGGGAACTTTTTACCTCGGGAAAACTTCGCATTCCCACGGGAAACCGACTTCCACGCGAACGGAGTCGCGAGCGGCCACTAGTAATAAAATATGCATTGTTTTGATTCCATTTGACCAATACAACTAAAATATTTTTTTCCATAATACTAAATGAACGAAATTTTTGTAACATTACTCAAGTATTCACATATCAAAGCCAAACATATTTTTTTTTATCTATCTCAGTTATTAAGTGATGTTCTTATATATAAATTTGTTTTGGCAAAAGCTTAGTAGTTAGTGTTGTTACCGTTTACAAACTATAACCGTTTAATATATTAAGCACTTAAAATATTATAAATTCTCAGTAACAACATAACTAACTTCAATAAGTTCCCACAAAATATTAAGTTTAGAATGCTAAATATAGCTTCATAATAATAATTTTTATTAACACAAATAAATATTTTTATTAATACTGGACAAACCTTCCCCCAGAAATTAGCTGAGCTAACGGTTGAAAGCGGCCTACATCCAACTTCATAATAATTGTAGGTACAACGTAGAGTGTTTTTTTTTCCTTTTTTATGAATTGCCAATAGTAAAAATTCAAATAGATGTCCAAGAATGATCACTATCATCCAATGTCAGCATTGATTTTTACTTTAACTCTTGATAAAAAAAAACACAATCAGATAAATAATATTAAGCGGTCACTATAAAAGCTAACAGGAAATCCGATGACACGAATTTTCATTACTTTTTGCATAGCGAATCACTTTCACTAGTTTTTTCATTGAACAAATGAATAATCGCTTACAAACGAGAAAGTTCACGATCAAAAAGAGAAAAAAACGATTGAAATAATACGTGTATGTTTGCTTTGCTCGCATTGAATGCCTTCAATCAATTTGGTTCTGCATGAGCTAACATATTCGCCATAATGACAATGGAATTGCTTTCGATTTTATTATAAACGAGTATTATTCGCACTATCGATTTGAAATCGAAACCCAAATTACAATTTCGAGGCGTCGAGTTTAATTTAGGCTACTTTCGCGAAAACCCCTTCAATACTGGTCTGCACCAGATTCCTATATTTAATGTCCCTACGTTCAGTTTTGGTAAAAGTAAACAAGTAAAAATACATTAAATCAATAAATACGGTATCGAAAGAACCAAACTGATTAACTTTATCACTCGTTTTTAGTGATACCTTAATAATTTAACGATCTTACATTTAATTTAGTGATTAAAATTCATGGCGCCACTTATCGTTAATCGCTGGAAAAAATTGCTCTGCGGATCTTGTCAATTTGTTAAATTCTTGTAAATTAAAGTAACGTTTTTTCTACAATCACACAATCGTGATGGATGGCAGCATGCCAATTAAATCTACACGTGGTGAAGTCAAAGGCGTGAACTATTATTTAAAATGATTTTCAAAAAGTGGTTCATATATTCGTACAACATTTTTTTGGAATATAAAGGTAAGATTAATTATTATAGGCTTACATACAAGTAGGATTTAACGGAGCTTTTGAATTAAAAGTTCGCACTAACTAACTGAGTGGAACATGTAGTATTGTTTTGTTTAAGTAAGTCAAATGTAAAATACCTTAACCGAGATATTCAGACTGTGGCAATAATTGAACTTTTAAAGTTAAGAATATAATTAGCTATTGTCTGTAGCCAAATTGTTTAAACTTATAAGAACAACTGACCTAAAAAGTTCTTTTAACATTATCTTAAGGTTGCTAATTAATAGGCACATTAGTTAACTAATAATGCTGAACATCAAACGGGAAATACATTTAATTTAATCTTTTATTGAATTAGACATCCACCTTCCTAACGCTTTGATCAAATATATCTTAATGAGCGGAAACATAGTACAGATAACTTGAATAAAATATCAATAGTAAATAAACCATCAGTTACAAAAGGGAAACACACAATTTAAATACTTAAACTGATTTTCCAGTATTTATAACTTCAAAATTAATAAATTAGCATTTTATAATGCAAAATTAAAAGTAAAATCTCTACTTTAACTGAGTTCAGATCACATCTTGTTAACTTTATTTTGGAAGATTAAACTATTTCTACATGTTATCAGCAACAGCCCATCTTTATGACACTTCCTGGTATTCACTATTGTACAAGTACCGAGCAATTAAACGCTGTCGCGGTTTTAATGTTCACTACAGTTAGATCATGATGCAGTCGCATCACAAATTGCCCAATTTAACGGTGAAGCCGGCTCCACTGGGCTATGCAGTTCTTCTATGATAAACGCGTAACTGGAAGTAAAGCACGTGTCACCAGGTTACATCAACAAATGCGCAAACGCCACTAACAACCTCACAACTAGAGCGTATACGCATAACTGTACACGACGTATTAATGTGACGACAAAGAAACCGTTGCTATGAAGATTACGTAAAAGGATAACCTCATGATTAAGTTGCTGCCATTTCTTGCTCTCCTGGTCCATCAAATATAATTGACAATGTTGAAGTACATCGCCGTAACAGTATAATCTTACTATATCGATAGCAATAAAAAGTGCAATGTACATTTATCGTGCTGAAGATTCGTAAATCAATCGCAATTATAATTATTGTGCAACCAGCAGTGTGTATGCAATACATGAACAATAGCTAGCTTTGTTCTCATACCAAACTACGAATTAAAGTAGCCGTCGATGTTAATATGGAATTTTTAATATTGGTCTGTAGCAATTACACGAGCGGGTCTGTACAATGAAATTACAGCTCGTGATTCTTCTAGCTGTACTTATTAATGCTACGCGCAGCTTTTAACATCACATGAGAATTATGCACAATGGAATTTCGAAGTGATTGAATTTCGACAAAGGCAAAAAAAACAGTACTGCCCTTCACCTCGATTATGACCTTTCACCGCGCCACACTAATACATATAAAAGGTACTCGATATATTTGTTTGAAAAATGATTTTGTGGTAAACAACAAATACTAGGTTTTTTTAAACTCAAGAAGGTACTTTTCTTGTTTTACTGAGTACACTGACGTTATAACTAGTTTCAATGATTTATGCAAGTTTACTATTTATAATGTGTAAAAAGGTCGTCGGCACGCTATCTCTTAAGGAACATAAACTTGACAGTGCATCGTTTGAAGTGACCCGCGAATGGGTCATTGCACACGTTCTCAGCCCACCTTAAAGATGAAATCACGTATAAAATGACTACGATTTGATAAACAATTCGGACATTATGCTGTTGTTTGGCACTTCAAACGAATAGCTATTGGCCGTGAGGTCGTAATATCGAAATAAAAAATAAATTGAGAAGATATCTCTATACTTAATGACTGTCTTAAAACAATAATTCACGCACAGATTCTTCAAGCCAATAAAAAAAAAGGAAGCTCCAAACTACATTTCAGTTACAGATTATCCAAGTCAATGAAAATGACTACAATCACAACAAAAACAGTCCAACTCGTATTCCTTTTTAAAAATAAACGGACACGTCCTAATAATTTCCCTTGCTCGTCTTCAACAAAAAGCGATTAAGATCTCACCTATTTCTTTTTGTTTCGTGCCGGCTGTGGCGTTTGCCCCGCGAGGTAGTCTGGTAGATAAGATCCGTATGTCACAAGTAGCCGTCACGTCACAGCGAGGCCGAACTTGACCGCGGGTAACGGTACTGCGCGCGCGCACAGAGACGCAAGACAATGCGTGTGAGTTGCCGTCAGGTTGCTCGCCTGACCCAATTATCTTCACAACTAGGCCATGTCTTTTCGAACGCGTGTGAATTCGATTCTACTTTCACGCATGCGTCTCAATCCGCACAGAATAAGGACGTATTGAAATGTGCAGTGCAATCTTTGCGATCGGCGATTCGAAAGTTGCTGCGTCAACGATTTAATGCTCGTTAAATTACAACTGTTCTCACAAATGGTAAAAAAGCTCGGATTGTGTTTCGTTTCAATAGAAGTTGAAAAACCACTTTGTCATTACATGCTTGTTAAAGCTACTGGTTCGCTTATTGCATTTTTCGCTAACAATACCTCCCACATTGTTGGTTACGCGGTGCATAATCTTTGTAAATTATGCTCATAACTCTGCAAGTCTAATCCTAAGAATCCGTGAGATGATTGTATAGAAAATCCTGTGGTTCAGTGACCCCAGTCAACCACGGAGGTTGTGCAACTGACCGAAAAGCCTTCTTGGTGAAAAAGTGTTGTGTTTTTTCGTATTTCATTAGGCATGGCTCGCGTGGTTATCTAAGGCGCTCGGTGGAATGTAGGGACGGCCCGTGTCGCTGTCGACTCGAAGGAACATGTGCCTCGAGGGTTAAAAGGGAAAAAGCAGAGGTGAATTTAAACTTGCAATTTATATTTAACGATAAGTTTTTGAACGTGGATAAGGTATATGGTTAAATAAACTTAACGAGGTTTTTAAAAACTGTTTAATAACTTTGTTTAAATTTTTAAAAATGAAATTTAATATATTTTAAAAATGTCCTTCGTTTAAGATATTAACAAAACTTGGCCAGAGTAAAATGCAAAACGCTGAATTGAAAAATTTGTACCACACAGTAATAAATACACGACGTAGTTAACAGGCGCCGCGGACTGGCCTGGCAGGTCGTGATACCACAACACAGCTTCAGCTGTCCTACGCTACAGGGGACTAAGATTAGTGGCCAGTGTGAAAAACGCAAGGAGGTTGCATACCTGACCTACACCACACGAAAAAGAATTTAATCCGACGATAAGAAAAAAAGGAAGAGCTCGCACACGTCAAGTATGCATGGCCAGTTTGTTTTGTTCTATTAGTAAATACACTTTAGTTCAGTTGATTCATTTATGGAAAATAATATTACTTTCCAAAGTAGCAAACGATATAGGGGCTAAATATGTATATGCATTAGTTATATTTTTTGCAACTAAGAATACCTCCATGCAATTTGACAAGTGCATGAAATTACAGAAAGCACTTACTTAATGTTACATTGTAAGAGCAAATATTATTGACTCCAATGATGATAGCCAATGACATAATAGATGCGATGCACTGTAATTTCAACTCATCTGGTTTGCTTTAAAAAAAAACTAGTGCCATTTTTAATAGTGCATCATTTCTTACACTATTCAAACGTAGAAGCTTGACGACAAAATTGCTATGTTATCAATCTCTTTTTTTCTAAGATGATACAGGATAGTTTAATAGCTCCACTTTTGTTATGTGTTAGCAAATCCATAAAAGTAGATACTTAATCTAAAGATAATGATGCCTATGCAACACAATGTTTGCCTTGGTAAGTATGATACTTTGTTAGAACTTGTTTGTACTGTCTATATTTTATAGCTTTTGACTCTACCTCACCTATTAGTTTCAGTCATAGTTTGGTTATATGAGAAATTTAAGTTATGGTTTTGCGTATTTATATCGGTAAAAATGTACCGTAAATTAAAAATTTGTATGTTAAAGCAAAATAAGTAGCTATTATTAATATTTGTATTCTACCTAATTAACTTAATAAAGATGTAACATACTTAGTTATACTGCCTATTTAATACTTAAATCAGTTATGTTTTACTACTTTTTATAGGTATTAAGTGGAGGCTCACAGCGTGAAGTTATGCCAGGAATTCGAGCAAGTGACCACAAGCTTTCCGCCAACACATTTCTACAGAACAAATTGTAGCTATAGCTACTTAGATTTATATTTAATCTGGATAATTATGCATATACTGTTTAAGCTTGTGATAATTTACTTTTAAAAAAGTTTAATAAGAGCTCTATTAGTATATCCATCCATCTAGTACTTAATGTTCCATATGCCTGTCTTGAAACCATAAAATGAATGCACTAGTGATTAACGAGTATTATCTAACCTTATATGCCCAGCAGCTGTATTGACTTAGTTCTTTACGTTAATAACTTCTTAGTATTAATGATAAAAGCTTAATAATGGCGTTCAGGTTTTAGGATGGAAACAACATGGGAACAGTTAAGGTGATTCCAAAATTATTTACTTTACCCAAATTCATTATCTACAATTTAGGTGGTATGTTGTTAGATGGTTGGAAATTCTTACAATAAGACACTTAAGTACAGGAATTATGGCAGAGGTCAAAAGAAGGTACTTTAAAATGTGTCAGCTTAGGTTCAGTAGTATAAAAGCTAAGCAGTATATTTTGAAATACACGTAAAAGTTCATTTTAGAATACACTTTTTTAACAGAGCTGCTTGTAGACATATTCATTGTTTTTCACTCCTTACAACTGTAGTTAATTGCAGTTTTACTCAAACAATAGTAAGCACTATTTATCTACGGCGTCTGGGTAAAGTGGGATGTAAATAACTACTGGTTCAGCCATCACCATTACTCAAAGTGACGCGGAACGCAGGTATATACTTTAAATGTCAGTTTGACAATGTCATGTGTACACAACCGCAGAATGACAGTTACACCCTGTCAGCCTCAATCATAGAATTGACCATTATATGATATTACCCGGCCATTTCCCTCTAAACAGCCTTCCAGTTATAGCAAGAGCTTATGGGACCTTAAGGCGACAAAATAAAAGCTATTTGCGTTTGGGATAAGTCCGCCTTCACATACTTTTTAAATTCTGAAGAAATAAGTTGTTTGTTATATTTTGTTTACATTTATGCAATAAATAGTTAACACGCACACACATATACAATTTTATTTATGGAAAAGTATTCTTAAAGGTACATCACTAACTGTCACAAAGTACCTGTCAATTAGTGAGTTTAATAGAATGCGATCTCATCGCCAATTAGCGAGCTCTTATAATAACACACCTTGCAATAAACGTTACACTATTTTCCATTATCATATTCCGTAGCTGTCATTTCCACGCTTCGCAATTCATTCAATTGAACATACAGCCAAAGAAAGGGTTAAAAAAAATGTAAAGACATAATTGACTCGCTGGGCACAGCCCTGCGCTTTAACAAAGGGTCAAACGTTTTCAATATCGATAAATCAGTCAATAGTAGGCGTACTCCTGCGCCGCCCTCGCATTCTCGTCCCCAGTTTACCTTGATCTATGATGGACTGTTTATCTATAATCTTCTAATTTAGAGAAAGGTTCAGATTACGCTGGTCGTGTGTAGATGTAGTTATAGTCATGCAATCTCGTCTCGCTCGAATAGAAGTCGGACGCTCAAAGACGCAAAAAACGGCACTGGGACAGAGTTCAGCAGCGTCTCACGGACACCATTGTCGGTGTCAAGTATTCCATGTCAATACTCATTGTATGTTAACATTGTGTCGGTGCACCGTACTGCAGCATTATCTCTTCATTATACATGAAAGCCTATAAAATCTTACATTGTTTTGATCCGCACTTACCGTTTGGCGATTTCCCCAAATTCTTTGTTATACGAGACGCAAATCTGAAACAAGAAATAAAAATAAATTAGCGGAAAAAGAAAAAAAACACTCGAGTATATTTTTGACTAAATGTGCACATTAAGATCGGAATCAATGGAAATGTCCGCATAATAATCAACATTTAACTTAGGCGCCAAATTGACCGAATTCGTTGACACATATTAATGTTTGAGTTGAGTCATTTCGGAAGTAAGTGTGAATGTGTACAAACTAGCACTTTCTAATATTTTTCTTGTTGTTAATATGAGGCTATTTGTACCGTTTAAGCGTATAATTTGCGAGCATGAGGCAGGTGACAGAAAGAGACAAGTGAACGAGTCAAAGTATGTGAGTAGCAACATTTATATCTTCTGGCGCCGACATAATGACGTGACCATTTATAAAAAAAATACAGCGCAGACAGTTGGCTGAGAAGTTATTTAGCACTTTACGAATTTAAATAATAACTTTTTCTTATCAAACCGTAAATTTATGACTTTATTACAACAAGAATGTAACTCTCTCTTTGCGAATTCGTTTCCGAATTAAAATGACCCTCCTAAGATGGAGTTTTTTATATTATTAATGGGTCGCTTATTGGAAATATCAAATTATTGATTTACGTTGATGTGAGAAGTTAATTTATAAAGATGGGATTTTATTCGCGCGTAAATCAGCGATTAGTATTTCATTAACATATTTATGTAATAAAATAATCCTGCTATAGTTTGGCTATTAGTTGCTTCTGTTATAAATGGTTGTTAGAAATGATCCAAAATATAACTGTTTTTTAACACTAGTTAGAAAGAATTTTTTTTTCGTAATTTATTGTTTTATTATAGAAATATAAGCACTTTTTAGGTCTTTTAATATTTTAAAAATATAAAGATATAAAACTAGCCATTATTTTATTAAATCGAAATTAAATTATTGCACTTTAAATGCAAATTATTGCAAATCACTCCCGCTATGAGAGTTACAAGTTTATTATATTTACGAAATGTTACTTATCAGGCGACACCATCGTCACTGGCACCACTTTATAAAAGAAACTTAACGGTTATATTTAACATAAAAG
This sequence comes from Emmelina monodactyla, assembly GCA_916618145.1. Lineage (NCBI taxonomy): Eukaryota > Metazoa > Arthropoda > Insecta > Lepidoptera > Pterophoridae > Emmelina > Emmelina monodactyla. The sequence goes on along the minus strand of OU745304.1, from coordinate 7,180,828 downwards.
AAACTCTAAATAGGTAAAGTCGAACATTTGAAATATTGGCTCTAACAAGCTAATGATGGTGGTTCGTAGTTCAAGCAAAAGGTCGAGATAAGGCTTGTAACAAATAAACCATGACGCTGTACTTCAATCTTTAGAAAATGGCGTTAGACGTGCAATACCGCCGCTGGGAAAAATAAAGGAAGATCACATTGAAATGGATCGTATGGCCTTTCGGTTGAGTTGCTTCCCCCTTATCCGCGATCGCAGTAGACAATGTGGAGGGGTGCGCGGGCGCATGACCGCGCGCGGCGCAATGACCTTGCGCACATTCCTCCTAGCGCCATCGCAGCTCCCAGCCATCCCGCAACTATCTATCTAACTAACTACGCCCTTCGGGAACTTCAATATCACTTTCATACAATGCCCTATTCATTCCGAACAATGCAAATTGCTGATTCCTTTTTCTTATTTAACTTCGGTAAGTCACGCAGGAAAATCTTCCCAGCAATTAAAAGACCGAGTCTTTAGTTATCTCGTTGGTACAGTGGTGCAAATATTTAAAAAGTTGTTAATGCCTTGTCGGGACGTCGTCTAGATTCTTGCATAATACCTTCCCACGGAAAACGTTTGAAATTTGGATTCAAGCGCAAACACACTTAAACATTCTGTGTGCGGGAGGAAGTGGGTTAACAACCTTTGGAACAGAATGGACATAGTAGAGCACACGAACTGAACAAACAGTACAGAATTCACGATCAAATAATACATTCCAAACAGGAATACTATTATTACTTCTCACTGACCCAGTTCCAATGTGATTTGACTTTAATTAACCGTATTAAATTTCGCTGCAAATAACCATAAATTGGCCATCTAATCACATAATTCCAATCAATAAATAGAGAATGCTTTTGCAGGCTTATTTTATTTTAAAATGTTAATGTAATGGCATACCGGCTTCCGAGGTTTGATCGCAACAGATTGCAAGTGTTCTACGTATCGCATTCTCTCAGATCTCAGATCTAAGCCTTGTATGCTAACTGCCCAGGCATCTGAGGCCCCGATGCTTTATATGCTATAGAAGCTAGTTTTATTAAGATGCTAATTTGCCGATATTTTAATATAGGCATACTTAAACTTTACTACATCTCTTTTCGTGCAAAACCAGAGGAAGTAAGAGATTATTGGTTCCTAAATTGCCAACCTCGATGCCTAATGATCTAACGATATCACATAATGAGCTTATTACCGACTTTTGGTGAATTGAGCCATCCCGAGGTGTAAATTAAGCGAATCACCGTCCGCGGTAACCCACTAGGATCTAACGGTGTTCGGACCAAATTATTGGAAAACCACGAGCAAACGACACAAAAACCGTTTGAAATTCACTCGGTTTGGTATTATGCCAACCCACGGAAGAGAAAAGTGGACTCTTGGCTTGGAACAAACGAGGGCGTTACATCACTTACTATGGGCATTGGACGTCTCTTCTTTACTGCTACAAAAACATTTATCTATTCAGACATCGGCAACAAGAAAACTGTTAGGTCAACTATACAAACATTGTAATAATGCACTTCCCACTGGTTTCCTAAAATGTTGGGAAACAAACCAATTTAAGGCTACAATCGAAACATATTTCTAATTCGGCTATAAAAGGAAACTAATCTATGAGTCGTGACTGTACTGACTCTATCTGCAGAACAACATTAAACCAACGGGGTTTATTCTGAAAACTCACGTTAATTTTTTCTACAACTTCTAAGAATGTTTCATCGAAACATCTATTGGTCACGCAAATTCCATCTGTCACATTTAGTGTGAAATCACATTCCCCTTACTTTATCTTATGAATTTATGTACCAAATAACCTAGAACTAATCCAAATTAGGCAGAATTTTATTCTCAAAATAAATTCTAGATTATTTTTGTATTTTTTTAATTGTATTCAAAATAATATTGTATAATGCAAATTAAGACGAACAATGCTCCAAATTCGGTCATTTAACGTAACTTTATGAAAACTCGTCACAACGTGTGAACGAGCCAGCCCACACGTGACGCGTCTACAAAATGCCGTTCTTTCTAAAAGTAGACACTGTTATACTTCCTCTTATTAATTAACTTATAAAACGACCGTTATATTTGAATAAAGAATTTCCCGCGCTTTTTAACACAGAAGGCTCTTTTAGTTTTTCTAATCCATGGGAAAGAACGCAATAAAATCCAAAGCCTGCACAATAACCAATAATTAGTGTAGCGATTAGAAATATAATACTAGGTACCTGCCTTATGAAGCTTCAACTTTCTCATATATGGAAACACAGGGTATTTACATATTTTTTACAAGCTCAATATACTATTTTCTTCTGTGTTTATTCACATTGACACATATTAATGCAATTAAATCAATTTTCATTAATAACCACATTGAACAAATTAAAGCACACTTTCATTCATAACAGTTACATACAACGCAATAACTGTTTATCAAAATATACAAGACGGAAACGTATAATTTTACGTTAATTACTACACTAATGATATTTTTAATATGCATCCGACTTGATACGACCTTTTAATAAAGTTGGTATGATAAAACATATTAATTCTTAGTACAGTCGCCATCATAAGTAAGTTAATAGTCTCACAAAAGTAGGTACTTGAACTTACGAAAATAGTTGTAAAATGCTAAGAGGTTTTCGTTGTCAACATTCAAAGTTGTCATTTAACCAAATTTTGACATTTATATTCTGTTTCGAGCTTTTTATTAGCATAAAGTTTATATAAACGATCATTGTCCGCAATACACTGTGACATAAATTCGACATTATTAAAAGTTTATATATTCCGGTTATTTCTTTCAAATATAGATATCAAAACTTAATTGGTAACGTAAACATTAAATTACAACAGAATATAGTGGCGCACTCAGCAGAAACGGATTAAGGTAATTAAAATGTCAATTCTTAATAACAACCTACTGTAAAGTTAAACAGTTTTTTGTTAATTTGTTTCCAATATTGATTAAACTTTCTAATCTCACCCACGTTTACTTTCAAAACCAATTCCAGTAAACATAGTTTTATTTACAAGAAAATTAATAGGCATGCGTAGATGTTTAATTCTTTGTTGATTATTTAAGTCGGTTAGCTTTGATACGATTACCCGGCGATGATCGAGCAAGATAAATGTACGTACCAGTTAATAAATCAAATTCAAGCAGTCGTACAGTGTTGACGCTTTATCTGTCATTGCGCAGATCGAGACGATAGAGATCGATGACAGCGTGGTGAATCTCACATTATTGTTTCAGACGCGCACCAAACAGACTGTTCCCATTACGTTAATTACTATGCAGTGACAAATACTACACATTTTAAAATTGATTAACAAAATATAAAGAATGTCGTAAATATTAAAATGGGCTTTTAGCAATCATAATAATTCATCAAACCGAAAAACATTCAATAAAAATGACAACAAAGGCTTGAGGTCAAAGGAGATATTATAAAATATTCATTGAGAAAGTATTTATGACATATTTTAATTAGTGCGACAAGGACGAAATGTGAATTTTATAGACATTTATTATATGTTTTGATTAGCTTAATGGTGTTGAATTAATTTATCTGCAACGCTTAACAATATTAAAGATAAAAAATATTTAGGAATGTTGATTTATATATGGTCACTTAATTTTCTTTTACAAAATTTTTATAAAGTATTCAAACTACAATGAGAATGACGCCTATAAATTTTATTAACGATATTTTAAGTGTAATAACAAAAACCATTACTACCGGACGAAGATTCGTAAATAAAAATAGGTAGGAGTTCATTTATATTTCCAATAACTAGCAATCATTCCGGAATATTAAATTTATAAGTTCATTATAGTAAAAAATTACGTGTAAGAGTATACAATTACGCTAATTATTAAGAAAAATAAATGGGAACACTGGGAACAGGCCGATTAGTGCGGAGCCACGGGAGCCGCGACTATGAAGCAATCCGGGAGGGCAACAAGGTAGACGACCGCATCGCACGACGTCCTCACAATTATTATAATAAAAAACCAAGGAAAAAACAACCACACGTACAGATAGAAAATTATAAGGAAATAGACCGAACGCAATCTAACGTAATTCGAAATGGAAAGGGATGATGGCTGTTCTTTGGATGCTTAATAACATTAATAGAATCATTAGTCAGGACCGCTGGACAGTAGCTTAAAGAAATAAGTAGAAATAATAGTAGCATCCTGTTTTTCTATTGGTTCAATTGATTTTCTTATTTCCTTTAATCTATCCAAAGATGATTGCATTCCTATATTCACTCATACAATTTCTATATCTATGTTTACTCATACAATTTCTTCGACTAATCACGAGAGCTTCCTATCTTGATCTTGGAACTTGCATATGGCCTTCAACGGGTTTGACCTCCGTCCTTGGTCCTCAAGAATGTTAATTCGGCTCGACGGTGATGGAACCCGATACTTTGTCTCAGCAGGAAGCTAGAAACGGTTTCGGTCGGTCGCATTGTCCACTGTTGCTTCGACACGCTCCGATAGCCTGTACCTGCCTAGTACTGACTCCCATTGCGCTTAGTTCTCAGGCAACACGCGCTGATAAGCATTCCAGTACTTCAGCGGACATAGTAATACTAGGTATTTAATACCGTGTGAGCACTATCCCACTTTGTTAAAGTGCGAACTAGTTTGTATGAGGTTGCTTGCAGATTGTTAGTAAATAAGTCGAAGTAAGCTCAACAAATAGTAAATTACGACAGATTCAAAATACTTGGTTGAATACAAAAAGTCGTTGACATTTTAACCATCTAAAACGTATTGATTTTGCCCCATCGTTCGACTAAAATGCAAGTTTTTTCCTTAATTTGGCACTGTGACAAAAAAGGTAATGGTTCATCTTGTCTACAAAGCCTACAATTGGACCACGTCTCGGTCTTTTTGTGTCGATATCTGGTGCAATTCAGTATTTTTTTCAGATTTTATTAGTTTAGAGCGTCAATGTGAAGCGTAGTGAGGTGACGGCGCATGCACTTTCTCGTTTATTGATCGTTTTAGTGGGTCGCTGCGGAGCTCCGAGGAAAATCCATTATACCCACAACACTCTACGATGTTCCTGTACGTGATCTAAACTGTCAGTGAAAGTTACGTTGGTGTTTTTGTCATACGAGTCGGTCACCGTTACAAGCCGGAGTCACACGAACCGAACTCGGTGCGTCTACGCATGTGCGAGGTTAAAAGGTAGTAATGAATGGCGCGGAATGACAAAAATTTGGTGTAACTGTTTCCAGTTAATGAGATGCAGCGTGTAGTGCTATCAGAGAACTTATTTCGGTACAGTTTCTATTACTACTTGAGCTGAATGCTGATCAGTTAAACTCAAGACGCTTTTTGTCATTTAAAAGTATGAAGATTATGAGAAATAAAACTTGATCGTAGACCATTAAACTGAATCAAGTAATTTAAATATCAATGCTATGTGATTTATTGAAATTATCAGAATATTGTGTCTTGCGTGGTAGGTTCATAAATTAGTTTTGCCCGGTCTTTCTAGTTTTCCATCTACTCCTGCATTTATCTTTCTGTCCACTTGTGCGCCTGCGCAGTATTCTAGATTGCATTCTAGTGATATAAAAGTCAACGCATTTCCTGCCGTTTCATTGCAAGCGACCTTAATAGCAAAGCCCGGCTAATTTATATAGCAATAAAATAGGATTCTAGTTCATCTTAGTTTCATACATATTTTATTGTAAATCATAAACTAAATTTAGCTTAGCTGCACTTGGCTTAATTGGTTTTTTGTCATGCCAAAGGTGTAAAATAAATATCTTTTGAAATATTACGCACGTTGACACTAGTAACTAAAACAGATTATGTTTTCTTAAATTAGAACGACATTAGAACTAGAAGAGTTTTAAGAGATCTCTGTATTCACACGCGTAAATGCAATTTCCAACAATGATCGTTCATTTCACACGTCATATTTTCCACCGCCATATAATTGAAATACGCGTTTCATGCGCGATTGTACTTAAAATTTTGTATAGAAAACAAGGTGTATATTTGTATGGGCGTTTTTGTCTAGTGGACAGTCGCGTGGAGATGTGTTATAAGATGTAACTGTTGTTGGAACGTGTAATGGTGGTGACCCTCAAATAAAACACGCGACATACGGAAACGCGCCGACAACTTTCGTTACATTCCGTGAATCAACGGAAACTAGCTTCTATTGCAATAATGAGTAAGACGACTTAAACAGTTTTCCAATATAACTTAGCTTGAATTTTTTCATTGAACTACCAGATAAAGGTACGTTTGACATTGAAATTACTTCACAACAATATCTGACCTTACAAATTGGTTACTTTAGTTGATAAACATTATTTATTTGTACGATTGCATCGTATGTCAATGGGAACGCTGCGCGAGAGTACTAGGTCGTCAGAGAGGGCAGTGGGTCGATGAAAGCAGTGGTGCTGTATGTACTTACTGAGCCTCGGTGCAATTACTGCGAGTACAGTCACCGCCATTACATACGGGAAAGCGGATTTTAATTCTAATTCGATTTGTGTTTTTGTGGGTATAGCAATGGTTGTAATTGGAAAATTATTTTGATTTTGTTACTGAGGCGAAAGCAAGTTGTTCAGATTAACTTACTTTTTTAACTCTAGAAATCTAATGATTCTTGATTATTCTTATAACAAATTTAAAGCAATTTGTTCAATAGCAAAAAACCTCTAAGGGCAGATTTTTCAATAGTCAGGTAAATTTTATCTGACAGAAAATCAGTATGTTTTTTTGCACTCCGATTATAGATATTTGACATTATTTATGAAATAACAATGAAAACATACTTCTTTTCAGTCAGATAGCATTTATCTGACTATTAAAAAATCGGCCCTAAATATGAAACGTCACTAATACCAGGATAGGTATTAGTTTATTAACAATCTTCCTAACACATTCGCCGAGTGTACTTGAACTTTCTGCTCACTGCCAATGAGTACAAATTAACTAAGTTATGTGTAATGAACTTGTTGTTGCGAACACGGAATTGACACGGAATTCCTCGCTGAAAATGGCGCTCTCTTGCGCGTAGAACCACATTAATGTAGGGCGGGGTTTTTCACGAGCGTATGCAAGATTGTATACGCCCAGAGACTATGTTTCTAGGTTTAGAAGTTTAAAATTATTTTAAGGGTTAATTTAAAATTAAATTATTGTAGGCTTGCAAATTTGTAAAATTTGTATAATTAAACGTAAACATGTTTATTTTAAATGACTGGTACAAGCTCAAGTTATACAAGCGATGTTAAACTTGATTTGTTTTGCATTAAGTTTGACTACGAGCGCTACGAGTTCTTTGTATGAAAAGACATCAACGCGCACACATTCTAAACAACTACATTAAAAGATTAATTACGCTAAGAAGTTTCTTCGTTATTTCTGAAATTATTATCAAACATTTATTTAATTTTAAGAACCTAATTGTATTGTGATGCCTGCCTATAAATTATGGAATACCAGAAGCTTAGCTTCGCATTTGAAACGGTAGACGACGATTGACAAGTGAGACGCCCGAGTGATCAATCAGGCAATTGATGTTGATTGATATCATTGCTACCTGCTAACTATAAATCTTAGCTAAAATATTCTACACTTCGAAATGTTTCCCTAAGAAATTGTCGTAAACAATGATAGGGTCAATGAAACTTACGATTACCATAAATAAAGTGGATATTAGCTAAATTACCCGTACGTGTCACCAAGACAAGTGCAGATGGTATTACAGGCTATAAAACCCATGATCGATGTCATGCCTTCCTAATGAAGGTAATAAAGGAGTATAAAGAAATTGACTACTAATAAATCTTAGAAAAACTATTAACGATTAGATGGACATACCTTAGAATATTGTGACAAAAACAGAAAAAATACGTTTGTAGATTCTTATGTTTTTTACCTTTACAACCTACCTAGGTATTATTTCAGATATTATTATAAACACTTTCTTTTCTACTCTCCCATAACGCAGAGCGGATTAATGACAATCAATTTCAACGCAATTGTGCGTAAAACGTGTAAAACAATCAGTCATTCAATCAAACAATGCTCATTGAGAAGCGGTTTGTATGCCGATCGTTTTGGCGGTCAAGGCCGAAAAAAACTGCTACCAAAAAACCGGCTGTAACCACCCACATGTTATTTTTTGCCATAACACCTTAGAGAACAACCAGATACTCATTCAGCCATCAAATGTAATCAGTTTTTTGCGCTAATCTTTCACTAAACGCTAACAGATTTTTTGTTCGCTCGAATGACATGTGTAACGAGCTTGAGCTAATCAAATTGTGTTCAAACATGATGAGTGATTAATTACTGTATGTATCCTTTTGAGTGATTTGATTTTGGATTTATCATTCAATCAATCAACTTACTTCGTACACTTGGTTTTGACGTCGGACGATAAATCTACAAACAAGTCTAGTTTAATATATATACAGCGGGTTTAATGTCCATCCTATGCTGGTTATAATACTCGACATTTTTAAAGACAGTGACATAACTTTCATAATAATGAGATTATTTCTGGCAGCGATGCACAAACTCGTCTATCAACTTGACGTAGTGATTATATTTAACTCGAGATATTTTAATAACAGCCCTGTGTTGACTCGAAACCAGTTTAGTATTAGATGTGTGCACGTTATGTAAACTCGAAGTCGTTTGCGATCGATTTTGAATTGCAAGACGCAATAACTATTAAGCTTCCCATATTTTTCTTTTGAACACCTGCGTTTCCTGAGTTCTTATATTCAAACGTAATGAAAGAATTTATTACTCTTCCTGCCCGCCCAGTAAAAGTATGAAGTACTTCTTCAATGTTTTTACTATACACAGCTTCCGCTGCACAGATTTTATACGTCCTTAATTCAAAACATACTTTTCTTTATTTGCGCACACGAAATTATATACAACTCAATTTCTAATTAAATAAACATTTTCGTAATGCCTTTAATTTTTTTCCGTAGAGTCACACACGAAATTGCAGGTGACTTTTTCCCTAAATATACCGAGATTAAATTTCGAAGAAAGCGGCGAACAATTGCACGGTGGTGGTATCGCATGGTGGTAATATAGGAAAAAGCCTGCGCGGTGTAATTCAGCTGTAATGATGGCAATCATTTTACCATCTACGGACCAATAACGCGCCGAGATAGGCCGTGCGAGCGGCCTGGGATAGAAAACCTTGCAACTAGCCGACTTGCAACATAAAAACCTTTATGCTCACTTCAAACTTCGAACTCACTTGTTTTTTTATTAAACTGCAGTGTTTACTATCGTATTCAAAGCTTGTTTGTCGTATTCATGTTATCAGTTCTTTTTTTGAATTTTTACTGAACATTCGGTTGAGCGACCGTGGCCTGTGAATCGGTTCCAATGTCAACGTCCAAGTGTATCGGGCGGGTCGTGACCGGCGATCGTGCGTCTTCTAACTAAACCCTCTTGTAGGCTGGAGCTAACTTTTGTAAATGAAGGTAGTCGCGAATCCACCCGAGTTTCTCTCGGGGTCAACTGTGGACAACTTCTAGGAAATAAAGCCTGAGACTTACTTGAATGGTGGTAGTTTATGATTTGGAGTTTTTTTAGATAATAAATACGAGTAACGTAACTACTTCCCTTTTAAATTCACTAAGTCTAATCAAATAGAAAAAAAAGTTAGGTATAGGTAAAACAATACTTTGTTAAAAATATTTTCCGATATATTTTATTTAAACCCTAAACGTAAATTAACAGTAAGTTTATAAGTTTTTAACATTTGTATATAAGTAAGTATATACGTGCAAATGCAACAAGTTTATTTTTTTAATACTAATAAAGTCTATACGATTATTATAAAAAATATATAAAACTAACTAGACCATAAATTATTGAATTTGCAATTACTATAAAATAAACATCACAAGTTCAATGACCCTAAGGTCGACGCAACCATAAAATTCAATCTTGAAAAATAAGAATCCGTGTCTTTATCAAATAATCATTTCTCAGTGAGCTAACTCTTATAAAAACATAAAGCGACAACCAAGCAATTTATAAATACTCATAATTAATCCACATTCAAGTTCTTGCCCCGCTTAAATGCATTTTTATCGTGCTTGCTAAAACCAAAGCATATCAATTTTAGATCGTGTAAAACTAGCAAAAACCTACACATCAACTCTTCATAAAGCAAAACATAAATTATAATAATAAATCATAACTGGGCACGGTAATTGTAATCATGTAATAATAGCCCGTTACTAAGTACTGCAAAATATTCAACAGGTGGATAAGTAGAGTGTGTGATACGAATTACATTATAATAACAATACAAAAGTAATCTTAATACAAGGGAACTGATTTGCTTTTCAAATGACATAGCTAATACGCGTTGAAGTCTTTTCTATAGGCGCAGGAAAGACTTTATTTTTATTTAAATGCGATGAACGTTTTAAACTTATCGTTATATGAGTCATAAGAGACGTTAGCGTTTATTTTACGAATTTACAATCTCTTAAGCAAATTTAATAAGTAATCAGAGTTTCGTCTATAACACCGATTAATACCTGAAAATTAAAGCTCACCTGATTCTAGCTCACGAGCTCACTGTCTCCAAGTTCACACGATACAGTTCAGATTTATCTCACAGTCTGTGTCTTTGCACACTAGCGCCAGCACACCACCAATGTCAATGGGAAATGGAAAAACGCGAGCGCGAATCTAATGCGATAGTCCGGACAGAGAGCGACGGCGACACGCTCTCTCCGAACGTCTCAAACGGAATGAAATGGTGAAGAAGACGCCGACGCCTTATATAGACGTGACCGTAACCTGACGTCGGATAACGGACTTCTGGCGATAACACCACTCTTCGATTTTCCACCTTATACCCACCCGTTAGAGTCGCTTTTCTTCGTGTAGGAAAAACCCTTCTTGTACCATAGATCGAATTTTCAATAAAGCGCCTAGAGCTGAACAGTGCAATTTGCCATCGCTAACGCTAGCTTAGCATGGGCCAAGGCGACAGGACAACGGAACTCAAAATGGCATCAGGGCAGATCACAGCATAGCATTCTATACAGACAAGTACTTTAAAGGTATTCCGGGAAGCTGAAAATGTATCAAGATTACAAGTAATAGAAGCAACGCATTTTGCTTTTAGATTTTGTTTAGGTTCCTAAGCTATGGTAAAAGTAACTTTAAAATAAAAGCTTTGTAAGAAATACCTTGATCGTGCCTAGAGCCACTTAACGCACTGAGAAATCTAGATAACTAGATTAATTAGTGTAGCCGTCTAGATATAGATAAACTTAATTAAAACCGAACCAGTAGTTACTACTTCATTGTCAACTCTAAATCTAGTAGCAATTATATTATTTATACACTGTACTGTAAGACGTTCAGAGTTAGCCACATTACTTAACTGTCTTGGTTAGTTATTGTCACTTCATCGCCATTCAAAAGTAAAAACAAGTTAACATGCTGTTTCCCATAGGTTATTAACTGCATTTCCCGTTTACGCAAATAGATAACTGAACAACCGGACTTGGGATGGAATAAATGCTCTTTTCTAAATTACAAACTTTTAATATGAGAAAGCATTAAAGCGGTTTGTAATTATTATTAAAAGTAGTCTCTATGACGCTTACATTAATGACACTAAAATGGTTGAACTAAAAATAACAAATCAAATATTGACCGGAAAATCTTGTCAGTGGCGTTGCATTTAATAATAAGATATTTTTTATAGTGTCTTCGTAGAAGAAAATAAATGAAAGGAGTAAATTTAATTATAAAAAAACTTGATTGAGACAAACTATATAAAACAGTTATTTACGGTAAGAAAGAGGTATATTTATTTGGAAAATATTCGCACAAATTACTAATGCCCACAATAATTATAGTTATCGTTTTAACTGATTCAATGAATATTTAAAATAGATGTATGAATCTATGCCTTTCGGTTAAGTAAAAAGATAGGTACCCAGAGTTCGCTTAAATGCTATAAATAAAGCAAACTCATCTATTTAAAAAAATAAGAGTACATGTAATAAATTAATTAGACACCAGTATTGGGTTATCAATGTATAGTATATGCATTCAAAATATAGAAACTTAAAAAAATAAACAGTAAGGTTTCGCCATTATTTGGCTAATAATCATAAAAATATCCTTTCCTAAGAGGTATTTTGATACTATGGAAATATTTTCTTTTTATCTTTTTCTTATTCTAGATGCCTTCAAATGACTTGATTTGTAATAATTAAAAAAGTGACTTAATAAAAGAGCGATAGATTTTTCTCAGTTTCACTTATTTGGTTTGTAAAGTCTGGATATTATTTATTGTACATATATTATTGTACATATATTAGTGTACAAAGAACATTAAACTCCCCTTGAGTTTAAAAATCAAACGAATTAAAAAAAGGGTTTAACAAGAAATGATCGTCCATTGTATATTTATACAATTTAACAAATATAACATGTTTAATAACTCCCCTGGGAAACCTTAAAATATAAATTATTAAGGAATACATTATAATAGGTAAGTTCATTCAAAGTCATGATCATAAAGAAATGCGGCTTATTATATCAGTTTCATTATGCAACACACACCGTAATGTTATAAATAATTAACTCAGTATCCACTTCATACCGGCGATTTATTGTGGGTAGTCGTAAAATGTACATACTGTGAGATTCTTGCATTACAAAGTAAAAAAAATACAACGTACAGTTAGCTGCGATAGTAGGAGATATTAGAAGAGAATGTAATGTAGAGCTCATGCGTGACAGACGTTGTCGTGGGTACGGAGTCAGCATCAATGAAGATGGAGCTCTCGCTCTATAAATTTATGAACAAACATAACGTCTTCACATGATGCTCTAAGTACTTACTTACCTCAGTTCTTCTAACGCTAACAGTCCTACGAACGTGTGAACCAGCAAATAATGCAATTAATGCGGAACCTCTTTATTGTTATGTGGGAAAGCATTTTCTTTTACAAGTGAATTCTTACACTTCGCTAATATGGTCTTTAAGAGATTCTATGAACCTGCAAGTAAAAAATTGTTACGGTATTTCGGCGCGGAAGATGTAAATTACGTGATTTGGTGACAAACAATAACCTACTTTAAGTGTTAGTCCGACATGCACTGATAACATCGACAGCTATTTTGAGACATACTGTGCCAATTGACTAACGTGTTTTTTACTTAACTTAATTTTACCGAAACATATAAAAGTTATATTTTATATCATCAATCAGTAGAACTCGCTTAAATAAAATGTTTTTTTCACTTCTAAGCAATTTAGCAAAAAAATACAATTTGCAAAAATATACGTATTTATAACTTGCGCTCTAAAAGTTTACGATACGTCCATAAACTAATAAATAGCGTAGTGGTTTTATTTCTCGCCTTACAACCGTCTAATAAGTTTAGCACTGCAATAAAAATAAATATGGTTCCATGACGGCGGTGCAATATCACTTCCTGTGGTTTTCTATACGGGATTTAAGGCCAAGTGATACCTCAGTGAAAGTAATATATGGTAGTCATTATCTGTCGATGATACACCCAAATCACTTTGCACATATCGATTTTATTCTTATTTGAACCAATTATTGATATAATGAAGCGCTGATTTGATCGGGTCGCTCTCTAATTTGAGAATAGGTTTTAGAAACTATGTGGTGAATTGTTGTTGAGGCTATAAATAAATAAATTATATATTTTTCAATTTAAATACTTTGTAATATTAATATTTTATAACTCTTTAGATAGTGTTTCATAACTTATTTTTCTATTTTATAATATAAAATAAAAAGTATTAAATCTGAGCAGGTATCATTTGATTATAGCCCAATACAAACCTTGTTTGGCATAATTACCCCTACTTACGCCGTAATCCGTTTAAGAGCATTTAATATTTAAATATTTTGTTGTCAGGAGCCTGCAAACCTAATGAAGTAATTTGTTACTTTGCTTCAACCACGAAATCTATTTGAATTTGGTTCAATATATAGGTATTTAGCCAACATAGGTAAGCAAACATTTTTTGTTGGAAGACATAATGTGGATTTTAATTTGATGGATTTCATTATATTTTTGCATAGTATAATGCAATGTCGACTTTCATGTCTATTTGTATGTAATTTACTTATTAAGAAAAAGTTTTTAAATGAAAAAACAGTATTTGTAATTAATTCGTCCGTTGCACCTTGTGGTTACTTACACCCGTTTTGAAGCTAGGGCGTAGTAGATCTATATATCTAGATACATTCAAATAAATATATAATGAACTATTAAAGACTACGTTAATAATATTTTTTTTTTAATGTTAAGCTGGTTAATTTGTATGTTGACAAAAAGAAACTATTAAAACACTCTTTTTTGTAGATACTTATATTAATAACTATTCCATAAAAAAACGAACGGAAAAGTATCATAGAAAATAAGGCCTTGCAAACCAGTAGTAGTGTTTGAAAACGGTCGTTTATTTTTAAAAATATTTAAGAATGTTTTGTGAACTCACCCTAAACTGTTTTAATAATAAACTATGGCAGGAACTAATAAAGTTCCCTCGTAATGAAAATTACGTAATCACCGGGGAACTAAAATTTTCTTCCTAATTCCAGTAATTGTGCGCCTGTCGGCAACCAGGAACCGCTGCACTCGCGCGCATGCTAGTTAACGCATTTTATAGTGATCTTCCTATATACCGTCATTATATCATTTTGCACAATTCGAGACCTATAACGTTTATCTCACAAACCAGCTTGTTTCAACCGATCCTCCGTTAGAGTTTAGATGTAGGCAAATTGATTTTCTTGCGTCGATCTTCAATGGCACTTGAGTGCAGTAATATATACTTATTGCTGTTTTTCAGCCTGCTCGTGGACAATTTTCTGAGTGAATTTAATGTACGTGATGTGGGTTATTGTGCTAATGTTGGCAGCACTTAATCCATTACCTCACGACAGTACATTACATCGGATGCGTCGGACGACGGATCGTGCCGAGTTGTGCCTGCGCACGCTCCGGTCTCCATTCTTTCCTATTTCACTTCGTTTTCGCACCTTTTATTTACTATTGTGTCGAGATGTTTTTGCTCGGCGCACAATCATCAATAGATCTGGGTCGATCGCCGCCCAAACATTGATAATACTGAGCACTTTTACTTCGGAGAGAGATCGGCGATTATTAATTTTACATTAGCTCCACGAATACAAGTCAATCCATTCATCATCCATCATGAAGCACACGAAATAACAAAAATAACGACACGTACAAACGAACGAACCAACGCGCTGATTACGATAGAAGAAAGTGTTTACAATATGTAAAGGGCCGAATCAAATCAAAACATACTGCAATTAATGAATGGGAAATATAACGGAAATCTTACGGTCAAGTGTAGATGAAGTTGAACAAAATTAATGTTCATCGTCTTATAAAATAGGCAGAAATACAAATTCGTAAAATGCATGTTCCACAAGTATAAGTTTGCGCCGCAAACTCAATAAATAGGTAAAGCAAACATGCTATGTTTAATCAAAAAGCATGTTGCCTGGTAAACAAACAATCGAACGGTAAATCAACTCGCTGGAAGGGTGTACAAACATTGTAGCTTAGATAACCTAAGTGAAGGCTTAATCCGCGCGCAGTTATGATGATGACAAGAAGCGCAGCAGCCAAGCGCGTACGCATCATAATCGCAGTAACGGAGCACTAGCTCGTGCTAAATTTGCCGAAACGCGCGTAGCGGGAAACTCCTAAATCACTTTTGATCACTATTAATTCGATGCAACCGCACGCGCACACAAAAACCAATCGAATGCGCAAACTAAATACTTTTTAACAAAAACGAAATCTTACTCCCTTTATTGCCAGAAATTAGAAATTTAGCTACTGTTATGCAATAATAACTACAGTTAGGACTTTGAAATGTGCTGCGGGAAATATGATTTAAAATAAAACAGTTAGAACAAGTTTGAATCGTTTTTGTATGCAACAAACTCGACCTGTTAGTGAATTCTCGGCAGGTGGAAAATAACTTAATCTTTCCACCCACTATATCACAGCTAGTTGCAGCATATAAAGTGACTAAAAGATTCCTGGAGTAAGCCACTAATAAAATATGTAACGATGGTGCACAGTTAGCCGCGGACCTGATAAAACCAACGTTGTACAAGCAACATTTCAGTCAGTTTTGTATCGGTTATTAAATTTTCCGGTCCCTACCGTTACCTACCCGCATTCTGTATATTAATTACAAAGATACTCCTTAGTTGTGTAGGTAACATGAACCGATATCGAAGCCTATCGGATTTTAATTAATGAATAAGGTTCGCGTGCCTGTAACGACGTTTAAACAGTACCGCAAGAATAGAACGGCTACAGCGCGTGTGCGCAGCAATGAGATCCATGAGATCTATCCCAGAACGGGACCGCTACATGTCGCGCTTTTACATCATAAAACAGACGCGATAAATTTGCCCACGATAATTATTCATAATTAACAGTCACGATACAATGTTCGAGAAATAAAGCAGATAGGAAAAATATGTAGGCTAATAAACTAAGATCTTATTCATATTGTACCGAGAAGTTCATGGTACAAGTATTTCATCGAATATACAGTTACGCCCTAATGATTAATTATTTTGTTTTAAATTAGCCGTGCCGGCCGAATAAACTTACTTTCCAACTAACACACCCACTGTTTAACACTCTGTGAGTCGTATAATAATTTATAACGTTCAATACCAATGGAGCTATATTAGTCAGAATCACGGTCATTCCGTTTCATTTTAGTACAATACTGTAGAGAAAGGTTCAACAATGGCCGATGAAGATTTACAAATCGCAAAGCGTGAAATAGCTGCGTCTCTTTCATTGAGTGTGTTTTGTACAAACTTTATTGGAATACCTTTTCGAAAAGTAAAGACCATTTCAGAGTATTTTCGTCTAAAAATACTGTTCTTTATAGCAGCCATCTGTATTATGTATCATGTTTTGAGTGAACTTATTCATATTTTCATACTTTTGAATAACAATCCGAAAATTGAGGAGGTTGTACCACTTTTTCATACCATGGGATATGGAGCTTTGAGTATGTCAGATTTTTCACACATTTTAGTTTTCAACACAAAGTTTTACCAAAATTTCTCTTGTTTAACAGGCGTGGTAAAGTTATTAGTTCTGTGGTACAAGAAGGACGTGTTTGCCCAGCTGATAGAAGAACTTGCCACTATCTGGCCCGCCAAAACCGATGATGAAGAGCTTATCAACATTAAGAAAAAGAGTTTGAGTACTCTCAGCCTTGCTCACAAGTGTAAGTACAATGCGTGCCAAGTACTCAAACTAAGTAATAAGGGAAAGTTTTTATTACGAAGTTTTAATACTGCGTCTTCCTTTAGAATTAGGCCCCTATTACACTAGGTGCTAAAATTTAAATTTAACATGTATCTTTGAAAATCTTTCTTTTCAGGGTACTTCTTTGCGAACGTAGGTGGCGTATGGCTATACAACCTTACCCCTATAGTGTTATACTTTTACAACAAAAGCCAAGGAAACGATGTCGCATTTGGCTTTGTGTGGGTCTGCTGGTACCCATTCGATAAACACAAACCCTTGAACCATGCATTTGCTTACCTATTGGAAATAATCGCTGGTAAGTAGGTAAAACAAAGAACTTAGAAATATAAGACCGTTCAGACAAAATTACATGACCTAAAACGCGGCACTTACCTTCAGTGAAGCTTTTAAATTATAGCTTTAGAAAGTTTAAATGTACTACTTCGGTAAAATTATCTTCAGATGTTAACACTTCAAGAACATCACTTAAGTCCATCTGTACAACTTTAATGTGAGAGGCAATTAATTCTGCTCAATTACAGGCGATTATGGCCAGCCGTGGTAGCCAAAAAAGTGCAAGTGTCTGAGATCGCGTGATAGTTGTAAAACAAACATAGAAAACTACCGTTAGACCAGTTAAAGTTTTGTACACCTCTTTTTAGAAACAGATTGATAGCGCCTACATTGTATTTGGTGCGAAACATGCACTTTAACATTGAATGGGGTTTAAACATACCTTTGAAGTGTTTAAAAGACGCCACTTGGCTGTTCAATGTCGATGTGGCAAATGTAGCAACAAGATAAATCACCGGACCGGTAGTTGCAGTTGGGACTTTATTGCTACACGTTCTTCAAGACGCTTGAAAACTTAAGTCAGGTTTTCTTAAGCGCTCCAAATAATGTTTTTTTAGAATTCGCCGGTAGATAGGTTACGGTACTTATAGCAAAAATATATTTAACTTAGCAAAGAAAAACATTTACTATTTGAGTAAAAAACGACAAAGGACATCTATATAAGAGTTTTACCTTTCCAGACACTTTCTTTTTATGGTAATGTATATACCTAGTATATGGTATAGGCTCTTTATGATTTTAAAAAGTTGAATACGATATTCTTTTTCACTAGATGTTTTTTTTACCTAACCAATTTTAATAAAAACTAACTTGAAGAGATTATTATCATAATGTTTTATTTTAACACTACGATTGCTTTGTCGACGATGGTGAATATCAAACTATCAGATTGATGGGGTTCATTTCCATGAACGCGTGAAGTTCAGGTTTATTAGCCACTTATGAGACACTAGTGGCCGCCCGCGACTCCGTTCGCGTGGAAGTCGGTTTCCCGTGGGAATGCGAAGTTTTCCCGCGGTAAAAAGTACCCTATGTCCTTTCCCAAGTTCAGTTCTTTCTTCATACAAAATTTCATCAAAATCGGTTCAGTGGTTTAGGCGTGAAAGCGAAACAGACAGACAGACAGACAGACAGACAGACAGACAGACAGACAGACAGAGTTACTTTCGCATTTATAATATTAGTAGGGATCTAATCTCTAATAATCCAATACCATGACTTTCCTTACCTCCCTGAGCCGACATTTTTACCCACATCCAGGTCAAACCTGTGTATGGGTGACGGTAGGCAGCGATCTGCTGTTCTCCACGCTGGCGAGCCATCTGTGCCTACTCCTGCGCTTCCTACAGCGAAGACTTGTCAATCTAGCAGCACAACCAAAACCAGAAGACGAGCTATACGCTGAGTTAGCAGATACTATAAGACTTCATCAGCGGTTGATCAAGTAAATATCGATGATTTTGAAAATAAGAAGGCATAAGTGAGGTGTAAAAAAATAATATATCAGCGATATCTTCACTGATCTGTTGGATTATGTTAGGGATTAAACCGACACCTCAAAGACGCGAGATATATCTTAAACAACATAAGTCAAAATCATTGATAGAAAAAAATGGTGGTTTAGTTAGTTAGAGACCGACAACTTAAGCCTCTACAGCCGGCAACACATTTACATTTCAACTTGTAATTTTCTGTAAATATTTGGCATCCTGAAGTGTTCTAACTAAATTATTAGTTAACGCTGTTAAAACTAACCGTACTTATGTTATACCTACAGGGAGTTCTCATTTAGTTGGTTGTGTGGATTTGTTAGCAATTATGTTAAGGTTTTCATCTAATTTACTAACTAAAACTACGACAACCAAATGGGCTTCTACATCAAAGGTTACAAACACTAGTTACAATAATTTAGTAATATAAATTATTGTAACTAGTGTTTTCCTAGCATTAAACTTTAAAGGACTTCCATTTCATAGAAATACGCATTCAAAACTAGACTTCCCATTCAATTACCTACTTACATTTTACAGCGAAGAAACCCAACAGTTTGCTAAACTTCCTGTTAATTAAATTAATTAAGCTGGCAGTTTTAAAGTCAACGACCAAACAAATTACTTTTCAGATACTGCAATGACCTGGAAGAAGCCTTCACTTTTGTTAACTTCGTCAACATTATATTGAGCTCTTTCGCTATATGCTGTGTCGTATTTGTAATCGTGGTAAGACATATCCTGCTAATATAATAAATATGAAAGTTTGTATGTTCGAATGTTTTGTCACGCAATAACTACTAGATTTTGATAAAATTTATGATAAGATTGCTTACCCAGAAAAACATTGGCTCTATCAAATTAATTAATAGCAAAATGTGTATCTAAGTACCTAAAGGCCACTACGTATATTAAAATCAGAAATCGCTCAATGCATTCGAATCTGCGGGCGAAATACTAGTAATATAAAAAAAGTTAATTTGTTTTAAGCTATACCAAATTGGTACGTAAAGTATGCCAGGAAAACTGTATTCAATCATTATTAAGTTTATTTCAGCACATGATACTTAATGTATAAACTTAACGTGTACTTTACTACCACAATTGAGTAACTGTAATTGTAAAAAATTAAATTGTAAAATAAATTGGTAACTTTCAGCTATTAGAACCTTTAATAGTGTTCTCAAGCAAACTGTTCCTGCTGTCGGCACTACTTCAAATGGGTGTTATTTGTTGGTACGCAGACGATATTATTTACGCGGTACGTATAATTTTTATGTTTTAAGTACCACTGCTTCATCATTAGACGTTGCCGATTTGACTTATACTCATTACTCCAGGAGGTTTTAAAATAACTATAAAAATAAAACTTTATCCATGAGCAGTTAAACATCAGTTAGAGGGAAGTGAATTAGTTGAGTAACTTTAATCACCACTTCAGCCCCTCAAGTCAAGTGGCAAGTGATATTTGCGATAGCGAGTGTGTGTGGAATAAAATGAAACTGTCAAATTGCAAGCTTGAAAAAATGTCACTTTCATACATATTTTTTCTATTCACTCGCTATCGAATAGAAAGAATATCAAATAGAACTTGCCACTACTTTACTTGGGGGGCAGAACTTTTATTGTTAACACGTGCAACATCTATTCGCCCAGCTTCATATACCTCTACAAACTATAATACTTCCATAATTTTTCACGCCTAAATGATTAGAGTTTTAAACGTCACTTATTTTCATACTTACCTGCCATCTTCATATATTCTCGAACGTGTTGCCAACTTAATGCGCCTTTGATATTTAAACTACCTATCCTACCAGCTTAATGCTCCAAAGTCTAGAGTTTAAAGCCGTTAATACTACTATGTGTCTAGTCAGGCCTTGTTTACAGAATGCCGAAGTCGGCGACGCAGCTTACAACAGCGGGTGGTATAAAGCCAATCCGCGTTTTCGAAGAGCACTACTCTTCCTTATAAAGAGGTAAATGTATTTGCTTGATATTTACGAAAGACTGCCGGTAAAACGTTGAACTATAAGTTTTGCTACTTTTAACCGACTTGCAAAAAAGGAGGAGGTTCTCAATTCGGCCGGTATTTTTTTTATTTTTATTTTTTTATATTACTAATATACCTTACAAACTCCGACCACTGAAGTGAACACACTGTATACATTATTCCCTTTATCCCAACTTTTTGTCCATTGTCCAAAAGTTTTTTATCACGATGGCAAATCTTATACTAAAACATAAAAGCAAAAAGACTTGGGCTTGTTGATAAGAGTAATGTACGCACCTTAAAAACAACACGAGAAAGTCCTTTTGCGAAAAAAATACCGATACGGCGAAAGTTCTGCTCTCAACACCATTTTAGGTTTTAACGTGGGAAGATAGAGTACAACCTACTTTACGTTATTGCCGCTTTTATTCGTATAGCAAAACACACAAATACTTAAAATGGCTGCATATGTTGCGTCCTATATAATAAGACAAATGTTTAAAGTTTTAATTTGATGACATAAGATTGTCTGTTAACCAATAACATTTTTTTTCCGAAGAACCAAAACTTTACCCCTAACTTGATTGAATCCATCGGATTTTCTAAAAGCTTCCTAATACATTTCCTTATTCTAAAAATAAAAAGATAAACCTATCAATAAACACTACAAACTCTAACTAAGATGTTAAAGTAACATAACATTAGCTGTAAATTAACAGTCATGTTATTTCTAGGTCGCAGAAGCCCATAGCTTTCACAGCAATGAAATTTACTAACATATCTTTAGTAACTTATACTTCGGTGAGTGAAGCAGTTTTATTTTTAAGTAGTACCTACAAATTTGCTGACCTCATGTAGGGTACGTAGCAACAAAGAACTTTTAGAATGAGGTTCAAAATAATTATAGGGTTAGTGAAATTAACAAACGGTAGTGCATTCATGCTTCAAAGTATTATTATGTTTATTATGTAGCTACAAAAATATTAGGTCTCTTGCCTATCTTGCCATCTTTTAACATCTTAAGAAAATCCGCATATTTTAAATTATTTAACAGTTAACTAAATCGATAAGTTTTTTTTGTTAAGAATGGTTACTGTTGCAGATTCTGACGCGATCATATTCATACTTCACGCTGCTGTACACAATGTATCAGCAGGTTTGAACTGGGGACACTTAGGGCAAGCACAAGCATTAAATTTTAAAAGCTAATAAACTGTTTAAAAATACGTTTTGGTTTTATTAAAAAAGATAGAGGTATATTTAAAAGTGTGCTTATTAAAACCATTGATAAAGTGGAAAGTTAGTTAGTTAGTTAGGATGTTTGGAGGGTGAGTAGCCAAATGAGAATGGTGGATAGGTGAGGCTATTAGCTATTTACTTCCACTTGTTATATTGCATTTTCGTTCAAGTTTTAGTTTTTTTTCTGTATAGGTTATACCCTGTATAGGTTTTGATTGGTGGATAAACTTGACTAAACTTGTCATTCACTAAATCCCTACTAATATTATAAATGCGAAAGTAACTCTGTCTGTCTGTCTGTCTGTCTGTTACGCTTTCACGCCTAAACCACTGAACCGATTTTGATGAAATTTGGTATGAAGAAAGAACGGAACTTGGGAAAGGACATAGGGTACTCTTTACCGCGGGAAAACTTCTCATTCCCACGGGAAACCGACTTCCACGCGAACGGAGTTGCGGGCGGCCACTAGTACATCATCATATCAACTAATCCAAATCATCCAAGTAAAACATAATCCAAATCGTACTTCTGATAAAGATCAAAACACACACACTTTTTTAGCCTTATTTTCATTGAACTACTTTTAAATGACAGAACTGCCAATAGTATTCTTTAAAACCATGCTACTGTCAATTTGTCAATTTCATGTATAAAGTGTAAACAGAAAAATAAAGAAAAATAAACTACAACTACGCTAAAAGTAATAAAAAGTTATTGCTTTACAATAGTTTGGTAGGGTAATGCATTGCTTTGATAAGTGGATTACGGTAAGTAACACAACCTTACAATTGAGTACATTAACAACCATCTTGCTAATTGAATCAGTTAAAATAAGTTCTTTTTTAAAACTTTAGATGTTTATAAGAAGCAAACTCCACAGTATAACCGACTCTATAGAAGAAGAAAGCCTACCAAGTTTGCCAAAACTAAATGCTAACGAAGACAACTCCAGTAGAACCGATACAAACACAACTAAAACCAACCCAGATATCATCAGAAGTGTCTTTAAAAATATACCAGGCAATTATAAATCGTCAGAAGAAGTTATTTATCCGTATAAGAGCGCGAGAAAAAGCGCTCATGTGATTAGATCTCTTAAGTCGTCACTTTACCAAAGTAACATCGCTAACTCTATTTATGAACAGGTACTAACATTAAATGCAATCTTTGCATATATGATTACATAGGAGCGTAAATTAGAAACACATTTGAATTCCAGGAAGAAATTCCATGCTTCCTAAGCCGCCCGTTAATTCAAGATATCAGTTACTGTATCCTATTACCTAAACTAAACCCAGAAGAACATAAATTCATGCAAATGGTAATGGACAATGACGTCACCGCCGCCGAGGCCTATCTACTATCGCACTCCAGAGTCAATATAAATTGTACCGATTTTAAGGTTAATCTGTTTTCTGTTTGCTCTTGATTCTTTATTTGTGTTTATTTTGTTAAAACCGAAAATGTCCGATGTAGGGCATGTCACCGCTTCACATAGCGGTGCGAAACCAATCGGAGACGATGGTGGAATTTCTCTTAAGGCAGCCCGATATAGATGTCGCCGATACTGTTCTGTGCGCCATACAAGACGAGTGCGCCGTAAACATTTTAGGTAAACGACCGATTTCACTTTTATTGAAGTTTTACTTTTTATTTTTAATCAAATGCAATTGCAGTGACGCTGTTGAACGCTCAGAAGAGAGTGTCGCCCGCTCTGGAATTTGCGGGGTCGGCCCACTCGACGCGGTACCCCGAATACGTTACTCCCCTGATACTAGCCTCCCAACTAGGGCGATTCGAGATAGTCGAGCTGCTGCTAACACGCGGCCACGTAATCAAACGACCCCATAAAACTGGGTGCCGCTGTGTAAACTGCAAGTCTGTGTTTTCTATTCAAATAAAATCTAACGAGACATTAATGCTCATTTTCTTACCGTTTTAATCTAAGGAATGGTACAGTTAGCGACACGCTGTATTCAAGTAGAGCGCGTCTCGCGGCGTACCGAGCTATTTCGTCGCCGGCGCACATAGTGCAAATCTGCGCTGATCCAATTTTAGACGCGTTTCACCTGTCGATGGAGCTCGGCGAGAACGCGAAGGCTCAAAGGACGCTAAACGCTGAATATTGCGACATCAAAAAGGACGTAAGCGCCTTCGCTGTAGACCTACTCGGTAACTCTTTATATATAAAACAAATTAATTAACAAAAGTGCTATTAGCTTGATGAATGATAGCAATTTCTCAGGCTGCTGCCGTACCTCGCAAGAAGTTGAAATACTTTTGAAACAAAAGTCGGGATCAGAATGTCGTCGCCATTTCGTCCTGCCACGACTATACTTGGCTCTGGAATACAAGCAAAAAGAGTTTATAGCTCATCCGAACACCCAAATGGTATGCTATTGGATAGATATACAATCTTTGTCATAATTATAATGGTTATGTACTGGTTATGTACCTCTTTATTGATTATAAATTATTGAGACTGTAGAAATGCGCAAACGCAGTTGATATCAATGTTTTCTCATATAAAAGACTTTAACGCGTTGCTCTGACTTAATATTTTTTCTTTGTAAGTTCTTCAATCAATTTAACATTGTTAATTAAATCTCTCAATAATTAAGGTTAGCTTGTAACGTACTCATAATGTTTTCAGGTGCTCAAATCACATTGGATGGGTGATTTGTCCAATTTTAAGAATCGCTCGTATTGGTTTCAAGCCAGAATGTATCTAACGCGCATACTCATTATGCCGTTTATTGTTTTTATGTGCATGGTTAGTTACCTTTCAAATATTCTTACTCGTTTAACAATAACTTGAGTTATACATCTACAGCTTCATTTATCATTTTAAATCTTTGCATATTTTCCATATACAAATCTATACGTTCGTAGGTACAGTATCATTTCATAATTATCTTCTTGCTACCCTTTAACTATTATTCGAGAAAAAAAACTTTATTACATTTTTATGCCTGTTTGCAAAGAATGATCGGGAGATATATCTCAGCATATTTATTACAATAGTACCCATCAATACAACACTGGTGCATATTTTACCCACTTATCAGCTTAACAAAGGTATCACTGCCTGCGTCCACGCATACGTTATTCTACAGTACTAATTAGAACAGGGATTGTCAACCTTTACTACTGTTATAAAATAGTACTCAATTAAAAAAATAAAATAAACGACGAAGTTTTATGAATTCCTCAGGCAATTTAATTGTTTTAAGAGGATTTAAGTATGTGGTTTTAGTAAAACTCTGATACATTTTAGACGTTAAAAATGTGCAACATTATCGGTTTTTAAAGTATTCATAAGCATAATTACATTTACGGATTTTAAATAAGAAACAAATCATTTTACCTGACTAATAATAATAATATTCGCTAATAGCTAGCTACGTCCCGTACGTCTAGTTGAGACCGTCTGACATCTTGAATATTTTCAGGTAGCGCCACGACATAAACTAGTCCGCCATTGGCAGATCCCGTTCAACAAACTTATTAGCCACGCGGCGGCATACCTGCTGTTCCTGGGGTTGGTCTTCTACATCTCCAATCAAGATAAAACCGAGCAGAGACGAGGACCACCGAACACTGGTACAAAATTGGCAATCAGTACTTATCGGGTACATTAGGAAGGTATTTTTGAACGTTGACACAGTGGCTAGGTGACAAAGCCAAAAAAAATATGAGCCTACCCAGATTTTATTGAGCGGTGATTTGTTAAAGTACATATCTTGAAACACTTTATACTAAGTATGGAAAGAAAATTCACAGAGAAACCTGTTCTAATGTTACGTTCAATCCTCTAAAAAAACAGATAATAACCCTTACTTAATATTGTAAACTGTTGGTATATAAACGGCTGATGAGATGCACAGTCGAGATTGTCACAATTAATTGTACTTGATATCTGTATCTCTTACACAGTAGAGCGTTCCTAGTATTAGCGAGTGGAATCTTGAGAGCGGGACAGTTATGCGATCCACGTAAAGGATACCCGAGTTAGGCTTATTCGCGCACTTGACTTGGCAAAAGGAATCTGTACCCATTCGTAATAAGACAGAGATAGCTTAATATGTGTATTATTTATAACTCGGCTTTAGTCTAAATTCTAAATACAAGTTGGTTTAAATAATTATGGAGGATGACGTAACAAAAAAACAAAAAGAAGCTTGTAATAGTTTCGATGTGGTATAGAGGAAATTTTGTGTACTTAAAAACTTTAACTTTAAAATAAAGTTTAAATTTTTTATGGCGTCACGTCATTGCGTATATTCAAGCAGCTACCCATAACCGTTCCTTATGATTTTGTTTATTTTTTTCAATTTCGGACTATGTCTATAATATAAACAGAATCAGCTACTAACTACTGCTAGTTTAAACTTTTAGGAGTAGAGCCAGCAGTGATACTCTACGTAGCCGGCTACTCGTGGTCAGCGTTCCGAATGTGTGTGCTCCACGGACCGAAGCGATACTTCTCTGAACTCTGGAACTGGTGCGAAATCATCATGCTCAGCCTGTTTATACTGTCATTCTTGCTGTGGGCAAAAGCTGCTCTTGAAGTCCCGTATGATGACGCTGCTTTGGGTAAGTACATTTATTTTGGTTGCAAAAGTTAAATAAGTAGGTAATATTTACCTATTTTTAATTCAATAATTTGCAAACAAGAATGACATGTCATGAGACATGACACGTACCTAATATAAAACAAAAGGTCTGTCCATAAACCTACCAAGTTTCATTTACAATTTTCATTGTTAATATTAGTATATTTTAAGTGTAATCTTAATCTTTCTAGATAGAAAATACTGGTCACAATACGACCCGACCCTGCTGGCTGAGGGAACGTTCTGCCTGGCTACTATATTAGCATTCTTTCGACTGATGTTCCTACTACAACTGAACTACCATCTAGGACCGTTGCAAGTATGCAAAATAACATTTCAATCCTCGTTACGAAGCTAGATTATCATCGGCATAAAGGAAATAATGAACCTTATTGTTGATATTCCCAGCATTCATTGTGCTATCAACGTTAGACACAGTTATGTTATCACTACGGTAGCAATTATTGTTGTTTCGTGTAATAATGTATACGAGCACGGTTGTTTGTGATGCAGGTTGCTATAATCTGTGTAGATTTATCTGCATATGTTGTCATTGTTTTGTAGTAGCTCGATTTTCATAGCGTAACGAGAAATAATGTTATGTAAACTTAGCTATAGTTGTAAAGAGTACCTACCTTAAGTTAAACCTTTTTTGTGTCATATTTTCGGCATTATTTTAACACGTTGGTTAAATTAATTTCTTTAGGCTAGATAGGTAAATAGGTATCACACTATACGGACTGAAACGAAAATAAAGCTAAGTATGAAATCTAGAGATACACCTAGAGCCTATTTCGTTAATAACTAACTTACTTACTCGAATTTTTGCTTAGCTCAGTTAACGTTGCGGTCGTTAAATTCAAAAATGTTAACAAAGATTTGTTTTCACATTAATATTTTAGGGTATTATCCTTGCAAGGTGCTTGATCTTGTGTCCCGCAGCGTACATCCAAACACTTACCCGCTACTTACCCGCTACTTACCCGCGACGTATCTGGTCCCTCGATCAAACAAATACCTGCCCCGGCGCCCGATCTGATTCTAATTCATTAATCCCCTACAGGTATCCTTGGGCAAGATGATTATAGATATTTACAAGTACATAATCGTGTTTACGATTATAATGATCGCGTTTGCCGCGGGACTGGCACGACTATACCAATACTACGACGGAATGGTCTACGAGGACAAATTTGGCATGAAAACTGTACAGGTATAACGTTATCTATTTGTTTTAAGTAGGAGATAAGTTCTAATGCAAGGCTGTATAAGGCAGTGGACTGAATACTAGAAGAAGCGTGGGTAGGACATACTCGTTAAGCTTCCAACCAGTTTAGTATATAATTATGTACGATTATATAATTTAGCAAGACTCCTATAAATATATTAGGCACCGTTATAGAACGATAAACACCGCCCTCTTTCAGAAGTATGTATAAAATGTTACATTATAGTAACTACGTAGTGGTGATTCATATTTTTTGGGCGGGGTTCTATAACATGAGTATAAACGTTCTACCATTACTAATTATCTTTTAGACATCCCCAATAAGTACTATCTATCTAGCTTTTCCGAGTTTGTCTTAGTCCTGCTATGCCATAGTAGGGAAGATTTAATATTATGTATTGATAGCCTAAATAACTTTTAGGTAGGCAAAAGACTGTGGTGGGCACGGCCAAAATCCTAACACCTCTAGCTTATGCTTTCTTTCTTAATTTAGCATTTTATAAATTGGACCAACAATCAATAAGGTATTAATAGTGTTATATTACTACCTAACACAAATATCTAGACGTAAAAAACGTACGCACTTACCTACGCCTAAAATACTACAAATAGCCACAACTTCAAAATTGTTTTTCTAGGTGTCATCATTCACAAGTTTCACCAACGCTCTAAAGACCCTTTTCTGGGCGTTGTTCTGCATGGCGCCACTGGAGAGCGGCGACGTGGTGATCGGGAACACCGTCCAGCACGGACGGAACCAGGTGCAACACAATTACGAGAACAAACACACCTACACCGAGAGAGTCGGATACTTCTGTTTCGGATGTTAGTAGCAATTGGTATCTTAAACAAGCAAAGCGAGGAATTATGTCTCCAAAAAATGAGCTTGTATTTTGGATATCTTTTACCATTGAAGTAAAAAAAAATAGAAATTTGGGACATCCACGAAAAAAGTTATTAGCTGTTTATAAAATAAGAAGTTAGAAGCAAAAAACATTTTCAAAATAGAAAATATTCACAAACTAATAAAATTACATGTTGTTAAACTTTTGCTTAAACGACAATGTCTTCTTCAGAAACGTGTGGAAAGCTGACTAAAGTTATGATTACAGGTTTCGAGGTAATATCGGTGATTGTAGTTCTCAACATGTTGATTGCTACCATGTCAAACACGTTTCAAAGGGTCACCGATAATGCCGCCATTGAGTGGACTTTCGGGAAAACACAAGTTTGTTTCAAGTTCATTACTTACTTATTCATAGTCGAAATAGAAGTTGAACTCTTACTTATAACAGTAGCTAGGAGTTGATATGCCTTTCAGAATGTTTGTTAATGTTAATCACGCACTTTGAGACTTTGAACTATACAGTCAAGTTTTAGTTCCTGCTGAATTGAGTGTATAGTTCAAAGTCACGTTTTGTTAGTTGATGTCACTCATTATTTTACCAAGATATCAGTACAATCACTGCTGAACTACCAACGAAAGAACTTTCATGCTGTTGCCAATTCGAGCAAAAACGTGGCACGGCTGTACCATCCTTTTCTCCATTTTCGTCTTTCCTTTAACTCCGTTGTAAATAAAATTATGACCTTGGACGTTCAGTAACCAAGGATTGATAACTTTTTCAGACATACATCGTATACATGTCTCAAACGACGTTACCATCTCCATTCAACATGCTGCCGACAGCCAACGGGATGGGTGACGTCATAGACTGGCTACGGAACAAAACCTACTGTTCCTCTGGTGCGGAGGAGAAATGGGCACCTTCTTGCTGCTTCTTTATTGTTAGTACTTTGTTATGTAGTAGGGATAACGTGTTTTTAATAAGCTCTTACTTCGGAGAAAACGAGTTTTTTTGTCATATTCCTTTCGAGGCTGTTAATGATAAAAACTTTAGGTTTTAGGTTCTCATACATTGTTGGTGAAATTTTGGGAAAAGTGCGTTTAGTATTTAGAGCCGTTTATTTATTAATACGGGTCTAAGTCACTTCTTTGCAAGATTATACGTTTATATTTCTGAGTACATGCTCGATTTTAAGGTCTTCTTTACCTTTTGTAATTACTAATGATTTTTTTTTATTCCACTAGGACAAGAACGAAGAGCCTAATGCAAAGGGAGAATATGCTGCACTTATATCAGTTCTAGTACAACGTTATTATCAAAATGTTGATAAAATGGGAACAAAGAGCGTTAACTTCAACGTCAGCTCTCGCAAAACCAACACAAAACTAATTAACGTTTTCCGAAACGAAATAAAACACGAACAAAAGCATTAAGTCACAAGCTCAGAAATTAAACATATCATCAAATAAAAATGAAAAGAAAAGTTTCTTTCACTAGGAGAAAATGTCGAAAAAAGATATCGAAGCAATAACGTTAAAAAGGTCTTTATTCTTGAGATTATTTTAGTTAATATATTTACATTTAATATAGATAATATTTACTCTATGAATACATAATATAAAAAAAAAATTAACGTTAACATTCATTTCACATAGCTAATTCCGATAGACAATACCAAAAATCTGATACAAAATCAGACTTTTCACAATCTCAGACACTGCCTGACCACTTATCAGGCTGTATATAAACCACTACAATTGCCGACACAAAGTCTACTTTAAACATACCGCACTACGGTGTATAATAGATCACAGAGGCGCGTGTGTCCTATCACATTCTGACGTGGAACTTGCCGGCTTTGGTCACGTATTTGACTCCTTTGAACGGTTTGTACTTGGCTCCGTACATATCGAGTCTGGAAACTCGCAGCCCGCTGACGGCTAGTTGTGGGATCGTGAAGTGAACGTTAATGCTCGGGTTCGCGCCGGAGGTTTCGGCGCCTGTCGCTACTGACACCTGGATTTGAAAACGTATGGAATAAGTGTGGTTAGACTTATAACAAACCATGATTTAGTTAAACTGACTTAGGATTATACAATCGCATGCTGGCCTTCAGCATAAGTCATAAAAGAAGGCCAAGGAGATGTGGCAGAAGGTTTGAAAATCTTGGGCGGTATTCTACATTTCATCTTGTTACTTGATCGATTTATGCGTAAGGTTCAGTCACCCTATCCCTTGCTAGTAAAACCTTAATCGGCACAAAAAATAACAACGATGCCTGCAATATTAATTCTCTAGACACCAACTTTGTGCCCTAAAGTTAACGTATGTTTTTAGAATAGGTACCTACCACACAATGGACTTTGGGAGAACTGTGTTAAGGAATAAAACTATGTACTTAACAGTTCGAAGCAATATTATACGGTCTACACTCTATGGTATAATTATCTAAGGCATTTTGTCTACAGAATAATAATAAATAAATAACTTACACTTCCTCTAATATTAGGCAACTTGGGCAGTTCGATCCGGCCGATGTCCCACAGCAACACTTTGCTCACTGGATCGTAAGAGTACTTCCCTTGGTTAGAGGTTAGAGAGCAATTCAGAACGCACTTGGGCATGCAGATTTCTATTGATACATCTGAAACAAAATAAATTTAGGTATATTAACTTTTAAATTTATTAATTTTTTAGGATCTGTCAAACCAAAGATATAAGAGTCACTTTTCCCTTCTAAACAATGTCGTCTAAATAGATATTGGCTCGGGAAGTTGTTGAAAACTTCATTGTGGGAATAATAATACCACTTCATCGATATAAAATTAAATATTTATTTTTATTAAATAAGAGTTGTCCATCGCAGTCCCTATACAATTAACTAACTTCGGATAGTGATATCATTTTTTACCAAGTTAAAAGAGTCGCAAGTAAAGCCCTGAGTAACTCATCATAAAGGCAGTCAAATGAGAACACGCCCAAGAACTTAAAAATAATATATTAATAAAGTCGATATCTTATAAAAAAAATGTTACACTGTCCAGTTTTCCTTAGCGAATATTTTTACTGCCTGCCAGACAAGGTGACACTCAGCACAACAACATCTATCATAGAAGTTTCACACTTACTCTCCAAAGTCCTGCCCATGGTCTGCTTGGGCCCCACGGTGAGGTCCAGCCGGCCCTGGTCGCCGTTGGACCGCAGCGTGAGGCTGTGCCGCACGTACAGCGGGATGGCCACCACGCTCTGCGAGCCGATGTGGTACGACATGAGCCGGAAGTTGCCGTCCGGCGGGATGAACGACAGAATACGTTCTGACTGGAAGATTTGTTGGTTTGAAGGCTGGTGGTTTAGGGGTTTCATAGGCTTATATAGGATGCGCTCTGACTGGAAGATTTGTCCATTTGAAGGATGGTGATTTAGGGGTTTCATAGGCTTCGTACAGTTTTGGAGAACGCATTTTGCTAGTCTTGATATAGGGAGTTTTGGTGAAAGGATGGGGGTCAGTACGTTGAACTGTCGTTGTATGAAAACTTTTCGGTAAAAGTGGTGATAACACCACGGGATCGCCACCACGCTCTGAGACCCGATGTGGTACGACATGAGCCGGAAGTTGCCGTCCGGCGTGATGAACGAGAGGATGCGCTCTGACTGGAAGATTTGTCCATTTGAAGGCTGGTGGTTTATGTGTTTCAAAGGCTTTGTACAGTTTTGGAGAACGCACTTTGCTAGTCTTGATATAGGGAGTTTTAGAAGGATGGGGGTAGGTACGTTAAACTGTTGTTATATGAAAACTTTTCGGTAAAGTGGTGATAACGCCACGGGATGGCCACCACGCTCTGCGACCCGATGTGGTACGACATGAGCCGGAAGTTGCCGTCCGGCGGGATGAAGGAGAGAATGCGTTCCGACTGGAAGATTCGTTGGTTTGGCTGGTGATTTATGGGTTTCATAGGCTTCGTACAGTTTTGTTTATGGGTTTCATAGGCTTTGTACAGTTGTGGAGAACGGACTTTGCTAGAGTCTTGATATAGGGAGTTTTAGAGAAAGGATGGGACGTTAAACTGTCGTTATATGAAAACTTTTCGGTAAAAGTGGTGATAACACCACGGGATGGCCACCACGCTCTGCGACCCGATGTGGTACGACATGAGCCGGAAGTTGCCGTCCGGCGGGATGAAGGAGAGAATGCGTTCCAACTGGAAGATTTGTTCATTTGAAGGCTGGTGGTGTATGGGTTTCAAAGGCTTCGTACAGTTTTGGAGAACGCACTTTGCTAGACTTGATATAGGGAGTTTTAGAGAAAGGATGAGGGTAAGTACTAGTAGAAGATCCGAACCTAAATCGACCTTCACCGGGGTGATAATAGAACGAAACATATTTTATCATGAATTTAGTATATTAGAAAACATATTAAAAATGGGTTTGCTAAAAAAATCCTGGACAGACTATTTTCAATTGTTATTCAAAAAATGATTTTTAATTAAATGTTGCAACATCAGGATAATAAAAATTTTTTGTCCTGACTGAAAGTATAAAACGTATAGAATGTGCAGCCGTTGGGTTGTCTACTATTTACCTGGGCGAACTACTGGGTTGTCAGGTATAAACAGGTATATCGATGCCAGTCAGTTACTTTCACTGGATTGGATAATTAAAAAAAATTTATGAAGGGTAGAAGTACCTCAAGTACTTCTACCCTCCATAGTTTACACACTGAGCATGCGCACTTTCTACTATTCAGGGTCCCATCACAAGCGACTGCGATGTTGGGTCCTTTATTATTACACAGTATACTTACCTCGGATCTCTCTGTCACACATTTCCACGCGCGTTGAAATTAAAATCTTTAAAATTCGCAAACCCCTAATAGGACCGGAATTTTCGCAGACAACCCTATATCAACGTGTTCGCAATAAAACAGCGCTTATGATGATATAATTTTTTTTCAATTATCCAATCCAGTGAAAGTAACTGGCATCGATATACCTGTTTATACCTGAGAACCCAGTAGTTCACCCAGGTAAATAGTAGACAACCCAACGGCTGGACATTCTATACGTTTTATACTTTCAGTCAGGACAAAAATTTTTTATTTTCCTGATGATGCAACATTTAATTAAAAATCATTTTTTGAAAAATAATTAAAAATAGTCTGTCCAGGATTTTTTTAGCAAACCCATTTTTAATATGTTTTCTAATATACTAAATTCATGATAAAATATGTTTCGTTCTATTATCACCCCGGTGAAGGTCGATTTAGGTTCGGATCTTAGACTATACGTTAAACTGTTGTTATATGAAAACTTTTCGGTAAAAGTGATGATAACACCACGGGATCGCCACCACGCACTTAGGCCTGCCGTCAAGTGAGATGAAGGACAGGACACGTTCTAACTGGGAGATTGGACGAAGATTGGTCGTATGGCTTTGATAGCCTTAATACAGCCAAGGCAGTTTAAGGAAAGAATGGTGAAACGTTAAATTGATTAAATTTAAAGGTATAGACGCTATACTCTAAGGCCAAGCGGCGCCGATGAAATAAATTCAAATTAATTTTTTCATGTCATAGTTGAAACCCTTAGTTAGAACGCGTTACTATAAATGCCTTTGTTGAAACTAGAAATATGTAGTCAAGATTTGAATTCCTTACTGATATATTTGATGTTAAGATAAAAATAGTTATCACTTTGAGCTTTAGTTGAAACTAGTTATGTCTGTATTTTATGTTGCATTTTCGAACTTACCTCCCATCTCTTAAATCTAACACAAGGATGGAATGAAACGTCGTCAAAAAGTCTTGGATTTACGAAGGTTAGTGTTAGATCTGGCATCCCACTGAGTTTGATGCAGCAATCAATCTAAAAGATATAAAAAATTAACAATAGTATAAAAAATTAACAGTACTATAAAAAAACAGTTTCCATACTAACATAACCCTGAATTTCTGCCGAAACCGTAGCCCCAGTTTTGTCGATAATTGCATCTACTTCTTCAATAACATCAAAATATGCCTCATTATTGGCATATTTGACACCGGATCTGCGCCATGGCACGTTAGACAACTGGCCAGAGGGTAGTATAGATGATACACTGTAAATAATGTTATGAATAAAAAAGTACTAAAACTAAATATTTTTTAAAAATATAACAAGATATTTCATGAAATAAAACTGAATAAAGAGTGTGACGGAGGCTAACAACTTACTTAGATTTTCCTGTAACGGTGTTAGCAATTGTACGTAAAATATTAGGTGGTTTTATTAATTCTTTTAATATGTTACTTTCCGTAGCCAAAGGAAAACCATTATCCAACATTTCATCTAACAACTGAAAAGTATTTAGATTTAAGTTACAGTTTCATATATTTCAAATAGAGACTTTAAAATAAAATAAAAAAATACCTCATATACAACAACATAATTTTCTTTGATAATAGTTTCAGTGCAGTCTGAAAAATAGTCCTGAAATAAAAAATAATAATGCATAAAGTTGGATGCAGATAAAAAAATATATTAACTAAACTGAGCAAAAATATCTACTATTATAAGACAAATATCCTACTCATATTATAAATGTGAAAGTTTGTGACGATGTATGGATGGATGGATGGATGTATGGATGTTTGTTACTCTTTCACGTAAAAACAACTGGACGGATTTTGATGAAACTTTACAGTAATATAGCTTATACATCAGATTAACATATAGGATACTTTTTACCGCGGGAAAACTTTTCATTCCCACGGGAAACCGGCTTCTACGCGAACGGAGTCGCGGGCGGCCACTAGTATAAGTTATAATATTAATGACTAGATAGAGATAGAGATGATAGAAAGAAAACTTGTATCACAAAACAACATCTTTTACGGATTAACTCTCTTTAGATACTTAAAGAAACGACTTACTTGGAATGTATCAACAACTCTGTGCAAGAATTCAATCACAAACAACGGTGGCACCTCCTGTTTACAAACAGCCACCAAGGCAACTCCACCTCTTTGAATAGATATTAGATAGTGGTGTGGTGCCGCTAAAACTGGCGGAACATCCTATTTACAAAAAAAATTTTTGTTTAGCATAGAACTGAGTTTGGTTTTAAATATGTTTCTTGATAAGTTTTTCTTTAATCAATATAATAAGATAAATATAAGATTGCTAGAAAATGATTGTGTAAATTTAAATTTAACTTACATTTGGGGAAGCTCTTTGAGCCTCTAGATAATAATCACAAACAGATCTAGGAATCACGCTACGCCAGTGTTTTTCTAAGAAGACGTCCCTGAAATTATAAAAATTATAAATAAATAATATGATCAGCTTTCTAGTACGAATACAATATAAAATAAACGAAGAAGCCAGGGAAAGTAATTTAAACTATTTATGAAAGTTAACTAAGCAATATTTGTCAATAACTTTTAACGCGAATGTTCCTTAAATAGTTATATGTTTACTTACCCAGAGGGGTTGATTATGAACAAACTATGTATCATTTTAAAATTCAAAAATTCTTTTAGAAAACAAGATTCTCAAATAATTCCAACCAAGCTATTTGATGTCAACGTCACGTCAACACAATTGATAATAACAAACTGATGTCAATGTCAATCATAACAACCACCATATTTTAAGATTGGCAATCGACTGCAAAGATTTTATGTACTTGTACCTTGTACCACTAAAAAAACTACAAAATAAAATTTTAATGATGAGTCAAACATACAAAGTATCAAGATATATTTATCAAAAGTATTTCAGTATACTCAAATACTCGGCTCAAAATTCTCAACTCAAAAACTGGTGATGATGTTCTCAATACTGGTATAATGACTAATTAACTGGTTAACCCGAACTTTTTTTAGAAAACTTTTTCAAGTTTAACGCTACCAGTTTTAGTAGTATAGTAAAAAATTACAAGTATAGTACTTAGGTAGGAATGTCAAACACTACTGAACCGATTTAGATGTAACTTACTTGGAAGATGGATAGGCTTTGACATAGATACGGAATAATCATTTCCACGTCAAAAGCCATTTAACTGCGGATGAAACCGCGGCCCCGAAATCATCATCTTTTAAAGCGAAATCGATATTCGTGTCTGTTCGTCATCAAAAAGTATCTTATATTTGACTTGTGCCAACGCTTCGCAGTGGTGTAATTTCATCCAACCTGCTCACGAAACATTGAATTTTAGATTAATTCAAAAACATTATTTAAGTGCGAAAAATGCCTGAAGGATAGTGAAAACTGCATTAAATTGCGTAAAGTGATTTAGGAGGAGATAGTGGACAAACAGACACGATTAGCGACTTGATAATGATACTACATAGTTGTCATCCAACTCTTCCTAAACTACGAAACAGAATGAAGTTGATTTCACCATAATTTAAATGATTTTTATTGTTTCTAACTCTGGAGTACCTTCAGTAAAAAAGCACCTGATCATATAAACTATTATATCATAATATTATGGTTTTAACACCTTAATATTTTATACTAACTCAACCTCTTTGAGCCCCAATATTATATAAGTATAAGTATTTTTTTTATAATTATTATCAATATTTATGATAGGTGGAGTGCATAACTTTTTAGGTAATTAATAAAAATCAAAATTTTAGATATTTTTTATTGAATCTTATAAACAAAAGTCCTTAACGGTTGGACTTAGCGACACGCTCAAGCTCATCCTTCTTCTTGATGGCATATGAGTTAGATGAACCCTTGGCTGCGTTGATAAGCTCATCAGCAACACATTCAGCGATGGTCTTGATGTTTCTGAAGGCAGCCTCACGGGCACCAGTACACAGAAGCCAGATAGCCTGGTTGACTCTTCTCAATGGAGACACGTCCACAGCCTGACGACGCACGGTACCAGCACGACCGATTCTAGTGGAGTCTTCACGGGGTCCGGAATTGATGATGGCTGTCACCAGAACCTGCAGAGGGTTCTCCCCAGTCAGAAGATGGATGATTTCGAATGCATGTTTGACAATACGCACGGCCATAAGCTTCTTGCCGTTGTTGCGTCCGTGCATCATCAAAGAGTTAGTCAAACGCTCAACAATAGGGCACTGGGCCTTACGGAAACGTTTGTGTGCATAGCGACCAGCCGAGTGGGGTAAATATTTAGCATACTTCTCCTTGACTGAAATGTAATCTTGGAGAGACATGTCCGAAACCTGGACATCATAACAGCTCCATCGCCCGAACAGTTTGATTTCGGGGATATCGGCCGGCTGGGGCAGTGGCATGTTGTCTACAGCCATGCTGCCCTGTTCCACGTTATCGTCATTCCAGTTTTCTTCAGCCATTATTACAGCCTATAACAAACAAACGGTAATATTTCGTTAGCACAAGTTATGAATTACACTAAACTACAACTAATTATCACTTTTAGGACATATTTTACGTACTTTTCTATTAAAAATAGAAATTCTAACCTCGTCCTGTCAATAGAACACGATCAAAAGGAAGTTGAGTTTAGGGTTCCCTACCCCTTTTATTTTTTCCACAAAAATCGTTATTAAATTTATTTGAATCTAATCTTAAAACTTTTGGGCTATTAAACAAAATTGTTCTCCAGTTTTTTTTTCTAAAATGTATACTGCAAATTTAAATATTATTTTTATTCATACAAACAATTTAAATTTTAGATATGCCCAAACTATGCTACGGGGTAGTATTAATTGACTAGAAGATTCTGAATTGAATCTATGATCTTATCCTACCTGAATATGGAAACAATTTACAATTCATTTTTGTTTTTATTTCTACTTTAAAAAAATAAACTTAAGAAAGTCAGACTCAGTACTTTAGAAGAAAAATTCTGTTAACAATTGTCAGGAAACCTTTTAATCAGCAACATTAGTTAATGTGACATTTGGCTGGTTATGTTGGCATTAGAGGCTTGGTGTTACTATTTATAAATATTGATTCACTTCCTGTACCGAGCTAGTTACCGGTAAACATTTAGCAAATAACTGTTTTTTAATAAGGGCCCTTAACACAAGCTTTTAAAATTCATCACTTTTCCTGGTTGTTAAAAAAATAAGAAGACAAAAATCGTGGTAAGATTGGGGTCTAGTAATTATATTACTACTACATAAAGCACTTCTGCTTATTCAATACTTTTAATTTTCATTTAAAAGACATTGTCACAATGTCTTTAAAAATCACTTCCAGTTTTAATAAATTAACTGTTCCAACCTTAGGTTCCAACTGCTGTTGTGTGTTAGGTAAGAGCTCCTTTACTAAAATGCTGGTCGTGGGGCAACGGCTTTATTACATCACTACAAGATAGGTATCAATCAATGTCACTTTGTTGTCAATGTCACAACCATATGTTGTAAAATTATAAAAATAGTTATCTTTCCGGTGGCGCTGAATGTGTACTTGTGCAGTGTTTAATTTAGATACATTACGCCGGTTCAAAGTTCGTTATGGCTGCGCTAAAAAATCTAAACAAAATATCATTTTTGTCCTCTAAGTACCATCCACAAATAAGTACTAGAAGGAATTTAAACTTGCAAGAGTATCATAGTAAAGATTTGCTTCGAAAACATCAAGTTTCTATACAAGATTTCCGGATCATCGATGACTCCTTGAATCCAAAGAGTCTATCTAACTTCAAAGCTGATGAATATGTTATCAAAGCTCAAATTTTGGCTGGGGGTCGAGGAAAGGGCCATTTCGATAATGGCTTTAAAGGAGGTGTTCATATAACAAAAGATCCGAATGAAATACTGAACTTGGCTAAAAATATGATTGGACACAAGTTGATAACAAAACAAACCCCTAAAGAAGGGATTTTAGTTGATAAAGTGATGGTAGCAGAGAGTGTGAACATTGTGCGAGAAACATACTTTAGTATTGTTTTAGAGAGAAGTTATAATGGTGCTGCACTAGTTGCATCTCCTGCAGGAGGTATGGATATTGAAACTGTTGCTGAAGAAACACCACATCTGATCAAAACTCTACCCATAGATATCTATGAGGGCATCACTGATAAGGTGGCCAATGAAGTTGCAGATTTTTTGGAGTTCAAAGGAAACCTAAGGAAAAAGTGTGCAAATGAGTTAAAAAAACTTTGGCAACTCTTCCTCAAAGTAAGTTTACAAATCTTTTTTTTTTCAAAAACTAGTATCAATTATTTTACTACCTACACAATTTACAGGTAGATGCAACACAACTAGAAATAAACCCATTAGTGGAAACTGATGATGAACGAGTGGTGGCTGTTGATGCAAAGATAAATTTTGATGACAATGCAGAATTCCGACAAAAGGAGATATTTGCACTTGATGACATATCAGGAGTTGATCCCAGAGAGGTATACCTATAATTAAACATTGTTCATTTAGTTTAATGTCATTATTGTTATTTCAAATAAACTACAAGTAAAATAGATAAGCATTTCATAAGGCATAAACACAATAACATCATTCACACAGACCCAGTTAAGAACTGATAATTTATAGGTATAAGATAGTAGTTTAGGTGTAAATGTGTTGTCTTAAATCATAATAAAATGCAGTTTTAAGATGCTATGAATATAATATTTTTATAATATATCTATGCCATGTTCAAGTTAAGAATAGGTATCTTTTTGATAATATGATTTTCCATTTGAAGTAGTGATAGCCAAATAATCTGTACCATGCAATAAGATAATAGTTTGTATTTACTACAAGATAACAATGATAAGACTTTAAAAATGTATATTTTTTGCAGATAGAAGCATCATCACACAATCTAACTTACATTGATTTGGATGGAAGCATAGGTTGTATGGTAAATGGTGCTGGCCTGGCTATGGCTACCATGGACTTGATAATGTTGAGTGGAGGTAGACCCGCCAATTTCTTGGACTTGGGCGGAGGAGTAGGACAGGCACAGGTCTCAGCTGCACTGAGGATATTAGAGTCAGACCCAAAAGTAAAAGCTATTTTCGTCAATGTTTTTGCTGGTGAGCCAACTTTATAAAAAGTTTTGCAGCAAAACTTCATACAATTTTTGTGCAAACATATAAAAACCTTTTACGATTTTAGGTATTGTAAACTGCGCGAATGTGGCAAGTGGAATAGTGGCGGCATGTAAAGAGAATCCACCCAAGCACCCCATTATTATAAGACTTGAAGGCACAAACTCTGAA
The DNA here is from genome assembly GCA_916618145.1 of Emmelina monodactyla. NCBI lineage: Eukaryota > Metazoa > Arthropoda > Insecta > Lepidoptera > Pterophoridae > Emmelina > Emmelina monodactyla. Next base: position 7,139,490 of record OU745304.1, on the reverse strand, counting down.
AAAGCTAAGAAAATTTTGGAGGAGTCAGGCCTTCCACTAGTTATGATTAATGATGCTGACTTGGCAGCCAAAACTGTAGTGAAAATGGCAAATGAACAAGATCAAGCCAAACAAAGTGCATAATTTGGTGATGGTTGGCTTAGAGATAAGCAATATACGTAACAGATACAAAATTTATACCTGCAGTATATGCCACCTTATAATTAGATAATAATCATTATATGCTCTTGTCTCTCTGTCTTCCCGAATTAATTTTATTATAGCAGCATTAAGACTGAAAATTGACGCTACAGTTTAGCATTTCCATTTTTAAGTTTTTCACAATTATTAACCTGTAAATACTGTAATAAATGTTATTGTTATAGTTTTTATTTATGTTTTATTCTCTCAAGGAAAAAGTTAAAAGAAAACTGAAGAAAACACTGGTATACTGATAATAAATTTATTTATTTCTAATAATTTAACTAAAATATCTAAAAATAAGAAACTTTGAAGAACATAACAACGATTGGATTAAACCATTGTAATATTTGCTTATTAGACTCAGCTCTTTTCTGAAAGAAAGTAACATTATGATGTTATATATATCTGTATACATAATATAACAACAGATAACAGCACTATCTTATTCATCGTGAAGAAACTAATAATATTTACAAGTGAAGTTAAGGTTAAAATAATTCGTACTTTTTTAGTAAATATAAAAAAACTTTTGACCAATATAGAATTTATCTACAACCAAATGAAAAAGTATTTCAACATCAAAGTATAACCCAAACCTGTGGAGATGCAGTCAGTCACTTCTTTCAACTTTCTGAACAAAAATTATCACATTTTAGTTCAAATCAAATACATTTAAAGCTATCAGAATTTGTGTGAGTAAGTTTAAGCGCGGAATAAGTTGATCCGCCGACCTTGCGGTGCGTCTGTTTTCGTTCCAATGATATTGGCCTGGATTTCTTCGAATGACGGTAGATGAGCTAGTTTCCCTCTGGCTGCTACTGATGGCTTGCAGTTCAGCATGCGCTGTGCAACTCTTACAATATCATCGGCGGTGACTTTTTCTAAAACAATTATTTACATTTAGTAATTAAGGATGCGACCATAAATATAATCTCATCCATATTTAAAGAGATGTGGTATTCTTTAGCTTACCAATTTCGTTAATAAAGAAGGATGGTGGCTTCCTCTTTCCTGTGGACAACACCTGACGGCCGATGTCCTCGAACACCACCGGGCGAGCCTCCAGGTTCATCAGCAACATCGACTGTAACTGAGTCTTCGCTCTCTGAAACAAAATATACATTCATGAAGTTCTTAACTTAAAATATTATTAGAATAGTACAATATTTTTAAAACGATTTCTTTATTGACAAGTTTGGTATCTTAACAGTAGCTTACGCAATAAGGCATAAAATAAAATCCCTATAAAAAACTATGATGAAGAAAATAATAATTAAGAAATGTTTCTTTTGTTCACGTTTTAAGGCATTATCGTGTTGACCACAAAGTAGTATCCATGAACATCAAGATACCTACCCTTAGTTCCTTGTGTGCGATACTTCCGGCCATGTTGGCTAGTTCCCTCGCTATGACCAGTGTGGTGTCATAGATGCGGTTCGGCGGCGACGCGGTGTGAACGCAGAACAGTCCTGTGTCGCTATAAGCGTGGTTGTAGGCAGTCGCGTTAAACATCCAGTGGTATCTGTAGAATAATATGTAATGATATGAATATGTAAACGCGATTGCAGATTTGACTTGTCGGTCCTTTGACTGATCTGTCTAGTTGTGTGATGAATATGGCTTTGTGTCTGGGCGCTTCAGAGAACACGTTAGATAATAATCTTGGATATTTAGATGTGCAACTCTTTGTACTGGCCAATTGAACTTAATAGCAATTAAGAAGATCTTACCTATTGAGTACATTGGTGTAAAGTCTTGTGTACATCCCCTTGCCGGGACCTCCAGCAGAAAACGATCCACCGCCACCCATCATCATGTTCAACACGCAAGTCGCCACGAAATCCGGATGACCATGTGAACAACCTGCACAAAAAATAATTTAATAGTAAGATAATAGGGTTCACAATTGATTAGACTAAGAATGTACACTTACTTTCAAGCCCTATTACAACATGAGAGAGCTCTGGTAAATCAGATCCAGGGTATAATGGGACTTCACATTCTTCCTGTAACATTATATTTTAACTGAATAAGTCACAATAATTTCTTTTCAAAGTTTTTCATTTCAATTAAGCAATCTATTAGGATAATTTACCTGCTCTAATCCCCCAGTGTATTGAGATATTGATTTGTCAACTTGGATTTCAGCAGGTGCTGTATTGTGCCATGTAGGTAATGTTTCAACAAAATACTTCTGAACATATTCCACAAAAGGCCCATGCTCTACCTAAAATAAATCTTTGGTTAGTAACTGACATTATAAAAATAGGTACAGGAAAATTTATTTAAATATAGAAATAATATTTACTCCAACAGCAGCTACCACCATCCTGTCTGGAGTGTAATGATTTTTCAAATACTGTAATATGATATTACGGTCGATTTTGGACACATTCTCTTGTGGACAAATCTTTGGTATCCCCAGAGTATTGCCTCGGTATGCAGCCTAGAAAAAAAAGAAACATTAAAACAACAACTACAATTATATTTTCTTATTATGTGAATGATTAAAGTACTACTTACAGCATGAACCATATCCATCAGAATAGTTTCCTGTTCAGGCCTCATTGACAGTGTTTCCAACTCAAACGCAACAGCTTGTCTTGCTGCTTCCATCTCATCAGACGTTATCTGTGGTCTTAATGTTACTTCAGCTAACACCTGGAATATTTTTTTATTACAGAGAGTTTTGGAGATACTTCAGAGGTTGATTTTATTTTCTTGGAATAATATTATTGCTTTATAAGTTTTATAACATCATGGTGCTACCAGCTGTGCCGTAATATGGCAAAACAACCAAAGACAATTCATGGTTAATATCGCTGCAAAGTATAATTGCTGTAACTTACTTGTGTAACAGCCTCTAAGCCTCTGGAGTCAGCACTGGTGGCATACACAGTAGTATCTCTTGAGCCCTGGCAATCACAGATGCCACCATGTCTTTCCAACTCTCTTAACATCACATCTCTGGTTTCAAATTTATGTGTTGCCTATAAACAATGTTTAATATAGTTTCAGCTTTAAAATAATTTAAAATAAACTATAGTTTTTCAGATGTGTATAGGTATATTAATTTATATTTTTTTTTACATCATAATTTTAAATTTGTTTGTACCAATTTGACTAAATTATTAGTAAATATACTTACACCAAAGCTTAACTTTTCAAGGAAGTGACAAATTCCATTTGGGTAAGCTACTTCATATCTTGGGCCTGAGTCAATCACCACTGAAACAAAATAAAACTGCGGATAAAAACTTAAGAGCCCTAAGAAGTTATTAAGAAATATAATACCAATTGCCATTCACACATACCTCCAGCAGTGCAAAATTGACCAAACTTCTTTTCTGAAGCTACTCTCAGACCATTACTTAAAACGGTGACTTCAGTGGTGTAGTCATCATTGCTAGCTGTAGAATAAACAACTGGTGGAAGATTTGGCATAGGTTCAGACAGCGGTGGTAGTGGAGTTGCATTAGTCTTTGTTGAGTGCACAGTGGAACTCTGACTGAATTTTCGTACACCCCACTTAGAATTGAATCTGTAATGCAAGAAACATATATATTATGAAATTACAGCTAACGGTAAAAGTCTAGCGGTCTCACTATTAGAATAATTTAACCATAGAGAAATATATCGTAATTAACTTTATTAGAAACTTACCCATTTTTTATAGAAAATAACCTAGAAAATAGCATTTTCACATCAGTTACGTGTGACATAGCGGTGGCTTACACCGTGAAACTTGGTTGGATTCTAATCTTTAATGCAAATATTTAGTGGTAAAGGATTAATCTAACTTTTAGAATTATTTTATTACAATTTGTAAAGAAGCCGAGCGAGACTGACTGACTGAGCAAGACTGACTGATTGATTGATAGTTGGCTGGCTGATTGATTGGTTGATCCCAAGAGAATATAATCACGTTGATCATCCATCACAGATTATTTTAATAAGGCGGATTTTATACACCTTTGATATAATACACCCTAGATGGCAGCACATAACTCAAATCGTGTTACGTTAATAGCGCATTTATTTGAGAACTTAGCCAATGATAATGCCATGAGTTGAATATTAATAAATTTGCACTATGAAAACTGAAAAAACCTATATATTTTCAAGGCAGACATCATTAACATAACAACACCATAATTCGATGGCACCGATTCTGAAAAAATGATTGTAAAATTGATTGAAATGCTCTGAGGTCTAGTTTAAACTTGCCTGTGCCATATACACACAAATTCTAATATAACAGGACTCAAGTGTTTCAAGTTTCACTCTCATGATTTTGCTTATTAAATGCGATGATATTTCAAGTTGTCGAAATAAGACCATTCATAGTTGGTAACAGGTTTTTTTTTCAGGCTATGCAATAATTAGCCTTTTAAATAATTATGATCAACTAACAAAACAAAAAAACCAGTGACGTGACCTGCTTTTTTTTATTTAAACCATAAAAATAAAGTAACCCCTCAACAGGGTACTCACAAAATACTGCGACGTTTTTGAGAACCTACCTTTTTTGTTATAGTTTGTGAGACCTAGTATCTAGCAAGCCTGCATTTTTTAAATGTTTTTTGTACCATGACGACTTATTTTATAAGTCATTAGCTTTAACTCCTTTCTTTATACTATGTTATTATTTATACATGTAAACCTCTCTTGAATCACTCTATCTTTAAAAAAAACTGCATCAAAATCCGTTGCGTAGTTTTAAAGATTTAAGCATACATTGAAACGAGCCTGAACTGAACTATAGCACAAGTTTCAGTTTTTTCATTCGAATACAGCGCATAGTTCGTGTTTGATTACCTCTTTAACTTAACGTCAAGTCAAATTGCTATGTACAAAAAGTACTCTGTGCAGTCGACGGACTTAAGTTGTTGGTGTTTTTTTCTTTAAATTAAATATTAATAGATTTACTTTTTTACAATGGGTATGGGTATTGAAATTCACTTAATAATTCATAAACTTCTTTTCTGTTCTGCGAACCATTCAGGATCATACGTGATAAAATAGTTAAATCAAAGTTGCGAGTTGAACAAGTTTTTGATCAAGATGCTGGCTACAGCTGCTAAAGATATGTTACGAGTTTGTATTGTTGGGGCTGGACCAGCTGGGTTTTATGCAGCTATGAATTTAACCAAAAACCTTCCTTCAGTTAAAGTAGACATCATCGAAAAATTACCAGTGCCGTTTGGATTGATAAGGTGATCTTTAAAAACAATTTAACTAACAAACTTGTTTTTTGAACGTGCAGTTTCATGTCATTAGTTTATTTATTTTATTATTGTAGATATGGTGTTGCTCCTGACCACCCCGAGGTAAAGAATGTTATTAATCAGTTTACCAAAGTAGCCAAACAAAATAATGTAAACTTTTATGGAAATATAACACTGGGAAAGGATGTTAAATTATTGAATTTACAACAACACTATGATGCAGTTTTATTGGTAGGTAATAATATGTTATTTTAATAAGCCTGCTAAAATGCTATTTTATTTATTAATTTATTTTGCACTCTTTCAGACATATGGTGCTGAAGAAGATAAAACCTTAGGAATAGAAAATGAGGCTGCTAAAAATGTTGTAGCTGCTCGTAACTTTGTTGGCTGGTATAATGGGTTGCCATCGGCATCAAATCTTCAGGCAAGAAACCTGTATCAGATAATGTATTTTCATGTGTTAATTAAGAGTGACCCAATAAATATTTTCATTTCAGGTTGATTTATCAGGTGAAACTGCAGTTATTCTTGGTCAAGGAAATGTTGCCCTTGATGTAGCCAGAGTCCTTCTTTCACCAATTGATGAGTTAAAGAAAACTGACATCACTCAACATGCTATTGATGCTTTATCTGAGTCTAAAGTCAAAGAACTTTATTTAGTTGGGAGAAGAGGGCCACTGCAAGTAGCTTTTACCATCAAAGAACTTAGAGAACAATTAAAACTTAAAAACTGCAAAACTATTTGGAGAAACAATGATTTTGAAGGTGTTAATGAAATTGCCAAAGACTTAGTTAGACCAAGGAAGAGGCTTACTGAACTCATGCTGAAATCAGTGCAAGAATCTACATCAGAAAGAATAAGTGAAAATGATAAACTTTTTAAACCCATTTTCTTTAGAAGTCCAAAAAAGTTTTTAGTTAATAGCGAGAACCAAGTTACAGGAATAGAACTTACTCATACAAAATTAGTTGGTGATAAACTGGAGGAACAGAAATGTGTGAATACTGATGAACTTGAAACTATAAACTGCAGCTTGGCATTTAGAAGTATAGGATATAAAAGTGTGAATGTAGATGAAGGAATATCTTTCAGTTCATCTGGCTTAGTTCCTAATGAAAGTGGCAGAGTTCTGATGAACAATACTGAAGAATTTGAAAATCTATATGTGGCTGGTTGGCTTGGAACTGGTCCAGTTGGTGTTATATTGCACACAATGGGTAATGCTTTTCAAGTGGCAAAAGCTATGGGTGAAGACCTTACGAAAGTGAACAAGTCTACCAAAGGAGGATTTGAAGAAATTAAGAAAATTATATTGAAAAATAACTCCCACATAATTGACTGGGAAGGTTGGGAAAAGATTGATAGGTATGAAACTGAAGAGGGAAAGAAAAAGGGTAAACCTAGAGAAAAGATTTGCTCTATAGAAAAGATGATAGAAATAGCATATTCAAAGTAAATAGTAATATAATCAATTCGTTTAGATCTAATATAGCTATAAAATGAAGTAAGGATCAAAGGTGTAGGTTAGCTCTTATCAATTGTTTTATAAAATTTTACCAATATGCTAAATATATATTTTATGACTGTTATAAGCTTGTATTATTTATATTTCCACATTGAAATCAGAGAATAACGTTAAAATAATAATAGGGCTTAAATTACATTGTTTTAAAATAATCATTTTATTATTTGGATAAAAACTCTTAAAATTATGTTAGGCCACTCAACAATTTTATCTCTTCTAGTTTATTGGATTAGAATAATTTGGAATGATGGAAACAAAAGGAAAAATAAAAATAAGCCAACTCAATAAGTACAATACTCTTCTCTATATTGCCTTTACCTTCCCAAAATCTTGAAAAAGTTTTGCCCGACAGTGTCTTGTTCCGAATCAAATGAACAACGATCACACATGAATGCACGCGCAAGCCCATTCTGTAATGAAGACCACATGAGTAAAGAAACTGAACAGAGACAAAGCTACATACGAATGCGCTGTGACAGGTACATCACTACAAGTGCAACGCGTGTGTGTGCGTGACCACTGGCCGCTTGTCACGTATAAGCCGAAACCGCTTCAAACTAGATCAGCCAGTGGTCAATCTCAGGGCGTGCAGGCGTGACGCGACGCTCGAACGTTGTGCGTGTTTTGTTTTTGTTTTCGAGTTTCTCACATAATACGTAGTAATACTTTTGTTTTAGTATTTAAAAAGTTTTGTAAATATGGTTGTACATTGTACTGTGTGCATGAATAATAATAGAAAGACTAAAAATATTTCTTATTTTAACTATCCCAAGGAGTCTACTAGGTAAGTTTGTACTTGAAACTTAATTTATATTTATAATTTTATAATGTGTTATGTCGATTGAAAGGTATACAACTCTATAATTAAAACTACTCAATACTCATTATTATATATTTTACGGAAAAATTGATTGCTTGAGCAAAAATTTCGCGAATATTTTGATCTTCATATTAAAAATGTTAATATTGGTAATGACATATTAGCACGTTTGCAAGATTGTACATTTCATATGCCATGTGAGTGTTTCCCATTGGTTTATTTGAAAAAACTTTATATTAGATTTAGAATTTATCATTCGATTAAAAGACACAACAAATTATTAAAAACCAAAAGTAATAAAAAAAAAATATTTAGAGTATGTAATTTGTAAAAAAAAAACCTATTTTAATAAAAAAATTGAAAAAAAAGTACATTTATATTTTTAATTTATTCAATTGTGCCAACCCTACCAAAATAGGTATAAATTTTGCTAGCTCTTTAGAAGCTTTGTCTCTGTTCAGTTTCTTTACTCATGTGATGAAGACAGCGCTAGCCAGGCAAGCGACGGTAGTCGGCATTATTTTCTAACAGGACTAAGGTCACATGAGTAAATAAACTGAACAGAGACAAAGCTTCTAAAGAGCTAGCAAAATTTATACCTATTTTGGTAGGGTTGGCACAATTGAATAAATTAAAAATATTAATGTACTTTTTTTTCAATTTTTTTATTAAAATAGGTTTTTTTTTACAAATTACATACTCTAAATATTTTTTTTTTATTACTTTTGGTTTTTAATAATTTGTTGTGTCTTTTAATCGAATGATAAATTCTAAATCTAATATAAAGTTTTTTCAAATAAACCAATGGGAAACACTCACATGGCATATGAAATGTACAATCTTGCAAACGTGCTAATATGTCATTACCAATATTAACATTTTTAATATGAAGATCAAAATAAACTTTTTAAATACTAAAAAAAAACTTTTTAAATACTAAAACAAAAGTATTACTACGTATTATGTGAGAAACTCGAAAACAAAAACAAAACACGCACAACGTTCGAGCGTCGCGTCTGTCTGCACGCCCTGAGATTGACCACTGGCTGATCTAGTTTGAAGCGGTTTCGGCTCATACGTGACAAGCGGCCAGTGGTCACGCACACACACGCGTTGCACTTGTAGTGATGTACCTGTCACAGCGCATTCGTATGTAGCTTTGTCTCTGTTCAGTTTCTTTACTCATGTGCTAAGGTACTCTGCTTTATCTCCCAACTGCTCTATTCCCATCACCAATCCGTGTACGGTGTCTCTTATTTGATGGCATAGGACACTCACGCTTAATACGCAAATCGGAACAGGTGAGGTGATTGACACTAATGACAGCATATGCCAGATTTCCAGAGACGTAGGTAAACAAACATAACCTCAAATAACAAGCAAGCAAGCTTGGATATTCGCTGTTGTGTGTGTGATATCTTTCTTTTATTTTGCATTCTGAACAAATATAAACAAAATTTTATTATCAAATATATTTCATTGATTTGTAAATGAGCTCTGAAAGAAACGTACTAGAAATGGCTAATGATGTTATAAAAGTCGGTGAATATATCATAGTTCAAAAGCATAACTACAAAAAGTTTCATAAATTCAACAAACCCAATTCATGCCTTAGTCTCGGCCGTGATAGCATTGATTTATCCGGTATAGATGGATGTAAATACTCCTCGACTTTCAAGATGATACCCAAAAGTAACAAGAAAAATAAAGAGTATACATTGGAAATAACTGATGAAATAATAGGATTAAAAGACGAAATTGATATTAAAGAATCAGGTATAGATAATAGAAACATTATAGATGATGGCCGCTCACAGAAACTATCAGCGGCTGAAATAAAAGAGCTACAAAATGATGCTAGCAAAGCATCAGATATAGTTGAAACACTTATAACAAATTCTAAAACATTCCATAATAAAACTGAGTACTCACAAGAGAAGTATTTAAGAAAAAAGGAAAAGAAATATTTTGAGTATTTGCAGATTCTTAAACCTAACTTGAGAATGATAGCAGAGATTATGTATAGATTGGAATCAACTAAGATCCAAGGAATAAGGATTGATACACTATCACAAATGATTACAATGGCTAATATATACTCAGAAGGTACTCATTTGCTTTATGATTCTGGGTCTAATGGCTTAATTGCAGCAGCATTGCTAAATGCTATTGGCCCAAACACAAGTGGAAAACTTATACACATGCACCCAGGAAACATGTCACAAAAGCAGGCCTTGTTAGCGATGAACTTCCCTGATGAACAACTCAACAGATGTACATCTGTCAATGTTTACTCTGTATTGAGACAATACTATCAAGGGTGTGACACAAATGAACACACAGATAAAATATCTGAAGGCAACTTAAAAAGACCTGCTTCAGACAATGTAGAGCATAATAACAAAGTTCCTAAATTGGATAATGATCAGGATGCAAATAGTGATCATAGGGTTATTGAAAACAGTGATTTACCAGAGCCCAAGAAGCCTAAATGGCATTTTGAGAATATTGCAGCTTCTGAACTGCTTGAAAGTAAAGTAGACTCTCTTATTATAGCTTGTAAAGAGGATCCATATAATATTTTTAAGGAGCTCGCACAATTTGTTAAAGCAAGCAGACCTTTTGTAGTGTATTATCCTGTGGCAGAGCCATTGCAACAAATGTATGTAACTTTAAAGTCACAGAGTAATGTTGCTGCATTAAAACTTTCATGTAACTGGATGAGAAATTACCAGGTATGTTGATATACTGCCCTCCTTGTTATGTCTATGTTTATTACATGACTAACATTTGATTGATTTATCTTAATTGATTACTTTTCCAGGTGCTGCCTGAAAGAACCCATCCAGAAGTAACTATGAACAATGCTGGTGGATTCCTTCTGTCAGGATATATTTTAAAACAATAATAACTATGGAATTGTAAATAAAATGATAAATATTTTTTTTTATGCTCATTTATTCAAATGTGCACATCATTTATCTACCTAAATGCATTACAAAAGATGATTCATGACATGCAATATATTACTATTTTTTTCATAAAAATTTTGAAAACAAAATATTGCTTTAATTTTTTTGGTAGGCTAACATTTCCCATTGAATGGTAAAATGTGTTTTATTTAGTTTAAGCATCAAAACAGATATACCTCATTTTTTATATTCTAAGGCAGTTTTAATTGCTCATTTTACAATACATATATGGAAAATCTTCTCTGGTTTAATTATTTCAAGACTAAGTAGACAAAATAAGTACAGGAATGTAAATCAGTCTGTCAAGAAGAAAATAAATAACAAAAGTTGTTTTATAATATTCGAGATACATTAATGATGCATGACTGAATAGGAAATGAATTTGGCACTTACACAAAACATTTTTTCTAAAGATTACAAAATGGGTGAAACACAGAATCAGATGCATAAATCTTTATATAAGTTATATATTTATTTTTTATAAGTTACAGCTCTTGGTGTAAGCTGTTAAAATATGTGTTACCTTTTTTAGATATGTCATAAAAGTTTTTCATTTTTTTTATTACATTATATCTTCTGAGTAGGCAACGGCAGTTTATACTTTGATCACTGGTTGAGGTTCAGATGGGAATGTGGTGATGTGGCTACAGAATATTATTACATAGCAGTGCTATAGCAATGAATTATATGCCTAAAAGCAGCTAATTATTATGATACAAAAACTACCAAGCGCAATCCTACACTTGTAAATATGAATTCATTCAAATAATTAAATAAGATATATTACTCGTATATTACATTGTTATAATAAAGTAAAAATATAAATATTTTACTAACCTAGTTTTACTCAACTTTTAATCAATCAATAACAAAAAAAATAATGGTGCAGTGAAAATGTGAAATCTACACTGAATTGATTGGTCAAAGAAAATTTTAATATATCATTAATAAGTAATAGTGTTTGAAAAATAATAATAAATTAAAATTGAGAACGTAACCTAATAATAACTACTACTTGGACCTCAAAATTGCATATAAAAATACAATGTGATCTAATAGATTCGAAATTATATTCCAATTTAAATAAAATTCGAAGACCAATATAAAACTAATCAATACTGCACCTACATTAGCACAAAATAAGAGTTAAAAACGCGCATTTCAGAATTTAAGTTATACGTATTTTATAGCTTTGGTATGGTATGGGTGTTAATTTGCCACGTAACAGACGACTGCTAAATTATGAAGGAAGTGAAATACTTATAATCTACTATTGAAAGTTATTTTTGCAACATCAAAAAGCACGTCTAAATATGTAGCACCAATCAATCGTTTTCAATCGTCTGTTACGAGTCATCACTACGGACGGTGATCGATTTGCCTCTGTGATTATATGAACATGATAATCGAGTCGATATTCTCAGCAAGGGCTAACGAGGGTTCAAGGAAGTGTTCGTTGGTTGTTATAGTGTTTGTCACGAGTTCTGTAGTGGATTTGTTTGTGAGATGCTCAGCTATGATGAGTCGTCGTCATACCAAGTACGGAAGTCGCAGCTTTCGTCGTAGTCGTCCTGTAGAAAAGAGCGCAACTTAACGCAAAGCGGAGCAACGGGAAATCAACAAACTAAGGGGGACGCTTACTATTGAACTTGTAGCGAAAAACTGCTTATATTAATAAAGCAACGCTGGATTAGGACACTTAGGTTAGTACTTATCAATTTGAAAGAAGTGTATCAAATATTTTATCCAACATCAATTCTAACGCAGACATTCTTTTATTTTATTGCGTTATAAACTAACTGCCTTATTCATAAACACATTGAAAACCTAAATAAAGTAAAAGAAACTAACTAATTTCAAGAAAGTCATAGTAAGAAAGTTACAAATATATTAAGTTCTGGTGTCAAAACTTCAGTCTTAACCTTTCAAGCCCACATTTGCATACGAACTACTCGCGTAATTCTACCCTAACCAAGCTATACAACACAAGCGCCGACGCTCCACCTTCCCCTCACGAACTTCCAACACACCGTAGACCATCTTCCTCAACTGTCACCTGTCACCTGTCACTGTCATCTTACCGCCATCCACGCGTGGTCGAGCACGTCCTCGGCGGCGAACCTCAGCTCGGGCTGCGGTCGCAGCATGTTCGCCACGAGGTCGATGGCGCCGGCGGATATCCGCTCCCAGTGCGGCGCGGGGAACTCCAGCCGGGCGGAGAGAATGGCGTCGAAGAGCTTCTCCTGGTCGCCGTCGATGGAGGAGAAGGGCGGGAAGCCGCACAGCAGGATGTACAGGATCACGCCGGCGGCCCACACGTCGATCTGATGAATTACAAAAAAAGGAGTATTGTAATCGTCGACTTTCGTGAATCTCTGAAAAAGCGACAGAAATATTTTAAAAATATAATATCGGGAGGCCTTTGCCCACTATTGGGACACATAATAGGCTATTAATAATAATAATATCTATGCTAATATTATAAAGAGGAAAGATTTGATTTTTTGTTTGTTTGTTTGTTTGAAATGAATAGGCTCCGAAACTACTTGACCGATTTAAAAAAATCTTTCACCATTCGAAAGCTACATTATCCTCGAGTAACATAGGCTATATTTTATTTTGGAAAAAATAGGGTTCCGTAAGATATTGCCACGGGAAAAACCATTTAGTTACGGGTGAAACCGCAGGGCGGAAAGCTAGTTTAATTATATATTGTAATAAAAAATTTACTGTAATGACTCACGATATTTGCTATGTTCATATAATATGTCTTATACAGTTTTAAAATAATAGTTGTAGAAAATATTGATTGTGGGTCTGTATCGCAGCACACGGCTGTTGGTTTTAACGTGAAACGTTTATATCGGCGAGTCGCTTTTGGTGTTAAAGAATGAAAGAAAATTTGACTTCGTTCGGAATATTTTAATAAAAGCAAGCTAACTTTATTGCCAAACTTTTTATAATTACACAATAATTAAAATATATTAAATATATAAAAAAATAATTTTCTTATAACAAGCTAAAAACAATCAATAAACTGTGCCACAGTTATTGCTATTTTTTTATCTTGCAATATCTTCTAGTCTAGGATATCTTACCTTGAGTCCATACCCGGTTTCGAGTAGAATCTCTGGCGCTACATAAGTGGGAGTTCCACAGACCGCGTGTAGAGGGCGCCACACTTCCACCGCGAGGCCGAAGTCAGCCAGCTTCAACCCGCGAATACCGTCTGGGCCTACTTCCACCTAAAACGGAATTATACATGTATACTAATGTGGGTTAAATTTACACTTCTAAAGTATACACTAGTATGATAATTATACGTTAGTACTGATTCTGTTATTGAGTACAACTGTATTGGATAGATACGGAAAGTAATTAAAGACATTCCAATCTGAAATTTTGTGCAAGCAAGTGTGGGCTAGTCTTCAATAGCTTTCGTTAAGTTTTTGAACAATTTAGATTAATTTTAGCGAGCGCAATTAATGTATTAGAAAGTTATGGCAAAACATTACTTAAATCTGATTTTTAGTTATTTTCGAGACTTAAAATGTATTAATATTAATCTCGAAACGAAAGTGAAAACTATTAAAATCAGTCAGACACATAAAGCGATATAACTTAATGCCATTTAGATAGTGAACACTATAAAAATGCATACAATGTTAAATTAACCAAATCAAATCAAGATTCAGACAACTAAAAACTTACAACCGTGTTGAAAAACATTAATGATGTAAACATTAGATATCTTATATAGCAGTTTTCACCGGCAATAAAATTTAGAATGGCTTTCAAACGTTAAAATTGTTATTAGTTGGCGGTAATATGTAATTTTGTCTGGCTCTCTTGCTTGTGGCTCTATTTGTTGATATCTACTTTTGTAGATATTGACTCTAGGATTAAATGGTTATGTCATTTACAAAGAAACTTATATAAATCCTAGGTAAGGTAAGATTAGGTAACCTCTTACATGTTAGGCCTAACCAATAACTATCAGATATATTTTTGTAAGTTGTCCATTTAAGTATTGATTGATGTTTTTAACCCTATGAGGAAAATTATCAGTCAATTAAAAAGATGAATATGTTTGCGATTTTTGAAAAATAAAACAATCTATATTACATACACAAGATATTAATAAATATGTAATTAGTGAGTTCTTACCAGCAAGTTTTCAGGTTTGATGTCGCGATGCACGATAGAAAGCGAGTGGAGGTATGCTATGGCTGATGTTAGGTGACCGATAAGCAGGCGCGACTGACATTCAGAGAATTTATTAGCGGCCGCGATACTATCGAATAGATCGCCACCTAGAACAGCCAGTTAGATACAATTATTGTAAAGAAAATTTAGTTATTTTGAACATATTTAAGCATTGTCTTTTTTAGAAAATATGTAGCGAAATGATGGAATGTGAATGAGGCAAGTAATTACTATGAAACTTTAATGTTGTTTTATTTTGACACTTTACAAATCAGTGTCATTATTTTTTGTAATTGCACTGTTTATTTCTTTTTCTAATTCAAATGAAGTAATGCAACAGTTATTAGATAAATAAAATAGATATTACATAAGCCAAGGTCCAGATGTTTAATGCAATCTGTTCGATCTTTTATAGGTTTGTTTGTAAACAAATGAACACGTTACGTATGAATGCAATAGTTAAGAACAATTGAGTGTGTAACGATTTTGATATGTGAGTGATGATGGAATGATTGGATACTTGCCGCTAACTAGTTCCATTACTAAGAAGAGCCACTCAGGGCTGTCTTGGTCTTCAATGAGTGATACGATACGAGGATGGCAGAGTTTTCGCATTACTCTAACCTAGAGTAGAGAAAAACAGGTTTAGGTTGAAGTCAAAAATAGGTTGTTTATACAGTCTTCCACCTTATTTAAATAAAGGTCCTTAAAGTTTTTTTGCTTGTCGTATTTTTACGAATAAAATAGATCTGTGAAAATTTACGATCTATCGATATTGGACAGCAATTCGTTTCAAATTGATGAAATCAGGCAAATTTACTTAATCAAGTTACAACAATTTGTTTAAGTAACACTTGTAACTTCAAACTCTGAACTTACCTCAGCCTCAACATAATGTTCTTTGCCCCTACACTTCGCCTTGTCTATAACTTTGAGCGCATACTCTTTCCCTGTGTTTTTGTCCTTGCATATCCGCACAACGGCAAAGTTCCCATCACCTGAAACAAATTTATACAACGTTATATATTAGGGTTGCTAGTTGAACTTGAACGAAGCTTGAATGTAAAGACTTTTTAGGTCAATTAATTTGTAATGTAATCGTATTTATTTTCATTTTAAGTCATTAAATTAAATTAAGGTTAAGATGTTCAGTAGCAACTCCGATCAAATAACAAGTGATTTCATAGGAACTTGTCAATTTATCATGTATTTTTTTTTCTTACTTAAACTAAATGAGGTCTTTTACCTGTTGAGGCATGTTAGTCAAATTATAATATTTTTTGTGGCTCAAAATATTAAAAGTAAAATTTATTCAAGTACTAAATTAGGTAGCCCACATGATTGTTTTATTATCCATTAGGTATCCAACCCTCATTGAGTCTGCGAGGAATAACGCTTTTTAATACTTGTGTCTTGTTGGTTGTTATGCTTTATCTTTTTATGCTAGTCCAAATTACCTATGATCCTGCCCACACTGTACTTCAGTCTAAGCGGCTGCGGCAACAACAGCGGGTCGGCGTTGTCGGCGGCGAGACTAGCGCCGCTCGCGGCTTCGCTCTGCGCCCGCGCCGCGCCGCTCGCCTTCACCGGCATCAGCGGCTTGGGGCCCGTCCTTTGTAGGGAAACGGTGAAGTTGTAGGATAAAGGTATGGAGGTTTTTTTATTGGGGAGTAAGATCATTACATAGTATAAATCCAAGTCGCTAATTCTGTCTGTTTGTATGTTTGGCTGCTTTTTTCTCCTAAACCAGTTGAGGGATTTTAATGCGGTTTCCACCATCTTTTAGGTATTTTTTTCATTTAAATTTGTTAATAAAGAACATTAGGAAAAAGTTTTTTTAAAGTTAGCCAAAAATCTATGTTTCAAAATTACACCATTGCGAAGCGTGGGCGTGTCGCTAGTATTGAATAAGTTGGGAATTTACGCGTTGGAGGGTAAAGAAAAGGATAAGTAGGAGAAATAACAAGTCGACTTATAAAAAAATGGCTAGGCGCACGTCCTTTGTACGTCAATGGAGAAGTGTAGGATAAACATATGGAGATTTACGCATTGGAGAGTTGAGAGAATGAATGAGTAGGAGAAATAACAAGTCGAATTATAAAAAAATGGCTAGGCGCACGTCCTTTGTACGGTAATAGAGAAATGTAGGATAAAGATATGGAGATTTACGCATTGGAGAGTTGAGAGTGTGAATGAGTAGGAGAAATAACAAGTCGACTCATAAAAAAACCGGCCAAGTGCGAATTGGACTCGTGCTCGAAGAGTTTTGCATCTATAAGAATTTGCAAAAAAAAAAGACAAACATATTTGTTGTGTGAGAGACCCTTTAAATATTATATTATTTGACAGATTTAAATGGTTTTCATTCTCATTTAGTAAATTAATCAAAAATAAAGGTTTTCAATAATGATATGAATGTATGGTAAGGTGCAGGTACATATTTAGATACCTACTCTTTGCAGATGGTTTGTCTTCATTCGTAACTACCTAGTTTTGTTTTGATCAGATATTTAAGTTTAACATTTTTGAAACCATCATGATTTCAAAGAAATTCAAGTTGGTTAAAGAAATTCTCGAGCAACTCAATATTAAATAGATCTTTCCCAAAATACTCAATATTTAAGGAATCAAAGCAAGGCATTGGTTAAATAAAGCTATGTTAGTCATTGCATGTATGACAAATAAATAAATACAAAAAATCTGTATTATGATGACAAATAAACTACAATTACAAATTACAGGAAGTCCGTACGCGAAAACTCATAATAAATATTAATTTTAAACGTCCGTTAGCTAATCAATTAAAATCGTAAAAGTCGTGCGTAATTAAGCCATTTACTTCAGACTACCTTTCCGGTTTGCGATTTTACCCGCGGCTAAATGGCCTTTTCAGCGATGATTAGCTTTGACGTCACTATTTTCCAGGATACCTTATTTATTATTATAGTCTAATCAAATACCAAAAATCATCTAATTGCGTTAATTAGGCTGTTTCAGCGTAGGTAATTTGGTAAAAGGTAAGCATCCAAATCTACCTAGATTTTTACATTATTCTTCAATATGCCGTACAAATTTATAAATATACTGTTATAAATAGAAGGTGAACTAATCACTATTTGACCATTTAACATTTTAAGTTAATAGTATAAAACAAATTATGTAAGTAATTTAAATTGTATAAGTAATTGCTTTCTCTCGGATACACGCGACAGTAACTGTTTCATTTCTGAAACTCATTGCTTGCATAAAGTAAATATAAAAACATGTTTGCGAAAATTGGAAAGTGCTAAGTTGTAATTATTTTATAGACATATTTAGCATTAGAAATTAGGCTACGTTAAACATAAAGTCATACTAAATTGCTAATGGTACGAGATACATAAAAAAGTGTGTAAACATATTAACATGAAGGTAGGTTTTTACTTGCCTTGAATTTCTAGTGATTGGCGTTTTCCTACATTGTAATACAGCCTTGCTTTCTTCAAATTCGAGTTCAAAGTCTTCTTGATTGACCCTGGATAAGCCAAAAAATAATTTAAATATCACAATCTCCTCAATATAGACATATTTATGGAAATTAAATATAATTAGAATTTTGATATTTTCGAATATTACCTTTCATTTCCATAAGCAAAAAAGACATCTTCATCTTCAAAGAAATGATGTAACGCAGAGACTGCGGTTCCAGACTGTGTAAAGACTTTGCGGACACAACCAGTGTCAAGTTTGATGCAATCTGTGATTGCAACAAGTGCATGCTCTAAGGTAGGGCTGTTACGCTTGTTCAATAATAATCTACACACCTATAAAACATCACATTTAATTAGTACTTGAAAATATACTCTTTTTTTTCTTAGGTTAGGTCGTAATAATTACCTTGCGTGGTTTAACTCCATTTCTAATAATTGTAACTATGCGTGGTCGCACCACATTATCTCCTGCAGGACTTACTCTGGCTGTCCCGTTGCCAGTAGCAGCGCTACCATTAGACTGTGAAAAGACACACAGTAAATATGATTTCTAATTAATATTATTGCATAATAGAATCACTATAAAATAACTAATTGTTTCTTTTATATTTGTTATTAACAACAATATGAAACCTAAATAAAAGTTGGTCAAATGGCAGTAAATAATTATCCTATTAGTAAGTTAGTTACCTGCAAATAGCGAGACAATCGATTATTGGCCCTAGCAGGAGAGGGGCTTGCACTATCACTCAGTGACTCCGGACCACTCAGTCTGAATGACTGAGGAGTTTGAGCACTAGCCTTGTAATCTAATCGTTTAAAAGGTTCACCAAAACCACTGCAAACATATGCTTGTCCATCTTCTAGGTCATCTAATTTTCCTATCTGCAATTAATATTTATTTAATACCAACAAAATAACATTTGTTTATTTATTTGTCATATACAATCTCTAAATATGTACTCACTTTTCTACCTTCAAGTGAATATATTTGCCTAACACCACTTGGTAATGTTACATTGTCCACTAGTACTCTTGTGAGATCTGCGGTGAGGCTATCAAATGACCTGAAAAGCCACAAATGCATTTATCTTACATCTACAGAACTGTATATAGATACAAGTTCAAACCTTGGCAATACAATGATATGAAACATTATTTACAGTGTATTTTAAACTGTGGACTACAAAAATAATTACATAGCTGTGCTTATACATAGTGCATTATTCATAATCTATGCATGGGCAAATTATAACTTTGAAAAGTGAAAGTTCTTTCATTTCAGCTTACCCTGAAGGATTGATATTTACCTGTATCGTTCTGGCAAGACTGGAATAACGACTCCGGAATAAAACTTGTCTCCATTTCGAAAAAATCTGATTCGTTTTGCTTTGCGTGCTGGCGTTGTACGGAGGGTTACGTTACGACGGTTTGCCCTAGTTTTTATCAAATCCATATCGTTAAAATCTTTTTCCAGATCACAAGTGGAACTCGAACGGCTTCCACTACGGCTAAGATTATTCTCCATACTAAAATAAAAAGGCAAATTAGAAAGATATTACGATAACGGAATGTTGTGACCAACATTTTTGCAAAAATACCTTTTACTGTTTTCCTGTCCACTGCACAAGAAATTTTTAGCACTGCTTTTTAACACATCACAATCAGTTCTTTTCCATTTTTATAACTGAATTATGGTTTTCGATTAATTTTATTATTTTTAAGGATTCATGAATCACGGAAATCTGTACACCAGACAGACGACAAGTGCTTTGATGTTTTTTTGATTGACTGACTGATAGGGATGTTTTGGTGAAGGATCATAAATATTGTCAATCTCAAAATAGTGTTGTTGTTGATTGATCAGTTGTCTATTCGAATTTTGTCAATCAACGAATAATCTAACAAGGAAAAAAGACGGAAAGTATTTTTGTTTTTTTTAATGTGGCAATAATTTCAGCTGACGGTGACGCATTATTATTTTATTTGTCAAAAACGCAGACAAAGAGTGATTTTAATTTGTATTTTTACCCCAATTGTAAATTTTTGTACAAAATGTCGTCACGAAAAAAGGTTCTGTTGAAGGTAATTATCCTTGGAGACAGTGGAGTTGGCAAGACATCTCTTATGAATCAGTTTGTGAACAAGAAATTTTCAAACCAGTACAAGGCTACAATAGGCGCAGATTTTCTCACGAAGGAGGTAATGGTTGACGATAGAATCGTCACAATGCAGATTTGGGATACTGCGGGACAAGAACGTTTTCAATCCCTCGGAGTAGCGTTCTACCGCGGGGCGGACTGTTGCGCGTTAGTGTTTGACGTAACTGCCCCCAACACTTTCAAGTCCTTGGAGAGTTGGAGGGACGAGTTCCTAATACAAGCGTCTCCCCGTGACCCTGACAACTTCCCGTTTGTTATATTAGGAAATAAGGTTGATCTTGAGAATCGTGCAGTATCTGCAAAGCGAGCTCAACAATGGTGTCAAAGCAAGAATGAGATTCCCTACTTCGAAACAAGTGCCAAAGAGGCTGTGAACGTGGAACTGGCATTCCAAACGATTGCTCGCAATGCTCTTGCTCAGGAAAAGGAAGCAGAACTCTACAATGAATTCCCTGATCAAATTAAACTAAATGCAAATGATAATGCTCGCAACAGAGATGGAGACAACTGTGCTTGCTAGGCCTCAGCTCATATGCCACTAGTACATTTAGTATCATGTTTTTTTAAACCAAGTAACATTATTGAGTAAGTAATGTTTGTTTTGATATATTGTTATGTAAAAAATGTATAAAAAAGATAGTTAAACACTTATTTGGGTGGTTTGATTGTTGTGCACATGTGTTTCAAATTTCTGCAAAATTATTAACATTTGATGTGCTAAATAAAACAAGCATATTAATGCTTTAAATTTTATTGTAAAGTAATGTGAATCATGGGTAAAATAGATATAACCTTGATGCTACTTTATACATGTAAATAATATGAAATTACCATTCCAATTATATTTGTTTCATTGATAAGTTGTTAATGAGGGGTATCTTAAGTAAATGGTTTTTATATAAAACCTTTAAGAACAACACAACTCTTTATAATCAATACTCCTTTGAATTTAATTCTTGTCTATCTACAATGGTAATTAACTGGGTAACATTTTTTGAATCTTAATTTATATTCATGCTTTTATAGCTATAGCAAGTCAATAGTTTTCAAGTGTAAGTTGACAGACAACATCTTACTTGTTTTTATTTCAAATGCAACTAAATTTAATCAAGTTTTTGTTTTACATTCACTGTAAACTCACAATAAGCCCATGTCTAATATATCCTCCATAACAATTAAGACATATGTAAAAATAAATAAATATTAGTTTATAAGTAGTTAATTGTATTGTAACATTAAACTAACATGATATTGAAATAACTCTATTGGAGGAACAAATTAAAACAGTTTAATGTTGTCATTGGAAAAGGGGGAAAACCAGAACCCAGTTTACCAGTTTACTTTAGATCTAAAATATCTATACATAATGACTATTGATTTTTTATGTTGCACATATCTGTTAGTCACAATATGCTTTGTTTCTAAACACATCTGTTAGAAATAAATTCACTTCACTTATAAATAATATCCTTTTTAGTTAAAACTATTTGTTTCATTACAAAATTATGTTTTATATTTTTTTACAGAATTCTGTGGCCTCCAAATTTATCTAGTTTTAGGTTCATTTTATGTGATTTTGTTTATCATTATATTCATGTAACAACTTTAGCATAACTAGATTATAAAAGATATCAAAAATGAAATGTATGCTGTAATATTGGTTGCTTTTAATTTTATATGAATAAACTAAAAACAAGGATACTGTGTTTTTGATAATTGACACCCTAATTTAGTTCTTGGTAAGGTTCTTAATAGAATAAAAAGAGATAATTAGCTTGCATTAAAATTCGTTTACACAAGTGCAATTAGCACATATGTCGAATTGTCTGTTGTATGTTGTTGACGAATCAAATTCTTATCTCCCGTCCTTTTACCAGTTTGATTAGCATTTCACCAACATGTAACAGATATTACAAAAATTTGGTGTTATTATCTATATTCTTTTGCAGGAATACAAAGCAATGCCCAACTCATAAGGGGTAGTTTTAGCAGAATCAGGTAACGTATGAATTAAGGTTTTGGTGTGTAAAATACCTATCCAAAACATAATTATGATTGTAGGTAGGTACAAAACAGGTACCATGTGCGATTCATCGCCTCATTTCTAATCGTTTTACACACAATCCTATCTACTATTACCATCGATGAGTAAGTCAACGTGATGACAAAGTACATACAAAAAACTAATATTAAGAATTATTTTGTTATTTTTATAGTTTTGACTTTTGCAAACCGCTCAATGCAAGACCAGTCCATGAATCATGTAGTTAAAAGTGAAATTGAAAAATACTTCTGGTTTTATCTAAGGACTAAACATAGAACAAGAAAACAGAACAAGACAAACTTTGGTTTAGTTTAAACTTTTAAAGCTGTCGTTTGTTTTTTGTCCTTGTACTGCCACTGAAACTGTGAAAATTATAACCACTTTCTGACCTTATGAATTTGCCGAGCAAAAATTTTCACAGCATTATTGCTATTTTCTTTAGCACTTAAAAGTTTTGTTGTGTGATAAGTCATCGAAACAACAAAAAAATCTAGGATTTTATTCTATTCTAGAATTCTGTTCTAAAAAATTTTTTGTACCTCGACATTCTATGGACTTTGGCCTCTATTGTGTTACAAAAAAAAAAGTACCTACGCGCAAAAAATTACTTAAGAAAGTGTCTATTGTATTTAACATTTTTGTACCTTTATTATGATTATAGTTTACAAGTGAATTCAGATGCAATAGCAAAAAACATAAAAAAATAAAACATTGAACAGATTTCAGGTTAGTGTAACACTTTGATATTATTTTTCGTTGTGTAATTTTGTATGTACCTACATATAAAATATACCTACATTTTAAACTGTAGTATAAGAACTGCAAGGTTTCAATCAAAGCTTCAGAGTTGTACCTTACTTTACTTATTACTGATGTAGGTATTGAATTGTTGGTTAACTTAATTCACGTGTGTTTCTTATTTCTCTGGCTTTGTCTTTGTTTCGTGCCCATAATGTGTTTAAATATGATTCTAGCTTCAAGTAACAGGCGTTTAGCAATCGATTGAGTTTTTTTTACATTCGTGTTTTTTATGGTACCTACTAATTATATTTAAGCAAAATTGGATAAATAAGTTTCCTCTCTTTCTTTCTTTCTAATAAACAGTCATGGTAATTGTAGCATAAATTTCAATCTATATTCAGTTAAGTACCTAACTGTAAATACCTAAAACGTGCTGAAATAAAACGAGCGAAGTCATGTAAAAGAAAGTCTATTAAATAATAATATTTTTAACCCTCCATAAATACCTACAGCATAGTTCTTTGATGTGTTTAATGAGTAACATTAATAAACAATTTGGGTTCTTAACGAGTAGGTACATAACAACTTACCGCATTTGAGAACACACACGTGCTAAATTTTGGACTATTCAGCGTCTATTACTGAGTCTGATGACCAGAAATTAAAAGTCTACAATGACACGTGGATACAGAAATTGATTCTGTAAGTTACCTACCTATCTACTAGTAAGCATTTTTTTTAGATATGAACACCAATAATTAAATGTAGACCTGTTAAAAACACATCTATTGATCGATTTTTTCAGAAAACAATATGTTAAGTAAGCATTGCATTGTTATTTTAAAAGTAAATACAAAACAAAATATTTGAAACTGTTACAAAGTTAGATATAGATAGAAGCAAATATAAATTTAAAAAAAATAGGATGGTTCAAATTCAATGCTACGCGTAACCAAAAAAAAATGCTACGAGACTTTTGGAGTCTTACTACGTGCTACATTTTGTTATTCGTAGTCGAAATTTCTATAAACAAGTCTAATTTATCTTTTTGACGCGGTTATTTAAATATCAATTACCTACATTATTTCCATTCACATAAATTCTTGTAGATGTTGTCGGCTTCATTGGTCAGGTCGGATGGAGTAGGCTGCGCATGCGGGAGTCTGCGGGGGTCACAGTGGGGAAGCGGGAGGGGTTAGGTTTCAGCCGGCGGGCGGCCATGCTGTTCAGCCAGTCTCGTTTGTGACATGAAAGGGCGCGATTCGACACACTCCACACGGTGCTTCGAGCAATGCATCACGATGAACAACCGCCAACAAACGCATGCAACGGTGAGTTTACTTATAACATACATCATTTGATAGTAATAATCTGTATCAGGGTAAAATCTGTCGAGCTAATCATATTTTTAAGCAGTCGGTTGTCACCTCACTGGGCACTTTAATTAAAATACTTGCTAACCTACAAATACGAGCATGTCTTAAGTATTGTGCTATATATTGCTTAGGTTTAGGTACATATTAAATAAAACTTTACTTTTACTCAATGAATAATTAAAAACTAAAAGATGATGCAATATAAGACAGCACTCTATGCGCTACATACGATTCAAAATAAGCTTTCAATTAAACTTTGTATATCACAATAGGTAGGTAGGAATGTAAATCTTCTTTCGTACCCGTTCGGTTAGTATATTTAAACACACATCAGGTATTACAATATTGAATCAATTTTAACAGCTTCTCCATAGAAATATAAAGCGAAATTACTGTTGGTTATTATATAATTCAATAACTTATTTACTCACGACATCTGAACACGTTCTATTAAATAATTTTATTTTCCTATAAGTTGAAAATACATATACAGATAAGTTTTTTCAGCACTAAATTGTGCCATATTACAACAACCTGTTAGAACATAAAAATACTATTATATATGTATTTTCGTATTACTGACCTACTACTGCTACTGATAGTAATTCCAAAAATTTTAACAAGTTATATTTTCTAAATTAATTTATCCTTAAATGAAGCTAATGTTTTATCAAAATTGTATTTAGTTATTATTAATTCAAAAACAAATCCGCACTTGACCGTTTTTATTTGAATTTATTTTATTTAGTACACTACATCGAAGCCATAACATATTAATTAAATCGCTAACCATAGCAAGTAATCCTTACATAGTATAAATACAAATTCATCAGTTTCTGTTTGTATATAAGTATATTCACTTACACCTTCTTAAACTCGCAATGGATTGCAATGCAACAAATCAACTCCATTTAGATATTTTTGTAGAGCTGTTAAAAAGTAAAAAACGTTTAGAAAAATATAAAAACTTCATTAACCTGAGCGATCCTCATACTTAGCAGCTTTATAGATATTTACTTGCTTTATTAATCTAAGAAGGTATTATTTGCTAATTTAAAATGTGCTTATTTGTACAAATTATGTATGTGTTTGACCTTCTCTAAAGACTCAAGGTTACACAAAACCATAAAATAAATAAGGTACCCAACTGCTTACGAACTTTCACCATAAGAATGTTAATTATTCCACGGGGATTGCTTATGCCTATACATAGAAATAAAAAAAAATACTTACAAAAACAAACGTTAGTAAAGTTCCGCATTTTTGCGTTTAAGTGATAAGATTACTCTAGTTATCAAGTAAGGGATTATCACTTTTATTTTAGCTTTAAATCTTAAAATTTCAACTTTCGTGACTCTTATTTTTAAATATCAAGAAATATGCTATTAAGCTGAATTAGTATTTTAGATTTTTGTAATACAAAGCCACTTTTTATAGACCATAAAGAACTTCATTATATCTCTGATACACAGTTTATTAATCTTTTGGTAATGTACTGTGAATTGGCTGATAAGATAGCGAATTTGAAGTTATAGTTAACCGTTTCAGTGTGATAAGCAATTACCTTAGCTTATTACTTTACTATATTGGCATACATTATTGATTGCCGTTGCTAATTACACCGGTTGGTAAAATATAATAGCTTTTTATCATTTACTACGGTTTCGTTTATATCGAATGAATATAATAATAACTTAAAATCTTTAAACTTATCTATAACATATCAATTTACTAAAAAAAAAATGTACGAAAAAAGATTTGTTGTATAATAGTAAAAGGCGAAAACAAATAATACATGTAGATTGATATTTTGCATAAGTAGATTATTTAAATACTAAGATAGGGCTTTCAAGAAAACAGTTGATCCTCCCAATAGTCTCTTGAGTTTCCTTCAGCCTTAAGATGTAGACGCATCGTTTACTCAAGAGACTTTACATTTTGCCATTATAATTTTGCATAAACATATTAATAGTTATAGAACTTTATATTTATTGTTTTTTTTACCTTCTTTGGATATTTTTCTATATATATTAAGTCAACTTTTGGACTTTGGCTTTTACTCGTATAAAGATAATTTAAATTGTTTTATTTAAACAGACTTATGATTAATGTAGGTACTTTTAAAATAAATTAACTATCAATTATGAATTCTTAAATACTTTTTTATTTTTATTTTATCTTAACTAAACGACAAAATCATAAAAATTGACCTTGATGCAATTTTATGACCAAAAATGGTGAGATTAAAATGTCGTTATAAATAATGATAGATAAATAGGTACTTACTCAAAAGCAGAAATATGGTAATAAACCTTATTTACCTTAAATAGTGAACACAAAATAAATAGAGTCTCAGTTAGGTCTATAGAGTCTCTAATAACCTCTAGCAGAGTTTATATGCTAGCAGTAAATTTGGTTAAAACAATAATTGGTAAACGTCTAGGATATTTACGATCCATGTGTCTATTTTAGAACCATATTAAAGCCAATAACAGTAAATGTAACTGTTTAAATTGTTTGTCGATTGGTCCTATGACGAGAATTGTACGCAGGCCGAGTCACAAATTAAACCAACTCATAAAAGTCCAATCCTAAACATTGATAGTACCTAAATAATAATTAATCAATCGTAAATTTATCGTTATTAGTATGTCTTTACGTTAATTAATTTGAATTGAATTTTAAGTGAATCTTAATCCCCTGCGTTTTTTTAGTCAGATTAAACAACATCTATTTTATTTATTTTATTGTATTTGTCTAATTAAAGACTATCCGCATAGACCGAGCAAGCGCCAAATAGCCAGCGTCTATTTAAATTGAGATTATTTATTATGCCCCAGAATAGTTCAATTTAAACTACGCATAGCCATCTGTAGTACTTAGGAATTCACATTGAATAGTCCTTAAAACTGAATAGTGATCCATAACCCACCAAGTGTTTTTTTATAGTCTTTGAACGACTATATTTTAATGTTACGAATAATTTTGTATCAAAATTTTTGCGCGTAATATTACAAAATACCTACCAATGGGTATCTAACCTTCCTTTTAAAAGTTCCATAAGGAAAAAGTGTACTTATTTATTACTTTACTTGGAATTTTGCGAACCAATATTTAAAGCACACAATTCGTAACACTAACTCAGACTTTTCCTTGATCCTTAGGCGAAGATGACTTAGGTCACGTAGTACCGACTGGTTCTGATGATGCAATTGTTTGACGAATTATTGCGAAATATACGTAGGAATTTTACTCTCAGGTTATTCATGCGTACGATTCAAGTTAATTCAATCGTTTTAGTTTTAGTAAGTTTCGAAGGTAACTTGTATATAATTCTGGGACGGGATACCGATAAAGTTATGGTATAGGTATTATATTATTCACATCAACTCTCTTCTAAGGAGTTTTATCATAAAATTGTAGATAAAAATTTATTGCGTTTTTTTTTCATATAAGTAATTGCATTCTTTACTGATAAAGGCGCAAAATTTCAAGGGTATTAAATTGTTTTATCGATTAAAATTATTAATTAGATTAAAGTTTAAGCTCCTGATAAAGACCTGGAAAATACTGCAACGTATTTAACGCTTCTATTAAGACCGGGAATCAATTTCAAGGTCTCTATTTGACCGATCTACAAACAGAGTTCTAAAATTCCCTTCCAACCCAACTCATTCATTATTACGAGTATTGCATCAGTCCGCCTAAATAGGTTATAGCCACGTGGCATGGCGCATCAAATTTAATACAAAAGACATTTCGTTTCAAAAAAACCCACAGAATTTGCTTGTTAAAAGTTAATAACGTATAAAATTGGATAAACTTTTAAAATTAACCCTTAAATCGTTCGCACACAAATCGTGGTCACGTACGTCACAACGCCTACGCGCCTCTGCGAGAATAAGTCATTTCGACGCATGCGTGGAACTTATTGATTCTCTAGGTGCTGATTTCGCGAGGATACCCTCAAGATTCTCTATTAGCCGAGCGAGATGAATGCTCTCAAGTGACAAGGCCCACAGAGGTGACCTTGACGCCAGTGCGCTACACAGTTCCTGAAAGAATTCTTCAATCAATGAAGCGCTGTATCCACTTATAGTTGGCGCCAATCGGCATCTGACTGTTAATAAGTCGTACAACCGTCGTTGTTCTCAATTGTAATTTGAATTACGAACGGAATTTTTTGTTACAAAAAACTTTTAGGTTAGTGTGTGTAGGCACAACTTGTAATACTACTAATAGTATTGAATTAATTGGTTTGTAGCTTTCTACGTTTTCAAGAATCGGTTCACGTGACATTGTTCACAATCTGAAAATAACTGACGGTCGTCGTGTCTAATTATACTGGGTATCTCGACCAGCTCTACGTAATGTTATTGCTGCCGAATCTAAATTTTTATACAAGTGTTATTTGGCTGTTAATATATTGTCTTATTATTTAAAATAAAATTTGAATCCGGATACGTAGGCAACGATTTAATGGGACAGTAAGTATCCAAGGATAACGTCTTGCGTTTGAGATAGATTCGAATAAAAGTTAATTTGAAAAACAACGTTAATATCATTATAATTTACGTAGTAGACGCTTTGTTTGTCATCTTCAAATATTTTACAAAGTAACAATGCCGATTTAAAAAATAAAAGACAACCGCGAAAGATTACAACAACAATTGTATATTGTAGCTATCTTCAATGAAACATTCTCGAGAGCCGCAACTAAAGGTTGTTTGAAGGTCGTAGAGGATGTTCCAGGCGACATTCGGTCTGATTGTCCTCCAACAGGGTTGTTTACCCTACAGGTTACTGACGTCACAGGCAGGACTGCTTACTCAACAAGCTGAAGGAAATTAAATAAGATTATTACATGGATGGCTTTTGTTTTTATGTGAAAACTTGTTTTATTTGTTGGACTAATATTTGCTTAGGTTGACAGGTTATTGCAAATATGTTGATAGTTAAATGTTCAAAAACTCGGGAAGTAAAGGGAAAAGATAGTTAATATTTGACCAATGATAACGTTGTGAAGTGTGTTAGGTGAGCCAATTCAATATATTATTATCAAAGTGTTCCTAAACCTTTTCAATGATTTTTCTTTTTCGCGATTTAGAGTCAGAACCATGCATCAACTTTATTTAAGCAACAAAATTTTGTTTATTTGCCGAAACAGTAAACTCGAGTACTTGACGTAAACTTAAATGAGTTTTTTTGCTGTAGATAAACTTTTAAAGTGAGAAATAAATAGGTACACTTCATATTGAATTAGTAAATGTATGTGCCCAATTCATAATAATGTTGGATTTGATATTTATTTCGATTATACACATGGATTTGATATTTATTCCGATTATACACATGGAATTAGTAATCAATAAATCTTTCTTTTTTCTATTATAGCAGGCATAATGCATTTACACTTACTAAATTACTTTCATATCAATCTAACAGTTATATTACATTTTTAATGTGTTTTTCACGCTTTTCTTTATAGAATTGTGTTCAGAAGTAGAAAAAGTGAATTATTTTCATTTCCAAGAGGATACGCCAGTAATCTATAGCTATTGTGTGGCGTTTTACCAAGAAGTGATGCTAGGAATATGATGCCAGTAAACTGAGAAGGTTACTACCCTATAGCCACACGATGTTTGAACATTGCCACGAGTGTTGCTTCGAAGGAAGTTCGGAGGTCACTCAGTGCCCTACTCGGGACCTTTTTATTGATAACAAAATGTATCTGCGTAAGCAATATTTGCTTCAGATACCTACTTACGTATCTGTTATTCCCCATTTTACTTCTGAGTATGTGGCTACAGCTTAAAAAAAATGCTGGTTACTTATAATGTTTTAAACTATACTTTACGTACCTGCAAATGACAATACTCTGTTTTTAATTTTGTAAATTGAGTTTTTTGATTTAGCTCTTTTATCATTAACTAGTGGCCGCTTGCGACTCCGTTCGCGTGGAAGTCGGTTTCCTGTGGGAATGAGAAGTTTTTCCGGGGGAAAAAGTACCCTATGTCCTTTCCCAAGTTCAGTTCTTTCTTCATACCAAATTTCATCAAAATTGTTTCAGTGGTTTAGGCGTGAAAGCGTAACAGACAGACAGACAGACCGACAGACAGACAGAGTTACTTTCGCATTTATAATATTAGTAGGGAAGTAGGGATTGTATCGACAAGTAGTGACCTGATATACGAACTAAGTGTATTCGGTGCGGCGTGCGTGGCGTGAGTCAACTTTCACAAGCTAATATATGATCAACTTACTAATTGGCACACATACCCGTACCAAATAATTCGAGATCTCTGATCGTAATTTTATTGACGTAAAAAGATGCAAGACACTTATGATTGGTACACTCATATTAAAAACACTTTAGTCATTGGTTTTAGCGAAAAATGAGTCGTAATTGTCATAAGTTTAGAGCTTATCGTAATCTACTTTTTCTAGGAAGTACTATAAATTATAATCGTTTAAATTATAAAAAAATTAACGACTTCAATCAAGTGAACGTAAAGTTTTAAAGTGATAATTGTGGAAATAAAATAAAGTATTCACAACTGCATTCAAATGAAAGTAAATAATCATCATTTAGTTATTCTATCCATTTATTATACTTTATGTAAACCTATCGTTAAAACTTCCGCTTTGTAAGTAGAATTATGGTACCTGATATAAAATAAAAATATACATAATCATACATAATCTTTTGAAATTGCCTAACTCATAAAAAATTGGAATAAGAATATGCTAAAGTGCATTATCCACCGACTGTACAAACTCATTAATTGTTTGTAACATGGAACAATTGCCAAGCATCGCACTGCGTTGCATTTGATCGTGACGTGTCGTGTTTTGACGCTATTATTCATTATAGAACCCTTATTGCCCTTGGAATAAGACCTTGAATAAACATATATCTTAACTCAAATGGCTACTTACATCCATTTAGTTAATTAACCCCGTGTTGCTACTTAGTATTTTTTCCATCAAACCATTTAATTGTCTAATCAAATATCTAACTCATTTACTTCATAACGCAGGCAAACGTGACATCATACAAAATAATATTTACCTGCTGTGTTTGGTCAAAATGGGGTAATGAGCGGTGGTACAATTTTGTGATATGTGAAAAAATCATTAAGAAGCAGTTTGCGTTACTAATTGGCCAGAAATAAACAGTAAGCAAAATATTGACCGGAAAACCGTTTACTAGGTTAGTAAGTAGGTACATGCTTCATATTGGCGTTGCTTTCGTTGTCAACAATTCAAAGTGTTGGCTTTTTGTTCCTTTTACCGCCAATATTTTGTTAGTCAATATAGGTTATGAATATGATAATTTATGACCCATCTTCGTTGAACCATAACATTCAATAGACTATAAATAACTATTTCAATGTCGAACGTTCCTGCAGCTATTAAAGTCAGTCTTCAGTAAGTATTTACTCAACAAGTACCTACCTACATAGAGTCCACTCTATACTTCTTAGAATTAAAAACTCATCTATACAAACGTCATGGTTTGATAAAATATTTGCTAATATCTAATTATGTTCTTGCGAATAGAATAGGTATAGAATACCTTACTCATACTTCGGCATTCAACGATTTGTGATTTGTAGGCATTTTTTAAGTATGTGTTTATAAGACTTAGAAAAGAGAGAGTAGTTTTTCCTGAATAAACAAAGTGAATTATATAGTGGCCTTTAATAAAATATTCTTTCTTATAAAGGTTTCTAACCACCACTCCTTCGGTGGTAAATATTTCTTAATCGATACTTTACTTCGTTCTTCTAAAATCACTACAATTTACTTAACCTGATAATAATCTTAAGGTAAAATGGAAATAAGTAAAAACAATACTATCTTTTAAAAAATCTTTTCTGATTCACTGCAGTATGAAATTATAAGATGACGTTACAAATATCGAAACACTAACTTTATACAATACTAGCGACCCGCCCACGCTTCGCAATGCTGTAATTTTGCGCGACTTCTTCCCGTTAATTTGAATTTTAGCTAACTTAAAATAACTTTATCAGAATTTTCTTTATATACAAATTTAAATGAGTAAATATCCTAAAAGATGACGAAACCCGCATCAAAATCCATTACGTAGTTTAGGAAGAGATAGCGGCCAAACATACAAACAGACATGATGACGAAGAAGTTGAAAATTTAGAACTTAAAAAGAAGACTTTCTCTTATAACCTCTGGAAACTTACCATCTCCTCAAAACTATAGGAAACGCATACGTGACTGCAAAAGCATTACTGACCTTAATAAATGACTTACATTGCAAACTTGATAAGGTGTAATCAGTTGATACGCCGTAATAAGTGCGGTGCAGGATTAAGGCTCAGGTGTCAGATCTGACGGCCATTGATCGGCGGGAGTCGCGGCATCGGACGCGCCCACGTGCTCGCTCGCGCCGAGAATAGACAGTCCGTCCCGCGCTGCCAAACCGCACACACACACCCACCCGCCACCAATTATCATTTTTCTTCCCCAATATCAACCTCCGTCATCAATCCAAACCACGCCGGATCACCTCGCTCAAAGGTCGCGTGCGAAACGGAAGTCAATCGCGAGGTGCTTGTTTCATAGTGTACTCGTATTTTGGTGAAGTTTACCAATTTGGTGTGGGAGTGCGATTGGGGTTTTATTTCTGAGTGTTGGTGGATATCGGTGTTTTCGCCGCCGCTGGTGCTAGGGTACTAGCTGCGCATGCGATGCGATGCGCGATAAAATCGCTGCGTTGTTGCGAGCGTCCGTGCAACCGACAGACAACACGGAAAAACTACAGAATGGAATCACCCCTGTGCTCGTCTACTCAGATGAAGGTGTGTTTATACAAACTGTATGTTATAATATTTGACTTCTTAACGTAGACTAAACAGTACCTATATAGATTGTTTCAGACCATCGTTTATTATTAATATTGCTATTACTTCAATGCTCATTTTTATGCCACAGTCTTATTTAATTTTTTCCTTTTTTATATTTTAATATCCTAAGTACATTTTATTTATTTTTATTGTATTCCATATAATACATTAGGCTGAAAATAAAATTGTGCCTCAAGGCGGAAAGAAAGTAATGGAATAATTAACTATATGTAGAGCTTCTTGTAAACAAAATTAAATATGTTTCGTTATAGAATGAGCTACATAAGCAAGGAAAACACAGTATTTTATTGTTAAAAGTTATCCTTTTTATAATTTCTTATTTATATTTTAGGAGTATTAACAAAAAATTACAATATGTTTATATATTTTGTTACTTGAGATTGGATCTCTTAACTAATTGCTTGTGACAGTGAAACTCTTGAATGTTATTGTTTTGCCTATCTAGCTATGCGAATATGAACCTTAAAACGCTAGGATCATACGTCATTACATAATTAATTAAAAGCCCACAAGTATATAGCAAATTTATGTTAACGAAGCGTACGTGATGTTTAGCAAGTATCGTTTTACCGAGACAGTGTGGTCGTAAGCCTACGTCACAAAATGTGAACTGTTCAGGTAACACTTAATGACTATTGGGCGAAATGTGAACCGCTACTTGGCAAATTACCCCGAGCCTCTCCATTATGCTGTCTTTATGACTTTCACCAAAAAAGTAAAAAGACATCGACAAAAATTACTGCGTTCGGCCAAAGAAAGCGACTCGCTACAAAATGCTACGCCGTAGCTTCAGTTGACCTTAACCGTAGCTCGTAGTCGTTGATATATATTTTTGCGACACTAATTGTTTTGTAAATAATTGTATTTTAGCGTATAAAGATTACTCAGAGGAATGTAAAACGTTATATCTTTGGCCGTGAGACGGTGGGATCTCCATTTGGCATGTCTCCGGCATGATTACAATGTCGATCGGGAATGAAGAACAGCATGCGTTGCATACCTTTAGGTCTGCTGGCACTGCCTTAAAACACTATGTTTACGTGATTTTAATGTTACTTTGTGTTGGTTGTCTAGTTGTCTAATTTACTTGATTATACTTATAATTAAAAAGCGAATTAGTACGTAGGTACGTTCGGTTTATTTACATATTTTTTTTAGATTTCATTTTTGAGTTATAGCAGTGGTTGCTATTAAATTCAGATCTATTAGAATTTGCATTTTTTTAAAAGCAGTAAATTAATTTATATAAATTCTGTGTTTTAGTTCGTAGTAAAAAATATGTTAAATTTTAAAGAAGATTAAAATTTAACGTACACGCTACTCCATCCGAATGTATCGATTTATAATCGGTCAATGTCATGATCGATTGACCACTCTACTACTCGGGAAAACGTTGCACATTGAATGTACTATGGAAACCTACCTATGATAGTTGTACGTAACATTTCAGTTGTTGATCCATATGTGTTTAAAAATTCATGCATATGATACTGATTTGATTCAATTATCGATTATCAGTAGAGGTAATTTTCTCAGTCTTTAACGACTAGATGTCATCGGTATTTTTTACTTATCTATTGGATATGAGTCTCTTTTCAAGGTAGTTCTGTTGAAAAATACTTCAAGGCTTTAATTTTCAAAATACAGTACCGTTATTTACGTTAAAATTCAATTAAAAAAGTGATGTCAACTTATCGTTAAAAGTGGTGATCTAATTGTAGGTCACTCACCGTATGGCTGACACAGTGACACTACCTACCTATGTATTACGATGGTTCAGGTAATTAAGGCTTTTGGTATAACAACGCGTCTATTTATAACTTTGTTTTATAAGAACTATGATAAGTTTCTGACTTTGTGTTGTGCTTTGTGGCACAGCAGTATACATATAAAACAACTGATTTAGTTGTTAGGAGTTAAGATAATAGTACTTTTTTATAATAAATAGCAAATTACTTAAAATTGACAACTTATGTTTTCATTTCACTAATGAATTTTCTAAACTAAAATTCAATTACATTTTCCACCGAACAAAGCTTTTCCCACAATGTTCCACCTTTTAAATCCACAATCAAACAGAAGAATGTAAACACGTCTGCGTTTATCCAATTTAATCGCAAATAGTTCCGTTGTTCGAGGCTTGGGCTTGGCAAAAGATCGGGTTTTATTATTGTTAAATTAGACATTAGAGGAAAGTTAATGGTTATTAGTTGTCACGTCACCCGATTTATTTATTTCTTGAATACAGATGAAGATAAAATGGGTTGAATTTTATAATAATTTAATTGTAAAGTTTCTTTTTAATTAGAGCAAAGAAAAGAACAGGACTTGATTATGTTTTGTTTTTAGTATGTTTATTATTAAAAAGAAAGGGCAAATTAAAATAAAGAAACCAATTTTGTTAAGATAATGTGCGTTATAAGTAGCTCCGTTTTTAATTTGCGTCGCGGCTTATATTTAATAATCTCCTTCTTGCTCGGGTTTAACCAACAGTAAGATTCTATCTTTTGCAAGTTTTTTGAGTTTACAAAGACTGTTTCAATACCCGAATGAAAAATACAACATTTGATGTTATTAAGTAGTGTCAATACATAGTACACGTACATAACGCAACTTTGACAGAGCTTCATCATATTAGTGGTTTTAATTCATTAAAACAATAACGTAAAATACTGGGCTTCTTACACGAACTGAGTCCTAGCAATATGTTACTAGGCCGAAACAAATAAGTAGGTATATTTATTATTTAAGTAGTTTTAAGAATACTTGAAGAATTTTTACGGCGTTATATTTACAATTCATAACGATACGCTCTTTCTTTAAAACGGTTGAGTATTGAAATATATTATTGAGATAGTTAGTAAGTAAGTTGTTGAACATTTACAACTTCTTAATAGATGCAAATGACTTAAAACTCATGGGAAGCGAACTTATGTCAAATATCGACTTTAATGACGTTTGACAATGGATTTCATACGACTTTTAGGAAGATTTACGGAACGCCAAAATAAAGGCATTAAGAGTTTACGGCATCTTAGCTGAAATTCGGAGCTTAGCTTCTTTATTGCTTATTTAATTTTCCTTCTATTCGTGAGTTAATTTTGTTCTAAGAAAACTTATACCTATTACCATTTGAATAAATCTTCATGGTATAAATAAACAGTGTTAGGTTCGTATGTTCGTTCGGTATTGTGTGCAAGACTGTCTTTTAGTGCATTGGTCTTAAAAAATGTCAACTTGCAATGTCAGCAGAAATAATTTTTAAATAACAAGATGTTTTGAAAATCGACATAAGAATGACATTAGTTAACATGTTCTAGCAAATTATTATAAATTAAAGTTAACCAACTTAATCTAGACATCAATCACAGAATAAACTATAAATAATCAAAATTAGCGGCTAATTTTCAACACAAAGAACAAATATTTTGATTTCTGTATCCTGTGTTTTCTTGCATAACAATAGGTGTTATTGCTCCAGATATGAATAATGCTCGTAATAATCGCCTAGTTACTGAACGAACTACTACTAATACTGAGTATTTACTTTACTTGTAATAAAAGTTCGTGCGTATATATTTTTCTGAATTGATAATTATACCATCAGGGTTTTTGATCAAGCTAATTACACAGTTACTACTTACTGTCTATTAAGAAAACAAATAACTACCAAATAACAGATAATATGGTAGGTACTGAAAGTGACACATAAATCTAAGTTTATTACTTGCATCTAAGAACTGATTATCTTTTGTAAGAACATTGGCTACTCACTAGAGGCGACGTTAAAAATTGCCTAAAAGATGGTGAAACATACGAACATACACGCTTAAAGACTTTGATTTATACTATGTAATTTACCATCCTACTAATATTATAAATGTGAAAGTTTGTGATCATGTGAGGATGTATGGATGTTTCTCTCTTCTCTTGAAACTCTTTCACGTAAAAACTACTGAACGGATTTTGTTGAAACTTACAGTAATATAGGTTGAACATCAGAATAACACATAGGGTACTTTTTACCGCGGGAAAACTTTTCATTCCCACGGGAAACCGACCACGCGAACGGAGTCGCTGGCGGCGACTAGTTTAACATATGTTAATATTTTATGTTAATTGTTGAAGGGGGGCCACGCGAAGGCGGATTGGTGTGGCGCGGGTGCGCCGCCGACTGCGACGCCGAGGACGGCGCGGCGGGAGCGCTCGCCGACGGCAACACCAACCCAGGAGACAAGGTAAACTACACTCTAACACCTTCACAGACAGTTGGTATTAGCGTGGCATCATAAATTACACTCTTACACCTTCGTAGACAGTTGGTATTAGCGTGGCATCATAAATTACACTCTAACACCTTCATAGACAGTTGGTAGGTAGTAGCGTGGCATCAGTTTTAAGATTTACAATAGCATAGCTGACCACAATTCATGTTTATAGCATAGCAAATATGTACCAATTTGTATTGTTATGTGATATCACCAACCACCGTCAAAGCATCGGTTCTGAGTTAACGATTGTTGTTTTTAAATTGCGCTAAGCTGACAAAAAAAAGATAGCTACTTATAAAGTTTTTCGTATTTGACATGTTATTTGCCATTTTAACAGAAACTATTCTTATCGAGATGTAAGACATCCTTTAAACAGATTGCGTGCGTTGAGTTCCATTATAGGAAAGTTGCGATGCTTTGCAACCTTGAGCTGGTTTCTACGAACTGATAAAACTTTTATTCCTACCTATTATATTATTAAAGATGTGTACCTACTTACTGATGACAAAAGAACGTGATTTCAAAAGAACTCTTCAACGATCGATATTAGAAAAGCTCTCATCATTTTCAAGAAATTCTTGTTTACAAATAGATTTATTTCTTTGATAGGGTATTCTCAGTTTCTGATTGGATTTTATCAACTCTGCTTATAAAATAAGTGAAGAAATAAAGAAGGTTCTTTGTGTGTTTTACGTTGCTTCAAAACTACTTCATTAAAATGTTTTCTCATGTTATTTAGAAATAAAAAGTTATAAGATTTAAAAGAAAACATAGAAAAGGTCTTGAATTACGCGCTTTGCTGTATAAAAATGAATTATTTAGTAATTTTCAGACTGTGAAGGTGTTATTCTTATGACCTATCTTCTTTCTTGGTGTGTAGTCTATTTGAAGAAATAAAGAAGGTTCTTTGTGTGTTTTACGTTGCTTCAAAACTACTTCATTAAAATGTTTTCTCATGTTATTTAGAAATAAAAAGTTATAAGATTTAAAAGAAAACATAGAAAAGGTCTTGAATTACGCGCTTTGCTGTATAAAAATGAATTATTTAGTAATTTTCAGACTGTGAAGGTGTTATTCTTATGACCTATCTTCTTTCTTGGTGTGTAGTCTATTTTGTTACTACTCTTATGACAAATAAAAAAAAATTTGAAAAAATATATAGATTTTTTATCTGCTCTCAGTAGGTATTCCAATTTATACCATAATTACCTAATTACAATTATTTATTCCGTTGCCAGCTGGAGGGGGCGGACGCAGCTGCGGACGACCCTGTTCACCTCAAGAGACGGGTGGGACTCCTCAGTGGGGTGGCTCTAATCGTTGGCACCATGATAGGTTAGTGGCCAAACTTACCATAGATAAGTCTATGTTAGTGGGCTGAAACCACTCTCCATACATCCCCGGGCAGGAGTACCTACTTATTAAGGCCTTATAATACCTTACCTTCATAAACTCCTCAGTGGGGTGGCTCTAATCGTTGGCACCATGATAGGTTAGTGTCCAAACTTACCATAGATAGTCTATAGTTAGTGGGCTGAAACCACTCTCCATACCTACATCCCCGGGCCGGAGTACTCATTAAGGCCTTATCATACCTTACCTTCATAAACTCCTCAGTGGGGTGGCTCTAATCGTTGGCACCATGATAGGTTGGTGTCCAAACTTACCATAGATAAGTCTATAGTTAGTGGGCTGAAACCACTGTCCATACATCCCCGGGCCGGAGTACATATTAAGGCCTTTTCATACCTTACCTTCATAAAATTCGAAAATAAGTTTGTACTTAATGCTTTGTAAAAACGATCTACATAGTATCTCTATTTCCTTTACCATCCCTTCCTCTATTCATAACAAGTTACAATAGAGTTTTTTCGACTTAATTTAGTTTGAATGTTGACAAACCATGTTTTGTAAAACATTGACCAAAGGAATTTAAACTATCTAGAAAATTCTTTCGGAAAACCCGTTTTTATTTTTCTATCCTTATTATAAATTACACGTGATTAATAAAACCAAATTTATAAGGTAAAGAAACTGCCAAAATAAATCTTGGTTCAAACAAATAATGTCAAGATTACATTTAACTGCGAATACTCGTGATTTTTCTATACGTAATGTGAGTTTAGTTTACCGCACCCACATGTGACTAAAGAAAACACACGAAGATGCAAACACCGGCTATGATATAGACCTCGGGCAACCGTCGTCGGCTTTTAAACCAAATCACATGCTCATTGTTTACGTTACGTCTACAAACAAGCATTTATGAGAAATAAATCATCATGATTCATTTCTGCGTATTTTTAAAAAAGATAAACCCGCGTATGAAGAGAGAACGCGGTGCGTAGGCGCATTTTGACGTAACAGCATTTGAAATACTTTTGAATGTGTAACACAATATTAGATCGAGCGTCGAGGATGTTCGATAACGTTGAATTCTTTGCTTTCTTCCGTATTTTATAAACGAAATAGATTTATAAGATTATCTTATTTTCTTTTTTTTATTGTTTCAAGGGCATAGGTACGATTAAAGATTTGTTATAGTGGTCGAGGAGAGATAACATAACACATTTCTTTGATGCTTTTGTTTAAAAAAAAAGATACAAAACGCAGTTATCAAATAAAATTTAGTCTTTTTTACGCCAAGCTTGATGGGGTATTTTGCGATGGAGATATAAGATTAAACAGCTAGATTATATATTTTTTTATAGAAACATAACCAAGTAGCATATATCTGTTAATAAAACTTTTAAAAAGTTTAATCCATGTAGTTTTTTTTTATATACGAGTATATCGAAATACACCTTCAAGTCCCTGAATGTTCTATTTATTGATGATTTAAATAAATGTAAACAGGATCTGGAATATTCGTGTCGCCCTCTGGGATGCTGGAGCTTACAGGCTCAGTGGGCATAAGCTTCATTGTCTGGATGGCGTGTGGCCTGCTCTCGCTCTTAGGTAACTATCACTGCTTTGAATTGCTAACAACTTTATTTGAACATACTTTAATTTGGTCCGAGTATATGAAGCGATCTTTATAAAACAATTGATAACTATAAGTGTGAATATAAATATTTGAAATAACATAAGTACGTGCCTGAGGAACTTTATAACCAGAGAGTACTTAAACTTGTAGAGAGTAAATAAACATAAGACACATAAAGACAAACATCTTGATCTCGTCTATACGACTGCGACTCTAGATTTTCCGAGATTTCACATCTGTAAACAAACTGGATATTGAAAAAATCCAATCTTTAACCGTCTACGTTCCGTCTCATAAAACCGTTTACTTTCCCGCAGAAACAAACTCCAATTTATCGAAAAGCTTCTTGTCCGATGAGGGCTTCCAATAATAATGACGTAACTAACTCAGTTTTCTTGTTACTGTAGCAGTGAGCTTTCGTCGATGAAAGCTTTATAGACAAAAGCTTTTTAAAAGGCTATAAAACAAGTGCTTTTAGTTAAAATATAATGTTTGTAAAAGCTCAAGTAAATAGCGATTTAGAAGAAGTGTTTATAGTGATGTTAAAGTAGGTATGCTTTAGATCTTTTAATTTAAGACTAGCCATAATATATCACATAGATATTCACTTCTTGGGAGTAGATATCGTTTTTTTTTTACCAAATTTTTCAAAACATACCGATCGAGTGTAATCTTCAGCCACTGGGAAAACTTTTAAGGTTTTTGAGATCATGGTTTTGAAATCAATCAAAATGAGCTAGAGCTATTTGAATTATTTATACCTATTAATAGATCATTGTTTAAGTTATCATCACAATCAAACAGTTTTTGCCGTAATACAGGTACTTATGATGATAAGGTTAATGGTGATAATAATTACCTACAGACATTTACATAGACCAGCAACTAATTATCACTTGGCAAAAGCTCACAGACCGAGTCATGAGAAAGTTCGTGTCAATTAAACTGCGTCTGTTTTCCATTATTCTAAACTATTTGTTTGAAGGTTCCGGGTTCGATTCCCACTAGGGTGTACCACTAATTTGGTATTTTTCAAATTATGTACATGTTTATCACGCACTAACGGTGAGGGAAAAACATCGTGAGGAAACTCCCATGATTGGATAATAATCCATTATGTGATCCACCAGCCCGCACCGAGCCAGCGTGGTGGTACGGCTCAAACCCTCTCGCTATCCGAGAAGGAGGCCTGTGCTCAACTATGGGACATATAGGCTATTTATTTATTTTATTTGTTTGTTCAGGAGCGCTAGCTTACGCGGAGCTGGGTACGATGAACACGTCCTCTGGAGCGGAGTATGCGTACTTCATGGATGCGTTCGGAGGGCCGCCTGCATTCCTCTTCTCATGGGTAATTTAAGATATAAGGCTTTTAGATGTAGTAATAAAGAGTCGTAAAGACTAATTAATAAAACACTTACTAACGTTTGGGGAAAACGTGAAAGAGAATAAAAGAGTTTAAACGTTTTAAAGCTTTATATTGAAAGCATAAAATTGAGTTTAATGTTATGTGCTCACATTCCGAGCACGAAAATATGACTGAGTCTAGAAGGAAGCTGTCAATATGCCATTGTTTCCTCTTCAGAATCTATTTGAATAATATAAAATAATAGCTGCCAGTATTCAAGCAATAAGTCTCCTACATAGTGCTTATGCACATTACACACTTTAAAGTGAAATTTCAATGAATTGAGCTCGGCTAGGTTGCTTGACGTAAGTTACAATGTATTTACGTAGATTATCTATGTATTTATGGTGGTGAACTGTAAATAAACACCAATACCTAATATGTGGACAAAGTAAACAAATCAAAAACATGTGTAGGTCATATAGACTTCTATTCGTTCATTAAACTCTTCAATTGCCAATAATCAGTCAATTACTGAAGTGCCTGATCGATTTTAGGAACAATGTGTAGCATTCCGTTTACTTACACTGGGTTAAAAGCGATCGATTGCTTAGTAGTCAACAAGTACCTATAGGTATGTGAATATGAGTCAGTATCGAATAGCAAATCAGTGTTGAGTTCGAGACACAATATTGACTATTGTTCTTTAGCAACGTTGTTCGTTATCATTTCGGTAACATATCGCAATTAGTTCAAGTGGTACCTACTAAATTTTTCCGATAAAAATAATGATACATGTGTAGGTATTAAACAAAATTACTTCCTTTTGGTTTTAGCGTAGTTTTTGTAAAACAAATTATCAATATTTTAAATAACGTTAAACTGCCTTCAGAGCGGAGCAGCCTTTTTTTTAAATGAAACGTCTAAGAAAATTTTTATACTTAACCAAAAATGGTTTTTACTAGCCTTTTATCTTGATACA
This sequence comes from Emmelina monodactyla, assembly GCA_916618145.1. Taxonomy (NCBI): domain Eukaryota; kingdom Metazoa; phylum Arthropoda; class Insecta; order Lepidoptera; family Pterophoridae; genus Emmelina; species Emmelina monodactyla. The sequence goes on along the minus strand of OU745304.1, from coordinate 7,096,266 downwards.
ACTGAATTCCAGGTTTCAACATTGGTGCTGAAACCGTCCCAAATGGCAATTATCTGTTTGAGTTTTGCGAAATACGCCGTGGAGCCGTTCATTTCAGAATGTGAGCCACCGGCCGCCCTTGTCAAACTCGTCGCGGTCATTTGTATCGGTGAGTCGAATTTCTGTATAAATATATAGCTGAGCAACAGACAAAGCCGGCAATCCTAATTGGTTACAATGCCTTTGAAAGCCGCAAGGTTAAATGGACAAAAAGAAGAAAAAGAGAACCAAACATATCATAAAAGTTTTTACGATTTGTTGTTATTGGGACCTAAAGGGTCGCAGGACTCGCTAGAGGGTTTGATTTCCCGAGGGAGGGCCGACGACTCTTCCATGTTTTACTTTGATTTCCTTGTAGTTGTAAACACATTTATGTTTACGTTAGAAACTCATCTACTTAAAAACAATTGTTGTTTATCTCGTAAGTGAGTAAGAATAATAATACTAAAATTTTGAAGTCGATTTTATAAATATTTTATTCTACTACAGTAATGATTCTGGCAGTAAACTGCTACAGCGTGAACTTAGCCACCAACGTTCAGAACATCTTCACCGCCGCGAAGTTGGTCGCCATTGCCATCATCGTTTGCGGAGGGGCCTACAAACTCATATTAGGTAATAACTGAAACCACAGCAGCCGTCAGCTTTCTGTCACACATTTTTGTCCATCCCCTGTTGCATATCTCTAAAAACCCATTCACTTGAAAATTTGTACATAAAAAACGACACTCTTGGCAATTGATACCAAGTAGATAGATTTGGCATTAGACATTAGTTCCCTTTCATTGCCCCTCATGACACCACTAACATCACGTGTCCGCCATAACATCATCTAGTCATAATGGGATGTGTATATACAACAACTGAAGTAGGTTATGTCCGTATGGTGCAGGCAACACACGACATTTACAGGAGCCCAACTTCGGCAGCAGCACGGCCACCGTGGGAAACGTGGCCACTGCCTTCTACACGGGCTTATGGGCTTATGACGGATGGAACAATCTCAATTATGTGACTGAAGAAATTAAAAATCCCTCCAAGTAAGTGGTATTCCATTACATAAACATGCTGGGGAATCGATATTTACAGCCAAACGACCAAACAGTATACCTACCCTTAATTAAATGACCAAACTATACTACGGTAACTCTAAAAACAAAATTCTATAGCCATTTTAAGAAATCCATAGGTTGTTTTGAAACGGTTGTTTTAGATCAATATTATGCATTCCCGACAGACTTGAAGCTCATATTGTTCAAAAAATATTCAGCTCTAGATAGTTCCCACTGGAGATAATTGACATAACGAGTCGTCTACTCGTAGGAACCTGCCATTGAGTATAATAATCGGCATCCCGCTGGTAACGCTCTGCTACGCGCTCGTCAACGTGTCGTACCTGGCGGTGATGTCGGTGAGCGAGCTGATCGACAGCGAGGCGGTGGCCGTCACCTTCGGGAACCGGATGCTGGGGCCGCTGGCGTGGCTGATGCCGCTGGCCGTCACCATCTCCACCTTCGGCTCGGCCAACGGGACGCTGTTTGTTGCTGGCAGGTGAGATCATTTTCTATCTTCAAGCCTCTGCTGGCAGGTGAGATAACTTTCCATCTTCATGCCTCTTTAAGGAACTTAACAGTACGTCTTCGGATTACGACGTAGCATGTAAAATGACCTCGTTACGCCTACGAGCCGTTTAACCAAAAACCTAATCATGACCAAAAAAATTATTAAAGGTTTCAGTTTTTTTTTTAGTTTAGGCTTTTTGAACAAATTATAAATTATGCATTTAAGCACAATAATTATAAATTTACATATCTAGTTGTTTTGCAGGTTGTGTTTTGTGGCATCACGCGAGGGGCACCTCCTGGACATATTGTCTTATGTCCACGTGCGAAGGTTCACTCCGGCTCCTGGACTTATTTTCCACGTGAGTTTCTTAATCACGTCACCCGTCCAAAGTAATACCCACTTTATATATGTTTAAACATTTATCTTTTATTTTTAGTCATTGATTGCGGTGGCGATGGTGCTGTACGGGACGATAGATTCACTGATCAATTTCTTCTCGTTTACCGCTTGGATTTTCTACGGGGGGGCGATGCTGGCTCTGATTGTGATGAGGCATACTAAGCCGCATGCGCGTAGACCCTACAGGGTAAGACTTTAGATTATAGAACTTTCAATGTTGTTGTTTAAAATGACTCTGTTTCATAAGTAAAACGAATAATGGTTTTTAGTAATCTCTATGACATAATTGTATTGCTTGGAGTTAAAAAAATATATTCTAACATGGCTCTTGTAGTACTGTCCCACAGATTTCTTTAAGTCTGTTGTTTACTAACTTCCTGGTTGGAAGATATACAAATGGGGCTATTTGGAAGTCGATATCTAAAAAAAACCACTACCTATCCTTGAAAAAACTTCAGTTCCATAGAAACAAAGATCTAATCCTAAAAGCACCTAACTACTTAACACCAACAACATTTCTCCATAGCTCTACACCACTTAACATTCGCAGGTGCCAATAATAATACCTTACCTGGTGCTGGTGGTGTCGGCGTACCTCGTGGTGGGCCCCATCGTGGACCAGCCGCAGTGGGAGTACCTCTACGCCACCGGGTTCATATTCGCGGGACTGCTCGTCTACTTACCATTTGTCAAGTGGGGATTCTCGTTGCCTTTTATGGGTAAGTGTTCTTTCGAGGTTTAGGACAATAACGTAAACATCTTTGGTTCCTTTGGTTTCGTATGCTTGTTCATTATTTTTAAAAGTAAGTTGGCCCCATAATGGCTCCGTTAATACGGTCCAAAGGCTTGATTTGAAGTTGGCGTTTGGTAATTAGCGATCTCTGAACTCTTAAATCTCTCACGGTTCGTTCTTACAGACATTTAGAACGACGTCTTTTCATTAACTCTTTTGTCGGTAGTTTTACTACCAATATTTTTAACCTAACTCTTGAACATCAGTAATGTTGTATGATTTATCTAAAAATTTTATGATGGTCGTGTGTTTCCAGATAAAATAACGGTGTTCCTTCAAATGGTGCTAGAAGTGGTGCCAACGTCGACAACCTTCGAGTACTAAACACGAGTCAGCTGGACTATAAACGCATTTGAGACAAAAATAGACATTTTACTTTCAAGCATATCTCAATGTTTTCGGTTTTTAGATAGTTGGTTAGTTAGGTTTAGAATAACATTTGTAGTTTATCCACCTCCTAAGTAAGACGCTTAGATAGTAAAAGAGAAGTATAAAATTATAAGTAGAATTTTCCGCAATTTTGTTTTGTGAAAATTAACATTGCTGTTTTGATCTCCGTTAAACCGCTTTTTACGTTTCCAAAGCCAGTTTCCAGTACCATATGTGCGATCTAAGTAAAACTCACAAAAGGTTATTGGAAACGGTACTTTATTATGCATAACATAAAATTTATTTATGTGCAATAGATATTACCTGTATGGACAATGTAAGCCCCAAATAAAATATGCCTCGTATTTGTAAATAGCGCGTCTCTACTGATCTGTGCAAAATGCCTTAAAATCGGAGGTGGTAAAATTGTTTGTAATTATGTGAAGTTAAATTAAATGGTTGTTAATTTGACTGAAAAACATGTTCCTTAGGATAAATTACGTTGAATTATATCTGTTGGTAAATTATTTAAATTAAAAATGCTTATCCGTGTCATTAACAGGCACGCACACATTTTGGTTACATTCAAAAGTGTAAAATAATGATATTAAAACGTAAAGGGAGATGTTTTTCTATTGTTTCATCTTATGTTTGCTAGTATCGTGTAAAGCCAACTAGAGCAATATGGTTTTTAAAGTTGTTAGAGTAGTGTCATGGAACATTTCGTTAGATTGCACGAATCATTCCTATTTGGGCCTTGCGTAATGCGATTAGGGTACTTAGCCTTAGCACAACTTATAAGTAGATTAAGCAATTTTAAGGTACAAGACGAAAGGAGTAAAACCTGGCAGGTTCCAAAGTGTAAAGTTATTCTAAGGCTAGAAATTGAGTAGTTATATTAAATATAGCATACAGATTTCTAGTACCCATCGCAGAAGCTAGGAGTCCTAATGTTGTCACCGCGAGCGATTGTGCTAAACTCGCGGTCCAGTAGCTCATCAGCTCATGACATAGTCAACCGTAGACCCAAAAGTGTTTCATTTTGATAAAAATATTTTTTATTATTGTTTTTTGCAATATATTTATTACAGGTGGTAAACTTAAATATGAATCTCCATTCTTAATTTAATTCTAGACTCCGGCGGCCGCGATATTCGTAAATTAAAAAAGTTATGCTTACTTCTTATTGGAAAAAGAGCTTACATATTTGTACTTATAAGAGTGTAGAGGAGTCTAGGGTTAACGTTTAATTGTTATCACGATGTTAATTAAAGACTAAACAGTGTGTTTTCTAACATAAATATAAAATACAGAATAATCCGACTGTGTAGTTCCGCGACTGGTAAATATTGGTCCTATCATTCCTTACCGGGGCGGGACGAAGCACCGGCGAGTGGTTTTATTAAATATATTTTTATATTTATTGACTGTAATTGAGATTTCTCAGAAATGTTTTAATATTTAGTATAGATTAAATATTATAATAAAAAATAAAAAAAAATGTCGGAAGAGTATTTTCGGTCAATCGTTTTACAAAATCATAATCGAATGGGCACACAAAAGTACACACCTAAACATGTGATATTGTTGAGTAAAACGATGTTTAATTTATAAATACATGCATATAAACAGATAATTACTATTAAATACATTCTTAATACGAAAATAGGTACTTATCTCTGAAAGAGATCTATTTATTGTTGCAACTACGATTGGAATAAAATATAATTTTAAATAAAGACATTTAAAATTCAAATTGCGTTCAGTTATTTTTGTCCTCCTTTATATTTAACCTTTGCATTTTTATTTACAATGTCTTGCTTTCGATCTCGGGGCCTGACACTGTTTATTCTGACTCTTTAGTTAATTAAATGTACTTTAAGTGCAATTTGTGGATTAATTAGGTAAACTCTCTAAATAAGCTATTCCATTCCTAAATGAAACTAGAAATTAATTTGTAAATAATGAACAGGTATTTCTCTTTTAAATTACTTAACCCCGAAATCGAAAGCAATCTTTTATTTTAACACAGATAATTTAAATAAGCTTGATCCTTAAAATCGATCTCGTTATTAATTTTTTTAGGTAAAATAAAACTATACAAACATTATCAACAATGTTTATTGATGTCATAAACAAAGATCACAGATCTTCGAACGATCAACACCAACTCATAATATTTCAGCTACTAGTTATTATAAATATAATGTTTTGATATAGAAAATTTGTATGTCTTATATACAATGCTCTAAATAAAACTAGCTTCCTACTACTTCAACTACGTTCAAAGTACATAAATAAATGATACGACAAAATTTTATCTTTGCAAAAAAACAAAAGTAATAAAAAACTTTACAAAAAGGCATTCATTTCAAAATACATGTCAAGATTATAATAATGCTCTATTATAAAAATATTCTATTATATAGTTAACTTACAAATTTTACATATATTATGTAGTATGCCGAAACATTATCAAACTGGTGTGAATTGACTTAGAGCGATAGTTTCAAACTTCTATTCCAAGATCTCAGGGCCCTCAGACCTAACCATTTTTCCGAATCAAATGTATGTAGCAAAAAATAGTGTAAATATGTACTAAAACACAGACTTACTTGGTAAGATTTAGTTTCTTTGTTGCACACTAAAATCTACTAATTTGAAATCAGCTAACTACACTTTTTACATACACCTATAACCACAGTTCAACCACACTTACATTGGCCACAAATATGTGACAAAGTTTACTTTGTCTTATTTACTTTTACATACCTACTTACACAAATTCATTCTCAACATATTATTGGTCAAAAATAAGTTAGGTCTGGGGGCCGTCGAATCTTGGACCATTCTGGCTATTGTTAATAGTAACTATTACTATGTGATAACATTTATTAAATCTACAACAAACCTAAAATCTAAGATGCGGCTTATTTTTCATCATGTGCCTGAAACAAGATAATGAGATTAAGATTAAGATTTGTTTAAATCCTTTTTTAAGAGCTTGTTTTGTATACCCAAATAAAATAATAATAATAAGTATCATTTGTAGTGTACAAACCTGCCTAGCGTTTCCCAGAACCATTTATGAAAAGTGTTTAATAAATAAGTGTAATAGAGCGTCTCCTCAAACCATAGTTTTGTGATTTACCGCCGATCTCAATATTCTACTATAGTTAAAACCTCTATAATTGGAAACTGCTAATTTTGTTCTTTGTGACGTGTTTCTATCATTTCCATATCAACAGCTATCTACCATAGTTCATTGAGACACAAAAACATGGATAATGGTTACCATAGTAACACAAATAACAAGGCGTCAAAGATTAGTAGAATATTGAGTTTGGCCGTTAGTGATCAATTACTACTATACATATGGAGTATAATATTCAGTATACTGATTTGTCGAGCGTCTCCCAGAACCATAGTTTTGTGAACAAGTATTCTTTCATAAAAAAAAAACAAATAATATTCAAGTGTAACACAGTATACTAACTTGTCGAGCGTCTCCCAGAACCCCAGCAGCGCGGCGCGGTCGAGATGCCGCTTGGTGCGACTCAGGTTGATGACGGTGACCGCCCAGCGCGCCACGTTCACTTCAGGTGAACCTGGTGTGGTGTGGTGATAGATAAACAAGTGTAACACAGTATACTAACTTGTCGAGCGTCTCCCAGAACCCCAGCAGCGCGGCGCGGTCGAGATGCCGCTTGGTGCGACTCAGGTTGATGACGGTGACCGCCCAGCGCGCCACGTTCACTTCAGGTGGAACGTGGTGTGGTGTGGTGATAGATAAACAAGTGTAACACAGTATACTAACTTGTCGAGCGTCTCCCAGAACCCCAGCAGCGCGGCGCGGTCGAGATGCCGCTTGGTGCGACTCAGGTTGATGACGGTGACCGCCCAGCGCGCCACGTTCACTTCAGGTGAACCTGGTGTGGTGTGGTGATAGATAAACAAGTGTAACACAGTATACTAACTTGTCGAGCGTCTCCCAGAACCCCAGCAGCGCGGCGCGGTCGAGATGCCGCTTGGTGCGACTCAGGTTGATGACGGTGACCGCCCAGCGCGCCACGTTCACTTCAGGTGAACCTGGTGTGGTGTGGTGATAGATAAACAAGTGTAACACAGTATACTAACTTGTCGAGCGTCTCCCAGAACCCCAGCAGCGCGGCGCGGTCGAGATGCCGCTTGGTGCGACTCAGGTTGATGACGGTGACCGCCCAGCGCGCCACGTTCACTTCAGGTGAACCTGGTGTGGTGTGGTGATAGATAAACAAGTGTAACACAGTATACTAACTTGTCGAGCGTCTCCCAGAACCCCAGCAGCGCGGCGCGGTCGAGATGCCGCTTGGTGCGACTCAGGTTGATGACGGTGACCGCCCAGCGCGCCACGTTCACTTCAGGTGGAACGTGGTGTGGTGTGGTGATAGATAAACAAGTGTAACACAGTATACTAACTTGTCGAGCGTCTCCCAGAACCCCAGCAGCGCGGCGCGGTCGAGATGCCGCTTGGTGCGACTCAGGTTGATGACGGTGACCGCCCAGCGCGCCACGTTCGCGTCCATCTTCATCTCGTCGAACTTCAGGTGGAACGCGCAGACTATAATGGAAAACTTTTTTTTTTCTATATGTCTTTTTAACACGTTTTGCTACATTATAAACAAAACTACCAATCTCGAGAGATCTCAAAATTGGCGAGATCTTAAATAGAATAGGGGGATCGACCGTATACCTCGGAAAGATATCTTCTAAATTAATCGGCTTCTTAGTATAATCTTTTGTGCAATAAAGAGGATTTGTATATTTGTATAAAGTAGACAAGGAGAAAAAACTGTTAAATATTACCACACTAGTTTTGAAAAAAAAAACTCTACTAATATCTTAATTAACTCCGCCTTGCGATTACATTAGCAGCTTCACGAATTCCCGTGGGAAACAGTAATTTCCCCCTGTAAAAACTACTCTTTTAATTCTATATTCTATTGCATCCAACAACAAGTTTCTATACCCAAGCCAATTTAGCATCATTTGCGTAATAAACACCAATAAAATCATCGTTATCATGAAACATACTATTAGCGAAGATCTGCACGGGGTTCCCGTCCCAGGGCCAGCCCTTGAACTGCCAGGCGGGGCCCTGCACGAACACCGCCACCACGCGGTCCCACTCCGCCGCCGACAGCCGGCTCGGGTTGTCCACCACGCGGTATGGAACCTGTCCACCAATAACATAACAAATGAGCCACATGTATATAAGGTACGTTACAATTTTACTTAGATATTACCGCGCGAAATCCCGGATAGAGTAAAAACAACATGTATGTATTACTAGTGGCCGATCGCGACTCCGTTCGCTTGGAAGTCGGTTCCCCGTGGGAATGAGATGTTTTCCCGCGGTAAAAAGTATCCTATGTGTTATTCTGATGTATAACCTATATTACTGCAAAGTTTCATCCAAATCCATCCAGTAGTTTTTACGTGAAAGAGTAACAAACATCCATCCATCCATACATCCTCACAAACTTTCACATTTATAATATTAGTAGGATTAAAGAACAATATTTATTGGCCTTTAGATTAATAAAAAATAAAACATGTAGCCGCCATTAGATTCAATCCAAATCCGCGTTTACCAGTGACGCCAACCAGTGATGTCCATCGATTGCTAGGTATGTCCAGTTACCGATTACTTTTGTTTAAAAGCTAATAGTATGTAGAGTTTATGTGTTAAAAAAATCTGGAATGGAAGTTCCGTATTGACTACACTTGTGTCTAATTCCTGTACTCGCAAAAAAAGGCTCGCTTAAAAGGATTGAATTTGTTACCAAACGTGATTTCATTTGAGTGAACTGCTATTCTCCAAGATGAAGAATAGACAAAAGTGATTTATGCTCTATTCCAAAATCATTTCAACCAGTTAATGAAACATACGAACAAACATACACATTTTCATAGTAAAGATACAATAACAATTAATCTAAAATATGTTCAAGGAAATTTTTTGACCGACAGCTTGCTATAGAAGTACTGCTAAATAAACTTCCTTTCTTTCTTTTTTTTCTTCAGGTAAGAAACGGCATCAGAAACTTACCGTTACGCTACCAGGGTTGTTTGGCACATTGTGTTCTCCGGGACCTTTCCTACGTTGGAGTAACACTTCATTCTCACGGACAGACCCCTCGGCCTTCTTCTGCTCAACTGGCACAAATCTAAGAAAATAATGAACTTTTTAAAAATAGAATAACAAAGTAAAAGCAAATATTATTATTTATTATTTATATTTATACGGTTTTATTAGCTAGAGAGTTTCATGACCAATTACTTTAAAAATATATATAAAAAAATACCTAATAAAGTCTACTGCTTCTTTGTTTATTCGAAAAGAGCTGTGTATCATACTACACATAGAACAATTTCGACATTAATGTCTAATTGTAGTTTATTCATAAAAGTGATAGGTATGGTGTCGCAAACTTTCTTTATGCTACTGCTATAAATTAAACTGCTATTTGTTCAGCGCAAGTGCAACAAATTCAATTATTTCCAACAGTAACTAAACCGCAAAAGCAAAGCTAAAAACAAATTTTCTTGCATATCAATGCAATATATGGGGTGTAAAAGAACCGCTTCCGAAAACAAAATCTGGGCATTGCTGCTGGAGGGGTACTGGTTACGTTTTGAGCAAAAAATTTAATTTGCAATGTAAATAATCGCTCCTGAACCGACAGTTGATGTGTGAGCGATGATTTCAAGCGGTGAATATGACTTTTCAACCCTTAATAACTTTTTTAAATTGAGTTTTCTGGGTATACTGTTAATGAATTTAATTACTATTGAGGCTCAAGAATACATGGTTTCAGGCTTCGGAAGTGGTCTTTTTACACCCGTAATTAACTAGCTTACTTAAGATCCTGCAGCATATCCTTCACATTGTACATGGTAATCAGCGCCGTGGCCGCCGCCGGTATAATAATGATCGGCGTGCGCGAAGGCCTCTTCCCGGCGGCGCCCGGCGGAGGCCTGGCGGCCGATATGGGAAGCATCTCCCGACGACCGGTGGAACTGGGGGTTGATTGGGGACCGGTCTCTGGGTTGGGGGGAGAAATTTGAGTAAGTTGATGAAAGTGACGACCTCTGTGGTGCAGCGGTGTATACACCGGACTGCTAAGCAGATGGTTCCGGGTTCGATCCCCGGGTCGGGCCAATTTCGAAAAATAGTTTGTTTGTTCGATATTGGCTCGTGTCTGGGTGAAACTAGGTTCTCCCGTAGTCCATTGTGTGGTACCTATAACACAAGTGCTTAATGCAACTTACCTTAGGGCCACATAATTGGTGTGTTAGTAAAAAAAAAAGTGTCTAAGTTATGGGTATAAAAACTTGGAAGTAAACTTTAAGGTCAATAAATAACAGTTTTAGCGGAATATAGAGTTTTTATCTTCATGAAATATGTATACACAGAGTTATTATAAAATTCTCTACCTGAGCTTTGATCTGTAAAAACAATGGAAAAATCAATAATTTTGTTTGAAAATTGTAATGAGTTATTTGAAATATGTTGATTTTATAGTATATGCAGAGTAAAATATAATGGCTCGTATTGTGGGTTACCCTATTGTGCTTAAAATATATACTTACGTGGCATTTGTCTTGGATGATTTGGAGTTTGAGGAGCCCTAGCTGCCACTGGCACACTTGGTCCTTCCGTCACAGACTTCAGTGTCATTCCGTGGTATGTCCCCATAGTGTCAATTTTGAAACCCTCCGTTTCTGTAAACAAAAATTGACTTTAAAACTTGCTCTTTGATGAAAAAATGATTGACAAGAGATTAATGACATTTAAATGTTACCTTCTTTTTGCCTAATAAATCTTTCCTGATCGTATCTGTTGTATTGAGTTTGTTGTGCGGGTAACACCGGCTGTGGCATTACTACTGGGGGCGGTCTGGGTGCACCAGGTCTGCCTTCTTCCCTTGCCCTAATACTGCCTAGTAATGCCAATATACTCTTGGCAAATATCTAGAAATAGATTATAAAGAGGTCACATATTAAACTTTATGCTACAAACAAAATTTCCTATAAAAGTGTAATTGATTTCCGAAACAAACCATTTTAAATGCAGTTTGATGCAATTTTAATTAGAATCATTACTAGTTCAGTCTTTTTGAACAGAATATAATAAGGGCTAAACAATATGACAACTAAATAATTTTAATAATTATTAATAACTTTACACATGATGAATTTTAGAAATGTTTTGAACTAGAAGTTATGGAATAACAAAAAAACCATTGGGTAACTTAATTTCTTTGTATACCTTTCCATTACTCTGTAAAACTGTAGTTCTAGTCCTCCACTGCCTTTCCCTGCTTATAATGTCTTTGGTAAGGTCTACATCATAATCAAGAATAGCCCTTAAGTCTGATCCAACAACACCTAGGCTATCAGCGAAATCATTGCTTTTAATTGTAGTCCTTTTCTTAGCCAATCGCTTAGCCTTGATAGCTGCAATCTTCTCAACGGACATAGCCTCCGAAAGAGATCTAAAATATGAAGTTAAAAGCTTAATAAAATGTAACCAGATTAAAACACCAAATGTATAACCAAACAGTAGCTTTAATAATTGGTTTTATGGGTTATAAACCCAGTTATACATTTTGGGTAAGTATAACAAATAATAAGTTTTATTCTATGATTACCATGCCAGTGTAACCATAAGTGGAAGGCTTGTTTATTATGACAAAAGCAAATGTATCCATATTAGTGTAATGTTCTAAAGTAATTAAAGTTTTCAATATATTGGTAATGAAAAATAATGGTTTAATAAAATATGAATATACAATTTAATTCCTGGAGAAAAATGATTTTACATAATACTATTCAACTGATCCCAATTTAAACTATTTGGTGTGAAAAGAGTCATCCTTACTACAAGAAGTCTAAAATGGTTGGCTATATGCCAAATGAGTGGAAGACGCAATTGAATCAGTTGCAGTTGTTCTCATTATTATAGTTATAAAACATTTCATAATAAAACAAAGTAAAAGATGTTATTTATATTGGACATGTCTGCAGTGTGTGTTGCTATGATTTTAAATCCACAGATCTATAGAATCCACACACAAAAACTAGATATAACTAAGTGATACTAACTTGATATTGTCAATAGTAACAGATGCCTCTTTGGGTGCATCAAGACGAGCAGCGAGCTGTTCCCGCACCTTCTGCACTTGGGTTTCCTCAATGCGAGGTTTCTTAGCAGCTGATTCTCCTCCATCATGATCATGGGTTCTTTTTACCTATAAAAGATACCATAGACATGTCACAACATTGAATACTTTCAAATCCTTAGAGTTCTTGTGGTTCTGTAAGTACCTGAGTTGGTATTTCTAAAGGAGCACTTTTATCAATCGAAGCACAAGTAGCTGTCTCTCCATTTAAATAAGCCAAAAGTTCCTTACGATCTGGACGACGCACTGCAGGAATATTAGCAGCCTGAAAGTAAAATTTGATCAGTTACATCACCATACCTTTAGATCTACCATATTTTAACAACTTAGTAAGGTTTACTTACAGCAGCTTGTCGTACATAAACTGGATGAGTAAGTTGAATATTTTTCAGTATAAACAATAGACACTCTAATGTATAATACTCTTTGATACTGCCTTCTTTTCCAGATCTAAAAACGAAAACGTATGCTTACTTTGTAGCCCGAAATCTTTATGATTATGCTGATTAGTAGGAAACTCACCCCCATATAAGATAGTTAGTTTTCACATTTTTTGGCCACGAGAATTCGCCAAAAATAATTTGGTTGTCACGTTCAATTATTTCTTTTTTGTTTACATTGTACTGTCGAAGTAAGCTAAGAGGATCCGCCATGATTCCCTTAGTTTTCTAAGGCACCACGTATGTTATTTTAATAATTCACTACACTAAGCAAATAAATGGAATCACTAAAAAATATTAGAAACCGTCACAACGTCCTAAAATATCAACAAACTCATGTTTTTGCAAAATAAATGCGATGCTTCTTCGTTTGACACGAAACACAGCAAAATGCACGGCGCTGTGTGATTCCAAGTTAAAAAAACGAAATCTCAATTTTTTTTACATAACACAAAAAGAGTAAAGAAAATTGTTCATATATTAATTTGTCATTTGTGTTTTTTGTTTAAAAATACTGACATAAAAATGTTTAGGTCTTTGTTCGCGGTCCTGGTACTTTCCCATTCGAAATAAGTGGTTTGAAAATACTACAATAGTAATAGTAGGGTGGTTACTATTCTACGGGAACCACTTCAAATACCTTAAAACGCGGTGCCCAAAAAATCTAATACTTACCATTTGTTTGAATATAATAATATGTACTGTAAAGGCATATTCATCACACGAAAAGAAGAAATGGGTAATTACGTAGGTACCCAGTGCATTATGTTGTGTAAGTACTTCATAACCATTTTTACATAGTGTAAATCTAAGTCGCTAATTCTGTCTGTTTGTATGTTTGGCCGCTAACTCCTCCTTAAGTACGTTACGGATTTAAATGCAGTTTTGTCCATATTTTAGGGTATTTATTCATTGAAATTTGTAAATAAAGAACGTTTAGATATTTTTTTTAAAGTTTCGCGAAAATGCAAAGGTTCGCGAGCAAGTCGGCAAAATAACACCATTGCGAAGCGTGGGCGGGTCGCTCGTACTACATAAGTGCATACATAATTTCTAAATCTATTTCTTCCATCCAATCCGTAAGAATTAGCTGCATAACTAAGGATGAATAATTTAAACTATCTACTTGTAGATTATTATTTCAATTATTTATTTGATTAAATTAACTGAGAACTAGTGACCCACCTCTATTTACCACGGGTGCAATGTTAGATGACAAAACCGATTGTTTCAAATGAAAAAATCACAACATACTAAAATAACTTAGGTACCAAAATCAGTTTGGTAGCATAACAAAAGACTCTAACAGTGACTTTGTTACAATTAATCCTTAATAATAATGAAGAAGTAATCCGATGCCGGTAATAAAAAAATATCTAGGTACTTTCTCACTGTAATTAATTTAGGCATGTACAACATGTCCAGGAGAACGATTTGCGCAGTGCTATTTCACAGAAACAGTAGCTTTTGGCGGTGGTTCGTGTATGACGTGGGCGGGCATTTCATCGGAAGGAAAAACAGAACTTGTTTTCGTTCCTGGTGGAGGTCGTGGAGGCAGTTTGACTGCTGAGAGATATGTGGAAAACATTCTTCTTGAGCATGTTATGCCCTACGAAAATTTCATCGGCGATGATTTTATCCTAATGCATAATGCCCGCTGCCAATGCTGCCATACGTCAAGAGCCTCTCGTCAATTTCTAGACGAGTTGAATATTCGCAGTATGAACTGGCCAGCACTTAGCCCTGACCTCAATCCCATTGAACACTTGTGGGATGAGCTCAAACGAAGGGTCCGAGCCAGGAATCCAGCCCCTGATAACGTCGAAGAGTTGAAGACAGCGCTTTCAGAGGAGTGGGAAGGAATACCTCAAGATGTGGTGAAAAAGCTCATCAGCTCCATGAGGAACCGCTTTAGAGCGGTAATAAGGGCAAGAGGGGGTAACACAAATTATTAAATTTAATAATAAAAGAAATATTAAACGAATTTTTGTTTTATTTAATTTTCAACATCCCTGAATTTTATTAAAGTAACTACTGTTTTTTAGCTCAAGCTTTAAGCTTGTGTAAATTCAAAATTCATAGGTAGATTTTAAATTTAATGGTCTCATTTTAAAGTTGAAAGACTAAGCTTTTCAAAAAAGTTAAATCTAGGGTGGATAGGTTAAGCCGTAACTGAAAAAAACAGACTTTGTGTGTTTTGAAACGTTGAGTCGAATGGTTTGCACGCGAGTGTAGAACAGCTGTATATTAACTAATTTACACAAACAAATACTAATTTACATAAACATATTTATATAATAGTATACAGAAAATATGAAAAAAAAGGATTTTGATGATGAAGCAAACTTCTTCTATTTATTTTCTAATGTAAAACTCTATGATTTTTTCTTTCGTTAAAGAATATAAATCGGAATCACCAACACAGATCACGCCAAAACGTAAAAAATGAGTTTTGTCACTTAGTAATACAAAACAGCTGCGGTTGTAAGGAAGGTTAACGACAGATTTATAGATGGCAGCACAAAAGTCAACAAAAAAGGAAGAAGTCAGGAAAGTAGCCAAATGAAAATATCAATAAATATTTCTTATAATTATTTTCATCTCAATCTTGAAGAATAAATAGTGGATTATATTTAATAAAAAATACCACTGTCATACCAGAGTTATTTGAAACAAAAAAATATATTAATAATCGTTACACTTTAGTCAATTTCCATATTTGCCAAATAAGTGCTATCTAGCCATTTTGTTCGTTTTGTAAACAAATCATTCGTATTGTTCGTTCGCTGTGGAGAAAAGAACGTGTTGTCAGAGTAATAAATCAATGTTGTCAGTACAAAATAAAAATTTGGCACCAAATTAAATGGAAAACTATTGTTTTTTTTACAACTTCACAAATTAACAAAATTAGAGCATATTATTTAATTTTGAATTTTATGTAATTATTTAATAACATCTTTTCTTAAATTTTAGGGTACGATTAATAGATGGCGCTAGTTGTCCTAAATCAGAGAAATAGCAAAATTGTTTTCAAACATGGCCGCCGGTTTATTCATTTTGATGTTAGAATGATAATTCGTGATTTATTTTCGTAAAAAGGTGTAAATGGACCCCTTTAAATTGTGATAACATGCCATAAGAAAATAATAACACTGGCTACAATGACTTCAACTCCAAAGACTGAAAGATGCGGGCAAGGTAAGATATCATCACTACATCACTACTTTTCTTTTTGGCGATTTTTTTATTTTTACTTATTTATTGACTGGATTAGCATAATTTGAAGTCGTAATTAAGTAGTTACTCTGTCTAACAGTAAACTAATGGAAAGAATCCTTAGTTTTTTACGTATTGCCACAAAGTATTGGAAAGTAGAATTTACCACAACAAGGAAGTCTTGGTTCCTTTGCCTTTATTGAATTTACAAAAATAAAGTTAATAATGCTAAGTGAGCTATATAGTATTAAGATTAAATAAAAGTCTTTGTTAACATGATGATATATTCATAATTTTATCTATTTGGTCTGATTTGTTGTTGTTATTATTAGGCAAGTAAGTACATCATTTACTTGCTTCCTTCTGTACCCAAATTACAGTTAAGAACACTAGATAGTACTAAAATAAAGATAAAACTTATCTTTTACATAGTAGAGTTTAGCTTAAGTGTGTTGGATTTGGTTTGAATATCAAATATATTTTATTTCGCTGTAATGAGATTCATAATGAATTAAATTAAATGTAATGTTACAAATTAACAATGAAAATACTTGTGATTAATAAATGAGTTTGTATTTTGTTGTACTGCAATCATATTAATTTAGTTAACTGCGTATTTGTGTATTATATTTCTTACATTGACTAACGTTTGGGGGAAACGTGAGCGAGAAATCAAAGATTTTAATCTTTTTTAAAGCTTTATATTCAAAGCATAAAAGTGATTTTAATGTTATGTGCCCACAGTCCGAGCACGAAAATATGACTGAGTCTGGAAGGATGCTGTCAATATCTCATTGTTTCTTCTTTAGAATCTATTTAAATAATATAAAACAATAGCTGCCAGTATTCCAGCCTACATAAGTTTCCTACAAAGTGCTTATGCACATTACACATTGTATAAGGTCATAATGATGCCTGATGTAACCAACAATGACCTGGAGTTACCAGTTTTACTCACTCCTTATAAAGGAGTTGACATTTTGTGGTTATTTGGCACCACTTTCATTTAAGGCTTCGGTCCTTTTTAAGATAAATTTTACTACCATTATGTCAGATCTTTCATTAAGATAGATATTTAATTATTATTTTCCTTTCATAATTTTTATTTTTTCTTCCATAATTATAATCAATTACATGGATAAATTAATCATAAACATGGATATTTCAGAAATAAATTGAATATAGGGTAACTTTGCTAGGTCACTCTGAGACGTGTAATTAAATAATATTATTGATTATTTTCTTGCCAATGATTGATGGTAGAGAACATGCAGCGACAATTTGTGCCATGGTTTAGTTTACAATCATGCAGGTTGCGGCAAACGCAGTTTGCGAACAGACTGACCTGTCGACGCATCCGCTCCGAGAATCGTCTTGTATTGCCTTAAATACTTGCCTATTTGCTAGCATATTGTGTTAAGAAATGCAAACTAGGAAACTTGTTACGGAAAGGGAAAAATAATCTGGAAGATTTTCTGATTACCCTACTTACAAGTTGCATAACGAAGTTAAGTAGGCCCATAAAATATGAATCTTGAATGATAAAAATCTAATATCTTATATTTCTATCAGCGAATGAGAAAGTTTCCTAGCTTCTCCGTGCTGTGCTTCCTGGGTCGCTTAAATTAGCCGTAAAGAGAAAACTAACCGATAGCGAATATAGATAGAGACGCTGCAATAAAAATACTAATTGACTGCTCAATTTATAATTGACGTGTCGAAATCTGAATACCGTTTTTGCTGAGAATATTGGTATTTAACTGCCTGAGAATTGTTTACTATTACGTCTTAATTCGCAAGTTGGTTGTAAAGACGTTACGAATATTACTTAAGATAGTTTCTCACAAGAAGTGTCTCGTACGAATTTGAAATGACGTAGGTATACGCTTATAAACAGAGTTAGTCTGGCTCGTAACGGGACCATTCTCTCACAAAATAGGCTATTTGAATTAGACATTCCTGCGCGACGGTGCCGAGTCGTAGAGATGCTGAATATTACGTGCCATTCACTAGCGCCAGACACAGATATTAAACAAATATAGTTTCGTAGATGACTTTTTGTTTTTGCTATTCATTCAGGAAGTAATTTCTGTTCCGACTAAACATGCACCGTAATAACTGTTTCGAAAGCAGCAGTGGGGTACTTGTGTTAGTTTTTGTGCCATCGTTGGGGTATTGGCGGTTGACCGATATCGTGGTGTGTAATGATACAGCATGGAGTGGATGCGGTCTGTGTGCAGCAGACCGTCCCGAGCCGGTGCGCCCGCGCCGGTCACGGACGAGCGTCCCACAACGTGATCGCTGCTCGCGTCGCGCTTCATTCGATAAAGATAATAAACCTCACCGTGGTGCCGACTGGTTATTTTGTTGGAAAACCATAAACCTTCTCCTTTTGTTGCCTGTAAAAACTAGGATTTACGGTTCTTTGTTGGAATTGGCGTGCTTCAGCAGAATTGTCAATTTTATACAAACTACTCTCTGTAATACTTAATTCGTTTTCGTAAAATAAGTGTTAAACATTGTTAGGACTTTCTTTAATTAAGTTAACGGTGAAAACCCCGTGATTTGGGTGAACCCAAACATAACCGCGGTGTGAATGAAAAATAAATTTTCTTGTTGGTTATATTACTTTACAAATAGGTTTTGAGGTCTTATTGACCTCGCAGCTTTGCTGCTACCTAACGTTATTTTTTTGGTTCAATTCATATACCGCGATTCATGCCATTGCTCAGCATTTTTCCATATTTTGATCCACTTTCCTTTCAATCACGTTCTTTTCAACGCGCTGGTCCGTTATAGGGAACCCATTTGCACTTGCCGACTACCGTTGCCATTGCCACACATTTTCTAGATTACCCTTAAACTACTTCGTGTAACGTTTCAATGCAAATGTACATTTGAAAGCGCACGTCAATTAATTTCTCTTTACACATGAGATGTACTTTGTTGTACAACAGACGTAACGTTTCATATTGCATTTTTTATCTGTATGAAATGTGTAATGGAATGATGGGTGCGACCTTTACTGATGTACATTTATGATTCTCATGATTTTAAATAACCTAATACATCACTTATGAAAATTATAAGATGCATGAGATTGATGACCTTCAACCGCCAATTTTAAACTATTTGTTTTGGACCTTACAACACTTTAATATCGTTAATGTTGTAGTAGTTAATATCTATCCGAAATAGATTGTAGTCGAAGTAATAGCAGAGGTTGAGGCCGAATCGAGCACTTGTTGTGATGGCGGTTGCACAATCAGAATTCTTAGGATCTGTGTAGTCCATCGTCTGAATATTTGTCCGGATCTAATCCAGACAAGTACTCCAATGAGGCGTGGCAAAATGTGTATTGTACTCATGTGTTTGTCGTCAATCAGGGACACAGGCAATGCGTGACGAATAAACCTTCTACACACTACCGACGTGAGAAGACTTAACGTGCAAATAAATACACATAACAAAATTTGATTAATTTTGAATGAATTAATTGTGATTTAGAGACCTTCAACACCACTTTATTTCTTCACTTTGGGAAAGGCCAAGTAGACCTTCGCTCTGGCCTTCCTGTTTATTGATATGATTGATTGATCGCGGCCATTGTTGCAGAAAAAACGTGTGATGAGAGCGTTAACACAATATTACGTTTCGGAATTACAAATAACCATCTGACATTTCATTGTATGGTCTAACTAAACACTATAAAAACATTTCCTTATTGTGTCTGTGGAATGGCATAGTAAAGAAAGTATTTTATTTTTAAAATATCCATAACCGTGAAGAATAATATCGATAAAAACGAAACTATTAGCAGACCAAAGAAATGCAGACTCCCAAACAAATTAAGAGTCGTTAGAGGTGGCCTAGATTTTTACGTGTTCAGCTCACGAAGTCTTTGTACGCTTGGTTAGTTTTGGCTTATCATTACTGTTACCTATTGCGAAGACGAGACGTGAAGACCTATTGTCATAACAACAAGAACAAGTCAGACGTCTGATTTCGCAATTATTATTTCCATATTGTTGGAATTTGTTTAAAAAAAACAGTAACGAAATTTAATAAGTTATATTATCTGAAATGTTTATTTTTTACTAATAAGTCACGCGTTTGAATAAATTGCGGAAGAGTATCGCTCTGACCTTGCTTTATTGGATTCCTAAAAGTAATTGCTGTAATATAGTAAGTAAGTATCGTGGAAGCATGATCTCGGTTATGCCGGGTGTAACGATCGCTTTGAACTACCAGAAGTGAATCCCGTTAGTCTAGACAAGCTAGATATCACGACCAGGCTAGTTTATTGGAAAGTGGGCTCGGTTAAAGCCCGCTGTTCAAAATAAACAAGAAAGCCGCTTCAGTTAACGCTAACAGCGATCGGCTGGCCGATTGCAAATAGCAATATATATCCTTATTTTTTTTATTAGTCTTTCAACCCAGTTTGTGATATTTATAGTCTTGGCATTTGTTTAACATTATTATTATAACATGGGTGTTTACATAATTTTAAGTAAGGAACAAGTTTTGTTTTCTCGTAATGCGATTTAAGAATGCAGAGCGAAACCAACCAGTTTGTTTCGTATTATCGCATCATTCCATCTTATTGGGTTTTACTCTTTTATGTAATGAGGCGGCCAATAAGCATTTGGGCCATACGCTGATAGGTGGTTACAGCTCTAGACTCCTACAATATTTCTAGAGTCTTCACCATGTTCGGCCTTGGTGCCAGAAATTGCTTTACATATTCAACCCCGCAAACTATAAAACAGTGTTACTATTCAGCAGTATACTTAGGCGAGTTGATAATAAAGAATACTCTACTATCCGTAAAACTTAACTACAAACTTTAGCGGATAAGTAACCAGGAGGCCCAGTGCCATATAACCAAAAAATTGTTCTTTTTATTATATGATGAATTCCATATTTGTGAAGCCATATGTAGATTGCATGACTTGCATCTGTTTTGTCTTTATTTTATTACCTGTTTTCCGTTCCATCGGCATTGCTATTTTGATTTGTCGACATTGAATTCATTGAAGGAGCTCGGTGGCCCGTTGCGATCTCGTCTATCTACTCGATAGTCGAGGTTAAGCAACGCCGACCGCGGTCAGTCCAAGGATGGGTGACCGCTAGTGGCATTACATCCCGAGTTTCTCCGTGCTTCGGAAGGCACGTTAAGCCGTTGGTCCCGGGTACTTTTCCACCTCGTACTCGTCAAGCCAAGTCAGGTGCCTAGTAGACAGGCGGCTCGAAAAATACTGACAGTAGGGTAGGACTACCCTACGGGAACCACGTCAGAGGCCCTAACAAGGCGGTTCCCAAAAACTCTTGACACTAGATGAATATGTGCTGCAAAGTGCATACTCATCACACGAAGAAGATTGAATTCTCTCCGAATTCCGTGGCGGTATTATTAAGATGTCTAAGAAATTGGATTGGATATTTAACTTGTCACATATCGTCATGCGCGTACGCAGTTTGCAGATTTCATTTCGTTCTTGTGAATGTGGGTAGCCCTGACACATGCTGCTAATGGTCAAGTGACATACATCTTTAGCACACTTCTACTTGAATATAAAGTTTCCATCTATTGCCTTGTATACGTACCGTGGTCGAATGTGGATCACTAGTATCACGGATGCATAATCAGGTGATTTACTCAAAATATAAATTTAGCAAATTTAACTTTGTGTGCCACAAATATATTTTATAATAATCAAATATTCATTGGATACCACTAAAATGTGATAGCCTCTGGACATCATAACCAATAGTCTCAATAATTATCATAAATTATGCAAGGTTACATAAGTTGTTCAACGCTTTGCGAAACGCTTTCTACGGATATTGCGAACATTTCAGCGTACTTACTATAGGTTCAGATAGCTAACGTAAATGACTATCTTAATCAAATTACGTTGGGTTTTCCATATGTATCTTTTGTATTATAATAGTTATGGCCATTTTGTTGTCTTTCAATAAAGATTATTCGGTAGCGCGTTTCTGGACCAGTTCCAAAAGTCAGATGTCAGGGCTGCCCTGGAATTAATTCACAATATGGCCAAGAACATGTGTGATTATTGTGAAATAGTGTCATACAAATTTTCTATTGAAATTCTCACTTCCTTATCTATGACCTTCACAATACCTACATCAGATCTCAAACTAGAGCTTTAATGTGGGTTCTGAATATATTTTGGTAAAGACCATGACAAATGAATTTCTTTAATAGACATTTCTTTAAGGACGTAATTTCTTGCTTAATGGACATTACTGATATGTAGGAAGTGATATCGACGGTTAGGTAATAAGTGTTATATGTTGGAGTAGACTCTCAAGTCTGTTTTGAGCAGGTGTGTAGAGTACATGTAGTGGAGATGGGTTGTGAGCTGCTAACACTTTCACTATCGGCGCAAGCGCAAAGCGTCGGCGGCTGCTCGCTGCCACAGTGCCCTGCCTCGCCGCCGCTGACGGCCGCTAGCCGCAACTCCCGCGCAGATTTCGACTCCGAACTGTGGTGGCAATAGTATACCCCGATGCACATGAAAACTTGCAGTGTAAAAAAAATATTTTGTGTTTCATGCTCCAATATCAGTGCGTGTTTTACACTTAATGTGAAAATCAATATTCTTAATGGTCAAGTGTCAATATGTTTTAATGAGTTTCAAAGATTTTGTGTGTTTTCGGTATGAATGATTAGAGAAAGTTGTATGCAAAGTGATTAGATATTTTTAATTAAAATATGTTCGGTACTCGCACCAATATGGAATTGTGAAGTTCGGTTGCCCAATCGAAAACTGTCTATTCGTTAATTGCAGAATTAAAGCAGATCCTATTTCAAGGTTATAAAAAGCTTTATCGTTACGCAAAACCAATGGCTACATCCATCAGGCGAAGATAAAATGACGTGCGAACGATGCCAGTGGTGTGCGCCGCTCGTTGTAAATAAATAATGACCTAACCGTGTCTTATTTACACTAAAAATAAAGGTTGATGCGTTAGCAGTACACCTAACAGTACCTACCTATATTTACATGAAAATACGACAGAGAAACTTGACACAACTGCAGAGACTACTTTCAAAGATTTCTAGAGGGCCCTCCCTTTCTCTACACTAACTCGATTCAAGCCCGTTATCACTGAGTTTCCACCGTTTGATATTTAACGAAATCAAAATGCCGCATTACGATGAGAGTTTTATTCACGACGACAACCTTAACCAGAGACGAAACAAAAGGAGTTATCACGTCTACAAAAATGGATTGAGCCCAATGACATTGTTTGAACCGAATGTGGTCCTAATACCCGTTGAGCCAAGAGGAACTAATGTGATAAAACGAAATATGCGGAACATCAAACAGCGTGGTAATCGCTACCGGCCGGAAACACATTTGCAATACTGTCATCCGATGTACCAACCTCCAGATATTATCGTGGACCACTGTCCAAGAATCAGTGTATTCGATCCTAACAAGTTTAATGACATTCGAAATAATAACGTGATAACCCTTACACCCTGCAAGAGTCTCGATAATCTAACACTGAAAAATCTCAGAAAAAACGACATTGTCAAAGAGAATTTGAGAAATGGAATAAGTCTTCAAAATTTAACTGATGATGATAATTTGAAACACTACGTTTCCCCTAAAGATAATACTTTAAATGGTACTTTAAAGGACAATACAAAGAATTCTTATTCGGTGGCGAACGCAAAAAGACGTCCTGCGTACAGATGCTTTTCAAAGAGCAGTCAACCGCCCGGGAACGGGATTTATCGTCCATTTGGCAATGACGGGGCAACCAAGAAAACTATTTCAGGTATTCCATTTGTAATTAATGTAACGTAATGTGCCCGCGATTTAAATTGGTTTGTATATGAGCCAAGGGTATTCCAATTTTTATCACTATAATTGCGTTTTGATCGTACGAATGTTCGATTTGTATCATGGTTAACGCCTTGAAATACCATCTAACATGTTTCTAACGACTGTGTTCGTAATTTGATAGCAGGTATTTGTGTAATTTGCTGTCGTGTGTTGCAAATTGAAAGTCTAGCTAGTGGTTAGTGTAACTAGATATCTATACGTTCTATTTGTAGTGAGCATGACGGAAGAGAAACTGGGAGAGCTTTCCGTTGTGTTGTTCCTACTTAACTAACAGCGTGTGTATCTAATGAAATGCTGGATTTTGTATAACAAGTCGTAAGAGACGCGGGAAACGCTGCGCCATTGTGCCTATTGTTAATGTAATGTTAAGGCCGCAAACAAAAAAGTTCAGTGTGATACGTAATAACTTTTTCCCATAGTTAATGTATTATGTAGGATTATCAAACCAATTATCTGGGGAGTTTGCAGATGTGTAAATTTTAAATAATTTTTACTAATTGATAGTATTTCAACGCTGTATTGATTAAGGGCTAAGGAAAAGAAAGACTAATGATTGTTGCCCACGTTCTTTTCCGTCCTACATTACGTTTATTTTTATTATTTACGTTTGTATTCACGGGCTGCATATTTTAGATCCGCTCTAATTGTTTGCCGTGATGTAACCGCGGAACCATTATCTCTCTTTTGGAGTTGTATTTGTCGAATGAGATTGAAACGCAGTCTATATTTATCTTGTCGTATAATGTGCTTCCTTTTTATGAAGGGAATGGAGTGGCAGACGTGCGGGACAGGGAGTGCATGCTAAGCAGCGTTGTTTGTTATCGTGCTTGTGTATGAATGACGCACTCTGGAGCATGACCGCGCGGGCAGGCGTCAGTCGGCCGCTCCGAACGCTCGCATGTAGTCCTACTTACTCGGCGGTTAGTCGTTGTTGGTCCTGCGACGCCTTGGCGCGTCCTCGCGACGCCTCTGCACCTATTTATAAACCTGTTACCGACATTGCTGTGATAAATCTTTGTTTATCTTACTGACAATATTGAAATACCGTGTTGTTCAGTTCAGTGCTTGAGATTCAGTGTTTCCAAACGTCAGCAATTGGAATTGCTTTTGTGAGTGATGTTATAGTTGTCTTACTCATGCCACAAAAATATACTCAATAATCATATTGTGCTCGAAGTTAAACCTGTGTACTAAACTGTTAATGTGTGACCTTCCGGTTTTATTCATATTGTTTTCACAATACCTCAGGTAGAAGGTACATAAAGATGACATCATTATAACCTAATGTTTAATTTACTTTATTTGTTATAACTTTTATTAAGATTTTGAATGTTATTATGTAGGTATATTAGTATAACTCGTTGCCACAATGGTTAAGGTTATGCTTGGCGTTAACTGTTCCGCATACTAATTTGTTATCATTACGTAGTTAATGTTGTGAGCCTAAATGATAGTTGAGAGAACTTAGATTCGTGGATTCGTTTTTTTTCTACTACATGAATTCATTACATCAGGATATTTGTAGGAAAATTTTTTTTTGTATAGCCCGCAAACCATCTATAGTTTTTGAAAGATTTCTAATGCTTTATTTTAGTGATGATTGTCAATACGTACAGCAAATAACCGGCTGGCTAATAGCAATATAATGGGTCTATTTGTACTAATATTGATGCTGATAAGTGATGTTAGTAATACTTAGTTTTCCTTTTCTGCCTCAGTCGCCTTGTACCTAACGAGCGATACTTTGACTCAGTTCGGAATGTAAATATGTTTTATTAATCACATAGTTACTACGTGTCATTAAAAGTTTTTTAAGGCGCAGTATGTGGTTGTCCTTCTCGTTGTTAAGGCACTTGTAAGTTTTTAGCGGTATAATTATTACCTCGCTTTGTACGTACCTCAGACGTTCGTACAAATACCAGTTTAAGGCGGAAAATACATTTCAAAATTGTTTTTTAAAGTGTTATTAAGTTATTAGTTTATTTTCGGCAACGATAGAAAAAACTGTATCTCGTTTGTTTGCTAACTAAAAATTAGGTAACCGATTTAACTAATCAAAGTCGCTTAAGCTTCCGGTTCACTTATTATATGACTGTTACAAAACGTGTGTTTGCTTGGTGATAACTTACTCATGTTTTTGTTGTAGATAACGAGGGTTTCGAGCCCGGGTCGGGGCACCGCGGCTCCCTGCGCGGCGCCAACAAGCTGGCACGGCGCGCGCGCAGCTTCAAAGACGACTTGCTCGAGAGAATCTCCAACATGCGGTCGCCGGCGCAAGCGGCCAATCCGCACCTGTCGTCCGCTCTCAGGTAACTTTGTTTGTCAACAGGGTAGTTAACGCACCTTAATGTAGTGTCCTTTTGAGATATACAGGGTGTTTGGTGGGTGAGTAGCCAAATGAAAATGGCGGATAGGTGAGGCTATAAGATAATTACTTCCACTTATTAAATTGCATTTTGGTTCAAGTTTTAGAATTTATTCGATTTTTAAGATTTTCCTAAGAAAATCCCCGATTTTGTCATTATGAGTTCAATATTTATTTTATTTACTGTCGGAACCAAACGAAAATAATTTAAATTTAAAGCCTAATACTGTTTTATTCAGATGCAATCATAAATTAATACAAATCATCTCACATAAAGTTACAGTGGGTTCATAAACTTTGCGGAACCAGTGGGAAAAAATGTTCAGTCAACTTTGCTATGCAAAAAAAATAAAAAATAGAAGAGTTTGAAAATTTCATTTGCTTTTAAAAACTTCTACATTTAATACACTTTATAATGATATGCTACATGTAACATAAATAATTAGAAATCTCAACAGAAATAGTAAGTTAGTCCTTAAAGATGCCTAGTAAGGAAGATACAAACCCGTTAAACTACGTGTGTAGTTAAAAACTTCTGTCTCAGAATGAGACAAAAAATATTGAACTTTTAATGACAAAATCGGGGATTTTCTTAGGAAAATCTTAAAAATCGAATAAATTCTAAAAATTTAACCAAAATGCAATTTAATAAGTGGAAGTAAATAGCTAATACCCTCACCTATCCACCATTTTCATTTGGCTACTCAACCTCCAAACACCCTGTATTATTATAAATGTTTCTTAAAATCAAATTCGAATTTTAAAGTTTAATTCAAAGTTAAAAGTATAGGTAGCCTTCTGTATGTTATGCTAATTAATAACTGTCAGAATTACATCGGTATGACCACAAACCTTTTGCAAATATATACTTTTAAATTGTATTTTCTGTTATGATCAGGCTAAAGCTCAGGGTCTTATTGCATCACTTGTTTCTATTGTCAGCATTCTAATAAAGCAACATAAACTAATTAACAAGCGTGATTATTGTTTGCATAGTACAAATTTACACTAAAATAGGTACCACTTCATGTTGTTATTTATTGTAGAATGTTGTGCAATGATAGTGAACATGATATAATGATTTGAAAGCACATTCTTCTAAAGTAAAGTGAAAAAGATCGTAACATGTAAAGAGTTATTTAGTTTTCGGGGCCGCAAAATTCTACGGACGCTATCCGGGTTTTGTTTAATACTTTGCATGTCCTTAAGTTAGTCACAGACGGTCATTGACGTTCGCCACATACATATGTATGACACTGAAATACTAATAACATACGCATCATGTGTGTAGTTTCTTTACGTTGATTTAAATTATTAATATTATGCAAAGTGGGTGTTCAAAACCTTTTCCATATAAACTTTCATCAGTCTACTAACACAGTTGATCTATGCCTTTAACAAGTATAAATTTACTCAACTCTTTAAATATTTAATTAATTAAATCCAAAACATTTTCCTTCCTACTTTCTCTTGTTAAACTTAACAACATTTTGCAATAAATAACTAGAAACGGTAATCTAGGCTAAGAATGTAAGAAAATTACTTTCCACAAACAAACATTTAAAGTCAAATTAGAACAAAATTAAGGTATGAACAAGTACAACATTAATCTAGCATTTAAATCAAAGTAAAATTGTAGTTACAAAACAAAATTATGAGACTGTGAAGTTTAAATAAGGTGGTTCTATAAAGTTAAGTTCGTAATCTTAAGTTCTTATGATTAATATTGCGGTTAACTATCGTGCATAATTATAATTATCTCTAGTACACATTGCTATGAAAAAGCGAAAAATAAACCTTATTGTTTCTTATCTAAATTGATAATTTTACATACATAACAGTGTTATCTGCCAAGTGACAGCGTAAGAAAGTGTCGCTCATTTCTATATCAGTACTATCGCGGGCTTCCTCGGATCAACACTTCGATTTTCGTATAAAGTATAAATGAATAAAAGGCGTTTTTAATAGTAGTGCGAAGTTAATTGAGCGTGGTATTAAAGTGTGTAATTAAATTGTGGTAATGAGTCATATTCTTGACGAGTGTCGCGTCGTCGTCGTGGCCATTGCGGGGCCGTCCGCTGAAATCTCATTATTTTGTGCGTGCAATGCTAAGTGATTACATTTTAATGTCGGCAACGGTTCTGACAGCATGACTAAATGGGTTTTTTTATTGTAACTGTATTATCTAAGGTTGCGGGAAAGTGTTATCTTAGTATGTAAACATTGTTCGGTGAATAGAATCTAGTGTTGTGGAGGTGCGGATGTAGCGGTGTAGTAATGTCGAACGCGGTGCGGACTCCGGTCGGGGACTGGTTCAACAGACACACAAACAAACTTCACCGGAGATTAGCTAACAATGGAAAATGGTACAGTCCCTTGTCTGGCTTACAATAAACAATACCTTGTACAAACGTATTAGGAGTAAGAATCACTTATCTATGAGTGTATTTGTCAAGCACATGCGGTTGTAAACTGATTTATTATATTGCTATTAATTTAGCCTATTTTAATTATCATAGTGTACGTACAGAGATGTCGGTATTACCTAAATAGTAATGTAATGTGGGTTTACATTCCTAACTGCTTCGCAACACATTCCATTGTAAATGATTACGGAGCGGAAAAATAATGTCGCAAACCTCAAATTATTTCTGCCTAATTGACATTGAAGGCCTGGCTATCTGTCTGGAATGTAATTGATAAACACACGGAACATCAAACACCTGCACTGCAGTGTGCTAATGTAAATAAAATACTTAAATAGAACAAAGACTGCAGCAGTCACATGATGGTAGTAAAGCTTAGAAAATACAGCGAAACTATTCTACATATAGTATGTACAGAGTAGGTACTTGGTTGCAGAAAATTAATCAATTGCTAAATCGTTCGGCAAGGTAAAGGTAATCATCCAATTGTTTTGGTTGCAGGTCCCATTCCCCGCTCAGCCCCAAGCTTCGCAACATGGGGGCACACAACAAATCTAATACGGCCGATGATGGGGAAACCACGCCCGCCAAAGAACTCGAAAGGCTAGTCAAAGAGGTAACCCAACCTAAAGGTTATAGAGATTAAACCTTCCATAACTATTTTTCAATCATAGAACAAGAGTTTAAATGTCAACAGTTAATCGAGTGTTGCAAGCGGACGAGACGATGACCGCTCATTACTTCGGGCACGGATTATTGTTTTTAAATTGCTCTGTTGCGCGAATCAAAGTTCAAATGATTCACCGTCGTGTCGTATTGTTGCAGGTCACATTCGGACTCAAACATTTTTCCGATGTTATCACCAAGAGGAAGCTGGAAATGCTCCCGGACAATGGCACGATTGTTTTCGAGTCCATTGCAAATATACACAAAGGTAAAATACGAATCCTTTACGAGATGTTAATTCAGCCTGTGCCGTATTGTATCGTATCGGGTGCATCGGTATTGTCGGCCCCAAGGACGAATTCGTACTAACCAGTTGCCCAATTAACCTTTACCGTAATAGATGGTAGGAAGATAATTCTCTTCTCGTTTCTTAGATTGTTTTATTGTGCAACGTGTTTGGAGCGATCGAAAGTAGCTTTCCTAATCATTCCAGCGATCAAGCCGTACTGCAACCGTTCGCCGCAGCTGCTAAACGCCGTGAAGCGCCTCTGTACCGCGCTAGCTCTGTTGATTCGTCTCTGCGATGAGATTACCGCCGTGAGTCTTCGTTCCGACGCCGGCAACGAGGAGTTGGATACGTCCGCGGCGGCGTTGTCTCCGGAGCACGTCAGTTCCGTGGTGAAGGGGGTGACGTCATCGGTGGAGGAGGTGTCGGCGCTGGCGCAGCAGTATATGACGCGGCCGGCGCTGTCTCCGAGACCGGCGCTGGTGTCTCCCAGACCCTCGACGCAGAGGAACTCACTGCCGGGTAAATATCACTTGATAATCTGTATTGCTAATATTGTGATATAACGTCAATTAATTGATTAATTAATGCTTAGTCATATAATAATTTTTCACAAGGTAAAAGTTATAAACTTGTAAAGATTTAAAATCTATTGATCTAAGTAGACTTAATAAATCAATAACATAACAACATGTTAATTGATACAACTATCAATTTTGAGAACCAGTTGTTTTATATTGATGACCCTATATATATAGGCATTTTCGTCTATTGCAGACGATTTATGGTGTATTGTCGGAGAGGCAACGCCTCTGATGACCCTATTTTTTATTGTATATTACCTACGTATCTCCTTGTAACTTGAATAATGTCAATGTCATTGCCGAAACAATGTTGTCTTTGCGAATATAGCCTCGCAAGGTTATCGGGTGCCCGTTCTCATATTGATAAGATAAATAATAACCGTAATCTTAAATCTTTGTACACTATAAATGTCACATTAGCGTGAGAAATTAAATTAAACTTAAATTGGGTTAAACCCGTTATATCTTTGTCAATCAATTTAGGCACTTGCTTTTAAAACACTTGCTTTAAGACTAGAAAACGAAGCCCTAAAGAATAGAAAACATCGAAATTTTCTTATCTTGTATCTGGCTGCTCGCAAGTAATACTTATTTGATCATAAACAATGAAATATTGGTGTCGTAGATATCCCCCTAACGCCCAAAGAGCGCTCGCTGCTAACCGGCGAGTCGAGCGGCGAACAGAACGGCGTGCGCGCGTCGCACTCCACAGAGTCGGTCCTGGATGCGCCGGAGTCGCCGCCGCCCAAACCTGCCCGGCCCCACCGGTGAGATATATCACTTACTAAACTTATCATCATTATCATCATTATCATTATCATCATCATCATTATCATTATCATAACATAGTATAAATCCAAGTCGCTAATCCTGTCTGTTTGTATGTTTGGCTGCTAACTCCTCCTAAACTACGTAACGGATTTGAATGCGGTTTTCGCCATCTTTTAGGGAATTTATTCATTTAAATTTGTAAATAAAGAAAATGCTGATAAAGTTATATTTTGAAGTTAGCTAAAATTGAACTTAACGGGAACAAGTCGCGCCAAATTACACCATTGCGAAGCGTGGGCGGGTTGCTAGTCAGTTACAAAACTTATAACAGTAATGTAGTTAGTTCGGATTGTGCTAGTGATAACCTGAAGTTATTTAAGGTTGTATGTTTTGGGATAGGATAAAAAATACTTAATTTGTTTTACGTTAAAAATCGTTTCTGAATAGTACTTGCAAAGATTGTTGAAAAAAGTATGTAACTGATGATGAAACTGTATTCGTTAAGTAGCAGGTATACAAACGAATAGATGTGTTACAAGTCATTAAAAAAAATTAATAGATAGAGTTACAAGTCATTAAAAAAAATTAACTTTGCCAAACATCTGTTAATCCTATTGAATTCTACGTTACACTTGCCAAACAAAGTGAAGAGTGTCAAACTTATTACACCTATGATGTAATGATGGCAATAGATGACGAGAAAATTGACAATCCCATGCCGTAATTTCGTTGATGCAAGTGAATGGTTAGATGTAACGTCGTGATCGCTGTTCACGATTGAAGGCTCCAAGATGTTGAGACAATGTGAACTGCAAGATATTTATCTGTACACGTACATACGAAAACACAGTTTAAATAACAGATGGGTAAATTCCACAACATTCGTTTGTTGTTTCGTTAAGCAATCTGATAATGGTTTAAAGCAATATACATCAAGTGATATCCGTTCTCAATTCGTAGCCTTCGTTTTGTTGGGTTTTTACTCAAATAAATGCCATGCATAATATAGAAGGGTTTTATCACGAAGGAAAATTGTTTATCTGAACTTCAGCTAAGTCCGTGATTCACAGAAAAATGTACATCGTTGCGGTAACAAAACACTGACGTACATGAATATCAATTACTCATATTTTTCATTTATTTAGCTGTATACAACAGAGGAAACTCATTCATATGCTTGTTTTACAGTTAAATTGTTTAGCTTCGATCTATTATTTTTAATAGCTTATTGTGAATGATGTTTGTAGGGTAACAACGTAATTGTTACTTCAAGGCCCTTTTATTGTTGTCAATCAAACAGTAGATTGATTAAACTTTCACTAAAATTGGTGACCACGCTCGGTTACGCAGAATGACTGCCTTGTCAACATTAAATCGCAAAAAGCGCTCGCCTGTCGCTGCTGAGTTACATAACTAAGTTGTACTTACAAAACGTTCATTTATTTGAAAGTATAGAATGCTGGGTTTTTTACTTTTGAGCAAACTCTAAATTGACCCAATTAAGAAATCGAATAAATTTTATGTTAACAAATGAATATTAAATGTTAATAACCTACAAGTATTCGTTATTTTCACTCATGCTTAAAATTGGTAATTGAAATTAATAACAGCATTCTTCTTATTAGAAAATTTTACTGGCCGTAATAATTAATAGGTATTCGTACGAATGAACGGATAAAACATAAATCTTTAGATTTAATCTTAAGAGGTGTTTTATTATAATTTTGTGAATCACCGCCGCTTTCCACAAACCATTTCACTTGCATCGTCAAAATTTACCAATAACTTTCTCCATCGTAAACCCCCGTTGTCAATATGCAGTTGTTTCATCGATATGTAATATTTGTTTACTCCAGCAAGATCGAGTTGGCCCCACCTTTGCCCCCGAAGCGAAAGTCGGCAAATGACAACTCCCTGCTAGGCTTGTCTATCGACAGGTGAGTGCTATTGAATTAAATATACGTTTTGAAGACCGCTTCCTCATTTCTACGAGATTTTTATGGGTATTATGACACGACACTTTCTATATGTATGCCACAGGTCAAACATTACGTTTATGTGCTAAAATGGTAATAACTTCTTATTTAACTGCTGTTTATAGTAGATTTTATTGCCGTGTCTAAAAAGTAACGTACAGTAAGTTATGATTGCGAAATGTTCTTCTGTTTTAGATTGTCACTTCAATCACACAGCAGTGGGTCCCTGGATTCAGTGTTGAATGTGTCAAACGATGAGGAGAGAAATAACCACGACTCGAATAATATTGATCACGTGTTCACTACCCCGCCTAACTCGGATTTAGTCGGTAAGTTTATCTCCAACGACATTATTTAATTTTATTGATACATCTATAAAACATCCTTGAATTACGTGAAATCTGATCTAAAAAATAATGTGTTCAAATTAAGTGGAAACGGTTACATTGATCGTGCTGTCATTCAAACGAAGTATTTATTACTCGTTTCCTTTATTACAATCAAAGTATTTTGTTCAAGTTAATTCGCCACATAGTCCTGTTTTATTACTAACATAAAATATTACTTATTTGCTTGTAAATAAGGTGTAATTTTGTTTGTCAGGTATCTGCAGTTGCAACGCTAACGACGTCCGCGCTTCTCTAGACTCGCACGAGTCTCACAACAATCACACACATAATAACCACAATCGGTATGTTTATGTTTTATTCTAGAATATAACTTTTGACAGTAACTTGGACTAAATTTAAGAAAAAAAGGTTTAAATTTTATCGACTAACGTAGCTATTAACGAATAACGTAAGCTATTTTAAAAATGTCTAATAAGTACTTTTTAATATTACGTTACAATTTTACGTATTGATATAAGGCTTATGTCGAGTTGGTAAAACATACTAAAATATCAATCGCAATTGTTTTCGAGCGATCATTTAAAAAAAAAAATGACATTATCGAAGTTAAGTTCGTTACTGGTTTCCACAAAATTCTTAGATTTGTTTTAAACCCTAACGTTAGAAGTTTTGTCAATGAGGCTCCTTTATATTTCTTATAACGATATTACTATTGGCAACAATTACAACTTGTGTTATTTTTCAGTTTCTCCAACGAGTCTGGTTTCGTCTCCGTGGGCCATTCAGAACTATCCACGGAACATAGTTTTACATCTTCATTCTCATCGCACCACTACTCCAGTCATGCCGACAGGTAAACTAAATAAAATAGGTATAGAGATGACAGTCTTTACTACCACTATTTACCGTTTAAAAGTGTTGATATTTTTTCTTATCTATGGATAGTTGTTTATTAGCTCTTTGTTTTGTAACTTGAATTTTAGCATTACTATACGTGGGCATACTTTGTGAGTTTTCGCTTAAAAACAAAGTAAATAGGGTAAAATGACAGTCAGCAATCAATTATATAAATCTACGGGACATAGTAATGGTAAAAGGTTTCTTCTCTATACATAGTCATAATAGTTCAATGATACCAACACGCTTTTGTTACACGTCTTTCAATATTAATTAATACCTATTTCCTTTTGTTAAAGATTGTAGAGATTATAACTTTGTAGTTTGTCTTAAGTACTTTTCTTTTGTAACACATGGTTGTTAGCTTTTTGTTTTTTATGTTTTTGCAGTTTGTTTGAAAGTACAGATTGTGTGAGCGAAATGAAGTGTTCACGTTTTGAGACTCGCATGAATCTAATGAACAGTTTTTTGCACCATTCTACAAAGTGAGTGTTTCATTTGTGTTGTTTTTTGCATGGTTTTTTTGGGGGGGTATATGGATTATAACGCTTTTATCACTAATCATTTATATAATCATTTGTGATAGTTTTTTTTTTAAAACTGCACTTTTTTAGGTTATTTGAATTGTAATACATAGTTAAACGTCAATTAAATAAAAATAAAAAACTACATTATCACTAAAATATATTCCTGAATTCGACCCAGGTAAGCCTGCATATGCATACAATCTCTAAATTCACGTATATATGGGGAATTAATCTGTAAATATTTTTTCTTTAAGACATACAATTCATAAATATAAATGTAATCTAGGTTGGCAAGTATAACATCGGATGAAAGTGAAACGCCTCCGGAGCTTCCCGCGAAAACGAGACGAAACATACGAGCGGACATACAGCAACACTTCCCGAATGTAGAAATCAGGTAAATATTGCTTTTATAAATAATATTGTTTTAACACTATCCGGGTTTTCGCGCGGTGATTTTAAAGGTCCGGTCCGCCCGCGACCACGATAGGTGTAACCCTGTCGAAACGTCGGGCAAAGAGGTACGTTACCTTTTTGCTTTAAAATCACCGCGCGAAATCCCGGATAGTGTAAAAACAATGTGTACAACGCGCGTTAGCTTAAAAGAAAATTGTTTAGGATGAACATCTATATACAAATCTATATGTAACAATTCCAAGAATTGATAGCATTATTGGTTTTTGAAAGGTTAGTAATTGAAGTCCTTTAAATTATCTAAAATTTTGTAGTTTATTTTATGTCATCTTTTACTCAAGGGCCTGAGTTATATATGATCGATTTACACATTTTTTACATAAAGCTCTTAAGTAACGATTCGACTCATTTATTCTTTATTAATTTACACAGATCGACCAATGGAAATTACTAATCAACTTGGTCGATGTTTATTGTTATTTTATCTGATAAGACGGCCTCTATTTTCCAAAGCCGGGTACTTCAAAACGGCTATGCTTATTTGCATTTGAAGTATTAATGATAATGTTTTATTATCAGGGAGTCGTCAATCTGTTCTGTTCACGGCGAGACCCGGCCACACACTCTAGCGGACCACACGCCGCGCCCGCCGCCGCTACCGCTCAAGAAAAAACATAGTCAGTATCCATTTTATTTTATAGTATTAATAATTACAGGGAAAGTTACAGCTTTATATGTGTTAGCAGAAATAGGAGGATATAGGCAGTGATAAACAAGTTAACACAATAAGGATAGCATTACAAGAGGCTTGTCTCACAACGGAAAATATATACCTACTAATAAATAAACTTACTGTTTGCATTGAATTATTTACCAGCATTTTTTTTTAAAGTTGAGTTATTGAATTTTTGATTAAAGTAAAAAGATTATAGTACAATTCCAGTCAGAAAAGGCACTTAAAAATGGATAATACGATATACTGAGTATGCATTCAGTAAACACATTTAACAGAACACATTGATGTATTTTTTCTCGATGTAATGTTTATTGTTCTTTCTATACTATACTCTTTCACAACATACCAAATACGTGTTCTCATATAGTAAACGTAGTTAGTTATTACATATTACTTAACGAGTTGCTGTCAATAATAATAATAACATTTGAATACTATAAAACATATATGATTCTTTACTATTAAGAAAGTAAAAACACGAATCATATTTTACGATTATTAAAAGTATTCGCAATATTACACCATCTAGAAATAAACGAGACCAGTGTTTAAATTTAAAATTTAAGCTTTTTGATGCCTATTACATACAACTCACGAAATTATCATTGTTTGTTATTTACGTAAATGTAACTAGAAAGTGCGAAGTACGAAATTAGCACATGCCTTATGTTTGAGGTTCATGTAGGGCCTTACTAACTTATATGGAGAGTCATTCATTACCTATGCATACAAACTACACTTTCTATGTGCACTTTTCTATTACCAAATACGATTATGTATTACTTGAAATTAAACTCATTTTAACGGGTTTTTACGTGTTTATGATTTTATTTTTGATACTCCGACGTTTCGACCAATGCTGGTTGCCAATCAAAAAAATAAAAATAAACGCGTAAAAACCCGTTAAAATGAGTTTAATTTCAAGTAATAATGATCGCGTAAATCTAAGAAGTTACGATTATGTATTCTCTCAAAACGTTGTGTGTAATCAAACTATAAAGCATGTCAATGTAACACCTTATATAACTCTCGTTATATATGATTCTATATAATATAAGAAGTATTGTGTATATGTATAAACTGGGGTTATAACGGCATGTTTGTCTGTTGTGCCGGTGCGCTGCAGTGTTTCAAAGCGTCGCCTACAGCGGTGAGTGGATCTCTGCATGTGGGGTTCTTGTAGAAAACATCACATTCGAATCACGTAGACAATGTCGCAGGCTAATGTTATAGCCAAAAACAAGTTTTAACGCTTGCGGCATATAGCTGCAGGCTGGGAAGTTAAAACGAAGCGGACAAAGCTTACTTTAGCTTTTCATTTTGCAAGGGTAGTAGCGCTATTTCATTGCAGGTCCACTCTAAAGAATAGACTTTTAGAGACACATCACACACTGCTTTGCAAACATTTTAGGCTTATGTCACTAGCTGAGTTATGTTAATTAGCTTTTTCTGTACACTACAGTTATTTTGTTGTTTGACGTAATGTAATTTACATACAAAAGGCTAGACGTTTTTAAATTATTATTAAAAGTAAAATAAAATTTGTTTTACAATATCAACTTTTGTTTACTGAATTACACACATTTGGAAAATGCTAATAGTTCTTTAATTAGTACGCGTTTAGTGGTTCGCGAAACTCGGATCTATGTAATTATCACGATTATTCATTAATTTGCAATCGTTTACAAAAAAACATTCGATTGCCGAGATCAGTATTGCGAACTCGTGATTTTTACATTTTGCTTCATTCCGCTTATTTGGGTACTTAATTTTTGTGTTCAATCTTCAGTGAGCCGCGATAATACGACGCTTCCGCTCTTTTGTTTTGATGATTTATATAATCACTATTATTTTCGTTACTAAACCAATAGTATTTTTCGTAACTTTTATTACTAGTAGTTTCTGCTGTACATAAAAAGACTTTTTTGTTTTTTTTTATTTATTTTCCATTAATATAAGAAAACGTTTTCAGTCATGGCTTACATGGAGATGTTTGGCAACTGCAGCCACCCGCCACACAACGCTGTGGCGGCTCCACCCGACATGTTTCGTCACTCCATACACACCACCAACTTGGCGTGGTAAGTGCTCGCAATTATAACTAAAATAATTGTAAGGTTCGCTTGTTTATTTTCAAACAAAACCATGTCGAAAACGGCGTTACGAAACGCCGAGTAACCGAAGTGGTTCGTTTTGGTTTGATAACAGTTGGCACAGTGTTTTAAAAGTAATTTGAAATAGTTGTGTTGGAGAGTTGTCGAAGGTTGAACATATGAATGTTTTGTCAGTTCCCAGCAGTCGGGTGCGGGGTTGATTACTGTTCAACGGCACCAGCAAGTTCAAAGGTCGATCGCGCAGTCATTTACGCTGCAGCATTTTGGCACACCACCACTCAGGTAAATACTCTTATTTCTATGATATTTAGCACTTAACCTATATTCAATTTGTATGAGTAAAATATGAGTTTTTTATTACAGTGGTTCAGATGACAGTGTGAGCATGTTAACATCAACTAGTCCTGTGCCCCCGGAGCCGCCTGCTTTGCCGCCTAAAATGAAAAAGAGCACTAACCAGGTATGTCTTTGAATCAATCCGACTTTAATATTTAATTAAAGGTTCATTATTAAAAAGTATTTTTTTCCAGTTACAAGTAAATTCGAGCAACGAACTCCTCCCGCCACCATCGCCGCGGCCGTCCTCAAATAATAGTTCTCTTTGCGACGAACACATATTAAATAACGCGGTAAGAAAAACTTAACTTAAATTTATGCTTGTTGGACTATTACGTAGGAGTTTAATATAAAATTGTTGTTTTTTAGACATCTGACGATTCATGTCTAAGCGCGTCAAGTCCGGGTAAGTTCCCGCTGGAAGATGAACTGGAACTGATAGTCCAGCCTCCTGTTCCATCGCCTGTGCCTTCACAAGTAAGTTGACGCACTAAATTTAAATGTATATGGAAAATAAGAACTTATCTTAGGGCATAGATATGCTTGTTGTATTTCACGCGAGAAAGCAATAAAATTTTATATAACAAGATTGTTGGTTTACTCAATTTAACAAACCAATTATTATTTGTTTAATTTAAAAGTATTAAGATTTATTAAAAGTTTCATTTAGGACAATAATGGTTTTTACTTAAGTAATTCTTCAAATAGTGAACATTCTCCAAAGTCTTTTTCCTAGTAGTCAATTGTTTAAACATTATTATTGTACACACTGTTTTGATATTTACCATCCAATATAGTTTACATTTTCGCCTATTACTTCCATTCAACTCAACTAACCCTTAACTTACCAGCGGAGTGAAAGCAGCACAGAGCCTCCAGCCTCGACAACAGAAAGCAACGGCCCCGCCGCCGCCGATCCTGATGATATCATTCTGCAAACTGAGATCAGCTCGTGGCTGCTCCTCAAAACACCCAGCAAAGATGGGCCAGAAGTCAGGGGGGGGCACCCGGACGCGCTTATTGTACTCGCCACCAAAGCTACCAAAGGTTTGTACTCAAAATTTGAGTGTCAATTTAATTTGTACGATATTAGTACTTACCCGCGTCTTGGTGAACGATAATAATGATTTTCCTGTGAGAATGAGACTTATCTGCGAGGTTAAAGTAGCCGGTTTTCAGCCTAGGCTGTAGAACCCTGTTTTATTACGAAATTCATTAAAATCGGTTCAGCCGTTTCGACGTGAAAGCGGAACATACTAACAAACAGACAGACTTTTACATTTATATTATTACCAATGATAGTATAAAACATGCGGTCCAATTTGTATAGAAATTAAAAACTAGGTGTGTAATTATCAATGAAAGCATAAGTTGAAGAATTAATGTTGCGTGTGAAAGTTCAATAACTAGATCAATTTGTGTAGAAAGTGGAACATTGATGGAAATCGAAATTTGTTAGGTATTTTTGTACATTTGACATACCTGGGGATTGCTGTCATTCCAAATCATATTCATTTGTGGTGTAATCATAACCATTCATAAAATAAAATCGTTCTATTGGACGTTAACTTATACTTTGCATGAAAGTAAATCTTGTCCCATTTCTTCATATACCTAATGTTTCATGTCTATAGATCCTAACCTTCTAAAATTTCATGCATTTCACTTTACAGAAACGGATGAATGTAAGTCTCTTGAGACGTAAGGCTGTCAAAGTTTGCCGCATCTTGATTTTGGGCTTTTGTATATAAATTAGCTGCATCCTATATTCCACACACACATTGTTATGCTTTTTCTCACGTGTGAAGTAAAATACACTTAAAAATCTAAAAGAGCATGAATTGAATGGGTTTGACTAACAATATTTCATGGATGAGTTCACTTTTAAATTGTAATTAGAACAAATTAATTAGTTTAAGTTTTATTTAGATCTGGGTTTCTCTTTTAATATTAGACACGGTGGCATGTTTTGAATAAACAACTTTGGCTTCAGCACTATTCAAAGTTATTAATAGAAAAAAACTACTTTATTTATAATCATTTTGCATACTGTTTCAATTTCTCAATCTCAATCGCGAGTAACAGTGACGTGAAATTAAAATGATAATGAAAAAGGGAGTTAAATAAATACGAAATATAAGGAAAGAGTAGTTATAAAATTTATGGTTATATTATCAAACGGAATTCAGTTTAAATCTTGTATAGTCTTTGTTAAGAACACATATAAGGTTTAAATTGCAACTAACTAACTATTCAGGTGATTTGTGATGCGATACACATCTTGGGGTATTAGTAGAGATTTTTGCAGTCAAATAAGACATATGATACCATGCTGAAACTTATTCATTTCTGACTTGAATTGCTGATAAATAAGGGTAGGTACTTAAATGTAATTTGTACGCAACTATACTTAGGGCGGGTTGTATCAAACAGTTGGTTAACGTATCATACGTACGTAACTTTTTGACGATTACATCAGATGTTTAACGTACGTCAAATACAAAGCGTTGTTGCGTTACAAAAAATCTGTTTATCAATGTTATTCGAGTTGCCATTAAAAATTAAATCTAGAAAAAAGATACTAACTTTTCTATAGATAACTTTATTTCATCTTCAATTTCATGACATAACAAGAGAACCATTTCGTAAGATACAATAAATTTGCAATAAATTCTTGATCATCCCATAAATTTAAATTATCAATACGTTTTTTGAATAGTTTTCTCTGCCTTTCACATAAATTTGATCATCATAACTATCATTTAAAATATATGAAAATAAAACAGAATCCATAGGTATTGATAAAAGCTTTTCATGAAAGATGTCCTGGCAACACAAAAGAAAAGTTACGTTAACCAGTGGGTGGATGGCCGGTCAACGTAATCGTTAATTTTTAACGTCCGTTAAAGGCCGACATTGGTGAAACAACCCGTTTTCTAGCTTGACAGTGGTTAACGCCATTTTTAACGTTGACAGACACGTTAAGTAGTTGTGATAGAACCCGCCCTTACAGTACTTTAGGAAAATCATTATTTCAAACAGAATTTCAAAATTTCATTTTTCATTAAAACACTAAAATGTTGCCATGTTGCCATAAGCCAGAAATGAACAAGTTTCGGACATGGTATCATATGACTTAAAAGATTGCAAATAAGCTCCCCTTTAACCCCTTCTAAGAAATGTATTGCATTTCGATTCACCAAAACGTAGCTTCATCAAGTATCAAAGCTAAGGAAAACTTTTGCGTTGTTAACGATATTGAGGATCGAGCTACACAAAATTGAAAATTCTCATTGGTTTATTCTCTATTCGTTCATTTACTAAACTTTAATACGAATGTAG
This sequence comes from Emmelina monodactyla, assembly GCA_916618145.1. Lineage (NCBI taxonomy): Eukaryota > Metazoa > Arthropoda > Insecta > Lepidoptera > Pterophoridae > Emmelina > Emmelina monodactyla. The sequence goes on along the minus strand of OU745304.1, from coordinate 7,054,541 downwards.
TACTCAGAAATGTTAATTAATCACTAGCCCTCTGAATAACGTTTGATAGTACAACCTTCACCGCAATCCCCTCTACATTTGTCGTATTCTACATAGATTTCGCGTACCAAGAGGCGTTTCTAGCCACGTACCGCACGTGGGTGTCCCCGAGCGGGCTGGTGGCGCGGCTCGTGCGGCGGGCACACCACTACAAGCCGCGGCCGCACGATCTCAGATCTACGCTCAGCTTGCTCACCAGGGTCGTGGCTGATCTCACGTGAGTATATCTACAATAGATCTGTTGTACCAAGAGGCGTTTCTAGCCACGTACCGCACGTGGGTGTCCCCGAGCGGGCTGGTGGCGCGGCTCGTGCGGCGGGCACACCACTACAAGCCGCGGCCGCACGATCTCAGATCTACGCTCAGCTTGCTCACCAGGGTCGTGGCTGATCTCACGTGAGTATATCTACAATAGATCTGTTGTACCAAGAGGCGTTTCTAGCCACGTACCGCACGTGGGTGTCCCCGAGCGGGCTGGTGGCGCGGCTCGTGCGGCGGGCACACCACTACAAGCCGCGGCCGCACGATCTCAGATCTACGCTCAGCTTGCTCACCAGGGTCGTGGCTGATCTCACGTGAGTATATCTACAATAGATCTGTTGTACCAAGAGGCGTTTCTAGCCACGTACCGCACGTGGGTGTCCCCGAGCGGGCTGGTGGCGCGGCTCGTGCGGCGGGCACACCACTACAAGCCGCGGCCGCACGATCTCAGATCTACGCTCAGCTTGCTCACCAGGGTCGTGGCTGATCTCACGTGAGTATATCTACAATAGATCTGTTGTACCAAGAGGCGTTTCTAGCCACGTACCGCACGTGGGTGTCCCCGAGCGGGCTGGTGGCGCGGCTCGTGCGGCGGGCACACCACTACAAGCCGCGGCCGCACGATCTCAGATCTACGCTCAGCTTGCTCACCAGGGTCGTGGCTGATCTCACGTGAGTATATCTACAATAGATCTGTTGTACCAAGAAGCGTTTCTAGCCACGTACCGCACGTGGGTGTCCCCGAGCGGGCTGGTGGCGCGGCTCGTGCGGCGGGCACACCACTACAAGCCGCGGCCGCACGATCTCAGATCTACGCTCAGCTTGCTCACCAGGGTCGTGGCTGATCTCACGTGAGTATATCTACAATAGATCTGTTGTACCAAGAGGCGTTTCTAGCCACGTACCGCACGTGGGTGTCCCCGAGCGGGCTGGTGGCGCGGCTCGTGCGGCGGGCACACCACTACAAGCCGCGGCCGCACGATCTCAGATCTACGCTCAGCTTGCTCACCAGGGTCGTGGCTGATCTCACGTGAGTATATCTACAATAGATCTGTTGTACCAAGAGGCGTTTCTAGCCACGTACCGCACGTGGGTGTCCCCGAGCGGGCTGGTGGCGCGGCTCGTGCGGCGGGCACACCACTACAAGCCGCGGCCGCACGATCTCAGATCTACGCTCAGCTTGCTCACCAGGGTCGTGGCTGATCTCACGTGAGTATATACAGGGTGATTGGTTATGCGATACATTGATTCTAAGGCCCAATTGCAGGGAACGTTTTAACCTCGGGTTAGCTAACTTAGATTTAAATGGTGCCACCATCGATTGTAATAAGAAGTAGTTACAATCGATGGTGGCGCCATTTAAACCTGAGTTAGCTAACCCGAAGCTAACCTGAAATTAAAACGTTCCCTGCAATTGGGCCTAAGAGGTTAAAGTAGAGCTTATTTGCAGGCAATTAAGTCATATCATACCATGTCCGAAAATATGATAATTTCAGAGATATGCAACATTTAAGATTTTTTATAACAAAACCCCATTTTCGAAGTTTAAATGAATCCTTTTAGTGAAAAATTCAAAATTAGGTTTAAAGTTTTGTTTTTTTATGGTAGCTTAATAACTCAAAAGATATTTTAAATTAAAATTTGCAAAAAAAAAATCGTCCTTATTTTAGAAAAAGACAAGAAATCAAGAACAACTTTTAAAAAAAGTTAAGTCTTATGGCAATAAAAAGCGATTTTCTAAAAAAAGTCCAAATAATGTTGCGTACAAATAAAACACTTTTTTTACTAAAAGAATTCATTTGAACTTCGAAAATGGGGTTTTGTTATAAAAAATCTTAAATGTTGCATATCTCAGAAATTATCAATTATCGGACATGGTATGATATGACTTAATTGACTGCAAATAAGCTCTACTTTAACCTCTTAGACGCAATGTATCGCATTACCAATCACCCTGTATACTGTTATATGTAACTTACGCGAAGAAGTGTGTAAAGTTTTAGTTGTTAAATCTTAAAAAAAACATTGTTACAAAATCAACTGTAAACATTTTAAACACTTTTAACAAAACCTTGAATTTTACCTATGTCTATGCACTTTTTTTAATCACAGGCTTGCTAAGATCAAGAGACAAGGTTTGTTATTAAATAACTTGTAGTTAAAAAATAAAAATAGGTTCAGTTATGAATAATGAAATCAAATAATAAAACCACGATTTTTGTGATCGAAATAAAATAACCGCCCCATTCGACATCTTAGTGTGACATTAATCATTTAAATAATTTCAAAATGTTTTTTTACTTCTAGTATGTCAGATCTGGACCGGCCGCTAATGCAAGAAATCATGGAGTTCATCTACTGGCTGGTGGAGGCAGAGGAACTCGCCATTGCGAAGGCCCTCAGACAAATTCTAGTCGACAAACAGAAACAACTGCACTTCCAACAAGTAATTTACTTTTATATGCAAATTATTAAACCATAGTTATAATGTACGACAAAATAGGTCCAAAAATGCATAACTGACTTCAAAAACGAAAACAGTACCGAAGTGGCTTCTTTTAGAATTCAAGCGAAGCTTTTTGTATAGGAGTCTGCGATTGCTATAGACTATATAACTCTAATATTCTTTTTTCATAAAAGATACCAATTTCTCTACATATATTTCCATCAGTGACATTACTTTGATCAATGACACAATTAGCTACAATTTCGACGTTTCATCTTCATATTAATTATAATCATATTTGCAGACAAACAACCGCTACGAGTACGACACCCCGTGCTACGGCACAGTGTCGCTCCGCCGCGACTCGCTCCTCGACTTCAAGGCCACGGAACTAGCGGAACAAATGACTCTACTGGACGCCGCGTTGTTCATAAGAATCACCACAGCCGAGGTGTTGTCCTGGCCTCGAGACCAGTCGGAGGAAAGCTCGCCCAATTTGACGAGGTTCACGGAGCATTTCAATAAGATGAGCTACTGGGCCCGGTCGAGGATATTGGAACAGGTGAGATGGGAGAAATTGTAACTGAATGAAGTTTAGTTTTGGTAAAGGAATACATAGATGTAGGTACACATTTACAGACATGAAATGATTTCGGTCTTTTACATATACATTCCTTTAAAGGCACAAGACTTTTAAATATATAAATAAATCTCCAGACTGACTGTGTGGCAATAAACTAAGCAAAGCTTGTACTATTGGTACCACACGAAATTGGCCCGACCGGGAATTGAACCCGGAACCTTCCGCACAGCAGTCCGGTATATAACCCGCTGCACCACAGAAGTTTTCGTTGCTTCTTAATTTTTCTATCATGCTAGTGTGTAACTAAAAGAATGTGACTTACTTGTTCGCAAACTTATCACACCTATTTCCCCCTACTAGGACGAGGCCCGAGAACGCGAGAAATACGCGTCCAAATTCCTGAAAGTGATGAAAGCCCTGCGCAAGATCAACAACTTCAACTCGTACCTGGCGCTGGTGTCGGCGCTGGATTCTCCCCCAGTCCGCCGGCTGGGCTGGCCGCGAGCCATAATAGATACGTTGCACGATCACTGCGCTATTATTGACTCGTCGTCGTCCTTCAGAGCCTATAGACAAGCACTGGCAGAGACGCAACCACCCTGTATACCTTACATGTAAGTTGAATGTTTTATAATAAATCTAAAAATGAATTTAAAAATAAATCGGTAATTCAAAAACTACAACCTAACTTTTCAGTAGTTTGCTAACAGCTGGTCTCAATATTTTTATTCGTTTTGAAAGTTGTATTATTATATTGTTTTTGTGATGTTTGATCTAGTTCCTGTTATTTTCATTTCAACAGTTTTCTATAACAGTTAATTGAGATGCCAAAACATGGTTTCATATTAATATGGTTGACAAGGCGCAATATTGAGATTAGTCATAAAACTTTATTGCAATTGAAATCTATGCCCAACATATTTTTTGTTAATTCCCACTCACTCACTCATACACTAACATTAATCAGCATTATGTATTTATTCTAAATATACTTATTAATTAATAAGCCGTATGTATAAATTCTTAATATCTAATTAATTTTCCCAGCGGTCTCGTGCTTCAAGACCTGACATTTGTCCACATCGGCAACCCGGACCTGCTTCCCGACGGCGGCATCAACTTCACCAAGCGATGGCAGCAGTACCACATCATGGAGAACATGAAGCGGTTCCATAAAGAGTGCGTACCAACACCTATATTAATTACTAGCGACCCGCCCACGCTTTGCAATGGTGTAATAAGAGCGACTTTATCCCGGCATGTTGTATTTTGGCTAACTTAAAAAAAACTTTTCTAATTGTTCTTTATTAACAAATTTAAATGAATAAATTCCCTAAAAGATGGCAAAATCCGCATTAAAATCCGTTGTGTGGTTTAGGAGGAGTTATAAGCCAAACATACAAACAGACACAAATAGCGACTTGGATTTATACTATGTAATGATGATGATACAGTAGATTTAATGGATTCTTTAGGTTACCTGCTATGACGTAGTAAATAGAGTTTTTTAACTAAAAGTTTATAAAAAATATAAAGGACGCAATTGACCCAGTGGTCGATGTTAAAAAATAATAATCGTTTAGTACAACTTCAAAGAAAATCAAATATCTGTAAAAATTTGAGTGCCAGTGTTATTTGTGAGAACGTTGCGTTGTAGTTCATCGATTCATATCATAAGTCCAATCATGGAACTCTATTAATTGATCATATCGTTATTTTAAAAAGACGATTACAAATATCAATAAAAACGATTTTTTGTGTCCCTAACTTTACACTTCCTACTAATATTATAAATGTGAAAGTTTGTGACGATGTATGGATGGATGGATGGATGGATGTTTGTTACTCTTTCACGTAAAAACTACTGGACAGATTTTGATGAAACTTCACAGTAATATAGCTTATACATCAGATTAACATATAGGGTACTTTTTACCGCGGGAAAACTTTTCATTCCCACGGGAAACCGACTTCTACGCGAACGGAGTCGCGGGCGGCCACTAGTACGTCATAAAGTAAAGTCTTTTGTGTGCTACAGCAGACAGTACAAGTTCAAGAAGAACGAGTACATCCAGGCGATGTTCAACGACTTCGACGACGTGCTCAGCGAGGAGGCGATGTGGCAGGTGTCCGAGACCATCAAGCCGCGGCAGACCAGGGCCAAGCCCCACGCACCCACATAGATTGTATTGGTAATATATTAAACTAGCTTTATAAACTAGCTTTGTAAACAGGTATACAGGGTGGATAAAGACTGCTTCCGAATACGAAAACTGGGCATTGCTGAAGGGCTTGTTACGTTTAAACTAGAGATGGGCCGAGTACTCGGTTTATACTCGGTACTCGGCGTACTCGGCGGGTTTTTTGGTACTCGGTACTCGGCCGAGTAACTCGGTATAAGAATGCCGAGTACCGAGTACCAAAAAAGTAATATACTTTGTTTAAAGAAAGCAATATATTTACGTAGATATAATTGAAACAACAGTGTTAATCAAAACGTACGATTGAGGAAATCTTTGACATCCTCAAGTAATAGAATCAAAATTATGCTAATGCATGAGTACTAGTGAGACAAAATTAAAGGAACAGTAATAAAAATAATCAATATTTAAAATTTAATAAATGTAAATTATGATGCCCGTTTGGTGCCCTGTCCACCATTTGCCAACAAAATTGCGAGATTGGGAATTTGATAGAACAGTTACTCGGCCGAGTACTCGGTAAAAAAAAAATTGAACCGAGTAATACTCGGTACTCGGTACTCGGCAAAAGTGTTACTCGGCGCATCTCTAGTTTAAACTATTGAATTTTCGCAATATTTCAAATTAAATAGTGTTTTAGTTTTGTTTGCAATGTAAACCATCGCTCCTGAACCAGTAGCTGATGTGTAAGCGATGGCCTCAAGCGGCGAATATCGCTTGTCAACCCTTAATCAAAAAAAAAATGAGTTTTCTGGGTATACTGTTAGTGAATATAGTTACTATTAAGAATACGTGTTCAGGCTTCGAAAGTGGTCTTTTTACACCCGTTTAAACTAGCTTACTGCCCTGAGATTTCACCCGCAGCTAAATAGCTTTTCCCCTGGAAATGTGGCTTATTTCCGCGGTAATGTCCTATTTTCTTCCCGGGATATCGAACTACTGCCATTCCGAAATTCATTCATGCCATTCAGATTTCTTCATATGTTTTTCTTTTTACAGGTAAAAATATCGAATCCAAAGAATAAATAAAAGATATCATCTGGAAGGAGCATGTGGAATTGTGTAAGTGAAGAATTGTGATTATCTGTCCTAAAAAGGCCTAATTAAATATTAGATAATTTATTAGTAAGCGTGTGGTTTCTCGAGTACTGTGATTGGTCCATTTAAATTGTGTGTAATACGAATAGGCGGAATCTTCTCTTTGAAGCTTTTGATGTCAATATACTACTTATCTACAAATTATAAATAGAAATTCAATATGATAGGTCTATCTTCCAATAATAGAGTAACACTTGTAAATCGGGATAGCAATATAATGAGCATCTCTACCTTGATTGTTTCATAACTGTTTAACATATCAGCATGTGACTTGTGTAGTGTATTGCAGAATCGAACTCATTGTGTGTGTTTAGAAGTAATAATATTTTTCTCGCAGTTGCCGTCTGTGACAGTATTTGTAACGACATGGCTTGAACTTTAAAAAATGAACACCTTTAAATACATCGAATTAGACTTTTTGAAGTTTTAGGGTAGTTGTAATGATAATTTGAATAGTTAATGCAGTGTAGTTTTAATATTCTCGATTGTAACAGTGCTGTATCTGTTTGTATACTTTCGCCGTGTGGCGCTTGTTTATTGAAGTTGCCTTATTGTTAAGTTGAAGTGGGATAGTGATGGGAGGTTCCCCGATTGAAAGCGCAGGATCGCTATTTAGGGGTTCCAAGGTTCGCCGTGATCGAAATGACGAAAAGTATTCCGATCTATGCGTTTGCGCATGCCTCGAATAATTATTCGTAATATTGAAACTGGGCTTCCATAAACTTGCACAGTTTCATGAAAAAACAATAGCAAATATTTTTGTAAAACCTTTTAGTCCAATCACGATGCAGTCAAACAATAATAATTACTATTGATACATATCATATAGTATGTGCCAAAAGCAATGAAGATAGTGAGATGTGTCCCATTCCTTGTCCATGTTAGGTACATATTGTTTAAATGAATAGGCTAAAGATTTCTGGCGGTTACAAAATATAAAAAAGCATTTACATTATTTAACTTACAAAAGATGCATTTCACTTCCAAGTAACTTGGTTCACAGTAATATTGAATAAACAGGACACACGCCTATTCATTTAAATTAACCGACTTAAATTAAATAGGTTGTTATGTCACGAATATAGTATCAACGAATATTTTTGGGTATAAGCGTTTGTGAGAGCTTTAAAATCGGGCGAGTAGGTCAAGAAAGTAATGAATAGAAATGCGAAACCTGCGCGTGCTACGGTAAAGTTTGAAAATTTAAGGATTCGTTGTTTTTTCGGTATCCAGAAGTACAAATAAATTATGACTGTTAAGTCTAACGTCTTCGTTATTAAAGTGTATTTTGTACTTTAAACGAGTAAATAAACAGAGCTAATTGTTTCAAAGCCACAAAAAAGTCATGAAAAGCGGCGCGCGCAAAGATGTCAGTAATTCAATCTAAGAGTCGCGTAAATTAATGCAATATTTTTGTGTCAGTTCTTTAAAGTAAAACAATGCATATTATTTTTGATATTCATATGTTATATTTTTCCTATAAATTGCTTTAAGCAAAAATGATTTACCTTTTGAGATGTCTACATTTAATTATTGCATTGTTATCGTCTCTTGTATATCTCTTGAAATCATAATATTAAGCTTTAGATACAGATTTAGGAGCTTAGTGAGGTGTTTTACTCATTATGTTTACCTATAACAGTTATTTAATCACAAGGTCGGAACATAGAAAAAGTGTTTAAACAAAATGGAGATTAATCAGTGTTTAATTTGCCTTAAGACCGTTGAGTCGTCAATGAAATAGCAATAATATTTCAATGTTGCAGCACTTTTTGTGATATACAATATTTACGTAGCGTGCCGCTTACATTGAAGTCTTTTGACGTCCTTTATGCGTAGCCAAATGTACCAGACGAATGTTAGTAGTAAGCGTAATATAACCCCAGTATAATCTGTTGAGAAGTTCTATAAACTAACTTGACGACCTCTGTGGTGCAGCGGTATGTATACCGGACTGCTAAGCGGAAGGTTCCGGGTTCAATTCCCGGTCGGGCCAATTTCGTAAAAATGGTTTTTCGATATTGGCTCGTGTCTGGGTGTAACTAGGTTCTCCCCTAGTCCATTGTGTGGTACCTATAGTACAAGCTTTGCTTAGTTTAGGGCCACACAGTTGGTGTGTCAGTCTGGAGATTTATTATTATTATATTATAACTATGCCAATACTGCATTCACTAAGTACTCAACATCTTAACTCTCTACTATTGGTTGATTTTGTTAAAAAGTTTAAATGCTTTACCGAATTATAGTTTTTTACTGTCTGTGGTATTGGCTCTGACTATTAAATTGTTTTTTGGTAGTTGTGGTATTAATTAATTAGGAACAAAAAGTTCCACGCAATAAGTAAATAGACCAATATTTAGATCATTATACAGTACTTCTATTGTAAATTAGCGTTTAGAATTCCGATTTGCTACCGTTCAGGGGTTTCGTCTGCCTTATTCAATTCATGGTTATTCGACGAATAGTAATTATGTATGTTACGCATTTTTTGTTTGAAAGTAAATTGATATTAATATAATACAGTAGAGATAAGCCCCAGGTAGTTCGTATGTGTGTTACCATTATGTTTTTTGGTATTATTTAATTAATATGAAATTATGTATCATTTTAAATATTAATTGAAATATAATTGAAGACTGCCTAAATTAAATATTGATGTGTAATTAGTGTCCCAATGTATTTAGTTTGAATATAAACCTACATAGTAGTATGATACTTATCTATGCAGCTGAACGCCATACATTATATAATTTATTGTATGTAAAGTATGTCGCAGAACAATATATTTATTTGAAAATAGCTTTATTATGAATACTGTAAACGTGGTACAGATTTTTGTTGTATTAGTAAGTTCAGTATTACGTTATAAAATGCCATAATGTATCAAATGGATTTGAATTATAACATGTTTTTTATTTTTAGTTCTTCTTTGAACAATTGTTTTATAGTTGGCGTTATTTTAAGTTTTTATATAGATTTTTACTTTATAATGTAAATTACTTTTAGTAAGAAATACTAATATCTTTTCATATGAATATAAAATGCATGCATGTACAGTTTTGTGTGTTATTTTTTGTAATTATTTTGTAAATTTAAATATAGCACGTTATTTACAACAAGGCCTTGTTTTCTTTAGTCACCTCTTGGAAATAGAAATATTGAAAGTTAACATAAAAAATATACGTTTACAGCAGATTTGTGTTTAGTAGGTAAGTAACAAAGTTGATGCTATAATAATTAATGCTATAAGAATTATTCTTCTCTAAAAACCCCCTGTTGTTCATAAATGCGTTTTATTTTAGGTCAACAACTTGTGAATACTAAAGCACTTTACATGCAGAAGATGTTTTAAGATTACATATCAAATTAGCAGATAATATTCCAAACACATAGTTTTAAAAGGAATGTCCATAACTCGCGATGTGTAGTCTGACTTTTAACCAGTGGGTTACAGGTTGTCTTTAAATAATGTTTTGCACACTTTTGCTTGTGATTGTGACTTTTATAGGAACTACTTTTTGTGCTCCTATGTTAGAAAACGTCGATGATAATGGTAAAATATCAAATTTCTGTAAACTTACGTACTTAAACCAAAATACAGACGATCACAAAAGCTTTAGTTTCAAGTTGTTTCGTAATAACTGAGTTCCTTAGTGGGTATTTTCTGATATACGTCACTTGATATTTTAGTGCCTCAAAATTTATTAGAAGAACAATCAGAGTTCTTCGAAGGCGATATGATATTGACTCCAGATCAGGAAAGAGCGATAATGGAAGCTAAAGACGCTCGGAATGGCTTACGTGACGGCGCAAAGAGATGGCCAAATCGCACTGTTGTGTACTATATCGATGAGGAAGACTTCGGTAAGTAATATCGCAGTTTCTAAAAGCATAGAAAAGTAGAGTTGATAGGTACACTCGTAATTAGTTCAATATTACAGATGAAGACCAAGTGAAAATGATTGAAGATGGAATGAGCGACATCGCCAATAAATCCTGCTTAAAATTTGAACCAAGGAAAAGTAAAGATGAACATTCAGTTACTATCCAGGTAGGCAATAAAATAAATGTTTCCGTTGTAGCAGCTATTTACTTGCCTACTTAATGTGTTGGCAGTTTAAAGAGAAAACGAAAGTGGATAGGTGACTCTCTCGTATAATTCCTTTGTAATATACCTACTGTTTAAACTAACATAATGTGAATACCTCTTCTTATTTGAGTTTGTCAAATTTTGTAGGAACGTAACTACATAAGGTAACATCATTGTTTATTGCAGTACCTATAGAATTGCACCATACTGGTAGTTTTGTAAAATATAAGTGCATAGAAATGGACCCCTGAGTATCAGGTGGCTATGCGTACTATTTTTAATATCGGTCAATATTTTGTAATGCCTTATGTATTTGTTTGTCATTTTGAGACTAGTCTAGAAATTTTAGCCGGGATCTTTGCAAAATATCTTGCCACCCTTCTTAACTTAATACCTACTATATCCCTACTAATATTATAAATGCGAAAGTAACTCTGTCTTACTGTCTGTCTGTTACGCTTTCACGCCTAAACCACTGAACCGATTTTGATGAAATTTGGTATGAAGAAAGAACGGAACTTGGGAAAGGACATAAAGTACTTTTTACCGCGGGAAAACTTCTCATTCCCACGGGAAATCGACTTTCACGAGAACGGAGTCGCGGGCGGCCACTAGTATGAAATAAGTAGGATAATTAATATTAATAAGCAAAAATTTCGTCTCGAAAACTTTTGTAGCTATGACTCTGTTTAAGGTCACGCACGCTTAGTCAATGCAAAATTTGGGCAAATGGAACTAATAGTTTTATTAGTATTGCAAATTATAAGTTTTGAAACTGGTCGTGCGCCGCGCCGTGGTGACGACGGCGATGTACTACACTTGTTAGTTACAGACTCAAACGTACTCAGAGGTCTTTTAAACATACTTCTTTTAAATATTTTATTTATAGAAAAAAAACCCATATTTTAGGGTTCCGGCAAAGGTTGTTATTCTAATGTGGGCTACAACTCTGGCGATGACGAAGACAAGCAGGTCCTCAACTTGGCTAAAGGGTGCTTTAAACACGGAACAGTAGTTCACGAAATGCTTCACACACTTGGCTTCTATCACATGCAGAGTACTTACGATAGAGATGACTTTGTGGAAATTATATGGGAAAACATATCGCCTGGTAATTTTTTTTCTTCTAAAACTCAATTTTCTTTCCTAGCTAATACTTTAGTAGAATAGATAATGTGTAGACAACCATAACCGATATAAGAAAACCATTCATTATTGCGTGGCTTAGAAAATAATGTTTCTTTTTAAAGGACACGAACACAACTTTGCAAAGTACAATAACGACACTGTCACCGACTTTGGGGTAAAATATGACTATGACAGTGTAATGCATTATCCGGAGAAAGCATTTTCTAAAAATGGAGAGAAGACTATTATCCCTCTACAGGTAGGCGAGCTTCTTGAAAATAAATTGTGTTTACTTTGGAAGTGGTAGCTCCCGGCAGCTATTAGTTTGTCGGTTATTCGTAACGAATAGAAAATCTTCAAGTTAAACTTTGTTTTAGGAAAATGCCACTATAGGTCAAAGACGGGGTTTATCGGATGATGACATTGTAAAATTAAACATAATGTACTGTGAATTGTATCAAGAAGAAGTTATGAAAAAACCAGGTCTTCTTGCAGCTTTTCTGTCGTGGAAAGATAAGTTATTTCAACTTTTCAGCAACTAAGTTTTCAATTTTGTATAAATAAATGTATTTTTGTAATGTGTGTTTTTTAACAATCATTGAAAATTCTATCTCATGTTGTATTCAGAACTATTACTAATCGCTGCAGACAAAGCCTACAGCTAGACCGAAATTATATAATAATGTATAACCTATATTACTTACTTTACCTAAGTTTCATCTAAATCCGTCCAGTAGTTTTTACATGAAAGAGTATCAAAAATCCATGTGCATCTGCATTGAGTGTTCTTTTTTTCAACTTTTAGTAAAAGACGTGAGATTTTGAAGAAATTTAGTAAAAAATAGTAAAAGCACTAAGTAAACATTTTTTAAAAGTTAAAATAAAACTTATTACAACCCAAAAACTAGAGCACTCAGTTCAGACGTTTGAACCAAATGGCAAGGTCTAAATCTCATAAAGTATCTATGCTGTTAGGTTTTATATTACGAATTAGTAAAAAGTTTGTAAAAACCTTTTAAGAAATTAACAATTTCCTTGGATGTGATCTTACAAATTAATCTGGGTTTGAATGGAACACTCAGTTCATACGGTGTCTGAACTGAGTGATCCCCAAAACATGAGTATAATCAAAGAATTACATAAATATGATACATTTATCTTATAGTTTGACACATGAAACAATTCGTAAAATAAAAAGAATGGCTCAAAAGTTGTTCGTTGAAATATAAACCAAAGTACCTACAATTTCTTCAAAATATTTGAACTGTGTGTTCCATTTGAACCATAAAAGATAGGTCGTGGGATATTTTTATATAATTTTAAGGAAAAGATTTCCGTCATGCAAGATTTCTGGGAACCATTAAGGTTGCACACGCGACGGAAGCTTAATAAATAATAGTTAAAAAAAACAAAAAAACCACGCTTTTATTGCTAATCGAACTAAAAAATAGAAAATAAAATTTAATGACAAAGAAATTATAAAACAGTAGTAGCAAGTCGAACAATCAGTTATAGTCAATTACCTCCGATTAGAATTATAACGAAATTAAAATTATAAACAAAACAATTCAAATCAGGAATTAGATTAAGAAATTATAGGTAGGTACTGGAATGGTACCTAACTACAATTGTTGGTGAAGTAGGTAATTGGTTTACACCTTTTGAAAAAAAAACAAAAATTAGAGGTTGGTAAGTAAGTAGATACCTACCATTCACTGCCAATACTGTGAACCGTAACGCTCCAGTATCGCTTTCCTCAGCTATTTCAAAAAATACCACATTGTACCGAAATCGGATTGCTATGAAATAATAAATCGGGCGTCGAATTTAGCAATTTGGTGCAACTGAGTAGATATTGGTGGTGCGGGTCATTGCTGACAGCGGCGCGCGCGCATTGCGCAAGCTCAGTTGCACCTTACCATCTGTTGTAATGGTCGTATCAGAGGCTATATTAGATCCCGAGATCAGATTATATTTTTTGTCTCGCGTAAACAAGCATGCCATTCAGGATTTAATTGTACACACCTTCACTCACTTAACGTATTTTTAATTAACTTTAAGACTAAGAAAATCATGAAAATTATCAAACCTTACGCAAATCGTTTCAGATAAATTTCAGACTGTATTTATAATCATGAAGTGCTTAAAAATACTCCTTGTGCTAGTGTTTATGTTCGTAGTGAAGTGTAATTCTATGTCTAAAAGCGAAATAGAAGACTTCAGTAATTTCCTAAAAAAGACTTCTAAGTTGGACCAAACTTTGAGAAGTAAGTACCTATAGATCTAATGTCCTTTCATTTGATCAAAAGTAAAAGTTTTCACACGCTCAAGCCGGAAACAACTTTTACTCGACTTGCAAAAGGACCTACAATGTCGACTTCCATACTAATTGGTTAAATTAAAACCTTTCACAGTTAATTAACTCGAACCTTATTGTTTTTTTATTAGAAACCCCAGGAGTAGGAGCTTTTGACGATGATGAACCGATCTCAGACATCAATGCTTGGGAGGAGAGCGGCAAATTCGAAGGAGATCTGATTCTTAATGACCGCCAAAGAAAGGTTATTGTAGAAGATGTCGCTGAAGGCCTCTCTAGAAATGGGCTCAAGGATACCACTAAAAGGTGGCCTGATAACATGGTAGTTTTCTACATACAACGAGAGCACTTCAGTAAGTAAACAACAACACGTGCTCAAACATTAAAACACTTAATTAAATATTCAAGTGTTCCCCTTCAATTCCATGTCTAATTGCAACCGTTTGTGTCTGTAATAAGATACACAGGGAATATTATGTCTCACATTTTGGATAAAGATTTGAAACGCATACAGCATTAAAACTATATGTTGACGTATTTAAAAAAAAAACAAACCTAGAGTGCACAGGCGATTATTCCTTAACCGATTCCTTGCCACCATCATTTTTCGAGCCTTTCGTCCGTGGCCCCATACAAAATTCAATGACATGCTAGTCGCGTCACGGGCCCTCCTAAATGATGACGCGACTAACGCGTCGTGGGCCACTGATGATGTTATTACGCTATTTTAGGCTTTTTCAACTAAAAGAATACAAAGTGAGACTGTTATGTTTCATTTATTAGTTTAGTGTATTTGAAAGTGTCGATCTACGTGTTTTATGCGAGATAGAAGGTAAGTTATAGATTTCCACCATTGGTTGTCAACCTGTGGGAAGTATTTTATCGCAAATCAAAAATCTTCCGTTTTTACATCTAAACTATTCATTGGTGACCAAAACATAGTAATTATTTTTATAGATTTGTTAAGTTCGAATCCTGGCTTTAATAATAACACTTTTTAATAATTAGTAGGATAAACAGTTACCTGTAGGTAGGCACCCCATGGTTGACAACCACTGGCAATTTAATTTTCCAAAAAAAAATTGTGGCCCTTGATATTGGTGTTCCTAATGAGTTAATTTTTATATAAAATAAGATATTTTATTGATTAAATCAAATAAAAATTTGAATTGCAACTATTTTCTAATGACGCATCTCTCGCGTCATGGGCCTCGCAGAAGGTTTCTTCATGACGCGCTAGGCGCGTCACGGGACAGGAGTCGGTTAACTATTACAGATATCAAAAAACTTTAAACTGATATCGAAAGTACTTTACCTAATGAGTAAAATAACACTAATAACTTTTTAAAAATAAAACGAGATATATCCAAAAACTTTACATTAAACACTTCCATAGAAAAGGTTAAGAGAAGTCTTAACTTCAGAGTATCGCAATTAAATGATATCAAAGTAAGTTTTAATGTTTGTGTCATAGATGGGGAACAAGTGCGTGCGATTCTGGAGGGTATAGATGATCTTGCCAGAGCTTCGTGTGTTAAATTTAGACCGTACAAAAAAGGAGATCGGGACGCTGTCGTAGTTCAGGTATTTAACTATTTTTTTGATAATATTTTTTTATTATTTTCAAACTTGAACCTATTTTTTAATGAAAATTTTATGATCTTTATTTTATATTTTGACATATTTTATATGTATCAATATATGCAAATAAATTATTTATTTAATTTAAAGGGTTTAACGATAACTCTCCCTCCTGTTATTCTAAACTTTGTTACATTGTTAACATCAACAACCTTGACACGTAAATGTAACTAAAAGACATCGTTACGCTAATTTCTCTCAAATTTGACCTTGTTTTTTAAGTAGTGAAAATATGGGACACTTGCGGTTAAGTAACTTTATCTATGTTTGTTTGGCCTAACTAGATACCCGCATGTGTTTAATTATGCATTTTTTTGGGTATCAATCAAGTAATAGTTATGGTATTTAGGTGAGTGAGTTCATTACGAAATCCACCTGTATTTAGGTTAGAATGTATTGTCAGAATCGCAACCCATTCAGACCTAGACATAACACAGATTTGCTTTTTGTTATCTATCTCCCTCAAACCGAGCGTATTGTACTTGATGTATGTTTTACGCAAATAATGCTTGTGGAAACTGCGCGTTAGACAGCTTGTTTTATTAACAGGGCAGTCGCCGAGGATGCTTTTCCCAAGTGGGTTACCAGGGTGGGTACCAGGTATTGAACCTGTCTGGTCGGCACCCAGTTGGTCGAGGCTGCTTCCGCCATGGAACCATCGTGCATGAATTCCTGCATACCCTCGGATTCTACCACATGCAGAGCAGTCCAGATAGAGACGACTATATCGACGTACGCTGGCAAAATATTGTAGAACGTAAGTATTTGAAGGTTTTTGGGCCAATGTCAATTCTTATTTTTTTTTCTTTTAAAAACAACAGAATCATTTTAATTGCTATGCCATTCATGTAGGTACAGCTCTGACTGAATTGTTTTAACCACTTTTTATTCGAATATATTTTTATGAGGGAACTTTTACAACGAGACTTTAAAATTCTTTTATATAAAACAATACTGAAAATCCGTTGGCATTTCTATATCGAACTATTTGATGTATGCCGCATTAATTTCACAAACTACGGGTACCAAACAATGAGTTCAAATTTACATCAATAGTCAGATAGAGTAACCGTACACATTGTCAAGTGTTAGAAACCAGTTATAATCCTCACCTGCGGTTCTGTTTAAGTAGACGGAACATGACATGCATGTTAACTAATGCCGCATTTAAAGTTAAGACTATAAATATTCGAAGTTTCTATCACAAACTATAAAGTTAGATAGGATTTTAATATAGTTAGGTAAAAAAAAACTTTACGCTTTCTTAGTTTTTATGATCTCAAGTTTTAATTCTCAATTACTTTTTTACAATCGGTTGTGTTTTCTTAATATCAATAAAGTTTTTTTTTTTACATAAATTTAGATATAATTATTTGTAGTGTATAAATTTATAAAATTCATGTTGACAATGCTCTAATAATACTAAAAATTTACAGCGGCGAAACACAACTTCAGGAAGTACAACACGTTCTCGGTATCGGACTTCGGTGTGGGCTACGACTACGACAGCGTGCTTCACTACAGTCGCAAAGCCTTCTCGTCCAACGGACAAGATACCCTGGTGCCAAAGCAGGTGACTGGCTTTTTATAAGCATTTTAATATATACGTTTTTTTCAAGGTGTCTAGTGACGTGTATTTTATAGTACAGAATTAATGGCAGACTTTAAATTAAAAAATAATATAGATATGCCACGGTGCAGGTTGGTAATTAATGATTTAATTTAAGTTTAATAATAAATAGGTTAAAATGTGTTATGGGTAAGGTTTAGGTTAAAATATCATATAGGGTTTTCGTTTATGCTTAAGTTTTACACTAAAAGAAAACAAATCGTCACCCGAAAATACAAGTTGTTGATTCAATCTTTTCACAAATGATATTAGAAATTACTAGAATGCTATCTATAAACTGTTTTTATGGTGCTTCCAGGGTGGCGCAGACATTGGTCAGCGAATAGGTCTTTCTGATAAAGACACACAGAAACTTAACAAAATGTACTGTGATGACGATAACAATAGCAATGATGAAGGCGGGGCAGTTATCCTTAGAAAACCCAAAAAGAAGAGAAAACCCAAAAACAGGCCCTTCGACGGTCAAGGCATAGGATATCACCAAGGTAAAACTTTAGTTATAAAGGTGCCAACAGCTACAACGATCCAAGTCACCAGCATGCCAATATATCGTTCGTTTGATTATTCTAGTAAATTGCCGACGACACCAGTTGTTCAAAGAGTTGGAACTGGACAGGAAATAGTGTACTGGTCATACCCATATAGCTTGTTTACAAATCGTGGAAAAAATCAAAACCCTATTAATAGAACGGACCCACAGAAATTTTCTGAACTTAATAATGCGCATATTGTGGAAGAGTCTCCCGACTTCTATAAAAATCCTATTAGCATAAAACCTGATGTTACAATTGCAAAACCAAATGATGAAAATAAAGAAGAAACAACAACCAGTAAACCTTTAGAAACCAAATCTGCAAAAGAAGTGACCAACGACACTGACATCAAAAAAGATGAATTGACAGCTGCTATTAGAAGATTAGAAGATTTAGTCAGGTCCAGATTAGTTCCCATCGAGTACAACGTTGATTACGGCAAATATCAAAACCCTGACTTGGAAATTGGAACAGATGCTGAGATTAAAAAGGTAGATAAATTATTTAATGGTACAACTACACCACCTAAACTACTTGTAACACCAACAAATACATTGTCAGATTTGCCTGGATTAGAAAAAACCCGTAAATTCATAAAGAGTTTATATGAATCTGACGTCCATAATGACACAGAACCGATTACTTTAAAGAATTTAAACGTAAAAGATGGTAAAGATGTAGAGATATTTTCACCAGAAATGGATTCGTCTTATAGGACTGCATATCCTTTTAAAAAGTTGGATTATCATAAAGATCATCATGAATTAGCAGAGTATAAATATGATCCAATCCATAAATTGTCCGACAAATATAATTATAGTAGTCTTTATTATCCAACACACGATGTTCAAAGAGGCTCAGCAATTCAAACTCATCAAAAAGTGTTTGGAGATCACAGTAATCCACTGGAAGATGCAAACTGGTACAGAAATGAAGAACTTAAAAATACCCCTCTTAGGCCTGACCGACAAAGATATACTTATAATGGCCCAGAAAATAATCATAGTAGGTCTGAAAAACAAGAGGATGATAAAGATGCTAAAGAAAGAACAAATAAGAACACACAACCAATCACAGGTTATTCTTTATTTGGAAAATCAGTTCCTACTAATGGCAAATGGTTTAATGAATACCCAGCATATGAACCGCCTGCTGATGAATCTGACAGGAATAGCCTCAAACCTGAAAAAATGCTAGCCGATGAATATTCAGATTCGGAAGAAAATAACGATGAAATATTAAACACAAATTCACGGCATACGCTATTAGGCAAACCGGTTACCACCGACCAACAATGGTATAACGAATACCCTACCTTCAATGGTTCCACTGGTGAATCAAAGTCATTACTGCCATATGATACCAATGAGTCAAGTAGACAAAATATTAAATCGGATCAACAACAAACTGATGAAAATTTAGATTCTGGAGAAAGCATAGACGAAAATAAAAAAAGTTATACAAATCTAGGTAATAATACTGAGGACCAAAAATAATTATGAATCTGAAAACCTTCACAAGAACGCGTATTCTGGATCGGAAGATAGTGAAGAAAAGGTTTCAAGTGAAGGTGAAGATTACGACGATTATCCAAATTATGAATCAACACCGGATAAATTATATAGTCGGCAATATAAAAAGTAATAGAATTTTAATAAATAATCCCAACTTTCCATAGGTATATTCAAGACTGCTAGAAATTAAAAATAAATGCTTTTTATTTAGAGTTGAGTTTTCTTTGCCTTCTTTTACATGTGATAACGTTTTGATAAATTTTGTATGTTCGATGGCTTCCTACATAGCAATCTCTTTAACTTCAGAAATTATTTTAAATATGTGATATCACCGGCATGAGACTAATAAATAAATAAACGGGGAGATTAAAAGTAAATTTGTAACTTTTATTTCCGGCAACTATTTTTTTGTGATAGCTTGTGAGTAGCGGGACTCCTTTTTTTGGGCCTAACTAACCTAACCTATTGATATTCTAACCGGCTAAAACTAGGTGTAGCCGCACTTCGGGTATTAGCCGTAACATACCGGGTGTCCAGGAAACAATGGATAACCTCTGAAGGGCTAGTAGTAGAACTAAAGGCAAGCCTAAAAAATAATTGATGAAAAGTATAACCCTTACACTGATAGAAATATGGCGCTTTAAAAAAAAACTTCATATTTTTGGGCCTGCATCAGGATGGGGACAGACAATTCCAACAGTTGCTCTCAATTATTCCAATGTGTTTGCAATTAATATCAATTGAAAATCATATTTCTTTAGTTTTTATTTTTTTAATTTTGCTAGAACTAAATAATTATCCCATTTTACACACTAATACCATTAGTTCAATATTTTTTCATTACAATAACGACATATTACCTATATCTTTTTAAAAACGTTATTAAACCAGGAATATTTTGAAATCATTGGCCACTGCTGCTTTCATATTATTTTTTTAACACCAGAGCTGTTCAAAGTTCCACATCAAAAATATTTCTTTAGAAATTTTACACAAATCAAAAGTTTAACATTATTTTTTGAGAAAAATACTTAAGTTAGCTATTTTATTTGATAGTTATACACTGATGCGGTTAATATTAATTATTTAAGCACAGAAATAATGATGGTATTGAGTGATTTGACCTAGTTACGAGTAAAAATATGAACACAGTCAAAAAAATATGAAGTTTTTTTTTAAAGCGCCATATTTCTATCAGTGTAAGGATTATACTTTTTATCAATTATTTTTTAGGCTTGCCTTTAGTTCTACTATAAGCCCTTCAGAGGTTATCCATTGTTTCCTGGACACCCTGTATATTTATTTATAGTAACAGGTAATTCACTCGATCGAGCTATTATCATTATTTTTATCATTTTGAGTGATTGATTTTATAAGACATTTTAATTTTAGGTTTCTGATTTGAAATTCGTGTCATTGCGTCTCATATAGGATCATGGTCCATTGTATTTACCTATAGTTGTTTAATCAACTAGCCTAGGAACGCTTCTTCGATTTGTACACGAAAAAAATGCATCTTAAAGAAAAACTTTATCTCAACGTTCTTTATTTATAAATTTAAGTGGAAAAAATACCTATAAGATAGGTCAAACCGCATTTACAGCCGTTGCGAAGTTGATGAGGAGGTAGTGGATAAGCATGCAAACTAAAGGCGAACAGACACGTATTTTTACATTGTAATGGTGATAGTAGAATAAATTTTATGAATTACACAGCCATCTTTAAAGTTTTTTGTTTGGCTTATTCCGTTTATCCACCCTGAACTATCGGATGGGGTGGATAGATGAACACGCGTTTCCGAGTATCCACCTTTTTATATATATATATAAGCCTTTTTTTCTTAAATTCGTGAATTAAGAATATATTCGGAAAAAGTGGTTTTAGGTAAGCCAAAATTCAATGATTATGCCGTGCAGACTTCGGTCTCTATTTTAACTCAAATTGCTATATAAAAAAATGGCTATGACATCTTGAAATTATTGTCTTGATGAAATTGACATAATAAATGACAAGTTGATAAGTGACAGTTTTTTTATTATTGAATCATTGTTTTGATGTTTCTTTAATTTATAGCTATTGTGAATAATATATTGGGTTCAAATTGACCTCCTCTATTTTTAACGATTGGAAACAACAATAATTTGTTGGTTTAAAATGCAGAGAAACACAACAGTTCTCATACTTACCCATAATAGGTAACAGTTCGCGGAACATATTTGCTTTGTGAAACCCTATGAAACTCCCTTAAACCTAAATGTTAATGGGTTGCAACGTGTCGTGCTTAGAAGAATTGATGATGTCGATATTTGGTCGAAACACCAGCAACAGCAATGAAGCTCGGGTCAAGTTGGAGCGGAAATTATACTTAGCTAAAGAATCCCCAGAACCCAACTTCGATATTTCCGATTGTGGAATTCAAAAGGTACCGCCAGGTATTTATTCGATCTGCAAAGTTTTCAGAAAAGAATGCTTGTATTTACATAAAAACAAACTACAATCTTTAGAAGAAGGTGGCCAGCTGTCGGACCTTTACCTCATCAAGGTGCTGGATATTAGTAGCAATAAATTTTGGCAATTACCAAACGATATACGATATCTAGTTAATTTAACAGAGTTATACTTACAAGACAATGCCTTAATAAGTGTCCCGAGTAGCATTAAATATTTGGTGAATTTGAGGATACTGGATATTTCAAAGAACAAACTGAAATTGCTTACACCGTCTATAGGAAATTTAAAAAGTTTGAGAAAATTAAATTTAACTGAAAATAAAGACTTGACTGAACTATGTAAAGAGTTGTGTTGTATTCCTAATTTAAAAACTTTATTGTTAGATAGTGAAAAAATTACTTTTCCTCCATCTGATGTCGTTGCAGAAGGTACAAAAGCAATAATGAAGTTTTTATGTGATAAAATGAATGTGCCATATAATGACCCCTCTGATAGTGATTCAAACATCAGTGTGCAAATGGTAGAAATCACAGATCCCTTCCGCCGAAGCACCATCACTTGGGAAGAACAAGAGGCTGTGTTTAAACAACAGGAGAATAGATTACACGAGGCTGGAAGGCAGCAAAAAGAAAAATTTCTATCAGAAATGTTAATTGAACAAGAACAGTTAGACAATCAAATTGCACAATTACATGGAACAAAAGATGTTGAGAGACAGAAACTTATAAAAGAAATTCAAGACAATGAAAAGGAAATAGATTGGTGTATTAGAAACTTTATTCAGTGTGAACAATTGAGACCCGAGGTTGTGCAGCAGCAGCTTGCTTATGAGAAGGCTGAGCATGACAGGCTGTTACAAATAATTAGACAAAACTATGATAATGATAAAAAGTCTGATTTATTAAAAACTCTGGAGTCAATTTTAAATGAAGACTATTATGTTCTGTTATTAAGAAATCACAATGATAACTTTATAAGTGATGTTAGAGAAAAAATGCTAACAGAAGAAAGAGAAAGTTCTAACAAATTGTCAAACTTCTTAAAAGCAAAGGACCAATCTCATTCAGATCTAGTCCAACAGCTTTTAGATGACCAAGACATGCAGAAAGCAGTTGTAGCCTCGCTTATTGAACAAGTTGATACACGATCATGGAGCTTGAACCAAGAAATAGCCCTCATATCTTCACACTTAGCAAAGTTAAGCATTATTGAACAAGACAAAAAAAAATATCATGTTGATTATAATTTTAATGTTCTGTTACACCAAAGAACCCAGTTGGTCCATATCTTAGAAGACTTATTTGTACAGAAAAATAAGAGAAGAAATCAGCTAATAGAAACATTAAAAGCCATGGAAAATGAAAATGATAAAAGCTGTGATTTCTGGTTGAGGAATTACCAAAAATTAATAGATTCAGCTCCTAAAACCTTACTTGACTTTGGAAGAAATTTAGACCCAGTTTTTGCAAATTATTTACTTCAAGAGGGAGTAATTCATTGTTTGCCCTTTTTGGTTAATTTTTTTAATACAAATGAATCCATATTAAATATCTCAGAGGCTAATTTAAACAACAGTGGCATAATGTTACCATCTGATAGAGATGGTATTATGAGGGCAATTAAATATTATGTTCAAACTAAAACAGATAATCATAACAATGCAACTGTTTCTTGGGAGCCATCTGCACCTTCAGCAAGTATTTATAATGAGCCCAATTGTACTGGTGTCATAAATAAAGACAGCCAAGAAGATTCTAGTTTGGAGTCAGAATGTGTTATATGCATGGATAGAAAATGCGAAGTTGTATTTATTCCCTGTGGCCATATGTGTTGCTGCCAGTTATGTAGTAACAATAAGATGGATAATTGTCCAATGTGCAGAGATGTCATACAGAAAATTGTCAAAGTAATTGTTCCATGAAAATAAAGGTTTGTTCATACTTTGATACTAATCTAAAATTTCTAGATACTAATTGTGAACTAAAATTATTATCTCTGAATTTCAGGAAATTAAAGCAGACCAGAAAAGTACCTGCCTACTGCCAAGCATAATTTTATCATATTTGGTAAATAGAAAAACGCGAGTATGTACCTAATAACTTAGATATCTAGCTTCCACAAAATAGAATAACTTGTTCACATGAATAAACATAGATTCTAATTATGAATCATTTACTTATAACATCATATGTAAATATACAAACCTAACTTTCATGATTAAAGTTTGTTTTCCTGTTACTGTATAAATTTAGGGTTTTTTCCTATTTGTAAACGACTAATCATGTTGTATGCTACCTACACGCTAAAAGCAGTCCGATCACGTAAAATAATGTTTCTTTTACCTATGCATAAGTTCACGGCATCTGCAAAATTTTATTATTTATTTATGATGCAATAAGTAATAAGTTTGTGATACATACAAAATTTTACAGAGAATTATTTTAAAGTGCCTAAATAACATGTAGGTACCTTATTTAAGTTGTAAGAGTCTATTTCACAATTACGTGTAGCATATGACTACTAAACGTAATTGTGAATATAAAAATCAAACATAAATGAAAATTCCAAAGTTTCAGATTAATTCATTCAATCATAGAATTATTGTGTAACAAAATAATTAAGTATTTAATTTTATTATTTTCAATATGAGATGTACTATCACAACATAAATGATAGAATATTAAGACATGAATCAATGGCATGGCATATTTTTATGTTTTCACTTTTGTCAAATTTTATAAACCTACTACCTACTAAGATTTCTTTTTAACTTACTATTGACTGATACATATGGCAGTCAGAAGTATAGGTATACATTATTTTATTTTAAGTTATTACTCAGCAAATATATTATGTTTTCTAAACGTTTTTTCATTTGATTCTTTAGTTAAAATCTTATACTAGTCTATAGTTATGTACATCTGTCTTTAGGTAGGATTGTCTATTATTTTAAGTGTCCACCTATAATTTAGTGCCTTTGCTATTGCCATTTATAAACGCACTTAGAACCTACATTAATTAAAATATGTTTCGTCTCTGTTACGAAATCTGCCCTATAAAATTGATTGTTGCAGATCATATATTAATTAATGTGAGTTTAAGTTTGTTATGTAGATATATGGCGGGAAGTCCTTAATAGAGGCTTATTTATTTGTTTCTAAGTTTGAACCAATTAATTACTTGATAATCTCCCAGAACCAATTAATGTGCATTATCAAATATTGATTGGTCAAGTGTTGAGTGGCTTTATTAAAGAAAGATAATTTTATTATTATAATGCGAGTACCTATATATATTATTTATTTTCTATTACCTACTTCCCGATTGTAAATATCA
Source organism: Emmelina monodactyla (assembly GCA_916618145.1). Classification (NCBI taxonomy): domain Eukaryota; kingdom Metazoa; phylum Arthropoda; class Insecta; order Lepidoptera; family Pterophoridae; genus Emmelina; species Emmelina monodactyla. Next base: position 7,029,273 of record OU745304.1, on the reverse strand, counting down.
GTACTAATCGAAATTGTCAAGATTTGTAACCGTGATATAACTTGCATTTACTGAGTTAAGTCACATTATTTATCGTATTAAATACACAATTTAATATTATAACCAATATGTTTTACTTATCTGTAAAAAGAGACAATGTGTGAAATGCATGAGGAAATTGCAGTAACTATACATACCTATATCTCGCAGGCAAATCATTACATAGTATAAATCTAAGTCGCTAATTCTGTCTGTTTGTATGTTTGTCTCGATAACTCCTCATAAACCAGTTGAGGGATTTTAATGCGGTTTTCACCATCCTTTAGGTAATTTTTTCATTTAAATTTGTAAACAAAGTACATTCATATAAAGTTAAAGTTAAGCCTAAATTCAATGTTTCGGGAACAAGTCGGCCAAAATTACACCATTGCGAAGCGTGGGCGGGTAACTACAGTAGTTCATAATAATTTGCAAACTGCCTAGTCCGTTTACAGACAGAAGGTCATCAAATTGTACTTATTAGTTCGATTTTGGTTTCAATTGTGGGGTGAACATAATAAATTACCTCATAAAGAAAGTGTAATATATTTACAGAGTAGCGAGTAGCGCAGCGATGAGCGTGTAATTTGTAAGGTATGCCCAGCAACGGTGGTGGTTTATTACGCAAAAACGACTGTTTGGATCTGGTTAAAACTTGGTTTAAGGATAGATATGTGAAAAGAAAAATGTTTTTAGATGCAAAGGAAACCGTAGGGCGAAAAGCATATTTAAACATTAATTTGTATTTTATAAATTGGCATTTAAAGAAAATTGCTTCTTTAAACAATTACACATTCCTAGGTGTTACTGAATGATAAGTCATACATAAGAGATACTGATGGTCCTGAAGGATTTAGTAAGCAATCATTATGTAATCAAGCAAGAGATATATATGTCCTATCAGTAAGGTAGATACCTAGCTGCGCTTGTGAAATACGTTCCGTTATATGAATTTTGTTCAGACTGAGGTATACCTACTTATTGTGAACGTTGTATCTGAATTTTTAATTACACCGCGATCAGTAGGTACTTTCGCTCCGGGCGCGGAAAATTGCCCTCGAGTTCAAAAAGAGGGGAGGCAGGTGTCTTTGTTTGTTTCTCGCCATAATAGAGAGTTTACAAGCGAATGGCAATTACGAGGAAACCTTTCATGTTCACTCCCTTCCCCACGCGAAATGAAACTAATTTTGTTATTTAGCAAATATTTATTAAGTACCTATAGAAGGTTATTTTGCGCCCGCGTCAAGGTTACGTAGACTTGGGGCACGGGTAAGCTAGTCAAATAAATAAATAAGCAAAAGGCTTGGGTAATAAAATCATGAAAAATATTTAAGTATTAATACATTTCTTAAGACGTACTTACACCTTTTATTGCATAGCTGTAAGTTTTAACGAATGGTACTTATTAAAAATATTGAGGAAATTGTTATAGGTAATGTAACTTCCTAGTTTTACGCGATCATTAGGTATTATTTGAAATTAAACTCATTTTAACGGGTTTTACGCGTTTATTAAATTATTTTTATTTATCTGACCTTTCCGAATCCAAATGCCGAAACGTCGGATAAATAAAATTAATTTAATAAACGCGTAAAAACCGTTAAATCGAGTTTAATTTCAAAGTGTAATAAAATGAGCACCCTTTGTTACAATCACCAACCTCTAAGATTATGGTTATCATGTTAATAACTGGAGACATTATTAATTTAGATAGTTAGTTAGGGGAAAGGTGTACAAAACGATCCCTCAAGGTAAAATGATCCCCTGTCGTTCTGCATAAACTATTAGTACCATCTATTCGATTAATTTAGTAACGTCTTCCCCGTACCCCGCGCCGTAGCAGAACAAAGTTTCAAGGCGATACAACTACTGTGTGTCGACTTATTGCAAAAAATTGAAAATCGATGTGTTTGATCTAAAGTAAGCCTAAACTCAAAGTTTATTTGTAGAAATCCTTTTGTGTGTTTGAGAATGAAACTTTTATAGGTGGTTCCTATTGTGTATATATACTGATCAATAACATTTCAAACACGTTTTGATCTTACCACGGTTATTTATGGAGGTTTTGTTTGGGCAGCTTTTCTAAATATTTCATTTGGGGTCAAACGATCCCCTTAAGTAGGTTTAAAATGATCCTAAGAATCATATTACCCCTAACATTTTGAGATAATTGGAAACTAAAAGTTATAAATAGTCATGCTAATAGATATTAAGTCAAATTATTAATTATTGATAGAGGGATCATTTTGTACACCTTTCCCCTAAATAGATATACCTACTTACAAACCATTTTGAAAAAAAATGGCTTGCGAGTTACCTAAGTAGGTACATATCTAAATAAATAGCCAAACTTGCGTTGCGTACAAATCTTAATTGAATTAATTACGTTTTTAATAACTACTTAACGGTTTAAATAAAAAAGATTTTACCATTTACGACTTTCAATTCACGTGCAAATCGATCGATCAGAGCCAAGTGTGCAAACTCAAATTTAATTTTATTGTTTACTAGTGGCCGACCGCGACTCCGTTGCGTGGAAGTCGGTTTACCCGCGGTAAAATAATCCCTATGTGTTATTCTGATGTATAAACTATATTATTGTAAACTTTCATCCAAATTCATTCGGCTGTTTTTACGTGAAAGAGTAACAAAAATCCATTCATCCATACATACGAGTACTCACAAACTTTCACGCAGGGCCGCGCCGACCCTAAGCAGCGCCTGTGTGCGAAACCTATGAAGCGCCTTTTTTAGTCGGTTTAGACAATTTTTTCAACTATGTTGTATTAAAAACAAACAATCCGGCGCCCCTCTTGCTTAGGCGCCTGTGTGTGCCGCACACATCGCACGTATGGGCGGCTCGGCCCTGCTTTCACGTTTATAATACATATTAGTAGGATAATCCTAATAGCATGATTCAGTATTCACGCGCGATGGCTTATGATTAGCGTATTTTATGAATAATTTTGGTGTTTCTATACCGATTTCTATGATTCTTTTTTATGGAATAGTTAATAATGTTAACTTTTTTTAATAAGGGATGACAAGAGTGTTATAACATAAGACAAGACATGATAAATGGAGTAATTTCTCCCGTTTTCCCAACATTTCCCTTTACTGCTCCGCTCCTATTGATTATAGCGTGATGAAGTTTACTATAACCAGCTCAGAAGTATGAAAAATAATTGTGCCAAGTTTTGTTAAAATCCGTCGAGTAGTTTTTGTTTCTATAACGGTTATACAGACAGAGAGATCACCCCCTGATCGTTATTTTGGAAATATATTTCATGTACAGAATTGACCTCTCTACAGATTTATTATAAGTAAGTATAGATAGATAATTGGCCAAGTGGGAATTTTTAAATCATGTTAGCGTGGGATTTTCAAATTCCTTTCAAGCAATTATCTAGTAGGTAATAAGTTCATGAAAAATAATAAGCTGACTATGAATAAGCATTCACATGGATGTAATCATAGATACAGTAGGTACTTTTTTCTTTTAAAAATTAAAAATGGCTGCTATATAGGTATGTATTCCCGTATGTTATATCACTTTAACCTTAATTATATATATAAATAAAAGGTAGGGAAAACAAAACATGATGTATTTTTTAATTTCTTTATTTTAAAATTAAAAAATAAGAAAATTTAACGAGACTTTGAAACCTACTAATTTCATCGAAATCCGCATAACGTCAATCATATATTTATACCTATAGGTTACCTATGTAGTGTTATCCTTGATGCCGACATTTGTATTAGCTCTTTGTACTTTACTCACTAGTTTTCATTTTATTTGCCGTTAATCAATTTGTCAATTTTTAGCACTGAAAAGGAATCACTTGGTAATGATTATACACAATGTTGGCCCCCAATGCTGCCTTTAAGGGCAATTAAAATTTTGTTTTAAGGTGGAATCCCTTTCATGAATATGGACGAGCTTTCAGACCCTTGTCCAATAAATAAGTACCTCTAAGGGTATTTCGATAAAGCTGAAAGTGGCTATCAAAGATCTTCGGGTTTTATTTAGTGGAAGACTAAAGAATGTTATAAAAGGAGATAGGGATATGTAATTTAGATACGAAGGACCCACATGACCCGCTTCGATAAAATATTTTAGTTGTACAGAATATATCCAAAGTCAATTTAGGAAAAGAAAATTAAGGTATTGTAAAATAGAGTAGGTAGGTATCATTTAACTTACACCTTATTGTTCTTAAGTACAGTATTTGAGATTAGACGATTCGAAAAATAATTTGATTAATACTTAATAAATACTCAACTTCAAATTCTCTACTTTATACTTAGTTGTAGGCTTACAGACCTCGCAGCCAGGCGGACTGGACAAAATACATCTATAATATCACACGAGACTACATGAGTCTGTCTGTTTTTGTATCACCTGTACATATTAGCATTCTTCTACCATTTGTTGGTAAAGGCCAATAACAACGTTTGCTTCGCCGATTAAGATGTTATTTAACAGAATCATCGTTCTTCAATTAGTCGACCGATTGATCTTCAAACAAGATGGGAACCAACTGTCTGTTGTAGGCAATCAAAAGACAATCGATCCAAATGAATTTATTCCAACGGCTTAACAGATTACGTCTCAGTTCTATATAACACGGATTTGCATACAAACGAGGCAGTTAATCCACTAATACAGACTAATAGAGAGGACGCTTGGAAAAATAGGTCAGACGAATGCAATTACCGCTCTCACCAATTTTTGCTACGTGTTCTAAGATGCCTACTTGAATTTATTTATTTTCGAACCTTTTAAAGATAAAGATGCCGCTAATTAGGTACCTACAGTTTTCTTAAGGTCAAAGTTTAGATCACTGCTTGCGGAGGTAAATAATTCAACAATTCGAGACCCTATTGTAGCCTATCGTTTATTGTAACAAGAAAACTTAACGAAATCCCAATTTCTACAAAGGACTAGTTCTACTACTTCCTTAGATAAATTAAAAAGATTTCATAGAAAACATAACTTTTCAACGTAACTTTACTAGCAAGAATGAAACTAAAGCATGGTCTTGTTTGATGTTTATCTAATTACCTAACTCTGTACCCTTTTTGTTTTTCCTTCCATTAAGTATTGTCAAAGATATTGAAACGAGCTGCGTTTTGAAATTCAAAACAGTCAAATTTCAATGAAACTCAGAAACATTCGTGAAGTTTAGCCTAAATTAAACAAAGATTGCTGAGAGCCTGTGTTAGAAAACTTTCTAAAGAAAACCCACCTTCAAAACAGTAAGTATAAGAAGATAATTCGGTTACTAAAGTATAAAGCCTTCGTTTCTCTTTTGCTTCGCTTGTTTTGTTTAGTAAAGTAAAAGAATATGGAAAAGTAAAGGAATTGAATTATCGGATAAAAGAAACAAAAATAGGATCATATTGTTCGTCCAGCAACTTATAAAAGGTTTTTTTTTTTTCTTACTTTGCCATATCGTTTTTTATTTATCATAGGTACTATGTCTAGGAGAACGTTAACCTAAATTAAAATGTTAGAAACGCAGAAATAGCAAAATAATTCAAATGCTGGCGTTGCTGTTGCTACTGCCATTCAGAACAAGATCGATACGAATCTGACGACATGTCATTTGTCAGGATCCAATGAAACGTTTAATTAACACGTAGGTGGTAACACGTTATACCTACACATTACACCTACATTACACCCACTTTGAACGAACGCTGTTACCGCATAATCCCAGTTTCTGATAGACAAAGTGATCGTATCCTCAAAATTGTTTTGGTAACTCCGAAGGCAGGTTAAAAGCTAATTTATACGGCTAGTTTAACTCAAGTTTTGGGTCGAAGGCTGCTATAGGCTACCAACATTTTACGCATCTGTTAACGTTTAACTTCGAACTAAGGGGACAAATGACCCGTTTTCAAGGATAGGTAAATAAAGGGATATACTTATTCTTTACACTCGTTAGTTAGTTCTAACTTGAAAAAACGATTTTGCAAGATTGCAAAAAAATGTGTTAACCGATAGCAGTTCAGAGAATTGCGCAAGTAGGTTATACTGTAAATTTTATATTTCTATCTTAGATATTCTAGCGAGAATGTTGCAACGAAGTGTAGCCTAACAAGGCTAGTTAAAACTTGGCACAAAGGAAATGTATACGTATGTGAAAATAGGTTGCCCCAAGCTAGTTATTGGAGTTTTAATAGGTTTGAAGCAAAAATTTTGGGATGTTCCATAAAATAAGATTTTTTCTCAGACACATTGTTTCCACGACAAAATGGTCATCAATAAAGTCAGAATCAAAATTATAAGATTACATACCTCATAGAGTGTTTATAAATTAGCAAAGAAAAATAAACAAGACATGTTTTAATTTCACACAGGACTTAACATACACTTGTAACTATCACAACCGCCTCCTGTTGTAGGTACCTTATCACCTATCAGGAATAGTTGCATCCAACCTAGTTAGGTATATTTACTTCAAAAACCTTATCCTTCTCTAGCTTCTACGGTGTTGCTTTGTAGGTACATATATAAAGAGTAAACCAACTAACATCCGATAAGTTCCTAGTTTAGAGGCGGTCCCACGTCATACGTCGAAACAGTTCCACTAATATTTTAGTAAACAGCCCCAAACTTCCACTTAACAACCGAAGTCTGAAACCGCAAGTTGTTTGTGTCCCAATACTAGCAAGTAGAGCCCATAAATTGTTTTAAGGATCGTTGGCAAACTCTAGATTACCTAGTCGTATAAGACCGCGGCTGACTCGCTAAGTCCCTGGTCGTTAAAACTCCTCAACTAGTCCTTATATCCAAGTAACCGTCCTTCCCACCGCTTAAATATCCATCAACGGAATTGATCATTTCGCTCGCAGTTTATAAAAGCTTTTGTGAAATCTACTTTACCAGAATTTCATTGTTGAATCGAGTTATTGCCGAACTTTTAGCGGATTGAAATTTATTTGCCAAGGTAGTGTAATTAATTAGCAAATATTTTTTTATAATGTTATAGGTAACTAACTCTCTATCTGTATGACTCAACAAACAAAAAAATGCAAATGTTGCTTTATAGATACTACATTAATTTGACTACCTAAGTTATGTTATTTTAAACACGTATATATATTTTTGTCTTAGATATTAAAAACTGCAGTTAAAGAGTAAGCTCTTCTGATGACATTAAGATTTACTCAAACCTATTTTTGTTAGGGAAAATTTAAATTTTCTTAAAAATAAACTACTTATGTAAGTCGATTGTGATCATTTAAGAAGGTACCTTAATTTAGCCAGTTACTTTATAATGAGCTTAAGAATTGATAATTTAGTAAGTAATCTTGATGGAACGGAGTTTTGTTTTGGTATCTATTATGAAGCAGGCCCCTCTTCATTGTGGCAGTGTGCCCGCGGCGAGCGCCATTCAACTAACCTAATTGATATCAATTATACGCTGTCTTCAGAAATCTTAGCAGAATAACTCGAATCCGCTTTTAATGTTGTAGGTATGTTATCAAACTTTGCCAATTTCATCCCAACACAGATTAGAGAATTGTTCACACTATAGAACTGTAGGTATGTGCGAATGAAGCTACTCCGATTATTCGTTGGTAGACCTACAACATGAGTGGGTGCAGAACGCTGCTTGTTCAGCTCAAACAACTGATTTAATTATCTGGAACCTTCGAAATCAATTCATGAAATGGAACTGCTTTCAACTTCGGCAGAAAAATCATTGGAGCGACAAACAGAATGTTATTGTTTACTGTTCTCCTAAATTTCCAATGGAATGGAAATGATAACAAATTATGTAAATTTGCGACACCACAAAGGGCGAATTTCGTCTGTTTAGTTATTTCTCTCGAATACTGAATTTATTACGAAACAAAATAATTGGGTTGTGAAGGCAAAATGTAATTCGAAAGATTTTTTCATATTTTTATATTAATTTTACTAACATATCCGATTTTCGTCAGAAGTTACAGTTACGGTGTTAGGCGACGAATTTTGTTTTGTTTTGGCAACGCGCATGCGAGAATTAATATTGGGTCTCATGAATTAATAATTTGTTTGTTTAACTAAGAATAAGATATAAGACCGTTTGTACTCAGTATTGGTGGGTACCGAAGTAAACAGTGTTATGTTTTCAAAACAGTAAGATTAGATAATATAACAAAGGTTTTTAGGTTCTACTTAGCTATGCGAGCAGGAATTTCATTTATGAGTTTTTTTCATATTTATTTTCCCCTTTGAATGCGAATTCTGTGACTAGACACAATTTCATGTTTGCAAAGATAAGAGGTGGCTTAAATATGTCTGTTTGAAATGAAAATTTAAATTGCCCCTCTTAGTAATCAGGGTGTATTCATGACACGTGGGCTTTGCCAGCCAGCCTCATTCGCGAGCATTCACGAAGGAATTAATTCAACAAGTAAAGTGATTTTGATGTAAATGTGGTTTGCAATATGACGGTTTTAGTCTGAGAGCGTAGATTATGCGCATTTACTATACTCACTCTGGAAGGTTTCGTAACGAGTAGCTTGTCTTAAAACTATCGTTTTAATCACTCTTCGGATCCAGCATGAGAGTTAAGATGAGGGTCTGAGCTCCTACGAAAAACATGACGTCTTGACTAAACTTTGAATCTTGTTAACAATTGAGTTCGACGAATTAGACCGCTTTGTTATATTTCAAGTTAAACCTGACAAACTGCTTTTGCTAACACTAATATGTTCGTAAAAGTTTCATTGTTAAAACCTAATTTCGAACTTTAAACTGTCAATTCTGTTCCAGCAATTCTTATTCAACAATTCTAGTGCCTTTTAACTCAAGAATCGACTTGAACTTACATAGAAACTCAATTTCGTTACAGAAGAGTTGCTTATTGTGTAGTAGGTACGCAGTATTCATCTGAATGCTGGCTGAATGTAAAGCTGGAGAGTTGTGCGAGTGAAGTCTTCACGGCGTCTCGAGCGCCGTCAACAACTGTTCCGAGAGGGCGCACCGACTGCACAACAGAGGGTCATTACCTGTACCGTTCAAGTTGGATGAAAAAAATATTTGTGAATATAGCATTAATGAAAATCGGTTACATGTTATATTTGGTGATGATTTCGTCATTATGGAATGGTAAATGCAAATTAAATATAAATGTGATTCAAATCGTTAAACTTAATTAGCTCGCAGCTGTGTAGCAATAACAGCAATATCTATGACACCAATTTAAATGTATCAAACTGGTAAAGACCCATTCGTCGCACAAGTTCCGTTGAAGCCTCCTCGAGACTGTATTGTCTCAGATTGTCTTCGCTAAACGTGGCCCGCGTCGATATTAACTTCCTAAATCCAAATAACTAACTTACAGTCTCTAGTGATTCTTGTTCCCAAATAAACTCCATTCTCAATCCTTTTGACCCAGTTTAGAATTAACGACTTTATTTTCGAAACAAGGGTCTAAATGCTACACCATTGTAATTTTAAAGGGTAAAAAAGCCTTCATTGCTTGCTTCACTTTAAGTTAGTCAAAACCAAAGCACGTTTGCATGATGAGTTGTGTAAGAGGCTCTTCATCATAAAGCCAGGTGCAGTGGAGAGTCTACATGCCGCCGGCGCGAGAGCATTCAACTCATCCTTACTTACGGGGCCACTCCTGCACTTGCAGCGTCAATGGAACGTTACTTACTTAGCTGTGGGATATGAACTGCATTGAATTATCTACGTTTATATTAACACCATTTATGTATAGGTTAAAGTAATATAAGTTAGCTTTTAAGCGAAGCCACAGTGTCTTGGCATGATATGAAACGGCATGGAAAATATACTTCAAATATATCTATCTGGTTCTCCTTGAGTTTATTAAAACCAAATAGAGAGATAATATCAATGATTTATATTTGATGTAACGTTTAGAGAGCTGCCAGGTTTACTTACCATTATTTAAAATTTGTTAAACCTGAAAAAAACAACCTGAGCCTTCCCTTTATAAAACTGTTTGTTGTGTATCTCAATAATTAAATCAAATGTGCCGAATAATCTTCTTCAATGGCAGTTCCTTTTCTTGATATCTGGTCCTAAATTTTGAGTGCCGTAACTTTCATAAACGGGCCGTTATTAAAGTAGATCATAAAAGGTTCGGTGCTAAAACAAAGTTACTTACTCAGAGGTATGGAATAAAACAAAAGGAGTGACTGAATCGAGTACCTACCGGAGGTTTCGTTTTTCTGAATCGATTTGACGTTGATTAATGGAGCACTCAATCAATCAAATATTCTGATAGGCTTTTAAAAAGCCTTTGGAAACAACAGAGCTAGCTTTTGTTTAGGATAATGGTTTTAAAATAATACGGTAAACAAGGTAAGTAAACCAATCATGTATTTTATTTTGCAGTTGTTTGTTTATGTTACAACAAAACTGCTTTTCTCTCCATAGAGCAACTTTATTATTTTTATTGCAAGCTTTCTTAACGCAAGTGATCTCTATATTCAATTTCAAGGTATTTAAAACCAAATGAAAACTTTTCATTTCTCTATCTTTTACTTATCTACAAGAACCACGTCAAAGAAAATACATCCATGTCATAAGTATGAACGTTTCTTAGTTATTTTGAAGTTACACTTATCTGATGATGAAAAGAGTACACCTGCAATATTTGCTACACAGTTACCATTCACTGCTAATACCCCGATAAACATCTACTAAAATGTCCTTAAACGCTGAGCCCTATCCCAGGTTAGATGCTGTGACGAATTTTTAATTAGGTCAGCAATTAATTCGATCCAGTGTCAGATAAAACGAGCCTAATAAAGTAGCTCCCGCTGGGAACTACGCAAACTCTGCCGTAATTTATTGTGGTTCTTGTTGAACTTACTGTTGAATTATTGGGGTAGTTTATTTTATTGAAGTGTTGGTTGTCTCGAGCATCCGAGCTGTCTCAAGCCGTTTTAATCACTTACCTGCTTATAAGTGAAGTGGTAAGTTTGGATTACAATTTTAAACTCTGCTTATTTTGATAAATTTAAACTTTGCTACTGAAACAACAAAAGTAATTTCTGTGCTTTAATTAAGTAAAATATTTTGACTGATTGTAAACATGTTTATAATTTTTTTATGTGTATACAACATCTTATTGACCTAAGTGTTATGGTAAAATCCAGAAAATGTTATTTAAAAACTATACGCAAGTGCCATAGCCTAAAGGGAAAGGAAGGAAAAATATAGCACCTTGAAAATGCCACGTCGTTTACAGTACTAAGTAGGTACATATCCTCATACATATGTAGTATAGTATAGTATGAATGTCAGGGTGTCCCGCGAGGCACCGTCCGCTCGGAACGGACGCCGCTGGTAATCGAATCTGTGTCTCACTCAGCCATATTACTGGAGCGCACCACACACGGCTGAGGTTTCACTCGCTCATAATTGCCATTTTGAGAGCTTAAAAGGTTAAAGATTGGGTAAAAGGAAGTGGTTAACAGTCTAACGTTTTTGAGATTTTAGTATCGTAGTGAAATAAAAAATAATATTTTAAAATTATTTTCAAATTCAGTTTTGGAAGTTGAATATGTAATATGTAAACATATTTACTTTGCACAAGTTCATCTACAATTTACAATTCGAATGCGGCGCTGACCCGCTCCGTGCATTTGAAAATGTTCTCCAAATTTCGCATTTCGCTACAAACTAGCTGTACTTGGCAATAACGAGAACTTTTTTCAGACCAACTGGCAAATAGGCACACTTTAGTTAAAAACTTCAATATTAAAAAACTTTGGTCGGCGCCTTCCCTCGTATTTTTCTTTAACGCTTTTAAAAACTTCGCTTTACGCGCCACTGACGCCGACGCGCTATTTACGTCGGCGGTAAATTATCACGCTTTTTGGGAGTTAGAGGCCCTTATTACGTTCAATTAAATAATTACCTCGTCGTACCTTAATTAACTACAAACATGAATATTTAGTAACACCCGGGGTTAAAAACTTTTTCTAAAATTTCACAAAGTACATTCTATGCGAAAACTCAGAATACGAATGAATTTCACAAAGACAGGACAAGATTTACTTTATAAGCTCTCATTTAATCCGAGGAACCGTAAGCACTTTCAAAATTTTCTACCTCATGATACGATAAGCCGCTTTACGGTCCTCAATCAAATTACATAAAAAGAACATTATTATCCTAAGTAATTTTGAAGTAATGAAAGATCCAACAATCCAATTTCTTGGGTTATGGCTTGTTTTTTCTGCGAAACATGTCAACATTGTTCTTAAAAATACTGGATTTCAGCTAAACAAAATATGGGGCATAAGAGAATGATTTATTTTCCTTTATAAAAGTTTAAATAATTAAAAGTTTATTTTGAAAGGTTATAATTAGGTAATTACAAACATTGAGATTATAATTGGTAAATATTGGTAGATAAAAACTTATTTTAAAAGCGAAAAGAGTCAACGCATACCCAACTTAAAAAATCGGCCCTTTAACCTTATCAACTCTCAGCAATGTTGATTGCTCCCTTTACTTGTTAAGAACATAATAAATAATATAAAATAAAAAACAATAATATCTCAACTTTTCCTTGCCTAGCTTCAATTTCTAAGAGTAAAAAATAATAAAACCGCGGTTGGTTCTTTTTCTCGTACTTTCCCGTCGGGCTGCCATTTGCAGGAATTTTCCGATGCAATAAAAACTGAAGTCAGTACAGTAACGCCACCGCATCCGCGCTTGAGGTGGAGACTAACGCAGTGCCACTTCCAATATCCACGTAAATTAAATTCCTGCAGACGAACCACCTCTAACTACAAGTATAATATTGCCGCAATAGCGCTTAGGGTGTTCATCAACTTGGGCTGAGCAATTCTAGTTTAGTAATTTTAAGTGCAAAACACTAATTTTTGTTACTTTTTTAAACCCAACAATACGTTAATTTATAGATAGGGTAGGTATCACAGTTTCTTATTTTAATTTATACCCTTTCTATCCTGACTAATTAGCCTTATGCCACAACTTTTGCTTTACCCAAGTAACCACCTTTCGCCGATCATTCCCCCAAGTTTTTCCCACTGGTCACGTAATGAGTCATGAGTTTTGTTCGGGACACCCTGTACGTGGGTATATTGCATCTGGTGAGAAGCCATTAGCAGTATGAGGCTGATCGAGTTCAGATTTACTGCTGGATAATTACTTGGGTGTCTTGGGTAACCTTTAGGGAAAGCTGAGAATTTAAACTACAGCATCGACATTGATCGTATTTAAATAGTGTATTGAGTAAAAGTAGTATTTGGATAAGTTTCTGTAAGGTCTATTCTTAATATTGTTTTAGTTCTTTAGCTACCTAGTTATCTCAAGATTTGGGAGATTCTGGAGATTCTGTAGCGCAGCGGTAGGTACATTTTTATAATGGCTACGCATATTTAGTAGCATTAAATTTGTGAGGCAGTCTAGAATTTTATAAATTAATTTGAAACATTCAAATAAATATAAATCAGTTAAATGAAAATATTATTTTCCAAATAGGTTGTTGTATGTATGTGTACAGTCATATTTTTTATTTTCAGATCAGAGTAACCGAATACGACCCAACATAAATACACTGTCACAACAAAGTATCCGAAATGATTTATTCCGGGAAATAAGAAAGTTGGCGTTTTTAAACGATGTCAACTAGCAAGTCGGCGTCGGGAAGGCAGCCAATGATATTAAATTTACCTGGAGTTGATTTATAGTCGAGCAGGGAACAGCAATTTCCGCCTAGACCCGTCGCCATGGCAACCGCGCTGCCCCACGTTGCAGACTCTCGGAATTTTTCACAACTACCCACATATACTCGATTATACACTGAATTTACTACATAAATATGGAAATACTATCTGAATTGAATGTTTGCGAAAGCTGTGAAGCGAATTGAAAGAGAATTTTATAAATAAAAGAACTTGAGGTGCTTGAAATAAGCTCGGCGTTGAATCTAAATAGTTGTGGCTCCGTAGCAAGCGTAGCAGTCGTAGACACTTGAATGTCTGCATCGTAGTCATTTGGTGAATACTAAGTTTAAGAACTTAGCATTTACTTCGCATTAATTAAACAGTAGCTACGTTATTTTTATTACTTACTCATATTATAGTGTACCGTAGAATAAATTACTACGAAACTATGAAAATAAATAGCTTTTATAGATATTTACTAAGTAGAAAAAACAGACATGTATTAAAAACAACAATGACGAAGCACAATATATGGTGGGGGTATTATGTTTTCATTATTAGAGCACAAAAGATGGATGTACGCACTCTGCCGACATAATTAATGTATAACAGCATACACATTTACAAGCATATAGGATATCTTAGATGAGTTTGCGTCACCTACACTTCCATAACAATGTTGTTATACGTGTCCTAGTTTCTAAAATCTTTTATGAAAACCTGACAAGAACTTAAGCTGGGATGATAAACACCACTTACGGCGTGGACAAAATTAGCTTTTTAAAATATTACAAACACAAAAAAATAATTCTAGAGTAAAAGAAATGCTTCCAAAAACATAAACTGGGCATTGCTGTCCGGTTTTGAGCAAAAAAAAAAATGTTTTTATGATAGACAGAAAAAAAATGTTTACGTAATTGTACAAAATTGCATTTATTCTATCAGATTTTGCGATGATTTTAAATAAAATAGGGTTTTAAATTAATTTTCAATGTAAATAATCGCATCTGAACCAACAGTTGATGTGTGGGCGATGATTTCAAGCGCCGAATAAATAAGGATTGAAAAACTTTTCAATCCTTAATAACTTTTTTAAATTGGGTTTTCTGGTTATACTGTTAGTGAATTAAGTTACTATTGAGGCTCCAGAATATATGGTTTCAGGCTTCGGCAGGGGTCTTTTTACACCCGTTATAATAAACTCTTAAATAAAAGTACAATGTCAGAAAAATCTTAGTCCCCAATAATTGTATCGTGTCGATGTAATAGAACAGGGCTAAAATGTAGATAAGATAGAAGATTATTTTATCACTTTTTGATCCTAGTTGTAAAATCCCTCATTGTGAACAGAGAGTAATAAACTAAAAATGTATTTTGGAATTCTTATTTATCCATAAATGTATCATTTCAAATCCTTAAATTATTCTGAACTTTGTATCGAGCACGTTTTATCAATCGGTGGAAATTCAAAAATATCGCGTTGCAAAGAAAACGTGTCACGTCGTTATATGAAGTGTTTCCTTTTCCAGTGTTTCCGATTCCAGTGTAAATGCAAATATGAATGTTGTGAGCGAGATCGCGTCGAGTGTGCCGGGGCAGGTCACGTGCTTCATACGGGATATTTACTTATGGCGAGATGTTAAGGTACAAACGCAGATGTTGCTTCGAACTTAGCGATATTTTTTAGTTTTTTTTTATAAAGATAGATAATTATTTGCAATAAAAATGACAACTTCTGGAGACGAAGAGCCCCATGTTGTATGTAGCCGGGAATACCGCTGCAGGAAGTTCATTCCACATCTGCGTAGTGCGTGGCAATAAATTCCGCCTGAAACGCACGGCGGTGGAGCGCCAGCTATCAAGGGGATGGAATTTCAAAAAACCTAACTTATTTTTGTCAACCATAATTTATGAGAAACGAATACTTAAATAAATAAAAAATTAAAGGATCGTTTTATTAATACTTGGTTGGTTTTGAAAAATATGCGATATTGTATGTTACTAACAATGAGTTTTGATACGAAATACATTTCGCAAATTCATCATCCAAGAATAAGCTGTTCCCGTGAAGCTTAATATAAAGGCGTGTGAGTTGGGTTCCATACGTAATATTGGGTATGTCGTAACAGCTTTATGTAACGTGTACCTATTTGTTTGTGCAGAGTGTTTTCTGTCAGAAGGCTTCCACGCCTGTTACATAGAGCCTGCACTGAACTCGACGTAAGAGCAATTTCGATTTTTATTATTCTATTTTTACGCTGTTCCATAAAACTCGTAAATGTTTGAAACGTCGCGTCGCTTCGTTTTTAGGGGAAACAATGTTGGTTTTGAACTTTCCATTTGTGTATAGTTTTTATAGAAATAACTTAACGTGACATTACAAAGCCATGCCAACTATTAACGAAAAATAAATAAATAAGATACTCTAGTATATTATAGGTAATATTATATTTAACAGTCCTCAGTAAATTTAAACACGGGTATGCAGCTAATCTATTTGACTCGACATCATAAATCCCGATAACAAATGACGTTTCGAACTGCGAACATTTTCGCAATACAATTTCCCTTCCGCGCAAAGAAACTTCGGCGAAAGAACAACAGGGTTTCAATGTACACTTGTAAAATATAAATCAGGTCTTTGCCGAATTCATTGTTTGGTTCAGGGTTGCCAGATGTTGGGAATGTCATCGGCAGTCCGGTTGCAAGGAAGTCGTTTAAAGCATTTGCTCCAGTAGAAAATGGCCATATTTTTGAAGAATATTAGAAGTTATTA
Organism: Emmelina monodactyla; assembly: GCA_916618145.1. Lineage (NCBI taxonomy): Eukaryota > Metazoa > Arthropoda > Insecta > Lepidoptera > Pterophoridae > Emmelina > Emmelina monodactyla. The sequence goes on along the minus strand of OU745304.1, from coordinate 7,012,802 downwards.
CGTTTTACCCCGATATTGTATTCCGTTCACGAAAGACCGTAGCTTCTCGTGGTAAGAGGTAACTGAGTAAAGGTAAGTATATACTGCTAAAAACGTCTATTATAATATTTTACGAATCTATTTTATGCTTTGCTCATGGCTGATGTAAATTTACGTGTTTTTGGGTTCATTTTATTTAAAAGTTAATGTGCTCGCTACCTACATGTTTTATTATTCGTTTTAGAGCACGTTTTTAGATAAAATTATTAGTATGTAAAATACAAAATTGTATGCTATAGCAATATTAAAATTCATAAATACTATAATAAAAACGAACTTATATAGGAGGTATATCTGTCGACCTCTGTGGTGCAGCGGGATATATACCGGACTGCTAAGCGGAAGGTTCCGGGTTCAATTCCCGGTCGGGCCAATTTCGTGAAAATGGTTTTTCGAGATTGGCTCGTGTCTGGGTGTAACTAGGTTCTCCCCTAGTCCATTGTGTGGTACCTATAGTACAAGCTTTGCTTAGTTTAGGGCCACACAGTTGGTGTGTCAGTCTGGAGATTGATTGATTTATTTATTATTTATTTATATTCTAACAAGTTATAAAAGAAGGCAAAAGTTTAATAGCATAACGTTAATTGTTTATTTGGTTATATAAGTATTAAAAACCCTTTTTTTTGTCGTCGTGACAAGATAGAGTAGAGTAGAATACAAACACACAGATTTCACATTTTTAGCATAGAAAAAAAAGATACTATTAAAATATTTTTTAAAAATAATAATAGGTAAGGACCTAAAGCAAGTAAATTATTTGCATTTATGAATCGCCCTTTAAAAAAATGGTGTGCCTAATCTGTAACTTTTCATTTACCCAATTCAGTATATCTTTTCCATTGGTTCATAACGTACCGACCGAGTTTCCTACTTTTATTAAAATGCAGTTATTTAGGCTTTGTTATAATTACTCTACCCGTTCCCATTACGTAAAATGCTCAATTAAGAGAGTTTTTTTTTATAAAATTCGAAGATAAACGATAGCGTTAGCTGCGGGAATCAATTTAATGGCTTGTAAATGAAAAATGGCGGGCGTCGATGGGCGCCAAGGGCGTAGTTCGCGGTCCATAGTCTAGGCGCTGTCTCCCTCGACACCAACCACTCTCCAACATGGGAGGATAAGTTTACCTACCACATGAAGTACATCATGGATCACATTATTTGTTGCTTATCGTACGAGGTTACTGTCGGATTTATGATCCATTTGTATCGGTTTACCGTCGGTTATACGACCCTGTGCGATAATTGAAATATTATGAGTTTGTTTTTGCGCGGGTAAGGATAAGGTTCACATATTTTCCGATATCACGTAACCTTCCCATTAAATTGGGATTTTATAGCTTTGTTCAAGTGTTTTTTGAGTTCTCTTTTACTGGGTATCTGTTTAATAGTCGGTATTTAAAAACAAAAACTAATAGTGAGCTCCCTGAAACGGTTGTATCTACACTTGCAATAACGCATAATGCGTTAAAATCATCTTATTTCAATCTCTATTCGCCAAAAATTTGAATTTTATTTTTATTTATTTATTTATAATTTCTGCATTTACACAATGACAAGAAAAAGTTAAAAGAAAACAGATAAACAAGAGTAAATACAAAGGGAATTAATCATTTTAAAATGATATCTAATAAAGAGATCATCTCTAATTTACTGCCTTAATTTAACACTTTTAATCACTGACACAGGTGTCGGTAAAGACTTGTCATAAACAAGAGAGGGTTCTTGCATTTTGTATTCAACTAAGCGAGTGCTCGTATATTGTGCACCGGATATAACATGAAAAGATTTTTCAAGGAGAAAATTGGATAGGACTTTAAAGCCAGTTGTTACACTTCACCAAAGTATATACGCCTTATTACTTGAGCAAATTGAATTCAGTTAACACCTCACCTCGTAAATAGGTATGCTTTTACAAAAGGAAAGAACTTCTGCTTTATACCTAAGCAAAATAAAACCTACATTAGCTTTTAACTTTAAATTACAGAACGTAAAGCCGTAATTACTAAATAAGTTTTCTTTTACAGAAAATGTGTACAGGTTAATTGAAGGGATCCGCAATAACGACCCGTCATTATCGTTAAAGAAACGTTCTCTTTAAATTTACATATAAACCCACAGTAACAAAAATAGGGCTTTACGTACCGTAGGGCGAGGGCAGAAACCATCTTTGAAAACTGCTGCGAATAATGACCGAAAAGGGTTTAGGAAGGGCCGGATAGTTTTTCACGCCCTTACGTAGCGGCAATGTTGCGTCGACATTTTAATTTTTTATAATTCTTTTGTTCTTGTTGAAAACATTTTACTGGGAGCTGCAAAAGTCGTAAGTGCTTTTCAGTTGAAATTATAATAGAATGCGCAGTAGGTATATTCTGAATATTTACTTATATTATAATGTAGCCTATACTTACTACATATACTAGCTAAGGTAAAAGCACCTAATTCCGCGGGGTTCTAAAAATGGAACCCAAACCCGCGGTAAATAGAAAAACTAAGTTTTTTTATAGTTTCCGTCATATATTTAGACTTTTTAGTTCTTCAGCCTTAAGATAATTTAATTTAAGAACAGATTTGAGTGCTTATATTATTATAAACACGCAAAACATATTAAATAAAAAAGTATTTCGCTGTGGCGAGCGAGGTAAAAGGATGCGCCATACATTTTCACGCCATTTCTCCGTAACGTTTAATTTACAAGAGGAGTGATTATCATTCTAGTTCTAACAGGAAAGGTCGGTTTTTAAATATTAATTCAATAGTCAAACGTTTAATCTTAAAGTTTTTGTTAAAAAAATATGCATTACTAGCTTACTTTTTAAGAAATTTTGTGTTGAAAATACATCGGCATTACCGTCCATTTTTTTAAAGCGGTTCCTTATCCCGTGGAATACCTCGGAATAAGGAAATCATGGAGTTCATTTGATTTAAATTTTTCACGTGATTATTATAAGCTCAACTTCGTTTAGGCAATCAAATTGAAAAAAATTGTTAACATTGGGTTAAAAAATCCAATTCCGTGTTAGTGTTTTGAATATATTTCACATATTAAATAGGAATCAAAATATATGACCAGAGTAAAATTCGATGATTTTTTCCAAAACGTAACCAATATTGTTATTGTTTTAATCCTATGTTCTAGCACATGAGTAAAGAAACTGAACAGAGACAAAGCTACATACGAATGCGCTGTGACAGGTACATCACTACAAGTGCAACGCGTGTGTGTGCGTGACCACTGGCCGCTTGTCACGTATGAGCCGAAACCGCTTCAAACTAGATCAGCCAGTGGTCAATCTCAGGGCGTGCAGGCGTGACGCGACGCTCGAACGTTGTGCGTGTTTTGTTTTTGTTTTCGAGTTTCTCACATAATACGTAGTAATACTTTTGTTTTAGTATTTAAAAAGTTTTGTAAATATTGATCTTCATATTAAAAATGTTAATATTGGTAATGACATATTAGCACGTTTGCAAGATTGTACATTTCATATGCCATGGGAGTGTTTCCCATTGGTTTATTTGAAAAAACTTTATATTAGATTTAGAATTTATCATTCGATTAAAAGACACAACAAATTATTAAAAACCAAAAGTAATAAAAAAAAAAATATTTAGAGTATGTAATTTGTAAAAAAAAACCTATTTTAATAAAAAATTTGAAAAAAAAGTACATTTATATTTTTAATTTATTCAATTGTGCCAACCCTACCAAAATAGGTATAAATTTTGCTAGCTCTTTAGAAGCTTTGTCTCTGTTCAGTTTCTTTACTCGTGTGGTTCTAGTAACAATTTCTTTTCAGAATTATCAATTTTAATTCAGTTTTTTATATTTAATAAAATAATCATGTATTACTCGGATTTAGAAATATTAATTTTCGAGTAGGACCGTTATTCCGAGGTATATACCACGGAATTAAGTTATATGGGAAATAAATCGTAACGTAATGCCGTGTTACTTTTCCAATGTAATGAGACCAAACATAATGCATAAAATTATCAATATTTTGTTTACTTATGGCTCTTATTTATATGAACCTTAGAGAGTTAAATAAATTAAAAAAATATTGGCTAAAAATTCTATCAATAATAATGATAAATATTATTATTTATAGAATTTTAGTTAATAATTCCGTATAATCAATAAGCAGAGTAAGTAACGTAAATATTTCATCATAATTTGCATAATTTGCTGCATAAGTACATAACTATAACTATAAAGCGGGCTTTCTCTACAAATCCATACCTCGGAATTAGGTGCCCAACTACCGCGGAGTTAGGATTTTTACCGCGGAATTAGGGTTTTCTGGCTTAGCCTACATTTTGCTTAAAATGAAATATAAGTATATTATTACCATAAACCGCGTTTTTTATCCCTAATATCACTGTTCCTTTCTTAATGATGCAAAAATACCGCGGAATTAGGTGCTTTTACCTTAATACCTCAATTTTTTATTTATACCAATCTTAATGACTTTGTTCTCATGTGAGGCGAGTTATATAATAAATAAATAAATAGTCTATATATGTCCCATAGTTGAGCACAGGTCTCCTTCTCGGATAGCGAGAGGGGTTTAGCGCACGCTGGCTCGGTGCGGGTTGGTGGATCACATGATGGATTATCATCCAATCATGTGGGTTTCCTCACGATGTTGTTCCCTCACCGTTAGTGCGTGATAAACATGTACATAATTTGAAAAAAGACCAAATTAGTTGTTCATCCTAGTGGGGATCGAACCCGGAACCTTCGGTATAGTAGACCGTTTCTGTTGCCACTAGGCTACCACGCACTTATACTGAATTAAAAATAATATAAATAGAAGAAATTCGGTACAAAATTAAAGAATCTCGTAGGTTGTTGAATCAATGTATTGTTTTAGCCGAAGGTCAGTGGTGGTGCAAGTTAGATTCCTCCGCAGCCGCAGCCGCAGCGGCAGGGGCAGGCGCAGCGGCCGCAGATGTTGACGCAGCCGGCGGCGCGCGCGTCACCGCAGAAGCCGACGGCGCCGCACACGGGCACGCGGCCGCACACGCGCGTCTGGCCGCACACCGGCAGCTCTCCCGCCACGCCGACCTGGCCCTGGCCGCAGCCGCCGTAGCCGCCGCCGCAGCCGCATCCGCAGCCGCAACCGCCGCCGCCGATGGCGTACGAGAAAGTGCTCTGCGGAAATAAAACATTTAATAACTATACATTCACTACTACTTTGAACGCACAGGAAATAAGTGGGATTTTTTTTAAATGAGTAGGATTCGATACTGATATCTTTTTATTTGCAAGTTTCACATTATGATAACTGTTCATTTAAAAAAGAAAAGACAACAAATTTGCCTTGAAACTAATTTTGTTAATTCCAATAGCAAAACCTCGGTTCATTAATATACTTCTAAAAGACCACCCAGGTCTTGTAAACAAAATATTAAAACACAAATTGATATTTACCTGGATCAGGAGAGCCTGAGCGCACAAGAGAGCGAAGAATACTGGAGACATGGTTGATGGTTGTATGTTGCAAAGATGGACTTTGAATGACCTAATTAAAAGGAGTTTGGGTTTTTATACCCGAAGTGGTTAAATGTATCGGGTAGACGACAAGGTTTGAAAACGTGATAGTATTGAGAAATATGTTCCCAAATCATGAAACGTTTTTTCTATTGACATTGAAACATAGTTTAATTGTGAAAACAAGTGTTATCAATTTTGAAAGAACTTATCTAGTTGTAAAATAGTTACTCGATTTTAATATAAAATACCTTTGTTATAGAGTTAAAGCCATTCAGACATCAATAACTGAAACTAATTCACCATGGTATCCAAGGCCGTTCTCGTTCTTTGCGCCCAGATCCTTCTGGTTAAGGTAAGCGTTTACAATTATTAAGATTGAAAACTATGAACAGTAATGGATTGAAAAAATATCATTATTCTGAGTCAAAATGAGCCTCTTGTTAAATTAACCTCTAATAACATATTTGATTATTTGAATCCAAGTTTATGTCTCCTGATCTTTCTGATGTTCAGTATAAGTATTAACCAGTAGTGTTGTTGTGCAGACTGCCCTCAGCTACGGAGGCTGCGGCTGCGGCTGCGGCTGCGGCGGCGGAGTGAACACCGGCGGCCGCACGCTGGCCGTCGCCAGCCAGTCCGCGCCCCCCACCGGCCTCGCCGTGCAGTCCGAGAACCAGTACGAGGGCTGCCTGCAGGTCGGAGGCAAGCTGCCCTTCCTCGGCAGCGCTGACGTTCAGGCCTGCGTGCCCTCGCAGGGCTGCTCCAAGATCTGTTACGGCTGCGGCGATGGCTGCAACCTAGGAATCCGCGAGACCGGCTGCAACACCTGGGCTGGACTCCGCGGTTGTGGTTGCGGATGCGGCGGCTGCGGTGGCTGCGGATGCGGCGGCTGCGGTTGTGGCTTCTAAACCAAGATTAGGGGACTTAAAACAACATCACAGATTTTTCTAATTTTAAATAAAGTTGAATTCCTTTTAAAAAGTTTCTTATTCATTATAACAAAATCTTCCTTATAATTTCATCTATGATAAATTAGTGATAATTAATGAGATAACTGGGCAAGTGTCACAGTAATCTAGTTAGATAAATCCTACGTGTCTGTTTCGACTTTAAAGCATAGGTATATAAATGTTATATACCTATACATTGATTATTAATTATGTTTACAAATTACCTAAACTCAGATTGTTAAATTTAGCTTACACAAACGTGTTTTATTATTGTTGCCTAGGCTAATTAAATCTTAAAGGAGATATATTTCTCTCCTTTTTTATATTGAGTGGGCATCTTTGTAAACGATTTTTAAAGCACTTGCTTTCAATCAATTAAGTAACATTTGAAAATAAAAGTTCTTCGATTGCCAGAACCTTGATTATAACAAAGTTTTGTTTGGTACTTTAAAAAAAACATGAAATTATTGTCACAGAACACAATTCTGGAAAAAACTATTAATAAACGTCTAAATAATATGTATACCCTCAACTTAGAGAAAACTTTAAAATATGTTTTAAAAAATAGTTAAAATTCTGACCCATAACGTAAAAAATAAAAATTCACTAGTAGCCGCCCGCGACTCTGTTTGCGTGGAAGTCGGTTTCCCGTGGGAATGAAAAATTTTCCCGCGGTAGAAAGTTCTCTATGTGTTATTCTAATGTATAACCTATATTACTGTAAATTTTTATAAAAAATCGTCAAGTAGTTTTTACGTGAAAGAATAACAAACATCCATACATACTCACAAACTTTCACGTTTATAATATTAGTAGGATTACAAGTAAAATATGAAATTTGTAGAATTTCACAGATCTAGGCACTCTAATGGTATGTAGGCAGTAAACAATATTGCTGGTGGAAATATGCTTACTTTGAGTTTGTGTGAGAAGAACCTTTAAGTATACTATTAAGAAAAATTGTTTTGTATGTTTCATTTCATAACATGCAAAGAAAAAACCTTTTGATTTATATATGTTACGGCTAATACCCGCAGCGCGGCTACACCTAGTATTAGCCGGTTAGAGCATCAATAGGCTAGGTTAGTTAGGTTACTTTTTTGATACCACCAAGAAAAAGGAGTCTAAGCGGGACTCCGTCGACTCATGATTGAAGCCAGTTTTTATATACATAGGCATATATTTTTTTACAGTTTTCCATATTAAAAACACTTCTAACCGGCTAAAATTAGGTGTAGCCACACTTCGGGTATTAGCCGTAACATATACATAACTAGTGGCCGCCCGTGACTCCCTGCGCGTGGAAGTCGGTTTCCCGTGGGAATGAGAAGTTTTCCCGCGGTAAAACGTACAATATATGTTATTCTGATGTATATACCTATATTACTGTAAAGTTTCATCCAAATCCGTCCAGTAGTTTTTACGCGAAAGAGTAACAAACATATTCACAAATTTTCACATTATTAATATTGTAGTAGGATTGATTTCAGCAATAAAAAAAACTTGCTGATAATCGTACCACAAAAGTCTTTAATAATCATACACTTGTATTACGTATTTTATGACAAAATGGAAAGAAACTAATTTCTAAATGTACAAATAGTAAAGATAATTGAGGAATATTATATCAAATGGTATGAAATATGTAAGTACAAGTATAAAATAAAATTCAACTTGGAATAAGCTGGATCCAGTTGATAAAAAAAGTGGTCAAGTGCGAGTCAGACTCACGCACTTGGTCTTAGAGTTTGCGGTTGCAAAAATGATGTCAGCCAGCCAACGTAAGTTTTTTTTGTGTTTTTAGCTGGTACCAAAACTCTAAAATGTAGTAACAGAATGTTATCCCTTTCTTACTTTAATAAGTAGTCACTGGAAGTAGGTATCATTGTCATCCTAGATTCCTAATTTCAGATCAAGTATTATTATTTCCTTAGACTGTGGAATTGGGTGAATATGCAATCACCTACAATTATTTTTGATGCAATTATTATCGTAGATAAATACTTAACAAAGATTTTGTAATAATGAATAAGAAACTTTTTAAAAGGAATTCAACTTTATTTAAAATTAGAAAAATCTGTGATGTTGTTTTAAGTCCCCTAATCTTGGTTTAGAAGCCACAACCGCAGCCGCCGCATCCGCAGCCACCGCAGCCGCCGCATCCGCAACCACAACCGCGGAGTCCAGCCCAGGTGTTGCAGCCGGTCTCGCGGATTCCTAGGTTGCAGCCATCGCCGCAGCCGTAACAGATCTTGGAGCAGCCCTGCGAGGGCACGCAGGCCTGAACGTCAGCGCTGCCGAGGAAGGGCAGCTTGCCTCCGACCTGCAGGCAGCCCTCGTACTGGTTCTCGGACTGCACGGCGAGGCCGGTGGGGGGCGCGGACTGGCTGGCGACGGCCAGCGTGCGGCCGCCGGTGTTCACTCCGCCGCCGCAGCCGCAGCCGCAGCCGCAGCCTCCGTAGCTGAGGGCAGTCTGCACAACAACACTACTGGTTAATACTTATACTGAACATCAGAAAGATCAGGAGACATAAACTTGGATTTAAATAATCAAATATGTTATTAGAGGTTAATTTAACAAGAGGCTCATTTTGACTCAGAATAATGATATTTTTTCAATCCATTACTGTTCATAGTTTTCAATCTTAATAATTGTAACCGCTTACCTTAACCAGAAGGATCTGGGCGCAAAGAACGAGAACGGCCTTGGATACCATGGTGAATTAGTTTCAGTTATTGATGTCTGAATGAATAGAAATTACTTGATAGTCATTTTATATTAGAAATTTGACCTATCACTGCGTAACGCATGACTCTTATGCAATTGATACAAATAGTTACCATTTTCTGATAGATAAGTAAAACTATTTTTCATAATAAAAATAATGTTTCAATGTCAATGGGGTATTTTCCGATTGCAACAGAATTAACAATTTCCCAATAAAATCACGTGCCTTTTAAGTTGATTTAATTTCCATGTGACCCCGAGGAATATAAAAGCCAGCATCGAAAACTTGTGGTGTATTCAAAGTCCATCTTTGCAACATACAACCATCAACCATGTCTCCAGTATTCTTCGCTCTCTTGTGCGCTCAGGCTCTCCTGATCCAGGTAAATATCAATTTGTGTTTTCACGTGTTGTTTACAAGACCTAAATGGTCCAGTAAAAGTATACTAATCTACCAAGTCAAAAATGTTGTATTTGACTTTAGTTTTTATACCTACAACTTTCTTGCTTGCCAAAAAAAGTGGTCAAAACTGCCATATGAAAGTTCTGTTTCCATTTCTACTTACCCAGTGAGTACAAGCTTGAATTAACTACGTTATTGACCATGTGATATTTGTTTGCGCAGAGCACTTTCTCGTACGCCATCGGCGGTGGCGGTTGCGGCTGCGGATGCGGCTGCGGCGGCGGCTACGGCGGCTGCGGCCAGGGCCAGGTCGGCGTGGCGGGAGAGCTGCCGGTGTGCGGCCAGACGCGCGTGTGCGGCCGCGTGCCCGTGTGCGGCGCCGTCGGCTTCTGCGGTGACGCGCGCGCCGCCGGCTGCGTCAACATCTGCGGCCGCTGCGCCTGCCCCTGCCGCTGCGGCTGCGGCTGCGGCTGCGGAGGAATCTAACTTGCACCACCAACGACCTACGGCTGAAACAATAAATTGAAGATATTAGCTATGAATTCCTTTTATTTGATCCAATTACTTAAAACAAAACTTGCTTACAATATAAGCTTGGGATAATCTAAAAACAAGTAACACAATCGAAATAAGTCTCAACTGCCTCTTGCATAATTGATAAAACATCACTCGAACTCAATTTTCAATTTTAATATTATTTTTTTCCATACATTGGCGAAGGTGTCCGAGTTTTTTTGGTCCGAAATGTCACCGACCCATTTGTTTTGCCATAAACTAAACACCGCAGTTAATCTGGTTGTTACTAAATAACCCTATCAGTTTGAAGGTTTAAACGTTTAGGTAAACGTTGATAAACATGAAAGAAAGTTGAAAGAAAAGTTTACTTTATGTTTAATCTAGCTCTTCACTCGCGTGTGACCTTTTTCATAACGAATAATTTAGGTGCTTTCTGGCTAGGCACTGTTAACTTATTTTTTTATGTGTCAAAGTCAAATTACCATTTAAGACATCTATGTGTATGCTGTGATTATGTCTATTAAAGGCAAAAGTTGCACGATCAGCAGGGCTATTCTGTAAGTCAAAAATTGATGCTAGTTGTTAAAAAGCAGCTAGCAGTTGTGTTTCACAAGTCACCGGTGAGCCAAAAAAATTGGTATTCTGTATCTCAACTAGCATGAGTGATATCAAATGATACGAGTCCAATGAGTCTCATTTAAAATGTCATGAACTTATATTAAGTTGTATGAAATGACGTAACATTAAATTTTTCCACTTTATATCTTTAACTGAGCATCCGCTGTAAACAACTAGGAGTGTATTTTTAAAAACAAATGTCTTAATAGCTTTCCAGCCACTTATGTATCTTCAATACCTATTTAATAATAATTTCATGTCTTCTATTAATATTTTGCTAATACTTTTATTATAATTAAATGTTTTTTTCTAGAATAAAATAAAACACTCGTAAGAATTTGTAGATATTTGTAGATGCAATTGTTTCTAAAATTGACGGGTTCTTGAAAGTCCTTGTTACTGAAATTTGGAAAGTGCGTTGTCTCGATTAACAGAACAAAGTAGCTGTCTTTCTATTAATTGAATATATTATAAAAAAACGACGGACCAAAGGCCAGTTTCTTACAAAAAATCTTTAAAAGCTTGCCTTTGGTCTTTAGTGGTCACTAGGGCATTAAATTAAGTCCATATTTAAACTGCAAGATTTTATTAAGGGCTGATTTTTCAATAGTCAGATAAATGCTAACTGACTGATAAGAGGTATGTTTTCATTGTCACTACATACATATGTCAAGTATTTATGTTCGACGTGCAAGAAAAACATACTGATTTTCAGTCAGATAGAATTTATCTGACTATTGAAAAACCGGCCCTAAGAGAGCAATGACTTTAAACTACTATTAATTTTGTGGTTAGCAAATTATTAGTAGGAATATCATAAAAATGAGTGTGGAATGTTAATAAGTTATAATCCATTTATTTTCTTATTATAAATGAAACAAATTGTAGTTGTATGTTTTTTTTATTTACTACTACTCTGGTAAAAATGTTACTTATCAGTCATTTATCAGTATATAACCTTACAGGGTAGGTATTACACTTATTTCACAATAAGTGATTATGCCGAATGCAGTTAAGCTGAAATTAGAATGTTGAATTTTATTATAATGTACACAAAATTAATATTTTCAGAGGAAAAAGAACCCTTCATGCTTGATTTGTTTTCTTCGGCTGATCACATCCATAACAGTTGATAAACCAACGACATCTTGCAATAATTAAGTTTAAGATATTAAGTTTAGGTTAAGGACAGGAGATTTACAAATCTGAAACGACACAAAACTTGTAGCTCGCATATTTTAGGGAACAACCATTTTAAATCGCGTATGGATTCATATTTTTGTTTTCACTTCACATCTTCAATCACTCGCTTCCTTTAATATTTTGTTTAGTAAAGTTTTTTAGTCCGACTGCTTTGAATGAAACATCCACAAAAAAACTTGTAAAATTTCACTTCAGTTTATAAAACAGTTTAAGAAAATGTATTTTAATCAAAATAACATTGAATCTGTATGGATTTGTAAACATGTCATGTAAAGTCAATTAGTCATGACGTCGTAGATGCTGGGCGCATGCGCGGTCTATGTTAGGCCTGGAAAATTAAATATTGTCAATACTTATATTATGTGTAGGACAATCATTTACTTTTGATCGAGTCCGATTGCACCAACTGCTAGTTGTAGAACTACAGAATCGCATTTAACAACTTGCATGAGAGGTTTGGTGCTAGTTGGCCAAAATTTGGGTTCGCGAGTCACGAGAAATGTCAACAACACGTAGAAAAAAGAACAATTTCAATGGTATTACTGCAATTTATTTTAAACAGAGTGGATTCTTAGCAAAAACATCACAATGCTGAGCTAAAACCTAAGTTATATTAAATTTCCTCAAAGAAAGTCGGGCAAACCGATGGACCTACAGAATTAAATGCCCAAGACTTATTTCATTTAGTATTTATATGTAACTAATAAAATGTATATAAACTATAAATCGTAATTTTCTGAAATAAAACTTTGAACTTTGTTTTTGACAGTTCCTCCTGCTATGAATTGGATGCAAGCTAAGCTTACAGAATCGCTATTTTTCATTTCTCCATACAAAAAAACTGTCAAACCAAGGCCTAGCGTGCATGAGCCGTATGACGTCATAATTGATGCTAGTTGGAGATACAGACTCGCAAATGTTCATTTTGACGTTATTTCTCATAGCAATCGATACAAGTTGAGTTATAGAATCACCCTGCAGATAAGAAAAAGTGTTGATTGGACAAGTTAATTTTAAAGCCAAACATTATAGGAATATGCATTTACCTATTACAGACTGAGCTAAAGTTAGCATAGATATAAATTATTTTTAAATTGTCAATTTCGAAAAATAATTTATCATAATTTTAAAGTGTTTAATTAAAAGATTAATTTTGGTTTAATAATGTTTGACTGACCCAACAACGAATGACAAAATGATCATTTAAAAACTAACGATAGAACAAATAATCATTTGACAAACATCTAATTTGACAAAATACTCATTTTGCAATGGTTTTACTTTGCAAACTGTTCAAATGTTAAAGTAACGTTCCAAAAATATTCATTTGACATGTATTACGTTTATATAATGATTTATTATATGAAATGACGGGTGATAAACTGTTACTTGATAAATCTGCCATATTGCCGAATTACATTGGAAATAGGCATGATGACTGTGAATAAAATACACAAAAATTATGCTACCATCTAATGAAACGTAAATAAAATATTAAAAAATAACAAGGCATTATTATAATTAAAGCGAGATTAATTAATATTTTTAAAAAATAAATCTACAAAATACTACAGTCCGCCATGATATTCTGAACGCCAATCAGAGCGAATGACGTCACTATTGAGCATGGTTCCCAACTTAGGGGTTTTCCCCCCGAATTTAGGGGGTAAATTAGTGGGATGGGATTTTTTTTTATTTTGTTTTTATTCTAAAAATTAACAATTTAGTTTTTTCTTATTGCTTTTTTAAAAATAGTCAGAAAAATAATTTATTTTTACTAAAATAATCGGTTATAGATATTATACGACCGTGCAGATTCCTTCTAAATCTTGAAAAAAAGAAGTTGGTAGATCTACCTACTTTTCGAATTGAGTTTGGTCAGAAACTACCAACTTTTAGAGTCGTACGGAAGGATTTATGAAAATTCGAGTTGGTAACACTGCTCAAGAGTGACGTCAAAATTGACGCCATGACACTTTGGAGCGTTTTGGTGGGAATTTTAAACATAAAATTTTAAATTGATTTTTTTCATATAAATCATGCTTTTTTTTCCGAAATATGATATTTTTTACAATAAGTATATATTTCTGAATATGATACAACAGTTTTTCAAAATCTGTCATCATGCCTATTAAAGGGCAACCATTATTTCATTATGTGTAATAAATTATTCGAGGAACATGCATAAAAGTCAAGTTATGTCTATTTGCTTTGTAGAATGTAAATTAGATAAGTTTTTGCTCACGTTTGATTTTCACTTTTTCTAAGACTTTCTGTAGCACAAAACTGTTACTTAAGTTATTATTTCGCCTAGGGTGCTGCTGGACCACGATCGCTACGCTTGCTGAGCTTGCGCATGTGTCCAAGTCAAACAACACGCTCGTCGCTGCGCTCCTCTCTAACCTATGTATATTCTTAAATATTTTGTTACTAAAATCTACAATTTTGCAATAGGAGTTAATTTATTACGGTCACTCTAGAATTTTAAAGCAAAATCGAACTAAATATTACAATTTGACTCTGTATACGGACTAGGCAGTTTGTAACATGCGGAAATACAAAATTTATTTATTTATTCAGAGCCAACAATATCCCTATACTGAGCAAAGGCCTCTCCCCTACTTCTCCACGAGTAATAGAAAATTTGCCTGCGATAAATATTAATTTACTGTTTTGTTATTAGACTTCCATACCCAAACCTAGGACAGATTAAAAGGACAGATTTTAAAAAAAAATTTTTTGTTTCATAAGTAAATTTTGAAACAGTACCTAAATTTTGTCACACTCAAGTTTGAGCTATCGTTGTTTTGTAAATTGACATAGTTAGTTATAAAAATAGCCAAATATTTTTTTTTGTAATGAAAGTTTGTCATTTGATGAGCTTATCAAAATAGTTCTTATTTATATTAAGGCCCATTTTTCAATAGTCAGTTAAATTCTATCTGACAGAAAAAAAGCATGTTTTCGTTGCACATCGAATATAAATATTTGACATGTGTATCAAGTGACAATGAAAACATACCTATTATCAGTCGAATGGCATTTATCTGACAATTGAAAAATCAGTCCTAAATAATAAATTGTTTGTTAAATGAAAATTTTATCAAGTATCGAACGTTGTTTGTCAATTGATCGTTTTGGCATACGTTTTTTGTCTAATGATAGGATACCATAATTCTCATTACCACGGTTAAATAAGGTAGTAGGTTAATAATAAGTACAAATAAAAATTATATGAAAAAATAAACATCATTGTAAAATAAAAAGAAGATTCCCCGAAATAAAACTGTGATTTTAACGTCTTAACGACTTGGCAAAATCGTATTAGTTATTTCAATATACTTTCAATTTTAAATTTGTTTCTTCAGCAAATATTTCAGACAATGTTTTGAAAATACTCTAGAAAAGGTGAGCGATTCTTGATGTGGCGCATTTCTACATTTTATGATGACACATCACAATACAGAGTAAATAGTTGAATTAAAATCTTCGTCCCAATGTTTATAAGAATAAAGTACCCTATTTAATTAATAAAAACTTGGTAATTTTAAAATCTAGTTTTAAACATTTAGTTTCATATTTTTTTCCACAAAAAAGGTTAAGTTCGTAATGAAATGTTTCTTTCTCACAAATTCTTTTTTAATCAGTAGGTTCAAATTGTTCCGTTATGGAAAGTTTCCAAGATCATCGACTTAAATTTAAAAGTAAAAATTAAACAGAAACACTTTTGTCTCATTTGAAGCTACCCGAATATTCAGTCTTAACTTGCTTACACCGTGACACCGTGTCATTAGGCACGCAAAATTTACGTTTGCCGGACTTAAATTATAACCAGTCTTAGTCTTATACTATTTCTGAGTATATGACAGCAATTTTAAAAGTTTAGTGTACAGAGTTGTAACTTGGAATCGGAACCAATATACATACTTAGAAGTTTCAACGGTCATTACGTTCATCATCATCATTCAGCAAACACAATGATCTCTTGATTTTTTTTTCTCATACAAAGAAGAAACTAGTGTTAGGAATGTTAGATAGTTTAACTAATTAAGTCGTGTCAAGCGAAACCACCAAGCTTAAATACCTCATGTCAATCAGACACCAAAAATATAGCTGTACATTTACATGACAGCCATACCGTAATAAGGTGTAATACCTTTATCACTACATAGTATAAATCAAAGTCGCTTTCTCTGTCGGTCCCTATGTTTGCTAAAATATTTAAAAGTACGCAACGGTTTTTGATGCGTATTTTTAAAAAAAAGTGATTCAAGGGGAAGGTTTATATGAATATTAACATATATAGGGAAAAGGGTTTTACTACAAATTTACCGCCTGCGAAGCCGTGGGAAAACTAGTTTATCTTATGATCAAATTAACTATCAAACCTATTTAACGACCCGAGTTTAGTTATAAATACTATTACCTTATATAAGTACATAGTATATTTACACGATGTAGGTACGTGTATTAACTTATGAGTTAAATAAAAAAGTAAAAAAATATATATAAAGGAACAAACACAACATTTATTATCAACAACTAAGTAAACCGATAAACTGTCAGATTAAAGTCCTCCGCAGCAGCCGCGCAGGCCGGCGCCGCCGGCGTTGCTGTTCTCGGCGGTGATGCCGACGTCGCAGCCGCCGCAGGAGTAGGCCACGGCGGAGCAGCCCTCGTCCGGCGCGCAGCCCTCCAGCGCCACGGCGCCCAGGAACGGCAGCTGCCCCGCCACCGCCAGCTGCCCCTGGATCTGGTTCTCCGACAGCACGTACAGCCCGCTCGGCGCGACCGGCGACGCGCTCTGCACCACGAACGCGCGGTTGCCCGACGCCGCCGCGCCCAGCCCGCCGCCGCAGCCGCAGCCGCAACCGCAACCGCCGATGCTGGCACTAGCGATCACCTGGAACAGTGACAATGTTAGAACTGCTTGTTAAGATTTAAAACTAACTTTCGGTTATGAATAAAAGTTGAATAAACGATTGGTGATTTATTCAGGTACTTGTTTAACTATTCGATCACTTTAATATTAAATATCCTAGATTTAAAATTCGCATATAATTTTCTTTTGTCTTTTTTTCTAATTTGGCTTTGGAGTAAACATTCATCTTTTGTTAGGGTTTTCTTTATGTTTATAAATTGACAACTTACTTGGGATAGAAGCACCTGAGCGCAGAGAACGACGATGGTTTTGAAAAACATTTCGATGGTTTTTTTGTACAACACAGAGGTTAATGATAAAACGATGAGGTTATACCCCTTATTTAAATGACCTTTATCGAAGTTTATTTTTATTTTGTAATACTTTACACAGAAAATGGGAAGAAAAAATGTATTATAAAACGTGCCATAACACTAATTAATTGAAAATAATGACGTGACCATTTATAATGTTGTAATGTAATTATAGTTATCAAAATGTGTCATAACATATTAACCCATTATAGAACTTTATAGTGAAATGTTTGTTATGAAATTATGTCAAAAAGGAAAAGGAATTTGTATAAAAAGTAATACTTCAGCTAGTGACTCTACAATTCACGTTTTCTGAAGTAGAAAATACTTTACACAAAAATCACCTTAAAATGTCTGCGAAAGCCATCGCCCTCCTCTGCGCTCAAATCCTTTTGGTTAAGGTAAGTTTCCCGAATACAAAGTTAAAATTAGCATTTAAAACCAATAAAAAGTGTGATATTTGATCAGTCGTTTATTTAATCAGTCTGTTCATTACACATTCACTATTTTAATATATTTGTTTGTTTCTGGTAAATATTTTTCTTCTCAGTAATATAAGGCAATTGGTTAAGCAGTCAGATCAGTTTTTAATTTACTCACAATTTTAATTAAATTAATTTAATCAGGTGATCTCTGGCGCGGGAATCGGCGGTTGCGGCTGCGGCTGCGGCGGCGGGCTGGGCGCGGCGGCGTCGGGCAACCGCGCGTTCGTGGTGCAGAGCGCGTCGCCGGTCGCGCCGAGCGGGCTGTACGTGCTGTCGGAGAACCAGATCCAGGGGCAGCTGGCGGTGGCGGGGCAGCTGCCGTTCCTGGGCGCCGTGGCGCTGGAGGGCTGCGCGCCGGACGAGGGCTGCTCCGCCGTGGCCTACTCCTGCGGCTGCGGCGACGTCGGCATAACCGCCGAGAACAGCAACGCCGGCGGCGCCGGGCTCCGTGGCTGCTGCGGAGGACTCTAATAGTTTTATAGGAAGTTTACTGTTCAAGTTTGGTACAATAAAAACTGTTATGTAATCTTATATTTAACTTTTATTCAATTCGTTTATGCAAAAAGCCATTAGTACCTATTTTAACTTTATCCTTGCGATGAGATCGACTCTTAATTCTCTTAGAAGCTCTGACTTAAGTTATAATTCATTTTAATTTAAACATTTGAACAGATTATTTAAGACTTGGTCTAGTCAGTTTAATTAGGAAGGTACTTCCTCTATCAGTAGCAGGAAATAACAAACAAACTTGTTAATTTTAAAGAAGACAGAACTAAAGTTTGTGGTCTGTAATTGGCAAGTTAAGGAGATAGATAAGTTTTCTTTGCTTTGTGTTAAGTTTATAATGAACAAGACGAGATAAAGTATAAATAAAAACTAATTATAAGAAATACCCAATTAGTTTTACTTTTAACAAAAAGAAAATAAGTAGTTTAAAGGAAATCACATGTAAAGTAAATCAGCTTGTGTAAGGTTGAAGGAGTTAGTCAAATATGTTTAAAAAGTGAATCAATTTAAATTGGAAACTGGAGTCGAACCTTGATCGCTGCGTGTTCAATCAGGAAACCAATACTGTTTACTGTGGTTTCTGAGACTGGATCTCGATGCAGGTGCTTGTGCTTAGGATCTAATAGTATGAAGTACATTGCATAAAAATCTGTTAAAGTCTAAAAATGATTGTCAAAATGTTACTCACTTTATGTTTTTTACCAACTTGAAATTATAATCAATTAACAAAGTAACTAACTACTTAATCAAAATTTATTTTTTAATTGAAAAATATTTTTTTTATTATTATTGCAATTTTGTAAGACTTTTGTTCGTTTCAGACAAACAGTTGCTTTGAAAATCACTTCATATAAAACTCACTTCACTATTGAAAATATTTTTCAAAGCTACATTAAAAAGCAAAATAAAACCGAGAATTTAGTAAATTTGTTTCTTTTTGGCTGTCATATTGAGCGCAAAATAAATAGGGTCCCAAAGACTTGAAAAGGTCGTCTTTTGCCGCGGGCTGGGCTTCCAAATGCGCTTTTAATGAAGAGACGCTTTCCCGATACACATTCCTCGACCTTTGACACCGCCTCTGTAGTTTTGATCACTTTGTCGTTACAGACTCTTTGTGGAATATTTGAAATAACTCCCACAAATAATGTTACAAAGCCAAGCATCTTCAGTCTGCCTTTGCTTTAGATAGTTACGTCGTGATTACAATGTTGATTAAACATTTTCTTCTACAAAATATCGTAAGGTTGATCTTGCAAATTGTTATTTTTTTATTACATTAATAACGTTTATAAAGTAAATTTCTCACTATGTAAAAGTATGTTATAGTTAAGGTTAAATTTAACGACGCAACCATAAATTTTATAATGTCAATTTAGCATTTTTATTAGTGAATCAAATACTAACAAGATCTAATATTCTTTTATTAGTTTTTAAGGGTCATGTCTCTGTCATGTCTGTCGTTCTCAAAAACCGTGACAGCTAGTAGGTACCTATAGTTGAAATTTTCACAGATAATAGGTAAATTACTGTTGTTGCTATTGCAACTAATACTTGAAACAAAATAAAATAAATGTAAGTATAAGGGGACTCCCGAGATACAACAAACGTGATTTTTTGTAATTTTCATCTCAAACTTAATAACGTTATTCTCTAGACGCTGGAAATATTAACAGAATATTTAGCTAATTTATATTTGTCTATGTCAGTCATTCACTTGATAAATAAATAATTGAATTTAAATATTGTTTTTGTCATTTAACAAATGTGTTTTTATGTGTTCTCCATTGAGTTATACCTTTAAGTACGGAACCCTTCGTAAATATCAAAATAAACAGAAATAGGTACGGAAACCTTAAAAATACTAGGAACTTCACAGAATCAATTAATGACAGGAAACAAGACGAGTTATATACTTTCTATAGGTATACCTTTTCTTTTTTGATTGGATTCTTAACAGTTTTTCTCTATCCACCTTTTCGGTATAACTCACTTTATAATTTGTTTCGGAATTATATTCTCTTATTATTTTTTCTTAAAATTTTACAAGCTTTTACTTCAAATCGTGTGATTGAAAATTAATTAAAAAACGAAACATCAAAAAGAAATTCATGATGGTGTTACATTAAAAATAATAATTATTAAAAAGCTGTTTTGCATAAAAATTACTGAATACCTTTTATATAAATACGGTGTCAGTCCTAGTTCAGCGAAGTCCGAGGCCAACACTAGATAAAATTAAAGTACCTGAAGGGCCCCTTGTCAGACCTTTCCACGCAGTTGTATCACGTTCCAAACAATTTGTGCGAAATAAACAAAAGTTACACAAACGGAATTGGACGGACTCCGCGAAATAAGCAATATTTCATCCCTTTCGATCTATCATATTACATTATATTGAAGTTGAATGTAAAAACGTGACCGGAGTCTGTAGCCGAAAAATAAAAAACAAATAATGTAGAAATACCCAAATTAAAGTGTTTTTATCAAATTGATTACTGTTTTAAATATAAATAGTCACACAATTTGCTTAAAACATTCGTATTTTTATAAGTAATGAACAATCTATCAAGCCGGTAAAAAATACTTTTTGTTAAAATAAGAATATTATTTGAAGCAGTTTGTGCAAAAGACAAACTATGAAGCCAAGTTTCATTTGGCTTATAAAAGTAAGCAATTTCCCCCGGGCAAGGTCTGTCTGAGTTTGTTTCAACTTATTTGAAAAGAATAAGTTTTTTTGTCAATGGTCAGACCTTTTTGATTCTGTCTTCAAGTTAATTAAAGCAAGGGGCGGTTTAATTAACAAAGTATTCACAAGTTAAAGCAAGGAAATCTCGTTGCAAAACCTTTGTTATCGATATACGAGTATTTTAATGGCCGCGCTTAACCGGGATACGTAGTTTTAAAAACACATTTTCGAATGTTTCATACAGATTCGTTTTAATCCGATTTCCGAAAAAGCCGTTTTCGATAAGTCGCCCAGTTATCGTACCAATGAAAGCCATTGTAACTGGCCAAAAACAAGCGTCCATTCTGGATTCGAAAATAATTAAATTACTTCGGACGATTGAAATACAATTTCGCCCAGTATTGAATTATCCAATTTTGAGTAAATTGAATGCATGGACTGGAGGGTAATAAAGTTATCAAGATGGTGCTAATAGCGTTTACTATAATAGACACGTTCATGTTGAAGATGTGTATAGATATTATTGATTTCTATGTATTTCGAATTCAAAGAGTAGGTATACCAAATATGTCATGTTCAAAACTGAAGTTGTAAATTACATTTTTTTTTATATGAGAAGCTAGCAAACGAGCATGCGGGTCACCTGATGGTAAGTGATCACCGCCGCCCATGACTAAACACTGTGGGTGTTGGGGGTGTGTTGCTGAGCCTTTAAGAAATTGGGCACCGGATACCGCACTCACCGAACGAAATGCAGGAACATCGTCCCTACTTCACGTCGGTTTTCTGTGCGACGGTGGTATTTCACCGGTTGAGTCAGCCCAGTAATCGCTGCAGACAGAGCCTGCAGCTAGACTCTACCACTCCAAACATTTTGTTTTCTTACTAATAATAGCCTATATACGTCTCACTAGTTAAGCACAGGCCTCCTCCACGAATAGCAATAGTAATTAAGCCGTAATCCACCATGCTGTCTCGATACAGGTTGGTGGATGCACATAGTGGATAAATCATCCAATCATGTGGTTTTCCCTACCTAATTGCTTTACAATTCCAATAAAAAGAAAACCACATTCTTGTTACAGCGGTAACTTATTTAATAATAACATGTCTGTCTCCCTCGGTTGCTTTTGTAGGTATTTTTTGTCAAACTACCACTATTGGTCTTCTTGTGTTTTTCAATTAATATTACTTACAGAAGTTGGTAGGTACTAAGGAACGTAACAACTTACTTACAAATTGCTTGTGTCGCTATGTACCGGGTACTTTGCTAGTTGCAAGTCTGTAATACCTACAGCTTTCCAAGTTTATAACCCGTCAACTGCAAGCAAGAACTCCTCAAAGTTTAAACTCGTACAGCTTTTCTCAAAACTCTCCGGAATGTGCCGGAGTTTCATATTTCCAACGTTTCGATGCTTGAAACTTAAATGAAATGAATTAAGTAAAATTGCCATTTACATTATTAACCTCCGAAACTTTGAGATTGCGGACGTTTTTAAAATGTGAAATATTATATAATAAGGCTGAAACAAAAAAAATATAATATAGGTAAAGCAGAATGATTCAATGATAGTTAATAAGTACAAAGCTTATTCTAAGCTTAAATTAATCAATAATTGTAATCCAAGTGAAAACAGTGTTGGCCTTTAATACCCGTTCGATAACTACAATAACTTTAAATTGAGCTGTCCGGATTTTGTAGCTCAGAATATTGTGATAAATTGTGGTTGGAAGCCGGAATATTCCGTGCCTTTAAATTTGACGAGTTCAACAAGAATGTCACCTGCAGGCTGGCACGCTGTAGCATGAAATATTCAACGTGGTGGATGTCGCACATGGCATTACAGCAGGTAGTGCAACCAAGTGGCTTCGGACGCGATGCGGGTACTTTGCACTCCGATGTGCTGCCTAGATTAGGGAATTTAAAAACCTTTACTTAGACTGATTGATTTTTGCCACACTAAGGCCCAATTGCAGGGAACGTTTTAACCTCGGGTTAGCTAACTCAGATTTAAATGGCGCCACCATCGATTGCAATAAGCAGTAGTTACAATCGATGGTGGCGCCATTTAAACCTGAGTTAGCTAACCCGAAGCTAATCCGAGGTTAAAACGTTCCCTGCAATTGGGCCTAAGGGTTTTTAAAAAGTATTTTCTATAGGTAAGCTCTGTTTACAGGAAATATCTAAGTAAAACTAAATTTGGAGAATGTGTTTTATAAAAATGCTTACATAGGTACGTACAGGATATAAATATATAACAAGATTTACTTGCATGTACGGGAAATGGGAAAGAGTAAAATATAAATAAACCGAAGCAAAACTACGAGTACATCACACCTTTTCAATGAAAGGTTCCAATCGTTTTGCTATAAACTGCGTCAACAAATTGCGCTTTACAAAACTTGTTCATCTGTGATGAAAATTGCTTCCATCGGCGCTGCACTTTCAGGAAAATTCGATGAAAAGTTGACTTTCTGCACTTTTCCATAACATGAAAGTCTGAAATTAAAGTACCTCTGTACAAATATAAATTCTACAGCGTATAAAACATTTTGTAACGTGTACGAGAGTTACAAAATGTTTCGCGTTTCATGTTGAAATTGTACACGCCGCTTAATCTCTGTGTGAGTTCCATTTTCTAACAATGCTGAATAATAGAGGGCGATTTAGTGATTAGTTCAACTAATCAATGCTAAACGCGGGTACAATCGGGCCACTAATTATCGACTCTCGCTAACTAATCGCCACCACCTGACTTATTCTGCTTGGTATTTAATAAGTATACGAATCATGAATAACTGTTATGCCTACCTACCGATTTTAAAGTTTAAACACTTTTCAACAAGCCTTTTTTTAATATTTTATTCTTAGATACGAACAAATAATGCTTTGTTATATATTTTTATAATATTTTACGTTATTTCATTTGAATTATTAAAAACGGTGAAGCCACACACTTAACTTAGATGTACCATCTACCAAGACTCTATTCTAATATCATGCATATTAATCATTAATTAGTGGGTAAATTGCTCTGCTCACTCGATACAATATTGATGTGACAAACGAGCTAAACAAATACGCCGTACCCTCCACATTGTGATTGAGCTAATCTAATTGGTAACACATATTTACATTACCTAACTAATATTTATAGAGCCATGAGTATGTGATGATTTAACAGGTTAGATTCTCGCAGGTTCGCGTTATTGAATTTACTATGAAGGTACAGCAGGGAGTTAAATTAGGTAAAACTTAATATTCATGTTTTAACTGAAAATATCTATTATTAAAGACAACATAAATATGACACCATAGACGACATTTATAATTTAACCTGTGTTTTATATGTTAATGACAGATATGTTTAAGAACATAATATTTAAAATTAATGATATTTTTTGCTTGAAGTTCATCATAAAATACTTTTCACGGTAACGTATTTCAAGAGTTTGATTTATTCATCACTAAGTAATACATTTGTAGTGAACGACTATTCGTTTGACTTTCATTCATCATGTCCCTAGTTTACACACTCGTACGGTGTAAGGACCTACTTGCTTATTTTCCATGGAATTTGCGTACGATTTCAATTACACCAGACTCTAGAGATATTGAAAATGGAAATTGTTTTAGTTGAACAAATATTTGATTCGCTTTCCAGTGTAGAGTTAGAAAAACAGTGTTTTCATATTTAACTCGCTTTAAAGTGGGGTAGAGGCTTTTGTTCCGAATTCGGTTTTATAGGATTTAATTGCATGATATTTTTCGCTTTGAAGATAAAACGTTATACTTCTAAAAAAAAAGTTAAATTACCTACAGACGGATATCGTGCATCGGATGCATTGCAAAAGCGAAGTTGAGTACCGAACAATATAAATATATTTTTATGCTGTTGATTTTATTACTAACATTACTCTACTTCTTATTTTCTTGATTATAATGCTTACGTTAAAGGCTAAGTAAATATCTTCACGTTGGCAGCACTCTACTATATTGAAATAATTTAAAGGTTTTCTGCAACGCGTATGTGGCAAGCCAGGAAATTCCCCTCTCTACCCCTCCCCCTTGAACTTCCATTCCTGAACACATCTTAAGATTTGAGCAAATATTTCTGGATGCGAAGTTTTGTTGTAGGCCGTTGTTTACCCAACAACAAAGAATCAAGGTGAGTATCCCGCTTGAATTTGAAATAACTTTGTGAGAGAGTTTGATCCACCACGTTTAGCCTCCCAGGGCAGCGCTGATCAATGGGAATTAGTTTACGTACCATAACCGGTAACTTTGGTCGTATACTTAGTTTTTACGTAAGAAGTAAATATGAAATAGATGACCTATTCTGTAAGATTATGTTGTAAAAACAGATAAAGAGTTGTTTTAATGTGGTAGCGTGTGCGTAGTTTATTGAACGATTTGATTTGTTTTTTGATTCTTGCAAACCGACATAGTAACAGTTTTTTTTTTAAATCGCCACGGTAGCGTAAAGCGTTGAAACCATGGCATTGGTACTTCTATATACGTATGGAGAATAAAAAGTGGTAACATACTGAGTTGTGTTACGTAACCCGTAGGTAACTGCTTTAATGCTAAATTCATTAGTATTTGAATTTGATGCCACAAATGTTACCTAATACTGCTTTACAAATTATCGATTGGTACACAATAGATACCTCGTTAGGTTCTATGCAATCTAAGTAATGAACTAGCTAGATAAGAAAATGGTTTAATAATAACTAGAGCTGACACAACTCAACTATGGCTTAAAACTGTGTTGTGAAAAAGGTAATAAATTTACTCAAATGAGGAATTACTTTAGAAATCTTTAAATTCAAAATCAAAATTTTCTAACTTTTTGTGTTGATTTTTTCCTATGACAAAATTTATTGTAAAACAGTTACAAATAATTACTACCCGAACCAAACTCAGTTTAGTTGGCAAAATTGCAACAGTTTTATAATTAGCTGACCATATGAACCGTTATAGCATAGGTAAGCTGTCAATATGCAGTAGGTAGATATGCTGACGCGACAGCCTGAGATCCTTGACACCGATTCGCTACGAGTGATAATCACAACAAGCATTGATTTAATCATACCACTGCACTGCACCTGTTCATTAACACCGGTTTAATAACGAAACTACGGTTAAAACTTGCACAAAATAATTTTATTGGAATCGTGATCTTTAAATGCCTATAGTTGCAATGGAATTCAGACATTTACCTATCGAGAAACGTGCAGTTAGCAAAAAGAGGATGACAATGTTTGTAAGCTAATGACCTACTAGTAAAAACAATAGTAAGCGATTTTGGACGTCTAGATCATTCTAATAAAAATATGTCAATATTAGTAGCCGCCTGCGACTCCGTTCGCGTGGAAGTCATTGTCTTGTGGGAATGTGAAGTTTTCCCGAGGTATGTTATTCTGATGCATAACCTATATTACTGTAATGTAACATGAAAATCCGTCCTGTAGTTTTTGCGTGAAACGTTTCACGTTTACAATATTAGTAGGATTATCGATGTTCAAAGTACAAGTAACATGTAATTCAAAATATGGTGTGATAAGTACTTACCTTTATTCTTAATGCAAATTATTTCTGCCAGTTTAATACTCTCTAAATTTTAATGCCGGAAGGATTTCCTAAACAAAACAATAATGTCTCATACAACAAAGATTAGCATCGGCAAACGCTCGATGACACTGCAAATTATACCTAATTATCTACGTGTGTTATAATATTAAGCTTCCTAGCTTGTAAATAAATGAAAAAAATACTGTAGAGATCCTTGATAGGAATATGCTTTTGTCCCGTGGGTGTTACAAGAGCCTTCCCAGGGAATACCAACGAACTTAACTTAAAACAACAAAGTTCTGCAATCGCCAACTCGTTTGCCAAACGCGGTGAGTATTGCCAAACCGAATGAAGATATTTTTCTGAATGGCGTATTACTAGTGGATTAATGATAGCTCCAAGATGATGTACAAGATATAAACTGAACCTGCCAAAAATGATCGCAGCAAAAAAACTCCTTATCATAATCGTACTTACTTATGTAGAGGTAGTCAAATTCCATGTAAAGCTTTATTTTGATTTTTTTCCTTTGACGGTAAAAAAACTATTGTCTCCATATAAGTGTTGGTCCTACACTAAAATATACCCAGTAGAATATGTATGTTGTAGGTTCCTGAGATTATGTAAGAGTTAGCTCTACGTATTCCGTATAATCATCGCATGTACCCAATTAAACCCGAGATTCGCCTCTTCAGCTTAATCCACGTATGTTTTCATTAATTAACTTAATATTCCGTACATGCAGCAATATTAAATCCTAGTCTAAATCCTTGGTTATAAAAGCGTTAATTCGAAGCCTTACGATTGCGGTGTCGTAAACATTTCCAAACAAATGGAGTGGAACTTTGGTAAAAAACGTTGAACGTTAAAAAGAGTCGAACTGCCGCAGAGTCCCGTGCTGTATGTTAACCGAGATGGATCAATGTTTTGTAACAAAGCAGCTAAATAAAAAGAAGTAATTAAAAGTTAAAATGAACAGGTAAACCAAAATAAATAAAAAACTAGTACCTAGTCCAAGAAATAGTAGGGTTTCCTAAGTTATTCTGAAATGTAATTTCAGCGTCTAGACAATACTTACTATGGAGAAGCTTGATTGCGCACCAGGTGTACAATAAAATCGAATTGCTTACTACGAATTCGGCAAAGTATCTGTCAATTTAATCTCAACTTAGTGATTTAAATAAAAAATACTTTGTATATTTTTTATGTATCTTTATATACAGGTGTGTCTATATATTGATAAAAATGTTTGATAGCTATAATAAAAAAATGTTCACGACCCCAAATTTTCCCAACAGAATTTATTTTTATAACAGGCGGTGGAAGCTTAAAACGTATTTTATTCAGATAATATCCTGCTACGCCTGAGTAAAAACCAGCATCACGCAATATTGCTAAGAATAAAATTACAGGCGCTGATGTACAGTCAGCTTCTAGCGGCATCGCAATATATTGTCGCAGTATTTTACTTTAAAACCCCATATAAACAAGTCGCATATTTGGTGCGGTTTACATAACCTATATTTATAGCTTTCACTATAATAAATGAACTACCACCCTTGTTACTCATTTAAATAAACACTGCTTACCTCGTAAGTAGGTACCTATAAGTATATATTTTTTTTAAGTGTAAGACCAAAAAAATCTGTTAATTTTAACAAATTTTTCTTTCTTAAATCTATGGGCTATTGAATACATTCTGGATTTGTAAGAATAGTGTAGTAAGTAAGTAACGAAATAGTTAACAACCAATAAAATAAAAATCAACCCCTTTTCTTCCTCCAAAAAAAATGTGTCGTCTGTACTATCTTGTATCGTATCGTAACAATGCCTATAAGGCAGGTGTATTAAAGAAGTTCAGTACAATATCGACAGGTGAGGTGAATGCCGGAAGCAATGGGCGAGTTTCCCGTGGTTGTTGCTACCCGCTCATTTACAGGGAGCGTTCACACACGCTCGTGGCCCGAGCGGAAATTGGAAGGGAAAAAAGACGATTTTACATCTGACAGGAAATATAACGGATGCTCAAAAGTAGGTGTGTGCTTTTGTTGAGTGATGTATGAGTTTTGTTTTGTTAATTTTTAGGTTCAGAAGAGAGTGATATTGATTAAAAATACTCGGATATTATAAAATTTGAACAAATAGTTTTATGTTGTACATATCATAGTTGAAAGGATACTGCAACGCTAGTAATCTACATACCCAACTGTATCAAAGTTAAATACATACATAAGTATGTATTTGTCAAATGAAATCACAAGAGCAATGAGCCTGCATTATGTTCCCGGCTTTATCAGTGCGCAGTGGAACTTTCAACCGTCCGATGGCACCGCAGAGAGTTGCCGAGTTGTGTCGTGTTCATCAAGACAAACTGTTATTGGTCCACGGGAGACAAAGCAATGTCACTTACTCTTCGTAGATAGGGACAGTTGTTTCGGGAACACTCGATTCGGCGGCGATTATTGCTCAATGCGCCGATGTTTATGTTGCAGTTGTTTTAAGTAGACCCTGTTGTTTGTTTTGGACATAATGTTAACAATGAACAGAGATTTACAGCATTTAAAGATGAATTGATGACTTTGTAAACAATGGACGGTGATTTCGTTGAAATTGTGCGACAAAAGCTTTATTTATTTGCTGGTAAAGTCAGACAGATAATAACGAACACCTAAATAACTTTTTCTTCTCTTTATCCACACAATTGAATTCTACCTTTAGGCATACTTAGTATTATTAAAACTGCCTTTTAAGAAATTAGGATTCTATGTAAAACCCTGTTTGACCTCATTACCAGCTTTCAATGAAAGCTTTCCAAAGAAATGTTTATCTTTTCGCCGTTCCGTGGGACAAAGATAAATGCCAATCGGAAAATAAACGAAACTTTTCATTTGAATTGGTGCCCGGGATTATTCGAAGGCCTCAGAAAACCTGTGGCTTTATTTTGGGTATTTGAAAGTAATTAATTGGAAATTCCGCTTACCTGCTCTTAAAAACCGGTTTTACTGCGAATTTTTTAATAAAGGAATATTTGTGTTATTACCCTGAAAAACCAGTAAATATAAAAAAATAACGTCTATTGATTGATAAGCACTATGCATTGTATAGTAGATTAGAAATGTATTTATAGGCATATTTTTGTTGATCTTGAACTCCTTATTCATAATAGCTTTTATTAAGGAAAGCGTATTTAACTAATAAGTTTAAATTTAAATCGCAAATTCAAGGCATTATTATTCAAATAATACATATAGGTACGCATTTTGGAACTTAAATTAGCATTTATTTAAGTTAGTAAAAAAATGCCAATACCTTTATCCTTTACATAAACTTACACAAAAATCCAATCAAAAAATATTTAGTGTTAATCATAAAATATTTTCGCCATACAAAAACACATTTTGTTAAAAACATTTTAAACACAAATATTATATATCGAACCCTCATAGCAGTCCTTTTCTTTCGGTACAAAAGCTTGCTCAACCGCAGGACCTTCAGCACTTACTTATGCAAAGGTTATAAGTATCTACTTATCCAGAAAAATAGAAAAACATTTAACATTAAATACGAGCATAATGTGTTTGAGTTCTTTTTGTTGAGAGAGGCTTTGAAGGAGTCGGCGAACAGGCACTCACCCACTTACATAGCAAACTGAAATGAAAATGAGTAATTTAAATAAGAATGTAGATTAGCTCCGAAGAGCGCTTGAAAGAAAAGATTACAAAGGCGAACCGAACGAACAAATTGAATTATTAAAATTATAACATAGCTATACAAAGAATGTTGTTAGTCAGGATTTTTTTTGTGTTATTGGACGTGATATTTATAGATGTATTCTAATTATTGTAAGTTTAAAAAAAAAAAGGAAAATCTGTTCTAATTTAGTGTTGAAAGTTCGAATAGTTCTAAAATGGAGATTTCAAGTAACATGTACAGCTCCATTACTGTATTCAATTTAGTATACTACGTATGTATGCACATGTTGAATTCAGCGAAATTAGTTGAAATAGTTGGGATGTGGGGTTGGTAATTGAAGGATTGAGATCGGAATTACTCCCTCGAGGCAAATGGTTTATATTATAACCAACTAAATACGTTACCTCATATGTTTCACTGTTTCACAAATGGTTAATTAATTGTAAAATCTATCATAGTTTAGAGCTTAATCATTGTTTAAAACGTATGGACATATTTATAAAATTTTGATTTAGGCAGGATTAAAGTGTACTAACTTTGTAAAAAAAATCTACAACGTAATAGTATAACGTAAATGCTCCTATTAACGACCTACTAAAATTTGTACTCTATTACCGACCTATTTTTTCAATCACTCATATTAGACTTAATATAGATTCCATAAAAAAAATAACTTAAAAATTTGGTTGGTAGTTTTAGTGGTCAACAAACAGAGTAAATTTGTCTTGTCTAAATAACCAATGTTAGCAATAATTTGACATTAAATGAGTGCCGCTCGACACCGACGCACTTTCCGTAGTGACGCGTCTCCAGCCTCGTAAGCACACCGAAATATTACTTAAGGTAAATAACAAACTTAAAGTTGATTTATCTGCTTGCTATCACATAAAAACTATAATACATATATTCGTTTTCGAAATATCATTGAATTTAAACATTTTTGTTGGTTTTTTTGGCATAAAATCATATCTTAATGAAGGGCGGTAATAGGATCCAAATTTCATAACTTGACTCTATTAACGATCCATGGCGTTATTAGAAGTTTGTCATTTTCATATTTGATTCTATTACCGACTCACAACTGAAAAGAAATAAAAAGAACCATTTTTATAGAAACATGTAACCGCATAGGCTCAAGCACTATACCTCTGCTCAACTAGAAGCTGCGCTGCTAGCTGTAAATGAAGGAAGCAGGATATACGAAGCTTGAAGACCTATGGCATACCGAGAAAAAGTACCGTGACAAGACAATTAATAAATATACAAATGAACATTGTGGAAAACAATATTGTTCAACGAAGGACGACGAAAAAAGACTTATGGACTAGATTTTCTATGTCGGAAAGTCAGGTTTTCCTGCAACAAAAGACCAACTGTTAGAAACAATTGCAAAATTGGGGGAAAACTTAGAGCGCTCTTATCCTTTCAATGATGGTGTTCCAGGGAGAGGATGGTATCTTAAGGTTATGTCTAGGCATCAAGGCGAATTGAATTAGCCTACAAGCCGATTTTAATTGCGATGAGACGGGATTCTTTTTATGTCCAAAGAAAAACAGGTTTTCGTCCGAAAGGGCAGCAAGGAAGTATATTATGTACGACTAGTGGCCGCCCGCGACTCCGTTCGCGTGAAAGTCGGTTTCCCGTGGGGATGAAAAGTTTTCCCGCGGTAAAAAGTACCCTATGTGTTATTCTAATGTATAACCTATATTACTGTAAAGTTTCATCCCGTCCTGTAGTTTTTACGTGAAAAAGTAACATCCTCACAAACTCACATCCATACATACTCACAATCTTTTACTTTTATAATATTAGTAGGATTATAATATTAAGATGTTGATTTTAAAACTGTAATAATGTCTTAATATACTTTTAACTGCATTTTTTTATTTTTTCGTTTAGATGAAGGGGCAATTTTTATGGGTCGGTAATAGAATCAGAAAAAACGGTAATAGAATCAAACCACATTTTTAGGTCGGTAATAGAATCAATTGCTCTTTCGGATTAAACAATTATTTAATAATTACTGTGTAATAAAATACTAAATTGAAGTACCGAATCCAACAGAACACTTTACAAAGAATGATATTAAATAAAAACACCTTAACTAACCTATCAGTATCTATCTATTTACTCAAAGTTATTCCTAAGACAGCTTAAAGGGGCGGTAATAGGAGCATTTACGTTAATTATGCTTGGTTGAAAAATGCGGAATGCCTTGCGAAATATTTACAAATAAATTAAAGTATAGGTATCAACATTAACTAGGATCCCCAATAACGCAGCAGGTAAAATCGTCTAACAAAAAAACGGAAAGAAGCACTTTCTCATCTTCTTTTACATAACTTTTGTATGAGTATGCCACAATATAGTACTTATACTTAATCCAAACAACACACTATAAAACTTGCCTATCTTTCAAATTATCACGGAATAATAGAGAATCAACCCTGACTATCGCACGTGTGTTTCCTAGTCATAAAACCACAAAGAGTCCTTGGGAACCTAAACGTTTTATTGATGCCATCAAGCTCAGATGTTGATTGGAAACCGAATTGTGCGAGATCTCTGACCCGGAAACGATAAAAAGTTTACGGGGTTCGGGACTTGATCGTACCTACTTCCCCAGGGCTGAGCTGGCTGGACTTATCTACCAATATCAAAACAGATATTTTACCGACGTGTTTTCTGATAGTTACGACAATAAATTATTATCATGTCATAGGCAGAGTTTTCCTTTTCCATTTTTAAGGGTCAAACTCGATATCGGTGTCCTAGTTGCAGGCGATGACAGGTCATTTTCACATCCAATTGCACAAGATTATGCCTCCAATTTTACGATGGCAAGCGAGAAATCCTCGCGTATTTGAATTATATTTTGCAGATAGGTTTTCCGCGTGGAGTTGGCTAGAGTCGTCGGCGATTATAGTAGCGGAACGGAGTGAGGCAGTAAAGTGTCGCTGGTGAGCCGGGCCTCAGATGTCCTTTTACGAGCCGATTACGTCAAGATTAGTGGAATCTGGAGCTTTTTGTGCGTTCCCGCTTTATTGGGAAAAGTATTAAATGTAGTAATTGCAGGGATTGTCGGATTTCCTTTGGAAGGTTAAGTATGGGTTGGGGAAATTTATATAGGTCACTGTTCTTTAGCATGATCTTCGGAGGTTTTTTAATTATAAAAGCTAACGATTTTAAACTAAATAAAGTGTGTGTAACTGCTGCTGTTCAAATTAAGTTATAAAAAATTATGTCTAAAACTGTGTGTGGCAATTATTACTGCTTAACTATAATTTATTTGTAGATTTTGTAGCAACTTTTAACGTTTATAAGGGCTACTGAGAAAATTAGATGTAAATTAGTGCACTTTAATAAATACGGTAGTAGCGGGTTGCGTAAGTATGGTATTAAACTAGTTACCTTAAATTAAAATACTAAGTATACAGTACAGCACTTAAATAATTCCTAGAAAGTTGTTAACCTCAGTGTCGTTCCCTCGCCTGTACTCAATCGTTCAGCAAGTCGTGTCCATGACTATGACGTCACATATACTGCCCATCCGCATTCGGAAAGCCTGTGAATGCCACGCACACATGCGCCAATATTCGCGGCCGCTGTTTCGGAAACTGAATTCCATTTTATTAGAGCATCGCAAAAACGCAGACCTTGCGCCGGCCCCAATTACTTTCGACAACTCTAGGCCACCAAACGGCATTGCGTGGAACCGAACAATCAAATTATTACAAAGCATTTCTACAACCATTACAATGTATATTTTATGGATATTTATTGCAAATAGCCATTTTATAAAACAAACACATGGAACTCATGGCTATAATGTCGTGAATATCGACAATATGGAATCCAGAAGGTAAGTACCTGAGCAATTGTATACGAATGTATGTATAAAAGTTTCTACTAAAGAATACAATTTTTTGTACACGGATACAGGGATTGATAGTTACTTATGTGTTTACGCTCATCTTTCGATTAAATTTTTAGCCGTAGGCTAATATGCAGTTTGCTGTCAAACTAACACGTGGTTGTGATTATTATTTGAACTTAACTCGCACAAAGGGCCGTACCATTAGCATCGATTTATTTTGACAAATGACGCATTGTTTTGAACTAAATAATTAAATGTTGTTGCCAAGTTAACGCTGCCAAATTCAAGTACAAAAGCAAAGGGTTTAATAGCGAAAATAACACAATGGACCTGGCAACATTGGCGAAATATGTAGGTACGTACTGCTTTTGTATGTTCCCAGTTTGAAATTTTAAATTATGAATAATATTTATTCCAGCCAGATGTAAGTAGGCAGAATGAACAACAAACAAAAACGCCCCGGGCTATTGTCGATGAGGGATTTGGAGAAAAAATATTATGCTTAGAAAACAGGGCTCGGAAAATAATTGACCTGAATCATTATATTTACCGTAATGTGTGGTAATAAATGTGTTGTTTGCGTTACAACCTGGTTACAAAGCATTTGGAACCTTCATTATAAGAAATCATTACGTTTCTGCTTTACTGTTACAACTCATAAATCCGGTCATACTCGTAAATCGCAGTATTTTGTAATTTTAAGTATCATAAACCGGTACGTTACTTTGCTTAATTTAATATTTTGCCTTATGAATTGTTACATATACTCGTACCTATTAATTGCTTTATGTTTTATGTAAATCGTTTGAAATTTGTAAACCAACTTCACAGTTACTACTAGTAATAGTTAAATGCAAACTCTACCACACAAAGGCTTTAGCATTAAATTATGAATCTGTGATTTATTTTTTAGCAAATAGAAACATATTTAGATTTTGTTTAAATCAGTAAAAAAAAATGTTAGTAGGGAAACAGAAGGCTGGAGACATAAAATATAAAAAATAGAAAAAAATTACTAACATATAGTTTTAGCCAAATTTTTGGAAATAAACTCAGTGAGATTTTCATTTCAGTGGCTAAACCGTGCACTATACCCACTCATATACCTATCGAAGTTTTCACTTCTATACCCGTTGTTTACGCTAAGCCTACTTATTTTCTAATTCAGTGAATTTAACCACTTTCCTTCCTACTATTAGCCAATGTCCCTCTGTCTATATCGACACGTCTTTTATTTACAACCTTTAATAATTCTTTTTCCATTTATTGGTAGGTACACAAATAAGAACAGATGAGAACAGTTGAGATTCGTAAAACAAATTCTAAGTTAAGCATTCGGTCTCCAAAACACGAATGCGTTTCAAAATATTTCTCGTATCAACCCTCGGTCATAACGTTATAATTAAATGCAAGTTGAATGGTGTCGGACGCAACAATGCTGACACCTTGAGCCAGGTTCCGCGTGCGTTTCGACACTGCCGGTATGCGGCGGTGGGAACATCGAAACCATTCTTTTGATAAGGATGCAGAGTTAAATTTTAGTGAAAAAAATTGAAGTTCTAAATTTGAAATTGTAGCTATGAGGAATAGTTATTATTCAGTTTGTTTCAGCCATGCTTATTTATGAAAGTTAGGTAGGCTTTTTTATTTTGCTTAGCCATGCTTTATAGATGTTAAAGTAAATTTCTGATTCATACAATTTACAAATTATTGATGTTCATATTTAGAACACAAAAGTCATGCCTGTTTAAGGCATTTTCAAAACGTATTCGGATTTAAAAAAAATAAAAAATTAATAACTTATGCTTTTTTTTATAAAGTTGGCAACCTTAAGGCTCACCTTAAGAATATACCTACATACTTGATCATGCAAAATCCAATTCGAATCTGTAGTTAAGTCAAGATGATTTACTATTTGGGTTTAAAACTTCATTAATATAGAGTGCCTGCGGTCGCGTAAAGTCCCAAAAGTGTCTCAAATTTATTAGTCCTGGGAGTGTCTTCTTCAGAAAAAGTAATTTCACGCTCGCGGCTTCTGATTCTTGAATCAAAGAGGATAACGATGTGATAACTCCGATCCCTTCACAAAACAGAATTAAAGAACTCGCCCCGATTCCATTAACGATTCCTCCGATGAATACTTACACCGACGAATCATTCCGAACTTTACGGGTAATTAGCGAAAAGGGAAATACCCGGATATCGAACATAACCTAACTTCCGCCCCGTAGAATATACAGCACAGTATTAATTGCCGATAATTGGATTTCAACACAATTAACCCGCTCTCGGTCCTAAACACCAGCGTGAACAATACTCGAGAAAAACACAATATTTATGCACAGATTACAAGATTGTAACCTATTCTTAACAGCATTATATTGTTTTACCGTTGTTATTGTTATTTCCGTTTACCCATACGCTTGTGCAACCGCGAAATACCTTTCAAATAATTCAAAGGCAAAGCACGGCTCCAACTTAGAAGAACTGTCAAGACTCGAATTCGGGTTTTCCTGCGAGGCTGCCATGCTCCGTCCCTGTCTGTCGCGTGGGTGTTGGTGTCGTGCGTCTCTGTTTAACTAAGGAGGCTTGCGCGGAAAGAGAATGTGGGTAACGAACGACCTTTTGGTATTATGGGCAAAGCAGTGCGGACCGAGCGCTTGCTGGGAGTGGTTCAGTCGGCTGCGGCTAGTTTACATCGCGAGGCCATCTGATAGCCTGAAAAATTACGTAAATATTACAACATTTGTTCATTGATTATCGAACGTTTGTGCCATCGGTGAGCTTCTGCTGGACCTTACAACGAACTGTGTTTGAACTTGTCTCGCGGCGTGGAGTGACATTTGGTTAAGTTCTGCGATCTCCGGCCCTGTGATTTTTATTTCGTCACTTGAAATTGTTTTTAACCTCACATCATCCGTGTTCCTACGTTACCGCCCTTGTGTTTTGTTGTGTTTATTTCTGTTTTCCTTGGATTGTTTCGGATTTTGTTTGGTAAGTATCATTATTTTTATGTTTTGATTTATGATATGCATGTCATTATAAAAACAAACGGAGAGGTAAACATGAGCATTCAGTAAAAACCAAAGTATATTTTCAAAAGGATATGTTGTTACAACGTTTATTTGTTTAAAACCGCACGTATGTTTAATTTAATTTAACAAGCAATTTATGATTCAAGGTTGCACGCCTTGCCTGAAATTCCAATGAGTTAAATTAATGTATTTATTTAAAAACTTAAAAAACCTAATTATCGTTGATTGGAAATAGATTGATAGATAGATAATTTAATATTGCATTGGAATGCGTAATAAAAACATCAACATGATTTAATTTCTCTACCAACGCTAGCTTATTTCATTATTATTTTAAAGGCCTACGTATCAGTCCAAACTAAAAACAATAAGGTTAAAAACACCATATTTTTATTGTAGAGCCCAGTGATAACTGCTACGTTTTACGTGCAATATTTTGATTATATAATTAACATCTTTGTGTAAATTATTTCTATATTTATTAATTATATATCCAACCAAAACTATAATCGCGGTAATATTAAAGCATTCGGTTCCTTATTGATTAGATATAACATACATGTGCATCTTATATCTTTCATTATCACCTTATACATACGCATAAGCTTTTACAAGGAACACACATAAGGGGCTTCCCAAGAAAAATGGCTGCAGACTGCGAACATCAATTCTCTTGTAGCGCGTCACTTCAAGATCAATGTACATCCACGCCTACCAATTTAAAAGCCTTTTCTCGTTCTGCTACTCTTTCGATTTATTTTCTTTCACCTTTTGGCGAACTCTAACCCTACA
Organism: Emmelina monodactyla; assembly: GCA_916618145.1. Classification (NCBI taxonomy): domain Eukaryota; kingdom Metazoa; phylum Arthropoda; class Insecta; order Lepidoptera; family Pterophoridae; genus Emmelina; species Emmelina monodactyla. Next base: position 6,974,963 of record OU745304.1, on the reverse strand, counting down.
TATAGCAAGACATTGTTTTCATTTGGGGTTTTTCATTTGAAAACTTTGATGGTTTTCCTTATTGAGGGATCTGTTTACTGTAAATAAAATAAAAAAAGAAATAACTTGATTGATTACCTACCTTTTAAATTTATCTTGTGTTAAAAAAAAACTTCATTAGACACGTTTCGTAAGCGCCTACGAATACGAGTGGCATTAGTTCATAATCCGCCAAAGTTAAGACAAACTTTCGCTTAACCCAAGTGCTTACAAGCACTATTCAAACAGGAGTTATCTAATGAAAACTAGCTATAGCAAACGATGAAGTTGGCATTCGATAATTTAATCTGCATGGTTTTAGTTGGTGGGCAGTAAGGCCGCTGTTTCGCTTGCTTTGACTAACTTACGTCGGCTTAGCTCATCGGGGTATGAAGAGAGAGTTACGTAGCTTGATTGCTAAAATCTAATCACTGTTTATAACAACCGGTTTAAAAAAAACTACCTGAGTTATCTTGGATGTGATCACACACCTATAAAAACGTTTGATTTATATCGCCCTAAAATTTATATGTATAGTTGAATTCACATAAAGCATTATATAGTAAAATTGTCAATTTGCGTTCATCAAATTTAGTTAACTTGAGGAAATGTTGTTTGGTCGGCGTTGCTTGTTTTATTTGTTAGTAGAAGTTAGTGAAACCAAATGACTCATTCCAATAGTTCATAAGTAAGAGACGGCTTTGTTTGCAAATCAGTTGGAAACTGTTGAATGAAAACAAAGCTAGTTTTCTATTTGCGAGAGGAAATTTAGTGATTTGGTTAATTTAAATTTAGGTATCTAATGATTGATCAATAACACACTTGAGAATTATTTTATTCTTTGAATTGTAACTAAGATTTCTCAGAAACCAACACTGATATAGAAAAGTCAGATAAAGTAACTAGATAAGCCAAGATCGCCACTGATGTACACGTCAAGAAGTTTATCATCAAAACTGAGACCAAACATCTAACTTGATTCTCTCGAGACGATAGTTTTCCTTTAGCCTAATTGTACACGAGTTTCTAAGTCGTTGGTTTCTTCGCAACTTATGACATTAAATAAATTATAACTTACAACTGTCCGCCGATAAAATACTAAGGTCTTCCCCGCATCGCTGGGTCATTTATTAATAATACTGCAGCGTATTCACCCATGGCAGTAAAAAATAAACTAGTTTCAAGCATTCTAAACTGTAAGCTGAGTTAAGCTGCAAAAACAGATATAAGCAAAACAAGGTCATAAAAATGAATTTGTATGATGTACGTAATAACAAACGTCTTTCTTATTTTATCATACTTCTAATACTTATGTGAATTAAGTACCCGTGTAATATGTTTAAAACATGAGCTAATCTTCCCTTTCATCACAGCTGCGTGTGTAATTAAAAGAAAACTTTGCTAACTTTATAATTAAAGGAACACGTGGAATACGATCTTAAAAACGAGTTTTATAATTTAATTACTATTATTTGTGACGTCGTTTGATTTTCATTAAACTTAAAAAAAACTTCTCTTAGTCATGAAATTAACTTTCTAGACCAGGTTGTTATTTTAAATGGTGAAACAGTTTTCCGTTCTAAGATTTAAGTGTTCCTTAGGCTTGTAACATAATTTCGCTGTATGCTCTGTGATTAAATAAAAAACGTCTAATAATATTGTCTTTGACTTTATACGGAACCAGTCTAGCCGTCAAACCTATTGGCTAGCTTTTAATTACTTATTAATGCTATTTCAAACCAGTTCCATTTATTGAGTGTGGTTGTTTAGAATTAATAATTTAGTTAGTTTACGTAATCAATCCATTTCGGTGTTTTCAAACAAAATATAAAATTATCAAATCTCAATCGTCTGCTTAGATTTATAAATTTAATAGATCCATAGTCAAATAAAATCTTGTTATGTCATCACGTAATAAGAAGTTTCAAAAAAACTTTGATTGCTTCTTTAATACAGTATTTATTATCTTAAATTTTTCTGCTTCACTGCCATTTATTAAGAAAGTTTTAATTAATTGTCTAAGTGTTGAACTCGATCGATAATTTATTTCAAGTTCTTTCGCAACATCGTTAAAAGCTGCCTTTGCCCAATCAAGCGGCAATATTTTGCGAACCTTTTTATTGTTGGAACTTTTTTACTAATGGCAGCCTCGAAGTTTCGTAACACTCGTCACGATTATGTTTGGCCAGTATAGTTGTAATCACTGGAAAATGTTGTTAATTGTTGTGCATTGCCATATTTTCTATACAATGGCACGCGATGGATGCATTCGAACAACGAGTTTGAGCTCTGGTTGCTAGATCCGGTTTAGTCACGACACTCGGCAATTCATAGCTGCCGCAGTTCAAAATTATAAAAAATATCGTATCGTTAAACAATAGAGACTCGAAAAAAGCTGCGATTTTTTGAAATGTTAAGCTGTTCGTAATCACAAAGGCATAAGTTAGGCATAATAAGGTAATAAGTTTATAAATCGAAATAATCGATGTCGGAGTTATAACAGTTGCTTAATAAAAATAACTATTTATTGGTAGTGACTAAGAGTTTCGCGAGTTAGTGTGGGTTTTGGGAAGATCATCAAATGTGACTCACACAATAGCTTTGACGACGGTGAAGTTCCGAGGTCGTTCGAATCCGCTTTCGTGTTTCATGGATCATTTATCGATATTTATCTATTACGCAACCAAATAACTCTCGATACAGGTTTTCTACCAACAAGTCTTACTTTCAATTAAAATCATAACTTACAAGTGATCGATAACCGGCATCTAGTAGAAAATTGGTTAGATAAGAATAGCTCTATTATATTTTAAATGGGATTGTGTAAGTGTTATATAACTAAATCAACAATACAATTTTACGAAATATTTGCTTTTCAGGTTTATATCAACTGCCATATAGTCTACTTTTTAGTAGATCATACCCATAAAGACAGAGCCCTTCTTTAAAATGTTCAGTGTAAAAAAATTTTAGGTAAAATCTTCTTACTAATTTAAAACATTTTTGGCTGCAGCCCAAACCCAGGTAGTAATCGGCAGTTCACAATGCCTCTCCCCATTTATTATAAATTAAAACTACTAAAGAGCCTAGCCATAGAAATGCAATTAGAACGAAACTTGTTGTTAATACGTACACACATTAGAAGCAGATTCTCTTGCACAATAATTGCAGTCTGTATCGGTTCTAATCACCGCAAGTAGTTTACTCGAATCAATACCAACTTCTTAGTTTAGTTCTCGAACTAAAACGATTATTGCTTATTAGTTCCTCTGCGGATTACGCTAGGCGGAGTTTACACGAGAAAGCATTAGTAGAATAGTCAACAATAATTTTATGGTAATCGAATTGAACCTAATCAACTTTTTGTTTTTAACCTATTCTGCTTTAAGTATTTTTTACTTTTGGTAGAGCAAGTAACACGAAGAGTAGAAGAACAAAGTTTTTCTTAGTTATTCTATAAAATAAGACAAGCTGTTCTAAATATAAGAGGGAAATATTTCAAACGAGCTTTTATATAAGTTTTACTGCATGATTTCAAGCCTCGTCCGCGTCTTTTGTGATTTTGGCGCGGCCCCTTGTCGCTTATAAAATTGCCTTATGAAACTGGATTTAGATTTCATTTTAAAGGCGATATTTCTGTGTCGGAAAGAGTATGTGGCAAGGCATGACTGCGCATTTTAAGCTAAGCTTGGTGTGATAAAGAAATGGAAAAAAACCAGTCGCAAGAGTCACGTACCCTCTGCGGGGTTAAATATGTACTTTTTATGTGTCGAAGATTTCATGATTTGTGATAAGGAGGTGATTTAACTTAATATTTCCTGGTTTCTCATTTGAGCTCCAAAGAGACTTTTTAAGTTGACCTGTAATAGAAAACAAAAAATAAACGTGATTCAAAATAGAAAACCTTTTGAACGCAACGCCACGCACGAATGCTTTTTGCCGCCAAAATTAATTAACCGACCAACAGTCAGTGGTCCCAATTAGTAGTCCAGTGGTATACCTGTCTATGTATAAGTATTATGGGTCATATAAATCATATTTCTTGTCACGTATTGGGTTACCGTTCCTTTGTTACGTGAGATACTTTCAATGACCTAATAGGACTCGTTATGTGCCTCGCATTCGATTAATTAGTAGGTAGGTTAGGAACTACCTATGTAGTACTGTGTACTGTGGGGGTTATTTAATTAAGGATGCCTCAATTAGCTTGCTACTTGTAAAGATGGAAATTGAATTCTAACGGTCATGCGTATACATTTTTGGAGGCCTTTTTATGTGATTTAATCTTTTTTTTGTGAAATAAAAAAAAAAAAATGATATAGTAGATATTTGAACTGTTACACTTGCCTTACCGTAAAGGTTAATTTTCTAAAAAAGTTGTAAATGCAAATTACTTCAAGTAAATAAATATCCTTTAACGCACACGTAATTTTTTCCGTTATAAATATTAAGTAAATACTATGTCCAAATATTTATTTCACAATTTGGTTAAACAGTGTATAGGTATTTGTTCCGGCTTTGGGCATATATTCGGCGTTGCTGAGTGGCATGTAGCGCATGTGTACGCCGCTAGCCACCATCGCCGGTATTCGAGGCCTATATCTGTTCGCCAGTCGGCCGAAACGGGAACACAACTCAGAGAAAGTGCATGATATTATAATTTATTTAAATAAGTTTCTTGATATTTTGCTATAGTTAGCATATACTATAAGATTAAAACAATCTTCTTTATACGACGATGGACACTTACGCACGACATCAATATTTCCCAGATAAAAAAAGATTTTTATAATTTACCTATGTACTGTAGAGTTTTCATAAAGTCGAATAAAAGTTATTTTTCTTAGCCAGTACAATCAAATAACTAGTATATTAAAAAGCTTATTTCAATAATACTAAATGAAGAATTATTTTTCTTATAGTTCTTTTTACTTCGATGAAACTCCGATAGCTGCTGGCTTGGCTAGCTGTCACCCATTTACTAAATGGAGTATGAAATTTATTCGCAGCTTCATATATGTGCAATACGCGAGTTCCTAACTCGATAATAACACGATAGGTTATGATATAGTACGATGGTATAAATGTCTCAATCGGACAAGTTATTTTTGAAGTTAATTGCGTATTTATTAGGGCCCAAAGGTTGTTTGTTTTATTGCGGTTGTGGTCAATATAATATCGGAATTTGAAAGTAAATATCTGCAAACTAATAGAAAAATAAATTAGTTCTATGTCAAATATGAAAACGTATATTTTACCTTAATTGAAAAAGGTATAACGTTTCAAATAATTCAGAAAATGATATATTTTTTTCCAATTGTTTCAAATTTGTACCGAATACTCGAAAAGCCTACAAAAATAAAAATAATAAGTTTAAAATCACATTTTATGTTTAGCTTTGCAAAGGTTTCGCAATGATATTGGCAATGTTCCAAGGTATCTTCTCAAGGTTCAAAGACTCCGGATTTTTTCATTAAACTTATTCCCCGGGATAAGCCCACTTGAGGTAAACCTCATTTAGTTTTTTCTACAACTAGATGGAAATCCATCAGATTTTTAGTGTGGTTTAGAAAAACATAACTTAGAAATGGTACTAGTCACGTTACAAAATCAGTTAGTAAAAACTACACTATATTAAGAAAATTGGTTGCAAGCAGCCATTTATAACCATTGAAAACTATCAAACGTCAATAATATCAAAAATGCTTACCCTGACAACAATTGGATAATTTACCCCATACCTAAATTAAAATGCTGGCTCATTATTATGTTTAGGGTTCACACAACACTTCCTGTTCCAATTGAGCAACTGTTTTTGTCAGGTAGCCATTTATCATTAACAGTTGAGTTGACTTTCCCCCGCAAATGAGTTCGAGCTGATGCTCTTATCGCCTTGTTTTTGCTGCGTGTATTGTGTTTCGGCCTCCCAAGATATAGTGCCGCCTTATACGAATATATCGGCAGATAACTAGAGAAAGATTCCTAAAGATAACATAGAGCGTTTTGCTGAATAATCTCATACATTAGCTGCCTACGTGATACTTCTAAAAATAGTGTACAAGTCATTGAAAAGTGCTCGGCTCCCTTTAGATGCGACAGTGCCCATATTTATGCCGGTCAGACTGCCAGTGTTTACTTATTTTTATCTTTTCAATTGAAATTGCAGGAGGTTATTCTAAATGCTTTGCATACAATTGCGAGAATATATTTTTTAAATGCCAATGTATGAATCACACAAAATGCAACTAAAGTAAGAAAATTCAAAGCGGCTTCTTAGAACGTTTCCGAGTTTGCAAGGTCGTTGGCCCGCGGTGGGTCAAATTGTTTGGTTTAAGAAGAGGGTGACTAACCTCGCCTACCTTTTTCTAACATTTGCGGAAACAAACACGTACGTTTGCCGTATCTAGTAGGAACGTGGCCAGTGACTTTTTCCTTACACAGCGCATTGTACTGGATCTGTGTTATTACGTCTGATAAACTCAATTTTTCTATTCACAATTACTATTTCTTAATTCTACATAACAAGGTTAAGAACAACCAATTAAAATGATTCCTTTGATTAAATTGTTTATATTTATTACAAATAGTCCAATTTATCGATACCAAAATGTAACAATAATGAAACGTAATTGAATCAGACGGATCTCGGGACGGCTTTCAATTATATTTGTCGACGTAGAAATTCATACAATCCCAAAAGGAAATTTCCAGAACTTCCGTTGTATGTGTAGTTACCTATTTTTGTCTTAAAGGGGTGATAAATCATTGGTCCTTTCCTTAACAAATGCCTTTTAACTTGATTGGGTCCGTGTTAGTTGTTTGAGAGCGCAATGTTGCTGTCTTCGTGTGTGTGCGAGCGTAAATGATTCATAGAAATTGTGGGACCGGCATGTAGAGTACATAGAAATAACGCATATGAATAGCTTGTTTTAATCAGACAATACAAGTATTCAATAAACTTACAATTAAAACACTTAATGTTACTCGTGAGACACACTTTATTAGATACAACTGTGTAAGCTGACCTATTGCATCACTCTTAATGTCTGTGGTCACATTGAAAGCATTTTATTAAAATGGCTTTATATGGAACATTTAATGTGAAACAAACGCTAGCACTTAAAATAATGTTCTACATTGTATATGATAATATCATGAAGTATTTTATGAATTATTGAAACGAATAAAACTGATTTATTTTTTATCTTTGTAGAGTATAAAGGGAATAAATGATTTAATGTTTGAAAAATAGAATGGTTTGTGTATGCGAAGGTCACTAAATAGGACTAAACAATGTTATATGCGCACGCGCACGCGTTGAAGTCTTTTACTCCTAAGTTAAACTTACGAGCTTAAAAATTGTTATACGTTTAGTCTTGAAATCCCAAGTATTGTTAATATGTATTTTCAGTAGTTAGTTCATTTAAACAAAAATGCTAAGTGACATTTGAACTTTTCTTACTTACACAAAAGCAAAATAAATAAAAGTTATAGCCTATAAATTTCTCCATACTAAAACTAACTACGCACAAAATATGTTTCATTACCTTTTTTCACCTTTTAAAGTAAACAAACAAATTTTGAGTCTTCCTGCGTTGGTTTAAAGGTGAAAGTGATCTGTCAAGTTGGAAAGTGTTCCGTATGTACCGACGTAGAAACCTGCAGAGAACAAAGTTGTCACTTTCTATGAGTTGGAAAAGAAATTCTACAAATGACTTTTAGATTCCTTTATGAATTGACCTAACACACAAGTTTGATGAATGTTTCAAGTACAAGGAATCAGACAAAGTATTGTTTGATATTTACTTATAAATATTTAAAGAACATTGTCTTAAACGTTTAATATTAAAAAATATATTTAAAAATATAATAAAGTAAGATGTGGCAATTATATTTAGTTTATATGCATGACAGAATTTCTTTTCCATCAGACATCACTATTTCAATAAAAAATCGTGAATGTTTGTGGTCAAAATGTAAATTAAAAAACACATTCATCACTTTCCTAGTTAGTTAAGGTTCAATAGAAAATGTCGATGTGGTGAAAGTATGCACGTCATTTAACATTATGTTTTTTTAAGTGTGTAATTTGACATATGAGACCTTTCTCAATTTTGTCAACATTTTTGTATAATACACGGCAACTATTACCTCCTTGAAGTTACTATGGTAAGAAGAAAGTTAGTTCAAAAACCTTTAGATTAAAAAAAATAAAAACAATTTACAATCAATATGTTTTATTAAAATAATAAGCTATCGTAAAGTTTTACTGTTAAAAGCAATTGGATTGAAAAGACGTTGCGCTTCGATTTCTTGTTTGGTGCAGTAATAATATTATATCGGAATTCAATTCAAGTCAGAGTGCTCAGTATTATCGGGAAACGTATTGTTTACTTTAAAGAAATTGTTTGCGGCAATATTCTATGCGATTGTGTTTGTTTCATAATAACATCATAACCTTTGATATCATTAAATAACGTATTTTAATTTATAAAATCAGTAGAACTACTAAACGCGCACAGCTAAAATTGTTGAGTTCCTAAAATTCCTAAAGTTCTGTTTATTTTATATTGTATCTTTCTATCTTTCTTTAAATAAACAGTCCAGTTATAAGCTTAAATTACATTACTAAGCAAAGCTTTTCATTCAATTATTGTGGAATTTGGAAGCTGTGGCAGGTATTTAGTGCAGATAAGGGTATCCTGTCGATCAAAGGACTGACTTCAAAGGATCAAACGGATAACTTCATATCAAATTACTCCAAAGTCCGTTAATAAACCTGATACTTTATACATTGCCTATTAAGTTGGATACTTAATTACCGCTCTTCTAGATCAAATTCTATAAAACATACAACTTACAAAAATATTTTTTCATACAATTTGGTTTACAGGTTCTAATTAATAAACTGAGGACCATAACTTTGTTTGAAAGATTTTTAAATTGGCAATGGAGTTCTTTTTCAAATTTAAATATATTTAAATCTCTGCATTAATTCTTCTCCACTGCAATGGAGGATGGCAATGTTACGCTGTAAAACTCACAGCATTTTTAATATCATTTATTGTCTGGTTTATATTAAAATTTCAAGAATTATTGCCGCATGGCCGCTCGTTTTCATACTGCAAATGATGCTGGATGTCGCATAACGTTGCATTAAAGAATTGTGATCGGGTTTTATAGTATTTATAGATGGATTGTTGAAACTGGCTTTGCAGTTTGATTTTGTTGTATTTTTAAGAGGACAATGAGTCGTCTTGTTTGATTGCGACTTATTTCAATTTGCATGTGTGTGAGGTGGTGAATCACACAACCAATAATTTGGGTTTCCCTTTACGGGAGAATAAAAATATCTGCCAAATTAGTGATACATCTCAATTAGCAATCCCTCTCGATTCAATATGACAGGGAGGACTTATTTTCTTTATAAACCAAAACAACCTTTGGGTTAATCCCAGCGAGATGATTAAGAAATAGATAGCGCAGATGCGGACCGAAATAGCATTTCCTACTACTCGCAAATTCTTAGTCGCTCCGTGATTTGATAAATTGAAATATTCGATTAAATAACGCCAGAAAGAAATAAAATAAAACATGGTGCTTTTATAACTAAGTATTTATATTTCAGCATAGTTCTAAAAAATAATCAAAAGGTATTCAAAAATTTTTCTCTTTCAATTAAGTTTTATTATTGGTTGTCAAGTCAGATGATAAACTTATTATTGTGAGGCTGCTGTGAGGTAAGTGCTTACTTAATCTTTAAATACACAGAACTCCATCTAGGTTAAGTAACGGGTCTTTAAACTGAGATTTTGAGATACAACATATCATTTCAGTACTAATATACTCGTAAAGTTGTTTTAGTACCAAGGTAGCGAAATATATTAGGTACTTATTTTTAAGCTGGGACTTTGACCTGCAACCTGTCAATATTAACTTAAAACCGATTTTTATTAAAAAAATATTGTAATCATCACAATAATGTTTCTAACATATTCTTAAAATTCTTATTTGCTTGAAAATCTGCAACAAAATACTGAAAGTTTTATGCAAGAAACTTTTAAATGAAATACTTTCAACAAAGACTCAATTTAGAGTCTGGCCCATGGTTGGAAGATTGCTTCTACAATGACAGTACCGAAAGAAATTCTCATTCCACTCGACAAAGTGCCTCTTAAAGGAACTCCTCAAGACTTTGTGGACCTTTTAGATACTTTTAGCCCAAGTTAATCATGCGAATACAAGGATTTCCACCTAAATAATATAGATTTTATTCCAATTAAGTAACTATTTGCAAGTACTAAAGTAAATAACTAGTTGTCAATGCCCGCTAAACTAGGCCGTACGCTATGTCGCAACAAAGTCACTTTGTTCCTGTCCTGCAAGTAATAATCATGCGTCTGACACTTATAGTAGGCGAACAAAACTGCAAACAAGTTTCGGTTCCACGACCAAGTAAGGTATTTGAGTTGCTGCGACTAGGCGTGGCGGCGCGAGGTCGACCACTGCCGGCGCGAAACTGAAAGTGCACCCGACTGCCCATTACAAACTGGTCTTGCTATATGGACATTACTACAAAATCAATTCATTTTTCAAATTAAATAAAAAGGCATAGAGCTCAGAATCGATCCCGCATATCAAAATTACGCATGCAATACATATTTCGGTTCCTAAAATAAAATCTGCGTGCGTGAAAATGCAAAGGCAATTTATTACACGTGATAGGGAAAAGAGGGAGACGTTTCGGTAAATTTGCAATCGCTTTTGAAGTTCTGCTTGATCGAACTTGTAACAGAATTATTCAATTTGCTTTGATGTTTGAATCCAGAAGCGATTTTTCGTTTTATTCCGGGCTCTAACCGTTGATTTGTGGTACTGAAGACCACAATCAGGAAATGCAATCCCAGATATGCTTCGGGCTAAAATATTTACTAAGGCTTTTACGTAAAAACCACTCTTACCTTCAACATTTTATACATAAATAATGCTTGTTTAAACCTGTTATATGCTTTAGTACCTACTACATTTCTTAGATCCATTTTACTGGTGTAACTGATATCATTACGTATTTACCAACCTGTTACCACTTTAATAGAACACGTAGGAAGACTAAGAAAACAATTTCCTTGATTGAAACGTTTCAAGAATTCGATCAATAAATGATCATAAGTGTTTGCTTCCTGAATAAAAACTAGTTATATAGATCATTTGAATGCAATTGTCGATAACAAAAAGTATTTAATAAAGCAATAACATATTTAATAAAGAATCAAATTCTTCCGTGTAGGTAATTAGAAATTAGCTTAAGTATTCAAACTAATTAGGATGTTTTTAACAGGAAGCTCGTCAATAAAACCGCCAATTACAAATTATTAAATTAAAATTCCTGCAGGTAGAGGTTGTTTCGTTAATTATAACATGTAGATTGACGTTCGTTTGGGCGATTGTCAATTAGCATAATTGCTGGTCAGAATGCAGCGACCGACGCCGCGGTCAGTTGTCATGTATTTGCCAAACATTTCGCTGCCAAAGCAAATTATACCATTCAACAACATAATTAGTATAGCACACCGGAGTGTGTAATTAATATAACAACTTACCACCACAAAGCCGCACCACCAGCATGACTTGCAAAACTTAAATGAAAATATCGTAATAGACCCCAGTAAATCTAAGTGAAATTGCAATAAAAATAAACTGAGACCCCTTGCGTTGTAATTGTAACTATGATCATTGCATTACCGAGGTCTGCCGGCTATTTCTATAAATGTAAGTTATTACGTATGGAAATCTAATAGCGGCCTCAATTCAAACAAATTCATTCAAATAGTAATTTCATGGCTACTGCCTATTCATTTCATATTTAATTGAAAGGTATCTAATTTGAAAGTCAAAACTTATATAGACACACTATCTACTCCACCGATCTACTTCTTGGGTTATTTGATTGTTGAAAGCAGTAAAATTTCCCTCAAAACTAGTTTCCATACGAGATGGTGAGTAATAAAAAAAGCAATGAACATAAATTATTAAACAGGATACACAAGACTAAATGCCATCGAAAACATAGCAAAAAAACTTCCTAAACCTGTTTTGAACCAACTAATTATTCAATATTGTGTTATTTAATCAATAGATATTTCGTCAACTCTATTTTCGTAATAGACAAATATTTTTACAATAAAATTCGGCTGAATCGAGTTTAACATAGCAAATTTGCTATTCTGATACTTATTGTGGTGTTAGAACTTCAAATAAAAAATTGTTTATTAAAGGAAAGCATCTGCAATCATATTTTTTTTGTTGTTAAAACATATCAGATTAAAAATGCTGCAGAATTATAAATACAAACTGAGCATCCTTAAATATGACACATAGATGAACAACCTGAATCTTCAGTTTAAATGTCTACGATTCTTGTCGCAAGTCGTATGCAAGGTGATCAAGTGACATTTAAAAAGTTCTTCCGCGGCATTCTGTGCGTATACACTGTCAGCAACGAAAGCAAGTAACGTAAATTGAACCTTCTTGCTGCAGTATTAGATTACATTTTGCGTATAGAAAATTGACATGTGATTTGCATGAACCGGTCTTCTGTTCAAATGGGATCCATTATGGTGAACAGGCTCCATCCTGCCGAATCATTGGCCGTGTGTTTTTGTATTGGGTTTAAAAGAAAAAAACAACCAATTTCTTTACAGCGTTTGTTGAGCTATATATATTTTGTTTTAATTTTACTAATGGCAAAGCAGATTCTATAATACAAATATAACTTGTTAAATTAATTGACTTTTGTAGCGATATTATTTTCTTCAAAATTAATGAACAAGTCTAGCTTGATCAAAGTAAGTTTTAATGAAGCATTTTCCACGACACACCGTACACGTTCCTTAATTTAACTGATCGATTTATTTATAGAACATTATTCGAGTAATTAAAGAAACTTTCCGAGGATTGTCTATCTTTGTTAAAATAATTACGAAATACACATTAAGCATGTTTTAAACGATTTTGTTATTGTGGAATCGATTTACTTTGTAATTTTCAGGTAAATATTTGGTAAACGTTACATGCGTTCGTCCGGTAATTAAAAAATAATATTAATTCTCAAAAAAGTCAGTTAAGTAATACTATTTTAGATTTTACTAAGTCGCTAGTTATGTCTCAACACATACAGCCAGGCACGTTCTACTAGATTTTGTCATACCCTCCATAATTGAATACTCACTAATTGACTGTCTAATGCTTTCTTGCACGTAAAGTTGCAATAGATATTCAAATAGATGACTGTAGAAATACTCACTCGTTATTGTACCTGCCAACTGTTGAAATACAATTACGTTTGCCTTACGGACATAATATGTATAGAATCGAATATGAATAGAATCGTATTTAAAAAAGATGAAGCGGCGTTGATCTCCAACCATCACGTGACCCACTTGCGAGTTTGCGCCCTTTGTACATAATTTTGTTTTGAACAAATATAAGTTACCTATTAAAAGACTTTGTGTACGTACATACTAGTGGCCGCCCGCGACTCCGATCGCGTGAAAGTCGGTTTCCCGTGGAAATGAGAAGTTTTCCCGCGGTAAAAAGTACCCTTTGTGTTATTCTGTTGTACCTATAACTTATATTACTGTAAAGTTTCATCCAAATCCATCCAGTATTTTTTACGTGAAAGAGTAACAAACATTCATCCATCCATCCGATCCATACATCCATCCATACTCGTACATCCATACATACCTTCACGTTTATAATAGTAGGATTTCATACAAGTCAACAGTTTTTCAAATGTTTGCTTCAAAGTATGACTCGCCTAGCAGAATCAACTCTGAACCTACATATTTGATAGTGAACTTAAATTTTAATAAGGTCGAGTACGAAAACCTGAAAGTAATGTTTCACTTTAGTTTCATGAAAGCAGTGTTTGACATGACAGCGAGACCCTGGTAATAATTTACTAGACGTCACCAAGTAATGTGAACGTATATATTTTTTACTGTTTGTAGTAAGAGTAAAATTTCTACGGTATTAAAACATGTTGCTGTCTGAGCTTTTTTTCCAAGAATTATAAAAGCGTATATTTTTGGGTAATTGCCGGTTCTTTGAACTGTATGAATAGACAGTTTTCATCAAATACGGTAAATTACAACCGAGTATAGATATTAAATACTTACGTATAATGTAATTTTTATATATTTATTTTGTGTATGAAATAATGTTTGGCATTTACCTGTGGTAAGGTAAAATATGATAATGTACATATTTTACACATTTATTGATGGCAACTCCGTATTTCGCGTGATTTCGGAACTCGTTTTTAATTGAATGTCAATGTGACGAAAGAGTTTATAATGCGAATTTAAATCCATGTGATTATACACCATTTAGTAGTTAATTTCCAATCAATATCCATTGTTAGCAGAGTCACGAAGATAACATAGACAATGGAACGTGTAAAAACGTGCACGCATGAAAGGTTGGTTTAACCAGCTGATCGTTTCTTTGTTGTGGTTTTGTACCACCTGCCCGGCAGTGCAAAACTCGTACTATGAAAGTTTTAGGAGTGTTGATTCCGTATCGACAGTGTAAATCGGCAATGCCAAATTCTGCAATTGCCATTGTAGAGTTTTGAATTTTGTCAATGTTGCTATCGACTAGCTGTCACCTTAATATCGGGTTATCGCTGCCCTTATCTTATCCTTGAGTCTAAGGTTTGGATATTGAAATGGTTCCTGCCCAATATTGTTTTGTTTTATGTACAAATTTTAAGTACATCTTAGCATAACTTAAAATTATTATAGGTTTAATAAAACTTATAACAACTGATAAATTATTGCATAAATTAGCCTTTATAAACGGGAAGTTAATTGCTGTTGATAAAAAAAGGAACGAGTTTCAAAAATTTGTTTTCAGCAATTACTGAAACTAAATATCGTTAAAACAAAGAAGAACTAAATACCTATGTATGCTAACTTTTTTTTAGATCAAATAACAAAGTTAGGTTACTTTTGAAGACTTGATCAAAATAAAAATGTTTTTGGTAATAACTCTAATCTGTAAACTATGAATTTCCCTAATTATTATTTATTAAGCGTTATAAAATAAAAAAATTGTAAGTGTAAGTATGTACCTCCAAAATTAAAACATACGATCGTAAAAGCGAACCTAGTAAACTTAATGCTACACGGTCGCGAAAATAAAGTTGGCACCTAGTTTAACTGCGGGCCTATATCATAGCGCAGCGTTTAGTTGGCTCGTAACATTTGCACTTGGTCGATATGTTCGGAAGGCCACAGAAGTGAAAGTCCACTCGGTGGTGGGGCAGCAAGGTTGGCAGACACCAGACGTGCCGAAACTAAACAATGTATTGAGTAACACCTAATAAGTATTGCGTACTCAACATAATACTTCAGGTTTATATGTGTGTGTTTCGGTAACAATATTTTGTTTAGCAAGTTTTAATTGACCAAGTTTCGGGGGTTAATTGGAAAAGCTTCATGTTCAGATGCGTGTTGAAATTTGTTTTGGTTTTTTACTTTATACAAAAGTTTTGATATTCCCTTGTGGATTATTTCGCACCTTGCGAAACTGTAACAATTTTAATGTGAAAACATTATTACAAAGCAATGGTTTCATGGTAAAAGTAATTTGGTGTCAATTTGCAGTAAATCAATATAAAAAAGTATTTGGTTGTAGTTTGATTGCGTGTCTGCTGGTTGCCAAGATATTTCTTTTAAATTGCTTAGTTAGGTTAGGTCATCTGAAAACTGGTAGTGTAAAAAACCGCAGCGTGTAGTAAATTGGCCTAATTATGGGTAAAATCAATTACGTAGACACCTAGCCGGTGGATGGCTGTAACTTATTGTAACCGATGTAATAGCCGTCTCGAAAAACTTGTTTTTTTAATGCCACCTCCATTTGGCAACAGTAATGGCATAATACGAAGAGATTGGCAACAAAAGAAATAGTTTTGACGTCAATATTAAGCTTGTAAAGGTTATTTTCTCTCGTATGTTTGCTACTTTGTGTTGTTTTTGTTTTACTATTCTAGTTAAAATATACTTGAATATAAAGCTAAGACTTGCATGTTAAATTACGGAGAGCACTTTCCACAAGAAACATTAATTAAACACACACGTGTGTTAATTTATTTTCTAAAACTACGCAAAGCTGAGCTCGCACTTGGATAATTTGTTAGTGTTGGAAATTACTGTTAAGAATAAATGTTTTCAAATAGAGTAGGTAGACGCGAATGAGTGCGCGTAAGCAATCATTCATAGATATTTAAGTAATCTTAAAATGTAGTTACTAAGCATTGCGATTAGACCTTGACATTTCTAATTGACTTATCTCATCTCTTATCCTACTGAAACCTAGCGTGTGCAGAAAAAACTATTTAGGTTAAATAAATTTTAAATGATGTAAGCGCCTTTAATTTATTTTCAATGAATTTGACGATCGCCTTGAAATGTCTATATGTCATATACATGCTATTTTAGTCATTACCTACCTAATTAAAAAATACAAATAAAGTTGTGCTTAACACATTTCTAAATTTTAGCCAAGATCAAACAAAACCCTTGAGTGTCAAACAACCTTCGTAATATTGTTAGCATGAATCAAATAATTGAACTGCATGAGCTAGCCTTGATTCCATGGCTGTTATTTTGTCTATAACTCAATAAAACTCGAGTTAATTGCATTAAAGCTATTTCTGATGTTAAATGTTTCCATAAACCCAAATGGAGCGGAAGGTTAAAAATAATTCACCTGATTCGAAAGGAAAACCATAGGTATAGGTTTTTGGCATTGACTAAACATTTCCAATCGCACGATTAGTTTTGAGCTGCAATAATATAACTTTAATTATATCTATTATTTAATGCAAGAAATATTATCAAACCCAGCGTAACCGACTTCGCAACTAAAACCTAGCAACAATTCAGGCCCAAACATTTGCAAGATCAAAAATTCCCACATTCGTCTTCTTTTCTTGTATTTCAAGATCATAATTCATTGTTACATAACTGCAAAAATCACCTATCAACCTTTGTTCTTAATTTGTGTATATTAACGATACTTTCTTTGTGCGTGTGAGAGTGTGGTAATATTTAGTAAGAGTACAAAGTTTGAGTCGTGATAAAAAAGCACCTAACATTTGGACAGTACTCGTGAGCTTTCATGGCGACATTTGATGCACGAACTCTTTTATATAACATACTGTACCGTGAGTTGAAAGATCTTACATTTGATACTCGTACAAAAGCGAC
This sequence comes from Emmelina monodactyla, assembly GCA_916618145.1. Lineage (NCBI taxonomy): Eukaryota > Metazoa > Arthropoda > Insecta > Lepidoptera > Pterophoridae > Emmelina > Emmelina monodactyla. The sequence continues at coordinate 6,957,669 of OU745304.1, read as the reverse complement.
TATTATGCAAATGTAGAGATAAGTGTTAAAAAGATAAGAGACTGAACCTGTGAAAAACTTTAGTTAAAAATAGCTAATATGTTTATTTTTAAGTTTTATCAAAAGTTTTTTTTAATAAGGGCGGAAAAATATCTTTTTCTGAAAACGGAAACTGGGTGTTGCTAGAGTTATTAATTATAATAGAGCAAAAAATTTACCTTTTTTTCTATATATTTTTCTCAACAAGACATGGTTTCAGGCTTTAAAAATGATCTGTTTGCACCCGGTATTTTTAAGACTTATATTTTCTTACCTAAGCTAAAAAGGAAAAAAATATACCTTACTATTAGCTGTTGTTACAAAAAAAATTTAAAATATTTAAACATTTTGTAAAAGGCGATTGCAACTTAAGAATAACTATTATACAAAAAGTCCGTTGGTACCTACAAGGTTATATCCAACAGTACCTACACACGAGCTGCCCACATAATGCTCCAAATAATTGTAATCAGAGAACCAAGTGCGCTACTTAAAACATAATGGCCAATCATAATTTTAGAGATGGTGCAATACTTACTTACTTATGTTACAAAATAGACCTTAAACACGAAATAAATTAAAATACGTTAATTTCAAAGTTAATGATTACGTGTGATAAAAGCTACTAAGTATCTACCTATGTTGGTAAGGTACCTAGGACACTTATATTTTGTTAACATTACGTGCTGAAGAAAATAGTATTTAATTAAATAAGTGCGAGTACTTCCACTTTTCTCACTTCCACGTCTCGTCTTTTTTACATACGTTCCGATGCTATTCTATGTATTTGCTAGAAACGGTGCATCGAGGCGTGTCGGTCCGCTTTCACAGACGCCTATGGCATCTACGTGACGCGCCATGACGTCATCCCACGTCCGATACCGGACGGCCTTTGACGGGGGAATTCGTGAGATGTCGCCCCACCCGATACCGACACGAAGTATCGATGTTGGGAACCTGCCAGCAATCCAATCTGATTCAAATTCGAAACAGGAATCATTTATTTTATTTTTTTATAACGTCGCTGCATTTTTATGCCTTCTCGGAACGAACAGAACGGCAAAATTGTATTTTGGATAGAAAATACCGGGAAATTATTTCCTAATAAGTATTTGGGTATTGGCATTAGGAGATATATTTTTCCGATATCAAAACAATGACGGACGTAAATGAACGTCGAGCGAGAAAATTGATTGACCAATCCGTTTCCATTTGTCTCATTTCATCCGATATGATTGAATAGGCCCTAGATTAATGTCATTGTTTCTCTTGCTTTCTTGGCGAGGTAAAAATAAATCAGCGGTATCTTTCATGCGATATTTTGGTTTGATTGTTCTTTGATGAGGTTGCTGAATTAATTGACATTTCCTGTCAGCCGTACATCTTTGAAATTAACAATGTCTTATCGAAAAAATACTGAACTAACAATATTTTTTGGAAAATATTATGTTTTTAAAGCTTTTGATGATGAATATGCTACTAAGAAGTCACTCGTTTGACTCAACTCAGTAGCGCCACCCTATTCAATCGCGTGGCTTCGCTCGCTGAACTTATAACCTAATATCGGCCACGGACGACGTGCCCAGTCGCACAACTTAAGCAACTTTGAAGACTGTCACTAAGTTTCTATTGAGCTCGTCAAAACTTATACACCTAGAGGATAAAGCAGCAGTAGCTGTTTACTGCGACTTTGTTTACTGACTGTCGATTTTAGTTATATAAACTAAATTAAATTTTGCCGCCATTTTTCCTATAGTGCGCGAATTGACTTCATCATTTGAAATTTTGCTGACTGGACCGAGTGGTTAGTTATGTGTATAAAAAAAACCTTCAGAGAACCTTCACCTGTAAGAAATATAACTATGTCTGGTTAGCTTGTTTTGGTCGCATCATTGTTTAATAGAATATTCATTAGGACTCGGCGATATTCGCCGGGATTTAACATTAATTCTAATAAATTCCGCATTAAACGGTGGATATAACCATCAATATTATCATGGAAATGAGAGGGTCACTTTACCCAATAGAGCTTTGTATTTGAACCCAGAAACCGGATGAATAACCTCAAAATACGATCATTTTCAACCGAAAAATACCCGTGTTCCAAAATTTGATAAAGCAGTTAAATTGAATGAAAATTCTAGTGTCCTGTATAATTGCGAGCAAAACGATAAATGGGTGTTCAAGTGAACAGCCAAATATTTCATGTACGTTCTCAAAATTGATTATGCCACTCGTAATAAATTTATGCATGTCCAATTTCCGAATACGTTGATAATATTTTCGCCAGTTTGCCGATGGCAGCTTGTTAATGCAGCAATTGACCCCTTATTTAAATATGGAGTTCATATTTTTTTTTCTTGTTACAGATTGATTTTCAAGATGGCTGCCACGCCAAGTTGGCGCCAATTAATACGAGGCTGTTGAATTGAAAAGTCCGCAAGCTGTCAACCCAATTGTAAATATCGCTTGGAAAATCAAGCACTTGTACAAATGAGCCGGTGAGGTTCGGCCAATTTAGAAAAAAAAATGGGGAAGCGTCGATGGAGATTCGTCGCAATTGCGGCGATCCTGCTGTTTTATGTTAAGGATGCTAAATGTCAAGGTGAGACTTTCAACCAATTTCAGTCTCTTTTCATAAGTTAAGTTTAAAAACGTGTTAAAATAGTACGTACCTACCAATCTCGTACAAGTGGTAAGTTTTATTTATGGCAGTGTAATTTGTTTTTATGCTTCTATATACGATAACTTTAAAACTTTAAAGAAACCTAACGTTCTTAACTAATATCTAGATAACGTTTCTGCAGCAACTTAAGAAATATAATACATCAACAGCATCAGATTCGATTTTAATATAGCACAGACTATTCATGCTAGTTAGAAATTATCACGTTGGTTACTTTTTACTTATCTTTTTATATAGAATTACCAACGGCAAGAATATGTAAGAATAATCTGCACGGATCTAAATGAAGTAGGTGGTAATAGCGTGCAGCGATTTGAGAGTTTAGCTCCTAATGAATCGTTTCACAAGTTGACCCAGTTCTTGTTTTGATATTCATCAATGTTGTTCCTTTTTATGAGCATGAGTAGATATCATAAAGCGGGTCTGATAAGAAAACCATGAGGCTACATATTTCGTCCAATGACAATGTATTTTTTCTGCTTGCAAATTTTTTTAACTTAGAAGAATCACTGGAAAATATCGCAAAAATAGTAAATCTGAACTAATATTTTTTCGGTTGGTCCATATTATGTTTCTACAAACGTTTACAAGCTGAATCACAGTTTAATATTTTGACGAAAATAAAAGATGTTAAAAATTAACTTAATAAGGTGTAGGTATATTATGTAAAGTAAGTAATGTTAAAAAACAACCTAGTAAACGAAAAGAGAGTGGAAGGTCTTGGTAACGAGTATTTCGTAATAAGTAATTGAAATTAAATTAGTATTTATAGTTTGTTATTTTTTACTTTATTTTTTCGGTGGCAGAATAAATTAAAAAATTGAAGTTTAAGCTTCCTGGAAACTTGATTTTATAATGTGTTTAAATTATTTTCATAATTTAAAAATAAATAGAGACAGATGTTGCTATCGACGTAGAAATAAGTGAACACCCTATAACTAAATGTTATTTCTGTTTTCGTTCACAAATCACTCTTTGTCCTGATTCCACTTAAACTAAACCCTTTTGCATATCGAATATCTATGAAATATAATATCGAATTTCTTACAGACAGACGTACGAGTTTTCTTTGCTTGCCAACATTATTTACATACGTACACCCCTACATCCAGATCGGATGGAAGGCCATCTATATTATATCAATTGTGGAGTACGTAATTCCGGTCCGCCGCCTATGTAAATGATGCGGAGTAGAAACGTGATTGTTCACCCTAATTCGGTATCAGTGGGATCGGACAAAGGGCTGGACACTCTGTTTATGTATTTGATGAAAGGATAGTGTATTTGCTTAGGTACTTATCAATGCAGGGACGCGTCAATTGGAAGATTAGATTGGGTTGGACTGTCGTCATTCTTGAGGGTTGTGTGTAGCTTTCACGTAAGTAAGCGGTGATAGTGATTTTACACAAACTATATTACATTAGGTATTTTTGAAGAAATTATTAGCCCCAATTCTATAAAAAAACGTTCCCTTAACCGAACTAGTGTTTGCCACCCCTTTCCTATAGGTACTTAACCACGTCTTACATTTGTACAAAGTCTACAACATGTTTTACCTTTTCGGTTGTTACGTAAAATTAAATAAAAAAAACATTTTTTTCCTTGATTACCGTTTCCTTAACCAAAACATTAAAAAAAGTTTTTAATAAAGTTACAGTCGCGTTATTAACCTAAACCAATCTTTTGATTTCGTAGCACAGAAAAAATATATTTCTAATTTTATTCAAACCGTTTCGCTGATATTATAAAAAGATGATCCTAATAAGGCAATAAAATGCTTTAGTAGACAAAATGGTGTATAAAATGAGGGTAAATGAAGACATGCCATACACGCTACGTATACGCTATTAATGAAATATTCATGGGTATACCCGTCGTAAAGCAGAACACTAAACTCGTCATCTTTTATTACTAACAATGATCCAAATACATATATACGACCGAAATTGCGACAAATATTCGGTTATTACTTTGATACTCACATAATTTTCTCGTAAAAATGTTTATGAAACGTTGTGTCAAACAACACGCTTATGAGGTGAAGAGTTTTAGTTTCTTGTAGTTGGTGTTTGTAAATACAGGCAAACAAGAGTTAACATGAAACAGAAGAAAACAGAGAACTGAAGAAAACTCGAAAAAATTAAGGTAATTTAACTCACCCTTAATGAATATGTACTCGTTCCAAATGGAAAAGGGCCCCATTTGTATTTTTGCGTCTATCAAAATGGTTTCCCTGTTGAAATACTAAGGTAAATCATGCCAGAAAACATAAACCCATTCTACTGTTTCGCGTCGGGACCAATTTGTTGCCCATTTTTCCGGGAATCAACTTTAATTTGTTTTAAGCTTTTTTACAAAAAACCTACAGGCTAAATTATATGTCGCATAGGTAAAAAGGCAGGGGAGCGCAGTGTAAATTTTATATTTGAGCGGACCTCCCATCCGTTTTCCGTCGTCGCAAATTAGCCTTTATTGTCGGTTGTTAAGAGCGAGTTTCCGGTGTTTTGTGTTGTTTACTGAAACAGGGACATTACACAAAGAGTTTTAAGCCTCTTTCACAAGTAATGTGCTTGTGCAGGCAGTGAGGCAGGCGGTGTAAAATACACCTGCAATTTACGGGTCACTCAGCCACCTTTAATATTAATTACAACTTAGTACCGGTAATGGAGGTTGCAACCTTACCTGGGCTCGGCTTGAGCTATGAGACAAAAGAAAACCTATCTAACAGGGTTGTGGGAGCATTAGGCCTAGAGATGAGCAAGCAGACTAATTTAAATTTTAAGGACGCCTATCCGCTGCTCATGCAAGCGAGGTTCAGATACACCTATGAAATAAAAAAGGTTAAAATAGATTATTAACAATTTATTGTTTGGATAATTTGCTTACAACAGAGCAAGGGGAAATGCTAAACGAGTATTTTATAAAGTCATAATAAACCAATATTTACATCAAGGTCTTTCACTTAACGCTAGACATATTATGAATAGTTACAATTTTACCTTAACTTATGTAGTACTGGTGTGATGGATGTATTAGAAGAACCAAAGCTGTATGCGCTGGTGCATATTAACATTGAGGCTTAGCAATTAATATCCATTAAAGTGAAGTAGAAAACATGGTGCTTGTGAAATGCTTGAGGTTAAATAGCAAGTGTGATGATTTTATATGGATACCATCGTTGGTGCAGAAGCAGGGAAAAGTTCAATGGTCCATATTTGAAATTAAAATCAGAAACTAAATTAAAAAGGATAACTAGAATAAAAACCAAAAAAAAAAACCCTGCAACAAAAGATACAAAATATTATATCACATGCCGCAGCAAAATAGACTAACCAGATGGAAGATCAGCAAATTACTTACCAACATCGTTGGGTTTAAATGAAATACAACAATCCTTTAAAGGGATGCATGTTGATTTTAGTGGCAGGCACGAAGCAAAGCCTAAGAACAAACAAGCATGGAAAATGTTAACACGCCGTCTTTGAAAAAGCAAAGTTTGAAGAAAAAATCACCAGCGAAGAAACTCACCAATAATAAATATTAATAAGAATGACTTAAAAAGCCATTTAAAGATGAAACACTGCTTAATTCGTACACTCCTCACATCTTCTCAAGAAATTACGACAAAGCGTCTGACTCCAACCATTGTTGACAAGAAAAGGGCTCGTAAAATGGAGGCACCGAATGTTACCAACAGAAATTACCGAATTAACACACGCGAAAACTAACTTTCTCAAAACAAGACAAAATAAGCTCAGAATGGAATATCTTGTTTAAAATAATAAATTATCATTTTATATTTATTTATTAATTATTATTTCTCCTTTGAAAAAATTAAAATCTTACTCATCAACCAAAACAAATCAGGCAATAGGAATGACACAACTAACGCCATCTATGTGTTGCAAGTAACAACTTGATATCAAATAATGGAACTGAAGTTAGAAAATACGACCCTGCAAACTAGATGTCGCTTCCATCTTCTCCAGACCCCTATAGCTACAAAAAAAAAGCGTTACAGTACCCCGTTTCCTGTGAAAGAAAAATTTTGAAATTGAAAACGAAGTTGAAATTTAAAAATTTTTCGTTGCAGGTCCCCTTGTACATCCTTCCCTACAAACACTATTCGAAGAAGAAAACCAACTCCTTAAAAACAAAACAGAATATTTCCTAACAACTAAAAAAACTATCGTGCAAAGCACAGAGACAGTAATTACTTTGATATAACATGTCAACTGCTCAAAACATATCATCAACAACTACTTGAACAACATTGTATTCATTTATAATCATCATAAAAGATGGTTAAGAAAATTAATTCTCAACAAGGAAAATCGTGCAGAGCACAGAGACAGTAATGACTTCACTTAAGCATGTCAACCGCTCAAAGTACCTATGCTTCAAAAAGAAACAAGTATGTAAACATACTAAAATGTTTCTTACAAAACAAAACAAAAGGCTGCTTAACCAGCAAAGAGACAGGAAAACCTCAAAAAAAATGATATGGCTCCCGCTCATAAACCTCAACAACAAAAATAATAATGAAAGTCGGACCATTTGTGTAGTTGACTTCACATAAGTGCAACATACTCCAGACAGGTTTCCTTAACATATAAGAAACAAAAACTAAAATCTAAAAAAAAACCTTAGTTTGCGCAGGCTTACTAAAAAATATTTCCTTAAACTATTACCTATAAGTAGTTGAAAGTCACAGGTCATAAGTCATAAGTCACAAAGTTATTGTTTAAAAAAGTCAGTCAGTCAAAGTCGTTTTCCCTACCAACTTATTGTTTAGCTTAAAATGCCTACTACCTATACCTAAACGAATTGCTATCTATTGACTCTAAGCTATATTAACAAAACTAAAAAAAAGGCCACTACCTACGTTCACTGTTGAACAATTAATACCTATTATGAAATGAAAGGCTGTCAACAAACAGGAACGTTAGTTGTTATGTAGTTCGTATGTGTGTGTCCCTTAGTCGCCTTTTACGACATCCGTGGGAAGAGACGGAGTGATACTATTCATGACCCGGCATCACACGAGGTAACAGACAGGAACGTTAGATGTTGTGTAGTTCGTTTGTGTGTCCCTTAGTCGCCTTTTACGACATCCGTGGGAAGAGACGGAGTGATACTATTCATGACCCGGCATCACACGACGTAACAGGAACAAACACTGCAAAACAGGTTTTGTTATATGGGCTATACTGCAAAGAAGTAATCACAACTTAAAGTATGCCTATTATGAGTAACTAATAAAAAGTACATGTAAATATATAGGTATTCATTTATTATACCAATCATGCACTTATATTTTTGCCCCTAGCTAAGAGGTCTTTAATATGAAAATCACCAAGGGGTTTTCCCTCGAGATTTTTAAGAGAATAAACTAGTGGTGACAATTTCTTGTCAATCACACACTTTTCATATTTAGGCGCTAATTTAGCAGAAAAGAATTTAGGTGCACTTGAAAGCGTAAAACACCTTTTATATACTATTTGACCTACCTCAAACTGTAATGGTCTTTTCCTAAGATTATAAAACTTTTCATTTTTCCTATAAGATTTAAGTAAATGATGTTGAACTTCTTTATAGATATCTTTAAGCTTAGGTAAACTATTAGAAAACGGTTCAACATCAATAACCACATTAGCACCATCCAGTGGTGGATGAGAGCCATAGATAGACCCATCCGAGATCAATTCACGACCATGGTTTAAATAAAAAGGAGAAAACTTTGTACCTTCGTGAATAGAGGAGTTTAATGCGCATTGAATTTCATGAACGTTCTGGTCCCATTTACGATGGTCAGAACGCACATATGAAGCAATGGCCCTAACTATGTCCCTATTGACACGTTCGCATTGATTAGTCTGGGGATGGTATCTAGGATTATAAAATATATGGGGAACTCCATAACTAGTTAATAAATCTCTAAATTCCTTGGAAGTAAATTGGGTCCCGTTGTCAGTATATAAAATCCTACACACCCCATGTACTAAGAAAACATACTTCTCTAGGCATTTTACTACTGCTTTCGCCGTAGCTGATCTAAGTGGAAATAAGAGAACGTATTTACTGAAGTAATCCGATACTACAAAAATATATTGGTTCCTAGAGTATGATGGTGGAAAAGGTCCCAGAAAATCACAGGAAATAGCTTCCCATGGCCTAGTTATCTGTCGTGGATTACCCATGTAACCCGGTCGAGCTAAGTTAGTTGGCTTATAACATTTACAAACCTCACACTCATTAATGTAAGTCTTAATGTCTTTAAACAAGGAGGGCCAAAAATAAAATGAACTAATTTTTTTATGGGTTTTAGTTACACCAAAATGAGCTGAAGAAGGGTCATCATGATATTTACGAATAATTTCTAATCTATGCTCAGCAGGAACTACCAATCTCCAGTCACATTGACTCGTGAGTTTATATTTGTTTTTTGTCAAGCGATAAAGCTTATTATCAACTATGTGAAAATTAGGAAACTTTTGTGGAAATTTTGAACAATTTTTATATAAAGATAAATACCAAGGATCAGTTACGCTATCTAAGTCTATTTGAATAGAACTAATCTTAACACGAGAGAGACAATCTGGTATAATGTGTTCCTTCCCCTTCCTATGTATTATTTCGAAGTTAAACTGGCTTAAACGACAGGCCCATCTATTTAAACGACCAGAAGGGTTTTTTAAATTTTGAAACCATTTTAAAGATGCGTGGTCAGTAACAATGTAACATTTACCACCTTCTACATAAGATCTATACTGCTCTAAGGCATAAATAACAGCTAAAAGTTCGCGCTCAGTGGCAGTGTAATTCACTTCCTGTGCGTTTAAGGTCCTACTACAATAAGCGATGGGATGATCTACACTATCTATCTTTTGCGTCAGGACACCACCTATAGCAAATGATGAGGCATCAGCATGAATATAAAATGGCTCTTTAAAATTAGGGCACCTTAAAATGGGAGTTGAAATAAGGGACGTTTTCAAAGATTGGAAAGCTTCCTCGGCTTCCTCAGTCCAACAAAATTTAAGTTTTTTACTGGTGAGTCGAGATAGAGGTCTCGCCACCTTAGAAAAATCTTTTATAAACCTACGATACCATCCAGCCATTCCTAAAAATCTTTTCACTTCTTTGGTATCTCTAGGTGAGGGAAAATTCAAAATAACGTCCACTTTAGAGGGATCCGTACGCAGTCCGTATCTATCTACTACATAACCTAAATATTTGAGTTCGTTTCTACAAAAAAGAGATTTCTCCATGTTAATGGTTAAGTTAGCATCTTTCAACTTTTGATAAACACGCTCTAAAACTGAAATATGTTCCTCCAGAATGGAAGTACAAATAATTATATCGTCTATATAACAAAATACTTTATTATCGAACTCAGCCGCAAACAAACTATCCATCATAGTGAAATAAACCTTTGCCAGGCACCGTAAAAGCAGTCTTTTCTTTCGACGACTCTGTTAAATGTATTTGATGATAAGCAGCGCTAAGGTCGAGGGAACTAAGATATTTACCGTCTCTTAAGTTATCAAGTATATAATTTATATATGGGAGCGGATATGCATCCGACTTAGATACTGAATTCAATTTACGACTATCTAAACTAAGTCTCATTTTACCATTGAACTTAGGAACCATCGTCACCGGTGAGTTCCATGGCGAGTTAGAAGGCTCAACGATATCTAAAGCTAACATATTATTCAATTCAGATTCTAAATATTTTAATTTTTCGGGGCTCAGCCTGTAATATTTTTGTTTGATCGGCTTTGCATCACCCGTGTCAATATCATGGTTAGTTAAATGAGTTCGGCCTAATCCTACCTTCGAAGTATCAATATTACTAAACAAAGCTTTAATTTTTTCTATTTGAGACTTTTCATTATTAGACAAAGAACTAAAGTCTTTTAAACCATTTTCCTGAACAACGTCTAAACTATTAACATCTATGTTAGAATCATAAGTAGGTATACACTTTAATACATCTGGAGCTATATTAAATGCCTTCCAAAAATCTACACCGAAATGAATGGGTACATTAATTTCAGATTGAATAATAAACTGTATAATTTTAACTTTACCTAAGTATTGTATGGGTACCTCCATATAATCATTACAAAGAAGCTTAGTACCACTTGCTACTGTCAAAATTCTAGGTTCCTTAAATTTTAAAACAGGAATGTTTAATTTTCTGAAAAGTTTAAACGCACTTAATCCAAGTACAGAACAACTAGCTCCACAATCAAGTAAACCAGAAACATTAACTCCAAACACTTTAACCGTAAGATATGGCCTAAAATCATTTTTACCAGGTTTAAAATAGACAGTGGTCTCTGATTCGGGCTTCTTACCAGAGACCAAACTAATTAGTTTTTTGACTTATTACAAACTTTGCAGTCAGGATATTTAACCCCTTTAAAACCGCATTTAAAACAGACTAACTCTTTTTTAAATGCGGTTTTACTAACTCGGCAATGTGGAGTATTGTGGTTATTCCTACCACACCTATAGCAATGCAAGTTTAAAGAAGAAACTTTGGAATTGTGAAAGTCATTTCTAGCCTTATTAAAAGGAGGTCTAGAATTGGAATTTACGACGGTATTTTTACCTAACGCCGGTTCTGCGAAATTATCGTTTCTTATTTTAGTTAATTCTATTTTTCTACCGAGCATTTTCAAATCGTCTATAGATTTTACATCAGTCAAAGTAAGGGCTGAGCGATATTCCGGACGAATATTACGCATTATAATATCTAGCTTTTCATCTTCAGACATCTGCTTATTTAAACGAGAAATCATACCTAGAATTGAAGCTAGGTAAACCGTAAGGGTTTCCTTTTTATCTTGAGTCCGAGATTCTATCTCTTTTCGTAAATAGTAGTCATAGTCAGGTGAATCAAAATCGAGCTATAAATTATCAATTAATTGGGTATAAGCAGAAAAGTTGTTTCTATATGCGCGGTACCAGTCTAGAGCAGGTCCATCCAACAGGTCAACAAATCCGTCAAATACTACTTCGACAGGAATCTGTCTAGCTAACCTCAACTCATCTAACCTATTTAGAAAAGTACGCACACATGTGCTACCATTAAACTTTAAATTTAAAGAAAGTAAATTAAACTTAACAGGGGGGCTTTGAATAGCAATCCTATGACCACCACACCGTTTCTGGTCCTCGACTTCTGACTCCGAGGAACTAGAGTCACCTTCATGTTCAGACAAACATTTAACTAGTGCCGCTCTTAAGGAGAGAAGGTCCTCAGATGGCTCAACAATTTTCGACAATCGGTTCAATAAATAGTTAATCCGACCTAGCAGACGAGGACGTCTAGCATCAGTACGATCACCTGATGATAATTGAGAAATGAGCTCACTAGCCTTAGGAGACAGTACCTTAAACTCGTTCTCCGGATCAAGCAACAAGGGATTCGATGACAGCTTGATACTACCCCGACGAGCAAGTTGTTTAGACTTCCTGAGATATCCACGAAGTACCTCACATGTCTCATCAGAATTAGCTGGAATATTCCTGATGGTCAGCTCGTGAATCAGCTCATCCTTCAATAAAAAGTTGACATTACAACCAATCGGCATCTTGAAAAAGTAATAAAAAATAAAAGGTTGAAAAGATCACAAACTCCTAAAAGGAATTGTTCAATTCAAAAGTAAAAGTTCCTAATTAAGAATGAGACAAACTTAATTGTCTATGTAATTATATAGTCACTTACACAAAGTTGTAGTGATCTATTTTAAAATAAAAGTTTATAAAATACCAGTTATATAAGGCAAGATTAACTTTCTATTTGTTTAATAGTCACTTAATAACAAGATGGGTGATCTATTTTAAAATAAAAGTTTATAAAATAACAAAGTTATGTAAGGCAAGATTAACTTTCTATTTGTTTAATAGTCACTTAATAACGAGATGGGTGATCTATTTAAAGTTAGCTAAATTACAATTTTATTAGATTGCAATGCTAATAAAAGAAAATTAATGCCTATACTCAAGCACAAAACTAAGAGTAATTATAGTTACTAAAATAAATATTAAAGTTTTAGTACACTGAGTTACAATTTTATAAGATTGCAAAAATATACTTATGTTTTGTTTGTGACTGTACACAAAAATGCTAAAATTTATAATAACTTTAGTTCAGTAAAAATAATGAAAAGAATTACCTCAAGACAGTTTCACTTCACATATAAATTAACAGTACCTTGTCACACCTTGTTTACTTGCTTAAACAATTATTATTAACTTATCAAAAACAAAGTTTGAAGCTGTAAAAAGAAAACAAGTTAGCATACACTTTTATAATAATTAAAGTTAATATGTTGTAAAACAATTCTTACAACAGTTACTTCAAAAAAAAAATTCTAGTTACCACAAGTATTTAAAAACAAAAGAAATTTCACAGGGTATCTGAAATTCTCTCTAGGCCCCACGTTGGGCGCCACTTGCAACCTTACCTGGGCTCGGCTTGAGCTATGAGACAAAAGAAAACCTATCTAACAGGGTTGTGGGAGCATTAGGCCTAGAGATGAGCAAGCAGACTAATTTAAATTTTAAGGACGCCTATCCGCTGCTCATGCAAGCGAGGTTCAGATACACCTATGAAATAAAAAAGGTTAAAATAGATTATTAACAATTTATTGTTTGGATAATTTGCTTACAACAGAGCAAGGGGAAATGCTAAACGAGTATTTTATAAAGTCATAATAAACCAATATTTACATCAAGGTCTTTCACTTAACGCTAGACATATTATGAATAGTTACAATTTTACCTTAACTTATGTAGTACTGGTGTGATGGATGTATTAGAAGAACCAAAGCTGTATGCGCTGGTGCATATTAACATTGAGGCTTAGCAATTAATATCCATTAAAGTGAAGTAGAAAACATGGTGCTTGTGAAATGCTTGAGGTTAAATAGCAAGTGTGATGATTTTATATGGATACCATCGTTGGTGCAGAAGCAGGGAAAAGTTCAATGGTCCATATTTGAAATTAAAATCAGAAACTAAATTAAAAAGGATAACTAGAATAAAAACCAAAAAAAAAAACCCTGCAACAAAAGATACAAAATATTATATCACATGCCGCAGCAAAATAGACTAACCAGATGGAAGATCAGCAAATTACTTACCAACATCGTTGGGTTTAAATGAAATACAACAATCCTTTAAAGGGATGCATGTTGATTTTAGTGGCAGGCACGAAGCAAAGCCTAAGAACAAACAAGCATGGAAAATGTTAACACGCCGTCTTTGAAAAAGCAAAGTTTGAAGAAAAAATCACCAGCGAAGAAACTCACCAATAATAAATATTAATAAGAATGACTTAAAAAGCCATTTAAAGATGAAACACTGCTTAATTCGTACACTCCTCACATCTTCTCAAGAAATTACGACAAAGCGTCTGACTCCAACCATTGTTGACAAGAAAAGGGCTCGTAAAATGGAGGCACCGAATGTTACCAACAGAAATTACCGAATTAACACACGCGAAAACTAACTTTCTCAAAACAAGACAAAATAAGCTCAGAATGGAATATCTTGTTTAAAATAATAAATTATCATTTTATATTTATTTATTAATTATTATTTCTCCTTTGAAAAAATTAAAATCTTACTCATCAACCAAAACAAATCAGGCAATAGGAATGACACAACTAACGCCATCTATGTGTTGCAAGTAACAACTTGATATCAAATAATGGAACTGAAGTTAGAAAATACGACCCTGCAAACTAGATGTCGCTTCCATCTTCTCCAGACCCCTATAGCTACAAAAAAAAAGCGTTACAAGGTTTTTGGGTCGAAAATTATTCAAATATAGTACCATATTTTGTTAATTTAAATTCTGTCTATACTTTATTGGGTAATAAAAAAAGTGAAATTCCGTATGTCTGAGTGGCTGTTTGTAAATACAACTCTTATTGTAAAGAAAGTACCTACTGCCGAAACACCATGTCATAATAACCTATTAGGTTAACATTTTGTTAGGTGATTAACTAGAAGACTAAAATAGCAAAGAATACTGCGAGAAAATTTCCGGCAAAATATATTGTATTAAGAAAACAATAACACAACAACCCTTTCCCATTGTGTAAGATTATGATTCCTTGCTTTCGCCTGGCATAAGTCTTAGCTATCAAATAAACCTCAAAATTATGTGTTCAGTCTATATTAGTTTGCTTTGTAAACAATAGGAAATCGGACTCCGCCGGGAAATACAAGGGTCAGCGTGACCCTAAAGGATACGGGATCCTTTGTACTATAAGTTTGTAAAGTCCGGTTAGTTGGCTTAATGTATGTGTTCTGTCCAACTGTATGCATCGTATCATGGCCATAACTATGGGTTTCGTATATGAACTCCACAGCTTGACAGAAATCCTCGTAAAGAATTTAGATTACCCTATAAACAACCGTTCATATGTATGGCTAATGTAGATTAACTTTTACGTTGATATCGATTTCCTATCAATGTTCAATGAGCTGGTTCCCCACTCCAACTTAGATGAGACCCGGCGTCCTAATTAGGGATATGACCCGCAGAAGAAAGTAATTTTCGCGAGATTATCCACTGAGGTAGAAACGAGCGGGCTAAATATACCGCTTAATTTTAAGATTGCGTAGCTTTTTTCAACACCAGTGTATTAATGGGATATCTTAGTAATTTACCGATTGTTATCAACATCTCCTACCACCTTCATGCTCAATTAATGTATTATCACTTAATTAGAAAAAAATAGATACCAAACATTTAACATTTGTTCATAAAGGAAAAAAAACTAATAATAGGTACACTAACAGCAAATGGATAAGAAAGGAAAACACTTACATCAACCTCACAAACACATTACGATATTGTGTTATTCTACAAACTTGTTCCTTGTTTAGTAGATACGTACTATGATACATACCTAAATTAGTTTCTGTTTGTTTTGTTTGTTTACACTTATGGTTAAATGGAATTCATATCTAAAATTCTTTGTCTTTGTTTCAGATAACTTTTATTTTCCGCAACCAGTAGAAAGGAATTTTGCTCAAGTTCAACCACCACTATTTAACAATCGTCCAAGCTCAGTGTTTGATCACACTGACTACAGGGTAGCACCAACCATTCAACAACCACTTCAATTTAGTGATGGACGAGTGAGATTTCCAAGTCCGAACTACAACCAAAATCCATCACCGTTTCAACTGCCAACTAGATCTCAAAACAACCCGCAGTATTTTGCAAACCAAGCAGACTTTATACCAACCCAGCGACAAAGAATTCGGCCACCATTTAACTACGAATTTCCGCACCCAGCTTCATCTGTAAGACCAGATACTTCACAGATTCATTCAGTGGCTTATCAAAATGACCCTTCAAAACCAGAAGCGTTTCTCGGTCAAGTGACGTTAAATAATCCTGACATTGATTATTTGCAACAAAATAGATTCAAAAATATTCCATTTGATGGAAACAGCTTGAAAAGTAATGGACAAAGTGGACATATATCGCACGATGAAATAGATAATGACGATATTTATGATCCCCCGAAAGTCACTACATATAACCCAAATAAAAGTAGGCAGAGACTTAATACAAGAGAAGAAATAAAATATCCATTACCATCATCAGAGTCAGAAATACCAGATAAATATCCAATAAAATACCTACGACAAAGAACCAGACCTAAAACTGATATCACTTTTACAAATCAAAATAATGAAGCATCTACCGAATATAAAGAGCTGTTGGGTTTACTTGAAGCTGATGTAAGTGATATTAGCAAGTTCACTGAGTTAATGAAAAATCCCAAGACTTCATTCGATGTTGAAGTCATTAACTCCAATAACAGTTATGATACTTTATTGGACAGTAAACCATCAGCTAGTTCTATGAATGCGGACAACGCAAAAAATAGTCAATCGTATAACGCTCTAAAAAATAATAAACAAAGACACTTTGCCCCAACTACGTCTACTACCACATCTACCACAACCACAACCACAACTAGTACTACGACAACAACTGAGGCCCCACTCGAAGATGAACATGAAGATACGCATTCTCATGAAGAACACGATAAAAATCATTCTGAAGAAGAATATGTAGAATACTATGACGAAAATGAAAGTGAGGAAACTACTACAATTAAACACTTCAATAAATCAGTGGACGATTCAGATATTTATGATGATTATGATGCTACTGATGAGCCTGAAAACGAAACGGAATCTGATGCAAGAGTTCACACAGAAGCACCTAAAACTATCAATACGGAGTCATCACATGTTTTATCAGAATTATCAAAGCCGAACACAACGCAGTACGATATTTTAATTATGAAACCGAACAAAACGCTAGTAAAAGACGACAACTTCCATGACTTTGTTGACACAAGTGAAATAGATCAAACCACAGAACAACTTATTAACAATGAATCGTCTGAAATTAGTACAAGTTCTCCGGTATCCTATGAAGAATACTCTTCTGTAGAAACTCCAGCGATATTAGGACAGGAAGTTGTTTCTGTGGTAACTACCAAAAGTGTGGTTAATGGGACTATTTCCGTACCAGATGTAACTTTTTCACCAAGTACGGTTAAAATTAAAAGCAAAGTTGAAGATTTGATGGCAGACAATGATAATGATAATGATACCTCCATCCCAGTAACTACTGAAAATTGGGTCGTTGTAGCTTCAGTTCAAACTAGTCGAAGTGTATCAGGAGCTCGCTTTTTGCCATTCCCTGGAGTTGAGCAAGAAGAAAGAAAACAAGTTTTAACCGATGACAAGGAAGAAGACTTTGAACAAGTTACATCAGATCCGATAGTGGACTCTGATAGCAACTCAAACAGTTCCTCTACAGAAAATATCAATGACAAGTTAGATAGCATTCAGTCAGAACTATCAAGTGCGGTTTTGTCAGGAGATTTAAGCAACGAAAACAAAAATATTGAATTGATTACTGAAACTACCACTGAGAATTCAGTTTCTAATGTAACAACCATTCCAACTACTACAGGTCCATTAAATGTATTTACATTAAAAATGATACAATCGACGAGCGAACCAGAAAAATCACCACCTGAGCCATTGCCAGTGCTAATTAAAAAGTTCACACATCGTGTAACTACGACTTCTACGTCAACTACGCCCAAACCAAAGAAAAAACTGGTAACTGTGATGGATGATTTATCAGGTCTTTTGCCTCCAGGCTACAAACCAAGACATTCATATAAAGATAAGCGAACCAGTACAACCTCTACCACAACGACTACAACAACGACTCCGATTCCATCAACTGTCTCTACAACCCCAATTGCAAATGGCACACAAGGTCGATCTTCCGGTATTAATTCGAAAAATCGAGTTATAGTACTTGACGATAAATCATTACTTCCAAAGGAGTATAAACCAAAAGAAATTAAAGTCAAAGAAGACATATTTAAAAACGTCGATGAAGATGCTATTAGTAAACTATTACCACCTGGTTATAAACCCCCAGCTTCTGATGAAAGTGGTGAGGAGAAACCAGAAAAATCTAGCATTTTGGACAAATTACCAATCCAAAAAGTTGATATTACATCATTTTTACCCAAAGGATTTAAACTAAACTCTTCTAGTGAAGAAACAGAACTCAAAGCCCCTGTTAAAGTACCCAAACCGGTCTCAATCGATTTTGCGTCCTTGTTGCCCAAAGGTTTTAAATTAAACTCTTCAGAATCCAGTAGCAAGGAGCTTGATTCTAGTCCGATAGATGTAATTAAAGTAGCAGATATTTCAAACCTGCTACCTCCAGGATTTAAAATAAATGAAACTGAAGATTCGAGTCCATCGCTTGACAATGCAAGCACTACGAAAGCTCCTGGAAGTTTCAAAGTAGTATTCCCTTCAAGACCTGGTGGAAAAACTACACGTAAACCAATTTATAAAGCAAGTAGCAGCGGACCACCGCTTTCCACACCTAAAATTCAAAAAGGATGGCCTACAAGGTACTTTTTAGATGTCTTTCATCAGTTGCATTTATGTAACTGCTTTTTTATCAACATATTAACATTGTGTGTTATTTATTACAGAGCCTCAACTGAATTTACTGGTTGGCCAACGGTTTCTACAACGCCATTCTCATTTGATAAACTGCTGGAAACTATAAAATCAACATCGCCAGACCCACGAGATGATCTCCCAGAAGTTGTGACCCGCCGTTCCACGACTACTACCACAACTACAACAATGAAACCTCCTCCACCTACAACTCCTGGCATTTGCCAGCATGATTGTGATATTGCTGCTACAATCAAATTAGTGTCAGGTATAATAATAATAACTGACCTTACTTGTTCAGAAAATAACTATTGAATAGTTTACATATGTATTTGACTACTAACTTATTTTAACTTATTTAAGGAGCAAAATGGGTACCGGAGTTATTGGATCACCACACAGAAGAGTGGCAACGATTAGCTAAAGAACTAAAGCAAGAGGTAAATATTTTCAACAAATAATTTTCTATTAAACCTTTTTATTTTATCTTGTCGCAGACTAAACGGAATATCAATTTATTTACTTGCAGCTTAACTCGGTATATTCTAAGTCAGATCTGCTAAAAAAATGGTACAAAGGAGTACGAATTGATTCATTCAGTGAAGGATCGGTGCTAGTGGACTACATTATAGAACTCAACGATGTCGAAGAAAGGGTCGATACTCAAACTCTGAAGAAAATGTTCCATAAAAGCTTAATTGAGGCTAAACCAGGTTCGGTTGTTCAGAATAAACCAGAAGATAAAGGGATCGAATTCAATCCAGATGTCATGCAGGGAGACCAGCCAGAGGAAGACCGCAGTAGTAAGAGCAATGAGAAAATGACAAAAACTATTGACAAGTCTGCGGGAAAGCTAGAAATCGGAAAGTTTGTAATGGATCCAGCGTACACGGATTTCATTGGTGAGTTTTTAATACGTTTTATTAATTATTTATTTCTATGATTGATTGCACGTAAATAGCGTTTTTACTATTTAAGTGAATATTATAACTTAAAGGTATTTATTTGCAGTGCTGCCAAGACGCGAGGGACCGAAAATAGTAGAGCCAGAAGAAGAGTCCTTCTTACCACAATGGGGTATAGCTGTGATTGTCATCGCTCTGGCGTCATTGCTCTTCGTCGTCATATTCGGTGTAACTGTAGTAAGTTTAACACAAATATCTCCCAAGCAAGAAATCACAATTGTGTTCGGTTATTTATAATGCAGAAGTGATATATTTAAAACTGTATTCTTTTGACTTAGTAACTTTTGTTATTCTTGCAGCTTGTTAACCGACAGAAGAGTGCTAAAGCAAAGCAGCCGATACCGCTCAGTGAAGATATGTTCCGGGATCTAGACAAGAACCACATGGGTGGGTTCGATGACCTGCACCTCAACGAGCGGGAGCATCCATACTCTTCAGGGAAGGTAATTCAATTAATATATGTTGTTTCGAGCAAACAACCATAACCTAGTGTAAAAAAATACTTATGTTAATTTTGTTTAATTGACAGAGTGTATCGACGGCTGCGTTTATCGAGCAACTGGCTTACTCTAACCCTGGTGACTCTTGGCGCTCGGAGTGGACACCACAAATGCAGAAGTACATGCAGCACTACACGCCAGATTCGGGACGTGGTTCCCAGATTTACGGCCATACAGGGAACCAATATGGGTAAGTTACCTCATAATCGAAGCTCATGATGTGAACGTCACAACCTAAAAGCAGCATGGCGGTGGCAAGGACCTACATTTTTTCACAAAACGTGAATTGAAGATAGTATTGAGCTGAACTTATGTACATTCAATTAAAACCACCTCATCAATATTTTAAAATTCTAAGAATATTCATAATTTAAGATTAAGGTATATGAATAGGTTAACAAAGCAAAATAAAGACTAACCATCAATCATTTTACAAAACAATTTGCAGACCAAGTCGACAGGTGTCGTTTAGACGATCTTTGAGAGGAGAGTCAAGAAAATACAGAAATCGTCATCGATCATCTGGGTGGGTTGTGTAGTTAGGAGGGACCTAGTGATTACTGTGTTTATTGAAGTTTCTTTCAGCACAAACTGTGATTAACTTTTATTCTAGCAATTCTTGTGACTAATGGGCTTTTTGCAAAACTATGTAGCTACCTACTGATACATGTCGACTACATCTGCTGTTGGTGGAAATAATACTTGCATATATTGTAATGAATGATGATCGCTAAACAACATTTATTTTTCAGATATGGAGGAGGTGGTTCACAGGTGTACGGTCACCTGGGCGGGGGGTCGCAGGGGTACGGCTACACGGGGGAGTACGGACGCGGCCAGTACCCCACCCGACGACGATCCGACTACGATACTAACTTCTAGACCATTCTAGATTCTTCTAGACCTCTCTAGAACTTTATCTCTCTTTCGACAATACACTACTTTTTCCGTGGCAATTCGTAAACAAACGTGTTAATTCCCGTTTTTATAAATATAAACCCAAACATCAGTAACAGGTTGTGAAATGTGTTTTATAGACATCACATCATATTGATTCGAGTAATGAATTTATACGATACGATTTTACAATTCGATATTTTTAGCAGCTTTATTAGTCCGGCCTATTTATGGACTATTTATACAATACAGTGCCAATCGAATATTTTTGTTTCGCTTGCAAAATTTATGTGGACAATTTCGTAGTGTCTAATTGAGGAACGATTTTATCTGCCAAATTATTGATATACGACTGATTGTGAGATGTAAATACGTAGAAATAAGTGCTCACCAATATTAGTGAAGTAGAAACTACGAACTTTTGTAGATATATTCTCTGCATACCTATATTTGCTCAGAACCCGTAGAGAAATCGGTGGGCCGTGCGTGAAACGCTCTTTGTGCCAAAAGATTCAACTCGATGTTTTGTAAATATTATAAAAATACATTGTATTTTAAAATTTATTATTTTTAAAGACAATCAACGTTATTGTGTAGTTTTAATAAATGTTTACGTTGTCATGCGAAGCAAAAATAAATTAAATTTAATAATGTAAAAATATTAACGAAAATTAATTTTCTGAAAATAAGCTGTTGCTTCGTTACGATATAGATTATTAATCTTACTTAAATGTCAATTTTATCAAATAATAAAGTTTTCCGAATAACAGTTTTTGACATTAAAATAATAATCCAAATAATAAACAGTTTACCATTTTTTGGAAAATGAATTTTCTCTATTGTGTCAAATGAATATTTAAAAGTACCTACATGTTTATAAATTGTACATTTATTAATTAACGAGCATGGTTAACTACTATTTTAGAATAAATAAGTTTACTATAGAAATTGCATGAAGAATTTGTGTATATAAAGAGATTTTTGTACATGTAGAGATTTTAATTTAATTATTTTATTTTCATGTAAGTACTTAGTTAGTTACAAATTAAAATGTTAAGGTCCTGAATATAGAAATTATAATGATACCCCCTGTTTCATTTCAAAATAAGTTTATAACTATTATATTCTGATAAGAAATATAAAGCAATTAAAGTAACTCATGCATGCAATGAAGACAAAGATGAAGATACCAAAGCAGGAAGTATATCTCTCACCTTTATTGATACAAACTATTGGTCTAGTCGTGATTCGGGCGTTTTGAAAAATATCATGTATAAATGCCTTCACCAAATGGTTGTTCCCGACTATATAATAAAGAACATTTTTTCTTTTAAACGCACGAATCGCGACCTACAAACTTGTTAACCATAAATAGACGACGCCCAAACCGCGACTAGACCAAACTGTAATTTGGCGGCTTTTTATGATTTATGATTATCATCTAAATACCAAAAAAAAGTTTTTTTTGTTTAAACCAGGGGAAATAGAGGAATACTAAAAATAAAATAAAAGCAACCTATACAAAATCCTACAAATCATTATTCTATAAAAACACTGTACCGTCCAATTTTCATAAAAGTATAAAACTTGGACGATATCAACTAAACTTCCTAACAAAACCAAGAAGGAAAACAACTAAGTGCCCAAACACATAAAACGTAGGATATAAAGAAAAGTATTTCCAAAGGATACTATTAAGATACCGTAAAGATAGGAATAACAAAAAGTATTTTTAAACGTTAAATTTTGGGATAGCTAGTGTTGGTACAAACTTAAGGTATTTAAGAAAACTTTTAAAATTAACACTTTAAATAAAAAAGAAACTAATATGTATAAGTTTAAGTCTTTCGTTTCAGTAAGTTTTTCTGAGAGTAGTTTATTTTATAGATAGTCACGCTTCGTTATAATTACCACACTAGGCTATGCTTGGTAACCAGTCAAAAATGTTAATGTCACTGGAATAGATGTACGCTCGAACTACTGAAACCCTCAGCCATAGAATGTTGGCATCGCAACTCATTCGCCACTTAAGTAGGTAAGTAGGAACCTATTGGAGGCTGTTTTACAAGCAAAACTTCATCAAGAGCCATTACTAGTTAGCCAAGTGCAGTAAAAGTAGGCAAAAGAGTCATTATTCACGGTCTGTAATGGCAATGGAAACTTCTCATAAAGCCGTATTCACGTTCTGAATAATAGGGGAACATTTTTTTACTTTTTAAAATTATTTCTGCGGGTCATTGAGGTAATTGATGTTTTATTGTTGTTATTTTTGTCTCCATTTTATTTTCTAGGCAAACAAGGCGTACGAGTACGTACTTTTAACTTTCTAACAAGCTGCTTCTTGTTATTTTGTACTTCTTGTTGTCATTATTTGAATTCAACTGAAGCATATTTCCCTTACCTCTTAGAATTTAACAAACAGATAAATATTGTATCTTATAAAGATATTTTTGTTCAAATTCAAGTACCTAAGTATGTGTATACTTAAGAATAAATTTAAGAAGGACTTTTTTCTTTTATTAGTTATTCAAGTTTGTAAAACAAACACAACACACTGTTTGTACATTAATTAAAATACGTACCTACATCACAACGATACGACGTTAAAGTTAAATTTGCAAAAATGTAATTCATCTATAATTAACTGCATTTAACTGTTGACATTTTAAAGCCACAGAAGCAAAGTAAATTGAAAATATTCGATTTCCACATAAACAATAAAAGCCTTTCCATTTGACAAAAAGGAAATGAAAAACCCGAGAGCCAACATAAGTACAATTTATTGCACAAGTTATTCAATATCGCAGAGGGAGGCTGCCCGGCCAATATCGCATCTAGTTTGTTGGTTCCGAGTTAAATAAATACACAGTTTTCATATTTGCTATCGCGTTTCTGTAGGAACTTTGTACAAGTTCAAAATAGGTTTATTATTAGTAATGGTATATTTAGGTTATTGCAGTTAAAAAGTATGAATGGCTAAGTTATATTTGTGACGAGCTTGCATAAACTTATAAAAACGAAATATAAATGTTGTTACTAAAAACTATACTTACTTAAAGAGTAAAGACGACAACACATTTTTTTTTGTGGCTAATCATATCATTATTTAATTGCTTTCATTTACCGTTTTCTCCCTATAATTACCAACGATATTCAAATAAAACTCATTTAAACAACTCTAACCTCTATAGGCATCACTAATTACCTAGGTATACTATTCTTTCTTATTTCTAAATCAAATAAATCTTCTCAATTTTTTTTTGTAGTTTATAAAGAGTTTGCCGATATACATATTTAACGTCTTTACTTTATACTGTAAATATGGAGTTTAAACCATGTTTACAAAAGAAAACATTGCTATTGTAAATAAGCAGTGTTGGACTGATCAATTCGTTTTTACTTTGAGCGACTACAGCAAAATGTATAAAAATATTTTTTGTTTTTTAGTTTTTTTTTATTAATGAAATATTATGCAGTATAATATAATGTAATAACTTACCTTTTTTTTTCAAAGTCGATGTAGCACGTGACGTGCACTCTCAGTAAAAAATGACAGCAACCAATACGACAACCAATTACACACTTGAATAATTTTTTTTACTTACCTGCACAAAAAGTGATCACAGGAGTTTAAAAGAAAAAAGTTTTAAATTTGATCTCCTTTGGTTGTAGCTCTCCATAGCGGCAACGTAACACTTAACCGAATAACGTTTTTAGTCAAGTGTTCGTACATATTTTTTGTCAGTAGGTATGTAATCATTATAGGCATGGGCAGCCACTGACCAAACAAGTTATATTTAAATGAGAAGCCTCATTGGAATAGCATGAATGTGAAACAATTACGGAACATAAATATACGCGCACCTTCAAAAAACAATATTTACAAACGTGCCATCAACCGATCCAAACATAATACCACAGCCTATTTACCGCCTATCAGTGATAGCAAGACAAACTTATATGTAGTCTTAAAATACTATAAGAACAGTTAAAAAAATATATCTTTAAGGTATCGTTATTAATTAAAGTGGTTTATTACCAACGGTGACATTTCACGCGGCATAAAACGTGTTTATCATTCGCGCAAATATATTCTAATTGCCGTGTTTGGTTTCCAGCCACTTCACCGTCTGTTATAATAATCAAAATGTCATAAACAAGTATGGTAATTAGCAAGAGCATCTTGCCTAAGACAGGGATTCCTAATGGAAATGATAATACTTAAGTAAGAACGTGATTCGCATACAAATGGACCAAACATGGACCAAAGCGACGTTGATCCAACTGAAAGGACCATTTCAACTCTCAAAATTGTTGCTTTCGAGAACGCATTGCGCATGTTAAAAGCTTATTGCCAAAATAAAGTTCACAGATGAACGTCACGTGTCTGCGTAAAAAACGGCTGCTGTAAAATCCATAATTAATTATGACGCTTTTAATACATCTTGTATTTACAGATAGACGTACAAAATTTACGTTTGTGAGTAAATTAAGTTTGGGATTTTAATTTTTTTTGGAATTTTTAAAATACAATAAGTGTCATTAAGGAACAAAATAGAAGATATCAATGAAAAGTCCATTGTTATAAAAATATTGAGATTGAAGGAATTAACTATATGAGAAGGAATTAACTATTTTAATTACAACTATTTAATAATTAGATTTTTAACAAATGGTTAAAATAAAACATTTCATAAAATCTGTTCAGTTAAAAGCATTATTTTCCACTTTCCACAGTTTATATTCTACGAGCCCATGAATAATGCAGCGGCTAGGATTTAGCCTAAATTAATTGTAGAGCTAGTTCAAACCAGACCGCGACACACATGGCCCATCAAAGGATTTAGCCATGAGCCCGCTCTAGTTTACTTGTAGCCCTTTATCATAAACCAATTCCAACTTAAATCCGGGATCATATTGTGTTTTGAAACAGGCATAGATTATGAGATTAGGAAAATAGATTAGGTACTGGATAAGCTGTAAATTGTACTGATTTATATTTATAGGAAAATAGTAATAGGTATTAACAAATTAATTTAGAATTTGTTTGATAAATCTAAAATACATTATATACACCTATACCAAGGCACTAGTAGGTTTTTTCGTTTGAGATATTTTTATTTTACAGAGCTTATAAATGCATTCTTTTTAATTCTATAAAATGGTTAAACATAGCAGTAAAAATATTAAATAAAACACCTTTAACTACCTTCACTTTTTCGTAGAAAATACGCGTATGGGCAGCTTCACAACGTGTCAGTTGTTTCTTCTATCAAAAGTGAAAAATAACATTTACGACAACAAAGGATTGCGTGATATGGGGTTGAAAAGGCACATACAGATTCTTCATACGAAACCTCATAAATAATGGTGCGACATGTGAAGCTTAAAATATCGAGGGTATTCGCATGCGATCATTAGTCACTTGATCTGAGAAAGGGTTCCGTACAAAGGGTGTTGTGCTGACTAGTGCGAAAGGTTCGCAACCTCTGACTCGACAGCCGTTGGAAAATTTGGCAGAGGTTAAGAACATTTTCTTAGCTTGGACAAATAAAACACGTGTTTAAGCTGAAACGTGAGATACGCAGAGTTCAACGTTATTTGTACCCACCTACTTATTTTCTGCTTCGTCTGCATGAAATTGAAAATCTTGCGATTATATTTCTTACTACAATAACATTTTGCAAAGCAAAAATTGATGAGTCAAAAAAAACAATAAAATAAAACAATTTAACTACAAGTTTGTTATCCAAATTAATACTAACAAAATTCATAGAGTTAAGTTTTTCTACGCTTCAATTACTTGGAGTGATTAATTCACCTGTCAATCTTGCCAGAATTGATTGGTGCTTCAATAAAGGGACCACAGCTCCAGTTCATTTGAAAGGCTATCATCAAGGTTTTCCCAACTGCCATTACCAAACCGAACCGCAATGTTTGTTGTTAGTGGATTACCTCTGAAAATCAAGATAATTTAATTAGTTGGAAATAATATTATTAGCGTAGACAATGAAGACGATATTTCTGGTTGATGCCAGAAAAAAAATAATAATTTAAAAACTCAATTTCAACTAAAAGTTTTTTCCATATAAATAAGAATACATTCATAAAAATATTGTAGACAATAAATAAATCTACCTTAATTGGGAAAGCATGACCATCAATGTGGTGATATTTTACTATTTCAGCTTGTGTTTTAATGAATGTTTGCTTTCATGTTTGACCAACAAATATATGCGAATGACACAAATAATAGGTGACAAAGTAGTTTAAACACAAGTATAGACACAAAAAAGGTTTTTTCAAACTATATAATAAAATAAACCACAGCTGTAGAGGCCTTTAGAATAGAAACGGAAATTAAACTTCAAATAACTGTGCGGCTTTAAACAGACGGGACGTGTGAGAGTAACGGGTCCCAATTATTAGCCGGATCCTCGGATCTGTTCACCCACGGATTGTTTTGTCTCCTACAACTGAAACTGAAAACAGCCTGCCCGGAACACATACAAAACGGTGAAATAGGGCTATACTATTGTTTGACAAATTCCAATTTAGGTTTATTTTAAACATAAAGTTGAGGTACTATTTATTAAGAATTCACACAAAATTATTAAACAATTCAAACGTAATTAAAAATAAGTCTACGCTTGTGAAAGAGGGCTTCTAACACGGCGCACAGTCCGAGAATTAGTCGTACCCGCGCGACTGCATACTCGGAGATAAGCCGGAGATCAAGAGCGGGAGCTTTTACCGCCATTTTACTCGTAAATACAAAGTGGGCATTATTCCTTCAAATGTCCCGACGCTGGGTTAAAACTCTGCGATCGGTGAAATTATGGCCGCTACTGTAAAATTCAAATTTCAAAGCGGTTGCCTCGCATGACAGCCATTATTCTTGCCGACTTGAACGCCCAAGTGGTTTCGACTTGGATGAGGAAAGTTTCTTCATAAATTACTTTGTGAAACGTCAATTAATCGATATTCGAGACATCTAAGTATTATTATAAAATACGTTAGCATAATTCAAATAAAAGTTCAGCAAAGTTGCGTTAGAACTTTGCTGGACTGTGTAACTTTGTTAAGTGGATGGTCAAACATTGGAGAAGTATAAACCCTTTGACCACACAAGCTGGTCTCTGTATACAATCGGACGTCGACATTGATAAAGGATTACCAAGAAGCAATTTAGCCTAAGTACACACAAACATATGATTTGGAGACTGTTTTCAATTTGTAAAATTCGGTTCCTAAATGACGGTAGTTTTAATAAATAAAATTTGAAATATCGAAGCTTGCGTTGGAAAACGTTTTTATACCAGTAAATAAAACCTTACATACTAGCAAAACATAAAATAACAATACACATGAAAGCAAAAATCCCTCTTACAATCATCCATCATACAGATGAGTCCTCGACACATTTTAGAGGTCGGTAAAATACTTTAAAAATTAAAAACAAAAATTTTACCAAAACGCAAAAGTTTTTGTCAAAATGTCCTCTTTATGTATATCATACATTGACCATTTGTTGGATGTGTATCCATAATCTATTCTATAACTTTAACTCAATGTGCCAAAGAGTGAGATTTAAAGTTAATCCGCCTTAATGAAAAACAAACTACAATTTCATTCCAATAGCTTTCAGTTTTTCTACAGAACACTCAAGTTGCATTAAGTCCACGCTTAACGGATTTTTGGAGCAGGCAACACCGAACAGGATTAGGCTAAGCTGTGTGAACTGTTTTTTCGTACAAAATTTATTATAAACATGGACTTGTACTGGTCATAAATAAGAAATAATGGGAAACACTCGACTCTCGTTTCGAAATTCGAAGGTAGATTGCTGGAATTAACCGTATTTTTCTTTAATAGCGTAGAAAAAGTTTTATCCATTTATATGCACAAACAACTTTTTTTTTACTGAAATACACATAATAAAAATACAGATAGCTTAGGTTAAAGAGGCCAAGTGCATTTCGGAATCGCTTATAAAGTAGGCACCTACTAGTGCTACGCTTTCCTTATTACCTAGTGTAATTTTGGCAGAATTGTTCAATGCAAAAAGCAAACTTTAAAAAAATCGATGTACTTTATTTTCAAAATAATTACTTAAGAAATAATTTAAAACGCATTAAAATCGATTATAAATTATAAAAAAGAGTAAGTGTACAAACACACACTAAAAACGACAATGTTTATACTATGTAATGATAATGAAATTTAAAAAAATTTTCGCCTTAAAAAGTGTAGGTAAACATTTTTTTTTCAATTTTTTCCAATGTTTGCAAAACTACAGACTTATGCTACTTCAAATATAATTAAACACTTATATCTTACCTTACTTAATTATTTTGCAGCAAAATAAAATTGATGTAGAGGGAAGCTTCCCCTGAATCAAATACCTGCTGCAGGTTAATAATTTATATTTATTATTAAACCTACCCTTATTAATAACAAAGCGCCTACTTTGTATTAATAAACCATCACGGGAATACCTACCTTATTAATTTAGTGTGGGGAATAATTTATTATGTAGAGTTTGCTTACATCTGTTACAATCCAAGAAGCTAATAAAATTATTCATATTATGTAACTATATACTTGTGTGTAAACTAAAAATGAATATGACTAAGTTCTCTCATATATTTTAAAATTCGGTTTCATTGATCATTAAATTCAAATTTAATTGATCAGCTTTAAAATGCAATCATTACATACGCATCTTAACAATCACGTTGAAGTACGCTTTTTATCTATATTTAATTGTCTTAATCTAACGTCCGTCTTCAAATACGAATTCTTTCTAAAAACCGTTTCTCAAACAGCTATCTTCATTACAAAAAATATGGAGGGCGCGCCAAATGCTCAGACAAAAAATTAAGGGAAAGAAAGTACTTCGTATAATTCCGTTCTTTTTTTGAAACCTTCTTTCATTCGTCGAAGCTCAAAGATAAGTCATCAAATTATACGGACGCATTGTTGTTTACAAATTGTTTCTGAAACGAGTCACGTCGGGAAACGGAGGTAAGCGCAAAAATTGAACTTATTTAAATAATGCTCAGTGTCTCTGCATTCTATTGTGTGAGGGGATTTCAAGAAATGAGATGTGGAGATATTATTCTTTTCTTCGTATTAAGGCGAGGTTACACAGCTTGAAATCTTTTAAACTAAGCTTAAAAAAGAAAATGTGTCTGAGACTGTTCTCGTCAGCATTACTTGTGATAAATACTATTGAAAAAAAAACGGCTTCTTTGCAATCATAAGACTTAATATGGTTTTGAAATTGAAATGGATCATACGAAAAGCACCAGCTTTCAAATAAATAAATATCATTAAAATCAGTTCACCTAGTCAAAAGTTCTGATATAACTAAGTATGTAAAAAGAAGTAAAAGAGCAACGAACATTTATTCATTTTTTCAAACTTTCGCATTTATATATAACTTACTGGATTTTGGTTCAGTTAAATAACGGCCTATTAAAACAAAAAAAGATTTATAATGTTACACAATTTGATGTGTTATTTTGGTTGATTCCCTTCTAAATATAGTGTCCAAACATAAGAACTAGTAACTATAAATAACACTCTCAGATAAATCTGACTCAAATTATTATAATTTAGTTGGACCTCTGTGCCAAATAATATATTCTGAAGCTTTGGAATAGACTTTAATACTGACTCCCAGCTTCCAAAAAACTAATCATCAAAATCGGATCGAAAATTCTGAGGTAAAAACAATAAAATAACAGTCCAATTAAGAGGTTTTGAAGTCGGTTAAAACCGAATCAAAATACGGATACTTAAAATATGACTGTATGTCTTGATAAGTAACTCATGTCTCGTAAGTATAATATGTTTTTTTTTCATAGTAAATGTCTTGTTAGTGAAACGTGGTAGTGGTTGGAACGTAGCGACCACTATTGAACCACTGCTACAGATGTCTACGACCGCATACTTCGCTTCACTCAAAGGGCTGTATGGAAATTGTAGGTCGTTAAGCTTGTGGCAAGTTCGGGCTGTCCAGTGGTTGAAACTTAACCACGTCTCGGTGTTTGTCTGTTCGTCTACATGAGCCCTTATTTTTTATGATAAACTGTAGGTATTGGTACCAGTGACCCGCCCGAGCTATGCACATTATTGCACATGTGTTAGGTACCTTTGGTTTCCTGATATGATAGTAGGCCATTAAAATTAATGCAAAAAATATATAGAAATATTCACCCGATTGCTACAGAAGGGAAAGTAATTTTAAATTAACATTAAAAAGGAAAACCTGACTCACTGACTTATATATCAACGCACAGTCGAAACTACTGAACCTAGAACCTTGAAATTTGGTACAGGGGTTTCTTTCAGGGTTTAAGTGGGCACTAAGACAAGGTTTTGAGAAATTTAATGCAATACTTTATTTATTAAAAACACTATACAACATTGTTAGTTATACCTTTAAAAAACATGTAAATAGTACTTTATAATTGGGGATAACCGATTTGAATTCCGTTTCGTGGTTTAAAACTTGAAGGACATGCATACGAACGGACTAGGATAGCGACTTTGCTTTTAGTTACTACCATCAAAATTTAGGAGGGGGATATTAAATGTAATATAATTATTAAGATCACCACAGTTATGAAATAACAATATCTTTGTTTATAACGACAAATAAACTAAAATAAACATACAAAAAAAACAGACCTTTCTTTTTCAAATTTCCAAACAAACATTTTCACCTCACTACCTACCCAAAAAAAATTAAGAAATAAGAAAATATTTATTTCTAGATTTGTCTCTTGTAACAAACAGAGCTGAAATATTAAGTGCTCAAGAACCAAAAGCCAAAACAAAAACCTTGTTTTTCGGTAAATGTATTTCCATCTCAATCTATACTAATATTATAAAGCTGAAGAGTTTATTTGTTTGTTTGTTTGTTTGTTTGAACGCGCTAATCTCAGGAACTACTGGTTAGAATTTAAAAATTCTTTTTGTGTTGAATAGACCATTTATCGAGGCAGGCTTTAGGCTATATAACATCACGCTGCAACTATTAGGAGCGAAGAAATAATGGAAAATATGAAAAAAAAAACGGGGAAAATTATTCATCCTTGAGGGCTTCCGTTGCGTGCGCTGCAAAAACGGTTCTAGATACCAAAAATATATGTATGAAAGAATTAAGGGAACTTTTTACCGCGGGAAAACTTCGCATTCCCACGGGAAACCGACTTCTACGCGAACGGAGTCGCGAGCGGCCACTAGTAATTTATAATTATGAACACAATTAATGTAATTACAGTGTGTCAATAAGACGTGGTAGTGGTTGGAACGTAGCAACCGCTATTGAACAGTGTCGCAGCTTGAACAGAACCATTAGTTTCATTGCGCCCAATGAGTGATATTGAAAACGTCGGTCATTGAGTTTGTAACAATGTTCGGGCCGTCCAGTGGTTGGAACTTAACCCCGTTTCAAAGTATGTCAGTTAGTCGTCAAAAAATAAGGAAATAAATAAAATGCTAAAGATGATAGAATACCGGAAGATTTTTATGCAAATCTGTTTTCCAATATGTAAAATGAAAAATCCTTTTTGTATATTAAGTATTTGTAACTCTAACACGTTGATTAAATTGGCTATATTCATGGAATAATGAAAAAAAAATACTTTTTTCAGCGGATTAAAAAACTTTCTATCAGAAATATGTTGATTACTGTGGCTGATTGAGATATGTATAAAAACGCAACATTTTTCATGTCATCGTCATATAAATTATGTAAATGTTATCAAAATCCCTGGATGGAACATTATTAAACATGCCAAATTTAACAGGCTTGAGATAAATAAGAAATAGAATATACAAAAAGTCTGCCAAGCGTATCTGTTAGACAACAGTCATTGATCCTCTTTTAATCCCTACTAATATTATAAATGCGAAAGTAACTCTGTCTGTCTATCGCGCTTTCACGCAGACTGAACCGATTTTGATGAAATTTGGTATGAAGAGAAAACTGAACTTAGGAAAGGACATAGGGTACTTTTTACCGCGGGAAAACTTCTCATTCCCACGGGAACGGAGTCGCGGGCGGCCACGAGTAAGAAATAAGACGCATTTGATGACTTATCATAGTTAGGCTATAAGCATTATTTTTTTACTATTCTAGAAATATTGTTTTATATTAAAAATACATAAACATAGAACCTACATGAACTATTAGGTACTATATGTACCTACTTTATAACTAAATACCAAAACCATTGTCTAACATGATAAATTCCCCCAGTAAATTGTCAAACTTTATCTATGCGCACCAATACAACAAAAGTTTTAAGTCCTACGCAGAGAGTTTTAAGTCCTACTTCTATTACATGTTAAAAATAAAAATGCGAAAGTTCAAAGTAAAATATATGTTTGTTACTCTTTCTTGCAAAAACTACTAAACGGATGTGGTTGAAACTTGGTAGGATAAACTATAAACTAGAATACCGCAAAGAAACATTTTTACCACGGAAAAGAACCATATTCTTATTGAAAAACTCACCGAACTGCGGTCAGTTATATATACCGCAGCCTAGTTCACATAATAAGTATAAATAAACAAAATCTTACCTTATTGATATTACTCCGAGTGCCACATTGATTTAGACATTCATTTTTAGACTTTCGTTTTTCATAAATATACGGGTAGGGCGTTGAGAAGTGTCATAATTTGGTAGGTATGTATCATTCTAAAATCTACGCCTGCTAATCAAAAAATATATATTTAAGAGAGGAAAATCGATATTTACTTTGAAAATGTATTAAAACAAATGTATATCCACAACTATTCTTTATTTACCTACTATAAATATGCATATTCACAGAAACATGATTTATAACTGATTTAAAAGAAGCTTAGAGGGCATGCAGATCTAATCATATGTTATGGTTTTTTTTAAGTTACTATAGAATAAAAATAGAAATAAAATATTACCTCCTAATTATTAATCTTCGATTTTTTTCACAAAGTGAATAAAGCTTCCATTGATGTATTGCTCAAAGCTACACTGTGTCAAAATTATACAAAGTCAATTCGATATAAATGCTTTGTTGTTAAGTTTTGTAGGGTACTTTTTTATATAATACTTAAATAAATTTTAATCACAACATGAAGTAAAACTTTTATAAAAACTATTCCGAACATAAAATAATTCTAAAAGTTTTCAAATTTTGGAAAACAAAAGAGATCGATTTCGAATTTCGTGCGTAATTTTTTTTTTTAATTTTGGCCAGAAGGTTCTTTTTTTGTAATGGCAATCGTGGTTACTCTTTTGATATTAAGATATTGTTACTTGAATTTATTTTCATGAATGTTGAATATATTTTGGTTTTAACATAGACACGTGTTCTCAAATACCTCCTTATATATATAAATTCCATGAATATTTAAGATTTCTATGACGATACTTATTAGGTGATTTCATTTTGTTTTATCACTCGCACGCATTAAAGTCACCCGATTTTTTTTTTCTTATTTTTTAAAGTTTTTGACAAATCGAATATCGTTTGTGTTTTTTTCTTTATTGCATCTGGGGTGGTGATCATTCTTTCTGGCCACTAGATATTTGTAGTTTTTTGCATTGGCAATCGAGGTTTATAATTTTCAAAAGTTTTGAGTTGGAATATATCTGCAAAAAAAGTATTTGCAATAAATAATTAGTAATAAATTGTTATTTTTTACAAAATATCATGATAAAAATTAACAACTAATATATTGTTTTACTTTCAGTTTAAAAAAATATATAAAAAATAAGTTTTTTTTAATTTAAGTGTATGAAATTTTGACTACCTAAGAAATTATAGATAAAGATTTTTTTCTTGCTATTATAAAAAAGTATATTTAATCATAATCATCAAATGTCATATTTTTAGCTTAGCTACAGCGTAATTTAGTTCATTTAATTTCTTGGATGTATAGTAGGTAAGAAAACTTGTTTTTTCTGTTACATAAAAATAATGGATAAATTAGATTTTTAGCTATTTTACGATAATTTTAACACGGTTTAGTTAGTCAGATTTTATATGAATTACCTAGTAGGTACGCATTACTTGTAGTTTTATAAACTTAGCACAAACAACGCACCGCCAAAACTACTGAACCTAGAAACTAAAAATTTGGTAAAAGGGTTCGTTCATGAAGTACCTAAGTGTAAAATAGGCTAGTGAAGTTTATTATGATTTATTCTTATTTCTGGACTTATAAGTATTTGACGCATGCAAAGCTACTTCTTAGTAACTTATAAATTTCAATGCTTTAGAAATAGTAAAAACGCCACAATATAGCGAAGTGTCATCGTAGGTAAATCAACACTTTCAGTTTACAAATTGCTGAATGCGCACTTGACTCGGTATCGATACAACTCGATTCTCGATTTTGCAGTTTTATTAATACTGAATTCGCTCCCATACGATCGGCAACTCGTATTTTATCACGTATGAGAATTGGAAACTTATTGCGACGTGTGAAGAGGCGAGAAAACAAAAGCGAATTTAATATATGTCGGGGAGTTCGTTATCACTGGGTTCGATCATGGTGGAAACTTCGAAATAAAACGTGGAACTTGATGTATGGGCGTGTATTAAACACAACGTTAAGCAACTTTACAATAATCATCAAGAATAGTCAGGATGTAAATGGATATAGGAAGCGCGGTGAATTCGGCGTGTGGCCATCACTGATTTATTTACTACACGTCTGCACTGCCCCACGAACTAAATAACAATAAGAGAGCCGTTCAACAATATAGATGGGCTATTTAGACTCAACGGAAAATGACCGAAACTCATTCAGTCGTTCACTCATAAAGCCTCGCACCGACTACACCCAAGTTAAAACAACTTGACGCAACCAATATCTCATTTAGTCGCTGACATTGACATTGACATTTCAAAACATAGGCAAGGTAGATAGTAAAGTAGTTCTTCAACTGGCCAAGTCCATCGAATCTGTGTTCTCTCCGACACGGCCTTCCTGACGCTTCACACGTCCTCGTGTGATAGCAATCTGCAAAAGAAATAACACAGCAGTAGCTCGCTCGGTCAACCTGACCAAAATATAAGGGGGTAAGAAGGTAACAAAAGTCATCGCAAATGATATCTGACTTTATCTTTACAGCTTTAGTTAAAACGCAACAAATTAGTCAAATCATACAAAGAAAGATCGGATCGATTGCTATAAAATTGTCATTTAAGCGTCTGATGGTAGGTCATGACAACCGTAGCTGGTGTCTGATAGCGTACTTCAAGACAGCTTGAATAAACTAACACTTCGAGACAGCCCTGCTGGCGTCTGATGGTGTTTCCAACACAACATAAAACTTGTTCGGTACTGAATTCGCGCGTTTGACTAATACGCCACAGTTACAACCCTTTTAAAATAACCCACATAAAATTTCACGCCAAAACGTTCATTAACTGACGAGCATTCAGCACTAGAATCGAAATAAAGAAAGAATACGATTCACCTTTGTGTTCTAGACAATCCGTGGAAGATTCACAGCTCACACGTCAATCAGCACCTCGGTACGAACGCTGGCTTGCCTCGGCCACCGCAATGCCGCCATCGCTCGTAAATCAGGATCATCACTTTCTGTTGCTGCACCGCTGGGTTAAGTCCTGATGTCGACATTGCTCGTCCTCGCGGCTCCAGCTTTGGTTTATTGTAATCGCCATTCGATGTATCCTCGAAACATATTAAAACACATGTGAAATACAGTTGTTAATAAAACCAGTACCCATACCATTAATAAACATCAACCAACACTAAACGTAAAAACCAATAATTTCTATTGTGTGTAAATATCTTGGTTTAACTTTAAACTAATAATTAAGAAATGCAACCCATAAAATAGTTCAAGAGAATGAATACTAATCAAAGAACAATTGTAAACCTAAATGTAGGTAGTTAGGTAGATAGATAGGCGTAGATAGTAGCCAGATGCGTGTGTCCTCTTTTAATGACTTTCATTTAAATCGATAGCATTATCTTTGCCGCCAAAACATAATTGAATTAAAGGACATACTTAGCCTCAAATATTACAAAATGTTTTACATCACCCAATCATGTTGTGTCCGGTTATAACGCAATAATGTAGGTACTGCCGCGTACTGCAATGTTTCTATTTTTTTTTTATCCAGATTCAAACCATCCAGCAATTCCACTATTCTGGCAGCTTTTCTGAAACAATTTTAATAACACAGCATCATATTGTTCGGGAATATTTTATTTTACGCAATTAAGAAAACTGAGACGGCAGAATAAGACTCGTCTAAAATAACTGCCAAAGAGGCACAACCACTCAGAGATTATTTATTTAGACCCATAGTATGTAAAACAGAATAATAACAAAGCAAAACTAAAGTCACAACTTTCAGTCTTAACAATACCGTAATAATAGTACCGTAGTACCACTCGAAACTCAGAGCATTTACTGCCTACTTCATTTAAAAATAAAATTATTAAAAAGAACAAATTAAACAACTAGGCTTCCTTCATATTCGTTGCCAATATCTCCATGGTTTCCCCTGAAACCTGACCTTCGCCAGAGTCAACCGCTAGTACGCACTCACGGACCACCCTCCAAGGTATACCGATCGAGCAGAACGACTTCTGGTATAGTCCCATTAATCATCATCAAACATCAAGCAAATTCCACCATACAAGCAGTTTTCCTGAAACAAATGATATCACACAGTATCACATAGTTCGGCAAACATTAATTCTAAGCAATTAGGAGGAAAACTGAGACGGCTAAATAACACTCGTCTAAAATAATTTTAAACACATTAAGCTCGTAATGAAAACAGAAACTCTCACCGGGTAGGGTAACGCAGGATCTCAATTGGCAAACCTACGGTGCACAGGTTCAGACGTTATCTTCCAACACACTATATCCTTGGAAGCTCCGGTTCCACTAAGTCTCTTGGTTGCGCTGACTCAACGCATAATGGATAGACCCTCGGCAGTGGTAGCAGGTGATGGCATGGCTGGTCTTGTCATTGGAGTTTCTCGGTTGCGGCCTAGGATGTTCTATTTTCCTGTCCGTATCATCTCGCCTCCGTAATTACACACCGATGGTTTATGATGATTCTGTTGTTCCAAAAGCAGCTGCAATTTCTCGTTTCCGTCGCTGTTATTTGCAGCACATGGAATGTCATTCGTACAGGTGGAGCGGGGTTTCCTCACCCGTAGCACGTGGAACGTGGTTATCGCATCGTCCTTGGCACGTGGTTATTACATCATTTGTAGCACAAAGTATCCACATCATCCATCGTAGCTCTTTGCTGCATAATGCAATTACATCAGTAGCATGTGGTACCTGGTTATCGCATCATCCATAGCACGTGAGACGTGGTTTCCTCATCAGTAGCACGTGGGACGTAGCCTCCTCATCATCCACAGTACGTGAAACATGGTTTTCTCTTCATCCATAGCACGTGGTAAGTGGTTTTCTCATACGTAGCACATGAAACGTAGTTTCTTCATTATCCATAGCACGTGGCAAGTGGTTTCACCATCATTCGTAAAACGTGGGTCGTCATCCGAAACATGTGGAACGTGGCTTGCTCATCATCCGAAGCACATGGCACGCAGTTTCCTTATCATTCATAGCACGTGGTTTCCACAAAAATCTTTTCACAAAGGTTTTCACATAGTTCGTAGCACATAGGACATCATCCGTAGCTCGTGGTAAGTGGTTTCACCATCCCACTTCTGATGTCGGGGAGTTCGTTATCACTGGGTTCGATCATGGTGGAAACTTCGAAATAAAACGTGGAACTTGATGTATGGGCGTGTATTAAACACAACGTTAAGCAACTTTACAATAATCATCAAGAATAGTCAGGATGTAAATGGATATAGGAAGCGCGGTGAATTCGGCGTGTGGCCATCACTGATTTATTTACTACACGTCTGCACTGCCCCACGAACTAAATAACAATAAGAGAGCCGTTCAACAATATAGATGGGCTATTTAGACTCAACGGAAAATGACCGAAACTCATTCAGTCGTTCACTCATAAAGCCTCGCACCGACTACACCCAAGTTAAAACAACTTGACGCAACCAATATCTCATTTAGTCGCTGACATTGACATTGACATTTCAAAACATAGGCAAGGTAGATAGTAAAGTAGTTCTTCAACTGGCCAAGTCCATCGAATCTGTGTTCTCTCCGACATATATATATTTATACTAGTGGCTGCCCGCGACTCCGTTCGCGTGGAAGTCGGTTTCCCGTGGGAATGAGATGTTTTCCCGCGGTAAAAAGTACCCTATATGTTATTCTGGTGTAAAAACTATATTACTGTAAAGTTTCATCAAAATCCATCCAGTAGTTTTTACGTGAAAGATAAACAAACATCCATCCATCCATACATCCATACATCCTCACAAACTTTCACAATTTTTAGTAGATAAACAAACCTAATGTGCACATTATAAAAAAAAAGGTAAATTATTTTATTGAAATATAAATAGTAATCCAAATGTTACATTACAAATTTTGATAGTCCGTTAATTCTTTTTGTCCTTTTTTTTTTACAAAATTGGTAGTTTTTATAAATAAACAGTTCTTTACATGGTAGGTAAGGTTGTTTTTGTATCTGCATGCACTTTTCCCAAATAGCCGCCGGACAGACTAGTTGGTAATACAACCATCCTCGATTTTGTACATTTGCTATTTTTATTTATAATTTAAATTCCCCAGATTTATTTAATGTTACGATCACGTAACTAACAATCCTCATGCTCGGGTTAGGGATGGGCGTATGTAAGAAATCTGAACCGGAATTCGGGGTCGTTAAATCCGGAATCAGGATTTACTTACAATAGAACCGGAAAATACAGCACAAATGCATTATAGAGGATAGCCATGTGTTCTGTGGCACTCGGTCTAAATCCTGATGTATTTTTACCATGGTTTTTTATACCCACAAGCCCAATTCCGACATCTCGGTGAATTGAAGGTTTCGGAACAGTCATTTTTAAAAACATTTTTCTTATCTGTCAAAAAAGCAGAAAATATTTTTTTCTATATTAACCGCAGTTATGTAGCATCACAGTGCAATTCATCCTAACGTCTATTGTTTCCTAATTAAGCTTAGGGTACCTACAACCACAAAATACTCTTACGATATTTTCAGTCCCAGTAAAAGCACGTAGGTACACACTTGTGTCATAATTAGAATTAGCCCGTTACTTATATTTATTCCTTACTAGTGGCCGCCCGCGACTCCGTTTGTGTGGAGTCGGTTTCCCGTGGGAATGAGAAGTTTTCCCGCGGTAAAAAGTACCCTATGTGTTATTCTGATGTACACCCTATATTATTATATTTAAATAAGATAATTTTACTGCGGGAAAAAGCCTCATTCCCACGGGAAAAACCATTTAGTCGGGTGAAACCGCAGGGCGGAAAGCTAGTAACCTATATGTACCCTATATTACTGTAAAATTCATCTCTTCATCTCTCTCGTATCTTATATTACTGTAAGTTTCATCCATCCATACAACCATACTCACAAACTTTCACGTTTATAATATTAGTAGGATTAGCCATAAAAACCTAACAATCCGTTACATAATTTCAAATAATATCCAAATGTGAACCTTAACCCACTGCCGTACCTTTGTTCTTGGGATTTTATACCCAAATTAGTAAGGATCTGTTTTATCTAGTGAATAATTTGTTTTTAATTTACGTGCGTTTGTTCTGAAACTTTTTACATGCGTATATTCTTAAACTGGACTATCCTAATTAAATATTTAAGACATTGCGTTTTAAAAATAGTATAGGTATTACACTGTTAAGTGACAGTTTTATTAAGTACCTAACTAAATTGCACCATATTTTTAATTATAATCATTTTTATTTCGTACTAGGTTGTATACTTTTAACAATTCGATAATTCATACTAACAATATTTTTATAGAGCGTTAACAGTCTATTCTTACTCGTAATGTGACCCATCTATTTCACACTCTGTAACATGGACGGGTGCTATTTCCAATATAATGGAGTCGAACGTAGAATGCATCGGTGTGAATGTGTCCATTACTGGGTGGTTCCATTTCAGGATCGTGTCCACACAAAGAGGCTTGGACCGTGACGACTAGCCTTCATTTGTCTACGTCG
Organism: Emmelina monodactyla; assembly: GCA_916618145.1. NCBI lineage: Eukaryota > Metazoa > Arthropoda > Insecta > Lepidoptera > Pterophoridae > Emmelina > Emmelina monodactyla. Next base: position 6,916,379 of record OU745304.1, on the reverse strand, counting down.
CGACGCTGCAACCGGCGGTAAGGCTGCTATATAAAACTATACTAAGAATGTTTTAATAACAGTCTTCAAACACTGATACTTTTTAGTAACTCTGTTTGCAATTCTACGTATCTATGCACTGCATGCATACATTAACTATAAGAAGTTTTTCTTTACAACTTTTTCTTTATACTTACTCTATGTATAAAGAAAAAGTTTTGAAGCGCCTTATCTCAAAAATTATATATTTTTAAAAGTTATTTAAGGCTTACTCTATGATATGCTACAAATACACTGCGTGACGCAGTGTGACATAAACCAAACATACTTCCTTTTAAAGGGCGAAAACACCAAAAAATTCTTAATAACACTGGTAAGACTTTACAATTTCAAAGTAATATATTCATAAATTTCACTGAAAAACCTTATCTAATTCTCTGATTAAACAAAATATATTTTTTTATTAAATAAACCAATAACTTAATAATAAATGACACTTAGCTAAGAGTTTAAGCGTAAACAAGATGCAAAACTGTACCTAACTCTTAGCGGTTTTAATCTCAAAGCACTCTTTACAAAGAAAAAAGTTAAACCATTTTAGCTATTTACTTTAAATGCAAATACTCTCAGAAAAACATCGCTTTAGAAGGTACATTTCACGGATTGACGACCACGGAATGGCAACAGACGGTTCAAAGGTCTGCATCTAAACTAATGAAGATAGAAAGCCCCTTTGAGTATCAACCATTTGTAAAATCTGTTGAAAGCTTACGTAACAGCTGGTTTATAATAACTCTTGATACAGTTTGATTTCAATATTACTTAAAATAGCTAGCATCATAAACAATTATTGTTTTGCTAACTTAGGTTAATATCTACTCAATCACCTCAAGACTATTAATAAGTTAATTATTTAAGAATAATACCTTATTTTGATCTGCACCTACAGCTACCAAGAGAAAATATTATGAAAAGCTTTCTTAGCAACATCAAAGATTTGTTTAATTGCCACATCATATAATTATATAATTACGTTGTTAAATTTAATTAAAGATATATTTATCGTGGCTGAAATAATTTAATTTCCTCGCCTATGAACTCATACAGCTCAGTGAATATGCTAAAACAACCTGCTCCGCACCAGAGTGGTTATTTTTTTACAATAAGTCAAACAAAACGAAAAAGGATTTTTACAATTTCAAGCGAAAACATTTCCAGCTCCGCACGAGTACACACGGCAGATGGAAAAATGTAGCGAAAACCAAAAAAAAAACAACTTATATTTAAATCTCCGGTATCTCAACGGAGAGCGAAATAAAACTTTTTATCAGCTTACAGAAGAATATCTAACCGTAACTCGAGAGGGCGTTATTGCATTCTGCTTCCAAGGTGGGATCAATCTCATAAATACGCATGAGGAACAAGGAACAAAGTCAACTGGGCTCAAAGACAATTTTAAAATCTTATCTCGAGTTGTGGGCGTGATTGACAAAAGTCGGGAGGCGCTCGACTCACAGTTCCGATATCTCCGGGATGTTTACTAAAAGGCTTTTAAAAAGGGCGCTAGGGATCTACTGCGGAAGACCACAAAGGGATGGCTTTCGTGCCGATCATAAAATTCACCGTTATTCCACCCAGTAATGGCGGCCAGGCTTTCCTGCCTCTGAAGGCTGTATAATAGGAAACTCCGTATTTGCTGTTGCTTTGTGACCTCGACACTTTCCTTTCTTTGTATACTTATGTAATAGATTTTTACCTATTATAGAAAAGGGTTTCCGAAAAAGCGGGCGGCGTCATTGTAAACATTTTTTTTTGTAATAAATTTTACGCCAGGCTTTGTGCGTGTTAACTCATCTTTCCAAAAACACATTATCCTTTCTATTAAAGGTTTGCTAACCCTATCTTGGTCCATTTTCGTAACACAATATACACATCACTTACTTTTCCGTCTCGTTACTTTTCACTTGGCCTGTAAGTGTTACCATTCAATTTATTTCGCAATTTGCTGGTCGGATAATGTCGTTGAAAAACATTTATGTTGCTGTAGATCCATCAATCAGGCGGGAAGTGGACCAAGTCCAAGTATGTTTTTTGTTTGCCCTTCTCTATCCGTCTCACTGTGTGCCTTATACAATCTTCACGTTGAAAAAATATAGCGAGAAGATGAGAAGATTTGCGCGATCTTTTGCTGTTTAAGGAAAAAAGGTTGTGTGGCCGCTTAGATTCAATTGTTATGTATTTACTTAAAATAGTAAGAAAACCGCCTAGGTACAAGACGCGTTTAGCAGGTCATTCTGAATAATCTTATAGCCTCCGGAAGACATATTAAAGACTTATGTTAAATTATTATGTCTGTCTCTTAAGTAGGTAATGATAGCTATTTTCAAAATATATCACTCATTCGCCGCCTTAGAATTATTTATTTATAAATAATAGTTGCTTAGTTACAAACGTAACTTTCAATATAAGTTTATGATTTACCTAAATAACATTTCAACGAATATTATAGAACTTTGGTTTTACGATTCTAGCAACCACTCTAGTCCAACTCGTTTATTAGCGGTATAAGTACGTGTCGCATGATACTGAATTGCTTTAAAACAGTGTTATAACCGTTGTGCGAGTAACGACAATCCATTTGGCTCACCCTGCGGCTTGTTACGCTGCCAAATCAAGAATTTTGAAATTTGTCCGCAAAATGTTTATATTTATGAACAATAACTGTATATTACTTATAACCAAAACGTATTTCACAGATCTAATTTAAAATCTAATGGTTTGGCAACACGCAATGACCGTTGATTTAATCTATTATACATATATTTAATTTGATTGATTGCTTGTTTGATCAGCTTTACTAAAATTTGCATAATGCCGTGGAGTATTTACTTTTATATATTATTCTATTCATTTAATACGCTCTCGGTCATCATAATTTCTGCGGAAAATATCCCTATTTACAAAGATAACAAATTCTCGCCCTCAAATGTCAGGAATCTTATACACTCACAGCCTTCCATTATCATAGAGCAATATTTTAGCGCTCCGAGGGTGAGTTCCGACTATGCGCAGTTACCTAAACTCATGTTTTTTTATTTCATTAGTACAAATTCTAATTTTAAACGTTCAACTTTATAATTGACTAAATTGTTTTGATAGGGTGTTTTTGTGTATCTACTTAACTTTTAAATGCATTTAAAACAGTTCAGTTTATATTTCAATTACGAATGTTAAATATTGAGTCACCATACTCTGAGTCAAACAATTATTCCAATCACGGACTTTCACTTAGCTTACACACAAACGCATGCGGTGATTCACACCCTATCACACGTTACCCTCGGATATTTCTAAGATATTTTCGTGATGGCTGTGGAATAGCTTTCTATTGATCATATGTATTGACAAATGTCATGTATTGGAGCCTTTGTTTCTTTCTGGGTGCGACGGAGAGTAATAGCGGTATGAAATAGCTATTTGTAGTTGAGGAAACGTTTTTTCTTTTATCACATTTTCCTTATTTTGGTCAATGGAAAAGGTATTTTTCAATAGAAAATCTTTTGTATTAAGCTAGCTGTTACCGGTTATATCTGTGTGTCGTGATCTCTATTTTATCTTGTTAATTTTATTTTTTACGATTCCATAAATCTGGTTAGAGACATAAAATACTATCGGTAATGCTTTTTCGAAAGTTTTAATACATTCAATTGACCTACCCCTTCATTTTAATCATCTAACATTCTCACCCTAAACTAAAGTTATATTTATTAATAATTTATGAATAATAACTACCTGTCATTTTACGTAGACATAATAAAATCTTTTAAATATTTGCAAAATCATATGTACCCTTGTTAAAGCTAAAGAAGTTTTGTGTTTCTTTACCCAAGCAGAAATCTGGTTCCTTATTTATCATGTTCGCAACATTGATAAAGCACACTTTCTTCTTAGACACATATGACTGAAAGGTACATGAAGTAAATAGATAGACCACGTTTTTCGCGAGGCATTTCCAATTTATTACTTGCTAAACAATGTCTTTCAGTAACATTTTCTTGGTTCAATGTAAGTAACATTATTTTTACTTAGTAAACCTAGCAGATTTGCAAAATCACGCACATATGTTATGGGCAGACTAATAAACTGCTACATCATTATGTTAGCGCAGCACGCTGTATCAGGAAATTTGAGAAAGTCCATTAATTTGTCTCGCTTCAGTTCCGCCATAAAATATTAATTGCAATAACAGCAGCCACCCTCTATAAGTAGAAGTCATAATCGATGTAGTTGCGGCCAATCCGACTCGATCCGAAACTTAATTACCTTGTTTTCTGCCCAAGTTGACTAATTCACCGCGGACCGTTCCGAATCTGACGTGAATAGCCAAAATAATAAACAGGTAAATATTATTGGAAAAGTTTTCCTTGTAACTAGTTGGCATCGTTCCGGAAAACAGAAATGCTTTAACTCTAGGTTGAATATCGAATATTATACTGAAATGATAAATTCATTTCAGTATAATAAATAAAATAATAAAACTGTAGATAATAAATTAATTTTTGGGAGATAAAAAAAACATAATTAAATGGTTTATCAATATTTATTCACAACTTTTTGATCTTCCTCGATCAAAGCCGAGAAAAATTGCTTTGAAAATGTGTTTACCGTTCATATGAAAATATTTATTTGTCGAACGAAATGTTCAAATATTTTTTGTCAATAGGTTTTATCGTAGTGTGTGATTGCTTTAATAAATGATAAAATTCTCAGTAAAAACGAATAAACGTCAATAAAATACAGTATGTACAGCATGTTAAAGTAATTGATTTCCTTCATTGATAATCTGGGCCAGCTGCCATAAATCAGTCGTTTTACACCTCTCGTTCGTCTTAGATACGAAATCTTCCTAAAAGTCCAACTTTGACCTGAATAGTTGACCTCAAAAAAGGCAGCATCCTATAGGAATCAATAAAATATTTACCCACATGAGGTGGGTGTGTTATATTAGTGGTGTCCATAAAAGTGAACGTTCTATCGAATGGGGTAGGCGGCCACTACCTATTAGTAATTCGAGCCGACGCGACGCCCTCGGCCATATGTCCTGGGACCTGCCTAAATCAACCATCGCTATATCGGAGATAACGTGCTAATAAAAATTTCATGTACACACGAGATCTACAGATTTAAATGGAAACATCACCGACATTGTATGGAAGACTTGAATTGAAAGAGATCATAGATAAAGAAATAGTAACAATAACTTTAATTATTGTCGTCGGTCAAATAAGCATCTCATAAAAACATGATAGATACATTGCTACATAGATCCAAGGCTTTATAAGCTCGTGTAACAATCTGATACGCAATTTTTATCTCCACATAGAATAACAATAATAAAGATATCGAAGTGACTTATCTATTTGAAAAAGACCAATATAAGTTTTGGGTATAAATCGTGTAATGAATATTCCCCTATTTCGTATTCCCGAGTTGAGTTGACAGTCGCACAAGTAGACGAAAGAAACATAGACCATTGAAACTGAGGATATGTTTAAATATCTAATCAAAAGTAGCGGAAGGAGGAGTTAAGTATTTTAAAGTATGTTTTGTAGGCGCAGACAAAGATAACAATTAGGTATGTGTTAAAAATACCACCTCTGAAGCCTCCAACCATGAATTCATGAGCCTCAATAGTAACTAAATTCACTAACAGTATACCCAGAAAACTCAATTTAAAAAAGTTTTTAAGGATTGAAAAGTAATTCGTTTTAAAGTCGTACTGTTTAATTTGGAATTATGTAAAATCATTTTGTTTTAAAAAAAATTTTTTTTTGCTCTTAACGTATCCAGTACCCCTCTTGCAATACCCCGTTTTTGTATTCGGTAGCAGTCTTCTTACACCCCGTATTTTGTGGGACACTTCAGGACAATATTATTGAATAGAACTGCATCGACAAGGCATATCTGCTGATTCTATCCGGGTTACGTAAGTATAGACCCACCACTCTCACCGCAACCTTCAAACTTACATCCAACGATAAATCAGCGCGTCCTTGCTGAAATTTCTATCGCCCTAACTCGAAATATATCACTTTTCGACGAAAACATATCTTTTGTAGCACCCTGTTTATTTACTTGCTCAGTTTCCTGTGTTTTGTAACTGGGGTTGAGGAAAACGGGAATAAAAGGAATAAAAGATAGTTGTGCGCGTGTGGGAAAGTCATATGTGTGACACAGCACGTTTTGTGGAATATGGGAATAAGGAAAAAGTTGTGAATATCTTCAGTTTCTGTCAAGTTTGGAACATGTACCTACAAATAATGCAGAGAAACAGGTAATTTCTAAAAGTTGGAAGTATATCTGACATTTTCGCTATATTCGCTATTGTTGTTTCGAAAACACAAATAAATAGCAACCTTTCTGTCTAAGTTAAAACAGAAAATAATAGTGTAGTGCAAAATCATTAGCAATGAAAAACGTTAGATCGGCACATGCCTATTCTCCTAATTCTGTATGTAGGTTTGCTACGTAAGCATGAGTTAGATAATGTATGAAGTTACTCTACTACAGTTCCACGAACGTAGAGACGGCTTAATCTACATAAGACACGTAACTAAATGATTCACCGTTTAAACTTTATTTTAACAAAACCGCAATTCACGTTCAAAAAAATACAGAAGTTCAATTTTATTACGTCCCGAAATCGAAATGGGCCAAAAAAGCCGGTAATAAAGTGGTTCGCATTGAGTCTTTAAATGCCAAAAGCGGACAATTTTCTCGGTGATGGATGCGTCGACCGCTGCGATTTACGCCGCGGTTTTCGACAAAATTAGCCCTCGTAAATTTTCCAAAGGCACATCGTTAATTTCCAAATTATACGCCCCGCTCTCCCGCCCCGGCGATCCCGCAAAATATATTCAATTTTGCGTAAACAATTAAAGTTATTAATTAGTTATTCCAAAATCTAAATGACGCCAGATGAAAGTATAGCCTTCCAATTATTTTCCTAATTAAACGCTACAAAATGGTGAATTAAAACGTTTACTGTAATAATATTGGACTTTGGAGACAAAATGTCAACTTGTTAAGACCGAAGCTTTAATCAAGCTTTTTATTAGCAAAACCATTATGGTATCCGAGAAAAAACGGTGTATACATATTTTGCTGGCTTAATTAAATTTTCTTGTGTATATTTTTAAACCCACCCCGGGTTACTGTGAAAAGATTAATAACAAGAGAAAAAGCTGGAGGCTTTACTAAGCTGCAATGAGGTGAATCTGCAGTTTATTTAACATAATGAGATAAATCTGAAAGGGTCGTTATAACTAACGGCTGCATTTTCTGTCCTTTTTATTAATTTTGCAAGTCGTTTACACAAAAAATAATAAAAAAACGTATCTAATAAGTAAAACACACTCTGTTTTTTTATATAATAATGGACATACGTAAATAGGTATTCATTTATTAGGAATACCTTTACAATAGTAGGTAAACAAGATATGGCAGGTCAGAAGGTATGAAGGAACAGTATCATAAATCGTTCAACTTCTATTCAAACAGTTATCAAATCACGTATTGCTGCGTACATATTTTTACAAGCACTTCAGACTCACTTTCATACGTATTACAAAATTATTATATCAATTGACCTAGTTTTGATATTATAATACACTGACACACAAAGTTAATAATACCTCATTTTCTTTTACCGCAAGTTATGAGTTTTTTGAATGACTCATCAAACTGTAAGCAATAAGCGGGTTTGTGTAAACGTTTATTTAAAAGGAATGCTTAAGTTGTTGATTATTCGCGACAAGTATCGTAATGAGAATGCTAATGTTAGCGCACTGCAGACTGCAGCGTCGGAGCCACGAATCACACCGAAACAGTCTAAGAAATTATGGAACGTTCTTTTCTATAAAGACATTATTGGTTTCGTAAAGCTTTCCGATAAATTAAGTAAAATAACCTATACGCCCTATTATCACGGTTTATAATCAAATTTTAACCTTGCGCTGCTTATAATATTTTTAATTGATAAAGCGGTCACGTGCTCTATCTTAAAATCGAAAACCAAAATTTAAAAATGAAAAAACAGGCAATAGTTGTTGTTTTGTAGGTTTCGCACCTATTAGTATTAGGTATTAGTTATTTGTAAATAAATCCGGATTAATACAAACATAATTTTAACGATTCCAAATATTTTTTCTTGTACTTTCACAGTTTTTTTTAGATATTTGACATACGACCCACAAAAAACACAAAATTGAAATATGTAAAAAATAATTTAAAGTCAATCGCAACTGTTGTTCATTTAAGTAAACTAAAAGTGTAACATTGTAAACAATCACGTTCAATGAAAGAAATAAAAGTTGATTTGCTATTATTATTATTTATCCTAAACAGGTTTACTGCTTCAACTAGTGAAAACTTACAAATTTTTTATACGAAGATTATCATGATACCGTTTCGGTGTAAATTAATTTCACTGTATGCGCAAAGTACAGCTATTCACTAATTGTATTCTGCCCGATGTTTTAGTGGGAATTGTGAAACCAATTAGTTTAAATGTCCCATTCCCCTTACCTCCTTTAGTTTAATACAAGCTCTTAATATTTTTTAAATTAAAAGTAAGATGTTCAATTAAAACGATAGGTGAAGTTTTCCTTAACCCTCTATTAGTGTTTAGGCCGCCCAGTATAAACTTTCCATTTACACAAAATGGACTTAGAATAGAAAACGAGTCATGTTCTTATTTTTCAATTTAAAAGTTGAAGGCCAAGTGTTTAGTTTATCATTATTTAATCTTCCTTCCTACGCACAAGACTAATATTTAATTTTAAGAAAATTAAGAAGGTTATCCTACAGACAGAAATAATAAAGTAACCTTTCCAGGTCAGTTTATTCAAAATCCAACAATAAATAAATCATAACAAGAGAATTACAATAAGTGAGCGTATTACTATTAAATACCTTTCTGCCTTAGGTCAATTGTAATATTAAAATCTATGACATAAAGAAGACGGTTGTCTTTTGTTTTTGTTTTTGTTTTTGTTTTGATAGCCTATTTTCAGGGCTAACTTAGTATTAATAAAAAATAACAAATAACCAACATTAGGTTTGAACAAAATAGGTAGAATATTAGCAAAACCTTTAGAAAGCCGAGAAAATAATAAACAATCTATGTTTTTAATATTGAGGTGGTTAACTCTATTTTATGATATAATTCATACCTACAGAAACGAATTAAATTTCGAAACCAAAAATAAAAGTCATAAAAAGCCGCCGCATTTATATTGCAACCTTTATCTCTCACTCAAATCCAGATACAGAAATAAAAAAACAGCACAGCCAATCAACATACGTATGCCAGTTCCCATGCGGCAAAATAAATAACTGAGTTTTATACCTAGCAATACTGATATTCAGCAATATTCATTCATTCACGGCTTTGAGCTCAAAGCTTCATGGCTGCAACTATTGAACAGGCATTCGTCAGTGTGTGCTTTGTAACTTGTGTCGAAGTGTTGGCCGGGTTTTGTATCGAGATTCGAGACCAATTGAACAATTGTGGCTTGCTGCATCGCTTCAAATGACTTCTATAATCGGAGAAGTTTGAGGTATGAAGGTATATAGGTTAGGTATTTGAGGAACAAAGGAAACAGAATGTGTGTTACCTGTAGTACCTACAACTACAAGCTAACGCATAGTTAAGGGTCATAGGTGGTGAAACAGATTCCGAAAACGCGCTCTAAATCAAACTTAAATGTTTACGTCACTTCTCATACTAAGTATTAGAATAAAACTTAAGGGGAGGGGGGAAGTGGTATTACTAAATTACCTATTCTAAATCATTTAAGTAGTCTAACTTAACTTGAATCCACATCTTAAAGCAAGATAGAGTAAAATTACTTCAGTCGTCTGTCCTTAATTATGTCGTCACTAATTGTAACCTTGTTTGGTAAGTTAACTCGGAATCGTCAGCATTGACATAAATGGAAATTGTAATAACCCATAACTTCGTAAGCACATAATTCGAATCTAACTTTAAACTCGTCCAACAAACAAAAAGGAACGCAAGACGTTGTAGAAATCTTAGAAATTTACTTGAACTGGGGTTTTATTCCGAACGTGGCTTAAATTTTACTTTCAAGTGGAAGAGGACGGAAGAAGTTCTGATCTTTTAAAATTCGTCTGCATTTCAAGTTTGTGGATAATGTCAGTCAGCACCTATCTTTTTACTAGTTGGATGGTAGACAAAGTTGGGGATTCCTATTAAAGCTTTTCGTATTCAAGTCGTGACAACGTCTGTGTTGCCGGGGGTGCTCCAGGGGCAAACTTAGCGATGTGTGAAGTTCGATTCTTAGACAGAAAAGTATAAATAAAATCCATATTAACTAATACATGGTTTAAGTTGGTTAGATAAACGGTAAATTCTGTGAACATTGTGGTATTTTAAAAAGACTTAAGAGCTTCAATATTAATCTTATTATTTTTTATCATTAACATTCGGTGGCTAGCAGTCGGTTTGTTACTTGTAATATAAGATTTATAACCATCTCATCACTTAAACTGAAATGATTGAAACTCTTTTAATAAACGTTTTCCCCGCATCTGTCACTCGAGAACATCTAATATCGCAAGTCGGCGTCATATCGTTTATCTCGTTTCCACTGTATCTTTTATTTGACACCTGACTGAGAGGGGGCGCACCCTTCATAGGGTTGCAAGTTTTGTAACTTAGCCTAGTGATCCGCATTTTGTAAGTACAAATCATATTTCCACTTTCTATTTCCAGTAGTGATCCGTCTAAGATTTGTTTGCATGAATGCAAGTTATGTAAAACGATCGCAAGAACATTTAATTTTAGCTAAACTATACCTACTTATAAACCTTTTTGTTAACAACATTTAGGTGTATGATGATGTACTTGAAGGTCCTATAAAAAACTGAAACAGATTAATAAGAATTAAAGAACCGTTCATAAATTTTTCATCAAGTAAAACCCCTTTACAGATCACCTGTTCGCTAACGGAATTTTCTGTTAAATTATTCCCTGAACCGAATGGATCAATATCTGTAATCAGACAGATTTAACACGAAAGATCTTAATCCAGATTCCCCTGAATTCGTTATCTGGTAACACTGTCTAAAACGAGGGTACCTTGGTGACGTCAGTAGACAATCTGTTGTAATTGTTCTGAGTGAGCTGACGAACTGCCCATTGTTCCTACGCACCTGCTGATTGGTTACACCAAAGAGGCAGATTACTTGACGGATAAAAAGCTTAGTTCTCGGTATATAAACTCACGTTAGATGAAAAAACGTATTTCTGTTAAGGATTTTAAACGTTTTTTTTGAACGGATAATTCATTAAATTATACATATAGATTCCACATTTTTATAGATCATTTTTTCGATTATACGAATTGAAAGGTAAGTAATAAAATGTTCCCATCAATATTCAAACATATTCTGAAGTTGTGATTATTTAATATAAACCTGCCTCCGATAAAATACGTCAAGCAAATTTCATTCTGCGCTTTTCGTTGTATTTCTTTCGTACGTAAAGACTCCCCGAGGATTTTCTCGGAAATTTTCCATTGTGAGGGTAGCAACAATTCCGACACTATTTTTAACCGGCAGCTAATTTTCTCACTTCTCACCGTTACAGTAGAATTCACAGGTTTAATGGCGTTTGTAAAAGATAAGAAACAGTGTATATTTAGAAATTTATGGTTTCGGTTTTCATTTATATATAACAAATGAAATTGGCTGTAGTAAAAGTTTTTGTTAAATACGGTTTTTTGGTACAAGGAATTCTTAAATTTAAGAAAAACGCTTGCCTTCCTAATAAAATCAATTATTATATGTATAAAGAACTTTTTTCATAAAAATAGAATAAATAATAATTTACAACTTAATTAACTATTACAACTAAAAAAATGTAAATGCTGCTGATATTTACATTATTTGCAACGCTAAAATGTTTACATCCCGTGCGACGGTATCAACACACTTTGAATTTGTCACGTTCATTAACATGCGATTATTCAACACGTTTCCAATTGAAACATTTGTGTTATTGTTGTTTTAATTGGCATCAGCATAACCGCAGCGTAACAGCTTCTAATCGGCGTAAACAACATTAATCTAGATAGCAAATTTTTACGTAATAGTCTAGGATGCCGCTGTAAAACATGTTTGATAAAAAATATCTTTCATCCATTAACCAGCTCGATGAAAGTCGTTCTATAGCGGGATCCTTTACTATAGCAAGTGAGCTGCATAGGCCGCGGAAAAAGCTAATCAAAATTAATGTATAACCGACCTACCTTTTTTTGGATAAAGTAACCTAATGATAGCGGAAACCCAATCTTAATCCAATATCACCTACATACAAACAAACAGAAACAGGTAGCAACTTAGTTTAATACTATTGAAAAATGTCTTAGATCTAAAAAAAATAGTTTTGAAGCGTCTTGCCTACATAGGTATAATATTCATGTTTGTTTACTTAACAGTAGACAGAAAATTATAATCCAGTCAAGTAAATAAAGCTCGCCCGTTGTTAGCCTACGATATTACGCCATAATAAGTAGAGTAAAAATAAAAATAGGCAACGTAATTAAGAGATAATTATAAAGCCTACAATCAATTTTGAAAATTGGTTTATATATTCATTAAATATCATATTCGGTTTGTACATCGAATGCTTCATTGCAGAACGCAGCAGTGGAAAAGTGTAATTAATAACAATACTAAAATTTATTGGAATTTGTAACGTAGGTATTAATTAATGTTATGTGTAATCATTAATTTGTAAATTTTTAATTAAAGGTTTGCTCTACTGACAACATGATTGTTAAGTTACAACATTTTAATAATAATCATAATTTTAGACTTGTACATTAACTGTGTGGCCTTTGTAGTTTAAGTACCATATAATAGACTGGGGGAGAATCTCGTTCACCTAGAGCCCTACTACTTCAAAAATATCAAACCAAATCAAACCCTAACCATCTTCTTAACAGTTCGGTATACATACCGCTGCGCCATCGGGTCTTCAAACTAGGTACACAGCAGTTGCAATAAGTTTTGGTTTATTGTAATAATATCTGCAACCAAAAACCAATTAATCCTTATATTTAGTTTATATTGTAACAGTATAAATTTCAAATATTGAAATATGAATAATTGTTAATTGAAATTTCTAACATCATTTATTAACGCCACACTATAAAGCTATACGTCACACTGGTTAGACACAAAACTCCTCCACGGCTTGTAGAGTTTTGAGCCATCACAGCATTGCTTATTTTCTGATTCAAACTATTATTTCATCCTAGAACATTTAAATTAAAATGACAGTTACTAAACCGCTAGACTAACTCTACCCTCACATTTTCTCATCGAATTAAATAACATATTCAGTACAGAAATAAAATTCCGTTACACCCCAAACTCGATCACCTGGAAAAAGGTAAAGGAAATTAAAAACAAAATACCTACAATAGAAAAGCATCGGCCTGGAATTTGGCGAAGAATTGGCCGCGGATTGTTATCACGGGCACTTCCCTTTCAACCAGTGGCTCACAACCTTTTTTGTCTATGAACCACTTAATACTTTATTATCAACAGGAATCATAAGATCAAAAAATAAAACACAGAATGTAATAATATAGGCTTTAACTTTAAGTCACCTAGTAGTCATATGATATGTTTTATTATCAGATAATTACTCTGTACCTTATATCCGGTGCGAGTTAAGGGTTTATTATATTTTGCGACCACACTTCTATACTCCAAACCTTGCCCTTGCAGATCACTGTTTGGGAGCCACTGCTTTAAACCATTGAAGCGATAAGTGGGAGGGAGCATTATTGCTCGCTTCAGGACTCCTCTCTTCGGAAACGGAAGTGATATGATCGTCAAATATTGAATGAGATTATGCGATGAGGAGCCCCGCGACCTGAAGATGAAATTGATACAATTACATTCAAGACCGAGAGTCAAACTCGAGACTTTTTATAATTCTTTATCTTATAGGGATTGGAGAATGCAGCGGTTAGAAGAAGAATTTTAAGACTTACTTAATTTTATCAGCATAACGTTGTACGAAAACACTGGATTATAGGTTTTCTTATAAAGTAAGTTGTAGCTTTAATAAATCTGCTTTGTTTGAAATTAAATAATTATTAAAATTAAATAATACTGATATGATAAAACAAAATTGGTTTAAATTTCTGTACATTTGCAAAGACAAATCCATTATAATAAAAGCAATCTGACAGCACCATTGTGAAATTCATGCCTTTTACACAAAAAGCGACGTAATAAACGTAGTGAATATTTTTGTGTTTCTGTGCGTATGAATTTACACAGAAAAGCATAGCGGCTGGCTGCACCTCTGTCGGTCTGTTCATGCGTGGACGAGATTGCAGTAGCGTTCTTTGCTTTTGACGGCACGGAAATTTTTAGCGCATTTTTTTAAACGCTGACAAGCGTTTTGTTTTCGCATTTGATAAACTATTCTCTTTATTTTTAAATGTATACATTTGATACAATGTTATACAATGTACGAAATGTTAATTTACATCCTAGACAGAGTTTTTAAAATAGCAAACACAATTTTTAAAGGACCCACTACGAGTGCTGCTACGATTTTACGTAGCACTTAGTGGGCTACGAATAGTCTCAATACTGTTTGTTTACCATAGAACCTACTTATTTGAGATGCTACCCAAAATATTGTTTTTAAGTAAATATAAAAAGAATTCCTTATCCTTACCATCCGTCTAGTATCATATCACTTTTGTCACATGACATGACGTGACCCGCATAAACCTTACAAAAAAGTCGGAGAGCAAAAGCAAGTGTAACATTTATTTCTCTTCCGTAATGGTCGTATTATAAGACGATACTTAGTTTTAATCATTAAATAAAGATCTCAACATATACCTTATAGTAAAGAAAACAAAAACCTGTTATGAAAGGAAATTTTATATTATTAAATACTAGTAACCCCCCTGCGTCGCATTTGTGTAATTTTAAATAACGTGTTCACGGAATTTTTAATGATAAAAAACTTTTTCTTAATGTGTGCTCTACTTAAAAACTTTTTCGAAGAAATCTGATTAACGATAGTGAATACTGCATTAGCAACTTTACATAGTTTAAACGTTTATACAGACACGAATAGAGACTTAGCATTATTATACTATCTATTGATATAAAAAGACTTGCTTTCTATTTGTCACACCGACTCTAAACGACTTTTCTTGCAGTAAAAAGCACCTTTTGCATTATTTTCAACATGCATTCCTACTAAATTT
Organism: Emmelina monodactyla; assembly: GCA_916618145.1. Lineage (NCBI taxonomy): Eukaryota > Metazoa > Arthropoda > Insecta > Lepidoptera > Pterophoridae > Emmelina > Emmelina monodactyla. Next base: position 6,901,065 of record OU745304.1, on the reverse strand, counting down.
GTTCCTAATCTTTTTATAGGCAGTTTTTGCGCGTGAACTTACGAGTACAACCAAACCCATTTATTTTAATAACTGGTTCCTATTGCAAATTGATTGTAAAAACGACCCAATTTGTATCCCACTGAAGTTTCCTCTCAAAACGAGCCCGAGTCTCGTCGCCTCACGTTCTCGAGTTTATCGCAGCGAGCGTCCCCGTGCGAGTGTTCAGGCGTGGTCGGAGATTGCAATGCCCGCTTTTCATATCCAACGGGGCGTGAAAACACTAGCGATAGCTCGACGCGCCGGCTACGACGCGGGCCATTCCAGTGCACGACTTCGACGGTTTTAAGAGGATCTTTATATGTTTTGAGAAAGAGTTAGGTATTTTGTTGTCAATATCAAGTTAGTAGTTTTTAGCTTATATTTTAGTTTTCTCTAACTTATTTTTAGTATTTGGCACTGAAAGGATATAATCGGGACCTAATAAGACTTAGCGGTCTGTCGTCAGGCTGAATCACATCTAGGCAGTTGAAATTTTCACAGACTTTGTAATATTGCGAGAACGTAATTTTTATACATGGAATTTAACCCTTCTAATAACTACAGTAAAACTGTAGGTATATTAGCAACAATCATTAAGAATCACTTTCTTATAAACACGGCACGTATCTAAACAATTACAAAAATATAATAAACGCTTCGCTCGCATTAAAAGGAAGCAGTAGCGCTTGCGGAAGCCGTTGCAAAAGCCAATAATCAGTATATTATTGGTTCAAGATCCACAAGAAAGCAGCGTTAGGTAACAATCGAAACGGCGGCTGGAACAGACTTATGTAACACGAACCATGCTTTGTTTTCAATTGGCATTCGGTGCGCGTCCTTCTCATAAATTGTGTATTATATTTACAAACGTATGCTACGTGAACAGTCAATTGTTTGCAAATTTCTGAATAACTCAGGATATTCAGGTAAACTCTTTCGTATTGGAGTAGGTACGACTTTTCATGCGATATTTTGTTTTATTAATTCGCGAGTTGTTTTTGAGTTTTATCAAAAGATAATAAATTATGTGTCTTTCACAGCAGGTTAAGAATTTGATGTCGGATACTTTCATTCTCTCTCAAATCTGTTTGTGATCATCAAGTCAGTTGATCATGGGGCGGCTAAAAAACTCCTGATAGAAGTTACTTAAAAGGTGTTTCTCATAATTTTGTGGAAATAGTTTTAAATCCCAAATAATATTTTTGTGATTTAAAAGTATTTCGTTTTGATATTTTTTTCAAACAATATTTTGTATTATAACATAAACAACATTTATTACAGGCCAGAAATACATTGCAAATATTATTTTGCAAGTTTTTTATTGTATTCCTGCACACGCATTATTAAGATGCGAAAAAATATTACAATGAGGGTTCAGAGGTTCCTAAATTTCGGGATTATGTTGACATAAATAGGGTTTTCATCTTTTTTATAGTCTTCTGCTGCCACGGTGGCTGTATAAAACGTACATTTGAGTAAAATACTCGTCTTTTAATGTGATTTATATCTTTGACAGCTTATTTAAAGTAGCATTGAGATTATAAATATATGTTAAGATAGTTCTCGTGTATATTTTTATGTTCACATATTAATTTTAAATCCGTATCTGGAGTCCAGTAAATAAAAGTCCCTCCTTCTCGTAAATACTGCAAGTCAATAAAGACCTAGTCGTATTTTGTAGTAATCCGTGAAACCCGTCAATAAACTTAGCTTTAACGTCTACTTTAGCGAGCAATTTACGGTCTGATCTAAAATGTATTTGCCCGGAGCGTCATATAACCATGAGCTTCTACTGACCTATAAACTGGTTGCCGAGCTTGCTATTAATTTTAACCTAAATTATGGCCAGCTACATAAGGCAGGCTACATAAGGCAGGCTACTCAGTCCCGACAAGGGTTAACACAAATATTGCTTCTGGCTGTTTCTGTTATGACGTCACTGATCAAAGAAATCTTTTGCTAATAATAATAGCCGTGCCTCGAAATATAGTAATGTTCAGTGATTTCGTACAAATGAATATGAACTTCTAACCCGGTTTAAACTTAATCTTGTGCTGACTGAATTCTTTAGTATGTACGCTGCAAGTTCAGAAACTTATGTCCCAAGCACTTATGCATGTAAGTTTTTATTATTCCAATTACATATAGGTACTTTAAAGTTTATTTTGCTGAATTGAATAAACTATATACTGGCAAATATTATATTTACTTAATTTACATTCTATAGGTATTCTTAATACCTACTGATAATTATTAAAACGAATAGGTACTTCATTTAACTAAAATTTTAAAACTGAAAACATATTAGAGAAATTAGTTAGAAGTCTAGTTTCAACGTTCAACGTCGTCTAAGTTAAATAAGATTCGACAAGCTCTCATACTAACATGATGAGGTGGTGTTGAAATTGGCTCTCAAAATACTATTCAGAAACTACTATGAAGTTTAAGACTATTTCATTAAAACATTTCTTAGAAATTTAGATGATATTCCTAGCAAGTTTTAATCACTGTGGTAATTTAAGTGGTTTTGGTGAATACTTAGTTTAAGCAAACATTTGAGATTAATAAAATTAGATATTAGTTGACATTGAGGATAAATTAATCAAGGATCCACTTAATAAATACCTATGTATTTCGATCTTATTATAGTTGCTATTGAAAAAGAAATTATTTCATTATTATAGAGTTTACAGATTCATGCGTAACGAGTGCTGACAGTGGTTTTCGATTAATGACCTTTAATTTAATCACGTCATTTCAGATTAAAATGTAATGTAATATTAGAATATCTTCCCACATATCGAGTAGGTAATGCTATTACTATTAAGCTTAGATATACCAAAGTTAAAACCCCTTTCAGCGCCTGTAAAGGGTAAAACAGTCCCCAAATTATTTCATTATTATCGAGTTTACAGATTCGTGTGTGACGATTGCTGACGGTGATTTTTGATTAATGCCCTTTATTTTTATCAAGTGATTTCAGAATAAAATTTTGGTATTGGAATATCTCCCCATGTGCCGAGTAATGCTGTTATATTTCATAAACCCAAACACTGTCTGTTACGTTTAGATATACCAAAGTTAAAACACCTCTCAGCGCCTGTAAAGGGTAAAACAAACCCCCAACCGCAGTGTCGCGCCAATATCACGGACAGTGCACATTTCCCGTCACCAGTGCACATTTCCCGTCACCTCATTATCTGTAGGCAGCGGCGACACACTGACGCGCGGCGAGCGTGGCCCGCGACCAAACGTTTTAATTAGCCTGCCAGTGGGATGTAGCCCTGGATTCCATGGAGGCCAAATACAATGCAACCTTATTAGTGAAATAATACTGGTGGTAAATAAAATACAATTGATTTACTTGAGAAAGATAATACTTAGAATCATTAGCATTATATTTCATAAGTTGTAGTTACATTCGTCGATACATTGTGTATATCAAAGTAAAATATGAATAGGCAGTCGTCAGAATCTGAAACAATAATTCATGTTCATATACCTACAAACAGTTAAAATAAAACTGTTTTAAACAAATTTCAACTTACCGATGTAAAAGTGTTCATCGTGACATTTCTGAATTTCAATGCCGTGAAATATAGAGGTTTTTGTGATCTAGAAATTTATATCAAACTTTAATTAATTTCCACAAGCATGAGCAAAATGTTCTATTTTCTAAAGTATAAATATGGAACGACTTAGAATAAACAAACCAAAAACTTTGAAATATGCCGCCGCCAACATCTTTTTTATTTGTTCGACTTATAAATTGCTTTTTTCAAGATACCCGAATTGATCTTTGATCTGCTATATAACTATATGCTGTAGGGAAAACTTCCAAATCTTACACGGTTTGAAAACCTCCTAATATCATTACTATTGACAAAGTTGTAACTTCTCTTGGTTATGTAATTAGCAACTTTATTTTAACTCTGACTGTTTCTTCTATATTATTGACTCGCGGCACATCTTGGCCTCATACTCTTTCGCGCTAACAACCACTGTTTGGCGCAAAAGTATTAGATAAGCTCTTTGTATCTGATTTTATATATTTTTTGTAAACATACCTTGTAAGTAATAGCAAGAGTGCTCGTCTACATCTAGAACTAGAACAAGCTTGGTACCATCCACACTCGTACACTGCGTCTGACACTCCTACACTCTGCAAAGGAAATTAGATTTCTAAACATAGTTGACTTCTTCATGGTTGTTTAGTCGGTAGAGCAAACTCTTAGGTATATTCTCTACGAAGCCTTAAATACAAAATAACGTTTTAGTTCTTACATTTTTGTATATATCATCAGCAAACCAACATAGTATTCCGACTTGCGTCAGCGTGGCGCCCAGGAAAAACTTGTTGCTTAACGACATCCACGGCTCCAACACCTGAAACCAATTAAAACTTTACTGCGATCAACTATGTACTTACTATGTAAGTATTTCCTTTATTAACTTATATAAAACAGAAGCATTGTATTATCGAGAAATACAAGCCCTAACTAAAGGTAAGATAAGATTTTTTACTGCGGTATGTTCACGAATTATTTGTCATAATAATATATATTACCTAACTAGATATTAAAACGTTGAAATGCCTATAAAAATGATTATGAAATAAAATTTGATATTTCATTTTTTCTTACATAAACTGTTCAACTTCTAGTTAAGATTAACAAAGTTGTTTCACAGTTGTTATAGATGTATATTTCATAAGTTATAGGTACCTATATAATTTATTCTTAATTGAGTGCTCACTTACTTACTGGACTTTTGCCTAAAGTTCATTTTATAACGATCAATTTAAGTAAGCTTACCTAAATAAAATGTTTAACAATCAAAAACTTAAACCGATTTTTTTATCTTAAGGTCTATTTAATGCATGATTGTTTTTAAAAACAACAGATTTCTTTGAAATTACACTCATTTTAACGTGTTTTACGCGTTTCTTATATTATTTTCATTTATCTGTCTACCTGTGACCACGGCATTTGTAAAAATGTCGAATCGTTGTAAAAATAAAAATAATATAATAAACGCGTAAAACCCTTTTAAATAAGTTTTAATTCAAATAATAATGATAGCGTAAATCTAAGAAGTTAGTTAAGTTCTTTGAATTATGAACTTTATTTTCGTCAACAGAATTTATTATCATCATCATCAGCCCCCAAAGATTAACAGAGATATTTTCAATTTTTACCTATTATTGTTATTAATTACGCCTGAGCACTTAGCGAAAATCTACCTAATGGATTTCTTACCTTCCTTTCCTTTTTTCCTAGCTTTTTGGTTTAACGCCAAACCACAAACCTGAGAGGCGTTCAACACGGTAGTTCATCGTTGGTACAGTGATTGATAGCATAAGAAACTAAGTGATAGATAATAAATATCTTGATACTCACCACAATGCTAAATACAACGCAGCAGATATTAACCGAACTTAGGAGCACGTTTATTAAGTTTAACATTGAAAATGTATCTTCCAATTCATTTTGAAACCTTTAACCAAAGTATAAGATTATAAGTTTTAAATGTTTATACCAAGCACGGTTATTTGTTAATCATGAATACTTACTTTATGAGTTTTTGATGAATCTTGATAATTTCAACGATTTCATCATAAAAGTCGTAGCTATTCGTCACTTGATTGTAGGATTCGTTTTTAATGCCTAATTTTCGTATCTTGACTTGAAGTAGCCGCAGCAGCATGCTGATGTGGCTCACCACCGTGAAGATCAGGTCTGAGCCAACCATGCTGGACACCGAGAGTACACCTAAATTATTATAGAACATTTATTAAGGTTACTAACAAGTGCAATAAGTAAATAATATCAGTCGTATATTTATTTTTTACTAGGTAGGTAAACGAAACCCTGAAAGACATAGAATTTACCATATTATGAACCGGTTTTTTCGTAAATAAAAATATAGAAATTGTCAACTAGGAATCAAGCCCAAAGCTATCTTACCTGCAATTATTTCAAATAAGTAAGCCCATATATAGTGCTTGTGTTTGTCAAATGGGTAAGTCATAGGCCAAATAAATATGAACTCTATTGGCTCTCCTATAGCCTTGTAGTAGAGAAATACTGAAACCGGGGTCACTATGTAGAACCATAGTCCTAATTCGTTCCAGAATGCATATACTGTAATTAAAAAAAGACTACATTTAGTGCCTTTAGAATAAATGCCTATCAAGAAATTAAAGAAAATAATAAATGCAATGACATGTCTGTATAATTTTTACGGTTTTGCACAGCCTATTCTTGCAGTAAATTGTAAGATAAGTATTTCGCATGACGAAAAAAATAACATTTCTTACACATCTGAGTTCTCTTCAAGGCTGCCAGGCTGTTCCTCTTCACCTCAGCCGCCTCTTCATCTTCCGTGTGCACCGGCCACAGTTCCGACAACTCATTCAGCAGGTAAGTCAATTCTTGACGTTTATGCCATAAGCGGAGAAGCTTCACCAGACCTAGAAAACCATAATTACCATTCAATTTATTTTATTAGTTTTAGGGAGTCTTATCTATCTTATCTCTCAATCTTATTAACCGATTTATATTTTTAATAATCAACTGCTGCAGTTATCTATCATGCTGATATTACGGCTTAAACTACTATCCGGCTTAGAGGTCTGAGCTTAACAGTGGGACGTATATCTGCTTATATGCTACTGCTGCAGTCATATAATATACTTAGTACTTACTCATAGCAGCATATAAAGTGACGTGAAAGCCCCCGATGAAATCTGTTAAAGACTGGGTTCGAAGTAACCGGTTAACTGCTGATACAAAGTCACCGGTCACCAAAGCTGTGATGGAAAGACACGAGCTGATAAATAAACAAATGCTTTTTAATTTGTTAATGAGTGACAATTCTTCGTCTGCAAACGATATGCCGATGGACGAAGTGAAATAATAACATATTTTCATAGATTCACGTATTTCTACGCGAGCAGCGTTCTTATCCTTTTCCGAAATCATTGTTAGTTGAAAAGACAATACATACGGCTCTTATATCCACAATAAACTAAACTAAATATGTACCAAACCAATGGCTTATAATCTTAATATCCATAATTTATCACTTTCCTAAAGTTTCTGAACGCCACAGTACGTAATAAAGATTTATGAAAAGAAAAAAATAACTGTCTGAAAAGTTCCATAACAGAATACCGGGTAAGTTTAGAAAGTCATTAAAATTAATTAACGAGGTAAAACAATAAGTCTCCAATTACGCAATTAAATGGCGACATTGAAAGTATGAAAAAGAAAAAGGTATTTGTGTAGGGTTACTTTTTGGCAAGAATACCAGCTAACCGACTTAGCATTTGCCAAAATATTTTTTTGGTGATAAACTTAAACTGGCGTCTGATAAAAAAAACTTTTTTTTGGAAATTAATACCAGTCTTTTAGACTCCGTATTGACATATTTAAAATACAAGCGAAGATATGTATAAAAGAACAGCAGGTATAGTGAAAATTTGGCAAAACTCTAAGGTACTTTACTTTAAATGCCTTCTTTCATAGCGTTTGCGGACTTTTAGATCTCAAAAACCAAAACTCAAGTACCTATTTTATAATTATTTATTTACAAAAAAATATAAAACAGGTTTTCAGATTTTTAAGTCGTGTCTGCAAAATTTTTCTTCGAATGATGAAGATTCATGTTTTATAATTGCCAAGTCAACAGATTCATGAGTGACGACAGTCCAATTTGATTAACGATGAATTTCATGTAATGATTCGTTGACGTAGATTTATATCACGTTCATGACTCATCGTTTATTTAATCGAATACCTTAGATAGGTGAATAATTATGGATGAGACACGCCTTCACATTTTTTATACTTATCTACGTTAAATAAATATTTTTCAAGCTCTTTAGGTTCACTAACGTAAATTCGGAAGTAGGTACTTACATTTATTTTATGCTGATATTCTCTCTAACTCCACGTAAAGTTGGGTCTACACTACTGAATGGTAGCGTGTTCCGCTTACAAAAAAAGGTCCAGAGTTGGCGGTATGAGTTACATGTGTGTTAAGATAAAAGCCTACTATCGTTAGCTGGATCCTGGCAAATGACTAACGTATAATATTACAACTAAAAGGGGGTTCCAACAACCACAATAGACTCTTTAACTAATTAAAAGGACTAGAAAGACTTCCTGGGATTCGGCAATTAAACTGATCTTACTCCTGGGCAGGCTCCATCCAATTTCTGTTGTTCCCTGGCTTCATTCCTTATTTATATATTTTTGTGTAATATCAATTTATCTCAAAATCTTAATTTAATTATAGGTTATATAATATTTAATAAATTGGCTACTTTGATGAGCCAGAGGGCTCTTCAGTATTAATACAAAATCTTCTTTTAAAATTTTATACTAGTATCAGTGTTTTTAGAAATAGGATTTTTATAGTAAACAAAATTTTAATATAAAAAGGTATAGGTATACCTACTTAATAAGAACTTAAAATTAAATTTCGGAAGGTAACTTATTAAATTAAATTGTTCTTTTGATAATGTTACATGATAACACCTTCAAATAAAAACTAATGAGATTATTAACAAAATAGGGTTCCGAAATATAGTGCTTTTTTTCAATGTTATCATCACGCAGGATCACTACGATATTAGAAAAGCATTGAACACCAATAGTTTTTGCAACGCTTATTTAACATACCACCCATGTAGTTCGGTTAGAATCTGTCGCATTGCCGGGTCCATATTAGAAACAGTGCACAGTGCTACCTCATTCAATTTTGGGTTAACGTCCCATGTGGAAAATCCAGCCCATGTCACGTCGCAACCTCATTGTAGGCTGCAGCGACACACTGACGTGTGGTGAGTGCTGCCCCCTGGCAACCTGAATACTACCTACTAATTAGCCTGCCAGTGTGCTACAGCGCTAAATGCACTACGGAGAACAAACACATAATAAATGGAACCTACGTGTCACAAGGCGACTGTTGGCCACAGGCCTATTCCATTACAACATTTTACCATAGAGGAAAAATAAATATGTGATCGATAAAAAATCTAATAATAAATTAAATATAGCTTTAATTTTGACTAAACTTTTTTCTCCTATAAAAAGGACTTAAAACAAAAAACATAACGTACAAAATGTTCTCATACTCAAATACATTTATTGCTTTAACATGTGTGATATTTACATCTGTCAATAAAATTTGTTTACAGTAACACCGTATTTTACTTACACAAGTTATGCATTAATAATAGCATTCTATCACTCTGTTATTATATTTTCCATTACCTCATATATATTAAATTCCCATTCGTCGGTACATTGTGTAAATCAAAGTAAAATATGAATACGCAGTTGTCAGTATCTGAAACAATATTTTATTGATAAAAAAAGGTTTGCATTTTATTTCCATAAAATTTAAACTTACTTGTGTAAACGTGTTCATTGTGACGTTACTAAACTTCAGTGCCGTAAAATATAGAGGTTTTTGTGATCTAAAAGAAAACAATAAGTATATAATTTTTTGTTGCATCAAATTTAATAGCCCTACGGTTTTTTTTGGTTCTCTACGTTAACTTAATGTCCGTTAAATATACCTTATAAGTAAAATGAGCAATGCTCGACGACACCTTACACTGGAGTAGTACTCATACCACCCACACTCGTATACGGCGTCCGACACTCCTACACTCTAAAAATAAAAAAAAACATAAGCATCTACAGCACCGCAGTTCGTTCCATATAACTGCACTTATGCGTGCAAGCGAATGACAAAAACAAGACGAACTATGCTAAGACTGTAAAATTCTAGAAAATACTTGATCTTATTTAGCTTGACCGTCTTACAGTTCTGTAAATGTCGTCTGCAAACCAACATAGCATTCCAACTTGAGCCAGCGTGGCACATAAAAAGAACTTGTCGCTTATCGCCAGCCACGGCTCTATAACCTACAAAATAAAAAATAATTATATTTTGTAAAAGAAAATGCAAGACGTAAAATAAATTAAAGAACTTACGACAATACTGAACACAACGCAGCAAATAGTCACTGAACTTAGCAGAACATTTATTAAAATAACTATTGAGAAGGTGTCTTCTAAGTTGTTGTGGAATCTAAAACAAGTGACTTAATTAATGATTAATGATCATTTCTAAGTTCATATAGAAGACAACCGTCACGCCGTGAACTACGAACTTTTTTTAGACGTTCTCAGTGTTTCGAACTTTAAAAGGAAAAACGAAGCCCTTATTATATGGCATTGTTGTCTGTCTTTCACTCCACCTGGCTGTCTGTCTGTCAGCACCTCTTCATTACAAAATGTAAATCCAAGTCGCTAATTCTGTCTATTTGTATGTTTATCTGCTAACTCCTCCTAAACTGCGAAACGGATTTAAATGCGATTTTCTCAATCTTTTAGGGAACTTATTCATTTAAATTTGTAAATAAAAACAATTCAGAAAAAATATTCTTAAATAAGCCAATATTTTATTTATCGTGAACAAGTCAGCCAAAATTACACCATTGCGAAGCGTGGGCGGGCCGCTAGTTTTCAATAAAGTAGTTTAATCGATTGCTTTCTAAAACAACTAGAATACAAAATAAGTACAAAAGTAAAAAAAAATTTGCTCACTTAATGAGTTTCTGATGTATTTTTATAATATCAACAATTTCCTCATAAAAATCGTGTTTGTCAATCATTGCGTTGTATGAAGTGACTTTGGTCCCCAAATTTCTTGCTTTGACTTGCAGCAGCTTTAAAAACATACTGATGTGGCCGACGACTGTGAAGATGAGGTCGGACCCCACCATACTGGATACCGATATAACACCTGAAATACACATATTATACGGCTAAGCCACATCTTTTCGATTTTTGAAGTAAAGAGATGTAGAGTTAAGGCATGTAGAGTTTGAAACTTATATCTTCATGAGATCTAACAAATATTTTTAAGTGCGTGCCTTATGGATTTGTTTTGGCAACATTTTGCTTAATTTTTTTTTTGTTGGGTTGTAATTTAAGAGCATTGAACTTCTGCCAATTGTCCTTTTATTGATTGTGACTTACCAGCATAAGTTTCAAATCCAAAAGCACAAATGTAATGCTCATGCTTGTCAAAAGGGTAAGTAACAGGCCAGATAAAATTCAGCTGTGATGGTTGCCCCATCAACCTGTGATAGCATAGAGTTATTATAGGAGTCACTATGAAAAGCCATACTCCAATTTCATTTAATACAGCATAAACTGAAAATATATGTTAATTACATTTAGGAAGCAGCACAATCCTTTGTTTAAATATGCACATAAAAAACAAACCAGCGTTATCTTTTTGATTATAAACCCAACGATTAACAAAAATATAACTTCATTACCAACTGTTTTTAATGTTTTAATTTAAGAGTATAAACGACAAAAAGTTCTCACACATCTGACTCCGCTTTAAGGCTGTAATACTGGACTTCTTCACCAACGCCGCCTCTTCGTCATCAGTGTACACCGGCCACAGGTCCACGAGCTCATTCAGCAGGTACTTTATCTGATGACGTTTGTGCCACAGACGTAAAAGCTTCACCAGACCTAGAATAGTTGAAAGACTCTTTAAAATTATAAACAAGCTCTACCCTAACAATATGATGCTGCTGATCTAATAGCCACTAAAAACCAAACTTAACGACCTCTGTGGTGCAGCGGTATATATACCGGACTGCTAAGCAGATGGTTCCGGGCTCGATTCCCGGGTCTGGGCAATTTATTAAAAAATGATTTTTCGATATTAGCTCGTGTCTGGGTGTAACTAGGTTGTCCCCCAGTCCATTATGTGGTACCTATAACACAAGTGCTTACCGCAACTTACTTTAGGGCCACATAATTGCTGTGTCAATCTGGAGATTTATAATGTATTTATTATTATTATTATAACTAGCATATTCTCAAAATACTATACTTACTCATAATTGCATACATAGTGTTATGAAATCCGCCTACAAACTCAGTCAGAGACTTGGTCCGAACTAAGCCATTAACCGCCGTTACAATCTCACCACTTAACAGCGCTATGTGAGAAAGCAGAGCGCAAGCAAACAAACACACACTCTTAAGTTGCTTAGTGAATGACAGCTTCTCATCGGTATAAGAAATACCGATTGTTCTCATGAAAAAGTAACAAACTTTCATGGAATCATGGATTTCTGCGCGTGCGATTTTTTTATCCTTTTCCAACATCATTGTTTATTTCAATAAAATACTAAGACTTCACAAATGACAAACTCGGTTGACCTTCTTAGCGTCAAACTAACTTGTAATTGATCAGTAATTTTCCGAAACTTGATTTACATAGGTAGTACATACAATCAAATTTAGGAAACGTAACGTAAAATTATAAAAAAAACTTTTCTAGCTTGATCAAAGTTGCCGTAAAAGTTAGCAACACAGTGTGATTCGTAATGGAGGTTCTGTTGCCATGGTTTTAAACCCTTTACAAATGTTACCTTATTAACATCGGTTGAGTAATTAACATCAACTTTACATAAACTTAAAAATGTAGTTTTATAACATGCAATTTAAATTGTACATTGCTTTAATTAACACAGTGTTGTCCTTCTCATCATCCAAAAAATATGTTTTTAACACAACTAGAGCTATGTATGCAACCACTATCACACGCTTAGATTCTTCCAAAACTAATTTTAATTATTGATAAACAACAATAACAAAATAATAAGGTTCCTTTTTATATTTCAGTGCCGTGTCCAAAGAAATCCAAAGTTTCTGTTACAGGCTATCTACCTGCAAAGTTCCGAAATTATTAAAGTTCATTTACAAGTAAGAATACCTCTTGAACTCATTAATAATGAATGCTGGTTTTTAACTCTTGTACAAAGTTTTGCTTCGATCAAGTAATGAAAAATTAAGATTACTTTTTTATTCTTGTTCATAAGTTTACTAACTTAATATTATTTTAAATTAGTAAAGTATCCACGGGAAGTTTTTACGTATATTGCCGGTTCAATTCGTTATAACTGACCTAATAATAATCATTCCCTTTCAAACCACAGTGTCGACAGTTATGCTATGTTTGCCTGTTGTAAAAATATATCTTCCTTGTTGCAAGTGCGAGTATTTTATCCCTATTTTCCCTCAAATTATCAACATAATAGCAATAACTCACACTGTGTCGACAAATGCTTTCCTAGCTCCATAATGTACGACTATTAGGCAAATGTAGGTATCTTGCTTGCATGATCTATAGCCCCTTAGGTGTGGGTTCAGCAGTATGATATCCGCTTTTATTATTTACGGTCTTTAAAACACTTTAATTCTACGTAATCTTTTAGAAAAACAACCTACGTTGCCCTGACGAAATAATTTAACTCAGATCATTAATTTTTCATCTCTTTTTTAAAATTCGCAATCATGTTATTCACATCCCTCCATGCGCAAGTTCCATGCTCATTTAAACTTTAATATCGCAGCTGCCATCTTCAAGTGACGATGCTGACTAATTAATTGCTCTCTAACACGTTCGTGAACTTCCGCCTCGCACATCTTGGGTACGGTTCCTCCTTGAATATTATCATTATTATCCAATATTTGTGAAGCGACATCGCTGCAGGTAAATTGTCGGAACTACTCCAACCAGGCATACTGAAGTATGCTCGAGGCTGAACTAAGTGTTCAGTCATAACACCAAACTTAGAACGAGCTGCGTAATTCCAGCATGAGATTGTAGATTAGTATTAAACTATGTATGAACTAAGATTTGCTAACTTTATTCAATTTCTAAATTGGTTGAATCATTTGGATACATAGTTTATCTGAATAACCATTGGGATATTAAAGTAATTTTTCAGACTGTTCATTTTCTGTAGTATGTCCTTCTCCAGCTAAGTTTTTAGTGCAGAGTCCACTTACCGGCGTTTAATGTCTTTTGCGTGACAAATATGTAGAAAGAAATACAAAAAGGCCCATAACCTATATTCAGGAAACCAATTTAAATCCAGTAAATCGGTTAACCATACGATTTTCTTGCGAGAAAACATTTAAAGACTACAAAAGAAAATGTACAACCAAAGAACTCCAGTAAAACAAGCAAAGACTTTTGTTTCGAACCCGTTTTGTAGGAAACAAAGATAAAACATACCTAACACTCGTAAATCAAAAGTTTTGTTTGAACACAAGTTGTGCAGCAGATATTTTGCTGGTCGTGCTGATTGTAGCTGGGGCGGATTAAATGGCATACAAAAAGTAAGCAATCTATGTAGGTAGGTACTTCGCAACTATGTAGGTAATAGATAAATATTATTAAGACATTTTTATTGTCAAATACTATAACTTAATAAATACCTACATTTTTTAGGATTCTTTTTTGTTGACATTTATCTGTATACTGTCCAATCCCATTCCTAATTCGTCATTCTATACCGTTAAATCTACTTATCAAAACTTTCACACAAGAAAGTAAAATAAACAAAAGAGAATCCAGCCACTGCCGTCCCGCGGGTGTCGTAAGGAACCACTAAATAAATCCAGCAGAGGTCGGGCGGCGTCATAACGCGGGGGCTATGGCCAGCTGTGACTGAATTGTGGGCTCTGCGATATTGGTAATTTACCTCTTGTTGTAGAATCTAGCTGTTACTATAGGAATGGAGTAGAATGCTTGGAAAACGCATAGAAGAAAGTGAGCGTGATAACAAAGTTACCAGCAAGCAATTTAGCTTTTTCGGTTTGGTTTTTATTTATTTTTCTGACTATCCTGCCAATGTTATAAATGCTAAAGTTTGTGAGAACGTAATTAATGTATGTATGTCTGTTTTCAGCAAAAACTACTGAAAGGATTTGGATGGTGATAACACGTGGAGTACTTTTTTAAAAATCTGCGAATGTTACTGCAGGGCATTTCTATTTTTTATTTCATAAATATAAATGCAGAAAAGCTTCCAGAGCCCTTTGCCATAACACAACAATAACATTTGTTTATAACATACAGAATTTCCCTTTCAAATATACTTAAGACGCTATAATCCGTAAAGCGATCATAAATAAACGATTCGTATTTACATAATTTCATAAGCTTACTTAATGAAATGTTTACTTGCGACGATGTCACTTTGGAATTTATATGGAGATAATTGAAATAAATATGCTAATGGAATGGAGATGCTGCAATTTTATTAAGCGTCTGGGCGCTGTAAAGGGAATCATGTCGTTTCTAGACGATCACGTACTATATCATCTGCATTTTTAACAAACGCTATATTTTATTAGTTTTAAAAGACATTAGTAAAACATACTTACACAATTTATTAGCTTCTTTAATACGTATAAAACAAGCACCCTGTATACGAAAGTTAGAACGACTACGACTATTCGAGTCGAGGGTGTCGGTTTTTCCTGTTTTATTAAGTTGGACAGTAGTTTTGCCGTTAGCGGAGTTTTGATTAGTCGTCCGTGACTACCGAGACCTGTCCGTAGATAACTACGATGTTAATTAATGACTTTAGATAACGAGGCTCCGATCTGACGATGTACAGGGTTATATCTTAAACAAGACTATTATCTTGGTTTAAACAGAATAATGATTTTGCAAGTTTCAGCAGAAGTTAACTAAGGTCGTTTTTAAATCGGGTGAAGTTAGTTCAATATATCAGTACGTATATTTATTTAACCTTATTAATTTAAGCAACTGAAATTAAAACATTTTTGGAAAATTACTCGATGAACCTTCTATTAAATATTCCAAATCATTGTACCAATCAACCGTTCATTTTTGAAATCATAAAACCGACATCGAAGCCATTTCATTTAAACGTAGAACTAAACGAGCGCCATTAAAACCGTTGGATAAATTGTGGTTCTATCATTTTTCTCAATTCAATGAGCGCCAACCGCCGCCGCAGTCTGGAAAAGGCGTTCATTTTTTAAATATCACCGCATTATACAGGGTCTGTCGTAATGAATGGATAACCCGTTACCTACAGTTGATCCGGATGTGAGGCTATAAGAAAATGGTGTTTTCTTGCCAGGGTTGTCAACCATAAGAAAATGGCGTAGACTTTTAAACTTTTTTTTAAATTTCGCTATTTTTTTCATTTATTCCGCTGCCATTTCTTCAAATTTTTATGTATTTGTATAATTCTTTTAGTATTATACTGCTGAAGACGTGTATTATGTAATTTAAATACAATTTTAGGTGTTATTCACGTTGAACATTATCAAAATACACATTTTAAGAAAAATATTTCCAATTTTTTTTCTTTATGTCAACTTTTGATCATCTCCTGTGGAAAAAAAAGTATGACGTTATAGCTGCCCATGATCTCAATAAATTGTCTAGTATGTGTAGATTCTAAAAAGGTATAACGATGTGTACTTTACAAGCAACATTAAGTTACAGGAGCGAGAACACTAATCAAGGTCGGAATTTTTATTTTTCATGTTATGTTATAAATGGTTGTAAAACTTCGTCATAATGATTTTATTCTATCAAGATACTTTGCACAAACACTATCGGGCCACTAATAGGATATTCAGAAGAAAACCCGGTTGTTTTTGGGAAAAAAATAACATTACTTCACGATAATAATGTAATGAAAATGTACAAATGAAAATTGTTGTGCTCTAATAGTTACATGCGACAAACATGTTGCGACAAGTTTATTCGAAATTAAAACGGATTTTAAAAATCGAACAAGACCGCATTACAAAGAAAAGGGTACTCATCACATCAGTGTGATTTTGACCATCACATGTCCTTTTGTTCACATTGGCCCCGATTCTGAAAACACTCTCTAAACTAAACTAAAACTATCGCTGTCACTTACACATCAATAAGACAGAGACAGGTAATCATTTTAGTCCTGTCAAACTAAAATGTACGTGCAATATGACACGGCGAAGGCTATTTTAGGCTAGTCCTCAGCGCATTTCGTTCAATTTCACAATGATGTGGACTAAATTTAGTGAGACCAATGTACCTGTCTTGTTCTAATACGAAGCATGAGAAAGTGACAGCGATATTTTTAATTTAGTTTTAGAGAGTGTTTTGAGAATCGGGGCCACTATTTTCGTCAATTTGTTACTGCTTTCTAATATTTGACTATGATTTTCCTTGTGATTTGGACTTGATAACGTGGTGATACTGATGACTTTGCTCACATTTACGGACATTGTGTTGTGCTATCGATTGAACTTGTTGTTTTGGAAAAGTTTTTGTGTAGTTTGTGTATCATGCCGCAACAGTATACGCCGGCCGAATACGCGAACATGCATTACATTTACGGTGTATGTAATGGCAGCACCAATAGAGCTTCTAGTGTTTATCGTGTAAGATATCCAAATGTGCGACATCCTGATTACCGTGTGTTCATTAAAGTGCACAATGCATTTATGGAAGGACGATTTCCTTCTAATTGTTTCCACTTTTCTTTGTAATGCGGTCTTTGTTCGATTTTTTAAATCCGTTTCAATTTCGAATAAACTTGTCGCAACATGTTTGTCGCAAGTAACTATTAGAGCACAACAATTTTCATTTGTACATTTTCATTACATTATTATCGTGAAGTAATGTTATTTTTTTCCCAAAAACAACCGGGTTTTCTTCTGAATATCCTATTAGTGGCCCGATAGTGTTTGTGCAAAGTATCTTGATAGAATAAAATCATTATGACGAAGTTTTACAACCATTTATAACATAACATGAAAAATAAAAATTCCGACCTTGATTAGTGTTCTCGCTCCTGTAACTTAATGTTGCTTGTAAAGTACACATCGTTATACCTTTTTAGAATCTACACATACTAGACAATTTATTGAGATCATGGGCAGCTATAACGTCATACTTTTTTTTTCCACAGGAGATGATCAAAAGTTGACATAAAGAAAAAAAATTGGAAATATTTTTCTTAAAATGAGTATTTAGATAATGTTCAACGTGAATAACACCTAAAATTGTATTTAAATTACATAATACACGTCTTCAGCAGTATAATACTAAAAGAATTATACAAATACATCAAAATTTGAAGAAATGGCAGCGGAATAAATGAAAAAAATAGCGAAATTTATAAAAAAGTTTAAAAGTCTACGCCATTTTCTTATGGTTGACAACCCTGGCAAGAAGACACCATTTTCTTATAGCCTCACATCCGGATCAACTGTAGGTAACGGGTTATCCATTCATTACGACAGACCCTGTATAAAGCAGAGAATTTAATTAAATCTCTAGATTGGCCATTTAGATAATGGCGGTGACGTAACGGTCGCCGGCACAGATTATAAAATTATCATTACGCGGAATGGCGCTGTGGCGAGTAAGCCTTGAGAGTTCAAACTGCGATTATTCAAATCTGTGGAAAAATGGTTTTCATTTGTTTTTATAAATAAATAAACACGCAAAAAGAAGGACTGCTTTTTAAAACAGATTCCGCTTAATCTTTTCAAAAATATAGCCGAATTAAAAAACCTAAAAAATACCATATCTTTTATTTTAAAGACTAACTTCAACTTTTGGGCAATTTTAGCTTCTACCCGGTACCTAATATTTTAAGACAATGTTCGGGTTGAGATACTAATGTCATTCAAGTCCGTCTGTCTGTCACCAGGCTGTAGGTAATATCACATGAACCGTGATAGCTAGACAGTTGAATTTTTCACATACCATGTATTTCTGTTGCAGCTACGAGTATAGCGTTATAAGTAGGTACCGCGAAAGTGCTCAACAACACCCCATACTAGAATATCAGTCGAATAGACTTTATCTGACAATTGAAAAACTTGATAGAAGTATGCTCGCCACCTCGTTCGGTACTAGTTTTTTACTATTCCGATATCGAATCCATAAACTAAAATTGGTTTGGGAATCAATCAGGGCACCTGTTTACTAAGGGAAACCTTATTTTTGTAGGCCTGCAGTACCCAGATTGGGCGGTTTTATTGGTATATATTAGAGTAACATGTAAGTAAAAAATCCCTACTATCCCTACTAATCCCTACTAATATTATAAATGCGAAAGTAACTCTGTCTGTCTGTCTGTCTCTTACGCTTTCACGCCTAAACCACTGAACCGATTTTGATGAAATTTGGTATGAAGAAAGAACTGAACCTGGGAAAGGACATAGGGTACTTTTTACCGCGGGAAAACTTCTCATTCCCACGGGAAACCGACTTCCGCGCGTACGGAGTCGCGGGCGGCCACTAGTAATTCATAAATCCCCTCACTGGGTGGTTACAATCAGTGCAGCGTTAATGACGGTGTAATGTTCAGGATGCCACAAAATACATTTTGTTCACACACCATCTGTATGCTAATTCATTTAAATTTAAATGTTTTTATCTTGCCGTAATGGGCGCGAGGTTTTTACAAACCCTCAGTATTTATTATGCATATTATGATAGTATTATAAGCTATTAAGAGCGCGCATAAACCTAGAAAAAAATCGAATTTCACCCGCGCGCCGCACGCGCCCCTCTCTCGTCCCGTCGTCCGGTAACTCCGATGCTACCGCGTGTTTAGAGCGATCGCGCACATTATACATAAAATAATCAGATAAATACCGGCTAAGTGAGTGCCGGATCACCTAGCTGTTGTTTGAAACGCTAAAAATACTTTTTGCTTGTAGTAAATAATACGCAAAGGTAAGTAAGTGTATAATATATTTTTGTAATGTTGTTTTTAGAATGTGCTTTATTTACATTTACTTATATTTTTTTGTTCAGAATTCGTTGACTGATTTGTACCTGTAGGTACAGTCAGCACCATATAGTTTGTAACATCCAATGTAGTCAAATACTTGAAAACAACCAGAGTCCTCTCTTTCAGCGAATCAGCCAGTGTCATCACATTCATCAGAACATTCAGGTTGCTCTAATTTATCGTAGCGTGCAGGAAGCCTTATAGAAAGTCGCATTCAATCCCGTATCAACCAAAGCGCCATCAGTAACGTAGCGCTCAGGGTATTCACAATCTTCGGTACAAAGTAAGAAAACAACTTTATGCTTCATGTAATAGAGGTGTACTTTGCTTGACAGGCAGCGTGTCTAGATGAAATTGTTATAACAGAAAACTTTATTTGATAAAAAAAATGTATTTATGAGATATAGAATAAGACGGGGTCTTAACTACTGGGCTCCCAGTTTTATAAAGAAGATATTTTGTTTGTAAAGGCATGCTTTTATACATACGTAATACCTACGTCTGAATTGAATGGTATCCATATGTGTTTAAATAAATATGTTACTAGGTTTTCATAAGTAAGAAAGAGTCAACAAAATTATCCACTGATCTAAGATACGAGAATTTAATTTTAGATTCTGTTTGACAGATTGAAGTCTTTTTTAAGTTTTAGTGAAAATGTAAAGCATGTAGCTTAGTTTGTTTACTTCTAGCTAGCAGCGATGGTGCCAGGGCTGTGGCATCCGATAGACGATTCATGAGCATGGGTTTCATTTCAAATTTAAGCAGTCTTTTTGAGAATTGAAATGACCTACTTTTTTTTTCATTTCTGGTCCAAAAGATGACTTGCAATGATTTTATTATTAAAAATCATTTTTTTATGAAAACTGAAACATTTTATTTTCATCAAGCAAATTAAATTATCATCACCATTCAGAAAGATGATCAAATTGCATTTCAATTCAATGATACCATTTTAAATCGTTTAAATAATAAACACATACTAGAATATCATAAATTGTCAAGAGGTAGTAAGAGTATCAGTAGTTGCAATAAATGAGGATCCGAAGGAACATGCAACGTACGTTTTTTTATGTATATAGTAAAAATATTTAAATTATTTTAGTTTTTATCTGTTTCATGTAAATATTTGATTTCATTACTATATTAATTTTGACCCTCGTTGTCATAAATATTTACTGAAATTACTCAGTTGAAACTTAAACATTTTATAAAGAAGTTGCCATGTTGTTTTCTAAGTTATTAAATTGAGTCAGACTCGCTGGTGAAACGTTCCATATCATTATCTATATTGGTTTAAATATTTGTTGCTCTATCGGCAACGAAAATATATTATGTGAAAATTTCAACTGTCTAGCTCTCACGGCCTATGAGATACAGACTGATGTGCAAACGCACAGACAGCGGAAAATTAGTATTTGTGTCCCGATTTTATTCTTTGGGTACGGAACCTTACAAACAACATTCTCAAATATTCCACAAATCGGTTCATCGATACCTCTTATAAACTTTTTGCATCTTTCTTTGTTAACGGACAGCATTAAAAGTGCAACATGCAAACGCGGGACTGGTCTCTAGTTTATTTTTAAAATCAAAGTACTATTTCTATAGGCTAACATGAAATAAAATAAGTAGATAAATACTTATTGTAAAAATCAATATGTCACATGAACATTCTAGTTAAGGAGCCGGATGTTCATAAGTAAATAAAATAAGAACAAGTTAAAGTTTTAATTCTGTTTCATTATACGTGTATCAATATATGATTTATTAGTCCTTGCTGTTCCTACTTGTCCACGAATTTATATTTTATTTTGAATACCAATGTTAGGATACCTACCTGAAAAATAATTTATAGTAGGATTCAATAACCCTAATAACAATTTTATGATCGGAAATTATGACTTATTTACGCGCGGCAAATATTGATTTTAAGGAAAGTTGTTGCATCTGGCTCTTGCTTAATTATACGTCAAAAATGATAGGTATCTGATGTGTAAAATATGAAACTTCTTTGAAGAAGGTTCAAATTTCAAACAAAATAAAAAGTCTAGCAAAAAGTTAGAATGTTAACTGTACTAACTATTCTATGTAACTTCTTAGATTTACGCGATTGTTATTACTTGAAATTAAACTGTAAGCGTCGCTATACAAAACCTGCAGTCTGTGAGTATTCCGTGGATAAGCCCAACCACTATCTAAGATTTGATACCGTTAAAATCCTAGCAAAAGAGAAACATTTTATCCCTAGGTTGGTAAGAGAAACTATTGAAATTATAAAACACCCTTACTTCAATAGAGAAGATGGTTGGATGCTATCACCAACGTGGGATCCAATACTTAGCAAAACAAAAAAGAACAACCAGCAGACAAATAAGCAGAAACACCAAGACACTGTCAGCGTCTATTGCGTGAACCCGAACAACTATGCGAGAAAATTACGAAACAGATGGCGGTGAATTCTAAAAATCGTTTTTTACTATACTCTATGAAGACATCAATCTCAGTCTACCACTGACCACGGCATTTGTAAAAAGGCCGAAACGTCGGAAAATCAAAATTAATTTTATAAAACGCGTGAAAACCCGTTAAAATTAGTTTAATTTCACTATTCCAAGGCTCACTTGCTAAAACGTTTTAACATAAAATGCTAGTACATAAAATTGATTGTTCGGCGCCGACTGTGACTTTTACCTGAAAGCTTGGAACCGGAAAACAAAAGCTAGAAAGTTTTTGAAGTTTGAAAACATAGGTTCTTACACACTTGTGCGTTCCTGGTTTATTTTTTGACGATTAGAAGAAGAAAGCGTATTTTTATATTTCGCTGGGCGCTTCGATATCGATGGCGCTTTGGTTGATGCGCAATTGAATGCAACTTTCTATAAGACTTTCTGGACGCTTCGATAAATTAGTACAACGTGAATGTCCCGATTAAATGTGATGACACTTTTTGATACGATGAAAATGATGACTGGGTGTTATCAACTATTTGACTACAGTAGTCGTCACGAAGAATATGATGCTGACTGTACTGCACTTTTTGCTGGTGGTAAATAATTCGCAAAGGAAGTATGTAATATAGTAATTTATTTATAATAATGTTTTTTTTACTATGTGCTTTATACAATGACCTTTTTTTCAAAATGCGGTGTCTTGTATCTGTACTGCAAAGCACAGACAGAAAGAAATTGCAATAATATATAAATATATATATACATAAATCACAATATATATATATATTATGATTTATGATCTATTCATTGTAACTTGTCTTAAAAGCCATTAAAATCTATTTAAATTAGCCATGAGATAAATTTTTAATTTCTAAAATACTCTTTTGCTGCGTTTTTTTGCTAGCCATATTTTAAAGTTTTTTTTCATAGTCAAACAAGAATTAGAAATTAAAACGAAGATTTTTTCGGCCCCGGAGCACAGAAACACAGTCCTCTTGTCTCAACGGAGCGATCACAACTAAACCATGAAACAAAACATGCCTTAGATCCCAGGACAGGTGCGACAGACGAAAGCGTTCCGCGCGAAATAAAAACGTAGTAAGCGCCGAACAAGTTTTAATGTAATAACTCGTAAAGTATACATTATTTTCTAAAATCGTATTCATTATTGTCTAGTAGGGTCGCTGGGTAATATAATTTGATAGTATGTATTAAAATATTGGCTCAATAGTATGCATAATATTGGAAATAAATGAATAATAGTTGAAAATTAGAGCTAACTTCGTGATTTTTTTTTATCGAGAAAATTTTATTTTTTTATGTTTTCACTCTGATCAGTCCCTTGGAAATATGCTTTAATATCTATGGTATTTTTTTCGGGTAATTTGTGCTTTGTTTTCTAGGGTAAAAATACAAATTACGACTGGAAATTTACCTGTATACCCCCTCTTAAGAGTAACCTTACAACAAATACCTATAGGAATTTATGCCATATAAAATCCTATAGTTTTGTTAGTGAATTTTACTAAATCGTTGTAATATGTAGTTATATCATCACGACTTGCCTAATATTCACATAGAATGCCAGCAATAACGATGGCTGGACGCATTCATTTATGTCAAGCAAGAATTACTCTGCACTAGATTTTCATGTGTGTTTCGATTCGACTCCAAATTTTTAGGCCCACGAGACATGTACGACAATTTGTGCTTTTGCGCTGTCGAATAAGAACTAAAAATATATTATTATATACTTACATTAGTACAGAGCCGGACACACTAAACTTGACACCATGATTTTAAAACACAACAGTAACGCCATCTAGATTAGTGTAACGCAATTACAACGGTATCCATCTAATACATCAATTCTTACCAGCGCCATCTATCTATTCTATTGTCAAAAATGTCTTGGTGCTTTGGTCAAATGTCTGACTCCTTATACTGTAGAACTACAGAATTTTTGTTGACAAAAAATATTTAATTGAAACATTTACACAATTGTTTTCAATAAAAGCTATCCAAATTAAATACGACACGGGCAACAACAAAGAAGTTGGGAAAAAGCATGACAAGCCATTCGTTTACACAACTTTTAAACTAAATTTGATTTCATATTTGTAGGCATGACTCATTTTACTGATGAACAATGTTAAGTTTCGTCAACTCAAGTAACAAGTGCCGTGGCACATCAGTGAAGTTGCATTGTTAGTGTTCCGGTTTCGATCCTCAGACCTGGCATTTTTTTATGTGAAATAATGTTATATTTTACTAAGACTAAAATTACTACTAACTTCTTAAGCCCAAGACAAAGATTGAAAACACAAATAGGGAATTTCAAAAAGAATCGCAAAATGGAGTGTATCAAAATATTTGTTTGGAAAAGAAGTTTGCATCCATGTTTTAAATTAAGGGTGGTAAGCTTTCTCTGTCCGCCTCTGTACATATAATTAGCATTTGTGTTTTATTAAAATGATGTCAGAAAAGACTACTACTAAACACGAGTGGTAGATTCTAGCTGTAGGCTCTGTCTGCAGCGATTACTGGACTGAAATCGACCGGTGAAATACCACCGTCGCACAGAAAACCGACGCGATGAGTGCGGTATCCGGTGCCCAATTTTCTCAAAGTGTTGCGGATAGTCATGGGCGGCGGTGATCACTTACCATCAGCAGACCCGCATGCTCATTTGCTCCCTATATCATATAAAAAACACATGGTAGTATCAACTCAATAGCTCCTGCAACAAATGATTCTGCTACATCAAGATTTAAAAAAAATCGAGTCCTAAAGATTAGGAGTGCGGCAAGATTTAAACGACGCGTCATTTGAAGACGGGCCAAATTCTGCCTTAGTCCCAGTAGGCTTCACCCCTAGTCTGCAATAGTCAAGGACGGTTGATTTATCATGGCTCTGGTCCCGCAGTACGGACATTAACGGCGAATGATCGTCGCCATTGCGCTAGGACGAGTGACGTCACCTATCAAGCATCCCACGGAACGTTGTTCTACGTATCGTGAGTAATTTTCACCAACTTTTGCTTTTCCCGCGGGAAATGGGAACTCTCTGGCGGAAAAATATAGCCTATATAACCTTCGACAATCAATGGAGTGGTCAACACAACATATTTTTTTCATTTCGAACCAGTAGTTCCTGAGATTAGCGCGTTTAAACAAACTCTTCAGCTTTATATTATTTGTATAGATTTCCCCATAAGACAGCATTCTCTGATTTACTAACACTTAACCGATAAACTGTGGACGATAGTTTAATTCTGAGTAATACATATTTTTAATTGGGTACATATTTCCTTATTTCGGTAATCAGCCTATGAAAGTTATTCAGATAAATCACATCAACTACGTTACTTACTAAGGCAGGGGTTAATTTATTACACACTTAAAGTATGCATAGTAAAACAAATTTTATTGATTCCAAATTCTTTTTCAATTATTTAAAAGAGAAGTCTTCATATAAATTATATTTAGAACCCGGTGGTTCGTCTAAATGCCATCTCAACTGTATTGCTTATATACTCTTTATTCGCTGTTATACATCACTGAATCAGCACCAAAAAATAAAAATGTTATCCCATTCTGATGGAGCCCCGGCCTGAGTCAATGAGCCCCATGCTCTGCAAGGACGCCGCTATCATCATGAAGTTATGTTTAGTACCACTCACAGAACATTGAAACAATGGCTGAATTTTCACTCCTGCAACACAAAATATTAATACCTAACTTAACAAATAAAATAGATCTTATCACCAATAATATTATTTGTGATTTGATCTTCGAATCTCTATATGATTTCGCTGAGGAATTGATCTGAGCGTTTCTAATATTAGGCTTTCCTAGAAACAAAAAAAAAAAGTAAGTTTAATAAATGGCTTTTGAAAACTATCTGCTGACAACAGGCGGGATTAAGTAGTTTTATTTATGAAATACCACATTTCCATTTTGAAGATACATTGCAAACCATAACTTTATGTCAACATCCACAAAGAGATATTTAACAACAATCAAAAGAGATATTTATATTATAACGCAAAAAAAAGAATTCCCTTCAGTGCCAACTTACGAAGCCCAGTGACGCACGAGTACATATCCACATGGCAATGATTGAGCATGATACGTGTTGAGCCTCCTCCATCTGTTTGTGACATGCATGAAGGTTCGTAGGCATCAGTGCAATGAATAGGACAGGAGTGATTGCAGTATTGATGCGCACCAAGAACTGTGAAATCTGCTACCCGCCTTCCTGAAGCTGTTATACCCATAGATGTCATTGGGTTGGCTTTGAGTCCGCATAATTTGCCGCTCACTTCCTCTACAACTGAAAATGTGTGCGTTAAAACAAGAAATAAAATTAAATATAGTCTCAAAGTCGGAAAATTTAACTCAGTTTGAAGAAAAGTGCGGCCAATCACATTATAAAAAAAGTCTATAGCCAAAATCCAACTGAGTTTCTATTTTAGTATTTAATATGAGATGATTTTTCCCAATTCTCATTTATAATTCCGAACCCTTAAGAATACGGTGCACCCTGAGTTGAGAATAGACTACTTTTTGCCGCAGGAATGTGTCTCATTAACATGTGAAAATCACTATTACTTACTCTACGCTGAAAAAATCACGGTTACCAACTATGTAGTTATATTTTATTTAAAGTGTTCTAATTTATTTATTTTTTTACAGGTACAGAAAACCCTTTAACTAAATACGAGTAGGTTACGGGAAATTATTTTCAACAAATGCTGATGACACATTTGAAATTTGGATAATTAGAAATAGGATTATAGGAACTTACCTACAGTGGGTCCTCCTATAACACATTTTGTCTTCAAGAATGTGCATTTGTTAAAAAACTGCCGTAAAATTTTCTTTCCGTTAGATAGTGTTACCGATCCACAGATCGGATCCTCTGTTTTTGAACAAATAATGTTGTCACATGATTCCCTTTCTTTGCCTAAAATTTAAGAAAACCTACTTATTATAAAAAAACACGCTTCCTTCGAATACAAATTGTCCCTTTGTCCCTTAAAAAACATCATCTCAGGAATTCGTCGATGTATTATCGAAAAAGGTGAATAATTAGAATACTGTAAATTAAAATCCAATTTATACTCACCGAATATACAAACATTGCAAGCAACTACTGCGAAAAATAATAATCTTAGCATTGCTTTTTTTAGTTTAGTTTGGTTATCGCATTAAAACTTTGTTAACTTTTAAATTAGTTTTTTATGTGTTTAGAATTTTAAAATTTAAAGTAGAATCGTAAAATGCATTCATTTTTTTCAATGGCGTCTGTTGCCTAAAATTAATAAATTATGTGTTATATTTTAGTATAGATAAATGTAAATCCTACTAACTAATAATATAAACGTGAAAATTTGTGAGTAGGTATACAGGGTCTGTCGTAATGAATGGATAACCCGTTACCTACAGTTGATCCGGATGTGAGGCTATAAGAAAATGGTGTCTTCTTGCCAGGGTTGTCAACCATAAGAAAATGGCGTAGACTTTTAAACTTTTTTATAAATTTCGCTATTTTTATCATTTATTCCGCTGCCATTTCTTCAAATTTTGATATATTTGTATATTTTTTGTTGTATTATACTCCTGAAGACGTGTATTATGCAATTTTAATACAATTTTAGGGGTTATTCACGTTGAACATTATCAAAATTCTCATTTTAAGAAAAACATTTCCAATGTTTTTTCTTTATGTTAACTTATGATCATCTCCTGTGAAAAAAATTAGTATGACGTTATAGCTGCCCATGATCTCAATAAATTGTCTAGTATGTGTAGATTCTAAAAAGGTATAATGATGTGTACTTTACAAGCAATATTAAGTTACAGGAGCGAGAACACTAATCAAGGTCGGAATTTTTATTTTTCAAGTTTTGTTATAAATGGTTGTAAAACTTCGTCATAATGATTTTATTCTATCAAGATACTTTGCACAAACACTATCAGGCCACTAATAGGATATTCAGAAGAAAACCCGGTTGTTTTTGGGAAAAAAATTACATTACTCCACGATAATAATTTAATTAAAATGTACAAATGAAAATTGTAGTGCTCTAATAGTTACATGCGAAAAACATGTTGCGACAAGTTTATTCGAAATTGAAACGGATTTTAAAAATCGAACAAAGACCGCATTACAAAGAAAAAGGTACTCATCACATCAGTGTAATTTTGACCATCGCATGTGCTTTTGTTCTCATTATTTTCGTCAATTTGTTACTGCTTTCTAATTTCGGACTTTGATTTTCCTTGTGATTTGGACTTGATAACGTGGTGATACTGATGACTTTGCTCACAGTTACGGACATTGCGTTGTGCTATCGATCGAACTTGTTGTTTTGGAAAAGTTTTTGTGTAGTATGTGTATCATGCCGCAGCAATACACGCCGGCCGAATACGCGAACATGCATTACATTTACGGTGTATGTAATGGCAACACCAATAGAGTGTTTATCGTGAAAGATATCCAAATGTGCGACATCCTGATTACCGTGTGTTCATGTCCACAATGCATTTATGGAAGGACGATTTCCTTCCACTTTTTCCACTTTTCTTTGTAATGTGGTCTTTGTTCGATTTTTAAAATCCGTTTCAATTTCGAATAAACTTGTCGCAACATGTTTTTCGCATGTAACTATTAGAGCACTACAATTTTCATTTGTACATTTTCATTACATTATTATCGTGGAGTAATGTAATTTTTTTTCCCAAAAACAACCGGGTTTTCTTCTGAATATCCTATTAGTGGCCTGATAGTGTTTGTGCAAAGTATCTTGATAGAATAAAATCATTATGACGAAGTTTTACAACCATTTATAACAAAACTTGAAAAATAAAAATTCCGACCTTGATTAGTGTTCTCGCTCCTGTAACTTAATATTGCTTGTAAAGTACACATCATTATACCTTTTTAGAATCTACACATACTAGACAATTAATTGAGATCATGGGCAGCTATAACGTCATACTAATTTTGTTCGCAGGGGATGATCAAAAGTTGACATAAAGAAAAAACATTGGAAATGTTTTTCTTAAAATGAGAATTTTGATAATGTTCAACGTGAATAACCCCTAAAATTGTATTAAAATTGCATAATACACGTCTTCAGGAGTATAATACAACAAAAATTATACAAATATATCAAAATTTGAAGAAATGGCAGCGGAATAAATGATAAAAATAGCGAAATTTATAAAAAAGTTTAAAAGTCTACGCCATTTTCTTATGGTTGACAACCCTGGCAAGAAGACACCATTTTCTTATAGCCTCACATCCGGATCAACTGTAGGTAACGGGTTATCCATTCATTACGACAGACCCTGTATATGCATGTGTGGATGGATGTTTGTTACTCTTTCACATAAAAACTTTTGGACGGATTTGAATGCAACTTTACAGTAATATAGGTTACTAGTGGCCGCTCGCGACTCCGTTCGCGTAAAAGTCGGTTTCCCGTGGGAATGCGATGTTTTCCCGCGGTAAAAAGTTCCCTTAATTATTTCATACATATATAGGTATTTTTGCTATCTAGAATCGTTTTCGCAGCGCACGCAACGGAAGCCCTCAAGGATGAATAATTTTCCCCGTTTTTTTACATATTTTCCATTATTTCTTCGCTCCTAATAGTCGCAGCGTGATGTTATATAGCCTAAAGCCTGCCTCGATAAATGGTCTTTTCAACACAAAAAGATTTTTTAAATTCGAACCAGTAGTTCCTGAGATTAGCGCGTTCAAACAAACAAACAAACAAACAAACAAACAAACTCTTCAGCTTTATAATATTAGTATAGATACATCAGAATATCATAGGGATACTCTGATGTATATTTTACCGCGGGAAAACTTCTCATTCCCACGGGAAACTGACTTCCACGGGAACGGAGCCGCGGGTGGCCACTAGTATTAAATAAAATGTGTATGAACAACATAACAAACTTATTAAATGTTTACCTTGTAAAAGATCAAAAACCTCAAAGGGAAACATTTTGTTACAAAACAGGTGTTTCGTTCTCTTTATTTATATCCAGGTCACGATTTGCCCCTCGTCAAAGGAAATTGGCAAGTACTTATATACTTACAAAAATGATAAATAAAATTACTTCCTACGAAAAAAATGAGTGATACAACTAGATAGATAAATAGGTAAAAGAGCTTTTAGTCATTCATCTTTTTGTAAATTTTGTTCACAAATCATGGTCAAAAACTTTTACTGTTATGTCGTACCTTGGTTTCGAACTTTAAGCGCAAGGTTCCGGGTTCGAATCCCGTTAAAATGCAATCATGAAAGTTACAAAAGTTTTCTTTATCAGTTACACTTTTTCTATTGGCCTGGTTATCTAGATATTTATATAATTTTATGAATACCAAGACAGCGAAAATATTTTTCTGTTTGGCACTTATACGTTCATGTGATTTTAAAAACTTGCTGATATACAAGTGTAAATAAAATATTATCTGTACCTGTAAGCCGCAATAGAGTCAACACATTTTTCCTTAATCCCGAAAGGCCTACGACGTAGACTAGGCACCAATCACAACATGTTCGTAGATTAGTTGACAAGTGGTTGACAATGATGTACATGGCAAGGCTTTATGTATTTATGGCAGTATCTAATACAGCATCAAATCTTAGGCCGACTTAAATTTTATTTATTTTTATACTAAAATTACAAAAGTTTATTAAATTTTAAGCATAGATTTTTCTTCGCGCGTGATCAAGATTATTTTAAGTTAAAATATTGACACATATTGATTCGTGTGTTAGTTTTTTTTCTGCCATCTTTTTTCCTGTTGTTTTATCTGCTAACTACCAACTTATTTTTATTAAAGCTCAAGTTCCAAAAAACTGTCATCAGTTAAAGTTCGACACTGTAACTTATAGTGAACAAATTTTCTTTCTTTTCCTTTCCACAAAAAATACAGCAGCACTAGCACACTCAATTCCAAAACGAGTCTCTTATTTTTATATCAGCCCTCGTTTTAACATCTCGTGCATATCGCCTGCAACCCACCGGGTGAATCCGGAACACAACAGATAGGAATTAATTTCCCGACAAACGCTCACAAATTTGCATATTTTGATCGTTACCACCCGACGAAATTCCACGAATTCGCCATTGCATCCATAGAGTGACCGCTGGGGAGATTGGGGACAGTAGAGCATACTTCAGATTATATACAAATTTTTATATTTTTCACATTATTATAGATATGTTAATATTTTTTTTTTTATTAAATCGGTAAAAATAACTATATTTAAACTACGTTATGCTTGCATAAACGCTAACCGTGACTTCACTTGCAAAGCTTATGTCATCAGGGAATGATTGATAAAATATTTTTTAAATCGTTAGAACCCGTCCTATAGCCCCCGAGAGAGAAACATGAACTACTGTAAATCATCGAATCCACAAACTAGAACTATTTACAATATTTTAACCGAAACTTTACTAATTTTAAGGTAGGAAAATATATAACAGTACTGACATTGAAAAACTTACGTGTGCAATGATTATACCTAAAATACGATCTTCTGTCTACAAAGTGAGTGATTAGTTCTGAATGCAGTGGTGGATATCTTCATAATGAGTGGGATGTCGCCGCCGGCGCCTCGCTACTGCGGACTCTTCAATTGCGCTGGCGCATTAGAATAGATTCAATTACGACTCTATGAATAAACATCTACTCGTTCTCGATGGAAATTGGATTTTTGTCCGTGGTTTAAGTTTTGTTGATAGGAACCTATAGGTAGTAGATTTATTTCCAGTTGTGCAACTTGAGTGTTTTAGTTAGTAAATGCCAGCTAATTAGTGGCATGTATATCTGTATAGATAAATATGTCTGATATGCGGTTTATACGATTTCTATCCAAATTAAATTATGCAGGTACAAATTCGTGTTTACACCTGCAGAAAAAAATACATTTATTAATCCAAATTGGTATAAAGTCTTATCATAATTGTGCGTAACTAATATAGAATAATTCAACTATTTATGTTCGTAATCTACCCCCATTGTGCGGCATTCAATGTCCGCAGAAAATTCAATCACTATCTCAATGGATCTCATCTCTTCGACGATTCAGTGAACATTTCTAATGCTGAATTAATTTGGATGAATTACACTGCTGAGATACTGAATAGACACTTTTGTACGCTGTTGGTGTAGAGTCTATACAAATTTAACCGTAGAAAGGCTTTGCTTATCCCCATGGTGCTTGATACATAGAAAATTGTATATAATACTCGGCAGAAAAATATTTCAAACTGTGTGCGTGCGTAGTTTACACACCGTGGAGTTGTTGCTTCGCCATACACGCCAACGTCTCACACAAAACGCAACAGTTACTGTTAATAATAGCGAAGAAAAACAAATTGTTTCTTTAGGGTGCTTAGCTTATTACTGTAAATAAAAGTGTAGTAGCACAATTAGTATCTACAAGTAGCGAGAAGCTATTATGAACCTTATCAACGCACAGCAATGTGCACTCTACTGAACACCACCAGTAATGCAGTGTATCAGTCCTGTCACAGATAGAGACGTCGTGGTCACATGAGCCCCTTCAGATCAATATTCATGGGAAGTCATCCGGACTAAGTGACCCGGCCGCACGTGCCGGCTCCGGAGATGGTAAGCCTGATGCGGTTTGCATCAAGAATACGGCGCACTACACGGTATCTGAAGCGATATTGATGGGGTAAAACAATGAGAGAAACTGTGCAGGACGGTTAGCAAAAGAATTTAGTACGTTGTCTGATTGTGATTATGTCTACAGTTATATGTTAGTTAAAATCTTAAGATGCTTTTGTTTACGCTCTAATTTAGGCTCTATTTATAACATTAGTTACCACACTACACATTCTTACACTTATTATATGACACAAAAGACAATGTAAAAAAAGCCGCCTAAATCCATTTCAATTCAACGTTGTTTATTCCGCTGATCACCCTACATTTAACTTTCAAGTGTCGTTTAAAAAAACAAAAGCGCCTAATTTTATTTACGAGTAAAATAAGGAAGAAGTGGATAATTCCAGCTAAGCCTCAACAAGCTGGCTTCTATCCGGACGTGTTTAGCTTTCCTCTCCGGGGCGCTACAACACAAGCCACTTAGATACAGAGTGCTTCAACGCTCAAATTTTAAAGCAATCCATTAACTAACCCGACCAAATCCGACAAAACGTTACAATAAATCCTCCAAGCGATGACAGATCTCTCGATTTCAGGCCTATTTTTTCCGAGTGCCGTTTTTTGCGTCTACCCGGAATCCGGAATAACTTGATATATAGAGTCGTCTGTCATGGTTTCCGTGACGCTGTTAGCACGCCATAAAACTTTTGTTCTAGACTTTTTCAACTAAATTCTATTCAGAACAGAAGCTTTCATATGAAAATCCCGTGTAAAATTAATACATCGGAAAAATGTTGGACGCCGAATTACAAACAGAAAACAAAGGGATTACTCAAGAGCTTTTTGCAGATGAATATTTGAAATTCGCAAACGAAAAGATAAATTTGATGGATGTAAAAATATGTATTTAGATCTGAATGATGATACTGGTACACTCAGCTTAAATTACTTACAATTATTTTGTAGTAAGTACCATGGTAAAAGACGAAAACATCAAAAATTTTAGACACTTATTTTATTCTTTGTCGAACCCATTCTGTTACTAAATGGAGCAGTTAGTCTCATGTTTTACCTTTCTATTTCTTTAATTGCCACTAAATTACCGGCGGTCTCTGGAGAAAGCAATCGAATTTATATAATCGGTTTTAACTTGATTTGTGTGTAAAGTTGTGGTAGATTTACAAGGCTCGTAGCTGGAGCTGAGCCAAGCTTTAAGTTGTACTTAACATTAGTAAAAACAAGACACGTTCAATTTATCTCACTTCTGTATTTGTACAGTCGCATTTTTTGTTCACGTGTAATGAGTTATATTTAAAAAAAATAGTGTTTTTCTTTATAAATTTGGCTTAAAGAGGTTTTACTAAATGATTATCATAAACTTGAGTTTAATTGAAAGTTCAAATATTAAAAAAAACTGCAGACACATTCATTAATTGTCACCTTTTAACTTTTTGCTGAATATTCCGGCACACGCCACTGCACTACCAAGGACTTTCAAATATAAACTAAGTCGCTATTTTCGCAAACAACATTCATAATTAGCTTCACCAAGGATATGTAGAATCCAGACAAACATGTTGCAAGTAGGTCAGTTATATTAGGCAATGTACCAGGACGACAGAGTGTAGCAGGAGCTAACCAGGTCTTTACTGCACGCAGGCGTACAATATCGCACTTAATTAGTTCACTGCCAAACTGTAAGGCTGTGGGAAAAGGTGGTTACCATTTTGTCAACCCTTGCTATTTCTTTATGAAAAACATATAATTTTTTTTTTAAATCTTTGCATCGGATGTTGAAATGGTTGAATGTACTTAATGTAGTAATTTAAATATCAATCAAGATTCGCTAAGTAACATTTAAGAAATAAAATTTTATTTCTTCTGTCTTACCCTACTTTTATATAAGAAGAATTTAATGACCTCTGTAGCGCAAGAACAACAGTGCTAATTTATAAATTATTTACTACGATGTAGCATCTACGCCGTAGTCCTGTTTCTTATCTAATTTTTATAATAAAGGATTATAAAGACTAACCTTCGCTGGTTGTACTAACGAGCAAGTAAATCATATTAATTTAATATAAGTAAGAATAAACATTGAATATCATAAACCATTTCCTGTTAATCTGCAATTATCCTACCGTTTTAGTAACCTCCCTGTGTGCACCACATAACATAGTTCCAAGTACGCTCTACATACCAGGGCTGTATGGTTTCACCCCCAGGTTGAGTGGCCTAATAAAGTTCTCAAAGAGCTTCAACCCACGCTAATTCTCTTAAGCTATAATATTAAAGCTTCCATTTTTCAAGCGCTCGGCCGCCATTAGTCTACAGACGCGAGCTTAAAAGCAAAAATAATGATCGCAGTTACCAGCGAGTTTGATCTAAATGCAAAGTGCTTTTTTACTAAGTCCGGGGATAGTTTTTTTCGAAGTTACATGTTATTTTGATACATACGAAGCTAGATAATTAAACTAATGGTAGTATTCAGTTTTTATTACGAAATTGAGTTTACCTCTTCAGAGTTAAATAATGCCTAAGATTTGATCTGATTGAAGTTATAAACTCCATCCTATTTCATTACCTTTTCACATATCATTATAAGAAGGTATAAGAATACAAGTAATCAAACAAACTTTTCACAAATTGACGTAGAAAGTTGCTTCGTACGTGTCGTATCCACTAACACCGATGGGCACAGTGTTAGAAGAGTCTACAAACGAACCCAATCACAAGCGACTTATGTAGTTTTTCTTAACGAAGAAGACAAATTAAGGAAGTCCTTTGAACTCACACTGTTAGAGTTGTTAAAAATATTCATTTTTATCACACTACTAAGGACTTACATTTAAGCTTTACCAACTTCATTGAATATTAATGCTGCAGATTGATTAAATAATTAAATATTATGTATTTTGTATCAACGGGCAATAAAAATCAGTCCGTTATCACCAAATTTCGATTTACTTAAATGACACAGCACATATTTTTGAAGAATTCTCTGAAAACAGCTTCCACTTTTACGTCTTATTTAAATTCTATGTAAGCACTCTTTGGCGACATCGACGGAATAAAACCTTCAACTTTGCCAAAAAAACTCCACCACCGAGATTTCCCTGTTCATCATTTTCGACACTTTTATAAAAGCTTTGTTCCAAAAAATCAACTCATACCCTGGAGCTAAATTGAACCCTCTATATCAAAACAAAGTTATGAAATGCCTCTCTTTGGCGAAGTTTTAAAAAACCTTAAAAAATGGAAAACTGAAGTGCTCGAGGGTGTTCAAGGAAAGAAGGCCAACTTTGCAATATATTGTCTGGTCAGGAAGCTCTTACCCCAAATCTAATTTTAAGTTGATTTTGCCGTCTTCGGAGTTTAGGTATTTCTACTGAATGTGCTTAAAAGCTAATAAATACCTATAAATAGTAGGTAATACGAATATCTATATACACTAAACAAAACAAAACACAATTAATGTAAAAGAAAAGATTGTTTACAACGTATCTGAGATAAGGGATAGATGGAAATTACCTGCCACCCGACGTCAATCCTAGCTCACTGAGTGGACCCCAAACATGGACCAAGAATATTTAGCAGTCATTCATTCATTTGAGTTAGGGGAAACGTGAAAAGACAGTATTCAGTACGGAAGGTAATTTAGTTAATACGAATGTAAATAAAATGGTTTTTTTTTGGTTTCTATTCTATTAAAGATACGTATTATATAACCTAACCTATTTTGTTTACAGTCGTTGAAAAAATAATGATCTGTCTTAATTTACATCTCCATTACGACATTTTAAGACTTAACATTAATGCAAGGTGTAATTATTGATAGTTAAGTAGAAGCTTTTATAGTAAAAGTAACCTCTATTCGACTTAATTAAAATATCGCATTAAAATCTTAAATGAGTCAATACTTAAATCTATACATTGATCACACTTTCCACATGGTTATGTTTTTTTTACTTAGTGCCAAGTATATTTTCTAAAGTAAATATTTCTTCTAAATGTCATTAAGTACTTATAACTTTACTTAAGCATATCTACTTAGTTTCACGCTCAGCAAATTCTTAGAGAGGTTTTTTAAGAAGTGCGTATTCAAAGAATGAATGAGCCTAAGTATACTTTGCGTTTAGTGGCTCTTGAAAAGGAAGGAAATAATTTGGCTAATAAGATTCAGGTTTAGATGTAATCGTTGGAATTTCAATGAACTGCTCCTTTTGCTGATGAATAGCCAAAAATATTATAAAATAGATAAAAAAATACTAATTTATAAAGTAAGTTTAACAATCTTAGTCTCACTTATCTTTAAACCAAACAAATAAAGAGTTTGCTGACATAAGACGCACATCCTACCAATAGTATAAACGTGAAAGTTTGTGAGTATGGATGGATGTTTGTTAGTTACACGTAAAAACTACTAGATGGATTTTTATGAAACTTTGCAGTTATACAGGTTATACATCAGAAATACACATAGGGTACTTTTTACCGCGGGAAAACTTCTCATTCCCACGGGAAACCGACTTCCACGCGAACGGAGTCGCGGGCGGCCACTAGTATACATATAAATCCAGAGTAATCCAGTACGTCATCGAAAGATAAGATGCTGAAAGTCTTACTTTTTTTTTAAATGATGACAGATATCTTAATAAACAGAATAAAAAAGGGTTGTAGTATGAAACATTTTTTACGGCGACATTTCTAGGATGAGGAATTTAGAAATAATATAACGTGGATCGTTTCCACTTCGGCTATCTATGAAGGTATGTTTCATACTTATAAATTTAAATTTAGCCTAGGGCAAGAATCAGGAAATTTGAATCTCCTTATTCTATAATTTTGTAGCGTCTGAACTAGAGATCGACAAGATAGATCACGCGGTCTGACGCAGTGGAATCTTATTTGGGTCAGTGGAAAACGTTAAAAAAATATTCTAAGTAGGTCACGATACAGTGCATTTTCACATTGATCATAAGGGAGCGGAATACTAGCTACTAGGGAACTTAAGCTAATGAAAACCATCCTCAAACTTATTACAAGAAGTATTTTCTTAACCTAAAACTTACTCTGTCACATCGCGATGCAAACATCAAGCAGACAAATGGCTTTTGACATCAATCTCCACTATGTGTCATTTTGTTGCTAATTATTTTTACATAATTTTTAGATAATGTTTACCGGTTATGTTTTTAATTTTCCAGCTCCTTACCATCTCCGCGATAAGCCTCCAAATTGGGTGCAGTAAGTTGTCGTCAAGCAATTGGATGGTGATCGAGAATCTTGCGGAGAGGTACCCCTATATCGTCGGGCTGCTGAACCGGCACAAGGAGTATGTGTGCTCGGGCGCAATCATCGGAAACCAGACCATCCTGACGTCAGGTGACTGCGTCATCCTCGACCCCAAGTTTGCGCTGGTCGGTATGGCGATACTGGGCAAGCCATTTCGCACGGACAACATCTATAATGTGGAATACGTGCGCTTACACCCGGACTACTCGTACGAGATGTCGGTGAACAACCCCTCGTACATCACCATGTACAGTAACATCGGGCTGGTGTATCTGAGGCGACCGGTGTTGCACTTCTTCATGCACTACAACGTAGGCCGACACTTCGCACAAGTACTGAAGGAAAGTGAGCTGGTTGCGGTGGGCTACGGTCGGCTCAAGGATCGCACGTCGGTGGCTCTCCAACACCAGGCCTATAAAGAGGCCCAGTGCCAGAACCCGGAGTGGTTCTACTGCGTGTGCGGTATCGAAACCGAAGAGAAGACGTACGATTTAGAATTTGGAGGAGGCTCACCGGTACTGTACAGCACGAGGATAGTCGCAGTTGCAGCAAGCCCCGTGGGGAAATTATCTTTCCATGATCAGCAGTATAACATATTCACTGTGATTAGACCTTATTTAGCCTGGATAGACAAGCCTTTATCTATAGATGAACAAAGAGTTCTGAAATCTTATATGTTGCCGGCAACTTATACTGAAAAAGTGAGTGGTTGTTCCAATTTAGTGCCCAACTGGCATCTAGTTCTCAGTTTTGTATTGTTTACGTTTCAAGTGTTATGCTCTTATTAAAAATTGTTGTATTCATGATAATGAAGGATTGTTTCAGTTTTGCAATGTTGTTACAGTTTAAATTAGCGTGCATAAGTGGCAATAAATGACATTCGATATAAAAGATGTTCATATTTACTTTTAAAGTTAGTCTATACGTTTTGTGAGGTGACTTACATAAGTGTATTTGGTACTGTTTTTGTTTTTCATAAAAGTTTTAATCAATCATGAATTTGAATCTACATACCTCAGATCTAAATAAAGGTAATGCTATAAACATTGAACCAATTA
The DNA here is from genome assembly GCA_916618145.1 of Emmelina monodactyla. Classification (NCBI taxonomy): domain Eukaryota; kingdom Metazoa; phylum Arthropoda; class Insecta; order Lepidoptera; family Pterophoridae; genus Emmelina; species Emmelina monodactyla. Next base: position 6,861,886 of record OU745304.1, on the reverse strand, counting down.
GTAATTAACTTTAAGTTTAAACATTTTGGGAATTTTCTGTTAAAATTATGATTAAAATCAGGCAAAGCATAATTCATATTTAAAAATGTTAGACCGACATACTGAGAATTTCAACCACATTAACTCATTATTAGACGTTACCAAAACTGTGCAAACATTAACGTCGTGGTCTAGAGGGGAACATAGCTTGTGGGTAAAATCATAAGTTTCGCATTTTAGAATTCGATTTAATTACAGACTAATGATATTACTTATTAAAGAATACACAACTCTTACTTAGTTACTACACCGATTTCTTACGATTTATTCATTGGTTTTGCAGAGTAGGTACCTAAGTTTCGTGGAAAAATTGTAATTGTAATAATTTCTCGCACAGTTCATTTTTCATATTTTTAGCGCATGAGCCTATTAGATGATTTTGATATGCGTTAGCATCTCTAGTGAGTTAGTCTGTGCTTTTGACAAACGACTACTGATAAAAATAACTTGACTATGAAAATACAACTGATCAAAAATATTGTTGTGACCGAAGCTATTTTATCTCTCACTATTTCTGTCGATATAAACACAAAACTATGGAGTGTACGAACACAATAAATAAAATACTTTAACATAAACAGTAAACATCCAAATGAGAAGATTGTTAACAATGTTGACAAAACATAATTATGATATAATAATACCAAGATTCCCGTAAGACAAATGCTGACCCTCGGGCAGATAACGATTTCTTTATCATGCATCGTAATTTAGTGATCAATAGCGTAATGCTCGGTGTTGTTGTGAATTCCATATTTTACAAATATTAAGATGAATGTTGTTAAAATAATAGCTCGGAATATCAGCTCTGGAAAAAAGATTGAGCGGTTAAATCGAGTTGGAATCATTGGGGTACCATTCGAGCTTGGACAGAAAAAATATGGAGTCAGCATTGCGCCCGCGGCGATAAGAGCAGCTAAACTAAAGGAGCATTTAGAAGATATTGGTAAGAATTGCTATTTATCAAGGACAAAATTCATAGTCTTCGTGTATAATAGGTATTATATCTAAGTCCTGGCTTTTCAACGTGACGGAGTATAGTACGGACAAGCAGAATCTTTTGTGTTAAATTATTTTATCCCAATAGATCCATTGCGTAAAGGCTACTTATTTTTTATTGAAGTTACCTAAACAAACTTTTATATTCAAGTCCATAATATCCCCTAGCATTGAATTTAAAATTTATCTCCTTGCTAAATTTAATTCATGTCCATGCTTAGACCTTAAATGTTGGGCTCAAGTAGAGCAGAAAAAGTTATTTCAAATTTAAATTAAAAGTTTTAAATTAAAAGGCCCACTGGCTAATAATAGTTGCTTTTACAATAGTATATTTAAATACGTACGTTCCTAACTACTTCTATGTATTGCTTGATCTTGTTACTAGTAATCAGAGTTGGCCTTTACGCTGCCATGCGCTGAACTGAATACCAGTAACCGAACTATGTGAATACGTACCTAATCCAATTATGTCAGCCTGTGTTGGCCTATTATAGAATGAAGAGCTTATTGCGAAAATTACTTTACCCTCCGAACTAATTAACATCTTTGCTTTTGTAGGTAAATGCCGTTACTGTAAGCATGTTTCAAACATTTGCACATGTCAATAGCATTATTTAGCACAAATCGATGTTATTTATCAAAGAAAACTTCTGTTTTAGAGGGATTGGATGTTAAAGATTATGGAGATGTGGAGTTTAGTTTAAAAGAGAAAGATGGAAATACCGTTGCTAATATGGACCACTTGCCATTAGTCTCTGGATGCAACAAGAAACTCTCTGAAACCGTGTCAAAGGTCCTGCTTGACGACAGAATCGCCATCACTCTAGGAGGGGATCACTCCATTGGAGTCGGTAAGTCGCGGCCTTTTGGTGCAGATTCGCACGCCAATCATTCAAAACCGTTCTAGGTACCATCACCGCTACGATTGTTAAAATCGTTGGATATGGGTTCATTTAAACTAAATAAAAAAATAATATATACTTAAATATAAAAAATATATGTTGAAAAATAAAAGCATAACAAAATATGAGTCTTCGAATAGCCTGATTTTATCTATTTTGCCTGACTGTAAATAATTAATTAAATACTTGTTTTATTTTCACAAGCCACCTAATTTAAGTCCCGATCAAGCACTAAAAAATGAAGTATGACTTATTGAACAAATCATTTAAACTCAAAAAACATCTAAATTACTCGTAATAACAAAATCCGTTCCGTGGTTTCGAGGGAGTAAACGAAATATATACATACAAACAGACACCGATGGCGTCTTTGATTTCTACAATGTAACAGTACCTACTTACCATCTATGTTGAAGCAACATTAGAGAGTTGCAGTTTACCATCCCATCTCATTTTATAATTGTCGTAGGTAAGAGGTACCTAAGTAAAGCATGGTAAAGCATAAATTATAAAACGAAAACATCATTCTATTTATTAAGTAAAGGTGCTGCGCTTCAAACTCTAAAATATATATATTTACCTGAGGCTTAATAGTGGAGGATTAACAATATGCGGTGTTAAATAGGGGAGACCGGGGCTGGAAGTGCCGGGGGTAAGTAGTTCCGACGCGAATATCTCCAAAACAGAAACAGATAGATATACGATCATATTGCGTTTCCTAATGCCTAACAGTCTGGCATACGCGGCCACCATTTCAGTTTCGTCAGCTACGCGGACCGTGTCGCAGGGTACGTCACGTTCGTCCATCGCTACGTATGTAAATATTTTCGCTTCGATACTTTTTGGTCGCAAGCTAACATTTTTCGTGCTTTTAATATATAAATTTTAATAAAATGTTTGTTATTTATTCTATTTTGTTATGCAGTATTATTTTAATGCTTTGAGCAGAGTATTTTTTTTATTTGAGAAAAATCATTAAACTGTCGAAAACGGGGTGTAATGTTCCGTTTATTTGGGGCTGGTTGTGCCGCGGCACCCCCTAGGCAAATTTTATCAAGGGAAAAGGCAAGAGAAAATGCAAGGGAAAAGGTAAACAAACAAAAAAACTGACTAAAAACCCTACTAAGAAAATAGTTTTGCAAGATGACGACAGTTCTGATGACGAAAATGAAGAACAAGAATGGTACAGCATCCTTTGCTGCGATGCCTACTCTAACTCTGCTTCAGGAGAAAAATGGGTTGAATGTAAGAATTGGGCTCATTTGCAATGTATTGAAGAAGAAGAAAGCTTAGCATTTCTGTGTCCTCTGTATCATTTGAAGAATAATTTTTGATATATTTTTTATTTTGCAACATTTAATATTTTTTTGTTGATATCTTAAAAAGACTTTTTAAGACACTGATATATTATTATAAAATTTATTTAATTTCAATTCTAAATTAATTTTCATTCATGTAAAACGTCTAACATTATCAACGGCACAACCAACCCCAGCTAAGGCACAACTTGCCCCAAAGTGGGGTTGGTTGTGCCTTTCCGCCGCTGTGTAAAAAAATTACTTTTTCTTAAAACCTATTAAAAATATACAAACTCAGTTGGTAAATTCATATTATAGACTAAATTTCGCTTAGGATAAACCACTATTTTCCGATATAGTACCTAGTGTATCCGAATTATGTATGGTTTTGTCAAAATCGGCACTTTCAGCCCCGGTCTCCCTTATTAAAAAAAAGATGGAGAATATTATTAAACCTTAGTTGGTAACTTATTACTTACTTACCTAAGGTACGCTATGAGTCTATGACTAGCAATGCTAATAACTTATCGTTGGTTAATCTGACAGATGGCCTTAATGGAGCAATTAATTTATCTAGTAACCCCACCCTCAAAACAGCTACTAAGCACCTACTATAGTTACCAGCGCGAACTAAACTTGCAAATTGAACCTGCTTAAATAATTTACAAGTACTTATCTACCTACTCAAACCAAAACGCGATTTAAGTATTTCACACTGAAGGATTTGGCAGAAGGCTTATAAAATTGTTAGAATTTATCAGATAGGATTAATAACTTTAAACTAGTTTCATTACAAGTTTCAACGGAAAATGTCGGCCTCCGTCTATCCTGAACGACATTTTACAATTTATCAAATGGGTCAAACCGCAATACCCTTGGGGTCCACTTTGAACCTTATTTTAATTTATTCAAAGCTAGCGATAATGAGATCCCACAATAATAGGAAAGATACACGTTGTTTCATTATGGAAATCTGACATTTATTAAGGATCCCTTATTTATTACAAAGTATTTAAGATATTTATTTTTACAAATGAGGAACTTGTGGTACTTTTACCTTTAAACGGTTAATTTACTTTGACAAGTGTCTCAAACCTACCTTTTTTCCACAGGTTCAGTCGATGGCCACTACAATGTCAATAACGACATGATCCTTATCTGGGTGGACGCCCATGCTGACATCAACACGAACAAGACTTCGGAATCCGGGTCCGTACACGGTATGCCCGTGGCTTTGCTCGTCAAAGAACTGCAGGACTACTGGCCATATCTACCTACTATGGACTGGCAGGTTCCTAAGTAAGTAGTTTTAAACAAAACTCGTAAATATCCCGTAGAAACTATAAGCCCAGATCGTCTCTATAAATAATTAAAAAAAATGAACCTGAAGCTACACTGTGTGCAATAGCAAAAACAAACAAAAACTATGACTATTAAACAGAATGCTAAACAGTAAACTTCCCAAATACACTGGTTGTTCACATAAAAACAAGAGAACATCACTAACGGAGGCACAGTTCAGTTATCCAAACAGCCCCAAGGCTCCAATACTGCTCCCTCCGTGCTCGTAAATAAACCGTTTCATTCCGGGGTTATGATGCCGAAATAATTCCGGTAAAAGGAAAAATAAGCTTCCATACTGATATTGCTAGCCTGCATTCACTTTGATGTTTCGACGTTTCAGATTCTCGATTAAAAACCTTGGCTACATAGGACTACGATCCGTCGATTCTTATGAGAGATTGATCATTAAAAAATACAATATACCAGCGTTTGCTATGGAGGACATTGATGAGTAAGTTATGAAAAATCCTGATAAAGCTTTTTAAATTAGTCTGCTAGTAGCTATACTTTCATGTCATTTTCAGAATGGGTATAAAAAATGCAATAAACAACATGTTAGACATTCTTGATCCCGAAAAAAAGAAACCCATTCATGTAAGTTTTGACATCGACTCACTTGACTCCATTGAAGCACCCAGTACTGGCACTCCAGGTAAATAAAAAAAAACTATAATAGAAATTGTTTTTTTTTTTTGGAATTATTGTAAATAATGTTCTTTTGTTTAGTGAGAGGTGGACTGACACTTCGCGAGGCTATTTGCATGTTTGAAATCATTCACAAAACCGGCCGTCTTCGGGCCATAGACCTCGTGGAAATAAACCCAGCACTTAGCAGTGAAATAGACGCAAAGAAGACCATTGAAGCGGGCATCTTAGCACTGAAGGCCGCACTGGGATTCTCCAGACGAGGGACCGCTACGAAGGACTCAGACTTACCTTTGCCAACTCCTACATCTTAAAATATTACACATTGATTATAAACGGTGTACCTAGTACTGTTTTTCTTTTTTACTCCTACTCTATTTGCTTAGCTAGCTTAGGGTGTCTTGGTTATAGTGTGTTTGTTCTTTCTTAAATTTCCTTTCTTTAACCTTTATAAAAATAAAATGATGTGTCCTTCTATGGATGTTTTAACATATGTAGGTATATATGTTACCGGCAATGTCTATAATCCGGTATTCTATACAATACCTAGGTAATGTCTAGAATACCTAAAACGTGCCGGTAATGTATGAAATATAATTCATTTTATACTTTGCCTAGGTATTCTATACAATACCGAATGCGCGTCCGGTAATGTATGTAATGCAGGTAAGATTATAATGAAAAACTTCAGTGAGGAACTTTATTATGGTCTATATTGCACTTTTATAAGTCATTTTTCTTTTTTTTCAACTATCGATTTGTGTTCATAACAATCACTGTTATAAATTTTTCTCGTACTTTTTTTCTTCATTTATTTTTGTCCTACCAACGGAATTAAAAATAGTCAGTTGCCATAACTTTTTAAATCATAGTATCATTACTAAGGAATTTTTCGACTCATTTTTTTTTCTTCATTACTTTTTTCTTGGAAGTAGTTGGAAATTTTTAGTAAAAAGTATCAGGGTTGTGGTGCTTCGCCGACCGCTGCCGCGGCACGCTCGCTTCGCTCGCTCGGCTTGCACGTTGTATGGTCACCATTCAACCTCACACTCCTCCTCGCTTCGCTCGTCGTCGTACCTATTATTTTAATTGTGACTCTTCAAACTAATGGGACAGGACAAGGATTTGTCAAATCGTCAAAAATAGAGATGGGCCGAGTACTCGGTTTATACTCGGTACTCGGCGTACTCGGCAGGTTTTTTGGTACTCGGTACTCGGCCGAGTAACTCGGTATACTAATGCCGAGTACCGAGTACCAAAAAAGTAATATACTTTGTTTAAAGAAAGCAATATATTTAGGAAGATATAATTTAAACAACAGTGTTAATCAAAACGTAGATACTGATTAAGGAAATCTTTGACATCCTCAAGTAATAGAATCAAAATTATGCTAATGCATGAGTACTAGTGAGACAAAATTAAAGGAACAGTAATAAAAATAATCAATATTTAAAATTTCATAAATGTAAATTATGATGCCTTGTTTGGTGCCCTGCCCACCATTTGCCAACAAATTTTCTTCTAAATAAACTTGCTTTCGTTTGTACTTGTTTACGCGCGTGAAATTGGGAATTTGATAGAACCGAGTTACTCGGCCGAGTACTCGGTAAAAAAAAAAAATTAACCGAGTAATACTCGGTACTCGGCAAAAGTGTTACTCGGCCCATCTCTCGTCAAAAATTTTTACACTTTCATTGGTGCATTGTTTTAATTCAGTTAATTTTAATTATACAACCTGTTTCAAAATTATTATGAGCATATTATAGGTTATCATTGTTAAATATACACCAAAGTCTATTTATTTTACACATTGCCGGTGGTACAGCAGGCAATCTATACAATGCCCAGGAATTGTATACATTACCTAGGTAAAGTATTGAATTGAGAATAATATTCTTTTTATTTTATACATTGCCTGGGCGCCCAAGGTAACATTGCCTAGGTATTGTATAGAATACCTGAATTATACAGATTGCCGGTAACATATATAAATAACGTAATTGCTTGCTGACGATTTTAGTTTGTGCTCAGTGAAATTTTTGTTTGTTTGAGAGGGACTGGCCAAAATTGAACTATACGCCAGTTTCAAAATACAAAAAAAAAGTTTTGCCGTACCTACATAAGAACTACTTAATACTGTTATTTAAATATTATTTTTGTATGTTCAAACACTCGGAAGTATTTTTTTAATGTTACTCAACTTCAAATTATTCTGAATCCGGAGGTATGTCACTTTCCAATGATTGACTTAACAATTATATACAAACATTTATACTATCTCTACATAATATAACTACTATAGGTAGAATATTATGTGCGACGAGCTGAACCAACTATTTAAATAGTGTTGTTCTGATAAAAGCAAAATCTTTTCAAATGTTTACTACTTACATAAGAGCCGCGCGCTGAGTCTGTTAAACCCTTTATAAATGACCCTAAAATTAATAGAATTAGTCTTTTTTCATTAAGAATGACAAATAAATACTACTACTGTCTATTGTAAATTTTAGAACATACGTGATTAAAGTACTGAAATTCTTCAACTTCATTTATCAGAATGAAATATTCCGGTATGCTGAACATGGTAATATCCATAACTATCGTTTCCATTGTAAGATATTAACTATTCATTCAATCAACATGTTCTTGATAAGTTTAGCATGGGTAAGAGTATTTTCGTTATTCATTACTTCAAGATTAGATAAAAATTAAATATATGGCCTATATCCTTTCTTCAGCAGCATTTTCAGTTTTTAGAGCTTTTTTCATTCTTTATTCTTAAGTATATTACTTATGCGAAGACACATTTTTAATAGCGGAAGGAAAGGTAATGCAATTAGCAATAGGAGGCTAGGGTGGTAGATTATACAATTTCCCAAATAGGGTACATGGTTTTGAGGTGTTATTATTTTTAGTTATGGTTTATTCACTAGGACTACATCACATCCATCTAAACATATTACATTGTGGGTTATATTTATATCAATACATCTAAATTACAGGTTATAGCTGCTCTAACAATAGGCTACACACGTAACGTAAACTCCTTAGCATCAGATGCCAAGAAAGCGCTCATCGACTACTTCAAAAGTATATCGGACGTGGAGTCTCGCTACATCGTGGACAAGCACCTCGCCCGGACCGTGGCAAGACTTTACAACAACAGCGTCGGCGCCTTCCCCGTGTTTGACGTCAGTGTCAAAATTGACAGAAACCCAGTCGAGATACCGTGGGACACGGACCAAGTCGACAATAACCTTGACTTGAACACCGTGCCCCTACCGTATGCAGTGAGAGACAAGGCTCTACCCAAACACATCAATCAAGAAACTGTAGCCGAGACTTACGCGGATCCTATAGTCACGGAAAACAAAAAACTGAAGTTCAGAGTCAATAGTCAAGCGAAAGCTGAATTGGTTAATAATTATCCAGGTAAACGCGAGGAGAACGCTGAAGCAGCGTCATACGCAGAGTATGCTAATCCGGATTCTCAATTATTTTCCGGCGCAGGGCAATACTCTGGCGGTTCGTCTTACGGGTCATCGAACTACGCGCAAGTACCATATTATGACCCGCCGCTGGTAAAAAGAAATACTCAAAGATATATTAACGATGGCGGTATCCAGTACGCAGCTATTGAACGGGAAAACCGTAGAGATCGGAGGCGTAGAAACTAGATTCTAGTGTTATAATTAAAAAAATGTAATCATTTCATAGTTGGTTTTATTGTTGGTCCGACAAATTTTACAGTGAAAATATTACAGAGTTTCTAACATCGATATTTTAAGGCTGAAGTATTGAATTACATGATTTCCACAACTACGGACATACCAGTGACTAGTACGAAAACTTGATTGCCAACAAATAAAATTATACATTTAATTAACCAAGATATATACAAACAACACTGGTTTAGCACCGTGAAATTAAAAGTAGTATTTAGAAGTTAACCTGGGCTCGGTAATGCTTCTGGAATTTATTCGCCCTCACGGAAAGCTTCATTTGCCATTTAGCTTGAACACGCTTCATGAAGTGAATGTCACGGGCATTTCTGCAAACAAAAAAAAATATATGTTTAAATACATAATTAAAAAATAATAACAAACATAATTACAAATCTTCAACGCACTTAAAAAATAAACAAAGCTTTGCCCTATAAGTGTCGAAAGAAGGAACTAATGCCAGTATTCACCAACGTTACCCTAAACTGTTTCCTTACTAGGTGTCTATTACGTTAAGAAACCCCCAAATCATCCTCTTACCTAAATTCGTTTTCACCAATCAAAGAGCCCCCTAACTACGAACCACTTAGGTAAGTGACAGTTGTTTTAAGCTATAGTGATTTCAAGAACCGGTAACTTTTCCGACAGATATTTGTGGCACTATTTTTGCTGATTTCTCACAGTAATTTAGTTTTGTAAAATTCTTCAGGATAAGTTTTGCAGTCACCTAAAATATTTGATGCTAATAAAAGTCATTTTTTAATAAAAATATAGGCAAAATGGTAATGGTGCTTTTAAAAAATATAAAAGTTCATTCCGTAATGACTTTAACCATAGACAATTCAAAATTTCTAAACATTAATGTCATATAAAAACATCAAATCACAAAATCTTAAGGAAAGGTGTTGAAATCGGGTATAAAAAGCGTAAGATATACGCCCAATCTATATCGTCCCCGTAGAAGGAAAAGTAACCAACTAACAAAATGTGACTTTCGAGAAAAACGCAATTTAGTGTATTTTTTGTGGAAAAATCGTCATATCTTTTTTAATTTAAAAGATATAACTGTGGTTTTTATATATAATGAAAATTACGGTTTTATTTACAATATGTTGTTTTAAATTATAATTTTTAATGCACATGAGCAGAGATAAACGTTTAAAAAGCAATTATCTATTTTTCCCTCTTCATATAATTGTTTTTGTTCTTTAATTGGTTACTTTTTCATGTGAGTTGGGTATTTTTCCTACTTCATAAAGCTAAAAAAATGTTGCTGACGATTAGGATAAATGTTGTTATCTAATTTTCCCCCTTTTTATTAATAAGTGAATGGAAGTTAGGTTATTTAAGTATGAATCAATTTTATTTTATGTTTATAGAAGTAGTTAAAAATATATGTTAGATAAATGAAATGGTCCTCAATAGTAGTAGTGGTCTCCCATAGTACAAAAATACTTATTAAAACATAAAATTTTCGCATAATCAACATCATTTTAATTTTTAATCATCTTTACTTGCTGAACTTTCATTAGGGTAAACCGTGATAGATGCCCTGCTTTTTTTAGGGCGTCGTAATTTTTAACCTAACCAAATAAGTTATCATAGATTTTCTCAGTAGTTTTGTTGGTTTAACTATTCATTCAGCTATAAGAACGGTGTTTGTTCCTCCAACTATTACGAGTTCAGCACAAATTAAGTTCTTGCGAGGTAATTTTTTCAGGAATAGTTGCCTACCCTTATGGATAGATGCCTCGCTATGGAATAACTGAGCAGGATAGTTACCTATAGTAGAGGATAGATCTACCTATAAAATAGTCAAATTAAAAAAGAGTTCACAATGTTTGCAAAATATATTTTTTATACAATCCTTGGAATAATGTTATATAACCATAGTTAAAGATATGCATTCCTTTGGTCATAAATAATAACAGTTTTTAAGCTACAACTGACATTAATAATCTGACGAAATATTGATCCCCTCGTTTCAATGAAACTAAGTTTATGGCAGTATAATAATATTATTGCTGGGTATTTTTTTGCTTCTTATCTTGCATGGCAAGTACTGGTGAGGCTTGATAGTCCTTGCCGGTCCTATAATATCCTTCTTGTGAATGAAAGTAGAGGTCTAACAGTTGGAAGAAAAGATCTTTAGACTGTCATCGGGTTTTCTAAAAAGAAAACTAGATATATCTTAACTTACTATGTCACCAATAGGGCGACCAGCTGTTCAAGGTGATTTTACTCGTTTCGTACAAAAGTCCCTCGTTAACAACATTGTAACCGTCAAAAATGTATCTAATTATACCATATACTCGATATCTAAGAGGTATTTACAGACAGTCACACCCAGCATACTAAGAGATGATAAGACAACTTTTTTGTTTGAAGGAAATTTAATGCCGAACCGCATAGATGGTTAAGAAACATTTGTTAGCAGCCGGTGTAATAAACGACGACACTTGCTGCAAAAATTTACATAGCCCTGAATCTGCATCTATGTTTTGAAAATTATATTATCCTTTTCGCTAGATATAGTTGCCTCAGTAGTTTAGTGGGCTCTCGTTTCTGCACTTGGACTCAAGTTTGGTTCTTTGTGCGTAGTCTGCTACTAAGAGTTTAGCCAGCCTATATACGTACAGAAGCGCAGAAGTCCCCCTGGGTTATTCTTAAACTTTGTGGAGTGTCCTCGGTGTATTCCAGGATGGGGATTCTATAACGGTATGTTTCTTCAGTCTTCATGCAAGCTTTCTATAGTGGACTATCGCTGGAACCTACAATAAATAGATGTTTGTTGAAGGCAGTATGACTGGTGATAAACAAGATTATGTCTACTTTGGCAGAGCACAAAAACGCGGTCGGGTGATGGCAGTACTCCCTTCACAGCCGTCGGTCTGTTCCAATCGATTGTTTTTTCGATTTACGATTTGTTCTCACAGATAAGCGCGGAAAAGGCTATAAGGTATCGGCGACGTTGAGACAGGGCCTAATGGTGTTGCTTTTAGCCAGTTCATCTGCAACGCTATTGCCGTGAAAACCACGATGCTCTTTAATAACCATTGAAGTGCGACCTTAATTGTTTTTGCAACCTTCTCCAAGCCTAAACGAAAATCGTTTATAAAGCCTGAGCTAACAGCTTCACCTTCAAGTGACCGCAGAATAGAGGCACTATCTGACACTATTGGAATATTACTGTTGGTAACTTTTCGAGGATGTAGTCACCTCATTTGCATAATCCAATGATGGCCCACACATCTTTTCTGACAACTTTACAGCTGGACCTTTACTATAGCGATCGCTGTTATAGTCACAAATAGCAGGATAGCCAAGGACTAGGGGACTTCTTATTTGTCACGTCATTTGGAGAAAGAGCAAAGCCTGAATCAGTACTTTCCATGCGTGGTAGATATTTTCTCTTTGTTTTACAAATAACCAATAGACCCATGGTACGTAACGTGGAATATTCTATTAAATAATCACACAGCAATTATATTATTGTAAAATAATTTAATTTGGTTCGTTCAAACGAGTAAATCCTTTTTTCATCAGATTATTATAAGTTTTATATCAGTTGTAGCTTAAAAACTGTATATTATTTATGAACACGGAAATGAATATACTTATTTAATTACTTTTTTTATTGACTTAAAAGTCAACTTGCCTATAGTAGGCAACTTTCCAGCTCAGTTATTCCATAGCGAGGCATCCATAGGGGTAGGCAGGCACCTATCCCCAAAAAAATTGTTTTGCAAGAACTTCCTGTATGCAAAACTCGTAATAGCTTGAGAAACAAACACAGTTTTTAAAGCTGTATGAATAATTAAATAATTGCATAAATTAATAGATTATACTGATTCAGTTTTCTGAATTTCTGAAACGCGCCAAAATAACTAACTTACTAAACATTACTAACGTTTCACATATGCGTACTTCTAAATGCCTCTCAAGTGTCAAGGAAGAATTCACTAATTACACTTAGTTAATTTTTTTGGCTTATCTTAGGTTATCTAAACCTGAAAATATAATGGGAAAAACAACCAAAATGCTTTATGTAGTTTTTAAATAAGAACAAGGTTTATTTTTCTTACATAATGTTAGTTGTGTAGTTTTGCCTCCCTGTTTCTTTAAACATTGCGAATTATCTATTTGGGCTTCTAAAGGGATATTTTAATTTCTAAAGTAGTTAGGAATACGCTGATTGGACAGAAAGATGCGCTATATTATAATGCTAACGAAAATACAATAAAGTGAATTTTGACAAAATGTTAGTTGGTTACTTTTCCTTCTACGGGGACGATATATTTATGAAAAAACCAGCGATTCAGACGAACTACATTCACACATTATTGGATACAAAGATAAATTGTGAGCACATCCCTCCCGCACTAGCTGCCTTAATGAATAAACGCAGGGGTTATTCCCATAGCAGTCATGGCAATCTGAGTTACAGAATCACCCCGCAGGTTAGGAGGTAAGCGCTGTCTGAAATTGTGTTGACAGGTGTCAATAAATATGTATACACTCACGATTGTTTGAATTGCAACGCAGTTCTATTTTGAAGAACACTCCGTTAGAAATACTAAGAACTAAAGCTTCACATGCGTTAATGTATAATGTATAAGACACTTACTTGGCGGCCAAAGCTTGTTCTTTAGGTGCCCAGCCGAGCGCGCGGTATACCCCCAGTAGCTTGTGTAGTTTACGGTCAGATTTCTTAACTAAAGCCTTACTATCGCTGGAAAGGTTCTGCTTGTAATATCTGAAAATAAATACATAGACTTATTATCAAGGCTTTGTTATTGATTTTATACCAAACTTTTATGGTGAGAGTTAACTTTAGATAGGTGTTTTTTAAATATTACTGACCTCATAAGTGAACGGTGTCCAACAGTGATTCCGGATGGTAACACCAGCTGGTAATCATCACTTTCCAATGTAGCTGGACCTTCAACTTCGTGGTCAACTTCCATCTTGTCCTCGCCTTCTGGTTGGTCAGGGTATGATGAGCTGGAGATTTTTAAAAATATTGTAGTAAGTAAAGGTTTAAAGGTTTTAATATAATGGAATTGTCAGAGCATGTTTGGCAAACATATGAGATAGTTTAAATAACCTCAAATTAAAAAAAGCATTCTGGAGCCATTTAAAAACTTTTACTGTTAATTCAAATATTAATAATGCAAAGAATAATTGCAGATTCAATAAAATTCTCTTCTTACAATTTATAAAAGTACATTATGGATTTGCTTGCAGGCAGCTGCTTACACAAAGTGAAATTTACCCATATTTAGAGAGTACTTTTTTCACAGTTTTTCTTATTTATTTCCTTACTTTGCCCAACTCTTTACTTAACTTTTCGATTGAATTCTGTAATTCTTGTATGATTACTAAACAAACCTGTAGTCGTAGTAATCAGCATATTCAGCAAGTGCTATCCCCTCATGGACCATCTTGCAGTGTCCCTTACTGACCATGTGTGCCTGGGCTGCCTCCATGGAGTAGAAGGTACGTCCTACCTCATTACACCATAGACACATAAATCCACGAGAGATCTGTAAAAGACATAAGTGGAATACTTAATAAGAATCATAAGTCAAAATAAGTATGAAACGTCATATATCAAAGGAATACCAGTAGCTTAGGGCTGCAGATAGGTTATAAAACATTTATAAAGTAAAATAAGTTTTTACCTTTTCACCCAAATAAAGCAGTAGTCCTTTTATATCAACACAAAATTCTACATCAGGTATGAAAAATGAGTGCAACAGTGACATATGCTTTAGATTTTTTACTATGGTCCTGCTGTGGTGGCTACAGAACAAACAGTCCTGTGGCTTTATAAGAGAGTCGCTGCCGGCTACACGACATTCTTCCCATTCATCAGAATCCAACTAGAATTAAAATAATAAGATATTAATTAAATGATGTATAGCAAGAATATATTGCGTCATTAACTGTAATTTTAATTTACCTCCTCTATTTCAGAATCAGTCTCTACATCATCCCCGGAATGATCTGCATTGACAACTACAAACTTCCCTGGAACACCAGGTTCATTTCCGTCTATTTTAACAAAACTGTCAGTATCAGAGTGGTTACTGCCTTGCTCCTCTTGTTTCTTCTCCTTCTCAACATAATTATCTTCAGCTTGCTTGTGTTTTTTACTGTTTAGGTGATTGTTAAATGCATTCTTTGTGTTAAATAACTTCGAACAGCACTTGCAGAACTCTGACACATCTTTGCTCTCTTGAGCAGCCTCTCTGTGTTCTTTGGCTCTAGTTTCAAACTCCTCTAGGGTCACAGGCAAAAGAGATGCGACTTTCCTCTTCAAGTTATATCTGTGCCAGTCTAACTTGTAATGTTCACGTTGGAGATCAGCTGTTTGAAACACAACTTGGCATGTTATGCACGTAAAAGAATCTGGCATTTTTAATATTAGAACTTGAACAAAGAATTGAAGGCGATCGATAAAACACACAATAACTTTTATTGCACAAATAGTACGCAATTCTTTATTGCGCGTAAACTCTTAACTTTCTTGCTTACAGTTGCAGTGTAGTAAATAAATGTTCAAGGATAAACGAGGACAAGATCATGAACACGAACTAACCAACCAAATGAAATAAAAACAAAGAGGTTAGGTTTTGATGGTTATAAATTAAGTGTGTAAGTGAGAAAAAACATCTATAAGTTGGAAAGAAAAGGAAGGATGAAATCTGTCAAATATACTGGTCCGAAATTGCTGTCAGCGCGCTTTCTGCACTATTTGCGTGCACACGGTCGGTCCATTAATACGAACGTTTGCATACTCTGAGCAATCTGACGTCATTAGTGACGTCACCGTTCTGTGCTTACAGTGCAAACAAAAGATAGGTAGTGCACTGTGTGCAGCAATGTCAGATGAATGTCAGTTAATGTGAAATATGTCAAATTGTCAAAAAAGTTGTTGGAAAAAAATATCAACCTTCATTCATACGGTGTTTTGTTTTTATTTTGTCTGGGTTATTTTCTTTAAACATTTAATACACAATGTCGCTAATCAACACAGAAGTGTCTTGCGACGATACAGGAGGGACGATAAAACTTAGCTTGACTCCAGAACAATACGACCGAGCTACCAGAGGTTGGTAAAACTCACTTTCTATAAATATTTTGTACCATATCACAGTTGTGCTGATCGTCTTTAATCTATTCTTATAAAGCTGTTTCTTATTAATATATTTTCAGATTCAGCATACTTACAACAATTAGTTTACGAATTCAGAAGTTAACAACAACAAGAAGCTGAACATCATACTGAGTCTGAGAGTTACGAAACATTGCAGCCAAATACGAGCAAGAAGATAGTAGTTGTAAGACTCCTGAATTTTTCCAGAATGACATAACATAGAATTGTCTGATCGTAAAGATTTTGAGAAGTTCTTAGCTACTAAAAAAGTTTTAAATACATATTTGTTTGCAGTAAGTCTGTCTTCATTCATCTGGACGATTGCAGCAGTCTTGTTGCTTTTGTCACTATATGAAGAGCAAACTGAGAATTTTTCTCAAAAGCGACACAAGAAGGTTTGGGAAGAAATTGCACAAACATCTTTTAATGTCACCGGACTTCAATGCCAGACCAAACTAAATGGACTAAAAAGGACCTATAAAAAGATATAGGACCATAATGTCCATTTTTTGAGGTATGTTTGCTGCTAGTGTATACTAAGCTAAATTAGGTATATTTAGTAATGTGATTATGAATTAGAGAGGGCTTTCGCTTTTTGAAAATTTGTATTAAATGAATATGCGCTTAGATACTGTTAGTCTAGGTAACTGACAACTAGCACTAAACTAGAGCTATTAAAGATCTAATGGAATGTAAATATATAAACGACTATATACATTCTACTTGATAGGCACAGGTGTTAGTATGGTCTGTTATAAAATTGAAATGCATTAATTGGTATGATGTCTCATACAGACACTTGGTAAAGGTGTGATTGCTTGTTAAGTTACCATTTCTTTTTTTTCTTAACTAAACCTATTATTTTGGTTTTTTGTAGAGAATGCATGAACTCTTTAGTGGTACAAGTTGTGGCTTCTGATAGGGGGTCATTCCCTGCAACATCCCAACAATACATTGAAGGAAACGAAAATTCAAGACCCAGCAAAAAAAATGTTTCTGAGCTTGAAAAAATTGTTACACTTATAAATGATAAACAAAAAAAACGCCAAGAAAGGTTTGATAAAATGTTAGAAATTAAGGAAAAACACCATAAAGAAAAACTGTCTGTGTAAAAGATTTTTTAAATAGAATCCTACTAATATTATAAATGTGAAAGTTTGTGAGGATGTATGGATGGATGGATGTATGGATGTTTGTTACTCTTTCACGTAAAAACTACTGGACGGATTTTGATGAAACTTTACAGTAATATAGCTTATACATCAGATTAACATATAGGGTACTTTTTACCGCGGGAAAACTTTTCATTCCCACGGGAAACCGACTTCTACGCGAACGGAGTCGCGGGCGGCCACTAGTGTGATATATGTGATTCCTCTGTTTGTAAATTAATATTAATTCTGATCTCCTGTTTTACTATTTGATCTCCAAATGTTTATAATCTAAGTTTTTTTAACTTTTATTCTTGTTTTTAGTCTGTTTTCTAATAAAAATAAGAAAAGATTTTAAAATGTGCATTTTATAAGTTAACAATTATTTTATTGGTGGACATAATTACCTATATATTTTTTTTAATTTAGATACTTTATCTCAAAATGTATAGAATTCAATATTAATAAGA
The DNA here is from genome assembly GCA_916618145.1 of Emmelina monodactyla. NCBI lineage: Eukaryota > Metazoa > Arthropoda > Insecta > Lepidoptera > Pterophoridae > Emmelina > Emmelina monodactyla. The sequence goes on along the minus strand of OU745304.1, from coordinate 6,844,154 downwards.
TAACTTTTATGTTATAAATATGTTGACTCTTTTAATATCTGTCTTTAAGTATCTGTGATTTGTAGTTAATAAGATCTCCGAAAAATTATCATGTTAGATTAATCTTGTTAGTTTTTGTTAAACTTAATTTAATTTGTTGTACTTACTTTATGTAATGGATGCAGGATTATTTAATGAAACATTAGGTTCTTAAAATAAAGAATTTAATAAAAATTATACTGTTTCAGTTATTTCTTATAATTAGATTCGCAACAAGTAATTACATAGATATATAGAAGTGCTCAAAGAAAGGATGAAAAAATTTAGTTATTCACACCTAAAGTGCGTCTTAAACGTTTCTGCCGAATAGCCTGGGATGTCTTTATAAATATACAATTTTTCACGTTGACTCTTTCTGGTGATCCTTTGTGATTGCATTCAGGGGCGGATTAACAGTCTCGGCCGCCCTAGGCCCCAAGACATCAGCCGCCCCTTTTTAACATCCGCCATATAGACTACTCGAGAAATAGGTTTTTGATCTCTTTGAATTTTTATATCTCCCTTAATGTGCTCAGATCTCCGTTGATCTCCGTCCATCTCGTACTTTATATACTCTATACAGGGTGATTGGTAATGCGATACATTCCTTCTAAGAGTTTAAAGAAGAGCTTATTTGCAGTCAATTGAAACATATCATTCCATGTCCGAAAATTGATAATTTCTGAGATATGCACCATTGAAGTTTTTTTTATAAAAAAAAAACTATTTTCGTAGTTCAAATGAATTTTTTTAGTGAAAAATTCAAAATTAAGTTTAATGTCTTGTTGTTTTATGGTAGCTTGATAACTAAAATGATATTTTAGATTAAAATTGTCTAAAAAAATCGGCCTTATTTTATAAAAAGTCAAGAAACCAAGAACAACTTTTAAGAAAAAAGTATTGTGATAATAAATAGTGATTTTCTAAAAAAAAGTCCTAGTAACAACATTATTCAGACTTTTTTTAGAAAATCACTATTTATTGTCATAAGACTTTTTTTTTTAATTGTTCTTAGTTTCTTGACTTTTTCTAAATTAAGGACGATTTTTTTAGCAAATTTCAATATAAAATATCATTTTAGTTATCAAGCTACCATAAAACAACAAAAGATTAAACTTAATTTTGTTTTTTTAACTAAAAGGATTCATTTGAACTTCTAAACTAGCGTTTTTGATAAAAAAAACTTAAATGTTGCATATCTCAGAAATTATCAATTTTCGGACATGGTATGATATGACTTAATTGACTGCAAATAAACTCTTCTTTAACCTCATAGAAGGAATGTATCGCATTACCTATCACCCTGTATAAGTTTTCGTAAATACATCTACGTACATCTTAGTACATATAATTTATTTAAAAAGTTGGCGCACCTATGTATGTAAAGCCTAAGCAGCGCCTGAGTGCGAAACCTATGAAGCGCCTTTTTTAGTCGGTTTAGATAATTTCTTCAACTATGGTGTATTAAAAAAAAACAATCCGGCGCCCCTCTTGCTTGCGCCGCACACATCGCACGTATGGGCGGCTCGGCCCTGTAGATGAGCATTTAGGGCGGCCGCATACACTCGGTTTCCTGATTAGGTTTTTCTGATCCAGAATTCAGATTCGGAAACCTGAATGCTCAATTTTCATACAAAATGTTCAACACGACGCACACGTCCTTACTATTTCCGAACGGAAAAATACCCATTTTGTATGAAAATGTGTGTCTGCGGCCGCCCTTAAGGATGCGGTATAGATCGCGCCGTGCAGTGCAGCCCGCCCAACATACACCAAGATAAGCTTTTTTGATGATTAGGCCGCCCCCTAAATCTGGCCGCCCTAGGCCCGGGCCTACACGGGCCTTAGGGTAAATCCGCCACTGATTGCATTGTTAGCACAATACCCAGAATTTCCTCTTCTTCGCTTGAAGATGGCTCTGAATAATCATCTTCACTGTCTTCTAATAAGACATTCATTAAAGTGAATATGTCAATTACTGTGACAAATAACCGACAAAACAAATAAAGGCGCAAAAATCAAGAAAACAATCGTCTCAAACAAGTTTCCATACACTACGCCGCCAGCTGTCAACTTGTCAACATGTAACTGTACGAACAGTGCACATAATACCGGTCCAAATTGATATCAGTGCTAACGTTTGTGAGTAATGAAATCTTTTTTGGTCCACGCATTTGCACGCTTACCAACGTTTTCACGTTAAAGGACCACGACAAAAGTGTAGGTTTATTATTTTCCATTCGTTCATCGTGCGTTCAACCATTGAGACACTAATGATCGGATATGAAAACCATACAAAATAAAAATGCATGCCTCAGTAATAAAAAAAGATATAAAATGGCTTCATTTTTACTTTGCTATGTAGTTATCAATTTATTTCGCTTTTGCGTCAGAAAAATTGCCTTAATCCTATAGATTTTTACATATACAATGCACAACATCATGGCACGAGAAGGGTAGAAAATATATAGAAAGAAACTTATAGATTTTTTTATATAGGTAGTCTTAGTCAATTCATTCGTGTTAGTTTTATAAAATGACACTCAGATTTATTCATTGCTTTATCTACTCAATTTAAGGATTTTCGTAATTAAACTTTTGGTTAAATTGGATGAATGTGATATTCGCATCAGACTTAATTTAAACACGAAATATTGTTTCAAAGACGACCATTTAGTACATTAAATGAACTTCCTATTTACAAAATCGTATATGATATCCAACTGACAATACATTACATATCAATAACATAATCGTTTAATGCTAACAGTGGAAACAGAAAAGAGATATATACTATATGTATTTATTTATTTAAGAGTTAGTGCAGCGATGTCAAATTCAACGTGACTGACTGTGTTTGTTTTAAATATTTTCTGTTGCTGTCATTATTGACATGTGTTATTGCTAAAATAGCGACCCAAATTGATTTCAGTGCAAACTTTTGGGTCTAATGCTTTTTTATATGCGGCGCGTTTGATCGTTTGCTAACGTTTTTTGTTTATTCATATAACAAGCCGAAGGAAATCATTCAATTTTTGACACTTGTCAAAGTTATTCATTCATTCTTTCCAGTTTCCACTTTTCTACATTCCAAAATTACCAAATAAACTTTTTATTGCCTAAATTTATTTGCCTATAGTGTTTTATTTACATACTAAAATGAACATTTAGCCAATATAGATACAAAATGATTTTCTAAACATTCCAAAGTGCGTAAATAAACATGCTGGAAACTGAAGAAGTTGATGAGGATTACTTTACTCCAGTAGTCAGGTAAGATACCAAACAGATCTCAATGAAAGTAGTATAAATACATATTATCTAAACAGGCATATAGAATATAGACTATTACGACAAAAAAGTATGAATTTAATATGTATAACAAATTGTATTTTGTATAAACGATTACTTTTTCAGTACTTCATTAGCCGCTGTATTTTTTAAAAAGCCTGAAGAGGAGGCTGAAAATGAGTCCCTAAAATATACACCACCTAAACCAGAAGCACCTGTAAAGACTGAACAATCCAAGACAACACATTGTGTATATGCTTGTGTCCTTTATGGATACAAATGGTAATTAATTTGTCTTATCATTATAACATTAAAGTAGGTCAACAATTAAGTAGTTTTATTGTGTTAAAGTGTAGCTACTCATTCTAGTGATAAAATGCAATCACCTAATTACATGCACTCATTGAAACGGTACTACATACTTCTTCTATTTAAATTAATAAAATTAGATAAACTTTTAAACTAAATATATTTTATACTTCTATCGGCCTGATTCTGAAAAATCTCTAAACCAAATTAAAAACAAAGCCATCTTAACTTAACACATATTTTTTATATAAAAGGGCAAGTATATAATTGGTTGTACATTTAGTCCAAATTATAAAGGACACTCTATAATGCATGCAAATTTTAGATTGGCAGGAGTGCAATAACTACCATCTGTTGTACCTATATCAGCAGAAACTAATTACTTATAGCTATATTTATTATTTGGTATAGAGAGTTTTAAACTGGAATTGGCATCTTTGTATAGATAAATTATTTTTATTTATTTTGCAGGGCCAAGGAAGAATACACACCAAAAGGAAAATTAGGTTTTGCTATAGTAAAATCACAAAAGACTGGAGAGTCAAATATTGTGCTTTACAATTCTAGTAAGGAAACTTTATCACAGGCTACAATCACACCACAGTTTGAAGGAACTGTCAAAAATAACACAAATATTTCATATTATGATAATTCCAAAAACTATTGGAGCATGTATGGATCAGAGGAAGAAGTTAAAACAATCAGAGATACACTAATTGCACTTAATGCGCAAATATCTCATTCTGTACAAACTTCCAACAACAATCCACCGAAACAGAAAAAAAATGTTATGTATTATTCAACAAAAAACAAAAATGACTTTCTATCTGAAGAAGGTAGTTTTACAGAAGGATCAGATATTGAACCTATGAAACAATACATGGCCACTGTTTTCAATAAACCGATACCACCTAGAACTGCCGTCCCTCTCAAGTCTGCACTTCGCAAAAAACAACAAATTGATACATCTGATTCTGATACAGAGCTTGATACGAAGAAAATAAACAAATTAGTGAGACTCAAAACAGATAATCCAAATACCAACTCAGATATTGGTATTAACACTATTCGCATTAAGAAAGAAACTTCCAAGGGCCGTAGGAATGAAAATCCAACTCTTACTATGTTCTACCCTACTTCTAGCAACAGTGATGTGAGTGAGAAGAAACTAAGCAATTCGGAACTCAGAAACAACATGAACAAAATAAGTGAAAAAATGGAAGAACTACTCAACAAAGTACATGCAATAGATTCACAAAGTTCTTGCAATCATAACTTTCAATATGAAGTCACTCAAAAACTTCTAGGAGAATATGAAAAAAAAATCAGCTACTATCAGAATTGCCTCAAGGAACTTGAAACTGGAAAACCTAAGATAAACAATGAGCTAATTTTGGAATTGCAGCATACTAATAAACAAAAGGATTTAGAAATTTCAAAGCTGTGTGAACAAATAAGGTTGCTCAATAATAAAATTGATTCATTATCCAGCCAGACCCTTGTTCAGGAAAAGAATTTTGGACAACAAATTTTAAATCTACAGCATCATGTTATTACTGATAGGCCTGATATGTCGCCACCTGCTAACAAAAAGAAATTGGATAAAAAATGTAAAAGTAAAGCAATCAAACCTGACCAAATCGAAGAAATTGTAAAAACACTAATGTATGAAGCAATACAAACAATGTTGGATTACTTAGAAGATGACATGTCGTACACAGGGAAACATGTCAAAGATGTATTAAAATCTAGCGTAAAAAACATATCAGTAAAACTAACAAATGAAAATGTATGATAAGCAATATTATGATTTATTTTATTAATTTATGAAACATTTAAAACATATACATTTCATAAATCCGTTAATTATGCATCTTAACAATGATTTACATTATAATAATTGACATAAAGGCAATAAAAGATTAAGTACATATTATTTCTGTGTTTTTTTTATCAAAGGAAGTTAAACTTTTCGCGACATTATCTTAAAAAGTTAGTTTGTAAATAGGAACCTACATACAAATATACGAAAATATTTCAAGTTGGAAACAAAATAACATTGGGCTTATGATTTTGAAGTAGCCTAGCATTCGCCGGATTTACGAATATAAATCGGAGACCCAAATGCCTTTGCCTGTCGGGCCCTGCATTCGAATAGGCACATGTTGTTGTAAGTATTGCCGTCTGTGGCGCACATGGGTGCTAGGATCCGTGAGCAGGCACATTGATGGTACTCGCGGGCCGGCGCTGGGTCAGCTATAGCACAGACCACCACGAAGGCAAGCAGGAAAACTGGGAATAAAAATATTATTAGTACTTACCATTGTAAAAATACTAGTGGCCGCCCGCGACTCCGTTCGCGTGGAATTCGGTTTCCCGTGGGAATGAGAAGTTTCCCGCGGTAAAAAGTACCCTATGTCCTTTCCCAAGTTAAGAGTTCTTTCTTCATACCAAATTTCATCAAAATCGGTTCAGTGGTTTAGGCGTGAAAGCGTAACAGACAGACAGAGTTACTTTCGCATTTATAATATTAGTAGGGATAAGTAGTAGTAGTTTGGTTATTTATAATATTCTAGAATAGAATCTTTAACAAGAATAAGAAGGTATATATTTTAATTGAAATTATTATTTTGCGATGACACTTGAGATAATAAATATCTTTATAGATTGGTAGGTACTCAATAAAGCGTAAAGTAAACTGACTTGTCTTTGATTTCACAGAATTTTGATTAAATGCAATAAATAGGTATGTAACTATAACATACTACAACTACGTTAGGAAGTTATTTATTTTTTTAGTGCCTGTAAGTAATAGGTAAATGCAAATTAAAACTTGCGGTGTGCAGTTATTTTATTTACACTTACTTAATAATATAAATAATACTTACAAACTTTGCGATCCATTGTTATGATTGATATGTTTTGTTCGATCGTATTTTGTAGAGCGCCCGAAGCTACAGCAAAGTACAATGATCAACTTTCACTAAACGAACGTCGTTTAATTTATAAAGGTAAGTACTGTCAGCGTTATCTTAACGTTTCCGCTTGATAATCCTGCAAGGATAATTAGGAAATCGTTTTATTTATAGGTACTTAACTTTAACAAATTCGCAAGGTTAATAATGACCTAGAATATCTAATTGAACCTTATCGTGCTAACACCGTAACTGAATGCGCAGTTTACAAGGCACTGATGTCATGTAAAGTTATTCTTACCGTGTCTGCGGTTTTTCCCGAGATATTCTCAGACAATATTTATAGTTCAAAACTAATAAACTTACCTGCGTAAGTACTTAGGTACCTACAAGTTCTTTCCTGCACAGAGTCGGCCGTTGAACAGTGCCCATTTATATGCAACACGATTTCTTTTATACGTAGTAGGCATTATATATTAAGCTAAGCTCATTTGCTCAGATAATTTATCACCTATGTGCATACAGTATGACTCAATTAAATGTAATTGCATTCCTTTTATCCTTATTTATTGCAAAGTTAATACTTAGGTGAATAGGTGCCACTGCAGGTAACTTACCAGCCTAACATTACCTACATTCATTAATCAAAGGTGATATGTTATGATATCTTTTAATCTTTAGATTTACGTGTTTTGATCAGCCAAGATTGCTTTAACTTTACTTAAACTTAAAACAGATCTAGCATTAACTATTGTATTCAGTATCTTACAAATTTTATCAATGCGAAAGTTTCTGCTTTCACGCAAAAAATACTGAAAGGATTTAGATGGCAATTGGTATACGGATTTAAACATAGTGCACTCTTTGCTGCGGTAAAGTACCTATCCCTTTTTCACGAAAAATCCGTTTAGCTGCGGGTTAAGCAATTAATGACATATATTTTACTTTAGATTAGATACCTACCTAAGTTAATTGAAATGTTACCGGAAAACTGGAACTAAATTTAACTTATCTATATTTTTGAGTAACTAACTACCTACTTAACCTTTCTTATCTGTTCAAGCGTTCCCATACAAGAAGATGGACAATCTAAAAGAATTCCCTCCCTTCCCTTTGAATTCGTTTTAAATTTCTTAACGATACAGATCTCGTAATGTTCGTCTTGCTTTATATTAAATAAAAATAATTAAATACTGAAAAAAAAAAACATTTTTATTCCATTAACCGATAAACACCGCTATAACAAAGTACCTACCTACTATAATTTACCTCTTAACTAAGACGTAACTAGTGTAGCAGGAGCTGTACCATTCAGATTCATTTTTTTCACTGTACAGTCTGGTAAAGTTGTAAGCACTATATGTAAATTTCGATGTTAGATTAGAGATTAGAGAGTCATCATTTTTAATCGAAACTGAGACAGAAGTTCAAATTGTAAAACGTAATTAAGAGTTAAGAGAAGGCTCTCGTAGAGCGAAGACCAATCAGAAATCAATGAGAAAAGGGTTATTCACGACAACAGAACAGTGCCTCAATCACGAATATTTTGCAAATTGCTTGGTAAACGTATTTAGTCTCATAAAAAAACGAAAACTGTATGAAAACGAAAGCGGAGGTAGACGATAGAAGCGATCACGAAGCACCTTCATACCGCTAATAGTTAATTCGATACGAAAGCGCTGTTCACGTCGCTTATAATGATACATTCATTAAATATCAATAGTCGTTGTCGCTAGATTTAGTTACTTTTACATCCACTAGCTACGCTATCTACATATTTTTTCTTATGGTGGATCCACACCACCCGGCGGCATGTGCCGACGGCCGTGCCGCCGGCCTGGCCGCCCGGTTTGTGCGCGGCATCCGCAACAAAGCCGGCGGCCACTTTGCCGCACGTTCCCGCCGGCAGCGCAGTATAGCTCAGATAACAGTTATAATGATCAAAGTCTTCAGACTTTAATGGAACTGAATTAGGGCGATATCTTCACACTTTTCACACGTTTAAAATTATTTTAATAAAGACCGAATTCTTTTTCTGAGTACTTCGTTGTATTTATATAACAAACTTATTCAAAAAATACATTTTGATTCCCCACACTATACTCGGTGCTGCCAAGGTAGTTGACCCTGTTCAGATATAAAGTTGAAGCTCATTTCTAATAAACGCTGCCACAAAATTTGCGGTATATTATATTTGTCTGAATATTATGAATTTGTGTAGTGTAGAATTCCACTGAGGAATTTCTATAACTTCGCCTTATAAAATTATGCAGGCCATCACGACAAGATTTGCTCTCTGAGGTTGTAAATTTAAACGTGTATGAAGAATCTGGAATGTCTGTGTCAAAATGCCAAATGCATCTTCTACAACCATGCGTCCTCAACTTATTCTGTAATTGAAGAAAGCTGCGCTTGCCGGCGGCTGCTGGCGACATTTGCCGGCGGCTTTTTTGGAGGCTTTGCTTGCGGTAAGCCGCCGGCAGTGCCGCCGGGTGGTGTGGATCCACCATTACAATACGCTTCGCTTTCTTTTCGATAGTTATTCGTATTTAAGCTACTCTAGAATTCTAGATAAAGATTCAAGCCCGCCGCGCTTTGAGTATTTGACCAATATTATGGTTAAAATACTCAAAGCCGCCGCGTGTATTAATAAGCACATAATTATCATTATCATTACATATAATAAATACAAGTCGCTAATCGTGTCTGTGTTATGTTTGTTCTCAACTCCTCCTAAGCCTCTTAACGATTTTAATACGGTTTTTTACATTGTGTAGCGTGGGCGGGTCTTATGGCTCCTCAACAGAATAGGTCATCACGGAGAGCGTATGTAGAGGGCGCTTGAGTAAAGTGAGAGCGTAGAAGTGGTGAAGAATGGGTTATGACGCGGGGAATGGCCATGGGATAGGACCGGAGTCGGATTTTTAGTCGCACACAGTACACCAAAGTGGTATTCGAGTCAGAACTCAATCAAGTCGATTCGGCACATCTCTAGCTAGCTAATGCTTGTCCGTAAATAAATACGTACGTACGTAGTATGTACACGAAGTATCTCTTCTTAATCTGTGCAATTGATTGATTTGGAAGGCGCGGAACTTTGAACTGAGTACACGTAATTTTCGTAAAAGTTTTCTTAAAAATCTAAAGTTCGTCTTATTTCTGCTAGAATTATCTGCTTTGTATAATTTACTAGATATAATTCGCAAATAAATCTATTGAAAACCATGGGGAAGGCATCAGGAGGAAAAAAAAGGAAAAAGCGGGAAGAATCAAAAACGGAGGTGGAGGATGTGGTCAGCTCAGATACTTCTTTATCCGATTCGGAGTCCGAGTCGGAATCAGAGAAGTATAAAACATATTTTGTTAGTGATTATAAAAGGCGGTACCCAGAGGACTCTCCGGCCTCGGAGTTTGTTGTATTTTTGGAGTCGTCAGACAGCCTGCGACCCCTGGGTTCAAGGGATCTAATTTCCTTGTCTAATCATATTAGACGCTTTAATAAGGGAGTAAAATATTTAAGAAATATCAATAAATATAAAGTAGGAGTATTTTTTGAAAAACCTGGTCTTGCAAATGCTTTCCTTTGTAATCAAACCTTCCTCAAAGATTACCAAATGAGCGCTACCATACCAGCTTCAACAACCGAAATTACAGGTGTTATTTCCAATATTGACTCTAAACACAGCAATAAAAAAATATTTACCATGCTGTCTTGTTATAAAAAAATTATTTCGGTGCGTAGATTTTTAAGACGCGAAAAAATTAATAATATTATTAAGTATATACCGACACCAACTGTTGCTATTACCTTTGCTTCATCAGTTCTACCTGAATTTGTTGACTTAGCCGGATTCAGACATACTTTAAAAACATATATACCTCCATTAAAACAATGTTTTAAATGTCTTCGTTTTGGACATATGGCCAAATATTGTAAAAATGATATTAAATGCTCTATTTGTAGTGACAACCACAATTTTAAGGAATGCAAAATCACTCCAGATAAGGCAACATGTTTTCATTGTAAAGGCAACCATATTAGTATTTCTAAGGACTGTCCTATTAAAATAAAAAAAATTACAGAAAATAAAAATAGGCATACTAAGAATACTTCATTTGCAGATATAACAAATTTGCAACATTTTCCCCCTTTACAAAGAAATAGCAAACCTCAAAATGTTCAAACAGACTTAGTTACTTTCCTTAACAACAATGAAACAGCTTTAAATGTTTTAGTCGAATCTATTGTGAAAATTCTTACACTAAACAAAACACAAGACACAGCAATAAATTCTAAACATATTTTACAGATACTGACTGATACTCTCAGTAAGAAAAAACCTAATCCATCCTCTTCACACACTTAAAAATATTACAGTGGAATGCTCAAAGTATATTGAGCAATAAGAACATTTTAACTCAGTTTTTATATTCTAATGAAATACACATTGCAGTTATCTCTGAAACTTGGCTTAAATCTCATCATAAATTTAATATTAAAGGCTATACTATTGAAAGAAATGATTGTGGCAATGATCACAATGGTGTGGCAATCTTAATACATAATAGTTTAAAATTTGATAAAATTGATACATTGTTTGATGATTCTTTACAAAATATAGTTATAAAGTTACATTTGAATAAAAAGTATATTACAATAGCAAGCTGCTATTGTCCGTCTTCAAGCAATCCTAGCTTCTCAATAAAAAAGTTCGAACAGTTTGTTAACAGCTTGCCTTCTCCCGTCTTAATTGCTGGTGACTTTAATGCACATCACACAAATTGGGGTTGTAACTCTATTAAACCTAGAGGTCGTGAATTGTTGAATTCATTAGATGAACTTGACTTGATCCTTCTTAATACTGGGGTAACTACAACAATTGGCAGTCACAAATGGAAACCCAGTGCCATTGACTTGACAATGGCTAGTCCATCTTTGGCATTGTCTTGTGAATGGCGAGTTTCTGATTGCCCATTGGGTGGAAGTTATCATTTGCCAGTTTTCATAGAAATACTAGTAGAATCCTCTTCTTCTTACTCTCAACGAGATGTTTCTATTGCCTCCAATAAATATTTACTTAATAAAAGCTTAAATCCTCGATTAATTAACTGGAGCCTTTATAGTCGTTTGGTAAATTTCAAACTTGAAAGTTATTGTGTTGATGCATTTAATTCTTTGAACAGTTATTCGGAGTTTTGTAATATTTTACTTGACTCTGCACGTCAGTCTCTACCAGAACAAACACAAATAAATATGGAGAAGCGTCAACGTCAAAAGAATATCAAACGAGATACCAAATTAAAGTTTCCTCGAAATCCGTGGTGGAATGAAAAATGTGTGACAGCGGTTACAAAATGTAAAGAAGCCTATATCAAGTTTAAAAATAATCCATCATCTGAGAATTACATAATTTTTAAAAAGTTTCAAGCTTTGAAAAAACTTGTCATTAAACAAGAAAAAATTCAGAGTTGGCACGAATATTGCAACAAAATTAATAGATTAACACCTATGTCTAAAATATGGAAGTCTATGAAAAAATTTAATAGCACTTATTATGCTTCTAATTCTTATAACTGCTCCTGGATTAACAATTTTCTTAATAAATTTACCCCAGACTTTGTGCAAGATAATCCAAATAAAACTGAAAGTTATTGCAACATAAATCAAAGTAATAGCTATCTTGTTAATCCATTTACACTTACAGAACTTGAATCAGCGATAAAGTCACGTAAAGACACTTCATCAGGTCTTGATGGGCTAAGGTATAAAATGTTTAAACTTTTAAATAAATCTAATCTTAAAAAATTGTTGCAACTAATTAATTTATTATTTAAAGATGATATGATTCCTAAGGAATGGAAAGAGGATTGTTTGGTCCCAGTTCTAAAACCTAACAAAATTATTGATGATTTCAATTCTTATCGACCCATTGCTTTAACTTCTTGTTTTGGTAAAATTTTTGAACAACTGCTAAAACAAAGACTTGAGTATTTTGTGGAGTCAAATAAAATTTTACCTAAAAATCAATTTGGATTCAGACGCGGTCGCTCTGCGAGGGAAAGCATTGCACATTTACTTGTTGATGTGCAATCAGCATTGGAAAGTGGCAATTTCTTGGCCTGTGTATTCATAGATGTAGTTGGTGCATTTAATAATGTTGATTTAACAGCTCTCAGTAATATTCTAACTAGTTTAAATATTCCTCAAAAAATTGTCAGTTGGATATTTAATTTTCTTAATGGTCGTAATATGTATGTTAAGTATGATGATAAATTGTATGGTCCTCGCCTATCATTTAAGGGGGTTAATCAAGGTGGTATATTGAGTCCTTTGTTGTACATACTTTATGTTTTTAAAATAAATATGATATTAGATAGTAATGTCACCAATTTACAATTTGCAGATGATTTGGCCATATATTGTTCAGGTAATAACATAAATAATATTTCTTCACAATTAAATGTAGCTCTCATTAAAATTGAATCATACTTTACTGAACTAGGTCTGTCTGTTAGCGCAGATAAAAGTAAAGTGGTTATTTTTAGGAATAACAGAAAGCAAATACCTCACAATTTATCAATCGGCTTTAGCAATAGTACAATTCCTATCGTTACAAGTACAAAATTTTTAGGAGTGACATTTCATCAAAAACTTAATTGGAATATTTATGTTGATAGTCTTATTGAGCGTTCCAATAAGGCTACCAATATATTAAAATGTTTAGTTGGATGTGACTGGGGTGCAGATCCAAAAGTTTTAATAACTCTATACAAATCATATGTAAGAAGTCATTTTGAATTTGCTTTTTTCTGCTTTGCTTCTAATAAAACATACGTTGATAAAATTGATAAAATACAAAACAGAAATTTAAGAATAATTTTAGGGGCAATGAAAACTTCACCTATTAACTCAATGGAAGTTGAAGCAAATTTGTGTCCTATGTCTATAAGATTTTCTTTTTTAAATAATAAATTTGCTCTTAATCTGACATCTCAACATAAAAACGATTTAATTAAAAAAATATCATTAACTAATACATACCTTAAACAAAACCATTTTTTTCTTGATTTAATAGCTGATAAACAAATTTATCAAAGTGAAATTCTCCCTTGTTATACAGGTAATTATGAAAGTAAGTTTCATGATATCAAAATTGTTATTGAAAAACAATTAAAAAATAAGCATGATGTTTATCATCAGTTAGATTTTTGGGAAAATTATATACAGATATACACAGATGCTTCCAAAAATGGGGACAGTGTATCGATAGCAACCTATGATTTAAAACAGAAAATAGGTCATGGCTATAAATTACCAAAACAAATTTGTATTTATACAGCAGAAGCAAGGGCTATTCTGTTTGCTTTAGAGTTAATTGAATCTACAGTTAATCAAAATAAAAAATGGATAATATTAAGTGATTCGATGAGTGTATTATCTGCCTTAAGTAATCCTAGCTTTTCATCAAAAACTTTGTACATAATTAATGATATTCGTGAAAAAATATATAATTTAGAAATAAAATATGGTTTTGAAATAGTACTTTTTTGGACTCCTTCACATATTGGAGTTATTGGTAATGAGAAAGTAGACCACTTAGCTAAAATTATATGTAACACTGAAACAGACAACATCAGGAATATAAAAATTCCAGCCTCAGATTTTATTCACTTTATACGAACGCAGATGCGTGAACAGTGGATGTCTCTTTGGGAACATTCCGTATCTTATAAAGGTCGATGGTATTACTCTATAAATTGTGATTTAGGACTTCCATGGTTTGTCAAATATAAATATCTTCATCGAAATTTCTATACAACTCTTTGTCGACTTCGCATAGGTCATGCTGGCTTTGGTGAACATTTGTACAGAATGAACATAATATCTTCCCCGCTATGTTCGTTTTGTAATTGTCTTTGTCAATCACTTCAACACATTGTCTTTGATTGTCCAGCTTTTTCTTTAGAACGCATAATTCTTATTGATGCTCTCTTGAAAATATATAAGACTGCTGAAAGTATTCCGCGTCAAATCCAAGAAATATTAAAAAATACTGAATGTTATCTCGCCTTATATAAATTCATCACTGCTACTGTTGGTTGCTTGTGAAGTTAAATATAATATATATATATATATATTTATGTTACACTTTTTTGTTTTCAGCTTTTGTAAAAATCTTTTTGTTTTGTTCTTCTTTGTAGTTGTTGTTTGTTGGTTTAAATTTATTTTTTGTTTGGTCTTTGAATTTCGAAATTCGTTTAAAAAGAAAGCGAATTTCGAAGTTAAAAGATTTCTTTACAAGCGCAAGGAATTTTTAAATTTTTTACTCAGCAGTACTAATTAATAAAAGACTAGGCTGTATGGTCGAATGTACCTTTGCCTTTTAAAAAAAAAAAACCAAAAAAAAAAAAAAAAAATTGATTGATTTGTTGTTTTGATGTGGATTTGTATTTTTTTCTATTATGATGGTGTATGGTGGAAACCCAGGTGTAAATAAGAATTGTTTGGTTTTTTAACGAGTCTCGCAATCTGCTGTAGAAGCAGTAATAAAAGGAATGGCTGACTTAAACTCTTCTTTATCTCAATATAAAGAACAGGTAAAGATACCCACCAGCTGCATGTTTTCTACGAGATGAGGCGAGTAGTTCAATTTGTTTCATTTTGCAGCTGACATTGGTGGAAGAAGCCCTGAAAACTGCAGATGCTGAATCCCGAGATTCCTTGTTGACTTTGCAGAATGATTTAAACCAGTTAATTTATTTAACCAAGGAGAGTATAGATACAGAGAGTGATAGTAATAAAATAGAGAATGCAGAAAGCCAACCTAAAACAGAAATTGATGATGAATATGCACTTTTTATGGTAAGGTACAAGTATCTTAGATTAAAGGGTTTTTGAAATACATAATAAAACGTGTTACAAGATGCTGATATATTAGTTTAACCTCTCTAAACTTAACTTATATTCTTGTGATTACTATAGAAATTGTAGAAGACTGATACAGACCAACAACCAAATATTTTGCATACTTTGAGACATCAAGCAAGATCCTATATATAAGAAATCTAGTACATATAACAAAAACTTAAGAATTTAAATTAGGGTTAGACCACCAAACTTACCCGTATACATTTTCATTGTTGCTCTGCTCATATAAGTCGTAGGTAGAGTGATGATATTATTATAGCCTGTTGCATCCTCAATAAATTGACCTTACAACACAATAAGTATTTTTTAATTTGAACCTGTGGTTCCTGAGATTAGAGTCTTCAATAAAAAAAAACTACAGCTGTATAGTGTCACTATTTTTTATACTTAAAAACATGGAACAAAATATCAAAAACTTTAAAATGTAAGTATGATTATGGGGAAATGTAAATGGGCTTTTTTATTGATTTCAGCAAGAAATGGCTAAAAGTGGAGCCTATGAAGACAAGCCGGAGGATAGTAGTGAGCAGCCAAGTTGTTCTAAAACAAGTGACAATCAAAATGACACTGAAAAGAATAGTGATATAGAGGTAAATAAAATAAACCCTCTGTAAAACTAATTAATATTAGTATACACTATGTAATTCCATATAAGTGTACTCAAGGAACTGTCTTACCATGGCATATACTCTAGGTTTTGTTTTCCACTTATTTTGTACTTTGTAAATTTATCACATACTTAAGGTAAGGAAAAGCATTTTGAGGAACCCTACAATATATAAATTCTTTAATTAATAAGTTGCTCTTAAAAAATACTCACTAATGAAACATTGATATATTTTGTACCATAGGAAGAGCTATCAACCCTGCTTGGTATGAAATGTGCAGTGTACCACACTCACAGATGGGGAGGAGAGCCGACACTGCACAATGCGATGGTTAGTGCCGTAGTGCCGAGGCAGGATGATGACCAATTTCAAGATTTACAGGTATGTGTAAATATCATTCTTAACTTATACTTTTCAATGTGTTATTTTTATTGCACAGTAGTTAATATTATATTTAAGATTGCTCTTTTTGTATTAAAGATGTTCACAATTTAAATAAAATAATATTAAATAGTACCTGCTAACTCAGTCATTCATAAAAGTCAAGTTCATAAAGAAAAGAACTATGGAAACACAGTATCACTTGTAAACTCATTGGAGTAATTATGAATGTCAGGTGCGGGTGCTATTTACACATCCGACGCACGCTGAAATGCTGCCGTGCCCCTTCTACCTGGACGGGGAGTGTAAATTCGATGATGAAAAATGTAGGTGAGTGTAGGGATTTCATTATTTAATGATACAATTATGTGCGCTGAGCTTAAATGGTTATGGCTGAATCTCGCTTGCCCTTATTTATTTAAAAGTAATCGTGAATCAAATTAAAGAACAAGGCTATGTCCTTTACTTGGCACTTTTTATATGTATATTATTTTCTTATCATTTTTTTCTAATAAAAAAAACGTAAATATTGTCCAGGTATTCGCACGGAGCTGTCGTCCCTCTGTCTCACCTGAAAGAAGCCATAGAACCGAACTTCGCTGGCATCAGAGAAGGCAGTCGAATTTTAATGAAGATTAAACCACCGGACGACGAGGCAAGTTCGATCTATCTCTATAGATCCAGTGATCAAGATCCAATTGGTTCTATTGAGAATTTTTTTTCTCAATAAATCTAATTTAAAAATCTACGTCACAAATTGGATCTATTGCATATACTTAGAAAATGCCTAGATCCATATTGGTTCCATTAAGAATATTTTTTCTCAATAAATCTATTTAAAAAAATTGCGTCACAATTTGGATCTACTGAGAATAAACTAAATTGCGACACAGTAACCTTAGCAAAATATTGTCCTTACGTTGGGCGACTAGCGTTTGTATGGAAGTCCTGCTCCGGCGCCAACTTGAGGCAAACAAATGGTTGTTTTATCTTTACGCTCAGTTGTGCACCCTGCTATATATATATATATCTTATTTTATATATCCATATAGACTGATATTTTATTAAAGTTATGTTTTTTTGTTTAAAGTGCCTCTGATTGCCAACAAATACAAATTTACCATATACCGCGGTACAAGCTTCGTATAGCTTGGTAAATGAGAAGTCAGAATTTAACAAACCTTTTTATCTATATACTTGTAATTAGATAAAAATATTTTTTTATCTCACCATAATATTCATAATATAAATTGAAATAATTTAAACGTAATAGGTGAATAAAATACATTTATTAACGAAGTTTATCTAGAAAATGGCCAACATTGATTTCCCCATTTACAAGTTGCATCTGAGCGAATAAAATGCAACTGTCACTTTCAATACAGCTTTTACGTCGTTTGCACCGTGGCTTTTTAAACCTTTCCAGCCGATTACAATTTAAGGAAGTGATTGATGATTCCTGTTGTAAGATATGCAAAATTTGCGAAAATTGCACCTCATTTTTATTTATGTTTGTATTTAAATTGTGGTTCCAACCTTCCGCGGCATTATTGGTGCGATGTCGCAGCCCATACACACACCAGATTTTAAAATATTCATCTTTCATCCAATTATTTTCGAAATAATCAACGAATTTATTTAAATCGTTGTCAGGCATAATTTCATTCTTAATATAATTCCAGCCCTCTTCTATATAATTTTCAGGCAGTAGGGGAAGTTTAGTGCAAAGAGTAACGATCCTTCTATTATGTTTCGTTTTCTTAATGCCTAAAGCCTTAGCTTTGCGAATAATTGCATTACAAAAATGGTAATAGCAACCACTCAACTCCACACGAGTAAAGGTTATTTTTGATAAAGCAAGAATAAGGGCTTTCTCAAAATCAGTAGTTACAGTTTTGGGCTGCCAACTTGGTATCTGGGATTTTATAATATTGAACAAGATTGAATAAGCATCCGACGTTTGATGAGACATGAATACATAAACCAATGGAAATATGTTCGTACTATCAGAGTCACTGCCGACATCTCCATAAATTATAAAAATCTGACGGAAAGGGACAGGACAGGCTTGGTACGTGCCATCCATATAATAGTTATTTAATTTTTCTAAATAATTCCGCGCGTGCTGTGAACTAAATACAATAATTCTGTACTTATTATCCGAGTAGTCTGCCATTAAAAAATCTTTGTATTGTACTGGTATCTCAACTTCTTCTACGGTGTTTGCCCTAATTTTTTGTACTTCAGCCAGTTTGTTTCGTTGTCGATATATTCCAGATTTTTTCTCATCAAAAGAAGGTACGGGTTTGTTAGAAGCAAAATGCCAACCTTTGCTTTCTATGAAAGCAAGGCCCCTTTTGTACACACGAGGTGCAGGTTCTTTACCTTTTGCCGCTTCATCGCAAACATCACGCAATGTATTTTCAATTGAGTTTGAAGCTAAGTCAGCACGACATATATTGCAATGCGGTTTATTTCTTACGATTGTAGTCTGCTCCTAAAACGTGAAAATAAGGAACAAAAAATATTTAGTACCTAGCTACCTACAATAAGCCAAGTTACGTGAGGAGATTAGGCGGGGAATAGACGGTCTAAGAAACAGTAAAAGTACTCACCGAATTTATAGTAACCGATCCGGTACATTTCAACTTAGTGGTTTTGTAATTTTCACAACGCCACAAAGTTGTGTTATTTTTATTAGTCACATGTTTGTGAAAACGATAACCCGCATACAATAATACATGGCCACCTTTACTCTTAATAATATTTATTTCGTCTTGATCCATTTTTATGCAATCGGAAAAATAAGCGAATATTGAACTCAATGTTTACTATAATTATCGTCTTGATCAGTTATTGACGTTTGTCATCCTATAAACGAAGGTCATATCAAAGAGACTTTATTTATTACTTTTTTGTAAATAGATTGATTACCTATTACCCTATAATTATCAGAAGCAAAGCAAGAACTGTTTAATCAGAGTATACAAATTATTGTTAGATCAAAGTAATTACTTTTGGATCTAAGGGATAAAAAGTATTACCACTGGAACCAAATGGATCTTGATCATTGGGTCTACAGAAAGTAAAATTTCTTCTTAGAACCAAATCATCAAAATTGGATCTAAAGACAAAAGATATTCTCACTGGAACAAAATCAATTTGGTCATTGGATCTACACATAATAAAAGTTCTTGTTAGAACCAAATCATCAGAAATGGATCTAAAGAGAAAAACTATTCTCAATTGAACCAATTGGATCTTGATCACTGGATCTACAGAGATAGATCCGGCAAGTTACCTGTAACATAAGATTCTGTTACTAATAGAGAAAACATACGAAGGCTTTTCAGATAGCAAAAGTAAAGTGTAATAAACAGTTAGTGAATAATCATTTTTAAAGTTAGTGTGTAAATCATAGGCTCTTTCCAAGCAGCGGCTTCCAACTGCTTGCCCGCGCCAAACGTATCAATTTGTTTAGAAATCAAAATAATTTTAATATGCTGTCCATCAGTAATTTTACGCCATTCCACTCGTAAAACCTTACAGTACTTCCTTTATTACCTTTATTGACCATATATATTTATTTTCTTACATTTTAGGACATATCAACGACAAAGAAATCTACAGAAAAATACCATCTATGGCATCGAGCGATAGTTCATGATATTGATGTTGAGAAAAGAGTTTGTATAGCCAAAGTGGAGCAGGGAGCCAAAAGTGGGGATAAGAGGAAAACGGGCTACGACGAAGTGCAAGTCAAGTTTGAAGAGATCTTTCCACTTAATGGTACGTCTTGGAAATCTGAAAACATTCGATAAATAGTGTGTTTACCTACTGTGGAAATCAAGCATTACGTCATGTGGTTAAAACGCTGCGGTTTTTTTTTATTAGAAAATTAATAGCTATTTTAAGTTATTATTAACAACTTGTATGTACATGTACTATTTAGGACAATTTGGTTTTCCTTTTAAATATGAAATTGTTTTTTGCTATGTTGACTAAAGGGTCTTATCGTAATATTTTGCAGTGACTGTTCCCTAGTATATTTTATTGTTCGTATTTAAAGCCATTACCTATTCTTTAATGTTTAATAAATTTCATCAGATTTTCCCTAACAAAATCTTCTAAAACCATTTATTTAGTCTTAATCATCAATCAGTTAATATTAAATACACATTACAGTGGATGATGGCGACAGCAGCGATTCTTCAGACAGTTTGAGTGACACAGAGTACCCTGAATGCAAGGTTGTAAAACAAGATGATAATGATACAAAACAGCTTCTTGTTGAAAAGAGTTTGCAGTATAACGGACCGGCTATGGGCGAGTGGGAACAACATACTAGAGTGAGTATGTATTACGTATTTTAACATATAAATTATTTGTAGATTGTTATTTTATTCATTTGTTTATTAAAGCACACAACACATTGGTGTTAAATGTTAAAAAGTTAACTGATGAGTGACTAGCGACCCGCCCACGCTTCGCAATGATGTATTTTTGGCTGACTTAATCATAAAATAAAATTAAATCAAAAACATCATTCAATGTGTTATGATTGTTTTTATATCTGAATAATACTCGAAGTTTAATTAAAATTATGATGAAAATGGAATCAAAATCCACGTCGTGGTTTATACTGACGTAATTGACCTTACACTAATACCGTAATTTTACCGGTTAGTATTTTAATTATCACCTACCTAATCCAGTTGATAAAATAACACATTTTTATTGAGTATTTATAATCTATATTCAAAGAACAATCCTCATAACGTAACATAATCAACATAGGCATGAAGTTTAAAGTGATTTGCCTAAGTATAGAAATTACATTCTGTGTTGTGAAAAATTAAAAACATGAAAAGCTTTAACCATTCCTATAATGTGTCCATTGTCTTCCAGGGTATAGGTTCAAAGTTGATGTTGTGCATGGGCTACGTGTGGGGGGCAGGTCTGGGCGCGGCGGGGGCGGGTCGCGTGGCGCCCCTCGTCGCACAACCACTGCCCACTAGAAGGGGACTTGATGCAGCTTTTGCGGCACAGGCTGATGGTAATAATGTAAGTGATGATACAGGCTTTATATAGAAAGTATAGAAACTCATGTGGTTAGTTATACATGATTTGAATCAACCAATGTGTACTAAGCCATTGTGGTGGATTGGATTATGGCTCAGAGCCTCTTACTCTGTAAGAGACCTGTGCCCAACTATTGGAACGTATAAAAGTTATTATGAAGTTGTAAACTAGTTTTGACATTTAGTCTGCCAATAGCTTAAAGGCGCCCTTACTTTCAGAGGCTACTTTACAAAAAAATAAACAACGATAACTTCTTCTTTAATTTGTTCTGTATGAGATATATCAAACAAATAAAAAAGTCAAGTAGTTTACGTTCATTGGCTTTTAAAAAGTCCGACCCGGATTCCATGTTATCTTCAAGAAATTAACACCAATAAGTTGACCTTTTTAATTTATAATCAAGAGCAGAACATTACTCACATTTTACTTTATTCGTTTATTTGTGTTAAATTTATTTATTTTGTTTACAAAACTTTACATTAAAAGATATATTACTGACATAGATTTAATTAAAAATATTTAGGGTGATATGGTTCTTTAGGTGTAGAATAAATAAAAAAGATTAGTTTAATGAAAACAATGTATGTATATTAATATCATGTATGTAAACTTATTCTAGGTGGAGCAGAAACTTAAAAAAATACAAAAGAGGGAAGAGGAACGCAACAAACGAGCCTACGAGCGAGAAAAAGAACGAGAGAAAAGAAACGTTTTCAACTTCATAAACAAAACACTTGGGAACAAAACTGACGACGAAAACACTTCAACAAAGGACACAATAGATATAAAACAAACGACCAACAAAAACCTGAATATAGAGAATTTTAAAATCATGGAAGAAACAAAGAAATTAGAACGTGAAATCATTAAATTAAATAGCTCTTTATCGAAATACCCCACCGGATCGCCCGGGCACATAGCTATCAGTAACCAACTTTCAGAAAGAAATAAAGATTTAACCAATCTTAAACACAAAGAACAACAGATATCTAAGGAACAGAGGCACAGAAAGGATAAACAGAAAATGACGGTGTTTTAACAGTTGTTTACATTAGGTATAATGGAAATGTTAATTAATGCAGATGAAATATAAAAATAAGTAAAGACATCAGCTTGTTTATTAATACACTAGTGGCCGCCTGCGACGCCGTTCGCGTGGGAATGAGAAGTTTTCCCGCGGTAAAAAGTACCCTATGTGTTATTGTGATGTATAACCTATATTATTGCAAAGTTTCATCCAAATCCGTTCAGTAATGTTTACGTGAAAGAGTAACAAACATCCATCCATACATACTCACAATCTTTCACGTTTATAATATTAGTATGTTTTTTTTCCTTAAGTAATTGCCCAATTACTGAGACTATGCATGCATGTAATTACATAATAAAAAATTTGAAGCAAATTATATACTAGATTACGTTGCTATTTAATAATTAGATATCTGATAGACTATGTAAAAAAAGTTTGTGTACCTACCCTCTATTTAAACGAGTCAAAGGAACCGCCTCCTACTCTAGTATGTATAAGTTAATTAATTAAAATAACTGCCAAAATCTGTGTGACTAGAAATCGATTAACTTGATCACGCATCACAATGAAGTAATTTTGCCCAACTTGTTCACGAAACCTTTGGTTTTGCAAACTCGAAAAATCCATTTTAGTATAAATAATTATGTCTATTGTTTGGGTGGACCTTTTCGTATTTAATTGATATTGTATTTGATATCAATTTCAGCTTGGTAAGTTCACGTGTTCCCAAGGGTGGTTTTAGACAGACGGACCGGACAAAAATATAATTCTATAAGGATCCGTTTTTCCTTTACGGTGCCTTAAAGATGAATCAGATTTGGTGCAAGGGTTACGTTCGTAATAGTTTTACTACGAACGGATTCATCAGAGTTAAGTTTAGCATACGCTGCCGTTCGCGATCCCTTTCAGCGCTAAATTCACTTCTTTAATGTAATGTGATTCATGGAGTAAGTTGGGATAAGTTAAACTTACTATCTTATAGGTGATTGTGTAACAGCACAATTAAACACAGTTTAATTACAAATTTCTATATTTACATATGTGATATTTTAGTTTAAAATAAGCGTACATGGCATAAAATTATAATATTAATATATGAATATTTTCTATAAATAAGATATTTGTACTATCAAACAATTACAAAGTACTTAAACATGTTAATGTGAGGTGTGACTTGCAAATAACATTTGCTAAATTACGTAAATTTTATATTAAGTGACAGTGGGTCAAAGAATTTATTTATCTAAAACAATTTGTAGGTAAGAGTTTTAAAAATCTAATAAGATTAATGAAGCTCGTTATAATTATCTTTAATTTACAAACTAATTTAACAATGGCCAATAATAATGGACATTAACAATTTAAACAGTGTCTGGTAATGGAAACTCACGTCTCCTATTTATCAGCTACCTACGTTAAAATGAGTATAAAGTACATTTTAGCATTTATAGATGTTGCACATTATCTGCATTTGTTTTACAAAACAGTTATTTGCTATGTGAGCAAAATTTTGTACTTTTGATACCTGGGCTACGTCACACTGGCTCCTAAATACTCTTGTACATCACTCCTGTAGCATTATGCCAGTACATGCTAACAATAACTTGAGAAACACCACATCTCAACACATACAAAAACCTCGCATTGCAAACACGTGCTATGTCATGTGAATAATTCCACTAAAACGTTGCTTTGCTACCCGGACCTGTCCTCACTACTTAATATCATCTAAACTACACTATATGCATTGAAAATTCACAATATTAAAATTTGCTAAACAAATTCATCACAGAGATTTGTTATGTCCTCTTATCATGACAACCTGTTGACCATCACCACGCATACTCTCTCTCAGACATTCCATGTTAAATTGTATTAAACCATTTTAGTATCTACATTACATTACAAATAATACCTAATAGTAGAGAGTGACAATATAAAAGAGAGACATTATTTGTACTAAGCTAAACGTCTTGAATAATAATAAGTACATACACGCATATGAGACTCGTTTATCGCAAAACATTTCATGTGGGAACATTTGTGATGTCTTTATTTACTTTTTGTGATACCACTTCACCTATTCCAATATAATTAATTGTGCTCACAGTATTCTATGTACAATGTGAAAATACAACAAATGAGATTCCAGCAACAAAACCAAACACATTTTGAAGAGGCTTCACTCTGTTGAACTACAAATGTAGTTTCATTGTAAACCGTTCCAGTGACAAAATAACTTAAAATTTCCTATAATGTTCCCCGTATACCCTTAACGCCACTTGTATAGAACTTGCTTTTCAACCATTACGATCGACTTGTTATCACAGAAAAGTAAGATTTCTTATTTACCTTTTCAAAACTGATAGCTGTAAACTTTTTCTATTTCACCCTAACTTTAGAATCGATGCGTATTTGGACACTAACAGCCGCGTTCAAAGACTTTTTTTACTACACTTAGCAAAGATTTCTGAAATCTGAGTGCAGCTCTAAACATCCCATCATTTTCCATCTTCATCTTCAAGTTACTATAAAACACAAAAAGCTATATCTCCCAACAGTTTCTCCATTCCACAATGGTTGTCCTACAAGTGTATAGCCATCCACCAGCAGTAGTCACTTGTACTACAAGTGTATATCCATCCTCCACTAGGTGTGCTTGTTGTTTCTATCCATCCCGCAGCAGTCACTAAGTATTCACTAGCGATGGTTGTACTCCAAGTGTATAGCGTTCCTGCAGCAGCCACTAAGCAGTCACAAGCGATGGTTGTACTCCAAGTGTATAGCGTTCCTGCTGCAGCCACCAAGTTGTAGTCACTAGCGATGGTTGTACCCCAAGTGTATAGCGTTCCTGCTGCAGCCACCAAGTTGTAGTCACTAGCAATGGTTGTACTCCAAGTGTACAGCGTTCCTGCAGAAGCCACCAAGTTGTAGTCACTAGCAATGGTTGTACTCCAAGTGTATAGCGTTCCTGCTGCAGCCACCAAGTTGTAGTCACTAGCAATGGTTGTACTCCAAGTGTACAGCGTTCCTGCAGAAGCCACCAAGTTGTAGTCACTAGCAATGGTTGTACTCCAAGTGTATAGCGTTCCTGCTGCAGCCACCAAGTTGTAGTCACTAGCAATGGTTGTACTCCAAGTGTATAGCGTTCCTGCAGCAGCCACTAAGCAGTCACTAGGTGTGCTTGTTGTTTCTAGCCATCCTGCAGCAGCCACTAAGTAGTCACTAGCAATGGTTGTACTCCAAGTGTATAGCGTTCCTGCAGCAGCCACCAAGTTGTAGTCACTAGCAACGGTTGTACTCCAAATGTATAGCGTTCCTGCAGCAGCCACTACTTAGTCACTAGCTGTGCTTGTGTCTGTCGACGACGTGTTGTATGGCGGCGGCTACATTGTCGAACACGGGCACTGAGCCGCGCCGAGCCAGGTCCGCGAGGTAGTGCCGCCCGCGGTTGTAGTCCTTCACCGCGCATTCCGAGTACTGGGGACAGGGAAAGTAGGTTAGAATAATGTACGATTACGGTTATTAAAGGTTGATGACTGTAGTAGTCCGTAGCATTTTCCTATACACATTAAGAGCTTACACTAAGTGTAGCAAGTTTAATTTGAACAAAGTGTTTAAAATGAATGTAACAACAACAAATAATATCTCGTGAGAAAAAATTATAAACTAAATCTAACAGGCATCTTGAACTTATTAAAGTATTTCCTCCTAAATTAAAAATAGGTCTGTGTAAAATATGTAACTATAAACAAATCACTATCACGAATTATTTATTTAGTTATTGATAATAGAAAGTGGGATACAACGCAAAAGTTTTATTATCTTTTAATAACTTTATGATTTTAATTCTCGGCCATGTTTACTACTACAAAAGATAGGTTACTCAAATGTAAAGTATACCATTATAATACACTTTCAAAGAAATATCTTGGTATCAAAATCTGACTTTCCAATAAAAATAAACAAATACCTTAATTCATTTATGAATTATGATATATTATTTGGATTTTTAGATAGTGTGTAAGGCAAATTGATAGTTTCTGCATGTATTAGAGACTAACCACACCAATGTTTTTAATGAATAAATAAATAATATAAAAAAAATAATGCTCACCGAAGTAGCGATGCTGGCGTCCATCGGCTGCACTATCAGAACTGTTGCCTCCGGCCGAAATAAAAAAAAGATGAATCCTCACCGAAGTAGCGATGCTGGCGTCCATCGGCTGCACTATCAGAACTGTTGCCTCCGGCCGAAATAAAATAAAGGACAATCCTCACCGAAGTAGCGATGCTGGCGTCCATCGGCTGCACGATCAGCACGGTCGCCTCCGGTCTCAGCCCCATGTAGTGCGCGGCCAGCACCATCGCCGCGAAGCACGGGCTGTCCGCGCTCATTGAGAACACCAGCGTGCGCGACCCGAGCAGCAGGTCCTCGTCGTACGTTCCTGGGGATTTGATTAGATGTATAGGATGAAGAAGGAGGGACTCTTCTGTCACTCTCCAACTCTCATGGAGAAGAGAGAAAAGGGGTTATTGTGGTGGTGAGAAAATAAACTGAAGTAGCAAAGGATTCGGTAGGTAGAGCCTACAGCTAGAGCAAAATCATGTATTTACCTATCATAAAGTAACAGGAAAATATAGTAGGGTAAACAATTAAAGCAATTACTCTGATATAGAAATGAATACACGGTTTAAGTTACCACGATTGCACTTTCTTGATTAACTCTTACAGGTAAAGCTTTTCAATGAATTTGGGGACAGTTTTTCTAGAGTTTTTTTAACCTTTATCTTTGAGAATATTAAAATACAGGATCTATTTTAATACATTTCTCTAATGCACCACGTTTCATCCACCCACCTTTGAACGGCTGCGGCGTCACATCCTCCGTGACCTTATAGAAGTCGCTGGCACTCAATCTATCCGCGGCATCTATCGCCGTCTGCTTATCCCTCATCTCCACTCCATCCTCCAGCTCCGACCGTGGTTTCTTGTCTCGCCGCGGGGACTCGGGGTGTGTGGGGGCTGATCTCCGGACGGGGGTGGAGAACATTCGCGTGTAGTCGTTGGCGCGGGATATTATGTAGGTGAGGCCGGCGGCTCGAAGGAGCTCTTCGGGGCGGGGGCCGTTGGACTGCAAGGATACATAAATTAATAATCTCCAGACTAACAAACCAATTATGTGGCCCTAAAGTAAGTTGCAGTAAGCACTTGTGTTATAGGTACCACATAATGGACTAGGGGAGAACCTAGTTACACCCAGACACGAGCCGATATCGAAAAACCATTTTTACGAAATTGGCCCGACCGGGAATTGAACCCGGAACCTTCCGCTTAGCAGTCCGGTATATATACCGCTGCACCACAGAGGTCGTCAGGATGAAACCATTGTTAAGTTTTGGGGCTCTTGTAGTAGTTGGTGGTATAAGATAATTCTTCGTTTCGGTTTCGTTTTTAGGATGCCTAAAAAACTTCGGGGTAAAAGGTAAAACGAAAAAACTTTGTTTTAAGAATGGATGACTCAAATAGTCTAATAAGTAATAATATTAGAAGCTCAAATTACAATTACGATTAGTTCCACTAGATGTCTTTAATTTTACTAATTTGGTCCAGTAAAGGTTGGTGAATGTTTTGGCGAGAATAGTTAAATGAAAAACAAGTCATTAAAGCTATCCAAATTATAGCCACATCTACTAAGATATTCAAAGTGCGTTGTTGATTCATGACTAAAGATCTAATGCTTATTTTTACGGAACCCTTTTAGATCCAAGGTTACTATTCTACAACTAATGTGTGTACCAGGAAAACAACATTGGAATGTGCGGGTCAGGAAGTGAGTCAAAAACGTGACATGAAAGTTCTTAGAACTATTGCGCCGTGTCAACGTGCAGAACAAAATGACGAACCGACTAGTTAAGGTAACTAGGTTAAAGTGAAGTCATGACACCTTTGAAACCGAATTAACTAATGGATCATACTTCAAAAGGTTGTACTGATGATCTAACGGACTGACTAATCCGTTCATGGAAATCCGTTTTTTTTTGTTATATTTATTGTGCAATTATGCCTAACGCATATTTAATTAGTTAAAACAGTATCTTATTACATTGAAGACCAGTAACCTATAGGACCATCAAGACCTTACTTTATAAGGCCAAACAAAGAAACGAGCTAAATAAGAAATCAAATCATTATAATACTTTTTAACCAAGTCATTGTTCTGCCTAATGAATGAAATTGAATGTAAAGCACTGAACTAAAGCTCTCTTTCTGAGTCATTTGTTTCCTGCCGCGTCACTTCGTTGACAGATTGTTGACGTATTAAACTTCCGTGACGTTTATTTTTGGGAACCATACTGCTCTTTTGTCTTATTGTAATAGTTTTAAATAACCTGTTTAATTCAGGGAATATGAGCCAAGTTATTGATCTTTTAAACCGATAAATATAATTTATAAATAAGCAAATATGTTTTTGAAAAATATCACAATCTTAAGTGTTTTTCACTACATAAAGTCAAAGATCATCTTACCATCTACCAATGTAAGTTTCATACATCTCCATCTCCACTTTAGAGTAGAGGACCAGCAAATAAGTTTTATCAGCTAATGTGATTGTCCATAAACACCCACGTCTTTAGAAAATACCCTAGAAGGGTCACATTTTAGACAAAAAAGACCCAAATCTGTTTAAAGTTTCAATATCAATTTGCTACCAACACCGCGTCGCCGCTGTCACTGGAACCTAACGTGACAGCCACGTTGGCAGATGTCAGTCCGCCTCCGTTCTGTCCTTGTATTGATTGACTGGCTACTAACCGGGAAGGCTCCCCCCAAGTAAACGTGATGCGTCGGCGCCCCCAGCATCGCGGGCAGTCGCTCCAGCCTCCGCTCAGTGCCGGGAGTGAACACCGCGTCGCCGCTGTCACTTGAACCCAACGTGACAGCCACGTTGGCAGATGTCAGTCCGCCTCCGTTCTGTCCTTGTATTGATTGATTGACTGGCTACTAACCGGGAAGGCTCCCCCCAGGTAAACGTGGTGCGTCGGCGCCCCCAGCATCGCGGGCAGTCGCTCCAGCCTCCGCTCAGTGCCGGGAGTGAACACCGCGTCGCCGCTGTCACTTGAACCCAACGTGACAGCCACGTTGGCAGATGTCAGTCCGCCTCCGTTCTGTCCTTGTATTGATTGATTGACTGGCTACTAACCGGGAAGGCTCCCCCCAGGTAAACGTGGTGCGTCGGCGCCCCCAGCATCGCGGGCAGTCGCTCCAGCCTCCGCTCAGTGCCGGGAGTGAACACCGCGTCGCCGCTGTCACTTGAACCCAACGTGACAGCCACGTTGGCAGATGTCAGTCCGCCTCCGTTCTGTCCTTGTATTGATTGATTGACTGGCTACTAACCGGGAAGGCTCCCCCCAGGTAAACGTGATGCGTCGGCGCCCCCAGCATCGCGGGCAGTCGCTCCAGCCTCCGCTCAGTGCCGGGAGTGAACACCGCGTCGCCGCTGTCACTTGAACCCAACGTGACAGCCACGTTGGCAGATGTCAGTCCGCCTCCGTTCTGTCCTTGTATTGATTGATTGACTGGCTACTAACCGGGAAGGCTCCCCCCAGGTAAACGTGGTGCGTCGGCGCCCCCAGCATCGCGGGCAGTCGCTCCAGCCTCCGCTCAGTGCCGGGAGTGAACACCGCGTCGCCGCTGTCACTTGAACCTAACGTGACAGCCACGTTGGCAGATGTGGAATCTGCCTCTGTACGGTTGCCGCCGTTCTGTGGGAAGATAGGTATTTGAACGGTGGAAACAAAGTTTCGATTGATTTTTGACGTAAAACGTGTTTACACTCACTATGATATACAGGGATCCATGTCGGAAAACCGAACCGTAACGAACTAGTCTATATCTTCTGACGAACTACAAAACGATTCATCGTTGATAAATTAATATAGCTTATTAAGTAACCTTGTTCTTATAAATATACAGAACGAAGTCAATTTGGTTTTCTTTCAATCTTTGACACTAAAAACGCTGATATAAATGTTTCACGTTAAAACTATCGGCCCCGTGTGCACCGATCCTATTACCGATTAAGGGCGATCTTGTCCAAATTTTTATGGTGGCAACTTGAAATGACCAAGACTTCCATTCTAAATGTTTAAGCATTGTCTACTTCTTCATAATTATGTCTCTACATTCATATTCACACAGAAAAAATATAATTTGCTTGATAAAGGTAAACAAAAAAAAACTTATAAATAATTTTACTGATTCCGAAACAAATATTAGTCAAATCTTCTCTCGTGCTACGCCACAAACACAAACCAATATTTAAACGAGTGGTTGACAAACAACCGCAAGGTCAAGATCAACAATCGCAAATAATGTCCTAAATGGACCGCGATGGCGGGGAACTCTGCCAAAACTTCACTTTAAGGTCAAACACTAGCAATAAACTTGCCGATTCATTACATCAAGGACCATCAGTATTTAAGACAAGATTTTAAAATGTTAAATCAAGCCACTTTATTTCAAAGCTTTGGTTTGATCTACTTTTTGAGTTGCGACGTCAAACACTGATATATATATCCTAAATATATTATGGAGTTTTTGGCCGCGTAACAAAACATTTACATGTGTGCTTGTTTAGACAATGGCCCCGATTCTGAAAACACTCTCTAAACTAAACTAAAACTATCGCTGTCACTTACAGTTCAATAGTATAAGACAGAGAGAGGTAATCATTTTAGTCCTGTCAAACTAAAATGTACTTGCAATATGACACGGCGAAGGCAATTTTAGGCTAGTCCTCAGCGCATTTCGTTCAATTTTACAATGATGTGGACTAAATTTAGTGAGACCAATGTATCTGTCTTTTTCTAATACGAAGCATGCGAAAGTGACAGCGATATTTTTAATTTAGTTTTAGAGAGGTTTTTGAGAATTGGGGCCAATCCAAAATAAAAGCTAT
Source organism: Emmelina monodactyla (assembly GCA_916618145.1). Lineage (NCBI taxonomy): Eukaryota > Metazoa > Arthropoda > Insecta > Lepidoptera > Pterophoridae > Emmelina > Emmelina monodactyla. Next base: position 6,812,628 of record OU745304.1, on the reverse strand, counting down.
TTGTTCGTTCAAATCTTAAAAGCACATTTATTTAAAATTCTTTACATAACATTCTTTATCTGCTTCACCGTTAAAGACCTGAAAATCCCAAACCATTTTCCCATCCTTACCTTAGGAATAAAAAGCCCAAGCTTTCTTCCATAAGCCTTCAATCTAGCGTTGTATCTAACTCTGCCATTAGCAGCGGGTACTTCCGTCGTCCGCTCCGCTAGTTCGTGGTCGCCGCCTGTAGCGGGAACTAAGTCTTCCGAGCCGTTGCGTGGGGACACTTCTGTAGACAATTATAAAGTTTGAGGAATTAAGGCTAGGTTAAACTGAATATTGGGCTGTATATTACTAAGGTATGTTCAGAAAGTAACAATTTATTTTGTAAAGTATTTTTTCAAGTTCTATTTTTTGTGAATTGGTGATTGAAGAACATAAGTGTTTATACAAGAAAATAAAATAAAATTTCGTGTAAATTAAAAACTGTATTTCAAAATGTAAGGTAAATAGAAAGGTTTATGTTACTGCGCAACACAAATAAGCTAAAGTAAAATGTAAATAGCAAAAATTGTAGAAAAACCAATGAAATGTGATGGTGTAATTAATAATAGGTGTTAAGATTATAAAGTAATGATAAGATTACAATGTTTACAGGATGATCTAACTTTCCTTTTATTATCTGTTAAGAAAAGAAACGTAAAGTGATTGATGTCGTAAAGATAATGTAGTTATCATAATGCACTTAGTTTCAACTGAGTTAAATGCTGAATCAATAGACAGACGAGATTTGTTGATAAATATACTGCAATGGCTTTACTTTAAGTAGGTAAAATCAAACAAAATAAAAGGTGAGCATTATTTTATTAAGAAAAATATTAATGATATCAATAACATCAATTCATACAAAAGTGATATTTGTCAATTGCGATTAACATGATGATTTCGGTAATGAGATAATATTTTGATGATAGAATGATCAGCCACAATTATTACAATTACAAAAAAATATCAAAACCAATCGAAGCGTTACGTAAATCGATACTTTATTAACTTAGGAAAACCTCAAAACGTTACGAAAAAAACATATCGTTAAAAAACAACAAAACGTTATACTAAAAAAACTCAAGTTCCGAAAACTAATAAAACGACAAAACGTTAAGAAAAACCAAAAGAAAGACAACAAAAGATCGAGCGCCTTGCATGGCAAAATATCAAACTTTTGTCGTCACAACATTAGCAAGCTAGTGTCAGGCCGGCGGACGCACCTACATTGCGGGGCGCCATTTGGTCCCAGAATTCCCACAGCGAGCGGAAGGCTTTCCGCACGCGCCCCCCCAACCCGCCCCCACGCTGCGGGGACCAAGGGGGCGCGCCACTTTCTAACATCGCCAAACCAAACCACCAATTTTGTTAGCAACACTATTTTCCACACATACGTAAATTTTACACGCACGTAACGTATAACTGTTATTGTAACAGTTTCAATTAAAATTTTGAAGTATTTTTTAGATTTGAAAGCTACATCTATAGAAAATCGTTGACCAATCCTCAATAAAAAAAAACAAACAATTTAGTCACCATATTCATTATGCGTTTCGACATATTAGTCCACAACCACCCCCCTTTTCTTTTAATTAATATATTTACATACCAGCATCAACCACTAGTTCCGCGACCGCCGCGCAGAAAGTCTCAAAGTCGACCATATCGCCGCTAGCTAGGCACCTGTCCGCGGCTTCTCTCGTACTTCTGGTGACATCTTTCAAAGTGTCCACAGCTTTGCTTCGGGGCAGGCGACAGTTGCGACCGCCGGCGGCGTCGAAAGCGCGCTTTAACCTGGTAGAAGATCAAACTATATTTAAAAAAAATGTAGCTAGGTAGTAGTAACGGACCGTCCGTTACCATCCATAATGAATAACTTTAATTGATCAAGAACTAAAGAGATTTGCAATCAAGATATACCTAGTTGTAGGCGTTGTAGGCACAGATGAAATATGTAGTAGGTTATAGTTAGGTTTCGAGTGTCTGCAATGAATAACTATAGCTTTCTGGCAAGTAGAAATTGATATTCAAAACACACGGCAACAACTTTAACCACTTTATGTTGGTAGTTTTGCGTCTATAGTTCCCTTGATGTTTCCATCTCTTCAACAAAACAAGAAAGCCCTGTTGGTAGTTTTGCGTGTATAGTTCCCTTTTTGATGTTTCCATCTCTTCAACAAAACAAACCCAACCCACCTCAGTATAGTATGCCCCAGCGAGTGCCTCGGCTGCGTCCTGGCGCCGCGTAGCACTGCGCGCGCGCATCGTAACGCGGCGGGAATATCGCTGAACGCGGGCAGCCCGCGCCGCTCCACCGCCTCTTGAAGCGTGGCGCGGGCGCGGGACAGCTCCACGTATTCGCTGTTATACAAATGTTACACTAGTTAATATTAAGGCTTTAAACTTTTTTTGTTAAGTTAGTTACTAGATACTAACATAACTGCACTAAAAAAAACGATGACAGGTTACAATATACTCGCATCTTTAGAGTCAAAAATTAACTAGTAAACAATTAAATTCCAAAATTGAGTTATTAATCAAAAATATACGTAAACTTCGAGAGAAACTGCACTTTTTTATTATTATTCTGTTTAGTTCAACGTTTAAAGTTTACTTCAATGGTGCAACATATAAATCTTATAATATTATTATTTTTTATCAAGGGTGAAATGCAAGACAAACCACATTTTTTAAAGTTTTTAATCGCAAAGTTTTTATCACGTTTTTAAAGCAACTGTAAAATATTGCAATTTTAAACGTTTCGTGGTCATATTAAGTCGTAATTACTGTCGTAACGTACAGTGACGAACTGTCGTACGTAATAACTAAAAATAATATAATAGTAATATCCGACAAAATTAAGATCGTGATTTAAATAACCAAAGGAAATAAATATCAGAAAATTCTTAGCATCGGTATAAATTGATAAAATGATTTGTTAATGATACATCAATGATAGGACACGATATCCTATTGTCAGACATTTAAATCACAATTGTTATTCATTAATCAGTGTCTCGGCTGAATAAAATCATATTTAAAGATTTTAGACACAATAGCAAATTTTTGTTATCGCGAGAAAAACAGTATGTTGAGTGGGTGCTTGACTTATTATTTCGGGGACATTCATTAACTACGTAAAACTTTTTTGGTGATTTTTCTACCCCCTCTCTCCTGGTGAGATATAATTAAATTTGGTTTAAACCCCTCCCCTAAACTTATCTCACATGGGACTTTTCGCAAGATGTGTTTCTAGTGTTAATAATTCTTATGGAAAACATGGTAATATTTGTCAAAACCGCAGAGGGCAGATAGGGCAGGGGGGCCCTAAGCAACATTAGATTTGGCTTGCCCCTTTAAAATGCCTCACGTAACTAATGGACTCCCATTTAGCTTTTATATTTACCATATAATTGTTGTTTAATTATTTCACTACAAACAATTAACTAGGCACTAAAATCTTACAAATCCTACTTCTCAAAACTTACTGGTCACTAATAGTCTCCCTTCCTATAACTTGGTGCCTCGCATACGGCCGCAGCACCAGCAGTAGATCCCTCGGAGCTGCTGCTAAATGCGCTGCCTCCACGCAGGCGGCCACCGCGCGCGTCTCACTGTCTAGCACGAAGAGAAGCGCGCGCGCAGCCGCCTTGGCGCGGTGCTCGACTTCGACGAGCTCGGTTGACCAGTCGTCCACTTGCTATGAGACAGTGGATGGAAGGCTTTATATTTTTACTGTTTGTTGTAACTTGTAACATAGTATTGATAGAGTTAAATAATATTGTAGCAAAATATGGGCTTGGGCTTATTGTAATGTATTTATAAGAACTTTAAGTCTAAGACCAAAAATAATGTAATTTATTAAATATTTTTTTATTAAAGACACAATAAAATACGATATAGACACATAAAATTAAATGATGACACAATCATTAAACTAATATTAAAATCTAATAGAATTAAAATAAACAAAAATAAACAGTGTGCTACAAGGTAGGTTAGGTATAATAATCTTAAGTCCCCTAGAATAAGTTGTTTATAACGTTATGACCTATTCGACTTTACGATAGATGCGAGGAAACTGTTTTAGAAATCGTTCACTTGCTCGATTTAAAAAGAAATAGCAAGTCACCATATTTCTTCAAACTCCTCGTAGCTTTAGGTCATCATTACGAATTATTATTCGTTTTCAATGATTAATTTCGTATTGATAAAAAAGAGAAATCCGCCTTGGGATTCGTGCTAAAGCCCCATGGATCAACACTGTCCAGACACTTTCAAATTCCGTGAAATTATAATTCAATCCGCTCGTTAATATTGAGTACTCAATTTATATTCAGGTACCAACCGTCGTAACGGTAAACGTAAAAATATACGCGATAATCACAAATACTGTTGATATAATCGAAAATTAGTTTCGGTAAAAGCAAATATGACATCACCTTGCACGTGCGCGCATTATGTTCCTCTGATAAGTTATAGCTTTAAACTTTGACCTGTCAAACAATCGATGCTTAAATAAAAGATGATGTAGGTATAATTTTTGGACATCAAAGACTCATTTAAATATATCTAAAGTCATTAAGCGTTTGGCGGTTGACCTTGATTTGCACCAATACATTAACATATAGTTATTAAAACATTTGCGAGTATTTGTATTTTTTAAATTAAACAACTGTTTTAGAGAAACGTGAGTGGAAACACAAAACAAACAAGTTTTTTTTTCATTTCGGTAAGTATTTCACGTTTCACAAAACTTCTATCGATCGTACATGCATTATCGGAAACTACTTGTGCTTGTAAAACAATCAACGAATCTTATCGGTAAACTCGATTTCGAAATTCTTTTTCTAATTACCAATTTCCTTTCGATGCGAGCATGGAATGTGACTTTAGTGGAATATTTAATTTGTATCGATCTGACATATCGCCCACGCAGACTTTAAATTTTAAGTAAGCAGGTCACGCGCTTTGGCTTGAGACTTTATTTGTAAGCTAAATCGCTTACAGACCTTCGCATTTGTCGATGCGTTGCGAAATGAGACATTACTCCTTACTTCGATTCAAATAGGCTCATAACTAAGATAAAAGTCAGCTGTAACTACAATGGCATTTGTATTGAGTAATACAGGGCCTTGATTTGCGTGGCGTCGGTTATTTATCGTTGTAGTAAGTAAATATGAGCGTAATGAGTGAATGACTTACCGGATTGAAGTATGTGATGCCCATTTTGTTAAGTATTGGTATTGCGATGTCTGACCGCCAGGTGGTGGGGTTGCAGGAGCCTCCGAGGAATACCTCGCAAGGCGGCGGCGACGGCTCACTACCTAACCATTCAAATAAAAAATAAAATATATGTTAGATTAAAATCTAAAAGGCTTTTGAAGCTTTTTAGCACAAAAATAACTCTATAATATGTATTCACAAAACCACAAACACAACAATTTTAGGAAATACTGTTCTCGCATAACTTTTCAAAAAAAAATTTAAGTATACGTAATGGAAAACAAATTTCGTGAGGAAATAGTAGATATACAAAGAGAGGCGAATGGCATTTTTTCCTACTTTTTAGGGTCGGAGAAGAAGAAGTAATAGACTATACCTACAGTCAGATTCCATTCAGAATAAGTTTGCATCACCGAGATTTGGTACTTAAGTTGATGAAGATCATAATTAAACTCAGCTTATGACTAACGCACGATGACTTCAAGAAATGATGGACACAAATACAATGATTGATGCATCAGGCCAGTACAATAAATATACAACAGAGAAAGTCACAAGACAAAACGATGTAGCAATTAATCACCATTTTATTGCCTAAAGTGAACAAACACAACGAGAGGAATGGACAAGGGAACCTGTTCGCCAAGAAAGTTACACTTCCGCAACTAAATTTTAATAACGTGAACGATTTTCATGATTTGAAGGTAACCAAACAACAACTTCACAATTTTTAATTTATTTAAGACAAATATCGGTAATATTATATCGGTAAGATTAATTACATATAATAAATGTATGCTGATTAAAGTCACAAAGCTTCCTCAGAAAGGGTTAGGTACTTTGTCTACACTGTTAAGTAAGTTTTTTCTTAATCATCGACTAAAATAAATGTACACACGTTTTCGGCCCCTCGCATTACTTTAAATTCATTTGATGTATCACATCCGTTTAATTTTCAATCCTAAGATTAATTGACCAACATCGAAGCTGTTTTAAATATACGCCAGAGTTAGACAGGTAGATTTGTACGGCAAATTTAATGGGCTAGTTATGTAAATGCAAGTTAGAGGCAATATTTTAATTTAATAACACGAAGAATGCCATATTTGATGTGAGATATAATTTATTCACAACAAACGTAGGAGGTGATTTTCTTAAGTCCAGAAACTATCTTCAAACGCTGGCATTAGAAAATCGCATCGCAATCACGTGAACAAGAACGTATCTAACCCACGCTGGTAATACCAGATACAGAGTTTCACCTTCCTAATCTACGTCAATGGGATATGAATAATGCCGTAAACCTTTCAACACCTGCGGGATGAGCAGTTTCATACATACGTAAATACTTGCGTACTTCACCAGAGCATCTGACGAAAACTTCGAATAGGAAACAACGCGCCGTAGAGAAGGGAGCGATAAGGCAGTTCACATAGTTAAGAATGTCCATATAGTTGACCCTATTCTAAGATGGGATGGGGGCACGCAAAAGAAGTCAGTACAGTTGTTAATTGTCAACAATTGTTATGCGGTGAGGCACGCAAGCGCGCGTGAGCTCGTTCCCTGACGGCAAACAACTAACGCCTTATTAAGGAGATATGAGCAAGCATAATCATAGTGATTTTATGCTTAAATTGACAGCTAACAAGACCAGATAACAAGTATTTCCAAGATGTAATTTTCTCTTGTTTTATACCATTGAGGGCCGCGATTGAATTGTAGTAATTTACTGACATTGATGCAATTTACTGTACGAAGACTTACGAAAGCTCAAGGATATAATAAGGCTGAGCGGAGGTTCGTTCAACTGGGGTCGTTCGCCAACATCGTTAATGATGGATGACAATCCCTTGGCGTGGGCTGCAACGTTTGTTGAAGACGACTGGTCTACTACAACTGTGTACTCACCGATCGAAAAAACGAATATGCATTACGTCTTAATGACGTGACAATACCGAGCATTTTTGTACCAACACAAATTTATGAATAGCATAATGAACCACAACAAATCCCAATCCATCGGATTAACGAGATGACGTTAATCATTTTGTTTGCACACAAGAGGAATCGATTTGCAATGTTGGTGCAAATTACAACTCAATCCAATTCGGTAACTTCACTCGATGCCAAATCAAAAACGTAAACACAACACATGATCAACATACGCACTGACCGGGAACGTCTCACCCGCACATAGATCAAAAAGAAATATCACTAAATAACACTGTTCCTGCTTTTTGCACGGGGACCTTTGCCAAAATCCAGTATTTTGACACATTTTAATGAAATCAAAGATTATAGTGGTCTGCTTCGAAAAGAAAACAAATGTGATTTTGTGATGTTATTTGAAAGATAAGATGAATGTTAATTGATAGATAGTGGCTAGGTGAACGTACAAGGCACTACACTGGTCGTGGGAGGCATGGTGTCGCTCGGAGCGGGCGTGCACTCGCCGACGCGCTGCTATCCACCGGACCGGCCGACAGCCAACTGACTGCCAGAACGCAAACTCCAACTACTTGGACGCGATTCCGCGTTTGTAAATACACCGCTATATTGTAAACCTCTGACACACGCGGCCACCATCCTACATACTCTTAAGTCAATTAATTGATCGAAAGATTAAAGCCCGTCGTGTGTACTGGCGGTTTTTATTTAAAAGGTGATCTCGTAAAGTTTTAATGCGAAGTCAGAATAAATATGAGTAATTTTGAGTACAAACGCAACCTTTTCCTGGTTGGTCCTTTGTGATCTGGCGCGGCGGCGTGCTTTGCGAATTAGTAATTCGTTTACATTGAAACGAAGAAAAACTTATGTTTTTTTTATTTAACTCCGTTTTTTTATTTAGCTTCCTTCCTAGAAGTTGTATTTTATGTTGCAAGTAGATAGTTGCGGGTGGTCTTATTGCGTTGTTAGCTCTCGTAAAATCATAGACAAGTGGTATCTTCCGGGAGATAAGGAAGTGTCGCGATGCTCCCGAGTTGTATAGTAACATTTCGATGTCAACATCGCGCTCTGTTTTCGCGATCCGAGCACGTGGGCGAGTCCTCCATATACACCATTTGTTATTCTAACTATTTTTTGCGAAACCGATAAATAAATGTTCATCAACGACAAGTCTTCCGCAGTCCGTATTAAGTGGGTCCGGAAGAACCCGGAAGGTCGGACCCTGTTTACATAGTAATATCTTATTTATACCATTTATAGCATTTGCGGAAAGAGATTGTATTTTTTGCGTGTCAATTTAATATACGATTTAGTGTTTTTATGTTTTTGTTTATATACTGGGATGGAAGTATACTGTATTATTGTGGATTAGTCAGATGCTATCAGTTTGACGCAAATAGATAGACCATTAAATAGCTGAGTGCAATGTAAGAAGATTTACGTGTGCATATGAGTCAATTGTGTAACTGTTATGGATATAAACAAAATATTAAACCCATTGTAGATTGCGTCAGTCGGTTATCAAAGACGCAATATACAAATCATTTTTTAAGTTTACTTTGTTGTGATACGTTTAAAAACACGATAAATCGTAATTCGCAAGGCGGCTGCCAAACCACGCAGTCTTAAACGCCCGCTGGTACTGATTCGACTATTTATTGTTATGATCAAAATAGAACGTTGTTTGAGGTCATGTTTACGGTAGCGGACATGCTCCTATACTGACAAACAAATACTAACTGATAGCGCCGTATACTGCGCTGACTGAGACTTGAAAAGTAACTAATAAAGATACCATAAAAGGCAAAACGACAATAGGCTTGTAATTTCCGCGACTCATGACTGTAACGGTTAGGTAAAGGATAGACGGAAGACTAGTGACTATAGTAAATCAACTTTAATAGTCATTATTGGTAGGAGAAGGAAGTGTAAGTGTGACAGTGAACTTTTGTAAACGTCCATCTATTTTGATATTGGTAACGTGCGGAAACTTAGTCACAGTCCGCACAGAACCGCCGAAACACTGTCTCCAAGGAGCACGCACTTTCTCAACACCAATCTATTTTGAAAAATGCAATATTTTATAAAATTTGGCAGAACGCCCAAACGTGAAGTACACCTAGGATATACAAGTTGACGTGATTATGAAATGGACGAATCTATTTGAACTCGAAAATTATGTAATAACGTCTGACGAAGAGTTTAATTTCATACGACAACGATGGATGCCTCGCGAATTTACGGCGAAAATAGAAAACATAAAACAGTAACAGACACTGAATTAATTCGACCTTCTAAAGATGTTTTTCTCAAAGAAAAGAAAGAATCGCGGAAACGACCTAAAGATACATTATCATGTTAAATTTTACAGGCTATAAAAGTATAATAAATATGATGCCTTCTGCAATAAATGTTTGTCCACAAAAGGCATTGATAAAGTAAGAAAGATATCTTACCATTAGTTTTGCATATCGCTTCCCGGTCCCGTATCTCCTTGTCCGCGCTCCACAGCGGCGATTCAGGCTTTGTAGGAGTTCTGCAAGAAGAAAAGTTAATTAGATCACTTCAATCAGCCTATTTCTAGAACATTCTGTATTGTTAAAATAGTGAAATACAAAAATATTTTGAGCAAACCTTCCAGTTTGAATTTATAGGTAAGAAATTTAACGTTAACGTTTGTAAATATGGAGATATTTTTCTTAATAACTTTAACCTTAAGGTGCACTGAAATTAGTGCTATAAAAAAACAGGGTTAAAACTCGACTTTTCTGCCGTTGAGAGCATAACATTTTATTAACCTGTAATTCTATTTAATTACGGCTCAAAATATGCTGACTACTACGGAAATGGGAGTATTAAAAGCTTTATTTTCAAGTACAAGCGCATAAGTGATTCACGACCGATATTTTCTTCCAATGACATTCAGGGCTCATTGCACTCCCAAGGAACCTTATCCTACTACTGCCGTGTCAGACGCTAAATGACATTTACAAAACTGAATATTTTGTTATAATATTTTACAAGATTAATTGAATAGAAAAGAAAATAAATAAACTTTTATATCTTCCTTTGCAAAAATGTCGGCTTTATTAAAAATCGAAGTCTTGTCGTGCAAAAAGGTACATTATTTTTAACATGAATTTGCTTACTATGTCGTTATCTTACTAGGGTTATAAATATAAACAACCAGCTTATCGTTTAGTTCACGTCTAAAAAGTTTTTCAGCGGGAACGTTACATTTTTCGGCGGTACCTATAAGTTAAACTTTAAGTATTATGTTTAGAATTTTTGATTATACATATTTTTCTTTTCGTTTTAGTGTGATTTAACAACAAACATGTATAATTCGGTTGTATCTTATTAATGTTAAATAATAATGATCTATGTTTTATTAATTAAAAATAAAAACAATTGTGTATTTTTTATAAAAATGAGTAGGATTCGGTCCCAACGAGATTGTAGCATTAAAGAGTCTTAAATAAGAAAGGATAACCTCGACATTATAACGTATCTCTTACAACATGGTAAAGATCTCATCGACCAATTTAGAAACTGTGATAAAAGCAGGTAGCCCGATAAAATTATTTATCTGAGTATTTTAGGTACAATAAGTTCATTATAGATTATATAAACTAGATTAATCTGTTTGATTATTATTGTTGTATAACTCGTTATTAGTACAAAGACGTAGGGGTAACGAACGACTGATAGTTGCCAAATAATTAATGACTGAATTTTAAGATTAGTCATCATATTTGATTATTAATTACATACATAATTCATTAGATACTCATTTAGCTTCTGCCTACATAAATTGCTCTTGTTGATTTCTATATCTTGTTAGACAGAGATTTGAATTTAATAGTCCCGACATATCCGTTATTTGAAATATAAAATCTAAGTTGAATAAACATTAAATTATTTCTTCAATGAATGTCTCAAGTGGTATTTTGTTATAGACATTTAATTGTAATTTATTTGCAATTAAATTAGTTTTGCAATAGGTCAAGCCATGATATCGGAATCAACATTTACGTTGTTCATAATTTATTTACTGATTAATCAATTAAATATAAAACTAAAACTATAGATGTTGTTTTAATTACGCCAAATTGGCTGACACTGTTTTATTTTTTAAATAACCTTTTTATACCCTTTCATTATAGTTTCTATCCTGAATTCGGGTTAAAATGACGCAAGCGCCGTCGGCCGCCGCAGACATATAAAAACAACGATTGTATTCACTTCACGTATTTACATTCTAAGTATACATAACTAAAATATGTGTATATGTATAATACACATCTCAAACAGGGATGATCTAATCTCTCACATTATTAAACGCAGCAACTACAAGGCGCAATAATAAAATATACAGCGAGTCAAGTATTTAATCATAAAAATCCTACATTTATTTATAACTGTGATCGGTGTTGTTTAATTAACAATTATAGGCCAAAGTTTCTAAAAGTTACTTTTCCTTTCCTCATATTATCTGTAGCTATAGGTACCTATACTATATATGAATCATTGACTAACAAATGAAAAGTTTGGTTCTAAACTAGATGTGGTTACAATCTGTCAACACATTTCGACCTACGCGAAGTTATATTTCGTATTTGGACCAAATGAGAGGATATTATTAGATTTACATTTTGAATTTTGTTTTTCTATTGTATAATTGATGGAATAAATAGTACTTTGCACTGATTATTAAAAGTATTTTAGCCTCGAAAAAACCTCAAGCACTCAGATTGTTAAGATATCAGATCTCGTGATTGCAGATTATTATGGTGATAACAGCAGCACGCAATATAAAGAGGAGTATTAAACTAAAACACGGTGTGCGATTATTGAGAAAACGTTTTACTTTGTGTATTAATAAAAGCTTGTCAGACCTTACTTTTATTTGCATTTCTAGAAACTTACGCACATCTTAAACTGCATTTGATGATACAAGAGTTACTCTTAAAATTTTAACTTAAATTATGACTTTCATTAAGTTCGGCTTTTACAAAGAATTAAACAAAAAAACCTTGTGTGACCTAAGTACAAAAGCTCTTGTTTCATATCTAAGTAGTATAAGGACTTGTATTAAATATTCTACATCCCTTAATAGTGTCAGTAGCTGGGGATCTTTTTAAATTTTCGCTGAGAGCTTTTAAACACCCAGCCCACATTTATCAGTCTGTATCATCAAATTAAAACGTAAAAAGGTTTTGGTTTCACATTAAAGTTGTAAGCTACTTACAATCTCGCCTGTTTGGAGCACCGTCGCAGTTCGGCCGCGAACACGCAGAACTCCCCGAAAGTCAGCGTCAGAGACTTACGCCGCGCGCATTGTCGAGCGCATACCAGCATCTCAAACACTGCAACAAACGACAAGTTCATCAACAAGCCAACTTTGCAGCAGAATCGCTGGATCGATCGCAAGGTCGTACACGCAATTGCGCTGCGCCATCGCTATAGTCGACTTGCAAAAAGAAACTTCGTGTTATGCTGCATTTCTTCTTTCACCTTGGAAAACAACAGCGGTATTGTAATGATAGAACTTTTTGAGGCAAAACAGTTCTATTTCCTTATCTTAAACAGGTATTACTAAGTAGAATAGCTATGTTTACAGCTCCGCGCACGGGTTGAACAATAACAATTAGACAAGTTTACTCGCCCAGTCAACTCATACATATTAACAAGTTGTAGTAAATATACGAGACAATGGATAGGATAATACAACATTAACCACTTCTAGGCTGAATGAGCAATTGAGCTAAATCGTGTAAAAAATACTTAGACGCCATTTGATTGACCGGAGCAAATTATAACGTCGTATTTTAAAACATTCTTTCTCTTTGCGTTATTTTTATTTGGTGAGCTAATCCCTACTTCCTTACTGATATAATTAGGTAATGCGAAAATGTGTATGTTTGTAGGTCTCTCTGTCTGTTCTTTCTGCTACCGCGTCAACAAGGCTTAACCCATTGGATATCATAATGTATCTATATCACCGAAAGATAGTTTAACACTAAGGAAAGAAAATGAGCTAATTTTCACCGCGGAAATAAGTCTTATTCTCATAGTGAAAATCACTTTTATCTACTCAACGCTTAATTGCAGTTTACATCGACGAAGTTACCAACTAGTATTTTATACGTATTATAAAACTACTTGTACGGCAATTAAGTCGTACATAAGAAATCACTTCGCAAACGTGTTATACCTGGTAAATAAGTAATCTAAGTGTGACTGGTCACTTGCTGCCGTAGATATGAGCAATAATGGTGAGATCATACCCGGTGCTTGGATGTCATTATAATACAATGCTCATAAACTAACGGTGAACGGTGAACGAATGATGAAAATAGTGATGAGCAATCGCAAGAAGTCATTAATAATGAAAGGTGCCGAAGTTTCGAGAAGTAAGTCAACTGAACCGTAGTTCAGATAACAGATTCTGATATTGTGTAGGTGTTTCCGTTTCTAAATTGTTGCTGTTAATAGTCACCCTATTTAATATTATTAGACTAATCGTTGTTGTTGTGACTCTTTTGTTGTTTCCGCAGCGCCCAATTTGATGTTATCTCTTACATTAATTTGGGCAGTAATTCATACACTGATCATATATTTGCTAAATAAACATATCACAGAATTCATTAGGCTCATTGATAGAGGAAGCGACTAGCATCGTCACCATTCGAATATCTAAGACGTATTCCTATCCCAGCGCATATATTTCACAAAGCAAACACTAGCACACCATAAAAGCATTTTAATGAACATAAGCGGTTATTAACTAAGTGATCCGTGCGCTTTATAGCCGATAAATAAACACAGGAGGCGTAGCTGTAAAGAAACCGTAAATTGTTACATATGACACCAAGTAATTGTGCACTTTGAGATAACGACACCGTGCTCAGAAGTTATGGCGTTGAGTGGTTATTGGCTAGATATAAACAAACAGGAGTAGGTCAACTGGTCATTTTTCACCATTAATTAAGTATGAAGTACCTTTATTGGTGGTAAATTGGCTACGATGCAGCTGCGGCAGTTAACAACGTCATATAAGGTAAAGAGTGACAAATGAGAAGGCGTATCTTTTATCTTTAAGGCCGTGATAAGTAATCGTTCTATGTTGCAGGCAGTCTAAACGACGTTTTTACATTGTTTAATATAGGAAACCAAAGCATATTTTAATGTCATTTTTAGGAAGTGTAATTTGGCTAAACCTATACAAAGTTGGCAAAATAATCACCCGATGTTCTGATGCTGTACCTAGTTAATTTAATGAAAAACGTTAGTTTTGCTTGTGAAATATTTTGATTTAATCCATTCAAACCCGGGCTTCTAAAATCCATAAAAATAAGTCTGGAACTACTGTTATATCGGGATCTTGCAGGCTAGTGCAAATCATCAAAACGAGAGCTTACGCGAAATTGTTCTGGGTTCTTGAGGAGTAAACGGTTTCATGATTTGTCGAACTTACTTCATAAATGTTAAAACCGAATTGAATTGGGCGCCGTTTACAAAAATTAAAGCGTTTAACTCGAATAGAGTGAATACAATTGCCTCCGTGTATAAGTAAGTAACAAAGATAGCATAATCAAAGGCTACTACTGAAGTCTTGGTCTTTTTGAATCAAAATAAATATTGGTTGACATGCAGTTTCGATACTAGCATGACTTCGTCCACGATGAAAATTCTGTATGTAAAAAAATATTTTTTCCATAAATTTTAGCAATGATTCATCCTGAGTATCTTTTAATAAATAATCTTGTATAATAATAAAATCATTGAAAAAGGGAAAAAATACTGTTATTATCAGAAAAGCAAAAATTAATCATTTAGCAAACCAAAACACCTGACTAATTTAACATTTAGGATTTTACGCTGTTATGAATGTTGCTTAGAAAAACAATTATTTCTATGAATCTTTTATCTCAATCTACATTAGTCATGATTGCACAGTCCTGTTTGCAGAATTGACCTAATAAATAAGGATTATCTCAATTCTATCGTACACTACTGTAGTATTACTGGCAATATATTGTATTAGATCGACAGATAATAGCAATGGGATTAAAGTGCAATGATTTAATGCAGCAGTTGCATGCTGCTGACGTGAGTTGGAAAACGTCGTTTAAATCTATGAGTTCATATAAATATGGTTTAACATTTTGATTACAGTTTTATTATAAACGTAAATTATGGTTTTGTGGGCAGACATTATAAATTATACACCAACTGTATGACTTTCAACTTAATTAAAGACAGGTTGTATTATAGGAACTAGGCTAGGAGCATGCCGAGCAAGACCCAAAATAACCAATTTTGAATTCCTTTTCACTCAACCAAAGATATCGATCATGGAAACTTTCGTTTTACAGCTCGGCATACCCATCCCTGCGCTACGATGGTCGTCAATTAAATATACAATATAATAATACTTAACTATTACGTTACACAGTTTTTAAAAACAATTTGCGCATTTAATTTAAATTATTGTGTTTAAAGCACAATACCATATATTACCCATACTAGTGGCCGCCCGCGACTCTGTTCGCGTGGAAGTCGCTTTCCCGTGGGAATGTTAAGTTTTCCCGCGGTAAAAAGTACCCTATGTGTTTTTCTGATGTATAACCTATATTACTGTAAAGTTTCAACAAAATCCGTCCAGTAGATTTTACGTGAAAGAGTTGGTAACAAACATCCATACATACATCCACACTCACAAACTTTCACGTTTATAATATTAGTAGGATTTATCGCACATCATATTACGATTGCAAGCCAAAGTCCACAGCACTTACCGCCATAGTTCAATCATATTCATACAAAAATAATTAAAGTCGACGCACACCTGATAACATCTCTATTGTCTTAACTGATCAAATCGCGGTTATGAATATAAATTAGTTAATTGTAGTAATAAATACTATAGTATGCGGAACTTAACAGCGTGTGGTAATAATAATAATTATTATTAATGGCATATTGACATCAACTTATCGTGACGACGCGAGGGTGATGTAATGTCGATTTATAATCTTTCTAAATATACCTATAATGTATGACTATTAATTTCAATAATTATGGAAAACAAGCTTTCCGCCCTGCGGTAAAATTCCCAATGTAATCAGTATTCCCGTGAGAATTTGGAATGCCTTGCGGTAAGAAGTAAGTATGTACCTATTGTCATTTAGGGTAATATTCTATTTACAAATCATATTCATCCAAAACCATCACTTTTGCGTGATTAAGTAACTGACTTCATACAAACTTTTCCATTCATAATATAAGTTTGATTTATTTGTCTTTGACTTCTATTCATACCCTGCTTGTTTAACGTCATTGCTAACATCGTGTACATTATGTAAATCCGCAAACGAACCAAATATAAAAACCACAGTAAAAGCTGAATGAAAAATGAACGTAAAACTAAATTTGTGCGCAGTTAAATATAGTTAGTTTAGGTACCTACCTAACTACAATTAGTCACAATCAGTGAAAAAACAAAACATTAGCCCAACTTATTCAAGATGACATCATACTACGATAAACGTTCAATAAAGTAGGTAAAATTGAATTTTGGGTTCAAGTACTAGAGCATCAATTGCTTTGTATTTAAAAATAAATAAATATAATGTTACTTTGAATAATGACGAAGGCCTAGTTATCTAGATTGTTTTATACAAATGGTGGTCATATCGCTTTAAGGGACGTATCGGCATTTTTACAAATACTGTGGTCACGGGCAGACTGAGATGTTTGACATTTACATAGAGCATATTAAAGATCGATTTTTGACTTCAGCGCCACCTGTTTCGCAGTTTTCTCCCATAATTTACCGTGTTAACACAGTAGGCGCTGACGGTCTTGATTTGCCAGCTTCTTTTTTTTCCGCTAGTTGATATTCTTTAAATTTCCAAGCTTATAAAATGTTGAAATATCTCCAATAATAATACTCATTCATAAGTTCCAGTAACTCACCCTGAGTCTTAGTTGGATACAGCTCGATGTCGTTGAAGAGGCTCTGCACCCTCGCCGCGGGCGCCGGCTCGTGCGCCTGCCCCACGCGGCCCTCCCACGCATTGGCTACCTCCCTGTGGACAAACCAACAACAAACATTAACAACAACCGATTAAAACACTTCAATAACGCACAGACTCTTGCAGTCACATCCCAACGTACGCTCTGTGCACACTCAATTGCGGAAAACGATACACACAACACTCGACGATGACACAAAATCAAATTAAAAAAGAAAATATTAATATATTCTTTTACAACTTTTTAACGACCATACCAAAACTTTGCACTCAACGATCTACAATTCAATGAGGTCTAAAACATTCGTATATTACACATTAGTCGTAAAACTCACATAAAATAAATATTCGTTCGTACACGTGCAGTATACAACTGAGATAAGAGGCCTGATTGTTTGAGCACCGTCTAGATATGACACAGCCGAATTGCCCACTGAGTTTAGGAAACTGTTCAGCCCTTTTTAATATCAAGATTAGTTTTGCACCTACGTAACAAGCAGCACACGCGCCGACATCTTATCAAATGATAGCACCTTTTTGAAACAACAAAACGCATTCAACATAAAAAATACTAAACTCAACTCTAACCGTAAACATAACGTTTAACAATAACAAATGAAAAACAACAATGATTCGATTAAATGACGAATTCAACAACGAATTATGATTAATTCGGGCTTTACGTAATTTTCCCTTAGTATGCCGTTACACCTATTCTGAATAATCCATTCTGTTGCTAACAAATTGACTACAAATACGTTAATAACTCAGATAAAGGTATTCCATTATTTGTATGCATGCTTTCAATTAACGATATTACGTTTAAATGATCATACCACGCCATGTATGATGTCTATTAGACTGCCAGTGTCTGTCATGCAAACGCTGACAAAAGATAACAATTTTTACAATAAACAGCGTAAAAGCTACTCAATGAAACATGACATCAAAGAAAACCCCTTGCAAACGCATAAAAGTAATTACTTCATCTAATTAATACCGCTAAGTCAGTCAAATGAAGGTTAATAGAGCACGATGTGACCCGATGAATGGAATCCGCAACGGTCGCGTTTCCGGACCTTCGGTACGTCTAGCCTGCATAAACGACAACGAGGCAGTACCCACGGTGTCAAGTAACCGAACCTGATTAATGTTCGCCGATGCCTACACTCGGTTCCCATATGAGGCGATGCTGATAACGCATTCGAGGAGTCATGAGCAATCAGCAAGGCATGTGGGAACTTCTTAATCAAACCTTAACAATCAATTCTTAACGCCTACGCGTATGTCGTCACAACTTTCAAACTGAAAACATTGTACTTACCGACACAAGATTTTGACGTAGGTCGACAAATCACAGTGGCACTCGCGGGATTTAACCTCAGATTTAACTGTCGCACTAATTAAGCTAATCACAAAGATGTACAGCACTGCCTTCATATTAAGATACATGTACAAACTGCAGTTTTATTTCCCAGCGAGTGAATAAGTTAAGTGAATAATGAGTTTGCATTTGAAATGAGTTTCGGTGACGTTGGTGAGCACTTGTCGGGCTTAAGTTGACCTATCTGATAAAATACAAACGTCTTGCTTTATATAAGGTCTGGTAGAGTATAAACAACTACAATTTATCTGTTTCAAATTCAAAGAACCCAATATCACATCATTTATTAGTTATGTGAATATTGATATTGATTTTCACAAGAAAATTAGGTATTACAAATTTTATTACCACACAAAACAATGACCGGTAAAACTTATAAACTTACATATAGTACCTAATCGTTACTAGAAAGAGTAGATAACTCTAGAATTATCGTTAAATAGAATTTGATTAAAAGGTAGATTTTCCTAAAAAAGTACCTACTCTATTAAAGCTATCTGCACGTTTTATTTTATGATATCCTTAACAACGTCACAGCATTTACTGTGTTTTTTCATGACGTTATTAACTTTCTTCTATGACTAAGAAATAAGTATACAATTAATCAACATCAATAAGAATATATACTAAATATAAGATAAAGTCACAAAACCCGATTACAATTTTGATAGGTTCGACGCACTGCGCAGGCATTTTTATGACCATAGAATAAATTGTATTCCTCATAAGACATCATTATTGCTAAAATGGTGACTTCATAATATGTGTCAACACCACAAAAATATTTAATAAGGTATTGCACGCGAATCCTCACATTATACTTATACCTACATACTAAACTAGGGGCCGCGCGCGACTCCGTTCGCGTAGAAGTAGGTTTCCCGTAGGAATGCGAAGTTTTCCCGCGGTAAAAAGTAATATATTTTTGGTATCTAGAACCGTTTTTGGCAGCGCACGCAACGGAAGCTCTTAAGGATGAATAATTTTCCACGTTTTTTTCACATTTTCCATTATTTCTTCGCTCTTTATAGTTGCAACGTGATGTTAGATAGCCTAAAGCCTGCCTCGATAAATTGTCTATTCAACACAAAAAGAATTTTTAAAATCAAACCAGTAGTTCCTGAGATTAGAGCGTTCAAACAAACAAACAAACAAACAAACAAACAAACAAACAAACTCTTCAGCTTTATAATATTAGTATAGATATACCGCAAAGTATAAAGAGGCCATGGATTGCGGAAGGACAACTTTAAACGATTTATTGATCACTTAATACCTAAATTAAATACAGTAAAAAGTAAAATATTGAAACATACACAATACACATTAAGTTAACTGTTTTAGGTAACTTCGGAAGTAAAATAAAAGTGTGTAAACAAAAAAAATATTCCGTCTGAAATTAACACACTTCTCTACATTTTACAGTAGAATTACAAAATAAACTTAAAAGGTATTTGGGCATAAAAGTTTACTGAAAGCGATGTCATTACGATAGTAGGTACACACTTACTCGCGTGCGACCCCGGGTGAGCATACAAAAATATACCATGACATCATGGTGTGCGACGGAGACGGCAATAGTTTACATTACCGTTCGCTTCACACACTTTTGGAATACGTTTACTTCATTTTGCTGTTAAACTTGTTACAGAACTGAACATCAATCAATACTGCGCAGGCACCTACGTCTAACTATATTGAGTCTAGATTTTTATATTAGGTTACATTCCTAACTCTATACCACAAGTACAATTACACACATCAGCAAGCTGATAAACAAAAAAGTCCCTTTAATTTACTGATATCAACAAACCACTTGACTTTGATGAATATCAACTATCGCGTCATCAAATTTTGCAAATTGAACCACCTACATACAGTAATTTACAGGATCATCCATCATCGGAAGACAAAAAGTGTGACAGTCGCAACGTTGATATTGCGCATTGAATCAACAATTGTTGTAGAACATAATTTGTAACATTAGGTCCCCTTGCGACCCGGGTAAACAAATCATGATGTCATTCTAGTGTCGATGACCAACACGCGGACGAAACGCCCGCAAATTATTATAAAATAATCTCACTAGCCCGAAATAACATACTTAAATCCTAAAATTGAGATGCAAACTTGGCGTAAACCGCGGATTTGTAAGCATATTAAAACGGCGTTATAATGGTAATCGTGGTCTTGAAGTCAGCCGATCGATAATGGCCGCACGTTACAGTAATTACAGTTATTAGCTAAATTCTATAGGCATGTAATCAAATCTCACCTGGCCAAGGTTCTTTTTGGTTTGATGACACCATTGGTCGGCGTGTGCGCGTCGGTGACATCACGGCGCGGGTAGTGGCGTGGTTGGGGCTGGTCGCACAGGATGGGCTCCATTCGGCACGTGAGCGGCGCGCGCTTGGGCGGCGTGGTGCGCGGGTACGTGTGGTGCCGGGCCTGGCTCACCACCGGCCCCTCGCTACGACGCTGCTTCGGCAAAGTCCTCGCGCAGAGCGCATTCGCGGCATTCTTCAAATGACTCTGGAATCTACCGTTGCTTTGCACACTCAGTATCTTGGGGCCGCACTCCATCATTGGTCACAGTTTTTTTAACACTCTAATGTATATTGGCTTCCATTTTGGGAAGTTGGTAGTATTCACAAAAGTACCGGCACTGTTTAAACACTTTGCGGTATAATTTTGTTCATTGCACTTAAACGTGAAATCGTAATGTAGTTTTATCGAATAATTCCATCAGCTGCAGTTTAATATCTAAAATACATTTTACATTAGCCTTGATTTTCTGATTTCTAGACAGGTGATACAATGCTGATTACTTGAGTTGGCCGGCAAGTTACCTACTTTGCTATTGCTTAATAACAGTCATTAGTTGTGCTCCACTTAAGAAACTACGTAGACGTATAGTAATTACTTAGTTCCTACCAAAATTAGCCATCCCATAAGATCTACGCTTTTATTTGAGAAAAAATGATGTTTAAGGTAAGGCGGCTGTAAACAATCGGTAGTACTTGACCTACTAGATAACACTGAAGTGGCTTTATTAAGAAACGACTAGTTTATATAGCGGGGTGCGTAAGGCAAAGTGTTGTGAAATTGATATCGACAATCGTTTTAGTCACCTGCTGAGATCATTGTTTATCCAACTGTTACAACTTCAAAAAAAGATAATGATAGTTTTTTTTTATAAATATTAGTTTATTAGCTTGGATTGTTAGTTGTATTGTTTCTACGAGTCAGTAGTTAAGTATGGTTGTAATTTTTGAGAGTTGCGGAAGGCTTTGTGGCCGGTGGTCGGCGGGGAGGGTACGCGGGGCGCGAGGGCGGGGCGTGGGTGAGCTGACATCACCGTCGGAGCCAGTGCTCTTACATCATCGGCTGCCACAGTCCGTTCACATTAGCTTCGCGACCCGACACGATATCGATTTATCGACACACACTTATTTATAAAAAAAACATACCCACCTTGTTTGGTTTTTGTAAAATCATCGTAATTATTAGTAATATTCTACGATAAATTGATACGAGTGTCATCAAGTGCGTGATTAATTTAGCGAGTCTTACAACAGTAATGACAAGACCATTATTTTAAAATGTCATCGTACCGCAAGATCGTGAGCTTCGTTTGTAGTAATTAATAATTTAGACACATTTAGAACTTTACTCGACATTCCTAATCCGGGTTATATTTGATATATGACATACAGGGTGTCCCAAAACTCGACGTCAACCCGAAACCGGGTGACAAGGCAAGTCATGCTGGTTATCAGAAAAATGTTTAAAAAAATCTAAGTCACGTGTTCTCAAAATTATTGGCATTTTAAAAAAACACGCAAAATTTCACACCCTGTGACAGTGTTTTTGCTGCTGTTGCCACAAATGTTCACTTTTGGAAACTTTTTTTTTTGATATGTAACCCTGAATAATGCTTCTCTAAACTGTTATCAACATTTCAAATCTAGCTCCTCGAGATTGCATAAAAATAGGACTTATTTCCAAGAAAAAAATTAAAAATTAAAAATGGCCTAGTTTTAACTGTCTGCATTGAAAAAAAATTGTATTACGCGAGTTTGGCAAGTTGTGTCAAAAGTTGGCGCATTTAGTAAGGATCCCAAAATGGTATGACACGTGGTAAATTGTAGTTGCTATCATGAACAAAAAAAAAATTCGTAAAAATCCAGTGTTCAACAATTTTTTCTTACCTGGTTAAAAAATATTCTAATGGGCCCAAGGTTTTCCAAAGAGTCGTAAATTGTAAGTAGTGACAAAGGAGTCTTTCTAGGAAGTGTAAGCGAGATAGTATTTGTGCTAAAGTGATTGAGTGAGACGGAGAGAGTCACCTTCTCAAGTGCGAGCGAGACAGGTATGGACGCTAAAGTGACTGAGATGGAGAGAGTCATTTTACCAAGTGCGAGAGAGACAGAGAGTGACGCCAGGTATTCGCTATTGTAGATACACATTACAAACCAGTCAGTACGTTACGTTCCTTCGTTTACTGCGCTTGTTTTCGTATTCGTTTGTGTTGATTTCGTACTGTTTACTTTTGGCTATGTTTTTTTTTTTTTTTTTTTTTTATTATAAAAAATACAGTCTCCACAGACTCGAGGTCCGTGTCTTTCTTTACAATTACTATTTTTCTTACTATTATTACAATTTAAATTATCTCCGCTTATATAAATAATATTAGTTTTTTGTTATAGCTACTTAAAGTTAATTGAATAAAATAAAGTTAAATATTTATTTTTTTTTTACATACAAATATATATACAATGTTACTTATACATATACACTGTCTGTGCCGTTTGCGTTTATGAGTGTCTCAACCACGAATTTATCCCTATTTTTCATAGCCATCTTTAGGTTGTAGTCTATGATTTTTGTGGTAGTTGCAGCCGTTGCTCGCCGAATGAATCTGCTGATCGCGTCATCACTGTTGTCTGTGTAGTACACACAGTCGCGGGCGTGACGCGACACTGCGACGACGGCGTGTGGGACGCTGTTTTGGCTATGTTTATGGACTTGTGATTGCTTGCGATTTAGATTCGGACTGTTTGTTTTCTCTTAACGACGACCTTTGCTTTCCTCTGGACTATTGTGTGAGTGTGTGACAAGTGCCGAGATGTCTTCGTATACCACTCGCGAATACGCTAATATGCACCTTATTTATGGTGAGTGCAGGTGTAATGCCAGTGCTGCTGCCAGACTTTACCGCGAAAGGTACCCAAACGCTGCTCGTTACCCCGATTATCGGGTGTTTACGAATGTGCATCGGTTGCTCTTCTCAGAAGGCCGCCTCCCAAATCAAACGCATGGTGGAGGCAGACCCACCAACCCTATGGAAGAAGAAGTTCTACAGGCTGTCGAAGAAGACCCAAGTACTTCAGTAAGAGCTATTGAAACGAACACCGGAGTGCCCAAAAGTTCAGCCCACCGTATTTTAAAAAGAAATGACCTACACCCATACCACGTACAGCGAGTACAGACATTATTACCCGGTGACTACCAAAATATGGTGAATTTTTGCCGGACGATATTGGAGAGGTACAGAGATGACCCACTTTTTCTAACAAAAATTTTATGGTCGGACGAATCAACTTTTAAAAAGGACGGCTACGTGAACATGCACAACCTGCATGAATGGCGTGTTGAAAACCCTCATTTAACGAGACAGGATCGGTCCCAGTACCGATTCAAAGTTAACATGTGGACCGGAATTTTGAATGGCAAAATAATTGGTCCTTTTGAGTTGCCTGATGCATTAACTGGCGAGGTTTACTTAGACTTTCTTCAAAACCATCTTCCAAATTTATTAGAAGACGTGCCGCTAAGCATTTACAGAGAAATGTGGTTCCAACAAGATGGGTGCCCAGCGCACTTTGCTCGCCCCGTAAGAGAGTACCTCGATGAAGAGCTTCCTGGGAGATGGATCGGGCGGGCTGGACCAATCTCGTGGCCGGCCCGTTCACCGGACTTGAATCCTTTAGACTTTTTTTACTGGGGAGCTGTTAAAGAAAAAGTTTACGAGAAGCCCATTGGGAGTGAACATGAATTACGGCAGAGAATAGCTGAAGCAGCTCAATTTGTAAATAATGGACGATACGCTAGAAAGATAGCTCGATCTTTTTTAAAAAGATGTCGCGCTTGTATTGCCGCCGAAGGAAGGCATTTCGAACACTTATTATAACATTTTAAGAATTATTGTAAATTTTATTAATAAACATTGGTATTAAAATTTTGTTTTATTTAAAATTGAAACCTTTAACAATAAATGCTTATTCCAATGCACACACTAAAAAAAATAAATTAAAAGTGAACAATCTGTTCATTCAATAAAGATAGACGAGTACATCAGTACAATGTACAATTCAGTTAAATTTAATCAGTGTATAAATTGGAAGCGGCTCCAATGTAACCAACGATAAGCTTTGCAATTTTAACCAAGTAAGAAAAAAAGTTAAAAATGGGTTTTCATGGAAATATTTTTTTTTGTTCATGATAGCAGCTACAATTTGCCAAGTGTCATACCATTTTGGAATCCTTACTAAATGCGCCAACTTTTGTCACAACTTGCCAAACTCGCGTAGTACAATTTTTTTTCAATGCAGACAGTTAAAACTAGGCCATTTTTAATTTTTAATTTTTTTCTTGGAAATAAGTCCTATTTTTATGCAATCTCGAGGAGCTAGATTTTAAATGTTGATAACAGTTTAGAGAAGCATTATTCAGGGTTACATATCAAAAAAAAAAGTTTCCAAAAGTGAACATTTGTGGCAACAGCAGCAAAAACACTGTCACAGGGTGTGAAATTTTGCGTGTTTTTTTAAAATGCCAATAATTTTGCGAACACGTGACTTAGATTTTTTTAAACATTTTTCTGATAACCAGCATGACTTGCCTTGTCACCCGGTTTCGGGTTGACGTCGAGTTTTGGGACACCCTGTATAAACAAATAAAAACCCAAACAGTGCCATTTTGGTTAGCTGCATCCAAAAATAGCTGACTCCATTTGAATTGGCAAATGAAAAACAATGTTAAGATGATCGAATGTAAAATTCTACCGTAGGATCAGGGTCAAATGTCGCCCACGTCTCGTTATGAAGCGATTTCACGACAATTAAGTCCTGATTATCTTAATTGGCGGTGGCCTTCACTAACTTGTTAATCCACTTTTAAACTGTAGGTAATGAATACTTCCTAACATAGCCAGCGATCAGTTCAACTAAGAGCGTAGGAAGAGTTACCACCTGGTGCTTTACAGAATAGGTACTTAATACAGTTATTGAGATTGCTAACCAAAATTACTTTGATGTGTAATACAAAAATCGCAAGAACCGTAAACATTATTAAACTTATTGTATCACTGATCAAATTACAATACCCGGACACCGATTCTAAATCAAACTTTTATGACTTAAGATGAAATCATCCATGTACGAATACTATTAATACGGGGAAAGGTGTTAACTGTCAATCAGTTCCAATAGCTGTTACCACAAGTCTATTAAATTAAAATTTATACGATGCAATAAAGTACGCAGTTATTTCCTTACAAATGATTCTCTCAGGTCAAGGATCAGCGCCGTATGCCAGAGAGCTTTCAAATGAATCAAACAAAGAAATCTTCAAGCATCAATTGAGCTGGTCCATCGTGCGTGTGATTTATTGTAATTCGTGATCCGACCCAAATAAAACAAAACCAACTCGCTCCATGGCCTCATATCAATAGAGTAGACGAGCCAGTTCCGGTGCTTTGTACAGCGAAATGCGCCCTATTACTTCTCACGACAATCACGCTAAATTGGACTTATCAATCACGGACGCAGACGAATGAGGCTTTCCTGACTTAGCCATACGGACCGATTACCAAATAAACAGATTATTCTATTAAGGAATATGGCAGTTGGAAAAATTCACATAAAAGCTTTATATCAATTAGAAATATTTTATCTCCTCCATAGGGTATACCAATTCAGACCAGCTTGGAAATCGTAAATTAGTTGCCAAAAACTTAGGTTGGTAAGGCAACAGAAGTTTCAAAAACCAGCTTCTGTTCTTCTGTTGCATTACATGTACATTACTTACATCGTTACTTTTTACTTATTAATAGCAATGATGGGTTTTTGGCTGGGAAGGAAAGTAAAATTCACTCTATAATAAACGGTATCTTGGCAATATTTTAAGCTGAATTATGTTGATAAATAAACTTTATTATGTCTTTTAAGTTGATAACTAATAGTGGAGAAAAAGTAATGTCCTCTTAAACTGTATTGTTTTGCATATTTTTAGCACTGATATTTAAAAAGTTGTCACTAACTCCTTTGTTTTCTTAATTACTTATTAAATTTTAGTTAACCTACTATATCTTTTT
This sequence comes from Emmelina monodactyla, assembly GCA_916618145.1. Classification (NCBI taxonomy): domain Eukaryota; kingdom Metazoa; phylum Arthropoda; class Insecta; order Lepidoptera; family Pterophoridae; genus Emmelina; species Emmelina monodactyla. Next base: position 6,785,624 of record OU745304.1, on the reverse strand, counting down.
TGTTTCGCCATATATGGATCCCTTAATAAAACTATTGAGTGTTTGCCAATTTAAACGTTTCCTATTCGTGATCAAATCGTATCTACGTACAATAAGTTTTTTTATTAATACATTTTAATGACGTCAGCAATAATTAACTTATATATGTGATGAATTTTAAATAAATTTTACACAACGTAATCTTAATAGAGGTAAAAGTTTTAACAACAAAGTGTTATCAGTTTTAGCAAATTGTTTCCTATTAAGCTAATATCGATTGCATCATCCGAATTAAAATCCAATACAGAACTATATCACCTAATGGCTTAATAAAGCTCGATTTAGATGCAACATCAAAAAGTCGAAACGTAAAACTCTTCGACGCAAGATCACAAAAGAAATACTAAACGTTGGAGAACCCGTTCATAAATCCGTTAAGTCAATTACATCGTTCGCAATCAAGTGTACATTCACATCGGCTTCTAAATCAATGCAACTCTATTGTACGCTATTCAGCAAGCAGTTAGATCTGTAAATCTAGATCTACTTATATTATACAGAGGCAAAGTTTGTGCTTTTAGATAAAAGGGGTAATCTCTGAAAAATACTGCCTTTTACTAAAAGCAAGCTACGTTTATGACAAATGCTCATTTAATTTTAACTGCGTGTGAAGCCGTGGGCGGAAGGCTAGTCTTAATTATTGTGAATATACCAGCATGTCGGTATTGACAGATCGCTCCAGCTACGTCGTGACGCGTGGTGTGATGACCTCATGCGGCAAATAAACGTTAGCAAAAAATAAGAATACATTTTAGAGCCTGCCTTAACTTAGTACGATTTAAACATTGCCAACGAGGTATGCAAATAGGTACAATGGTAATGCAAAGTGTACACTGAAAATTGTGTGATATATAATTTGTTGTCCTCTTCAAAAACTGAATGTTGACATTTGAAGGACGTTGCGTAATTCATAGATTTCATAGTTGAAACTACAAATATCAATGCACAGTTAATAGTACAGAATGAACTTATTACCCACCCACCTATGAATATATAGTATTGTTATCTTATCTGTTAATATATTATCATTATGTTAATATCGTACTACTTGCATGAACGAACGAAACAGATACTGGTGTCTAACTGGATGGAAATTGTGGACGAATAAATACAGTTTAAAACAATCGTATCATTATAGAGAAGTAAACAGGATGACGTTGCGGAGTATTTTTACGGAATCCTACAACAATGAACTAACATGTTATTAACCTAACAAAGATAACAACAACGTGTCTAGCTAATGAAGTACAACTCCGAATAATCGACTACAAATCGAAACAATTTATTAAAAAACATTTAAATAATCGCTCATATCTGAGTCCCCCTAATACTGTTGACATCATCGGGCGATACATATAGCAACGATAACTTGCCAACCTAAAGCTATTTATTATCATGGTAATAACTGGATATTTAAAAAAAAACACTACTTACATCTCTTTCCGAGTCATTTAACAAAAATATGTTACGGTTTTGGCTCAAATGCAATCCGGATTGCGTCAAGCAAGTCACCTGTCTATAAAGCAGTAATAAAATGTAGTTCCATGTCGCAGGATTTGTTTAGCACAGTGTCACTGTAAATATCTCGGCATGTTTGTCCAATTAACGGGTTTAGAACAGTGTTGCGTGGTGCGGCATAGCAGCGCGCGCGGCAGTTCGCACGGCACTGGAAGTGGCGCGCGATAGCTAGCCCGGCCCTACGCCCGCTACCACGATACGCGCACCGATTTCTACTAAACTCGACAGCACCCAAACGCCTAATACAATATCTACAAAGTTATGACTACGTAGAACACTGTTTTGATTAACTACGAAATTAGTTGTACAAATGTTGAATAATAGCCAATTTTTCTCCCAAATCAAATCTCGTTTTGTATAATTTTCGGTCGAATTCAATAGTTTATGCAATAATAAAGATACCAACAGTTTTAATTTTAACTGGTTGTTAGTAATAACTTCATCATTGTTGAAATGTTCGTCAATGAGTTGATAGTCACACTGAGATGTAACTGACCTAGGCGTATGATCTCATTTTTGTTTTTATAGGATTTATAATGTCTGTGCCTACCCGATTGTTATGTCTGTAGGCTGAATGGCGTTATCTTTGTATTTAATATTCCTACTTAAAACACTACCCAGGAAGCGAATGTGGGAACAAAGCAAACTGAGAAAATAAACATGTTTCGTGGTAGGGGGCTGCCTTTGTTGTCATACAGCCTAACGCGATAACTGTCTGAAATTATACTTATGTATTAGGTATGTACATTTTCGATTCTTCCTCTAAAGACGTAGTTTTTTTAAAGATAAATAACAGTTGTTTTTGTTTGTTGGTTGGAAGTAAATAAACCGTATTAAAATTATGATTTAACTTGACACTCGTTTTCCTTCAGTAAAATTAATTAAAAACACTTTAAGACCATTAGTCTTTATTTTTAACTTTAAACCAATTTCACTTAATCTTATTAGTGCGCTTCTTTAATTCTGTCTTAGCGGGGTTAAATCTGCGTCCATGAGGTAATTTTCAGGTTTTTGTTTAGGTTACCAGTGAGTGATTTCACAGTTTGCAAAAGTGTTTATTAGTCTTCTTAGATTAGGTATAAACCCAAATACATTGTTTTGAAATATGTATTTTAGGTAATTTAGCTGTTAAAGACTCGAAAATGGCAATTACCAAAAATAGCTCGAGATAGGATTGCTTGTAATAATTTTAATATAAAAGACGTTTGTGTGGCTTTTAGATAAAAGGTGGTATTTTTAGATTTAGATTATTTCTTAGTAGAAAAAGAATTGACGGAAAACGAAATCTTCAATTAGAGCTCACATGCGTAAAAGTATCAGCCGTGGGATTCCGAAACTTTCGAATGACATATAAGCTACTATCGAAAAAACGTCAAAATTGTTTTATTTCTATGGCCAATTGAACATTTCGACGTTTATTCCCATAGCAGTCAGGACAATTTGAGTTACAGAATCACTCCGCTGGAGAGATTACTTTTAATGTGTTTTACAAATACTCTACTAGTATTTTAGGCTTAATTCTAGGTACCTATAGCATTTCTCATTTATATTTGAATTTGTTTTAACGTTACTTCTTCATTATGCAGCCCTCTAGGTAATTGAAAAAAAAGAAATTGTAGTTTCAAACTTTAATAGTTACAAACAAATCTATTATCTTTAATAACAAGAGTATAATTAAACGTGTAAATGAAGTATCAGTAGAAACGTATTTTGCTATACACTCATTGCCGTGACCCCAAGTAGGCCCTACTTTCTAAAAACATTAGAAACATGCTTCATCTCTACATAAGAAATACTTTAAGAGAAGTGTTTTCACTCTACATTGTTCGAAATTCGACGACGGAATAAAATATTCCATTCCCTAATTACTTTTAAATCAAATCCAGGTGTTTTATTTAAAGACAGTCACGTTCGATGAGGCACCACCAGATTTAGTATGCGATCATCGGTCCATACTTCGCAAAAGCGGTCAGTCAATCGTCCGCGTGGCATCCGAGCGAGCATTGACCAAAATACTGTTGAATGTGGAAGCATATTTTGGCAAGTGGCGTCGTTAGCAGAGGATGGCATCATCGCCATAGAGGCGCTGGTGACGTCACCGCGTTTCCTAACGCAGCGGCCAGACAAAAATAGTGGCGGCTGCGCGGCCGTGGCTGCGCGGGCGCACCCGTCACCGACCGAATTAGCGGACTCAGTCGACTGCTGCATCCAACAGACGGTGCATATCCGGATTTTATTAAACCAATACCGAACATTATAATGCTTTTATTAAAACAAAGAAGAAGCTACACCATTTCAAGGTAGTGGGTATTTATTATCAAAAATTACCAGGAGATAACAATTAAAGGATTAAAAAATTAGGAATTTCCTTTGCACGAATTATCAGTAAAAAGTGACCGTCCGTAACTATCTTCAAGAAAGATAGGAGCTAAATTGTAATCTTAAAGTAGATTTTGGGCACTGAATCAGTAATTTACTTAAGTAGGTATTATTTATTTTTAATATGATTTTAGAGTCTTGTAATATTATACGAGTATTTATATTATAACAAAACAGCCAAGCAAGTATGTTATATCAGGTTTTAGAGTATAACATCCTACTAATATTATAAACTAGCTTTTACCCGCGCGGCTTCGCACGCCTTAAATTTGGAGTAAAACTGCTTTACCTGTACTATGTTATTATACATATAAACCTCTCTCTTGAATCACTCTATCTATTAAAAAAAACCGCTGCAAAATCCGTTGCGTAGTTTTAAAGATTTAAGCATACAAAGGGACATAGGGACATAGGGACAGAAAAAGCGACTTTGTTTTATACTATGTAGTGATGTGAAAGTTTGTGACGATGTATGGATGGATGGATGGATGGATGTTTGTTACTCTTTCACGTAAAAACTACTGGATGGATTTGGATGAAACTTTGCAGTAATATAGGTTATACATCAGAATAACACATAGGGTACTTTTTACCGTGGGAAAACATCTCATTCCCACGGGAAACCGACTTCCACGCGAATGGAGTCGCGGGCGGCCACTAGTAAAATTATAAAACTGTTAACAACTGATGCATTAAGATATCTATTAAGAAAGCCTATCATAATTGTTTTGACATAATAGGAAGAAAAAATAATGATAATCTTGTTTTGAAATCAGTAGGTACGAATCATCGTTTGAATGAGATAATCCAACCAGAGTAATAAAAGACAAGCAGTCTAGCTTACGATTCTTATTTCTTTATACAAAATATTTAAAACTTGTCAAAATAAATGAAACAAGTTTAATAGAAAGACGTGAAATAGAAAAATAACAATAAGTACTTATAAAACAATCTTGAAAATTGATTTTTTTTAAGTTTTTCTCTACATTTTAAGAAAAGCATGCTACCCAAGCATCGTTAGCATATTTGCACATGCCGGGTAAGACCTCGGTGCTTCATTGAGCGGAGTAACGCGCGAGTGTCGTTCGCTGGTTCCGAGAAACCTACTAGCGTTTCCTGGAAGCGCTACTACGGCCGCGCACACAGACAACACTTATACTACACACATCCACGCTGATAACACAAACCGTGACGACGCACCACCTAACTACCTATTCGCACATATCGCACCGTGCTCTCAATAAAACAGTGCGCGCGCACGGCTCGTCTTACAATCTAATCGAAAAACTCGCAAACAACTTGATACACTTAACAGAACTAACTAGCAGAATGAGACAAACATCTGCTTGCAAATATTGCAATTAACTATACGCAATTGCCGAGATTTGCACTTTACATAACACCCACTCGGCTCCAACGTTGAAATGTTCGCTTACAATGGACGCCAGCGCAATTGAGAAATTGAAGTACGACAATATAGGAGCAAGCGGACTGCCAATAACGAGATAACAATACAATTGATCAACGGGTCAGCAAGGAAGGAGCAATGGTCAATGACAATAATTTAATATTGCCACCGGAGACTATCAATTACATTCAATGAATGTCATAGATGTCACTAAAATAACCCTCGTGAATGATAAGCTTCATCATGTTTGCTTTAACATTTATCGTACACTGTAGAATCATGGACATCACACCTATCTATCTAGTACCTATCTACCTATACGTGCGGGCAATTTATTGGTAATTTTAGCATTTTAAATAAAACATTTATTTTATTTTATTTTGATTGTTAGGTATGCAACGACTTGTGGCAGCGACTTATATCATAGCATTGTTCTAGATACGTAGGATGTAAATTCGGAACAAATTGATAAGATTAGGCAAACATTGTTTATAATTTAGCAAGGCTTACCCAATCATCAAAATTCAATTTGATTCCTAATTTGTTTTTAGACTATAATTTGCGTAATTACAATGCAATGTGTTATTAAAATTTATAAACTGTTCTTTAACTATTCTGATAATCACGTTAGAGTCTAAAATGGGAATAATGCCTAAACTAAGAGTTAGTGAAGTTTACATAAATGACAAACTAAAAGTGCTTCCAAGAGATTCGTCTTTTGGTGCAAGAGGTTTCTCCATGTGCCTACATAAAAATCCGCAACGTATATTTTAATGAGCTGTTTAAATACTACAAGAAAAAAGGTTATAAGCTTTAAATATAGTAAATATAAGTAATCTTACTTGGTGAGGCTGGTTGCTGCGGGGCAGGCCGCGGCGGCGGCGGCCGGTAGCTCCGCGGCCGCGTCCACCATGCCTGAGCATCACCGCGCCTGGCATCACTCCACCACCACAATCACATCACCGGCCGACACGCGACACCGCACGGAACTCGACACCAATACCCCCGACTGCGGTTACACCCGCTGCACTATATGCACTCGCCGGATCGAGTGACACACCGATCTAGTTGGCTACCACTTTGCACAGTTTGCACACGTATCTGCAATGGAAAATGATTTATAGGTAACGAGATAATACACGTGACTTCGTCTTGGTGAACTCCAATTCGGTGTAGAGTAGAAAATTGTAATTCCATGGGAATGTGACTTGTGACTTCTTAGATTTACGCGATCATTATTATTTGAAATTAAACTCATTTTATCGGGTTTTACGCGTTTATTAAATTATTTTCATTTACCCGGCGTTTCGGCATTTTTACAAATGGTCACGGGTCAAATTGGTCACGGGTAGACTGAGATGTTTGACGTCTACATAGAGTATAGTAAAAAACGATTTTCTAATACACCATCTGTTTCGTAAATCTCGCATAATTTGCCAGGTTCACACAATTGGCGCTGGCGGTGTCTAGATTTTTCTGCTTTTTTGTCTGCTGGTTGTTATTTTTTATTTTACTAAGTATTCGATCCCTCGTTGGTGTCAATTTCTAACCATCTTCTCTATTGAAGTTAGGGTGTTTTTTAATTTCAATAGTTTCTCTTACCAACCTAGGAATAAAATGTTTCTCTTTTGCTAGAATTTTAACGGTATCAAATCTTAGATAGCGGTTGGGCTTATCCATGAAATATTCACAGACTTCAGATTTTGTAGGTATATCGACGGCTTTTGACATCAGCGATATTATACGAGTAGACACGATCCGTTTTCTTTGACCGATGTATGAGCGATCAATTTTATAAATACCTTGTAAAGTCTTTTGAGGGTCTTTGAAAGGCTTGAAAAGGGTCTTGTAAAGGGATGCTGCTTTTTACTGGACGAAGATGGTGGATAATTTTGCTGTGTGGCATGTATATGGTTGTTTTTTTTTTTGTTATGATATAGGGAGCAAACGTGCACTCGGGTCACCTGATGGTAAGTGACCACCGCCGCCCATGACTACCCATAACACTGAGGGTGTTGGGGGTGTGTTGCTGAGGCTTTGAGAAAATTGGGCACCGCACACACCGAACGAAACGCAGGAACATCGTCCCTACTACACGTCGGTTTTCTGTGCGACTTTTTATATTTTTTTACTTTTATAGTGTTGAGATGAGGTACGAGAAAATAATTTTATATGTTCCCTGAATGTACATGTTATGATTGTATAATTTCTGAAAAGAGTGCTGGGTTTTTTTTTCCGCCGGCTATTTTCTCTCGGTCCACGGTTAGGTAAAGTCGAAGTTTGTAACATTGACGTTCATTAAGTAATGTTACATATCTATGATGAATAAAAGAATTTTGATTTTGATTTTGATTTCGACGGTGGTATTTCACCGGTCGAGCGAGTCAGCCCAGTGATCGCTGCAGACAGAGCCTACAGCTGGACTCTACCACTCGTGAAAGCTTCAGAATGCCCCAAATTTTAGTCAGAAATACCCTTTATGAAAGGCATGTAAGCTGGTCTACGTTCAACTGCGAGTGGTTTGACGCGGTTACTGCGACGACGACGTGGTGGTTTCAAGTGGTTGTCCCGAAGCACTTGTTTCAGGTGGTTAAGTTCTTTTTCAACGTGCTGGGCGTTGCAGATTCCGAAACGTCGGATAAATAAAAATAATAAACGCGTAAAATCCGTTAAAATGAGTAAATTTCAAGGAATGAGACTTGTTTCCGCGGTAAAAAGTTGCAAATTTTCTTCCCAGGGTGTGGAACCAGCTCCATTTAAAAATTCATGAAAATCGGTTCAGCCGTGACAGCATAACATACAGACGATCAAACATGCAGTTTATCACATTTTTAAAATTATAAAGGATTTTCAGTTACAATCTTGAAAAGTAACTGCATTGCAGAGTAGCAACAAGTGGTCTACTACTACTACACGACTAACATACACAATTTCTTAATTAGATACGGGAGATATTTTTATTTAAAGAGATCCTAATATTCACACAATAAGTAGTCATTTAATAGATGGGATTACGCCCTAGGATTTTACGAGAAATCTCCAGTTTACAACATACGCATAACCATGAGGCAAAAGCTTCACAAATACTTCGACCAGAACTAGGTACCACTAGTGCCAAAATTCACTTCATTTTTATAACAGCAAAGCATTACATTTCAATACAACATTAAGGTGTAGATTTGTTAAAGCTAATTCGTCACTGTATTTGGTAAATGGGTTAGTGTCGTTAGTGGTGGCTTTTGAATCGATAAGGCAAAGGCTACATTTCGGCATTGGCGGTAGACTTTACTATAAAAGTCGATAATGGAAGGTGGTCATACTGGTCTTGGTTCTTTAATATTGCACAATTTATTTTTCAGCCAAATTTTCTTTGTTTCTAATGTTGTTTTTACTTAAAGAAAATTCTTTTTTGCGCCTAATTTACGATGTTGCACAAAAATCAAAAAGCTAAGTTCATTAATCTTCGATATTTAGTTTAATTTATTACCAGTTGTACGCTATTTTAAAATACAAAATAAGACCATTCAGTTTAAATAATAAAAACCGGCCAAGTGCGAGTCGAACTCGCGGACGAAGGGTTCCGTACTATTATTTTACTACCGGTTTATTAAGATCGAGCAAAATTGCTTAAAAATTACGTTTGTTGTATGGGAGCCCCCCCTTTAATATTACTTTATTGTTATTAAATTATTTATTTTGAAGAGTAATAAACAATAATTATTCTGGGAAAATTTGAGGCGTCTACGTGTTACCGTTTTTAATATCTAACGATTTGTTAGAACGCCTTTATTAGAATGTGCAAAAAGACATCATTTTGAAATACTTCAGCGCGTCAGATTAAGATATGTATGGTTCATCTTTATGCCCTAGACGTTTTTGATCTGACGATTATCTGGAGGGATTTACCTAATCTGTCAATAAAATCGAACTGAATTATTTAAGGTTATTGAATTAATCGGGCGGCCACTTATATAAGGCTCATACTTGGTGGAAGTGCTTAACCGGCTAAAAGGTACCGTATCTGCCGCGCCTGAGTAAATCCAGACATCCCCTCTTGGGCTCCCATACTATAACCCATACAGTGGCCGCCCGCGACTCCGTTCGCGTGGAAGTCGGATTCCCGTGGGAATGAGAAGTTTTCCCGCGGTAAAAAGTACCCTGTGAGTTATTCTGATGTATAACCTATATTAATGTAAAGTTTCATCCAAATTCGTCCAGTAGTTTTTACGTAAAAGTGTAACAAACATCCATACATACTTATAAACTTTCACGTTTATAATATTAGTAGGATACAACAGTCGTTACTTTCTTGACTCGCTACGCTCGCTCGGCTCGCGCATGCAGAAATAAACAGTTTTTTTCTAGCTATAAAATCACGGTTTTTAAGAATTTTTCCATCGAAGAAGGAATTTTTCAATAGAGGATTTTGATGTACCTGAGTGAAAGTCTTGTAGAATAAAAAACATGTCAAGTAAACATGAAAACGATTACTAAAAGGGCCCAAGAAACAGCTCCCTTAGTAAGTTACTTTAAGTCTGATGTGATACGTAAATGTAGGATTCCAATGGCTTTTGAAGGTCTAAACTTAATTAAAACAACTTTAATTTGCTTAGATTAATTTGGATTGACTTTAATTGGATTAAACAACATTGTTATTGTTGTTAAGTTAGTTTAGTTACCTATAGATGTAGATAATGATAAGGAATTTTATGTTCTATTTATTAAAAACTAAGCTTAGCTACCCGTGTGCCAATGTCAAATAAAATTGGTATCTACCTAAGTACATATTATTATATTATGAGATCATCGATACTATAGTAAATGTAATAAATATAAAAATGACTCACCCGTTTCTGTTTGTTCGCTTCGTACTGGACTAAAGAAAGACAGCATTATAGGTTATCACAAACGTCACATCCATACAGCATAAACGTCACAGATAATTTACGATATGATTGCCATTCTCGAGAACTAATAATCAAAGAAAGAACGTCAGTGAAAATTGGTCTATTTAGAATTTTCACAAAACACTCATCATGGTTTCTTGATTCTTCAATCCCGCTTGATGTCCGAATATTTTCATAGAAACCAAAGCAGGAAGGAAAGGGAACATGAAGGAATGAAAGAAAGAGAAACCAAATAAGCTTGTCATTCGTACATCCAATGATCTTGTTTGCCTTGCTTGCCTACCTAGCCTTTGTCTTTACTTCATATTGGACAAGTAGCGCCATCTTACTTCTCCGTGAATAATCTTTTTATGCGCAGATTACATTTGACTTTGAAATGTTGACTTTGACATTTAGAATTTTAGTACAACTTTGAGAGGTAGTTATATTGTTTTAGTTTAAAAAAATAATCTTAGCGAATGGCAAATAAAAGGAACACATTTCACCTTATAAATAAATCAATCTGTAACTAGTGAAGATAAATAATTGAATACGATAAATAGATTTTCATTTTTGTCAACTCTTGACTTTTACATAAACAACGGCCTACAAGGTTTTTCCATAAGTTGTATCGCTATTGTGTGTCTACATCTGTTGACTAAAATTTGAAACTTACCAAGCTTCTAAACAAGGTCAACAGTTTTCATCAACTCGCAGTCGACGAAAATAATTGAGTTTCATTGTATTATGTCTGTAATACCACAAATTGTGCATATTATTCGTTCAAACTATAGATTCAAGTGCAAGTGTCCGCGAAAATGATCAGTGCATTGTTTTTCGCAATCACAACGTTACATGAACATGGATGACCTAAAATGCGAATATACGTAAAGAAAAAAAGATGCTTGGAACTGTCACCAAAAATGCAAAGTGTTGAAATCAACAATGTTTTGTATCAAGTATAGCATCTTTCGAGATAACAAACAGACAGTCGCATGACGATCATCAAATCGTTAGGTCACCAAAGTGAAAATGTGATGTGTCAAACGATTGTTTACCTCACGGCAGACAGGTGAGCGGTCTGAGAAGTGGTACGTGAGGGCGGCGGGAGGCGGGCGGCATGTCGGGCCGGTCGTGCCCCGTGAACGGCGGTTACGAGGCCGCCAGCTCGGAGCCCTGGCTGTCCGTCCGCAAGGACCTGTTCCCGGAATCGCCTGATCAAGAGCCTCTCGTCCCCGACAGCGACGAGCCCGACGCTGTCTCCTGCGTCAAGCTGGAGACAGACTTCGAGCAGAGCATTGACGACATAGCTAGCCAAAAGCACCAGGTTGGCAATGGAGCGCTGCCTTCCCCTAAACCTCGTCACAGAAAACATAAGCAGCACTCTCGGCGAGATTCCGAACGGGCCGCCCGCAATGGCTGCCTGTCTCCAGAAATCAAACGAAAAAAGAAATCACGTCACAAGAGTCCCAAAGACAGTTCAGTGCGTTTACATGTGAAAGGTGGTAAGAACCTTAATTTAGTAAGTAGCAGTGAGTTTCAAGAGGAAGAAGATGAGGACCTTATTGAAGCTGAAAGTGAAAGTTCGGACGATGAAGTGCTCAAGTATAGTGTGAAGTTACCTATTAAACCACGCCAGAGTGGAAAACCCTACAGTCATCAACTTAGTCAATTATCAACTAAAAAGAGCAAATCAAAAGACTCTTCTAAAGAGCGTAGGACTTATGCTGTAGTGCCATGCAGTGGCAAGCCTCGCTCGATGTTGGGAATCTGTAGTTCACGGAGTAAAAAGAAGAAGAAAATTGATACCATTCCCACATATCAGAGTCAGATTGTGGATACTAACACCATCAAAATAACAATTAGGAAAACAAGTTTTAATGAAGCAGTAAGTAACTTTACATCTTTATTATTTACTTGATTTAGAAAGCAACAATTTGGTATTTACTTTCACTTTCCTGTTGCATAATTATTGTATAAAATTTTGGAGGTGGTTGTACTTGTATGTTATAGGTACTTACTTCAAATGCATAGCAGTTAGTAAGTTAATCAAAGTTTATTGCTTCAAATAAATTTTAACTGTGATTCAGTAGTGCTTAATATTTTTTGTGATGTTTTTGCATTGGCATACAAGTTATTGGTTTCCAGTATTGTACCATCAAGTGTTAATATTAAGAATGGTCATGACTTTAAAAAGACATTTGATTTTGATAATGCCCTTTATGTACAAATATAAAAGTAATCCTTATTGACAAGATAGCACTCTAAATAGTATGTACACAACATATGGCTGGTTTTTGATAGAATGATCATAATTTTTGTTGAAAAAATATTTAAAAATAATTCAGAAACTGGTGGACAGACATGAAGTAAGTCACACACACAATAGCCAATTAATGATAAACAATTTTATGTTATGCAACTTTTTGCCTTAGTTGATCATCTTAACACTTTCTAATTTACATATCATTCACATTGGTGTATACCCAGGCCATAGAAATTAAAACTTTGTTACATAAGCTTTATAATCATATAAGTTCATGTTTTTTTTTATTTCCTCTTAGGTCTTACTTTAACGAATATTATTACCAATTAATTCTCTGAATTAATCTTCACCTTGACTCAGAGAGTCAGGGCTGCAATCATGACTTTTATACTTACTGGGCATTGTATACTTTCAAGATTAATCTATGATATTGCTATTTTTTCCTATTAAATGAATCTGATGATTAAGAAAATATTTTAATTAGTTCAAGTTCAATACCAAAAAAATAAATATTGCAATATTGTATTTATGTATTGTGCTTACTAACCAAAAATGCAAATTGGAACTATGCAATGCTAAGTATAATGTTACATATTTTAGCCGACACCAGCACCGACGGCGCCCTCATTATCAATAGCTGACCTAGGCCAACGTAAATCTAAGAAGAAACGTGCTGCCTCACCAGTAGCGAGTGCAAGTTCAGGTGAGGAGTACTTCCCCGTGAAGGACAAATCCGCTGTGATGAGCGTGGCGGCCACCAAAACGCGGAACCCGAAGCCTAAGGCACCTAAAACTAAAACACAAAACTCTAAGAGTAAGAGTAAGTGTCAACCGTAGTAATATTTCTTTAAATATTGTACACAAGTTCAATGTTTACATTAATGTGTTGTTTGTTTTTGTAGTTAAAAGTGAAAAGACTGAAAGAAGTAGAGTTAGTGCAAGTGATAAAAATGGACCACAAAGTCCATGGGCACAATTACCTGAAGAAATTCTAATAAAAATATTTGAGTATGCTGTTGCATCTCAGGGCTCTCTTCCTACAGTTATCAGGTATTGTAGTGTCATTACTTAATTCTTATATTGTACTAGCGACCCGCCCACGCTTCGCAATGGTGTAATTTTGGGCGACTTGTTCCCGAAACATTGAATTTTGGCTAACTTAAAATAACTTTTTCTGAATGTTCTTTATTTACAAATTTAAATGAAAAAAATAGCTAAAGGATGGTGAAAACCGCATTTAAATCCCTCAACTGGTTTAGGAGGGGTTAGCGGACAAACATACAAACAGACAGAATTAGCGACTTGGATTTATACTATTTAATGATAATGATATCAACACTACTTATATTATACTATTATTTCATGTGCTACTATTAAATAGGTAATTTATGACTTTATTTTTGGGAATTACGTATTAATTATTAAAAGAGTTTCCTCCAAATTTGTTGTGGCGCGAATGTATAACAAACATAATAAAAACTCGTATTCAGTAGTAGATGAAATTAAAAAAATATCTTTGAAATTATAGTTTAAAAATATCCTGAAAAGTTCAGCTTAATTAAACATTGATATTAATAGACAAAAATTATGAAAATAATAGCTTTTACTATCTGTAAGTACTCCTTGGATTAGAAGCGACAAGTTTATTTATTATATCCTTGGCCTAACGTTTTCTTGTAATTTTTCAGACTGGGAAGGGTGTGTAAATTATGGCATAGTGTTAGTTGTAGACCCCAATTATGGAAACACATGGACCTTGCGCAATATACGGTTGAAAAATTCAAAACTGACTACAAACTTGTTTGGTTACTTGAGAATCGACTCTCGCAATGTCAGAGTTTAAATATTGGTAAGTAGTTCACGTTATATTGATATTACTTATTATTGTAATAATTGGAAATCCGCTAAGTTATGTAATTAGAGTTACAAAGTCACGCCACATTGTCTCGATCGAATCGTCTGTGAAATGTTAACGTCGAAATAGTACAAGTAAAAAAGACGAAAGTATTATCTTTCTCAATCACTATTTGATTAAATACTAACTAAAATAGAGATACTAATTTAAGTTTATTTAATATCTCTAGAGAAATATTGAATGTAGATTTCTAATAATAGTAATAAATTTTAGATTACATCTACTACACTGTCTTAATCTGTACTTGTTAAGTCATATAATAAATATAAATATTAAATACTTATTCAGTTTTGTTTCTACATTGACTACAACGATTAATATATTTTTATATTTTACAGCACATTGGAAAGAGAGCAATATAACATGGGTGCTAGCGTGCGTCGTGGACTACTGTCCCAACTTGGTGGAACTGAACCTTGGGGGCTGGTGCCGCATCACGGCGGAACAACTGCTGGAGGTGGTCTCCAACTTGAAACATTTACGAAAACTTGACCTGTCACATACGGTGAGAATGGGGTTTTCAATTATTGATATATCACACTAAAGAGTTAACACGTAATGTTTTGTTTTAGTCTATTATTGTTATTTAAGCCACAAATTAAATTAAACGCATTGTTCCTAGACATTTATTTCGACAATTGCTAACGTCTAAATTAGAATTAAGATACAATTTAATGTTTATAAAATAAATTATCTTATCTTTAATGCAAAGGCCAGCACTAATCAACAACGTACATGGAAAGGAACAAGGCAACCTGGATTTAATTTATAAATGGATTTAGTTTTATTTCCGACTTACACAACATTCCATAAACTACTAACGGAAATGTAGCTGCAAGCTACTATCATACTAATTAGATGAATTTTCTTAGTTCTTTAATGTACTTTAACAATTTTGAACAACTCCTAATTGTTAATACTAGGAATCTATGGCCATTATAGGTTATCATTGTAACTTAAAACCTCTTTAACACTTTATTAAACTCATTATAATGTTCCCGAGTTGTAAGTTACTGATGTTCCTGTCCCACTGTTTTTATTCCTATAACATTAATTCATTGAATATACTTGTAGTCTGAGACTGGCGGGTCCGGGACTTGTTTGTCGGCGGCGTCGATGGCTAAAGTGGCAGAAGCCTGTGGAAACAGACTCACGCATCTAACTCTAGCCAACAACAAGTTCACTGCTTTACCACAGATCTTGTCTTCACTAGCGGTAAGTCATATTTGGGTGTTGTTTTTACACTATCCGGGGTTTCGCGCGGTAATTTTAAAGCATAAAGGTAATGTACCTCTTTGCCCAAAGAAAAAGCCAAAGAGGTACGTTACCTTTAAAATTACCGCGCGAAATCCCGGATAGTGTAAAAACAATGTGTATAACGCGCGTTAGCTTAAAACAAGTGCATATTTGGGTGTTTTATCAAATGAAATAACGGTGTGAAGTGAAACTGCCCTAAGATATTCAGATTGAGAATTGAAGATTAAGAATTGTTACAGAAACAATAATGGTAGGCAGACTATAATAACTCTCGAATAATATCATTTAACTAGCTTTCTGCCCTGCGACTCTCTCATGGCTAAATGACTTTTTCCGTCTAAAAGATACATTTTTACTGGTAGTAGTGTGTCATTTCTGATGATTTTCTCAGAAACTACTTAATAAAAGCTGGATTTTCTGTAACACATTTGTTTATCCTTACTTCCTTACTAGTATTATAAATGTGAAAATGTGTATGTCGATATGTTCCGCGTTCACGTCGTAAACGCTGTACTGATTTTAATGAATTTTGGAATAGACATAGTTCAACAGCCTGGAATGAAAGTAGGCTACTTTTTACCGCGGGAATAAGTCTCATTCCTAAATGAAAGGGGTACCTACTTGTATATTATAAATGTTAAAAAAGTGTATGTCTGGCTGTATGTATGTTACGCTTTCACGCCTAATCCACGAAACCGATTTTGATGTAATTTGGTATGAAGATAGAACTGAACTTGGGAAAAGGCAGAAGATATTTTTTATCGCGAAAAAAGGGTAGCAGGGGTTGAAATAGGGCATGAAAGTTTGTATGGAAGTTCCTTATTGTCAAACATAAAATCATGTAAGATTGTTCAATTGTTTAAGACAAATTCATCTATCAAATAAATAAAAAGAGATGAGTTGATAGATGCGACGGCGAGAAAAGCGTGCACGGGGAAACTTCCTACTAATATTATAAACGTGAAAGTTTGTAAGTATGGATGTATGGATGGATGTTTGTTACTCTTTCACGTAAATTTACTGGATGGATTAGGATGTAACTTTACAGATATATATGTTACGGCTAAAACCCGAAGCGCGGCTACACCTAGTTTTAGCCGGTTAGAACATCAATAGGTTAGGTTAGTTAGGTTACTTTTTTGATACCACCCAGAAAAAGAGTCCCGCGTAGCGGGACTCCGTCGACTCACGATTGAAGCCAGTTTTTATATACATAGGTATTTTTTTTTACAGTTTTCCATATTAAAAACACTTCTAACCGATTAAAACTAGGTGTAGCCGCACTTCGGGTATTAGCCGTAACATATACAGGGTTATTTCTAATTAGCGCATCACCCCTTGTAGGCAGCTTTTCTACATCAATCCCAACAACATTTAACCAACGAATAATTAAAATTATCATTTCTAAAAAAATAAGTTTTTCCATACAAATTTATTAGGTGCATCTAAACGGTACAATACTCTACGCGCACGCAACTGGCGTGGTGGGCGCGCGGGCGACGGGGGGTGGGCGACCGGTTTAGGAACTTCTTACAAAATACAGAGTTATAAATAACAGAGCGCGCAAATTTGTTTAGGTTTTTTTTTGTGTTAATTATCAAGTTTTGCAAAAAAACGTAGAACAAATGTTATTGGGATTGATGTAAAGAAGCCGCCTGCAAGAGGTGATGCGCTAATTACAAATAACCCTGTATATTTTTGTTACATTCCCAATACAAAAAAGACTACTAACTGGCTAAAACTAGGTGTAGCCGCACTTCGGGTATTAGCCGTAACATATACATCAGAATAACACATAGTGTACTTTTTACCGAGGGAAAACTTCTCATTCCCACGCGAACGGAGTCGCGGGCGGCCCCTAGTGTAGTGTAATGATAATGATGTGTCTACATTGTTGTGTAACTTCCCCTGCAGGCGCACTGCGTCCACCTGGAGGTGCTGGACATCTCCGGCGCGCTCGCCAGCAACCACCCCGCGCCGCTGCCGCTGGACGCGCTCCAGCGAGGCTGCCCCAACATCCGGGTGTTCCGCGCCGCCAACTCACAGCTGGTCCTCGCCGCGCAGAGCCACCACCAGGTAGATATCACACTCCGGCGGCTGCCAGCAACCCCCCCGCGCCGCTGCCGCTGGACGCGCTCCAGCGAGGCTGCCCCAACATCCGGGTGTTCCGCGCCGCCAACTCACAGCTGGTCCTCGCCGCGCAGAGCCACCACCAGGTAGATATCACACTCCGGCGGCTGCCAGCAACCACCCCGCGCCGCTGCCGCTGGACGCGCTCCAGCGAGGCTGCCCCAACATCCGGGTGTTCCGCGCCGCCAACTCACAGCTGGTCCTCGCCGCGCAGAGCCACCACCAGGTAGATATCACACTCCGGCGGCTGCCAGCAACCACCCCGCGCCGCTGCCGCTGGACGCGCTCCAGCGAGGCTGCCCCAACATCCGGGTGTTCCGCGCCGCCAACTCACAGCTGGTCCTCGCCGCGCAGAGCCACCACCAGGTAGATATCACACTCCGGCGGCTGCCAGCAACCACCCCGCGCCGCTGCCGCTGGACGCGCTCCAGCGAGGCTGCCCCAACATCCGGGTGTTCCGCGCCGCCAACTCACAGCTGGTCCTCGCCGCGCAGAGCCACCACCAGGTAGATATCACACTCCGGCGGCTGCCAGCAACCACCCCGCGCCGCTGCCGCTGGACGCGCTCCAGCGAGGCTGCCCCAACATCCGGGTGTTCCGCGCCGCCAACTCACAGCTGGTCCTCGCCGCGCAGAGCCACCACCAGGTAGATATCACACTCCGGCGGCTGCCAGCAACCACCCCGCGCCGCTGCCGCTGGACGCGCTCCAGCGAGGCTGCCCCAACATCCGGGTGTTCCGCGCCGCCAACTCACAGCTGGTCCTCGCCGCGCAGAGCCACCACCAGGTAGATATCACACTCCGGCGGCTGCCAGCAACCACCCCGCGCCGCTGCCGCTGGACGCGCTCCAGCGAGGCTGCCCCAACATCCGGGTGTTCCGCGCCGCCAACTCACAGCTGGTCCTCGCCGCGCAGAGCCACCACCAGGTAGATATCACACTCCGGCGGCTGCCAGCAACCACCCCGCGCCGCTGCCGCTGGACGCGCTCCAGCGAGGCTGCCCCAACATCCGGGTGTTCCGCGCCGCCAACTCACAGCTGGTCCTCGCCGCGCAGAGCCACCACCAGGTAGATATCACACTCCGGCGGCTGCCAGCAACCACCCCGCGCCGCTGCCGCTGGACGCGCTCCAGCGAGGCTGCCCCAACATCCGGGTGTTCCGCGCCGCCAACTCACAGCTGGTCCTCGCCGCGCAGAGCCACCACCAGGTAGATATCACACTCCGGCGGCTGCCAGCAACCACCCCGCGCCGCTGCCGCTGGACGCGCTCCAGCGAGGCTGCCCCAACATCCGGGTGTTCCGCGCCGCCAACTCACAGCTGGTCCTCGCCGCGCAGAGCCACCACCAGGTAGATATCACACTCCGGCGGCTGCCAGCAACCACCCCGCGCCGCTGCCGCTGGACGCGCTCCAGCGAGGCTGCCCCAACATCCGGGTGTTCCGCGCCGCCAACTCACAGCTGGTCCTCGCCGCGCAGAGCCACCACCAGGTAGATATCACACTCCGGCGGCTGCCAGCAACCACCCCGCGCCGCTGCCGCTGGACGCGCTCCAGCGAGGCTGCCCCAACATCCGGGTGTTCCGCGCCGCCAACTCACAGCTGGTCCTCGCCGCGCAGAGCCACCACCAGGTAGATATCACACTCCGGCGGCTGCCAGCAACCACCAGGTAGATAACACACCTCCGGCGGCTGCCAGCAACCACCAGGTAGGATATCACATCTCCGGCGCGCTGCCAGCAACCCCCAGGTAGGATACCACATCTCCGGCGCGCTGCCAGCAACCACCAGGTAGGATATCACACCTCCGGCGCGCTGCCAGCAACCACCAGGTAGGATATCACACCTCCGGCGCGCTGCCAGCAACCACCAGGTAGGATATCACACCTCCGGCGCGCTGCCAGCAACCACCAGGTAGGATACCAGGAGAGGAGGCGGGGAAAAAAGTGTTGTCCAATCTATTTCTTATGTTGCTTCACTATTATCGGCGATCGGGAACAGAGTGTGTTTAATCGGTTAGATAACGGTCAATAAATGTACCTATTTGACATTGCTACAACTTTGTTTGTGTCAAAAACCTCTTAAGCATGATAAGCCTGGCTATGTAAAGGTGCAATTTTTTAGTGCCATCATTTTCAAAGGTTCTAAATCTGTTGAGTTCAATCTTACAATAGTTTTTTAACACTCCTACGCTATCCAGCAGGAGTCCCCCGGCTGGACGCGGCTCGAGGAGCTCTCCATCGCCTGCAAGTCCGACAAAGTGGTCATCACCGTCGGCGAGTACCGGTTCGGTGATGAAGCGTTATCCCGGCTGGTGCGGGGAGCCACGGCGCTGACGCTGCTGGACCTGCGGGGGCTGCAGACCCTGACAGACTCGGGGCTGGTCCGGGTGCCGGCGTGGGATCTGCAGCACTTGTTCTTGGCTGGTGAGTAGGCTTTGGGAGGGGCAGGTGGTTTAGGTTTTTTTGAGGTTTTGTTACGCGGATCTGTAGATCGTTTATTGAAACAGTTTTGAGAAAATTTTGATCGGATTGCCGATCGTTGATGCGTAAAAATGGATTGAGATCGTATATTGGGACTGGCCGTTAATCTAACGTATTTGGGCGTTTGACTATCTGACGATATATCAACATTAAGGAATCAAACATTGTGATGCTATAGATGAGCTGGAACGGATTAATTTGCTAAATAAATTATATATCTTTGAGAATTATCACCTTATCCGTTTAAAATCTTAGACGCCATAGAGCCACCCTGATAAAAGCAAACCCTGAAATCTCACTATTTGTGTTGGAAATCATAAAAAAAAAATGTTGTGAATTTTTTTTTCCAAAAATTAGTGCCCTTTTCTATCTAATTTATTACTTAATTTTACTGACTACTCATGTTTACCGGTAGGTTGTCAAATATTACGCCAAAGTACCGCCTGCCTCGACTTGATCTGTGAAAAGTGGTCGCACAGTCTCATAGAGTTGGATCTCTCGTGGGCTTCCGCTACCAGAGCCTTAGACGACGCCGTTAGCACTCTCGCTGACTCACCTGACAGCAAATTAAAGTAAGTTTAACTAATATAATTCTTATCATATTGAGGTAGAGAAAGTTTCTAAATTCTACGTTTATTCTAGGGTATTGAACCTCTGCGGATCGTCAGTGTCCCTGGGACCAGTTAAAAAGGTACTCCTCAAATGCCCTCATATAGAATCACTAAACCTAAGCTCATGTCGCGCTCTGCCACGCGGCATGAAACGACACTACACCGGAAAAGAACTGCAAGATCTAAAAGACAGCCTCGATCCCAACAAGCCGAAACCTAAAAACGATTCAGATGATGACGAGAAGAAACCAACGAAGAAAAAGACAGACGACAAGAAAGTCGATAAAGGCAAATCACCCAGAGCAGATCTCTCAGAGAGCTGCAGCTCCAAAACTGACACAACGTCACAAGACAAGTCTTCCTCCACTGTTTTCCAGCAACCGAAGAGTGTGTCGAGCGTCATGTCCGACTCGGACAAACAGAGCGACATCACGAAATCATCTCCCGACAGCAAGTCTCAGGGATTGACTCCCGGCCGAGACACTTCCGATAACACCACGCCAGTTCCCGACGGAAAGCGATCCATTAGAGGCGTTACCCCCAACCTACTGAGCCCCATGGCGCAATCCAAACCAGACTCCTCCTCAACTCCTAGATCCGATCCAACTAAAGCCGACCTCGGCAGCCCACATTTCAGTCCCGTCTCCAAACCAGACAGCCAAGTACAAAACAGCCCCGAAGTACAACCAGAAACAATCAAAACCAACTCGTGGAACTTGGGCCACTTTAAAACTACTCCTAGTTATAAATCGGAGGCTAGCCCCCTCAACAGATTAGAGAGTCACAGTAAACTAAAACACGGCAAAGTGATCGAACAATGTAGTCCCACGACTTCTCTAGAAAACAAACCGAGCCCCGAAACGTTAGGTGTCAAACAAGACATTAAGACTCCTAACAACTCTTATTATAACAACTATAGTCCGATGCCCCGGCAGGACAACTTTTCCTCGCAGAGAAGTCCATATTCCACTCAGCCCAGTCCGGCTCAACCGAGCCCATATTCGACTCAACCGAGTCCCTACTCTACACAACCGAGTCCCTATTCTTCCCAACCAAGTCCATATTCCACGCAACCTAGTCCAGACACCAGCCAAATCGTTAAACAAGACCTCCAAAAGTCTGGCGCCTGGAATACTGGAAATTACAGCCCCATGCCCAAACAGAACCCCTTCTCCCCCCATCCTTCCACCCACGCCAGCCCCGACCCCGGCCTAGGAGTTAAAAGTGAAACTCTGCGACCGAACCCCAACAAAACTCCCGGACAGTACAGCCCCATGTCGAGGCAGGACCGAATACACCAGAGCCCGTACTCGCCGCGGCCCGGCGTCGACACCTACAGCAACAAGAAGAGCCCCGGCGTCGGCGGGTACAGCCCCATGCTGCGGCCCGACGTGCACCTGCCCAGCCCCGACGCCGGCCCCGCGCGGCCCTACAGCCGGCCCAAGCCGCCCGAGGTGCCCGCCGTGCCCGACGTGCACAGCTGGGGGCTGGACCGGTTCGGCGGCAACCCCGCCACGTCGCTGGAGTCGCTGGTGGGCTGGGCCGCGTCCACGTTCAACATGGAGCAGCTGCCCAGCGTGGACGTGCCGGCGGTGCTCAACACGCCGCCCGCGCAGGCGTGGCCCGCGCTGCCCTCCTTCGACGCCACGCGGCGGCCCGGCGACCCCTGGGACGTGGGGCAGTTCCGCGTGGAGCCGCCGCTCGAGCTGCACAACACCTTCGTGGAGCAGAACGTGAGCTTCGACTCGCTGGCGGCGCACGCGCACCACGCGCTGCAGAACTACCTGGACGAGTTCCCGGCGGGCGAGCCCTCGCGCGCGGACTGACGCCGACCCGCCCCTGTGCACTGACACAGACACGCCCCCGCCCCCGCCCCCGCCCCACGCGCACGCAAACAGATTGTACATAAGATTATTTAGATAGATGTAAGGTTAACAAAGCTAGGAATGCATCCAAATTATTTTGCAAAACCTAGATTTATGAGAGTGGTCTATTGTAAGAGAAATTATGTTTAAGATTAGTGAATTTTATGAAGCTAGATACCTATTGTTGGATTATACTCAAGGGTTAGATTTTAGATTGTTTTTATGCCAAAATATTGTTCTTTTATGAGACCAAATTATTTATATTACAGTGTCTTTTATGAGTTGGAAACCGACACCAATTTATGATATCTGAAATATTTATTCATTAATTTAAAATGTTTGTTTATAAATGTTTTAGAGAAAGTTCTTTTTAATCACGAAGCGTCTGATAATGCTTTAGATTTTTTTTGTTATCATCTTAATTAATGCACAATCGATATTAAGCACCTCTCGCTTGGTTTCAGTTTTAGATATCCTTTATCGAGTTCCTAACTAAAAAAACTTCAACTTGTGCCAACATTTAAAATATTAAAAAGTTAATTTAACAAATGACACTTTGATTACATTCCTTTAACACATGTTCACCTGTGATTAATGTTATATGTGGTACCGGTTCGTTATTGCATCAAACTTTATGAGCAAACATTTTAAATCTTCTACACTCACAAACAAGATTCCGCACTTTTAAAAGCATTTGTTTAAATAGTAAAATGTGCCTCTAACAATGCACAACTATTCAATAGAGAATTATATTGCTAAGATTATGTCAATAGAATGAAATCAATTAATATTTGTGTAATATTGTTTTTAATTTTATTATACACGTATTTATTATAGCGTTTTATATACATGCAATAAACTTTTTTTTTCGTAAAATCTATAAGAACAAAATGTGAGCAGAGGAAATGCAATTCGTGTCATAATAATGAATGTTCGAACTTTAGTATGGATTCGTTTTGAGAATTTTCTTTGTTAATTAGCGCACGAATATATAAAATTGTTAAATTTATATAAAAGCAAGTACAAAGTGCTTTATATAAATAAATACATAGTACTATTCGTGTAAAGAGATCCGAAAACCACCAAATATTGTTTCCAATACCTGCATTAGCCTTATTGAAATGCCTAATGTTTACTGAAGAGAATATTTTATAGTTTTATTAACTTATTACAAGATGAAGAAATATTATCTACTATACATAGAATGTATAAAAATATTAAGATAGGTAATTATTAATGTTAAATAATCGTGTACCATAGCATGTATAAAGATAAAGTTGACTAATATCTGTAAGTTCTGTTATGTAGAGATTTTTGTTTGTAATATTGTTCGCGGACTTCACGAGTGTGGTCCAATTTTTATAAGCTAACCAATAAAATATCGATGTGGTTGTACATTTACATTTTGAATAGAATGTACTATTTATTAAAATCTTTTGTTGAACTACTTCTAATCCCAACTGTTTCGACATAAAACTGTACCTAAATAATGATAAGTTTCAGTTTCTTTTTCCTTCTCCTGAATCCCCTTCTCTGACTTTTATCGTTAATAGGTAGCTTAATAACAATCCATCCTGAAACACTCTTTTGTTCTCATTAAAGTATCAGCCTGAAAAAAAAATTTACTGTGCTAAGTCAGATCTTGAACATCTGTTAAATATCCTCGAGACAATATTCTTACTCTTTGAATAACACACTTTTCTATATATGTTTTTTTCCAGGTCGTCAAACCTTTAAAGTGTTCAAATATTTAAATTAACATTTTCATAGGAATATTTTAAATATGATCTAGTTCCTTTAGGTAGCGTGATGAGATAGTAGTTTCACTTTTAAGCCTTCATTCTAAGTCGACACGTATAAAGATTTTGTGAAATGACTATCTATCCGACCCGAGCTGCGTAAGTAAGAGACGCTCTGCGAGTTTGGTCTGTCTCTAGCCGCTTAAGTCTTAATTACCTTCTGCAAAAATAATAGACAATCTAATCAACGAACTTGTCAGTGGACTAGAATTTATCAACAAATAGCAATAGCTTGGACCTTACATGTTTTATTGAACCTTTCCAAAATAATTTTAAGTTACAAGACAATAAAACAAATAGTAGGTACATGTTAAAATAGTTTAATTACAACAAGCATACATATTAGGTTACAACATGATAAACATTTTATATTATAACGAGGTAATTGCAACTCAGATTGCACATCGTAACAAAGCTACATCAATATACACTAATAAATCAACGGTTTTATGTTAAAATACGACAGTTCAACAACTAAATGTCGATAGGAACACGCTCAATAAGATTACTTTTAACTGCATTTCTTTTACAATAACAAGATTGTTAAATACATAACTTCATAATTTTTTGACTAGATTAAAGAATAAGAGAGAAGTCAGTCAGTAAAATTGCATTTCAAGGTGTTTTAGCAAAAGCAGGTAGCTATTTTATAGGATGGATTAAAGTATTCCTAAAGCAGGCATTATTTTATTAAAGGTTTTTTTTAGGATGAAAAAAGATATGTTATATTTTTTGTGCGGTAAATTATGTTTGCTGCATAAGTTTACAGTTTTCAATATAATTTGTAAAAAGAATACAAATATTATAATTATGGAATGTTAGGTATTGGATACAAATGACTAAAATTGTACTTACAAGTTCGTAAAATGTCATTTACTAACTGATCCTATAGTTACAAAAAAGTCGTAATGTAAAAAAAATATTTTTAATATACAATTTCAGTCCCAGATTGTTCAATTGGATAAAAACGGACGGTGTGACAAGCGCCTTTAAACCAAAGTTTAACCCCAAAGTATTCAATAGTAATAGTTAAATACTGTCATATTCGTCGTAGTCGAAATTGACGTTTGTACTCGGTAAGGGACCTAACAAATCTGAGGCTTGCGGTCGCTTATCTTTAACCTTTTTACTCTTGTGTTTCTTACGCTCAGATTTTTCGCTGTGGTCGCCCTTGTCTTTGTCTTTTGACTTCTTCTTTTTGTGTTTTTTCTCCACCTAGAAAAAGGTCATGTATGTAAATTTATTAAAACCAAAGTGGAAGTAAATTGGCACTAAACGTAAGTGTTACACTCGCATTGCGGATATAAAATGTATGCGCAAATTTATGTCCGTGCAAATAAGTCTTTGAATAGTTTTGTCGTATGTCGTATGTCCGTGTCACAGTTACAGATGTAATTTTAATAATATAAAAAAAAGTACTTAATTATAGAAGTTTTGCAATAAATAGAACATATTTACCTTTTCAACCGGCTCCGGCACTATACTATCAGGATTTTCATCACCTGAAACAAGTGGCTTTTTATCATCTCATCCACTTTACTCATAACTAACTATATTATATCAAAAAGCATAAAAAAATCATTACCTTCTGGCGATCTCCTAACACTGGAATCTCCCGCCCACATTGGATAGTCATTCAGCGATAGCTCCATACTTCTTTTATCAATCATTGAACTACTGCTCACACTGTCCACTATATCCTTATCCTTGTCAATGGAGATTTCCCTATTAAATCTGTCGCTGAGATTGTCCCTTGTTGTGAATGGAGTGATATCCTTATCTATGGAGGCTTGTCGTTTGAATCTGTCGTTAAGATTGTCCCTTGTTGAGAATGTAGTGATGGGTGTTTCAGGAGGAGTGCTAGCGTCGATGTCGAGGTCGTCTTGGAAGACTGTGACGCGCGGGTTTGTTGATGCTTCTTCATCGCTGGAAATAATTTATAAAGTAACTAGTGGCCGCTCGCGACTCCGTTCGCGTGGAAGTCGGTTTCCCGTGGGAATTAGAAGTTTTCCCGCGGTAAAAAGTACTCTATATGTTATTCTGATGTATAACCTATATTGCTGTAAAGTTTCATCAAAATCCATCCAGTAGTTTTTACCTGAAAGGTTAGCAAACATCCATACTCAAAAACTTTCACGTTTATAATATTTATAGGATTAGCTGCACATGGGCGTAACTTAACCACGTTTATTGACTTTCAGTAACTTTTTCCTATTCAAATTTATTTAAATCTTAGTAGGAGGGGTTAGCAAATATACATACCTAAGAACAGACACGTTAGCATCCTTTCTTAGTACTATGTATGGATAACTTTTTGGTTTATTTAATAAATAATCGACTACCAAAGAGCGAGTTACATGAGAATAAAAGTTTTTATCGACATGACTGCAAACCACAAAAACTAACTCAGAGTAAAAATTTGTTTTATGACACTTTGACAACTAAAAATGTATAAGTTCTTCTGATTTCTTTTATCATTAAAATTTCCAACTTACCTATCAGATTCATAGGTTTCGTTGGCATTGGCGACCGCCGGCAGATCGTCCAGGAAGCTGCTATCCAGCGTGCCCGCGTAGAACTCGTCCAGCGCGCCCGACGACGACGATACGTTGTGTGCGGTTGATGCTGGACTTTGGATACTAAAGTAGATAAAGAAAATTCATTTCATTAACTTATGTAAATTAACGAAAAATTCTAAACGATATTTCTAGTCTTTGGTTATTTTAGGTTTAAGTTATTGCGTTTTCGGAGCGTTATTTTTTCAGTTAGTGCGAATACGAAGAAAGGCTGCGTCAAAGTTACCAAAGTTGAAGACTTCGCGACCGAACGCTTACGCTTTTTAAAAAACGCAGACTTGTATTAAACTCTAACTAAAGCATAAGTTTAGGGTTTAATATGTAATTACCTGTCTTGGTTAGGTAGTCTCGGCGGTGTCATATCCATGCTGACTTTGCTGTTTGGTTTCAGTAACTCCTTACTGACGTATTGAGTTTGTTTCTGTGGTGTCACGTCGCTTGCGGTCGGCGGCTTAACGGCGGTTGGGTTCAGGGACTGCGAATAGAAGACATTTAATAATTAATCGCAATTTAGATAATTGAATCAACATAGACTATGAAAACAGGCTGCCTTTGTAGTTTTGGTTTATATAAAAAATAGTTTTTTTTGTAATCCTCTTAGTATAATACGAATTAAATCGCTTATAGGATTTGCGAATAGTTTTAGCTTACTTTTTGTTGATATTCATAAAATTTGTAGAAAAAACTGAAATTCCAAATCAACGAAAGCTTTAATTTTAAATTTTGTTTAAATTAGTTGAAAATTACAAATTTTCTTAAAAACTCACATCGAACAACTAGCTCCTTTAAATCAATCCCAATTATTCCATCCTATTTTATTCATCTTTCGAATATTGCTAAACATCTTTTTCTTCAAGTTTTGCAACTCACCAGCGGGTTGACGTCGTGCGGTATGATGGGCTTCCCGCCGCCGATCACGATGCTCGGATCTTTCTTTAAGTTTTGCAACTCACCAGCGGGTTGACGTCGTGCGGTATGATGGGCTTCCCGCCGCCGATCACGATGCTCGGATCTTCTTTTAAGTTTTGCAACTCACCAGCGGGTTGACATCGTGCGGTATGATCGGCTTCCCGCCGCCGATCACGATGCTCGGATCTTCTTTTAAGTTTTGCAACTCACCAGCGGGTTGACATCGTGCGGTATGATCGGCTTCCCGCCGCCGATCACGATGCTCGGATCTTTTCTTCAAGTTTTGCAACTCACCAGCGGGTTGACGTCGTGCGGTATGATCGGCTTCCCGCCGCCGATCACGATGGCCGGATCTTTTTTTAAGTTTTGCAACTCACCAGTGGGTTGACGTCGTGCGGTATGATGGGCTTCCCGCCGCCAATCACGATGCTCGGATATTTTTTTCAAGTTTTGCAACTCACCAGCGGGTTGACGTCGTGCGGTATGATGGGCTTCCCGCCGCCGATCACGATGCTCGGATCTTTCTTCAAGTTTTGCAACTCACCAGCGGGTTGACGTCGTGCGGTATGATGGGCTTCCCGCCGCCGAACACGATGCTCGGATCTATTTCCAAGTTTTGCAACTCACCAGCGGGTTGACATCGTGCGGTATGATGGGCTTCCCGCCGCCGATCACGATGCTCGGATCTATTTCCAAGTTTTGCAACTCACCAGCGGGTTGACGTCGTGCGGTATGATGGGCTTCCCGCCGCCGATCACGATGCTCGGATCTATTTCCAAGTTTTGCAACTCACCAGCGGGTTGACATCGTGCGGTATGATGGGCTTCCCGCCGCCGATCACGATGCTCGGATCTTTCTTCAAGTTTTGCAACTCACCAGCGGGTTGACGTCGTGCGGTATGATGGGCTTCCCGCCGCCGATCACGATGCTCGGATCTATTTCCAAGTTTTGCAACTCACCAGCGGGTTGACATCGTGCGGTATGATGGGCTTCCCGCCGCCGATCACGATGCTCGGATCTTTCTTCAAGTTTTGCAACTCACCAGCGGGTTGACGTCGTGCGGTATGATGGGCTTCCCGCCCCCGATCACGATGCTCGGCGAGCGCTCGTTGCTGTGTCGCGGCGGCTCGGCGCTCGCCTTGCGCTTGTTGGCGAGCCGGTCCACGAATTGCTCGTAGTGGGACTCTTCTGAGCTCTAGGGAGAATAAAATGAGTATCATTACATAGTATAAATCCAAGTCGCAAATTCTGTCTGTTTGTATGTTTGTCTGCTAACTCCTGCTACACCAGTTGAGGGATTTTAATGCGGTTTTCACCATCCTTTAGGTATTTAATCATTTAAATCTGTAAATAAAGAATAATCGGAAAAAGTTTTTTTAAGTTAGCCAAAAATCAATGTTTCGCGAGCAAGTCCGCCAAAATTACACCATTGCGAAGCGTGGGCGTGTCGCTAGTAACTAAACCATGGATATAATGGTGTGGTAATTAACTAAGCATTAGTAACAGTAGCCTATGTAATTAGTTCATAGTGTTGCTTTGTACAGTTGTTGCAGTAAATATTCAGTTTACATCTTTGGCGGGTAAACCGAAAGGTAAAGTCGGCGAAAATAAGGCATTTTTCTGGAAAATTATGAAGTAGATACTTGTTTATAAGTAAAGGAAATACCAAGTGGCAATGTGCATCTGCATTGAGTGTCCATTTTTTTAACTTTTAGTAAAAGACGTGAGATTTTGAAGATATTAAGTAAAAAATAGTAAAAACTCATAAGTACCTACCACCAATTACCAACGTGTGGCCACAAAGATTGTATGGTTGCTGTATTAAGTTTAATTTAACCAAAGTTATTATGCATGAAAGTTAAATGCAGGAATTTATTCGACTTTTAATCTTACCTGATATTCATCCAGTTCCTTTTCTATCTCTTCCATGTCTTTTTGATTCCTTTGTAATTGTTCCAACAAGCTGGTCCTCTGCAATCTAAGGAATGGGACTCCAAAGAATTTATGGAGTAATCTCAGACCAAAACCATTCCTCATTGATGATTCTGCATACCTAACAGGAGCAGATCTGAAAAGATACAAGATTTAAAATATTGATTGATAATAATGTAATTCCATTTTACATTTCCCTAATAAAGTACAGGTTTATATAATGAATAACTCTTTCATCTTTATTTTTGAAAGCATAGACAGGATAATTCAATTCAGGAGGTTTTTACTTAGTATTTAATAATAAATAAATACGTCTGCCATATGCAATAGTCCTAAATCAATACATTTGATTCAATTTAAAGTTATGTTCAATAAACATAGTTTATTTTACCTAGTAGTTTTGGCATGGTACAGAGCCTGATCTATATGATGGGGATGTACTTGTCTGTGGTGCTGCATGTCACAATGGTTTCCAAGGATCACCACCGGTATGTCTGCAGGCACTTGGGACAATTCCTTCACAACATAGTCAAATGTCCTACAAAAATATAAATATTATACTTTCTTTGACATACTTAGATGTTATCATCTTCTTAAAGAAATAGTATGTAAAAAAACTCATAAAAAATAAATTTGTTCCACATTTAAACCATTAAGACGGGTGTTACTTATGCGTAAATTAAATAACCTGTTCAATAAAGATAAAATTTAGTAGAAATAATTCCATTAGCAATTCAAATTGTATAATGTGCTTACCAAGGTTTAGTTATATCCAGCATTAGAATAACACCATTGGCATTTTTGTAAACATCTAAGAATGTAGCATCTAAGACAGGAGTTTCAACATTGTCATCATTATTTGCTGGTGCTGATTGATTTTCTAGCTTTAATCCCAATGGAGCTTTCTTTTTGGTTCTTCCTTTATCTACTACCTCCCATACTTCAACCTTAATAAAGAAACGAGGAGGTATACAAATATAAAAATCATATTGGTGAGTTTCTTGACTAATATACAGTAAAAAATATATAGGAACAAAATATGATACCTTCACTATAAAATCCGTGTTCTTATACGCCCAATTAATTGGAGCAACCTGTATCTGTTCCGTAGGAACATAATCTTCTATAAAAGGGCCACCTTGCAGCCTTTGGAGTAGACAAGACTTTCCTACATTTCTGTCTCCCTTTATCAGAATTTTCACTATAAAGAAGTCGAAAATTAACACAGAAACTTGAAAAAATCATTGCATTAAATCCAGTACAAAAATAAAATAAATTATAACTTACTGTTAAAATGCACTCCTCTGGAAAATTTCTTTTGCAAGGAAGACGACATGGGCATAGGAGCTGGACAACGGTCATCATTGCCTTTTGCAAGTTTTTTCAAAGCAGAAAACATGTTAAACTTTACAATACCAAACTTCCTCTATGTTTAATAATACTAAAACCGAAATCAAATCAATAATAAAATACACGAACTCCACCTGTAAAGTTTGACATTAGACATCATCAGTCTTGCTGATTGACACTATTGACAGTGTGCGAGCGAGTGTGAAAGTGGTTGCGATCAGATTCGCGCCTTTGCACTTTTCGTGCCGGCAGAGTCTATTATAGTCACTTCGATTTGCACCAAAATCACAAATGTGAGCGAATTATGTCTTCAAATAACACACACATCGCACTGATAGCTAAAGGATGGGAGATAAATAGCGTAAGAGACGTCAAGTACGTGTGTCATTAATGCCATATTATTAAGCAATAATTTGGAATCGCGAAGCCCACGCAATAAAATGTAAGTGTTGTTTGTCTGAACCGGAACGAGAGGTTTACCTATAGATTTAAATGCCAATGTCAGTCAAATCATTCAAACAAGATAAGACTTCCGGTTTGCGCGCGGGAAAATTGGAAGTGAAAAATTTTTTCGTGAACTTAAAAATTCATTTAATTCTTTCAATTTTGTTAAATAGTGTACATTTTGTATATATTTTTAATAACTATAGTATAGAAGCTTAATTTTTATTAAAATGACGTCTCGGGCGAAACGCAAGAAAAAGAAGGAGGAGGCAGTAATATCAGGGGAAGACTCGCTGCTTTCGGACTCCGACTCCATGCACAGTGACTGCAATTCAGCTAAGTCCGATCCATATAAAACTTATTTCGTTCCCGATTATACACGTCGGTATCCTGAGGATTCTTCAGCTACAGATTTCGTTGTCTTCTTGGAATCAAACGATGAGTCCAAACCTATTTCAACAAGAGATATGATTTCTTTATCATCAACATTAAAGAAATATATAAAAGGCATAAAATATATGCAAAATCTTAATAAATACAAAGTTACAGTTCATTTTGACCGTGCAAATTTGGCAAATAGTTTTCTTAACAATAAGACTTTGTTATCAGAATATAAACTCAAAGCAACTATTCCTGCAAAAACTACTGAAATTACTGGTGTTATTACTAATGTGCCCATTAAATGGTCCAATCAAAAAATTTTTGGAGTGATTAATAGTAATAAAAAAATTATTTCTGTTCGGAGAATTCAAAGGAAGGTTAAAAATGAACAAAACTTTGAATTACAACCGACTAAAACAGTAATCATAACTTTTGCTGCCATTTATCTTCCTGATCATATTGATTTACAAGGCTGGAGGTTTCCAGTTAAGATGTACATTCCACCTGTAAAACAATGCTTTAAATGCCTACGGTATGGACATTTGGCTAAGTACTGTAAAAATAATGTTAGATGTTCAATATGTGGAGATGCACATTCTTTTAAAGAATGTACAGTACCTAGGGAAAAGGCTACATGCTGTCACTGTAGAGGAAATCACATTAGTATATCTGCTGAGTGTCCTATTAAAAAGAAAAAAATTAATGATATTAAAATTGGTTTATCCTCTTTGTCTTATGCTTCAGTTGCAAATACAGAGAGTTTTCCAGCCTTAGGACAAAAGTTTGACCTGCTCAGTCACTTGAAAAAAGATAATAAATCTTTGAATTTATTGGTTGAGGCTATTGTTAAAATAATTACATTAAATAAAACAAAGGAAACTTCCATCAGTACTAAAAATATTTTACAAATATTAAGTGATATTTATGAAAAGTCATCTGCTAATAATCCATCCTAATGGCTCATTTAAAAATAGTTCAGTGGAATGCTCAAAGCATTAAAAGTAATAAATCTGAATTTACATATTTTCTTTATAGTAATGATGTTGATATCGCTTTAATAAGTGAAACTTGGCTTAGACCACATCATACCTTTAACATAAAGGGATACACAATAGTTAGAAATGACACTGGTAATACACATAATGGAGTTGCAATAATAATTCATAACAAATTACAATTCTTAAAAATTGATACTTATTTTGATGATTCCTTACAAAATGTTGCTGTACAGATAAAAATAGGTGGTAAATATATTTCATTTGTTAGTGTTTATTGTCCTTCTAGGTGTCATTATTCAAAATTAAAATTTTCAAAATTAATTGATAGTCTTCCAACTCCAGTCTTTATTGCTGGAGATTTCAATGCATACCATACTTCTTGGGGTTGTCAAAAAGTGGATAAAAGAGGTGAAGAAGTACTAGATTCTTTTGATGAAAATAACCTTGTTCTGTTAAATTCAGGAGAAGTCACGACTGTAGGAACTTCGTCCTGGAGACCAAATGGCTTAGATCTTTCTTTGGTTAGTCCAGCTTTATCATGGGATTGTGAATGGTCTGTTCATGATGATTCCTTTGGAAGTTATCATTTGCCTACAATTACTAAACTTCTGTTGTCTCAAACTCCAGTTATATCTTCAGAACATTGTGTTCACTCTCAAAATGTCAGTAAGAAATTAAACTTGAATTTAGTTAATTGGGATTTGTATGTAAATATTGTTAATACTTCGTTGAATAGTTTTATGATTAATTCTGAATGTTCACTAGAAAGTTATTTGCAGTTTTGTGATATTTTATTGGCATCAGTTGAAAAATCTATGTCACAACAAAAAACGAAAACAAAGTCTTGTTGTCAATGTCAAAATCTTTGTCATTTATGCTCACGTTCCGTTTCAGGTTTTAGGGCAAAAAGGGCAAGACATTCCGTTCCTTGGTGGAATAGCAAATGTGCAGATGCTGTTAAAAAATGTAAAGATGCTTTTGTTGCTTTCAAAAATGATCCTTCTGTAGAAAAATATTTGCTTTTTAAAAAAAATCAGGCTTCTAAGAAATTGACTATAAACTTTGAAAAACAGAAATCTTGGCAAGATTATTGCAATTCTATAAATCGTCTTACTCCAATTTCTCATGTCTGGAATAAAATACGCAGATTTAACAAAACTTTTGTTTCTAGAAGTGAAAATGATCATTGGGTAAATAGTTTTTTAAAAAAATACACTCCAGACTATGTCTCGAAACCTTTTACTTTTGTAGATAACAAATTTCATAGACAAAATCTTTCGTTGCTTGATCCGTTCACAATTTCTGAACTTACTGCTGCCATAAAATCAAGAAAAGATACAACTTGTGGTTTAGATGGTATTTCCTATAAAATGTTTCGTCTTCTCAGTCATAAAAATCTATGTAAATTCTTGATAATTTTAAATATTTTGTTTGAAAATGACTTAATACCAAATCAATGGAAAACTGATTGTCTGGTCCCTGTACTGAAGCCAGGGAAGGATCTTGATAGTCCAGATTCTTATCGACCTATAGCGTTGTCCTCTTGTGTTGGTAAAATTTTTGAGCAGCTGCTCAAACAACGTCTGGAATATTACATCGAATCAAATTGTATTCTTCCTAGTAATCAGTTTGGTTTTCGGCGTGGACGCTCGGCTAGGGAAAGCATTGCACATTTGTTATTAGATGCAAATAAATCCATAAAGGAACGGAATTATCTTGCTTGTAATTTTTTCGATGTAACAGGAGCCTT
Source organism: Emmelina monodactyla (assembly GCA_916618145.1). Taxonomy (NCBI): domain Eukaryota; kingdom Metazoa; phylum Arthropoda; class Insecta; order Lepidoptera; family Pterophoridae; genus Emmelina; species Emmelina monodactyla. The sequence goes on along the minus strand of OU745304.1, from coordinate 6,750,734 downwards.
TAACAATGTAGGTTTAGAAACGCTTGCTAATATCTTGCTATCACTCAGAATTCCAAAAAAAATGGTTCTTTGGATATATAACTTTCTAAATGAAAGAATGGTCTATGTTAAATTGGGTAACAACTTTTATGGTCCACGTAATTCCTATAAAGGCGTCAATCAAGGCGGCATCTTGAGCCCTCTACTGTATATAATTTATATTCATAAATTGAATGAGATATTAGGCGCAAATGTTTCTAATCTGCAGTTTGCTGATGATCTTGTTGTTTATTGTTCTGGCAAAAAACTTAAAGATGTGCAAACGAATTTAAATAATGCCTGTAAAAGGCTTGAAGTCTATTTTTCTTTCTTAGGTTTAACTGTAAATACAGAAAAGAGTAAATCTCTTGTTTTCTCTAGAGATAAAGATTGTAAATTAGAATGTGTATATAATGGTAACCTTATTCCTAACTGTACAGAAATAAAATTCTTAGGTGTAGTATTTCAACAAAATTTAAGTTTTAAAAAATATGTGCAAATATTGATAGATAGAGCTGTAAAAGCTACAAATATTTTAAAATGCCTTACTGGTTGTCGTTTTGGTGCAGATCCTAAAATATTATTGATGCTGTTTAAATCATTAGTTAGAAGTCACTTTGAATATGCTTTTTTTTGCTTTGCTTCTGACAATAATTTTATAAATAAAATAGATAAAGTACAAAATAAAAATCTCAGGATAATTCTAGGAGCCATGAGTACTTCTCCGATTAATTCAATGCAAGTTGAAACTAACACTTGTCCCATTAAATTTAGGTTTGATTATTTGAAAAGAAGGTTCATAATTGATTTGATGAAAACTTCTAATAATGCGTTGTACAAAAAGATTTTGATATCTAATTACTCTTATTTATGTAAAAATTTTGATTTCATTAATTATTTGAAAAATGAAAATATTGCTCAGTATGATATTTTACCTTGTTATAGTGGAACATATGAAGGTAAGTTTTTTAAATTTGATGTCATTATAGACACAAATTTAAAAAATAAATATGAAGTATATGAAAAGTTATCATACTATGATAATTACCGTCAAATTTACACAGATGCTTCAAAAACATCTCAGTCTGTGTCGATAGCGGCTTATGATATTATTTTGAAAATTGCACATGGTTATAAGCTGTCCAATATTTGCAGTATTTTTACGGCAGAAGCTGCTGCTATTCTGTTTGCTTTAGATTTGATTAGTTCTGTAGATTCTTCTGGTAAATGGATTATTATTTCTGATAGTATGAGTGTTCTTCAAGCTATTAATAATCCTCGTCTTTCTAGTAAAATTCATCCTTTTATATATGAGATCCGGGAAAAGATTTATAAATTATCATTGAAACATAAAGAAATTGTCATTTTCTGGACACCAGCACACATTGGTGTTAGTGGTAATGAATTAGCTGATACATTAGCTAGTATCATTACAAATACTGATAACAACATTTGCAAATTAAAAAACATAGCAATTCCCATTTCAGAGTTTCTTCCTGAAATAAAAAATCAAATGATTAATAATTGGTTTCAATTTTGGCAAGATTCTCTTAAAGTAAAGGGCAAGTGGTATTCCGTATGTAATCAAAAAATTTCGTCTCCTTGGTTTACCAAGGGCTCTTTCAAAAATAGAAATTTTTATACAACAATTTGTCGTCTTCGTATAGGTCATGCTGCTTTTAATGAACACTTATATCGCATGAATATGATAACTTCCCCTTGTTGTTCATATTGTAATGAGTCAGTACAGTCATTGGATCATATATTTTTTGAATGTCCTCAATTTCATATTGACAGGTTAATTTTCATTGATGAGCTATTAGAAATTTATAAAACATTAGAAAATATCCCGCGTAATACTCAAGAACTTTTAAAAACAACTGAATGCTACTTACCTATGTATAAATTCATAAAATTTACAGTGTGTAATATCTGATGAAAATGTTTATGTATACTCATAACAAATATATATTAGCATTTTATTATTAAAGACATGGACTTGGTCCTTATTATGTTTGTTTATGAGGAAATAAAATATCGTCAATGTTACTTCTTATTGAAAACTAAACAAAGCTAAGTCAACAAGAAAGAAGAAAACCAAATTATTGATGACATGGCTGTATGGGCATAGTCTCTTTGCCTTTCCGCATGACGGAAGAATCTAACAAAAAAAAAAAAAATCATTCAAACAATATAAATAAACCATAAGTGCTTGCAATAGTTGCATTGTTTTGATTATGTATTAAAAATCATTGTAAATTATTTTATGGGTAAATTCTATAAGAAACAAACTGTTCACTTTAGAATTGAGGGTGTATAAAACTAGCTAACAACAATGTCTTCTGAAAATAAGGATAATATAAAACCTGGGGATGGAATAAGATCAATGAAAACATCGACTGCTTTTAGAGCTTTAAATTTTGAGTTGTATGCTAAACCGGTATGTGTACATTCATTTCTTTCCGTTCCATAATGTATTTTTTGTAAATTGTTTAATAACTATCAATACTGTATCATTTTTCAATGGTCAACTCATTTTCTTACATAAGTTCAAGAATAAGCAATTTATAACCTAAAAAATATACTTATTGTTTCAGAATATTGTGGTTATGACTTTAGGATTAACTTGTTTCGGTCTAACCTTAGGATATTTAGCTTATATGAGGCAAAAATACGAATCTATGGGATACTATGCTGCTGTTGACAAAGATGGTAAAGAAATATTTGAGAAGAAGAAGTCCAAATGGGATTAGCACTATTTAGGTATATGTTTTATGGAAATAGAATAGCTCAGTGTAAATAAATTATTATCCTCTATTAAAATAAATTAACTATTTTCTAAAAAAAAATAGTTTCCCTTGGAAAACAGTGTTCTGATTCACGCAAACAAATCACACTACATGTGGGCTTAGCATAAGCGGCGTGATATCGAGTATTTGACATTTGTTTGTGGGAATATCTCGATTTTTTTAATTCGGTAGCAGTAGGCCTAGCATGACCGGTATCACGGAACAGAGAAGTAGATGGAAGTGTGAAGTGGGCGGGGCACGCGCGCCACTAGTAAGCGGAGGCTCGCAAACCCATACCTCAGTCGTACCTGTCTTATTGTCGTGTTCGGTTGTGTTTTGCTGTGATCGTATTGCGTTTTCTTAATCTAATATCGACTTTATTTTTAAACCAGTAAAGTTCAATTCATATTTGTTCTAATTCTAATGTAACATAAATCATAACAATTGTAAACATGAACTTTATTTGCCAAGAAATAAAGTTCAACTTACATTGTTAAATGTAGGAACGCCACCTATTGTTAAAAAGTTGAATTTTGTGTGAGTCAGAATGGCGGGTGTACCTTAACAGATTCGAGCGAGTCATATGTAAAACTTTAGTAGGTACCCAAGATGTACTATTTGGTACCAATTAAAGAAATTGGTGTACCTCCTTAAAAGCAGAGATATAACCAAATGCGAGTACACCCGCCACATTGACTGTAAGAATGGCGGGTGTATCTCCAGTTCTCGGTTATAGACATGTTGGTGAGTTATTTAAAGTATACCAAATTTCTGTACCTTTGGTGTACACAATTTATTTTCGGCAATTTTTTCGCCAAGTTATTGATTTCGCCAAAATCTCGCCAGGGTCATAATTTTTCACAAAATCGCAAAAAAAACCCCTATCTGGCAACGCTGGCGACACTCTTTCGCTCCCGTGTGTTTAAGTGCTATGGTCCTTCAAATAATCTTTTGAACTTGTAATTTGTAGACCGTTCAGTAATAATATTTAAGAGACATCTTCGTGTACAATAGTATTGTTAAAATACTACAACGCTCACAGATCTTCTACGACAAATTTAATAAGCAGGTACACAGCTATTTTGTAACTTTGTAAGCACTCACCTCTCTTATTAAAATTTTAAATCAAAGTTTATTTATGCCGAAAAACAAAATTTTGCCACCAAACTATTAAAAAATCCAAATTTTCGACAAGCACTTCATTATAGATAATAAAAAAGTCCCCTTACTTAAAATACCAGACTTGAGGCCCTGTATTTGGGCGTCATATGTGTAAATGCGTACCGCCGGGAAGAATGTTGGCAACGATAAGCGCGATGTATGTCGCTACAAAGTCTCTAATACCAAAATCTTGGATTCCTTTGGAATCGAGCAATATTGCTCTTTGGTGCTCTTTTATGTTAGGTACACCAAAGGTACAGAAATTTGGTATGCTTTAAATAACTCACCAACATGTCTATAACCGAAAACTCCAGTTCTCCAGTACACCCGCCATTCTGACAGTCAATGTGGTACTCGCATTTGGTTATATCTCTGCTCTTAAGGAGGTACACCAATTTCTTTGATGGGTACCAAATAGTACATTATAGGTACTAAGTTTGACATATGACTCGTTCAAATCTGTTAAGGTACACCCGCCATTCTGACTCTCACAGAATTTTTTGTATGTCAACGCGAACGTGAAGTAAGTTGCGGAAGGTCGTAAATACATTATGGGTTTCAGTTAAGTAAACTCTATTTTTCACTGACAAGGTGTGTTTTTGCTTGGCAGCATTTAGAAATAAAGTCATACTGGCACTTGGTCGCATATACCAATAAAAACAATTGTTTACATGTAGTGACTATGTTTATTATCAGTTCCATGTGTGAGTTTTGGCGACAGCGGTTCCGCTAGTAAGTTTGTCGTTTAGCATTTCCATCTACTTCTCTGTTCCGTGACCGGTATCGAGATACTCCGTGGGTGGGAGTGGAGAACGAATCGATCTCTATTTTTATGTCGAAACCGGTAGCATGACCTTTGTGAGAGAGAAGAAAAATCACGTCGAGTTTCGATTCCGTGGTGATGAAGAGAGTGTTGCTATTTATGTAAAAATAACATCATCATTCATTCAATTTCTATTTTTTTACAAATAGCCACCACTGTATTTTTGTCTATTTTTAGTACAAGTATGTATGTTCTTTTCTTACTAGTCTGTAGTCTGTGGGTGGAGTTAGTAAACAAAACAAATAATGCGGGATAGGTAATCGTAGTTTCGTGAATAAATATTATGAAATCAAAAGTACTTCAACATCATTCGTGATCCCCCATGTCAAAGGGATCACTTCCCTCAGCATCCTACGCTCAATTTTCCTTCTTTCCCGCTGCTCATCATCATCATTACATAGTATAAATCCAAGTCGCTAATTCTGTCTGTTTGTATGTTTGGCCGCTAACTCCTCCTAAACCAGTTGAGGGATTTTAATGCGGTTTTCACCTTCCTTTAGGTATTTTTTCATTAAAATTTTTGAATAAAGAACATTCAGAAAAGGTTTCAAAGGGTTAACTAAAATTCAATGTTTCGGGAACAAGTCGCTCAAAATTACACCATTGGGAAGCGTGGTCGGGTCACTAGTATATACCTACTATTTATATGATTATAGTAAGGGACTGCCATAATACTTCAAATGATTACAAACGGTTTTACCTTATGTTATAATACTAGATTCAGGATGCTGCAATAAATGATATTTCTTGAATTCTATATTCTTTATTAATTTAACAAAGTAAAAATAGTTTCACAACAATATATTTTTCAATCTACAACGCCCTCTCGCGAGGACGGGCTCGGTCCGAATGCCAGACGCAATGACAGTTGTGTACAATGTTGAAACCTTTTAAATTTTTAAACATTAAAAATTCTTTAAAAAATTAAAAGTTCTAACACTTATCAGCTAATTAAACTCAAGTACCTATATATAGATGATGCATGCAAGTACAATTCGACACAATAATCTCAGTAAAGCAATCTCACAGCTTCTCGTCGTCAAAATTTGAGGAAGAGAATTATCTCGTATAAAAAAAAAAGAAACGTGTGTTTTTGGGCGCACATGCTACCGATTACGACATGGGGAAACCGTATTGTACGACACGATAAAGCACGACATGATAAAACGCGACACAGTTTTGAACAACCTGATAATTGATGGCATGTGTCACCAATTACAGGGTCGTACAATACTGTGCCGTGCAATACTGTAGACAAGCGAGAGTTGAGTAATTCTTAAAAAATCTTATGCCTCGTTTACATTCTCTTTTTTTTACTGTTGTGTCTTTGATAATCTTTTTAAATATTGATATAATTGAGACAAAGACAAAAGAATTGTCAACACTTTATTTGGGGTTGGATTTTGAAATCGGTTGCCCGAATTTGAGGGTATTGGTGGTGTAGGGGGCCTAAGGGAGTTAGTCTTAATCCCCTAGAAGTAATTTTGGCTGCCGGAGTTACGTCTAAATATTTTTAAACAATTTCCAACAATTCTTAAATACTGTCACAATTATGCCAAACGGAACGTAACCGAACGGTTTTATGTGAAAAACGTGAATCGGAACGCAACCGCCATCTTGATGAATGATATTGTCAATTCTTAGGTAGCAATGTCTTATTCCGAGTTGGCACAATCCGACATCAAGGGGTTAGGTTAGTTAGGTTACTTTTTTTAAACCGCCCAGAAAAAGTCGACACATAATTGAAGTAAGTTTTTGTATATATATATTTTTGTTACAGTTCGCCATATTACGGGAAATGGGTTCTCGTTATGAATGGGAAAACATTTTTTTTTCTTCTAAGAAACCAAGTTTTTCCGGCGGCTGAAAATGGTCAGGGGGGGTTCAGACCCCTCCCCCCTTCTCCCTCCCACACCCCAAAATACCTTTTTATTAAATTTTGATTTCAAAATTTTTACCATTCGTTAGTGTGTACCTTTCCACGATACGCTTGCTTATTTTAACGTTGTCTGCACCAGATGATTTATTATTAGTTGGTCAGTCGCATTTGGTTAAAACTTTTATTCTAAGGATAAGATTGTAAACTTGTACACACCTATTTAGTAATGCCTGCCTATCTGGAAAATGCATGAGTCGCTGAGAAAGAAAGAAGTATTCTGATGCGTGTTGATGGTCCCAATTCTGAGAACACTCTCTAAACCAAATTAAGAATATTGCCGACACTTTCTTATTCTTAGTGTCATTTAAAGAGGGGTGTATTGGCCTCACTAAAGTCAGTCCATATCACTGTAAAATTAGAAGAAATGCGCTGATAACTAGTCTAAGCTTGCTTGCGCCGCCGCCGCGCCGTAGGTATCATAATGCACGCAAATGACTGCCCATCTCTATCGTATACTACTGCGAATTAAGTTATAGCAATATTTATTGTTTAATTGCGAGAGTTTTAATGTAGAATCGGTACTAGTCTTACTAACGGCTAATCTCAATAATCTACTAACCTTTGACGCCGCGTTATTTGTATTACTCTGGTCACCTTTATCTTTATGTTCAATCTCAATAAACTATGATAAATAGTTGTTAATATGAAAGTAACAGAAGCCAGATACCGAGGTTTTAATTATAGTAGGAATATCGAGAACAGAACCTTAGTTATTATGTGAGTAGGTAATGTAGATTTTAGAAAGACAAAATGATGAACCTCAGTATTTACGTTTTATTTTGTAATTAGTTTGTCCTTGTGTGTATATAATTCTGTAGGTATATATAAAAATACTTACTTAAATAAATGAAAAAAATATAAGTAAGTACTTATATCAGTTATAAATGGCTCATTTATAAAAACATTTTTTAATTCGATTTAAAAGTATTTTTGTGTGTGATTCTTATTGTCGCTCCTCCTGACATAAATATGCTCGAGAGTTTAGACATTTCAACTAGAGGCAACCTAGATTTTTAAACTTAAGCATTTTTTGGGGATAAACGATAAGAAACTTCTCATTCAGAGTATAGAAATTCAAATACACATTTTATTTCAAATAAAATCATTTTGTCTTATCTTTAGAAACTTAAGAAAAAAAATTAGAAACAGGGCACTGTCCTCCTGAAAAAATAAATTCTTGACCTTCGCGCAACTTTATTAAAAAAAGTAGGTTTCGTAAAGGGTTATCCACGATAGATTTTATTTATTTATTACAAACAATTTATAATTAAGGAATAGTGTAAATTTGCCGGTCGTTAAGGCATCAGCCAAACGTGCTCGAGCGTAACTTCTTAACGTAGCCATTTTTTTTTTAGGATGATTTCGTTCAAACGAAGCATGAAATTGACAATAAAAAAAAAATCTATGTATCACCGGGAAACCGTATTGTACGACACGATAAAGCACGACATGATAAAACGCGACACAGTTTTGCACAACCTGATAATTGATGTCATGTGTCACCAATTACAGGGTCGTACAATACTGTGCCGTGCAATACTGTGTCGCGAATTACAGGGCCGTGTCAGTAATGTACGGCATGTATTGCTCGACCTGATAATTGGTGACACATGCCACCAATTACAGGGTCGTACAATACGGGCTGGGCTTTTTTGTGCCGGGAAATACAGGTCGTACAAATAATGTACGACACGTATTGTTCGACCTGATAATTGATGTACCACCATAGACAAGCGAGAGTTGAGTAATTTTTAATGAATCTTATGCCTCGTTTACATTCTCTTTTTTGTTTTAATGATGTGGCTTTGATAATCTTTTTAAATATTGTTATAATTGATACAAAAACAAAATATCAATTACACTTCCCTTAATTATTATTTTCAGGAAAAACATAAAATACCCCACCTCGACAATTTCAAAATGACAAGGCATTAGACAAGGGAACGTTCCGAGGTCAAGTAGGAACGTAATACGTACAGTGCTGTCAGAACAAAAAAGAATTATAGTTACGTAGACCTTCTCTAAACAGTCCGAACAAATTTGTAGATTTCCACTCATATGTCAACTCCATTAATTCTTGAGGAAGTAATTACAAAATATTTTTTTGGTAAATAAATATTGTATTTGTCTTCTACCTACCTACCTGCCTAACTAATTTCATGAGTCGCTGAGAAAGAAAGAAGTATGCTGATGCGTGTTTATGGTCCCAATTCTGAGAACACTCTCTAAACCAAATTAAGAATATTGCCGTCACTTTTGTATTGGCCTGGGTTGGATTTTGAAATCGGTCGCCTGATTTAGGGGTTGGGGGGGTGGGAGGGAGGGGTCTCCGTTGACCCATGATTGAAGCGAGTTTTTATATATATAAATTGGCTACTAAAGGTCACCATATTGAAGGCTACTGGGTTTAAAAAAAAATTTTTTTTTTTCTGGCTCCCCCTTTTTTTTCCGGCGGCTGAAAATGGTCAGGGGGGGTTCAGATGTAAATTCGATTTAAAAGTATTTTTGTAGCTGTGTGATTCTTATTGTCGTTCCTCCTAACATAAATATGCTCGAGAGTTAAGACATTTCAACTAGGCAACCTAGATTCTTAAACTTAAACATTTTTTGGGGATAAACGATAAGAAACTACTCATTCAGAGTATAGAAATTCAAATACACATTTTATTTCAAATAAAATCATTTTTTCTTATCTTTAAAAACTTAAGTGCCCTGTCCTCCTGAAAAAATATATTTTTGACCTTCGCGCAACTTTAATAATGTTATCTCCATTGCGTAGATATTTAAGACTCTAAAAAAGAAGGTTTCGTAAAGGGTTATTCACGATAGATTTTATTTATTTATTACAAACAATTTATAATTAAGGAATAGTGTAAATTTGCCGGTCGTTAAGGCATCAGCCAAACGTGCTCGAGCGTAACTTCTTAACGTAGCCATTTTTTTAGGATGATTTCGTTCAAACGAAGCATGAAATTGACATAAAAAAAAGTCTATGTATCACCGACCAATGAGAAGAAGGTATATCAGCCAATAGCAGGCGACTGTACACCAATTATCATGTCGTGCATTCCACCCTGTACTCAACGACTCACGCTCCGGAATGTACGACATGATAAAACACAACATGATAATTCTCAACACGATAAACCGTGTCAATTCTTGTGTCTCCAAATACGGGTCGTACATTATCATGTCAGGCTTTCCTGGGCCGTGCAATATCAGCCCGTACCGATATTGCGCAACACGTATTGTACGACCCGTAATTGGCGACACGCCTTGGTCGCGGATTACTGGCCGTGCAATACGTGTCGTGCATTATCATGTCGTGCAATACTGTGTCGTACATTATAGGGACCCTGTATCACCGACCAATGAGAAGAAGGTTTATCAGCCAATAGCAGGCGACTGTACACCAATTATCATGCCGTGCATTCCACCCTGTACTCAACGACTCACGCTCCGGAATGTACGACATGATAAAACACAACATGATAATTCTCAACACGATAAACCGTGTCAATTCTTGTGTCTCCAAATACAGGTCGTACATTATCATGTCGGGCTTTCCTGGGCCGTACAATATCAGCCCGTACCGATATTGCGCAACACGTATTGTACGACCCGTAATTGGCGACACGCCTTGGTCGCGGATTACTGGCTGTGCAATACGTGTCGTGCATTATCATGTCGTGCAATACTGTGTCGTACATTATAGGGACCCACGACATGAGAGCCAAATGACGTAAGTGAGTCACTAATCACCGTGAGTTGCGATGAGATAGCGTGCAGTCCTGCTACCGATTTAAAAAAATCGAGATATTCTCACAAACAAATGTCAAATACTCGATATCACGCCGCTTATGCTAAGCCCATGCCAGTAAAAAAAAATCGACTTAATTCATAAATTTTGTATTTATAAGTTTTGGTTTAAATCGACATTTATTGGTCTTAAATAAACAATTGATTTAATATTTTAATGTGTACCTAAAGCAAAAATAGTTTTACTACAACGCCATCTAGCGGGTGTATTAAAACTAAAATTAGTTAAAATATGCAAATTTGTGTTTTGAGACTAGTAATGTCATCTATCGAAAGTTTGAGAACTAAAAAAAAGTATACGCTATTTTGTATGGCTATTGTCTATCCTTTTACTTCTTCATCCATGATCAAACTTACGCAGTTACGCATTACAAGAGTAAGCGTGTAACGACGTCAGTAACATCACACCCGCATAAGGTTGTTAGATACCTATGTCAGTTTAAGCGTTTTGTTTTATTCTTCAGAATTTATTTGTAAGTTTATTCATTAATGCATGATTGTTGTTTGTCTGAATCGGAACGAAGCTGCAGATATGACATTGACATAGTATTGACTTGACTGGTTGACTAAAGAAGTTAGATGTGTGGTTACCGGCGTTTTTAAACGTTAACGTACCGTTGATAAATTAATATGGGATAATCAAAAGTAAATTTAGTTTATTAGTACGGTTACGCCATAATGAACAATGGTAACTATATCCTATTATAATAAAAATCACTATTTTAGTAAAAGCAGATTAATTTGTCGGATTTCTTTTTAAATGGTTAAAAAATGATTATTTAATTTAGTACATCGTCGTTGATACTGCAAGTTGTCACATGTCAGACAGGGTCAACTTTTCAGGAGGAAGAAAAAACTACATATTTTCTTTATTCTTTGGTCTACATTAATCCTATTTGTAACAGATCTTAATTATTTATCTTACAATAGATCTGTGCACTGAAATTAATACTACAATGACAGAGTAGCATTAAAATCTGACATACGACAAATTGCTATATATTATATCTCAGCAGTGGATACCTCTTTGACGTGTGACATATTACAATTTGACATAAGACTTATTGCAACAAAATCTCTTGACATGACACTGATTAGAACTTCCATTAGTTTAATTTTTTTAGGTTAGGCTAGGCTATTTCAGGTTAGGTTGGGTTAGGTTAGGCTAGGCTAGGTTAAGTTAGTCTAGGTTAGGTTAAGTTGGACTAGGCTAGGTTAAGATTCATTGGGCGCATAATAATGTTGGGCCTAAGGGTGGCCCTCAATAAAACCGAGGCACTGTACTTTCACGGTCCTCGGAGGGGGCCTCCCGAAGGTGCCAACATTGTCATCGGGGGGGAAACGGTCGGGCTGAAGCCCCAGATGAAATATCTTGGGATTCACCTCGACCCGCGGTGGAGTTTCCGGGAGCACTTCTCTCGTTTGGCCCCGAGGCTCTTGCAGGCCGCGAGTGCCCTTGGTAGACTCCTACCGAATATCGGAGGTCCTAGTCGGACCTGTCGGCGTCTGTACGCAGGCGTCGTCAGGTCCATGGCGTTGTACGGTGCACCCGTGTGGGTCGGTGCCCTGACTGGCCCGAATAAGGCTAAGCTGTGCAAGGCGCAGCGGGTCATGGCTGTCAGGGCGGTACGAGGTTACCGCACGGTGTCGCACGCGGCTGCATGTGTGATCGCTGGTATGCCCCCCTGGGACCTGCAAGCCGAGGTTCTGGCGGAGGCATACCACCGAAGGAGGGAGTCCGAAGGCGAGGATCCGATTGACGGACCTCGATGGAAGCGGCGAGCACAGGCTCGGCTGCTGCGCAAATGGAGGGAGAGGCTGCAAGAGCCGACCGCTGGCGTCTGGACCGTGGCGGCTGTCCGCCCAGTGCTCAAAGCCTGGGTGAACAGGCGGCACGGGTCGCTGACCTACCGGCTGGTGCAGATCCTGTCGGGGCACGGAAGCTTCGGCAGGTATCTGTGCCACATAGCCCGTAGGGAGCCCCTGGAGGTGTGCAATCACTGCGGCTACAGAGATGACACTGCCGAACACACGCTGGGGGTCTGTCCGGCGTGGGCGACGGAGCGGGCGGCTCTTGCCGCCGTTGTGGGAGGAGATCTCTCCTTGCCGGCCGTGGTCAAGGCCATGGTCGGTGACGAAAGATCTTGGTACGCAATGGTCGCCTTTTGCGAGCAAGTGATGCTCCAAAAGGAGGCTGCGGAGCGGATGCGAGAGGATGATCCTCTCTCGGATCCAATCCGCCGGAGACGGCTTGGGCGGCGACGTCGGGCTTACGCAGCCACAATCGCTGCCGTCTAGGCGGTGACCCTTCGGGTGGTGGGAGTGGGGGCTCCTCCACCTGACTGCACGGGGTCACGACGAACGTGGTCTTCCTAGTGTTCAGGTTGGCCACGTGATCCACGGAGTGCGTAGGGTGGCGACATCTGCCGCCTTACCCCCTGGAGGTTCCGCTTCGGCGGATACACCCGCGGCTCGTGGAGGACTGCGCAAGCGTACCCACGAGTCCGCTTTCAAGGGTGTCGTAGTGAGAACACCGCGGTGGTTTTAGTGGGTATACCCCTGGTCGGCAATCCAGCCGCCCAGGAGCAGCGCCCTTTTCAGGGCGCCGGGAGTCCCACACACGCCCTTCACTCCCCCGGTGAAGGGTATGGTGCGTAACGCATTTCCCCGCGTCAACAAAAAAAAAAAAAAAAGGCTAGGTTAAGATAGGCTAAGTTAGGTTAGGTTAGTAAAAATAAAACCAGAAGTCAACAAAAGTATGTTTTTATTAATTAATTACTTACTTAACTATTAATTAAGTGTGGGCATTCTATACCCGTGCAAGTCTTGTGTTTTAACAGGTTGTAGAATGGCTGATGGTCCCCAGGTAATAGACTTTTAAGTTCTTGTAAATGTATAAACTTTGACAATTCTATTTCTATAGGTTGGGTGTATAGACGCGGGTGAGAAGGCAAGTTCCCAGTTTTTGGGCGTCTTGGAAGAGCTTTCCATTCATCTGTGTGTCCTAATTTATAATTTATTATTCCATTAGGCTCATACTGAAAAGCACACACATCATTTACACATGGATCTCCCGATTTATTACCTGGTCGTACGCTTGAATATTTCCAGTCAGTGAAATTTTCAAAATAGTCGTAACTTAAAAATCTAACATTAAAAGGTGCAGGCGTTTCACGTGCCGATTTCATTACATGAATATAGTCAGCTGGAACAAAAATTTCCTTGTTTCTTCCGAGTTTTCTTTCAATCATACTGTGGACCGCATCTACCTCCATTTGAGTATGACCCACTTCGAGATATTTCTGTTCAATTACAACATTCGTTCTCATGGCCAACAGCCAACAACTTATTACAAAGTAATTATTTGCAAAACTTACCAAGAAACTGACGAAATTTACCGGGGACAAACAAAAATACAATTGTTGACATGTAACATTTTGATAGCTCAACTTGACATATGACAAATTGCTGTTTTTTTGTAGGCCTCAATGCGCTAATTGCAGACATGCGACACTTTGCCGCTAGCTAGCAAATCAGAATTTGGATACATAGCAATAAAAAAAAAAAAATTTTTTTTTTTGACATGTGACATATTGCAGTATCAACGACGACATTTAAAAAATATTTCGCTAATAGTGATAGAGCTTTAATTGATTAACACAATTAAGCCCTACAGGTATTTTTATTGCGTAAAATTTATTTTTAAACGTTATTCTGTTGTCTATGTTTATTGGTACATTATAAAATCTTATATTAAAGTGACTTTCCCATCTATAAAAGGTCAAAACGCAGCCATCGGAAACTGATTGCGTATAAATTTTAATCCAAAGACTTTTCTGGAAGCACTTTTGTGCTACAAGAAGCCGGATTAGAAGCCGTTACTCTTGTCAATCAAAAGGTCAGTAACTAAGAAATATAAGCCTATTTTGTCTTAACTCGTGTAGTAGACCATAGTAAAAAAACTATATAAAAGCGTATTCATAAAATATAAAACTATATATAGCGTTTCACACCCTAGTAAAGAATAGAAAGATGAAGCGGCTTTTCATTTTTAAACATTTAATGTAAAAACTGCAATATATGACGAAAATAAAGATTAAAAATAAGAAAATAAATGATATTCAGTTTGTCTAAAGATATTTCCAAAGTAAATACATATAAAACTACGTTTATACATATTGCGAAAAATACGAATAACGCGAGCAAATAACGAAAAAAAAGTGGGAGCAGAACCGCACCATCGCTAAAAATCACATCACAACTTTCAGTTCCAGTGTGTCCAAATAATATTTTTAAGCTAAAAGTAAAAACACTTTAGATAAAATATATGTATATTTGAAATTTAAAAGCATTTTAGAAATTTTATGCCAATAGTAAAATAAAAATAGTGACTCTACTTCATTTATCGATAAAGCTAACATTTATTCAAAGTAAACAAAAACTGTCGGAAAATGTTTGTCTGTTTACGATTCTTTGCTTTGGTATCATTATTTGAGTGACGCCGAGTTGAGAGTTTGCTCTACGGTTTTTGTGAGTGTCAAAAAGCATCAAATTATTAGTTTTTGCAAAGAAATGTGTAAAGCTACTTCGTAAAAGGGTAATATATTTCAATATTTATTTGATTTCAATATACTCTTGTTAGATTGGACTTCAAGATGGACGCAGATGCTGTACTCCATGCCGAAATCTCTGATGGCGCGGAAGTGGGTCCGCTATCTGAAAGCCAAGCTTCTGAAATTAGTTCCGACAATCTAGCAAACACTGAGGCCGAGGACGCCGGACTCGGAGAGTCAGGTATTATTAACAGTCTTTCAGAATTTTACCATCGTATCTCATCATTTCTTACGTTTGGACTTCTCTTATGTTTCTCAATTAGCCGCCCTACACTATGTGCAAGTTTTCTAATTCTTTTCAACACTTAATAGTTGCAGCTTTTTCTCTAATACCTTATTTATGATTGAATCACTGCTTAGCAACAAATGGCAGTGGCACAAGTTGCAGTTTTGTCGCTTTGGATGCTGTTTCTGAGATTCCAGTTGATTTTGGCGAAGAGGAACAGTCCGTGGAAGGTAACATTGGGGTAGAACTGTGTGTCTGCTGTCATCATTGCCACTTCATTATGTTTAGAATGTTGCAGAGTGTCTGTCATCATCTTCATTCTGAGGCTTCTTCATAAGCATGTAAATGTAAGATCTAATGTGTTTGTCCAAATAAAACATTGAGTGTGTTTTCAGCACAAGCTGAAGACGAAATGGATATTGATGATACTATGTCAGGGGCCGTTGGAGATGAATCAGCCTATATAGGAGACAACTGCCTTTCAACACCTGTAAGTCCTATCTTATTTAAAGGCCTGCTTGCTTGCATCAACAAATAATAATTACTTAACATTTGTTTAAAAATTTGTTGTTCAATCTTTGCATGTTGCTTATAGGCAGTAACTGAGGATAATTCACCGCAGGATACTGACAACCAACTGGATCCTATCCTGAAAGAGCAAGGCCTTGAGGAAGTGGATGGTGCTGGACTTGCACAAGAAGAATCTCCAGATCAGTCAATAAGCTCAGCAATGCCCATAGACAGTGCGGTTGACGCAGGAGATGGTGCGCCTATGGTTCAAGATGGTATGTTGTGCTGTATAATTTCAATATGCCAATAGGTTGTTTATAGTTTTTATTAAATGTTCTTAAACATACACTGCTACTCTTTATGTCCTATTAGATGAATCTAGCACAATGGATGAAGACATGGGCGGTGGCGAAGGTGTTGCAAGTAGTGATGACGTCAATGATATCAGTAGCGCTGCCCAAGAAGTGCTTAGCACTGGTATTAGGTAAGATTTTAGTCTACAAAAAATCAGCATGCGACATTGTTTGCTTTTGTTCTGTAGTTAGAACCGAATCCTGTCCCGTCTTCTCATACGCGGTGTAGAGCTACATTAGTACTAACTGAATGTCTAATGTTTTGCTTCATTTTTAGTTCAAGCACTGCGGAAGGCGGGGCAGATATATCAAGCAGCGGACAGATTGACGCCTCTCAGATATCATCTACAGCCAATGGGCCCGTAGTATTGCATACATTTTCCCTTACACAGCAACAGCAGCATGCGAATGAGTCAGTATTAATTTGTATTATGCTTGTTTTGGAGCAAAGTTAATATTACATTATAATAGGTATTTGAAATTCTTGTCGGTCAGGTTTGGCGATGCTGATACCTCAGAAATGGAAGGTGGAGCGGACACAATGCCAACTGTGAGTGAGTCAATGCCGATACTCACTATGACGGCCAATGGATCAGCTCTACTGTCACCTACAGCTTTGTTACAAGGTAAGTAAATCTATAAAATTATGAGGCAAACTAGTGGCCGCCCGCGACTCCGTTCGCGTGGGAGTCGGTTTCCCGAGGGAATGAGATGTTTTCCCGCGGTAAAAAGTATCCTATGTGTTATTCTGATGTATTACCTATATTACTGCAAAGTTTCATCCAAATTCATTCAGTAGTTTTAAGAGTAACAAACATCCATCCATCCATCCATACATCCTCACAAACTTTCACATTTATAATATTAGTAGGATTTACAAGACATTAAGTTTTGTAAAATAATACGAAAGTCAAGCAACAAGTAATAAGTCGCTATTAAGTATTTGGAAATAACAACATTTTACAAGTCAAAAGAGGTTTGATTATTAATTAAATGAGATTTGATAGTAGATTTTTCAAGTTTTACAAAGCAGACAACTACCAACTCTTGATTCAGTAACCGGAGAGTACAGAGATGTCCTACTTTCTAAGAAGTCATTAGCAACATATGTATTGTGCAGGGTCGGAGGGCGGGTCGGTGTCTAGCTCGGGCGGCGCGGAGGAGGGCGCCGTGTCCAGCTCGGGAGCCCCGCTGCCGCCCACTGACGCCGCGCATGCCCTGGCCACGCTCGCCAGCGCCGCGCTGCACCATCACGAACAGGTACTGTACCGCCAGCACTCTCCGCTGTGCTGGTTTATAAATTAGTGGGACGAGTATGGATTGCAAAAAAAGTCGGAATTAATTTATTAAAAGCCTTTCTCACCTTATCCTAGTTAAAGTATAATCAGGATTTCTGTCGCAATCACACAAATCTAATTCTTGACTTTCCAGCATAAGTGCTTAATTTTTCAATTTAATCCCTATAATGATTATTCTTTCTTCAGACAGACCAGGCGGATGAAGCAAAACCACAAACCGAAGAGGACACATGGTACACAGTTGGCATTGTAAAGGGGACTACATTTACAGTAAGTTTTATATCCGACAAAAAACGATTAACTACTTAGTTACATTACCCTGTAAAACTATGTTTTTTACCAAAATTTTCTTTCCAGGTAAACAACTACATATCGGATCCAAACATAGACTTGTCGGACATCTCGCTAGACAATCTGCCAGACCTGACGAATCTCCCTACCACGGCGCTAGAACACGGCACCGCGTACAAGTTTAGGATAGCTGCCATCAACTCGTGCGGCCGAGGGGAATTCAGTGAAGTCAGTTGTTAAAAACTTTATTAATTAACTTGTAATGTATGTGTGGTTGTCTGGGTAGAATATTGCAAGTTACATTTAAACCACTACTCTTCTTGATAAATGCCGCGTTGTCCGACTATTATAGCTATCAATAGAAATATAGGCTCTTGTGACAAAGTAGGTTAAACGTTCACTGGCGGTTTTTGCTATAACGAAAAGAAAGCTGCTTTAAAAGAAAATCTTGATCAGTTATACAATTTACATTCAAACTGATAAATTCTTACTATATTTTTAGTTAACATTTTATTTCTTTACTACTAGCTCAATTATCACTAAAATAAACACTTGTGTCCACAGGAATCAGCATTCAAAACATGTCTGCCAGGGTTCCCGGGTGCGCCATCAGCCATCAAAATCTCCAAGTCTGTGGAGGGAGCACATCTATCGTGGGAGCCGCCACAAGTCGCCGCTGAGGGCATCTTCGAATATTCAGTCTATTTGGCCGTCAGGTCCAACACACAACCGAAGGTAATAGGAGAATTATTGAAGTAATTTTTCAAATATAATATAATGTCAGTTTAAATACGTACTACTTTTGGCACAATTCACCTTCTCGAAAACCGAGAAAGATGTATATTACAGTTATGAATTGAAAATCAATATGATTAATTACATTGTTTTTGCCAATCGGGAGATTTTTTTATGGGAATAGTTTTTTGTTAATTATTAGAATCTATTTCTAATTTGATACATCTAGCAAAATTATCAGAGAAACAAACCATTCACTGTACTACTTTCGATGTGATGTGGTCGAATGATTTCTTCACACGGACTACATTTTAGTTTAGCCAACTCCCAACAAAACTGCTGTTTATTTGTCTCCTGCACCACTTATTCCTTACATTTTCTTCATTCTTTTACATTTAACCGTCTTGTGACCTTCCGTTTTTATCTTGTCTTGGCGTAGTTGTATGCCTTAGTTAATATATTTGGTGATGGACAAGAGTGCCGAGTTTTTTCCGCCCGCTTTTTTCTCCCGGCCTACTGATGATAAGCTGATGATCGATTGACTTTCATCAAATGTAATTAAGTTACTTAATCCCTACTTCCCTACTAATATTATAAATGCGAAAGTAACTCTGTCTGTCTGTCTGTCTGTTACGCTTTCACGCCTAAACCACTGATCCGGTTTTGATGAAATTTGCTGTGAAGAATGAACTGATCTTGGGAAAGGACATAGGGTACTTTTTACCGCGGGAAAACTTCTCATTCCCACGGGGAACCGACTTCCACGCGAACGGAGTCGCGGGCGTCCACTAGTGATGAAATAAATGATTTTTATTTGTTTGTATTTTATGATTGAACCCGCAGGAGGCTTCCAAGTCTCAGTTAGCCTTCGTCCGCGTGTACTGCGGCAAGGCCAACACGTGCGTGGTGCCGCAGTCGTCGCTGAGCGCGGCCCACGTGGACTCCTCCACCAAGCCGGCGATCATCTTCCGCATTGCAGCCAGGAATGATAAGGGGTATGGGCCGGCCACGCAAGTCAGGTGGCTACAAGGTATGTGTTTTTATGTTAGAATTAACGGTATGGCGTATAGAGTTACTTCTGTTTTTATATAGGTACTAGCTGACCCGGCGAACTTCGTACCGCCTTAGCGTTGCAATGATGCACTACTTTATATGTATTTTTGAGATTTTCTTAATATTTTTTTCCGTAAGAACCTTCTCCTAATAATAACAAATACAACAAAAAAAGAATGGAGAATGTTACTAGGTATGCCAAATCGCTTGAAATTTTGTCTCAGTAAAGCCTGTATGCATACAAATACACTAGTTTTTGTTGTAATCAAAAATACTCAGTAGTTTTGATTTTATAGGCATTCAAAGTTTCGAAAAATATCGAGTCCCGCTAACAGTCACGTGACCGCTTGTGACGTCTTACCACAACGCGCCAGCGATGGCGCATATAGCTGGCACAGTATTTTATTTTATTTTTTTATTTATTTAACATTTAATGTATATTTTTTTGTGTTTTCGGTCGCGTATTAGTAAATATAAATATTATTCGTTATTATACGTTAATAGTAAATATTATTCTATAAATAAATTGGGTATAGGTTTCGAAAAAAGGTAATCGTGTAATCTATCTAAAATAGATTAATTAATGGCTGCGCATTATTTATCAAGAAATAGTGATTTTGTTGCCGCCGAAATGTTTGATATGTTCTAAACTATTTATCAAAACAAAATAACCAATATAATAAAAATACTAATGGAAGAATGCAAGTCCAATAGTAGAAGTATGTACCTACCTACCTATCATTATTTTTTTATGTTAAAGACAACAAATCATGTATCAGTTTTGTAGCTATAGGAAGGTACATCCTTCTAATATTATAAATGTGAAAGTTTGTGAGTAGGTATGGATGTATGAATGTTTGTTACTCTTACACGTAAAAACTACTGCCCCCCAAGTCAAGTGGCAAGTGATATTTGCGATAGCGAGTGAATAGAAAAAATATGTATGAAACTGTCAAATTGCAAGCTTGTCAAAAATTTATTCTTTTCACTTGCTATCGCAAATATCACTTGCCACTTGACTTGGGGGGCTGGACGGATTTGGATGAAACTTTGCAGTAGGTTACACATCAGAATGACACATAGGGTACTTTTTACCGCGGGAAAACTTCTCATTCCCACGGAAACCGACTTCTACGCGAACGGAGTCGCGGGCGGCCACTAGTATGTATACAAAGATACTGCTCTTCTAAGTAAATTTAAATAAATACATGCATTGATTTAGTACTAACTAGCTTTAGTTAGAAGCTTCGCCCGCGTTTCCCTCGGGAACTGTACATTTTCCCAGGATTAAAAGAAGCCTATGGATTATTTCAGTCTTCGTCCAGATCCGTTCAGTACTTTTTGTGTGAAAGATAACAAACACAAACACAATCTTCCGCGTTTATTATATTACTAGGAAGTAGGATACCTATACGATCTAGATGTAGGTAGTTGAACGTTACAGATGCACTTTACCTTTACTATTTTATTTAAGTAATTTAATTTATTTTTTATTGCAAATGTAGATGATATGAACTAAACCTCTTTTATTTATTTGTATTTTTACTAACAAATTGTTTAATGGTATTGGTTATGTTCAAGTTAAAAAATTTGGTGATGTATGTATGTATCCTTTGGAACTGTAAAAAACAACTTTTCCGGCGAATTGATAGTACAGGCACAACACATGATTTCCTAGTAGTTGGATTAGACATTTTTAAAAGTATTTTGGTTTAATTTAGACGACAAGTGCGCGCGACCGCGAGCGTACTGAGTGAGCCAGACCGAGCCAGTTGTGGTGTGACGTCACACCGCCACCGGCAGCCCGCGTCGTGCGGTAGCAACTTATTTTACTATAAATCGGAAACTAATTGGCGCATCGAAATAATTCTTTCACCAGTATTTTTTATTTTTGACAGAGAATACGAAGAGATAATAATCAAAATTTGTTAACATTCTCCATTAGTGAAATCGGTCCAGCCATTCACGCGTGATGCCGTGACCAAAGAAAACGGGTTTCATTTTTATATATATAGATTTGCTTTAGCATAAACTAAGATCTTGAAGAAGAAGAATATAAAAACCGATTTTATAAAATGACTAGCTGTGCCCGTGACTTCGTCCCCATGGAATAGTTATTTTGGGCATCATTTCTTTTTGAAAATTTATTTTTTTCTGTTATTATTTTAGACAATTCTTTAAGTTCAATTTTGTGGCTGGCTCGGACATGAAAGCATCTGACATTGTATTTTGCCAATGTTCATCTCCCTCCAGTAAACCTAATTCACGGTCTACTGACGCTGCCATTTTTTTAGATCATTTCAAGAGGAATAATTCTTTCATACATATATTTTTGGTATCTTGAACCGTTTTCGCAGCGCACGCAACGGAAGCCCTCAAGGATGAAATTTTTCCCCGTTTTTTTCACATTTTCCATTATTTCTTCGCTCTAATAGTTGCAGCGTAATGTTATATAACCTAACCTTCCTCGATAAATGGTCTATTCAACACAAAAATAATTTTTCAATTCGAACCACTAGGTCCTGAGATTAGCGCGTTCAAACAAACAAACTCTTCAGCTTTATAATATAAGTATAGATGAATTTTGCATGGTAGAGTTGTGCCCGCTTCGCTAAAATTTAATTGTTATGGTTTTCGTACATTCATTTTTAGAAGTCAGTTACGGTTTAAAGACCTTATTCTTAACATGGTTAGGTGTATTTTCTTGTAAAGAGAAATAAGCAAGCAGCCTACTATAAAGTGATTTCTTGGGTATGAAGTATTTTCAAGGGCACAAAGTTTTCCCTTCATATATGTTTATAATACATAGTATGGAAGTATTTTGTAGTAATTGGTAGGAATTTTTTTACCAATGCAAATATATAGCATTTGTTACAAGTAGACTCCACCAATTTTGGTATGAGATGTGCAACTTGTGCAAGCTTAGATTAAAATACCATATTTTCCTAGGGAATTTACGGAAATAAGTTCTACAACGCTTTTTATTGTTTCCGCAGACATAAAATCAACAGGCGTGAAACGAGCAGGAGAGAACAGACTACCCGGCGCTTCACCATCAAAACAACAAAAACAGCTTATACACTAAGGTTCATAAATTACTCTATTTCTTAGGATATAAAAGGATTATCACTGTTTTCTAGGTCAATTTCATATTTTACTGTAACTATTGAAAATAGTTGTACGCATCCAAATACTGTAGACCTTATACATTTTAATCAGAGTATTATTAAGTTTTCTACTCTACAGATGTACAATTTTAAACTAGATAATTTCGTAACTTATCGTTTTAGCAACCACTCTTGACAATTGACTTTAAAGTTATGGAAAAAAATATATTTCTTATTTTTTTTCTAAATATACATAATAAAAAAATGTTGGTTTATAGGTTCTCGTAGCTCGGGTGTTGTAATTTATAAGTACATTGTACATTTATTCTAATCTGAAGAGCTATGGTCGTATTTAAGAGTTTCATCTCTACTGTATAGATGTTAATAAAATAAAATTTTAAGAGCAATGTGGAAACCTCAGATGGTATATATTTTTGGACGTGATGACTGAATAATATGAAATGTGTATGGTTACTGAATTGAATGTAACTTTGTTTATGAGTGAATGTAGATAATAAAATATAAATACCAATTCTATAGTTTTTAATTAATATTTATCAAAACAGTAGGGTTGAAGTAATGAAAATCCAGTGGAATTGATTTTGGCTTTTAATCTTAATTACATATAATTTGAGTACACTATACATTGGTTTCATTGCTATAAAATGCTATCTATTCAAAACTTCGGTAGGCATTCCAAATAAATTATGAATACAAATCGTTATATTATAATTTTTCGTTTTATAGAAAACTTCCTATTTTCATTATTCAAGATATTTTGCAGTTTTATCATGATATTAAAGCAGTATCACTAAATTTATTATTTGGACAAGTCGTAAACTTTAAAGTGTCGCCAAGTCTTCGTCAAAATGAGAAGAGGTCGGCGAGGACACACCTTTGTTACTGGAACAACAAAAAATACACATTAGATCTGTTACCTTATAAACAATTTTAAAAAAAGTGGTTTTAGGTAGGGATGTCTTACCAAAGATGTAGTCCCGAACAGTTTGTACCATCCAATGACTATATTTGACAAGTTAAGGTCGTCGAGCATAATTTGCGCTACGCCCATGAACACCTTTTTACCTTCTATACGACCATAATCACCCCACACTGTTACCTGCAAACAATTTTATAATTAGACACTACACCGTAGCTAGTATTAAAAAGGTTTAAGGAATAAATACCTGGAGAATACATCCTTGGAAGTTTTCTCTGAAGGTAAGCGTCTGTTGGTACAAGGGGTCTAAAGTTCGTCTTGCGGTGGTCGTTTTAGCTTTAGCCATGCATTTCTTGCCACTGACAAGGTAAACCTTTATGTATGGCGCGGGCAATGTACGGCAACCTTGTCTGGCTTGAAGACCCCGAGCGCGAATTACCTCCACCTGGAATTGTGATATGATTAGATCAAGGAAAAAAAAACCAACTGACTTGAAGTATGAATGAGTGATCATTGTAAACTTACCTCAAGAAATCCTTTTTGATAACACATGGAAAGCTGGACGTCACCAAGTGTAGGTGAACCGAGCAGCTGGCGGCCAACAAGCTGCCCCGGACCCAAACCGTCAATGAATTCTGACAATTCAACACCTTCCGATGAACCTGACCCTCGCATTCCAGGAGACCATCTAATATCAACATAAACATAATCAATTGCTGTCTTAAATACCATGTATACTGTGCTGGCATGACTTCGTTCACATCTTGAATCCAATTTCTTCTACAATTTGAAGAAGTACCATTAAGGACAGTCGAAACATAGTGTCTGAACTGGAAATTAATTTAACGGATCTGCAATCCAACTTTAGTTTTTGGCTAGAATAGCACATTTGGGAGGTTGCCAAATGTCTGCAAACCAGCCTATTCATTCTTTGTAATGGCACACAAACATTTGGCAAATCTCTAGCCGACGTTGCAGCCAGTGGCAAAAAATATGCAACTTTTATTTCAGCCAATTTAAAATTTTGATGAAGGCATGCAGTAAAATGTGGGATGTAACGAAGCAGTATCTGTTGAGACTAAACTATGCAGAGATGAGCAATAGTTAGATAACTTCCTAAAAAGATGTGCGGATTGGTTGTTTTATCAAATTATTTTTTAACACTGGGTGAATAAGAACAGAAATTTATTCCAATGCAAGTTTAAGCAAAAAGCCAGATTTAACTATTGAACATATTGATTTTGTAGGCTGCTGTGGTTTGTCTGGATTTTTGCCAATCATTCAGGATTAAGGGGTCAAATAAGTACAGTAAATTGAAAGAAATAACAACAATGACAACATTGATACAATAGTGAAGAAGAGGGCGGTAGTTTTCGGATGCAAACGAGTGGTAATCCTGAGTGGAATTAGGAACTATAAAATACAAGACAGCTAGATTATCCGACTCCTTGCCACCATCATTTTTCGAGCCTTTCGTCCGTGGCCCCATACAAAATTCAATGACGCGCTAGTCGCGTCACGGGCCCTCCTAAATGATGACGCGACTAACGCGTCATGGGCCACTGGTGATGTTATTACGCTATTTTAGGCTTTTTCAACTAAAAGAATACAAAGTGAGACCTGTTATTGTTTGTTATGTTTCATTTATTAGTTTAGTGTATTTAAAAGTGTCGATCTACGTGTTTTATACGAGATAGAAGGTAAGTTATAGATTTCTACCATTGGTTGTCAACCTGTGGGAAGTATTTTATCGCAAATCAAAAATCTTCCGTTTTTACATCTAAACTATTCATTGGTGACCAAAACATAGTAATTATTTTTATAGATTTGCTAAGTTCGAATCCTGGCTTTAATAATAACACTTTTCAATAATTAGTAGGATAAACAGTTACCTTTAGGTAGGCACCCTATGGTTGACAGCCACTGGCAATTTAGTTTTCCAAAAAAAAATAGTGGCCCTTGATATTGGTGTTCCTAATGAGTTAATTTTTATATAAAATAAGATATTTTATTGATTAAATCAAATAAAAATTTGAATTGCAACTATTTTCTAATGACGCATCTCTCGCGTCATGGGCCTCCCTGAAGGTTTCTTCATGACGCGCTAGGCGCGTCACGGGACAGGAGTCGGTTATAAACTGCGCAGTGATTAAAAGGTGCTAAAAGACTAGTCTTCGAATGAGGAAAATCAAGTTCCTAAATTAAAACTTTAGAGACTACCTATCAATCAAATCAAGAAATATACTAATTATGAAAGATTATTGAATCACCACATTTAATTGGATAGCATTACTGTACATGACTATTAAGTTTTACCATGAATCGTAACTTTAACTTAATGTCGGAGATGGTATTGTGGACTTAAGTGAACATGCATTAGACATGGAATTGGAGTGTGTACATTGATTTACAAAAAAATGTTGTATATCGATCGAAAAGAAATTAAAAAATATGTGCAATCATTAGGCGGCCAGGCAACATTTATCATCCAGAGACGTGCATCGTAAATATGTAATCTTCATAGCCGCCCTTGGGCTTCTCCACCCGACTCCGTCGTAGATCGCGATACGATTAGTATCAAAGAGTGCGCTGCCTATCAGAGAGAAGACTCGTGCAGATTGAACAGAAAGTATGAAGTGAGAACACCAATGTAAACCGGCGTCATGCGGAGACAAGACGAAAGGCACATAAAGAGGGGAGAGTAGAAGACGCGACAACATCGAGCGCACATACAGGTCGGTGTTCGGCGCGCCGGGTCGGCCAAGCGACACTTACGAGGAGGTCTCGGAGCTAGACAGGGAGACGAGGCTCGTGGCGCACACCTCGTGCGACCGCTGGAAGCTCGTTGGCGGCGCCGAGCGCTTGCGCCACATCCCGCCCACGCTCTCTACACAACCACGTCAGGGCGCCGTTCAGTACACGAAACATCAATATCTTACAACTAACATTGGGTCGGCACGGAACCGACTACTCGCCTATGGATGGAGTGAATCACAGAACCCTACGTTGTGCTCTACGTATGTATCATGTAGGTATATGAAGTGGAGATCATGAGGTAACTATCCCCTATTTGTCGTAGTTTTGCGCGTCGTTGGGTACAGTATACCGCGGAAGCTAAGCTCTGTTTACAGAAGCGACATTTATAAAGCACACACAACGCATGCGTGTGTCCCTAGTTCGCGAGACTACCGCCGTCGATCTGGCACTATTGTGTCAAGGTGTCGGAGCGCGAGGCCCGCGGACCTGTCGTCGTCGTTCTCGCTGGAGGCGGACGAAGCCCGCGACACCACCCCCGCACCTCCCCGCATCTCCCCGGGACCCACCTCTTCGCTCCTTTGTACAGTAAATGAATTCTTTCCTCGTTTACCAAAACCTAACCTCCGTTTTCGTCCTGTCGAGCAGTTTTAATGCATTATTACTAAAGATTTTCTTTCTAAGTACGTACTACGAGAGTTTACTCTTAGTAGGCAGTTTAAATTATGTCAGAAATTGAAAGTGTGCCTGTAAGGTGTGGAATGTGATAAGTAGGTATGTATATGCTTTTATGATACCACCTGTGGCCGAGAGTTGCGACGTGGAGTTGCTTTTCTTGCCCATGCCGGGTCCAAAGTAGTCCCTTGGATCAGCTTTCAAGAGGGCGTCGTCGCTGGTGGGCTCTACTTCACTCCCTCCGCCTAGTGCCGTGTCACTTAAACTTCCATCTGTATAAAATATTGTTGATGTTTTTAAATTGAAATTATTATGAAAAAAAACGTACGCAAACATGAATTTACCTGCTTTCTCATCAGGAGGAACATCGGCATTACTGAGACTCCGAGTGAACTGTCCCCGTCTCGACTCCCTTCGCTCCAAAGGTTGTTGCTGATTGTTATTTCTTCCATTTTCTCGGGAGCTATAGTCATTGCTGCGTTTAGTATCACGTCGTGACGAGCGTTTGTTCGCAGCACGTTTTTTGTCAGGTTTTTTGTTACGTTTGTCCATCCCACGGATAGTGATGAGTTGTGGTTTTTGTTCGACATCGGCAGGTTTGTCAGCGGCGGGTCGTGTCGGGGTGTCATCGTGTTGTTCCGGCGCAACATCGGGTAGTTCCGGCGCAACATCGGGTGGTGGTGGTGACGGTGGTGGTGATGTAGCGACAGGGGAGTACACACGACATCCCGAGCCGAGGTTGGAGGGAGAGAGACCAACAGACAACGAATTAGCGACTATACTAAATTCATTTACTAAATGGTTGCTTGCAGCTAATGAGTATGAACGAGCTCGAGCCTTTTTAATAATTGAGGGAAGCGGTTTCTTGGATGTCATGTCAATGCTTGACGGCGGCGATTGTGAGCTAGGAGAACGATACTCTTGAAAAGACAGTGTTTCGTTTATACTTACAACATTACTTGCTTTTTTGCTAGGATTTAGGTCTATAAGGTTTTGTTCTGATTGAGTAAAAGATCTGATAAATTTTGTTGCAGAGGATATACTCATTTTTTTGAAAATATCAATTGGGGATGTCATTTCAATTGGACTGCAGGATTTAAAAGAGTTTTTCAGAGATACAACAGATTCAGAATTTCTTCTGTTACATTTGGTGTTGAATTTCGGTTTCGGTATTTTATTAAATTCTTCTAATTTGTCCTCTATGTTTAGTTTCCTTTCTTTATAAACAGTTTCGTCGTATGAAGTTAAATCTAATGACAGTGGTTTACAAGGGCTTTTGCTTTCATAGCTATTTTTTAGGTCCAGAGATAAGAATTTCTTGCGATGGTTATTGTGATCTACAGTTGGAATAGAAGTAGTACTATTTAGGGTATCGTTAATAATACTTTTAGTTATATCTTCGAAACTGTTTTGTTTGTCGACACTGATGTGTATTGTGGTTTCTGCTTCACTGCCATCACTATCGTAACCGTGATATTTATTATGATCATCATTCAATAATGGAACACTATCTTGACTTACGTTAGATGAAACTTTTTTATTCAAATGTACATGAGGAATTTTTGGTAATGATCTTATTACTTTATTGTTTTGCAAAATTTCAATGCTAGGTAACTTTTTACGTCCACCTAAAGTTGAACGTTGAAAATTTAGATTTTTTGGAAAAAAAGAATCATCCAAATAACAGGGAATACTTTCTGCTCGATTAAATGACTTTTTTTTAGTAGTGTAAGTTTGTGGTTTCAATTCGTGGACTGTGGTGTAATAAATATTCGGTAATATTTTTCTTTGATGTGGCAAATCAAAACTGTTGGCATGATTTTTATGTCTATAAATTGGTAATTGAAATATATGTTCCTTTTTATTTTCGGTTATTTTGTATGTATTGGTTTGTTGGTATTCGGGGCAACTCTGGCTCCGTTCATAACTGTATTTTCGGGAGGAACTAGTAGAGCCCGCTGATTTACTACGCGCTAGGATTCGCCTATGTTTTCTAGTTATCCGAGAGCGAAGGAGTTCCGTAGTGGCCAGTATAGGATCTATACGAGAACGTATTCTGCGTCTTATAGCGCGCTCTGCACTTGCCGGTAATGCAACAAGGGGTAACAAACGACGGGGTCGATAATGACTGTATCGATATGATTCGGGGAAGAAAGTAGCGCTATCGCACGACGAGGACGTACTATGAATATGAAAACGTTTTCGGCTGCAAATTACATTTATTGTTTAAAAGCTAATAAAGTTAAATAAAAAAAAAACTATAAGTACCTACTTTTGCCGCAGTCTATAATACATTCTGAACAGACATTTATGGTTCTCAGTTGTATTAGTATTTTAAGGGATCACACGAAAATAGTAATTGGATATTAAGAAAGAAGTGTTGTACCTCAACATTCTGGTTGGCCTCGGTCTTTCAGACTGCGTGCTGAAAGCACTTGACGTTACTGACGCGACCGACTCCAGGTCTGAGTCGGCGGCAGCAGCGTCAGGAGACAGGCGGCGCCGCGGGGCCCAGCCACCGCCGTTGTTGCCGCTGCGAGCCACCAGCTCCGAATCAGACAAACCCGCGTAGTGCCTCTCCCATCCTGCACCGGTTGACGCTTTTACCACCAAAGTCAAAACATTAGATCATTGCTTTTGTCTATGAAAGCCAAACAGCATCTACATGATAGGCAAGTGTTTATCCAAGATCTTTACATACAATAACGTGTTGAGTAGGAACTTCTAAATTTAGAGCACTGGGGAAGCCAGAACTAAAGGAGATATGACTGAATTAGTATGTGTAGGTGTAGATGAAGTGCGTGTATGTATTGACCTTGTGGCGTGCTTCGGTAGGTGAGTGTCGCGCCAATGTGGTGCGGGGCGATCCACTTACGTTCCTCTAGATCTGCTGACACTTGTGCGCGCACCGCCCTTTGAGCGTTCTGTAGGATTTAATTGCGCATCAGTGAGTTGACACACTTAAATCGTTATGGCTAATTAGAACATATTTTAGGTACCTGATGTGGTATTTGAGGCAATTGTCGTTTTTTGGGACTGGTTGTTGGCGTAGCAGTTGCAGATCGTGATTGAAATCGGGGCGCGTACGCATGTGTTGGCAACCGAGAAGAATCTCCTCGTTCATCAACTGTAATTCGATCGTCATCATTAAAGTTAATGCAACAATATCTGGAAACAGTGGCTAAAGAACTTGTACAGCAAGAGTTAAGATAGAAGAGCAAGTTTTCAGTAATTTAGTAGTAAATAAAACAGCAGAACTTACGAAGATACCTTTAGGCGAATGACTGGCAAATTGAAAATGACATGCGTTATTAATTACATGGATATGACAAAGGTTAACTGTTAGCATTATATTATGTTGTTAGACTAAATACGTTAAAAATCCAAATTAATACGAGATACGTGAGTAGCGTGCTAAGGTGGATAGGAGGAGGGTAAAAACTGAAAAAATAAAAATGGAAGACATGAAGCAGTAAGAGTAAAGTGGTGATGAGCGACTCGCGATTATGTGCTTCTCCGGTAGTGTTCCGTGCGGGGTCAGGGCCCGCTGGGTAAATCGGATTTGATCGATAAGGCTGTAAATATCCCGCCTGTGACGTCACGGATGGACAAGTATTTAAATGCGAGCTGGATAAGGAGTCAATCCAGTGCAAAGATGCAACCCGTGCAGCCACCGGCGGTTATAAGGTCAGACACGAGTAAAATTTGTCGTTTTACTCATGTAATAATACGTTTTGGGTCAGAGATGTATAAGGCACCTGTGTAGCGCCAGGAGTCGCGGTCTGCGGGTGGGGATAGTGATCGTCGTGGGGACTTGCTGCGAGCTCGAGCTGCTGCCCCTCCGGCTGCAGACTGCGATCTTGCAACACTATATCCTGGACCCTAAATACAAGAGTAATAAGAACTATGTTCTGAAAAATATTTCATATTGACAAAGCCTTAGGCAACCATGGCACTTACTCTTTCTCTAGATATGCCAGACGTTCGAACTCTTCCAGCAGGTGACATGTCTCGTCTATTATTACGGTTTCCATCCGAATCCATTCGCTGCACACAAAAAATATAAGTCACAATAGGTTATCCTTCCTAAGTTTCGTATTTCGTACCTGCTTGCTATTACTTACATCATGTGGTGGGGGTGGACTAGAACTGGAGGCAAGACTAGACAGCGAGTGATGGCGGCGTAAGTCGCATTCACTTGGCGTATCTGAATCTGAAAGCCTCGATGTAGACGTTGAAGGAGGAGATAAATGTTCCCCGTCTCCTTCATCATCACGGTACCTCTGTAAGTAATTACTGCTGTTAATTTATATCTACAACACAAAACTAGTTCGCGTAGTTCATCTTACACTAAAGCTTGAAGACTCTTCATGAGGTTTCAGCGTATACCAATTTGGCTCATGATTCATAACAGCGTTGTCTAAATCCAAAAGTACTTCACCCAGGAAGTCGTTGGGTCCATATCGGTTTAAATCCCACACCGTAACCTAAAACCATTGTTACTATTAAAACTTAAAGTCTTTAAAAGATTTGTAATTTTGATGAATGTTAGGCACCTACCTCTAAAGTTCTCTTTTTGATGTCAGTTATTCGAATGCCACAATAAACAAATGTTTGATTCCATCGTGGTTCTATAGTGTTGGCTAAAGTCTTAGTTCGTCGTTTACTTTTTTCGCTTTTGTCAGGAAGCAAAAATATCTTTGCATAAGGACATCTTGGTGCTCCTTCTGGTCTAGGAGTCAAACCACTCGCTGAGACAACAGTAACCAAAAGCTGCAGCGCACTTATGTCGAAGTATACTTTCAGCTACGAGAAAAAAACATTTAGAAAATTTAGTTTGTGTAAAACTATAATTATGTAGGTAATCAAACCATTTATTAGTAAGCTTACTTGTATACGACCAGCTACGTTCGCGTTATGGTTACCGTGTCGATTCCGCCGTCGTGAGTGGACGTCGGGAGATCCTGGTGACGTTACAAGTACACTTGGTTTCTCACAGCCACCCATCACCTCCGTGTAGACTTCTGGACAAAAATATTTCTGTAATATTTAACCTAAACATTGAATGAAAACATTGTTTATTTTCTTTGAACATACCTTTATGGGTTCGCCAGGGCTGTGCCGGGGCTCTGGCAGCAGACATTGGACGCGAAACTACTAGTTCAACATGGGAGTCATGTTTGCTATCCGCAACTACGGCAGCAACTTCTTCAGCACCTCTGCCTTGCAATGGTACTCCGTTCCATTGAATTACCTCGTCCCCTGCAAAGTTAAATTGATTATATTAAAGTTTCAAATTAAAGTTTTCCATCCCATAATCTTTCGTTTTTTTACTGACCAATTCGAAGTTGTCCCTCCAAATCAGCTATTGATCCTTTCTTAACCTTTTCTACGATAGCGCCTCTTGTTCCATCTGACAGTAATCTACCACCAACGATTTTAAGTCCCAATATTGCTGATGAAGAATGTGTGTTGCCTTCTACTACAGTTTTTCGTAACACCATATGACCAATCATCTTTGAACCATCAGCAGACACTTGCCAACTTTGGGGGAACTGTTGAATTTGGGTATAATAAATAAATAATTCGTTTAGATGATTACGTTTTATAAAGTTAAAAGTGCATGGTACGAGAAGAGTTGAATTTCACAATAGTGACATTAAACACAAATAAGGTGCACATCCATGCTCGCGAATGCAAACGTGCCGCAGCCCAACACATAAAGACGCCTATTTAATTAGAAAATCTTTTTTTTATTTTTAAATATGATTTTACCATTTTTTTTACGCGTGTTTGTAGTGACCTATAATATTAATAAATTGTATTATACCTTAGGGCAATCACCCCTGTTTGAATCTTCACTAGAAGTAAAAGTGCTCGAGGTATCGATGCCCGAGTCTTTGGTAGCGGAGTCTTGACTGGTCTGTCGTTCTGACTCCCAGCGCAGGGAAGCCCAATCGTGTGGCGCTCCAGACGAGTTCCTCCCACCGCGAGGGAAAGTCGCAGCGCCTTCGTGTCCATCGAACCTCACAGTCTTTTTTCTTCTCTCAGTAAACCGTCTATTGTCAGAGGAATCTTCCCAAAGATAGGCACTCTTGTAAACTTCTCGGTCTGTAGGCGGTCCGTCATCGGGTGCATAGGGGAGCAAGTAAGCACCTTCTCCATCATCTCTAGCTCTCCATCGGCAATCAGTAGCCGAGTCGAAGCTTCTGCCGCTTCCCGTAATTGCTTTCGTTGGATCAAATGCTTCGTAATCCACCGAGTGGTTGGTTAAATTGTAATAATTATTGGCGGTCACACTAGAGCTTCGTAGTTGTGGATGCCGTAGAGAAGAGCATGCTTCAAGTTGTCCTAAAGACGATATAAATTAATAACCTCAGCAGGAGTGGCGATCGCGGCTTGCGCCTGGTTCGAATTTGTCCCGTGATGATACGCGCCCGAGTAGTCAGTCCCTTGTGTTATGTTTGTGTTCGTTGATTGCACTAGCATTAAAGTGTTAATTGAACCTACACTCTTTAGCGAAAACAAAACGTATCGAAAGCGGTGATCACGCAAAAGCGGAAAGAACGTGTATCAAAATGCAAGTCAAACAACAGAACAACAATTATAAAATAAAGTAGGAACCAACACGATCACGATCTAACCAAAAGAGGCGCTTTTGTCGAGGTCGGGACCTTAGACATTATAAATGTACGAATTTAAATTCGAACACTTCTTTTCGCTCCGGCATGCGCACTATTGTTTGAACTATGGAATATGGTCTGATAAATTACAAGAAGACTCAAGATTATGTATTCAACTTAGTTCAAACATTAGCAAGATGTAGATGTATCAATTCTCTGTTTATTCGCATGATAACATTAAAGTCAATATTTATCTTCAAAGTTATAAAAAGTTTCATGAACATAAACAGATGAATTTTACTTCTACGAGTAAAGAAACTGTCTGAAGACGAAGAAGGACAGTAAACAGCAATAACAGTTGTCGACCAGAAGAAGAAACAGATGTTGCAAAGTACGTATATGACACATCTATTGCAGTATGTTACAACGCTCGAATCTTCAAAAAACGGCTTCTCACCGATAAGAACTTTTTCATTTTCTCGTCTAACATCGCTCGACTCTGGCTTCTTGAGCTGTCGGAACTGCTCCTATCTCTATTACCTGCGAACAGTGGGATGGTGGATTAGGTGTTTCTTGCTAATGATGGCAGACGAATGTCAAGACTACCGGGCGCGTACTTAATCAAACACAACTACACATTGAGGGTCTTACCAGGCGCATGCCGCAATTGTCAATCTCAAATGAACATTGAATAGACTAGTTTTTGGTTAACCATAGAAGACAATCGGCCATACATAACTCACCGTGTAGGTATCATGGTACGTTATTATGAACACAATATCTACATGAACAGACAATGATGGAAGTTTATACAAAGGGGAAGATAAGTTTAGGTGCCCTTTGATAGCCGTTCTGTGAAAGATACATTGTTAACTTATAATTATACTATTTACCTTTTATATGCTTATTTTATATTTACCTCGCACGGAACACCTTAACTTTATCAATGCGGAAGGTGAACATGGCATTTGATATTTAACATGACAGTTTAAATGTTGTTCGTTCTGATAGTGTGATGAATGAAGGTTGAGTTATCGTCAGTATTGCGTGTTATGTAGAGTAGTAAATGGCGACGGGTACATAAAACAAAAGTCTTCGGAGATGGATAGGGGTAATCGTGGCAAAGGTGGGATGGACAGTACAGGAGAGCGTGCAGACTTACCGCGGTCGCGGTACTCGTCGTTCTCGTCGGAGACGCACTCCGGCACCTCGTCGTCGGAGGAGGAGGAGCGCGGTGGCACCGGCGGGTGCGGGTGCGGCAGCAGGTGCGACGCCGGCAGCATTGGACCCGAGTCATCCATGCCGTACGCGGACTTCTGCCGCGGGTGAACCAAATGCGGATGAGTCCGTGCCAGCCCCTCCAATTCTCCGTAACACCGTGGTTCTTGTTGACTATACTGCCGCCGTAATGCACTACCCGACCGCTGAAGTGGCAGATTTTCCTTCTCTGCAGCGCTATGAGCCCGTTCCAACTTCGGTCTCTTATCAAGACTTGGGTCGTTTTGGGACGGTAGACCTCTCAAATCCGACTCCATTCTCCAGAGCATTGAATCGTGTCCGGTACTTTTGTGAATCCACTGTCCAGTTTTTGATAATAGTTCTTGTTTTTTGCGACACAATATGCAAA
This sequence comes from Emmelina monodactyla, assembly GCA_916618145.1. Lineage (NCBI taxonomy): Eukaryota > Metazoa > Arthropoda > Insecta > Lepidoptera > Pterophoridae > Emmelina > Emmelina monodactyla. The sequence goes on along the minus strand of OU745304.1, from coordinate 6,715,380 downwards.
CCCAAATAACCTGCGAATGGTAGTGTGTTGAGCATTTGATAACGGTGAAGTTGTCGAGGCTTTTATTTAGTTGTTCATACCTTATTAGAACGAAGGGTGACTTTGCCGCCGCACCGAGCACAGCAGCGCACCCGGCAGTAATGGCAAGAATGGCCGACGCCATCAGCGAATTTGGTCTTAAGGCAGATGTGGCAGGTGGCAGCCATCTCCACGCCAGCTGCTCGCTGCATCTCGTTCCTCGTGCGGATACTTTGTTCCAAAATAGCCACTTCGTCTTGCTTACGCCTGTTTCAAACAAAAATCTAAGATCAATACCTTAACATTATAAAATTGAGTTAACCACTGTGTTCGATATTTTCATAATTGCTATAGGCTGGTCATTAGTCAGACAAAAGACTAGTAATGGCTTTGAGCCAAGGCCCAAGGCGTCGTTTAGGCGTTTGCCCTTCAGTGGTGAAACAACTCTCTTTATAGGTATAGGGAGATACCATTCGATCGAAGGTCAAAGTTGTAAGAAGCTCAAAAAGGTCACTAAAAGAGCACTCAAACAAAGGAAACAACCGAGTATAAAACAATTCAGCCTGCTTAAGTTTCAAAATATGAAAGCCGATTACTTCTAAGTTGACACATCATTATTGCATCCGTTGATTTATTGTTGTTGTTTCGTCTCAAAACTTATCTTTATCCTTGTATTTTCGCTTGGAGCTTTACAAAATCGTTAACAGCATTACGAGTAGGCAAGACAAAGTGGCAAAATACGCTATGCACTTTTGGACTCTATAATGTAGGTCAATAAGTAGGTCAATGCTCAAAGTTAAGAGATAGCGCACGAACGATAGCGCAGCGGGACTCGATGCTATCCCCAATCAATTACTTTGAAAATATCTTTAACACATTTCCTAAAACACATTATATCCATAATTCCTTACTATTATTTAAACAAAAAACTGATTACAAAAGGATACAGAAGAAGAATATAATAGTCCACTTAAACAAGCAAAATTATAACGCTTTTAACCGTCTTCTAATAATGTACTAAGGTCACATGACTATAGATACTCTGACTTTTCAGTCTAGACTTTACTAACAAAGGATTGAACCATAAAATTATCTACATACTTTGTAAACGACAGCGTCCATGGTTGAGGTGAATCACTTTCACAAAACAAACGAGATTTAGTATTCTACAGATTAAATTAGCCTCCGCAGCACAAGAAACTGTTTAAGACGCAGATCCAATGCAGCGTTGGAGAACTATTTACGTCATTGACTGTAGCTATAACTTAGTTACACATAGGTAGGCGCACTACATAGGTATAGCGGTGGGTACTGTACACTGCAGTAGGGCGAGCGTTGGTTGGATGGTGGGGTTCGAGGGTCGGCGCTGGGCCGCGGTGGTGTCGGGGATGGGAGTGGGCGCGGGAGTGGCGCACCTCATGATCTCGTGCTCGCGCTGCTCCTCGAGGCGTTGGCGCATCATGACGCCCTCGATGATGGCGCGCTCCTCGGCCGTGAGGTGCGACAGGTCCGGCATGTCGGCCATGGCGCGCCGCGAGCCAGCCCGCCCGCTGCGGACCTTCGCCCGCGGCGCCTACAGCGGACCTTTATTTAATAATGCCCACTGAGCCAATGGCGCGGCCCGCTGTTTTGACGTCAGACTGGTATTGATCCGCGGCGCTGCGCACGCCCCACGTCCGTGCGCGCGCAGCCCTGCGACTTCGGCCTCTTCACGCAGATAACAGCGTTTCGGTTTCGGGCTCGTTTCTGTAGAAACATGACGTAGGTGGGACCACACGGACGTGATTAGCCTCACTAAATATGTCAAGGTTCGAAACAACTTACAACTTCGATATAAATAGCATTTGAAGCTATCAAACTCTGTCGAGTAAAACAGTGCTATTTCAATAGTAGTATTGGATTTACAATAAAACATGTTACAGTATAATTTAAAAAACAATTCATCAATAAATATTTTCTAATTGCATAAAATAATTGTTGTTTTTATTTCCGTCTGTTCAAACACTGCGTGCGTTATAACAATGAATCATTTCTAACTTCTAACGGTTATGGTTTACTAGCTCATTAAGTTCTTGAAATTAATTATTTTATATTTTGTTTTCCGGTGTCTTTTTTTGCGATATCGTATTGCATTTTAATAATAACTTACGGAATGCATAAATGCTCCTATTTATGCTGCAGCTTTTTGTAGTCGACTACGATTACGCGCAATCGTAGTAGCGTAGTCGTCTACGGATGCTGTAGCGCGCGTAGACACTACGGCGTACGTTATTTTCTTGTTTTAGACTCCAACGCACAAGAGGTGTGTAAAGATTTTACCTTCCTGAATGTTTGAAGGATTAAAATATTTTTAACTAAAGTAAACTGAGGTAAATAAATAGGTACAAATCTGAGTCACATATTTATCATATTTATTTAATCACCAGTGTTACATTCCTTAGGCTAGGTAGGCTTGGTGCTAAACTCGTTTTATTGTATTAATTATCATATCTTTCCTTTAAATAAAATTTAAAATAAGTAGTTGATCAAACTTTATTTCAAACACTGGCCAACTTTATGCTCTTTATTTTTTTCATCTATGATGAGAAGCGTCAGTCACCGTAGACTTGTCTACCAGATTGTCAAATTTTTGTGCATTGAAAATAGTCAACAAAATTTTTGTACGATGTATTATTAGGAAAGTACCAAAATTATCAGTAAAAAATGGTTCTTTAAAACCCAGAAAACTCCAAACATGTTTGCCATAAATACTCAAAAACCCCAGCTTGCAAGATCTGTCAAGCAATTATTCGATGTACGGATTTTGCCGAAGAAGGCGTTTAGTGCGTCGCCGCCGCCAGCACCGCCTGGTGACGGGCGGGGGGGCGCGGGCGGGGCGTCGCCGCCGCTGATGCCGCCGAGCGCGCAGCCCGCCGCGTGCTGCCAGCCGCCCTGCCCCCCGCCGTGCCCGCCGCCCTGCCCGCCGGGGGACTGCCCCGTGCACTCGCGCGCGCCGCACCCGCCGTGCTGCCCGCGGCCGCAGCAGCACCGCAACCCCTGCCCGCGCGCGGCCGGGCCGCCGCCGTGCGTGCCGTGCGCGCCGCCCTGCCCGCCGCCGCCGCCGCCGCGCCTGCCGTGCCCGCCGCCGCACGAGCCGCCCGAGGCGCCGTGCACGCCGCCGCGCCCGCGCTGCTACCGCCCGCAGCGCCCCGTGCCCTGCGGCGACGCCGGCCGCATGGTGCCGCCCAGCACGTGCCGCGCCAGACCCATCGCCGCCAACCCCTGCTGCCCGAGCTTTCCCCACCACGATTCATATAAGAAGTGGCGGACGATATCTCTCTTTGGACTATTGGCGGTGATCATTCTCACTGCGATCAATTTGTGCGACCACCCCCCACATAAGAAACCGTGCCGTGAATATGAATATATGATGAGACGGACGAAGAGATTCCCTTGGGGTAAGGGAGTCAAATCTTTGTTCCACAATGACAAGGTTAATCACTTGCCTGGAGATTGTGGGCCACCCGACCCAGCAGAGTGTGAAGATTGAAATTATATTTATTTAACTTAAATGCACTGAGCAAAACTTACCAGGCAGATTTTTGAGACGCTATTATCTCGAAGTGGAAATGACATATTAGGCGAAAAAGAATTGTTAGGTCTATAATATAAAATACTTTTAGTTTATTTTTTAAATTGTTGGTTTGTCGTATTGAAATACATGTCGCATTCCTATAACAAAACCTTCGGAACCTGTGTAATAGCGGCTCAAGCACTGCCCTGTAAATAAGCCAATACTTCTGAATATTTTTAGCATACTATCTTTTATGATAATATTGTTATGACCCAATATTGTCATGAACCAATCTTGATTCGACAATTTATTATAGTAGCTTGATGTTGTTCCTTATATTTGACAGGCTAAAGTTAAAACTATTTTTGTTTAATAGTTAACCCATAAAATTATTATAGGGAACACCATTCTAGGCCGTTCCATACTGTTACATGTTGCAAATAAAATCTTATAAAATATGTTTCTCTTTGCTTTTAAAAGTCGGTTTCCCGTGGGAATGAGAATTTTTTTCGCGGTAAAAAGTACCTACCCTATGTGTTATTCTGATGTAAAACCTATATCACTGTAAAGTTTCATCCGAACCCGTCCAGTATTTTTTACGTGAAAATGTAACAAACATCCATCCATACATACTCACAAACTTTCACGTTTTATAATATTAGGATTTATAACTATGACATAATGCATAAGAGATGTGCATCTGCATTGAGTGTTCTTTTTTTCAACTTTTAGTAAAATACGTGAGATTTTGAAGATATTTAGTAAAAAATAGTAAAAACTCATAGCACTAAGTCAAAAATTATTAAAGTGTATATATCTTCAAAACTCACGTCTTTTACTAAAATATGAAAAAAGGACACTCAATGCAAATGCAAATACCTACATATCTACTAGTTCAGAATCCTACTAATATTTTAACCCCTACTAATATTATAAATGCGAAAGTAACTGTCTGTCTGTTACGCTTTCACGCTTAAACCACTGAACCGATTTTGAAGAAATTTGGTATGAAGATAGAAACCGGGAAATCGACTTCCACGGGAACAGAGTCGCGGGCGGCCACTAGTAAAAAATAAAACCACACAGATTTTTAATATGATAGTAGTAAGTTTTTAGCACGAATAAAAAAAATTTTTCGTGTTTGTGTCTTATCACCCCTTCAATTTCTATACACCGGGAGTGTGAGGGCGGCCGCAGACACACGGTTTCCTGATTAGGTTTCCTGATCCGGAATTCAGATTCAGAAACCTGAATGCTCAATTTTCATACAAAATGTTCAACACAACGCACACGTCCTTACTATTTCCGAACGGAAAAATACCCATTTTTTGTATGAAAATTGAGCATTCAGGTTTCCGAATCTGAATTCCGGATCAGGAAACCGCGTGTCTGCGGCCGCCCTAAGAGTTTACGGAACATTGTTTTTTTTTTAATTATAAGGTGTGTGTTTCAGAAAAAACAATACAAAATTTCCAATCAAAACTACACTAAGAATTGATTTTTCAATTATTAGATACATTTTATTTGTCTATCACATCATACATGCACAAAAATTATATACGACTAGCTTTTGTCCGCGGCTTCGCAGACGTTAAATTTGGAGTAAAACCCCTTTTCCTATACTATAGGCTCCGGCTGGGCTCGTCTTTTAGCCCCGTTCTGTTGGGCGTTCAGAGGGGAGATCTTGGAGGGTCGGTTGGTGTGGTGTGGGTTGGGGAAGGGTGGGTGGAAAATCCTTTCTTCGGCCCAAGGCAGACTCGGCGGCGGCGCGCCACTATCCCCGCAGTGGCGCGTCGGCGACTCCAGCCGGTGATGGTCCGGAGTCGGCGATGGTGAGGCCGAAGATCCTGGACGTATTTTGTGGTGTGTCCTCAGGCTGCCGACACAGGGTTGTCGGCTAACTAAGGGAACGTTAGAGGGGAGGCGCGCCACTGTGTGTCCCAGTACACCTTCAGGCTAGTGGGCACTGCTTCAGCCGCCATTGCGGCGACCTGAAGGACTACTCCAGGGTTTTAGTCGGTGCAAGCCCAACATAACCGGTCTTCTTTCCCTGGAATCCATACAAGTCTATCGTTATTTCTATTTTTTATGATAAAACTAAATTGTTATTTATGAATAAGTAGGCTTTAAACTATGAAACAGAAAAATAGACTTAGAATATCTTGAAGAAAAAAAACTTTTTATCACGGAGTGAACTGGCTTTCAAAAAATCCATGGACGCAGACAGGCTTCTACTAGGTAAAGTTTAAAAGGCTTGAGAGTTTAAATAATGGCAATTTGCGCATCGGAGTTTTAGTAGATCTCTTCAAAGCGTTTAATACTTTGTCACACCACGTCTTACTCCGCAAACTAGACCTTCTAGGCATAAGAGTAGTTGTTTTGGACTGGTTATTAAAAATGCAATATCTTTACATGATTTAAGCTAAAAAAAAACGCTATATGTCTGGAGTGGACTTTTAGAGTTCACAAGGAAAGATACTTGGACCACTTTTGTTTATTATTTATGCGAATGATATTATGTTGGGTCTATTTAATAAAAATAGTGACGAAGAAATCGTGCATATTAAAATGCGGATTACACTGCTTTAATTCTTAGAGATACTTTATAGGAAAATGGTTTCCCTAAAATCTAAGATGGAACTAGGATTTTTGAAGGCCTTCTTTAATCCCAGATGATTATCTCAAATACAAATTTTTCACAAAACCAAATTTTCTTTACGATTTTAAAGTTCCCACGTTTTCTGGTGACATGACTTTAAGTTCTCTTCTGCTCCTTTAAGTATCTGGGTATGTATGCGTGGGTCAAAGTTTCAATAAAAATGGTTCACGTCATGACCCTTTTAAGTTATAGAAACTGTAAAAAAACTACAACAGTTTTGTTAGTCTACTAATGGCCATGTCTTGGGGAGAAGAAAGCCCGTCTGTAATGTTAGCGGTAAAACAAAAATAATCGGAAACTGGACATCCCTAGCATTCGATGGACATCGCTGGTTGAGGTCACTGCCGTTGGGCGCGGATTTGGATTGAATCTAATGGCGGCTACCTGTTGTATTTTCTATTAATTCATGTTAATTTAAAGAGATGTTTAATCTAAAGCCCAATAAATATTGTTGTATTAATAGTAAGTAATAAAAAAGTGATATTATCGCGCTTTGCGATACACAACCTGAGTATTTACAATGTCTCCTTAAATATAAATAAGTACATTATTTTATTTAGTAGCTATCCGCTCCGCTATATGTTTATCCAACCTTTATTATTATAAATTAGTTTCTCAAATCGATCTTAAAAAGTAGAAGAATATATAAAATCGATAAGTTCGCTCATTTTATTGCCCAGCCCTAGTATTTGACACGCGCTGTAAAAAAAGTTAAAATTTAAAAACAAAAAAACAAACAAGGCGGAAAACGGCGGGAAATTTCGTAGTAAGCGCACGTAATTTTTCAAGTTGTTTTCAAAAAAATAAATTAAAGTAATCATTAGGGTTTAAAAGTTGTGTTAATAGTTTGTATATATATTATTTTGTGTTTAGTATTATAAGTATTGTGTTTTCTCCATAGTTGGTAAGTTTTTTTTTTATATATTTCATATATGTAGGTTGGCGCCATGAACGATCCTCCGGATCCTGGTGGCGGCAGCCTACAGGTTGCTTGGAACATAGAGGTAGAGTCCAGTATTGATACTGATTGCTCTGTTGGACTTACCACAACTAAAAGAAGAAGAACGGTTAAAACTTGCGGTCAATGTAACAAAAAAAGGAAAAGGCATTCCAAGGCTAATGACGGTTCTGCTTGCGCTTGTGCGGATGTAGTTTCTATAGCTCAGGCTTCACATTCAAATATTTCAAATCCAAACTCCACCAATTCCACCAATAAATCTGTAACTTCTGCCACACATAACTTTTCACAAACCCTTCCTAGACCAGATACGAACTATAGAAAAACGTTTATTTCCACAGACAAATACCCATACATAGTTCATGTACAAAGAAAAGAAATCTCACAAAACCAAGGCTCAATACTTCATCCAATAACCTTTGGTAAATTCTTAAAAAACCAAAATTTCAAAAGTATCATCAACGGCAGTGTGCAAAAATTAGGAAGAAATAGGATAGGTTTAAGCTTCTCTAATTATAATGATGCAAACTCTTTCTTAAGCAGCAGCAGCCTTGAATGTGAGAATTTAAAAGCTTTTATTCCCACATTCAATATAACGAGAATTGGTATTGCCAGAGGTATACCTGTGGATATGACTGATGAAGAGGTGAAGCTTTCTTTATGTGTACCTGTTGGTTGTGGCGAAATCGTCAAAATCCGTCGACTAAATTATAAATCCATTCAAAATGGCGTCCCTTCTTGGAACCCGTCCCAAACAGTTGTCATAACGTTTGATGGACAAACGCTTCCAAAAAGGTTGTTTTTACTTTATAACACAATTCCAGTCTCTTTATATATTTACCCAACCATACAGTGTTACAATTGCTGTAGATATGGTCATACTAAAAATCAGTGCAGGTCGAAGCCATGTTGTTATAAATGTGGCCAAGAACACACTGGAGATAGTTGCAAAGTTGATAATAGCAATGCAACTTGTTGTATGTGCAATGGTCACCACTTTGCTACCAACAAGTCATGTCCAGAGCATGAAAGACAAAAAAAAATTAAAGTATACATGGCTGAAAATTGTGTATCCTATTTTGAAGCTTTAAAGAAATTTCCTAAAGTAACTAAGCTTTATTCAGAAGTTTTGACAATATCACCTACAGCTCAAGTAAAAGTTCAAAATATTCCAACAGTAGATAACCAACCCAAGACAACTTCATACAAAAAAACTGTAATAAATAAACCTCATTCTCCAGTTAAATTAGATAAAGGATATGACAAGCAAGCACACAATTCAATTATACAAGATTTTAATAAGCCTTTGCCAACAATTGGCACATGTTTAAATAATATACATGCAACAAATAAAAATGATTTATTAACCTATTTAACTAAAACTGTAACTGATTTAAACAACATAATTTCACAAATTTCCTTTGATTTACCGTCCAACGCAGCAAATTTTGAAACTTATTCTAATTCTTCTGATCATGGATCAGTACACACCACAAATTATCCAGTGGAACTGCCGCAGTGCAGTCAGCAAAAAGACTGACATGATTCACGTGATTAATTCACTTAAAGCCTTATATTTCTGTCTCTCTGAGACATGGCTTTTACCAGATAGCTTCTTTAATGTCCCTGGTTTTTCTTTAATCAGGGAAGATAGAATTGATGGGTATGGAGGAGCAGCCATACTCATTAAAAATGGTATACCATTCACAAACATTGATATCCCAACACATCATGATGACTTCTCCATTGTAGCAATATCTGTAAATAATTTTAGTTTAGTTTCTGTATATATTCCTAGGCCTAGTTCTCAGATACTCAATGAATGCAAAATGATAATTTCTAGGTTACCTCAACCGATGTTTATATTAGGTGATTTTAACTGTCAACACCAAATATGGGGCAGCGGTTTAACTAATTCCAAAGGCAAACAAATGTTGAATATGGTTACGGAATTAAACTTATGCATTTTAAATACAGGGAGCCCTACTAGACGTACAGCTCCAAACGAAACCAAAAGTGTTACTGATTTATCGCTTTGTTCTCCGAATTTGGCGTCTCTAGTAACATGGAATGTTCTAACTTCTACTTATGGAAGTGATCATTATCCCCTATTAATTAAATTTCCTACACAAAACATCAATATTCCACAAAGGTATCCACGTTTTAAATATTTTATAAATAATAATTTCTGGTCGCAATTTGCTCAAAGTGTAGAAAATGACACTTTGAAATTGTCATTACCTACTCCAGGTAAAGAAAATGAAGCTGCAGAGAACTTGACAAAAATTTTGTTAAAGTCAGCAGATAGTACTTTTGTAAAAAAAAGTCCATCTTTACATAAAATAAAATCTCCCCCTTGGTGGGATCACGAGTGCTCGACAGCGATTAAAAAAAGAAAGCAAGCCGAAATAAATTATAAAAAAAACATGACCGAAGAGAACTACCAATTAGTTATCAGTACCAATAAATACACGAAAAATCTATTGAAGAAAAAAAAAAGTGAGGGCTGGAAATCTTTTTGTCAAAATCTATCTCCCAATACACCCGCAACAATTGTCTGGCAAAATATAAGAAGGTTTAGACGAGCTACTTCCAATCAAACCTTTTGTACCCTCCCATTGAATTTAAGTGAACAGTTTTTAGATAAATTAGCTCCGCCTTTTGCACCAAATTTATTGATTGAAAATAGTTCAATAAGCACAAACCGCAATATTAAACCACTTGACCTGTCTTCCAAGCCTAATCTAAAACATGAGAGTAGCGAACTTGATTTCCGGTTTAGTTAGGTACCTACAAGTATCCGTCTACCAATCAGGAGCTTCCTTTCTCCCCTCCACTCCTCTGCGCATGCGCACCCCCCTCCTACTTTACCCCACCAGGCAGCTGCTTGCAGAATTTCAAAATTTTGAATTGGCGTCTTGATTTTCAAGCAACAAGGTCGGTTGCCCCGACAGGTGAGCATACTGATCTGTATTTTTTACCGGTACCTAAGTAATTTAACGATATCTTTTTCTTCACTTTAAAAATCTACCCACATTTTTATTTTTTATTTTGTTTCGACTTTATTTTATGCAACCAAATGCTTTAAAAGTAACGGTGTTACCGTTCGTTGTCTTTTTTAAGTGAATTTTCAGAAAGTGAATATGGAAGTTGAACCGTCTACCAGTAAAACCGGCGTGGGAAAAAGTGGAGTGACAAAGGATCGACCATCAAAACGTAAAATCAGAACCATTTCTAACTCGTCCTCGGATTCTGACAGTAGTTCTTCAAGTGATTCGAGTTCTAGCTCGACATCGACCACGAAGCATCGAAAACATGTTCGAAAATCTAAAATGCGCAAGCGACAACGTCGCGACCTTAAATATGACAAACTAGTGGCAGAAATTAAACAACTTAAGGATCAATTTTCTACCAGAAAATCCTGTGATCGAAGCCGCAACGAGCAAAGTCCTGACCTTGACGGTGATTATGTTGATGCTTACGTAAGTAACAGTGAATTATTTTCTGACGGAACTGTTTCGCAACGCGATCTTTCCGAATTAAACCTGGCGTTGTCCACCAAGGTTCAAGAACCAACGGTTCTAGCCGCACGCCCCGAATATTTGCAACAACTAACGGGTATTCAACGGTTTGATTGTACCGACTGGAGCAACGTCAGATATAAAGAGGTTCAAAGGCAATACTTGCGCACTCCAGGATTCACAGCACTGGAAGCCAACGACGAGGTAAAACGCTTTGATCTTTCGAAAGGTGACGCAAACATGGAAAAAGCGTTTAGCAGCATAACCTATGCTCTGTTAAAACAGCGCGATATGCTCGAAAAAGAATTCCGTGATTTTCTGGCTCAAGCTCAAGAAGACGGAACAATGTCGTATGAAATTATTCACCAAAAAGTGACGAATATATTCTCGAAAGGTGAATACATTAAAATATATAACGACACACTTCAGCTGGTATGTGGGCACAGGGCAGAGATGGTCCAACGTAGACGGGAAACCATACTTGCATCCGTGAAAGATCAGTTCCATAGAACTGCATTGCGCAAAATACCACCCTCTGTTAATAACCTTTTCGGAGCCGAAAAATTTTGTACAGCTATAGAAAAAGCTGGCGGCGTAAAGTGCGCATTCTGGCAGAAAAGGGACCATGGCGTACCCGCTCCCCAACATTATTCCTCACCACCGACCCAAAGAAATATCACGAGACATACACAAAGATCCAATAACAGTCGCGGCGTTAGCAGGAATACAACCCGTAACAACTTTCGTGGTGCCCGAACATCTCGCGGTCGCCGCCACGACGCACCTAATCAAAGGCAGAGAGCACGATCTCCCGTATCTCACCGAGATCGAGGATCCCATCATCGCTCAAGACAATTCTGACTTGGCCGCAAAGTTTCAAGCCGGTCAGCTCCAGAAGTTCCACTCCACATGGCAACGGCTTGGAGCCCCAAATTATATCTTAAAGCTTATACAAGGCTACGGCATCCCTTTCATCAAGAAAGCACCGCTTTACATGCCAAATGTACACAGCAGACGAACCCCAGTCTCAAAGGAAATGACCTTGATCATACAGGAATTGCTAGAACAAGGGGTACTTCAAAAAGTTCATATATCACCCAGTTTTATATCTCCGATATTTCTACGCGCCAAAAGCAACGGAAAAATGCGCCCAATATTCAACCTGAAGGAGCTAAACAAGTTCATTTATCCGAAAAAATTTCGATTGATCAATGTACAACGGGTACCAAACTTCCTGCAACCGCAAGACTGGCTAACAAAATTGGATTTGCACCAAGCTTACTTTCACGTTCCAGTAAAGAAAAGTCACAGGAGGTTTCTTCGTCTGCTTTACGACGGTCAGCTAATGGAAATGACCTGTTTACCTTTCGGGCTGAACACAGCCCCAAAAACATTTGCCAGTCTTTCAAACTGGATCGGCGAATACTTAAGAAGCAAAGGCATCCGCGTCCTAATATACTTAGACGACTTTCTTATAGCGAACCAGTGCCCGATACGTCTTTCAAACCAAATCAAGTTTACCATAAAGGTTCTGAAAAATTTGGGCTGGCAATTAAATTTGAGCAAGTCTGTAACGAGCCCCAGAAAAATCATAGAATTTCTGGGTGTGATATGGGATGCGTGGAGAAATCAAAAGTATCTTCCAAAACGACTCGTATCAAAAATAGAGTCATCTGCAGGGGCGATCCTAAGAAAGAAAAGCGCAAATCTTATAGACATGCAAAGAATCATAGGCCAACTAAATTTCGCGAGTTTCGTTGTCCCAAGGGGTCGTTTGAACTACCGTCATTTACAAAAGAAGTGCAATTTCATGCTTCAAAGCCCAGACAAAACTGTAAATTTACCCGAGGAAGCTCTCTCAGACCTACGTTGGTGGGTACAACACTGCAAATTGCGATCCAAAATGCATGCCCCGCCACCTGTACATTATCTAACGACAGACGCGAGCGATATCGGTTGGGGTGCAAAACTCAACAACCAAAGCATCAATGGCTCATGGACTTGCGACCAAAAATCTCTTCATTGCAACAGGAAAGAGATGCTTGCGATTTTGAACGTATTAAACGAACAAGGTCAGCACCTGAACTCAACAGCACTTCACGTTCAGTGCGACAACAAAACAGTCGTCTCCTATCTTCGCAACGAGGGAGGGACTCAATCCTCAGCCTTGATGAAACTAACGAGAGAGGTATTTCAAATCTTGGACAAACACAGCATAAACCTGACAATTCACCACATACCCGGACATTACAATTACCATGCGGACAGTCTCTCTCGGAATCGATCATCTCCGGAGTGGCATCTCCTGCCGAGTCTCACGCAAATCGTATTTGCCAAGTGGGGAAGACCCGAAATCGACTTGTTTGCCTCAGATCGAGCTCACGTGGTCAACAAATATTGCTCTCTGGACAGAAACGACAAACAAGCCCAATGCTACGACGCACTAACAGTTCCGTGGAATTTTCACCTCGCCTGGGTCTTTCCTCCCCCACATCTCATACCAAAAGTACTGAGTCATATGAACAACGCGCAAGGAGTTTACCTATTAGTCGTACCTCGATGGGAGAAAGTATACTGGAGGCCGGATCTAAAAAACAGAGCACTTGCAGCTCCCTTCACGGTGACGAATCTAGACCGCGTACTGATAGACACGTCAACGGGCCGTGCACCTCCCAAGGCACGAGAAATGATACTAGAGATATGGAAATGTGGGGGTGGAATAGACACTTAACTGAATGGTCTGATGAAGACAAACAATTTCTCTTGTCCGGCTGGCGTCAGTCAACAAGGAAGACATACCACCCAGCCTGGCTAAGATGGACATCCTGGTCGTCAAAAAATCATATAGACTTCTACAAACCAAGTGGTTCTGATTTGGCTCGTTACCTTATCATGCTGTATAGAAAAGAAGGATTAGCCCCCAGTACCATTAACTTACATAAATCCGTTATATCAACTTTCTGTGACCCAAACAATCGGTATAAACTTAGCACACATACGCTAGTTAAACAAGCACTGAAAGCTATTAGCTTAGCCAAACCTAAACTACAAAAACCACCAATATGGGACATAGACGTACTAGTAGAAGTTCTTTCAAGAAAAAATTGTGACACAAAAAACCTGTTTGAAGCTTCTTGTCAAACCGCAGCGCTATTACTTCTATGCTCCGGAAGGCGCATTCATGATCTAACTTTATTAAAAATATCACCACAACATTGCAAACTTTCCGAAAACGCTGTTCTGCTGTTTCCAAGCTTCGGCTCAAAAACTGACAATGCTAATCATCAACAATCCGGCTGGAAATTTATCAATAACGTCGAAAATAAATCTTTAGACCCAGTTCATTGGATAAAACTCCTCATCACACTGTCGACGCATAGAAGAAACCAAGCTCAATGCGATAATCTTTTTATAAGCACAACAGGAAAGGCCAGAGCAGCCTCTAAAATCATCCAATACGTTTATGAAATATTATCGAAGAGAAGTGTTACAGAATCATCCACGTAACAACTTATTGATAACTACTCTATTTACACCGACTAATTAATGAAAACCCAATTAATACAATATTGAATAATTATTTTACATTAATCCATATTATGATAATGATTGTGATTTGTTTTAAAGTAATAAAAATTACCTTCTAATCACATAGTTTATGAAATAAAAGCTTAAAAATGTATGTTTCTATTAATACAAAATACCCATAGAGCTTTAAGGTAAAACTTACTACTTACAATCACATTGGCGTCCCCTACCACCAGGCGATAACAAACATGTCTCATGTTTTAGATTAGGCTTGGAAGACAGGTCAAGTGGTTTAATAGAAACGTTTTACCTACCAATAAAACGTATATTAAACATACTTACCTTCTTCCAAGCCTAATACCTTAAACCCTGCCTGGTAAAAACATTCGAGCCATGAATTCAAAATTTTGAAATTCTGCAAGCAGCTGCCTGGTGGGGTAAAGTAGGAGGGGGGTGCGCATGCGCAGAGGAGTGGAGGGGAGAAAGGAAGCTCCTGATTGGTAGACGGATACTTGTAGGTACCTAACTAAACCGGAAATCAAGTTCGCTACTCTCATGTTTTAGATTAGGCTTGGAAGAAGGTAAGTATGTTTAATATACGTTTTATTGGTAGGTAAAACGTTTCTAATTTGGATAATTCATTTACATATAGCGAACTCAAAAGTATTTTGCTACATTTGAAGGATTCATCCCCTGGAGAGGATGGAATTCCTTACTCTTTTATAAGCCACCTTAATGAATCCACAATCAATTATTTTTTAAGTATTATTAACACTATTTTTGATACCGGTAATATTCCGATATCTTGGAAATCTCAGGATGTCATACCAATTTTAAAACCAAACAAACCTCCAGACTTCATATCATCATATAGACCAATAGCTTTGTCTTCAGTGTTTTTAAAAATTTGCGAACATTTAATCAAAAATAGATTGGAGTGGTTTTTGGAAAGTAAAAATATTTTTGCAAGAAATCAGTTTGGTTTTCGTAAAACTAAAAGTACAATTGATAACATTAGTATTTTAACTTCCCATATTCGCCTAGGCTTTGCTAAAGGTGATTCTACTGTGGCTGCCTTTTTGGATATTAACTCCGCCTATGATAATGTTTTGATTTCCATTTTACATCAGAAATTAATCTCATTAAATGTTCCTCCGAAATTATTAAATTTTATTATGCAAATACTTTCAGACCGTAAAATTAATTTATCTATAGAAGGTGTAAATTTAAGTAGGTATGTCCACAAAGGTCTACCCCAAGGGTCTGTTCTAAGTCCTCTACTTTTTAACGTATACACACATGATCTAGAGAATAACATTGGTAACATAAATATTTTACAGTATGCAGATGACTTAGTTTTGTATGTAACAAATAAATCAATAGAAACAGCTTCTTATAACTTAACATCAGCCTTATCACAATTAAATTCTTACCTCACTGATATTGGTTTTGAATTGTCGGCTCCTAAAAGTACGGTAGTATTATTTACTCTCAAACGTGTAGTTCCTTTAGTGGAAGTAAAATACAATGGTGTAAATATTCCATGTAAGAAAAAAGTGAAATACCTAGGATTAATTCTAGATTCAAAATTAAATGGTCTACTTCACTGTAAATATATAGCAGCTAAATGTGAAACTAGGATAAACATTTTACGCTGTTTATCAGGGGTTTGGTGGGGAGCTCATCCCTTTTGTTTAAAATTAATTTATAATGCTCTTATTAGAAGCATTTTAGACTATGGGTGCTTTGCTTTAGATCCAATTTGTGCGGAAGGCCGTAGATTACTTGACGGTATTCAGACGAAAGCTCTTCGTATTATATTAGGGGCAATGAAATCAAGCCCTGTCAATGCCATGCAAGTAGAATGCTCGGAAGCCCCACTATCATTAAGAAGGCAATATCTTTCCGATAAATATTTGTTAAAATGTTTGCAGCTTATTAACCACCCTATTTTCACAATATTATCAGAAACTTATATTAAATATTCCCATTCAAAGAAAAGCAGTTCTTGCCTACTTAAATCTTACAATCGCTGTAGCATAATTGGAGCTCCTACTTTTGGATTTGAAAACCTACCAATATTTTGTGCTGAGTATGAGTCACTGATATATAATCCAAAAATATCGTATAATATTGATATTAGAAAATGGTGATGCTAATGCAAATACTCATTTTTCTCATGCCATAAATACACGATTTAAAGATCTCCATTGGTTATTTACAGATTCTTCTAAATTTTCTAATAAAGGTTGCGTTGGTATTGCTGTTTATCATAAGCAGTATAATATCCAAATACAGATAAAACTTCCTCCGGAATCTTCTGTATATACAGGAGAGTGTTATGGCCTCCTTAAGGCAACTGAATACGTATTGATGGCAAAACTACCAAATTCTGTAATATTTACCGATTCTCTGAGTGCCCTTCAAGCACTTGCAAAATTTCCCTTCAAAGACAAATCTAACTTTCCGATTATAATTCAACTGCGTCAAAAATTGTACGAATGTTATAAACACGGATATAATATTGAATTTGTGTGGATACCTAGCCATAATGGAATCTTTTTTAATGATCATGTAGATCGTCTAGCAAAAGATGCGGTGGAGTGTGGTGACTTAGTTCCATATGCAAACTGTTGTCAGGATTTAGCTAATCTTTCTAAAACTTATCTCATGGAAACTTGGCACGAACAATGGCTTCAATCAGTTAAAACTAAAGGAAAACATTATTTTAATATTCAAACAGCAATAATTCAAAAACCATGGTTCTTTAAGTTAAGGTTTGGCAGAAGGGTAACGAGTATTCTGATCCGCTTGCGATTGGGCCATACATGTTGCCCTGCCCATCTTGAGAAATTAAACATACTTTCTTCAGATAATTGTGATTGTGGATCTGAAGTAGGGGATGTGAACCATATTTTCTTTTCCTGTCCTTTATACAACCGTGATTCCTTTTTACATTCCATTTCCTTGACTGTTCCGCTTCCTACATCCGTTACTACTTTACTCTATAATTTAAAAAAAGATGTGTATAAAATATTAGCAAATTTTATTATTTGTAATGATTTAAAATTATAAGTATTATACTCATGTACTTACTTATTCGTAAATTTATTTTTATCTTTACAAGTATTTTTATTATATGCATATCTTAGTTTTGTAAATGTTAATGTATTTGTATTAGTTTATGTATATTATAACTTCCTTTTATAACTCCTATGATTCCTACATAATCCATATACTGAACTCAGGTTCCTTATTTCTCCTTAAAATTTCCCTATGTTTTAAATAAAAAATTGTAAATGTAAAAAATATAAACTTGACACTGGCACAATGTGCATATCATATTTGCACCATGGCCAAAGAAGAAAGAAAAAAAAAAAAAAACAAACAAGGCTGCGATTTATTTACCAAAGTTTTTAACACATTAAATTTGTTGTGGCTTGCGCTAAAAAATCATTTTCCGAAGTAGTTCAATTATATTTTTTTACTTCTTTACCTTTAAATATTTATTAACTGAATAGCAGCAAACAAACATGCCACAATAATGATGATTTGAAGTTGTTTCTAATCCATGGAGAAAATTTGTTTATTGTGTAAATATTTTTTTTTTTATAATTATGAGTAAAATAACTAGTTCCTGATAAAAATAAGTATGTGCATTTAGGATTTCGTAATGTAAAGAGAGGTGATTGTTTTTTGTTTGTGTCTTTTGAATTGTGTTTGTGTCCTTGAATTTCCTTCGATCGACTGTGTTTAGTTAGAAAAACTATGATTCATCGCATACGTATCGGCGAAGTAGCTAGCCGGCCGGGCGGGGTGTGCGGGGCGGTCGCCGGCGATGATGTCATCATTCCATTTGTTTGGAACCTCGTTTTAGTTGTATCATTCACGCCCATACCGGCAGTATACTGTTTTTGCTAAGCGAATATAGACGCAACTACATTAGCTCCTTAATTTCAGGGACGATATTTTTCTGTACATCACTCACCATACTAGCAGCAGATATGGATTCAAGCGTCGCCAAATTTTCCGTGGATTTCTTAAATGTATGTTTTTAAACTTTAATAATTTGGTAAAGTTCTGACCTTTGAAGGAACATTATTTTATTTTTTCTATTATTTACAGCAATTACCTAAAAGCCAAAGTGTGGTTTCATCTCCACTGTCCTGTGAGATTGTGTTGGCGCTTCTGGCCTTGGGTTCCGAGGACCCCTCTCACAGTGAGCTGTTGAAGGCTCTATCACTCACTGATAGTAATGTATGTACCTATAAATCATTCATTTTGTTTTATTCTAAATGTAAGTAGCATATGTCATGTAATTTAAATAAATTTTGTATTTCTAGTTAAAGAAATCTTTCCAAGGCATTGCTGGAGCATTTCAAACAGTAAAGGGAGTCACACTAAACGTTGCAAATAAGATTTATGTCAAGCAAGGCGGATACAATGTTCACCCGGAGTTGACCAAAGATGCTATTGAAATTTTCAAAGCTGAAATTGAAAAAGTTGACTTTGGCCAAAGTGTTGAAACAGTTGCATTGATTAATTCATGGGTAAAAAAACATTGATGCCAATTATTTATCTATAGTAATGTTATAAAGCTGAAGAGTTTGTTTGTTTGTTTGTTTGTTTGAACGCGCTAATCTCAGGAACTACTGGTTCGAATTTAAAAATTCTTTTTGTGTTGGATAGACCATTTATCGAGGCAGGCTTTAGGCTATGTAACATCACGCTGCAACTATTAGGAGCGAAGAAATAATGGAAAATGGGGAAAAAACGGGGAAAATTATTCATCCTTGAGGTCTCCCGTTGCGTGCGCTGCGAAAACGGTTCTAGAAACCAAAAATATATGTATGAAAGAATTAAGGGAATTTTTTACCGCGGGAAAACTTCGCATTCCCACGGGAAACCGATTTCTACGCGAACGGAGTCGCGAGCGGCCTCTAGTTATAAATAATTATTTAATTCATTGATTTACCAATTTTACATTAGGAAGATATATGTATTAAATCTTTTTTGTGCAGGTTGAAAATAAAACCAACAAAAAGATTAAAGATCTGCTAACTGCTGACAGTGTTAACTCAGACACACGTTTGGTTCTTATCAATGCCATCCATTTCAAGGTAAGCTGTTCTTTATTATTTATGTATGCTGTACCTAGTTATTAAACTACAGCATGTAACGTTAAAAAAGTATCCCTAATCTAATATTTTCATAGGGTCTGTGGAAAAACAAATTCCTAGAAGAGAATACCCGCGACCGTGAGTTCCATGTGAACCCCTCCAGGAAGGTAAAAATCCCCATGATGGCTCAAGAAAACACCTTCCGCTATGGAGTTAGTGAAAAATTGAAAGCGCAGGTAAAATACGCAAAGTTTATGTTTTATAATATCTTAGGTTTTACTTATAAGAGAGTGTTTTTTGATCATAAATTTAATATCAGAACCAGTTAATCTATGTATGCAACCTGTTTGATATTGCAAATGTTTGCTTAACACTTAGTTATAATTATTTTTAAAAACATATTCAAAAAAGAGCATAATCCATCGACGAACATTACGAAAAATTCGGCAGTACTTTGATTAGATAGCGATTGATTTATTTATCTATCCATTTTGATAAACATAAATATGTTATCGCATTGTGAAAGTCGACTTGAAACCTCTTTAATCTTATGTTATTAAACCAATTTTCCTTTTAATTACTATTTTATCAGTAGGTACAGTAATTTGAGGTTTTATTCTGTTTAATTATTGTTTTGACATTGGAATAAAAATATGTTTCTCAGATTTATACTGCATTTCCAGATAAGATTAAACCTACCTGCCAGTAAAAATACGATTATTTTAACAAAAAGAAACACTATAACATTTAAGGCTATCTCTATCTATGTTTTCCGTAATCTCAAAGCGAACGATGACGGAGCCGTTTATCGGTTTTTGCCTTTTAGTTGTTTATGTAAGCATATTTAAGTAAGATTTTGCATTTTTAGCACTTAAAACAGGCTTGCGCTTAAGTTAGGTGCCCACAGTTGGTTTTGTAGTCCAGAGATTTACCTTCTACTGGCCTTCGGCCGCGGCTACTCTCTCTCTCTTCAGTAAAATTTGCCTAATTTAAAGTAACTCGTTATTGTCGTAGCTTGCTACTGTTGAATTTTTCAAAATTGGTATTATATTGCCCGATGTTACCTCTTACATGACATCGAAACTCACAAACTGTACTTCCATATTACTAGTAGACTCGTCTGCGTAGGCTCGAATTTGGTGTAGAGTAGATAAAAGTGATTTTCCATAGTAATGTCAAATGTACCCGCGGTAAAAGTAGCCTATTTTCGCCCCTGAGTCTATTTTTGTTTCAAAATTCTGTTTTAACAGGTTTTTTTACTTTATCTAATTGGAAAATTTCTTTAATTTATTTACTATCCTACTGATATTATAACTGTGGAAGCTTGTGAGTATGTATGGATGTATGTTACCTACTCTTTCACGTAAAAATTACTGGACGGATTTTGATGAAAAATTTCGGTGATATAGGTTAAACATCAGAATAACACATAGGGTACTTTCAAAGTACTACTTTGTACCGCGGGAAAACTTCTTTTTCCCACGGGAAACCGACTTCCACGCGAACGGTGTCGCGGGCGGCCACTAGTATTACAATATTGACATGTTGGATTTTCGTAATCTAATTGAATAAATTGAAATAAAAATTGGAAAACGTACCTAAAAAAATAGACTAATTGTACCATGTTTTCTCCTCATTTATCTAGTAACATATTCAAACCTAGTATACTTTTTTTTGCAAGCAAATGAGACGAAAATAAACTCAACATCCAAGGTTGAGATTTGAAATAACAAATCTTCACATTCCTGTTTCAATACTTGCTTCGCTATCTTCGATGAACTGCATGTTCATGATTTACATAACAAAAAGTATAGGTCGGACACCTTTATTTTTCCTTTTACAATTCTAAAGCTTATCATTACGTAAAATCAGACTATGATATCATTTTTTGCATTGTAACCACCCACTGTATTCAAATTTAAATGTCGTGATTCGTGTTGACAATTTTTCAACATAATTCTAATGTGTTATGGTATGTTTTGTGTTTATTTAAAGAAGTAGTTTTTATACTTATTACCCGCTCAAATAACATATTACTATTATCATCTAGGAAGTACGTCCTTTTTTTGCAAAAATAAAAATACCCAATTAGCACCGCGGTGTGGTAGTTAGGTATTTTTTTAATACCTACTGTTTATTAAGAAGGTCAAAGCCCAGGTCGGTTCAATTGGGCAAAATCATCTCAAATTCATGTCTGGGCGAAACTAGATTCATCTATAATCCATTCTAAGGAGCATATAATATAATAATCTTAGACATTACTTCAACCAATCTCAATAACTTACTAATCTATTCCGCCTACTTAATATCTTACTATGGCAACCTATGTCTATATTTTTACGCCTCAAAAAATGTTCGTAGATAATGTTTAAATGACAGAACCAAAACACAAAAATATACCAAACAGTTTCCAGTTACCAAAGTTTTTACTAAAATAGGAATATTGAGACTGGCCAATTAGCAAATATATGTTTATTAAGCAATATATCGCAGATTTACTTATCAATTGCTTATTCCAGTTACTAGACATGCCATACGAAGGTGGTGAAGCCAGTATGCTGATCATCCTGCCCGATGCCATCGAGGGTCTCCAGGATGTGATGGACAAGTTGCTAGGAGGACACGATCTCATGCAGGAGTATAAAAAACTCAAGTCGAGGAAAGTGAACGCCGTCATACCGAAGTTTAAAATCGAGACTGAAATTGATCTTGTTCCTGTTCTGAAAGCAGTAAGTTTACCTTATTATTATTTATTTTAAGGCTACCCATGAAAATAACCTATAAATTCGTGATTGAACATAAAATTTTCAATTGAAAAAAGCAGCGGTATGTAAAAATACTAAATTAGCGACATTGGCTCGAAAACATTTATTTGTTATCTTAATTTCTTTGGTTATCGGTACGGTAAGTATGGCGTGCGTTAGTATTGGCTTGTAATAAACACACAACATAATTTGTTTCCACTGTACAAACTTTTGACTCGAAATTAACTTCATTCATTTAAAAAAACGTAAAGAAAAAAACTTAATCAACAATGTCCTAAATTTACTTTGAAGGCGGTAAATAAATTCAGCTTTAAAATTTTGGAATTCATTGATTTTTTGATTGTTTTCCTCGTAAAACTTTGTTTTGTATCGGCGATAAGTTAAATTCGCAGAATACGTTATCATTTAAGTAAGTAAATGAAAACGACAACCATAACGTCTTACGATTTTTATTTTTATTTGTATTTTCCTTAAGGAAATACTAAGTTGTATATCGGATACCTATTTCAAATTACATATATCGTAATATACATGCAGTTGTTTGTTTTGCGTTTTGCTTTTGTATATAAATAAAATTCCTTTTTATTATTCATAAATACATTTCA
Source organism: Emmelina monodactyla (assembly GCA_916618145.1). Classification (NCBI taxonomy): domain Eukaryota; kingdom Metazoa; phylum Arthropoda; class Insecta; order Lepidoptera; family Pterophoridae; genus Emmelina; species Emmelina monodactyla. The sequence goes on along the minus strand of OU745304.1, from coordinate 6,692,653 downwards.
TTGAAAATAACTTATCGTTTTGATCTATGACAAATGTGAATATGAGTAATTTCTTGTTATCATACCCGGGCAGTCTGCAATGTAAAACGATAATCGTTAGTTTAACAAAAACAAGGTACTTACTAACTAGAATTTTATGAGTATTAATCAGTAAACTTATATAAGTTTTTATTGTACTGCCTTGTTATTGGCATGGTATCAAGGATGATTTTAACGAAATTAACAATTATAACTAACACAAATGATTACATTTTAAGACTTACACATAACGGAAATTAATCATTGTTTTATTTGTCATTCATAACACATTTATTTTAATAAACGCAAAACGTTTAATAGATAGATTGTAAGGTTTATATCTAAATGAAAATAAGTACTACATTTTACTGCCTGTTCTGAACACATTTGTATAATATTTATATTAAATATCAGAATCTTTGGTCGAAGAATGTATCTCTTAACGATCGTTAATATCGTTATCTTCACAGTTGTCATCGTTAAAACTCATTTAAATTAACGAAATAAATGTTATATCAACGATATTAGCGAGAAATTGTTAAAGGTTCTGTGTTTTCAGCACTTTTTTGACATATAATGTTTTTAATTACAGCTAGGAGTCATCTCTATATTCGACCAGTCCAAAGAAAATGGTTTGACCAAATTGTTGGACAACGAAGAGAATTTATATGTCTCTAAAGCTATCCAAAAAGCATTTATCGAAGTAAACGAAGAGGGTACTGAAGCTGCCGCTGCTACCGGTAAGTGTTATTATAATTATAGCCTGTTTTTCTATATTGGGAGCTTGATAAAATAATCTTTTGCATTTTTTGCGATTTTATTTTGTGTTTTTGTGCTATTTTTTGCTTTATTTGTGACAAATCATCCATACTAACGCTTTGTATGTTTATGTTTTTTCTGAGCTATCAGTAGGATTGAAACGGAAATTTCGTTTTTTTATAAACAATGTAGGCAGAAGCACCCATGATTTTATGAAAGTTTGTTTAGGATTTTATTTATATACAGCATATCTTTCTACCAAAGTTATTGAAATAGGCGTTTTTGTTTTTTTAATGATTCAGACTTCATTAAAAACAAATATGTAATTTAATCTTTGTGTTTTTTTGCAAAATACAAGATAACAAGCTCTTAATCACTTATTAAGCAATAATAAAATTAAACAGCTAAATGTGCTTGAAATACTGAGGATCAAGTACCCGTTAAATTTTAAATATATTCGGATTAGTATAAAGTGGGTTTTGCTGGTGTAGCCGCGACAGTGCAAATGCGATCCATGCCTCAACCTTCGCCAGTGTTCTGCGTAGATCGCCCTGCAATATGGTGTGTTGTTATAAAGAACGCTATTTACTTTGTGGCACGTTTCGAACCGACTGGTTAATAAGAAACATACAAGGTACCAACTATATAGACAGTTGTGTAGATATGTAGGGTATGGTTAGCAGATATGAGTAGTTAGAGTATTTTGGTACGTAAGTTTAGTGTAAATATATTATTGCTGGGTATGTAAGGAGACACGCGTTTTTGAAACAACATAATAATAACAACTGGATCTATTTTGAAATATCTTACGTATCGTAGAGATCCTCCGCAAATAACAAGAAACGTCACTTTAAACACTGTAGAGTGAACACTTGGAGGCAAAATGCATATTTCTATTTAGTTACGGAATAACTGTTTCATACAAACAGTTGCAGGCTACGCCTTTTGTGACTCAAAAACAAATACGTTTATACTGCTAGGTAGACTACTTTCAATTTGTATTTATTTCTATGCAGCACGCGATACTCTAATGAGGTAGCTCTAAATGCGTTGCAAAAACACCATGGCCAGGAGCTCAATCTTCGTTTTTCTTATAAATACTTAGATGTTTTTTTTATTTTAATTTTCTTGTATGATACTTTTCACATATTTTGTCGGTTTTTGGTTTAATTCTGCATTTGATTGGTAATCAATCTTTCAACTAACATGGTGGATTTAACTATACAGGGTTTTTTGTAATTAGCGTATCACCTCTTGCAGGCGGCTTCCTTACATCAATCTCAATAACATTTGTTCTACGACTTTTTGCAAAACTTGATAATTAACACAAAAAAAAACAAATTTGCGCTCTCTGTTATTTATAACTCTGTATTTTGTAAGAAGTTCCTAAACCGGTCGCCTCCCAGTCGCCCGCGCTCCTGCCACGCCAGTGGCGTGCGCGTAGAGTATTGTACCGTTCAAAGGCATCTAATAAATTAGTATGGAAAAACTTGTGTTTTTAAAAATATAAATTTTAATTATTCGTTGGTTAATTGTTGTTAGGATCGATGTAGAGAAGCTGCCTACAAGAGGTGATGCGCTAATTAAAAATAACCCTGTACATTTTTCGTTTTCAATTTTTTTTTCTCTTAAAATTGCGTAACATTTTCAATCTACACGTTCCAACTCTTCACTGTTTTATCGGTCGCGTCGACCTACTTTGCCCGCGTTGTGGGTATTTCAAACTTTGTGGGTACTGTAAGGGTTGTTGTGGGTAGCGGGCGGGGTGCGCACGCGGCGGTCCGCGCCGGCGCCGCCGCCGCAGTTCGTGGCGGACCGCCCCGCGGCGATCGCGGTGCTCGTGGGCGGCCACGTCGCGTTCCTGGCCACCTACCAGCCGCAGGGGGAAACACGTGATGAACTATAAGGTATTACATATGGTAGATATAGTGGGATAGCGTAACCGCTTCGGGTTAGAACTGGTATGACTTGTTGGGTAAAAACTTAATATGATTAAATAATGAACTTCATTCGTAATCGTGACTGTTCTTTTCCCATATTTAAAACTTCATTTCGTTATCAATATAAAATAGGTCAACGACTTTGCTCCTTATAAAGATCTTTACAGTGACCGAGTAACTTAAAGTATATAAAAATGAGATCATGAAAGTAAATAAATGTAACTAAAACAGGGAAGATGAGTGCTCGCTGCGCTTCGCCACCGGCGCCGGAGTTCGAAGCAACACATCCCTTCCTCTACATTGTCGTTGACAGAAACAACACTGTGTTCATTGGAACTTACTGGGGAACTTAATAACGATTATGGGGCGCTCGCGAAGAAAAATATGAGACAATGTGCATTTGAAAGCAATCGTAATCGTAGCAGTTCTGAAGCGAATCGGCCCTTGATATTGTAATTTTAATAAATTGGTTGAATTAAGTTTTGTTTTTGTATTTTTTCTTTTACGAAAACACACATATTATCAGACCTGACATCATAAAACTTATGATATTTTTGTGAGAATACTATTTATACTCGTGGCAAGTTTAATAAGAAGGAATATCGATAAAAAAACTTAACACTTTTAACTAAACGTTTAAAGAGGTTTTCCCCTTTCAGTGTAGGTACTAAGTTGTAGTTGTAACAATAAAAGTAATATTGGTGTCGGACATTCCTTGAGGTAAAATTAACCTATGCGATACGTTAAGTTTTTAACGAATATAAAATCGATTAAACTTAAAACATTCACCCATTAACTATCGCCAATTCAAATAACATTGATCTATTTTCTTAACTCAAATGCAACTGCACTTCTGAACTTTTTTATTTATGATCATGTCACTTTAAAGGTCAAATCGATATTAATTAAATAAATAAACCCTTAATTAGTATGCATTGCCCACCACCCTAATGTGTTTTAGAAATACTTTTAGCATATGTTTCATATATTAACAGTTTTTTGTCTATGCCTGACTTGCATTGTTTTGTGTATGGTGACAGTTTTGGAAGAGATAATCTAGTGTTTTGCATTTACTAAATCTTTGATTTTTTTAACATAGCGTTAATCTGTTTTATCTTTTTGCGCTACGCCTAGCTATCTTTACTGCGTGTTTTTCTATTTAAATATATTAACTTTGAATTTAATTTTCATTTCGGCATGCATGCACTTTTCAAAGATCTTAAAACGGTATGTAGATACCGGTTTATTTGTCTTATCGATATCGTTAACTTAACGATGTCGTGTCGATTTCTGTCGTTTTTCAAATATCTTAAAACGATATGTAGACACCGGTTTATTTGTTGTATCGATATCGTTAACTTAACGATGCCTTGTCGACTTCTGTCGCTATAAAGCTCTTAGTCCTACATTGCGTGTTTCTGAACGGCAGGGATGGTGCTCATGATGCGTTGCATGCCAATGCCCCCGCCTGAGTTCGTCGCCGACCGGCCGTTCGTCTACGCCCTCGTGGGACCAGAAAACACCACACTCTTCGTAGGAACCTTCGCGGGCAACGGAAATTAAAACCATACAAAAAGATACAATTCTAACAAAATCACAGAAAACTGTTCCATATATTTTTATTAAAAAAAAACTCGTTGACATTGATTAATAGTTGTAACAAATTGTTATATATTTTATTATTTTAAATAAACAGAAATTACATATTTTGAATTTACCTATATTTTATTCCAACATCATTTGTAATCTGAATTGTTTTATTCTCGCAAACTTAACGGCCTAAATTTTAGTTAAATTATTGTAAAAAATATAGATACGCATTTTATTTTCTATTACATTTCACCGGCTCGTCTAAGCTCGAAGATCTAAACGAAAAACAAGACTTTCCTATTTTTGAGCACAATATGTCAAAGTTTTTTTCCTTTGGTGTTTTTATTTTTAAGCCTTTATTTAAGTGCTTGCGCAGCGTTCTTTCAGTTCGCGCATGTGGCCATAATTGATTCGTGCTTAACTTACTTAGCTTAATCAATATTTTGCATTCAATTAATCAGCCTTTTTTTTTTACGCGATGATTTGTCGACACTCAGATCCGTTAATTTTGAATCGCAGGTATGGTTTGTATGGTGGAGTGTCTACCTCAACAACAAAATTTTGTCGCTGACCGGCCGTTTGTCTACTTCCTCATGGGTCCCTCGCACTCCGCGCTCTTTGTAGGGGCATACATGGCCAACGAATATTAAAAAAACAGGAATAGAAACTAAGGTGTAAGGATAATATAAGGAAAGTTATTCTTTGGTTATAGAATAAAAAGTTAAAGAAATAATTTGATTTTATAAATTTTGTTTTTTTTAAGAAAGCGTTTTAACATTTGGTTTTTGCATTTTTCTCCTTCGCTTTAGTTTCTTCAGCTTTGCCAAGTTTTTTCACACAACTATCGTTCAGTTCGCGCATGCGGTTTTAATGCTCTTGGGTTCGTGCCTTCCTAACGTAACTCTCTAAACCAATACCTCAATCAACTTTAAAAACAATTAATGCAAAGAAAACCTTGCTTTTGAATTAACCGCAGTTTTACCATTTGTCAGTATTTTTTTCACATATCAGCCTTTTTATAATTAAAAGCAAGTCTTGCAAAGTTTAATCTAAACTATAAAAGTGAAATTTCTACTCATTTACTTTAGTAAAACTACTAACGTACCTTCTGATTGCGACATTTTATCTCAGGAATGCTTTGGAAGCCGATGTGTTACACTCCCCGACAATATTTTGTCGCTGATCGTCCGTTTGCCTACATTCTCATGGGGCCTTCACAAATCACACTCTTTGTAGGAGCATACAGGGCCAACAACAAGTAAAATACATTCTCTGTAAGGATAATAAATGTACTAAAATTCAATTTCGTTTTTAACTCTTACTCTATGTTTTATTAATTAAAAAAATATTGTATTATATTTTTTTCTTACGGTACCTTTTTGATAAAATATAGCATAGATATTTAGTTATGCAAACTCAAATAAGTAACGAAAACTAACTCATCATCATGCACGCTATTTGTATGTTCTATTATATCTGCTCGTCTGTTTTTAGTTCAGAGCTTTTTGTGTCCTATGGTGAATTGTTCTTACATTAAAATATCTCTTGAAGGTTGTATGCATTGTCGATAAAACATTTTCAGCGATGCGCGTGGTCATGCTCTGCGCTGTGGTGATGCCGGCCCCAACCCCTCAGTTCGTTGCTGACCATCCCTTCCTGGCCGTTATCATGATTAAGGATACCCCCTACTTCTACACCGCTCAGTATGGACAGTGAAAATTGACACCGCATTCGTCCTCGAATTTCATATTGATATAGATACTGTTTGCTACTTTTATAGTTAAATATACGGTTATAAATCATTTGTAGTCGTTTTCTAATTTTTAATAACTGGCTGTGCCACGCGGTCTCACCAGCGTTAATAAGATAATTTTACCAAACCTTCACCATCTACTCAGCGCATTTAGGGAAACCCCTCAAAATTTTCCCGCTTCTGCAACATTTTTCATTTTTCATTGCCGTGCACCTTAAGTCGTAACCTTCCACAATTAATAGACAATAGAACACAAAAAAAACAATTTGCACTATTATTTTTTGTGATTAGCAAACTCTTCAGCTTTATAAAAGGTTTTCTCTCTCTTGCACCAAATAAACTTATTCTGGGCATTATCTTTTGTTCTTTTGTTTTGTTTGCCATTGCTATTTGCCTTATGGTGAATTAGTTTCTCGCAGTTGAATTAAAAATATTTATCCCGGATATATTTCAAGAGATTGTAGTGACGTACGATTACAAGGCCGGTTCCTGAGTTTAAGGCTGACCATCCATTCTTGGCCTTCGTCTGTGTAAATGGAAACCCTGTCTTCTTTGCCGCATTTAACGCAACATATAATTAATACGATAAATGTCTCACAGATGTCTACAGACAATCCAATTCACTTTTCCTCCACTTCCAAAAAAGTAAATATATTTCTGATGTAATGATAAAAAAAGCATGGTAAAAAGGAATATAAGAATTTTGAAAGCGAAAATATTTATCTCCTTTACTCTTAATTTATTTTTAATTCTTCTTTCATAAATAAACTCACTCATAATAAGTTAGCGTTTATTCCTGGCTGTCATAATCAAAAGGATATTCTAATTCTCCGCTCGAAAGGGACCATGGAATCTTACATTTGGAGATAGATATCAATATGTTTCGCTGACTTTTGCTACATTTAAACAAAAACGTAAACTTAAAATAGTTTCTTATCTTTCTAAATATCTCGTACTAGTTTTGTCCCATCTTGCACCAAACAAAATACATCTGTGGGTTTTCCGTAGTACATATTATCTGTTAAGTCTTGTTTATACCTTGCTATTTTTCTAACGTAGCATTTAAATTTGAATTCGAAATACTGAGTTTGGGTATATCTACAATATATACAAAAAATATCTACAGTATATATATAAATCACAGTAATATGGAAAGCGGCGATAAAGCTCATCGAGGTTTAAATACTTTCATAACCTTCCAATATTGCCGTTCTAGCAAAAGCTGCCTAATCAACTCGTGTTTTTTAATGTTTAACTAACATGCTCTTGGTATTGCTAATTGTTAACCTTTAATGTTAAATTGAATGATTGCCTTTGCTATAGCTTAATTTTGAGTTGACCGCAGTTGAACAACGATAAGTAAAAAAAATACCGATTTATTAAACATTTCTATGTGTAGGTCCTTGTGGACGTTCTTGACTATGTTATATTGAATGGCAGGTTCAACGTTTACGCCTTGGTGTCGCAGAGATTCACCACCTGATTTTGTCGCTGATCGGCCGTTTGTCTACTTTCTCATGGGTCCCACACATACCTCACTCTTTGTAGGAGCATACATGAGCCAACTATAAACAGAAATAAGTGTTATATGTAAGGTTAAAGAAGGAATTGTAGTTTTTTGAATGCCAATAAAATTATCTGGTTGTAAAGGTTTTGGTACATTTCTATCCAATATACACATCATAGTTTAGCAACATCCTGTTATTGCTTCACTTAAGTATCCACTGTAAACTTTATCTTATTATAAAAAATTAGAAGTCGGCCATCATGGCTCCATGATCAAAGGGATCCCCTTCCTCTCGCTCGGAAATGACAGCGGAAACATTAGCGCATTCGTCCTTGCATTTGAGATTGATGAGAATGTTTTGCTGACTTTTGCTACTTTTTTTACTAAAATATAAACTTTTAATTCGTTAAATATTTTGCACTAGTTTTTGTATCATCACATCTTGCACCAAAAAACTACATCTGTCCGTTATCTGTTATGTCTTGTTTATTAATAGCTATTTGTCTGATGTGGCAATGGTGTTTTTAAAATGAATTTAAAATAATTTTTCGGATATGTTTCCAGCAATGGGCGTTGCGATGTGTACAGCCTTTATTATGCCTGCACCGGTCCCTGAGTTTAAGGCTGACCATCCATTCTTGGCTGTTGTCTTGGCGAATGGAAACCCTGTCTTCTTTGCCGCACAATACGGATCTTAGAGTTTAAAAGCTCTCAGACGACCCAATCCATGTTTTATCATAAATAAAATTATTTTTAAATTGTCCCATTATTACGTTTTCTTCATTTAAAAAGGGTAATGGTTTATTAATTGGTGTGTATACCTATGTGTAGATTCAAGGTTAAGATACTGCCTAAATGAATACCGTATAAAAGAATTTCTTTATAGTATCAGTAGGTAGGTACTTACAGAAAACTGACAACATAAAAATACAAAATCAGTCATTCCGTTTAAAAGATGTCACTGATAGCTACATCATACTTATTTTTACTTACCCCTCTTAACTGATAGAGGTTAAATAAAACCAAATCTTAAAAAAATCATGTCTTGATAATTATTCTTTCACCGGCTTTTTATACATCATTATTTTAACCTGAAATCATAACCTTCTAAACAATATCATAGCGCATGTTTCTTCTGCATTATGTAGTTATATTTAACCGTGTTTTTTTAAACGATAAACGATATTTTTATTAATTGTTTACTAAATAACAAAAAATAGAGATAAGCCTGCATTTCATTCTGATCAATCCAAGTTTTAATTATGTTAATCCTGTATTAAAATGGAATCATACAAACGTTGCAATTATAAAAGATTCATACTTTTTCTTCTTCGAAATAAAATCATGGATATCAGTTTAATTACAAGAGCAGGATATAAAACGACGTTTGTATATTGGTTTTAAAACTTATAACATGTCGACAATATTTTTATATGAATGTGAACATGTAATGTTTCCAATTTTCAGGGATGTGTATACAGTATTGTAGTGCTATGTTACCTGCGCCGGTTCTCGAGTTTAAGGCTGATCATCCGTTCTTGGCTGTCATCTGGGCAAATGGAAACCCTATCTTCTTTGCCGCACAATACGGATCTTAGAGTATCCGACCCTCAGACGATACAATGTCTTTTTTATTAAATACCAGCTTATACTTGCGCAGCTTCGCTAGCGTTTAGTTCGGACTATGTAAACCTTCACTCTATCTATTAGAAAAACCGAATTAAAATCCGTTGCGTAATTTTGAAGATTTAAGCATACATAGGGACAGACTTTGTTATATGCTATTTCATGTAGTGATTTATCAAAATACTTATTACTTTTGATACGTGTAACTACGTATTTATTTTTAAAAGAAGGGAATAAATAAAAACTTTCGTTCTTTATTTCTTTCTTTATTACATGTTTTACCCTTATTGGTTTTTAAACTTTTTCCCTACCTTCCGCGCCGTTCAATGTGTTTCTTCGTTATAGTAGCTTACTAATTACAAATCTTACATAATTATACTGTAGTGTTTTTAGTTTGACATATTTTGTTAGAAAACATCTAAATATATGCTTTCATTTGTCTTGTGTATTTTTTAGAACATTCTCTTAATGATAATTTAAAAAATATATCTAGGTACGAGTAAGAGTGTTAAAACTTCGGTTTATTCATGTATTTAATTTTTCGCTATAACTTAAAACATATTAGTCACAGTATTTATTTTCCTACAAAATTAAAAGAAGGCATTCCATATTTAAGAAATATATATGTAGTTGTCACATTTCAAGACAAAATAGCACAAAAACTTAAATCCTGAAACTGTAAATGTAAATAACCCTTGAAAGGTACAAATATTCATAAATGCAGCATAAAAAGTTTCCGTTGGCCTATTTTAAGGTTTACTTTTTATTTCGCGCCAAACACTTTACCGTAGGAGCAGATCACTCTAAGTTTGTAGCGGTGTTAGTAATCTTATTGTTAAACTATTGACGTTTAGCTGTATTACCATATTTTGCTAACAGAAACAAACACATAATACAAATATCAACGATCGTAGGTACTAAATTATTTTGGGAAATTTCCTCGCGAAACTGTAATATATAAAATATTAGAAATGACTCGATTATTAAAGCACCGTGATTTTAATTAGGAAAATTCCCGAAACCTTATTTTTTTTATGTCTGAGAACATTTTAGCAACTTTTCAAAGCTGAAATAGGCCTTGCTGCTCGGACTTGTTAATTTGAAAACGACAAATACACATATAAAAGAAATGCGAACAACCGAACGAACCTTAAAAAATGCCAAAGGAGTGCGAAATCCTAAAAAATACGTTATTACTTAGTTTGTCAGGCAATCTCTATGTTAGGAACACTTTTTTTAACCGCAACCTAAAATTATGTGTCAGAAAATTTACTTGCGTCTTTGTTTGTCTGCCTGTAGCGTTATCGTTCCTTAACGCCTAAACTTAACGATTACATAAGAGCGGTATTAACTATTATTTCGAAACCATTCCTTAAATATAAAAATAATTGAAATTTTAAAGCTTTTTTTTTGTAGTTATGTCCCAGGCGACAAAATTATTATTGACGCGCGGAGAGATGGTAATCGACTTTGTGGCAGAAAGACCATTCCTCTTTTTCGTGATAATTCGTGATAGAAGGAGACAACTAGTGCCTGTGCTCCTAGCAAGGTACCGAGCTGGGTATCGCACGGCTGTTCCTCATAAGCCAAGTATTGTTCGACGACTATCGGCGCGCGAACCACTTGCAAGCGAGAGCGATATGTGCGCTTTGCTCTAACTCTTAAGGTACACATATTTAGGTCCAGCCCTATACATACTTTAATTAAAGTCGGTATCAATAATAGTTTTTACTTCGAATTAGGTTAGATGCTATTTTGGTATAATATTTAGCCGACTTATTTGAGTACCTACCTACGTAATTAATTATACAGGGTGTCCCAAGGCGATGGCATAAAAAGAGGAAGTACTATATATCTTCTTATTGAAAATAGAGTAATTTACTGACATATTACTTTTTTTTATTTTTATCTTTTAAAAACTGTATTTATGGTCACTTCGCTCGCTCGAGAATAGAACCGGTCTAGAGTAAAAATGTTATTGACGGGCAGTCTTGTGACGACATTAAAGTAAATCTTTAATGATATTTTGACTAACATAAATAAACTTGCCTAATGGAAAAGATCGATTGTAACACTACTTGACAAAATAGCCGTAGACTATTAATAAAGTCTTTGACTCGGATGTTTTTAATAGAATTTAGAAGTAACATATAGCTTAATATACCAAGAGAGTTAGCATGTTTTTGATTACATTCATACTATCTGTAACGTTTAAATAGCGCATAATAAGAACATAAGCTCTGAAAACGGTAGGTGCGTGGAAATACTAAAAGCAGTAAACAAAAATAGCAAAGCAAAAAAGGAAGAATTAAATACAATAATATACAATTATATCCCCACTTGTGATGACCGCTTCGGGTCGTTAATGAATAAACAAAACATGCTATTAGTTTACAAGGCAACACTTTTATTATTGTAACCCGCGTCCAAAAGACAGGGGTATAAAATTAATAAACTGTTTGTTTTTCTATGGCATCTTTTATCGCCTGAGGGCAATTTAATTCATTATATTTGTTGTTCATAACGTGGCTGATAGAGGTATTAGCTTTGTTTTAATAGCAGTCCATGGTTAATCTAATTTTAAAGTACTTGTGGTTTCGTTCCAATTAAAACAAGGCTTCTTGTCCCCAGCGTTTAAGATACAAATGTTGCGCGCTGAGTTGGTAACCAGCTTTGTGGCTGAGCGGCCTTTCGCGTGTGTTGTGTTGATCCAAGTACCAAAGAAACTGTTTGTGCCTATTTTCATGGCGGTGTTCCGAGCTGGGCACCTAACAACCATTCCTAGTTGCTCACCTAACGTTCTTCGGTTTGGAGTGCCCACCGGGCGCCAAGGGCAGAGTGCGGTATGCGCTTTGTATTAATTGTAAGGTACCCCTTATCATTATTTTAAATGCCGACATAAACAATTGTAGGTACTTCGAATTAGGTCAGATATCTATAGCGTGACAATAAATAGCTGAATTATTTGAGAACCACGTGCTTATTGATACAGGGTGTCCCATAGCGATGAAGATATAAAGAGGAAGTACTTACCTACTGTAATTACATATTGAAAGTAGGAAATTCAACTGAAATATCTTTTTTTTAACTGCATTTGTAGATAATAAAAAGTCGCTTGGCTGCACGAGAATGGAACCGGGCTGAAGGGAAAATGTTAATCACCAATTGAAAAGACAAAATCCCGATTGCTTAGGTACGAAGTAGGTAAGTTGTTAAAGGAACAAAATTAAAATGAAAAATGCTTATTTTTAATTACCTTGACCTATAATTTACGTATAGGCACTCATTAAATTTAATTAATACTCGAGGGGAGGGAATAACCTTGCCCTGACTGTGACTGATTTCCCTGTTATTAATTATAAGGTACATACAAGTGAACCGTCCTACTTCCCAATTATTGTAATTTTGGCCGACTTGTTCACGAAACATTGAATTTTATAACTTGGTAAAACATTTTCCCAAATGATCTTAATTAACTTATTCGAAACATCACTTAAAAGATGGTGAAAACCTCGTTAAAATCCTTGCCGTGGTTTAAAAGAGGTGAGTGAACAAACGCTCAAGTAGACACGAATGTTGACTTTGCTTTTACTCTAATGATGACACTGGTGGTGATTAGGTACCTTCTTCGTTGATATATCACGGTATTTTTTAGTGCAAACAGAATTCCTATTTCTTCTTTTATTTCTTTTACTGTTTGATCCATGAAATTAAAAGGTGCCTACCTTTTTTAATATAGTACATATCATAAAATCAGTTGATAATGTTTTTCCCAATTTTCTCTTTTGGCCGGTTCGATTGTCAGCTGTGGCAATAGAAAAGAACTACGGATGCAGTTTTTTATGATTTTTATTATTTATTCATTAACTTGCATATTAAGGAGATGGACTTCTTCGTTGATCTCTTTGGTACACCCTGTATTTACGAAAAAATGACACTTACCTATACTTACTCCAGTATAGTTCTATGAGCTTGATTTAAAAAATATTAATTTAAAAAATAAGTCGAAATTGTTAAATTAAATAATATTACTTTTATGAGTTTCAAGAAACATCATATGTCTTCAATTACCTACTCAGTAGATACATATGGGTATTTTGTAAAATGTAGTTAAAAAGTAAAACCTAGGTAGTAGTGCATTAATGCACCAGTAGACATTAGAAATTAGATGCAGCATACAGAAAAGCAGTCTTAAAAGACTAAAACCCCTTATTTAAAAAAACACTCAAAACTTACATCGATTTCTGTACAATTTCCTGTCTTATGCTTTTACTAAAATGATATTTTGAGTTTTTTTAGTGTGTCTTGAAAAACCATATGTGTATGTGTAGGTTTAAATTGCGTTTATAAATAAGGGTTTAATGTATTACCAATATTGGTGTACAATAGGGGATATTCATGTTTTTTTTTCTTGTCTTAAATTAATAGCTTACACCTTAACATAGAAAAAAATATTAAAAGGCTTCAAAACACTCTAGATATTTTTAAAAACGAAATTTAAAACATTGAAAAAATTAGAGCAGTTGAAACGCCGCCATTTTGCGCGCGCTTTGCGTGACGTCACACGACACGTCCAGTGGGACTTTACTATGAACTTTTCAGTTATTTCATACATATTTACAGTTTTAATAGCTATAAAACCATGGAAGAAGCCAAAAAATTATCTTATAAGTATTGCATAGTACCGGAGTGCACAAATACTATTCGAAAAACACCCGAGAAAGTGTTTTTTTCGTATTTCAAGTGATGCGAAAATACGAAGACGGTCGTGTAAGGTGATGAGAAGGGATAATATATCTCCTAAATCTTGTTCATATTGTTGTGAAGATCATTTTAACGAAAGTATACTTTATTTATATACAGCTTAATGTGAATTAGTAAAAAGTAAGTTTTGCATTAGCCATTGAACATTAGAAAATTCGGTATAAAATTAACCTACCCTATAAGAAAAGATCAGTAGCTATAACTTTCTATTAAAACTTTATTCCTGTTGTGGTTTTACGAATTTTTATGGTAGTTGATTTATTTCAGGTAAAGGAAGATATAGAAAAATTATATTGAATACAATTTAATAAAAGAGCAAGGAGAAAAATGTACTCTACGGTTGAAGAAAGGAGTTTTGCCACATATTTTTTATATGTAAATGTTTTGGTGTATTTTAAGTAAACTGCTGTGTGCATTTATGAATAAAAATCTATATTATGGTCTTAAATATACTATGAAACATCCTCTGATCTCTGCGCTCGTATAATCGGGTTTCGATGCTGTCTGCGCGCCTACGTCTTTTCTATAGCAATACGTCTCAACTACATATTTGGTCTAGTTTTTGTTTCTTTTCTTTGTATCAATCAAAAACTTCACTTGCCAACCAACCGTTGAACACGCAACATCAAATTGTTAACCACATTAAATCGAATATCAAAGAAGAATCTGTGGTTGTCATTTGCTTTACCACCACAACCCACATCGCGCCTTGGAAACGTGACAGATGCAAAATTATATGCTATCATAAATGCACCTGTTCTCGGTAGATTGTCCTAATGTGCTATGACAGAACCAGCTTCAGTCATCGTCATAGATTCACTACCAATCTAAACTAAACTTCATTACAATCAGCACAAGAATATAGATTAAATTTATTTATTTTTTTCACAAAAACTTGTAAAACAGTATAAGTTTCGACGCTGATGAATGCAATGTCGTGTCAGATGACGTCACATTACGTTCGACCAATGGTGGCCCGTTTTGGAAGTTTGAATTTCGCTCCCTTATTTTGCACTTTTTAAATATTATTTTAGGGGTTTAAATAATAAATAAATTAAAAAAAAACTTTTGCATCATAATATAACGATAATAAGTATTCAAGAAAAAAATATTTTAGGCCATTTAAAATTTTATGCATATCCCCTATTGCTTAGGTAGGTACCTACTAATAAGGATTCTAGATTAATATTTTTTCTGTATGTTAGTGAAATTGGTCATAAGTTGTTAGTTACTCTTTAAGTAAAATTTCATTTTAATTTTAGGAAGATGAAATACTTGACTACTATCAAGTTCCAAATCGCCATATGGGATCCAAACCTCATTGGCATGTTATTCCTACCGTTATCGCTGGCCAATTTTCCATATTGTTTACACAATTTTTTAATATACATGTCTAACTAATATAGAAAGAGATATTTTATTTGCAAAAAAAATAGACTACAACAATAGTGTGAGTAATTTCAGGGTAAGGTTAGTACGAGGGCAATAAACAAAACCTTCCTAAAACAGGAAGAAATTAATAAACATCATGAAGTAAAAATGTAACTACATACTAACAAGGTTGCTGGGTCAACATCCAGCCGCTGGGCGACAAAGATTTTCAGAAAAAAAAAGATTGTAAACTTAAGAATTAAAAAAAATAACAATGTTCAGAACGTACAAACCATGTTAAAACATGTACCTATTTATATACCTAGGAAAAAAAAACAGTTTCAATGTTCAGAACAAATTTTCTTATCAACCCTAATTAACAAGAAACCCGATTAGTCTCATTAATTTGCGAGAACTAATTGAAACCAACTTGCTTATGAGAAACAATTACTTTTTATTGTTTACGTGCACCACACAAGGTAAAATCCGACAGTGAAATAAAAGCAATTATACAGAATGGTTGTGACACTCTCCATCCGATATAAACAACACAAAAGCATTGATTAATTCTTGTATAAAATGTCAAAACAATAATCGAGCGAACCAAATGCATTTCTCAGATCGATATATTTGAAAGGCATGAATTCTTATCGTTTTGCCTTTTTAATCAGTGTCACAGTTAATATGATTCAGTTTTCATTGTCACGTGAACTATTTGTATTCAATGTGCCGACTAATAAAAACATAGTTCTACCGGTTCGGAATCAACCGCGCCAAAGTTGTCAAAACCAGCACCCTACTACCAGTAAGCTGCAATACTTATACGCGCAATCAGCAGCAGCCAACATAAGAATAAAAAATGCTAATCCTACACAGTATATTGTCTATAAAAGGAGGCTGATATGCCAAAATAGAGATAATCAAAACACGCACAGAGAACCAAGCAACAAGAAGAGTGAAAGTAATAGAGACAGCGAAGTTGATAAACTCAACTTACATCCTTTCCATCAATCTGAAATATCTACCACGAACCAGCCTTGGACATACAATGACAATATCACACCTAGTGCCACTGAAAGTCCAAGACATGGAACTGAAAATACTAATACTTTAAGTAGCCATAACCATGTCCAAAACACAATTAAAATGCTCAGAACCTTACAAAAGAATAGTAACATTCTTCATAACCTTTGGAGAACAAAAAACGTTCAGCAACTAATTAATACTACAATCAAAACAAATAATAAAACTGAAAATCATAAAGGCATTGAGGCAAATGAAAAATATGATCTTAAACCTGAAACACAATCTGAAAATATACTTCTCAATGATATGACTTATTCCACTAGTAATGAAAACTGCACATCTAAAAATAGTTCAGCTATAATTAACTATCGTTTATTGAATAGCAATAAAGTTTATCCTGAAATAAATAGTACTGAGACCCTTTACGAAAAATTCAAGCACAACGTGGATAATTTGGAACGAAAATTTTACAAGGTATGTGAATACTTATATTCCTACTTGGGCAGTTTCTTTTTTTTTGCAAAATGCAACCTTTTTGTTCGATGAGTGACTTGTTCGAGAAAGACAATGATTTAAAGTATCAAAATCTGTAGTAAATGAATGGAAGCTCGTATTTGAAGCATGGAAATAGGAAAGAAAATATAATAAAGCATTTAACATTCTTTAGGTAACTTTCGATAAGCTTTCTGCTAACAGTCCTGCGGGTCGAAAAGAAAACGGTATTAGTTTTGCTCAATCGGGACTTTTCCTGCACTTGGTTTTGATGGCGCTATCTATGACTGTTGATACGGAAACAAAATATGAAATTGAAAAGTGTCTCGACTTTGAAGTATCAGAAACGGTAAGAATATCCTTTAGTTTTCAGCTTTCATCAATTAAAATTGTCATTTAGGTTGTATATCACCTACCTAATTAACATAAGTTTGGACAGGACAGATTAGAAATGTTACAATATGTGTTATCAATGTTACCCACGTCTGACGATGAACTAAAATTTCGCTGGTCTACGAGGTTGATATTAAGCCCCAAAATTAATTTAGAAAGTAAATTTAATGATGTCAAAAATGCAATGAAACTAAAACTCCACACACTGAACGAGACTACAAAGGTTGAACAGGTGATGAATTTTCTGAACAATTTGGTAAGTCACATACGCGTTAATATTTTTTCCTATATTGGGCCTTAGTATGTATACTTATAGGTAGTATCATTGTAGGTAGAGTTAGATTCTGGTGGAGCAATGCAAAACACGTTTGATGAGGAAGAGTTATCAAGCGGGGTGTCGGGTGTGTTGATCTCGATGCTGTACGTCCGAGCTCGCTGGCGGTCTGCGCCCACGCTGCTCAACGGGACCCGCTTGTTCCGAGACGCGCCCGACGCTACTCCCGACCGCACCTTCGGAGCCATACGCATTAACGACGTCATGCAATATGCAGAGCTCAATGAATGGGACGCCGAGGTAATTCAAACATTTATTAATTTAACACTTATTCATTAATCGCGTGGAATGTAACATAACAGCAAAACCATATAAGTTAAAAACGATATTATAAAGATTACACTATTGAGAACATTTGCGATCTGGAACCAATCAGATGTAGCACGAGTCCTGTCTTCGTTTGCGGTAGAAGAGGCTCCGTCTTCAGCTAGCACCTTGACATCGCTGATATCACTCGGATCGAACTCCGTGAAGACTACGTACTTGCCGGGGCCGCTCGTTACCAGTCTGCCTATTGACACGATCCACGAAGGAGGTGGCACAGCACGCCGTCTCAAAGACATTAGAAATAGAGTACTCAGAATAGCAAATAATGTCACCACCATAGAATCTCTCACGAACAGCAA
Organism: Emmelina monodactyla; assembly: GCA_916618145.1. Lineage (NCBI taxonomy): Eukaryota > Metazoa > Arthropoda > Insecta > Lepidoptera > Pterophoridae > Emmelina > Emmelina monodactyla. The sequence continues at coordinate 6,674,454 of OU745304.1, read as the reverse complement.
AATAATTGGCGTATCGTAGCTATGCTTAGGTATATCATAACCGATTTCAGTTAGAAATAGAAAGTGTCCAAAGAGACTAAAACATGTGAGACACAGCCGGGTGTTGTCTTTGATGTCGAGTAACATGGCACTTAGTGTAATGAGTACGAGCACCACGGACGGCACTACGACGATAGCGGCGGGGCCTGCTGCTTCTCTCTTTAGATAGAAAGTGTAGCTTAACATTGGATAAGTGTTATTTGGAGAGCCATCGTAGATACCAGGCCTACGCTCGTTAACAACTTTTAGCAGCTTCCACCCTGGTCCATCTTGGTAGTCGTCACGATTGACTGGTTTTTTCTCGTAAAATGTGAAATTGATTTGTTCCCCGGTATTCATCCACGAGCCGAAATGTAGGGCGCACTTTTGTTCATCGTAAGGCCAGTATCGTAATGATGTGCGGCAGATCCCCGAGTGGGTGTTTTGGGGCACGCAAGTGACCGTTCCGTCGTTGCTCAGCAAGCAAGTTGTGTAGATCGAGTCTGAAGGGTATGTCGTGGCATCTGCGTTGAACAGCGACAATCGCGGAGTCCATATCTCGTGACTTTCAATCTGTGTGTCCTGTATACCTCCGTAGTCTGCTGGTTTCCATGTCAGCAGCTCATCCTTCCACGACAGCACCATCCAGCTGTGCACCGTAAACGTTTCCTCCAGGGAGTCGAAACTGATGTATTTCAGTGCGATGCGGACTTTGACGGTAACAGTTTTTTTGTGGTCCTTTACCGGCCGGTAATCTGAGTTGTAACCGCATGTGAGGTCTTTGTGTAATGTTGCTTCGTCGTGTAGAGGCTGTTCGCGTTCGGCTGGACAGTCGTGGCCCGTGGTTACATGTATGTAAAGGAGCACAAAGGCTGCTAGATGAATCGTAGCGGTCACCATGATGCTAGCGACTGGAATAATGCCATTCGACACACAACAGCTCGACACAGTCATTGAAATACGACACCGTAAACCGCCCACAACGATAGGCTTTTGATAATCAACAATACCTACAGTATCAATTACATAATGTTTATCTGTGTGTAAAAACCGTATAGCTGTAATGATCCGTAGGTATCTATTATGTTATACTTAAATACTTGATGCTGCGCGAGCGCAAATACTTGTGTGTTGCGGATTTAACAGCATGTGTTTAAAACTATGCATACGTTAGTCGATCTCTAAATAGTACTTACAGTTATGAGCAAAGTTATTATACGTATATATCTCTTGCTATAAACATTTTAATACGTTTTTCACTACTTACTCGAAGTTCATTAAAAAGGGATATAAACCTGATAAATTTCATAAACACTTTTTAGGAGGTCAAAATCTTAATTAGGTAGTTTTGGGAAATTGCACCCGAGCTAAATGCAGGCCACTAGAAATTTTGAGAAAAAAATTCGAACATACATGCCGAATGAAAAAGAAAACACAACTTATGCTTACAATAGCCTACAGCGTTACTTCTTCTTTTGTTAGTTGACGAAGACGACTACAAATCTGCTTACACCTATCACAATTTCCTCAAGGCAATCGAGATACCGTACGCTACACCCGGTCTAACCCTGCTAATCCTTGTGCCCCGCGACTCCTCGCTCCGCCGCCTGACGCGGCTGGTGGCCACCACCACCCTGGACGCCGTCGCACGCAGGATGCACGGCGTCCGGACCGCGGTCACCGTGCCGCTGTACACGCTGCGGATGACGCTGCTGCTGCCCAGCAAGTTGGAAGCCGTAAGTGCTTTGCCAGTTTTTTTTTTATAATATAGCAAAGCAAACGAGCATGCGGGTCACCTGATGGTAAGTGATCACCGCCGCCCATGACTACCCGCAACACTGTGGGTGTTGGGGGTGTGTTGCTGAGACTTGCTACTTGGTACAATCTTAAAAAATGTGTAGAGTGATAGTCATCGCATATTTATAATACTCCTTTGGTGGCCATAACATAAGTAACACATAACTGCGTACGGCCGGCGGAAGCAAGCAACGCCGATCCTAGAACGCACTAGCAAATTTTGTACTTCTATGGCACTACTAAAATTATCCTATTGGCTGCGCGAGTTTTCGTTTAGTACGCTCTGCTACCGTCTCTTTTACCCCCAAACTTACCATTAATAATTCAAAAACTAAAGTATTTTTTCATTTTATAAGAGTAAGACCAATATTGTAACCATCTTAATTAGTAACCATGCTTTATCAACAACAAAAATTCTTCACCATCAAGCAACAATTTGGTTATTCCATTTAAAACATCTTCTGAAACAATATTTCCTTCAGTCCATTTAGTTAGGTATTATACTTACAAAATAATGTTAACCTGTTTTTCATTAGACAATATGGAAAAGAAATTCGAGGCCTTCCCACTTCATTGAAGGACGTTTAACACTGCCCCTGATAGCAGACAGTCGCAGTAATTATTTCAGAAGTTGCTATTATCGTGCTATATAATATCAAGTTATTATGAAATTACTCTAATAATTTAGACGATTACAGAAATGCAATATTTTCAACCTCTTATCATTTATTTCTTTTTACGTTCCGTTTAGTTTATTATATAGTAATGGAATACCTTACCAAATGTGGTATGTATTAATTACACTTAATTAAATTTTAACAAAACAAGCGTTTAGCTTTGGTAATTGTTTTAATAAATCGTTGGGAAAGAAAAGGTGGAAAAAATAACAACTGTTAACTTAAAACTCCGTTCACATCACTTGTTTTAGCGTTGTAATAATCAATAGTTAGCTAGTTGCGTGTTCCGTAATAGTATTTTATAGAGCAAACTTTTTGGGGTCCTTAACGAGAGAAGGAACTGAACCATTTGCTTCTTAACTTCAATTAAAGGACACTGTACTGTTAAAGAAAACCTTTAGCGGTTGTGTACTTACGTAAGGTCCTAGTTATTGTGTTCCACTGTTAAATTTTAAGAACTAACTTTACTATATCACTATTTCAGAGGCTGACTATTTATTAACTTAAGATCTACATATATTTTACAAAAGTTTAATAACCAATCTGTACGTATTAGGACTCTTATTGTCAGTTTAAGTTTACAGAAAACCATAGTTCTCTTGTAAAGATCTGCTGAACAGTCATTTTGAAGTTTCGTTAATTCAGAAATAGGTGAATATAAAAAAAAACTTAACACCTATGTAGGTAAATTTTCGAAATGACGTTCCGCAGATTACATTGCTAGCAAATTACAGTTTTTCACATCTTTATATGCTATAACTAACGTACCTAGGCATCTTGCGAGTATGTATGTAGTTGTGAGTCACACAATCATGTCTAGACAATAGGGTTAATTTTTTAACAGTCTTGTTTACGATCCATAATACAAAGAACGGTACCTATTGAGTCAGCTTTATATTCTGGAGGCTAGCGACAGGTAAAATTCTTTGCTAGTAGATCATATAGGAGAACTCAAGTTAACTAAAGTTTAGGCCGTTCGTAAGTTACCTTATACAGGGTGATTGGTAATGCGATACATTCCTTCTAAGAGGTTAAAGTAGAGCTTATATGCAGTCAATAAAGGCATATCATGCCATGTCCGAAAATTGATAATTTCTGAGATATGCAACATTTAAGATTTTTGATAAAAAACCCCATTTTCGAAGTTCAAATGAATCCTTTTAGTGAAAAATTCAAAATTAAGTTTAATTTTTTGTTGTTTTATGGTAGCATGATAACTAAAATGATATTTCAGATTCAAATTTGCTAAAAATAATCGTCCTTATTTTAGAAAAAGTCAAGAAACGAAGAACAACTTTTAAAAAAAGTTAAGTCTTATGGCAATTAAAAGCGATTTTCTAAAAAAAAATCCAAATAATGTTGCGTACAAATTACATAAAAAACTTCCCCACTTCATTAGCTATTCAAAAAGGTACATTTGTCATACTTAAACTAAGTATTTGATTGACAACTCTACTAATAAAAGAAGTAACCTCTCTCTTAGAACGCCTCTACATTGTGGTTATCGCGACCTTTTGCAGTGTTTTCTTTGTTTGATGTCGACGTCTTGCACAGGGATAATGCAATAACATTCAGATCTACCGTTAAATAAAATAAATTTCCTGAAAAGCCAAGCCTTCAAGTGTGTAGCTTTTGCGGTTAATTAGAAAAAGAGAGTATGCTGAGTGCGGAAAAAGTTACTTCTATTAAAAGAAAGAAAGCTAACTACATCTTTTTTCATTAATCACTACACATCACTTGTTGTTTTTTCTTTGGTCGATGTCGCCAACTCTTGTGGTGGTTGCTAGATTTATGCGAAAAACATCTATCATTTCTTCGTCTACTTCGCCAAATTCTAGGTCTACTAGATTCACTTGTTCGGGCGGATACAAGCTTAATTTTTCTGAGACGTCGATACTTCCCCAAAACACTCTAACGTTTGACACACGTCGATTACGGAAACGCAACAAGTATTTTTTTTGCTGTGACAGCGTTGCCGTTACACAATACGTAAATAAGAAGAATGTCTGAGTATTCTTCATTACAAAAGGCCCTCGCCCACAGCAAATTTTTGTAGCGATGCTGTCGTGCGTTCGCATCGATATCGTAGACTAGCAGTCGCTGACTGTTTTCCTTCATAGCCACGATTCAGTCGCGATGCGTTAGTATTGTCTTTACATCGATACAGTTGCGATAATGTAGCGCGTTGCAAATTCGACTAACAAGCGTTTACTTAACGCGCGACAGCATCGCTACAAAAAGTCTTCGAAGGCAAGGATCTTAAATGATACCATTTCAAGAGTTCTTAATGAAAATATGCGGTTAGATTTCTTTTAGTAAAGGTCACTTTTTTCGCGCTTAACACATGTTTTTCTATTTGACTGCTAAGGCTGCACACTTGAAGCTTTGGCTTTTTACAATATTTATTTATTTAACGGCAGAGTTTAATGTTATTGCATTATCCCTGTGCAAAACGGCGACATCATGGACTCAAGAAAACACTGCAAAAGTGCGCTGTAACCACAAAGTAGAGGCGTTCTAAGAGAGAGGTTACTTCTTTTATTAGTAGAGTTGTCAATCAAATACTTAGTTTTAGTATGATAAATGTACCTTTTTGAATAGCTTATGAATTGGGGAAGTTTTTTATGTAATTTGTACGCAACATTATTTGGACTTTTTTTTAGAAAAACGCTTTTTATTGCCATAAGACTTAACTTTTTTCAAAAGTTGTTCTTTGTTTCTTGACTTTTTCTAAAATAAGGACGATTAATTTTAGCAAATTTGAATCTAAAATGTAATTATAATTATCAAGCTACCATAAAACAACAAAACATTAAACTTAATTTTGAATTTTTCTCTAAAAGGATTCATTTGAACTTTGAAAATGGGGTTTTTTATAAAAAAACTTAAATGTTGCATATCTCAGAAATTATCAATTTTCGGACATAGCATATTATGCCTTAATCGACTGCAAATAAGCTCTACTTTAACCTCTTAGAAGGAATGTATCGCATTACCAATCACCCTGTATACGTAGGTGCCAGATTATTTATATTTTTTATAAAATTATCTTTGAGTTACAGTTTCCTTATTATGTTTGTTCAAGGATAGTGGTTCAGGAGTATCACAAGAGAGATCGCGGTTTATTACATTTTCACCTTAACTATTTATAGGCACGCACGATTACAATTATTATAATGCTTATCGGCAAAACGTGAATAAAATACTTCTTCTTATCGTGTGATGAATATGCCTTTGCAGCACATATTCATCTACTCGTAGTGTCAGAGTTTCAGGAACTGCCGGTTATGGCCCCTGAGATGATTCTGTAGAGTTGTGGATTTATTTAGGATGACTATAGATACCTGACTTGGCTTGACGAAGAGTAGGTACAGAGTAGATTACCTAGGTACTATGCCACGTTAAAAATAATAAATTTTAAATAAAATGTATAACGAAATACACACATTTTAAATATGTAGGTATGTAGTGAGATAATTAAATATTGTAATAAAAACTGGAGTAAAAACTGCTGAACAGATTTGTATGAAATTTGGTACATTGGTATAGGTCCCTTTACAGGGGGCAATCTAACAATTCCACGGTAAAGTTCTTTAAACCGCTAGTGAAACCGCAGGGCGATAATGTAGTTGAAATAAATTAATCATGCTGTGTCAAAACAATACTTGCAATCTTTCGGGACTTAAACAGAATATAGTCCATTATATTAATGACCAAACTAATTTGATCATGCACTAATTAATAATGTAATATTTGCCTGATAAGCAGTCCAATACCGAGGGATCATATTTTTTACAGATGGGCGTTACCAAACTCGTGGATAGGAACGCGACCGGCGCCGGCGCATTGCAACTGTCCCACGCGATACAACGAATCATGTTCTGGTCGGAGGCGGGCAGAAATGCTTTCAAAGATGATGGTTTGTATGTTTTACTAATGACAAGGGGCAAATCAGTTTTCTAGTAAACCACTGAAGCTGCTTAGCAGATTCGGTGAACAAGCCGTTAAAGTGCAAGTGCAAACGTTATTTTGAGTTACTTTTTTGAACTAAAAATAACCCATGAATAAGCAAAACATTGTCGAACAACATTGCCATAATTAAATGTCAATACTTCCATAACGTTTCAGTACGTAGGGACACTCTACTTGTATTGATTGACATCATTACCTAATGAATGACGTAAAACGACAGGTTTCACAACTTATTGCTTAAATGAATTATTATGAATTAGTCTCCAGACCTCATAATATTGCATAATACTTATGGTGAGTTACAGGATTTCATTTAAAAATTAAATAACTCGTAGGTACAAAATAATGTGGGCGTACGATTTACATGGCTTGGTTTCGTTCATCGCCCAATTTACTATAGTAACTCGACGAGTCATTTTTATTACGACAAGATTACAAGATACTAGTGGCCACCTGCGACTCCGTCCGCGTGGAAGTCGGTTTCCCGTGGGAATGAGAAGTTTTCCCGCGGTAAAAAGTACCCTATGTGTTATTCTGATGTATAACCTATATTACTGTAAAGTTTCATCCAAATCCGACCAGGAGTTTTTAGTGAAAGAGTAACAAATATCCATACGTCCATACATACTTACAAACTTTCTCGTTTATAATATTAGTAGGATTGAACGAAGTTGGTTTTTGTTAATAATCTTATTTTAACAAAGTTTTCTGAATATATTGCTAATATTGGTCACATCAACAATTTCAAAACTATTCTCGACAAATGATAGAAAATTAATATGTTTTTATAAATTACTAGTGGCTGCCCGCGACTACATACGCGCGGAAGTCGGTTTCCCGTGGGAATGAGAAGTTTTCCCGCGGTAAAAGTACCCTATGTCCTTTCCCAAGTTCAGTTCTTTCTTCATACCAAATTTCATCAAAATCGGTTCAGTGGTTTAGGCGTGAAAGCGTAACAGACAGACAGACAGAGTTACTTTCGCATTTATAATATTAGTAGGGATGTATACGTTTACATATATTTTAGGGCTTCGCCACAAATTGTTTATGCGAAACTGAACCTAAAACAGTTTGAAGAACGTTGTTCTAATTGAATGCCTACCTAGGTACATCCATCAAATGGCGATGTTGCACACCTTGCAAAAATGTCAATCTGAGTTAAGAGTTATGCTTTTCTAATACAAGATCTTCAAAGATCAGTGATTGAGCACGGTTCTGTTGTGGTTCGATTACCGTTAGGAACTATTTTAGAAAAATCTTTAAAAAATTTGTTACGTTACTAGGTTTTGTCTTAGACCACTTTTACTTAGCGACCATATAATTTTTAGATTTAATATTATATCTATTATTTCCAGGTATTGAATGGGACGAGCCCCCGGAGCTAGAGTTGGTCATAGATCGACCCTACATATTCTTCGTTAGATGGAATGGCTTGACCCTTCTATCAGGGAACTTTGTATTGTAACTCTAAAATGACTAAAGAAAATTGTAGTCAACTTACTAGAAATAAAAATATATTTAAAATCCGACTGTGTTTTATGTATAGGTAGTACTTAAGGGTTTTATATATTTTTTTAATGAATTATTTATTTATATTTGAAAATTTCACCAATTTGAATACACATTTATTTTCATAAAAAGTTTCTCAAAAGTACTATTCCTGTTATGGGCAGAATATATTCGCAAGAAGCTTCGGCAGATAAGTAAAAATACCCATACTTTTTGTTTTATAGGTGCTTATTTTATACAGATTGAAGTCTAAGCAATAACTGGAAATAATTCACCTTCGACAAACAGGTTTCTAATCTAATAATTGTTATTTAATATAACAGGAAAACCTACTTACTAATATTATAAAGCTGAGAAGTTTTTTGGTTTGAACGCGCTACTACTGGTATCTCAGGTAGGTACTACTGGTTCGTGTTTGTTGTTGAATGTCCATTTATTGAGAAAGGCTTTTCTTTATCATCGAAAGTACACAACTCCCTCGGGAAAAGCAATGTAACGGCTGTAAACCGCAAGGCAGAAAGTTAGTATGACATCTAGCCACCTACGTGTCAACAATCAGCTAATACCTATTGTAAAATAAAAGTTTCAATTAAAGCATTATTAGGCACGTGTTTGATTGTATTGTCCTTTCCACTTTTCATGTCGTTACTACAACGACTCAACACAAATCGGTGCTAGCTTGAGTTTATATGCCACTAAAAGGCACGAAGAGCTAAGTTTCATAAGATCTATCTAAATAAAAAGATAAAAAAGACTGTTACGTTTTGGACCCCTTTTATCCTTAATATATAATGTATATTTAATTATTACTTATATTCTGTGACACTCATTTGTCATATCTTTGAATGAAACAATTATTTATAGGAATTACAATACGTGATTACTTAAACCACATCAATAAGTATCAAGGAAAGTGTTTCTAAAGGTAGGTACTTGTCTAAGACCAATGATATTATGTACGTTTAAGGGTTAAATAGATATGACTGGCATTATATGTTAAATAGATATGACTGAGAAGGACCCCAATCAGGGTCTCTGCTTCACCCGAATTCGTATAAGGACAACAGGGATCATCACTGAGACCAAACTTGGCATCAACTAAAAATCTTTAGTAAATATAAATAATAAAAAGGTTTATTTAAAAACATAAAGGGCTACCAATAAACTTAAATTAGGCTTACAATTTTAATTAATGTGCATGTTGGTGGTTATTGTGATGTCTTGTCAATTCCTCGATTCCCTTACAATAATGTTAAGACTAGTAGAATACTTCATGTGTATTTTGGAATACTGCTTCCTGAAAAGAAAAAAATTAAAATCTATTTACTCTAAATAAAAAAACCAAACCAAACAATACACTCTCATTAAAATAAGACTACACAACTCACTGTTATGTTTAAAAATCAGAAATATAAAAAGAATATGATTATTATGTAAGTCAACAAAAATGGCATAAATAAAATAAATAATTAATAATACATATTTCATAATGCAGATATTTATTCAATTGAAATTTATTGAGTGTAATTACATTTTATCTTAGGTAATTATTTTTTAACTTGACATTATTTTTGAATAATATACTCATTGACTAGTATTATAATTATAATACCTAACTCACGAAATAAAAACAAACAGCTCAAATAAATTTTTTGAAGCAATTTCATCCTTTGTTAGAATGAATACTATGTAACACTTTAAACAATTTCATTTCATTTCCTATAGTATAAGATAGGTTGGTATATGTTTATGGACATCTTTACACACAGCAGTGGTGGCTGTTATACTTTTTAACATCAAACATTTACATATTATTAAATTTCATTACGACAAAAAGGACATAAGTAGCCTAAAAAAGGAAAAACATGAAAATTGGAATGAACAACTTACAATTACAACATTTTAAGTGCAACAATTATTGTAGTATGTTATGTAAGCTATTTTAAAACTGGCACTATTGATCTTGAAGCAAACTTTAAAAGAGACATACTTACATACTGTTTACCTAAGTGTTAGCTTTAGAAATTAACTTTACACATTTTCATAAGAGAAATAAGTTGACAAAGTGACATAATGAATGGCCATTGCTACTGTACAAAATCTTTGGAGTATTCATATATTCATGATATTCTACTTATTTCCAATCCCCCCAGTATTTCCACTACAAGCAAGGTATTAAATGGCTTCACTGAATTCTAGCTTCCTAAAGTAGGCTTTTAGGTTTTTTACAGTCCTAAACATTATCTCATAAGATCATTGGTCAACAACTAATTTTTCAGTCCATCACTACTAAATAAACATATTTTTAAGAGTATGGCTTTTGTTTTAATTGTTTATTACTTAAAATGGAAGTTGCCATCAGCATTAAATATGAAAGCGAAATAATTAACTAATTTCATTAGAATTCTAGGCAAGAAAAATGTGTCATATTTGTTGATAAATTATATTATACATAAAATTATCCATTATTTCATTAGTAAATTGTGAATGGCATGCTGCCAATGGACACATTGCACACACTGAAACATGATGAATGAAAATAGGTAATACTGGACATATATTTATGTGGTTTCCTTAGAATTATTTTTGAAGACTTCTAGTAACATACCTAACAATTTGTATTATCTACATGTTTATTGTTTAGCATCTCGGAATGTCTAATGTCACAGCGCAAGCCATGCTATCAGAACATGTGGTTATACACCACATCTTGAAGCTAATTTGTGGAAATTCATAACTATCTACTAATTACTCAACAATGTTACCATCCGTGAACATAAAACCTAGAAAAGATTAAATTATAAAAGAAATTAATCATTTTGATAATACAGGCAACCACAGATTACTGTGTTAACAGATAAGATATACTAAAAATTAATAATTTAGGTTTGTCTAAATTTAAGGCAACAAATTTAATCATAATAAAATAATTTTAGTTGTAAAGCATTGTAGGAGTAAAATGTTACTGAACGCATCAATTGTTGTTTTAATCCAAAAGACTACTGAAGTCTTAAAAAGCTACATCATTGCTAATGGAATCTTTAGTGTTCCTATTGACAATGTTAATACAGATACAAGTTTATATTCTTTGTTAAATTTCCATTTTCAGTTTTAAATTTACCTTCAGCTTTAATCACTTGGATAATTAATGTGAAATGCCATAGTTAACCCCACCTGTGTTGAGCCCTGTGCTCTCTGAGATGCCTCCGGCAGCTGGCGGCGGCGGCATGGCGATCGGCGGCGCATTCTCCGGAGGCGCAGGCCTTCCTTCGGCGCCGGGCTGTGACGTCACTGGCTGGACGCCGTCGGAGTCATCGCGCTCCAGCGTGTGGTAATCTCCGGAATCTTCGGGTGGGCGTGGCTTACACTTGCCACAGCAGCAGTTGCAGCAGCAGCACAAACAGCAGCAGCAGTAACATCCGGTCAATATGCCGCAAACGATAACCAAGGCCTTGCACCAAGTACTTGTCACCACGAAGTAAGCGTTGACGTTTTCTTCTCCAAATTGCTCAGCAATATACAAGCCCAGCGAGCCGTAGTTATCATATATATTTCGTTTAGTAGCATCGCTTAGAATTGTGTGAGCTCTATTGACTTCTTTGAACTTATCTGATGCTTCTGGATTGTTAGGGTTTTTGTCTGGATGATATTTTAGTGCCAATTTTCGGTAGCTCTTTTTCACATCGTCTGCGGTTGCGGTCTTGGGAACTTGCAGAATTAAATAGAGACTATCACCAGCCGTGGACAGTTTCCTTTTATCCATTTTTGTGATTTTGTCTTAAAACAGTATAACAATAAATGTTAAGTTACGAATAATTCAATCCAAAATCTTTTTACTGCATCACAAATTAATACGATATCGTTTTCATTCTTTCTTTAACGAACGATGTCTTCACGTTTCATTCATTCATTCTCTGCTTTATCTGACTCATTCGCAGAACTTTGTTTCTAGAGAAGGCTTCCAAACTTTTTCTTCTCGGAATGAGAATACACGTATTTCAAAATTTAACTTATTTCATCAATGCTACTTTTGACGTGACAACGTCTTATAATTCGATCGGAGCCGGCTGCACGCACTAAAAACATGACTCATGCGGCGTTACCTCGCTCTGAGGCGTTCCAATTAAGTGCAAGCGAGAGCGTGGAACGAGCGACAAAGAGGCACAGTCGGCCTCCGCGTTCGGCAGCGTTCGACATCTTAAGACGTTGTCACGTTCAACTATCGTCAGTAAACCGAATTTACAGACAACCGATTATTTTTTTTTTAAATGTTAAGATTAGATCTCGCTGTAGAACTTTTAAAACATTAAAACGAATCGCACAACAATATAAAATTATACTTTATATTATACTAGTGGCCGCCCGCGACTCCGTTCGCGTGGAAGTCGGTAAAAGTACGTAAGTAAAAAGTACCTTATGTGTTATTCTGTACCTATGTTACTGCAAAGTTTCATTCAAATCCATCCAGTAGTTTCTACATGATAGAGTAACAAACATCTATACATCCATACATACTCACAAAATTTCACATTTATAATATTATACTTAGTAGGATTATAAGGTACTAAAATATATGAATGGAATGGAAACAATTTTTGGCTCTTTCAAATTTTGTAAGAAATCATGCGGTTATTTGATGTTCTGCTCCTTAATTTTATTACTAAATTTGAATGTTTTAAAACAAAAAAGGGTAAAAGTATCTTCAAATCAGATCTAGAAAATCAAATCTTTCATTTTCAGTAACTTAACTGCTTTAAAAAAACTTGTTTTTAACATGCATCTTTTGACAACCAGCGACCTTAAAACGTTGGAATTCTTAAATTAATAAAAAAAATCGATATCTAACCCACTGCTTTTTAGCTTGCCTTCCAAAAAATAAATAAAATAAATATCTATTATTTATTTACATTGTGATGTAGGTAAAGCTGAGCAAACTTTAAAAAGTAAATATATTCTTTACTGTAGAAATCAGATACCTATTTTATTGTTAACCCACATACAACTTGTAAACACCCATTATTATTCACTTAAAAGTAGATAGACCGCCGCCGCCGCTGAATTTACCGAGGATCCCTGACGATCCTATTTGGTCCACTTTGGGAATCACTGTTTCGGAGACTCCACTCCAGTCAAAAAGTATAAGTAATTGCCAGCTAAAATGAAGAAAGCTCTTAAGACTATTTTTCTGAAGATAAGGAGATACCCTTAAAGATCATTTTTGTTCACCATGTACATAATTATGGAAAAATGGTCTCAACAAGAGCAAGCAACAAGAGAATTAATGATTGATACGGCGCGGCTGTATGGCATATCTTTTTTTTTCTGCTCCGAAGAGCGAACTTTAAAATATTGAACGATTATTTGACTGATGCCTTTGACTGACATTGACGTGACAGGTTTTTGTTTATTATTGATTTGGTAATTGCTAGCTACAAATCTATTTGCAACAATAGGCTAGTGTAAAAATATTTAAATTTGAGTAAGTTTGGGACTGGTAACAGCAAATTATTGATCAGTAGTTCTGTAACAGTGTTTTTCTATGTATTGTATGGACTTTTAGATACTACGTAAAATCGGCATCCGTTAAGGTTAGAATAATTGATATCAATGGTTAGAATCGTCGGCTTTTCAGTTATTGTGGGTATGGTGGTATGGTATAGATAGTGTAGAAAAAAAATTAAGATAACCAGTCTAAAAGTTTGATTTAAAACTTTGCTCGAACATGCATAAAAAGTAACTGTCATTTTTTATTTATAATATTCTATTTAATATTTTTCTAGATTTCTTGCAAATAAATATCATCTAAAAATATAATTTTAAATAGTTCCCTACCTGGTATAATAACCGTTTTATTCTAGGTACTAGGTAATATGGCATTAAGATTCAATAAATTATTTAAATTTTACCAAAATACCCTTGGCCGTCGACCAATGCTGACCCAAGCTATCCAGGTTGGGGTTTTAATGGGTACAGGCGATGCAATATCTCAACTGCTAGTTGAAAAGACCTCATTTAAAAGCTTTGATACTGTGAGGACCTTGAGATTTGCATCTATAGGATGTTTTATGGTGGTGAGTTTAAATAAAAATCTTTTATATCTTTCATATTGTACTTGCACAGATTAAAAAAAGTTTTTTGTTCTAGGGTCCAGTTTTAAGAGTCTGGTATGGAGTTTTAAACCGATATGTTGGTTCCAGTGGTACAACAGTAGCACTTAAGAAAGTTTTTTTTGATCAAGCATTGTTTGCACCAAGTTTCATCATTTGTTTATTATCAGTTGTAGGTTTTACTCAAGGTAAAGAGTGGACACATATCAAAAAGGATATGGAAAGTAATTATGTAGATGTTTTGAAAACTAATTACTTGATCTGGCCTTGGGTGCAACTTGGAAACTTTTATTATGTTCCATTACATTATCAGGTGTTAGTTGCACAAGTTGTAGCTTTGTTTTGGAACACATACTTGTCTTGGAAAACAAATAAAAGTTTGAAAAAAGATATACAAATTTTAGAAAAACAGTAATTGATGAATAATCTTAAGTTTGAAATGATTAGTTAGTTGTTTGTTTTAGAATCTTTTAAATTATACTTAAAAGTAAGTTATTTCATACTTATTGATAATTTGTAAAGATAGAGATTAATTACCTACTGCTTATCTTACTACATCAGCTCACTTTGTGTCTAACTAATAAGACATTATTTAAATATGTAGTTATTTTTATTATAAGTAAGTAAGTAAACTTTATTTCGTTAGTCTGTTTTTTCAACTTGGCATACAAAGAAGTGAAGCTATGTTTGAAAATGGGGCTAATTAACCAAAGAGAATTCATGCCAGTTACCAACATTTTTATAATTATTCTACCTATAAACATTGTAATAGAGGTTCCTCCTCCCAGTACATTGTCTGTAGGGACCTTAATAAAATAACTTTTAGGTGATGTTTGTTATTTTATATATTTGTACCCAATTTTTTTACTACAAACTTACAAATGACCACACAGTGGGAAGTATAGACGAGTGTAATAAACTTGCAAGGAAGACACAATGTCGTTGCATAATAGTACCTACCGTAAAAGTGATTATATTTATTGCAACGGTTTTTCAATATTATTACAATTCCAAAACCAAAGAAGAAATCGTCAATATTTTAAGGTTTACTAAACAAAAAAAACAACTCCGCATGTAACTGGCATGACATTATTGTTTAAATTTAAAAATTTATTAAAATAAAACAAATGAAATAAGATTTTCTTACAAGAAGTGTTTATTTAAATAGACTTTATTATAGCGCCGCTCTGTGTGTGCACCTAAAGGTGTATAACGATCGTTCAGAAACAACATTGGATCACTTTAGTTGCTCCTTGGATTACATAAGTTAAAAGCTATTAAAAGCCGAAATATTTTTAGTTTTTATATCCTTTTCATAAACCCTACCTAATAAGTTGCATATAAGCGTAGGTACTTATACCACCCATGGATCAAAACATCATTTTTGTTCATTCACGGTAGGTACCTATCTAGTACCTACTTTCTCTTGTATCCAAGAGTTAATTAAACATACATTAAATTTAGTAGACAAAAAACACCTTTTAATTTATCATGTCAACAGCTTATAAAAACTACTTTACTATCTACTGTTTTACTTATGACGATGATAAGAGTAATAAGTTTCATTTAGCGGAAGTCTTCAGAGAAGTTTAGTCAGTGGAGTGAGAAGCATTTGCGTATTAAATAAACTTTATTTAAAACTGTTTAGGTACCTTAACGTACTCTGCGAGTGATTCTTAAAAGTAAGTGTTGAATAAAAATGTGTTCGGGTTTCATTCAGCATAAAAAAACTTTTATTTTAAATATTGTTTAAGCACATAGATCCATTTAGGTGAATTCATACCTACGTAACATTTTTTTTGGATCGCTACTTGTAGAGAGATCAACTGATTGTTACCAAAGTTTTTTCTAAACTGTAAATCTTATTTTAACGCATGTTAAATTTCCTTCATGACAAGCGGGATTATCTCAGTCCTTGGTAAATCATAAAGTAATTGTTTCATTTTTGTCTGTAAAAGTGGGTTCCCACGGTGCGTGACCCGGCGCACATATTGTACCTTCCAATACTTGAAATTTGGGTAATACATTGCGTGCAGTGTTTGGTTCGCGCGTATTTCAAGATTATTACACAAATAATCAAATTATTATTATTATTCAGAGCCAACAAATCAATTGCTCAATAAAATATATTTATTGAGCACCCTGTAAAGGCGGTCCCGTGGTACCTAAAAACAACGCACCGCACACAGATCTCATCGCACGCTTGTTGTTGCACGCTATTGTATTGTAGCTTACAAACTTTAACATCGGGGACCCCATTGTTTCCGGGGTTTTAAATTATTTTATGTTTATTGAATCGATATTCGATAAGCATCCCATGGATTTTTCCTATTCCTAACTTAGTTAAACCGATTCCAAAAATCCCAACACTATTACCGATTACTTACTGATAAAAAAATGACCTTGACTTTCGTTCATTCAATTTGAATTGAATGTTGTTATCTGTTAGGTTATGAAGTTGCGATAAAATAATTTTCGCATTTATTAAATACTAATTACTTTCTCCATTCAATATGTCTGCTCCTCAGAAAACCGCGATGGATAAACTAGTACTAGTATCGTCCAACAAAATATGCGGAGGTTACCAAAAAGTGTACTCCCATGAATCAGACGAGCTCAAGTGCAAAATGAACTTCGCCGTATACTTCCCTCCCCAAGCCGAATGTGGAGATGCGAAACTCCCGGTTCTCTTTTACCTGTCTGGACTCACCTGCACTGAGCAAAATTTTATTACTAAATCTGGTTTTCAAAGGTAAGGGTTGCCACTACGCTGAAGTATTTATAACGTTGCTACTTTCTTTTGGGTATTGCGAGCATATCGCACCATAATTTATTTATTATTAGCATCTCTAAGAGAACCGATAACTTTTAAGATAACTTATGGTGTTTTAAAGTTTATCATAATAACCTTGTCTGGTCATGTTTTTACCTAATTATAGAGATAAGTGAAACTTTTAACTGAAATATGCTTATTTAAAGGAATAAAGATGTTTTTAATAGTTATCAACAATTTCCAGATATGCAGCTGAACATGGCATTATAGTTGTAGCTCCAGATACCTCTCCTCGTGGTGTAAAGATTCCAGGTGATGATGAGTCATGGGACTTTGGTGTCTCTGCAGGCTTTTACCTTGATGCCACAAAAGACCCATGGGCAGATAATTACAAGATGGGTAGCTATATAAACAAGGAACTGTATGATCTAGTGTTGAATGCATTTGGAAATGTTGATGCTGATAGAGTCGGCATTACTGGGCACAGGTATTAATTTATCTATGATAATAATATGATAACTTTTTTTGATAATCAGAATATAACATTCATGTTTATCTTTTCTAGTATGGGCGGGCATGGTGCTTTAGTATCTACCCTGAGAAACCCAGGACTTTACAAATCAGTCAGTGCATTTGCACCAATTTGCAACCCTTCAGCTTGTCCATGGGGTGTAAAAGCTTTCTCTGGTTACCTTGGTGAAAATAAAAGTAAATGGGCTGAGTGGGATGCCACTGAACTAGCCAAAGTGTATGATGGACCACCACTAACTCTTCTTATTGATCAGGTACCTACATTTCATATTTTTGGAACATGGTCTTGTATTTAACCACAAGTTTTAAGTTATCTTATACTAACTGCATCAATTTATATAATAACAATATTTTAAACATATATGAACCTTTTCTATTTACTTTCAGGGTGCTGCTGATAAATTTTATATTGAAAAGCAACTGTTGCCAGAGAATTTGGTAAAAGCTTGCCGTTCTAACAATATTCCAGTAATTCTTCATTTACGTGAAGGTTATGACCACTCTTACTACTATATTTCTACTTTCATTGGAGAACATTTTGATTTCCATGCGAAAATTCTTAAGGCATAAGAAAAGTTAATTAATAATCATATTTTATTTTATTTGTATAATACAAACTTTTGTATATAGTTACATAAAATACTTTTCAATGAAAACTAAGGCTTCTGAGTTTAATTTTTTTATTACTACATACATACATTTATATTTATGTATCTTTGTCATAAATATAGTATGATCAAAATATATTTTAAACTCTTTAATTTGAACCTTAGAATCATGTACTGGTTTAAATGTTTTCTTGTGTCTGCATTATCGACTTGTGTCGTTTTTACGCAACACATGGTAATATTGTAGGAACTTGTCTCTGTTTCCCCACAAATGTGAACTGCCCCAGTAACACCAAGCTCTGAAAATAATAAAATATAGTTTAAATCTAGAGACTGAATGATACTCAGACGATTTTCGGCATATCTAGTGCTTTTCAAAAACTATTTCCTACAATAATTTAATTAAGGAATGATAATAATCTGAATCATCTTATTGATTAAAAAGGAACTAAAATAGTTCACTTGGAAATAAAAGACTATGTATTATATAACTTGTTTACCACTTGAACTGCACTGCCATCCTCATACAAGTTATTTGCATAGATAGGACACATAACAAAGGTCTGCTTTTATTAAATAATAAATGTCTTGAAAGGCATAAATAATGTGTAAGAATATAAAGCTAAAATAACATTTATTTATGTTTCCTTAACATTTGAAATAAATATACATGATATCTGAAAAAGAATATGGGTATGGCTAGTGCAGAAAGATTTATTTTGTTTAATTCCAAAAAACAAGTAAATAGTATGGTATATTTTCATGTAACTATTGATACCATAGTTTGTTAACTACAATTTTAAAAAGTATGTGTGAGTCATGGCTACATTAGGAACATAGTTTGAATGTTGGTAGAGTGGGCAAATATTTAGAGCAGATAACTTACATGCCAAATAGGGCTCCACCCAAATGAGCAGCATGATCAAAAAACTTCCAACCCATTACAACTCCTGCCAGGTCAAAGCTCATTATAACTTTAATAGCCTACAAAAAAGTAAAAAATGTATGTACAATATTGTTATTTATTCATACATATTAAGATATTCTTGATAAATAATAAAAACTTACTGAACTAGCAGCAAATGAGTACATTGGAAGAAAGATTATGCTTAGTTTGGTATCAGGATATTGAACACAAACATATGCCAAAACAGACATAATTGCTCCTGACTGAAAAAAAGATAATAAAAATGGTTATCATCAGTTTTTTTTGAAATGGCATTAAAAATTAAAGTAATTTACTTACAGCACCAAGACTTAGACCAGGTTGATTCAACAATACTTTGTACATAAAGCTTGCAAAACTGCTAACTACACCACCACTCAGGTACATAGCCACAAATTGTTCCTTACCCAGGGCAGCCACAGCAGCTGTGGACATTAAAAATGTATTCCTTTAAGTAATTCCAAGAAATAAATGCCAAGATTTATAGAACCAAATCAATTTAACAACATTCAAATACTTAATTATAGTCATTTTAAATCATACCTGGCATAAAGCTGTACAAGACATACATATTTGCAGCTAAATGTATTGCAGCATAGTGGCTGAATGTAGATAGCAGCATGGGTAGACAAACTGCACCTAAAGCAAGATATAAAGTGTTCATTATTTTATTATATTGACAATTAAACTTATTTTTTACAATTTAACCTAATTAGTGTATACCTACCACCTGAAGGATTTGAACAAAAGTATTTGATCATAATTGGTTGCCAGGCCTTTACCCTCCATGCTCCAAAAACTAAAACATTAGCAACTAGTATTGGGTAAAATACTTTTTCACTGTCTTTTAGAGATTTCCACCATTTTCCTATGGGTCCAAGTTCTTTATTCTAAAAATATAAATGAAAAAATTGTAAGAGCTATTTAATAAATGAATCTAACAAAAAAAAATTTTATTACATTTGCAAAAACTTTTTTGTGATGAGCATGCAGCCATGCTCCTGGCTTTTTGAAAATGTTGGCTGCATGAGATCTAAGAGTTTCATACTCCCAAATTACGCAAGCTGCTAAACTTGCCGTGGACACCTAAAACAAAGTAGGTAAACAAAACGTTTTTTTTAATTTACAGTTTATCAAAAAAAAACAATCTAATATATATTTCAATATACTTACACCAAGGGTAAAAAGTAATGGCTTTGCTAAATCACTTAGGAATAGAGGACGATTATCAAATTTTGATTTTATCAAAGGATCAGGTTCTAAAGTAGGCCCTGTAGTACCCCTTCGCCGGTGGAAGGAGCTACGCAGTTGTAACCTAACGCAGCCGGCATTTTCAAGAGGTCGCTTTAGAAGCGCTGGTTTGCTGAAATGTAAAATTGTATAATTATAGTTAGTGCTTCAAAACTAACCTTACACAATAACAATACATGATGAAATACAATAAAATTACTGTAAAGAAATTCTTACCAACTTATCAACTCCGCCGCATACCATACATTTCTGAAGTACATAATAATTTATATTTAGCTATATTGTAGCATCATTTATTATTGTTGTAAATCAAACAAAACGTAACAATAGAAATATCTAAGGAAAAATCTGAAATAAGTACCTACTGATTTACCATATGACAAGCCAATTGACATTGACAACTAAACTATTTTAAAGGAATGTCAAAGCAATAATTTGGTGTCTTCGAATGTTGTGGTCCGATAATAGAATGTGAAAACGTTGATAAGTATGTAAATGCGCCGTTCGTAAATGATTTCATTACTCACAAACGTTAGCAAGACTTGAATTAGGTTCAAAGTTAAATAATGTGCTAAAACGTTCTGTAAAAATGACAGCTGGTTTAATATGGATCAGTGTGATTGCTTACTTTAAAGTTTTTCCGATAAATCTGCTTAATATCTTTACATTAAACAATATAAATGCTTGTTGCAATTTGTCAGAAAGTTTTGATTCAACAAATTAAATTATTCAGTTGTCAGTTCGGCATTGACTTTGACATTGTTGAACACAATTCACCTTCCATCTTTTGTTTGCACCGTTAGCATTGAAAGATGACGTCAGATTGCTCAAAGACGTGCACACGTCCAAGAGAATATAATCACGCACACCACACGTCTTATTCATGGTTTACCGTTTGCTCGCTAATAACGCACATAGCGCACTGCTAGCAATCCGGACCGTGATAGGAACATTTGCATATGGCAATTGGAGGCTAAAAAGATTCTCAAGCTTCCACATGCCGGATTACACCAAAAGGAAACTGCGTATTTTACCGAGAAATGGACGTTTAAAGTTGGTGTGACCATGTAACCGCGATGTTTCCAAAGTATAGCAATGGTTGGTAGTAACATCGAGCAGTAAAGTACTGTGTATTTTGTTAAGAACAGCGGTTCCCAAGTTTATTTTTACCGAGGACCAATTTGAATTCAATATAACACGCAGGGACCACAATAATAACTAAAATTAAAGTTGTTATTGAAACCCCCTAGCTCTCGAACCACTGGTCGATATAATAACCTAAGTATGATTTTTAAATTAAATATTTCGCACCCTTTAATCAATTCAGACTTTCTTTCCTTTAAAAACTAAAGTAGCTTTTGCCTTCACTTTCATTCAACCTTGCTGTCTCAGACCGGGCAGCCTTTCTGGATGCCACTTAAGACTCCGTCACTGGCATCGGACTCTCACTCATAGCTTTTGTGAAATAATCTCATGTAGGAATGTTTTTACAATTATGTTGGTATTAGCACCGGTTTTCCTCAAAGCGATATTTCAGTCGTGACTAAATATCGCTATTCCGTCGGAATCATTTCAGTAGGTACCTATCATTGGAATTGGTAATAAAATTCAACGACATACCTATCGCAGCAAATAAATTTAATTTCATACATATTGAATTGTACCAAATGCATGTTTCTGAATGCGGGTTTTTAAAGTAAAACAATATTTTAGTACTTCTGTTATTTAGCATACACCAATGAATCCTTTTGAAAAATTAAAACTTATGACTAAATTCAGAAACCGGTAGCAAATAGCTTCTAAGTCCTTGATGTCTGTAAAGAGGTTTTCCACTAGACTGCACACAGATGGAAACTTGTAATAAAGTCTATTTTTGCTTCTGTTCACCAAATCTTAGGTAAGTTATTTCTGCATCACCGTGGGAATTAGAGTTAGAAGAAACGAAGGGCAGGACTTTTCGTGAATTTACCCAACAATATTTTGTAATAACCGGACACATTTAATAAAAAAAACACTTTTCCCTGCCTAGCCAAAAGCCTACCTATTAACATAAAGAAAAAACATTATACCTATAATCGCAATATATCTGACCCCACAGATTACCCCTTTTCCAAACATCCCTACTAATATTATAAAGTAACCGTCTGTTTCACGCCTAAACCACTGAACCGATTTTGATGAAATTTGGTATGAAGATGGAGCTGAACTTGGGAAAGGACATACCATACTTTTTAATACGAAAAAAGTGGTAGAAGGGGTTGAAAGTGGGGATGAAAGTTTGTATGGAAGTTCCTTATTGTCAAACATAAAATCATGTAAGATTGTTCAACTGTTTAAGACAAATTAATGCATCGAATAAATAAAAAGAGATGAGTTGATTGGAAATGCGTGCACGGGGAAAAGGGAAGGGGGGGGGCGCGTATCGGGCGGAAGGCGGGGCGCGGAGCAAAAAATAACTCGGTCACTTTCACACCTAAACTACTTAACTTAACCAATTTTGACAAATAGTCTAGACCTTGGGACTATAAGCTACTCCTTACCATGTCGCGCGATATAACCGAATTCAACGCGGGCGAAGCTGCGGGCGGAAAGCTAGTTTAAAATAAACTGAAAAACAAGTCATTATAAGTATCAAGTTTTATAGCACAGAGTAAAGAAACAATCCTTGAACTGTTATATTAAACTTACGTTCGTACTTTTAGCTCTTCAGGTATCAAAGAAGCTGCAAGTTTGCAACTAACATAATGAAGTTTAGTTTCCCATAAAAGTTTCAGGTAAATAAACCTTGGCTGAAGACGCATAAACAAGTACCTAGTTAAGTAACAAAAATTATAAGTTTTTTTTTTTAATTTATATTAGTAACAGTTTATCTTTAAAAGTATTTTGTAGAATTTCTATACGCTATATAAGTACTTACATAGTAATTATAATAACCCTTAATAATGCGGTAAGGCTAGGTAGGTAGGATTATTCGATTCATCAGTTGCTTTCGCTGAGTAATAGGTACCAACTGACTAACATTCGTCCTTTGAAAAGCAAAGCTTTTAAATTTGCTTACGCAATTGGCCTAGCATTGTGCAATGTCTACAAAGAGGGGTCGAGGGTTGTCAAGAAGGGCTCCCTAGTACCTATACTGCGCATGCTCCATTCAAAATACGATCCGGTTCTGACCTTGCTAACTTCAGTTTGTGTCTGCGAGCTGAAAGACGATCTCTCGTCTTTATATCATAAATTAAACCTTGGGACTTAAAAATCCTACTTTTATCCAAAGTGAGTAATAGTAAAAATGTGTTTAAGAATGAACAATCTAAATCGGGTCTTAAGTCAAGTGCTTCCGTGCTGTTAATTAAAGGTGTTAAAACAAGGGTAAAAATATACCGCTCCGTGTCAATGGGAGTTCAACAAATGTGAACTAATGAGTTTTCAATCTATTTTTAATTTTTAATATGTTATAATACTGCGAAAAAAGCCGGGCTTTCCATAAAATGTTAAGAAAAAAGGTGACATAGTTATTTAAGAGTAAATGGCGTCGATGGCATCCGTCAGCAATCGATACTAGTGGAAACCATGTGGCCACGTGAACGAGTATCTCGTAACGACTCCCGTAACTAATAATTTTCCTTTAGTAAAGTTTTAATGTGCCTTACTAATTATTGATTTTACCATTGGCAGATATAAAAAAATCAAAACCTAATATATTAGGTACATGCAAATGCAATCAATACCTACACCATTAAAAGTTCACATAGGTACCTTATTATTTAAAATAACCAATACATCTTTCTTTTTCAGAAATGATGAAGCAAAAATCATCAAACTCACATAATCCTGTGGGAAGATTTACAAAACACCTATCGTTGTGACGCATATAAGTATAAATAAAATCGATTTTATAACAATTTCAGTTAACTTTCATTTAAAAATAGTAAATTAACGTGATTTATTTTTGTACTGAGTCAGTTTTTACTAACTAATTAAAAGACCCTTAGATGGGAGTCTTAATAGTCAATAAATGAAGCATAGCTTAATCGATGTGTTAGCTACGGTCATGGTTAGAATGTTAGAGAAATCTTTTGGATTAGGTGCTATTGTTAAAGATGTTTCGATTTAAATTAGTAAATAGCTTTTAAAAAACTATCTGTTGACTATGGAGCCCTACGACGATGATTTGCTCGGGTTGGTGATTAGCGGTTTCATCATGGCCTTTGTTTTGGCGTTTGGTATCGGCGCCAACGATGTGGCCAATTCGTTTGGTACCAGCGTCGGATCCAAGGTGTTGACTCTGACGCAGGCTTGCATACTCGCCACGATCTTTGAGATCGCTGGTGCTGTGCTTATTGGTAAGTTTACTTACCTACATAATATCATTTCGAATATTCTTAACAGAACACGGTACGAAGTTCAATGATTAACTGAACTTCATTACATGATTACATAGTATAAATCCAAATCGCTAATTGTGTCTGTATGTTTGACCGCTATCTCCTCCTAAACCACACAAAGGATTTTAATGCGGTTCTTGCCATCTTTTAGTCGGTCAAAATTACACCATTGCGAAGCGTGGGCGGGTCGCTAGTCATTATCATTACATAGTATAAATCCAAGTCGCTATTTGTGTCTGTTTGTAGGTATGTTTGGCTTCTAACTTTTCCTAAACCACACAACGGATTTTAATGCGCGTTTCGTCATCTTTTAGGGAATTTATTCATTTAAATTGGCAAATAAAGAACAATTAGAAAATGTTTTTTTAAGTTAGCCAAAATTCAAAATTTCGTGAGCAAGTTGGCCAAAATTACACCATTGCGAAGCGTGGGCGGGTCGCTTGTACATAATAATAATAAAACAATAAATCTCTAGACTGACACACCAACTGTGTGTACTTAAACTAAGCAAAGCTTGTACTATGGGTACCACAGAATATACTAGGGGAGAACCGAGTTTCACCCAGACACGAGCCAATATCGAAAAGCCGTTTTTACGAAATTGGTCCGACCCGGTGATCGAACCCAGAATCATCCGCTTAGCAGTCCGGTATATATACCGCTACACCACAGAGGTCTTATGTACATATGTATTACCAAACTTCAGAGTTTTAAGGTATTTCACTCTTCTTTCAGGTTATAAGGTTTCTGATACGATGCGCAAAGGTATACTTGATGTTTCGCTTTACGCTGATGGCGGCGAGAGGTTGTTAGCTGCCGGTTGTCTAGCTGCTTTGATGGCCGGCGCCTTTTGGCTGATAGTGGCCACTGCACTAAAGCTGCCAGTGTCGGGCACTCATTCCGTCGTCGGGGCCACCGTGGGCTTCACCCTCACTGCCAAAGGTCCTATTGGAGTACGATGGTCGACGCTTGGCGCTATAGGTAACTTAAGAACAATACTCTTATTTAAGTTGTTGGTATTTATGTAACCTTAACTTAAAAAATGCATTTCTATTTCCAGTGTTGTCGTGGTTCATTTCACCAGCGCTGAGCGGCACGGTATCAGCATTATTGTACTGGCTGGTGCGTCGCTTTATCTTGCAAACATCTACACCACTTCTGTCAGGGCTTCGAGCGCTGCCATTCTTCTACGGAGCCACAATTGCTGTTAATGTTCTCAGCGTTGTACACGATGGACCAAAATGTGTGTATATTGCTTTTAATCAACCGTCAATTGTTTTTACCTGTATCTGATCCTTTGGCTAGTTGATCCTTCTTTATCTTCAAATGTTTATTTGCAGTGTTAGCGATGGACAAAATTCCTCTATGGGTAGCTTTTTCTGGGTCACTAGTGCTAGGCGTTGTTTGTGCTGGTCTGGTCAGAGCGATTCTCGTTCCGCACTACAGGAGAAAGCTTACACCTAAACCAGTTAATTTCACTCTTGGACTATCTAACGGTAAATATAAATAGATTGTTTGTATTATAAAATTCTTAAGCACTTACTGAGATACCAAAGAGTATGTTTTTGTATTTTGCTAGAAACAACACCAGCAAATACACCAACTCATAGTAAAATCATACCGCAAAGGCCAACGTCACTGCTCTCTGAAGATGGAAAAGTTCTGGAAGCTATAGCTGAGAGCGCCGAGATGGTGACTCTCAGTGACGCAGACAAGGTTTCCGTTGAAGTCAGAGAAATGAATGCCAAAAACCGAGCACTTCTAGCAACAATGGACGATTGCAGCATCCTCTCTAGAAGCCTCAGCCCACCAAACAAATCACGTTTACAACTCATAGATGCAGATCCACAAATAAACACATTCAAATACATAGATGAAACCATTAGCTGCTGTAAAAGCTTAGATTCCACGCAACTGGTCGGCATGGGAGAGAGTTACGATTCTAAGAATGGATTTTTGGGTGATTCCTGCGATACAATAGCACGGGCGGAATTTGATAAACTAGCAGCTGTGAGATTATTTGCTCCTAATGGCGAATTTGATAGTCCACCTCAACGATTAGAAAAGGTAAATCGAAATTTCTGACTATAGCTGCTACTAAATTGCTCAAAATGTAGTAGAAGTGAAATGTGTAAGTATTTGATGTTGAGCTATTTTATTTTGAAGCCGGTGGTATGTCTTTGGTTTCTATTGCCTGTGGAAGAGATTGCTCTGAGCAATAACGCCACCTTTTGCTATATTCTTCTAAAAAATGTGTGAACATGTTTACATTTTTTATGTGCAATAAAGAGTATTTGTATGTCAGTTGTTTTCATGTTAACGTAATTCCTAATATTTGTCTCTAGGCGCCTGATTCGGGCAGTGCTTGGAGCATCGAGTGCGGTCGGCTGCCGGCCATCACCCCGAACTCGAGCGCGGCGCCGCTGCTGCGCGGGACCAGCCCCCCGCCCCCCGCGCCCGCGCCGCCGCCCCCCGACACGCTGCAGCTCTTCTCCTTCCTGCAGGTTCTTACTGCGACTTTCGGAGCCTTCGCGCATGGCGGCAATGACGTCAGGTAGAAAAGTTGCCAGTTATTCATTTAAAATCATAGGAAGTATGAAACATGACAAAAAAAACAGTAGATACCTACAAATTAGGAATCGTGATTTGCGCTTGTAATGGTAGTTAATTAGTTGAACCTCCGGTGACCTGAACTGAACTGATCAAAGATAGGTAGAATACCATTGGAGAATAAGAATACCGTGTCTAAGTTCAAAATTTTACACCGACTACGATTTCTACGTTGCTACTATAAAGCAACAATATTTATTGGACTCTAGATTAAACATATCTTTAATTAAATATGAATTAGTAGAAAATACAACATGTAGCCGCCATTCAATTCAATCCAAATCCGCGTCCCCCGGCAGTGACGCCAACCAGTGATGTCCATCGAATGCTAGGGATGTCCAGTTACCGATTACTTTTATTTTACAGCTAACACTACTAATGTGTCTTTACTGTTCCAGCAACGCCATCGGCCCGCTCGTAGCGCTGTGGCTGCTGTACTCGGAGGGCGGTGCGCACGCGCGCGCGGAGACGCCGCTGGCCATCCTCGTGTTCGGGGGGGTCGGCATCGCGCTGGGGCTGTGGCTGTGGGGGCGCCGCGTCATACAGACCGTGGGGGAGGACCTCACCAGCATCACGCCGGACACGTGAGTTTAAATTAAATAATTTCAAGAGTGGTTGAGTCTAGCTGTAGGCTCTGCCTGCAGCGATTACTGGGCTGACTCGACCGGTGAAATACCACCGTCGCACAGAAAACCATAGTGAAGTAGGGACGATGTTCCTGCGTTTCGTTCGGTGAGTGCGATATCTGGTGCCCAATTTTCTCAAAGACCAGCAACGCACTCCCTCAATGCACATGTAATTGTGGGTGTATATGGGCGGCGGTGATCACTTACCATCACGTGACCCGTTTGCTCGTTTGCTAGGTTATCCTTATAAAAAAAAAGGCGTCATAACAATATTAATGGACATACTTAAGTACTATTAGATGGCTAGGGATTTGGAACTTGGGAGATTTTGTTTGAATTTTAATTATAATAGATTTAGCTAGTAGGTGGGAAAATAGTATTATGTAGAAGGCGAAGGGGTCACTGACAAGTATAAGGAACTATTTACATATAGCGGCTTGAACCACCTGTTATATTAGGGTACTTATATTAGGGTAAAGAATCAAGTGTCAGCCTCTTATAATACTTTAAAAAATGCAGTTCAAAAAAAATATAAATGTAGGACAAGCTCAAGATTTTATTAAACGACGAAGTGCTGACAAAAAGTTAAACTTTAGCAGTAATCTATAAATTGCTTCTACTTGCAGAGGATTCACCATAGAGCTGGGGGCGGCCCTGACCGTTTTGATCGCAAGCAAGGCCGGTCTCCCAGTCTCTACCACACACTGCAAGGTCGGCTCTGTAGTGTGTGTGGGACATTTCTCCGACAAGCCAGTCGACTGGAGCCTTTTCCGGTTAGTACTCAAATATACCAAATACCCTTATTAATATTATAATATAAATGTGTATGTGTATATGTCTGTTTGTCTGTATGTTCGGCTTTCACTTTTTACGGCTTTTTTTATAATTTATGCAAACCAACCAAATATTTTAACACACCAATTAATTTTGTTGTGGACAAAGTACAGCCTGTAATGAAAACAGGCTACTTCGCGGAAATAGGGTGCCTATGGTAATCTTACTTTTATCGCAGGCGACGTCGTTTACACCTAGTTTCTTTTGTTCGGTAATTAATTGATGCATTGTTTCCAGTTTGTTTATGATTAAAATCATCCCATGTTTATTTAATATTTAAAATAGCATTCAAGAAAAGTAACTTACAGACAGTCAGGGCCAGCATATTTCACTGTCAATTTGATACATTATAAAATTAAAGTATTTTTTCCAGAAACATTATATTTGCATGGGTGGTGACGGTTCCAGCAGTGGCGGCGGTGGCAGCAGTCTCTATGTTAGGACTTGAGGCGTTTGTTGTTTAGTATCATTGATGTCGTTATTTCATTTATTGGGATAAATTTATTTCAAGAATAGGGCTTCAAAAGTTTTAATGAAAAAGTGTTACCAGCGGAATTGTAATTTTTGATGTTAAAAAACGTTAAAGGTGTCCATATAAAGTAAACGCTGCACGCATAATTTTTGCTACTTTCTGGAAAATCTGTGTATAATTTGATAGATTGTAGGTGCCTCCCTACATAAAATGCATTTATTAAATTAGTATTTTATATACCAACTTACTTGCTATATCGGGAATTGTACCTACCTACTCATGTTATCAATTGAGTATAATGAGTTTTATGTAGTTTATATTTACACTTTATTTTTAACAGTTTTTGACGTACCTATAAGTATTATAGTGCTGATTGTACCAAACTTTCTATCAGCAAGGAAAAATGCTCAATTATTGGCACATAAATGGCACCATTGTTAACCTAATGAACACTGTCTCAATGAACAATTTTGCATTATCAAAAAAAAATTGGTGATAGGTATTGTCTATCTTTATAATTCCAGCAGTAACAATAGTAAATAGTCAAGTAACTCCAATATACTTAACCTATGTTAATACATATAGGTATAGTATAATTAGTGGTGTGCTATAATTGTCACTTTACCCTGATTAAACTAAATTCATCTGGAAAAGTTACAGAGACAATAGAACAAATATAATTTAGGGTTTGCATTTTTCTGCATTTTAATTAACTAGGAATTGTTATTCCTTAAGAGATAAATCCTTTGACTGAGTTTTATCTAAAATGGTAGGTAGGCACCTACTTATACAATTATACGAAATTCGGTCTGAGTTACTGTATTGTAATTAGGTACTAAGTATCTAGTGTTTTAGCTGTTAGGAGGTAGGTAGGCTTAAAAGTTTGAACTACTCATTTAAAATCTGTAATATCTACTAAATTATTGCCAGAATTGTTAATTAGTATTGTAAAGATAGACTTATTGACATTGACAAAATGCATACCTACGTCTCATCGTCTCATCACAAAGTATTGTTTTTTCATGTTTTCAAAAAGAATATTAAGTAAGTAGCTCACAATCTTATATACAGGTATTAACATTATAAACTTATTTTTACAGCAACAGTAATTCTAAAATAAGTAAGATTGCTAAACAAAAGGGTAGATTTGAATAATTTTCCTGCAAATCCGGAAATATTCATTTGTTGAAGTAAGTGTTTGCCTTTATTCTGTACGAAAAAGTAAACCTACATACACAGGGCAGGCTTAATGCCTGTTGGCAATCTACTAAATATGAATAACTAGCGTTTTTTGTCATCTATGACTAGAACATCTAAAATTTCCTGACTAAGTTATAAGTATGTACTGTTAATTGCCCTATGATATGAATTAAGTTGCACAAACATCCTTTGGAGCTAAATAGGTACCTATGCAAAGTTAAAGATTGAGATGTAGGTATGGGTTGATACCTACGTAGAGTTTGTAAAATTAACAATAGCTCTACCTCATAATCAGATTCCTACATACCTTACCTACACGTTTTTATATAGCGAAGCTACATACTATACTAATAATTATCTAGGTATTAAGGTAGCTACCTATAGAATAAATCAGATTTGTATGTTAGTGCCTACCTACCTTGAACTCTACTAACAGTATGTGATATCATAGTCGAGTTATTTTTTAAGAAGTTATTGTAAACACTTTCCAAACAAAACACAAACAATAAAATGATTTCGTAGTAAAAATCTTTTTTTTTATTTTTTTCTAAATCTAAGCCTATTGATAAATAAGGAGAACCTACAGAGTAATGTCTTGCCAATGATGATTTTTGTTATGTATATGTAGACTATAGAGTGTATATTATGTCGCAGGCAAAACCTTTATTAAATTGTAATAATTCGGTTTTGATTGAAATTGGGATGACAGTATGAGCTAGATAACAAGAAAATGCTTGTAAAAGGTCATCGAGTCGAGCGAGCGTAGAAAACGTTTTGCGGCGCGGCAGCATCTTCATTATTCGGCGCTTGCTTGGGTGGGTCAACGTCTCACCATCGCTTCGTTCCTCACTAACCTATGATCTGGGGACTACCGACCTCTGGCGCTTGTGCTAACTAATTATCTTTTCTGGAATATTTTATTGCATTCATTTTATATTTATTTGTATACTTTGAGTTTATTTTAATGTGTTAATTTGCCTTTGGCATACCTTCTACAAACGGACAATCGTTTAAAAACTGACGACAGACGACGACGAAATGTAAAATGCTAAGTTATAGTTATACAAATCATCAGACGTAGCGGGGCGGGGAGTCCCCGGACTGAGAGCGAGTACATGGTGTGATACCAAACTAAAGTTTATGGGAGCTTCTCACGAAAAACTTGCTCATTTTAAATTTATTTGTTCATTTCCAGTAGGTACCTAAACTAAAATATTGCTTTTTCAACCTTTATATTTGGTTTTAAAAGACAGAATAAAAAAAATATTATTTAAATCCGTTTTGAAATTTAAATTACGTAACGGAAGGATTTTATAACAATACTTACGTATATAGAAATACAAATGTTTATATCTATAATCATAAAGCAAGTGAAAAATAAATTATATCTAACTACCAATGCAAATGTATACCTAAACTTATAAATTTATAGTTCTCCTTTGACATCGTAAATCTAAATATAAAGAAGCAATCTTGTAAGCAAAGTGGTATAACAAAAAATCGTCAAGGTCATCAAACACAAAAAATCTAAATGTGAGTTCGAAATTAATGTCACACATTTCGTAACTTTCAATCAATACGCCCGCCCCGCGCCGACTTCCTGCCGCACGTAGTGATTAAATCCTCTTTGCTGCCGCCCAGCGCAGCGCCAGCGTGTCGGCTTCGCCAGCCTGCCTACCTACTCTTTTCAAAGAATGCAGTGTTGCCAATTCCGTAGATTTTGATGTCTTCCGAAGATTCTTATGTCTTTCCTGAATCATCAAAAGTGCATCACCTGTGCAATGTTGTACAAGAGATGAAATAGAAGAATGTAAAAATTTAAGATTTTTCATCTAAATTCCTAGTAATTACATACTTAGATTTAATATTTCAAGATTAGCGTACCTACCTACTATTTATAGAGCAGATATTAAGTAATAGATGTATAATTACTTTAATAAGAATTTGGCATTGACATTTTTTTAACAAAGTCGTGTTTGAGTATTTCCGTGCCTCGGAAGGCATGTTTTCGTAGGTCCCGGGTACTATTCCACTTCGTCCTCGTCAGGCCAAGTCAGTTGCCTATTATGTAGGTGGCTTAAATAATACTGGTTGGCTGCTACCCTACCATGAAACCATGTCGAAGGCCTTAAAAAGGCGGTTCCCAAATTTGATACCAGATGAATATGTGCTGCAAAGTGCAAATTCATCACTTCAGTGTGATGCAGAAAAATATAGCCCTAATTTAAATAATGTCCACTACTAACCATGATCTGAAAGTGAACTCTTTGCGATGCCTTTTCGTTTTTGAGTAACGCCTCTTACACATTTTTTACTATTTGTCGTATTTTTTTGTTCGAATAGTTCACATAATTCGGCTACACTGTTTGCGCGCGTGGTTTTGATTTGATTTGTAAGTTTGTAAAAGAGTTGGGTTGAGTCGGTTCGCTTGTTTGCTGCACGCACGTTCGGTTGGTTAGTTGAATGAGATTCTTTATTTTTGAATTTTGTGTATGATTGGTCTTGTAAAAAAGTTATCAGTTAACATACGTAAACTGTATGTACGTGTATTGTGATTGTATTAACCTAGTATTGGTCTAGTGTGGAGTAAGTGGAAGCCCAGTTATGTTTTACTCATACAATACACAGATAAGTAATTTTAAATCAGAAGCATTCGTGTTTAGGCTATATAACTTCAATAACAACTGTTTCTTTTTCATGTGATCAATCAATAATGTTTCTGCTGGTATGCTGGTATTAATGTTAATTTAGGTACTTTGTAGAAATTGTTATTTTCTGTAAATAATACAGTTTCAAGTACATTTTTTTGCATTTTCCCTAAAACTAAAATCCTATTTATAACTATATTACTTCATATTATATTACAGATTTCGCAACAACCAACTATAAAATGAAGGGTGATAATGCTGATGAGCCTTTGACTCCTTATTCTACTGAAAATAGGGTAAGAATTAAGATTAGACTTGTTGGCTTGCTTTCTTTAAAATAACTGATGAATTTTGTAGTTACCCTTCATACTTAAAACATTAGGGCTTTTATGCCTACCTACCCTTAACTAAATAGAATTAACTAGATACCTACTTGCCATGTTAAGTTATAGGTAATGCTATTTTTATAGTGCCAATACGGGTACCTATAATAATTAACAATTTTTTTTTATACTAGATTAATATTTAGTATTTAACAAACTCATTAAAATATATTTTTAATTCATAAATACAATATAATATACTGCAATCTCCCTAATATGTACTTAAATACCTTCTTATTTTAATAAACTTTTGGTTGGTTGTAAGTTATTATAAGGCACCGAGAAAGTGTTTTTGTATTAACAGGACTATGGGTCATTACAGGGACAGCCGCAACATCAGTTCCAGCACTTCCAACAGGGGCCTGCAACAGCTGTAAGTATTAAAATTCTATTTAGATAATTATCTTACCTAAAGATTTAAATAATTAAAATGTCCTTCAACAATATACTTTCTTTAATTTTTGTAAGGAGAGGTTTATACATGGATGCTCTTACTGAGTAGTAGGTACAGCTAGCAGAGTAATTCAAGTAAAAGTGTAAAATTAGATATAATTAAAAAACTTAAAATGGGGGTTGTCTGTGCTAAGGAGTTAATTGCATTGCCTGAATTGACTGAGAACTAACTTGTTTAATTTAATTCTGCTATTAAAATCACAAAAAACCGCTCATATTTTTCAACGCGAACTTAGTACTAGATTTTTACTCATTTTCGACGAGCACGATTTGTATAGAGAGTTATAGAGACGTTTTACGCTCTACATTTTTTTTTAACAATTAGTTTTCTTTGTAAATTGGTTGATTATTACAAACCTATTTCAAAGTTTTTTACGAGGCGATGTTAACAAATGTTTGAATATTAATTACAAAAGCCTACTAAAATCCCACCACAACATTAAACATTCGTAGGTATGGTATGGTATATATACAGTAAGCGGAAATAGACAGGGGCGGATTTGCAGTCTCGGCCGCCCTAGGCCCCAAGCCATCAGCCGCCCCTTTTTAACATCCACCATATAGACTTTTCGCGAAAAAAATTTTTGATCTCTTTGAATTTTTATATCTCCCTGAATGTGCTCAATTAAAAAGAGATCTCCATTGATCTCCATCCATCTCGTACTTTATATACTCTATACAGGGTGATTGGTAATGCGATACATTTCTTCTAAGAGGTTAAAGTAGAGCTTATTTGCCGTCAATTAAGTCATATCATGTCCGAAAATTGATAATTTTATGCACCATTTAAGTTTTTTTTATAAAAAACTCCATTTTCGAAGTTCAAATGAATCCTATTTAGTGAAAAATACAAAATTAAGTTGAATTTTTTGTTGTTTTATGGTAGTTTCATAACTAAAATGATATTTTAGATAAAATTGTCTAAAAAAAAGTCATTATTTCAGAAAAAGTCAAGAACAACTTAAAAAAAGGGTGTTGTGATAATAAATAGTGATTTTCTAAAAAAATGTCTAAATAGTCTTGAGTAAAAGATAAATAAAAAACTTTCCCAATTCATTAGCTATTCAAAAAGGTACATTTGTCATACTAAAACTAAGTATTTAATTGACAACTCTACTAATAAAAGAAGTAACCTCTCTCCTAGAACGCCTCTACTTTGTGGTTACCGCGTACTTTTGCAGTGATTTCTTTCTTTTGTATAATTTAAGATCCTTGCCTACGAAGATTTTTCGTAGCGATGCTGTCGCGCGTTAAGTAAACGCATGTTAGTCGCATTTGCAACGCGCTAGTTATCGCAACTGTATCAATGCAAAGACTATACTAACGAATCGTGGCTCTGAAGGCGATGGCACACAGTCAGCGACTGCTAGTCCATGGTATCGATGCTACCGCACGACAGCATCGCTACAAAAAATTGCCGTGGGCGAGGGCCTTTTGTTATGAAGAATACACAGACATTCTCCTTATTTACGGATTGTGTAACGGCAACGCTGTTGCAGCAAAAAACGTAGATACTTGTTGCGTTTCCGTAATCGACGTGTGTCAAACGTTAGAGTCGTTTCCGGGACGTATCGACGTCTCAAAAAAATAAAGCTTGTAGACCTCAAGTTTGGCGAAGTAGACGAAGAAATGATAGATGTTTTTCGCAGAAATCTAGCAACCAACACAAGAGCTGGCGACATCAACCAAAGAAAAAACAACAAGGGATGTGTAGTGATTAATGAAAAAGATGTAGTTCGTTTACTATAAAGGTCACTTTTTCCGCACTCAACAGATTTTTTTCTATTTGACCGCAAAGGCTGCACACTTGAAGCTTAGGCTTTTAACAAAATTGATTTATTTAAAGGCAGACCTCAATGTTATTGAATAATCCTTGTGCAAGACGGCGACATCAACCAAAGAAAACACTGTAAAAGTGCGCGGTAACCACAAAGTTGAGGCGTTCTAGGAGAGACGTTACTACTTTTATTAGTAGAGTTGTCAATCAAATACGTTTTAGTATGATAAATGTACCTTTTTGAATAGCTAATTAATTGGGAATGTTTTTTAATGTAACTTTTACGCAACATTATTTGGACTTTTTTTTAGAAAATCGCTATTTATTATCTCAATACTTTTTTTAAGTTGTTCTTGGTTTCTTGACTTTTTCTAAAATAAGGACCATTTTTTTTAGACAATTTTAATCTAAAATATCATTTTAGTTATCAAGCTACCATAAAACAACAAAACATTTAACTTAATTTTGAATTTTCAACTAAAAGGATACATTTAAACTTCGAAAATAGGGATTTTTATAAAAAAACTTAAACGTTTCATATCTCAGAAAATATAAATTTTCGGATATGGTATGGTGCGACTTAATTTTCGGATATGGTATGATGCGACTTAATTGACTGCAAATAAGCTCTTCTTTAACCTCTTAGAAGGAATGTATCGCATTACCAATCACCCTGTATAATTTTTCGTAGATCAACGTACATCTTAGTACATATAATTTGATTAAAAAGTTGGCGCATCTATGTATATAAAGCCTAAGCAGCGCCTGTGTGCGAAACCTATGAGGCGCCTTTTTTAGTCGGCTTAAACAATTTTTCAAATATGTTGTATTAAAAAACACAATCCGGCGGCGCCCCTCTTGCTTGCGCCGCATACATCGCACGTATGGGCGGCTCGGCCCTGTAGATGAGTATTTAAGGATGCGGTATAGATCGCGCCATGCAGTGCAGCCCGCCCAGCATACACCATGATAAGCCTTTTCGACATGATTTGGGCCGCCCCTAAATCTGGCCGCCCTAGGCCCGGGCCTACACGGGCCTTAGGGTAAATCCGCCACTGGAAATAGATAAGCCTCAATGCTGGCTTTTGTATAATGTAGGTAAAGGATAACAAGTTGTCCTATATGTAATGTTTGGCAAATTGTTGTTTAAATAGACGGTGAATAAAAACCAATTCGTATGCGAAACATTATTATGTTGCACAAGCAACACTCGTGCCGATTCCTAGTAAAACGCTCTAAACTAAAAATAGGCCAATGAATCTAAAATATTGCTCGTTTATAATAAGATTTACCTATTCCTAGGTACTTGTTTTCTACTATTACCTACGTAGATAACAATAAAGCGGTTTTGTACCCTTATGGTGCCGTCGTCGGTCCCATCGGAAGGCCCAAAAGCAGATAAGCGTAAAGACTGATTAACAGAACTAGGGATTTGATAAAATAATATTTATTAAAATATACCTACATGTTGAGTTTTTTAACATCTGTTAGTTGGTACAAAATATTGATCAATCTTAACACTAACACAATCACGAAAATATGCAAAACATCAGACGAGTCTGGCTGGCATGCGATGATCTCATCAATTACAATTTTGAATACCTACTTTATGTATCAGAAGCTACTGCTTATTCTATTCATGACTGTGCTGACAAGTAAAGACACATTTGGCCCATTGAATAAACTTCACGTGTGTGGCACATTTTTATTTATTTAAATAAAACTTATGGGGCTTCTACCTTTTAAAAAAGCTCTTTGTAAAAAGATCTATTGCTATGTACGTAGCTGCTTAGAAATTATGACATTAAAGTTCAATACTTTAAATAATGCTATTACTCAAAAGGATGTCCCAAACAGGATGTTATTACTTTTCGTATGAATACAAGTAAGATACTACCTACCCACCACTTAGTTACCTATTTGTGCAAGCGTAGCATTGCAACTTTAAATCTTTCTTCTGAGCTAATAATATTCCCATATGATACCTACTAGGCACTTAAAAAGCGTGTTTACGGTTTACAACGCATGCATGATGTAGCTAAGCACAACGAACTTAAATAATACTTTCAGCTACGTAATTCAAACTTTCGTACATTGTGCGATAGTATTGAAATGAAAACGCACAATGTACGTAAAGTTTGAATAGTGTTTTCAACGAGAAATGTTTTTATAGTCTATCATCTATATATAATTATGTATGTTTGATAAACAAACCGTTCATAGTATTCGGAGCTTATCGATTCTAAACAAATCTTTCTTTTCAATTATTTATTTGTATAGATTTAACCTTGAGACATTTTTAACATGCGTAGTTCGAGTGAATCTATTTCTAAAGCACTAGTAGTGCTGTGCCACTCCTAACTACATTGTCGAGAAGTAGCACAGGCTACTTATGTTTATTTGATTCATTGATTACAGCCTAAAATAACGGTATTTGTACCTTTATCAAGTCTGAATAAAAACGCTACCTACTAAGCTGCTTTACATGTTACAACTTTTCTCTTGTGTGGCAGGACATCTTTGATGAAAAGCTTTTATCAATACCTATGGATTCTGTTTATTTTCATATATTTTAAATGATAGTAATGATTTACTTTTAATGGCAACTCGAATAACATTGACGAACAATTTTTTTGTGAGGAAACAACGCTTTGTATTTGACGTACGTTAAACATCTGATGTACTTAATTGTCAAAAAGTTACGTACGTATGATACGTTAACCAACTGTTTGATACAACCTGCCCTAAATATGTAGGTTAGTTAACGTTAAAACTACGAACATAACACAAGCTTAATGATTAATTATAATCTCGAAAACAACGATACCTAAATTATAAAGCTAAGTAATTTAACTATATAACGCAGTTTATCAATTGTTTAGGTACCTATATTAAATCGTTTGAAAGTTAAATATATATGAATTATTAAAATTATGAGTCTGGTAAAAATACAAAAATCTGCGGTTAACCATTTAAAAATATATTTAAAAACAAAATCTACAATCACCTCTAGTAAAGCAGAGTCTAGATTTCGTATTTTTTATGTCCATAGGTTATGCTGCTTGGTCCCAAGAACGCGGTGGTAACATGTCCCCACTGCAGGGCCAATATAAAGACAGCCCTCGAACACTCGAGCACTTCCCGCACACACAGGACTGCGCTTGCCTGCTGCATTTTGTAAGTATCTATTTAGATTTTATACAAGGAAAATGTCTATAAAGAGCCGGTCCCACGGTGCCCAAAACCGTGCACCGCACCGCACACAGATCCTAGGTTGCAATTATGTCTATTTGCGCTTCCAAAAACCAAGCTTTAAGTATTTTGAGCATGGAATCGCGCACCGTAGGATCCCACTGTAAGAGTAAATTTATTCAGTAGGCATAGGCCTTGATTCTGAAAACACTATCTCAAACAAACTAAAAATTACGTCACTTTCTCGAAATAATATTAGTCTCAATTAACTGTCAATAATATCACTTTAAAATTGAATGTTGGTTGGACTAAATTACTAGACTCTGTCTTATACTATAGCTAGCTGACTAAGTGCTAAAATTATTTATAGTTTCGTTTAAAGTGTTTGAACTCCATAATTTTTCTGACCTTAAATACACACGCCAGGAAATACGATTAATAGTTTGGATCGGCGGCACACAAATTATGGGAAGTGTACCGTTTGAATTTTATATTAGTGCCATTATTTTTAGTTGACCTATGATTGTATAATTTAACAATTTATTTAAATAAGTGTCGTTCCTAAGCTTTGCACGAATGTAATTTTTGACGATTTTTTATTTGTTAGACGCTACCTTAATAATAATGAATATTAGTCATTTAGTAACATTTAGTACGACGATAAGATTTAGGTAAAATATGTTAATAATTTTACTCCTAAATTAACATGATTGTTTACAGTTGTTGCTGCTGTCTGCCGTATTGCATGAACACTGCCAAAAACGTGGATCACTACTGCCCAAATTGCAAGGCTTATCTGGGCACTTATGAACGCTAAGCCTTCAGGAGTTTATACCTTATAATTATAGATAAACGTCTTTCTTAAGTAACACCATTATAAGAAATAACGCTAAATAGGCTAAGTTTCTTAGAATAAGTTTTGTTTTTTTTCGTGACTATATGTGCATTAAGTATTTAACTTTGGATAACTTTTTAAAATAAGTTCCACTTAAACTAACGCCATTGTTTTCAAGTCTATGGCTGAGATACTCAGGGTTTAATTACGCTTAAGGAGAGTATAACATGTGAGTATCACAAAGTGTGAAAATGAGTAAAACATGAAGAATATTTTATTTTTAAGTTTATTTTTTTTATTATGTGTTGGAAACTGTTCACTGTCTCATCTCGCTTATTGCAAAAAAATAAACGTGTTAAAAATGGATCTATTGGAGTGGAGTACTTTAAGAATAAAAAAAATATTATTGTTAACCACTTAGTGATAGAAGTGCCATACCTAAATGCAAGTAAATCTACAGATCTGATTATACAAATATATTAAATAAGGTGATACTGATTCTCGAAATGACTTTCCTTTTATTCTAAATTTTAGACAATATGACTTTTTATAGAAAATACAATTAAATGCCTTTTTCGATATTTATACGACCAAAAACATATTTAGCCAAAGAAGCAATTTGTTAAAAATATTCTAAATTGTTTGTAAGAGATTTTATTGCCTAATCCTACTTAAAATGTTATATAATAAAGCGTTGACGTTTATGCTAATTTGTTTCGTTTTTGGTATTCCGCCTACAGTGCAGACCATCCATTTTAGAAAGTGACCGCATCGAGACGGACTAGAAGTTTTATGACATTTATAATCCTACTAATGAAAGTTTCCCAATAATGGTTTTTCGATATTGGCTCGCGTCTGGGTGTTACTAGGTTCTCCACCAGTCCATTGTGTGGTACCTATAGTACCTACCTACTAGCTTTACTTAGTTTAGGGCCACACAGTTGGTGTGTCAGTCTGGAGATTTATTATTATTATTATGTATGGATGTTTGTTACTCTTTCACCTTAAAACTACTTGAACGGATTTTTATGAAACTTAGTTATACCTTTACCTTTACAGTTATAACCTATATAGGATATACATCAGAATAACTTTACCGCGGAAAAACTTTTAATTCCCACGGAAAACCGACTTTCACGGAAACGGAGTCGCGGGCGGCCACTATAAATAAATAAAATGGTACTTTTTTTTTGCACTAAAGTGAGTTTTTAGAGTGCTAAACAGAAGCGTACAAAAATAACTGAACAGTCAGAACGGCGGGTGTACCTTAACAAATTTGGGTCAAAGATTATGTTTTCGTGTTTGCTCTATGATTTATACGTTTTACTACTTAAACACGTTTCTAGAATTTTAGACGTTTGTAAGTAGTGTCTTTAAGAATAAGTTTCAGATTAAAATAAAAATGATTATTACTAGTTTCATCAAAATAATGATAATTAAATATACCCCCTGTCAAACTTCAGTTATGAACATCTGATATCGGACACCTAAATATACACAAAATATTCACCATTGGACAGACGCTTCATTTGCTGCTCATTCAAAAAGATAATAAGAAATTATAAACGGTTTACTAGTATATTTGTTCCACCGCCATAATTCGTGCTATTACCTTAATATTTCGCACCAAACACAAAAGTTATTACCACATGAAGATACACCCGTAATGGCGGAAGCATCTTATTTTTTTTAGTTTATTTACATTTTTGTGATTTGTTTTAATTATGCCAAAAAAAACTTAAAAGAACATTATATTAGAAAACACAACTCGAAATATTGCTTGGATTAAAAGAAATAAAACAAATTGTGCTTGCGCCATCATTTTTATTTCATTGATATTTCAGACAATTAAAACAAGCTTCAAACTACGCTTGTTCACGCGGTCACAGTACTCACAAATAAGTTATTTATATTTATATTACTATAATTATCATCATCATTACATAGTATAAATCCAAGTCGTCAATTCTGTCTGTTTGTCCGCTATTTCTTCCTAAACCACCTAACTGATTTTAATGCGGGTTTCGCCATCTCTTAGGTAAATATTTCATTTAAATTTGTAAACAAAGAACATTCAAAAACGTTTTTTAAGTTAGTCAAATTCAATGTTTCGTGAGCAAGTCAGCCAAAATAACACCATTGCGAAGCGTGGGCGGGTCGCTAGTAAATAATAATTCTGCGACAGTAATTTATTTGAAAGTCATGTGCTTCCTATTTTAGTGTAGAAATTTATGGAAGTACTTAACTATTTTATCGCGATTCAAAGCCATATACGTAAAACTAACTGTCACAAGCCTATTTTATATCATACTAGCGACCCGCCCACGCTTCGCAATGGTGTAATTTTGGCCGACTTGCTCACGAAACATAGATTTTTGGCTAACTTATAAAAACTTTTTCCTCTTGTTCTTTATTTACAAATTTAAATGAAAAAAAAAAATACCTAAAGGATGGTGAAAAGCTCATTAAAATCCCTCAACTGGTTAAGGGGGAGTTAGCAGCCAAACATACAAACAGACAGAATTAGCGACTTGGATTTATATTATGTAATCGCTTATAAGGTTTTATGAGTAAAAAAATGTTGATTTATTGTCACGTTATAATATGTATCGAAAGTAAAATAAATTAAAGGTTCCATAACTGACAAAGACCATACATTTGACTCATGGTTAGGTCATAGGTTTAAAATGTTTTATGAATACGGCAGTTAACTTCTAACTCATTTTTATAATACTTTATGGTTTATGAAGAGGCTGCTACCAAACAAAATAAAGACCAAAATGGATTTCATCGTTTATTTCTCCTTCCTGTACAGTCTTATTTCATAATTTTTCTTAGTAAATCCCTATCTAAGCTACATACTGGTTCGTAAGTGCTCGTAATAACCTCGCTCGTCTAATGGCGGCCGCTTCTCTCTGTATGTCCTCACTATTGTTTGCGTTTAGTTCCAAAGCGCCCTCTGCCTTGACAGCGCGCGCTTTTTTCCCGCCCTCGCCGCGCCGCGAATGGAACGCGACCGCAACTTCTAGGAGAGTGCTGTCCCATAGACAACCGTAGTACGCGTCCATTGCATCGGCTGCGTTGTTTGTCTGAAAATAAAAGTAAAAGATATGAAATGGGTTATCTAATAGAACTCTTTCTTCGAAGAAGACGAAGAAGAAGATCTTCTTTTTATTGTATGATGAATATGCCTTTGCAGCATATACCTATTCATTTAATATCAGAGAATTTGGGAACCGCCGTTTAAGGTGAAGTGGTCCTGTAGTGTAGGGTAATAGCCACCATATTGTCAGGATATTTTCAAGCCTAATAGGCACCTAATTTATTTTTGACGAGAACCAAGTGTTAGAAAAGTACCCGGGGCTTAGCGTGCTTTCTGCAGCCCGGAAAAACTGTAGTTATATTTGAATGTTCGGCTTACTTTTTTGGATGCATCATTAACTTTGACAGTTTATTTCTAATAAAAAAAACAAAAGCCTACACATCAACTGTACACTTCTCCCCCCTCCCCACCGACCGTCACCGATCTTCTCCGCCAGGCACTTGAACGCCGTGTTGTAATCCGTCTCGTCAGTCAGCTGGCACAGCGCCGCCTACCATGCAACACTACACTATACCACACACACTCATCCCCCCCCACCGACCTTCTCCGCCAGGCACTTGAACGCCGTGTTGTAATCCGTCTCGTCAGTCAGCTGGCAGAGCGCCGCCTACCATGCAACACTACACTATACCACACACACTCATCCCCCCCCACCGACCTTCTCCGCCAGGCACTTGAACGCCGTGTTGTAATCCGTCTCGTCAGTCAGCTGGCAGAGCGCCGCCTACCATGCAACACTACACTATACCACACACACTCATCCCCCCCCACCGACCTTCTCCGCCAGGCACTTGAACGCCGTGTTGTAATCCGTCTCGTCAGTCAGCTGGCAGAGCGCCGCCTACCATGCAACACTACACTATACCACACACACTCATCCCCCCCCACCGACCTTCTCCGCCAGGCACTTGAACGCCGTGTTGTAATCCGTCTCGTCAGTCAGCTGGCACAGCGCCGCCTACAATGCCACACTACTACATACACTCATCCCCCCCCACCGACCTTCTCCGCCAGGCACTTGAACCAGTCAGCTGGCACAGCGCCGCCTACAATGCCACACTACTACACACCCACCTTCTCCGCCAGGCACTTGAACGCCGTGTTAGGTTTTTGACGGCGATCCTCGAAGAAGCAGAAGCTGCCATATACGATAACAACACCTCAACAGTATTACGGGGAGGTAACGTTAAAGGCCATATGGCAGCATATTGTGCAACCAAGGGATTCGTGGCTCTCAACAAAGCCTTAACAAGCGACGAATCAGTCAAATTCCAGGCTCCACCCAATGACCCCATCGTAGTAACAGCGCGATGTACAGAAATAATGCTCGATGACCGAATCCTCGAAATGGCAAAAACCATCTCAGAGACAACGTCATACAAAACCCCGAGCATACAGTGGGTCAACGGTGTTCCAGGCTGTGGAAAAACGTCATGGGTTGTCAGCAATTTTCATGCCAAAAGTGACATTATAGTCACTACTACAACTGAGGCAGCAAAAGATCTTAGGGAAAGGTTAGCCAACCGAGTAGGAGCAGATGCTAAAACTAGAGTACGCACGCTGGCATCCATCTTAGTGAACGGCTTCAGGAAGCCTAGCAAACGTCTCATCGTAGACGAGGCCCTGATGAACCACTTTGGTGCTTTAGTTATGGCTGCACGTCTCGCAGAAGCG
Organism: Emmelina monodactyla; assembly: GCA_916618145.1. NCBI lineage: Eukaryota > Metazoa > Arthropoda > Insecta > Lepidoptera > Pterophoridae > Emmelina > Emmelina monodactyla. The sequence goes on along the minus strand of OU745304.1, from coordinate 6,630,076 downwards.
GACGAAGTCCTCCTGATTGGCGACACTAACCAACTACCTTACATCGATCGAGAGAACCTTTTCCCGCTCAAGTATAACAGACCAACCCTCGTGACCAACATCGGCCAAGAACTGCTATGTACGCATAGAAACCCAATGGATGTAGCGTACGCCCTAAGTGAGGTATACAGCGGCGTATACTCATCCCAAAGAGTCGTACACTCCCTAAAACTTCGGCACTACTCAGGAGCGCAAATACCAACAACCATGCCCAACACCCTATTCCTGGTACACACCCAGGCAGAAAAAGAAACTCTGTCGAGCAGGGGATACGGGACGGGTACAGGTTCGCGCCTTCTAACAATACACGAAGCTCAGGGATTAAGTAGCGACTCAGTTGTCATCATGCGTACAACAGTTGAAAAACAGCAACTGCACGACAGCGTCCCACACGCCGTCGTCGCAGTCTCGCGTCACGCCCTCGACTGTGTGTACTACACAGACAACAGTGATGACGCGATCAGCAGATTCATTCGGCGAGCAACGGCTGCAACTACCACAAAAATCATAGACTATAACTTAAAGATGGCTATGAAAAATAGGGATAAATTCGTGGTTGAGACACTCATAAACGCAAACGGCACAGACAGAGTATATGTATAAGTAACATTGTATTTATATTTGTATGTATAATTATTTAACTTTATTTTATTCAATTAACTTTAAGTAGCTATAACAAAAAACTAATATTATTTATATAAGCGGAGATAATTTAAATTGTTATAATAATAAGAAAAATAGTAATTGTAAAAAAAGACACGGACCTCGAGTCTGTGGAGACTGTATTTTTATAATAAAAAAAAAAAAAAAAAAAACGCCGTGTTATAATCCGTCTCGTCAGTCAGCTGGCACAGCGCCGCCTACAACGCCACACTACTACATACACTCATCCCCCCCCACCGACCTTCTCCGCCAGGCACTTGAACCAGTCAGCTGGCACAGCGCCGCCTACAATGCCACACTACTACACCCACTCATCCCCCCCCACCGACCTTCTCCGCCAGGCACTTGAACCAGTCAGTTGGCACAGCGCCGCCTACAATGCCACACTACAACACACACACACACACACACACACACACACTCATCCCACCCACCTTCTCCGCCAGGCACTTGAACGCGGTGTTATAATCCGTCTCGTCAGTCAGCTGGCACAGCGCCGCCTACAACGCCACACTACAACACACACACACACACACACACACACACACACACACACACACACACACACACACGCTCAACCCCCCCCCCCACCGACCTTCTCCGCCAGGCACTTGAACGCCGTGTTATAATCCGTCTCGTCGGTCAGCTGGCACAGCGCCGCCTACAACGCCACACTACAACACACACACACACACACACACACACGCTCAACCCCCCCCCCCCACCGACCTTCTCCGCCAGGCACTTGAACGCCGTGTTATAATCCGTCTCGTCGGTCAGCTGGCACAGCGCCGCCTACAACGCCACACTACAACACACACACACACACACACACACACACACACACACACGCTCAACCCCCCCCCCACCGACCTTCTCTGCCAGGCACTTGAACGCCGTGTTATAATCCGTCTCGTCGGTCAGCTGGCACAGCGCCGCCTACAACGCCACACTACAACACACACACACACACACACACACACACACACACACACACACACACACACACACACGCTCAACCCCCCCCCCCACCGACCTTCTCCGCCAGGCACTTGAACGCCGTGTTGTAATCCGTCTCGTCGGTCAGCTGGCAGAGCGCCGCCTACCATGCAACACTACACTATACCACACACACTCATCCCCCCCCACCCACCTTCTCCGCCAGGCACTTGAACGCGGTGTTATAGTCCGTCTCGTCGGTCAGCTGGCACAGCGCGGCGGCCTGCGTGGGCGCGCCGAGCGCCTGGCAGCAGCGCGCCGCGCGCCGGCACACGCCGCCCTCGTCCGGCGCGCGCTTGGCGAAGTGCCACGAGCCGGCCGCCAGCGCGCACAGGTAGCGGCGCAGCCCGGCCGCCCAGCGACCCGCCACCATCTCCACGTCGCCGTACATGCGCAGCCTGGGAACATTATGTCAACCTAATTATCACGTAAATCCTACTTCATTACATAGTATAAATATATTATAAACTAGTGGCCGCCTGCGACTCCGTTCGCGTGGAAGTCTATTTCCCGTGGGAATGAGAAGTTTTCCCGCGGTAAAAAGTACCCTATGTGGTATTCTGATGTATAACCACTAACCAATATTAGTAGGATGTGAAAGTATGTGAGTATGTATGGATTTTTGTTACTCTTTCACGTAAAAACTATTGGATGGATTTGGATGAAACTTTGCAGTAATATAGGTTGTACATCAGAATAACACATAGGGTACTTTTTACCGCGGGAAAACTTTTCGTTCCCACGGGAAACCGACTTCCACACGAACGGAGTCGCTGGCGGCCACTAGTGTAAAATAAAGGGTTAATCAGAAACGATTGTTGGAAACCCGCTTCCGAATCAACTCGATAAAGTTGAAAGCCCATCCTTAAGAGGCCTATAACCTAAAATGTAGATAAAATAACGCTATTCAGAAATACAGTTAACGGATTATGTAGACCGCTTTATAGAATAAAATCTTTTGTCAGAACAGTAGGTAAATACAGAAGCGCCAATTAAGAAAATTAGTAGGTTCATCTTTCTCTAAAGAAGTGTACAAAATAATTATATCTCTAAAGATAGCAAATAGGCATGATGACTGTGAATAAAATACACAAAAATTATGCTACCAACTAATGAAACGTAAATAAAATATTAAAAAATAACAAGGTATTATTATAATTAAAGCGAGATTAATTAATATTTTTAAAAAATAAATCTACAAAATACTACAGTCCGCCATAATATTCTGAACGCCAATCAGAGCGAATGACGTCACTATAGAGCATGGTTCCCAACTTAGGGGTTTTCCCCCCAAATTTAGGGGGTAAATTAGTGGGATGGGATTTTTTTTTAATTTTGTTTTTATTCTAAAAATTAACAATTTAGTTTTTTTTTATTGCTTTTTTAAAAATAGTCAGAAAAATAATTTATTTTTACTAAAATAATCGGTTATAGATATTATACGACCGTGCAGATTCCTTCTAAATCTTGAAAAAAAGAAGTTGGTAGATCTACCTACTTTTCGAATTGAGTTTGGTCGGAAACTACCAACTTTTAGAGTCGTACGGAAGGATTTATAAAAATTCGAGTTGGTAACACTGCTGTTCTGACGTCAAAATCGACGCCATGACACTTTGGAGCGTTTTGGTGGGAATTTTAAACATAAAATTTTAAATTGATTTTTTTCATATAAATCATGCTTTTTTTTCCGAAATATGATATTTTTTACAATAAGTATATATTTCTGAATATGATACAACAGTTTTTCAAAATCTGTCATCATGCCTATTGGTCGGATAAGTCACTATTACTATTCTAAATTACTGCTAATATTCAATTTGTAATGTCAGAAAACAAACTCACCACGAAGTGTTATACGGGTACAACTTCAGACTCCGCTCCAGCAGCTCTGTAATCGACTCCAGTACGTGTTTCGAGTTATAATTATTAACGTTCGATATAGTCGTCGGCCACAGACCCGTGTATTCAATAACCAGCTCTAAAGACGCGTCGTCAAGGACCAAATTGTGTATCCTGGCGAGTAGGGACAGCATCACGCTGATGGCTATGGGTTCTCGTAGGGTTGCCAGGAATAGATTGAAGGAGTTTCGCGCCTCGGTGGCGGCGTTGGGGGCGTCGCGGGAGTGGGAGGGGTTGCCGTTTGCATTGCGTTTTACAGGGCCGGTTGATGCTGTGCTGTATATTGATAGAACTGGAAAGAACAATATGGATTTGATTAGACTATGCTGAAAATTAAAGATTCTATACTGAATTTACACCAAAACTTAGAAAAATACCAACAAAATTAATGGTCTTAACACCTTGTAAGGAGTTGAACGCAGCATCTCTAGAATGCCACATTCTAATAAAGAATTTGTTAAACCTATTCCGAAAACAAATATCAATATCCTTCTTCTCGACAAAAGTATTTGGTTAAGTACTAGTTTACTGAAATTTTAATGTAAAAGTTCTTTTTCTTAAGTTCACATCGATGTTTCCTTCAATGAAGCTCACCCATCCTACTCACCATAGTCCCACAAGGGCCTAGGGAACTTCCTGGTTGCCTTCCCCCTCTGTAGTTCATAGCACGCGACACAGAGCGCCGCGGCGGCCTCCCCCGGTCCACTCGTGGCCGCCGCGCCCTCCCACTCGCACGAGTTCACTAACAGGATCCAACACGCTTCGATCACCTACAATCGAAAGTTTTATGAGTCAAAACGATGTAATGAGTACCCCAAGAAAGAATGTTCATTGATCAAAATGTGAGTAATTTGCTTATAAAGTGATATTAAGACATCGAAAATTCGCTGAAGTAGGTTCGCAGAAACAATCGGTAAAAAGCCCTGATTCTGAAAGCACACTCCAACCTAAATGAAAAAAAAAATATAACCTCCTCTTTTCCAGGTTAAAAGTGAGAGAAAGACAGGTATGGTTTCACTAAATTCCGCAATATTGTAAAAATTTAACGAAATGTGCTAAGGAAATTTGACCTCTAAAAACCTGTAACTTTACACAATCAATAGAATTTGAAATTAAAGGCAGGCTACCTGTGACCCACAGAATTTGTAAAAATGTTGAAACGTCGGAATATCAGAAATAAATCAATAACGCGTAATAATCTGTTAAATTTAAATTCATTCTGTTTAATTTCAAATGATTACTTTATTTTTTTTTTATCTTATTTGACTTAATACTATTAGTGAGTAAGTGTCGGCGATATTTTTGAATTGTTTTAAAGTGTCTTCAGAATTGGGGCCAATGAATATGTACAGAAGCGAATTTCTTTACGTTTTCGGTACGTCAAAAAGAAGGCTTATAATAAGATCACCACTCTGTTTGCCTGTCTGTTACTTAATTAGTTTACTTACACATAACCTTTTTTTAATTGACAAAGGGGATTGAAGGGGAGGTCCCCTTAGAAACTTGATGCTGTATTAAAAATCCTTGGTAACAAGACATAGTTATTTAGACGTAAAACGGATTGTATTAAATAGGCATACAGTAGATGAGGTAATTACCTGTGGTCGAGGAATGATGCCATCTCCAGCATTCACCGCAGCAATGCAAGCCTTGCACTTATTCGCCAACACGGTCAGGTTTATCCGATGATGCGGCCACTCACACAGCACCGCGTAGATCTGAAGCAGGAGCGACTCCCACGACAACTGTCGACACAGTCTGAACAGAATCGAGTCAGTTCCACTGCCCATTTGATTCCGAACCTCGTTCTCTAGCTCGGACAGTAAAGACAGCGCAGCTTTAGGGTTACCAGACTCCGCTCGAGCTCTCGCCGCCCCGGACAAAACGTAGCCGAAATCCTGAAGAAAACCCCTCGGCAAGGATATGAGTGCACTCCCTAAGCCGCCAGCTGGTTTCCAAGTAGGACTGAGCTTCCACAATGGAGTGGCAGGCGACATCATGGCGAGCTTCACCAAACACATTCGAACCTCGTCTGCGGTCGACGCATCAATCAACCTTTTCTTGCATCTACCGTTATCTAACTCGGGCACAGATCTGATATCCAAATCGGGAGTGTCCCAGTCGTCAGTTAACAGTTCTGGAGGTAGCTCTATATCTTCATCAGCTGTGTTAACAGGATCATTCAAAATTATCTCTAAGTGTTCGTTTGAGATGAGCTTCTGACGTATCTTCTTTGCAGTTACTCCATGTTTCTTTAAATATTCATCGATTCTGTCTATTGGAAGCCGACATTGTGACGTCGCCAGGTGTAAGAAAAACGTGTTAAGGTTGGACCAGTCTTTTTTAGATAATTTCGAGTTTAAAACAGGGGCCAGTGCCCAAAAGAGGAGATCGAAGAATTTAATACCAACTGTTTTGAATTTATTTAGAAACTCTGGTTGAGTGGAGGGTATTCCACCTTCTAGAGCATATCTTACAGCATTTAATACTGAAACTTGATTCATTAGATCCCTCGCTACAGTAAGTACACCACTTGATGCTGACCCCTGAAGATTTAACTCAACACTTTGCCTGTGGACCAATGGTATCTCTCTGGTAAGATTATCAGCCTGTAAAACTTCTGTTATGCCAGTGTAATGGTTGGCAATTGATTCTTGCATCTTTTGCAGAAGGCTTGGTTCTTCATTCAATACTTCTTTACCCATGTTGAGGGCTCTTATGTATCCTTCTATTTCTTCCTTTGTCATACTTGCATAGTGAAAGTCTCCCCATGGCATTTCGGTTCGGGAGCCATATCCATTTTTCTTAACATGTTTTTCTAAAAGATTTGAGTTTTCTCTGCATCCAAGTATATGCTTTTTTGCTTGATCATATTGTCCATAGAAGAAGTAATTGTAACATAGATCAAAATGTATTTGCATTGCTAATTCATACTGGTTTATTAAAATATCCCCTGCATCCCAGTTATGTGTCATATCATCTGAGTCTTCTGTCAAGTGTATAAACGCATCCATTACGGGTATTTTAATCATCCATGGTTCTTTACGTCCTACAGAAGTTGCTTCGTATAAAGCTATAACTTCCTCTAAATACTTAACACTGAGCATGCGCGATGATTCGCACATTCGTAATATTTTTTCAAAGTTTTGGTTCATGGGATTGTAGGAGCCATCTCCTTGCATACCAGGCCTGTAATAAATAAATAAAAAAAATTCATTACTTAATGTAAAGAATACATTTGGCCACAAGATCCAAGAAAATGCATGCACCATATTTAAAATAAGTTTGTACAAAATACATTACATAAGGAGGATGTTTAAAAAAACATTGGATGATGTGAATGTTAACTTACATGTGGATAAAAGGCATTTTGTTGGATTTAGACTGTAGTGCTGCCTTCACTGGAAATCTGACGACCCATCTATGATATAAAGTTAGGGCAAATTTTACATGTGTTTTCTGTAACAATTCTGGTGGGAAATCCTGCAAGAAAAGCCACATTACATTTATTACATTTTTTTTTAAATATTTATTACAAATAGAAAATTATCAACAAACCAGTGGAGGAGAGCTTGGTGTTGCATATAGTAAGTCTGTTGCCATGTATACTAGGTCTTGCATTAGTTGCTGTTGTGTCTGGGGTTGTAACTTGGTCTCCAAAATGTCTAAAAGTAAAGTAAGCTTTATAAGTAAAGGTAAGTATACCAACTGTTTCTACTTTGGTTTTTCAACATCAATCAATGAGATAAGATTTAGTTTGTAAAGATTGATTCTCAAATAATTATTTTAATTTCCACATATAAAAACAAAAATCTTTAGTTATTTACATAGAGTTATATACAACATTAAAAAAAAAAATGGATACTTAAAAATAAACATTTTATATACCTAAGTTCCATCGTAAAGTAGCTGCAGCTCGGAGAGCTAATATTTTTAGAGCCAGCTGTTTGCGATTAAATTGTACAGGAGCAGGCGTAGAAACAGGTGCCGGACTGGATGGGCCGTCTACATCTACCACTCTTTCACTGGTAGGTTTTGAATTAGGATTCTTTGTTTCTACTGATAAGAACTCTTCAATAAGATTACATGCTGAGGGTTCTGTAATAAAAAAATACAAATCAATATTGAGGTTAGCTCTAACACTATAGAAATGAAGAAAAAGTTTGTGAACATGAATTATACCTGGGTTAGGTTTAGACAAATGATTCTTGAGTAAATTTGGATCCAGAAGAAACTCGAACCAAAGAATAGTGTCGGGGGAGATGGGAACGGTACCCGGTCGAAGTAAGTCTACATCCATCGTTCAGATATGTTAAAAAGACTTGTACGTATCAGTTGCTTTTTTATAACATTGAATTATTATTATGTTACGTTCTTTTTACACAGAACAGTATTTTACTCCTTTCTACAATAAATCTAAAACGCTAAATTCACAACAAAAACGTAAACGAAGAAGCTGTCAGTGTCGTGTCAATGTCATAATTTGACATGTTTTATTTTTTTTTTTTTTTTGTTAGATTCTTCCGTCATGCGGAAAGGCAAAGAGACTATGCCCATACAGCCATGTCATCAATAATTTGGTTTTCTTCTTTCTTGTTGACTTAGTTTTGTTTAGTTTTCAATAAGAAGTAACATTGACGATATTTTATTTCCTCATAAACAAACATAATAAGGACCAAGTCCATGTCTTTAATAATAAAATGCTAATATATATTTGTTATGAGTATACATAAACATTTTCATCAGATATTACACACTGTAAATTTTATGAATTTATACATAGGTAAGTAGCATTCAGTTGTTTTTAAAAGTTCTTGAGTATTACGCGGGATATTTTCTAATGTTTTATAAATTTCTAATAGCTCATCAATGAAAATTAACCTGTCAATATGAAATTGAGGACATTCAAAAAATATATGATCCAATGACTGTACTGACTCATTACAATATGAACAACAAGGGGAAGTTATCATATTCATGCGATATAAGTGTTCATTAAAAGCAGCATGACCTATACGAAGACGACAAATTGTTGTATAAAAATTTCTATTTTTGAAAGAGCCCTTGGTAAACCAAGGAGACGAAATTTTTTGATTACATACGGAATACCACTTGCCCTTTTCTTTAAGAGAATCTTGCCAAAATTGAAACCAATTATTAATCATTTGATTTTTTATTTCAGGAAGAAACTCTGAAATGGGAATTGCTATGTTTTTTAATTTGCAAATGTTGTTATCAGTATTTGTAATGATACTAGCTAATGTATCAGCTAATTCATTACCACTAACACCAATGTGTGCTGGTGTCCAGAAAATGACAATTTCTTTATGTTTCAATGATAATTTATAAATCTTTTCCCGGATCTCATATATAAAAGGATGAATTTTACTAGAAAGACGAGGATTATTAATAGCTTGAAGAACACTCATACTATCAGAAATAATAATCCATTTACCAGAAGAATCTACAGAACTAATCAAATCTAAAGCAAACAGAATAGCAGCAGCTTCTGCCGTAAAAATACTGCAAATATTGGACAGCTTATAACCATGTGCAATTTTCAAAATAATATCATAAGCCGCTATCGACACAGACTGAGATGTTTTTGAAGCATCTGTGTAAATTTGACGGTAATTATCATAGTATGATAACTTTTCATATACTTCATATTTATTTTTTAAATTTGTGTCTATAATGACATCAAATTTAAAAAACTTACCTTCATATGTTCCACTATAACAAGGTAAAATATCATACTGAGCAATATTTTCATTTTTCAAATAATTAATGAAATCAAAATTTTTACATAAATAAGAGTAATTAGATATCAAAATCTTTTTGTACAACGCATTATTAGAAGTTTTCATCAAATCAATTATGAACCTTCTTTTCAAATAATCAAACCTAAATTTAATGGGACAAGTGTTAGTTTCAACTTGCATTGAATTAATCGGAGAAGTACTCATGGCTCCTAGAATTATCCTGAGATTTTTATTTTGTACTTTATCTATTTTATTTATAAAATTATTGTCAGAAGCAAAGCAAAAAAAAGCATATTCAAAGTGACTTCTAACTAATGATTTAAACAGCATCAATAATATTTTAGGATCTGCACCAAAACGACAACCAGTAAGGCATTTTAAAATATTTGTAGCTTTTACAGCTCTATCTATCAATATTTGCACATATTTTTTAAAACTTAAATTTTGTTGAAATACTACACCTAAGAATTTTATTTCTGTACAGTTAGGAATAAGGTTACCATTATATACACATTCTAATTTACAATCTTTATCTCTAGAGAAAACAAGTGATTTACTCTTTTCTGTATTTACAGTTAAACCTAAGAAAGAAAAATAGACTTCAAGCCTTTTACAGGCATTATTTAAATTCGTTTGCACATCTTTAAGTTTTTTGCCAGAACAATAAACAACAAGATCATCAGCAAACTGCAGATTAGAAACATTTGCGCCTAATATCTCATTCAATTTATGAATATAAATTATATACAGTAGAGGGCTCAAGATGCCGCCTTGATTGACGCCTTTATAGGAATTACGTGGACCATAAAAGTTGTTACCCAATTTAACATAGACCATTCTTTCATTTAGAAAGTTATATATCCAAAGAACCATTTTTTTTGGAATTCTGAGTGATAGCAAGATATTAGCAAGCGTTTCCAAACCTACATTGTTAAAGGCTCCTGTTACATCGAAAAAATTACAAGCAAGATAATTCCGTTCCTTTATGGATTTATTTGCATCTAATAACAAATGTGCAATGCTTTCCCTAGCCGAGCGTCCACGCCGAAAACCAAACTGATTACTAGGAAGAATACAATTTGATTCGATGTAATATTCCAGACGTTGTTTGAGCAGCTGCTCAAAAATTTTACCAACACAAGAGGACAACGCTATAGGTCGATAAGAATCTGGACTATCAAGATCCTTCCCTGGCTTCAGTACAGGGACCAGACAATCAGTTTTCCATTGATTTGGTATTAAGTCATTTTCAAACAAAATATTTAAAATTATCAAGAATTTACATAGATTTTTATGACTGAGAAGACGAAACATTTTATAGGAAATACCATCTAAACCACAAGTTGTATCTTTTCTTGATTTTATGGCAGCAGTAAGTTCAGAAATTGTGAACGGATCAAGCAACGAAAGATTTTGTCTATGAAATTTGTTATCTGCAAAAGTAAAAGGTTTCGAGACATAGTCTGGAGTGTATTTTTTTAAAAAACTATTTACCCAATGATCATTTTCACTTCTAGAAACAAAAGTTTTGTTAAATCTGCGTATTTTATTCCAGACATGAGAAATTGGAGTAAGACGATTTATAGAATTGCAATAATCTTGCCAAGATTTCTGTTTTTCAAAGTTTATAGTCAATTTCTTAGAAGCCTGATTTTTTTTAAAAAGCAAATATTTTTCTACAGAAGGATCATTTTTGAAAGCAACAAAAGCATCTTTACATTTTTTAACAGCATCTGCACATTTGCTATTCCACCAAGGAACGGAATGTCTTGCCCTTTTTGCCCTAAAACCTGAAACGAAACGTGAGCATAAATGACAAAGATTTTGACATTGACAACAAGACTTTGTTTTCGTTTTTTGTTGTGACATAGATTTTTCAACTGATGCCAATAAAATATCACAAAACTGCAAATAACTTTCTAGTGAACATTCAGAATTAATCATAAAACGATTCAACGAAGTATTAACAATATTTACATACAAATCCCAATTAACTAAATTCAAGTTTAATTTCTTACTGACATTTTGAGAGTGAACACAATGTTCTGAAGATATAACTGGAGTTTGAGACAACAGAAGTTTAGTAATTGTAGGCAAATGATAACTTCCAAAGGAATCATCATGAACAGACCATTCACAATCCCATGATAAAGCTGGACTAACCAAAGAAAGATCTAAGCCATTTGGTCTCCAGGACGAAGTTCCTACAGTCGTGACTTCTCCTGAATTTAACAGAACAAGGTTATTTTCATCAAAAGAATCTAGTACTTCTTCACCTCTTTTATCCACTTTTTGACAACCCCAAGAAGTATGGTATGCATTGAAATCTCCAGCAATAAAGACTGGAGTTGGAAGACTATCAATTAATTTTGAAAATTTTAATTTTGAATAATGACACCTAGAAGGACAATAAACACTAACAAATGAAATATATTTACCACCTATTTTTATCTGTACAGCAACATTTTGTAAGGAATCATCAAAATAAGTATCAATTTTTAAGAATTGTAATTTGTTATGAATTATTATTGCAACTCCATTATGTGTATTACCAGTGTCATTTCTAACTATTGTGTATCCCTTTATGTTAAAGGTATGATGAGGTCTAAGCCAAGTTTCACTTATTAAAGCGATATCAACATCATTACTATAAAGAAAATATGTAAATTCAGATTTATTACTTTTAATGCTTTGAGCATTCCACTGAACTATTTTTAAATGAGCCATTAGGATGGATTATTAGCAGATGACTTTTCATAAATATCACTTAATATTTGTAAAATATTTTTAGTACTGATGGAAGTTTCCTTTGTTTTATTTAATGTAATTATTTTAACAATAGCCTCAACCAATAAATTCAAAGATTTATTATCTTTTTTCAAGTGACTGAGCAGGTCAAACTTTTGTCCTAAGGCTGGAAAACTCTCTGTATTTGCAACTGAAGCATAAGACAAAGAGGATAAACCAATTTTAATATCATTAATTTTTTTCTTTTTAATAGGACACTCAGCAGATATACTTATGTGATTTCCTCTACAGTGACAGCATGTAGCCTTTTCCCTAGGTACTGTACATTCTTTAAAAGAATGTGCATCTCCACATATTGAACATCTAACATTATTTTTACAGTACTTAGCCAAATGTCCATACCGTAGGCATTTAAAGCATTGTTTTACAGGTGGAATGTACATCTTAACTGGAAACCTCCAGCCTTGTAAATCAATATGATCAGGAAGATAAATGGCAGCAAAAGTTATGATTACTGTTTTAGTCGGTTGTAATTCAAAGTTTTGTTCATTTTTAACCTTCCTTTGAATTCTCCGAACAGAAATAATTTTTTTATTACTATTAATCACTCCAAAAATTTTTTGATTAGACCATTTAATGGGCACATTAGTAATAACACCAGTAATTTCAGTAGTTTTTGCAGGAATAGTTGCTTTGAGTTTATATTCTGATAACAAAGTCTTATTGTTAAGAAAACTATTTGCCAAATTTGCACGGTCAAAATGAACTGTAACTTTGTATTTATTAAGATTTTGCATATATTTTATGCCTTTTATATATTTCTTTAATGTTGATGATAAAGAAATCATATCTCTTGTTGAAATAGGTTTGGACTCATCGTTTGATTCCAAGAAGACAACGAAATCTGTAGCTGAAGAATCCTCAGGATACCGACGTGTATAATCGGGAACGAAATAAGTTTTATATGGATCGGACTTAGCTGAATTGCAGTCACTGTGCATGGAGTCGGAGTCCGAAAGCAGCGAGTCTTCCCCTGATATTACTGCCTCCTCCTTCTTTTTCTTGCGTTTCGCCCGAGACGTCATTTTAATAAAAATTAAGCTTCTATACTATAGTTATTAAAAATATATACAAAATGTACAAAATTGAAAGAATTAAATGAATTTTTAAGTTCACGAAAAAATTTTTCACTTCCAATTTTCCCGCGCGCAAACCGGAAGTCTTCAATGACATGTTTTAACTGGTAATTGTCAAATTGCAAACGACGTTTTATTAAAAATGGCAAGACTTCTATCTGAACATAAATGTTCAGTGATTTAAGCTTTTAAATACAAAATACTCACTGAAGTGTTTAATTAGTTTAATTTACTATCATAAGAAGATCTCTTATACTGAGGAATATAAAGTAACCTACCCAAACACCACCTACTTAAATAAAAGAAAAGTACAAAGTTTAATTTAGTACCTACTTAATTAATTTTACAGAATTGTAAGTAATTGTAACCATGAAGATACGAATCTAATGAATCGAAATCGAATTCAATACATCAATGAAGTAGGGTGCGGCGAAGCCCAATCATAGTATCAAAATGCTTATTTGTATGACCCATTTGATTCTCATTCAGTTATCATTCGATAAAAGACAGCTATTGATATCGGTAGTTTTCTGTTATCGCAGCGACAATAGCTTGTAAACAAACGAATAAACGTGTACTTACCTTTACCTTACCTTTTTCTTATAATTGTTTAACGCTTTGTAAAAATTGTGACACCCTAAAGTGATTTATGTGAGAGACACGTTGGCTTAATAAAACGATACTCAAGAGTAAGTAAGTACTTAGGTATATTTGGAAGACTACGTTAGATTACTGTTCGTTAACCATCCTTAAAGCTATTGTATCTACATACTTAACAATCAATGATTGTTTGCAGTGGATTTAAATCCTTATCAACAAATAACTCAAAGTACCGATGCAGTTTGCATTGAGATGGACCTGCTCCAAGTTGGTTCGGAGCCTGTTGGAATGCGGTGCCCTCATTGCCATGAAGACATCATGACCAGAGCTACTTACAAAAACTCCTCTATCACACACATTGCTGCACTTATCCTAGGCATTCTATTTTGGTAGGTACTTTATGGTCATTAGGGTCAGTAGGTAGTTGCATAAAACATTATCAAAATTAGAAGAATTCTACTTTTTAAATTCGCTAATGTATATCATTGAGGACTAAACCTACTCTCAAATCAAAATAACAGACTGCGTAGTTGCTTGTCATGTTCAGTTACATAATAATAGCTATAACTTCGCTATTCAATCATATCTACAATAATAATATGTATAACGTGACTAATAAAAATTCGTTAGTAGGTACCTGACTTTAATATAGTTTTGTAGTTTTATGCTATAGAAGTCATTGATTAGTGCTTATATCGTATCATGTCATTAGTATATTGCTATACCCTGTACCACTTTGGCCAAGCCTAGAATTTCAAGCTAATTACTTGAACTCTGGGTAAGCACCAGACCACGCGCCTATCAGCGTTACTTTATTATATTTTAAGTTAATAAGGGCATACAAAAACAAAATTTTCTATTTCTTTTTTTTTTGGCGAGCTATTTTTATACCTAACCCATTTTAACAATCATCATGAAACGTTCCAATGTCAACGGAAGTCATAACAAACCTAACAAACGTTAATCATTTAACATCTACTATCGTTAGCTCCGGACCTAGTAATTAATACCATAGTGCCTCTCGCTACAAGTATCGCGAATAGTTCATGATTGGATTTAAAAAATTAAACAGATTGTGGTGATTTGTTTCCCCAATTAAGATTTTGTGTGGATGGAGTCGCAGGTACTTGTTTTAAGTGCGAATAAATCTAGAAGGCTCTACATTCAACGAAAGTGTAAACAAGTGTTTTTTTTTTTTTTTTTTTCAGTGATGACCATTTTTGCAGTTTTTGAGGGATTCAAAGAATTTTAGGTCGGGTTCTGTCTACCAAAACATTTAAATATATAAAATGAAGTTTGCCTCTTGTCTTTCTTATTCATGGTCACACATACTTACAACTTTTTTCGTTTCATATCTGTTACTATTAGATATGAAGATAGTGGTGATTTGATAAATTCAACACTTAGCTTAATCTGCATACGGTTATAGTTATAAATAGACGTTTAAGTACCTTGTGGTTGCTTTCCTATCTTTTGAATGACACTTCTACATGTTTCTGCCTATATTTTTAAAGTTTAGGCAACCGGAAAAGGCATTTTTTAAAAATAAAATAGTAGTTTCCAATGTAGAAAATGAATATCATACATACCGCGTAATCTTATAATCAATTCTGTACATGACATATATTTCTAAAATAACTACTTATCAGAGGGTGATTAGGGATCGATACTGCTGCCAAAAATGTAATCAGTTTTTTTTGTCTGTCTGTCTGTCTGTATAGCCATTATAGAAACAAAAACTACTCGACGGATTTTAACGAAACTTGGTACAATTATTGTGCTCCTGAGCTGGTTATACTTAGTATACTTTACATCACGCTACAATCAATAGGAGCAGAGCAGTGAAGGGAAATGTTGGGAAAACGGGAGAAGTTACTCCATTTTTTAAGCTTCCGTCGCGTTGCACACCTTAATGGTTAAAGCTACACAAAAATAATGTATGACAGAAATATTCTCCTTAAAATTATATAAAAAATATCCCAGGTCAGCATATGTCTATATTTTATGGTTGACTCACAATAACACGTGCAACCCCCGATAGCTTAGCACTTCGAACTCTGATTATATTTGTCTACACTGACGTTTATAACACTCTCAGTCATCCCTAATTAAAAAAAGTTTTTATATAATTAACTATTTCATTAAAAATAATCATAAAAAATCGGTAAAGAAACACCAAAGTTATAAAGGGTAAATTTCTCCTTCCCTCGGGAAACCGACTTCCACGCGAACGGAGTCATGGGGGCCACTAGTTAGATAAATATTACTAACCGCCGGTTTCTGGATAGGCACAAAGTTTAGTCACAAACCTTCTTTACCTAGTTGTTACCCAAAGTTACAAATTCTTAATGCAGAAATCGGCGGTCAGGAGCAGCAAAATAATTTGCTTTTCAAAGTTAGTTTTCCCTTATTTACTTAAGTTAATTTCAATAATTACATTAACTTACGTAAATAATAACATCCCTTGTCATTATTGAAATAATTTATATTTATAAAAAAAAAAAAACAATATATTTACTTATTTTCCAGGTGGCTGTGCGGCTGCATAATCCCCTACATCATAAAGCGATGGAAAAATGTTGATCACCACTGTCCCAACTGCCAATCATTCTTGGGATTGTATACCAAGAAAAGTTTATTTTAAATCACACATATTTACTAGTAAGCATAAATATAAGTCATAACATGTAATTTTGAAAAAAATGAAGTGAAATACGGTGAAGGTTTAAAGGCCGTCCAAACAACGCAACAGCAATCGACAGTAGGTATAAAATTATGTGAAAAAAACAAGTGGACAGTTATCATTTGTTTGTTTTGATAAAAAAATAACGATTAGTCTGGTTTAACGTTCCATTGATAAAAAAAAATGTTTATGGTGATAAACAAAGAAAACAGCTAAGTAATGTATTTAGTTTAAATCTTCAAAAATTTCTGTTATGAAAAAAAATTTAGGATGATGCATTGATATATTTTTTTTAAACTATGAAACTTAAACAATATAAAGGAATATACACTAGTGTAATAAGTTTATTTAATAATACCTACCTATAATAATGATGACATAGTTTATCATTACCTAAACCTTCTAAACCACGTAACGGATTTTAATGCAGTTTTCACCATCTTTAAGGTAATTTTTTTACTTGAATTCGTAAAAAAAACAGAATAAGTTTCAATTAGCTGATAGGTATTCTATATTTCGTGAACAAATCGACCAAAATAACACCATTGCGAAGCGTGGGTCCCTCGTATTAAATGAAAGAAAAATATTACAAACTTAGAAACTTTATTTTAATCATATCACAGAAGCATATAGGTACACTTTCCTGTATTATACTTGTACCGGTAAAATAAAATATGTATATATATATTTTTAAGATAAAAGTATTAGGAATAGTTCAAGATAATTTTAATCATTTTGACATTATTTTAACGCTAAATTCAAAGCACCTTTTGTAAGTATTCATCTAACAGCAGTCACTCGACCAGCGAATTATATAAATATTTGAAAAATCTTACAAATATATTTAAGTTTAATACATTGTAAAAAAACTTTTAAATAATTCAATTACATTAAAATTTAATTTTAATTATTTACAACTTTTTATTACTTTCAACATTTGTTTCTTTATGGTTTTTACATAATTGTATACAATTATTGTAGTACGATCATTTATCTCAAAGGAAGTTTAAGATTTTAAGTTAGGTAGATTTTGTTTTCAAGTATTTAAAATGTTATTTGTTAATTCATAAAATCTGACGTAACACACGTTTTTGAACTTTAAACGTTTTCGTACAAAAGACATAAACGCGCGCACGCATTTTCTTAACAAAGTTGCTAAATTTTATTACTTAGGCAATCAGAAGACCACCAACATAATAGGTACTTATGAATGCAAAAAGCTACCTACTAACATACTTACGTAATTATATAATTTTTTATCTAAGAATATTTATTAAGAAAAGAAATTACCTACAGCGAGAATATTTGGAGAAAATAACAAAATGGGTCGAAAGTTACTTTATGTTATATGCTTAAAGACTATATTTCGGTGTTTTCGTGCTTCGATATCGAAAGTACACGATATAACACGTAGTTTATTACATGTACTTGAAATGCGAGACTTTTCTTGAAGGGTAAACTTCTACACTATTGGCCGTTGCTTCGTTAATTCGTTTCGGTGGTTAAAAAAATACCGTTTTGAAATATGTTAGAGTTAGTTGGTTATTTTACTAAACACTTTTATCATTGTACTGACAACATTTTAATGTAAATGGCCTATCAATCGTAGCTGCCAAGAATGAGATGGTGTTTGTAATTATATTGTACCTCTATATTGTCATATAGCGATATAACACGTTTAGCTTATATAGATAAGCTGGAATTATTTAATTAGGCAGCTTGTATTCTGCTTCCTTTGTTTTTGTGTAATTTACTTACTAAATGGCCAATATTTTTGAAGTTTACCCTGTATGAAAAAGACCGCTCGATTTTCGAATTTCGGTAAAAACAACTAATGCAGCAAACATTTCTGTATTGCCTGCTCAAAAGCAATATTATAAACTACATTGAATATATTATCATAATGTTGCTTTCGGTTACGTATCGTTAACATAAATATATTATTTTTCGAGTTTCATTCACTTTTGATAGTATTTCCCCCATATTTATAATTTTAACCTACATAACATATGCTGACTCTGTCTTATAGCAAAAAAACTCTCATAAGATTGAAAGAGATCTGACATAGTTTAGCTAATGCAGGTTTTTAATTACTGATCTGAACATAGGGGTTAGTATAGTAAGAGGTATCTTAATTAGGAGGGTTGGTAGGATCCGACGAAAGCCTTGCACTGCGGGCAGTAATGGTTGGCAGTCTTGCAAGACCTCATGCAGTACGGCACGAAGCAACCACAGCAACACCTGAAATGGATCAACAATTGAAGGATTAGCTAAAATTAGGGGCATACACAATACTTACAATCTGTATTTAATTTCCTTAAATTTTCGTAATGAATAAGATTGGTAGCTATTTGAATTGCAATCGTGCAATTTACATGTATGAATATGCTATAAATTTTATATTGTGCGTACAGAAATAATGAATACCTACCTATAGGCATATTTCTTATAACTAATACTATAATTCCAACAACATTTTTTTTAACTTAAAATTAAGTATTTGATTGACCTTTTTAGGTGTGTTTAATACACACTAATTAGACCCTGTTAAGCAGAAAGGTGTTAAGTGCCAAAAATCGGATATTGAGTTAAGTATACCACTGTTTTTGTAAACATATAATCTAATTGTACGCAAAAAATGAACTCTCCAAATATTATATATTTTTTGTTATTTACAAAAAATAGGTTTTGCAAATTTCATTACTCCACCTTTTGAATTTTGCACAACAGTGTTATGTCAAAAAGTTCAGTTCTGCATATTAAGGATACGTTGGAAGCCTGATATATAGTAAGATTCAAGTGCAAAACCTTTTAGAAAATGTTCATTACTTAATCACATTTTTGCAATAAAATCCTTAAAAAAAATTGCCAAGTGCGAGTCGGACACGTGCACGAAGGTTCCGTACTATTTTTATCTATAAAAACAGTGAAAAATAAAATGTTTTGAAAACCTTAATAACAATGTTATTGAAATGAAATAATTCATTTTTACAATTAATATAAAACTGAATATTTTGTGAATATCAGTTGTCGTTAATAAGACCAAGAAAAAAACGCCAAATAAACACGCTTGGTGTATGGGATTCCTATTAAATATTTTAACTTTATTTAATTGTTAGTGTTTGTTATTATAGCGGCAACATAAAATAAAACATGTGTGAAGAACTTTCTAGCTATCACGGTTCATAAGGAGGTTTAGTAATAGGGTCCAGTTTTTACCCTTTGGGTACGGAATCAAAAAAGAAAGATTGGATTTAGGTAATTAAAAGTAAATTGACACCTTTTGTTTAATTGCTTCCTGCGCCACCGAGAAGCACACTTGGCAGTGTTACCAAATACGTACGTTGTAATAGTAGGGTAGTATTATAGACGTTTTGGTATTTTTTACCCGTCTTAGAGCCGGTTTTTTTAATAAACAAATAAAATGGCAAATATTGAACTGTCCGATAGCCATAACTAAGATGAAAAATAAAGTTTCAAATTTTCTCAGTGGTCAGATAGCCCTCTGCTAGCTATCCTAATGTTTTTTGTGACTAGCTTCACGTTAAGTCTGTGAGGACGAGACATTCTTTAGTATTTTACGGTTGTTAGAAAAGGTCAGTTATCTTTCAACGGTCAGAACTAGATCAAATTGACATGGAACCACACGGAAAGCACCATCTTTCGAATAAAAAACAATCATCAAAAGGGCCTTCTCCCAGTCGTAAGCTCTGAGGTAACAAATATAGGTAGAGTAAACCACCGCCTTTGGGCACCTCCTCTCAAACAGACATAAACCTCAGTTCTGGAACAGTATAAAGAGTTTTTTACGGTTCCAAAATGTCTTTCCCAACTCGGGTGAATGACTGAGGCATACCTGAATGGCAGGCGCCTAACACATCATCGGCGACATAGAAAAGAAATGTGGTACCCATGACCTGCTGCTTTCCACAGGGCTCAGTTTCGAGCTACTCGTGTGGAACGTCAGGTATGATTAGGTTCCTCGAGGCGCACTCTTCAGGGGCTTAATTGTGATCTGTGACGCCGAAGACACGCTCGTTATGGCAACATAAAAGACAACTGCCCGTCTTGCAACCGCTGGTGTGCCCACCGTTATCGGGAGCCGGCAGAATATTGGGCAATAGGTGGCCCCAAACAAAACAGAAAACATCTGCTGTGTGCGAATTGTGGTTTCGTGAGTTTGGATTGAGGTTGATTCTTGGGGTTCGTCCGTCCGTTCGTCCATCCGTCTGTCTATCTGTCTGTAACCAGGCTGTATCTCATGAACCGTGATAGCTGTGAAATTTGCACAGTCGAATATTAAAAACATTATAAAATAGTTAATAAGAGGTGCGCCCATACAACACAGTTTTTTTGCTATATTGTTCTTGAATTAGTAAAGACAACTGGTAGACGTCTTTAATATTAACTTAAATAAATAAATAACTCGTTTTTAAAATAACTGGGATACCAAATAATAATTAAACAATAATGCTTACCCATATCTACAAAAACGTTATTTTTACCGTTTTTAATCGATAAAGGTACGGAACCCTTCGTGTACGAGTCCGACTTGCACTAAACCGGAGTTTTGACATAATAAGATTAAATTCAAGAGAAGAAAATTATTAGTTAATTCAGATTTCCTTATTTCCAACATAGTCAAAACCAAACTTACTGTAAAATTCAATTTTTTGCCCCACCGCGAAATTAGCGTAGCGACTTTCTTAAAGTTATTTTTAATTGTTATAAGTTTATACACAATAATAGTACAAAAAAGCGAGTGAACACGAAAGAAAAAAATATAACCTATCCATTTAAAATAGTTTGGAAGTTCAAGTCTGGTTATTTTTTTCATAAATAACTTTTAATCTTCCTATATACGGGGCTTTTTTAACGTAAAACTTAATTTAAAAGTAAGAATTAATGAGATTTATGTTTTTTCTCTATCTTTTTATCTTCGTAAAGTAATTTGCAAAAGCGATTCAAAGTGACTTAATGCTTTTAAGAAACATATTTCGAAACATAGAGCATTAAACAAAAAGGTGTTAAGTGGTATTTTCACGATTATTCCTCAAAATTAAAATTTCTATTCAAAAGTGTTTATGTTGTCATATAAACAATACTTTTTTATAGGTGTAAACAATTTTTTATAAAATAACATTTATTAGTTTTGCAGCTACACGTTTTGAAAAACCAGCTGATGTCAAAAATCTTTAATCGCGTCTAGCGAAAAATGACAAAAAAGCACTTAACACCTTTCTGCATAACAGTATCCAATTTATATAATAGGCAATAACATTATATTTTGCTAAAATGGCATTCGAAAAATAAAAGTAATAAACATCGTTTTTGTGATATTAATAGTTAATAAAGCTGACTTAACCTTTGTGGTGTAAAACTTTTAATAAAAATAAAAAAAATAGTCAATAATAGTATATTTTAATACAGTTGCTCAAAAAGTGGCGTATTGCAGGGACGTATAGCGTTCGGGATGTGGGCTATTACACACGCGTGCTTTTTTTTTACCTTTCCCGCACTCGTGCGTTCTCTTTCCCAACTGTCAAAATAATGTCTATTAAAAAGAAAAAATTACCAATCATGAAGTTTTTACTAAAAAAAAAACAAAGAAGTTATTATGATTCATGTTAATACTTACGTAGCGTAGTAGGTATATTTCAAAAAAAAGCTACTAGTTTGTTTCGATATCAAATTTAATGATTTGATTAAATTAGTGTGGTTGGTTTCATTTCATTTTATCTCATTATATTTCATTTTCATTTCATATCAATAAAAAAATTCTACTGAAGACTTGGCTGTATGGGCTTAGTAACCTTTGCCTACCAAATAGGTGAAGAAAAAATGGCGCCATTTTCAAAATGAGTTATTTCGACATTTACGATCCTAATTTTATATTTTATTAAATTGCTTTATTTTTTCGCAACTGTATTAAAAATAGTCGTTCATTACACGTGCGGAACCGTCATTGCAACTCGTCCCGCCTGTCAACCCTCGCCTTCGGCTGTGCCTCGGCTCGGGTAGACATTGGTCGGAACTCGTTGTAATGACAGCCTTTCCACACTTGTATTGAAATATACTATTTTTGCCCATACAGCCAAGTCTTCAGTAGATTTTTTTTATTGATATGAAATGAAAATGAGATTTAATGAGATAAAATGAAATGAAACCAACCAACCTAATTCAATCAAATCATTAAATCTGATATCGAAACAAACTAGTAGCTTTTTTAGAAATATACCTATGCTACGTAAGTAGTAACATGAATCATAAAAACTTCTTTGTTTTTTTTTTGTAAAAACTTCATGATTGGTATTTTTTTCTTTTTAAATAGACATTATTTTGACAGTTGGGAAAGAGAACACACGAGTGCAGGAAAGGTAAAAAAAAGCACGCGTGTGTAATAGCCCACATCCCGAAAGCTATACGTCCCTGCAATACGCCACTTTTTGAGCAACTGTATTAAAAAGTATTTTTATTTTTTAAATTTTCATCAAGATACGAAATCATCTACCTCAGTGTTTATCATAACAAAGAACAATGGACATTTAAAGTGATTCGAAGTTATACTTCAGGCTTACAATACAAGTAATAAAGGTCCTTACTTCAAGGCTTCTTGAATAACTTGCCAATGGACAATATAAACGAGCATTTACTTTTGAATAAAAAACTTTAACGAGGAAGTACATTATAGCATAATTTAATAATGAGCCTTTAATATTGAAGCGTCACGTTCGTGAAACGTGGTTTATACAATAATTTTGTAATATAAAAACATATTTTAATACTGATACCTAGGTGTCTTAATATGTGTGTGATGGTGACGCATCCTAATAGATCAAAGAACTCGTTCTCTAAATTATTGGTGTGGTTTATTGTTACACAACACATATAATAAATCTAAACCTAATTTTTGGCTATAATTTTATTTAATCTATACATTTATAGCATTGCGATGCACGCTTATTTTAAATATTTTAACTAGTGTCCTCCTCCTACTTACCTATATAAGTTTGTAAGTAAGTATGGATGGATTTATGGATGAATGTTTGTTACTCTTTCACGTAAAAACTACTGGACGGATTTATATGAAACTTTACAGTAATAAAGATACATCTGAATAACATATAGGGTACTTTATTACCGCGGGAAAATTTCTCATTCCCACGGGAAACCGACTTCCATACGAACGGAGTCGCGGGCGGCCACTGTTTTATATAAGTTAATAGTAATAGTAGTTTGTAAGCTAGTTAGCATACTTGAAACAAACAAAAGCTTATTATTACGATACTTAAGTCATTCATTGTCTTACGAATGTATTATAGATGGATGAGGTTTGCCGTTTGAAGTTAGGTAATAAAGATAACATGAGGTACTCGTTGTAATAGGTTTCTAGATGACGATTTACACGTTTTCAATAACGTTGCCTATAGTTAAAAATGGTCATGACGATATGATAAGTTGGTGTAAGGTTTTAGTTACAAAAATAAATAATCTCTTATAATAAAAAGGCTCCATTCATTCATTTAAATAATTATTAACCTAAGGATTTTTTTAGTTAAGCAACCTTCATCGACTAACATTTCATTTAAAATACGTCCGTTTTAATTTTTAGACCTCATTTATTTCACATTTCGAGTTAATTACATCAAAAGCATCGTCCAAAACGAATAAAAAGTAGTGATACTTACCCAGCTAAGACACACAGTGCGGCAGAGACGATATGCGTTCGATTATTCGGGACATATTCTACTCGAGTCACTATTTGTTTGTTGCAAGTCGCGCAGTTGGCTCCCGTAGGCCCCGGGCCAAGTTTCGGGGGATGAGCTCTGGTAGTCACAGGCTGGTTGGTGATGACTTGAGTTCGTGGAGGGGCTGACGGCGGCACGACAAGCCCCGGGGGCGGGGGCGGGCTGCCACCGAAGTAGGACGGCGGGGGCGCGGGATTGCTGGTCGCTTGGTCGTACGGCGGGGGAAGGCCCATTTTGTTTTCCACTGGAATAGATAAAATATAATTAAGTTCTATAGGTTTTTAAGTACTAGAATGCAGCAAGGTTTTTGTTGGAGCTTATGGCGTTTCTTCACTAAACGATCGAATATTTTTTAGATTATTGTTCAAAATGTTAGTAAACCACTGACCCGAAAACCCGTACGCTTCATTAGAGTAGGCTGAACTAGCACCAAAGTGATCGACAACTGGTTCGTAGGATGTTGATGTTTGGGGGCTGACGACCGGATGGGGACTGACGTTGGGTTGGGGGGCGGGTTCTGGCTGTGACCTCCTGTGTCTATGCCGCCGGTGTATGTGTGGGAGGCGGAACTGATGTCGTCGACCACGACGTCGGGTCGGAACCGGCGGCGCGGTCGGCGGGTTATCCGAATCGTCTAGTGAAGAAACGCCCATTATTAGTCCAACTTAAAATAGACTACGTTTTTTAACCTTCACTTTTCTTGCCAAGGCGTATCGAAGTGAAACAAAACTGGTATTTTTATTTTTTGTGCCAGTAGAATGTCTGTCGATAAAGTTTAGTTTAGAAGGCACTTTTACGGTAACTAAGTATTTCCTTATTCTGAGTTATTGTAAAAATTTTTGTAATATATTTTAACTGGTTTATAGTATCTATACTTCGTAAAAAAAATAAAAACACTAAACAAATGCTGAATGGACGCCTGATTTACTCCTAGAAAGCGTCAGCGACTAATCTTTAGAAATCCGTTCTCAGATTACGATAACTTGCGTTGTAATTCGACCTTCGCTCAAAAATGTACCAAACAGATTAACGTAACGTAACAATTGCAATAAAATGTTTACAAGGCCTTTGCCGCATCTGAATGCCCAGTTTTAAAAGTACAAAACAATATCAGCTTACATATAAACATTTATAAATATTTAACTGAATATTTGAATAATGAATGATGCACTTAAATGTTTGATCGTGAGCTAAATAAATAATATAAAGGTCTCTTTATTGATTACTACTCCGTTCGCGTGGCAGTCTGTTTCCGGTGGGAATGAAAAGTTTTCCCGCGGTAAAAGTATAGTAATGTGTTATTCTTATGTATAGCCTATATTACCGTAAAGTCCCATCCAAATCCATCCAGTAGTTTTTATGTGGAAGAGTAACAAACTTCCATACATACTTCCAAACTTTAACGTTTATAATGTTAGGTAGTAGGATTTTTTTACCAGCAATATTTTTTGTCAAGTTAAATTTGAAAACTTTAACTTATAAAATTAAATTATAAATAAGTTTAAATTCTAGTTAACCCTGACTGTTTAAATTAGGTTTTCCGCACTATACGGTCAAAGTTAATTTGTATATAATAACCATAAGACACCAACGACGTTTTTTCCTTAAAGTTGTCGAAATATTTAAACATTTTTATGAGTTGTTGTAACGTAGCAAGGGTTACATGGAACAAATAACCCTATCAAAGGGTCAAAAACCTTTAGCGTCAAAATGCTAATTGTTATCTAGGTAACTAAGCAAAATACGTGCGGCAGGGTAAATGATTGTGTTATCAGATTTCCTTTTAATCTTATAATTAAAATAAACGATAAAATGAATCCCGATATAATTAAGACTTGTATATTTTATTTTAAAACGAAAATTATGTTGTTATTGACACAATCGATTCCAAAGTAGTCCAATTTACGAAAGTCTCAGAGGAGCCACTTTAATAATATTTAAACCCAGATATTGATTTATTTAACGAGTTTCAGAAGCCCGACGTTTATGTAGGCATCACGACTGATAGTTTTAATATAACATTAACCCTTAAATATATATGTGTTTTGTTTAAAAATATGAAGAGACACGTGTGTGCTGATTACTTAACTTGCCCACTGTAATATCCATCTATAAAACATGTCTTTATTGTTATTATTTCACTAGAGGACGCCCGCGACTCCGTTCTCGTGGAAGTCGGTTTCCCGTGGGAATGAGAAGTTTTCCCGCGGTAAAAAGTACCCTATGTCCTTTCCCAAGTTCAGTTCCTTCTTCATACCAAATTTCATCAAAATCGGTTCAGTGGTTTAGGCGTGAAAGCGTAACAGACAGACAGACAGACAGACTGAGTTACTTTCGCATTTATAATATTAGTAGGGATAAGATAAATGAATTCTGCAAAACAGGAAAGTAGTCTTTAAGTTTCATATTAGTTACACAGTTTCAATTAATTGACGATTCATTTTCCTGTTATAAACAAACACCTATTGTCCGTAAACTGTGGTTTTATAGGTATATTTATTAAAAGCCATTTATGACAAGCGAACTGTACAAACAGATGCAAATACACTTAATTAAACAAAACAATACTAAATAGAAGGTGCCCACGTTCTTGACTTACCTAAATATTCATACAAAGGTCAAATTCCAAGTACCTACTGCCTACGTAATGTTAACATACTTAAGTAAATAATAATTCTTTGAAATAGTTTTTAATTTTTTAGAATAGTTTTTTTGCCATTTCTCAATCTGTTTTTGTAATTAGGCATTAGAAAGATAATAAACTTTAAAATCAATCCTAATTTTTTATAATATCCATGTTTGTTAGTTAACTCACATATGGGTCGGGTTATCGCTACGTTTCAAAGACACGTTTGTTTAAGTTTTCTGAGATAAATTATCATTGCGAGTTAACGTATGATATTAATGTACCAGCTTATAAAATTCATGAAAAATAAATCGAAATAGGTAATGCAACGTTTCCTAATTGCAATTTGTCATCAGCATTAGGTATTTAACTTATTTAAAGTTAATGAAAGGCACATTGACAAATGTTGACGATGATGCAAAAGGTTTTTTCTTCTATCCTTGATGTGGCAGGTAGATACATATTTTGTGTAGATAGATGATCGAAGTGTATTGACGCGGATCCTATTTTCTCACTTAACCGGTTCTTAGACCAGGAATTTAAGTGCCTACTTACTTTCCTATGTTCCAAACACAGAAAAACCAAAGAAAAATATATCGAAAACAAGTTTTTACTTACTAGTAGCGTCCATTATGTTGAAATATACAACCTTCGCACTGATTTCTCAATTCGCACAGTTCCAAAAAACACAGCACTTGACCAATGTGGAAATTAAACACAACACGTTCCAACTCTAACGAATGAAATGATTTGTTTTTTTTTAAACTTGAATTAAAATTAATTTCACGTAAGTGGAATCTTGCGCCGTTTGCGCAGAGTTGAGAGTGAATGCACTTCGCGCACAAACGAACGAGTTACATTACATCACACGATAGAAAGAGAAAGAAGATCTTTTTATAGCATAGTGCGGAAGAGATGGCGAATTACGTGCGTCACGGACTTTAGCTTTGTTGACTCGGGTGTTTTACCAGATAATTTGGTAATTAAAAATATTGCTCTAATGCGCAGTCTTATACCTACGAAGCTAATTAAGGTGTTATTTTTTTCTCTTTTTAGGCACATAGCTACTTATAGTACTCATATTTAATTCTAGTTAATTAATAAAGCAACTTGCATTACCTAATGCAGATTTTCTGTGCATTGTTCGTGACAAAAGTAGCTTCACATCGTAAACCTTTTTAAGGAGTCACAAGTAGTTTTTATTGGTTGTCGTCGAAGCAAGTGTCTTCTTCGAATTTAAATTGAACCTCCCACGAAGAATTTATCGTGAGTAGGTATCTAAGTTATTTTAGTGTCCATCCTAAGTGTGGTAGTTGGGAAGTTGGATTCTCCCTCATTCTTTAGTTTAAATGAGTTTTGTCTCTGTCTGTTACGGAAGCTGACCAAAGAATTGATCAATGATAAATCATTTTTTGTCTATTAAGGGATGATAAAATGCGATCAAAATTAGAAGTTTACAATTTTTCCCATTATTATCTACTAGCTTTTGCCCGCGGCTTCCCACGCGTTAAATTCGGAGTAAAACCTTTTTCCGGAGTAAAAACCTTCCTCTTCAGTCAGTCTATCAAAATTATCAAAATTATTAAATTATTAAAAAAAACCGCATCAATATCCGTTGCCTAGTTTTAAAGATGTAAGCATACATAAGGATATAGGGACAGACAAAGCGACTAAGTTCAATTCTATGTAGTGATAGGTATGCTCAGAAGCTGTAATGGGTTAAGGACTTAGGAGGTTTTAGCAGTTTCCGGGAAACTGTTTCCCTCTCTTTCGTAAACTAGCACCAAGTTGTCAGTAGGTAAAACATAACCATTCACATTGGTACCTTAAACGGGCGTTATTTACAGACTTTGAATTATATTTTTGGACTTTGGATTACGTGTTCGAACAAACTCTCTATTAGGTCTGGATTAAAGCAATCAAAAACACCGAAAACAGCATGATTTTAAACAGACGGACAACGATTCTAAAGGAATCCTTTCTAGATTTACGAAAGAGTAAGAAAAATAATCCTTAAAGGCTTGAAATTGTCTAGACCTAACTCTTGACATGAACGTTTAATTAAACATCATTACTATACACAGAAAACCTTATCGTAACGAATTATTCTAAAACAGCGGTGGGCAACCCGCGGCCCGCGGGCCGCATGCGGCCCGCCGACGTCTTCTTTGCGGCCCGCGAGTGTATTAAAAAAATATACATATAAAATGAAATTTCACATAAATAAAAATAAATAAATAAATAGCCATGTCTCATAGTTGAGCACAGGCCTCCTTCTCGGATAGCGAGAGGGTTTGAGCCGTAATCCACCACGCTTTCACATGTTTATTAAATTTAAAGCCATTGAATTTTTTGTTGATATATTATTATCACAAGTGTGGCCCGCCTTTGATCGATTTTTTCACCATGCGGCCCTTGCCTGCTAAAAGGTTGCACCCCTGCCTGTTCTAAAATAATTTAGCAAGCTCGCTTTTAGTAAAATACTTGTTAAAATGACCGCAGCTTCACATGCGTTGTCTACTACGTGTGACGCACACTAACTATATGCAAAGAAAATATTATTGTAAATCCATCCATTTTTTTTTCGTGAATGAGTAAGTAATATTCAAACATACAATACAAACTCTCGTATGGTATTTACTCACACAAGCTTGGAGAACTTCAATAAAAATAAAAACTTCCGGTATCTAATCTTTACGAACTTAAAGCAAATCTCACATAGGTATCAATTTATCAATGACGCCTTGTTATGATTGTTACCATAGTAAAGTCAATCCTTGATTTTGTGTCTCAAAAAACAACGATGGATAAAATAGAAAAAATGGAAAAAGTGATCTAGTTATAAGTATTTATTTTGAGCCCTTCAAGTATATTGTTAATGATTTTAGTTGACTTTAATACATTTTCAAATGTTACTGATACGTGGTTGTGTCATTAAAGACGAAATTCTTTACCGCCATCTAGTTGCAGTTGAGCTCACTTGTTAAGTTTCAAGTTAAAGTGAGTTCGTCAGTTGATGTCGGCTTCGACGGCGGGTCCGTGAGGGGGCGCTGGGGGGACGGCTGGAGCACGAGATGCGCGCGCATCGTTACATAACGTAGGGAGAGCCGGGCGGTGCGCGCGCGGGCGGGGGCGGGGCGCGGGGCGGCGATCGATGCGCGGCCAGGGGGAGTCAGTCGAGCGGCGAGCAGCGACATGGCGGCGCGCCCACCCCGCGCGGCGGCCCCGCGGCCCGGGCCGCGCGAGTAGGTCGCCATGCGCGATGCGGTATGAGGCAGCGCCGCGCCCGGCGGGCCGGCCCCCGCTAGCGGCGCCGCCCCCGCCATGCGAGCGCCGCCGCTGCTGCTGCTGCTGCTGATGGCGGCGGCGGGCCTGGCCGAGAGTCCCCTCGCGCGACTCAACCCGTGGCTGAGCGCGTGCGACCTGGCCGAGGAGGGCGCCACCAGGAGGCCCAATTGCAGCACGTGCGGCGGCGGCGGCGGCAAGGTGCTGCACGAGGACAGCGTGGTGGAGCTGTGCAGTCTGAGCGCGAGCGCGCGCGCGCAGCAGCTCACGGACCTGCACCTGCGCACGTGCTGCGAGCGCTCGGCCGCCACCGCGCTGGACCCCGACGCGCGCACGAGCGTGCAGGCCGGCGGGCCCCTCTGCGAGACCACGCTGCTACACCTGGTGGGCCTCGACGACATGGTCGCGCGCGTGCACTGTGATTTCCAAGACATCCTTGATCGTTACGACTGCGGACAATCTTACTCCGTGCATAAGTGTGATGAATGTCAGGTGAGTCTCGGTCACGTGGCTGTTCGTCGGTTAGACATTCTCGCATAATGGTCTTCATGGAATTTTCCTAGGGACTCGCCTTGAAGTAAATACAAACCGTGTAGGTAGAGATACCATTACTGTGGGTAGGTACATTAAATTGTTAGAAAGCGGGGCGTTATGGGTTAAGCGCGTGACCTGGTGAAGCTGTAAACGTGTATTGATCCACTTGGAGTCACGTTCCTTAACCTAGTGCTGTCAGAGTGTCAGCAATCAGGAACTGTAATTGTAATCTCCGATTTCAATGCTAGACATTCCTCCGTTGATAAGTTTAGTAACAGGAAACATTAAAAAACCACAATTATCTCTTCCAAACCCAATTCATAAAGAAAACATACAAGATTAAAGCAACTCTAAGTAGGTGCTTAAAAGTGCTTACGTACAGGTCATTACATTTGCGGATCATTTAAAACGAATCCCTCAAAAGCCTAGCAATTAAGGTTCCAGACCGCTCATTCCTTTATTCACAAAACAAGTATCAGGGTAGGTGATCACTTAAAACGCTGTCATACGGCGTAGACCACAATCCTAATAACCGTCCTCGGTAGCAGGGACAAAAAGGTTATCTTCTGTAAAACCAGGTAAAACGTGAAAGCCGCATTAAAATGTATGAGGCGAATATTTCTGAAGACGTTTTGACAAAAAGTCGGTGATCATGTTAAGCACGTTTTTTGGGAATATATTTAAGGTGATTTCCAAAAAGATAACTTACTCTAAAAGTACTGTATAAACCTTAACTTGACCATCGTTTATATTCCGGAACTTGGTATTTACGAAACATGTGTCACTGTAAAGTCGAGACATTCAAAATGATGCCCGACAGCGTTCCATTTGCAGCCTCCGTTTTAAACCTCGTTTAGTGGGACAGTTAGAATCAATCGTTCCGACATTGTTTCACCTAACTGCCCACACTATCACCATCCTTACTAGGGGCCATTTGTTTCAGGCCATTTGTAAGCCATTAAACATCCAGTGAGCTGATACAACCTCATTCGAGACATAGGGTAGTTATAAGGTCTGGGTTCCGTGTCTGGAATAATTTCCTGTCAGCTGAGTGTAATAGCCTACGACTGAAAGCCGGAAGTTGCACTTGCAAGTCTGAGGTTATCTCGCATCAAAATAGTTTAAAGTCGCTTTGGCGTCGGTTCGATTGAAAGTCATCTAAGTTCTTTGAACGAAACGGATTTTTAATATAGCGGATTTGCACAGTACTTACTTAAAATTTTCATCTTAATCGATTTCCGCAAAGTAACGCCTGATGCCTAATTAACCTTTATTTTGTCAAATATATAAAACAGCGTTTTCAGTCAGAGAAAACGGGAACAGCTTGCTTATATTGAAATAATATTAAAATCGTAAAACGTATTTTATTTTTTATGTAAGTGTTGCCGGAGTAAACAATCAGTCCATATTTTCCTGTTGAACGGATGAGGAAAGTGCTAGTAAAGTTAAGGTCATAGTAAATAGCAGCAATCGTACAAAGCTATCATAATAACTAAGTAACGAGTATCTTGTCGTCGAAACCTTCGGAATCCCTTTTACATGAAAATATATCCCGCAACTGTCCCTTTATCTTGTGGCTTACTCGGTGATAAATTTATTAGATATAGATAGATATTTATTTTCATAGATATCCAGAGCGATCTTCCCGCAGTTAAATAAAAAAAATATACATCCCTAAAACGAACATTAATTTCTTCACACTTAGAGCTTGACAGACACCAAAGACAAAACACTGCATTTTGAGTCTATTACAATTATTATTTTTATTTGGATATAATCTTAACTTTTCGTCTGTACGTTCTTCCTTTAAAACTAGAAACGAGTATGTTTGCTTGCGTTAATGTCTCAAAATCTCTTAAATGTATTTTTAATAAAGACTTAATTCAAATTGCAAAGCTGGGTAGTAAGGAATGGTTTTCACGACCATAGGTACTTGAATTATATCACTTCTTAGATTTACGCGATTAACTATTTACTTGAAATTAAACTCAAGTTTACTTGAATTATATCGTTCTTATCCCATATTGTGGCAAAAAAAACGTATTATATGTAATACGTTTTTTTAAATGTGTCAGATTACAAATGGCTTTTAGATAATTTTCTGCCGAACTTGTCTGCTATCGCAACACGAGACTGGAAAATCAAGTAGGCTTTATCCTTACTTAAATGGTCAACGCTATAGAATCGGCGCAATATTTTACACGCATGTATCAAATGTGTTTCTTTTAGTTAAAAAAGTCTAAACATAAAAAACACAGTTTTCGTTTTCGGAAGGAGTAGCACCCCATAAAAATATTCCTTATTAAAACATATCATACTCCTTCTATCCTATACCTACTTATACACTCGTTAAATTTGCTTGCATTTCGCCTGTAAGTAGGCAGCTCCTCAGCCTAGTGGCAGATATTTTAAAGGCTTTTCAACTTGATTCCATTTCCTCCGTTTCCCGGTGTTGGGCAAATTACATCACCTGAAGCAAACTCAGTTTGTTATGCGAATTTAGTTACATAAGTTTGTAAACTAGACGGACGCTATTTGTTCGCAAAGGGTTGTATTTGTATACGAGTTGAGACTGTAAAATTTGTTACATAACTAATTATAATGATGTGGTGGTTATTTATTGTGCGCTTTGTAATTTTGATCATAGTAGGTACAATCACAATTTTGTTATGTAGGTTTCCGTTAAGAGTGTTTTTTTCGTATGTTTATTATTCAATAGTGGCAGCCCGCGACTCCGTTCGCGTGAAAGCCGGTTTAAAAAAGTACCCGATGTGTTATTCTGGTGTATAACCTATATAACTGCAAAGTTTCATCCAAATCCGTCCAGTAATTTTTACGTGAAAGAGTAACAAACATCCATACATACTCACACACTTTCACGTTTATGATATTATATTAGGACAATCAAATGTCTGGATTGATAAATGTTCTTTTTTCCAACCCTGTGACGCGAAATTAACTAATAATTGGTTATCAGTTTTTACTTTGGACAAAAATGAATTCACGAAGTCACTTATTATCTTCTATACTAGTAAATAAATCTGTAGAGAGTTCAATTTTATTCTGTACGTACATGAAATATACAGGGTGATTGGTAATGCGATACATTCCTTCTAAGAGGTTAAAGAAGAGCTTATTTGCATTCAATTAAGGCATAATATGCTATATCCGAAAATTGATAATTTCTGAGATATGCAACATTTAAGATTTTTTATAAAAAAACCCCATTTTCGAAGTACAAATGAATCTTTTTGGTGAAAAATTCAAAATTGAGTTTAATGTGTTGTTGTTTTATGGTAGCTTGATAACTAAAATGATATTTCAGATTCAAATTTGCTAAAAATAATCGGCCTTATTTTAGAAAAAGTCAAGAAACCAAGAACAACTTCTTAAAAAAGTTAAGTCTTATGGCAATAAAAAGCGATTTTCTAAAAAAAAGTTCAAATAATGTTGCGTACAAATTACATAAAAAACTTCCCCACTTCATAAGCTATTCAAAAATGTACATTTGTCATACTAAAACTAAGTATTTGATTGACAACTCTACTAATAAAAGAAGTAACCTCTCTCTTAGAACGCCTCTACATAGTGGTTACAGCGCACTTTTGCAGTGTTTTCTTTGGTTGATGTCGCCGTTTTGCACAGGGATAATGCAATAACATTTAAGATCTGCCGTTAAATAAATATTTTTTTTGAAAAGCCAAACCTTCAAGTGTGTAGCTTTTGAGGTTAATTAGAAAAAAAGAGTATGCTGAGTGCGGAAAAAGCTACTTCTATTAAAAGAAAGCTAACTACATGTTTTTCATTAATCACTACACATCACTTGTTGTTTTTTCTTTGGTCCATGTCGCCAACTCTTGTGGTGGTTGCTAGATTTCTGCGAAAAACATCTATCATTTCTTCGTTTACTTCGCCAAATTCGAGGTTTACTAGATTCACTTGTACGGGTGGATACAAGCTTTATTTTTCTGAGACGTCGATACGTCCCCAAAAACACTCTAACGTTTGACACACGTCGATTACGGATACGCAACAAGTACTTTTTTTGCTGTAACAGCGTTGCCGTTACACAATACGTAAATAAGAAGAATGTTTTGAGTATTCTTCATTACAAAAGGCCCTCGCCCACAGCAACTTTTTGTAGCGATGCTGTCGTGCGTTCGCATTGATATCGTAGACTAGCAGTCGCTGACTGTGTGCCTTCATAGCCACGATTCAGTCGCGATGCGTTAGTATTGTCTTTACATCGATACAGTTGCGATAATGTAGCGCGTTGAAAATTCGACTAACATGCGTTTACTTAACGCGCGACAGCATCGCTACAAAAAGTCTTCAAAGGCAAGGATCTTGAATGATACCATTTCAAGAGTTCTTAATGAAAATATGCAGTTAGTTTTCTTTTAATAGAGGCTTAACACATTTTTTTCTATTTGACTGCAAAGGCTGTACACTTAAAGCTTTGGCTTTTTACAAAATTTATTTATTTAACGGCAGACTTTAATGTTATTGCATTATCCCTGTGCAAAACGGCGACATCAACCAAAGAAAACACTGCAAAAGTGCGCTGTAACCACTATGTAGAGGCGTTCTAAGAGAGAGGTTACTTCTTTTATTAGTAGAGTTGTCAATCAAATACTTAGTTTTAGTATGACAAATGTACATTTTTGAATAGCTTATGAAGTGGGGAAGTTTTTTATGTAATTTGTACGCAACATTATTTGGACTTTTTTTTAGAAAATCGCTTTTTATTGCTTATAAGACTTAACTTTTTTAAGAAGTTGTTCTTGGTTTCTTGACTTTTTCTAAAATAAGGCCGATTATTTTTAGCAAATTTGAATCTGAAATATCATTTTAGTTATCAAGCTACCATAAAACAACAAAACATTACACTCAATTTTGAATTTTTCACTAAAAAGATTCATTTGAACT
Source organism: Emmelina monodactyla (assembly GCA_916618145.1). Lineage (NCBI taxonomy): Eukaryota > Metazoa > Arthropoda > Insecta > Lepidoptera > Pterophoridae > Emmelina > Emmelina monodactyla. Next base: position 6,594,425 of record OU745304.1, on the reverse strand, counting down.
TCGAAAATGGGGTTTTTTATAAAAAATCTTAAATGTTGCATATCTCAGAAATTATCAATTTTCGGACATAGCATATTATGCCTTAATTGACTGCAAATAAGCTCTTCTTTAACCTCTTAGAAGGAATGTATCGCATTACCAATCACCCTGTATTTCCAAAATAACTATTGGGGGTGATTATGCCAAAAATGCAATCAGTAATTTTTTTTTCTGTGTGACTGTCTGAATGCCTATCTGTCTGTCTGTCTGTATAACCGTTATAGAAACCAAAACAACTCGACGGATTTTAACGAAACTTGGTACAATTATTTTTCATACTCCTGAGCTGGTTATAGTATACTTTTCATCACGCTATAATCAACAGGAGCAGAGCAGTGAAGGGAAATGTTGGGAAAACTAGAGAAGTTACTCAATTTTTAGCTTCCGTCGCGTGTGCAACCTTGATGGTTAAAGCTACACAGAAATCATGTAGGACGGAAAAGTTCTCCTTAAAATTATATAAAAAATATCCTACAACAGCCAATGTCTATCTTTTTTGGTTGACTCATAATAACACGTGTAACTCCCGATAGCTTGGCAGCTCGAAGCTTTCTGATTATATTTGTCTACTCTTACGTTTATAACAGTCTCAGTCATCCCTAATTTAAAAAGTTAACATTATTAACTATCTTATTCCCACGGGAAACCGACTTCCACGCGAACGAAGTCGCGGGCGGCAACTAGTATATTATAAATCCTTTAAAATAAAATAACTTAATTGTTTTATCCACATAAATATAATACTAAATTCAAACGCCAGAGGCCTTAAACAACACTTTGATCGTAAACGACACCCAACACTTTGATACAGAATGAATATGAGCGGCAGGGGCATGTTCATTAGACGATAAGAAGAAGAAGATGCTATGCTTCATTTAAAAAAAAAGTCAATGACTTACGTATCAGGTAATGTCAAACATTTTCAAAAGTGTATGTGTAGATTCGCCGCGTAGGTGTATTGTTAGTTTAAAAAAAATGCAAGCAAAATGTAGAGTTTGCGAAAAGCATTGGTATTTAATAAACTGGAAGCAGCAAGGGTGTTAATGCATTATCTGGAGTAAGCTTGAATACTGTGATATTATTTGAAATCCTTACAATGAGAAATATGCGCTTATAGTGGAAAGGGCTCAGCGTTCCTTCGTTGAATATACAAGTTGTACTTACTTAACCCTTCTGGATGAGTCTCTGGCACGGACGCCTTAAAAACGTTAAGGCAGAGAAGGAAATAACTATTAACAGTTATTGCATTTTCTGTCCCTTATTTTCAGTACATTTTCTATGTATCTTATAGAGGGCACAGTCATAGTCATTAAATGAGTCATATCTTTGCATATTTATAACCTTCAATCAGCCAATCTGTCGGACAAAAGTAGAAATGGACTAATATATCATATTACTTTTTGGAATTGATCGATACTTTATACTAGCCTATTATTTAAACTTTTTTTTTTGATGATCCAGGAAAATGCTTACGCATACCCGCCCCTCCAGGCAAAGGAGACGGGTTATGTCGGACTTACACCGACTAAAAAGTTGGAGTTGTCCTTCAAGCCGTCGTATAATGGCGGGGACACGGGAATGGTTGGTAATGGCATGTTCGCCGCGAACCCACTGTCGGCTGGCCACCGAGGCAGCCCCTTCAAGTTTGGAGGCGCGCTGGGACAAACCGCGGCGCGCCTACCCCCTCACGTTCCCTTGGTTAGTTACCGACCTAGCCTTGTGTCGGCAGCCTGGGAACTACCCCAGGGTATTTGGCATCCGCTGTCGACCAGGGACCTCACAGGCTGGGGTCGCTTACCGAATCTGCCCTGGGCCGAAGTGGTTTCCCCACCACCCCTTCCTCAACCCACCTCCAATCCAAATCGCGAAGGATCGGATGCCGCGGCCGCCACGCCGCACCACGATTACCCCCTGGGCGCTCAACAGAACGACGCCAAAGGCCCTGCTGGAGCTTCCCCTCCGGGCGTATCAACACGCTGGGCTTACGCCCCGCTGGAGCAGGTTCCCTCTCGTGGGCCGGTCTACCTCACGACCGGCCCCTGTGTGGGATTTCGCCATACCGCAACAATGAACCTTAAAAGGAACACGATTGCGGGACGCTCAGGGTGCACAGGGCCGAACCCTTTCCCTGCCCTGTCGAATACAAGTATTTCAGAGAGCAGGAAAGAGGACGGCCGCACGAGGAGGAATCCCAAGCGCACCACAGCCTATTTATTTTACCTAGCTGATCATTAATAAGTTACTTGGTTGGTTAGTTACGCAACACTACGCCGATTCATAATCGTTTTACATATATTTTATAAAAAAAAATATAAAATACAACAAAGTATTTAATTTGAAATATTTGAAACTTGGTAAATAAATGACTTGTGACCCTTCTTCTGTCCTGACTTTGGCTGTCATGAGAAAAACACGAAAAATAAGCTTAGAAGGAATCGCGATCGGGGACTGCCCCGTTTTACAATGGAAAATTTAGTTTACATCGTTTGTTCTCGATCTCTAGCATTGATAATACCTAAGTTAAGCATCAATAGTGAATAAATAATTAATGCCGCTTTCCTGTTCATTGATAAGGGAAAGTAGTTGCTGAAATGTAAGTAGTTGAAACAGCTCATTCTTCTGGCTTGATTAAGAAATACATTATTTTAGATTGGTAGTTACACATAAAGTAGTTTCTAATAATATAATTTTTAGCAAAAATATGGAACTAATCAATTGCTAATACAATTATGTCAAATACAAGTTTGGTTTTTCAATAACTGTATTTGACGTTAAATTCCATGACAATCAATACTAACCGAGATTTAAAATAGCACTGAATATCGCACAGCTTTTGACAGTTGTAGATACTAAAGGCTGATATAAAAATGATACCTACCTACTTTTCATTCTATAAATAGGGGTTGGAGCTATAAGATTAGTTAGGAAAGCTAAAAATTAGACTTTATTTTGAATGAGTAATTAGTTATTTCACCCATCGTGTGTAAAATTTATTATAAGCTTAGCTAAAGAGTTTTACACAGATTTTCTTAGGACGTAACTTTGCATACTTTTACGCAAAACCCATCATTTACGTCTACTTTCTACTATTTACTGACTGCACTATCTTAGGAGACATGTTAGTTTAATAAAAAAAAATCCTTAATAATAAAAATAGGAACCTTAATATGTACCGGGAACTTTTTTAAAAATACTTTGGTAAATCTTTTCGTAGTAACTTGTAATCCACGTTATTTCGCGTTTCTTTGCTTTACCTTTAGCTGTTTATATGACAACGACAGTGACAGATATAGCAAACGTAACAAAAATAAAACAAGCAGTTTCAAGTTACCGAGATTAAACTTATATTGAGCAGGGCATTAAACAGCAAACATGGCAAAAATGATTTTTCAACTAAACTTTTTACATATAATTTAATTTGGTTTTAGAACCTAATTGTATTCTTATATACAGGGTTATTTGTAATTAGCGCATCACCTCTTTAAGGCAGCTTTTCTACATATAATTAACACAAAAACAAAAACAAATTTGCCCGCTCTGTTATTTATTACTCTGTATTTTGTAACCGGTCGCCCCCCCCCGTCGTCCGCGCGCCTGCAACGCCAGTTGCGTGCGCGTAGAGTATTGTACCGTTCAGAGGTGTCTAATAAATTTTTATGGAAAAACTTATTTTTTTTTAAATATTAATTTTTATTATTCGTTGGTTAAATGCTGTTGGGATCGATGTAGAAAAGCTGCCTTAAAGAGGTAATGCGCTAATTAAAAATAACCCTGTATATGTTACGGCTAATACCCGAAGTGCGGCTACACCTAGTTTTAAGTGTTTTTAATAGGGAAAACTGTATATAAAAACTGGCTTCAATCAAAAAACACTAAGAAAGTCTTGAAATACAACTAGTACCGCGACTTTTGACGCCGACTGTACTAACATAAAATATCGCATAGGTAAGATATAGAATCGAGCGTTATAAATGAAGTTAACTAAGTTTGCAAATGAAATCTGTAAATAATAACGTATTTCTATTTTAAAAAAGGTTTTCAACGTGATAGCAGCGGTGTCGCTGACCCAGATATTGATACTTTAGTTTGAAAAAGAATTGTAATAAAATATAAAACTAACTACCAAGGTTTCATAACATGATTATCGCCATGACTCGATTCCGTAACTTACTTTTTAAATAAAAATGGTTGAAAAATTAGTAAAAATTGTTAGTGATGTGTGTGTATGTGTCTCCATGTCGATTTTCACCATAAACTACAAGCATAGGTATAATATTCTCGTACACATGACTGAGCTTAAAATGGAGGCAATTTTTCACGAGTTTTTTAAATATAAAAAACAACGTGTTTATATATTGTTTTAATGCATTTTGATGCGGATAGATTTAAACAGACACGTCGCCTTGGTTTAATTCTATGTAGTTAATGTTATATTAGTTGGTATGGAAATTGCAAGTTCTGACATTTCTAAGTATGAATTCCTGACATCATTTAAGAAGCTAAATATTTCAGCTTATTTTTTCCTTCTTAATTTCTATTGACTTGACCTATTTAGAAGGTAATATTTATTAATTTATATTAAAACCAGTGGCCTGCCCACGCTTAGCAATGTTTTTGGCTGACTTGTTCACGTAGCATTGAACTGAAATTGATTTTTGGATAACTTGAAAAAACTTTTTCGGAGTGTGAAAATAATCCTTAAAAGACGGTGATAAACCGCATTAAAATCCGTTAAGTGGTCTAGGACTTGGTTTTATAGTATGTAATGAAGTAAGGATAATAACAGCCTATAAACATTTCACTAGTCGCCTGTCTATAAGGGTGGGGATTGCGGCAATGACAATAATTATCGTCATTAATCAAAAAGTTGATAAATACACGTCTCTTGCAATACTTCAGAAAATACGACATACTGTCCCCATTTCAGTCTGACTTAAGGCAAAAAAAAAACAACTGAAGGTGCTGTTATTGCTTTAACAAATGTATAGCAGTTTTTTTGGACTTAAGAAAGGCGTTAGACACCGTCTCCCATCCTGTTACACAAGCTTGAAACTATTGGTGTTCGAGGGACTCCACTTGCATTATTTCATTATTATCTTTCTGAAAGGAAGTATAAAATCAAACTTGATAATATTGACAGTGAAAATGTTGAAATATCATGTGGCGTACCTCAGGAAAGTGTAGGTACTCGGACCAACGCTTTTCCTAATTTACATCAATTAACTCTGTAACATGAAGATTAACAATGATAAAGTTATTTCATACGCAGGTGACACTGCCATCATCTTTACAGGGGGAACGTGGGAAGAGGTTAAAAATAGTGCAGAGATGTGACTTGCTGCGGTTGCAAGTTGGTTGCAAAATAATTTATTGACTAGCAACACCAACTTTATTTGCTTTGAACTTAAACTAAGCATACATACATGTAATATGAACACAGATGAGGTTGGCTGCAATTGTGCTAAAAACCAACAAGTTATGAAGTTATAAATACTGGGAAAAGGAACCCAGGACCTTTGGAAAACCGGTCCAATGCTCTGACCACTGAGCTACCGCGCCGCTACGTTCACCCACCGAAATTTCTTCCAGTATCTATGTGCTTACGTCATATAGCTGACGTTATTCCATCAAATGAGAGGAGTTTCCGCCTCTTCATTTGACGAATGACTGCGACGGGCTATAGTCAATCGAGACTACTCGTGAATGATCAAGTCATGTTGATCTAAGAAGAGATTACGGAGGTGGAACTGAGGAACTTCCTAGTGAGACGGCATGTGTTGAGTATAACGACTTTGTGTAGCTGGTAGGTTGTTGTTTTGGTTGGAATATTCAGTGTTAAGCTTGCTTTTAAAGATTTTGGGATGTTACCTGTTGTTGAAATAACTATCGGTATGATATGGACTTTTTGAGATTTCCATTGAGTTTGGATCTCAATTGCTAATTCTTGGTACTTGGTGAGTTTTTCTGCTATGGTTGATTGAATATTGTGTGTGTTAGGAATAGTTGTGTCAATAATCTAGGTGGTTTTGTTAGTTTTATTGTGAAGTGTAATGTCTGGGCGATTAAAGTGAATAGTTTTGTCTGTAATAATAATCCGGTCCCAGTATAGTTTAAAGTTATTGTTCTCAATATTTTCGGTTCATATTTATAGTATGCAGTTTTTTCGTGGATCAGTTTATTTTTGAATGCTATGATTTGATGAATGATGCGGGCTACTTGGTCATGCCTGTGCTTGTAGTCAGTCTGTGCGAGCTTACTACAAGCACCGGTGATGTGTTGGATGGTTTCAGATGAACGATTACTATGTCTACATGTGTCTGGTTGATCAGCTCTTAATTCTTTAGTTATACTTCTTTATTATTATTATTATTATAGCTTTTTCTTTTAAGTCCACCTTTTTACAGGGTTCGTTCTTTATTATATAACTAGTTGAGCACATGCCTCCTAATTTATAGAAAACGATAATTTTGTTATTTCCATAAAACTTAATTATTCAATATTACTTATAGGAAAATATACTTTGGGTCAATAAAAACAAAATCTCCCAAAACTAATTTTGTTGAAAAATAAAGTTGATTACGAGTAGATATTTTTTCATATTTATTTAATCAATAGAAGCTATTCAAGCGCCAGGACTAGTTCTATAAATAAATAACAAAGAAGTTACGAGAACGTGAAGGGTATTGTCTTCCCTACTTTAAAAATAGTAATAGTGAAGCTAATGTTTTCTTGTAAATAAATCTAAGAGAAAAGAATAACCTTGACCGAGTAATAACTAGCGTGTTTACCCTGTATATAAAGGGAAAATCTATAGCTCGATGGATAAGTTGTTTTTATCTTTAAAAAAATATTTTATCTTACCGAAAATGTGTTTAGAAATGTATACGTTTTTTTATATTTTTTGAACTGTTAACTAAAAATTAGGATAATGTATTTTTTTATTGAAGTGTCTGCGTGTCCCTTATCCATTATGTGATATAACTATCAATGCTATAAGGTTCTTTATAAAAAAATATTATCTATCCGTTTGATGATATTCAACCGCGGTTACTTACAAATAAAATATATTGTATGTGTTAAAAGGAATACCAGGTACATTTTCCAAACGGTGAAAAGAGTACTAACTAACAACTAATCTTATTTTAACCAAATATAATACCAACAACCGACACTTGGTCAACATTTGCCAGATAGGTCAAACTTTGCATACAAAAGAACGTAAAAAAAGTAAATAACTTTATATTAATGATTTGTGGCATCGTTGCTCCTTAACCTAAAGTATGATATAATTGGCATCTATCTTTTTCAGACTCCTAAAAAATATATGTTGTAAGATTATAATAGATTCACGTAAAACATTTTTTTGGTTAGAAAACACAACCGCAACCATCGATCATAACATTTCTACAACTGTGTTGTTAAAAAGTCAACCCGCTCGTTTACACGTCAAAAAATAACCAAACCGCCATCCACGGTATATCCACGCGCGAATAAATGTGATTGAAGCATGATGGGTATGTGTCTCCATCGGACGGATCGCTCCGTTCATTCAACAACCCGCTCACTCCGCGGCCGCGCGCAGGCGCACATCGCACACATGCGCAGACCCCCACCCCGGCAATGATTTCACCTACCGTGCCGTTTTCAATCTTACATATTCGTCTTTAATATAGATACAAGTACGTACATAGCGGCATTCGCTGGATTTCCTTAGCGGATTATTTATTTGCCACCCGCACTTCGGATGTCGGAGACTGAATGCCCGATTTCCAGAAGAGAATTGACGATCTTTTAAAGCAGACTTCATTGTGCTCTTGAGAGTTTAATGAGATTTTTATGGATCAATTTAGATTTTCCCGGGAATACTTCTGTTTGGTTTAGTGAGTGTAACCCATTTTGTTAAATGTCATTTTGATAGAAAGATTATGTGTTAGATTTGATGGGCATTTTAGTTTAACGATAACTGCCTCGTTCAATATCTAAGTATATATTTTTAATTTGTTTGATTCTTACGTAAGAGCTGCTCCATAATTGATCATCAGGGTTATTTATTACAAGGTAATCTGCCCACAAAAAAATAACTTTATTGAATGAGTGCTTAATTCAAAAATAAAAACGTTTGGTTCATACAAACACACTGATTTCACTTTAATCTTAAATAAATTTTCGCATTAACATCATATTTAACAAAAAAAATTAAATCCCTTATTGTCGTGCTTTTTCCCGCAATCACCGAGAACGTGAAGTCTGGAATTGCGAACACCCCCACTCCACGATGTTTCGTCGTGAAATGTACAATTTTGTAATCACAGCGTGTCGTGAATTACCACCGGCCATTTTTTCCGAGAGTTGCGCCCTTACTGGCTTTGTGGGTAGTTGTAAATTGTGTGTTGAAATATTTGAGCTGACTGCGCCGTGTGAAGCCAATGTCAATATTTGCGTCATGCAGCGGGTGTAGTGTTTTGAATTATGTGTGAAGCTGTAGTATTTTTAAAGCAACGTCACCGTAAAAACTGTTTGTTAGCCTTACTAAGCATAGCATTAACATGTTTACAATAAGTTTATTAAGGGGTGATTTTTCAATTGGCACACAATAAGGGCTTTCATTGTCACTTCTTACATTTGTCAAATTTTAACATTCGACCGGCAACAAGAACATACTGTTTATCTGTCAATTATAATTTATCTGACAATTTAAGCATATATTTTTAATTAAAAAGAAAATTTGGCTTTTGGAGGAAAATTTGTTTCAGTATTTTAATAAGCAGTGATCATTATCCTCCATAATTTATTGTAATTTTGTTTCCAAGTGCTAGTTGTCGGTTTGGCTCGAGCTACAGCTGTGACCCAGTGACCCTCCTCCGAACTGGTACAATAATCTGCGCACACTGCAACCGGTCACGTCTAGCAATGACGGGTCACATTAAAATTCCCAATCGTGGCCAATATGCATGGTGTTTACCCTACTACATCAGTTATAAGCGAGACGAATTAATTAATACCATGAATTATACTATTTACATTTATTTTTTTATATTAATTTAGGTAATGAGTACCATTTACAGTTTTTTTTTGTAAATACCTAATTAATAAACATTACTTCATTAAACATTTCCCGCTGACCCAACTTTTTAACGAACTTAACCAAATTCTTTTAAACATAATTATTTAAACAAATCTTAGCCAGGTTGTATGTCTCCATTAAATGCTAGGTTTAGTCGGTTATGTAAATATTTACTTGCAGGTTCCTTCTTGACATTGTTTCTTGCGATCGCACGCACAACTAGGTCAGCGTATTGTCGGCCAGACGCGACGTCGTGGATTCTCTCATAGGATTCTTTCACAGGATTCCTTCAGACATCTCATTGGTGTGAATTTTCTTGCAAGCCGGAGCCAATTTTCCAAGTATTGTAGAGCTTGAAAAGCTTTTAGATTTTATTGTAACGTGTTGATTATGAAATCTATATTTATGTAGCTCGGAATATTGTTTAGGAAAGTTTATATGCTGCGTGTAAATAATACTAACTTTTATCCCCAAGTTCTATTAACCAACCAAGAACCCAAGTTCTATTACGTAACCAATGATAGGGTTAGCTATCGTCATGAGAAATTTAATATATTTAGATGAATATAAGTAAAAAAAATACGTTTTGAGTTTTCCGCAGCAAAATTTTGTGGCATTTATAAATGAACCTTTACAAGTATAGGACTAATCTTTACGAGATTTTAAAATCGTCATGTTTTACGAAATGCCTTTAGGGGAAAGTGGGCTGAGAACTTTTTAAGTAGTCGCAAGAAATATACGAGTGGGTGGGCACTTACATAAGAAGGTACCTATCATTGCCAATACTAACCAAGACAATGAAAGGCAAAAGGAATATCTATGAAGGTGTTTTTTTTTCTTTTTTTAATTTCAGGTAAAATATTTTTGGGCGTTATCTGTGTTCTATATAATTGGTTAGAGGAGAATTATTTATAAAGCAATAGCTTTTTTTCATATATGACTTAATATTTAAAAAAAGGTTTCGCTTAAGAAAAGGGTATTGTGCTTAATCCGACTGTTAATTTTTGTTTAGCTTCTCTGGAGCCCACAACGTTCTAGCGTATTTGTTCTGCACAATTCTTAAGGCTAATTTATATTATTAGCATTCGTTTAACTGAATTCTTCTTAACTTTGATCCATTATTTTTGCATTTCTGGCCGTAGCCATTAGAGTTTACCTGGAAGTGTCAATGCAGGCTTCGAGTTTTTAATAAAGAAGACATATTCTAGTTTTTCTCACTACGTTGACTGATGTAGTGCTTCGACGAGCATGTATGAAGAGATTTATGTGTGTGAAAGAAGCGCAAGAAGTATTTCTGGACCGAAGTATATGGCGATCTATAGTCTCTGCCTACCTAAATGGGAGACAGGCGTGACGATATGCATGTATGTATTTACTGATGTCTTCTTTTTTGCTAGCAGGACGTCTTTTCATAGATTCTTTAGTTCAATTTGCAGAGTTAAACTTTGCTAAACAGTTTTCATTAGGGCTTGCCAACTTTGATCACGTTGTTCGATTAGTGAGAAACTCAATTCTACTTATACTTTCTTATCACAGCATATTTTTTGACTGTTTATTCGCGTCCTTCTGTATGTCAGCTGATATAAGTTGCTAGGAAATAAAACTTTGAAATGGCATTTTATAGATAATCTTAAAATTCAGCTATTTCTGTAGTTTTTGGGACCTCTTCATTGGTGATCCCTTTAATTATATTGATAGTAATAAGCTATTTTGCTCTGTCACTGACATAGCTTTCAACTATTGTTAATGTCCCATTTAAATTGTACTCCAACTTTTGTTAACAAATTACTTTTTCACGTAACTAACTCCTTGTTTTCGATTGAGGTTTAATTATAATTTATTTTCTTTGATTAAAGTTTAAGCGGTTTTCAATTGCCGTCTTATGTCAAATGACATCGAGCGCCGACGCAGGTGTTATTAAGGTTTAAGGCTTTGTTGTTTAATAAGGCTTCATTTAATCCCCACAAGAGTGTGACTAATGATTTGGTATTTTCCAAAGTATGTTCATCTTTTACTAACATATATAATGTTTCCCACCAATAGATAACTTCTTGTCTGTTAAATTTTAAGGATTAAAAAAAGTTATTTCTTAGCTAAATGAGGAACAACTAATAACACACATAACCCTAGAAGTTCTTTTACTATAAAAATCACTCATTTCAAACCACACAATAATAAAAATCACGTCTGCTGTACCAAACTGAAACTCCAGATATATAAAAAAACTGGCCAAGTGCGAGTCGGACTCGCGCACGAAAGGTTCCGTACTATCATCTACAAGTAAAGGATATGTGAATATTTGAAGCGTCTTTCTAAATTGAGGAAAAAAAATATGAAAAAAACACGTTTATTGTATGGTGACCCCCTATTTTTTAATATTTAGTAAGTATTTGTTGTTATAGCGGCAACTGCGGGAAATACATCTTTTGTGAAAATTTCAGCTTTCTACCTATCACGGTTTATGAGATACAGTCTGGAGACAGACAAACAGACAGATAGACAGATAGATAGACAGATAGACAGACAGATAGACAGACAGATAGACAGACAAACAGACAGACTGCGGAGGCTTAGTAAAAGGGTCCCGTTTTACCCTTTGGGTACGGAACCCTAAAAATACCTCTGCTACATTTCCACCCACAGTGCTATCATTAGCTCTCTACATTATCTGCACAAATGCCTTGTTCCGGTCGGAGAGACGCAGGCGAGTGACAACAGGTTAACTCCAGGCCTCAATTCGAGGCAACTTTGCGTGAGCACCGTCACGACTCGAAGAGTCACTCGCGGGTTGTTTGCATACATGAGTATCAACGTACACGGTTAACTCACGTATAGGGATATTAGCGGAAAATTCTGGGAAAGACAGTTAATTTATGTGGAATTTGATAAAAAAAGCAAAATGGTTTAACTAATTAACAAGGGTACGAAATTAGTAAATGTTTAAGCTCATAATTATCTAAAAAAATCTGAGTGATAAATTTTTTGTTTGTGTATTTACTACGTAGGAAAATGGTCTATTTACATCCTGTATAAGAAGACATACCTACAGTGTTGTAAGTAGTGTTTCATTATGCAACAGCATCCAACACTGGATGCCCGTAATCTCGCCACATAGGAACACTAGTTACAAAGTATGCGGCCTGAAGGAATGCCAGCTATTGCCAATCCCAACTACTACTACCTACAGTTTTGTAATTTAATTTGTTGTTTTTAGGGTTGTTGGTCGGTTCAGCTTTGGTAATGCGATGATCAAAAGTGAGGTTTATATGATAGCCAGTCTAGTATACATTGTAGTTTTAGATCGATAAGATATTTTGAACTAACTAGATTAAGGTCTTAAAGGAATAATTATCACCCAATATGAATGAGTCAAACTAAGTAAGACACACGATTAACGAGTAATTATCCTAAGGAAGTAAGACCATTTTACACAATAATAAAGGCAAATGATAATTCAATTTTAATTATCAGAAACCGAAACCTACATGTAAACAGAGCGTAGTCAGAAAAAGAGTAAAAATAAATACAGGAAAAAAGAGGTCGAAACTCTTAAGTTTTATTTCAGCGACGTGTTCCAAATTGAGTTTTCATTATTTGGGCTAAAGTCCTTTTCAGTAATACGTACATTAGACTGAAATACAAAATATGGGGCTGATATAAAAAGGCTTAATGGCAGCCAGGCTGCGAGTTAAACTGCTTTTAAAGCAGATGATCGCCTATTGTGTACTGATTAATGAGGTTTCATGCTCTTTGTTAACGTCGCAATTTTTATTTTCTGTTAATACGTTACGCCTTTAAAAACCGTTTTAACAAACCTCTTTTCTAACGTAAAACTCTTTGTAAACTGGCCTCTAAAAAATAAATTTACTTCAAGGTTGCCAGTGAGTGCCTCAACTGTTGCCAACCCGTTAAAAAAAACAAAAAAAGTTTCGTAACCCCCGACCGCTGCCCGGAGTTGGGACTCGCAAAGAAGTTTATACAGAAAACACTAATAACAGCGGGTAATGTGAGCCGCGACCGAAAGTTGCCCGTTATAATTAGAAGGCCGGACTCTGCTTGAAATTAATACTCTTTTTGTGGTCCCGAACTGGGAACTGACAATATGTTCTTGCATTACACTATGCCTTTGTTAAGAGTTTTTAATAGTTAGTTATACAGGGTTACAAAGAGGGAAATATAGTTTTTTTCAGCAACAATAACAAATCCTGGCGAATAACATTCTGTGCACGACTGCAAACGAGGTGCTGCGCCGTAGCACGTAGCAAATTGCTGCTGAAAAATGTGAAAATACTAACTCGACCTTTTTTGTGGGCTTTTAGGAATTTCATTTTTCCTCTTTATAGTCAAACCCGTTAACAGAATTGACGGTTTGATATTCCAAAAACTAAACCTTAAAACTGAAACTAAGTCTCATTTAAACATATTTTAATTAAAATTGCACACTACGGAACTGTCTTTTCTGCGGAATAAATTTAAAATGTATATGAACATTATAAACAAATAATTACTATCTAGTTAAGCCGTAAATCCTGTATAATGATACACAACAGACTGTAACATCCGAGGGGGCGCTATCGCGAGGCTTTATCTCAACAGAACCTTGCAGAAACCCCTGCCTGAGCGGGATAGTTATACAACCCCAGATATTTGCATCTCTCTCACTCGAGTGCATTTGATTGGTACGCCGGGTCGGGTTACCCCGGTCAGATCAGGTTAGGGCAAAAACGAAGCTATTATCTAACGACGTCAACGAATTAGTGTTTATTTTGGCTTGTAGCCAGCGGTGCAACCCGGCGGAATAAAGATGTAATATTTGTGGTGTATCTTTCTGCGGCTATCGGTATTTTGATATTATTAGTACAGTGATTGCAATCCCATTCTAGATAGGATGTCCTGATGAAATTTGCTGTCGTCTTGGCCTCGAGATTTCCTTTCCGGTGTTTCTCTCGATATCTGTATTTTGATGCTAGAAATTCAGTTTTAACATTTTAATCAACGGTTGGGACTGAAACTATTCATAAGCCAGAAATTATAATTTTGAATTTACTTAGTATGAGGCGGACGTGTTCTTTACATTTGAGACTTTTGACCTACTACCAAAATAATCCATACTAATATTATAAATGCGAAAGTAACTCTGTCTGTCTGTCTGTTACGCTTTCACGCCTAAACCACTGAACCGATTTTGATGAAATTTGGTATGAAGAAAGAACTGAACTTGGAAAAGGACATAGGGTACTTTTTACCGCGGGAAAACTTCTCATTCCCACGGGAAACCGACTTCCACGCGTACGTAGTCGCGGGCGGCCACTAGTCATTTTATAAACGTGATTTGTTTATCTACGTGTCAGTTTGTGGCGGCTTCGCCCAATATCAGATGATTGATGACAATCATGTTCCTTGTCTTATGAAATGTAATTCGGTCGATGGGTTTACTTCAATATTATTAAAACATCATGCCTTTTTTCTCGTAGCCTTAGATTTTTTTTATAATCATTAGTAAGTCATTTAAAATAATATGATATAACCGCATAGGTTTCACACGATGTTTTTATACTTCAAGTGATAAAAATGTACACAATAGTAGTGGTACACCACAGTTACATAAGAGTGTAATAAATTAGTGTATTTCACATCAAAAAAACCTATTTTATACGATACTACAATTTTTAACTACAATATACTTACGAACTTTTTACCCGCAGCTGTGAATGCGTTTATACTGTACCTACCTAGATTTCAAATATAAATAAATACACACAATATTACGTTATTGATGTTAAAAAAATTATCCATGTTTAATCAAATACATAATGTTTAAGGATAGCAGTAGATATTACTATTTGTATTACTAGTTTCTGGACTGTTATCAGTTAATTGTTTTTACCAGATTTTTGCCCCAAAACGCAACCTCAGCTAATCCTAAGTACCTAAACTATAGCCTAATATAGTTATTTTTAATTACACCCCTAAACTACCTTAGTGATTGTTGAAAATGACCGTCTACATTGCGAAGGGCCACTCGTGCACGCGCCGCCGCTTCAAGTAAAGAAACCCTCGAGTTTCGTCTATGTCGCGGTTTTTGCACTTCGATTACAAATTACAAACGAAATACGAAGATACCGCGTCGCTTTTGGGGATTTTTTGTTAGTTGTACTTGTAAATATTTTTAAAGTTCTTTCTTCCTTTCCATTTGTTTTTTTTCCTTTTATTTTCTGATCATATTGTATATCAAGAATACTCAATTGATCCATTTCATGCTAAATAATTCCAAATTTAACCATGAGAGCCTCTATTCTATACCTACATTAGTTCTTGGCCCCATTTTTTTTTAATGCTAACAAATGTAAAGTAATGTATGTAATTATGTAAGTAGGTACTTTCCGAATAGGTAGGTACTGAAAACAAAACAAAATAAATATAAGAAATTTTGTCTCTATATTAAATGTCAGTAACCTACTTTCATCACTTTGCAACCTTCCTGCAAGTACATCACCGGTCAGTTCCCTCTAAGTGGTTTCAAATCAAACGAACTACCAGTTAATTAGGCGATGCTCCATAAAATATTAACGGTAAATCTCTCAGGAAGCTCGCTTTCGCGGGTAATTAGAAAAGTCGGAACCAAATCCCGCGGGATTGCTTAGTTTGTGAGCCACTTTGGCGGAAAAATACCAAATTGTAGGTAAACACTACGTTGTAGACCTTAACACTAAACTAGGGTAAAGTAGGCAGTAAATGGTACTTGGCGGTAGTAAAGGTATTTTCCTAGCCGAAAAGTACGGATGGAAAGGTTAGTTATTAAGTCAAGAGGTGAAAAAGTCCGCTTTGTTATTTGTTTTACAGTCATAATAGAATACGGAGTGTTGTAGATAGTTTGGCTTACTTTTGCGCCTGGCGTTATGTGTTAAACAAGGTAGGTACTACAAAAACTGTTTTACCGACGATTTCGAGATGTCGAGAGTGGTTTGAAACCATTCTCATATCTGTAAAGCTAAATCGCTATCTTCATAAAGTGATTTGACTTAAAATAGCTAATACAAAGAAAATAAGTACACAAAATATAAATTCTCTTCGCGACAAGACTCAGTCCCTCCATCCGAAGAGGAAGTCCTCAACTTACTATCAATATCATATCATCTTAATTATCATATAAACTCAAGCTACTCAAACAGCCTTCCTTACGTCAAGTTAAACTTCTTTCTAAGGCGCCATCCACACGGCAGCGGGCGCGTAGGAATCAATATGAAGCCAGCTGATCTGCGCCCCCCCCCCCGCGGCCCGCGCCCCGCCCCGCGGAGATCTGTCACCCGCGACATTCGAACGCTAATTCGCTATTCTCAGACCAATTTTATGATGCTTTCGGAAACACTGCTACAATTAGAGGTTATTGTGGTAAAGTTTAATTGGATTCGGTTAATTTTAATATTTTTAAGATGTAATTATCAAGATAAAATGGTTTTGGCATGAGTTCTTTTCGATTTTTTTATTTATAGATGTAAGTTTGATAATTAAGACGATTATTAAATTAGCTAGGTAAATATTAAATAATTATTTTTGATACAAGGTATCTCTTACTAAGCAGACCATTTTCTTTCATATGCGGAACACTCTAAAAATGAAAAATAAAGTAAAACTTGCGACTGAAAATTCTTCGAATAATATTCAGTGTGCTAATAAAATTAAGTAAAACATTACTATCTTTGAAAGTGGTAGTTAACTAGCGGCTAATTGCTGTATGACCAAAACGTCTGCTGGCAGTATGATAAATAGTCGCCTCTTGTCCCAACTAGGAATTAACTAAACGCCAGCCGCTTTTACCAAAGTCGGGTAAGTGTAGCGGGGTAACCCGAGAAGGTAATAGTCGATGCCAGAATGAGTGGAGTTTTAACGAGGATTTTATCAATTAAGAACATTTATACCGATTTCTGCGCGATAGTAATTCGATTTAACGTTTGTTTCGCGGGTAAGTGAGCTTTCACGTGGGAATAAGATTTTTCAGCGGAAAAAAAAAATTCAGGGTTTATTTCATTACCTATGCTATATCAAAATTTAGGAAGCTTATGAAGCGCATATCGTAAATCACATTTATTGAAAGTAGGTACTTTTATTTCGACAAAATCGCAACTTCTTGCTAAAACAGCAATATTGAGTCTGCTTTATCTTTAGAGCAAGCCTAGCCAATATCTTTTAAACCTAACGCACATAAAAACATAAATTTTATGCCACCATTCCAACTTGTTATCTACAGCACCGAGTGTAAACCTGAATGTTTGTCTTGCGCTCCCTGCAAAGTAGCCAACAGTGGCGTAACTATACCATCGGGGGCCCGTGGCAAATTCTTATGATGGGGCCCGGATGGTATCAGCAGAAAGAATCGTCACGTTGTAGGTACTTAGCTCAATTTTAATAAACTTCGAGCATTTTAGCGTTCTCAATTACACGTTGTAGGCATACTGGGTGTAAAAGAACTGCTTCCGAAAACAAAAACTGGGCATTGCTGGAGGGGTACTGGCTACGTTTTGAGCAAAAAAAAATTTTTTATGATTAAAAAAAAAATTTTTTTTTACCCGATAGGGTTTTAATTTAATTTGCAATGTAAATAATGGCACTGAACCGACAGTTGATGTGTGAGCGATGATTTCAAGCGGCGAATATGACTTTTCAGTTCTTAATAACTTTTTTAAATTGAGTTTTCTGGGTATGCTGTTAGTGAATTTAGTTACTATTGAGGCTCAAGAATACATGGTTTCAGGCTTCGGAAGTGGTCTTTTTACACCCGTTATATCCCACTAAGGGCTATGGCCCTTAAATGCAGAATTACTTAGTTTAAAAAATAAAATAAAGTCTTCTTTCAGCAAAATATCCTATATACTAATTTAAGGTACTTTCCCTTCATGTACCGTAGTCTTGGGACGCCCTGTATACTTTTTTACTGTTTATTATCAATAATTTGATGATAATAAATGTTTGTTTTTCTAATATGGACACATTTATTTATTCTAAATATATAAATGGATTTTCAGTTGTGTTTTAAGGCTCACTTTCTGAGCAAGTGTGTTGAAAAAATATTTTTTTATTGAGTGGCAGAAAACCTCTTTGTTGTTACAAAAAAAAACTGTATTACCCCAAATTGAAAATTCTCTGTTTACTAGCAGATAACTTGCAGTAAGGCACTACCTTAACTTTGTAGTGATCATTCTAGTACGCACTAGTGTGTAATATTACCTATTATGTACGAGTCTGTAATAGGTCGGTTTATGCCCCTAAAAACGATGTAATAATGCGAGCTTTCCGAGCAAGTGTGTTGAAAAATGATTTTTTATTATTAATAAATCAGTAAGGTCTCTAATACACGAAGATTTTTATATTTCGTCTCTGAAAGTGAATCAAAAACTGAAAATTTCTCTGGCAAATGATTCAGATGTGTCAGCTTTTTAAATAGATCAGTGTCATTTACAACTTTTAAAGTGGAGACCTTCAAAACACTGAAACAGTTTCGTTCATTGGAAGGAAACGCGATTTCAATTGGTTTAAAAATGATGTTCAATACTCGATAAAATATGTTCAAAGAATAGAGATGTGAAATTACTGGTATTCTGATTGACAGTTTTTGGATGGTCATAATACGTTAAATTACTTGTCACGAGTACGTGTACCTACATCTCTAAAAATGAATCAACATTTTTTTGTTTAGGTTGGTTGAATGAAATGCTTATCGATTAAATTGAAATTGCAATTTTTATAGTCTTTAGTTGTCTCACTTTGGATTATATAAACAGAACTTTTAAAAATATACATTAAATAAAATCAACTAAGATACAACATAAAAATTTTTTTTGAGCTTTGGGGGCCCCCTTGGGTCGGGGGCCCGTGGCATTTTGCCACCCTTGCCACCCTATTGTTACGCCACTGGTAGCCAACTTAACAGGAAAAATAGCTCATAGCAAATAAGAAGTTTAATGTTTGCAACGCCAACTTACACACTTTATCACAGGTAAAGTTAAAATGCAATCAAGAATGCGTATGTTAAGTTTCTCTGTTTAAGGATGTCAGGTTTATAGGATGTCGAAAGCTTTGGCAGTTAATAAAAAGTGCGTTGATGTTCTTTCCAATGATATGTTTGTGTTTATTAATAACTTTTTTTTATGAGAGAAGCTAGCAAACGAACAAGCGGGTCACGTGGTGGTAAGTGATCACCGCCGCCCATATACACCCACAATTACATATGCATTGAGGGTGCGTTGCTGGCCTTTGAGAAAATTGGGCACCGGATATCGCACTCACCGAACGAAACGCAGGAACATCGTCCCTACTTCACGTCGGTTTTCTGTGCGATGGTGATATTTCACCGGTCGAATCAGCCCATTAATCGCTATGAACTGAGCCTACAGTTAGACTCTACCACTCTAAACATAACTTGTGATTGATTGAATCGTATAAATAATCATAAAAGCAGTTAAACATTTAAGATTTGATGTTATGGATTTAAATATAAAGAAGTCAAACTTAAAATAATAAAAATACTATTATTATCATCAAAATGTCGTAAGTAGTTAATAAACGACCTTCATTATCAATCTTGCTCGTGAAAAACCAAAAATATATGGTTTCCTACTTATTAATATATCAAACATATTATTTTTAGTTCGAAATAAAACAACACCGTGGTTTATTAGTTAAGACCTAAGAATAAGTTTATCACAGACTGCGCCGTCAATATGAATGGTAGATTATTTTATTATCATAAATATATAATTTGTTGATCAAAACTCTTTGATTGCAAACTCTTGCAAGCGACCATTTCGTACTTCACTGTTACTTAATGACTACCTGCACATTGTATAGAATACCTCTACTTGATATCACCGCATATCGCAACGTATATATTGAGAGACTCGAATTTCAACTCTATCAACATAACGTTAAAGACTACAATCTCACGATTTTTCCAATGATTGAAAACTCGCGCATTGCAGGTCTACAAAATAAATTCTTCAATATCTTGTGTATAGGGAATACTTAAAGTAGATATGATTTTGTATTTTACAAATTGATGAATATACCTAATTGATGAATATAATAAGAAGGCAAGAAATTTATGAACAAGTATGCTTCTACTATTACAAAAGATAGCCACTAAGTACAAAGAAGCCTCGTGAGTTTTATAAGCCTTACCAGATAACTCACCTTTATTTCTAAACTTGGACTTACCCCGTGATCGATATTAGTCCTCTGGTGTTCAATTAGATGATAATGCAGGGTGTAATCGGCGGGGGGCGAGGCGGGGCGCCGGTCCGCGGGGCTCCGGCCTGACACGTGTTCTGTAGGCTCTCCGCTAATTCATGTATACACTCTGGACACCGATTTGTAAGACGTAGGGAAATGACGGGTACATTTGTGGTGTCAAATGTGATACTCGTAGTGTAATTACCGTGTTTTTTAGACGCAATTTCGTATAGACTCGAAACGAAATTTTCTCTGTGCTACTATAGAGTGAAAAACACAAAGAATAGTTTCTTCTGATGCATCGTCTAATTATTTCTCTCTTTACTATTATAACTTGAAATCAATCTCATTTTAATGAATGATTAATTTAATAATTTATGTTTTATTTTCCGACGTTGAAGCGTTTTTTAAACCGGTATATACCGTGGTCACGTGGAGACCTAATCTCTATTAACATAGTATTTGAAAAAAATAGGCTACGTGAAAAAATATTTCTACTTGGCCCTCGCTTCCTGCGGATTAAATTAGATATTTGTTAGCAGTTTAAGACTTATTGAAGATTATGACTGAAACGAAACCTAAACTATAAGAATAATCCTCATTCTGATGGGAAAATTACACAAAGCGTGGGCTATGCTGCGAGACGGATTAGTTACTTAAGTAGGCAGGTAGATAGTTTGAAGCCTTGGGAAAGATTATAAAAGGCTATTTTTACTTTACAGCGCAGGAAAATATTGTATTTCATAGGAGAATCAGTAAAAATGCAAAACTTTTATGCAACGCTATTTTTACGTCTAAGCCGCTGAATCGATGTTTTAGTAACGCAGTTTGCTTTTTCAACACCACGCAAATAATGCTATCATACCATTTTTTTATTTGGTTACACATTTTATCTCCTCCACACCAAATTCGTCTTCATGGATACAAAATTAGCATAATATAAATAAATAAACGCGTAACTATATGATATACGTAAAATTAAAATGAGCTTAAATTTTTGAATACTTTTGAATCAAAATTCAATATTAAAGCAACATTGTTTTTTCAATCATCATAAACACTCCATAATAATGATTAAAGTATACACCAGAAACTGTTCGCACAAAAAGTTCTTCGCGACTTATTAGTGACAGACAGTGGTGCTCAATCCAACTGCGTCGGCATCCAAGCTTTCTTTCCTCGGTAGGGTTATTAATGACTCCGTTGAAGAAATCCACTGACATATAAAAGATTCCCTCTCAGTTACTTTGCTGAATAGATTTTTGGGGGACGCAAACAAACTCGAAACCCCGAGTTTTTGTAAGAAAGCAAAATGAAGTTTCCAAAGTAACGGGTTCGCATTAACACTAAGCGTTGTTTTAAACTTGATAAGACGTGGAAAAAAATTGGTAGATGTAAAGGAACTTTTCACATTTTTATACAAAATATAAAACTTTATTTAGACCTTACACAATCGTTTTCGTAGGAGTAGTTGTGCTGTTTAATTATTTACATTTGTTTCTTTAAGCAATAAACTAATACATAATGACTCAATCAATCTATTACACATTATTACCTAAAGAAACCTACACCAACTTAATTAATATTTATCAACACAAAACGTATACGCTTAAACCGTCTAGCTCTCCCGAGTAGTCTAGCAAGCTTTGACAGCCAGCGACATAACTTGGTATAAAAAGTTATATGTCTGATTTAACCGCCGAGGCGTAACCATAGCTTGAAGAAAATCAATATTCTCAGCAAATGGAAACACTATTCCTGTACCGTTACTTCAATCAACGTGTTAATTAACACGTTCAAGGCTCTCAACCGCGCAGTGTACAAAATATCCAATTTTATTGTAATCTTGTTTGCATTTAAACCGGCTAATAATAAACGATGGGTTACAGCGGAAAGGATTAGGAGGAAGATACTTCATCATGAATGTATTTTACATAATTCATATTGTATTTTGTCTCTGTTGTATGTCTTTATTACTGTAACTACAAAAAGTATATAAAAAAGTATGTGCAAAAAGTTCCAAACGCAAATTAATATCCCATATTGTACTAGATAAGTGCACAGCTTAAAATCGCAAAGACATAAAAAAATGATCATTGCCCCATTTCTTTAATATTTTTTTGACGGCGTATGAATATTTTCCATGAACTTCTGATATTAGAAATCTTAGAAATATAGTTTGTACATAGAAAACACAGTCATTTTTTATCATTCCTATTTTCATTCTTTTGGGAGTTAGTCCTCCTGTACACGTCGCGTAGGAATAAAATCTAACCTTTAAGAGACAAAATGAGCCCTAATTAATGAGATTTAATTAATAGTTATTTTCCTTTAACTTTATTTATGATTTTTTCATACTATTAATATAATAGATGTTTCAGACACAATTTTAAGAATAAATTAGTGCTAGTGCTCTGTTAATATGACAAACTGCTTCCCAAAAATAAATATTTTAGTTTTATAACATGGTTAATTTACGGGTGTTTCGTCGTTTCGCCCCGGTCCTGAAAGCACCGCGGTGCGAAACGCACAACGACGCTTTTTGAATTGGCCGATTCGCCCCGCGGTGCTAGTTAATAATAACAACGGTGTCAAACGGGAATAACATTTTTCGACTTCGTCAGTTGGCACCACCACCAAAAATCTTATTATTGATTTTTGTACAGTTGAGTACACAAGTAAGTTGTAGATTAAATAGGTAGGTAGGGTTTATTTAAATATTCTCTAATTATTCGTACATGTAACTCAATTTAGTCGTAGTTACGTACTGTGTAAGAAATAAAAAAAATTTTGATTAAACATAGAAACGCAAAATATTCGGAGTTATCAAGTGGTTAATGGTGATAGTCATAATTTACGTTTTGTAATGTAATTACGTATAGGTACTACTCTAAAAATGCATATTGTAACAAAAAATATTACATACAAATGTATTTACTTACCAAAATATAACGAATTAACGGAAGGCACCCTGTGCACGACGACCATATTTAGGCTTAGATTTAAGTTTATGGTCATTAATGTTCATATATAGTGTATAGATTTAAGTTTATTTCAAAAACTATATAAATATCTATCATATTATGTTTAAATTTTAATAATAAAGATTCGTGGCGCTGAGAGATAGATAAAAATACGATTTTCGACGATTAGGATAGTGAAAATGATAGTCAAAATAATTCGCTAAAACAGTGCTCTCTTTAAGGTATTGCTCGGTTTAGAATATGAACAGGCCGAAGAGAGCGCCGATGTCTCAGACGGAATCAAGCCTCTAAATAGAAAAAACTAAAGAAAACTTATATCATCGGAAACACCCTTTTCGGTACAGTCTTGCAATAATATTATTGTATAAAAAATATGGTGTGAGCAAGATGGACTTAGCCCTCCCTCCCACTCACACAAATGATTCACTTTTGTCTTTAACTGTACATAATCATTAGTTTATAAAATAGCGGTGTCAAACGACGAAGTCGAAAAAAGTTGTTCACCGATTGACACCGCGGGGCGAATCGGCCAATTCAAAAAGCGTCGTTGTGCGTTTCGCACCGCGGTGCTTTCAGGACCGGGGCGAAACGACGAAACACCCTAATTTACTACGAGTACATTTCCTCAATCCTGAAACGTAACCTAACTTGACTTGTTACATTGCCCTATTTATATAATGATTTCTATATGTAAATCTACCACCAGTACGTAAACTTGTAAACATTAGGGTAACATGGATGTAGCTCAACCTACATTTAAATTATCGGTCAAATAATCACTGAAGGTGGGGCTTTTCATTTCATAATTCACGCCCGGCCCAGTATTGTTTTATAGCTCGAGGGGTGTAAAATTAATGGGGATAATGATATGATGGGATTTTTATTGCGAAAGGTTGAAGGCTCGATGGTTTAATTGAATACTTACGAGGCACTAAAGGGTAGCTTTTTCGACGCAATTGTCAAGTAGTTATGTTTGATTGTAGTACAAAGTTTTATGAGTATAAAATATCGTTTATCTTATTATATTTTTTGGTTTAATTTGCTGTGAGATATAAAACTACCTTAATCCAATATTTAACCGCTTGCTCAAACGGATCTAACCTCGGATCAGGCTGTCAATACGTCGTATTTTTATCAATACGCTTTGGAAGTATTGCATAATGTGAGTACCTCCGCTCTCGACGCGTAATAACCGCAAAGAGTGCTCGAGAGGGGCCACAATACGCCCCGGATTACTTGTCAAACATCTCGATGACTTCGGATCCATGAAACTCACCTTTTCAAATCCACCCACAAACGAGGCGGGGAACAAATTTTTATGTAAATTGTTTCGTTCAAATACTAAAAGAGTTGAATCTCTCGAATCGTATTGTTATAACGTTATAAAATCTTGGAGCGCTGCCAGCACCCATCATGACACCAGCTCTTACTACTACAATATTTACCGAGAACATTTTTCCAACGTGTCCTGTCCTGATGCGAAATAAACGTAGTGACAGCATAAAACATACAATGTTGACACGGCCACGTAAACAAATCTAGCATTATATTGACCGTACAAAGTAAGGGAAGTATCAAAAATTAAGGGGCGCACAATGGTGCTGCCGGAAATTTATGTGTACACGGAGCATGTCGGGGGCGGGATGGCGTGTGGTTTCGATAAATCCCGCAAAATGAGAGGCTATCGGGACCATCCCTCAAAGCGCGCGGGACTTGACCTAAAAACTTGGAGAGCGACGATCGCGCCGATAGACCGCGCCGCACTCCTACAATGACATTCCTTTTGTGCCCCCATCTTACTACTTTTAATGAGAATTATTCACCGTACAACCAAACTGACCGCTCTTTGTCAAAGGTTTACATGACTACGAATAAGCTGCGAAAGTAAAACTGAACCAACGAATTTCGCGGCTGAAATATGGGTCTATTTATTTTAAACTTTTCACAACTTCTTTCAGCCAGGAATGTTGAGGCGATGAAAGTATCTTTGACAAATCGTTCCAATTTTTATGATTACGTGAACAAGAAATAAATGCATTGTTGGAGTTTATAAATTGGACGGTTCCACACGCAGGTCACGAAAATAGGAAATGGTTTGAGAAATAGAACAACGTTACGAGTAGTGAGCTCTTAGCACCGACCCACCTTTCAATTTACTTTGCTGTTCAATGCTTTAACATTGTTGTAGGTTTTGACACTGTGAATAAACTACCGTATTTCTGGACAGTTATTTAAAGACAAAGTCTGACTTTCACACAGTGATTTAATTATGAATTCTGTATTGGATTTTGTGTCAAAATTGTTTCAGTTATAAATTGTCAGAGAGCTTTTAAAATGTAGGAAGTTAAATTGAAGTAATCGCATTTTTTATTTTAAACATGCTTTTGGGTTAGCCCAAAGAAACGTGATACAATGTTTGATTCCATTAAGTGTTTCAAATAGCATGTGAACGTGTATTTTCGATCTCAGGTTGCGAGAGTCGTTTACCTACATTTGCTCATAACTGGGTCGCGCTTCATACATCGTCTTGCCTGACAAATAAAACATTTGATGAAGCTATTTTGATAAAATTAAAGCTTCAGGCAGTATTTCCTAATTAAATGATAAGTTTTTGTAGTGTTTTTGTGGTCTTTAGGCGACTTAGTCTTAATGGTAACTTAAAATGCATTTAGTTTTATTTTAGGCATTGTGATGATAGAAATATCCAAGCAAAGTTAGATTAGACTGTTTTCAGGAAGTGCCGTAATGGATACCCGTATATCTACACGAGTAAGTCATAATTAACTAAGAAATAAAAAAGCAGAAAACACAACACAAGATAAAAACCGCGTCAGTCTAAAATTGAATTCAACTCCCCGTATTCAAAACTCGTCAATTCGAGTCAAAACAAGCTAGAGGCTTGTCACCTTAATAAACAACAACAAAATGGAACAGTCGATACTCAAGGTAAAGCCGTTTGTGTGGAAACTGCAAGGCTTACACGGAAAATAATCTTATTTGCATAATAATGTTCAGTGGATGTACCGACGAGAGGGCTAGGCGCTGAGATTTGCAATTGGTTCCACTGATCAAAATGATAATTTTCGAAGTTTAACATAGTGTTTAAAGTGTAAACGGGAAATGGAAAGCGTCTGTTAATAATAGTATCTAAGAATTAATCATGGATATTATTTTAGAAAATAAACCGTTTAAACACAAAATAATTACATATATGTGTTACAAAAAGATCATAAAAAATACTTCTTATCAGTAGAATAGAATTGATCTGACAATTGAAAAATCGGCCCTTAGTAGATATCGTTGATTGTCGTTAAGCGTATAAAAACGGCGTGTGTTGCTACGAAGACTTAATTTGAGCATGCGTACTTGCTTGATGACTCTTTTAATTTGTTTGATCACCAGCGAAAATGGGTATCTACATACAAAGGACAAGTCGAAGCTATCCGGTCTGAAAATCCGGTTTTCGGTGTGCTTGGCTGGCCGCCCACGCCGCGCCGGGATGAATCGGCCTCGCTCGGTACAGCGGGGAGCGTTGACCTTCCGCCCCCGCCCCCGCGCACCCGCCCCCCGCCCGCGACCCCCGCCCCCGCCGCACCGCGCACCCGCCCCCGCACCGCCGCACCCAGCCCGATGAATGCCAACCTTAAATCAAACACTTAAAGCCAATTTTCCCTAACAGTGTTTAAATAACGTCGGTGAAGTTTATCGAATAAAAAATCCACAGCGATTCGGAACCATATTTTTGCGATTTTGGACGTTGATTAAAGAGAAGTACGTTGTATGAGGTGTCGCTACGTGACGAGGCTTTGTACGTCGAGCGACGTCTCATTCGCTGAGCTGCACGTGTGCGGTGGATTCAGGTCCAATTCCTGCTAAAGACCGTTTGCAAACAAAACGGAACAACTTATTTAACAACTCGATTCTTTTTGAAATAAAACGACACGTTTACACAAGAGCAACGAGTGACGAATTCGTAAATAAGCCACTGCCGTAGCATTGCTACGCCGCCGTAGTAAATGCTACGCCATCAGTATGCGCCGTAGACAGAAACCACAATTTATTTTCTTTACAATAGGCGGTTTCTTTTCCCTTTTCCCATGTTTTGTATTTTTATTTGTTTTTTATTGGATTACTCGGTAACCTCCGCGGATATCTCTTGACCGGATGTATTCATGGTATTTGAGGGAGCAATTTCTATTGGGTCCGTGTATTTTATAGGTTTTCATTTTCAGTTTTATGAATTTGTATCCGTTCAGCTTTTTCGTTTTGAAATTGAATATGTAGCTTTCTTTTAAATGCATCCACTTTCATCAGTGACTTTATATGACGACCCCTGTGGTGCAGCGGTATATACCAGACTGTTAAGCGGATGGTTCCGTGTTCGATCTCCGGGTCGGGCCAATTTCGTTAAAATGGTTTTTCGTAAATGGCTCGTGTCTGGTCGTAACTAGGTTCTCTCCTAATCGATTATTTGGTACCTATAATACAAGCGCTTACTGCAATTACTTTAGGGTCACATAATTGGGGTGTTAGTCTGGAAATTTATTTATTATTATTATTTATTTATATTATTTCTAAGACTTTAAATCTAACTACTGAAACCAATCTATACAGATTGAGTTAATTAGCCGCACAATAAACATTTGAATCATCTGTCTATCAGCCATACAAATATTCTTATCCCTAACCTTCTTATCCCTATACATACCCTTCACATACCGTCCTTCCGAGCATTTCAGGTTCTGTTCCCAGGCAGCAAGCGTCAGCCCCCGCAGGTGACTCGCATTCAGAACCGTCGACTAATCTACTTCAGGTGCGGGCAGTTGGCGGCATGCCATTTCTTATGCCGCCGCGATTGCGAAGCGCGGAATGGTATCCATTCTGGAGCAGGGCTGCCAACGGATTAAGATTTTGTTGACGACTTGGCGCCTTTTTGGATTTCCAAGGGTTTGGTTTTAATGATATTGTTCCTCGGAGTTTAAAAAAAGAAACGACTTTTTGGTAGATTTGTTTCATGGATTTTGCCGTCTTTCTTATTTTTGACTAGTGGCCGCCAGCGACTCCGTCCTCGTGGAAGTTGGTCTCCCGTGGGAATGAGAAGTTTTCCCGCGGTAAAAAGTACCCTATGTGTTATTCTGATTCTGAACCTGTATTACTGTGAAGTTTCATCAAAATCTGTCCAGTAGTATTTACATGAAAGAGTAACAAACATCCATGCATACATCCATCCATACTCACAAACTTTCACGTTTATAATATTAGTAGGACTATCCTCATTGGAATGGTTACAATTCCTGAATAACAATTTTGAATTTAATTGGACGGTCAAACCTAGAAACCTCAGCAACACTTCTAAATGTCGCTGATTGTACATTATAATTGGCAAGCACACACAATTGTTAGTTACACTGATACTTCTGATTGTTGAAACATTGCGTGAGCCCCCCCCGGCACCCCGGGGCGAGCCACGCTCAATTTGAGCTCCATGAGGCTATTATAGTGTAATCAAATGAACGAATCCCAGGCGAGCCTTCATGCAAGTGTGGAAAGATTAATACGTTTAACAAGTTTGAAGTCAGTTTGTAACTACACCTGGATTGAATCGAGTTTGCGAGTTGTCAGCGAGGCAGGTACGAGCGAGTGTGCGACGCACTGATTGAAGTTAATCAATTTAATCGCGGGGTTATAAAGCGATAGCTTGCTATAATATAACTTTTGAGGCACTGATTTTAATTGCATTTCGTTTTTGAACTGTTTTTGTTGGATAGACTTTGTTCGTTTTGTTACTGCCTTGCTTTATTTATAGATTCATTGATAATAAAGTAGCGCACTTTTTTATATGACTATGACTGCGTTTTTTCTATGTCCATGGAAGTTTTATTGGTTTACGAAAAACACAACAACTTGCATTTTCATTCGGGTACTTTTCCATGGCAAACTTCTGATTTTGACTTTAATTTGTACTCGCATCTTCTTCTAGTAGTCTTACACACCCAAGAACTACGTTTATATATGTGTATTTAGACTTCTGACGTCATGTAGCTTATCAGCAAAGTTCCAACTATCTTCTCTCTAAACTTGCCTTTTCCCATCATTTGTGATCCCCATCACTACCCTCGTTGTGGTAACCCCATGGTGTTTCAGTGCATGAAGGTGGGATCAAAGTGGTCACGTGGCCGAAGCCCCCGCGCCCCAGCCCCGCGCCCCGCTTCACCCCCGCGCCGCCAGCAACGTGACCCCAACACGTGAAGCGGGTGTTCTGTTAGGCTTCTTTGTATCGGAAACATTTCAAACCCCAGTCAGAAGCTGGTCACTAGCAATTTGGAGCATTCGAGTCTTGGAGGGAGTTGCAAATTTTGATTATTTACTTGTGAGTCTTGGAATTTCATCATAATTTTAACGGAGGTTTATATGTAAACAAATACTGAATATTACCTACGTTTATTTTACACTAAAGCACAGTTATCGTAAAAACAATTTGTAGCAAAGGTAAGGTAATAAAAATATCTCGTTCCATCAACATTGTCGCACCCAATTTTCGACGTATTTTTTATTGGACTCAATGTGTCAGATTACGGAATACAGTGAAACGCTGTTGTATTCAATTGTACATAATAATTTGAAAATTCCGAGTATCGTGTACGTAACAAACCAATGAAAATAATACACTCAAAAATAGTACCACGCCAATGTATTTTTTTATTTACTAGAATTTAAAATTTAAAGTGGAAAATTCACCTGTAATTTAAGGAGGGAGTAGTAGCAAATAAATTAGTAGTATTAACGTAAGGGAAGCGTTAATTGGCTGCAGAATCTCTGGGAATTTAGCTTGTAGCCCAACTCACCACTTTGAAGAATTTTAAATCCGCCGGTTCATCACTTATTAACTGTAATTTTCGCCAAGTGTAATTAAGTTACCATTAAGCAGAAGCAATTTAAAAAGTTAATCTTTCCCCAGGTTGCACACTTTCCTGCACACATTCGAATCGCTTTGGAATAGTTCTCCAAATACCAGATATCGAATGGAAGAGTTGCAGCTTTATTGTATCAGTGTGCTCGATTTAAAACTACGGAAATAGTTGGGACAGTTCCCGAAGGGTGGCATGATTCGTGGATCCAGTGTCGAGCTGTCAGGTCGGCATCGAGATTTCCATTTCAGTAGCGGTGTCTGCGAGGCGGCAAGTTTAGTGTGCTGCATATTTGATGGGAGCGGAGGCGCGGCGCGCGCATTCGGTGTTTAAGCCCGACTATTAGGTAATCGGGCCCGGAGCGGCTGTTACCCGAGTGCCGACGAATCGTCGATCGATGTTACCGCTTAAGTCAGAATTAAGCCGCTTTGATGAAGTGCCGGGGCATTGTTTGTCGACAGTGGCCCCCGTCACCGGGGACTCGGGCAGTAGTTGCATCTTAGTACACGATTAATCGCGCCCTGTCAATGTTGCAGATACCGAACTGCTCGAGTTTCAGAGTTGAACCTAGTTCTCGTTGTGGCATGTTCTGTCGTAGTAAGCATCCGAATATTTGGTGCTGAAATTGAGTGTATTTTATTCTTGTTCTTTGTTTTATTTATATATCTATTCGTGTGTTTTAAGTTTTATAGGAAAAAAATATAACTTGCTGTTTTTGAGCAGGTAATAAAAAGTATATATTGTGAAGCTTGTCGATACCGTGTATTTTTGCAATAGCTTCGGGAGAGAGAAGTTTTCGCTATTATGAGTTGTCACAGCCGTCGGCGAGCACGTGAGGGGCATCGCGAGTGACTCACCGATATTGTGATCGCACATATTACTTCAACCTACTATATACCTACACAGCTTATCGAGTCATTGACACAAATCTGACATTTCGTCTTAAACATGACTACCGCATTTGTATGGGTTTACAGAATAGAATTTCGAGAGTAATCGAAACTGTTTTCCTGTTCGTCGAAATGTCACGAAGCACCAGAATTGCGATAATAATTTTCAAATGTTATCAAGTAATTTAACACGGCGTCGACTGACACACGAGCTATGAAACCGCACTTATTCCAATTAATCAGGGTGTGCCCACACCTCCCGGGCCCAATGTAAACATCCTTCGTGTCGCTCATAACAATAAACCTCATATTAATTTGACCTTTTCGTTAACGACACCATACTCGCTACTGAGGATCAATTTTATGTGCATTATTAAACGGTTGTCGTCTAAGTTTTACATGGCGGGAAATTTTAATAAAGCGCCGGGGAGTTACCGACTTCGCCGAGTTTAGTCGAGTTTGAAGACTTTAGTTATAAATAAGGAAGGATCGACAGTAGGAGACAAGTGGAAGTGTCGAGGTCATTATAATTAATTCACGATCGCTATTAAACTTTGGCGATCGTTGTTTTGATGTTTTTAGATTTGACGCCACTTAAAAACGAACGGGCTAATGGATCGAAAGGCTTAGTTAAGTA
The DNA here is from genome assembly GCA_916618145.1 of Emmelina monodactyla. Classification (NCBI taxonomy): domain Eukaryota; kingdom Metazoa; phylum Arthropoda; class Insecta; order Lepidoptera; family Pterophoridae; genus Emmelina; species Emmelina monodactyla. The sequence continues at coordinate 6,562,677 of OU745304.1, read as the reverse complement.
TCGACGATCGTTTTACTGTAAATTGACAAATATTGGCAATTACGTGTATCTTGTTACTGTTAACAGTTATAGGTGTAATACAATTAAGTATTTACTGAAACAAATATATTATGACAATAATATAATACACAGTTCGTCTCAAGAATTTTTATAGTAAAACCCATTTTTTCAAAGACCTACTCCATGTAACCGAGTTCATTCTAAAATGTAAAAAAGGCATAAAAGCATCATAGTGGCGTTTAACGAGCGGCGTTCAAGCTAACAAATAGTTACAAATGGTGTTGAGAGATCAACGGAGCGATTCTAAACGGCAGCGCCTTATTCACGTTGACGGCAAAACCGAATAATCGAACCGATTCTACCTCCATTTAAAATAAGCCTCGGATATTGTAAGCTCTTAAGCGGTCTGACAAATTGTGTTGGTGAATACACTGCAGTTTTTAAACGATTATTTAGCGGCTGGAATAATGCGGATATTTTACAAACTTTTGTTTAAAGTGTGTTAATGAATGTACTGAAACTTAATCAATCCACTTACATGTTTAATAAGTTATGTGGCAATTCAAAATGCGATTTGAGTGACATACACAGGCTCCCAAGACACGCGTCGTAAGTCTTTTTGCTTTAACATTAGACAAATACGATATATATTATTCCAATAATGCATTGTGTAGTAGGAACATGATTGGCATAAAAAATGTTTATTTAATCAGCGTATAAATTTGTTAAATCAAACTAGATATTTGTAACTAAAAGCTTTTATCTTGTTATCCATGATACAACGTGTTTGTACATTTGCTAATGATAGTAGGTACATAAGAATCACAATCATTGTTACTGCGTATTCACTCATTGCATAATGGATTGTACCGAACTACACTGATTACCAAACTGTTAGGTAAGTGTATTATGGGATTTATGTGGTCGAAATCGCATTAAAATTAACTAACAGGCAGTCAGCCAGTAAACTTAATAAAAAAAAATATGAACACAATTTCTAAAAGTGTTTTAAACATGCTAAATGTCGGAAACAATCGAAGTGTGGGTATCAATCACTCTACATAAAAATGTGTGTTACTATTATTTACCCCATTAGAGTATTAGTGAGCTTATCACTATTTTCACTTTTTCATGGCATTGTGCTTAGACTAAAACCCTAAATTACCCCGTTTGTAACGCCAACGACACCATAGCAATTTTACGTCATTTTCGATCGAATTTTATCCATGAAAAGATATTAAGTCGCTTGCTGGATGATGTTATGGCTTAGTTTCATACTGAATCATCCCCCAGATTTATCTCAGTTAATTCGTTCGTTATGTTCAATTCCACCCTTATTATAGTCATCATAAGGTCCTCAATCCACCAGCGCACTAGGTCGCTGATTCGTCACAGACATCATTCAAACGACTCTATTTTTTTAATTAATTTCACTTTTTTTTGCACTCGCCGCAAACAAAGAGTTTTTATTTCGTGCTAGAGCTATTCGAACTTTTTAATTTGAAATCTTTACAACAAATGAAAAGTACGAAGTTGGATGCGTTATTTTTATTTGTATTTTTTTCTTATTTCGACGAGAAATATAGGACAGTTAATCGAGTTCATTTGTTAAAGGAAATTTAGTTTATAATTAATCATATAATTAATCGTACGTTAGATAGAGTGAGAGAGGAGAAGAGTTTCTTTAAAGTAATCTGTACAAAATACATTCAAAGGCTGTAATTGCAGAATTTAAAATCCCGTAGTAACAATTAAACAAAAAACAACTAAAAACGTAATACGAATTCCTACACAAATCAGTCACCTATGACATCTAAAAAAACGTTACAACAAAAACAGTTTTCCATTAATTAAATTGTACTTTTTTCTTTTAAATATACCGACATGAGTTTTAGTGTTTTATCTTACAATATCGTAGGTGGTCGTCGTGTAGGCTGGCGCGGTATAAAGGTCAGTTAGTACTATGAGAGATAAGAGACCGTGGGATGCAAAGTTTTCTACAGATTAATGTAACACCAGTTGTTTAATACTTGTTAATGGTTGCATGCTGTTTATTATTAAATGTAAAGCTAAATTGATTGGATTTCTTTATTACATTATTACACAAAAAGGAAAATAGTTAAATATTTATGCATACTGTAAACAAAAGAAAATGGCAATTTTTTAAAATACTAATATTATAAAGCGGTGTAGTTTGAGTGTAAGTATGGGATAGTCTTTGGAACGATATAATCCATAAATTTTTTGGAGTACGTTAGTTTAGTCGACTAGTTGGGTACGTTTGTTTAGTCGGATAGTTTAAGTTTTAATCGGTGACAAAGAAAACTAATTTTTTCTGCTTAAATTAAATCCTGTATTTTATCCTCACCTGCAGCGTCTACTTTTATTTATTTTCGCTGCATATATTCAGCGAATTCACGCAATACTACTTCTATTTGTTTCGAAGAAATTATAAATAAAGTTTATTGGAATGTAGTCTGCTGTTTTATAAATTTTTATTACGAATTGTTAATAGGTAATAGTTACCTGTATTTCCTAGATCTGTGAATTTATATCATTTTGTTGTTATTGGAGTGCTTTAAATAAGTATCCTTACAAATCTTGTTCTTAATTTACTTCCATTTCGTTTATTTTATACTGAAATAATTATTTTGCCGTCTTTCTTATTTTTAAATAGTGGCCGCCCGCGACTTCGTCCGCTTGGAAGTCGGTTTCCTGTAGGAATGAGATGTTTCCCTGCGGTAAAAGTACCCTATGTGTTATTCTGATGTATAGCCTACTAGTGGCCACCCGCGACTCCGTTCGCGTAGAAGTCGGTTTCCCGTGGGAATGAGAAGTTTTCCCGCGGTAAAAAGTACCCTATGTCCTTTCCCAAGTTCAGTTCTTTCTTTATACTAAATTTCATCAAAATCGGTTCAGTGGTTTAGGCGTGAAAGCGTAACAGACAGACAGACAGACAGACAGAGTTACTTTCGCATTTATAATATTATTAGGGATATTACTGCAAAGTTTCATCCAAATCCGTCCAGTAGTTTTTACGTGAAAGAGTTACAAACATCCATACATCCATACTCACAAACTTTCACGGTTATAATATTAGTAGGATAAATAAGTAACCCTTCTCTCTATTTCTTATTATATATGCAATAGCCACTTTATCTGTTACGCTTTCACTTTGAAATCATTAAACAGATGAAGACGCACCTAAAAATAGGTAAAATAGGAAAATGAAACTTCAAATTTAGTCCAACTTACAAGTTAGCAAGGCAGTGAAATACTGCATTAGCTTAATCCCGCAGAATACAGGCGCAGAAAGTCGATTTTTGTGTAAAATAAATACAAAATAGATAATAAATAATAATAAATCTCCAGACTGACACACCAACTGTGTGGCCCTAAACTAAGCAAAGATTGTACTATAGGTAACACACATGGACTAGGGGAGAACCTAGTTACACCCAGACACGAGCCAATATCGAAAAACCATTTTTACGAAATTTGCCCAAAAGGGAATTGAACCCGGAACCTACCACTTAGCAGTCCGGTATATATTCCGCTGCACCACAGAGGTCGTCAAAGAGAGATAAAAACAACCATATTTCCCTATAGTACAAATTGGACTACTTCTATAGCTATCGGATCAAAAGCTACTAATGAATAACGTTGTATAGAAAAATAAATCTTTTTCTGTAAAAAAAACTTAAAAGGGTTGTAATACGAGAAAGTATGTAGGAGAAAATATAATGAAAGTTCGTATATAGTGCGTTATTATCAAAGATAAAAGTATGTTTGAACTTGTATAGCTCCATAAGGAGTAAATAAATATACATTAACTCAACTCCTACAATATTATAATTAATATGTTACTGTAATGAAATAGGAAATGTATTTTAGTTAATTTACTGTCGCTATAAGATAGATAGAGCTATGTCGTTGGGAAAAATTTGGGCTTAGTTAAATACACTATAATAAATAGGGCTACGTACCTAGTTGAAAAAAACATGGGCTTTGTTTGTTGTTAGCTATACTTTTACACCTTCACTATTTCAATTTCATCCGAACTATGCAATTAAAGATGTTAAAAAGAAGATGGAAGGTTGTTTGTAAGTTTGTCTTTATCGAAGGTTTAATTCTTTATATCGTTTTTGGTAATTTATGCAGTTCAGAGGGCAACCTAGATTTATCTAGATATAAAAACAAACGGATATCGCGACCGCGGCACGGGTGAAAAGTTAATTCCCTATACGCGTTTCAATATACTTTTTTTATGATATAGGGAGCAAACGAGCATGCGGGTCACCTGATGGTAAGTGATCACCGCCGCCCATGACTACCCGCAACACTGTGGGTGTTGGAGGTGTGTTGACCTTTGAGAAAAGTGGTATTTCACCGGTCGAGTCAGCCCAGTAATCGCTGCAGAAAGAGCCTACAGCTATCCTCTACCACTCGTGAAAATACTTGCTGTTGAACAATGGTTTTAAAGTTATGCAGAAAAAGTAACCGTCCAGCGGATTTTTATCCAGTTTTAAGATGCCTTATAGACTACATACTGATAGCAAATAAATAAAACAAGTATTTAACACTAAAAAGTATGTATCTAGTAAAACCGCTAAAATATACTAAACGCGATGTTATCGACCGACATGACACAGCAAAGAACCTTCGTCGTAAGGAGATCCATTAATTTTCATACACCGATCAAACATTTGCAAAGTTAAATATCACGAGTTTTTGAAGTAATTTCTAGTAAAATTTTACTTTTGTATAACTTTTTTTTCAATGTAGGTCCATTTATATAACTCTTTGTATGCAATCATTGGTTATATATAGAATTATTTCTTTTTATAGAAATAACTATGAATCGTGCTATTATACCTCTCCGCCCAGTAGCGTTTTGTCCTACAAATTGACCTAATACATAATATTCGTAAAGGCCTATAAGATTTCAATTTAGTTCACATGTGTCAGCTAAAGACATCGCGGTCTAGCCTGCATGTGATATTGAGCGAAGGGACGATGATTGATTAGGGTCACACCCCCCGCACCGCCCCGCGACGCACCCCGCAGGCCTTGATTCACGAACGCCAGATTATCGACGCTTTAAAGATTTAAGTCGCGATAGAAGAAAGAAACGGTGAGCAGGTGACAAGTGAGGAAAAAAGTTGCAAGAAAATATGGCTGCATTATTTGTTAATAGTTTCTACTAAGTTTTTACATGTCGACTGTACAAGATCACGGTCGAATCTAGCAAATATATTTATTGCAAAAAATGAACTTGAAAACATAAATAACTTTATTTTAATTTCTAACCTCAGTCATCACCCAGCTTTTCGATCGGACGTTTGTAATTCCAACAAAACTTATGCCGATTCGGCATCGACAATGCCCTTGAGCCTGTGAATCCGATCCCCTAAGAACACAATGCTGTTGTCCCAATACATAGTACTGTATCGTTGTTAGTGACACGATGTTCATTTGTTCCGATTTATGCGACAATACTGATGGAATGTCGCCGCGGCTGTGTGCGTGCACACACACAGACACACCGCCCTGACTAACTAATTGTGTACAGTAATTAGTTGTAGCTAACAATTAGGCGGAATTCGCTATTGAATTGATTATGAAACATGGGAGATGGATGTTCTTTTTAAAAATGGGATAGGTTTTGTGAATGGTTTAATAAGTTAAAGATTTATCTGTCGCTAGGTTAATGGTAAACATTGCTTTGTTTTATGAATGACAAATAGAACTTATGGATCGTAGGTTATTGAAAGAAATCGATAGATACTGAAGTCTGTTACAGGAATTGACACTTGACATACAACATATGCTGCGCCAAATAGAAATATTACCACATTTGTATAAATCCTACTAATATTATAAATGTGAAAGTTTGTGAGAATGTATGGATGTATGAATGTTTGTTACTCTTTCGCGTAAAAACTACCGGACGGATTTGGATGAAACTTTACAGTAATATAGATTATACATCAGAATAACACGTAGATGCTTTTTACCGCGGGAAAACTTCTCATTTCAACGGGAAACCGACTTCCACGCGAACGGAGTCGCGGGCGGCCACTAGTATAACATAATTTAAAAACACGGATATACGGCTTATAAAAGTCACCCCACTGTGTGTAAATATTTCCGACTACTACTGTAACTGTGAAAGTTTGCTTTCCTTCCTTTGAAACGGGATTGTGCTACGATCAACAATAACTAGGTCTTTTATAATGAAACAGTTAGCAAAATTATAAAAAATAACTAAAGTATATATTGACAATTAAGTTGTAGGTGTTCTAGGTTCAAGCCCATAAAATAAGTGATCATCGAAACCTCGGCCATTAATTCGAACCCTGTGTTCGAACCTAACCTAACATGACCTCAAATAAACGTTATGCCTAAATCAACGAGACGTGTTTATAATTAAGTAACAGGTGACAGTATTGCATACATTGCGTGTCGATAGACGATTAGTCCAACGGAGCGCTCGTAAAGGCAGCAGTGGACTGCCAATTTAGTGTTGAGGCACTACTCACATGGCGACTAGCAAAGCCAGCTTTATACATAGTGCAGGCAATGATGTGGCTACACTGAAATAGTCGACAATTCCAACAGCCATTGAAGATAGATAGATAGATACCTAAAATCCATCTTGATTTGAAGAGGTGCCAAAATCAATATTAAACCCAAACTGTAAAACGGAAAAACTTTTATCAGTAGTCAATAATAGTTAATGTGAAAAATATTTTGAATTTCTTACGTTTTTTTTACACCGTAGTCAATATTTTGATTACTGTACTTTTAATCAGTTTAAAGAATAAAAATACACTATTCATCATTAGTCTCATAAAGATTTACAGTGTCATCATTTAAAATAACAGTTAATCTTGAAGCTTATTTAAAATTAATCGAACATGTAGCTGTTGTTCACCGTAGCAGATATCACGGACATAATTATCAGTTTGGTATGCAAATTACTACAGACTATTGCGTGCAGTTAGCTCAGTTGTGGAATAATTAAAGCTATAATTTACATTTTTAACTTGCTGCTTTTTAGAATTGTGCATATTGTTGAACTAGGTGGTTAGGTGTGCTGTTAGGTAGCCGTCACATGGTATTCAGTATCTAATTCTGTCCTAGGTGGTATCACGTCAGTAAGCTTACGTACATAATAACGTAAACTTAAAAAGTGATTTTACAATCGAATGGTATGGTATAGTATAGTTAGTATGTGAACGAAAAACAGAATACGAGAAATTCTGTTGTTTTATTTTTATTTTATAAACATATTGTTTGATTTAAGAATTTTAAAATTGAAACATAAACGTGAATTATTAAACTACATGAGGAAATTTGTTACCATCAAATCAATTAAACGTGGAATACCAAAATATCTCCTAAACACTATAAAATCTCTTTTTTAACCACCAAAAATTACCGTCTAACAGCAGAAAGCTGGAAAATGTTGCAGCATTTCCTGAGCGCCACCTCAAAAATGTTATCCTCGAAATTTTAATAAACAAGGAACTGACATCCGTCCACAGTGAGGGCATTAATTACCGGGCCCGTGTCTGAGCCCTTCAGTCTGTATAATACTGAAAAAATCTCAAGTCTTTACGAAGAAACACTTTTCAACGAAAACTTGAAGGCGGATCTTGTTATTCGTAGATTAAACCCCGTACTCGAGGAGTGGCGGTGGTGTTGTGACTACAGTTTCATAATCCAAGTTGGGGCAGATTTTGGCTAAATATTTGTAGTTTTTGTAAAACCTTTAATATCTAATTATGGTATGGCATAATTAACCAAGGTGTGCTGTATTTTTTATTTTATTGTTAGCGGTGGCTAACAGTCATAAGTAGGTTATTTGATCCAACTTAAACTGAAACGCTGATGTGATGATGATTATTTAATTTATATTATTTATAACAAGGATTTGTGATTTTCTAAAACAATTACATTCACCAACGTATAGAATTGGTTTGGCACCAATATGGTACCTGTGCTAACGAGGCGACCTACTTTAATAGGTAGTTCATACTACTCGTGTTTTATTACCCTCGTAAAAGGTAACTTAAGACATTAATTGTAAAGTGAGAACCGATTTATCATTTCATTTAATTTCGTAGTCATATTTTGGAAACTCTTTGTCACGTCGCGTTTCCACTTCATCTCGGCGCTGGGATGTGATAAGTGTAATGAAACGCCGTCGGCTGGAGGCCGTGATTTCCTGCGGGTAGTCCGCGAAATGCTGAGTCACGATAACACAGCCCCGTCCAGCCACTGTCGGGAAGGTGCGAACTGATCACCGCCCCCGTTCACTTACATTAAGCACCTAATACGCGCAAGAAAAAACGACGTTACAAAAACAACTTGAAGGACTAAGATGAAGGACATTTTTAGGACGCGCAAAACGACGTGACAGGTCCTTTGAATGAACTAGCAGTTTTCTATCGACAAAATGTGGGGTATTTACGACCCAAGCAAACCTGCATTATGTCTCATCCAATACTGAAGTGTAGAGGTTACGCTATGGAAAATCCATACAATTCTCGATCATACAATATTGAACAGAGTCCGGTAAGTCCCGCGGGGTGGGATCGCTTTCGAAGGAGAATACCAATGTCGAATCATTCGAATATTGCGGAACACGTAATGGGATCTATCTATCGCAGTTTTAGTCTAGAAATCACTGATAGAATACTTGTACCTACTTTTTTTAAATTAATAAATAAATCATTAAAAATTTGTATTTTAAAAGGTGAAACGATTAAAGCCTAAGTAGATAGGATTTATTGTACTTTTAAAGTGTGCCCCAGCCCGAAAATAAGTTAAAGCTGTAATGTGCGTTAGTGCTGTTAAATGAATTAACATATGATAGAATATGTGAGTGTTGAGACCATAATTTTAGCTTTCCCTTATTAAATGTAGTGGTTGTTGGTTTCCAGGATACGTATCGGCGGTGGGCGTGCAGCACGATGGTTCCCCTGTGGGTGGAGGAGATCGGCGAGGAGGCGCCGCGCACGCGCCGGGCGCCGGCGGAGCGCGCGGGGCGGTGGCGCGCGCGGCACCTGGAGCGCGTGGGGCACCTGGACCGGCGGCGGGGGCCCCTCGTGGGCCGCTGGGTGCGCGCCGCCGCAGCGGGCCCCGGCCGGCCCCCCAGAACACACTCCCTCGCCAGGCTCAAGCCCTGCCTGTCCGTCTGCCAGCTCGTCGAGACCCACTGCCCCTACTTCCTGCCGGCGGACCGAGCCCCTGCCTACCCCACGCAATACGCGGGCGAGCCTACCTTCTTGTGCCTCGGTGAGCTGTCACACATTGAACTAAACGTCTAGACATACAGACTTACACAGACTCTCTTAAAATTTTGAAAGAGTTATTACACTTACCTTTGACTGAGACATGGTTTGACAGACAAAAGCACAAGTCTAGTAGTATTTATTGATAAACTTAAGATTTTCTTTAATCTCCAAACGCATACTGCTCGTAAAATGCGACGGTAATGAGCAAAACTCCGTTCATACTCCTAAGTTTTAACAACGCCGCGATACCGACGTTTATTGCGAACTAAAGTGACATTTTGTTAAAATATTTAGCTGTTACGTTCCAAAACTATACTCAGCTGTGCATATGGCTGTTAAATACACAAACTGCCAAGTTCAGGATATTCAGACAGATAAAGTAAGGGACAGAAGCCAATTGCTGCTTCAGCCGGCACTAGGAGTAGACTCGAATTAGGCGAGATTAGCTTCCTCCAACACTTGGCTATGATTCAAAACAACTCCACAAAGAAAAGAGAGACGCATAAAACAGCAGGAGGCATATTTAGCGCTCTCGGTCCGTTTTCGCAGAACCAATTGTTGCATTTAGTCGGGAATAAATCTCTCTCGGATAAAGTTATTCCTCGCCTTATTTCATGGGAAGCTGAGTTTTAAAAAGTTGCTCTGAAAATGGAAAGATAAACTTTTCATATCTGATTTTGTCTCAGTAGTTTCACGCTTTTATTTAAGACTGCTCAGCGCTGAAGCTATAGCTACTGGTGTTGTATTTCAGACGCTCGCATACCGGAGACAGGTGCGCAAGCGAACAAATCGAACTACGGTCCCGAGAACTGCTGCTACACGTACTGCGAGGTGGGCCTGTGCCACGAGTGCGAGGCGGCGCTGCCCCGGTCGCCGCGGCCCGCGGGCGAGGCGTGCGCGCCGGTGGACGAGCGCGTGGCCACCTGCGCCGTGCCCTACCAGGCGCCCGGCGCCGCGCCCCGCCCCGCGCCCCCCGCGCTGCTGCTCCTCGCCGCGCTGGCCCTCCTCGCGGCACCGCCCCGCCTCACAGTCAGAGGCTCCAGGTTATAGTTTTACCTCACCCGCGCCAGACCGCGACACGAACTTCTAATAGTGCTGTACTTATGATAATAAATAAATCGCGGTTCAAGTGTACACGAGGGTACGAGTACACCCCACTTTAGAGACTGTAAGTTGGTTATATGTCCGATTCTTCGATACACCTGATAAATAGAAACACCAATGTACTCAGAAGATTGCTTATGCGTTTTAACTGGTAAGTGCTGTAGCCGATGGACGTTCTGAACAGTATGTTAAATATTTTTGGCACTGTTGACGATAATAGACATATTTTGAGTTATAAAAGTGAAAATGTTGATATATATATTTTAAATAGAATTTTACAGTTACTGGTTGATAGGCACGTGTTTTTTGTTATTTTTGCTAAACTAGTATACATAGAGGCTGTACTTTTACACAAATTATCAAAGCTGTGCCAAATTGAGAAAATACAATTAAATGCATTGTACATAGTTACGTTACGAGTGCGTACTAATTCATCGTAGGGAATTTAAGTGAAATCTTTAATTACTCGTTAAGAATAGAATGTCAGGAAAAGTATTTGCCGGCGCCCCGGACCGAAGCTCATTGTCACGCATCGATATTGATCATCGTATATGAATAAACCACAGTTCAGCAAAGTAGGTGAAGTATCTTATCGATTACGCTAGTTCTAGGAAGACAAACTGCGATCGATATCAATGCGAGAAATTAGCGTATGAAACAGGAACGTGAGACGAACCTTGGCTACAACCACAGTACAGTAACACAATAAAATTCACGTAGACAATCGGATAAAGCGAAGTGTTTGTGCACGAAACATTTCGACAATAGTTGCAACTTCGACTCGGTCACGTTTCGTTATTTAGATGGTTATTTTTGTATTGGACGCGGATGGACAACGCCGACGATGCGTAGTGCCTATAATTTCGAATCCGTGTGACATATATAGAATTAATAGAAAAAAAACTAGTTTAATAAGACAACGCGCCGCGACATTGTTTCTCCGCGTACTCATTCGGAAGGCCTCTCAAGCCTACAAACGGTCTTAAATATGTAATATTGACTAATTTAAGATATAAATATAGTAGTTGTTGTTTTGTAAGAAGTAAATTTGGAATAACATATAATGAAAGTTATATGTAATATATCCGTCTTATGAAGTTACCGCCAATAAATACAGATTTACATGGTTGAAATTTAATGATTTTTATATAATAAATTGATTTTTTATAATAATATATATATAATTGTATATGTATAACGTGTCGAACATTTGAAACCTTGAATTCCAAAGGGTATAAAGATCTGATATGAGTAATTTATAGGTAACAATATTTGTTGTTTTTTTTTATTTGGATAAATATTAACTTTATGGAAGTGTCGTTGAACATTATGTGATCAAAACATTTATGATTAATGATTATTAAGACTTTATTAAATGGACATTTGTTGAGATATTGTCCTCGGGTGGGGATGTAGTTGTTGTATTCAAATGATAAATGATAATAATATTAAGTAAGTTATTTTTTACGTTTTTATTGTGTACATAATCGTCAGAAGCGGTTTGTTGTTTCCATTCCATTATATAAATTCAGTACCGAAGGTGCTAAAGGTCTATTATGCTTCTTAGGCGTTTGTTTTCTATTTCCAGCGAGTCTGCTTTGTCTGTGTGCGGCGGGTGCGCGCGCGCCGTTTGCGGTGTCATGTTCAAACGTTTCTGACACAAGGCATTTGTCTGCATTTTTTATTGAAACGTGAAAGTATTTTGACAGTTATAGTATATTTAATCCGTCACAAATAGAATGCAAAGATTCGTGCGTCGGTAGATAGTCAACTACGTAGGACTAGGCATCTGCGTGCCTTCACTTACTCAAAGTGAACGCGGCCAAACTTTTGACATTTCATAACTAAAACCTCATAAATTGATCCTTATTTGAATCGAGAATTTACAATCGTCGTCTTAAAAATTAAACTACTTATAAGGACACTGTAACTTCAAAGCGTTAAATGTTGAAGATCATAGAAATAGTCTCTACAAGAGAATTTACGTAGGTCATTAGGGTTGGAAAGTAAAATTAAAAATAATGTTCAAGTCGATTTGTTTCCAATTGTTCTACTGGTAAAATTAATGATTAAGTCACTGTTTTTCGGACAAGGAGTAGGCAACCAGTAAATATAAACCCAAAACTATTCATGGCGATCAGTACCAAAAGCTTTGAACTCTAAAACTTAATAACTCTACCGGTGTTGTTTGAGAAAATCCTCTAATGGTTTGCACGCACGTCCTTCACACTACAACATTCGTGTACATTACCTAGTTATTTGATAACAATGTCTAAAATATTAGTAATAGAGAATGAATTACTAGTTCATAATTAATTGGATCAATTTGGAGCACTCGTTAATACTTACACGTCGACAGTACATTCTTTCTTCGTGGATGTCCTCTTATCTAAATCTTCACGCGTTTCTGTGTAGAGTATGAAAAGACCAAGCGAGATCAATGTCCATTCAGTTATGATATTGCTGAGTCTATAATTTGGCGTAGTCCGTTTACTTGTGTGCGAATCGACGTCTCATTCTTTCTTTACTATCGTTTCTACAGACACCAATGCGAACAGTGGTTCGTTGGGACACAAATTTAGCAATAATCTACTAGAAAATAATAACTCAATATTAATCACTTAGCTAAAATAATGACTGTTGAGGTCTGCACGCCCGTACATACATAGGTTTAGTGTAAAGAGTGTGTCAACGTTGGTGATCGTGATTATGTTTTTGAATAATATACGTATGTTTTGATGTACATAAATTAAAATGTAAATGTTTAACGCACAAATATAATGATCAGAAGCTGTGTAAAGCATGAGTACGAACATTATGTATTAGCTGTAATATGCGGACAGTAATCGATTAGAAATATGAAATTACAGTGCTCTGTTGTTTGTTTACTAACACGATATCTCTATGTTGGTATTTATTTTGTGTTTAGTGTCATTGCATTGGATTATGTATTAGGTACTCGTGTAAGGTTCCCCAATAAAATAGTGACTCAGTTACCTGTCACCAACACGCACAAAAGTTGCTTTCGGGGTCGTCCAAGAGCGTTAACCATTATATAATAATCATAGTACTTACTCTGTTATAAATATTATAAAATGTAAGGAAAACACCAAATGGTAGCCTTCAACGTACATAAAGGTCTGTCTATTCCTAGCAAACATTTTTCACTTGTATATTTGTTTAATCTATGATAGAGGTTAAATAACTAAATCTACATAAAGTAACTGCTGTAAGATGTTTCTGTTTTGATGGATAACAAGAGATGAATGCAAGTGCTCTGTAAGATCTACGAATACGCTTAACTTCGTCATGACAAAGTATTACAACTAACTCATTGAGTCCTGAAGAACAACGAATCAATTTTCCGCTCAGATATTTTGTAAACTTTATAATTTGTGTATAATGTCTACACTTGCACGTGTTTATTTCATTACATTTTGTGTTCTATATATATCGTATATTTCAAAATTTCTATACTTTAATGTTTGAATATAATGCATGTGTAACACTTTGTTTTTGAGTGCGTTGTATATTTATTTGAATTAAGAAAATGGACGATACGTTTTTAATCCACTGCGTAGCTTAAGAGTTCTTTAGAACTATGAATAGAGATTTTACTTTTAGTTTTTCATTTAAAATGCTAATTTTAAATGCAATAGTTTTTCATTTAAAATGCTAATTTTAAATGCAAAACCAAAGGTCCTGGGTTCGATTCCCAGTCGCGTAATGCTCGGAGACCCGTGTTCCTTTTTCAGTATCTATAGCTTCAACTATGAATAGTTCGTATAAAACTATGAAAGACTAACACTCAAATTCAATGTATTCGGTCATTAAGTTTAGCTGTAAGTCCATAGTTTACCTCCTGCCACCCAAAAGTGCCATATTATTCATATTCTAAATCAAACCCTAATCAAAACTCGAGTTGTCTCTCGTTTGCTGTGATATGCGATCGTAGAGTAATACGTACGTGAATAAATGCATAATAAGAGCTAATAATAATTCATGGGGTTATAAAAACCCAAGAAATAGACAATAAATAAAAACGTTCTTTCTCATTCTCATAACGTGGATTAGTAATATTTTAATATCTAATGAATCCGGGAAAAAACTAACCTACCATATATTATTAAGGATTCTGATAGCTCTTTTAATTTGGACAAAACACCTTTAAAAGCGTCCCCGTCCGTATTCTTGATTCAAACACGTGAATTACTAGGTAGCCGCAACAACCAATAGTCTTGATGGCCTTTGTTACTTAATTATTTAGATGGTTTAGAACATAAGATGTGAGCAGCATGTCTACATGATAAGTCTTATGATGAAAACAAAGTTTATAATTAAGTATATAATGTATTGACACACAATATCGTATGAATAGATACAGTTAAGTCAGCCCCGAAAGGATTCAACTTTAGTAGATTGTCTCGTTAGTAACTTCACGGCATGGATTAGAGCTTTATAAGTGATGTGTTGATATTTTCGGCCATTGTTGGAGGTCCTATGTTTCTTTCTTGAAATGAAAATCCAATAACAAGAATAAAAATCACGGAAGCTACATTGTTGTTAACTAATAATCAAAACTTGTGCGAAAAACATACACCTTCTTTGCAAAAATCACAGAAATAATTGGAAATTCTAAAGATTAACGAAAAGATCACTGGGTATTTTAGATTTTAGTAGTATAAAAATTGACTTCTAGAGAAACGGACCTCCTTCAATTCAAAAAGTGTTTTGATGTTGATTTTAATTATTCATAAATTAGTATATATTACGGTGTATGTAATTAGTGTCATTTCCATTGGAATATAAATGTTTTGTATTAATTTAATAGAAATAATTATGTTTGAGTAGACAAATACCGTAGGTTCTAAATAAACATTGATTTTCTTCACTTTCACCGAACATTTTGTAAATTGACTCATAAAATGATCCACAAATTGAGTTATGATTGTTCCTCGAATATTCCTAATAGGTTCTAGATCATATAAATATATATGTATGAAATCGCCACCGCAATAAACATAATTAATAACTACTTGTAATTATTTCTTAATAGAACGGTAACTAACATGTTTTTACTGCTTATGAAGTTGGAAAGTTGTACATTAATATCATTAAATCGCCTAAGTCATAGTGAGAGAGGTAGCAGTAGTTGTGTAAAGTTTTTAATTCATAATGGTAATATTTGTAAGAGTTCGGGGAGTGTTGAGGCTCGCCGTAAGTCACTGCCACTCACTCTGGTGGAATAATATGTATTGATATGATCTAGGATGTGATGTAGCTGTTTCTCGAGTAGTTCTCGTGTTCTCACTTACTTACTTTTCGCCTTCTAAAATAGAACGGGGGCTAGGATAAACTGCATTCGGCTCCAAAGAGTTTGCGTTGTTTTTGAGGTGATAATGGAAACTTTTTGGCGTCGGAACTGGATCCCGGTTCAGTTAATTAATTTCAACGGCATTGCAGCGGTTAATTGACATGATGTGTGGTTTTTTATGAACGCTGCAATATTGTTAAACTTCATTAGCAAAATCGGAGGTCGGTTCATTGAGTGTGCTACGCAGTGACTACAGCGCGGCGTAGCACAGTCGTAGTCTATAAGCCCCGCCCCTTCCGCGCGTAGCATGGTTCAACACTCGAAGTAAGGTAATCACGTTCGATCGTAGCCACAATTTGACATTTAATATAATTTGCAACTTCCTAAGAGTTAGAACGATTGAGACAGTAGGTCGCAGGACCGTGTTATGAAGAATTGTGGAGATGTTTATTAAAAATACGTTTATGAAAATGTAATAAAAACGAAAAATATTGTAATTATTAAATTAAGAAGAATTATTGGAGAACCAGAAAAACGTTAAATAAACCGAATAAAATACAAATGTGACTATTATTTTCCTATCCTCACAACCGCTATATGTAGTTGGTATAAAAATAATAAACAGTATGTATAGGTTACTTTAAATATTTTATTACAAAAATCTTCTCTTATCTCAATATCACACTCTGTCTTATATCATCTATTTATATTAGGTATAAAAACTATGACTTCTCATTAAATTACTTCATTCAGTATAAAATCATATCTTCATTTGGTCGCCGATGTCTGACAGACACATCGACACGCACACACGCACACACCCACGCACACATACGCAATCACAGTATCGTAACAATACAAAGTCACCTGGAACACAACGATGTTATTTGTACAATATCCCAATTAAGTGTAGCCAAAGTAAAATATAATTATTACAAAAAAAGCATTGACAACTGTACTTTCTTTTAAATTGTACTTGAAAATACCGATTTGGAATACGGCAGTAACATTATATATAATATTCGATAATCAACAACAAATTGGCTGAAACTGCCATTGCATTACAAAATTCAGTCGTTTTGGCTCCTCATTGTTACGCACAAGGCATTACTATATTATTGTCCATTTTCAACATTAAATAATTCGCTAGACGACAGATAGCCAATGCACTATAGTCAACGCGAGAACTATTGGCATCCATGACAAGTGTGGAGCGGCCCCAGAGTTGTTACCTCCGCCTGAAGTCTGCCCGGCATCTGGATATTTGAATAATAGTGTAAATATAAAAATAAACAAAATTTAGAGGGTGCTATATACACGCGTGGTTTTGATATTGCAAAACGATTAATAACTCAAGCACTAAAACATATGATATACCTACATCATAGTCTAATTTTATGTTTTTTAATGAAATTAAAAAATATTTTATTTTAAGCCAAGCATAGGTTAAGTCTTCCTTGACTAAATCTATTTAATATTTTTTTATTACTTAAAAATACCACTTTTTTTTTCCTAAACTATCAAATAAGTCCCAATTCATTAAAAAAAATTACTGCTTAATGCGTACCGATTTTTTTTTTTTATTTACCGTTTTGCAATATCATCAAACATGCTAAACTACTACTATCTAGTGATCTAGTTCATTCCAACTACATTTATTTTTGAGTGTGCTTTCTTACAATGAGAACAAAATATTCCGAGGTGCATTTTTGAACAAAGAGATAGGACAGCAAGACAAGAAGCTTAAACAAAACATGCATGCTTTTATGATGAATGAAAATCATGAAAATAAAGTGAAATCTTTTGCTTTGACTCTCTGTTGAGATCTGACAAAAAAAACCGTATCAAATCTGTTAAGTAGGTAACCTAGATACCAAATATAATTAAATATCACATTAAGGTAAGAAATTTCTGTAAAAAAACCCATGAAGGTTAAGTTAACGAAGGTTACAGATTCAAGTAAAAGATTGACCATCTGTAAAAACACATTTTAAACTAAAATAAGTTAAAAATATTTTTGACTCATCAATCTTATCAGTCAGCTTTCATTATTGACAGAGACATAAATATTTAGGTTATTTATGTTTAAAATGCGTTTACAAATGAATATAATGTATCAAAGTTTGTGAGTCAACGAAAAAGATTCCACACCAAACAAACAAAAAGTAAAAAATAACCTAGTAAAGGGGTAGTAGTCGCGGCGGGGTCCGAACCCCTATAAAAGGCAAGTCGCAAGTTGCACTTCACTAGTCGCAACGACAAACTACAACCTAGCACCGTCTGATTGGACGCTCGCAACTGAAACATCAACTTTCATTTAATAATTAATCTTGCAAAACCAAACACCAAAACCCGGGTGCAAGAAAATTACTATATTACAGATTAGATTAAATTATTCGAGGTCTACGGTTACAGTTTGAATCATTCTACAGTTATTAGGTATCTAATTGTATACTTAAATAATTTTAACAAGACGATTAGTATAATCTTAGTGCAATATAAAATACCACTACCAAACCGCTAAGTGGGTATTATTAAAGTCATGTCGATAGACCATTACCATTACAATGTAAATAGAGTTTTAAATAGTATGCATCTTTTCTATCACACACTGTTATATAAATGCCTATATAAAATTTACGTTAAAATCTTACGTTTCATTATTATTTACATCTCCAACACGATGACTTTGATTTTAGGCTTTTTTGCCGAATCTAAAATTACAAACGTATCTTTATTTAATTTATTGCTAACTACTTTTATACCCGAAACCAGAGTGCTTCAAACGTGAAGTTATACCGAAAGGGCACTGGTGATAAACCCGTTCAAAAACCAACGTAATATGTATATAGCATAATGATTAGAATGATATAAAAGCTTGCGAAGTTTTATGCACTTTCAATAACATCTTTATTTTCTTTAACCATGACTCGTGTCACCTTTATGCAGTAGGGCCATGAGTCAAAGGACACAAGTCACAGTCTAGGTGATTGAAAATGCACATCACTAATTATAAGCCACCCATATCCAGCATAGTTATCATGCTTGTATCATGCACCATGCCCTTAATATAAAAGCTTATACTATCATGCAAAGTGAAAATGAGTAGAACGTACAGGCACCGTGGGGCAAGCTGGCCGGTGCTAAATTCACCGCTTATTCCTATAATCTCACTGGTATGATATTCTCCTATTTAACTAATTGAGTCTTTGTTCAATGAATCTTTATGTACAGGTTTCAGGAACTCAGCATCGATTATTTCCTGAACCAGAAGAATGATCTGGGAGCGGATGATTTAACACCTAAAAATAAAACACACACACATGGAAACGTGTTCGTGTACGCACACGTGTAGTGTAACACACAAACACACAGCTGTGGACGCGCACAAACAAAAAGTATTAATTAAATTGTAAAAACAATCAGTGCAATCGTGATTATAGTGGAACATCAATTATTTATAAACAGTTTTCGATTATTCAATCACTGTGGTTGTTGCATCGTGTAAAAATCTAAAGTGTAATCACAACACTACTTTAACTGTGCTTTACTACTTGTGAATTCTTAATTTTGCTGCTATAATTCTAAATCTTATTGCGTGTGTGTAAGCCGACAAATATCTTCACAACACTTGTGAAAATATTAGTCAGTCCCCAGGTAGGTTCGAAGGCGCCCAAAAGCTAAACTCTTTTTGCGTCCTGATGATCATTCACCGTCCGCCTCTGCTGACCCTCACCACAAAGCACCCACCACCAATATTTGCTGACCGTACGTCCAGTCGATAATTTCATTATTCAAATTTTGAATGGTTCGATCATTCGTCACGAACCGAATTAGTTAGCCAATTGCGAACCCCATAAGTTTAATTCTTAGTATCAGTTAGTATTAAACAGCAGAATAAAATTAAAATTGTTAGTTAGAGTTAGTTTTTAAATTCAGCACCGGATAAAACACACAAAAACAATCAAAAAGGTAGACATTCAGATTTTTGAGGTAGGGAAATATATAATAAAAAACAATAAATAAAACAAACACATTAAACAAAGGATATCACACCAGAAGGAAGGAACATAAAAGACACATTTAACAAACGGAGCCGGTGAAGGTCCATCTAACGTCGATTGTCACGAGAAATATATTCCAGCTCTTACTATGAAAACAGTTTTGGTCTTTATATTGACACATCGCATGAATAAGGTAAATTATGCAGTCTCACAGATTTATTCGAAATAACATATCAATCCGCATATCAAAATCAACATCAGTCGATGTCGTATAAATCTGGAGAACCGACAAATCGCTCGACCTCTTCATACTCTGTGTCAAAAGACCTAAATTCGTTGAGCTCGAGTTCTGTATCGTTTGGGGCTCCGAGCCTACCTGCGTCGAACAGTATGTCGCCGACGTCATCGTCGGCGGGGGGGGGGGAGGGCGAGGCGCGCGTTACCTCCGACGGTGCCGCGCGGCGCGGACATGCAGCCCAGCCACCAGTACGCCGTGCTGCGCGGGAACGGTGTACTGTCGAAGTCCACCTGGAAACACAACCATCAAATATTATGAAAGACATCTCGAAGGTTTTTGACTGCAACAATATCTGAAATCCAATAAATCAGAAGTGGGATAGTCATTATCCACCACGCCGACAAATTGCGGGCTGGTTAATGCACATAATGGATAATCACTGAATCATTAAGGTTAAGTGCGTGATAAATATATATAAACAATTTGGTTATGGTACTTCTCAGCAAGGATGAACTTCAGGAAATTTGGTATGTAAGCGCAGTAACTTATTGTTATAAAAAAAAGAATTAAAATAATAATACTCACACTAAATGTTCTATCATTGAACCGCCAGTATGAACCTCCCTTAAAGAAATAGGTGTATCCATTCGTATACTGTAAAGCACCATCAATGTTATCTGGGATTCCTTCCCAATTGGACACAGGTTTAGGGTAAGTAGATTTGACAGGCGGGCGCTGGGCAGGGTCAAACCGCCAGAATTTCGAGCCTTTGTAGAAGTAGATCTTGCCATTACCAGACCAGACGAGAGCAGCGTCGAGGTTGTCAGGAATACCAGTGAACCCTTAAAACAAGAAACCGAATAAATTACAATTGATTCTGAAACAAAAATAACGATGTCAGGAACTTAGTTTTTTTTTACCTTCGCTAATTCTTTTAGGATAGTCCCCATCCATTTTCTGTCCGCTATACCTCCAGTACATGGAACCTTTGAAGAAGTAGGTTTTTCCGTTCTTGTAAGTGAAAGCTGCGTCGATGTTACCAGGCAGACCGGGCCAGGCTCGTGAGATCAACATTGGGTAGCCGGCAGCCACTCCGTCTTCAGTGAGTTTCCAATAGTGCTCGCCTGTATCATTGAATTGTATTATACTTCAGGGTCTACAAAGAGGTCACTATCAGAAATATATTCCTTCAAATACGTTACCTTTGAAAATAATAGCCGGACCCTCAGCAGAAGCGAAAATAGTGTCGAATTTGGGGTCTCCACAGAGCGCTGGATCCTCGGATGACGGTTCCTGAGTGGTCGCTCTAGGTACTTGAGGATGGTTTGCGCCACCGATTCCAGTTTTACTCTTGTGGCCGTACAAGGACTGGATTCCCAAAACGTCATCCTGGTCGAGTTGGAAGGTCGGGTCGTATCCGCGGTAGAAAGGTGCCATAAGAGCTGATTTTACATCGCTGTGAGAGAGTCCTAGAGAGTGACCAAACTCGTGAGCAGCCACCTATAACAATCCTTTATTAGTAAATACATTCCGCAAAGAATACTCAATAAAATTATATAAATGAACACAATAGAAAATACCTGGAAGAGATTAGTTCCCCTTCTGGAGTTGATTGTCCACATTTCAGCATCATCGAAGTGAGCATCGCCTCCATACACCTATTTACAAATAAACGTATTTATTAAAATGCAATCGGCTTGTTTAAAATGTGTTACATCCGCAACTTTTACCTATATGTTTTGTTGTCTATTATTATCGTTTAGTGGAATGATTACTCATTCAAAAAAAACTCTCGTCGCGGTGGTGACTTCCTGGTTTGAGCGGAAAAGTTAAATTGCACGGTGGCATTACGCGCAATGGACTTGTACTTACGGGGAAATAAGCATGCGCAAGAGTACCGCCTGGGCCGTCAAATGGGTCACCGTCTCCATGCTCGCCTTTTTCAAACCTAGCAAAAACATCGAGAGTTAAATATACAACAAACAAAACTTAGACAGATTTACTTAGATTCAAATATTTTGTTAGGTATATAAACTTAGTTACGGAATAGCTGTATTTTTTATGTTTACTACATATAAAGTGTTCGTTAATCACTTCACTATTCCAATGAACCTTTGTATACGAGTAAAATACGAGCTCATTCATTACACCACGTTATAGTAACCTCATATTTTTCATTACAATAAAATTTCAGTCCAAACTATTGCGAATACGCTTCATTATTCTTAATAGCATTTGCGTTATCTACTCCAACTGATACAACAACCATGCGTGCTGATATAGATTATGATACAATTCACTACACAGCGTTCCATGTATTGTGGTCCTCAATGACAACTATTTTGAGTTACGCAACACTGATTGCCATGGATTACACTAAGTACTCAGCAACTAATACATTTTGGTTTGGAATCAGCGTTTTGTGGCTGTCACGGATAACCTTCTGTGACATCCTACATGTTGGTAATTACTATGTTTGTATTTTGATATGTGTGTGCTGAGCTATAGTCTTTTGTTTATTTTGCATTTGCATCGAGTGGTAAACGGATTTGTATCTTATCATTTTGTTGCGTTATATCAAATCTTGTTACCCTTTAAAAACTTTGTTCTACAGCATTTTTAGATGGTTTACCTGATCTCAATGTGTACTTGTCCGGATCTCTTTTGAGTGAAGGTGAGATCGGTATAATCCGACCAAACTGAAAAGGCCTTGGCAAGCTCAGCGTCTACCTCGTCGCGGTTCAGTCTTGAAGGGTACTTCGAGATTTTGTAAGTCAGATCCTTGACTCGCCATCTTGAACCTGGAAGTATCACCTTTATTATTTTTTGGTCGTTTTATGTGACGATTTTATGGGTAAAAAAAAGATAATGTCTTATGGCTGACTTCCTGTTGGTGTCAGTTTTAACTGCGTGTTAGATTAAAAGAGTGTTATTTATTTACTCTTCGTGAAAATACGTTTTTTACTACGCATTAAACAGTTAAGAAATATTAAACTTTTGCTGTGTCGTTATTCCCATACTTTTTCGTTAAAATAAAAATAAGGAAGGTTAATATAATTTACTTAAGTTCAGTTGACAATTCAGTGATTTACTCACAATTGTAATATTACGAGCGATTAGTTAACATATTCTGAGTGTATATAAGAGTGAATTTACCTTGTAGCGCGTATCTCTTGGACCGGCTTTCCCCTAAGCCCACTTTATCTCTAACACCACAGCGAGGCAGCGACATGATCTCCGCAGTCTCGGCATCTAATTCACCTGAAAATATATAAAAAAATATTAATGCAATGTAAATAACATTGGCATATCAAAAAACCTACCTAAATTACCTGTAAGTAAAAAAATATTTGCGCCGTGTTTTGGTAAAGGTCTTTTTATTACTACCTATATGTTTACATAAGATACCTGTTCAAGGTGAAATTTCTATGATTATAATGCTCTCACGCATAAACAAACAAATTATGTTACGAGCATGTGATGATCCAGAAAACGTTATTGTGTTGGCACATGACGTCATTAACAAATCACATAAAATTGACCAACTATCTGACATAGGTAGTAGCATTCAACTCATGATATAGTCATCAACTATAATATCTGAAGAGGCCGCTCACGGAAAACGACTTTAGTAGAAACTAATCTAGGTACTATGCGATACAAAATCGACGCACGCGCATTCAAGCTTATTACCGAGAGAATGTCGTTATCAAATTTAAAAACCTCATCACTACGTGAACCACGTTTCAAACTAGGCATAGATTAATTTTCCTTATTAAATTAAAGGGTTTTCCAAGCAGGAACTTGAATGATTGCAGGAAAAAAAATCCTTAGCGGTTGCTACGCAAATCTTAAAGGAAACATCAACTTAAGGTTTTTTTGCGGTTGAAATTATTGTTAGTTGCATGTGTAATTGTGTGGTAGTGTCATGGCCTCTCAATTGCAAGATTGAAAGGCTATATAAATAAGTAGTTGAAGGAAATATGCTTGCGGGCTCGGAAAATAGCAAAGTTACATCGTATTTTTTTTTTTTGTTTTAAGACTAACTGTGGTCATAAAACAATAGCAAGAACTACAATTGAAAGACTTAATATGTTAATACTCTTATTCATATTTCTAGTTTAAATATGCCTTCTTCCTCGTAATTAAATTAATATTTATGACAGCACATTTCTACGTTTTTTCGCAAAGAATTCCGCTACCGCATTTATGTAATCTGAGCCTACTGCCTGCAAGGTCAGGGCTCGTCGGATATGGGCTAACACATGGTAATTACGTAACTACTAGATATCCAAGAAATGCATATTCACCATACTAGTTAAAGACATTAAACTGTTGTTACAACACAATTAATTAAAAGTGTAGGTGATGCTATACAGATGTGTCATTTCTAGATTCCAGCACTTATATTCTGCTTTACTAATAAAAGTAGCAAGCAACATTTTTAGTTTTAAGATTAGATTAAAAAGTCCGCACGTGAGTTAGCTTAGTAGTAAATTTTATGACTTTGTTTTATTTTTTCCGCAATTAATAAAGCTTACATTTGTTTACTAAGTTAAGTTCAATTTTTGCTTGTTTAGTTTAACTATTAGGAATTTCTGCACAAAAAGAAATATAGTTATTGTGGCGTTTTTTAAAGTATATTTTATGTAAAACAAGGAAATAATATCAAGAAAATGTATCTCATATCTGGTGTTAGTAATCTTTTAGCGTTGACAGAAAATAACATCCCATCATCTTAACTGTGTCTTGTATTTCGTAATACCGTATACTTGATTACTTACAAGTATATCTATTACAATTACCTTCCTATAACAATAACTAATTTACTTTAATAGTCTTTTTTTAATCCTATTTTATTCATTAGACTTTACAAAGAATGCGTTAGAAGTTTACATTGCTGCGGGTTGCAACATCGATGGTATCTGTTCGTGAGTGAGCTGATGCTATCACACTTAGGGTTAATAAGGAACTCGCAATAACAATCAATGTTGTATGACAGTCAACAGCACTACGTCAAACTATAGCAGACTTTGACGTTTGAAATATCTACACTTTCTCAATAAATATTTACTTAGATGTAGACACTCTCACAGCCTTTGGTACTTTGGTGGTATTGAAGAAGTTGTGTAGAATTTTATGGGTTTATCACAAAAATACATTTATCTCTAAATCTCTCTTAATATTTTTTTGATTTCATGTTAACTTTTATTTAATGTCATTAAACTAGACTAACTAAACTGACGTAGGTACAGCACTCTAATCCAACTCGGATGTTAACAACCTTACTTTAGTTTGTTTTGCATACGTCAATTTTTGAAGACTACTTTCATTATACATACTCTTCACTGATAACACATTTTAACTAATATAAGTTTAAAAAGCGTTAACTATAAGATAAGTAAATATGTAAGTAGTTCTTACCAGTAGCATTAAGACCAGCGAAGCTCTGGAACTCGGTGATGGCTTTCTTCCAGGTGTCCTCGTCCATGATATGCCCGCTGGCAGGATTCCGTAAAGATGGACTCAGGTAGCCGTATTGTGCTAGGTACATCTGGAAATAAACAAAACATTCGTTAGTTTGTAAACCAAGTCATAATAAAAGGATAGTTGTGTTTAAGATTAGATTATTTAGTTTAATGGCGGTTCTAAGAATGATGATAGATCATATGCGTCAATGATAATACAATTTATTTGTGGCATCATATCTATTCTTTGTTTTAAAGTCTAAGGGCGAGTTTTTTAAGTCGGTTGAAGACTATGGTTAGTAATATTGGCAAATATAAAAGACCAAAGAATAAAGACGAGTGAGTAACTGCTAATATTATTCTAATATAACACTTTATAACAACCGTCATCGGAAGTAATTTTCAACTTTAATTAAAATCATCATAATAATTAAACACCGACGTAGCAGAGTCTGATTACATCTCGGTTTATTTTTCTAATTACTTATCGATGACATACTAAGTGTCAATGTTGGATTTCAAGTGAATCGGTTTTATCAATCCTATAGGATAGATATCCTATCACAAGTCATTACAAGGACGCAGGTTGTATTGTCTGTCAATGCCTTAAGATAAGTATACCGCGAAATTTTACGTCAGGAATCGACTTTGCGATTATAAAGGAAATTGATATGTCAAGCGATGTACTTGATACGTTTTTGCATTGTTCTAAAAATATTTTTACTCAAATACGACCCTTTTTATTTTGTTACTTCCAACATTGAAATGTATCTAATGAGCATACTGGCACCTACATAAAAGGATTTACATATATTTTTATTGAATTATATATTATGTATCTAAATAACTCCACGCTACGACTCAAATCGAAAAAATATTTGCCTGACTAGTCAACAGATGTTGATGTTGATAAATAATATTTATTTAAAAAATAAAGTTGACTAGGAAACATTATGATGTATTTAATTCATATCATGCGTCTAATCTTATTAATAATTAAATATCACACAGTCAATACCCCGACGATTGCACATTGTTTTACTTTGCAGCCTGAATACTAAACAGATCTTAGACAAATATCCTAGTGTACCTTTAAATCTTTTCAAATAATATTTAAATTAATGTTTTCATTACGATATCCTTATCGTTGACCAATCTATTACCTATTATTATTAATTTTCCAAATACCTATGTTAAAAAAGAATTCAGAAATAAAGTTACTTTTCGCTTACCTAAAGCTAAAAAATATTATTATCACATTTTATATTACAACTGAAAATACTTAACGAGGAAGACGTTTATGCATATCTGTTTGTTTGCACTTTGTATTAACAGTGTGTCTTCAAATAGTAAAGTTTATTGAAGTAATTCAGGCCACAGATCTAACGGTCGTTGACTAATTTTAAGTGTAACAAACCTTTTTATATCAAATAAATTATTACAAAAATAAAGCAGAGCAACAACATTTATTCCTTAAGGTAAAGTCGGAAGTAGAGTCATCGAAAGTATTTCATTTGGAAACCGCAATGATACCTTTTAAAAAATGGTCTCTGTACACATGCCGATCGCTATTGAGGACATTGACTTTACGAGGTCATATCTTTGTTATTATAAAGTGTTAACAAGTTTTAACAAAGAATTTAGAAGTCCCGTTACCTGTCTGGCTGTAAACAGGAAAAATGACTAACTCAGTACTTGATTCATGGAAATATTGATTACTAATACTAAACGCAGGTTAAACGCAAGTTCATACGTAAAAGGTGTTTGGACAGGCGTAGTTAATTCGCTTAAGCAGGTACGTATTCAGGTCAGTGTGTCTGCAAGCTAACGGGACAAGATTCGGTCCATCCGTACATCACAGACACGCCCATCACTCATAATTCACAATCTATCGACCCACATCTTAGATTGAAACTGTTGCTGGCTCGCGCTCGCCAACAAATCTGACAAACATATCGACGTGCGAATCCAGAATTCACACTGACGTGAATAAACACCAAACTGGTCAAGTGAAGGTGCTACTAATTGCAAAGCAGGTTTTAAATTCGAAGAAAGTGTGGGACGGTGGATTTTTTCTTCGTATTAATATCGATTTAATACACTTTCCAAATACATATTTTTACAGACGTTCTGTCTAAAAGTAAATGAGTTGTGACGTCTTAGAGCCATAGTATCTTAAAAGGAACACAACAGCTAGCAACAACATTAATAAACCAATTAACAATCGCTTTAGGATTAGATGTTACTACGCCATGTGAATAAATCGATTTAAATTTGCCAACCAAACATTTTTTAAAGATAAAAGTAGTAATCTACTTTATGATAACATATTTCATTTATCAAAACAGATATTTAAAAACACAATTTAACCTTGTGGTTATAGCTAAACAAGTATTTGCACCATGGTCATGAGTATACAATGGTCGGGCATATTCGTAACATAGCATCATATAGTTATTACTCTGCGCTTACGTCTATTGCATATAAACCATGCGGGCAGCTAATAACACCTTATGGAGTCTTTGCGCATGTTTCAAATTATCGGTTACAAGTGCCAAGGTTCCATAGAAGTTGAAACTATTGATAAAATGACACAACGTGTCAAATAGGGTGCTTAAATTTTACCTTTTTGTAAGTTCCGAATAATGACGAATAAAATAGAATGCGAGATTTAATTTAAAAGAAATTACTATGAAACTGTAACTATAAAATAAGAGTAGGTAGGTAGGTACCTACTTAATTTGTTTCTCATATAAATTTTAGCACATCATATTACCTAAAAAATTGTGTTTTTTTTACTTTTATTTTTTAATGGACGTATAAAAATACTTTTAATTCTGTTTTATAGTCATAACGTTGAGTAATCAAGTTGTTTTTCAGAAACGTCAACGTGCCATTATCCTGTATTATGAGCCAATCATTTTGATACAAATCTGCCTACAACACTGCGAGTTTGTTTTCGCATATTTAAAAGTGTATCTCAGTCACGAAACGACACATTTTTCTGAGAAACGTTCCTTGTCGGATGATATACACAAATTGTGGCATAGTGTTACGAGGAAGTATGCTGCATACTTACTAAGTGATTAAAAGAAGACATCAGATTCTGAAAAACCTTGTGATTCAGAAATAATTAGCAGGGTAGTTAACCTATACCTTACGAAAACTTGATAAATCCGTACGTTTCAATAGCAAATAGGTTCTTTTTTAAAATAATTTAGTAGCTATTTGATTTAGTTACAAGATCAACTAATTACCTTTGTTTATTATTCTTACCATAAGTTTTAAACAGTAAATAACTTTTAATAAGTTACGTCCTATTTATCCAGAACAATAGGTACCAGCCAAACTCTTATTTACCTATACCGAAAAAGACCCAAAATGAGAAGGGAAACGACTCAAAATATTTAAGACCTACGGAAATCAAAATGTTAAGGAAAATATTGAACGAATTACATCATCTATTTACGATTAAAATGTTTAAATAAATGGTCCTTATTAAAATACACAAGTCCTCCAGTTCGAATCTCTTATAAGTTCTGCGCATATAAGCTCCTCGTGGATTTAATATTTGCGACTAATTTCCAATCGCACACGCATATATAGATCAAATTGATATTCATGATTTTATTTTATACCTTTAATTATGTAACACGGGTGGTTTACCTGCTTGGTAATTGTTTCACGAAGGTACTGCGCATCTGATGCAAAGTCGACAATATTAAACAGCTAATTTGCAACTGTTACGCAAATCAATCGTTTGTTGTCGTATTTTAATTAATAAGAGTTAGAATTGACCATATACGTACGTTGAACGCGAACGTCTTCGAGATGTAAACAAGGTATCATTCATTAGAAGGCGCTAGAGACGGTATGTTTTTCTTAACTTGGTAATTACTACTTCATTATAATAATTTATTGGTTTCTGACACACATACTGCTTGATTGATAGCCTACAAGAATGTATAATAGGTAATAATGCTTAAGATTTATACCTCAACTTGTAAAAGGAAAAGGATTAGATTAAATAATTTCTTTGTGCAATGATCCGTGAGCCGGTGTCAATCGATCGGTCCACGTTCTCGCTCGCGTGTGACATCCCCCGAGCCGCCTGCGCCCGCGCAGACCCGCACGTGCAACACATAATTACTCCACATAATTACTTTCAATTACAACGCGATTGTCAAAAGATTAAAATAGAATCTATCGCGTGCAAACCGCCACTTTTCCGCGATGTAGAATGTAGAAAATCTATATTTTTTTTACATCGACAGCTCGGCCGAGCCCGCCCTTTGTGTAGCAGTCACGTGGAGCTGTGTATTGTCTGAGTTTTAGTTATTACAGTGTATGATCTGGCGATTATCTGCCAATCATGAGGATAACACGAGGCGGTCATAGTTTACGGAATTCCTTAAAGAGTTTACTAAGTTGCAATGCCTCGGGGTCTTAAGTATAGATTGCGTTCAAGTTACTTATCAATCATTTAAATAAAAGATTGTAAGTAATTTTCAATCATTATTTATCGTAATCATTGTATCGATGAGCTCCAATTAAACATTTTCCTGTTTTCAAAAGCTTAAATCACATGCTCATTTCGTAAACTATAGGAAAAGTTTGTAGTAATTCTTTATCGTTGATCTGTCACCGACGATGATTGCCAAAGTGTAGTCCATAGTAACCTATCATCGATGGGCCATGTCAATAGTGGTCGGACCGCATCAGATGGCAGCGAACAATGGTCTGCGAGCGATCCAATCCGAAGGTCACGCGCACTTCCGTCCTACGTGACCAGCGTGCCTACAACCTGTGCCCTAACCGACGACAGAGACAAAAGAACCTAGCATAGCAACGACTATCTTTGTCACACAAAAAAACGACGACTTGAAGCTTTAAAATACACGTAAACAAAAGCAACAATAATATATTCGTATGCTTAAAACAAAGAAACCACGTTTTTTTAAATTCAACATAGATTCTTGTAAAATTCCTAAATTTTGAATATTTTTTATTGCCCAAACATAAACATACAAAACGTCGTAAATATGTAATTTGTAGTCGTTGTAGTGTTAAATTGTTCTTTATTGTTTTGTTGTGCGCGTGCGCTGGTATCGAACAGAAGCCGTTACAAGTCGATGGAGCATTCGTATTACGGTATTACCGGTGACCGGGTCGCTTTTTGTCCGCAAGTTTGAGGCTACTTTTTGTCTGCAAAACGTTACATACAAAAAAACAATGTGTGAACCAAATATGATATATGTTATGAGAACTTTGCATAACTTTGAAACATGGACTTTAGTAATAAAGGATTACGGTCAGCTGCTGATCTTTTTACGTCTTCCGTTACTTCCAAGAAATCTGGAAGTAGGTACGTTTTGAGTGGCATACAATTTTATAAAATATGCAACTGTTATCGGATTTTGTAGCTTCGTGACAATTAACTTTAAATTTTAATAAGAGGACAGACTCTACGTTGCTAAAATTGGCTTAATTGTGTTCTTCCAACGTCTTTAGTAGTGCGAAAAGCAAATCAAGAAGCAATTCATTTTCTTGTTTACTAAAAAGCTTCAGCTATGTTTATCTCGGAATCGTATTCGCTTCTCGGGATCTTGTTCCGTGACTTGATTCCTGAGACTTTCGGTCGGCGGCGCGACTCACATCAAAGTAGGTTTGTAGTTTTTATAAAGTTTGCAGTTTAAATCAAAAAGGTCGACAACCACCGCCAGGCGTGAGATCGCTGTAAAGATATCACACACCTCGTCGGAATAATAAGGAAGATTACCGCGGTGCTTAGAACTTTACAGGTTGTTTGGCTGTAAAACTTTGTGCG
Organism: Emmelina monodactyla; assembly: GCA_916618145.1. NCBI lineage: Eukaryota > Metazoa > Arthropoda > Insecta > Lepidoptera > Pterophoridae > Emmelina > Emmelina monodactyla. The sequence continues at coordinate 6,531,417 of OU745304.1, read as the reverse complement.
TATAAACGCTTTGAATATAATTTTATTAATTATTATTATTATTTTAAAACTTTCTTAATTTTCCATAATAAATTTTAAGAGGCCTTAGCAATTGAGGTTCTGGCAATCTAATAAAAAAGATGACATATAGCTTTCTTTGCAAAGACTTGTAAGTATTAAGCAAACCGTACATCAACATAAAAAACGATTATTTCCAATGCGCATAAGTGCATTGACTTAGGATCGCACGCGCAGTTTTCTTTTCCACAAAGCTGCCTAAAAGTTCATTGTTCTACCTACACGATCATGTCTAAACACCCATCGTAAATACCAGAGTTGTCACTCGCAGCGCATGCCCAGAATTTTTATGTCACATTAGCTCTGACGGGCCGGGAATGACAACCATCGTTCGAACTCCTCATTTGTTATGATTGCCTGGTACTCCAGGAGATTGACCCGCCATATAAGGGCATCAAAATAAGCAATAACTCATAACAGTACTGGCGTATTGACAAAGGAAGGTGCGTCGACCTATAAAATAATGATATATCCCTTTATCGCGATAGTATCTTTGTACATTGCGGTAGACACGACCCGTCGCTGAACCGTATCCTAGTAACAACTGCTGAATTTCAATACTGTTCAACTGTTCAACACTGTAAGCAAAGACTTGCATGGCTATTGATTTTGTTTTGTAATTGTACGACAAAATTGTACATTTGCAATACGATAATTTTAAGAGAAAGCCTCCGCAACTATTATTATTACGTCACTATATGTATAAAAAAGTAAATTTATTCAAAAAGAAAGAAAAAATATAAAAGTTATTAAGTAGATTGGTTTCTGTGGTTTCTTATAATCGAACTGTTTCCTTTTAGATAAATTGCTTACGTGCTACAGTTTGAGTTATAATAAAAAGGTTTTCCCTGTTTGCAAACTGTCATTTTGTCTCAATTAGCATGACCACATATAAAAAACTAGTTTATACGCAACTAATAATAGCAATAATCTTGACGTGTCTAGATAAGTGTTAATCTGGGATTTTGCTGTACTTTGGATCCTTAAGACAAAGTTCAAACTGATGAACTAATTAAATTATTCTACCTCTCCTGTTCAAAGAACTTTTTATACCATTGACTTTCTCTCTTCAGTATGTTTTTAATATTAGTTTCAAAGGAAATCAAGTCTTATTGAACAGTTAAAGCCTTATAATGCGTTGCGTGTTTCCTTTGGAGTGGCTGCGGTCGGTTTAGCATATTTATTTCAGAGGTAAAATCCATACCAACACAAGTAACCCGCGTTACCTTGACACCGCGTCGTCGGCCACTTCGAAAACACTTTCAGGCTAATCGATTACTTACATTACAATATTTTCTATTGGCCAATGTAGAGTTTAAATCATGGTTAAACAGATAAGGCCGGTGTTAGTCACACAAACTATTTGTCAACGCTCAAGGTTATTTGCCTTAATTTAATATTTGCTTAGTGTATCGGAAACGGGTTTTGCTAATTGTGTATCACTGCTTTACCTTAACTTCCGAATTTAAATAATTTTATCAATTTTATATTAAAAAAGTGTTTATTATGAGTACAAAAACTACATAGTTAGCATTAATGTTTTCTATATGTTTGTTTATTTCACAGAAGAACTATAATTTCTATGTAAGTAATAAACAACTCTAGGAGTTCTTTTAGTGCATTAGATGGAATAGTTAGTGCCTTGCACCTACGTAACCTAGAACTTGGCCACTTAGTGATTTACCGCCGTCCAACCTGTTCTAAAACTGACTCACAATACTGAGAAGTTCACGTTTATTGCCGTTTCCTGATGCTCCTCTTGAAATTCACTCTCATAAAGTTCCTTAGTGACTCACGAAGTCACTAAACTCGGTTATATAACCTAGTACTATTTTATAAGCCATAAACAAGTTACCTTCCATAGATCTAGGTATATTCTAACTCCTCCTAAGAATAAACCAATAAAAAAACTACCGGTGACTAATAAGTTAACAACATGAATATACAAATAAAGGATATAATAAATTATTATATATTGATTAAAATACTATAGTTAAGTAATCGGACTAATGATGCCGTGACACATCCATTCAAAACAAAACACACACGTTTGTGACTCATTTACACTTTATATACCAACAAATTAAGATGGCAAATTATCTGTTCTTGGATCTTGCAAATCGCGCACCTTTTATCTTGGTCGGGTGATAAACATTTATGAATGAACGGCGGCTACTACGTGTTCTCGAATTTAGTATTTAGCACTTGATGGCAGTTCGTGGTAATGTGAGTCATGTTTGAATAGGAGCGGATAGTGAGGTAGTCATTTCCGATCGGTGATCGATAAGTTTCAGGATATAAACACAGGTGGCACTATTACATTTAAGTAAGTAGACAAAGCAAAAAAAAATTAAAACTTACCGTAAAATTTTGTAATTTTGTTTCATAAGGAAATCTTAGTATGTGTGTGTTAATATAAAAATAGAATTATAAGGTACTTACCATGGCTTTATCAGAACTGCCGAAGCTCGGAGCGGCACTGCTACTCGTTAGGAAGACCAAACCCGCGAACAAAACACTAACTACCCGCAAACTACATCTCAAACTTATTCCCGCCATTTTTTCTGATCTACTTGATTCTCTACTTATAGAATGCATTGAAATATAGAATTATTAAATGTAAAGTACTCAATTAAATTGATCTACCGTCGTTGACGTCATATAAATTAGGAGATTTTTAATTGCTGACAGTTTGTCCAAAAATGGCATCAGTCGATATCTGAAACAAAGAATAAATGATTTAATAACAAATAGAAATGGATAAAATATATATCTAACTGTTCTAAGGACATAAAGGTTGTACGTAGACGTAATTAATTAATATTGCAGAAAACAAGTCTCGTACCCTTGGAGTTTAGTCCCATATAAAGTTTAACTTGACCAAACATAACTAAATCTAACTTAACATCTAACTCTTAACGCATAAGGTTCAATTTTCAAAAACCAATTATACAGCAATAAAAAGTTGGATTAAAAGACACTGATAAAGGTCACACTAATCTTTGTTGACACGTCATATCCTTCGCTGAGTCACTGTTGACCCAAAGACATGCGCAAGATTACATATATACTACAATAATTACTTTGTATGGTATAATAGTAATATAGCCAATAACAAAACACTGCAGTTGACAAATATGTTGCCTATCATTTGTAGATTGCACCCATTTCGCAAAAACTTATCAATAGGTATGTCCCAGATACCTGTGTTACAAATATAGGCTTGACTACTAGTTTTATCAAATCAGAGATGGAGAACTATCAACCATTTAAATTTATATCTACTAGCAAATATCTAAGTTTGAATTGTTCATTTTATAACTTCTTTGTATTGAAATGACATTATATAAATATAATAACATCAAAAAGCTTATTACTCTCAGCTCGTATGAGGAAACATATAATTATATAAAATAAATATATCTTATTCCGTAATTCATTATGATTTGCATTCCGGATGATTACAAATACATGTGTTGTAAAATCTGCGAAATAATAAATGGTTTCCTTGTGTTCAGATCTGTGTACGGATTATAGAAACATGAAGATGCGTTATTGATAAATTATAAGTTATGCTTTATGTTCACAAATTACCTATTATATAGGATTACTATAGTGGTATCAGATTGAATTAAAATTAAATTGAAACATGTCATAGGTAATATGTTATATTTCAAACTTCGGTTAAAACTTTACCTTGAAAATAATTAACAAAAAAGGTTTCTTTGAATGTGGTAAATTTTATAACTTACTACTTTTAATAGCCTTATTCTTGAGGATAATTTAATTAATTAATTAATGACATTTTTATAATGTACTTTTTTTATACATTTAATGAATTAATTGGCGGTTATGATTTTGAAACAACGCCCTTTATTAATTTTCACGGCGAAAAATTAACTTATATTCATTAAACCTGTATAAAATCACGAGCCTGAAAACTAGTTAGTTAAATTTTATCATTTCTAGGTACAGCCACGCCCCTTTAGTGTCCCTATATAATAGGATCTATACGAATCGACGCAAGCGCAATGTTCTGCTCGCCGACCCGTGACAGCACTCAGTTTCACCGACATTGGACGGTTACCTAACATTTTAATCTCTAAATTTTTTCAATAAAATCAACGCAACGCCGAAAATATAGTAATTATGGTTTAGAAAATTGATTAATATTTATCAAATGCGGTGCAGTGACGAATGCTTGATGTACTGTAAATGTTTTGATTGAATAGCAGTTGGGTAACTTCCGAATCAATGTTGTTTTTTGCTTAATGCTTGGATTGGATGTTGACTGAACTGTAAATTTAGTCTTTGCGCGCAGTTCATTGTGTGTGCGGCTAGTAACGATGCATAATAGCTGTAATCGTTAAAAGGCTTGAAGTAAGTTTGATTAGTTGCTAAGCTTAATACATCCAAGCACCGCACGCATACATACATTTTAGATAACAAACAAAAAGACACAACTACAGCAGTTACAGTTTAGATGACATCTATAAGTACTATTTCTACAATGGTTGAATCTTTCACTAGACCTATCTTTCCCGCCTATAAAACTATCTTATTAACTAAAGTGACACAAGCAATAATTAATTAGTAGTTTTACAATTTCCTCAAAGAGCAATTTGTGTTTTTTGTGTCATCTATGACTGACTCGTGGGGAAAAACGCCATTGTAAAACTTAATGAAATAATGACAACTTGTTAACAACCCTGCATTGAGGACGAGTCCTCTAGTTATTGTTGATATGCGTTATAACAATAAATGTGATTTATTGGTACATTTGTATGTTTTCAAGCGTCCAGTGTTGAAACAAGACAATGAAATCAGTTTTTGAAGACATAGTATAAAAAGAAGTAAAATGAAAAGAATGAAAGTTTCGTTAAAAAAATAATCTCAATTACAACCTTTAACTTCAAAATATTATTAGGTAAGCTTTTACTTATTTTTAAGTAAAGATCAATAAATTTAGATAATGTGTCTTTTTAAATTTATGAATCTTCAGTTAGGTTAACTTCCGTTCCGATTTTAAGCTCTTTAAAAGTTTTCATTTTCAAATTGCTCTGCCAATAATTAAGCTCAGTCTGACATCTTACAGGCAGATGCAAACTTATTGCGGATCCACCTGGAAGTGAGTCACTCTCCGCGGTGGTCCGTAGAGAGTTGGTCCTGCGCATCTCAATCAGATGACGTATGTCATCTCACTGCGCGTGCGCCGTCGGTGACATTGACAGCTCTTCCTACTTCCGGATGCGCGGGAAACATACTAACGAAGACCACAACATTAACATCTCACATTTTATGTGCGATTATCTTAAGTATGAAGATTGCGGGGAAAACGCCTGGTTTGACCTTCTTCGGAGAAGAACTAGCAGTAATATAAACTGATTAGAAGGAATCAGTTAGGAAATATTGCTAATTTAAAGAAGTATTTTGTCGTGATGAAAAAAAAGAACCTACTTACAATTTCAATACCTAGTTTATTTTGGTGTCTTTTGAAAAATTGGTGCTGCTTCGATTAATTTTAATAACGAATGAGTTTTTATTTCTTATTTTATAACCATATGGTTTCCGTGATATGAGGTTAATAACTAGTATTTATTGCAACTCATGTATCTATGACTAAGGTAATACAAATTGTTAACATGACTGAGCCACAAAAACTAGTAAAAATACGAAGAATTTCTGGTGGAATAGTCACGAAATTATTTAATTTCTATTTTATCGTTCTTTCTACGGATTGTCATTAAAACAGTTAAACGTAGGTATTAGTCATTTTATACTTCACCATTTGACCTCTAATACTTATTTGCTCAAGCGATATATATTTTTAATGAAGTGGGTCATAATTTACGAAGTAATATTTTTATTAGTTTACATCTATTTACCTACAGGTTTTTTAGTGAAGACAATACTAATTTAAAAAAATATTCCTCTAATCTAAAGATAAGGTTAATAATTAAATAATATTTACACAATTACGATAATAAATACTCCAGTTTCACTAAACAAAGAGTCAGTTTTTTATAGACAAACGAACTAGGTGAGAACCCAAACACGAGTGAATTTTGAAAAGTCTCTTCCCCAATTGGCCAGATCCAGCAATCGAACCTGAGACCTACTCAACAGTCCGGTAATACCGCTGCGCCACAGAGGTTGTCAAATGACTGAGTAAGTGACTATGACTCACTTAGGTACCGTTGGCATCACCTAGGTACTTGTGTATCTTTAAAATCACCATCGACTTGATGTCAAATGTTACTGACATGCGCCTGATTCATTCTGTGTCAACAATCACTGCCATTTACTATATTTATCGCGGATTGTTTGACTAGTACTTAAAAATGTTTGTGGCTAAAGATAACATGTCCTTTGTAATGTATTTTATGATTATATTAAGGTAAGTATTTGTATTTTAAGGCGTACGTTAACTTAATGAAACTGATTAGAATTTTAATTATATATAGAGACATTTTGTTTTTTATTACACTAAAAAGACAAAAAGGGCAGAGTCTTTATAATAAAATTAGGAAAGGAAAATAGCACTTCAGCATTCTATATTAATAAATTATACTGTGTTCCTTCCTAACTTTAAGTAATTTAACTATCTATAAACTTAAATAAAATAAGTATATATCTAAACCAACATATAAGTCAGTAATTTGTTCCGCATCCGTTGATTGAAAAACAGATAAGTTCAATTATATTTCACCACGATTTATAATCTACGTTATTATAAGTATTATACATCGACTACGTTGGACCTGCTGAACTATTTAATAATGTTACGTCAAACACGTGTACAACAATTGTGCAGGCACGTAGTTATCATTAGCTTAGATATAAACGCTTACAGGTAGACTCCACGTTTATTTTGTTTGTTATTTGTGTGTCTATTATTATTGTTGCTTTATAAACACCAATTAGCTTATGATATGGAAATGTTTCGGTTAAAAACATATATAATACACCACCACTAGGGCCGCCCGCGACTCCGTTCACGTGGAAGTCGGTTTCCCGTGGGAATGAGTAGTTTTCCCGCGGTAAAAAGAACCCTATGTGTTATTCTCATGTATAACCTATATTAATGTAAAGTTTCATCCAAATCCGTCCAGCAGATTCCAGTAGATTGTAGATTTAGATTTATAAAGAGTAACAAACATCCATACACAAATTCATACATAGGTACTCACAAACTTTCACGTTTATAATATAAGTAGGAGGAGTAATATTTTTACAGCTTTTAATTGTTTTAAACTTTGAAAGTTATAAACAGCTATTTGAAGGAATTATTCTTTAGTAATAATATTTAATGGGTAGTTAACCCTAGGAAAATAGGTCTCTATCAACTTTTGATATACCAACTATGTACATTAGGATACTTTACTAGTATTTTATTCGTATAAAATTGTTGTATGAATATATAACTGAAACCTCACCTGACTGTACAATAAGGTTCAATTTAGTTTTTTAAGATGATTCCTTATCAGTGACAGAGCAAGCGTCCTTATCCGCCGAATTTATAAGATAACAATTAAACATCTTTGTATGACACTGTTGGTATGTGCTCTCGTATAACAAATGAAAATCTATTTAAAACTTTATGTTTATAGTTTTAGTCCTGTTAAACATTGATTAGACTTACATTTACTTTGTGTTTTAAGCGGTAAAATTATTACCTATGTTTTAAAAAATGCAGGCAAGCGAGGATTGTCTCCGTATCAGATAAGATTAAACTATTAGGTGAAGAGCGCTGGTTGTCTTATCTACAGTATTTTCACGTCATTTTATACTAGAGTGAATCTTAGCTTATATTTTAGAATACAGGTAACTCACCGTTAAAATAAATTCAGCAGTCAATTCTCGCAATCCGTACCACTTGAAACGGCTATCCGTTTCACTAGTTCGATCACGTCCGTCGCTTTATTTAGTTATCAAAAAAGAAACGATAATTGCGATAAAGAAATAAAGTCCAAATATTGGACAGGGCACTGTGATTGGTATTAGCACGTTTGCGTTCACTTTTTCTTTGCATTTACGCGAAATTTCAAAGAAAATTGTTCGCGGTAAGTTTGCGACTGCGATCGTGGCGCCCCCGAGCGGCGCGACCTATCACAGCCGGTGTTAGAGTGGAAGTGAGCGCTGCGCTCGGCCGCTCGCTTATAAATGGCGCGCCAGCTCCCCTCGCGCGGGTGTCCGCCCGCCCCATGCACACTTTGTTCGCGGGAAAGCACAGCAGGAAAGCTTGTGTGGTGACACTGTTTCCCGAAAACGGACCAAATCTGCGAAACTCTTGGCGCGGTGTAATATTGCTTAGATGCCAAATATTGAATTCCCGAAACTTTACCCTAATTTCGTGAAGCGGTCGCTGCAGTGCTATTTATTGTATTCAGCCTTTGGACTTAATCTTCAAGTTTCCTAATATTTTTGGCCTAAATCCTATATGCCTTTATTTATTTTCAGTTAAAAGTAAGGACATTGCATAACTTTTAAAATATTGAATTAAGAGTTAAAAAACAAACTGCGATGTTCCTTGTAAATAATTAACCGACATAATGTAGTAAACACATCGTAAACAAAATCTCACGTGTTATTATGTTACAAATTAATAAATAATGCATCCGTAACATCTTATCTTATTGATCTCATTAAAATTGTTTATGGCATTCCTTGCGAATCTCCATTATTTACGTTTTTGTTACACGACGGAGGCGGTGTCGAACCTTTTGATATGCAACCTCCTTGTGCATAAATATTAATTTCTTTATTTGCAAAAACATTGTCTGCACCGTGTATGGTCTCCGTTGCATTCCTTTGTGACAATACATATTCAAAAATTAAAAAAAAAACGTAATGACGCCCATAAAAGTTCTTCAGATAAAGTAATCCTGGGCAAGTTATTTCTAATCTAATTAAGTGATTAATTGATATTTATTTGTAGTTAAATATGCGACATCGACGTGACTTTTTTATTAAACAGTTCGATAGACCGATGGCGCCCTGTAATTGATCCTAATTAGGTGCTTTTGCCACGTGCACATCTGTATTTACATGCCTACAACATACCTACAACTTGATGTAACATTACAAATAAATGTAGGTATAGTAAGGCCCTTAGGCGTTCACAGACAAGGTGTAAGTATACTAGATTGAGCTTAAGTGTAGAAAGAGATACTATTTATTAAGTCGTCACAGGAGACACAACCTATTTTTAATTGCATGAATTATTTAATAAATATCTAAATAAAATTATCGTTACATTTTTAACTATCACAATTTAATTGGCTCAATGGGTTTCTTAGTTACTGCGAAAATAAAAGACGCAAAAATAACTAAGAAGTAAATAATAAATCTAATAACTACATTTTAATTAACAGGTGTGTTCCTGGAAAATAATAATCCACATGTGCTTATATTATTAAAAATGCAAAAAAATAATAACACATGGTCTATAATTTCCAGCTATAACAATGTTTTTTTATATAATTAACAAGTCTAACAACAAAGAAGGTAAATTCCGTTAATTTTATCTATAGTATAGACAAAAAAACTAAAATTGCTTTTAAAATATAATATTTATAAAACTACAAGTCAATTCCACACATTGTTCTAATTTGATTTTTTTTTTCTAAATATTTTGTTAGTTTGTGTAAAATTTAATGGAATCGTGACTTTCCTTCAAATATAGAAATCAGTTGCTTACTGAACATAACAACTTAAGTTAAACGACTTAAACATAGAGACATGACATGTACAAGGACATTAATTAATCATTGTTATATACACTAAATTACAAAATTACTTACTCTCGGAATATGTAAATAACAACATTAGTACCTACAGAGATTCATAGAAATTTAATATGTTAAGTTCAAGCCCTTGTAACAAAAACCGATGGTTACATGTAATTTTGTAATGGTACAGATAGAAAAAAAAACATTTTTTGAATTTGTAATGTAATGGTACATATAGAGAAAAAAAACCTTTATTGAATTTAAATAAATTAACTGACATACCTACTAGTTGGTATTTATGTAACATGTTTATGGGATGGTAGAAACTCAAAAACTGTAACTTAGGTCGTAAACTTTAAGTAAATACTGTTAAGTTTTAACTTTTTTTGATAACCCTATCTTGTAACAATATGGATATTTTCCTGTTGGTTTTCGTTTAAGAATATTACCGTCAGTTAATAGATTTCATAAGAAAATCATAATGTTCTACTTAATAGGTTAATTTCCATCAGTTAAACGCTTTTCATATATCACTATTATTTCGTATCTACTTAGATGAGAATAAGATAAATTACTGTTGTTTAGAACCTATCCATGGGAAAATTACTATGAGCACATATTAAAGCAAATTATAAAATTATGGAAATGTGCCATAAACTTTCTGCCAGTTTTGAATTAAAAAGTTAAACTTAAGTAAGTACGATTCTTCAATGTTTGACCATACAAACAAAAATAAGTAGGTAACTTATAACTTCAAACTTATCAATTCGAGACAGCCGGCGGCTTTGATGTCAACGTACCTACAATTTTTGCAGTGTTCGTTACACTAAATGCCATTAAAAAACACTTTAACTTAAAGAATATAAAGAATTGTTATACATATGAGACAAAAGCTAACTAGTTTTGATGATTAAGGTGTCACGTTACGACTGACCTCTCACTTATCGACTCGGTGAAATGACATCAAATTGCCTTATGTAAAAGGTAACAAAATAATTAGCTGCAAATAAAATAATAATCTACTTTGTTAAGGAGTTCTCAGAACTATATTTCAATCATTAAAATAATCAAGATATAGGAAAAAAACATCCCTAGGGTCGCGATCTCTTTCAAGCGCTAACTTCACTTCGTTTAAACGCTAATATCACTCCGTAACTAAAGTTTTTAAACTTTAAGTTAGTTTCATTTTTTAACCAGTAAGCTAAAAAAAAAATTCTGAATTTAAATTTTCAAGAGTTTTTATAATTAAAACTTTTGTTACTTTTGCTATATCCATCTAATATTATAAACGTAAAGGTTTGTAAGTTTGGATGTAAGGATGGATGTTTGTTACTCGTTCACGTAAAAACTACTGGACGGATTTGGATGAAATTTTACAGTAATATAGGTAATACATCAGAATAACATATACGGTACTTTTTACCGCAGGAATACTTCTGATTCCCACGGGAACTTCAACGCGAACGGAGTCGCGGGCGGCCACTAGTGTCTATATATAACACGAGTAAGATTTTGTAATTTATACATAAATAATCTTCAAAAAGAATAATCACGAATTAGATTAAATTTATATGTATTAAATAATTCATTACAATTAAATAATAATTTTATATCCCTAAGTGGAAATATACTGTATGTGAACACGAATAAGGTTTTTTGTAATTAGTACATAAATATTCTATAAAAAGAATAATCACGAATTAGATTAAATTTATATTGTACTTATTAAATAATTAAAATACAAATCAATACTATTTTTATATCCCTAAGAGGAAATATACTGGATTCGGTGATTGTAACGTACCTAATGTATGAATGCGATTTTTATTTTTGTCATATTTTGCATTCACATACCTATAGGTACCTCCATCTAAACAATCAGCTGTGAAAACTATTATACTATTTTACAGTTAAATTAAGTATTTAAAGCCAATTAATCATTATAGCCGTTCTTAAGTTAAATTTACCCAGCCCGATAGCTTGTTGTCATTGTATATTTAAGATAAAAACAAACATTTGACCTACATCATTTTACTATTAGTAGTAACCTCTTTTACTTTAGTTCTAACTTCCCATAACACAAGTCTGCCAGTAACAAAGGGCTTTCTCCGAACCACCATAGCAAGTGACCTCCAGTAGTGACGAATCCATTGTCTGCCGTGAGTCAGGGTGGCTGGTTGAGCTGACCTTCGCAGTTCAAGGCTGGGCGAGGGGTATGGCATCGGTGATACGAACTATTAGATAAACAAAAGGGGTAAGCGAGGAATAAAGGAATTTGATAGACTTAGTCAGCTAAGAAATATACTATCTTTTTCTTTCACCTGTTTGTGCAAATACCTACTAGCTTTGGCCAGAAGCTTCGCCTGGATACGAAAACTTTGTTTGTGTTATTGAAATTAACAAACTGTGTATCAAATAATCTTTCATCAAAATAACTCTTCACTTCTCGAAAACTGAGATTTTATCTTTAAACTCTGCATAAATTAATTGGTACTAACCGCAAATATTACCAACTACCTAATCACTGCACAGTCCTTACGTAAGTTTTTCTCCAATAAAAAAGGCAATTACAAGAAAAATAATTATTAAGTTTCATATTTTTAATAATGTAGGCAAGCATTATGTTAATTAGCCAAAGTTCATTCTCCTTTATAATGGGCATGAGCCATGCCTACGATTCATTGAAACATTTTCCATTTACAAGGAAATACGAAATCACCTCCATACTTTAACCCTGAGTTTTTGGGTGAAGGACATTCGGTCACCCCTTCACCCTTACATCACCCCTGACGCTAGTCACCGTAATATTGTCCTTTACAATAATTTATGAAGGTTGATTCATATTATTGTTAGTAAGCTTCAAAAGCATGTCGATAAAATAGCAAGATTATTTTTTTCCTAGAATTTGAGATGAAATATCAGTTCTATAAACTTGATAATTTAGGCTTACTTTAATTGAATCTTAATGTGAAGAATGACATATATAGGCTAATATTATTATTATTTATTATTATTAATAGTAATAAAAGAATGATCTGTCTCTAATCACTGTTGCATAAACCAGTTAACTACTAACATAGTTTGCGTGTTTAAATAATAGCCATATCAGATGATTTATACAATTATTGTATACTGCAATATAAACTTGAATTACTGAAGACATCGATCAAAAGGACAACAATTTAAATGATATCTTAATTGCAAGACAATTAAATACAAAGTCCGACTTTTTCAGAATGTTTTAGGGCACAAAGATCAATGTCAAAGTGCAGGCGGTTTTTCTGAACTATTTCAAAGTTATTTTGTTTTTCTCATGACCACTTAACGGTACCAAAAGAACATCGTTACCATTTGCTAACAGAATTCACGCCTCAAAAAGAGGCCGAAACTCCGTTTATTATGTATTATAGTATAATAAGGGTCGTAAAAGCCTCGTGCAAAATATGAGTCAACGAAAGAACTTGTTTACGAATTTACTGCGAAACGCCAAAACAAAACGCACGTGAACTAAACGCATTCGCTGTCGGTCGGCGCACGCACACAGACGCACCACCTCCGAATTCCTGCACGAACCGAGGTTTTTAAACTCACGCGCAGACTTATAAAAAATAAGTTTAACCCCCTAGTTTCTTAAATAGTGATCAACCTCTTAATTAACTAAGGGCTGTTCCCAATATTCCTACTGTAGTTAATACTTCGGTAACTTCAAAAAAATATAGTTTATTGAGTTTTTTTTTTTTTTTATATGGCAAAGCAAAAGAGTATGCGGGTCACCTGATGGTAAGTGATCACCGCCGCCCATGACTACCCCGCAACACTGTGGGTGTTGGGGGTGTGTTGCTGATATGCCTTTGACAAAATTGGGCACCGGATATCGCACTCACCGAACGAAACGCAGGAACATCGTCCCTACTTCACGTCGCTTTTCTGTGCGACGGTGGTATTTCACCGGTCGAGTCAGCCAATCGCTGCAGACAGAGCCTACAGCTAGACTCTACTACTCCAAAAAATCCCAATAACTAGAATATATAGGTTACAATAGTAACACATTTAACAAGGCTACTAGAGGTTAGTAGATAATTGAGATTTGCCGTACTTAAAGCTAGTTCGTTAGTAGTAGTAAGCGTTCTTACGGCCGAAACCAATATTCTACTATAGTTAAAACCTTGGTAATTGGAAACTACTAGTTTTGTTTTTTGTGACGTGTTTCTGTCATTTCCATATAAACAGCTATCTACCGTGTATCTACCATAGTTTATTGAGACGCAAAAACATGGATAATAGTTACCATAGTAACACAAATAACAAGGCGTCAAAGGTTAGTAGAATATTGGTTTCGGCCGTTAGAGGTCCTGTATAACTACATTCCGAATCCTAATGGACAACAGTTCCTGATTTTATATGCCCTCAAAGCTCTCGAGACAGAAGCTATGCAGTGTTGCGTTGCGCTGTTAAGTTTATTTGGTACATAGCTATTCTGCCACCAATCTGTCTTATGTAGTTTTATAGAGAAAAATGGTAAAAAAGCGGTATTTCAAAGTTAAACAATTGGGGCTGAAGGTGATTATATATATTATTGCTGCTATTTAACAAAAAATAACTGTACAGTAAAATATAGTTTTCAAGTAGCTTATACAGACAAACAGAGGTTTATCCTTAATTTTTTGCAATGTTTTTCAATTTATTTACACGATTTACGATTGGATCATAAAAGGCAGCGATTTACATTCAAATGCGCGTACGCAAAGAATTGTGAAAGAACTGCGAACAACACATCAAAGCTTTGCACAGTTTATACATTTTCAAACAATAACATAAATTTAATACACATTAAAATAAAAGACATAACTTTTTATGATTTTAAACATAAATCACGTTGCTAAGTGAGTGATAAATAATTTGGTTTTAGTGTTGGAAGGATGGGTCTATGACAGTTTAGGCAAGTCGTGTAAACAAACAAGTATAATTTTTTTGTAAACAATATGCTAATAACTTCTAGTTAGATTTGTTATTTGTTCAAGTAATTTTATAATTTTATCAATTTATTTACTAAAATAAAAAGTGGAAACATTTTTTTTTATAATTTCACCGAATTAACTTTGCTTATTTAAGGCTGATTTTTCAATTGTCAGATAAATGCTAACTGACTGATAAGAGATAGATATGTTTTCACTGTCACTTCATACATATGTCAAGTATTTGCTCTGTTCGACGTGCAACAAAATCATACTTATTTTCTGTCAGATAGAATTTATCTGACTATTGAAAAACCGACCCTAAGGCCCAATTGCAGGAAACGTTTTAACCTCGGGTTAGTTAACTCAGATTAAAATGGCGCCACCATCGATTGTAATAAGAAGTAGTTACAACCGATGGTGGCGCCATTTAAACCTGAGTTAGCTAACCCGAGGTTAAAACGTTCCCTGCAATTGGGCCTTAGATAAATAACTTAAAAGCTTTCAATTTGACAAAAACTTAGAATTTCCCAAACTTGCTATTTCGCTATTGCAATCGATTAACGGTGGCACATTGTTATAGAATCAAATAATCAAATAAATTTAACAAAACTCATTTTAACGGGTTTTACGCGTTTATAAATTTATTTTTGGTTCTCCGACGTTTCGACATTTTTACAAATGCCGTGGTCACGGGTAGACTGAGAAGTTACATGTAATATTATAGCTTAGATTTAATTTTAAACTGCATTTCGTTGAGGCTATTAACCAGGTAATTCGTTAAACCTATTTAGTTTCCTTCCTATATTTTTGTATCAATGACTAACAAGGCAAATATCTATATTTTTGTATCAATGACTTACAATAAATCTGTAGAGAGGTTAATTCTGTACATGAAATATATTTCCAAAATAACTATCAGAGGGTGATTAGGGATCGATACTGATGCCAAAAATGTAATCAGTAAATATTTTGTCTGTTTGTCTGTCTGTCGGCTGTAAGACCGTTATAACCGATTTTAACGAAACTTGGTACAATTATTTTTTATACTCCTGAGCTGGTTATAGTATACTTTTCATCACGCTACAATCAATAAAAGCAGAGCAGTGAAGGAAAATGTTGGGAAAACGGGAGAAGTTACTTCATTTTTTACGCTTTCGTCGCGGTTTGCAACCTTAATGGTTAAAGCTACACAGAAATCATGTATGACGGAAATGTTTTCCTTAAAATTATATAAAACATATTTCACGACAACTATTGTCTATCTTTTATGGGTGACTCACAATAACACGTGTAACTCCCGATAGCTTAGCAGTTCGAAGCTTTCTGATTATATTTGTCTACCCTTTCGTTTATAACACTCTCAGTCATCCCTAATTAAAAAAGTTACATTCCATAAAAAATAATCATAGAAATCTATATATAAACACTAAACTTGTACATGAAATAAGCTAATAATAAGCCATTGCGCGTGAATACTGAATCATGCTATAAGGATTATCCGACTAATATTATAAACGTGAAAGTTTGTAAGTATGGATGTTTGTTACTTTCACGTAAAAACTGCTAAACGGATTAAGATAAAACTTTACAGTAATATATGTTATACATCAGAATAACACACAGGGTAGATACTTTTTACAGCGGGAAAATTTCTCATTCCCACAGGAAACCGACTTCCACGCAAACGGAGTCGTGGGCGGCCACTAGTTTATATAAATACATACTCAGTTTAGTCTAGATTGTTAGAACGTCTTCCTTAATTTATCACAATTCCCATTACTTATACTTAGACTGATGTAAGTAATAATTTAATTTACTGTCGCTATTAAAGAAACACCATTGTATTAAGAAAGTGTCGTAATCATTTTTATTTGAATCAACGTGTTAATAGATATTTACGACAAGTGACAAGTAATTACTGTGTAAGTAAGTTGTGAAAATTCTGTGTTTTTCCTTTAGAAAATACAGATAATTAGACGATTATCTCGTTAGTCACGCGTGTGTTTTTAACTTGGGAAATTATAGGAAAGCTTTGTAGTAATGCAATGTCCTTTAGGTATTTATCTTGTGATAACATAATTGTATTAAGTTGAGTTGCTGTCTGCGTTTTTTAAGTGTATGACTATGCTATAACTCTTACTTACCTAACCTTGCTACGGATTTTGAAACCTACGGGTTTGACCAACATTATAAAAATATTCAGTTATGTTAATTTGTACTTAATACAAAGGTAATAAGGATGTTGAAACAAGGAAAAAAAGATTTGTTTTGTGACGTTACCTATATTTTAATTTTAGTACAACTAAAAAAAGAACTATTAAAAAAAGAGGTGTGCACGAAGATGCACCTGTGTCGGTATTAACCGGCTGTTGGTTCTACTGCCGTTCTGATAGGGTCCTAGTTAGTAAGTTACAACACCAGTAGTTAAATAAAGTTTAAGGCCACATGCGCATGCTCCACTATCCAGATATTGAATCAGATTATACTAGACAATAAGTTTACACCAAAGGTTTACAAAATTTAATAAAAGCAATGTTACAGAAGAACCAACTTGCCGCCATTAGCGAAATCTCTTTTTTTTCTCTCTGACATAGACTTGATAAACCTACCTACAGCGCATAGCTCTAGATACTCATATTCGCTGTGGGTACTTGACTTTTCGCCACACAGCTATGTCAGCTTTCGGCAAAAACTCATCTCAAAGCTTATTGAGGTGTCAAGACTTTAAGTCCTGTATGTTTGGAACTAGAGGGACATACGCATGTAGACTGTTATGGTGGTTCTCCAGGAAGATTTGTTAAAATCTTTGGGCCTTTAACTTCTGTCTTTTTAAAGAAATAATGTTGAAATGTTTTGTTTTACCCTAAAAAATCCTAATAAGCGTTAATACCGCTTTTTTCCTAAAAATGAGTCGGATGAATAACTAATCGGAATTTATAATTTCGTACTCAGGTAAACCTTTCGTCATCAAGATAAAGATATTCCTACGTAATCATCTAAGAACATTGTAGTTGATGACAAACCTAATCTGAAACCCATGACGATTTTTAATGAATACCTATAACATTAATGGAATTAATACGAATATTTAGTTGTAGTAATTTCCATACAAGTACAATTTTTACACCGTCATCACTTCATTAGGTAATTCATTAATTACCAATAACAATAATAGGAACCTACAAAAAAAACAGAAGACCTAATTAAACTGCAGTAACAAGCTATCGGCATCACATAGAAGAATCAAGAATCTAGTTACACATAAACACAAGAAAACCGGAAAACCCTCAATTCCTAATCTTGAGACAAAAAAAAGTAGAAGAGTTTTGTCTACATGCCTATGTCACCTATTAAAACGAAAACCAGAATGGTTTCTTTTAACACCCATAAATCGAGAAAATACCTAAATACCTCGAAAACATACGTAATCACACTACGTCATAGGTTAGCACGAGAATATGAGATCGAAGATATTGCAATTCTTAAAAACTGGTTTTGATTATAGGTATGAGTCATTCAATTAAATCTCAGGTAGCTGTATTATAAGTAGGTAACCTGCGCCCACGCATTTCTTCTTGATCTTTAAAATTCGTACACAAAATAAAAGTTATTAGAAGATGAATCAGCGGAGTCCCCTGTCGTCGACGCAATCGCGACAAATGATTTGATTCAATATGAAGATTGACGTAGTGAGTGATAAAGTATTGCGTAGAAGCAAAGTGGTGGATTTTTGTATAATAATACGTAAAAACCTACTGCGGGTTGATTATGTTACTACCATAGATTCATTACGTAGGTAAATTATTCCTATATAATATACGAGATATAGATATTTTCTACAACCAAATAGAAAAAGCTCAAAGCTTGGCAAGCGGAAAGATCATACTGCTGGGAGACTTAAATGCACAGATAGGTCAAAAAAAAACTGGTGAAAGTCTGGCGGTGGGGTCCTTTTACTACGGAAAAAGAAATCACAGAGGTGACAGATTAGTGCAGTTTGCTTTGGAAAACAAGTTCAAAATAATCAATACACTATTCAAAAAAAATAAAAAACAAATGTGGACCTGGATAACACCAGACAAGCAACATAAAAACCAAATCGATTATATTTTGAGTAGCTGCCCAAAACTGTTCTCCAACATAGAAGTCATAAACAGTACTGAATTTCCAAGCGATCACAGATTACTGAGAGGGACCATAAAACTTACCAAACTCAAGAAAAACAGAACATCCTTTGGCACTACCTCTACCAAACTAAGTGATGAACAGAACCAGGAGAAATATCTAACCAGTCTAGAAAGAAAAATAAAAGGAATCTTTTGGGAAGAAAAAGATAACATAGACACATTCTACTCCAAAATAGAGTCAGCTATTCAGGAAAGTATAAATACTCTCATCTCTACCAAATCGAGAAAAGAAATTTTATCTAAAGAGACTATAACATACATAAAAAGGCGTACAACTTTACAGCACAAACCATCAAAGAACACGGAAGAGAGAAACGAATTGAAACAGCTCTATAAAACAACTAATAAATTACTAAAAAAGGACTACGAAAAATATAGAATAGATATAATTGAAAAACATTTATTTGAAACAGGAAGCCAAAAAAGAGCCTACAAACAATTAAACCAAGAAAAAAAATGGATACCTAAAATCAATAAAAGAAAAACATTAAAGAAACAACAAACAAGAAAGGAACTAGTTAACATAGCTTCAGAATTTTACAAAAACTTGTATGACGTAAATTGTTTTACTTTTGAAAGAGATAATCAATTACCACTGACTCTGATATCAGATGTTTCAGTAGAATCTTTCAGTGCGAAAGAAATAATTCAAAAAATAGAGAAATTGAAAGAACATAAAAGCTCGGGCCCAGACAACATCCCTAATGAAGCCTTAAAGCTTGGACGTCACCTTTTAATAAAACCTCTCGTTACTCTTTTCAACAAAATACTAGAAAAACAAGAAATACCTAGAAACTGGGCTAGATCGCAGATAACTCTTTTATACAAAAAGGGAGACCCAGCTGATATAAACAACTACCGGCCAATTAGCTTGCTGCCAACCATCTATAAACTCTTTGCAATGTGCCTAGAGAAAAGAATAGAGCCAATTATTGAAATAAGTCAACCAGTAGAGCAGGCAGGGTTCCGACCAGGATACTCTACTATGGATCACATCCACACTCTTGAACAAATTCTTGAAAGACACATAGAGTTTCAAAAGACTGTCTATCTTGCTTATGTTGACTACGCAAAAGCGTTCGACTCTATTTCACACGAAAGCATATGGAAAGCATTGTACCACCAGAATCTACCTTCTATTTATGTTAACATTATCAAAGATATATATAAAAAAAGCACTAGCAGAGTAAAACTAGACAGGTTGGGCCCCGAATTCAATATTCGTAGAGGCGTAAAACAAGGCGACCCAATTTCACCAAGAATTTTCATAGCTGTCTTACAAAACATCATGAAAGACCTCGACTGGGACAAAAAGGGAATCGAAATTGATGGAAAATTTCTTAGCCACCTAAGATTCGCGGACGACATAATCATCTTTGCAAACACCTCAAAACAGCTACAAGAAATGCTAACACAGCTAAATACAATTAGCGAAAATATTGGTCTGCAGCTTAACACAAAAAAAACCAAAGTGGCTACCAATGGAGCGCGCAATCCAATAGTCCTTAAAAACACACAAATAGAATATGTAGAAGACTACGTGTATTTGGGAAAATTAATATCTTTCAAAAGTACCAGACACAAGGATGAACTGGAGAGGCGGATCAACATGACGTGGAAAAAGTACTGGAGCTATAAAGAAATATTAAAATCCAAACTACCAGTAAGGCTGAAGAAAAAAGTGATGGACACGAATTTATTGCCCCGTCTGTTATATGGCGCTCAGACCTGGATACTCAATGAAGGCTCCATCGCAAAAATTCGATCGTGTCAGCGAGCAATGGAAAGAGGCATCTTAGGCATCAAACTTTGTGATAAACAGAACTGTAAAAAGATTCGACAACAAACAAATATTATCGACGCAGTACAACATGCCAAACGCCTTAAATGGAAATGGACTGGACATGTTGCCCGCTTATCTGACGAAAGATGGACCAAAAAAGCAACGCTCTGGGCGGGTCCAAACAATAGGAAAAGAGCAAGAGGCAGACCAAAAGATCGCTGGGTAGACGATGTTATAAAAACAGCAGGTAGAGACTGGTTGCAACTAGCCAGAGACCGAAATAAATGGAGGCATTTGGAGGAGGCCTATACCCGAAAGGGGCCATGACTAAATACAATCAATAAATCAATCTAACATGTATAATTAAATCTAATATAAATATAATTAAATATAAATAATTCTAATATGTATAATTCAAACTGCAATAATATTTAATTTAAATGTTTTATTATTTATACTAATAATTGTCATGGAATTAAATAAAGGCTTATTATTATTATTATTATTATTATTATTAATATACGAGCGAACCGCGACACGCTTCGCAATGGTGTAATTTTGCCGACTTCCTCGCAAACCCTTGAATTTTTTCTAACTTAAAAAAAACTTAGTCTAAACGTTCTCTATTTACAAATTTAAATGAAAAAATTACCCTTAAGATGGCGAAAACCGCATTAAAACCGTTAAGCGGTTTAGGAGGAGATAGCGGACAAACATACAATGTAATGATATGGTTACATTTATTATTAGTTCAGCATACATTAATTACCTATTAATTGCTTTTTTAGGAATAGATTATGAGTAAGTTGGCGTTGATTCATTTATCTTAAATCATGTTCGATAATGTTGCACATCTGTTACTGACATTTTATTTCAAACAGAATCAAAATATGTGGATTGTATTATCTATTACCTTAAAGATTATTGAAACTGTCCATAAGTAAGGAAATACGGAAATACCTTATATTTAACTTTAATTTTTTTATTTATACAATTAATTATAGGATTTTACCATTACTGAGTCATTGCTCCATATTGATTTATTGAGAGTATGTTGTGGTTTCAAGGATACACAGAACTAGTCCTACGCACGAAGGACGTGTCTGACCCACTAAATATCGCGCGTAGGAAAGTTCTCAAAAACGCTACACTGGTGATTCAGAACAATTGAAGGCATGACTCATAATGGACCCAGTTCTTATGAACATACAACACTATTAGGATTTCGGCGAAGCGTTGGAGAGTTCATGTGGATCAATTGCTTTCAGTAATTTTCAGTACCCACTTATTTTGATAAATGAAGTACGTTGGAAACAGTGACAGTTAAGTGAAAATATTAGCAAAGACGACGCTTTTCGTTTTTAATGCTATTGTTTTATTCTAATAAGTTTCTTGATTTTATATTGGTTACCTTTAATGCTCATTTTCTACCAATAAATGCCAACCCAAAAAAAGTATTAAAATTTTGCGGACTAAATAATTTCGAATGGAAGCATTTTGAGGACAATTTAGCTTATTTAATTGTTACAACCAGTGTATTTAAGTACCTAAGTACCAAACTTAGTCAAACCTAAACAAAACCGCAAAAGCACATAAAACCAAAACAATAATTCGTGAGTCAATCACCTTTCCTTCCTATTTATGAATAATGTTTCTCACAATGACAGTAGGATATGTTTACTTGAAAAGGGTGAGGTCCTTGATTATTGTCGCGTCAGGTGCTAGTAGGTACATATTTATTGTAATTATTTGCGATTTCCGCAGTAAGTTGCTAATCCACGTGCAACACAAAGCTAACGGACGATAGCCACATATAAGTACTTACACTTAGGTATCCTACGACTCGTCTGCCCTCAAGGCCCTCATAACGTGAATCACGCATATTGTTTCTTGTAAAAATAACAAAGTTAAGTCCCTACGTTTTACGATATGCTAATGTTAACTGCAAACTGTAGGCAGAGCTTGACAATTTCGTTTGCACATAAAAAGTTAAAATAAACTTTCAAGGTGAGGATGGTCGTTGATAAATGTTAGGATAAGGGTGTTTATGCACTATAACTTATCTACTATTAATGTATCTAATCTTTAATTATTTCGGAAACAATCATAACTGATGAGACACTAACTATTCGCGTCAGATATTCATTTATACAAATTATGCACAATAAATATATATACCTACTTAGGACTTAAACAGTTGAGAAAAATCATAGTCCTTTAACATTTATGTCCTTCTACTACTTGTTTCCTAATAGATAAATACATTAAAACAGTAACTATTGGCTGTGATCCAAATAATAGATGCAATCGGCGTTGATCCAACTCTTCCTCATATAAATTGCGTTACAGTGCCGAGCTACCTTCGCGGTATAATCACTGAATACCTACTGCCTTAGTGTTGTTGACCTGGCCAGTTGGTATACAGACACTATTACGCAGTTATGTTAAAGCACTATAAAACATGCAAATGTCTAGTGTGAAACTATAAGTCTATAGAATAAAAAACAGAACATAATATCACGATTTATCTTAGACTTTTTTTTTAAAAAAGGGGGCTTCGTAAAAATTTATGAATAGAGAAATTCGGGAATACATTATAACTCCCACTTCTAAAAGCCACCACTTAAAAATCCTTTTGTAATTTAATTCACAATGTTATAATGTTAATAAGTACTTTTTTTTATAATATAGCAAAGCAAACGAGCGTGCGGGTCACCTGATGTTAAGTGATCACCGCCGCCCATGACTACCCGCAACACTGTGGGTGTTGGGGGTGTGTTGCTGAGCCTTTGAGAACATTAGGCACCGGATATCACACTCACCGAACGAAACGCAGGAACATCGTCCCTACTTCACGTCGGTTTTCTGTGCGACGGTGGTATTTCACCGGTCGAGTCAGCCCAGTAATCGCTGCAGACAGAGCCTACAGCTAGACTCTACCACTTCAAATCAAATTCATGTTTCTTCTATTCAAGTCTGTAAGTATATGATGGCAAGTAATCGAGGAGTTACGTATGATAGCATTACCTATAGATAACAGACTATTTTCCTATAGGTAGGCAGGTTGTAGATATTTGTTACTTGACCTTCTAGATTTTAACATAAACGACAAACTTCCAAGGACTTCCACCACACAAATTATGGGCGATTAGCGATTACCTCATTACAAATAATTTAAATACACGAATCCAGTGCGAAATAGGAAGAGACGTGGAAACACGGACTTGATCAATTGATAATGTACACACGACCTAAGTTACATTAAGGTTTGTTTTTATTTAAGTACGTTAACATTAAAAACATCAGATGTTAATTTAGTTCATCAAGGAAATGAAAAGAGAAATAAAAAAATTAGATTGTAGGTAGTTTAATTGCAACGTAGAAAAAATAGTAAAAAATTTGATTACCTACTCTTTATTTCATAAGATTGGTGCAGGCCCAACATTATCTAACTTGTATGATGTGAATTATTTTTTAATTATTGATTAAAACCTTAATAAAAATACATACTATTTACCTTCCTTTATGTATTTCCTAGTCAGTAACATATAAGGTAAAAGTATGAATGAAACTTCCAAGTTCGAACACCAAAGTTTAACCACCCGTCGAATTATTCACAGGTATTGTGTTTACTTGTCTACAGCATCTCGGACATCGGTCGCTGATTCCGTGCGCCCGCGCAGAATTGCTAATTGCGGGCTGCAATCAGTATTCCACACACAGAACGTATACTAGCGCAGTATACGAGCAAATCGCTAAAAATACAATCGACAAGGGCAACCCATGGCCGACCAATGGAAATGTAACACTCCAAATATTTGTTCCTGTTTTGGGTTTTGGCTATCGTGATTGATAAGATTGATGTTCAGGGGCAAGGTGGGACCAATCTGCCGAAGGGTTACATAGTTTTTCATGACACAAATTGAAGTTTGTCATTTGTTTGTAGATAAAGTCATAATAACCTACTTTGTCTGATTTTAGTTACATTCATACCTAAAGATTTTATTGTTGTTTAAGATAAATTACATTATTTTATCCATTGTTCTTTATTTTAAGGATTTTTTTTCGTTTTGTTTATGTAGTTTGGCACTAAACAATATAAATAAAATATTTGAATCATAGTCCAAAAAATCTTCATTTCCAACTCGAAGCTCTTAGTTTCTTGGTTTATCTACACCCTGAAATAAAAAAGGCAAAAAGGTACGATAAAAACTCCTTTATTAAAACCTTCAACTTACACATAGGTAGATATTATTGTCTCTTAGTAACTATGCACTAAACTAAAAGGTTTACGGAAGACATTAATCTTAGCAACTTAAGTACCTACCTACCTCCATAGGGTAAGTATAAGTATGCAAATCTTAGACTACGGTGTGCGTTTATTATCTATCAGTTTTGTTAACTTCCTCCTAATATTAGTTGATTACATTTCTTAATAATAAGTAAAACTGACTAATTAAACTATATTAAATTTGTACACATTTTAATGGACGAATTAAACTTAAAGAAATATCTTACGACAGCTTTGAACGTATAGATCCCTAATATACATTCGCCCATTTTTTTATTGTTATTAAATTTTATATCATATGGAAATTAATATTATTTAAATCAGGCAGTTGTCAAGCATTTTATTTTTAATTAGCTGCAGTTATATGTAATAGGTCTAATTTTGTAGTTATTTGAACCTTGAACCTGAATATTGCTATATCATTGATCAAAGTTCATAGGTTCACCTTAGTACTTTGCACTTTAAAGAATTATTACTAACATGTCACCTTCTGTTCTTCTACTATTCACGTATCGTGTATAAGCTCAAAAAACTTGAAAGAAAGAAAGAAAGAAAGAAAATATTTATTTACCAAATAAGTAGTAATTAATCACAAGAAGACAACTTCCCTCTATCCTTTGAAGCATTCAAGTATTATTTGTTCCTTAAGATAAATTTAATTTTTTATTACCTCAAAATAACACTAACACCTAATCTTGTTACTAGTAAACCCCGGTACATCAATATATCCTTTCTGAAACACTTCAACATCCAAGTTATCTCTAAATTTCTCTGCTACTGCCTTCTCCTGAGCGAGTGGTAGTGGCAGCGGCGAGTCGCATTTAAAGCATTAAAAAACCTTTTCCTTCTCATAACCTTCAAATAATCCTAACACCTAATCTGGCCACTAGTAAATCCCGGTACATCAATAAACCCCCTCTGAAACACTTCAACATCCGAGTTATCCCTCAGTTTCTCTGCGACAGCTTTCTCCTGAGCGAGTGGGTGCCAGACCCCCAGCGTGCAGCCCGCGTCGTCGGCGCGCGAGTGGTAGTGGCAGCGGCGGGTGGCGCGCGCGCTGGGCACGTACTCGAACATGCGCACGCGCAGGCAGCGGCGCATCGAGAACCAGAGACCTGGGGGAGGTGGATTAATGCTGGACTGGAAAGCAGATGGCTGTCTGAATGAACAGAGCTGTTCACTTGTTTGTTTAAAGGCAACCTCTTTGTTTTTAAGGGAGTTAGTTTTTTGAGTTATCTATGTCAACCAAAAAAGGTCCAATAAAAGTTTTTTATTTATTGTAAAACTTTTTATACTTGTTTTTACCTTAAACACTATTTTTAAAAAAAATATCTATTTATTTTAGGGAAAAAATGAGAGTAAGTTAGGCTTACTTACCAATGAATCCTGAAGATGGAGGATTTCTTCGGAGTCGATAAGGTGATGCGTCTTGCAGCACTCCCCATAGATCCCAAAGCACCTTTGGCTTCAAAAGGTGGACATCCGCATTTGGTCTGTCTTCTAATAACCTATACAATGAAAGATACGATTTATTATTTTTATAAGTTTACTTAGACTGTAAACCTGGGATTTAAACCGTCCGTAAGATATATTTAAAAAGGCAAATAGCGAGTTTGTAGGTATAATCAACGTACCTATTAACAGTTTTATATCCTGTACTTTAAATTTGAATATATTATGTAGGTATATTATAAATACAACTAAAAAAGTTTTATACATTACTTTCCTTTACCACTTAAGAAATTATGTGTTCGGTTTTTCCTGCTCCATTATAATAATCACCAAGAATAACAAAATTAGTCATTGCCGACGTACTTTTTGTAAACAGTGAAGAGTGGGAAGTCTGGTTGTTGGTACCAGGCGTCCAGAGTGGAGGAGTAGTTAGCAGGATCCCAAGCTAGGATTGAAGTGTTCGAGAACAGGGGGTTGTGGAGAAAGTCATACTCTGGCTTAGAGACCACCTGGAAAAAATAACTTCATATAGCAGGCATATCGCATTTCTGTAACTGAAAAGAGTATTCAAAGAACATCAGAGTTCCGACTCGCGGTATTTTACCAATATAGGTGACAACATGGAAAACATAGGAACGGAAGAAATCTTGAGTTAAATGCCACTATTAACATGTTTCTATGCCATGTGGTTTGGTTAGTACGCGAGTTAGGGCCCAGATCTTATTGCCTTTGTTAAATTCTAAGTTTATAGATTTTTTCTAACCTGAGAATTAAGAATACGAAACGTGGTTTTTGAACCAACATCGACCGTGTAGTTTTCAGTCGGAGCATTGTTGAACCGAAGCACCATGTCATGAGAATCTGAAACACATTTTAATAGGTTTCCTACAATGTGATCATAAACTGGTATAAAGTCGTAAACGGTTAACTAATTTTCCCATTCATTGCATCATCACAACAAGAGGATTTATTTACAAAAAAATAATGGTTGATTAGATTATGTATCCTTAAAGCTGCATTCCATTTATCTCTTTACAATGACATTATAAATACCTATGTAGTAGCCGTCAGGTTTTCTGGTTCTAACACAATAGCCCATAAACTAGGTAATACAGACATAAGAAGCGTTACATCACTTCAAACAAGAAAAAATCAAATCTCTCTTTGGATCACGATCAACGTGATCAAAGATATCGATCACTAGATCATTGTCTCTGTTATAAATCGAACAAGGCTTTAGATAACTTGACAAAAGTAGATGTTGAAATAATAATAATTGTGGAAAAGCCTTGGGAGTGACCTTGAAAATCGTCATCGAGTTGTTTCCGCTCTGGTTAGGAAACACTGAAATATTGAGGTATAATTATGTATAGACACTATAAAGATGATAAGATTAAGTCAAAACGTATTTTATAATGAAGTTACATTACATGGCAAAACTTAGATAGGTACCTATACCTTTGTAGAATGATTCTACCGTAAAGTTGAAGTCTTACCTTATAACTTGCTATGGGAAACTTATTAGGTAACAGTTGTTTAATCCTAAAACTTTTTTATTGATCATAGACAAAAAAAAATGTCCGGCTTAAGAATAATTTATAACATTACTACTACCTACTCAATATTTAACCTTAGTTAAGCTGGGGGAGGCCTACGCACAAGAGGCGACTTCCACATAATTTAGAATATCGATAGGACTATTTTATTTGATTTTGTTTATTTATTGTAATTTTAATTCATAATTTTTAATACCTGACATCTTGTAATTTGACATTGTATGAAATTTGTGGTAGAATAAAGGCTATTTTTATTTATTTTTATTAAGTTCTGTGTAACCAGTCATTTTCAGGCAAAGCAGAAGCACAGAGTCACCTCACGCTTCGCACTTGTTCTTTTGCTTCGCACGTGTTATTATTATGCAGTGTTATTATTTTTTGCAAGATTTAAAGTTACCACAATTTACGGTTATCCGCAAATGTTTTGATGGCATGGAAGATACGAATGTCTCATTTAGTCGTCTAGAGTCGCACTATTTTTTAATTAATTTTTTTGTCACTATTAGGTACTTATAATTTAATTTTAGAAGAGTATAATATGAAAAAGCTACCACCCAGGAGGAAGAAGAAGATAGGGCACAAACGCGATACGAAAAAAACAAAACAATGCGCCATAGAATTTACTACGCTAATTGCATGAATGTAATTTCATTATTAACAGCGTAAAATCTCTCAGAAAACAGTTTAGGTCATCTTCCGCACACATGGAGGAAAGCGGAACGAACAATAGATGTAAACAACTCCATTAACTATGCTATCGAACAGATAATTGCCTATTACTATTCTTTAATTATTACTACAATGGCAGACACTTTTTTATGCAAGTAATATAGGTGGTTCTGAGTTATCCTCAACTAGAAAAACAAAAAAATAATATGTAAAGAAAATAAAAAAACTCTCCCCATTTATCAATTAAATCCCGTTTTTTTAATAAAAATAAAATTCGTTGATTAATTTGTTAATGTATGACATATTAGAACTACAAAGCTCTAACAAAGTTGACATGACCTTCTTCAGTCGACACAATGACAGACATGCATTTTATTATTCACCGTAGTAAGTACAATCGCTGTGAAAAATGAAAATCTGATTTCGATTTCGTTTTTTTTTTTGGGTTTAAAATATCAATTAAGTATATTATAAGGCTTTTGATGCGAAAAGAGATTGAATTTGCGTGACTATCATATTTCATTAAAAAACAAGCTTATATGACTAATATAGGACCAATATAATTACAACATCAATATAAGTAAGGAAAGTTAATTTATTATTATTTTCAAATTAACGCATATTTTCAAACTATATTTTGTACCTTATTGTACGTCGCACGGAAGGTCTTTGACACCCGGGTACGTAAACAGTACTTGACTCTACCGGTGCTTTTCCGATAATTAACACTAAACAAATACGATTATGTACCTGACTAATTATGATAGGGGATCGAATTCTTGAGTTTTATTTAGTCAATTAGTCTTTATTGTATCTGCATAAATAATAATGACTTTCATAATTATTATCGGAAGGAAAAGCGGTAAAGTTTAGACACTTTTGTGCAAAAGCTACGCAATGAGTTCGTAAAGTATAGAAAATAACATTTCAGTAAAAAACTTTTTTTTTTACAATAATATGTGTGTAAGTCATAGAATGAAAGTTTCATCCCCCTCAACGCTTGTTTACTACAACTTCTCCTTTAAATCTACTTTTTAAAAACCATTTTTTTTTAATATTTTTTTTTTAAAAAAGCTGAGCATATTCCCTTCAACACAAAAGCCACAAAGTAATCATCACGTAAGTACATCAATCGCTTTCCTTCCCAAGAAATCCAAGTAGGTTAGATTACCCACGTGCCCAGGAATCATCGTCTGGCCCACGTCTGTGCTATTAATTTATCAAAGTTCCGCAAAAAAGGACAAAGCACATGTGAGCTGCGGTTTCCAATGACTAACCATATAACCGAGCACCATGTGTGAAATGTGTTTTACAATATGATTCATAACCAATATTTAAATCGATTTCTGTATAGATAATGGAATCTACCTGGATTCGTAGTAAGTTGTTTAGTGGTTAGTTGAAACAACATAATGTTAGTGTAGGTACTTATTGTAACGTAAAATGAACTTGATGAATCAAAAATAGTAGGACAGTAGGGGAGCGAGGGGCTTGTTGTAACAGTTTTCATTAAAACTAGTATATCTTGAGATCTATTGATTCAATTTCTACTAAATAAAGATTGATGGATACTGTAACTCTTCCTCTACCAAATCAAGTAAAAATAATATCATAACTATTGGTCATTATTTAACAATCAATTATTTTCTAGAAGAAGTGCGGTGTTACAACTTACCTCGTGCTTGGGGCAAGTTGTAACGTCTACCGGGGCAAGTAGTAACGACAATAAAAAACGACATTAATACCTCTAAACATTTATTTTTTATTTATTTTTAACAAAATTGACATCTGTCCAAAGTAAGTATTATGTAATTCTTATCAAAAATCAACTCAAATACACTTTTTTGTAATCAAAATTTAAAAATTAAGTAATTAAGAGTTTTATTTAGTTAAACACTACTTATAATCATAATGGCACTTTTAAATCACAGTAAGTAATTTAATTATTTATTTCTAATACACTCTATCCAATCTTCTTTCTTTGTATCTGTGTAAGCTTCACCCCATACCAGACAATGCATGTTATAATATGTTACAACAAGCCCCGGGATTTTGTTACAACTAACCCCATGGTATGATTTTTAACATTTATCAAGATAACTATTAAAACAATTAAGCAATTATAAAAACTGTTACACGTTATCAGAGATAGATAAATTTGAATGGAAATAAGATATAGAAAATTTGTAATTAGGCGATATTAAAATCGCAAACCGAAATTTTACGACAGTACAATTTTATATAACCTGGCAGAATTGAAGCGCATGCACAGTTTTACTCACTGCGCCAACCGGTGGATCACTGGCTATGGCAACATGATGCGGTGCGGTTTATGGGTTAAATCGAGTCATAGATCTACGCTAATAGTGTTTAAGATCCTGGTGAAAAGAGCCTGTTACTACTTACCCCCGTTACAACAAGCCCCTCGCTCCCCTAACTTTAAACCTTCAAAAAAAAACAGATTCTCGAATATATGTACAGTGTAAGACGTGAATTTAAAATCAATAATTTAAACTACACTAGGTACTTTTGTTGTTTTGCGTGTATTTTTGAGAACTATTGATTTACCTTTTTCCTGCATTTGTATTTTTGAAGAATAAATAAATTCAATATCTACAAATCATTTGTTACATTATTTAGTAACGCTAAAACTCAAAAAATATATATAAAAAATATAAATAGACATATAAAAAGTACGAAAGTTTGTAAGGAAGGATATATGGACGTATGTATGTTTGTTCCCCAGTGACGTAAAAACCACTGAGTGGAAACTTGGTAAATAAATATACTGTACTTTGAATTACACATTGGATTATGTTTACCGTTTAAATTTAACATTTTTGTGGGATAACTCATTGTACTGTGATAACAACAGGGAAACCGCATTGCAGAAAACTAGTCAATCCAATATTGACTACGTATCAATTTAAAGTAGGTAAGTCGATTGATTATAAGACAAAAATTGAAACCATACAAATTTATTAACCACGTCGTGTAAGTGGCTATAATTTCTCAGATTTTCTCACGATTCGCCAAGTTTTATTGTAGCGACCCACAATCCACAATGTGGCGCCAAGCTAGACACCTCGCCATAATGTTGGCTGCAACCAAACAGCATATCAACGGATTTCTACGTAAATCTACGATTCGATCGACACCATGAATAAATCATCCGACACGATACACATCTCTCACTCAAAACAGATTCTTGATAAAAAGCCTTGAAGTTATTGTTTTACTAGTAGGGTTATTACTACGCAGGTTGCAGTTTTACAGCATATCTTATTAAATTTCAATGCAAAAATATGAGAAATCGATAATCAACAGATCAACCTATAATTAAAATAAAAAGAAACCTTCAAGTCCATACGTTTAAACTACACCAGTTAATTATGTAAATAAGCCAAAGATTCTATTATTAATCATGGAATTCCCCAAATTATCGTGAGCAATAACCACAGTTAACTATTGTGCTTTCGTATAAATCACAATATGATTTAGGCGGTTCTCGGTATGGGGACTCTTGCGCATGTCAATGCGTTTACAAAGCTGAGATCCGATGCCGATAAGTGCACACACAATACAGGGGTCAATCACCCCACAACAGTACTTCAACTTTACTATGTTATACAAACTTGTACGTTTGTCTAATGAAAATCGTATGCACCTAATGCTCAAGATTTAATATTTTAATGCTTATGTAGGTATCTAAAGTAAAGCTGAGATGAAGACCTTTCATTCAGTTCTTTGAATAATATTTAAAGAAAACCGTAAATTTTTACCGGATCATTTTTAATGCCCATCCATAAGGGTGGTGGCGTGTAAACCTATCTATGTGTACGTCCCTAAGATTCGTATTATACGAAGAGGATTTTTTTATTAAGTCTTATTTTGTTTAAATGAAGGGTGACTAAATTTATAGTGTTCGTAGTTTTAATTCAGAAACACACAGGAATGGAGGTTATTTTAATCTTGACTACTCGAATATTCATGATTTTTATATTAGTCAGGCTGGAGGTAAATAGTGCACTTCCTTTGTAATGGATTATTATAAAATCATTAAAAACAAAACCTACTGACGGCAGCTATACCTACAAATAATTAAAATTGCAATGCATGTTTGTAATATAAAAATTGCTGCTAGTACTTAATTCTTGTGTATGTTTACACGGCACATCATCTATTTTTATTTTTATTTTATCTGTCTTTCTGTCCGTAGGTATGGTCTGTCTGTCTGTATGTTCCGGCTAATGTCTGGGACAGCCAGACCGATTGGGACTTTCACTAGCAGATAGCTAATCTAATAGGGAGTAACATAGGCTTCTTTATAACCGACTATAAAAAACGAGAAGGTTTTTTGTTACAAGAAAGAAGCCGCAGGCAGCAACTAGTATTTGATTACAACAGCTAATTGTGGTAATGTGGTTAATTAAATTATAACAATTAATGTAGGTATTAGGTAAAACTAAGACAATTTACGTCATAAAAATCAATTTACGTATTACCATTGATAATGCTTTATATTAAAACTTAGTAATTACTCATAAGCCTAGCTACCGTAAATATTGTATAAACCGGAGCCTCGCAAACCATGCGAGTGAATCATCGACTAGAACTGGCTGTAGGTAAACCACAAAATATAGATAATTAATGAATTAAAAATGCAAACAGAGCTTCTATAATTATATCAATCACTAAGGACTGTGGTTAAAACAAGTCTTCCTTTTATTTTACTTACAATACACGTATAATCTTTTTATTTATTGTTGGTAAATACCTACATATAATTAGAGGTATGAAGACACACCTACCTCTCCAGCCAAATGTGCTAATGAAATGCCTTTTTGGAATTATGGCAAGTGACTCAGTAAGACCAAAAACAACGCATGAGACATAGATTACACAAAAAAACCTTACCAATAAACTGTCCAAGTCCGGACTTCAATAATGCCCCTGCGCTAGTGATTACTGCACATGTATTATAGATTCTTCCTTCGTGCAATGGCTTTCCAGGAATACGAAACCCTAATCTCCTGAACGGCTCATCTTCAGCAGTAACAGTCTCTACGTCTATTTTCTTCAACGCACAATAAATCTCTTCTCTAGAGGACTCCTTTTTGCTTGCTTTGTATTTCACATCGTACTGGTTATGTATGTCCAGACCAGATTTGAATACATTCGCCTCCCCCATTAAAACCCGATGAAACTCTTTGAGAACCATCTGCTTGAAGTCTTTGGAGCGTGCCTCACATTCTGCAGTAGAGAAATCCTCACATACATATTTATCTGAGTCGAATTCTAACACTGGCTTGTGTATGTTAGGAAATCTCGGACCACCGTTCTCTTTACGCACAATATTTGTCAAAGGACGGAATTGTACACTTGATATAGATGCTTTGGTATTTCTCTCGTTGCTCCAAAAGGCACCTATTGCCGATCTTCTTCTTTTCTTATTTAACCTTGTCAAGTTACTTATTCTTGCGACATAGGACTCCTGATAGGTGAGGTCAAAGCCGTTCTTCTGAGGAGCATCCACTTGGCTAAAAAGCCTCTGTTTTTCTAAGTACATCCAGTATTGAGACCAAATTAAATATAAATAACCGCACATGCCGAAGCATAGCAGGTTGATGAACACCCAAACTGACATAGCTGCGGCTCTCATATTTAGTAAAAGTGTAAACTTCTTGATAATAAAACTCTTAAATACGATCACAACCAATTCACGAAAGCAAAGTCCTTGTTTATCACTAGGGCGTTTTAATGGAAACAGCTGACAAACCGGCCTAGTGCGCATGCTCCAAATTTAACCGCATTTAGGGCATAAAGAAAATTATTTAATACGTGGTGGAAAATGGGTCGTTACGCACCCGAAAGCTATACGTCTGACAAAAATAACGGGTGTAAAAAGACCACTTCCGAAGCCTGAAACCATGTATTCTTGAGCCTCAATAGTTACTAAATTCACTAACAGTATACCAAGAAAACCCAATTTTAAAAAGTTATTCAGGATTGAAAAGTCATATTCGGCGCTTGAAATCATCGCTCACACATAAACTGTTGGTTCAAGTGCGATTATTTACATTGCGAATTAAAATTAAACCCTATTTAATTAAATCGTCGCAAAAGCTGATAGTATAATTGCAATTTTGTACAATTACGTAAAAAATATAGTTTTTTCTGTTAATCACGAAAACATTTTTTTTGAAGTTGTAAATACTGGAAAAATGAAAGCGGGCCTCCGAGCATTACGCGACTGGGACTCGAACCCAGGACCTTTGGAAAACGTAACCAGTTTTAATTTCTACATTAACCATATGCGGTTATTGTGTAAAATAAATCAAAAAAAGCTATTTAGGTAATAACTTATTTTTTTACAGACTTCAATTAAAATTGAATACATGATTTCAATTAATTTTTGTTCTTTTAAAAGCGCAAATTATTAATTTACATTTTTTCCGTGACGTAGGTAATATTCTTAAAAATACTAAAAAAATACTTACGTACGGGTCTATTTTGTATAATAAGTATCGGAGAAGTTCAACCAAGTAAATATCGTTTAACAATGCGAAATAAAAAAATTGCCAGTTTTGGCACGAGGGTAGATGTATATGAAAAAATTAAAAAAATGTTGGGTTGTAGCGTTAAAACTACTTTTTTAACTTATATGACAAAGTTATCAACTTAGAACACCTGTTTTAAATTATTAATTGAGGAATATTCTTCTAAAAAGGATTGAAAAAAATACAAGAATAAAACATTTTTAAATAGTACGCTATTATAAGTTTATTTAGCTAGTCACAAACAGTTAATAAATTAACATAGTTATTTATGGCACTACAGTTTATATTTTTTATTTATTTAAGTAAGTACTTACAATTTTTTTATCATTTTAATTTTTAAGATATTTTAATTCCACTAAGGTTTATTATCTACCTACTTCATATCATTGTTTTAAGGGTACAATGTAAAGATATGGTAAATTACTTAAAAATAGTATTTTGTCATTGGTATAAATATAAACTAATTTTTTCATAAAATATTTGAGCAGTGTAAATATAACGAGGTATACTAATTTGGTCTTTAACATTGCATAATATCGTAGGATAAATTAGTATATTTAATTGTATACGAATATAAAGTTTCAATTAACAAATATTTAATTTAACATAAGTTACATGACATTAATAGGATATTTGTGGTATTTATATTTACTACAAAATGCTACAAATTTTTTATATTAAAAAATAATCAGTCGGTTAGCATTTAACAGACAATTGAAAAACCAGCCCTAAAACAAATAAAATATTAACACAACCATATCAAGTACAAGTATTAACACAAACAAAATGATAACATATTTTGTTATTTCATGTGTAAAAAAAGAACAATGGCAGATCTATGAAGCCTTGGTATTTAACATTCGATAAAAACCAAAAGTTTCGCACATGGGAAAATTGCGAAACAAAGCAATAGTATTTTTCCTTAGTTTAAGCTTATTTCATGTCTTCCGCAAAACAACTTGTGTTACAACAAAATTACACTTTAACTTTGACCACGACTGACATGGAGTATGTCCACGCCTTAACACAGACAAATATGTATAACGGGTGTAAAAATACCACTTCCGAAGCCTGAAACCATGTATTCTGGAACCTCAATAGTTACTAAATTCACTAACAGTATACCAAGAAAACCCAATTTAAAAATGTTATTAAGGATTGAAAAGTCACATTCGGCGCTTGAAATCATCGCTCACACATTAACTGTTGGTGCAGGTGCAATTATTTACATTTCAAATTAAATTAAAACCCTATTTAATTCAAAATCATCGCAAAATCTAACAGTATAAATGCAATTTTGTACAATTACGTAAAAAAAACTTTTTTTACCGTTAATCATATAAACCATTTTTTTTGCTCAAAACGTAACCAGTACCCCTCCAGCAATGCCCAGTTTTTGTTTTCGGAAGTAGTTCTTTTACACCCCGTATTTTAAAACATCTATTTTATCTACTTTAACTTAGTTTTAAAATTGATTTGTACAATAAACTTCCCCTTAGTGTAAGGCAACTAACAACTCCGGACTTCAAACAAAAAATTAAACAATTTTTCAGAACTAATCCTTTTTATGATGTTAATGAATATATGACATGTTCATTTTTTGATCTGCATAAATAGATTTTTTTTTTATTGTAAAATTTTAATTTTGACTTATTATTTAAATTTTATTTGTAAACTGACATCATGTTAAATTTACTAACTTAATTTTAAATCTTGACATTATTATTAATTTATTTTATTTTATTTTAAGAACTATAATTTTTATTTTTTTGTGACATAGTAATTAACTAAGTAATGAATTGTAAAATGACGTGCCAAATTATGCAATGTAATTGACTGGTGAATAAACGAATATGAATATGAATATGAATACTTCCAACATACTTTATTCTTTTTCTCCGCCACTTTACTTTACACCTTTATAGTTTTACCCCCTTAATCTTAATCGCATTTTAGGGTAGAGGTCAAAATAATCGTACATGATTTTAAAAATATGTGTCCTCGACCGTTTTCAGCTTATATAAAGACTAGTTCGGGTCATAACAAGTTATAACCAATTTTGTTTAAAGGACAATTAATTTACAGTAAAACAAGCCATTTTAGTTATGTTTAGAATTATAACTATACCGAAAAAAATATTAGCAAACTAAAGTCACTAATTTCACGTCCATACAAAATGAAAGTGTCCTTATTGCGTAACGAAAATTTACATATTATAAAATAATCAATACTAGGCAATTTTTGCAATATTATATACTGTTATGTAGAAACCGGTGACTTAATTATTGTTTTCATTCATGTAATCGTTAATTTATTATGTCTATAATAATTTAATTTACTGTTTAAATAAAATCCCAAATATCATTCCTGTGAATAACTCCAGGTAGATAACGGTGTTTTAAACGCTCCCGAAGAGGAATTCTACCATATCGCAATTATATTTTATGCTAGCAACACTGTTAATCACATCACGTGACTTTTGAGAACGCCATGTTGTCACTTCATTTAGTTTTGGTTGAAAAAGTGCGCGCACAAAAAAAATTGTCCAAAATATTCCTGTGAAAAACTAGTTAGTGAGATAAATTCTAAAGTGAATTACGCGGGTCTGGATACACAGTCTGAAATAGTATGTTTCGGTGCTCATACAACACAGAGACATTGTTTTCAAGGTAAGATATTTGTTATTATGACGATGAATTTTATAGGTTATAATCCATATTTTTCCTTCCTGTGGATAACGTAACACGACTTAGGGCTAGTTCATACTGCTAATTGTTACTCACAGGATTTTATAGTTGTGAGTAACACTTGGTAAAAAGAATCAGTTTACTTGTATTAACTGCACCTGCAATCAATAACAAGTTGTTCACTCCGAACGAAAACCTTTTTAAGTACTTAATAAAGTTCCTTTTTTTTTATTTTGTTATTTTCACCGCCTAAGTAATTGTTTGGAGTAGGTTGTAGTTTTTAAAGCATATTTTCGGTGGTTCTTGTCTATTAATAGAACTTGTTAAAAATACATTTATTGATTTTACTAGCAGTTGTATCAGTCTAACAATAAATAAAAATATGTACCTATTTGTTGTTTCAATGTGAAAGCATCCTATTATTCCTGTGAGTAACATTTTCTTATCAGGTGAGTAACGTTACTATCCGGACTTCATGTGAGTTGCGGTCGATTATTCTGACTTCTACCCTTTAAACCTACATTAGATGATAACTGTACTGTCTCTATCAATATTTTGTAAAAGCTTTCGTGTCTGCGAGTGACATATTTTGCTAACATATTTACACTGCATTTATTAAAAAGTCCGTTATTTCACTAATTCCCACATCAATGGTTCTTCAGCACGTCGTGAACGGCCCTCACGACCCTGTACGTGCATCAGCGAAGTTGCTCGTTCCATCGCGGTCGCGGTTCATAATTACGAACTTTTGCTTATAACGGGTGTAAAAAGACCACTTTCGAAGCCTGAAACCATGTACCTATTCTCGAGCCAAAATAGTAACTAAATTCACTAACAGTATACCCAGTAAACTCTATTTAAAAAAGTTATTAAGGATTGAAAAGTCATATTCGCCGCTTGAAATCATCGCTCACACATCAACTGTTGGTTCAGGTGCGATTATTTACATTACAAATTATATTAAAACCCTATTTAAATTGAAATCGCAAAATCTGATAGTATAAATGCAATTTTGTACAATTACGTAAAAAAACTTTTTTTCTGTTAATCATAAAAACAATTTTTTTGCTCAAAACGTAACCAGTACCCCTCCAGCAATGCCCACATAGATTTATTATCTTCGCTCTCGCTCTTACTAGATGGAGCACTGCCTGTAAACAATAGCTTTGATCTTGCGGCAGTTTTTTATTTTCGTGAAAACTCGTGTGTCAAATAATACATAACTGTTCGAAAAGCTTCCGACCAAACCATGACATATTTTCTGACTTAGTACTAGGAACAAACCAAGATGTCGCTTAAGTCCAAACCTTTTATTTACTCATCATCCCCGCTGAGCAACAAAATAATACGTAAAAAAATTCAAGCTCGACAAAACAGAAACTACACATCTGTCTTTTTGTAGTTTTTCAATCATTTTTTCAATGAAAAATAAATGTTTCAAAAGTTTTGAAACGCCATCTATATATGACCCCTGTCATTCCTTGCAAGCTGTTATATGTTAGTAACTACTCTTAAAATTGACTATTTTTAACCATCAACCACCTACCTACGGTCTCAGAGACCGTAATGTTTTATAAAATTCAAATATAATTTTAATAAAAAAAAGATGGTTATTTTTTACTACTTTTTATGTTAAAAACTTACAAAAATACGAAACAATTACTATATATTTTTTTTCAGTTCCTAAAGACATTTATAATTTAATAGCAAATATTTGGTGCTAAAACGAAGCATTGGCGTATAAAGTTGCATGTTTTGTTACGGAACTTTAATTTGTTAATTGAAATCCTAAAATCAACGCAATTATCTATTAGCGGTCTTTGCGACCGCACGGTGGTGGTAACAGGACAAAAATAGGTGCTAGGTGGTTGAGGGTTAATGTCAAATATTATGTCATAAAAAAACAGCGGCGTAGGAGTAACAATATTTTTAAGGGCCCTATAAAAAATATTTAAACATAGATTCACAATTACTCCTCGCCCATAGTACTCGTAAAATGCGTGATAATAAAGTAAGGTAAAAGCACCAATTATAGACAATATAAGGAATATTTTTCTTTTTGCTTATTCATTTATGGGTTTTACTATACACGTTTCTAGGGTTTTGGATGTTATAATAAATAGTGACTTTTAGAACCAGTTTTCGTTTATTAAAGTAGCTTATTACTAGTTTCATCAAAATATACTTATTTATATACGAGTATATCCTCTGTCAGACTATCCTCTTTGATCTTACTATGCATTTTCATACGAGAAATCCTATATCTAGACCATATCTTGTAAAAAATATTTTACTTTTTTAACACCGTCAATTTGGAAACGTATGGATTTATGGAGATTTTTTTGTTTAAAAAAAAGAATAAAGTAAGCTATTTTCAATGTGTAGGTTTAAAAATACATTCTTTTTAAGTTTTTACTATTTTATGGCCCCTGTAGCTCGGGGGCCCCAAAAAATTGATACGGCGGCTACGCCCCTGCATATAAGTTGACACTAGCTCGGGTAGGTTCGAGTATGCTGAATTCAGCACACTTATGTTTTGCCGCATTTTACGAGTACCAGTGCTCCATCTAGTAAGAGCGAGAGCGAAGATAATAAATCTATGAATGCCCAGTTTTTTTTTCGAAAGTAGTTCTTTTACACCCCGTATTTTCAAACATCTATTTTATCTACTTTAACCTACTTCCAACATACTTTATTCTTTTTCTCCGCCACTTTACTTTACACCTTTATAGTTTTACTCCCTTAATCTTAATCGCATTTTAAACCTACATTAGATGATAACTGTCCTGTCTCTATCAATATTTTGTAAAAGCTTTCGTGTCTGCGAGTAACATATTTTGCTTACATATTTACACTGCATTTATTAACAAGTCCGTTATTTCACTATTTCACATAACTAGAGTTACTAATTTTTGAACTAATTTTGGAGTGGTAGAGTCTAGCTGTAGGCTCTGTCTGCAGCGATTACTGGGCTGACTCGACCCGTGAAATACCACCGTCGCACAGAAACCCGACGTGAAGTAGGGACGATGTTCCTGTGTTTCGTTCGGTGAGTGCGATATCCGGTGCCCAATTTTCTCAAAGGCTCAGCAACACACCCCCAACACCCACAGTGTTGCGGGTAGTCATGGGCGGCGGTGATCACTTTCGATCAGGTGACCCGCATGCTCGTTTGCTTTGCTATATTATATATAAAAAGAAACCTACTTTAACCTACTTCCAATATACTTTATTCTTTTTATCTGCTACTTTACACCTTCATAGTTTTACACCCTAACTCCTAATCATTTTTAGCCTATATCAACTGATATTTGTCCTGGCTCTATCAATATTTTGTAAAAGCTTTCGTGTCTGCGAGTGACATATTTTGCTAACATATTTACACTGCAATTATTAACAAGTCCGTTATTTCACTATTTCACATCACTAATGGTTCTTCAGCAGGTCGTGAATAGCCCTCCCGAACATATACGTGGATCAGCGATGTTGCTCGTTCCATCGCGGTCGCGGTTCAGAATTATGAACTTTTACTTATATAGGTTCACACTGCATTTATTAACAAGTCCGTCATTTCACTATTTCAAATAACTAGAGTTACTAATTGAGACGATGTTCCTGCGATTCGTTCAGTGAGTGCGGTATCCGGTGCCTAATTTCCTCAAAGTCTCAGCAACACACCCCCAACACCCACAGTGTTGCGGGGAGTCATGGGCGGCGGGGATCACTTACCATCAGGTGACCCGCATGCTCGTTTGCTTTGCCATATTATATAAAAAAAAAACTATTTCACATCACTAACTCCCACATCAATGGTTCTTCAGCAGGTCGTGAACAGCCCTCACGACCATATACGTGGATCAGCGATGCTGCTCGTCCCACCTGTTGTACGGCGGCGCGGGCTCGCGGTTCAGAACCACAGAGTAGTGTAGCAGTGGCAGCAAGGAGAGGCTGAGGACGATGGCGCCCAGCGACGGCTTGTTGACCAACCTGGAATAGAAACCTTGCCTATACAGGGCGTCCCAAGACGGTACATCAAGGAAAAGTACCTTAAATATCGTAAATAGGATATTTTGCTGAAAGAAGACTTTATTTTATTTTTGAAACTTAGTAATTCTGCATTTCATTTCCATAACAATTTAAAAAAAACCTAAATTAGCTTGTCTTCAAAGGTCTGATCTATTGTGTAGTACCTATTACAAGTTTGCGTTCAGCAGTCTAGAAATTTGTTTATTATAATAAAATTTGACATAAAATATTCAGTCACTTACCAAGGTAATGATATGATGAATAACGTGTATGAAAACGCGAGAATAAAGTTCACCCAAAGTCTCGTACACCTTCTGAAGTTACTTGCTACCCACGAACACTGCAACACTGGAATAAAACCAATGTCAGTATATAAAACATGGTAACAATATTTAGAAAAGGAATATATAATTGTCACTTCTTCAGACTAACAGGATCATTATTACCAGGAAGACATTTTAACTAACAGTTATAATCACAATTTGTCCACTGTTAGAAATGGATTAACTTTTAAGGAGTTGGCAATACAGAATGCCATGGTGCTACTACTTGTTCTATGGTTTGTAATTTTCTTAGTTGCTTCTTATGACACAGGAATGTATAGGGTAGCCTTTACTACTTACAAATAGTGATCCAATCAGGATGCAGCGTCATTGCAGAAGCGAAGACCTGCACAAACCCCAGCAGTCTGTACTTCCAGCTGTGCAAGTTAGCGTCATGGTGCTCCAGGTCATGTAGCTGTCTTCTACTGTAGGATCCTTTACGGAGCAAGCATATGGGGTCAGCCGATGGAAACTTTGTAGGACTGTACGGTTGGAGTACACCTTTGTCTACCACACCAACAGCTGTGTACTGAAAAAATTTAATGTTTTTTTAGAATAATTTGGATGAAATAAAACATAGTGGTGTAAGTTCTGTGTGAAGACTATGGGCACTACTAGGAAGGAACCTAATGGGTAATAGAAGAGAAGAACCACTGTAACAAAGACTGTCTGTCTACTGTAATGTTTAGGAGTTTAGATGTAAGTAATAATCTCTCAGTAATTTCTGAAAATTATATTTTTTCTTTTACAGGTTTTTTTGTTTGGGCTTGGTTTATTTTCATGCAAAGGCCAGTCTCTTTTGAATTCTATTACTATGTATTAAAAAAAAATAAGCAACTCACAATATCATCCTGTCTGCCAGCATAAGAGAAATGAATTCTTAAGTCACCAATTGCATGCTCTAGTGCACTTTTTCCATGATAATAGAATCCCGAATGCAATTTTATATCACCTCTATCTGGCCTGGAGTCCGACCATATTTCATAGTAATCAGTCACCTTTCTTTTGACAT
The DNA here is from genome assembly GCA_916618145.1 of Emmelina monodactyla. Taxonomy (NCBI): domain Eukaryota; kingdom Metazoa; phylum Arthropoda; class Insecta; order Lepidoptera; family Pterophoridae; genus Emmelina; species Emmelina monodactyla. The sequence continues at coordinate 6,488,125 of OU745304.1, read as the reverse complement.
CTAAGCCTGTTCAAAAAAAATTTAAATTAATTCTGCAGACAATTTCAACAGTCTACGTTCTATTTAAAGATCTTTATTAAGGCAGTTTCTTCTGTTACATAGCTCATGAACCCAATTATTGGGTATTTTTGCTTACCAAGCACCAAGTTTCCAATCTTGACATGTTCAGCAATATGTGTCTCACTGAACATAGGCATGGATCCAGGGTTGATATGTCCTGGTCGAATGTAGAACAGAGACGAGTCTATGACATAGTCCCTCCACTCTTTGTGATACCAGTAAGTCTTTTCTACATCTTCGTTAGTGTCACTGATAAATCCTTCTTGTGCCCTGAAATAATACAGATGATAGAACACACTTAAAATTAGATATTTATGCCTATATTTGATGCCCGCCAATGTTTAGTTATTTAAAAAATCTAGAACTCTTTTAAATACAACATAGAGGAAATAAAATTAACTCTTAGATAGAATCTCGGTATTTGTAACTAAAAATGAAGAAATACTTACGTTGCCTCCTCCACCCACTGGTACATTTGCACCCTCTTTCTTAACTTCACAGCTTGCACCTGAATATTGTAATCAGGTTCAGAGATTGGTTCCAATACATCTAAGGGGCCCACTATGTGCACCACTCTTCCCTCATATCTTCTGGGATTATCCTCAGAGTGGACATCTATGGTTTCAGCCAAGTATATTAGCTCCTCAAGCATCAAATTACTCTGGATTGCTTGCTTCTATTAACCATTAAAGAAACAAAATTTAAGCATTTCTATTCATTAGGAACCACACAGTAAGGGATCCTAACTTACCTCAGCCCATAGTAAAAAATATGTAACACTGGTAAATAATATAAAGCTTAGTAATGTTGTAACCCAAGTTTTCTTGAATTGCAATTTTACAGCTGTCCAAGACATCTTTACGTTTTTAAAGATCTAAATTGTAAAACTCCATAAAAGTTTTTTTAATAATAACTTAAGTACCACCCTTTACACACAGATTAACACATTGTGCAGTTCTAACAAAGGTATAAATGAGTAAGTTAACATTTAAATCAAAATTCTTTCTACATTGAAAACTTAAGAAAATGCAGAAAAATCTGAAAAGTGATTGAAACTGGAAAAAACAACCAAAATTTGTTTTTTGTCACTGACAGTGACACTGAAGAGCCAGTTAAATATTGACTGACAGTGACACAAAAGGGTTCGTTCGAAATATCTCTAAATAGAAAGATAGGAATATTATTACTATTACTATAACAATGATTTTTGTTTTTTTTTTTAATAGAAGGTATAACTATATCTCGTACAAAATTTTAAGTTTAACAGACATTAAATACACTATATGTCACGAGAAGATGATAAAATAATATATCTAAAGCACATGATACCACAAATACTCCTTCACAGAGACTCGTAAGACCTTCGGTTATAGATTAAATTATAGAAGTTGAAAAAAATAGCAAATTATTTATTTAATTTATTTATTTTACTGGTTTTGCGAACTTTATTGCCATAAGTTAAAAATTAAGTCAAATCTGTCAATTTATTGATTGAACTGATTGATTTGTTATTGTTATTCTCTTCATAACCTCTAATGTCTAATGTTTATTTAGAATCACAAAAGTTAAAGCAAAATCTTCAATGGCCTTTTACAATCAGTATTTTTTTTCATTCTACAAGCAATCTTATTCAAGTGTAAAATATTTTCGTAAAGTATATCGCAGGACCTATCACAAAATTCCAATTCTAGATTTATATTACCGGAATACGGGTAAATTAGTTACTTTTAACTCTTAAAATTTTAAAGTTACACAAAACAAAATAAAAATTGTGCTATTACAGGAACTATCATACCAGAAGATGAATTTGCATTACTTAAAAGAAGACACAGAGGAATTGAAAATTTAGATAATAACAGACTTCTCGATGCTTTAAAATCCCTAGAAAAGTTTAACATAACACCGCAAGATGCTTGTAAACACCTTCATGTGTTTTGTATGAATCCTATTTCAATAGACAACTATGGAGAAATACTTAAAGAATGTGGTTTCATCAATATTTTACCCAAACACATTATTCAGTAAGTTATTATTTTCCAGACTCAAATAAAAAAACAGTGTGTTAATGTATTACTTAAGACAATAACATTCTGTTTCATTTCAGTTACCATACTTTAGTGAGATCTCGAACTATATCTCAACTCAAGAAAGAAGGCCTTATGAAAGCTGATATCAAACTAGAAGAAACCTTATTTAACCTATTAAAAGATTTGCCGAAGTCGCAAGTATTGCTCACAGAATTTGTTGAATCTAGTACATCTATTTGTAAGTATTTGGTTAAAATTTTGAAATCGGTCGCCTGATTTAGGGGTTGGGGGGGGGGGGGGTGGGGGGGGAGGGAAAAAAAAAGGGGGCGCTAAAAAAAAAAATTTTTTTTAAACCCCTCAATATGGCGACCTTTAGTAGCCAATTTATATGTATAAAAACTCGCTTCAATCATGAGTCAACGGAGACCCGCTTCGTGGGACTCCTTTTTCTGGCAGTTTAAAAACAGTAACCTAACTAACCTAACCCATTGATGTCGGATTGTGTCAACTCGGAGTAAGACATTGCTATTAATTAACTAAGAATTATGTAAACACACTTAATAAATACAATCTGATTACCTCGATTGTATTTAAAATTAAGATTGTAGAAAAACCACAATATCATTCATACAAGATGCTAAATGCGTTCCGATTCACGCAATTGTGCTAGTATTTAGGAAATTTTGATTTTTTTTTTTAAATATTTAGACGCGACTCCGGCAGCCAAAATTACTTGTAGGGAGTTCAGACCCTCCTCCCCACCCCCCCAAACCCCCCACAACCCTTAAATCAGGCGACCGATTTCAAAACCCAACCCAAGTATTTCAATAGTAAAAAATACATTTATAAGCAGAGCTGAGTTAATACTTACTTACATATTCCAGTAACAGTTAGAAAAAAAGTTCTACAAAAGTACTTAGTATGGAGGCTATCTATAACAGATGAGGTCTTTGAAAACTATTGCAAAAACTACCTACCACTTAAACATAAACCTATGTGTGACATTCAAGAGTCATTAAGCATAGCTGAAAACATAATTGGCTTAGATATGCAAACTATAAGAAGAAATGGTTTCATTATTTCATCAGACCCAATGAACACTGAGCTTATACTTGATAATGTAAGGGAATTGTCAGGATTTGACATCAAAGAAGCAATTAGAATTGAACCAGCAATTTTAAAAAACAACTTCAAGGCTTTGATCCAAATTAGAGATTTGTTGGAAGTAAGTTTGCTAAAAATACGGTCATTCATTTATAAAGAAGAAAAATTTATATAAAGTTATATTGTGTTGTTTTTCAGGAATATAGAATACCACTAGAAGCACAAAGACGCTGTCTGAAAGTTTATTGTATGAAGCCATCCACAGTACAAGAGCGTTTGGAAGAACTAGTCAAAACAAATGAATATAATATACTTTACACTAATCCCAGGGTAAACATTTTACTAAACTTAAATATATAACTAACTTAAATAACAATCCAAAACAAACTTAATGGAGAATCTTAGCTATGCTTTCGTGTTTAAAATTCAAACTATCAAAAGAACTAACATTTTATAGGAATAATTGTTTCAGATGCTCTCCTTAGTGATCCACAAAAAGAAAGTTCAGCAGAGATTGCAAAAGATAGAGCAAGAGAAGAAACAATGTTTTAGTCTCAATCTTCTTGTATCTTCTAGCAATGTATTTAAAAAGTAGGTATTTCATAATTATAGATACATTACAAGGTATTTCTACATATACTGGAAAAAATAACTACGGGAAAAAACCGACTTCATAATCTAAAAAGTTAAAAATAATAAAGATTTTATATTAGTTATACTACCTATATTTATATGTGCTATATACTAATAGGTTTACAGTCGGTTTACAGTAATGTAAATACTAGTGGGCATCCGCTACTTATTCTGCGAAAAAAGTTATTTTCCCATACGAATGAGACTTATTCCAAGTCAGAGGTAAAAAGTAGCTTATATTCATGCCAGGCTGTTGATTTAGGTCATACGGAAACATGCGTATGGTCATACATAAAGCGGAACATACAGGCAGACAGACAGATTCCAAAATTTAGACGTTAATTTCCTCCTTAAATCTAAAACTTTCGAAAGTAATTCACATTTTTTTAACAAATATATTTTATTCTGCAATTTTCAGTTACATCAGCAGTTTCGGACAGAAAGTGTGCGGCAGAGACATAGGAATACTTATAAGTTCTTCATTGAATATAAATAAACTGTACCCCAACGATATTATGACAAATGTCAGTCAAACAGACGCGCGCAAGGAAATATTGAAACGTTTGCGCAGACATAAGTTCTGGCTTCATAGTGCCTTGAAAGTGATTGATGAAAATATCAGGTTTCTGAAGGAAAACTTCTGTGATGAAGCCATATTGGATAACTGCCAGCTGCTTTTGTACCCTGTGTAAGTTTATTTTGTTCAATAGTTAATCATTAAACAAGAATCATTACGGCTACGCTTGTTATAGCTACTTTACTTTTATGAATTTCAATCGATTTTGTAACTTTTTCTTAATTGTGTGCCTTTGCAACCAATCGTTACATTTTTCCTATCATACAAAAAGTTTCATAAATATTAGTCACATTGCTACTAATTATGCTACTTCTAGTTTGATTGATATTTCGTAAACATATATTTTTTATTTCTACAGTAATGAAATACAGCAGTACATCAATGTATTGCTGAACATCAGAAAAGAGCCTTCCCACCGAAGCACTACATCAACTATAACTCTAGATTGGAGTTCTTCGGTAAATTGCAAGCAATTGACCGACAGACAGGTATTAAGTATAGTTCTGTATGAAATCGAGAAGAAATTCCATTTTAGCGGGGATGGGATCTGGCCTAAGCAAGATGCTGCCCCTAAGGTTGAAAATCAGGCATGTTTATAATTTTTTAGTACCTAGTTCAATATTTTTTCTAAGCACGGTAGTTTTTATTGTCTATGGTGTATAAAAAACAGTAGCATAAATGGAGATATTTTTTATTTTAGTATCGTTATAAGTTTAGATATTTTTTTTATTTGTAGTTTAACTTCGCACTTTGCGTCACCAACGAACCGCGCAGAGAAAAATTAAAATAGATGTCTTCAAAAAAATATTTAATAATAGATTTAATATTTTACGATGTCAAAAAGATGTAAAATTGCAAACAAGCTTTCCATTAACGTTTGGTATGCTTAGTAACGTACTTGCGCTGTGTTTCGCCTTTAAAAAACTGTAAAATATAGTTTATTATATTAAAAATAAGATTTTTTTAATGAGCATTTACTATCTAAGCAATAAAGCATAACAACTACCTAATTTTAGGAACTTTTAGGGTTACGTTCCAAAGTTAAAGATAATTATTTAATATTTATCTATTGTATAAGTAACGTAAGTAAACATTGTTTTTAAGTCGTTATAAAATAAATATCATTAATTTCTCTAACTAAGATTTCTATTTATATACAATTGAATAATAAAACACAATTATTAAGCACATCGTATATTATTTAATTTTTTCGTCATAATAACATTTAGCAAAATCCTAAAATTACACACTTATATATTTATATTATAAATTAAAAATAAATTAAGCAATAAACCTCAAGTATTGCTTTTTAAACTCATATAAAATAGAGTATTCCGAAATTTAGATTTTCTAGTTCTTACCCTGCCATCATATAAGCAATTATTTTATTAAAATAATAAGATATACATATAATTTTTGGTAATTTAGCTGTATTTTATTTATCCTTAAATAAAAAAAAGAATTAGTTTTATTTACTTAAAATGGTTATCGAAAAAAGAGAGTATGACATCATATTATCTAAAACTATTTTATATTGGCACAATCTTTCACGTTTTTAAAGTATTTACAATTTGTTGTTAAAACATAATTATTGTTGTTTTCAATATAAAAAAGAAATTTCTTAACAAACTAGTTCATATGATCTAAGTACTTATAAATTAAATGGTTGGACCGCTTATAAGTAATCTGATTGCGTAAATGCGATCTCAAAAATACCTAGCAACTTTTTATTTAAATTTAAAAATAGTTTTTTTACTTAAGAAACCCATATTAGTTCTCTAAACTAATTTAAGAAACCTTGATGAATGGATATTGTGTTATATGGAAGACTATTGTGATATTATGCTGTGTTACATTGGCTTTAAAGTCTAACAATAAATCTATTAAAAAACGGTTTCGTGTACATATATTATGTGTTTTATAAATTTTTTTCTAATAAAAATGCTTCCTAATTGAGAAGGCTGGTTCATATATATCATAACTTTTAATGGTCCCTTATACTAGCTGAGAAAACCTTATAAATCCGGCTTTCTTATGTTTATTTAAATATAATTAACTTACCAAAGGCACACACTAATTAACCAAATAATTGACAATTAGGCACTTGTTCAATGTAAGGCACAAGGAATGCTCGAGAAGCTAATGTCTGGCCAGTCCCAAGACTAAAGCCATATAATAATATAGAAAAAAAACAATTATTTACACTTATTGCAAATCTATACAATATGCTTAACTTAACTTATTTATTAATCATTATTTTATTATTCATGGCACCTTTAGGAAAAAGCCATTTATATAAAACTAGAAGTCCACATCAGGCCTTCGGTTTTTTTAAGTTTAATAAAAAAACTAAACGTTTGACTTCGTACGGGCGAGGCGAAATAATATTGAAATTCTTAAAATAAATATTGTTGCTTATAAAATCCTTGCCATGGCCACCTGAGGCGAAGGTCATCAAGACCTACAACCACAGTTGGCCACAGGAAAAGGAAAACAACCAAAACAGTCACAAAGAATACTCCTTTTCGAAATTATTCTCATTCATAGGATATTTTCGAAAAGGAGTATTTCAGTTCAAAAAAGGGGGCAGGGTTGTGTACGCTTGGCCTGGGCTGGGCTCCATCTTCACAACTACAGGCTGAGTGAGATCGCCGTGTCGCTCCATATCGTAATGTTTCTCGTGAGGCACCATGCCGCATTTCTCGTAGTCCTCGTGCGTAGTCGCGTACCTCGGGGGATCATCCTGCAAGGCGCAGGCAGTATACTTCTCCTCGTGTTCGTGGGGCCGGTATTCTAGTTTTTCGTCGTGTCCGTGCGGGTCCATTTGCGGCGAGTGAGCCATCATGGGGTACTCCCTGACTCCCAGGGGTGGCGGGCTGCCTTCACCGTACTCGTAGGAATGTCGCGGAGCAAACATTTGTCCGTCGTGTCCGTTCAACACAGTTGTGTAGGAGTATGGCTGCGCGTTGAAGCTGGGATACCCCGTGCTGTTGGATGACAGCTGGAGGTGATGCGAGGACAGTTCGTAGGAGTGTTGGTATGACCATGACTCGGACGGCGCTGGGATCCCGTTCTGCGGGAACGCTGGTAGGTTGCCGCTGATGCCAGAGAACCCTCCTCCCAAAGTAGTAGAGCTAGGTGAGCTGGATCCAATGTACCCTGTTTTCCTTGGAGGCTCGCGTTTGCGCCATTTCGCTCTTCTATTTTGGAACCACACCTAAAATATAATTTCTAGTTAGATTTATGAGTGTGTGTATTTTTGTGTTTGTATTTTTTAATTTCTTTTATTTTTTGACTATTTCTATTTTTGACATTGTTATTGACCCAGTTTTGTAAGTTAGATTCCCAAAATCTTCAGCTCTAAATGTAAGTAGGTAAAAAATGATTAAACTAGTATAAATAACAATACCTGTACTCGTGATTCAGATAAGTTAAGTTTGAGCGCCAACTCCTCCCGCGCGAACACATCTGGATAAGGTGCTCTCTCGAAAGCCCTTTCTAATTCTTCTAACTGATACGCTGTGAATGTCGTTCTGTTGACAATAAAAAAACAATTATCACATTACAGTTTTTTAAACCTCATATACAGTTATTATCTTTATTTACAGAGAGGTATTGGTTCTTTCCAGTCTTAACCAAAAAGTCTTGAACTAAAAATCTTTATTCAACCAGCTAAATATTGAAACCGGTTTCCACTGGATCTGCGAACGCGCACTAGCGTGCTCACGCGCATCATTTTCTTCATCTCCTGTCATCGTAACATCAAATCAATTTGAATATCGCCTATCATCAAGCATCAGCCATGTGGCGCGTGCAGTATGGCTGCGGGCTCGCCAAAATTGATTGAGCGTGAAACTAGATTCACCCCTGCCGCGTGCCACTATATAATTGCCTGACAATTGCCACAACCCGGTTGCAGTGGAGGTATTTGGGTAATTGATGCACCACCCACGAATTAAATGTATTTTTGGTGTGTACAAGTATTTTTAAAGCGTTTTAATGAACTTAAAATTTAGTACATCATGTACAATAAAGAAATTCAGTGATCCAAATACAGCTTCAAATATCTTATTTAGATAAATTCCGTTTTGAATTGTTCATTTAATTGTGATTGTGATTTAATTCAAGTTACCCATCTATGTATACTGAGCCAACCTACTACCTGAAAGAAATTTGAGCCTACCTACCCCTAAAAAAGTTGTCCCTCTTACGCAAAGTAGAGTAGTGACTTTAGCAAAATATTTACAAAATACCTATAACTAATTCAGTTTATATAGCTACACTAGTGGCCGCCCGCGACTCCGTTCGCGTGGAAGGCGGTTTCCCGTGGGAATGAGAAGTTTGCCCGCGGTAAAAAGTACCTATATCACTATAAAGTTTCATCAAAATCCATCCAGTACTTTTTACGTGAAAGAGTAACAAACATCCATACATCCATCCATACTCACAAACTTTCACGTTTATAATATAAGTAGAATAACACTTAACCCTAAGATACCCAAACCTAGTGATTACAATACCCTCTTTCATCATCACCGATCTCGATTAAGATGGCGCTTTATGTCAATGTTGCGTGTCTGACACCCCTCTAGATACTTCCATACAAGATAAGGCAATTGACTCCCCACGAACATACGGGCAATTACAAATAACTAAAACCATTGTCCTGATATTAGGATATTTCTATATACACCAGCATAAGAGTAGAGATCGTGATGCTGATTAAAAGTGCAATGATGTGAGAGTATTATCGAAATATGAAAGGAAACCGTTAAGATATGGGTGATTTTAAGAATCGATTGGTTTATTTATGCGAAACATTTTGGAAACTGATATGGGTGCCATTATAAGTGCAGAAAAAACGTTAAAGATTAAATTTAGCAATTTTTAAGATAAAAAAGTGAGAATTTTTAACTCTTATATATGTTCCGTTAAACACGTCAAGGTAAAAACTACAATTCGGTTTTACACAATAATTTAGGCGAAAACGAACAAGAACGTTGAGTATAGTTCTAGAAAAATAATGTCAGTGTTAAAAATGCTTTAAAATAAATGAATAAAATGTTTTTCATTACCATCGTCAAAAATTAACTTAAAAGGAGCTATACCCTATATACCTACTGGTATCGTTAATAACTGTTATAAAGTAACGCAGGGCTATACTAGTGCGCACGCGTCGGCATTTGTTTGAAGTGTCGCCTCACAGGTGTGATCCCCCCGCGTCTCTAGTGGAGGGTGACGATCAGTCGACGCAAGCGCAGCGTTATATGAATGAATGAATTTTGAATTTGGAAGTTAATATTATATTTCTTTATGGTATAAAGTTTGGATTGATGTAGAGTAGTAAAATTGAACTGTTTTCTTAAAAAATAGATAGGTAAGTTAAGTTGTCTTAACTTGTTTATTGTTTGAGGCAAATTACTCGAAAAATGTTTTATTTTTCATTTTCCTAATTAAAACCTACCTACATTAGGTAACGACTGTAATTGGAACTATAAATCAATATAAAAACGCATTTAAATGCAAGTCGCCTCATTGTATATTTACACTTAAGTACCCTGTATAGGAATGCACCCCTTTAATCGCCACCCCTATTTTATTATTTGCATAACTAATACGATGATTTTTAAAACGCTGATATCGTAACATATGGTGTTGATAAAGTTTTTTATTTGTTGATGATTACTTAAATACCTCATTTAAATTCATTGAGATCAAAATCTTAAATGCCATCAGTATGATATAAGTTTAAAATTTACTTAAATTAGTGTTTCGTTCTTTTTTTAATTGTACTAACTTTTAACTCGCTGAAATTTGTAAATTTAAACCTTAGATATTAAACGTTTAGTTTGTAACAGACAATTAAATAATTATTTATTAATTAGTTTTCTAATAACTTCGAAATCAAAACAAATAATTTAATATTTATCAATTTATAACTGAAAAATCAAGCTTCATAGTAAAAAAAGTTGTCAATTAAATATTTTCTTTTTATACTTCGAAAAAAGTTATAAAACCGGACTATTTTGGTGTTACGAAACGTTCCGGTAGAATTTCGTAGTTCGTAGCGGTTTCTACAACGTCTTCGTAGCGCGTAGCAACATCTTGTAAAATTACATACGAAAGACGTCAACGCATACTTGCCAATACCGCAAAAAATGTTTTAACTTATTGATATTTGAAATAGATAAGGGCTTTTACTATTGATAGCTTCATCCGGACAATCTCAAATTAGGCTAAAGCTAAGATTGCAAAAATTGCTTGAGCTACAGGTGTAATATTGACGACAAGACATTCAATTAATTGGACTTATAAATCTTATTATAAAAATATGCAAATATAATCCGTAGTAATATAGGTACGTAATACGGTTTAGTTGAAGTTAGCGGATGACATAGACTTAGCGACTATTCATTAAACTGTTCGTATAAGGGAAACTTTAAGACGACTCACCTAGTTTTCTTCTTCTTGATCCCATTGTTATCCCCCTTCTTCTTCTCGCTCTTCTTGGTGGTGGTGGCGGGCGGCGCGGGCGGCGGCGGCGGGTGCTCCACCGGCTGCAGCAGCAGCGGCTCGTCCTTCCTCTTGTGGTCCGCGAACGCGTCGTCGCGGTACTGCAGCTCGCCGCCCGCGACCAGCACCTGCACGTGGCGGTCCTTGAACTCGGGGAACATGTGGTCGTCGAAGGGCGCGTCCGGCGGCGCCTCGAAGTCGTACCTGGGCGCGGCGGGCCCGGCGTCCCCGCACACGTACATGAAGCCCGCCGCCGCGCCCGCCTCCGCACTGTCGCTCGCCTCCGTCGTGCCGACTACGAGCCGACCGCTCGAACCCGCGACAACCCGCTTAAATGACTTTAATCAGCTTTAACGAACTAACCGAATTTGAGACGCGGTTGGTCAATTTATATTAGTATGATCGAGCGCCCGGCCGCTGCGGAGACCAATCGGGGGCGACTGCGACTGTCTTTGTGCGATCCGGGCCGAGTCATTTTCGACTTCAGTGCCCTACTGTTAGGAGTGTGTGTGAGTTGTATGTGTGGGGTGCTTGCGACGTTGTGTTTGGCCGGGGCGGGACCAATGGCGGCGCGGGCTAGCCCCGCCCCCCGCGCGCGTCCCCGCCGCGGGATCCCAGCACCATGCGGGATTCCCACAAACGCAACACAACTAATATCTCTCTACCAAAACTATGGGGCGCGAACGCCCACATCATTGCTGCCAAACACCATAAACTTCCATTGTGAATCCGTATCAACAACACTCAAATTTCTCTGACCGTGATTTATGGTCGTGGGAATAAAGTAATCTGTATGATATGAAAAGTTGTATTTTGCGAAAGCCCTCATGAGAAATCCGAGTATCATAAGCCTGCAGCTGTTTTAGTCTGCACTAGATCACACCTCCAATTAGCCACTATTTCCTCCTTGCTGCACTATCACACTGGTGTCTATTCCACCTGCCTCCTGCTGCACTGGTGAAGGCAGCCCGCGGCTGTCGGCGTCAGCGGCGCGCGCGCACTGAGTCGATCGACACGCCGCTATCGCTTAATTATCAATTAACACTTATTGCCCAGGATTATTAATAAAACATTCGCCCTGACTATTGGCACTTAGATTAGCGTCGAGGGAGTAATGGCGCATTTCAACAATTTCGGTTGTTATTTAATTGAAGTCAATTTAGATGATCAGAGTCTATTTAGGTTGGTGCTGGCGTTCGCCAGCGGGATCTCCTTCATTGGGTTTATTGGTGACTTTCAGACTACACGAATTGCACTCGCTTATGCACTCTTTGCGTTTGCAGTTTGTTTTTATCAGTTGTGTTTACGCTGGCGTGTTTCTGTGTTGAGGATCTAGTGTTTCTGCTGTGCTGCAGTGAAATTGTGGTGGTCTAAATATGAGGCTAGTGTTGTGAAGTGTTGATAGTCATGGAGGCAAGTGAGCAGTGGTGTAATTGGGATTTGGTGGTGACGCAATCGTGGCTGTGCGCACACAAACGCCGGCGACAACACATTTTATAGTGGACATTAAACTTTATAGCCAATTGCATTGCTATTTGTATAGCTACAACGAGGTATGTTTGGGAACTATTCTATAAGTTATAGTTTGTAGGTATTTCTAGGTTCACCTACATGCAAGGACTATAATATTTCTTTAAAAGACATAAAACATATAGAAATGATTGTGCCTCTTGCAAAATATACCATGCCATATTACATTTGGATAAACTTTCGCCGTCATTCTTGCAGTTCTTTAAAAATAAGGATCAAACTATCAACTTCTTCCCTCCCAAGTTGCACATTAATGCAATTTTGGACAACATTATTAATGCAATTTTGGACAACATTATTACAAAACAAGAAATTTCGCTTTTTTTAAACTACTTTTAAGAGTATGAAGGTATAAAAGAAATCCTTTAGGAAAAAGCAACAGAACGACTCTGAAAAACTTATTTTAATCAATTGTGCTTATAAATATACGCTATAAAGCTTGTGTAAGTAGAATATAAGCTGTCATTTATCTAATGGTATTATGTATGTCAAAAATACACCTACCTACCGTTAACTTTGAATTTTTAGACATACTTAAGTTACATACCTACCTATTGATGATATAAAAAAACAGTGTAGACAGTTTATAAACATTTTCTCTATTTTTTTTTTTCTATAACCATCTCCTTTACTATAATCGGAGGCATTTTATAGTGTGACGGAATAATTTCGTCCATCTCATCAATATTCAACTTTTAACCTTTCATTTGACACACAACTCCAATCTGTGCATCAAGCTAACATTCCTATACCGTCCTTATATCTCCCCACGAAGCCGCAGCTTATGTGCTACATGCTAGTATATAATGTGGTTTCGACACAATAGTTCCAGTGAATCATGTGAGGAGCGTGGGCGCACGACATAAAATCCTCGTCCACACAACGGAGAATCTGCCGCCCGCTCAATTGGTTCCAATTAAACCAATTGGCTACAATTGAAATGACCTCGTGTGCCCGCTCCAGCTTCTAGCACGACACTTTTACATCTATCTTTCGGGAGTGACATGAAAGCATTTGAATTTTATTGCTCGTAATGACGCGGGTAGGTTTTCAGGCACCTGACTCGTGGTGGGTTGCTATGCGGAAGTTCCAAGCTTTGGTGGCAATGAAAACGCAATTGAAATGTTTTCGTAATGTATTGACAGAAAATAATTGTTGTTAGAATTTCAGGACCACTCTGCCAGTGAACTTTGGTATACTATATGCTAACTTACTAAAATTAAATTTATTATTTTAAGCAAATAACGGGTCTTACAAATGAGTCAAATTATAAAAGCTTTATTTAACATTAGGCACTTCTTGTTACGAAAGTTTGAGTAACAAGTGTAACCTTAAAGAAGTGAACCTTAAGTAAACAATTAATTTATTTTTTTATAATAATTATCTACTTTAGTTAAAAAGATAATTGATGAAATAAATGATGAGATAAACAATCAAATCAGAGATTTGACAAATTCATTACACAATGCTGTAAAGCTTAGTTCATTTAAGAATCTATAGGTACGTGAAACTTGCCAAAAATATGAAAAACTTGTCTTAACCATAGAATTAAATATTATTCAGATAATTATTTCATTATTGAAAAAGCGGTCCTAACATTCTAAGTAACAATACTAAGTAAGAAAAATACTAAATTTACATCTAACACTCTTAATTAAATTATTTATTTATTATTATTCAACATGCAACAACTTTTTACAACATTTTTCTCGGCCTTACCATTCTGTTAATAATTCAAAGTTACACAGATACGCAAAGGATTCATTACCTACCTAAATTTGCTCCCGTGGTAGCGTAGCTAGGATCATAAATATAAGACAAAGCATTATAATTGCAAAGTACACAATGATACAAGGATTTCCACACTCTCATTTTGGCACGTGCCCTATCCGGGCACTAATTGGTCTTAATTAGGAAACGACAGCGGGGAGAGGGGGGCCAGTCGTGTCATTGCCCAACTAAGAATACACAGTGCAAGCAAAAATATCTCACTAATATCCGCAAACCGTGCCGAAATAAGGCCGAAACAATTATCTCTTTTGCATAACCTAGTTATTTTTTGGATGATTTTGGAGTTTGTTTCTTCTTTTTCCCGCCTCCCAACCAAAAGCTTTTCGTTTGTTTGGAGGTGCTAGCCTCTGGAGAGACTTCTATTTCGTCTAGGTTTGCGCCGAGTTTCGCCGTCCCGAACCGCTGCGCACCTTCATCGTCAGAGTTCTTAATGGTGATGGCGACTTCATCGAATCTCAGTTTCTTGCCATTGTGTTTGTGTTTTTGCAATGATGGGTCGCTATGAATATCTGCTGTCGTTTGCTGGGAATCCTCTGAGTCAAAACTTTGCTTAGGAACATAAAAGCTGCCCTTTCTCTGTCTTGCGGCACGTATTTTGTATTTGAATAATGATATATCATCTTCTTCGTCTATTTCTATTGATTCGATATTACTTTTTCGTGGCACATTGTTGTCGGACTCTCGCTCTTTAGCAATGCTTGGCACTCTTTGAGTTTCTCTGCAAAACTCAGGACATTTGGCATTTCTACAGAAGTTTAAAACTTTAAGCTCCTCAGCTTCGTTTCCTCCCATTTCGCTCATTGGCAGCAAAGGGTACAATTCCTCCTTAGTTTGCACGCTAGCGTCTTCGTAGTGTTTGGATAAAGATTCAAGAAAATGTGATACATTATACAATTCAGATGACTGTCTGTCCTTAAATGAATATCTTTTCTTTCTTTTAAATAAATTCTGAGGAAGACATGTCTTACAGAAAAAGCGTATTCTCTCATAAACGGAGTATTTATGTTTCACAATTTCAAAATTTATTTCCTCTTGAAAATTTGGATCAAAAGTGTCCGTTTCCATTGATTCGTCGAAATGAGGGGACCTCATTATAGTATGCAAGTTAAGCCTGTAATATGAATAAAATATTTTTAATAACATTATTAAAAAAAAACATATGATTTTCAAGAAAATACTAACATATTCTCGGCACCTTCGCTGTAGATGAAAAATGCTTCTGATACTTTTGGTACGCATCTCTTTAACCAGTACATCAAAATGTAAAACCCAGTATAAACCAAAACTAGGAGAGCAAAAGCAGCCAAATAGATAGTTTGGTCATTACCCGTCGCGTACCCACATCGCAGCCGGTCCTCATCATAAATATCTGAAAAGAGACGTAAAAAAAACTATTCTAAATTGGCGTATTTTACACATAATGATAAATATTGTATCGTAGTATGAGGCATATTTAATAAACTATGAGTGAGATATAGTTCTGTCTATGAGTTAGTTAAATAATACATTTTTGCACGTAATTTTAAGGCGTGTAATTTAAACAGGGCATTAGAGATTATTAAAACTTTCTTTAAGAGCTTTTTATACTTTACTTATTTTTAATATGATCCTCGCCCTGCCCCCGCCGGCCTTGTACAAAGTGCTTTTGTTTTTTACCTTATCGTTGGTCTAACTACTTACTAGGTCGTTATTTTCATTTCATTTTTCAAATCAGTTCAGTATTTTTATGGTTTATAATATTAAAAAATAGCTAAAATACAGTCTTAGCGTTTATATCCGCTAATCCGTTGCATATTTTAAAAGTTGTTGTTCTTATTTTAAAAATTACACCATTGCGAAGCGTGGGTGGATTGCTAGTCATTAATAAACTCTTAATAAGCAGTTTAACAACCATTCGCATCTTTAAAATCATATCCAAATACTTGTAAATGCATATAACCTACATTTTTTTTATCTAGCAGGAAAATAATAATATGCCTATTGTTTGTCTGATTCTTGATCAATTGATTGTTAACAACTGCTAGATTGTCGCTCCATTTATTTTCATTGATTTTCGTCAATTTTGCCGTGATTTCTCGTTCCTAGTCTACTTGCTGACGCTTAAAATTATTATTCATCTATTCTATTATTTGTCTTCGTTTGGTGTTACTAATCCTAAATAAAATTTTAAGTGTAATAATTTTTATGTCTGTCTGTCTGTATGTTCCGATTTCTCGTACAAACGGCTGCTGAACCGTTTTCGATGAATTTTATATTAGAAATAGTTCGATACCCTAGAAAGAAAGTAAGATACTTTTTACCGCGGGAATAAGCCTATTTCCAAAAAAAAGACATTAAGTGGTAAGCTAGTATACCATAGGCTCCACAGTTAGGGATGCCGTCGCATGCGTTAAGGGCGTCGATGCAGACCCGGGACCCTGCGAGCTGGCACTCCAGGTAGCCCTCGTTACAGGACGTCGCCGTCCCCGACACACTGCGGGCCTCCGTCAAAATTATTGATATCGACTCCAACTGAAATTATCACCGATTTTGGCTCCGGCTCTAATAACACTATACCTACCAAATAAATATTATTTATTGCTAAATAAGTAATAGCAATGTTTTAAGTTTAATTTAGACAGTTACGCCTTGGAATCGGCACCGTTGTGTTTGAAACTAATAACTTTATTTTGCCTAAAAATTTTCAGCAAAATAAGTTTCAATTAGTTTGATAACATAATAAAAGTAACTTACTGTTAAATTACTAATATGTATCCAAATCCTGGAGGTGTTAAACATAATAACATGGCGGGTTTGTAATTCCTTGTGCTCGCATAAACTAAATAATTGCTTTCCCAAATATTTGCTTGGATATTGCAAAGATATTCTGTCTTGAGCCTAATTAAGAAAACAGAATAGAAAAATCTATAAAGACCTTCTTAAAGTTATAAATACTCGCAGGTAGTGCAATTTTTTGTGATTTATTTATTAAACTTTAACGTAACTAACCAATATTTGTTAGAGATATCAATCCATACCTACACATGCTACATTCAAAATATAATTATTACCTGCACTTACATCAAATTAACTGTAAAGTTATTAAAATACAGACCTGAACATTAAGCCTTTCAACTTCTTTCTCGAACTCATCCACTTCTACCTCCAGATAGTCGTAGTTGGCATCTGAAGTTTCTCTGTAATGACCGCGGGTGATCGGTCGAGGCACCACGTTCCGAACTGCGATGTTTTGGAGGTATCGCTTGTCTCTTTTGGATCTGTGATAATTTAAATATATGAAGGGATAGGTGAAAATTTAGAGCGTAATAGTAGTATAAATTAAATTGTGGTTTATAGGATAAAAACTCTGCCATGTTGTCAAATATAAGAGTAGTTAAAATAGGGTAGGTACTTTAGATGTGTTTATTTGGCGCTTTGAATTAAGCCAATAATTAGTGTAATTGGACTTTTCTTTAACGGACGAGGGAGGATCAATGTTTTACTGAGTTTAGAGCTTTTGGTAATCAACTATTCCATTATTTACATTTCTATGGGACGGATTTGTTAAATATGAATATAAAAATATAGAGCATTTCGCCCGTAACGTAATAGTTCTTTTGCAATTGTTTTGATTATTATTTAGCAAATGAGCGCTTCAAATTGTCCCCATCATTTTTTTTTCATAATTTAGGTAAACTTAGCCCCAGAACCCAAGTGAAAACATGGTTCATATCTACCCTTATTCAGTTTTAAATAAATCTTACTTTTTCAACATGGTAACTTTTTCCAAGCTTGGGTCTAAGTCCAAATCAATGTTGTGGCCAGGGAATGTTTCGTTTAAGAATAGCGCCATCTTTGGCGCGGCTAGCACCACGTTCTCCCAGGTTTCGCGATCAATCAGCGCCAATGAGAGCGTCGTGCTAATACTGGAAATTATCACTACATAGTATAAATCCAAGTCGCTAATTCTGTCTGTTTGTATGTTTGTCCGCTATTATCTCCTTAAATACGTAACGGATTTCAATGCGGATTTCACCTTCTTTAAGGTAATTTTTTAATTTAAATTTGTAGGTTAGAACATTTAGAAAAAGTTGTCTTAACTAAGTTAGATTAAAAACGATGTTTTGGGAACAAGTCGGGCAAAATTACACCATTGCGAAGCGTGGGCGGGTCTCTAGTATAAAATAAATGTAAATCATAAGATAACTGTTTGGCCCTAAAGTAAGCGCAAGCTTGTATTAGTTTGAACCATATAATGTAAATGTAGTATTATCCTAGTTTCACCCTGATACGCATAATATACAAAAAATACATTTTAATTATTTTCATGACTAAAGCCTCGCTGTTGTTTTTCCATCAGAGTCTACACAAATCAAATTTATATCTGATTTCTATTCGATTAACTCAATAAAATGCAAGCCAACCATCATACAATGTTCCAATTAAAGTACAAAAACACATCAATAAATAAAACATAATTAGCAATCTCAACCCAATAAACTTTACACAAGCACTTATGATTTTGTTACCACTTTACTAATCATAATATTTCTTTCAGAATATTTTTATGATTTTAATTTTGTTTTTTGCAGACTTGTACGTTTTTATACGTATAACTTCATTCACCTGTTTTTCTTTTTCTATTTTTATCGTAAAAAGAAAAATAAACTTACTTTTACTTACTTTGTATAATTTAAGGTGCTTTTAATAATTTCAGTCGCATATGACTCAGACATTTTGTAAGTCGATATGTTCGTCGAAATGTTCGTTAATGCTGTTTTACCTGAAATAACAAAACATTTTTTCAATCGTCTTCGTCTACATTTTTATATTTAACTACTAATTTTATCAGTTTATTACGAATTTATTAGATTATATTACCGATTAACTTTTATATTAACTGAATAGCTTTTTTTCATAGAAAATACCAAAGTTTTATATAAAAAAAAACAAACTATAAATTAATTGATAACTAATAATATACATACTTAGTATATAATATTGATACAAACTTACTTGTACTTGTTTTTGTTTCTTCCCCAATATTATGCTTATTGCCTTTGCGCCTTGAATTATTGTCCTCTATATCCGACATCAACTCTGAGTCAAACGAAGTTGTTTCTGTGGTAACATATGTCGTGGAATACCGAACAGTTCTATTCGGGTTAAATGGTTCTATGTCCAAGAGAGTTTCAGTCGTGTATTCTTTTTTCGTTATCGACATATTTTTTGGGATATCATCTGGAATCGTCGAGTGCTGCGATGCTCCCTTTTTAGTCGTAGGAGAAGTGTCGTTAAATGCTTTTACTTTAACATTTAGATGAGTGGTTGGAGATGTAATCGATTTTGCTGTATTCTGAATATCGTTGGTGTTCTTATTCATACTTTTAGTAGTTTTGTTGAATATTTTCTTTACTGTAGTAATTCTGCGACAAAAAACCTTTGGTAACTAAACAGATAATTAGACAATTAAATATTATATTGATAATAGAATATTCAATAACATACCTTTTAGTTGGCTTGCCATTTGTGGTTTGTTTTCTGGTAGTTACATCCAAAAGTAATTTATTTATGTGAGCTGTAATAAAAGCAACATTTGAAATAGTATTATTAATTTTTTATGCTATAATTACTGTTTGCAACAGCTTCATGTATTAACGCTACATTAACTAACTATTTAAACATGATTGATCACTTTATAATCAATGCTAAGGTAAAAGTATATTTCAACTTTATTATTTTATTACTAAGATAAGTTGTTAAATTTAGTTTTAGAGAGTTGTGTTGTGTACCTTTTTCCTGTGTATGTTTATCAATTTGTGTATATCTTGATGTCGTTTTATGGTGTTCCCTAGAAAAGCATTTTAAGGAATTAAACTAACTATCAACACTATAAGTTGATACTTTTTGGTTCATAAAAATACTCACTTGTGTTTTTTGGTTTTCGAAAATAAATTCCAAAATGTTGTGTAAGTATACGGTTTTTTAGATGCATGATGATATCTGTGAATTAATGTCGCCATTTTATAAAGCTTATGTCGTGAATAATAACCATTTATTTAATAAATTTTATCAAAACCTTTCACTGTTTTTAGATTTTATGACCTTTGATTTAATCCGCCTAGCACGTTAAAATCGAAAAGATTTCCGTCGCCGCCGTCTTTGAAAAATTCCACCAAAGGGTATTCGGTTGTTACTGTTTGATGGTCACTGTAATAATTAATTAATTATTATTTTTTACGAAAAACATGAAAGTTGACTAAATATTGATTTGTAATTAAATGTTTATAATTAAAAAAAAATGCGAAAACAATTATTTAGGTAAGTACTCCTAAAGCGTCAGTTAAGAACAACTTTAGGGGTATTTTAGTTGAATAAAGTATGGGTGTCAATTGTGTTTTGCCTGAAAAAATACTATCCGAAAGTTAAAAAGTTTTTCTTTTCTAAAGCGTTTTAGTAAATTGTTAGGTTAGTACCGCATACGAGAATCAGTATTATCTTTCTTGCCAAACATGTCTTCGAATATTTTGTTTGGGATATGTCCACTTATGTTTACGATTGGCACTTCTATCGCCATGGTTTCCCGGGTCGATGGGACATAAGATGTGGTGGTGGATGCCTTTGTTGTTTCCTCATCACTTTCAGTATCACTGAAAACAAACGATGTAAATATCTGCTGGATAATTATATTAAATTCAGTAAGAGAATACATGTCTCATTTAATAACTATTTGTTCTTTGTCTCGGTTGTGGTCTAAGCTAGCGAAGCTTGACACTGTTGTTATTACAGTTTATTTGGTTAATAAATAGTTAAAACTTTAGATGTATACCTTACCTTAACGGGAAAAGATAAGTCTAGTTTTTTATATTAAAGTTAGTATAGAAACTAAACGCAAAATTCCATTAGTAATAAACTCTATAAAATTAATACTACTTTAATGCCTGGTAGACAAATACAGCTTACTAAATTGCACACAAAAGAAGAAATACGGTTTACCTTTCCTCTTCCATAGTGGGAGCCTCGGTCGTAGTCGTGGTCTGTAAAGTGTAGATATTGGTTGGAAGCGGCTGTGGTTTCCGCAGAAACTCGGGTATATTCCCCCAATAGCCTCCGAAGGTGTCTGGTATATCGTAGACCACGATCTGCTTGGCATCGATGGAACACGGCGACTTCAGCTGGTCCTCGTCGATGTCTTGCATCGCCAGGATTATGTTGTTGCCGAAGTCAGACCTTGAAAGATTTATGGTAAGTAATTTGGTTATTCAGATATATAATAAACATCAACTAAAGTATCGATGGAATATTTATAGTCTTAACGTGCAGTATAGGTACCAAATAGGTGTTTTTAGTATGTAAAATTACCTTCGAAGATAATATAACCGTGATATTCTAACACTGTTAAATTGTTGATTAATAGTAATATCATATTTTTTGCATAAGTTTTTTTTTAGGTATATTCTTTTTCTTGTTTTATTGCATTTGAACGCAGACAATTTTTAACGACATTTATTGTTAAAAGAAAACATATAGTAAAGCATGTTTTTGATATGTTTGTAAGTTACATAATCAGCCTGATGCTCCTTGATTTTTGTTACTTTGATTTTTATTGCAATAAAGAGTTAACTAAACTAACAGGCTTTAATGCGACTCTATACTAATGTGCAAAGAAAATAATATTCAAACCTGGCTATTAAGAAGCATGAGTATGGCAAGACTGCTCTTCTGAATTGAAATATCTGTGAACTAGACTGCATGACATGTGATCCTAGGAACACAGACAGGGGGAGTCCCTTACGGCAGTGTTCGGTCAGGTCCTTACGGGTTGTGTACTTCTTATGTTGCATCAGCTTACCTAAAGCATTTACACTTAAAAGTAGAATAAGAAACGAGCGTGCGAATAGGGACATTTTTATTCCATGGCCATTAAGATTTTCTTGTCTCAAGTTAGGTAGGTATATAAATAGTAGGTGGGCTATAGACATAAATACTTAATAAAGCTAATAAATATCTACTCATAAGAAAAATATAAAAAGTGCTAACTAATATGTAGGTAGGTCGTGTTCGAGTTAATTTTGGTAAAAATTACTGCAAAATTTAATGTAGGTACTCTTAGGTTGACATACTTTATTATTTCAAATTTCTCAAAATCTTAATATATTTTGTATAACAGTACCAACTACCTAATTAATAAAACATGTAGATAATCGCTGTGCAAGTTACTTTCGCCAAAAAATTGATCGACCAGAAACTTCTGCTGTTATTTACATTCCCGTATCTTCAAAGATACTCGCGTAGTGCTAATTTCATATAAATACTCCAATGCTATAATGCATCCTATAAAACCCATGAAGCAAATAATATAAGAGTCCATATTAATCACAAGAGTGACGCACGCGCATCGAGACGATAGGGGTCGCGTGACCCGCAGCGCATTCAGTTTTTTACTCCATGGTGGAAGGGAGATAATCGGGGTTTGTTAGAATTTGAAAATGAAACAAAGTGATGGAGAAAATAAATAATTATATCTTTAAAACTTCCTTTAATAAATAAGTACCTATACTTTTAAAACCCACATTCTTCAAGATAAAGTTAAACATTAAGTAAATCGCGTTCGTTGATGTCTTTTATATTGAGCTCTAAGTTTAAGTACGTATTAACGTTTTCTAAAATCATGGATAAAGACAGCAGCATAAGAAAAATGAGAAAGCTGAGAAAGTGAAGCTTCTTATAAAAATGTATAATGCTCTGTTCGGTAGTACATAGATAGATAGATGAATCTTTGTGGCATAGAAACAAAAATTTAAAAATCAATAACAATAAAGCATTTCTTCCAAACAACTAGTGATGTTAGGGACGAAACCACAGATATAATAATACTTAAACGAAACGAAACTTAAAACCAGCCAAGTGCGAGTCAGACTCGCACACGAAGGGTTCCGTAGTACCTATCATTTTCTACCTGTTTATTAAGATCGAGTAAAAATAGCTTAAAAATTACGTTTGTTGTATGGGAGCCCCCCTGTAATATTTACTTTATTGTTATTTAATTATTTATTTTGAAAGGTAAAATACAAGTAAATATTCAGTGAAAATGTAAAGCGTCTTCCTGTTACCGTTTTAATATCGAGCCAAAAAATTCTAAAAAAACACGTTTATTGTATTGTTGGGGACCCCCCCTAATATATATATATGGCGGCAACGGAAATACCTACATCATTTATGAAAATTTCAGCTGTCACGACTTATGAAATTTCAGCTAGCTATCACGATTTATAAGATACAGCCTGGAGACAGACAGACAGCGGAGGCTTAGTAATAGGGTCCCGTTTACCCTTTGGGTACGGAACCCCTTAAGAGTAGACGCAAATACCGAATCATAGAGTGCCATGAAAAAAATACCTACGACAAATATTATATGGCATACATTTATCTATCCTGTTTTACTCAAATAAATAAATAAAACTTATTCAAAATAGTTCTTCTAAATCCAGGTCCCCGAAAACGCATGTAGAGAAAGATGAATTTCAATCCCTACTTATATAATATTATACATGCGAAAGTAACTCTGTCTGTCTGTCTGTCTGTTACGCTTTCACGCCTAAACCACTGAACCGATTTTGATGAAATTTGGTATGACGATAGAACTGAACTTGGGAAAGGACAAAGGATACTTTTTATCGCGAAAAAAAGGGTAGAAGGCGTTAAAATAAATGAATGGTTAAAATAAATGAAACTTTGTATGAAAGTTTGTTATTGTCAAACTGATTTTGATGAAATTTGGTATGAAGATGGAGCTGGACTAAGGAAAGAACATAACATACTTTTTAATACGAAAAAAGTGGTCAAAGGGTTTGAAATAGGGGATGAAAGTTTGTATGGAAGTTCTTTATTGACAATCATAAAATCATGTAAGATTGTTTAATTGTTTAAGACAAATTTATGTATCGAATAAAAAAAAAGGTAAACAGGAAGGAAAAGGGAGGGGGGAAAGGGGGACGCGTATCGGGCGGTAGGCACCTAAACCACTTACCTAACCAATTTTGACAAATAGTCTAACTCTTGGGAAAGACTATAGGCAATTCCTTACCATGTCCAGCGATATGTCCGAATTCCACGCGGGTAACCTATAGTACTGCAAAGTTTAATCCAAATCCGTCCAGTAGTTTTAACGTGAAAGAGTAACAAACATCCATTCATACATCCATACATACTTACAAACTTTCACGTTTATTAAGGTAAGGCTCATCCTGACTACCATTACTGAACTAAGGGATCTTTTGCGCATTCTTCGTAGTATAAAACTTGGCAATGCGTTAATTTTCTTCATTGCAGTTAGTTCATATTAGAGCGAGTTGTATTGCCAAATAAAAAACAGATCAGCTGATATACTGGTCCGAAATTGCTGTCAGCGCGCTTTCTGCACTATTTGCGTGCACACGGTTGGTCCATTAATACGAACGTTTGCATACTCTGAGCAATCTGACGTCATTAGTGACGTCACCGTTCAGTGCTCACAGTGCAAACAAAAGATAGGTAGTGCACTGTGTGCAGCAATGTCAGATGGATGTCAGTCAATGTCAAACTGACAACTGAATACTTTAATTTGTAAGATCTAAACTTTTGGAAAAGTTTTATTGAACTTATATTGTTTAAATTAAAGATATTTAGCAGATTCATCGGAAAAACCTCGACATGCAATCTTACTGACCCATATTAAACCACCTGTCATTTTGACAGAACGTTCAAGCATATGTTCGTACCAACAAGTGGACCAAATTGATTTCAGTGCTAACGTTTGGGAGTAATGAAATCTTTTTTGGTCCACGAATGTGCACGCTTACCAACGTTTTCACGTATTCTATTAAAGGACCACGACATGATTGTCAACTGTCACAAGTCGTTTTTGACATAAATAATGTCTACAAATTCACGCTCGAATTTCCCAAAGCACGAAGAAAACAAGAGCTTCGTAATTTTTCTTCCAGGAAAATTGTTTATTTATAAATTAAAATCAGCATTTCAAGATGACCATAGTAGATTACGTTGCAACTTTAGGACAGAATCCATATTTTGGTGCAGGGTTCGGCCTATTTGGTTTGGGAGCCGGTGCCGCAATATTGCGAAAGGGGCTTCAAGCATCTGTGTTACTATTTCGGAGGCATTGTATGATTACCCTTGAGGTGCCATGTCGTGATAAGTCTTATCAATGGCTCCTTCAATGGATTACCAAGGAAGGAGCCAAGCAGACGCAGCATCTTAGTGTTGAAACCACCTTCTTGCAAAAGGACACTGGGCAAATAAAAACAACTTATGAATTTATTCCTAGTGTTGGGCAACATTTATTTAGGTATTATATACAAACTCAACATAGAACATATGTTTAGGGCTCTGCACCTTTAAAGCAGAGTGTTTATAACATCACTATTTTTAATGTTCCAGATACAAAGGTACATGGATAAGAGTCAACAGGACTAGGGAACAACAGACTCTAGATCTGCACATGGGTATTCCGTGGGAGACTGTGACTTTGACTGCTTTTGGATGGGACAAATCATTATACTATGGCATATTGGAAGAGGGTAAGATATCTTTTTACTGTTGTTAACAAAACAATCTTGTTAATAACTTACTTCTATCCATTTTTGACATATAAACCTATGAGAATTGATATAGTGATTACTGTGAGATTCACCATATATCACTCTAATATGGAGCATCCTCATGAGACAACTATTTGCTACAGTCATTTTTTAGTATTACAGCTAGTCACTGTTGCAATATTGTACCAAATCTGATCATTAATACCTATTTCATACATGAATGGATGGATTACAAGTAATGTCTGACTAATCAATTTTATACCAACCCACCTTTAATATTATAAACTAAAATAACTCAAATTTCTGAGAATTGAGTAATTGTAATAAAACAAAAAATATTCATTTGTAATTCAAGATAGCGCAGATAGTATTTTTTTGTAATTCCAACTTTTAAATTGGAATTACAAAATTAAGGTTGGAGCAAAGTTGATGAAGCAAAGTTCTCAAACTTCAAATGTTAATATCTCGAAACTTGTAAAATTGAGTTATTTTGGTTTTTTATTAAAGGTGCACTATGTTAATATAAAAATTCAATATCATGTTACTGTATGACTTACAATATTCTTTTCTTTCTTAATTTCAGCTAGAATAATGGCTCTGAAGCAGCATGAAGGCATGACGTTAATGTACACAGCAATGGGGTCCGAATGGAGGCAATTTGGACACGCTCGTAGAAGACGGCCATTGCACAGCGTAGTTCTCAGAGCAGGTCTAGCAGACAAAATACTTGCTGATTGCACAGACTTTATCAATAATCCACAATGGTACACTGAACGTGGTATTCCATACAGAAGAGGTAACTTTCAAAATTAAAATAAAAAATAACATCAAATTTGACTGGTAAACTTGTAGTTAACACAGTCAATATAGAATTATAAATAACAATTTTTTGTATACATGAAAGTGCAGGGTTCAATCCCCACTTGGGTGTACTATCACGCACTAACAGTGAGGGAAAACATCGTGAGGAAACCCACATGACTTGATGATCATCCATCATGTGCATCCACCAACCATAATAATGTACGTGCATAATATTTTTTTTTACCTTATGTACCTTGACAATACCTAACTTTAAGTATGTACTTTTATTGTTTTTATTTATTTATGTTTTTAATTATTCATTTTACTTTTTTCTGTACTGTTTTCTCGTTCCTCCTCTCTCTGTTTTAACTTATTTTTGCCAACAAATTAGCTGTTTTGTGAGGTTCCTTAGTGCCTTGTTTGGCCCAGAGTAGTCATGCTCGCCTAGAAAGTTACTGGGGCGGTGGCGTTGTGTCAACGGGTCGCCCAACTCCCTCTAATATGGTTGAGTAGGACGATGGCTGGAGCACACGTCATACTTGTGATCAGGTGCCGCCTTCGGGAAACGGTCTGCTCTGGTTCCGAATTGTGGCGCGGGAAATTTCCTCAATTACTTACTAGCATTTTAATATTTTTTAACTTTAATAATATTGAGCGAAGAGCTACGAGAAAATAATTTATATGTTCACTGTATGTACACATTTTAAATGAATATAAATTATGATTGTATAATTTTGAAAAGAGTGCCGAGAGTTTTTTCCGCCAGCTTTTTCTCTCGGTCTACTACGGCCATTGCTGATGAATGTAGGGGTGTCCCGTGACATCTTTTTTTATTTTTATTTTACGCTTTTGATAATGTATAAGAGATTAGTTTTTAATCCTACATACAATAAAGTATTTTCATTTTCAACCCACACCGAGCCAGCGTGGTGGATTATGGCTCAAACCCTCTCACTATCCGAGAAGGTGGCCTGTGCTCAACTATTGGGATACTGTAGTTACATTACTGTAGTACATTTCTTTTACTACACAAATTTCATCAGAGTCTTGCTTGCAAAAAGCTATTCCACCTTTTTTTATTTTTTCAGGATACTTATTATATGGACCTCCAGGTTGTGGCAAATCTTCCTTCATAATGGCTTTAGCTGGGCAACTAGAATACAATATTTGTGTATTGAACTTATCAGAGAGAGGTCTCACAGATGACAGACTAAATCATCTCCTCAGGTAAAATCATACTAATAATTAAACATGTTACAGATTGTGAGTATGTATGGATGTTTGTTACTCATTCACGTAAAAAGCGGGCGGCCACCGTCAGTGGACAAATTAAAATTTCTATGCAAAGTAATAGCACAATGCTATGTTACTTTTTACATAAGGTCTTTAAACACATAAATTATTTAGGTACTTGTACAGTACAACAGTCCTTGCTGCTGCCATATTCTTATCCTTATATAATTGTAAAATTTCTTCGTCTTCTTGTCTGCTCTGCTTTCACCACGAAACGGCTGAACCAATTTTAATGCATTTTTGAATTGATATAGTTTAGCAGCCTGGGATAAAAATAGGTTACTTTTAGTGTGAGAAAAAGTCTCATTGCCCCGGAAAATCAGTTTTATCGCTGACTAAGTCGAAGCCTACTAGTACTGTATTATTGTTATTTATCCTTACAGTGTAGCACCGCAACAATCAATAATTCTACTAGAAGACATAGATGCTGCGTTTGCATCGCGAGAGGACACGCCCGCACAGAAATCCGCCTACGAAGGTCTTAATAGAGTGACTTTTAGTGGACTACTCAACTGTTTAGATGGAGTGGCTTCCACTGAGGCCAGGATAGTGTTTATGACTACGAACTATTTAGATAGGTAAGTCGAAATGTTGCATGACCTAGCTAGGCTAACTAAAAATTATGGTGTGTTAGAGTAACTTTAGCAGATGATGTATTGTTATTGACATTTGAATTGAAAATGTTGTATAAAAAAGTCGTGACTAAACCAACCTCAACTTTTGGGCAATTTTAGCTTCTACCGCTTGTCAAAACCACAAGTTCGATTAAATTAATATTAGTAGTGTTACACTTAATAAAAAAATAATGATAACTCGATGCGGCCCACAAGCCAGGCTTTTACACAGGTTCTCGTGCTAATGTTGGATGAATTGTATGATTATATTCACCCAAACTTAGATTAATGGTTAAGAGTTAACTAAGAGCTCTTTTTTAGGAGTCAATATTATTAATTTGCAATATTAATTTACACCATTTTGATCAAAGCCAAACATCTGGCTTTGCGTGACGCAAGAAAATGCATAAATATTCTCTTTCTTACAGGTGCATAATGATAAATGCACATAAAATTCTGTAATGTTTAAGCTTATATTGTAATGTTTCCAGGTTAGATCCAGCTCTAATAAGGCCTGGCAGAGTTGACATGAAAGAGTTTGTCGGGTATTGCGATGAAGAGCAAGTTGCTCTCATGTTCCTCAGGTTTTACAAGGGGGAAAGTGCAGGAGAGCTTGCTCAAATGTTTGCCAAAAGGTAATATTTATATGTAATTATGTAGATAATATTTATATGTATCTCTGTCTTAAAGTAAGTAGAATAAAACAAAGTGAAGATCTAAGTCGAAGCTCAAATTATGTTACGTTTGTACAGCCATGAGTGGCGACAGCTTTTATAAACGTGAAAGTTTGTAAGTATGTAAAGATGTATGGATGTTTGTTACTCTTTCACGTAAAAACTACTGGACGGATTTGGATGAAACTTTGCGGTAATATAGGTTATACATCAGAATAACACATAGGGTAATTTTTACCGCGGGAAAACTTCTCATTCCCACTGGAAACCGACTTGCGGCGGGCGGCCACTAGTCTAACATAAATGTTATTTTTTCAGAGTGATTGAAACAAAGAAAATAGTCAGCCCTGCACAGATTCAGGGATACTTCATGTTCCACAAGCATTCTGAACCGGAAGAAGTGGTTAAAGATATAAACACGATATGGACACTTGGATAGAATATAGATTTTGTATCAATAGGTGGCTTATAATTATAATTCTGTACAAAGTGAAAAATAATATTGTTACTGTGGTAGTCAAATATAGGTATTTTAAGTTTATACCAAATAAAATAATATTAGAGTTTTTGTTAAGAGTTTGTTTTTATATTCAATGTATGTAGGTTGTTAAAACTATAAAAGTAATTCAATTAAAAACACGTAAAGGATTTTACCACTTTCTAATAGTAATTTTTATAAAGAGGAGTGATTTGATTGTTTGTTTGAATGGAATAGACTCCGAAGCTACTGAACCGTTAAAAAAAAACTTTCACGATTAGAATCCTACATTAACCCTGGTAAACATAGGCGTAAAACTTATTACCGCGGAAAAGAATCCCATTCATGGGCGAAAAATATTTTTGCTACGAGTAAACTTCAGGGTGGAAAGGGCAGTAAAAGATATAAAAACCAGGTCTCACTCTTAGTTCCCATTGCAGTAAAATTGGACGAAATGCGCTGAGCACTAGTCGCTTGCTTGCGCCGTTTCACAATGGCCCCGATTCTGAAGACACTCACTTAACCGACTCCTTGCCACCATCATTTTTCGAGCCTTTCCTCCGTGGCCCCATACAAAATTCAATGACGCGCTAGTCGCGTCACGGGCCCTCCTAAATGATGACGCACCTAACGCGTCGTGGGCCACTGGTGATGTTATTACGCTATTTTAGACAATTTCAACTAAAATAATACAAAGTGAGACCTGTTATTGTTTGTTTTGTTTCATTTATTAGTTTAGTGTATTTAAAAGTGTCGATCTACATGTTTTATACGAGATGGAAGCAGTGGCGTAACAATAGGGTGGCAACGGTGGCAAAATGCCACGGGCCCCCGACCCAAGAGGGCCCCTGCTCAAGAGCGCCCAAGAGCTCAAATTTTTTTTCTTACAATGTTCCTCTGTTGATTTTATTTTATTTGAAAAGTATATTTTTAAAAGTTCTTTTTATAATCCAAAGTGAGACAACTAAAGACCATAATAAGTACAATTTAAATTTAATCGTAATTTCAGTGTTTTGAAGGTCTCCACTTTAAAAGTTTCAAATGAAACTGATCTTTTTAAGAGCTGATACATCTGAATCATTTATTTATTTATTTATGAGACCTTGCTGATTTATTAATAATAAAAAAAATTCAACACACTTGCTCGGAAAGCTCGCATTATTACATCGTTTTTAGGGGCATAAACCGAGCTTATTACACACTCGTGCATAATAGGTAATATTACACACTAGTGCGTACTTGAATAATCATTACAAAGTTAAGGTACTGCCGTATTGCAAATTATATGCTTACAAATAGAGCATTTTCAGTTAGATCGGATAATACAGTTTTTTTTTTTGACAAAGAGGTTTAATGCCACTGAAAATAAATTTATATATTTAGAATAAATATGGACGGTATTAGAAAAATAAACATATACTGGTTATTATTAAATTATGGATAATAAACAGTATTCTTTTACGAAATAATTGTATTTTTTCTCAAAAAGTATATTTTGAAATAGGCTGTATGGCGCGTCCAAAGAATAGTTAAGCGTTAATTCTCGATTTCTTTATACGGGATGTAAAAGAACTTCCGAAAACAAAAACTGGACATTGCTGGAGGATGCTATGTTATTTTAAACAATTTTTTTTTATCAGATTTTCCAAAATTGCATTAATACTAACATTGATTTGCGATGATTTCAAATTAAATAGGGTTTTAATTTAATTTGCAATGTAAATAATCGCACCTGAACCGACAGTTGATGTGTGAGCGATGATTTCAAGCGGCGAATATGACTTTTCAATCATTAATAACTTTTTAAAATTGAGTTTTCTGTTAGTGAATTCAGTTACTATTGAGGCTCAAGAATACATGGTTTCAGGCTTCGGAAGTGGTCTTTTTACACCCGTTATTTAGTTTGCATTTGTTGCTGTGTAGGAAACTTTTTATGCAAAATATATTTGTATTGGTTCAGTGGTTTAGGCGTGAAAACGTAACAGACAGACAGTCAGACAGACAGACCGACAGACAGACAGAGTTACTTTTGCATTTATAATATTAGTAGGGATTTCCTCGCAAGTGTGTTGAAAAAATGCATATGGTACTCGTTAGCAACATTTTCATTATACACGAGGCTGATTTATGCCCTCGCCTGCGCCTGTGGCTCGGGCTGCAACCCTCAGCCTCATGTATAATGAACAATTTTACACACTAGTATCATAACATACTATTACATTTTTGGAATAAATAAATGTGTCCAAAATCAAATCAAAATCAAAATAAAAATTCTTTTATTCATCATAGATATGTAACATATACTTGATGAACGTCAATGTTACAAATTAGACCGAGAGAAAAAAGCCGGCGGAAAAAAACTCCCAGCACTCTTTTTGGAAATTATAATAAACTAAAACTAAAATTGTCAAAAACCTTTTCAAGAAACTCTATGAGACAAGATTAAAGTTATGTAACTTTAACTTGGCCATTCTGTCTATTAAAAATTATATGACGCGAACCAGAAAGCTCGAAAAAAAGATTTTTATTTATAAATATCGTATATAAATTGTATTGCAATTTTTATTTAATTTTAAATGTATGCAGATCTTTTCACGATGTTCCTTCACCGAAAAGCTAGCGAATAGATGATGAAAGCATTGAGATATTTTATTCTATGGATGAATGTAAAATCTCTAATACGCATAGCGAGCTAGCGTGGGGGCTAAAGACCATTCCTCTCGCCGAAGAGAGGAGGCCTCTGGCCCTTAGTGGGGTATATACCTAAAACGTGTAATTGAGAACACTAAAATGCTCAAAGTTTATTAAAATTGAACTGAGTACCTACAACGTGACGTTTTTTACTGTTGATACCATCTGGGCCCCGTCATAAGAATTTGCCACGGGCCCCAGATGGTATAGTTACGCCACTGGGTGGAAGGTATGTTATAGATTTCCACCATTGGTTGTCAACCTGTGGGAAGTATTTTATCGCAAATCAAAAATCTTCCGTTTTTACATCTAAACTATTCATTGGTGACCAAAACATAGTGATTATTTTTATAGATTTGCTAAGTTCGAATCCTGGCTTTAATAGTAACACTTTTCAATAATTAGTAGGATAAACAGTTACCTGTAGGTAGGCACCCTATGGTTGACAACCACTGGCAAATTTAATTTCCAAAAAAATATTGTGGCCCTTGATATTGGTGTTCCTAATGAGTTAATTTTTATATAAAATGAGATATTTTATTGATTAAATCAAATAAAAATTTGAATTGTAACTATTTTCTAATGACGCATCTCTCGCGTCATGGGCAAATTTAAAATATCGTATCATATTATTAGTCCTCAGCGAATTTTGTTAAATTGTACAAAGATGAGGACTAAATTTAATAAAATATACCTGTATTTTTCTTATACACAGCATGGGAAAGGGACGGCGATATTTTAAATTTAGTTTAGTATTTAGGTTTCAGAATCGGGGCCAAAGTACGCAAATTTTAGATGGACAGAACTAAATTGATTACACATCTGTCTTATACTATTGCTGAGTAAGTGGTGGCAATATTTTATAGTTTAATTAAGAATCTGCACCAGTGTGAAACTATTAGTGGTGTTTCTTCCCCTAACTACTTAAATGAGTTTTACCCCTCATAATCAACTTCTTAAATATAGTAAATAACTTTTTTTACCGTTAACTGAACGACATAGAATAGAACTAGAAAAAACTGAAAAGCTTACTACAATTGCTGGTTATTGGCCATTTTTGTTGTTTTATCTACAAATTAAACACATTAAGTACTTATAGAATAAATTTTAATTATGAAACTTAAGATATATTTAACATCAGCTATATAAATATTTTTTACATGTAAACATCAGTACATATACAAAACATGTACTTTATTTGTGTTAGTTAACAATAATCCATTAGCTAAAAATCTAGGTAGGTATAGGTGGGCATAGATACCAACTAATTAAACTAACAGAAAGTTTCAAACAATTTTATAACAAAGTTTTAAAGTCAAATAAACAATTACTGCAATACTAATGTGGAGTCTGTATATTAAGGGTTACAAAAGATAGCTAGCTTTTGCCCGCAGCTTCGTATGAGTTGACCATGATACTCTTTGCGTCTTTTATTTTGTTTAACTATCGTTGATTAATTGTAATTTTATCAAGTAAAAAATAAAATTAACACGTAAAATAATATCAATAGAGCACAATTATAAGCTGTTGTTTTTATCTGTATAAGCACGAAATTTCATCCAAATCCATGTAACAAACATTTATAGGATGTATACATTTTTGTAATATCCAATACATGCAAATAATATAATCATTTCTATAGTACCAAACAGGCATTATATA
The DNA here is from genome assembly GCA_916618145.1 of Emmelina monodactyla. Taxonomy (NCBI): domain Eukaryota; kingdom Metazoa; phylum Arthropoda; class Insecta; order Lepidoptera; family Pterophoridae; genus Emmelina; species Emmelina monodactyla. The sequence continues at coordinate 6,454,095 of OU745304.1, read as the reverse complement.
TTTTACGGTACATTAATATAATAACAATAAGCAAACACAACTTTAATTATAATTTTAAAACAAAGCCAATCATTTATTTTATGGTAAACAATGTATTTTGGACATTAAGTTAATCAAGTATTTTAGCCATAAAAAATGGATAAACCTCTAATTTAGAGATAAAAATAAGCTGAAAACTCGCACAGAAAGGGGTTTGAAAAATTTTGTATAGAGCGTGGCATAGTCGCTTCGCCATTTGGTTTTTTTCTAAATCGCGGCGCAATAAAGTGGACATGGAAACAAACAAAAATGTTATATAACATAATGGTCTAACCGTCACGATTTAAAAAAAACAAAATGGGGTAGGGTAGGGAATCATGCCAATGACTTTCCAACCCTTTTCTCATAAAGTAAAGACGGGTATAAAGGTCTCACAACATTTTGAAGAAATAATTGAAAATTTAACGCTCTACGCATGTCTTAATGCAAACAAATTTTAGAATGGCGGGACTTGAGTTTAACTTGGAATTAGCACCATTATCTTTTAACTGAGGCGAAACCCTATGACAAAAACATACAGCCGGCTGCGTTAAAAAGTATAATAACTTTATTTGCTGACATAGGAACTGCCTTTAAAGTTTTTATTAGAAGTTGTAAAAATTGTTTATTTTTATAAATAAAGTAAATCATAACATCATTTCAATTATTTGTCTTATTTACTTTTTACATGTTAGGTCGTACATATGTTTTTGCAAAGCCAAAGTCTAAACTTAATGCCATCCAAACATACACACTACTAAATTGTTCATATATCACAAGGGGCAGTGTTTTTAATTGATGACACCCAATACTATACAGGTATTCACAAATTTCAAATTTTCGGAACGTTTTTTGCCATCTATGATTCGTATAGATGATTTTAAGTTTTAAAATGTCTAGCGATCTACATTTGCCACCTTTACGATTCTACGAATTGCCACCAGAGCTATTCAATCTCACAAGCAACTGCGACAATTCCACGAAAACTATTTATTTGCTAGGCATTCATTTTTTTCATTTCTATAGACTTGAGAAATCGGATAAAAGTGTTTGTATTCGAGTGAATTTCTCGACCTAACTTGAGAGCATTTTCCCACATTTTCGTAGCTACGTCACTTCTGAAAGTTTTGAGTATTTCCCATTGCCAGTTTGCAGACAACTTGGTAATGTCGATTTCTTCCTGCTTGGCGTCTCTTATTTTTATACAAAATTGATTTTCAAAGCACATTAACGCAGAGCATAGAACTATAGGGTGATCTTTTGCTTCTTCAGCGTAATGAACTTTGAATCTAATTAAACATTTAAAATGGCTGGACAAAAGTGTATTACATTCTAGTAATACTATTGAGTGTATTTGTAGTAAATTTTGAAAATATCTAAATGGCGAATCAGTCTTGCAATGCGGAAGCTCTATGGTATGTAGCATGATCAAATCATTGTTGGGGGCTAACGGTCGTGTTGGAGTATTTGTAACCTCGAGAATATATTGAGGAACCGTTCCCGTGACCCTGATTGGTACTTGCATGTTCCCGACAGAGCCTTGATGAGGAAAGTTAGATTGGTTCCAACCCTTGGGTGCCATCAACTCGGAAGCCGGTTTCACTTTGATTCGAGGTTTGGCGACCGGTTTAGTAGCGTTCCCGCCATCAACTGCAGCATTCTTTTTGCTTTTGCCGGTTTCAAAAGCTAAAGAAGTTGTAGAAGTTATAATAGGCATGCAAGTTTCCGAGTTTTCGTTGACGATCGCAGGAACCTGATTATGATCAAAAGCAGGCACTTCAATGTAATTCTGGTCACTTATCATCATATCACGCTTTTTAGGTAATTGTTTAGGATTTGCTACTGGATTTTCGTTCAACAGTATTTTTTGAAGATTGTGTCTCCCATCAATTTCGATAAATAGACCTGACGAATTCTCGGGTTCTGACACTTTTCTTAAGACGACTTTATCGACAGCCTTTTCGTGCTCGTTTGCTTGCACGTTCTGTGATTTAGCATCTGCATTACTTTTTCCTTTTTTAACAATTTCAGTTTGAACCACCTTGATAGGCTCTATTTGTTCTGCAAGAAAATCGGTCATTTTCTTCCAACCATTGTTATCAGCATTTTTCTTCAAGGATCTAAGCTGAGTGATTATTCTAATATGATTATTGTTTTCCTGAGGATTACCAGAGATATGTGTCCAGTCTATGTCTAAGTTTTTATAATCCATAAATCTAAGAATACCGTTACAATTGAATCCTTGTTTGTTTATTATTTTTCTTCCAATGCTTAAAATCTTGTGTTTTAACAAACTCTCAACATTAGCAGGTTGTTTAGCCTTTGTATTGCTTTCCTCAGATTCTACCTTTTTCATATATTTATTGTAACACATAGAAATAATGCTTTGAATAGATTTATAATCCGGGGTATGAGATTCAGATGATTGTATTTTAGTCTTTTTGTTTGGCGCAATACTTTTCGTGGACTCATTGTCCGATGAATCTATTATATCAATACATTCAGAAACGTCTGGAGCCATTTTCTGTTCAATACTGGCTTCTTTATCGGACTCGTTTTTGATCAAATCTTCATCTAAAACTAAGGTATCAGAAGAAAATATTCGCCGGCGCTTTGAATTAGATTTCCTAACAACAAATTCCTCATCTGATGAGGGTTCATTAGATTGTTTCTGTACATTGGTTTCAGTGGCGGTAAACTTTATAAAATAATGCTTATTGATCATATTTTGAACAATTGTTTTGTCATCCCACACAATAGTTTTTAGAGAACCGGTTCTATTAGGTTTATCATCAAACTTTTCAATGGACACATTACAACACTTTTTAAAGGCATCTTTATACTTTTGCATAAAATTTTCATGAACTCGTAGATGCCTATTCATATTAGATTTAGATTTAAAATTTTTTCCACATACTTTACAATAAAAATGTTTTAGCAACCCAACTTGCCATGGTTTTGTTTTTCTTTTTTTTGAGAGTTTTAATACTAATTTTGTGGGATTTACTTGCTCTGGTACTGGCGTTACTGATTGTTTTTCAGCCTCAATGGGATCAGTCGGTTCTGGAGTACTTTTTTGCTTTGTACCACTGTTGGTAGCGAGCTCCGATTCAGCTGTTTCATCATGTTGTTGACTCGATGACACGAATTGTTCCGATTTGTCAATCAATGTTTCCTAAAATAAAATAAATTGGTAATGTAGTGAATGCTTAGACACTCAGAAAAATGCAAATTTTGATATTATTATTCTTACAATGGGTTCCAACTTGTTTTTGTCTTTACTTTTCTCTCCTTGTACTTTATCATGAAGTGCATTTTGTTTTTCTTGAAATATTTTCTTGTGTTTGCTAAATTCGCTTAGTATTCCTTCACATTTTTTACATAGAAGTTGTGGAAGACCATCAAAAGAGTGAACCTAAAAACAAAACATTAAGTACACATTAATAATACCTAGAATTGCAGTGCAATTGCAAGTTATCATCATCAATAATTAATAAGTACAGAACAAGACAGTAAAGTTTAGTTGTAGTTAATGCAAGTGCATAACTAATATGATTGCTTCAAGCAGTTCAGGAAATTTTCTAGTTTTTTTAACTATTAATAAGAATAAAAGCAATCATTTAAACCAAATTATTTCTCTTTACCTACACAGCAAGCATTGATTTGTGTCAAGTGTGGATATAACTTTAGGATATTTTATTAGCAAGTAGGATTAACTGAATCTAAGTTAAGGAATTTTAGATTAGAATCTCGCAAAAGGTCTTATTATCTTGTCTACCTATGTTATGTTTGTAGGCAATATTAAATACTTACATTTATGTCAAAACAGAATTTGATTTGCTCTTGGACTGAAGGCACTATTTGGTAAACTCCTAACTCATCGAGGCAGAGACGGCAAGTGATAAACAACTTTGGGTCAACCTCAATCATAGACATAGTGAGGAATTCTGTAACAATATTAATAATTATGTAAATAGAAAGGCTATAAAGTTATTTATATTATGAAAAAAAAAAACACATAGTTTGGCTTCTTAGGCCCAAGTTTCTGATGAAGTAAGTAATGATAAAGTGTTGTCAACCCATATAGTAGAACTTAGAGTGTTAGGATCGTTAGGTAGCCAAACTCCTTTCAACATTCCTGTTCTTAAATATTGCGGATTCCCAGGTTGACACTTACCGGTTAAGAAAATGTCCTTTTACTCTTTATGGTATATCCCAACCAGTAATTGCTAAGATGGAATGCCTTATTATAAATTATTACATATTTCAAGAGAGAAAAGATATAAAGGTTAAATTCTCGTAATGCTTGATGTTACTTTCAACTCTGTCTTTCTGTTGATTGTGATTTGACAATCAAACTTGGCGCTCGTCGAATGAAATGAGCCTTCCGCAAATATTTGAATTCTATGACCAATTAGACTGGCTCATTTTATGACATTGACACATATATGGCGAATGAATGACTCTCATTTTGTGCATGAAACCAATGAATTTAGCGTTTATAAGCGACATCTATTGTCGAGTAGTTAAATATGTTCGTTAATCTATTCAAACATAGATATATTATTGACCTTCGCTTCGCTCTTACAAGATGAAGCACTGCCTGTAAACAATAACCCTGTTTTTGCGGCTCATTTTTATTTGCGTGGCAGCTCGTGTGTCAAAAAATACACATACTATTCGATAAGCTTCTGAATAGACCATGCGATGTTCTCGGAGTTAGTACTTAGGAACAAACCAAGATGTCGCTTAAATACAAACATATTTATTACTCATTACCTTTACTGAGTAATTTGTTACTAATACGTTAAAATTTACAAATTTGACAAAAAGGAAAAGACACAGCTGCATAAATGTTATTTTTTAACCGTTTTTGCAAAAAAAATATATAAGCCTATAAATCTTTAAACGACATCTAGGGCTGACCTCTGCAAGTTTTATACCTCAGTGACTACTATATAGTTATTATTTTTGTTATGTCAGATATTATGACACATAATGATTTTTTTTTTTTTGTTAGATTCTTCCGTCATGCGGAAAGGCAAAGAGACTATGCCCATACAGCCATGTCATCAATAATTTGGTTTTCTTCTTTCTTGTTGACTTAGTTTTGTTTAGTTTTCAATAAGAAGTAACATTGACGATATTTTATTTCCTCATAAACAAACATAATAAGGACCAAGTCCATGTCTTTAATAATAAAATGCTAATATATATTTGTTATGAGTATACATAAACATTTTCATCAGATATTACACACTGTAAATTTTATGAATTTATACATAGGTAAGTAGCATTCAGTTGTTTTTAAAAGTTCTTGAGTATTACGCGGGATATTTTCTAATGTTTTATAAATTTCTAATAGCTCATCAATGAAAATTAACCTGTCAATATGAAATTGAGGACATTCAAAAAATATATGATCCAATGACTGTACTGACTCATTACAATATGAACAACAAGGGGAAGTTATCATATTCATGCGATATAAGTGTTCATTAAAAGCAGCATGACCTATACGAAGACGACAAATTGTTGTATAAAAATTTCTATTTTTGAAAGAGCCCTTGGTAAACCAAGGAGACGAAATTTTTTGGTTACATACGGAATACCACTTGCCCTTTTCTTTAAGAGAATCTTGCCAAAATTGAAACCAATTATTAATCATTTGATTTTTTATTTCAGGAAGAAACTCTGAAATGGGAATTGCTATGTTTTTTAATTTGCAAATGTTGTTATCAGTATTTGTAATGATACTAGCTAATGTATCAGCTAATTCATTACCACTAACACCAATGTGTGCTGGTGTCCAGAAAATGACAATTTCTTTATGTTTCAATGATAATTTATAAATCTTTTCCCGGATCTCATATATAAAAGGATGAATTTTACTAGAAAGACGGGGATTATTAATAGCTTGAAGAACACTCATACTATCAGAAATAATAATCCATTTACCAGAAGAATCTACAGAACTAATCAAATCTAAAGCAAACAGAATAGCAGCAGCTTCTGCCGTAAAAATACTGCAAATATTGGACAGCTTATAACCATGTGCAATTTTCAAATTAATATCATAAGCCGCTATCGACACAGACTGAGATGTTTTTGAAGCATCTGTGTAAATTTGACGGTAATTAACATAGTATGATAACTTTTCATATACTTCATATTTATTTTTTAAATTTGTGTCTATAATGACATCAAATTTAAAAAACTTACTTTCATATGTTCCACTATAACAAGGTAAAATATCATACTGAGCAATATTTTCATTTTTCAAATAATTAATGAAATCAAAATTTTTACATAAATAAGAGTAATTAGATATCAAAATCTTTTTGTACAACGCATTATTAGAAGTTTTCATCAAATCAATTATGAACCTTCTTTTCAAATAATCAAACCTAAATTTAATGGGACAAGTGTTAGTTTCAACTTGCATTGAATTAATCGGAGAAGTACTCATGGCTCCTAGAATTATCCTGAGATTTTTATTTTGTACTTTATCTATTTTATTTATAAAATTATTGTCAGAAGCAAAGCAAAAAAAAGCATATTCAAAGTGACTTCTAACTAATGATTTAAACAGCATCAATAATATTTTAGGATCTGCACCAAAACGACAACCAGTAAGGCATTTTAAAATATTTGTAGCTTTTACAGCTCTATCTATCAATATTTGCACATATTTTTTAAAACTTAAATTTTGTTGAAATACTACACCTAAGAATTTTATTTCTGTACAGTTAGGAATAAGGTTACCATTATATACACATTCTAATTTACAATCTTTATCTCTAGAGAAAACAAGAGATTTACTCTTTTCTGTATTTACAGTTAAACCTAAGAAAGAAAAATAGACTTCAAGCCTTTTACAGGCATTATTTAAATTCGTTTGCACATCTTTAAGTTTTTTGCCAGAACAATAAACAACAAGATCATCAGCAAACTGCAGATTAGAAACATTTGCGCCTAATATCTCATTCAATTTATGAATATAAATTATATACAGTAGAGGGCTCAAGATGCCGCCTTGATTGACGCCTTTATAGGAATTACGTGGACCATAAAAGTTGTTACCCAATTTAACATAGACCATTCTTTCATTTAGAAAGTTATATATCCAAAGAACCATTTTTTTTGGAATTCTGAGTGATAGCAAGATATTAGCAAGCGTTTCTAAACCTACATTGTTAAAGGCTCCTGTTACATCGAAAAAATTACAAGCAAGATAATTCCGTTCCTTTATGGATTTATTTGCATCTAATAACAAATGTGCAATGCTTTCCCTAGCCGAGCGTCCACGCCGAAAACCAAACTGATTACTAGGAAGAATACAATTTGATTCGATGTAATATTCCAGACGTTGTTTGAGCAGCTGCTCAAAAATTTTACCAACACAAGAGGACAACGCTATAGGTCGATAAGAATCTGGACTATCAAGATCCTTCCCTGGCTTCAGTACAGGGACCAGACAATCAGTTTTCCATTGATTTGGTATTAAGTCATTTTCAAACAAAATATTTAAAATTATCAAGAATTTACATAGATTTTTATGACTGAGAAGACGAAACATTTTATAGGAAATACCATCTAAACCACAAGTTGTATCTTTTCTTGATTTTATGGCAGCAGTAAGTTCAGAAATTGTGAACGGATCAAGCAACGAAAGATTTTGTCTATGAAATTTGTTATCTGCAAAAGTAAAAGGTTTCGAGACATAGTCTGGAGTGTATTTTTTTAAAAAACTATTTACCCAATGATCATTTTCACTTCTAGAAACAAAAGTTTTGTTAAATCTGCGTATTTTATTCCAGACATGAGAAATTGGAGTAAGACGATTTATAGAATTGCAATAATCTTGCCAAGATTTCTGTTTTTCAAAGTTTATAGTCAATTTCTTAGAAGCCTGATTTTTTTTAAAAAGCAAATATTTTTCTACAGAAGGATCATTTTTGAAAGCAACAAAAGCATCTTTACATTTTTTAACAGCATCTGCACATTTGCTATTCCACCAAGGAACGGAATGTCTTGCCCTTTTTGCCCTAAAACCTGTAACGGAACGTGAGCATAAATGACAAAGATTTTGACATTGACAACAAGACTTTGTTTTCGTTTTTTGTTGTGACATAGATTTTTCAACTGATGCCAATAAAATATCACAAAACTGCAAATAACTTTCTAGTGAACATTCAGAATTAATCATAAAACTATTCAACGAAGTATTAACAATATTTACATACAAATCCCAATTAACTAAATTCAAGTTTAATTTCTTACTGACATTTTGAGAGTGAACACAATGTTCTGAAGATATAACTGGAGTTTGAGACAACAGAAGTTTAGTAATTGTAGGCAAATGATAACTTCCAAAGGAATCATCATGAACAGACCATTCACAATCCCATGATAAAGCTGGACTAACCAAAGAAAGATCTAAGCCATTTGGTCTCCAGGACGAAGTTCCTACAGTCGTGACTTCTCCTGAATTTAACAGAACAAGGTTATTTTCATCAAAAGAATCTAGTACTTCTTCACCTCTTTTATCCACTTTTTGACAACCCCAAGAAGTATGGTATGCATTGAAATCTCCAGCAATAAAGACTGGAGTTGGAAGACTATCAATTAATTTTGAAAATTTTAATTTTGAATAATGACACCTAGAAGGACAATAAACACTAACAAATGAAATATATTTACCACCTATTTTTATCTGTACAGCAACATTTTGTAAGGAATCATCAAAATAAGTATCAATTTTTAAGAATTGTAATTTGTTATGAATTATTATTGCAACTCCATTATGTGTATTACCAGTGTCATTTCTAACTATTGTGTATCCCTTTATGTTAAAGGTATGATGTGGTCTAAGCCAAGTTTCACTTATTAAAGCGATATCAACATCATTACTATAAAGAAAATATGTAAATTCAGATTTATTACTTTTAATGCTTTGAGCATTCCACTGAACTATTTTTAAATGAGCCATTAGGATGGATTATTAGCAGATGACTTTTCATAAATATCACTTAATATTTGTAAAATATTTTTAGTACTGATGGAAGTTTCCTTTGTTTTATTTAATGTAATTATTTTAACAATAGCCTCAACCAATAAATTCAAAGATTTATTATCTTTTTTCAAGTGACTGAGCAGGTCAAACTTTTGTCCTAAGGCTGGAAAACTCTCTGTATTTGCAACTGAAGCATAAGACAAAGAGGATAAACCAATTTTAATATCATTAATTTTTTTCTTTTTAATAGGACACTCAGCAGATATACTAATGTGATTTCCTCTACAGTGACAGCATGTAGCCTTTTCCCTAGGTACTGTACATTCTTTAAAAGAATGTGCATCTCCACATATTGAACATCTAACATTATTTTTACAGTACTTAGCCAAATGTCCATACCGTAGGCATTTAAAGCATTGTTTTACAGGTGGAATGTACATCTTAACTGGAAACCTCCAGCCTTGTAAATCAATATGATCAGGAAGATAAATGGCAGCAAAAGTTATGATTACTGTTTTAGTCGGTTGTAATTCAAAGTTTTGTTCATTTTTAACCTTCCTTTGAATTCTCCGAACAGAAATAATTTTTTTATTACTATTAATCACTCCAAAAATTTTTTGATTGGACCATTTAATGGGCACATTAGTAATAACACCAGTAATTTCAGTAGTTTTTGCAGGAATAGTTGCTTTGAGTTTATATTCTGATAACAAAGTCTTATTGTTAAGAAAACTATTTGCCAAATTTGCACGGTCAAAATGAACTGTAACTTTGTATTTATTAAGATTTTGCATATATTTTATGCCTTTTATATATTTCTTTAATGTTGATGATAAAGAAATCATATCTCTTGTTGAAATAGGTTTGGACTCATCGTTTGATTCCAAGAAGACAACGAAATCTGTAGCTGAAGAATCCTCAGGATACCGACGTGTATAATCGGGAACGAAATAAGTTTTATATGGATCGGACTTAGCTGAATTGCAGTCACTGTGCATGGAGTCGGAGTCCGAAAGCAGCGAGTCTTCCCCTGATATTACTGCCTCCTCCTTCTTTTTCTTGCGTTTCGCCCGAGACGTCATTTTAATAAAAATTAAGCTTCTATACTATAGTTATTAAAAATATATACAAAATGTACACTATTTAACAAAATTGAAAGAATTAAATGAATTTTTAAGTTCACGAAAAAATTTTTCACTTCCAATTTTCCCGCGCGCAAACCGGAAGTTCTGACACATAATGATCGGTTTTCAAAAAAGTAAAAAAAAAAATCGTTCATCCATATTCGCTAGATGGCGCTGAACAAACTAAGTACGTAGGTGGACCTTTAAAAAAGTTAAAGAATTGAATATAAATAATATAGAATAATAGATTAGTCCAAAGTAATCAGAATTAACCAAAGAAATCCACGAATAAAGAAGTACACAACATAGACAGCGTGTAAGCGTCAGCCTACAAATAAAAGAAACACATATATATAGCTATAAGCTGCACCACAGACGATATATATACAGCGTTATATATACCGGACTAGACTGCTAAGCGGATGGTTCGGGTCGGGCCAATTTCGTCAAAATAGTTTTATATACCAAAAAATTTTAAAAAAATGCTTTGTTTTTATCTATCCTTTTCCTTTTTTAAAGGTAAAACCTGCGTACTTAGTTTGTTCAGCGCCATCTAGCGAATTTGTATGAACAATTTTTTTTTTGAAAGCCCCTCATTTCATGGGTGTAGCACTTATGGGGCCCCTAAAATTAATAAATATTTATCCAAAGCTTACAAGATTTTATTTTGACATAACTACTTAAAAGTCATTTAAAAGTATACAAGAAACCTATATCTAGACATCATCTTAATTTTTTTTCAATTTTGGCATAAAAAATGATCTATTTGGGAATATAGATGTATGGAGTCACGGAGTTATTTTTATTTATCAAAAAAAAAGGGAATAAAAAAAAAATAGTATATTTCAATACAAGTGTGGAAAGGGTGTCATTACAACGAGTTCCGACAAATGTCTACCCGAGCTGAGGCACAGCCGAAGGCGAGGTTTGACAGGCGGGACGAGTTGCAATGACGGTTCCGCACGTGTACTGAACGACTATGTTTAATACAGTTGCGAAATAATAAAGCAATTTAATAAAATATAAAAAACAAACAACTAAACTCGCAAAGAAAATTTCTGGAAAATGGCGCCATTTTTTCTTGACCCATTTGGTAGGCAAAGGTTACTATTCCCATACAGCCAAGTCTTCAGTAGAATTTTTTTTATTGATATGAAATGAAAATGAAATTTAATGAGATAAAATGAAATGAAACCGACCACACTAATTCAATCAAATCATTAAATCTGATATCGAAACAAACTATGTAGTAGCTTTTTTTAGAAATATACCTACACTACGTAAGTATTAACATGAATCATAAAAACTGCTTTTTTTTTTAGTAAAAACTTCATGTTGTTTTTAAACTCTCGCGCTTTATATTTATAACTTTTTGATGAAATAAAATTGAAAAACTGCTTTTACGCAAAATAAGAAATACGAGGATCGATCGAAATTCTATGTACACCCCGACCTTAAAAAGACAGTGATAAATCTTTCACACAACTTGAAAAGGCAGCAATCTCCATATTGGCCAGAGGAATGAATTTTGTACCTACACCAAAAAATATCCCGATAGAAAAGATCATTGGTGGGGTGGAGGAAACAATTTGCCGCAATAAGATACCACAAAATGACGCTGAATCGCTGAGACAGGATGTTTCGATAATATTGCGCAAATCAAAACTCCCGAAAAGTAATGTCACCCCCCAGGAATTTCGTGCCTTAAGTGATCTCCGGAAAAATGAGGACATAATCATACTTAAAGCGGACAAAGGCAATGCTACGGTAGTGTTGAATACCCTCGATTACAGGTACAAAATAAACGAACTTTTAATAGATACCAGTATTTATAAACCGGTATCATACAATCCTACGGCCAGAGTGACACGAAACACACGCGACTTAATAAAATCACACCAACACCTGTTTTCAGAAGACGAGTTCAAAACATTGGATGATCCCAAAATAGTTCAAACTCCAAAACTATATGGTCTACCAAAAATCCATAAACAAAATGTGCCACTGAGACCTATTGTAAGTCAGATTAATTCACCAACATATGACTTGGCCAAACACATAGCAAATGTGCTAAGACCATTAATCACCGTCTTTTGTAAAGGATTCTCGCCATTTTGTGAAAATACTGAAAGACACTAAAATGGAACCAGGAGAAGTCATGGTGAGTTTTGACGTAGAATCACTGTTCACCAATGTTCCCATAAAAGTGTCTTGAAGTCGTCAGGGAAAAACTACAAGAAAATGGATTGCCGAGCGAAAACGTTGACCTTCTGAATCATTGCTTAGATAAAAACTATTTTTTGCACCAAGGCCAATATTACCTCCAGAGTAATGGAGTTGCCATAGGGAGCCCAGTAGCTCCTATTCTGGCAAATATCTGGATGGAAAGCTTTGAAAAGAAAGCACTGAGCTCAAGGTCATCCGCTGTTCAACTTTGGAAACGATATGTTGATGACATCTTCTGCATATTTAAAGGTAGTGTAACAGATATTCAAGAACACCTTACATACCTTAACTCAATCCATCCAGACCAAATTCATCTTAGAAATGGAAAAAGACGGACAACTCCCGTTTCTAGATGTCCTTGTGATTGTTAAGTCAGATAAAACTTTTGCGCACTCAGTATACCGAAAACCCACACACACTGATAGATACCTAAACGGGTCCTCACATCACCATCCTAGGTGTTTAACATCAGTAGCCACATCACTCATAAAGCGAGCCAATGACCTATGCGACCCCGAACATTTTGAAAAAGAACTCTAATACGTACGGCGAGTTCTTGAGAAAAATGGTTACAAGACACCGAGTAAGGATACAAGTCGGAGAAATAAAGAAAAATCACCTGAGGTGTGTCGTCTAACGGCTTTCTTACCGTACATTAAAGGAGTGACGGATAAAATTGGAACAGTATTAAAACATTACTCCATTAAAACTGTATACATACCGTCCTAAAAAGTCGCAAATCTTCTACGGACACCAAAAAACACCACTTTATACCAGACGCCAGGTATCTACAAGATTGACTGCAGTTGTGGGAGCTCATACATCGGGCAAACGAAACGCACAATAGCAGAACGTGATAAGGAGCACATAGCAGCAGTCAAAAATCGTCAGACGTACAAATCGGCCATCGCAGATCATCTGCTGAATTCTGGACCCAATCACTGGATTGAGTTGGCCACCCCAAAGATCGTCTCCACCGATCGGCATTACTATCCAAGAGTAGTTCGTGAAGCCATCGAGATCAAAAAGCACAAAAATAATTTCAACCGTGAGGATGGATACAAGTTGTCTTCATCCTGGAATCCAGTGATTGCGAAATTAAAATCTCCAGAATTGTCAGACCGACCCGTGGATACTGTGAGTTTTGTGTGTCGTATGCAAATAACGGACCGCGCGCCATCCGTGGGTAGTTTGTAAAAACTATTTACAAACGCAGCAACAAATTGTCACTCCAGTCTGCCCGCGACCACGATCGATGTAACTCGGTCGAAACGTCGGGAAATACAGGTACATATAATTAATGTATCTAAATGCGTATAAGACCCGAAGTCATCAAAAAGTTAAAAACTTCACGGTTGGTTAATTTTACTTTTTAATAGACAATTTTGACAGTTGGGAAAGAGAACGCACGAGTGCGGGAAAGGTAAAAAAAAAGCACAAGTGTGTAATAGCCCACATCCCGAACGCTATACGTCCCTGCAATACTCCACTTTTTGAGCAACTGTATTAAAAAATATATGCAATAAATGACACTAGCTCCGGTAGGTTCGAGGATGCCGAATTCAGCATAATATTTTATGCCGCATTTTACGAGTACCAGTGCTCCATCTAGTAAGAGTGAGAGCGAAGACCAATAATAAATCTATGTATTCAAAAGTACGTACCTATTCCTAAAAATTAAAAGTACCCTATATGTTTTTCTGAAGTACAACTTACATTGTAAAAATGCCGAAATGTCGGATAAATAAAAAATAAATAAATAAACGCGTTAAAATGAGTTTATTTCAAATAATAATGATCAAAGAAGTTACAACCTACATTACTGCAAAGTTCCATCCAAATCCGTCCAGTAGTTTTTACTTGAAAGAGTAACATACTCAAAAACTTTCACGTTTATAATATTACTAGCTTTTACCCGCGCGGCTTCGCACGCCTTAAATTTGGAGTAAAACTGCTTTCCCTGTACTATGTTGTTATACATGTAAACCTTCCTCTATCACTCTATCTATTAAAAAAAACCGCTTCAAAATCCGCTGCGTAGTTTTAAAGATTTAAGCATACAAAGGGACATAGGGACAGAAAAAGCGACTTTGTTTTATACTATGTAGTGAAGTAGGATTATAGAGCAAAGTCGCAATTCGTGTCTGTTTGTCCACTAACTCCTCCTTAGAGCCAATACGCACTGTCGACTTGTCGCCGGCAACTGTGACTTTCATAAGTTTAAATGAGTGTTTACGCACTCAATCGCCGGTTGCGGCCTACGTTTCGGTCGCCGAGAGACTGAGTCGCCGGCGACAAGTCGACAGTGCGTATTGGCTCTTAACCACGTAACGCATTTGAATGCAGTTTTTTAACGCATTTTTTCAATTAAAATTTTAATTTAAGACCAATATACAAACAGACTAAAAAGGCGACCTTGCTTTGTATTGTGTAAATATGATGGTAATGATCATGATAAATATATACAGGGTTATTTGTAATTAGCGCATCACCTCTTGTAGGCTTGTTTTTTCCATACAAATTTATTAGGTGCCTCTGAACGGTCAAATACTCTACTCTATTTATTGTCAGCAAGTTATGTTGTAACCAGTTCGCAGCTTTACATAATCCGGCTTCAGCTTTGGTAAAAACATTCGCCCAAGAAGAATCATGAAAAATAGTTGCTGTATCATCGGCATAGCAGATAACATCAACATCTTTATCGGTTTTAAAAAGCTCAGTCAAATCATTGAGGTATATTATAAACAGCAAAGGTCCTAAAATGCTCCCTTGCGGCAGGGCCGCGCCGACCCTAAGCAGCGCCTGTGTGCGAAACCTATGAAGCGCATTTAGACAATTTTTTCAACTATGTTCTATTAAAAAAAACAATCCGGCGCCCCTCTTGCTGAGGCGCCTGTGTGCGCCGCACACATCGCACGGATGGGCGGCTCGGCCCTGCCTTGCGGTACGCCAAAATAAACGTGATTTGGTGAACTAGTGTACCCACTCAGTTTTACGGAATGTTGTCTGTTACTTAAGTAGCTGCTAAACCAATCAAGAGCTTTACCCCGTATTCCCATTAACTCAAGTTTACGTTAAAGGATTGGATGGGAGACAGTATCAAACGCCTTTGAAAGATCTAGAAAAACTCCAATACAGGCCTTGTTGTTATCCAAGGTATTTGATACTTTTCTAAGAAGTGTAGACACAGCATCCTCGGTATATTTTCCACGAAGGGAACCAAACTGGCTAGGAGAGTGTAGGTTCTGGGCTTCCAGAAAATAATTTAAACTTTTCTCTACAATTTTTTCAAGAAAAGAGTGACATTCCATCAAGCCTATTTCACTATCACCTAACTAGTGTCTAGTGTTGCCTGACTGAAATTTTCGTACATTTTAGGGAAAACTAAGCCTGTAATTTTATAAAAGAAATATAATTGTGAAGAATTCTGGTTTCTTTTGTTTTCAGTAACAGTCATTATCAGAACCTTTATTCATAAGATGGACAGTATTCATTTCACAGATACATGAGAGAGGAACAAATGAAGTCAAGGCATTAAATTAATAAGTAGTAGGTACGTCCATGAGTCAAATATACCTATATACCTACTCATATTCATTTATTCATTCAACTGTGATTTTGATATCGTTATACCATAAAATTCCTACTGTCCTAGCGGCTAAACTAATAAACAAAACTTCGACATTCAGTCAGAAAACATGTAGGTAAGCGCCTAAATTCGGAAATATCACCAATCCTAGTAACAAATTATTTGCAAATGGCAATTAATTGGCTTTTTTTACTTTTATTGTTGTTATTTCAAATTTATTAGGCAACAAGTGGCATCAAACAATCAATTGTATTTCTTTGATATATTAATTAGTCCTTTGAGTCTCACAGTTAAGACAAACAAATTCTATCAATAGTCTATCGATGGTGAAGTACGTATGTTTCAACACTACCTACTTAGCATTTCGAGCAACACAGGTAGGTAACTACAGAAATGGGTATCGATGGAATTTTATTCTAGAATGTTTCTAATACCAATAATAAATACCTAGCCTAGC
Organism: Emmelina monodactyla; assembly: GCA_916618145.1. NCBI lineage: Eukaryota > Metazoa > Arthropoda > Insecta > Lepidoptera > Pterophoridae > Emmelina > Emmelina monodactyla. The sequence continues at coordinate 6,437,665 of OU745304.1, read as the reverse complement.
ATAGGAGTCAATTCTAAAATAAATAACCAAACGCTACCCCTATCTCTTACTTTTGCGTTTTGGAGGGAATAAAATAACTTTATTCTTTTTGTCTTCTAAGCGTACAAAAAATGCGGCGGCTCGAGGAATAAAAGTAGGCTAGTGCTGCATCTCGGGCGGCGCTGCAAAATGTATGCGCTAAGAAGAAATGTCTTGAAATGTTCGTGTAAGATCAGGGGAGGTTTAAACTGTCAGAAAAAAAATCGTGGCAGTACTAAGTCTGCCGGGCCCTATAGTAAAAGAAATAAAACACAAGTATAAGATGATAGAAGTATGTATATTTTAATAAAATTACAAGTTGTAGGTACCTTTGCACAAAGCTTTCAATGTCTTATCTAGTCTTATCTGATAGAAATTGGTTATAGTTGCTTGTAGGTACTTAGCATGCATAACATGCTTACGGTAACTCAGCCCTACCACGTAAACACTTTTTTTCCCACGCGATCAGCTGGCGAACTATAAGTTTACTGATACCGTACACGCCAGGGACTGAGTAAATATATCTCAAACTAGAAAAATGATTTATAGAAACATATTCAATAAAAAATTAAAAATCAAATAAAAAAACACAATTATTCGTTACGCAAAATTCGTAATTTATAAGCAGCTTGCAATGTTTTTTTTTCTTGATTTACAATAATCATTCATCTTACCCTCTAATAATTTTTGAATCAAGAAATCAAAATGATTTAAATCATGATAATTACCTACCAGAAAAATTAATTACATTTTTATTTTTTTACCAAATTTCTACTAAATTAGTTTTGTATAAATCATTAATATTGTCATTGTAAAAATCTAAAATTTTGTGAACCAATTTCAATAAATAATCACTAGGGGATTTAAGCGTGGGCGACGTTATATTAGAATAGGTTTTGTTAATCAACAACAATTGATTTTTATCTGTCAAATCAATGGTATTTTTTTAAAAAATCTTCTCACAATCAGCACAATTAAATTTTTCCATGCATAGTTTACCTAACCATCCAGCAAAATATACGACTGAACACGTTTCAACTGTAACTGAAACATCTGCAGATTGAACTAGTTCTTCAGATGCTTCAGTTACATCCCAGGTGTCACTTGCCTGAGCACCCAGAGTGACACCTGGTATATTGACATAGCATGACGCAGAGGAAGTCGATGCGATTGGCTCAGAAGGTATATTTTGCTAGATGGGTACAAAAACACCTTGATCAGATTCACAATTACTAACGTTTGGGGGAAACGTGAAAGAGAATTAAATACTTTGAATAGTTAATAGCTTTATATTGTAAAGCATAAAATTGATTTTAATGCTATGTGCTCATACTCCGAGCACCAAAATATCAATGTGACTGGAAGGAAGCCGTCAACATTTGAATAATATAAAATAATAGCTGCCAGTATTTAAGCAATAAGTTTCCTTACTAGCGTGCTTATGCACCTTACACAATTAGTTCCATCAAATTTCATTAAATTATTTAACAAATTTGATCTGAAAATTGATCGTAACGATTTTGTCGTAGGATTTTTATTGCATCCACCCTTAATTCTATAAACTCCAAATATAAATTTTCAATCACATCTTGATTTAATTTATACGTCTTTAACCCATTGGATGCCGAGCCCGCCCATCGGCGGAAAAAATGTTTTAACTGAGATGCCGGGCCCGCCCATGGGCGTAAGAATTTCAAAAGGCATTACGTAAGCCAAATCCAAATAAGAAAATGAGATTTTTGGTAATGGTTTGTTTCGTTATTATTGGCTCATAACCAAAACAGTTTCTGGATATTGAAGATATTAAAAAATTTACGATTCCATGACTACGTCCCGACTCTAAATCAGGGGTAACATTTAAAAATAAAAATATATCATATAATTATGATATTATCTTGTAAATATATGTTAAAATATTTAAAAAAACAATGTTATTTATAAAAATAGAAAAGTTTGTATAATAAAGAAAATAGTAGGTATTTTTCTGAAGTAAGAAGGAGATCTTACCCACTGAAGCTTCAGTACAATATTACTTTAACTGTTATCATACACTTTTATTTTTTACTAGTGGCCGCCCGCGACTCCGTTCGCGTGGAAGTCGGTTTCCCGTGGGAATGAGAACTTTCCCGTGGTAAAAAGTACCCTATGTGTTATTCTAATGTATAACCTATATTACTGTAAAGTTTCATCCAAATCCATCCAGTAGTTTTTACGTGAAAGAGTAACAAACATCCATACATACTTACAAACTTTCACGTTTACAATATTATAGTAGAACTAGTGGCCGCCCGCGACTCCGTTCGCGTGGAAGTCGGTTTCCCGTGGGAATAAGATGTTTTCCCGCGGTAAAAAGTACCCTATGTGTTATTCTGATGTATAACCTATATTACTGCAAAGTTTCATCCAAATCCATCCAGTAGTTTTTACGTGAAAGAGTAACAAACATCCATCCATCCATCCATACATCGTCACAAACTTTCACATTTATAATATTAGTAGGATTCTCATTCACTTGGTTCTTTAATCACCTTTAAAGGTAAATTTTAAATGTCTGCAACGGCTGTTTTATCTAAGTACCTACTGTTGTTTCTTAAAATGCCTTGGCATGTGCCGGGAGTTTGAACTAAAAGAAAGCCGACACTTAAGTTTACCAGATTTTTACCATATTGGCTTCCGTGATTAGAAAAAAGTGTTAGAATACAAAAGAACAAAAGGAGTCGGAACGCAAATTATTAAAGCCTTTTGTGTAGGATCAACTACTTTAAATGTTTTTGTCATGATTCATGATATTTTTACTCCGTGCGAACATGGTCATTGTTACACTCATGCGCAGAATAGGGTCTTTTGTATGTGCATAGGGATGGGTATACCAGCAGTCGATAAACAACAATAGAAAATTATTTGTTATCGACTCAAAATACGCTATAACGTAACACAAATACTAAAATTTGACCACAAAAGCGCCGCGTTCGCCCAACACTAGATTTTTTACCTGCTCCGATTCGCACGGAGTTAAAAATTTGAGTATAGTTTTGGTGATTTTCACTAAAAGACAAATCATAAAAGTTTGTGGTTATCACAAATAAAGTTTTGCTGGAACTCGATTGTATGGAACTATCTACAGGGTGTCCAGGAAACAATGGATAAGCTCTGAAGGGCTAATAGTAGAACTAAAGGCAAGCCTAAAAAATAATTGATAAAAAGTATAACCCTTACACTGCTAGAAATATGACGCTTTAAAAAAAAACTTCATATTTTTTTGACTGTGTTCATATTTTTACTCGTAACGAGGTCAAATCACTTAATAACATCATTATTTCTGTGCTAAAATAATTAATATTAACCGCATCAGTGAATAACTATCAAATAAAATAGCTAACTAAAGTATTTTTCTCAAAAAATAATGTTAAACTTTTGATTTGTGTAAAATTTCTGAAGAAATATTTTTGATGCGAAACTTTGAACAGCTCTGGTGTAAAAAAATAATATGAAAGCAACAGTGACCAATGATTTCAAAATATTCCTGGTTTAATAACGTTTTTAAAAAGATGTAATATGTCGTTATTGTAATGAAAAAATATTGAACTAATGGTATTAGTGTGTAAAATGGGAAAATTATTTAGTTCTAGCAAAATTTAAAAAATACAATAAAACTAAAGAAATATGATTTTCAATTGATATTAATGGCAAACACATTGGAATAATTGAGAGCAACTGTTCAAATTGTCTGTCCCCATCCTGATGCAGGCCCTACATCTACGAATAAAGGATCTTCAAAGAAATCAACTTAACAGGAGAAAGTGATCCAAATTTTCTTCAAGATGACTTACCCAATTTATTGATAGACGTGTCCGAAGAGCTTCGCGACACATATTGGCAAAATGAAGGCTGTCTAGCACACTATGCTGTTGCATTATGTGCATAATTGACGAAACCTACCCTAACAGGTAGGTAGGCCGCCTAAACCTAAACGCTTTGGAGCCTTTGGACTTTTTTACATGGGGTATTTTAAGGAAGAGTTTTACCGGCAACCAGTAACTTCATTAGAAGATCTACGAGCTCGTGTTCAGGCCGCTGCAATCAATGATCGACGACACTTGCGATTTTTTTGAAGATCCTTTATTCGTAGTTGTAGGGCCTGCATCAGGATGGGGACAGACAATTTGAACAGTTGCTCTCAATTATTCCAATGTGTTTGCCATTAATATCAATTGAAAATCATATTTCTTTAGTTTTATTGTATTTTTTAAATTTTGCTAGAACTAAATAATTTTCCCATTTTACACACTAATACCATTAGTTCAATATTTTTTCATTACAATAACGACATATTACATCTTTTTAAAAACGTTATTAAACCAGGAATATTTTGAAATCATTGGTCACTGTTGCTTTCATATTATTTTTTTACACCAGAGCTGTTCAAAGTTTCGCATCAAAAATATTTCTTCAGAAATTTTACACAAATCAAAAGTTTAACATTATTTTTTGAGAAAAATACTTTAGTTAGCTATTTTATTTGATAGTAATTAACTGATGCGGTTAATATTAATTATTTTAGCACAGAAATAATGATGTTATTAAGTGATTTGACCTCGTTACGAGTAAAAATATGAACACAGTCCAAAAAATATGATGTTTTTTTTTAAAGCGCCATATTTCTAGCAGTGTAAGGGTTATACTTTTTATCAATTATTTTTTAGACTTGCCTTTAGTTCTACTATTAGCCCTTCAGAGCTTATCCATTGTTTCCTGGACACCCGGTATAACAGTTTTCGAATGGAAACTGCTACAATATTTTTCACAACTGCATGGAACCTCTGTACTTACATCTTTAGTTCATTGATAAATAGTAAAGTCTTCGCTTTTAGTTTAACTTTTATTGATTCCATGTGTACCAAGAGCGAGTTTTTTTACTTAATCAATTGCGTAAAAACAAACGCGGATTTGTAAGTAATTGAAAAAACGCGATAATAAAGTGAAACGTGTTAATATTTGAAGATAGTTAAAAAAGGTTTACGACGTCTGACTTAAAACGATTCATGTCGAAATCTATAAGCTCATGCCGTAAACGTTATCGAGATGCCGGGCCCGCCCAAGGGCGGTCTGAACTCATTGTACGGCGGCATCTGGGAATAGATGTAAATTTTCAGGGAGGAAGTGAAAGGGTTAAAAATTTAACACCAGTGCCTTGAGTGAGTTCTTCGGCGGTGAGGTAGTACAGCATTAATTGTTTGAATCATCTAATCAAAACATGGATATGCTGCAAACCAGCAGTGTACATTGTTATGCAGATGACAGTACAGGAGATGCACTGTACTACGGCCAAGCCAATCTCAGCAAGGAGTCTATTGTCGAAAAACGGAACAAGCTTGTGTCAGAAGTTGAGTTCTCTCTAGACTTGGCCTCCGTGTGGGGTAGCAGAAACTTGGTTACATTTAACCCCTTCAAAACACAAGTTCACCACTAAGAAAACCCCATTCATATTAGCCCCTACATTTCAGAACACTCCCCTTTGTATAAAACCTATGATCAAAATCCTCAGTGTTGGCATATCAAGCGACGTTCAGTTTCATAGTCACTTGAAAGACAAAACCAAAGTGCTTAACCGAGCGAGACAGTATTTCAAACTGGCCCACCGCATTCAAATGTACAAGGCACAGGTGCGGCCCCATATAACGTAAACATACAACGAAGAGCGACTCGAATCGCCGGCAACCGAGCTCTTTCTGATCGCCTCGATTTTTAGGCCCTGCGAAGAGATACATCATCTCTTTGCGTTCTGTATCGTCTATACAATGGGGAGTGTTCTGAAGAATTATTCGACCTTATACCAGCTGCACAATTCCACAATCGCACCTCCCGCCACAGATTGAAATTCCATCCCCACCACCTGGCTAGCTGGCGCTCCACCACCGTGCGTTTCAGGTGGATTTTTTTGCCAAGCACTACACAGATGTGGAATGAACTTCCTGCAGCGGTATTCCCTTAAAGGTCAGCAACACACCCCTAACACCCACAGTGTTGCGGGTAGTCATGGGCGGCGGTGATCATTCGCTATCAGGTGACCCGCACGCTCGTTTGCTCCCTATATAATAATAATAAAAAAAATGCTTACCTGATGATGTTGATGCTCCTTGCATATCAATGCTGATATTTTCATTTTCAATTATTTTAAAATTATATGGAATTGCTTTGCGGTTAAGACGTGGTATTTTTTCATTTTTTTTAATATATTTTGGATCAAAGTGAGCTATACATAAAAATTTGAATCGCAGCCTTCTTTCAGGCAAATGACTGATTGTCATGTTACCTGAAATCAAGGAAAACCACCTGGTCAACTATTTGAAATGAAAACCTATGTTTATTGAAATCTTTACACTAAAATTAGATTTTACAGAGATTGCCAAGTTTTATTACAATAAAATTGATTAAAAAAACAATGACCAGTTTAAATATCAAAATGCAATAAATTATTTATACAGGGAGGATTATTTAGATGGATTAGTAAGGGCAGGCACCTTTATCGTTAAAGTTTACAAAATTTAAAAAGTTAGGAATAGTCTCCAAAGAACATTTTTCTGTAACAATTATGATTAAGGTAACCTGCCCTTTCTGAGCCATCTAAATAATCCTCCTTGTATACCTAGTAGGTACTGTGTTTATTACTATCACTACATAGTATAAAACGAAATCGCTTTCTCTGTCCCTGTATCCCTATGTCTCTATGTAAGTGTGCTTAAATCTGTTAAACTACGCAACGGATTTTGATGCGGTGATTAAAGTAAGTGGAAGGTTGTCAATCAGTCAGTGGGTTTTGCTGCTTTTTATAATATAACTAATTCTGAGCAAAGCTGGGGCGGGCTGCTAGTTTTCAAATAAGATGGTTAAGATTTTTGTTACTTTGACACTTTCACTTGTCCTTACCTACTTGGTTGTACCTGCATTAATTCCAACTAAAGCTAATCATGTAATCTGTGTGTAACTTAACACCATCAAGATTACATCCAGTAAGATTAAATGTTGAGGATTGCATCCAGGATCATAAAATGTTATTTGGGTGATTATCAAAAACAGACAGAGTTTTCGTCTTGTCCGAGGCCTCAACTCCAAGAAATCTTGTCTTCTTATCATTGATATATTTTTTAGAAAGTATTAATATTCACTTAGTGCAACACAGTATTAAGCAAAATTTATATAACTAGATATATATTTTTTTATTAAAGTTTAATTTTCTAAGTTCTTTGGGGCGTCCTTTACTCCCTAATTTTTTTCTGTGAGATGTAGCATAATAATTTATTAAAATTAGAATGTAATTTAATTATATTTTATATGTATTGTGAATTAATTTTAATACCTAAATTATAACTTTCGATGTAATGAACGAAATGGTTTTGCCGAGCAAAAAACCATCTCTGGCGCGACAAAATCGTTGCTCTATCACTATTAAAACACTTCCCTACTAATACGAGTGACCACCCCCGGAACTAGCAAGTCAATAAATCGCAGGAAGCAGACGTATGTTGCGCGTGACGCCGATAAATTAAAAATATTTTTCGTCTAGATTGTTGAGTTTCGGCAGGTAAGTGTCTAATTTCTTCGATACCCTATACATTTACACGCTACAATATTTACAGGTTGCTTAAATATTTTTTATATCTACAGTCTAGCTCAAATGGCATGCACGTGGCAAAAAGAAGTCATTTTACCGCCAAAGGCTTTTTAGAAAAAACATGAAAACATGTGTTTTCTAATTTCATTGTCCCTAATTTATATTTATTTCTTTGGCATCACGCGCCAAAGAAATAAGATTATAACAGCCATACAAAATAGCAAGAAAACATAAATAAACATAGCGAACCGTCACAGGCAAGGCATTGGGAAGCTATTTATTTTAATATTTATTGCTTAAGGTCATAAAAGTTGAAAATGCTTAGACGTAAAAATAAATCTGCTATTAAAATTAATAAATCAACTTATTGAGAAGCCCCAGTAATTCAAGACAGTCATTTAGCAAGGTAAAAACTAACTAAAGAAGAAAGACTTGAAAAAAAGGCTTGCGGAAAAAAAAACGATTAGATAAAATTAGAAGTGATCCTGCATGATATGCGAGTTAAAACCCAAACAAAGAGAAAGTTACCATAAAAAAGCTGCGAAAAAGTTTACATATTTTTTATAATCAACATGAAAACTGGGATTATACATGTTTAAAGAGGAAATAAATGAAATTTAAATGGAAACAAAACTTTGTTTTAATGTATTTTTACGTCTGTGGTTGGAATAAAAATCTATTTTTATGATTATTTTTGAGACTATTCTTTGCATTATAATTATAATTTCTTTGGTGAAAAACCTAATTTCTTTGGGACAGATCTAATTTCTTTGAGCATCAAAATTTTTAAATCAAAAATTTACTGGATAAATTTTAAGTCCAAATAGTTTTTTTTTAAGCTTAAGGCAGCGGTCGGCAACCTTTTAGCAGGCAAGGGCCGCATGTTTAAAAATCGACCAAAGGCGGGCTTAAACTTGTGATAATAATATTACAAAAAAAAAACAATGGCTTTAACTTTAATAAACATGTGAAATTTTATTTTATATTTTTTTTTAATAAATTCGCGGGCCGCAAAAAAGACGTCGGCGCACAGTGGGCTGGATTTGAAAAAAAGGAACTTAGGTTTTTTTTTCGCAATTACGATTTTTCTTGGTGTCATTCGCTAGAGGCTACTTATACAATCAACATTTGTTAGATAACTTTTTTTGAGAAACGTATACTTAATGAGTTTTGGCAACAAATGTGTTTTTTTACTATGGAACGTTGCCTTCTACTTTTTGCCGGGCAAAGTGTCAATAAAATTGCTATCTCCGATCAAACATTCATATTCGGTTCAAGTCATTACCAAAGTAAAAATATGTAAAATGAAAATAATAGATTTCAGCGATCTTTTCTTAATTATTTAATAATGAACAGAAAAGAAAGTGAACAGTCAACTATCGACTACATTTAAGCCTCAATTTCTTGATTATTTCATTTCCTTTACGTTCCATAGTAAAAAAACACATTTGTTGCCAAAACTCATTAAGTATATGTTTCTCGAAAAAATGTTTTATTACAAATGTTGATTGTATAAGTAGCCTCCAGTGAATGACACCAAGAAAAATCGTAATTTCGAAAAAAATCCTAAGTTCCTTTTTGTCAAATCCAGCCCACTGTGCGGCGGGCCGCATAGGCCCGCGGGCCGCGTGCTGCCGACCGCTGGCTTAAGGCAACATCTAAAATGTATGTTATTTTTTATTGAATAATTATGAAAAAAATATGTATCAAAGAAATTATGCATTTCAAGCCATTTTCTGATAATCACCCATTTATAACTTTTTGGTTACAATAGCTTTCTTTTGGATCTTAATTAGACTTCTGAATTCAATCTCATGAAGTATTAGCCCCGATTCTGAAAACACTCTCTGAACTAAATTAAAACTATTGCCATCACTTACTCATCAATAGAAGAAGACAGAGACAGGGAATCATTTTAGTCCTGTCAAACTAAAATGTATGTGCATTATGACTCAGCGAAGGCTAGTCCTCAATGCATTTTGTTCAATTGTACAATGTTGTGGACTAAAGGATAATGGGCAAAAATGTATGAACCGTGGGCCCACTTCCAATAAACACGTGTTATATATTAAATTTAAGGTCTGTTTACAAGCAACCATTATCAGAAAGGCGCATGCCAGAATTCGCTGTGTGGTTGGAGTTATTTGATTTAAAAAAAAAATATTCTTTTTAGGTTAGAAATAGAAGTTTTTGATTTAGTAAATCATTTTTTTGCGAATTGGTCAAACAATTATTACAGAATCATCTATTACAGTATTATTTTGTATACGTTAAATGAAAAATAAATAAACCTATTTATATGAGGACAAAATACTAATAATGATACATACATACAACATTGCTTGAGAATATAGTTTAGATCCCATAAAAATATAACTAGTTTTTGCATCAAAATACTCTTTAAATATAATGCATGTTGTTTTATATATGCAGCAATTTCTGGTCGCGCTTTTGGGAGATTATCTGACAAATCGTGTTGCTGATATGTTCCGCGATATAGATTTTCCGTAGCTGATCAAGGTGCATTTAAAAGCACATAGTTATACATATACCGGGTGTAAAAAGACCACTTCCGAAGCCTGAAACCATTTATTCTTGAGCCTCAATAGTAACTTAATTCACTAACAGCATACCCAGAAAACTCAATTAAAAAAAGTTATTAAGGATTGAAAAGTCATATTCGCCGCTTGAAATCATCGGTCACACATCAACTGTCGGTTCAGGTGCGATTATTTACATTGCAAATCAAATTAAAACCCTATTTAATTTGAAATCATCGCAAAATCTGATAGTATTAATGTAATTTTAGAAAAAAATTTTTTTGTAATGATAAAAAATTTTTTTTTTCTCATAACGTAACCGATACCCCTCCAGCAATGCCCAGTTTTTGTTTTCGGAAGCAGTTCTTTTACACCCAGTATATTTAACATAAATAAACTTAATAAGTAGTATTTTTTAGATTTTTATTTTGTCTCATAACTCAAATCGCACAGTTGTTACAACAAAGCTGTCATAGCAATAGTTGTTCCTATTGAAAAGACCTATTCAACGACATATATCTTATTGCTATTGGAGGGTGGGCCCAATTTGCCCATTGTCTTTTTGTGAATCCAATGTAGCTGTTTTTTTCTTATACAAAGCAGGGGACAGTGACAGCAATAATTTTAATTTAGTTTAAAGTGTTTTCGGAATCGGGCCATCCTCTTATGTTTTCTTTCATAACTCTTTCAAATGGGTAGGAGTGAACTTTTTTGCAGAAAATGAGATATTCCAATTGTTTTCATTATTGTATATTTTAATTTTAAACTATCATGCCCTCATGTCATGGGGTTTTCTATCATTGCATCTGCTTATAATCTTAACTAGCCCTGCGATTACAGATATTTTCTTTCTCGTTAAGCTGGCTATTACCTATATCTAAATAATCCTCCTCCTGTTAATACCCAAATAAAAGCAAAGAGAGAATAACTGATTGCAGGGTAGGCCAGAACAGGTTGATAAACTTGCTTTCAGGATTGCTGACCATATTATTAATCAAATATTGTAATGAAACTAAAAAAAATACTTCTTTGTTTGAGTACTGGCAGTAAAAACATATGTAAAATATATAGTTTCTAAAATGCTGCACTGTTTGAATAAAAATATTCTGAAGAAATGACAAACTTACCGCAGTTATTTAACCACACTTGTAATCTACGAGCATCCTTCCAGGGGAAACGAAACATTGAATTCTTGTCCGAAGTGTTTTGGCACCTGAAGTATGCACACTTGTTTATTCCCATGATGATTTTAGTCCGTGGAAAGCTGAGATCAGTGGAAAAAGTTGAATCGGTGTCCGGTATATCTTTGCCTAGGTAGTTCGGGTTTACAAGGTTCCTCGATGTCCTTTTGCAGTGTAGCCTGTGGTCGGTATGATGAGCTGAATCGGCATCCAATGTTCGAGCGAGGGTGGTTCAGGTTGGCAGGGTGTGTCGAAGTCCTTTTTCAGTCCGGGTCACACACAATTTAGAAACTGAAGAAAACGCGAATCCAAAGAAACAAAACAAACACAGCACAACAAGAAAAGCGAGCGGAGTGAGTGAGAGTGAATGAACGAGCCGGGGCCGGCAGATGATAGGGAGTATTGCCAAAGACACAAAGAAAAGCGCACATTACTTCTCAAAGACTCGATTGTCTTTTCAAAAAGCTGGATTTTAACGTTATATTTAATTGAACGATCGAATGTTACATTAATATATTTTAAATTTTCATTATATATACCGGACTGCTAAGCGGATGGTTCCAGGTTCGATCCCCGGGTCGGGCCAACTTCGTTAGAATGGTTTTTCGAAATTGGCTCCTGTCTGGATGTAACTAGGTTCTCCCCTAGTCCATTGTGTGGTTCCTATAGTACAAGCTCTGCTTAGTTTAGGGTCACACAGTAAATGTGTCGTCTGGAAAAAAAATGAAACATAACCCTATTTTTAAAAATAAAAAATAAAAAAATAATAATTACAAAGGTCAAAGGTTACATATCGAGGGATCTGATATTATGTGAATTCCTTCTTGAATAAACCCTTGAGTGAACCCCTTGCAATATCTCTTTTGGGTGCAGAATGTTATTGGGAACTATGGTAGAATTTTGGCTCTTTTCATATTAAATTCGCTGTAATAATAATGGCCTTTTTTGTATTTATTATATACATCATATTCTTTAAGTATAAATTCATATAAATAACATGAAAATGTATCAAATTGGTAATACTAGTAGCATCGAGTTAAGTGTTGAGTGACAGACTGGTGACAGATAAGTAAAGCATCCGTCAAAGCAGAATGAGCAATTAAAAAAATAAACAAAAATATAGTTCATACAAATTCGCTAGATGGCGCTGAACAAACTAAGTACGCAGAATGGGCCTTTAAAAAAGTGGGTCCCTATAATGTACGACACAGTATTGCACGACATGATAATTCGCGACACGTATTTGCACGGCCAGTAATCCGCGACCAAGGCGTGTCGCCAATTACGGGTCGTACAATACGTGTCGCGCAATATCAGTACGTGCTGATATTGCACGGCCTGGAAAGCCCGACATGATAATGTACGACCCGTATTTGCTGACATTCTAACTAGTCTCCTATTGGCTAAAAGGTCACCTTCTCATTGGTCGGTTCGCATGACGTATGTCAATTTCATGCTCCGTTTGAACTTTAAAAAGTATATTTTTCTTGGTTAGAGATTTACTTGCTTGTGCGATTACAAACAAAACTTGTCTATGACTAATTAATATCAATATCAATAGGGAACGTAGTAAAGAAGAAAACCAAATTATTGATGACATGGCTGTATGGGCATAGTCTCTTTGCCTTTCCGCATGACGGAAGAATCTAACAAAAAAAAAAAAAAAAGGAACGTAGTTTAGGTTATTTTTTAACAATATAAATTAAGTGAGAACCGGTTGGTTGTAGTCGTTACTATAATAAATAATTCAATAATTAATTGCGTCCTACATAATGAAATTTGTGATTTGACCGAGGAATATCTGAAATTGTCGCAGTTTGTAAATAAACAACCGTTGCAAGGGAGGTCTATGTTCAACTGTGGATGATTATGATATGAAGCTGTTTCAATGTGCGGAAAATATTTTAGATTACAGAAGCTACAGTTAAAATATTGGATAATCCCAAAGAAAAGTTTCCCTAGTGCAAACTTTTATATGAATACTAGATATAATTTACCAGGTTGGACTAAAGAAAAAGTGACAAATGGTCAAATCAATTGACAGTACTAAAAATAATACAGGAACATTAGTTTTGAGTGAAAGATGTTACCTACATTGTGCAATGTAGATTGTGCTATGAATCAAAAAGGAACACAATACTTTAAGATCTATAGGTGCAATATTACCCTCTGTTTAACTTACATTAAAGCGAATGAATGTTCAAATGTTATATGTAAGTATATCGGATAAATATAATAGCATTTAGGAAGTTAAATACTTTTTTATTTCGGTTATATTATATTTATTTACTTTTACAATGCTCGCCAAACTTACTTATATATATTTTATTAATTTTTTTTGTTCTTTAGGTTACTAATTAACCTTGTTTGTTCAATAGTTTTAAATAAAAGTGTCTTTTGTTACTCAATAACATTAGGGTTTTAACATTATTACTTTTATGTTAAGAAGTTCCGACCGTTAAATCATGAATAACTTTAATTTTGTAATTCCACCAAGTGTAGAGTTGCTGTATATCTGCCATTTGTTTTAAAGAAATACTGTTACTTATTTTGTGATATAGTTTTTAAAAATGTTGTTTTAAATAAAAGACTACCTTATTATATCTGCTTAGCATTATAACAATATTTGTTAGATACTTGTGTCTTTTATTAGACCTGGCATGTCATCAAATAAATCTTTTAAAAATAACATCTTTGGCTTTCTTGTACCATTTAACCACCACCTACTTACTACAGTTAAGTTTGTAGCAAACTGAACAGAAAGTAAATAGTTCTTCCTTACTATTAGATTTACTATAAGTAACCTATATAAAACTTATCAAACAACTTCTTATTGAAAAGAAAAACCTACAAGGTAACCAATTTTTTATAACAGCAATCAGGTATGTCGGCTTAAGAAGAGACTTTAAAGCGGGACATTTATTATGATATAATGTTTAACAAGGATCTTAGAAGCAAGATAGTTATGTTATCTGGCGTTGCTACTCGCATGGTGGCCTTCATTGCTTAGCTTGCTGAAATTGCAGTTGCATAGGTTGATGTTCAGTCTTAGTTAGTTCCTACAAAGGTAATGTTATAAGGTTTCAGTACATAGACTTCTGTACAGACATGTATTGTATCTCAGTTAGTTAATAAATAGTTTTTAATTCATTTAACGGTTTTTAAAAAGACCACTGTTCCTGAACTTTGACTAGATTGTATTGGAATAACAATTTCAATTGTGGAATATACAAACTTAAATTATTTCTATACTTGATAAAAAAACATGGTACATTGTTTATTTAAAAAAATAAACTTTTGTTATAATATTAAAAGCTTTAAATAAGTGTTGGTAAATGATAACACACAGAATTTAAAATGTTTCATTTAAATATGCATAGAAGTTAATAAAAAAAACCTTTTGTGTTTTGCCATGCCAAAATTTTACCTATTTTTCCTATAGAACAGTGACATTGTAGGCATTGGATAAATCTAATACATAGAGGGTAAACTAATGCTAAAATGTTAAAGACTTTCTTCATATTCTCCAATCAACATTCAACGACAAACTCATGTTTTTTAAAAATAATAAACCATATCATAAACATACTTCTTAAACATTTAAATTCATAATTAAATAATCCATAGTGCCACGTAATTCAAGACGTCTTTGTTACTTCTTAGCAACGCAAGATATTTTTAAGAGCCTGCCAGCTTGCTGCAAGACGATGCTGTCGTAATCCTGCATCATGAAGACAAAGTTGACTTGAGTTAGAGGAGTCCCTGCAGATACTATTGAACCTTCTTAGTTTTCCCACGCTTAAACGGATGGAGTAACTGCAACAACTCCTTGAGAGGACATCATACATAGTTCACTGCAAAAACATTTTAAATACTAAATTTGTTTCGCCGATCAGTAGCTTGCTGCTTGCAAAGTGCCTCCATGATTATTAAAATTGTAATTAAAGTACTTAAAGTGTCGAAAACATTATTATTTCACAGTATTATAATGTAATAGGTTAGGTATCAATGTTTTTCTTATGTTGCCTTGCCTGACAGTGACAGTTACAGCTACCAATGACTTAGGTATTATTATAGCTAAAAGTGACTTGTTTATAAAAAAACGATCAGAAAAAAATATGGAGACTTTTCAAATTCAATTCTTTTAACCAATGGAGATAACAACAGTTAAAAAATAACAAGAACATAATTTTCAGGCACTTTTAGTGGAGGGTAGGGAGCGTAAGTGATGAGAG
Source organism: Emmelina monodactyla (assembly GCA_916618145.1). NCBI lineage: Eukaryota > Metazoa > Arthropoda > Insecta > Lepidoptera > Pterophoridae > Emmelina > Emmelina monodactyla. Next base: position 6,422,079 of record OU745304.1, on the reverse strand, counting down.
AAAATGAATGATTGGTTTAATTTGACAAAATTGGTTTAATTTTGCTTATTCTGTGCCTGTTACTTTTATTTGAAGTATAAAATGTTAAAGTAAAAATAAAAACTACGCAAAATTAAAAACTGATATGATGATAGAAACGAATGTATTGCTTTTTTCTTATTTGACAATAAACAAAGTCATATCATAGCAACGCTACTCTAGTTTTTACAAACAACATAGGCTTAGAACATTTGCTTTACAGAATCTTTAAAGCAAATGTTCTAAGCCTATGTTGTTTGTAAAAACTAGAATCTTTATATTTATTCAGTCTTAACATAAAATAAAGTCCCGTTTAAAATATCATAATTTCTGGCCGTTATTAAAATGTTTATGAAGGAAAATCATAATGAAGGAAATCCCTAATTTCAATGAGCGATTTGTAAATAAACCTTTTAGTATGTAGAATTAAACAAAAAATGTAATAATATCATAATAATAATAATTCTCCAGACTGACACACCAACTGTGTGGCCCTAAACTAAACAAAGCTTGTAGGTACTATAGGTACCACACAATGGACTAGGGAACCCAGTTACACTCAGACGCCAATATCGAAAAACTATTTTGACGAAGGTTACACGCTGTCTATGTTGTATACTTCTTTGTTCGTGGATTTCTTTGGTTATTTCTGATTACTTTGGACTCATCTTTTATTCTATATCATTTACTAGTGGCCGCCCGCGACTCCGTTCGCGTAGTCGGTTTCCCGTGGGAATGAGATGTTTTCCCGCGGTAAAAAGTATCCTATGTGTTATTCTCATGTATAAACTATATTACTGCAAAGTTTCATCCAAATCCATCCAGTAGTTTTTACGTGAAAGAGTAACAAACATTCATCCATCCATACATCCTCACAAACTTTCACATTTATAATATTTGTAGGATATTCAATCCTTTTACTTTTTTAAAGGTCCAGCTGCGTACTTAGTTTGTTCAGCGCCATCTAGCGAATTTGTATGAACTATTTTATTTTTTTTAAACCGTTCATTGTAAGGTGGTTATGTGCTGGATAAATTTACTGCAAACAGTTCACTATAACAATTTCAAATACGCAGACAGCTAAAAAACATGTTCATTACTATATGTATACCTACCTAACCTAGGTACCTATCTAGTAGATAGTATCTACACTGAGTTCACAATAAAAATAATAGGGGATATTCATGTTTTTTTTTCTTGCCTTTAATTAATAGTTTACAACATTATAACATAGAAAAAAATATAAAAAATCTTCAAAATACTCTAGATATTTTTAAAAATGAAATATAAAACATTGAAAAAATCAGAGCAGTTAAAACGCCGCCATTTTGCGCGCGCTTTGCGTGACGTCACACGACACGTCCAGTGGGACTTTACTATGAACTTTTCAGTTATTTCATACATATTTACAGTTTTAATAGCTTTAAAACCATGAAAGAAGCCAAAAAAATATCTTATAAGTATTGCATAGTACCGGAGTGCACAAATACTATTCGAAAAACACCCGAGAAAGTGTTTTTTTTCGTATTTCAAGTGATGCGAAAATACGAAGGCGGTGGTGTAAGGAGATGAGAAGGGATAATATATCTCCTAAATCTTGTTCATATTGTTGTGAAGATCATTTTAACGTAAATATACTTTATTTATATACAGCTTAATGTGAATTAGTAAAAAGTAAGTTTTGCATTAGCTATTGAACATTAGAAAATTCGGTATAAAATTAACCTACCCTATAAGAAAAGATCAGTAGCTATAACTTTCTATTAAAACTTTATTCCTGTTGTGGTTTTAAGCAAGGAGAAAAATATGTACTCTACGGTTAAAGAAAGGAGTTTTGCCTGATATATTTTTGTGTCAATATGTAAATGTTTTGGTGTAACTATTTTAAGTAAACTGCTGTGATCTCTGCGCTCGTATAATCGAGTTTCGATGCAAAATTATATGCTATCATAAATGCACCTGTTCTCGGTAGATTGTCCTAATGTGCTATAACAGAACCAGCTTCAGTCAACGTCAAAGATTCACTACCAATCTAAATTAAACTTCATTACAATGAGCACAAGAATATAGGTTAATTTTTTTTTTTCACAAAAATTAAAAAAAAAACACTTGTAAAACAGTATAAGTTTCGACGCTGATGAATGCAATGTCGTTTCAGATGACGTCACATTACGTTCGACCAATGGTGGTGCGTTTTGGAAGTTTGAATTTCGCTCCCTTATTTTGCACTTTTTAAATATTATTTTAGGGGTTTAAATAATAAATAAATTAAAAAAAAACTTTTGCAATATAATATAACGATAATAAGTACCTATTCAAGAGAAAAATATTTTAGGCCATTTAACATTTTATGCATATATTCCCCTATTGCCTCTATATTTTCAAGCACAATATTTATTGTTATAAGATAAAAACCATAATCATTTATCATACATATTTTTTTTTGAATACCGCTCATTCTTAACGTGTAAACACTACGACGGACATAAACAAACTTAACATAATATAGCCATAGATTATACGTCACCGCTGTCGATGTCACTGACCGACTTTGACACATTGTAATTTTACACCTGTCAACTAAATTTTTTTTCTGCTTGCTTAGCTATGAGCACGTATTGCGCTTTAAAAGTTAGGAACTCAAAAAACAAGCTTACTAGGTTATTAATCTGAATATTTGAATGGAGAATGTTAACAAATTTTGATTATTATCTCTTCATATTCTCTGTCAAAAATAAAAAATACTGGTGAAAGAATTATTTCGATCCGTCAATTAGTTTTCGATTTATAAGTAAAATAAGTTGCTACCGCACGACGCGGGCTGCCGGTGGCGGTGTGACGTCACACCACAACTCGCTCGGTCTGGCTCACTCAGTACGCTCGCGGTCGCGCGCACTTGTCGTCTAAATTAAACCTCAATACTTTTAAAAATGTCTAATCCAACTGCTAGGAAATCATGTGTTGTGCCTAAATGTAAAAATACAACTATCAATTCGCCGGAAAAGTTGTTTTTTACAGTTCCAAAGGATACATACATACATCACCAAATCTTTTAACTTGAACATAACCAATACCATTAAACAATTTGTTAGTAAAAATACAAATAAATAAAAAAGGTTTAGTTCATATCATCTACATTTGCAATAAAAAATAAATTAAATTACTTAAATAAAATAGTAAAGGTAAAGTGCATCTGTAACGTTCAACTACATCTAGATCGTATAGGTATCCTACTTCCTAGTAATATAATAAACGCGGAAGATTGTGTTTGTGTTTGTTATCTTTCACACAAAAAGTACTGAACGGATCTGGACGAAGACTGAAATAATCCATAGGCTTCTTTTAATCCTGGGAAAATGTACAGTTCCCGAGGGAAACGCGGGCGAAGCTGCTAACTAAAGCTACTTAGTACTAAATCAATGCATGTATTTATTTAAATTTACTTAGAAGAGCGGTATCTTTGTATACATACTAGTGGCCGCCCGCGACTGCGTTCGCGTAGAAGTCGGTTTCCGTGGGAATGAGAAGTTTTCCCGCGGTAAAAAATACCATGACAGTTTCATACATATTTTTTCTATTCACTCGCTATCGCAAATATCACTTGCCACTTGACTTGGGGGGGGAGTAGTTTTTACGTGTAAGAGTAACAAACATTCATACATCCATACTCACAAACTTTCACATTTATAATATTAGAAGGACGTACCTACCTATAGCTACAAAACTATGATACATGATTTGTTGTCTTTAACGTCAACAAAAATTATGATAGGTAGGTAGGTAGGTACCTACTTCTACTATTGGACTTGCATTCTTCCATTAGTATTTTTATTATATTGGTTATTTTGTTTTGATAAAACAGTTTGGAACATATCAAACAATTCGGCGGCAACAAAATCACTACTTCTTGATAAATAATGCGCATTCATTTATTTATCTTTTTTAAGATAGATTACACGATTACCTTTTTTCGAATCCTATATCCAATTTATTAATAGAATAATATTAACTATTAACGTATAATAACGAATAATATTTATATTTACTAATACTCGACCGAAAACACAAAAAAATAATACATTAAATGTTAAATAAATAAAAAAATTATATAAAATACTGTGCCAGCTATATGCGCCACCGCTGGCGCGTTGTTGTAATACGTCACAAGCGGTCACGTGACTGTTAGCGGGACTCGATATTTTTCGAAACTTTGAATGCCTATAAAATCAAAACTACTGGGTATTTTTGATTACAACAAAAACTAGTGTATTTGTATGCATACAGGCTTTACTGAGACAAAATTTCAAGCGATTTGGCATACCTAGTAACATTCTCCATTGAAGTTGAATTTTAGAGTAGTAATCGTTATATTATTGGCATGCAAACAATAGTGGTATTTAGTTTTTTTCCTTTACATCTTATTGTCATAATAAAACACGCAGAAAACCAAATTATAACCAACAATATTAAGATCGTCATATACCATTAATTTTATGTTAGTGAAAATCAAAAAGTTATTTAAAAGTAGTTTTATTTTTCGCGTCAAGTACAGGATATTCACATTTTCTTGTATAAAATCTTTGACTTAATTTTGGTTTATTTATAACTTTTTTATTCACCACTTACAAAATTCATACTTTTATTAAGTTAAAACATTTGATCTAATGCATTTGAGTTTGATTTGATTTGAGTTATTATTAAAGATCCTCTATACAGGGTTATTTGTAATTAGCGCATCACCTCTTGCAGGCGGCTTCCTTACATCAATCCCAATAACATTTGTTCTACGACTTTTTGCAAAACTTGATAATTAACACAAAATCAAATTTGCGCGCTCTGTTATTTATAACTCCGTATTTTGTAAGAAGTTCCTAAACCGGTTTGCCCACCCCCCGTCGCCCGCGCGCCTTCCACGCCAGTTGCGTGCGCGTAGAGTATTGTACCGTTCAGAGGCATCTAATAAATTTGTATGGTTTTTTTTTAATATTAATTTTAATTATTCGTTGGTTATATGTTGTTGGGATTGGTGATGCGCTAATTAGAAATAACCCTGTATATGGATGTAATAAGTATATTATTGAACTTAAAATATCAGATGGGGCTGCGTTGGCGGAGATAGAAATGTTCGAGGAACTAGAGTACCTGTGCGTGGCCCATAACTCTTTGGCGGTAAAAGGGGAGATCTCCCAGTGCTAGACAGGACACGGGTCTAGGGCCAAGCGAGACCACTGAGATGATTTTTAGTACATAGTTAACTGCGTTTTAAATGTTGATAGCGCGATATACGATTTGCCATACATTTCGGTGTCATTTGTATGCGTACCGCCGGGAAAGAATGTTGGCGACGGTCAGCGCCATCTATGTCGCCACAACTCCCTCTTTCCGTAGACACCTGTGTATTAGCCCTTGCACAGGCTGAAGCTTAATATTATATGATATGAGAGTCATATTTATTACAGTTTCAAAACATTGTCCTGAATAAACACTTTAAGTAAATAAAAAAACGCAAGAAACGACCATATGATTTTATTTCTGTGTTGTTTTTGTTTGGTTGCCTATCGCACGCAAATATTCGATTAATGATTAAATCGAAGTTTTATTCCATAGTCGCTTTAAACAACTCAGTACAATAAAGTGATTTTCGTTTATTAGTTTATACATACCTACTTAGGTCTTTGTTTTGTTTAAAGTAACATTAATAATGCTTCGATTGAAAAGGATTTTTTTTAATGTCAAAGTAATATATTTATACAAAGTAATGTGCAAGTAATGAGTAGTTTCTGATTAGAAATCTACTATTGTAAGTAAAGTTATTAATCTACCTTTATAAAAACAAAAAAAATATTGTAACATTGCGATTAAGACCTTATTATGGGAACTGCATTTGCTCTATTTTTGAAAAAAAAAAAAAAAGTGATTGTAAACGAGGCATGAGGCATCGGACTTGAAAGTAACGTTACTCTTGCTTGTCTATGGATCTCTCAGGTACACCAATTATCATGTTGTACAATATTGTGCCGTACATTCCTGAACGGACCTGTAATTCGCGACACAGTATTGCACGGCACAGTATTGTACGACCCTGTAATTGGTGACACATGACACCAATTATCAGGTTGTGCAAAACTGTGTCGCGTTTTATCATGTCGTGCTTTATCGTGTCGTACAATACGGTTTCCCAAAAAAGTAAAAGGATTGAATTTAAATAATAAAGAATAATAGATCAGTCCAAAGTAATCCCTACTTCCCTACTAATATTATAAATGCGAAAGTAACTCTGTCTGTCTGTCTGTCTGTCTGTTACGCTTTCACGCCTAAACCATTGAACCGATTTTGATGAAAATTGATATAAAGAAAGAACTGAACTTGGGAAAGGACATAGGGTACTTTTTACCGCGGGAAAACTTATTATTCCCACGGGAAACCGACTTCCACGCGAACGGGGTCGCGGGCGGCCACTAATCAGAAATAACCAAAGAAATCCACGAATGAAGAAGTACACAACATAGACAGCGTGTAAGCGTCAGCCTACAAACAAAACAAACACATATATATATACCGCTGCACCACAGACGATATATGTTTATGTATACAGCGGTATATACAGGGTGTCCCAAAAGGTTACATAGCTGGTAAAGGGGTGGTAGGGGTCACAAGGGTCACCAAAAAAAATATAAAAAAATCCCCTCTGGATATTTCAATAAATAAATGCCAATTTTTAAAAAACCAAAAATTTTACACCTAGAGTGGCCTATTTTGCTTACTGTACCTACAAATATTGCTGTATTTGAAAAAAGCCATTAGTTAATAAGCCACTTTTAGGTAAGAGACCTGTTAGGTAAGCAATTTCGTCAAAATAGTTTTTCGAAATTGGCTCGTGTCTGGATGTAACTGGGTTCCCTAGTCCATTGTGTGGTACCTATAGTACCAGCTTTGCTTAGTTTTGGGCCAAACAGTTGGTGTGTCAGTCTGAAGATTTATTATTATGATGTATATTATTACATTTTTTGTTTAATTCTACAAACAAAAAGGTTTATTTACCTTTTATTCAAATTCAAATCAAATCAAAACCGACATTGGTATTGCTAGAGAAAAAAATACTTTGTTTTTTTCTATCCTTTTCCTTTTTTAAGGTAACACCTGCGTACTTAGTTTGTTCAACGCCATCTAGCGAATTTGTATGAACTTTTTTTTTTTAAAACCCCTCATTACAAAAAACAAGAAAGATGGGCAACACAAAAGTGATTGAATAATTTTGTTTAACCAAAAAATCATTTTTTTTGTCTTTTAAGTTTGGAATTTGCATTAAACATTATCACAAAATAAGCAGAAATAAACTTGACACTGGCACAATGTGCATATCATATTTGCACCATGGCCAAAGAAGAAAGAAAAAAAAAAAATAAGCAGAAATAAATAAAACATAATATACCGAAATACCGAAGTACAAGGCGACATCTATGAACGCCATTACAAAACTTGATTTTGTTATAAAATTAAGAAATTTTTTATTTTAACTTTAAACTATCGTTACTTTTCTTCGGAATGAGACCCTATAGTACCTATTTAAAGTATTCAAAAACAGCTTAATGCCTAAAAACGACTATGGACTGCAGCGACCCTACAAGAACAGAAAGATAAATAATGTACCAACACGAAGAAATTAGCGGGTAAGTTGTAAAAGTTTTTGGAATTCAAAATTTCTACAACAGTCGTTTGGGTAAACCCAACTGTAAATATAACTTCTTTATCCATGATAAGTTTAACTCAGGCTTATTTTTCTATTGTCTGATAAGTCCTATTCGGCTGATTAATAGTGTTTTTCATTTTCTTTATTTTTTCGACGAGGACATGTTGGTTTGGTCACTACATTTTAAATTTGATTGCTACACTTAAATACCATACCTAAGGTTTTTTGGGTGTCATTGTATTCATATAAAAATAATACACATAAATTAATGCTTACAATTATAATTAGTAATAACTATATTCTGTCAAGATATTTAACAGGCTTAATTGAATTGAAGTAGTAATTCTACAACAGATTCATAGTAATAATAGTAAACAAGCACAAATGAATATATCAGTTGTCTTAACTAGAGACAATTCATTATTTTAAAATTGCCTATGTCAACGAAATTAAATTATTATACAAAAATGCATTTTATCATCATACATGTCAAATTCATAACAATACTTATTTCATTTGAATAATAATTATTCAATCCGGGGTGGTATTAAGTAATCAATTAAGTATTATCAATCGGCACAAACCTGCCGTGCAATACAATTATCACAGCACTTGTAAAATTGCGGTGTCAAAAGACTATAAAATATTTACAACGCATCATGTCAACGGCAGTATGACCCCGGTAAAATTTGAGACTCCTGGCAGAGAAATCAATAACATTCACTAACATAACCTTACTCCCACTAAAGTACGCCTACAGTCTAAGAGGTTTATCTGCGATGGCGGCGGCGCTTCTTGTTGGCGCGGACGGGGCCGGGCTCGGGCGCGGCCTGCCCCGAGGACGAGGGCTGCTCCACCACGGTGATGAACCCCACGCGGTGCACCACGGGCTCCTCGCGCGGCTCCGGCGCCTGCGGGGCCGTCAGCGTGGCGCGCAGGCGCTGGCGCATGCGGCGGCGGGCGTTGCGGGACAGAGGAGCCGGGCGCTCCGGCTCGGGGGCGGGCTGCGGCGCGGGCGCGCGGTCCATGCGGGAGCGGATCTCGGCCTCGCTGCGCACGAGGGCGCTGGCCTCGCGTCCGAGCGTCGCGAAGGCTCTGGACAGGCGCGCCACGTCGTTCTGCAGGTCCTGCAGGAAGGGCTCGAGGTCGTGCGCGTGCGGGGTGTCGCGGGCGGAGTCTCGCGTGGTGCCGCGGTTGGCGACTCTCATCACGGCGCGCGGCGCGGTCAGGTGCGCCAGCTGGTTCTCGGGCGCGCGCTTCACGGACAGCTTGCCGCTGATCGTGGACGGAGCCGTCAGCGCGCGGGCGTCCGCACCGCTCACCAACAAGCAGTGCCCGCGCTTCTTCATCATACCCTCACAGGATCTCACTGACCAAACCTAAGCATAAAAAACAATTAAAAAAGGTTCTAATGGTCTACTCTTCTTTTAAAGGTCCAAAAAATACAACTGAATTATACTTACACAGTCAGAAAATATTGCCTCACGATCATTTCCAGATATTGTAACTGTGTAGCAAAACTCATGGGCTACGTAAAGAGCTGCAGCCATTGACAACCAAGCATACACAGAATCATCTAAAACAAAAATATTTAATCAATCTCATGTAAAATGCTGATATCCCCAAACGAGATACTCAATATATAATAATAGCATATCAATACTTACTTGTAATTTCAATTACCAAAAAGAATATGCCCATATCGGCAACACGTACAGCAGTAACAATTCTGCCAGGGACAGTTGAGAATTGCCATGCTTGAAGATATTCTCCATTTTCCGATATGCCCTAATGAGGAGTAATACTAATTATTATCAATAATACATTATATTATACTATTACATTTCCTTTTTACCATAACATGTACTTTACCTCAATCAGTTCAGGTGCATGGTAATAACGAAGGTGGTTCAATAGTCTTGCTGCAGGAAGTCTTTCGGAGTTGCCATTCTTGCAGCAAAGGCACCGAAATAGACCTTTGCAAGCTGGTGGCGGGGCTATTCTTGTAGACTATAAAAATAAGGTACATGAGTTGCTGTTCTCATATCAAGATGTGTTTTTATCCATTCCACTATGATCATCCAGGTAATTATTATATTCAAAGATTACATTAGACACCAATCCATATAGGACCATAATGGAATAGACATATTTTAAGTAATTGAGCATACTTCAGAGGCTATCTCATTGTTCTCTTCATCTACTGAAGGCTCTGGATCAGTATCAGCAGGAGATTTGTCCTTGGGAGGTGTGCTACTTTCCGAAGCAATAGATCCTGATGTCACCTTACCCCCGAGTTTCTGCATAGCACAAAATATAACTTAATTTAATGTAGATACAAATTAAAAATTGAATTTAAGAGTACCCAGTAAAACAATGTAACTTACAAATGCTCGAAGTTTTCTAATGTTTGCAATGAGTTCTTCCATAGCATAGTTTCTTGTCCCAAAGAACAAAGCACGGCATACTGGACATACATCCAAACGGGACTTGCATCTTCCACAGACATGATGTCCTTCGTTACATTGAAAAATCTGTCCTGAAGGTATCTCATAGCAGACAGGACATTGAAGCAAATCATCCAAGTCAGGCAAGGCTTCAGTCTAAAAATCATAATCTTTTGTTTGTTTTTTTTCTTTTGGGGTAGGTGATAACAATTTTTTCATTAATACTAGCATTTAAAGTGCGTCGAATGTAGAAGCTATAACCTATTCCACAGTTCTACGTTCTTTTTTAATGCTGGTAGGTAACGTTCATTATTGTCCATTTGTTTATCGAGAAGCTGACTTTTGAGTAAGTAGTAGTAGGATAATTTAAGAAAGACTTGTCTGTATGTCTGGCAACAACTTTGAGGGTACTTAAAAACTTATTACGAAATACTAAATTTATCATTTTGATGCTATATATTTTATCAGTATTTATTCCAAAATGTGAAATTTAGGGACACGGCAACGGACAAAATCGAACAATGGATCTTTTACAACAAGTAAAAACATAAGACATACCTTGGCTTCCACCTTTTCTGCCATCGTTGGTTGTGGTAAAATATCTCAATCTTTATTTCAGATGACGTTAGTTAAGATAAATCCCACGAAAAATAATTAAAACGTGGTCAAATAATAATCTGAAAACGAACCCGTCCCGTCTGTGCAGCAGCAGCCAGCTGTTTTTGAAATAAAAATGGCGTCGAGTCAAGTCAATCAGTTTGATGTTGCCAATAGTTTAGTTGCCATTAAAATACCACAGACAGCTATGGTGCGTACCGATTAATACGAACAACGATCACTTAATGGGTGACCCTGAAGCTCAAAATTGCTGACATAACAGCGCTAACCTTTGGAAATTTTTCTCGAAATTCCTAAATATAATTCATCTTGTAAACAAAATCGTGTTGAAATGTGTCAGTTAGCGCTGTCAGTAATTACGAATACATACGTCCGCATTCATGTTTTGCGTAGTTCGTTTTATTCGGAACAAGGCCTTGCCAATGTCAATGTCAGTTTGAAGGGTATTCTGTCATTATTTTCTTTGTTAGGGATGTTACAGCTTGAATTAACTTACAGAGTTAACGTTATTTTTATTCAGAATGTTAAGAATAAACAGAATGTTCGGCGTTAGTCTTAAGGCAATATTTCATTTCAAATATTGACTAAATTAACAAAATAACCAGTTTAGGCATAGTGTGAAACAAAAAAAAAATGGAAATAGTAAATTAATATATTTACAGCGACCTTTTCTATTTTGCTTATATCCAAGATAACTTAAAAAAAAATACCTAACCAGAAAACCTTGCGATGCATATTCTTTTAATAAGAAGTAGCTCTTCTGAACTGAAGCCTTCTATTTACCATTGTTTTACCTATGGCTGAAATTATACCAAACACCCTGGTTATCGTTTGTTGAATTATGTTATATAAAAAAAGTTTTTATTGTAGGAACAAATCAATACGTTTTAGTCAAACTTTTTTTTAAACTTCACTTTATAAATTTTAACTGGTCAATCTGTAATTTGCAGTACAGATTAATTTGTTAAAAATAAAGCAAAATTTCATTGACTATCGAACAAAAGCTTTGAGTATTTAGCCAAAAAGTAAACACGAGTCACGACCCGCGCTGCGTTTAAAGTTAATTTAAAGTTACACTAACGATAACTGCACGTTATTAAAATACTATTTTGGGTTATCGTTTTAACGAGCACGGGCCATCTCTTACTGTATTATTGGTGTTGGTGTTTGATTGAAAGTGTTTGAATCATCATCACAGTATCTATAACAAAATAATGTTAAAAGAAGTTATAGTGAATTGTGAATAAGATATAGTACATTACGACACTAAAATCATGTTTTTATAGTCGAAAATCAATTACAATTAATATATTGAGTAATTCTATTATAAAGTAGAAAGATGAAGTGGTCTATATTTTCTTCGTTTGTTTTACTCACGATAACTAAATGTAAGTAATGTTAATAAAACATAAAAGTAAAATGTGTTATCAAGTTGTTACTTTGAGTATCTCTAATTGTTACAGTCTCACTTTGTGTAAGATTAAATGAGCAAATCTACTCATCAATACAGGGGAGTGCTGCTTGTTTTAGACGATTAAATGGTACTCACCAATCAGGATGTACATGTAAGTATAAATTCTCGTACATACCTCAAAATCAATTTACTAAAATCTGTTGAATTTTTTGTTGTTTTTGTGATTTTAGCAACACAAAGTGGTACTGTTGGTGTGGTGTTGATGGTAAAAGACTATTCTGATGCTCAATGGCTAGTGTTTAACTCAAGTGCAGGTCCATATATGGCAGTAGTCAGTACTGCACAGTTCCAAGATGTAATTGAATTGTTTATGACTAAACCTGATAATGTTGCTGGTGTGCTTTTATTTGAAAATGCAACACAAAGGTAAAATCTTGTTTACATAAATTTCATATTGATTGTGCTTCCAATTTTTGTATTGAAAATTTTCTTATGTTTAGCGATGTGATTAGGTTTTTTTTTTTTTAGGATTGATGTATTTACTCAAGAATCCCAGTGTCCAAACCAATACGCTTCAGCTCCTGGGAGCTCATGTCCCCAGTCTAATGGTTTTGGGTGGAACAAATGGGGAACCGGTCTTCTAAGGAGGGATATTCCGTTCCCCATATTCTACTTACCAGAATCACGCATTGAGGAAATAGAGAAGATAGAAAAATGCCATGACAAGTATGAATAATAAGTGCAGCACTATTTTTGCTGTAAACTTTCCCCATAATAAACATTCATACTACTTCTAGGGTCAATGTACTTGGACTTGCCTGTTATTCTTAAAAAATCTTAGATGATACATAAAATAATATTAAGTTAACTTTTATATTATTTATTTTAGATTCAATTTGGATAGAGACAACCAAAAAGGAATGCCTCTTTGTTCAGTTCAGATGAATTCATTTATGTTTGCTGCAGTTGACACTAATGTTTGTATGAGACGGTATGTAGATATCAGTAAAATTTACAACAAGCTTAATTTTACATTATGAAATTATATTTTGATGTTTTTGTTTCATTGTAGGTCGGCAGCATCAACAATTTTAAAGCCAGCAAAACTGTGTGATCCACTAGGTGACAACAATGTTTACTATTCACTTTTCCCAAGGGCTAAGGTACAGTATTTTTTTTTTATACCTATTTCTTTAATTTAATTTTTTTAAACATGGTCTACTACTGTTATTATAACTGTTTTTTAGGAAACTAATACAACAAAGAAGTCAGTTACACTTGTTACTGCAAGGATTGATTCTGCATCCTTATTTGATGGTATGTGAATTTTATCAACTAATCTTATTTGTAAATCTATGTGTTTTGTTTTATTTTAAATATTTTTTTTAAATTTATTCTACAGGTTTAGCACCAGGTGCAGCTAGTTCCGTTATCAGCATGGTGTCTTTGATAACTGCAGCAGCAACATTATCCAAAATGATACCAATCACTGAAGCGGATAAATACAGTAAGGTTTCCATCCTCATCATAACCAACATAGAAATTAAATTAATCCTACAGTTATTCTCATTTAGCCATCAATACATATTATTTGTTATTCAAACTTTGTACAGATTTCAAACATATCTTTTTTACAGGTAACAACATTCTATGGACATTATTTAACGGCGAGGCCTTTGATTACATCGGCTCGCAAAGAGTAGCCTACGACTTGAGTCGTGGAGCGTGGCCCCACACGCCACTAGCTGTGGAGGACATAAAACTTCATGTTGAGTTGGGGCAGTTAGGAGGCTCTTTATCAGATAGTATAGATAGCAGGTGGCTTTTGAATAGCTATGCTCCTTATACGTCTAATGTGCCGGCTAAGGTAAATATATTGGTTTTAAAAAACAGTACTCAAATTTTGATATAGTTTTTTGAAAGTACCGTTGTTGACAGACTTTTGGTTATAGCAAATATTCTCTCATTAAATACTACCACTTCTAATAGTATAGATAATATATTTTGTTTATTCTTTGTTAATCTTCTTATTACAAGATAGTTACAAACATTGCTTTTAAAAATACAGCATAATCTTTAATCAACTAATTTTGTTTCAGATAACGGAGTTCCTATCTGAAATGTATAATAGAGCACAAGTTTACAATCAAACGATCAATTCAGTCTTCGATTTAAACCTGCCGCCATCGTCGCTTCACTCTTTCCGGAGAATACTAAAAACTGCTACTGAAAGTGGGGACCTACCTGAGTTGGTACTGGTCGATCATAATGAGACCTTTACAAATAAATACTACCATTCGGTTATGGACGATGATAAAGCAGTTGATTTTGTATATCGCAATATAAGTATTGGAAGTAATGGCACGTGTAAGTATTTTCACGGGTGTTTGGACTGCTAGATATTTCTTGGGTAGTCTATGCTAGATATTATTTATTTTGGGGTATAACTTGACGCGTCCAGAGGTATGGTTCGAATCTTGGGTCGGGAAAATAGATAATTTGAATATTTTCAATTTGCTAGGTGTAACTATGTTTTCCCTATGAAATTAGACACATAAACGTAGATAAAAAATTTAGAGCTTTTTTTATATTTAGATTTGGTCTATTGTGATATTTATTGCAGTTATGGAAACAAGTGAATTGCTCAGTGATGGTACAATGAAAGACAGTGATATGCAAGTGAAAATGTCTCGACTTGCAACCGCCCTGTCGCAAACATTGTACCAGCAAGTGACTGGAGTTTCATATGCGGGGAACATCACTGCTTCTGCTCATTTGGTATGTTTATGTTATTTGACTGACCTAAATATCCTTGTTTTGCCGTTAAATCGAATTCGAGAATTTGTTAATTAAGTTAAATTAAGTTATCATCAGTTAATCATATACTTTTTCCGATTTCTTTATATAAGTCGCAGCATCGGCTGGGTTATCCACACGGGTTAAAGTCAAATTGTATTGAATGGAACGTCTAGCGACTTTTTGTTTCTATGATAATGATGATGATGATATGTATGATGATAAAGATATAATAATGAAGATCGATTCAACATCACAGGTGGACGAGCTGCTCCACTGCTTCCTCCAAACCCAGTCGTGCCGCATCCTGCAGTCCGCGGACTACGCCGGCGGCGGCCGCGACGTGGCGGACAGGCCCGCGCCGCTGTACGTGGGCGTGGCGGCCTGGGGGTCGCCGCCGCCGGTGTTCGCGGGACACATGCTGGCGCTGCTGACGGGGACCAACAGGGACACGGACAAGAAGGGCTGCGACGGGTTCAGTGACCCGGTAAGTGACTTGTGAAGTCCGCGGACTACGCCGGCGGCGGCCGCGACGTGGCGGACAGGCCCGCGCCGCTGTACGTGGGCGTGGCGGCCTGGGGGTCGCCGCCGCCGGTGTTCGCGGGACACATGCTGGCGCTGCTGACGGGGACCAACAGGGACACGGACAAGAAGGGCTGCGACGGGTTCAGTGACCCGGTAAGTGACTTGTGAACTCCGCGGACTACGCCGGCGGCGGCCGCGACGTGGCGGACAGGCCCGCGCCGCTGTACGTGGGCGTGGCGGCCTGGGGGTCGCCGCCGCCGGTGTTCGCGGGACACATGCTGGCGCTGCTGACGGGGACCAACAGGGACACGGACAAGAAGGGCTGCGACGGGTTCAGTGACCCGGTAAGTGACTTGTGAACTCCGCGGACTACGCCGGCGGCGGCCGCGACGTGGCGGACAGGCCCGCGCCGCTGTACGTGGGCGTGGCGGCCTGGGGGTCGCCGCCGCCGGTGTTCGCGGGACACATGCTGGCGCTGCTGACGGGGACCAACAGGGACACGGACAAGAAGGGCTGCGACGGGTTCAGTGACCCGGTAAGTGACTTGTGAACTCCGCGGACTACGCCGGCGGCGGCCGCGACGTGGCGGACAGGCCCGCGCCGCTGTACGTGGGCGTGGCGGCCTGGGGGTCGCCGCCGCCGGTGTTCGCGGGACACATGCTGGCGCTGCTGACGGGGACCAACAGGGACACGGACAAGAAGGGCTGCGACGGGTTCAGTGACCCGGTAAGTGACTTGTGAACTCCGCGGACTACGCCGGCGGCGGCCGCGACGTGGCGGACAGGCCCTGCTGACGGGGACCAACAGGGACACGGACAAGAAGGGCTGCGACGGGTTCAGTGACCCGGTAAGTGACTTGTGAACTCCGCGGACTACGCCGGCGGCGGCCGCGACGTGGCGGACAGGCCCGCGCCGCTGTACGTGGGCGTGGCGGCCTGGGGGTCGCCGCCGCCGGTGTTCGCGGGACACATGCTGGCGCTGCTGACGGGGACCAACAGGGACACGGACAAGAAGGGCTGCGACGGGTTCAGTGACCCGGTAAGTGACTTGTGAACTCCGCGGACTACGCCGGCGGCGGCCGCGACGTGGCGGACAGGCCCGCGCCGCTGTACGTGGGCGTGGCGGCCTGGGGGTCGCCGCCGCCGGTGTTCGCGGGACACATGCTGGCGCTGCTGACGGGGACCAACAGGGACACGGACAAGAAGGGCTGCGACGGGTTCAGTGACCCGGTAAGTGACTTGTGAACTCCGCGGACTACGCCGGCGGCGGCCGCGACGTGGCGGACAGGCCCGCGCCGCTGTACGTGGGCGTGGCGGCCTGGGGGTCGCCGCCGCCGGTGTTCGCGGGACACATGCTGGCGCTGCTGACGGGGACCAACAGGGACACGGACAAGAAGGGCTGCGACGGGTTCAGTGACCCGGTAAGTGACTTGTGAACTCCGCGGACTACGCCGGCGGCGGCCGCGACGTGGCGGACAGGCCCGCGCCGCTGTACGTGGGCGTGGCGGCCTGGGGGTCGCCGCCGCCGGTGTTCGCGGGACACATGCTGGCGCTGCTGACGGGGACCAACAGGGACACGGACAAGAAGGGCTGCGACGGGTTCAGTGACCCGGTAAGTGACTTGTGAACTCCGCGGACTACGCCGGCGGCGGCCGCGACGTGGCGGACAGGCCCGCGCCGCTGTACGTGGGCGTGGCGGCCTGGGGGTCGCCGCCGCCGGTGTTCGCGGGACACATGCTGGCGCTGCTGACGGGGACCAACAGGGACACGGACAAGAAGGGCTGCGACGGGTTCAGTGACCCGGTAAGTGACTTGTGAACTCCGCGGACTACGCCGGCGGCGGCCGCGACGTGGCGGACAGGCCCGCGCCGCTGTACGTGGGCGTGGCGGCCTGGGGGTCGCCGCCGCCGGTGTTCGCGGGACACATGCTGGCGCTGCTGACGGGGACCAACAGGGACACGGACAAGAAGGGCTGCGACGGGTTCAGTGACCCGGTAAGTGACTTGTGAACTCCGCGGACTACGCCGGCGGCGGCCGCGACGTGGCGGACAGGCCCGCGCCGCTGTACGTGGGCGTGGCGGCCTGGGGGTCGCCGCCGCCGGTGTTCGCGGGACACATGCTGGCGCTGCTGACGGGGACCAACAGGGACTCGGACAAGAAGGGCTGCGACGGGTTCAGTGACCCGGTAAGTGACTTGTGAACTCCGCGGACTACGCCGGCGGCGGCCGCGACGTGGCGGACAGGCCCGCGCCGCTGTACGTGGGCGTGGTGGCCTGGGGGTCGCCGCCGCCGGTGTTCGCGGGACACATGCTGGCGCTGCTGACGGGGACCAACAGGGACACGGACAAGAAGGGCTGCGACGGGTTCAGTGACCCGGTAAGTGACTTGTGAACTCCGCGGACTACGCCGGCGGCGGCCGCGACGTGGCGGACAGGCCCGCGCCGCTGTACGTGGGCGTGGCGGCCTGGGGGTCGCCGCCGCCGGTGTTCGCGGGACACATGCTGGCGCTGCTGACGGGGACCAACAGGGACACGGACAAGAAGGGCTGCGACGGGTTCAGTGACCCGGTAAGTGACTTGTGAACTCCGCGGACTACGCCGGCGGCGGCCGCGACGTGGCGGACAGGCCCGCGCCGCTGTACGTGGGCGTGGCGGCCTGGGGGTCGCCGCCGCCGGTGTTCGCGGGACACATGCTGGCGCTGCTGACGGGGACCAACAGGGACACGGACAAGAAGGGCTGCGACGGGTTCAGTGACCCGGTAAGTGACTTGTGAACTCCGCGGACTACGCCGGCGGCGGCCGCGACGTGGCGGACAGGCCCGCGCCGCTGTACGTGGGCGTGGCGGCCTGGGGGTCGCCGCCGCCGGTGTTCGCGGGACACATGCTGGCGCTGCTGACGGGGACCAACAGGGACACGGACAAGAAGGGCTGCGACGGGTTCAGTGACCCGGTAAGTGACTTGTGAACTCCGCAGACTACGCCGGCGGCGGCCGCGACGTGGCGGACAGGCCCGCGCCGCTGTACGTGGGCGTGGCGGCCTGGGGGTCGCCGCCGCCGGTGTTCGCGGGACACATGCTGGCGCTGCTGACGGGGACCAACAGGGACACGGACAAGAAGGGCTGCGACGGGTTCAGTGACCCGGTAAGTGACTTGTGAACTCCGCGGACTACGCCGGCGGCGGCCGCGACGTGGCGGACAGGCCCGCGCCGCTGTACGTGGGCGTGGCGGCCTGGGGGTCGCCGCCGCCGGTGTTCGCGGGACACATGCTGGCGCTGCTGACGGGGACCAACAGGGACACGGACAAGAAGGGCTGCGACGGGTTCAGTGACCCGGTAAGTGACTTGTGAACTCCGCGGACTACGCCGGCGGCGGCCGCGACGTGGCGGACAGGCCCGCGCCGCTGTACGTGGGCGTGGCGGCCTGGGGGTCGCCGCCGCCGGTGTTCGCGGGACACATGCTGGCGCTGCTGACGGGGACCAACAGGGACACGGACAAGAAGGGCTGCGACGGGTTCAGTGACCCGGTAAGTGACTTGTGAACTCCGCGGACTACGCCGGCGGCGGCCGCGACGTGGCGGACAGGCCCGCGCCGCTGTACGTGGGCGTGGCGGCCTGGGGGTCGCCGCCGCCGGTGTTCGCGGGACACATGCTGGCGCTGCTGACGGGGACCAACAGGGACACGGACAAGAAGGGCTGCGACGGGTTCAGTGACCCGGTAAGTGACTTGTGAACTCCGCGGACTACGCCGGCGGCGGCCGCGACGTGGCGGACAGGCCCGCGCCGCTGTACGTGGGCGTGGCGGCCTGGGGGTCGCCGCCGCCGGTGTTCGCGGGACACATGCTGGCGCTGCTGACGGGGACCAACAGGGACACGGACAAGAAGGGCTGCGACGGGTTCAGTGACCCGGTAAGTGACTTGTGAACTCCGCGGACTACGCCGGCGGCGGCCGCGACGTGGCGGACAGGCCCGCGCCGCTGTACGTGGGCGTGGCGGCCTGGGGGTCGCCGCCGCCGGTGTTCGCGGGACACATGCTGGCGCTGCTGACGGGGACCAACAGGGACACGGACAAGAAGGGCTGCGACGGGTTCAGTGACCCGGTAAGTGACTTGTGAACTCCGCGGACTACGCCGGCGGCGGCCGCGACGTGGCGGACAGGCCCGCGCCGCTGTACGTGGGCGTGGCGGCCTGGGGGTCGCCGCCGCCGGTGTTCGCGGGACACATGCTGGCGCTGCTGACGGGGACCAACAGGGACACGGACAAGAAGGGCTGCGACGGGTTCAGTGACCCGGTAAGTTGATTTTTGAACTGACAAATATCTTTAATTCCCATATTAATTTAGGTTACAGCATCTTGATTCATATAGATGTGAAAAAAATAGTAATGCTACGTAGGTTGAGCGTCGAGCGAAGAGTAGGGTTCAATAGGTAGGTCATTGGCGTCATTATTTTAGACCTCACGTGCGATCTGTTTAAATAAGGATTTTTATAAACATAAAGTTTCACGCAGTTGCTTTCAGTTTTTCTCAAATTTTACCTTGCCGATGCGAACAACAACAATTATATTAGGGCATAATTACGTTAAAGTTTTGAATCAATTTAAAGAAGTACAGCTACGTCCCTACATTTTCTCGTAGGTGACAAAATATGAATATTTACTTTGTTTTGCAGGACTTTTCCTACTATTGGTTGAGGGGTTGGGATTTGAAAGGTGCGTGTATCGAGACAACTATGAACTTCAGCCAAGCCATTAGTCCCGCTTTTGTTATTCAAGGTTTGTATTTTTGTTTTTAAACTGTTAACATCGTGAACCACGTTCAAAGAAAATATATATCTTTAAGGCTTAAAAAATGGTTTTGATTCAAGTTGTTCGAAAAAAGTTTTTATGTATCTAATTAAAATCATCGAAGTTTTTATTTTTAATGTGCATTATTAAATAACGCTAAAATAGCTGTACAAATTGGTATAAAATTTGGAAATAACAAACTACGATTTACTGGTAAATATCTTTAGACCGCAATCAAAACTGTAAAAAGACAGTGACCAATAAAAGTTTTGTTTTTTTTCTGTTTCTATCAGACTACGACCTGTCGTCCGGTCTCTACTCGTCGTGGACCGAGTCCGTGTGGCAGAGCATGTGGGCGCGCGTGTTCGTGGCGGGCGGGGGCGGGGGCGCGCGCGCGGGGGCGGGGGCGGGGGCGCTGGCCACTCTACTTGCCGCCGCCGCCACCTACTGGCTGCGGAGGCACGCCGCGAGCGTGTTCCCGCACCAGCCGCCCGACCAACACGCCGGCGGCGGCGGGTGAGACTATATTAACTACTAGTGGCCGCCCGCGACTCCGTTCGCGTAGAAGTCGGTTTCCCGTGGGAATGAAAAGTTTTCCCGCGGTAAAAAGTACCCTATATGTTAATCTGATGTATAAGCTATATTACTGTAAAGTTTCATCAAAATCCGTCCAGTAGTTTTTACGTGAAAGAGTAATAAACATCCATCCATCCATCCATACATGCTCACAAACTTTCACATTTATAATATTAGTAGGATTAGTAGGATATTAATAAATCTCCAGACTAACACACCAATTATGTGGCCCTATGGTAAGCGCATTAAGCGCTTGGGTTACAGGTACCACACAATGGACTAGGGGAGAACCTAGTTACACCAAGACACGAGCCAATGTCGAAAACCATTTTGACGAAATAGGCCCGACTCCTTCCGCTTTACAGTTCGGTATACATATATACCGCTGCGCCACAAAGGTCGTCGTATATACTGCTACATCATACAGAATGAAGGCTGATAAAGAGTTACATTTAGTCTGATACGTAGTTCGGGCTCACAGTGAACAGTGGCAGGAGGCAGCAGCGTTTGCAATGAAATTTAAAAACTCAATTTCGAAAAGGACGACTTTGCCTTTGTTTCCTCTTAATGGTGAAAAGACGAAGAGTTTAGATGTAAGATACATTTCAGCATATAATGATTTATAATGTTTTTGTTTTTTTTCAGAATACTGAGATCAGTGAACTGCTAAGATGGCTGTGAAACAAAAACAGGAATGACCATTCCAAGATGTTGGTAATTTTTCAAAGGCTTGCAGATTTATTTATAACTAAAGATAATAACTTCTTAAGATCAACTGAGTATTAATTTGTTCATTTACTTTGCAAGCATTTGTTAATAGAAACCAAGTGACTGAAATGTTAGGTAGAGTGTTTTTTTTAATATTTATCAATTTTTTTACTGTTGTGTTTAATAACAAAAGCTTAGAAAGATAAAGAGAATTTTCTCTTAATAACTGTATTGCGAAATTTATTCTAATGATCAAGGTAACTTCATTATTGGATGATGTACTAAACGTGAGCCAGGATAAAAAACATAGTTAACAAACACTAGACCGAGTTTAATAACTGCACAATTATTTCAACAAGTATAATTAATAACTCTAATCACCACTGTTTTGTCGTTTTTATTGTATAAAAATTATAGATAATTAAAAAATAAACTTGTGGAAGCAAAATAATAATAACTCTCAAATTTTTCATGTTTTCTTTTTTGTTACATTATTAATTTGTTTAAATCTTATTACATCCATTTATTTTAAACCCAATACCAATGAGTAATATGTATGATATAATGCAGGTATTAAGTTATGAATTATCATTTACTCAGAGACCACATAGTTGTTATTCTGTAGATAGAAAATAACTGTTTAACTCTTAGTTATTTAAGTAGCCTTATTTTATTGAGTTAATATTAACCTAATAAATTATCTTAACGTAATTGGTTGTTATAATTTAGATTGCCATTTTTTTTATTTGTAATATTAAATTGACCTAACTTGACAGGTTTTTTTATTATTATTCAAAAAACATTATATGCAACATTCAAAGTCTAAGTTAGAAGAACACCGATCAAGATCTCTTTCAAATATATGAAACTAAAATTAAAACGAAGAAACGCTGCCCTTCGAGCATAGAGGAGATAATAATTAGACGATAATTTTTGTTTGTCAGATGACTCTGAACTGAAATCTGTGATTGAAAATGTGTAAGATCACAAAACTCCACTTGTATTTTAAGATTCTCGTTCGCGTAAAGAAAACATCAACTTAGTTAACAAACTTTTTTAGTCTTTGATTCATTTACTAGCATCGCTTGATTGAGGTGAGTCAAACAGCGGGTCAATTACCGTAATTTTATGCAGTGCTGCTTAATTGCGTGTACAGTCAGCAGCATAAAAATATAATGTATCAGAGTCTACAATTAAATGTTAGTTGCAAAGTTTCAATTTTATTTTGGCATATACAGTTATCAAATTATTGTCACCAGTCTAAGAATCATATAAATCTGCGGGTTGACAATGTCCAATAACATCGTATCTTTTAAAGTAGTCTGTATTATATAGGCTGCCTAACATTCTCTGGTATCTAAGCGCCCAGAATAGTCAAAAATATCTTCGGTTACATAGTACAAGCAATTTTAAGTCTTTCGCCATAAGGTTTATAATTAATCATCATTGCAAAGATTTATCATCACATGTCCATAAGCTAGTAGTGTAGCCATAACATGTGGAATCATACAAAAATCGTGTAAAACTTGACTACAAAAATAAAACGTGACAGGAAAAGTGCCCTCAATCAAAAGAAAAACGTATATTATGTATTAATGTACCTACTATTTTTGTAGTAGCCCTAAAAATTTATTAAAATTTATTTACATGAAGAAAACGTTATTACATAGATTGCGTTAGTTATTTCATAAAAATAAAATATGAATTATAAACCGAACTAAAACCCTTTGTTTAAATAAAAAAAATATATTGAACTTGGGATTAAAATCTTGTGTATCCTCCTTCTGCATTGATGACATGTAGAAGTACAGCATTGTGACAGAAATCAACACCTTGGAATCCTATATTTGCATGACATGCGTACGCAATGATTCCGAAGTTCGGGATTGATGGTGATCATCGATGATGATAGAATTTTACAAATATTCTGAAGTGCAATTTTAATAATTTGCAATACAATTACATGAATGTCAGAACTATTATTAGATACTAGCTGACCCGGCGAACTTCGTACCGCCTTAGCGTTGCAATGATGCACTACTTTATATGTATATTTTTCAATATTTCTGAGAGATTTTCTTAATATTTTTTTCCGTAAGAACCTTCTCCTAATAATAACAAATACAACAAAAAAAGAATTAGTGAAATCGGTCCAGCCATTCACGCGTGATGCCGTGACCAAGGAAAACGGGTTTCATTTTTATATATATACAGGGTGTTTGGAGGTTGAGTAGCCAAATGAAAATGGTGGATAGGTGAGGTTATTAGCTATTTACTTCCACTTATTAAATTTCATTTTGGTTCAAGTTTTAGAATTTATTCGATTTTTAAGATTTTCTTAAAAAAATCCCCGATTTTGTCATTAAAAGTCCAATATTATTTTTATTTACTGTCGGAACCAAACGAAAATAGTTTTAATTTAAAGCCTAATACTGTTTTATTCAGATGAAATCATAAATTAACACAAATCATCTCATATGAAGTTACAGTGGGTTCATAAACTTCGCGGAACCAGTGGGAAAAAAATGTTCAGTCAACTTTGCTACGAAAAAAAATTTAAAAATATGAGAGTTTGAAAATTTCATTTGCTTTTAAAAACTTCTACATTTAATACACTTTATAATGATATGCTACATGTAACATAAATAATTAGAAATCTCAACAGAAATAGTAAGTTAGTCCTCAAAGACGCCTGGTAAGGAAGGTACAAACCCGTTAAACTACGTATGTAGTTAAAAACTTTGGTCTCATTCTAACAAAGCTATGCCTATTGGGTTATCTATTTTGTCACTAGGCAACACTTATCTTGTTTGCGACCTCACGTATAAAAAAATGTTTTTATTTTCTGACTGAAGATTGTTGTTGGGCCATATGAAAACTTTATAGCTTCACCGAACTATGCGACCACTAAGGCCACCTAGTTGGATGCAGACCTCAGTTCAGGGCGTCTCGATCATTTCCACTACACTGTTTCCCTTAGGGGCCTCTCTCTGAGAAGACCCAGCAAGAAACTCAACGGGGGTCGGATCTGATAGTCGAGGAAACCGGATGTTGAATGCCGCACCTGCTGGTTGGAGCGGTGTATTTATAGGGAAGATTTAAAGCTGTTACCACTATCGTGTCCACCGGGCCGGCGCGGCAGCGGGCGCGGGCTGGAGGAAGCAGATTGTTTCTTACGGTAATCTTTTGACGTTTGACGTTCGTTTGACGATTGTGATTGGTCGCCTCTTGCGAGGGTCGCAAAGAGCGGATGGTCGGGGTGGAGTAAAAGAAACTCCTAGATTCAGTCTCCGTGAACCGGTTCTACATGACTTGCAGCTGGTGAAATGATATTTGCTTGCATGCGAAAAGCCCACGCTACCGTTGGCTATGACTAGACAGACGAAAGTCAGATAGATAATAGCTTATTTTCAAGTGACATCTTTCACCAGCAAATTAAAAAAAAAACAAAAAAACTTGTAAAATGTGATTTTCTTGCATGCACAAAGGCCACGCTACCGTTGGTCATGACTTTTTTCAAGCAACATTTAACTCCGACTGTAGAAAAGTGTAGGTCACCGAGAATCTGCGCTAAGCGGAGTTAAACATAAAAAAAATAGTAGAATCCTCTTCTATTCGAGGCAAGAAAAGTGAAGAGGGAGTCGAATGAGATAACACAATAGGCATAGTTTTGTAAGAATGAGACAAAAGTTTTTAACTACATACGTAGTTTAACGGGTTTGTACCTTCCTTACCAGGCGTCTTTGAGGATTAACTTACTATTTCTGTTGAGATTTCTAATTATTTATGTTACATGTGGCATATCATTATAATGTGTATTAAATGTAGAAGTTTTTAAAAGCAAATGAAATCCTGAAACTCTCCTATTTTTTTATTTTTTTTCATAGCAAAGTTGACTGAACATTTTTTTCCCACTGGTTCCGCGAAGTTTATGAACCCACTGTTACTTTATTTGAGATGATTTGTATTAATTTATGATTTCATCTGAATAAAAAGTATTAGGCTTTAAATTAAAACTATTTTCGTTTGGTTCCGACAGTAAATAAAAATTATATTGGACTTTTAATGACAAAATCGGGGATTTTTTTAAGAAAATCTTAAAAATCGAATAAATTCTAAAACTTGAACCAAAATGCAATTTAATAAGTGGAAGTAAATAGCTAATAGCCTCACCTATCCACCGTTTTCATTTGGCTACTCAACCTCCAAACACCCTGTAGATCTATGTTTATAGATTCCAAAGTGGTTTTTCGATTAAGTTCTATCTACTATTTGAAAATAATTATTTCTTATCTGAAGATTTTCATTGCGTAGTTATGTCATATAGACATACAATAAAAAATATATTATATGACAATGTATGTCACTGGTCATGTTGATTACCTATACATAATAGAATAAAGAAATAGGTTTGTCGGTTCATTTAATCAATAATTAAATAATTTATTTTCTCTTCATATATTTCTAACCTTAACTAAACATTAATGGCACATACTTAGTAAAGAAAAAAACAGAAAATATAAAGAAAAGAAAATTTAAAATCACAGAGAAACGAGAGAAGTGATCTTTTTTTTTGTAGGTAATTATTATTTTACATTAGATTTTATAAGTTATTATTGGTGTTATTTATTCGCCTTTTTTAACTCAATCCCTTAGTCAATGAGATCGGTGAATTCGTTTAATGGTTATGAATACGTTTTTTACTTAGGCACTACCGCTTGACACTACTAGTTGTGCCATGGGAGATTTTTACCTCCCATTACACTATCGACATTTTCCAGTAGTTAGTGTTATTTCAGATAAAACCGCGGGCGGGGCTTTCTTTCAAAAAACTATTTTCTTACGACTTTAATTATAAAAGACTCAGTTCTAAACAAAAGCCACGTCAATGACGTCATGCATAAAATGAATCAGAAAATAAAGATGATTACTGTGACTTAAGTCATAGAGTTTATTTTTCTTAAGCGCGAAGATATTTTTGAAAAATTAAATGCTTAGATACCAATGAATAGTGTTTATGCCAACATAATATTGAACATCTTGATGCGTTATATAAAATTGCAAATTATTGCGATGATATTATGACAACTTTGTTTGGTTACAATGATATGGTTATTATGACACTAACATAAAATTGAACTTTTCACCCAAAGATATTTTTGACTATCTTGTCTTATAATATCTTTATGCTTTTGACTGTACGTCTTAACCTCTAAATCCGTATTACCGTAATGACAGGAAAACCTACACGTTACGTTTAAGCGTTAAAAACTTTGTGAATCCTTTGGTTTTCGTGTCATTACGGTTAACGGATTTAGAGGTTAAGACGTAAACGCAACTAAGCAGCACTGCATAAAATACGGTAATTGACCCGCAGGAGTGTTAAAATGAAAATTTTACCAATGCGTAAAGTAAGCTTTATGAATCGAATTTTATGACAAAAATAAATTAAAGTATCATGAATCGGAACACACTTGAAATCCGGAGACTTCAAAACACTTCAAAATGTCACTGTCAGCCGTCACAGATGCGTCAAAGTCAAAATTACAAACAGCTGACTTGCGGCTTGCGTTGCGGCTTTTTTTCTCTTTAGCGTGGCCAACCAATTGAACGAATTAATGTCGGTTTTATCATTCAACCTACTCATAAATACAGTCGCCGTACGCGCTTGTAGTCATTTGAAAATATTGTCTAGTGTTCAACAACCGCTTGTTCCTAACAGACTATTTCTGTGCTCCTCTCTTACAAAAGACAGAGAACTTCCTAAAATAAAGATGTCTAGTGATAAAACATTACCACAAATATATAAGTTTGTGGACCAACACGTAGGCGACTACATTGGCCTTTTGAAAGAAGCCGTTGCTATTCCGTCGGTATCAAGCGACCCTAAATACCGGAATGATTGTGTCCGAATGGCCGAGTGGATGCAAGAGAAATTGAAGGAAGTAGGCGCTAAAACCGAACTTAGAGATGTTGGTTATCAAGTTCTTGATGGAATCAAAGTAAAGCTACCCCCTGTACTTGTTGGTACTCTTGGTAATGTATGTGTTGCATATGACTCATCACTTTTGTCCATATGTACATAGGCTAGCTATAAACTTGTTTTGAACACTTACAGGATAAACAAAAAAATACCATTTGTCTGTATGGACATTTGGATGTCCAGCCAGCATTGAAATCTGATGGTTGGGAGTCTGAACCTTTTGAACTACATGAAAGAAATGAGAAGCTTTATGGCAGAGGGTCCACTGATGATAAAGGGCCGGTTCTTGGCTGGTTGCATGCTATCAATGCCTATAAATCTGTTGGTGCTGAAGTAAGTAATATATTTATTGATTTAAAAATATATTTTAATCAAATCATGAGGAAAAGAAAAATTTATAAAGCATTCTTTGTTTGTTGTAGCTGCCTGTAAACCTAAAGTTTGTATTTGAATGCATGGAGGAATCAGGTTCTGAGGGTCTTGATGATCTTCTAATGAAAGAACTGAAACCTGAGGGATTCTTCAATGATGTTGACTATGTTTGCATATCAGATAACTACTGGTTAGGAACTACCAAACCCTGCATTACCTATGGTTTGAGAGGTATTAGTTACTACTTCTTAGAAATTGAATGTGCCAAAATGGATCTCCACAGTGGAGTGTATGGAGGGACAGTACATGAAGGTAATTATCATTTTTAATATTGATATTATTTTATCATGGAGATAGTAATTGTATTATTAACTTTGATTAACTAACATGCCAACAGCTATCATAACCACACTGTTGTGCACATATAGATAAGACATCAATGAATAACAATTTATAGACAACTAGCAATGAAAAGGTCCTTACTCTTTATAAAGCCAAGGAAATTCTTATAGTAACTTTAGGTTCTTACATTGACCTTCATTGATAACTATGAACACTAATTTGTTTTTAAATTCTTGGCATTTACCCATGTCAAACAATAGAATGGTTAACTGTTATTTATTTTATGTAGGTAGGTATGTAGCTTTTCTATGGGATATGGAATGTATTAAGTAAATACTATTGTTCTAGAATAAAGAATTTCAGAAAATATATTTTCTAATAATGATGATTCAGTAGTGTTATGTTTAATCCTGACAGTTTTTTATCAGTTAATTAAAACATTCTAAAGAAAATTTGATATGTGGGTGTACATTTTACAATGTTATCTTAAATATGTATATGAGTTGGATTATATGTTAAACAACATTGCAATTATTTAAGAAAACCACTTTGAGACAATTTGCTGTCAAATAAAATAAACACTTTTTTATATTTACTAGGACTTATTTGCAACTCAATTTTTCTTATTCTGTATTTATTTATCTTGACAACTTTTTCCATTAGTAAAAAAATACTATCCAATTTGTTTATCCTTTTTTGCGTGGGTAACAAACATACAGTCATACAAACCTTTACATTCGTAATATTAAAGGAGATTATTTTATTTTACGACATTTCATTAATTTTGAAAATATCATGGTCACACAGACTTTTAAACTTTATTTCGCGGTACTTGTGATAATTTAAAAAAAGTTGGCTAATAAGTTGTATCTTCCCTGTTAGTAACTTTTCATTGTTAAAAAACTACGCCAATGGTCATTTTAAATATTTTTTTTAGCCATGTCTGATCTGATTTACCTCATGGACCAGCTAGTGGACAAGAATGGCAAGATTTTGGTGACCGACATTTACAAGTCTGTAGCCCCACTCACAGACAGTGAGAAACAACTGTACACCAACATTGACTTTGATGTTGAATCTTACAAGTAAGTACCTAGACAAGAAATTAATAAATAAATAGACAACCAATGTTACACATGGACACAGCTAAATATGATGCATGTTTACTTTTTAAATTTGATGATGCAACTAATACCTTTGGACCACTACATGATTAGTATGATAGTTGTGTTGTTAATAAGTTGTATCATTTACTTATGCCGTCGTAGAGAAACTTTTTAAGTTACATCGTCAAATCTGCATTTTCACGCAATTGCGTGAAGATTTTATCATACATATGTACAGAAGTGTAATCATATTTGAAATACTTTGTGATCGATTTAATGGCTTGTAATTTTTTTTAGCTTACTCAATCTTTGTTGTGCGTTAAATTGCATCAGTTTTCTTCGTCCGCAAAATTCGAACTACAGCTGCCAAAATGTTTACGTAAACCAAACTTAGTTCTATAAACTTGATAAACATTAAACATTTTACACATAGCAATACGTTATCCTTGATCTTTTGTCAAACAGGAATTCGATAGGCGCCAGCAGCCTGGCCCATAATGGAATCAAGGAAGATATTCTGATGCATCGGTGGAGATACCCTACTCTGTCCCTTCACGGCATTGAAGGTACTTAATCATAAAAGCTGTTCAAGAAAAACAACAGAACATAACTTCTTGCATACACTACAATAAAAAGTCAGAACCATATTTCATTACGTAGTTAATATCCTCTTTGGTCATAACGTAATCTAATCATTAGTAGTTTTTCCTTATCAATAGTTTTTCAAACTTGATCTGATGTTTGTAGCTCTCATTAAAATGAACATTTTTTGGTTAAGGTTGATGTTTAATGGTCCTAAAGAACATGAATTCAATTAGAAACATATTTTCAATTGTTATCAAACTCATAATGTTTATAATTCCAGTTTAATAAGTTTAAATTGTTTAAAATTTGTATTCTATTTATTATTTAAGGTGCTGCTTTCCAACCTGGTGCAAAGACAGTGATCCCCGGTAAGGTGATCGGCAAGTTTTCTATCCGCATCGTGCCAAACCAAGAGCCAGAAGAAGTAGAGAAACTTGTGTTTGACTACGTCAACAAGAAGGTAACGTAGTTATTTTATTTTTTGTTTTATAATACCTTTGTGATTATGTGTCCTTTTTGTTTTGTATTGTTGAAAACTATTTTATCTGTGTATAAATACATAAATGTTAAATAAAATAAACTGTAGTCGAAAGTAAACTTATTGTCATCCTTAAAAAGGTTTTTTCAAATTATAAATTTCCTACATTTAAACGGCGATAATGTTGGGTTGCTAAAATGTATCCCAGTTGCAAACGTAGCTGTGGAACATAAGTGTCAATTAAATACCTATATCTACGTTTTAATAGCGTTTTGCCAAAGTCTATATTTTATGACTTTTGAATCGATTATTGTTGCATCAATTGTTGTTTTTAAACGTGCATCAATTAAAACGTCACGTTATTCATATTCGTCACACTTTATTGCTCAGAATGCCATATTTATCACCACTATCATTACATATAAATCCAAGTCGCTATTTTTGTCTGTTTGTCCGTTATCACCTCCTAAACCACGCAACGGATTTTAAAGCGGTTTTCGCCGTCTTTTAGGTAATTTTTTTCACTTAAATTTGTAAGTACAGAACATTCGGAAAAAGTTTTTTTAAGCTAGCCAAAATTCAACTTTTTGTGAGCAAGTCGTCAAAAATTACACCTATGCGAAGCGTGGGCGGGTCACTAGGCGCTTATAAACCGAAACGCAGTTACACCAACTGCATCAAAATCCGTAACGTAGTTTAGAAGGTGTTACCGAAACCACATACAAAATGGCACGTATGGCAACATTGTTTTACTCTTTATAGAGAACTATTCGAATTCTCAACTAATCTACATTTGCTCATTGCTATCAGTGGGCGGAACGCGGTTCCCCCAACAAGATGAAGATCTCCGCATCTAGCGGCCGCGCCTGGACCGAGAACCCCGACCACCCGCACTACCAGGCCGCCGCCCGCGCCACCAAGACCATCTACCAGGTAAGTTGTGTAGATTACCACGGGTATCACTAAGTAAGCCAGTATGATTTTGTCGGTATTGTGTGTCGAAACCGTTTTAAATGGTAGATGCGTTTCATACACATGAACTAATCTACCCTCACTTTCATTTTTTATAAAAAAGTTTATAGTCTTGGAAATTGCGAGAACAACATGGATTTTCGAATTTTGTTTCCAGACTTCATTTTTGGAAAATCCTTATAATACTTAAACTTGCATCTGTGACAGTCTTCGTCAGCAATCACAGCAGTTTTTGTTTACCTTTTTATAGTCTGGCCACCGAGACAATGCGTTTGTGACACATGCCATTAGTGTTGAGGTAAAAAACAACATTGATAAATTATTTTTCAATCAACAGAAAAAAAACTTGTTTATCTTATTTATGTTTTATATATAATATAAGAATAGTTTCATGTTGTTACGAGTTAAAATCTAGGTGAAATAAAAAAAAAAACGAAACAGTATTGTTTTATTGTAGGAACGTAAATAATTAGATTAAAGATATTGTATACCGTTAATTTTACTGCTGCCTTATTACAAACGAAACTCAATAGCATTGTATTGGCAATGATATGGTATAAGTCTCAGCACCCGATGACCGTACTTCAGAGCCAATTCATCTATTTCATATCGAACATTTGCCGATTTATTTTCTTACACTAACCGCAATATTTATGCTTCAAGCATGTCCATATTTACGTCGATATCATGTTTTATAACCAAGCTACTAATTCTGCTTTTTTATTAGCAATTGATTGATAACTTTAAAAATTGACTGATATTTTTTGCACATCCCTACGAAAATATCATAAGTATATAACCTTGTACTGTTTAGAAGTAGTGTTGTTTATATTTTTAAAAATACATATTTTATCAGTAATTATTACCCCTACAATAAGCCCTCAGTTATAAAAATTAAAATCAGTGTGACTTAATATCACTTTATTGCTTATTATTTGTTTGTTGGGTCAAAATAGACGATTTTTTTTTGTTTATTTTCGTAGACGGCCTTTCAAAGTTACCTCGTTATTTCAAACACAATGTGTCAGAAACGCATTCTCTCGGTGGCCGGACTGTAATAGCATTCATTGTAATTATTACTTGTACAATCCTGTCCATACTTGTCCAGACTGACCCGGACATGTCCCGCGAAGGAGGCTCCATCCCCGTCACCATCACTCTACAAGAGGCGAGCGGCAAGAATGTCCTGCTGCTGCCCATGGGCGCCGGCGACGACATGGCGCACTCGCAGAACGAGAAACTCAACAAGCGGAACTACATCGAGGGGGTGAGTTGTTGGTTCCACATTGAGCGATCGTTATTTACAAGAATGTCCTGCTGCTGCCCATGGGCGCCGGCGACGACATGGCGCACTCGCAGAACGAGAAACTCAACAAGCGGAACTACATCGAGGGGGTGAGTTGCTGGTTCCACATTGAGCGATCGTTATTTACAAGAATGTCCTGCTGCTGCCCATGGGCGCCGGCGATGACATGGCGCACTCGCAGAACGAGAAACTCAACAAGCGGAACTACATCGAGGGGGTGAGTTGTTGGTTCCACATTGAGCGATCGTTATTTACAAGAATGTCCTGCTGCTGCCAATGGGCGCCGGCGATGACATGGCGCACTCGCAGAACGAGAAACTCAACAAGCGGAACTACATCGAGGGGGTGAGTTGTTGGTTCCACATTGAGCGATCGTTATTTACAAGAATGTCCTGCTGCTGCCCATGGGCGCCGGCGATGACATGGCGCACTCGCAGAACGAGAAACTCAACAAGCGGAACTACATCGAGGGGGTGAGTTGTTGGTTCCACATTGAGCGATCGTTATTTACAAGAATGTCCTGCTGCTGCCAATGGGCGCCGGCGATGACATGGCGCACTCGCAGAACGAGAAACTCAACAAGCGGAACTACATCGAGGGGGTGAGTTGTTGGTTCCACATTGAGCGATCGTTATTTACAAGAATGTCCTGCTGCTGCCAATGGGCGCCGGCGATGACATGGCGCACTCGCAGAACGAGAAACTCAACAAGCGGAACTACATCGAGGGGGTGAGTTGTTGGTTCCACATTGAGCGATCGTTATTTACAAGAATGTCCTGCTGCTGCCAATGGGCGCCGGCGATGACATGGCGCACTCGCAGAACGAGAAACTCAACAAGCGGAACTACATCGAGGGGGTGAGTTGTTGGTTCCACATTGAGCGATCGTTATTTACAAGAATGTCCTGCTGCTGCCAATGGGCGCCGGCGATGACATGGCGCACTCGCAGAACGAGAAACTCAACAAGCGGAACTACATCGAGGGGGTGAGTTGTTGGTTCCACATTGAGCGATCGTTATTTACAAGAATGTCCTGCTGCTGCCAATGGGCGCCGGCGACGACATGGCGCACTCGCAGAACGAGAAACTCAACAAGCGGAACTACATCGAGGGGGTGAGTTGTTGGTTCCACATTGAGCGATCGTTATTTACAAGAATGTACTACCATGGAAGAAAGAATTCATAAGAAAACTTTAAGCTGTTAATACGAAAAGGTTTTTATAGATAATACAAAGGTCAAAAAATCTTGGGAAAAAGATCCGAGTAAACAGTTATTTGGTAAACAAAATAAAATCCAAAAGGGGTTGATTTCATTGGAGGTTATAGGGATATAAACACCTTATAAGCACGGTCACACTATCTGTTTCTACTAATGTCGTATCTCGTATAATTAGTGTAGCATATTTCGCCATCACGCTTCATTTCAAAGATTTATTAATAAAACATCTTACAAGTGGTTTTAACTTATAACTGTGACAGTGCATGACTGTGGCAAAATAAAATTTGCAAAGCAGCCACAAAATATCGCCGAAAAAATGGGCTGACGACGCATCTACTTAAAAAAACATCTGATGTTTCCAAAGTGTTTTTACAGCGCAGCGAAACATAGCTTCAGACATTTTTGTGCATGATTGTGACTAGTGGTTAAGGGCCCTTAGTAAATGAAAACGGCAGAATTTGCCGTTTTCTATTAGCTGTTACTTACAAAATATATGATATTTCGCACTGATATTTCAAAAGAAAGTAAATGTGATGGGAGGACTGTTTAAAAAACACGATTGGAATAATTTTGCTCGATAGAAAAAAAACCTGAAGTCACCCCTAAAATTTCATATAAATGCACATTAAGACGGTGTTTTACAATAATAAGTCTTATAAAATCGAAAACTGATAGATTTTTACCTTTTCTATTTCGTGACTGTTTTAGATTTCTGAGAAATTAAACATTTTATTAACTTTTTGATAATAAATGTGTTCGGCGCTTACTTTCGAGGCCGTTCTATAGGAACCGCGTTCCCTCAGGCGTAGAATCGTAGGGAAATCTGAATTTTCGCTGACCGCCTAACCCCCCTTAATAGGTATTTACTTCACTGTAATTTTAAGCTTGACCCCATATTAGTAATCACATTTTAAATCCTACGTATGCTAAAATACGATTTGTCTTTGTTAATCTTCAATCTTATAATACTGAAAGAAACAAAGCATATTTCAGCTTTTCAATGTTTAAAGTTTTTTTTGCCTTCATGTTTCCCATTTGCTTCATTACCATTATAATTATTGTTATTACATAGTATAAATCCAAGTCGCTAACTGTGTCTGTTTGTATGTTTGTCCACTAACTCCTCCTAAACCACTCAACGGATTTTAATGCGGTTTTCACAACTTTTTAGGGAATTCATTCATTTAAATTTGTAAGGTAAGAATCTTCAGAAAAAGTTATTTCAAGTTAGCAAGATTTCAAACTATCGTGAACAGTCGCGTAAATTACACCATTGCGAAGCGTGACGGGTCGCTAGTAACATATAAAAAGTGGATCTTAACTTCATGTCTCTAATCAAAACCTTAAGTCGCTTCTTACGACCATGTTCGTGACGTACAATCGGTCGATCTATTTGCTTATTATTGCTTACACAAACAGTTTATTGCCATTGCTCGCTAGTCGGAGTTTAATTGTTTCAAAATTACACGCGTGTATGGTTTTACATTAGTCCACCCATTTCGTTTCGTAAAAAAACTACTTTCAAACAATTCCCATCGTTGCTGTAGTTTATTGTGTTAAGTCTTCCATTACATACAACTGTGATGATTAATTTAATGAATGTGCATCGTGTATGATATTCTGAAATTTGGTCATAATGTTTACGCAGAACTTTAACCGTTAATTGATTTTATCGAGATTTGGAAATTCCAAGAGTATAAAATCGGGAACGATCTTCTTGATATTAGTTCCATGAACGTAACGCGTAATAAAGGACTTGTATTAATCAATTATTTCCATTTGAAAATGGATTTTTCACTTCTACTTTACTTGGTATGCATTAAAATACTACAATTACTCAACACGATCATATCAATCGAATTACATCTCGTGTAAACGTGAAATTATGTCCGTGTTAGCAGAACTAAACCAATTTTTAATTTTACTACTAAATATGTCATTTGCAATTATGCTATAAGATAAATTATTACTGTAAGAATAATACTCAAGATACATTATGACTGTAATATAATTATATAGCTTATTTCAAAGCATGTTTTTTTAAAGCTATTATAACTAAGTTTATATTTTGTTACAGATCAAGCTATTCGCTACATACTTCTACGAAGTCGGCAAGCTGCCTAAGTAAGGAGAGACGCATTTGTATCTAAGAAGTCTTGTGATCGCTGTCTTCAACACTACCAAGGGAAAAATTGTATGAACCCCGTAATACTGCTACGACATTATAATTATCATAATATTTAAGTTAAAGCTATGAAGAGAATGTCAAAACATTCCCACAGGTGAAACTAATCTGCATATTTTACTTTATGCGTCAGTGCCTTACATTTATGAAACGTTTCTTGAAGAAAACTGTTGTATTTGAAGAAGACTTATTATTTTATACTTGCATAATGTTGTATCGGCATAATATTTTTAATTATATTTTTTTGGTATAGTTTTACTAAAATGTTAGAAAGGAAATAAAGAACTAATTTTATTTGTGTAATTTTTGTCCTTTTTGCTTCGTAGTAAGTAAGTGAAAAATGAAACACATTTTTTTTAGAATTATGTTTTAATTGGTAAACAATGCTAAGATTACTGATTATTGCATAAACTTTTTGTCATTTTCGTAGTTTCAAGATCTGATTTTCTGAATCTGAGCATTTTGCATTTAATTTTATATTTCACCATTTCTGCAATATTGAAGTAAATAAAAGTGGTCTTCCTAAAATAAATATGTTTTAAATAATATTAATAAAGGCGGTTCCCAAAAAACTCTGACACTATATAGATGAATATGTGCTGCGAAGTGCATATTCATCACACGAAAAAGAAGAAGAAGACCA
Source organism: Emmelina monodactyla (assembly GCA_916618145.1). Lineage (NCBI taxonomy): Eukaryota > Metazoa > Arthropoda > Insecta > Lepidoptera > Pterophoridae > Emmelina > Emmelina monodactyla. Next base: position 6,385,318 of record OU745304.1, on the reverse strand, counting down.
CTGTTTGTATCTGGCAATAGAAGGTAGATTTCATAAAGAAAGGCCCTCATATTAATAATCAAATTGAAAACATCAATTTCTTAATCCATTCTAACAAAACTCTGCTCCGTTTGAAGACTCTAACTGATATTTTCAGCATTAGATAAAGGTTGACGTATTTTCTGCAATATTAAAGTAAATAAAAGTGGTCTTCCTAAAATAAATATATTTTAAATAATATTCATAAATAATTACTATAACATATATGCATTGCTTTATAGCAAAGTCGCTAATCGTGTCTGTTGTCGCCTTTTCCCCTTTTAAACTACTTATCTAATTAGAATGCAGTTTTAGCCGCTTAAATTTTTGTCATGTTTTAATAATAAAAAATTACATTGAAACTATGAGCAAGCGAACAAACGCGCAAGTAGAAAAATAGAACAAGCGAGTTAGAAAACGAGCTAACAAGATAAGCTAATAAGAGCAAAGAGCAAGCGAGCAGAGAGAAGAGGGGAAATGAGAAATTGAGTAATGGAGCTTGCAAGCAAGTTACAAGTTAACCAACAAACAAGCAAGCAAACGAGAAAGATGATAAAGCTAGCAGGTGAGTGTTTTATAACGTAAACTTAAAAAGTTTGAAATTAATTTTTTTACCTACTTATAAATATATTTTTGAATTTTAAAGTTTTAGAAGGTAGATATATTTCCGGGATCTTTAGGGCGTTGCGTAAAAAGGTATCTGTACTTTTTGAATTAACGAAATCGCGTTCACATATTTCTCAGTTTTGCACCAATATTAAAAAAAGCCGTGCACCGCGTCGCACCGCACACACGGATTGGCGATGGTAATAAAAGTCTATTTTAGATACCTACTTTTAGACCCTACTGTTTATTTTATCCATTTAGGTACAAAGCTTAAACGGTGCCTTTAAAACTTTTTTAAAGTTGGTCATGGTTGTCAGTTGCTTCTTTGGTAATTTTATTACGAAAATAAAACAGAAATAAAAAAAATAATTATTAAATAGTTAAAAATATTTTTTTACCATCATTTATCCAGATGTGTTTTATCACTTACGCACGTATTGGCGCAATACAACTTTTGCTTCCAAAGTAGGATACTAAGAATTTTCTTTTTTCCGATGATTAAAATCGCTATTTAGTAATGGCAAAAACTTGTGATAACACAGCTAGTGTTTCAAATCAGGGCAACCAATTAAGAGTAATTATCGGCAGTTGGAAAAACCAAAAGAAAATTACGGGAAATTGGCAATCTCCTTATCTCAACTAATACTGATACCAGGAAACACTGAATATATGTTTTCATGACCAATGGTATAATTACGGAGATAAAGATGAAAGGTACTTTACTTGGTGTGCTTAAAGAAAATTACCTTCCGGATTTAATGAGGATAATCAGTCAAAGTAAATAAACAAGATAATAATGTTTGAACAGAGGTCACTGTTATAAAAAACATGAACATCCGCTTAAAAAATGCTAGGTATATAGCATAAATTTTATAATTTCTTCTATAATCATCTTTTAAACATTTGGTTAAACAAGGTTTGATTTTTCAAGTATTGTTTTTAGAAAGAATCTTGCCAACACTATCAACATATATATTATTTGTTGCACTCACACTTAGGTATATATAGTAAAATTAGCTTGTGTATTTTACTGGATGTACCTAACATTAACTTGTGTGTTTCATCAACAATTTATTTACTAAAGTAGTGCGTAATATTCTTCCGGTTGTAGAGGATTTAAGTGGGTTTTTATGAGGACCTTGTCCGGGTTTGAAAAGACAGTGTTATTGACAATGAGTCAGCGTATATTTAAATACACAAATGAACCTTGTTTGGGTGACTTGGGACTTTTTGGAGACCCTGGCACTGTTGACTCTGTTTATTAACTTAGGATACAGCGTAAACAATAAGCCTGTAATAATGTATATTTTAGAGGAGTTATGATCCAGTTGTTTTGCAGTTTTTAATCAATTATTAAAAGCTTTATATATAATGTTTAAACTAGCCTATATAATTATCCCAATAGATTACCACAGGCCTTTTCAGGATCAGACAGCTTAGTATATTTTCTCTCGCTTAAATGGCACGACATGTCTCTCCTTATAAAGGCCTATCCTTGTAGAGTTTATTGCACGTTCTTGGGCTAAAAAAAGCACAATATCTTCAGCAAAAGAGTGCTTATTAAGTAAGTATTGTTCGATGCAGTTTATAGGTAAGTGGGTCTGTAATGAATGACACGGTATCCGAATGGCCGGCATCCGAGTGGCGCCCCCTACTCGTAAACTACAGTTACCTGACAAAAACAGTTACTGGTCACACCACGATTGATTTCAAAAGATTTTATCTTATTCAGCGCGTTTCGGGTCTGAATGTGGGCGATTAAAGAGCCTTTTCAAAGTGGTCTACCTGACATGGTGGACAGCGGCCGTAGCGCACACCAGTTTAAATACTAAATAAAAGAGGATAGCGACCGGCTCTCATTCAGTCGACGAGTGTCACTCTCGCGCAGCGTACCTACTGCGCATGCTTATAGTAAACGCGTTTCTTGAATAATCACTGTGATAAATAAATCCCGAGCAAAAGAAACTACAACTCAAAATCTATTGATTAGCTGATTACTCGGATTTACTTCACACAGAAAACGTTTAATAAAGGTATGTGGTATTTTATAAATTGTTTTAAAAACTGGTGTCTCGCCTGACTGCTGTTTGAGTGTCTTTGTTTCGTCCAACCTGTCTTGTTTATGTTCTTTATATAAATATTACTCAATAATGTTTGCTGGTAAATCACAGTAACTAATATTAGGTACGGTATATTATGAACAATCAATGGTCATGTAACGTTTTATTACGCTTTCTTTAATCTTATAACTACTTTATTAGACTCTTATAATGATTGAAACAGTAATTAAATCACGGTTATGATTGAGAAGTTTCTTTTACTTATAGTTAAGGTTTTTAGTTGGTAAATAAAAAAATGATAACTTTTACAGTTGAGAACTTGTAACGTTTAGTTTACTCTGTTTTATAGTAATTCTCTTAGAAAAACTCTTATTTGCTTATAATCCCGAACCCTAAACTAATTAATTCAAATATATATTTTAAACAGTTTTTTATCTAAAGATGAGGTCAGTTAAGTAAAGTAGGTTCAGGCATGTCTGGTAAAGTGAAGCGTGCCGAAATACCAATCCAGGTCAATTTATTATTCTTCATGTAATATTTAAACAACCATCTACCTGCTTACACCTACTTAAATATGGAGGTTCTACTAAATATTAGAGTAAAACTATTATTTCATACTAAATCCGGTTGAGTTGTTACATAGTTACGTAAAAGTTAAAAGAATATTTGTAGTAGGTTACTCCTCAGTTAGAATGAATTGTGTTATGAAGATTTTACTTAATTTGGATTTATAGATATAGATTGCCGGTTTTGGACTTTACGTACGAAGTAAGTTTTTTAAAAATGCCTTAGCTTTGCTATCCCTGTAGAAGAGACTCCAATTGAACTCATTTTACTCTTTTGTTTTTATCTTAATTATCGCTGTTGAAACTGTAACCAAAATTTATTTCTCCTCAAATATATATTTCAATATTGTTCCTCAAATATATATTTTTTTGTTGTAAGTACCTCTAATATTGATACTTATTAGAAGTACTGCATAGTTGTCAACTAGAGACGGTAGGTACCTACTTTAATAGAGAATTTACTGGCCGGAAAGCCCATTTCAATCAACAAGGGAAGCCCGTAATTTTTCACATTACCGTCACCATTGTAAATAAATAAAATTGCGTGATGGAACAAACCTCGTTATGTTTATTGTACAGACTTTTGTGTTCGAACAATAGCGGGCGAGATTCTAACGTATTGTCAAAAGATTTCGCTGCAAACAAATGTTTGGTGTGATCATTATGGACACAAAGGGTATGAAAGTTGGCATTGTTTATATTCTAAAAATAATATAATATAACAGGACACTTGTTTTAGTATCGTTCAAGTAAAGTTGTAGAAAGAAGCATTTTTTGAGAAATGCAATACGTAGAAGCTCCATTTAAGAGTTATAGTGCATTTATGGTTTAAGAAAAGTTCAGTACATAATTGTCCTTACAATGGAGAAAAAAACTGTAGCACTGGAGCCTCTAGTGGTTTTGTAAGTGGCACAAGTAGTTAATTCCTAATTGATATTCTTCTAACGTTTCGTCTCAAATGTTATGCAAACGTTACGGGGTTACCTACCTACTGCTATCCAAAATATGTGACAACGTTAGATTCAAGACAAAAATTGTTATCCTGCAATCACAAAAATGGAAATTCCCAGAATAAAAGCGACTATAAGGACGAAGAACTATTAGGTTTAAGAGACATGTCATAAAACGCGACCATTTTGTTGAAGTTTTAACATGTTGAATGCCATTTATACTCTTTCTTCTTGTCAGTCTAAGACTGATTACCTACAGCTACACGTTAATGCTGCACCTTTCTCTTGACCATTTGTCAGAAACGATAGAAATTACTTGTAATTAGTTAGTAACCGGATTAGATAACTTTAACCACTGAGGACACGTTAAGATACTATTGAGATATCTACTAATAGCCAGCATTAACCATTAATCACAGAGTAGTATCAGTTTGAAATCGTAGGTACCTAAATCAGACATCAGCTTTAAGACAGAGTAGTATCAGTTTGAAATCGTAGGTACCTAAATCAGACATCAGCTTTAATATAAGCTCTACTCTTGCTCATGGGACTTTACCGGACCTTATTCAAGGTCCCAACAAGTACCAGGTGGTAAATCCGCCAATAGTGGCAGCTTCATCAATAGTGACAGTGTGCGTGTATAGATGGAGCGAGGTTGTGTAACGAATGTCGGCGCCCGCGCACGGTGACGCGCAGACTTTCTCCTGCGCAAACGCTGCTCGGTTTAACCCGAGAGATGTAGGGCTGTCGCTTGATCTTGCTTGACGGTTAACTGGCATATCGTATTACCAAAAAATATTGTTAAAAGATTTTAACTTTATGATTTGCATAAAGAAAACTTCGAAAGTTTACTGTAATTTTTTCAATCAATACACTACTTAACTTTTTTTCGAAAAGGTTGTTCTATGAAACCTACTTTCACCACTGTGCTTATCAATCATTTAGATTAGGTACTCGACTTGTTAACCTACACTGAGGTATATTTAAAGTGGAAATTTCATTTTGTTTGTTGTTACTCAATAAACTTAGAAATTACGAAGTATTTTTTTTTAATTTAAATTATTTAGAATAATATTATAATTGTTTTATAAGTTCAAATGTGTTGACTAATATGGCACGCGTAGGTATTTTTGTAAATACTACAACAATAGTTGTCAATTGAAAATTCGCGACACGCAGGTAGGTATAACGTATGGCTTTTTGGCTACAAAAGTTTTACAAATTAAAAAAAAAAACTAAAAAATAATAACTCTAGAATTAGATAAAAGTTAAAGATATAAAGCTAGGTACCTAGCCGTTCTAAAAAACTGATTCTGGTACCTACTCGTATCGTAGTTTATTATTAAGTTACCTAATTATTATCTGATCTCAGAAAAGGCAATAAACATAAGTAATTAAAATGTATGTGGCAATGGTTACTTACTTATCTATATTACTTGAATATAAAAAAATTACTTTCAGACGAAAAAAAAACAACCGCATTACACCTAGTTTCGTTTTAGTTATTCATTTTGTTGATACTGACATCCCTAATAGATGTCCCCACTCATTGCAAGGGAAATCCTGAATCATAAAGTACGGTATTGTCCTCTAAGATCAGTTGTGGAGATCGGGGTTTTCCAAATACATGTGCAGTCTTGTCGACCTTATGTAGTGGAAATCCAAGACTAAATCCAATAATCCAAGATATTTACATAATCAAATAGTAAACAACTGATTATAAACATAATTATGACTATCAGTTAAAAAGTAGGTATATATAGGATGTTTTGTATAGTTTTGTGGTTAAAACTTTTTATCTACGTTATTATTTTTAATGATAACATAAAAAATAATGATTTCCTACTGATTAAACTGTTTTTGTTATGTTTCATATTAAATTTAAAAAACAATATAATTAGTACCTAACCTACATTTAATGTATTTTATGTATATGTTACGGCTAATACCCGAAGTGCGGCTACACCTAGTTTTAGCCGGTTAGAAGTGATTTAATAGGGAAAACTGTAAAAAAAAAATTATACCTATGTATATAAAAACTGGCTTCAATCATGAGTCGACGGAGTCACGCTACGCGGGACACCTTTTTCTGGGTGGTATCAAAAAAGTAACCTAACTAACCTAAACTATTGATGTTCTAACCGGCTAAAACTAGGTGTAGCCGCACTTCGGATATTAGCCGTAACATATACACAGGTAATGACGGGCAGTTTTAAATAAATCTAAACATACTTTTTTTTAATTTACTTAGTGTACCTTTAGTATTTAAATATGGTAACTGGATTTGCTTACTTACAATGTAACTTTAACAATTAATGTATAATAAATATTTTAGTGAAACTAGATCAGTACCGTCGTTATTATGAATCTTATGCGTTGCATCGTCTTTAACGATTATATAAATAAATCAAACAAGGAAAGATATTTCTTAGTTTCTAAGTTTGACGTCAATAGCGCCAAGGTGGTTAATATTATATTGGTAGAGGTGTTTGGAAACCACTAACACCTTATTGTTGTCAAATGAATCTTAATTCGCTAGAAGACATTCAAGTTTTTAAACTACAACTTTAAAAATTTATAAAGTACATACAGTAGAGATATATTTTGCTCGTACCTAATTACTTATTAAAAACTATCGCGCCTTTAATTGCATTCTTTTGATTTACTCAAGTCTTATACGCGGTTGCCTTAAATTTTATTGTTCTCGTCTTCTTTCGTAATTTTTATGCTATTTAACATTTTAAACCATCGCTGAAGTGTTTTGGAGAGAAAGTAGCAGACGCATCTATGACGAATCACGGATCCAGCGTAACTGCGATGATGTAAACGTTCTTGTATCGGCCTTTTTGTGATTTTACACCGATATTTTGTTTGTTATTGAATTTCAATTCTCCGCAGAAGTTTTTCCTCTGCTTCATGGTATTTATTCAAGGTTTTTTCTTTCCAGATTCAAAATGTTAAAGCTGGCAGGGGCGTTGTTCCTCATATTTTCGTATGCAAACAGCCAGTGTTTCTCCAAAGATGACAACAGCAAGAAGTTGGATCCAGAAGCTCGGACCTCTTTGTACAGAGGCCAACTAGAGTTTACTCTGAATTTGTTCAATGCTATTAACAAAGCCGTTCCCGATGATAACATATTCTTTTCGCCGTTCTCCGTATACCATTCGCTACTGCTGGCGTACTTTGCAGCCGGCGGGCATACGGAGGAAGCGTTGAAGCATTCGTTGCAGATTCAAGATAAATTGGTAAGTAACTATTAATGTAACTTTAATAGTGAAAATTAATTTAATATATTTTCCAAGACTAGGTACTAAATTTTAGCCATTCGAGCCAGATTTTATAGTCCAATAAAGAATTGCCTAAGATTAAATTCACAAGATCGAAACAAGGTTCTGTATATATTTGCAGTAAATTAACTTATGTATTCCACCTAAATCTTCTACGTCTAAGACTTCTTCTTCAAAAAATAAAAAGTTGCAATTATTTTTTTATTTTTGTCACAACCTTGTGGTAAATATTGAAATGCATTGTTTAATTATTTTATAAATGTTCTTGGAAAAACCTTGTAGGTCACAGTGTAGGTAGTATGAACATGTAGCAATACGTTACGCATTCGATGGACGTGTACGATTAACACGGCTTGAGTTGTAAACGAACCTAATTACAATATGCATAAGACTTAGGTATAGTTTTCTTTTGAAAAGACATTTTCGTTGACCTAGATTTGAAAAAACATTGAGATACATAGCTTTAGGAATTCATAATGTTCAACAGAAGGTAATTGCTAAGAAATGAACAGCGGAAGAAGGTTAAGGAAAAACCAAGAATTTTCTGTCTCATTAATCTTGAACGGCTTAAAGTAGCATCTCAGGAGATAATTTACATTTACCATTACATTACGCCAGCAGAAATTATAATAATCGGTTAAGCAACTGGCTCTCCCAATCCAAATGTAAATCAATAAAAAACTAAATATTCTTTCAAAAATAATTAATAATATAAATATTAATATACAAACAATGCGTCTATTTGAAATTATGTAATGGCATCAGTTTATTCAGGTTAGTAGTACCCGTGCTTCCGTTTTGATTACTCCCTCTCTTTATAGTTGTCACTTGCTCATCCCTTGAACTACCACGAACATCATTCAATTATATCAACCGACGTGAAGTAGGGACGATGTTCCTGCGTTTCGTGCCCAATTTTGTCAAAGGCTCAGCAACACGCCCCCAACACCCACAGTGTTGCGGGTAGTCATGGGCGGCGGTGATCACTTACCATCAGGTGACCCGCATGCTCGTTTTCTTTGCCATATTATATATAAAAAAAAACTGCAATTCCAGGACAAAGTCAACCTGCTAACAGCGTATAAGGTGGACCGCCGCAGCCGCGCCAACAACAACAACAGCGACAGCTACGAGTTCACCAGCGCCAACCGGATGTTCCTGGCGAGCGACCTGCAGGCCCGGGACTGCCTGATGCAACTGCTGGGCGAGGAAATGGAACAGCTGGTAACTTGACTTTGATTTACTTACAGGAAAATCCGTGAAAGTTTGTGAGTATGGATGTATGGATGTTCGTTACTCTTTCACGTAAAAACTACTGGATGGATTTTGATGAAACTTTACAGTAATATAGGTTATACATCAGAATAACATATAGGGTACTTTTTACCGCGGGAAAACTTCTCATTCCCACGGGAAACTGACGTCCACGCGAACGCAGTCGCGGGCGGCCGCTAATCGTTAATGACGATAAGTAAAGCGAGGAAATGGCACAGCTAAGCAGTACCCGGTTTATAAATGAGTAAAAGTAGGAAAAGCGTAATGGTTGGAGTGTCAGTAGGTATGGCATCAGCGTCATTGGTTTTAACCTTTATTAAAAATAAACTAAAAACCCTTTAAAAAATGTAAAAAAATCGTGCATCAGTTTAGAAGCAATGATGTTACAGACATACATAAAAAAGACACATTTTTATTTATTAAAAAACATTGTTTCTAATGCCACAACTAATATTAATTACGTCTTATCTTTATATCGACTGCAAGAAGGCAATCAACAACTTGTATTTTATTCAGTAGTGTAAATTAATGATATGGTTTTCACTATTAGTAACTTTTGATCGTATCTAGATCTATTTGTCGTCATTAAAGACACCTAATATGTACCTACATTTATTTTATGATGAATCTATCTAGAAGATTATCTGATTCTAGGTACAACTGGTACAAGACTGAGAAAATGCCTTGATAATCTTAGTATGCTAGTTTATTAAAAGTGATTCATTTGAGTTTTCTTATTTTAACATACATATGGAGATAATTATGAATCCATAATAAAAAACAGTGGACCAACCAAATTATAATTAAGCTTATGTCCGGCCACCGAGAGATTGCGTTCCTGACACATGCCATTAGTGTTGGGGTAAAAAACAACATTGATAACTTATTTTTCAATCAACAGAAAAAAAAATTGCTCATCTTATTTATATTTTATTTATAATATAAAAATAGTTTTATGTTGTTACGAGTTAAAATCTAGGTGAAATAATAAAAAACAAAATCGAAACAGTATTGTTTTATTGTAGGAACGTAAATAATTAGATTAAAGATATTTGTATAACGTTAATTTTTAAGCTAAGCCCAAGATGGAAAAGAACTAGCAAGAAAATCCAACTGCTGCCTTTTTACAAAGGAAACTCAATAGCATTGTATTGGCATAAGTCCGATATTATAATATGATATTATAGTATGATATGGTAAAGTCTCAGCACCCGATTACCGTACTGCAGAGCCAATTCATCTATTTCATATCGAACATTAATTTGCCGATTTATTTTCTTTAACTAACCGCAATAGTTATGCTTCAAGCATGTCCATATTTACGTCGATATCATCTAAACTAATATTATAAAGCTGAAGAGTTTGTTTGTTTGTTTGAACGCGCTAATCTCAGGAACTACTGGTTCGAATTAAAAAAATATTTTTGTGTTGAATAGACCATTTATCGAGGCAGGCTTTAGGCTATATAACATCACGCTGCAACTATAAGGAGCGAAGAAATAATGGAAAATATAAAAAAAACGGGGAAAATTATTCATCCTTGAGGGCTTCCGTTGCGTGCGCTGCGAAAACGGTTCTAGATACTAAAAATATATGTAAGAAAGAATTAAGGGAACTTTTTACCGCGGGAAAACTTCGCATTCCCACGGGAAACCGACTTCTACGCGAACGGAGTCGCGCGCGCACACTAGTGTTTTTATAAACAAGCTACTAATTCCGCTTTTTTATTAGCAATTGATTGATAACTTTAAAATTGACTGATATTTTTAGCACATCCCTACGAAAATATGATGTTGTTTACATTTTTAAAAATACATATTTTATCAGTAATTATTACCCTTACAGTAAGCCATCAGTTATAAAATTTAAAATCAGTGTGTTTTAATATCATTTTATTGCTTATTATTTGTTTGTGGGGTCAAAATAGACGACTTTTTTTTTGTTTGTTTACGTAGACGGCCTTTCAAAGTTCCCTCGTTATGTCAAACACAATGTGTCAGGAACGCAATCTCTCGGTGGCCGGACAATAGGTACTATTCTTTTTTTACTTTACACCTCTGCAGGGAGAATATTAATTTTAATCCTTCATTGATTTCTTATACCTAATAATAGTTAAAATCTTTTGTATTCAGTTATACGTAGGCTGTAACGCTTCTTTATATACTTATTAAATAACATTTGCGTCGATTACGATTTTTTTACTTCACACCGTCGATATTTTCACATTTAATTTGGTTATCACACAATTAGAAATAGAAATACCTACTTTATTGTTCCATGTAAAAGAACTGCTTCCGAAAACAAAAATTGGGCATTGCTGAAGCAGTACGCGTTATATTACGTTTTGAGCATTTTTTTAAACGTAATTTTCCAAAATTGCTTTAATACTATCAGATTTTGCGATGATTTCAAATTAAATAGGGTTGCAATTTAATTTGCAATGTAAATAATCGCACCTGAACCGACAGTTGATGTGTGAGCGATGATATCATGCGGCAAATATGACTTTTCAATCCTTTACAACTTTTTTAAATTGAGTTTTCTGGGTATGCTGTTAGTGAATTTAGTTACTATAGAGGCTCAAGAATACATGGTTTCAGGCTTCGGAAGTGGTCTTTTTACACCCGTTATTAACCCATCACCATTTCCTTCAGAACTTCCGCGGCAACCCGGCCGACGCCCGGCAGTACATCAACGACTGGGTCGCGCACGTCACCAAGAACAACATCCTGAACCTCCTGCCCCCGGACGCCGTCAGCCAGGAGACCAAGCTGGTCCTCGCCAACGCAGCCTACTTCAAGGGGGTGTGGGCGTCGAAGTTCCCGGCGGAGAGGACGAAGAAGGAGCCGTTCTTTGTGTCAGAGACTAGACAGACGCTCGTGCCGTTTATGAAGCAGAAGGGGACTTTCCATTACAGTAAGAGACTGTCGATGTTTTGTATGATTTAAGCCAAAATGCAATATTATATTGTGACCCTCTCGAAAGGCTTAAAATATAAAGAAATTAGAGAATAAAGTCCCTGATGTCTACCATGATAATGAAAGTTAATGTAAATTTAAATAAAATTACCCTTTAATGAAGTCATTGAGTTGGGTTCATAACTGATGCCTTCCTTAATGTAAGAATTTTTATTCCATTAATGAAGTTTACTTAACTTTTTATTTAATGTAATAACTGTATTTTCCAGTGGTTAGCGACGAACTCGGCGCGCAGATCCTAGAGCTGCCGTACAAGGGCAACGACATCAGCATGTACATATTGCTGCCACCCTACTCTATGAAGGAAGGTTCGTTGTCAATCTAAATTATTTTTGCCTTTCTTAGTCGAAAAATATTCTTAGCAGCTTAATGAGATTTTTCCAAAGGAAAAAGGTTATGCTAGGTTAAATAGAATACTTTCCTCAATTTGGTCCATTTTCAATTTGTTTTAGTTTTATTTTCTTTTTAATTTAACATTAACAGAGAGGTAAATCGATTTTAAGGTAATTTAATTTCATCCACGATTATTTTAAACCATTATTTTTGAAAATACTTATTCTCGATTTAGTTAATTTTACAGAAACTTTATCAAACTCGAGTTCTTTGTCGCGAAGCAACAATAACACACCGCCCTTATTACTCTCCTATGCCCTCTTTCATAAACAACATTTTTCACTCCAGGCGTGTCCAACATAATCGCGAGCCTGACGGCGGAGCGGCTGGCGGCCGTGGTGGAGGAGAGCTACATGGGCCGCGAGGTCGTCGTCGAGATACCCAAGTTCACCATGGAGCGGAGCTTGCCGCTGAGATCTGTGAGTTGGACTTTATAATTTTAAAGATTACTAAACAAATATGAATGTACTTTATTTTTTACTTTCCTATACGAAACAAATACCTTAAAAGTGGAAAAATTAAAACGCACCCAAATCAGCTTTCAAAGCAGTGGGAGGACAATTATACAAACAGAGACGAATAGTATTTTAGCTTTATACTATGTAAAGGTGACAATTAGTTTGCTAGGACCCAATTTCCACAAAATCTTAAAATAAGGGGTTTGACTCGTTGCATTAAAAAAAGTTTAATTTCATTTTAAAATTATTAATATTGTCCTGTGTAATAAGAACACCTTATATACTGATCCGAAATTTCTGTCAGCGCGCTTTCTGCACTATTTTCGTGCAAACGGTTGGTACATTAATACAAACGTTGCATACTCTAAGCAATCTTACGTCATTAGTGACGTCACCGTTCAGCGGGTCAATTACCGTAATTTTATGCAGTGCTGCTTAATTGCGTGTACGTCTAAACCTCTAAATCCGTATTACCGTAATGACAGGAAAACCTACACGTTACGTTTAAGCGTTAAAAACTTTGTGAATCCTTTGGTTTTCGTGTCATTACGGTTAACGGATTTAGAGGTTAAGACGTAAACGCAACTAAGCAGCACTGCATAAAATACGGTAATTGACCCGCTGTGCTAACAGTGCCAACAAAAGATAGGTAGTGCACTGTGTGCAGCAATGCCAGATGAATGTCAGTCAATGTCAAACTGCCAACTGAATACTTTAATTTGTAAAAACTAAACTTTCGGACAAGTTTTGTTGAACTTATATTGTTTGATGTAAAGATATTTAGCAGATTCATTGAGAAAATCTCAATATGCAATCTTACTGACCCATATTAAACCACCTGTCATTTTGACAGAACGTTCTAGCATATGTTCGTACCAACAAGTGGACCAAATTGATATCAGTGCTAACTGTGGTGCTAACGTTTGTGAGTAATGAAATCTTTTTCGGTCGACGCATTTGCACGCTTACCTACCAACGTTTTCACGTATTCGATTAAAGGACCACGATATTAGTAGCATAAAGAATTGTTAACGTTCAACGTTGTAAGTTTTAGTAACGTTTCCTGTCCCAATAAATTATAAATCAAATAAAAAAAATTTTGAACGTACACAGTGAACATTATTTTTTACTTTACTTTACCAATCCTCATACAACTTACTTATATTAACTCACAGGTGCTGGAGTCGCTGGGCGTGGGCGACCTGTTCAACGTGTCGGCGGACTTCTCGTTCCTGTCGGACCAGAGCGGGGTCGTGTTCGACGACGCCACGCACAAGGCCAAGATACAACTTGATGAAGAAGGTACACTTTGAAGCATTTCTACTTTTAGTCTAGTCATTGTTTGGTTTCTTGTACTCTTTTTCTTTGTTTTAGGCATGAATGGTCTTTCTTTTATAAAATAAAAACGATCTACAGCCACTACTTCACTAACAAAGTTAATATTTTACACTTTACGTTGTCAAACAATCAGTAATTAACTTAAAAAAATATCAGTTCCAATGCAGTTCAACGATTTTCTACATAGAACTAGTTGTATAGTCAATCGCCAAAGTCGATGAACAGATTCAAAAGTTTAAAAATTTCAACGAATCATGTCTTTGTCGCTAAAAGAGCGCAAATAAAACTAAAGTTAACAACTGTTTCATACGTTGCTAACTAGTTGTTTCTCACTTTAAATTCTCTTCAGCTACTTCGACCGATGTGCAATCGACGATTTAAACACCTTTTTCTGATTTTAAACTCCCTGAAATCAGTTTCTAATATTATTTAACCCCACAGGTACAGTAGCGGCGGCGGCGACGGCCATCTTTGGTTTCCGTTCGTCGCGGCCCGCCGAGCCGAGCCGCTTCATCGCCAACTTTCCCTTCGTCTACGTCATATACGAGCGACCCACCGCTTCCATACTGTTCATGGGCGTGTATAGAGACCCTAAGAAGTAGGAGGTTAAAATAGGAAGGGATATGTGTTGAATAATCAAATATTAAGCAATAGACCAGATAGTTCTTCTTTTACAATTTGAAGATAAAGAAATTCCTTAAGTAAAATTTTCCAACAAATATCTGCTTTACTCTTATAAAGTAAAATTTGCACATAAAGCGTCAATTCTTTGCGAAAAACATAAGTATTTTGTATCTTGTCAGTTTTTTGGACTTCCTACTATAACGTCGAAATAAAAAATTAAAAAAAACTACCTATTTGCCGGTTTGGAAGTAAATGTTCGCTCGAAGGTTGTAAATCTATTAAAATAGACCAAAACGAAATTGGGAAATGTACGTGTTTACTTTCAGAAACCATTCTTTTAGGACTTATTTGGCAGTGGTTCTTTTAAATTGCATCTGTAAAAGTAACAAGTCAATGTAACCGTAGCCGAATATTTCTCATTTTGTTTCGATAAAATATTTATAGACTATATTTTATGTAATTTATTAATAATACGTCGATAAGTTATTCGTACAGTAATTTTATATTGTCACCAAATGAGCTGCAACTTTTTATACGTTTGATTAATTGTTAAGATACTTAGTTATAAATTAAGTTATTTTGTAATTGGTTCTTTTATGTTTTTCTATTAAAATAAATAAGTTTTAATGAAACCTTTTTTTATTAGACGGAATAAAATTCAGTTTTTAATTAGAATTTTTATTTAAATACGATTTTTAGTCAGGTCATAATTTATTAGCCGAATTTAATTTGTATAAAACCAAACCCTAAAGGACTTGGCTATATAAAACTGAAATCAGAAATGTCTAATTATATTTAAAAATACTATTCCAACCGCTTGTATAGGACCATTAACAGTTATCATATTTTAAATGTGCTTTTAAAATTTGAGAAAAAACTATCAGGAACTTATGCTAAAAACAATCGGCTTTCATCATCTTCTATTAAGAAGATATACGCAAATTAATATTGCCATTTTACTAATACTTACATTAAATTTCAAAGAATCTTAAATGTTAACGAGGTTGTAATCTTGATTTACCTAATGTACGAATACAATATTTACAACATACTTTGTGTACATAGACAAAGTATTAGTAGTAGATAAGTAATAGAGAAAGTGTATTGATAGCATAACACATCCTCGACGAGGTAACCCAAAGGTTTAGTGGAGAATGTAATTATTTAACACGTTGACACAGTTATGGTTAATACGTTGTTATGTTAGTGAGTGGAATCCTAGGAGGTACTTAAATATTTAAAAAAAAATGGTTTTGGTTGCCTGTGTTATTTTATTAATTTAAAACACTTATCGATCTTCTTTCATCGTCTGTAATTGGTTTTAAGAGACTTACTTAGCATATTGTTTTGTACAAAGGTGAGATATCTCTGTCCAGTTAAGGTCCCACTGTAAAAATATGGCCCAATTACCCTATCTTTAAAAATACCACACCACACATTAATTGAGAATCGCAACTGGGCTCTAACTTCAGTAGTTTGGCGAGGATTGTCAATTGACCAATAATGCGAGTTTTTTCTATTGTAAATGCCGCAATTTGAAACATTACTTTTATCGGTAGATACATAAAATTGACCTTACATTGACATAATTATTGACTAGCCAATTACAATAGACCAGCCGACAAGCAGGATCATCATTGAGTAAGTTTTATCTTAAATGCTTTAAAGTTGTGTTTTTTTAATGTCTACTATCTCATACTAAATGTATGGGAGGGTTTAATGTAAAGTTTAGGGATATTTCCCGTTTTATTTTTTAAAAGTGAATAGTGTTATTTTACTCATTACGTAAAGTACTTTCGATATCAGTTTATTTTTTTGATATCTGTAATAGTTACGGAATAATCGCCTGTGCACGCTTAACGATAACACCCGGTATACTCGTATGTGTGTGGGTTTAATGAACAACAAAAAAAGTAAATACTGTAAAAAGTAACTTGCATTTTCTCAACTATTTTAGGAAATCGTTCAAATATGTTATATGTTTATAATTATCGGAATTAATTTAATTCATTTATATTTATTAATAATATTATTTTATTGCTTATAATTAAAATGAGACAACAATTTGTTCAATCTTTGATAACTTCTGAAATACTTATAACGGCTGCGACGCTAGTCGTGTAGTTAAGTAAATTGTCATACTCTGCAAGTAATAATTACAAGTAGTAAAACATAATTAAAGTTGTCTTTACATTAGCTACTAACGAACATAAAATTCTACAGTAGATACCTATCATCATCTTGGTATTTCGCACAGTCTGGGCACAACTTTAATGTAAACAAACTAATAATTTTTAATGAAAAATAAACAATATATTGATGATGCTGTGTACTCAACCTTCCTAAGATGTTTGTGTAATAAATATTTTAATAGGAAAGTTAATTTCAATCAATTCAATTTATAACATATAAACCGCTCGAGCGTTCCCACTTACCTCTTGATTAAACATTTCGATAGAGCCTTTAATATAATTTTGCATACAATTTAATTAACACCTAGCTATTAACTACTTTACAGCGAGAAATCAACAGGTTTACTAAATCTATTTTAGTTATCTTTACATAAAACTCAACCTAAAGGTTCACAACAGAAGTATTCTCAAAGTGAAATAGAGGCTTCTACCTACTACTACTACGGAAGAGAGCTACAACATTGATTCCTATCATCACTTATCTGAACTATAGATTTTAGTCATAAAATAGTTAAGTCAAGTCTGAAGTTATATTCATGAATGTTTTCCCATCCAATGATTAGACTTAACGTGATTATCTGAGGTTTTAAGTATTTGCAATTAATGTATGTACGCGGTTAATGAGAGAAGTGCGCGTACGCATGGAGTCAGGTAACTCTCGCTTCCTGCCATAGCTCATCATATTGCACAGTTTGTCTGGCAAATTTCACTACACAATTTTCTTTAAAACGTAACATACGTAACCTCAGGGCGTGGGTCACATATCAAATGATTAATGATTTCTACCTTAGTTTATGTAGCGATAAATTCGAGTTATAATTACTGTTAATAACACGTTTATTTATAGCAACTACTTCTAATCGCTTCCTATCAAAACACTTTCGTATGAGATTCACATAAAACGTTTGTACTCTGACAGGCATGTGAATAGTTTTTATTTAGGTCTCTATTACTGTATATGTCCAATATAATATTTACAAACGTATTGAATTGCAGTTAATATTTTCTAAATTTTACGATGATTGACGGGCCATCTATGGAGAAAGTTGTTCTACAATGTCTGTATGTATCTGTTTACGCTAAGTTACCATAAATAGGCACGGTGCTTACAAGTTAGTGGTAATTACTTACATATGCGCTTTTCATGTATTTTACACAAAAACATCTTTTTGTGTAGTTCAGATCCTATTCAACATTTTTAACAGTTAGCTTGCGCTGGAGTACCTATATGTGGGATTTCCTATATGTGGCTTTGTCTATTTTGTATAATTACAGTGACTGTTAGGTAAATTTATTGCTTTTATGTTTAGAAGTCAGTTTTCACATGTCCCTGACTGTTGAAATAGAACATAGCTGGCATTATGGTAATTCCAACGGCTATTGGAGTCAGCAAAAACTTTACAGACGTATTCTCTGTCAGTAGTTAAGCTTCACGATACATAAATATTAAAATGTGTTTAAACAATTTTAATTAAAATTTTAATACTAAACATTAAAATTACCCCCACATTCATTAATAGTTCGCCCAGTCTATTTATATTAAACAACCGCGCCGGTGTATAACCAGATTTATTTTGAAAATCTGTCACATAAAAAATACACTACGTACATAAATACAGACAAAAGTATGTTTGGTTTTCCTAATTCACCAATATTTTTCGAATAAGTAAATTTTCCTTTCACTGTATTTTTTGACAGAAACAAAATTGTACAGTAAAAGTTTTACAAAAATATCAAAAGTAAAGTATTTTTTGTCTAAAATTTTTATTTATTTCAAAACAAATGATTCGCTCTTTACTGCGTAGAAGCCACAACTGTTTTGAATACTATTCTGTTCTCAATTCGATTGTTTTTCTAGGATTTATTCTTCCATTCATCAACAATGCCTTCTTAGTGGCCAGTGTGTACTCGATGCAAGAAGGTCGTCCGCCATGCTTCCGGCCGAGGTGCTCGACTTAAAGCTTGAATAAATTATATATATCTACTACCAATGCGATCTAGCTCCATGCATTTAGGTATTGCATTAGCATAAACGGAAAATTTATAGCACAATTCTGGCAGCGCCGCGATTATATCGGGTTTCAGATGCAATTCTGTAGTTATAGTTTCTTGAGCTTAAATGTAGTTTTAAATTTTAAGCCTTCGGTTATGACATTTTCTAAACTAATTGGCAGTAATTCAACGTTGAAATTTTATTGATTTATTGGGTAATATGTATGTTTCAAACGCAAATCGACGTTCCTTAAAGAGATATGGGAAATCGTCTTACTAAGATTTTTTTTATTCATAGAAAACAATGGCTTAAAATAATATGTAATTACTATTAGACCCTTGTCTATGTAGGTATAGCTTTGCTGAGGTGCGCCAGCAATTATTGTAATTAATTCCTATTGTGTTATCATTCTGCTTCTAAACGCCCTTTCTATTTATTAATAAGTAGGTACCTAAATCTTATCATTTCCGAAACCACAGTAATAAAAACAGCGGTTTAACAGGAAACTTTTCAATTTGACGCGTAGTTGTAACGTAGTTTGTATGTTTGAGAACACGTAGTTATATTGTTCCATTGAACGTTATGTTGACCTTAGTCGATACAATTGCTGGCGAATAAAGAGTGGAAAGCGGTCGGTAAGTTCATCGGAAGCGGCCGTCGCAGCCGCCGATTACATCTCCCACTACAATGGAACTAATTAGTCGGTTAAGGTGACCGGTTGTGTGAGATACAAAAAAAAAACAAGACCGTGCAGAGAAAAGACCGGAACTTTTCAACGCTGCATATTGAATTTTTAATCACGTTAGGCATGTTATCGACGTGCGATCAGGCTGTTAGTTATTTTCTAATTACTTTATCAATAGGTTTCCTTATTATGTATCTATCGTGCCTTGATATGTCGATTTTTATGATAGCTCGATTATTTATAGAAACGTAAATAGAGGTGCGCGTTGATGTCGTTTACTTGAGCAATCATAAATTGCGATAACATTAAATTACTGGCCGTTAAATCTGGATGTTTGATTACTAATATACGTTTAAACTACAATTTTCAACCTCTCTACATGTAATTCGAATGGCCTTTGGTCTTTTAATTGATGTAACATCGGTATATTGATATGTAGTTGATTGGTGCCTCCCGCTGCGTGCGCATACGTTACTCTTGTCATTCAGCATATTATACTTACTAATTTCGTAGAAGAGTCTGTATGGATCATCGTGACCGCTACATTGGCAGCCGATCTCCATAATTATTCCATGCTTATGATAACTAGGTCCAGCGTTTGATTAACGACTGATTGGACCGACTACTACCTGTTACTTCGCGACTTTGTTAAGACATCAATCTTTTGAATTCGTTTTAAGGTTATTTTGAATAAATGTTTATTTAGCTTTAGAATGTTGTTAGGCTATAAACTCTCTAATGTTATAAGCTACTTCTAAATATCGTACATAAAGGTAAAATTACTTTGCTTCAATAAACATTTTGCGACTTTGTGTAGGGTTGAAAGGTGTGGTCAAAGGTACGCCTGCAGGCTTTATTAGCTCGTAATGTGCCTCCTGAGATACATAGTTAATGTGCGCAGTGACATTCGGCCGCAAGAATGTTGAATGGACATAAACCTGACCGGCGCGAGATTGATCGTGATTGCTTCCTTTTCGTAAGTTACATAAATGGAAAGCTCGGAACTAGAGCAAGTGTTTTTGCCTCTTGTTTCTGTTTAACCTGCCATTTGCGTCGAAAGAAGGATTTATAGCATCATGGCCGTCACAATGGCGGGCTTTTTAAATATTTATCAAAAGTTACAGATGCATTTGAAGTAGCGATGCTTTGTTCTCGGTTTTTACCTCATTGTTAGGTTGGTAGACATTCATCTTTGAAATGCAAATGTTTATGTTCCTACTGCAAGTGTAACACAACACGTACTAAGGACGCAATTGTTTGTGGCTGCAAGAAATAGATGAGAATAGCTTCCGAGTTTATAAAGTTTCTACAGCGTTAGGAGAGAACAAATAGATAAACATGCGATTATAGCAAATTTTGATATTATTTTTGTGAGATTTGCTTTTGAACACTTACTTTTGTACAATTTTTTCTGTTTCTGTACTTAAAACCTTTGAACACTTTGTATGTATATTGGTTCAATACCTAATGGCGACTATTTGTGCAGAGAAATAGAACACAAGTAACAGTAAACTTGCAGGTTTCTTCGCACAGACATTGTTGTATTCATTCCTAATTTATCACCTCACAGCACTTAATACTGCTTTTATCTAAGGTCACTTGCAAGTTTCAATAATCTCTTAGACAAGAATATAAATAACGATGCAATAAACTAAACATGACTATTAAGGTAACCATCATCATTTGGGATTTAGTAATAAAACCAACAGAGTAATTATAAAAAAACATTTTATTAGCAAACTAACGTAGGAAAGTAAAAAATATTTATGACATTCAATACAAAATTGTAAATCGTGTAAAATCGTGGTAGCTACATTTCCTTAAATAAGGTGATACTGATGTGACCAGATTATAATCTGACAAGTAACTTAGTATCTTCCAGTAGGCACTCTCATCAACCGGTATTCTCGTCTATGGATTGTCAATAAACAGATGCAAGAGATCTCTGGCTGATACGGGAAATACAGTTCTGTAATATTTGTTATATGTGGATACGTCAAGTAATAAATGTTTAATATAGAGGATAAATCATTGATGTGTGTGCCTACGTAGTACCGGCGTGCCTCATTACGCGACCCCCTGCATATTTCATGCGATCGAAACTTTACAACCGAACATTAAATACAGCGTGCGCTTGAGTAAGATATTTATTGAGTTATAAAACGTTTGCGATGATTTCTCTTTCCAACATCGACAGGACACCACTAACATGATAAACATCAGTTAAATCAATCTCGGGGACCCAGTTACAAGCAAGGAGATTAAAAAATAACGTATATTATATATAAAACGGATAGCCCGTAATTTAAAAAGCAATTTGCTATATTTTTTCTAACATTTTCAAATATCTGGGTATTATATAATTTGGCAACTTGTATGGACAATTTAACTGAATTAAATCTTAGACTTTCGACAGTGCAATTAGTGTGTAATTTGTATGAAATAAATTGGGCAATTTTTGCGGGCACGCGCGTTGTTCGCTTGAATCTGTCAGTTTATAGAAGTGGTGGTAATGAGGCAGCCATGTTTGTTACGTGTACAGACGAAACGTTCGTGGAAGACTTCAGGGGTCCGGAGACAGCGCGAGCCGCTCCCATACACATACATTAGCAAAAATCACAGCTCCGGTTAATCAAATAATATATCATTTTGTTGTAATTTCATCATCTTAAACGTAAATCTAATAATAAATAATGAAAGTATTGTACAGGTTAACAGCAAAGGATGAAGTGGATGCTTGGACGGCCTCCTCGGACGGAATGTTCTAATAAATACATCCATATCTACATTCGCATCTTAACTTCATCTAAATACTCTGTATAAACACTTTTTGATATCCACGTCATCCTTATACTACCGATTTCTACATATTTTTAAATTACTCAATACTTAAAACAACAGATCTTATAAAAACATTTCATCATTAAAATCTAATAAATCAACTCAGGAACAAATGCAAAATAATCCAACTGAATATTAATAGATCATCTTTCGGTAAAAGTACTCAAAGACCAACATAATTTAATATATTACAAGAATATATTAACAACCATATATGCTGACGTATAACTTATTAAGGTAGCCATAGTTTCTTATAATAAATTGGTAAAACTCTCGATTTATCTTATATCTAATTATAAATTCGCTATTTTACATACCATCTAATGAGATACAAGTGGTAGAGTATAAAATGTTATTGTCATTAAGCAAAATTTCTCTTAAAATGTTTGTTGTTTAATATTTACAAATAATGAGTATTTGTTCTATCGAAATTCGAGACTTACAGAAAACATACCAAACATGTCAGCTGTAACCATCATCAATTTACTTAATACTTTTTAGAATTAATATTAATAATAAATAATTATTATTAATTAAAATATAATTATTGTACTTATGAGAAAATCTCTTTGTGGGAGTATTGTAAGGCAGTGATTGTTCATATAAAATTAAATTGCTTTATTTATTTGTATGATTGGCAAGAAATTGATAATTACATTCGTTTTGTGTGAGTTCAAGTTTGTTTACATTAAAACTTAGCAGTAGGTATCTATTACAAAAGGGACATTACAATTCAAAGTTTCGTCACATAATTTATTTGGAAACAAGAGTCTAATGTTGGCAACAACATGTTATTTTCCACTGCGGCGTTCCGATTTACATTTCAAGACTTATAATTAAACGTTAATTTCAGTTTCTCGGGAAACCTCATTAAAAGATATTTCGTGCATTAAAATTGTTTTCTCATTAAGCAAGGTACTCGAAGAAACAGTTTCAGTTTGTTTTTTTATTAAATTACCAATTTCTAATACTATGCAATAACTTTCTGAATCACTTGTTTTGTTTTGTATTGATTTGCTTTTATATTGTTTTATTAATGAGATTTCACATTATGTAATTTAAGATTTTTCCGGTGCGTTGCGCTCTGTCTGCAGCTAGTTCTACGCTTTGTATTTTATTTGTAAGACTTGTGTAACTTTAACATGAATTTTGCTGTGTAATGTATGTAATCAAAGAATAACCTCTTTTAATTAACCTGCGGTTTAAGATAATCTCAGTTTTAGAAATAATCAACAATAGCGAAAGTTTCGCCTCCAGGGAAAGCAAAAGCTACAGAACAAGTAAACAAGTTTGCATCACAAAAATAGTTATTTATAAGTACGCAATGATTGCTGATTTTTTCAAATTGAAAGTAAGATAAGGTGCGCTATTATGGTATAATTTGATGTTTGTTGAGTAAATTACTTGATCTCCTTTTGTTAGCAACAATATATTAGGTAGGTAAGTGCTGGGCGAGGCTCGGACGGTATCGATCGGACAAAGAAAAACCGTTTGCCCCGACGAGAAAGGGGGCACAATTTTAAAGACCACGATTGAAACTTGGAACAGCACTTGTATTTTAATTTTAGAGCAATCTACCAGCAATCAGCCTCTCCCGGTTTAAGGCGAAAGATGTATTATTGGCAAAGGGAGCGGTCGCTGCTCGCCGGCGAATAATCGACCGAACAACGAACGGGCCATTACTGTGAGTTTCTTTCGATATGAATTATAGCTACTAATAATAGATTATTTCCGTTTTTGTAAAAAAGTCCCGTCGAAACTCGATGAAGATCCGTTTTGTATTACGCCACCGTCTCGTCGGTAGTAGGTGAGTGAGTAATCATGAGGAAAAATTGCCAAAAATTAGAGGTAGCCACAATAGCGGTGATGTGCGCAGACGCCGCCGCTGAGAGATCGCACTCACTCTGTGGTCGTTCTTTTACTCTGTTTTTTTTTATTAATATTTAGAAAGTTTAGTCATTCGCGCAGCGGGAGAAATTACACCGGTGTCAGCGACCAGCGGGCCCGAGCTTGTTCATCTTTATGCTCTTATGTTATTTAATCGAATACTTGTTCTATGCAAATTATCTTAAAATAGCACGCAGTTCATCATAACATGTTTGCCAACATAAACCACACAATTTAAATCTCTATTATTAGCGTATTGAAATGCACACAAATGCCTATGACTTCGTAACTACATGTAATGGAATGTAATCTCATAGCATATTTATAAAAATACTTAATAGTACCTGTTCTTAGCTAAAGCTAAAATTATTCGGTAACGGGCGACACTACATACAAATTAACAATACAAAGGCCTCGGGACCAAATCCTTCACTTTCATTTAATCTAGTGAGTTGTGTTAGCACCTTACCAAAATTATGTGTGATATTTCAGCCTTAAGGTATTCGTTTACAAAGTAAATTGATATCACGGTGACAAAATAGAATTGACTATCGACGTGTGCGCTGGCGCAGGCGGAGTGGGGAGTTACCTCTTGTTGGGTTTGACGGCGCCGTTGGCGGCGGCGGTCTTCTGCGCCATGTGGGTCTGGTAGTGCTTCGCGAGGTGCGCCTTCTGTCGGAAGCTCTTCCCACACAGCGAGCACGAGAAAGGCTTTTCTCCTGTATGCGTCCTAACGTGCACGTTCACCGAGTACTTGTCTTTAAACCCTTTCGAGCATATCGAGCAGTAGTGCAGCGACCGCTCCTTGCGAACGCCATTGGAGGTGGACGTGGCCGCCTGGATGGCGGTCCCCGACTGCGACTGCGACGGAGACGTGTTCTTGTTTTGGATTCTCTTGTATTTCTTGTTGACCGTTTTCGTGCTGGTGACGGTCGGCGAGGCGGTGACTATCTGTAGGTGCTGCGGCAGTTGCACCTCGCCCGCGGGGATCATAGTGACCAGCTCGCCGTTGACGTGGTGTATGTTGTAGACGCTGCGCGAGGGGTCCAGCGGCTCCACCGTGCAGAACGGCGGCACCGCCTCACCGAGCTCGCTCTCTATTCGCTTCAACTTCTCGTAATCTTCAGGGTAACTCGCGTCTAGAGACGACAGTATGTCCTCGACACTCTGTGTCGAGGAAGGGTTCTCGTTACATATTACTGTCGAGTTCGGGTCTTCCAACAGAATTGATATGTTTGATATGTTGACGTTCCCATTCTGCGATCCTATCATTAGCAACTCTGCGTCTTTGCTGTCTTGGTACATCGACGGCACGTCCGCTTTGTTATTGTTATTTATAATAACTCTTTTTAGTTCAGTATTTGTATCTAGTTTAGTGATAGTGTTCTTTTGTATCGTGCTATATCTAATAAAAGCTTTTCCTTGTAAGGCGCTCCGTAATAATGACTCACTCGATTCAGTGTTCTGATCTGTTAATTTCCAGTCATTGTTGTTATTGTTGAATTCGATTTGATTCTCTAACACGGTAGTATTGCCCAGCACCGGGCTGTGCGAAACTTCTTTTTTGCAATGTACATCACTGTCTTCGTAATTATATGATTCTACTTTCACTAAACTATTTGTGGTCAAATCTACGTTTTGACTTTCCGAGTCTGCCGCGTCTTCGTAGGTAAAGCTCTCGACTTTGGGTAAAATGTTTGCGTTGAGTGTGTCTTGGGCAAAGTCGTTTGGAAACCCATTCATGTTAAGAATACTTTCAAGGTCTAAGGACGAGGGTTGTTCCATCTCTGTGGGACTGGACATGGAGACCTCCTCCTCTTTGGTCCAGTAGCGGTTGGCCGCGGTCTCGTTGATGTCCTGGTTGAGGACGGTGAGGGTGTAGATCTGGCCGTCGGTGTTGTTGCTGATGAGCTTGTTGGAGATGGCGGTGTCGGTGCAGGGGTGCGCGGTGGCCATGTCGCCGTCTTGGCTCCAGTAGTTGTTGAGATCTTCGAGCATGGAGTTCTCCAGGCGGTCACGATCGCGGTCTACGTTCCAAATTGAGTCAAAACTCTGTAGTGTTGTAGATGTGGTGGCTGTCATGTTCGCACTAGGCAGGATAGCAGCGCCGGAAACACTCAACAAGCTGTTGTTGTTTTGTTCCTTTGGCTCCTCGGACAACAGTGGGTTTGAACGAGAATCGGGCGATTCCATGAACACATTCACTGAGCGCATTTGTAGTTTGTACTGAGCATCCGTCACTTCGTTTGACGTCACGAAATCAAAAAAATCCGACTTTGACAGTTCTGGGGCAGTGGCCGTCATGTCTACCGTTTGGGCGATTTAGACCGAGGTGTAGT
The DNA here is from genome assembly GCA_916618145.1 of Emmelina monodactyla. Classification (NCBI taxonomy): domain Eukaryota; kingdom Metazoa; phylum Arthropoda; class Insecta; order Lepidoptera; family Pterophoridae; genus Emmelina; species Emmelina monodactyla. The sequence goes on along the minus strand of OU745304.1, from coordinate 6,358,828 downwards.
TCTCGGCAGGTTGACACATGAATCGGTGTGGAGGCCCGGAGTTTGTACTTCGTTGAGAGGCTTGCTTGTGCAGTAGAATCCGAAGTGTGTTGTGAGAGTGGTTTAGTGGGAGACGCCGCGGGGTGCGGGGCGGAGCGGCGGACCAACCGAGTGAGTGAACTGGCTGCGGGTGTGATATGTTTCCATCATTCACGCCACGCGCTCTGCGGTGCCGCACCTACTGCGCTCCTCGCGCTCTCGACCAGACCCTTTCAATGCTTCTTGCCATGACGCCCGGCCGGTTTCAAAGATTCGATCTGAAAAAGAAGAAATAAACCATTGATTTTTATGTCCTGCCAATTTTTATTTAATTATGAAAAAAATAACCTTAAATTACTTTAATTATCGACGTTTATTGAAGTTATCACACGAATATCGTTCCTAAATGTAAAAGGGATAATCGAGGCGGGTAACATGTGTGCGTTTTTGCATCTCCTCATTATATGTTAATACAGTCATCAATGTCAAAACTGTGTCCGATTAAAACTAAGTCGAGTGAGGTGAACTTAAGCCGAATCTCGATCAATTAATTAGTATCGGGAGTGGCGGCGGCGGGAAAGCGGGGCGGGCGAGTCACGACGCGCGCTGTTCTCAAACCTTCCACTAACGCTACAACAGAAAGCTGATTATATTTTAAAGCTTTAAAGCGATTACTTTAAAATTCAAGACAATTTAAATTGGTTATTAAGTGGTTCATAAAATTGTTTATCTTAACGCGGCGATTTCACAGTTTAAGGTTGTAGGCGATAATTTGAGAGAGCGTCGCTCCGTACCTCATTGCGGAGTGTATTTGTGGAAATCGAGAATAGGTATCATAAATAAGTGGTGTATACGTCGTTACCGTTTCTGGGCAAAGGCGTAAAATGAGAAAGGCTGTCAAACGACACTCCAGCTTCGGGCACGGTGAAGTGGAGCGGAGTCACAGGACCGAAACTGTGGGTGTCGCCTTACCTGTCAGCCGATACCGGCCCCCGCTACTCGCACCGAATTACCACCATTCCAATTATTTGATATCTGTTTTTACTATTGTTAAAACATTCAAAACTTTGATAAGATATTATTGAGGTTCATTTGAAGTGGCTTTGAGTCAAAGAGTTGAATACATCATTTATACTTTGTTTATTTGTATATATTTTATTTTATTTACCATGCCAAATTGTTATTGTTTGTTCTTAAACTTTAAATTCATAAAAATATACTTAAGCAATAATAAAATTAAAAAAGATTTTTATTGCAAAACACTGTGGCTTTTAGCGTTATCTATTTGCATTAATAAGGTGTTAACAGGTAACAATTAAATAGATTTTAATCCCTAAAACAATTTCAGGACCTAATCTAAATACTAACTGCATAGTTAATTACAGTTGCTTAATTAAGTTGCAGTTAAATTCGACAGTTTAATTTAATTATTTCATGTGAATATGTTCCGCGTTTGCACGGCTGCCCTGAATCTACTTTGAAGTTTGTTTTCCGGGTTTCCTTAAATTGAGATATCTCTAATTTATGCAAACGTCAAAAACAAATGCAATTAATAACAAAATTATATTTGTAGCTGTTTAAAGCGTGTTAAAAACAAATATATGAAACTTGTGTTTATTTGTTGAAACTAGGAACTAAATTTATCTAGAATAAATTATATATGTACACTTCTATTAATATTCTTATATTGATGGTTAACACATATCTGCTAGACCTAATGGTCATCTGAATAAAGTTGTAAATAGTGGGGGTAAAAGACGATTATCATAAACCTTTAGTTTATCACTAATTGAAAGTAAATTTATCCAATTCTGACTCTCAGAATAACAAGGGACAAGCCAAAAACGAGCTAAACATAACTTTATCAAATTATATATCTGCTCCACTGAAAATCGTAAAATATTTAAGTCGTCTACTTCATTTTATCTGCGGACACTGGCAATTACCTACGGACAATTTTCTTCGAGAACAAGTCAATTAACACGTCACGACACGGCACCGATATTCAGTTGTAAAGGCAACTGAATCGAATTTCTAATCAAACTCATTACGCTTAGCTTACTTTTGAGGCATTCGTACCTACATGTGGCATTTCTATCAACTTTATTGAATTTAATGGATATATACGTAAGGTTTTTTAAAATTTATTTTTTGATTATTGCATAGTAATTTATTTATAACCATGAGTTTTTAATGTGACGTGTAGGGTTGTAGAAGTAAAGTCAAAGATACGCGTAGAAAGATCTAGAAGTCGTTAGCGGCGACGGTTTTTGCATAACGCGATGTGATTTTGATTGCCCGCGATTTGTGAGAAACAGCTACTTAAACGCTTCTATGTATTGTAGTTTCCCGTCATTTAGTAGCATAATTTGTTTGTGTTATGAATATCTATTTATGTTTTCGGTTAGCAATTGGAAATTATTTTTATTTATTAGTTTTTTTAATTGAATTATAAAATCAAAATGTTTTTGTCTTTAACTCTATCTATATTTATTTAGTTTAAAACTGCTGTTAATAAACCTTAAGTTGACTACCCCGTTTATAATGTCAAAGATCAATATCAAATATTTTGTTTATTAGTAGCCAAACGCTTTGTTGAAACAGATAATTGCAAAATATTCAAGTAATAGGTACCTACCTACCTCGTTTCTACGAACCTAAGGTTAAGTATCTGTGATAAATCAAACATAATAGTATTTACTTACAGTAGAAACAGGAAAACAGCATGTTTGATTAAAGTCTAAAATTAACAATGTTTCGTGGGGCGTTATCACTGTTTGAATATTGGTAAAACACGGCTAAGAGTTGCGTTAATTAACCGGGAATAAGGCCTCACTGTGGGTACCAAGGAGCATAATATTATCTCAGCAGCCGATCGTTCGCTGTATACAAATTGCCTTGTATTTATGTAGTACAAAAATAAGCGAACAATTAACGCTAAGGTCTGATAGAGGAGATAACGTCGCGGAGGCAATCGCTGCTCGAGATAACTCGGTGACAATACGCGGGTTTAATTGGACGGAGGCCCCACTGTAGCGCAGCACAGAGCTGATGTTCTGCAACCAGTCACATACACACCATATAGCCTTCTCCCATACGTATACCGAAATCGTGCAGTGAAATTAAGCACCGCGTTTCCCTCGAAATGTTCGCGTCTCGAGCGACGTGTGCGCAGGTGCGCGCGTTCCAGTACATTTTCAGTTGTCATTGATTTATAGCCAGCGATAGATCAAACCTCCGTGTTCTGCGGGTTTAATATACTTTATCTAATTCGCAGAAATTAAACGACGTTTATTGTCGAACACGACTTTCGATACGTAAATCTCCTCGATGCATTTATGGGTAGGAAATATCAGTTAAGTATACTTTTACAAACCAATAGTCGTAAAATTTGTTTTAGATTGTATCACTTTAATACAGTAGGTGCTAAAGGATTTTATTACAGTTTTCTACAAGTTAGGTAACACGTTAATACATATCGCTAATACCATCTACCGCTGAATACTCAATCGGCTATAAAGAGATGCGCGTGCGTGAGAAATACTGCCGCGTCACAGTTTAAAAAAGCTACCGTTTATCTGTTGACATGCTGTCGTTTGTTAACGTCGTTTCATTGCGCATGTATTTATTGGTATTTTTAGCGTTGTCATGTGTAAAAGGGGGCGTAAGCTTGTGACGAGACAGCGTTATCGTGTCGTTCGCCGCAACGGTTAGTTTCGCCATAAAATGACCATTTGCCGAGCAGCCTTTGATCTCTTTGATACACCAGGCTGTTGCGATTTTATGCTAGAATATTATACATTCAAATTGGCTGTTAGTTAATGTGAAATCGAGTAATTTATACTCGCGAGGAGGTTCCCATCAGGGTGCAGCTTTATTAGTGCATTCGCAGTTCTCATTAATATGAGCTAGAGCTTTTAATCACATGTGTAATTATTAACACGACCGCACATTAAACGTTTTATGTGTTATAACTCTGATCGTAAAACTTTGATGAAACACATTATGACGTAACTAACGTTTCACCTGATAGTTAATATGAACGAACAACTAGCAAATTCCCTAGTTTCCAGTAGTTTGAAATGGTAGTCAGTTTATAATTGTATGCAAGTTTGTCCCATTATCTTAGGAGGCAGTTAAACGAATAGTTTAGCTGCTCGTCGATTGCAATATGGAATGAGGTTTGATATAACCCAGCAGTTTTATTAGCAATCCGAGTCGATTAATTACAATTTCGTCTGCGATAAACGAGTAATACGCCGTCATAAAGTGGTAAGCGATCCGATTGCAATTTATATTCGGAGTGGCCGCAAGGATGCACAATCTAGTCGTGACATTAATGTTGCGGATTACTTAAGTTGCGAGCGCAACAACTAGACTACGTCGAATTCTGACGTAAAATATAGCCACTGCGCAGGTTCCCACGCGGCTTCCACGCCACGTGCGTACGCGCACCACCTATTACACTATTTTATGCAGATTACAAAAGCATCATCAGCCGATACGTTTATGTTTTACATCTGCAAGTTTTTTATCCACGACTTAATCCAATAATGAAGTAAAGAGAAAGTCGTTGTTCATCGCTTATGCAATATTTTACGATGATTGTTCTCAAATGACTTTTTTACAATAAAAACCACATATCGTATTGCACCGTATAATTTTATGCAGTCCGATACTGTTCCGGATTTTTTTCAATTTTTATTGTTTTAAATAAAACAAGTTTAACAAAGACCTTAAAGCTACACTATTTATCAATTGTTAAACGAACCGTAAATATACGTTAATAACTAAGATTGTAAATCAAAAACGTTATAGTAAACTAAGTACAGTTTAACAATCGCCAACATTTAATTTAAAGCCAATCTCACACGAATGCTACGCTTTAAAGGGTCGTTTCATTTAAAATCACCGCGAGAAGATTTGAATGTGATTTGTCCGATTAAGAATCAATCATTATTATATGGTTTGAAATAAGCCGGGCCTGTGCCAGATCGCAGGTGCATTGGCAAAAAAGAGAAATTTCAGAGTTCTTATGAAAAATCGTATTACGTAGGTATATGTATATGTAGGTAGGTAGTTAGGGACAGTCGAGCCGAAGCCTGCTCCAGTTACCTACCATCGCGATCCGGTTCTGGTTTTGAGAACCTACCTTCACTCAATATGGTGTTTTAATCACTGTAATTGTCAGTTCGGACATTATCGAAATAAGAGCAAAATTATCGATTTCTTATTTTTCGTTTTCTTATTTGTTTTTAAGGAGCTTTCACCGCAGCTTTTCTTTGGAATCGAGAAAAAGTTTTATGATGTGTTTACAGCGAAATTACACTTATTAACGGCGTGTTGACTGATCATTTTGTGCGGGCTGTGTACTTTGCAGTTTTTAGCAATTGGAGTGAGCAATTTCGATTTTATTTAGAGTCGGATACTTTCTTCTTAGAGATATTTACATAAATATCTTAAGAAAAAAATATGAAAATACTTAATTTATTTTTTGAATGCCAGTAGCTGATATAACTATAAATTGTAACCCGATCCCCAGTAGGTAGGTGCATGTCAGACATCGAACCTGATATCTTCATTTGTATGGGCTCTGCCGGTTTTTGGTAAACAACCGCAGAATACTTGCAAAAGTGTATTTTTTACCGTAAAATTGACCGGTATTTTGTAACTTGTGACAACATTGACCGAGATGGATTCATTATATTCACTTTTACACGTTACAAAAATAAAATGAAAAACCTTTAGTAAAGTTTTTGATTTAAAAGCACCTGTTTGTTTTCTTATCGTAGTCTTAGAAACTAATTGTGTGTAGTGATTTTTGACAGCCGATTAACTTTGCTCTTGTAAACGCATTGAATGGAGGCAAAAAACGTACTCATAGAATTAATTTCGTCCCAACAAGAAGTGTTAAATTAATTATGTGCAAGTTTGCCGCAAGACATTTACGGTGGTAAAGGTCGAATACCGTGTAACCAAGTCTCTTATACTAGAGCAGAGCATCATCAATCACGTATAATTCCTAGCGGAGCACCAACACGACTGCGTACAGAAGCAAATTGGCCGCAAACGATGACTGATGGGAAACTACCAGCGCAAGCGCATTGTGCCACTACACACAACAAAAATGAAAGTCGCTGAATGAATAAAAATTACACTTACACTGACTCATCTAATTATTCGAGACATTCCGCGCGTTTTACTCTCTGTAGAACTCGTTTGTAGAAAAGCAAAATATAAAGCACGATTAGCAACCGCTTTAAATACATAAACAAATGCAGCTAGTTACTGAGCCGATTATCTGCGTGTACCTGGTTGTAAATAGTTTGAGATATTAGTCTATAGTTGCCAATCGGGAAGTAAAATTACTATCGAATGCATAAAAGGCTTTAATGTATGCATAATTCTGTGTCATAATTACATATTGAAGCCGAGCACGACTGCAGAACATGTTGTCGATACGGTAGAAGTAGAACTGAACAAATACTTACCGAGTTTAATAACTAATTGAAGGTTTTAAAGATAAAAATGTAGGAGATAAGTGTGGGTGTCGTAAGGCTTTTATACGTGACACAGATTTGTAGGAATAGAGAATTGCGATGCATTAAACTTGAAGATAGATTCTGTTCTCTGCGGTTACGCAAGCAGATGGTTCAATAATCACACAGTTGCATCCATTTCCAAGACTTAAAGCTTATAATTTCTGAAGTCGTGATCTCACACTTACATCAATTTTTCGTAATAGTTATCCTTACTTATCGTTATTTATCTATCGGAGCATTTTGCAACGTTGCTTACCGTCGTTTGCATGTTATTTCATGGTGTTTATAATGCCCGTGCGAACGGACCGCTTTGTCATGGTAATATAGGCTCTGTGTGTTTGTGTGGGTTCAGAGCGGGCTGCGTCCGCTAAAGGAGTTAGTTGAGCGGTTTCGGTTGTGTTTTGATTTTAATGAGGTTCGGTTTAAGGATTGGATGATCCAAATTCGAGGGTCCTTTCACCATTAGCCTTGGGTCCTGGAGCCGAGGTGACCATTACCCGGGTTGTTAATACGCCGATTAGCATAGATCGCCGCCGACCGATATTGGCTGCGGGCTACAAACATTTTACGAGTACAGTCTCGGTGCGCAAACGCATTTGAATTTATTTTATTTGGTAGCCGCTTTCATGCCGCTTTATTATTGTGGAACATATTTATTAATATTATTAGGCTTCATCTTCCAATTTAATGTAGGTAGTAATATAATTAAAGTGGACAAACAATTTCTGTTTTCGAACCGATTTGCATTATTTTGTAACTGCATTCGGGGTTGGAACTAGAGTTCTAATTCAAAATAAATCCACCTTCACTGCACGTGCATTGAATTATATTTACAAGAAAGATTTATTAAACATTGCCTCAGATCTGTTTATATTATCTGTCTATATTGTATCATATAGAAAACTTTTACTATTCTCAATAGCCATACCTTTCCGTAAATACTTACAAGAAACAACTTACTTTTTGCTTTAAATAATAATTACATACAAGTGGCGGTGCATCAGATCAATTACCACCACGTGCCACCACTTTCATCTCTGAGAATGGTCTAATTATCCATCGCGTAGGTACATTAAAGGGTGAGGCGGTAGAGTAAAGATTTGTTTAATTATCGGCTAATAACTAGCCAGTCTTCTGAGGAATGAGGCAAATAACGTACGCAATTAATCTTAAAAACGTGAAGCGAGGCGGCGGCCGCGCAGGTTTGACCGCGTTGACATCACTTAGCTCCTCCATTCATCAGATTTCTTGTTAAAAACTACTCCTGAAAGCCAGCTTCCGGGGTACGCAACGCACCTGCGAATTTCCAACCCAATTAAGGGCATTTTTTGTCCGAAATCGTTAGCCATCTTCACAATTTTGCGTCGAAAATCTGATCCGATTAATAAATAAAGTCTCGGGCGGGTGCGCCGCGTGTTTTTATCCCGTCAATTAAACAGGACTACACACCGCCATCGCGATTAATAAATAAAATAAAACACACGCTGCCCGCCCGCGGACCCTGTTCAATAATTGTCAGTCAAATACAATTTTATCCTGAAATTCGTTTTTGCGATAAAGTTAAACCCATCCACATTATTTTCCATGACACTAATGATGCAAATCCGATTTTGATGCATGAAAAATAAATTTCTGATTGATTCGCTAAATTGCAATGGCAGTCGGCGTGGACTGTTCGCTTTGAAACTTTACCTAAATGCAATATTTATGCTATAAATCTGCATTTATGGTATTATTAATTAGACTTCAGTTAATTTGATTTGGTTAGTTTGCAGAGGATATGCATAATTCACGTCCGCTAAACTTTATGACGATTCGACCAACCACGTCGACCGCCTGTATCTAGATTAGACCTGTAGACCTAAGTACATACGCTTTGAGTCTATTTACTTGTATCTATAGAAGCACTAAAACCAATCATAATAAAATCTAGTTGTAAAACGGGAGATTTCCAAGAGCTTCAACCCCAGACTGTTACGTGATTCCGAAACGATAATGTTTAAATGTCATAAGATTTCAATACCCACATTTTTAACCTTATAGGTAGATTTTATAGTTAAGATAATATGCTATTACGGTCATATTTACTGTACGATCGTAGTGATGATAAACAAGTTTTGGTGGTTGTGGCTGGCGGCATTGGCAAATGGAATCCGTTTAAAGAACGAAACAAATAAAAAGCTACAAATGTTGATAATAAAAACACGTTTAATGCGTTATTATAATTATTCCGGGGCAGCCGGCACCTACTAGTGTTTCTTAAAAAACGCAACCTTCTGAAAATATTTTGTTAAGTAGCCACTGCAATAAATAGATTGATCTAATTAAATGCAAATTACCGTTGGGCAACGCTTGATATTGGTACGTTTATTTAAAATCATTACACCAAAATTATTATTAAATTGTGCAAACGTTTATTTTCGTGCCAAAAAACTTTACAGTTTTTTGAGAAATCCTCGGTTGAGTAAATGTTACTTTTTCATCTCTTTGGGGTCGGGTTTCTTACATTCAAGGGCCTAAGAACAAAGTGCAGTAATAGAAATGTGTCTGAGTTAAAAATATATTAAATAAATCTTATTATAATCAGAAGATTTACTTTACCTACTTGCCTCGCCTGAAAAAAAAAACAAAAAAAAAAGCGATTGCCTTAGTTTTTTTTAATACATTCTGTTGCGCAATAATATTTAGTTCAAATAAGTTATTCCTCTTTTAATAGGTTTAAGTTGAAACGCTTAAAGTCTTGACTAATTATATTTTTTCGTGCAGAGTTGTAATGGCGGGGTTCACCGTGGGGCGTTTCATCATAATTGCAGAAAGCAGAGTGAAAACATTAACTCATTTATAAAACTTTCCTGCGCTTGCGCTTGCTCCGGTTATTGACATTTTCAAGTTCGTTTTTGTGGTTAATTAAATAATAATAGTGGTTTTGATTATCGCCGCCGTTTATATTTATACGCGATTAATTATTATTTTTGAGTGCATTTATATCAAAATTTAAAAATTGATGTTTCATTAAGAGTTAATTATAGAGGTATCATATGTTTATGTGCAAATAAATTTAAACCGTATCGAGGGATAATGTTTTTAATGAGGTGTTTTGTAGTAATTAAGAAGATAAGTGATTATTAGTTTTTCCCATTATACTTGGAATCGCTTGGTGTCAAAGATCTGATCGTATCTTTATTTGATATTTGCTCTGGCGAATTATGATACTAAAACCCTTAAGAGACGTTAATAACAAAAATAATACATGTAGAATCAGTATTTTTTATACCTTTTCAAATTCGATAAGTTAGTTGTCATTCAATTACATTTTCAAATATGGAATTAACTAATAATAATAACTTGATAAACAACAAATTAATGTAAATTTCCAATTTAAGTCGGATATCGTAATTTCTCAAGTCATATTTAATAATAATAATCCGTAAGTTTGATCGTGAGATATGAGAGAGAGAGCCTTTCAAATTATAACCTGCATATATTTGACACAGTCCACGGGGCGGTGCATTTACACGCTACATGTGATAAGGCTCTTTCACACGTTTAATACCAATTATTATTAGGGTATAAAATATCGTAAAGCAACACTTTAACGTAGCAAAAAAATTTTTTTAAATGACAAGCTAGTTTTGGATATTAGGGTATTATAAGACTATAATTATAACCGAAAGTAACTAAATTTAGTTTTTAAGATTCTTTAAATATAAGTTTTGCATGAAATGGGTAAACTATAATACATTATATTTTGCCGCATTTTTTACAGATTACTGTTAAGAAATAAGAGGTCTGTATATACTCGGCTCAAACATATTTACCTAACTTAAAGTTTTTTAATTTTTGCTTTTAATCTTAATAGTTATAACTATTTTAGTAAGCCTTAAAAAGGTCTCTAATAATTTGCGCTCTGTGCATACATCCGCAGCGCATAATGCGCGCATAATTTACGCCGTGAAGCAGCGCCGCGCCATCTCAGAGCTACGTTGCAAAACATTTCCTAGTAGGCACGGACTTAGTTCATTTACTGAATAAAGCCTTGTGCACAAGTGTGCGATATATATAAAAAACTAAATACAACTTAATTTGTGTGCGATGTATTGAAAATCTGAATTGAAACATAATTGTAACCCCCTTATTTAAATCGCACTTTATACGTTCAATAGTTAAAATATGCAGTGTATGTGTCAGTTACAAAATTTGTCTCCATACGATTAACAGGGACGAAACATATGTGAGCTTTTTGGTTTCATGTGCAGATATTAAAAGGGGGTAAGACTTTTTAAAGACCGACGTTTTCTGCTTATATTAAATTTGTATTCCTTTGATTTTCATTTATTAATTTTAATTACAATATAGTTTTCACAAATTCATAGAAAGAAGTTGCGCTGATAATTTGTTAAAGCAAATTATAACTATTGTAAGTCGTGCTTTATGATGCGTTCTCTATGATTTGAGAGACATCATAACTCATAACGTGGTGTTTAGTAAAATTATATGAACAGATGTTGCAAACTCAAGTGAGCGTTTACCGAGCGACAAATTATGGATTTATTGATTTTATAGACGTTGATCCAAACGTAGAATCTGGCGCAATAATCTTCTCGTCTTGTCGTTAAATTGTATAAAGCAAAGTCTCTATTCGGGTTTGTAAGTCCTTATAAACCATTTTGTGGATTTTAATACAATTTTTATCAACTTTCGATTTTTCGGTAATTATTTCGAAAAGGACCTAAAAAAAACAGAAGCTCGGGTGGGACACTATTTCATTATAAGAGTTAAGTTTTTTCTCTTATATTCCTATTAACAATTAAAATAATAAGTTTTTTTTGTTGTAACACAGTAGGAGACACTATAAACATGCAATTTTATATACATAGTTTATTTTAAATAAAGACCTAGAATCTCAAATATTTTTAGACTTTCAAAAGCACATTTCTTCTAATAAAATTAACATTTAAAACACGTTTTATGCAGCGTCGAATTTAAATTGTAGTTTGAGATTTAAGCTACTAATGGTCTATTAAGTGGGTGGGTAGTCCATTGCTGGTAAAGGTCCATTGTGTATGATAGATAACGAAGAGAAGCGTCATTCGTCTTCGAACAGACGGAACCTGCCACTTACTTCCTACAATATTTTCACCGATGATTAATATCTCAGTACGGAGACGTAGATCGAACGCTACTTTTTAACTGCGCGGGCTTTTCCGTAAAGGCATACGATTCACTCTCGGTCGATTGCTATCTCCTAAGTTAAAAATAACCGTCGAACCATTACTCAAAGTCTAATTTTAAACTCGTAATGCAAAATTCGTACTACCGTTATAACATATTGCTATTGTGTTTATCCCGAGTGAGGCATAGATAGAAGTTAGGTTTATTAGCTAGTCATTACTGAATTATCGATGCATTCTATATTTGGCAACATTACGTTTTGATTATCATTACGGTTGAGAGATGAAAGTAGTAAATAGTAACTGATGTGTAAATCTTCGCACTTTATGGCAACTACTACCATTCTAAATAATCATTCGGATTTGCAACTTGCTATCAAGACGTATAATAAAGAGGGTACTTAACGTTGAGTTTACGTAAACATGATAGTAGTAAATAAATGAAGGGAAGTCTACATTGCCAGTACTCAAATTTATATGTTGCGGAATATATGATCTTATATCGAGACGATTTTACACTGACGTTTGTATTTCTATTAAATTTACAGAACTCATTTTTACTTATACTATCAGTAGATTTTAAGCGAGATTATTTAAACATGTTTGTCTTGTTTCAAAGTAAAGTAAATTAAGTTATCTTTCGTTTGATTTTGCTTGTTTTTAGTTGTGTGAAAGTAACATAAATTTCATGTTTATAATTGAATATATACACAAGAAATATTTTAACTTAACAATGTAGAAGCTTATAAACAGTCATGCAACGCTTTAAGACCCCAAACCATTTATGGCTCATGGTTTCTAAACATCATTTAATCAATACTTAGTATTTACTTACGTAAAACAATGTTTTTTTTTTGTTTATTCGTGGAAATATAATAAACATTTTTAGTTTCAGTTTTAACAGTTGACTTACATACAGGCAGTGTCTATCCTACTAATATTATAAACGTGAAAGTTTGTGAGTATTTATGGATGTTTGTTACTCTATCAGGTAAAAACTACTGCAAGGATTTGGATAAAACGTTACAGTAACATAGGTTATACATCAGAATAGCACATAGGGTACTTTTTACCGCGGGAAAACTTCTCATTCCCACGGGACACCGATTTCACGCGTACGGAGTCGCGGGCGGTCACTAGTTTATCATATTGTAAGAAAATAAACCTAGATAGTTTTAGAATTATGCGCAATTACCACTACCGTTAACAACTTTACACAATATGTGTTCTACGTAGTAAACATTTGTTAACCTTTTGCAATATATCTCAGACAATTAATAGACTATGCGTAGTTTTTATCACACTGTCCATTTCTATAGTACCTAACAATAAATTAAGCTAAATTAAGACGTTAATAACGAGACATACTCACTTAAAGGTTCGAAGTGCAATAAAATTGTCATCAATGATACATAAATGTTTAAAATAATATACTTAATTAGCTATATAATTTTATTGACCCCCCCGACTATTAGAACACTTAGCTAGAAACCCTCCATAAGTAGGTTGAAATGAGCATATAACAGATAAACGTCTTAAAATTCGTTAAATTAAGTTTTTCATATTTGCAAATGTTTTCTTATATAATATTTCTTACATTTTAATCACATAGTAACACAGTTAATAAATTTTGTTCAATGTAACGATCCTTTCATCATCTACATATACATATAATGGGCAAACCTGACTCACTGATTTTTATATCAACGCGCGAAGAACCTAGAAACTTGTGGTCTAGGAGTTGCTTTCATGATGTGAGAAAGGCTTTTTAGAAATTTTCACTCTGAGGGGGATGAAATGGGAGTATAAAATTCAAATGGAATTTTATGTCTTTAAAGTCAGAAATATACACTAGTTTATAAATATAGATAGATCAGTCGCCGCGTGCGTGCGTGGGCGCAGGCAGCGGGAATTCACGATGTGCATTGGTCTGGAAAATGACTCGCGCCAAACGTTTTTTATTCCACGAAAAAAAACAATTACGGAAAATTTAAATTTTATGACTACATGTGCTTGACGCATATAATTTCAATGTTATGTGTTCGAATTAGTTAAACGTACGTTATATATGTTAAATAAAACAATTAGAAATTAATAACAATATGAATTTTATGTTATTTATTTAATTGTAATTAGATGCCTGTTTATTATAAATAGCTCTCGTACGTACTTCATACGTTCTCATTAATTAAATTTTGTTCTACTAAACGTGATATTTGTAAAGTTGCACAACCAAATTAAAACGGCTATTTGATGATTAATAGATCTAATAATCTTTGCTTCAAACAACTGTAAAGTTTCTACGTCATATAGCATTCTCAGTTTCTTCACTTCCTATAACTTTACCGCACAAAATTCTCGGTACTCGCCAAATGAACAACTCAAATATAGTCTACCCCCCGCGACGGCTATAATATAGTAAACAAACTGACTCGCTCCAGGATCCGCTACGAGCCGGAACCACAATACCGGCTTTATGATCAACGTGGGCGGATACGAACAGACTCCGATACTATAGACACAGTAATAGTCCAAGGACATGTTGACATTGTTTCGGTTTTTATGATATTGTTATGGACATTTAAAGAGTTTGTTAAATAATAAGCTAGGATTTGAAAAGCTGTAAAGCTCTTTTAATATTTATTGTTAATACTAATCCTACTCATATTATAAACGTGAAAGTTTGTGAGTATGTATGGATGTTTGTTACTCTTTCACGTAAAAACTACTGGACGCACTATGATGAAACTTAACAGTAATATAGGTTATATATCAGAATAACATATAGGGTACTTTTTACCGCGGAAAAATATTTTTTAATTATGAATATATGTTTTATAGTTCTAGACACAGGCTATCTGAGAAGCAGTTCTTTGCTCAACTAGAGGGACGTTTATAGGCTGCTATAATATTTTTATAGGCATGTTAAAAACATAGTATAAACCTATGTATATCCGGTAGTATGAATTTATAATTTAATCATATAAATTATATAAATGCGGTTAATTCCGTAGCCGGGTTATGACACAAGGCAATAATTATTTATTAATGGTTTGCGATATTGTCCGCTAATTAAACTAAAAAACTTTCGAGGACACATTAACATGGCAACAAAATTAAATAACTAGAACTTGAACGTTTGTGGTTAATATTGATTTTAACAATAAATTAAATTAATAAATATTTACTAGAACTCGTAATATTGTACAATATAGTTTTAATTTAAGTTTAATGTTGTTTGTTTACCAAAACTCATTATTACTTAATAATTGGTATGCTTCATTACGAAACCTGACATTAACGTACCTATTTGATTATCCGTAAACGATATACTGCAAACGAAATCGTGTAGTTTAGCGTTAATAATTTGTAATAATGTATGTGGAGTGCGCAGGCACAGCTTTGGGTCTGCCTTTATCATGACTGGCGGACTTGTCCCCAAGGTCGCTGACAGCTTTGTCATTCATAATTTTACGGCACATTAACCAAAAAAACACAATGGATTATAAATAAGTTGTTTATTAACTCATAGTACACGCTTGACGTTTTTATCAGTTCAGTTTAAATGGTATCATAATATTTGCAATTCATATTGATGAATTTGTAAAATATATTGATTGTTTTTATGGGTGTGTCTTGTGCAGGTAAGCACGCCTTTTTTTAGGTGCTGCGAAGTAAAAATAAAATAACTTACCCGACAGTAAATAACACGTAAATGTTAGCAAGTCTATACAAGGCTGTGACTAATGATTCAATCAACTTGTAATAACTTAGTCCTGAGCCTTTAGTTCTTTGTGTTTTATTTATTCGAGACGTAACCGGCAAATGTAACATTTAAAACATGAAAATTCAATTTATGTTAAGTCTACTTGTCTCAAAAGCTACGTATGTTACAGTTTTTAAGAGCTGAGTAAACTAAGCAAGTGCGAGGAAGCTGTCAAGCTGAAGTTGCTCTTTCCGACGCCCGCGCAGTCCCGCTAACGACTAGAGGTGACACACTCAAAGTCAACTTTGCAAACAGCGCCTTAACAACGAATATTTTACAAATTGTACAATTATAAAGATATCTATACGAAAATGGAAGATTACGAAAAAAACGATCACGCACCTTCGTACCGCTACAGTTAATTTGATACTAAAGCGAACGTCATATTAATACGATCCTAATTAGTCAAAATTCAAAAAAGGAATCAAGTTCTGAAAAATACTTGTGATCGGTAGATTTAGTTACTTTTACGTCCACTGGGGGCGTTGTCTAAATTTCATACATATATACGATGTCATTACGCTTACTATTCGTTTGCAATTCGTGATTAGGCTACAGGCCTCGGCGCCAAATCACAACACCCACCGACAACAAAACCCGTTCTCGTTCTGACACTTATCGCACAACATACACGCGTTTGAAGGAAACCGACAAATAATAATAGGGAAATGAAATCGAATGCCATTCCGAGAAGCAGAACTGGGATACGTTTCTTTCAGATGTGAATTCGGGTGATAATGACAATGAGTTATGAAGTTATTTCACGTAATTTGACAGTAATGTGTAGTTTCGCGGATTGGCTTGCTTGTGTCAGTTTCGTTTCAAGAACTGAGGAACAAATAGTACGTGATAATGAGGCAGAAGACGTAATACGTATTATTTGGACGCGGAATGAGTTTTCACGCGAAACAAAGAAAGTTTTTCTTTGAATTAGACTGACATGCTTTCTGAAATTAACAAATACTTTTAAAATTGAAATGAAATTGGATCATTTTGTACTACGTAAGTTTAAAACCGTTATTTGTGTGTGTATAAATTACAAGGTATTAAAAACCTAGTTTCCACGCAATTTTTAATTTTGAATTTTAATATCCACCTAAAAATGATAAATTGTTACTGCAAGTAATAAGCGCTCCAGTTATCGCCACTTTCTATCGTATATCACTGAGTACTTAACTCATTACAAATTCGTTGAACGATACAATTTATTAGGGCCATAAAAAATCGTTTATCTAAAAGCGTAAGTCGATGCTAAAAACTAAGGTAACAATTAACAAATCGATATTAATGATACTTTTAATTGGTGTATTTTTCTGTCAAAAACTGTAAATGACGATTATTGACGTAATTAAATTAAAAGCCTCCGTGAAAGTTGTTGCTTGTGAGAATTGACATTTAATTTTCAGAAGCGGAGTGCGCCGGCGCAGTTTTCACGTGAGACTTTTTAATTTTAAATGGAGCACTAAACTGTGTAGGCATAAAAACTAAGATATCAGTTTACTGATTTTGCTTATGCCTTAATTTACTTCGTGTTGTTTATAACAAACTATAAAAATGTCACAAATAAATTAGAAAAGAAATGTATGTTAATATATAGACATATTAGTCACAGTCATCTACGTTTAATCTAAATAGAATATGATTTGTTTTTTTTAATATGAATGAAATCATTTCATTACATTCGATATTTATAAAATTCATTTTGTATTCAATACTAAGCCTTAAAAAACCTAGAATTAATAAATTTAAACCTTACAGCTACGGACATAAGGTTAAAATTTCTATGCACGTGTTTGCTACAGTGGCGTGCTACGTGTCATAGCGCGTTGAAGTCTTTTGTATCGGAGTTGAGATAGAACTTTGTCTAAAATATATTTAATAACTTCATAGAAGCGTTCTTGTTCTCGCATTGTTTTATATGATTACTTTTGTGACCTCAAATTGAAAATATATCGTTCAATGCTACCAACGCATTGTACTTAAATATTATATTTCCGGTATTTGACATTGAGTATTGCCAATTTCAATATCTTATCGATACCACGTTTTTTTAAACTCAATTCAAAATACCTATAAGTTTGCACAACAATGTAATTGTTTCTATATTAATAACTAATCTAAATCGTGAATATTTTATTGTCTCGAATACATAACATGGAATTGGTTTACTCAACACAAATATTAAAAGTAACCTTCAGATTTAACTGCTTTGGTTGGTTCTATAAACACTGTGATGTAGGCTTTAATACGACTATTTGAAAAATTTATTTGTTTAATTACCTTCTTTAAATACAAATAAAATATCACAAGTGGGTAAGGAAAATGGTTTTTAATTATTCTAGTAATAAAACAATAAATAAATAAACCAATCAATTGATATCAGAATGTGTTTGTAACTGGCATCGTAGAGCTCTGGTTATTTCTAACAGTTGTTGAACTTGCGTTAAATGAAGCAGTTAACTATTAATTGATCTCTAACTTTGAACGTTAACTGCAACACAGATCAATTTGATTGTAACGTTGCACACTTAAATAACTCTATATTGACGCAACATTCACTATTTAGACAGTTTAATTTTTTGCTTAGTTTTTATAGCGTGTATATAGTAATATATTTGTATAAAAAAGCATTAATAATAAATCAAGAAGATAGAAACATGTGTAATAATAAAATTTGTAAATGTTATACACAAACAAAGGTATTTGTGATTTCGCTTTCGTATATTATGAGATGGTAGATAAATTGCAATGACTAATAAACAATGCAGACAACATTAGTAGTATCGTTAGGTATGAAGCTTTCTTTGTGTGCGAGCACATGCAAAATGTTGCCTCCAACCTAATGGACCGACTTATTGAAACTCGAACACAACCAACGTAATGGAATAAAATTAGGTTATCGTAACAACCGAACGGTTCGTGTGGCCATCTTTAAATCCAATAAGAATTTGAGGCATTTGAAGCCGCAGTCGAGAAACACTCTCTATCTCGCTCGCGTAGCGCGGTGCTCGTCTAGTTAGAAGAGAGTAGACATCCGGAACGCAGCATCCGCGCCTAGTCATTGTTCTTGGCTATAATGGAACAAAATAAAGACAGGCCAGTGTTCGTGACTGTGAGATGTAGCGCGCGCGGCGGGAGGTGCGAGCGAGACGGGCGATGTAAGGTTGCTAGGTCGTCGCCCCAACTTACAATGAATTTTCTTATAGAATTATCCATCATTTAGGACACGTTAATCACGAGGCAATAGACTAATAATCTAATAAAACGAGTAGTTTTTTTATGTACTCGATGAGTTGCGTAGAAATATGATTTATTAAGATTTTTACATTACAGCACATCGTTAATATTATTCATCGCATTACACACAATACGGCGCTGGCGCAACACGCACATTGTCGAAATGTCTGTGCGACTAATCACACCTTTGGAGATTTTACTCCTTAACTAGTTCTAGAAACTCAGTGTTAATTTAAATTTTGCGATAAATTGGAGTTATTCGTGGATCGTTATTTTGCTTTATGTTTCGACACAATAATAATGTTAGTTGTATAATGCCAGGCGATAAACTGGACTAGAGTCGAGGAGGCATTGTCCGGTCGAGCCTCGAGCTAGACTCCCCTCAGCGGAGAAACCTTCCATCTGATCTTGCAGGAATTTAATTGTTCACAAGTTTCTGTTTTGAACAAAGGTGATAAACCCACAAGATTTTCTTCGGACTAAGCTTATTATACACCTAATAACATAGCATATATTATTTTTAATAATTCTCATTTGTAAGATACTAATACAACTATACGTTGAAAAGATACTGCATGACACTTATTTTGGTTGTAAATGCCAATAAATACGATGTAAAACAATGCAAAGACTAATACGTGCGGTAAACATACTGCGTTGCGTGTTCAAGTTAACAACTGAGAGTAACAAGCAAACACAAAAACGTGCATGATACAGTCATGTAGATTTGTATCGGTTCCATTCATTATAATGAAAACTATAATTGATTATACCAAGACCACAGTTTTATTGAACTTAGATCGGAATAATCTGTCCAACCGAGAGCTAGTATTTTTTTAGTTATTGACACACATTTTAATTCATCTGTTAGACGTGTTCAGAAGTCTTATCAACTTAAGATAAAACACAATCTAATAAAAATAAACAAGAAAGGTGACAAAATTTCACCGCTACATCGGAATGCGCTTTAATTCTTTTTTTATATCAGGAAAGTTTAAGCATCGTTTATTGATTTCTCATTATGGTAATGCCATTCATAAAGACGACACAAATGACGAAATAAAAAGCAGTGACTCAACGGTTAGTTCGACGAACAAACGAGGGTTTTTGTAGTTGGGTCAAGAGACGAGGCGATCGGATTGAGGTCATTGGTCAGTGGTAGGGAGGCTGGCCGGGTTCGACGTCCGGGAGCGGTTTACTAAACGAAACGTCGCTGCACCGCCAGGGAAGTCTTTAGTGAGATTCAATAGGCTCAAGACTATAAAACATCCATCTAAATCGCTTCCTGACTAGAGATACTGCTAATTCAACTTTGTTAATTACATTGAAAATTCAAAGTGAAGTTGGTATATGTATATGTCGATGTTTAGTCCAAGCAGTGGTGTAAGCGTGGTGCATGCGTCAGGTGCCGCGCCGGCGCGCCTAGCATGATCCCGTGGGTCTCCCCGGAGTACCGTTACGCCGGCGTCCTTGGCTGACTTCTTTCTTGCTCAGCAGGTCGCTTGGAACCCGTTCCGCGCCGCTGGTACCTCAGCGCACGTGCTCGTCGCTGTGTGGGTACCCCTGTGCACACACGCGGCCACGACAGCCTTGTGGTTGTGTGCGTGAACGAGCTACGCCTGTGTGCGCGCATTAAATTAGTCCTAACGGATATTACGGAATATGTTAGATAAATTCCTTCATTTCAGATTGGTTATCTAGAAATTGTATTGCGTTGAAGCCTCTATCGTGGTTCGCGAAACCCTGTTTGTTATCTATGAAATTGCCTTTGGTAGGTTTGTGTCTGCAAACATTGTAATTTGGAATTGATTTCTTAAATACTTCCGGCGGATTTAGCCGGATTTTCTAATTGATTATATTCACATTATTATAGTTGTTGCTTTAATTGATTATCACACGGTAGATTCGTCACCAAGACTGCATGTGTCTCATAAAATTACCGAAACTGGTTTAAACTCGACCTCACGTGAATTTTGATTAGTTTCTATGCACATTTTTTTCTTTGAACTTTATAATGTAGCAGTCATACTGTTCTAACAAGGCCATAGAACAGGTTTCTCCAAAGTTTAAAGAAAATTATACGATGCGAGTTCGTTTCAGTGTCAACATTAGTTGCTACGAATGATAAAATAAAAGGATTTATTACTTACTAAAACCGATAGATTACGTGTTTTCGGCGCCATGTTGCTATTTTGTCTCCAAGCAAGCTGCTACATTATTATGCAAATTGTATTTCAGTTTTTTTTCGTTTTATTAATGTTTGCCATAAACTCGGAATATATACAAATACAAAATAGTATTCGTGGGTATGTTAGTGAGGCCTCTATCTATATGTAGAATAAATATATGGATAACAACAGTAACTGTTAATTATTTATGATCTGTTCATAAATTAGCACCTAAATACCAATTAGAGTGATCGCCTTAAGCACTATTAATAAATGTAAATCCTTCGCAAGCTTGTAACAAGATAAATGTTAATTTTATAATCAGTTTTCGCAAATTGGCAACATCTATATCCTCTTCTATTCTTGACTTAAACTTTCTATGCCATAAATATGCTAAGATTTGGATGACAGATATATTTTACTGCACAGTACCAATATAAGATAAGTTTTATAGTTTTAAATTTTCAGGGTTATAAACTTAATAACTTAACTAAAAGCTTGTTATGCTTAAATTCAAAAACTGGCACATACTATATTTTGTATAACAACTTTGTTTTTTTAAATGGAAACAACTTAATTATGAGCAAATAGTGTTTAGCTTATTTAATGTTTCATTTTAGCCGGAGTTAAATTATTCTGTAAAGAAACCTATGGTATGGGTAAAGAGCCTATGGTTTAAAATCATTAACAAAAAGTAATATCGCCTATATTATTGTTCTTTAAGCGTATATTATTGATTGCAAAGGAACATTCTTAGCCAAGTTGTCGTCACGTTCAATCTCAGCGACCTCACCGCCGGCAATTGTTTCAAATCGAATTTTGATTGTGACGTCGCTCGTTATCATTCCAACATGGCATTTATCTGCAAAGGTTGCGTGTTGCTTGCGCAAATGTATGCGTAGTGTCGGAAAATCACGCAAAATGTACGAGTATGACTTGTCACTATAACGTTCAATATCAAATGGAATCAAATTAAAGTGTTTTTTGTAATATGTTTAAATAACTCAAACAAAAATGACTAAATATGTAAAAATAAAATTGATACAATAAAATTGACATTTAATTAACTGGACTAGTCGTTATTCATAACGTCAAAAAGTGATATTCTCGTCAGAATACAGCTAGGAGCGGTTGAGAACTTTGACTTTTGGTAGCGGTGCGCCCGCGCCGCGGACTCGCGTTAGATACGTTGCAACACCACGCAAAGGTCACTGCTGGCTGGTTTTTTACTAGATACATGACACACGATCATAGAAAATATCGAAACTACCAGCTTGCGGTTAACCCAACCACTTAGGGATCAATTCAAATTAATGGTTTATGGGTACTTGTAGTTTTAATATTGTGCTAGCAAATTTTAATATATAAAAAAATAAAATTCCGTTCCACATTCTTACTTAGGAAATGTAGAATCGAAACCTGGTGTTGCCAAATACCAATATTGACCAACTGGCAATGACACCGACTTGCCACCGAATCATTACAATAAACCGCGTTTATTTAATTATTTAAAACTTTAATGTGGTTTCGGCGCAAGCGCATTGTGTAACAAGGACGAGGTATTCGGTGGTCTGCATCCGTTAATGCGATCCTTATCTCGGTTATAATACACCAATTGCAAGAGGAGAAACGCGCCGATACCAACTTTACTTTTATGCCGATGTATATTTGTTTGTTGTTCATTGATGTACCACAAAAGGCGTCTATGAAATGTTCTTATATAAAACCACCATTGTATGTAGGTATAAGTAATTCAACTGCGGAGAGTTTAATTGCATTTTGGCAATGGGAATATCTATTTTGACAGTTTTTTAGGAAACCGGCGTCTTTATCAGACATAATCAAGAACGTAATGACGACAATTTCGTATTTTCCCATACAAACAAAACTTGATATAAATTAGCCAAAATGAAACGAACTTATATGTCCAATTAAATACTAAAACATTACAATAATTTCTTCGCAAGTATCGTAAGGAAATGCTAGATTTTGAGATAATTATTTTTTTAGACATCATTTAATTTTTACTTTCCCTGCCCAAGGAGGTCTTTAGATAAACTTTCTCGATGTCTTCCCACGACTTTTAATGTTACCAGTTGTCATACATTATATGTAACAATATTCTTAATACATTTATAGAAGTGTTCCTTCTTTTCAGGTTTTAGTTTCTGCATTATTTTATAATGTGTGCATCGAAAAACGACAGTGATTTGTTAGTAAACCGTAAAATAACTGTGTGTCGTAAAATAAAATTCTGGTTTCATGTAATTATATAGCAATTTAGCATATAAACAGCTACTAAAATCAGAATAATCGCAACTAATTAATTAAAACAAAAAGTGAACAGCTTCCTTTATTACTAAAACCAGTAAACTAACATTGTTTTGTTTTTCATTTATTTATTTTCCTAATTTGGCTAATCTGCCTAATATAGAACCACCTCCAAAATTTCCTAATCATCGCTCGTGGAGGCAAATTCCTCAGAAGCCTTTAAGGCACTACTTCATTCGTAACACGACACAGTACTCTGTGAATCAGATTATCACGCACACACACACCGCTACCCACACACCCACAACTACACACACAAGCATAGCCTCGTAGTAACACGAACGCCGCGTCATCTATGTGTGAGTGCCTGTAACTACTGAATTACACGCAGGCATTTTTCAACGTTGAAAAATACCAACGTGGAAATCTTGTTGAGTATATTTCTTACACAAAAGTCTAGTTCGTCGTCTGCGCTTCTACGGTGAATAGTTTAAAATGTGTCAGTGGAGTGTCAGTGGTGTGTACAGACCCACACACACGTAGTATAAGTTCAACGTACCTACGGAGCGGGTTCCTTGTTCCACTTTGCTCTGCGATATTATTATAGTGTTTCCGACTTGGGCAATGGCTTTTTTAGTCAATAGTCCTTAACGTGCGCGGGCGCAGTATTTCTGTTTATTTCGAACTATCTTGTTTAAGATGTTTATGTTACTTTTATAGAGTTTCAAATGTTATTGAAACTTTTGTAAGAACTTATTACTATATCAGACAGAATTGAAAATCAATTAAGTTTACACTATTTTGACCTTATCAATGTTTTATGATAGATTTTTATTAGTAATTAAATAATATATAATGTTTAAAATTTAATGGCTGTGCGGTGTTTAAACTTTCATTGATTTTCACGTTTCGTAACTTATAGTTATTTTAAGTCATATCAAATTATGTTTAGGTCAGGATTTCAACTGAAATTTTATAGTATTAAGAAACTTAATACCAAGTTACTCTAATATGAGTAATATTTAACAAATAACAAAGCATAATGGCTGTTGAGATTTTACTCTTAATTTTGCATTATAAATGCGAATTTTGAACTTATAAATAATGGCTGTTCTTAAGCATTGGTGCGTATTGTATGAAAGTCAGACCGACCTTTGACCAAAAGATTTCAACGCGCGCGGACCAACTACATGAATTCTTTATTAACTATATCGAATTAAATTAATTTCAATTATACAATCAAATTCTCCACTAACACTTATTCTAAAATTAACCTCATAAATTTATAATATTATAATATAAGTTTAATAAAGATAACTCGTCAAATGGCCTTGATATTTAGAATATTATTGAAAACTTGTTTAATTATTGAGCAAATATGATTAAAATTCACAACAAAAACATTTTATTATTTTATTTAGTAAGCAATTTACGCAGGTATGATAGAAATTATGTTAATTTACTATGATTAGTTAATTGAAATAGCCTGCAAAGTTGATGTATGTATTTATTGGAGTTACTGCATTCCAAATATTATTTGTTAGTATAATGTTATAATATATCATAGTTTTCAAATCAACAAACGTAGTAAATCTTGTGTTTAAATCCTGTTATTAAAAATACGATATATATCGTTATTGCAACTCGCGTTCGATCGAGCCGAAATAATGTACATATTAATTATTAGAAAAACTTTCGTTTCTTAACTTAATAATTACGTTCGCTTACGCTTTAAATAAGTAAATAATCGACTAATTAAAAAAGAAAAACACATGTTTTATTAATTTGTTTAACTTATTATTTTTATCCTTGAAATATTAATTCAACTTAAACACTTATCTAATAATAATAAAAAGTCAGCAACATAATTAAATCATAATATTTAATATGTGATAACATACTACTGTTTTATATCTCCCTCCTGTATATGTAGATATACGTAGAATACAAGTTCAAAAGGTCACCGAATGTTGCACGTAGGTCGCTAAAGATATTTTATATCTCTTTAAAAATATTTTTTTATGTAAATCATGCACAAAGTGCCACAACATTAAAGTATATTTAAGCTTCAGCAAGTGTCTTTTCAAGGATATTATAATTTATTACAGGCTTTTATTATTATTATCCATAATTTGTGGGGTATTTTGAGTTTAATGTATCCCTTTGGAAGCATAAAATATTGAATATTAAATGTAGAGCGACCCATCGTTCTTTATTGCATTTTTTTTTATATAAAATTTATAGTTAACATATTTTAATAATTTTAATATTTAATAACTTATTAATAGAAAATATTAACTAACGAGTGAAAATGGTTGCTTTTAAATCATAGGTCAATTATTTTGTTATTTTAGACCAGTAAAACATAACTATTTAGGCGGTATACATACACGTCACGGTCAGCTGTTTATAGTTCCTGCAACCAAAAATAATAAACTTACACATTTGTAAATACACCAAATTTATTACTAACAAGCAAATGTAACTCGCTCAACATTTTATAGTTCATAAATTAAGAAAATGCAAGCATTTTGGAAACACTCGGTCCTTTTAAACAAATTAAGGAGATACATTAAATAAGGATTTATACAAATGTTGGCCATTAAATTAACCATCTTAGGCAACATTGTGCATATTCAGAATTAATAGTTAACCTTGATCATAATTAACTATGTAAGTTTATATAATAATAATAATAATTAAACAGTCTTAATGATCTAGATTTCTCTATCGCCCAAACGCAGGGAAACCTAAGTAGTGTTCAAAAATTAACGTTGGCAACATCGAAATTTAAATAAAACTCACATTATAAAACCTCATTACAATGTATATATATTCCAAATAAGAAATAAGAATAAATTTTAATACGAAAACGCTGCATTCGAAACCTGGATTTTCGCGACACGCTTTCTGTTAGGATAAAATCAACATTTAATAATAATTTCGACTTGTTATTTTACTAATGGGTGCGTTGTTTTTGTGAAACGGCATTCGAGAAGTAAGTTTCGACATTTCATTTAAATATTACAAAACTTTTGAAGCGTGCGTGTTTCTTTCATTTAAGGCTCGTGATGGCTAAATATAAGTTTTATCAATAAGATTGGATATCAATGGTTGAGGTAGAAATAGTATAATATCCAGGACAATAGACCGCGTAGAAGTCTAGATCGGAGAGATAAGTCGGCAACTTGTCACGCGGTCTGGCAGTTGCACAATATCCCGGGTACCTACAGGCGGCGTATTCTTTGTAATATTCACGTAGTAGTGTTGTCTAATCTAGGAATGTAGAGTGCTTGTTGCATAACTTGCAAATAACGTTCGTAAGAAAATCAAAGCTCAATCCCGCTGCAACGTCCATTTAACAAATATGTTTTCGAAGCGTTTGCAATTCGCCGCATGCTCTAGAAATTATTCAAGCACGTTTTCGTCCAATTCTATAATGTATAATGTCTGTATCAAGGTGCACATCGTGGAATCATTAAGTTGTAGGTACCGCGGCATGAAACAAACGACTTTGACTATCTATTGGATGCACGCATCACGAGCAAAAACCTTTCAAACCTGATTTTTATTTTTTATGTTCCACGGGTATCATTATTTATTTCAGCTAATTAAACTCCCTGAGTGCAGCTAATTAATGAGTGCACGAGCTAAATAAAAATCAAGTTAATTATAAGGGACTTGTTTGTCTTCCCTTTACTTACCCCGGGACATTGTGCGGCTAATTATATTTGGAGTTAATCGCTTAAATTTTAATTGCCTTTTACCCTGAGTTTTGTGCACCCGACGGCTACCAATAAAGCAACACAACCGAGTGTTATATAAAGTTGGTAGT
The DNA here is from genome assembly GCA_916618145.1 of Emmelina monodactyla. NCBI lineage: Eukaryota > Metazoa > Arthropoda > Insecta > Lepidoptera > Pterophoridae > Emmelina > Emmelina monodactyla. The sequence continues at coordinate 6,331,820 of OU745304.1, read as the reverse complement.
GTTTCGGTTCGCACGTCGTGTGTCGGCGGCCAGCGCCCGGGGTAATTTATGCCTGCGCCCGCGCACTACAATTAACTCGATACGGCGCACGCACTACTTTTCGCATGCAAATGCGGTGTTGAGTAAATACGTAGAGTTATTTGTTTTCGAGCGATCGAAACTGGTGCAGATCGAAGTGGTGCAAAGCTCGGAACCAGTCGGCGGCAGGAAGCGGCCTCGCGCCCCCCCCCGCGCGCCGCCGCCCCCGCCCCCCGCACCTGTCACACCGCCTGATCCAGACAAAGCCTGTCCTTCGTCGCTGCGCTGACGCATACAAGTGCATTGCACTAAATATACGTCTTTTACATGTCCGGTAACATTATGTCGGTCTGTAACGATCGATTAAACGTTCAACGCGGGTTTATGTGTTGCAATAGTATTTTTTGTATGGCAGGTAGCGCGAGCAAATGGCTTATACGATTTTAATGGTTGCATACGGAAAGTAAATATCACTAGTTCATGTATTTATTATGTACTGGCGTTTGTTTGTGGCTTCGTTTAGTGAAAGTTTTTGTAACTAAGCTACCTATAACTACACTATAAATTGAAGTAGATAATTTCCAAAAATAATGTAGGCATACTTGATATTTAGCTCAAAATTTTTATGATTTGAGGAGATAAAATTCCCTTTACTATATATAATAAAATAGTTTACCTTAAACTAAATATAGTAAACTAGGGGCCGCGTGCGACTCCGTTCGCGTAGAAGTCGGTTTCCCGTGGGAATGCGAAGTTTTCCCGCGGTAAAAAGTTCCCTTAATTCTTTCATACATATATTTTTGGTATCTAGAACCGTTTTTGGCAGCGCACGCAACGGAAGCTCTCAAGGATGATTAATTTTCCCCGTTTTTTTCACATTTTCCATTATTTCTTCGCTCTTTATCGTTGCAACGTGATGTTATATAGCCTAAAGCCTGCCTCGATAAATGGTCTATTCAACACAAAAAGAATTTTTAAAATCAAACCAGTAGTTCATGAGATTAGAGCGTTCAAACAAACAAACAAACAAACAAACAAACAAACAAACAAACAAACAAACTCTTCAGCTTTATAATATTAGTATAGATGAATCGTAAACTTAAGTGGTTAAAGTAAACTGCAAAAGATTGAGACGAAAGACATTCTCGATTCCGGACACATTGTTGTTATTTCAAAGAGTTTGTTTAGTTATTTTACTTTGACCTTCCTAATAAATAAATAAATTTTCAAACAAATGTCAAGACGATTTAGAGAAAGTCTTAATTACTAAACTAACCTATTGCTAGGTTTTGCATCTGGTAAAGTTCACCCTAAAAACTGGATTTTAATCTTCCTAGATTTAAATTGTAGTCGTTCTTTCTCTACCGTAAACTCCATCACACCAACTGTTTTATTTCAATTCAAACAACCGCTGATACAATTTTCTTTACAATGTAGGTTTTTTAAAGCCCATTGCATCTCATTTCGTGATTGATTAAAACAGCCCCCGAAAGACATTTATTCTCCCAATTACCCGCGTTTAATACTTTATTTAACAAAATAAAGCGTTCATTAAAATTCCCGATTTGGTTAGTATTTATCTCGTCTAACCCGGGGGTAAGGAGCGGCGCGCCTGTCACTTTGAGGCTCGGTCGTTATATAGCCCCCACACCTGTACTGCAACTAAGTTAAATCGAGACATGAAGATTTAACTACCGCCTTCGTGAAAAATACATTGATGTAAAAAAAAAAAACTTCTGGTTTCTAAATATAATAACAAAAAGATACGCAGCGTTTTATCTTAATAGCATAAATAAAAGAACACGTTTAAAAATAATCCTTAAAAACACACCACGTGTACAAATGTTGATAGATTTATCACAAGCCATTACGAAATCGAGAAAATTTGTGTCCGATAAAGTTACTCTATTAACGAGATCCGGAAAATCCAGTTTGAACTGAGTATTTTTGCAAAAAATGTGATTTAAATAACCCGTCTGACATTTTCTAACAAAAGTAATCGATGTTGTATAGTAGAAACGTGACCGTAGCGTATCGAGATGGAATACGCAGAGTGGATCGGCATTGTGAGGAGGCTCGGAACAAAGGTGCGCATGCGGCGGCCGCGGACAAAGCGGCGCGCAGACAACCACCCAAAAGAAACCATCTCATAGAAAGTAGAGCAACTCATTTATTTATTCAGTGCACCGGCGAGTGCGAGCGAGACGCCACAGAACTGGCTCATTAAAATAAAAAAAACTTATTTTCGAGTGCACTACGAAATAAAAGTTAACGACGAAATTTGCTCGAGTTACACCAAAAAAGGCTGCGAAACGCCTCCGAAGCGATCTCGAGATACCGCGCGGAGAAACCGGCAATCGAAATAAGCAGTGTATGAAAGTCCATTATGAAATAACGTATGAGGTGCCGATACGACCATTAATTATTCTGTAACGAGTGCGCGGGAGTTCGAGGAACCAGGTATTCGGCGGATTCTTGTTCCGGCAGGATGCTCGCGGAATTTCATTGATGAACTGATGAGGGCATTGTTTTGTTTCATTCAATCGAAGAACGCTCATTATTTTGGCGGCAGAAAGCGGTATTGTACTCGATACAACCGCCATTTGTGACGCGAAACCACTCGGCAATCGCCATCATCAAATACCAAACTACCTTCTAAACCGAATTGAACGAAGCTTCCTAATAACACGGGAAAGTTCTTAAATCAAAGCAATTGTTACACGATTATGTTATTATTTTGTAAAAGTTGCTAAATCCACTAGATGAAATGATTAGACGTCGATTAAATGCCGTTATAAAGTAGTGATTGTATTGAAGTATAGTATCAAAGTGGAGTAGCCAATTATGGGTCCCTTTTTATCAGTACAGGCCTCCCAACCAGGCAGGGAAACCGATAAACTTCATCGAGAAATATGACCCTGGAAATATCTGCCAAATAAATGTAACATAATTATTTAAATGCGGGCTTTGGGTGGTCTTAAGTAAAACTCAAGGTTTACATTAAAACGCTATGTTATTAATGCCGAGCTTCAATTTAAATTAGCGATCATTAAGTGAACAAAACCTACCGTCATAAAGCCGGCATAGCTCTTATTTAGTCGTCGAATATTCCGCACACGACATCAGATTCGGATCATCAATACCGCACGATAATGTTTACCAACCTCTGTTTTATTATTATAATCAATAATTGCCATGAATTACCCCACAATGTAAACACACGTGATATTCTCCCTTGTACGTGTCAGGTAAAAAAACAAATTCAAGATGATGCCGCTTACTTCAAAGTATTAATTTGACATGCAAATTTTTTGTACTTATCTCTGAGTTATGGGTGGTAAAATTGAATTTAAATGATGCATGCGTTTAAGGCACCGTAAATTATTGACCGCTTAATAGTGATAATTTAAAGAAATTAAGTAAATCTTTAAAATTTCTAAATACAGCTCTACATTAAAGTTCGCTTACCGTAAGATCTTTTAAGATATGGGTGCGGTTGAGTAAACAAAAAATAAGGTTATTTCGGCAGGATGTTTGTGCAGATCCAGTCCCAATTACTTGCGCGGGCGCAGGCTCGGGGCGGCGATCAAGTCGTCACGTCACTCACGCGACGCTGCACGCGGAAAACGACGCTTTTTATATTTCGAGCACATTTAGGTAATTTATTTTATAGCATAGGTTCGATGATCCTGCGCAGGCAAGATAAAGCATCCCTTGACCACCGGCGAAGTGCATTCACTTTTACCAAACGTTTTATTTTTTATAAATAATTTTAATGGCGGCCGTAGTTACATTTTGCGGCGAAAATTTCTGAGCCACCTGAGAGCGATATATACTGAGACTATAAAAGAATAATATAGCGAAAAATACTTTCCCATAATACTTGATATAATTAGGTATATTAAATGCCATAAGCATGAGTTATTGTGATAGAATATGTCTAGTCATGATTCATTAACGTAGTGTATGTTTGTTGTGTCAATATTTTGTTTGCTGCCTCGAGTTAGCAGGTGCCTGTGTCCGCCTACATGTGTGTTCTATGTGGTTCTATTACACACACACATGCAACTTCTTCTACAGACAAGAGAGTAAGAAAGTACCCAACACAAACAATCTGTAGGAAAATGTTTGATTGTAACACTGCACTTCTAAACATCAGTACAAATAACAACCGTTTAGTACGAAACTCGGTAGAGAAAACAAATACTAATTCAGGTTCCAAATGACGATTTCTATTACCACATAACCTGTCATATTGATCACACGGTGACAATTAAATATCATTAAATAATATAAAACGATGTTTAATGGCTTGGAACACGTGAAGATAACTAAAAGGTTCCAAGAGACATTAATAGCTGGAAAAGCCGTTTTATCATGCGCTTTTACGGATGTTAGGATAGCGTTAAATCTTATAGAATAAGACAATAAAAGAGAATAGTCATAAATACAGTCAGGTGTTTAGAATTTATGATACCACGCCCTACATACCCACGGTTTTTTAATAGGACGTTGGTACAATTTTTCTTGAGCAATATTCGTTTTTTCAATAAATTTCATTTGAAGAAAAAGCACAAAACATGAAACCAATATATTTAGACCTAAGAAGTATACAAATTCAAACAAGATACTGAAATTTAGAAATTTTAAATATCATGACGTGAGATATATTCATACATACCCCGGATCAGTAGATCCTGCTACATAAAATATGATGATATTAGCAATTATTTATCTTGCATCGTAAAGTTTAAGCTATAGAAATAGAAAATTTATCGCTTTCCTTCATATATACATAAAACCAACTATATTTAATCATATATTGACAGCTAACTTGGAGTATAGAAACAAAAAATACGAATTATTTTGTTAAAATATTACTGTAAACGGCTAATTAATAAGATTTAGCATTAAACGATCATTATGATATACATTAATGGTTCTCATTTTATTGGCAGACCAATTAACAAATATCGAAATTAAGATCAATATCAGGTATTTATCGGTGATATCAAAAAAATACGATATTAAAAAGAACTAAACTAAATGAAACTTTAAAATCATTTGGGATTATTTTGCAAAGATTTGTTGTTCATTAACGTCTTTTTTAATAATTTGTTTTTAATTTGGATAAAAAACCGACGCCAAAGATACGTTTTTAATAAAATATTGGCACTAACAAAAGGTCACGAAAGTTTTTCCATATCGATAAGAACTTTTTTACAATTTAACTTCATTTGACATGAAAACACCTCCTTAAAACTTGTACTTCTTATATTGAACAAATTTTTGAGTTTAAACATTTGTATTTATTTCACTCTTGGCATTAATATGTTATCTAGTAGTGTACTATTGGTAAAACAAGTCGTTTTCATCGTTCGCACATGTCATTTCATACAAAGGATTGCCGCTAGGTGGATAAAAGAGCTCGTATTATTACTAATGATAGATGCGTGAAGTGCCAATAGTGGTTTACCAATAACTTGAGTTGTTAACTACCATATTTTGTAAACTTTAGTATCTTAATACAAATAGCTAGTATTAGTTACAGTTTAATATCTTCAAATAGTTGCTTAAATACTAACCCGAACTTTAAAATCTTAAACCAAAGGAAATTAGTTAATAAATACTAAAATGGCATCTCAATTAGCAAGCTCACTTTCCAATAGCAAATCGTATCTTAATGTCTTCATTATGATTATTTCCGTCATCCAGTCATGTAACATGGAAGGCTACTGTGTAAGAATAGCTAGTGGTTAAAGTTTATTTACATGTCTAATAGTAATAAACTTGTGTTTCCAATAAATAAGTTATAAATAATGATTGTGGTATTGTCTCCGGTTGCATAACGATGCAGCGCGCGCGCAGGTCCGGCCTCCGGAGCATACCGCAAGCACAATTACTCATTTTATAGTTTTAGTAGATCACGTATAGACTGTAACTAACTATTAATAGTGAACTATTTGTAATGGTCGCAAACAGGTTCGATTGCAATAGGATATCGCGTCGCAGCCAGTTCTGAGCCAATGTCCGCCGACAACCGACATCATTTTTAACACATTTTAATATTCCCACGGATCTGATTTAATCATGCGAACACAAAAAGGAACTGAGCAAATCTAATTAAAATTGTAGCCGATAATTGTTGCCTTTGTGAGACGATATTTACATCTCAAACAGGCTTGTAGTTACGAGTATAACTGAATAAATTGATCAAAAACATGTTGTCCTGTCAATCAAGTGTACGAGAAATGTCACGAGTGTTTTTGAATGAAAAAACATCATTTTCTTACCCACGCAGCCTTCACAGGTCAACAAACATCGGATTAGAGGTGACAGGAAGTAGTTTCCGGCTGTGCATGCGCCGGTATTATCGTACACTCGGCTGCTTAGTTAACTGAGCAACTTCTATTAAATGTTGCGACGTGTATGTGAGTAGAATATTATAGATGTTAGTTGTACGCCACGGCTCTAATCCCCGAATGCCGTAACCGACGTCACGACCTGACGCTGTCACTTCATCCGCGTGTTATCTGTATGTGAATCTCCCACACTATCGGATGATGTTCAGTTTGTATTCTTGTAGATAGATCGCTATCGTACTCTGCGTTGCTGCCCTTTTGCTAGCTGTCAAAATCGGCCAACGCGCTGAGGTCGTGCGACAGCGGGAAGGTCAAAGTGTTTCGAATATCATGATCATACAAATGCATATTTAAGAAGAAAGAATATGTATAAAGTTAAAGAATATTTAGTCAAATAATAGACGTTACTTTTAAACCTTATCAACTGACAAAACCAGAAACACGACGAAATAATTCAAAGAATTATGTCGCGGGTCTAAAATTAAGCAGTTTAAAGTTCCAAGCCTTTTTCGTACGGTTCTACTTATAGATACTTATATATTATACAACTTTCTGAGAAGCGTGGGTCTGGCAGCTCGCTCCGCCGTTGACCAAAACATTCCATTACAAGTGAGAGTGGTACAGTTTTTTCTTTCTATCTATTTTTATCTTATTTTAGTTACTTATTTCACTTCAAAGGTTATTAACCGCTAGCACATAAATATTTCGTTGCATTAAAAATATCACTTAAGTAGGTACTTACTTAAACATGTACTTAATTAATTTTATTATGGATTGGGAATGATAGATGTTAAGTTAAGGTTATTTTAATAACTCTTATGTATAGTGATTAGATTCAAATGAAAAGTCACGTTTTAAATCTGGAATGAGAAATAAACGTAATTTTACCAGAATAACTTCCACCGTACAAAACTTTAACTCTCTAGTACCTATAGCATTACATTGTACCGTAGGTCTATCAGTTACAAGAAGAGCCTTGAGAATTTTATGTGGCGTTGCAACATTACCTACTTTTGTATGAGTTTGTACTCGATACGCATTCCACGCAATGCCGAATGAACTTGGCCATATCTTTTTTTAACAAATCAAAATAATAAACCAGCCAGTTTTAACCGTAATACTTTTTTATGGCAGTTGCGATGTTCTATTTTTAAAACTGTAGAACCTATTTGTTAGTTCTAAAGTGAAGTAGACAGAGAATAGAGGTGAGATGATATATATTTGTGGCTTGGGCTCGTGTACCGTAACAATCGGCCCAAAGTGAACAATTTACCTGCAGTGCATTAGCGGCCGCACGAGCCTCCACCACAACCGGATGCCTCGCCAAATGCACAATCACACTAACACACACTCTCACGAATTTTTCTCTCAACACTTTCACATGTTTCAATAATTATTATCCACTTTATCAGGCATCTTAAATTTGATTTACGTTTCTAGCTCTTGCACGGTTCAATACTTTTTCTTTCTTTTTAAATAGGATAACAACCAGTGCGAGGCAAAGTTCAACATCGACTCCCAATACAGCCACTAATTACTCATTAGTGTAACTTGTAAGCAATTACGTGCTCTATTAGACGTAAATCCACTCAATTTAACAACTGACGATCGTGGTTATCCTAATTAAAACATATTGTACTGTCGTTGATGATAATGCTTTATTCACAGAAAAACTTGCACAATCACCAGGTCATCTAAAACTAATTATTTAGAATTAATTATTAAAATACTCACATTATGTATGGGAATATTAATCATATAAAGAAAAATAGTTATGTTTTGCTTAGATAAACATTGCTTGATTTATCAATAATTGCACAGCACACTGGCAGTCGTAAAAACTTTAATGAAAGCTATATTTTACAATTAAAGCTTTTAATAAAATCGTAAAATTTAGTTATGTTGAAGGTTCTCGTACTAGGCTCTAACTCATAAAACTTACTTGGAGGTGAAACTTTATTATATGTTTCACATGAAAGTATTAGCTTTTAAAAATACCTCCAACTAACTCATTACAACGCCTCTTAGGATAGGTATAAATAGAATATTGTATTTATCTAACAATTGCTCAAACAGCCACGTAAGCACTTCAAACACAAAAACCGCTTAAGTGTTTACATTTGGTCTGTTAGCAAGATGAACAGACTATAGAAATAATTAACTGATCAATTATAGCCGCAATAACAAAGCGAAGACTTCAATATTGACTCGTTGAAAAGTGATTGATCAATCGTTTTCGAACTGGCAACTCTTATTCTCTAACCGTCGGAATTGAAAAAGTAAACAAATTAGCAGAAGAGGTCATTTGGTCAATACAAAAACAGTACGAGGCGAATTGACGGCTAGAAGAAAGTGCGGCACAACCTCATCACACGTCAAAAAACTTGACTGGACTATGTTTTATGTAAATTATAGTAAGGTGAACATGGACTGACGGATATGATGCTTATACGATGGGTCAAATGAAAACTAGCGACCTTAAAAGTTCAAAACTCTTTTTAGCAGCAATTATAACCAAAACTACATTTTAAAATCCTAAACTGTAACAATAAACTTAACTTTGTTGTTCGATTCGTTCAATACTGTAATGTAAAAAAAACTTTATTGTTTGCAGGAAATCATTAAATTGCTTTTAAAACATGTAAATTGCAAAAAATATGTAAACCAGTCAACGCTGAATACATTAGTAGGTTTCTAGATATTTCCACGGCGCGGCGGCAGACAGAAATAAATTTAGCATTCCATAGAAAATGGTCGCCGGCAAAAGGTTTGCGAGAGTGTGCACCTGCCTTTAGTAAACGCTTTGAATTCTAGTTGCGCGTGTTTGTGTGGTAAAATGATTTATTTGCACATGGCATTGTAATGTTGACATGACTTTCCTTACAACGCCGCGAACCATTACTTCAACTGTAACAGACTGTGATTCACGCAGGGAAACCTTTAGAAATAAACTTTAAAATCCGTAACGTTGTGTTGGTATCTACCTACAAGAGCTATAAATAAGCAACTGTAATAGTTTTACATTAATAAAATAGAATTCTAAATATTACTTTTAAGCTTCAAATCGCGAACCTTTTCTAAAAAAAACTTTTGGCATTTATTATATCTAATTAGGAGATACTGCTTAAAAAGAAACACATGGATACTCCGAATTTTACCAACTTTTTTCAAGGCATTGAAAAATAATAAACAGTGATCGTCCTGTCGCGATTTGAATGCTTTCTTCTAATTCTTTCCGTAGTAACTTCCTTACCACGTCGTCTTTTTAGTATCCAACGCATGCGCACTGCCTCGCAAACTGACAGCCGAGTCCACCCGAGTGGCTCCGAGCATACCCGAGTGAGTCATTACCGCCGCTCGCGTGAGAGCCGACCGCTCGTGATCATACCAGATAATACCTAGCTCTGCTTTATTTGCATAGCTCAAACACTCGCGCTTTCTTTTCTAACTTTTCACGAGTTAAACCATCTTATTTACGACACACATTTTCTAACCGTATGGAACTCTAGGTAGTTTTATTGCGCGTTGTAAAGTACTGCAATGGAAAATATTTGGCTACTCCGTGACCAAGTTGGCGAATCTATTTGCAATTAATTCTTAGCGGTAATACAATCTAATTCGATATGTGTCCGAGATATGTTTTCCTCGTTGTGTAGTTACTAAAAAAGTTAACAATGAATTAATTTAAAATGTTGTTGTATTGTTATACCGGATACTAAAAGTATCTGGACTAAAAGCTATTCAATTCAAGAAGTCATCACTACGAAATTAGAGCACTTAAGTTATTTGTTTGAGAACTGCAGTAAACAATAAAGTCGTGTTACATAACATTTGAAATGTAATTGCGTTCTTTCATATGATAAAAATCGTAGCTCGTATGCTGCAACTTAATGCTTCAATTTAAACTGTGGCTACGTCAGTATGTAATATCTTGTAAGAGGCCTAATGAAAACTTTATTTGAATATTATCTTAACTTTTCTCTCTAATTGTAGAGTCGTAGAGACGTAGAGAATCTATGATTATCTGCATTGTGCAGAATTCAAGTAGTCTGCGGTGGCTACCATTCACACATACATGATGAAGAAAGCCGAATTCCACTTGACCAAGATTCATTCAAATGTCACACGGGTTTTTGTGTTTCCTAGAGAATCATAATACGTCTGGCATTTCTCCTGCTTTATCAGACCTCTAATCATGTAGGCGACCGCTCCAAGCGAAGCTCTCAATGGACCGATTCTGCATAATATTTCACTTACGCGACGATGATTTATTACGAACATTCAGTTACAGATTTTTGATAAACGTAGTTGAGACGTCCATAATTTGAAAAAGCTCCATGCACTATTCATAAACCTAAAGAATCTATACAGACGAGTGATATAACGGTATGACTTTCCAAACCTTATCGTCTGGGGTTTCATATCGCTAATAACTTTTGTTAAAAACTGTAATAGGAGTCCGCCGAGTCATCGCGGTATGAAAGTGAAAAAGTTTTATAGGAGTCGATAAGGAACAATGGCTCGGGTTTATAATTGTGTATAAAGTCGAGCGATGGATTTGTGCGATAGTGGAGGTAGCGGAGTGGGCGCGGCGCGGGCGCAAGCCGGATCTGCTGCGATCGCGCCTACCTACCGGGACCTCGGTGACCTGTTTATACAAAAACACTGCATGGAATTTCCTACCAGTAATCGGTGCCTTTTAAATGATAATAAACTCAAAACCAGTAGCGATTTTTTTATTTTTTATTTGTTAATTAGGCAACTAGTTTTATTATAACCTATTTCCTTTTAAATGCCAGCTATTAGGGCAGTCGAACACATTGTATGAGAACATTGATAGGAGGTATACAGTTACAGCGATCGGATGTGGTGAAATACCGAGTTGAAAGGTCGTATCATTTCGTGGGAATTTCGTGATGCTATTTAAGTAATTAATCTGATGGATCAATATTTTCACAAGCGAAAAGTGAATTCTAAAGAGATGTTTTGAAGGAAACCTACAGATAAACATTACCGGAAGAATGGAAAATCTTGAAAGGAAAATCGCCAGTTATTGCTTAACTTGTTAGACTAGCTGGTATTATTTACAATGTAAGTAGTAAATTGGTAATGTGATGCTTGATCAATCCCAAGAAGCTATTGAATTGAAGCTTTCCAATTCGCCGACACCACTACATCAATGGTTAATTGAAATTACTCCCAACACCACTTACATCGCAGCCTACTCCTTTAATTGTATATTAATTAAATTGCTACAAAATTTTAAATTGTGTATTTCATAACACAATCCTCTCGGCGCATCGTGACGTAGAAACTGATAAGACACACCTAAGTGTTGCTCTCCAATTCAGGAATGTGCATTTTAAAAGCGAATTTGGCTTAAGTTATTTTTATTGTCCCCTGCTGGAAACGAGTATAGCGCTTCATAAAAATATACTGACCAAAATTATTGGCTTAAACCGTACAGTACATACGGCATCGATTACTCTTCATCGCATTCCGTTTTCAATTTTGTTTTGCGCTTGCGCCGACCTGTTAGTCAACTCTTCAAGTGAAAATAATTTCTAATCGCATGATGCGTGGTTAACTTGATTAATGAATGGTATTTTTGACACTGTATTTTTAAGAGATTGCATGTCAGATAATGTTTATCTAGGTAAATCTTTGATTGGATTTCAACTTGTATTATCTGGGTTAGTTGTGGATAAGGACATGATTTAATGGTTATTGATGAAGGCATAATGTTTGTGAAGATGTGTAGCGTGGTGTAAGGCTGGGTGCAGACGGGTGCGCGGGCGCCGGTGGCGGTGTGTCGCGGCCTAACGTCGTCGCGGCCGCTGCACTCGCTCGATTTCACTTTTATTACCAATCCACTTAATTGGATACCACTGTCGCGGTTTTATTCATTACACAGATTCATCTGCCCCTTACTTATTTATTTAATACAATAATCAACTCTAAATTCATACATCAAATTACATATGGTGAATGAAATTGCTATGTTCGTGAGTAACGGTAGCCAAACTAAAAGTAGCGGATGCTTGAAAAACTCCGATGGGGCATTAGATATTCATTTGTTTCCTCGTATGTAGCCCGCTATGGGAATAGAAGGCTATAGATCGAAGACCCACTAATGCAAATGCACTTATAAGGTTTGTATTTTAAGATAATAATAGACATTTGGTGCCGAAGTATCTTTATCGGCATCTTTATCACATTTTATTTTTACGAAGATACAAATGTAGGTAAGGTGATAGTCAAGCCATGGAATGTGCTACGGAACTATAATCACTTTTATTTTGTTTAACCCAAATTTCTAAATTGTAAAACTATTTTTATTTCCACTCGCCGATGCTGTCAAATGCTTGTTAATAACAATAAGGAGAAAATGGTCTCATATATCAGTTTAATTTCAAATGAAATTGTATACGTTACATGGAAATATACTGACATTTGCACATATTATTTGCATTTATAACCAAATTAGTTGCACTTGATGAAATCACACAAAAAACCCAAACTGTAGCACTTAACACTCGGTAATAAGAGTTAAATTTCAAGTTCAAGTTTCTCGTAATTCACCTCTATTTGTAACGCATACTCCACTTTAATATTTTGTAATTAAAAATCATTTATTTTCAAACATGAAGAAATAGGTCTTTTTGGCTCACGGAAAGTATTTTTGACATAGTTTTAATTTGTATTTGTGTTGTAAACTTGTTTCGTGTTTTATCTTTTTCAATTCTTAATTGCTCGATAAGTGAGTCACTCTAGGACTGCCTGCTAGCACAAGGAAGTCGGTACCTGGTAAATTATAAACACACTAATTGTGTCAATTAAAGTATTAGTGGTAGAAAAAATGCAAAAAAGAGGTTTTGTTCGAGCAGCATGACAAAGTGCGTCATTGTGAAGGTCGTTGGAAAAGTCGTTGAGTAAATTAAAGTATAAATGCACACAAAGAGCACGCCGTCCCACGCTGCGCGGACGCAACCAAACTAGACACCGCCATAGCGTAGTTACTTGCATTTATCACAACTACCTGTTGACGAAGCTTGGCTAACGTAATAATATTTAAATAACAATATAATATGTGCGCTTATTTGTAAGTTAGTAATATGACTATCAATACCTTATCAAATAGTTTTAATATATAATTATAATAATTAATCAGTCCAGTAGATACATATACCTAGGGTAAAATATAAGCATGCGGATACCTAATATTAAAACCAGTTTGAATAAAATTCCTTCCGTCCAAATGTTGCTAAAAACAAGTTCTGTTGAATTGTTTTAATATGTTTTTAATACTCATTTCAATATTGCAAAAAATGGCGCCTGTAAAAAAAATATTTTCTGTAATTGTACTCGAAATAGTTTTGTTATCGGCGTGTCCTTATAGGCAAGGTGTCATTAGGGTCGGAGTGGTTGCAATTCTGCTTTAAGTGTCTAATAAATTACAGTATTATTATTCAGTATTAGATAGGTTATTGCTTGAGGTACCTCGGCTACCTAGGCGGTAATTTACTCGTTTAATTTCCGCGTTAAGCTGACGAAGGACGTCTAAAATGTCATTATCTTTGCCGCGGCTATTGTCTGCGCGAACAATACACCGCAGTTAGAGCCGCGCTACAAATAGATAGCTTCAACGATAAACAAACCACATATTGTGTGCGTTGCATAGCTGCGACGCGCTCAAATTAAAAAGTATCACGAATTAACACATTCTTCTGTTTCCAGCTGCAAGAAAACAAAACAATGTCGTTTTTGAGTGTCGATGCTAATTGAGAGGCAATTTGGTGGCAGACAATCTAAACAGACCGCGTAGGCGTCGAAGTCGACTAGCTCCACGCTGTTTACGATACTAGCGAGAAAAACTTACTAATTGTAATAATAACTTGGATAAACCGGAACTATTTATAGATACAAACAGATAAATGACTTTCACTTATACTGCCATCATCGCATATCACACAAATAAAATAAAAATAAAACATTTTTTCTTGCTATTAGTTCTAGGTATGTAGTGACACGGTTACGTAACCAACCCATCGTGTCTTCTAATTACATTAACTCAAAGTTGAATAAATTGCAAACGATATATCACCCGAATGGTTAATTAAGATAAATATTTAAAACAAACCATAAATTGGCATCCCGTATCTACATACAGAATTAAGTTCCATTTGAGTCGTTATTTTTTTAGTTTGTTGCGCGCTAACCGAAAAATATCTTAATAAATAAATATTTAAGCAAATTGGTTTTGAATTTTTATTAACAGTTATTACAGATTGATTTTAAGATGGCGCTGTTGTGTTGAATAGAATTAGAACAATGGGTTCCAGGTGGATAGGTTTGAGAAAAATGCAAATCTCCGCGACCCCGTTTCCAGCACTCGCACTCGCATGTGTGTGTGAAGTGGGTAATTGTTGGCACACATACATGCACATATACATATACGATAAAACCATTTTTAACTATTGATTGCTTTAAATCGACTATGCCTTAGATCACTTAGGGCTAATGTTTCAATTGTCGGATTCATTATTTTAGAAATAGAAATAGTTATCTTGTTGCATGTCGATTTGAAATATCTATCAAGCGAAAAGTCGAATAATTATTATCGGACAGTTAAAAATATTTGCCTTTAGACTAATAAATCTAAAAAACTACTGAAAACAGTAGCTGCGGCGAATTTTGCAAACATCGCCGAAAGTTATTAAACGTGATGTTACTAAAATATAAGTTGTGTCCGTACCGAATACATGTTAATTTGTTGCGGAATCCGAGAGCAATAACCGGCGGCGGTGTTAGCGGTATTCGGCGGTTTCTTCGCCTATCATAATATACCCACAAAAACAACGCCTGCGCCTGTGCGCGTGCGCGGGTCGCAAGCATGCGCTGGTGTGCGCGTTCCAACATATTAGAGCTTAATGCGCAGATTAGTCACGTCACGCTTACAGCTTACACGAAACAAGTGCGAATTTCATATTGAAATTTTTAAGTTTAATTTAATATAGTTGTTTTTGGAGTGCAAATAGGTAGTTAGTTTCTTTTTAAACTCATTATGCTGGCAGTGGAGGCAAACGAATCTAGAGCAGTTGAGAAAACCAGTCGCGTGACGTCAGACAAATTAAATAATGGATATTGCTTCTGATGGTTGTTTAAAGTGAAATAAATGTCACAACTCGATATAATATTACATAGGGGTTATGAAATTTTTAATAATTAATAAGTTATCAGTTTCAACAATGCGATTAATGACAATCAAAGTAAGAAAATAAAGTCGAACTAAGCTTTTAATCATAAAATGAAAGTTGCGAGACACATTGCAGATTTTTTCTTATAATTTTCTTGAGTGTATTATGTAAGTGTCTAATACATCTAATCTTAAATTTCACTGGTATTCGGTCCATTACAAAAAGATATAAAAACTTCATTGTGCAAGTGCTCGATGTAGCGCGTTGATATCTTTTGTATGAAGGGTGTGACTGCACGATTGTTTTTGCAAACTAAGACCTTTTATTTTAGTTTTTTTTTGTGCTAAACGCAAAAAAATGGAATATTGTGTATTTAAATTATGCATTATATAGGAATTTGTATATCTGTGACACCTTAAACAGAAAATGCTAAAAGAGCTTTATAAATATTTTTTCTTGTAGGTACCCCAATACAAATAACTTATATATAATCACTTATTATTAAAATATCAAAACACCACTCTAAACCACTTAGGAATTAGAACGTATATCAAATATTATAGCTTTTACAAAGAAGCTTTTAAAAAACCAAAGCAACTGAAAGTAAAAGGGAAAGGGTTACTTTCTACCATCGACATTATATCGACACACGTATTAAAAAAAACAAAACGAAAAAATATATATCCTCTCACGGTTTTAAAATATTTTTAAATTATTAATAATTCAAATTACTTTTTGGAAAATAATTATAATTATGTGAAATTGGTTTTTCTTTTTTTTCGTGTAGACCGGGTAATATTTTTAGTATAGTAAATATTTTAACTAAGAAAAATAATCTCAAATTGGATACATTGTTGGAAAACCTATTTGAATCTAATTGTTTTTATAAGTTAACTTTTTATTTACAAACCTCTATATTGGTAGAGTAAATTTAAATATTAGCAGATTTTTTACAGACTTATAATTTTATCAAAGTTTTTCCACCACTGCAGAAAAACAAAAAAAGTGTAAAAAGTTTATAAAATTTTGAAGATTTGGTAAAATATTACGTTTATAACATAATTATTAGAGATGCGCCGAGTAACACTTTTGCCGAGTACCGAATACCGAGTATTACTCGGTTCAATTTTTTTTTTACCGAGTACTCGGCCGAGTAACTCGGTTCTATAAAATTCCCAATTTCGCGCAAGTAAACAAGTACAAACGAACACAAGTATATTTAGAAGAAAATTTGTTGGCAAATGGTGGACAGGGCACCATACAATTTACATTTACCAAATTTTAAATATTGATTATTTTTATTACTGTTCCTTTAATTTTGTCACACTATTACTCATGCATTAGCATAATTTTGATTTTATTACTTCATGATGTCAAAGATTTCCTCAATCAGTACGTTTTGATTAACACTTTTGTTTCAATTATATCTACCTAAATATATTGCTTTCTTTAAACAAAGTATATTACTTTTTTGGTACTCGGTACTCGGCATTCGTATACCGAGTTACTCGGCCGAGTACCGAGTACCAAAAAACCCGCGGAGTACGCCGAGTACCGAGTATTAACCGAGTACTCGGCCCATCTCAAATAATTATGTACCAACGGTACCAATGTAATATAGTGTTATATTATTTAACTTGATCCATATATCAAATATAAAAACCTATTAAATGTAACAAATCAAGAAATCTTGATAACAATGTTAGTTGTTCCCAATTTGATTTCTCCATTAGTAATAATAATTAGATTTGTCCGTAAAAAGAGAAATAGTCATAATCTCCATGTTGCATGTTAAAAGTTTTTTTTCCGATGATAAATTAGTTTTGTTGGAAATAAGAATCTAACAGAAGCATCATTATATGTATGTATAGAAGTAATGTGTGAGGAAGTTGTACATCATAGATTAACTTACAAAAATAAATTAGAACACACTATGATTAATCAAAAAGGTATATTAAGGTAGTTATATCGCTTTTGGTTTAAAATATTTGTTAAAAAATACTATTTTAATGTTTTTTTCAGTCTCGCTATTACAGCTAATTAAAGTAAAGTTAAATATTGGATAACCCTGAGTTATAATAATGAACATTTTGTAAGGAAGTATATCTATTTTTGTAACAATAATGATAAGAATAATAAAATCAACTTATTTCTCAAAAACAAACAAGAAAAGCAACTCAAAAACAACACGGAAGCAACAACTGATAAATGATACATTTAAAAAAAACTTCATATAAAAAAGCTTAATTAAAAAGCATTAAATCAAGCGTTTATCAAATTAATTTAGTTCAATGCTTTATCTGGATTTTATCTCTCATTCTAATTAAACTCTTTAGGCAAGGGAGAAATAAATGATAAGTTAAATCGAGCCTTCGGTCAGTAATGAGCCGGTCCCAGGGTGGTGTAATTGGTCCTAACTTTGGTTTTAGGCTCCTATCGGACACTCACTCGTGTCGCGAATAAACAACGATAAGGTCCATCAAAGGGCCATCTGTTCCCTACGTCCCTTCTTGTAGCCATCGTACGTGCCGCCCGAACTGCGTATTTTACCTTATCACATACAAGACAAGCTGATTACGATTTAATTACTTAAAGCGACGTTTGACTTCTCCCGACGCACTAACGAGCGATATAAAAAACTGCAAGAGAAAAATAGATGCGAAAATAAAAGTAAGATGATATGACGGACGAGTGTTGGCTTCACACGGCGAAAGCGGAACACATCCCGCTCACCGCCGTAAATTACACAAAATATAACTAATATATTATTTGAGGCAATTAAGTTTATTGAATAGATTATTTTGAACATATTTCGTGAAATCCTAACACGAGTTCATGCAAATTATACATGAGGTAGGGTGTTGCCAAATTTGTGATATTGCTCTACCTATTAATCGTTTACTTTGTTATTAAAAAGGTTTTAACAGCTTATTTTAATAGGTCCGCATACAGATAAAAGTTATAATGATATTATCGTTGTAGTCATTCATATCTTCAACATTTCTAATATATTTTCAGATGTCCCTATATTGGTTCTTAAAATAAGCAATGAACAGATAGCTAACCTGCTAGCTGTCACCACAACATTGCCTACCCGCGGTTCAAACTACAATATTTTACACGAAACCGTTGGTATTTACTATAAATCAACCAGCAACCATGAATACATAAGTCAACACATGTTTACAAGTGAAAATCCTACTAATATTATAAACGTAAAAGTTTGTGAGTATGTATGGATGTATGGAAGTTTGTTACTCTTCTTTCTTAAAACTACTGGACGGATTTGGATGAAACTTTACAGTAATATAGGTTGTACATCAGAATAACGCATAGGGTACTATTTACCGCGGGAAAACTTTTCATTCCCACGGGAAACCGACTTCCACGCGAACGGAGTCGCGGCCACTAGTTTACTATAAATCAACCAGCAACCATGAATACATAAGTCAACACATGTTTACAAGTGACAATTAACCAATAAGTCACAAAGATCACAGGTTGAATACTCTGTGTGTTGCAAGGACACACACTTTCTGCGCAGGAGTGTCGCGGCCGACTGCGCGCGCGCCTTCCGCCTCGCGAGGGTCAAGGCACCGCGCTAGCACTCAATACACGAGCCCAAATTTACCTATTTCCTTGTTAGGAAAGTACAGGAGTTCTTTGCAAACTTTTTATCACCTCATTCATGGAAACTACGATAAATAATACAAAAAAAAAAATAGACACGCGGCAGCATGTCAAGCCAAGCACAGGCTGACAGCGCGCCATGTGTGTACTATGAATTAATTAATACGTTTTATTGCCAAATTGTATCAAATAGACACTACAATTCCTGCGTTGAATTGCTTGTATTTGTAATTTCTACTGCGGACGTATAAAATGTTCGAGACAATGAAACAAATCAATGCCTGAATTCTTTTTGGTATAAGACCTTCAATTTATTAAGTATTGTAAAAAATAATACAAAGCCTAGAATGTAACGTACATTAAAAACATTTCCATTTGTAAAATTGATTTTATTTTTTTCTACTTTACGTTAGCCAATAACACTTTACTTTGATTCGTTTAAATCAAACGTATTTTAAAAACTTTGATTAATTATAATTTAATTATAGTAAACTTTCCAAAAATGAAGCGGAATGTTCCTCCATTAGTTATATGTAGTAGTTCGCTACGATTTATTTTGATACATTTGGTTTTGACACGTTGATGTTACTTCCCGTGATTAATGAAGGCAATCTCCATGTATTAATACCAGAATAGATGATGACGGATCATTTGCATACTTATTACAAGGCTTTATTTAACTCACGCAAGTTATCCGTTGATTTAACTCCGCCAACGAAAGTTACGGAACACATAAATTAAAACAAAAGTTACACATAAATTTAAAAATCACAAGTCAATCATTATCGTTAATTCAATGTATCAGTCTTTTGATTTTTTTAATATAAATTTTCATCTTGTTAAAATAGTATTAAACGCCGTGTGAAGCTTTCTAAACGTAGTTAAGGACGCTTCTTTTTTGTTAGTGCGCGTTTAAATGAGCAGTTAATTATATCTCGTTGGCAGGTCGGTGTCTTCGGTATTTTCGTAAGTGAAATTTAGTTTTTGGCATGTACCAACAGTGTTAAGTCATATTTCTGACAGGTACATATATTCGCAGTCGGTATGACGTGATGGATCACTTGCATTTACAAAACACACGTCAAAATAAATATTTTATCTCTTTGTAAAAGTAAATTCATACGTATTATATAAAAAATTCAGTCGTATTATTTGGGCGTTCAAAAAAATAAAAAGATAAATATGCGGAAAATACAAACCGCCGATTAAAATTAGCTGCCTACGTAAAAATATTTCCTTGTAATTTTTACAAATACGTCAGCACTACACCAGACTGTCAGTCTTATTCATAAACGAATTAATTAATATTTTCTTAATCTTAGTACTTTAATATTGCCAGCTTCGACGTTCTATAAAGTAATCTATGATAATTTTCGAATTCCTTGGTAATGGTG
Organism: Emmelina monodactyla; assembly: GCA_916618145.1. Lineage (NCBI taxonomy): Eukaryota > Metazoa > Arthropoda > Insecta > Lepidoptera > Pterophoridae > Emmelina > Emmelina monodactyla. The sequence goes on along the minus strand of OU745304.1, from coordinate 6,311,219 downwards.
CTGCATAAATTATGTACGGTGAAGTAAACCGACCACGCATGACAACGAAAATTAGTCCCGTATAATGTTCTAAAGGGGACAGATCGTGACGTACGCTATATCATATGATAGGGCTACCAACTTTGCGATTTTACGAAATGTTAATCAAAATTTTGGCACTTCAATTCTTAGTTTTTTCTCTACCTTTTAAATAAGTTAAAGAGGAAACTACTGTTATTAAATAGAGTATTTTGTTTTTCAGTTAAATGAGATTTTTTTTCTTGTTTAACAATAATAAACAGGAAAAGTAACTTGAGCTTGAAATCTTAAAATACGTTCCCGCCGATTTATCTACTTTGTAAGCTGACGTTTAAGTCTGAATATTTTGCAACATATCACGATCTGTCCGTTTGTTTCTAACAAATGCCAACCCTGAACCCCGGCTACATTAGCGATGGCAGCGTGTGGTGCCGAGCACGTGTTGCGCAACCAGCAACCAGCAACCATCGAGCAACCGTCGTGCGGCAACCTGACAGCAACAACACACGCCCCACACAACACTAATACTGAACATCTACCGAAACTATGAGATCCTTTGTCTTTTAGAAAACGATGCTGTTGCCAATCATCATTAGCTTTGTATGGGTTTCGACAATTTTAAATTTTAGCAATTCGTCTTTTGTTAGTTTGGTTTGCGTTTACTTGAAATAGAGAGATCCTCATACTTTTTTGTTCTCAATAAGTATTTATACAAGTGTTATTGAAAATGATAAAATTATACAGTCAAATGTTTAAGGTAAATCCCCGATATAACCCAAAACTTTGATTAAACCTAGTGATAATATCAGAATGCAACGCCTTCTAGTGGGCAATCCGTGCTTGTAATGCAGTGAGAACACGCGACGTGGGTTGATGGCCGCTCTACCACAACAACTGGCAACACCGAGGAATCTAACTGCGCGCGCGCACGCTTTCAAACCAAGAGAAAACCCACTAAATGTCTCGCACGTGCTCAAACAAACATACAAATAACCATTATCAGGATAATCCTTCCCTATTTGAATGCAGTACAAACTAGGCAGTAGGCATCTCTTGTTTACCTCAAGTCTCGGTATGCAGTTATACAAGAAAACTCGCTTTCCAGAACCCGGCGCGGACGTGAAATCAATTTCTGTGTATGGAATATTAAGATGCCGTAGTAAACACGAAGTCTACTAAAATAATTATGTACGTACTTAATTCTCTACACGTCTCACAAAAGTTTACTCGCGACTCGAGTTATTAAAACAATGAACCTATAAAAAGTGGTTGTTTGTGAATACTCTTTGTTTCGTTTACCTCAAATGATATGCTGCAAAGCCTACACCGAGTCAATCCGTTATCATTCTACTAGCACTTACACTAGGTTACCTTGCGGAGACAGCTAGCGTAGCTCAAATACATATCGGTATTATCATACATTACAATATTATATTAGCTTATAAATAAGAGAAACTCACCTCTGCAATAGTGATCCAAGCAATGGGTATTCTATGCACTGTGTCACGAGTCACTGTGTCTTATAGCACGTATTGTTAGGGCGGTAGGGGCCGGAGTCGTGTGGCGGTGCGCGCGCGGTGCGAGCGGCGTGTGAGCGCGCCTGGCAACGGTAAACTGCCGCTCGCAGCCTCTGCGCCGCCCCACCGCGCGGTACCGTACGATTGTCTGTGTGTGGGTTCTCAAACTGTATACGTACACGCTAGATGTATGTCTGTGTGAGTGTTCGCCTGTATACACGTGTAGCGGTGTGAGACACGCACACAGATGTAGACCTTGGTAACGTGGCTTGCCCGTGTGGGTGTCTCACTACACTATGTCTTTACATAGTATAAATCCAAGTCGCTAATTGTGTCTGTTTGTATGTTTGTCCGCTAACTCCTACTAAAACGCGTAACGGATGTCAACGCGGGTTTTGCAATCTCTTAGGGAATTTATTCGTTTAATTAAATATACAGGGTCTGTCGTAATGAATGGATAACCCGTTACCTACAGTTGATCCGGATGTGAGGCTATAAGAAAATGGTGTCTTCTTGCCAGGGTTGTCAACCATAAGAAAATGGCGTAGACTTTTAAACTTTTTTATAAATTTCCCAATTTTTTTTATTTATTCTGCTGCCATTTTTTCAAATTTTGATGTATTTGTATAATTATTTTAGTATTATACTGCTGAAGACGTGTATTATGTAATTTAAATACAATTTTAGGTGTTTTTCACGTTGAACATTATCAAAATACTCATTTTAAGAAAAATATTTCCAATTTTTTTTCTTTATGTCAACTTTTGATCATCTCCTGTGGAAAAAAAAAGTATGACGTTATAGCTGCCCATGATCTCAATAAATTGTCTAGTATGTGTAGATTCTAAAAAGGTATAACGATGTGTACTTTACAAGCAACATTAAGTTACAGGAGCGAGAATACTAATCAAGGTCGGAATTTTTATTTTTCATGTTATGTTATAAATGGTTGTAAAACTTCGTCATAATGATTTTATTCTATCAAGATACTTTGCACAAACACTATCAGGCCACTAATAGGATATTCAGAAGAAAACCCGGTTGTTTTTGGGAAAAAAATAACTTTACTTCACGATAATAATGTAATGAAAATGTACAAATGAAAATTGTTGTGCTCTAATAGTTACATGCGACAAACATGTTGCGACAAGTTTATTCGTAATTGAAACGGATTTTAAAAATCGAACAAAGACCGCATTACAAAGAAAAGGGTACTCATCACATCAGTGTGATTTTGACCATCGCATGTCCTTTTGTTCACATTAGCCCCGATTCTGAAAACTCTCTCTAAACTAAACTAAAACTATCGCTGTCACTTACACATCAATAAGACAGAGACAGGTAATCATTTTAGTCCTGTCAAACTAAAATGTACGTGCAATATGACACGGCGAAGGCAATTTTAGGCAAGTCCTCAGCGCATTTCTTTCAAGTTCACAATGATGTGGACTAAATTTAGTGAGACCAATGTACCTGTCTTGTTCTAATACGAAGCATGAGAAAGTGACAGCGATATTTTTAATTTAGTTTTAGAGAGTGTTTTGAGAATCGGGGCCACTATTTTCGTCAATTTGTTACTGCTTTCTAATATTTGACTATGATTTTCCTTGTGATTTGGAATTGATAACGTGGTGATACTGATGACTTTGCTCACATTTACGGACATTGTGTTGTGCTATCGATTGAACTTGTTGTTTTGGAAAAGTTTTTGTGTAGTTTGTGTATCATGCCGCAACAGTACACGCCGGCCGAATACGCGAACATGCATTACATTTACGGTGTACGTAATGGCAGCACCAATAGAGCTGCTAGTGTTTATCGTGTAAGATATCCAAATGTGCGACATCCTGATCACCGTGTGTTCATTAGAGTGCACAATGCATTTATGGAAGGACGATTTCCTTCTAATTTTTTCCACTTTTCTTTGTAATGCGGTCTTTGTTCGATTTTTAAAATCCGTTTCAATTTCGAATAAACTTGTCGCAACATGTTTGTCGCATGTAACTATTAGAGCACAACAATTTTCATCTGTACATTTTCATTACATTATTATCGTGAAGTAAAGTTATTTTTTTCCCAAAAACAATCGGGTTTTCTTCTGAATATCCTATTAGTGGCCCGATAGTGTTTGTGCAAAGCATCTTGATAGAATAAAATCATTATAACGAAGTTTTACAACCATTTATAACATAACATGAAAAATAAAAATTCTGACCTTGATTAGTGTTCTCGCTCCTGTAACTTAATGTTGCTTGTAAAGTACACATCGTTATACCTTTTTAGAATCTACACATACTAGACAATTTATTGAGATCATGGGCAGCTATAACGTCATACTTTTTTTTTCCACAGGAGATGATCAAAAGTTGACATAAAGAAAAAAATTTGGAAATATTTTTCTTAAAATGAGTATTTTGATAATGTTCAACGTGAATAACACCTAAAATTGTGTTTAAATTACATAATACACGTCTTCAGCAGTATAATACAAAAATAATTATACAAATACATCAAAATTTGAAGAAATGGCAGCAGAATAAATAAAAAAAATTGGAAAATTTATAAAAAAGTTTAAAAGTCTACGCCATTTTCTTATGGTTGACAACCCTGGCAAGAAGACACCATTTTCTTATAGCCTCACATCCGGATCAACTGTAGGTAACGGGTTATCCATTCATTACGACAGACCCTGTATATAATTCAAAAGAAAAACTCTAAGTTAGCCAAAATTCAATGTTCCGTGATCAAGTCGGCCAAAAACACACCATTGCGAAGCGTGGGCGGGTCGCTAGTATACTCTATAGCTGTGTATACAACCGACGTATTTACTCCCATAATATCTGGCCGATAATTTAGGCTCGGTGTTTGTGCAAGCACACGTCTCGCGTCTAACTTGCCAGAACTAGGCCAGGACTGGTATGAGCTGTGAGCTAAGGCTCGGCTAACGATAATGTTCAATTTGAGGCTGCCATCAAAGACAATGTCTGTTAACGTGGCTCGAGTAGGTTATGTACCGTTAGAGTGTATTAAAAACTTATTAGGTACGCAATTTTAAGTTTATATATAAATTTCATAACTAAACTTTACATATACTTTTTATAAGGTCACTATGGAAAATTTTTAATACAAAACCACTGCTTTATTGTAAAATGTAATGATAATAAGTTAATTTATTTGAAGTAAGTTCTAAGAGCGCTCGACATACAACGCGCTGCATACAAAAGACATCAACGCGTTGCTCAACACTCTACAAAGTGCACATCACACTATTTTGAAACTGAAAGTTTTTTGCTGTTACAATTACACTTTAATCATTTAATAATGTAATTTTATAATACATTGTGTATTCAAATTAATAAATAATTTCTAAAGACAAGTCGTTTTAAATTTACTAAGTTTTTTATAGCTGGCTTTCTAACTGATACCTACATAGAGCTTTATAATAAAATATCTTTATTACTATGATACTATTATTTATGCAAATAAATGATATAAAAGCAACTAGAAATATTACGTCAACTTTGTATTTTTACTCATTGACATTTTGTTTAGATTGCATACTAAAACCTATAACAGACTAAAATAGAGTTAAATAATTTATCTTTATTAGATACAACTAGTAGCCGCCCGCGCCTCCATTCGCGTGGGAGTCGGTTTCCCGTGGGAATGAGAAGTTTCCCGCGGTAAAAAGTACCCTATACGTTATTCAGAATATTCTGATGTATAACCTATATTACTGTAAAGTTTCATCCAAGTCCGTCTAGTGGTTTTTTCGTGAAAGAGTAACAAACATCCATACATACACACTTACAAACTTTCTCGTTTATAATATTAGTAGGATTTAACATTATCTTTTATATTTTTCGATGTTTTAACAGTATTAACTGTTAAATCTTGCAATGGATTATTATACAGTTAACACGGTTTTTCGTTTTATAAATAAATAAGATACTGGCCCCGATTCTCAAAACACTCTCTAAACTAAACTAAAACTATCGCCGTCACTTACTCATCAATAGTATAAGACAGAGACAGGTAATCATTTTAGTCCTGTCAAACTAAAATGTGCGTGCATTATGACATAGCGAAGGCAATTTTAGGCTAGACCTCAGCGCATTTCGTTCCATTTTACAATGATGTGGACTAAATTTAGTGAGACCAATGTACCTGTCTTTTTCTAATACAAAGCATGGGAAAGTGACAGTGATATATTTAATTTAGTTTTAAAGAGTGTTTTCAGAATCGGGACCACTTACATCCGTTCTATAATTAGCAAAATAGTATATTTTTAATTACAAAAGTCAAGGGAAAATCAGTTCAAATATCAAAAAATATAAATTAAATATAAGGAGCCAAATATTGATCGTGTAGCATATACAGTGTGTTTAAAAGAATTAGTTTATTAATTAGTTAGTATATTACAGTCAAAATATATGTTTCTTTAGATTAGATAAGGGTACAAAATATAGGTATACAATTTTATTTCATTATGTCTTTCATATTAAATGATACTGCTTGTTTATACGTGTGAAGTTCTTGCTTAATAAAAAATAATTAGCATACTAACATTATAAAAAGATAAAAGGTGTGAAATTAGATGTTCTTGAGGGGTAATATCGTAAAAACAACTTTTAAAAATCTTACTCCTGTTTAAAACTACGTTATCAGGCAGTGACCAACAGTGAAAGCACCAAACATTATAATGTAAGTATACGGCAAAAATAATATTAGACTTGTAGTTATTTTAGGCCATTTTTTTATTTATTTACTACATAAGAAATAATATAAGAACGTTTCTCGGACTTCAAAAAATTATAGAGTAATTTAAGTCAAGTTTAAAAAAATATAATTAAAAAGACAAAAACTTCACTGCAAAGAATAGCCACTTAATAAAAAGGGTAAAACAAGCTCTATAATTTAGTGTGAAGAGCATTAAATTATTGCTCGCGGGAATAAATAAATCTACTAAACACTGTATCTACCATTTACTGGACATTTACAAATCCTTTTTGTAGAAATCTAAATCAATTTCTATAAATCAAAATTATTACGAAAAATGTGGAAAATTTTGAACCTCAGAATATATCGTCTAAAATCCGCCATTTTGTTTTTATTTTTTCATATTGTTGCTAGTCTCACCTTCGCTATCAAGGCAAATCTAACAATATCTCTTACGTTGTAATCCTTCCAGCCGTTCAAACATGAAACATGCAAATTACATACATACACTCTTCCGTAGCAGTCGGAAAATTACTTCACTTTGAATTTATTTTTGTTTGTTTATACAACTCTATCGTTTATTTAAAATATTCTTCTCCATAATAGCAATTATAACGATAACATTAAGCACAAATTTATCTAATTGAAATGAACGTTACAAAATTGCACAAAAATAAAGCCTCCCAATAAAAAAGTTAATAATAAAAACTTCGTCGTCATTAAAATACGCCAGTTTGAAGTTTAATCGTATTGCTAATTCTCATAAGAAGAGACTTCAATGTATCAGTAAAGTACCTTATAAATGTAATTTATGATTTTCTTAATTTGCAATATTTACTTAAATGACATTTCTTCCATGTCGTTTTATCGCTTGTATTCGTTCAATATTGTTTAATACTGGAAACCTGTTTTAATAAGAATACTTATTAAATCGTGTGAACCAATGTTTTAACAACTTAAAGGGAAGTAAATTATGTTTTCGTACCCTGTGAAAAGTTTTTATCTCGAAGTGATAATCAATATTACAGAAAAAATGTGAAACGTAAATTATGCAAAATTTACATAAGGTTTTAGCTTAGTTGGATTAGGATGTTATGGCAAAAAGTAACAATAAACGATTCTATTATGATTTACTTTAAATTTCAAAGTATAACAAACACGAACATCTTAAAAATAATTAAAAACATTAAGAGCAAAATTACAACATAAAACCTTAAACTTGAACAAAATTATACTCTTGAAAGTAAGTTACAAAACAGCTCTAATTTAAATTAAGAAATACGATGGCAGAGGAATAATAAACCAGATCGGAGCAGGGACTTTAACTTAAAAAAACTTAAGAAGTGGAAAAACTACAATCATCTGCTCTTCTACGTTCAAAAAACGTTTACAGTTACTTCAATCCTTACAGTTAGGTTATATGCCTACCGCGCATGTAATTCTGGATAAAATTGTGCTTTATTTTTTATATTTCGCAACTTAATGTCTTGTAGATTTCAGGTGGGCTAATAACCTTTAGGATTTCTTTAATTATCATTTTAAAACTTCACTTGTTCTGTGACGTCAATTGGTTTAAAAGTTTAATCATATTTTTAACAACCTTACTGATTTTCATTTTGATGGGAATTTATGTAGCTTCGAATGTTCAAATTTATCGGACTATAGATAAAATTGGGGAACTGTATACAATACAGATACAAACACCAAACATATAAATTTCTTGTTTTCTTATTTGAGTGTGATAAATATGTCTTTTAAGCAAATGTTTAGAGGGTTAAGAAAATTATAAGATTAATAGTATATTATGATACAAGTGTGCAAAGTTGTTCATTATACACTGAGGGTTGCAGCCCGAGCCGCAGGCGAGGGCGTAGGACAGCCCAGTGTCTAGTTTTGCTACACCCACAAATGCAATGTAAACAAAATAAAAAGAATTCGGGAAATGATGCGCAACTTATTTTTGCACGTGCGAATCAGCCGACATACAGCCTATTTTTGAATATCTATGATTCTGTAACAAGTTACTGTTCATTAATTAATGTTTTTTTTTCTAATATGGACACAGTTGTTCATCTATCTATCTTCTATACTTATAATAAATCTGTAGAGAGGTCAATTCTGTACATGAAATATATTTCCAAAATAACTATCAGGGGGTTAAAAGGGATCGATACTGATGCCAAAAATGCAATAAGTAAAATTTTTGTATGTCTGTCTGTCTGTTTGACCGTTATAGAAACAAAAACTACTGGACGGATTTTAACGAAACTTGATACAATTATTCTTCATACTCCTGGGCAGGTTATATGATACTTTTCATCACGCTACAATCAATAGGAGCAGAGCAGTGAAGCGAAATGTTGGGAAAACGGGAGAAGTTACTCCATTTTTAAGCGCTAATTCGCGTGTGCAACCTTAATGGTTAAAGCTACACAGAAATCATGTAACTATGACAGAAATGTCCTCCTTAAAATTATTTAAAAAATATCCCACGACAGCATATGTTTACATTTTATAGTTGACTCACAATAACACGTGTAACTCCCGATAGCAAGCAGTTCGAAGCTGTCTTATTATATTTGTCTACTCTTTCGTTTCAAAGTTGTGTTTTCAATTCAATTTTTTTATACAGTACTTCACTATTACGGCAGATATACAATGTTATTATTCTTATAACCCTTCCTCTCCAATTACTCTATCTATTAAAAAACCATAGGCTCAGACAGAGAAAGTGACTTTGTAAGGATTATAAGGAACTTTCTTAAAATGCCTTTAGAAGTTTATCCGCCGATTTGTGAATTAATAATGTTATGTCGAGTAACTTATGTACGATATCTGATTTAATGATCATACAAAATACTCAAATATCAATGGGCTTAATACGTATATGACTAATCTTTAAATTCCCAATTCAGAAACCGGCGTTAAATGGCATGGCATTTTTTTTTAATCTTACTAATATAATAAAAGCGAAAGATTATGTATGGATGTTTGTTACTCTTTCTCGTAAAAACTACTGGACGGATATGGATAAAACTTTGCCGTAATATAGGTTTATACATCAGAATAATACTTAGGTACTTTTTACCGCGAAAAAATCTTTTATTACCACGGGAGACCGACTTCCCCGCGAACGGAGTCGCGGGCGGCCACTAGTTTGAAATATGTAAATAAATTTTCAGTGGCACAAAACCTCTTTGTTGTTACAAAAAAAAACTGTATAACCCGATCAAATTGAAAATGCCCTGTTTACTAGCATATAATTTGCAGTAAGGCACTACCTTAACTTTGTAGGAACTCGTTATATTATGCACTTGTGTGTAATATTATTACATGAAAACTGATTGTCTTTTGTTTATATTTCATGACTCAAGAAATCAAGAGCTTCAAACGTAGTATTGAAAACGAAAAACAAAGCTTTTAAATGATTAAGGTACTTAAATAAAACTAATTTTTGATATAACTGTCAAGGAAGTTACCAACTTCTTTTAACATAAAAAAAACTTCAGCAATCATAGGCAAAGTGATAAACTTTTTTATGTTCCGTTTAATTATAACGAGTGTTAGTTTCCTTATTACTTACTTTAACAAAGCAATTAATTATTGCTCATTTAATTACCTAAGCCTAGATTGATAAGAATATATACCTACATATAAAACTTAGGAGATGCTAAGCTCGTTGTGATTTCTAAAATTTACTAAATTGTAGAGGCACAACAATGTCAATAGAATCGAACCATCTTCCCTTAGATGGATTTATGGTGACCATCACATGAACATCATCGAAATTATGAAGGCTGGGAGGTTTAACAGTCATTACTATAAAGCACCAATAGTAGATATGACTGTTATAACGATAAAAATGATTACTCTCCCAAAGTAACTCTACCTATGGGTATGTAAAAATGTAGGAAAAAATCTTAATTAACTTAAAGTCAAGTTAATAATTTTCAGACAAACTAAAATTCTCTTTCGTAATCAGTGAATTATATTCAGGCAAAAAACAAATTCTTTGGAATCTTTATTTTGCATGATAAACGTTATATAGCTATAGCCCTGTATAATATTAAAACTACAATTCTAGGTTAGTGTAGTCATAGGACAGATTAGATAAGACTTGATGGATAAGATTAATTTTTTTTTTCTCTTTGTTATTTTATTTACCACAAGACAATTAATTGCCCTTTTATGGCCAATAAAAGGTACATAAAACTACCGCATTTTTTGTTTTTAAAATTATTCTATTTTATTTTTTTTTACAAAATTGATAACTCGCATATTGCTTCTTTGACGATTCGTGCCATCAAAAAATAACAATTTGCTTGTTTGCATATTATACTTCAAAATTATTTTTTCCATTTTAAAGGTTCTTTCTTTAATATCGATTTAAAATATTCGTAAATTAGTACTTGAGTATTTGCGTGTGGTCTGCACTCAGCAGGACCCATAATGTGGGAGAGCAATCTAAGCAATTTCGTTAATAAAGAGCGATAACGATAACGTAATTCTTTTGGGAAAAGTTATAATCAGTTTATTAACTAAGAATTAAACAATTAAGATCAAATAATGTTTGACTTCGGAATAAATTAACAAGGACCGATTATGGTAGATGGGTGGGTTATCGATTAGTGTGATTGATAATAAATGTCGTAGGTTTACTAATACATCACTGATATTGTCTGTAATGGCTCCATTAAAACTTAGATGACTTCCTTATCAACCCGCCAACACATAGGATTCCGATTTTTCTCAAAACTCTACAACTAGTGACGTCACTTCCTATGATGTTCCTTTTATGATGTAGTTAAGTGAGCACTTAAGAAGGATTTTTAGAAATCCCCACAGGAAAACCAATCTAGCTGCGGGTGAAACCGCAGTACAGAAAGCTTGTACTTAATTTATAAACGACTTGGTTCCAGGGCTGTAAAATACACTCAGGGGCACTTTTAACCGGCCACCTACATTTTGTCAAGAATTTTTCGATCTCGCCCTGGTTCTCGTTCCAAGTTCCTGACAGTTAGCCCCGCATGTGCCCAGTGGTTCATTCCTTCATGTTTAAGATATACCAACCTATCAAGTAACACCTAGTAGTCAAAACTCAAGTTAACAGAAACAAACGATAGGGTATTTAAGAAGAGTGGACGGTTAAATGTGCCCCTGAGTATATTTTTTTTACAGACTTTAAACGCCAGGCAACTTTTTCTTCGAGCTTAAACAAAATCCGAAATCAATAAGATATATATTCATAGCAAATATATTCCAATTGTGGAAAAAACGAAGTTAAAATGCCTACTTAAGTGTTATCTGCGAATTAATAAAGCAAAAGTAAAGAAAATAAGCCTGCCTCCAAAATGCCAATGTAAGTATATCTATTTACCAACCTTTTGTGCCATTTTTGTGCTCAGATTTTAATTGCCTAGTGTTAGGTTTTGAGTATAAAACAGTAAATAATGTAAATAGCTGTAGGTATGGTTATAAAAGTACGCACCACAAAATAGATGCTCTTCTTTACTGATTATTAATTGCGGCTTGAAAATTAAACATAGAAAAAACTTGAAATAAGTAAGTTTTTATAGGATCATTTAGAACACGTACACAGATACCTATCTCAATAAAGTTCGCCTTTTATTTTTCCCTAGCAAAATCACTTGGCAGCAAACTATAAAAGAAATTATTTTAAAAGAAATTATTTCATAACATGAAACAGCTTCTAATTTACTTATCATACAATTTAAATAATGCTATAAAGAGCATAGACATAATATGCTTTCATAAATAGTTTATCGCTACATACTACTTACTAATAATGTGATACAGTTGAAAAGCAATTAGTTTTATTTACAGCATAAGCTTTATCAACACCAGCCTTTCTTAACCTTTTGCCAATACAAGAAAAGCGAACACAGAGAAAATCTCTTAAAAAACACACAACCAGGAAACAGATAATTTAACTAGATTAGTAGATATAACATTTTATATTTTTCCAGCAATATACTCATATTTTTATTATCTGTGCAAGTCATCTGACAGCTGTCATCTCATTTTTTTGGTAAAGGCAACATCAAACTTAAATCCCCTCCCTCAAACCGGGGTGTGAGTTCGTCAATCAGACCGATTGTATACCTTTTGTAATGTAATTTAGCTAATTTTAGGTGTAAACAATGTTTTTCTACATGTTAAATAATTGTGAAATATTCCAGTTGTACTGATCTACTTGTCTGTGTGTAACTAGTGAAGTTTTATACGGTTTTTACATTGATGTGAGTTTTCCGTGCTTTGTCTTCGTGTGTGACAATATACTCAAAATGGCGCATCAACTGGCACCGTCTGTAAACTGTTCACTGGACGACATTGACCTAAGTGCCCTAAAGGTAAAGTTTTGAATGGGACTACTAGTTTATAAACTAATTCTCTTTGATCAAAAGTTGCCACATCCTCGCCCTATATAGAACTGCACTTCAAAGGGCAATGATCTCACTGGGCGTGAATCATTGGAGGCTCATTTCTACGTTTATTGCGAATTGACAAACAAGTTAACTTCATTTCAGGATCCAGCAGGTATATTTGAGCTCATAGAAGTCGTAGGCAATGGCACCTATGGACAAGTCTACAAGGTAACTTCATAATAAATCATTTATTTGTGATTAAAGTTAGGTATACCTATCTCAAATCAATATGTATTGTATGCACTAGTTAGATAGTGAAACTGATGTGGTAAAAGTTGTTCCTAACTCCACATGAAGCTATTTTACTTTATATCTAAGATATACTAATGTAATTCACAAGGTAGTAAAAGCTGCTGTGGTTTAGACTACATATTAGTGTCAATGAACTTAATTAATATCAGTCTTAGGAGATTGACCTTACACTTTTATACCTATTAACTGAGAATTAATGAGAGAACTTATGTTTATAGTAATAGATTTTTCAAAATTTTATATTTATATCAAATATGAATTAAAGACAAAAATAATAGAATCTTATAGGAAAGGTTTTTAATTAACAGAATATGTAAACATTTTTAGGGCCGCCACACTAAAACAGGGCAGCTTGCGGCTATCAAAGTTATGGATGTCACCCAAGATGAGGAAGAGGAAATAAAACTCGAAATCAATGTTTTAAAAAAGTATTCAAACCATCGCAACATTGCCACATACTATGGAGCTTTTATTAAAAAGAGTCCACCAGGAAAAGATGATCAGCTTTGGCTGGTCATGGAGTATTGTGGTGCAGGTAAGTCACAATTACTTGCTTTTGTTATAAATCATTTATTTTATAACAAACATGTGGATAATGTAAAACTTTCATCCTTTCACATTCATGTCTGTTCATTTAAATTCCAATGCTGATGAATTCTTAAATATTTTCTTAAATTATACTAATTACTTTTGACTCTCTAGTAAAAAACGGTTATACATTAAACATTTTGCTTACTATGCCAACTTCATCAAGTTAACAGAGGCAATTACTAGTTATATAAAGCAGATTGATGTCATAATATGAAGCTTGACTCACAGACAGTAGCATTCACTTAACTTGTAACTGACATAGATAATTAAATGTTCAATAATTTTAGGTTCAGTCACAGATCTAGTAAAGTCAACAAAGGGTCAATCATTAAAGGAGGAATGGATATCATACATCTGTCGTGAAATCCTGCGTGGGCTTAGTTATCTTCACTCCAACAAAGTGATTCATAGAGATATAAAGGGGCAAAACGTCCTGCTCACAGATAATGCAGAGGTTAAACTTGGTATGTTAAGTTTATTTATAAATCTGTATGATGACAATGTAACAGAGGAAAAGTCATAGTTCCCTGAGTATTGTATTATTTATTTCATTTGTATATTGATTTAAACTGTGTAGGTTTTTATTATGCTTTAAACTTTCTTATTCAACTTGATATTATTGGCTTAATTGGAGTATTGTTACATAATACAACCTGCAAAAAGTAGAGTTTAGACAAAATTGAAAGGACTTTTACTTGAAATCACTCAAAGTGAATGTGTTCTTTCAGTTGATTTTGGAGTATCAGCACAGTTGGATAGGACTATTGGTAGAAGGAACACCTTTATTGGAACACCATACTGGATGGCTCCTGAGGTGATAGCTTGTGATGAGAACCAAGATGCGACTTACGACAACCGGTCTGACCTTTGGTCTCTGGGCATCACAGCTCTGGAAATGGCTGAGAGCCAACCTCCTTTGTGTGACTTACATCCTATGAGAGCATTGTTCCTTATACCAAGGTATAACAAAGATAACCAATTTTCATAATATTTGTTCCCGTTATAAAGTGATTCATCTAATTGGTTTGGTTTTGCAGAAATCCGCCTCCTCGTTTAAAGTCTAAGAAATGGGCCAAGAAATTTCACAGCTTTATTGAGACTGTTCTTGTAAAGGATTACCACCAAAGGCCATACACAGAGCAATTATTAAAACATTCTTTCATAAGGTAATAATTTAGTTTATATATTATTAAAATTATAATAGTTTAACTTATCTTCGTGACTCATAGACATGAAAAATATCATTCAAAAGCTTTATCACTACTTCAAACTACAAAATAGAATATGGAAAAATAGTAATATAATAAAAAGTTACTGCTAAATATTTATCTATTGTAACACTTATTTTGAATTATTTATCCTTGTGTAACAGAGATCAACCAACAGAGAGGCAAGTGAGGATACAGCTCAAAGATCACATAGACAGGTGTAAAAAGAGAAAGCAAGAGAACTCTGTCCGGGAGGACTACAAGTACTCCGGATCTGAAGGTGAAGAAGAGGAGAGTGTCATGGCCGGGGAACCTTCATCCATCGTCCACAACGCCCCGCACCAAGGAGGCGACACTCTACGGCGAAACTTCCAGCAAATTCAGGAAGGAAGGTAAATTCTACTTTAATACAAAAAAAAAGTTAACTATACTAATTTTAAAAATCCACGTTTTCCGAAGCACTAGAAATAACATATTGTGTTTGTCCTTTGTTACTGGTGTGTTTACTTGTCTTAATACATTGTGGCGTCGTGTTTACTAAGTGGTTTGTAACTCAGAGTGGCCGCCGAGCCGCCGCAGCCGCAACCGCCGCCCAAGAGAAATAGCAAGCGCGAGGAAAGGGAAGAAATACCAGGTAACGTGCTTCTGTAAATTGCACTTTATGGCAATGGATCTAGGACTATTTTCCTGTGTAATATTGATTTTTTAAATGGCACTTTAGATCAAGTGTACGAGGACTATTTTCCAGGGTAATTAGGTTTTTATTACAATTGATATTGATTACATATGTCTAGGTTGACTCACGTTATCAATAATCGTAATTAGTTTTGATAACGGGAATGTTATTGAAACTAGATTTGATTTAAAATAAATAACTTAAGTATATATGTATAATGCATCATATTCTGATATTGCGATTCGATGTTTCTTACATCAATTTCAATAATTAAAAGTATGCCTTAATTTTTTTTACAACTGTTGCGTTTTAATAATAACTAATCATTAAAAATCTCAATTAAGTGGGTACATAACAATTAAATTTACACTAAATTTAATGTTATTTTGGATAATTATTATCAATTACCATTGAAAAACAATGTATGCTACCACTCCTACTTCTGTTATCTTTCCAAAAAGTTTATCAAGCTCCAATTCTGTATATTTAGCATTTTGTACATTAACTGCTTATATCTCCAATACAATACTTTCTACGCTATTTCTAGGCCATAGGTAAATAAGTTCGTTCACAAAATAGTTTGATAGTAATTAGATAGATAATTTATATATTTGATTATGTATTGGTATAGAACCGGGACCGCCAGCCAGGCCTCCCATCACACAAAGACTGATTGTAGTTCCCGACCCTCATGCACAACAGCCCAACAAATACAGGTAATTATATAGTTTGCTTGTTGCTTTTAATTAATCGGTTACTAATGTATGTTGTCTGTCTTCTACATTGAGAATTCTTTAGAAAAACTTAATAAGATTGAAATTAAGATAATTAATTTTGAAATTCGTATTCATCGATATTTTTTTGTATATTATTAATTAGAAATTGTGTTTCTGTGTAATTTTTGAATCAGAATAGTTACGAAAGTAAACATTATTAACTTTAGAACTGCATATCATTTTCTAATTAATAATGTAATTGTCGAACTTATAATATTAATTTTTGAACAAATATTTACACTCCAGTATATTAAAATATTTGTTTAATTTCGCACAGGAAATTTTCATTGCGATCTTTGCATTCAATGTTTATCGTGTTTTTAAATCAGGCTGGTCAGCTCACTCCGTCCGCGTTTGTACATTATAAATCTAACACTAGGCATTATAAATCTAACTATCAACACGGCATAAAAAATAATATTTATTAACAAAATGTTTCTGAAAACATTATACATACAGACGACAGGATAAAATGTTTTTGGGAAAAAAAAAACATAAATAAGTTAAACAACAAACATTCAAACAGACACGATTCCAACTCTGTTTTGTCCTACTAATATATAAGTAGCGACCCGCCCACGCTTCGCAATGGTGTAATTTGGTAGACACGAAACATAGATTTTTGGCTAACCTAAAAAAGCTTTTTCCGATTGTTCTTTATTTACAAATTTTAATAAAAAAAAATACCTAAAGGATGGTGAAAACCGCGTCAAAATCCCTCAACTGGTTTAGGGGGAGTTAGCAGCCAAACATACAAACAGACAGAATTAGCGACTTGGATTTATGCTATGTAATGATGATGATAATGACAATATTAATGATTGTCCCCAGGCCGCTGCCGCCCACGCCCAAGTCGTCAGGCTCGTCCAACAGCTCGGGCTCCAACAACGGCACGCCGCCCGCCGCCGGGCCGCCGCCGCCGCAGCGCGGGCCCAACAACCTCTTCACGCCGATGGTGAGTGGTTGAGGGTGGCGGGGGTTGGGGGATGATCGAGATGTTGATGACAAGATAGAAAGAAGAAAGTCATTTTGAAATAGTATTTGAGAAAAAAAATTGGGAAATTTTTTAGCCTTAAAATTTTGTCCTTGAAGGAGTTTTAAAATTGTTTTGTGAATGTTAAAATCATTCAATAAATGTAATAGTTTGATCAATATATTGTGCTTAATAAAAATAGACCCCAAAGGGACTCTCTGACAAGGGAACTAATGAACAATGTTAAAGAACTTAGGTATATTAAAAAAATATGTTAACATTTTTCAATTCCCGACTGAGGTAATTACTTTAGTGGTTCCCTGGAGTAGAAATATTATCAGATTAATTTCACACCTACATATGGGGCACATACTTTTGTTTTGATTGGTGAACCTTCTTGAATCAAAACATAAATAGAATGTATATTAAATTTGCGAACCAGAACAATTACATTCGTCGAATATCAGTTTGTATCCTAATCATGAAGAAAATCCTAATATTGACACTTGTAATACAAATAATATAATCTATGGAAATATTCCATTGTATTGAACTGCGTATACCTTACGCATATAATATTCATTCAAGTATATAATTTCTCAATGTTATATTCACACAGTGCTGTATCTGGTTTTTATTACTTTTCCCAACGTAATTAGCTATTGTCTTCTGTCCCATGCCGTGTAATTGCTCTATTTATCACACACCAAAGAAATGCGAGATCCGACACGATGTACGATGTTTTTAGGGTTCCGCACCTAAAAGGTAAAAACGGGACCCTATACTAAGCCTTCGCTGTCTGTCCGTCTGTCTGTCACCAGGATGTTTAAGAGATCATAAACTGTGATAGCTAGCAGGCAGATTTTTTACAAATTATGTATATCTGTTGCTGCCATAGCAACAAATACAAAAACAATGAAAAATATTTAAGGGGCTCCTAAGAGAACGTGATAATTGCCGTTTTTGTATAGATAATGTTACTGAACCCTTCGTGCGCGAGTCCGACTCGCACTTGGCCGGTTTTTATTTATTTGCTTTTCTTTTATTTTCATGTCACGCTGTTTTTGTTTGCACCTACCGCCAGATCCCACCAAGAAGGCCCGAGGTTGGTATATGCAAAGTTTTGTTCAAAATAATTTGCTGAGTTTACTCATACTAGTTCATTTGCTAAATGCTTCGTTTTCCGTGTATGGGAATAGTTTGATTATGTAATATTGTGTATTGTATTCTATGCCTTTGTTTACAAAATGAAGTCAGTTAAGGAAAAATATTGTATATATTTTGTTTTACTGCTTTTTTATCAGAGTGTGATCCAATTGAGTATATTTATTTGTATGTTAGATGGTTGATATGGTATATATTTCAGGATCTGGATAAGTTAGCAGCGCAACTGAACGAGTTGGGAGTGGTGTCTGGTAGCGAACCTCCGAACAGACCGCCCAGGGCTCCTACTAATGGACAAGGTAAGTTTTATGCATCAATCAAATAAATATATTTAGTCTTCTCTTCTCCAAACAGTATTACGCAAAATCACACACAAAATTGAACTTTGGTCCACCCCGTTAAGTTAAATCTGTAATATGATTTGGTTATTTATAAACAAAACATATAGAACTATGTTTTTCGTGCTTCTTCAACAATTTGTTTGTCCTAAAGTCTATCGTTTCCAAAATGTTGGGAACTGCTGTTACGAGGATCGGTCGCTTCAATTGTTAGTGACGTGTTTTACGTTTAACAAGTTCTCTGCCATAGCTTTTTATTCCTATCCAACTCCAACACAACTGGCTATGGACCGTTTACACTTATGTGCTTGCATCTTGAGTTTACTTTTTACTTTGAACTAGCGACCCGCCCACGCTTCGCAATGGTGTAATTTTGCGAACTTCCTCGCGAACCCTTGCTTTTTTGCTAACTTAAAAAAACTTTTTCTAAACTTTCTTATTTACAAATTTAAACCCTAAAATACGGAGAAAACCGCATTTAAATCCGTTACGTACTTTAATAGGAGTTAGCGGCCAAACATACAAACAGACAGAATTAGCGACTTGGATTTATACTATGTAATGATAATGATGACTATAACCCATGTCACCAGGTCCGCCGGTGGAGCGCACGCCGGCGGCCACGTTCGACGACTCGGACTCGGACTCGGACGCCGAGGAGGCCGGCAGCAGACTCAGGAACGATGGCACGCTACTGGCCAGCGACCCGCCCAAACCGCTGTGAGTTATACTGTATAATATACATAATAATGTATATTATACTGTACTAGTGGCCTGCGACTCATTTCGCGTGGAAGTCGGTCTCCCGAGGGAATGAGAAGTTTTCCCGCGGTAAAAAGTACCCTATGTGTTATTCTGATGTATAACCTTTATGACTGTAAAGTTGAATCCAAATCCGTCCAGTAGTTTTTACGTGAGAGAGTAACAAACATTCATCCCATACGTACAAATTTTCACGTTTATAAAATAAGTAGGACTAGACACTTTTAGTGTTAAATAACAATACAATTTGAATATGTCATGTAAAAATAGAATTGACAGCTTTTTAGAAAATCTACATAAAATATACATAATAATAGTTGGAAAGTGGGATGAAATATATGTATGCACTTGAACATCTCAAAAGTCCTTTAGTATGAATGATTCTTTCTGAGGCATAAGCATAGTATCATAAACTTTATTTTTTTCCATTCTAATACACTACCGAACTGATTTTCCATATAGTTGTATCGATCAATCTAATCATAGCACTAATTAATTAAGAATCACCATTTTCATCATCACTCCACAACATTATATACATCAATGTCTCACGCGCCCGTTCTCCCCTCCGTTACTTTTTGTTTGGTCCCACATTGGTCCCGCTTTGTTTTGGTCCCGTTTTCGTTTGGTCAGCCCCGAGTTATGCTACAGAGGGGGGCTGGGGGCGGTGGCGGAGGACGCGGCGGGGGCGCCAACCAGGCCTTTGCCGCCCACGCCCGATGATGAAGACGCTGGTGATCGCACGCTGGTTATGAAGCGGGTGAGTTGTTATATAAAGTGTGGAAGATAGGAGGCTTGGAAATACAGCATACTGACGCTGTATAGATGGGCGATGGGTAGTTTCAACATCGGAATATTTTTGGGGTTGAAATAATAGGGTCACATAAAATTGCAATTCTATTTCGTGTAGTGGACTATTTGAAAGTACTTATAAGAGAGTGGTCAATACAATAACAGAAAACACTTGTATCCTTAAAGCGAATTGATTTTTTCGTAACGCATACAAGATCATAAAAAAAACTTGAATAATTGGGATATTACTTCTGAATTTCTTAAAAATAAAAATTAGTATTGAAGATGTTGGAATTATGTTCATCGCATCGTCCGCTGATCGCTACGCATTATTGGAACATCGTTTAAATGCAGATGGAATGCTGTTAGACGTGTTTCCATAATGGGTAGAAAGAGTTTTGGTGTACGCTTCAATAATAAAATGCTTGCAAAAAGCAGCCAATTCGACTGTCATAGTTCTTACATTACGGATGATTTAGTTTCATTTTAGAAAAACTAATTAGCAAAAAAATAATGAACTAAATCAACCCGGAATGTATCCATATCAATTTATAACTTCTCAAAATCATAGACGCGTCGTGCTGAATTCCAAATTTTATAACTTGTGTTCACCATATTTCAAACTCTCACGCCAAAGTAAGATAAATGAGCATGTGCTTTATCATCTCCCCGGATGAGGTTATATTCTTTTTATTTACTGTATTATTTTTGTGTTAACTAAACCAGAAAGACAATAAACAGAACGAAAAGAGAGATTCCGAAGTAGAAGAAGCGGTCCTTCTGAAGGAATGGGACTTCGCCAGATTTTTCCCGTCCAAAATTGCCGAGTCTATAAAAGAAAATAAGAAAAAACCGTCTCCACCCAAAGAGACAGAGCAAAAACGCGGCCAGCTGCAGCGGCAGTCTAGAATAGAACTAGAGGACGCCTGGGCCAGGGCGAAAGCCATAGCGACGCCGCCCTCACGACACAAACAACTATTCCAAAAACCAAATGAGAAAACCACTCAAGACAAACTCGCCGACATCCTCAAATACAAACGAGAACAAGACGCGGAGTCCAACTCTCCAAATAGATTTTTTAGAGGGTTCAGAAGGGAGAACTCCGATCTTTTTCCATTGCCCAGTACGCGACACTCCGCCATATACTTTCCGAAACACGAAAGCCCGGTCGGAGCGAACAAGCAGCTGCGCTCGAGTGGTATTTTCAACAATTCTCGCAAACAGATGAACAAACCGGTCGCGGGCGAGCCGATCCTGACCGACTTCATCAAAATGAACGACAGTCTCAAAATGTCCGCGCAGGGGGAGGTCAAGAAGGGCAAGAAAAGTGCTGAAAAGAAACCAGCCCCGAACAATCCTATAGACGCGTTAAAGAATGTGGCTGCCATGATACGGCAGGACAGTGAGAAGAACTCGCCGAGTCGGCAAAGCAGCGTGCACAGCGACTCGCCGGCCACGAGCATCTGCTTCACGAGCTCGTTCGAGAAGGCCGGCACCCCCGACCTCACCGCCGCCATAGACTCTAGCGCAGACAGCACAGACCCGAACGTCGTCAAACCTCGCAGAGAAAAGACTGAATCTGACATAGTATTCCGAAGAAGTTCACAATACAACCGACACACTGACCTGATGGCTAGTTGTGGGCAGGAAACGGAGCTCGCACAGGATCAGGTAACTACACCCAATTTAGGACGACCGACTAATTTGTTAACCACTTGTATGGATTTCATTCTTCTAACTTAGACTAACACGGTAAAGGCGCTTGTGTTTGATACGGGATTGTATTGTACGTTATTGTAGTATTAATTCGATACTAATTATTTCAATTAAAACAATGTATGCATAAAATGGACTGGAGCTTCGGGACATGGGAGATGGTTATGGATATTTCGGAGTTTTGTAATAGTAGAATATACAATATTGTATGTAGAAACTGCTCATACGTCTTACACTTTGGCGTGATATATTATTTTTTCATCATTATTTTATAGAAATCCAAATTAGTTGCCAACTTGATCTTTGCTTTCTAGTTCTATACGTAACCGCTAACTCGACACTGCTAGTTGATTGACTAACGTAATACTAACCTATTCATTGAACTATTTGAATCTGACTGTGCGCGTCTGCCGTTCCCTGCCGGATGATAGCCAGAGAGCCGACACAATGATTGTGCAGTCTGCGAGAAATCATTCGAGACATAACAAGTTTGAGAATGGCTACCTAATACCACCGAAGCTGTGATATTTGTTTGTGTGAATGTCTATTTTTCATTGCATGATGCAGTCGCTATGTGTGTTCGTGTTACCATTTGGACGAAGTCGGCCATAACATTGTCGCTATGCTTCAGAACCCACTTGATCTATAACAATGCTAATCTGTTACCAGAACACTGACGTTTTAACTGTTTCATGGTGATTAAATATTTAAACATGTGTTTAGAATAAAGATTGTCTTAAGTTCAGTATTTTAGATGTAATTTATGTCCAAGTCTAACTTAAAAACACCGTAGTAACTTATTGTTGAGTCCATAGTGTTAATGTGTGTCGAAGATGACAATATGTTTGTGCAGGGCCGCGCCGGAGGTAATGAAGGCAGCGGGTCGCGCACCAGTTCCGTGCTTCCAGACCTACTGAGTCAAGCTGGACAACCCACCACTCCGCCAAGACATGATAAATCCACCAGCGAAGAGGTAACATATCACTAGAACCTGTATAATACTTTCGACCCCGTAATTATGCAGAGCCACTGCAGGTAGCAGCTTTGTAACTGTGGCGTAAACGTTGAGGCTACCTTATCATTGATTTACTTTATCTTACATTTTTATTGCAGTCATTTTACATTAAACGCACATGGGGAGCTCTTATTAAAACGCAGAGGCTTAGTCGAAGTCGATTGGACTATTTAATATTAAAGTATCTTAACTTGCCATTATGTCCATATTTAACACAACACGAAGTTTCCAACTCGGCAATTAATATCTAATAACATTTTATTAATGATGTGTTGGGATTTCGTGTTGAGGATCACCAGTGGTGTCAAGCTTTTGGTTAATAAAATATTAATGTGATAATCGGTTGTCGATCATGCAAACACGACGGAGCGACGATGCGAGCGCAGTCGCGGCCACATCGATTACATTCACAGTAAGTAAACCAAAGGCAATGCTTGTAAGGTTCGAACGTTGTATAACTCAATATTATGCTGTATCATACCTTCTTCCTGTATTTATGCATTTTAGATGCTTCCGAGTATATCGATCATCGAATGATAAACTAGAGCTTGTCAGTAGATTTGGAGTAAGGCTTTTATAACTTGTAACAAGATTTTTAGGCGCCGTGAATTATTATATAGATGTTGATAAAAAACTTTAAGTATTTTAAAAATGAACTAAATTAAAAGTTTCAAAATTACGGTATCTCATATTAAACCAATACCATAACAGCGACATTAAAACTGAATGCCCCATTGTTAACGTGTGACCGATGCATTGCCTGCGATCACTGTCACCTCATCAGCCATGGACTGTAGCAAGCAAATAACTTTCTGTTTTACCGTATACATGATGACTAATCGTGGGGGCTGGTCTTGACTAACACCAGCCCCCCGAGTCAAGTGGCAGGTGATATTTGCGTTACCGACTGAATAGAAAAAATAGGTATGAAACTGTCATTTTTGTCAAGCTTGCAATTTGTCAGTTTCATACAATTCTATTCAACTTCCCCTGCCACTTGCCTCGGGGGGCCGGCGGTCTCGGTGGCGCGTGTTGTCCTCCCGGCGCGTGACGTGTGATCTCTCTTGCAGTATAGACAGGCGGTGGCCCCCCCCCCCGCACCACGCCCCGTGCTCGGCGCAGTCCACGCCGTCCAAGTCGTTCGTGGGCGCCGCGCTGCAGCAGTCGCCGTCCGGCTCGTCCGTGGGCTCTCTCAGTCAGTTCGTTCCGTTGCAACAGAAGCAGCGCTCGTTCCTGGCGTTCGGGTTCGGCGCGGGCTCCACGGGCAGCGGCACGGGCGGCTCGGGCAACGCGTCGCGGCGCGAGAGCCACGTCAATGTCAACGTCACGCCGACGGGCCACGACCTGTCGCCGGAGACGCCCGAGATACGCAAGTACAAGAAGCGGTTCAACTCGGAGATACTCTGCGCGGCGCTGTGGGGTCAGTCGACTTATTGCATTTTTAATAACATAATTTAAATTGGCTAATAACTCTCTACTAATTAAAGGGTTTTGTAATTTTGACTTGTCTTAACAAGGTGTCCTATTGTGCTACGCGAAGCCGAAACCCAGCTATAGGCCAAAGCCTTACAGCTACCAGAAAAGTAGAGAAAATAAGGTCGTGCACGTCGTGTTGCACGAGGCAACACTAAAATTTAAATCCCCATAATTTATCATCCAACTTTACCCGTAAAACGTCAAAGAGTGTAAAAAAAACGTTTATGTGGCAAGTTGCTGAATTAAGTCAGAAACCGAAATGTATACATTTGCACTTGCTATATTATTTCTTAATTTAAGAGGAAAACAAATATTCTTAGGTTACACCAATGAACGACAGTTCTTTTTCCAACCAATATCAATTTTTATATAAATCTAGACAAATTAGACCTAAAAAAATGAAAGATTGACAGTTTTTAGGGTTCCGTACCTCAAAAGGAAAAAAAACGGAACCCTTATAGGATCACTTTGTTGTCCGTCCGTCCGTCTGTTGTAAGGGATGACGAGGCGAGAGGAATGAAACGCTCGAATGCTGGTTACTAACTGACTAATTTATTGAGATTACACATTAATATATCATCATTACATCCCCATCGGAGGGAAAAACAAAATTAAAATTAATATACAATTTTTATTTTGTTGAATAAAAGTTATACATACCACATTATAAGAATACATTGATTACATTTTCATTATTTAATATGAACCCAATAGTAATACAGAACATAAAGAGTTAAAATAAACACAAAGTCAACACGTGTTATGAAAGAGATAGGTACGTTACCATAAAAGACATAAGAATGTAATAATAAGGTTTCAATAAACAATTTAAATTTAAGAGCAATGCTTGTCTATAATATCATTGTTTTTGAATACATACGCTTACAATTACAATGTTTAGGTATCGAAATTAAACTAAATACATTTCAATCATGACATGATATGTATGATATAAACATTTAGGTATAGTTAAAATAGTTGATAACAGCTTCACTAGGCTACAAAGTATAAAGAAAAAAAATGCAATATAATGTTTTTATAACTACGAGTATAATAGCGTTATGTACTAATGCAAAATTAAGTAGTGTCAGGTGAAAAATATTTTTTAGTACGATTTTTGTGTACTACGTCGTTTTTACCATTTTTTATAATTTCGACGTTTGGAGGTATTTCTCTCACTACCTTGTATGGACCTGAATAAATGCTCTTAAACTTATTACCAGTTTCGTTTTTTAACAAGACTAAATCATCTACTTTGTACTTTACGGGATTGATATTACGATCGTATCTTAATTTTCGTGTCAATTTGCTATTGATTAAATTTTTTCTAGCTTCTTTTAATGAAGTTTGTAATCTGAACTTTAATTCTAATGGATAAGAATCGTGATTATAAAGTGGATCAATAACATCATTCGGTAAATTCGATGGTAAATTACACTTTTTACCAAAAACTAATTCGAATGGGGTAAAATGTGTTTCAGCGTGTACGGATGTATTAAATGAGAAACACCAATAAGGTAGCCACGTGCTCCATGTATCTGGCTGATTGTTAGTTTGTATGCGCAAATAATTACCTAATGCCTTGTGTGTGTTCTCGAGCGCGCCAATACTTTGGTGGTGATAGGCTGTAGAGTGCAATTTATTTATACTTAAAAGTGTACATACCTCTGTAAATGTTGCTGACATAAACTCGGAACCTCTGTCAGTAGCGATTATACTAGGAATATCATACCTTAATACAAAGTTGTTGACAAAATTCTTCGCTGCCTCTGTTGCACTTTTGGTCTGCATTGGGTATGCTTCTACATACTTACTCAGTTCACATTGAATAGTTAAAATGTAAGAATAATTATTCATATCTTTATCTAATGGACCTACTATATCCATAAAAACCTTTTCGAAAGCTGTATTCGCTGTTGAAGTTATTTGCATTGGTTCTTTTGTGTAATGCGTTGTATATTTTTGTTTTTGGCATTTATCACATTTTCTTACAAAATTCTTTACGTCATTTTCTAAACCTGTCCAAAAGTAATACTTTTTTATATTATTTAACATTCTCTTCGTACCCGCGTGGCCACTTGTAGGTAAGAGGTGAAAATCATTTAATATTACTCTCTTATCATCTTTATCTTCTATGCGTTTTACGTCTTTTAATATACATATTCTCGGTCCGGACCAATCACTTTTATTTTTAATTTCACGCATCATTTTGTCGACAAATATATTATTAGTACTATTTTTCAAGACGTATATTTCTTCTACATTTATTACTTTACAAAATCTACCTAGCTCTCTCACAAAAGCGCTTGGCGTCGGTTGTGATCGAGTAGCTGGTTTTATATAAATTATATTCCCATTTATCTCATAGCAAAACATATTACTTTCTTTATTAATCATATTATTAAGTCTTAATCGGTTTAAGTTTGTTAAATCAATAAATCTCAATTCAGCAGAATTCTTAGGTTTACTACATATTTCTACGACTTTCGGCTGATCAGACCGATCGACAGGAGTAACCGTAGTATCCTCAGAATCCTGATTATTTTTTCTCCATTGCGCACGCGTCATCACATTCATAACTTGCTCATTCAATTCT
Organism: Emmelina monodactyla; assembly: GCA_916618145.1. NCBI lineage: Eukaryota > Metazoa > Arthropoda > Insecta > Lepidoptera > Pterophoridae > Emmelina > Emmelina monodactyla. Next base: position 6,284,184 of record OU745304.1, on the reverse strand, counting down.
TTCAAATCTTGTGAACTTATACATATACGAGATAATGCGTCTGCAGCCGCGTTATCGATACCTTCCACATATTCCACTCTAAAATCATACTCTTCTAACGTTAGTCGAAATTTCATTAACCTACTAGAAGGATCTTTCATACCAAAAAGATATACAAGAGGCTTATGGTCGGTTTGGATTATAAATTTACGTCCATATAAATATGGCCTAAAATGCTTAACTGCCCAAACAATTGCAAGTAGCTCTTTTTCTATTATAGGATAATTTTTCTCAGCTTTGTTTAACCCTCGACTTCCATATGCTATTGGTTTATTATCTTTATTTAATAATACCGCGCCTAATGCAAAATTTGACGCATCTGTTTGTAAAACAAATTCATTTTCTTCTGAAAAATCTGGATAGTGTAATATTGGATGTGATATAATTTTTTGTCTCAACATTTCAAATGACTCGTCACAACTTTTATCCCACAAAAATTGTGTATTTTTCTTACTTAATTTGTTAAGAGGATATGCAATTGCAGCAAAATTGGGAATAAATTTACGATAATAATTAACAAAAGCTACAAATCGCTTGACTTCGTCAGTATTTTTTGGTTTTGGATAATTTTCCACGACTTTAATTTTTTCTGGATCAGGAAGTATACCATCTGAAGAGACAACGTGACCTAAGTACAAAATTTCTTTCTTTAGAAAACTACATTTTATTGGGCTGAGTTTCAGGTTTACTCTCCTTAGTCTTTCAAAAATATCCTGTAAATTTTTATTATGATCTGATAGATTTTTCCCAAAACAAATTAAATCATCTAAGTAAATTAAGCATTTTTCATAGTTAAGTCCACTTAAAGCTACAGTCATCATTCTAGAAAAAGAACTGGGACTGGTCTTTAATCCCATTGGCATTCTAGTCATTTGATACTGACCCGAGCAGAATGCGGTATACTTGCGACTGTTTGGCTCTAATTCTACGTTATAATATCCTTGATGCAAGTCTAAGTGTGAAAAATAAATAGAACCTGCTAAAGAATCAAGTATCTCAGAGATGTTGGGAAGTGGAAATTTGTCATCTTTAATAGAATTATTGAGTTTTCTATAATCAACAACAAGTCTCCATTTCTTTTCTCCAGTTGTATCCATCTTTTTGGGAACTAAAAGAACAGGGCTCGACCACTCACTTTCACATTTTTCAATAATACCATTTTTTAACATTTGGTCAATTTGCCTTTGAACCTCATCTTTTTGTGCATAAGGCAACCTATACGGTTTAATATAAACTGGATCTGTCTCTGGTTTCAAATGAATATAATGTTTATAAATAGATGTAGTAGTTAAAATATCACCCGGTAAATAAAATATGTCTGAATATTTTGCACACAAATTTTCTATAGACATTTTCTCTTCTAAATTCAAACCCTTTAGGTTAAGTAATGAAAATAATTGCTTTACTCTATTAGAATCAATTTTGTTGTTACTGAAACTACATACTTCATAATCACAAGCCTTTTGTATATTCGGATTAATCTTATTTAAGGTCAAATTACTTTCAGTAGTGTTCAAAATTAAAATTGGAATTTTACCATTTGCAGGGGTTACCAACGAACTAGCTATGAAAATTCCATTCAAAATCTCAGATGCGCACACCAAACATTCTTCTGTCATATCCGTATCAATATAATGAATAGATTCTGTCCTAGCTGGAATAGTATAAATATTTTTATCATCCAATAAAGTTGTTCCCATAATTAAATTAGTTATAACTTTGTCGTTATTATTAAAACTTAACGTTAATGTTTTGTGTTTAAAATCTAATAAGGCGTTGTACTTATTAAGAAAGTCTTGTCCTAGAATTCCACTCGCCTTACATGGCAATGTCTCAAATACATAGAACCTATGTTTCATCGCACGATGTTTTAATTCAAATGACAAATCAATATATCCGATTGCATGGACTTTGCCACCCAGACCATTTATGACAAAGTTCTTGTTATGGATTGGAATGTTTTGTTCTACAGCATGTTTATATTTTATGGCAGATATGGATGCACCAGTATCAATTAATAATGAAAATGAATTAAAATTACTTTGAATGATAATATGACATTGATCATTACAAGTTAAAATGCATTCGTTAGTCTCGAAAAAACTGATTTTCTGCTGAAGTTGTTGGAGCATTTTGTTCTGGAGCCTCAAGAACATTAATGCATCGAGAACGTGACCCTTTCAGGTTAAAATTGGATTGGTTACCTTGATAGCTCGCCTTTGGTGGTCTTGAACTTCCTCTGCCCCACGATTGATTTTGCCATCCTCTTCCAGCATCACGATGAGAAAATTGTCTGTATCCACCACGAGCACGGCCTCTAAAATACATACCTCTATTGTAGTGGTACTGGGCGCCTTGAAACCGTGAGGGCCTACTTCTGAAATTGCAAAATCTGTTATTTTCTGCCATTGCAAAAATTTCGTTAGCCTCTATCGACGAATCCGTGTTACTTTCATCAATCGCTGCTTGCACAGCGTCTTTTAAGGAATCATAATTCCTGGCAGATATAACTGTACTTAATCTGCGATCTCGCAACCCGTCTGCAAACTGCTTAATAGCCTGTCGTTCGTTAATAGATTTCAATACTGAAAAACTTTCAGGTTTGTTTTCGGATTGAGAAATCGTTAGATCGACGAACATTTCTGAAAGTTTCGAACCAAAAGTATCTATACTTGAATTATTCTGTCTCATTGACAACATTTGCCTTTGTATGGCAGACGCGGATTTTTTCGGCAAAAGGCGTTCCCTCATATCTTTTACAAGGGCTTCAACTGTATCATAATTTTGTGATAATTTCAATTTAGCACTTTGTGAAAGCCTGCTTTTAAGAATAAAATTAATGAATTTAACTTTTGCTTCAGTTTTTAAAATAGAATCGTAATATTCAATGCTATCTATTAACTGCTTAATCACTGAAATATCTTCGGTCATAACCGGTAATAAATTTAGAGCCACTTTCAAATCAAAATCCATATTAAAATTATTTTGTTCTTCTTCAGTACATAAACTTACAATTTCGTTATAAATTCTTTCGAAATTAACACAGACAGTTTCTATTTCTAACGCCAATAATGGTCCCTTTAATTTGGCCAATTCAGGAGTTACGTCATCTAAAAATGAACCAAACTTTTGCTTTAAAACATTAGCTTCCTCTAACTTTTTAACAACAACATTTCCGACTCTACGTTTTGAACCTAGTTTAACTAACGATGTCCTTATTTTTGTCAACTCTTTTAATAATTCAGTGAACCCACTATCCATAACAAAAAATATTATTTTATAAGCAAATGCTTAGCCATAACAGACTTAAGGTACTATATTTATCTTACATTAATACCGACGGCGTAATACGATCGCGCACATACACAATAGTCAGAAGAATTTTAACATAACGGTACACTTTCTATATTTTCACTCACACTACTTATTTTTACGCACTGCACTTATTACAGGTAAAAGAATTCCTGTGTTTAGTTGCCCATATCATCCTTCGAAGCAATTCTGCGTAACCTGATGTGTTCTGCATTGCCGCTTGCCGGTCAATCTTCTTATTAAAACATTTTGCCACGTATCTTGTCAACAAAAAAATAATGATGAGCACCATCAGTATCAAGAATATAAACACATACCAGTTCATCTGGCTTAGATAAGTCACCATGGAGATACTAGCATCTTGATTTATTGTGTTCGTATAGCCAACTTGGGTCATTAGGTTTTCTGTTCCTTGTTGTGGTTTTACGGGTGTAGAGCGACACATTTTCACACAAAAAATAAATAGTTGATACGTAGGTAATGTTCAGTCCAAGACGAACCGTTTATAAAATAATGTTCCATTTTAATTCACAATGACACAATGCCGAAGAAACCCGAGAGTCAAACCGCCAAACATGGCAGGGTCGCCATGTAAGGGATGACGAGGCGAGAGGAATGAAACGCTCGAATGCTGGTTACTAACTGACTAATTTATTGAGATTACACATTAATATATCATCATTACACTGTCAAGACCCTTTTTCTCAGGAACGCGTGGAGGTATGAAGCTGAAATTTATATCAATTACTCAGGTCTACTGTCCCTTGAAGCTGTGAAAAAATCAAACTTCTAAGCCAACGCAATAAAAGATACAGCCGTTTATGCCGCAAATTTTCGACACTTGCAAGGGAATCAAAACCTACAGGGTGCTTCCCGTGAACTCAGAATCTTGAAATTTGGTACGAAGCAACGTCTTATAGCATAGATAAAGGAAAAATTACGAAAACCATAAATTTTTAGTTACATCACATAATATATTTTTTTTAATAATTTTAACCTTACTACCCATTTCCTCATAAACGCGTAGAGGTATTAAATTGAAATTCATACCAAATACTCAGGTCTATAATACCTTTAAGCTGTAACAAAATCAAACTTCTATGTCAACGCAATCAAAAGAAACAGCAATTTAAGCTGCATATTTTGAAACTCGCAAGTACTCGCAAGGGAATCAAAACCTAAAGGGTACTTCCAGTCGACCTAGAATCTTGAAATTTGGCATGAAGCAACGTTTTATAGCACACATAAAGGAAAAATTCCGAAAACCTTAAATTTTTAGTTACATTACAAAATATATATTTTTTAATAAATATAAACTTATTACTTTTTTCCTCATGAACGCGTAGAGCTATCAAGTTGAAAATCATATCAAATACTTAGATCTAATTGCCTTTAACCCGTGAAAAAAAAAAAAAACTAAGTCAACGCAAAAACGCAAAACGCAAAAGTACAACCATTGATACCGCATATTTTGAAACTCGCAACTACACGCACGGGAATTAAAACCTAAAGACCACTTCCCGTTGACATATAATCTCGAAATTTAGTAAGAAGCAATAGCTTACAGCACAGGTAACAGAAAAATTCCGAAAAGCTTAAAATTTTAAGTAGTTTTTGCAGGTTTGTACGGAACCCTCGGTGCGCGAGTCCGACTCGCACTTGGCCGGTTTTTTTTTGTATGTTTCCTGATAACTCAAAGTCGCCTTGCCAGCTCCCATTAGAGAATGTCTACAATGTTTTCGAAAACCATAATTTTCCTTTTTAAATGAGAATCTTAACCCATCCTTATTAAGGAAGCTTAAAGCCCACAAACTATCAACATCACCTCTCTAACCGCCCCAGGAGTGAACCTGCTCATCGGCACGGAGAACGGGCTGATGCTGCTGGACCGCTCGGGCCAGGGCAAGGTGTACCAGCTGATCTCCCGGCGCCGCTTCCAGCAGATGGAGGTGCTCGAGGGACAGAACATCCTCGTCACGGTCTCCGGCAAGAAGAACCGCGTGCGGGTGTACTACCTCAGCTGGCTGAAGTCGAAGATCCTGCGGACTGATGGGCTGAGTGATGTAAGTTTCTGATGGGATAGCATTTTTTTTTGTTCCTTGATAAAATTCATATTATGGAGATCATTCGGTTCAGTCAGACACCGTATGAATTGAGTGTTCCATTTAAACCGACATTAATCTGTAAGATCACATCCTAGCAAATTGTTAATTTCTTAAAAGGTTTTGACATATTCTTTGCTAAAGTATAAATTAAAAACTATCCTCACAGAGTTAGTACTAATTCTTTACTTTATTATAAAATAAAAAGTATCCTCACAGAGTTAGTACTTTTTGAGATTGAGACCTTGCCATTTGATTCAAACGTCTGAACTGAGTTCTAGGTTTTAGGTTATAACTGATTTAACTTAACTTTTACAAATTTTGACTTAGTGCTATAAGTTTTTACTATTTTTTCACTAAATTTCTTAAAAAATTCACGTCTTTTAATTTAATAATCAATTAATCAATGCACATGAATAATTTAGGCAAAAAAAGTTCAAATCTAAAATGGTTTTGCCCAAATTCTTAACTGCTTAGTAGTAGAATTAATTCTGTTTTAGTATTCTTTGGTACTCGATCGTGTTTTAAAAGAGATCGATAAAAGCTTTTTTATTCTGTGAATTTCTTTATTACTAACTTAAATACATACTCGTACATTGTTTGCCATCCAGCAAGTGGAGCGAAGAAACGGCTGGATCAACGTAGGCGAGCTACAAGGCGCCGTTCACTTCCGCATAGTGAAATACGAGAGGATCAAGTTCCTGGTCATCGCACTGAAAGACTCCATAGAGATATATGCGTGGGCGCCGAAACCCTACCACAAGTTCATGGCGTTTAAGAGTTTCGGAGACCTACAACACAGGTAACCGTCTATAATTTATTATTATTTGAACTAATATCCTTCCATTTCTAATATGTAATAAGAAACCTAGGAGAACATTAGATACCCTTATAACTGAACTGATATTAAGTCTATTCGATAAAATTGGGCATTATCAAATTAAATATTAAAATGACTCTGAAAGAAAGAGAGAATCTAGTTTTAAGCGAGCTAATGTGGGAGAAAAAGTCAGTAAATAATAACTCTATTCCATTTTGCTATTAGGCCTCTACTGGTAGACTTGACCATAGAAGAAGGAACAAGACTGAAAGTGATCTACGGCTCGGCAGACGGCTTCCACGCCGTAGATCTCGACACTGCCTCCGTTTACGACATTTATATTCCAAAACACGTGAGTTATCGTCATTTTGTCAACTATAAAATTGCCAACTTAAAAAAAACTTAGTTGTAACCTATGTACTTATATAAATAAATGTAAAACTGTGCAATCACAAGTCTTAATCGAGGCGTGTTCTTTCCAGACACAGGGAGCTATAATACCACATTGTATTGTACCACTCCCAAATTCCAATGGTGTGCAATTACTTTTATGCTACGATAATGAAGGAGTTTATGTTACGACGTACGGACGAGTGAGCAAAAATATCGTCCTACAGGTCAGTGCTGCCAACCCAAGTTCTAGATCATTATTAGTAGAATTAAGAAGTGTGTATAATGCATTAGAAAAAACTGGGGGTTAAAAAAGTATTAAGCTATTCTATTTTAAAAGTCCCTTTCGTGTAAGGGAATACAAAAAATAGAAGGTTTACACAGCATGCGAAATACTTACAATTCCAAAACTTTTATTGATATGAAAAAAATAGTTATAAGAGTCGCAAAAAGCATTTTTTTTATTCAAATTACATTTTTGTAGTGGGGAGAAATGCCAACATCGGTAGCGTACATCGGCACTGGACAAATAATGGGATGGGGCAACAAAGCCATCGAAATACGCTCCGTCGAAAGCGGCCACTTGGACGGCGTATTCATGCACAAAAAATCTCAGAGGCTCAAATTCCTGTGCGAGCGCAACGACAAAGTATTCTTCTCATCGGCCAAAGGTGGCTCGTCTTGTCAAATATACTTCATGACACTCAACAAGCCCGGAATGGCCAACTGGTAGAAACCCCAATGACAATCGCGCAGAGCAACACAATTAGAAACTTTAATGGACTTTGAATACAGACTCCTCAAATATACTTTGGATATGCTGATAGGAAACCACTACACTTTTTATTTAGTAGTGACTCTTTAGCATACTCCATGGTCACAAAATTTACGACTTTATATTCAACTCATTACATAATTATTATTATATGCAATTAGATTATGAAAGTGGCGTATAAAGTACATTTGAGGACGACACATTCACAATGCCAGTATAATTAAGTCAGAAAGGAACATCGGTAATTTGGTTATTGGAGCAGACTGGTTATAGGCAGACATGCTCAAAAGACAATCCCACAAAAGCATTTTTTGAGTATACTTACAAAGAACTTATTATTTACTGTGGCTTTTTGTACTGAAGCTCATTTCACTACAAGCCACTAAGAACATATTTTAATATTAAGCAATAATCGTTAGGATAAATGTTTTGATATTGACAATTTATTCATAAGTAAATACTGCTTAGGTTTTTTAATTATGTTGCAATTTTTATTTCTAAAAGAAAATTTAATTCATACTATTATACCTAATTCATATGCCATATTATATTGTTTATAATGTTAAGCTAGTTGGGTGATGATAATTAATTGGTTATTTTAATGATGACATTAGCAAAGTGGAATGCCATGTCGGACAGTTATTGAATAGATATTAATTACAAAAACAAGCAGGTAGCTATTGTAAATTAATAACTTCATACTTTTCTTTTATTAATGTCACAACTACCTATTGGCGTTTAATTAAATTGAGTCACCATGTATGATATCACACCACAATGCAGATTTTTATGATAAATTCTAAAATTTGGTACTATTTATTATTTATTTGTTATACTGTACTATATTATTTACATGTATAAAGATGTAACTGTGCATATTGAACATTATATAATTGACAATTATTTTATTTCAAAATACCTTAGCCCAATAAAACATTATGTGAATTTGTTGTCTTTCCTTTTTTTACTAAACTGAAACTGCAAAAGATAGACCATAGACGCACTATGCCGAAGATGGCTAGGGCGCCAGCAAACTATTTCTTTTTTAATCAGGCACAACTGTCAATTTGTTTATTTTATTCATATACTTTTTATTTTATAAAATCACGAGCACACGCTTCGCAATTGTGTTATTTTGCCGACTTGCTCGCGAACCCTTGCATTTTTGCTGACTTAAAAAACATTCTTTATTTACAAATTTAAATGAATAAATACCCTAAACTATGGAGAAAACCGCATTTAAATCTGTTACGTATTTTAGGAGGAGTTAGTAATGATATACTTTACCTGAAATATCTAACAACTTCAAATGCAAAAATTTGCTAAGTTTCTTGGTTGATTATGTTGGTTGGTTGGTTTTTAGTACCTATGGTATTATAAAAATCTTCCTTATGGCTACGAATGTACTGAACCTAAAGCAGAAAGAATCAAAGACAATACATAAAATAAAAAACATATTTGTTTATTTTGTTACAGTGAAACAATTTATAGGTTGTGAACATTATAATTTTTGACGTATATGGCGCAATTCGACCACCAAATCTTGCAACGTATTTTTAATACTTGACAATTCATGCCGGATACCGGCTAGCTCAGCCCTATTCTTCGCTTCCGACTCCAGCAGGAAGCTGCGGAAGTTTTGCCGACGAACGTTGCGCCAGCGGTATCTGCGACGTTGGTTTCCTGTCAAAGAAAATACAATAGGAAAATCTACTGAGAAAAAGTAATGATCTGACATAAACTATCACTTGGATAGAATTATGTTGTAGGTACGTAAAAATTCACTTACCCTCAGTTAAGCGTGTACTACTTGTACCTGCCTCTTGTGTTGATTGTAGATTTTCTGTAAAACAAATTCTATACATAGGCTTTTAACTTCACTGAGAAAACATACATAATATGTGTCGTTTGGATATAATTCTTCGTAGGTACATAAAATTTGCTTACCCTCAATAGTGAACGGTGAAATTCGATCTTTATTTTCATCAATCTGAAATAATAATAGTTACCTACTTATTATAATTCTTATTTGGTGTTATATTAATACCAAAATAAAACTTAAAATGATAGAACTAAATAAAATGAAACAAGCATATACCGTTGGAAATGGGTGCACCACAGCCTTAGTTTTTGATAGTTCAAAGTCCTCCCCCATTATGAGTCTTATAGCTTCTTGTTCGTCTGTTAGTTGAGGTGCGGCTGTCCCACCTCCTGTGTCTGAGGCAGAGCGTCTTGCAGCGGCAGCGGCTTTTTTTGATAGATACTTTCGGTCGGCCCACACCTTAACGCCATAAAAAAATGTTAGTTTCATCAATGGCGCACAGATAATCGTTTAAGATAAAAAGTAACTTACTTTCTGCCACTGCAATACTGTCTTTACGGCACCACCAGTGGCGTTAAGTTGCTTGGCAAGGTCCGACCAAAGAGCTTTTGCACAAACCTTGCCCCCAACGCTTTTGATGAGGTGACCCCTTGCCAACTCATTATGCTCCTGCATATACTGCAGAAGCATTTTAATTTGTTCCGTTGATGCAGAAGCCATTTTAATTTTTCAAACTTAAATTCTGGGTAATTTAAATTTAACGGTTACAATTATTTTTTTTCATTTATTTATTAAAATAATTTAACAAACGTTTTTGATGTTTTTATAGGTTTCAAATATTCACAGATCATAAATTAATTCAAACTATAACAAATACTTATTAATTTATTGAATATTAATGTCTAAAAATAAATATTTAAAAGGGCAAATTAGAAAATATTTTTCACACAGCATAGTATTTTTTTGGCAAATTCATATGTATAGATAATGGTATGGAACCCTTTGTCCGGCTCTCACTTGGCCAGTTTTTTTTTAACTATTCACAGATACTCTTAAAACTGTGCAAGACTCACAACCTTCACAAAGTTGAGGTAGGTATTGTTTAGAACCATATGCAGATTGATATTAGTTTATCAATTAAGTAAATTAGACTAGTTAAATAATATTGTCTCTGTAGTAGATTTACAAAGTAAGCAAAATCGAGACATTTTTGGTCTTACTGGAATGGCAGCAAAGTCCTGACCAAAGCAACACCTTTTCCTTTTAGAATTAATATACCTACCATTAATTTTGGTTGGGAGTAAAGAAGGCTCAAATTAATTTGTGACCAAAGTTTATTGCAAATATGATTAATGATTATGCCAAAAAAAAGCTTTATAAAAATATACTACTTATAGTCCATATCCAATCTTATCATGAAGTTAATAGACCAGTATTTGAAAGACCTTCCGTCTCCTTTTGAGACAAAGGAACCAACATCAGTCCTGGTACTGGAGGTTGCATTTCTAAATCCCTGAGATTGTTTACTTTTATTTTGAGGTCAGTTCTTAGCTTATTTATATCAATATTTAATTGTTTTTGGTCAGCTTCTAACAGTTCTTTCGTCGCTTTCAAATTGTGCTTCACTAAAACAGATCCAACTGTTACCCAGCACTTCTTTTGATTCACTTTTGAAATGTCTCTAAGAGCCTCACGATTCTGATTTCTTCGTTTATCCAATTGTATAATTTCTTGACGGTCTGATAGTATCTCTTCGGCGAGTTTCTCAACAGACGTTAAATATTTCAGGAGTTTTTCTTTATCGTCCATTTTTAGACGACGAAAAAGTGTATCAAGACAGTAAGCAAGTCTAGACAAACTTTATAGATAATTTTAGTTACAACTAAAAAGTGCTATTCAAGAATTAAGAATCAATCAATACAATAAACAAATAGGTAATTTACAATTACACTTCGGAAAGTAGTTAGTTACACATTTTAATAACAATACCTACCAATACCTACAATCAACTATGTACAAGTAATGACAACTATGACAAGTTTTTTTTCATGACATTGGCTTTTGTTGCGTTTCGTTAATAGAATACAGTGATATCGTTGGTAAGCGTCAAAAGCGTCGTCCAGAAATGATTTCATTACTCACAATAAAATCAGTTTAAACACTGTTTTTTTTTTCATGATTAGAAGGAAAGTCAAACGTCTGTTTAATGTCTGACGGTTATTCTAAAACTAATATGGGTAACAAACTAATATCGCCGGTCAACGTTCGTAAGTTTTTTTTTGGAACCGATATTAGAAACATTTTTTTGTAGGGAAAAGTTTCTTTTCGTTTCTCTATCTAAACACAGGGGCCGCACCACAAGTTTTTATAACGGGACCTTAACAGCCTAGTTTACGAGAAGGTATTGGAAAATGTAAATAGATAAATTGAGTTTTAAGAAGAGCAGACTTGTTAAAGTATATTGAATCTGTACGTATATTGAATTGCAATCGAACTCCTTGCCTACATATAGCAAATTCAACCCAAGTTCTAAAATATTGTGTGAAGAAGACAAACATATATTTGTTCGGTCCATTCGAAACATATCTGTAGAGAGAATCAAATCATTATAGATTTTTAAAAGGTTGTGGAAAGGCCCCAATACTCAGTTTGACATTGCTACACAGCTTTGACTATTTAACCAAGAGTTTTATACTTTTAGGCTAAATACTTAAAGGTTTTATGGCCTACGCAAAGCCGCAAAGCTTGGCCCAACGTGCTCGCCCAACACGTTGGCTCAATGGCTAACATCCGCAAATAGATAAAAGTGATTTGAACACTCACAACACCGTTCCGTTGAAGCAAGAGCGCGTCCATTGTCGACGATGGGTGTGAACGATAACTAACGTCATAAACACTACCACCACGCTACCATTGCGCTCATAGAACCAACACTTTGGAGCATGGTCGGCGTAAGCGCTGTCAAAACTGACAGGTTTGTTGTTGTTTTTGTGGTGTTTTATTGTTATTTATGATAAAAGTTAAATTTTATGAAGTGCAATGACTCCTGTAATTATAAGAATTGAAGCAAGGCATGAAGATATTGTTCTGGATTTAGATGAACACGACTTAAGAAAAAAAGCGCTAAAAAGCCGTTCCGATCGAATTTACGCAATAACTGTCAATATTGCGCTAGAAGTGATTGTAAGCGATTTGAGAGTTCACAGTTTTGCAAGCGGTTAACGGATCGCAGCTAACATGTACAGCGAATTTTGAGTGTTGGTAGCACTGGGTAGCGTCACTCGCACTCTGCGCAGCGTTGCCAGATTGCGGTATTTTTACGCCAATCTGGCGAAAACTTATGACCCTGGCGAGATTTTGGCGAAATAAATTACTTGGCGAAAAAGTTAGCGAAAATAAATTGGACAAGAGAATTTTTGGTGATTATGACTATACGTCTATATTCAAGTGTGAAAACACACAAGTAAAAAAAGTCACATGAAGTCGTTCACAATAGGGGATATGCATAAAATTTTAAATGGCCTAAAATATTTTTTTCTTGAATACTTATTATCGTTATATTATGATGCAAAAGTTTTTTTTTAATTTATTTATTATTTAAACCCCTAAAATAATATTTAAAAAGTGCAAAATAAGGGAGCGAAATTCAAACTTCCAAAACGGGCCACCATTGGTCGAACGTAATGTGACGTCATCTGACACGACATTGCATTCATCAGCGTCGAAACTTATACTGTTTTACAAGTTTTCGTGAAAAAAATAAATAAACTTAATCTACATTCTTGTGCTGATTGTAATGAAGTTTAGTTTAGATTGGTAGTGAATCTTTGACGATGACTGAAGCTGGTTCTGTCAAAGCACATTAGGACAATCTACCGAGAACAGGTGCATTTATGATAGCATATAATTTTGCATCTGTCGCGTCTCCAAGGCGCGATGTGGGTTGTGGTGGTACAGCAAATGACAACCACAGATTCTTCTTTGATATTCGATTTAATGTGGTTTACAATTTGATGTTGCGTGTTCAACGGTTGGTTGGCAAGTGAAGTTATACAAAGAAAAGAAACAAAAACTAGACCAAATATGTAGTTGAGACGTATTGCTATAGAAAAGACGTAGGCGCGTAGACAGCATCGAAACCCGATTATACAAGCGCAGAGATCAGAGGATGTTTCATAGTATATTTAAGACCATAATATAGATTTTTATTCATAAATGCACACAGCAGTTTTACTTAAAATACACCAAAACATTTACATATAAAAAATATATGTGGCAAAACTCCTTTCTTCAACCGTAGAGTACATTTTTCTCCTTGCTCTTTTATTAAAATATATTCAATATAATTTTCTGTATCTTCCTTTACCTGGAATAAATCAACAACCATAAAAAAATCGTAAAACCACAACAGGAATAAAGTTTTAATAGAAAGTTATAGCTACTGATCTTTTCTTATAGGGTAGGTTAATTTTATACCGAATTTTCTAATGTTCAATAGCTAATGCAAAACTTACTTTTTACTAATTCACATTAAGCTGTATATAAATAAAGTATACTTTCGTTAAAATGATCTTCACAACAATAAGAACAAGATTTAGGAGATATATTATCCCTTCTCATCACCTCACACGACCGTCTTCGTATTTTCGCATCCCTTGAAATACGAAAAAAACACTTTCTCGGGTGTTTTTCGAATAGTATTTGTGCACTCCGGTACTATGCAATACTTATAAGATAATTTTTTGGCTTCTTCCATGGTTTTAAAGCTATTAAAACTGTAAATATGTATGAAATAACTGAAAAGTTCATAGTAAAGTCCCACTGGACGTGTCGTGTGACGTCACGCAAAGCGCGCGCAAAATGGCGGCGTTTCAACTGCTCTAATTTTTTCAATGTTTTAAATTTCGTTTTTAAAAATATCTAGAGTATTTTGAAGATTTTTAATATTTTTTTCTATGTTATAATGTTGTAAACTATTAATATAAGGCAAGAAAAAAAAACATGAATATCCCCTATTGAATTTTTGATAGTTTAGAATAAAATTATCGAATTTTGCGAAAATTTGAAAATTACTTCTGGCAGCCCTGTGCGCAATTGCGTTGCGTAGAAAAAGGCAAGCTATTTAGCCAGCCAGCCAGCTAAGCAAACAGGCAAACTGACTGAACTGGCTAAAGCAAGCGAGGGAAAGAAATAGATATCTAAGGAAAATTTGTGTGGTTTTCGGTTATAAAAACTAATTTATTTTGCCGTCTGATGTTTAAAATTAGTGAGTGATATAAATAATTCCTGAAAAGGAAGTCAATATCGTTAGATAGGGATTTGGGTCAAGTAACGCCGTCGTATAGCGTCTATCCGATACGCGTCATGGACGGAGCTGGTGGACCCCCGCCGAACCGTGGTTTCCGAGGAGGACGAGGAGGTCCGCCTGGCCAAAGAGGGCGAGGCGGATTTGACATGCGAGGCCGGTTAGTATTGGTACATTTATTTTAGTACTCGAATGTCTATAGGTTAGGTTATGACAATTGACAATGGTGATTTTAGTGAATTATCAGCATTGCATTTAGGTCATTATTACATTCAAGATGCGAATTAAAACGTTTATCTTTATTTCACAGGGGTGGCCCCGGTATGCGTGGTAGAGGAGGTCCAATGCGTGGCGGGCCGGCGCCGCGTGGCGGTCCACGCGGACTTCGTGGCGGTCCTATGCGAGGCGGCGGCGGTGAAAGAGGATCACGCAGCTTCGCGCCGGGACCACATCCAGCCGGACCCGGCCCACACCCTGTACCCACAATTGAAACTAGAGGAGCACCACCACCAAGTACTTTCCATTTAATATTTAGGTGTTAGGATTATATCTTTACCAAAATGATGAACCTTTGAATGATAGGAATGTGCCGTCTGATACAAACTTGACGATTATTCATAACTGAGTATCTTTACATTCATCGTTTTGTTACAATACATTAGACAAAATGTTAATAGGGTCTAAATATTTTAGGAGGAGCATTCAACAACAGAGGGCCTATGGGAAGAGGTAGAGGAGGTCGGGGTAGAGCTGAGTTCCAACGCAATGATAGAGGCCGTGGAGGTATGCCCATGAGAGGTAAGTTTCAGAAGACAAACATACTTTTAACTGTGGAAATACTCATTTTTCCAGCCTCTTTACTAATTAAGTCCCAATATGTTAGATTATGGTGGACGCCCACCTCGCGGTGGTATGGGCGGCGGCATGGGTGGTGGTCCCGGTCCGGGCGGCCCGCACCAGGGTCCTCCATCAGGCCACGGCGGCGGAGGCTCGATGCCTGCGCGCGGTCCCCACGGCGGGCCCGGGCAGGGACCTCCCTTCAAGAGGGGCGGCCCTCCTCTCGGCGGACCTGGTGGACCACCAAAGCGCGGAAGGTAATGATGTCAATTGATGCTTAACATTTACTATAATTTATGGTGTAGTACTCTCTAAACACCCACAATGGCAATTGAAGTGATTCTAGCAAATAACAGCTGTCAAGGCTATGTGTGTGCTATTCTTGGCAGAGATACACCATTTCTCTAAAAACATTATAATAATTACTTTGGTTTTTCACTATCTTTTTTCCTTTTAACTACAAATCTAAGGAATTCAGTAATTGATATTGAGATACTCATTGCTTCATAAATATTATGCAGGTTCGAGGGTCCCCGCGGCGGCGGTCGTCCTCCTCCACAGGGTGGCTACCAGCAACCCCCTCCACAACAATCCAACGGGTATGCGTCTCCCTCGTAAGTGGAAAACACCACAAACTTTCTAAAACCTTAAACTACCATATGATGATCCTGAAAACGATAGGAATGTGCCGTCTTATACACATGTGAAGATACTTTTCATAACTGAATAATACTTGAACAATATTTAAGGCACACTCTTTGATATTTAATGAATCTAAAGTGTAATTATTTTATGTAGACACACAGGATACCAGCCGTATGAAGCACAAGCAGCAGATCCTTATGCCTCATCATATAGTGCCCCAAGGTAATAAAATATGTATATTAAAGTGTCAAACTTAATAAATTTTAAACATAAGTTTAATAATATCTCAATGATGTACCAGTATACGTTAAGAAAGTGCAAAGACACAAATGTAGACAACTCTGTTCTCTGATAGTTCTTTAGTCTATTACTTGCGCTTATAGAGTTATCTGGGAGTTGATGCAAGTTTTATTCACAGTTCGTATCAAGGCGGCAACAACTATTCGGCCCCCGCCGCGCAACCTAACTCTGGTTATAATTCTGGCTACGGGGGAAGTAACGGCGGCGGCGGAGGCGGGGGCGCGGGGTATGGGTACTCCACGGGAGGATACGAAAATGATAACTACGGGTAAGTGACCATCGCAAAGATAAAGAAGTTCATCGTTTCTTCACATCGATTTTTTTGGGTTAATTTTCCGGAACACCAAAGATAACCTTTCAGGGTTTAGACTGCTTATCTTTAAATTATTTAAAAATCCATATTTATTTCATGTTAGTATTATTTCGTTATTTATAACCAGCCAATTTCGGTAAGTTCATTTTTGTCAAGCTTGTATTGGGCCGGACTGAGACATCAGTGTTCTAATGCCTGTGTTGGTCCAGGAGCGGTGCCGGCGGCGCGGGCGACGCGGGCTACGGCGCGGCGGACCCCGGCTACGGCGGCGGCGCGCCCGCCTACGACTCGTACTCGCAGCAGCCCTACAACAACCAGTACCAGCCGCCGCAGCAGCAACAGCAGTACAACAACTACGGTCAGTACTCAACACACACCAACACTACATAGATACTACCGAAGAGATGTATGTAGGAGATAGGGACTAGGAACGATAGACTTGCATACAACAGATAGGGACTAGGAAGTAAGAACGCAACGGTGGCGATAGTCGCAAAAAAAGGCTTAATCCTTATAAACGCATAAGTTGAAGTTCTGAATGAAACAGAGTAAAGCGAGCCAAAGCAAAGTTACAAATGAAAAGTTATGTATATGATTACAAAGAATTGAAACATTTAAACTGAATGAAGCACATAGTATATAAGTATGAAATAAATACTCATGGGAAATATTTTAAAAAGAAAATGAAATACGAGACTGATGATAATTATTAAGTAACTACATGTGGTTGATAAATCGTTATTTAAGAGATGATTAACCAGACTCAATTTAGATTCCACAAAGTAGTTTAGAAGTATATAATTGAATGTGGAAAAAATAATTCCCAAATTATAATGGAAATAGATTGTAGTTAAAATTAATGATGGGACAAAGTACCAAAATCTAAAGATACCTACTATATAAAACAACTATAATGATGAATTTATTGAGTTGTGGCACAATCATGGCCCAACAGTAATAGGGATGAACCTCATCATCATTTTTATAGCAATACTTATAAGTAGTAAAACATTAACAAGCTAAAGCTCAATAAATTACAAGTGCTGAATATATTGGTGAAGAAATGACAATCGTTATAATAATTTTATCTTGCAGGAAACCTATAAAATGAGTATTTTTCTAAGCACAATATGATTGTTTACATTACAGGCAGCTGGTGAACTGTTTGAGTATAACAGAAAGTATTACATCTAAAATCTGCACTCACAAAAACAAGGATATAATATATACATCGGTATAATTAAATACAAATTAAAGGCATACAAATTAAGAAAAGAAATATACATTCGTATATTTTATACTGTTGGTAAGGTAATATAGTTAGTCTTTCTTCTTGTGAAAGCATTAGGATGATCTTAAGATTACATTTTGACAATTAATTTATAATTTATTTAATGTGACTAGGATCTCGTTTAACTGATTCATATTTTTTAAGAAAAAAACTACTAATGCAAAGAAAATTTGCTGGAAAACAATAAATTGAGTTTAATTATTTTGAAACATATATGCATAACAAAATTGAGTTTAATTAATTTGAAACGTGATGTAGTAAAGAAATATTTTATTTGACCAAGATATACTTGTAACTCTAAGATAGGTAGGCACAATGTTTGTGTTTAGTTGTAAGTACCTTAATTACCTAATAAAACTGAATATGTGAACTACCTAATGTGTATACTTTATTTTTAAACAAATTACAACAAGGTAAGAAAAACAGTGATAAAATAATGTTACTCCAAAGTTAGGTGTTCTGTTATAATAATATTTAAGACCCGAAAACAAGAGTGCTTTCACATGCATGCAATTAACTACCAACACTATTCAATTATGCCTTTATTAGGACTTTACATATTGGTAACAAAGAAACAATACAATGCTGAATACAATTACAATGTTGGACAATTCACACAAAATATCAAATTCGGAAAAAAACATATATGCATAACAAATTATTTTAAAAGATCTATATTGATAATAAATACTCAATTTCAGAACATTTCCATAACTTGCCTTGTACTTTTAAAGAATATAGTAGTTAAAGGCAATAAGGTCAAACCTCATACAAAATTATGAGTATATTTTATATGTGCTTTGGCACAATTTAATTGTATTTACGTAAAATATTAAAATTCTAGTGTATCTTTAGATTGTTCCATCCTATAGTTGGTAGTTGGCCAATTTACTTAATGGTCGTATTTTAAAAAGTCTAAAGTATTAAATCTAGAATTAAATCATTATTTATTTTACTATGATAAAAAAACAGTATTATCTTGGTTATTATTTGATCCGGTAATATTTGATTTAAGCAAAAGCTTGATATAGAAAGGACTTACATCAACTAGCTTAATTAATCATTAGTTAAATCTTAAATAGTTTTAATATGGCAAAACCTATGACTGTCTGAACTACACACACAGACTACAACTGAGACTTAAAAATATGATTATAAGTTGAGGTAGGTATAATTCTGTTGAAACAAATAAAATGAAATATCATAACAGTTTCTGGAGCGATTTGCTTAAGACAAATTATTGGAGATGTAAAATAGGGTTGTGTAGAAACTAATGCTTGTAATAACTGAAATTAAAAATGTTTTTATGATATAAGAAATATGCAATTCCTAAAGGAGGGAAAAGGAGATGTTTGTGAAAATATCGAAGGCGATAAACTGTGCATGTAAAGCAAACCAGGTAATATTTTTTGATTAAAATATAATAAGTGTCAGTTTTGTGGAATCAGTCAATAACAAGTAGGTAGCAATAGTAAGTATACCTTAACAAGCGTTAAGACAAAAGTGTAACGAAGCAGTCAACCACTTAAATGCATAATTATGTATAAATGCAAACATTTCTGATATAGAAATAAAACAAGTTTCTTTAAAAGCAAAGGAAGTTTATAGATGAACTTGATACCCTTATATATGCAACAGACCAAAACGTATATAGAAAAAAGTTAGGTACTATTCAAATAATAGTTCGAGCGTTAAGGCTATTTTTGCAGTCGTTTCCATCAAAAAAATTAGGCTCCATAACTATGATACCTCCAATATGTCGAGTGGAATGAAACCTTTGCCATAAGTGTCTGGTGACGCCTATCTATTTTTATCTAGCGTGTGAGTTTGATTTAATAACACACTTGCACATCTACTAAAGATATATGTTACTTACAACAATTTGTAGGTTCCTATGGATTTAAAAAAATACCACATTTTGAAATTGATACCACATTTGATACATCAAATATTTTGGGCCTTAGAAGATGATGCAAACCTTTGTAGGGTTAATAGGAAAAAAAATAGGTGTCGCAAATAGAAATCAAAGATAAGTTCAAAACATTGCGTTTTGACTGAGAAAAAATATATTTCTTTCGTGTACCTGAGGACAATGAGAGATTAATGATGAGTAGAGGTAATAAAGAGGTTTTAGTTAATCAGTCGAAATATGTCACTAGCTTGACAAACAAGAGTACATAAATGTGCTGTCCCAATTTTACACAGTATCTACCCACACGTTGAAGACAACTTCTTTGAATGAGACAGGTAATATTTTTGAAAACTACTTTTAATTTTAAGATTATTATTTTTTAACGGTATTAAAATGACAAGTTAAAAAAGTTTTTGAATATTGATAAACATGCTTTAAGGCAAAAATAAAACGAATAAATAATAGGTAGAAAAGTAAAGTTAAGAGAATATTATTATATACTTCCAGGCACTATTTGAGATGCTAAATGTTTTACTCACCTTTTTATTATTATTATAGAAAAGTTCATATTATTTTCTCATTAATACTTTACAATTTAATGTTAGATATTGAACTAATACCATTATTTAATCATAAGACAATAAAACCTTTAATGAAATAAATGTGTTACAGGTATTGGATGACTTCTTGAATGAAGAATTAAATTGAGCTGTTTAATTTGCAAAGCATCATTTTGCCAAGATTGTGAGTGGAAGAATCACATTGAATGACGAGGTAAGTGGTGAAGTGACCTATGTTTGTAGTCGTATTCATTACTTTGCAGTGTATTAGTGTAAGACATTAGTGTAAAAAAGTAAATTGATTTTATAATTTTGCTATCAAGATGCATGTTTGAAATGCATACCCTTAGTTATCTCATCTAGCATCAAAATACCATTGTAAAATAAAAAGTTACTTAGTTATAGGTCATAAGGTCTAAGCAGAGTTTTGCAGTATGTAATGGTAGTTCAAATAGAGACAAACAAATTTGATTTAAAAATATTACTAAAGAGTGAGATATCCTTGTGTTGGCAGCCAGCCAATTTATTAAAAAAGCGAATATAAAAAAGTATTTAAAACTAATCAAAAACAGCGGAGGGAGAGGATTCGTCACCCGGGGTAGCTAAAAAGCAGGAAAACCGGTTTAAATCATGCAAAGGACCCGTTAAGCTATCTGTAATATACTCATACTAATGCAAAGCTCAGCTTCAACCTTTTTCACTAGACTTACCTCCTGTTAATAGTACAGTTTCAGAGCTAATAAACAGCCTTTTATTCGTTTTAAGTATGATGTCTGAAACTGACACTTCAAGTTTACAGGGGAGAGGGAGGTGGGCTATGCTTGTTGAAAATTTAAATGTTTTTTTTGTTACAGGTACAAACAAGTTTGGAAGAAAAGAGAATGTTTTGCCAATAAATATGTTAGATTATTATGAACCTTGTTTATAAATAACTTAAAAAAATATGTTATTTTATTTACATGCACTCGCAAAAACATAGGTCTTAAAAAATAAATAGTGCCGATTTCAAGTTAATGCTACATATTATGCAGCGCCACCCAGATTTATTAACTTCTTTAAAATCGTATAGGACAATCGCATAGACTCACACAATGCGTAACTGCTATCCTACAAATAGTAAAAGTTTGGATGTTTGTTACGAAAAAACTGGAAATGGATGATATTTTGTAGAGAAGAGATATACCTAGATACGCGCTAATTCAAATACCTTGATTGTTAGATTTAAATATTTTAATGGCAATAGTGCTAATTGACCCTCATTCAATGGTTTAAATTTTAACAGCTAAATGAATTAATGATTTTGTATGCGACTGTACAACCTCAGAATGCTTAAGAATTGTTTCTTAAAATAAAACAAACTCACTCTTTGCACAGACGTTACAGAGATATTTAAAGCTTTCAAATTTTAAAAGCCATAAAGGTCGCTCATTATAGCCACCCGGCACCCATTCCGCACCGCCTCTTCTCGCACGGCGTCCACAGAGTGGTATCACTAATAAATGTCGCGCGGTCAACGAGTGGACGCCACTTAGTCCACGAATTTTCGCTAGGTCGACACGTGTGTACTTCGAATCACCTGGATCATACAATAGATTTTATTTACGAACTTTTTCGATATTATTTTCTTTATACGAAAGAGGGTGGGGAGCGGCGGCGCATCGCCAACACGCGTGAACCATTTGCCAATAAATACGCTTGTTGGCAGCCATTTTAGTTTAAAATCGAATACAAAAATTTAATATTTAGATTAGGTATAAACATTATGCCGCTATCAGTACAAGGGGAAAAGCGCGGGGGGTGCGCGGCGAGAATGCGCCATGCGGAGTGATCCAAAAAGCGGGATAAGCCGGTTTAAACCAAGCAAAGTACACGTCGCACTTGTAGCCTAACGTTACACTAACTCTATCTAGAAACACTCACACTAATGCAAAGCACAGCTTAAGAGCGCGCATAAACCTAGAAAAAAATCGAATGGAGAATGTTACTAGGTATGCCAAATCGCTTGAAATTTTGTCTCAGTAAAGCCTGTATGCATACAAATACACTAGTTTTTGTTGTAATCAAAAATACCCAGTAGTTTTGATTTTATAGGCATTCAAAGTTTCGAAAAATATCGAGTCCCGCTAACAGTCACGTGACCGCTTGTGACGTCTTACCACAACGCGCCAGCGGTGGCGCAGTTTTTTTTATTTTTTTATTTATATAACATTTAATGTATTATTTTTTTGTGTTTTCGGTCGCGTATTGGTAAATATAAATATTATTCGTTATTATACGTTAATAGTTTATAATTCTATTAATAAATTGGATATAGGATTCGAAAAAAGGTAATCGTGTAATCTATCTAAAATAGATAAATTAATGACTGCGCATTATTTATCAAGTAATAGTGATTTTGTTGCCGCCGAAATGTTTGATATGTTCCAAACTGTTTTATCAAAACAAAATAACCAATATAATAAAAATACTAATGGAAGAATGCAAGTCCAATAGTAGAAGTAGGTACCTACCTACCTATCATTATTTTTTTTACGTTAAAGACAACAAATCATGTATCATAGTTTTGTAGCTATAGGTAGGTACGTCCTTCTAATATTATAAATGTGAAAGATTGTGAGTATGGATGTATGAATGTTTGTTACTCTTACACGTAAAAACTACTCCCCCCCAAGTCAACTGGCAAGTGATATTTGCGATAGCGAGTGAATAGAAAAAATATGTATGAAACTGTCATGGTATTTTTTACCGCGGGAAAACTTCTCATTCCCACGGAAACCGACTTCTACGTGAACGGAGTCGCGGGCGGCCACTAGTATGTATACAAAGATACCGCTCTTCTAAGTAAATTTAAATAAATACATGCATTGATTTAGTACTAACTAGCTTTAGTTAGCAGCTTCGCCCGCGTTTCCCTCGGGAACTGTACATTTTCCCAGGATTAAAAGAAGCCTATGGATTATTTCAGTCTTCGTCCAGATCCGTTCAGTACTTTTTGTGTGAAAGATAACAAACACAATCTTCCGCGTTTATTATATAACTAGGAAGTAGGATACCTATACGATCTAGATGTAGTTGAACGTTACAGATGCACTTTACCTTTACTATTTTATTTAAGTAATTTAATTTATTTTTTATTGCAAATGTAGATGATATGAACTAAACCTTTTTTATTTATTTGTATTTTTAATAACAAATTGTTTAATGGTACCTATTGGTTATGTTCAAGTTAAAGGATTTGGTGATGTATGTATATATCCTTTGGAACTGTAAAAAACAACTTTTTCGGCGAATTGATAGTTGTATTTTTACATTTAGGCACAACACATGATTTCCTAGCAGTTGGATTAGACATTTTTAAAAGTATTTAGGTTTAATTTAGACGACAAGTGCTTGCGACCGCGAGCGTACTGAGTGAGCCAGACCGAGCCAGTTGTGGTGTGACGTCACACCGCCACCGGCAGCCCGCGTCGTGCGGTAGCAACTTATTTTACTTATAAATCGAAAACTAATTGACGCATCGAAATAATTCTTTCACCAGTATTTTTATTTTTGACAGAGAATATGAAGAGATAATAATCAAAATTTGTTAGCATTCTCCATTTCACCCGCGCGCCGCACGCGCCCCTCTCTCGTCCCGTCGTCCGGTGACTCCGATGCTACCGCGTGTTTAGAGCGATCGCGCACATTATACTTACCTAAAATAATCAGATAAATACCGGCTAAGTGAGTGCCGGATCACCTAGCTGTTGTTTGAAACGCTAAAAATACTTTTTGCTTGTAGTACCTAAATAATACGCAAAGGTAAGTAAGTGTATAATATATTTTTTTGTAATGTTGTTTTTAGAATGTGCTTCATTTACATTTACTTATATTTTTTTGTTCAGAATTCGTTGACTGATTTGTACCTGTACAGTCAGCACCATATAGTTTGTAACATCCAATGTAGTCAAATACTTGAAAACAACCAGAGTCCTCTCTTTCAGCGAATCAGCGTGTCATCACATTCATCAGAACATTCAGGTTGCTCTAATTTATCGTGGCGTGCAGGAAGCCTTATAGAAAGTCGCATTCAATCCCGTATCAACCAAAGCGCCATCAGTAACGTAGCGCTCAGGGTATTCACAATCTTCGGTACAAAGTAAGAAAACAACTTTATGCTTTATGTAATAGAGGTGTACTTTGCTTGACAGGCAGCGTGTCTAGATGAAACTGTTACGAGTATGACAGAAAACTTTATTTGATTAAAAAAATGTATTTATGAGATATAGAATAAGACGGGGTCTTAACTACTGGGCTCCCAGTTTTATAAAGAAGATATTTTGTTTGTAAAGGCATGCTTTAATACATACGTAATACCTACGTCTGAATTGAATGGTATCCATATGTGTTTAAATAAATATGTTACTAGGTTTTCATAAGTAAGAAAGAGTCAACAAAATTATCCACTGATCTAAGATACGAGAATTTAATTTTAGATTCTGTTTGACAGATTGAAGTCTTTTTTTAAGTTTTAGTGAAAATGTAAAGCATGTAGCTTAGTTTGTTTACTTCTAGCTAGCAGCGATGGTGTCAGGGCTGTGGCATCCGATAGACGATTCATGAGCATAGGTTTCATTTCAAGTTTAAGCAGTCTTTTTGAGAATTGAAATGACCTACTTTTTTTTTCATTTCTGGTCCAAAAGATGACTTCCAATGATTTTATTATTAAAAATTATTTTTTTATAAAAACTGAAACATTTTATTTTCATCAAGCAATTTAAATTATCATCACCATTCAGAAAGATGATCAAATTGCATTTCAATTCAAAGATACCATTTTAAATCGTTTAAATAATAAACACATACTAGAATATCATAAATTGTCAAGAGGTAGTAAGAGTATCAGTAGTTGCAATAAATGAGGATCCGAAGGAACATGCAACGTACGTTTTTTTATGTATATAGTAAAAATATTTAAATTATTTTAGTTTTTATCTGTTTCATGTAAATATTTGATTTCATTACTATATTAATTTTGACCCTCGTTGTCATAAATATTTACTGAAATTACTCAGTTGAAACTTAAACATTTATAAAGAAGTTGCCATGTTATTTTCTAAGTTATTAAATTGAGTCAGACTCGCGGGTTCCATATCATTATCTATACTGGTTTAAATATTTGTTGCTCTATCGGCAACGAAAATATATTATGTGAAAATTTCAACTGTCTGGCTCTCACGGCCTATGAGATACAGACTGATGTGCAATCGCACAGACAGCGGAAAATTAGTATTTGTGTCCCGATTTTATTCTTTGGGTACGGAACCTTACAAACAACATTCTCAAATATTCCACAAATTGGTTCATCGATACCTCTGATAAACCTTTTGCATCTTTCTTTGTTAACGGAGAGCATTAAAAGTGCAACATGCAAACGCGGGACTGGTCTCTAGTTTATTTTTAAAATCAACGTACTATTTTTATAGGCTGACATGAAATAAAATAAGTAGATAAATACTTATTGTAAAAATCAATATGTCACATGAACATTCTAGTTAAGGAGCTGGATGTTCATAAGTAAATAAAATAAGAACAAGTTAAAGTTTTAATTTTGTTTCATTATACGTGTATCAATATATTATTTATAAGTC
Organism: Emmelina monodactyla; assembly: GCA_916618145.1. Taxonomy (NCBI): domain Eukaryota; kingdom Metazoa; phylum Arthropoda; class Insecta; order Lepidoptera; family Pterophoridae; genus Emmelina; species Emmelina monodactyla. The sequence goes on along the minus strand of OU745304.1, from coordinate 6,258,131 downwards.
CTTGCTGTTCCTACTTGTCCACGAATTTATATTTTATTTTGAATACCAATGTATGTAAAGTAGGATTCAATAACCCTAATAACAATTTTATGATCGGAAATTATGACTTATTTACGCGCGGCAAATATTTATTTTAAGGAAAGTTGTTGCATTTGGCTCTTGCTTAATTATACGTCAAGAAATGATAGGTATCTGATGTGTAAAATATGAAACTTCTTTGAAGAAGGTTCAAATTTCAAACAAAATAAAAAATATTTAAAAATTTAGGAATAAAAATGTGTCTAGCAAAAAGTTAGAATGTTAACTGAACTAACTATTCTATGTAACTTCTTAGATTTACGCGATTGTTATTACTTGAAATTAAACTGTAAGCGTCGCTATACAAAACCTGCAGTCTGTGAGCATTCCATGGATAAGCCCAACCACTATCTAAGATTTGATACCGTTAAAATCCTAGCAAAAGAGAAACATTTTATCCCTAGGTTGGTAAGAGAAACTATTGAAATTATAAAACACCCTAACTTCAATAGAGAAGATGGTTGGATGCTATCACTAACGTGGGATCCAATACTTAGCAAAATAAAAAAGAACAACCAGCAGACAAATAAGCAGAAACACCAAGACACTGTCAGCGTCTATTGCGTGAACCCGAACAACTATGTGAGAAAATTACGAAACAGATGGCGATGAATTCTAAAAATCGTTTTTTACTATACTCTATGAAGACATCAATCTCAGTCTACCATTGACCACGGCATTTGTAAAAAGGCCGAAACGTCGGAAAATCAAAATTAATTTAATAAAACGCGTAAAAACCCGTTAAAATTAGTTTAATTTCACTATTCCAAGGCTCACTTGCTAAAACGTTTTAACATGAAATGCTAGTATATAAAATTGATTGTTCGGCGCCGACTGTGACTTTTTCCTGAAAGCTTGGAACCGGAAAACAAAAGCTAGAAAGTTTTTGAAGTTTGAAAACATAGGTTCTTACACACTTGTGCGTTCCTGGTTTATTTCTTGACGATTAGAAGAAGAAAGCGTATTTTTATATTTCGCTGGGCGCTTCGATATCGATGGCGCTTTGGTTGATGCGTAATTGAATGCAACTTTCTATAAGACTTTCTGGACGCTTCGATAAATTAGTACAACGTGAATGTCCCGATTAAATGTGATGACACTTTTTGATACGATGAAAATGATGACTGGGTGTTATCAACTATTTAGCTACAGTAGTCGTCACGAAGAATATGATGCTGATTGTAGGTACTGCACTTTTTGCTGGTGGTAAATAATTCGCAAAGGTAAGTATGTAATATAATAATTTATTTATAATAATGTTTTTTTTACTATGTGCTTTACACAATGACCTTTTTTTCAAAATGCGGTGTCTTGTATCTGTACTGCAAAGCACAGACAGAAAGAAATTGCAATAATATTATATATTGTGATTTATGATCTATTCATTGTAACTTGTCTTAAAAGCCATTAAAATCTATTTAAATTAGCCATGACATAAATTTTTAATTTCTAAAATACTCTTTTGCTAGCCATATTTTAAAGCTTTTTTTCATAGTCAAACAAGAATTAGAAATTAAAACGAAGATTTTTTCGGCCCCGGAGCACAGAAACACAGTCCTCTTGTCTCAACGGAGCGATCACAACTAAACCATGAAACAAAACATGCCTTAGATCCCAGGACAGGTGCGACAGACGAAAGCGTTCTGCGCGAAATAAAAACGTAGTAAGCGCCGAATAAGTTTTAATGTAATAACTCGTAAAGTATACATTATTTTCTAAAATCGCTAGTAGGGTCGCTGGGTAATATAATTTGATAGTATGTATTAAAATATTGGCTCAATAGTATGCATAATATTGGAAATAAATGAATAATAGTTGAAAATTAGAGCTAACTTCGTGATTTTTTTTTATCGAGAAAATTTTATTTTTTTATGTTTTCACTCTGATCAGTCCCTTGAAAATATGCTTTAATATCTATGGTATTTTTTTCGGGTAATTTGTGCCTTGTTTTTTAGGGTAAAAATACAAATTACGACTGGAAATTTACCTGTATACCCCCTCTTAAACCTATTGTTCTATACCCTTAAAACTCTAGAAGCCTTTTTATATAGGTAGCAAATTCATGTAATTTTTTGTAAATTAAACCATTTCGATAGACCTAAGAGATGAGGATTACAGCCTGATCTTCGGGACATAATCCTTACCGAACTATAACTCCGAAACTAGAAGACTTAGGGCGGGTTGTATCACAACGTGTCTGTCAACGTTAAAAATGGCGATAACCACTGTCAAGCTATAAAACGGGTTGTTTCACCAATGTCGGCCTTTAACGGACGTTAAAAATTAACGATTACGTTGACCGGCCATCCACCCACTGGTTAACGTAACTTTTCTCTTGTTGACACGAAATCTTTGATGAAAAGATTTTATCAATACCTACCTATGAATTCTGTTTTATTTTCATATATTTTAAATGATAGTAATGATTTACTTTTTAATGTCAACTCGAATAACATTGACGAACAGTTTTTTTTTGTGACGCTTCGTATTTGACGTACTTAAACACCGGATGTAATCGTCAAAAAGTTACGTACCTACGTATGATACAACCCGCCCTTAATATTTTTTTATTTATGACAAGTTTTTAGCTTTTTCATTGTAATTTCAAATAAGATTACAGCTTGAAATTAAGCTTGATTATAAAAAAAATCTCCTATTATATAACTCTGTCTGTCTGTTACGCTTTCACGCCTAAACCACTGAACCGATTTTGATGAAATTTGGCATGAAGATAATAACTCCGAAACGAGAAGACTTAAAATCAAATAAAAAATCCCTATTATATATGCGAAAGTAACTGTCTGTAACGCTTTCACGCCTAAACCACTGAACCGATTTTGATGAAATTTGGTATGAAGATAGAACCGAACTTGAGTAAGAATATAGGGTAATTTTTACCGCGGGAAAACTTCTCATTCCCACGGAAATTCCACGCGAACGGAGTAGCTGGCGACCACTAGTATGCAATAAAAAAAATCAAGTTGTTCTTAATATTTATTTAATCTAAGCTGTGGCCTCTGGTAAAGTGGTGATAATATCAGAATCTCCAGGATCTGTAATAGCGAGTGTGCACACCCTGTAGTACTTTCCGCAGGCAGTTCCCAACTCAATGTTGTTTCCGCTGTAGTGATGGACTCCGGTCTTGGCCAGGAGAGCATAGTACTCAATTTCTGATTTCCTAAAACAATACTTTGAATTAGTATAACTATATGTAAGACAGTTGGATGTGATTCACATTTTTACATTGAATCTTCTCACCTGATAAGGGTTCAGCAATTTAGGGTTCCTAGACTACTCCATAGGTTTCCCATAAAATTGATACCAATAAAAACATTATTGTAAGATACTTCTTAACCAATTAAACAACCTTTAATTTATGTTAATGACAATTTACATTATGTTTTTACTGTATCTTTATATGGAAACCATACTTCTTAGTCTAAGACTCCATATGCTTTCCTTTCACCTAAATGGGAAATCTACTTCTCGGTAGTCTCACCTTAGAGGAGGGGCATTCTTGGCAATGATGATCAGCTTAGCTTTGCCTTGCCGGAGGGTCTTCAGTGTCTGCTTGTAACCCAGGCAATACTTGCCAGACTTCATAACAAGCGCCAAGCGCGAGTTGATAGACTCAATGGTCTTTTTCTGAAACAAATTAATAAGATATTAAGTAAAAGTAACCAAATAACTAAAACACAGACCAACTCTCAAGGTACTTGTACATAACCTAAAATGTTTGAAGTTATCTCAACCCCGCCAATTAGCAGAACTGACGAGCCTATCAAACCCAAGATTATGTAGGACCTATGTGTTGAAGATTATTCATTATTTTATAACGAATAACCATGCTATAAGTCCTAATTTTGTAACACGTGTTTTACCACTCACCTGTTTCTTTGCGGCCACCATTTTGAAGAGTGTAAAGAATTTATCTGAAGTGAAACAAAACAAAGTTAACGCAAATGAGTTTAATTAATGTATTGAATTGAAGTAGGTTTTTCTAGAATACAGAAATTAATATTAATTCACAACATAATCACCAACCTTCAGCACACCGAACGCGTTGACAAAAGAACGAGAACGAAAGAGGGAAAGAATGGTTTACTTATGAACGAACGAAACGAATGAAAGAGCAACTGATTGAATGAGCGACTAATGACAAGAACTTGAACACGGTCTGAAATTGCTATCAGCGCCCTATGCACTATTTGCGTGCAAACGGTTGGACCATTAAACGATGTGTGTACATCTCTGAGCAATCTGACGTCATTATTGCCGTCTTCGTTCAATGGTTATGGTGCCAACAAAAGATAAGTAGTGTGATGGAAATAATTATATTGTTTAATGTAAATATGTATAGCAGATTTATCGAAAAAACTTAAAAAGCAATTTCACTGAATCATATTTAACCACCTTTTATTTTGACATAACGTTCTAACACATGTTCGCAACAACTTTAGGAATTGGACCGAATTGATTTCAGTGCTAACGATTGTTAGTAATGAAATGATGTATGAACGGCGCATTTGCACGCTTTCCAAAATTTTCACTGTATTCTATTAACGGACCACAGCAATATATGATTTTATTAACATCATCATCATTACATAGTTTAAATCCAAGTCGCTTATTGCGTCTGTATGTTTTTCCGTTATCTCCTCCTAAACTAAGTAACAGATTTTAATGCGGTTTTCGCCATCTTTTAGGAATTTATTCATTTAAATTTATAAATATAGAACATTCGAAAAAAGTTTCTTTAAGTTAGCCGAAATTCAATGTTTCTTGATCAAGTCGGCCAAAAATACACCATTGAGATGAGTGGGCGGGTCGCTAGTAAACAATAAGACAATTATTAAAATAATAGAAAATGAAAGTAAAGAGTAGTTTCATTTTGTATAGAAAGAGTGTAGGTAAGTGTATTTTGCTAAATGCCTTTGTCTTAAACATACTTATTGATGATTGATGACAATTACTATAGCTTTATATTGAAAAACATATCTAATAAAACGATTTTAGAGTTACGTGCTCACACTCCGAGCACCTGAACAAGAATGTGCCTGGGAGGAAGCCGTCGACATTCCATTGTTTACTCTTTAAATACTATTCGAGAATTCTAAATAAAATAATAGCTGCCAGTATTTAAACAAAAAGTTTCCTACCTAGCGTGGTTATGCACCTTACACAATTGATGGTTGATTATCAGCACAGAATTATCAGGCATCATCAACTTGATACGTAAGTAGTATGAAGTAGTATCTCATGTTAGTCTGTGGTCATTCCTTTTCGTCCGTCTGTTGCAAGAGTTGCTATGTATTTTGTGCATACAATGTCTCCAAAACGTTTTTTTTTTGAGAAACTCTATAACCATTATAAACATTTCGTATTACTACATAATTACAATTATTTATTTTATTTTTTCTCTAAAATATCTTAAGTGCAAGAGTAAGGCCCTTGAACGAATGAATTTTAAAAGTTGTAGGTACCTACAGCTTAGGTTAAATTTACAATCAATCAATACCTTAGAATCAATACCAATCATTTGATCCATGTTTGATTCATCCCTACTAATATTATAAATGCGAAAGTAACTCTGTCTGTCTGTCGGTCTGTCTGTCTGTCTGTCTGTCTGTCTGTCTGTCTGTCTGTTACGCTTTCACGCCTAAACCAATTAACCGATTTTGATGAAATTTGGTATGAAGAAAGAACTGAACTTGGGAAAGGACATAGGGTACTTTTTACCGCGGGGAAACTTCTCATTCCCACGGGAAACCGACTTCCACGCGAACGGAGTCGCGGGCGGCCACTAGTTGGTCATATTTTAAAATACAAAAAAAAAAATAGATAGGTACCTAACCATGTAGGTTGTATCGGTTCACTGACCAAACAACGTAAGACAAAATAATGACTTGAAAAATAATGATATAGGTAACAAATAATCATTTGACAGACATCCTATTTAGCAAACATATTATTTTAAATGTAGATACTTAATCATTTGACAAAATACTTAAGTACTTACTCATTTTTCAAATGTTTTACTTTGTAAACTGTTCAAATGTTAAAGTAACGTTCCTATAATTTATTTTATAATAAGTATAGGTGCACATCGACAAAGTAGGTACTTACTTACCTTAAAAGTTGTAGTTCCGTTGCAACCCACACTCTTGTCTGTATTGGGCCCATCTCAATATTTCTAGTATAGTTAAAACCTTGATTACTGCAAACTGCTTGTTTTGTTATTGTTACCTACGTTTTCCTATCATTTTCATATCAAAAGGTATTTATCCACCGTAGCTTATTAACACGCAAAAAATATATAAATAAAGGTATCAAATCTTTCCACTCTATACTTAATACTTAAACTTATGCACAACTTTTTATGCTGAAATAAAACAAATTTATTATTGCAGCGTGGGAAAGCTCCGTAGGTGTAGGGTAAACACAAAGAAATAAAATTAAGCATCGTCATCATTTGGAATTTTCTTAAAAAATTATGCATCGGAAATGAAGTTTGAGAGCTTGAGTTTAAAAACCTAAGTGTGCCCCGCGGTATTTTCTATAGTACTTTACTTACATACTCTTTACTTTTCTGTCTTATGGTTCACACAGAGCTATTTTATATCAACCTGATAACGAAGAAGTAAAGGTAACTTTACCCCAATGGAAGTGCTACTTAACAAGCGACGAAGTTGCACCCGAACAGTCGAATTGATGCAGGTAAGTTTATGATATAAATTAAGAACATTGTATCCTTTTATGTTATTTTATTAACACGTAATTCACATAGGACTTTTTTCAAATTGGTGCACAGTATTACTTTGGGGATGCAATTTAACTCTCTTAGAAGCCAGGCCATTCCAAGCTTAACTTGTAGGTATCCGTGCAATTTTCATACCTAAAACAATATGCGGGATAAGAAAAAAAAACACAAATAGGTAATACCTGCTCAAAACTTTCAAAACTCACCAAGGCATGATCGATTGCCGTCGCCAAAAGGTTAAAAAACTAGACTTTTTTTTAATTTTCGACACTCGTTCTGGACTAAATGTATCAGGGTCAAAGTTTGAATCTTTAAAATTATTCTCATCACGTTGTAGAGAGCGTACACCGAAATTATTACCATGACGTCTTTCTCTACTTTGACGTTACCGACAGGCAAAATTGTTTCTTTGGTTCATTTCCGTTGTAAAAACTCATGTACTTAGATGGGTATTTTCCCATCGCTTCGTTTATTACCTACTTGATCCATATACCTACGTTAGCTCGACATCGCTTAAGGTTTGTTTTTGCATTTATCAAAAACTTTGTCTATTTCTGTATGAACTTTAGACAGTATATCAGGATTAAAAGAAAGATCTAAAAGTGAAAAGTGCAAGGCGGCAGCAAGAAATTACATGAACGCCTGAGCTGCTAAAACTTCATTCGTGGGTTCGATCTTATAACCACTCACTGAATCGTACATTTCACCAAATTTCTGTAGTTCCATACACATATCCTTAAAGTCATTTCTCTTGTCATCATTTTGTCTTTGAAATGTAAGGACCTTCTTCATAATTGGTACCAAAAAATTAGGTTTCGAGTTCTCCTAATTCAATATTTATTTTAATTGTTCGTTGGTTAAATGTTGTTTGTATCTATTGATGTAGAAAAGCTGCCTACAAGAGGTGATGCGCTAATTAGAAATAACCCTGTATAACGTGTGACATTTGTTTGATACTCGCAATTTTGAACAAGGGCGATAGTTTTTGACGCGGCAGTTTCCACCGGGAGAAGTTGTCCATAAAAAGAATATTGTCGGCTAATTTGTCATTAGGATTAGTAAAAACACCTTTGTCGTGAAAGTTTTGAAATTCAGGTTTAAGTTTCGATATTTTTGAAATCTCTTAAAAGTAGCGCTGGCTGTGAACCGAGATAAATGCCGATACAAGGCTCATCTGGATGTTTGTCGTACACCTTTTAAAGCACTTCTGCGAATGAAATGTCTCCTTTCATGAACTTCCACATTGTGCCATCATCGTGATTAGGTACATTTCTGTCTTTCCAGAAATTGATATTTTGTGTTCTATAAATAACTTACGTAATACGTATCAAATCTTAGATGGGCTTGGGCTTATCCAAGCAATGTTTACAGACTGCAGATTTTGTAAAACGATAGGTAGTTTTTGACATCAACGACATGTTTTTAACTACGAGTTGTAACATTCCATATTGTACGGCCGATATATGGATAAAAATCCTTTAAAAATAGATTTATTTCAAGGAAGCCGTTTATCTTATTTTTAATTTTCAAAGTGCATAATACGCAGCAGGAAACGTCTAAACAGTATTACCCCCTTATTCATCAATGCAATTTTAACGTCTTTTAATTAAAATTTGTTTTGACTCATTGACGTAATGCAGATATCTCTTTTTTTGCGGTCCAATAAAATAGGTACCAATTAAACCAAACATGTATTTTAATAAACTCAAGATACATACAGATGTATTTGTCTATACAATTGAAACTACCTACTTATTTAAGGACTCAAGTTTATACATAACAGATTTGATGTTTCCATTGATGTCGTCTACAGCGTCTTGTACAAAACTTTGGATGTTCGATTCCACCACCTTTATAATGACGGTGTTGAAAAGTCGCACGAAGACATCCAGCACTGGATTGACGAGCCAGTCAGTCAGAATGTTGCCGGTGAGCCTGGCCTTTATTTTCCTGACAAAAAAAAACAAAATGTTGAAAATAGTTTTTCATTGTGTTCAACTATTTATTACCTACAAATAGGTGTTCGGTGAAATGTTAACCGGAAGGTTTACCTACAGAAAGTAGAGGGAATCATTTAGTACCTACCTATTTAAACAAACACTTCTCCGTTGCCTTATATTATACAAACAATAAAAAAACTATAATATAAGAGTAAAACGATCGATACCTATATTTAGAATTCAGCTTTAACTACCATAAATGTCAGAATTTCTAACTGATTTACAGAAATAGGTTTCATCATAATCATACTTACTTATATTCTCTAAGACCTGACATTTTTTTTAAATTTATATTTGACATACCTACTTATTTTAATTTAATTGACATATTGCATAACTTGTATAGGTTGAATATGGTGTTCCTGTAATTTAATTTAATTTGACATCTGTAATTACCCATATTGAAGCAATAAACGATTTTGATTTGATTTTTGATTTGATTTGATTTGATAAAGTAATTAAAATATTTAAAATGCCGCCCTACCAACTAGAAGCTGCTTACTGGGCGGACAAATTTCAGTTAACTGACACAAATACAAATGAAAACCTTTTAGACATCTATCTTAGAAACGGTGTTAACGTAATTGACAAATTATATAGAACTAATGGCTACCCACGACTTCGTATAATTTGCTTTTAAATAATATGAGCAAGGCAAACGAGCATGCGGATCACCGCCGCCCATGACTACCCGCAACCCTGTGGATGTTGGGGGTGTATTACTGAGCCTTTGACAAAATTGGGCACCGGATACCGCACTCACCGAACGAAACGCAGGAACATCGTCCCTACTTCACGTCGGTTTTCTGTGCGACGGTATTTCACCGGTCGAGTCAGCCCAGTAATCGCTGCAGACAGAGCCTACAGCTAGACTCTACCACTCCAAAAAGTTTAATTAAACGTGGAATTATTTTCACTCCGAGTTAATAATTACTTAAATATTTAATTGTTTTGGGAAACGTTAAAAATATTTGAAAATGTACGTTACGACACAGGTATATAAGAGGGTACTCTAAACTAAAACAAATGTAGCATGTCAAGTAATTTTTCAATTGAGTGAATGTATGACAAGCTAATAGATAAATGGTACCTATATTTGTATCAAACGTTCATAAACATTAGACATTTTTAAATAAAAACGATATAAACTAGGTACCGACATTGTGAGACAGGGTTAATTCGTATATTCTCTTTTGAATAAAATATCGTTGTTCTTATTATTAAAAAAAAATAAGACCTAACTTATGACCTGAAGTAATGTTACCTTTAAATGGGGTCCGCTACGTAGTTTCGAATGCCGTTTGTGCGATACACGCTGGTGCGATTTTTTTTTCGAATTAGTCGAATCCACAAGCATTCGAGCGTATGAGGCAGTCAAAACGTTTTTCGAAACAACGTCGTTCGCGACTACGTTATTCGAGTCCATAAGCTTTCGAACCTATGAAGCAGCGGAAAAAAATTCGCACCAGCGTGTATCGCACAAACGGCATTCGAAACTACGTAGCGGACACCTTTAAGGGAAATTATGTAAAGATTTAAATAACATTACAATATTGCAGTTTATAAATTTCATAAAAAAACAAATTGTTTTCCATCACTGAATAGGCAAAGGCATTTAATACCGAACTCCCTAATTCATTTTAATCACATATCAATAACGATTAAACCTTAAACAAACAATCTTTATCTATAATACAGGTGTAATGAATCTTTCCTAACAAATCTATATCTTGTTAATTTATCTTAAACACAGTAACTGATTTGATAAAAAAATAGATTTATTGCGTACTTATGGTAAAACTATACCTACGTTAAAAATAAGATAGGTATGAAATAGGTAGAAAGAAGAATTTTATCTATTTATTGAATAAAACATAGTTACATATCTAACTGTCTTATAAATCAGTGATATCCGTAAATATCAAATGCTCTCGGAGTTATTTCAATTGAACAACTTACCCCAGCAGCTTACACCATCTATTATTATATCTTAATGTATAGGTGTACATCTTCGCCTATCTAGCTTTTACTATTTCTAGATACTTAATCATGGCAAACATAAGTTGTTGCAATTTATGTTAACTTATCGCCATAGTCTTAAAGCAATCAAAAAGCATAACTTTACTAATCAAGGGCTGATTTATCAATTAATTGTCAGATAAATACTTACCGACTGAAAAAAAGTTTGTTTTCATTGTCACTTTACTACATAGTACATATTAAAGAAAAGTCGCTTTCTCTGTCTGTCCTTATGTATGCTTATATCTACTACTACGCAACAATTTAATAGATAGAGTGATTCAAGAGGAAGGTTTGTATGTGCGAGTATATTAACATATGTAAGTAGTAAAGGGAAAGGGATTTTACTCCGAATTTAACGCAGCCGAAGCCGCGGACAAAGCTAGTCATAGGTACATATTTCATATATTTATATTCGACGTGAAACGAAATCATACTGATTTTCTGTTAGATAAGTATTTAATAGAGCTTACCCTGTATCTGCCAGTTTGAATTGTTGAATTTGAATTTCGTCGTTATTAAAGTCAATAAGTAAATCGACTATCACTGAAAAACGGTTCAAAGAAGCCTTGATGCCACCTGTTGGTCCAATATTCATCACTTGCACAAGATATTTGTAAACGATCTGAAAAATTAAACTTCGTCAGTTAGCTGATATTGAAGGTATTGAGAGGATATCTAGTTTAAGTAGGTATAATAAGGAAAACCTTACTTGAAGATCAGAAAATTTGATTTTCAGTTTTAGTCGAAGCATCTTAGCGAAGTAACTGACTGTTTGGTCGCCATCGCGTGAAATATTCACAAGCCCGGTCATTGAACCATCGTGGATTTTAAGCCAAGCACTATAAGTGATGAGGAGGGGTTTCTGAAACATACAAAAATAGAAATACTTATACTAACATATTTTTTACCTCCTTTTGTATAGCATGTACCTATGTATAGGTATATTGCTACATATCAAATCTACGCAGTTCAGTACTTACCACTTCAAATCCTTCAATAAGTTCAGGTAATTCCATAGGATCCAATCCAGATTCTACGAAGAAGGGAACCAAGAGCGACAGAGTCTTGTCCAAGTATTCGTTTACATCTGCTGTAGTACCGAGCCCATCCCACCTAGGTCTGAAAAAAGTGAAATAAATACCTACTTAAGTGACATTTCCAAAAAAAAAAATTTAAAAAAGTTAATGTCAATATTATTATGAACTAATATACCTTTTCCCAATTAGACACACGGCACCGGCCAAACTTCTTTAATAAACAAAAAAATACTTACAGTTTTAACGAATTTCCATGTATTTTTCGTCTAGCTGAAATAATATCAGCCGACGCCAACAAAAGTGTTAGCAATAAAGCACTGTGTATTCTTAACATTGTGTAGATTTGAATAAAAACTAGAAATTCCAATGAATATTCTCTAATTTATATTTAGATTATTTAATTTAATCAACCGATAAGCTATTTTATCGTGACGAGAAATCAAAGCTGATTAACATAATTAACAAAGAAATTATATTAATAAATCAATTGTTTAGTAGATAAATATGTATCTTGTATAGAATATTGTTAGATACCTTTGTTTAACTGTAAAAGGTATTAAAATGATAGTGACAATAAGTGAGTTCTTTTTATTTTACCACCCCAAGCGACGTTTTGTTTAATAATCTCACACACATTAATTATATCTAAGTATTAGATTTCAAAAGAGATAAGTGTTAATCGCTGATAAATATAACTACCTAAATGTGCCTACATTCCTCAATAATAAGAGTTAGAGTAAGTATTTACTTATTTTTTAGTTGATATAACTTAGCTAAAAACACAAACACAAAAAAAAATGAATATGAAGGACATGATGATTGATTATTGTATATTTGTTACAGCGAGATAATTCTTGAATAACAAAAGATAAAGTAAAATTGTGTATGTAGAATTCAAACAGTAGAGTGAAAGTCACTTATTTCGCGTCGCCTTCATTGCTATGGTAATTCCCTTTAGTTATAATTTCTCATATGTTCCTTTAAACGAAGTTTGTCAAACGATTCCAAATACGTAATAACATGGCGGAAGTTGCTGTTCAAGTTGTCCAGGACTTCTTGTACGGAAGAAAGGATGTTAGCTTCAACAATCTTAATTATGACGTCATTGAAGATTCTTAGGAACACGTTGATCAAGGGGTTCACTAGCCAATCAGTCAATATGTTCCCGGAGAGTTTTGCTTTCAGTTTGCTGTGAATTCAAGGAAAACGATTTTTTAACGCCATCCCGGGATCAAAGCGGGACAACTGGACAAAGTAGCATGGGGAAAAAAATATTTTTACGAAGGGAAACAGTAAAAAAATAAGGCGTAGAAAATAATGAGAAAAAGTCTTAAGAGAAAACAGAAATTCTTAGGGACAAAATACTATTTCGGAAAAAGTTAAAATGTTTTGCCACTGCGTTAAAAACACAATTCCACCATTGTGAAAACAGTGCCCCATTTACCTAATAAGTATTCAGACATGGTAAAACTTACCCGGTATCTAATAACTCGAATTGTTGAAGTTGAATTTCATCGTTGTTAAAATCTAATAAAACATCAATGGCAACTGAAAAGGAGTCCAAAGTAGCTTGAATCTTTCCAGTGGGGCCAATTTTCATTACTTGGACAAGGAAGTTGTATAAGATCTGAAAATAAGGAGGAACTTTAATTATAACTTACCTATGTATATTTAAGTATATGAAATTCGTGTGGAAATGAGTTTCGAGTTGTATTTTTGAACTTTTTTTATCTAACAAATAACAAACTTACTTATATGGTTTAAGTTTTGAGCAACTTACTTGTAGATCTCTAAATTTGAGTTTCAGTTTGATTCGGAGCATATTTGCGAAGTAACTGACAGTTTGGTCTCCATCCCGAGCTATATTAACCAAGCCTGTCATGTATCCGTCGTGGATTTTTAACCAAGCACTGTAAGTGATGAGTACAGGTTTCTGTAAAAATAAAAAAACTTGTGTTAGTAGAAAACAATTTTGGTATCCATGTCTATTGGTTTTGTATAATTTTCTCTGAGCTAACTAAGGGGTTTCATAACGGTTTTTGAAATATAGAAGATACCTATTGTACCTAGAAGATATCTATTGTATAATAATCATATCGGTCAAAGACCTGTCTAGTTTTAGTAGGTAATAGTAATACCACTCAACGACGCAAGGGTCGTAAGTAAAGCTTTAGAAATAAGAAGCCAATACTTTATATTATTTTTGGTTCAGCCTTAAATGAGACATGAGTATTTTTCATAACGATTTAAATTAAGCTCTACACCCAAATTAGGACTCTTTTGTTGTTACGTTATAAGATACTTTTTTTTAACAAATGTTAATAGGTACATACCACTTCGAACCCTTCGACTATTTCTGGTAAAGCCATAGGATCCAAACCATTTTTTCGTATTAGAGGAATTACAAGCGCTAAAGTTTCATCTACATAATCATTTATATTAGCCGTAGTACCGAGGTCACCCCATCTATTTCTAAAAAAAAACAAACGATGAAATATAATTTAATTGTATAAGTCTTCGAATAAAAACTTTTTGTTTTGGTATTTTAATAATATAAATGTTGAATGAAGTATATTTTAATATTGGGGTAGTATTAGTTTCTCGAAGCCAAACCTAAATTCCAGTACCTATTCATAAACACTTTTTAACCTTCAACCTTAGCTGCTCCGACATGAAACATATAACCGGTGTAAAAATACCACTTCCGAAGCCTGAAACCATGTATTCTTGAGCCGCAATAGTAACTAAATTCACCAACAGCATACCCAGAAAACTCAATAAAAAAGTTATTAAGGATTGAAAAGTCATATTCTCCACTTTAAATCATCGCTCACACATCAACTGTCGGTTCAGGTGCGATTATTTACATTGCAAATTGAATTAAACCCCTATTTAGTTTAAAATCATCGCAAAATCTGATAGTATTAATGGAATTTTGGAAAACTGCGTTAAAAAAATATTTTTTTATCATAAAATTATTATTTTTTGCTCAAAACGTAACCAGTACCCCTCCAGCAACGTCCATTTTTTGTTTTCGGAAGCAATTCTTTTACACCCCGTATGTACCTATTGCTAATATGGTTTTCTAGTGTGTTTGATTATGTAAGGGAAAGTTTTACGGTAGATCTGATGGATGGTGGTGGTAATGTTAAATTTATTTATTTCTAAATAACAAAACTGCACAAATAGCAACTTACAGTTTTTCCAATGCATTATTGCGTGGTGTATTTGGTGGTGAAATGACATTAGCCGATGCTAATGAAAATGTCAACAAAACAGCACTAAAATATTTTAAACCTATCATTGTGCGAGTTTAAATGTATTTAAGATGTACAATAACAAGAAATTACGTCGATGATTAAAGGTACTAATATTTATACAAGAGGTAATCAGTCGATAATGACCGTTTATCATATGAGTAATGGCTCAATTCCTAAATCAAAGCCGATTAAGATAGATCCTACGATTGATATCGCAAGTTTGGTAAAAAGCAGTTGACGTACCTATTGAACGCACGCATTGCTTACCAAACTCGCTAAGTGGCGTAAAATATTTATCAAATTACTCTCCAAAATAGGTAGTTTGTACGCAGCTACTAAAAAACGATTGCGGACAAAATATTGCCTCAAACTTATGACGTTAAAGAACTGGTGCATAGTTAAGGTGAGACTGGAAGGGCCCGTTAATTTGAGGGAAATTAGAACTAAACTTACCTAGTATGTGTACACAATAACACTTAATTACCTACATATGGAAAAAGACATTAATTATATTCAAAGTATGCAGAGGTACGTAGGACACATAACTTGCCCTTAGCCTTAACACAGCAGCTAAGATATAATCCACTTAGAGTTAAGACGTGGTAGGTAACTTCAACTTCTTAATGCTCCCCGTAACAATATTAGTAGTCATACAAAAACAGGGATGTCACTTTAGTGAAATTTTTAAATTTAAAATTTAAAGACTAATTAATAATTTATTAAAAGTTTGTGGTTGCTCTAGCAAACTATTTAAAAATACTCACTGCATTAAGCTGCTATATTTTCCATTTGTGCGAAGTATTTTGGAGTATGGTTGTGTTATTTCGTCACCGCAATATCAATACAGTTAAAATAGAAAATATTCAAAAGAAATTCTTTCTTATTTAAACTAGATATAAATAAACTAACTTACTGAATAATTATGCAGATAGTTGTGATCATTACAGATTTCTTACATTAAATAATCGTCTACTTTTAACGGAACTCATGTTGTTGTATGATATAATCAATGGCAAAATAGACAGTCCGCATTTGTTAGGTGAATTTTTTTTTTATATTCCATATGTTCGAACTAGACACGCCAAATTATTGAATACTCGTGTGATACAAACTTTGCTCAAAATTCTGTTTTGAATAGGTTGTGTATACATATTTAAAGTTATGAGGGGGACAAAAGTGGCTTCAAATGGTTCGGGTAAATAGGTACACATGGCGCGCTGTCAGCCTGTACTTGGCTTGACACACTATCGCGTGTCTAGATAATAAGTTTTTATCTTAAATTGATTTATTTCAACATGATTGAAAACAGGTAGTTAAGGTTGTTAGGCATTGAATGTTTAAGTATACTTGCTAAATAAATAAAAAAAACATGGAAGTTTTATATCTACGTTGGTGGTAAGTTTTTGGGTGATAGAGACGTAAAAAAGAATAGTGAAAAAATGATTTTTCGTATGTCATAGTAGATGATTTTCCGCAACGTTTTGTCCTTACTTACCTCAAAAATAGTTCATATAATCATTTGCAAAACTAAAACGCATAACATGACAATGCACGTAACTTTCCGAGGACTGTTTCGTGCCCAAGACAGCCCTACTCAAGATTTTACCAGTCCATGTAATGTATTCGCCGTCTTACCTCTATCTTATTATGAATATTGATTTTCCCATGACGCCGGCGGTAATCCTCTGGCTCAGTTATAAAAGCGTGGAGCGCGATGAAGAGTTGCGAGTAGCCTTCATCGCCTCGGCTCCCAACACGGGAACGGTTATAGAATAAAAGACTGGAGTAGTTCGTGCAGCGATTTTCTTCAGTATTTTTGATATTAACCGTCGCGTCGAGGCGGCCATCCTTTTTTATTTAGTAAGTATTTTTTATTTCATCAATAATGTCTTTTTCAGTTGTTTATTAAGTGTGGAATTTAAATCAGCTCTTCCGGAATTAAAGAGGTTCTTAGCATAGGCTCTCAACAATCGTATTCCATTGCAACGACAGTGGGATCGTTGTTAAGTCCTTAAAAGCAAGCAAGGGGCTTATCCTTATTCACAAACGAAACTAGTAAATATGTTACACTCAACTAACAACAAGACAAGGGCGTCAAAACAAGTGCTTTATCATTCGTTTGTTTTTAGTTAACCAGTGTAGTGTGGTGAGATGACGATAATGAACCTGGACCCGGGTCCGGGCGTGGCGGCGCTGCAGGCGTGGGGCGGCCAGGTGGCGGCCTACGGCGCCTCCAACCAGACCGTCGTCGACAAGGTGCCGCCGGAGCTACTGCATATGGTGGACCCTTACTGGTAACATTATTTCTTCTATTACATCACATTTCTTCCCAGAACCTGAACTAAGCGTCGTATGCAGAATTGTTTGCTTAATTTTTTGGCATGGAAAGTTTTCTTTGTATCCAAAATGATATCTAACTTGAAACCACCAGGTATCAATTCCCTCCTATGAACCCTCTTTGGCATGGTCTTCTTGGTTTCACGATTGGGGTCCTCGGCTTTGTTTCTATCACTGGCAATGGCATGGTTATCTACATCTTCACTGCAACTAAGGTATTACTCGCTGCATTATTGTTAAAAACTTATAAAACCTATTTTTATTTACTTATGTCAATATTTTCTTGATTTTTTCTAAAGAGTCTCAAAACGCCTTCAAACTTGCTCGTCGTCAACTTAGCTTTCTCGGACTTCCTCATGATGTGCTGCATGTCACCGGCTATGGTTATAAACTGTTATAATGAAACTTGGGTTTTTGGTACGTCAACTAAAGAGGTATTCTTAATTCGTAATTTGATTGTTTCTTCTAAGTTTTTATTCAAATGCAGGTGCATTGGCTTGTGAACTGTACGCATGTGCTGGTTCATTATTCGGTTGTGCCTCAATTTGGACAATGACGATGATTGCATTCGATCGATACAATGTAATTGTGAAGGGTATAGCAGCCAAGCCAATGACAAACAACGGCGCGCTGTTACGAATCCTTGGCATCTGGTTATTCTCATTGGCCTGGACTCTTGCTCCATTTTTCGGCTGGAATAGGTAAAGACAAATACCTAACAATAACAAGGCATTCAAGTTAGGATGTATGAATAAGATTGCTTTTTTTATATTGTTCTATGCAGATATGTACCAGAAGGTAACATGACCGCCTGTGGAACCGACTACTTGGCCAAGGACTGGTTAAGCCGCAGCTACATCTTGATCTACTCTGTCTTCGTCTATTTCATGCCGTTGCTCCTTATCATCTACTCATACTTCTTCATTGTGCAGGTTAGTCGAGAAATATTGTGAATATAATATTTTGCTCATTTCCTGTAGCAGACTTACTTAATTACAAAACCAATCATATTTCAGGCCGTATCAGCTCACGAGAAAGGAATGCGAGAACAGGCAAAGAAAATGAATGTTGCATCTCTGAGGTCCTCCGAAAATGCCAACACCAGCGCCGAGTGCAAACTGGCTAAGGTAAATTAAAACTTAATAACAAATAAATATAGTTTCAGAATAAACAGGTTTTAACATGCAAATTTATCGTCACAGGTTGCTTTAATGACTATCTCATTGTGGTTCATGGCATGGACTCCTTACTTGGTGATCAACTATACCGGAGTGTTCGAGAGCGCGCCCATCAGTCCTCTCGCTACAATCTGGGGTTCACTCTTCGCCAAAGCTAACGCTGTATACAATCCTATTGTATACGGTATCAGGTGAGCTAAGGATACATTTTGTATGCCTTTGTTTGTCTAGTGAACATATAGATAATTTGTTTTCTTTTCCAGCCACCCTAAATACCGGGCGGAGCTTTACAAGAAGTTCCCGTCGCTCGCGTGCCAGGCATCGCCCGACGACGCCGGTTCAGTAGCGTCCGGGGCCACGGCAGTCTCAGAAGAGAAGCCCGCAGCGTAAACCAGCCACGCTTGCCAAACCACGACGACCCAAGCTAGACGAATACCACGGACACCTGCGACTCTGCCAACGCGAACATTTACATTATTTTTATACGAAAACATTTTACTTTTGTACAAAGTTATAAACTCGAGCACAGAACGTGTGCTGGTTACAAAATATTCAGTTCTGATGCTCGTGTTCCCGACATCGGTTATTTTGCATTCTGCGTATTTTGAGTTCACGTTTTGTGTACCGAGTTGAACGTTGCACACTTTACTACCTAAGCCTTCTTCATCGGCCGACGGCATTGAAAAAAAATACAAAAAAATGATAACATGAATTGTGCCGTTAGGTCGCCCCTTCTCCAAGAGACTGCTCCTGTTAGATTTTAGGATATGCGATAGATATTACGACGAAACGCTATGTATCAAGGACTAGTAAAAATAAACTTTAGCAAAGTGGTTCATAACCACATTTACTTATTTTTTTAATTTCAACTTCCTTATCCTTAACATGTTTTGTTTCGCAGCAATTTGGTATATTGCTGATATTGCCTGTGTTATGACGATTTCTAGATTTTACAAAAAGAAGAGGCCAATCGAAATACATAGTTATATTTATTTAGCTTAAACAAATCATACCTACTTTCACTTCCCTATACTTAGCTACACTCCTATCAGCTGTTCCGAGATAATAATATTAGATGATTTAGTTAAAAAACTAAAATAAACGAAGGTATATTGAACGTACAATAATTGCACCCTTTTCGTAAAAAAGTTAGGTATCCTGGTAAAAACATGTTAAACCGTCGCGAAAAGCGTGATGGTAAGAATTTTCAGGAATGGATATAATGGGTTCCGAATATTCCAAATTGCTTATAAAAAATCGTACATTAGAAAATATTAAAATGCGCCTGAAAAATTTAGGCAAAATTCTACAAAAACTTCAGTAACACATAGCGGTGTTTTTAAAGATATAAAAAATAAATGTCGCATATAAAGAAAAAAAATATGTCGTAGCACACACCATGCAAACCCATTTCAACAAGTCCTCCCAATCAATTGATTCAATGTAATTATAAGTTTAAATAGCTTCTTTCGTTGAAACAAAAGATGATTCCCCATAGGCCCCAACGGTGTCTAACCCTTTGGAAGAATCTGGAGAGAAAAAAATGTAGGTATATGCCAACAACGTCAAATCTAAACTATCAAAATATGATAATTATGGCAAAACTAAATAAAAACAAGTAACAATTCATCAAACAAATAAATGAGCACATGCTCTGGTTTTAACAATGCAAAATTAATTATCCTATTCTTGATGGAGTGAATCATCTGTATCAAAAATGAAACCGGGATATCGTTAATAATCCTTCGATCATACAATATCTGTATGCAATGGGAACTTAGTGTCCGACAAAATGGGGCGTTGCACATTGCTTGAGAAATGGAAAATAGCCATCAAAAGATATAAAGTAGGTTCAAATACCAGCCTTACTGACGACACCGCCAGCAGCGTGAGCAGTGAGTACCGAGTTCCTGGAGAAACAGACTTGGAAGAAGAGGTGCTAAATCACAGGTTAACAAACACATCACGTCGACCAAAATCATGTATAAGTGCACGATGTCCTTCATGGCAGATCAGTCCCTCCCAGATTTCCACATACGTATCCTCAACAACATACCCAAACTCGGAACCGTCACAGTCGGCATCTATGTCTCCCAGTCAGATCAGAAAACATAAACCACATCAAAAGTCAGTAGAAATTGTAGAGATGTGTCGGAAATTAGTGAAAAGGAAAAAGAATAAATCCAAATCTCTCATTTGTGAGACACCGTCAACAGTCCCAAAAATTACAGATCTTTCACCAAAGCCCAGTGCTTCTGGCCCTTGCGCAGGATGGAAGTTATGCGAAACGAACTTTACGTCTAAAGAATTAAGAAAATTAAGTAAAACACAACTTTCTAACCCCTTGAAGCCTAGTGATTTACCTTGCATCGGTTCTTTCAGAATACCGAGTGTGGTCAAGCTTGCCCGTAGTCCAGGGCCTAGCAGGACGAATAGTATTCGGAGTGTGACATTGGACGTACCATGCACGTTAAGTAAAGTTTTACCCGCAAGCTCTAGTTTGACACAGCCGGCACAGACCCCACATATCACAAAATACGCTCCTGTTCCAAAAAGCAAGCTAAATGATAACGCTTATTGTCTTGAGGAGGCGGCATGCAACAGTGCATGTAATGGTACCATAAATCGACCCCCAGACAAAGCTAATTCAGGACCATTTCGGTTGTTTAGTTTTGGAGATATTTTTCCAAGACGTTCAGGTATTCAGACATTAGAGAAATGTACCCCAACAAACGTTACTGAAACTGCGGGGATATCTCCAACGCCTAATTTAACCAACGAGTCGGCAAAATGTAACTTGACGAAGAATCGTGATGTGTGTTCGGAAACCTTACGAACCCACGCCCTGGTACCAAAGCCATTATTTTTATATTTGAAAGATCTATTTGAATGTAGCAGTCCAAAATGGAATGCAACTGTTTTATTTGCAAGCTTGTTATTTGTGTTACTTATCGGGTTATGGGTGGGATTCGTTTGTGGGCATCAACGCGTCGACACTAGTTATGAACGTCTGCGGCGCCGAACACGGACTTGCCCCCCAAGCACTTCTAGACGTCCATCTTAGTTACCTTTTGTTATTAATAAACATATTTATTGTATAAAGTTTTTTAATGGTCAGATTAGTAGCTCAGGAAAACAATTTTTTTTTTTTTAGGAAAACAATGAGGTTAACGAAAAGTTTATGTAATAAATGCCATGAATTCAAAATTAATGAAAGAACAGTAACGTATACGGTACACACTATTTTATAAAATTACAGTCAACAGATGTACATGATTGTTGCATCTTGAATCGTTCAATAATTAAAAAATCTTTATAATTTCTTTGTCAAAGTGACGTTTGCGTTATGTTGATTATTTACATTTTACCATCATTTTACTTCAATTGGCCCTTGATCATGTAACTTATTTTATAAATTCTTATAAAAAAACGATAAAATGAAACATAACATAAACAGAGCCCGCTAAAACATAAGTATCTACAGACATGAAGGTAGTTTTAAAGATGCAAAGACATCAGAAATGTATAAATATAAGTCAATCTCAGAAAATGTTACATCCTAATGGCAATGTGAGAATGGGATGAGAATGGAGAACAACATAGACCAGTACAATGTGCGGATTTACAGACCCGTCAAACGTAAACACGGCATTCGTTTATCTAGTGCAGCCCCGGAAAGTTGCGGATGCGACCACGCTCCGTCCGGTAGGCTGGATGGGTGTCGGGAGCAGCAGCCTCAGTTTTGCCTTGCCCAGAAGCCTGCCGCACCACTTAAGATAAAGGTATGTTCCGGCGTTGAGGCACTAAGGTAAAATTGTACTCCATGTATCCAGGTGGCTCAAGGCCATCATCATAAGGATATTATGTCCCTTAGTGCGATATTACACACCTCGCCTACTAGCAAATATTGCACACCGTCTTTAAAGATACACATTGCTTACTTCGAGCTAATATCACGCTCCATCTATCCAGATGGACACCTCGACTTCTAGCTCATTTTCCACGCCATCTATGAAAGCGCACACCGCTTACTTCTAGCTAATATCACGCTCCATCTACCCTAGCTAGTGTACAACACGACTTCTCATATTGCACGCCATCTATGAACGCGCCCACTGCTAACACAATCCCTACTAATCATACATACTAGTCTGTTTGTCACGCCTAAACCACTGAACCGATTTTGATGAAATTTGGTATGTGGAA
The DNA here is from genome assembly GCA_916618145.1 of Emmelina monodactyla. Classification (NCBI taxonomy): domain Eukaryota; kingdom Metazoa; phylum Arthropoda; class Insecta; order Lepidoptera; family Pterophoridae; genus Emmelina; species Emmelina monodactyla. The sequence goes on along the minus strand of OU745304.1, from coordinate 6,235,253 downwards.
AAAACTGAACTTGGGAAAGGACATAGGAATTTATCGCGGTAAAACTTTTCATGCCCACGGGAAACCGACTTCCACGCGAACGGAGTCGCGGGCGGCCACCAGTGCTCTATAAACCCAGATGACACCGCTAGCCCCTGCCTAACTAGTTCCAACAACAGGTGCACACGTCGGGCCCCCGCGTGGCGTCGGCCCGCTGCCGCGACTGCCGCGTGATGGCGGTGGCGGCCGTCATCTGCGTGGCGGTGTGCGTGTCGCTGTGGATCGGATACGTCATCGGACAACACTCGCCGCGGACGAGGAGATGACACTGACTGAGACACGAATGTACTGCGATGCCACATACAGCATCTACTATCATCTCTGTATATAGACTGCTGCCCCTACCTAACTATTTCTAACAACAGGTGCACACGTCGGGCCCCCGCGTGGCGTCGGCCCGCTGCCGCGACTGCCGCGTGATGGCGGTGGCGGCCGTCATCTGCGTGGCGGTGTGCGTGTCGCTGTGGATCGGATACGTCATCGGACAACACTCGCCGCGGACGAGACGATGACCGGGAGATACGAATGTAGTGCGATGCCTCATACAGCATCTACTATCATCTCTGTATATAGACTGCTAACCCCTAACTAGTTCTAACAACAGGTGCACAGATTGGGTCCCCGCATCTCGCCTCGGTGAACGTTATACACACACAAATGAACTACATAGTGCGATGCCTCATAAAGTGTCTACTTTAAATTTTACCGAGGAGAAATTTAAACCAGTATTCAAGCCTGAACCCTTGTAAAGGAGTATTTTTTGCTTTGAACCACAAACTTTTTTGTCTTAACTTTAAACTGTAATTTGCCTTAAATCGATTTAAAATGTTAAAATAAATTATGCAATTGTGTCTAAATTAAAATTAAAATAAGCCGCGATGTCGCAGTTACCCTGTTCAATTCTCAGTTATATTGTATTTTTTTTTATTTGCGCTTTATGGAACGTTTTAAAAATGTAATTGAGAAAATGCTGTTCATCTCCGTAATATATTGATTTTATTGGAAGTTGCCAATCGATTATTCTACCTTACTTTTTATTTTGTTAAAAATAATTACATAAATAAAACAAATATATCATTGGACACTTATTATATTACTGTAGTTATACAATTTCAAAATATTTCCTACCTTAAAACTAGATTTAAGATGTACGTCAAACGTACGCTTACACGCATCTGAAAAAGAACAGACATAAAATGTATGAATCATCTATTAAATAACAACAGTACAACTAATATGTAGTAAAGTAGCTGACACAATCAAAAAAGTCTAGTCAGGTAGAACTTAAAAAAAGAACATTGAATCTGTAAAATCGTTTTTAACTAATGACGAGACGTTAGAACTGCAGAATACAAAGATTAAAAGCCAAGTAATAAAAGTTTTTTTTAAATTACCATTGCAAGCTTGTTATTTGTGTTACTTATCGGGTTATGGGTGGGATTCGTTTGTGGGCATCAACGCGTCGACACTAGTTATGAACGTCTGCGGCGCCGAACACGGACTTGCCCCCCAAGCACTTCTAGACGTCCATCTTAGTTACCTTTTGTTATTAATAAACATATTTATTGTATAAAGTTTTTTAATGGTCAGATTAGTAGCTCAGGAAAACAATTTTTTTTTTTTTAGGAAAACAATGAGGTTAACGAAAAGTTTATGTAATAAATGCCATGAATTCAAAATTAATGAAAGAACAGTAACGTATACGGTACACACTATTTTATAAAATTACAGTCAACAGATGTACATGATTGTTGCATCTTGAATCGTTCAATAATTAAAAAATCTTTATAATTTCTTTGTCAAAGTGACGTTTGCGTTATGTTGATTATTTACATTTTACCATCATTTTACTTCAATTGGCCCTTGATCATGTAACTTATTTTATAAATTCTTATAAAAAAACGATAAAATGAAACATAACATAAACAGAGCCCGCTAAAACATAAGTATCTACAGACATGAAGGTAGTTTTAAAGATGCAAAGACATCAGAAATGTATAAATATAAGTCAATCTCAGAAAATGTTACATCCTAATGGCAATGTGAGAATGGGATGAGAATGGAGAACAACATAGACCAGTACAATGTGCGGATTTACAGACCCGTCAAACGTAAACACGGCATTCGTTTATCTAGTGCAGCCCCGGAAAGTTGCGGATGCGACCACGCTCCGTCCGGTAGGCTGGATGGGTGTCGGGAGCAGCAGCCTCAGTTTTGCCTTGCCCAGAAGCCTGCCGCACCACTTAAGATAAAGGTATGTTCCGGCGTTGAGGCACTAAGGTAAAATTGTACTCCATGTATCCAGGTGGCTCAAGGCCATCATCATAAGGATATTATGTCCCTTAGTGCGATATTACACACCTCGCCTACTAGCAAATATTGCACACCGTCTTTAAAGATACACATTGCTTACTTCGAGCTAATATCACGCTCCATCTATCCAGATGGACACCTCGACTTCTAGCTCATTTTCCACGCCATCTATGAAAGCGCACACCGCTTACTTCTAGCTAATATCACGCTCCATCTACCCTAGCTAGTGTACAACACGACTTCTCATATTGCACGCCATCTATGAACGCGCCCACTGCTAACACAATCCCTACTAATCATACATACTAGTCTGTTTGTCACGCCTAAACCACTGAACCGATTTTGATGAAATTTGGTATGTGGAAAAAACTGAACTTGGGAAAGGACATAGGAATTTATCGCGGTAAAACTTTTCATGCCCACGGGAAACCGACTTCCACGCGAACGGAGTCGCGGGCGGCCACCAGTGCTCTATAAACCCAGATGACACCGCTAGCCCCTGCCTAACTAGTTCCAACAACAGGTGCACACGTCGGGCCCCCGCGTGGCGTCGGCCCGCTGCCGCGACTGCCGCGTGATGGCGGTGGCGGCCGTCATCTGCGTGGCGGTGTGCGTGTCGCTGTGGATCGGATACGTCATCGGACAACACTCGCCGCGGACGAGGAGATGACACTGACTGAGACACGAATGTACTGCGATGCCACATACAGCATCTACTATCATCTCTGTATATAGACTGCTGCCCCTACCTAACTATTTCTAACAACAGGTGCACACGTCGGGCCCCCGCGTGGCGTCGGCCCGCTGCCGCGACTGCCGCGTGATGGCGGTGGCGGCCGTCATCTGCGTGGCGGTGTGCGTGTCGCTGTGGATCGGATACGTCATCGGACAACACTCGCCGCGGACGAGGAGATGGCACTGACTGAGACACGAATGTACTGCGATGCCACATACAGCATCTACTATCATCTCTGTATATAGACTGCTGCCCCTACCTAACTATTTCTAACAACAGGTGCACACGTCGGGCCCCCGCGTGGCGTCGGCCCGCTGCCGCGACTGCCGCGTGATGGCGGTGGCGGCCGTCATCTGCGTGGCGGTGTGCGTGTCGCTGTGGATCGGATACGTCATCGGACAACACTCGCCGCGGACGAGGAGATGGCACTGACTGAGACACGAATGTACTGCGATGCCACATACAGCATCTACTATCATCTCTGTATATAGACTGCTGCCCCTACCTAACTATTTCTAACAACAGGTGCACACGTCGGGCCCCCGCGTGGCGTCGGCCCGCTGCCGCGACTGCCGCGTGATGGCGGTGGCGGCCGTCATCTGCGTGGCGGTGTGCGTGTCGCTGTGGATCGGATACGTCATCGGACAACACTCGCCGCGGACGAGGAGATGACACTGACTGAGACACGAATGTACTGCGATGCCACATACAGCATCTACTATCATCTCTGTATATAGACTGCTGCCCCTACCTAACTATTTCTAACAACAGGTGCACACGTCGGGCCCCCGCGTGGCGTCGGCCCGCTGCCGCGACTGCCGCGTGATGGCGGTGGCGGCCGTCATCTGCGTGGCGGTGTGCGTGTCGCTGTGGATCGGATACGTCATCGGACAACACTCGCCGCGGACGAGACGATGACCGGGAGATACGAATGTAGTGCGATGCCTCATACAGCATCTACTATCATCTCTGTATATAGACTGCTAACCCCTAACTAGTTCTAACAACAGGTGCACAGATTGGGTCCCCGCATCTCGCCTCGGTGAACGTTATACACACACAAATGAACTACATAGTGCGATGCCTCATAAAGTGTCTACTTTAAATTTTACCGAGGAGAAATTTAAACCAGTATTCAAGCCTGAACCCTTGTAAAGGAGTATTTTTTGCTTTGAACCACAAACTTTTTTGTCTTAACTTTAAACTGTAATTTGCCTTAAATCGATTTAAAATGTTAAAATAAATTATGCAATTGTGTCTAAATTAAAATTAAAATAAGCCGCGATGTCGCAGTTACCCTGTTCAATTCTCAGTTATATTGTATTTTTTTTTATTTGCGCTTTATGGAACGTTTTAAAAATGTAATTGAGAAAATGCTGTTCATCTCCGTAATATATTGATTTTATTGGAAGTTGCCAATCGATTATTCTACCTTACTTTTTATTTTGTTAAAAATAATTACATAAATAAAACAAATATATCATTGGACACTTATTATATTACTGTAGTTATACAATTTCAAAATATTTCCTACCTTAAAACTAGATTTAAGATGTACGTCAAACGTACGCTTACACGCATCTGAAAAAGAACAGACATAAAATGTATGAATCATCTATTAAATAACAACAGTACAACTAATATGTAGTAAAGTAGCTGACACAATCAAAAAAGTCTAGTCAGGTAGAACTTAAAAAAAGAACATTGAATCTGTAAAATCGTTTTTAACTAATGACGAGACGTTAGAACTGCAGAATACAAAGATTAAAAGCCAAGTAATAAAAGTTTTTTTTAAATTACCATTGTCGTAAAAATTTCAGTTTTTTCTCTCTAATGTTTTAATTACTCAATGGACAAACATTTTCAACGATATTACATATTTTGTAATGCAAAACAAGTTTTTACCTTACTTATATGTAGGGTATATTTAGTAATATTCCCACTTCTCTCCATCGGCACCCCATTCAGCATCAGAGTCTTCGCGTTTTTCTTCTGCATTTTTAAGCTCAGTTTCAGCGTCATCTGTAAATATTACCTAAATCAGTGACTTATAGATGCGGTACGAACATTAAATTTAAACTCATTTCCTGAAAAGCAATAAGGTTGACATAACGTTGAAAATAAACTATTTTAAATGTAAAAGGAAGGATATCATGTTTCATGAAGTTTGTTTTGCGATATCAGTCCTGATTCTGAAAAAATTTACTTAATCAAACTAAAATACTGCTATGACTTTATTTTGCGTGACTCGCTCACTGTTCGCAAAATATTGAAATTTTCTTTTCTTATTTTTTTATTTAACTTTTTTTTCTAAAATATGGTGAGTATCCACATTTAATGTAATGAAATACATACCATCTTCATCTTTGTCTGCCCCATCCTGTCGTGCATCTGAGAACAATGCCCATTCAGTATAAATATTTTAGTGAGTGAGGAGTAAGGAACATTCCTACACTTATATTTTGAAGGAAACTTAGGGCCCTCGAAATAAAGGGATCTCCTATCACTTTCAAAACGGTTTTTACTGTCGTTAAGATACTTTTACTCAGAAGTTTTAGTTTATAAGTTTAATAAAAAGAAACATAAGTGTGGTATTTTGTTAAAACAAAAAACGTCGAACATCATCATCAGGGATCATCAAGAAAAACGTCGTCATTATGGAAACCAACGAGAGTCAAATGTCATTTTTTAAACAATTTTGGATAATGTTAAAATTGATAAAAATAAAGATTTTTGGGTTTAATAGATAGATAATCAATGTCGCCATCTATTAAGCACAAAGCCGTGATGATATGAATTAATTTTAACCCTTTCCAGATTTGTTGAAAAAATGTCATCCGGTTTCCATTGGCTTACATAATCATCATGTAATCTAATGGTTTAATTAATAGCTATTTACGAAAATTATATTTATGATTAACGTTATTTTTATATCGATATTAATTTGTATTCGATTAACTGCCAGATGCAAAAAACAAAATGGCACTTTTGAAAATATCATCGACCGAGTCGGTTGCTTTTGTATTCTTGTACCTACTGGTACGACTAATAAAGAAAGTGTTATTTAACTTGCTGATCTACTTAATTATTAGCTATTCCTGTGACAGTAAGAGTATACGTTTTCAATCATGATTTTAATGCTGATTACCCAACCAAATACTAATGTTTAATAATCATATCATCAAAAAATATTATCCTAAAGCAAGTACATAAAATGGAAGCTAGGCTAATATTAATAAAAAAAAAATACCGTTGTTTTTGGCGTCTCCTTGCATCATGCTGAGTATGTGTTGTTTTTCTTTGGTGAGATGCTTCTTGCCGTTCAGATGCGTCGTCATTTGCTCAGTGCATGTCACCGACGTCTATAATAAACAGCATTAGAATGATTTATTAACATAAAAAAAATTGGTGCCGATTTTGGGATAAAACACTCGAACGAAATCTATATCTCTACTAATATTATAAAGAGGAAAGATTTGATTTTTGTTTCTTTGTTTGAAATGAATAGGTTCCGAAACTACTGGACCGTTTTAAAAAAATCTTTCACCATTCGAAAGCTACATTATCCACGAGTAACATAGGCTATATTTTATTTTGGAAAAAATAGGGTTACGTAAGATATTGCCATGGGAAAAAACATTTAGTTGTAGGTGAAACCGCAGGGCGGAAAGCTAGTTATAAATATTGCTATTTTTCACGCAGCAATAGCATGAGGCAGTAAGAGGGTGGTTTTCGTAGTTCTGGCAGCTCAAAATTATTATGCGTGCATTACGTCGAGCAATTTAACTAAGCATGTTTCGTCAAATTTAAGTTTGATGGGCTATCAAAATCCAGAGCAAGTAACTTTTTTTATAGTCATTTCTAAAATATCCAAATCCAACGATAAAAAAAAGAGTCACAAGGGTTTCGCTTTTGTACAGCCGCGTGTTTCCATCTTTTACCGAGTCTGGAAAAAAGTCGGCCTTATTATATATTTATGGTTTGGTTTAAAGTGTTGTTATTGATTTTTGTCTCTATCAACATGTGACAGTTTACATAACTAAAATGGACAAAGCATACTCTGTCTGTTAAAACTTTGTTTGTTTAAGTTTAATATGATTGGCTTTGGTGACGCAGAGAATAACTATTAACTGTGTGCACGTGTGAGTGACTTACTTATCCATCTTCTTCATTTTTAACTAGTGGCCGCCCGCGACTCCGTTCGCGTGGAAGTCGGTTTCCCGTAGGAATGAGAAATTTTCCCGCGGTAAAAAGAACCCTATGTGTTATTCTGATGTATATTACACCTATATTACTGCAAAATTTCATCCAAATCCGTCTAGTAGTTTTAACGTGAAAGAGTAACAAACATCCATCCATACATACTCACAAACTTTCACGTTTATAAAATTAGTAGGATTTAACTCCATAGGAAATAGGAAAAAGTGTAAGCTTAATTTGTTCCAAAAGCAGGCCCTGTGTCATAATGAACTAAGGCTTCATTTAATTGTAGTTACCTTGCAAATGTCGCAGTAAAGTTCCGCGGCGATCAGTTTTTCCTTTATTTCCTGAGAAGGACCATCATTCGCCGGATCCGTCTTCATTTCGTCGGCCGACTTCAAATGCTTCTTTTCGCGACGAATTAATATATCCCTAAACATTTTAAAGTACGTATTAAATAAAATGACTATTGACGGATAGGATTTTTTGAAAATAATGGTCAATTTTTTTTTGTAAAATTTACGCTATTGCTACATTTCTACCCTGTGGTTTTGCCTTTTTCCATGTTAACCGACTCCTTGCCACCATCATTTTTCGAACCTTTCCTCCGTGGCCCCATACAAAATTCAATGACGCGCTAGTCGCGTCACGGGCCCTCCTAAATGATGACGCACCTAACGCGTCGTGGGCCACTGGTGATGTTATTACGCTATTTTAGGCAATTTCAACTAAAATAATACAAAGTGAGACCTGTTATTGTTTGTTTTGTTTCATTTATTAGTTTAGTGTATTTAAAAGTGTCGATCTACATGTTTTACACGAGATGGAAGGTATGTATAAGTAAATTTTAATAATATGTATGATTATATTATATTGCTTGAGCACTAAATATTGCTGCCATTCAAACTCTCCAGTCACGGGTCTGCTGGTAGAAATTTCACTGTGGAATAAGCAGAACCTTTGTACTCACATTTTATTTAACAGCTTTATTATTGAGTTTGTATTTATTGTAACTGTGTTTGTGCATAAATATTAAATAATAATAAATAATAATAATAATATGTTATAGATTTCCACCATTGGTTGTCAACCTGTGGGAAGTATTTTATCGCAAATCAAAAATCTTCCGTTTTTACATCTAAACTATTCATTGGTGACCAAAACATAGTGATTATTTTTATAGATTTGCTAAGTTCGAATCCTTGCTTTAATAATAACACTTTTCAATAATTAGTAGGATAAACAGTTACCTGTAGGTAGGCACCCTATGGTTGACAACCACTGGCAAATTTAATTTCCAAAAAAAAATAGTGGCCCTTGATATTGGTGTTCCTAATGAGTTAATCTTTATATAAAATGAGATATTTTATTGATTAAATCAAATAAAAATTTGAATTGTAACTATTTTCTAATGACGCATCTCTCGCGTCATGGGCCTCCCTGAAGGTTTCTTCATGACGCGCTAGGCGCGTCACGGGACAGGAGTCGGTTTAATGACGCATTTTTACCGCGTTAAAATGTATTTTCATGTATTATTCTAGTATATATTCTACTAATTTGCGCAATTTCATCCAAATCCGTTCATTTGTTTCTGCTTGAAAGAGTTACAAACATACAATATAATCTTACAAAGTTTTTCATTTATAATATCAATGACTTACAATCGTGATCGCATGTGAGGCTGGATTAAAAGCGGGTTCTTGGGCTGCTTTCGACCGTCCACGATGCTACAAACAAAAATAAAATCTAACCACCTTATAAATACACAAGTTTTAGTTAAAATGTTCTCCTTCAGTCAATCTTATTACGCCTGCTTTATAAATCGACAGAGAAAAGAAAATATTTCGTAAAGACAATGGTATAAAATATCGTTCAGGTTTGATCTTATCTTTCTAGTTTGTACTGTACTCAATAGAAATTTGCCAGTTTTAACCTATTTCAAAAGGTTGAAGATGGCTTCGTAAAAGCGAGATTCAGGCGATTATTTCGAGAATGTTTGTAAGTATAGTACATGTTTTTAAATGAACTGCATTATTGGAACACGGTAGTGTTCCCGCCAAGACGAGACAAGCGAAGCGCAAGGGCACTATTTATCTTTTCTCAAAGCATTATGTCGTTTATGTTAATTAATTTTTTTTTATCAACAAAAACCCAACAATGTACTCATACGAAATGTAGGTAATTCATTATTTATATATTTATTGGTTATTATAATAAAATACTTACGCGCGATGCGGCTTGCCCGCGTAGTGAGATTCAGCATGAACCTTAGACGTTATATGAACGTCACACAACTCGCAATACAATTCACGAGCCTTCAACGGTACCTACAAATATGTTCTTTATTTAAAAAAAATATAAAATATATTATGTTTATTTTTTTTATAGAAATAGTTGCCAGAAGTATCCCCCCAGGTCTCAACAACGTGGGGTTAGACAATTTGTTGCAATGTAATTTTCTGTTTTGGCGACATTGTTCACATAATTGTCGCTTGTATTTTGCTGCCGACTATCAATTAGAAGAGAAGTAAGCAAACACAAGCAAACAGGATAATAATAAGACAGACGAAAGATTGAAAATAATTGGTAAAGTTAAACAGATTTTGACTAACATTGGATCTTAATCACGTATGAAGAGTAAAACGTGCAAATTAAACAAAAAAAAGCCCAAATAGAAAAATAACCTTTAACTGGCATAACTCAGAGATGATTTTTTAAAATTATATCCCCCTTGTATGAATTTTATTATGTGAACGTTCGGAGGTCGACAAAACACCTATTGAAACTTTACATTGTCAAATTGTCTTATTACCTCTTTGTTAGGGTGCTGAAAAGGCGAATTGGGTTTGTTGGCAATCCACTTTTTCTGCTTCTTCAGGTGATTTTTCGATATATAATGCATTCTCGCTGAAAACAAATGACTTTTAAATGTTTCAAATAATATCAGTTTTGTAGTAAGTACCTAAATTTTAAAAAAAGTTATCTGTTCCGGCTTGCATTAGGGGCTTGTAAGCCTATGTCTTATTTCAAACGTACGAAACTTCCGAGGCAAAAGCAAACACCGCAAAGCTAAAACTTTGAATACTTAAGTCCAGATTTCTGAAAGCCAATCAAGAACATGAGCTGATTATTGGTCAAACACCAGTCAACTTACGTTACTAAAAACATCCTTTTGGAAACTTGAGAAAGCTGTCACATAAGAGATTGACTTTCCTATCACAGAACAAATTCTAATGAAATTAAGCATCGATCTAATTCGAAATACGTAATGCAAATACTTACAAGTTGCAGCCGTGTCAAAGTTATATCCACACAAACCACAGTACTGGGGTGAGATCTGAGCAAGCAGGTCCCTGGGGAGGTTCTTCAAACACTCTTTGGGAACACCGCAATCTGTTGGATAAACACATATTGGAACTAAATTATTTTAACATTGGGTTTACTTAATTTCATCGACTTTCAATGCTAAGTTAAACAGCCAGATAAAATGTATTCTACGGGAGCGCCAAAGTTCGCCTAAATTTTCAACTCCGATTATTGTAACTCCGAAAATGATCTATCTAAAATTGTTCATCCTAACAATTACAATTCCTAACTACTCTGTATAGAAAATATTATATAATACAATATAAAATATTGTAGGTGTATGACTCAGTGACCATGTAATGTTTTATTCACAAGATTATCAACCAGTAGGTAACTTTATTATTTGACACTAGTGGCCGACCGTTTGCGTCGAAGTCGGTTTCCCGTGGGAAATGGGAATGAGAAGTTTTCCCGCGGTTAAAAGTAACCTATGTGTTATTCTGATGTATCATTATCATCATCATCATAATCATTATCATCATTACATCATTACATTAGTATAAATCCAAGTCGCTAATTCTGTCTGTTTGTATGTTTGTCCGCTATCTCCTCCTAAAGCACGTAACGGATTTTAATGCAGTTTTCACTATCCTAAGGGTAATTGTTTCATTTAAATTTGTATATAAAGAACGTTTAGAAAAAGTTTTTTTAACTTAGCAAATATGCAAGGTTTCGCAAGCAGGTCGGCAAAATTACACCATTGCGAAGCGTGGGCGGGTCGCTAGTAACCTATATTACTGTAAAGTTTCATCAAAATCCGTCCAGTAGTTTTTATATGAAGAGTAACAAACATCCATACATACTCAAAAACTTTCACGTTTATGATAGATAGTAGTAGGATTAATTAAGGCGTCATTATTGAGTTGCCGCAACAGTTTACAGTTGTTGTTTGCAGATAGTGCTCCATCTAGTCAAGACAAGGACCAATTTTATACCTACCAAAATATGCCCCATTGTGTATTGTGCTGTAGAATATTTGTAAATTTACAAGTTTTACAACTATAGATTAAAGTGTACATACGTTTTAGATAATTTAAAGCCTTGTCAGTAGCTGGAGGCTGGCCCCAGGTGAGTGAGTCTCGTGGTGGTAGACCCCGCATTGGTGGGGGGCCGCGCATGGGTGGGGGGCCCCGGAATGGAGGACCCCCCATGGGTGGAGGGCCCCGTCGTGGAGGCGGTCCTCGAGGTCCATAGCCCTGACCAGGGCCATACCCACCGCTATAGTTGCCATAAGCTTCACGGTAGCGTTGGTTTCTAGTAACAAAATTGATATTTATCTTAACAATAGCAATGATAAATAATTTACTGTTAAGTTTTATTTTACTAACCTGTTGTGGATATTGTGTGGTGGTCTGGGTGGCAGATTATCAAAACCATCATCCACTGCATCTTCTAGGCCATCATCAAATTCGATCTAGAACAGAACCGTTATACTAATATATTTTTTTACTTTACATTAACATCACTACATAGTATAAAACAAAGTTGCTTAAACCATGGTTAAATCTTTAAAACTATGCAACTAAATAGAGTGATTCAAGAGGAAAGTTTACATGTTTAATAACATATTCAGGAAAAGCAGTTTTACTCTGAATTTAACTTGTGCGAAACTGCCCTAGTTAAGCTAGTTCTTAAATAAATCTTGCATTATCTATACTAATATAATAAAGCTGAAGAGTTTGTTTGTTTGTTTGTTTGAACGCTCTAATCTCAGGAACTACTGGTTCGAATTTAAAAAATATTTTTGTGTTGAATAGACCATTTATCGAGGCAGGCTTTAGGCTATATAACATCACGCTGCAACTATTAAGAGCGAGGAAATAATGGAAAATGTGGAAAAAACGGGGAAAATTATTCATCCTTAAAGGCTTCCTTTGCGTGCGCTGCGAAATTGGTTCTAGATACCAAAAATATATGTATAGGTACAAGAATTAAGGGAACTTTTTACCGCGGGAAAACTTTGCATTCCCACGGGAAACCGACTTCTACGCGAACGGAGTCGCGAGCAGCCACTAGTATGTAATAATTGTTATCAAAGAAGAAAGAAAATTGTTTTAACAATAAGCAGAAATAGCTTTCAGTGGAAATGAATGTTATTTATCCAAAGATTAATTAATAAATTCAGTTGAAATAAGAACCCAAAATAAATGATGAATTTTCTTTTAAATAAGGTAATGTAAGCACATACTAACTGTGACATAATAATGTTTAATGCTTAGTTGTTTGTTTTTAAGAAAGTTATTAGGTAATATGACTAATTAAAAGGTAGCTTAAGAATGACAATGATCTATTAAATTGATCGGGTTGGATTTCGAAATCGGTCACCTGATTTAGGGGTTGTGTTTTTTTCCGGTGGCTGAAAATGGTCAAGGGGGGTTCAGACCCCTCCCTCCCACCCCCCCAACCCCTCACAACCCCTAAATCAGGCGACCGATTTCAAAATTTTAACCAATTGATCTTATTTTATAGTCAATTCTGGTACCCATAAGTCATGTGAGTCTGCCAGTCCAATATTACACAAAGACTCTTTTAGAGCACCTTAGTTTACCATTAAGCTTTTAAAGGTCATAAAAAATGTTGGATAGTTATTTTAGAGTATAAGGCATTTGTCAAAATGATTACTTTAATTAATACAAACCTTAAAATGTTAATAGGCAATAAAGAGATAAACTATTCTTAGTATAATCCAAACATGCACTTGGCAGGTGTTTTTATAAAAAAATATTGTATTGTATATAAACCTTATTGTTGTAAATGGTTAGCCCAACACCAAAGAGCACCCAAATAGATAACACTCAAATATTTCTCTTACAAAAGATTAGGTTGTCTCTTTATAAAAGCCAATGTAATGGAACCAAGCTACAAAAATGCATACATGAGAAACATGATTTATCATATCGTTTTGATTAGAAAATTTAAATATCTCCTTGAAAAGTACAGGGATTAATAACATTTCATCTCGTCAAAGAGGTATGTAAATAAAGAACTTAACCCACAATATTCTTAATAATTTAATAACACAACAACTGGACAAACTAGTGGTCATAGTAAAACTTTACATGCAATGTACTCACGTCTCTTTTGTAGAACATATTAATGGAAAAATCGAAGTAAACAAAAGCCGAATGAAATAATTAAAACTCTTGAGCAAAATAAAAGGGAATTCAAGATTGAAAGACCAACTAGCCGGACGGATGGCAGACTAAAACAACAAACGTCAAGTAATTACTTAGTGGTGTGAAAAAAATAATCGATTTATAAATCGTACAAAAAAAATCGCTCACCTAAGCTATTGTTCCTAAACTCTTTGCCTACTGATTTCTAGTTTTCCTTCCTAGTAATATTATAAACGTGAAAGTTTCATGTTTGTTACTCTTTCACTAAAAACTACCGGTCAGATTTAGATGAAACTTTACAGTAATAGATAATGCATAAGAATAAAACATATGGTAGTTTTTACCGCGGTAAAACTTCTCATTCCCACGAGAAATCGGCTTCCACGCGAACGGATTCGCGGGCGGCCACAAGTGTTAGAATAATTTAGTTTGGTGTTATTTTAGTTTAAATTCTAAAACTTTAATTTGTGGTGATTTTTAAGAAACTTTTTTTTTGTTGTTTATTTTGAATTATTATAAATAAAATCGTGATTAATACAAAAAAAATGTAAAAAGTCGATTAATATGACAAAATCAATTATTAAAAAAAAAGATTATATCGTTATTCCGCTAAAAAACAATCGATTAATTAATAATCGATTTTTAAGAAGAATGTCACATCGCTACAACTAATCCATCAAGTGAATTCCAGTGCTGCCAGATAAAAATCTTAACTTTGGATTAGCAGTAATCTTTAGAAAGCTATCATTCTTTTGAGAATTCTGTAGTATTGGCTATTTTGGTATTGTTATCTTAACGTAATTTTATATTTAGGTGTCCGAGCCTCCGCTTGACCCACTACATCAATGTGAGATAACCTCTTGGATTTTACGTATGGCAGCACTGTTTTTCTATTGGGCACCCTGCGCATGTCAAGTGCGTGACGTCACATCCCTGCCCCGATCGGTCGCTGCGGCGAGGCAGGCGCTTGCGCTTCGTCAGTACGTCTTGAATTTTTGACGTGTTAACACTGTTACCAGAAGTGAACAACAACATTTTAATTTCATCGATTATCCTTTTAAAATAAAAGTGAATCTACATATACTTATAAGGTAAGCATTTATAACTATGTGCATTTCCAATCACAACAGGAAAGCCCTGCTGCCTTAATAATTTTGCTTTGCATACATGGGAAAGCCCCATGTTCGTGTTATGCTTTTTATAAAATAGGAAAGCCCTAGCTTAGCAATTATGATTTATATATTGACCTATATTGTCGTCTGATTGGAAAACATGGGCAGCCGACATGTCGCCTGAGCCAACAGACGACGTCGGCTGTTCAGACGACATGTAGGTACATATTCAGACTACGTCGCCTGTGCACGCTTGTCGTATATCTGCTCACGCTTCCGCTCTGTTTGTCTACAGATGACAACAACCATGAGAGAGCTGTTAGACTGGCAGCCCCCACCTGCTGACGAAACGCATTATCAGGCCTTGATACACACGCTTGAAGCTATTTATCCAGATGGGTGGAAGGATTGGGTTGTCAGGAGAGTAACCTCAGTAGACCTCTTCGGCGAAACACTCACTCCCGACACGGAGGCGCGTTTACGGTTTGCTTTACCAACAATCCGCCTAGCAAGAATCTTTCACTGTGATAAATCATTCAGTGAACGGCGTTACCGAAACCTTAAAAGAAACCTTTGGAGTGGCCAATTGGCCTAGCCCTCATTTATCAACCTCTGACCATTATGGTGAAGATTCATCCCAGTGGCCCACAAAACCAGTTTGATGCTATGCTTCCAGCGTTGAAGAAACATTTAATATCTCGGAAAGAGGCTTCCGATATCCTGAAATCAGAAGCGAACGGTGATAATTCAACATCTAGCACCTCGAGTACATCTTCGCGCCCCAAACGTAGACATGCACCAGACTCGGTGCAGCATGGAAAGAAACAAAGACTCGCGGAAGGGGACTATTCTACTGAAACCCTGTCAGAGTACATGCGACAGCAAAACGAGATCTTGGGTAATCTATGCGAAATCACTTATGGTCTAACCCATCAGGCACAAGAATCACCTTCTCTAGTGCCTAAACAGATTACGAACCACAGTCGCTCAATCTCTGAAGACTCTGCAGCTAACGAAAGAGGTTCAGATATTGAAAACTTATGGGATGCGCCGCCTCTGGTAGAGGACGAAGAAACAAATGAGAACGATGAACCCCTTCTTGATTTTGCACCTGAAACAAAAGAATCTGAAACAAAACTTAGTAAGGCATCCGCTAAAATGGTCGAAACAGGAATACAATGCCAGAAATTAGACAATGATGGTTGGCATAATATCCGTTACTCTGAGGTGCAAAAGATGTTTCAAGCATCGCCCGTTTTCACAGCACTGAAAGTGAATGGGTACTTGGCAACAGTAACTCCTTCATGGCAATTAGTCACAACACTTGAAAAAATTGACCTATGTCTTGGAGCCGTTACCCACGGCCTTTTACAACAACGAGCAGCATTTGAGGAGGCATATGCGAATGCCCCATCAGAAGTTAAAGCTTATCTCAGTAAACATCTCCTAAACAAAGATAAAGCCCAATTTAGAAAAGTCTCGGACTCCCTATTGCAATATACGTGCGGTAAAAGAGCCGAAGCCATTGAGCAAAGACGGGCTCTGTACAAACCTCAAAATAAAACAATCAGTGAGTTGTTACATGCTATTCCACCATCAAGTACTCACCTCTTTGCCGAACCTCAGCTATCTGATTTAATTAAGGAACAAGGAGGAGTACCAAAGGTATTTCCTGGAAAATTTAAGAGAACGAACGCGCCAGCTATCCCGAGGCCAAAAGGTAGACAAGAATTTAAACCAAGATCGACATTTCGGAAACAAAATCGCCGAATCCCTGAGAAGTCGACCCGAAATTTCAACCAGCATCAGCGGCAATATACAAAAAATAAAGGAGGTTATTCTGAGGGGAAAAAGCAATAACTTTCAAGCAGGACAGGTTAGCAGTAAACTTATGGAATGGAAGGCACAGGGTGCACCACGTTGTATTCTATCAATTATATCCGGATATAGAATCCCATTTTTAAAACGTCCCTCAAGTTTTAGACTCGATAAGGACACTTGCGCCCGATACGAAACTAAATCATCTGCAGACATGTCTGTAGAAATTGGCAAATTAAAACAAATTGGGGCAATACGCAAATGTCCTTATAAGACAGGCTTCTTATCGTTCATGTTCTTACGAAAGAAAGCAGATGGATCTAATAGACCGATCTTTGATCTTAGAAATTTAAACCTTTATTTACGACCACCTAAATTCAGACTTATTAATCAACATAAAATTCCGGGATGTTTAGGTATTGGGGATTATATGACTAAAATTGACCTCTCTCAGGCATATTTCCATATTCCGATCATAAAATCACATCAAAGATACTTGGCATTATCATATGCTGGTGTAACTTATACGATGACTTGTTTTCCTTTTGGTCTAGCTACAGCCCCTTGTACATTTGCTAATGTGACTAACTGGCTTGCTAACTATTTCAGGAAGAAATCGATCCGGATGGTTGTGTACTTAGACGACTTTCTCCTCATTCATACGGACCCAGACATTCTTCAAACTCAAACCCACTTTGTTGTGGACCAGCTCACAAAATTAGGTTGGTGCATAAATCACGAAAAATCCATATTGCGACCAACTCACAGAATGGAATATCTGGGACTAACTTGGAACACAAATCACAATATAAAAAGCCTCACAGACGACAAGATCGTGAAATATCTAGGAGTAATAAAAGATACCCTACAAAAAGAACATTGGACCTGGCAATCTGCAAAAGTCTTATTAGGCAATATCAATTTCGCTTCTTGCGTCGTGCCATATGGACGTCTTCACAGCCGAAGAATCCAAATAGAAGCAAACAAACTAACAAAGAAGGATCGATACAAACGTCATTGCTTACCAAACCCCGTGAAAGAAGAGCTAGAGTGGTGGAGAACCCATATTACGGAACAATCTCCTATCCACCACAAAGACCCAACTACCTTTGTAAGCACAGACGCAGCAGCTCTCGGCTGGGGAGCCTCGATAAATGGTCAGAACCTGAGCGGAGTCTGGACTCCAAAGCAACTCAAATGGCATATAAATCAAAAAGAACTATGGACAATTCTGGAGGTGTTAAAAGAAAGAGGTTCGCAGCTTTATGGACAAACAGTGATGGTACAGACAGACAACAAAACAGTTGTATCATACATAACGAAAGAAGGAGGTACCAAATCGGTGAAACTCCTTCAGACGACATTCAAAATATTCCAGATTGCGCAGAGACACCAAATACACCTCATAGCTCGTTACCTTCCAGGCCGATACAACCTAATCGCCGACAGTCTCTCAAGGGAGAACGCCTTGCCGGAATGGACTTTATCGAAAGAGATTCTGAAAGTCATATTTCGAAAATATGGCAAACCGACAATAGACCTATTCGCAAGCGAACGATCTGCTGTAGTAAAGACTTATGTCAGCGAAGTTGCGGAGGACCAAAATTGTTTCTTCGTGGATGCTTTCAGCCGACCGTGGAATTTCAACCTCGGATGGATCTTCCCTCCACCAGCCCTAGTGCCTCGCGTTCTGCGTCATCTCGGCAAGAGCAAAGGAGTCTACCTACTTGTAGTACCCAAATGGGAAAAGACTTTCTGGAAAGCCGAGCTGAGACAACGTGCCCTATGCCCTCCAATGACGATCTGGAACATCAGGAAGCATCTAATAGACTTAACGACCTGCCGAACACCGATTGCAGTGAACCGTCTATCTTTGCAGGTCTGGAAAATTCAGGCTGGTCTAGTATAATATCTTCCTGGCCTGATAAGAACAAGCGACTTTTGGAATCTTCCTGGCGTAAGTCAACACTAAGGACATATAAACCTGCTTGGGATAGGTGGCGACAATGGTCCAAGAAGAATTGTGACACGAACAATCCAGAGGCAAGTGATCTTGCTAAATACATTTGTTACCTACATATAGATGTCAAACTGGCTCCCAGTACTATAGCGGTACACAAATCTGTTGTCGCAATGTTTGCAAACCCTACAAGAACTGAAGAGCTCAGTAACCACCAACTAGTTCGTCAAGCACTTAAAGCTGTATCCCTTAGTAAACCTCCTCCTCGTAAACCTTTTACTTGGGAAGTTACAGACCTTATTAATTACCTTCGCAGTTACACTATTGATAATAGTAGTTTATTTCAAATTTCGCGACACGTAGCTGTTCTTCTTCTCTTTGCCACCGGAAGACGAATTCACGATCTCACTCTACTGGACATCAGCTCAGAGGGCCTTGAATCATTTGAAGATCACTTAATCCTATGGCCTAGATTCGGCTCAAAGACTGACCGTGCGACCTTCCGTCAGCCTGGCTGGAAACTATCCAGTAATAAAGATCAAAGATTTAATGTAGTACACTGGATTCGCGTCTTGATATCCGCATCAGAACTCCGTAGATCGAGTCGAAACAACTTGTGCATCCTTTTTATTACGACTCGTGGGAAAGTTGGACCTGCCTCACGCACCGTCATTGCAGGGTGGATTCGAACAATTTTAAAGGATGCTCATATTTCGGATTCACCTGGCAGCTTTCGATCCGCAGTAAATAGTGCAAACTGGAGAAACTACAACCTAGACCTAGACGAAGTACTAAAACGAGGTAACTGGAAAAGTAAAGATACTTTTCTAAAGCACTACTTTAAAGAGACAGAAAGAAGTCAAGGTACACACAACGTTTCAGATAATATTATGATTAATTGTTTTTCACCATTGTGATATTAGTTTAGGCAGAAAGAAGTGCCATTATAAGTTTTGTTAATTATAATTGTTAAAATGAAACATTATGTTAGTTAAGTTTATGTAAGCTAACAAGTAAAGTATTGTTTTCTTTTTGTTGTTCACTTATGTTGTTACATTCCGAATATTAAAGATCTTTGATTTTGATCTTTTTGTATTTCATTGGAATGTCCGTTTCAGCATTAAGCGCCCCTCACTCAGTCGCAGCGCCAGCAGAAAATAAACACTTCTCACATTGATGTAGTGGGTCAAGCGGAGGCTCGGACACCTAAATAGCAACGTTTTTCCCCCGAAGGGTAAAAAACGTATATTTAGGTTCCAGCCGAAGCTTGACCCACTAAGAATTAACATTCTTGCTGGCTTGTGAGTACTGACGAAGCGCAAGCGCCTGCCTCGCGACCGATCGGGGCAGGGATGTGACGTCACGCACTTGACATGCGCAGGGTGCCCAATAGAAAAACAGTGTTGCCATACGTAAAATCCAAGAGGTTATCTCACATTGATGTAGTGGGTCAAGCTTCGGCTGGAACCTAAATATACGTTTTTTACCCTTCGGGGGAAAAACGTTGCTATTTTCAGGAATCTATACTATAATATTATAAAGAGGAACACTTTTTTGTTTGTGTCGAATAGGCTCAAAAACTACTGGACCGATTTTAAAAATTATTTCAGTATTCGAAAGCTACATTATCCGTAAGATATTTGGGTTTTTCGGACACAGGGTGTAAAAATAAACCAGAAAAAATACTTATTTTACGTACGCTGCCTTAACTATAAAATATATAACCATAAATGTTCTAATTAATTGTACATCTTATAAATATCTACAAAAAAGTCCGCAACACACTATACTTATCTATGTCGAGTGAGGCACAAAAACCATTTTTCTATTAAAAAATCTTGAATTTTTTTTGGACTACATTTAAACGCGTTCATTTTACTCATGCTATTAATCCTTATCATAATAAATTATTTCGTCACTAAGTACAGTTTATGTAGATAATATTTGGTCTTTGAATGATTAAAATTGGACGTTTAGTTTTGAAGTTATGGTGAAACTAGAGGCCGTCCGCGACTTCGTTCGCGTGGAAACCCTTTATAACAACGTACCTAATATGTAATATTGTAAAGCACTGCAGCGCCCTTATCACAGGCATATAGGTAGCTACTGCAGTATAGGCTAACATTGCTTTCACTTAAGATATATATAAAGGTACTGCGAAGGTCTTTTTTTGTAGGTCTATCCTTACTATAATATAAATGGGAAAATGTGTATGTTTGTCTGTCCGTCTGTCTGTATGTTCGCTTCACGTAAAAACGGCAGGACCGATTGTCTTGATTTTGGAATAGAGATAGTTCGACACCCAGGGAAGAAGAAAATACAATAATTTTACTGCGGGAAAAAGCCTCATTCCCACGGGAAAAGCATTAAGTTGCGGGTGAAACCGCAGAGCGGAAAGCTAGTCTGCTTTAAAAAGTTAGTGCCTTATTAGACTCCAAAAAAGCGAAACCACGTATGTCAAAAGTGGAAGGCGGATCCATTGTCAAAAAAGCGGAGGAAAACGGGGAAAAGCGGTACTGGCAATCTGGCAACGCTGCTGTGTCAGACAAATAAACACAAAAGGAAGGGCGAGGGTGGTTGAAAAAGTAACGAAGTGTCGATTTTTTCAATTCGCATGATAGATATTTTTTGATCCGATGATTCGATACAAAGTATTCAATATCGAAGGTATCAAAAACGATATATTTCTTTAAGATATAAAAACTAATAAGTACAGCTATAATCTAAAACCATTATAAATGAGACTTCCGATTTTTGATTTTTCCTAACTAATCTCAATTTCGTATTCTTTTGGTACCTATAATAATAATATGTTTTAAATAAATAATAAATAAATCTCCTGACTGATACACCAACTGTGTGTGTGGCCCTTAACAAAGCTTGTACTATAGGTAACACACAATGGACTAGGGGAGAACCTAGTTACACCCAGACACGAGCCAATATCGATAATAAACTATTTATTCCCATAAAACATAAACAAGTTACAATATTAACAATAAAACACTTTTTTTTAAACGATTATAAAGGAACAATATTTATTGGCCTTTAGATTAAACATCTGTTTAATTAAATGTAAATTAGAAGAAAATTCAACTTGTAGCCGCCATTAGATTGAATCCAAATCCGCGCCAACGCGACGCCAACCAGTGATGTCCATCGGTTGCTATGGATGTCCAGTTACCGATTACTTTTGTTTTACACCTAACACTATAGAAGAAAATAGGTAACAATGTTTTCTTAACAATTTTACACAAATAAAACAGTGAATCTACACTTAGCTAGGCATGTAATGTCTCTAAGAAGTCTTGAGTAACAAAAGGCACTTTAATTTAAATAGATAGTATGTATCTAAATATCATTGAAAATATAGTTAAAACTATTAAACAAACAAGGTTAATTTGTAACCTAGAGAACAAAAAAATATTAATAAAAAAAAACTTCCTAAATGCTATTAAACTAAATAAAGTTCTATGATGGCTGTGCATGTCAGTGACTTTTTGACCTAATTTGATTCAAACATTAGAACAAAAATTGAATCGATATATTCATATATATCCTAAAAAAAAAAGTATCGATAAATTTTTCATCGCCTGAAATCCCTAAAACTCAAACACAAAAGAGATATTTCTCTTCTCTACAACCTATAAAGAAGATACACTCCTAAGAGCTCTTTTTATTCCAGTAAATCTTAGTCTTAAAGATTACTTTATCCTTGGATCGGGGCGCGCTCGGACGCAGCCTCAGAACGTGATTGATTACGAAGCAAAAAAAAATATTTGTCAGTGTCAAAACCCAAACTTGATTGTCAAGCTGTTAACTGTCTAATTGATTAGCAAAATCATCGATCTGATGATGTGATGTGATTAAGTTCTGAAATTGCTTGAATTGTATTTAAAATGATTTTGTTTCTTATTAAATTTTGCTAACTGTCTTAGAAAAACAGTGTTAAATTACTTGTATGAGTGAAAGAATATATTATCGGATTCACAACATTTATTAAATGCTGTGTGTGAAAGTGGATCATTGGTCAACCACTCCTTCAGGCTCTCCTTCCTCACTAAGATTTATTCATAATATCTGTGGTTGTTTCGATATTATAGTCAGTTAAATGTCATAGCAAAAGTTTTCACAAGATGTTCAAGAAACTTAAAGATAAGTTAGCAGAAGAGGTAAAATCTTCTCCTCAAAGAATACAACAATTTGCACAAGCTGCACAGGTATGTTACCCAAAAGATAAACTTACATAAATTGAGCACTGAGCTGATTTTGGGTTTCTTGAGTATATGTAGTTTATAAGTGTAGTTGTAAACATATGGAACTTGATGATTATTTTTGAGACAGGATGATCATTTAAATAGACAATTAATGATATTTTAAATATTCTAAAATCTCTTAGGCCTTCCATGCTGTGAGGTATGCACCTATGTTTAATCTTTTAATTATGCCAACCCTTCATTGACAAAGTGCTGCTTTTAAAAATCTCATAAATCCATACTTTAAAAGAAAGAAGTATTGGGATTGAAATACCAAAAAAGTGCCCATAGTTAAATTAGCATGACTCTGTTTAAAAAATATTTATATATTTTTTTCAGGCTGCAGTTACATCAGCTTCTAGTAGCATTTCAGATATTACAAACAATGATTTGTTTTCTATAGGAGATAATGGTAAACATTGTCAACATATTTATGGTGTGGTTTGGAAACTGACTATGTTCTCATGTTTTAATTGATTTACAGATAACCAACAGAATAGTTCTAAACCTAAACCGAAGCCAGTAATAAGTGAGTCAAGCTCGTTCCAGGATGTTTCATTAGAACAAGCTGCTGTGCCACCCAGCACTGCTGAATCGCCTGAAAACTCTGCTGGATATGAAACCATGGTGGTTTTACTTTTTAAAACTTTTTTAATTATCTACTTAAGTTGGAAATAATTTTTTTCTTCATTAGGGAGACATTTATTTGTATTTACTAATTACATTGCTAATATGTTATTATTTTAATACAATTATGCACAAATCATGTTTATAATAACTAGGTATGTGGTGTTTATTGTATAACATAGCCTAGTTGCCGTAATTTAGGCAGCCTTTACAGAATGTTAATGTGTGATAGCCATGTAAACATCCACTTTGAGCATGGCTTTATCTTCATGTTCTTATGTGAAAATACCATATACTCAAAATATTACAGCAAGATGTCCAATAATTATGATCGAGCTACTACAATCCTATTTTCTTTCAGGGTAGTCAAAGGCAAAGAAGATTATCCAACAGCTCATTTGCAAGTGATGTATCTTTCAGGTTGCCTAATTATGAAAGTCCTTCTATGTATCATTTGCAGGTAAATTTAATCCTCTATATTTATAAAGTAACAAGTCCTGTCAGATTTAAGTTAGGGCTGTAAAATTTTGTACAGGCATTCCATTTATTATTGAGCACTAAGAAAGGATTTTTAAGAATTCCCATGAGAAAAACAACTTAACAACAAGTGTAACCACAAGGCAGAAAGCTACAACATAAAATAGGTTAGTTGTGAAATAAAATGTAATATTCATGTTTGTTTTTCAGTCAGATATGGATGTGTCCGCTAGTGAAGCTGAGGAACGGGGGCTTTCAAGCAGCACAGTGAGCTTGGACAGAGTTACAAAAGAACAACTATATTCAGCATACAGGAGAACTCAAGAACGTTACACCAAATACAGAACGCAATATGCTGATCTTGCGCGCCATTACAAACTCTTAGAAAGAGAAAATGCTAAGGCCAAGGTAGGTTGTTACCTTAATTTCTTTAAAATCGTTTCTTAACTGAAAATATTAAAACTTGTTATAATATTTGCAGAGTGTTCTAGTTGAGACACAAGATAAGGCTCTGAGAAGAATATCTGAACTAAGAGAGCAATGCTCTTTAGAACAAAGTGCAAAGGTGAGTTTTATATTATTCTAATTGCTTGGATACATCAAATTGTAGTTGTATAACATATAAATAATTTTCAGGCACATTTAGAAAAAGCTCTAAGAGTAGAAATTGACGAACGTAATATGAAAATAGAGGCCCTTGAAACCAAAGTAAATATTTTGCTTGAAAAAAAACAAGACCAAGATATAAGTAACAATATTCCCGCCACTGATAGTATCTTAGATGACAATAATGCAAATTTAATTAACCTTTCTAATACTGATAAAGATCAAACAACACAATCAACAGCAGAAGTGCAGGCATTAAATGGAAAAATCGAAAAACTGGAACAACTAGTAAATAAATATAAGGAATCACTAAAAGCAACAAAAGATAAAAATTCTCAAATGACTACAGAATTACAAATAATGAAAAGTAATCTGCAACAGAAAGAAAAAGAAATTGAAGAAAGGTCGCGTTTGATATCGCAACTAGAGCAAGCGAAAGAAGAAATACAAAATTTACATGATACCAATGAGGAACTAAATAATAAAATCAAAACACATGATTTTGCAGAAATAAAAGAAATTTCCACACTAAAATTAGATCTACAAAAAGCTTACGACGAAATAACTGACTTGCAAACCAAAATTGCTGTATTTACCAAAAGAGAAGAGGAAAACGCCATTTCATTAGCAGAAAACAAATTAAGCATTCATAAAGAACTTGAAAGTAAAGAAACTGAAATCAAATCGCTAAAAGATAGTTTGGCTGCGTCTAAACAAGAAATTCAGTCTCTCAATATTGTAATCAATGATTATAAAGCCAGCATTAGTAGCCTGGAAGAAGATAAAATTAAAATTAATCAAAGTTTGAGTGAACTTAACAGTGCGAAGATAAAGACAGCAACACTTGAATCCCAACTCCAAGAGCTTTCTGAAAAGTGTCAGTCTTTAGAACAGTTTAAAGTAAAAATAACTGAAGAACAAAAGTGTATGCAGTTACAAATGAAACAAGAAACTGCAGAAAAACTTGCAATGAAAGATAGAAATGGCTATTTGGAAAATAGAAACCAACAACTCTCTGAAGAAAATTCTAAAAAGAGTACCCAAATAAATAATCTAGAAGAAGAATTGAAAAAAAATAAAGAATGCAACACAGGAATGATAAACGTATCTGAGAAAGATAAATTAATAGAAGAAATAAATTTCTGGAAATCAAAATATGAATGTATAGAAACAGAAATTCAAGAAGAAAGAGAAGAGCTAGTAAAACTTCAATCTGAAATTGAAAAACTACTCGCAAATGATGAACTTATTCAACAACAAAATGTTCAATTGAATGAAGTTATATCTAAATTGAAAACCAAACATAACGAATTGCAACTGAAGTTTGATATTGAAAATAAATTGAAAAACAATATTACCAAAGCCCTTCATAAGCTTCTAAACGACCTAAGAGTAATGAAAAAGACTGTTCAGATTACATCAGACGAGTTAAACATATTGAAACAAGATTGTTTTGGATTTGGCGAAGATGTTCTTAGAAATCTAAATGGAATTATTAAAAATTGTCCTAACGAACATCAAAGTAGTGATAAATGGAAAGAAATGTATAATAAACTGTCTTCCGATAAACAATGTATAGATAAAGAATTACAGAATATGATAAAAAAACATAAATTAATTGAGGAAGAGAATATTAACCTAAAAAAAGAAACTCAGTATTTGAAAAGTGTAATTGAAGAACACGAAAAAGCGGAGTTTGACATGCAAAGTAAAGTTATAGAAATGGATGCCTTGCTAAAAGAAAATACTCGACTAGCAACAGACATTCAAGAATATAAATTAAATTGTGACAGAATACAGTTATCTTGCGCGGAAATAAATAATAAACATAGTAATTTGCTTTTAGTTATGGAAAAATGTGAGGAAGATAAAAAACTCCTCTTGCAAAATATTAAAGATTTAAGCAACAAGAATCGGTCGTTGGAAGAAACCCTTGATAATATCAGACAAAAGCTCGAAGCCGCAAATAAATCCATTAAATCATTGGAACTAAACAAACATGAACTAATAGAAGAAAACGATTCACTAAAAAAACAATACCAAAATATAAATGAAAGCTTTGAAAATCTCGAAGGAGAAGTAGGTGATCTCCGCAAATCACACATGGAATTGGAATCTGAAAAAGATCGTTTGAACTCGGTAATTTCAACATTAGAAAATGATGTTAACAATAAAAATGTCTTGGAATACAAGCACTCACAAACTGATAGATCAGAAATGGAAGAAGATATCAACGATAAATTAAATTTGTTAACATCCGAATTAAATGCCATAGAAAATAAATATAAGTTAGTTGTGGATGAAAATAATAATTTAAAGAAAGACAATGCAACAATTAATGAAAAGCTCTATTTAATTAATGATGAACTAATTTTATTAAAGGAGCAATATACAATGAGTAAAGATGAAAATAAATCTTTGAATGATTTTTATTCAGATTTGAAAAAGAAATTCGACTTAGTAAACAATGACGTAGATGTTTTAAACAATGAACTGAGAAAGTTTGAAGAAGAAAACACAAAGTTGAATAACAGTAATGTTGAGCACTGTGAAAAAATTAACACATTAAGTATTGAAATCACCTCGTTAAACAATAAATTGAAGCAAATAATAGATGAAAAAAATGAGTTTGAAAGCAAATGTTCAGATTTGTCCAAGCAAATTGATATTTTAAATAATGACCTGGATTCTCTTCGACGCAAAAATGACGCTTCAAATGAAGAAATCCAATCTGTTAACAAGTATAATTCCGAATTATTGCAAGAAATGAAACATAAAGAAAACGAAATGAATTCTTTGAACGATCGTTTAAAAGAACTCGAGGAAGCAAATATTGCTTTAAATAGTGAATTAACTGAAAAAATAGAAATCGCGTCGCAATGTCTTGATGCAAATAAGGAATCGGATTCACTTAAAGAAGAAAACAGACGACTTAAATCCGACATTGAAGGATTACAAACATATCTTACAAAGATATCAAAAGAGAACAGTCAGCTAAACGATAAACTAAGGGAGATGATTGCGACTAGTGAAAACTGCTTAGGCAGAGGTGATGCTGACGAAATAAGCACATTAAGAAGTCAAATTCAAGTGCATGATGACAAAATTACTGAACTAAATAGAGAAAATATGCTTCTGGTTGAAGAAAATTTGGAACTGAAAGATCAATTGCATTCGCAAAATTATAAAAATCACGATGGTAGATATGACAGCACTGAAATGCAAAAAAAATGTAACACTCTAGAATCTTCTAAAAGAAATATAGAACAAAAATTAGACGAGGTTGAACAAATGAACAAGCTACTGAACATGAATATTCAGCAAACCCAGCAACATAATGAAAAATTAAAATTCACGAATGAAAAATTAGAAACCAGACTTGACGAAGCCTTAGTCAGCTTAAGGCATTTGCATGCATTGCAAGAAAATACAGAGTTAGAATATCTTAGAAATATTTTGTATGAGTATTTCACTGGCACTGGGAACCATGCATTGACACTTGCAAAAGTAATCGCGGCAGTGGTTAAATTTGATGACCTACAAACAAACACCATCTTACAAAAGGAAAAGGAACGTCAAGGATTTGTAAGTAAACCTAATATTTATTCTAGATTTCCATAATGATTATTTATTGCGCTTTTAATTTGAAACTTTTTTTTTTAGTTACGCCAGTTGGGACTTCTATGATTGCCACCGTTCGAACTTATTAACAACTTATTAAAGATAAAATTATTAAAGAAAGTTTTAGTTACCAATAGGTTTAAGAAAGCTTTAAAAAGCCTACATTCCTGTAACTTTGTCTATATTAAGATGAGAGATGCTAGAACATTGCCGTACTACACAGAGTAGTTGTTGCATCATTAGACACAAAACAAAAGCCATTTCACTTTGTACGGAAAAAGTTATTAGCCACAATAGAACTAAAATATGGCAATGGTAAATCTAAGTAGAATAATCTTTCTTTTATTTTTTTCTTTTCTGAAATACAAATAATAATCCAGTAAATTTATGAAGGGTAGAAAGGTTAGTTTTAATATGTTTGAAATTACATTTCCCCGTCACTATCAATGTGGCTAATGGTGCATAAAACACCCTGTTTGTATTTAATAAATTATACAAAATAAATATGGTGCTGCTTGTGAAATAATATTCAATTAAAATTACCATCTGTATTGGTTTGTTTTGTATTAAAGATTTTTTATTTTGTAGATAAATTCTAATAACTAATTTAACAAATAACTAGTGTTCTATTTTATTTATTAGTCAGGTTATTGGGTAATTAAAAAGTGTACATAAACAAGTAAAGTTTTTAATCAACTTTTTAATAAAAAATATACACATGTAGCAGATGTAACAAAGTTGAAAAATCTTGTTTTTACACAATAATTAAGACAGAGTTTTGTACAATTCACCATTAATGTAAAATATACTTGTTATTTATATGCAACTAAATTAAATTCTAACTGTAAGTTAATCATATCGCATATCTGTTTTAATTATCATCCTCACTGCCACTTATACTATCACTGAAATCTTCATTAAAAAAGCTATCATCATCTTCTAGATCAATGTTGCCCATCTTAGAAATCACATTTTCAATATAAGTTTTGGCCTCTTGTGTGGCTTTTAATTCTCCATTTTGTTGTTTTCTGATATTTCTGGAATGTTATTTAAATATCTTAGAATACTTTTAAATATATAAGAATGTTAATTTATTGATTAATTTGGGAGTAAAAAATGCACCTACGTAAACTAAGTTGGTCTTATGCCCATTTTCACCAACATTTCCTAAAATTATGGTGACACCTAATGCATTATTTATAGAGATCACATTGTTTTCACTAATGTTTCCTTCTGTCAAGACACACATACACTATACACACCCCTACTATGATGATTCAGAAAATACTTAACTATAAGGGGTTTGCGGCCGAGATTCAGAAAGTTTCTTTTTGTTTCTAATCTTATGTATCTTTTTGTAAATTTCATACAATAATTTTATTGTGATGCAAAACCACAGTATAAAGATAAAAAGTAACAAATATAACAAGGTGTCAATGTTTTAAAATTGAGATTGACAGTAAGTAAAATGTAAACATAGCATAGGTTAGGAATTCTAAAAAAATTTTTCCCTCACCTTAGTACAGTTCGCCGCTTCCTTTCAGGCAGGTCTTGAACAAGCAATAAAATGTCTTCTTCTTTGCAACTGGAAACAGTTTGAATTTCGTCTTTCTGTAAAATAATTATCATTATTATTGTACATGGCATGATTCAAGAATTTGATAAGCCCAATGCAGTATTATTTGTGGAGAATGCAAAGCAAGTGTTGATCAGGATAACTTTTGATTTGTTTGATACATGAATACTTACTTCAGCGGGTTGACAACATTTTGAACATACATTTTTTTCACGTGCACATTTATTACAAAGGACATGGTATGCTGACTTTACGGATTTCTGTTCACAAGAAACACATTTTCTTGGTGCTGTAAGCGCTTTATACTTTTTGTATTTGATTTTCCACTCAAGGATACTTTTACAACGTGAACACACTCCAACAATTTCCAACGAATTTAAAAGTTTAGTATGCTTGCTTGTGTCGTGAAGATCATTCTTGAATGCAGTTCTATTTTGATGTTTCTGGGGCCTTTTTCTGGCTGTGTTACCTTTTGCACTACTCATTGTTTAATCCCAAGTTAATAAATAATATTCATGTACGGCTAAATTAAATTAATCGACTTGAATTATATTGTAATAATCGTCACGATAACTTAGATCAATTCACAAAATCCACAGCATGGAGCATGGATGGTTTGTTTGGTTACTTGCCAAATGTCGGGATGATTGACGTTTGATTTGACATTTGTCCACAGAATATAATAATAATGAACATGTTAAATGATCAGACACATTAACCATTATTGCGGGCTGAAAGAGAGTCATTGCAAAGGAGGCTATCCCTGTCCTAAACAAACAAATATATATATTTATGTTTAAGTAGTGATATAATATTTTATGTATGTATTCATGTATATATTATACTATTTTAATTTATTCATGTATTTAGTATTGTTATTTGATTTTAAGCTATTCTTATGTATTTCATGTGTGCACACTAAATTGCTATCTCTATTAATTCTTCTACTTTCGGTCTGCTGGAAGAGATTTATTTTGAGGAATAAGCAGTACCACTGTATTTATATATTTTCTAAGCCTATTAATTCTACTTCCTGTTCCAATGTGTAAATACATAAATTGTAAATAAATAAATAAAAACAAACGAAAGTAAACAAATATTTTTATTAATTTATTTTACGTGCGCGTGCGGGGGGGAGTTTAGATCTATGAGTAAGGTTTGTACACGCGCGGCTCCCTACGCAGAAGTTGTGCGCGAAGTTTAATAATTTTCGTGCGATTTTTTTAGATTTCGTTTTTAAAACTACACCTACCCAGTTGTAGTTTTAAGTTCTTCTCAGCGTTAAACAACAGTTATTTATAAAGATTTTTTGGCCTAAATATATAACATTGACGAAGGTATTGGGAAGATGTTTTCTTTTCCTTTTTGAATGGCGTTGGCACCATACGCAGTATTTTTTTAAAACCGTGGCCGTGGAGACCATGCTGTTTTCAGTTCATACAATATTGTCGTGGTAGTCGCTTTTTGCCCTACTGAGAGTTTCAAATTATAGAAAATAGATGGCTCTGTTACCATTATAAACCATGATTGCGCAATGCGACTTTAGAAATCAACTCGATCATCGAGGTTAAGCAACTTCAGCTAGGTACAGTTTAATGATGGGTGACCGTTCATGATTTTTAAATCCGATGCTTTGAAATGTATTTTAAACTGTTAATATATACCCTATGTTAGGGAATGTAGGGCAGAGATACAAAGCACAGTGGAAGTTGTATAAGTAGAAATTTAATAAAGATTAATAGAAAGGTCTATAGACAGCACATACATAAATATTTGAGTGACAAACAACAAACACATCAATTTAACATTGACACTATACATATCTAAACGGCCAGTCAGCCCAGGGAGGTGATACTTCAACACACCCCCTTCAACTCATGGGTTAAACACGTTAATTCCGCACACACAAACCTAACTCACTAGTCAGAAATTCGTGCCTTACGCGGGGCAAAGGTTTGTTGAGGATATCTGCCAACATCTTATCAGTTGCTAAATGTTCCAGTGTTATAGCTTTATTATCACGCAGTATATCCCGAATAAAGAAGTACCTAATATCAATGTGCTTACTTTTTGCGTGGTAAGCACCGGTATCTTCAGCTAGGCAAATTGCACTTAAGTTATCAGCATGCATTCTTACCTTTGAATATTTATGTAAGCCTAGTTCGTTTAATAAACTATTTAAATACATAGCCTCCTTCATAGCTTCCGCCAAACTCACAAACTCAGCCTCGCAAGTAGATGTCGCTACGATTCGTTGCTTTTGCGAACACCATGAGATACCTGCTCCACCTAAAATGAAAACATAGCCCGTAAACGAACGTCTATCGTGTGTACAGCTACCCCAATCCGCATCAGCATATCCTAGGATACATAACCCAGTTGGTTTGTAAACCAAACTTTTATTAATTGTACCTTTTAAGTACCGGAGAATTCGTTTTGCTGCTTTCCAATGAGTCTCGTCAGGATTTTCCGCAAACTGTGCTAATCTTGCCGTAGCGTTCGCTATATCTGGCCTTGTTGCCACGCTTAAATACATGAGTGATCCGATAAGTTCTCTAAAAGGATATTTCCTCCCATCCTTATCCTTTACACTCACTATTAGTTTCCCAGTCTCCAGTGGAGTTTTGACAGGATTACAATTCTCCATTGAAAATTTCCTCAAAATATCGTTTATATATTTTACTTGTGACAAGCAATATTTATCACCATCCTTCTTTATTTCTATCCCAAGGCAATAGTTCGCTGGACCGAAGTCTTTTAGCTCAAACCTTTTTGCTAAATCACACTTGAACTTATCTATGTACTCTCTCTTCTGCGATGCTATTAAAATATCATCTACGTAAACCACTACGAAGAGATCGCATCCATCTTTACTACGTTTATGGTATAAGCAAGGTTCATTGGCCGTTGGAATCAATCCCATTTCTTTTAGCTTGGTATCTAATTTTATATTCCATTGGCGTCCAGCTTGCTTAAGTCCATATAAAGATTTATTTAAAAGACAAGTGTCTCCTCCTGTTTTTAAATCTTCAAGCATCTTTGCTGCTTTTTTACCGAATTCGCTCTTCGAGCCATCCGTCTTTATAAGTTTTTCTAAACTTTCCTTCAGCAGCTCTGGGACTTTCATATAGATACTTTCATTAAGATCTCCATTCAAATATGCCGTATTTATATCTAATTGATCGATATCCATTCTCAACTCTGTAGCTAATGCGACTAACAAACGAACAGTCGTTAGTCTTGCAACCGGAGCAAATGTCCTATGATAATCAAGACCAGGTTGCTGACTGTAACCCTTCGCGACCAATCTCGCCTTTTTCTTCTGTCTTGTCGATATTTAGCTTCGTCGTTAATACATATCTACATCCTACGACATTTCGATTATAAGGTTTCTTCACTATTTTCCAAGTATCATTTTTCACCAGGCTCCTAATTTCCGATAAAATCGCTTCTTCCCATTTACTTTTGTCATTACTTTCTAAAGCGTCTTTTAATGAGACATCAGTAGCTCCCGCAAAATCATCAGTGTCAGCAAATTCCTCTGGTGATGATGCATTATCGCTATTTTCTCGCACTTCGATCATGTTATAGATTTTTCGAGGTCTTCCTACATGACCTCTTTCAATCTTTGGTCTTCCAGGGCCTCTTTTAAGAGTAACATTTCTATCAGTAATTTCCTCAAAGTCTTCTACACTTTCTGGATGTGATACACTCTGTTGCTCAACCGAAGTTCTGGTGATAGTGCTCTGTTCCTCATTTGACGTACTTAACGTATTGGGTTCCTGTAATAAAATGTAGGGTTCCTGATCAAATGACATTTGAGTTTGGATTAAAGGTACATTAGTTTCGTTTTCAAATGGAATATCTATCTCAACCGTCTTTCTCACAATATTCTGTTCACATTGTGACTCAGTAAGGGGTTGATCAGAAGCTTCACATTTATTTTCATAAAACTTACCTTCTTGGAATCTCACATCCCTTGACGTGATGCACCGTTTTTGTTCAGGTACATAAACTCTAAAGCCCACAGAATCAGCCGGATATCCCATAAAATAGCCAGTAAAACTTCGTTTAGCAAACTTGTCTTTTCCAGGTTCTTTATCCAAGACGTGAACTCTAGTACCAAACGTTTTAAAGTAATTTACATTCACAGGTCTCTCGAACCATTTCTCGTAAGGAATCTTACCTTTCAGACTGTTTGTTGGACATCTATTACGAATATAACATGCGGTCGCTACTGCCTCTGCCCAAAAACTTGCAGGCAATCCGGATGATAGCAACATGCATCTGGCCATGTCTAATATAGTGCGATTCATTCTTTCAGCAATTCCGTTGCTTTGGGGGCAATAGGGATTTGTTTTTCTTCGCAATATTCCATTTTCTTGAAGTAATTTATCAAAACTCTTATTTACATACTCCGTACCATTATCCGTTTGAAATGTTTTTATTTTCTTATTTGTCAAATTTTCGACGTGACTTTTATAAATTTCAAACTTTGACAATACGTCACTTTTATTTTTCATCATAAATACTTCACACCAACGAGTGCTGTCATCGATGAAAGTAACAAAATATCGATTACCGCCACTCGATTGCACTCTCATCGGGCCAACCACATCAGAATATATCAATTCCAATTTTTTATTACATGGTTTCCTTGATTTCACAAAAGGTAACGAAACCATCTTACCCTTAGCACACACGTCACAATCTTGCAATTTGTTACTATTAACATTTTTTAAAAAGTTAATACCCGTTTTATTTATTACTTTCATAAGGTCTTTAGCATTTAAATGACCCATACGTTCGTGCCATCCATACAGATCTACATCGTTCTTCGATACCGCGAATGCTGAGGCATTTGCTTCCCGCAAGTAATATAAATCCCCTCGCCTATCAGCAGTTAGCTTTACCTCACCATTTTTAATCGCGTAGGCTATATCATGTTTAAATATGACCTCACAACCAAGTTCTGTGAGTTTGGCGATTGATACGAGATTATTACGCAATGTGGGAACTAATAACGTATCTTGGAAACAAATTTTTAACGTATTCTCATTATTGCATGCTAATACCTTAACTGTACCCTTACCTTGCACAGATGTCAGTGACTCAGTAGCTAATTTTAACTTTCGGTTCGAAGGTAGTACCTCAATAAACCTTGTCGCGTCGTTGCACATATGTGACGTACACCCACTATCGAAAATCCATTCGTTATTCAATTTTTCATTTATGGCATAACATTCACCTGAAACAGTAAAAGTTGAAGCCTTATCAAAATCTTTGAATTCTATATTCATGTCTGATACACATCGTGTTTCTTCTGTATTTCCTTTTTTTATTTTACAACCCGATGCCTTGTGTCCAAATGTATGACATTTAAAGCACTTGAATTTAAATGAATGATTTTCGGTAGGTTTCTTTTGCCCTTTTTTCTTATATTTATGTACATACATTGCGCCTTCTATATCATCAACTTTATCCTGAGTATTTCCTCTAGAACTCTCTTCTTCAAGAATTTTTACTCGTAGTTGATCCGGTTTAGGTAGCTGATCCCTAGTTTCAATGGCACATCTAAAATTTTCATAACTTGCCGGTAGGCTATATAGTAACATTATAGCTAACAGGTCATCGTGAATTTTGATGTCCATTTCTTCTAGTTTATCGACGGCTTCAAAGAAGGAGTCGAGATGTTCACTCACTTTCTGACCTTCGCTCATCTTTTGAAGCATGAGCTTCTTCATCAGAGTCGCCTTTTTTGCAGGCCCTCGTGAAGCAAACAAACTCTCTAACTTCATCCAAACTTCATGTGAACTTGTCACATTTTTTACATGACGGACTACAGTCGGATGGATTCCTAAGATCAGCTCGGACTTCGCTTTTCTGTCGATAGTCCTCCATACTGTGATTGCCTCATCATCCTCTGATGGTTTGGATTTTTCACCACTCACATATTCCCAATAGTCCTGGGTAATTAGTAATGCCTCTATTTGGACCTTCCATGTATCATAATTATCTTTCGTCAATAATTCGACACTTCGTACTCTCGACATCTTACTCGTAGAAGTACTCTTCCTTTATTTTACATTACTACTAACTTTCTGCTTTGAATATAAGTCCTGGGCCCATAACCTTTGTTAGGGAATGTAGGGCAGAGATACAAAGCACAGTGGAAGTTGTATAAGTAGAAATTTAATAAAGATTAATAGAAAGGTCTATAGACAGCACATACATAAATATTTGAGTGACAAACAACAAACACATCAATTTAACATTGACACTATACATATCTAAACGGCCAGTCAGCCCAGGGAGGTGATACTTCAACACCCTATAACGTTTATAAGCATTAATTACCATTTTTTGTTGCGTAATAGTGACTCTAAAAATATCAACAGTAGAGTAGCTAGCTAGGTACTTTACATGAAAAGCATTTAGTTCGTTTGGCGATTCTCGGAACGCAGTTGCTAAATAATTTTAATATCCATCACCATAAATTGATTAAATGTTTTTCTGAAATTCAAGATATTGTATTGAAAATTTTGAGAGAAAATTGTAAAAGAAAAATATTAAATTACAGGAACTTAAAAACTTTATTTGCTGTTAATATTGATTATAATTTTATAAATTTTCAGACCCACAAAGCAGAGTTGATGTGTAAAATTGAAGATACTTTAATCAATTTCTTTTTATTTAATTGGTGTAAAGATGTAAATAAACTGCTTTGTGGGTCAAGAACTGATTTCGATTCAAATGATGATTTGCAAAATAAAGCGTACAATTATTGTAAAAAATGTAATTATAAAAATCGTAAATAAAAGAAAGTGTTTTATTTCAGTTTGCCTGAGCATTCTAAGTAGGGATTTAAAGGTAAAAGTATAATAGGTAAACCTGTATATCGAATGTATGTATGTAAATATGTGTATATCGAAAATTTGCAAATGTACGACACTAGATGTCGCTACCTTGTAAAGTCTCGACTGAAGACTCTATATAATATATAAAAAGATACTCTGTGGTGGAGACGAACGAAAAGTAATAATGAACTTTCTCATAGTGCTAACATTATATATACTGGTCCGAAATTGCTGTCAGCGCGCTTTCTGCACTATTTGCGTGCACACGGTTGGTCCATTAATACGAACGTTTGCATACTCTGAGCAATCTGACGTCATTAGTGACGTCACCGTTCAGTGCTCACAGTGCAAACAAAAGATAGGTAGTGCACTGTGTGCAGCAATGTCAGATGGATGTCAGTCAATGTCAAACTGACAACTGAATACTTTAATTTGTAAGATTTAAACTTTTGGACAAGTTTTATTGAACTTATATTGTTTAAAGTAAAGATATTTAGCAGATTCATCGGAAAAACCTCGACATGCAATCTTACTGACCCATATTAAACCACCTGTCATTTTGACAGAACGTTCAAGCATATGTTCGTACCAACAAGTGGACCAAATTGAATTCAGTGCTAACGTTTGTGAATAATGAAATCTTTTTTGGTCCACGAATGTGCACGCTTACCAACGTTTTCACGTATTCTATTAAAGGACCACGACAATAGCCGAAACGTGATTGCTATGCTATGACAGTTGACATTGACACTGATAGTGACGTACGTAAGTCAATGAAATGAAATGAAACCAAAATAAAGTTACATTACAAACAAACGAAATTATTATTTTTCCTATTCGTACCGGCCGAGATTTTGAGTTTTAATCCTCTGACCAAGGAAGAGAGGGACTTTATAAAACAAACACTTTACCGCCGAACAAACTCAAATACAATACATGCTAAGCAATAAGAACAGTATAAAAGAAACAAAAGGAAAGTATAAGGTACTTCAAAACTTATGAATTATGACCCTTACTAATCGTACTCTTGTACAAATTGCTGCATGGGGTGGTTTGATTGTTAGTAGTACAGGATTTTATTTACAAACATGTATAGTAGATAAAGTTCGTCAGCAAGATTTTTATAAAGATGCTTTGAAAAAGCTCAGAACGAATGCAGGCGCCATACATTACTTAGGTGAACCAATAAAAGATAGACGTTTTAAATTATCGGATTCAGAAAGTAATAATTGCGATGAAAAATCGGCGCAATACTGTGTACCTGTTAGTGGATCACAAGAAAGGGGCAGATATTATTTCTGGGCTGAAAGAGTAAAGGACAAATGGGTTATTACCAAGGCTGAACTAGAATTGAAATCAAAACCAGAGCACCGGCTAGTCATTGTTAAATAATGTTATATTAGTTATGTAGTTAATAAATGTTTTTAGATCAGAAAGAAACTTTTATTTTGCTTTTCAGATAAACTCATGTTTTCATTACTGAAAATATTTCATGAAAAACATGAATTTATGTGATGTAATCAACTTTCAGGAATCATGAACAAGTTTGTAGGAACTTCAAAAGAGAAATTTTTCTATCACAATACTTTACTTTGCTTAGTAAAAGCATTATGTAAGCAAAATATTACTGTGGATCTAAGGAATGATTCTTATGTATGTGGCATACTAAGTGAAGTGGATGGGTATGTAACATGTTTGTGAAATTTATAACTAAACACTCAATAACTATTTCAGTGCAAATAAAATAAAGAGATTGCAATCAATATTTACATCATCCGACAGCAGCCAGACCAGAATGTTATCTTTGGATTTTGTACATAGTTATTACTAGCTTTACCCAAGCGGCTTCGCATGTGTTAAATTTGGAGTAAAACTCCTTTCTCTGTACTATGTAATTATATTGTATACCTACCTCTTAAATCACTATTTATAAAAAAAAAACATTAAAATCCGTTGCATAGTTTTAAAGATTTAAGCATAGATAGGGTCAGAGAAAGCAACTTTGTTTTATACTATGTAATGATAATGATAATTGTTTTCATTTGTTAATAGTTTCATGAACATCACACTAACATCATGTGTTTATTGTGATCCACAAGGAAATGAATATTCCTTTGACAACTTATTTGTGCAAGGAAGAAACATCAGATATGTACATATTCCTGAAACTGTAAGTATGGCATTCCAGTAAAAAAATATTTTAAACTGACATCAATAGTGCCATAGTTAAACTAACATTTTATTTTATTTGGCTAAGGGAAGTGCAAAAAATATTGCCAACATTTACAACTACACAAATCTATAATTATTATCCTGCTAGCTATTTAATCACTCTTTATTTTAAACAGATCTCAATATTAGGAGCAATAAAGAAAGAGACCCAAAGGGAACCAAGAAACTTAAAATCAGAAGTTGCTAAATCAAGAAAAGTAAAGAAAGCTCAAAAACAACATTTGCAGATAGTAGCTTCCTTATAATGCAAATAGACTGTTTAATTAATAAAATAAAAATATGTTTTTAAAACATTTATTTTGTTTATTTCTTAAACTAAGCCAACATAAAAAGTAAAGTAATTTAATTAAAACAACTAAGATAAACATTTACTTACATACATAACATAAATTTTCCTAAACATTTACATTTCATTATTTATTAGTATAAAATCATCATTTACTTTCTGGATCTTTTTCATCTGTCTCTCTGCTATAATTGAGCTGCCCCCCAATAGTTTGAAGACAGGTTTCATTACTTCTTTCTTCTATTACAGTGTGTCTCTTTCTTGATGCAGGAACTACAAAATTTTGCATTGAATCATCATATCTCTGGGCATCTTGTATTGGGACCACATTTCCATAAGTGCTCGTGTCGTATTTGGGATTTCCATCATAGCATTCAGCTTTCACATTCGGCTGCATATAAAGATTATTTCTGTTAGGTTGTTGGTTCTGATACATCATTTGGGGGTTTGTAAAACGCTGCATGTAGTTATTTATCGCTAAATTTTGAAAGTCGTAGTTTTCATGTTTTTCCGGGGTCCGCACAGGAATGATTCGAGGGTTGATTTTGAATGTTTCACTGAGTACTTTTCCGATGTAGTTTTCGTTGGGTGGGCGGCATTGTTGGGTATCTTCTTGGGTTGGGTCTTCTGTCTTGGAGCTCTTTGGCGGTTGTTGTACAATGACCACTTGTTTGAAGTGTGGTTTGTCGGCTGGTTTCCTTGGTTGTTGGAACACGCCGTCCGAGTTGGATTTGTATGACGAAGGCGTGGTGGCAGGTGAAGTTTGACTACATAAGAAGCTTGACTGGTTGATGCTGGCTATAATTGAAGTAGGGCTTGGAGACGACTGACTCATGTTAGGCCGTTGTACAGCTTGGGGGTTTAGGCTTCCTGTAGAAGTAGAAACGTAAAAATTATGAATATGTTAAATTTATGACTTAACTATAACTTTTACAAAGATTTTGCACAATATGGGTTGGAATGTTTTTATTGTGCAACATTTTTAGAATCCAATAATGATGAATAACCACTAACAGCATATTAGTAACTAATTTTGATTCAAAGAGAATCTGTGTCCATTTATTCTAATTAGGTAATTATTTCAAACACTTTACTCTATCTATACCATACAGTATGAATAGTCTCACCTTGTGGCTTGTACTTGGCCAGCTGAGCGTACACTTGTTTGATTCGTTCTATATTGATCTGCGAGGCCTTGTTGTGGTCTACCATCGGCAGTGGATAGTCCTTGCCAATGATGCATTTGGCAGATTGTTGCACAGCGGTCGGAGCCACCCATGGCTCGTGGATGTAGCGGGTTGGCATGTTCTTTAGAGCAGGGATGTAGCGTCTAGAGGGTAAGGTTTAGATTAGTTCTGGGTAGTGAGACATAGCTAAAGGAGAATTTTAGGACTTTGTAGGTAAAGTAGAACAAAAAAATATTTTGTTTAGTTAAGATTAATTAATTTAATTGTGAAATTTATTACGAGATATATTGGGACTTTAAACCAAAGCAATGTAATTACAGTCCTGATAGGTAGGCTGATAGTATCTGAAGAGCATGCTATACAAGTAAAATTCCTATAGTCTATTCGCGTTAAGAAAATAGTGACAACTACAGGATAAGGGTGTATTCACAGTGGAGTAAAAGTACGAAAGAAAAATAATAATAATTTTATAAACAGTGTTTTCGGACATGCCGCATGCACTTGCTGTTTCTATGACTATGCTCTCCACAGTTGCATTTAAATCACACAATTTAAAGTACTTATAAACATTGTAAATTATGTGTCTCTCTTCACTATGGATTATTGATCCACTTTTATTCTTTGGAATTGGTGAAGTATTCATTTTTTCAAAATTTATCGTTGGACAAGTCACGCAAAATCCACAACCGTTTTCTTCGAAGGTCAGACTTCAACTGGTCACTGTGAACTCGACTTTTTAATTTCTAGCATTTAATTGGCTGGGGGGCGTGGCCAGGCCGGCTGACAACGATCACTCACTATTTTCTTAACGCGAATAGACTATAGATGAATAAACTATCATGTTGATATGAAGAAAGTAGAAAATGCAAATAAGTCCTTTCCTTGGGTAGCATTGAAATTTAAAAGCTTATCATTTGCAAGGTTTCACATGAGA
The DNA here is from genome assembly GCA_916618145.1 of Emmelina monodactyla. Classification (NCBI taxonomy): domain Eukaryota; kingdom Metazoa; phylum Arthropoda; class Insecta; order Lepidoptera; family Pterophoridae; genus Emmelina; species Emmelina monodactyla. Next base: position 6,193,934 of record OU745304.1, on the reverse strand, counting down.
GCTGTCAAAAATGGTTAGTCATAAAATTTTATTATTTTAAAATTTCACAGCCATTGTTGCCGACGATATTACGATTTAACAGTTTTTTTAGTGCAGGCACTCAAATCTAGACTATCACCAAAAGTCTATTTTTTTTTTTAAATCTCAACAACCAATTTGTTTTATTCTAAAATCAAATCAAAATCAAAATTCTTTAATCATTGTAGATATGTAACATACTTAATGAACGTCAACGTTACAAACTAGTCTACCTTATAAAGTCCCCATTAGGGTCGGTTTTCCTGCCAAACCGCACCGGGCAGTAGCAATGGAAGAACTGCTGGAAGAAGGACGAGCACGACAGCCACATCCACATGCCGGCGTTCACCGACCAGTCCGCGTCCAGCAGCAGCTCATCGAACACCTGCACGGGACAATCGTGGCATGATATGCTGGAAATGTTTGGTCATTAGTTAATGGGGGTTGTAAGGAACAGGTGTAGATGGGTGGTAAGATGAAAGGCAAGAAAACTGATGCTACTATATCGAGTTAAGTATAAAAAGGGACTATTAGTAATGAAAATTTTGTAGGCACGCTAATGTGACCATGGCTATTGAATATAATAGACAGTTTAGAAAAGTTAATATCCTATTGCTGCCATAAGATATTACGAAAATTATAACTTAACTCTGCTTTTAACGACTAGTATACACAGAAGATCGAAAAATCATTTTTTTTATATAGAAACTTGTTACTGATTAAATAAAACGTAAGTCAGGGGGGCTACCGCGTAACTAGCGTCGATTTAAATTCAACGTCGACAACTGTTTTCATTGGCTAGAGACCCGCCATTGTTAACAATTTAGCCTATGAAAACAGATTTCGACGTCGAGTTCAAATCGACGCTAGTTACGCTGTAGAAGGGCAGGTCCGATAGGCATATTTTACGTCGACAACCGTTTCTCGGAGTTCACCTCCGACCTGCTGGCTTTGATCATATCAACACTCCTGCAAACATCTAGCTGTCCGTACCTTCATGCCCTCCTCCCAGGAGATCCACAGGTCGCCGCGGGTCAGGAAGCAGGCGACGGCGTGGCGCGCCAGGTGGTGGATCCAGCCCTCCTCGCGGAGCTGGATCATGATCGCGTCGATCCACGGGAACCCGGTCTGACCCTGGTGTGGTGGATTAGAGGTGAAGTCAGTATTGGATTTGATGGGGGTCATGGATTTTGAGGGTGTTTTTAAATTGATTTTTAATACCTATCTAAAACAAACTTAAAATACTGCTATAGTTCTGTCACATAGTAAAAAGACAGGTATATAAGATTTATTAAATTTAGTCCTAATCATTGTAAAATTACATGAAACGATCTGAGGGCTATTCTAAATTTGTCTTGCATTATGCAAATAGTAGGTTGGTATAACTTTAAACTTTTTTTTAAATATTACCTGTCTCTTACCCATAATATTGTTGGGTAAGTGAGAGCAGTGTTTATAGTTTAGTTTAGAGAGTTTCATATAGGAGTTACTTAGTATATGGGCACCAGTTAAGTTTTTTATTTTATTAATGGCAATGATATCCGTAGACACTGAACAAATGCGCTTAAAGTTGCTAGCCCTGTAGTTATAAAATATTCAAAATTGTTTCCTTGTTTCTAGCATTAAATGACATAAGTTTTTATTGACTATTGGATCCTTAATGACTATTGGATCTTGTAATAAAAGGTTAAGTATTTAAATGAATTGCAAGAGAAGAAACATATTAAAAGCTTGCCAATGGAATACTACACATTCCTACTTCTACATTGTATATGAAAAGGTATTTAATAATTAGATACTAAAAGAACTTGAAATAGATTTTTATATTACACATAACAGTAACAAGGCAGGTGTTCAAAAATACTTCTTCGTTATCAATACAAAGTTTTATAAATATAAAAAACTACACCCAAGCAAATATATTTTACTTTTACTTTATGAAAATCAAGATAAATATCACTTACACTTGCCCACTTAGCAAGGGCCTCATGATTCTTTTCCCACGGTATCTGCACACATATAGGGTTGCCCTCCATTCGATCAAAGTTGGGGTTGCGAGTCGCGGCGCAGTAGAAAAACTCTCGCCACAGGATCTGACCGTGAAGGGATAAGGGTGGTCGCACCCTTTTTATCCTTTTGTACAATTCAGTTAACTGATAGTAGAAAAGTCTGGTTGATAAGCAGCCGAATCTGAAATTAGTTGCTTATTTTACTACAAGCTTCGGACATTTTTTTTTTGTTGAATCGTAATTTAATTATTAATAAAAAAAAAAGAAAATTTATTCATTAAAAAAAGTATATACTTTTAGACCCTGTTTAATGAAAGCCGTATAAGAATCCATTTTATGTTTAGGGAGGAAGGATTATTCATTTTAATTTTTTAATTAATTTTTATTGGTTAAGTTAAAAAATGTACTTCAATTTTAAATTAGAAGGGTTTTTGTACAAGTTTACCTCAAATATGGTGAAAGTCCAGTTTGGCTCGCCAATAGCGACTGTGGTGTCATCTTAGGCCTACCAAAGGACGCCACCCAAGCTTTGCGCTCCAGATGTCTTTCTAGCCGCGCTAGGGCTTCGCTCTCGCCACCCAGCCACACAGGCGGCTTTAACCCATCAGTTTCAAAGCCTGGAAAACATATCTACCATTAATCAATTGCATTGTAAGGATATCAGCAAGGAATTATAACTTTATTGTGCAATGTTATAAGAGCTGCATCATAAACAGTGTTGAAACGGTGCATTTTGTGCGTCATATTTACTACTTCCGTAGTATGATATTATAGATGACGCAATGCACTTTTTGCAAGGTTGCCATTATTGTTTAAGTTATTTGATAATCGCGATAATGCGTGTTAACATGTTACTGATTGAATTTACTCCACAATGGTTATACGATTTGATACGGCTTTGTTGGGAAATGTTTGTTAAGTATTTTCCTAGTTTTCTATCCGAATGACAACACGTATGCAAAGTAAATAAAAACATATAATATTGCATAAGTAGTTGCGTATATGCGTAGTCCTCTATTATTATACAATATTAATATTTCAGCAGAGTTATACAAGTGAATTTTAACAAATATCGTCAATCGTAAATGAACTGTAGCATATAACTCCGTTTATCCAACCTTAAACGTACTTTTTCAAAGTTAGTATTGTTTTTTCCCCAAAAATTTACTTTCACAAAGGCTTCGTTCACAATACATCCTATTTGCGTTCCTTTTCCCTAGTAACCAGCGTTATATACTCAGGGGCACATTTAACCGTCCACTCATCTTAAATGCCCTATCGTTTGTTTCTGTTAACTTGAGTTTTTACTACTATGTGTTACTTGATAGGTTATATATCTAAAACATGAAGGAATGAACCACTGGGCACATGCGTGGCTAATTGTCGGGAACTAAGAACGAGAACCAGGGCGAGATCGAAAAATTCTTGACAAAATGTAGGTGGCCGGTTAAAAGTGCCCCTGAGTGTATAACGGAAAGAAACTGGGGGGAGGACCTACCCAGTTCTTCTAGAGTTGGGACTCCGAATCTATCGTCGTGGTCATCTGAGATCGGTGTGGTGGCTCCGTCTAGAGTCTGTTTGCAGATAGTCTCCTCGGCTGATAGCGGGGCAGGCATACTAGCAATCAACGCTTGGAACTGGTGATAAGTCAACGGGGCCTTGCCACCGTTCATCTCTATTATCCTTACAAAACAAGATATAATTAGCTTCGATCGATAATGAGCAGATGTCGATCGGCTTTAACTGGGATAAACTAAAATGAAAGTGATTTCTATAAGTTTGACGTAACATTTTTTTTATTAATAAGTGTAAAACATCAACTTCAATTGAGAAAAATTCTACAGGTTGCCCTGGCATTGTGCGGAGCGTGTTGCCAAGGCCGTGACTCCGCGCAGGTGGGGGTACACGTGACTGGGGCGGCACAAATAGCTAGCCGTTTGTCAAACAAATCTAGACTGCATTCCTATGCGGTTAAAGCTGAAATTCTTTCACTTACTTGTCCAGTTTGTAAAGTGTGTGCGACACGCGTGAGTTGACACTGATGCCAACTTCGCGACATTTGGACATGATGTTGTGGTCTCGAACCCGACCGTACGGTTCTGGGTCTTCCTCGAATGTTAACGCCGTGGTGCCCCATTCTTTGAATAGTTTAGGCAGTGCGTCAGCTGGCTGCCCTCTTACAACAAACAAGCGAGAGTCTAGCTTCCTCAAGCTACTGTCCAGATCTTCTAAGCATTGCAGTAGGAACCTGACGAAAGAATTGAGCATAAGACGATGGTCGTCGGGTCGTTTCTGTGATTTCGTTAAGTGACGTACCTCCACTTATTGATTCCGACATTGGAGGAGCTTGCGAACCAGGGGTCGATGATGAAGACGCATCGGAAGGTAGTGGCGTCGCTTAGTCCCTCTCTGAGTGCGGGGTTGTCGTGTAATCGGAGTCCTTTCCGGAACCAATGCACGGTGTGTTTGCTGGCGGGGCGCGCGGGCGCAGCGGTCAACGTCGCGCTCCGGGCACTCGACGCCGGGAGCGAATCGGTACCTCCTGACATTCTATGTTACCCGCATGGTAGCAACTGTTAGTACAAAATAACAAATGGTTAAGATTTTTCTTGAACTACTTCAAATAAAGAGGAGTTACTCGATTTTACTCTTTGAAGACGAAATGCTTATTTTGTTTCTCAATTTTAATTAGTTCTCAATATCTTATTTTAATAAGGTTAGCGGTTGAAACAGCATTATAAAGGGTTTTAAACAAGAACTGAATTTGGTAAATTAATTTAACACAATAAATTTACTCAGATGAAAATGAAGTTTTTATTATTGTATTAAAAAAAGTTTGGTTTTGCAATTGTGATGTCCAGCACGATCACGGTTATAGATGTCGATTCTTTCTTCAAAGTTTTTTTAACACTCTAGTAGACATACTGGTGGGTTTATTTCGTTAATCACTTCACAAATTTTGAGTTTCAAGGCTGCAATCGATTCGATTGGCTTCCTATAGCGGTGTTAAATATGAATAAACGCAAAAAAATACTTCATAATATAATAATAAGTATTAATTATAAGTAAAATAGAGATTTATGTTGGCCATGTTAGTAGTAGCAAAACGTAAGCATGGCGTCTGACCACTGACTAACCGACATAAACGACTTAAATGCTAATAATTTGCCCGGCAACTGTCGAAATCCTACTAATATTAAAAACGTGAAAGTTTGTTAGTATGTATGGATGTGTTGATGTATGGATGTTTGTTACTCTTTCACGTAAAAGCTACAGGATGGATTTTGATGAAACTTTACAGTAATATAGCTTATACATGAAACAGACTTCCACGCAAACGGAGTCGCGGGCGGCCACTAGTCAACTATATTTTCGTGTGGGACAATAATGCTGCTGAAGCTCGTGAAGCTCAAATCAATGAGATGAATGCAATTCAGACCACGTTTATGTGGTCACAATTTTAATCTATGGGATACTTAGGCCAATTGTCTAGTTGAATATTTTGTGGATGAGCTGATATTTAAAAAAGATAAGTAGCCGAACATATAGTGAGGCAAAACACGAGTCCAAATACATTGCAAACGTCAGCGTCGTTATCATATGGTCAAAGGGAAGGTCGGTCATACAGTTATTTAACAAAAAAACAAGTTAGTTTTCCGAGACATGTTTTTGTTTTTTTATTTATGAGCAATATTTTTATAACCGTTTTTTAGGTTATGTAAGACTGGCCGTCTTCAAATCCTTCTCAAATACAATATTCTATTTTTTATTTTTTTTTCTAATTTACCGCTAAAGCTGCGCACTTGAAGGTTTTCCTTTTTACAAAAAAAATATTTAACTAAGAAATTAATAATTTTCGGACATGGTAGTAGACTGCAAATAAGTTCTACTTTAACCCCTTACAAGAAATGTATCGCGTTACCAATAACCCTGTATAATAACTAAGTAGCTAAATATCCTACAAAAAATACGACTTAAATAAAACCATAAGATACCTATCACATTTCTGTGGTGTATACGTAACGTAGAATATCTTTTACATGATTTACCTAGTTTAGTAGGGCACCGCCATTCATGTCATGTTTTTGTTGATGGTTTTAAAGTTATATTTCAATATATATCCTGAGCTGTTTCAAGAAAACAATCGCAACTTGCGTTTCCGTGCCCCCAGATTTTGAATAAAGGTTTATTTAACTTTAGTACCTAAGTGATCCAGTGTTCTTGCACGCGGCTTCGCACGCGTTAAATTCCGAGTAAATTTTTTCATTCGGGGCAGCTATTTACAATTTAAAGTCACGTACGGAAAACACTCACCGCAGATAGAATTTACTTATTTCCTTGAAGGCACAGCCTAACTTTGAATTTAATTCAATAATTAAAAAAACCTATTCGAAATTAAACGTCTTGATGCTTAGATGTTGTTTTTGATACTGATTAAACTGAAAGAAGTTTTCTGTTGCGCTACTTTAACTCCAGAAAAGTTTTCTTGTGAAAGGGGAATCGTTAAAGGCAACGTGAACTTCACAATGAAAGGCTTGCGACAACAAGCTCAGAAATAAAATGAAAACAAGGATTGTATAAGTAGGTACCAACCGGTTGCCGTCGAGTTTTAAACAATATTTCCCAATTTATTTCTTGATACTATTTCTGGGATCAAAGAATCGATTAGATAAATCTGTTGGCGCAACCTTCCGATTAATCAAGTTAGGTATTTGGAAGATACGAGTATATGCATTTTGTTATTGTCACGATTCTAATAAAAAAACACTTATTTTAATTGATTATTCAAAAGCTTTCGACAACTTTTAACATGATGCAATATCTAATGCTTTAGATTTCATTGATTGGGAGACTTCTGAGGCCAATTAATTTGAATCTAGGTAGGAAAAGGAATTTAATCGCCGGACAAGATTCGTCTTTGAAACCGCTTATGGAAAAGATAGCTACGATCTTTGTCAATCTCTGCGGTGCGGCGCAGCGGTTTCTATACTGAACTATTAGGGTGCCGGGTTTGTTTTTTGAAATAAGAACGTGTCCAGGTGTAACTAGGTTCTTTCCTAGTCCATTAAAACGGCTTTACAGATTAAGTTTAACTTCGTACTTTGAAGCAAATGAGGAAAACAGGCTTTTACTTTTTTTTACTTACTAAAAGCATTACGCGACTGGGAATCGAACCCAGGACCTTTGGAAAACCGGTCCAATGCTCTGACCACTGAGCTACCGCGCCGCTACGGTTCGGCTCGGAGGCCCGCGTTCCTTTTTCCAGTATTTATAACTTCAAAATTAAAAAATTAGCATTTAAAATGCAAAATTAAAAGTAAAATTACTAATGTATTATAAACTAGGGATCTCTGAAAATGATGAATTTGATAAATTTATTCTTTTAACACTTTTAACTCTCTCGCAACAACGGGCGACAGGGGGCAGATATACATCTAATGTAAATATTATAATAACAACCATGCATCATAAGACTAGCCACCAAAACGGTAGGTACAGTCAGCATCATATAGTTTGTTACATCCACTGTAGCCAAATACTTGAAAACAACCAGAGTCCTTACTTTGAGCGAATCAACCAGTCATTGTGAGTACCGATGGCGCTTTGGTTGATGCGTAATTTAAGACTCATTAAATGCGACTTTCTATAAGGCTTTCTGCACGCTACGATAAATTAGAGCAACCTGGATGCTCTGATGATTGTGATGACACTGGTTGATTTGCTTAAAGTGAGAACTCTGGTTGTTTTCAAGTATTTGGCTACAGTGGATGTTACAAACTATATGATGCTGACTGTACTATATCAATCTCGGCGCCAATTTAACCCCAACATAACAAATATCTAGATTTGAGCACTATTTAAGGACCTTCTATTTTCGTAATGTTATTTTTATGAAAAAAAACAACCTTCTTGCCTTAGTTCTTCACAACCAAAAGATAAAGTTATTTATGTTATAAATGTCGCGATTTATAACCTGTATAGTAAAAAATAAACAATATGTATTTAATAATAGCAATACCAGTACCAAAATTTAGCTATTAAGTCTTTCCCTTTTCCATTTTTGTAAACAGGCCAAGTTTAAAAAAAAACTAGGGCGGAGAGAAACGGCCAGTTGTTTTGTCTGTCATATTGATTGTGGGCAGCAGACAGCACATATAATCTTGTCAGATCCTGATTATTACATGTATAAGTTTGAAGAATATAAGTTGTACTAGTTAGCTTAACATCTTTAATTTCTTCACACATATTTCAAACTTTGTTATTGAAATAAAAAATCTTTGAGTACTTTCTGTGAACCATGACATTTGGGATGAAGCCAGGTTTAATAAGCAAAGTAAGAACCTAAACAATGTCAATTTTTACTACAACATGAAATAAAGTATTTATTCCAACACTTGGCTCTGCAGAAATAAAATAGCAAATTACACGGTATGTGAACTGAAGTGAGACAGACTTTTGGTGTAGGTACATGATATCTGTCTATATGGTCATGCCAGTTTTTTTTTAAGATATAAAATACATGTATGTATTTCATATTATATGGTTTTTTTTTTTAAAGGTATAGGATAATGTTAAGTTTTACAATAATATAATAATAAGTATATTTATAAAATAATTTGAATAAACCAAATATGTGAACGAATCCATCAGCAGAAGCTAATATCTGTGAGTATATAGGAGTTGACAAGGAATTTTTAATAATTTACTTACTTTTTTTATCAATAAATTTTTAGAAATACAAAAACAGGCATTGTGTCAGTGAGTGAGTATCCTTATATCTTACTTTACCTACACATGCTTAGAACTTCTAGAACATTCTAAGCACAAGCAAGTTATTTCTCTGTTTTTTATTCTGAATAAAAATTATTAAAACAAATCAAAAAGGTTGACTATAAAGTGTTGTACAAAGTCAATTGTAATATTAAACTATATAAATAATTTAATTTTCAATACTTACATACTTTTGGTTAAAATGTTTGTATCACAAAACAAATTGTGATATATTTTTTATTCCGTAAAACTCTTGCTTTTTGTTCATGTAACTAGAATTGTCAGTCACACCTCAAAATTCATATCCAGGGAAAATAAACACATTCATAATAAAACACAAAGTTACGTTTATCAGAAACTAATGAAAAGTCTTAGAAATTGCGTCACAAAACTCACAAATAAAGTTCTAATTGGACTGTTTTGTAAAGTTGTAACACACATTGACAATAAATTTTATGAAATACACTTTTCAGTAACAATTAGTCAAGCTTTGAACAACCCAAACACTAATAAAAATTAATAATTTTATTCTCATTCACTAGCATCACAGCAAATCAGCAAATTCTCTACGAGCCACGCCGTTTGCAACGTGACCTAAAGCAGTGTACAAACAAATAAAACTGTCAAATTATAGTATCAAATGAAAGTAGACTTTATGACGAACGCAATAAAGTTTAAATAAAAATCCGTTTATATTTCAATTGTTAGGGCTTAAGCAGACATGAACAAAGATGATTAATATTTTTTGTTTTTGTTATTAAAATAAATAAATAATTTAAAATAAGCTGTAAATATTCATTCCTATTGTGTACTTGGAAAATTTGCTTGAAAACATTTTTAAATATCAATTTTCTTTACATATTTTTTTATTATTTACTCTTTACCCTAGTTTATTCCATTTTCATCCCACATCAAGGATGCCATTTGTTGTAATAAAATACCCATATTTGTTAGATTGTTTGCAGATTTGTCTTTGAGTTTTTTGTAGGAGTACGTTCGCAATACTTTTATCGTGGGAACAGAAAAATGAAGGTACTATTTTTATATTTAATTCAATTTTCTAAATAAATGTTTGACTTCTGTATTTATTGGGCCAATCGTTTGGCCAACTGTTAGAGCCACTGTGTAGAGAGCTATTTACATTAACGTTTCTGCATTGGCGCTTAAATCATTCATTCATTTGGCGTATAGCCAGAAATAACTGTCAAAGTCAGTCACGCAGCATTCTGTCAACAGGCGTATTCAATCTGTCAAATTCTTTTTGAAGTGATCCCCTGTGTAAATGTACGTACGTTCTCTAAATTTTCAATTTAGAATCGTAAAATATCCTTTCAACAAGAAAGCTATTTACTTTCAAAGATTGCTTACGATGTTCAGCGATCATTTTTTGTGGTTAGTGCGTGATGATTTTAACAAAAGTATGCCAATTTCAGTGAGGGGTCGTAATCATGGGTCGTGTGATTCGTGCGCAGCGTAAAGGAGCCGGTTCAGTCTTCGTTTCACACACTAAAAAGAGGAAAGGAGCCCCAAAACTCCGTTCTCTGGATTATGCTGAAAGGCATGGATATATCAAGGGTGTTGTGAAGGTTGGTCAATATTATCATTGTGTATCAAACTTTTTGGTTAGGTTCATGTCAACTTTCGTTTTATACCTATATTATTAATTTATTCCTCTTGTAGGATATCATTCACGATCCCGGCAGAGGCGCGCCTTTGGCCGTGGTTCATTTCCGTGATCCCTACAAGTTCAAGACCAGGAAAGAATTGTTCATCGCGCCTGAGGGCCTGTATACTGGACAATTTGTTTACTGCGGAAAGAAAGCCACTCTTGAAGTTGGTAAGGCTTTAACATTAAATATTCAGTTAAATTTAACAATGAAAACATAAAGTTTGTGATAATATTTCTTTTGAAGCCCTATTAAGCACCTTAGCAATGTGAGGGTTACTAGCCTTGGGGTTGTGTCTTGAAGGTTCTTATTCTGTATAAGGATACATTTTTGGCTGGTTAAATCAAAGTTTAATTGAATATCCACATTTTCTAATGCTTTTTTGCATTGTGTAAATATTACTTTTAAACACATTTCTGTTTTCTACTTTTCTTCAACTTGAATTTTATTAACTGTAATAATCATTATTTGATTGTTTTGTTAGGAAATGTGATGCCTGTGGGAGCTATGCCTGAGGGTACAATTGTGTGCAACTTAGAAGAAAAGATGGGCGACCGTGGTCGGCTTGCGAGAGCTTCTGGAAACTTTGCCACAGTTATTGGACATAATCCTGATGCTAAGCGCACTAGGGTCAAGCTTCCATCTGGAGCCAAGAAAGTTTTACCTTCCAGCAACAGAGGAATGGTTGGTTAGTATTAAAAAGTTATTTAAATTTAAATATTCTTATAGAACTTGATAAAACTGAGTGTAATATTATATAATTCATGTGATTTTAAGGTATTGTTGCCGGTGGAGGTCGTATTGACAAACCCATCCTAAAGGCTGGTCGTGCCTACCATAAATACAAGGTGAAGCGTAACTGCTGGCCATACGTCAGAGGTGTTGCCATGAACCCTGTGGAGCATCCCCACGGTGGTGGTAACCATCAACATATTGGTAAGTTGATGCATTGTTTTTAGTTGATTTATGTTCACATTTTAAGCACTAAATGATGACTTCTAACTTACCTACTCTGAGTACCTGATTACACAATTAGAGGCTCTTTCTGAGGCAAATTTAACATAAGCTAAGTAAGATTTCTGTGATATGTCTGTTTCATAATATTATTGCTTATTTTTAGGTAAGGCTTCTACTGTGAAGAGAGGAACATCAGCTGGTCGCAAGGTCGGTCTTATTGCCGCCCGCAGGACCGGAAGAATCCGTGGTGGAAAGACAGATACAAAGAAGGAGGCATAAGCTATTTATGCAAAATAAACATCATAAAATCCAAAGTTGTGCTTTATTTATCATACTCACGTTTATATTACCTCCCATTATAGGCCTCCTGGGGCCTGATCCAAAGCTTTTTAGAAACCATTAAGTTTTGCGTTACACCATGATCACGAACCTGAAAATAAACTGTTAGGCTAATTGTAGGTAAAATTCGGCCGATCGTATTATGGACACTCGCCACTCGGGAGCGACATGTTTTACCTACGATTGCTCTGTACCGCCTTATCCCACGTGATGCTAAGGGTAATAAGCTTCCTTAGGCGCCAAGAAAGTGCAACAAGAATGGTTGGTAAGTGTTTGAGTAATACATAATATTTTATAGACTATACTGCAATGGAATTTTGTGTTTTTAGGTATTGTTACCGGTGGAGGGCGTAGATACTAGAACCCATCAACAAAAATACGTTAAGGTTGGTCGTGCCTACCAAAAAGACAAAGTGAAGAGTGATGCCGTGACATCCCCAGTCCCCACGCACGGTGGTGGTAGCCATCCACATATTGGATAAGTAAGTTTTTAAATTTTTTGTATGTTTAATTTTAATAGTTAAGGCACTAAATGATGACTTCTAACTTACCTACTCTGAGTACCTGATTACACAATTAGAGGCTCTTTCTGAGGCAAATTTAACATAATCTTAGAAAGATTTTTGTGATATGTCTGTTTCATAATCTTATTACTTACTTTTAGACGAGGCTTCTACAATGAAGATTCGAAACCACAAAGAACCTTTATATATGACAGGCAACCATAATGTGGTACAGACAGGTCATGCCTACCATTAAAAGAAGTTGAAGTAAAGTGCAGGCTACGTCAGAGGTGTACCGCTTGTGAACTTTGTAGTCCTATCGCAAGGTCGTGGAATCTATTAACATATTTGGTAAGTTCATGTATATTAGTTTTTGTTTTATGTTTAAAATTGAGGCACTAAATGATGACTTCTAACTTACCTACTCTGAGTATCTGATTACACAAATAGAGGCTCTTTCTGAGGCATTCTTAGTTTAAGCTAAGTATTAATTATATTATAATGTTTGTTTCAATATCCTTTTATTTAATTTTAGATATGGCTTCTACTGTGAAAGAAGGAACATCAACCGGCGGTCATCAATAGTCGGATTTATTGCCGCTCACAAACTGGAAGAATTGGCAAGACAGATACGAAGGAAGAATTAAACCATAACATCCTAAAAGGACCATAGCATTAACATAAATAAAGAAAAACGCTCAAATTATGACTTTTTCTCTTCTCTATTAGACAATCTTCTTCATACCCGAACCACTGCATGCGACTTCTAAACTAACTAGTCTTATACTAGCGAAATCCGGACCATTGTACCTACTTCGACTTCGATAGTTCTAATCTCTATGTTGAAATCAGAGCTATTTGTATAAATTATTATACCTACCTACCTACGTACAGTTTGAAGTCTTCTTGTTTTTGCAGTACCGGGTGATGAACTTTGAAATATTCAATTACTCTAACGGCCAATCTCAATTATCTACTAACCATTTGACGTCTTGATAAATATGTTACAATGGTAACCTTTAATTCATGTTTTTGTGCGTCTCAATAAACAACGGTTGATAGCTGTTGATATCAAAATAATAAAACAAACAAAAAAAGCAGTTTCTAGTTACCTACCGAGGTTTTAACTTAGGAAGAATATTGTGACCAGATTGAAGATTTGAATACCGAATTAGCGTAACTGATATTTTTTCTGGTAGGTACCAAGGTGAAATAAGAAATATGGGATCATCCCTATATGAACTAGGTAGGTATCTGTTTTTTATTTAAAGTAAGTAGAATATATGTTAGCTTTAGAGTAAAGAAACTATTAATGCGAAGGAGACATACCCATTAAAATTTAACCGCTAGAGCGGTGCCCCACGGGCGTTACCGCTGCGTTGCGCTGTCGCTCTAACGACTGAGCGATAACGCTCCATAGTTTTTTACATATAAATTTTATCCTAAGCCACACGTGCGTTAAAATAGCGTGCGGCAACGGAACGCGCGTGAAGCGGACAAAAATGCGTGACAGGCAAGGCGGGGGAGGGGTGATGACGGAGCGACAACGCATCGCAGTATGTTTTAGAAAATCATAGGTGTGGTGTTGCATTGTGTAATGTGCATAAGCACTATGTAGGAAACTTATGTAGGCTGGAATACTGGCAGCTATTGTTTTATATTATTTAAATAGATTCTAAAGAAGAAACAATGAGATATTGACAGCATCCTTCCAGACTCAGTCATATTTTCGTGCTCGGACTGTGGGCACATAACATTAAAATCACTTTTATGCTTTGAATATAAAGCTTTAAAAAAGATTAAAATCTTTTATTTTCTTCCACCAACTAACGTTCGGGGGAAACGTGAAAGAAAATAAAAGATTTTAATCTTTTTTAAAGCTTTATATTCAAAGCATAAAAGTGATTTTAATGTTATGTGCCCACAGTCCGAGCACGAAAATATGACTGAGTCTGGAAGGATGCTGTCAATATCTCATTGTTTCTTCTTTAGAATCTATTTAAATAATATAAAACAATAGCTGCCAGTATTCCAGCCTACATAAGTTTCCTACATAGTGCTTATGCACATTACACATTGCGACATCGCAGCGTTCGTGTGGCACTCTGTCCGTTGACATCACTGCGATGCGACGACGCAACGCACCCGCAACGCTTATGTGGCACCTCTCTTACACGATTAGCTACCAAACATTCTCATGTAAAAAGGGATTTGATATAATTTCTAATAATAGAAGAGGTAAGTATTTAGTGATGCACTTAGATTTTTGTATTATAATTTTATGGAGGTAAGTAAAAGCAGTCTTGGCATGGCAGGGTTAAAAAAACACTAATTCGCATGTGCGTGATGTTTTATTCACTGGACTCACGAAATCGTTTCACAAATAGAAGCCTCAATGAATTAGTTTTCAATGTGACTACTTACTGTGCAACCGTAATCTAGACGAGTATTCATTTAAATCATAATGACAGTCTGTGTGTTTGAACAAAATTATGGTAAGTAGGTAGTAATAATGCTATTTGAGGGATGAACATTTAAGCAAGGAATTTTCGAAAGCTGAGCTTCACATCGTTTCTTTGTTTACATAATCAATTGAATTAAAATAGTATATTATAGTAGTTAACAATAGGTCATCATAAAAAGTACTTGCTACATTCTAGATGAGTAGATAATAAATGCATTTTTTATAAAACTAAAATATGATAAAAACAACATAGGTATTTATGAGTACATACAGTTATGTTCATTATAATTCAAGTATGTAACGGATATTACATAAAATCTTAGAAAGGTATAAAGCAACGAGATATATTTATTGTCGCTGTTTGTTTTTAAATGCATTATTTTCTCGAAGAAAGCTCACGATTGGTTTTTTACCTCTTTGGAAAAGGTCCTTAAAATAAAATAATTAATTTCACAGCGTTGTGCGCTGATTGTATATAATTTTGTGCGCTTGCCATTACAAAAACTAGGAATAAAACTGCTCAGCTTTAATTTGGGTAATGAAAAGGGATCGTGACCTTACTTTTAGTCAGCAGTTAATATTATCATAGTGTTAGAGCCTTAGAGTTACAAAAATACTTTTCATTGTTTCCGTAGTACTAAAAGTAGTAGAATTGAATATGGGCAGGCAGTATCTAGGTCTTCTAAAACCGTATTGAACGTAAAGGCAAATCTAACAAGATACTTACAGCTCCAATACAAACTTTAGCTTATGTGATGGATTCTATAGACCAGACTGAAGGAGAACCAATTAACATGAAGACAAAGCCAATTTATATGTTTGCTATTCTAAGAATAAATTCAAAATAACTTTTTTATTTGCAACCCCAAGCATCCTACATTGTAATTATAAATTTCCCTGCTGACTAAAAGAGAGGACTTAACATTCCAAGGAAAATGAAAAGGGAGGCGCGCGCGTCGAATCGGCTTAACAATATAAAATTTTGATCACAGACAAAATTACACATATACGCTGCACGCTTTAACTTTGCGCTTTATAAAATACCTAACTTATTTATCATACGCTAAATATTTATAATTTATAATAATTGTGTGATTATTCAAAGCTGAAACAACCAGTTTTATGTGACAATATCAAGGCAACAATTTTCAAATGATTTTAAGCGAACAAATTTTCGCAAGATGGCTACTTAACGATTAACCTTACATTAGGGTTGTCGAGTTACAATTAAAAACATTATTTAAACTTATATCCTGTACCGTTTGATGTTGTTTTATGTATGAAGCTGAGAACATTAATATATCCAAGATAATGTTCATATGTCGGTCATATTTCAGTGTCGGAGTTATAGCACATTTTTAGTGACTGATAATCTCTGTAAAGTTGTGTAGTCAGTGCGATAGTCGCAGTAATATTTTATGTTTAGATAGGTAATGGTTAAGCATTGATTCAGAATGATTTTTTTTTAATAATTAAGCCTGAAGAATGTGGCTTGGTACCTTAAAATAAGATACAAATTATTTTGTTACTGTAAAGCTCGATAGGTAGTCAGTCAGTAGTTAGAAGAATGCACAAGCCTGAATTAGTTCACTTGTATTTAAATTATTGTTAAGTAATATTTGTTTTTCAAATGCTAAATTAAGTCTTGGTTAATGTCAAGTGATCGTTAGTAATGCAATTCTAATGCTAAAGTGAAGTAGATAATTATTAGTAACTTTGCTCCAACGTGTGTTTCCAAATTTGCGGTTCCCTAAATAATAATACATATATAGATTTGTATGTTGTCGATAAGTTTGATATGATTTACATAGTAAAGTTATGGTTGATACAATAAATAAATTCTTATAATTATTTAGCAAAGCTGTTAAATTTAAATAAGTCGATTCCTAATTCATAAGCTTGCTGTTCTATAACTAGGTAACCACGGCAATTTATTTACAAAATTGATTTTCTTTTTGTATGTAGTGAAGTAATCAGCAACGCATATTTTTTCTTTCTATAGATTCTCTTGACGCTAATATAGCTTTGTTTACGATCATTATAATAAGAGTTTGATAATGAAATGCCCAAGGAATAATGATAGACCGAATGAATTAACCTATAAAAATATATCTTACAAGGTATAGGATACTTTTTATTATTCGAACGCGTTAATGTTTTCAAGTGTTAACTACTACGGTGCTACGAGCTTGCTACGGGCTTGCTAAAAGCTTGCTACGAGTGACTATTTCTTCCGTAACACTAGCAACTTAGCGCCATTTCCAGTCCGAACTTATAATATTCTCACATTTATCGAATTAGCTCTCAACCTCCTAAAATGTCTACCAACAACGCCTTGAAAGTAACTGTACACTAAAATCGATCTACTACTAGTATTAAAGCAAAACTTTAAGTTTATCAAACATTAGCTTTGAAATTTCCATAGGTACAGTATTAAGTACAATTCGAAGCAAAGCAATCTTATTACGCAGGAAGCTGTAGTTGGAATTGACGTATTTCTTTTATTATTTACAAATGGAACATTCATATATACATAACAATTAAGCGTTGATTTTGAATACCCTACTATAGGGTACCTTTCTACCTTTAGTGATTATAACATTTTAATGCAGGCAGTAAAGATACCCAATTAATGTAAAGTACCCGATGATTTCTGCGATTTGAGTTTGTGTCTAGCTGTTTTAGTTAATATATAACTATCAAATATGTAAATGGTGAATTTGCAATAGATATATCTAAACTTAACGTATAGTGGTTTTCATTATTGCTTACAATGATATTGGCAAACTTCTTAACATTAATTATTAACAGAACTTATAAATTTAATTATTTTGAGCCATCAATCACGGAATAAACATGTTTATATTGATTTTCTGCAGGCGGCTTCATTCAAAGTATAAGTGAATCGTAGAATGTAATTATAATGTTTTAATGTAGTCATACTTCGACTTGTTTACCTTATTTATTTCTTATTCTTATATCTTATTTGAAGACATTACGGTATTAATGAATGATGTAGACAGTCGTAAAAGGAGTATATTTAGTGTTTTATGTTATTTTGACAGTTGCGTTACCTATCATACTAAGGATTTGCTAACGAGAAGGCGATTGGTGCAGGAGTTCCGAACATGTGCCTTGCCATTTATTTACTTATGGTTGATAATAGTTTTATTTTATTGAGAAGATTAAACAGTCTATGCTTTACTTCATGACGTTGCTTTATATAAATAGAATAGAATATACTGTATTTCTTCAACAACAACAATTTGTAAACAACTGCTCAGACTTCCATATAGACCGATTAAAACTCATTAGCAAATGTTTAGTATGACAATTCTGCAGTGGCTATACTCCTGTTGAAAAGCCTCATGCCATGTAAGTGTTTTACAGGTATAAACTTACAATTATATCAATAATCTACAAGGTTAAGGAAGGAAAGTTACAGAAAGAAAAGGCAATTAGGACGGGTGAGAAGCTAGAACATTAAATCTTCAGTACATACGTACTCGTAGTTAAAGTTGTATCTGTAAAACCCGTCATGCTGTTATTTGATAGTCATTATTAGAGGTGTAAATATGCCTTACAGCACGTGAAAAGGTGATAGTTATAATGTTTTGCAAGGGAATTTTGTAAGATGACATCGTAGATGTGTAGGTTTAAGCAAGAAGCTGCCTTAAGTGGATTTGTCGTAGGTACAAAATTGGTCCTTTGTCTTGCGGGCGGTTAGAGGAAGGTCCGGGCGTCGTCGTGGCGGGGGCGGGCGATGTGGTGGCAGAAGTGGAAGCGGGCGCGGGGGGGCGGGTGCGTGCGCGGGCCGGGGGGCGCGGCGGTGGGGGCGGGCGGCGCGGGGGGCGCCAGCGAGCCGCACGAGGCCGACTCAGCGAGCGAGCGCGTCGACGGCCGGGAGCGGGGAGCGCTCGTCTCGCCTGCCTCACACTACCTGCGATACAAGTAGATGACAAACTTTAAATCGGAATTTCTTGACTAGACATGTTTTTTTATGATTTTAGGAAGACATATTGGACAGATATATAAAAAAAGAAGTCCCACAATTTGCGTCCCCAAACATAAAGTAGTCGTTAGAGACAACGTCCAAATTTAATGTTGCAGGAGCGTTGGTAATGCCCTCCCATCCAAATGCATTCAGCATGTTTTTTCAAGGATGGTTTCGGGATTTCTTGATGACTAACTGACTTTTTTATTAGATCTATTAAAAATATAGATGAAACGGTCAATTATATATCTATACTAATATTATAAAGAGGAAAACTTTGTTGGTTTGGTTGTAACGAATAGGCTCAAAAACTACTGGACCGATTTTAAAAAATCTATTACTATTCGAAAGCTACATTATCCGCGAGTAACATAAGCTATATTTTATTTTGGAAAAAATAGGGTTCCGTGAGATATTTGGGTATTTCGGACACAAGGTGTAAAAAATCAACCATAAAAGTTACTTATTTTGCGTACGCTGCGTTAACTATAAAAGATATAACCATAAAATGTTATAATTAGTTGTACATCTTTAAATTAAATAAATATCTACAAAAAAGTCCGCGACACACTTTACTTATCTATGACGAGTGAGGCACAACCACCATTTTTTAATTTAAAAATCTTGAATTTTTTTTGGACTACATTTAAACGCTTTTATTTTACTCATGCTATTAATCCTTATCAAAATAAATTATTTCATCACTAAGTACAGTTTCTGTAGATAATATCTGGTTTTTGAATGATTAAAATTGGACGTTTGGTTTTGAAGTTATGGTGAAACTAGAGGCCGCCCGCGACTTCATTCGCGTGGAAACCTCTTACAATAACGTAATAATATTGTAAAGCACTGCAGCGCCCTTATCACAGGCATATAGGTAGCTACTACAGTATAGGCTTACATGGCTTTCACTTAAGATATAGATAGGTATATAGGTACTGCGAAGGGCTTTTTTGTAGGTCTATCCTTACTATAATATAAATGTGAAAATGTGTAGTCTGTCTGTCTGTATGTTCGCTTCACGTAAAAACGGCTGAACCGATTGTCTTGATTTTGGAATAAAGATAGTTCGACACCCAGGGAAGAACAAAATACGATAATTTTACTGCGGGAAAAAGCCTCATTCCCACAGGAAAAGCCATGTAGTTGCGGGTGAACCCGCAGGGCGGAAAGCTAGTTTTTATTAAAAACATGATATGTTCTCCAAATGGATTTTTTAGAGTAGTATTTACCTGTAGAAGGAGTGCGAGTGCGGCGGCGGCGGCAGCGCGGGCGGCACCGGCGCGTGCGGCTCGGACGCGGACCGCTGCACGCCCGGCCGCTCGCCGCGCTCCCCGCGCTCCCCGCGCTCCGCCCGCCCGCCGCGGCCCCGCTCCTTCTCGCTCCAGGTCCACTCCCACTGACTCTGCAATGACACAGCCGTTTAGGGATGATTTTAACGATAGAACTGATAAACTGTGGCCAAGGAAATCGAAGGTGCGTTTACGTGTTGAAAAGAGTTAGCAGTTTTTGACTTTATCATAGATAAAAAATTCCTCATATTCAAAAAGTGATTCAGTTATATTATTACTGCTTTATTGCTACTTACATCCGTCGACTGTGGCACCGACAGCGATGCCTTCGGCAGCGGCTGGGCAGGGGTATGAGCTGGCTGAACACTGTGATGGGATGGCAGGGTATCTCTCGACTGTAACAATTGGAGGATTCTCCGGACGTCTGTAGTTAGGCTATTCTCTAAGACTGCTACTCGTTTGCTTAACTCTTCTAATCTTGTCAGCACCGTCGCTACTGATGCTGACGTCGCTGCTGAGCCTACGTTTTGGTATTGAGGGGATATGCTCTCCTGTAAAGAATAAATATAGTTTAGTAGGTGCGAAATCGTAAGTAAGGAGGAAAGAGGTGGTTAGTTACCAATGTAGCAGCATTCTGTGTCCTGTCGCTAGATAAGGCAAGTGCGGTGGGCCTCCCGGAGTGGTGCAGGTTGACGGCGGAGTGCGG
Source organism: Emmelina monodactyla (assembly GCA_916618145.1). NCBI lineage: Eukaryota > Metazoa > Arthropoda > Insecta > Lepidoptera > Pterophoridae > Emmelina > Emmelina monodactyla. The sequence continues at coordinate 6,173,214 of OU745304.1, read as the reverse complement.
CGCGGAGCGGGAGGAGGGCGTGCGCGCGGGCGGCAGCTCGTCGCACGACGCGTGCGCGGGCGCGGGCGGGCTGGGCGACGCGTTGGTGTAGTACGAGCTGGTGTTGGTGCTGAAGCTGGACACGGGCAGCGTGGCGCTGTGCGCGGGCGTGCTGACGGCCGCCTCGCCCGCCGCCGCGCCCGTCAGCGGCGACGTGTCGTGCAGCGGGCCCGCCGACGACTGCCGCCGCACCGCCGCGCGGCTGCGGTACGTCTGCGGCGTCGACTGCGCTGCAACAAACGCCGCACACCAACCAATCACTACACCGCTCGGAACGTTAAGAGAACGATGAAATTGTAAAGGAACTCTTTGAGGTAGTTTACTCGTAGTTCTTCAGTCCATTAAAGATTTTTATGATAGTAGAAACATGCACAAGAGGGAATGGAGTACTTACAGTATTTGTTGTGGAGAGGCTGGTGTGTTTTATGATGGTACAGGTCGGGGAAGCTCCGTTTAAGTTGCGCTAGCATGCCTGCACACAAGGGCCGCGCTCAGAGCGGGTAATACACTGGGAGGCTCACTTACAATACGTAGATATTTTTAATTTTTCTTATGATCATTAAAAAAAAAAAACTGGTAGAATATCCGCAAGTTAGCCTCCAAGTTCATCAAATAATTTTATTCATAAATAAAGCTTATTGCATGCTTAAAGTAACTTGACACTCTACAATATTGACTTATTAAGACTTTAAAATAAATAATTGATAAAGAATATCAATATAATCATTCCAGAATTTCATTCAAAACAAAAATAATCTCCCTTTTACAAAATTTCAAATATAAAAATGATAAAAAATAAACATAATACATTCCATTTACCATTTCTCTACATCCATCATGTCCGCTTGTATTATTCTTTCTCTTTATTCAAAAGTCATTATTTTCAATATCACAGTTATTAGTTTGAATACGAGCGGCGTGTTGGCAGTGACGTGTACAATCTTACTTTGACAGTTACCAGTAATGGAGTTGAGCGTGGTGGACCGCTGCTTGCCGAAGTTGAGGTTGAGCGGCGTGACGTCACGGCCCGCCTTCTCCGCCGAGAACTCGAGGATGCCGCGGCTGGCCGGCGACTCCGTCTCCTCGTCGCTGGCTTGCGAGTCCTGGGGGGTTGTTCACGTCAGAAACTCCAAGTAATTATAGGCGATTAGTGGCCCGCGACTCCATTTGCGTGGAAGTCGGATTCCCGTGGGAATGAGAAGTTTTCCCGTGGTAAAAAGTACCCTATGTGTTATTCCGATGTATAACCTATATTTCTGTAAAGTTTCATCAAAATCCATTAAGTAGTTTTTACGTGAAAGAGTAAGAAACATCCATACATACATACATTCAAACTTTTACGTTTATAATATTAGTAAGATAGGATTAAATGTCGTTTCATTCATAAAATTACTCAATTACAACCTGGTAGTTCAAGTTTCGGGGTTCATTAACCAAAAAATAACAGTCGCATTATTTATCATTTTAAAGTGACGTAACTTAAATGAAAATCATTGTATCATAATCATATGCATGTAGAAGGTGGTGACATAAATATAGTAAGGGCCGATTTTTCAATAGATAGTTAAAACGCCAGATATTGAACAGCCAGATAGCTTTAACTGAGACGAATAATAAAGTTTCAATTTTTCAATGGTCAAATAACCCTCTGCTAGCTATCCTAATGATTTTTGTGTAAGAAAGAGACATTCTTATATATTTTACAGTTGTTAGAAAAGGACTGTAAACTTTCAACGCATTGACAGCGGGTGTCCCAATTGACAAAAAATTTAGGTATGACATCAAGATTTGCCGTCAACGATAATACATAGATTTAATGAAAACTAGATGAAGCCCACCGAATAAAATACAAGTTAAAATTACAAATACTAACATGTGTCTGTAAACTTTGCGAAAGTATTTCTATCTTATTATTTTGATTGCTAAGAATATTTTTGATGCTTTTTAAAAAAAACGATTTGGTAAGTATTTCATATATTCACAGATACTTAGCCTTACTGTATTTCATAATAATTACTTAGTATTTTAATACCTATAATTCCCAAAAATCTATAATTTAATAAGCGTATCTTTCTTTAGCAATGTGTTATTTGTGACACGCACACATCAAACGTAATACTCCATCTAGAAATGTATACATCTGTGATGTCAACAATAGCTTATTGCACAGATATTCAAAATTAAACCTCTTGTGATGTATATTTTTGTCCCGTTTTGATAACTATACATTATTGTCTTCAAATAAAGTAAAATATCCATGGTTTTACAAAAAATAAGCAAAACACAAATAAATTATCCTATATTTACATACGCATGATGACAGAAACGTCAAATAATCTGTTAGATAACTGCTTAACTGAGGCAAAAAGAGGCAGCTAAGTTTATCCGCCAATTATCGAGTTTAACCTTCTGTTAGAGCTTATCCGCTAATTGAAAAATTCACAATCTTGCTATCCATAGAATAAGTCCTATCTGAAGGCTTAACTGACTATTGAAAAATCGGCCCTTAGTATGTTTTGTATGACGCCTTTAACTTCAACTATCTTCAGTATTTGTAGTCCTGTTAGTATTTTTACCAGTAAAAAGTCTATTACGAAATCTTTTAACTTTGTTTGTTTCGGTAATAGTTCTCTTTTTATTCTGAATCACTACTTAGTATAATAATAGTATGTTTTCCGCCGTCTGTGTGTCTGTGTTTAGATCTTTAAAATTACGCAACTGTTTTTGATGTTTTTTTTTTAATTTATAGAGTGATTCAAGAGGAAGTTTTATATGTATAATAACATAGTATAGGAAAAGGGGTTTAACTCCGTATTTGAAAAGTAATAATAAGTTCAAACATACCACTTTATCAGCGAAGGTTTCGGTATGCGGTCTTCTCGTAGTCCGCGCGTACGCCTCCCGTAACAAACGCGCATCGTTTGGATTCTCGTAGCGCATGCGCCGACGAGGTTCTATACCGCTGATCTCCTCCTATATAAAGATAAATATATAAAGTTCATTTCTTTAATTTAATCAGATGTAGGCTTTGTTAATTTCGTTTTCATATGCGTCATTTTTCATGTTCTAGGCAAGGCTTTTAAAGCGGCGATTGCGGTTATTGTATCACACAGTGTGACCAAATTGGCGATATATTAAAAAAGGGCCAAATCAAAAGTACTCGTAATCGACGAGCATGTATGAAGAGATTGATGTGTGTGAAAGAAATGCAAGAAGTATGTCTGGACCGAAGTAGATGGCGATCCATAGTCTCTGCCTACCCCAATGGGAGACAGGATAGATAGATAGATAGAGACAGTGTGACATTATTACTTTATTCGTCAATTAAAATTAAAAATAAGTATCCTACAATCGTATCTATATCCCCAACTTACATCTCTCATATCGTAGGTGATCTCGAGGTTGTTGACGAAGCTGGCCCTGAACTCCGGGTAGAAGTCGAGCACGTCGAGCAGGTCGTCGCGGTGGATGCGGTGCAGGTCGCAGTAGGTGAGCGCGCGCACGCGGCAGTTCGAGCGGCCCACGGTCGCGTGCACGCACGGGTTCTCGCCGAAGATGTCGTCTTTGCCTGGGAGGTGTATGGGAATAGTATATTTCAATACAAGTATGGAAAGGCTGTCTTTACAACGAGTTCCGACCAATGTCTACCCGAGCCGAGGCACAGCCGAAGGCGAGGGTTGACAGGCGGGACGCGTGGCAATGACGGTTCCGCTGGTGTACTGAACGACTATTTTTAATACAGTTGCGAAAAAATAAAGCAATTTAATAAAATATAAAATTAGGATCGTAAATGTCGAAATAACTCATTTTGAAAATGGCGCCATTTTTTCTTCACCCCTTTGGTAGGCAAAGGTTACTATGCCCATACAGCCAAGATAAAATGAAATGAAACCAACCAAACTAATTCAATCAAATTATTAAATCTGATATCGAAACAAACTAGTAACTTTTTTTAGAAATATACCTACGCTACGTAAGTATTAATATGATCCATAAAAACTTATTTGTTTTTTTTTAGTAAATACTTCATGGTTGGTCAATTTTTCTTTTTAATAGACATTATTTTGACAGTTGGGAAAGAGAACGCACGAGTGCGGGAAAGGTAAAAAAAAAGCACGAGTGTGTAATAGCCCACATCCCGAAGGCTAGACGTCCCTGCAATTCGCCACTTTTTGAGCAACTGTATTAAAAATGTAATATCGCTTTGAGTTCTATGGGGATGACCTATGATGATGTTTTGAAACACATTTCATGTTTTGGTTTCTTTAAAGCTAAAAAACTTACTTAAAATAGCATTGACGACATCCTTTTTGAGAATTTCGATGGAACCTCTCGATATGAAGTAGAGTGAAGTGAGGACGTCGCCCTGATGGGCCAGGGTTTCACCAGGGGGCGCATGGGTAGTTTTGAACCGTAGTGATAGAGCCCTAGAAGTAACATACAATGTATAAAAAAAATACAAAATATATTTACAACGAAACATTGCAAAGTCCACCTTTTTTAAGTAGGACTAAAATATGCAGCTTTTTTTTGTATATAAATACAATATGTATATAGTTTGTTTAGTTTTTATATAAATTTAATTAGTGTTTAAAAATACAGTTCTTATTTTTGCGGTACTTACACACACTCATTTTCGGTTACATTAATTTATTTTTGATTAGGCTGTATGTATGTATTTACTTTGGGGGTTCTCACAAAGTTGCGAAGGCGCGACGGAAAAAAGATGGACGATCGGTTCTAACCTAAGGTTCTAACTGGTGAATAACGTTTTAATTGCGGATATTAATTGTACGTGCTCTGCCAAGTGTTATTTGGATTTTTTGGTGTATTTGTGCATCCTATTTTTGTGGACATTGTTACTTACTATTAATTTTACTGTGAAAAACCTGGACATTGCTAAGTGCCTCTTACGGAAGCAACAAGGTGGGTGCTTAGGGTCTTTTCTTTATATATTTATAAGGTATTTATGCAGACTACTCATTCTCACTGCACAAGGATATAAGCCCGAAGACATTACATTTCATTTCATGTTCCATTATCTAAATAATTGTACTATTTCGACCCGTGTGGTGCGCACAGCTATCGAAGTTCAAACATTCCTTTTACCGCCACGCGAGTCAATGCTGCTCATTTATTTAATACTAGTGGCCGCCCGCGACTCTGTTCGCGTGAAAGTCGATTTCCCGTGGGAATGAGAAGTTTTCCCGCGGTAAAAAGTACCCTATGTCCTTTCCCAAGTTCAGTTCTTTCTTCATACCAAATTTCATCAAAATCGGTTCAGTGGTTTAGGCGTGAAAGCGTAACAGACAGACAGACAGACAGACAGTTACTTTCGCATTTATAATATTAGTAGGGATTATTTTTTCGTGTGTGATCGGCGCACACATAGTTTTTGGTGAGAAATTAAATCTGAAAGCTCCGTATTTGAAAATACTTATATTCAAATAAGATTAAACATCAACTAAAAGAAAAAAAGCCACATAACCCTAAAAACATCATTTTTTACAGAACAATTAAAAAAAGATTTGGACATAAAAAAAGTCGTAGCAACTAAAATATTCAAATAAATAAAAAACAAATGAACGTTTTATCTTCAAAGCTTCGGAATTTGAAAGTGTACGCACCTGAGACACCCCGGACTGGCGCCTTCGAACGCCGAGCAGTTGGACAGCAGGTTCCTGTTGAGGTGCAGACAGATGTCCGCCTGCAGGCACTCGGGGAAGCCCTTCAGCACGCTGGAGGTGTCGATGCCGTTGGTGTAGCTCCACGCGTGCTGGAAGTACTCCTCCAGGCGCTGCCGGAGCGGGTTGGCGATCTGGGGGAAATGGAGACGGTTAAAAAGGTGCTGGGAAGAAGTTAGCTTGTGTCTTTTAAAGTGTTTAGGAATAAATAGGCTCTAAAGTTTCATTGAAAGGATTTTTGGTCTTTTTGTGTTATTATGCATGTTGTATACAATGCTTCAAGCCAAATTCGAGTAGTCAAACGGAAGATGGATGAAGAAGTGTTGCTACAGCAGTTCCTCTTTTTTTGACCATAAGTTGATGGTTGTAAATAAAAAAGGATCAGAAAGGGATCTCAATTCTCACTTTTCAGATTCTATACTTTATTCTGTGACTAAGATAATATACATTTTAATATTACAAATATTTTAATTCGCAGTAAAGTATTGAATAGATACATACTTGATGGAACCTGATGAACTCTCTGACTCGGAGTATCTGCGTGTGGTACCGCGCCGTGCCCGAGTACAACCTTTGTATGATCGCCGACACGTTCCCGAAAATACTAGCGTACATTAGAGCTGCAAACATACTACATTTGTAGAAATCCTTTATTTAATAAATAAAGTATAGTATAAAATAGAATATACTTACATCCTACAAGCATAACAAATATCGTAAATCCTTTTTCTATATCAGTGTTTGGAGCGACGTTACCAAATCCGACACTCGTCAGTGAAGTACACGTAAAATATAGGGCCGTTATGTAGCGAGACCTAAAAATATCAAGTGATTTTAGAACACAATGATGCACGAAAAGGAACAAAAAATGTTTACTACTACGCCGTAGACAATAATTTCGTAGCACGAAGCCATGCTACGTTTAGCGTAGTCGTGAAATTGATTAATTACAATAAGTAGTAAAAGCTTATTTTTATACTATTACCTCATGGAAGGTCCAGTAGAGTTATCATAAGAAGCCCCGACGTCGTTGGCGAGGGCGTCCAGCCAGCCAATAGGGGCCTGGAGCTGGGGTCTTTCCCAACTGCCTATTGCGTACCTGTGTTCCATTGTTATTTTGGGAATGTTAGTCGTGCAAAACTTAAATAAACTCTCACGATCGTCAATTACGTTATACTTCAACAAATAAGTATTGAATTGAGCTAATCTGCGTTACTTTTATGTGGCTAGTGTCCGTCGTATCTACCGGTAAAATCTATATTTAACGTCGACATGCATCTACGTACTAGTCTATAAAACGTTATTCTCACCACAAACATGCCAGCCAATGGGCAATGAGGACAAAAGTGGCCATAAGGAGGAGTAGGACGGCAGTGCCATATTCGGAGTAGCGGTCAATTTTTCTCGCGACACGAACCAAGCGAAGCAGCCGCGCGGTCTTCAGCAGACCGATGAGCGTCGTGGTCTGAAACACCGCAACACCTGACAATACGGCACCGACCACGCCAACCAACCTCAGAACAAGCCAACGCTTACAACTAATAGCATCGAGGCCTAGAACCAAGCTAACTAGCTCTCACGCTATCGCAACGAACTCTCTGCGGAAGCTTCTCAAACTATGGACTAGCTCAAAATGCGGTGCGAACTCGGTTGTTTAGCTGAGTAATGTTGGAACAGTACGTGGTTAGATAAGTTGGATCAAAGTTTTGTAGGTACTAGAAGAAATTTAACACACGTGTAAAATGCCAATTGGTGGGAAGTTGAAAAATCTTACCGTCTGTGCTATTTGAAAACGAAGCGATTTTGCATGGTTGGATAGTACCGTCGAAACGAATAGTTCTATCATAGTTGTGGTTAGTAAAGATTAAATTTGTTAGAAAGTAAGTAATTGAAGGTCAGATTGGTAGATAAAAACAAAAAATAATTTTAAAAATATAATTTATTTCAAAACAACAAAAAAACCTTAACTCATGTAATATCTTCAATGTATAGTCTTAAAACTTAAAATTACTAAAATAAAAGGTAGTTTTGAAGAATATGTCAAAAATAATTTCGAAAACAATGTAAAACAATGTTTCAATAATATTGTTTAGGAATAAATCTTTAGAGTTTGTCATATTCTTCAATGAGATGATGTTTTTTTTTATTTTGTTGCTGATGTAAGGTGGGTGCTATCATGTCGTCAACTATGTATTCGGGATCGAGATATAAATCAATATTAGTGCTTCGTTTGATCGTGAACAGGCGCTTTTGTTGTACAAAAGGTACGTCTGGGAAGTGAGAGCGTATCGCTACCAAGCTCTGTGCATTGTGACCTTTGCACTTAAGAAGCCCATGGGTTTTGCTGGTTGCTTTCATGAAAATGCTCGAGTCACTCGCCATACAGCATAATTATTAGATATTAAATTGAGGAATTGTAACAAGGCTACGCTGTAAAGGTGAAGGCGCCGCCAAGGTCACCTTGCCCCGCTCAGATCGTTACTACCATGGTCGATTACGTCGACATCGCAACTTCGAATATTTATAATTTTATTCAACATTTGTTTTTGTTTTCTTTGCGGTTCATATTCATTGGTTTCGTGATGCAGGCAGTACGAATCGTCATGACATTCTATTTTACAAGCGTATATCAAGTTCAACATGAATCAGGCCGCGGCAAGCTCGTGAGAGGCGGTGAGCTTCAAGATGTCGGCTCAGTGGAAAATATAAAACGATTTCATAAATTTTGCAAAACATAGGAAGCGTCCAAATCTTCCATTATCGCATTCACTTAGTGGTTACAATATGGCTAGTGGAAGTTAATGAATAAAAATAAATGTTTGTCAACTAAATTATAATAAAATTGAGTGGCAGCAACATAAAAATAGTTCACAAAGAATGGTATACCTCATCACTTTCCAGCCCCTGCTGTAACAAGAAATAGTACATTACAAGGTCAATACGCACCCACCTTCGGGTCCCTGCACCGACTCTAACAGACAAACAAAATATACAGTACACTATACCCTCATTCAACTCATACGTAAATATACTCTACAATATGATTCGATTTATAAGAAAACTTAAATTAATAACAAATAAACAATATACATAAAATAACGAAGGTATAAAGGTATACAAAGTGAAAACTAAGGCACGAATTTAATTTAGAATGAAAGGTTAAGTTCAGCCAATTAAGTCTAATTAGGCACCCAACTGTGGGCGTTATTGTAGTCTATAGTATTGTGTTTCTAGTCAAGAGTGAAATTGAATGCATTCCACTATTTTAGGTGACTAGAAAATTCCAAAAACGTCAGTTGTCCGAAAATGAAATGAGTCGCTTCGGCTATTGTTATAGTAGTCTTGTTTTCTTGGATAGGACAGTTACACAATAATGAACACAAGAACATTGTTGTCTTTCAAAAAAATACTTAGTCATCTTACAACCCTACTTGACCTAGTCCGCTTTCATACTCATGACCTATTTTCTACGTTTTCTATTGTGAGTATTATGCATGTTATGAGTTTCCCCGACCAACTTTATATTTGGGCATCGCGGTATTTCACTTCGGACAATTGATCGTCTGGTTCTAAGTATCAGGCTTGGACTATCGCTAGGTTGTGTCTTGTGATGAAACCAAAACGTGTGTAGCCTGTAAAGAGACGAAGGTAGTGGCACACTCGCGGTGTGTTGCACTGGATCGTTTCTTTATGTGTGGTGAGGCGGGGGCGAGGGGTCGGGGGGGGTGTGCTCACTTCATCGGTGTCTGTCCCGAAGAGCAGGAGGTCGAAGGGGATGGCGGCGACGAGGTCGATGACGAACCAGCCGCGCAGATAGTGCATCGCGATCTTGGCGGGGTCCGACTCCACCTCGTCCGCGACGTTCACGTACGTCGTGCGGAAGTTGATCAGGATATCGATTATGAACGTCACATCCACTGCAAACGAGAACAAACTCTTTATTACTCAATTTATAATAAGCTTACGAGTTAAAGAAGCTTTATCTTTTGATGATTGCAATGTAAAATAGTTCACGTGATAAATGAGTGTCAATTAAACATAGCTGTTTAAAAAGCGATTAAAGTTTTGTTACTATAAAATTCGAATTATGCAGGAATCTTAGAAAATGTAAGTCACTTTCATTTTTTCGAACTAGTGGTTTGCTTTTGTTAAATGGGCGATAATAATCTTTTATTACTACCTCGAAGTTAAGTTTTACAACATGCGATCCTAGATATAGGTTTCTTATTTTTTTTAACTAGGTTTAATTTGTTTGAATAAAATATAATTTACCAATCATATCAATAACAACTATGGGGTCCTCGCCGAAGCTCCGGGACCTCTTATCGAAGCTCGGCTCGTTCAGCTGGAAGGCAGCGACGTACGGCGTGAATATAGCCGTGTAGATCACCAGGATCAGAATCAACCAATCCCAAGCGGCCTGAAATTAGCCGAACACCAATATCACCAATCGCGATATTACACAAGTTTTGCTGCAATCGGTCGCTGCAACTCCGTAGAGATGTTTGTTTGTTTTCATTGCTCTTATTAGATTTCGGAACGGTTGCAATTTCATTCCGACTGCATGCTTCATAAAATGTATTTTCCAAAAGCTGCTACGTGAGCGGAGTTTGTAATTTGAAGATCTTATCAATAAAACCAAGACCTACAAACTTAATGAGTTGTTCATTTGTATGGAATCGTTAATATTTTAATAAGCGACCTGGTGCTACATATATTTGCTTTCGAAAATTGGAAGTAGCGTGTGTTTTTAACATTATTATGTAGATATTTTGGCGTGTCGTTAGTCGACAAGGCCACTGCGACACTCACACCGTTTTATATTTCTACTTTTAACATTGAGTTTGTAACGATTTTTTTACCGTAGCGCCAATCATTTTTATAATCTATCGTCATGAACTTTTTGATACCAAAGTGATCGCTTTACAAATAAAATCGTCGACTTTGTAAATTTGTCTTTAAGGAATACTGGCAGTAAACAGAAGTCTCTTGCTTTTTTTAAATGGATGTATGTTCTTTAATATCCACATAAAACGTACCTTATAAGGAGAATGGTGGAGGATAGTGCACGGGTGAGACGGCTGCGTAGTTCCCTTGTGGCCAACAGTCGCGCCCAGTGACAATACCTTCGGACAAACGTAAACAAACATATTAACATATGTTTCTAAAACACACAACACAACTAGAAATACCGCGGCTTTAAGAATGAGAATTTTAGGGGTCCATATTGGCTTGTCTAAAGTTGTTTAGTAAACTGTTTACCCGAAAATGATCGTAATATCGATTTGTAAGCCGAAAGATAACTGTTTTTAAATTTTTTTGGTCCTAAAGTTTTCAATTATACAATTTGAAGCACTACCGACGATGTTAATAACACTCATGTTTCCAAAAATTGACATTCATAATATCACTAATGGATAAACATTTGAACTTCTGCTTTTGTTTTTCATAACGCTGTTATTCCTAAACCTAATTTATACCTATATTACTACTCATAATAAACATCAAAAATTAAAATGCCTAAATTGCAATAATGCATGGTTGTATGATCTAAATAAAATAAAAAATGAAATATCGTAAAGTCAGATGGGTGTTATATCAAAGTAATTGTATGAGTGTAGGTACGGTAGGTACAAATAAAATTTCGATAAACGCTTATAAAGTAGGTACTTTTGCTTCGAAGAATGTAAATAATGTAAATACTTTGCTTTTTTTACTGATCCTAAGTCTTTTCTGTTGCATAAAACCAATTCCTATGTTACGAATTAATAGTAGGTATAAAAGACAGTAATGCCGAGAAAATGTAGGAAAACAAATAGTAGTACAATAGATGTTTATTGCTACTGACATTATGAAGTTGAATGATTCGGAACTATGAACATTAGAAACGAGTAGTTAGCAATTATTATTGTAATTGTTAGGATGAAAAATTTTAGGAAGAATATTTTCGGAGTTGAAAATTAAGGCGAACTTTGGCGCTTCCGCATTTCAGATTATAACCTTAATAACTTTTTTCATTCATATATTTTAGTTCGTGTTTTGTTTTCTTTTGTTATAACTAATTTGAAAGGGTGGTACGGTTTTTTGTTTTTTAATTAACGTACAAACCGGAATAATTTACATTAAATAATTATAAAAAAAACTGCTGAAAACATGAAATCCAGAAAGTTTTTATTGTTTACTCAAATTAATATCTAGTATAACACTTAATAACTATCAAAAAAAGTCTGAAAAACTAAAAGCAAATGGGTTCAAATCATGTACCTAAATTGTATCGTCTCAACTAAATGGGGGACCTAGCTTTGTTTGCTTTACATTTAGGTCATACTTAAATCAATGTAATGTTTGTGGGAGTGTGCCAAATAGACCATGTTCTCAAACTAAGAACAATCCAATTCTGTATCACACGAAGTATTGTGAGCTAACAGAATTGTATCAAGTCTAGAACAATATAGTTAAATGAAATATGTTCTAACTTTGTATGGAGATAACAATGGAATTAGATTAATAAGCAGGAGTGGAGATCGTGGTTGGATAGTTACAGGTGCCTAATTGTACGATAGAAAAGTCCACATTTTCATTACAATGCGATATTGAAACGACGAGGAAAGCTATCAGCCCTTTGAAAAAACTTTCGATGTTTTAAAGCTCTTTGACCACTGATCCAAGACGCTGCGCGAGGGTTAAACCCAAGTGAACTTCTCCAAGTTATCTTTAGAAAAAACAATTCAATAAAAATTACATCACGAAACTTTGTATTTCTTTAACTTGGGTACAGCCCTTTTTTTGCTTTTATGTAAATTATATTTATTCACTAAAGATTCATGGTCTACTGAATTGGCTACTCTATTTTACTTATTCTTTTTTACTAATTTTCCAAGGCCCTTGAACCTTCATTATCATTACATACTATAAATCCAAGTCACTAATTGTGTCTGTTTGTATGTTTGGCCGCTATCTCTTCCTAAACTACGTAATGGATTTTGATGCGGGGAGCTAAAATTCAACTTAACGGGGACAAGTCGCGCCAAATAACACCATTGAGAAGCGTGGGCGGATCGCTAGTGTTTTATAATCCTACATCATCTTAACATAACTCGTTTTACCTTTGTGAAATTATTACTACATAAACAGTTGTGTATAGTTTCTAAGTTAAAACAAGAAATGAAAAAAAAATCACGCCACTGCTTTTCTAGTTCACGCCACTCCGCGCACTAGCTTTGACGATAAAGTGGGAATAACTTATATGAGATTTATACGACTCCCACAAGTATGTGTATGCTTTCACTTAAGAACAAGTTTTTAAGGTATTTCGACTATTTGCGCAGTATATCGAACGCAGTTTCTGCATTTTAGTTTGTGAGGAAACTTGATAATACTGTCCCTTCATCAAACGCAGGTATTACCTATAGGCTCAACACAGTTTATTTAGGGAGAAAATGCTTACACTAGTAAATTTAATTTCCTAAATTGGCACGACCTGGGAATATAACCCGGAACTAGTAGCTTAACAGCCCAGTATATTACATACCGCTGAGCTGGAGCATTTGTCAAAGTAGACAAACTACATGCAATAATGTTATAAATTAAACTAAATTTTTCAATTCTAGCAAGTCTACAGAACAGTTGAACGAATATTTCATTTAACTTAAAACGACTAAAAGTTTTAAAACTTGTAAGCGCGGTTGAATGGTTCGTATATAAAAGAAATTGCCGCAATATAAATCTTTGTGTACAATTTATCGAGAAAGTCCAAGTCCCTGACAAATAGCCTATAGATTTATGGGCATATTGAAAATAAATTGGATTGAGGCTTTTTAAAGCGCCGTAAAATGTCAGGAGCTACAGAAATAGCTCTATTAGTTGGATCAAGTGGCAGCAGACTGAGGCTTATCTTACGAGCCGGTTCCCGACTCACGTTTGGTTTTCCCAGATCTCATGTTTAAAAACATAGAACATAATATTCTAATGTCATTACTCTCCGGCAGTTAAGTTCGCGTTTTGTTTCAAGACTTTCAAGAGATAATTTTCGTTTTAGCAAATTCGTTTCCGACCCATTCAGTGCCATTTGTGAGATCTTCTATTTCTTTGCGATGGAAATGTGATGTCTTGACACTTTATCTATACGTAATGAATATAGATGGGATGTCATTGACAGAGAAGCTTTTTGGGATGTGTCTATTTTTTAACTCGCCCCAAAAAACGTATTTTATATGTTTGACGTGTGTATCTTTGTATGTAGTACATATTTGTATATTTGTACTTGTGTAGATATATCTATTGAATTTAAGAACTGTCCCCCTTTTTTAGTTTGTATGTTATGTGTGTTACATATTATGAACAAATTAATTATAATTATTATTTATTTGTCTCTAAACACATGCCTTCTTTCAGGCGTAAAACAAGAAATTATTAATTGACGAAAGTTAATATTATTATATTACTATTATACACCCGATGATTCAAACGTAGCTTTTGAATTGAAGCGAATGTACTTACTTGAAATGTTTTTGTTACAGTTTTTTTCAAAAATCTTAACAGGTTTGATAATCTTGCAAGATTTTAGTTTTCTAAAGTAAACTACAAACATTTTCACACATTTAATTTTATGACAAGTTTTTCTTTATAAATTCGAAAAAATAATTTAATTTTCGTTTTGATACCTATTTACTTCATGATACAGTCCTACTTTACTTTTTGGATCGAAAGCCACTAAAGCATAAATACAAAAACATTTAAAAGTTTCACTAAACACGATTTTATACTTGAATAGTTCTAGGTTAAGTTTATTTTACGTAACTTGTTGCCAATTGAAGTAGATATCTGTAGGACAAGGGACGTTTTTGTCTACCAACTTTATTGTTATTTATAAACGAAATTAATGAACAATGTTCTGTTCAGGTATTGTTACACAAACAATCCAAATGTTGAGGATTTAATTGAGTGTTTTGTGTAACGTCTGCAAAATAAGGCTACCCACTCATATGTAAGTAAATTGGCGTCATTAAATACAAGGTAGATAGTTGCTAAGCGATTTCAGTTTGTAAGGAATATAGTTCAGTTACTTCTGATAAACATCTTTAATGAGTCTATTTACTTTATGGTTTATTCATTTCATTAAAATGTGATGTCCTTCTATAGGTATAATAATAAAAATTGTTTTTTGCGTATTGTCTTGTTTTTATTAAACAAATCAATACTACATTTCGTTTTTTAAAGGTGTCAATAATAATGTTCGGAACTAACCTTGCCTTTCTTTTACAATTCTATGAAGCTATAAAGTAACTGAATCTACTGAGAAGTTTACCAGATTTTTATAGCAGACTTATATTATTCTACTTAAAAGAAAAGGTTTAATTAAAGTTCTTTGGCAGTTGCTCCGTTCAGTAGGTATTCCACAAGCACTCCGTTCTGCTTCTAAAGTTAGACGCAAGAATCTGCCATTTACACCGCCGAACATTCAGGATTGTATGTGTAGTATAACACTGTATTAGACTTATCTAAACCATCTAATTTAAAGCATGATTGTAATTTACTACAGTATAGGAAAACATTGACAAGAGATGCGCACGGTTTTAGTACACATTTTTGAAGTACAAAATATTGAAGACACACATTTATCTACAACTTACCATCAACCTTTTTGTAAGTAGTTTTGAAGGTGTACCTACTTTAGTAGATATGCAGAGCAACATCGACATTGGTTGGACAAAAGTGAAGCGGGCACACGACAGCGGCGGCGGGTGTAACAACGTCAAACATCAAAAAGCGGTTTACCTCCTTGCCGATGGCGGGGAGTCCGTTGAGGCCGTTGCAGGGGGGTTCGAGGCGCACGACGGACTTGCGCGAGCCGCGGAAGGAGGTGTCCCGCACGCGCACGGAGGAGCCGCGCGCCGACGCCGAGCGCCGCGACGTGGTGAGCGCCGCGCCGCCGGGCGCCAGCAGCAGCGGCACGTCGGGCGGCCGCTCCACGCTCTCCATGCTGCCGAGCCAACGCTCTCACCGAAATCCTCCCCGCTCCGACCCCCCCCGCCCCTCCTCACATTCCAGCACCTCCTGCTCGTACGCCGACGCCGTCTCCAGCAGAGTGATCGCCGTGTTTTGCATAGATGCGCGCTTAGCTCCACCCGCCTCGGTCACTTCCAACCGTTGCCGGTTGCCGTATCTATTTAGGCGGATATTTTCGGTTGTAATGGTTTTAGCTTATTGACTTTGCGATTGATTTTTGTTTGTTATTCATTTACTGTTATCTGTTACTATGGTATGGTTTAGAAGTAAAAAAAAGTAGTAAGCGAATAGATCTGTTGAAACGTTTGTATTTTATGAAGGGTAGTGAAATGCTACCGCGGTGAGCCCGTTCGCGGCTTGCAGGCGAGCTGAACGAGGCCACGCCGCCATTGAAGTCACCACGTCAATGGACGCTCGCCTCTTTTCAGAGGCTTTATGTCGAACACTTGTTCGTGCCGCTCTAAATCGACGTCTTTAGTCCGCGTCATGCTAAATGTCAGCCTCCTACTTATAACGCTGTAGGATTTCAAACTTCGTCATAAGTA
Source organism: Emmelina monodactyla (assembly GCA_916618145.1). Taxonomy (NCBI): domain Eukaryota; kingdom Metazoa; phylum Arthropoda; class Insecta; order Lepidoptera; family Pterophoridae; genus Emmelina; species Emmelina monodactyla. Next base: position 6,156,938 of record OU745304.1, on the reverse strand, counting down.
CAACGAAGATATCTGCCTGCAAAAGTTTACCTTCTCGAAGTAAACTTATTTGTTTTGTAGACAAGGTGTCTAGACTTGCGTCAGAAGATATAGAGAGGTAAAACTGTGCACGTGTATATAGCTGTTAGTGTCGTAAAATATGGGGCTCGGACGGACACTTTACGATATGACGACACTCACATGTTATATGAAAAACAAACCCTACTTACATCTCATGAATGAATTATTCTGTAAAAACGGAATTACACGATAACACTCTCTAGTAGCGTGACTATTACATTAGATATAACAAGTCATCGTTCTTTCTGATTTATTGTTATGTGTTATGTCAATGTAAAAACAACCTATTTTTCTGTATCTAGGCCGTTTCCATCGATCCACTTTAATATGCAGGGCGTCAGACAAGTAAGTAAGTAGATTTAACTATCTATTTTTAGATTTCACTTTAAACCTACGCGAAATGGTAAATTAGAACTAGAATTGAGGCCGGCGAAGAAAGTGAAGTGAAACCGAGTGAAGCAGTTTCAAGACCGGCCGTCGCTAACAACCTCCTTGGCGGCGAGTTTCATTAAAATCTTGCACTTTTTTAAATTACACTTATGTTCCAACAATCATATTAATCTAATTCAAAAATACTGAAACCTAAACGTAAAAAAAATGATAACAGTGACATGACGAACCAAAAGAAAGACGTAGGTTTTATCGTTATTAATTAAAAAAATCTTATTTATTATGTTCATGTTATCATATGTAAATATTGTATTGTGTGCATGTTTGTGTGTTTGTCAGCATAGTTTAGTTTTAATGAAGGGAGGGGCTGCATGCAAATTATGCATAAAGAGTACATTACAGTACATATTTGATGTTTATGTACTCGGGTATTTCAGCAAGCTTATGTACCAAACACTATGCTTTATAAAAATTTCAGAACTGATAGATCGATAAGCTCTATGAATGTTTTAATGCGACACGACTGCGTAAATATCATGTCAAAACAAACTACTTGTAACCAATGTTTATTATGACAGAACCAACTCAATGGGCGAGTGAAAATAAATAAAAAAATCAATGACTATAAGACCCAAAAAGTGATGTAACGAATTACTATCTAGGATTCAAACTGAAACTACTATCATAAACTATAAAGAAGAAGGAACAGCTACCAACTAGACAAAGGAAACCATACCATGGTAGTCATAACTCCAAGCATGGATCGCGTTTTTCACAATATTTTTAAATTAAGCTAAATTATTATTTAAAATATATAAACGCGTAAGCTTGCAACTAAGGAGCGTTAACAAAACAACTCTCAAAGACACTTGACGTTCACTTTATACTAAGCTTAGAGGACGGCACCGCACTATCTCTCTAGATTACAATTCATAAATACATATTTTACCGATTACACTTTCAGCAAATAACAAAGCTCGCCTTATTAGCAGCGCAACAAAATATGCGGTTGTCAACTGCGAAATGATAATAATAGTTTCGGATGCGGTCGATCGATCTGCCAACTGATTAACGCGTGTGGGGCTTTTAATAGTTGTGTGGTGGGTATTCGTGTGATTCGCGTCGTCTGGGATGCGTTTTAGTCGTTCGCTGAAAGCCTGGGGCCCAGGAACGTCGTGGGTGACTGAGGAGGCAGTGGCGGCGGTGCCGGGCGGTCTGGCGCGGCGCACGCAGGCGCGCGGCGGGATCATTGTGCCGCGCCGAGCCCGGCCGAGCGCGCCCGAGCGGCCCCGAGCGCGCCCGAGCGGCCCCGAGCGACCCGAGCGCGCCCGACTGCAGGCGTGACCTCACACAACGGAGCCAGCGGCCCTCCTCACGTGACTACGCCGCATTCACCTCCGCTCACATACCTCACACTCCATTTGGAATAGAATGTTGACTTATGGGTGCGATGCCACTGCTTTACGTAGGTAGACAACATACCTGCCTGCATTTGACACAGATTTATGGAAATCTTAATACAATTTATCAAATATATTCACAATTTTCAGTCATAAATGTTCATTTGGTTGTATTATAGAGCCATAAGCGGACATATTATCACATCCTTCCCTACTGTTAAAAAAATATTAAAAAAAATTTTTACTAACAAAAAAATACAAAGCTTTCGTTTGCAATTACATAGTTCAATCTCGGTTAAAAGTTTATCTGTCAGAATTGTAAACGTAAAGTTTTAAATTTTATTACTCTACTCCGACGCTTTTCAAATTAGCAGCAGTAAGAAATTACTCCGTGCTTCATTTTATTAGATTTTCACACTTCAATTTACGGGAGCAGGAGGGTTAAGTGTCACCGACCGCTGACCTACCTTTTGATACACCAACGTCTATTGATATTAACTATCAATATCACTAACTATAGGTAGATATGTTTCTTTTGTTTAGTTAATTTAACAAGAGGCTTGTCCAAAATAAAAAAGGAATAAAAACATTGAATTCACAACTAAAATAGGTAACCCTATGTCACTGTTGTTCACAAGAAAAATGCCTCCTTCCCAAATAATAAGACAAGTTGCAAATTATTATTTTTAGTTGTAAGTTTAACCATATATCATTTGATATAGAGTTCAAATTTTAGTGGCGTTGCATCATGGCGTAGGTACCTACGTGCGGCGACAGGGTGTCTGCTGAAACCCAACCATTTTCCTTTTAACATTTCCACATACAAACTCGCAGCTAGTAGGCTTTTTATGTTGCAGTCGCGATTGCTTTCAACAATTATTTCTTGGAATAACTCTTCTTTCTATATAAAACAATCAATAGCGAGAATATAGGTTGGAGGATAGGTTAGAACTCACTTATTTAGGGCATCACATTAATTGTTGTTTTGTAAAAATCAATAATTAATTAATCTCTAAGGTTCAAATTATTCCTTTTTTTTGTTATTACAAAGGTTTTTTTTATAAATAACAGGTAACTGTATATTTTTTATGGAAAATTTTCCTTAGCGTGGAATAAATGACATGTGATACCCTTGTGATACCTAAATTTACTTTCACCCCTAAAATTGAACTAGTTTTTATCAAAGTAGCAACTTAAGTGTTTTGTTTTGATTGTGAAAACGATTAGAAAAGTATGTTACAGTCTTTCGTTTCGAAAGTTTCAAAGTTCATTCATTTGATATTAAATGAAATTAGGCTAAAACAAATCACAATGACACACATTTTCGTAAGTCGATAAGCCACCTGCTTATAAGATGACCTTTGAATGCACAATTTTACTTAACAGACACAATTATCTGTTCTACTTATAATTATCGATATTTGTGATATCTCTTTACGATTATAATACTACACAGTTTTATTTTCGACATAAATTAACCGATAAGACTAGGAATGTAAGATTTTATTTTTTCATATTCTAATATGTTCAGTCCTCTTTTATGATTATGCGTAAGTTTAAAAAAAAACATGTATAAGAGTGCCTACATAAAAAAATTCTCAGAAATGTTTCAACCATTTAAAAAAAAAGATTCAGAATTTTTGTTATTAATATTTTAAATAAGAAAATTCTCGGCGTTTCCGTGTAGAGGAAGAAATAATAATTACATTAACTTAAAATAAGTAATTACATATTACACCTACTTCCTTAAAGACACTCATTTGCATTCATTATTTATTTATTCCGTTTAACCTATTAAATGTGAAATTTAATACTTGAGTGGTCATAACAATTTAATGTTTTATTTAGAGAGTTTTACGGTAGAAACGGCTTCTCTGTCAAATAAGATCGAACTCTATAGTCTGTGCGCCTGACCTATATTTAAATGTGACAGCTTGCGATATTTGCTATCCTTAATATTTCAAAACGCGTTTTTGCGTGTCAATAAAATTCTTATAGTAACTAAAAGATCCAAGATCGCCAAGACATAGTTAATAAAGACTTGGTAATGGTAATGTTAATCATGTTAAAAACCGCGCGTTAGTCATTGGACGCCTTCTTTTTTACAATCCCTGATAGTTTTAATTTTATCAATGTAATGTCATTTTGTCAATTTTTTTTTATTAATATCATTTACAATCTGAAAAATATGTAGATAGTTGAAGGCATTGAAATACGCATCGTCTCATGTTTTAGTTTTTTTGTTGTGAACACGTTACAGTAGATTATAATAATCTCATCATGAATCCTAATAAATAAAATTCCAACCTCTACCGTTTCCAAGCATTGGTAAACACATTTTTTAATAACAAGAAACGTCATCAAGATTTCAGAACTACGAATTACTATAAAAGTCTCAAAAGACGTAAAGTATTGAGTAAAAATAATGCCAAGAGGAAGTTCCCGTTGTAACTACAACTTACTACTAGTTTCATGTAGGAGTTCAGTTAAGCTATTGATAAACTTTTAATTAATTTAGAGAAAGGTCGATTACCTTAACCTTAAATAAAAAAAGTTAAAAGATTATTAAGATAACTTAGCAAATGAATTGAATTAAATTATTAAAATCACACGTTATACTCGTACTATTTTACGATTTTGAATACCTAATTTTAAAGAATGGCAAACTATTTTTTCTATAGGTAAATTGTATTTATATTAGGTTATCACTTTATCTACAGACTACTATCAGATCAAGAGGATTTTGATTATAATCTAACACATTTGACAAAATAGCTCAAAAATATAACAATTTAATCATAAATACCTCTAGACAAACTCTGCAGCGGATGTAGATGTTTTTAATAAATACCTACCAAGTGATTTGATATTTAAATTACAATTAGCTTTAAAATGTAGCTAAGTCTGGAAACCGTACCATACCTTACCTTATTTTGGATGCTACTAAGTAAATTTATCAAGTTAAATAACTCTACATTGTTTATTTTTTGTCATATAGTCTTTGCCCAGCAGTGGGACGATGAAAGGTAAAAAATGTATACCTAGGTATGTTATATGTTAATATTTATTACTTTTGTATCTTTTTAACATTCATAACTAAATACTTGAGATTGCACCGAGTCAATTGTATATTAAAAGGCCGTTTTAAACACCGTAATAATGATAGGAAAGCCGATTTTTAGATTGTTTGAAGTATGTGTCATATAATAAAAAAACTTATCGTAATCAGTAAGGTTTAAGCTGTGCCTATGTACTTTTAGTTCGTCATTGGCCCCGATTCTCAAAACACTCTCTAAAACTAAATTAAAAATATCGCTGTCACTTTCTCATGCTTCGTATTAGAAAAAGACAGGTACATTCGTCTCACTAAATTTAGTCCATATCATTGTAAAATTGAACGAAATGCGCTGAGGACTAGCCTAAAATTGCCTTCGCCGTGTCATATTGCACGTACATTTTAGTTTGACAGGACTAAAATGATTACCAGTCTCTGTCTTATACTATTGAACAGTAAGTGACGGCAACAGTTTTAGTTTAGTTTAGAGAGTGTTTTCAGAATCGGTGTTAAAAATGTCATATATCTTTTTATTACTTGTTAAACAAACACAGTTTCAGTTTACTAATTGCTGCTTCAAAACAAATGATAAACAAAGCATTGACCGTCCTCGATACATCTACTGATCCCCCGCGTGTTTACTCCGTATTATAATTACTTAGTAAAGAAGTCGAAAGCTCTTATCTGTTTTATCAAGGGGAGCCTTGAACTATTGCGTGTTCGAGGTTCACCCGAACCCTTCACTGATTCGCTTATTACGTAGGCCTATAGCACATGTGAGTGTATGGCTTGTACTGAAACTTTCACTAGGATGGTGTGACGTCACGAGCGATTAGTTCGTACCTTGCGGACACTGCAGCCATTAGGTATACAAGTTGGCAACCGATCTGGTGGGCTCGTTTAAATTATACTCCGCCAGAAATTGGCGCCGCTAAGCCTTTTACGTTTTCATTCGGGGAAATCTGTGAGCTTCTGTAGTGCATAGGAATATGGCTGCACACATATTGGCGATGTTGATTTATGTAGGTATGGTTTATTTATGTAGGATAGGGTAATAAGATATTAACTTCTATCTCAACTAAGTTGAAAGTAACATTTAAGAAAAGACTAACTTGAACTAAAATTAATTGGTAGAGTCTTACAGTAGAGCGAGTAAAATATAATAATTTAAAGAACTTTGCTTGTGTTCAAATATGTCGTATGCAAAAATATATAAACTTGTCCTTTTTTCATAATAACTTTTAAATTAGGTTAGAGTCAGCAAAAAGTCAACGTTGAGTCACTGCAGTCGCATAAAATTGAATTGATTATATTTTAATAACAACATTTACACATAAAACTTATTTTTCTCGACTTATTATTTATTACAGAGTTTGAAAATGTTCTTGTTTTATGTTTTATAAAGTATTGGTAATCCAATTAAACTTTTTCTTTTACTTTGTTCTTTGGAACGAAAAACTGTACTAAGTCATAAGGCCTAGTAAAACACGAAAAAAAACATTGCAGAACTACGGACAGGCAAATAATAAACATATTTTATTATGTCAGTAAGATAAGATGCTTAATTACAATGTCCTTCGAGAATACAACCAATTATTACGGCAATTTGATTATTTAATAATATCCTTGTAGCTTTCCAGTTAATGGTGGTAGGTAATTCGAGTCAAACCAACGTGTACCTAACGAGCTTACAGATACGGTCCTAATTTATTTGCACAAGTATCTGTAAGTATCAATTACTTGATAAGTTCTCAAGTCTTAAGATAAGTTGTCAATCTTACAATGTTGGCTGAGCTTCCGTAGACGAGGGGTGAAACTTTTATTAAAAACTCGTAGCATGGGGTGCACACAGGAATAAATTTGTCATCTCTAGCAGGCCAATTAGTTGTGTATACATTTAAGATATTATATTGAATGGTATGGTAATAATACGTCATATTACTAACGTGATTAATTTGCAGTTCTTATAACGTAAAAAATTCCAAAACATATTTGTTTGAAATATGATACGTTGTTATTTTTCTTTCAAGCTAATCGAGTATGCATTACTGTTCTTATTTAATAACAATATTACTTTCATGCAATGTCATAATTAAGAGGGGCTTCGTGCCAAAATCCCTCGGGTGCATAAAAATGAGAAGGCGATTGTCCGAAAATGACCTGAAATATAAAAGATAATAGTATCCTACATAATTTTATTTGTTTATTTTAAATTACTGCGCACATCGAATATAATAATAACGGCCTATATACGTCCCACTAGTTGAGCACAGGCCTCCCTCTCCCATTAGAGGGATTGAGCCGTAATCCACTACGCTGGCTCGGTGATGGATGCACATGATAGATAATCCTTCAACCATATATTTTTTTCCACGATGTTTTCCCTTATCTTAGTTATAAATAATGTTGAATGTAACAGCGTCTAGCTGCACTTTTACTAATAATGTTAGAAAAATTGTTTGCTTAAACAAGATGTTTCATACGATATAATTAAATAAACTTAAAACAAATAGGTGCTTGAATAATTATTCGATAATTAATATTTCTGCAGGGTTTGCCCTTAATAATCCATCTGCGGTTCTAAACTGTAAGTCTATAAAAATACTAAGTCAAAAAAGATTAAAAAAAATTAAAATCGTTGTTCCCATTGTTTACAGTACCTATATACCTACGCTGCGGATAAAATCATCGTGTGGAACAATAAAAAGTGTTTAAATAATAAATACCCAATGATGTAACTTACCACTTTCTCCTCAAGGATATCATTGTTGTTGTTGTTGCTCCCATATTTTAAGGCACCACCGTTTTCCATATCCATTAAAGGAATTTTTAATTTAAGTAACACCTTTAGTCCTTTTACAGTCTCCTTTTGATATTTTCTTCTTATTACTTTTTTTACTTATTTAAGATCGATTTTCCTAAAAAAATATGTTTCTTAATATAATGTGTAAAATTTAGTTAGGTATGAAAAGATGATGGGCAATTTTTAATGTTGAGCAATAATTTAGATTCCATGAGGTAATTTATAACTCAATTATCCATATTTAATCATAATCTTTAAAAAACAAGGTCATTAAATTTTATAGGCTTATTATCCACCCAGAAGGTTCTTTTAAAGTTACCTTCTGCTATTTTGACCCTAAAGTGTTCCATAATAGGTCACACTTCAGTTTCTGTGCGGTGCTAACGATATCGCTCGCTCGTATCACAGATATGAATTACAAACGTGAGCGGATTATCGTTTACATACAAATATTCCAATTGATTCACTTACTGATACCTACATTCATGTAGGTACATGCATGTAGGTATTAAACGTACTATTCGTACTATCAAAGACTAATTGTTTATCATCGAATGTTAGTACCGGACATGGATTAGAATGAAAAGGATAACGATTAGGTACTGACAACAAAATAAGGTATACAAACACTTTGAATAATGAACTCATAAAAATATATAAACCAACAATTAAAAAATAAAGAGTAAGCTTTATGCAGAAGTTTTTTTGATGAGACAATATATTTTATAATGATAGAGGTCTATAAAACATCGTCACTTTGTAAATCGTATAAAGATATCATTCAGATTATTGTCACTCAAATCTATCAGTTACCGCCAAAACTACAGCTGTAAAATTATAGTACCTACCCACCTAATCGCAATGATAACACATTAAGTATCGTAAATTACTTTAACTCTTTTCACTTAATTTCCACAAAACTATTAACTCCCAAAACCTTGCGGTAGCCAATGATTGTTTTTCGTTGCTACGTTAAATTTATTCGATTTATTTTTTCGTGTTCACAAATTCACATTTCACTCGTTTAGTTAGTTTTATGTTTTTCGCATGTTTTTAGATGTAGAGTGAAGTGGGCAGCTGTGTTTGAGCTAATGTTTGTGGGTGGTGAAGGCACGTCGTCGGCGCGCGGGCGGGCGCTCCGCGGACCGCAGCACACTGCGGCGCGGGCCGGACGCTCCGCATAGCGCCAACGCAGCCCCGACCGCCATACACCCTCCTGCATACACCACCACGCACTCGACACACTTACATCACTACTAAACCCTCTCTCATATCTTCGACACTTGATTCTTTAAAGTCTCTTGTCAGTTTGTGGGTCTATTGTACTGTAGCCTTGGCAGCGGCGTGGTAGCACCACCACCACTGCGTTACGCGCCATCATTTATTATTGACAGCGGACCTTGGACTACATAGAAATTTCTTTCCACCTTAACGTTTACTAGGTCACCGGATACTTTAGTATGCGTGGCAATTTAGGAAAATCTTGTAAACTGCGTGATATAATGAATAACTTGTGACGTATATACCTGCAGCGTGTTAACGAAACACTGCAGCGTTTGTAGGTACTTTAAAACATTAATAACTGAGAGGCTGAAACAATGAGGGGGCTTATTGTATACGTTTCATTTCGATTTTATTACTTCTGCAGCTTAAGAAGCATAGCTCTACCTGCGTTGTACCTAATAATATATTCTCTTTGCAGGTGCTGGGATTTAATTTTCCCGTAGTTAGAGAATATTTTAATAATTATGTTGAAACTTGAAATTTCTGAAAATCTAATGTTGCAGATATAATATAGCTATTACGCAAAACATTTAAGTTATTCTAAAGTAAAGTCAAACTAAGACCAAATAAATATTTCCATCTTCAATAATGTTGAATTCCAACGAAGCTGAAGCTCTTCTATTGATTTTAAAATAGTTGTCAGTCGTGAAGAGGAGTTTGAGATAAGGCACGATCTGTTTGCTTTCCGTGGACTAACAAGATTACGGTTGTTGGCGGACAACGGAGATCTAGTGACCTTTATCTAAAGAGGATGACTCTTATATCAGGTAGGAGAGACCAGCAAAGTGTAAACAAAAAACTTAAGCAACATATTTTCAAAAGACAGTAAAGAAATCAAATGTTGTATTTTTTGCAACAAGACTTTTTTAGGTTAATGAAAAAGTTAAAAGGTTATAATAAAATAACTAACAACAAAAAATAAAGCAGATAACTTTATTGTTTTGAAACATCATTCTTGGTTTTCTACTTGTAAAAATCAAAGAAATAACTTTGGCGCAAAGCCAAAACCACTGCTAATACAGCTTAAATTAGACCAGCTAATATAAATGGAGACGGACAATCAAATTACGTTTAATCATAAATGTAAATACCGCAGAAATGGGGAAACATTGGAAGTTCAATCAAAGATCTAAACTAACCACTAGCAGGAAAATAAAATATGTCTTTATCAAAGTGTCCAAGCTTATGGCACACTCTGATAACGTAGCTTTCTTCTAGTGAACTCAATTTTTAAATATGTAACTAGGGTAGGGTGGTATAAGATTGCGCACTTTGAAATTTGAGGCTTATAAATTTCAAAATACCAATATTATCGGAGATCTACTGTTTATTTATTTATCCTTTTTATTTAGCTTACAAACTTACATTATTATTTTTACGAAACAAACTCTAACTTCTGAGTAATTGAACAAAAATTATGATTGGAATTTGCGCAAGTTTACACGCTGAGGTGTTATAACAAACATCGCAAAATCATTGCCATCTGATAAAATATATTTGAACTTCGTTGTTCAATGGTGAAACTTGTATAGTAGTGTAATGCAAAAACTAAGATCAGAAGGCAATAAAAACTGTATTTTTAACCGCTTTTTTTTCTTGGGAGCTAAAATGTTTATCCCAAACTTCACTTCGTTGTCCAGAAAAGTCCAGTGCGCAATTTTATCGCACCGCGCAATCTTATACCACCCTACCCTAGGTCCCGGAATTGACCCTGAAAATTCAAACTCACAAAAACTTCACCTCTTTACAGTTTCAGATGAAATTAATTAAATGTTTGATATAGCTATACTAATAATACAAGTATGCAATAAGTAGTTCCTATAGTTACAAACTTGTAATAACAACCTTTTTAAAATATAAATCTCTTTAATTACATACTTTTCTATAAAAATATTTGTATTAAAAAGTACAAAGCCTTTTTTGCTGAGCGTTACATGCAAAGGAGGTTCAACAAAAAAAAAGTATGTTTAAAAAATACATGTACGGTATGTATAGAAAATAAATTTGTTACCGTAAAACAGAGTAACAAGATACTATCAAAGCCAAAATTTATTAACAAATAAAAACAACGAAACTCTTAAAGTGGTCTAACACAGTACTTAAAAAACAACGCACAAAGAAGTTTTGTGTCTATCTCGATAATTGCGTCTAGATTGAAAGCATATCTTATAAATAATCATCATCACACTGTTAAAAAAAAGAGATTTTCAGTTTGTGGGCAGATATGTTGTATGAAAATGTGTATCCGTTTTCAACAAGGCTTTTAAATGAAATCATACCACGCGTGTACGTTGCCTTTAGGCTATTTTATAAAAAAATATTGTGTTGCTCAGATTTAAACATGAATGTTGTAAGTAAATTCTAAAAAGTGAATTGTATTGTAAAATGTGAAGGTCTTAGAGCGGTGCCACACGGGTGTTGCCGATGCGTTGCGCTGTCGCTGCGACGACTGAGCGATAACGCGCCGTAGTTTTACGTATAAATTTTTACCTTAGCCACACGTGCGTTAAACAGCTAAATAAAAAAGGTGATAAAGATACTGCGGCAACGGAACGCATGAAGCAGACAAAGAGGTGTGACAGAAGAGGCGGGGAGGGGTGATGACGGAGCGACAACGCAGAGCGCAGCGCTGAATGTTGTAGAAAATAGAAATAGAAATCATAGATGACCAACGCTGCGGCGTCGGAATAAAGTGCGTTGCGACATCGCAGCGTTCGTGTAGCATTCTGTCGGTTGAAATCATTGCGTTGCGACGACGCAACGCACCGGTAACGCCCGTGTGGCACCGCTCTTACTCAGCTGCTGCAGTGAAAAATCGCAGAATTTTACTGATTAAAAAAGGTACATTGCTAAAAAAATCCTAAGCTACTGAATGTAGATGCCATCCTCAAACGGGAACACGAGATTGCATTACATTGCATCAAATAAATATCAAACATTCAAGTCTGTAATCCTCTGATGCTGTGAAAATATCAGTCGTCTACGTTTATCTTAAGGTTTTAATAGTTGTTAATAATAGAACATCGAAAATTTGTACTTGCAACTTAAATCAAAACATAAAACTTTAAATATCCTGGATTACCGGGTGCTTAAAAGATGTACCTACTATTGATATTATGAATGTTTGTTCGGAGCCGCGGTGTGCGAGTCTTTGAACTTTGTCGTTTTTTATAATTAAAAAAACTCTATATAAAGAATATAGAAGAGGAGTAGAGAGAGGCGTTAATAAATGGTATTAAAGTTTTGTTGTACTAAATATGACTTTTATAGACACTATGTACAATGAACAATTAATTCAAAACTCAACAAATAATATAATTCCTTTATAAATAAAACGTCTTTGTGTTTGTTATCTCTATTAACTAATTCTATAATAACCTATATAATCAAGTGACATTGAAAAGATTTCGCTGTAATAAAAGTTATATCAGACACAGATATATTTATAAGTAAAAAAAAAAACTCTCAACGCTTATTTATAAATTGGATGAGTTTTAGGAGTTTAATAAACAAAGTGATATGCTTTTTATGTCATAGGAAAATATAAATTTAGGCGTAACTACAATAAATCAAATAACATTTTATTTAGGTGTAGATTTGTTAATATATTATAAATGTTTGTTCTTTTGTTACATGAAAAATGAAGCCCCCTTTATGTAAATTTGCTATTGCCATAAAAATATATTGTTCTATGATCAAAGTTGTTAATTAGGAAATTTTCTAGGTGTTTGCTGTTAGAATTTATTGGTACCTTCTAACAAGTAATACTTTCATGGGAACTGTAACAGGTTGCGAAAGCCTCATATTCGGTTGAATCGATTTTCAATAAGGTCATATAACTATTAAATGTAATTGATCAACTTATAGTTAATTTATTAAATAAGTTCCAATGTTGAGAAAAAGCCAAATTTACAAATTAACTTAGGTACTACATATCTATAGTTTAATTAAATTAATATTTAACCTGATGTTCCACACCTTTAAAATTTACGAACAATTCTGAAAAAAATACTGTAAACTGCAAAAAACAAGGGCATGGGCCGACTCGTAATTGTCCATTCTCTTGAATGTTTCATGTAACGCCGATTGGACCTTCATAACGCCGAAACAAATGACTACGGTAAATTAGACGACCGTATAATCAAGTTATTGTGGTGATAAAGATACAGGTGATATTAATTATATCGACCAATATACTACAGGCGTTTTGAAAACAGAACAATATCAGCGTCTGCTAATTTGATAGCGTCAGTAGGACAGCGTGCTGTGGTCGTTGCGAGTCGTGACTGATTTAAACTGTGTTAAATTATATTATAAGTTATTTAAAAATCATGAAAATGGGTGCTAAAAGTAGTGAAAAGACATACGATTCTCCTTTAGATAAAGACCCTCCGGGGTTTATAAAGCGGTTGTTTTACTGGTGGATGTTCCCGTTGTTCTACAAAGGAAATAGGAGAGATCTGGAGGAGTCGGACCTTCCGCGGACCCGCCATATGTATGACTCCAAACGTGTAGGCGACCTACTCGAAAGGTACTGCCTTGGCTTATAAATATAGCTTAAAATATCATTTAAATATTAGAAATCAATAACTTTAATCCAATTTCTAAGATCTAACATAAAAAATACGTATACATATGAATTTATTTTTCAATAAATTGTTTGAAAGTAGGTAAACGTTTCTTTCGTATTTTTTCACGAAGAGTAATGTTCATGAATAAACATTTTTTTAACTCTATTAATTTAAACAGTTTAGGTGTATTGAATTGTTGATGCCTGTTTTAAGGAACTAATTAATAATGCCATTCAAGGCCAATATTTTTTAAAATGATTACAAAGATCTAAATTAAGTAGATTTTGTTTAAGGTAGGTAAATTGTAAACTACTACATATGATTTACTTAAAATATGAATTAAATTGTTACGATTTAATTAAATTATGACGTCAATGTCGTTATATGTACTAACTATTACCTACAAAAGAATTAAAAACTCTGATTAATAAAAATACAGCGCCTCTACTTTTAATATAGATAAACCAGTTTTTTTTATATAAATCTGATTTTATCGGACTCCAGGTAGTTTGTACACAAATTAACCGAATCTTTACACAACAATTATGGGTAAGTACTTTTTTGTGTATTTCGGTAATGTACCTATCACAGTAATCCTCCTTTAAAATAACTATTAGGTATTTATACATGATTAGATTGCGTTATGGCAAGGTTATAAATTCCAGAATAGGTATGTGAGATTAATTACAGTGAGTTAATGTTGACATTCTCAATTGTAAGAAGTTTTGACGTCAAAACGACATCTTGGTGATCAATTTAATCTTAATGCATTAGTTATCGTTATTTTAAAGAATATAATTAATGTAATTAACTATTCAGTTTTTAATTTTATACAAACGGAAAAAATATATTTGAACAGCAAAACATTTTATCGGGGTGGTATAAATTGGGATAAGTACAGCAATAATCATTTTTTTAAGATAGATTTTGTGGGTTGATGACTTTTCGGACACAAAAAACTCGGACACCTTGGCCAAATTATGGATTTTCAATTTTAATATTATTTTTTACCAAGGTGTCCGAGTTTTTTAGTCAAAAGAATTTGGGAATTCTATAGAAAATAGAAAGACATGGCAACCGTTATTTTCTAGCTATTAAGCCCAAAAATAAGTAATTTTCATTTACTTCCATTGTTTTTTTACATTACGTTTTCCATAACCCTAAGTCGGGCGAGGAACCTAGTTTAAAATAAAAGTTGAATCTTGAATTAGTGGTAGTAAAATGTTATCCGTGTTTGTTATTAGTATATTATGATACAAGTGTGCAAAGTTGCAGTAAATCATCAGAGTGGAGAATGAACATGTTGCTCACGAGTTTCATACGCGCTTTTTCAATACACTTGCGTGGAAAACAATAATATTTTGCATAAATCGTTTTCCTACACAGCAACAAATGCAATGTAAACAAAATATAAACAATTCGAGAAATGGCGCGCAACTTTTTTTGCACGCCCGACTTTTTATTTCAAAATATATTTTTTGAGATAAAATACAATTATTTTGTAACAAATTATTGTTTATTATCAATAATTTGATAATAATTAATGTTTTTTTTCTAATATGGACATATTATTTATTCCAAATATAGAGGTATACATGGATTTTCAGTGACATAAAAACTCTTTGATGCTACAAAAAAAAAATGTATTACCCAACCAAATTGTAAAAGCTCTGTTTACTAGCAAATAATTTGCAGTAAGGCACTACTTTAACTTTGTGGGAATCATTCTATTACATACTAGTGTGTAAGTATTATGCACGCGTGTGGTATTATTATTATAGTAGACAGTTAACGGTTTATGAAACACAATGTATGAAACTAACATTATTTCCTTTTTTATTTTAACAATCCACTATTCACCTTCAACAGAGTTTGATGCATAGTAATCAACGTATGTGCTATTTCCAGAAATTGGTTCAAGGAAGAAGCGCTCGCCAAAGCGCGAGGCTCGACGCCGTCTTTGCGGCGGGCGCTGTTTAAATCATTCGCATTTGACTACATGGCGGGCGGTTTGAACATATTTGCCTTTACAGCTATCCGGTAAGATTCCTGACATACACTAGTAAATGTAACTTATATGACGTTACAGAAATTGGTTAAAAGAAGAGGTAGCCGCCAGAGCGAAGGGCAAGACACCTCATATAGCGCGTGTTCTTATTAGAACCTTTGCCTGGCCTTATATTGGTGGGGGGTTCGTTATCTTCACCGCGGTTGGATTACGGTAAGATTTTACAATATTGAACTGTGTGCCGTGTGTGAAGCCAAGGTGGAGGATCAGTAATCACAAAGTCAATACACGGTAAGTCCACAGCTTAATAGATAAGATCGGTGAGTGGGCACTCAACAATATTGTAAGCGGTGGCTGGAATTTCAGACGGATGATTAAAGCGATTGCATTTTTATTGGGGTTTGGTTCCATGATGCGCAAATGCGAATATTGAATCTACGCATATAAATTGAAGGTGACATTTAGGTACTATTTTGTCAATTGTTCATTATTTTGCTGAATAATAATTACTCGTTGTATTTCTGTATAAATCCAATTTATTTATCAGCACAACAATGCCTCTGTTGTTCGGGGAGCTGCTGAGCTACTGGTCTGTAGACCCACCAATCACGAGAGAGACGGCTGCTCTGTATGCAGCTGGAATGGTTATTGGGAACCTGGTGGCAGCGTTCTGCGTCCACCACGGTAACCTCTACTGCCAGCAATTCGGAATGAAGCTCAGGGTGGCGACCAGCTCTTTAATATTTAGAAAGGTAAATCCTACTAATATTATAAATGTGAAAGTTTGTGAGGTTGTATGGATGGATGGATGGATGGATGTTTGTCACTCTTTCACGTAAAAACTACTGGATGGATTTGGATGAAACTTTGCAGTAATATAGGTTATACATCAGAATAACACATAGGGTACTTTTTACAGCGAGAAAACATCTCATTCCCACGGGAAACCGACTTCCACGCGAACGGAGTCGCGGGTGGCCACTAGTGGTAAAATAAACCTTAAATATACCTTAATAAGGTATAATTTTTTAATCAGATTATCAGATATGCTGTTAAGGGTAAATGATCTCAGAAGTGTTGATTATAATTCAAAAGGATAATTAATATCTTTGCTTTGTCGGTCAAACCCACAAGTTTTTGACTTTGTGTGTGTTATCTTTAATTATTTATTTGATTTCAGGTTATGCGTTTAAACAATGGCGCACTGGGAGAAACCACTGCGGGAAAACTAGTCAATATTTTATCAAATGACATGCATAGGTTCGACTTGGCGTTCATGTTCTTACATTATATATGGATAATTCCGATTCAAATTGCTGCAGTAGCGTACTTGGGCTATCGGCAAGCCGGCTATTCTGCTATTATTGGACTTGTCACTATGATTTTAATATCATTGCCTATTATTAGTAAGTATCATTTATTATTTCAACTTATTTAGGCAATTACATAAATAAAATTGCGAATGCCCACAGTTCATTTCATGAGCAGACGTGATGTTATATGTGCGAAAATGAAGTGTTTTTGTTCAATGTAATAACCTACTAATACATATTTCTTGCTTGTAGCTTTCTTAAGTAAAATGATCCGGAACGTTAGACTATCAACTGCTAAAAAAACCGACGCGCGAGTGAAGCTGATGAGTGAAGTTATCAGCGGAATACAAGTACGTACATACATATTTACCTATATTTAACACCTCTGAAGTGAGATAAACTTGTCCGGAACAATCGAGAAGCTTTCAACCGTGAACACAAAGGACTTAAACGATCGTTTTGCGTTTGTTCAAAGGTAATAAAGATGTACGCATGGGAGATACCGTTCCAGACAGTCGTCAGTGAAAAACGAAACGATGAAATGAAGGAAGTGAAAAAAGCTACAATTTATAGGACTATCTTTATTGGGTTCTTGCTCTTCACGGAAAGAACAGCGCTTTTCGTCACCATTCTGACGCTCGTGTTGACCGGCACGACATTGTCGGCTACGATTGTAAGTAAAAAAAATAATTACATAAAAACTATTAATTATTAACACTTTTATCATTTATGTAACGAAGGGATCTTTTGGCACTCACTGGACAATCTTTCAAAAAATATATATCTAATTAATATTATACAGGGTTATTTGTAATTAGCGCATCACCTCTTGCAGGCGGCTTCCTTACATCAATCCCAATAACATTTGTTGTACGACTTTTTGCAAAACTTGATAATTAACACAAAAACAAAAAAACAAAAACATATTTGCGCGCTCTGTTATTTATAACTCTGTATTTTGTAAGTAGTTCCTCAACCGGTCGCCCACCCCCCGTCGCCCGCGCGCCTGCCACGCCAGTTGCGTGCGCGTAGAGTATTGTACCGTTTAGATGCACCTAATAAATTTGTATGGAAAAACTATTTTTTTTTTAACTATTAATTTTAAGTATTCGTTTGTTAAATGTTGTTAGGATTGATGTAGAAAAGCTGCCTACAAGAGGTGATGCGCTAATTAGAAATAACCCTGTATATAAATAACAGACACAATAAAATTAACGGAAGATCTTTTTAATAAATTCATGAATGTAACATTAACAGCGTAAAGATTAACGTCCTTTAAACACTAAACATAAAATGAATCATTTATTAATAAAAAAAAACACTGCGATGTCATTTCCTTATGTGATTCAACGATTTCGATGAAACGAATTCTTCATTATAAGTAATTACTTTAATTGCTGCACTTTCTGTGACCACGGACTGTAAGTAAATCGCTTCTAATATGAAAAGAGCACTTTATCAGCCTAAAACTTTATCTGCTCGCTTTCGAATATCAGTTTACTTACCTAGCTATAAAATAACAAAGTTTTACTGTTGTTTTTATTAAGCCTTTAGCAACATGGTAATTCTTCCGCTGGTTCTTCAAGCCCTTGTTTTCTTTTAGATCTACCCTCTGCATCAGTTCCTGAACGCGGCGCAACTAAACCTGACGCTGATGCTGCCGCTGGTGATGTCCTTTACTGCAGAACTCCTCGTGACCCTGGATAGGGTCAACAACTTCCTGGTACTAGGTATGATATTAATTATAACCACAACCCAAAATCGTTTTATTAGTATGGAACAGGCCTCTTTATTTTATAAGAGAACCTAGCAAACGAGCAAGCGGGTCACGTGATGGTAAGGTAAGTGATCACCGCCGCCCATATACACCCACAATTACATATGCATTGAGGGTGCGTTGCTGGCATTTGAGAAAATTGGGCACCGGATATCGCACTCACCGAACGAAACGCAGGAACATCGACCCTACTTCACGTCGGGTTTCTGTGCGACGGTGGTATTTCACCGGTCGAGTCAGCCCAGTAATCGCTGCAGACAGAGCCTACAGCTAGACTCTACCACTCTCACTCTCTCTAGGCTTTTTAATTATTTTTATTAGCACTTACGAGTAATTTAGCATATCTTTTTCAAATTAAATCTTTTAATATAAGTAAGTAACTATCATTTTAATTAACCAACCTAGGGATCGTACATTATACTTATCCACTTTACATAAAGTTAAGCTAAGTATGCCATTAGTGGTTTGCAAAAAAAGTTTTCATATTTTAAAACTTATAGTAGTGACCTGAATGAAAAATTGGAGCCGTACAGTCACCGCCTACGTAGATACGAAGACATTGTGTTCTTTATAAATAACATTCGTTAATCAATGTGAGCTTTATTGCGATGTGTTAGGGTAGGGTTTGTAATGGCTGCTTTGGGTTAAATGTTCGGACTATGGTCTTGGACTGTGCACTATTTCATTCTCGTGTCGACGGAGGCAGGCGTTGGTGTAACGCGCACACGTTGCCAAATACCATATGAGTGTAGAGCAGGAGTTTCGCATTTCTCCAGTATATTTTAGTATTAGTATATATTTTTTTCATTTTTATAATTTCTTATTCCCTATTTTATATCAATCACTAACAGTTTTTCTTAATAATTGAAGCTAGAAACTTTACCAAGCAGATTTTTTTTAAATTTACGTATTGGTTATACCTCATTAAAGACAACTTGAACACAAAGCATTGAAGCATTTTAATAAATAAACAAAATCTCGATGTATTGCATGTGAAAGTTCATTACCTGTAGGGTAATCCTTATTAACATCCTTTGTGTTGTATAAAATGAGTTAAACGAGATAGGTACCGCTTAAATTATATTTGATCTACTGCCTACAAGCTCTATGGCGTTGCTGAGGTTTATCTGTGTTATTTGTAGAGGACCGGCCTGACCTGATGGTAGATGTGGCGCCGCACCGGCGGAACCTCTTCCGCACCTCGTCTGGAGAAGACACTGAGAAGGCAGTACGGCCTCTGTCCTTCCAGTACAACTCAGAATTTGTCGGGAAGCAGAACGGTAAAACAACACCGTATTGTAAAAAAACTATATTAAAATAAATGATATCCGCACAATCAAAAATTAAAAAGCCGTACATTCTACGTATAAACGAAGCTGGAAGATTATAAGTACCTACCTATTGCAGAAGATGAAAATGATATAATTAACAAATCCTTTTTCTAGTTATGATCCAGTTATTGTTATCATTTGTTGATAACAATAGTATAGAAAGAGCTTCGGCTTTTCATGTTGAAGAATTAATACTTAGATAATGTACCTAAACGACTTCCAGGTCGCGTTCTCAATCCGTCCGAGAACCGAAAGTTCCGTCGAAGTTTATCACAACAGCCCGAGTACATCGTGACGCTGCAGGATCTAAGCGCCAGCTGGACAAATGACTCCAGCCTCATGGCACTGCGCAACGTCTCGATGCGCATACGAGCCGGCAAGCTGTGCGCGATCATCGGCGCTGTCGGGTCTGGAAAGGTAAACATGTGGTACTTCTACCAGGTATGGTAGAAGACTTGTTTAGATGGTTTTTAAAAGTGGTAGAGTTTAGCTGTAGTCACATAGACTATAGCGTAAATTGGGCTGACTCGACCGGCAAGTACCACTTACGCACAGAAGACCAACGTGAAGTAGGAACATTGTTCCTGCGTTTCGTCTGGTGAGTGCTGTTTCCGGTGCCCATTCCCCCTTCCCACCCTAAGTATGACAGCGGCATTTAAAGAGTTGGTACCCCAGGAAGGTACCTGCTCTCTTGGAGCAGGAGAATCCTTCCCCGAGCCCCCCAGCTCGGGCTGCCCTTCGTACTCTGGGGTGGGCACAATACCGCGACATACTTCCCGGGGCAAACGAAGCAAGAGCATGCCTAAGACCCCTCCCACGTTATCAGTGGATTTTTGTAACATTCGAGGGGTCCACTCCAACCTAGCTGCCGTCCATCAACACCTTGAGACGGCAAAGCCGGCCATGCTCTTCTTAACCGAGACACAAATATCCTCCCCACCCGAATCATCCTACCTCACCTACCCTGGCTACACGCTTGAGCATAGGTTTTTGCCTCATGCCGGGGTATGCGTACACATTAGGGAGGATATTAGTTACCATCGCCTTGGGAATCTTGAAGCCCGTGACCTGTCCACTCTATGGTTGCGTGTAGACTGCGACGACCACCCCCGCATCTATGCGTGTATCTACAGGTCACACAGTGGTGACGATGAGACGGAGCGACTCTTTGAGCGTCTCCAACAAGCGACAGACCTCATTCTTGAGCAGTTTCCTTCCGCCGAAATCATTTTGTTGGGAGACTTCAATGCCCACCACTCTGATTGGCTCGGTTCTAACAAAACCGACCACGCGGGAAGAACTGCTCGGGACTTCGCCCTGGCTTATGACTTTAAGCAACTGATTACTTCGCCCACGCG
The DNA here is from genome assembly GCA_916618145.1 of Emmelina monodactyla. Taxonomy (NCBI): domain Eukaryota; kingdom Metazoa; phylum Arthropoda; class Insecta; order Lepidoptera; family Pterophoridae; genus Emmelina; species Emmelina monodactyla. The sequence goes on along the minus strand of OU745304.1, from coordinate 6,135,588 downwards.
AATCCCAGATGCTGAAGGCCACACACCTTCTTTGCTGGACCTTCTGCTGACCTCACACCCCGATAACTATCAGGTGATGGTCAATACCCCTCTCGGGTCGTCGGACCACTGCCTGATACGGACAAAACTGCCACTCACTTGCCCCTCCCGTCCTAGATCTACTGGAAGTCGGCGTGTTTGGCACTACAAGTCAGCAGATTGGGATGGAATGCGTACTTTCTTTGCTTCCTACCCGTGGAGACAGGTTTGCTTCTCATTGGATCCCAGCGATTGTGCACAATCGGTTGCCGATGTCGTGTTGCAGGGTATGGAATTATACATTCCTAGTTCTGTGATACCCGTCGGCGGCAGATCCCAGCCCTGGTTTAACAAATCCTGCCAGGCAGCCACTGCTGAAAAGCAGCAATGTTACCGGGCTTGGGCTTGCGCTCACACAACTGGAGATCCCAATAGCGTATCGCTAAAAAAGAAGTACAACCTTGCCTCCAGGTCATGCAAAAGGGCCATTGCTAGGGCGAAAGCTGAGTACGTCCGCATAATTGGCGACAGACTTGTGCGTTTCCCATCTGGGTCTCGTGCATTTTGGTCATTAGCCAAAGCGGTACAAGGCAACTTCTGTCTGTCGACCTTTCCACCATTGCGCAGGGATGACGGTTCGCTTGCCCACACTGCAAAAGAAAAAGCCGATCTTCTGGGCCTTCTTTTCGCATCCAACTCGACTTTGGACGACCAGGGAAAAACACCTCCGAACATCCTGAGATGTCAGAGTTCTATGCCAGATATACGGTTCTTGCAACGCACCGTACGTAGAGCTCTTCTTTCCCTGGATATCCATAAGTCGAGCGGGCCTGACACCATCCCGGCAATTGTACTAAAGGTCTGCGCTCAAGAGCTAGCTCCTCCCATGACGCGGCTCTTTCGGCTCCTGTACTCCACCGGCGTAGTCCCTAATTGCTGGAAGACAGCACTAGTGCATCCGATCCCTAAAAAAGGCGACCGCTCAGATCCAACTAACTACCGGCCTATTGCAATCACGAGTGTTAATCATACTCTCCAAAGTTATGGAGAGTATGATTAACACTCAGCTCTTACGATATCTCGAAGATCACCAATTGATCAGCGACCGCCAATACGGTTTCCGTCACGGACGGTCAACTGGTGATCTTTTACTATATCTGACCCATCGCTGGGCAGAGACCGTAGAGAGCAAAGGTGAGGCCTTAGCAGTTAGTCTGGACATAGCGAAGGCTTTTGATCGGGTCTGGCACAAATGTCTTCTAGCCAAATTACCATCATATGGACTACCCGAGAGATTGTGTAACTGGATCACCAGCTTTCTTACTGGGCGGAGCATTAAGGTTGTAATCGACGGTGCATGCTCTGACTCCCTGCCCGTAAATGCCGGTGTTCCTCAAGGCTGTGTGCTCTCCCCTACATTGTTCATCTTGCACATAAATGATTTGCTGCAAACCAGCGGTGTACATTGTTATGCGGATGACAGTACCGGAGATGCACTGTACCATGGCCAAGCCAATCTCAGCAAGGAGTCGGTTGTCGAAAACCGGAACAAGCTTGTGTTAAAAGTTGAGGCCTCTCTAGACCTGGCCTCCTTGTGGGGTAGCGGTAACTTGGTCACATTTAACCCCCTCAAAACACAAGTTTGCGCGTTCACCACTAAAAAAACCCCATTCGTATTAGCCCCTACATTTCAGAACACTCCTCTTTGTATAAAGCCTATGATCGAAATCCTCGGTGTCGGCATATCGAGCGACGTTCAGTTTCATAGTCACTTGGAAGACAAAGCCAAATTGGCTTCTAAAAAGCTTGGAGTGCTTAACCGAGCGAGACAGTATTTCAAACCGGCCCACCGCCTTCAACTATACAAGGCACAGGTGCGGCCCCATATGGAGTACTGTTCTCACCTCTGGGCAGGAGCACCTCAATGCTTACTTCTTCCATTTGACAAGATACAACGTAGAGCGGCTCGAATCGCCGGCAACCGAGCTCTTTCTGATCGCCTCGATTCTTTGGCCCTGCGAAGAGATATATCATCTCTTTGCGTTCTGTATCGTCTATACAATGGGGAGTGTTCTGAAGAATTATTCGACCTCATACCAGCTGCACAATTCCACCACCGCACCTCCCGCTAGTGTTGCCGGATAATCGATCGTGTATCGATTATTAATCGATTCTCCTAAGTACATATAAATAATCTAACAAATCGATCTAGTATCGATTCTATCGATATAATCGATTGAATCGATACTATCGATTGTTATAATTATACCAATTAAATCGATTATAATTGTTTAATCGATTATAATTGCTGATTCTGATAATTCAATCGATTATATCGATAGTATCGATGGAGAGAAGCAAAACAATATAATCGATAAAATCGATACTATTGACACAATCGATTAAATCGAGGTATCGGTTTAGATAAAATTGCTATGTCATCTGCCATAACGTAAGCCGGTCACGTCACTCAAATATTAACGTAGCAATATTATCTAAACCGATACCTCGATTTAATCGATTGTATCGATAGTATCAATTTTATCGATTATATTGTTTTGCTTCTTCCCATCGATACTATCGATATAATCGATTTAATTATTAGAATCAGCAATTATAATCGATTAATCAATAATAATCGATATTATTTGTATAATTGTAAGAATCGATAGTATCGATTCAATCGATTTTATCGATAGAATCGATACTAGATCGATTTGTTAGATTATTTAGGTACCTACTAATCGATTAATTGATAATCGATTAGCCGGCAACACTACCTCCCGCCACAGATTGAAATTCCATCCCCACCACCTGGATAGCTGGCGCTCCACCACCGTCCGTTTCGGGCGGAATTTTCTGCCACGCACTACGCAGATGTGGAATGAACTACCTGCAGCGGTATTCCCGGCTACATACAACATGGGGCTCTTCAAGTCGAGAGTATATTCCCACTACAAAGGTCGGCAACACACCCCCAACACCCACAGTGTTGCGGGTAGTCATGGGCGGCGGTGATCATTTACCACCAGGTGACCCGCATGCTCGTTTGCCCCCTATTAATATAAAAAAAAAAAATAAAAAAAAATTAGATTTACACAGTTATAAAAACTGTTGGACTACGTACGGTAAGTTGCAAAAGTGCATCCAGGTTTGACAAAAAATATCGCATCCAGTGGTCGCTTCACACACACACTGACATAAATAAACTACTATTTTACTACTACTTCTTAATATCAACCTTAACGCGACAGTTTTAAAGCTCAATGTATTTTTATAAACTATTGTGGTAGTTAAAACATTTTCTTAAATACGATGATGTTTTTTCGGATCCACCTACACTCTAACCGACAACATTGATACTAATTGTTACGAATAATTCACAGCCTTATTCTGAGAGTCTTAAGGTTCAGGTTCAGTTTAATTTATTTTGCTTTTTAAGTCGTAAAGAAAGAAATACTAATAAACTTAATGAGGGTAAATAAATATAAAAGGTTAGGTAGAAAAAAAAAGATAAAAAACAGTAGATAGTTTATTATAAAATAATTAGCTTACTTTACACTTGTTTACAAATATATTTAGGTATTGATTGATACTTAATTAAAAAATGTTAATTCAAAAAAAAATACAGTCTATATTTCAAACTTCCAACATCAAATATTAATGTAGTTTTACACTTGTTTTACTTTTTAAGGTTAGTTGTAGCTTAAGTACTCGTTTTCGTAACGAAAAGAAAATTGAAGCTAGCCAACCATAAAAGATGACATTATTATTGAAAAATGTATTACTTACAAACTTATATTTAATAACTACTTTAATAAAATACTATTGGTATTTAATATACCCCTGTTTTCAATAACCACAAGCTAACGCGCACCGTCACATTGATTGAACTATATTCAAACAAATCACAGTACCACTTCATTTTTCCACACTTCCATACACTTTACACTTCGATTGGTAGCCAATGCCTTTGTAGCTCTTTCATTCCACATATCCCATCTCTGCACCATCAATCCCCATATATTTAGGTTATGTCGGTGTTTTGAACAATTGCAAACCCACCGTTTTACCGTTATCTACTGAAACAAAAACAAAATAGGTATAAATATAACAAAACACATATTAAAATAAATAATTATGTAACACACGCTAAATTTATTACAATGATACCCAATCAAAGCAAAATAATGGATAAAAAAACACTTTTTTCATACTTACATTAAATCTAGTCTCGTTATAATATTATGATATATTGCATCATATATTATGCATTTCGACTGTGTATTACATTCTGTCTTGCATACTAATAGATATTAGCTTGCATATTATAGAACTTAGAAATCAACTTTATCAAACACAACACTGGCACCCTCGTTAGCGAACCAATAACGACAAAGCATTTAGCAAACAATTCAATCATTGATTTTGGTTATTTTTTGTTTTACCCTCAAATTGTGACGTCTCTAAAAAATGTTCAACTTGTTTTTTAATTTTACCCGCAATACGACTAATATTTTTGTCAATGTGTTTAGGCTTAAGTCTTTTACGTTAAGATTGAACATAATTTGTAACATTTAATGTCAATGTGTGTGTAGTTTGTACGCAAGCAATTATAGACCTTACACTCGGTATGGACTTTTGCAACTGACCGTACATGGCTAGCAGCAGCTGAAATTTCGGCTGTTCAATTATTATAAACCACGGTAAGAATCACTAAAATGAAATAACATGGTGTGTTAAAACAAAAGCTTGTTTGCTTATCGCGATTATCGATCACAATTGGTTGTTGTGACGTAAAAAAACGGGTGCTAAAACCAAGTTCAATAGTTTTGTTTTTGCAAATTTAAACGTGTATTTTTACAAAATTTGAATTTAATTAGAGCTTAATGATCTATCTCTACATAAAAGTTGTTAAAAGAAAAATTAAGATCACAAAGCTTTCTATTTTTCTTGTCTAAACTTACACGAGCAAGAAGTTTTTCTTCCAGATTTCTTCTAATAAAATGTTTTAAGAAAAAAATGATACTTAACGTTTCTTTTGTTTCAGTCTTCCATTTTACAAGCGTTATTAAAGGAATTGCCCGCGGCTTCGGGCACAGTTTCCGTGTATGGTAAAATTTCATACGCGAGCCAAGAAGCGTGGCTGTTCCCCAGTACGGTCAGAGAAAACATTCTGTTTGGTTTGCCTTACGACCCGGAAAAATATAGGACGGTACGTAGAATGCGCTTTTACGGCCTTTACTTTACTGACCGTACTTTGCAGTATTTTATTTTGCTGCAGCTATATATTCATGTTGGTTTCATGAACGTTAAGGAATGTTTCTTAGTATTTATTATTTTAGTTTTAAAACTTGTAACTGTGGCATACCAATACTTGGCTGTTACTTAAATATTTATTTTTAAAAATTCAATTTGTATGGTAATAGAGTGTATGCTGCATTCTCATTATGCTAATAAAAAGACGCATTCTCTTTGCTTCCGAAAACCCCACGTCATTAACATGGCACCATACCTGACTGAAAATTAATCATCCAATGACTTGACCGTAGGTCTGCAATGTATGCGAGCTCAAGCAAGACTTCAAGCAGTTCCCCTTCGGAGACCAGACCCTGGTGGGCGAGCGGGGCGTCTCCCTCTCCGGAGGACAGCGTGCCAGAATTAATTTGGCCCGAGCCGTCTACAGGGAGGTAGCCCCTCTTGTTTTCTCTAACAATATTTGATTCATAACAAGTAAACCTGCCCTGCCTCACCACTTTAACCTATTTTCCCCCATTTTATTACTAACCTTGTTATTCTTCTGAAAAACAATCACGGTCTTATTTGCTTTATGCCCGGATAACCCGGACGTAATATTAGCTTAGAGTTTCTTGTTTGATATGTTTGACTCAATTAAAAGTCTGATGCTATTTTAAACGCCATATTGTTTTTGAAACGTTTAGTAGATAAATGGTGTGTAAGATTGTTTTAAATAAAGGATTACTAATGTTTTTTTAAGATGGTAGGTAACTAAGCAATCATATATGCTTTGACTTCACCAATAAGATAATTAAATAAAGGTTTTCAGTAGTATACAATGGCGGACTAAATACATATTTACCTAAGGCAAATCATTGTCTTCAAGTCAATTATTAGGCTTAAAAAAATAAACTGAAATCGAAAAATAAGTTTTTCTTAATAAAAGAAAAAAAATACAATCCATTAATTACTATATTTTTAAACTGCCTAAGAAATATAAATAGATTGCAGAAGAAGTATAATCAGTTTGTGTGTAACACGGAAGTCTTAATATTTGTTGCTTTGGAAGCTTTTTTATAATTAGAATGATAATATTTATAAGATTATTAAACCTAAGTAAAAAGTTACGTTAATTATGAATGAAAGGCATCAAAGGCCAATAAGAAAAGGTATCTTACTTATCAGATCACTGGTTATGGTCACAATAGCCCTTTTTATAATATGTTCACTAAATCAGTTTTTAAATTTAATTAATAGATTTTAAACCACTTAGCCACAACCTACTTATACATTTAAAAACATCAATATACATTTTATACACTTTGTTCTCAGGCCGACATATATTTGCTTGACGATCCGCTATCAGCTGTGGACGCGAATGTGGGCAGAAAGCTGTTTGAGACATGCATCAACGGCTACCTCCGCGGGAAGACGCGCATCCTGGTCACACACCAGGTACACTTCCTGAAAGCAGCCGACACAATCGTCGTACTTAGCGAGGTATGTCATCAAATATAATTTCATTCGTATCTACTTATTTTTGTAACCAAATTAAATTTGATCTTTGATCTTAGGGACGCGTAGAAAACATGGGCACGTTTGAAGAGTTGACATCCTCAGGAAAAGTGTCGTCTTCACTCTTTGCGTCATTCCAAGAGGATAAGGAAGCGGATGGAGAAAATGCTTCAAAAAGACCGAGCGTTCTTAGAAATATGTCAACTACTAGTGAAGCGGATGATATACAAGAGTTTAAGGAACAGAAGATGGTAGAAGAGGAGAAACAATCTGGAAACATCAAGTGGGAGGTCATAAAGGCTTACTTTAGAGCCGGAGGCAGTGTATGCTTTCTTACTTTGACAGCACTTATAATAATTCTCGCGACCGCAGCAGCTGCTAGCTCCGACTATTGGATAAGCTATTGGTTAGTTAAAACGACATTTATTCAGAGAAATGAAATTACGCCCACAGATTAAAATATTAATAATATTTTTTATAGGACTAATCAAATGGCCCGTTATGAAGAACAATTAAATGGAGCTCCAATAGGTTTGTATTAAAATGGTGAAATAATTTAGTTTCACAAGAGTACCCATATTTTTAATGAGATATGTTTTTACAGATTCAGGATTAGATGTTCAGATAGGATTGTTCACAACAGCGCAATATCTTATAATATATGGAGGCCTGGTACTAGCGTGTATCCTGCTCACCAACTTTAGAGTTATTCCTTTTGCGCATGTTTGTGTCTCTGCGTCAAAGAACCTTCACAAGAAAATGTTTGGAGTTATGATCAAAGGTGTCATGCGGTTTTTCGATACAAGTTCCTCAGGTAAGGTAGAACTTTTGTGAAAGATTTATAACGTAAAAATATAGGTTACTGTGGTTATTTAATTAACTTCGAACTACACGAAACAACTTAGTGTCCCATAGGAATATAACTTATACGAAAGTTCATGTTCATGTTTTAGTATTATTGATTAATTGCTTTGATGTATTTAATTGCAGGTCGTATCCTAAATAGATTCACGAAGGACATGGGAGCTCTTGATGAGATTTTGCCTCGAACTTTGTTGGATGTACTACAAATATATGGAAATCTTGTATCCATCCTAGTTTTAAATGCCATAGCATTGTATTGGACTCTTATACCTTCAGTCGTTTTACTGATTCTGTTTGGAATATTTGTTAAAATTTATTTGAAAACTGCTCAAGGAATTAAACGTCTTGAAGGAGTCAGTAAGTAGACCCTAATTATACATGTTAACCTTTTCGAAGTTTTTAGAATAAAGTTAAACGTTCAATTTGATTGCAGCAAAAAGTCCTGTTTTCGGTATGGTGACCTCATCTTTAAATGGAATAGCCACAATCAGATCCTCAGGAGCACAACAAAGACTGATCGATAACTTTGATAGACATCAAGTAATTATTTAAAACCTCATTCAAAGTAAATATTATAATTCTGTGAATATTGCAGAAATTATCGTACATATTTTTTCAGGACTTGCATAGTTCAGCATGGAACAGCTACCTTGCCGGTGGTTGCACTTTTGGCTTCTATCTTGATACTCTATGCCTCGTATATTTAGCAACAGTTATATACGTCTTTCTCTACCTTGACTTCGGTAAGTGGCAGTATCATAATCATATTATTTTGGAACAACTTTAGAGAAAGGCAAGGAGAAGATAGAAAGGAAATGTTTCATATACTTTCTCGTTCCAGGAGCGTTGATCTCAGTAGGCAGTGTGGGTCTGGCAGTGACACAGAGCAACACGCTGACTGCCATGCTGCAGCACGGCGCGCGCATGCTGGTGGAGTTCCTGGCGCAGCTGACCAGCGTGGAGCGGGTGCTCGAGTACACCAGGATACCCACTGAGGAGAACCTCTTCGAAGGAAGTATGAAAACTATTGAATATAATAACAAAAGTACCAAAATTATCATCTTCGTAACCATCATCACCATTTACATCATCAGTATCATTATCTTAATTATTACATAGTATAAAGAAAAGTCGCTTGTTGTGTGAGTCTGTATGTTGTACTCAAACTTTTCTTAAACAACTTAAAATATTTTAATGAGGCTTTCGCCATCTTTAAGGTATTCTTTTCACTTAAATTTATAAATAAAGAACATTCATAAAGAAATGCTGAAATTGCGAATCATGGGCGGTTCACTACTAATTTATAAAATGCAATTACAGAGGTACCAACACTGACAATGTGGCCATCAGAAGGCAAGATTGAATTCAAGGATGTTTTCCTAAGATATGCACCGCAAGAGGCACCCGTTTTGAAGAATTTAAACTTTACCATTGAAAGTGGATGGAAGGTAAACAAAAAAAACTTGTAGAATAGGTTTTTATACTGTTACCAGTTAAATAGTTGTAATCAGCTATAACATCATTTTAACTTAGCTGATATATGGTTTACTATTTATAGGTGGGTATTGTCGGAAGGACTGGTGCTGGAAAGTCTTCTCTGATCTCAGCGTTGTTTAGATTCGCTTTCATTGATGGTTCCATTACCATCGATGGTGTCGATACCTCTGTTGTTGCAAGACAGGTAAATAATTTCTGCTGAACTTGTTTTTTTTATTATTATAAATTATGTTTAAATTATTAATTAAATTTTGGAATTTTACAGGAACTACGTTCGAAAATTTCAATAATTCCACAAGAACCAGTTCTATTTTCGGCGACTATCAGGTATAACTTAGACCCGTTCAACATATACAGCGATGAAGATTTGTGGAGAGCATTAGAACAGGTACTCTTTGATTAATTGGCTTCTATTCACTCACTTCAAGTATAGTATATTATATCTATCCACCCTATCCTATAGTTCAGGGTGGATAGATGAACACGCATTTCCGAGTATCCACCTTAGGGTGGCTGTTTCAGGGTGGATAAACGGAATAAGCCGATTAATTGATAGAGGTCAAGAACTCCAAGCTACTTTATAAATTCTTGATTACACTTTTACTTTCTCTAACTTAACAAATGTACTTTCTTAAAAAAATATGACGTCATTCAACTTTTAATCATGTTTTTAATGTTCACATACAGGTTGATCTAAAATCAGCGATTCCATCGTTAGATTTCAACGTAACAGAAGGTGGAGGAAACTTTTCCGTAGGACAAAGACAGTTAATGTGTTTGGCACGAGCTGTTTTGCGGTCAAATAAGGTGCTAATCATGGATGAGGCGACTGCCAATGTAGACCCGCAGTAAGTCTTCGAACATCATGCAAAACTAAATTCTGATTCAGTGTAACAGTTTTTGCAATTCCTTTTTATTTTCAGGACTGATAACTTTATCCAGCAAACGGTTCGCCGAAAGTTCGCTACCTGTACTGTGTTGACGATAGCACACCGACTCAATACCATCATGGATTCAGACCGAGTGATCGTGATGAGTGCTGGAGAGATGGTAGAGTTTGATCATCCTTACAACCTTCTCTCTAATCCAGACAGTGGACTCTCTTCTATGGTCAGAGAAACAGGAGACAGAAACAGTTCCAAGTTGTACCAAATAGCAAAGGACACATACTTCCAGAGCAATCTGCAAAGAGCAGCAAGATGATAACAATGTAATCAAACATTCATTAAGTTATATTAACGAAAGTGGCATGTTATAATTAAATGCCTCAATAAAGACTGAAATGTGTATACCAGTTTTAAAATTTAAGATCAATAATATGTAACGTTAACTATAAATTTGTTAAAACTTTTGTAAAAAAATAGTTACCTCATTAAATTAATGTTTATAATGTTTAGTTTCAATTTCTTCTTCACTGAATTTAGCATTCTGGTGCGCAGGAACAACCGAAGGGATTCCTCAGTCCTAATCTTCTTCTATTCCTATATGCATATTGATACCCTGTATATAGTAGGTACAGCAAAACAAATCCCAAAGCGAGCGAGAGGATATCTCTGTTACATAAACAAATGATTTTTTTGAATATCTGTAGATAATAATAACAGTCTCTAGTCAGTAAGCATTTGAGTCGTCTTTCTTCCTCGTAATACTGGTCTTCGGCATAAGATCTAAGGAGCTCGTAATCATCGGTACAGTTATCACAGCAGTGTCGTAGCATGTTTGGTGTAGGTAATGGTTTGTGGCATGCATTGTAGTATTTCAGTATTAATTACATGTTTCCTCTTGTTTGTTTTATTTACATCTTTGTCGAAATGTCGAGATTGTGGTACAGGCACTAAACTGACGTTAGAAATGACAAAAATGCAAATGTTTTTTTTTATCCTGACTACATAAACTTTAATTATACAGTAGGCTTAGAATAATAACGAAAGCATAGAGAGAACCTTAAACAGGTACTGAACTGTTCGCTCGAACTATAGTTAATAAATCCGAGGCTGTAGCTAACATCAAGGTAACTAATATCAGTAACATATGTTTGTAATCATTAATATCTAGGTCTCAGTCAATATTTATTTATTTATTTTATATATTTTAATGCACTACATAAAAGAGAAAACAAGTCATACAGAAAAGAAAAGAAGCACAAATGGCGGTTTTATCGCTTGGAGCGATTTCTTCCAAACAACCAGTAGGTACATGTTTTAAGGACATCAAAAAAACTTATAAAGTAGGCGCGAACAAAAAATATTACAAAGTAATTTTGTTATTATTCAATTAGGTACTTACATCTAAGTATTTCATATACCTTACTAAAATTATAAACTTACATAAAAATATTTACATATAAAATACATATTTTAAGAAATAAATACCTACATATTCAATATCTATATAAATGTACGTGAACATACATAATAAATTATTTATCTAATGTAGTACTTAATGTAGTACTTATATAAAATATTAATGTAGTACTTATATAATTATGTATTAAGTAAGACTAAGATAGTGCTCATGAACAAGTTTTTTAAAAATAACAATAGATGAGGCGGACTGTATGTTTAGGGGCAAGGCCTTACTGTGCTGCGTCCGTAGTTTTCGCGAGTTGCCCTCTTGCCTAAATTTAAATCGTTCCTTTAAGTAACTCGGAGTTTTAGACTCAAATAACACCCTGTATAGAAGAGAGAGAACATGTGCATCCCGCCGTCGACGGATAGGCAGCCACTTGAGTTGTGCGCGGTATTCGGAAATGAGGTCAAATTTTCGCAAACTAAAAACAAAGCGAATGCACATGTTCTGAAGTCTCTCGAGTTTAGACAGTTGCTCCTCCGTGATATCAATGAAGCAAGTATCTGCATAGTCCAGAATTGGCATTAACAGTGACTGTGCAAGCGTAACCTTGGTAGAGATGGGTAAGAGACTACGTAGCCGTAGTAGAGATCTAGCTGCAGCAAACAATCTCTTACTCATCTCCACGATTTGAATAGACCATGAGAAGGTTGAGTCCATATGTATGCCAAGGTTTTTGACAACCTTACTGTAAGGCACAGCAACATTATCAAAAATATTGTGTTTTGCCTTAGGAATCTGCTTTCAAAGCTCCCATGTTTTCTTCGATGACAGTACAATTGACATGATTTTTATGAGTAAGCCATGTCCACAACTTAGATTGTGCGGGAGCCGAGGTTTTTGGTTTCACAATTTTTTTAACAAGTAAAGGCCTTATATGTATTAGAAGAAGAATTGTTAGAAATTAAATAATTTAAATAAAAGATTTAGCAATAAAATAAACCAAATGATATCAAAGTATTTATTTTAAATCTTTGAGTATTTACTAAAAGTTAGATATTTAGAGTTATTTATAAATACATCGTTTTAAGGCTTTTGTTTCCTAGAATTCACTATTCTATTTATTTTCCTTATAAAATAAAGGTATTATTCTATTGCCTTGATTAATAACAAGAAAACAACAACAATATTATGCTAGAAAATTACTAGGAGTTGTTATGGATGTTCATCCGGATGATCAGTAAAGTATTTGGTCTTGGCCACTTCTTTCAAATTCCTCACCATACTATCACCGGTTTCTTTAACCATGTAGCTGAGTAGGCTCTCAGGGTTCTGGAGGAGTCGGTGGGGGTAGTCGAATTCGGCGACCTGGCCTTTGTCCATGACGAGGACATGATCAGAGTCCATGATGGTGTTCAGTCGGTGGGCGATGGTGATGACAGTGCACGAGGCGAACGCCCGACGGATGGTCTTCTGAATCAGAGCGTCGGTTCTGAAATTTAACAAAATGCAGTCAAAAACGTTGTAGCTATTTATAGTAGGGGAGCTCAAGAGGGGCTTTCTGCATTTACTCAAACGCGGCAAATTAACATACTGAGGGTTACCTTGTACCCGCTTAAGCACTTCCACAAAATATGAACCTTATATGAGTGGCCGCCCGATTAATTCAATAACTTCAAATAATTCGGTTCGATTTTATTGACAGATTAGGTAAATCCCTTCAGATAATCGTCAGATTAAAAGACAGTACGTCTAGAGCATAAAGGGCTTGAGTATTTCAAAATGACGTTTTTTTTTGCACATTCTAATAAAGGCGTTCTTACAAATCGTTAGATTATTGTATAAGAGCGTTGGCCACTAAACATCCCCTTAAAAATTTGACGTGCTTGATTAAAGTTTTTTTTTTCATTTTTAACACTGACGTACGACCATTGCCATCATGGAAATCAGATTAACAAAAGTACATTTTTAAAAATATATTTTATATAACATTTTTTTCTTTTTTATCTAAGTTTTGCAACCCAATAGGTATCTCTGACGCTTGAGTAAATGCAGATTTAGCATCGTGGGCTCTCCTACTATTACAAATCATCTACTTATCTTCACGCGCAGTTCTGCGTATGCTTAAAGTTGTATTACTTTGTATTGCATGAACGATGAAAACACACTTGCTTATTAACAAAACATATAAGCTGCGAGAAATTCGGCTTTTTAAAAAGTTATGTTTGCAGCACTTTTAAAAAATATGTTATGCAGACTATTGAACAAAATTGATATCATTTGGAGTTAAACAAGATTGTATTAACTTACTGTGGATCAACGTTGGCCGTGGCCTCGTCCATTACAAGTATCCTGTTAGACCTCAAGACAGCGCGAGCTAAACAGATCAGCTGACGTTGTCCCACAGAAAAGTTGGAGCCACCTTCAGATACTTTGAGGTCTAGAGCTGGGACTGCATCTTTCAATTCAACCTGAATATCAAAACAAATAGGTTTCACAATCTTGCCAAAGTTATTAAGCGGTTTACTACCAGGCAGCTTAAAAATTAGACTTTTTATTAAATTAATTAAAATGTTTTTAATCGTTTTGTTCTATGTAATTATTTTATTTATTTAAGACACTGTGGCAACATCACTGAAAAATAAATACAATTTAAATTTACCCCTGCTCAGTGTAATGCTAGTTATATGTATTTAATACAACGTTCGCTTTATAAATATATTATTAACCTGTTCTAAAGCTCTCCAAAGATCTTCGTCGCTGTATAAGCTGAACGGATCCAGATTGTACCGCATCGTAGCAGAAAACAACACCGGCTCTTGTGGAATAATTGATATTTTTGATCTCAGTTCCTAGAAAACGTAACTGTTATTAAAGTTTCAATAGAAAAAAAGCTGCATCCATCATAATCATAAAAATGCCTCTGGACTTTTATTGTATCTTATGCTTTTGAAAATTAAAAACTGCAGCAACATAAATACAACGAGGTACCTCTTTGGATAAGCTATTTGTGTCGATGCCGTCGATTTTGACGCTTCCTTCCACATCGTAGAGTCTAAAAAGGGCTGAAATTAATGATGACTTGCCAGCTCCTGTCCTTCCAACAACGCCAATCTAAAAGTGATAATAAGTACAGTTGTTTGTAACAAGCTGTTTTTATTTTATATATTTTTGTTTTTTTTTTACCTTCCAGCCTGCTTTGATTTCGAAGTTCAAATTGTTTAGCACAGGAGGATCATCGACTCCATACGTCAAATACAAATTTTCAAATCGTACTTGTCCCTTAGATGGCCAGTCCTTTGGCGCCTCAATAGCTGGAAGAAAATTTTTAAAGCTGTGGATTTTATTTGTCATCGAACTCAAAAGAATGTTTCAACAAATTCAATACAGTGTTACTTATTGGGTAATTCTAATTTACGCTTACATCCTACTTCTGCATTCTCTTCGCTAGGCAACTTGGTATACTCGTATATTCTCTCGACCGCAGTCATTTGAGCTAAGAAATCTGACGTTGATCGAGCGGCGAGCTGTAACATCATAGTCAACGCCATCGACTGACTCACTGCTAGACCCACACTGCCTACTTGAAGCATTGATCCTGAATTCAAATAAATAATAGGTAAGCAAACTGCTGCGGGAAAATGATCTTAGAAAGAGTAAATCACATTATACTTACCAAAATCAATGATGATGAAAATCCCCAAAATCAAAGAGAGATACACAACACAAAGCAAGTCTAAATACAAGCCGAAAGCTGAAGTTCCTCCGGCAAATGTATAGAATGAGCTTGTATGTAGATCTTGAGCATTGTCAAAAGTTTTCATCAATCGGTCTTGTGAGTCTGAACATCTTATGGTGGAAATACCAGCAATCGTAGAGTTTATCATGTTAAATACGGGACTTTTCGCTAAATAAATAATACTTTTCAGATTAGAATGCGTTAATATCAATAAAAGATAAGTAAATTAAATCATAGAAAACTTACTTGTGCCCTCAAGTCTTTTAACTTGCTGAGCTGCATTTAAATACCACCTCAAGAGTAAAATGAATATCGTCATTAAGCAGGCGGTTGGTATTAAAGTCCACGGCAATGCCACGGCATTAAGTGTAAGAATACTTAACATAACAAAGTACATTTGCACAGCATCAATCATGGCTCTTGGTAGTAGTTCATCCATAGCCCCTAAATCTTTTGAAAATCTGTTTAGTACCCGACCTATGGGCAAAGAAAAAAATCTTTTAGTTTATTTTTCTGCATTGTTTTTTTCCGATAAAATTAAAATTTAAAATTTTACCTGAGGGATTCAAGTCGAAAAATCTCATTACAGCACGTATTAGATTTCCAAATATTAAATCATGGAGATTTTGCGATGCACGCATCGTTGTTTTGACGAACATCAAAATTCTAATTTGTGCCATCAATATCAGAAATCCTATAATACCACCATATATCCCCAAATACGTTCCGATAGTCAATGAGCCAACTTGCGTGTCTAAGCTAGGATCTAGAAGAAAATATATTTTAAAACTATTACATAATGAGGAGTGTTGTCTTTTTGTTAGAAACATAAGTTAAGTCTTTTATACTTACCGGGTTCCTCCCCAGGGGGAAGAGATTGTTCATATGCATTGACTTGATTTGTCCTAAAAATGTAAAAGCAACATTGTACACTGTTCTTGTAAGATAGGATAATTTTTGTTTTTTAATTTCATACCAGTAACTCAGCCAATAATCTGTTGCGGTAGCACTTGCTTGTGCTAGGACTACCGAAGCAAAAGTCATTATTACCATGCACCAATTATTTACAGCGCCTAAATATTTGAAAATTAATGAGAATTTTAAATTTCCTGATGATCGTTCTTCTGCTGCTATAGTCTGTTCTTTATGGTCATGTGTTTCATCTTCACTTTTCGTTGATACAACTGAGACACCCCGTTTATATGATGGCCTTTTTTCCGCCTATAACCAGTGTTTAAATATATTTTACTGCATGTTGGGAAAAAAGAGTTTTAAGACTCTTATACAAGTTAAATTACACTACGTACCGGCTCAGCTTTGTCATCACCTTCAGCATTTTGAGTCAATAACAATGAAAATGCTTTGCCTGATTGATGTAGCTCATCATACGTTCCTATATCTTCAACCGACCCCTGTAAAAAACCAAACATACATTTTATTTTATTAATAATAATATTTTTTACCAATTGAATAAACACAATGTCAATCTCCAAAAAAAAACAAGAAATGATTTCATACTTACATTATTCAATACTACAATACTGTCAGCTCCTTTTAAAAAGTGGATTTGATGAGTAACCAAAATTACAGTTTTTTCACGAAGATATCCTTTGATGCAACCATCAAATAGCAGTCTACCAACATTAGCATCTACTGCTGATAAGGGATCGTCCAAAAGATAGACGTCTGCCTGGATAGATTGAAATATTAGTGGTCGTGAAGTGAATTATTATAATGTTTATTATATTATGCTAAGGCTCACATCTCTATAAACAGCTCTCGCTAAGTTAATCCTGGCTCTTTGGCCTCCAGACAATGAAACCCCTCGTTCTCCCACTAATGACTGGTCACCGTACGGGAATTGCTTGAAATCAGGTATTAAGGCACATGTTTTGCTGACCTATAAAAGTTTAAATTCTTTAATGATCCTCTAAAAATAACGAACAAATAAGTAAGAGTAATATAAAAACAATCTTTACCTACCTGTTGATATCTTTTTACGTCATAGGGCAGACCAAATAGAATATTTTCCCTCACAGTGCCGGGAAATAGCCAGGATTCTTGACATGCGTAGGAAAGTGTTCCATTTACGCCGAATGAGCCATGGTTACAGGGCAACTCTTTCAGTAAAACTTGTAGTAATGACGACTAGAAATAACAATTGAAAGTGTTTAGTATTTGAGTAGATATAGGTAGTTTAACATATCGAAATATATAATGCCACCAACCTTTCCTGACCCTACAGGTCCTATAACAGCACAGAGCTTTCCTTTGCGTATGCGCAGGGAAACGTTCTTTAATGTGAGCTCATCGTGGTTTCTCGAATTAGTCCAACTGGCGCTTATATCAGACACTTCTACAGCAAAATCACCTCCCACTAAAATGAAAACCTTAATAAAAATATATTCTACTTTTACATTGATAAACAAAACGACAAAAAAATACAAACCTACTGCTGTTTTTGGTATATTAGTATTTCTAGAGTATTTCTTGTCAATAATTCCTCCAGTTTCGAGAGGTTTTATTTTATGTTTAGGAAATTCTAACGAAGACGAAACATTTTTAGTTAGCAGAGGAGATAGTGCCAAGTCTTCTCTTTCATCTGTAAGTGGGTTTTACACAAAATTATTACAAATGTATCTTAATCATAAATATCAAAATTCTGTAAACGACATAATTATACCAATTGTCAGACATTCTTGAATCCTTTGTATAGAGACCATCATTTCGGAAAAACTGGCGATAGCAAACGGCAGAATCATTGTCAAATTCACTTGAATAATGCTTAAAAACTGTTGTATAGGATAGATCTGAAAACAGAAAAACGATGTTATATTGGGGCTACAGAAACAAAAAATACTCGGAAAAGAGGTAAATAAATAAATCAATATAACGCCATTAGATACAGATTATTTGCACATAAAAATTTGGGAACTTACCACAGTCGCAGTGACAATGTTACCAGTGAGTGTAATAACCAATGTCGTCAGGAAGAGAATTGTGCGTTCTGTGAACAACATGAAGCCGAGCATCGTACTCCGAACTTGGAGGGAGTTGGTCAAGGACGCCATTTCGTAGGCTCGGGCTGCACTCACTACTTTCTGGAATGGCTTCTCCCAAGCATACATTTTGATGACCTAGTAATCCGAAAATAGCATAATGTAATAAATTTTTACAGCTAACAAAACTTATAACGGTATTTAAGAAAGTTTTTTTAAAGCTTAAATTTATGAGGGCACTTTGATATATGTAAGGCGGTATGCATTTTATGTTTCAATAGGGACACTTGTAAAACATATCTTGCAAGTAAAGATCCTCTATAATTCAACTAGATCGACTATTTAACAAATAAGTAAGTCCCCAATTGAAGCGTATTTTGCAGTAGTAGGTAGAGTATTATTAGTTACCTGAATACCGTTTATAATTTCAGTCATCAGCTTGATTCTCTTGTCCGATCTTATTGCTGTTTTGCGTCTCATAACCGACGTTAGTTTTGTAAGTAAAACTGCAATCAAGAATGTAGTTGTAACTTCTTTCTGGCACATTACTGTTTTAAATAACTGCTAGTTTATTTGTGGACTTACTTTGCACTGGGAACAGAATGATCACAACTCCGAAGATTCCGACAATGGGTGCATAGCCCGCTGCCATGTACATGAAGTAGAGAACAATGGCGGCCTGGCACGGCACCATCCATATGTGATGCAAGAACACGAACGAGTAGTCAAATCGAGATATGTCATTTGACATTATGTTCACTATCTTTCCAGCTGCCACTTCCCCCATAGACACCTGGTTTATCCGGAACATCTACAGCAGAAAACAATATTATGAGCATTAATATGAGAGCCGTGACTTTACTCAAAGCTAAGCCTGAATCGAAAACCTTTAATTTGCTACAATGTCAAATTCTGGCAAATTTCATGGCGTTATGCAAAGTTTTGAGCTTTTAATTTAGAATGTTTATTATTAATGGAGTCATCTATCATGGAAATCAGCTTTATTATTTTGGTAACTTTTTCTATATTTTGATTACCTTTCTGTATAGCATGGCCGTGCAGGCAACTTTAAGTTTCAAGCTGAACTGTGCGACATACAGCGTGGTGTGATGATGCGTGAGCGCATTGATGAAATTGATGACAACCATACCCAGCGCATAGTAGCCGGCCTCTAACTTGCTAAGCTTGGAGTCAGCCGACCAATACGTCAGCAGCTGAGCAAACAACAATGGTTGAATTGTTCTGAAAAAAAGACGACGATATCTATACTAATATTATAAAGCTGAAGAGTTGGTTTGTTTGTTTGTTTGAACGCGCTAATCTCAGGAACTACTGGTTCGAATTTAAAAATTCTTTATGTGTTGGATAGACCATTTATCGAGGCAGGCTTTAGGCTATATAACATCACGTTGCAACTATTAGGAGCGAAGAAATAATGAAAAATGGGGAAAAAACGGGGAAAATTATTCATCCTTAAAGGTCTTCCGTTGCGTGCGCTGCGAAAACGGTTCTAGGAACCAAAAATATATGTATGAAAGAATTAAGGGAACTTTTTACGGCGGGAAAACTTCGCATTCCTACGGGAAACCGACTTTTACGCGAACGGAGTCGCGAGCGGCCACTAGTAAGTGATATAAGTCATGATTTGGTCAGTTTAACACAAGCGACATAGAGCCCAACCCTGGGTTCTTCTAAGCAAAGTGATTAAGCGATTTCTCGGCGATTGAATGAAATTGAAGGCATTAGAGAAATAATTGAAAATCTTCAGCAAACGCATACGTAGTTTCTTTTCTATCCGCTAAGGAGACTCGGAGGCTGTGCGCTAAGATAGTCGGAACTCTGTAATCTACAGGATTCAGTAACTAGCCTCAAAATACGCCTTACTTTAGAAGATTTCATTTTATACAGGGTGTTTGGAGGTTGAGTAGCCAAATGAAAATGGTGGATAGGTGAGGCTATTAGCTATTTACTTCCACTTATTAAATTGCATTTTGGTTCAAGTTTTAGAATTTATTAGATTTTTAAGATTTTCTTAAGAAAATCCCCGATTTTGTCATTAAAAGTCCAATATAATTTTTATTTACTGTCGGAACCAAACGAAAATAGTTTCAATTTAAAGCCTAATACTGTTTTATTCAGATGAAATCATAAATTAATACAAATCATCTCAAATAAAGTTACAGTGGGTTCATAAACTTCGCGGAACCAGTGGGAAAAAAATGTTCAGTAAACTTTGCTATGAAAAAAAATAAAAAAATATGAGTGTTTCAAGATTTCATTTGCTTTTAAAAACTTCTACATTTAATACACATTATAATGATATGCCACATGTAACATAAATAATTAGAAATCTCAACAGAAATAGTAAGTTAATCCTCAAAGACGGCATAAAAGAGATAACCCAATAGGCATAGCTTTGTTAGAATGAGACCGAAGTTTTTAACTACATACGTAGTTTAACGGGTTTGTACCTTCCTTACCAGGCGTCTTTGAGGACTAACTTACTATTTCTGTTGAGATTTCTAATTATTTATGTTACATGTAGCATATCATTATAAAGTGAATTAAATGTAGAAGTTTTTAAAAGCAAATGAAATTTTCAAACTCTCATATTTTTTAATTTTTTTTCGTAGCAAAGTTGACTGAACATTTTTTTCCCACTGGTTCCACGAAGTTTATGAACTCACTGTAACTTTATATGAGATGATTTGTGTTAATTTATAATTTCATCTGAATAAAACAGTATTAGGCTTTAAATTAAAACTATTTTCGTTTGGTTCCGACAGTAAATAAAAATTATATTGGACTTTTAATGACAAAATCGGGGATTTTCTTAAGAAAATCTTAAAAATCGAATAAATTCTAAAACTTGAACCAAAATGAAATTTAATAAGTGGAAGTAAATAGCTAATAACCTCACCTATCCACCATTTTCATTTGGCTACTCAACCTCCAAACACCCTGTATAATAAACATTTTAGATATTATTTTAAATGACCCAACTTATATTTATTTCAAGCCGATGACAAATAAAATAAAATTGAAAGTCATGCTTCGTTAACAAAGATAACGTAATTTTGATATTATATTATTTAAATTTAAATAACTTTTCATATTTACATTTTTGTTCAAAGTAATTTTTAAATGTGATATAGTAATGCAAAGTTTGGTCGTTGTGTGTAAGAATACGCACGTATATAAATTAAGTTTACTCACACTACCTATCACATTTTTAATTATTTATTAATCAAAATCAAGAAAGATAATATAGATTAGAATACGCATTGATTGCTGCTCATCGCCTATTGTAAATCAACGTAAGCCTAAGATAACTTTTTTTTGTCGTCTCTTACTCTTACGTGTATTGTTTTCCTAAATTTTATTAGGAACACAATATGAAAAAGCTTATAAGCAGTACAAACTTGAAAACGGCGGTGGTGAGAACAAGGAATCCGGCTGGTAGAAACGACAACCAGAACGCCCGCGACATCGCCTTGAACAACGACGGATCCCTGTTCTGCTGCGCTGCTCGCTCTACTTCTGCTAACCAATAGCTGGAAAGAGACAAAAGATTTTGCTGTATCATTCCTTAATTGATATACTTCCTAACATAGTACAATTAGCAGACATGCTGTAGAACCATGATGAGTTGTCCAACTGCTTAGTAGGACTACCAGTCATAGTTCTACTCTGGTTCCGAATTGTGGCGCGGGAATTTTCCTCAATTAGTTTACTAGCACTTTATTTTTATTTTTTTTAACTTCAATAATGTTGAGCGGGGAGGTACGAGAAAATAATTTATATGTTACTGTATGTACACTAAATGATTATAAATATAAATTATGATTGTATAATTTCTAAAAGAGTGCCGAGAGTTTTTTCCGCCAGCTTTTTCTCTCGGTCTACTACGGCCATTGCTGATGAATGTAGGGGTGTCCCGTGACATCTTTTTTATTTTATGCTTTTGACAATGTATAAGAGATTAGTTTTTAATCCTACGTACAATAAAGATTTTTCATTTTCATTTTTCATTTTCATAGTTTGCGAGGTAAGTAGGACAACTAATCATGTTCCTTATTAAAAACCATAGTTGATGGCATCGGGCGATACTTTGAGTGAATCCTTTTGAATAAAACTTTCTGTCAAAACACTACTGGCAGTTTGCTATTGTTGTTATAACAAAGAGTTTGTGCCGCTGTTTTTAAATTAGGAACATGCTAAGTAGGTGGTAAATTAAAGTGTTTGTTACTTAACAGGGATAAGAATGAGTGTTTCGTCCGTCCAAAATCGTATAAACAATAATAGAGCTAGAAGTGCAGAATGTAGCACAGAATGTTGTGCATTTAATAACATTTATTCTTATTGCAATAGTGTGCCTAAGTTAAATTAAGAGATAACAAAAAATCGTAACTAAGGTACAGTCATAAATATCGACAATCGTCAACATAATATTCTTGAAATAAAATTTAAAATATGTCCATATTTGAATGAAGGTAGGAAATAAGGAATAGGAAGAAATGATTTTGTCAATTTTGCAATTGCATTTATCTGCCGCACTTGCCGTATCACTCTGACGCGTGAAGTTTTTCGTGAAGAAAGTGATAAAGTTAATTTGATTAAAATCTATCTTGTCTATTATGATTTAATGAAAAATTAAGTACTTAAATTGCATGAGTTGATGTCTAGTTAAGAAGTATCCATACCATATGAAGGTACCTATCCAATATCTTATATGGAAATCTGTTTTTGGGGCGACTACCGTATTGGAATAACTAGTCTTTGCCTTTCCGGACGTAGGTAGCAACTGTGAGAGGTTTTATAAATAATGTGAAGTCACTAATAAATTGTGGCTCGTTTATATCACAAACTTTTAAATAATTTCAGTGCACCTACAAAACGGAAACTTAAGGACTCTTAGATGGGTGCAATGTCCGTCCTAGGGCGTCGCGTCATTTACATTCTGCTGGTTCCTTTAGGTACAAACCAGTAGAATGCTTAAATCAGAGGGCAGATTTGACAAGCTGAAATTTTTGCAGCTGGTTGGCTGTTTCTCATTAAGAAAAAAAGCTTCGTATATCACATAGAACCTACATGCAGATTGTTGACATGAAGGCACATCGTATTAAGATTATTTGTTGTAATCGAAGTTTGCTTCACGTCTCTTTTTTAATGTAGGAAAAAAGTTGAGATTGTTAAAGGTCAGTTAAGGAAAGTCAAATTTATAACTACCTACTAGCTATCTTGTTTATATTAATAGGATAATTATCCTTTACTGACCATAGTTTAAAATAGTGTTTCATATTAATATCAATAAAAATAGTTTTTACCGCATTATTTGATATTTAGCAAACCAAATTATTATCCCTACCAAATTACGAATCGAATATTTGCTTTTAAAATGATAAATGTGAGTACTTTACAGGCACTTATACATTTTTACGACAAAATGCGAGTGTTATCTAAATGGGTAGCATTGTACGTATTGACATGTGTTGTAGTTATTGCGATGACTCGACAAAATTGAATGCTATCTATTCATTAAATTTGTGAGACTTTAAAGAAGTTGTTAAATTGGTAATACCTAATACATTTTTTAAATATTCAGATGAATAGCACAAAACAATAATTGTTTGATTAAATGTACGGAAATTAATTACAAGGTAACACAATTGGCGGAATAATCTAAGGTTTTAATGTAGCGCCTACAAGGTGAGCTAATCGTACCTATAGGTATTATTTTAAAGATAATGGTTTCAGAATGTGATATATCACATTGTTATTAGGTATATACCAAAATTATATGAAAACCTTAATTTTAGCCTTATAAAATTATTGCAAGTAACACAAATCAGTACACAATGATATTCATGTATACATATGTTTTAAGGTTTTAAAAACGCTTTATAAAGTTGTACATTATTGTAAATGTAACATTTCAATGATTACACGGTATCGGAAGGCTTTTAATTAGAAATTTAAATGCACTTGATAAAATAAAATCGTAGATAAATTCACACAAAGAACAGCAAAACAGACGTTGATCATATCATTTTCCTATCAAACCAATATTGATTTTCAATCACAAATGAATTTTAAGTACTTCCTAATTGTGACACTTTAATAGATGTCTAAAACACTTTGATGTTAATAACCTACCTCTCGAGATAGAGTCCAAGCCGCTCAGAGTCATATTTCTTGTTGGGAACTATCAGATCCTCCTCCTCGACAGAGCGCCGGTTGCCCCTCACCAACACCGGGCACATCCAACAAATGAACAAGTTGGAGAAAAAGTTCGGTTTACTCCGCTTTTTCTCCACATCTTTCTTCCCCGGTACCACATTAGTCCCGTTCTCCATAGTGGGACATCAACGCAACGCACTCAAACTATTGTCTGAAACCTACACCAGTTCGAACTAGATTGTTTAATTATTTAAATACGCAAGCAGCCGCTTCAACCACTGAACGCTGCGATTCGTGTGTAATTATTACATTCAGTTGATAATTATAGCGGGTTGATTGCATACTTTAGTAGATTAGTTATCACTATCAATGATAAGTGTCTTGGATTATGACTCAAATTCCTGATTGGTGTCAATCTATTTTTTTGTTTCATTAATTTAATTCTAAAACGTTCGAATTCAATGAAGTAGTCTTGGTTTATGGTCTGATGCTGTTGTCTTGTTTGTTTGTTAAATAACGTTTACTTATTTAAAACATCCCTTTTTAATAATTGTTTTCTTAATATTCTTTATTAACTAGTGCTATGCTTTGCTAAATCAACCACCAACACACTGCCTGCTAGAGACGTACCTACTAAATCGTTGTAACTATATATCAAGAAGTTACGTTTTTATTTTTCAGGTCGTGTGTGATTAATTGATCAGTAATTGTGAAAAGATACAAGATAAGTCTACCTACCTATCTTCTTTATTTATCAAAAGTTAGCTTTTTGATAACATGAACTATTTAATTAATGTCAATACAAATGAACAAATATAATGTTTCATATGCTAGATAAGTGTGGAAAACGTAGTGAACCGTTTGACCAAACAATGAAAGACAAAATGATTATTTGTGAAATAACGAAAGAACAAATAATAATTTGACAAACATCTCATTTTGACAAAATACTCTGCAAATGTTTTACTTTGCAAACTCTTCAAATGTTAAAGTAACGTTTTAAAAATATTCATTTGACAAGTATTACGTTTACAAAATATTTTGTTTAATAAAACGACAGGTGATAAACTGTTACTTGATAAATCAGGCACATTGCCGAATTGAAGGGTGACCATTATTACATTAAAATAGACTCATAGTGGATTTATGTATAATGTGTGCAATAAAATATTCGAGGAACAATGCATAAGAGCCAAGTTTGGTTTATTAGCTTTGTAGAATGTATTTTGTTACTAACATCATTTTTTTTAATAAGAGTTTATTTATTATGGTCTACCTAGTATTTCAAACCAAAATCGAACTACATATCACAATTTGAAAAGCCTTTGTAAACAGACTAAGCAGTTTATAAAATGCCAAATTATAAAATTTGCCAGCGATTTATTTAAAATTTAATAATCCCTCGTTTTATAGTTACGCTGTTAGAATTACATATGAACCTAGGACATACAAGTAAATTTCTTAGTTTTTTCTTAAGTAAATTTTGTTAAAAAGTTAATATTTAATTCAGAATTAAAGCAATTATTAAACAATGCGTTTTGACAAAAGTTATTTTAGCAATCGTTCTTTTGTAAATTAACATAGTTATAAAAAGATTAGTTTGCTAAATAATGTTTTATTGTAATGAAAGTTTGTCATTTGACGAGGTTGTCAAAAAAGCTTTCAAATCATAAATAGTTTAATTAGTTTAGTAAAATGAAAAATTTATCAAGTAAAAGTTATTTATCTTACGTTGTTTGTCAAATGATTGGATTGTCATAAGTTTTTTGTCTAATAATAGGATACCGTGGAAAACATTATTTCCAGAAACCCTGACTAAATATATTTTTTCTCTACCAGTTCGTGATATGAGTCGCTTTTTAAAACATTAAAATGTAAAAATATAATTACATCACGATTTGGAACCACTTAGGTATGCAAAAAGAAAATAAAATATAACGTTCATATTATCTTATTGCAAAATCGTTATCTATTAACATAAAAATTTTATCACTAACGCAGTCAAAAATAAGTTTACTTGGGAATTCAGCTAAGACACATGTAAAGACTTTACTTGGGTGATCTATTGGTAGTAGAAGGGGGAATTCTCTGGAAATCTCATGTCGACGTATTAAAGTATTCAAGACTAATCGTCATTTAAACTGTTTATAGCTAATATCTTTCTGCTTATAGGTTTAATCATTTATGAAAAGGTTTAAGCAAAAAAATTGTCTACAACTGGTATCCTTTTATTTTAATTCTAACTAGTGGCCACCCGCGACTTCGTCCGCGTGCAAGTCGGTTTCCCGTGGGAATGAGAAGTTTTCAACACTACCAAAATAAGTAAAACCTATTTTGTAAAATAACAACAAAAGAAATCTTAAAATAAATTATCAAAGACTAAAAGTCGCGCTGTTCGAGAATGTTTGTTTAGAGAAGCTACTCGCTAGGTGACTCGCTAGCCTCTACGCGCCAAGCAAGCTGCCTGCCTTTTTTTTTTTTTTTTTTTGTTTTTGCGGTGAAATGCATTTACGCACCGTACCCCCTACCTGGGTGGCGGGGGGCGTGTGTGGGACTCCCACCTGGGCAACTGACACGTCGCCCAGGGGACTACCCACTAAAACACCGCAGCGCTCCGTCTTCGCCTTGGTGGTGAAGCCGTGGGGCCCGGACCGGCGGCCCTACGCCACGACTTCACCGGCGATGGGCCCGTCTACTGCACGACGCATTTTGACCCCCCCGCGGTGAAGGGGGGCCTGTGGGAACGACCAGGAGCGCCCGATCGTTCCCACCCGTCGACGGTGGTGGACCGTGCAATGCGGGCAGGTGGATTCCCACGTCCCCCGCCCACTGGCCACCACCAGGCTGGACTTGGGCGCGATCGCGCCTCGTCCGGCCCCTTCGACGTCTGCGGTGCGGGGGGCGCGAGAGGATCGTTCTCACGCACCCGCTCCGCAGCCTCCTTCTGCGACATAACGTCCTCGCAGAAAGAGGCCACCGCGACCCAGACCGCCTCGGAGCCCAGCATGGCGTACACCAAGCCGGGCAGCGAGAGGTCCGGGCCAGCGGACGCCTGGAGGCGACGACGTGGCACATCCCAGGCCGGACACTCGGCCAGGGTGTGCCATGCTGTGTCGTCCGGCGCGCCACAATGGTGGCACGCCGTGGATCCCTCCCTTTGGATCCGGCACAGGAAATGTCCGAAGCTGCCATGCCCGGACAAGACCTGCACCAGACGGTAGGTGAGGAACCCATGCCTCCGGTCGATCCATCCCTCAATGACTGGACCGACGGCGTCCAGGGTCCACCGCCCGTCTTCCGCGTTGGCCATCTCCGCCGACCACCGGCGGAGCATGACCTCGCGGGCCCTTCGCCAGACGGCGACCCTCTCTTCAGGTGCTGCGGGCTCCCCCTGAGCCCGCTTGTCCGCCGTCCAGTGGTAGACGGCGGCCAGCACCTCGGCCTCGAAGTACCATGGCGGAGTGCCCGCCATGGCACATGCCGCCCCGTGTCCAACCGTGCCGTAAGCCCGCGCCATTCGCTGTGCGATGGCGCGTTGGGGCTTACGGAGCAGGGCACGGTTGAACTCCCCCAAATCGTGCGCCCACACGGGCGCACCGTAGAGGGCCATACTGCGCAGCACGCCGGCATAGAGACGCCGGCACGCCACCGCAGGGCCCCCGATATTCGGGAGGAGCCAGCTAAGGCCCCTCGCCGCCTTCACGAGGCGCTCTTGGAGCAGGCGGAAGTGCTCCGAAAACTTCCACCTGCTCGATATTGTGAGGCCCAGATATTTTATTTGGGCCCGCACCTCCACCCTACTCCCCGCCACCACGACGTGGGCGTCAGGCGGCGGCTCTCCCCGAGGCCCATGAAAATATATGGCCTCGGTTTTGTGGAGCGCCACCTTCAGACCCAGCCGCCCGATCCGACGGGCGACCAGGGTTCCCCCCACCAACGCTCGGTCGGCCGCCTCCCCGAAGTCGCGCCCCCGCGCTGTGACGAGGGTGTCATCCGCATAGCAAATGACACCCACGCCGTCGGGGAGGGCGCCCCGGAGGAGCCAGTCGTAGCCGATATCCCACAGGAGTGGTCCTAGGACCGACCCCTGCGGGACACCCGACTCCACCGGCCGCCGCCTCATGCGGCCGTCCCTGCCGACGAACAGTTCCTCCCGGCCTTGGAGGTAGTCCGTCAGCAGGGCCCTCAGGTATGGAGGCACTCCGTGATACCGGAGCGCCTCCAATATTGTGGCGTGGGGGATGGAGTTGAACGCATTGGTGAATCCTCCGGCCGACCCGCTTTTCGGAGGAGGCACAGCGCCCCCTCCTTCCACACCTTCGGGAACCTCCCCGACGCGAAGCAGCGGTCGAAGAGGTCCCGAAATCGTCTCTCCATCTGGGCGGTGGCTATCGCCACCACCCGTGCCGGCACACCATCCGGCCCCGGCGCCGTCTTCTTGCCTCGGAGGCGAAACGCCGCCGAGGCAAACTCCACCTCCGACACCGGGGGAATCCCGGCGTCGGCCGGAGGACCCATTCGCGGGAGCGGGGCCATCCGGGGAGGAACAAAGTCCGGCGAGCGGTCCGGGAAGAGACCCCGGACCACCTCCTCCAGCGCCGGCTGAAGGGCCTCAACTACGGGGGGGCCGATCGGGCGCAGCTTATTACGCGCCGCCCGATACGGCCTCCCCCAGGGGTCGGCATCCAACCCCTCCAGCATCTCCAGCCGCGCCGCCTTTTTGGCCTCCCGGATTGCCACCTTGAGGACGCGCCGGGCCTCCACGTAGGAGGCATAGAGGCGGTCCTCGTTGGCGGCATCGCGGTTGGCGCGGCGGCGGGCCCGCTGGAAGGCCCTCCTCGCGGCGCCGCAGTCGTCCCGGAGGCCGGCGAGTTCCGCCGACCACCAATAGACCGCGCGCCTGGGCGGGGGCCGTCGCGACCGAGGCATACTGGAGTCGCACACCTCGGTCATTGCCTCCCTCAGTTGGAGGGCGGCCTCGAAGCAAGCTGCCTGCCTGTGCGTTCGCGACCTTATACAAAATGATGCAGTATTCACGCGCCATGGCTTATTATTAGCTATTTCATGTTTACCTTTGGTGTTTCTATACCGATTTCTATGACTATTTTTTGAAAAAGTTAATAATGTTATTTTTTTTAATTAGGAATGACTGAGAGTGTTATAAACGTAAGAGTAGACAAATACCTATAATCAGAAAGCTTCGAACTGGTAAGCTATTCGGAGTTACACGTGTTAGTCAAACATAAAAGATAGACATATGCTGTCGTGGGATATTTTTGGTAGGTATAATTTTAAGGAGAACATTCCTGTTATACATGATTTCTGTGTAACTTTAACCATTAAGGTGTGCAACGAGACGGAAGCTTAAAAAATGGAGTAACTTCTCCCGTTTTCCCAACATTTCCCTTCACTGCTCTGCTCCTATTGATTGTAGCGTGATGAAAAGTATACTATAACCAGCTCAGGAGTATGAAATCCGTCGAGTAGTTTGTTTCTATAATTGTTATACAGACAGATAGACAGATATACAGACAGACAGATAAAAATTTTACTGATTGCATTTTTGGTATCAGTATCGATCCCTTATCACTCCCTGATAGTTATTTTGAAAATATATTTCATGTACAGAATTGACCTCCCTACAGATTTATTATAAGCATAGATTACCGTGTTTAAGGCTGAGGTGCACCGTTTTTACCTATTATAGAATACGCTGTGTTCTGTCATCATGAATTCCTACCTTTTTTATTACCTACAATATTTTTTCCTCTTAATTTTAAACGATATCTTCAACAGATTGAGCTAAAACATTGAATATACACGTAGTTAGTAGGGTTACCAAGATTAGCTTGTGTACCTACCTATACAACAACAAGACTAGGTACCTACGCTTGAGTTTCAGGGGGGCCACATAAATGTTATGATAGTCTAAACAAAAAATCAGGGTCTCTCGACCCAGTAGCTTTGTGTCAAAAGTTACAGAATATATTTTCAAGAATGCAGAATTACTAAGTATAAAAAATAAAATTAAGTCTTCTTTCAGCAAAATATCCTATCTACGATATTTAAGGTACTTTCCCTTCATGTACCATAGTCTTGGGACGCCCTGTATTAAACTTTGATACTTCACAACTTAAATTTCCACGATGAATAAGGCAATTTAACCGTAGTTTAATTGTAAATCCTGCAAATACGTGTTTACCCGGAAATATATTGAAATAAAATTATAGAAATGAGCTTGAAGTAAATGTAACAATGTTTTTTTACGAAAGAATCAACAACCTAATTGATTAATATAAGAAATAAAAGGAAAAACTCGTTAACTTAGGCAGACATACAGGGTGATTGGTAATGCGATACATTCCTTCTAAGAGGTTAAAGTAGAGCTTATTTGCAGTAAATTGAGGTAATTATGCCATGTCCGAAAATCGATAATTTCTGAGATATGCAACATTTAAGATTTTTTACAAAAAACCCCATTTTCGAAGTTCAAATGAATCGTTTTAGTGAAAAATTCAAAATTGAGTTTAATGTTTTGTTGTTTTATGGTAGCTTGATAACTAAATTGATATTTCAGATTCTAATTTGCTAAAAATAATCGTCTTTATTTTAGAAAAAGTCAAGAAACCAAGAACAACTTTTAAAAAAAGTTAAGTCTTATGGCAATTAAAAGCGATTTTCTAAAAAAAAGTCCAAATAATGTTGCGTACAAATTACATAAAAAACTTCCCCAATTCATTAGCTATTCAAAAAGGTACATTTGTCATACTAAAACTAAGTATTTGATTGACAACTCTACTAATAAAAGAAGTAACCTCTCTCTTAGAACGCCTCTACTTTGTAGTTACAGCACACTTTTGCAGTGTTTTCTTTAGTTGATGTCGCCGTTTTGCACAGGAATATAGCAATAACATTTAAGATCTGCCGTTAAATAAATATTTTTTTTAAAAGCCAAACCTTCAAGTGTGTAGCTTTTGCGGTTAATTAGAAAAAAAGAGTATGCTGAGTGCGGAAAGAGTTACTTCTATTAAAAGAAAGAAAGCTAAATAGTTACATCTTTTTCATTAATCACTACACATCACTTGTTGTTTTTTCTTTGGTCGATGTCGCCAACTCTTGTGGTGGTTGCTAGATTTCTGCGAAAAACATCTATCATTTCTTCGTCTACTTCGCCAAATTCGAGGTCTATGAGATTTACTTGTTCGGGCGGATACAAGCTTTATTTTTCTGAGACGTCGATACGTCCCCAAAAACACTCTAACGTTTGACACACGTCGATTACGGAAACGCAACAAGTACTTTTTTTTTACGCTGTAACAGCGTTGCCGTTACAGAATACGTAAATAAGAAGAATGTCTGTGTATTCTTCATTACAGAAGGCCCTCGCCCACAGCAACTTTTTGTAGCAATGCTGTCGTGCGTTCGCATCGATATCGTAGACTAGCAGTCGCTGACTGTGCGCCTTCATAGCCACGATTTAGTCGCGATGCGTTAGTATTGTCTTTACATCGATACAGTTGCAATAATGTAGCGCGTTGCAAATTCGTCTAACATGCGTTTACTTAACGCGCCACAGCATCGCTACAAAAAGTCTTCGAAGGCAAGGATCTTAAATGATACCATTTCAAGAGTTCTTAATGAAAATATGCAGTTAGTTTTCTTTTAATAGAGGTCACTTTTTTCGCGCCTAACACATTTTTTTCTATTTGACTGCAAAGGCTGCACACTTGAAGCTCTGGCTTTTTACAAAATTTATTTATTTAACGGCAGGCTTTAATGCGGTTATTCCGTTTATCTACCCTAAAAAAGCCACCCTAAGGAGGATACTCGGAAACGCGTGTCCTTCTATCCACCCTGAACGGGGTGGATAACCGTAATTCATATAATATGTTTCTTCCGTTTTTCTCACCTGCCTAAGTACAGTCATTAACACAAAAACATACACAAACCCAGTCCAAGAAACTTCGTGAACATTAAAATACTTTAGATGTACATACTTACCTTCTTCTTTGAGCTGAAAATAGTTTGGTTTACTCATCTAACATTCTATGTGACTATTACGTCATTCTAGACGTATCTTTTAATGACACATATCATTGCAATTAATTTTCATTCCAGTTATATTATTGTATGTGCTTAAATATAAATCATAGCTTGATTTAAACTTTAAAATGTCTTTAATTGAAAAAATAAAAATATTGACAAGGGGTAAGGGTCGAGTAGCTTTACATAATGGTTATCAATATCACTTTAAGAAAACATACGCAAATCAAACAACTTATTGGCTGTGTGCTAAACGAAAAATAAACCACTGCGTCGGGACAATTACTGTAATGGTAAATAAAAGTATTATTAATTAATTATTATCCAATAGTTGTAGGATTTTGCACATAACATATTTTTTTTTAAATAAAGATACATTACCCAGTTCGTGCCCAACTAACGCCCCAAAAGCATTGTTGGCTAAGGTATTTTTTTCTTCGTCAATAGCTGTAAAATTAGTTTGGGTTGATGACGAGCTGAAGCTGGAACTAGTCGTTTGAGTATCTCGTTCAGTCGTGGTTTCTTTATCGCCTATATTAACTGCCATTGAATCCCATCTTTGACTTTCTGCCATATCCAATGATTCTTGGCTATCACATTGAGTCATATCATCGTCTATTGTGTCGGCACATACTCGTACTTTCCTAAAAAATGTGTCGTAATAACTTGTAGCGACAAACATTGATTCAATATATTATACAGGATACTTCTATAATGTACTTACTTTTTAATGACATAGTGGAATATGCACAGTCAAATTTATTAATTTTATTTTTAGCAAATTTATAATTAAATTGCTTTATTGTAAATGTCAAATGTTTTTTTGTTTTTTTGTTTTTTTTTTTGTAAACTTTTTTAACTTTTAGTTATTTGTATAAGCATCATCCAACATTATTATTACAGGAAAATACTGTGATGAAAACAAAACCACACATACAGTTATGTAAACAAGATTTCACTAAAAATGTAATTGACTCGCATATAAACCAATGTATCAACGAAGTAACCACTTCACTAGATCCGGTGCCGAAAATCTATAAAAACATGGTAGCGTCACTTAATGAAGATGATGTCGACTTACTAAATGAAGTTCCTGAATTTACAAAAATTAAAACTACTTTATATGAACATAGAAATGCAGCATTGGGTTTAAAACAACTTAATTTTAAAAAAGTTGCCGAAGTTGTAGTGCCGAAAAAATACGAGAACTTTTTATTAGCTGATTTCATAGATGAAATAGACAATATTCGGATTTTGATATTCTGTAACAATTTCGCAAGAGACCAAATGGGTAAACTCAAAAATTTCTTTGGCGATGCAACTTTTAGAATATGCCCCAAACCGTTTAACCAAGTTTTCAGTATACACGCTGATATGAACAGTACCACGACTTCAACAAATATAATACCTTTGGCATTTGCAATTATGAGTGACAGAAAGAAAAGCACTTATTTAACGGTATTTAATTTAATCAAATCCCAAATTCCTGCATGGAATCCCGCAACATTCACGCTCGACTACGAAAAAGCTACAATGGGAGCATTAAAAAGTGTATTTCCAAATATATTGCTACATGGCTGCTACTTTCATTATGTGAAGTCCATTCAAAAACGAGCAGATAAGCTAGGTATCAATAAATACCCAAATACAAAAAGATTAGTGTTACTTACGGCAAGGTTGCCACTATTACCTTCAAACTTGATTAATGAAGGCTGGTTGTTTGTGAAATCATTTTTATTAGACGATGAAAATAATATGGCGGCATTTGTGAAATATTTTGAAAAAACATGGCTCAAGGACGAAACCTTTGTGGCTGTTTGGAATTCATTCGGGGTGACTCATAGGACAACAAATTCATTAGAAACCTGGCATAAAACAATATCACATGAAATTAAAGACAAACATCCACATTTAGCTAAGTTTTTGGAATGCGTGCAAAAAAACGCACAGTTCTTCGCTAATACGTCTGCTGCAGCAAAAAAATTTAGAAAACGATTGCAAATATACATTAAAAGGGACGAATTTATCCAGGATACGCAACTACGTCTACTCAATAATGAAATAAGCGTTGGTCATTTTCTGGACATATTGCAAAATTTATAAAAAACCACCAGCCCCGCTTCGGCTTTCTATCTTATAGTACCATGTACCTACAATTTAGATTTTAAGACTATTTTATGTTATTCGCTTAACAATAAATATTAAATTAAAACTTAAAAGATATTGATTTGATTCAACTGTACTTGGGGTAAAAAATCGGAAGAAACATATTACATGAATTACGGTTATCCACCCCGTTCAGGGTGGATAGAAGGACACGCGTTTCCGAGTATCCTCCTTAGGGTGGCTTTTTTAGGGTGGATAAACGGAATAAGCCCTTTAATGTTATTGCATTATCCCAGTGCAAAACGGCGACATCAACCAAAGAAAACACTGCAAAAGTGTGCTGTAACCACAAAGTAGAGGCGTTCTAAGAGAGAGGTTACTTCTTTTATTAGAAGAGTTGTCAATCAAATACTTAGTTTTAGTATGACAAATGTACCTTTTTGAATAGCTTATGAATTGGGGAAGTTTTTTATGTAATTTGTACGCAACATTATTTGGACTTTTTTTTAGAAAATCGCTTTTTATTGCCATAAGACTTAACTTTTTTTAAAAGTTGTTCTTGGTTTCTTGACTTTTTCTAAAATAAGGACGATTAATTTTAGCAAATTTGAATCTAAAATGTAATTTTAGTTATCAAGCTACCATAAAACAATAAAGCATTAAACTCAATTTTGAATTTTTCACTAACAGGATTCATTTGAACTTCGAAAATGGGGTTTTTTTATAAAAAATCTTAAATGTTGCTTATCTCAGAAATTATCAATTTTCGGACATAGCATATTATTCCTTAATTGACTGCAAATAAGCTCTACTTTAACCTCTTAGAAGGAATGTATCGCATTACCAATCACCCTGTATATTGTTGAAAGAGAAACGAACCAGTAATACATAAAAACATGTAATTAAAGAAGCTATGAAAAACTTTGCTTTGTGCTTTGCAAGGCTAAGATTTCTGAGATAACGTAGAATGAATTGGACAGACATTAGCATTAAGCGTGTCACAGGTACACTTGGACTCGCATAACTTATACTCAATATTCTCCATAAGCATTTTGACATGACATATAGGCACCTTGTAGCAATCACAGCAACTCCTCGACATAGGTACGTGGCAAGAGTCATCCTTTAATCTACTACGCTGATGGTTACATAAATTCACATCAAATAACTTCCTGAATTTGTTTTTCAGACAGTCGACCTTAACCAAACCTTCGGAAAAGCTTGTAGTATCCATTGCCCTAGTCACAGTATGCATATTTTCTTTCGACATTTTTAACACCAAATCGCTGGTCAAAGAAGTAACACATTGTTCTTCACACTTATCTGATGTTATATTAGATTGGCACAATGTACTGTTTACAAAGTTGTGATCAATCATCTCAGTTTTCGCTACGTTACTCATAATATATGAAAAACGTCGTACCGGTGTATTAAAATTAGTATAAATACTCCACAAGTTTTGCCGCACATTTTTGTTTCTTTTGGCAGTGCATTTCAGACATGAACAAGATTCAGTGTATGAACATGTACTAGAACAATCAAGGGTGTAGCCAATGTATGGAGATGATAATCTACTATTATCATGGCTGAAACTATTAGAACAACATTTTGTAAGCAACTCTGTTTCTGTTCCAAGTGTGTTTTCGAGTGATTGATATTTATCTTTATGCAACTCTGGCTTTTGGATGAGGACGTTACATTGTTGGATTACATAATCGTTTCTTATAGTTTCTTTTGGTGTTTTACAATATCCAGAAGAGATACATGAACACGTAATGGATTTCCCAGTTTGTACGGTCTTACCAGTTTTAAGAGGAACAGTTTCGTTCTTCTTCTGAGACGAATTATTGTCGATTTGTATCAAAGGCGAATTTTGAGCAGATACCATCAGAACATTTTCATCATTTTTTGATATCATTTTATCTTTTTCGGGAATTTCGAATTGTAAGTTGTTTTTTTCATCATTTTGTGTGTTACAAGACGCACACAAGTTTTTTATCCTTGAAAAATCATTTTCAATCTGTTTACAAACTTTCTCATAAATATCTGATACTATATTACTTTTGTAAGTTTCAACTCCTTCGCATTGGCATTTGACCCTGTTAATTTTCATTTTTAAATACTCTTGCAAAAGATCATAAGCCCTATTTTTGGGCCCGCTTTCTGGGCTAGTGTCAGAACAGAGACAATCAATTTGTCTTACATTTTCAGATACTGTGTGTTTTACATTTTGAAACATCTCAATGAACATCCGATCTTGAATGTTAGATTTCAAACAGTTAGGGTTACATGATAGTCGATATTCTTCTAATCGCTTTTTCATATACTCTTCTAAAAGTTTAAAGGTATTCTCTTCTAGATTCTTTATACAACTTAAGTCAGAATTTTTTTGTTTAACGTTGTAACTTTTGCCATCACCAGTTTTCTGATCAGCTTTATCTATTTTATGTTCATTAGTTTTTCTGTTTTTTTTGTCGTCTATCGAATCTTGTTTCTTCACATTATCTTTATTACCGCCTGTTAAAGTTACACCTAACAGCTTAATTTGATAATCGCAACAACATTTTGTACTTGATGTATTTTTTTCTGATTCAAGGTATTTATTGCTTTGGCTTACTGTATCAGCGTAGTTCTTGTCTTCGCCAGAAACAAGATTTTGTTCAGACATCGTATTTGATGTAGAATTAGGAGAACTATCACAATTACACAAAGTGTTTGAAATCGCTTTGTTGTGAATTGGTTTAGTCTGTGGATAGTACATGAATGAAGACTCTTTGGAATCATTTTGACTTTTGTCTAAATTAACAGTGCCTATAAACTCCGACTGCACTGGATTAACATCAGTGTTTGAGATTTTATGTTGTGTGTTCTGACTATTATCTGTTTTGCCTTCTAAAGAATTTGTAGGGTCATTACGTGATTTGTGTTTACCATGTTTCGATTGTTTCTGTTTATTTCTAGAAATTTCATCTAATGACCCCAATTTTTTACTAGGACCAGAAGGATCAGATTTTTTTTCTTTAAAATTGTTTATTGTATTTTTTTGTAAATTTTCAAGACTTGGTTTTCTTTTTTCTAGATGAGAGTTATCATACAACTCTTGGTAGGATCTGTGCGTGTATTTTTTTTGTTTATTATCTTCCAATGAACTACTTTGAAAACTAGAAGAGTCATCTGTTGTTTCCATTGACAAAGATTGAGACAATGTTTCTGATGAATCATCAAAATTCTTTTCGTCTTTATAAATTTTGGTCGTTATTTTTTTGGTTTTACATTTGCACTCACTACACTCGCAAATATTGGAATCTCTTCTATTATCATTGTGAAATGGTATTGGTTTATCTTTTCCAAAACTATCATCTTCAATTTTTTTGTCACTTGTTGGGCACCTACACACTTCACATTTACATAATTCAACTGTTCCTAAAATATTTTTTACAGACTCATCCAATGTATTATTTAAACATTTACAAAGATTTTCATTTTCTATTTCTACACCTATCATTGGACCAAGATTGTTTATCAACGTTTTTTTTATTATTGTAAAAATAGAAGGATTTGTAACACATGCACAATCATTGTCTTTCTTTTTATTTGGCGCGTTTGTAGATTGTAATTCAAGGTTTTTATGATTAGATTTATTATGACAAACACAACTGCATTCACAAAAATCTGCATCTAAGTTATTTTGTGTTTGGGGATGTTTCGTTATTAAATTTTCTTTTGGTAGGTTATCATTTTTTGTTCCAGAAATATTATCACTTTCTTTGTATTGTGTGTATTTTATCTGCTGCGTTTCATCTTGAAGGTTTGTAAAGTCATCATATTCACTAATAGCTGCACTAATGTTATCATTTAATTGTTGATTAGTAACATTGCTTGGCTTGTCCAACGAACCGATATTCATTTTATTAAATTGCTGTTCTTTTGATGTTTGTTGACCCTCAGACATATTGGTAGCGTTATTAAGATTTTGATCGATTGATTTATTTGCCTTGTATTTTAAGGGTAAATATTGACTCCCCGAAGCACTTACAAATTTATCATCAATTTTTTGATCCAATATTTCATTTGACATAATATTATTATCTTTAGATATATTATTGTATAATTGTTTATCGATAATATTATTTTTCATGTTCTTATATTGTTTCGGTTTAATTTCTTTTGTTTTACTGCTTGCGGGTACTTTTTGGCTTTTTGATAGTTTGGAAGTGTCGTCAAATTCATGGTCAAAATATTGTTTTGACACCGTTTCATAAGGTCTTTGTTGTCTGTCAAAAGTGCTGATATTTTTGTCCAGCTCGTTTTCAGAAGTTGTTTTTTGTCTAATATTGTCATGCTCTTTTTGTTGAGTTTTAGACTTACTGATATTATCATTTAATCGCTGGTCAAGAAGTTTATTTACCTTGTTATTCAAAGGTATTTGTTGATTACCATATTCACTCATGGTTTTGTCATGATGTTGTTGATCAAAAACTTTATTTGGTATATTCCCATAAGAATAGACTTGTTGTTTCTCAGGTTCATTTACGATTTCATATGCTTGTTGATTGGTAATTTTAGGCTTCTTTTTATAGAGTTTCATATCATTGGGTTTTTGTTGCTTGTCAGTCACGCTTATATTTTTGTCCGTTTGATGCTCGAAATTTTTGTTTTGCTCGTTTTTAAAAGGTATTTTTTGTTTGATATTGTAATCTGTTTTTTGTTGTCTTTTTGATGTACTGATATTATCACTCAATCGCTGGTCAAGAAGTTTATTTACCTTGTAATTTAAAGGTATTTGTTGACTATCAGATTCAATAATGTTTTTGTCATGACGTTGTTTATCAAAAACTTTGTTTGGCATCATCGCATATGTAGGGTCATGTTGCTTTTCAGATGCAGTATCAATAACATATGCTTGTTGATCGATATTTTTATGAGGCTCTTTATTTTTTTTGGGTTGAATTTCAGATTCAATTAAATTGTCATTAAATTGTTGCTGAGAAATTTCATTTGGTTTATCAATACCGGTTATTTTTTTTATTTTAGTAGTGTCATTTAATTTATGATCAATATATTGTTTTGGCTTCATAGTGTATGACTTTTGTTGGTTGTCAGATCCTCTAATAATGTTGCCCGCTTGAAGGTCGGTAATTTTGTTTTGCGAGTTTTCAAAAGGATTGTTTAGACTGATATTGTCATCCGTATTTTGTTGACTTCCAGATGAACTTTCATCATCGTCATTGAATTTTTGAGGAAAAACTTTAATTTTT
Organism: Emmelina monodactyla; assembly: GCA_916618145.1. Classification (NCBI taxonomy): domain Eukaryota; kingdom Metazoa; phylum Arthropoda; class Insecta; order Lepidoptera; family Pterophoridae; genus Emmelina; species Emmelina monodactyla. The sequence goes on along the minus strand of OU745304.1, from coordinate 6,095,842 downwards.
TGACTTTTAAAGTCGCTATAAGTTTCATTTACTTCGGTAGGTTTAGGTTTACTCATATTCTGATAAAAATGTTGATCAGTCGTTTTTCTTGGCTTATTCTTAGACATTGTTTGTTGTCCCTCAGGTTCACTTATATCCTCGTTAAATTTTCCGTCGAATTCACTATGGGGTCTCTGAATATAAGGTTTTTGTTGACTTTCATGTGTTTTATTATCATCAATTAATTGTGGATCATAAAAATTATCAGTCAAGTTCTTGGAAAATTTGTGCTGCCTTTCAGATTCTCCTATGCTATCAAAAAGTTGATCCTCGACAGTTATAGGTTTTACTTCCTGTATTTTTACTCTATCTTTGGATTTATTGCCATAAAACTCTTTATCATTTGTTTTGCTTTTCTTGCTTTGATAATCTTTTTGTGGTTTTTCAGATTTGTAAACTTGATCATGCCATTGATTTTCTGTTTTTTGGTTTTGCGTTGGTATTGTATTCTGCTGATATTTAGGAGTAATGTTCTTTGCATTTGATTGTTGGTCGTCAACTTGTTTTTGTTGGCTCTTAGGTACGATTACGTCAATATTTGAATAAGTTTTTTGAAATATTATTTTATGTGTTTTAGAGGAGCTTTCTTTTGTTTTGGGTTTGGTAAAATGATCCGGTTTAATATCATCAAACTCATCTGCAATAATTTTATGAATGTCTTTTTTGTTTATCCTTGGCAAAAGTCGGCAACCTCGTATGTTCAATGGAGCTTCATTTACGCCTTTGTTCCAATTCTCTATAAATCTATCCAACGACTCATTATTAGGTTCGCAATGAAAACATACACAATTACTCGGACAACGCTTTAAATGCCTTTTTGTTACAACTTTTGTGTGCCTTTCTTTTTGCAATATTATTTTCTTGTTCGGTTGATCACAAAAGCATACATTGACTGCATACGCTTGACCCAATTGCTTATTGTTGGGACCAGAAGACCGGTCATGTTTTTGTTTCTCCAAAATCGGTTTATAATCCTTTCTAATTTTATAGCGTTGTTTAGGATTAAGTTGATTTTCTGTTTTATTATTCCTTATCTTTTTTGATTCATCAAATGGGCTAGTCTGAAAATTTAATTATAGAAATTGAGAAATAAATTATCACACAAAAGGTATTAAAAAGTTCAAACATATTATTCATACCGCAGTACTTTTAATAGATTTTTTAAGTTTGTCTTCCATCTCTTGTAAATCTTGTTTCTTTAAAGATGCCTGTAAAATTAAACCATTGAGTGAACATTTTAAGTTTAAAGGCATTTTATGACATTCGTTTGCTCATATATTTTAACAGTTCCGGTCGTCTATATCCGCTAAGTACCTATCTACTAATGGAAGGCTTAAACTGTAATGTCTCCACCCATATAAGTTAGTGTCAAGGAATCCTAGTATAACATTAAAAAACCAATGTAGGTAATAACTTTTTCACTGTACCAAAAAATGGAACAAACAACTTTTTATACAATTCCTGCTCAAGCAATTTACGGGTCTAAAAAGACCACTTGCGAAGCCTGAAACCATGTATTCTTGAGCCTCAATAGTAACTAAGTTCACTAACAGCATAGCCAGAAAACTTAATTTAAAAAAGTTATGAAGGTTTGAAAAGTAATATTCGTCGCTTAAAATCATCGCATCGCACACATAAATTTTTTGTCGGTTCAGGTGCGAATATTTACATTGCAAATCAAGAAATCATCGCAAAATCTGATAGTATTAATGCAATTTTGGATAATTACGTAAAAAATATTTATCATAAAAATATTGTTTTTCGTTAAAAATGTAACCAGTACCCCTCCAGCAATGCCCAGTTTTTGTTTTAGGAAGCAGTTCTTTTACTCCCCGTATAAAGCGTGTTTAGGAAAGACTTACTTTTTTTAAATTTTCAATTTCTGCTTGCATTTCAATAACGGCCAGTTGTGTTTGTTTCCACGTCGAATTTTGTGGTTTACATGAGTATTTTAGGTCTTTGTTAAAAGGATTCTCGTATTGTGGAAGCATACAAAGTACAGCTGAAATTATAATGATCAAACATTTCAGAAATCACCAAAACCAGTTGGGCTACCTATACCTGCTGCATGACATAAATTTGACTTACAAAAGTAGTTTTATGTAAAATGGAAAATTATATAAAATATTTTTTACCAGCGTCCTTTCCTTTATCACATTCGCAAAAAGTAGGATTTGCTTCGCAAATTTCTTTGGCGCTTTTAGCTAATTCTTCAGCTCTTTCCTTGAATAGGTCCTCTAAAAGTTCATTGACCCGTTTTTGTGCCCGTTTCTCTATTGCTTTCTCTTGCATTTCCTTGGCTAGTTCATCGTCCATATTAGGAATCTTTCTCATATCAGCGCATGTAGCTCCAATCCACTAAAAGTATGAAACGTTATTTCCGTTGCTCAAATAATAGGCTAATAGATTTTCATATTAGCAAATAACTAGTTACCACCAGATTCGTACGAATGCAGTTTATTATAGTTTAAGCACATAATTGGATATTGGTTTACAAAAAAAATGCATTACAAACATTCTCAAATCATTGCATATGCATTACAAACGTGGTTCCGTATCAAACTCGATAGTATATACATACGAAAAGGCAAATGGCGAAAATGTTTTATACCTTTAAGTATGACTAAATCGCTTCTTACCCTAGCGTGATACTTTTCTATTGAGACCGCGATTGCTATGTTCAATTCTCCAACTAGCAACTCTGAAAAAAACTTTTTGAGTTGTGCCTTGACAGGTGTGCTTTTATCCCAATTGTGCCCATCTTCGAGGCACTTCAGCAAGGAGCACGGCATCGCACACCCCGCGTCGCCGAGCTCCAGCTGTAAGCCCCTGAACAAGCTCGCCAGCAAATTCAACAGAAGACTGCTACTCAACGACGTACATTTACACGACGGCTGAAATTAGTGCATTACAATAAAAATAAAAAGTGCAGCGATTTCTGCAAGATTCAAAGAAGTTGTAATGTTACCAACGTTAATGTGATTTAAAGCAAGGGATAATAAAAGTTAGTTCCAAAAAATATTTGATTCATATCAGATTTATTTCAGATAGTTTAACGTAAGATATGTGTACTAACATCGGGCCCATCAGTAAGGCACGTGCACGTCTCAGCCAGTGACGGGGTCCTCTTCACTTCTATTATTTTCTCCACTGGATGTTTACACTTACAATCCACAACCTTCTCCTCCAATACCTTTAACTCTTTCTTCTTAGCTTCCCACTTGTCGAAAACTTCTTTCAATTTGCATTCACACTTAGATTGACAGCCTTCAGACTCTTCAAGATGATCGTTTTTCTGGGCTCGTAAATCATCCAACTGTGGAAACACTAGATATATAAGCTGAGAGAAAATTGATAATCATAAAAAAAAGAACTAAGTTGAAATAGACTGATGCAAATAAGTGACTACATTTTTTTAGACTACATAGATTTTGCTTAACACGGTATTATTTTGAAGAATCTGCACTTAAGTAGGTAGCATACAAAATAATGTTAATATTAATAATAAAAATACCACTGCGTTACCAAAATAAAAAAGATAAATAATAATTGAAACTACAAATGATGGTCTCGTTTAAGTGTTGCAATTGAAAGGGTCAATGACATTTCGGACACAAAAAACTCGGACACCTTGGCCATATTGTGGTTTTTCAATTTTAATATATTTTTTACCAAGGTGTCCGAGTTTTTTGTGTCCGAAAATTCATTGACCCAATTGTTTTTTTTTAATGCAAGATATAATTTTAATATGTACGTCCACACCGCTCTACATCGTTTTTCTTAGTACTTAACTTTATTATATGTAAATTCACTAACAGAATACCCAGAAAACTCAATTAAAAAAGTTATTAAGGATTGAAAAGTCATAGTTATTTGCCGCTTGAAATCATCGCTCACACATCCTCTGTTGGTTCAGGTGCGAAATAACATTGCAAATTAAATTTAAACACTATTTAATTTGAAATCATCGCAGAATCTGATAGTATAAATGCAATTCTTGACAATTACGTAAAAAAAATTTTTTTTTTAAATATAAAAAATTTGTTTTTTGCTCAAAACGTAACCAGTACTCCTCCAACAATGCCCAGTCTTTGTTTTCGGAAGCAGTCTTTTTACACCTCGTATCATGGTTACGTCACTACCATACAAACCTCTGCCATAATAGCAATGTTGTAGTCATTTTCAATGAGCAGTTGTTCGGACACGTCCCGTATTTGATCTCGCAGCGCCATCAACTCTGCGCGCATGGCCCTCTCCGATTCCATGGTCAAAGCACACGCTGTATCCAGATCACTCTGTGCTAGGAACAGCTTGCGTCGGGTCTGCTGCTCCTTGAACTGTACAAATTAATTAGCATGGTTTTACATATTTTTTTTAGAGTTGTGTAATAAAGATGTAGTCTTAGACTGCATCGATTGGGGAGTTTGGCCCAGTTTCTCAAAGGCCTTTTCGGAACCGTTCACCTAAAACTATAGGCACCTTGAACACCTTTGTGATTGCGGTGTGTGTATATAGGTGGCGGTAATTGCTTACCACCATATAACCCGCTTTGCTGGCTACCTTACAAAAATGTGTCTTTGAATTTGTGAAACAGTTGAGGACCTCTAATGCGTAGCTAAATAGTTCCGGAGTTTTTGATACCAATCTTTCAAGTATTACGATAGGTATGAGAATCATACGTTAATGAAAATATAATTAAACAAATCACTATTCAAATCTAAGTTATTTATAGCTTAAAAAAAACAGCAAAAAAAAGCACCTTGAAATCTCCATCTAGAATGGCGTCCTTGCATTGCTGGTCAGCACAGGCCGCCTCGGCCACTTGCACTTCCTCCATGGCGAGGGTCCTGGCCCGGGCTCGCTCGGCCAGCTGCTGCTCCACCGGCAGCAGTGCCTGACGCAGGGCCTCGGCTGCGGTAGACTGGTCGCGCAGTTCTTCGGAAAGAGACTTGCATTGCTCTTTCAAACTCTTCCTGTAGTACAATTCTTGTTCCATCTAAAGAAACAGTCAATATATCTTAAATGAGGCATGTCTAATGAATGGCACATTTAATTATGTTTATTTAAAAAAGCGTATTATATCAAACTCTTGAAACAGTAAAATACCTTTGTCAGGACTATTTCAGCTTGTTCCTTGGCAGCAATAAGTCGGCTATGGAACTTGGCCTCCAGGTCCATCCAGGCTGCCGTGGCTTTGTCCAGCAGTTCAGCTCGCTCCGTCTCCCGCTGCGCCAGCTGTTCCGCTCTTCTTCTCAGCTCTTTCTCCCTTTCCTCCATTTCAGTAAGCCGCTCGGTGCATGCAGTACAATTTTTGTTGCAAAGCTGTGGTAATAAACAGAAATTAAAGAACCATTAACAATAACATTATAACTTGTGATAATAAATCATCATACGCATTGTAATTTCTCTAATATCATCTTTTCTTGGTCGGTAGCGTACGGCTTTGGCATAGGCGTTGCTTTGCTGTTCTTAGGGGATATTTTCTGGGGCTGATCTATTCTCATAATGAACTTCTTGGTGCTGATTGGCAGCTTCACCACCTCCCCGATGCTGGACCGGGGCATCGCTGGCGGCGGGACCGACACATCGAACATTACGTCAGATAACAACTTTTCGCTGACCTTCGTTGATGCCCTTGACTGATTGTTGATTTCATTTCGGCGAGTTTCAATAAACCTGGTAAAATTTGAAATATTATTTGGTCAGTCATGTGCTGCACACGTGCTAGTAACATGCAGTGACTTCAAATGTAAAAATAAGTGGTTGTCCTTAACCTTCGAATTGCTTTCTTAATAACACTATGGAGGTACTATTTACCTCTTGCCTGTTACAATTATTTATCAAGAAGAACCCGCATGGTTACAAGAATGTGTAATTGCTTCTACAAAATGGCAGGTAAACATTTGTGAGGTTTAAAAATTACTCTGTAAATCTGTAAGCATATTTTTTATAACAAGATAAAAAAGATAATATAAAAAAAACACTTCGTTAATTTCGAATTATTGATCAATATTTCGATATATCAATATGGAGGAATATCTAGCTGACTCAGCAAAGTTGTATTGCCATAATGTTAGGGGTGGACAACCCTTATCACTTGGGGGTATGAAAAATATATAGTAACCGATTCTCAACACTACTGAATACGCACATAAAAGTTGGTAAAAATCGATAAAGCCGTTTCGGAGGACTAATGTAACTAACATTGTGACAGGAGAATTTTATATCCTACTAATATGGGAAACCGACTTCCACGCGAACGGAGTCGCGGGCGGCCACTAGTATAAGATAATTAGTTTTTAAAATTTGTAACAACAAAGATTAGAATGACATATATGTTAATATTTATATATATTTCTACTATGTTATGCATGTTATTATTATTTGAATCACACATCATTAGCTTTTTGCTATTTGTGAACTTTGAACGAGGATAAACAGTTTCGAGCATAATAATGTATCAGGTATTTCTGATATCGAATGTAATTTTCCTTGTTAGATATTAACGTAAATAAGTACCTATAGGTAAGTAAATCTTTACTAACTATAGTTTATAAAAAGAGCTTCTTGATTTTAGATGTCAGCTCTACTACTTAATCTTATCTTACTAATATAAGAAAGTTGAACGTTTGGCTGTTTGCTTTTCAATTACGCAAAAGTAACTGGTTCGATAAAGATAAAATGTTGTGCATAATACATTATGACCAAGAATTCAGGCTTAGAAAATAAACTAAATTGTTATTCTAAGTGTTGAAGAAACAGGATATAAATATTTTATTAAAATATTTATTGCTTCTTTAAAGTTTAATCCAAAGCTACGGGCGCAAAAGCTATATAACGTAAATGCTCCTATTAACGACCTACTAAAATTTGTACTCTATTAATGATCTATTTTTTCAATCAGTCATATTAGACTTAATATAGATTCTATAAAAAGTTTAACTTAAAAATTAGAAAGGTAGATTAGTTGGTCAACAAACAGAGTAAATTTGTCATGTCTAAATAGCCAGTGTTAGCAATAATTTGTAATTGATTGAGTGCCGCTCGATAACGACGCACTTTCCATAGTGTCGCGTCTCCAGCCTCGTAAGCACACCGAAATATTACTTAAGGTAAACAACAAACTTAAAGTTGATTTATCTGCTTGCTATAACATAACAACTATAATACATATATTAGTTTTCGAAATTACATTAAATTTAATCATTTTTATTGGTTTTTATGGCATAAAATCATATCTTAATTAAGGGCGGTAATAGGATCCAAATTTCATAACTTGACTCTATTAACGATCCGTGGCGTTATTAGAAGTTTGTAAGTTTTATATTTGATTCTATTACCGACTCACAGCTGAAAATAAATAACAAGAACCATTTTTATAGAAACATGTAACCAGAGGTATACTGCTTGCATAGGCGCAAGCAGTAGGTATACCTCTGCTCAACTAGAAGCTTAGCTGATAGCTGTAAATGAAGGAAGCAGGATATACGAAGCTTGAAGACCTATGGCAAGTGTGACAAGACAAATAATAAATATACAAATGAACATTGTGGAAAACAATATTATTCAACGAAGGACGAAGAAAAAAGACTTGTGGAATAGATTTTCTATGTCGGAAACAAAAGACCAACTGTTAGAAACAGTTGCAAAATTGGTGGAAAAGTTAGAGCGCTCTTATCCTTTCAATGATGGTGTTCCAGCTGTTTCTTAAGGCTATGTCTTGGTATCCTACCATTTCAAGGCGAATTGAATTAGCCTACAAGCCGATTTTTAATTGCGATGAGACGGGATTTTTTAATGTGCCAAAGAAAAATAGGTTTTCGTCCGAAAGGGCAGCAAGGAAGTATATTATGTACGATTAGTGGCCGCCCGCGACTTCGTTCGCGTGGAAGTCGGTTTCCTTTGGGAATGAGAAGTTTTCCCGCGGTAAAAAGTACCTTATGTGTTATTCTAATGTATAACCTATAAGAATGTTAAGTTTCATCCCGTCCAGTAGTTTTTACGTGAAAAAGTAACATCCTCACATACATCCACACATCCATACACACACACAAACTTTCACGTTTATAATATAAGTAGGATTGCAATATTAAGATGTTGATTTCAAAACTGTAATAATGTCTTAATATACTTTTAACAGCATTTTTTCGTTTAGATGAAGGGGCAATTTTTAGGGGTCGGTAATGGAATCAGAAAAAACGGTAAAAGAATCAAATCACATCTTTAGGTCGGTAATAGAATCAATAGCTCTTTTGAATTAAACAATTAATTATTAATTACTGTATAATAAAATACTAAATTGAAGTAGGTAGGTACCGAATCCAACAGAACACTTTACAAAGATTAATATTAAATTAAAACACCTTAACTAACCTATCAGTATCTATCTATATACTCAAAGTTATTCCTGAGACAGCTAAAAGGGGCGGTAATAGGAGCATTTACGTTAGTAAGTTAAAAAAGGCATACTATGGCAAAACATAAATGAAGTATCTACCTATGAAGCGTGAAAAGAAATGTTGTGTTAATAATAATAACGATTGGTATGCGTACAATTTTCCCACACGTGCCTCAAATAGGCCAAAAACTGATGCACAAAATTAAGATTTTGAACGTAAGAGGATAAACAAAACATACGAGAACAAAAACATTAATGAAGTATCTACCTATGAAGCATGAAAAGAAAAGTTGTGTTAATAATAATAACGATTGGTATGCGTACAAATTACAAACACGTGCCTCAAATAGACCAAAAACTGATGCACAAAAATGAGTCATTGACTTTTCGGACACAAAAAACTCGGACACCTAGGCCAAGTTGTGGTTTTTCAATTTTAATATTATTTTTTACCAAGGTGTCCCAGTTTTTTGTCTCCGAATAGTCAATGACTCACAAAAATAAGATTTTGAACGTAAGAAGATAAAAAAAGGCATACGAGAACAGGCTGTCAGCGTCGAGGTGCCCCAGCTGCTGCCACGCCAGCACCGCGCACGTCAGGTGCTGCTCCGGCGACCGCACGCTCGACAGGTTGCTCCTCTCGTTGTTACGCAGGCTGTCCAGCATCGACCGCAACGTCGTCTGCAGGGATATGAACCTAGTGCTTTACGGAATAGAACTCAAATTCTAAAGACCCGTCGCGTCAGTACGATAATTGTAGTTGAGTAAAAAAATGATAGAACTTATTTTGTTGCGAAATTAATAAAATAGTACACGAAAAGTCTATTGAAAAAGTAAAGAAGCAGAACTTAGAACAAAAAAAACAACGAAACTTATAGCTGTTTATAAAAAGTCTCTGATTCATGTTAGAGCCTCAAGGCAAGAGTTGGCACCTCCAAGAGGTGCTTGAATAAATTTCTGGCTTTGCGATTTCCAGAGTCGGAAAATAATAAAATAAATCTTAAAAGTACCTTCAAAGGTATAGTCGGCGCTTTCTCCAAGGCTTTAGAAACATTCCATAGTACCAGGTCTTCCAGCGACTGCTCTTGTGCCAACTTGTCATGGTCTTCTTGGCCTTGGCACTACAATGATATATTTATAAAACTAGATTTTTTTACTAGATCCCTACTAATATTATAAATGCGAAAGTAACTCTGTCTGTCTGTCGGTCTGTCTGTCTGTCTGTCTGTTACGCTTTCACGCCTAAACCACTTAACTGATATTGATGAAATTTGGTATGAAGAAAGAACTGAACTTGAGAAAGGACATAGGGTACTTTTAACCGCGGGAAAACTTCTCATTCCCACGGGAAACCGACTTCCACGCGAACGGAGTCGCGGGCGGCCACTAGTTATCAATATTTGGCAAAATAAAGTATGAGAGAGGAATGACTTACTTCTTCTTTATTTGATTTGTACGGAGTATGCTGAGTCATTTAACTGATTCTATTTCTACCATCAAGTGAAAAATATACTGTAATTTTCTTTATATTCAAATCTAAAAATATGCTGCTTACATGTTTATAAATTTATCGTTCAAAGAAGTGACATCATCTGCCAAATTCCATCTTGATGTTTTTACTTATAAATCCTTTTTAATTCCTTGCTCCATAATTAAAGGAAAATCTAAGAGGGAAAACTATCGAAAAATCTAGCGTTTGCTTGGCTGAAGCTGATATATCTAATACATTATTCTAAGAATTCTATCTCCAATTTAAGTTTATACATCTAACCATACATTATTAGCTTACTAATGACATGTAATTGATATTATAACATGAACACCCAACTACGATATGCAAAAAAACGCATTCGTTATAGGTACGTACTCTAATGGCCCCATCAGTTTATCCCCATAATTTATCGATGCAAAACTTACACTTACACTGTAAGCAAACGATTTTTAAATGCACTACAATTAAATGTAGCTTAGGATACCTCAGCGTGAAAGTAATGCACCCGGCATACCCAGGATTAGCCGCGGAGGAGAGTGGGGTCGATAGTCGCGGCTGCGCCGGCGCCGGCGGCCGGTTCCCGCGCTAACGGTGCCGGCCTGCCAACTTCCAAGTATAGCCAGCATTAGCGCCAATATTAAGGCTATTTATAACTAACTCACTAGCCTTTTCGCCCTGCGGTTTTGTCTGCGGCAAAAGGTCTTTTTTCGTGCGAATGAGATATTTTTATCAAGGAAAAAGAACTCGTTCTTTTTTTCAGGTTATAGATTTTTCTTATTTCATTAACCAAGTTTCATCCAAATGTGTTTTAAAGTTCCGTCCTTTTTTAACGTGGTGAATGACGGACAATCTTTTCAATGTGTTCATCTGCACTATAAAACTAGCATTCTAAAATTTTTAAGTTTAATCCCACTACATTAAACTGTACGTTGATACCAGTCGGTTTTCTATTTTATATATTTAGATGAGTGTGTCCTATTAGTTTGGCTGCATGCCTGGCACCGGCCAGCACCGGCCACGGGCGACGGCGCCGTGCGCAGGCGACGCGATGTGACTGTAATATACAGCTGCCCAGAGCTTGACTGATGGCGGGCAATTAACTAGCTAACTCGTGGTAAGGACTTTGAGGTTATGCTACAGATATTTTGTAATTTAGAGTACGTACCTTAAATAGATAGGAAACAATAGTAAAGATAATTAATGTAACATCTTAGATTACGCAATCAAACATTTAATTCTACCCGTGACCACTTTTTCACGGGCTTTTGAAAAATGGTGAAGAGTCTGAAAATAAAATTATTTAATAAACGAGCAATAAGCCGTTAAAATAAGTTTAATTAAAGTAAAAATAATTAATTTAACATTAAGTACCTACTCGTATCTAAGTACTTAAATGGTTAATTATTAAATACATAATTCCTTAATAAAAAAAGCACAGTCATTATGATATGTTATAACAGTTTGTTGAGAAAAGTAAATCTTTCCATATCGCGATTGTTTAACAATAAAAAAATTATAATTTGAGTTTATGGTTGTGATAAGATAGACACAATTATTATCTGCATTCTGTAAACTTGTTTTCAATTCAAAAAATCGAAAAAAAAACATGTTAAAGTATTACCTACTTAGATTTGACTTAGATCTAGTGATAAAGCTATAAGGCACAAATTATGGCTCTGGACCAATTATGGTTTTTTATTAACATTTCTTAAAAATAAATAGTCTGATAAATTATTTCATTGAAATAGCATCTCTTATCAGTCGTGCCGGTAATCAAAGTGCTATGGAATCAAATTTAAGGGCTATGCGCGACAATAGCCCTTTTTCCAGACGTAGATCTTTTCATTTGAAAAAATTTTCTTATAAGGATCGCGCCGCAAGTAGGTACATTTACAGGCTTTTTAAATGACAGGAGTAACTATGTTGTTAATTTTGTAATTATCGGTTGAACCATTGATAACAAAAGAAAACGCTCGTACCTAAAACCCTTTTTTTTCTAAATTCATAATTGGATCTGGTTATATGCCTGGACCCAATTATAAACTTACGTTCAATCAGTGTATTTTTAAAATTATTTTTTTTCATCATATACTTGAATACTAGTAAATCGTTTCTAATTGTTTATTATCGTTTTTAAATGAGCAGCAAATGAAACGTCTGTTCAATTGTTAATATTTTGTGTAAGTATATTTATGTGTCCGATATCAGATGTCCATAACTGAAGTTTGACGGAGGGTATATTTAATTAAGATTATTTTGATGAAACTAATAATAATACTATTTTAAAAATCTAAAACTTATTCTTAAAGACACTGTTTATTAACGTCCAAAATTATAGAAACGTGTAAATAATAGAACGTATAAATTATAGAGCAAAAACGAAAACACAATCCTTATAACGTACATAGTTGGTTCTTTTACCTTAGGTCACCTTGTGGCGATTAATAACTTATCTATTGTATATCCTACAATAGTAGGGATCAAAATTATTGGTTTGGCAAGATTTTACGAGATTGCAAAGATGACTTGTCAAAACAATAATTTATTAAAAAATTCAGGAGAAAAATAATTCGAAAATTCGAGGTTTTGAAAATTAGAATTATTTACCTGCCTGTGTCTCTCTTATCTTATTAAATCGGAATCCTCTATTTTTTAATTACTATTTGAACTTTCTTTGATATACACCTAATTGTTAATCGTTACTGTAGGTTATTTAATAATTCGTACATTTTCTAATCAAGTCACAATGCTTATATTTTACATTAACACAATAGCTATGTAATAGGAATGGTGTTTTTGCATACGCCTACTAAATGACAAGTATTATGTAAAGCCGAGCTATTAATTTACATAGAAAGTTCACATCTTTGCACGCGGCTCTAAATGTTGTTTTTGAAAAGCAGTTTATGCAGTTTTCCTATAGTTTTCCTGTCATCATCTCAACAACATGTTATTTTAATTAATTGTAGAGCTTAAAGAATTTAAAGTGACCCGCGCAAATGGTTCGGAAAATCGTTATAAATGGCTCTCTTCTTACTAATAATTTTACAACTTTTAGATTTAGAGAACTTTAGATTTTTTCAAAATCCCTTCGCCTGGATAACCAACTTTCAGTTATTTTGATGAGCAACCTTCAAAAATGTAGAGTCTTATTACTTTTATTTGAGAGTCTATATTAAGCAATTTTGACCTTTAAGGAAAAAACACCTTTGTAGATATGAATCACCAGCACCTACAAAGCACCTACTTAAATACTTGGGTAAAATATGTGCAATATGCAAAAGTTTATAAAGGAAAATGCACTTTAGTTGTTTCTTTACCCTTAAGTAGGTACTATAAAGGGAAATAATAAGGGGCCACATTTTATCACGAGCTCATATTTTGTTATTTATCAGTAGTGTATATATTTTTCAACAGATTTGTTAAAATAGTAATCCTGCTATTAGACGATAAAAAAAATTGCGATATGAAGATATATTAACTAATTTATTAAATACCTATATTTTTACATTTTTACTATAATAAGTATATATTTTTATTATAATATGCTTTGACATAACGGAATTGATGTCAAGGCAAGACCGAAAGTTTCAAACTTCTTTTGAATTTTCACATACGAAACTAAAAATATAATTTTGATTATTTTACAGATTGTAAAAAAAAACAAAATATATCATAAGTGGACCGCAAAAATTAGACAAAAAAATTCTGGTTTGTATTAATGAAAACAAATGATTCCTGAAATTTCTAATTGTGAATCCATTGTTGGTCATATTGAAAAAAAATTACATAGTTAAAGAGTTAAAACAATTCGAGTTTATGACAAAAATAAAATATGCTTTATAATACGTATGTATATGCTCTTTCTGCATGAACTATCTGTCATAATAATTAAATCAGTACAAGATTAATCAGCGTACCGTTACTTCGAATTGTCAACAAACTGGGCGCTTGGTTTTTTCCAGTTCAATTGAGGAGACATCTCCTTCCTATGCATACAGATGATCAAAGAACTCGTAGATGCCTTAGGGCCTGAGCAGACGAGACCAGGAATAAAGACACGGATCTTATTGAAGACCTTTACATGAACAGGTAGTGACACACGCTATATCCAATTGGAAATAAAACAGATACAAAGTGTTCGTACATAATTATTAATTTTAATAATTAAGTTTCAGTATAAAGGGGAACCAGCTTAGTATACAATTTAACTACATGTTGTTAGTGGATTTTTTTAGGTGGTAGTTTCTTTTATTTACCTTTTTTTTAACTTGTGTGTTACATTTAAAGTTATTAATCAAAAATATACTAACAAAATAACTATTACAAGGAACTTTAACTAATAAATAATTAGCACTCAACAATAATATTTGCTTTGACATTGAAATTCCTCGACCTGCTGATGCAAATACCTAATTTGTATCTCGCTCTAATAGTTTATTAAATTAACATTGCATTTGTCACACGTTCCGATTGAAACCTCGTTTCTGACTGGTTTTGTGTCTCGTTTGAATGGAAGCGTTCCTATCTCGCAATGGGTGCATTTTGTGGGTGTGTTCGCTACCGGCGAAGGTCTCAAAGGCAACACTTGTTGTCTTGTTTACCTTTACTACATTTACCAAACCGTGGCCTGCGTGGGCGCCGATCACGTTGCGGGGAAATCAAACCGGTCGGCGGATTTGTAAACAAACTGTGTCGAGATTAGGTGCAAGTACAATGGTGAGTAGGTAACACTTCTAAATCCATATATTCAACACCCAATCTCAAAAATTACTATGATTATTGATATAAAAAAAGTATATAATTATATCAAACATCAAACTAAGAAGCGCTCTTTATCAACCGGTACCTATTTTTAGTTTAATTTCAGATGCATTCAAGTATCTTCATGCCAAATGCTCTTAATAAGCGATCAGTCTAGTCTAGTGCCTACAGAAACTCCCGGATCCGTTCCTGCTAAGTAGGAAGACAGTATTGTCGAATCATTAAGAGTTGTAGTCGTTCCGATCATCCACAAGGCTCAGTAGGTATTATCTTTATCACAGAGTCTAAATCTACTTATAGATAACAAGTATAAAGCACATTTAGATCATATTACATCAACGTCCTCGATCCCTCGGATATTGCCAGTTGGCCCTTTGATTTATTTCTCTAAACTGCAATCGTATGGTTCTAGACCCTTCGAGTGTCTGATCGATGCAAGAACGTAACGAAGGGCCTTGCGTCTGCGCCGTTGTCGCTCCCGCGGCCTGTCAATAGTCTATTGTGGCAGCCCGTCTGATGACCCCGTATAATACAATATATGTATTATGTATAATGCCTCAGACCGAATAATGCCTCAATACGCGACACCGTAGCATCACACCTCGCCACTTTGTCAATCAAATCAATCTATCGCATCATTTTTCAACCGGCTCCTTCCTTTTGATGTGACAGCAACACCTGACACAATGTAACAGTGAATTCGCACTAGGAAGTGGACTCGGTACATGCGTACTGACACATAAAAGTAAATGGACCCGAATTCGACTTACCTACGTCTTACTTTGAATCTTTATGCGCTTGATGGCCGTTGAAATAAATGAATCAATATAGTTAATAGTCACAATTCCTTTCCTTTAAGTATGAGATTAAACCGACGAAATACATTTGTCATAACTTATAAGTACAATAATTAATATTGTAAATGTGAAATCTGAAGGCAAAGATAAAAATAATCACCTGACTGTTGCAAATTATCTCATAGCATGCTAGTGATATAAAACCAAACCAAATCCTATAGTAGGTAATTGAGTTAACTAACTTTACAATTGTGCAATCATTAGGTATTCAAGGATGGCAAGTTCTGTTTCCCGTTCTTTTATAACAGCACGTCACAAAGTAGCAGTCAGCATTACCGACTGTTAAAGTTAAGATAATCATCTCACCTAATTATAAAATGATAAAGAAGCTTCAAAATATACCAAAAACTTTAAACTTTGAAAACTTATACCCTGTATAGCTTAAAAATGTGACTCATAGCTAACTAGCAAAAAGGTAAGAAAATTGATTATTTTTAAACGAGGTTAACAAATTTTCTAATTCTTATACATATATTTTACGCATAATTACAAAAACACCCCATTTAAGTTTTATTTCTTCTATTAAAACCCTAGTCACATTTGGATTATCCGCGCCTCCGGATTATGGCGTCTATTTTCCGCTGCATTTCTCTTTCAGCTGCCGGCTCGGCGTCGACGATAATTAATTGCTGTAATCACGACTGAGTAAAAGCTATAGACTTGAAGATGACGGCGTCATCCGAAAAGCAAATTAGCAAGAAATATATAGTCGACCGTAGCTCGGCGCTCGGGCAGTAAGGTTGTGACTCTAGCGCTCGCACCGCGTGCCCTGCGCGCGCGCTTCTTGCGGACCGCGACTCACGATGCGCCTGCCATCACACTGCTAACTCACAATCTGCTTGAGGACTACTTTGTTTTTTTTTTCCAAATACGTTGATTGCAAACATAACAATGGTTAGTGGTAACAAAGACTCCGACCCGAAGAAAGTGCCTCCGCAGAGTCGGGAGAAGAAGAGTAATAACTACTTGCGAGCGAACTTCGTGTCGAGGGCATGGTTCGTGTGGATGATGCCGACGTTCTGGCGCGGGTACAAGCGGGACCTGTTCGACGCCGACCTCACCAAGCCCAAGGAGAGCCATCTCTCCGACAAACTCGGCGACCGACTCGAAAAGTAAGTTTTTTTATACCGAAAAAAAAAACAAACCAAGATAAAGCTTTTATGGCACTTTAATAAAAAAAACGTTTTTTAGATAAAACTTAACAAAAGACTATTTAAACGTAACAAATATTTTTGCGATAAAAATACGCAAGTGGTGCAAAACTTTTACGACAAGTGATATTATACAAATTATAATACTCATATTCTTTAATTCAAAATTTTGTGTTACGTATACTTATTGAAAAGCGATTAAAAGAAACTCTTATTAAAGAGATCATGTTTTTTATTTAATTTTTTTCTTAGTTTTTTTTTCATACACATAAGATTACTGGAATCCTTTAATACGTATCTATAAATAGTAAGTTAAACTGTACTAACTACTATTAATAAGCTTTATTCATAAACGCAATATATACAGATCACCCCCTAGGACCAATATATAACAGTATGCAATAGTCATCCATAAGATAAATCTGTCTTACAAATAATCATAACTAATCTTGTTCGGATATTCATATAATAATGGGAAAATTAGTTATTAATTAAAAACATTTTATTCACCTTGAGTGATAATTCATCTATTTCTCTCGTCATGTTTTGAAAACAAACCTTTCTTTTGTCTCATTAAATATATTTTTAATAAGGTAAAAAAGCGTTATATAATTTAAAATTGCTTTTAAGATATTGCCTAATTGGTTGTTTTGTTCTTCAAAACAAGATGATCTTAATGAACCTCCGTACTTTTCTTTTGTTTTCAGCTATCTAAAAAACTCAAATATAAAAACGTGATAATTTTCCGTAGCATAGGCATAGTCCGCAATTTAAAATAAATATCATATTAAATCATGCTGATTTAAAATAAATAAAAATCAAAAAACTTAAACTATCTAACTAAGTCAATGTGTTACTTTTGATGAGACGTCAATACCGTTATAATTATAATTTAAAAGTACCTATTTTGAAAAATATTCGCAAAGGAATTAATAGTACTAAGAAGAATTGTGAATTAATGAATAATAGATAATCAAGGAATATATAGTTCGTTTGACGTCCGTGCTTTATTCTTTTCTGATCATTAGAACAAGAATTTCCGAGAACTAGATACAATTGGAAAATAAGTTTTCCGATACTTTACGTGAGCACGTCGAAGTATTTCTAAGCTTTTCCTTATAGCTGCAACCACTTATCTGGAATAGAACACTTTGTATTTAATTTATTAATTGTAGTCGGAAACATTTTAAACCAAGAATAGTATAAAAATAGCCCTAACTTTTATTATCTTTAACATAACACAAGTATCGTAATGTACGTAAGTACAAAAAAACTTTTATTAAATATTATAGTAAATAATAGCAGCTTTTTGCATAAATCCTACTATTTAACCATTATCTTAATGCCTGAACATAAATCTCATGTATATTTCATTGTATTCAGGCATTGCAATCGCAAGTTGCATCGCGAGCCAATCCGTCAATTTCCATGGAATTCTAAAGCACAATCAATCAGTATTACGTCCTGCAAAAACTAGCACGACGACCCTTGTTGTAGGATCTCTGTCTATTTATAGAAGAGGCAGACAACGGCTCCAGAGTGCACTTACCTCTGGAGCCAGGTTTTTTCTATACAACGATTTATTGCGAACTACGAGCATGTATGTGAGCTATAAATAATTAATCGTTAGCTAGTCGGCCCGGGCGTCTCCCTGAGCTATGTCTAATAACCGCTTGTTTTCGAAACGATGATATTTAAGGCTGCTTTGATATTGGTTTTAATTTGTATCTTGTTTATAAAGTATCGCGCTCATTGAACTAAATCAGGTTGGAACCATTGGACGGATTCAGTATTTTGATAGGGTAGACACTTTTGTACAGGAATCATGTCTGAGTCCTAAGGCGGTTGTTATTATTATGTCACCAGAAAAATACATGATTATACGCCTTTTACCCTTTTAGAATAGTATATTATGATACAAGTGTTCAAAGTTGTTCATTATACACGAGGCTGAGGGTTGCATGCAGCCCGCTGGTCTAATGAACATGTTGCTCACGAGTACCATACGCACTTTTTCAACACACTTGCGAGGAAAAACAATTAAATTTTGCATAAATAGTTTTCTACACAGCAACAAATGCAATGTAAACAAAATACAGCCGCCATACAGCCTATTTTTGAAAATATATTTTTTGAGATAAAATACAAAGATTCTGTAACAAATTACTGTTTAATCAATAATTTTATAATAATTAATGTTTTTTTTCTAATATGGACACATTTATTTATTCCAAATATGTAGGTAAGTACTTAAATAGATTTTCAGTGGCACAATCCCTCTTTGTTTTTACAAAAAAAAATGTAAAACCTTAGGTATAACCCGATCAAAATGAAAATGTTTACTAGCATATAATTTGCAGTAATTTTACTATGCATCGTGTAATATTATTTTACACGAGTTTTTAAAAGGTTATGGCCCTAAAAACTATGTAATAAGGCTCACTTTTTGAGCAAGTGTGTTGAAAAATACTTTTCATCAGTTTTAATTTAATAAAAAGTTTGATGCATTTTACCTATACATATAAATGATCAACAAACGTCAGTGTAAGTTTTTAATGTCTTATGATTAAAATCTTTCTTAAGCAAATAATACAATAAAAAACAACTGTAGGAAAGTATTTATCAAAAGCGTAATAGACACAAATAACGTAATTCTCATAATACATTGTTAAATAAGTTTTATTTAGATACTGATCTTTTATCAGTAGGTATACAAATTTACAGTCGCTGCTTACTTGTAGGTATTATTGTGAAAGTAAACACTAAGCAGGAGTAGCAATTCGCTATTTGTCTTTATCACCTTACTTGATCTAACTTGTCATTCTAAGTAATAGAGCTAAGCCAAACAGAAAATTTACATTAAACTAATATTTCGATTTAAGAGTTGTAAATTCACGTTTAATATACAGGGTCTGTCGTAATGAATGGATAACCCGTTACCTACAGTTGATCCGGATGTGAGGCTATAAGAAAATGGTGTCTTCTTGCCAGGGTTGTTAACCATAAGAAAATGGCGTAGACTTTTAAACTTTTTTATAAATTTCGCTATTTTTTTCATTTATTCCGCTGCCATTTCTTCAAATTTTGATGTATTTGTATAATTCTTTTAGTATTATACTGCTGAGGACGTGTATTATGTAATTTAAATACAATTTTAGGTGTTATTCACGTTGAACATTATCAAAATACTCATTTTAAGAAAAATATTTCCAATTTTTTTTCTTTATGTCAACTTTTGATCATCTCCTGTGGAAAAAAAAAGTATGACGTTATAGCTGCCCATGATCTCAATAAATTGTCTAGTATGTGTAGATTCTAAAAAGGTATAACGATGTGTACTTTACAAGCAACATTAAGTTACAGGAGCGAGAACACTAATCAAGGTCGGAATTTTTATTTTTCATGTTATGTTATAAATGGTTGTAAAACTTCGTCATAATGATTTTATTCTATCAAGATACTTTGCACAAACACTATCGGGCCACTAATAGGATATTCAGAAGAAAACCCGGTTGTTTTTGGGAAAAAAATAACATATCGACAAACATGTTGCGACAAGTTTATTCGAAATTAAAACGGATTTAAAAAATCGAACAAAGACCGCATTACAAAGAAAAGTGGAAAAAATTAGAAGGAAATCGTCCTTCCATAAATGCATTGTGCACTTTAATGAACACACGGTAATCAGGATGTCGCACATTTGGATATCTTACACGATAAACACTAGAAGCTCTATTGGTGCTGCCATTACATACACCGTAAATGTAATGCATGTTCGCGTATTCGGCCGGCGTATACTGTTGCGGCATGATACACAAACTACACAAAAACTTTTCCAAAACAACAAGTTCAATCGATAGCACAACACAATGTCCGTAAATGTGAGCAAAGTCATCAGCATCACCACATTATCAAGTCCAAATCACAACGAAAATCATAGTCAAATATTAGAAAGCAGTAACAAATTGACGAAAATAGTGGCCCCGATTCTGAAAACACTCTCTAAAACTAAATTAAAAATATCGCTGTCACTTTCTCATGCTTCGTATTAGAACAAGACAGGTACATTGGTCTCACTAAACTTAGTCCACATCATTGTGAAATTGAACGAAATGCGCTGAGGACTAGCCTAAAATTGCCTTCGCCGTATCATATTGCACGTACATTTTAGTTTGACAGGACTAAAATGATTACCTGTCTCTGTCTTATTGATGTGTAAGTGACAGCGATAGTTTTAGTTTAGTTTAGAGAGTGTTTTCAGTATCGGGGCCAATGTGAACAAAAGGACATGCGATGGTCAAAATCACACTGATGTGATGAGTACCCTTTTCTTTGTAATGCGGTCTTGTTCGATTTTTTAAATCCGTTTTAATTTCGAATAAACTTGTCGCAACATGTTTGTCGCATGTAACTATTAGAGCACAACAATTTTCATTTGTACATTTTCATTACATTATTATCGTACTTCACGATATGTTATTTTTTTCCCAAAAACTACCGGGTTTTCTTCTGAATATCCTATTAGTGGCCCGATAGTGTTTGTACAAAGTATCTTGATAGAATAAAATCATTATGACGAAGTTTTACAACCATTTATAACATAACATGAAAAATAAAAATTCCGACCTTGATTAGTGTTCTCGCTCCTGTAACTTAATGTTGCTTGTAAAGTACACATCGTTATACCTTTTTAGAATCTACACATACTAGACAATTTATTGAGATCATGGGCAGCTATAACGTCATACTTTTTTTTTCCACAGGAGATGATCAAAAGTTGACATAAAGAAAAAAAATTGGAAATATTTTTCTTAAAATGAGTATTTTGATAATGTTCAACGTGAATAACACCTAAAATTGTATTTAAATTACATAATACACGTCCTCAGCAGTATAATACTAAAAGAATTATACAAATACATCAAAATTTGAAGAAATGGCAGCGGAATAAATGAAAAAAATAGCGAAATTTATAAAAAAGTTTAAAAGTCTACGCCATTTTCTTATGGTTAACAACCCTGGCAAGAAGACACCATTTTCTTATAGCCTCACATCCGGATCAACTGTAGGTAACGGGTTATCCATTCATTACGACAGACCCTGTATAAAACTAGTGGCCGCCCGCGACTCCGTTTGCGTGGAAGTCGGTTTCCCGTGGGAATGAGAGGTTTTCCCGCGGTAAAACATACCCTATGGTATTCTGATGTATAACCTATATTAGTGTAAAGTTTCATAAAAATCCGTTTAGTAGTTTTTACGTGAAAGAGTAACAAACAACCATTCATCTTCATTTCGTTTCGTTTTGTTGACATGGCATATCTTCAATTAAAAGTAAGATCGAAAAAGAACTGAAAGATTCGCCCTATGTAACCTTATCTCTATTTTTATATATTTTAAGATTACGTAACAAAGAGCAAATAGTGTTCTGTTATCAAAATGACGGTTAATGAGATAAAAATGACATGTCTCGGTGCCAGCCATAACACAAATGTAAGCTAATTAACTAATGACATTTAAACTGTATTCTCCATGTAATCAATTTGGAACGTGTTATAAATCGGTATGTGTAGTAGTAATTTGAAAAGCATCAACAACATATAATTATTACTCAGAATAAAGGCTCTATTTTTTTTATCAGTTGAAAAGTGTTGCGTCTAGTGGCTAAAAACAGGGCTTCTTACCGAACGGTTCGGTTCGAATTCGGAGGGTGTACCACTTATTTGGTATTTCCTAAATTATGGTCTTTTTTACCTATTCCATCAGTTGTGGGAAAACGTAATGAAACTAACATATTTGGATAATCATCAATGATATTCATCTACCAACCCCCAATAAGCCAGCGCGATGGATTACGGTAATTCTTTTAAATTTGTTCCCCATTATTGGGTTATATAAAAACGTTTAAACTTATCTAAACAGAAATAGGTAAGATATATCCGTGATGTTCAATGAGCAGTGACGTCATAACAGCGGAAGTTATTTCTAAACATAAAGTATTTTTTCCCATTACAT
This sequence comes from Emmelina monodactyla, assembly GCA_916618145.1. NCBI lineage: Eukaryota > Metazoa > Arthropoda > Insecta > Lepidoptera > Pterophoridae > Emmelina > Emmelina monodactyla. Next base: position 6,073,129 of record OU745304.1, on the reverse strand, counting down.
TTTATATTATTCATCAATAGAAAAACTACACATGGTTAATTAATGGTAATTACCTACTATTAATTGTTAATATCGTGATGAAAACAGTTTACTACTATTTCGTTATTCGACACATTTTTGTTTAGTACTTCTGCACACAGTTCTTTTAATAATAACAATTATTGACAAGTTTATAATGCTCTCAATGCTGCAAATGTACATATATCAAGTATGACTCCATTTTCACACCTCGGCACTTTACAATTAGCTGATAATAACATGACAAAATAGGTGAGATGATACTGTTTGTTTACAAAACTAACTGAGGTTGGATTCCATGTTTCTTTGAATTCACTACTACGTCGTAATTGAGCAAACTAGTTATAAAATTTAACGATAAAATTACTTTAATGTTGAAAGAGTTTAATAGGGAGATTAATTGGGATTTAACAAGAACTATAAAGTTTTTTTTATAGAAATTCTTACTATAATTAGTGATAGATTAACGAATTAAAAAAAAATACTACTGAATTTATCTTAAATTTTCTTTTACCAGTAGAGCTATGTAATCAGGTAGTGACATCAGATACCTTTCTTAAGACTAAGACTCGTGTTATTTTCAAGCAAGTGAAGCCAGTATTGTATTAAAGACTATCGTTTTTTTGCGCTTCAGAACTAAATATAAGTTTTAAAAACAGCAATAACGTGGAGTAGTTGTTAATTTGATTTAAAACTTTTTATGGTTTCCACACAATTGTTAGCGTAATTTCCTTCTACAGTCTGTAGGTAAACAGCAAAAACAATAAATCACTTAATATTCTGAGAACTATTATAATATGAACTCAAATAATGCCCCAACAAATTATCAATTAGGCGTTAACTACTTAATGGACTCGTAAAAACCCCGCGGTGAACCTTCAATGACAAGCTACCCCCGCTTTTGACCGACCACAAAAACAAAAGGAAGCAACTATTCCTCACGAGTTTCAGTCCTTACTGGATTAGGCACAATGGAATCAAACTAAAAATCTCCAAATCTCCAGACTAACACACCAACTGTGTGGCCCTAAACTAAGCAAAGCTTGTACTATAGGTACCACACAATGGACTAGGGAAGAACCTAGTTACACCCAGACACGAGCCAATTTCGAAAAACCATTTTGACGAAATTGGCCCGACCGGGAATTGAACCCGGAACCTTCCGTTTAGCAGTCCGGTATATACCGCTGCACCACAGCGGTCGTCAAATCGTCGTTCAATTTCAATTATAAAAAAAAACTAATTTAACACGTGTAGATAAGGACCTATCTACATAGTCTATGACTACCTAATTAAGCACCTGCATCAGTGCATCTCACCTATCAATACCTTGTGATCTGTTAATTAAACCGTCAATGCTGTAGCGTCGTCGATGTTGTAATTTCCCGAGCCATGGTCCATGCGGCGAACCTAATTGTAGCTATGTCTTGTTATTGGGTAATATGCGCCGGAGTCGATACCGCTGTGGCACAGGAACTAACTGTCATTAACCAATTCACGATCGAGCTTCGGACGCAGACTAAACTGGGTAACGAGTTTAAGGAACTAAAAGACTATACACTGAACAGATGGGTTTTAATTTGAGATGAGAGCATGTGAAAAAATATTTTTGAATAAAGAACTTTCATTCAAATAAATCTCCGGCTACAATACCAACTGTGTTGCCCTAAACTAAGTGAAAGCTTGTAACCTAACGTTTTAAAGTTGTTTTTTCTAGTAGTACGTAAATTATTGTCTTAATGAGTTTCAAATATATATTTTTTTATGTTGCATGACGTTCCTCCAGATTTTATTTCAAACATATATGCGCATACAATATATATATTCTGCAATCGTTTAAAAGAAAGCTAATCCGGAACCAAAGATTCAATTATTGTATCGTGTAATATACCTACTTACCTAATTGAAAACTTGCGTCCACACATCGTAACTTATTACGGGTAATAAAGTGTAGTCGTTAAAGTAAGAAACATTTGATATAAATAACATTTTCCGCCAATTTCTTTTTTGCATTCTTGGAAAATATATTAAACCGTTTAAAAATTTAAATAAAGAAGCCCCTCCATTAGGCAGTTTTTGCTTTAATACTGTAAAAAATAAATATTTTTCACCATACCTATACCTTCTCATATTACCATGTAAAAAAAACGGTAGGATAGGTACGTCAAAGACTTAACACATAAAAAAATAAATTTCAAATGAAATATAAGTCTTAAATAGTTCATTATTCAGGGTTTACATAATGCATATAATATGTACCTACTTATATGTTTACTATTAAATATTTTCTCCCTCTTTTTAAATTGAAATTAGGTATTTCCCCGTAAAATGTTTTGTTACGTTTAGCAGAACCGTTGATTTCCTGACAGAATCAGAAGATAGTACTACTACGCTGTGAAAATTGAATCGAAAAATAATACTGGTATTTTTTAAAACTGATCCTTTAAAACTCTTTTTAAACTGCCGTATAGGCTTAACTTAGATTTGTCGATACATTTTAATTATTTAACCCGTTCAAATATTCTTGCCCAATTCTATTAATATTTGAAAAAACTATTCTATATAACCGTTTACTCGGCTGGTTAAGTTAAATTTAATATGGTTTAATAAAACTGCTCTTAATTTCAGTTTTTTACGTGTAGTAGTTGTAGTTAATGTGCCCGTAAACAAGAGTTTGAATCGACCGATGGGCACTTTCGCCCGGTTGGTTATTGGTGCCATGAATGGTGCAACACCGCCGTTATGTCAGCTTAGCACAGCCTCCCACAGTGCAACCTCCGCACTATAACCTACCTAAGTGTTTGCCCTAAATAAAATAAGAAAAATATATTGACCTTTATAAATTTAGGCAATAAATTAAATCTTTTTTCTAAAAGCTCAATAGTTAAATAGCTTATCAAAAAGTTAAGAAAAGTACCTAAATTATAACTTATTTATTCTAATTAAAAGTTAATAAGTACGACAAACTAGTCTTTTATCCGTCATTGTACCTACCCTAAATACTTGCCAATTATTTATTAACTTCCTCAAATTGCTTTTCAAATCATTCAGTAATTGCGTCGTCTTACTGATTCACTCACTGGATTTAGGTGAATTGAATTAGGAACAGGAAATTGTTTAATATGCCTTATTCAATAATTGCGAACAACTAAAATTACTAGATGAAATTCAATATGTATTATAGTAGGTTCGACATCCGATGACACTGGTAATATTCACTTCCCACGGGTCAGCTGTCGCCGTTTCATTCCAGCAAATCTCAAACAATTCCTACCATAACATTGGTAGAGTTTATCAACACGCATGCGCTGAGAGCTGTGTCTGTGTGTGTAGGGACTGTGTACAGAACTCTTGACTGTGCGTGTGTGGGTGAGAAGGTTAAGTTATATATGCGAAGCTTCTATCACATCTATGAAAGAATCTGAGGTAGTTATCACTTCCCCATTTAAATTCCTAGTATTTTTATCAATCCTAGCTCACAGCATGAGAAGGTTCCTTTTCACCGATAAGATAAACCAATCAGTTAACTATCTTAAACCCCCAGCGGTCTGATTCATCTCCCTAGAAAGCAAGGTTTAAGTCGGTAATCTGTGATAAACTAATGCAAACGTGGTAGGCCCTTGAACCAGAGGTGTGTGCGTACACGCACGCTCGAACAGCTAGAATCTCTGCGAATGGGAAGTGCTAATCAAAGAGGACGGGCGAGACGTGGCTCTTGTTAATGCATCACATTGTGTCACCAGCTCCTCACCTACCTACCTACTGCCACTGAACCATGCTAGCTTACTCACATCACGACAATCGTAATTCCAATTTTTCAATTAAGCCTGTTAAATTACCTTTTATTACAAAATGCAACAATAAAATGTAGGTACCTTCTCATGTGATGTGCCTACTCAGTAAATCCTATTTGTATTAGCTAGCACGGTAGCAATTTCATAATTATCGTAATTAAGATAGGGGCAGGCACTAGCAGTTGTCGTCGGTATATTGATTGTTGTGGAGATAAAATTATATTCATTTTGTATAAGAGATAAATCTTGCATCTTGATGTCAAGGCTATCTTGCATCTTGATGTCTTGGTTATTCCTTAACATAATAGATACTTTCCTGTACACCTATACCTACCTATAACCTAGGAAGGGAATCTGACTAAGGAAATAAACAGTGGAATACTTAATATACACGTATAAAGCTCAAGCCAAGACGTTATTATAAATTTTTATTCCAATAGATCACTTTTATCCTCATACAAATTAATATGTTATTTATTAATGAATGGTATTTCCTAATTGCATAGACACATGCTCATGCTCTTAAGATATGTAACTACTTAGACCTTAAAATAACTTTAATGACTTTTCATGACGTAATTTTATCACCTATGGTTAATACATATGTGTGTCTATTTAAAAAAATACTATTTCTTACGTCTACAATTACAAAGTTGAAATCGACGCGTGAGCAAGATTGGCATATAAATGGTTGATAAAATCGTTTAGAGTAGAGTCCAGTGTGTGTCACGCCGAGCATGACTGACTCTGTGCATTCTTAACTAACTTATTATTTATACTGAATATCAACTTAACAACAGTAAAGGAGATTATTTGTTATTTAAAGTTACTTCAATATAAAAATGAAATCCATATGTCCTTAAAACGCTACAATATTTTCATCGTAATGCTGCTTAGCTTACCTACAACTCTAAGTTACCCCTCATTTCTAAAAAGCTAATTATTATAATATAAGGAGGAATAATATAAGGAGGAATCCTATCATTAGACAAACTATTCCGTTCACTCTTAATTTAAGATGCTAAGAATGGTCACCATTTGATTAAATTAACTAATCAATTTGCAGCAGTGAAATATTTATAATGTTAAGGTACACTACTATTAAGGGGAGAGTTTTAGTTTTGTTTGTCTAAATCTTACGCTACTATCGATTTCAAAAGATGGCCTTATGAAAAGGAAGTAGGTTTATCAATTTGTGCGTGCGACTATATTTGTGTTTAGTACTCGTAGTTTAAAAAAGACTGTGCTTCTTACTACACACATCAACATCGTCTAGGGATATTTTGTATAAAGTTCTTAAACTCAAAAAATACTGACCAATTTTAATTTTTTTTGAAGAAAGTTTATTTTGTAAACCTTGTTGAACGATTCTAAATTTGAATTTGAAAAAAAAAAAAAAAAACAAAAAAGACACGCTGGTATAATGGTAGCGAAGTCTGAAGGTTTCATTTACCTACAGTAACTTTTGTCATTTTTTTGTGCCAAATTTAAGTTTTATAGCAAGTTATCGGTAAATTTTCAATTAATGTTATTGTGTGCATCATGGAGCAGGGCTATTGAACGAGGAAAGAAATGTTAAAGGCAGTTAGGCATGCTCCAAGCTGGGGCTACTCAACGGAATATTGCTGAGGAGATGGGAACAAGACAAAACGTGATATGAAGGTTATGGTCATGTTATCGTGCTACTCGAGAAATGGCTGAAAGACACCCAGGCGGGAAACACTTAACCACTCAACGACAAGACCGATATTTGCAAGTTGCCGCGAGAAGGCAACCAAATGTTACGGCCATGCAGTTGGTTCAGAGGCTCCAGTCAGAGCACCAGTTGCTTGTGAGTGATAAAACTTTGAGGAGAAGGCTGCATGAAGCTAATTTTCATGCTCGCAGACCGCTTCGTACTCCAGCACTACGCCGAGAAAATCGGGGACGACGGCTAGAGTAAGTTCGTGAAAATTTGCTCTGGGAAGATAACCAGTGGTTCATATTGCTGTTAACCGATGGCTCACGGTTCGGTTTCCATCCTGATACACTAAGATGACGTTTTTAGCGAGTTCCTGGTGGTGAGTGCCGTCTGCGACACCCTCAGGAAGTCCTTCCATACCACGGCGGGACAATTTAGGTTTGGGCGAAAATTCGTGTCGGTGGAAGAACAGACCCCGTTTGGATCAGAAACACCATGTCAGCTGAAAAATATTGTAACGAGGTGCTAAAACCAATAATCTACCCCGACCAACTGCAAATGGGCCAAGAATTCACGCTCATGAACGACAAAGCAAGTTCGCACACAGCAAGAGTGGTGACGAGCTGGTTGCAGGAGCACGACGTATCGGTCCTAGGCTGGCCCACTCAGTCGCCTGACCTAAACCCCATTAAATACGCGTAGAATTTGCTCCAAAAAAGAGCTTTAAGGAACTTCGCTACAAACATTGCGACGAAAGAACATCTTTTTTTGCCACTTAGCCGGACCTGGGACAATATACCGCAGCCTGACTTGGATAACTTAATCCAAAGCACAAAAAACGTTGTAGGACCGTTTTTAACGTCATGGATGGTTTAACTGACTACTGATTTTTCACAATACCGTTCAAAACTGAATAATTTCTGATTATTTTTTACTTATCCTTGAGAAACACATTCATTGTTACTTTCACATTTTTTCACTTTTTTCTTTATTAAAAAAAAGCACTTTTACGCAAAAAAAAATGATTTATTTTATTTTGTTAATATAGTCTGATAAATGAGCTTTATAAAAATATATACATGTTGTATGTTATCTTTTATAAATTTTGAGTAAACTAAGTAAATTCAAAATATCCCTAGACGATGTTGATGTGTGTATTTATTAACTAGTGACATTATTAATTTAATAATAAATATTTTTTCTCATGGGCGGAGGTGATCACTTACCATCAGATGACCCGCATGCTCGTTTGCTCCCTATATTATAAAAAAAAGTGATACGAAGAGTCTTCGATGAGTCTCGATGCACAGTTTCCTAGGATGTAAAATAGCCAAAATGTTTTTGATTAAGAAGATAAAATATGTGTTTTTATGTATGCAAATCTACGAGCGGTTTCTATAAGTAGTTTTCAGATAAATATCCAATTTTGAGTTTAATAATGCTCCTTTCATAAATTTTTACGAAATAAGGGGATACCTTACTCATTTTAAAACACAAAGAAATAGTAGTTTACCCAAATATTTCTTGGTTTATGTACACTAATAAGAAAGTATTTTTTGTCCTTTTTAAAATTTTAAGTGTTCCCTAAACCTAAATTACTTAAATATTAAGGGACAAGGGCAACAAGGGCATTTTTAGAATCTAGTTTGGCTTTCTTCTCGTAAAGCTATAGGGATGGATAATTAGAAACAGATTAGCCAGGACATACGTAAGTCAGTATCTAATTAGTATTATTATACACGTGATCCAAACGTGCCAGATTGTAAGATGAGTTCTATACTTCAATTAATTACCTTCTTCATTTAGTTATGAGCTCAGAACTCGTGATATTGAATTCCCTTATTCCTATAATTGCATGTATTATATGTACCTACCTACCACTAAATACAATTGTTACAAACTCAGTCAATTATGTTAATGTAGCTGTGGTTATTTTTTGCAGGTAAGGGATCTTTAAAGTTTCCTATTCCTATTTTAATACAACTTAGTCTAACAAGACAAAATTTTATGTTAAAGGCAGCAAGTAATAAAAACTATGTTGTATAGACACAAGCATATTACCTGCATGTAACTTATGTTGTAGTTATAACTTTAACTAATTTCACATTCGTAGAATGTTCAACTATAAAAGTATGTAAACTTATTGGCAATAACTAAAGTTCATACACGGTTTTTATATTATGTTAGAACCACAGGTTAGACAAACAAGTCATTGCGTTCCACCTCTTTTTTGGACCTTTTATGTTTTTAAAGTTAGAGTAACCTAAGTTTTGTAAAATTAAACAGTTGACAGTTAAATCATACCTATTTAGCTTGAAACATGCTTGCTTCACTGCACCGGTACCTTTATGTCACGTGTTTTATAACTGCACAGATCCGAGTAAAACTGATACATACCAGATCGTGTGTATTTGGTGCGCCTGCGCAGATCGGTCAATAATGAACCGTGGATCAACACAATGGCACGATTTGCACACCATTGTGATTTTGACTGAGCCACAGGTCATGGGTGTCTAACAAAACCATTATTAGCTCATAAGGTCGTATCAGAAAAAACATAAACTACGCTAATGTACGATTCTTACCCAGAAAACGTAGATGAATTATTTATTTTTTGCAATTATTTTAATAAAATATTTTTTGTAGGACCTATTGCAATCATCATCATTGCATTAGCTAGTTTTAAGAACGTCATACCTAGTTAGCCAGCTTAAAAAGAAACAATATGTAAAAGATTTAGATTGATTGCTTTAAAAAATTCCTTAATAGAAAACCATAAATAAATATTGGTCCACCTCTTCTTAATCTATAAAATAAAGGAACTTTAAACTACTAAGGTTTGTGTAAGATTAATCTCCGCCGACTGTTTATTTTTGCGAAATAAACTGAGATCGCGATCGATGGTTTCTTACGAGACAGCCTTAATTTTTCATTGTTCTTATTAAAATTAAAAAATAAAGCGTTATTAGCATGGCACGTAATGGCTTTGTAGTATAATGGATTTTATTTTTATTGTATAAAAGAACTAGTCTTATCTCGAGTGCCTAACCTTCGGAATCGGGTCTTTTCACTTTAAAACCAACTTTTAAATAACCACAGTATGGTTTACCACAAACCACATTCAAAAACTTTATTAAGTGAACAAATTGCATAATTTAAATAAACATATTTTATCAAATGAATCAAATGATAAAAATAATTTTACTCGTGTTTAGTGGAATATCAGAAAACAATATTGCATTCAATGGTAACTTCCTTTAGATAAATGCACAACAGAGATAACTTTGTATTGTAAATAATGACTAGGTACTACAATAAAATTATAAATGTTATAGGAAAAGGATGTAAAACTAGGAAGACGAGCGTAGGTCAGATTGTCTTAGATTCTGCGCAGACTTCGATTTTTTTGTATGCACACAAAAGATCTAGCCGCCGCCGCACGAACGCGAATAGCCGGATCCACACCGGACGATCCAAATGGATCGACGATCCTGCGATCCGTGATCCAAGATCGTGATGCGTGGAGCGTGCATCGTCCGGTGTGGATCTGACTGATCCAACAGCAGCGCCTGACCAAAAAACCGACAACACATGGGTCACACGCGGCAAGGAGCGCGCGCTCTCCGCCTACACTTAACGCTCCGTGGGGCGCGCTCCGTGCCGCGCGCGATCGGAGCGCTTTGGATCGTCCGGTGGGGATCCGGCTAATTTCTCTAAAGTTTTGGTCAAAACACCATTCTACGAAGTTGGCCATTATAGTCACGTAATTTTTCCACATTCGAGTTAAACAAAGCTAAATATTGCTAATTTATATGCTACTCTCGTTTCTTCTTCAATTCATTCGACTTTTGAATATGAGAGTCAGCCTTAGGTTTTAACAAACATATAAAAAAATCGCCACTCTGTCCGCCGTTTAAAGTAACTAAGTAAGGAACTATTCCTTATAAATTTATAATTTTACCATTATAATTTTCCTTAAAAAATAGATAAGTATTTAAAGGAACTATAGGTAGAAATTTTACTATTTAAACACATGAAAATATAATATACACCAGCGACTTCTTAAGAACTTCGTAAAAACTTGCAAACGTCATCCCAAATTTTGTTTGTGCCGCAGCAAAATTTGCATTTTCTAGGTAAACCCATATAAGTAGGTATGTACCGTCATTTATTTGTATTCCATTTAATACTGCGAAATAGATGACTTGAACCTTTACGTTAAAAGGTAAACAGTTACACAATGTCCGAAATTAACATGCCTCGGCTAGAATTTGTTTACAACAAGTTGACGACACTGAATAAGTATATTATAACGAATATTTACCTGGCTCGAGTCTTAATGTCGATAATATGTGAACGGATTTGTAACGAGCTACCTTCTTTACATTTTATAAAATAATGTTGCCGAACTGTGTCAGTTTGACTAGCTTATTATTTACCATACAAATTATTTTTATATGGTCATACTATGCATTTAGACAAAGCTTTAAAAATATTTCTAAGTAGGTATAACAAACTAATAAAATATCTAAATTACAAGAATAATAAAACTCCAGACAAAATAATTTAAATCAATTGATTTCGCGTTTCATTCTTATCATTTTATTTATAGTTTTCATACCGAAAGGTCGCGGTGCAGTCACGTTAACAATGAGCACGGCATCTTATTATCAATAATTAGAGGATCTGCAGAAATGGCCACCGAATTAAGGACAAGGCGATCACAAAGGCTGTGTGATGTGAAGGGTTAACATTAAAACATATCTATACATACTTATAATAAAGCTGAAGAGGATGGAAAGTCTGTACTTACATAAAAGATATTCGATTTTTTTTTATTGGGGATACTTAAAATTGATAACAGAACACATTCCAATAGTTTTTAGAATTTTTGTCTGTTTATCTGTTTGTCTGTTTATCTGTTTATTTGGCTGAGCATCACGCGAAAACGGCTGGACGGATTTTGATGAAACTTTTACTATTATGTAGAGAAAATTATGGACCAGGTTATAGGGTAAAAAAACAACCCCTAAAAGGGGGGGGGTTGGCAAAAACTTGAAATACGTTTGCACGTGAATGTCGTAGGGGTGCGTGGTAGTATGATGTGCAAACTACACTGAAACCGAGATTTGAAAAAGTACCAACATAATTATAATATTAATCTATCTAATATCTTATCTAATCTAATAATAATATAAATTCTATAATTTTCTAAATAAATAATGATAATACACACAAACATCCAAAAAACCATAGCAATATTACGAAAAATTAAAGGAATAAAACATGTGCATTCCTTCCATTGCGCATGCGTAGACATTTTTTTTTTAATTAAATTAAGGCATTGACATCTGGGTCATCAGCCTAAACATGTTTCTCATTTCTTATTCTTTCTTTATTTTCTTGTACATTTTCATATTGAACAGTGTTGGATAGGAGATTTCCCTATCTATAATCCACCCACAGTAACACGATAGTAATGAAACTGCAGATTGTTGTGACTTCTTGGAAAGCAGCCCGGCAAGTGGCTATGCTTTTTATTGAATTCTTCAATCACTGTACACTTTCACAGGTGTTTGCTACTCATTACACTATCACTAATGTGAATCAAACCCCGAAATATACATAAATTTAAAATTTAACAACAAGCACGACATCACTTGACGAACTCCCGCCAAAAAGCCCCGTGCGTAGACAGAGTTATTTCGTTATAGGCTAAACCAACATACCTACCTATTTTGATTTTTAAAATAATTATCGTGACGAATCTTTTAGATATGGAACGTAATTTTGAACTTAAGACAAGGCTGTATGGTACCTTGCCTGTTCAGTATAGCTTGGCATGAAAGTGCAGATATTAAATAAAGTGAAACTAAATTTTTTCTTCATATCGCAATGCCACCGCAGCAAGTGTCAAACGTCATTCAAACTGCCATAATAAGAAAAGTTTTCGAAAGTAGGTATTTATTGCTTTCCGATAAAATATTCGTTGTTTGGTAAAATTCGCAGCCAATATGTGTCAACACTTTTTGGCCAAGCTGTACCAATACGATAAAAAAAGACTATGGCTGTATATAAATTAATTCATTTGCCTTAATAAAGACAAATTTATATAAAAATATACGTCTGGCGGGAAATTCCTAGCACTTTTTTCAAATAATTTTTTGTCGCGTAGAAGGTTTAACAAATTCTAAGAAAATGCCTTCACAGAAAAAATCAAACTTATCGAGAAAGTCTCGCAATGCTTTATCTAAACAATTAGTGCGGTCTCAAGAGTCCGAAGAAGGTCGCGATGAGAGACTCAGCCAAGCGCGGGCCAGGCAGGCTGCCTCTCTTTCGGCTGAAACGGCAAGCCAACGCGAGGCTCGGTTACGATTAGTAGTGATGATGTAAAGCGGTTTTTGTAATTAATGTAAATCGATCTCACTTTTTTCACTTAATTCTCTTCTCCTCTGATCTTGCTTAAATTAAGTAAAATCAGACCTAAAACTCAAGTAACTATACGTACATGGTTTGTCTAATCTAAAGTACCTACTTACATAAGAAACCTACCAAAGTAAAATTAAACGTACCTACTCCTCCTCTTGGAATCCGCTCGATGACAAATTAGCCGCGACTGAAAAACAGCGTCTATCTCTGTAAAGTGATAGATATATTATTATGCTGAGGCGTGACCTATTCATTGTTGTGTTGCATTGCACACTGAAATGTAATTACTTACATACTCTGTTTTTTTCTCCCTATCTACTTTTGATATAATTATTATTACGTAAGTACCACAGACCATAGAAAAACCACGCGCGCCAGCTGCGCCGCACTTGACAGCTCTGTGGTAAGTACCTTTTATATTTTAGTGTGTAAGGTGCCACAATTACTTGAATAGACTTATTTTCTTCTTCTAAGTTGGCGAAACGAAGTTCGCGGGCACCAGCTAGTAATATAATAGTCTTCATAAATTACATACCAGGCAATTGTTGGGTACAAGCACATTTTTATTATTAAGTTCCTGAAGTTAATTTGCGTTTGTTTCAAAAGTTTTTGTTTCTTGTTTAGGTAAACAAATAAATATCGCTTTCCAATGGATTATCTTTTCGAGCTTTTGGCATGTGGTAGGTACCTATTTGAGTATCTTGTTATGAATTGAAAAAAAAAAGAAATCGTGGCCATAAGCACCTATTATAGACCAGGGTCGATAATTTTTAAAACCAATTAAAATCGTAGTAGGATGAAACCCATTAGAAAAGGAGGGGAATATTATAAAAATGAAGGGAAAAATAATTTACGGGCGATCTGAGGTCGGGGAGGGGATGGGGGTGAGTTTTTAAGGGTAAAAAACGGTTTTTCTCGATTTCCGGCAAAACTAAAAGTCCTATCGAAAAAAGTCAAATGGCAAAGTTGTAGGTAATAAAAAGATCTAAAACTTTTGTATTAACACTTTTTTCACATAACCTCAAAATTTATGTGAAAAATTCAAAAAACCAAGTTTTTGGTTTTTTATTTTTATCTTTTACAATTTTTTTTTTTTAACGAAATTTGGTGAAAAATTACCTTTTTATGTCCCAAATACGCTGTAATTTATTTGATTAAAAATATTAATTTTTTCACCTTATTTTGAATTAATATCGAAAAAACACCCTAATTTTCAATCGAAAACTCACCCGTCAAAATATCGGCTTTTTTCAAAAAGTTGGTATGTTTTCTGTTCGTTGAAATCTCTACTTTTTGATGGTGAAAAAAAATATATATGTTACTATAGTAAATCTTCTTGTAAATTGCCGTTTTTTACCCTTAAAAACTCACCCCCATCCCCTCCCCGACCTCAGATCGCCCGTAAATTATTTTTCCCTTCATTTTTATAATATTTCCTTCCTTTTCTAATGGGTTTCATCCTACTACAATTTTATTTCACTTTTTATTATTTTTAAAGGCTTCTACCCTGGTCTATTAGCAATATCATGTGTTTGGTAGTGGTAGAGTCTAGCTGTAGGATCTGTCTGCAGCGATTACTGGGCTGACTCGACCGGTGAAATACCACCGTCACACAGAAAACCGACGTGAAGTAGGGACAATGTTCCTGCGTTTCGTTCGGTGAGTGCGGTAGCCGGTGCCCAATTTTCTCTAAGGCTCAGCAACACACCCCCAACACCCAGTGTTGTAGGTAGTCATGGGCGGCGGTGATCACTTACCATCAGGTGACCCGCATGCTCGTTTGCTCCCTCCCGTAACATAAAAAAAAACATACCTACTCTTAATATTTAGGTACTTACTTACTTTTTTCTTATTATTTGAATCGTGTAAAATCAAGTAATAGCAAAAAAATTTTTTATTTGTTTTCGGTTCAAACTAAAAACACTTACATAAACAAAGCAGTATATTTAATTAACCATGACGAACTACATAGATTAGACATCAACGAAATCTTCGTAGTAATCTGTAGCCCGTAGCACTAAATGATATATACCCGGATTTTTTAATTGTATATCAATTAAAATAATATCAATACTATAGTTATTAATTCAATAAAGCATACATAATTCATAACAAGCAGCAGTAGTACTACGTATTTAATCCGTTGAGCTATTTAATCTTGTGAGTCATCGGAAACTATTTTATAAACGATGTTTACATAAACATCATATCGATACAAAATTAATGTTATTATTAACCTCCAATATTTTTTTTACGTTTTGGTATCATTTATTTCCTTAGAGTTACATTATGATAACTTAAGAAAAAAAAACAACAAAAAGACAACTTTTTTATAATTATTAACAATAAAGTAAAAAGAATAGAATGGATAATGTTGATTATAGTTGCAACTAATTGCTCAGCTTCTAGACGTCAGCATCACAACAATGGACTGATTGCCAAACAAACCTTGAATATATTACAAGGGATATCACAAATTACAGGAGCTGTTTACTTTAATTATATCACGAGATATCTAGCTTTATGTCAATATAATAACTATAAGGAGGTTTTATTGCATCCCAAAGATATAAAATGTGACAAGAGTTGTCACAAATAAGGCTATATACATGATTTTATAATTTGCTTTGTTTCAAGTCAGCGTGCTCTATATACTGGTACTTTGTGGTTAACGTATGTTTTTTTGTTTTTGCGCTACCTTGCATTGAAAGAAAATTATAGTAGGGAACTATAATAACCCGGTTGCACCAAATTTACTGCAATGCTTAAATACCAAGCCCATATTTTAATACCACCTCCATTAATAATCTTTTTTTAATAAAAAAAAACTACTTTTTATGAGGGGCATTTTATTTCGGGATGAATAGTGACTTAAGAATCAGACCGTATAATTATTAGCACTACTTCAATAGTACATACTTCAACCTGTTAAATGAGATAAAACTATTAAAATGTAATGGTTTTACGAAGGTTAAGTACACAAGGAAGACCACGAAACTAAATGATGTTAAGAGAGCCGGTTTCGATGTCGAGATACACTTGACCTTACAAGGCTTTTTGCAATGTCAATAGGTTTGTGACCTACAGGAATAAAAATATCAGCCCCTTCGGAGACCCTAGCTTTGATAAGTAATAATAAAAAAGGTAGATTATATAGATTCTTATAACATTATCTACAGAGTATATTTTGCAAAGACAAATATTTTGTAAAAATATTTTAAAAGGAATTTTAATATAGTTATGTGTAAAAAAAATATTTGAGTTACACATATAAATAATATTTCCCCAAAATGTAGATTTGCCATTGGACACCCTGTAAACATTTTATTTTATTCTTTGACAATTATAAATCCTTAAGTTCTAATTGTAAAACTTCATTCATTAAAATGTGAACATGTAGATCCTAGATGTCTAACTCGTGTTAGGTCTAATACTACGTACATTATTATTACTAATAGGCACGACCACAGATTGTGGTTGTTGTTTTTCTAAAAATATTTTTATTACTTACTAAGTTCATCATTTTATCCATACACACGTGTTACAAAATAATTAAGTTACTAGAAGTTCAGACTGGTATAGACAGAGTTATGTCAAAAAAACTTGTCGATTTTTTATTCATGTGCACGGGTTAATGAAGGGCAGTATATTAGTATGTTACCTAAAGTCTACAATCAAATTGCAAGTTTGTTTTACGCAATCAGCATTAACATCAATATTGATACGGCGCCTACGCATTGTTAGGCGTTACCACACCACCTTTAATAGGCAACGTTACATACATTATGTAAAAACTGGAAAATAGTGGAAATAAAAAACACAATTCACAGTTCAGTCTTTGTTATTTTTTTCTTTATTAGAACCGGTGATTTTTTACAACATGTGAACACAATGAGTTTTTTACGTTTTTTGTACTAATTGAATAGGATTTATGTCTATTTCGCGACACAAGGTTCAACATTAATTGAAATTTAATTTTTACAGTTTATTCATTAAAAAGTGTGAGTTATTCTACGGTCTTCAAAACGAAGAACAAATTGCAACTGACTCCAAAATATGATACCAAGAAAGTTTCTGTTTCTATCTAACCGTACTGTCGGTTGGGTGTCTGTCGGCGTATACCTAACTCTAGCACATCCAACATTAATTCTACATTCTAACTAAGAGATCAATTTCAATAGGCCATATTAGTCATTTTTTTCATATTAGTTGAAATCCGTCATCCAGTACTCAGTTATAATTACATCGTTCTAAAGACATCTTAGAGGCAGTTATAATTAGCAATGATCCATGCATTGCTAATTATAACTTAAGACCTAATTCAAAAACGCAATGTAAATATTTATCGTGAAATATATTTTATCTCTGACTATCTTACGCCACAGTTTTTATTTCTTAAAGAGACAAACTATATTTTACCCATACCTATAGGTTTTACTATGCGATAATGAATAAGAGGATTATAATACGGTTATTTCTACGTGGTCAGTGATGAACAAAACAGTCGCAATACTCTCAGAGTACGTGTCTGGCGGTGGCAGCCGGCGCGGACGCTGCCTCTCGACAACTCTATGTTGATCCCCTTGACACTAATACAAACACAAGCGATCCGTCACCAAAACTCACACACACATCATCAACATTTGATTTTACTATACGAGCACGTATTAAATAGAATTACTTAACATAGACAAAACGCACGCGGAATCAAGAATGTAATTTGCAGGCAGATATGACCGTGAATAAGCTAAGTTGCGATGGGGATATCAATTGGAATTAAAATGGTTTTTTAAGCTTGTTAAAATTTAGAGCGTAAGAAAACTTGTATACTGTATAATTGTTTTATTGGTTACTACAACTACTCCAAATTATCTGGTTTTAGAAAGTTATAGTTTGGCTGTAATACATATTTTTGTTGTAAATGAAAACATAACTACTTACATATGGTACTTATTAAGCTTACGATTATTGGATTTATGGTAGGCGAAAAAACAATATTCTAGGTCTGTAAGTACTAAATACCTTTGTGGTATCTTTCTTGTAATGATAGACCGAAGTACAAGACAGACAGAGAGACCACGAAGTAATGAATCCTATATGAGTTTTTTTTCTTTTGAAGTTACGGAACCTCAAAAGTGTGCTGAAGTATAAAAAAAAATAGAATAAAAAATATTCCTAAAAAAATATATCTATGAAATAATCAGCACTATAAATCTTTTAACGATCTCTTAAAAGAACATATGCTTTTTTAACGTTATAAGATCTATTGTTGTAAGTAAATTAGTTGGGCTTCGAACTCAACTTCCTTATTGCCGTGAATACCAAAACCTGATAATCAAAGTTCACATGAGTTATGATTAGCTAAAAGTTTCTGCTTAGCTATCAGCAGAAGTTATCTTCATCATTAATCAAATAAAAGGGAAGTTCTTCCCTAAACAGCATCCAATTAATAACATGACTTTCTAATGCACCGTAACATAACCAGACGTTCTATTGCATTCCTATGGTAATAACTCGAATTATACACCAGTTAACATAAACACAAGCTAAAAATAATTTATTAAAGTACGTCATGGAGATAACGATATGGAAATTATGGGAAACCGGCCAATTCATTTTCGAACCGAGTTTGTATTGCATCACATTCTCACACTACCCACCAGTTAAATAGATATTAGATATAAACAACTGCAACTGAACCATATTAAACAAATGGTGTCCTATGGAGCGAAAATAAATAAACCGGTGATTGTTTTACATTTATCGACTCTCAATACCATGGTGGTTGACGTATTTTATAAACATGTGGTCAATAGCGCGTTGAGCGGCGCGTGAGCCTACCTCTCGATTGTACCGTCGATGACGCGACGAATGCATTAAACATGAATTTGTGCACACAAGCCTTGCAAACGGAAACTTCTACTTACATCAATTTACCAAAGCATAGTTTAAGGAGTGACTTACGAATGTTTTAATTTTTCCAGAAAATGGTTGGAAGAGATCGCGCTGGCCAGCAGACAAGGTCGCAAGCCGTCGCTGCTTCGTGCCATGATCAAAGCGTTTTGGATGAGTTACGCGCCTTCTGGCGTCATGTTCTTCATTCAAGCCTTGTTCCTCAAGTAAGCGTCCCTAATACACCTACTTATTCATTTACCTTCGACACGACATTGTCACATTACGGCAATACCCATTCCAATTCGCCTGACGTTACATCCAGAAAACTTTGAGTGCTCAATTCCGTCCTCTAATGGTTAACCCAGGATTAGCCCCTTCCTTGTTTACATTTTATCCGTTAATTTACAACGTGTGCGAAATAATACCCTTGCTGCATTGTTACCGAATTAAATGGTTATTTGACGAGCAGCCTATATCAAAGAGGAAACGCATCATTAACCATTATGATAAAATTGATGTTGACAGAACTGTTCTAGTCGTGATAAATTGACTGTGTGATCGCTAATGCTGCATACTTGTGGCGCTAAGAAAAGTGTTTCTTTGCGTCCAAGTTTGTTGTTCGTTTAACTTGTAAACTTTTTGTTTTTGTTTAGGCCGTTCCAGCCAGTAGCGTTGAGTATGCTGCTGTCGTACTGGGAGCCTGGATCCAACATGACGTATGAGCAGGCTGTGTACTGTGCGACGTCTGTTATCCTCATGTCTCTCTTCATAGCATTCCTTAACCACCACGGCACCTACTCAACACAGCAGTTTGGTATGAAAATCAGGATAGCAGCGTGTTCACTCATTTATAGAAAAGTAAGTAGATATTATGTACAACCCTCGTTTAACATATAAAACGCATTTTAAGTATTTACTTCATTCTCGTGTAGCTTAATAGTTTAGTTTTCATTTTAATATTATATTTGTAATGTTGAAGCGCATACATAAATATGCTGCATCGTTGACAGATTTTTATTACATACCTACATTAATGCATAGTTGGCAAATAATCTATTTTTGAACCTTGTTAACATGTTCGTTATTCGTACATACGTACATGTTTACAAGCAATATTTTTTCGATACTGAATTAATTATACCTATTTTGTGTTGTACCTAGGTGATGAGAATGAGTTCTGGAGCTTTAGCTCAGACCACCGCCGGTCAGGTGGTAAACTTGCTATCAAATGACGTCAATCGGTTCGACTACGCCTTCATCTATACCCACTTTATTTGGCTGCTGCCACTCCAAGTCATCCTGGTCTGCTACCTCATATACATCAAGATCGGATACGCCGCCATCGTCGGTGTCGTCGGCATCGTGCTACAGACTATCCCTGTTCAATGTTAGTTTTCCCTTAATTATATCTCTTGGAATTATTTTAAAACCTGTCAAATTGTACGAAAATAGCACCAAATTGATAACAATACCATATTTGAACAAAATAAACAACAGTATGGCACTATCAAAATGTTATGGTCAACAGGTGACTCGTTATTACAGAATAAACCAGAAATAAAACTTTATTTGCGAAAACGTGTAAATTCGCAAACGATTTAAGTAAAAATTTGTTTACAGCGTACATGAGTAAGCTGGCTGCAAGGCTTCGAATGAATACGGCATGCAAAACAGATGAACGTGTTCGAATTATGGACGAAATTATCAACGGAATGCAGGTAGGAATATTTATAGTAAAGGCCACGATTATAGATTTGGTCAAAATCAAAAACTAGATTGAAAGTAACCTTACCTGAATAACCTTGTTTGAGTTGAATGCAATAAATGCTACGACCATGATTACCGAGTGATTAGAAATAACTACCACTCAATAGGCGACAGATATACAAGGATGATTACCTCCATGCCGATAATTTACTTAATTTTATTAGAAGGTATGTTCTCTCTGACGGGAACACCCAGCACTACCAATATTTTTACTTTTTGTTTTCTACAGGTCATTAAAATGTATGCCTGGGAGAAACCTTTCGAGAAAGTCGTTGCTATGGCACGTAAGAATGAAATTAATTCCGTCACTTCGGCATCATACCTCCGAGGAGTCTATCTCAGCTTCATGGTGTTTACTGAACGACTTACATTGTACATCACCCTTCTATCGTACTCACTCTTCGGCTTCCAAGTAACAGCTGATATCGTAAGTAACTATTTTCTTAATGACTTTAAAGCTGAGTAAATTAAGGCCCGTATTACACAGATCTCAATTTCAGGTGTTTCCTTTGGCGCAATTCTACAATACCCTACAAGGAACGTTGTCGATAATTATGTCTAACGCAGTGTCGTTTTTGGCCGAAGCGCTAATATCGGTTCAACGGCTTGAAGCGTTTATGCTATTCGGTATGTGAGACGCATGTCTCTTGCATGGGCAATGCATGGTTGCACGAAGTATTTTCTTTGAACACGAGTCGAAAATGACAATGACTCGCATTGTAAATAACTCACTTTTCTCTTCATTTAACAGCTAACATTTTTCTTCGATTTTCTATTTATTTCTATGCAGGAAAATTTATATCGATACGGGATCTCTATTTTCTAGGCTGTAATTTGTCTTCTGCTACATATGGCAACTCGTGTTTCCTAGCGAATTCTGTTGCCAAGTTTGAGGGCAACATCGAGGTCGCCTCCTTGTTACTAGTTCACCTTTGTGGTTATCGATTGCACTTCTTGGCTATAGGTACTTCGTTACAAGAAGTCACTGCAATTAACTTTTGTCTGGTTTCAACAGGTTTTCCCGATGGCCCAATTTTTTAACATATTACAAGCTACTTTGGCAATCCTTCTTCCGAACACACTTATGACGTCGATGGAATCGTATACTACCATACTTCGAATTGAACGACTGCTGTTAGCTGGTACGATATGTCCGTCTGTACGTTGACGCCACAATGTTGTCTTGTCTGATCGTTGTTGTATTTTACGGCCTTATTGATACCTAAACAGATTTTAAAACTATGTTTAAATATACTTTGTCTCTGTCAGTATAATTGACAGAAACAAAATATTATTTTATAATAGTATTGAAATAGTTTAAGAATAAGGGGGTATGCCGATATTTGTTAAAACCTGCTTTCTGTGGAGTGTGCTTGTGGAGTTACTGACTAATATGTTTCACTAACAACTTTTGAATTTCTCTCTTTACTTCGTTTGAATGTACATTCTCATAAATGACTACACAAATTCATTTACTTTTGTAATAACAGATGAAAGAGAAGATCTACGCAGTGTACCTGATGTCGATATCGCTAAATTAGTTCTAAGCGTTGCGAAAGGAAAAAGAAAAAACTTGAGCGAAGTCGATCTATGTCCAAACACTTTTAAGAAAATTGATGAAGAAGGCATTTACAACCCTGGTAAGTTTTCTATAGCATTTTATAAGGCTCCCTTACCTTACTATAAACACATAATAGGTAACTGATCGAGCTTCGGCTCGATTAATCTCAGATTTACTTAGCTCCGCTACAGTATATTCTATTACGTATATCAAATACCTGCAATCATTTTCTGAATGAAAAGACATCGATTGAAACCTTCAAATATATTATTTTAGGTTATGAATGCACTGAAAAAGGACTTCGTCAGCATTCTCCCGCACCAATCAGTCCAGATGTTGGAATCTTAATCCAGGATATTTACGCTAACTGGACTGAAGATGGACCCATCACACTAAAACAACTGAACATTACAGTGCCCAAGGGAAAGTTATGTGCTGTCATTGGTTCCGTTGGATCAGGAAAAGTAAGTCCGAAAAATTCATAAACATAACTGTAGGTACATTAGAAACTTTTAAGAAATAATCTTATCGAATTATCCAAATGATTCTAGAGCTCGGTGTTACAACTGCTGCTTAACGAGTTGAAACCAACAAGTGGTCGGATTCATCTCTCGGGACCACTCTCATATGCCAGTCAAGAACCTTGGTTATTCGTATCAACTGTACGACAAAATATCCTCTTTGGTCTTCCTTACAATCAAAAGAAATACAAAGAGGTAAATAACATTTTAAAATATTTACAATAAATAATTAAACTTTGAAATAATAAAACTCTTGAATTCATGAACCAGGTAATTCGAGTGTGTGCCCTTCAAAAAGACTTCCAACAATTTCCTCACGGAGACCAAACTCTAGTAGGAGAAAGAGGAGCATCTCTTTCTGGAGGACAAAGAGCGCGAATTAACCTTGCCAGAGCTGTTTACAGACAGGTAACACTACAGCCAAAGCCACAACTTTTTTGCAGCCTAAAACTTGATATAAATATAAATTTACACCTTTTTCAGGCTGATATCTACTTATTAGATGACCCATTATCAGCCGTGGACGCACACGTGGGAAGACAGCTGTTTGATGAGTGTATAAACGGATACCTACGACATACTACACGTATCCTTGTGACACATCAACTTCATTATTTAAAGGCAGCTGACTACATCGTTATCTTGAATAACGTAAGACACAATTTAAAGTAAGTAGCAGATATTTCTTGCACGGCATAAATCACACACTTTTTTTACACAGGGATCGGTAGACGCTAAGGGTACATATGATGAACTCCAAAGCTCTGGGAAAGATTTTGCAAAATTATTATCAGCTTCGCATGACGAAAGCAAAGACAAGGATGAAAAACCGGCTCCAATTTCCAGAAGAACTTCGGCTAGGGTAAGTTATCTAAAATATCTAAATCAATCTATGAATGCCTGCAGTCATTACAAAATCTGAATAGTTCTTACTGAATTATTAAAATATTTACAGCTGTCTACAACACGTAGACCTTCTCTATCAGAATCAACAACTGGAGCGGAAATTCCTGCTCAAGAAATGGAAGAAGAAGAAAGAGTGTCAGGTTCAATGGGATGGCATGTCTACGGTGCTTACCTTAAAGCTGGGGGTCGAACTGCAAGATTGCTTTTTATGGTTGCTCTACTTATAATTGGACAACTTGCAGCTACATTGTGTGATTACTGGGTGACGTTCTGGTAAGCTTAACTTTCCATCACGATTATAAATGATCTCTGAAAGTGGATTTTAATAAAATTGTTTTACACAGGACAAATGAAGTGACAAGATTAAAAGAAAGAGAAAACAATTCAACTTCAATTTATGATAGAGATCCAGTGCCATCTAACAGTACTTTTACGTTAGCCAGTTATTTTTCGGGTGTCAAAATGGAAGCTGGTTAGTAACTCATTCTTAGAATAATTATAATTTGTAGATAATGAGTTTAAATCAACCAACTAAAATACTTTTTTTCAGATTTAAATATCCACGCCTTTATTGGACCGTTAGACACTTCACAATACTTATACGTCTACACAGCGCTTATTATTTGTTGTATTTTCTTTATTACTGCGAGAGCGTTCATGTTCTTCAAGGTATGCATGTCGGCATCTCGAAACCTTCACAATGATATGTTCCATTCTATGTTACGAGGTGTTATGCGATTCTTTGATGCCAACTCTTCAGGTAAAAAATCCTTTTAACTACGTACAAGTTGTTTTATAAAGTTAAAGTGAAACGATTTTAAAAAAACTATTATTTTCAGGCCGCATATTGAACAGGTTCTCTAAAGATATCGGCGCCTTAGACGAGCTTCTCCCAAGATTTTTGTTGGAATGTATCCAGATTTATTTGGTCATGTTTAGTATTTTGGCTCTGAATGCTGCTGCCCTTGTTTGGACATTACTGCCAACAACAATTATTTTATCGCTATTTTATACTATACTGCAGATATATTTGAAATCAGCGCAATCTATCAAGCGTCTGGAGGGCACAAGTAAGAAAAAATACAGAAACCTAATATATAGAATACATCAAAAACCAATAAATATATATTTAAACATTTTTATTAGCTCGCAGTCCCGTGTTCTCCCACATGTCAGCAACCCTGAACGGCATAAGTACAATTCGATCATCGGGAGCACAACAAAGATTAATTAAAGAGTTCGACAGGTTTCAGGTAGATATGATTGACATAACCAACCTTTAACATTGTTGAACCAATTTTCTTAGTAAATTTACTTTGTTATAGGATATCCATACTTCCACATGGAGTAGCTACCTAGCCAGTGGTGTCACTCTTGGATTTTGGCTGGATTTTATCTGTGTTGCTTATCTAGCCATCGTGATCGTAGCTTTCTTGGTTATAGACAGCAGTAAGTTATTTGTGCAATTCTTCCAAATATTTGGAACTTCTGACGCATACCTACTATAACGAATCCTTATATTTTTCCAGAAACGATTTTCTCAGGAAACGTAGGTCTGGCAATATCACAAACACTGATTCTAACTGGAATGTTACAATTCGGTGTGAGACAAACTGCTGAAGTGATTTCTCAAATGACAAGCGTGGAACGAATTCTGCAATATACTCACATTGAAAGGGAACCGCAATGGGAGAAAGGAGGTAACATAGTTAATAATAGTCTACAGGTTAAGAATATTTTACTTTAAATATATGAGTGATTAACTTTAAACAATACTTTACAGCCATTGAAATTCCAAAGAACTGGCCATCAAAAGGACGAATCCAATTTAAAAACTGCTGCATGAAATACACACCAGAAGACTTACATGTATTGAAAAGTCTTAATTTGATCATTGAAAGCGGTTGGAAAGTAGGAATAGTTGGTCGCACTGGTGCTGGAAAATCTTCCCTTATATCTTCCCTGTTCCGGTTGGCGATAGTAGAAGGAGAAATACTTATTGATGATGTGGAAACCGGATTACTGTCATTACAGGTATATTGAATCACGGTTACTTTATCACAAAGTGCTAAATTCATAAAATTGTTAACCAAACGTTTTTGTGCAGGGTCTCAGATCAAAAATATCAATCATCCCTCAAGAGCCGGTTCTTTTCTCCGCAACTGTAAGATACAATTTGGATCCTTTTGATGACTACGATGATGAACAGCTCTGGAACGCTCTTGAAGCGGTAAGTCTACCCTAGGAGGTTCCATAGCATTTTTCTTTCTTTTGTAGCTTCTTTTATTCTTGTGTTTTCTAAAATTATTATTTACTTACCTAGGTTGATTTAAAAGCAGCCGTTCCGGCGTTAGACTTCAAGGTTTCGGAGGGAGGATCAAACTTCTCCTTAGGTCAGAGACAGCTGGTCTGCCTTGCTCGCGCATTGCTGCGAGGTAACCGGATCCTCGTTCTGGACGAGGCCACTGCCAACGTGGATCCTAAGTATGCAACGCTAACTAAACAGTCTCTACCTCAACTATACGGATAAATTACTAAAGTACCTATACTATTTATTTCCAGAACGGACGCGTTTATCCAAAGAACGATTAGGAAGCAGTTCGCTGACTGCACCGTGCTGACTGTCGCGCACCGACTGAACACCATCATGGACTCAGACCGCGTGATGGTGATGGACGCCGGCCGCCTTGTCGAGTTCGACCACCCTTACAAACTACTCAGCAACCCCGAGGGACACTTCTCCAAAATGGTCAATGAGACTAGCGAAAAGATGTCAGCACAACTTTTCGAAATCGCTAAGGACACGTACATCAACAATGGAGGAGTTATAGAATAACATCATGCCACTTGAGTACGTTTTAATATGAGTTGGACTATGCGCGGTTGGTTCTATGATTTCAACTAGTGAAGTTTCGTCACTTAAATCAATAAGATACCTTTATTTTGCTTTATTTGGTGTATTGACTTTTTTCAAACTACCGCTGCCGCCCGATCTATTTTTTCCAAAACTTTAATTGCACCCATATTTTTTTATTCGTATTCGTGTTGGAATAATGAAAACAATAAGCATTAATAGGGAAAGTGTATACTATTTAATAACTAATAACCTAATTAAGTTAAGCTTAGTTAAAGTTAGTAATAGGTATAAAAAGAATCTAATGTAACGCAAACTCAGGAATAATATAAAAAAAAGGTACTGGTAAGATATAAAATTCGCATAAAATATTAAATACCCATTTTAACATTTTATCTCAAAGTAATATTAGGTTCGTTCCAATCGAATTATCTTGTACGTATGGGTGTATTTTATGTATCTTTATTTTCAATATCTAGCAGGAAAACTTAAAAATTGGCAAAGTTGTATTTCCCGAGTAGATGGTGCCCCTCCGCCCTCCAAGTCATGCGGCATTTAAACTTTGCAAATACATAAGTATCTTTCTTTGTGCAGTGATTATTGTGAGGATTATTTTACCTTTTTTCCGGATGTTAGTGTCTGACTTCGTGTAAACAATCCTTTTTTGTGATAAGATGGTTTTCAGTTTTTTAATGGCAACTGGCAACTGTTGATTTCTGAAAATAGGTACAATAAATCAATAAGTCTATTATAAGTGTTATTAGTAATTAATTTTCTAAGCTCAATTTACTTACATAGTTAGTGTATTAGTAAATTAATTACTTTACAGCTGATTTTATATGTAGGTCAGTAAAATATATTTATTATTTTTTAAGTTTCAGTGAGTTGATTCTATTAAACACATGTCTTATTTTGTGGTATTAAAGTACATTATTCCAATATGGACTGAAGTATATGTATAATATAGTTATATAAGATCACTAAAACTTTTTTATTTATTATCTAATAAAAAAATATGAATGAAGGTTCATTATACATGCCATAGAGGTTACCTCGAACAATAAAAATCTAAGCTTTAATGCAGGTATTTCATTATTTTGTACCTTTTTACCTTGGACTAAAACACATTTTGGTTCTTATAAAAGAAAATATATATTGAAGTTCTCCAGTTTTTACATCAGGGCAGAAATTGTAAGCAGTAATTGAAGTACCAGAATTTAAAAGAAAATAAAATGAACTTTAATATAGCACCTTAACTAATAAGCAGGGTTAAAAACGTAAGATTAGGTTTACTGAAAATAATGACTACCTTAATTTAATGATAATAAGATTTAAATACAACACAAAAGTGAAGCTTGGTATAAGTATTTGAAAATAAATTAACACACATATGTATAGGCTCAACTGTGGAAATTGAATTTGTCTAGCTTGCATTATCTATGTTTATTAGTTAAAGAAATTTCATATAAAAAATGCAAAAACTTATCCTAGCAATACAAACATGCATATATGTAATACAAATCTACATCTTTATACATGTTCCATCATAAATCTAGAACAAAATAAAACTTGGAGAATTGCTGCACAACATAACCTTATTTCTGTTTTTGGTAATTAGCTCCCAATTCATCAGCAAAAGGTAATAAAAAAGTAACAATGAAGAAAATCAAGTAACAAAACTTAATCCACCTCTTAGAAACTTAAAGCCTGTAACCATACAGTAAGTAAGTCTTTACTTCTCTAACTCATGTATGGTCTAATTAATTTATTAATTCTAACAGATCTATTACTCTAAATCTGGCAAATCTTCTTCTTCTGCAGAACTAGAGTCATCTTTACCATCATCGTCGCCGAAGTCTCCCATTTTACTAGAGAACATATCATTCATATCATCAAATTCATCCCCACTTTCATCTTCATCCTGCCATCGTTCGAAGTCCACTTTCAGCCAATGACGCTTTTTATGGTCACTTGTCAGTGTTGGCCAACTATCCAACTTTGCCTTCTGTAAAATTACTTCTATGTACCTTCCTTTGTTAACGTACTTGCTTTTTTCTGGATCTATTTCTCCATACAATGGAATCTCTACTTCATGTAGTTTTTGATCAGGAGCACATGTTCCTTTAAATGAAATAGATTTTGCTTCGAATTTAATATCAGGTTTCTCGCATTCGACGTTAAATTTTAAATAAATACACGAGACTCTCTGAGCCCACGATACGGACGGAGGCGACGCTATTGTTGAGGACATGGTCACTGAAAAAAGACAATGAGGAGGTTTTATGGATTTCTTTAACAATGATTAATTATCAAAGAACTGAAATTTTACTATATTTTTACCTTAATTTGCTTTTCACCACGAGTTGTAACAAATCGGCAAATATAATAGACACTAGACAAGCAACCAAAGCAGCTTACTTTTGATTGATCAATGGATGGATGGATGGATTATGAATGACATGACATTGACAGAACTTAACATTTTGGCTGCGTTCCACTTATCGATCAAAACGCCCGTTTTCCGTTACACTTAACGACCGCGGTCGTTGTGGTCGCGCTTGCAACTTCATCAGTGACGTCATTAATCGCAACCGCATTGAGCCCACAACGCCCGTAATTCAGAGGGGGGGGGGGGGGTCGGCTACGGTACTAATAATGCAAATTTAATTATTCGAATAGTTATGGTCACCGATACAATGAAAGTTGCTAAATACCAAAACTTTTTGTGATAGCTCATGAAGGAATCATTACATAGCTATCTCTGAAATAAGTTGTGGATCGCAACATAGTTTTGATTCATAATTTTAATACAACAAATTACGTTGATATGGTTTGTTAAAAAATACACAACCGTAATGTGCAAACGGATGAAAACGCGCAGATGAGCCATTCATAAATGTGATTTAATTACAATGGTCAGCACTGAAATCAATTTGAACCGATGGTTGCGTACCATCATGTGCTACATGTAAACTATAAAGATGATAGCTAATTAAATCTGGGTCAGAGAGATTGCTTTTCTTGGTTCTCTAATAAATCTTTTAGTATCTTAACTTAAAAAAATATATAAAAACAACAAAACTAGAGAGAAACTGTCGATTCTCCTAATTAAATTATTTAATAAACAGTAAGGCGTTAATTTTGATATTTCTGCTCACAACGCAACGTTCAACATTGAACAATTAATCGTGACGTCAGACTGCTTAAAAATGTACACACGTTATATTTTTATGAACTGATTATGCGAATATTGCATAATGGGTTTTTATCGCAATTTTGAACCCTAGCTTAGCAGTGATTGACAATATAGACATTGACAATTCATTTTGAGATTGCACGTGTTAGTGATACAAATAAATATTTTTTGGGCAACTATAAACTAAAATCATTTTAGTTTAATTGAAGTCATGGGCAAAGCAAAGAAATTTAAACCTTCCCAAATAGGCAAAAATGTTGCCTTGGCTGACCAACTTGAAGCAGTTGGTGCTGTAAAAAATAAAATAAGAGTCAAGGAAAGAAGCAGACACGATGATGATGAAGAGGTAATTATTACAGTCTGTTAATAGATTATTCTGAGTATAATTATCTGTGCCAAATAGTAAATTTTATTTTTTCATTGTAGTTTGTGAATGCTGACCTATCCAAGAAAATTCTTAAAACTGCAAGAAAACAACAAGCAGAATTAGATGGTGATGATGTTGGTCCATCACCTGCCCGCAAAGTTGTCTTACCTACAACCCTCCAGGGTAAAGAAAAAAACTACTTAGTTACTTACATACTTTATTAATTATACAGAAATTTAAATTTAGTAAGGAATTTACAAGATTATTCATATAATTGCTACAAGCACAGTAAAACCTTAAAAACTTTTTTCCAGTCAGTTAAGTTCAAGTCTTACCTCTGTCATATTTTAAGGATTCTTGGTAACCACTATGAGCCTGATTGAATAGAAACTGACACATGCCTCAAATGTTATTTAAATATAAATGTTTTTATTGTGTTCCATTAGGTACAAATTCCGATGATGAGTCAGGTTCAGATCAAGATGACTTGGAACCTGACACATATTATGACAATATTGAAATTAATGAAGAAGACGAACAAGCCCTTAGGATGTTCATGTCTTCTAAACCTGAGCGGACTCGAACCCTAGCAGATATTATACAAGAGAAAATAACAGAGAAGAACACTGAACTGCAGACACAATTCTCAGATGTAGAAACTTTAAAACTACAGAATATTGACCCAAGGTATTATAAAAATTAGGTAGTGACAGACAGTTGGACAACAAAGTGATGCTATGAGGGTCCATTTAACCTTTTTAGTAACAGAACCCTTATAATAAGTTGTAATAAAAGGGACTCAAACCAGAATAACTAACTTCAAAGATCTATTGTAATATACCTATTCATATGTCTTTGTATTTTTGTGGTAAACAGCTTTTTTAATTTCAATTCTAGAGTGAAAACTATGTATGAAGGTGTAAGAGATGTTTTACAAAAGTATAGATCAGGGAAGCTGCCAAAAGCCTTCAAAATGGTACCACATTTGCAAAATTGGGAGCATATACTTTACCTTACTGAGCCTACCTCTTGGTCTGCTGCAGCAATGTATCAGGTAACAATATACTTGTCTTATATATAAAATTCTAGTGTCACAATGTTAGTTACCTTACTCCTCCGAAACAGCTTTTCTGATTTTTACCAAATTTTATATGCATATTCAGTAGGTCTGAGAATTGGCTACTATCTATTGTTCATACCCCTAAATGATAAGGGTTGTCCCCTAACATGTTTTTCCAATGGTAAAACAATGTTTACTGGGTTAGCTAGTAAACAATAAACCTTACTTAACAAGTATTAAGTTACATTCCATTTCAGGCAACAAGAATATTTGCATCAAATCTAAAAGAAAAAATGGCTCAAAGGTTTTACAACTTAGTGCTTCTACCTAGAGTTCGTGATGATCTTGCAGAATACAAACGTTTGAACTTCCATTTGTATCAAGCATTGCGAAAAGCTCTGTTCAAGCCTGGTGCTTTTATGAAGGGTATTTTATTGCCCTTGCTTGAGGTACTATATATTTTTAAACATTATTATGTAAATTAATATATTTTGATGTACCATTTTAATTTTACTCATGAAAATACCCTTTTTATTAATATTATACTTTGCAGGCTGGAGATTGTACATTACGTGAAGCTATAGTAGTTGGATCGGTCTTAGCCCGTAATTCTATCCCAGTACTACACTCTAGTGCAGCTATGTTGAAAATAGCTGAGATGGACTACACTGGGGCCAATTCTATCTTTCTAAGGATACTATTTGACAAGAAGTATGCTTTACCTTACAGAGTAGTTGATTCAGTGGTGTTTCATTTTCTGAGGTAAGAACTTGAATAAGATAGAAAGAATGTGGTATCTTTACTAATAAAGTTTATGCTTGAATTTTTGTATAAATATATATTTTTTTTAGGTTCCAGTCTGATCATCGTGCATTGCCAGTATTATGGCACCAGTCTCTGCTTACCTTTGTTCAGAGATATAAAGCAGATATATCAACTGAGCAAAAAGATGCCTTGTTAGAGCTGCTGAGAAAGCAACCACATCCTACTATCACACCTGAGGTACTGAAATTGCTGATTAGTAAAAAATTCAAATAATATTTTTTTATTAATGATGACACTATTTTATGTTTTCAGATCCGAAGAGAGTTGCAATCAGCAAAGTGTAGAGATGTTGAAATAAATGATGCAGTAGCTTGTAGTATGGTTGTTGAATAAATATTATAATGTTAGTAATAAAGTTTAAATATCACATTATTCATTCCTAATTCTTTATTTCTTAGTATTTTATTTTGGAAATACAGGCCTGTCGATTTGGCTAGTTATGAAATGAACAGATGGTAAAACTTTTTCACCACAATCACATTTTCGGCCGGATACAAAGTCAAATGAACCCACTTTGCAACCACAATTAGCACAATGTAATTTTCCTTTTGTCCACTGTTCTTCTTCAATTTTATTTTTTATCCATAACGGCAGTTTTTCTTCAAGCAAATAGACGAATTTTTGTTCTTTGCTGCTTGGACATGTTTTAGGATCACAAATATAGTTTGAAGCTACAGATTCAATATAGTTATCCAGCAGAACATGTCTGCATTTAAAACACTTAATTAGTTGAAATTCCATTAACCTTACGTTGTTAAAGCAAACAATAACAAATTTATAGGTTATAGCACAGATTATTTACTAGTGAGAGAGAGACTACAGTCACAGACCAAGAAGAGATACTACATGGAGTGTGTCTGTGTCCAGTGAATTAAGGCTTGTTCAAGAAACATTGTTTTTTTACTAACATGCAAGAAATGAATTCACTTCGGTAATAAAGTAAGTTCACATTTGTAAGTTGCTATATTTTAATATCCCGCAGGTAAAATCATTTTGTAGGTACCTGATCAAAAACTAAATAAATAGGTACCCTAAACAACACTTCCGGAAATTAAAACCTGCCCACTTCCTGTAGGCCTAGAATCATGATGGGCAATCTCTTTTAAGACAAGGGAAGGAAATAATCGAGTTACCGTAATGCCCGCCTTCCACTGCGAGCGGAACGGACCCATTACGGACTCCGCTGTGCTCGCAACGATGATTTTCTTACATGTGCTTCCACCAAAGCGGAGACGAATGGAGCGAAGTGAGCGAATTGAAAGAGTCACTTACGAGTTGACCTCGTTGTCTGTGGAATAAATTATTTAAAAAACTCTTTCTTAGTGGAAGGCAAAATCTATTTATTATTTCAAACTCCACTCCGATTGACTATTTCTCGGTCATTTCACTTACGCAGTGGAAGGCGGGCATAATAGGTCGCTATAATACACTGATGTTAATACAGCCAGGATTGTATATTTCAGTTATTTTCATAGTATAATGTCTTACGGCATCTTGCTATGGGGAAACGCTGCAGACATTGAGACGATCTTCGCACTTCAGAAAAGGGCTATTCGCGGCATTTATAAACTTGGAAATAGGGAATCTCTTAGGGAAATATTTAAAGATATTAATATAGTAACTTTTGCGTCGCAATATATTTATGAAAATATATTGTATACTCATAAAAATATTGATAAATTTACAACGCGAAAAGCAAATCTTGTCGGAAATTGTTCTGTAAGAACTAGGCAAGAGAATAAATTAGCGGTCCCTAAACATAGATTGGCCAAGAGCAGTAAATCGTTTATTGGTATGTCGATACATATTTATAATAAAATCCCGGAGTGAGTTCAATCCTTACCTTTTAATAAATTTAAATTACATGTTAAGCATACACTATGTAAAAAGGCTTATTATAAAGTTAAAGATTATTTAGATGATAAAAAAGCGTGGGATTGATTTCTGGACAGGCTATTTCTTTAGATTGTATCTTATTGTAACTATTTGTGTCTTATTCTAACTATTAACTACTCTGTTAGCATCTGGACCAAGACAAGACACAAGAATTAGTATTTGTATTTTCTTACTTCAATTTAACCGTCTTGTGACCTTACGTTTTTATCTTGTCTTGGTGTAGTTGTATGCCTTGATTTTGTATATTTGGTGATGGACAAAAGAGTGCCGAGTTTTTTTCCGCCAGCTTTTTTCTCTCGGCCTACTGATGATAAGCTGATGATCGATATTTTGACTTTCATCGAATGTAATTAAGTTACTTAATGATGAAATAAATGATTTTTATTTTTTATTTATTTTAGGTAAATAAAAGATTAAAAGTGTATAAAATGATATTTATTCTGAATCCAAATGAACATTGTTTTATCACGTCATAAAACTTTTAAGCCAAATGACAGGTGAATGTAACAATAAAACTATTTGAAAATGTGTTTGTACCTATATACATAAGTTTATAGCAGCACACAAGTTTAAGTCAGCTCAGCAAGATTGTATTGAAGTAATACCTACTTCTACATTATATTCCAGTTTTTTAGATAAACCTCGTTGGTGTGTTTATTAATAATTATCGAATCTGTAAAATGTCTACTTTAAATATTAAAATAGAAGGAAAAAAATGTAAACTTATTGCTTTCAAGACTAACAAAAGTAACTACCTACTAATAATTTATTAAAATTAAATAATAGTAGAAATGCATTTTTATTTTCGGCAACGTTTTTAATTGACATGAATCAATACCTAAAAGGGCAGTTTACTTAGTTTTCTTAGGATCAGAGAAAAGCATCTTTTTCCTCAACTTGAGCATATGCCCAAAGAGCACCGGGAATAGTGGTAAATAGAGGAACATGTAGAATATGAGGAAATAATAATAATTAAATGCGAAGTTCCAGGGGTTAGGCATAGAAATAGTGAAGAGCTTCTTTTCGAGTACCTCCGGTAAGGAATGGTACATGCAGAGCAGCTCGCCTGACACTCCCAAGGGATACAGCACTAGGAATGTAGAATATCTGCAAAATAAACCAAATTCACTAAATTTAGATTAAGGTAAGTTAGTAGATTACGAGTATAAGAGACACGTGTGGTTAAGTCCCGTACGTGTCTATTAATTTGAAATGTTCATATATTTTTTGTTGTCGGTAAGAAATATTTTTTACACATAAAATTTAAATGTTCCTACCTCTTGGGACTGGAATCACAAGTAATCGTTATAGTGAAAAAAACATAGTAATTACAATACAAAAACCTAATTACAATACAAAGCGATTCAGCGAATAATATAGAAACTACGTATTGTATAGCTTTCAAAGAATTTATAACAGAGACTATTATGTAAGTAGGTGGTTATCTACTTTGCGGAGTTATAAAATTATAGTTAAACTAAAATGCTAATTACCTTAAAAACAGTAGATTCTTCGGCACTGAATTTACCAAATTAAGGGCGTAGTAAGCGTATCTGATTATTTCAGTGATAGACCAGGCAAGGATGGCGAGGGGCAGGCCCGGGCTGACCGTGGCTCCGTGGGTGGCCAGTAAAGATCCACACACGAGGAACACCCTCGAGTAAACCTGCATGAGTACCACTAGAGCACCTGATGGCACCAAGCCCACAGCAGCGTGAACCACCTAAAAAAACACTAGCTATATATTTTTTCTTAACTTATTCTTAAGTATGTGGGATTTTAAGTAAGCCACACTTCAGTCAAATACCTAACACCTTTGACCTGCAACACAGCTGTCACACAACATTGTTTCAAAAGATTAACTTAACACTGTAAATTGGTAGGTAGATACCTACGATAAGGAACTTAGATTTTATATAAGATAGTGGCCGCCCGCGACTCCGTTCGCGTTGAAGTCGGTTTCCCGTGGGAATGAAAAGTTTTCCCGCGGTAAAAAGTACCCTATATGTTAATCTGATGTATAAGCTATAATACTGTAAAGTTTCATCAAAATCCGTCCAGTAGTTTTTACGTGAAAGAGTAACAAACATCCATACATCCATCCATCCATCCATCCATACATCCTCACAAACTTTCACATTTATAATATTAGTAGGAAGTAGGATAGGTACAATTACGACTGACAAAGCATGTTTTTCATAATAATAAGATTTAAAAAAACAGACACAAATTGAGATCTCATCAAGGTAGGGTAAATTCTCAAAAAAAATTATTTTAGTTTTCAATTTTTTGCCCCTGCTTTACGAATACGTAGACCTGGCACTTATCACTAGTACCATTTTTACGGTAGGTACCCAGATATCTTATTTTCTTTCGATATTTAATTTAATGTGGCTGTTCCGTAAGAAAAACAGATCGCAGATTCAGACGCTGATTACGATTCACTAATAGGTATATCTACCTAGTAGAAATGTTTTAAGTGAAATTTGCGTGTGGAAGTTTACGATTTTTAATACAACACGTTACATTTAACGTTATGGGTAATCGTAGCATAATTTGTTTCAAAAACGTGCCGTCATTAGATGAAGAATTATCGATTCCGGTTTAGCGAAGCGCTATGTTACGAAACTTGGGTAAAACCTGTTGGTGGCAGTCATACTTGAATGATGACGTCTTACATACTTTACGCGTTGTAAGTAGGTGAGCACCTACCTAAAGACTAACTTCTTTACAAAAAGTATGTGAATTGTTTGGATAACTGTCTATTTAAGTGTAGGTGTAGTAGTGTGTGCAAGGTATAAAATAAATTACATATTCTTATGTACATCAAACAACATATAAATTCGCTGTTTGATACCTATAACTTTTTTTTCAAAAAATATATTATTAACACAAGTATCAGTAGAAAAATGAAAAGTTTTGATAGCAAAACTTATTCTTATTCGTTAATTAATTTAATCAAATAAAATAGTATATTCTACTGTTGAAACAAGTGTTTGTTTTCAAAATATCATTTAATTAAAAGTATGCCTCAGTTTTCATGTCTACTTTTAAACACTTTACACATTTACATTACAAAGGGCACTTATGTTTAGTTTAAAATACATTAATTTTAAAGGTTAATTAATGGATTTATTTTGTTTGTTATGCAAACTAAACTTGTGAAATGCTCAATTTAGCTGTTTTTAGGTACCTATTATAAGAAAACTTGTGTGGCATATTTTATTAGGTGGCATGGTATTATTACCATAAATGCTAAGGGAATTTTATTAAACTTTTTACCTGCCACTATACATACTTAAAAACTTTATTAATACACAAGGACTTATTTTGATTTAAGAGTTAGTGTTTTAGTAATATCTGAATAAGTATGTCTTCTATACGAACAAAGTATATTCATATTTTAGTAGGTTTAGTTGTTTTTTTACCACACATACAAGCTAAATTGAGTAAAGTTTTTATTATGAGTAACTAGTAGCCGCCCGCGACTCCGTTCGCGTGGAAGTCGGTTTCCCGTGGGAATGAGATGTTTTCCTGCGGTAAAATGTACCCTATGTGTTATTCTGATGTATAACCTATATTATTGCAAAGTTTCATCCAAATTCATCCAGTAGTTTTTACGTGAAAGAGTAACAAACATCCATCCATACATCCTCACAAACTTTCACATTTATAATATTAGTAGGATAGCTACTGCATTGCTGCTAAGTATCATTAAAAACAAGTGTAGTGATAAAAGTAGGTACTCAAGGTCCATAGTCCATTATTTTATTGTCAGCATGGAGTAAAGAATAAATACGACAGTATTGAACAAAGTTGAAGGTCAAGTCTAAGGTGACTTGTGTTAGAAATACCTACTATTAGCATGGATGAAGAAGTAAAAGGATAGACAATAGCCATACAAAATAGCGTATACTTTTTTTTAGTTCTCAAACTTTCGATAGATGACATTACTAGTCTCAAAACACAAATTTGTATATTTTAACAAATTTTAGTTATAATACACCCGCTAGATGGCGTTGTAGTAAAACTATTTTGCTTCACACATTAAATTATTAAATCAATTGTTTTTTTAAGACCAATAAATGTCGATTTAAACCAAAAATTATAAATACAAAATTTATGATTTAAGTCGATTTTTTTTACTGGCATGAACAGAACTTGATAAAAGTGAAACTGACAAATTTCAGTCTACTTTTGCAAATGTCTACCGCCCGCAGTGTTCCCAACCTATAGTGAGGCCGTTTCCGTTTCTTTAAAATGTTTGATGATGTATTTTCGCTAAATTTATCAAAATATTATCGTATCCACTAAAATAGGTTCGAAAATGTAAGTATGAAAAAGTCTCCCAAATTAGTCAAAAATCTTCGTTCTATCTGCGTTAATACTTATTTGATATCGTTCTAGGCATAAAATAATAGTACCTACGGTTGTGAACACTGGGCCGCCCGGCCGGCCAGCCATACGTTTTCTGAACGGATACAAATTTATAAACGCGTAATAGGTTTTTGTATACTTTAAATACCCACCGATTTTTAGTAGACAAGACAATGATAATAGAATGAATGGTTATATACTTACTAGGTGTATCAAAATAAGTATAATGATTAAAATTGGGGAAGGCTAAGCTAAAAATAATACCAGACATCTTATTTTTTGAATGTGGTCTATTACAATTCCCAGAAAACTTAGCCAGGATAATCTATATGTGACCGTTTAACACATAGTATGTTAAACATGTGAATGTGAATGTACATTTTTTTATGAATAGAAACGTTATCTAGGAATAACAAAATTGATATTTGATTAAGCCCTAAAATATTTCTACACAAAAGTAGGTACGGTAAGCTGCAAGAGTCCATAATATAGTTCACATAGTTGACAAACATTATTGCATCCAGTGGTCATTTTCACACACACTAACGTTAATAAACTACTATTTTACTACTTCTTTCTTAATATCAACCTTAACTCGAAAGTTTTAAAGCTCAATATATTTTTATAAATTTTTGTGGTTGTTGCAACATTTTCTTAAAAACGAAGATGTTTTTTTCGGATCTCGTACACTCTAACCGACACCATTCTCAACCTTAATTTGAGAGACTTAAGGTCCAGCACTATTCTATAAAATATTGTGGTTGTTATTTTATTTCTTCTATTCGTCTATACGATCGCTAAAACAATCTAATGGTCTCATAATTTTTATTCTGAGTTTCATTAATTTTGCTGTTTAAGTCGTAAAGAAAGAATTAATAACTAAATGATGGTCAATAAACATAGAAGGTTAAATAAAAGTAGGATACTTTGATAAAAAACAGTTAGTATCCAAAAAAGTTTATATAAAATACTAGCGACCCGTCCACGCTTCGCAATGGTGTAACGACTTGTTCCCGAAACCCGGAATTTTGGCTAATTTAAAAAACTTTTTCTGCATGTTCTTTATTTACAAATTTAAATGAAAAAAAACCTAAAAAATGGCGAAAACCGCATTAAAATCTGTCAACTGGTTTAGAAGGAGATAGCGGACAAATATACAAACAGACAGAATTAGCGACTTGGATTTATACTACCTATGTAATGAAGAAGCTTATTTTACACTTGTTTACAAATATATTTAGGTAATGTTTGACATTTATAACAAAATGTTGTTTCCAAATATTTCATACTTACAGTAAATCGAGTCTCGTAAGGAGTTTGAGTAATATCATGTACTAGTGGCCGCGCGCGACTCCGTTCGCGTAGAAGTCGGTTTCCCGTGGGAATGCGCAGTTTTCACGCGGTAAAAAGTTCCCTTAATTCTTTCATACATATATTTTTGGTTTCTAGAACCGTTTTGGCAGCGCACGCAACGGAAGCTCTCAAGGATGAATATTTTTCCCCGTTTTTTTCTCATTTTCCATTATTCCTTCGCTCCTAATAGTTGCAACGTGTTGTTATATAGCCTAAAGCCTGCCTCGATTAATGGTCTATTCAACACAAAAAGAATTTTTAAATTCGATCCAGTAGTTCCTGAGATTAGCGCGTTCAAACAAACAAACAAACAAACTCTTCAGCTTTATAATATTAGTATAGATTGAGTCACTTGATATATAGCTTTCCGCCCTGCGTTTTCACGGTAAGGTAAATAGCTTTTCCCGTGGGAATGAGGCTATTTCCCGAAGTAAAGTTATCCTATTTTCTTCCCTGAGTGTCGAACTATCTCTATTCCAAAATCAAGACAATCGGTTCAACCGTTTTTACGTGAAACGAACATACCAACAGACAGACATACACATTTTCACATTTAAAATATTATATTTAGTAAGGATAGACATGGAAAAAATACCTAAAAGATGGCAAAAACCGCATTAAAATCCATTACGTGGTTTATCCACTTACCACGCTATCTTCTTAGCGGACAAACATACTTACAACAGACAAAATTGGATTTATACTATTATAATGATTATATGCATTTCGATAATACGCATTCTGTCCTGCATACTTATATTAGCTTGCATACTTATTATAAAACTTAGAAATCAACTTTATCAATCTCAACATAGGCGAACCACAAAGTATGAAACAAATGATTCAATCATTGTAGGATTTGGTTATTTTCGTTTTACACTCAATGTTCAACATGTTTTCATAGTTAACTCGCATTTCAACGAATGTATTTAAAAATGTTAAAGTTGACTAAAGTAAATAATTTGTTACAAATTATACATTTATTGTCAATGTGTGTGTAATTTGTAGACCTTACATTCTATAATGGACTATAGCATATAGGTACGTATAGATGTAGATGCGGCGACAAAGAAAAAGAAGCACTCGACAAAATCTAATTTTTAAACGTCACCTATCAACTTTGTGCAGCTGATTGTTTTTTTTAATGGCATCACTGGAATTTCGTATGAAAATGTTTATTGTATTAGCGCCATCTAGTTAATTTAGATTTATTTTTTCTACAAAACTAAATTGACCTATTTTAATGACAAATTGCTAGCGCCATCTAACCTTATAAATTGAAATGTATAGCGCCATCTAGATTTATACTACTTTTTTTCATATACGCTACTTTGTATGGCTATTGTCTATCCTTTTACTCCTTCATCCATGCTATTAGTAAAAACATGTTTTCATTTTTGTGAGGTA
Source organism: Emmelina monodactyla (assembly GCA_916618145.1). Lineage (NCBI taxonomy): Eukaryota > Metazoa > Arthropoda > Insecta > Lepidoptera > Pterophoridae > Emmelina > Emmelina monodactyla. The sequence continues at coordinate 6,033,222 of OU745304.1, read as the reverse complement.
TTAACAGTGTTAATAAGATGTTAAAAATCATACTCAATATGTAAAAATTACCTCTAAAATTGCAGCATTTTGGAAAATAACAACAGTCCATTTAATTTTATCCCAAAAAGTATCCAGTGTTCCACGATCCAAAAAGTGAATTAGACTTATACCCAATAAATATGTCCATCTGTAAAAAACATTCAAAAGTATTATTTCGCCATAAATTTAAGTGTAATAACAGGAGAAAGTAAAGGTTTATAACTAAGAATCATTACTTTCACCAATGTCAGAAAGTAGGTTCATTAAATGGGGTTAATTATAGAATTTTTGGTAATTTTTACATTCAGTTTTTTTTTATTAGTAAGTACCTATCTATTTATTATTTTGAAAACTTTGCTAGCAAGATAAATTTTCTCAAAAAACTTTCTGTTTACTTTTCATTTAGGTTAATCACGAAAGTTTTACTTACCCTAGAGTTTGTATTGTGTTATAGGCTATAAGATAAAATTTTCCGATTGTTGAAGGCTCCTTCGATTTTTTGGATATTTTTTCAGTCATGGTTTAAAACTAATACCTACACAGTGTACTTTTTACAACGCTTAACTAGTCTACTCTTTGAATTTTCAATTAAAAAATGCAAAAATAAAACACTACTTTCAACATTAAATTCAAAAATAAATATTATACTAGTTTTAAAAAATAAAGGGGAACTTTTTATAAGTTTGCGACACGTCGTTCGTATGTAATTTACAGAAAAGAAACTACACATAGACTAAGAAAAGACACTACGTACATTAATTTAATATACTACCTACTTACTTGTCACTACCGCCAAGCGAGTGGCGCCATCGTCGGTTCAGTGCCTGAAAAACATTGATATTTTATTACGATAGCGATTTTCTTTCTGAACATCGGCAACTCCCGGCAAAAAAAAATACTAAATGGATAAATGAAATATAACAAAAAAAACTTCTTTATAACATTGAGAAGGTACAGTCACAGCATACAGTAGAATTGAATTGAAGGTACAGAATTTCAAAGCTCCATATTTTTTCATGTGTACATGTTTTTGCAACAATACACACCTTAGATTAATAATCATTTATTTTTGACATTTTTAGAGAGCACATGTTTAAATTCTCTCTTTGCATACATAGGTACATTTCATGGCACTTGACTGTACGTTAGTCGACATAAAATTTTAAATAACGAAAATCACTATTCTGTAACAAGTAAACCGATTGGAATGGCTCCAAATACTGATTTCGCTATTCGTGTCTCAAAAAAGGTATTTTTTGTAAAAACAAAAAAAACAGAGAACACTATGCCAGATTCATAAACCCATTCACAACAGAAACCAGAAAAAAACTAGACTGGAAGTATAGATAAATTACATTATTATTCCTTGCATTAACTAAAATGACATTTGAATGTATGTAGGAAATTTAAATAGGTACTTAGGTAGCACTTTTTTTCTTTCACAAGGTGACAGGTAAAATTAAAAAGTAAAGAGATATACTATTTACATACTTTAAATAAAAATACATATACCTACTTAATTACATTTTAATAAATAATAAAAAAGACAAAAAATAATAAAACGCAATTTTTACCACCAAAAGGAAATTTGGCAGCGCCATAGAGTTTGCTGTGCATAGCTGTAGCTCGTAAGTTTCTTTACCACATTTTGAGTTTTTAATAGTTATAAGTGTTTATGAATTTTAGATAATAATAAAAAATGATATGGAAACTACAATACAGGCCTTTATTTATTTTTCAGTTTATACACAATGCTAAATTTTTTAAAAAGTATTTTATGAAAAAAATATTATTTAAAATAGATTTACAAGAATAAAGAAACGACTACTTAAGAAATCGACATAACTCGATTTCAGCATCTCATGGCACATTTCATAGAGGTCACAGACAACTTTATATTGTTTTTTGTGGTCTTTGTCACAAATTAGGGATGGAGCTTAATGAAAAATAATTTATTAAATAAAAATTGATGTTTTTAGAATCGATTATAATAAAAAAAACGATTTTATTAATATTAACAATAAAATATCATCAAAATAATAACCAATTCTAAACTAAAAATTTAAGGCAAGGTTTATTTATTACTTATTTTCGTTCTATTTAACGTTTTATTTATCATCTAAAAAACTAAAACAAAAATCAAATAATAAAAAAATATCAAATAACAAATAATAGATGGTAAATCAAAAAATCTATTTATTAAAAATCGATTAATATAACTATGAAAATCGATTATTTTTTTATCATACCTATCACAGACAACTAAACAAACAAACATTTTCCTGTTTTCTTTAAAAAATTTGCCTAATTCATAATTTCAATGCAAGCAATAAATCAAAATACAACCATATATTTCAATTATTGTCTGTAAATACAACCGAATAGTTAAACACACGCGGGGTTTTTACTTTAATAGTTCTTAACTCTATATGGATGGAGGTTAATTTTTGTTTACCTAGGTTTTCCTTCCTTTATCTGTGTGTGTATGAATCGGAAACAATATTTAGCTGGCTTGTCACTTGCTAAGACCTGCATTTATCATCATAATGCTGTAAACAAATAAATAAATTATATGAAAATGTATTTTTATGAACGTTTCTGTGTGTGGCTAGGCCACCTAAAATTGTCCAGAGTAATAATTACAGTATCTATAATATTATTTATAGTACCTTTAGTAACACATTACTATTTAGCCAAGGTAAGCAAATATTTTTAATTAATCTGTAATTTATAATTGGGATCCTGATAAATTATTACAGATACCAAATTTTACTTAGATTAAATCCTAAGGTGATTGATGCAAATAAATAAACAACATGTTTAATTTACAATAAATGTTCAAAGAGATACAAATTGTGCATGACGACCTCTGTGGTGCAGCGGTATATATACCGGACTGCTAAGCAGATGGTTCCGGGTTTGATCCCCGGTCGGGCCAATTTCGTAAAAATGGTTTTTCGATATTGGCTAGTGTCTGGGTGTAACTAGGTTCTCCCCTAGTCCATTGTGTGGTACCCTATAATACAAGCTTTGCTTAGTTTAGGGCCACACTGTTGGTGTGTCAGTCTGGAGATTTAAAAAAAAAAACTATGTTGCACAAATATTTTTAAGTATTATTAATAGTTTAGATACCGATTTATTCATCATCAACCATTACCTTTTCAGTATGAAACATCTTCTATCTCGTTTGATAACAACCCAGTGAGGGAGTCTTTGGAAGCTCTTGGTGATCTAACTAATCTAAATGCAGCAGATTTAAAAATAAGAATAGAAGAAATGCTCAGAATAAAGGTTTGTTACCTATATGATGTAAAATATTTTATAACAAGCTATTGTTTTTAAGCACTAGGATGGGACCATTTTAAAATTCTATTTACTGATAAATAAGCACAGATAAGGTTTACAGTTATAGAGATTTGTAAGCTTTTGTAGTCTTTACCTTGAAGTATTCTAAAATTATATATCAAAGAAGAAACATGTTTTCCACATCATCTCCTTTGTCATTAGAAGTCATGCAACTACATTGAATTGTACCTTTGCAAAGTTCAGGTAGCTGTGAGAAACTGACTGCATAATTAGATCACTAAAATGTGATACAGTTGATCACTTTTAAGACATGTTGTGTTAGGCGTCAGTCTCGACGGAGCTGCGAGAGTTGGAAGCGCGGCGCGCGCGGCTGCAGCACGAGGCGGCGGCGGCGGCGGCGGCGGCGGACAGCGCCCGCGCCGACCACGCGCGGGCCCAGCAGGAGTTGCAGCGGCTGCGCGCGTCCGCTGACCAAGCCCGCCTCGCGCAACTAGACGCCATGCGCCGCGACGCCCCCGTCCTCGCGCCTCCCCTCCGACTACTCCCCTCGCAACCCCCCTCCCCCAACCCGCCACCCAACCCCGCCGACGAAATCCACTGCACGATGCACTCCTGCTTCGACTACTCCCGCTGCGCCCTCACCTCCGGCTTCCCCGTGTACTTCTACGAGCCCGACGAGCACTCGCTGTTGGTCGGCGCCGAGGTCGACGGCTTCCTCAAGACCTCGCTCAAGCAGGTGCTGGGCGCGAACCCGCACATCACTGCCGATCCCAACATAGCCTGCGTTTATGTCGTGCTCATTGGCGAGGCGTTCCCGGTAGACAAAACTAAAAGGTTACAATAAACAAAATATTCTTATTTATTTGTGTCTCTAAATAAATACGTTATGTGGATTTTCATTTATCAGTGCGAATGAGTTGGATTGGAAACTAAACACGACTGCGCTAAAGAAGCTACCGTATTGGGGCGGTGACGGTCGGAATCATATTCTATTATCCGTGTCTCGGCGAGAGTTGGCGCGGCCCCGGGGAGTGATCGGGGGAGTGGGGAGGGCCATGATCGCACAAGCGCACTTCCCACTAGGACGGTATAGACGAGGCTTCGATCTGATAACTCCACCGGCGCTGGGTCCCCCGTCTGGAGATGTGTGGAAAGATTGCGAGCCGATCGCACCAGCGAGAAGACATTATTTGCTCAGGTTAGTTTATTCACAACTATGATGGAATATGGACCAAGCAAAGCATCTTCTTTAGCCCTATTTCTTAGTGGAAAATGTGTAGGATGATGACCGGTACGCAGTTTCCAGGGTTCGCAGACGCCGTTAGACGGTGAGGCGGGAGAGGCAGACCGAAGAGTGATCGGTGCTTTAAATAAAGCTGCAGAGGGGGCGGGCGGTGAGCGAGGGGCGGAGAATACGCTGGCGCTGATAGAGTTGCAGTGGCAGTGTGAACCAGGGGTCGAGGCCGCGCCACCGGGGGAGTGGGCACTCTGTGGTGAGTATACGAAATCAAGCTTAGAAACATGATAAAAGAAAGAATATCACAAATTTCGAAAGGTCCTTCTTCTCTAGTTGAAATCCATCGTTAAATTAATACCTTTTAGGGCTGGTTTTTCAAAGGTAAGATAAATTTTATCTGACAGAAAATCAGTATATTTTCGTTGCATGTCATCTATACATTTTTGACTTATATACAGGGTGATTGGTAATGCGATACATTCCTTCTAAGAGGTAAAAGTAGAGCTTATTTGCAGTCAATTAAGTCATATCAAACCATGTCCGAAAATTGATAATTTCTGAGATATGCAACATTTAAGATTTTTTATAAAAAACCCCATTTTCGAAGTTAAAATGAATCCTTTTAGTGAAAATTGCAAAATTAAGTTTAATTTTTTGTTGTTTTATGGTAGCTTGATAACTAAAATAATATTTTAGATTCAAATTTGCTATAAAAATAATCGTCCTTATTTTAGAAAAAGTTAAGAAACCAAGAACATATTTAAAAAAAGTTAAGTCTTATGGTAATTAAAAGCGTTTTTCTAAAAAAAGTCCAAATAATGTTGCGTACAAATTTCATGAAAAGACTTCCCTAATTTATTAGCTATTCAAAAAGGTATATTTGACATACTAAAACTAAGTATTTGATTGACAACTCTACTAATAAAAGAAGTAACCTCTCTCTTAGAACAAGTCTACTTTGTGGTTACAGCGCACTTTTGCCGTGTTTTCTTTGTTTGATGTCGAAGTCTTGCACAGGGATTATGCAATAACATTTAAGATCTGCCGTTAAATAAATAAATTTTCTGAAAAGCCTTCAAGTGTGTAGCTTTTACGGTTAATTAGAGAAAAAGAGTATGCTGAGTGCGGAAAAAGTTACTTCTATTAAAAGAAAGAAAGCTAACTACATCTTTTTCATTAATCACTACACATCATGTAACTTCTTAGATTTACGCGATCACTTGAAATTAAACTAATTTTTAACGGGTTTTACGCGTTTATTGATTTTTTTTTATCCGACGTTTCGACGTTTTTGCAAATGTTTGACGTGTACATAGAGTGTAGTAAAAAACTATTTTCGAATTCACCGCCATCTGTTTCGTAATTTTCTCGCACAATTTGCCGGGTTCACACAATAGGCGCTGACGGTTCTGCTTTTCTGTCTGCTGGTTGTTCTTTTTTATTTTACTAAGTATTGGACCCCACGTTGGTGACAGTTTCCAACCATCTTCTCTATTGAAGTTAGGGTGATTTTTAATTTTAATAGTTTCTCTTACCAACCTAGGAATGTTCACAGTTGGGCTTATCCATGGAATGTTCACAGACTGCAGATTTTGTATAGCGACGGACGGTTTTTGACATTAGCGATATTTTCTTTTATACGAGTTGACACGTTCCGTTTCGTTTGACCGATGTATGAGAGCCCACAGTCACAGTCAATTTTATAAACGCCTGGGTCTTTTGTAAAGGGATGCTGCTTTTAACTGGACGAAGATGGTGGCTAATCTTACTGTGTGGCTTGTATATAGTTTTTATTGAAGCCCGCTTTAGAATGCCCCCAATTTTGTCAGTAACACCCAGTGGCGGATTTACATTTTTGCCGCCTCTAGGCTTTTAATTTTTTGCCGCCCCTATGAAATTTAATGCCCTCAATTGCATATAACATAACGCTCGTTCTATCTGCTACATAGTTTTTTCTTAAAAGCTGAAGTTGTAAAATACGACTTGCATTATCAGTTTCTTGTTACCTGTGATTGAACTTTTTTTTAATTTTTTTTATCCTATTTAACAAATCTATGATATTGAATCGTCGTTAAAGTAAGGGTGGCCAAATAAAGTAACGCCTAAAATTTTTTGCACAATTTCCCATTCCGGGTTTTTATTTTGTTTGAGATTTTTGGCACAATTATTTTTTGAAAAATTAGGCCAATATCAAAAAAAGCAAAAGGTTTTTTTATTTCATTTTTGCTTCTAGCTCTTTTCGAACTGCGCATTTATGCACAAAATAATCAGTCTAATGAAAATTCATGGAATTACAAAAAAGTTAGATCTTCAGTTGAGAAATTAAAATCTGTTTAGTAGGTAAGTTATCATTAGATGTTTCAACATAATATTAAAATTCTAAAGTGGTAACAACTAAGTAGTAAGTAGCTTTACAAATTGCATTTGACCCTTAGCTTTCATAATATTAATAATGCCTTCAAACAGCGAGGCAAATATTTTGTAAAATATCATTTTGTTAATAAAAAAGATTTTTCTGGATTATTATTATAAAGATTATTTTGCAAACCAATTTATTTTATAAAATGCTGAAAACTAGCCCAAAATAACTTGATAAGCTCAGTAAATAGCCAAAACTTTTTTGTACAATTTCCGTTTCCGGCTCACTCATTCGATTTTTAAAAGCTTTTATTAATTCTAATTCTAATCTTGAAAATTCAATTGGTAACTTACTTAACATAATTTCACAACTTAAGTTTTTTTTATAACTTCCATTAATTTTTATTATCATTTTTAATTATTCAGTCTGATACAGTTGAATTTGCATAAAAACTTCAAAAATCTTAACTCGGAAACTACACAAAATTGTAGAACATACATAGAAGTGTTGCAAGGACCATTTATCACTAAGTATAGAAAAAGAAATTTGTACGTCACTTTTCTGGCCACCATTTTGCTTTATAAGAGTATACATTGTGTAAAGACAATGTATAATGATAGTCGCAGTTTTTGGCTCGATAGTTTTGGCAGATGATGCTACTATTATAATGTCAATTACATAGGAATCGTATCAAAATACAGTCAATTTAGTGCTTAGTGCTGTAATAGACGCTACCACGCACGCAAACGTGTAAAATATTTCGTTTTTAACATTAAATTCATGTGGTATGGTCGTATAAAAAACTAAGCTTAAGCAAGGCTTTACCATAATCCCTACTATCCCTACTAATATTATAAATGCGAAAGTAACTCTGTCTGTCTGTCGGTCTGTCTGTCTGTCTGTCTGTCTGTTACGCTTTCACACCTAAACCACTGAACCGATTTTGATGAAATTTGGTATAATGAAAGAACTGAACTTGGGAAAGGACATAGGGTACTTTTTACCGCGGGAAAACTTCTCATTCCCACGGGAAATCGACTCCCACGCGAACGGAGTCGCGGGCGGCCACTAGTCAGTTATAAAATTTAAGTCTATTTTCCTCTATGTATGTTTTTGATCAAATTAAAAAAAGACAAATCTGCCGCCCTCTAGAATCTGCCGCCCTAGGTTCCAGCCTACTCAGCCTAGTGGTAAATTTACCACTGGTAACACCCTTTATGTAAGGCTGGTCTACGTTCAACTGTGAGTGGTTTGTCGCGGTTACTGCGACGACGACGTGGTGGTTTCAAGTCGTTGTCAAGATGGCGGTGAACTCGAAAATAGTTTTTTACTATACTCTATGTAGACGTCAAACATCTCAGTCTACCCGTGACCACGGCATTTGCAAAAATGTCAAAACGTCAGATAAATAAAAAAATAATTCAATAAACGCGTTTAACCCGTTAAAAATGAGTTTAATTCCAAGCTCTACACATCATTTGTTGTTTTTTATTTGGTCGATGTCGCCAGCTATTGTGGTGGTTGCTAGATTTCTGCGAAAAACATCTATCATTTCTTCGTCTACTTCGCCAAACTCGAGGTCTACTAGATTCACTTGTTCGGGCGGATACAAGCTTTATTTTTCTGTGACGTCGATACGTCCCCGAAAACACTCCAATGTTTGACACACGTCGATTACGGAAACGCAACAAGTACTTTTTTTGGCTGTAACAGCGTTGCCGTTACACAATCCGTAAATAAGAAGAATGTCTGTGTATTCTTCATTACAAAAGGCCCTTGCCCACAGCAATTTTTTGTAGCGATGCTGTCGTGCGTTCGCATCAATACCGTAGACTAGCAGTCGCTGACTGTGTGCCTTCATAGCCACGATTCAGTCGCGATGCTTTAGTATTGTCTTAGCATCGATACAGTTGCGATAATGTAGCGCGTTGCAAATGCGACTAACATGAGTTTATTTAACACGCGACAGCATCGCCACAAAAAGTCTTCTGGCAGGGATCCTAAATTATAACATTTCAAGAGTTCTTAATGAAAATATGTAGTTAGTTTTCTTTTAATAGAGTTCACTTTTTCCGCGCTTATCACTTTTTTTTCTATTTGACTGCATAGGCTGCACACTTGAAGCTTTGGCTTTTTACAAAATAGATTTATTTAACGGCAGACCTTCATATTGTTATTGCATTATCCCTGTGCGACATCAAACAAAGAAAACACTGCAAAAGTGCGCGGTAACCACAAAGTAGAGGCGTTCTAAGAGGCAGGTTACTTCTTTTATTAGTAGGGTTGTCAATCAAATACTTAGTTTTAGTATGACAATTGTACCTTTTTGAATAGCTAATGAATTGGGGAAGTTTTTTTTATGTAATTTGTACGGACTTTTTTTTAGAAAATTGCTTTTTATTGCCATAAGATTTAACTTTTTTAAAAAGTTGTTCTTGGTTTCTTGACTTTTCTAAAATAAGGACGATTATTTTTAGCACATTTAAAATCTAAAATATCATTTTAGTTATCAAGCTACCATAAAACAACAAAACATTTAACTTAATTTTGGAGTTTTCACTAAAAGGATTCATTTTAACTTCGAAAATGTATTATAAAAAACCATAAAAAACCTAAATTATAAAAAACCTTAAATGTTGCATATTTCAGAAATTATCAATTTTCGGACATGGTATGATATGACTTAATTGACTGCAAATAAGCTCTTCTTTAACCTCTTAGAAGGAATGTATGACATTACCAATCACCCTGTATATGAACTGTCAATGAAACTGAACTGACTATTGAAAAATCAGCCTTTATTCTCCGTCACTGTGTAGGCACGGAGCGTTCCCGCCGCTCGCTGTTGTCTCGTTCGACGTTCGCGCTGCTGCCGGCGACGCGCGCGGACAGCTCGGCGTTGTTGCTGGCTCGGTTGTACGAGGCGATCCGAGCCGCCGCAATACCGCTGCTGCTGGTCACGCATAACACGCACCTGCCCTTTGATGAGGTAGGTACACCATGCAGACATTGAAACATCAGGTACAGAGTGTTCCCGCCGCTCGCTCTTCTATTATTATATTCTCAACAGGTGATAGACTGGGACCGCGCGGTGCTGACGGTGCCGGCCGCGCGCGCCGCGGAGTTGCCGCTGCTCATGCGGTCCATTCCCGACGCGGACCTGCTGCAGATGCGCCGACAGGGACGAAATATATGGGAACGGTAAACTTTGTGTTTATGTCTATCATTCACTTCAGTAATCAACATTTAAGAATTGTTGCAAACACTTTCTTCAACACGAATCTCAAACCAATTTATTTTAATAAACTCTTTAAATAAACTACATAATTAAATTCAAGTATCGTAAATAACATTTAATCGTATATTTCGCATTTAGTCACCTTGATGATCATGAGTTGCTCATGCAGTGGCGGATTTACAGATTTGCCGCCTCTAGGCTTTAAATTTTTTGCCGCCCCTATGAAATATAATGCCCTCGTTTGCAACTGTATTATGCACGGTCTATTTGTTACATACTTTTTCTTTAAAGCTGAAGTTGTAAAATACCGACTTGCATTAACAGTTCTTTGTAACCTATGATGAATGAAGATTTTATTTCTATTTTTCACTTAATCTTATGTCCACGGCTCGAGATATTATGGCCAAACTACAAATATTCATGTTTTTTTTTCTTGTCTTAAATTAATAGCTTACACCTTTATAACATAGAAAAAAATATTAAAAGGCTTCAAAACACTCTAGATATTTTAAAAAACGAAATTTAAAACATTGAAAAAATTAGAGCAGTTGAAACGCCGCCATTTTGCGCGCGCTTTGCGTGACGTCACACGACACGTCCAGTGGGACTTTACTATGAACTTTTCAGTTATTTCATACATATTTACAGTTTTAATAGCTTTAAAACCATGGAAGAAGCCAAAAAATTATCTTATAAGTATTGCATAGTACCGGAGTGCACAAATACTATTCGAAAAACACCCGAGAAAGTGTTTTTTTCGTATTTCAAGTGATGCGAAAATACGAAGACATATAATATCCCCTAAATCTTGTTCATATTGTTGTGAAGATCATTTTAACGAAAGTATACTTTATTTATATACAGCTAAATGTGAATTAGTAAAAAGTAAGTTTTGCATTAGCTATTGAACATTAGAAAATTCGGTATAAAATTAACCTACCCTATAAGAAAAGATCAGTAGCTAAAACTTTCTATTAAAACTTTATTCCTGTTGTGGTTTTACGATTTTTTTATGGTAGTTGATTTATTCCAGGTAAAGGAAGATACAGAAAATTATATTGAATACAATTTAATAAAAGAGCAAGGAGAAAAATGTACTCTACGGTTGAAGAAAGGAGTTTTGCCACATATATTTTTTTTATGTAAATGTTTTGGTGTATTTTAAGTAAACTGCTGTGTGCATTTATGAATAAAAATCTATATTATGGTCTTAAATATACTATGAAACATCCTCTGATCTCTGCGCTCGTATAATCGGGTTTCGATGCTGTCTGCGCGCCTACGTCTTTTCTATAGCAATACGTCTCAACTTCATATTTGGTCTAGTTTTTGTTTCTTTTCTTTGTATAACTTCACTTGCCAACCAACAGTTGAACACGCAACATCAAATTGTAAACCACATTAAATCGAATATCAAAGAAGAATCTGTGGTTGTCATTTGCTGTACCACCACAACCCACATCGCGCCTTGGAGACGCGACAGATGCAAAATTATATGCTATCATAAATGCACCTGTTCTCGGTAGATTGTCCTAATGTGCTATGACAGAACCAGCTTCAGTCATCGTCAAAGATTCACTACCAATCTAAACTAAACTTCATTACAATCAGCACAAGAATATAGATTAAATTTATTTATTTTTTTCACAAAAACTTGTAAAACAGTATAAGTTTCGACGCTGATGAATGCAATGTCGTGTCAGATGACGTCACATTACGTTCGACCAATGGTGGCCCGTTTTGGAAGTTTGAATTTCGCTCCCTTATTTTGCACTTTTTAAATATTATTTTAGGGGTTTAAATAATAAATAAATTAAAAAAAACTTTTGCATCATAATATAACGATAATAAGTATTCAAGAAAAAAATATTTTAGGCCATTTAAAATTTTATGCATATCCCCTATTGCCCAAAACCCATAGGCAATAATTGCAAAAATATATTTCAATGAAGTTAAAAGAAATTTTAATCAGATGATTTGTGGGAGGTATTCATGAATAGAAAATGGTTAAAATTTTGAAATCGGTCGCCTGATTTAGGGGTTTTGAGGGGTTGGGGGGGGGGGAGGTGTCTGAACCCCCCCTGACCATTTTCAGCTGCCGGAAAAAAAAGGGTGCGCCAAAAAAAACATTTTTTTTAAAACCCCTCAATATGGCGACCTTTATATGTATAAAAACAATTTATATGTATAAAAACTCGCTTCAATCATGAGTCAACGGAGTCCCGCGCGGGACTCCTTTTTCTGGCAGTTTAAAAAAAGTAACCTAACTAACCTAACCCATTGATGTCGGATTGTGTCAACTCGGAGTAAGACATTGCTATTAATTACCTAAGAATTATGTAAACACACTTAATAAATACAATCTGATTACCTCGATTGTATTTAAAATTAAGATTGTAGAAAGATTGCGTTCCGATTCACGCAATGGAGAATGTTACTAGGTATGCCAAATCGCTTGAAATTTTGTCTCAGTAAAGCCTGTATGCATACAAATACACTAGTTTTTGTTGTAATCAAAAATACCCAGTAGTTTTGATTTTATAGGCATTCAAAGTTTCGAAAAATATCAAGTCCCGCTAACAGTCACGTGACCGCTTGTGACGTATTACCACAACGCGCCAGCGGTGGCGCATATAGCTGGCGCAGTATTTTATTTAATTTTTTAATTTATTTAACATTTAATGTATTATTTTTTTGTGTTTTCGGTCGCGTATTAGTAAATATAAATATTATTCGTTATTATACGTTAATAGTAAATATTATTCTATTAATAAATTGGATATAGGATTCGAAAAAAGGTAATCGTGTAATCTATCTATAAATAGATAAATTAATGACTGCGCATTATTTATCAAGAAATAGTGATTTTGTTGCCGCCGAAATGTTTGATATGTTAACCATACAAAATAACCAACATAATAAAAATACTAATGGAAGAATGCAAGTCCAATAGTAGAAGTAGGTACCTACCTAGCTATCATTATTTTTTTTACGTTAAAGACAACAAATCATGTATCATAGTTTTGTAGCTATAGGTAGGTACGTCCTTCTAATATTATAAATGTGAAAGTTTGTGAGTATGGATGTATGAATGTTTGTTACTCTTACACGTAAAAACTACTGCCCCCCAAGTCAAGTGGCGAGTGATATTTGCGATAGCGAGTGAATAGAAAAAATATGTATGAAACTGTCAAATTGCAAGGTTGTCAAAAATGACAGTTTCATACAAATTTATTCTATTCACTTGCTATCGCAAATATCACTTGCCACTTGACTTGGGGGGCTGGACGGATTTGGATGAAACTTTGCAGTACACATCAGAATAACACATAGGGTACTTTTTACCGCGGGAAAACTTCTCATTCCCACGGAAACCGACTTCTACGCGAACGGAGTCGCGGGCGGCCACTAGTATGTATACAAAGATACCGCTCTTCTAAGTAAATTTAAATAAATACATGCATTGATTTAGTAATAACTAGCTTTAGTTAGCAGCTTCGCCCGCGTTTCCCTCGGGAACTGTACATTTTCCCAGGATTAAAAAAAGCCTATGGATTATTTCAGTCTTCTTCCAGATCCGTTCAGTACTTTTTGTGTGAAAGATAACAAACACAAACACAATCTTCCGCGTTTATTATATTACTAGGAAGTAGGATACCTATACGATCTAAATGTAGTTGAACGTTACAGATGCACTTTACCTTTACTATTTTATATAAGTAATTTAATTTATTTTTTATTGCAAATGTAGATGATATGAACTAAACCTTTTTTATTTATTTTTATTGTTACTAACAAATTGTTTAATGGTATTGGTTATGTTCAAGTTAAAAGATTTGGTGATGTATGTATGTATCCTTTGGAACTGTAAAAAACAACTTTTCCTGCGAATTGATAGTTGTATTTTTACATTTAGGCACAACACATGATTTCCTAGCAGTTGGATTAGACATTTTTAAAAGTATTTAGGTTTAATTTAGACGACAAGTGCGCGCGACCGCGAGCGTACTGAGTGAGCTAGACCGAGCCAGTTGTGGTGTGACGTCACACCGCCACCGGCAGCCGCGTCGTGCGGTAGCAACTTATTTTACTTATAAATCGAAAACTAATTGACGCATCGAAATAATTCTTTCACCAGTATTTTTTATTTTTGACAGAGAATATGAAGAGGTAATAATCAAAATTTGTTAACATTCTCCATTGTGCAAGTATTTAGGAAATTTTGAATTTTTTTTCAAAATATTTAGACGCGACTCCGGCAGCCAAAATTACTTGTAGGGGGTTCAGACCCCTCCTCCCCACCCCCCACAACCTTTAAATCAGGCGACCGATTTCAAAATCCAACCCTAGAAAATACATAGAGTTTACAGCATCTTTGTTGGAATTCTGAAGAGAAATTATATTTGACTAATCTATGATTTTGAATCGTCCGTATATACAGGGTGGCTAAAAAAGAACCGCCCAAACATTTTTTTAGGTGTCTAGTGGTGAGATGATTCTGAAATACCATCATGATCTTGCATAGTCTTCGAGTTAAGAATTTGTTTAGGATTTTTGCAAAATTTTTACTTGAAAAATTTGGTCAATGTCTTAAGAAAATAAAAGGTTTTCATATTGCTCTTTTTGCTTTCTAAATTTATTATTTATTTATTTATTTATCACACAACTAACATAATACAGCATTGGTGACAATGTCTGAAAGCCTTAATTAGGTTTGTCTAGACATATAAGTTCTCATTAGGTACATTACATATTTGTGTCTTACTTATTTCAAAATTAAAATTTGTTTACACTATTTACATGAGTTTACAACTCGGTCATTCAAATAAAGGTATTGAAAAACGACGCAATCTATCTATCTCTCGCTCACCACTATATTGTGTGAGCGAGAGACAAACAGAAAAATCGCCATCCTTAAATGACCGAGCTATACATACAAATACACTACTTTTGACCTAAATGCTCTTAAATTTTTATTATTATTTTTATTTGCCGAGCGTAGTATTAAATTACACAAAACAGTGCAGCGACTTACAATTATCTGGCAGTGTTGTTGTTATTATCTGATTCTAATGGAATGAAATGCCTTACAAGAATTAGTAGTGGTCGAACAAGTTTTACGCGTCAAGTTGTGAGTGTGTGCGCTGAGTAGGGTGACCAATCTTATGCAACACTAATCCAATGCAGCGTAATATTATTGATTTGGTAGGAATAGTATGTGCATTCGTTTTAATTATTCATAACATTAAAAAGTAAATAGAAAGATATACACTCACTTAAATATATAGTTATTTACTTACTTATTTTAATTCTTTAGTTAATAAGTTTGGCTAGGTAGTATATTTTTAAGTTACGTTTTATATTATTATGCGTGATTTTATTTTTTAAATCTAAAGGTAAGCTATTGATGAGATGAGGAATTAGATATTCTGAGGTTCTTTTACCATACAGATTTTGGAATTTCTGTGTACATAATTTTTTATTAGTTACGCTCCTAGTACATATTGGATGGCTTTTAACTGTTTGAATTTCCGTGCGAAAGTACTGTTCTACGAGTAATGTAAATTCAACTTTTTGATGAATAGGAATCACTCCACAGTATTTAAAAAGACCCATGGGGTCTTCCCTATATTTATTTCTAATTTTTATAGGTAAATCTTTTCGAACTGTGCATTTATGCATAAATTAATCAGCCTAATTAAATTAATTAAAGTCACAGTTGATTTTGCAAGAAAGCTTTAAAAATCTTAACTCGGAAAATACGTAAAATCGTAGAACATACATAGAGGTGTTTCAGGGATCACTAAACACTAGTAACCAAAAAAAATTTTTGCTGGCCACCCTTTTAACTTAATAGCAGTATCAATTGTGTTAAGACTACGTATCATGAAAGCTGGTAGACGCAGATTTGGCTCAACAGTTTTGGCAGATGTTGCTACTGCCATAGTGTCAATTTCATAAGAACATAAAATGCCGTTCATTCAGTACTGTCAAAAATGCTGCCATACCATGACTATAATAGCCGCTACCGCACGCGAACGTGTAAAGTATTTCGTTGTTTAACATTAAATTCATAGATTGTGTCGTCGTTTATTTTTTTTAGATTTGCATCGTTTATCTATTTCCTAACTACTTTAGCAAGGCTTAACCATAGACAAAAACTATTAAAAATAATCCAACAAGATAATAAATAACTTTACTTTGGAATGTTTAAGAATGGAGATGGAACACTCAAAATGGCTTGAAATTACTCACTTGCAATATGTTAAGACCATTTTTCTCAATGTATGTTTTTGATCAAATAAAAAATAGAAGCAAATCTGCCGTCCCTTAGAGTCTGCCTAACAAAACAAATCAAAAGGATAATAAAATTTTCTTTGGAATATTATAATAAGTTAAAAATGGAGATAAATGACACTCAAAATATGTTGAAATTACTCACTTGTAAAATGTTAAGACTATTTTTCTCTAAGTATGATTTTGATTAAAAAAAAATAGAAGCAAATCTGCCGCCCCCTAGAATCTGCCGCCCTAGTCTCCAGCCTACTCAGCCTAATGGTGAATCGTGGTGGATGTGTTCATGAATCAATCATTCAATCAATCAATTCAATCTCACTCAAAATCCAAGGATCTTCTCTATACCCTTAGCCCAGAAACGTATCCTTTTCTCTCTTCATATTGCGACTAGTCTCCCTTGGTTCCACCAGCTACATGTCGTCGCTGCAGGCGGCGTGCGACTCGCTCCTCTCCCTGGTCCGCACGCGGCTGCGGCTGCCCCCCGCGCCCGCGCCGCCCGCCCCCGCCCCCCCGGCGTTCGGCGCGTCGCACGCCCCCCCGCGCCCGCAGCCCCCGCAGGTGGACTCCGCCCCCGACGAGACGCTGGGGCCGCTGGAGCCGCCCTTCCCGAGCCCGGCGTATATGAGGAACTTCTCGATAGGATTCGTTAACAAGTAAGTTCGAAGGAAAAACTAAATCTGGTAACAGTAAGTAAATAGTAGGTATAGCTATTGTGTGACCGCAACCATGTACCTAGTCTGTATTTCAGGCCTACCATCAACTTTTAGTTTGCGATTCAATTCCGATGCTATCCAGTTTAGGTTCCTAAACTGAATCGCTAAGATTCGTACCATGAAGTGTTTAATGGTGAGTGGCGTTTGAATCGCACACGGAGGAACGAATGAACGAGATTTGTCTGTGGTCCGCAATGTGAGAAAGAAATGACGCTCTACAGTCGTTGCTTAATTCTATCTCTTTCACTCGATGTAAATAAGTTGCGTTTCGAAACCTAGTAATACGGTTGGTAAAGGTTTATTTATGAAAAAAAATACAATATACATTTTAAAATTGTACTATAGTCTATTCGCGTTAAGAAAATAGTGAGTGATCGTTGTCAGCCGGCCTGGCCACGCCCCCCAGCCAAGTAAAATGCTAGAAATTAAAAAGTCGAGTTCACAGTGACCAGTTGAAGTCTGACCTTCGAAGAAAACGGTTGTGGATTTTGCGTGACTTGTCCAACGATAAATTTTGAAAAAATGAATACTTCACCAATTCCAAAGAATAAAAGTGGATCAATAATCCATAGTGGAGAGAGACACATCATTTACAATGTTTATAAGTACTTTAAATTGTGTGATTTAAATGCAACTGCGGAAAGCACAGTCATAGAAACAGCAAGTGCATGCGGCATGTCCGAAAATACTGTTTATAATTATTATTTTTCTTTCGTACTTTTACTCCACTGTGAATACACCCTTATCCTGTAGTTGTCACTATTTTCTTAACGCGAATAGACTGTAGTTAGCATCAAATTATACCACATTAAACTATTTTTAGCACTAATTAAATGATAGTAATTTATTTAATAGTCTGTTTAGTGTTGTCGTAAAAATGTTAAAAATACTTTTTTTAACGCACATTCACTCATATTTGATTCGACAGGTATTATTCCTGGCTTGCCAACTTAGCCCCAAGTTTTTTTTTAGGGTCGTAAATATTTTCATAAATGCTCTGCTAATCACAATTTTTACCCTTTTTTTTACATATACTTATAAAACCCACTAAATATTGAACTGAAATACGTATATTCTCACTATTTTTAAAAAGTATATAAGTAACTATTTTCACAAAACGATTCACTTCACGCAACGAAACAAGCAACTTTTTTTAGGTTGAAATGTCACGTCATGGTACACATCTGCTTGCAAAAGAATGAACTATTTCATCTGAATCGCTTACAAACTAGCGACTCAATTTAGGTTTGTTTAATTAACTTCGTGGTACGAATAAGCGAAGCAGTTCAGTTTAGGTCCTAAACTGAATCGCAATAAGAGTTCATGGTAGGCCTCCTGTTCACCTGTTTCTGTTGGCAGGTACTCGGCCTGGAACGAGTGGTTCAGTCCGTGGTGGCTGTACCCGCAGCTGCCGTGGGACCCCGCCGTGACGTCGGAGGCGAGGTTCGCGGGCTCCGGCGCCGGCTTCCGGCCGCTGGGCGGCGGCGCGGGCGGCGCGGGCGCAGAACTTAGCGTGGCACTCGGTGAGTTTACTTAGTGAGGCGAGGTTCGCGGGCACTCGGTGAGTTTATACAGGGAGGGAGTCACAGAGTCAACTTTGAGAGGTACTTTGAGTATACCCCCGGTGGAGTATCTACTCGTGATCCACTTTCATGTGAGTTAGCTGTTCATTCATAATAATAAATTATATTAGTTAAGAGTCCATTAACAGCAGTTTTTTTTCTTATTATGGCAAGAATAAGAATGGCAGCTTATTTAAAAATGGAATATTTGTAATTTATTAACATTTTTATTATTCATTTTGATTATAGTCTACGATCGTCACTTTATTATGGATATTTTTGTATTGTGCCAGGTGGTGATCGGCCGCGGGAACAGTTTACGATCGTGATATTGACCTACGAGAGGGAAAGTGTTCTCGCCGCTGCTTTGACTAGACTCCGACATCTACCATATCTCAATAAGGTAAGCACCAACAAAAACAATGCTGTCACCGACCCTTTTGTCTTTTCATGTATAAGGCATTTAAAGTTTTGTTATCTTTATTTTTCTTACATTGTATCCTTATCATAATAGAACCAAAAAAGTATCATTGAATAATATTAAATTAAAACAAACATTTTTTTAGTAAAAATACTATTAACACTTATTTTCATAGTTGCTTACCATGAACCCGCAACCGTGCATAAACTTATAAGAAAAAATTCAATAAATCCTAGGTAGTGGTGGTATGGAACGGCGCGTCCTCCCCCCAATCCATGACGTGGCCTGAAAGCGGCGCCCCCATAGCAGTAGTCAGAGCCGCCAAGAACTCCCTCAACAACCGCTTCCTGCCCTATGACGTCATTGAGACAGAAGCAGTGTTGTGCGTGGATGACGACGCGCATTTGAGACATGACGAGATTATATTCGCTTTCAGGTAAGGATGTTTGTGTTTTAAAAGTAGTTCGCAACATTTACGCACCAGGAATATCTGGCATTTCAACCTTAAACAGTAATATTACTTTTACAGTGTTGTTTTATACTTAGGACATTTAGTGATTCTTGTTCAAAATTAAACAAACTTTGATATTGGCACGAAAAGGGTTAACTTCAAATTTCACTACGTCAGTTAGTGATCTTGTAAATAAAAATCACATTTGAAATCAAACTGTCGAAGAGGAAACTTACACGCCAATTTAAACACATATAGCAGGGGTGGCTAACTTGTTTAGTAACTATAAAACGTATATAAAGTATGTAAATTCTTAATCTTAAAGGAAACAGCACAGTTAACCAATTATTGAGTATTATTACTTTGTGCAGTGTGTTCCACTTATTTATATTTATTGCCTTGCTACGATAGACTGAACTAAAGATCACGATCGACCGGTTGGCCACCACTGACATAATAGGGTGTAAACAATTTGATCAATTGAACAGAGTATGGCGTCAACATCGCGACCAAATCGTGGGCTTTCCAGGACGGTACCACGCGTGGGACCTGAACTTTAACAACGGCTTCTTGTACAACTCGAATTACAGGTGAGAAAACATTATTCGTGAATTTGAAATATTTTTTAATAGAGATTATGATTTTCTAAGATATAAAACATTTGTTATTAATTTTCCTATTTGATAACTCTTCATGGTTTGACGAGTTTCGACTGTTTTCGAAGCATGAAATTATTACTTACAGTCTGGCCACCGAGAGAATGCGTTTGTGACACATGCCATTAGTGTTGGGGAAAAAACAACATTGATAAATCATTTTTCAATCAACACTAGAAAAAAAACTTGTTTATCTAATTTATATTTTATTTATAATATAAAAATAGTTTCATGTTACGAGTTAAAGTTTCTAGGTGAAATAAAAAAAAATCGAAACAATATTGTTTTATTGTAGGTACGTAAATAATTAGATTAAAGATTTATTTTGAAGCTAAGCCCAAGGTTGAAAAGAACTAGCAAGAAAATCCAACTGCTGCCTTTTTACAAACGAAACTCAACAGCATTGTATTGGCAATGATATGGTATAAGTCTCAGACCGTATAAGATGACCGTACTGCAGAGCCAATTCATCTATTTCATATCGAACATTTGCGGATTTATTTTCTTTCACTTACCGCAATAATTCTGCTTAAAGCATGTCCATATTTACGTCGATATAATGTTTTTATAACCCAGCTACTAATTCTGCTTTTTTATTAGCAATTGATTGATAACTTTAAAATTTACTGATATTTTTAGCACATCCCTACGAAAATATCATAAGTACATAACCTTGTACTGTTTAGAAGTAGCGCTGTTTATATTTTTAAAAATATATATTTTATCAGTAGTTATTACCCTTAAAATAAGCCCTCAGTTATGAAATTTAAAATCAGTGTGAATTAATATCATTTTATTACTTATTATTTGTTTGTAGGGTCAAAATAGACAACTTCTTTTTTCGTTTATTTAGTAGACGGCCTTTCAAAGTTACCTCGTTATTTCAAACACAATGTGTCAGAAACGCATTCTCTCGGTGGCCGGACTATAACTACCAAAAACACAATTTCTAAGTATCTATTTAAAAGTATATATTTAAAAGTATCTTTTAAATCTTCACAGTTAAGTGTAAGTAATTGTGAATGGATGGTAATTAAACCGACTTCTTTTTAGTAGCATTTTCCGCCTCTAAGTCTAAGTCAGCCACAATCAACATCCTTCAAAATGATTCTATATTACCTAGTACTAGTTATTCTCTATGTACGACTCAGCCTAGTGGTTATTTCTTAGCATCAAAATTTATAATATGGATTCAAGCAGTAAACTTCTAAAATCGTAATAAATGACACAAAAGAGTAGTTCAAATCAGCTTCTTATCGTGTTACTCGTTTAAACAAAAATTAATGCCACCTATTTCAAAACATTTAAACGGCAGCAAGTAGATTTTTGGCGGAGGAGACCGGTATAATTGATCAAAATCCTTTCTTAGCGGATGCCGATTGATCCGTTTGTTTTTATTAAACTTGTTTTATAAGTATGTTACCGAATCTTTACTTCTAAGTACTACGTCTAAGAATATTCTAGAGTCTAAATTCTGTATCTTTATAAACAGAACCACTGGTTCTATATTGCTTCATACAGGTAAATATTGGTGTCGTCAATTATCATACCAAACTTCTGATGCGCTTCACGCACGTGACAGGCAGGTTGAAATTTAGGGAATTACAAACCTGATCAATTTTTTTATTACAAAGCTGTACCTGCCTTGGCCCCATCTACATTTAAGTCCCGCAACTAAACAATCTAAATTTGAATCCAGCTGCGAGTTGAGCATGGTGCTAACGGGCGCGGCGTTCGTCCACCGCTACTACATGTTCGCGTACTGGACGCAGCTCCCGCAGGCGGTGCGCGACCTCGTCGACGAGCACGTCAACTGCGAGGACATCGCCATGAACTTCCTCGTCGCGCATATCACGCGGAAACCACCGGTCAAGGTATACCAGTTGTTTAGTTTGAGAGAAGCTAGCAAACGAGCAAGCGGTTCACGTGATGGTAAGTGATCACCGCCGCCCATATACACGCACAATTACATATGCATTGAGGGTGCGTTGCTGGCCTTTGCGAAATTGGGCATAGGATATCGCACTCACCGAACGAAACGCAGGAACATCGTCCCTACTTCGCGTCGGTTTTCTGTGCGACGGTGGTATTTCACCGGTCGAGTCAGCCCAGTAATCGCTGCAGACAGAGCCTACAGCAAGACTCTACCACTCTAAAAGTTTAGTTTGGTTCAGCTGCGTGTTAAGCATGCAGCTAACGGGCGCGGCGGAGCTATATCGTAATGAATCCCGGAATGATGAAGAGCGCTACAGATAGTTCAATACTCTGGGAAAGAGTATTGGCTACTTTTTACCGCGGCAATAATCTAATTACCATGGGAAATTTAATTCAGCACGGTCAAAGTTGCGGAACAGAATTGCTATTAAAGTTGATAGTTTTAGACCCTGTGAAGGATTATAATTGAGCAGACGTGTATTAGTAATTTCCACTTGTATTTTTCCATATACTTATTGAACACTAGTGGCCGCCCGCGACTCCGTTCGCGTGGAAGTCGGATTCCCGTGGGAACTTCTCAAGTTTTCCCGCGGTAAAAAGTATCCTATGTCCTTTCCCAAGTTCAGATCTTTCTTCATACCAAATTTTATCAAAATCGGTTCAGTGGTTTAGGCGAGGAAAGCGTAACAGACAGACAGACAGACAGACAGAGTTACTTTCGCATTTATAATATTAGTAGGGATAGTTCACGATGAAACAGATATCTTTATACAGGGTATCCAGGAAACAATGGATAAGCTCTGAAGGGCTAATAGTAGAACTAAAGGCAAGCCTAAAAAATAATTGATAAAAAGTATAACCCTTACACTGCTAGAAATATGGCGCTTTAAAAAAAAACTTCATATTTTTTTGACTGTCATCATATTTTTACTCGTAACGAGGTCAAATCACTTAATAACATCATTATTTCTGTGCTAAAATAATTAATATTAACCGCATCAGTGAATAACTATCAAATAAAATAGCTAACTAAAGTATTTTTCTCAAAAAATAATGTTAAACTTTTGATTTGTGTAAAATTTCTGAAGAAATATTTTTGATGCGCAACTTTGAATAGCTCTGGTGTAAAAAAATTATATGAAAGTAACAGTGACCAATGATTTCAAAATATTCCTGGTTTAATAACGTTTTTAAAAAGATGTAATATGTCGTTATTGTAATGAAAAAAGATTGAGCTAATGGTATTAGTGTGTAAAATGGGATAATTATTTAGTTCTAGCAAAATTATAAAAATACAATAAAACTAAAGAAATATGATTTTCAACTGATATTAATTGCAAAAACATTAGAATAATTGATAGCAACTGTTCAAATTGTCTGTCCTCATCCTGATGCAGGCCCTACAACTACGAATAAAGGATCTTCATAAAAATCGCGCGTGTCGTCGATCATTGATTGCAGCGGCCTGAACACGAGCTCGTAGATCTTCTAATGAAGTTACTGGTTGCCGGTAAAACTCTTCCTTAAAATACCCCCAGTAAAAAGTCTAAAGCGTTTAGGTTTAGGCGGCCTACCTACCTGTTAGGGTTGGTTTCGTCAAGTATGCTCATAATGCATAGTGTGCTAGATAGCCTTCATTTTGAAGCCAATATGTGTCGCGAAGCTCTTCGGACACGTCTATCAATAAATTGGGTAAGTCATTATGAAGAAAATTTGGATCACTTTCTCCTGTTAAGTTGATTTCTTTGAAGATCCTTTATTCGTAGATGCAGGGTCTGCATCAGGATGGGGACAGACAATTTGAACAGTTACTCTAAATTATTCAAATGGGTTTTCAATTAATGTCAATTGAAAATCATATTTCTTTAGTTTTATTGTATTTTTTTAATTTTGCTAGATCTAAATAATTATCCCATTTTACACACTAATACAATTAGTTCAATCTTTTTTCATTACAATAACGACATATTACATCTTTTTAAAAACGTTATTAAACCAGGAATATTTTGAAATCATTGGTCACTGTTACTTTCATATAATTTTTTTACACCAGAGCTATTCAAAGTTGCGCATCAAAAATATTTCTTCAGAAATTTTACACAAATCAAAAGTTTAACATTATTTTTTGAGAAAAATACTTTAGTTAGCTATTTTATTTGATAGTTATTCACTGATGCGGTTAATATTAATTATTTTAGCACAGAAATAATGACGTTATTAAGTGATTTGACCTCGTTACGAGTAAAAATATGAACACAGTCAAAAAAATATGAAGTTTTTTTTTAAAGCGCCATATTTCTAGCAGTGTAAGGGTTATACTTTTTATCAATTATTTTTTAGGCTTGCCTTTAGTTCTACTATTAGCCCTTCAGAGCTTATCCATTGTTTCCTGGACACCCGGTATATTAAATGATATACGGTTTATTCCTATAATGTGTATTCAAGTAATAATATGGTTGTGTATTGCAGGTGACGTCACGGTGGACGTTCCGTTGTCCCGGGTGTCCGGTCACGTTGTCTGCGGATGAAACACACTTCAACGAACGACACAAATGCATACAGTTCTTTTCTGAGGTAAGTTGGTGACTAATATAGTCTAGCTTTAACATTCCGTTGAGAAAAAACTCTGGTGTAGTCTGCATGGGTGTGTTAGAACAACACTAATCCTAATGCCTTTTAAAAGCCTACTACACTTCGTAAATAATAATAGAATGTTTGAAGTAACGTAACGTAAGCGTTTCTTACAGGACACACCACACCAGATAATTTTTTTATTACATTTTGTAACTGATAAAAAACAAAAGTTATTTAAGGGTAGATTAAATAACTTTTGATAAACGTGATATTAAAAATTTATTATGTAGTGATATTGTTAATTGTTTTACGGATTTATTATGACATGGAATTGTTATACAGGGTGTCCAGGAAACAATGGATAAGCTCTGAAGGGCTAATAGTAGAACTAAAGGCAAGCCTAAAAAATAATTGATAAAAAGTATAACCCTAACACTGCTAGAAATATGGCGCTTTAAAAAAAAACTTCATATTTTTTTGACTGTGTTCATATTTTTACTCGTAACGAGGTCAAATCATTTAATAACATCATTATTTCTGTGCTAAAATAATTAATATTAACCGCATCAGTGAATAACTATCAAATAAAATAGCTAACTAAAGTATTTTTCTCAAAAAATAATGTTAAACTTTTGATTTGTGTAAAATTTCTGAAGAAATATTTTTGATGCGCAACTTTGAACAGCTCTGGTGTAAAAAAATTATATGAAAGTAACAGTGACCAATGATTTCAAAATATTCCTGGTTTAATAACGTTTTTAAAAAGATGTAATATGTCGTTATTGTAATGAAAAAAGATTGAACTAATGGTATTAGTGTGTAAA
This sequence comes from Emmelina monodactyla, assembly GCA_916618145.1. NCBI lineage: Eukaryota > Metazoa > Arthropoda > Insecta > Lepidoptera > Pterophoridae > Emmelina > Emmelina monodactyla. Next base: position 6,007,628 of record OU745304.1, on the reverse strand, counting down.
ATGGGATAATTATTTAGATCTAGCAAAATTATAAAAATACAATAAAACTAAAGAAATATGATTTTCAACTGATATTAATTGCAAAAACATTAGAATAATTGAGAGCAACTGTTCAAATTGTCTGTCCCCATCCTGATGCAGGCCCTACAACTACGAATAAAGGATCTTCAAAAAAATCTCGCGTGTCGTCGATCATTGATTGCAGCGGCCTGAACACGAGCTCGTAGATCTTCTAATGAAGTTACTGGTTGCCGGTTAAACTCTTCCTTAAAATACCCCCAGTAAAAAGTCTAAAGCGTTTAGGTTTAGGTGGCCTACCTACCTGTTAGGGTAGGTTTCGTCAAGTATGCACATAATGCAACAGCATAGTGTGCTAGACAGCCTTCATTTTGAAGCCAATATGTGTCGCGAAGCTCTTCGGACACGTCTATCAATAAATTGGGTAAGTCATTATGAAGAAAATTTGGATCACTTTCTCCTGTTAAGTTGATTTCTTTGAAGATCCTTTATTCGTAGATGCAGGGTCTGCATCAGGATGGGGACAGACAATTTGAACAGTTACTCTAAATTATTCCAATGGGTTTGCAATTAATGTCAATTGAAAATCATATTTCTTTAGTTTTATTGTATTTTTTTAATTTTGCTAGATCTAAATAATTATCCCATTTTACACACTAATACCATTAGTTCAATCTTTTTTCATTACAATAACGACATTTTACATCTTTTTAAAAACGTTATTAAACCAGGAATATTTTGAAATCATTGGTCACTGTTACTTTCATATAATTTTTTTACACCAGAGCTGTTCAAAGTTGCGCATCAAAAATATTTCTTCAGAAATTTTACACAAATCAAAAGTTTAACACTATTTTTTGAGAAAAATACTTTAGTTAGCTATTTTATTTGATAGTTATTCACTGATGCGGTTAATTTTAATTATTTTAGCACAGAAATAATGATGTTATTAAGTGATTTGACCTCGTTACGAGTAAAAATATGAACACAGTCAAAAAAATATGAAGTTTTTTTTTAAAGCGCCATATTTCTATCAGTGTAAGGGTTATACTTTTTATCAATTATTTTTTAGGCTTGCCGTTAATTCTACTATTAGCCCTTCAGAGCTTATCCATTGTTTCCTGGACACCCGGTATATCATAAAAACGAGATAAGGGCGAACCAAATATTTCAATGTTTAGATTATAATTGTTATAAATAAATTACGGTTCTTTTTAATAACACTTTACAATAAAAAATATTAATAATAATATAATAATAGCCTATAAATATCCCAATAGTTGAGCACAGGCCTCCCTCTCGGATAGCGCGAGGGTTTGAGCCATAATCCACCAAATTATTTTTTATTTATTTACTTACTTTAACAAACACATACAATTATATTATAATCAAATTTAAATTATTATTTAAACATGGAACAGGTAATGGGGTACACTCCGCTCATGCTGACTCAATACAGAGCGGACTCTGTGCTCTTCAAAACTAGGATATCACACGACAAACAAAAGTGCTTTAAATTCATATAAGATTGACAATTGTTTTCGTCATTATGTATATACATAACATTATTTAACATAAAAGCATAAACAATGTATTTATAATATATTAATTTTAGTTAATAAAAACACAAGAATCACAAGAACAAAAATATAAGTGCATTTATATACATAATAAGAAACTTTATAACTTCGACAAATGTAACACATAGAATTGTAATCATTTAATTTATAGGTAAATTGGACATTTAGGAATTAAGTAACTTGTAAATATTCAGTCACTTTTATATGAACTGAAATGCTTTTGATTTTAATTCTAGGTATATTTAGTACTGTTTACGTTTTATGATACAATGTTATTCTTTAGTGGCTTAGACCAAGGGACCGTATATAATTTCGGCGTGTACTATAAGGAAATATATATGTTTACTGCATGCCAATATTGGGAAAATACTCGTATTTCATCCGTTTTTTCATTCGAACAAATTTTCAAGACCAAAAAATAAGTTAAAAAAAATAAATAATTAAAAACGTAAGAAATTTAAAAATCATAACCCAGAATTCAACGCATTTTAAATTATTATTATGCGACATTAACTTATATGTATTTTATTATCTTTTACTATGGATACGTAACCGTAACCGAAATAAAAGTTTCGGATAGTATCGGATAGGGATGGAGCCTATTTGAGTCGTTATGACAATGAAATTAAAATTCCTTAAAAATCTAATATCCGTAACCGCAATTATCCGAAACTAACGGATAATCCGAAATTATTTCATATCCGTATCCGTATCCCTATCCGGTATAATAATAATTCCAATATGCGCATCCAATCCGTATCCGAAATTTTATATCCATAACAGTAATTTTTAGTTAGAGCGAATTAGGTCGAAAGCCACTAAAGAACCATTATGTTGAGATAAATATAACTTTTTTACTTTAGCAGGTGTCATAATCGTTGTTTTTAAATCAGAATTATTAAGTTGTGCATCACAGACAACTAGTCCCAAAGAAATATGCGAAGACTGAATTTTAATATTAAATGTTTTCTTTTTATCAGAAACTCCCTCTTTGCTATTTCTTTTATATCTAGTGCTCTTTTTTTAAAAGTGGTTGTTATATTTAATATTGTTTTATTAATATAATAATATGGTATTTGTAAATATTTTGTAACCATTATATAATTTTGTAAATAAAATATTTAAATTGATTATCAGGCATTATTTATTAATTTGATAAAAGGTTGAAAATAAAAGTGGATACTTATTATAAATTATATTTATTTAAGTTTTACGTAGCTTACAAGGTAATGAACAAATATAATTCTTATTTCGAATTCGTTTTTTTGCATTGAGTAACACAAATTTAAATGTGCAATATATAAAAAATTGAGGCATAATGAACACATGAGTTACGCAGTAACCATTTATTTTCAAGTATTATAAAAATATGTTATTAATTTGTTCGAATGCCTAAAATATCTATAGATTTTTAAATCAATATTTTTGTACGAATTGCATTATAAAACATAAGTGCCGTACGTTAAAATTATTAATTCATTTACTCACTCACTATACTTTATTTACACAAAGAATAGAGAAATAACTTGATACTTGTACTTAAATCTAATGATAAGTATATTGAATAGTCACTAGGTGTATTTATAAAAATCTCATTTATGTAGTTAATTCTTCTTAAAATTATGTTGATTTTCAAAACTGGACAAAATTATTTTCTAAGACTAATATGTATTGGGATTTGATACAAGTTTTGTACATTTCAGGTTATTAGTGCGCAATTTACTTACTAGATGGCAGCACCGTATTTTGTTCATTATATGTTTTTGTCAAAAAGATTTGAGATTCGACTATGCTGCCACCTCTTAACCGACTCCTTGCCACCATCATTTTTCGAGCCTTTCGTCCGTGGCCCCATACAAAATTCAATGACGCGCTAGTCGCGTCACGGGCCCTCCTAAATGATGACGCGACTAACGCGTCATGGGCCACTGGTGATGTTATTAGGCTATTTTAGGCTTTTTCAACTAAAAGAATACAAAGTGAGACCTGTTATTGTTTGTTATGTTTCATTTATTAGTTAAGTGTATTTAAAAGTGTCGATCTACGTGTTTTATACGAGATAGAAGGTAAGTTATAGATTTCTACCATTGGTTGTCAACCTGTGGGAAGTATTTTATCGCAAATCAAAAATCTTCCGTTTTTACATCTAAACTATTCATTGGTGACCAAAACATAGTAATTATTTTTATAGATTTGCTAAGTTCGAATCCTGGCTTTAATAATAACACTTTTCAATAATTAGTAGGATAAACAGTTACCTTTAGGTAGGCACCCTATGGTTGACAGCCACTGGCAATTTAATTTTCCAAAAAAAAATAGTGGCCCTTGATATTGGTGTTCCTAATGAGTTAATTTTTATATAAAATAAGATATTTTATTGATTAAATCAAATAAAAATTTGAATTGCAACTATTTCCTAATGACGCATCTCTCGCGTCATGGGCCTCCCTGAAGGTTTCTTTATGACGCGCTAGGCGCGTCACGGGACAGGAGTCGGTTAATAAACCTATTGGATTTTTTTTCTGATGATTTTAATAATATTTTATAATATACAATTTAAATGATAGTTTAATATTAAAAGTATTTGGTGTTGGGGAAGTATCGTTTGTGTATGGCGTCGGGTGAGACGTATCGAGGGGCGGGGGCGGGGGCGGGCGCGGGGCCGGGGGCGGGGGCGGGGGGCGGCACTCAGGCCAAGTCTTCGCCTTTGCCGTCAAGACGCTTCAGCTGGAAAATAGAAGAAAATATAGATCAATTGGAAGAGGTAAGTTATTTATATAAATAAATTAAGATTGGTTAGAAAATTTTCATACCGTAAAAGTTCAAAAAAAGTTTGAAATTATATTAGTCGACTATTTTTCCGCTACACTGGAACCTATATGATTTGTATAAAGAAAGAAAATGATACACTAAAAATATCTTAAAAAAACAGTTTTCTTTTCCTCCTATTTAGTGCAAATGTTATGTTAAAGTTTCTTACGCTGTGCTCCACAGTCCACGCGGCTGGCGCTAGGCGTCCAGTACGCTTGTAAAGTTAATAAAAAAAGTAGAATATTACCCCTATTTATTGAAAACAACTTCATGTGAACATTAAGTAGGTACAAAAGTAAAGTTGTTTGTTGGTTTCTTTAAATAATAGGTACATATTTCTTAAAGAGATCTTACAACTGCTTCAGTCAGTTAATTTCAATTGTCTTCTGTTTTCTAGATTGACAAGTGTAACATTGTAAAATCATATTGTCTTTTGTTTTTGCATCTCGTGTATTGAAGCGGCTATTAGAAAAAAGTTTTTGATATATGGCAGCACGAAGCGGAACAATTTTAGTTGCAAGAATATTTAGTAAAATAATTTTAAACTACATAACTATAAAAATTATATATGTAAGTAACATATGATTCACTTTTAAAATCATTTTCCCTAATAAAAATAGCTATTGTCTCGAAATTTTCAAAGTTTGTTCTAATGACTGTGGGTTACGAGTAAAGTTTAAGTTAGTTTTGAGTGGTACCTAAGTAAAGTTAAAAAAAACTTGCGCTAACCTACTTTTAGAAGTTGTTTTTTTTATATTTCCGAATTGTGTGTTAAGTAACCTGAGATAATATAACTTTTTTTAAATTCTAAGCATATTAACTTTCAATTAATTCTTTGTAATATTCACCTCTTTTTCATCAGCGGCGACAGATCTGTATCTCTGTGTCTCGGCGGGCGGCGCGGAGAATCCATGCACGTAGAGTAAAGCCGCCGCGATACCGCCTGCTATGGGGCCGGCCCAGTATACCTGTATGGAGAAATTATGTTTTCGATAGGAAGACATATGGTTTCAGTATAGGTACATGGATAAATATAATTGGCAGTAGATAGATAGGGAGACGAAGTTGGAACTGTGGAAATTGTACGTCAAATGATTATTTGAAGTCATAGGACTGTAAAAAATGTTTCCGTAAGTTTAAAAGATATACAATGATGTTGGAACACAGATCACCACCTAATAGATTCCGCATTAGAGGCGACGACCTATGTTTCGCCACTATGTGATTTAGAACATAGTGCAAGCCACGCCTACATTTTTGGATTTAGTCATGACCAACCGTCAGACACGTACGCATCCGTGTCACTCCGTATTTGTGCATAGAAAATTTGTTTTTGTGGAGTTCAACTTGCGTTGGTTTATTTATTGTTAACAAACAAAGGATATCTCTTTCTATCATTACAAATATATATACGGTCATCTCATTTTCTTAAAGAAGCACGAATTTACCCGAGTAATATTAGAGTTTGAAAGTTATACATCAACGCTGTCGATGTATCGATATTTTTCGTAAAAAGAGGTTGCTAAACTTTTTAACCAAATTTTAAACTAGAAATCGTGTAGCACCCTCTAATTAGGTAAAACATATTTACTTTGAATCTACATTTATAAATTAGAAAGGAAACTCACGCAAACTTGGGCCAAAAATTAAAGTTGCGAAAATTGATTGCGAAAATTGTAGATTTCAAACATAAAGTGTAAAAATAAAGATTTACATTTGTAAAAAATGTTTGCTCTCTCATTAAGAGATAAACAAAATATGTATTATCTAGGTTAGACAAAAAACAGTCTAATGCCTACTTAAAAAGGCTCCAAATGTTATAGCTTTAGTACTTGTCCCACAGTTTTGGTAGATATGAATAAAATTTCTAGTAGTGCGAAAAGTTTTTTTGTTGGTCGGTACTTTTCTAATTTGGGCTCAATATTAATAGTCTCATTTATTATAATAAAAAAATGAAGGCCAATCAACCAGGTAAATATAAATCTGTCGATATTTTTATGAAACGATATTTATAATTTATCGATACTTTTATCGAATACTTACATCACTATTTTATCACTATTTGACGGGTGCATCTTAGAACGTTTTTGAACTAGCCAATCAGACAGCCCCGGATCTTCAATTTTTTTTAGGCGGGGCAAAATCTGAAAATGCCGCCCCCAACCACTAATATTTATTTTTACCTTTATCATCTTTATAATTTCAGTTATCAGATGTCCACTAACAAATAGCCCTTCCGGAAATAATGCATCATTTGCTGTTCTTTCCGTGCTATGCCTGTTTATTTACAGATGTATAGATATGAACGCGTAAGATATACAGGGTGTTTGCTGGGTGAGTAGCCAAAAGAAAATGGTGTATAGGCGAGGCTATTAGCTATTTACTTCTTCTTATTAATTTGCATTTTGATTCAAGTTAAAGAATTTACAATACTTTTAAGATTTTCTTATGGAAAACCCCGGTTTTTTCATGACAAGTCATTTTTTTTAATTTACTCTCGGACCAAACGCAAATAATTTTAATTGAGAGCCTAATACTGTCTTATTTCGATGCAATCATAAATTTATACCAATCATCTCACAAAAGGTTACAGTGGATTCACAAACTTCAATGAACCAGTGGGAAAAAAATGTAATGTCAACTTTGCTATGAAAGAAAATAAAAAAACACGAGTTGAAAATTTCATTTGCTTTTAAAAACTTCTTCAGTTAATACCTACACTTTATATTGATATGCTACAAATGTAACATTAATAATTAGAAATCTCGACAAAAATAGTAAGTTAGTCCTCAAAGACGGCTGATAAGGAAGGAACGAATCCGTTCAACTCCCTATGTAGATAAAAACTTCTGTCTCATTCTAACAAATCTTAAACAATTATGCTATCTCATTTGACTCTCCCTTCACTTTCCTGCCTCGAATTAAGGACTCCTGCTATCTCACACGTTTGACTTCGGTCCGCGTAGATTTTCGGTGACCTACACTTTTCTACAGTTGGAGTAAGATGTTGCTTGAAAATAAGCGTATCAGCCAGTCATGACCAACGGTAGCGTGATTTTTACGCATGCTAGCAAATCTCATTTTACCAGCTGCAAGTCATGTAGAACTGGTTCACGGAGACTGAATCTAGGAGTTCCATTTACTCCGTCCCTCACCACCCCAACCATCTGGTGGTGGAAGCCGCAGAATATTCTGCTATTTGCGACCTTCGCAAGAGGCGACCAAAAAATGAACTCGAACGTTAAAAGATTACTGTCGGGAACAATCTGCTTCCTCCAGCCCGCGCTCCGACCCCGTGGTCACGATTGTGGTAACAGCCTTAAGTTTTCCCTATAAATACACCTCTCAAACCGGCAGGTGCGACATTCAACAAAATTGGTTTCATCGCCTATCAGATCCGACTCCCGTCGAGTTTCTTGCTAGGTCTTCTTAGAGAGAGGCTCCTAAAGGAAACAGTGTATTGAAAATGATCACGACGTACTGAGGACCGTACCCAACCAGGTGGCCGTAGTAGTTCGTATCGTTAGTCAGAAAATAAAATCATTATTTTATAAGTACATAAGAATAGCAAATAAGAGAAATGTTATCTGGTCACAAAATAGATACAACAATAGGCATAGATTTGTTAGAATGAGACAAAACTCTTTACCTACATAGGTAGTTGAAGGTGTTCGTACCTTCCTTACCAGGCGTCTTTGAGGACTAACTTATTATTTTAGTTGAGATTTCTAACTATTTAAGTTACATTTAGCATATCGATATAAAGTATATTAGCTGTAGAAGTTTCTAAAAGCAAATAAAGTTTTCAAACTCGTTAATGTTTTTATTTTTTTCATACCAAAGTTGAGATAAAAAAAAACCCCACTGGTTCAACGAAGTTTATGAACCCACTGTAACTTTTTGTGAGATGATTGGTATAAATTTATGATTGCATCTGAACAAGACAGTATTGGACTTTAAATTAAAATTATTTTTGTTTGGTCAGACAGTAAATATAAAAATATTTGACTTTTCATGAAAAAATTGGGGATTTTCTTAGGAAAATCTTAAAAATGTTGTAAATTCTTAAACGTGAAACAAAATGCAATATAATAAGTGGAAGTAAATAGTTACTAGCACTCACCCAACAAACACCCTGTATATTTTAAACTGCACAGGATAGGATTAAAAATAAAAAGTTAATAGTAAAAATAAAAATAAATTTGGTGTAATCAATTGCAATTATTATGAATTAAAATTTACTTTTCGAGCTTTTTGTTCAGCAAATTAATCTATGACCTTGTCATAATTTCCGTTCCTGCGCGCGAACGGGTGCGCATTTTGAAATACGCCTAAAGAGGCGCCACACGAATAATACGTCACATGTTCCATGTGCTGTCCCTGAGTATCGGTCTAGTTGATATGGCCACAGTAAAATAAGAGTGAAAGTTCTGTAATTGAACTTTTATTTATTCTGTGGTCAAAGTTAAGTAGGTATTATTATTTTATTTTTTTGTAAATAATGAATTTGGCCGCCCCCTGAGCTTGCCGCCCGGGGCATGGGCCCCGGCTTGCCCCCCCCTAGATCCGGCCCTGCAATCAGAATGTCATTACTTCCTCCCCCGCTCCTCAACTTAAATGTCTCAACTCCTCCGTAAATGTACGAACATGCGGAATCTATTAGGGAGTGATCTGTGTGTTGGAAATGATTTGCTGCAATAAATGAACAGCGCCCCTTGCGGTGAGTAGCGGTAACTATATAACCATTACAAAATAATGATCTCATTGTAAGTACTATTGCATATCACAGTTAAGTAAACTTGACCTGTAAATCGACTAAAAGATAATTTGTAAATAAAAGACCAACTTCTCTTTTAAGTTTTTTCTTTATAATTTTGAAAGACATAAGAACTTCCTTCTATATTGGAACTTACCCAATGGTTAGTCCAGTCGTTGGCGACGAGCGCAGACCCAAAAGACCGGGCGGGGTTCATGGAGGAGCCGGTGTAGTCCACGGCCAGCAGGTGCCCCAGCACCACGGTCAGCCCGATGGCCAGCGGCGCCGTGGCCTTGTGGTCCGGCTTGTGCGGGTCACACACCTGCGACACAAGTCATTAGGTTAGTTTTTAGATGGATGACGACCTCTATGGTGCAGCGGTATATGTACCGGACTGCTAAGCGAATGGTTCCGGGTTCAATCCCCGGGTCGGGCCAATTTCGTAAAAATGGGCTCGTGACTGGGTGTAACTAGGTTCTCCCCTAGTCCATTATGTGGTACTATAGTACACAAGCTTTGCTTAGTTAAGGGGCACACAGTTGGTGTGTTAGTCTGGAGATTTATTTATTTATTTATTTATATGCACGAACCAATCAATAAAAATACTTTTTAAGGGATGATTTATTACGTGTTTGAAGTTTTCTACAATGACGTTGAAAACCAAAAACTTTTAATAGGTAATAGGTTAAAAATAAGTTACAACGTAGCCATGGGCCTAGCTTGTATGTAAGAACAACTAACTTGTCTTTTTTCCCTGCAAAAAATACGTATTTCTATGTTTTTTTTTTTAATTTTTCCATTGTATTTATTGGACCCTGTTGTACTGCATTTCCTACTTGATAGAAAATTCCTTTAAGCAACCTAGGGAAGGAACTATACAAATCGTCTATTATATTATTAGTTTGGTGCGAAACCCAGAACAAAGTGGACTTTGACAATTAAAAACATTCCTTTGCTCTCTGTGATTGAAATACGCACGCGACGTGACTGCAGTCGACTCAGGAATTAGAAGATAATTTTAATTGAGGCAGAGTCTCAGTTATACCTATAACAATGCGATTATGATCTGCTTAACAAGACCATATACGTAGTTTGCCTTTAAAATTATATCCCTGTTTTTAATCCTTCGAGTTTAATTAAACTAAGAAAAAAATATTCCATAGTTATCACAAAAAACTTTCTATAACTACAACACCATCCATAAAAATTAATTTAGTTTCATCGAAAAAAATTACAGCCTTCATACAACAAACTTAATTTATTCCTACTTTAGTAGATACCTGTTTTTCATTGCTATTACTTTGTTTCTATCACTAAACCAACATAAATATACAAAGCTGAACATTGTTGTCACGCGACGGACTAAAATCCTAGAAAGGCCTAGCATTTTTATTTAACATTCAGGGTGTGGAATTTTAGGGCGTGAAAATTAACCTCAAAAATACCAACCAATTTATTCTACGAGGGTCAAACTGAAAGTTCTTAGAAAATCAAAAACTAAGCATTCTAGCAAGTTATTAGTTTTATTATAACTTTTCAAAATAGTGTCCATTTACATCAATAGGTACATCGCTGCATTCGATGGACCATTGAGAAAAGCACCTTGCCCACTCGGCCTTAGGGGTCTCTTCGACGGCGTTTTGAAACGCAGCCACTGCTTCTTCGGCGTCCATAAAATGTTTTCCTCGAAGCTTTTCTTTTATTTTCTGGAATAAATAAAAATCGCAGGGTGCGAGGTCGGGGCTATACGGCGGGTGACCCAGTAATTCCACGTCTGAGGTCGCCAAATAGTCGATCGTTTGCCTGGCGGTGTGCGACGAGGCATTGTTGTGATGAAGGAGGATCCTGCTGCGAGGTCGTTTCTCTCGAACTTTTTCCAAGACAAGTGGCAAACAGTTGTTAGTGTACCACTCTGCATTAACCGTTTTCTGATCCTCTAAGACAACTGTCGCGTAATGACCTGTCTTTCCGAAGAACGAGGCCAACATCTTTTTTCCAACACTTCGACCTCTCTTCACTTTAGTTGCCAACTCTTCGGAAGGAAACACCCACTGAGCAGACTGTCTTTTGGTTTCCGGATCATAACAGTAAATCCAGCTTTCGTCACCCGTTAGTATGTCGAACACAGCATTTGAGTCACCTCCGTTAAATTTTTGGATCATTTCTCGGCACCAATAAACACGGCGGAGTTTTTGAGCCTCGGTCAAATTATGCGGTATCCAGCGGGCACAAAGCTTCCTGACCGCTAAATGTTCATGGAGGGTTTTGTGCACTTGACTCATACCTATGCCTAGACTTGTCCGAATCTGCTGATAGGTCACTCTTTTGTCAGTCTCTATCATACGCCGCACAACACTGATATTATCTTCAGTCGTCGCTGTAGAAGGCCGTCCCTCACGCAAATCATCGGTGAGATTAGTTCGACCACGTTTGAATTCATTAAACCAGTTGTATACTGTGGCACGAGATGGGGCTTCATCGTGAAAAGCCAATCGAAGTCTATCATAACTTTCTTGTTGACTTATATGACATCGAAAGTCATAAAAAATCATTGCACGAAAATTTTCTCGGCTTAAATTCATTCTGACGTGCACAGACAATTTTCAATTTGCCGCCAAATCGTAAAACAAATGACAAATGAATGAAATGTATACTCAATATAATTGGTAAAGAGTTCTATTTTCAAAATTTAAACTTATTTTTTTAATATAATGCTTTTAAGTTACCAGTTCTAAAAACTTTCAGTTTGGCCCTCGTACCCTTGTGGCTTTGAGTACGACCGAAAACATCTTTATATAGATATCAATTACATCATATGGTAACACTACATGTGTTATCTGATTTTAAATAATTTTACAAGCCATCTAAGCACATAGTTACCATTTAGGCGATGGAATAGCCCTGTCTAAAGACAAACGTCATTTTTATTGCTGCAAATTTAACGTGACCGATAATCTTGTAGTCTTGTCTAGAATGGTGCGTTGCCTTATTAGCGGCATCGTAAATGTTATCATAATTACATATGGTGTTGGTAATTATGCGGGTAGACAATCATTTATCATTTTGTCACCGAAAACCAAGGTCAGACAGGACAGGGACCTTAACCATGCGATGACATTGAATAATTACCCATGCCTAAACCACAATACATAGGTACAATGCTACTTACAAATTATATAGTTGATCTGTCTGTATTTATTTACAAAAAAAGGATTGTGACTCAAGGTTATTATATAAAAAACATATACTTAGTTGACGTGATTGGATCATTTTTTGTTTAGGTATGTAACAGTTTGCGGAAAACCAGTATTGGTAAATTTGTAGCATGTTCTTGATAAACGAATCATTTTGGTCCCTTTTTAATGGCCACAAAAAAGAGCCCTTAAAGCTACTGGGAATCCCATAACTATTATTTTTGTGAAATTATACAGAATTCTACTTAAAATAATAATTATTAATTTTGATTTACGAAAAAAGAAATAGTTTCATAAAAAATATCGCCACGGATTTAGCTGCATTTTTTTTCGAGATAAGTATTTCCAACTTTCTCCGTGAGGTATAAATTAGTTTTTAAATTCTATGAAAAATAGATATCCAGGATATTGAGCTTAAATGAAATTCTTTACGTGTCCTAGCTAGTTAAAAAATATTGAGTAGCAAGAACTTAACGAAAAAAAACGTCTGTCATTAGTCTCAGAATACCTACATTTCGTAGATCTATCTCTATTTCCTATAGGTATAAATTTTTTACTGTGCTTGTCTAGTCTACGACTCTAGCGACGGAATCAAAATCAGCCAATTTATAGTCATACCACGTTTTTTGTTATTACCATTCGTAAACTCTAAACTATGGTTATTTAAACCTAATGATGTTGCCGAGTTATTTACTGTTAATAATTTGCAGTTTACTATGCTATTACTCTGGCATATGTCCTGTAACGTATAGTGTGAGCCAACGTACAATGCGTTGTTTTCATAATAACAGTTTCCGGCAAACTCTACATCATAAAGATTCTATCGTAGTTAGAGCTTTTATATTCTGACTGCAAATGTGTTTCTTTGATGGTAATTAAAACTGTTTATGTGAACGAAAATTATAGCCTTCGCTTTGTTATGGCTGTTAAGTTATATATAAATGCATGTGGAAATTTATTTTAGGTTAAAAAAAAAGTAGGTTATATAACATTTTGTTTTTAAACGCTTTAGCTGTCGTAATCAATCAAAAAAATCAATGCCATAATTATAAAAGTGAAGTACAAATGAGCGTTTCATTGAACTTTCAATGAACAAAACAATTAGCTTGCAGATTTAGCCTTTATTAATGATCAATGAATTGAATGCAACCCTGTAGATCCACGCTGCGATTATGTCGTACGATAGCCTACTATGCCCGATACTAATAGAGGTTGGTCACGTCACACACTGACTAAAAATGATTTTGAAGATTCCATTTTCAAATAAAAAAAAACGAATCTAACTAAATACCGGATAACCGAACTATCCAAAACGAAATATAATAGTGTCTAAGGAAATCGTGGATACTTTAATTAATTTAAATGCTGTCAGTTCTACATAAGTCCGTTAAGGTTAAATATGTGGTAAGTATCCATACTTTTAGCTAATGTTCAATATGAGTTGTTTACATTTCGCTAATTGAAAAAACCTTAATGCAAACGGAAAGCTTTTTATGCCACAGAGTCAGTAATTGATTTTCGATAGCTTTTGTATGAATTTTTAAAGATTCCATTCTAAAATGGACCTAATTAGGTAGGTACTTAAATTATTTGTTTGTGGTAGTTTTAGTTTGATCGAAGATAAGTCAGAAACTACAGTACTTAGGACCTACCTACATCACTTTCCAGAAAGCAATAATCTATAAATAATGGATCATTTCTTTTTTATCTACATAGATATAGTTTCGATGACGTACATCCACTTCTTGTTGAATAATGTGGGTTTTTAAATATGCGAACATCCTATCTAAGTTGTTACCATATAACTTAGACACGGTTCTTAATTCTAAGTTTATTTCGAGGGAACCCGTTTAGGAGTCAAATTTCAAATTAGTTCTGGATCGTTCTCAAACTAACAAAACTACTAAGCTTGTATAAAAAGTTAATTATTCTGCTTTCGTTCACTCACCCCACAAACAACGAAGATGAGTATGAATCCCAGGAAGAACTCGATTCCGAATCCTTGCAGCGCAGTGACGTCATTTCCCAAGGCCGTCAATCCCAGATTGCCTGCCGCCCGTTCAGGTGTCAGAGCCTTTAGCAGTCCAGACCCGGCAGCGGCGCCGGCGCATTGAGCGATGATGTAGAGGACGGCGCGCGCAGGCTTCACGCGGCCAGCGGACGCCAGACCGAGAGTGACAGCTGGGTTTATGTGCCCGCCAGAGATGTGACCAATGGCCTGATAGAGACGAAATAGCACATATGAAACAAAAGAAGATCGGCATAGGCATTGAAAATGAAATAGCGCATATAAAACGAAAGAACATCCAGATAGATAATTGAAAATGGAAAAAAATCAAACTGTGCTACGAATGTTCTAGTAGGTAGATAGATATATCTTTGACTTAGGATTGTATCTTATAGGTCAATCAATAGATTAGATTACATACCACAAGCTGGCTATTCAGTTCTAGGTATATAAAGTGGTAAATAATTGCGTCACATTGTCGCAAACTAAAAATATCGAATTTAATTACTTCCTTTCAAATTAAACGCAGCTATTTTAAGCAAATTAAGATTTAGCTGATACGTAAACATTTATTTTTGTTTAAAAAAATTACCTTGATTATTATGATTTTTATCTGACTTTTATAGGTTATCTTTAACAGAATAAACAATAAAATCGTGTTTATGAATGAATCCATCGTGAATTGAATTTCTCTCGTTGCTTTATGAAGTGTGGCATTGAGAGTCTTATCATAGATAAAACAGAAATAACCTGCTTCTGTTATCGATATTTGTTATTTATTTAACACATTTTTAAGTGGACATACTCCAGTCTTTCTAAGTGACATATTTTGTAACAAGTTTCAACAAGTAGATTTTGAGATAAAACAAAGATTTACCGAAACAGCAGCGAATACAGCCAGGCCGAAAGCGAGGGCTATGAGCACGATGTTGGGGCCAGCGACACCTGCTGGGCCGATGTTGATGCACGAGCCACAACCAAACAGGTTCAGGATAAGGTTTCCTAGAAGAAAAAAAAACATGAAGACAATTTATATTGGTCAATAATGATAAAAAGCTATATACGTCCCGTTATTTGAGCAAAGGCCTCTTTCTCGGATAGTGAAATGGTCTGAACCGTAATCCACCACTTTGGCTTAGTGTAGGTTGGTTAATTATCGAACCAAGTGTAGGTATTATGATATGTAAAAAGACACTATCAATGACTCGGCTTCTTAGAACAAAGCCATATGGCCGCACAAGTTAAAGTGACCGCAGTCTATGCCTAATACGATGGACTTAAAGGTGTTTATTATATCTTTGTCTTTGACATAACAAGCCTAGAAATTCCAAGGGAAGTTCCTATAACCTCCTCAAGCCTTAGCTTGAAGATGACTCATTTTACCATACTAAAGTAGTATTCGCATACTAGTTTATGATATCATAAACATAATAGTTAATTTCTAAGTTTAGCTACAACCTTCTTGCAAGTAGAGACATTGACATCATTTAACTGCCTTTGACTTGCATCATCGCACAATACACTGTCTTTCTTGGCATCATGGATTGTTCATACTCCAAAATTAAATTAGTAATCAGTTCATAATCCAGCAGATACTTTGAGAATGTGATGATAGGTATATGGAATTGTTACCTATAAATTCGGCTAGTAAAGCTCTGCTAATGCCTCCGGCGCCTCCCATCAGCTCATCCAGACCCAGTACAACTGCGAGTTCGCCCATTGTTCTGTTGGGTAGAAAAGAAAATTTATACATTTCATTAGGCTTAATGCGCAAGAAATAAGCCCTAAGTTAATAATACCAAATTCCTATTTGTAGTTTAGAGTGAACGCGTAATTGGTGATTATAACTTAGCTTTTGTTTTAAGCCTTTGAAATAATAAGAAGTTTTTTCTTTATATTCGTTTTCAGCTCGTGATATGGTTTATTAGTGTCATTGTGTCAGGGTTTTGAAAACCTCTTTACAGCCTCCGGTTTGTTACAAACCGTTTGTAGAGAATTCTATGGCAACCCTTTATTCATGATATTTAAACTGCCTCATTTGACATCTTTATTGATCTGACAAGTACTCTAATCTATTATTAGGAAGTTACATGTTTAAATATTTTTTTGTCTATTGTATGCCACGTTGTTATTGTACTAAATTAAACAGATGTTATCGTTGTTCAAATCCTATCCACTAATTTCCAGTGCGTCGAATATCCGAATCAAATCATCGAGGGACCGGAAACGAAATTAGTGCCGGTGTGATCCCCGGTGCCAATTATCATTTGAATACATTTTGTCACATTAATAGTTCGGGTAGTTGGTTTCGTGGCTAGCCGGATACAAATCCAGCTAATTAGAACTGTTAGAGATCACGCGATCGTGACCCAATGAACATCGAGCTCACGGTGTGGGTGCTAACTACCGTGGGATTAATATCTATTCTTTAAAGTAGATCCTATCTTACATTTATGGTCCCGTCTAATAACTAACATCAAGTTCCTAACCTATGGAAGTTAATGTGGGTATGTCGAGATTCAGTAGATACAACCGTTTTACTTAGTTGAAGTATTCCTACTACTTTATTTTTGAATTTTCATTGTACTCTTGAGTCAACTCAATAAATACCTAATTGTTAGGTACCTATTATCGGTTAGGTGGAGTTATTTAAAAAGTTTTAATGATCTTTATCCGAAGGAAGTGTGTATATAAAAAATATTTTACAAGCAGTTCCGTAGATTAGTTATTATTAAATTATCTATGCTCAATGTTTAATGTAATCTAATAAATAAATTCGTCCTTATTTTATCAACCCATAATAAAATGTTAGCAAGTAAATAAAACTTTTGTTTTTCAAACTCTTACTGATAATGATAAAAAACACTATCACAAGGCTAGCTTTATTTACTTACGTCACAAAACTATCATTAAGGGCCTTTCAGTAATATGAGATTAGCCTACGTGTTGATTATCAGTCCAACATACATTATCGAAAGTAAACATCATGTAGTTAAAGGTTCATGGTCAAGGTTTTGAAAAACCTTTCTCGAAGCTTCTACACCTTCTATCACATGAATTATCTTGGGCCATTTATATTCATTATTATATTTTTATGTTCGACTTATGATTGATCATCTATCGTCTGAACATCATTTTACAACTTTGAGTTCTGTGTTCTCATTCATTTGTTTATAACTAAACTTATAGACAACCGATAAACCGCGATCTATTTCCTGGCATGGTTTATACAGAAGTTACGAATATCGCAAGAGTAACGGATGCACATGGTTTATCTATCTGTCTTGATAAGCAAAATGGTAATACTCTTTTTTTGCATTTGCATTTGCTTCTCTACAAACAAGCTTAGGCTTGAAACCCAACCAAATTATTTTCGCTTTCCATATGACGGTCTATCGTACCAACAACATCTTAAGTATTTCATTGGTATTGTTTGGTTGAATAACATTGGCAGTGTCGTGGTGGAAACAATCGAGTAAGTAGCCCTGAGAGCGGAATACCCGCAGGAGTGTTGCGCGCGCGCACCGTGTTCTGCATCTACTTATCATATGTTGGCATCGCAATAATGTTTACGTCATTGACAATATGTATCTGCATACCTACTTGTATTTTTGTATGGGTAATTTATTAAAAATAATGTTTTGCTTTATCATTTATTGGATAAACTCGGGTATTACAAGACTTGTATTCTTAATACTTATTATTCTTAGGTTTTCGATAAAACTAATAAATAATAGCTAACGCAAAATTGGATTCTTATCAAAACTTTTTTTTGTTAAGGGTTTTACTTTAATTGATTAAAGTTCAACCAATAAGCTTAACACATAGGTAACTGTGTTTTTTGCAAATTGTACCTTGCGAAAGTAGGAGCATGGTAATAGGCTGATTGAATATGTGTAGCTGATCATCATCAATCAATTACCAACGGTTCAGTAATTACTTGGTAATCACGTTTGTAGGATGCAACACACATGAAGGTAATACCGTAGTAGATAATGCATTGTTTTTATGGGTTTTGTAAACTGTAAAATCTGGCATCGAAACACAGCGGGCTGTATGATGTTGTAATAAAGTCATCAAGCAGCTTGCCAAGAACGTGAAAACATTGCAGAATTATTATGTTGGTTTAGTACACACGACCATGTTTATAAATTAAAGCGATCTCAGAAAAGTTTATCACATATTTGATTCTATAAACTTTTGGTCGCTAAGCCTTTATTTATCTACTAAATGTTTAGCATAGAGTTTTATAATTAAGGTTAAAACATATTTTATAAGCACCTACTGCAAACAAAGTCGACAGAGCTTCTCCAAAGTTACAGCTTTGTCGACGCACAAAACTAGTTGTACCTTCGCAAAACTTATCTTTCAATTGATTCACTTCACTATGACACAATTTTGTTTTACTATTTTGTCTCTAACTTTATTGTTTTGAAACAACTTGTTACATAGTTTTAGGTGTGCTACCGTTTACTCTATCTTCATTATAATTAAGTGCTAGTAATGGACATAATCCTACGTTTAATTAGCGTCTAGTTTTATCTTATCGTGTTTGTTATCACTATCACAATGTTAGACAAAGTACAACATGTTTGAAGTAAAAGTTTATTTTAATCGTTACGGCGCCTTGACGTCACTTTGTTTAACTACTCCTAAGATAAATGTTTGAAATAGAGATCATCAATAAATACCTGAATATGAATGTTGCTTATGTAACGAAGATAATACCCGCATTGGATTTGTTATTAGCGACAATCAAATAAAGTATCACGCACAACTTGTCTCGGTTAAATAGC
This sequence comes from Emmelina monodactyla, assembly GCA_916618145.1. NCBI lineage: Eukaryota > Metazoa > Arthropoda > Insecta > Lepidoptera > Pterophoridae > Emmelina > Emmelina monodactyla. Next base: position 5,988,465 of record OU745304.1, on the reverse strand, counting down.
AGGAAAGATATTCTTTAGGTGTCATTTGGAACTAAACTGTTTCTAGTGATTTAATTATCTCTAATTGATTAATGTCGTGACTATTTTTATTCAATTTAAAAATAGAGTTAATGTAGCGCAGTCGACGACTGATTGCACGAAAGAGACAGATAACAACAATCATGCGCCGAAGTATATTTTTTACAAGGAAAAACATCAACTAGATCTAACTTCGAATCCTTACTTACATGCCTTTAATAAAAATTAACATGTTTTTAATACTTCTGTTAACAGCATACAATTCAAATTGAGGTATTAACAGTGATTTGAGTCAATGCCCTAATATTGATCAAGAAGATTTAAGTTCACGGATATGATGTAATAAAGGCTTCGTGGATAAAGGTAACGTTCAATGTTAGAAACTCCTTCGGGAAACAACCGCATTGTATTGAAGTCGCGCCTCGGGACACACACCTTGAGCCTTCGCGTTTCCATACATGCATACGAGCAACGTTTCTGCGTATGCGACCTCCACACGCAACAGTTATTAGCAATCACAAGAACCACTTAATTATTCAAAACTCGCCGTCTAAGATTAATGAAAGGCAATCGTCGTGAACAACTAGAAAAAAGCCGGTGACGCACTTGCAATGCAAAGGTTTCTGCTACGTTTCTGCGAATGGAAAAACGTAGTATTTGTAATCTAGATTATAATTAGCGGAATAAATTCCTTTATATACAAATAAACATGAGATGAATAACGATAACGAGTATATAATTGCAATTTCCTGTTTCTGCGGGCTAAGAACATGACTAATAAAATAGGCAGGATTCTACCTAAAACAAAATAGCTAAAAGCATTTTATGGGTCAGTAATTTATTAACTCGGAAGATATGTACAAATTATCTTTGAGATTATTGCAAACATAGCACGAAGCTGATTTTATGATCGTAAACCTTTTATGATAGGTCACTACTATTGTAGGGTGAATTATGAACAATTACCTAAGGAACCCGCAAGTCATTATCTACATTAAAACCTTGTTAGACCTCTTAGGTATTTCATTTTTACGACCTGCAATAATTATATCAATTTACTTTGAGCCCTAAGCTAACCTATTCAACAAACATTTAAGTACTTAGGTGATTGCTTGTAAATGAACTAGAAGTATAAAATGTAATATTATTTGTTTTTATCAGAATTGTATGTTAAAAACTTAATCGCTATTTGGGTATTTTTGCCGAATCAACATCCGATGACGTCATGCCCAGGCCATACATTCTCTTTTTGCAATGAACTTGATTGGACTTTTTTGCGATACTGCCTGCAATTTGGTTTTCCCGTAGAGCAACAGATTTCAGTTTGAGGAATTGTGTAATAAAATTAAATGATGAATCATTTTCCTGTAAATTGTGATTCAAAAAGTTAACGGGTTTTTATACTTTTTAAGTTGATTTAGAAAGTATATTTTACCTGCGTAATAAATTAATAGCTTTTAACATAAAGAATTGTTAAATAGAATATTTTTTTTGGAAGCCTTTACTACTCAATACTACTCAATGCATAACTACATAACTTTATCTTTTATCTACCAAGTAACGAACACCGACCTATCCCTACGGAGACCGCACCCCATCGGCAACACTTAGAGGCAAATTAGCCGTTACTCAGAAATGGGTAGAGTTATTACTTCTGTAGTCCAGGGCTGGACTCTCCCAGCCGCACCCTGATATCGCTAATTAATGTACAAAGCTGCTAACTGACGAGCCTTTATTAGACTTAAGTACCGGCTGTTTATAGATTTGTGTCAGGATTTATTGTACCTTTGATTTATGAAGATACCTACCTGAATTAATAAAAAGCTTTGCAAACGTTCAAGGTGGCGGTAAAAAAGCACAGAAGTTGAGTGAATAGTCAGGAAAAGGAATCTTCGCAGTTACTAAATTGTCGGAATTCAGAGCCCTTATAGTTTTTACTTGTTAGGTATATTACCTATATTTGCCCTGTGATGACACAGGGTGGTACGAATTAGGTCCCTATTTCTATTGTTATCGGCTCACGAACGATTGTTCAAAGCTGCGTTGACAACCATGGCGCTTTGCTTTGTCGTGGAAATTAATCGACTCTTAAACGTAAAAGGCAAATATGTTTATTTCTAGTCACTCCCTTTATGAATCTTCATACCAAGACAAAAAAACAAAGTTTTAAACGTAGGTAAAACCTTTAACAAAGCAACATGTCTACAATGTACCTAATATTTTGTTTATATTCGTAATTACGCCATGAAACCAATAAAATAGAGTGGGTTACATGAATTATGTGTAGGCTACACTGATGGGTGTATTTTTACCTTATGATTGTGAAGTGCTTTGATGTCGGCACTTCACATTTGTCATAACCACCGCGGAGCGACAATTAGTTCCATGAAATAATTACTACTAAGTAGGTACTATACAAATCATCAAGTAGGCATAACTTCGTATTAAGAAGTTGAAGAACGATTTAGGAATAACAAAAGTAAATCGATGGTTATGGTAAGAATTTTAATGCACTAAACCGATACGAAATGTATTATGAGCTAAAAAACATAAATGTAAGATTAGGTAGTTACTTACAGCACCGAAAAAAAACTTTTTGTTAATAATTAAAGGCACAGAAACTTGAATTATTATGCGTATTGAGATAATTATATTGAAATTGAATACTTCACGCACTAAATCATTCAATGTTAGTAAGATACATATTACCAATAGCTGCCAATCATACCTACTTACATATTTGCTAATTCTCACGTTCACACAAATATTACGTTTTCATGTTATTGGAAAGGAAAACTTCACACGAACTGAAACATGTACCTAAGTAGATGCGGACATACGTATTTACAAAGTTTTGTTTTATTTTTGATTGACGCAAATGAAAGTAAAAAATAATCTGTGAAAGTCAATTAAGGCTTAAATTAAAAGTTTGAGACATATAATAAGTTTTCTGACAAAGGTTCAAATGCAAAAATAAAACAAGAGTAAACTGAAATGAAGAATAGGTATTACGTAAGTACCTAGTTGTTCCTCAACAGCTTTACAACCGTAATAAAAGATTAATGAGGTTGACTTTTGTACCCCTAAACAGTTTATTTATTAAGGTTACCGAGAAATTTTATGATAAATGTGCAACATTAATTGTAATTCATTTATAATTTGTAGTTCGGATCCATCTCATCGGTCCATCGCGTGTAGGCGAGCCGCGGGGCCCTCGTCATTACCGCCATGTTTTTGGGCCCCGGTAATAATAGGCTGCCCATCATCCGTGCCTCGCTATGTAATTGCATCCCGAGAACCGGCGAGGAAAACACTCGCTTTACGCTCAGTAAGCCCCAATGACTCGGTCGTTTTATTAAAAAAACTTTTGATCTGATCGCGTCTCGTTCCGACGGACCCGGTAAAAAAGATGGGTCATTGTTCGACTTCCATTAATTTTTTTGGTTGGACACGCTTTCTAAATGTACTACTATCTATAGTATCTGTAATCGTCGGGAATTCGAAATCCCCGAACTTAACATAGAGGTCAAAATTGCTCCGTATAATAATGCTATAGCCACGATAGATACGTGCCTTCGATGTGAGTGTAATTTATTTTGTTTTTTATTTAGTTTCCTCGCACGTGAGGGAACAGGTTAAAATAAAACATATAGAAATGTTGAATAATATGCTCCATTGCGTAACGAGCCACAAGAATGCAGGGACGTATTTTAGATTTTTACACCCCGGGCAAAAATTATACGGCCGCCCCTCAAACTCTATAACCTAAAAAAGGCAGTTTGCAGTTAACGGCTTCACCCCATCCACCCGATTATCACATTATATAAAATTAGTTTAGTTGTAAGCCGGAGTCGCTGTTCTGTGGTTTAGTTAGTAGTTACCTATGCTATTAATTACGTTGGAGTCTAGGTAAGAAACAAAACAAAATTAGAAGGCCTCGCGCATAAAAAATATTTATTATACCTGGTCATTAATTAATATTTTTTAAATTATATTATTACATAAACGTTTAAATTGGGCAACGATGTGACATTTGCTCAACAAAATCATCAATTATGTCATTGAAATTTATGGACATTATTAAATCTGCTTCTATATTAAGAATTGCTAAATTATTTAAACGTTCTTCACTTAGACGAGAGCGCATGTAATTTTTTATTCTTTTTAACACTGAATAAGATCGTTCAGCGCTACAGTTAGAAACTGCAGTACAGAGAAACATTTTTAGTGTTATAGCAACATATGGGAAAATATCTTTTAAGATTTTCTCATTAATAATGCCAAATAATTGTTTAAGGCTTTTTGGTTTTACTAAATTTGTTAAATAGTTTTTCAACAAAACACATTCATCTGCAAAAATATCAGCCAAATCTGTAGGGTAAGTAGCCTGGAGCTGTTTTGCACTTAGTTGTACCATGGATGAAGAAGTGAATTTTAGAAGGAAAGCAAACTTACTATTGATTTCGTTCCCTTTTCACTCCCGGATTTTTTAAATTATTATTGGAGAAAGAAAAGAGTACCTACTGCGAACTTTTCTCTCACTTAAAATAAATGACTTTTATAATACACACATCAACATCGTCTAGGGATATTTTGAATTTACTTAGTTTACTCAAAATTTATAAAAATTTACATACAACATGTATATATTTTTATAAAGCTCATTTATCCAGACTACATTACCAAAATAAAATAAATCATTTTTTTTGCGTAAAAATGTTTTTTTTTTAATAAAGAAAAAAGTGAAAAAATGTAAAAGTAACAAGGAATGTGTTTCTCAAGGAAAAGTGAAAAATAATCAGAAATTATTCAGTTTTGAACGGTATTGTGAAAAATCAGTAGTCAGTATAACCATGCATGACGGTAAAAACGGTCCTACAACGTTTTCTATGCTTTGGATTAAGTTATCCAAGTCAGGCTGTGGTAAATTGTCCCAGGTCCGGCTAAGTGGCAAAAAAGATGTTCTTTCGTCGCAATATTTGTGGCAAAGTTCCTTAAAGCTCTTTTTTGGAGCATACCCTACGCGTATTTAATGAGGTTTAGGTCAGGCGACTGAGTGGGCCAGCCTTGGACCGATACGTCGTGCTCCTACAACCAGCTCGTCACCACTCTCGCTGTGTGCGGACGGGCTTTGTCGTTCATTCGCGTGAATTCTTGGCCCATTTGCAGTTGGTCGGGATAGATTATTGGTTCTAGCACCTCGTTACAATATTTTTCAGCTGTTATTGTGTTTCTGATTCAAACGAGGTCTGTTCTTCCACCAACACGAATTTTCGCCCAAACCTTAATTGTCCCGCCGTGATATGGAAGGACTTCCTGAGGGTGTCGCAGACGGCTCTCACCACCAGGAACTCGCTAAACACGTACTCTACGTGTATCAGGATGGAAACCGAACCGAGAGCCATCGGTAAACAGCAATATGAACCACTGGTTATCTTCTCAGAGCAAATGTTCACGAACCCACTCTAGCCGTCGTCCACGACTTCCTCGGCGTAGTGCTGGAGTACGAAGCGGTCTGCAAGCATGAAGATTAGCTTCATGCAGCCTCCTCCTCACAGTTTCATCACTCACAAGCAACTGGTGCTCTGACTGGAGCCTCTGAACCAACTGCATGGCCGTAACATTTGGTTGCCTTCTCGCGGCAACTTGCAAATATCGGTCTTGTCGTTGAGTGGTTAAGTGTTTCCCGCCTGGGTGTCTTTCAGACATTTCACGAGTAGCACGATAACATGACCATAATCTTCATATCACGTTTTGTCTTCTTCCCATCTCCTCAGCAATATTCCGTTGAGTAGCCCCAGCTTGGAGCACGCCTACTGCCCTTAACATTTCTTTCCTCGTTCAATAGCCCCGCTACATGATGCATATTAATTGTAAATTTACCGATAACTTAATTTGGCACAAAAAAATGACACAAGTTACTGTAGGTAAATGAAACCTTCAGACTTCGCTACCATTATGCAGCGTGAATCTTTTGTTTTTTTTTTTTTTTTCAAATTCAAATTTAGAATCGTTCAACACGTTTTACAAAATAAACTTTCTTCAAAAAAAATTTAAATTGCTCAGTATTTTTTGAGTTTAAGAACTTTACAAAACAAGCGACCCGCCCACGCTTCGCAATGGTGTAATTTTGGCCGACTTGCTCACGAAATATTGAATTTTGGCTAACTTAAAAAAACCTTTTCCAATTGTTCTTTATTTACAAATTTAAATGAATAAATACCTAAAAGATGGCGAAAACTGCATTAAAATCCGTTGTGTGGTTTAGAAGGAGTTAGCAGCCAAACATACAAACAGACACAAATAGCGACTTGGATTTATACTATGTAATGATGATATCCCTAGACGATGTTGGTGTGTGTAGTTCTACTCATGCTCTTGAAATGGGCTTTTTTCCATGGCCGCCGCCCCTTGAAAATGGGCCGCCCCGGGCAAATGCCCGATGGTCCCTATGGGAAATACGTCACTGCAAGAATGTTAGATACTCCTGATTAAGTTCAAAATTTTGATTCGACTTCAAGCTTTCAAAACAGCTTTATTACGAATGAGTGGTTCTTAATCTATGTAGTAAATAGGTACATTTTATATAATGAGGGTAATATATTTAAGTATCATCGCTTATATCTAAAGATAGAAATAAATACTTTAACTATATTTATTACACGAATAAAATGTTATCGTAAAGCGACTTCTTATTACTTTAAATAAATTTAAACTTCACATTACCTCATAGACAAAGTTAACAATTCATCATTGAGATGACAAGGGCACCAGTTTATGTCATAAATATTATTAAAAGATATGGTGTCTTACGTAGTTTGAATACAATATAATATTTCTTTTCTCATATACAATCATTATACAATGTATGATTTGTGTGTACAGTGTCAATGATTTTGGGCAAGTTTTTTGTTACCTCATTCGTTGGGATGGGATTGGATGATACCTGTTAAAAAGGTATATTTGGAACGTAACTTTATAACTCATAACCAACATAATAAGGTATGTCCTATTTAAGATGGAAGTCCTGGTACGTTGCAGAAATGGAATTGCTATGAAGAAATGGTTAGAACTAGAACTAAGGTATTCCATGTAGGCTTTTGAATAGGTCAAATACCCAATAAATCAAAGTATACACCAAATCAAATAATCCTAATAAATCCAATAATCAAAATGTATCACTTATTAAGACAAGTCCATCTTTTCAATTACATCATTTTGGTGTTAAAACATCCAATTATAATAGAGATATTAATGAAAAACAATTTGTTGCCTTTTATCAAGAGTAAATAATATAATAACTGTAGCATTGTATTTAATACACTTAATTAAGATGTAAACATAAACTAAGCAAGAACTATAAACTTTACCATTTTATCTACCTTAATAGCGCTGTATCGAATAGTTTAATGACTCATGTTTCTTTAACCAGTTTTTTATTCGTAACTTTATTTTTTTTAGCCGAATATCCTACCATTTTTTGCTGCTGCTTGCTTATTCACTTTGAAGTTATTACATTTACAATGTCAAGGTTTTTAGACTATGTTCCAGATGTAGGTACTCGTTGTCGCAGGATACCTGGGTGATTATAGTTTCTTAGTGAAACCGGATAACTTAGATTATTGAGATGCAAAACTTTAAATGAATTTATATTAAAAGTAAAGATTGACAAATTTATACTGTAAAAGAACTTCCACCGTTTAAAAAAAACCTTAAATTATCAGTTGAAAGCCATTTTTTGAAAATTAGTAATTTAATTGACTAGAAGCAACACGCCTAGGCTTCAAAAAAAAAAAAAAAATCATTATCTTTATCAGATATCATAGAAGTAACTGTGTCGGCTGCTACTTTGTAATTCTCTAAAGTGATTAATGTAGCTAATCACTACCTGAACATAGTACATATTGAATGTAAATAATGCATAAAGCTTGCTATGCAAACAGATATTTTGTTTAATTATTTATTAACGTAGAACTGTGACTTGTAATTAAAGTGTAGTTAAATATGTTAATTCACTGTTTTTCTGTATAAGCTTAGATTTATTGCTTTTATTAAATCTTACCGACAGTATGTGTTTCGATCCTCATTTCGATAAGAAGTTTAAGCTTCTAATATTTTATTAAGTATTAAGATGCAATACCTTATTTTTAACCGATGAAAGTTAACTCCAATATTTTAAAATACCATTGCATTGTAAGGCCTTCTTCGAGTTATCGTGATTGAAAATATCCAACAAAAACCGTAAAAGCAAGTTCAAGTACAAGGCAGCGTAATAAATGATTGGCAAGGGGCGGTCCGGATATCCGGCGGTATATTTTTCCTTCAGACGTTTCAGCCGGTGGGCTACAACTACCCTCTAATTTGCATTGCTAATTCTTTTTATAAATACCCAAGTACCTGGAACCGGAAATTAAACGGTTGAACAATAAATCTGCTAGTTTAGAAAGCATTTTGTTTTAGCTGTTTTGTTTAGGGTTTTTTTTTCATAATGTTCGCATATTTTTTAAGGACGCTAATTAAATGAGATAATTATGTATTCTTTATTTAGCAGGACACAAAATTTTAAAACTAAATGTAATAAACACAATGTAAGGATGTCTAAAAGCGTAATTGTAAGTACCTACTTAAGTATTTATAGACGTAGATATAAACATAATATAAATATTTTATAATTAATAAATGTTCATTTAACCATTGGATTTAATGGCTCTATTTATTATCCTGCTACAGTTTCATGGTTGAAGCTACTGAACCAACGTTGTAGGCATTCGCTTGTTGGCAGATTATTACACGGTTTTGTGGTAATCTTAAAATAATATCGATGACTTTACAAATTTACTTAAGTATTAATAGGTTTACCAATATAAACCCAATCTTTGTTAGTCGCCGCATTAGTCGCTCTTCCGAATTACATTTTTTTTCTACAACTTTTTAAAAGCTTTTATTATGTAAAGGGCAACGGCTGTACCGACCGTTAAATAGATAGGTAGCTATTCCCAAAAAAAACAAATTGTATTTTTTTATGTAAATTAATTTCTTAATCAGTTATATATACTTTTTATTTATCATGTTCATGTTTTAATTTCAGCAAAAATATATCTAAGAAATGCCTTAGTTGTTTTTATAGAGTGAGGCTCAACCCGTCAAAACTGTCCTACCAAAGCCTTGTTTACCATTTCAACATGTGTCTAAAGCCGACCACATGTTTGTTTTACAAAGACTGCTTGATAGTTCCACTTCAACTATGTCATCGCAAAAGACATTTAATTTCCCACAGATACGTTTTGTATTAGCGTGATGATTCACTAAAACAAAATCTGTCAGTGAATCATTACAGGAAGTAAGTTTCTGTAGTTTTGAGTAATATTCATGTAAAATAGTTGATAATAAGCGAGATTGGCTATGGTCGTGACGGGCTTGCCACTTACCATTCGACGCGGCTGTTGCGCTGGCTGGCGATGGCGTGAAGGGCAGACCAGGCGCATTGACTCGTCAATCTTCTTTTAAATAAAAACCTCATTGGATGCTAATTATGAGTAAGATAAAGCGAAATAGATTAAATCAATACCCGATTAAATGAAGTACGTACTTTAAGCTCCTTATCAATGATTTTTATTATTTGTAGAAAGGATTTATTTTAATAAAAGGTTTTTGCGCTCTTTATGTTTATTTTTATTGCAAGGTTCTTTCATTAACTTTGGGTATTACTTCCATTTTTAATTTTACTAGGAAAAAAGTGATTCTGAATCTACGAAAGATTTTAACGTTATGCAAACTTCAGTCTGGTAAAAACAAGTAGACACCAAAAATGCTAAGAACTATTGTCCGGCCACCGAGAGAATGCGTTCCTGACACATTGTGTTTGACATAACGAGGTAACTTTGACAGGCCGTCTACGAAAACAAACAAAAAAAAAGTCGTCTATTTTGACCCTACAAACAAATAATAAGCAATAAAATGATATTAAAACACACTGATTTTAAATTTTATAACTGATGGCTTACTGTAAGGGTAATAATTACTGATAAAATATGTATTTTTAAAAATGTAAACAACATCATATTTTCGTAGGGATGTGCTAAAAATATCAGTCAATTTTAAAGTTATCAATCAATTTCTAATAAAAAAGCAGAATAAGTAGCTTGGTTATAAAAACATGATATCGACGTAAATATGGATATGCTTGAAGCATAACTATTGCGGTTAGTGAAAGAAAATAAATCGGCAAATGTTCGATATGAAATAGATGAATTGGCTCAGCAGTACGGTCATCGGGTGCTGAGACTTATACCATATTATTGCCAATACAATGCTATTGAATTAATTTGGGCTCAAATTAAGGGTTATGCAGCCCGTCGCAATACGTCCCCACCTTTTAGCACAAAAAAGATGATGGCTCTATTAAAAGAAGCTTGCGAAAAAATCACGAAGGAAGACTGGGCGAAGGCGGTAGAAAAAACAAAAAATCTTATTACCAAAGACTTTGATCGAGATATTAGAATTGATTCGATCATTGATAATAACATAATTATAAATGTTGGAGAAGATGATGATAGCACCTCCTCAAGCGAATCGGAATCTGATTAAATTTATACCAGCGCGATATCTATTATTTTAAGTATTTATTACCTACTTTTAGTTTTAGTACTTATTGTATTGTAGACCTAAATATTTGTTTTGAAAAAAGGCAGCAGTTGGAGTTTCTTGCTATACAAGTAAAATAGATATAAGATAAACTAATTTTTTTACTAATGTTGATTGAAAAAATATTTGTCAATATTATTTTTTACCCCAACACTACTGGCATGTGTCACAAACGCAATCTCTCGGTGGCCAGATTATAGGACGATTTTAAAAAGGAAATGTGACGTTAATACACTTGAAGCTGAATTTCGTCCATACAAAATAAAGTTTTCATAATTCTCATTTCTCCTGTAAAATCTCATTTTTTCAAGGATTATGGTTTTTTTTGTTGGTTTTTATTACCAAGACTAATGCCCGTTTTCACCAACGTTCACTAAAATTTAGGCAACACTTATATTTCAAAGGCGTATAAAATAACTATTTGTAGCTTTATTAATTGTTTTTAAACATCAATTTATTTTCAGTTTATATTTATACATACGTAGAAAATGTTATGGCAAAATATTCAAATTTAGGTGTTGTTTAAAATCTGTTAGGAGTCCCTTAAGTTTAGGTGACGTTGGTGAAAACGGGCACCAGTTTGGTATTCAAAATGTACGTCATGTCAAGTTGGAGATATACATTGTATGTAAATTATAGGTGCCTACAAAGTAAGGGAATATATTATTATCCCCCGGGTGTAATTGTTACCCATGATGAAAATATTAAGCGAGCAAAGATAGTTATTTTGTTAGTTTTTATATAAATATAGTAAAATTTTGTTCAATTCCGATCAATTTCAATGTTTTATATGTACCTACGTAGGGAGGCATCCCCGGTTAGGACTAATTATTCACGAATCACGGTGTGGACAGAACGTGAGGCATTTAGTTTTGATATATTAAGATATAATTTAATTTATCAAGATTACACCGATTTTGATAAAATTAAAAGCAGTGTTTATAATAACTAATAATATAGATTAAAATATTTTCCAAAAGGAGGTTCTATCATTTTGATAGCCTACGTTCGTAAAGAGGAAAATCATTGACTTTGTATTATTTACATATTTCCGCCTCTTCTATGTAACCATGTTTTTCTGCGGTTTTAAACGGTAACTTAATCGTTTTATGCCACTTACTACTTATACAGAAACTTCAGTGGCATTTTATATATTTCCTTGTTGTTTTAACAGTAACAGCGACTCTAAGTACCTAGGTATTTTATCGTAAGTAGGTACATACAAGTTAAGGATAAATTACCATGAATTTTATATCAAAAATTTATTGTGTTATACCATTGTTATTCATTATATTCGAGAGATCTACGTGTGCAATGTCGAATACAATTCGCGCGGAAAAGCTAGAACAAACATAATAATTAAATGTATCATTATTATTATGTTACGTAGCAAAATACGAGTTAATTATAGTTGTATGGATGGCATTTATAATTATCATGTCACTTCATTAAAAAAAGTTGCATGGAGTTTTGCAGTTTTTCTAACTCTCGTGTCGTCACTATTGTCGAATGGTATATTCTAAATTTAAATTTGCCAAATGCTATATATATATAGTTTTTTGCTTATATCCCTTTACAGATTCATGTTACACTACTTAGCAACTTGTCATTGTATAACTTTGTAGAATCTGCCGCGATTGTGTCAATAGTAGCGCGTTGCTAACTGGATGTGCAGACATGATTTTTATTGACAATTATTTAATTTTCGTGCCTCAATGTCAGACAACTTCCCACTTAAGGCGTGTGAACTATTATCAAATTATCTTGTTGGGTTCTAGGTAGGCGAACTTCCTTACGACATCTTACAATAAAAATCTTATAAAGTTTATTTCTTCCTACGTTGGACTTGAAACTTTATAAAATTACCACATATTTCAATACTTACTGCTATTTTAAAAATACGAACTTGAAATTCGGTACGTTAATAGTAGATAGATATTATTTGTTAAGTTATGTGAATAACTAGTAATTTATATAATTTTAAATTTGGTTTTACATTTTTATTTCGAAAACAAAAAATCTGAGCTATTCTTTTCTTGCAACTAAGGAATGTTTTATTTGCAAAAAAGTTGTTACTAAATAAGTATGTAAGTAATAACTTCGGTACCTAACATAGAATCGTCAAAAAATTATTTTGGAAATTTGAAGAACCGGCTTTTATATCAGAAGTTTTTCAATAAATAAGTTTTTTTTCGTTGGATGAAAAAAAAATTAGGTACTTAACTTCCAATTTGAATAATTAATTAATGCCTATTTAATCAAACTACATGAACCTGATAGAAAACAAAAAAAAACGAATAATTAATTAGATATAATAACTCACCCAGACTATGTTTATTCAAACAATGCCAATATATTCTGGTGATTGTCCAAGATTTCTCACACTCCACTACACTTTATAATAAAGTTAATTACCGCTCTGAAAATACGTTAAAATAATCAGAGCTCTTCGGTTGGTCCCAACCACTCCGCGCGCGTTTTTGATGCTGTTTGAAATGAATTTGAATGTAACCGCGCGCATCAAACCTTGGCGGGAAAAGAGATATGACGCGCAACGCCATCTTTGACCAGTTCTATGAAAATAAGCTCATGCTTACCAACTTCTACGAATACAGCGGCGGGCTTTTTGTTACGGCATTTTAATTGAGCTTAATGGATTAAGTTTTATTGTATATGGGAAATAACTTTTTCATACATAGGTATTACTCATTTTACTAAGAAAATAATGAAACAATTGTTTTTTTTAATTGAATAATACATAGAAAGGTATTAAGGGTAGGTAATAAACAGTAGAAGATAACATTAGGCCTACTATACCTACTAGAAATACTAAAAAGGAAAATACCATTAACACTAATAAAGCTGATACAAATATAAAATAAAAAAACAATAATTATCGTAACTATCTGAGGCAGTTCGTTTACAACTTGTATTCATAAAAATATTATAAGCAAAAGCTGTTCGTTCGTAAAAAGCGGTAGATATGTTTTCAGTCATCTTGTTGTGGCCAGTAGATTTCAATCATTTTCTTTAGTTTCTCGTCAATTGGTTTGTTATCGAGGGTGTGCCTGCCCATGATGAAGACGAACTTCTCGTGGCAGTCCATGATGCCGAGGTATCCACCATCAATAATTTTGAGTCGCATGGGGTACCGATGCAGTTGAGCTACATCAATTTTGTCTAGAACAAGACAAAGCTATTAGATGATAATATTAAAAAAATGGCCAATCACAAGTCGGATTCGCGTATCAATTCATGAGACACCTGGTGATAGACAGACAGATGGACGGACAGCCGAATCTTAGTAATAGGCTTCAGTTTTTACTCTTTGGGTACGGGCCCCTTAAAAGGTAGCGAATTACCATTAACTCTCCAAAACACAAAAACGTTATCACAATAAGTAAATATATACCTACGTAACTGCCTATATTAAATACATTTTTCGTATGGAATCAGCGTGGGCTCTTTATAAATATGCAGTAAAGTTATGCTAAATAGCTACCTAGGAACCTAGACACCCTATTCGGATGGCAGCGTCATTTGCTGTGAAGGTATTGTTGTTTTGCCTTAATTCTTTTTAGTTAAGACATCTAAGGGATATGTAGGTAGGTAATATCTAACACTGTACATAATTTAGAAACGTATAAAAATGTTTTTTTACCAGTAGCTACTGGAACTTGCAGAGTTCGATAAGATCCATCAGGCCCCAGTCGTTCTAAATAGAAGTTTTTCGTCTTGTTAGTGGTGTCCTCTAAACACGGAACCTGCATCTTCAGTGACAGGTTCTCCCAATTTAAATTCTCAACGTATTTGCCAATACGGTCTTTCAACTCCTTTCGTTCCTTTTATAAAAAAAACAGAAATATTTTTTTACTTAATCAATGGTTACTGACTCTGTAGGTACCAATGTATAAGATAAGAACTGTTCAAAGATACCTCGTTAGTAACAGAATTGAAAGTAGCACAATACTGATCGCCTGATCCCTTGGTAGTTTCAGTCTTGTACACTAAAAGATGCCAACTTCCCAACACTTGGCTGTCATTTAATTGGACTCCAAGAGAGAACTCCTGGCAATTGGGACCTGAGCCTTTAGTCTCTTTCTCTGGTTGTAGCTTTAGACCTTTTACTGATACCAAACCTAAAACTATGTGACCAACAATTAATTTATGTCAACATGCTTTTTTTTTATCGTACCATTACGTATGTATACGCCATCTATTGATGAGTAGTCGTACTAGTTAATTAAGATTTCTTGCTAGCTCGTGGTGAAGCATGATGATCCGAAACAAAGATAAAAATAAAACGAAAACTTACATTGTTAAAGATGTAAATATTGAGTGAACAATAAACTTACCCATTAAAACAATGTTAATTACTTGCATGATTTGCATCATATTGTTTTTGCAATGTCGTTCACAACATGCACTGTGTACTTCTAAGACAGACGACGACGGCGACGTTTAAAACTGAGATAAAATGATTCACACAATTGCTAAAGAACTTGCTAAACCAAACATAGAGCAAGGAAAATTTAGAAAAGGATTTTGCATTGATTCACTTTAAAACTGTTACAATCAGTATCTACTTTTCAATTTATTACTAGCACGACTTTCAAACTCTCTAAAGTGTTGGTTAATTAGGTATTTGATCTCTCTTTTAATAATATAGTTAAATAAAGCAACCGTCCTTAACAAAAATATAGGTACCTAAACTATCTCACCACAATTGTCGTTTTATATAAACTCGGATAAAAATAACAATTTTTCTTTCTCTACTCATATTTTCTAAAATTTATATCAGGTAAACGAGCTGAATTGAAATATCCTGTGTTATGAACACTAACATCTAGAATTAACTTATCCTTAACGTTTACGTCTCTGAAACTACGTAACGTACCTATTTAGTACGATGTTTTCTAATTTTATTTTACACAAATAAAATTGCAGTGTCTGTAATATTAAAATAACAGCTTTTATTAAATGCTCATGTATGAATACACAGTAGGTACTTATACCAATTTTTTTTAAACTTTTTCCCGTCTCTTTGGCTAATATCTGGAACGGCTGGGCCGATTTTAACGAAACTTTTACATGTACAGGGTCTGGATAACCCGTTACCTACAGTTGATCCGGATGTGAGACTGTAAGAAAATGGTATCTTCATGCCAACCATATGAAAATGGCTTAGACTTTTAAACTTTTTTATAAATTTTGCTATTTTTCTCATCCATTCCGTTGCCATTTCATCAAATTTTGGTAATTTTGTGTATTTTTTTTAGTATCGTACTCTTCTTCTTCATCGTGTGATGCACGGAACAGAGAAGTAGATGGAAGTGTGAAGTAGGCGGGGCACGCGCGCCACTAGTAAGCGGGGGATCGCAAACCCATACCTCAGTCGTACCTGCCTTATTGTCGTGTTCGGTTGTGTTTTGCTGTGATCGTATTGCGTTTTCTTAATCTAATATCGACTTTATTTTCAAAGCAGTAAAGTTCAATGCATATTTATTCTAATTCTAATGTAACACTGCTTCCATCTATTGTGGAGATGCTGAAACATAACAATTGTAAACATGAACTTTATTTGCCAATGAATAAAGTTCAACTTACATTGTTAAATGTAGGAACGCCACCTATTGTTAATTAGTTGAATTTTTTGTATGTCAACGCGAACGTGAAGTAAGTTGCGGAAGGTCGTAAATACATTTTGGGTTTTAGTAAAGTAAACTCTATTTATCACTGACAAGGTGTGTTTTTGCTTGGCAGCATTTAAAAATAAGGTCATTCTGGCACTAAGGATATGCGACCAATAAAAACAATTGTTTACATGTAGTGAGTGACTATGTTTTTTATCAGTTCCATGTGTGAGTTTTGGCGACAGCGGTTCCGCTAGTAAGTTGGTCGTATAGCATTTCCATCTACTCTGTTCCGTGGTGTGATGAATATCTTAAAACTTCATTATAATGATTTTATTAAGGATATAATAAAATTTATTGGGATATTCAGAATAAACCAGGTTGATAGTAATAAAAAAAAAAATTATTTGATTAATAACTTAAAACTAAATGCTCGAAATGTCCTCCGCCAGCAGCAGCAATGCATGCTCTACAACGCCCAATAAAAGATCTTTTAATCCGGCACGCATAACCGGAAAAAAATACACAAAATTACCAAAATTTGATGAAACGGCAACGGAATGAATGAGAAAATTATCAAAATATATAAAAATTTTCATAATATGGTTGACCCTGGCAGGAAGATACCATTTTCTTACAGTCTCACTTCCGGATCAACTGTAGGTAACGGGTTATCCATTCATTACGACCCTGTATAATAAGTCTACTTTTAAAGGTTTTATTGATTCGGGGGCGAAGCCGCGGTCAATAGCTAGTGTAATATTAATAACATAAGATAAGAAGAAGAAAGAATTTTTTTTATAAAAAAATCTTTTTAATTGTATATATATTATTATACACGGTGTAGTTAAAAAAACAGCAAAAAGGGTCGCAAATATGTATTTATTATATAACTTATAATTAAAATACAACTCATGAAAAACATTACACATTCTTATCAGAAGAATTATAACTATGTACTACTACATAGGTTGACATAGTTGTATTAATACATTATAAAACAGCTAATCATAATTAATCCAAATAAAATATTATATGACTTTTAACCTACCTGTAAGGCGTTTCACAGTAGAATCTTAATACAACGATTAACTTTTAGTAATCTACAGTAACTTGTATAAAACATTGAATATTACAAAGATTGTTGTCCATAGTTGTCTATGATTCCATTGTCATTTCATACATGATGTCAAGTTCAGAAAAAATCAATTGACAATATTATTTCATACTTAATATAAATAAATTATACGCAAAAATGAGAAAAGTGTCCTGCTTACTTGTATTTGTTTCCATCAGTACATTGATATAACTATTTACTAAATCAAAAAACATTAGTTTCCTTGTAGGTAAATTAATATGTACATATAAGTTTGCCTATTATGCTATGAACTTGCACATATATCAATAGTAATGACCGGTTTAGGCCGCATCTTCTAAATCGCAGCGAGTCGGGGTCGCGGCTTCCTTCTTGGGAGATTCTTTTTGCGCCACTGTAATAAAGACATTAACACTAACTACAACTATTCTTTATTTCTTCTTTGACATTGATTATATATCTTTGATATAGATTTCAAAAATAGTTTAAACACTAGTTTATTCATGTAAATGACTATTTTTAACATAAATTATGATGCAATTATTTTACCTGCTTCACCTACAAGCGATGATTTGATCGTAGAAGGGTCATTGGAGGTTGGAAGTTTGATTCCTTGCTTCAGCACCATCGTACCATCCTGACAACATAATCATATTTCAATTTAATTCCTTGTTAAATTTTATTACTTACTGCTTTCACTACAGTACAAAAATATAAAGAAACACTTTTAAGTATAGTTATAGATTTGTTAAAATTTAGTTATCATACAGCTGTAAACACCTAAAAATAAAATAAGTCTTATTTATTTCTAAAATTAAAACAAACACACAAGATATTTGTTCTATTTAAGTTTCTTTACCTTAAACTCGACGAGCCCTTTCTTAGCCATGGCCTCGACCTCGGCTTTGGTCATCATGATCTTCTGCACTTTCACCACTTTCTTGCCGATCTGCATCTCGCACACCTCTGATGAATTCACTTCTAAAAATCATTAAAAAAACAATAATCAAAGCGATATGGCCACCATTTGTAATAGTTTTAGTCAATGTATATACTACCTTTATAATAGGCATGATGACTGTGAATAAAAAACACAAAAATTATGCTACCATCTAATGAAACGTAAATAAAATAATAAAAAATAACAAGGTATTATTATAATTAAAGCGTGACACTTTGGAGCGTTTTGGTGGGAATTTTAAAAATAAAATTTTAAATTGATTTTTTTCATATAAATCATGCTTTTTTTTCCGAAATATGATATTTTTTACAATAAGTATATATTTCTGAATATGATACAACAGTTTTTCAAAATCTGTCATCATGCCTATTGCAATAAAGAGTTTATTATTATTATTAAATAAGTACAATAAGAATTTGACAATGGCGCCGATTTCAATTAGCTATATTTATATATTTTTTGATGCCACAATATAATTAAGCTAAAAGTAGTAGAAGACTTTTAGTATAACAACATAAATAAAGTTATTTTTTATAACTGGTGTAAAATAGTATATTTCAATACAAGTGTGGAAAGGCTGTCATTACAACGAGTCCCGACCAATGTCTACCCGAGCCGAGGCACAGCCGAAGGCGAGGGTTGACAGGCGGGACGAGTTGCAATGACGGTTCCGCACGTGTACTGAACGACTATTTTTAATACAGTTGCGAAAAAATTAAGGAATTTAATAAAATGTAAAATTAGGATCGTAAATGTCGAAATAACTCATTTTGAAAATGGCGCCATTTTTTCTTCACCCATTTGGTAGGCAAAGGTTACTATGCCCATACAGCTAAGTCTTCAGTAGATTTTTTTTTATTGATATGAAATGAAAATAAAATTTAATGAGATAAAATGAAATGAAACCAACCACACTAATTCAATCAAATCATTAAATCTGATATCGAAACAAACTAATAGTTTTTTTAGAAATATACCTACGCTACGTAAGCATTAACATGAATCATAAAAACTTCTATGTTTTTTTTGTAAAAGCTTCATGGTTGATTAATTTTTCTTTTTAATAGACATTATTTTGACAGTTGGGAAAGCGAACGCACGAGTGCGGGAAAGGTAAAAAAAAAGCACGCGTGTGTAATAGCCCTCATCCCGAACGCTATACGTCCCTGCAATACGCCACTTTTTGAGCAACTGTATTAAAAAGACCATTTCCGAAGCCTGAAACCATGTATTCTTGAGCTTAAATAGTAACTAAATTCCTTAACAATATACCCAGAAAACTCAAAGGTTTGAAAAGTGATATTGGCCGCTTGAGGTCATCACTCTCACATCAGCTAATCATTAGCTAATGGTTCAGGAGCGATGGTTTACATAGTAAATAAAACTAAAATACTATTTAATTTGAAATAATGCGGAAATTTGATAGTTTATATGCAATTTTAGAAAATTGTAATAACATTTTTTAAACATTTAATTAAATTGTAACAAATCATTAATTTTTTTTTCGCTTTTAACGTAACGAGTACCCCCCAGCAATGCTCAGTATTAGTTTTCGGAAGCAGTTTTTTTACACCCTGTATATTTTTTTAGAATCGGCGCCAATAGCAAGGGGAAGTGTTGATGTACTTATAAAGCCAATTAAACTTACTTTTGGCCATCGCAGGTAAAGGAAGGGGTTTCACACCAGGCGGTAACGATTTGATCGGCACCTAATAAGAAAGTATATGTTTATTATTTGTAAAACGACTATGATTTACAATCTGTCGATGTATGTAATTCATTTTCAAGTGTATATGGATTCTGTAACGAAACCTTAAGTTTGGTAGGTAGCACATACCTATAAAACGACTAAATCAAACACTGATCTTACAGTATTTGATTTACTATCTTACCTGTTTCAGTGTTTGCCCACTCGGCGAGACAAGTAGAGGTTTTTTCTCAGACTTGATTTCCTAAAAAAATAATAAGTAAGTAGGTATACAATTGAATTATTCGTGAGACATCAAAAGTTTAATTATCTACAAAATATGTTACTTACTGTAATATTTTCAGTTTTCACTTCCTTTTCTGGTTGAGATGTGTCCATGTCATCACTTTCGTCTAAGTTCTCTTTTTTTAGTTTGGCAGGACTAAAACCAATACAAGTGTAATTAATTATTTTTTTCAAATATGTAGAGTATAAAAAAGAAAACTAATTTAAGTTAAACCAATTTTAACGGGATTTTATAACCAACTCTGCAGCACCATCTGTTACTGTTAGGTTTTTCATGTGAAGTAACTTTGGCTTTAGACTTATTTTGACTCAGTTGACTTTCACTGTATTGTTCATTGAACATGGTGATTCTTAAGGCTCTTTCGACTCGAAGCGTATATTCTCAAAACAATAGAACCATATGATTTTGTAAAGTTAAAGTTAAAAAAACCGTACCGTCAAATTTAATTTTCCCTTAAGTTTTACAAAACAAAATCTATGGTACTTAATAATATTTTTCCTGTCCAACTCACGTATTGTCCTTCTGTCCGTCGTCCTTCCTGGGTCGCCCTCGCTTCCTCGGCGCGGGGGCGGCGGCGGGGGCGGCGGGGGGCTTCACCGCGGCCGCGGGGGGGGCCTTCACGAGGGCCTTGTGACTGCTGCGACGCTTGCGGGTCTGATTATGTATTCAAATATCTTTAGTTTAAGACGAGAATGTTTTATTTGTAATTTTGGAATTATAAAAAATCGCCTACATAACGGGTGTAAAAAGACCAAAAGACCACTTCCGAAGCTTGAAACCATGTATTCTTGAGCCTCAGTAGTAATTAAATTCACTAACAGCATACCCAGAAAACTCAATTTAAAAAGTTATTAAGGATTGAAAAGTCATATTCGGCGCTTGAAATCATCGCTCAAACTTCAAATGTCGGTTCAAGTGCGATTATTTAAATTGCAAATTAAATTAAAACCCTATTTAATTTGAAATCGTCGCAAAATCTGATAGTATTAATGTAATATAGGAAAATTACGTAAAAAAAATTTTTTTTTTTAATCATACAAAATTTTTTTTTGCTCAAAACGTTACCAGTACCCCTCCAGCAATGCCCAGTTTTTGTTTTCGGAAGCAGTTCTTTTACACCCAGTATATATCGCTCAACCAATGCCACAATGAGCCAGTTAACCATTTTTCTTTGTTAAAAGTGTTATTATATCCAAGCACAAGTGTCATCATTTTAGTGAATTATTGATATGACAGAAGGAAGTTTACTTGTGTCAATGTAAGTAGAACATAATGCACGCGCCCAAAAAAAAACTTCTTAGTAAATCAATAATTAACCGACTCCTGTCCCGTGACGCGCCTAGCGCGTCATGAAGAAACCTTCAGGGAGGCCCATGACGCGAGAGATGCGTCATTAGAAAATAGTTACAATTCAAATTTTTATTTGATTTAATCAATAAAATATCTCATTTTATATAAAAATTAACTCATTAGGAACACCAATATCAAGGGCCACTATTTTTTTTTGGAAATTAAATTTGCCAGTGGTTGTCAACCATAGGGTGCCTACCTACAGGTAACTGTTTATCCTACTAATTATTGAAAAGTGTTATTATTAAAGCCAGGATTCGAACTTAGCAAATCTATAAAAATAATCACTGTTTTGGTCACCAATGAATAGTTTAGATGTAAAAACGGAAGATTTTTGATTTGCGATAAAATACTTCCCACAGGTTGACAACCAATGGTGGAAATCTATAACATACCTTCCATCTCGTATAAAACATGTAGATCGACACTTTTAAATACACTAAACTAATAAATGAAACAAAACAAACAATAACAGGTCTCACTTTGTATTGTTTTAGTTGAAATTGCCTAAAATAGCGTAATAACATCACCAGTGGCCCATGACGCGTTAGGTGCGTCATCATTTAGGAGGGCCCGTGACGCGACTAGCGCGTCATTGAATTTTGTATGGGGCCACGGGGGAAAGGCTCGAAAAATGATGGTGGCAAGGAGTCGGTTAAGAATGCACAAGGGTTAACAAATACCTCTAAAGGTTTCTCTTCCTTATACTCTTCATCGTCATCATCTTCATCCGTCTCATCTTCTTCGTTCTGTGGTCTAAAAAAAAACAATAATTAAAAAAAGTACAAACAAAAAGTTTGTGACAATTCTAAACAATTGATAGTATTATGCATATTTACTTATCCCGCACGAGCCTGGCGTAGTCCTTTATTTTTGAGGGTCGGTTTGACCGCCGTATTACTTCCTCTGACTTATCTTTTTCACTCGAACCATTCTTTACTGCACTCTGAAATATAACAAGTTGACATACACATCGCGAAATCATTCGTGTTAAAAACACATAGCTAACTAACATCTCATCTAGAATAATTCATTTTCTCGATCTGACTTAGTGGGGTAAAAATCTATTGAAATAAAAAAACGAAAAATACTCTGCATTTTATTACCTTTGGTGTTTCCTTAATTTCCTTTTCAACGTCTTTCTTTTCCTTCTTCTCTTTGTCAGACTCTTCTTTCTCCTCATCATCAATTTCTTCTTTCACCTCTTTATCATTGGTTGGCAATTTGCTTTCTTTTGGCTCCTTATTTTCTTTGGTAATCACCCGCTTTTCTGGAAGCTTCTTTTCTACTGCTGGAGTTTTTGTTATCGGTTTACGATCTTCTACCGGTCTGTAACAATTTAAGTTTTTAGATATTTTTTGAGCATACCAATTAAGGGTTTATAGAATTTTGGTATTAATAGATACTTACTTAGGTTTAGGTGTTGACGTTGTGATTTGCGGTCTTCTACTCCTTAATGTCTCCACTGGTTTGACTGGAGTTTTAACTGCTTCAGTCCTTGTATTCGTCTAAAAATAAATTTACATAACGAAAACTTAAATCAATTTCAGTTCTTATATTTTATTAATTTACAGTTCTATATATTCTACTAGCGACCCGCCCACGCTTCGCAATGGTGTAATTTTGCGCGACTTGCTCGCGAAACATTGAATTTTAGCTAATTTAAAAAAACTTTTTCTGATTGTTCTTTATTTACAAATTTAAATGAATAAATTACCTAAAAGATGGCGAAAACCGCATTACATTCCGTTTCGTAGTTTAGGAGGAGATAGCAGCCAAACATACAAACAGACTGAATTAGCGACTTGGATTTATACTATGTAATGATAATATAGAATCTATATCTATAGGTGTTGTGAACGAAAACATACCCTTTTTAGTTCTTGCAATTCCTTTTCTAATAATCTCAACGACTTGTCATTGGTAGCGGTCATGACATTGTCTGGCTTTGTGACAGGTTTGGGCCGCCTATCTGCAGCTGTTGGATGAGAAAAATACTTCAAATTAAGACTTAGGTCATGGAATGTAAGAATAAGTCATAGCACACAGGTCTGGAATTTCGGTTACTTAATATGGATTGAGAGTTTACTTTTAGTTTTGCATTTGAAATGCTAATTTTATTAATTTTGAAGTTATAGGTACTGGAAAAAGGAACGTGAGCAATGCTCGGAGACCCGCGTTCCTTTTTCCAGTATCTATAACTTCAAAATTACTTCATATTGAGTTCAGGAAATTATATCTAAGTACATTTTATTTGATATGCTTGTGTCCAGCGTACGAAAAAATATGTCGTCGAAGTTGTAAATGACTCGAGTAAGCTCGGGTATGCCTGAGTATTATAATTGAATAAAGATGCATCATCTTATGTTCAGGAAAATTAGACAAGCAGTACTTACCACTTTCTAGTGGTTTCTGAGCAATTTTCCGTTTAACCTCTTCAGCTTTCTTCATTAGTATGGCGGGCTGTGACAAAAAAAATACGCATGACACAATTAAACATGAAAATCATATATGAAGTAAGAAATATTTATTGAAATGATGAAGAATGAAAAAGTTATATCCAATATGTCCAGAAGATACTTAAATATAGATCCCGCACTACATTCGTCAAGATAACAAATTATGCAATATAAAATCAAGTAAAAGTCAGTGATTTATTCTTTACCTGGCTTTCTTTATCCTGTATTTTAGCATTTTGCACGACAGTGACGGGATCAGGTTTGGATCCCGATTGCGGCAATTTCGTTATCACCGCCACATCGGAATTCACATCAGGGAGTGCTGATTGAGACTCACCACCTGTTATCAAGAATGCAAGTTTAATTAAAATATGTTTACTTTATTAAGTTACATAAGTACCTTTTTTAATTCACATACCATCTGAAAGTTTCTCTATCTCTTCTTGGGAACTATTTAACTGAAAAAAAATATAAGTTATCAAAAAATGGTGGGGACTTAATATTAATATATTCTTAAAAATAAAAACTCACCATAAAGCTATCTGGTTTGTTAATTTCTACTATCATCTCATCACCAACTTGTTTTACTGCAAGGTAAAAAAATTAAATCAACTTTGAAAATATTATATGGTTATTTCATAGCTAGATCAATACTGCTTTCTGTGTTTTTTTAGTATATTTGTTATAATAAGAAGTCCAAATTAAAAATATTAACCTCTGAGTCCATTATCCTCTTCTTCATCTTCTTCACTTCTGATTTCCATTGAAGATTCATCAAGTTCCATGTCCTATTATAATAGATTACAATTATTATTACTTCTATTTACACATAATACTTTATAATAACACAGATAGAACACAAGTTACCTGTCTGGCCATTTGTAACTCTTTATCATGTGCATTGACTAAATGTGCTTCTAATTTATCATTAGTCAGGAACACAAGCTCGCAAAAGTCACACATGAATTCTTTAGCTGAAAAAATATCATTCAAAGCCATGTGTAAATCAATTTTATCTTATTGAATGTTATAAATAAAGCTGAAATTATTCAATGATAGTCTGCAATCTAACTTTGAACTTTATTTTAATTTTCGTATGAAAATCAAGAATAATTTAAGTTTTTATCAAACTCAAACAAGAACTGTCTCTTCCTTTTAATAACTCCTTGGATGAATAAGCTAAATAACTGCAGAGATTAATTAGAGCAGCTCCATTCATCTTAATAAAGTTTTTAACCATAATTAAGGATATACACTTGTTGAGTTTATTCTTATGAGTTTACAGTTTTATTTTTGTGGTACAACATATTAAGCTATAAAAATATGTTTCCTAGTTGGTCTATAATAATGACTCTTACCATTGACATGGGATTTGATATGTGCAGTGACATCTTCTACATTTTGGAACTTCTCCATACAAAGGGGGCATGTGAGGTTCTGAGTGGCATGCACAGCGGAATGGTAAATCAAATCATCCTGATTGCCAAACTTCTTACCGCATTGTTCACAAGTCTGTTGGTGTTTTGTTTCTATATGCCTACAATAATAAAATTTTTATATAACAGCAAAACTTTGACTGCAATACTTTTTATTTGTGAAAAGTTTGTCATTAAATATTTACCTTGCATAGTGAGCATATTTAACAAACACTTTAGGACAGTGACTGCACTTTAACTTCTCTCCTTGTTCTGGATTTACAATTTTTGTTTGTTTACTTTTTCTTTCCTGTGAGGACTGAAGCACGGATACATCTTTTGCACCGGTTCCCACCTTAAGAGAAATATAAATGTTCCATTAATAAACATGATTGGACAGTCACAAAATCCGAAACATACTTTAATAGTAATTTAAAAACCTTAACATGATAGACATCCTGTCCTTCATCAGTGTCAGAGCCACCTTCGAGTGAAACTTGCACAGTGGTACCATCAGCTAATGTTTCCATCAGCGGTTCCTCTTTTAATGGTGTTAAAGCCTAAAAAAATAAAATGTGAACTCAAAAAATAGGACAAACTGAATAATAAGAAACAACATATCATATTTAATACAAATTACCTCTTGAACAAGAACCGTTGGCCAAGGTATACGCTTCAAACTTGATCCTTTCTGTAAGTGTTTCATAATACTATTGTCAGCTTCACGGCACACTTTTTTAAACTCATAGCATATATTCATGAAACGCATGCAGCGATCGCATATGTATCTTGGCATGAAATCCGATGGAAATACCTGAAAATAAAGGGAATATGTAAGTGTTATATTCCTATACAATATATTAGTACCTCCTTTTGCCGACAGGTGGCCAAACAATGAAATTTCTAATAAATTACTAAATAATGAATAAATATGGATGACAAGAGTTACAAAATTCAATCTTTTAACATTGAATACGAGAACTATTAGAAATTGATCGAATATTCTGTACTAAGCCCTGAAAAACGCTTCAAGAGATAGGCGCCATATCGCTATATAAATGGTTGGTTTTGCTTGTGAAAACTAACATACTTGATTTATGAAAAAGCACTTACCTCTACAGATATGCATGACAAAATCTGCAATGATAGTTTATCTCGGGAAATTTGGTCATCAAACAAACTATGTAGAACATTAGAGGAACTCAAACAGAACCGACAAATGTTCATCAAACAGAGACGCTGCTTCCTCGCCAGTTCCATATTTGTTACTTTTCTAGATGTCATTTTACATTACCAAAACAATTAATTTGATATTTAAAAGTTTTCTGTAAATAAAATTTTGCTAGTTAAAGCAAGTACGTTACGAAAGTCGAAACGCATCAAAAACAATACAATTTAGCCGCTCGCTTCCCTTCCTTTACTTCACTCACTCACTTAAATTTTTTAATTTGCATGCTTGCTTGCTTGCTTGTTTGCGTCAGCTAGGGATGTATTGGATTGGATCGATTTCTAGGACCTTAAGAAATTATTTTTCTAATTGATGTCGAAAATTTATTTTATTTTAACTCCGGCCTAAAAATCGAGATTAAATTATTGCAGTTTTATTTTTATTTGTGTTATATTGTTTTAATATGTAAATCGAATAAGATTTATTATTGGATCTCGATTTTTGTGTATCGATTTTTCTACGCCAGACCGGCGATTCTTTCCAAAAAAGATCGATTTTGAAATCGATTCGGATCGAAGTTAAATAAATCAATACACAAAAAAAAACGAGGTGTAAAGAATAGATTTTTCAAAAACCGATCTTTTTCCGATTTGCTTATTGATACTATATTTTCAATACAAATAAAACCCCAATCATGGAAAACAAATGAGTCACCATAATAATCGATCTTTTATAATTTTAACTAATTAAAGTTGTTCTACTACTAAATCAAAGTATCAAGTATTAAAAAAGATATTTATTTCCGTTACATTAGGTACATTTCAGGAATAACAAAAAACTTCTGGAGGTATTTATTCGGATGAAACTTCACATGAATATAGGTTATACATCAGAATAGCACATAGGGTACTTTTTACCGCGAGAAAACTTCTCATTCTCACGGGAAATCGACTTCCACGCGAACGGAGTCGCGGGCGGCCGCTTGTTGTAAATTATTTTATGTTTTTTAAATTGTATTGAAACAGAAAAAATCGAATCTCGATTTGAGAGGGTGACATATCGATTCAATGGATCGATTCAGTACTCGATATCGATAAAAAAAACGATTTTTTTTGGTCTAAAAAATCGATTCTTCGATATATCGATCTCAGATCGCCATCCCTACTTCCTACTAATCCTACTAATATTATAAGCGTAAAAGTTTGTGAGTACGGATGTATGGATGTTTGTTACTCTTTCACGTAAAAACTACTAGATGGATTTTGATGAAACTTTACAATGTTATAGATAATACATCAGAATAACATATAGGGTACTTTTTACCGCGGGAAAACCTCTCATTCCCACGGGAAACCGACTTCCACGCGAACGGAGTCGCGGACGGCCACTAGACAGACAGACAGACAGACAGACAGAGTTACTTTCGCATTTATAATATTAGTAGGGAAGTAGGGATTGTACAATGGCGTACTTAATGCCCATGGGCATTCTCTCCCAGTCAACCATTTGGCTAAAGTAAGAAAAACAATATCGGTTATAAATTCGTTTTTTTTATTGAAATTATTTTTGATCCTGTTGTTTAAATGTGTGTCTAAAAATAAACTTTTTTTGTATTAATTTAATTACCTACATCTCATCTTATTGAATTTTTTTCTTTCGATTTGAGTTTTAAGTACTTAGTATTTTTTTGATATAAAATCATTTAGTTTATTTATTATACTTACGGGGTGTAAAAGAGCTGCTTCCGAAAACAAAAACTGGGCATTGCGAGAGGGGTACTGGTTACGTTTTCAACAAAAAAAATATAGGTAAGTATATAATTAAAAAAAAACCGTTAATTTCCAAAATTGCATTAATACTATCAAATTTTGCGATGATTTCAAATTGAATAGGGTTTTAATTTTTATTTGCAATGTATTTACACCTGAACCGACAGTTGATGTGTGAGCGATGATTTCAAGCGGCGAATATGACTTTTCGATGCTTAATAACTTTTTTAAATTGAGTTTTCTGGGTTTACTGTTAGTGAATTTAGTTACTATTGAGGCTCAAAAATACATGGTTTTAGGCTTCGGAAGTGGTCTTTTTACACCCGTTATACTTATAAAAACAGGAAATAAGACCAGATTCGAATTCTTAAGCTTTCAAACGAACCCTCAAAGCTTGCTTTCGTTCAAAGCTGTTCTGGAGTTTGCAGTACCTGCGACCAAGTTGATATTTATACGATTGTTTCATTTCATTGGTGATCAAACTTTTAACATGTGGGTAGGTACCCTTAAGTTCCTTAAGTAACCTTAGTTCTTCTAAATTATAAAAGTATACGGTAGAAAACGCTACTAAAATAAATACAATAGATATTAATGGTATAAAATATATAATAGGTAAACAATAAGTAAAGTAATACCTAGACAAAAAGTCGTCGTTTTATATTAAACAAATACTTACTTAGACGTTGTTGAAATTCACCTTTAAAGTTTCAAATAAATTGTTTTTTTAAGAAATGTAAAAGCCATTAAGATGTGAACTCATAATACACCACTTACCTATTTAACATCTAGGTATTATTTTGTAGTAACATTATTATTGCCTATTGAATGTGCAAAGTATACTTACCTAAAAGTTTTCTTTCTGAGTAGCTATACCTCTTTTTTGATATGTCTACCAAATACTGCATAGGTATTGGTGCATGTCGACTAAGGTATTCAATTCATTATGATTAAGATAGAACTTTTAATGCTGTTATCCGCAATTGCTAGTTTAATTAAAATAAAAGGTATTAAATTAAACATAATAGAGGTATAGCATCATTAACCATTAAATTAAAATAAAAAATGACAAAACAGGTGTGAGGAAAATAAAGAACACGATGTCAATATTTTGTATGGATTGAATGATGTTACGCATCCCTCTTAAATAATAGGTATAATCATGTTTAAAAGCTACTTATAGCAAATGCAATACATGTAGGTATACCTGACTAGATGTTTTATCGGACAATGATTATCTTTAGCATAATTACGTACCTATAATGTTATCAAAAATGTCCTTAATGTCAACGTAAATATCAGAATTTCACTATAATAATAAATTTACTGTGATTTACCTGATGTCTTTTGTCGAGTAAAGCTACCCTGGATTGTTTATTATTATAATTGTTTATAATAAAAAAATAAGATGTCTAGAAAGATTAAAAATAATAAGTCAGGAGTGTTCGGAAGCAGTGACTCTATATTTAAAAACAATAATTTCAGTTTGTAAGTATTTTAAAATTTTAATACTAGTGTCCATAAAAACATATTCATTTTTGAATACACGATGTATATTTTATGATTTTAGGTGATATGTTAAGTATATTATTATATTTAGTTTCTTATTTAGGTACTGAAAGTATAGAGCTCACCTGCCTCTTAGAAGTTTGTCCTAATGATTTGCAAAAATGGTTGTTTGAAATTTAAAACAAATATAGAACCCTACCTACCTATATTGTTTATCTTGTAACTGTATGAGGTTTTTTTAAATTGAATACAGGTTATTTGTGTTAGGTACTTATATTTTAGTTGTTTTGGTTGTTAAAAATATCAGATAATAGTCACATTTAAACAATGTTTTTTTCTTTACATGACATATCTTGAGAGCTGTTTGTATGCAAAACAATGATCTCTTTCAAAGCCTGTAAACTCTCAAACTTCACCATAACAGATCACTTTCTTTCAAAAGCCTAACAGACGCGGTCTGCAGGCCAATAAATCTTTTCTTAGTAACATTTTTTTTAACATGTTCTTTCACAAGTACCTAGGTAGGGTTTTATGATTCTACCTCACTTATATTGTATCACTATGTATCACTATCAATGACCTACTTTAAATTAAAGACGGAGTTCGTAAAATGTAACAACGTATTTCAGATGGCGGCCTCGATCGCTAGCGAACCTAGTGCAAAATAAAAACAAAGATCGAGCACCAGTATTACATTCGACACAAGACTTAAAGTTCAAAGGAAGCACTTTATCGTTGGTGCCCATAGACGATAAGGTAGTTTGCGACAAAGTGTACCTACCTACTTAGTCCATTGAAATGTAACTTACATTTGGGGTTGCGTTTTTTAGAGGACGCTATTTTATTTTTTTAAGTGTAGGGTTGTCAGTGTAAAGCTAAAACCAAGTTTGTGGGGTAGCTACCCTTGTCCCACGGCCGCCATCTAGAAAAAAGGGGTTCACATCAAAAAAATAAAATTACGTCCTCTAAAAAACGCAAGGTAAGGCCTAAAAATGTAACATTTCAATGGACTAACTCTACTTACCATTAGATAGATATGAGTGCTAATTTTATTTGTATGGTTTTTGTTAAAGAAAGTTGAAAATCGAGTCAAAGATATTTTGGATGGTTGGAGCATATCTATGGAGATTGTTCTTGTAGAAGTTAAAGGTTTACCCGATCCTCCAAAAGATGGCAGTGCACATGAAGTATACTGCAAATTCCGGTACAGTAGCAAAAACTTCGGGATCCCTAGTTTTTTAATGAATAAAGCCTTATAATGAATAAATAATTAAATAAAATCTTACTCATAGAGTTCAAAACCCCATGTATAATTATTAATATCTTTGCCAATTATAGTAAATTAATATTTTCAGGTTAGGTTCTGAAACACACAAATCCAAATTGATACCTCACACGAAGAACCCGGAATGGCGGGAAAGATTCCATCTACATTTACATAAAGATACGAACTTGCAAATTTGTGTTAGTGATAAGGGAAAACTAAAAAGTTATATGGGCAGGTAAGGAATGTATTTTTATAACCAGCCATTACCCGCGACTTCGTCCCCTTCGTCCCCGCTCTTTCCCTTTCCCTTTCCCTTTCCCTTTCCCTTTCCCTTTCCCTTTCCCTTTCCCTTTCCCTTTCCCTTTCCCTTTCCCTTTCCCTTTCCCTTTCCCTTTCCCTTTCCCTTTCCCTTTCCCTTTCCCTTTCCCTTTCCCTTTCCCTTTCCCTTTCCCTTTCCCTTTCCCTTTCCCTTTCCCTTTCCCTTTCCCTTTCCCTTTCCCTTTCCCTTTCCCTTTCCCTTTCCCTTTCCCTTTCCCTTTCCCTTTCCCTTTCCCTTTCCCTTTCCCTTTCCCTTTCCCTTTCCCTTTCCCTTTCCCTTTCCCTTTCCCTTTCCCTTTCCCTTTCCCTTTCCCTTTCCCTTTCCCTTTCCCTTTCCCTTTCCCTTTCCCTTTCCCTTTCCCTTTCCCTTTCCCTTTCCCTTTCCCTTTCCCTTTCCCTTTCCCTTTCCCTTTCCCTTTCCCTTTCCCTTTCCCTTTCCCTTCTGAGATCGATTCTGTTGTTTTTTTGCACGTTCTCATCATTTTATAATATGATAGGTCCTAACAGCACCCAACTTACAAGATCATAAAAAAATATGTCGTCAATTCCAGCTGTAATTTAGATTTAGCGCAATACGCGAAAGACAAGACCCATGATATATGGACAACTTTGAACAACGGCTATGGTTTCATACACCTGTCAGTTACGATGTGTACAGTGAAGAATATCCCAGACGTGGTGCTGAATTCTGTATCCTCCTCCTTTACTAATAATTTAAATCAGGAGGGTCAGCTAATTCCATCGATTAACCGCTCTATATCCCAAACACTAGAAGTATCACAGGTAAGAAAACTATGAACATATTATTTTGAGAACAACGT
Organism: Emmelina monodactyla; assembly: GCA_916618145.1. Lineage (NCBI taxonomy): Eukaryota > Metazoa > Arthropoda > Insecta > Lepidoptera > Pterophoridae > Emmelina > Emmelina monodactyla. The sequence goes on along the minus strand of OU745304.1, from coordinate 5,956,046 downwards.
TGTCCGGGGTTTTATCATTTGCACTTGTTGTTGAATGCTATTAGCTATCCATGATGTTTTTTTTTGTTTTTCTCTTTTTTGTTTTTTTTCCCTACAACCTTGCATCTCCTAGTCTTTTAAAAATATATTACCTATAAAACTATAATTAAACGTTTTGTGTAAATATCTAAAACTTCGGGTAACCTTAGTTCACATAACCAAAGACTTTGTTATCCTTGTTGGTTACTTTGGAATAAAATATGGAGCCTATAAAGTTATAATTGAGATTGGGAAGTTAGTTAAATTTATGAGTAACTATAATACTAATGCTTAAATAATCCATTACAGACGCCAAATGAATTTAGTCACAACTGCAATGCAGTAGGTGAGTTGCGAGTGAAGTTGGTGGGAGCTAAGGGTCTGCCTGGCAAGCCGTGCGCGTACGCAGTGCTGGAGGTGGACAACGAGCGAGTGCAGACGCATACTGACAGGGCGGCCGCGCAGCCCACATGGAATAAATCATACGTATTGTACGACTACATACTTCTTAACCAATGAAGAGCGCAAGCTTAACGGGAGTGCTTTTTGCAATTTACGTTTTGATCCTCAGTAGAAAAGACTTCAACGTGTTAACTCGTAAACGCTTTATGAAAATATGTTTGAAAGATTTAACTTGTACCTATTAGTTTATAAAAAAATAACAGTTTCAATTCTTAGCAAGGTATACAACGTAGCAACAGTCTTAGAAATAAAAGTGTACGACAAAAGGATCAATCCTCTTAAAGCGGAGGCTTTAGGCCGACTGTCAATCCCACTGCTCAGAGTCCACAATAATCAGATGCGGTGGTATGCCTTGAAAGACAAAACTAATAGAGTTCTGGCAAAGGGAAACTGCCCACGAGTGCAAGTCCAAATATCCCTGGAATTGAATCCAGTAAGTAGCTAATGCAGTTTATTTAAGTAGTAAGTAATGCAGTAATTTAGTAATATTAACAAACATAAAAAAGCAAAGTATTTAACCTACATAGGTATCAGGTAATGTGATAACCAATCTTTGTTTTTTTATGTGTGAAAACCGGCGAACAAATCCAAAAACTGTGATAAAACTGAAGTTCATTTTTTTTTTATTGACAGGTGGCGGCAGTTAGAAAGTTATTTGAACCAAAAGCTGTTAAATACATTAATGCGCCACCAAAATTTAACGTTCCGTTAGCTTACGCAAACGTAGAGCTGACACGAGATATTTTTGATTGCGTACAAGAATTCAATAAACAGTATAAGTGAGTATATTAATTTTAAGTTATAAATATGTAACATATCCTAAGATGACCTTTGTAAGACTCTAGACTGAGTAAACATGTTTTAGAAGTTAGCAACAATAAGATGCACTAAAATAACTTAAGTAAAATATTTAAAATATTTTCAGGAACTTATTTGAGTGGGAAAATACTCGAGCCTCATTCGTGGCCCTTATAATTTGGATAATATTTTGGCAAACAATTAGAGTATGGATGATTCCAGGGTTGATGCTCCTACCATTCTTGTACTATGGACTGTATCAGTATACCAATCAAATGCGTAAGAACCCAAATTAAAATGAAATGTGTTCTCTTTAACATTACATAGTATAAATCCAAGTCGCTAATTCTGTCTGTTTGTATGTTTGGCTGTTAACTCTTCCTAAACCAGTTGAGGGATTTTAATGCGGTTTTCACCATATTTTAGGTATTTTTTTCATTAAAATTTTTAAATAAAGAACGTTTAGAAAAAGTTTTTTTATGTTCCCAAAAATGCAAGGGTTCGTGAGCAAGTCGGCAAAATTACACCATTGCGAAGCGTGGGCGGGTCGCTCGATTTCTATAAAATATAATAATAAAAAACCCGTTCTGTTTTTGTAGAAGATACAATAGAATGTCTTCGCTCATTAAGCAAGATTAAGGAGGCCTTAGATTCAGGAGATACGATAAAGGTACCTACATAAAGAAAACGTGTTAAATTGAGTAACAAAAAATATAATCTTCCTTTGAAAATAAATAAATCAATGTAAGGAATATATTTTACAGGTTTTAGGAAATCTCCAAAGATTAAACGAAAGTAAAGGTATTACTAAAAAAGTATACAGCATCCAGGAAACTAGTATTAAGGTCGCTGATGGAGTCGACTTTGCTTATTCAATGATCGAAAGAGTTTATAAGTAAGATATTAATAATCAATAGATGTTTATTTATTTTAAAAGTATGTAGTAAATAAACCAACAAGCGACCGGTCAGATATATATTTTCTTAGTAATATATTTAAATATTTTAAAGCTTAAACTTAATAATATTTCAGTCTAGTAACATTCAAAATACCTGTATTGAGCTATATAGCGATGAGCATGCTGATCATAACTACAGTTGTGATGTATTTTGTTCCTTTTCACATGTTACTTACTTTTCTTGGTGAGTTAATGTCAAATAAGTTTTATCATTGATACATCTCAGTACCTATTTGCTTTACCAATTTATTTCTTTTCAGGAATTTATAAATTCCAACGGAAATTCCTTAACCCGAAACGAGAACCTAACAACGACTTGTTGGATTTTGTTCTCAAAATACCTGATAGTGAAATATTGGTAGGTTGAAATATCTTTGACGATCAGTAAAAATTATATGTAAGTTATTAAAATATTGTTTAATAATGTTATTATAGAAAGATTGGAATGAATTGCCAGTACCAGAACCAAATGAAAAAATCTGTGAAAAATTGAATAAATTGACAGGAAATTAAGAAACTAAACACCGCCATCACAGGATTTAAACCTATCAGTGATATAAAATTTTTAGATTCCACTTAAAAATATTTTGAAACAATATGTATGAATTTCGTGTAGATTTTATAGTTTATTAGACAACAATTTATGCTTTAAATGCTATGCAATTTGTGTAAGTAAAATAAAATATTTTTTTATACAGCGTGTGCAATATCCTTTAAACATTACTTATTCAATCGCTATGATAATGCTTCGTAAGGAGTTTGAAATGTTGCAATTAAAGTTATGAGCTTTTTTTATCTATAGGCACCCCAAAGGACTAAACCTTTGAACCAAATTTTCGAATTCCTCAAATTGGCCCGACACAGCAATTTTGCCCGCGACCAGCATTCGGTATTTATAATTTATACTATCACGCCAAAGATGTTGTCATAGTTTAGGTGTACTTTCGGAATAACTTTCGACGTAAAGGACAAGAAGATACAAGTGCATTTTTTATCGAATAATTATTATCTGTGTGATTATGTTATCGCAAATTGCCCCAATGGCTGGTAGATACAAGATTTCAGTTCAATTACTAATGTTTACTGTCCAAGTATTGATATATATTTATTTTCTTCGATTGAGCCTTAAGTAAAATATAGGTAGTTTTAATACGATGTCTCGAAAGTTAAAAAAAGATAATTCTGGAGTGTTCGGAAGCAGTGAATCTATATTCAAGAACAAAAGTTTTAGTTTGTAAGTATTTTTATATTACTCTTTCTTTCTGCCAAAGTAGGTACCTAATGTACTTTATGGGCCGAGGTAGTATGGCATCATATAAAATCATACTCTGAAAAATAACAAGTACTTGTATTAATAGTGAACTAGGTGAGATAGATAGAAAAGGGAATCAGCAGGATGGGAAGAACCCTGCTTGATAATTCCTTTGAAAATACGCACGTAGGTATCTACTTTAAAACTAGATAAGTTATTTTTAACCCATTTCGTTTGTACGATGATAATTTAAATAAAATAACATTCTCTAGGTGGCGGCCTCGATCGCTGGCAAATCTAGTGCCAAATAAAGACAAGGATCAAGCACCAGTATTAAATTCAACACAGGACTCTAAGTTCAAGGGAAGCTCCTTCTCATTGGTGCCCAGGGAATATAAGGTAGTTTTCGACAAAAAGTACCGTATTAACTATACTTATGATATATATTTGATTACTATTTTTTCTGGTCTATTCTTTCAGTTAAAGAAAGTTGAAAATCGTGTAAAAGATATCTTGGATGGTTGGAGCATATCTGTGGAGATAGTTCTCGTAGAAGTAAAAGGTTTACCCGCTCCTCCAATAGATGGCAGCGCGCATGAAGTGTACTGCAAATTCCGGTAGGTGTGCGCAGCTTCTAAATAAGTAGCGAATGTAGTCCCGTGAGCATGTATTAAAATATAGTTCCCGTACGTAATCTATCTTTAAAAGAATTTAAACAAATCTTGATACTCTTAAACGATAGAGATGGGTGATATTTTTTAAACTATGTGATACTGCGTTATATATTATCTTTAAAATATAATTAAAAGTTTTTCCTTAAATACATTCTAAGTACCTAATTACACTCCGAGGCCATGACCTAACCGGATTAAACTAAATAGAACTAATCTATTAAAAAATATTGTTATTGTACTTATTATGTATACAATTATCATAAACACATTTTTATCATGTTTCAAAGCCAAATAGATACAGATAAACCGTTTTAGTAGAACAATGCGATATAGCTTTATATCTATATCTTATACCTACTACCTACTTATAAGAATTTATTTAAGGATTTCTAATTTTATTTTGACCCTGGCAATTAACTGTCAATATTTTCATCAGGTTGGGTTCTGAAACACACAAATCCAAATCGATACCTCACACGAAGAACCTGGAGTGGCGGGAAAGATTCCATCTACATTTACATAAAGATACTAACTTGCAAATATGCGTTAGTGATAAGGGAAAACTTAAAACTTATATGGGCAGGTAAGGAATGCATTTATGGGTTAAACAAACTAAATTTTATATAGTCTAGAAACCGGATTAAACCTGAATCAGTTTGAATACTGCATATTTAGTTGATTATTAATTAATCATTGTTGAACTTATCAATCTTTAAACATAAAAACGTATTATTCATAATAATTGATTGATATCTTAAGATTAAATTAATATCAAAACAGAAAGTTTATATAAATATCTATGCATCATCCCAGTGTCTTGAAAAATATATGCATTGACGTTTGTATTTTATAAATTACTAAACGACTTTTAACCTAATGTAGATACTTACCTCTAACAATGGCACTTAAGTGTGACATGTAGCAACATTTCTTCGGTTTAGTTTGGGTATGAGAGAATACGTCAACAACTGAATCTGCTTAAGCAGTCTGTAGGTATATAAAATTAAGTTGACTCTCAAGTTAAATTTATTAATACTTTTTCTTAAATGTCTTGTTTTATTACATTCCGGTGCGGTTTATTACTACGGTTATATTTATTCTCTAATCTTTGTTATATTTTAGCTGTAATTTAGATTTAGCGGCATACGAGAAAGACAAGACGCATGATATATGGGCAAATTTGAACGACGGGTATGGTTTCATACATCTGTCAGTTACGATGTGTACACTAAAGAATACCCCAGATGTGGTCCCGGATTATGAATCCTTCGCCTTTGATAGTAGTAATACAAATGGAGTGAGCCGATCAGTTAAGCCATTTAACCGATCTATATCTCAAACATCAGGAACATCAGAAGTAAGAATAAGATTAGCTTTTAATTTCCGTATTCCGTTTCTTAAAAGGTGCTTGTTCATTTTGAGAATGTAAATTTTAAAAAGGTAACTGTTAATACGTTTTTTTATAATTTTTATGGGTTCGCAAACGCCTTAAACCCGAGTGTACAAAAAATCTTGAATCTTTACTTCTTTTGACTTCTTCTTGTTTACAATCACAGTCATAAGGATCGTTCAAAAGATGTAATTTGATTAAAAAAATATTTATTTTTTAGTTTTTACACATTCTTAAGTTTCAAATAAGTTAACAATTCGTTTCAGACATCAAAAGAATTCAACACGAACTGCAATGCAGTGGGAGAGTTGCGAGTGAAGTTGGTGGGAGCTAAGGGTCTGCCTGGCAAGCCGTGCGCGTACGCAGTGCTGGAGGTGGACAACGAGCGAGTGCAGACGCATACTGACAGGGCGGCCGCGCAGCCCGCGTGGAATAAATCATACGTATTGTAAGTTAACAGAGAGTAAACACTAGGTATCTTTTGGAAATCGCACGAAAAGAAGCACATTACCTTTAAATGTTCTTTGTGAAATGCTATTTGTAAAAAACTTGCGTTTTTTGGATGGTTTCATCTTAATATTAACGTTACGTTTTTAACCTGCCGTAGATAGAGTGCATTTTACTTATATATAGACTTCAACGCGTAGCCTGTAAACTCTTTCTTCCACTTACCTATTTCACTTAGAAATAAAAGCTTTCATTCATATTACCGTTTAATTTGTTTGAATTTTTTTTTTATACTTGCAATTTTATCCTTCTTACATATTTCAGCAAGGTGTATGATGTAGCATCAATCTTAGAAATCAAAGTCTACGACAAAACGATCAATCCTCTTAAAGAAGAGGCGCTAGGCAGAGTTTCTATTCCACTGCTCAGAGTCCACAATAATCAGATGCGGTGGTATGCCTTGAAGGACAGAACCAATAGAGTTGTGGCAAGGGGGAACTGCCCGCGAGTACAGGTCCAAATGTCCCTGGAATGGAATCCAGTAAGTAGCTAATGCAGTTTATTTCGTTGCTTCCGAGTTAGACAACCACTGTTGGACGTAGACCTCCTTCATAACTTTCGAGAGAGACCTGCTGTCGTAGCCTGCACCCAGCGCGCTTTCTTGCTCATATGGGGACCAGTGCATGCCTATAGTATAGTTTTCACTTTAGATCATTTTAGTACCAACGGTCGTCTGTTTTTCTAGATTCTGCCTTGATCACTTCATCTTGCTAATCCGCAAGGCCATAGCCCTAATATTGGTATATTGACATAACAGTCATTTATAATCTTCTACGTATAGGTACTCTCTATATATTCTCACGTTAAAAAAGGATTTATTGACACTGATTTACACATATGTTCTTAACAGGTAGCGGCAGTTATGAGGTTTTTTGAGCCAAAAACTGTGAAGTATATTAAGGCGCCACCAAAATTTAACATGTCGTTAGCTTACGGCAACGTAGAGTTTACAAGGGATGTGTTCGATACTTTACAAGAAATCAACAGACAGTACAAGTAAGATAATGATAAACAAACTGATTTATTTTTATAAGTTTAATAAAAAAACTAAATTACTTCATTGCTTGTTTGCTTAGCAGCCAAGAAGTTATAAGAAATCAAATAACGTAGGTATATACTTGCATTGCCCTTTTTTGTCGTAAAAATGATGTCATGAAATTGTTCTGTCAATTTTCAGGAACTTATTTGAGTGGGAAAATACTGAAGTCTCGTTCGTGGCTCTAATAATTTGGATAATATTTTGGCAAACAATTCGAGTATGGATGATTCCAGGGTTGATGCTCCTACCATTCTTGTACTATGGACTGTCTCAACATAAATATACCAATAAAATGCGTAAGATCATATTTTCGTTTTGTATCAGCTTTTTTTTTTCTTTATAATATTCTTAATTACAACATTTCCTACAACAAAACGAAATTAATAAAAAAAATGTTTTTTGTAGAGAGTACAATTGAATGCCTTCGAACATTAGACAAAATTGAGGAGGCCTTGGATTTAGACACGATGTCAGTTAAAGTAAGTTAAGAAAATACTTGGAGAATTTCAGATTTCAGGTGAAACTAAAGAAAAATTGTTATTTGGAGCTATATTTGAATGTTTTTACTGTATATTTGAAGTAATTGCCCTTTTTGAAACACTTAATTTTTACTTAATTTTTTGCAGATATTTGGAAGTCTTCAGCGATTGAACGAAAATAAAGGTATTACTAAAAAGATCTACAGCATTCAGGAAACCACTTTGAAAGTCAGTAATGGAGTTGACTTTATTGCTTCCTTGACTGAACGAATTTATAAGTACGATAATTTTCTATTAATAAGTTAATAGAAAAGTGGTTGTTATAAAACTATTTGGTTGATTACAATAGAAAGATTTTACTGAAAAAGTTATTAATTGGGTAAAATCTATTTTCGAATAAGACTTATAGGTATTTCATTACTTATAATTATTTTTATTGCAGTTTGGTAACATTCAAAATACCAGTATTAAGCTACACAGCGATGATGGTGTTGTTCATAACTACAGTCATTATGTACTTTGTGCCTTTACACATACTACTCATTTTTGTAGGTAAGTTATTGGTGCCAATTCCAAATAAAATGGCTCTAAACTAAATTAGTTATTAATATTGCTACCACTTTCTAAGCAATAGTATAAGACAGAGACGGGAAATAATTGTAGTACGGCTTACCAATACTTTGCATGCCTAATAACATGCGCAAGTTAAAATTTATCCTCGGCTCGTCTCGTACAATTGTATAATCATTTCAAATAAATTGTAATTGTCTTTTCTTAATATTAAGTATGAGATAATGACGATAATATTGTTTAGAGAGAGTTTCATAAGTTACAAATAACAATGCATCTCATTTGCTCTCTCACCTTTTTCCTTTCAAGGAATTTACAAATTTCTACGAAAATTCCTGAACCCCAAGCGGAAACCAAACAACGACTTGTTGGATTTCATCCTGAGGATACCTGATAGTGAAATGTTGGTAAGTAAATATTAGTATAACAATAAGTGATAGATAACCATAACTTATCGATATGTTTTATTTAATATACATTGTTAATGTTATTACAGAAAGATTGGAAGGAATTGCCGGTACCAGAACCAAATCAAACAAACAGTGAAAAATAAATATTTTAAAGACATTACGATTAATCTCTATAGAGGAATATGAATTTGAGATGAAGTTTATATCCGGGATAAAATGTTCAGATCAAGATTTTGAGAACCTTACTTTGAGAACAAAGTTCCAATATACTATTTATATAGTTTAATATTTATAATATTTTCCTCCAAAAATAGTTAATGACCGTCTCAATCATTTATACATTAGCTATTTCAGTTCCTAAAACATATTAACTACTAGTGTAATCCCTATTATCATTATCATACATAGTATAAATCCAAGTTGCTCATTCTGTCTGTTTGTATGTTTGTCCGCTAACTCCTCCTAAAGCAGTAGAGAGATTTTAATACAGTTTTCACACTGTAAAAGAAGTTTTTTTAAGATAGCAAAAATTCTATGTTTCGGGAACAAGTCGCCCGAAATTGCCCCATTGCGAAGCGTGGGCGGGTCGTTAGTAATATCATATAAATGCGAAAGTAACTATGTCTGTCTGTTGGTCTGTCTGTCTGTCTGTTACGCTTTCACGCCTAATCCACTGAATCGATTTTGATGAAATTTGGTATGAAGATATAAATGAACTTGATTTTGGGAGTGGCAATGTCCAGCTGTAGGCTCTGTCTGTAGCGATTACCTACTGGGCTGACTCGACCGGTGAAATACCACCGTCGCACAGAAAACCAACGTGAAGTAGGGACGATTTTCCTACGTTTCGTTCGGTGAGTGCGGTATCCGGTGCCCAATTTTCTCAAAGGTCAGCAACACACCCCCAACACTGATCACTTACCATCAGGTGACCCGCATGCTCGTTTGCTGCCTATATTATAAAATAAAATAAAAAAACAGGATATAGGATACTTTTTATCGCGAAAAAAGGGTAGCAGGGGTTGAAATATCGTATGAAAGTTTGTACGAAAGTTCGTTATTGTCAAACCGATTTTGATGAAATTTGTTATGAAGATGGAGATGAACTTTGGAAAAAATATACCTATGGGTGGGTGAGGTGGTTGTAACTGACTAGGTAGGCAAGTGAAAGCACATAGTTACGATAGTTCAGCTTTATTTCACACACACTACAGTATATCAATATCCAAATCAGAGGCACAAGTTCGTTAGTCCATAAGTGAAGCCAGGCGGGTAATATTGAATATATCAAAATGTGCACTTAACAATAGTCCTTAACGGTTGTTGTAAGATTTGTGCACATCTCTAATTGACGTTCCCCATCCCTAGTTTTAAGAACTAATAAATATAGTCTATGACACAGCATTTTAATGGTTGTTCACTTATTTATATTTTAATTAATTTTGAACTTCATAAATACAACATGGTGACAGCGGTGCTAAAATAGATAACGGCGATTGGAAATAATATATAAAATGATGTCTAATAATGGAACTTGTGGCGGAGGATTGAATCCTCTAAAGACCGAAGGTGACATGGCGTTGAATTGGAAGATGTTCGCACGGGAATTTGATACATATGTGGAAGCATATTTTGATAGAGCATCGGAAAAGAAAAAGGTAGCCCTACTTTTGTATCATTCGGGACAAGCGTCCAGAGAAATTTATGATGCATGGGAGTTGAGTGACACCGAAAAACATAACCTAGAAACGGTAATGAAAAAGTTTGAGCAACACTTTGTCCCAACTACCAACCTAACTTATGAAAGATTTTTACTATTAACAAAAAAACAAGAGGACGGAGAGACTTACGAGGCTTTCATGACAGTTTTAAAAACTTTGTCGAAAACGTGTGAATTGGGTAACCTAAGAGAAAGCCTAATTAAAGATTTATTCATCTGCGGCATCAAAGATCAAAACCTTCAACAACAATTGTTAAAAACACCAAAAGTTGATATAGAAACAGCATTAGAAATTTGTAGAACACACATAGCAGTCTCTCGAAGATTAGAGTCGATGAAAGTTAAGGATGAAGTAATTGTAGTGGATAGCTTGAAAGGTCTCAAAAAGAAAACAGTTGGAAACTGTGGATATTGTGGCTACAAACATGATTATGGTAAATACCTGGCGTATGGGAAACAATGTGTTGCATGTGGGAAATTAAATCATTTTTCTAGCAAATGCAGGAACAAGAAGGCTCGGGCTGTTCACTTACTTCAAGAAAATACAACAGGACTTGGCGAAAGTGATGAGGATTTTAGAATAGATGTAGTAGGAGTGGACCTTAAATCAGAATGGTATTTAACTACATTTTTTTTTAATGGCAATAAAATAGAATTAAAGGTAGATTCCGGAGCTCAGTGTAATATTATGAGTCTTAAGCAATTTCTTGATCTTGGCTTAGATTGTAAAAAAATATTACCAGTTAATGTGACTGTTACTTCTTTTACTAATACTTAGTTGCAGGTTGTCGGGAAATGTATAATAAATATAATGTTTAACCAAAAGAAATTTGACATAGAATTTTTGATTGTAGATCAACCAGGATGCAGTAATATATTGGGACTGATAAGCGCTGAAATACTAGGTTTGATTAAAGGAGTAAATTCATTATATGAACATGTGCTAGCAATCATTCCAGATAAATATAAAGACTTGTTTGATGGTAAAGTGGGTTGTATATCAAAAGAGGTAAACATTGAATTGAAAGATAATGCTATACCAGTGTTTTTGCCTGCTCGTCGCCTTCCTTACTCTCTAGAACTAAAAGTTAAGCATGAATTAGACAATATGGTAAAAAAGGGAATAATCGAGCATGTGGAGGAACCGACAGAGTGGGTAAGCCAAATGGTAGTTGTTCAGAAAAAAGATGGATCATTGCGAATCTGTTTGGACCCCCGAGATTTGAACCAAGTCATAAAACGGGTCCACTATCCTTTGCCATTTATAGAAGACATTGCTGCTAAACTGCCGGGTGCCAAACACTTTTGCAAATTGGACTGTGCTTCAGGCTTTTGGATGATACCCTTAAATAAAAATAGTTCTAAGCTATGTACATTTCAAACTAAATGGGGTAGATATTGTTTTAAAAGACTGCCATTTGGCATTAATGTAATATTTCGCAAAATTATAAGTGAAACTTTTAGATCAGTGCCAAATGTAGAAACTTTCCAGGATGATGTGTTTTTATGGGCTGAAACAAGAGAACAGTTAAATAATATACTACTTCAAGTATTAGACATAGCTAAGAAAACTGGTATAAAATTCAACCCAAAGAAGTTTGTATATGATGCTAAAATAATAAATTTTTTGGTGCACTCATTTAGTCAGAATGGTATTAGTATCGATAAAGAAAAGGTTAAGGCTGTTGAAATGTTGAAGTCATCAATTGATAAAAAGTCTTTACAAAGACTGTTAGATGTTTTTAATTATTGAAGAAGAAGAATTGTTGAAGAATGATGTCGATTTCATGTGGGAAGATCATCATGAAAATGCATTAAACATTTTAAAAGGTTGTATCATAAATGCTCCGGTATTGTCATTTTATAATCCAAGAAAAGAGGTTACTTTACAGGTAGATGCCAGTTCAGTGGGCTTGGGGGCAGTGTTGCTGCAGGATGGTCAAGCACTGGCATATGCCTCTAAAGCACTGACTGATTCACAACAAAGATATTCCCAGATTGAAAAAGAATTACTATCCGTTTGTTTTGGAGTTGATTAATATAAACCGTATTTGTTTGGAAGGGATCAAATTAGTGTTCAAACAGATCATAAGCCATTGTTGGGGGTTTTTAAAAAACCTCTGGCTAAAATACCCGCGAGATTGCAAAGAATGATGCTGCAGCTGCAACCCTATAGGCTGTACTTGATACACACTCCTGGAAAGTACCTATATTTGGCAGATACCTTGTCGAGAGATTTTACAAAACAAGGTTGCGATGAAGATGTACTATTTGATGAGGTAGATTTGCAAATTTCATTACTATTTAAACACTTACCAATGGATGAGAAAAACTGGAAATTGATAAAAGAACATTTTGATAAAGATCATATTTTAGGCATTATTAAAACTTATATATCTACAACATGGCTACAATATAAAGAGCTAGATGACAAAATCAAACCTTACCACAATATTAAAGATGAATTGTCAGTGGTCAAAGGATTAATTTTCAAAGGTGAAAGGGTATTTAGTTCCTAAAAGCTTATAGCAATATATGTTAGCTAAATTACATACTGGTCACCCAGGCATATCGCGTATGGTTAATCGGGCTGAAATTACTGTATTTTGGGTCGGAATTAATCAGGATATAAAATTGTATGTTGACACTTGTAATACTTGTCAGAAGTTTCATAGTAATAAAGTAAAGACAGTACTTAAATATAAAAATACACCTATATTGCCTTGGATGGAAGTAAGCTCTGATGTATTTGAATTAAATAATAAATACTACTTAGTTGTTGTAGATGGCTTATCAAATTACATAGAAGTTGTAACTTTTTCTGACTTAAGATCGTTAACTATCATTGATAAAATTAAATCTGTATTTGCACGTCATGGAATACCATCAGTGTTGTACACCGATGGAGCACTTTATTATGATTCCAATTTATTTAGACATTATGTCAAGTCCTCACTATCCCCAGTCCAATGGACAGGCTGAGAGTGCAGTAAAAATAGTAAAATCAATTTTTAAATAATGTTTAGATTCTGGAGAAGATCCATATTTAGCTTTACTTAATTATAGAGCTTTACCTAGAGGAACTGTGAACTCCCCGGCTTCTATTTAATGGGCAGAAATCTAAGAACTAATATTCCTTGCACATATAAAACGCTAGTACCTAAGTTAACTTATAAGAAAGATTATGTGAACAAAGAAAATCTTAAGAAAAATACTAAAGAGCAGTATGATAAAAGTGCAGAGGTAAGAGCTGAATTTCAGGAAGGTCAGGAAGTGTGGTTTAAGAAAATGCCAAAATTAAACTGGGAGCCAGTGAGGGTAAGGAGTAAGACAGATCCAATTACTCCCAGATCGTATGTTGTTGAAGGAGAGCAAGGTGGAATATATAGAAGGAATGAGATTCACATAAGAGATCGAAAAATAAAAGAAGTTGAACATCATGAGCCTACAGAAATCTTAGAGCCAAATAATGAAGAAGAAATGGAGACAACAGAAGATTATGATAAAGTGAGAAATGTAGTAACACGATCAGGGAGAGAAGTGAAAATTCCTAAACGATTGCTAGATTAATAATTTAGGTCTTAAGTAAATTTTTGTTAGAATTATGTTAAGTTTTGAATTTATTTTTGTTATCAAATAACTTCTTTGTAATACTTATATAATCTATAAAAAGGGGAAGATGTTGTAAGATTTGTGCACATCTCTAATTGACGTTCCCCATCCCTAGTTTTAAGAACTAATAAATATAGTCTATGACACAGCATTCTAATGGTTGTTCACTTATTTATATTTTAATTAATTTTGAACTTAATAAATACAACAACGGTATTTTAATATTTTAGCAGACTGCGCCAGAGAGTGCGTGTAATTAATATGTTTGATGTGATGTGAAATGTTAAGTTAATATTATAATAGTGTTTAATGTGTCTTAATGTATGTAAGTAAAATGTGTATGTATTTAATAAGAAGTTAGGTACTTATACCAGTTAGTAAATTAAAATACATACAGGGTGTCCCAAAAGGTTACGTAGCTGGGAAGGGGGGTGGTAGGGGTGGTCACAAGGGTCACCAGAAAAATAATAAAAAAATTCCCCTCTGGATATTTCAATAAAAAAAATCATTTTTAAAAAACTAAAAATTTTACACCTTGTTACCCTATTTTGCTTACTGTACCTACAGATATTGCTGTATTTGAAAAAAAAAACCTGTTATGTAATCGTCAATAACCCTTTATCAAATTGAAATAAAAAAAACTATACATATCTAGCCAAGTTTTAAAGAAAATTAAGTTCTTGCCCAGTCAAGGACTTAGTAATTACGACTTCACTCAACTTCCTCCAAGCGTACTGAAAAAAAAACGTACTACGCAACTCCGGCGAGTAACTTAAAAAAATAGGTAATTTTATTGCAATTCCAAAATGGTATAACACTTATTTGAAAAATTCATACTAGGACATTTAAAAATATTTTTCGGGAACAAACTCCTGCAAAAATAAAAATATCAAAAAACAATAGTCTCAAATTCGTACGCAAATACATTTTTAAATGTCTATTCTGTTGCTTTGATGTTACTGCCCGGTATAATTCTCAAGATTGGAGTACAAACATACTTCAAATCTATCTTGTGACCACCCCTACCACCCCCCTTCCCAGCTACGTAACCTTTTGGGACACGCTGTATATTAATAATTTATGTATTATAAATATAAATATACTACATATTAAGATATACATAAGTGGGAGAAGCCCACATTACTCCCCCCCAGAGACCGTCACTATGTGCGATAATAATCAGGAAAACGCACTCTGCGTCCAGAACGAGTACATTTTTTTTTATGATGGAAGCTTGCAAACGAGCAAGCGGGTCACGTGATGGTAAGTGATCACCACCGCCCATATACACCCACAATCACAAATGTATTGAGGGTGCGTTGCTAGCCTTTGAAAAAATTTGGCACCGGATATCGCACTCACCGAACGAAACGTAGGAACATCGTCCCTCCTTCACGTCGGTTTTCTGTGCGACGGTGGTATTTCACCGGTCGAATTCAGCCCATTAATCGCTGTTAACAGAGCCTACAGCTAGACTCTACCACTCTAAAAATTTCCCGTTGGCCCCTATCAGCTGGAACACAAGGAACAGGGATAGGGTCAGGGATGGTGATGGGGATTGGTGGAGTAGAGATGATGGTAAGTGAAGGGTCAGTTAGTCGATAGGCCGGCTTAAGGCGATCTATGGATACTGTGTCATTTTTTTACCCTTGACAAGTATTGTGTAGAACTTGTCGTTTCTACCTAGCACTTGGTGGGGACCTGAATACGGGGGTTGCATTGTAGCCCGTACAGTGTCATCCCGCAAAAATACGTGGCTAGAAGTAGCCAAGTCCTTATAAATAAAGATCTTGTCTTTATTATGACGAGAGGCTGGTGCTGGTTGTAACTTCACTGCAAAGTTT
The DNA here is from genome assembly GCA_916618145.1 of Emmelina monodactyla. Lineage (NCBI taxonomy): Eukaryota > Metazoa > Arthropoda > Insecta > Lepidoptera > Pterophoridae > Emmelina > Emmelina monodactyla. The sequence continues at coordinate 5,940,313 of OU745304.1, read as the reverse complement.
CTAAGGCGTGTGGAAAATTCCGATACGTCAGTACTTCCAAGAGACGGTGTATTAAAAAAATCTCCTGGAAGACGTAACGATTCGCCGTAAACTAAGTCTGCAGATGAAGCCTGCAAATCTTCTTTGAAAGAGCTCCTGATGCCCAGAAGGACAAATGGTAATGTGTCGACCCAGTTCCAATCTGCGTGGCATATGATGGCTGCCTTCATCTGACGGTGGAATCGTTCCACCATATCGTTGCACAGTGGGTGATACGCGGTGGTTTTACGATGCTTGAATCCAATCACTTTTCCAAGATACTGGAAAAGTGCGGATTGAAACTGTCGTCCGCGATCCGTGACTATATCTGATGGACATCCAAATCTAGATATCCACGATATCAGCGCCTTACCCACAGTTTCTGCAGTCATATCAGTCATGGGTGTGACTTCCGGCCAACGTGTGCAACGGTCCACAACCGTAAGGCAATAGCAGAAGCCTTGTGAAGGTGGAAGAGGGCCAACGTTGTCTATGTGTCCTATGGTCCGTGTACACCGTAAAAAGTTGCCGAAGGTGAGACTCATGCTCTTCCTCATTTTCGAAAACACCGGGAAATCGTCGAGGTAGCAATAGCAGAAGTATAAACCTCTCGTCATCTCCTCGACAAACTTTTGAAACGTTTGGTCCGCGTTCCTAAGGCCGAAGGTCATCAGCGGGAACTCAAATAGGCCAAACGGAGTTGTTATAGCCGTCTTCTGGATGTCTTTAGGCAAAGTCCTGGATGTGCTTAATAGGGTAACGGTCGGGTACAGTCCGTACATTAAGCAACCTGTAATCGGCATAGGGTCTCTAACCATTACCTATCTTTTTTAGGGACTATGCTATCTGTGATCGGCCGGCCGCATAGCGGTATTTTAATATTTTAGCCGACTGCGCCAGGGAGTGCGTGTAATTAATATTTTTGATGTGACGTGAAATGTGTTGATAATAAAATAAAATATTTAAGTAATATTATAATAAAGTTAGGTGTGTAAATGTATGTAAGTGTTATGTGAATGTATTTAATAAGAAGTTAGGTACTTATACTAGTTAGTAAATTAAAATACATATAATTATAATTTATGTAGTGCAACAGAATACTTATAAATATACTACATATTAAGATATAGGTACATAAGTGAGAGAAGCCCAAATACTATACTTTTTAATATGAAAAAAGTGGTAGAAGGAGTTGAAATAGGGGATGAAAGTTTGTATGGAAGTTCCTTATTGTCAAACGTAAAATCTATAACACTTAAAAACGAATTTTGACAAATAATCTAGACCTTGGGAAAGACTTTAGGCTTTTCCTTACCATGTCGCGCGATATAACCGAATTCCACGCGGGCGAAGCCGCAGGCGGAAAACTAGTACCCTATATCACAGAGACGGCGAGTGGACGGCGATAACACGAAAATAAAACCCAACAATACTATGACATAACTTATTATATTTTATTTTATCATCATCACAATTAAATTATTATCACATTTTATACACTATGGAGTCATCACCACCTACATCTACCTTAGACGGCACTGCAAATATCCAAGTTTACCCAATTGCTGCCATATCTTCCTATAATTTACTTTTGTCTTATAAAAGACTGAGACATCACTATAATGCGATGCGACATTACGTATTTAAAATCAGATAAAATATCACAGATAAGTCGTTCACCTTATTTTAATTTGCAGATACATACTACTATGTAAATGCTTCAAAATTGGCAACACTTAAATTGACTACTGTCACTACTCTAACTAACAACAAAGAATATTAAGTTACGAAGTAGCAAATATTCAATTTGCAACTTTAAAGAGAAATTGCAATTGGCAAATTAGTTTTATAAATGCCTTAATATCACTTCTATTCATATTTTGTACCGTGTCTTGTATCATGCATTACGTAGTCAGTTATTATATTTTGTACATCGACGTAAGGCAAGAATTATTTTAGTCGCATCGCATTGGTCTCCATCAAAAAGACGGGTCAATCGACAGTCACCAAAGGTCATGAAGACCTCTTCTTGAATTCTCATGGCAATACTCTTCGCTTCAGTGTGACACTTCTTACAACGTTGGGCTCCGGGACTTTTAGCTCTTTCCATTGTTTCTGCAATAAAAAATATTTGATTATGTAAGTATTTTACTTTATTTCATTTTCTACAAGTGTGGACTAAAATAATTATCGTCGGGTATCCATGTAGGTATAACCAAATTTTGATACAGCATTTACTGTCTTATTTTATTAATTCAACGTATATCAATAAATCTGTAATAAGTAAAAAAATAGTTCAATATTCCTATAAAATGTTTACTTATGTGCCATCGTTTCTTAAATAAAAAGTTTTTTGATGCAGCAAACACTTTTTTTTTAAAGTTACTCGTTGATGTCTTTTACTCTTTATATATTTAAAAAGTCTTATAAAATATTTTCAGTGCATTGGCCATTCGCACATAATATTATCTATTATCTTTTGTATATTTTAATACCTCGTAAATAGTATAAAGTCTTACCAGTGTTTCATTGTTAGGCACTCGAGACAAGAAGTCGAGAATATCGTTGTTGGGCTCTCTGTCTGGACGCAGGATCTTACGCGTGAACTTGTACACGCCTGAAAATAATTGAAAAATTAGATTTTGTATGATTTTCATTATTACAAAGATACTCTTGGTAAGGCTTGTTTGCCTGTACCACTTGCTTACAAAATAATATGAAATTGGAGTGGCAAAGATAAGAGAACGAACTTTACGGTTTTACTTTTGAAGTTACCCGAAAAGTCATTAACGAATGAATTCCTTACATTTTATTCGTTAAAATAAATACTAAAAAATTTATGTATAACTAGTGGCCGCTCGCGACTCCGTTCGCGTGGAAGTCTGTTTCCCGTGGGAATAAGAAGTTTTCCCGCGGTAAAAAGTACCCTATGCGTTATTCTGATGTAAAACCTATATTACTGTAAAGTTTCATCCAAATCCGTCCAGTAGTTTTTACATGAAAGAGTAACAAACATCCATACTACCATCCATAAATCCAAACTTTCATGTTTATAATATTAGTAGGGTTTACCAAAAGCCATGAATAGGTAGTTGGCGGGGATGAGGTAGAGCGCGAGCGCGGCCGCCAGCAGCGCCAGCACCGCCAGGTAGCTCAGGTACGGCACCGCGAACTTGAACAAACTGCGAACAAACTACCATTTAGATATGGGTATATAGCTGGACAAACTGGGAACAAACAACAATTTAGACATGGGCTTATAGATGGATTTGACTATTGATATTGAAATGAAATAGGTAAATAGAAAATGGGTAAAAAGTTTGTAAAAACAGGGAAAAATGTAATAAAAAATATGTTAAGCGAGGGTATCAATGAATATTAATAGTAAATGAACAATAAACACATAAGAATTTGTATATATGAAATGACTTGTCACAATCTCAGTCACAGACTGTTCGTTTCGTAATAAAAATTCTCACTTCATATAAAACTTTTCAACTATAGATATTAAACGAGAGCACGAGAAGAGCGTTCAGTTTAAAAGGGGAAAAAATTGTTTAAAGTATACACTTAGGAAATAAACTTACTTTTTAATCTTTTCTACGAGAGTCACGATGTAATCGATTCCATCCTTGATTGTGAATGTTAAGTCTTGTAAGCTGGCTATTCGCATTTTTAAAGTTTTGTCATCCTGGAAATAAGCAGACGTTATTATGTTTTCTTTATCTTTACTTAAGAAGAAAATAAACCAAATGAATAACATACCTTTTCCTTGTAGCCTTCATCCGAATCTTCATCGACTTTATATCCAACTGATGTATTTGTATAACTTGAAGGTTCTAAAAATAATTTAAAATAATTAGTTTGCTACTAATTTACAAAAAAAAAATATCTTCTACCACTCTTCAAAGCCTGTTATTCAAAGCCTGTTATCAGAAACAGTTACTTAAATAAGTTTAATATGTTTTGTCTTCGTCAATAAAATGCGTAAGTAGGTATATGTTAAATTTCATAATAATCTGAGATAATGTAAAAAGACTAACTAACTTCGATGAAAAATATATTGCAGGATTCGAAATTTGAAATTCAAATAAACTCACCTATTTGAGTCCGGCTCTCGTCCCTGCTCGGACTGCGTCCTACCCAGTGGTAAATGAAGGGTATCACCAGTAGGACGGGGATCATCCACGGCCGGCAGAAGAACCAGAAGCTCAGCCACGCCGTCAGCGTTAGGAATGACGCCTCCTGGTTGTCCCACTCGAATAGCAATCTATGATCCACGGAGAATTAGGTGAAATATACAGGTGTTGATGGTCTACGTTTCATTATAGGTACTACGCATTACAAGGATTTTGTATTTGATCTGTATCAGATTACAATGCAAGTATTTTTAACAATAAACAAACATAAATTACGGAAATAAACTTTTTAACTACGATTAAATAACGTAGTAAAAAGTGAACAAGTATTTTTAGTAGGGGTAAACATATTTATAGTACCTAATTATCTTATGTTGATTTAAGTTAAGTGTTTTTTAATTTATCCATCGCAAAACACTATATTTACATATTGAAAGTTTTATTACAATAAGTCTTACTTGAACTGATTGTTCCCATATTCAATAGCTTGAAAAATGTCACCAATAAATTTAAGGTTGCTGTAGACTAAAGGTATATTGAATTTAGGTTTCTTCTGTGTGTACTTGACTTCTTTCGGGGCTAACACTCGTACTGATGCTTTTATCTGTAAAATGAATAAATGAAAAACTTTATAACAAGAAACTAATTTAGTAATAGTAGCGGACGTCATGCCATCGTCATATAGATATTATAGGTAGCCTATTGTCTAAACACGCATCCTTAAATGAATAGCTTAGTTAGTAGTTTTAACGAGATTATTAAAATAAAATCATCAACTCACCGGATTCCACATAAGATTCATATGCAACAGTATCCTGGGCACGTTTCCCTTGGCGTTAGTTTTGTTGCTCTTGTCTTTGAGTGCGTACCACTTGTCTTCTCCGTTGTAAATCCTGAGCAGGGGGATGGACACGCGGCCCAGGAGCTCCGTGTAGAGCGGGGTGCGGTGGTACACGGAGAGCTCGAGGGTGGATGTCACGTCGGTTACGTCACTGGAATATTGAATGTTTTTTTATGGTGGATGTATGGGCACTTAAAGCAGCACATAACCATAGTTAGATTTTTTTGTAGTACATCTTTATAATGATAGTTTGGTGTTACAGTCTGCGTGACTTTTTAGATCAGAAAAAAATCGATGACGGTTCCATGTAAGCTCAAAAGATAAGAACCTCTTAGGTTACTGAAGTAGGTACATTTTTTTTCTTGTTCCAACTAGAAAGAGTTAAAACTAAGTTATCACACAACTAGACAATATTTTAACTAAACACTTACAGTGTAAAGTTCTTATCCCACACGGGAGTAGAGGCAGCAGCGTGAGAAGTTTGTACTCTAGAGTTGTCCAACTCTAGCACTGCGAATGTTGAGGACTCTGTGCCTATTGAAGGTACTGATGGTGCCAGGCCCTTCGCGGACCGGACCGTCACATGCAGCTTACCCACTGTGCTCCAATTGTAGTCCGTTAAACTGTACCATGTCTGAGAGAAGAAACATATAGGTTTTATAATAAAACGTTTATATTACTGCCACTGCAACTTAAAAGGATCAGATATGTCTGCTTACTCATAAACCTGTAATTTTTTGTAGATATTACTAATGTTATAAACTCAACTATAATGAGATAATTCCAAGGTAATTCAGTTTAACACCAGCTCCATTTTTTGTCGGATTAATGATTCTTCGGAGGTTTTAATGGTTTGTTTTTAAATAAAGGTTATTTAACTTTCAAGATGTATTCCAAATCGACCACACATAGACTACCTATGAAAATTTAGAGAAAGATGAAGTGTTAGGCACTAAGAACACCTTAGGTTATACCACACTACGGTTAAAGAGGGACTATTATCCAGAAAATAAGTACACTATCGGCGCTTGTTCAAAGGTTTTAAAAGTTAATACCCATTTTAAGTTACTACAAAACAAAATATTTTAACACGTCGTGCAAATCGAGCTTAATCCTCATCACAAAATAAAGCAAAAAAGAAGATAAACCTAAAGTTTGCAGGTAGTTAACAAGTTCAATCTTGTAGTGGTAAGAAGTTTGGTTCTCAATCTAAAAGGTTGTAAAAGCTCTTCCAGTTTTAAAAGGCCATAGTAGTGACTTAATATATTTGAGCACAAAAACAACTTACAAAATTGTCTTCTTTCGGTTTCGGTGGATGCACGCCATTGGTGGGTATGTTGTCTATGACCATAGGTCGAGCGGAAGGGTTCAAGGTGACTAACAGATGAAGAGCGCCGTAACCACACTCCAACTGCTGCCATAGATCGTGCGTCTTCTCCTTCTTTAGTGATGATAGGTCGATTGTACACCTGTAATGAATATACAAACGTCAGAAATGTAACAGGAACAAATATTTCGTTTCATTTTAAGTAAAATATGTTTCTTAAATTTTTAACGACCTCTGTGGTGCAGCGGTATATAAGTATACCGGATTGCTAAGCGGGTGGTTCCAGGTTCGATCCCCGGGTCGGGCCAATTTCGTAAAAATGGTTTTTCGATATTGGCTCGTGTCTGGGTGTAACTAGGTTCTCCCCTAGTCCATTATGTGGTGCCTATAACACAATTGCTTACTGCAACTTACTTTAGGGCCACATAATTGGTGTGTCAGTCTGGGGATTTATTATTATTATTTATTAAATTTAAATATAGCTATCTATTTAGATAAAGATACCTCCAAGTACTGCGGGCAACTTAATTTCAAAATATTGGTTCGTTTTAAGAACTGTTAAGTATGTAGCGTTGATTGAAAACTCGTTTATAGAATAGAGAGGAAAAGCTCAATTTATTTGATTTTATTTATTTTGATCCTTCAAAGTTGTGGACATTAAATCTTTGGCTTCATTATGAAACAATGAAGCCGTTTCTTTTCCAATTTGTATCGTATTTAAAGTATTTCTTTTATAACTCTAGCTGCTAATTATCTAAAAATGTAAGGCTGAAAAGGAAATAAGTATAAAATATTTTGTTACGCATAATAAATATTAAATATAGTAAAAAAACAATGTTTTACTACAATTAGAATTCGATTTGTTTCTTTTTGTTCTGAATATCATACCAACGTAAAGCGATATAATTTAAACTGTATAGGTACGTATTAATATTTTTATTAGGATTCTATAGTTAAACAGACAGCCCCAATAATTGCATCATGTGCGTCTGCCTGACTATCAATCGATTAGATAGGAGAAAAAAAAAACCTTTAAATGTATGGAGTTGGCAGAGGTAATAACATATGGTCTTATTTTATTTCCCCGTGTATAACTGCTTTTAAATAACTGCATGTATAATTTTGTTATTGTGAATGTTGAAAATTAAACTTTAAGCCTAGTATTATTATAACACCTATTCAATAGTACCTACTTAAGTCGGTTTAAGCAATTTTGATTTAAAATAATATAAAAAGGAAATCATGAGCAGCTGCGGAACCCATTGCTCGTAGCGAACACGTACTTAACAGGTTCTGTTTTTTACAATTAATAATCTAGAATCCATTATGTTTAAATTAAATGTTAAAAAGTTACACGTGTGTGTGGTAAACAAAGTATTTAGAGTGGAGGAAGTTAGTTTTTGCTTAGTCAAATTAAGAAAAAGTTATTGCATTATAAAGTTTTCATACATGGCCATATACCGACCTATATGCACTATTACACATATGTGTAATAGTGCATAATATAACGATCCCTACAAAGTTAAGGTACCTAGTGCCTTCCTGCAAATTATTTATGCTAGTAAACAGAGCATTGCTTTGTTTACTAGCATATAATTTGCAGTAAGACACTACCTTAATTTTGTAGGGGTACTGGTTAGGTAAGATTAAAGTAAAAAAGTGATTAAAAAATAATTTAATTTACAATGTAAATAATCGCACCTGAACCAACTGTTGTTGTGTGAGCGATGATTTCAACTTACTTGACTTTTCAATGCTTAATAACTTTTTTAAATTGAGTTTTCTGGGTATGCTGTCAGTAAATTTAGTTACTATTGAGAGCTCAAGAATACGTGATTTCATGTGTGGCGTTTTTTCACCCGTTATTTGCGTTTATTGCTGTGTAGGAACGTTTGTTTTTCCTCGCAAATGTGTTGAATAAATGCGTACGAAACTCGAGAGCAACTTTTTCATTAGACAATGTTTTACGCCCTCGCCTACGACTCGGGCTGCAATCGACAGTCTCGTGCGTAATGAAAAACTCTGCACACTTGTATTATACTAATTCTTGATCAAAGACAAATATATAATGTAAACAGACTACTTCAAGACAGTCGGTACATGTAAATTAGGGTATGTTGTATAATTGATCTACGTTTTCTATGAACATTGGACTCAAAGAACCGGCCAAGTGCGAGTCGGACTCGAGCACGAAGGGTTCCGTACTATTATATTCTACCTGTTTATTAAGATCGAGTAAAAACTGCTTAAAAATTACGTTTGTTGTATGAGAGCTCCCCTTAATATTAACTTTATTGTTATTTAATTATTGAACCAAACCAGATATTTCAAGGAAACAATGCTTTTACCAAACATATCCGTGAATGACCTAACTAAGATTTTGGAACAGAAAATTATTAAAACTACGGCACGGTAAGAAGCTCACTGTATTGCCGTTCTTAACACAAAAATGATTACGTATTCTTATTGGTTGGCTTTTGGTAATAATCATATCTTGAGAGTGCTAGAGTCTAGCTGTAGGCTCTGTCTGCAGCGATTACTGGGCTGACTCGACCGGTGAAGTACCACCGTCGCACAGAAAACCGACGTGAAGTAGGGACGATGTTCCTGCGTTTCGTTCGATGAGTGCGATATCCGATGCCCAATTTCTCATAGGCCAGCAACGCAGCCTCAATGCATATGTAATTGTGGGTGTATATGGGCGGCGGTGATCACTTACTATCAGGTGACCCGCATGCTCGTTTGCTCCCTAATTTATATAAACAAAAAAAAAATTACCTTCCCATGAAGTTCTTCTGTTTCCCTTTGTGCCAGAGAGTGACCTCTAGGCCGCTGTCGTCGTACAGGTTCATCTTGAATTGCTCGCACCAGCTCGGCTTGCTCTTAGCAGCTTGTTTCGACTTGTGGGACTCGTTTCCTAGTCTACAATCAAAGTTAAAACACTAAAATACTGTTTGGTTTAGACCATAAATATGGCAATTAAGTTTATTGTCAAAAATAAAATGTGTTAAAGTGTTAGACGATGTTAATGTGTGTTTTGTTTTATATTTTTATCGAGGTTAGTTTTAGTCCTTACTTATTATAAACTAGCGCCCGCCCACGCTTCGCAATGGTGCAATTTCGGCCGACTTGTTCCCGAAACATTGTTTTTTAGCTAACTATAAACAACTTTTTCTAAACGTTTTTTATTTACAAATTTAAATGAATAAATATAAATACCCTTAAATATTAACAAAACCGCATTTAAATCCGTTACGTTCTTAAGGAGGAGTTAGCGGCAAAACATACAAACAGACAGAATAAGCGACTTAGATTTATACTATGTAATGATAATGATGATGATGTGAAAATGTGTATGTCTGTCTGTCTGTAGGTTCCGCTTCCACGTAAAAATGGCTGAACCGATTGTCTTGAATTTTGAAATGGAGATAGATAGGAAGAAAAAGGGAAACTTTACTGCGGGAAAAAACATTTTGCTTCGGATGAAACCGCAGGGTGGAAAGCTTATATTTACATAAATACTTACTTAAATTTGCAATATAGGACATTTGAGCCGCTATCAGGAAATTCGGGCAAGTCTTTGGCTTCAACTAAGACGACATTGACGATCGATTTGTTTGTTTTCTTATTCGAGTCCAATCGTCTGTTTTTCCAAACATACTGAAACAAACAAACAATAGTTTCTAAGTAAGAAGTAGATACATTCGTACTTTGTAAGTACGGAAATGGTAATAAAAATATTAATGCCGTTGGCTGCAAAATACATGTAAATGATTTTCATTTGAATAATTAAGTTCCTTTTTAATAGAATAAATTATAATTATCTATTGTTTTTTTTTATTATAATCCTAATACGAAATCGATTATCTTCCATTATCTACCAGTAGGTACAAATATAAAACTGTGGTTTATAGCGCCTTTAACAAATAAAAAGTTTAATGTTATTTGCTAAACCAACTAGTTATTAGCTCAGCCAGTAAAGTAAATAACTTATCTGAATAACAATTAATAGGTGGTAATGTAGCTACTTAAACAATCCAACCTTGGATCCGCATGCTTCAATATTTTCTTTTAGCACCTATGTACTTAAAATAATTATGTGTATCCGTAGTTAAATGTAATTATGTAGATTTCAACATTATTATTGACATTGCGGGGTGATAAGATCAAGCTGATTGCGCAGGTTTGAAACTATGAGATAAAAAACTATCTTTAATTTATCAGAACGGTGAAACAACAGGTTGCATAAAAGAACCTACCACACAAATAGTCAATTATTTAATCTTCTCTGAAAACCTTTATTAATATACATATAAGTACCAAGTGCGATAACTGTCAAATAAAATAATAACTTTCATAAAATAAAACACTTTGCTATACCTTCCTTATAAAAATTAATGTAAATATTTATTTTACTCATTTTAATTTAATGTTTAAATTAATTGCTGCATCAAAATAATCCTCCCCTACTGAAATTAATAAAATAACTAGTCCTCTTTGAATAAAATAACTTTGACGACCTCTGTGGTGCAGCGGTATATACACCGGACTGCTAAGCGGATGGTTCCGGGTTCGATCCCCGGGTCGGGCCAATTTCGTAAAATGGTTTTTCGATATTGGCTCGTGTCTGGGTGTAACTAGGTTCTCCCCTAGTCCATTGTGTGGTACCTATAACACAAGTGCTTAATGCAACTTACTTTAGGGCCACATAATTGGTGTGTTAGTCTGGAGATTTATTTTATTTATTTATTATTACTCTTTAGCGTGAATACTAAGATACACCTACAACTACCTACACTACATAAATTACGCCGATTTAATTAAATGAATCTAATTCTAGAATTTTCAGCCCTGGAGTAAAGTTTTGAAATGCCTGTCTTGTTGTAATGAGTGGTTTTCAAAAATAAAATAAAGTTCATACAAATTCGCAAGATGGCGCTGAACAAACTAAGTAAGCAGGTGGACCTTGTATAGTTTTAATAAAAATGGCTCTACACTACCTAGCGTCTACACTACTAAGTATGGAAAAACTTGATTTTATATCCTGTTTTGATTCGACTCGTTTTACGTATTGTTCGAAAAACAAAATTGATGCTTAATAGCTGTTATCATGGATGAAGAAGTGAAAGGATAGACAATAGCCATACAAAATAGCGTATACTTTTTTTTAGTTCCCAAACTTTCGATAGATGACATTACTAGTCTCAAAACACAAATTTGCATATTTTAACCAATTTTAGTTATAATACACCCGCTAGATGGCGTTGTAGTAAAACTATTTTTGCTTTACACATTAAAATATTAAATCAATTGTTTATTTAAGACCAATAAATGTCGATTTAAACCAAAAAGTATAAATACAAAATTTATGATTTAAGTCGATTTTTTTTACTGGCATGAACAGAACTTGATAAAAGTGAAACTGACAAATTTCAGTCTACTTTTGCAAATGTCTACCGCCCGCAGTGTTCCCAACCTATAGTGAGGCCGTTTCCGTACAACATCTGTAAAATGTTTAATGATGTATTTTCGCTAAATTTATCAATCGTATCGTATTTACTAAAATGGGGTCGAAAATGTAAGTATGAAATAGTCTCCCAAATTAGTTAAAAATCTTCATTCTATCTGCGTTTCATACTTATTTGATATCGTTCTAGGCATAAAAATAATAGTACCTACGGTTGTGAACACTGGGCCGCCCGGCCGGCCAGCCATACGTTTTCTGAACGGATACAAATTTATAAACGCGTAATAGGTTTTTGTATACCTACCTACTTGAAATACCCATAGATTTTTAGTAGACAATGATAATAGAATGAATGTTTATATACTTACTAGGTGTATCAAAATAAGTAAAATTATTAAAATTGGGGAAGGCTAAGCTAAAAACAATACCAGACATCTTATTTTTTGAGGGTGGTCTATCTATTACAATTCCCAGAAAACTTAGCCAGGATAATCAATAAATGATAAATGTGACCATTTAATACATAGTATGCTAAACATATAATGTACATTTTTTTATTAATAGAAAGAAACGTTATCTATAACAAAATTGATATTTGATTAAGCCCTAAAATATTTCTACACAAAAGTAGGTACGGTAAGCTGCAAGAGTCCATAATATAGTCCACATATTTGACAAACATTATTGCATCCAGTGGTCATATTCACAGTTTCACACACACTAACGTTAATAAACTACTATTTTACTACTTCTTAATATCAACCTTAACGCGACAGTTTTAAAGCTCAATATATTTTTATAATTTTTTGTGGTTGTTACAACATTTTCTTAAAAACCAAGAGGTTTTTTCGGATCTCCTACACTCTAACCGACACCATTCTCAACCTTAATTTGAGAGACTTAAGGTTCAGCACTATTCTATAAAATATTGTGGTTGTTGTTTTATTTCTTCTATTCATCTATACGATCGCTAAAACAATCTAATGGTCTCAGAGTTATTATTTCGTCCTAGAATCATGTTACTCTAGTTAAAATCTTAACCATATTGTATTTTTATTATGAGTTTCATTCATTTTGCTTTTTAAGTCGTAAAGAAAGAATTAATAACTAAATGAATTAATAACCATAATAACTAAAGAATTAATAACCAAGAAAGTTTATTTATATAAAATACTAGCGATCCGTCCACGCTTCGCAATGGTGTAACGACTTGTTCCCGAAACCCGGAATTTTGGCTAATTTAAAAATCTTTTTCTGCATGTTCTTTATTTACAAATTTAAATGAAAAAAAAAACCTAAAAAATGGTGAAAACCGCATTAAAATCTGTCAACTGGTTTAGAAGGAGATAGCGGACAAATATACAAACAGACAGAATTAGCGACTTGGATTTATACTATGTAATGAAGAAGCTTATTTTACACTTGTTTACAAATATATTTAGGTAATGTTTGACATTTATAACAAAATGTTTTTTCCAAATATTTCATACTTACAGTAAATCGAGTCTCGTAAGGAGTTTGAGTAATATCATGTATTGAGTCACTAGTATATGATATATAGCTTTCCGCCCTGCGGTTTCACGGTAAGCTAAATAGCTTTTCCCGTGGGAATGAGGCTATTTCCCGAAGTAAAGTTATCCTATTTTCTTCCCTGAGTGTCGAACTATCTCTATTCCAAAATCAAGACAATCGGTTCAGCCGTTTTTACGTGAAGCAAACATACCAACAGACAGACATACACATTTTCACATTTAAAATATTATATTTAGTAAGGATATAATAGACATGAAAAAAATACCTAAAAGATGGCAAAAACCGCATTAAAATCCATTTCGTGGTTTATCCACTTACCATACGCTATCTCCTTAGCGGACAAACATACTTGCAACAGACAAAATTGGATTGGATTATACTATTGTAATGATTATATGCATTTCGATAATACGCATTCTGTCCTGCATACTTATATCAGCTTGCATACTTATTATAAAACTTAGAAATCAACTTTATCAATCTCAACATAGGCGAACCACAAAGTATGAAACAAATGATTCAATCATTGAAGGATTTGGTTATTTTCGTTTTACACTCAATGTTCAACATGTTTTCATAGTTAACTCGCATTTCAACTAATGTTTTTAAAAATGTTAAGGTTGACAAAAGCATGGATGAAGAAGTGAAAGGATAGACAATAGCCATACAAAATAGCGTATACTTTTTTTTAGTTCCCAAACTTTCGATAGATGACATTACTAGTCTCAAAACACAAATTTGCATATTTTAACCAATTTTAGTTATAATACACCCGCTAGATGGCGTTGTAGTAAAACTATTTTTGCTTTACACATTAAAATATTAAATCAATTGTTTATTTAAGACCAATAAATGTCGATTTAAACCAAAAAGTATAAATACAAAATTTATGATTTAAGTCGATTTTTTTTACTGGCATGAACAGAACTTGATAAAAGTGAAACTGACAAATTTCAGTCTACTTTTGCAAATGTCTACCGCCCGCAGTGTTCCCAACCTATAGTGAGGCCGTTTCCGTACAACATCTGTAAAATGTTTAATGATGTATTTTCGCTAAATTTATCAATCGTATCGTATTTACTAAAATGGGGTCGAAAATGTAAGTATGAAATAGTCTCCCAAATTAGTTAAAAATCTTCATTCTATCTGCGTTTCATACTTATTTGATATCGTTCTAGGCATAAAAATAATAGTACCTACGGTTGTGAACACTGGGCCGCCCGGCCGGCCAGCCATACGTTTTCTGAACGGATACAAATTTATAAACGCGTAATAGGTTTTTGTATACCTACCTACTTGAAATACCCATAGATTTTTAGTAGACAATGATAATAGAATGAATGTTTATATACTTACTAGGTGTATCAAAATAAGTAAAATTATTAAAATTGGGGAAGGCTAAGCTAAAAACAATACCAGACATCTTATTTTTTGAGGGTGGTCTATCTATTACAATTCCCAGAAAACTTAGCCAGGATAATCAATAAATGATAAATGTGACCATTTAATACATAGTATGCTAAACATATAATGTACATTTTTTTATTAATAGAAAGAAACGTTATCTATAACAAAATTGATATTTGATTAAGCCCTAAAATATTTCTACACAAAAGTAGGTACGGTAAGCTGCAAGAGTCCATAATATAGTCCACATATTTGACAAACATTATTGCATCCAGTGGTCATATTCACAGTTTCACACACACTAACGTTAATAAACTACTATTTTACTACTTCTTAATATCAACCTTAACGCGACAGTTTTAAAGCTCAATATATTTTTATAATTTTTTGTGGTTGTTACAACATTTTCTTAAAAACCAAGAGGTTTTTTCGGATCTCCTACACTCTAACCGACACCATTCTCAACCTTAATTTGAGAGACTTAAGGTTCAGCACTATTCTATAAAATATTGTGGTTGTTGTTTTATTTCTTCTATTCATCTATACGATCGCTAAAACAATCTAATGGTCTCAGAGTTATTATTTCGTCCTAGAATCATGTTACTCTAGTTAAAATCTTAACCATATTGTATTTTTATTATGAGTTTCATTCATTTTGCTTTTTAAGTCGTAAAGAAAGAATTAATAACTAAATGAATTAATAACCATAATAACTAAAGAATTAATAACCAAGAAAGTTTATTTATATAAAATACTAGCGATCCGTCCACGCTTCGCAATGGTGTAACGACTTGTTCCCGAAACCCGGAATTTTGGCTAATTTAAAAATCTTTTTCTGCATGTTCTTTATTTACAAATTTAAATGAAAAAAAAAACCTAAAAAATGGTGAAAACCGCATTAAAATCTGTCAACTGGTTTAGAAGGAGATAGCGGACAAATATACAAACAGACAGAATTAGCGACTTGGATTTATACTATGTAATGAAGAAGCTTATTTTACACTTGTTTACAAATATATTTAGGTAATGTTTGACATTTATAACAAAATGTTTTTTCCAAATATTTCATACTTACAGTAAATCGAGTCTCGTAAGGAGTTTGAGTAATATCATGTATTGAGTCACTAGTATATGATATATAGCTTTCCGCCCTGCGGTTTCACGGTAAGCTAAATAGCTTTTCCCGTGGGAATGAGGCTATTTCCCGAAGTAAAGTTATCCTATTTTCTTCCCTGAGTGTCGAACTATCTCTATTCCAAAATCAAGACAATCGGTTCAGCCGTTTTTACGTGAAGCAAACATACCAACAGACAGACATACACATTTTCACATTTAAAATATTATATTTAGTAAGGATATAATAGACATGAAAAAAATACCTAAAAGATGGCAAAAACCGCATTAAAATCCATTTCGTGGTTTATCCACTTACCATACGCTATCTCCTTAGCGGACAAACATACTTGCAACAGACAAAATTGGATTGGATTATACTATTGTAATGATTATATGCATTTCGATAATACGCATTCTGTCCTGCATACTTATATCAGCTTGCATACTTATTATAAAACTTAGAAATCAACTTTATCAATCTCAACATAGGCGAACCACAAAGTATGAAACAAATGATTCAATCATTGAAGGATTTGGTTATTTTCGTTTTACACTCAATGTTCAACATGTTTTCATAGTTAACTCGCATTTCAACTAATGTTTTTAAAAATGTTAAGGTTGACAAAAGTAAAAAGTTGTTACAAATTATACATTTATTGTCAATGTGTGTAATTTGTAGACCTTACACTCTCTAATGGACTATAGCATATACGTATAGATGTAGATGCGGCGATAAAGATTAAAAAGCACTCGACAAAAGCTAATTTATAAACGTCACCTATCAACTTTGTGCAGCTGATTGTTTTTTTTAATGGCATCACTGGAATTTCGTATGAAAATGTTTATTGTATTAGCGCCATCTAGTTAATTTAGATTTATTTTTTCTACAAAACTAAATTGACCTATTTTAATGACAAATTGCTAGCGCCATCTAACCTTATAAATTGAAATGTATAGCGCCATCTAGATTTATACTACTTTTTTTGATATACGCTACTTTGTATGGCTATTGTCTATCCTTTTACTCCTTCATCCATGACAAAAGTAAAAAGTTGTTACAAATTATACATTTATTGTCAATGTGTGTAATTTGTAGACCTTACACTCTCTTATGGACTATAGCATATACGTATAGATGTAGATGCGGCGATAAAGATTAAAAAGCACTCGACAAAAGCTAATTTATAAACGTCACCTATCAACTTTGTGCAGCTGATTGTTTTTTTTAATGGCATCACTGGAATTTCGTATGAAAATGTTTATTGTATTAGCGCCATCTAGTTAATTTAGATTTATTTTTTCTACAAAACTAAATTGACCTATTTTAATGACAAATTGCTAGCGCCATCTAACCTTATAAATTGAAATGTATAGCGCCATCTAGATTTATACTACTTTTTTTGATATACGCTACTTTGTATGGCTATTGTCTATCCTTTTACTCCTTCATCCATGCTGTTATTAAAGACGCATTATGAACTAACGTCATAAATTGATGTTTTTGTCACCGAGTTAAGTGAAAATAGCACTTCCAGTTTATATGTATTTTTTGCTTATGCAAAGTCCAAACATTTTTTAAACCTACTATTATACCAAGAAAAACATATTTGTTTTTCAGTTTTAGCTAACTCCTAATTTAAAAACTTATTCCATATCTACTAAACCCCTTTATTTGTAACGGCTCTAAGTAGTATTTTGAGTGATTAAGTACCTTTTGCACCTTCTTCCCATGGTCTCTTAGCAGAGAGAGACTACTACCGATTCGGTCCATAAAGTCTGTGTGGACAGTGAGTGCCGTCTGCGCCAGAGGATCCATCGCCAGAGCGTTCGGGATTGGGAACGACCTGAAAACAAACGTGCATTCGCTTAAAATACTTTTAATTTAAAACATATAAATAACCGGTTGTAAATGTACTAATACGCAGTAAAAGTAAATTATGTCAGTTTGGTTATCGTCAGAAAGGCTGTGTTGTACCTACCTATTTATATTTGTATAGAGCATCTGGAAAGACTGATCTTTTAATCTAAATATGTTGAAACTGTTACAGGCATATTATTGTGCAATAATTCATTCATAATAAAAAACTTTGGCATTACGATTCTTTACTTAATGTAATTGATTTGTAATGTAAATGGTCAAAAGTTACTTGCGAATCTATACTAATATTATAAAACTGAAGAGTTTGTTTGTTTGTTTGTTTGTTTGTTTGTTTGAACGCTCTAATCTCAGGAACTACTGGTTTGATTTTAAAAATTCTTTTTGTGTTGAATAGACCATTTATCGAGGCAGGATTTAGGCTATATAACATCACGTTGCAACTATAAAGAGCGAAGAAATAATGGAAAATATAAAAAACGGGGGAAATTATTCATCCTTGAGAGCTTCCGTTGCGTGCGCTGCCATAAACGGTTCTAGATACCAAAAATATATGTATGAAAGAATTAAGGGAACTTTTTACCGCGGGAAAACTTCGCATTCCCACGGGAAACCGACTTCTACGCGAACGGAGTCGCGCGCGGCCCCTAGTATATAAATAAGCACTTAAAAGTTGAATGTAGCGATAACTTTTAGACCCAAAGCGTTAAACTAGTATCACAATACAATTAATATCAGGATGTCAGGCTAAACTACCCTTTGAGTGTTAAATACTCAAAGAAAATACCGGAATGGAAACACGTGCATGTACATGTGTATTTACCTTATAAACTGATCATTAGTCGTTCGAAACCTAAGAATAAAACCGGTGTTATAAAAATGTCATACCAATTACCTAGTGGATATAGATTTATATTTGTTTAATATTTAAATTGATTCATCCCGCGAGCGTATTTTTATTATCAACGTGACTGACTTTAAGTAGGCTTATAATGTTTTTTTAATGCGAATTCAAAATTCAAATGTATTCGGCACATTAAGAGCAATTCGCATAAAAGTTAACAGACAACAAAAAGCAACTAGGAATTTGCGCGCGTCGTTGGCGTATGCAACAGGCTTTACCAAAACCACGTGTTGCAGGGTCAATAACCCCAAAACATGTTGCATGCTTTAACTTCATATCTTGGTCCTGTAAAGTATATTCAACTGGTTTTAAAAAGCTGCTCAAGAGTACGATCCTTTTTAATGTAAAATTATCACGCCTACAGATTTTATTGGTATGAAGAGACGGTAAGGATGCCTCTACTTAAATGTCAAGTGCATTGCCTATATTAAAAGGGTTTTGAAAAAAATTAAACATATAGTTACTTCTGATATCCTTGCATTAAGAGGTCCTTAAATTCTATAGAGCAAGCGCTTGAAAAAGATATTTTATATTAAAATAAATTTTTACTGATTTAGATTGGTAGGTAGGTATATGTATGTTTGGTTTAGTCAGTAGGTGAAATGACGAATGAGTGGGTAAATATAGTATACTTAGGTATATTAAGTCAAAAATTAGGTCACATGCACTTATTTATCTTATTTGCACCACTAGAATAAAAATAACAAGTTTATAAACACGTTAAAATATAACTGAACTAAATACCGTTACAGCTTCAAGTTCCTGTAACTTGTTTATGAATCCTTACACAGCTGTTTATTAGAAAGAACAGTAAGATTTAAAGCTTGTAGCCTACTTTGAGATTAGGTACCGTAACTTTGATGTTAGAGGTCATTGCGATTGGCGGCTGACGACATGTCGCGATATCTATAATGATAACGTGGTAAAAAGTTGAATACGATGGGTAAGTTCTATCTTGAACTACCACAAAATAATTAAAACTTCTTTCACTAGGAAGACAAGTATATCAGGAAGTCACTGGCCTATATTGCAGTCAATAATAAAGTGTATTACACGCGAATAAAGTTGCGGGCAGAAGGCTAGTTACTGATAAAGTGTGCCAATTAGACTAACGAAATTATCATCAATATTCAAATATGTTTAGCACGGTTATAAAAATAGTGTTGTTTAGAACTGTCTGGACATTTTCGGTAACACTATTAACTGGATGTGATTATATGGGTGTTTTAGCTCTTAATAACCAAAAAGTAATTGAGCAATAGTCAATAGGATTTTTTTGTTATTACTTAACTCAGTTGTCAGGAATGCACTGAATGTATTGACAGACCTTGCTCTTTACATTTTATTAACTAAGTAAATACGTATATCCTTTGTCCAAAGATACGCATGAGCAATTATTTTATTGCAATTATGCTTCCTGTTCACGCATTATGCCGCAACAAGTTCTTGAGCTTTTATCATCAAATAGTTGCCTGCCTATGTTTGTCATGCATTTAAAATAACATAAAGTATTGGTATGCGATTTTTATTCATACTAACCGGTAACCAGTAAACGAGATCATTTAAATGCATCTATGCATTTTATCTTAAGAAAAAATATACGTATTATACGGGGTGTAAAAGAACTGCTTCCGAAAACAAAAACTGGGCATTGCTGTAGGGATACTGGTAACGTTTTGAGCAAAAAAAAATGTTTTTATTATTAATAGAAAAAAAAAATGTTTACGTATTTGTACAAAATTGCGTTTATACTATCATATTTTGCAATGATTTCAAATTAAATAGGGTTTTAATTTAATTTGCAATGTAAATAATCGCACCTGAAAAAACAGTGATGTGTGAGCGATGATTTCAAGCGCCAAATATGACTTTTCAATCCTTAATAACTTTTTTAAATTTGATTTTCTGGGAATACTGTTAGTGAATTTACTTATTATTGAGGCTGCAGAATACATGGTTTCAGGCTTCGGAAGTGTTCTTTTTACACCCGTTATAATGAAATAAGTCAGGATGTCAGATTTTCTGTAATGTTTATATATTTAAGCATGATTTCTCATTAAATGCCAAATTACTCTAAGAAAATAATTTTAATCACTAACCTAATTTACTTTTAGTATAATAAATAATCAAAGTCGGTACCTACCGGTATCAAAGTAACTAATTAACCTTAGGTACGATACGATATAAAGGTTTGTAATCGAGGTTACAGGAAAACAAACAAACATGCGATCATCATGACGAGCTACAATGCATCAATCGATATATTGGTTCGGTACCAAAACAGTGCACGTCTAATATTTTAATAGATTTTTCTTAATTATTATATTATGGTGATATTATAATAAATTAAAATATTTTTTATCGTATCTCTCTTTATGTGTAGGTAAAGTTTTGCAAGCTTGGATCTAACTTTAGGAAAATGGCATACCAATAAGATACTATTTTTGGAAATAAAAAAACAGGTCAGGTGTATTAGTGAGTATTACATGCATATGTAAGTGTATATATGTAGATTGTCCATTGTTAATGTTAAGAAATGTCGTTTAATTTATTCCCGTCCGCTACAAGGTTAAAGACATGCAGGTCAAAGGTTTTTGTTAACAGTTCTTTTGAGATGAAGGTTTACTTTATTGCAATTTCTTATTGCCAAGTCTTGGCACTGATTGACGCTTGAAATATATATTTTTTACAAGTAAATAATAATAATATAAGAATATTGTTTATTATAACAATACATTAGGTACACTTTCATCAATGTTTTTTATTTATTTACCATATCCGATTGACTTTAGGTATACGGTTTAAATATTTAGTCGGCCATCATCGTCGCCAGTACTATTTGTTTTAAATGCTTTGTATTTTTTAGAACTACATTGTATTCATTAGTATAAATATGTATTATCTAAATTATGATATTCCTCCATGCAGAAGCAAGTGCAAGCAATTATATCTCTGTAACGTATAAATTCGAATGATGATCAAAACCGTTAGTTATAGTAGCTAACAGTAATATTATTTATTTAAAAGCTATTATTAATAAACAAACTACGTATGACTGTTATTAAAAACCTAAAAACCGCTTGGTACATTTCCTTTGCCTTGTTCGAAGGTGACCAAGTAAAAGCGTGGGTAGTGCATAATAATTTACGTCACAGAGCATTTAGTAGAAGGGAATCCCAAGACGTTGGAAAAATATAACCTGAAATGTGACTCAGTAACCACATCTTTGACATGAACATAAAACTTAACAACATAAATAGATTAGCAGTTTCTTGTTCATATTACTGAGGTAGTTTTTATAAAAACGTGGCAATATCTGTCACGTTTAGTATAATTGTATGCATATCTATAGATTTTGTTTCGATAGAAATTGACCAACTGATAAAAATGAACAGACTTAACTTGTGAAACTGTTAACTCATTTGAAGTTACACGAGTAATATCTATAGATAAGTAAATATTAGGTAATTATGAAACAAAAAAGTCTAATTTATACACCTGCTATCCTATTATATAATAAAAAATAAATAACACAAACCCGCTTCCCAATAATTGCTTTGTAAACGATATATTTTATTGGCTTAGCTCTACATAATATATTCCCAAGAAAGAACCTAGAACTTACTCATGCGTAATGCAACGTAAACTTGCATAAACGTGCATAGAAAACTAATATTTAGTCATCAACAAATTATACAGAACTAGCTTATTTCAAATAGATTAGTGTATCTATTCTGTGCATTCATAAATAAATCAAATATCAATAATATCTAAGTACCAACAATACGAAAAGTGCTAAGTCATGTTTGTATATTTTATGTAACCAGGTAAGTAACTTCTACAAACAACTAATTAAAGTTCACCCAGAAGGTACTCAACCTTGTAAGATTTCTTATTAGTTCGATGTTAACGAATAGTTAGTGTATAATTTGTATATGATTTTATTGACGCATCAAAAATCATTCTGTAATTTTTTTTAAAGGTTTCTACATGAACAAAAAGCTTTTAAATAAATTATAAATTTCATGTAAAAAACACATGGATTGTTAACGCCTCGTCATCCAGTTGTATATGATTAAGACGTGGGTATTAAATTTGAAACTTTTAACACGTAATTCGTTAAATAAACAACTGAGCTACTTTGGTCGCTCGTTACGACGTTCGACGACAAACTTTGCGTGTCGTGACATATACCTAGCTCCCGGAATCCATGCGGACTTAATGTAAGAAATATCTAAAATAATGATGTTTCATTATGTTGTAGATTGTAAACATCAGATGCCATAAATAATAGATAAATAAGTTGGTACTTGTGGTTGTGATTATGAATTTTGTAATTAAATAACAATTTGATTAATTATAGTTGGTGGTGAACCCGGCGTGATCTGTGATCTGGCATTATTGTAAATTTTCCTACCTTACGTTACAACAATAGATCATAAATTTACTGAAATAATTACACGTAGTGTGTAAGTTAATTTATATTGAAATTACTTTACATTGTAATTTTACGATACAAAACATAATAGCACGCTATATTCGCGTTAAAAATTGTATTATTTAAGTGATCGAGTAAAACTGGGCTAAATCTCTAATGCGCAAAATTAAATGCATAAGCAACTCTAGTTCACGTAACCACTATGGACCTTAACCTTGACTGTTCCGGTGCGGTTTTTTCAATGAATCAGTGGTTCTTACTAACAAGTGACTCGTAAGTATCCACTTAATAAGCACTTAGACTTCACTTCAACCAATTAATTTTATAAGACATAAATCCAATTAATAAGAAAACGTATTCTTATGGCAACATTTTGAATACATTATAGATTATGTTTGCAAAGACTGAAACAATCAGTATAAAAATATGGCAAACGGGATAAACCAGTAGTAGGTACAAGAATAAAAAGTTTTCCTGCAATTAAATAAAACGGGTTACTTTTGTTTATTTTCTTTATAAGGTGCTTATGAGTGAGTGTAACCTTCACAGTTAACGAGCTACATCGCGCATCAGGAAGTTCACGCCAAGTCGATGACTGCAAGCTATTAGGCACAAACTGACTGGTTTAACCAACCCGACAAAAAAGTTATGACGCAGAATACCACTACGGAACTTTTTATGGACAATGGAAGTTTTTGTGGCATGTATCGTGCTTTTATGCTCTTTGTACCTAGGCATCACAAATGATTACAAAAGAAATAACCGGAATCATCTAATTGAAAATAAACACGTAAAAAAAATTCAAGCACATTTTCTATTAAATTGTTTAATGAATTAAAGCAGTATTATTATTTTTTTCTTATTTTAATTTGTTTATAATAAAAATAAGGAAATACCAAATGAGACAAACAGGTATTGCCAAATGAAATGGTTGATGACGAAGCCTTGACGCGCTTTTTTACAAACCTGTCCTTCTTAAAAATCCAAAAATACTTAATTTAAATAATATATTTTATGTTTTGAAAAGATTTCATCCTGACCACTTCTATATCAAACTTTAATATGAACTTTTAATTTGAACAGAGTTCACAACAAAATAAGAACGTTTAAAATAATAACTCT
This sequence comes from Emmelina monodactyla, assembly GCA_916618145.1. Classification (NCBI taxonomy): domain Eukaryota; kingdom Metazoa; phylum Arthropoda; class Insecta; order Lepidoptera; family Pterophoridae; genus Emmelina; species Emmelina monodactyla. The sequence goes on along the minus strand of OU745304.1, from coordinate 5,916,125 downwards.
AACTTTAACCATTATTAAACCGATATCAACAGTTTTTTTTTTAAATGAAAATACCTACATACTTACTTATTAATACCAAAAAAACACAAGAGGTTACAAAATGCTCATAACGCAAGTGGTTTCGATAATAACTATGATAATTAAATTAGCAATCATTTTGTTGTTTATCTGTTTTCAATTGAACGTAGGTACCTACGTCATAGTTACACTATTCAAAAAGTGGTAAAAATTACAAATCATCCTTAATAACACAAGCTCTTAGTTTACATGGTGCTGGTAAAAAAATGCGATGACGCACAGACCTACATATCGTCCTTTTTTATGCGGGCAATTATTTAATTAAATTTTATATATTACGTATTATTAAATATTATTTTATTATTTTACACTAAATACTATGTATAATCTGGAAAAAACAATATTGTTAATTGAACCGCAATCATTTCAAAAATATTTTTTTACCTACAAAAAAATCCAACACTTACGGTTAAAATAACGGTAAATTATTTTTGTAGGAACTGATTATTAAATATTAACTCTTAAAACCATCTATAATATCAGTATCAATAATATCTTCGTACTTAATTTATTAACTTCGTTCTACATTACGCGTTACTGATGAAGCATATTTGTTTAGATGTTTTTATGGTGAAAATGAATTTAATGATATTTTTTTCGTCATCTTTACTACAAAATTCAGTCCGTTTTCGCAATTGTTATTTGAGTCACATAATATTTATTTTTTGTTGGCAGAACAAAATAACTAAACTATATATAAAATATTAACTAAGTAGATTTTTTTTTACATTGACGTTACAGGACATCACGTGCATAATTGCGGAGTTTACTTTGAATTTAAATGAAAAAAATTGGGAAAAACTAGTTTGATTGTAATGATGAATACCTACTTATTCATTCATGGCCACGTGGAAAATAGCAATACCTACAACTATTTAGTAGTAAAACTGTACATACCTTTATTTTTATATAATTACTATTTTTTTATCTGAAAATAGAAGCTTAAGTTTAATTTTAATTGAACCCTATGAATTAAAGGTAGGTAAACCTACAACTATTTGTGATTTTGTTAATATTTTTTGTAGATTGCAATTATAAGCTTAAATATTTTTTTCTTAGTTTTATTATAATGACAGACTAAATTAACCATTGGTGAATATGAGTTGGCCTATTGTGTAATTGTAACTTAAAAACATACTGCAATTTGAGGCATTATAACCGGATATTAAAAATGTTTGTACTGTCTCTCGTTGATGTCTTTTGTATGACCTTCATTAGATAGTATAAATCCAAGTCGCTAATTGTGTCTGTTTGTATGTTTGTCCGCTATCTCCTCCTATAACACTTTCGGATTTTAATGCGGTATTCGCCATATTAAAGACATTTTTTCATTTCAATTTGTAAATAAAGAAAATTCAGAAAAAGATTTTTACGCAAAAATTCAACGTATTGGGAACAAGTCGCGCAAAATGGTGTAAACCATTGCGAAGCGTTGGCGGGTCGCTAGTTAAAAATAAACCTAAAAACTTATTAGGTAAAACAGTTTTATTATAATAGTGAATTACTGTCGGTCATATTTTAAACAAATTTGTTATATTTTTTTGGGATTTTTGGCCTAAAAATTACAAGGTTTTGTATAAAATTATTCTATTTCCGTTTCCGATAGTTTTAATCGTCTTCCCGATTCTATTAATCAGCTGCCTCATTAAAAACTGAAGGTATTATGAAAACTTGAAAAACCGTATACCTACGTTTTGGAATAAGTTAACATGTTAATTATAATTAATTTTATGGACCTCCTTTTTTAAGAGAAATGCTATTTTTACTAACTATTTTTATCTTACTTGTTAATAGTAATTTACCTAACTGGAATAATACAGGGAGATAAATATGAAAAAATAAGCTGACCTCACTAAAGCACTTATTGCTCTGAATCGAAACATAAATACCTAGGTACTTCAATTCTTATTTAGAGTCTTTTTTAAGAATTTTTGTGGTTTTGAAGTATCAGTAATTTCAAAACATAATTTTAAAGGTTGTATCATTTTAAAGCTAGTGTTAGTAACCATAACCTCACCCTGTTAAATAAGCCAAGATTTAAGGATAGACATAAGTAGATTAGTAGTTTTAATGCGTCCATGTTTACTCAGGCGGTTCTATAAGGTGAAGTTTATAAATAAGGCTCGAAATAGTTTAAAGAAAACATAACAGGTAGGTACTTACTGCCGTCTAGTGACATTTTCGCAATTTGCGATCACAATGGCTTCTTGCGATACCGAATTGTTTAAAAACTCTACCGAAGAGCATTTCGACACTGCGTCCGTGGACTCCTGGGCCACGTCTTCCGGCATTACCTTATTATTCAAAATTTCGACTTTTAAATTCACACTCGTGGGTAGATCACAATAACTAACTCGATTTGGCGACGACGATCTCGTTTCGACCGAAACATGTTTTTGAAAATACATCTTCCGCCTCTACCACTTTAATATGCACATTAAATGTCCAATTTAATTCAATTCCAACAGAAAAACACACCAGTTTACTTGACACTCAACTAAGTTGTGTAACTATCTTGCTAATGATTGATGATAAAAAAAACTCGTTGTTAATGAACATTATTTGGTAGGTAGTTTAGTTATCTATGTATGCAGTAATAAATAGTTTATCAAAAGAATTTCAATCGTGACCTGACATTAGACCTCATGCCTTATCACTAACATTGACCAATATGCAGTTATATCTAGTTGTTTTATAAAACAGATAAGTAAACAAAGTGCAGTTACCTCTTTGCGGGGCGGTCTCGCCCGTTGCAGCGGAACACAAAAGATTGAAATCCAGACACCTAAACAAGTCCAATACGATCAATAATTCCACGCTTTCTTAACTTGTTTACGTTTTCTTTGTCAATTAAAAATATATCACAGATATCCAATGCTGGAGATAAACGCGAGGAAGCTGACAGTCTATCGACATACGAAAAACATTGTCCCTAGCTCACGTTGCGTCCGACCGGCACCGTATCCGCTACACAAATACACGCAGCACTCGACTCAGAGCATATGTAAGCGAACATATTAATTTAAAAAGGAAGAAAAAGTATAGCAGTGTGAGATGGTCAGCTTCGTGAACTTATCTTTTTGTTTTGCAAATACTAAGGACATCAATAAGGACCTTTAAAGAATAATAAACTGTATGCGTTCTTACTTATACAAATTGATAGTTCCTCAGAAAACAAGGGCTTTACTGAGTATGTAGGTAATTTAAAAGTAGGATGGAATTAACTGCATCTTTTCGGCCTATGCAAATGTAATTAAGTACTTGCCGAAAGAAAATTAATTAAGTACATTTTATTACTGTAGAAAACAACAAATTCTGGATAGTATCGTGCAAGACATAACTTAAAACTTAGGTGACTCCTGAAATCAATGCACTTTGCAATTGCTTTTAGAGAGCCCTAAAAAATTTACTTTTCAATTTGAAAGTATTTTTGTATACAAGTCATGTGTATTAAAAACGGCTTATTAAATTTGCAGGAAATGCATAGGTTCGATACGTACTGTAGTTTTTATATAACTCAATAACTTTCGTGGAAAAATAAAAACCATCATAATGTTCTAAGTTATGTTCATGTATGTAGGTACCTGCCTACATTAAATTCCTGCCAAAAGGTATCTTTTGACTGAGACAGCCTTTTCATTATCCTCAACTTTCCATTTTTATTTTTCCTGCTAAAAATAAAACAAACCCTGTTAAACTGGTTTGTAAATATAAGTACCTACGGTAAAGCAATAAATTTCCCATGACAGTTAAATTACGATTTAAAAAAAGGTTATGAACCTTAAGAAAGGTAAAGGCTATTTATAAGAACGTAGTTAATACGGTGCAAGAAAAAAAATTCTTAAGTTAAAAGTCTGATAGGCCCTTTAACATTAAAATTTATTAAACAGTTCATTTTAAGTTCTAATTGAGGCATAGATTTTACTATTGTACTTTATGTTCATTGAACCGCGTCTCCTTAGCTCTCTACGAATCTATTGTTAAAATTACAATTTTAAGAAGTTCGAACACGTTTTCAATTTTAAACTAAAGCCTAAATTACCATGAAACTAGTTTTAACAAAACACGTTTTTGGGAACCTACTTCCAATTAACATGGAAGTTAATAAACAAGACAATCAAGTAAACATAATACATTTATTTAAGAGTTAAGATTACATTTAAAATTGTAAAGTCAGCTGCCTTATTTCTATAATACAAATACATTGTGCTGCCAAAATTATACAAAAAATATACCTAGTAATAACTATACATATATGTAAACAGTGCAAAGTGTAATTTAAATAATACACACTTTTTATAAAAAATACTGTAAAGTGGCTTAAATTTAAATTGTATAGTATGGTGCATTAATTTATTGTCTTGAAATGATCAAACAACACTAGACTTTCTATCATTTTTTACTAAATTCATTATGAGAAAAAAAACATAATATGGTCTTCTGGTAGAATAGTTCTTAAGACTAAACTAATATAGCCGACTAATATAAAACATGTTTTTAAAAGGTTCCTAAGTTGTTTCATGTATTTAAATTGTTGTACTTCGTCAGTAATCATTTTAATTCAAGTACCCTTACTTTAAAAGTAAACTTTAAAGGTGTACCTATCATTAAGTAAATGCTATCAAATAGTTGTACAGTCTAATACCTGGGTTGTCCAGGGATAAAATGGAAATACATTATAAAATTTGGCATAATTTACAAAAGCTTTAGGTAATAAATTTCACAAGCACCTAAAAAAGAAAAGGAATGTCAAAATGGGACAGAATGCTAAAAATACAAGTAGTTTGTAGATATGTGTGGTTGAATTTTACGTTACCGTTCAATCCACTGAACATCAGTCTTATAATTGTAATTTGTTATGTGAACACAGGTTAGTGCCATGGACGTTTTTCTACACATGTCACATTTTAGTTGTAACCTCTAAGGAGCGCAGTAGAGGTGCGCGGGCCATATACTAGAAGCGATCCTTAGACGCGTGCAGGTCGGGGTTGGTCAAGTACTGCAGCTCCTGCAGCTCTTGGAACTTCTCATGATCTCTTATATGTGCATAATTCGCTGATAAGCACATCAGGTAGTGCACTAAGCTCAAAATGACTAGTACACAAGAAACCATAGCCAATATAAACATAAACTCTGCTTTTTCAACATAATCTTTACAGAAAAGTTTTATCTGGTGGGGCTCACATATCTTCATGTGTTCTTGTTTCACTGTTGATGGAAACATGAAGTCAAATTGTGTAAAATCAATACATGTTGAATGCTCTATGTTTTTGGGTTTTGAACATAGTTTCCAAAATATGGTGAATAAGAATGTTGTGACCACTAAGAAACCTAGCAACAGAAGCCATACGAAAGTTAGAATGTACGTAATTGTCATAAAAACAGCGCATGATATACGGCCACCGACTCGCGCTCTCCAAGCCCGGTACACTTTCTGTCTTGTGGCACCGGTGGTCAGACAGCCCAAACACAGAAGCATAAAACCAAGTGCGGCCATACAGGCACTCCCCACGATGAAGATCATTTGTAAAGCTTCAATCCATATCAATCTGAAGTGAAAAACTTCATCAAACATCAAAATTGAAAGTGCCGAGCCGCGATACATAGTGCCACAGAAGACTCCCACGCCCAAGCAGCACATTATAGTAGCAATGAGCGTTGCATGGGGAACTCGGGTCAAACAAGCCTGGCACGCGTCACCCATTTTGCTTTTTAACTTAAACCCTTTTCAAACTATATCAGTTGTTTCACTTTGTTTCACAAAACTTAACAATACTTTATGAATCACAAAGATTAATCATACATAGCACGAAATGTGAACACAAAGATTCAACAAACATCACATCAAACAAAGTGACAGTGACAGAACAGAAACATAATCTGTGTGCCCAACTAAAAAAATATATGGTTTAAATTGTTAGTAGGTTGCCTTATAGAAATAACTTTATAGGTAACTACTAATTAATAATTTACTACATTATCACTTAATATTCTATAATATACGACTTTTATAGTTGTAAAAAAACCAGTTTTTAAATTAAATCTGTGTTTTATAAAATATATTAATAATTTTCCGTTTTATTGGTAACATTCTCCCTATAGTTTTTTTTTAACTTCTTGCTGTAGGTATAAAGTATAATTGCTGGACAAACACTACCCCAAAAGTTTTTTTGATCACACTCATATTCTCAGAATAGGATTGAGACCAAAATAGATCAGCAGTCTCGCATTTTTAAGTTCATAGAATACAATTTAGTCTTGCAGAATTTAAATAAGAAAGAGGAGCGAGAGAATTCTTTTTCACGATATAATCACAAAGTCCTTCTCTGTTTTTACCGGTTTCTTAAGTTTTGTTTCTCACACTAATTGTAGATTTTCATACGAAAGCATAAGCGTCAAGCAACGTGCACTCTTGAAGTTTAAAGGCTGTCATTTGAGTGTGCACTACGTTCCGATACTGAAGTCTGCGCAAATAATTTATCACTCCGTCTCGCAAAACGATTTCACAAGCGGGAAGCATCTAAGTCATGATGACGTAATCAAATAACGCACACACCGTTCATGTTAATGAGTGGTTTTCACAAAAAAAAAAGTTCATACAAATTCGCTAGATGGCGCTGAACAAACTAAGTACGCAGATGATACCTTTAAAAAAGGAAAAGGATAGAAAAAAAAGCATTTTTTTTCTCTAGCAATAACAATATCGGTTTTGATTTGATTTGAATTTTAATAAAAGGTAAATAAACCTTTTTGTTTGTAGAATTAAACAAAAACGTAATAATATGGTAAGTATATAGAATAATAATAAATCTTCAGACTGACACTATAGGTACACGAGCCAATATAGAAAAACTATTTTGACGAAATTGGCCCGACCCGGGTCTTGAACCCAAAAATATCCGCTTAGCAGTCCGGTATTATATACTGTACGCTGTATATATATCGTCTGTGGTGCAGCGGCATATATTATGTATTTGTTTTGTTTGTAGGCTAACGCTTACACGCTGTCTATGTTGTGTACTTCTTTATTCGTGGATTTCTTTGCTTATTTCTGATTACTTTGGACTCATCTATATTATTTATATTCAATCCTTTTACTTTTTAAAAGGTCCACTTGCGTACTTAGTTTGTTCAGCGCCATCTAGCGAATTTGTATGAACTAAATATTTTTTCTTTTTTAATACCGCTCATTCGAAAGAGCGCCAGTTTCAAGTCCGTGTTCTTCAATTCATACATATAAGCGTGAGCATTGTAAGTTTGATTCGGAACGAGGCTGCAGTTGACTGACAATTGACTTTATGACTTTGACATTTAGCACGTATTGTGATGGGAGTAAGTGACGTGTTATTTTATTTTCATTTCAGTTTGTATTGTTCGATTTTAGACTTTAATCAGTTGAGATAGCAGGTATTATTTTAGTTTATAACTATACAAACATACATTTATTTTAAAGGAAATCTTGGGAAAGAATAATTGTGAAATAATTTTTAATTTCAAAGTTTCTGTATAAAAAGTGCCGCTTTTGCGTGATTGATTCTTGAAGGTTTGATATGGAGGCCTTATACCACCAAACAAACCAACTGATTCAAGAAACCTCTGACTTGTTTTCACTACTGGACAAGGATCCTAACAGAAGTGAAGAAATTGAGAATGCAATACAGATGAAAATTAATTCCATTAATGCGTAAGTGCCAGTCACATAAACTTTGGTCTAACATACCACTATATAAAATAAAAAACTATTTTCAAAGTATTTTAAAGTTAAAACTATGTAAACCCCTTAACTGCTCATTTGTTTTTACTTACAGGAACTGTGAAAGACTTGATGTATTTGTATTCAAAACCCCAATAAATCAGAGATCAATGGCTAAAATGAGAGTTGACCAGTTGAAATATGACAGCAAACATATACAGGTTTGTTTCAATTACTTACACTATAATTACAACATCTACTTGTTATACCTACGTAAAAAGGTATCATCTTTTAAGGCAAACAAACAATTTACAAGTATTTTTAAGTAGTTTAGGATAGGTGTTACCATAAAACCATTGTAATTTCTTAACTCAATTATATGTATTAATTGAAGATTTAATATTATTTGATTACAGGCATCTCTAATAAATGCCCAGAACAAAAGAAGAAGAAGAGATCAAGAGTTGCAGGAGAGAGAACAACTCCTCAGCAGAAGATTTGGTCCCGGTCATGATCACACAGAAATAAATGTTGACTTCCTAGCACAAGAGTCAATGTCTCTACAGAACTCACATCGCAATGTAGATGAAATGATACACACAGGTATACATATTTTGCAACCCTTTAAACACACTAAGGTAGTTTTATAACTTCAGATTTTTTTACTACAACTGCTAAACTGCACCAACATTTTTTGTGTTACAAAGTAGATTCAGGAAAACTATGTAAGAGTTGTAGCAGCTTTGAGTGGTCTGTATTAGCCAAGTGATATTTAAGAATGTTAATTACCTAGAGCTTTTAGCATTTCTAGACTAGTAAGAGGGGGTTTTTTGTTGACATTTTACTGACACTGGGCCATGGATATAGATAGTAATAAAAATCAAAGGAAATAACTCTTTCAATTTTAAAATTATTACTTTTATTTTTCATTTCTTATGCAGTTAGTTCTGTGAGCATGTGTATCAAAGCACTGGGGTCGGTAGATTTTAAATGATAATATTTAATTACTTGAAATTAGGCTTTATGTATAGTATAGTTAACTTAAGACAGTAAAGTCATAATACATATAATAAATACAATGTGATGATATTTTCATGATTTCAAAAATATAACATTTGTAGGTAAACAGTGAGCCTTAAGCATAATAGCTTATAACTTTCAGTATGATATGTGGTATGACTCAGTTCCACAGCCGCTGGCTAGGTTACCACGCAACTACTTACTACCAAAATTAATATTATATGACAGAGATGGGAACGCCATCTTGGTGATTTTAATGGAATTACATCGCCATTGTTAAGTTGTAGTAGTAACCAGAAGATGGCGCCAAGTGTACTGATTTTATTAAACTGTGATGGTATTAAGAGCGTTGTTTATCGGTACTTCGTCTATACAAAATCGAGTCTTCGTATTTCTCATTTGCCTCTTCCAAATCTAAACCAATTTTAAACCTTTTATTAAACCTTTTCGGAAATGATGTTGATGGGTCTCGTTATGAATCAGGAAAAACCTGTATGATGTGGTCATATAACCATATTGCACATGGCGAAACTCGGGCTGTTTTCAATCGTAGATCAACAAAGCCATTTCCTCAATAAAATGTTAGTTTTACCGAAGTTTAACCGATAAGTTCAGTGCAGGGTCTAGTCATTTTTAAATTAATGTTTATATTATATATAAAAATATATGTAGTTACCAGCTAGCTAGCTCATTAATTATCATGTTTTTGAAAGCATACTCCTATTATGGTCTGCGAAAAGCAATATCAAACATCTTTCGTAATAAATATAAAAAAACAATTGTTACTGCCGTAAACCCTTGACTTTACTGTAAAAACTAAACCTCGGATTTGCACCGATTTCAAGCAAAAATGCATGCTGCATTTGCATAGTAAAAAATCTTATTGGCATTGTATTGTAAGTAAGATAGTTATGCGTATTGTTTGACATTATACTGCTGTAATAGTCCAGTCGGTTGTTCGAAGTAGAATGACACCTAAGTTATCATTTGTTTTGTCTGTCCTTTATCATTGTCAAAAATACCTATGTGGTATGTCGCAATATAAGTCGAAAATAGGTCAACAGTTCAATAATCTCGAAAAAATATTGTAAAACTGAATAAATTCATCATTTTTGTCGAATTTAAACGTAATAAAGCCGCATTCTTTGACATCATACTTTTACTCAGAACCTATGGACACATAACATCATCAAAACACTTATACACTGTTTAAGAGTACCTAATAGCTTTGTTAGCGTCATCTAATAGGTTCCAACAACAATGATTAAAAAAACGTGAGTGTTGGTTAATAAATAATTTCACTTCGTCTAGTGACCTTTATTGCCCCAACCTTCGTTAGGTATCGATTGCAAACTGATAGAGAAAATAGTCTTGACAACTTGCAGTGATGTAATTGGACGCTCGCCATCGCCTGCAAAGCCACTATTGTCACTAATACAATAAATCCTTCACACGTTTTTTTAATATGAATTAATTTCAATTACTTAATGCTGCAACAAGCGAGTAGCAGTGGTAGTTGAAAATTAATGTCGAAACCTTTTTTCGGCGATTGTTAAGCGGCAAGGTAACCTCACAACAGTGAGGGGATTGGATCTTCATTCATTGATTCAATTGTTTACTTATCATATTATTGGTACAGTTGCCGACTGTGTGCAGAGAGAAGTTAGTCACTTACCACATCTTTCGGAAGTTCTCGATAGCCCGTACAAAATATGGACTTAACACTTCGATTCGTACACTGTTCACGGCACGGCGAAATGTAGAGTATTAAATGTCGCACTACATAGATGTTACAATGTTTTCGGATCACAGCACATTAGTTCACAACTTTTGATGTGTTCTCTGCGGTTTGTGGTTGTTTTCAATGCATTTTGTCCGGTCAAATGCTATTTTTCCTGCCTACCGTCCGCTCGGCACCGACTCTGCTACCTGAGTACACATTTACAATTAATTTGAACGCGTTTACTATCACGGCCCGCTGTTTATTCAATGTGTTCGTTGTAATTATAGGAAATGAATACAGTTAAAAATCGCAAAGTATTTTGTACGGTAAACGTAAATATTGTCACCTTGAACTTAAATCACCAGAAACTTAGATCTCGGTATAACCTTGAGCTAGACGTCATTAAAGCAAACTAGTTATGGTAATTATGCTAGGTTTTGTTTTATGTTCATTGTATCTTTAATAGAGATATGAACATTGTTCTCTTACTTTAGGTCTACATGTAGCTTATAAATAAAGGTAGCAGTTAATTAATTTCCAATTTAGGTAGGTACTAGAAATTATTGAGTGCCTTCTATATTTTAAAAACTTTAAAAGTGGGCTGCAAAAATAATTCCCTAAGGTTCATTTCTATACATAAAAAAACTTGTACTCTCTTGATGAAATATAAGTTTATACCTTCGAATGATACTTACCCAGAACTATCACGCACATAAATTATAAACGAAATAAATAAACGAAAATAATTCATACACAATATTTAGTAATTATTTTGCTAAAATAGTTAAAGCAAGGGCATTAAATTTGACCAAATTGTACCAATTCCGGGGTCTGTCCGATTTTGAACTTCACCTTGAAATCGAACAGTCGACACCGGAAATTGAATAAACTGACTCATTATAAAAAAAAACACGGAGTTTTCTAATCAGAGGTCAGTAGCTTCAAAAAATAACGAACGTGAAATAAGTTCCTGTTTATCAATAAAATCAAAAATAAAAGATTATTGTCATTCGTAAAACCTCTTCGTGATTCTGTAAATAAAAATGACTTAAAGTAAACACTAAAATTCTATTAAATAAAGGACGAGTATCATTGGTAGTAAAGATTTCATAACCCATAATAACATTTTCAATCATAACTACATTTTTCTATTAAAATAGTTTAATTACTTACTTTACCTTAACAAAAATAAGTAAAACTTTATGTTCACGAGAATATTTATACCATACTAGCTTTTGCCCGTGGCTTCGAACGCTTTAAATTTGGAGGAAAACCCCTTTCGCTATACCTACTATGTTATTATGCATATAACACTTTTTCTTGAATCACTCTATCTATTAAAAAAAAACATCAAAATCTGTTGCATAATTTTAAAGATCTAAGTATGTACACACACAGACGGCGGGAAGCGACTTTGTTTTATACTATGTAGTAATAAAATTATGATTTCAGCAACTCTATAGAATCCTTAGAATGTGAAGTTTGAAACACTTTAGGTCCTAGCTGGATTTAGCCAGCCTTATTGTGATAGGGTTGACCAACTCATCAGTACATTCTATCTAAGTAACCACTAGCAGGGTGAGCCAAGGTGGTGTACCATAGTCTTATCCGTATATTTCTCTAAGGGGTGGTTTTTCAACTTTCAGATAAATTCTATACCTAACATAAGCGGTATGATCTCGTTGCACGTCGAATATCGGTCGTCAAATATAATCAACATTTGACAAATGTGACAATGAAAACTTACTACTTACCTTTCTAATAGAATTATGTAATCTGACCATTGAAGAAAAGGTATTTTGTTATAATGGGAATTTACAAAAAGCGAAGAAATTCAAATTTATATCGGCACATTTATATCGGCGCAAGTTTCTTTATGCACCTACCTCGTATATTATAAAGCGTACTTATTTATAGTGGTATTAAGTAGAGCAATGACTACCAAAAATATTTTCAAAGATAACCTTCAGCCGCTGAATAGGGACAGGTTTAGCGAGCAAAAGGAACATAAAAACTACTCGTTTTTAATGGAATATTTTTAATTCACGAATATTTTCGAGGTTGTTGTTTATCTTAGTTTTAATTAATAACTAGTAGGTACCCGCAATTTCGTGTGCGATAAAAGTGATTTTTACGTGGATGTGAGATTTATTTCAGCGGTTAAAAGTAGCCTATTTCATCTCAAGCTTTTGAGCTATCTATTCCAAAATTAATGAAAATCGGTTCAGCCGTTTTGACGTACATACAGATATAAAAAGACAGACAGACAGACTTACACATTAACACATTTATAATATTAGTAAGAGGTTTTTTTTTGTTCGCAGGTTCGAGTATGCTAGATACATTAAGGTATAACAGGGAGACTTTGAAAGGTGCCCATCGGAGGATCATAGACTTGGCTAACACCCTAGGATTGTCCAATGCGACCATCTCGTTAATAGAGCGAAGAGTTTCTCAAGACAAATACGTTTTGTTCGGCGGCATGCTTGTAACGTTGGCAATTATCGTCCTTGTGATTATATATTTGACGTAATACGACTGTGTTTATTTGTAAATGTACATATATTTTATACGCTTGCTGTGAGGTTTTATTATGAACATGTATTTATTTAATTTTAAAGACTTGAGGATTATAAAGAAATACTGCCTAATGAGTCATAAGTCAGCTGAGGTCGAGGTGAGGACCTGACCGAGTTAGATCTCGTCTGGTATAGCTGCCATTATTATTTAATATACCTATGATACACCTAATTAAAGGCAATCTCTGATCCTTGATTAAGGCCAGGCTGACTTAGATACAGAAAAGGCACGCCACTCGACTACAAACATTGATTTGTTTGTTTTTTTTATCCTTTGGAAAACGATGATAGACGCTGTTGGTTAATTATGTGGGTATTTTTGGTCATTTTATTTCACTTTTCGCATTGGTTGGTCTTTAGAAAAAAGTAAGATTTGAATAAAATTATACAGTTTATGAGGAAGTAGAATATAAATCGTTTTTGAGGTTAATTAATAAAATTCCTTCATGAATATAGTAAAACGATGAACAATCTGAAATAATCATTTGTGCCTATATATTATATATATTATTTTAGACAATGTTTACAAGGTTTCGGAAATAAAGTACATTCCGTTTGTTTCACGTGTTTTTATTTACACGCATTTATAAATTCTTGAATTATTCTGTTATGTTAAGCATTAGATAATTGTTTTCATCAACATACTAGTTAATAAATCTAGACGCCCTCAACCCAGTAGGCTTGATTTGTAATGTGACCTATGTGCTTAGATCTAGTCCTAGGGCACCTACATAAACCTACTTTATGACCTAGATATTTTTATATGAATTATTATTACACATGGCAAGTGCCTTTAATAAGTACTTATTCATAATGGATATCGGGTAAGGAACTTTTATCTCTTCTTATATAGTCTCTTGTAGTTTAATATTAAAAACGACCTCTAAGAAGGAACTTTTAACTTTAAACTTATACTAGTGAGCGGCCACGCGTAGCTGTGGCTAAGGTTTTTGTTATATTATCGGTAATAGGTAGTATTTTTGAAACTGAAAAATACTGTTACATGTCTTTAGAAACTGGTAAAAACTCAGCATTAATCTGTGTTTAACAAAAATTAACAAAAGACCAGAAAATTAACAAAAGCTATACCTACTTATTTGACGAATTGGGAATTAGGACGGAATACATATAAAAATTTAAAAATCAAAACATTAAATAATACTAACATGCAAGCTAGTCTGAAACAAAATTAACTTGCTGGAATTAATAACTTTATGAACATATTAACATTTCGGTATTTCTTATTATTTTTCTTGCTCCTACGCCTTAATCCGCAGGTTCCTCGTTTAGATATTTTTTGTTATAACATTGAGAATTTGTACCTTGAATTTGAAACACCTAGTTACTTTTAAAGTGTGTTTGAGTATCTAAATAAGTTAAAGTAAAACCGTTGATTTTCTTCTTCTTTATAAGAAGTTTTGGCACCTTTCGACAAAGATGGCGGCCCGAGCAACCACTCCTCAGGGCCAAATACTTGGACTTTTCAACTGTGTTCCCACAAACCAAAACATATAACGGGTGAAAAAGATCACTTCCGAAGCCTGAAATTATGTATTCTGGAGCCTCAATAGTAACTAAATTCACTAACAGTATACACAGAAAACCCAATTTAAAAAAGTTATTAAGGATTGAAAAGTCATATTCGGCACTTGAAATCATCGCTCACACATCAACGGTTGGTTCAGTTGCGATTATTTACATTGCAAATTAAATTAAAACCCTATTTAATTTGAAATCATCGCAAAATCTGATAGTATAAATGCAATTTTGTACAATCACGTTATTTTCTTTTTTCTGTTCATCATAAAAACAATTTTTTTTGCTCAAAACGTAACCAGTACCTACCCCTCCAGCAATGCCCAGTTTTTGTTTTCGGAGACAGTTCTTTTACACCCAGTATATCTACTTTAAAAATACTTATTTTAAAATATTAGCTAGTAGAACCTAAGAAGGCTTTTTTATACAAGCTGAATTGACAAAGCATATTGATCACTTCAAAAATTCTATCCATCAATAACAAAAAAATCACTCACTATATGTATTTCTAACATTTTATAACATTAAAAACACATTACGATATTTTGATCTAAATCTGTAGGTATGGCAAATTCTGTAGAGCAATTTAAAATTGAACTTTAAAACTATTAAGATAGTATCGTATTATGATCACTAACAATACAGTGTTAGATTTAATACCACCAACCAAAAGTCGGTACCTACAATAAATTGTGATTACACAGTTGGAAATAGGTTGAAAACTACCAAAGGCTTACATGTCGGAAAAGCTGTTCATTACTAGCCAAATATCCTTATAAGTTTGATAACCTTGTAGTCAGGGCCGAGCCGCCCCTGTGTGCGATGTGTGCGGCGCACACAGGCGCCTAAGCAAAAGGGGCGCCGGACTGTTTTTTTTTAATACAACATAGTTGAAAAAATTGTCTAAACCGACTAAAAAAGGCGCTTCATAAGTTTTGCACACAGGCGCTTCATAGGTGTCGCACACAGGCGCTGCTTAGGGTCGGCGCGGCCCTGCTTGTAGTGTATACGCTTAATTTAATAAATAGGGAATGGGAATCTGCAGTTCATGAATGTACTGTCAGGACACAGCTACAAATAAAATCCGAAAATAAGCTTCCCAATAATACGGAATGTATTGCGCATTACTTAACATTTCTTTTCGGAAGTCTGAAGACATCCATTTTAATCAACGAGCAGTGTTTCCGGAAAGTACCCAGCCTTGTACATATATCCTCACCTTAGTCTTACTTCAATTATAATTAGTACCTTCCTTAAACCGAGTTAATTGGTTACTTTGACTTTCTTTCATAAAGTTATTATTTTGGACATGTACCTAGATACTAAAAGCAACTATTCTACGGGCTGGTTTTTCAATTGTTAGGTAAATTCTTAATTCTGATTCCTCGTCGAATATCTAATAGTAAATTAATTTAATACAAAAAGTCTATGAATAATTAATAAAAACTAGCCGTTGAATTATTTGAACAATCTAAAAAGTAGGTAATAATACACAAAATAAGGTCTTTTTGGTTCCTTAAATAGGCTCCCAAAAAAATGATAAAATTGTATCTTTTACAGATCTATATAAAAAACGTATGTTTTCTCTGTCTTTTAAATAATGATGTTGAATTGGTATTGGCATACTTAGTTTGAAAATGATTGCGAGCACAGTTATTCGGCCTTCGCTTTGCAGGGTGCCCAAGACAACATGGCACTTACTCAATTATACCGAACAGTTATGTTTTGCCCAACATTTGCGTTATCTTCACCATCTTCATATAAATTATTTACCTACTATCTCCACCTACTGATGGTTTAGCAACCACGTTGTAAGAATTTTTATTACGTTTTAATTTATTCAGACGATCGGACGGAATTGTTCGTTGAAGGCTATTTTTTAATTTTCCTAAATAACAGAATAACACTTACATTAGAACTACAATCTAATGTTCTTCCTGTCACTCGTTGATTTTAACACCAAATAATATAAGCAGTCGTAAGTATATCTTTATTTTATATACCTACTTAATTTTAGATAAATATATTTATCTACTACTCGTTTAATGCCTGTTGAATTGTTGTTGGTATATTATACCTACTTACGGTCGTTTTCGCTAAGTTAGATTTTGTATGGGTAATAACATCAGAAGTTACAAAAGAGAAATAAACCCACAATTTTCGTATTCTATTATCGTAGGAACTTTACGAAAATAGAGTGGTTCATTTATTATTGAATTACGATTAAACGAAGCTTTGAAATTTGTCTTTACACTCTATCATTTAAATTAATTGAAATAGTGCCTCGTTGAAAACTAAGAATTGGCAATTTCATATTTGACCTCAGGCTAAGAATTTCTTTTGTATTTTATTTAATTCCTAATTTTTAATTAATTTTAATTGTATTCTTCTAAACATATGTACCTACAACCGGGATTTGAATTAGAGGAACTAACTTCATGTACCTACCTAAAGTCAAAGTTACGAACAATGTACCTATCTACATACCTACCTAATTTATCTCTCCAATAAAGTAAAAAATAATAATAACTAAACATTAAGTTAGAGCCCGACTAACCTTTGCACCCGAGTTACATGAATGGAACAAAGTAACAACCAGTTAAATATAAATTCTAATTTATTAGATGCTACAAACTCGATCAAAATTTACAAACAATGGCCAAGTCATTGGCTCGGTATCAAATACATAGTGCTCTACATCGATTTCGTTACCTGACTAAGGGCTGATTTTTAACTCTCTAAAGAATTTAACTGAAAAAAAATCTGCCCTAAATGTATACAAAATATTTAATATCTAAATAAACATCGGTAGCCATTAAATTATTTCTTTTAAGTGGTAAAATCCTTGTAGTTTTCGTCACACGGGATGACCGGTGGGTCCGTCCGGGGGCATCCAAAGGCGACGTCTTCTCTTTTGAAAGTTGGGCAAACCTTCGTCTTCCCGACTAACTCCGGGGCGTGTTTGTGCTTATCCTTGTCGAGGCATTCCCGCGCGTCTTTGACGGGTTCTCGGGGCAAGTGCATCCTGCGCTCGGCCGCGGGTGAGACCTCCGGGATTTCTTGACGGAGTGGCTTCACGTTCTGGTAGGCGTCGCGCGCAAGGCGCATGTGGTCCGGGATCTGACGAATAAACGCTATATTGCAATATGCTATTAGTAAGTGAAAACCCTTTAAAAGTGAAACCCCTTTAATATCACTTGAAAACAATTTTGCTGTAACAATAGGAATGATACGTCTTTTGTAATTGAATATTCAAATAAGTACTTGAAGAAAACGAAAATCCATATTTCACCTAAACTTCGAAATCGCTTATTTTATTCGTACAGTAGTCAAGTACAAATACTTTTAGGTAATTGCTTTTTTGTTATTGTGTTTCTAACATTCGTGTTAAGAATCATCCATAACGATGTAACTCACCTGTTTGCAATCAACGTCGTACCGATGCAGCATGCCCGGTTGCTTCACCTTGCCGTCTTCCTCGTCCAGCAGTTTGCTGGTGGCGGAGGGTACCACCTCGTACGGGCAGTCGCCGCGCGCACGACGCGCCGCTCGCTCTGCTTCGTCCTGTAGTCGATAGCAAATTTTTAATAAATTCAGTCTCTCAATTCTGCTATAAAAAACTAATGAAATTGCGGCAAAAAATGTTCCTTCCTCATGATGGCTTTTAGTTGTAGTTGCGAATTCGTTGAAGTTTCTGACGCGAATCACACCTATGCTCGCTGTCGTTATTTATAGGTTACGTTCCTACACAGAATTTCGAGAGGATTATTAAGAATCACTTTAATAAATAATTTGTATCTGGGTACAGCACCTATTTACGTACAGAACAGACAAAGACGATTTGACGATACCTTATGGAAAGTAGGCTCCTATGCTAAGGTTTTATATATTCCATGCCGTTTGTAATATCTACGATATTCGCAAATGATGTGGACTCTACGTGACGTTTGTCAATCACACGCTCCCCTAAGGTAGAGGCTAGAGGAAAAGAATACATTTTGTCAGAATAAAAACGTCTGATAACCTCACCAATCATACCTGCATTGAAAGCCAACTCGTGTGTTGAAATTATAACTTAGGTACTTACTTAAGATTCCATTTATTACTGGAATTAGATCGTTTATAACTTTTTAAACCTATGCGTTTAAAGTAACATAATAGATGTGAAACCCTTGTCTTCTATAAAAATTTTGGTATTTAGATAAAAAAAATACGTTTGCATCTATTTAAAGGTACTCGTTCAATAAAAACAAGTAGTTTACATAAAAGTCCTATCACAGTAGCGGATTAGAACTGATATTATCCTACTGAACCAATCGTTGTATTTGTTTTAATTTATATAACAAAAATAGATAACTTTGTTCCCGGTGTTATAATTTTAGTTTTTTTTATATAAGACTAGCTTTGGAAGCAGCTTCGCACGCGTTGAATTCGGAGTAAAACCCATTCCCTTTATATGTTATTATACACATAAACCTTCCTCTTGAATCACTTTGTCTATTAAAAAATCCGCATCAAAATCCGTTGCGTAGTTTTAAAGATTTAAGCATACATAGGGACTGAGAAAGCGACTTTGTTTTATACTTTGAGTGATATCGACACCATTTCTTTACCTATTAATTTTGTCTTGAACACCATTTTGTCTAAAGACTTACCACCCTAACCCGTCTTTACCCCTCCTGGGCGGTTGTTTATTTATGTCCTCCTAAGTTAGATGGCACAAATTATAAAGGATTGCCTTCCGTAAAGTACAGCTACGAGCAAACTTTCGAGAGAAATCACTGAACAAAGTGACGCTTGGGATAATCAGGTGAATCCCAAGCGTCATGAATGATGTAAGTACATGAATAATGTCTATGATTGAACATCTACGTTGATTTTCAAGGTAGGTTTTATCATAAATATATGTAGGTTTTAGACACGTAGTTAAGGACACGTGTCTATTAAATTAAGGGAATTATTAACAATTAATTTCGTGGGAAGAAGAAATTGAATAGTGTTGCTAACAATTTTATTTATTTATTAATAGGTAGTAGGAATGGCTTTCACATAGTTTATTTATTTGGGACCCATCTTAACAATTATCTTACTTATTAATAAGTTAATTATTACTCCGAAATAACAAAAATATCATATGTGGTGACAAAAAAATAACAAAAACTTTAATCGTCTATTTCCTTTACGTTAAAACCTAAACTAACTAAAAGTTAGAAGTGAAGCAAGCAACGTGCCAATTAATAAGATCGACTACTTTGAAACTTTTCTTTACATTTAGCCAAAGCGTAGATCGTTTACAAGCACATGCAAGTTTTAAAAAACTACAATACTCATCAGTTAAAACAGCAAGATGCTAAATATAAATTACAACAGTTAACATTGAAACAGGCATATAAAACAGCTCTTTACCAAGCTACTACTTAAATACAACTTAAAACGAACAACCAATCATTTTTTTACTTAACTAAGTTGTTAAACTTAACAAAACCAACAATCCACAGCATCAACAGTATACGAAAAATATTACATTAACAAGCTTTAGAACCTGGTAAAGTAGCTCACCGGTTCTCTATATTTGTCGCAGAAGTCTTCGCTATCGTCAAAGTGCGGTTGCTGTCCCGGTGGGTAGGTGACGAATTTCTTCTGTTGATGTTCTCCCCGCTCGTCCACTGCGGCGCCGGTGAAACATACCACCTTCTGCTGGTCGTCTTTAGGGAGACCGGATTTGAGGATGCCCTTGAGAGGTGTCACCCCTTCGCAGTCAGGTTTGCTGCAATAAAATAGTAACGATGAAGAGCTTGCAACGATTGATCTAAATGCCTTAATGGTTTCCTTTTTTAGTCTACGTTAGCAAATTTAACTCCACACCAAGTGAAACTACATTGGTGACAAATCTTTTAAACTACTGTCGGTCCTGCTATCCCTTTTTTTAATTCCTACCTTCGTCTAATAGCTCTGACGGTGTCGTCATACGAGATGACGTCACTGGTCATGGGTGGAGTGGGTGGGCGTATTGGAGCCGCTTCCCCCTCCACCACGTGCAGCGCTTTGAGGCACTTCTCCATATTATCCGGCTCAGCGACGGCAGACTGGCCGATGCTCGCAATCTGCGAGCGGAGTTCTTCCGCCTGCTCTTCACGGCAGGCATCCTGTGAGGAACGATTTCAGGAGATCTTAGCAATCATGATGGAAAAAAGGTGTAATGCTTTCGGTTACTGACTATGAACCAGAAAAGAAGATGATGGTATGGTTTAGACCTGCAGTTCATCCTTGAGATTGCCCTCGCGCATATGGTAGTTGCGAACGTTGTCGATCACTTCACGAGGAAACTTGTCCGGATTGGCCGACATGTAGCGGTACACGTAGAGATCGCACCCGATTATTTCAAACCGGTGCTTGAATACCGGAATCACGGCTCCTGTATTGGTAAACAAATATAACTTCAATGGTTTAGGAAGAGATTAGGTAAAATAATGTTTTTAAATTAAAATGGTAAATTGATGATCAGCATATGATGTAAAATGATGATTGATAAACACGTTCACAAAAAAATTAAGTTCCTATCAAGGTATGTAATTAATAGATCGATGGAAAGTTACCTTAATATCCTGTCTCGTGTTGGAAGAAGATAATTTCCATTTTATTTAAAACCGACATAACATATTGGTTATCTAACAGTTATGTCATAAATTGATCACGTTCGAATTCATCGACAAGACTACCTACATTGCCATATTAAGAAAATGTATATTTAACGACGTTTACCTAACTATAGTTTAATGGATATTAAATGGAAGTTCTTTTTAAGATAGACTAATATCTCTAGATGTAAATCCTACTAATATTATAAACGTGAAAGTTTGCGTGTATGGATGTATGGATGGATGTATGGATGTTTGTTACTCTTTCACGTAAAAACTACCGGACGGAATTAGATGAAACTTTACAGTAATATACATCATAATAACACATAGTAGGGGTCCCAGTCGCGTAATGCTCGGAGGCCCGCGTTCCTTTTTCCAGTATTTACAACTTCAAAATTAATAAATTAGCATTTATAATGCAAAATTTAAAGTCAAATCTCAACATATAGGGTACTTTTCACCGCGGCAAAACTTATTATTCCCACGGGAAACCGACTTCCACGCGAACGGGGTCGCGAACAGCCACTAGTTTACCTATAAAGAACTTTTCTGGCGTGAAGTAAGTCGGGAAGTTGGGGTCCGAGTCGGGCAGCTGCAGCTTCATGGACTTGAGGAACTGTCCCTCCCTGATGCCGGAGTTGCGGCGCGGGATCTCCCCGATCTTGACGGTGCCGTCGGCGAGGCTGTAGGAGAGCACGAAGCGGCGCCCGCGGTCCTCGGGGTGGATCCACGTCAGCTTGCACAAGTAGCGGAGGTACTGTAATGAAGGTAGATAGAAATGTGTTGTGTATATGTTACGGATAATACCCGAAGTGCGGTTACACCTAGTTTTAGCCGGTGAGAACATCAATAGGTTAGGTTAGTTAGGTTACTTTTTTGATACCACCCAGAAAAAGGAGTCCCGTAACATATAGGTATGTATAGTAACGGGTCGTAAGGATCGCGAATTAGAATCGGCCGGCGTCTTTTGTTCTGTGAGTGTGGTTAAATGTAACTTAGGGAATAACAAAATCAAGTATAGTAAGACACAATGAGAAAGAATCCCTAGTCTTTATAGTAGGGACATGTACCTACAATGGATTATCTGATTTCAAGATTTATCTTTGTACTGTCTGTTAATATTGAATTACTTTATTGAGCCAAAACGAACACAAAAAAAAAGATTCATAACATACGTTATTTTATTTTCCATCTTACATTGCAAGCTTTAACAAGATTTCATACTTAACCTTTTGCACAACAAGCGGCAAGCTGAGTTCTGTACGAATGTTTCATAGTTTGCAACTGCTCTATCATGTATGAGATAAAGCGTGTTTCATATTTAATTAGATGTGCAGGTGAGTGGATTGCGCCGGTAACGTGCCGGAGTGAAAACTTCTTCGCGATGGAATGCAACTTTAATGCCGACAACCCATCGCTGCCAGATTCCACCTCCACGTAATATCGCACTCTATGTTATTGTATGAAATATTAAGACGTAATCTTTCAGTGCATGTCGCGGCGAACCACTGTTGTTTTTAAGTTAAAATTGACGTTGATACAAAGATTTTACCGGTAAGAAATTTGTAATAAAATGTTTTATGATGTGTTTTAGCTTTATGATGTGAATTTAACTTTATAGCATACTAGCTTTCCGCCCTGCGGTTTCACCCGCAGCTAATTCTAATTTCATACAAACTTTCATCCCCTATTTTATCCCCTTGGGGGTATAATTGGTCAAAATTGCCAAATTTCAGCCCGATCCGTCCAGTGGCTTGGGCTGTGCGTTGATAGAGCACTATGTCAGTCACCTTTGAGTTATAGTTATATACTTATTTAGATTTTTTGCGGGGCTTCATTTACAGTGTATATGCCTAGATGATTCAGCCCAAGTCCTCGGTAAATATTTGGGGATATATTCGTATTTAGGTTATACATGATTTTTTACATTGTAATATTTTCTGTGGCGTATCTTTCAAAGAAAGCTAATTCATATTGGTATAGTACCTAGTTACATTACTCCACAAAGATGTTTGCCCTGAGGGAAGACATCTTTCTTCGGATCTTATTTTTGGTGCCCTACTTACACTGCCTCTCGATTTCCTATTATAATTCATAACTTCACTAAATTATAAAAACTTATAAATAATAGTACTAAATTCTCCCCTAGACATTCGTGGGGTACAAATTCCAGCTCGGAGCATTTATTGGTTCACGACTACATAGCTCTTATAAATTTAAATTACAGGTAAAGTACCTGATATCTTTTGGCACCGTATTGATCATTTTTTTAACTGACATACTTATAATAGTCATTATAACCTAAATACAGAAGAAGGTTACCTTGTTAGCATTGAGGTTATATCTGACGATGTCCTTGTGCGGAGGCTTCGGCACGAGTCCAAAGCATGAGCCGAGGCTGTCCTCCGGAGTGCCGATGCCGATGTGCGGCGGGTATGTCTGTCAACGATTATATTAGAAAAACAATCAACAACTGCTTTATAATACAACCTAATTGGTAGTAAAAAAATATAAAAAAAAAGTGGCCGCCCGCGACTCCGTTCGCGTGGAAGTCGGTTCCCCGTGGGAATGGGAAGTTTTCCCGCGGTAAAACGTACCCTATGTCCTTTCCCAAGTTCAGTTCCTTCTTCATAACAAATTTCATCAAAATCGGTTCAGTGGTTTAGGCGTGAAAGCGTAACAGACAAGACAGACTGACAGAGTTACTTTCGCATTTATAATATTAGTAGGGATAGTAGGGATAAACAACAATCAAAACTGAACTCTCTTGTTAGTAGAGTTATGGTCTATTGCAAAATATTTTTTGATATTTTAGTGTTGTAACGAAGATATAGAAACGTTTTAGCCGCGCCACTTCACACCGGACAGGTTGCTGGGATTATTCTACTGGAAAGCACTTTGTACGTTTATTTATTGATTTGACTTTCTTAGTTATTAAGTATTTATTTAGCCTCCCTTTAGGTTCTCCATTCTCTCGAAAAAATAAGAACTGCTTCCAGATTAAAACTACACTTAGGTCTATCAATATATTTTTCGGCAAAGAGCAAATAAAAATAGGCAGAGCCTTAAAAACATAAATGAAACCTTGTGTTCACAAATAAAATTATATCCCAATTCGTTTTCGCGCCCAATTTTGAATAGATGTTCACGCAGTTGAATATATATTGATCGTACCTTACTTTGGATGTAGTAAAAAGTGACGTCATAAATAAAAAGGTTAGCGCAGATTCAAAGTAACGACCAAGTAATGTGTAGGGATAAGCGTTTGGGCAGATTTACTTTGACACCGCAGGTAGGAGAAAAACACGTGTAAAATACCTATACCTACAGTATTACAATATACAATCGTAGTTCTTTGTCGAGTTAGGAAATAAAAACAATTAGCAACATAGTTTCAACATAATTTGTTTAGTGGAACTCAAAACTAAATTAAAAAAGCAATATAAGCATAGGTTTTATTCTTAACCAACTTATCTAATTCTTAGTTCCTGTGCTATTCTTCTGTTCAAGCTATAAGTTATTAAAACCTACACCTAACAATTGTCTACGACGCTCAGACTAAGCCCACGTTTTCTCTAACCCCGTCGTAACATAAAGGATAATAGTTTTGCAGTGCAATGACAATAATCTTGATATCAATTAGTGACGTGCATTAATAAGTGATTGCAAGACGTGCTCACCCGTTGAGGCTGTTTCCGCTTCTCAGTGGGAATGTCGACGCGCGGCGGCTGCTCGATGTTTAACATCGTCCTGCAGACATCACTATTATTAGACAACACTATCTAGCTTTCCTACTATAAAGCTAGATAAGGTAATAATATAAAAAAATGGCACAGATTTGTTTTTAGTTGGGCGTGCTGTGGAGAAATGTTGATCTAATACCTTTTAAAAAATCGGTTAAGTAATAAAAACATTTATGTGTTGGCCGTTTCGTTTTATTTATGTTTTTCTTGTGAAAAGTATATCGATCAGAATATTAATTGTTTTTTTTTAAAGCATATCGAATAAGATGTGCAATCGAATTATTAAGTCCATCCGTTAAAACCTACTTTCGATAATTTTCATTGGATGATTTCTCTTGTTTGTTTATTAGTAGATCTGTAATATTATTGATTATAAATAGCCGTATACTGTAATCACTAACTACATACATTGTGGCAAATACTGAGAATGCCTTGTTAATGAGATTGTATAGCAACCGATTATTACGTCTTTACCTCCTTTTTTTAAAATCATTTTTCTAATAATTTCTTAGATAGAAGAATATAATGACAGTTTTTTCTTTTGATTGAGTTACACGCTTTTCTTGTGCTTACCTCATTAAAATACATGGTCTCTCGATTTTTCTAATTATATATAAAACGAAGAAAAGCGTAGCTTATAAACCAAAAAAATAAATAAAAAAATATGCTCAAAATTATTTTCAAATAAGCAACAAAGTTTCCTCAGTCATTTCTACCATTTCCGTAACATTTATTCTTATGCTTTCCGTTAAAACTCTTCCGTGGTAGAGAAAGGCTCGACACGCTCGCATTAAGGCTAAATGTACCAAATATATATTTGAACGTGTAATTTGGATAAATCGGCGCCATAAAGCTTACGTTGCAGTGAAAAGCGATCTTTCCTTTCCCCGTCGCAGAGAACAAAAATAGACTAAGCCGACGTGGATAAAGGAATACCTTTTATTCGCTATTAACAAAAATGCTCAACCTACTTAGTGCCTATATTGTACGAAAAGCGTTCCTTTACGTGTATTATTTTGACATTAGTAGATAGTTTTTTTTATCATCATTATTACATAGTATAAATCCAAGTCGCTGATTCTGTCAGTTTGTATGTTTGTCTGCTAACTCCTCCTAAACCAGTTGAGGGATTTTAATGCGGGTTTCACCATTCTTTAGTTTTTTTAGCATTTCAATTTGTAAATAAAGAACAACGGGAAAAAGTATTTTTAAGTTAGCCAAAAATCAATGTTTCGCGAGCAAGTCGGCCAAAATTACACCATTGCGAAGCGTGGGCGGGTCGCTAGTAAAATATAAAATTAAAACCGTAAACTTTATGGCAAATTCATACCATCTCTTTAAGGTAAAACACCAGTAAACAATCACAAGGTTTTTTTTCATACGCAAAATCTTTTTTTTTTTGTTGTACAACAACGCATATTACTTTCTTACAACATACGCCCTATATTCGCATCTATTTTGCCGACTCTACCTATACGTATTCTATTTTTTCTGGCGGTTCCTTTGTAAAAAGACGAGGTCTATCTTTCGTGATAACTGCTAAGATAATTATCCGGTTGGCTTGTTGATGTATCATCTACTTTGTTCCGTTGATAGTTTTCCTTATAGGTTTGCTCAATTGTGTGAGATGCCATATTATAGACCTACTCACATTCATTAATCCATACAAGTAGACATTTGGACAGGAATATGTTACTGATAAGAAGAGAGCAGAGGTATTTCTGTTTCTTTTGTGAGGATTGTGGCAAATATTTACTCTGGATTTTGAATTGTCTAGTCGGGCCCCTAGACGATAATAATAGCTTGGTGTGTATTCTATTTCGTTAAAACATACAAATAATTTTAGTCTTATATTTTTTGTTCCAAACGCCATTTGTCAGAACATAACAGCTGTGCAGTCAAGTATTTCTCAACGCTAATTAGAGGTAGATTCGGAAATTTGAATAAAAATGAATGACATTAACTTATTAACAAAAAATCTTGTTTGGAGTACAGTTATGATATTTTTTCAAGTGTGACTTGATTGTTGTTAGTTTAAAGATTTTTAGCAATCTTTTTTTTAAAGATATCTCCAACGATCATATCTCCTAAAGGTACTTCTTTCTGAAGCTGCCAAAAAGAACATCTACGTAGAAAGAAGTTACTTACTTATAGTACATTCTAGAGAAGTTGTCACAATCACACAGCAGCATCCGCCTGCCCATGACGAAGATGGTCTCGCCAATGATGAGGTCGCACGGGGCGTAGTACTCCGTCACCTCCGCTTCTGTCACCTCCAACGCCACCGATGGGAAGTCCACTGCAAAACAAGTAAGCTGATCATATTAGTATTAGTACAAATATAAAACATACGTAATACCAGCCTTTATATGTGACGCTAGTTGGACACACTCTTAGGTATCTAGAGGGACGAAGCCGTAAAAATACTATAGAGTATTAAAAAAATACTGAACCCAAACTCGTTTGAAATACATAATATATTGACCTAAAAACTAAGTGAGTATTAGAGGTATATTCCGCGTTTTCCACTCCACTAGTGTGTCTACATGCCAAAGTAGATACACTAGTGGATGCCCGCGACTCCGTTCGCGTGGAAGTCGGTTTCCCGTGGGAATGAGAAGATTTCCTGCGGTAAAAAGTACCTGTGTGTGATTTTGATGTATATATTACTGTAAAGTTTCAGCTAAATCCGTCCAGTAGTTTTTACGTGAAAGAGTAACAAACATCCATCCATACATCCATAGGTACATACCTACTCACAAACTTTCACGTTTATAATATTAGTAGGATAGGTTAGACACACGTCAAATTATAAAATAAAAAACCTCTTTACCTCCCAATACGAATTGGTTTGACATAACTTAACAAACATGTAAACCAGAACACTGCTGTTCTCAGTCGAATGCAATAAACGGTTGAAAGCGCGAATAGTTCCGCTACAGTATCGCCTCTTCTATCTACTTTGTTGGATTTTCCGATATAGTGTTTCCGCGTATTTAACTTTTCAAATAGCGTTTCAGTGTTCCAGTTGGTCCGGACTACCGCGCTCGGCTGCTCTTGCAATTCCATCGAACTCCCAAATATCTGTGTAGACATAGCTTTAACAGTAGCCAGCGCAAGTTCTAAATACAATCAACGTTAAGCAGATTTTGCTGTTCAACCTAATTTGGCAGCGGTTTAGTCGCTGCATTTAATTAGAATTGTTCGCCCGTAACACGGTGTAATAGAATATGTCTAGTACAACGAATGCAATTAGTGAAATGCTGAAACATTTTATAAAATGACGATAAAATTGTATGAAATATGGCGTAAAAGTAATTTTCCAATATGTGTGGGTTGTGAAAAATTGCCGAAGCTAAAAGCTATTTTAAAATCCTTTGAAATATTTATTTTAATATTTTTGCAGTCGTAAATTTACAAAAGAACGATATGAATTATTTTTTAGCTATGTTTAAGCCAATAAACACTACAGATTTTAGTTTCACATAGAACATATTGGTAGAAGTATAAGTTCAAATACCTAAGTATCTGAAAACTGAAAATACGTTACAGGTTTTAAAAATACCTAATAATAAAAAAAAACCTGAATATCTCCCCTATAATTTAGCACATATAGCTTAATACATCTCTTCGCATCGGCGAGAACTTTTATTCCGATTGAGCAATTTTAAGGGTGTTTCTCTACTATGCTACACGTGCCATGATTGCACGAAATAAAAATATATTTTATCAATCAAAATATCCAATTTCTACAAATGGGTATGAACCGTTTTTTGTATCCTTTGATCAAAGAACGATTCATTAACGCACAATATTTGAAATATAATGACGCGTTTTCGCCAAAAAGGTTCGCTATCCCTGACCTTATTACTTTGAGTGGCATTCAATATTTTGTGCTCCCGTTTCTACGGTTGGTGAAAAGGAGTTCGTTCTCTAAACATCCTGTAAATAGGTAACTTACAGCTTGTAAAAGGGAAATTTTCGTAGAATTACAATAGTTGTAACTCACGGTTTCAAGTGAAAGTCTAAACAATATTAGTAGATTTAAATAGCAATCAATACTTTATGTTCAACATAAGTTAATTAAAACGAATGCTTATGTTCCCAATACGCAAAATGCCCATATTCTATAGAAAACCAAGGCCAAAAATCTCGCCAAAATTTGTAACACTGTACGTAATACATGGTAATACACATACATTTTTGTGTTGAGAGTAACAAAATTGTAGCATCATATATTGTGTTCCCGGCGAGTTAACAAGCGGCATCGGAAGGTCGTTAGGGGGTTTTGTCGGCTCTCTCTGTGACGACTAGATTATCATCAAAAAACCCAGCGGTTACCGAGGATCAACCCGTCTGAGTAGAGATTGATTGACCATTGTTTTGAAACTATTATTAACTTAACTCTAAAGTCAAAGATACCTCTCCTTTGCTACAACTTTTAAAGCAAAAACACTCACCGGGTTTTACTTTATAATTCTTGGGCAGTTTAGTTTTCTTAAGCAGCATCGGAAAGGGATCCTTTCCACCTCTAGGGTCGGGCAGTTCCTGTGAAATTTTTAGCATTTTCAATTCTTCCAAATTGGTAACCCTTTCTTGATTTAACCCTCCAATGGTGAGTGCAAATGGTTTTCCGTTGATCTACCTAATTTGATTGGAGTGGGTAGATTGTGCTTTGAGATTCGCAATAAATATTCATTGCCCTGGTTCTCCAAGGTTATCGTGGGGCAGAATTAGCGAATTTGCTGTTTCATGCGGAGCTTTTTATTGGATGATTCGGATGCTGAGTAATTGGGGGAAGATAACCGACACTTATCTGGCGATTTGCCGCCGAGGTGGAAGCCCTTTTGACAAATTATTTTCTCATTAATGGAAACAATTTGTTTTTCACCATTTCAAAGTAGCTTTATTTATTTTATTAAATACGTAAAAAACTAAAAGTTAAACTTACTTTTATAGCGATTTTATCATCTTGCAAGAAATAGAGGAGCTTCATCTTTTCAAGTTCTCCAAACGGCATGTCGCGATTGTCCCACACCACGTCGAAACTACCAAAATACATTTATTTGGTATAAAAAGTATACACAATTACTAATGGTCCATCAGATATATAATACTAGTGGCTGCCCGCGACTACGTTCGCGTGGAAGTCGGTTTCCCGTGGGAATTAGAAGTTTTCCCGCGGTAAAAAGTACCTTATGTCCTTTCCCAAGTTCAGTTCTTTCTTCATACCAAATATCATCAAAATCGGTTCAGTGGTATAGGCGTGAAAGCGTAACAGACAGACAGACAGACAGACAGAGTTACTTTCGCATTTATAATATTAGTAGGGATTCGAACAAGGTTTAAGCTCTGAATAATTAAAAGGCCTGGAAACTTACGCCTAAAACTGGAGGTAAATAAAATGCAACAATATGAAATAGCGTTGTGTATGTGGCCATAAATCAACGTAGCAAAGTGATAGATGGGTTTTACAATGGAAAGCTAAACAAACGAGATCCGCAGATTTACATTTCAATATGTTTATTCACCGACGCACTGACATTATTCCATTTGAACCGTCTATTTACCTAGACTATAATATAATAAGGCAATATTTTTACAATTTCTGATACAAGAATGTAATACTGAAATTAGGTGTTTAAACGTTAAGATTTTAATCATCGGAGATTTACGTTATCATAGACATATATGTACTATAGAAAAACATTCTGTTCGTGTTTTTTTAAACATTAAAGAGAAAAAGTCGTATTATATTACTTCAATTAAACCCAACTTATATCTCTGTTCACAACGTCCACCCACTATTCATAGAAACATGTACGTATGTATTCACGGTGTATCCCCAGGCTATCTGTTTGGGCATCCACTTGATTTGGTCGGTTCCGCGGCCCGCCGCCCCCGCCCCCGCCCGCGCCCCCTGCTCAAGATTAATGACCCGGCAAGGTGTTGGTCGATGCATGGAGCCCGTTTGTACTGCCGCCGTACACGCCGTACACGTTTCAATTTCGATATTTCACGCGACAAATGTTATGCTACGACGTAGCGGCGTAGACTTACTTTAAAGCGCTGTTACGGACGCATTTACAATTAGTTATTTTATTAGTTGATGATTTATTTGTTATAATAAAAATTATAATACTATGATAAAGACCTGTAATACCTCGCTTTAAAAATTATGATAAAATGCACTCAGAAAATAAAACTACTTTCTCCCTCGCAATTTCAAGTCCAACAATATTTTTGAAGCTATTAACCGTATCAATTAGCGATATTCTCTAGTCATTAGTCCTATTGTTATGCATATGTACACTTGCTCACATGCCCGCCGCCCGTCCATCCTCCATGCAAATAACAATTAACGCTCTAACTGCAGTTCATAATTAACCACTAATCTGCCGCTGTTCACTCAGATTAATCAAATTCCAATGGTTTAGTAAATGTGTTCACTGGTTTATGGACCTACTGGTAAAACACTCACAGCTTTGAATGCGTTGACTACTAAGGATTAATGAAAAAAATGCTTATTGCACATTTTATAATTAGTGTAACTTACCGTTTTTTCAAACTTTTACATTAATAATATACCTAAGTAGGAACTTTCTCGCATTCAAATATTTCAGATATTAGCGAAAGATTGAAAAAAAAGGTGCACAAATAATAGAATTTTACTTCTCTTTCTACACCATCGTTATCTATTACATACCTACATCACTTCACATGGTTAAGTGTTAAAACAAAACAAAACAGAATTTCACCAAACAATATTCGTGTAAGCCATCTTGTTCACAAAGCAAACAGGTTCCCTGAAACGTGTGATACAACCCTTTTTACCTTGTATTCGTTAACGGTCGAGCAACCAGTCGAGCAAGGAAAACATCCGGCTCGAAGCACCCTCGCCTCCACTACCTACTTTAAAAGGTACTGACGCCAAAATATAGGTTAACAGGTACATAAAACCAAACCGCTTTATGTAGAGCACTTGAAAAATTAAAAACCTTTTTGGTGAACTTTAGTGGCCGCTGCGGCTGCTTTCACTGGGTGCTTTCAGAATCAATTGCCAAAGATTAGCAAACAATAATACTTAGGCTTAAGTAATCTATTGGATCAAGTTTATAACATCAGGATCGATGATCCGCAGTATGTTTTACACGTGTATGTTTTAAAGTACGTAACTATTAACCTCATTTAAACACTACATTCGTGTATTGAATGGCAATATTATGAATTAAATTATTCATTTGAAACGTTAGGTATGTTCAAGCAACGTTAAAACCTACTTTGCTTCATAAACCTTGTTATGGCTCTAGTTTAATATAGGTCTTGGTTTACGTCTTGTATAGGCACATGTTTTATGTAGGCTACTGTTTATAGCCTCTTCGCTAGTGGTCGACGGACTGTCGTATAAGTTCGCTTATAACTCATTTCTACACAACTTTTTACTTATGACTTGAAGGATAACGACCCAGTTTCCTAGCTGCTCTGTACAAAGTCGGTGAACAAAAAAAATCAAAACAACAAACTTCGGAGTCAAGGGTTTTATTCTTCCGAAACAGTAATTCGAAATTCAAAGGAAATATAAACAGCCAGTTTGCCAGCTCTTAAGAAAGTTGGTAAGTAATGTACCGACTTATCTCCATAATATACCTTACCGAGCATTTGAGTACGATAAAGCTGCGAGGGATTAATATTTTTTGTTGTGAGGCCTAAGCAAAGGGATTTTATAAAGAATGATGTTTTTGTTCCACAGCTGTTTTTGCGTCTATGATACGGCAGTCGAGTGAGCGCTCCAACTTCTTGAAGGGTAAGTTATACGTCGATGTTTTTCATTTTATAAAATTGTGTTTTTTTTAAGTTGCCTAGTTTTTTTAGTACCTACTAAATGTTCAATGTTGCTTGCAACTTTTTAAATCTTAACAATGATTAATTAACTGTTTAAACCTAAAACCCACGTCGTTTCCAAACTAAGCGAACTTTGTTAGAACCACTTAGGAGCGAGTTTTCCGCCGAATCACCAAACATATAGAAACCAATTGGAGAAAAGCGCCAGACATGACCAAAGCCAATAACTTGCGAACTCAGTCCTTCTCTCTATGCCCCAAGGCAGTTCCTATTTTAACTAACACAATAGGTATGCCATCTTTAAATACAATGCAAGTAAATGGGTAATTGTTATGCACACACAAAACAATACATTTACAAAACGTAATGAGTTGATTTAAAATGCTAAATTTTGATAAATATTCGGTGTACAAAAAAAAACTACTAAAACCTACTTATAATTGATTTCATGCTTGGTTTAGGTCATCTTTGTATGTTTTGGTTTTTAATTTCCCACTTAATACAATCCGGTTAAAATAAAACTACAGAGATCTCATGCAAAGTCCAGTTTAAGATCTGCATTAAATTCACAGCCAGATGTACCTTAGCGATTTAATTACGATTCCGTTGTTGGGTCGGCGCGGTTGGGACGAAGCATGATGGCTGCACTATCGCTGCCAGGTAGGTAATCTATTTAGCATTATGCAGATTGCAAGACGCTCACGAAATGCCAATTAAGTTTACGTTATGTATCTAGAACCTTCTAGACGCGGGTCTAATGTTGGCTGGGTTTGTTTGCAGAGGTAAAAGGACTTACATTTAGGACATAAAAACATTTGTTGACCATATCATGTTTTTTATGGTAAATGTCCACAGATTATCTCTATCTGAGAATGCCATGAAGCACTTAACGTAATGATAAGGTATTATCAAAAAATATATATAAAGTACTTTTAAATAATAGATATTCTGCGCTACTCACCATAAGACTTTTCCGTCGTATTCTAAGAACCTCCGAAGTGGATCACCCATGGTCTTTGGTTTGGGCGGCGGCCGGACTTGCTTCCACTTTTCTTTACGAACATAACTATCCTCAGGTATTGTCTCTTCGGGTGCTAGCTCGATTCCTTGGGACTCTAGCCATTCCTGTTATAACAAAAAAAAGTAATTATGATGAGTAAATTACATGTCAGAATCAACTACTTAATTTAATGAAAGCATGAACAATGCATCAATATTGGATGCTGGTTAACTTGGCTAATAGCTGATAATTTGACAAACAAGAGCCAATATTCATTAGCTCACATTTGCCTAACGTAATTGCTCAGGCGAATGCCACTCGACTGTCTGTTTATGCAACTCCGTCGACTCGGGAAGATTTCACTTCGAAATTTCCTAATTCCTATGCATGATTGTTAGAGGATGTAGATATTTTGCCAGAGTATTTTTAGATAAAATTTTGCAATTTCCTAATTCCTAGGCTGGTGCGTAAAATTTTGTAATAGTCATAAAAAATAAAAGATATAATTTTGTTAAAGTTGAATACTTGTCAAGATACAAAGTTGCAGGTGTAACTGCAACCTTGTAACCCTTAATAGTGTAGTTACTTTCATAAAAGTTGTGCATTATGCACATTTTGCCATGCAATTTATGTTAATTCATTTATTTTACTTCTTGTTATTTGTAAAATACTGTGTAGAAATTGTGTTCCTTCTACACAAAATAAGTTGGTTTCATACTAGTGTCGACACTAACCAAAGTCACATCACAAAGGAGGCGGCGACAACGCCTTAGAAGTGTATAACAAAGTTATATGCGATCACGACAACGCCACTAGCCTGTGTGTGAAATGTACTAGCACCAACTACAGCGGAGTTCCCACAACAAAGCTTTATGTAAGACTTGCTAGCAGAGGTTGATACCAGGAGCAACAACGTCTTTTGATACTACGACATACAATATTATTCATGAGTGCTAGAGGATACTATATTTTAAGCGAAACAAGTTTTGTTTGGATTGACGCATGTGACGTCATACAGCGCTTCTTACTGACATAATATTTTGGTAGACCACGTCGAGTTCCTTTCGCTTTTTGAAAGTTGGAAAGTGTTTTGATTGCGCGTTCGGCCGCAGTCATCTCTCGCGCACGTCAGGCGACAAACACACAATGTTCTCTTTGGACAACGCGGCGGTCCAAACGTTCTTTATTTATTCGACCGTGTTGGGGCTGAAGTTGATATTCTTTTCTGTGTACACGTCTTTTAACCGAATACGAAGAGGGGTGTTTTCAAATCCTGAGGATACAATATTCGGTTTGCCGGATGACACTACGGTGAAGTTTGATGATGTGATCGTGGAGCGGGTACGTCGCGCGCATCTTAATGACCTGGAGAACATCCCTGCCTTCTGGTTCATTGGACTTCTATATTTGACAACTGGCCCGATAGTAGCGTGGGCTCAGTGGTTGTTCAGGCTTTATGCTGTTGGGAGGCTGGTCCATACATTTGTGTACGCAATTGTGCCGGTTCGTCAGCCCACTCGAGCCATTGCATTTTATATACCTTACGCTGTGCTGTGGTACATGGGACTACAAGTTGTAGCGTACTACATCACCTCTCTATAATGTTGTGTATATTAATTAGTGAAAGTGGTTGTGTAATAAATAATATATGGTAATAGTTATTAAAGTATTTAAGACTGTAGAGGTGAGTTTTTTTTCATGCAGATATTTTTTTACCTTATAAATTAAAACATAATAGAAAAAATAAATAGATAAGCTGATAAACCTTTACAAATCTGTATTAGTTTACACCTAGGTAATTCATTTATTATCTTACTTTGAAATGCACTTTAAACTTTATGTTATCATTCTAATGATAGTAAGATATGGTTATAAAACCATACAACACACAACTGCGATGCATCAGGTTTCATTACATATTCCAGTATTTACCGTTAGCTCAAAATATTGAGTGCCACTGCGGCCCGTACGTAGATTTAAGCTCGCTTCGCAGTACATTTTCATGTTTAGTGGTTGAGTGTTGTGTGTCGCGTTATATAACCGATATCTAAGTAAAAGATAAAAATGTTTTCCATACAAAACGAAGCCGTACAGTCGTTCATAGTGTACTCCACACTGCTGGCTCTGAAGTTGCTGTTCCTGTCAGTGTTCACTGCATCTAAACGAATCGGCCGCGGCGTGTTCGCGAACCCTGAGGACACGTCATTCGGCGGCAAGGTCAAGTACGATGACCCGACCGTGGAGCGCGTCCGCCGGGCGCACTTGAACGACTTGGAGAACATCCCGGCGTTCTGGGTACTGGGTGCCTTGTACCTGACGACGGGGCCGTCGGTGGCGTGGGCCAGGCTGCTGTTCCGAATGTTCGCTGCGGGCAGGTTCCTCCATACCATCGTATACGCGGTCAAACCACTGCCGCAACCGGCGAGAGCCATCGCATTCTTTGTACCGTATTTCGTCAATTGGTACATGGGTATCCAAACGGTTTTGTATTTTGCTAGCGCGTTATAAAAGTTTATTAGCTGTTCTTATTATCATGGTGATACTATAGTTTTTTGTTTTGTGATAAGTACAAATTATTAAGTGAATAAAAATTAAAACATTTTGGGTGATTTGGTTTGGTTTTAACCTTTTTAGTCAAGTCCTAAAAACTTACTCATATTCTTATCAACTTATAATGGACACCTCTATGTACTTTTATTCAAAGACATAAAAACACATTATATCGTAATCCAAATTAATTAAAATAAAGTTAATTCATTTTATTTATCCAGATGGAACGGTTTGTTTACCACTGCCGGTGTAGGTTAAAGTACACGCAGAACTCGTTCTTGCTAACTAAAGTGACCGTATCATCATGACAGTGTAAATTGTGATGTCAAATACCTACATATAATTATACATACATATACATACACGCAATCTGTGTG
The DNA here is from genome assembly GCA_916618145.1 of Emmelina monodactyla. Classification (NCBI taxonomy): domain Eukaryota; kingdom Metazoa; phylum Arthropoda; class Insecta; order Lepidoptera; family Pterophoridae; genus Emmelina; species Emmelina monodactyla. The sequence continues at coordinate 5,879,343 of OU745304.1, read as the reverse complement.
TGCGCGCCGTTGTCGCTCGCCGCGGCAACTCAGTGCGAGAACAACTCGCATCGTTTGCGCATCGCTTCCATCACATAATAAAATTAAAAATGATGTCGCTTGTAGACCCCGCGGTACAATCGTACATTGTTCACTCCGGCATACTGGCTGGTAAATTGTTTCTGATGTCCCTGCTCACCGCCAAGCAAAGATATACGAAGAAAGTGTTTGCAAACGAAGAAGACGCTAGCTCGGCGAAAGGAAAAGTGAAATTTGATGATCCCGACGTTGAACGAGTGAGGAGAGCTCATTTGAATGATTTGGAAAATATCCCTGCGTTCTGGGTGGTCGGTGCCTTGTATCTGACCACTGGTCCCGAAGCTGCGTGGGCTACATTGCTATTTAGAGCGTTCACAGCCAGTCGCATCATCCATACCATTGTTTATGCAGTAAAGCCAATGCCCCAGCCAGCCAGAGGGATAGCCTATGGAGTAGCATCGTTGGTCAACTGGTACATGGTCGTCAAAGTGGTCGTACACTACATCGGAGCTCTGTAAAATCTTTTCGGAAAGTAACCTCACATTCCTGTCTTGTTGTTCTCATTGTTTAAGTATTAGATAACCGTTGTGGCATTTAACACTGCTAGAGATTTGTTTTTTTTTTTAATAAAAGTGTTTGTGTATTAATAGTCAGGCTAATTATTTTTGAATTTCTACTCATTTGTCTGGTTATTATAATCTAGTTCCTAACTAAATATGTAAGCAGATATCAAGTAGATAACTCTATGATAAGAGCCTAAGGTACACTTAAATAATAATAAAAAAATATCATTTCATCATCATTACACAGTTGATTGCGAAGTTGATTTGCGTATGTTTGTTAGTTTGTCTATGAACTCCTCTAAAATACTTTGTAACAGGTTTTAATGCACTATTCAGGTAAGCCAACATTGAAAATATTGCCAAAAATGATATTAGCCATAAGCTTGAGCGCGTTACTAGAAAATGCTGCTTATAAGTTAATTTAATTGACATGGAATTGGTTTGTCATTGAATCAAGGTTTATCCTTATAACAGAGAACAGCACAAAATTGACATCGAGTCTCATTAAGTAGGTATCTACAATACAATGGAATGGCATGAAGTCATTGCATTGTGTTTTGATTGGTATGTAATAAAACAATTACGAAACAGTTATTAAATGAGGTTATTATTATAATACTAGTGGTTGCCCGCGACTCCGTTCGCGTGGAAGTCGGTTTCCCGTGGGAATGAGATGTTTTCCCGCGGTAAAAAGTACCCATGTGTTATTCTGATGTATAACCTATATTATTGCAAAGTTTCATTCAAATCCATCTAGTAGTTTTTACGTGAAAGAGTAACAAACATCCATCCATCCATCCATCCATCCATCCATCCATACATCCTCAAAAACTTTCACATTTATAATATTTATAATATTCGTAGGATGTGTTTGTTAACATAGAAATAAGTAGGATGAGCATTAATGCGAGAAAAAGGTAACATTAGGTATGTTATAGCGGTTCCATAAATTAATGTCATGTATAAAATAATGGGGCAGTAATGTTTGATCACACATCGGTGCTACCTTATCTATCGTTTTATAGCTCAATCTTATACCTCAAGCTGCGTAAAATGTGTTTTTTATGAACTGCACTGAACAGGGAGCACTTGAGTCAATACAGTAAGTCCATTAGGACATAATCATTCAGTTTAAGGACTCTAAAAAATCAGGGCCTAACTGTGAAAGAGACTAAAAAACTTTAGGTTATTTAGCTAAGAGCAAAGTACCCATTAAGAAGTTCGGTCAACAGATACAGTACGCCAGTTACTTTAATATTCTGAAGGTAAATACGGAGCCATCACACAGCTGACTACTCTCGTGGAATCCGTAAGTATAAATTCAGTATTTTCTCATTTAAGCCATGTCGTCCCTGAATGGCATAGAATAGAGTGCGGACGATAACTTCACGACTGTATTGCTCCACAGCCATAAACACATTTCTTTAAGCCTCTCGACCTCCCTTCGAGCTTTACTCTAAAAGCTATTCGAAGGTTTTACGCGACCATTCGTTTCGCATTATTGCTTTGTTATTGCACAGAAACCACATTTTGAATTTTAATTTCTGTCGCAGCTTTACATGTTATTGTTTAGGCAGCAATCAGCGTTTTTATGACCGTAATGGAAAATTTAGAAACAGTTTGGGGAGTCGATTTAATTGGTTAATGTGTGTTATTATATTTTTGAAAATAACACCGCTAAATAGTAGAACATTTAAGGTAGGTAATAAAAATAGGTGTACAAAACTTTGGCTATCACGATCGATAGTTTGGGTTAAGCTAAGTAAGTACCTATTACAACAACGTTTATCAACAACTTGAAACAAATGAGGCTCATAGTATCTAGTTCTAGCCTGATATTATAAAACATATTCATGGTACCATAACATTAAAATAACGATGAGGCTAACGCAACGCTTTTATAACTTCCCAGTTCAGAACAGTAATAGGTTCTCCAAGTCTAATAATTTATGAATGATAAAGGAACACAAATAAATGGCAGATAGGTAAACGAAAACGGACAGCCGACCGGCCGAGAGTTCGTGGGTAGATTAATTTGTGTGTTTATAAGTGTGTGTGTGCGTGTGGGTAAGTGTAAATCCAGTTACAAAAACAAAAAGTGCAAAAATCACAAGCCAAAGCTTAACATCTTCCTTGAACTATTAGGTAAGTAGCAGAAGCTCGTTTTGTTATTTATAAACGTACACATACATATTTCAAAGGCGTAACTTTAAAGAAAGTGAGGTTATGTTTCTTGACAACACCGACAACGCGATCAAGCATGAAAAAGACGAAGGACAGATATATCAACAACGGGCTGAAAGAAAGAGACGGATACATACGGACAAGTGTTCGCTGTTTATAAACACAATCTAAAAATAGTCTGCGAGAACGCTTGGTCAGTTGGTAGTAAGAATAAACAGCTCCTGTTGCAATAGGTATTTATTATTCAATATCGCAATAAAACACATCAACACTAACATTGAACTCATACTTGCCTGTAGTTTGTTAAAAACACTTACTTAAATAGAATGTCAGTTATGGATGTAAAACTAACAAACCTTAGTAAACAAGTCGCAGGAGACGGTATGGAACACCCTCCCGTAGATGCAGATGTCCTTGGCTACGTTGAGGTCCTTCCAGTGCCAGCACTCGCCCATGTCATTTTTGGGAATCTTCCCACGATTCACGATCCTCCCTTGCCAAATGCCAGAGTTCTAAACATAAAAAATTAAATCATTTAAACTTAAAGGTTTACGTTTTTTCCTTCTTATTTGTTAATAGGACGCACTATGATATATTGCAGTATGTATGTACTAACGGCATTGATTAAAGCAATTAAGGCGAAAAGTTAAGTACCTAGGTTTCTACTCTATTACAATGCATTACTATGCTGAGTTCATTAAAAACTACTTCCTTTATGATCCATTACTGTGGGAATTTCATAAAAACTGCAAGTGTTAATGTTAGTGTTAGCAAATGAAAATGCTTCATCACAATTACGATTCGTGATAGTCCAAGTGTTGCCTAATTAAGTCTCGAATTTGTAATAACAAACAAACCCACTCAAATAATTACTATTTCCCGGACCTTTAATCAATTCTCGGTAACTACGGTAATATTTTACTCAAAGGTTCGGATTGTCGTTGAAAAGGAGAGACGATTACTATCCATACAGTATAGACGGTCCACAGAGCCAACGGAACAAAAGCGCCTGCAGCCGCTGCATGGCAGTTCAAGCCGAGACAAATGCGTGCACATTTGCTAGTACCAATTTCCAGGCACAGACTTACCAACGTACCGGTGATGTAATACGTGACATTGCTCGCTATTCAGGCTTAGATAGAAGTTAGGTATTATGTTTTTCTTTGTACTTAGTTGTTGTTGTGACAGCTTCGAGCTTTATAAGTATTTTTGTTTTAGCGGACAATCCTTTATATACCTACCTATTAAAATTTGTAAAAGAATACTTACATTTTTATTCTGAAGTTTTTTTTAAAAAAAAAATCTGTAACCGTTTTCTTGTAGTAAAAAACAGTATTTTAACTGAATACACCAAGCAAGACGTTACCTTCTAGTTATTTACAGACAGTTATCTCAATTTGATCTTGAAAAAGCTTTCACCCGTCCTTTACCAAAAATGCGAATCAATCTCCAACGATTAGCTTAACAATTAAAGCTATTGGGGCCGCTACTTTTTCGCAGCGAATGGGAGCTATTCAAATAAAGCGGATGAAGCGTGGAGAGCCCGCGGGAGTGCGGTATTGTTCAGCTCGTTATAACCGTTCAAAATGGGGATTTCCCACCGCCTGCAGAAAAACAGAATGGAGCGGAGAAAAACGTATCGCTGACACGTTCAATCTCAGTAATAGTTCGACCCTTTTTGTTTTTTAAGCTGTGTACCCCCTTCTGGACGCGTTCACAAAGACGGTTAATGTTAAGACACTAATTAAGAAGGAAATGCACTAACAAGAATATTGAAGGAAAGGTATTTAAAAAATATATCGCTACCTACTCTGTGCCCGCTTGCAGATTGGAGTGATTAAGCAATTGTAATATTGTTATAGCATTCCGCAATTTTGATTCTTTTTTCTTTTCTGGCTTTGTAAACTTTAAGTGGCTTCCGGCTCTAATATCTTGTAAGAAAAAATAAAACAAAATCTAAAGCATCTTGAAATAAACACCCATATATGGGCATGAATCAAATACACCTAAAGTATTGTTTTTTTAATAATTAGATAAGGTTTTATTTACCTACTAAATTACAGTTTCATATTAGTCGAGAACGCCCACGGTAATTGGAAAACTTTTGCCATAGTGCAATTTGGGTGGGCAGAAGCCCGAAAGTACCGAAATGCGGTTAGAAATTCCTGATGAGGCACGCAACACACCCGTGTCTCGGCACACGAAGCACCTACATTACTAAAGCTCTCGGATATTGAAGTACCTACCCACAACTGCGTGTGATCAACACAACTGCTTTTATAAAACATGCGGTGACGGCGAACAGCCTCACGCGTCGGGAATAACAAAACTCGATAACAAAAACAATATCGAGTCGGATTAGAGCATTGCCATGTCGGTAGTTCGGGTCATCTGCCGCTACGTGAGCTCGATACAAGGGTGGAACAATCAATGACCCCCCCTGGACTGGGTCTAATACCTACATAGACCACTAATTAAAATTGTTAAACATAATATTTTGTGACGGACCACTACTATGTGGACCACTACCACTGCAACGTTGGATCCACCCTTGGCTCAATACTACTGCAGACACTTCAATGTACCACAAACTACACATCTAATAACGCTTAATGTTACTACAACATAAACGGTCTAAGACTCTACAGTGCATTGCGAAAATATCTTGTGCAATTTTCAGTTTATTTTCCACTCAGTTGCCTTATTGCCAATTTAGTGTAAGGTATTATTGGACGAAACCTATTATTAGCCCGTATTGGCTCGTAAACCTTTGCTGTAAATCTTTATGATTCTTCATAAATTAAGCTTTAATGAACTAAGGCGAAACTGCTCGCTCGCGTGAATCCCGATTTCTTTCACCGCCTAATGGCTCCACAATTTAGTTGACAGCCCAGAAATGGGTTAACAACAACTTTATTCCGACATGACATCGCGAGCTAAAACTTTTGCATATTTAATTTGGTTTCCGTATTTATAAATTCAACTTAATTATTGTGTAGCATGCAAGTCTCATTGTGACAACCTTGTTTGATAATTGTATATTTTGACTTCATGTGAACTTAGCATTAGCTTTTGATCAAACAAACATCATTATAATACGATTGACGCGTGGGTAGATAAACATCAGTTAAAATAGCACCTACTATAGCATTGAGGACAATTGCATTATTGATATTTTTAAATTAAGCTATAGAAATATTTCAAACGTTATTTATTTATTAAAATTCTAAAACCCAAATAAAAATCACAAAAGCAAAACTAAAGGGAATCTAAGTACAATGTTTAAAGTGAATGAAATGAAGCATGCCTTCACTTGATCTTTTTCGCTTTTCCAATCCAATAACAACGTTCCTATTATATCTTGTATGTGTTACGGCTAATACCCGAAGTGCGGCTACACCTAGTTTTAGCCGGTTAGAACATCAGTAGGTTAGGTTAGTTAGGTTACTTTTTTGATACCACCCAGAAAAAGGAGTCCGTCGACTCATGATTGAAGCCAGTTTTTATATACAGAGGTATATTTATTTTTTACAGTTTTTCATATTAAAAACACTTCTAACCGGCTAAAACTAGGTGTAGCCGCACTTCGGGTATTAGCCGTAACATATGCATCTCATATCATTTTTATTTTTGGTAGGTAAATTATTTCATTTCCCTTTATAAGTAAAAAGTATGAAAGAATCTTACCCGCACTTGCGGCTCCATCACGGTCATGGTGTCATCCTCTAGAAAGTAGATGATGTTGACAATCCGCACCCTGTACGCCTCGTCGGGGCTGTCGTACACCGGCTGCTGGAAGTACGCCTTGAAGTTGAGGCAGCGCTTGTCGTAGTGGACGAAGTGGGGAAGCACTTGAGGCAGGGCCGCCTGCTTCACGCGCCCGTACGTCAGCGATGGGTCGTAGCTGGGATCAACATTTTTATATTAATAACTAGTGGCCGCCCGCGACTCCGTTCGCGTGGAAGTCGGTTTCCCGTGGGAATGAGATGTTTTCCCGCGGTAAAAAGTACCCTATATGTTATTCTGGTGTATAAACTATATTACTGTAAAGTTTCATCAAAATCCATCCAGTAGTTTTTACGTGAAAGAGTAACAAACATCCATCCATCCATACATCCTCACAAACTTTCACATTTATAATATTAGTAGGATAATTTCTAATGCTTATAAATAAAGCCAAGAATCAAAATAAGGCTTGAATTAATTCTAAAACAAATTACTTATTCGGGTACATAAAATGAATTTCAAATAACAAAGTCAAATTGACCAGTAACACACTATTTTAATTTGGTAAAAAAACCCGCGCAAAAATAAGCTTTTAAGCCGTTTTTGAAGCGTAGTGTGTTCAGTAAAAAACGAATTTATATACCTACCAAAAAGATGGTGACCTAAATGTTTATTTACAGAAAATGCTAGAGAAAGATATTCTCACTTAATTTATCTTTATGTATACTCATATGAAACTTCCGAATAGTATCCCACATAATTGATTCAAATTATGTGTAAAAATGTAAGCCAAAGTACCAGCCTTTCCTTTCTTTAAACTTTTATAATAAAGTTTATATTTTTTTAAGTGCACCAATTAAACAAACATCTACTTAATCACACAAACATACTTGACGCTATCCTCTGGCAGTGCGAAGGCGTTGCTATCCACATCGGTAGGGGACCCCCCACTGCCCACCACCACCGTATCTGGGAACCTGTACCCCTGGTGCAACTTTAGCGAGTTACACGCCTGGAAAGCCGTCCTGGTGGGGTCCGGAAACGTGAACCCCGGCAGCTTGGGTAGACCCCATGCCATAACCTGGTATTACGCAATTATAAAGATTACAGATTGAAAAAAGATCGAAAGAAAGGCTATATGGTAAAACTAAGTCTGACTAGGCGTTTATCAAATCAAATGTATTATTTACTTAAGATAAGTAAGTTACATGTTAAGAGAACTGCCAAAAACAAAAACGAGGTATTTCTTAAGTAACACTCTTGCACGATAATGATACCCTTATGGAGGTAAATATCCTTAGTGAATCTATGGTTGAAAGAGTCTTGAAATCCGGCCTTTTCGTAGCTTTAAAATCTTTCAAAACAACACTAAACAAACTTCGGATCTGTCAGACCGAATAACGGGTTAAAAGGTTGCAGACACAAAGGATGCAAGTAAGAGAGGGTGTGTAATGGATGCACCAGACTGTGACGTAGACAGCGTCGCACGTTCTTCGAAGCTTTATCTCAAGAACCTGCTTCAAAATAATTCTAATTTTAAATAAGGCGATCTAGATTTCTTAATAGCCAGTATTTTTTCGTTATAAAAAGAATGGATAACCAATCTATTCCAATGTCAATGAAATGTCCTTCATGATTATAAATAGGAGCTTTATTCACCTTGACCACAGAGTCCACAGGGCCTCAATAAATTTGATAATCCCTGTAAATCTGTGTCTGAGCTGAGGAGGTATTTTACGTGGGTAATTCACTGTGAGGATGCAATACCAAAGCCAAGTAAGGGACACTTGTGACCGATATTTGTCAAAGCGAAGACATTTATTGCTTTCGGCGGCCAAAAACTGCGGCCTTAGCAATTTAGGTAACATGACAGATGATCACACATACCTACTATGAGACACTCGAGAGGATATAGATATAGGGCAATATCGTAATTTTAGTGGCAGAAAAGCCGCGTCGACAACTTTTGCAAACGTTAAAGGAAAAACTTACTATGATCAAAAATCGATTGAAACATTACGTGTATTCGATATTTTTTGTTAAATAATAAAGCTAAGAATTAACTTGTTTAGGTAGTCGCGCAGATTTTACAGTTTAACCAAATCTTAAAAAAACTAATAAGACAATGCAATGTAATACGATGAATATATGTTTGCAGTGAATATACGTATAAGAAAATGCTAAATGTATACCTACAACCTAACATCCTAATCTTCTTATTGTCATTGCTTTTCACTTAAGTTTTAAACTTAACACCTACTTTCGAGACACCTAAGTTCTGTTAAAGTTTTTCATCAACAAGCCGAAACATTTTTACGGTTTAATTTCTCGCGCTGTCTCCTAGGTTTACACTAGATCCTTAGGACTCAATGAAACGGATTTATAAAGGATATTAACGACAAATAAACACAATTGGCTATCACTGCTGCACATAATGAAGATATTAATTATTTTTTTATTGCTCACAATCAAACTGAGATCTTCCGACCAAGCGAAGCATAAAATACACTGAAAACCTCTTGAAAAACCTAAGAGTACTCAAGCATTATAACTTCACATAAACCGGGATAACAGTAAATCACAAAACTAACGCTTTTCATAAAAATAACAAATTGACCACAACTTATATTGGTACTTACTTGAAATAAAAAAACGATTCTATCCACAGTATAAAGAATAAAAAATGTTTATTTACAGCAAGATCTAAAAATAAGTCGTGGAAAATGACACTGGTTTGTCAAAGCTTTGTAAAGGCAGGAAAATAAAACAGGTTCGTTTCCTAGTAACCGTGACGTGTTACGCCGATAGGAGAGACGCCGAATTGCAGCCTAATAGCACCCCGAGGGTGCACTTTTAAAAACGAACTAACTGGCAGACTGCGAGTTAAGTTGCGCCCGGCACTTAAGCCAGGGTCCCGTATGGACTGGATTTTTGTGTTGATTTTTATATTAAGGTATAAGATTTTTGACATGTCTTACTAATTTTATAAGACCCTATATAGCTTATTATAGCTTAATCTAGTAGTATTGGTCCGTTTAAAGTATTTATAATTTTGCAATAAATATGAACCAAAAAAAGGGTAAATAAATTATCACTGCACTTACCTTATACGAAATTGCTGTAGATACATCCTGTGTAGTGTAGATTATCCTTTTATCAAAAGCACAACGGCAAGCCTCGAACAAAATGCTGTACAATAGACCCTAAATCCGCAACATACCTCCTATTCAATTTTCATTCAGTACACAACCTCTAATACTTGAAAGTTTGCATGTGAATGGTCCCATTGTTCCTACTAGTTCAAGTTACAAGTTACACAATAGCAAATACTTTGTGAGCTGAGCCAGACCAGCAAGTTGCAACTTGGTAAGTTACTGCCGTAATAAGATTGAATCCAAACTTTACACGTGTGCCCACATAATATAAGTTGGTCTTGCAGTCTCACCTATGCTATCAAACTAACGATATTAGTTCAGATTGTTCGTTTGACTTGGAGAACTATATTAGAAGACATATATGTAGGGATACATAGTCAGTAATAACAGTTGTCGAGTTGTTGTTATTATTTAATGTTAACTGGGTCAGAAAACTAGGGAGTATTAGTAAAAAATAGAATCTTGAGAACTGGGAATGGGAAAATAACATCCCAGTATTTTATCTATTTTGATTTTTACTAAAAAAACTCCGAATACTTTTAAAAGAACTAACTAACAATCAAGCACTATGCCCTTACACTTTAATCAAATTAAATTTCTTAACAGGTACAAAATGGCTTACATAATGAAGACCATGTGCAGAAGGTTCCGAGTTCCAGCCCCGTTTTTATTTCGATCAAGAACCTCAGTCGTATATTCTGAAGAAGTGTTACAAGCGAAGGCAGAAGACAAGCCTATAGTGGCTCTTGAGTCTACTATCATAACTCATGGAATGCCGTATCCAGACAACCACACGACGGCTGTGGCTGTTGAAAATATAATCAGAGAAAGGGTAAGTTTGGTTTTAATAATAGCAAAACGGGATTATTTTGGATAAGGAGTTATCGAAAACCATACTAACAGATATGGGTAGCAATTGCGTTGTACCTATTCATACTATTCATTTACGTAATTAAACTTGATACTTGTGCCTAATCGTTGAATGGGTAGAAATTTTTAAGAAGTTCATAATAAAGAGTTTTCAGCAATGAGACCTTTTTCTGTTCAAGTGTGAAGAATAAGATACTATATTCAGCTAAGAATTCAATTTATTACGCCGAAAGATGTGTACAACAAATGAAACCAATTAATTCACCAGCTCGGGGTGTACACGAAAAACTCATTACACAGTGGTTTTAAATAAATTGGTTTCATTTAAATTGTCACAGCTGATAGTTAATTTCATTAATTTTGGTTTGGCAGTAGCTCAATTAGGTTGAAACGATGTTTTTTTATGGAGACAGCACGTATAGCGTGTAGGTACATCTGGAAAATAGGTAGGAAAATCCGGTTCTTATTAGTCAATTTATCTTATGATTTCGGAAGGACAAGGGTTTAATTAAAGGGACCGTATTCGTAATATAATCAATAGCCTCTTACAGGGGGCGATTCCAGCGACGGTCGCAATCTTGAAAGGTCAGTTGACTGTTGGCCTTGATGAGAAGCAGCTGCTGTACCTTGCTCAGGCTAAGGATGTGGTGAAGGCTTCTAGAAGGGACTTGGCTGTGATCTCGGCGGGCAAGCTAGATGGCGCTACTACCGTCGCAGGAACTATCATTGCCGCGGAGCTTGCTGATATTCCGGTGTTTGTTACCGGCGGAATAGGTAAGATAAGCCTTCTCCATTATTATAGGTACTTACCCTCTTTTAAATTCGTTCGTTCGTTTGCTTTTTTGCCATACAGAGTTGTAATTGATTCGTCGGAATTATATGAAATAGCAACTAGTATTAATATACTCTTTGATATCTTATGTTACATGCTCTTTTATTTTTGGGTTAAAACATAAAATGTTGTTCATGTTCTAGCCTAAGCGTTGAAATGATGACTGCCTACATATTGAACGATTTCTCTTTAAACGGTTGGTGCGAAGTTTCAATTTCAGTTTGGAAATTGGATTCTACCGCTGAAATATTTAAGTTGCTGCTTCAACAGAACCTGAGAGCTATTTCTGAGTTCATAGTCGTCACGAAATGTTGTTCGAAGTTTTGATGCATAGCTAAAAATATAGTTATAAATTTTCTAAAGTAAAAAAATTACCATAAACTTATGAAGCACCTCGGTCTAGTTTTAAACAGCTTTAAAGCCTTGGTTCCTGCACGGCAGAGGTCACATTACATTATATCACATTTGACTTACCCTTTTACTTTTGTGGGACCCCCCCCCATCGTTAGATTGCGACTTACATTTCTTAATCTTTTCGAATGACGATTCTTGTGGTAGATACGAAACCCAGCAAGGCTTCAAAATAAAACGTAGATATAAATAGTTAACGGTTTGTTAACGTCAAGCTCCCAATCAAACAAAATGTAAAACCACGTGTTGCTCGGACGAAATTTCAAATTTATTCTCATGAGTTGATAATTTTTAAGTTAAGAACCCGTTTAAAAGTTAGATTTACCCCAACTGCTGGAGGTTTACTTTAAATAAAAAAATTCAATTGAATTGTTAAATTAAATTATGTTTTTTGTAATTTTATGTAGTGTGTTGATCAAATCAAAACAGTTGCCCTTTGCAAAAGGAAATTAACATTGAGTTGACCAAACTTTTACAAAAGATTAGTAAATATTTTCATTCATTTAAGGATACTTTATTAAATACTTCCTGACAATCTACGAAATCGAAAGATCTAGCTGTCCTATTCAATTGAAACTGCATCGGTATTGAATGCCTCCATTGGTTTTGCGGCGAATAAATCAGTTTTGGTTGAAAATTCAATTACTTCGGTAGTTCGTTTTAATCAACACTACTTTGAGTCCGCTTACCTACTTATAAAATCTGATTTACGTACTCGTAGATTTAGTTTGAACTTTTTAAATAAGTTAGTGGTTATACAGAGAGGTATTAAAAAGAAATTACTTAAGAAATCTATTAATAATTTACCAACATACCATCATTGCATGAAGAAACCCCCTTTTAATCGATTATTACGTATTTATTTTTAACAGCACTAGCAGCTATTTTTTAATTTGTACAATCGCATGATTTTCCAAATTAATACGAAACTTTTCCAAATAAAAATTATAGAGACGCAAAAACATAGGTGATTATTTCAAATCTTTTCGCACGGCGGTTTCTATTGGTGGTGAAGCATAACCCATACAGTGATACAATTTGTCGATACTCTTAACAATTTTGAGGCCACGTACAGTCAAACCAAAATGAGGTGGCTTGATTGCCTCGCTGCGTTGCAAGCAACAGTGCACAGGAACGTGATAACCTGATAACTACCTGCGGTCGCCACAGAGTTCGGAAGATAGGGTGGTTACGTAAATAAACTGAGTCAGGATTAAACGTACTTTGACTTTAAGCTTATATCATATCATTATTAAACTTTTTATTTTTATGAAATTAATTCCAAATCAATCAGTATAAAAGGCCCCCAATGCGTACTGAGCCAGCATAGAGGATTACGGCTCAGTCCCCCTTGCTTTCCGCCAAGACCGCCTGTGCTGTGCTGTGTGTGTACTAGTGGAACGTTATTAGACCGATCTTATTGCTTACCATTAACGGCCGAAACCAATATTCTACTAACCTTTGACGCCTTGTTATTTGTGTAACTATGGTAACTATTATCCATGTTTTTGCGTCTCAATAAACTATGGTAGATAGCTGTTAAATGACAGAAACACGTCACAAAAAACAAAACTAGCAGATTCCAATTACCAAGGTTTTAACTATAGTAGAATACCTATTGGTTTCGGCCGTTAGTCTTTCCTAACATGTTAATGGTATAGATAGAGAAATCGTTCGCCTTACATTCGTTATTCTAAATCCAGCTAGCTTTCGTATATCCACACTCGTATATCAGTAGAGGCGGCTCGAATGCGCGTCGGTGCATGTAAACACAATTTGTCATCAACCTGCAGGCGGGGCTAGTCAAGGCTAGTACGACATCGATCCTGTTTGCTATCGGATTCCGCTCCGTGGCACTGCGCAGTGTGTAATGATGTTTGTTACTCGGAACAGAGTTTGTAGGATGCGTTTGAAACATTAAAAACAGTATATAGGTATACCTATAGTGTTTTTGTTAGTATAATGCTATATTTCAGAAAACAAGGCTCACAGCGACACTTAGTTAAGGAAGTAGGTACCTTAGCCAGAAGATATGTAGAAAAACAATAGGTATTATGATTGTAAAGTTATAGAAATGTTATTAGTACTACCTATCTGTAGTTTCATGATAGATTGTGTTTAGCTTACAAATCTATTTTAAAGGCGGTGTTCATCGTGAGGGTGAGAGCACACTAGACGTTTCAGCGGATCTCAACGAGCTGGGACGAAGCAAGACGCTGGTCGTTTGTAGCGGCGTCAAGTCAATCTTGGACATCGGCAGGACTTTAGAATACTTGGTAAATAATATTTTTACTACCTCAACCCTGTTTAAAACTCATACCCTTTTCCAATAAAAAAAACATATTTGATCAGGAAACTCAAGGCGTTTGTGTGTGTGCCTTTGGTGCATCTGATGACTTCCCTGCATTCTACACGCCGCGGTCCGGCCACCGCGCTCCGCACCGCGTGGCAAACGCCGAACAAGCCGCGCGTGTTCTCAACGCCGCGCGGGAACTGGGCCTCACGTCAGGAATAGTCGTCGCCGTGCCGGTCCCAGCTGAATATGCAATGGACGGTAAGTAGTCTTTAGTTTTTAGAGGCCTTTTTTAAGCCGTTAGATACTGTTGTTGAGTATCTGCTAGAAATAAAATGAACTACAATACCTACATCGAGATTTATTGAGACTGGCTTTCGACTTTTAGGATCTACAATTAGTTTGTCGTAGGACATTATAAAATTGTGACTATATATTTTGTTCTAAATAAATTATAGAAAACCATAAACCACATAATTAGCAAGAACACCAATTCAGTAGTTAAAATTCATCATTGTTCTTTATTATGATGTAACGTTTATTGTTAGAGGCATTCTGAAGAAGTAGTTGAAGCCTTCTAACAATTGTACACCTCTCTGATTGGCCCTACAAGGCCTCTTCCTTTCTTTATTGACTTGTGGTGGGTTGCGCAACATCCGGACAGAAATCAGCCTGAACAAAGGATCCTAAGTATTCCCAGGACGACGGTGTATTTACATAAAACCAGACTCGGAACGGCGATTGACATGCCTGCTTCAATAGAAAGGCTTTTAAATTGTACTTCTTTCTTGTTTAAAAAAGAAATCCTATTAAAACAGGTTTTAAGTTATGTCTGTTTACTTTTGTAATATTATTTTCTCAAAGTAATAAGGCATTGGTCTAGGGTTTCCAAAACACTTTCGAATTGTCCCCGAATTTGGGCACAGGCCTTCACGTTGAGTCGTAATCCTTAATCTCGTAATTGCTAAATTCACATAATGGATGATTCTTCAACCATGTGCGTTTCCTCACGAAGTTTTCCCTTCATATTACACAAATAATTATTATTTTCATACAGAAAAAGTGATAGAGAGTGCGATCAACGAAGCTCTATGCGATGCTAAGGCCAAAGGCATCAAAGGAAAGGAAGTGACACCATTTATACTTGCTGCAGTCGCTAACGTCACTAAAGGAGCTTCTCTCAACACTAGTATCCTTTTTTATAGCAGAGAAACACAAACTAATTGTAAAAAGTCTTAGCAGGTTCTTAATGCATATTTTATTATGTTTGGGGGCGTGGGATTGTCCTCATACATTGCTTTCAATATTAAGGGTAGTCCCTCAGAAGTGTTGAAACTGAAAAAGCCTAACTATACCAATTATTTCATTCTACAGAAGTATTCATTCAAAAGTTGCAAGTTTGCCAAATCCTACAATTCATGTCGTGATCTGCCCTACTTTTCACTTCAAATGAAAGGGAATCATAATTAGAAGCCCGTTTAAAGTGTCTAACTCAAAATTGGTCCGGCGTCATTTGGACGTAAATTAAACTCGGAACTCAGAATGGCGAGCTTTACAGAAGCTAATTGCCACAATTTCTTTCCTTAACGACTCCCAGACATCGCCCTAATAAAGAACAACGCCGGCGTTGGCGCTGATATCGCAGTTTACCAGAAAAAACTGGCAAAAGATGGCAATTCTGGGAAGATTCTTAATGTTCAAATGTCAAAGGACGCCGGGAAATGTTCATTCCGCAATCCGTCGAGAGAATTCCACAGCTCTTGCATTGTTCGTGACGAAATAGCAGCGGCGGAAAATGGGTTCGTTGGAGTCGCGAAAAACGCCAATCTGAACAATGATATTTTGGTGATTGGAGGGTCTAACGTGGATCGATACTACAAAGTCGTTGAAGACACAATCAAGGTAAGATAGCATATGGATTCAAACACAGCCTATTATATAGCAAATAAAATTACACACATTTAACAAACTTTTTATTTAATGCATTTAGTATGATAATATTAGCTCTCAGTCGCCTAGTGCGTACCTTCGGAAAGTTGTAACAATTCTACAATAAGAATGGGAACACACTTCAAAAACACGAGAAACATTAACAAACTGGTTAAATGTTGAACAGTTAGCAGTTACTTTATGTAGTTCGAATGACATGCATATTTTTATTGTTAACAATTGTTATCAATCAGTTATTATAAACTGTTCTCACAGTTAAACCGACTTCAAGAAACAGACAGATAGAACAACATTTAGGGTTGAGTTTCAAAATATTTAATAATGGTTCAACAGTTAACATAAACACGAGTCCATGAGTGATACGAGTTAAGCCAAGGCACATATCGTTATATCGTATTTTAGAAGAATGCAGGCGTTAGATTGGATCCTAGCTACCAATGATTCAACTTTCCGACATAGGTACAAATTTTAATAAGATTGGTACATTCATGTGACAACAATATTTAAAAAACTATTTTTCTGAATAAATTCAAATATACTCTAAGCGAACGTAATCATTACTTTATACCTTTAATTACAGTATAATATTTCTATAAAGTTATTTTATAATACGTACAAATGTTTTATGTAAGTTTTTTTCAAACGTTTCAAAACTGAGTTGATGTAACGACGGTTTAGGCTTTAGAGGAAACAAACATCTATGAACAACAAGCATGCATGACTCAATCAAGTACACCACACATTATGTTTTAGAAAATTAAAAATGTTAAGAAAATAAACTTTTTACAAAACTGTATTGTCTTTTCACGTATTTTTTAAAACTTTTTTTGTTGATTAACCGTAAATGTGTTTGTATCTAAAATTTACTTGCCATGAAGTTAGTTGCTGTGGTCAATGTGTGGTGTACTTCATTGATAAAATCTGATATAATAAGGTTTAACCTTAAATCTGACACAGCCATTAACATTTCACCTTCACACATCGTACCCATCACAATATCTTCTGAATTAAATTATGAATTACTGAAATTCCAAGTAATTTTTTAACAGTAGCCACAATCAGATTCTTATAATTAGGTAAATGAAGGGAAAGGAAACAATCATATATTTAAATGCACTCAATTTTAAGCAATGATTCGTAGGCACTACATCTTTATAAGCTCATATCAGTACTATTTTGTGTCGGTGTGTCGTTCGCATATAGACTACACATGTAAAATTACAATAGTTATTTTAATTATTTACATTTTTCTAACCATGTAGCCGCTAAAATCGATCTGTATCTCTTGTTTCGCATTTTGCTACGATAAATAGCTCTGAACTTTAAAATTGTTAATCTAAAAGGTCAATATTTCATTGTCATTTGGTGTAACCTTCGTTTTAGCAACACAAATATATTTATTATATGTAACAGTTAATATACTAACTACTTTCTGTTTTTTTTTTCATGCAACTGTCCTGTAGATTGGTCAGGCAATAAGGGACACTATTGTCTTTAGAAGCGAACTAAATATTATGCAGATTAGCTTACACAACGTGATATTTTTATTTTAATCCAGCAATTATTTTTGTGCTAGAAAATATTTAGGTAACTAATGATATCGATGTTTTATTAACCACATTAATAGAAGTACGAAAGACCTTATTTTTATCGACCAACATTGTGCTACAGCGCAGCCGCCCAGGCAGTTCGTAGACGACTACGGCTCGTCACGTGCTAACTCATGTAATGTTCACCTCCTTCAAACAAAACTATCAGAAATACATTACGGGATCTATTCCACAATATAATTGCCAAGCATAGGAACCGAACACAAGCTTTGCTCGTGAGTTAATTGAACGCAACCAATAGTCAATATTTACCATTATTATTAAGCACTTCAAACTCATGTTCGCATTGTTCAACGTGATATCCGAGTCATCAGGTTCGCGCTACGAAACACTATTTATTACCTATAAAACAACATGTGCAGTCACACCTAACGGGACGAATAGCGTGTGGTAGCAGCGGAGTCACTCGGTTGGGAGTCGGAGCGGGGGCGGCTCACAGCTGGAACTCGGCGCGCGTGTGGCGGCGGGCGGCGGCCACGCGCACGCGGCCCTCGCCGTCCAGCTCGAAGCCGGCCGCCGGGAACGAGCGCCAGCGCCGCCCGAACAGCCGCTCCAAGTAACATCTTAGTCAGATCCGGGTCGCGGCGCTGTCCACCGCCAGCGGCCGGTACTCGCCGCGCGCCAGCTCGCGCAGCTCGCAGTTGTTGTTGCCGTTGACGGACTTGGGCCCGGCCAGGTCGTCGTGCGTGCCGCGCCGGCACTCCGCGCGCCCCAGCAGCGCCTCGCGCTCGGGGCTGCCGCCGTGCGCGCGCACGCCGCCGTTCGCGTTCACCGCGTTCACGATCACTGTCTGCGACAACGGCCCACCGTGCATCGGGCTTCCGTCGAGCAGCTCGCCGGCACTGAGCTCGCTTCGCAATATTCTGATTTTTTGGATCATCTCTTTTATTTCGTACCGGAGTATCCCAAGGAAGCACAACTTTAAAAACGCGATCACACAATAACCGAGAACGAAAAGTGCGTCTGCCGTACGTCGGAGCCAGCTGAGGAGGCGATCGGCGCAGGGCGCGGTGTGCGGCGCGCAGTGTGCGGCGGCGAGCGCGGCCGGCGACGTGGAGGGCGCCGGGGGCAGCACCGCCAGCGAGTGTCCCGGCGCGCGGCAGCAGCTCGCCGGCAGCGTCGAGCGGTTGAACGCCGCGAAGTCCGTCGGTCCTATCACACCGCAGCATCGCTGCTCGCGCTGAAGTCGGTCCCATGCCTCCGCGAACTCCACGTCCGAATCGTAGTCGCGCGCGAGGCGCAAGCGAAGCTGCGGCCGGAGTTCGCGACACACGCGCTCGAAGCGAAACGCCCAGTACACGCCGATGGCGGCGTCGCCGATCAGCAGGGCCAGCAACGCGAGCCAGTACGCGTTGAGCATACGTTCGGATAGACGCAGCGCGGCGAGGCAGCCGAGCAGCTGCAGCAGGCCGGCCTGCGCGGGCAGCGCCGCGTACCCGTAGAGGAAGCCCGGCTGCGCGGCGCCGAGCCCCGGCACCAGCGTGCGGCGGTAGTCAGCGAGCGCGCGGCCCGCGGCGGCGCAGAAGGCGAGCGCGGCCAGCAGCAGCGCGGCGTTGCACGCGTAGATCCAGATGCGGTAGTAGCGCATGGCGTGGTGCGCGGCGGGGTGCGCGGCGCGCGCGGGGGCGCCCGGCGTCATGCCGCCCGCCGCCGCCTCATGGCGCCGCCCGCGCCCGCGCCGCCGCCACGCGCCGCGCCCCACGCCTCTGCAACAACACAACCACTCACTACTTGTACACATATACTTTAACCTATTTTATAAAGATATGGGTTATTTTAAAAAACTGTGTACCATTAGGCTATTCTTAAAGGAAAATAATAAAAAATAGTCTATTATTCGCACAAAATGGACCTACAGTAGCCCCACTTTAATTATACCCATAACATTGACAGAAAAATTGATTAAATGCCCGGTATACTAATAGTATTCAGTTTCGCAATCACTGTGTACACAATACGGATGAGACCAGGGCACGGTGAGCGGCGGGTTGTGACAATTTCCTTCCGCAAACACATTATCACTATGCAAGCGCATATCCGTTGATTTACTCTAGGGACGCCGCCGCCGCCGCACTACGTACAATATCTATCGACGACTATTTAATTATGCATTCAGATTTATGTATGTTGCCAATAATTACACGACTCTATATATCTATACTAATATTATAAAGCTGAAGAGTTTGTTTGTTTGTTTGTTTGTTTGTTTGTTTGAACGCTCTAATCTCAGGAACTACTGGTTTGATTTTAAAAATTCTTTTTGTGTTGAATAGACCATTTATCGAGGCAGGCTTTAGGCTATATAACATCACGTTGCAACTATAAAGAGCGAAGAAATAATGGAAAATGTGAAAAAAAACGGGGAAAAATATTCATCCTTGAGAGCTTCCGTTGCGTGCGCTGCCAAAAACGGTTCTAGATACCAAAATATATGTATGAAAGAATTAAGGGAACTTTTTACCGCGGGAAAACTTCGCATTCCCACGGGAAACCGACTTCTACGCGAACGGAGTCGCGCGCGGCCCCTATCCTTTATATAATGTATATTCAAAGGTTAAATATAAATATATACACGAAGTTTTGGGGTAAGTAAATATCACTTCATTTTCGCAATAAACACATGCATAAGTAGTGATGAACGTACAGGAGGGTTGGTCATTGCATGAAAATTCCACAAAGAATAACTAAATGATGTTACTGAGTAATCAATTCGTTTTCTGTGGTCTATAAGAAAAACTGTTCACAAAACAATCTGCGAAAAAAAAAATGTTTGTAAGTAAAATCTTCATATTTTGTTTTCGCTGATGCTAAATCTTTTATAAGGGTTTACGTGAAAGGATTTGGTCGAAAAAGTTTACAGAAATAACACGACTTTTTGAGTTATATAAACAAATAGAGAACAGTGCTGGACTATAACCTCAAAACTACGGAACTGCAATTTTTCGCGCGTAGGTGATATGGCCATCTCTCCCGTATGATTAGGAGAGATGGCCCAGTTATAAGTGAAATTTATGAGTCCGTTATAAAAAAATGGTGAGTACTTACAGTCCGCCGCCCGTACCGTTGGCGAAGAGTCTCGCTAGTCAGAGCAGGGGCCGCGCGAGTCGCAGCAGCGCGCCTAGCAGCCCCGTGCGCGCCCTGCAACAACCGGCGCTACGCTGCGTTACAACGCCTTACAAGTTACAACACTGTGACGTCACCATTGAGTACCATAACCATGATAGAACAAGGGTACTATAACTATTATACACCATTATAAAAAAACAGCAAGGATTTGTTTAGTCCAAAAACTTTTATGTAGATATTAATAGTAATAGATTAATTTAGGTAGTAACATAGGGATCTCAATTTTTTTTTACTAGCCCTTATTGTCCCAAAATTGGGCAAAGGCCTCTCCCCGTGCTTTCCTCTAAATATTTAGTAAATGAAAATATGTTTGTATTTGTTACATGAAACAAAGCTTAAATTGATCAAGCTCAATGATACGTAACCAAAGCCAGAATTATAACTCGATAAAACGATATTACTTCAGTTAAAATAATTGTATAGTTCTTCTCTCGAGTTACTGAGTTTGACGAGCCTAGGATATAGCTGACCACATAGCAAAAACTGGTTCGAATGGTAGTAATCGATTCCATTTCATCAGTGTCACTCGCAGACGGCCTGGTCTAGATTCGAGGCTTCGATCCCCATATTGTACATACATGCTTACAATTGTTACAATTCCAAACAAGCTTAGAAAGACAGCAAAAACAACATATCTACACGTTTTTATAAACTATTTTCTAAAGAGTTTCGTTACCCATGAAAAAAAAACACAAAGAATATTATAGTAGTAGAAGGCTATTTTAATAGCCCTCAGTTCACACATCAAACAGGCGCTTAAAGCAATTATTACTCTTTTTACTTTCCAATACTCGGCGGGAAGAAAGCTCTCGACTCAATCTAGACGAACGAAGAAAAAGAGGGTCCTTTATTACTTCGCGGTAGATAAAACTTTAAATCGCATTGAGAGTGATCTACGGCCCTACTAACTGCTTTCGAGTTAGAAGAAAAATAAGCAAAAATAAAACACTTGTATGAAAACAACGTTAGACAACGTACGCTTTTCTACTTCATAAGCTTTACATACCTACACCTTTGTTTACATCTTCGATATTAGACTTATTTATAAAGGAAGCTTTCCAAGCATAATATAAACAAGAGAGTCTTTGTTATTCGGTTCGAAATAGACCTATAATGAGACAATAGACATTTTGACACCTCAAGCATGGATGCGTCAATGCCAAGTAGGTATTTGTCATTTAGTTTTAGCGTCGGCTCATAACAATATCTCCGTCTGGATACTAACGGACCTTGACGGAAAGTGCGGACTGAAAGGTTCAATCTAGAAGAACAGCCTTTGTGTGTGTATACGTTTATATGTGTATGTGTGTTTCTAAATTTGATCGTCATGGATGCAATTACGAGTAAACGGTTTGACAGGGGTCCAACAGTTTCCGAAATACGTACCTATATTGTGTATAATGATGATTTGCAAGTCAATTGCCAGCCAAATGCTTAGTTGCGAGAATTATTAACGTGCTTTCACAGTAATAGCTGAATATGATTGCGATTCAAAAGCTTTACTACAAGCGAATACTTAGAGGAAAATATTTTATGGACTAGCTGGCCCGAGGGACTTTAAAAATTCAACTTCCTTTTCGCCATTTAGATATGTTATTTTGCAAAAACTCTTTCCTATACTCTAGATAAAATTATAAAACACTTTTTATATAACAAAAAAGTACATTTAACTTAAAGCTTCTTTTTATCTAGTCCTAGCAATGATAAAGATTTAGCCAGTAAATTCCTCTGCGACAGAATGAGGTTAATATGCGTGTTTTGCTATTTACTTTGTTGTTTCTGCTGATGTTAGTTATTGTCAAGCATAACCTTGTTAGTTGAACTTTACGAAGCGTTCTCTACAAAGCAAACTAGCAATGTCAACACGTTGACACAACAACGGTATGTTCTAACAGACAGCTATTCTGGATGCATGTCGTTTACTGGCCACTATTGGCTAACCCAGTGGTTCGATTGGATTTCCCTAAAGTGATAGCCTGTAAAGCTTCTAAATAAACAAAGGTTTTGCATTTTAGGAGTCAAAAGAATTAAAATACTGAGGTGCAGGCAGTACTTATATTCTTAGTAAGCATTTTTTTTAACATGAGCAGCTTATGACACGTGTATAACACCTTATTTTTTATTTGGTAAAGTTCAAGTTGCAGTACTGTCGAGAAAAAACTTATTTTAAACGTTTTAAAAGCACTATTACCTTTGCAAAACGAAGGTAATTACTAACAAAAGATTACAACGCAGCGTAAAATAATTAAACCCTCACAATCTGCAAACGTGACAATTTACAATTTTCCCCATTGATTGGCAACATTAAAGCCAAGTTAAATAAGTAGCTTCGACACCACGTGACTGTATGTATTCCAATAATAGCTTGGTTGGAACGTGCCGAATTCAAACGGACTTCGTTTAAATTTGTAATATTTGATTAATGGGCGTTTAATATAAACCATCTTGACATAAAAAATAATAAAGCATTTGTATGACAAAAAGCTTTGCTTTTGTTTTTACTTTTAATTGGACAATAGAATAGATTCTATTACAATTTTATACGTATATTCTATTCAATAGAAATAGTTAAAAAATATGACATCTAGTTAAAAACAATAAGCAATCTATATAAGAAAACAAATGCCATTCTGAATGAACATCAATTATGATCAACGAATCCAGCTCGTTATAAATGTTCCTATAAATAGTTCCCGACATTGACCTATCTAAGCCAGCGGACGACAACAGCCCACATTCGATTATATAACTAAGCCGAATAACTTATTCCTTAGTGACCATATGTATGCAAAGGCGTATCCTGAAACCTACAATATTTACCTACGTAGGAACCATTACCATTTTAGCAGGATCGCTACCAGAGACAGGATTACTTCGCCTCCTTGACCCAGATATCAAGAAGGGCGGTTATTTTAAGTCGTAAAAAGTGATACGAGTCTCTAATGAACTCGATACACTATCATCCTGGGCCATAAGTGGATATCTTTTGAGGTTTTATCGCAGTGACTGCCAGACACCACTTAAGTTTTATAGTTGAATTTTTCCGTGGTTATAGTTTTTTTATTGTTTTGCAATTAAAATAATAACAGGTTTTTCTGATTTTATTTTTAAAATCAACCTTCATCTAAAGCACTGTCTGTTTTGTTTAATAGCTTAATGTAAATGTTGAGTTCGCACTAGCGGGGCAATAAGACGTCGGTGACAATCTTAGTGCCGTTTGCAATCCTCAGACACATTCGTATTCGTCGAGAGGAAGTTAAAAAGTGATTCTGAACGGTGCAATGAATAATTCAACGGATTTAAGTATAGGGTGTTGCTCTGTTAGTTGGAGTTCCTTCTCAGTCAACACACGCTTGGCTACAAGCCTACAACGTGATTAAATCTTTGTGGAATACAGGCCGATGTATTAAAAGTAACGATTCCAAAACATATGCAAGCTCTATAGGATCGTAGATACGTTAAGTGACCGATGTTATAATGTTGTTTTAAAATATAATTTTATGTTAATTAAGCCAGAGTTGCGCGTACATTAATGCTTTTAGCGTAACAGCATGAAATTTTGTTTTCGCTCCAGGCCATAGCCATACGCAACCCGCGTAGCTACAAGCAAATTAAATTAATTTTACTGTAAACAATAGGTACTATAATTACTGAAGCATTCCCATATATAAAATCCTGTTACTAAGGACGAAATAAAGGGAAAATAAAAGTTATATTTATTTCAGTATTTCTCACAATTCCCTTCGAAACCTCTTAGCAACCCTTTCATAATCTAGGCCTTTTCAAATCTATTGATCCCCAACATCAGTTGGACATTTCTGAGGTAGACCTAAAAAGTAGGTCACACACGAGCCGTAATTTCGTGAATATAATAAAGTATGAGAAGAATTTGCATCGCGTATTCAGACCGTTATCGCGGAATGGAAGGTCGGAATGTTGAGGGACTAGCTTCCCCAAATGTCAATGAAAGAACGGGATGGCGCACTGGGTATATCCACTATACCAGTATTGTACGTTATGCATTCGTGATAGACAGAATAGGCAGTTGAAATAAAGTTGTCAGTGTTGGCAAGGTCGTGGGGGCTCTATATTTGGCAGCAGGCCAGCTGCTGCTGTGCCTTATTCTTACACCATCCTTAGTTCTCAACATCATCCCCTTGTAATGGAGGCACGTATACCATCAATTCCAATTATCGTGTTTATACCTAACAAAAATTAGCTACGAGTATACGTATGTATCTCCATACCCATTATACGTAGATACATGAAAGTGAATGGCCAATGTACACTGAAGGTGTGTGTATAAAGGGGCTCGTCATATCGAGGCAATTTCCTGTATTAAATTAGCTAATAGTGATGCTGATAGATAGCTATTTTTATACTTCAAATAATGAAAAAGGGACACATACAAGATTCTTGCGTTGTCTGTATTTCTGTCACGACCCAATCTGTTCCAGCACGTTTTGTAATCCAAGCTGCCAAAAATATATTTTCTAAAGCCGATGTCTAGATGGAATTTTGCCTAGAACAAGTATTAAAAAAATGCAAAACAGCATTTGAGGCGTCGATAGATTTGTCTTGAAAACTGACAAAAAATCCCACTCATAAGGAAAAAGGCATGGAGATGACATACCTAATAGTTTTTTACGGAACCCTCAGCACGACTCTGTCTCGTACTTAACCTATTTTTCCATAGCAACAAAGTAGGTTTTCGTGTAAGTCGTGTAACGCGTTTATCAATAATTACATTGTGTCAATTAGTGAGGAGTTAGGGTAATAATAATATTAATAAAGCTGTCTCCATCAAGACGAATATGACGGAGCACCGCAGACTCCTGGATTATGATTGATGACGACTAAACTTTATATGTTTTACTCGAAATGATACTGCAATACCGTTAAATCCTTGCCTGTTTAAATATATTTTGAATTGAAACATCTCGTACTCTAATGTTGATAATAAATTTGCATCACAATTCACAACTGCGTTAGTTTCTCAAAGTATTTGATTTAATTATTGTGCAGTTACTGTTAAATCTCTACCTAAAAAATTATCTTACTTAAAATACAGCAATATTAAAGAAGAGCTTTATGCGAGTAGTTTGCCACACGGTCACTTAAGATTTAAATAAAGCTATAGAAATATTAGCCGTGTGGCGCACAATTTATTTTTTCACTATATAAATTAAATATTCATAAAAACGAACTTTATAATGTAGAAAATTATGCAAATAACAGTAGTTTTGGTTTACGAAATTCTAAAGCTAATAAGAAAATGTTGTTCTATCTACGGCTATCGGTAGCAATACCGCCTTGGTGCGAACTTTTTCATCCCTTGTTTCCTAGCATCCCCCTGTCGACCATCGTTCGAGCCTATATTTTGTTATAAGGGTCGATGCGAATTACCCCTAATATAACCCTGAGAAAGGTGCTTTTAATGTCCAAAGAATTTAAGAAACTATTACTTTCTCGTGAAGTTGATTTTTGCTTCCAAGCCATGCTTTTAGTAGGTCACATCAGATAGTTTATTACAAACCTTTAAAATTATAGATTTTAAATAAGTTAGTAAGCACTATTCAGTTTGTAGCAAAATAAATGTTAATAAACAATATACCATATGAAATAGGTAATCACCAATCAGTCGTTTAAAACAGAATGATTGCATAAAAAAAACATTTCAATTTGGGATTGAAATATGCTGTTTGAACCCCGTGAAGCCTGCCGCAATTGCAGAGCGATACGTCTAACTAGCATTGGCCAGCGTCCAACTGAAATGCAAAATTACTCGCTTTCTGATTCGGTGAACCTTTCAAATCGTAGTATATTCGAAGTTTTCTCTTTCGAGTGGTCTAGAAATGTAGTATGCTTTATTTACATAAAACTTAGCATTTGTAATAATTAATCTACTCTAAACTCCCACTAACCAACAATTTAAATAACAGTTTGACACAATATAAGTCAAAACGTTCCAAGTCTTGTTTATTACAAAGTAAATTCCAATCAAATCCTTTGTATTTGATTGGAACAAAATAGGGTAGACCGTGGCAAGTGGGTGTTGTTGGTAACTATTGGGTCCGTCTGACCTACGAGCCTTGTAGCTGTTAACTAACGAGGTGGCGGCCACTCGCCGAAAGCCGCGAGCGCTAAACTTTCACACATTACATGATTAACTTAGCATCATTTAAATAAAGGGTTGATTAATTGAGGCGGCAAACTTTGTGTGGCTAAAGTCAATATTAGATGCCACGTGTGTTATGAGTCAAGCATGAATCGCTTCGATTTTTTTTTATGTTTATAAAACTATTTTGAGAGTTTTTTTCTCTTGAACTTCCATTATGGTAAATTATGAAAACTCGTTGTTACTTATACTCGTATTAACGAAAAACTTAATACGCATTTCCCAAAAAGAGATTACAGAAAAACGTTTCAAAATACCCTTTCGTATATTTTTCTTAAAGGTAAACCGCTTACACTTGGGACTTACACTATATAGTTTGTATCGTCGTTGTTTGAGGAAGCACTCCCCGTTTCTTCCACTCGAAGGGTCCGATAACTCGAAGGGCTAAGGTAGCAGGTATCTAGGTCGGCGCGTTGTGGCCCTGACCGGCACATTTTGCATAATGCCTACTATTTGACACGAAATTAACAAACTTACAGAATGACCGGAAATAATAACTCAGGTCAGTTATTGTTGACGTTTATTTTGGGCATTGGTTATTGGTAAATACTTTCTCGGTTACGTTTTCATTATTAGTACTTATTAAATACTACCTATATTGTTGTAACCAATTTATTCTTAATGACCAAATAACAGCTCTATCAGAGTAGATATGCCTACTTACTGTTCTTGAATCTCGTATCAGTTCAATCTTTACACTTTATGTGATTCCCATCACGTACCATTCGTCCTTCCATTCCGAAAATAGGCCCAAATAGGTTGCAATTAATTAGCAACCAGCCGCGTTCGCGTGGCACACCGACGGTTTTATACTAAAATTTATTGTCTCCCTGATAAGCGATAACACTGTTCTTTAACCGTTAAAATGTATATTTAATCATGAATAAGTATGGAAGGCCAGGTGCTGATTTGCTTTATGAGGGCGACATCTATTAGAAATTTAAAAAAAGTGTCTATATTATTCTAAAATCAAGGAAAAGCCAGAGCAAAAAACCACAAAAGCTTTAAATTTCATAAAGTTCAAAAGCAAACAAGCTAGCGTGATATCGAAAAATCTTCTACGAGTAGTGACTGCAGCAGAAAATAAAATAAAATGCAGGAAAGTATTAACCACAATCTCATTTCATACTAGAGCCGGCAACCGCTGCTAGCAATGCTCGCATTTGTTCTATACAGCTACAACATCGGCTTTATTCTCATTTTCTTTGAACAACTGCACTTTAATTCACGCGAAATCTTTTAGCGAAACAAAATATCAACCCTTATTCGTCTGTTTCTGATAAACGTCTTACGCAGAAGTTGGCTCATTAATAATCCCATTACAAAACGAGAGTTACAACAACAATGGAGTTATCGAAGCGAGGCACGTAGCTCAATTAAATTTAAAAAAATAAAAAAGTCTTTTGCAGAGAGACAGAATCAATCAGAGCGAGCGTGCACGTGCCGCGCGGGTTAATTGGGGCAGCATACATATATCTGCGATTGCTTTGTGACTCAGGAAATTAACTTGAAACAACTGAACAGCTCAGATCTGATGCTGCGACGTTACCCGTCATAGACAAAGGTCTTCCTCAAGTTGTTATTTTATCAATGGTAATCGCAACCTTTCATGTAAAACACTGGAAGGAAATAAGATTCCTTGCCACGTTTTCTGGATAACGAGTAGATGGGATAGATTTTTTATTGTCAAGACGTGCTGCAATCATTTGAATACGAGACTGTTATTTGTGTGCTTATTTGAAAACTCGTTACGGCATGACATCAGATAAATCGTTAAAATTATGTTATTTTTTTGTTTTCTCTTGGGGTTTATGTAAATTTCCTATTCAGTATCGCTCTACGTGTTTGAATAGAATTACGACATGCCCATGTTTACAATTTGGAAAGAGTGTGAAACAAAATATCAATACGGCTTATAAGGTTTCTAAAGCCGTTGACAGGAAGCCTTACACTACTCATACATCGGTACCTGCGTGATCAAAATTTAGCCCATAAAAGAGACCTGCCACTAAAAGTTAATTAAATAAAGACATAAGTTATTTCGCGTGTTTACTCCACATGTTGTGATAAAAACCCTTTATGTTTTTATGGTGATGGGACAGTAAAGTCATTCAGTTTGTAGCTTTTCCAATCCGTAAATCTAATGTTCGATGTTCGGATTCGCTTTGTTTTCCTTTTGCATCGGAATCGAATGGGACAGGACACAATCAATCTAGGGGCAATTAATCTTGTGTAAAGAACATTAATCGGTGACCTGTGCTTTCTTCTATCTATGTTGTGGGTCCGTGCCACGTCCCCGACGCGACGGACGGACAAATCGACGGACAGCTCCCATTAATACCGAACCATTGTTGTCTGCAGACTGCGGTACCCCTCGATTAATTATTCTAATATGACTTTACGTACGTTCTGCTTACTAAGAATAAAAGTTTCGACTTTTTGTTAAATTATAAATGGTTTAAAAGTATGAAGTAAACTTTTTAACCATTGGAAGTACATGGAAGCTGAAATCATATTTTAAAAATATAAACTATTATTATTATTCGTTTACGTTAATAAAAAAAAATTAAAGTTAAGAACCTGTAGAATCAGTCAATAATTATACCTTTCATTTGATATATTTTATAGTTTATAAATCTTCGTATAGTTTTATCCTGAAAGCCTCAAGAGCACCAAAACGTAGTTGCAAAAGTAAAAACACTACAAAAAAACAAAAATCTAAAAAAAAAACCCGAGTCTCTGCAACCAAGGCTTTACCGTACAATCCTAGCAATTATTCTCTTGGTCCTACAATTATTCAGTTGCCTTAAAATGTATTATTAAAGCTAGATTTATTTATTTTTCCTTATTGTGCTGAGAAACCACAACCGTCGGGATGAGCAAAGGAGTCCAAATTATGAAGGTTAGCTTCCGTACCTGCCTCGTATTTATGATACGACTTTATTTGTGAGGGTTTGGCGAATAATTGCCTAGAGCAGGATGACCCAACAAAAGAATAATAAGCAAGATTTGTTGACCTTGTTCTGGTTTTTATTAAATTTGCGAACTTTCGAACAAGTTTGTCGTTGATTTTAATTGATCATCGCTTTGCTAGATAAAAAAATGCAAGGATAGAGCAGCGTTTAGAAATAAATTGATTCAGTAAAGTCTTTATTCTCAAATAATAGGTTTGAGCATTAGTTCATCAAACGGCAATCAAGTTACTCGAGTATTTCAGTGACTGTTCAAACACTTAAAACCGACTTATTTTATTATGAAACAAAAATAAATCAATCAAAGATTTCGTCGCGTAACAAACACTCGTCAAGCAGTTTTAATGTTCATATTTTGTGATTTCCTTTAAGAAACTAGTCCTTCACACAAATAAAGTCAATTATAATATCGTAAATACATCATTTATCAACTAGTATTATACTTGTAAAATATATACAAAAAATATATACACATTTCCAAAGCTCAGTTGGTGTACGTCAGAAACAACATCAGCAAAAATCGGATAAAAGCAAAACGTATTTTATTCTGTTATTGCGGATATGAGTCAAGTAAACGTTTATGTAAATAACCAGTTGAATGAAGTTATTTCGTTTCGTTTCGTTAACGAATAAACTAGGTATTTTCACTTCATTTTGAGTGTGTACATAAATATGTAGTATTTGTGTTTTTATTTGTTTGAATTGTGCATTAAAATTTTGCCTTTATGATGCTTTGTATCTGATATATTATATTTATTTAATAGTTAATATTGAACCCATGGGTACCATTATTGATAACTATGGTTTATTTACCAAAAACACAAATACATCGCATCTTTGGTGACTGTATAATTTTGATAATATAAAAAAACTAATCAACTTAGGCTTGTGCATAAAAATACCAATAATACTTAACTAATGATATTTACAAATGTACAGTTACCACATTTAAAGCTGAATGCGTTTTGTGTACCTAACTAAAAATGGTGCAATTAATATACACTGAATTATTACACAAGAAATACATCTTAAAATCATTTTAATTTACGATATAATTTCACGAGAAATACTACAAACGTCTTAAAAAGGCGTAAGCTTATTTACATGTGTGTGTACCTTAAATCTGTGCATTTACTTCGAAAGCCAATTCCACCTACGAAATACTAAGCTGAAGCGTCCTCTCTGTCCTCGGTGCTTGCGTGATGTCTACGAAAATAAAAAGTCTAATTGTAAGCAAACTATAGTGGTTTTACGTTTAACATCCCGAGCTTACTTAGGTGGCATGTCGCGGCTACTGCTACACCTGGGTAATAGCCTGCAATAAAAAACATCGTAAATAAATAAGTGGTTTTGGTACTGAGGTCTGTGGGGCTGTCCTTGGATTGTGGTAGTCCTGGCATAGAAGTAATATGTGATTGCTTGTTAGTGTTTGTAGTGGAGGCTTGTTTTCAGGCTTTATTGGGCGTTAATAATATATTTACATGGAACTTATATTTTAAAAAAAATATCGTTAAAAAAATTTAAAAAAAATATACCTGAATTTCTAAATGAGAACATAGCCTAATTAAAGTTAAAAATTAATTAAATGTTCAAACATAAATACGAAATTAACCTTCGGAGCAAAACAACGATTCATAATTAAATCCTTTGCCGTAATGTTTACTAATTAATTAAAAGGCTTCCCCCTTTACGTCGCTGTTGGAGAAAGTTGTAAGTACCCTCATCTGTACAGATAGTAAACGAGAACTTATTAAACGAAGTCTTGCTAACCAACCAACGTATGTTAACTCAGTCAATATTATTTCGAAGTCAAATCAAATTAACGTGACAACTTAATTATATTGCACTTTATAATTTTCGACTTAATAACAAGTATACAATTACCTACAAATCATTAATATTCATCAATAGCTTTAATTTATTCCAATACGAACGATATTACGCAAATTATTACGTCCACCGAAAGGTCGGTGCGAATTTAATAATTTCATTTTCATGATGATGCATTACCATATTAATTATGTCATTCTAATGACGCAGGTTCCATTTATATCTTGTCATTTTGGTCATTGGACATTGTGTATGTATATTGTCAGTTCCAGTGGAGTTTCGTGACTAGTAATGGATGCGTCATCTTGGACAAAGCTATTCGGAGCGTCTACTGGCTATTCAGAGCGACTACGAGCTTTTCGTAGTCGGTTGCTACGAGCTACGGCTGTAGTTAGTTGCTACGTGGGCATTAAGGTTGTACGTAAAACGGTTGGGTTAGTAACATTGTTCTTACATAGTTCCTACCTTTTAAACTCTTAGAATCGTATACTAAAAAAGTTAAAATAAATTGAATTTGTTTTGTATATTGATCAGTTGCAAAGTAAGGTCTTTGTTGTGTCAGTAACATTTACGAGTTTCTTCACCCGTTGTAATTGGGAGCAAGAAGGCTTTATAGCTCGTCCTAATGTCAGTTTAGGGCCTTTAGTGTTTCCTGAACTCGTTAACGATAGACAGACGACACAGGCCCAGTACCCGTACCATTAAATACGTAGTTTTTATTAGTAGCGCTAAGAAAAAATGCCTTTACTCGCAAGAAAACGAAACTGCCTTAGTAAGGGTTCAGAAACATAAAGTAGTGACCTTTATGGTATGATTCTACAACCTAATAAATCTAAACTTAATTATTTTGGGTATATTATCTAATACGATAGATTAAGAAAAGTCTATGTTAATTCAGGAAACTATACTATAAAATTTCCTAGCTAATTTTATCAACGCAGATTTTAAAAACTCGAATCGATCGTCAATAATAGATATTGATCAGATTTTGTAACCTTACGATGTATATCTCTGTTCGAAGCCCCACTTATGTTACAGATTTTTTTTACCGAGGATTGATTTAACAGGTCCATGACTTGACCTTCCATCATATAATAAATTACTCAGGTTTTCGGGGTTCATATGTTAGCAGGAAAAAAGAAACCCTTATAGTATCATGTCACCGTCCATTTGTTTATCTAGTTACACTCAAATTCTTAAAACCGCAACAATTTAGAATAAAATTAAAAATATAAATAAAAAGGTTTATAAAATATTAAACTATCATGGTTTTTATTATTTATAACACTTTTAGCGGGATATTTACCAAGATCATTGTGATTATCCGATTAACGGCACAGTTTCATGTGTCATGGCAAGATCCCGTGAAAAGTGTTATAAATAAAAATCGAGAAAAAATATTATAGTAATCATCGTAAGTAAAAACAAACCAAAATAGTTTTTTTAACTGTATTTTTGAAACTTGCATGATGATCAAAACTAAAAGGTTCTGTCGACATAGAATCACTATATTTCCCAAATTGGAACACTTTTGAAAACAAGTGAATAATGAAGGTTACAGAAAAATAAAAAGTTAAATAAAAGCTTTTAAAAAAAAGTTTTTCGTTAAGAACCAGAGTCAGAGTCCTACTCGCACTCGGGAAGGTTTATTTTATATTGCTGTATTCCAAAGTGCTATTTATTTATATTTCCTTAAGCACGAAGCCAGTGAACAATGTTCTAAACAAAGTTTTTGTTCACGCTGATAACACGCTTCGCTCCGCTTTATTCTTGAATAGAAACCCAAGGCGGAGTCAGCTTCAATGAACATATCGCCGTAATATACGAGACTTGCGAACATTAATTTTACTTTCAAACGACAAATAAATCCTCCTTATATTTTGTCATGTCAATTTTAACTCAAACTAAAATGACCAATAGGATCGCACTATGTTTTCAATTTCCATAAACAACGATCTGTGATTGGTCGGCTAAATATAGCGTTTCTGTATTTCATCGGAGCCCCTACTTAATACCTGCGGGTCAATTACCGTATTTTATGCAGTGCTGCTTAGTTGCGTTTACGTCTTAACCTCTAAATCCGTTAACCGTAATGACACGAAAACCAAAGGATTCACAAAGTTTTTAACGCTTAAACGTAACGTGTAGGTTTTCCTGTCATTACGGTAATACGGATTTAGAGGTTTACACGTACACGCAATTAAGCAGCACTGCATAAAATTACGGTAATTGACCCGCTGCACGAACACCACCTCGAATTCCATTTCCTTTCGTATGTTGATTCTCATTTTGAACTTCAATTTCCTACGACTTACAGCTTAAAAAACCTATCAACCAGCGAAATGATAAAATCTCCGACGGTTTTACGTTTCAACGGACTTTTTATAACTTAAAAAGTATTAGGTAGACTTCCCACCTCTCTTAGGATTTAGCTGTCTGACTCTGCATAATCATTTATCTTAAGAAAGGTGTCAGTTCTAAGCAGGGTTTTGCGTATAACTGTAAATCTGAGCTCGTATTTTATGGGTCATTTTGCTAATTTTTATTTCATTTTATTTTATTTATTTACAAATGGTTGTTATAATAATTTGAACATGTTTTCAAATTCAAAAGCTTACAATAGAGTTACACCATGAACCACCGCACGTATATTTTGAATACCTCGCTGGCTCGCGAAATTATGTTCATTATGCAGAAATGTGAAATCTAACATTTCAGTGCTTGTGAATGTGAATTACTGCTATAAACGCGAATCACGTTTCATTCGACATAGGTTTGAAATTAAAATTAAAAATGCGCATTTAAACAGGCGTTTTCATTGATAAAGTAAAAATAAGACTTCTTGGAACATTTTCAATGTAGCCCCAACTTCTACACGCGGAGCGACGGCCAAAAATAGTTTTATTCAATTACGACAAACTTGACTCACAGATTCCGACCAATAAATAGAGTTGGACTTACTTTGAACTTGAATTTAGATACGTATTGGTTTGATAAATTAATCATTAAAATAAGGCCTTAAACAAAGAAAAATGGTCAGCAATTAAATATTCTTGTGTGGTGTTAAACCAATATTTTATTTAACAAACTAAACCTGATAGTTCCCTTTATAGTCATAATTTAAACTGACAGTATTAAAAAAGTATTTCAGCTTTTAGTAGTATAATAAAATGAAATTGCTATTTCCGGGTGCTTTTAGCTCTGATCTCCGTCAAACTATTTATCATCAATGAAAGTTAGCCGTCCGTCAAATTCTGCAACTGGCGAGCAATTCGTCGATATTGTGAATACAACATTGCTAAAGCTCCATACGATTCCTGCCCTACACTAATTGAATCAACACGAATATCCAACGATTTGAATCTGACTCGGTCAGACATCACGAGTCTTTCAAAATTTACTTTCCGAATGTTTTGATGCGGGTTATCCTAATCCAATAAACTTGAAGGCACCGAAATAAACCAAAGAGCCTTCGTAATGTAATAAAATTTACATATTAAGGTAAGGACAAGTCCAGTGAAGAGGTTGTGAGTGCCAACTGTGATAGGTGCGTAACCTGTGCGGTTACCCTTTTAAAGCTTTTACCAATCAAGTAGGCAGCCGGTGACCCAATAAATAATTAAATAATTCGCTTTCGGAGATCATTTTTAAATATAAACCCGAAACAAAGGGCGCTTTGATTTTAATACCGAACCCTTTTAACTCGACTTCGTAGCCGAAGGGTTTATGATTTAGAACACAGAGTTTATCAGCATTTTTACCCACGTATTTCGGAGATAAATTATATCGTTGTATTATTTTTAATATCAGATTTTTCATATGATTAATGAGCTGTAACACGAAATAATAAAAGTCTTTAGTGTTCAAAACCTGCTCAAATGCAAATGAGTGGGGAACACGATCGCGCTTCACTCTCATTTAGTAAGTGCACTCATGAATATGGATTAGATGAAATAGAGCAAACGAAGTTCTATCCTCCCCACAGAAATTATCCCCCAGTGCCGGTGCCCATTGGAAATAGACTTGTTC
Source organism: Emmelina monodactyla (assembly GCA_916618145.1). Classification (NCBI taxonomy): domain Eukaryota; kingdom Metazoa; phylum Arthropoda; class Insecta; order Lepidoptera; family Pterophoridae; genus Emmelina; species Emmelina monodactyla. The sequence continues at coordinate 5,843,596 of OU745304.1, read as the reverse complement.
CGAGAATGCCAATGTTACCAGCTAAAAATAAAACCTCTTTAAGTTTCGCTTCGAACGTAACCGTGAAGGTTAACTAAATACCAACCTCTGCAAATAACGCCAACACTACTAGTATACATCAAAACTATTTTTATAGATAACTAAAGGATCGCAATACAGGTTGTCGATAAAGTGCTTTGTTGAGAATTGTGAAGCAACATTTATTTATAGACGCCAGAAAACTCCACCTTCGTCGAGATAAGATTTGGAATAGTGTTCGAACGAGGTACTGAATTCAATAGAAACCTCTGCCGTTTCCTAACAAAACTTTGCCTATCATTTCAAAATATCGGGCAACTTATCTGCGTAATGCCTTCGCTGCTATCATATCGGTATAACCGTAATCACAATGTATGCTAACACTTATCGTACGTTAATTAAGAGATAACGGTTCATACTGATGAAGCGTTTGTCGCTGGCCACGCGTGGGTGGCGTCACCTCACTTGTAAATAACCCACCAAGTGCCGGGACGGTTGTAATTAATTCCTGCTTGTTACGTGGGAGACTTGTAATCAACCACTTGCTGTGGCATGTGCATATCAATCACAAATTAAACGAACTCATATTACATCAGCGTTTTTATTATTAAAGTTAAAAAAAGGTATTTTTTATAGGGGGAAACTCGTTCTATCTGAAAATGGGTTTTAAATCTAATATGAACAAGTAATACAACATATATCAAGTATACGAAAGTATTCTGTTGCCTGAAGAGAATGCAAAGTGGAAACATCGCTCGCCCTAAAGCTTGGTGTTCAACGTCAATTTAAAATACATTCTAAAACGATTATAACACAAGCTTTTTGAACGTTAATTTCAGTTTTCAATACCTCATTAATGTAAGATGTAATTTAACCACCAACAAACTAGAAAAAACTGTCAGCATAAGCTTAGTTCAGGACTTAACGAAATGTAAACATTGTAAAATTCATTGTAAAATACCTTAATGTTTCTGCATACGAGTGCTTCGCTTCAGAGATTCTCGCTGAACCGGCGCGTGAATGAAGTCCTAACTATACAAATGTTTGCTCCCGGGTGCACTCGGGTGAGCTCAAGTCTGTGTTGAGGCTTATAGGAACGAGAGACGACACGATGTAGGAAAATGCGCGGTATTCTATATTTTACTCCAGAAGAGCAATCGCTTAATGGAAGACTAAGCTGTGATGACGTTAAAAACAATATAACTATATTAAGATACTGCTATATTTTAGAAGATAATAATAAATTAGCATTTTAAATGCAAAACTAATAGTAAAATCTCAACAAAATATATGTTTGAATGATAAACATTTACTCAGTACAATAATAGGATTGTTTTGTGTTGACGTTATATGCAACCTTTTAAGTCACAATATGTACACCTTATTGAGAAAACTTATTCTTTTAAATACAAATTCTACAGTAAAACAGAAATAACATTCAAGAAGGTAATAAAATGTATTCCTCTTTTCTTCAGTGAAATATTGAAACGTGAGTATCATTAGATACTTCTGTAAATCCTAAAGGCGTGTGTATTGTATTTGTGTCAAAGCAAGCGACGTGGGCGATGACCTGGAAACCAGAGAGATTGTACTGATCGGCTGATACGATCTTTGATATTAAACATCGATTCCACGATCTACTAATAGCTTGTACACTTCAATAGTTTACGAAATGACATTGGAAGAAAGTTTACTTTTATATGTGTTAGCATTAGGGTACTTGTTCATTTTTTTATCAATTTAAGGTGTATGTTTTGTTTTTTTATAGGTTTTATAATGATATTGGAAATCAAAAAGAATCAAACTACGAATATGACAACTATTGTAGGACTTCTTATATCTGCGGTTTCTACCCGCTGCTAAATGTCTTGTCTCGTAAAGATGATATTTTTTCTACATCTAAACTCTGCATTGATTTATAAGAAGGAAAATCTAAAAACAAAGTCTTTACTATGCGTTTTAACCGAACGGGTCAGATAAGTAAGCTCCCCATAGACTTCGTGTTGGTAGTCGGATGCCGTGTTGTGCCGCCACAATACAGCAGTGATAAGGCTCTCCGGCGGAAGGTGATAAGGCTGCAGACGAGGTGAGTTATACGGGGTCGACTACCTGGGGAATAACTAGCAACTGTTAATAGCGTAGATAGGGTATACCTACAGACAGTGAATGGTTGAGGCTGTCAGTTTTCTTTCGGGTTAACATTATCCCTACTATAATATTATAAATGCGAAAGTAACTCTGTCTGTCTGTCTGTTACGCTTTTACGCCTAAACCACTGAATCGACTTTGATGACATTTGGTATGAAGAAAGAACTGAACTTGGAAAAGGACATAGGATACTTTTTACCGCGGGAAAACTTCTCATTTCCACGGGAAACCGACTTCCACGCGAACGGAGTCGCGGGCGGCCACTCGTTATTCATAAACGCACTTTAAATCTACATAAGCTTAAATTAGTTTTGTCTTTGTCAGCATTATGTGAAAGTTCACATATCTTAAGTCGGGTCGTATTTTTCTTTATGTTGATTTTAAATGTGTATAATGATATCAGGGAAAATTCTTCAAATTCATAAAATAATTCGAAATGTATTGTTTTACACAAAGTTAGTAATAAACGAACCAATAAAGAAAGCACACATATTTTTATTACCAAAAAAGTATCATCGATGTCGATGTCTACTTAATTTAAATTTGAAATTAAACTTTAAATTAAATTGATAGAAAGACGCTCGTAGGCGTGTTGATCTTTGCCTAACATCACATCGCAACAGACAACTTGTACAAAGTTTCTCCGTGCAACTCGAAGCAAACATTTTCGGGAGAAACCCAATTTGATTTCAACTTCAATTTCAAGATATACACATATCATATAAATAATATATATTTATTGAAATAATATCATAATATAAAAATATAAAAACATAGTTAGGTGTTAAAAGTTATATTTTTGGAAAGGATATTAATAAACATTTAACTTTACTTTTTGTAAGCATTCGCGTCATTAAAATATATTTTGTATGAAAACATCATTCAATTACAATCACAACAACTGCACGGTAGAAATAAAACGCTACCATTTTAATATTCGTTAAAGAATTCTGCAATTAGAATAAAGTACACCACTGCTCTTACATTTTTAAAGAACTTTTACAAAGTGACTTGAAAAAAAAAGCTACATTTTTAAAGACCATTTACAAAGTAAATCGAAAAAAAGCGAATAGAATTAATCCGCATTTAATTTCCGGGAAGAAAGATCGGAAGCTAAGCAATTCTTTTTACGAGTTCACGGATTACACCCAATAGTGCTGAGATATGTTTGTATTTGATATCGATCGATGACGTCATTGGTTGATGACGTCACAGATAACGTAGCCATGAGGGTTGAGGGTTAGTTGGCGGATTGTGTCGTGTGTTTGCATGGCAACAATAATATGACGTCATGGATTGATTGAACTTATAATTTGCGGTAGAAAATTATAGTTTTCTTTGAAATGACGAAAACAAACACAGTATTTAAGGATAATTGTAGTTTAAACGGAAACAGCTATAATATTTTCTTCTTGAATGATATGCTTAAAGTTATATATGGTTATTACACCATTCTAAAACAGTGTTCAGTATTCAAACTCTATATAAACCATGAAAGACGTCATGTCACTTTCAGAATGCAATATTTCCCGCGTCGATACGATCTCAGTAAGCGATCTCAGCTGTTCCCCGCAGCTGCAGCCGTTTGCGAAGAATGAAAAGATTCCATTGAACGAATGAACGATATAATAAGATGTTCGTTCGCGGCCATCTATCAATTTTAACATACATTCGTGTGGAGTCCCAATCAATCACTGGCGAGCTATGAAGTAGGCGTACCCCTCCCCCCTCACCCGACTACCCACCCCGCTTACCTCACAGCACTCCTGACGCCCCCGCAGCTTTATGATATCCTGGTTTACTTCACAAACATTGATAGGTCAAAATTGTAGACAAAACAATACTAATAATCATAGTCGTGATTCTGGTAATCAGATAATCAAAACGTGATTCGATTCAAAACTGTATGGACAAATATAGAATCTGTAATTTAAGTTAAGTATGTTTGGGCGTCGTTATCCTTAATGTTTTTTGACACAATCCATATTGAATTATGATTGATGGATCGTTTTACATTTGCTTGGTGTGATTCTATGTTGTTACGTTAATAGTATGTAAATATTACAAGATTTAATATTATTATTACGCTTTAGCCTCAAAACGATATTAAAAAACCTGGAACAAGTTCAGCTACTTAATTCTTTGAAACATGGGTTTCAAAGTAAAAGTCTCCCATTATTTACATATCGTTTCGTGACCCATTTCTAAACAAACCATTTTGAGAACGCAGTCATAAACTTGTGTGATATCTACAATCGCAATGCAGATAAAACTTTTAGCTATTTACACAATTTATGGAAACGTCAAGGTGTAAACTTTTTCCTTGAGTTGTAACTTTTTAAATACGTACACTCAAAGTCGTAAAGAAGTTTTTATCGTGAGGAATATGTCTTGGCGTGTATTTATGGTCTGCTACGGTGAGGCTACGGACTACGGTGCTACGAATGTGCTACAAAACATGCTACGGTTTAACCTACTGCCCGGGCTATATTTAGAACTACAAAAATAACACCACAGCGAAAATAGTCTCGCATTTAGTACAATTGTAGCTATTATTTTTAATAACTGTTATTACTGCATTACAACGCTTCATCGCGGGAAACGTTATGTTTTTCGAGTTTTCTTTTTGTGTTATTTATTTTAACTTTGGGCTGTTATTTCAAGCCCTTAGTTCGCAGGTTGGTTTTTGCTGAAAGTTTTTGCGTGCGCAAATGTCTTTAAAAAAAATACGTGGTGTTGGGATTTTGTTGTTCACCATTATACTTATTCTCATAAAGTATAATGGTGGAATAAAATAGATGATGTTGGTGGAATAGAATTGCAATCTAGAATTGAGTTTATCCCCAGGAAGCAGTGGGTAGTAAGTAATAGTGGTGGGAGTCCCCGGTCGCTGACACACATCACTTGATCTCGAGAGCAATAGTCACGTCGGAAGTGTTACCACTATTTTAAAACTTTAAAACAAAATTCAATTGCAAACAATTGCTTACTACAACAAATTGTGTAATTCAAATTAATTGTCATATGCCGCTGTTTTCATGCGATAAGAAGCTTTTTTTTCTTTCACTTTAACATTTTACAAATACAAAATTATATGATATTTTTGGAATTTCAGTACGCCTTAGTTTCAAATGTTACTGACCCCTGTCGAATAGCTCCTCCTACGCTCTATAATCTACTTACCACCTACATACTGTACCTCTCAGGTAATACTGTTATGTTTATTTTTATTTAAATATTCCTTTGCACTGACAATTTTGGTTTTAATAAAATTTATAATTATTTTCTAATAGCAATAATCATATATAAAAAAAAACATTATTTATATAAGTAGCAACCCTGATGAATACCTCAAAGGGACCAGCAACAAACGTCGCGTCGATCAATTTAGTGCGGCCGTGCCTTATCGACATCGTAACTTCTAAAGCGCCTGCCCTCACGAATTCGGCTTAACTTTGTTATTTTAATAACAAATCGACGTATCGGTGTCATCTGCGGCCAATAACGGACCTCCGTGGAGTTTGTAGGCAAATGAGAGACTTGGTGACAAGTCACAGTGTTGGTGCAAACGGTTCTTATGAAACAACTAGTAGCCGCTCGCGACTCCGTTCGCGTAGAAGTCGGTTTCCCGTGGGAATGCGAAGTTTTCCCGCAGTAAAAAGTTCACTTAATTCTTTCATACGTATATTTTTGGTATCTAGAACCGTTTTCGCAGCGCACGCAACGGAAGCCCTCAAAGATGAATAATTTTCCCCGTTTTTTTTCATATTTTCCATTATTTCTTCGCTTTTTATAGTTGCAGCTTGATGTTATATAGCCTAAAGCCTGCCTCGATAAATGGTCTATTCAACACAAAAATCATTTTTAAATTCGAACCAGTAGTTCCTGAGATTAGCACGTTCAAACAAAAAAACAAACAAACTCTTCAGCTTTATATTATTAGTATAGATAAACGGGAGTTTAGTTGGACAATTTACGTGATGTTTTAAGTGGCTGACGGACGGGTGTATACGGTTTAATGAAAATATTGGGCAGAATTATTGAAAAATAGTAAAAGTAAAAAAATGATTTTAGGATAATTTCTTTTCAAGCCTGATAATCTTAAAGTATACAAGCGAAGACGCATTAATGTAGCCCCCTCTAAAATTACAAAATAATCACGGTGTGTAAGCTCCAAATATCTTTTTAAACGCTGTAAACTGTACTTAAAATGCTTCATTTTTGGTTAAGTAGGTACTTCAACACTGTTTCAAAAACTTCATTTGCATATCAAAACGTAGGAACAACGTGAAACGAAACGCAATAACAAAGAGCCGGAAGCGATCGACACTGTGAATTCATTTTCATCGGTGACCCTTTGATTTCCAGCAATTAATTTAAGAGTTTTACATACACGTGCAAACGCTTTATTTTTATAACATTGCTTTATATTCATACTAGTGTACATACAACAACCTAAAGTTCATTATGGTAAAAATATTGTTCAATTAAACACATTAATTTTAAAATAAGGAAAAAATATGTAAATAATGTCAAAACATTTTCAAAATCCGTATCGTATTGAAATACTTCTGAAGAAGGAATACGAAGATGACTAAGCGTACAATAACTATGTGCAATCCAAACTTGTATTAAATATAAACAGTGAAGTTAGTTTCAAATCCACTCTCACACTGGGCTCTGATCCCACTATGTTATTCCATATATCAATTCAGCTTGTATCAAATTCCACTGGACAAACTCGTATTGAATACAGATCTGTCTATGTCAATATTGGCCGCAGTGTAGGCTTTTACAACAGTCATAAAAATTTAATGGACCAGCAAGACACGGTCTGGGATAAACTTTTGTTAATAAATCGTGTTTTAGAAACTAAATTGTTATAAAATACTAATTTATGTAAGCTTTAGTAAGGCTAATGAAAGAGGTAATTTGGGTAAATAATTATCCGGTCAACACTCAAGTTCATAAAAACAATTGTAGCTAAAACTACTTATTGTATCACCTACGTTTACGTGAATTATACCCAACAATTCGACTAACAAATAAATCTATAGATTTATTACGAAATCGAAATAAGTCATGTACAAACACAATGGCGTCAATCCCATTCGGATTACTTATCATTGCAAGCCACTCTTCGCCAATCGGCTTTTTGGAGGTTGTCAAAGGTTAGCAGGCTCAATTTCAGTGATTTGTGGCTTGTGAGCGCTCGGATTTGGCTGTCAATATTGAATTCGTTGTGGCAAGAATACGGGAATATATCAGAGTTTTGGTCACCACAGTCCGTTGGCGTTTCCGGGATTCAAATTCGACGTTTGCTTTTTATTGAAGCCACAGATCACCCCCTAATAGATTCCGCATGTTCGTACATTTGCGTTTCATCAGGGTCACCAAAAGTTGAAGTGAGGGGGAGGAAGTAATGACATTCTGATTGGCTAGTTCAAAAACGTTCTAAGATGCACCCGTCAAATAGTGATGAAATAGTGATGTAAGTATTCGATAAAAGTATCGATAAATTATAAATATCGTTTAATAAAAATATCGACAGATTTACTTTTACCTGGTCTATTGGCTTTCAATTTTTTTTATTATAATAAATGAGACTATTAATGTTGAGCCCAAATAAGAAAAGTACCGACCAACAAAAAAATTTTTTGCACTACTAATTTTTGGCTCAAGTTTGCGTGGGTTTGCTTTCTTATTTATAAATGTTAGATTCAGAGTAAATATGTTTTACCTAATTAGAGGGTGCTACATAATATCTAGTTTAAAATTTGGTTAAAAAGTTAAGCAACCTCTTTTTACGAAAAATATCGATAAATCGACAGCGTTGATGTATAACTTTCAAACTCTAATATTACTCGGGTAAATTCGTGCGTCTTTAAGAAAATGAGATGACCGTATACATATTTGTTCTGACAGAAAGAGATATCCTTTGTTTGTTTACAATAAATAAACCAACGCAAGTTGAACTCCACAAAAACTAATTTTCGATGCACAAATACGCAGTGACGCGGATGCGTACGTGTCTGACGGTTGGTCATGACTAAATCAAAAAATGTAGGCGTGGCTTGCACTATGATTTAAATCGCATAGTGGCGAAACATAGGTCGTCGCCTCTAATGCGGAATCTATTAGGGGGTGATCTGTGATTGAAGCAGTGGTCTATAATTTTGACGATAGTTATAGTGCGAGTTAGTTGTCAGTTCATTGAATTCAATGTAATTATCGCGGCAATGTTTTAATTTTTTTACGATAGTTAAAGTGAAAGTTAGTTGTTAGTTCATTGAGTTTCTGCCATCAATGATGAATTAGATTTTTGCTAGAATACAGGAATAAATCAATTTGGTCACCACAGTCCGTTAGCGTTTTAAGCCCGGGATACACGAGGCTAGTTTTTCAAGCTAGGATAGCAAGCTAGTGTCAGTAAGCTAGCAAACTAGTACTTCTGGCTTCGTGTAGACAAAACTAGCTTCATTTATAAGCTAGTAAGCTAGTTGACAAGCCAGGACAGTTTTAAATAGGATGGCTAGTAGCGCCCCCCACCACTGATTTTACTATCCTGGCTTGTGAACTAGCTTCATGTGGCCGGCAAAGCTAGTTATCAGTTGACTCGTAAGCAGTAACCACGTGTTTTTTTTTGTATGGTCACCTCGGTCACAGCAATGAGAACTAGCTTGCTATCCTAGCTTGAAAAACTAGCCTCGTGTATCCCGGGCATTAGGGACTAAAATTTGACATTTGCGTTTAACGAGGTAGTTGTCAAAAGTTTTAAGGATAGTTATAGTGCAAGTTACTTCTCAGTCCATTGAATTTATTCACACAATACTTTTAGGGATTAAAATATGACATTTGCGTTTTACTGAGGCAGTATTCTATAAATTTTGACGATATCTTCAGCGCAAGTTGCATTTTATTTCATGTAAATACTGAATTCATATTTTAGAAGGAATACCAGAATTAGTCACAACAGTCTGTTAACGTTTTTAGGATTAATATTTGACGTTTGCATTTAACGAGGCAGTGTTCAATAAATTTAACGATAGTTTTAGTTACCTCTTAGTTCGTTGAGCTCATGTCGCAAGTTAACGAACATTGTAGCAGAAGTCGCCTTCGCGATGGACACGTACTATCTGGAACAAAAATACAATTAATTTTACATTTATTGTTTTTGACTCAAAATTACCGAGTTAACTTAATTCGGCCTTGTTGCAAGAGTATTTGCAATTAACTAATAACATTACATTACTTTCAGAATATCTGATGCTCAAAATACAATTTAGCATAGTAGTCTCGTAAAACTTCTCTAATTACAGAATAAACATATTTCTAGTTAAACAAAAAGCTTTCCCAAGGCATAAAAGTGTCCCTTCACATTGCTTATACTTTACCCAACATTAGAACCGTTATAACTTATCGCGTTATGAAACTGGAATAAATATCTGGCTGGTAATAACGTTGGCGCAGATGAGAATAATGCAATCTTCCACAAAAGGGCCGCGATGGCGCCTACTTACATACAAACTCGCCCTTAACTTTAATGAATAATTTTATAAGCGGCAAGGACGCATTCGATATTCCCGCCATTTTCCTTAAGTTCCCGCGAAAACTAACGTAACAATTCTGTGGGGAAAAACAGCGTCGCTTGGTTAGTAGGATTAACATTGAGATTGTAAATAACTAGCGACCCGCCCACGTTTCGCAATGGTGTATTTTTGCCCGACTTGATCACGAATCATTGAATTTGGCTAACTTTACGAAACTTTTTTTTAATGTTCCATTTTTACGAATTTAAATAAACAAATAACCTAAAAGATGGAAAAAACCGCATCAAAATCCGTTACGTAGTTTTGGGGGAGATAGCGAACAAACATACAAACAAACAGAATTAGCGACTTGGATTTATACTATGTAATAATAATAATGGTGGACAATTGGTAGCTGATATTGTATATAAATGTTTCAATTTAGCTCAATTTAATACTTTTCTAGTTAAATAAGTTTGTAATTCCACCGCCAAATTCGAAGCAAATATTTTTTTTATTTATAAACTAAAGTGAACGCGTCTAGGACCTACCTCAACAGTGTGAATATTTGTAACGAGTATTTTCTCCTGTCTTTACTTATGTTTTGTCCCAATTAAGAACAGAGGAGTAAAAGTTTCAACAAAAGGAAAAAAGTCTAATACATAATAAACATTACAAATATTATAAGGTTTGAAACATATCAAATGTAGCATTTATAGTTGGTGTTATTTATTACATGAGAAACTGATCGAAAACGAACCTCGGGATATTAGAAACCTTTTGGCTCCTTTGAACCGGCCCCTGTCGAAAGCTGAACCTTTGATATAAAGGTAGCCACTGTGTAGCTATAACGAGTGATGGAAAAATAAAATATCGATTCGCAATGCCTATAAAAGAACAAGGTTCTCGTTAGAAAGGGAAGAAATGTATTTTTGTTTAAAAAATAAAAAGCTAAGTACCAGTAGTTGTTAAGAATTTAAAGCTTCTCATCGCTTCGGTGAGTTGCACAATTACCAGAAAATACCGGTTAAATACATTGCAAATAAAACCCTTCTTAACAAAATAAATAGTAAATCAGCTAGTTCATGTAAAAAAGAGTCTCGCCTACTTCCGCTGTAATTCACGCAACATGGCGACTCTTCCGGTGTTGAAAATGGTGATTAACAGATTAAATCTTTGTGACAAAACCCATTAATTAAATTTACGGAAGAAAAGGTTTATTTTTGTCTCTATCACTCTCTGTTCTATGTATTGTAACCGACTTCAAAAAGAAGATTCTTAATCCTATTGCTATATTTGTTTATTTGTTCATTTTCAATTAGTATAGTTTTGATTGCGACCGCAGCTCGGTATCCGATTCATTTCCCCGTCGAGTCGGAGCCGGCTTTCATTGCAATCGACACTGTCACTGCACATGACAAACCAATAACCTGAGCTCATCTCTTCCGCTGCCCATTTTAAAGTATTTTAATTACCAAGCCTTTTTGTACGTGTCGCACAACGTTCGTTACATTGAAGCCTTTGATCAACTAAAGCTTCAAACTCACAGGCACAGCACCGCTGACAAAGTGGCCTACTAAGCTTTGAAGTGCTGTTTTTAAAACACGACGACTAAAGCCTGCAGCTAATCTGCTCGCGACACGGAATTTCAAAGAACTATCCAATATTAAATTAACGACTTAGATATCTGCGACTTATTTACGATGACTGGGTGCCTACAAAGTAAGCCGGGCTATATAAAGATGCAGTAAAATTATGATTGAGTAAGCTACAAATTTCGCTGCAATAACATTTTGATGTGTGTTGGTGGTTTTATAGTTGTTCTGCAAACAATCAAGCAAGTCTTTCTGAGAAGTGTACGTTTCAAGTTGAAATTGTGAGGAGAACAAAACAAAGCAAACTGAGAAAGTGTTAATTAGGGAGTGAGGGGGGGGGTGTTAAAGCTGCCGCTCGCAGGCTGTCTTCAGCTAATAAAGAACGGGATTAAGCTTCGCTTCCCTTTACACTCGTGTACGGAAATTTTAAACGGAAGATACCGCGTCAGGTAGCTAGTACCATATAATACGGAATACTGTGCTCCTATTTCAAACAATATAAGAATGTGTACACATTGAAAGCACCATTTAAATGCAATATCGTAAATAACATCTATACAAACTATAACGATATTTAGGTAACAATTATTTTACCAACTACAAATTTTATTATCGAGTGAAATATAGTATGTTAATTCAAACTGAAAACACATTTATGACCCAAGTTTATACGTTTATTTTGTAGGTTTCCAAAGTAGATGAAACTCTGTCAAGGTCCTTTAAATGAAACGTAAAATAAAACGACTTAACAAGAACTAAATCATTTAAAAAATCCCCATAAAGATATCAATGGTCAACTATCTTAATCTGGACTAAGTGAAAGGACATATCTGTCCATTATCACGAGGTGTAGGCAAACAGGAATCGCGTGAGGAGACACATTTGCCGCTGGTTTATACTCAGGGGCCAAATGTGGGACACGTCACAATCTGATCACCTAAATACAAGAGACAGATCCATTTACGGGCCTTTAATTTGAAGTGATTACGTAATTACCGCGTTTATACGGGCAGTAAAAGACTCTTTATTATCGTAAGTGTGGGTCGATTGTGACAAATAACTTTATAAAGTTCAATTGTTGTACACTTTAAATTATTAAAGCTTTTAAATCGATTAGGTAGTATCGTATATGCAATATTGATTAAATTTTATTTGTCGAAGTAAGTCCATAAACTTCTTTACCTACATTTTTATGATCGCAGCTACCACATTCGAACATTGCAATAAAGCGCATTCCACTGCTCAGCAGAATCCAATCGCGCCAGACAGTCACTTAATACTTATCACTTTGCTTTTATTTGTTCCCAAATATTGTTTGAAAATTGTGATTCGATTCGTCCAGCGAGCAAAAGAAGTTGCCGAGTTATAATAAGTTTCGATCGATCTGAAATACCAACGAGAGAGAGTAGAATACGAAGAATGGGTTGCAACTGTCTCAAAGAATCAGGCTAACTTGGGTTAATGTCAATACGAATAGGTCATTGTGAAACTTTCGTATAGTAAAATTAAGTTTACGAACCATTTGAGACTAGTGAAGTTTAATTAACGTTTTTATTTCCAACATGCAGAAGAGAAAATGCACTTCTGTTTTGCTAACGTAGTTTTTTATATGTCTCGGTAATTGAAGCTTTAAAAATTAAAAATGTACTTACATCTCGAAAAATTGTAAAAAATATCATCACAGTTTTCTTTAAGCTTTTTAGATTCAAATAACATAGATGAATACTAAATCAGATACGTAATTGTCGATACAAAATGCTAGTAATTGAAACGGCCGTTAAGTACCTACCTAGCAAGGCAAAATAACGGTAAGTAATAATTTGCAAGCAGTTTGTAAGTAACCACGACGGTGTCCTTCACCGCTCCATTGTCTGTTCTTCGTCGGAAACCTTAATTTATCGATTAGCAGCTATATGCAGAACGAAGCTTCGTGATTGCAATATGTCATCAAATCGTTAGGAAAGTGGATAGATTACAACCGGACCACTTATACTAATTCTATTAAACGTAGGTTAGCCTTTATTGCGAGGGCAGGATTAAAACTCGTTACATAATAGATAACTAGTGGCCACGCCGAGCTTTGCACGGGTACAGTTGGAGCATTCAATCAATAAATGTTTGGTTTTGAAGATTATTTATTACAAATCATTTGCACTTATAAACCTAATTAAAATTATTTTAGTTTATATTGAAAACTAAATCCATAGCGTGGTTGAGATAATGTTAATGTTACACATCAACTTTGATTTATACTTTTTAAATCTATACTTATAATAAATCTGTAGAGAGGTCAATTCTGTACATGAAATATATTTCCAAAATAATTATCAGGGGGTGATTAGGGATCGATACTGATGCCAAAAATGTAATCAGTAATTTTTTTGTCTGTCTATCTGTATAACTGTTATAGAAACAAAAACTACTCGACGGATTTTAACAATAATTTGTACAATATTATATTTCATACTCCTGAGCTGGTTATTGTATAGGTACTTTTCATTACGCTACAATCAATAGGAGCAGAGCGGTGAAGGGAAATATTGGGAAAACGGTAGAAGTTACTCAATTTTTTAGACTTTCGTCGCGTGTGCAACTTTAATAGTTAAAGCTACACAAAAATCATGTATGACGGAAATATTTTCCTTAAAATTATATAAATAAACCCACGACAGCATATGTCTATCTTTTATGGTTGACTTGCAATAACACGTGTAACTCCCGATAGCTTAGCAGTTCAAAGCTTTCTAAATATATATGTCTACTCTTACGTTTATAACACTCTCAGTCATCCCTAATTAAAAAAATTATTAACATTATTAACTATTCCATAAAAATAATGATAGTAATTGGTATAGAAACACCAATACATCAAATACGCACGTACAAATAATAAGCCGTCGCGCGTGAATACTGAATCATGCTATCCTAATAATATTATCAACGTGAAAGTTTGTAAGTATGTATCGATGTATGGATGTTTGTTACTCTTTCACGTAAAAACTACTGGACGGATTTGAATGAAACTTTACAGTAAGATAGGTTATACATCAGAATAATATATAGGGTACCTTTTACCGCGGTAAAACTTCTCATTCCCACGGGAAATCGACTTCCACGCGAACGGAGTCGCGGGCGGCCACTAGTAATAAATAATATTTGTAATGCCGTGCCATGATGATCAAGTCTTGACTTTGATATATTTCGAAAAGAGTCGTCTTAAGAAGGTATACATATTTACTTAGCAAACATTATTGCAATCTTTTAGTTTTTACGTCGTCAGAAAACATGTAAGTATCTCATACTGTCGTACCTACTGTACGTTGAATTGTCCGCTTATTTGTCGTAAGGATAACCTTCTTTGAACGAAGACCCGAAGATGAGCGAGGAGAGACGGATCATAAGCTTTGTCCACCACTTCAAAGCACATAGTAACTTTGACAACAAACGCTCGAGCGTTTTTATTAACTTTCCAGCAATTTTCTACGGTGTTTTAATTAAAAATTAATCAATGTAGACGTTAAGTTTTTAACTGTTGTTTCGCTTTTAAATACTTATGAATTGTTCGACACTTTAATATTGAAAATAAACATAGTTATCAAGCGTAATTAGGAAGTAAAAAAGTATAAACAATAAGTTTACAAAAATCATTTTTGTAAACAAGGTATTTTGGCAACTTTTCATCGTTCTTGCAAGTCACAGAAATAATCAATCTACTATATACCCACAAAAAACTGGAATGTTAAACAATCGTGACGTTCGTTATAATGGGTAGACCGGTAGATCAAACACCATAAATTTATTGATCAATGGGTACAGAAAATCAGGGATGGAACAAGCACGTCAAAATTTTAATTTCAGCCTTTCTAAATTATCATAAATCTAATAAAATATTCAAACTACAAACCAACAAAGAGCATAAAAAGGCGGCGTCTTGCAAACCATGAATAAGCTATCATTAGTCTACTGTTTGATAGTTATATGATATTAATTTATGCTCGTGATCGTTTACTTCACTCCGAGAAACGTTACGTCCCGTTCTTTCCAAATCGATTCGTGGCTATTCTCCTACGCGTTTAAAGGTGTAAGTTCATTTTAGAAACAAAATAAACTAAATAAGAAAAAACGCAAAGACTCAATATGAGCAAGACTATATGAAACGTATCTATTGATTTAATTAACTATACCTACATAGTTTTAAAATTTCACGCTTGTTTACTCTTTTGGTAGCTCAAAAAGTGTAAATAGTAACAATAATTTGTAGTTCAAACAGCAAACGATAAAGTGAGTCTAGACATTTTCTCCTCTTTGCCTTTTACCGGTTACGTTAAATTTTATGGATCATTTACATTTTACTGCCTACACCGAACAATTTGATAAATAATGTTTCTCAGTATACTTGTTTCGAACTAATTTTTTTCAAATCAATATTACTTTCGTTATAATTCCGTTGCTAATTTATTATATGCTTGGGCTTTGCAAATCAGCAGTCACCTGCATTATTAAGGCATCACATCACATTATTTCATATTTTAATATCAATAAACTGTGTCAGATTTTACCTCAACACAAATGGGTTGAGAAATCAGTCAAGTGGAAGAAGTAATTTGAAATTCATATAGGTACTTAATGGGGACTTCAAAAACATTTGGGTAAACATTCTTGTAACATCAGTACATGCTATTTTTAAACAAAAATGAGCACCAACGTGGACGTAATATTGAAGATATATAACATAAGTATTTATATTAAGTAAACCATCAGTAAAAAGCAGCAACAAACTCGAATCCAAATACACTCTTAAAACTTTCCAAGTCTTGTAAACTAGCCAATCCGAGTCGATTCTAAACTTATATATAAAGTAGTGCAGAAACTAAAATCTAGCTGTAAGTATATAGTTAGGGTGGAGACGTGATCGCGGGGCTGACAGAGGCACGTTCCGCCTCGGGTTGTCGACTGCGATAATCGATACTGCATCGATTCAAATGCAATAATACATTCTAGCATTAAACGAGTAGGTACTCTCCAGACTTACAAAGATTATTGACTGAGAAATTATATTTGAATACGTAATATTAGCATGTTACTCATGTTTGTAGTTAGTATCATATTTAACAAATATTTTTGCGTTTTTGACATCATAAAAGCTTTTTTAACCGGCTGTCCCATAACTATCCTCCAAAATAAATTTTATGTAGAAAACCATGTCGAATTTGTATTAAATTACAATGTAAGTCCACTAATAAAATGCAGTATACAGTTTGTACAAAGAATAATTTTCCTGAAAAGCGAATAACTCTCTGAAAGTAATAGCAGCGTTGAAGTATAAACTTCTTTTTTATCGAGTTCCGGGAAACCTAGGAAATCCTAGAGCTTTATTTAGTGCAACTGTGTTTGATTAGTAGCGTTCAAAGGATTTAAAAGCAAAATACATTTTAATTATAAACTATTTTTCTTTAAACATAATATCAAATAAATGAAACATTAATGTGCTTGTTAGTAACTAGTTGAAATGTTTGTGATTTACAAACTACTTACAAAGTCTATAATTGTAAAAGTAAAAACAAAGTGTCAACATGCCACCAAGAAACTATCCTTTTGAATCAAAACCTTGTCGCTTCAATCGGGTTATAAATAAAATAATCGATACAAAGTAACGGTTTTCTACAACACTTTCCGCTCCTAAAAGATACCTTACCGAGGTGACAAAATGTTCAAACCATAACACTAAAATAAATAGTAATTTACTTAAATCGTTTGAGGTGGAGAATCGAAATTGTAAAACAGCAATTATTGAATTGTATTTTCACATGCAATTGTTTCGAACTTTACGACAAAGTTGCAAGGCGGTTTATAGCTTTCGTGATATAACTCAGAGGATTTAGATCAAGTGTTACGTAAGGATGTTACACCGCTGATGTATAAATTCCAATGTTAACTTAACGTTTTCGTAGATATATTTATGGTTACTTGTTGATTATTTTTACATATGTTTATAACAATATAATTTATATATGTGTATTACAAAGATGTATAGTTAGTACTTTTTTTTACTTATTTTGCTTACACTCGTGCAGCATTTTAATTCCTCAGAAGAAGAGTGTGCGGCTGTCACCGCGGCGGTGGCACTAATGCAATTATTGGAAAGCGATCACATGAGAATACGTATAATTTTCTCTTTCAACAGCTTTGCACGCTCAAAGAACTTCTTCCATTTCGGCAGTATTCAATTTACATACCGCGGCTATATTAATATACCTACTCTTAAATATATTTTAAATCGACTCGATATTCTTTCGTCGAAACCTAACTCAAAACCTAGCTTTAGAAATCTTAACATAGATAGTATCAACAAAAATATCCAAACTACTTTTGAACTTGCTTACTTTAGATGCCACATTTATTGCTTACACATATACTCACAACAAGCGATGCCTTGGGTTTATTTTGTTTCTAATTCTCTATTTTAAAGCTCTAATAAATTTCACATAATTCAATTTGGTATGAACCTGGGATGTTTTAACTTCGTTTGCATGGTGCATATCTTAGTAACTTAAACTGAAAAATGTTTTACGAAAACCCCTTTATCTGACTTCCCTATCTTTTCTTATTCCGCAAGACTTCGAACGCTGATACATTCCATTTTCTTCAAATTGGAACAACTATACAGAACATTCGTAAGTTTGTTGCAAGCTACTCGTATTTGATACTCGTGTAACTCGGACAAGGTAAGACGATATATTTGGCTTTGAGTCGAACGCCTACTGACTAAGACAGTTCCACATAAATTGCATTCTCTATAACTGGAAAAGTTCTAGAAGAATGGAAAGTTTTTAATATTATTCCGTCTTCGTGTTATATGGTTCATGCATGTGTCTAACATTTCAAAGTGAGATATTTGCATATGAATTCAATTACCTTTCTCACTGGTTCTAGCAGTTAGCCGTTTATAACTTGTTTACGTTTCTTTAAACGATGCGATCATAATTTTAAGTAAAATATAAACATTTATATATGTTTATAAATAAGTTTAATTTAATCGTTATTTCCCCCTTGGAACCGATTACCGACGTTTATCCCTCTTCGTCGTGAAATGACAAAGAAATTTCTCTGTAGACAGTTCGAAATCTTCCGAAATGGGAAAATAATTTAAAATGAACAATCGGTATTTTGACAAGATAATGTAACTGCATATAGGAAATCGATTTTTGTGAGAAAATAATAAAATTGGTTAAAATAATGAATTTGTTCTATAAAGAGTAAATTGGCTTGTTTTCGTTTTTAAAAATAGATTGGCCTCTGATGGGCAATGGGAAAAATAAGCATTTTTAGTACGCTCAAATATGTAGTATTTTGTAAATTTATGATATGTATGTATTTATTGTATTTATGTATATGTATGTTTATGTATGTATAATATGCACCTATCTAATTCTTTCACTTTTCTTTTCTTTTACCTACCTAAGGTATGTCGGGAAAAATAGCTTAAAGCTATAAGACTACCTTTTGCCTGTGTTTTATTTAAAATTTTCTGTTATTGTTTTTATTTTATGTGCAATAAAGAATATTTGAATTCGTAGTAATATTTTGTTACTAGAAAAAAAAAACTTCCTTTCTAACCAGTTACAAAACACAGTTACGTAAGCGGCCGAAAGACAAACTAAGCCTCTAGATTTTTCATTTGATAATTTCATAACCATGATTCATTTACTCAATTTCAAAATAATCTCAAAAATTTGTAATTTTATAATATTAAAATATTTAACTCGGAAAAATATACCGGGTGTCCAGGAAACAATGGATAAACTATGAAGGGCTGATAGTAGAACTAAAGGCAAGCCTCAAAAATAATTGATAAACAGTATAACCCTTACACTGCTAAAAATATGGCGCTTTAAAAAAAAACTTCATATTTTTTTGACTGTGTTCATATTTTTACTCGTAACGAGGTCAAATCACTTAATACCATCATTATTTCTGTGCTAAAATAATTAATATTAACCGCATCAGTGAATAACTACCAAATAAAATAGCTAACTAAAGTATTTTTCTCAAAAATTAATGTTAAACTTTTGATTTGTGTAAAATTTCTAAAGAAATATTTTTGATGTGGAACTTTGAACAGCTCTGGTGTAAAAAAATAATATGAAAGCAACAGTGGCCAATGATTTCCAAATATTCCTGGTTTAATAACGTTTTCAAAAAGATGTAATATGTCGTTATTGTAATGAAAAAATATTGAACTAATGGTATTAGTGTTTAAAATGGGATAATTATTTAGTTCTAGCTAAATTAAAAAAAAACAATAAAACTAAAGAAATATGATTTTAAACTGATATTAATTGCAAACACATTGGAGTAATTGAGAGCAACTGTTCAAATTGTCTGTCCCCATCCTGATGCAGGCCCTACATTTACGAATAAAGGATCTTCAAAGAAATCAACTTAACAGGAGAAAGTGATCCAAATTTTCTTCAAAATGACTTACCCAATTTATTGATAGACGTGCCCGAAGAGCTTCGCGACACATATTGGCTTTAAAATGAAGGCTGTCTAGCACACTATGCTGTTGCATTATGTGCATACTTGACGAAACCTACCCTAACAGGTAGGTAGGCCGCCTAAACCTAAACGCTTTGGACTTTTTTACTGGGGGTATTTTAAGGAAGAGTTTTACCGGCAACCAGTAACTTCATAAGAAGATCTACGAGCTCGTGTTCAGGCCGCTGCAATCAATGATCGACGAAACACGCGATTTTTTTGAAGATCCTTTTTTCGTAAATGTAGGGCCTGCATCAGGATGGGGACAGACAATTTGAACAGTTGCTCTCAATTACTCCAATGTGTTTGCAATTAATATCAGTTTAAAATCATATTTCTCTAGTTTTATTGTATTTTTTTAATTTAGCTAGAACTAAATAATTATCCCATTTTAAACACTAATACCATTAGTTCAATATTTTTTCATTACAATAACGGCATATTACATCTTTTTGAAAACGTTATTAAACCAGGAATATTTGGAAATCATTGGCCACTGTTGCTTTCATATTATTTTTTTACACCAGAGCTGTTCAAAGTTCCACATCAAAAATATTTCTTTAGAAATTTTACACAAATCAAAAGTTTAACATTAATTTTTGAGAAAAATACTTTAGTTAGCTATTTTATTTGGTAGTTATTCACTGATGCGGTTAATATTAATTATTTTAGCACAGAAATAATGATGGTATTAAGTGATTTGACCTCGTTACGAGTAAAAATATGAACACAGTCAAAAAAATATGAAGTTTTTTTTTAAAGCGCCATATTTTTAGCAGTGTAAGGGTTATACTGTTTATCAATTATTTTTGAGGCTTGCCTTTAGTTCTACTATCAGCTCTTCAGAGTTTATCCATTGTTTCCTGGACACCCGGTATATGTTTATATAACGGGTGTAAAAAGACCACTTCCGAAGCCTGAAACCATGTATTCTTGAGCCTCAATAAAAACTAAATTCACTAACAGCATACCCAGAAAACTCAATTTAAAAAAGTTATTAAGGATCGAAAAGTCATATTCGCCGCTTGAAATCATCGCTCGCATATCAACTGTCGGTTCAGGTGCGATTATTTACATTGCAAATTAAATTAAAACCCTATTTAATTTGAAATCATCAACAAATCTGATAGTATTTATGCAATTTTGTAAAGTTAATTAAGTTTTTTTTTTCCGTAATTATAAAATTTTTTTTTTGCTCACAACGTATCCAGTACCCCTCCAGCAATGCCCAGTTTTTGTTTTCGGAAGTGATATTTTACTATTAGTACCTATATGTTGTAGTAAAGAATTGGTTTTAACGTAAATGCTCCTATTAACGACCTACTAAAATTTGTACTCTATTACCGACCTATTTTTTCAATCACTCATATTAGACTTAATATAGATTCCATAAAAAAAATAACTTAAAAATTTGGTTGGTAGTTTTAGTGGTCAACAAACAGAGTAAATTTGTCTTGTCTAAGTAACCAATGTTAGCAATAATTTGACATTAAATGAGTGCCGCTCGACACTGACGCACTTTCCATAGTGACGCGTCTCCAGCCTCGTAAGCACACCGAAATATTACTTAAGGTAAATAAAAAACTTAAAGTTGATTTATCTGCTTGCTATCACATATCACATAAAAACTATAATACATATATTCGTTTTCGAAATTTCATTGAATTTAAACATTTTTGTTGGTTTTTTTGGCATAAAATCATATCTTAATGAAGGGCGGTAATAGGATCCAAATTTCATAACTTGACTCTATTAACGATCCGTGGCGTTATTAGAAGTTTGTAATTTTCATATTTGATTCTATTACCGACTCACAGCTGAAAAGAAATAACAAGAACCATTTTTATAGAAACATGTAACCGCATAGGCGCAAGCACTATACCTCTGCTCAACTAGAAGCTGCGCTGCTAGCTGTAAATGAAGGAAGCAGGATATACGAAGCTTGAAGACCTATGGCATACCGAGAAAAACTACCGTGACAAGACAAATAATAAATATACAAATGAACATTGTGGAAAACAATATTGTTCAACGAATGACGACGAAAAAAGACTTATGGACTGGATTTTCTATGTCGGAAAGTCAGGTTTTCCTGTATCAAAAGACCAACTGTTAGAAACAATTGCAAAATTGGGGGAAAACTTAGAGCGCTCTTATCCTTTCAATGATGGTGTTCCAGGGAGAGGATGGTATCTTAAGGTTATGTCTAGGCATCCTACCATTTCAAGCCGAATTGAATTAGCCTACAAGCCGATTTTAATTGCGATGAGACGGGATTCTTTTATGTCCAAAGAAAAACAGGTTTTCGTCCGAAAGGGCAGCAAGGAAGTATATTATGTACGACTAGTGGCCGCCCGCGACTCCGTTCGCGTGGAAGTCGGTTTCCCGTGGGGATGAAAAGTTTTCCCGCGGTAAAAAGTACCCTATGTGTTATTCTAATGTATAACCTATATTACTGTAAAGTTTCATCCCGTCCTGTAGTTTTGACGTGAAAAAGTAACATCCTCACATACTCATATACATCACACATCCATACATACTCACAATCTTTTACTTTTATAATATTAGTAGGATTGTAATATTAAGATGTTGATTTTAAAACTGTAATAATGTCTTAATATACTTTTAACTGCATTTTTTTATTTTTTCGTTAAGCTGAAGGGGAAATTTTTATGGGTCGGTAATAGAATCAGAAAAAACGGTAATAGAATCAAACCACATTTTTATTGTCCGGCCACCGAGAGAATGCGTTCCTGACACATTGTGTTTGACATAACGAGGTAACTTTGAAAGGCCGTCTACGAAAACAAACAAAAAAAAAGTCGTCTATTTTGACCCTACAAACAAATAATAAGCAATAAAATGATATTAAAACACACTGATTTTAAATTTTATAACTGATGGCTTACTGTAAGGGTAATAATTACTGATAAAATATGTATTTTTAAAAATGTAAACAACATCATATTTTCGTAGGGATGTGCTAAAAATATCAGTCAATTTTAAAGTTATCAATCAATTTCTAATAAAATAGCAGAATTAGTAGCTTGGTTATAAAAACATGATATCGACGTAAATATGGATATGCTTGAAGCATAACTATTGCGGTTAGTGAAAGAAAATAAATCGGCAAATGTTCGATATGAAATAGATGAATTGGCTCTGCAGTACGGTCATCGGGTGCTGAGACTTATACCATATTATTGCCAATACAATGCTTTTGAGTTTCGTTTGTAAAAAGGCAGCAGTTGGATTTTCTTGCTAGTTCTTTTCGACCTTGGGCTTAGCTTCAAAATTAACGTTATACAAGTATCTATACTAATATTATAAAGCTGAAGAGTTTGTTTGTTTGTTTGTTTGAACGCACTAATCTCAGGAACTACTGGTTCGAATTTAAAAATTCTTTTTGTGTTAGATAGACCATTTATCGAGGCAGGCTTTAGGCTATATAACATCACGCTGCAACTATTAGGAGCGAAGAAATAATGGAAAATGGAAAAAAAAACGGGGAAAATTATTCATCCTTGAGGGCTTCCGTTGCGTGCGCTGCGAAAGCGGTTCTAGAAACCAAAAATATATGTATGAAAGAATAAAGGGACCTTTTTACCGCGGGAAAACTTCGCATTCCCACGGGAAACCGACTTCTACGCGAACGGAGTCGCGAGCGGCCACTAGTCTTTAATCTAATTATTTACGTTCCTACAATAAAACAATACTGTTTCGTTTTAGTTTTTTATTATTTTACCTAGATTTTAACTCGTAACAACATAAAACTATTTTTATATTAAAGATAAAATATAAATAAGATAAGCAAGTTTTTTTTCTGTTGATTGCAAAATGATTTATCAATGTTGTTTTTTACCCCAACACTAATGGCATGTGTCACAAGCGCAATCTCTCGGTGGCCAGACTATAGGTCGGAAATAGAATCAATTGCTCTTTCGGATTAAACAATTATTTAATAATTACTGTGTAATAAAATACTAAATTGAAGTACCGAATACAACAGAACACTTTACAAAGATTGATATTAAATAAAAACATCTTAACTAACCTATCAGTATCTATCTATTTACTCAAAGTTATTCCTAAGACAGCTTAAAGGGGCGGTATTAGGAGCATTTACGTTAACACTAAAACAGTAAACTTGTTGGTTAGTTAACATAGTTGCGACTTTCTAAACTAGAACATGGTTATAAAACAAAGGTACTTACTCCGTGTCTGGAACTTTAGTCGACTTAACGTATGTAATCGCGACGTCTCTGGCCTAGTGTTGGTGTGGAAACAATATATGTGAGCGAAACATTGATGCTCTATGTTACCTCTAAGTCATTCCTAATAAGCCTTAGGTACTTATTTCGAATGAGTTTTTCAATGATGTACATAAATCTATCGTGAAATTGTTTAATTATTTGAGTTATTAACAAAAAAATACCCTGAAAAAATAAACAGAATTACGCCAATGAGCATACTATTGTATCTTGTTAGACTGTAAGATTTTATCTGCTTTAATTACACTTTAAGTGTAAGTGACTATTAATATGTAAACTGGTTCGTACGTACTGCAACGTGTTAAACCATCTGATTTGCGTGTATGTAAACCCCAGCAATTAGTATTGCATGAAACATGTTCCCGATCTTGCCAACTGTTTCCCACTGGACCACAGTTTACTGTTCGGTACATACATCGCTTAGTAACAACACGAAACATTTAAACATAACTTCTATAACTGCACTGAAATGCAGACCAAAGCGTCCTGGCTGAAGCTTTCGTCAAAACCTAGTTCAAAACCTAGCTTTAGAAATCTTAACATAGATAGTATCAACAAAAATATCCAAACTACTTTTGAACTTGCTTACTTTAGAAGCCACATTTATTGCTTACACATATACTCACAACAAGCGATGCCTTGGGTTTATTTTGTTCAAAACAATTTTTTGGTATGAACCTGGGATGTTTTGTTTGCATGGTGCATATCTGTGAATGTGTGATGCGATAGTAAGGCTGGCACGGCGCCATCGAAATGATCGTGGAACTCGCGCTACTACCTTCTAGTTTACCCGACATAGCACACTGATGGCGATGTCAATAGCTTAATGAATGTGTACTTTGTATTTTTCTTTCATTATTTCTTGAATGTTTTTTTCCTACAGTGTTGACGCGTATATATTAAATATATTGTATGTAGGTATAAGAGTTTTAGTAAGCGACTAAAGTCAAGCAACTTTTAGGGAGTGGACTTTAAGGCGGGATTTTTCCATTCATCTAAGATTGATACTCGAGAGAAAGTACTGATTGACATGTCTGACTGAGTTTTCTCATTGATTTAAATTTCATAACTGCATCTTGAAACTAAAGTAATAGAAACGGAGATATCTTTGTTTGGATTTTAAAAGCTACCAGTATTACTAAATATACTTAATTGAACAATATTAAAAAAAAAACATCAATTAAAATAACTTCATACCACTTCATATTATTTCCTTTTTTATCAACCGTAAAATAACCGTTAAAAAACGTTTCGGATAATTTAAGAAAACAGTTAAATATACGTTATCACTGCGAGATTAGCAACAAGTTACCGAATCATTTGCACCTGCTGCGAACAAACTTTAATTTATTGTGAACCTGTATTGAAACACACATTGTAACACGTAAACTACTATAGCCAAAGACGTACATTCGTGATATACAGCTATTTAACGGCAAATCGCGTGAAGTGAATTCAGCATTATGTAAAACTCTACGATTGTAAAACGAGCTGATATAAAGAAAAATACTTACCTGCATCAATATTATCCGCAATATAAGATATCGCAGCTGTAATATTTCCCAGCTGGTTTATTAATTACAAAACACAGAAATAACAAACAGCTTTGTAGTCATAAATTGCGGGAGAACCTATCTACCACTGTTGGTAATTTCTCTTTCGCTGTTATTTTTTTCAGTTCAGTTTTTAGTTAACATCATCCAGTGGAATACATTAAAGCTCGGGGTAGCAGCATGAATAAACACAATGAATATTTGCATAACAAAATGGAGCCAAGAGTATGTTGCAGAACATCGCGCTTTTTGAACTCCTGTTTTATTGCATTACCGCGTCTGCAAGCTTCACGTATCATATTACGTTTAATTTTTGAACAGACAGCGACTTTTCGTAGACAAACAAAACTTTTTTTTAATTATCTTCATATAAATTGTCTTCAAACTTAAAATAAACACATCACGAACTAGTAAAGATAAGAATATTCGTTGTGGGGTGCGATTATCCAAATGCTTATTGAATCTGAATCTAATCGGCTACAACTTTTAAAGCTCAACTGACTACACCCACTACATCACAACATCTTAATTAATGTCGTTCAAATTTTGGGCGTAATTTCACACATAACATTTAGTCCAATAGTTAAAATTAATACTGGTAATGTGGCTTGCGTTATCGTTTAGCCGATGTCGTTGAGCAGTGCATGGCCTGTCGCCAAGCTCCATGCGCCCGAGTCGCTGCCAACTCCACTACCCACCGACCTCACCACTACTGCCAATAGAAATGCTTTTTTATTTTTTTAAACATCATTTAAATAAAAAGAACCCGGGATTTTTATAGTTTGCTGAAGTCCGGGCGCATATTGAATGCAAATGGGATAAATGCAGTGGTAGGTATTCTGGAGTGGATGTTGTTAATGAAAAAGGTTTTATTATAACAACTTATGTTCATGGGATCTAATCGAAGTTATCAAATACTTCGTGAACTAACTTCTTCTCATAACATTTTTGCATAAAATATATATAGATACTTAGACTGCGTGTTAGAATAATATAAAAATTGACAAATCAATGAAATAATTTAGAATTTATGTATGTTTCTTGAAACAGTTCGAAATTAGTTTAACGCCAACTTAATTATTATTTTTTAAATAGTAAATAGTGTTCCTATATTTTGTTACTCATGCAGATTAAAATGTGCTTACGTAAAATTTCGATCGATTCCTTCTTTGCTTTAGTTGCCATATTACTAAAACGATAACTAAACTAAATCTCCCTTGAGAAATTCATAACATAGTCGCGTGTGAGTCTAACAATTTTGCTTACAAAGGTTGTTTGTTTAACAAAAAAAACGCAGATTATGTTTTTATTCCGCTTTACTTTTTACTCAGTCACCTCTTATTGTAAGAGTTACTAAATACAAGATTAAACTCGATTTACTCCGCACTCATCACTCCACATTCACCGCATAAAGTATCTAAACATTTCTCAAGTATTTCGCCTACAAAATACTAAAATATTTACCAATTATTTTTCTTTTCCGACCCTTCAAATTTAATAAATCAGTAAGTAAATAACATATAGATATAAGATATAAGCGCTACGAATGCGGAAATAAATTAAAGGAATAGGTACTTTATGTATGAATATAAATTATACTAGTAGGTATTACGGAGATAAATATAGCGCGACAGTTAACGCCTTATGCTATTTTTCTTTTTTTTGAAAAGTGATGCTACTTATTAAGATAGATTATAACATCTTTTTGACTTTGCTACCTTAATATAAGTCCTGTCCAACAATAAATTTGTTTTATTGCTCCATTAAAAAACTTTAGTAAAGTATTTGTTTGCGAGTATTTTTAATAGACAGTTGCGCCGCGCTGCAATGAAAACAGCAGTTTAAATCGCTCTTCTGTAAAATTTTAAAAGAAGCAGTTACATGTTCATATTGCTTTTATAATAGAAGGTAAGTTAGTCTATAAATTTTTGATATGGAAGAGCGATTTTAAAGAAATAATAATTTTATATTTCTTTTCGTTTGTTTTTTTTTAATAACATAAAGTTCATTTTCTTGCCAATGTGATAGCATATCATAGTGCAATACGCACTAATCCTATTATAACAATGAAGTAAATATCCCACAGTTGTCTACGTCTCCTACTTACAAAATCGCAAGTCATTGACCAAGAAGAATACCTATCAATTTTTTATAGGAACAGTCTAAAAAATTCTGCCCGAGGCACTTTGGGTGAATGCTTTTCAATTTTGTATAAACTACTGGAACTTTACGAGTACCTGGTAATAGTTTGACGCACGCTGCTGATTTGAGTGTCCAACACACAAGCCACTTTAAGCAAATACGCCTTGTAATATTTATTGAACATTTAGGTTGAAGGCTACGAATGAAATCTGGTTTTGGCGCGCAAATAATAAATATTTAATACTGTTTTATGTGCAAACGCGGCGAAGGGAAGAACCTTCGCTGGGAACAAAATCATGGGGTATGAATAAGTAAAACTTGCGAATAGCGCTACCAGATACCAACACCACTTTCGTACCAACACGATTATTGAATTTTGACGGAGGGCTTTAGAAAAGCCTTAATTGTTTAATTCTGTTAATCAAAATGCTATGCATATCAAGTACAAAGGTTTCGCTCAAGGATCACAGTTAGAATAATATAAATAAGCTAGCAAATTCAAAACTTCTCTGTACAAGGTGACGAAAACTGTAATCTAACGTGCTATCCATTTCTTCTAAAAAAACAATTTAACAACATACCTAAGTTCGAAGATGAAATTATGAAACCCTATTAACTATTCATTGATAAATGAAACAAAATTAATTTCAAGGCGTATCTCCTTCTCTTATTCGTTATTTATTAAGGAAGGGTTACTGTGCAAAACTTCCTTAAAATTAGACAGAATTATTAACCCCAAGATCGTTAGTACACACTCGAATAGGATTAAGTTATGTAAGTACCGGATGTCACGGCTCTGTGTAGGTTTACTCGTTAATGTCAACAGTGAATCTTCCTGCAACATGCAGGATACACACAACCACCTATTGAACCCAATAGTCAACTAAATTTGTTCTTTTAAATGCAATAAAAACATGCTTTAAAGTTGGTTCTACATCATGTATAAATAAACAAAACTTAGAATACAGTTTTCTGAAATATTTTTACGCGAAATTATTTCAAAATACAAAATGAACAAAACTTTATTTTGTTTTCATTAGCTACAAAACCCAATATGCAAATTGACTGAATACATTAAAAATGCTTTCAAACATACAAGATCTGAGATTAAGATAATATATGCAAGTATTAAATATTTTAGTTAAAACAAAACCTATATCAAGTTGGTATCATTTCAGCAAGAATTTGGCGTGAAAATTCTATAAATCAGGGAAGACATATTACAGTAAAAATATATCCAACTTGTATATTGCTTGTCCTTGTATTCATTCTTGGGTTTGGTAATATACGAGCGTAAGAGCGGAACGAGCGAAGCGAGCGAGTCTTGATTAGAAACCCTCCTTGTTGTTCCAGAATTTTGGCGAGGGAACTAAATTACTCCCTATACATACATTTAATGACAACGAAAGTAATTAGGAAAAAAGCTCTATATTTTAATTATGCCGTAATGTGTAATAATTTAATTATGTTTATCAGTGACTTTATTTAATATAATATTTTTATACAACATTGATTCGGATATGTTTGTCGATGTATTTCCATTGGGTCAATCATCATTGTATTGGATTCCAGTACCACTAAATTAGTTAACGAACCGCTTTATTGTGGGCGTTTCAATGCGGATTGTTTCCTTCCCCATTAATGTTAGTCAATATGATTAAAATCTTATTTGGAAATAAAATATTTAATTAATATTGAAGTCAGTGTAGCACTCTCGACCTCAATACGTTACGTGTAGGACTTTGCGTCACAACTCCCCATATGTCGATGAACAATTTAATTAAAAGCTATTAATCAAAGCTGATGGTTGTTTTGGCCTGTTTTCAAACATTGCACTCTACTATGTGAGATTGAAGTAATACAGACCATCTTTTAAAAAGTGTGTAAAGGTTCTCAGGGCCTTTTGCTTGGAAACTCTCAAGGGATAGCAGTTACTTTGTAGTTCCGGTCACTCCCTAAGGGCATGTTAAATTTACAAAACAGTTCCAACAGGGCCGTTTATTATCAGACTCCTAAATATTTAATGCTACGTTTAAAAGCTAAGCCGAACGGCATTCAAGAAGAGGCTTACTTATGAAATCATTAGGAAAATGTAATAAGTAAGCTATCCTAAATTAACCAGCTATGATATCATTTCAAAAATATGAGTAAAAACCGACACTTAATTCGATAGATAAGCAATTTTAAAATAACACAGCCACAATTGCTTTGCAAACTTCAAATGGAATCGCTCTCGAAGGGGAAGCTGTTAATATCACAAGAAGTTCATATGTGAGTACAGTTAAAATCAGAAAAACGTATACTTTACCATTAATCATGACGTAGACGATGTGCCGCCGCCCAATTTATGAGATAAACACTGTTCTGGTGTCACATAGTATCATGATATAGACGGTAGCACTAGTGGTGAGCCGGTGGTGAGTGTCGGCAGTGGGTGTGTGGCACTGTGTGTGTTTGTTGCACGTGTGTAGTGGAGGCGACGGGACTCGGCGGCGAGCGACACACCCGGGCGCGGCGGGGACTCACAGCGACTGACTGATGTAGGGCTTCGCTGCCGACGCGGCGCACCCTCGTTCGATACCGCCGCCTTCTACCTACCGCCCTCCCACATTGCAAAATCGTCTCAACAAAAAAATAACTTAACTATTTATATTACTCACATATTTTCAATTATGTCTATTCGCGGCCGTACGCGACCTTCGTCGTATTGAATGGAAAGCGGCGAGTTGCACACGTGAGCGAGGCGTGGGCTGACGAAAATCGAGTTATTGAAGTTTTAGGTAGGAGCTATCTACTGAGTGGATAGTACATACTAATTTGGTTTATACTGGTTATTTAAATAAACCTATAAGTCATTCATAATTTATTTTCTGAAAGATAACAATCCGCACTAAAAGAATATTGCAATAAAAAAAAATATATCCACCATTTAAGTGTTATTAAGCCACTTGAAACAAGTAGTAATACAGCAATTAAAAGTATATCAACAGATCACATAAGTATTGGTTTGGGCGGTAATAATTTATGATATAATAGTTAAGTGCACGACACCTCATATTGTTTGTAATTATTCAGAAGACGGCCCACTTACCCCATATGACTATCTATCGAGTGATCAACTATGAATAAAATATTATATTTTCCTCGTTGCCTTAATTCATAGTGGGTTTAAAACGCGAAAGCTAAGATTCCTATTAACGTTTCAGCCCCCGCGTGTGTTAATCCAAGACGGGCTTAAAATTTACTTAAATAAGCAGGAAAGCGGAAAGATCCACACAACGAGCAGACTAACTACTCTGTAGATAGCTGATCTTCGCCTGGCAAGTTCTAATGTAGAGATCAGCGACTAGTATAAAGTTTCCCGCTTTCGCGCAGTTGCCTCCCTGCTACCCAAGTCTACGTCCACGAACGACCCACATAACTTCCATTTCTAGTGGTAACACACACAACTACATAGCTTAACAATATATACAACTATCCACAAAGCTTATATCTACTTACCAGTATTAAATAAGTTTGTTTGCAGTCAGCTAAATCGAGTTTCTTGGAATAGAAAACATAAATATTATGAGTAGTTTACTCGCAGCGAATAAGGAAGTCGTATGCGATTAAAATAAATGCAATCGCCATGGAAAAAGTACTCGAAAGCCGTGTGAAATGGATGATAACATTTCCGTATTTCTCGACACGAAACATTTGAAATTATGACCCGAGCACAGTTTGAAATGCTTGCGTTCTGCACACGCCAGGTTTTTTTTTAATCGCTTTTGCAGCCAACATGAGGATTTTCCAAAAAGTTTGTAAATAATCAAAGCTTTGGAAGGCTGCCATGCCGGTCATGAGCTATTTGCCAATTCAGTCAATCATTAAAACTTTAAATAAGAGAAGCTACATGAAATATGCAAAAAAACATGTTAAGAAGATTTTGTTTATTTAATGCAAATAGTAGGTATTTTGTTAAAATTAGATTTTTTTTAGTGCAAGAACCTAAATTTGGATTTGATTTTTCAGATGATTAAAAATCAATAAAACACAAAACATATTTTATACTATTTATATACCAAAGTATATGTATACATACAAATTACAATGTAAATACCTACGCGTATTCTGTTTAAATGAAATTAATGCAACAACCCGACTCTGGACGGCTAATTAATCATCGTGAACGCTAACGATGGCATATCAGATGTTCTTGTTAATATTTAACCTCCCGACATTTGAAACTGATTTATGAGAGTTGCACACCAATTGTGCCTCCTGACTACGTACTTATATCTATAGAATAGCCGTGGCCTCACTAGCGACTAATCTCGCCTCGCTTTGTACTCATTTGTTTCGCTCGCTAGAAATTAGTTTCCCGAATAGCATCCATTAAAACGTTTTTGCATGAGAATTCTGAATAACAGCAAGCTTAATTCACTTTGCTTGACTGGCAAACTGAATTGTTTGGAAGTCTACTGTTTTTTATTGCGACAACATAATCGCTTTCGGAATCAAATGCATGTTCACTGCAGTCGCAGAAAAACCTTCCGTGCAGTTGCATTTCAAACCAATATATTATCAGTGCAAAAAATGTATCGCAAACACATGCAAATCCACTGCAGTGGCCAACGGATTCGCATAAATTCTATTTGATATAGGTAATGGAGGCAAGTGGTAATTTATATAAGCAAAAACTAAATAGGTGATGCAGCGGTCGCGTGAGTGTTGCTGATAGCATCGCTGCAGGCTGGTGTCAGAAACCACCGCACACCACTCCCACACTCATGTCGCCATGCGATCCCCTCATAAACATACCCACTTACATAACTCGGATCAACCACGTCCTCATATGCCTACCGTGATTTTTGTATACACCCCAAATTAGGTCAAGCTAATAAAAGAGCTTTAAATTAAATGAACCAGTTAGCATAATACCACACGATCGCATTGTACGAAACAGATGGAATTAATGTCTACGAACCGACTACGAGCCTCGTAGCGCTCGGGCTACGGACTACGCTGTAGTTAAGTAGGCAGAATTATATTTCGAGCAGAAATATTTGAATGGAAATCAAATTTAAATGAAAAGCGAGGCCGTTATTCGAAGCAGGTTTTCAGAATTCTACATTTTATATCAAGATTTTGCGCTGTACAAATATTTGGTGCCAGAGAGTCTCACGAGTAAGGCATTACCGGTTGACCCCGATTGACAAGCGGGTTTAAAGATATAAGATGTGAAGCTACTATGTTTTATGATTTTGTATGTGCATTTTGGTCTACAAAATTTAGTTCAAATTTATTAATGTGTTGATAATAAAAGGAAGCATTTTATAAGTAGGTATTGACCACGGGATAATCTCCTATTAAAACGTAAACATCTGACCTCAGCCAAAGCCGCGGGTCTCAAAACATTTGTGTTTGTGCAAACTCGCGTACAAACAAACATTGACACAAGAGGTGGACTTATGGAATTTAACAACTTAATACAAATACATGTTCGTATACAATGGAAGCTCCTAGTAATTAAAATGACTGAATAACATTTTAATTAAAATGACGGTGGCGTTTTTAGTATTTCGTTTACAAACTTTATAACTACGTCAATTATCGCAATAAAAATAAGTTAACGTGTAGTTTTTGTTCTACATGAAACAATATAGTAGATAAAGAAACAGGCATCCTTCTGAATGCAGTTGTTTTTTTTTATGTACCTATTGATAACGTAGTGGTACTGTTACCGCGGTTTTTTTGTCATTCCCTCGGTAAAAGGTTGTTTATCCGCGGCGCAAGGCGAAAGAGTAAGCCAATAAAATCTGAAGTACCTTTATTAACACGCTTGTTGTCTTTATCTTTCATAGTATTACATATTTGACGACCTCTGTGGTGCAGCGGTATATATACCGGACTGCTAAGCGGATGGTTCCGGGTTCGATCCCCGGGTCGGGCCAATTTCATTAAAATGGTGTTTTCGATATTGGCTCGTGTCTGGGTGTAACTAGGTTCTCCCCTAGTCCATTATGCCGTACCTATAACACAAGTGCTTACTGCAACTTACTTTAGGGCCACATAATTGGTGTGTTAGTCTGGAGATTTATTATTATTATAGTTGGATGGCAGCACCCACGCGTGTGCAAGCGCACAGTTCGCGGGCGGCGTCGGGCGCAACATGGCGGAGGCTCTGTGGCGGCTCACCGGCGGGAAGACCTCACTCCTGACCGCAGTCGGCGACGACGCTGCAGGGCGCTTCGTGAGGGATGTCGCCCCGGGACTGCTGCTCGATGGTGAGATTCTAACTACACTGTTTTTTTTCTCGTCGATTGCTGGTGGCCCCTTGACGGCCTTTACAGCTTCACCGGGCTTGACTAACTACACTGAACGAGGAGGTAGCTAGCTGCAGCAGTGGGCAGCGTTGTACGCAACATGGCAATGCCATATGTAGTTTTTGTTTTTTTATTTGTGTCCTTTGATCTGGGATTATTTAGATGCCATGTTTGATGAGATAGGCTAACTCCTTCTTAATGTTCTACCAATGAGATTTATATATAACGAGCTTTATTGCCCCGTGGTTCCACCCGCACCTTGTCACAGGCTTTTCCCGTGGGTTTGTAAATTAGCAAACACACAGACACACAAACTTACCCACAAACTTTAGCATTTATAAGTGAAAAGAAAAAAAATACGAAGATTGATTAAACTAGTAACTAAAAATAAAAGATACCTTACGAATAGTTTATTCTTATCTCACCTTCGATGATATCATGAAGTCTAATAATAATATATCAGGTTAGCACTTAAAAATGTGCCTTCGTATGAAGAAGTAGACACCACCTAGGTAATTCTGGTTAGTTGCCAAGCTCTACCAAGAAGCACACTTAAAAATCATACATTTATGTATTTCTCATCCCAACATCCGACTTGTAGATACTCGCCTACTCTCAGTGCACTCGTTAACATGATCTGTGGTTCTACCAACCTACTGTTTTACAAATATTAAACGAATAGGTACTCTCTACGGGCAGATTTCAATCTAACATAGCTCCTACGAATTCCAATAAGTATTAAATAGGAAAAAACACATTAGGTATAATCAGTTCATCCGTTTGAAAGCTTAACAAAAGCGTTAAACTTACTCCTTTTAGCGTCGGCACCCGGTCATGCAGTGGTTAATGGACCGAAATCCCGTCAACCTTTTACGTCGTTTTGCCACAGCTGTTTTAGAACTGTGCGAGATACCTACTATTGGGAGTAGGTATCTCAGGAGTTTACCTACTTCCCGCAATCTATTTAAGTAAAATTTTAATATACTTTTTGGATATAAATTACAATTAACAGTATTTTTCTAAATCTTTTAGAAGGGTTAAATTAAGGGTTTTAATTAATAATGGTGTCCTTAACAATATAGATTAGGATAGCACAAGTTAATAAATAATAAAGAAACGTAGATTTTGATACATTTACAATTCGATTTTTTCGAGAAAACATTCCAAGTACCTACAACATGTTATTAAAAAGTGGGTAAGAATTCAAAGTTTGGCTAGCACCTCCGCAGATTGAAATGCTCTCGAACATCAAAACATTTGGTGGTAATTATTTCAACATATTAGGAATCATTTATTTTTTTCAAATTTAACGAATACCTACTGTATTGTCGGTAGGCTGCACAGTAGTGGGGGGACGTACATCATCGTACGCCACAGTGCTGGACGCGACGGGAGAGTGTCGGCTCGGACTGGGAGACATGGAGCTGCATGACCATATCTCAGTTGATCTGGTTGGTACCTAGTTCCTTAAGGTTTTTACTATAAGAGACTTAATGAAAATGATGTAATGACAGCTTAATTGTGTTATCAAGCTCATGGGCAATGTCACCTAACAAAACTAGGTAGATACGCTGAATTAACCTTCATGGAAATCCTAAAAAAAACAATTAGGTTTTTACTTACTTTATCATTATAGGTGAATCGTCATTTGGATGTTCTACAAAAATCTCCAGTGGTGGTGTTAGACGGAAATGTACCGCAAGCCACTATCGACCACGTATTGAACATTTGTCACGATCTACAGAAACCAGGTATGACTATGTAACTACTGATTAGCAAAGTTAAAATAACCTTTAGAACGTAGGCAGGCTACGCGCGGTGAGTATAGAAATAACTATTTAATTCTAATCTTTTAAGGTTTATTGGATTTGGTAATACAATAATATCTGCACTCGAAGTTAACCGGGTGGGATCGGTCAAAATATTCATAATTATTTTTTTGTCTAATTCTTGATTCAAGAGTTACAAAAAGCGTTCAAACTCATAGTTTATTTGTTTATTTTTACAATGGCTAAAAGCCAAGTCGTGAAACACGTACTCTAGGGCCCATTACATCCGTTTTTTTTACTATGTTCTGAGCAAGGAATTTTGATGAAGTCTTATAATCACAGTATGTAAAGCTAAGTAATTCAGTATCGCCTTCGCAGTCAATTTTAATTTACTTATACTACATCTATCTAAGTTTACTTGACCACATGTAACAGCGGATCTTATTAAGCTCATAAATAAAAATCAATCTAAAAATACATCATTTATTACATCTAATTCAGTACAACGTGCTTTACCATTGAATGGCAGTACAAAATATAAAAATAAACACAATTGGACGGAATACATAATTATCACTACAATAATAAAGTCAAATGTTAAAAACCTTAAACTAACACCGCGCCAACGGTACGATGAAGAATTACATAATCATATACATGAAGTCGGCGCAGTTTTAAAACTTACTACATTTAATACATAATCATAATTCAGAACATTAAATAAACTTCAATTGAGTAAAAAAATACTAAAAAAGTAGCTCATATTAAATGGGAAATGGATACACCGAGATTCAAAATTATAGAGAAAATTATGTGTTTTGTGCACCAAGATTCTATTAACTATTTAAGTAGGTAAATATTTTTGCTATAAGCTCTTCAAAGTTCAGGTCCCCTTTCTTTCACAACTACAATTATGCATTATCAATACTTTTTTAATGAGACAAAGCTCCAAAATGCTTATCAGTCTATTCTTTTTGTTACTTAATCAATTACTACCACATGCCTTACTCATACCAACTTCACAGTGTGATGATTATAATAATAATAGGATGGGATATTATAGACCTCCTTATTAAGAAGAAATAAACTGAAAATAACCTTGAATGAGAGGAGAATAATGGACTATAGATTGTTTGAAGTAAACATTCTTAGTTAGCCTATTATTATTTTAAGCACATCAATACATTTCTTTCTCTATCTCAAAATGCTGCATTGTTTATAATATAGTGTTTAATTTTAAATGCTCATTTGTTTAAAGGCTTATAAAATAAATTGTAATGCAAAATTTAAGAATAGCTCTTAATGCCACTGGCCTTGTTGCTGCAATTGCTCACGGAGCTGATGCAGAGCATGCTCCGGCTGGCTGTGTTGCATTTGTGCCACCAGATTCTTTGCCTCGGACCGTAACTCATACAACTTACGAGACTCCAAGTACAAGAGAATGGCAGCAATTACTGAAATACAAAAAGTTGTCTAATGCTTGCCATAAACAAACTCATTAACAAAACGTTCAGGTGTTGTAAAACTTACCAAATAATATACAGGCAATAACAGCAAATGCATATGACCAGGAGAGAACATTGAATGAGGGGTAAAGCAGCCAGTCACGTCTGTAGCAGTTACCACCAAACACAGCTACAGCAAGGAATAAGAAACCACCTGAAAGTTCCAAAAAATATACTAACATAGATACTATTTCTTACAGCTGTTAATGAATATTAAGTAATCATCCAAGTTAAAAGTCTGTAAAATATTCTTACTGCCCAAAAATTTGAAAGAACTTACTTGCTATAGAAACCATGATAAATGAGGCTGAAATAAATATCCATTCATACTGCAGCACAGTTCTCAATGGCCAACGGACAATAACACATGCAAGCAGAATTTGTGATATGAAGGACAGGATTAGAGCAAGTGTCACAAAAGCCTGCACAGCCATCAACCAGCCGGGGAGAAGCCACTCTCTGATCACATAGAACTCCTGTAACAGAGAACAAACATAACTACAAGTTTGTAATTCAATCACTTTAAGTTACTCTTTAACATACCTCACTAAACACATAATGACACCCATGAAACAACTTGTCAAACTGGTAGGACGGAAAACGAAAGCGATCGAAACAATACTCCCAAAGTCCCATGTGTTTGAATGATGAAAACATTTCAGTATACGATTCAATCCAGTACGGGCCAGCAAAGGACAACAGCAAAAACAAGCCAGCCACGTATGTAAAAGACGCCCCAATCAAAGTTGCATCTGGAACGTTAAAGACCTTTAATTTAAAGTTCTGTTTTACCTTTATAAAATATAAACATCTACAACATTTTAAAGAAAACTGTTACAGGGCGTGCCCGAAACAAACAACTTACTTGAAGCTTTCGGATATTCATTGTCGGCGGCAGTCATTTTGAAACAGTTTGGTTTCTATAATGCCAATAAGAACAACAGTTTACAATTCTTTATCTGAAAATATAAACCTGAATCAGTATTTCAAACGGTTTGTTTGATTGTTTTCTGCTAAACCGACATAAACCATTAGCAACTTTTTTTCGTTTCTAATACAAAGCAAACGTCAAAGTCACTTTTTAAGGTACGTCAAAGTCACTTTGTTAGGTCCGTCAAAGTCACTTTGGCTGCGTTCTGATTCACACAAATAATAACTTTTTACACCGCGACAGCGCGCTTGGGGCCGTACCGCAAAATCATCAACATTCCAACAGTTATAAAAAAGTTTTGTTATGACATACAAAATAAGACGTCATGATACGAAAAATGCTATTAGAGCTTGTGGTAAGGCCCATGAGCATTACGAATAGCACGTATGATGTCATCAAGCGTGACGAAGCGGCGGCGGCGGCGGCGCGGCGCGCGTAAGCGTTTTAATTTCACGAAACGAATCAGCCTGAGCGGTTAATAACGGGTGTAAAAAGACCACTTCCGAAACCTGAAACCATGTATTCTGGAGCCTCAATAGTAACTAAATTCACTAACAGTATACCCACTATACCCAATTTAAAAAAGTTATTAAGGATTGAAAAGTCATATTCGGCGCTTTAAAGCAGCGGTCGGCAACCCGCGGCCCGCGGGCCGCATGCGGCCCGCCGACGTCTACTCTGCGGCCCGCGAATGTATTAGAAAATATATAGGGTGATTGGTAATGCGATATATTCCTTTTAAGGGTTAAAGTAGAGCTTATTTGCAGTCAATTAAGTCATATCATACCATGTCCGAAAATACAATTTAAAAAAATAGTTGTCTTATGACAATAAATTGCAATTTTCAAAGAAAAGTCCAAATAATGTTGCGTAAAAATTACATAAAAAACTTCCTCAATTCAATAGCTATTCAAAAAAGTACATTTGTCATACTAAGCGAAGTATTTGATTGATAACTCTACTAATAAAAGAAGTAACTTCTCTCATAGAAAGCCTCTATTTTGTGGTTACCGCGCACTTTTGCAGTGTTTTTTTTGGTTGATATAGCCCTCTTGCACAAAGATAATGCAAAAACATTAAGGTCTGCCGTTAAATAATTCTATCTTGTAAAAGGTGTGCATCCTATGCGGTCAAATAGTAAAAAAATATGTTGAGCGCGGGAAAAGTGACCTCTATTAAAAGAAAACAAACTACTTTTTCATAATCACTTTACCTACATCACTTCTTGTGTTTTCTTTGGTTGATGTCGCAACATTATTTGTACTTCTTTTTTAGAAATTGTCAAACAATTTATTGTAATAATACTTAATTTTTTTTAGATTTTACTTGGTTTCTTGCCTTTTTCTAAATTAAGGACGATTTTTATTTGACAATTTTTTATGTAAAATATCATTTTAGTTATCATGCCACCATAAAACAACAGAACATTGAACTTAATTTTGAATTTTTCACTAAAAAGATTGATTTGAACTTCGGAAATGGGGTTTTTATAAAATACTTAAATGTTGCATAACTCAGATATTATCAATTTTCGGACATGGTATGATATGACTTAATTGACTGCAAATAAGCTCTACTTTAACCCCTAGGAAGGAATGTATCGCATTACCATTCACCCTGTATATAAAATGAAATTTCATGTTTATTAAATTTAACACCATTGTTTTTTTTTTGTTATATTATTATCACAAGTTTGGCCCGCCTTTGGTCGATTTTTTCACCATGTGGCCCTTGCCTGCTAAAAGGTTGCCGACCACTGCTTTAAAGCATCGCTCACACCCTGTATATACGCGTTGATCAAGTAAATCGGTATGCAGCCTATCTCAAGTAATGGTCTATATTTTACTATCAGCGTTTGCGTATCCTTTGTCGGTCGAAACCAATAATTGTTGAAATAAATTGCGAAAGATCAAAGGGATCCGTTGTAGGTATGGGGGTTCCCCAGGGGTCGATATTGGGCCCATTTCTGTTTTAAATTTATATAAACGATTTACCATACATGGTAAAGAATAATCATGAGATAGTATTGTTTGCTGATGATACTTCGTTAATATTTAAAATTAACAGACAGGAAACAAATTATGACGACGTGAACAATGCACTCT
This sequence comes from Emmelina monodactyla, assembly GCA_916618145.1. NCBI lineage: Eukaryota > Metazoa > Arthropoda > Insecta > Lepidoptera > Pterophoridae > Emmelina > Emmelina monodactyla. The sequence goes on along the minus strand of OU745304.1, from coordinate 5,803,187 downwards.
TTAATGTTGTAAAATGGTTCAATGTGAACAATCTAGTTTTAAATGAAAAAAAAAACGAAATGTATAAAGTTTTCGGCACCAAATGTAAAGCAAGTAGAGACAGATTTGAAATTAAACGGTAACAAGTTAGACCAGGTAGAAAATACCGTTTTTCTTGGAATAACTGTCGACTCCAAACTGCAGTGGGGACCCCATATAGCACAACTGGCGAGTAGGCTTAGTTCTGCGGCATTTGCGGTTAAAAAAATTCGTTCCCTGACTGACATTCATACTGCTAGGTTAGTTTATTTCAGTTATTTTTATAGCCTAATGTCCTACGGAATCCTACTCTGGGGAAACGCTGCTGACATTAAAACTATCTTTTCGCTGCAAAAACGGGCCATTCGCGGAATTTATAAACTTAGTAAAAGAGAATCTCTCAAGGATCTGTTTAAGGAGATTAGTATTTTGACCCTTGCTTCACAGTATATTTTTGAGAACATTATGTTTGTGCGTAAAAATATAGATAGCTTTGAAACTCTTAAGAATAGACGTTTGATAGATACTAATGACGCAATGACTAGGAACGATCATAAATTAGTTTTTCCAAAATGTAGGTTGGCAAAAAGCACAAAGTCTTTTATAGGAATGTCAATAATTATATATAATTCAATCCCTAAGTCCCTGCTGTCCCTGCCTTTTAACGTTTTTAAAAAAACTATTAAACTCAAACTGTGTAGTAAAGGCTATTATAGCATCCAAGACTTTTTAAATGATAAGAAAGCTTGGGATTAAAACTCTTGCAGGTTTCTTGTAGGTAGGTATTACATATAAGACTATTTATACTTTGTATAAAGATATTGGTTGACGTAATTGTACGTGCATCATTTTTTTTTACCTTATGTACCTTGACGATACTTAACTTTAAGTATGTACTTTTATTGTTTTTATTTATGTTTTTAATTATTCATTTTACTTTTTTCTGTACTGTTTTCTCGTTCCTCCTCTCTCTGTTTTAACTTATTGTTTCCAATAAATTAGCTGTTTTGTTTGGTTCCTTAGTGCCTTGTTTGGCCCAGAGTAGTCATGCTCGCCTCGAAAGTTACTGGGGCGGTGGCGTTGTGTCAACGGGTCGCCCAACTCCCTCTAATATAGTTGAGTAGGACGATGGCTGGAGCACACGTCATACTTGTGATCAGGTGCCGCCTTCGGGAAACGGTCTGCTGGTTCCGAATTGTGGCGCGGGAAGTTTCCTCAATTAGTTACTAGCATTTTAATATTTTTTAACTTTAATAATGTTGAGCGAGAAAATAATTTATATGTTCACTGTATGTACACATTTTAAATGAATAAAAATTATGATTGTATAATTTTGAAAAGAGTGCCGAGAGTTTTTTCCGCCAGCTTTTTCTCTCGGTCTACTACGGCCATTGCTGATGAATGTAGGGGTGTCCCGTGACATCTTTTTTTATTTTTATTTTACGCTTTTGACAATGTATAAGAGATTAGTTTTTAATCCTACATACAATAAAGTTTTTCTTTCTTCTTTCTTTCTTTCTTTCTAGTAGTTTCCAATTAACTAAAGTAGAAAATTGGTTTCAGCCGTATGTCTTTTCCTTAGGTCTTTTTGGCAGACATGCCATAGGTTTTCGATTTAACGTTATTTAGCTGAAATTATTCTGAAAATCAAGTTTAGCCAAACATTAAGTTGGCAATTTAGATAGGTAGAAGGAAATAAAATAGTTTATAAAATGTAATGTTAAACATTTTATTACTACTTACATAAAATAAAATGGACGGCAGTAAGTAGATTCATAAGTCTTAAAAAATGGAAAAAATATAAACTATAGCTAATCATAATAATTATAAAAAATATTGTAAAAGAGTTCATACGGACGGAATATTTAAAACATAAGGTACTTATACAGCGTGTCCCAAAAGGTTACGTAGCTGGGAAGGGGGGTGGTAGGGATGGTCACAAGGGTCACCAGAAAAATAATAAAAAAATTCCCCTCTGGATATTTCAATAAAAAAAAAACATTTTTTAAAAATCTAAACATTTTACACCTTGTTACCCTATTTTGCTTACTGTAGGTACCTACAGATATTGCTGTATTTAAATAAAAAAAAAAAACATGTTATGTAATCGTCAATAACCCTTTATCAAATTGAAATTAAAAAAACTATACATATCTAACCAAGTTTTAAAGAAAATTAAGTTCTTGTCCAGTCAAGGACTTAGTAATTACGACTTCACTCAACTTCCTTCAAGCATACTGAAAAAAAAAACGTACTACGCATCTCCGGCATCTAATCAAATCTATCAACCTTTGCTTTTGTACACACCAGACAAGGTGAAGCTTGATCCTTTACCTACATCTTTCGTTTACTTGAGTAAATGCAGTAAAGATTATTTTCCCTGGAATATGGAAAAACTTAATCTAGCCTTATTCGAATGTTTGAGGTATGTCTGTACTCAAATCTTGAGAATTATACCGGGCAGTAACATCAAAGCAACAGAATAGACATTTAAAAATGTATTTGCGTACGAATTTGAGACTATTGTTTTTTGATATTTTTATTTTTGCAGGAGTATTGTTCCCGAAAAATATTTTTAAATGTCCTAGTATGAATTTTTCAAATAAGTGTTATACCATTTTGGAATTGCAATAAAATTACCTATTTTTTTAAGTTACTCGCCGGAGTTGCGTAGTACGTTTTTTTTTTCAGTACGCTTGCAGGAAGTTGAGTGAAATCGTAATTACTAAGTCCTTGTCTGGACAAGAGCTTAATTTTCTTTAAAACTTGGTTAGATATGTATAGTTTTTTTTATTTCAATTTGATAAAGGGTTATTGATGATTACATAACAGGTTTTTTTTTTCAAAAGCAATATCTGTAGGTACAGTAAGCAAAATAGGGTAACAAGGTGTAAAATTTTTAGTTTTTTAAAAAATGTATTTTTTTTATTGAAATATCCAGAGGGGAATTTTTTTATTATTTTTCTGGTGACCCTTGTGACCACCCCTGCCACCCCCCTTCCCAGCTACGTAACCTTTTGGGACACCCTGTATATAGAGTAGCAATTCAAAAACTTTGCGATATATAATAACTAGTGATACGCCCCAGGTCAGAGCATTAAAATACATTGTAATATGAAGAATTAACATTCCTTTAATTATTTTTTTTACCTTTTTGAGGAAAATACGTAACGGTGAGAACCTATACTGGAAATGGCGATTTTTTTTAACTTATTGAGATAAAAATACATTATGTACTTATATTACTACAAGCATACTTTGTAAATTAAGATTCAGATTCAAATATTACATAAGTACATGAAAAAACTATTAATCTTACATAGCCAACTATACATTCATATCTATTAATATAAAAATTGTAAGTGTTTCAAAATTCATTAAAAAGTATCTAAATGTATAAATTATAAAAAAAATTATGTACCCACTTCTATTAATTTAAAGTGAGTTTTCGGAATGTGTAAAACTGCGGACTATGTACCTACAATTTGGCTTCTAAAATCTTAAGGAAACCTTAAAGATAGGTACATCACATTGATAACAATAAAAAGTTTTTACTTACACTATGTAAAACATAAATTATTTGATTTTACATAAAAGGATAAAAAACATTACACCATACTAAGAGATGTCATGATTCAATTAACAGTATTTAGTAGGTTCATCTTAATACTAAAATTGTAAAAACAATAAAATCAGGTTTGGTATGTGATGATTAAGGCTTACTTGCATTTTTTTAGATATGTATTCGAAAGGCACGTATTTATTTGTCATACTTTCCTTAAAGAAAATAATTTTGTTATAACTCATAATAGTCACACAGTATTCGATAACGAATTTTGACAAATATCTTGTTAAAAATGGTATTTGATCAGCGTCCTTGTGCAACGTTAAAATAGCGTATGCTTGCATAACATACGTTAATTGGCGTATTGAGTTCGTCATTAGCTTTATACGTTACATTTGAGTCATTCATTACTCTACGCTTTTGACTCGTGTTCCATTTCGAAACGCATTTGCGACTCCTTCCATTTCTGCTTCTTTTTGGCTTGAATGTTTGACTCAGTAAGGAATAGGGCTGCTGTTACTAAGCAAGCCACGGACCCTACCACCGCTAAGCCAAACGACCAACCTAAAACAACAAAGTTTATTTTTAATATTAATTAATCTAATGCAAAATGTATGCAAAGGTATTCAATAGCATGACTCAGACTGGTGAGAATAAAATATGATGTCTTGCACGATTATAAAGATTACTCACCGAAGTAATTGTTAGGGTGGTCTGGCATCCATCCGTCGGTATTACCCAAACTAGCAAATACTATGACCGCTATACATCCACATATTCCTGCGCAAAAAAAAAACAAATTACAAAAGAAACTTTGTATTCGCTGTTTCGCGGCTAAAAAATTAAATTACTGCGACATAAAGTTAACGTGGTACCTACCCACTATTGTGCTAACACGATACGTAGTTCCTATGTTTTATCTAGTCTTAAAAAAAATATAAATAAGGTCTTTACCAACGTAAATAGTAGCCTATAGATAAATAGTAACGTAAATTACACAACAACAACATACCTACATATAACAACGTAAATAGTAGCCTATATTCCTCATCGGGATATAATTATTTAGGTAGGACGAAACCACAGTAGCTCTAACCAAAGTAACTTGTCTTAAAAGCGTGTTCATGTAAGCGAGCGATATTCTTACCAGCTGCAAGCATGATGTATCCTATACTCTTGATGGTCCTTACAAATCTGTTCTGATCCGGACCACAGCATAGGAAGAATATCAGAACCAACACCGTTGACACTAGCACCCCAATCAGGCATAGAGTGAAGAAAAATTGTGTTGCGATCATAAACCCTGCGAAAAAAATTGACAATCAGTTTTTATGGACTCTTTCTTTTTGAAGAGGGCTTCTAAAGTATATTCTTTACCTGGAAGTAGATAGCCTCGTATTTTATCGTAGCCAGTGGTAAAGGGGTCGTATACCCACCGACAACCGACGAAGAAACGTCTTTGATACTGATCTAGCGGGTCTGGTAATGATCTGAAGCAGTGACTCCATAACCCTAACCTGTTAAAGAGTTACAGATATTCGAATCATTAAAACATTGTTATTTTGCAGTAAATCTGAAAAGTTGATCATATGACTTAAGATCTACTCTGTACGTTCAAGCCAAATTGTTTATTTAATCAATCGATAAGTTATGGCACTTATTAATTTCATCATGAGCAATATTTGTGTAATTGGTGTACAACTTCTCGAAAACAACATCCTTTGTAAACCTGCAGATTAAAAATCGCCGATAATAAACTCGAATCACCGAATGTACTCGTGAGAATATCTTGTTGTTTCAAGCGAATAGTAAATTACCTGTCCAGCCTAGCGCCTCGTATCCTGTAGTCACTGACCAGCCAGCTGGGCGTGCCGAATGCCAATGCCACGGTGACAAGGGCAATCACAAACACACCAATGCCGCAGTTACCCGCCAAACTGCGATTCTTCATTGTTACCTACTGGGAAATTCGAATTTACACTTACAATATTATAGAAAAAAAATACAGTTCGTAAGAGGCGTTACCACGGTGCGCGATTCTACTCGCAAAGTACCTTAAGTTTGCTGTTTGCAAGCTAGCTAAAGTAGACTTTACTAGTGGCCGCCCGCGACTCCGTTCGCTTGGAAGTCGATTTCCCGTAGGAATGAGAAGTTTTCCCGCGGTATAAAGTACCCTATGTGCTATTCTTAATCTATAACCTACATTCCTGTAAAGTTTCATCCAAATCGTCCAGTAGTTTTTACGTGAAAAAGCAACAAACATCCATACATCCTCACATACTCACATACTTTCACGTTTATAATATTAGTAGGATTACAAGTGCTGATTTGTGTGCGGTGCGCGGTTTTAGGCACCGTGGGATCGCCTCTTTAGATTACCGACGCATTTATTATAAGTCTTGTCTAAAGGAAAAAACATACGTGTTAATTAAAGCACTTAACATAACCTTCATTAAAATAGATGTTACTACCTAAAGTTTACCTTCTTAGCTGACCTATAAAAGCTTAATTATAAGCATTGTGTTACACTGCTAAACAAACAGCCCTTATAAGACAATCCATCACTGAAGCCACAAGGCTGTTTAGTGTTCTATGGTTCTGAGATGAATAACAAGCGGCCGGCAAGTTGTGCAATACCAAGTGAATGGCAAAGACAAAGTATTATGAACATGCATACAAACTGACGACAAACACTACCTACATCTAACATTCACCTAGAAACACAATGCTAAGAAGTTCACACGCATTGCTCACTGTGGGAACTAAAAATAATTGTTTTTTTTTAAGTTGTATGATTCCTTTATTCAAGTTCACGTCACATAAAATTTAAAAATGATGAATTAAGGATTAAACACTGCCTGTACTTGGAATTTTAGCGGTCATATTTTGGTGCATTTAGGAGACGACGTCATTAATTTTCTCGTAAATCTGCCTTAACCTTTAAAGTCAACTGCTACTAAACAAAATATTTCAAGAATTAAATTTTTGCTATCAAAAATCAAAGTTAACTTTGAGAAAATTCTACAAGAACGTTTTTTTTGTTTAGTTACAGTTATGTTATAGGTACATAACAAGTGAAATTATTTTTTTGGATGCCTGCTTGTATTTTTTTTAATATGTATAAAGTTTAAAGACTTTTAAATAAAAGGCATAAGCTGGATCTATTTAGTGTTCCTATTAAATATAAAAAAAATAAAACTTCCAAATCTCGAGATCAATTAGTATTGTTTCATCTTATGTAGGATACTCGACTTTTCCGAATTTACGAATTTACTTCCTTACTTTCCTTATTGATATTATAAATTGCAAAATATGTATATATGTCCGACTGTATGTTCTGCTTTCTCGTCAAAACGGATGAACCGAAAGTAATGAAATTTGGAATAGAGATAGTTAGAGACACCCTGGGAAGAGGCTACATCTCATTCTCATAAGATAATTAAGGTAAATTGAGACCAGGAAGGGAAATATATTTCTATTAATTTATGGACAGTTACACTCTTAACAGTTAAAATTATTAAAGTGGTGGTATATTATAAAGTATTTTAGAAAGATAAAAAGATAGGAGATAATTATATTTCCATGGGAAAATTTTCATATCACAACAGTTGAACTGTTGTTTAGATAATACCTTTAAATTTTACAATGCTAAGCAAGAAAGCAATCCTTCATTTTTTTATGTTACACATTGAAATTAAACTAATTTTAACAGGTTTTACGTGTTTATTATATTTTATCTATTTATATACATTATATTTTATCTATTTATGTTACGTAATTGTTGTCCATATAGACAAAGTTGTATTAAATAGAAATTATCTACTGTTTTTAAATAAAGTTAATTAAAATCTCAAGGACAAATAGGTGGAAATTTAGAACCTACATATTTAGACAAATTTATGTTCACACAAAGATTTATGTGTTTTTAACTTTTTATTATTAGTTTATTCAGGAACATTGTTCTGAAAGTATAATAAAATTGATTTAAATGTTAAGAACTTTGGAAAAAAAAATTAAAGTAAAAAAATATTTAGGTAATACTTATATTAAGGTGCTAATCTAAGCCCTTTAATACTTAATAAATGAGAATGCAAGTGATAGTAATAAAAACTGGCAAAACAATCATAAAAATCTTTTATCAGTTATCTTTTAATAACTAATTTTAAATCTCATCTTTTTTTAACAAAAATTGGATTCTTACTGTTGGCCACAAAACATACCCTCACAAGATGAATAGATGATAAAATGTATGTGCTGTTCTTAGTAAACTATATGTGTTGCTTGACAATGTCAGAATGTTTGCTATTGGCGAACAGTGTGAAATAATGCACATCCATCCATGGTTCTGAGTTTAGCAAGCAGTTAATGAATACTGGGTGCCTGGGATCTGGGTAGGGAAAGCTCTTTAGGGTACGCTTAAATAATTGTCCGATTGCAACTGTTGGAGTTTCATGATCATAAACCTAACCCTGTCTAACCTAACATCAAGTAATATTTGGACTTATTAAACCTTATTAAATGCTACTCTGAAACACAAAACAAGAAGATTCACAACAAATGTTAAATTAATACTTTGCTGAGACCCAAGTGTTTAATTAAACATAAATATTATGTTTCTTTTAAAATACATTGTTTACTCACTTGCTCTTTTCAGGTTTCTTGCTTTATAACGTAACTTCTTGTTTGCTAAATGTTTTGACAGAATCACTATACCACCAACACGATGTAACACCTGCAAATTCTGCTTATTCGTTAAATTCCCTTTAGGTTTTGTTTTGTTTACGGCAAGATTCACAACCGAGACGCGAAGCAGGGCGGGGCTTCGCCAGCTAAATGTTTGGTATTCATTCAATTCAACTTTCAAGTACAACGAGCGTTGGCGAGCGTTCGTTCGTTCGTTTGATTGATCAGCGTTGATTAATGACATAAATGACAAGACATAAGTGTTGCCACTGCCACATAATCATTCGAGAATCGATTATTAGATGGGCCCCAATATGGAAAGAGTTAAAATTAATTAAAATCTAAGTTTTGGGCTTAATATATTGATGGCGACATTGATTATCTACCTATTAATCCAAAAAAAAACTTTATATTTCTTCATTGAGTTACGCAATTGCCCCGCTGCTGGTTAGGTTTGAATAAAATCAAGTGCGGCCAGTTGGCCGGCATGATTGGATAGTAAATTAGTATGTCTCTTCTTAGAACGCAATCACACAAAGTATAATATAACATACTAGCTTTTCGTTCGCAGCTCGGAATGTACCTATTAATGTTAAGATTTTTCTTTATCGTCTAAATAAATCTAGGTGGCGCTAAATTTATTTATGGCCATACACCAGCATACACCCTTTTTTGGATATAATAAAAAGTTTAAAATAGGTATAAGTTTTTGGATATAAACAATATATTAAGAAGTCTCTGCCTTTCACAAGATCTGGATTATGTCTCCTGTCTCTAACAAATTTAATCATAATCGGTTTAAGGGTAAATGTGTAACAGATGGACCGAAAACCTTTTATATTTATACTATTAGTAGGGAAGTAGAGATTAATTTGTCTAAAGCTAACGTAATATTTTTTTATATATTTCAGTTTTCTTCGAGCCTACTGACAAAAGAAAAGCTGCAAGAGCTCTAAGAAGTGGTCATGCTATAACATATGCAAGTCCTAATGTTAATGAATTGCAAGCTATTGCTAAGTATATTGATCCATCTTTCATAGGCAAACCTGACGATATAAAAGGTATTTTAGAATTGTGTGAAGTTGCATCACGAGTTTTACAAGTCATAATTGTTACATTAGGTCCTGAAGGGGCACTTATATATAGGAAAGCAGATATAACAAATAAATTTAATTTGTATCCAGTAGAAAAATGTATGAATATTAAAAATGTATCAGGAGCTGGAGACTGTTTTGCAAGTGGATTTTTGTTTGGAGTTGTAAAAAATTTAGAAGAATCTATTTGTGTAAAATTGGGATTTGAGGCCGCAAAGCATGCCTTAATGTCAGAATGTCCTGTCCCACACACATTAGGCTATATAAAAAAGCATAATAAAGTTTTCTACTAGAAATATCTATGAAATTTATATATTTTTTAATAATTCTAAATTTTTTTTTTTCAGAAAATCTCAAAATATAGTAATAATAAGAAAAAACTTTGTTGCCACCACCAGTTTCTATATTGAGAGTATAAAGAGTTAAGTAACTTGTCATTTAAGTACTTAAAAAAATATGTATTGACCATACAGATTTTTTTAATTAATAGTTTATCAATTTAGAAGCAGGCAGGTGGTATCTTTATTATTATTATTATCAAAATGAGTCATTTCACAAAATCCAAGGCACATTTATTTCATCAAAAGAACTTATACTTAAACTTATATTTGTATTCAAGTCCTTATTCAAGAGATTGTAAAACTTACAATAATTATTTAAAGTTACAAAAATTACATGATTGTAAATACAAAGTTTTTAAATAAGATCCCTTTTGGACGGAATAGTGTTAATTAGTACACAAGTAGAATAACTTTTAAATATCAGTGTGCCCAGTTGATTGTGTGGCTTTTCTCTCTTGCATTGTATATGATGGTACATCACGGCTTTGCATTTCATGTAACCTCTTATACTTTGCCCTACGAGCCTCTACTAGGAATAGAATTCCTGATGGCAGCAGAAAAATAACACCAATTACAGCAAGAGCATATGACCATCCAAGATCATTGTGTTCCCAGTTTGGCATCCAGTCTCTTCCATCACCGCGAGCACCAAATGTTATGGTTGATATTAAGCCCGATAAACCTAAAATATGAACACACATTAAAGTTTTTATACTTTTAAGATTTTTTTACTCGATTGTTTTTGTACTCTGTTGTAAAAAGTATTTTTTAAGTGCACTAACCTCCTATTACAAGAACTGTGCCCAGAGTTATAAGTAATGTTAAGTAGTTATCATCATCATTATCCTTTATGATGTATAAATATGATAGAAACATTGAGAGCAGTACACAACACAAAGATATGGTAAAGAAGAACTGTGTTGCTATGAAGAATCCAGGCAGCAATATGTCATGAATTATGTAATATTCCTCTTCAAAGATCCACCAACAGCCAGTGAATACAGTGTCATATTGATGATGAACATCCTCAAACTTATTAAAGCATACTTCCCACAATCCTGCAAGAATACAATGAGATTTATTTCTAATGCTGTCAATATGAGCAAAGTGAGGTTTGCATGATACTTACCGATTTTCATAAACTTGGGATTCTGCAGTTTCCCATCTGTGACTAGCCAGTAAGGACTTACAAATGCAATAATAATAAAAAATGAGGCAAATGCATAAAAACCTAAGGCAAACAGGCCTGTTTTCGTTTTCGAAACCATTGCTGTTTGCAGCAATAACGTTCGATTTTTTACGAAGAATTAAACCGAAGCGCAAGATGTAAGTATACTTAAATTAACGGCGTATAAATCTATTCTTTCTGTGAATTCGTTTTCTTTCATAAATCTCGACGTTTATGTACAAAAATATTTGATGCATAGCCTACGCCCCACGCCCCACAAACACAAACAAATTCAAATAATGAATGACAGATAGAATGTCAGTGTCAGTCAGGCTGAGGCTGTCTGATGACGGATGAAGTTAGTTCAGTTAGTGACAGAATTCGTGTAATTTTTAAGATGAATGCGTTCAGAGGTTCAATGTAATACAATCAGACACACTTGCACTTTTCTTAATTATTGTTTAATTAATTTAATAACTAAAACAGGACAATGAGGATAGGGCACGCACAGACGTATACAGGCCAACATACCTTCGTATGAATCCAGAGCGAAACTGTCAGGCTTTGTACATTTGGGACCAATTTAACTTCGCTAACTGATCATAGGTATACCTAAAGTATACCTTAAAGACCTATATATTTAAGGTCTCATTTTGAGACTATGTGCTGTAGCTGTAATGAACTTGCGCCTAAATACAGAATAATAAATTAATCAATATTTTTTACAATATGCCTACTAAAACCTTACATATATGTTGGTATGCAGTAAGTGAACTGAACTACTAAACCGTTTTAAAAAAAAAACATACGAATTGAGAACCTCCTCAGTTTTTGGAAGTCGGTTAAAAGAACACTAAGTAGGTACATAGTAGAAAGCAACTAGCTGACAAATTGTAGCAAAAGAAATATATATTATGGCCCCGATTCTGATAACACTAAATCAAATAATAATATCGCCGTCACTATGTTATAGACAGAGACAGGTAACCATTTAAGTCAAACTAAAATTTGCGGCATTATGTATGACATGGCGCAAATAAGTTACTAGGCTTTAGTGCATTTAGTTCAATTTAATAATATCAATTTTTTTCTAGATGAATATACCTTTCTATTTTTTAAATACCTAGCATGGAAAAGTAAAAGCAATAATTTTAATCGGGTTTAAGATAATGTTTCAGAATCGGGGCCAATAACTTATATATTTTACACCTAATTACTAATAAGATTCATTCTATCTTAGAGTTTCCAAAAGGGCAATGTTAGTAAACACTAAAAGAAATCAAATACTTAGACAGATCTAGAATATCTTTATTGGGTACAACAACCACTTTGGGTAAGCTGACAATAAATTACTGCAGTTAAATCATAATTGTACTTTCGTGGATAATTAAAACTGGTTCTTTAGAAAACAAGTGTGCTATATACAAAGGAATAGTAGATGTACAAAATGTACAACATTTAAATAGTTATTGCGCCGATTCACTTTAATAGGAGGCCAACCACTATGTGTGCGTCTTTTAATAAAATTCAAAATAAATACTGTAACATCACATAACAGTGCATATAGCAAACTCTTAACAATGGCTTCAGTAATATTTATCGTAACAATGCATTATTTAAGGTATCTCTAACTACACAACAACATACACACTTATTATAATCTAAGAAGAGTAAATAAATAAATAGAAATGATTGACGTCCTTAAAATATAATGTTATCTCATATAAAACTGTACTATGTTACAAGCTTATAGCAAATGTCACTTAATAACATTTCGGTAACAAAGAATAACAAAATAGACATAAGTAATGTTCGATATCACAAATAGAAATTCTTCCCAAGTTACTCTGTAACAAAATATAAGACTTCCAAAGACTAATATGTAATAATAGTAATATGGTACACCATCTAGCTAGAGTAGCGAACATAGTACATAGTTGTAATACAAGATTCGAGTGATAATGATTAGTTGAATACTGTAAACGTTTACTGTTCGTATAGGTACTTAGGTATGTCGAATTTGACGGAAACTCCGGCGCGCTTGGCTAGAGTGACGATCTCTGCGAGTTGCACGACGAGTTGCGCGGCCACATCCATGTCGTCACGAGGCACGATGCGAAGGCCGGAGTCTACGATCAGCTTACGCGCCTCCTCCACACGGGTCCCCTAAAACAATAAATAAGTATTAGTCCCTGGTAGTAAAAATTTGCTTATGGTTGCGTGAGGTCACTATTATTTTTAGCTATGTGAAAAGTAACAAAGATAACTAAAAAGCTGGAAAGTAAGTATTAATATTAAGCATTGCATGTTATTTGTGACATCTTGTCTTGGCTTAGCAAAAATGTTTGAATTTATTATGTAATAGGCTCAGTTTAAACTGTTAACATCGCGCAACTCGTGATAAGCAAATCAGAAAAACTAAAGCATAAATCATGAAAATTCACTCAAGAAAATATTTGTTTAATTTTATATTTATGCTAGTTATAGCTGTCCAAGTCAAATGTTACATAATTTTTTTTAAGTAGGTAATATAAATTAAAAAATAATATAAATTGGTTAGGCAGTTTTAATTCCTAAAATATAACAGAATCTAAAGCTTCGTCCTTACACGTACAGTGTGTAAAGCCGCGCATCGCATCATTGTTGACACATAATGCTGCATAATTCAATGTATCCCTTTTATGTCTATGTTGGCTTTGACAAAATCCCCGTATATTTAAGTAAGCCACCTATGGCGAGAATTTTAAGCACCAGAATAAAATAAAGGTAATTTTGATTTTAGCCTTCATACTTGATAGCCTATCTTTACAACCTTAGGTATTATTTTAGGGTCCAGCAGCGTTTTATGACTTAAAGTTCAGATAGCAGTGTTGTATAAACAAAATTCTTACACAATGTTGATAAGTTAAGATAACAAAATAATACCAAATTTGATATGACATGAAGATTAGGAAGTACATATGAAAACAAAAGTACGAAAGACGCTTATCACAGTGATGGACAGCAAAGTTCATAGACATGAGTTATCAAAAGAAACATATACAATATGGTTCAGTAATATTCGAATGTCCAAAGGCCGCAAAGTTCAATACACAGAAATGTAAATATTTTGACTAACCTGAAGCCGAACGATAATAGGAACTTGGATGTTTAGGTTTTTGGCCGCGTTGATGATACCCTCGGCAATGACATCGCACCTCATAATGCCACCAAATATATTAACGAAGATGGCAGATACATTGGGATCCGATAAGATAATTTTGAATGCTTCCTGTAAAAAAAAATATAAAGTTACAATAATGATCAAAGCAATCTTGACCTTGTCAATTTTGTGATAAATTGTATTTGTAGGAACAAAGAAAGGAAGATAATAATTTCATTGTTTCGTTGATTGAACATAAACAAAGAGTAATTAAATAATTACTGGTAGTTGTACAGATTGCATTGCATGCATGTAGGTTTTTAGTCTGGCCCGCACTGTACTAATTGAACTCATGATTTTACTAATTTATTTAAGAACTAATAACAGTAATATGGGTTAAGAAGAATTGGGCGACGATCTTGCTCATGTTAATTGAAGTACCTATACGTAATTTTCATGGTTAAAATTATTTAGAAAACCCCCTTTTTAATGCCCTGTTTTTGAACAGAATGAAAAGGGATAATTTACAAATAGCAGCTTTTAGATTGTACCACTCCATGTGTATAAAAGTGGACAGTAATTAATTATACTTCTGTTGATTGTCAAGAAAGATATGATACAGAGTGATAAGATTAAGAATTACGTATTTTGAATGGTGACGTAATCATAAATAACAAAGATAGTAGTAGAGATACTAACAGCAACAGCGTGTGCGGTTGCTCCGCCTCCTACGTCCAGGAAGTTAGCCGGGTCTCCTCCGTACAGTTTGATGATGTCCATAGTGGCCATGGCCAAACCAGCGCCATTTACCATGCACCCAATAGTACCTAGTTAAATATTTATAACTTATTAAGGTGGCAAAGACTGTACACAAAAACGGAAATTTATAAAGATATTTGGAAAAGATTTATAAGCTGCAATTCACCACCAAAATACAGGGATCAAAAATTCCTATTTTTAGATAATCATATTTCTCTCATGTGTGAAAAGAGTAACTTTACCTCTACCAAAAATATGAGTAATATAACACAAAACTTACCATCAAGTGCAATATAGTTCAAGTCAAACTCAGCAGCCGCAATTTCTTTAGGGTCTTCTTGTGTTGTGTCACGGTATGCAAAAATTTCTTTCTGCCTGAAAGATGCATTGTCATCAAACCTGCATTTTGCATCCAAGCAATAAACTGTAATCAGACATCAAATTGTTAATAAACCATTTTAGGATTCTGAAAATATTACACTGTTAAAGTATTCTAGCTTACATTTGCCATCAATTGCATCTTCAGCATAAGGATTGACCTCAATCAAAAGAGCATCCTTCTCACAAAATAGTTTGTACATTGATTTAATCATGGTAGCAGCATCTTCTTTTACTTCTGATAGACCAATCTATAGAATAAATTAAAATCTTAATTAATATAAAACACTATCAAGATTAAAAGAAAACAGCATTTGAATAACAAACCTGATCTATGACACGGTAGACTTGGTCATCAGTAATGCCAGTCATAATATCAATAGGGTCATAGGTAATAGCTTCAGGATTTACTGCAGCTACATCTTCAATATTAACTCCACCTTGGGAAGATGCAATGATGACTGGGCCCTAAAAATAAACATTTTAGACTTATTCTAAAATTTAAAGACATAAGTTGAAAACAATACTTACATTGAAACTACGCTCCAACATGATGGCAACATAAAATTCCCTACGAGGGAACTTCCTTTCGGTTACCATCACCATATTGCAAATTCTACCAGCAGCACCGGTTTGCTTGGTGACTAGAAGCTGGTTGATCATCTTTCCAGCAAGCTCTCCAGCTTGTTCAGGTCTATTAACAGATAGTATTTATTCATTAAATAAGTTTTATCCATACTTACTGTATGTTATTAATTAATAGAGATGCACTTACGTGTTAACCATGCGCACACCTCCTTGTAAGCCATTTTTGAAATGGCCTTTACCTCTGCCTCCAGCAAGTACCTTAAATATTTTTCTTATTAGATTTTATTTGAGACAACCTCAAATAAGTAGTGCATTGCCATGATAAAAATAAGAAAGCTTGTAAAATCTTTATAACTATTTACCTGAGCCTTTAGGACTATGTCCTTAGTATTTAGTTCTTTGGCAAACTTTACTGCCTCGTCTGCAGTCTTGGCAATATGGAACTTTGGTACCGGAATACCATTGTCACGCAGCACTGTGTAGCTCACATATTCGTGGACGTTCAAATTACGCACTTGTTGTTTCGATGGTAGCTTACTGTTGCATGATGCCACCAGCAACTAAAAACATTTATAAAATTAAAGTCGTTACATGGCTAGACTAGGATCTAACATCGAAACGAGACAGGGAAAACATTCGTTGTGACGTAAGAATATAGATGAACCAGCAAGGTCAAATTAAAAATAAATTGGTACTCGCATAGCTGCCGACACTATTTACTTTTTATTTCTTACATAACATAGGCTGTAAGCCATTTAGTAAGTAGCAGATCCCGTGGAATTTGGACTAACGAGTTTAATTAATATTGTAAATAAATCAAACAGATAAGAAACACTTATTTATTCTTAATATTTATAACCATAACACTCTTGAAGTAACACTTTAAATTAAAGTTACTCTAATCATTTACCTTTTTGCCATTTTTTAAGAAAATTGTTTCTGCAAGACCGAGAGTACGAGGAAGTAAGGTCGCCATTTTTGTACCAATACTATCAATGACAAATGGGAATTGCAGTCAGAAATTAAAACTGTCAAGATGGCAACCATAGACCAGGATAAGAAGACTGACATCTGACTGTTGGTTGAATTTAAGCCCTATTTCACCAAGCACTTGTATTACCTAAGTTAGTTTTTTAAAAATCAATAAAAAATTATTACGATCACATTTATAATATTTTTTTGTCCAAATTACCTATTAATAATATGCATTTAAACATAATTATTTTTTTTCATGATTCCCGTAGTTTGGTGATTCAGTCTTTCACATTGAAACTACCTACGGATTATAAAATTTATTATTTAAACGTCAATGTCAGTTGTCAATGTCAAATGCAGGTATTAGGTATTTGTTTATTTTGATTTCGATTCTTCTTAAACGGAATTTATAATAAAAACATGTAAGGAATTGAAAAACACTTACATATACATGTAAAAAACATGGCTTTACTTAAATTGGATGGTGTGGGTAAAATATTTAGCTATTTTCGAAGGTTACATGTGCACACATATTGTACTAATATTGATGATAAAATTACTTATTCTATGTCAAAATATCTAAGAATAAAAGACTCTGAAGCTAAATATTTGTACATGAAGTACCCTGCAGTGAGAAATTTGGATGAACAAAAACTTAAAGAACTTATAGAAACTGTTTGCTTATTGGGTTACTCAAAAAAAGTGTTAATAAATGAGCCTGTGCTGTTTTGTCATTTACCTGTTACATTATCATTCAGGCATCGAGTTCTATCTGAATGTGGTTTTAATGAAGTCACACCTAAACATCTGGCTACCTATCTGCCATTAGTCAAGCAGTATACTATACAACAACTAAAGAATAATGCTTTGATATCAGCACATATAAATGTGGAAAATAGACTGGCAAGTTACATGACTCAATGGCCAACATCACTAACCACAGGTATATACAGTGATGTGAATGAACTCAACCTATCTACACTACGACTGAAAATTATACAGAAATATTTGGAACTTGTGCTTGAACTAACTAATGATGAGTTCATGAGAGGAATACAGGTGTACCCTACTCTAAAACATAGACCTCTAGCAGCAATTAATGAAACATTGACACTGTTACTATCAGAAATAAAGATGCCAACTCAAAAAATTAAATCTAACTTTTACTTAGTTCATGCAGACCCACAAAACTTAAAAGAAATACTTTACAAGTTTAGAGTTGTTGGTGGCATTGATGTTAAAGAGGTCATTAGAATGTATCCAAAGATTGCGTTAAAAAAATACAGTACATTAAATGAGACTAAGAAAATATTGAAAGAATTTGAAATATCAGAAGAAGCTCAAAGAAGATGTTTTAACATTTACACATTAAGTCCAGAAACGGTACGTGAAAGATTGACAAAAGCTAAAGATATACCTGAGTTTGAAACATTTCTCAAACATCCCAGATTTCTTAAAATGATACATTTTAAAAATACAGCCATAAAAAGACTACAGAACTTATACAAAAATAATAAGAAATGTTTAAGTTTGAATATTCTTTCTGGAAGTTCAGCACATTATGATATTTTTGAAAAATCTCCAGGAGACCGTCTGGGAAAAGGGAACGACTTAATATTTTGTCTCATGCAATGTTTTGAGAATAAGTATACCAGTGTTCAATTGAGAAGTGTAATAAAACGTCATCCCTATTGGATTAACATACCACTTGTACAAGTCAAGTATGTACATCAAAAGCTGACTTCTGATTTTAGTCCAAAGGATATATATGAAAATTGCCCCATTTTACTGTATCCTTGGGATAAAATAAAGAATACATTAAAATTGTTTAATAGTAAGGCTAATATAAATTTTCTTGAGCATATAGACTTGACAAACTTAGGTAATTCCCAAAAGCTGAGTTTGGCATTGTACCTACTTGAGCGAGATCATTACTTTAGTGGTAATGGAGTTTGGTCTGAGGAGAAGCTAGGTTCTAATGTTGTTGCTAATGTTGCCGAATTAAAGAACTCGGTTTTATCATGATGTCCGCTTCAGAGAATACATTTTTATTAATGTTATAATATTTTGTTTTATTTTATTATAAAAAACATAGCCATGCCCTTAAAAGTAATCCTGTTCGTACGATTAACCTATGAATTCGTAACGTAGTGTAGTTAATCAACGTGAATACTATGCAGATTAGCCCTTATTGTTAAAAGGTTGAGGACATAGTTGAGGAAAAGAAAACAGTCATAAACAAAACTCGACCGTGAAAAACTCTTTCTGTTGACATATATTATGACACGCCTCTGTAAACGATTAAAGACAACGTCACGTGGTAACGTTAATTATTTCAAAATTATTTATGTGAAATCTAAATAAAGGAACATTTTCAATGAATTTTACCTCAGTAAATTACATCACTTCCTAGATTTCATTAACATGACTTTACTTCCACGATGCCTGGGTCTGGCAGAGACTTTATTGAAAAAGGGGAAAAAGGTTGGTAGCTCAGATACAACATACCTACCTACAGTGAATATCTTGTTAAAAGTTATTCGTAGTTGGTTTCGAAGTTTAACTAACTAATCTAAAAAAGTTATTAGTAGTTGGTTTCGAAGTTTAACTAACTTATCTAAACTAATCTAAAGAAAAATATTTCAGTTGTTGCACTCTCCTTGCCCCAGTTATTGCGTCCCATTACTCAAGACATCTTACCAACAAGTACGTAGCCTAAATGTTCACGAACACGTCAGTTACATGTTATTACGAGATGAGGGGATACCTGTGCCGAAGTTCTTTGTTGCCAAAACTGCAGAAGACGCTGTAAAGCATGCCAAAGAACTGAATACGAAAGATATGGCGATTAAAGCGCAGGTAGGAACCTACATTCTTATACGGAGAAGATAGGTAGGTACTTATCTGAAATAGTCAGGTAAAGTTCAATTTCTTCCGCATGTTATGTAAAAATAACACCCTGCTTTTTCTTTCACATCTGTGACACCTATTAAAATTTTATTTGCTGAAATAAAACTTCAGATTTTTTCTAGATCTCTATGTACTTAATTACATGTATACCTACATCAATACCTACACTTGCAGGTTTTAGCTGGAGGAAGAGGTCGGGGTACTTTTAAAAATGGCTTTAAAGGTGGAGTGCGAATGATCAGCTCGTAAGTTAAAACTCTTGTCGTGTGTTTTTTCCAAGGTTTGCCTATGAATACTAAAACATTTTAATTTTAAAACATCATAGACCCGAACAGGCGGGAGAGTATGCCGGTAAAATGTTAAACCAACTCTTAGTTACCAAGCAAACTGGAGATGCAGGCAGAATCTGTAAAAAGGTTATGATCACTGAGCGCAAATTTCCTCGGAGAGAATTTTATCTCGCCATTATGATGGAACGTAGTTTTCATGTAAGTTTATTTAGTATCACCTATACTCTATCTATATTACTAAATAACTACCCTTACAAAATTCTATATTATCATTGGTAGTTCAAAGAATAGTCGCTATTCGTGTCTGTTTGTTTACTAAGGTAATGGCATCAGTAATGGACGGCACCCTAGTAATGAACAAAAATTTATAAAAACTTCCAAATTAAGAAATATTGCACATATTTTTATACTGGCAACACTAATCTTTAAACTATAGACATTAATCTGTCAGCTGGCAAGATGTCATCTTCATCGGCCATTACTTTGCAAAATGGCGGACATGTAAACAACACTGTGTCGACGTCTTCAGCGAAATTCATAATTCCTTGTAGAAATAATTAGTGAGGTGAGTAGATGTTTTGTAATTTATTTGTGAAAATCTTAGGACTTACACATTTGATGATGATTATTACGTTTTGCAGACAAATTGTGAATACAAAATCAATATAAATTTATACGTAGCTACTTGTAATATTTTGTCAAATTTGAATGTTTATGACTGGTCAGCGATTTTCAGCAGATTCAGTGATGGACAAAATGTCCAAAATAACGTATCTATGGTTTCATAGCAATTGCCTTGATTTAATTCCGTCATAACGTCTTTGTGGAATATAATGTCTATGGTATTAAAGTATACAATTATTTAGTCATGGACATGGGCGTCCATTAGCGGTATGAATGTCCATCACTGGTTGTTCATTAGTGGTACAGATGTCCAATACAGGTGGTCCATTAGTGGATTTATAAAATAAAACATTTAATTTCTGGAACTCCTGAACCGATCTTTAAACAAATTGAAGGTTATTATAATCCCTGAGTAATTTATTAGGCTGTTTCTATTTTTTTATTAATTACAAAGTTACGTTAAGTTATTTTTATGTCTTTTCTAGCCATGGCACCCAAAAAAAACTATACGCCAGATCAAATGGCTCGTGCCATAGACGAAGTGAAGAGAGGAACAGCTGTGAGTGTTGCTGCATCAAAGTATGGTGTACCTCGCATCACTCTAAGAAATAAGGTTACCGGAAAAAGTCCCATGGTTTGTCCAATGGGCCCAGCCACAATTCTCACGGCTCGAGAAGAGCAAATATTAGTTCAATGGCTTTTTGCATTAGCCGACCGACATTTCCCTATTTCAAGAGAGCAGTTGCTCGACAGTGTCCAACAAATAATAATTAATAGTAATAGGAATACACCCTTTACCAATAATCGCCCTGGTAAGACGTGGTACAAAGCATTTCTAAAAAGACATCCAGAAATTTCGGAACGAGCAGCCCAAAACCTTACAACATCACGGGATAATGTCACTGAACAGCAAATCAAATTATGGTTCACTGAAATCGAAAATTACCTCGAGAACAAAAATCTTAAGCATTTACTGCAAGATCCTAGTAGGATATTTAATGCAGACGAAAGTTCTTTCTTTTTATCGCCGAAATCGGGTCGCGTGTTAGTAAGACGAGGTGAAAAAAATGTGTATACCACATCTGGTAATGAAAAAGAAAACCTAACGGTTTTAGTGACAGCAAATGCTGCAGGTCAATTAGCGCCGCCCATGATTGTCTTTGCTTATGAGCGTATCCCGAAAACTATATCGGATAGCATAGATGATACTTGGGGAATTGGTAGGTCCGAATCGGGGTGGATGTGTAGTAGTACTTTTTATGAGTACTTTACAAATATATTCCACCCATGGTTGATCGAAAACAAAGTGCAACTACCGATCTTATTTTTTTTAGACGGCCATGGATCGCATTTAACCACACATCTTTCCGATTTCTGTGCAAGGAATGGAATAGAAGTGATTGCCTTGTATCCCAATAGTACACATCTCTTGCAACCCATGGATGTTGCCGTTTTCCGACCACTGAAAGTATTCTGGAAGCAGCAGGTCACTAAGTGGAAAACTGAACATCACGGTCAACAGGTTACAAAAATGACTTTTGCGCCAATACTGAAAAAGGCCTTGAATGACATAACAAAGGAATGTATTAGTAATGGCTTTAGAGCTGGCGGTATATTCCCTTTTGGACCGGAGTACATAGATTTTACCAAATTGAATTCCAAAAACAGACTGGCAGACGTCACGGAAGTACAGGCTGTTTCGGCGGAAAGTGTAACTTTCTTCCAAACGTTAGAGTCTGAAATCGTAAAAATATTTACAGATCAAAAGTTAAAATTGTTCAAGAAATGCTTTTTTATGTCGAGATCTGGATTAGAAGATCAGTTACCTACTGAGGACATAGGACTCTATACATTATGGGCTAAATACAAACATATATGCCATATCGAGTTTCCAGCAGATTCCAGACCAGAAAATACAGAACAACAGAACTTTACTCACAGCTATAGTCGTAAACAAACAGTTAGTAAAAGTACGTGCTCTGCAACTAACTCTAATTCCAATATTATGATTGATGACTTGCTGCCACCTTCTGGCACAGTCGAACTACCAACCGACTGTCCGACTCATGTCGAGTTAGAGATCTCTGAACCAAGACCCGCAATTGTAGAAAGTATACCACCCGCACCTACCGAATCTGAAGTCAAAGATCAATTTGAGTCGACCATAAGTACTGACCCGACAGTTGCACTTAATGCGGACTTACTAGACCCTAAACGTTTTTGTCCCCATGATCTAATATCTCAAGCTGGACCTAGCACTTATGATGATGCACTTATGATAGAATCGCAACAGCTTGCATCAACTATAAGTGTTGACCCCATAATGAACGCAACTCCATGTACACCTAATGCTAACTTACTAGGCTCTAAACCTTTTGATATTCATGACTGTACGGAAGAAGACGATATTTTACCTGATGTATTTAATATGGCCTCAGAACAGCTTAAGTTACCTAGTATTAATATTGACCCGACGAAGAACGCAGCTCTAGCTGCACCTAGTGTTGAGTTAATAGGTTCTAAATCTTTTCATCCCAATGACCTAATATCTCAAGCTGGGCAGAGCACTTCTCTTACTGATCCATCAACGCAATACTATACACCCATTAAAAATACCTTAAATAAAGTATTGGGTATAGAAGTGCCATCTCCGTTTAAAAGAAGTCTTTTCTGGCCCGAAATTGAAGACAAGAAGAAAAGTAGAAAGAAGAGAGAAAAACTGCCATCCGCTGTAACAAGTAAAGAGTGGAAGCAATATCATGAAAAGAAAGAAGCAGAAAAACGAAGATTACAAGAAGAAAAAGAAAACAGAGCCAAAGAGAGAACAGAAAAGAGGATTTTAAAAGAAAAAATTGCCGAGGAAAAGAAATTAAAAGGTAGTATAAAGGGAAAAACGAAAAAGTTACAAATATATTCATCTGACGACACCGACTTAGAAATAGAATACGCTGAAAGTGGTGATAGTGAGTGGAATGAAGACAGTGATTCTGTAGTAGAGAATTTGGAACGCAAAAAATATTTCACGTCAGTCAAACGAACTCAAAAAGTAGTTTCTTACAGAGGACAACAAAAAAAACGGCCAAGAAGGACTATTTCGCAAGACCGAAACTCTGAATCGGATTTAGAAAATGCACCTCTTAGTAAATTGTCGGCTTCGAGCAGTAATGTCTTCGTTAAAAATTTAAAAAAGGGTTGTTATGTAATAATCCGGTATGAAGGCGAATATTTCCCAGGAATAATTGAAAACGTAGACAAAAATATGTTTGAAATAAGTACCATGACTTTGTCTAATGGTAATACTTTCCGATGGCCTGAAAGACAGGATAAAATTTGGTACAAATTGACTGACATTGTGGAAAGAATAAATGATCCTATACCACAAAACAAAAGAGGATTTTTTAAAATAGTTGAAATGGAAAAATATCTTCCAGACATTTATTTGACCTAAAACTTTAAATGTCGTAATTTTTATGTTTGTGGTCTACTTTGGACTTATAAGTTAGGAAATGTTGAGTTCGGTCATGTTGATTTGTTAACAGTCCTTAACATATTTCTAGTATCTACTATTAATATGTAGGTACTGATTTAGTGTGGTCATGTTTCACTTTATTATAAGACGAGTATTAATGTTGATTAGTTCTAATGCCAATTTCTTTTATAATACTTGCTATTTGTGATGATAAATGGCTATACTGACTGTTCGATTTATAATTCTTTAATTATTGTTTTCGTCTCATAAAGTTTATTAGAGTTATACAATTTGGATTGCTTTTGACTGATATCGAGGGTTACTATTGTTTTTGTTTCTCTAAGTTATATAAGTATTACTTAATTTCTACCAAAGAATTAAAAATAAACATTGCGTTATAGATAAGTATTATTTTTACTACCCATTTTTTGTCCATCGCTGGAAGTCCATTACTGGATATTGTCCATTAATAGGTGTCCATACTTAGATTATTTCTGTCCATCACCAGCGATTGGGAATAACTTTGGTTTTCTTAGTTTTTTATCAAAACTTGTAACCTTTTATTAATTCCGTTATTAAAACACTATTCCTAAGATGTTATTCTTTTATTTTTTTAATATTACCTTTTAATTAATCTTACAAAAATGATGTAAGGTAATAAAATCGTCTAACTGTTTCTAAAACAGTCCATTACTGATGCCATCACCTTAACTCCTCTTAAACCACCTAAAAATTTTATAGGTAAATTATGACTAGGTTTGTAAGTAACTTGGTAACTTTTTTAAGTTTGCCAAAATGCAATGTTTCGTTAATAAGATAGCCAAAATTACACCAGCCGGAGAGTGCGAATCACTAGTGATAGAGTAACGTAAACAAATAGGTATTTAAAATCTATATTGCATATTTGTAAAACTTTGTAAATGTATTGTAGTTTTGATCTCATTATAGGGACCTGTCATAATTGCTTCATCACAAGGAGGTGTAAGCATAGAGGACGTTGCTAAAGACACTCCTGAAGCAATTATATATGAACCGATTAACTTAAAGAAGGGAATCGTCGACGACCAAGTCTGTAGGGTAGTTGAGAAGGTAATTTCAATTTAATACAAATTTTGCGGGCTGAGCGCCTTAAGCGCCCGCCATCTAAGCTCGGTGAAGCTGTGAAAGCCGTCAAGTGGCTAACAGCAATCAACAGTCAGAAAAAAAATACGATAGCTAGGTTTTCCTTATGTTTGACTGATTTTGATTTTTTGCGGTCTGACTTGGGCTCAAGTTAAATTACCTACTTTAAGTTTTCCATTAGGTCCTGAATAAAGAATGTAACGTACGCTGGATAATTTTAATTAGGTACCTAGTTCCTTCTTATTTAATTGGGGTAAAAAACTACTATTGAAGATAGGTCTCATCTAATCCACCCTATTAAAATGAATGTAATGTTCTACAATGTACCTTCTTTAGATGGGATTGCTAGAACACAGTGAAGAGATGGCAAAAATTATGAAGCAAATGTATAAATTATTCTGTGAAAAAGATGCCCTTCTAATAGAGATTAATCCGTTCGCTGAGGATGTTTTAACGAGCAAATGTAAGCTAGAGTATTTCCTACTTTCTGCCATGTTTATTTTAGCTATTAATAATTAACATTACAAACTTAATCAAGTCAAGAGTTGTTATAAAACTATAGGTAAGGATAAAGAAAATTACCTATTTCAGTTTACTGCTTAGATGCGAAGTTCCGTTTTGATGATAACGCTGAGTTTCGTCAAAAAAAATTGTTCTCTTATCGCGACTTGTCCCAAGAAGACCCCAAAGAAATTCATGCTAGCAAATTTCAATTGAGTTATATCAGTCTCAATGGTAAGCTTCAGTAGAAATATAGGTAGTTATTGTTTATTGTTGCGTTTACGTTGTTATTATTACCTACCTACTTAATATTACTTAATTTAAATTTAGAGTCACGAATAGTGGACTCATAGTTAGGTACCTACTATTAAGCAACAATATTTATTGGACTCTAGATTAAACATCTCTTTAATTTATATGAATAAGTAGAAAATACAACTTGTAGCCGCCATTATATTCAATCCAAATTCACGCTCACCGGCAGTGACGCCAACCAGTGATGTCCATCGAATGCTAGGGATGTCCAGTTACCGATTACTTTTATTTTACAGCTAACACTACCTAGGCCTTTTCTACTCAGGGATTCCGACTGACTACTATATGACATAATAATATAAGTCAAAAGTTTTCGTAATAAATAGTAAATAGAAATATCTTTATACTGTGTAGGTACCATCGGCTGCATGGTGAATGGTGCAGGGCTGGCTATGGCCGTGTTGGATATAATCAGTCTGAAGGGCGGCGCTCCTGCGAACTTCCTCGATGTGGGCGGCGGGAACTCAGCCAAGGCTGTTGCTGTACGCGTAACTTTTTAAAATATGATTATTCCCACGATACTGATGCATGTACATGTATACTAATGTCGACGGTGGAAAGGCAAAATTTACTAAGCGACACTTTTGGCGAAATTGAGTTATACATTATACATCAAACGATTCAGAAAAAAACTATTTACATCGTTTAGTCATACACCCATGCTTCTGTGACGACTTTTGATGTCGCTTAGATATTACAATTTAAGTTGAGCTTATTTAAACCTGTCTACGAATGAAATCGTTTCAGGAAGCGTTTCGTATGATCATATCAGATCCCACGGTATCAGCTATTTTCGTCAACATCTTCGGCGGCATAATGGCTTGTGACGTCATTGCTGAAGGCATCATCAATGCAGCCAAAGATCTAAAAATAAAAGTCCCAATCGTTGTTCGTTTGCTGGTACGTTTTTAGTTGTTGCTTAATTATTATTTACGTACAAATGTTAAACAAAATTACCGCTTTAATAAAATATTGCTATAGGGTGCGAAGTCAGCAGAGGGTCAAGACATGATCCGAAGTTCGGGTTTGTCAATAGTGTCCCAGCAAGACATGGATAAGGCTGCCGAAATTGTCGTCAAGCTAGCCAAGATCGTTTCTACGGCGAAAGAGCTTGGGGCGGAGGTAAGAATATAGATATGTCGCACTTTTAAAAAAACATTTTTTTCCAGATTACTACATAAAATGTAAAACCTTTTAACAAACTGACGCTGATGATTAACTTTTCTACAAAGTCTAAGATAGCTAGCTCCGCAGCTACTAATAAATACCTATGTTATAGGAGGTGCTATTCAAATTTCCACCAGCGACTGGCAGACGTAGTGGCAGAAAATCGAAAAGCAAGGCTTGCCGACACTATAGCTCGTATACCGGTTCCAAGAAGCCGCCAATATGTACTGACACTGAGAAACCAACTGTAAGACAAAAGGATGAACCTGCCAAAAAGAAGAGAGGTATCTGTGATGATGTGGACCAAAAACCTGATGATGACGACTCGTGTGGGGGAAGTTTGAACGATAAAATTGGTATGGGCGCAAAAAAGAAACCTTCTTAGAAGAGCAACGAGAACAATACTTTTCACATAACAACTATTTAGGCACCGGGTTGCTTTAGTCTTCGAATAAGTTATTTGAAATTAATCTTTTGTTTCTTAGATAAAATAGTTGTTAGAAACAACTGAGGTTTTGCAAAATTGCCGGACGCAAATTTTAACTTAATATTTTAATTAATTTATAAATAGAGCAGAAATTATAAAAAAGTATTAGCAAAACTTAAAGCATTAAAATTCAGATAAAATATTCTATCGTCATATGGAGTTACCTTAATATTCACAAACAAATCTATAATTTAGTCTGGCTTGGCAAATAACTTTAATACTTAAAGCCCCAACATAACTTAGATTCTATAAGATAGGTTCAACGTAAACGACCTTCTGAAAAGCGAAATGAAACTGGGAATATAGTATTACACTAGAAGCTAAGTTTTGCTTACCTTGTTAATAGTCGATTGGCGATATCACAATGAACCTCTGAAATGAAAATTTACAGATGAATAGTAACACGCTTTACGGACTTCCCAAAGATTAAAACATATATTTTTTAAAACTAAACCTATATGTCGGTGCCTCCTCGTTGGTAGAGGCGTCGAAATCAGAATATTTAAGAAAAAATATCTTTTTTTAATGTATTTTTGCAAACGTGCCACTAAGGCTAGAGCATTGCCCAAGCCGAATTAATAAGAAATACACAATTTATTAACTTTAATGTAATTTATCGTCATCTTGTAAAAATGTGTTAATTTTGTTAAAATATATTGTTTACATAATCGTGCTACGTGTTTTTTTAAAAATGTAACACAATCGGTGTTCTAATTTTATCTTGTTAATGTATAATCATTACATAGTATAAGTCCAAGTCGCTAATTCTGTCTGTTTGTATGTTTGGCTGCTAACTCCTCCTTAAGTAGGTACGTCACGGATTTAAATGCGGTTTTCACCATATTTTAGGGAATTTATTCATTTAAATTTGTAAATAAAGAACGTTTAGGAAAGTTTTTTTATATCAGCAAAAATGCAAGGGTTCGCGAGCAAGTCGGCAAAATTACACCATTGCGCAGCGTGGGCGGGTCGCTAGTAGATATTATAAACGAGTATAATTGGTGCATAAAGTACCAACTTAGGAAAAAAAATGGCTTACTGTGGTAAATTTATAAAATTTTTAGTGGCTTAGGTGCATATGTATTAAAAAGGCGACAAGATTTTAATGGGGTTATTTTTCTACCTTAGACGAATGTAGTTTACTGTTAAGCTGTTCCCCTTGGCTCACGATAAAGAGAAAACATGTATGCTTCATAAATCGTTTTAATAAAACTGTACATGATTATAATATATTTTGTATTTATAACTACATAAAGACATAAACTTAGAGGTTATTTTTCACGTACAATAATATATACTTTATCTGGACAATGTTAAACTCCTAACATAAGAAAACGATGCCTACATATCGAAAGAAATCTTAAATAAAGAATTGTTCAAATTAACAATTGCACTGAGACAGCGTGAGTAAGTTACTATAAGGTAAGTTTTACATATCGTTAATATTGGAATTTGTTCCTAGTCTGTACACTATACAACTTCTTTGCTTGGCGTAGAAATTCCTAGTGCTTCTTCATAACCTGTTTTAGCTTCGTATTTATCTGGAAATAAAAGCGAGATAAGTGATCATTATAATCGTTCCGAATTGCTCAAACGATATCTTAGTAGCATCCTTTGTCATCGATGTCTTTATTAGATAAATTAATCATCGCACACTGATGTCATTAGCGCCAGTGAAGTGAGAGTTGTTTGTCTGAATTAGAACGAAGGTATAGGCTACATTTTATTGGTCTGTTCAAACTAATCGTGTTCAGGACACAAGTTTTCTAACTTAAAAAATGACTAACCTTTTTTAGAAGTCTTCTTTTTCTTAGAGTCTTTCTCCTTGGTCTCCTTCTTGGATTTCTTGTGTTTCTCAGTCTTGGCGGCCACGACATGGTTCTCCTCCATAGAATTGTCTCCTGCACCCACATCCTTCTCTGGAGCCACTTCTACAGTACTGAATGTATCTATCAACAAATCCTCTGTGACGTCAATTTTCTTGGGTTCTTTTCGCTCTTTGCTGTGCTTGGCTTTCTTGTCCTTCTTTTTCTTGGACTTGTCGGTGGATTTCTTGTCGGATTTCTTCTTCTTGGGCTCCTCGAGTGCGTTGAGGAGAACGGTTTCAGGTGACGGGTATGGCTGGAGTCGCGATGTTAGCAACTCGTCGTCTCGTAGAGGCCTGTAGTTACGATTTCGAATTTAGACGTTAGTAAGGTAAGTTGTTGTATTTTAAAGAGAGCTAATATAATAAAGATGTGTATTTTATAATGTGAAAGCTAAGTTGATATCCTCCTCGGTACTGCAATCGTACTGCAATCAAGTTTAGCAGCAGAATGTACAACTTTGCAAGAAAAATATCAAAACTTAACGGCTTTCTAAATGTGCAAAATGTTTTCGTCAGTCAACAATTTTGAATAAAAACTCTTTCCGCCAGTTTTTTTTCTGTCTGTCAATTGCTGTTGGCCCCTTGACAGCCTTTGCTTCACCGGGCTTGGGGGCGGTGTTTTTGCCCTGTGGTCTTTATTACGTACGTGTTAAGGTCGAGATCTAGCGCGGCGTGGAGTCTGTCTCGCGGCGGCGGCTCCTCGTCACTGTTTGCTGCCCCTTCAGGTAATTCCCCGCCGGCGCACACCTCGGGCCGCTTTTCTGAACCCTCCTCTGTAATAAACAACACGGATTAAAATATTAAATTAACTAGTGGCCGCCCGCGACTCCGTTCGCGTGGAAGTCGGTTTCCCGTGGGAATAAGAAGTTTCCCCGCGGTAAAAAGTACCCTATGTGTTATTCTGATGTATAACCTATATTACTGCAAAGTTTCATCCTAATCCATCCAGTAGTTTTTGCGTGAAAGAGTAACAAACATCCATACATCCTCACATCCATACATACTCACAAACTTTCACATTTATAATATTAGTAGGATAATTTATAAGTGAAATCGTGATTAACAAAGCATGACATCGCCCACGGGTAAAGCAATAGCAAGAAACACCTTAGTAGTTAAAAAATCAATGAAGTAATCTGTCTAAAAGACTAGATAATAATAAGTAAAGCAATCGCTGGTAACAAATGGCTCGATCATACGAACGGAGTTCTTTTTTTGACATCGAATTAAGTGTGGAAAAAAGATCGCAACTCTTTATTTGGTATTGCGAAATTGTTATTTTCTAGCTATTATAATGTCAATAAAATATCGATTTAAAAGCCTCTTCTCTTCATATCTTCTGTAGAAATGTATTTACGAGTCAACAAGTAATGGAAAATTTTATTTTTACCTTCGCTCTCCGACTCAGTGGTGGGTTTCTCTTTCTTATTCTTCCGTTTCTTGGACGGCCGCTTCTCCTTCTTGGCCTTCTTAGTGCTCTCTGTAGCAGTTATGTACTTGTCTGATCTTCGACCTGATTGGAAAGAAAACAAAAATTTATAGTGAAAGTACCGTATATGTATTCTTTTTCTTAGTCCAACAAACTTGCGTCTCTTCATTTATATTATTGATGTTATTTAGTTTAAATGGTTAGTTTGTAAACTATTTTTTAACATGGCAATATTGCGCATATGAGAAGTTATCCTAATACATACAGTATTATTATAAAAAGTATTATAGGTATAAATAATCTAATCTTTCATTAACACTATCCAAAATCAGGTTAAATAATATAATAATAAATATCCAGACTACCACGAAAATTATGTGGGTCTAAAGTAAGCGCAGTAAGCGCTCGTGTCATACCATCAATCGTGTACCACACAATGGACTAGGGGAGGACCTAGTTACATCCAAACACGAGCCAATTCCGAATAACCATTTTGACGAAATCGGCCCGACCCGGCGATCGAACCCGGAACCATCCGCTAGGCAGTCCGGTATATACATACTCCTACACCACAGAGGTCGTCTTAAGTCGTCTCTACTAAAGACTCTCTAGTTTCATAAGTAAACTAGTGACCCGCCCACGCTTCGCAATGTTGTATTTTTGGCGACTTGATCAAGAAATATTGAATTTTGTCAAACTTAAAGAAACTTTTTTCTAATTAACCATATTTACAAATTTAAATGAATAAATTCCCTCAAAGATGGCGAAAACCTTATCAAAATCCGTGACAGCCGTAGGAGACAGCGGCCAAACATACAAACCGACAGAATTAGCGACTTGGATTTATACTATGTAATGATAATGATGATGATGATAATAATGATGATGATAATGATAATGATGATAATGATACTCACGATGCACCATTAGCGGCACCTCCAGTGCGATCTCCGCGACCGGCACGTTCTCCTCCTGCTGGTAGGATCGCGGCGAGTCGTCCTTCAAGTAGTGGGGGTTGTTCGCTTGTTCCTGGCGACGGGCCTCGCGTAACTGATGCAAATTGAAGGGATTTGTATTGGTTTTCAAGATAGACAGTTGGGTTAGTGGAGGCTTTTGGGTTGTTGTAAATGTCAAATGAAACTGGGTGACTTTGACCAAAAGGTTAGTAAATGATATGTCAAAACAAAACAGTGTTCAATGTTAAAACGATTTTGCAACGGGTATTATTGATGGATTGCTTTTAGGGACTCCCTCATTTACTAACTTATTCTAATCCTTTATTAGGTAAATGTTTTGAAAGGTTGTCAGACTATAATCATATTTTATCGGTCCGGGGGATATGGACTTAACGTCTGATTACCGTTTTTTCATATCGACTGAAACTCAAAATGTCTTGAGCCCCAAAATGCCTGAAATTCTTATGTTCTCATTTTAATAATGGCTGATTAAGAAAATGACATTTGATGTACTGTCGCATACAATGTGTTTGCGCCTTTATATGTTTAAAAAAATTAATACCTTTATTAAATTTTAAATATTCATTATTTTTATAACTGTTCTTTTAATTTTGTCTCACTAAGTACTCATGCATTAGCATAATTTTGATTTTGTAACTTGAGATTGTCAAAGATTTCCTTAATCAGTACGTTATTAACACTGTTGTTTTAATTATATCTACCTAAATATATTGCTTTCTTTCAACAAAGTATACTCGGCATCAGTATACCGAGTTACTCGGCCGAGTACCGAGTACCAAAAAACCTGCCAAGTACGCCGAGTACCGAGTATAAACCGAGTACTCGGCCCATCTCTAGTTATTTATAACTCTGTATTTTGTAAGAAGTTCCAAAACCGGTCGCCCACCCCCCGTCGCCCGCGCGCCCGCTACGCCAGTATTGTACCGTTCAGAGGCATCTAATAAATTTGTATGGAAAAACTTATTTTAAAAAATATATTAATTTTATTTCTTCGTTGGTTAAATGTTGTTGGAATTGATGTAGAAAAGCTGCCTATAAGAGGTGATGCGCTAATTAGAAATAACCCTGTATATGGAACTAAAATATGTTACTAGCTTACTGTTTCAACCGCAGCTTACTTACTTCTCACGTGAGAATTAAGTACTTTCCCGTTAAGAGTAACAACCTTTCATATATACACAACATTTTTGCATTCATATATTAGTATGATTCGAAAAACGCTATTACTACACGTTGTTCCTTATCTTACCATCTGCAACTCCTCATCAGTGAGCTGTGTTAGCGGGCGGCTCTCCGGCTGCGAGGTGGCGAACACCGTCACCTGTTCCTGTTCATCATCAGAACTGGAACTGTCCTCCGACCAGTTGTCCTGGCACAGCCACTTGTCCAGGTCGAGGCTTCGCAGAATACAAACAAAATTAAAATAAAAATTGGGCTGTAAATGAGAGTTGGGATTGTTTTGTTAATAAATCAAGGTATACCTAGATTTTGACAGTGTATTGTAGTTTTGATATTGTAATTTGGACACAAATGTACTAAGTGAATGTTTTAACGGATAATACAAGATTTTGGATAGGTTGATTATTTCGAACAGTTATATTACAAACTCTGAGATACTTCGGGTTGAAGGTTTTGCCATTGTCAGGAACTTGTCAAAATGTCAATTTGAACAACACCTTTTCCAATACAAATACTGATAAAATAGTCACCCTTTTTATATTTAACCAAACCAATTGCATAAAACCTGTTTAATTTCACAAATGTATAATTAACACTCACTCAGCCGGCATGGGCACTTTCATCTGAGCCTTCGGCGCGACCGGCTTCAGCTCTCCTTCGAATAGTTCCGCCAACTCTTCAATGAGACCGTCGCTGAATGAGCCCGTGATATCTGTGTCTGTGCCGTTTAGTTCCCGAGGTTCAGACACGTCTTCTAGGCCGTTGCTGGAAGGTTATTTTGACGTAGAACATAGATAGGAAGTTGATCTAACAGTAAAATAGGTTCGAAAAGAAATCTTTATTGATATCTCTATCTATTCTGAACAAAGACTAATTTCAGAGTCATCTACGTATTTAAAACCCGATATTTTAATTAATAAAGAAATAAATTGTTATTCAATTTTAATATTGTTTTACATATTATTATAGTTTATTTAACTCTTAATAAATTGAAAAATGCAATGCTATGTATTTATTTTAAAAGCTATCAACCTTTTCCTATATCTTCAAATCTCAAAATACCTCTGTTCATGATCGACCAGTGTCCCGACAGCGTTCTCGTCCAACATTTCCGGGCTGGCCTCCTCCGGACTTAGTTTCCTGAGTACGATATTGAGTAGCGCGGTCGCGTTGTGGGCCCGCTCTTGCACCTCCATGTCTTCGCTGCAAAGCAATGGACGCAGGCCGGCCATGGCTTCGCGGATCACCTTGGGAATTACAGTTTTATGTTGGCCTGTGTTGTTATTGTGGACTTACAGGTAGGTAAAATAACGCATAACGCGTTAAAAGTAGTATTTGGAATTATAGTAACAAATGAAAGGCAGAAATAACTAGTGATGCAACGAATACCACTTTTACGAATACGAATAGCATTTTTACTATTCTGCGAAAACGAATACGAATAGTTACAATATATTTGACGACCTCTGTGGTGCAGCGGTATACAGGGTTATTTGTAATTAACGTAGCACCTCTTGCAGGCGGCTTCCTTACATCAATTACAGAACCAACATAGGTCAACACTCATTATTGTACAGGATGCTGTCGTCTTACAACGCAATCAGATTTAAAGTCGATATATTTTCAAGTTCTTTGGCCTCATTTAAGTGTTTCTTAAGAAAATATGTTTCTTAATAGTCCTTTATATAACCTAACATTACAAAGAATCCCTGTTACTATTTTCAATTTCTAAATTTAATTTTTGTTTTTATTTTGTATTTTAGAAGTTGTTTTATTTTTATAATTTTATTTTTTCACTATTAAACTGTTCACACAATGCATGCTGTGTTCGCTGCTGTTAAAAGTGACACCGTGTTAGTAGTTTTAAGTATTTTATTTTCTTAGTAGCTGTAATTGTGTTTACTTTGATTTGCGAACCAAATAAAAAAAAAAATCAATCCCATAACATTTGTTCTACGACTTTTTGCAAAACTTGATAATTAACACAAAAATAAAACAACAAAAACAAATTTGCGCGCTCTGTTATTTATAACTCTGTATTTTGTAAGAAGTTCCTAAACCGGTCGCCCACCCCCCGTCGCCCGCGCGTCTGCCACGCCAGTTGCGTGCGCGTAGAGTATTGTACCGTTTAGATGAACCTAATAAATTTGTATGGAAAAACTTTTTTTTTTTAAATATTAATTTTAATTATTCGTTGGTTAAATGTTGTTGGGATTGATGTAGAAAAGCTGCCTACAAGAGGTGATGCGCTAATTAGAAATAACCCTGTATATACCGGACTGCTAAGCGGATGGTTCCGGGTTCGATCCCCGGGTCGGGCCAATTTCGTGAAAGTGGTTTTTCGATATTGGCTCGTGTCTGGGTGTAACTAGGTTCTCCCCTAGTCCATTGTGTGGTACGTATAGTACAAGCTTTGCTTAGTTTAGGGCCACACAGTGGTGTGTCAGTCTGGAGATTTATTTATTTATTATAAGAAAAGTAACTACATTTTTTTTATTTAATAATCAAAAGCCACTACTGGCAAATTTTTGTTCAAAAAACACAATTTGTGTAAATTATTATGTGTTAAACGATTTCTTTTTTCTCTTTGTATGATTCCAGCTGTAGAAAAAAGTCTTTCAGACGATACAGTAGACGGTTTTAGTGATAAATATTTCTGGGCCAATCTTTTCAGTGTCGAAAAATGAACATCTTGTCGCCAAAAATGTAGTGGATCTTCAGATGGCAATAAATTTGGCAGTGCGTGTATTGATACATATATTTTATGATTACATAAACTATTTTGTACGAATATTGTCATTACATTCGGCGAATACGAAGCATGAATTTATTTCTTAGCTTAACTTGTTTTCTATCGAGTTTATTCTTTTAGTTGTCTATATTTTTTTGGGTTACCTAAAGAACTAATGTTTAGCATTTCAATCGAATAACATATACGACCATTTGGTATTTCTTTTGGTATGTCTTTTTCTTTTGAAGCACTGTACCTTAAAAATCAACTATTCACAGGACCACAATACTCACAGCTATGGCAGCTTCCAGATCGTTCCTCCTCTCGTAGATGAGCAGTAATCGCGCGCACAGCTTGGTGGCGGCGTGCGTGCACACGGCGCGCGCGCGCATGGTGCCCCCCCCGACCCCCGCGCACAGCAGGAGGGGGGACACCGCCTCGCGCATTACATGTTCCTCACTGGGGGTTAGTAATGTTATGACGTTGACGACCTCTGCGGCGGGAACTATACCGGACTGTAAAGCGGATGGTTCCGGGTTCGATCCCCGGGTCGGGCCGATATCGTAAAAATTGTTTTTCGACATTGGCTCGTGTCTGGGTGTAACTAGGTTCTCCCCGAGTCCATTGTGTGGTACCTTTTCCACAAGAGTTTACTGCACTTACTTAGGGCTACATAATTGGTGTGTATAGTCTGAAGATTTATTTATTTATTTATTAAGGTGATCCGCACTGTGGTTATAATTATTATGTTGAGGGAGGGATTTGGGATGGAAAATGTAGCCAGCATTAACTAGTGAAGTGACAGTCGGCGGTATGGAGTACAAAAGATGGCGTGGAAACCAGTTGGACGGATTTTGATGTGTTTTTTACGAAGTAGCTATTAGAAGTATTTAATAATGAATGAAGTTAACAGAAGAAAAAGTATGTTAAGAAATAAAACGACGACTTTGTGCAAAATCATAAAGTACCGTTTCGGGCATGCATACCGCTTGCATCAGCAGTGAAATATGGCTACAATTCCTATCCTCTCCAAGTCGGAAATAAACCGTGTCTAAATGTAAGCCTCTAGTTAGTTTCTTGCGTACAGTGTGTACACCTCCAACACACACCCACATACACACACAGCTGCCTCTAGTGTTTGTGTGCAGGGATGTTACGGATATGGAATTTCAGATCCGGATACGGATATTGATTTTTTTATATCGGTTTCGGTTTTGGATACGAATATGAAATTATTTCGGATTATCCGGTAGTTTCGGATAGTTTCGGTTACGGATATTAGATTCTAGAAATTTCAAAAGTAACATACAAAACAAATAGATAATAAAATGGTTTTATTTATATAGAGGAGGAAGATGGGTGAGAACGATGACGTCATAAACACGGCTACATTACGCTCAGAGAGAGAACCAACACTTTGGTCACAGTTCTGAAAGCGGTTTTCGGAACGCAGCCATAAACAACTTGTCGTAACGTGTCTCATTTAGATTTTTAGATTCCGCCACTATCCGAAACTTTTATTTCGTTTTCGTTTACGAATACGGATATTTTTTTATTTCGGATATCCGGTAGTTTCGGTTACGGATATGGATATCCTTAACATCCCTGTTTGTGTGTCCACTCACGTGCAATACTCGGGCAGCACGTAAGCCGCGGCGTAGAGCACCTCGCGCGAGGCGGGCCCGGGCGCGGCGGCGGCGCAGCGGGCCACCAGCGCGGCGCACTCGCGCGCACAGAACGCGCGCACGGCCGCCACGCGCGCGCCCACCTCCAGCACCTGCGCCGCGATCATCACGCCTGGGGGCACCGACGTTAGTAGGCGTACTTACTTGGGGACCGCCACTGACGTTCCAGCAGTAGGCGTACTTACTTGAAATTAAACTCATTCACTCTAACGCCCAATTGCAGGGAACGTTTTAACCTCGGGTTAGCTAACTCAGATTTAAATGGCGCCACCATCGAATGTAATAAGAAGTAGTTACAATCGATGGTGGCGCCATTTAAACCTGAGTTAACTAACCCGAAGCTAACCCGAGGTTAAAACGTTCCCTGCAATTGGGCCTAAGTCAGTCTACCCGTGACCACGGCATTTGCAAAAATCCCGAAACGACGGTTAAATAAAAATAATAAAATAAACGCGTAAAACCCGTTAAAATGAGTTTAATTTCAAGTAATAGTGATCGCGTAAATCTAAAAAGTTACAGTAGGCGTACTTGTCGACAGACAGGCAGTCAAACCACAGCGGCAGATATAGTGAGAGGTAAAGATGAGGTACTTGCCCGGCCGCTAAGTTCAAGAAAAGGGCAGCAAATGCATCAAGCACAAAAAAAGTTGTCCAGAAACACCCAAGCCTAATGCTCATTTTCTCATTAAGGTTGATCGACTTTCACCCAATTGAATTCCACCCAAAGATCTTGCCCGTGGCATTATTCCATATTAAACGAGTGCGAAACATACCAAAACTACATAAAACTTATTTGACACTAGCACACGAATACTCACCATGTTTGGCACTAGTCTCCATTTCCGTCAACTCTGCCAGCACGGTCACGTACCACTCGAAGTCAACCACGTGCTGGTAGTTGTTCTGAGAGCATATTTCTATCATTCTCGTGAGAAGCTCATCCCTGTATAAAGTACCCTCGGCTCGCTCCATATGCACCATTAGTTTCTTCACTATTTCCATTAGGTTCTTTTTGGATACCTACAAAACAGACATCGAGGTAAAGTCAAGTATAGATACAATTTCTTGGTAGTTGGTATTGTAATGAAAGAAGTTCGTTTTGAATTCTATACAGTGTAAAGCAAGAAGTTTGTGTATTTTTTGTTAATATTTAATAAACTTGTCTATAAGAATTTAAGTAGATAAAATTCACTTTAGTCCAAATGAAATTCCGAAATCAATAACGAACTTGAAAAACCGGTATATTGGTATCTCATAAACTTTAAACTTCATTTACTAACTTTAGGTTAATAAAAATGTCTAAGGAAATGGAAAAGAACTGAAAAAAAAAAAAATTATGATAAAGCCTATGTTTATCTTACCATTCCATATAGAAGTCCTAGCGCGCGTAACCTGATGGACTCATCCTTGTCATCAAGACACGCCAACACCAAGTCTTTATGCGCTTGCACTGACTTCGGATGGGACTTTAGTATCCGCGACATGGCCAGTAGGCCAAGATATTTCACTGAAATTTAGAAACATTGTCAACTCATATTCTTATTGGTTAATTTGATAATCTGCAGGGACGCAACGTGAAAAAATACGAATATCGAATATATTTTAAATAATTTATAAGCGTTTCTACACAATATCAATAGTTGAAATGACAACAGTCCTTATTTTCAGACGTGAGTCTAATAGATACAGAACACTGAGTGAAAAATGAGTTTTACCAATATATCATGTT
Organism: Emmelina monodactyla; assembly: GCA_916618145.1. Lineage (NCBI taxonomy): Eukaryota > Metazoa > Arthropoda > Insecta > Lepidoptera > Pterophoridae > Emmelina > Emmelina monodactyla. The sequence goes on along the minus strand of OU745304.1, from coordinate 5,763,995 downwards.
TGATTGGGTTTTGCATCGATGTTCGATTTCTTACATACTTATTGATCAAATGCCTAATTGTCTGTATCCATATTAATAGGTCTTTACTAGTTTTTTTTTTTTAATTCTGTCATGTTCATTTATTTACGGTGTAGCATCCATGTATATGATTGTAAATTTACTTTAGAACACTTACCACATTGATATTAAATGTAAGCATTTAAAATACCCTTTGTGGTTGGTAATTGCCACTTACAACTGATAACGTTACTATACTTTGATGATAAGCCTCCTTAAAGTATATATTTAACGATTTCATTACGTTATTTAATAAATATCAGTGCAGGTTAGCATTTATTTAATTGTAAAAAAAAAAATCCCTAAAATGACCCTATAATGACATGTTCTCCGGATGCGCGATATGGCGCATAAAGTACCTAAAGTTTGGTTTTTAATATCTTAAAGAAAGTTTTTCAAGAGCCGTACGTACTTTCTGCGTCATATCACTCACCGTGGAAACATGGCTTAATAATAATGTTTTAAATATAGGTTGTAAACAAAATCGATCAGCATCTTACAAACGTAAGTAAATGGGCTGACGAGCACAAATCCTTTAAAACACGAAACGAAATTTACACTTTAACCTTGTGATAACATAGAACAACTTACAGTTCTGGTCGCTATCCTCTATGAGTATTCTTAGTTTCTGCACACAGAGCTGCACGGAGGCGGCGTGTCCCGGCATGCCGCTGCTGATGCTGATCAGAACGGCTATCACCGTGTTTATACACTCGTACAACAACGACATGGCTGTGGTACTGCAATACAACCGTTGTGGTTACAAAACTTATACTGTTTACCTTACAATCATCTTCCTTACTTGGGGTAAAAGAATAGAGAAAATGTAGTAAGTACAAGGCTCGTCTTAGAGGGTATATTACCGTGTACCTAGATCCAATTTCAAATTGTTAGAATGGTAATAAAAAATAATGCATGTAACAACTATTAATGCAAAGAATTATGATGACTCGTGTCTTGTATTATCATAAGACAAACATTTAATACTAAGGAGGTGCAAAATTTTATTTTTACCTACATTATTTCAACTTTTAGTGGTATCACCAAAATTTTGTTTAAAAATGTATAAATCTTACCCATGACAGTGGTTAGTGCTACAAAACAGAAGTGCAGATAAAATTAAAGCTTTTAGGCAGTTTACCTGCTAAATTGCTTATTACCAAATGAAAATCTACAAACTGTGAAAAGCCTTCTAGTTATAACTTAGTAGTTAAAATAAGAGGAAGCGGTGACAAAAGCTGTAAACAACACTTTCAGATATTGACAGAAACTACTTTGGCAAGAGCAAAGTAATCTGATTACCCTTTACCCCATAGAGGCCAAAATATAAGTAGGAGACATTGATCACATCAGCTGATGGTAACTGACTCACCTATGTATTAAATTAGTTAAGGGTTCTATCAGTTTCTTGCCAAGTCGAGGCTCTAATGGGGTTAAGGCACCAAACTGCAACAAACACAATGACACTACATAAGACTAGCTTATGTTGATAGCAGCTATGTAGCATAATGAATCCATGATTTATCTTTCATTTCATTTGAACTTGGGTTTCATCTTGTTGCTCAGTTATTTATAATCCTTAATTAAGTATCAGCAGCAAAATCAATAAAATGTGATCTGTGCTATTTTTATTGTGTATTTATACTTATTTAAGTGTTTTATTATTCAAACTTTCATGCTTATTTTATCATGTTCTTGCAATAACACCATTTAATTTTTGCATGAAACATATGTTTAAACAATTATTCATGTGCAAGTAAAAAAGAAATGATGTTATTTAAGAATTGTTTCAATTATTTGTTCTAATAAGCATTTGTGTATTTCAGTGATATCAGGTATAAATTTGTCAAGTAGTGAAATGTGTTGATATGAATAACTAGCAGCTTGATAATGCTTATGTCAGCTAGTTGTACCTGCAAATAAGGTCAATGAGGCTTTGGGTAATTTTTCTTCCAATATCAGGTTCATACTGTGTCATTAAACCAAACTGTGGAAATATTTAACATTATTTTACTATGATAACATAGTAAGGTTTGTATTTAATTATCAGATGACCTCATGTAGTTCCTGCATATGTAGTACCATGTTATACATACCAGTTTTATTATTTTTATAAGCATCCAATTGTTAGTGGAAGTGGTCATAAGCTTAAAGAAGACTGGAGCTAGGGATAAGTAATTCTTAGGGTTCTTTCTGGCAAGTTCACAAACTACATTCACAGCTGCTGATTGGACACCTGCACAAACCATAAAATACTTTTTATTGTTGCTTAAAGTCCAATATTTATTTTTATTTCAGTTGGTACACACCTGGATCTGGATCTTCTAACTTTTCTTTTAATTTGGGAAAAGCAGGCCTGAGTGCCTCTGGATACCTCAAAAACACTTTATACATCATGAGTACTGCTTTCATTCTTAAATAAGGTTTAGTTGAACTCATCTAAAATATAAATATTAATATTAGCATCATTGACATTTTAGACCTAAATATAGTGTGAAGGCACTTACCAATGTCATGATGTCATTAGCTAAATCTCTAGCTAGGTCATGAGAGATAAAACAGCTGAGACCACTGAGTGCTACTCCGGCCTCATACTGGTTCTGAGCATTTAGATCTTTCCTTATCATATTAGTAGTGAGCATCAACAACTCTGAATCGGCATGGAATGATTGACTAGCTGCTAAGTATCCAACTCTTTTGTATGTGAATTTATTTGAACTCATAACTTCAATTACATTGAATATAGCCCAGGATATGTCATATCCCAACATTTGGAGCTGAAAACATGTGTTTATGAGAATGTATTCTATAGCATGAAGAAAATTATATAAAATGCTTAAAGTTAATAAGTGGGTAAATAAAACAAGATATTAGAAGGGAAAAAGGATGTTGTAGCATCCCTAGAAACTCACGTAAGTCAATTTTGCCACTGCGTTTGCTTTCACAGCGATGTTGTCTTGCCGCAATTCTACTTTGATTTCTTCCATACATTGAGCTATGTATTTTCCCTAAACAGAAATATATTGTTTGTACACGGTAATTATTATAATACTAAAAATATTTTTTATGTTGTTTTACTTAGTTTACCTCATTATCTTTGTTATTTCTGATACCCCGCACCAAATCAGTAAGATTTTTATCGAACATCCTCTCAAAGTTTCCTTTAACTTTTTTTAGAGCCATAGTTGATTTTATAGTTTGGTATGATGATTAGCCTGGGCATGAATCTAAGATAATCAAATAAACATGACTAAAAATCCAAAAACAGAGAACGTCGAGCAAAAATTTTGTAAACTGGAGCTGTCAAAGTCGATTTCATTTTTTTTCGAAAATAGTGCAATGTTGGCATGTCAAATGTTACCAGTAAAAATAAAACAAAATTAAGCGTTTTCACACGCACTCTCTCAATTCGGGAACAATTTACGGTTATGACAAAAAACCGGAAAGTAAAATCTCTAATGATTGATTGATTGAATGTCAAAATTTGCTATTTGTCACTGTCAGTCCTCCTTTCAGCTTTCTTTCGAGTTTTTAAACTATTTGTTTTTATTTGTTGTGAACCTTGTGGACTAAACTAACTAGCTTTCATATAATTAATTAAAAAAGTAATAGTTAACTGCCTTAAAATGATAATATTCTTGAGCGAAATACAAAAAGAACATTTAAATTTACTCCACAAACACTCGGCACAAGGTACAGTAGAATAATCTTTGAAAATTTTACTTCTAAGATTGACTTATGAAATTTAATAAGTATCTTTGTTTTAGTGCTCGTAGACTTCTGTAAACTTGCGATAGATTACTTAAACGTTGGACCAAACACTATTAAAAATAGTCTAGCTGCAGGTAAGTTTATTTTTTAGAGTTCGATCTTTTTATATTGAGAAAAGTGGCAAGTGGCAACAATACCGATGTAATGTGATGCTACATTTGGAATCTATGTCTTTACTGGTGGATTACTTATTTCTGTCTGTTCCAGAAAAGCTACATCTATCTGTAACACAAGTTCAAAATGTAGTCCAGGCATTAGTGTACTTATTGGTTGAAGCAAGCAAACATAATGTAGGTGTTATATTCTGATTCCAAGTCAATGTATTATTTGTATATAAAATATCTGATAACGATCTTCAATTGCTGTTTCAGTTACCAGAAGAGGACTTTAAATCATCACTTGCAATAGCAGGATTCTCTCCTGAACAACAAGAAGTCCTGGAAAAACTTTATAGATCCAAAAAACCTGAAATAGCTAATGTTTTATATTTGCTAAACCAAAAATCACCATGTTATCAAGATTTACACTGGAGATTTGGAGTTCAAGTATGAATTGGACATAGTAACTTACTTACTAAGATATTTGTACTACTTGTATAATTTGTTTTCAAACAATTTTAGGTTGCATCAAAAAATGTGAAAGATGAATTGAAAATTATAATAGATATGGATTTTGTATTAGCAACTCCAAAATCTTATGGAAAGATCAATGAGAAATGGGAGGAAAAAATATTGGAAACTAATGGTATCAAAAGCATTTTACCAATGAACATTAATAATAGCATACCTGAAGCTAAAGCAGCCAACCAGTGTCAGAATGTTATTGAACATGTGTTACTGCAGTGTGATATACCAAACTTACTGAATCTAACTAATAAACTGGAACAAGCCTTGAAAGAATCTAAGAGTCAGCATGTACGGAAAGTTCAAAGAGCATTATAGTTATAGGTACTTATTTTCAATAATAATATAAAGTAATGTGTCATATAGTAGAGGTTGATGTATTAGCATTTATCAAATATAATTTATTTATTTATAAATCGAAGCTGACTAATTATTTCCTTTAGTCCAAAATTGTTACTTAGTTTAATTTTTATGTTTTTATTTATTGTAGTTAGTCTGACTGGGTTCAGTTGTAGTTTTGTTTAGTTAGTTATTATTTGTTACCACAGGCTTTTGCAAAGATACATTTGCAAAAATATTTATAGGTTTTTTGTTGTAAATTTGCTGATACTTTCACATAGAATTTGGCGCCCGGTGCAAGTGCCCTAGTTTTCCCTCTCCTTGAGCCATACCTGCCTATCGTTATAACAGGTGTAAAAAGACCATTTCCGAAGTCTGAAAGCATGTTGATCTTGACCCTAAATTGTAACTAAATTCACTAAATGTGTACACAGAAAACTGTTTTAAACAATACAATAATAAAGTTTTGGAAACTGATATTCGCCGCGTAAGGTCATCGCTCACCCATTAGCGGATGGCCAATGGTTCACATCATTCATAGTACAAATTGCAAATAAAACTTAAACACTATTTAATTTGAAATAATGTAGAAATGCCTCCTGCAATGCCCAGCAATGTTTTCGATAGCAGTCTTTTTACACCCCATATATTAAACTTCACAACCTATAGGGTGTATGATAGATGCAAATATCGCTGTTCGCCTTTTTTAATACAAGCTAAATGCAAAGTTTAGTAAGGTTACACAACATAAATAATAAACAAAAATCTTCATTATATAATTCCGTAAATACCTACCATTATCAGTTTAATTTCATTGTACCTATTCCGATTTAATACATAATATTAGTCCTGCATTATGGTATTTTAATTTATCAGTTATAGTTATTAATTAAAGCTTCAGCAATACTACCCAGGGCTAAAGACGACTATGTGATGTGACTCCCAGATTACGTAGCTTTTAAACTGGTGCATGAATTTTAGTAGCGGTTTAGTAGTACTACAGATAATCCTAAAAATTACAACTCAAGAACTTTACCTTTATAATATTGGTAAAATTTGTTTGAGAAGTATTTCAATCAATATTCAATAGGTTAGAGAGAAGCGCTCTAAGGTACCTAATGTCATTATCGCATGTACGAGCCGACCGAGCGTGACGCAGCAACAGCCATAATCGAGGTAAAGAATAATTGATAACTACTTATTACAACAAGAAATTTCCGCTGATGCTGTAACAATAAAGTGTTAAACCGAAAGAAACGGTTGAGGCTTTTTCCGCTACATAAGGGTACCTACCTATATTTTTAAAATTAATCTGAGGCCACACCTTTATTTGGAGTAAGTTGCTGTTAAGACAAGTATTTTAGGGTTAAAATAGTTTTGGCAGCAGGACCGTCACTCAAGTCAAAGTCTTATAAAATTCAAATAAAAATTTAGTGTGACTTATTTATTACTATTTATTGAACAAAAATACCTACTACTATGGGTACCTATGGATAAAGCTACTTATCGAACTATCCATTAGCTAAGAGTTGGAACCTTAATAATGAATGAGTATTTTATTCTAATTGATGTGAAATGACGCACTAAAACAGCTGTATCATTTTTACAAGAGATACTAGAATACACAACAAAGCATGATATTGACATATTTATGAAAAGTACAGTCGCGCCTTATTTCTTTGATAACAATTGGGCTGTTTGTTTAAAAACGTAACACTTCCAGCCAGAATAAACCAAACATTTAGTTATCTAAATATTAGTACCCAATTCTTTGTAGAAGGAAATTAACGGTGGCTTCGCGTCGTGTGTCTTTATTATATTATTCCATTACACAATTCGATCTTATTAGTATAAATATTATTTAAGACAATTGTGTAGCCGAATGTACTGCCCCCGGACAGACTGCCTAGTGCCTACTTAAATACTCGCTGTCGATAAGGTTCAGATTTGCGAATATGTGTCTGATAGTTCATAGCAGTGAAGTAAGACGTTGCCATCCACCGGTTTTGAGAACCAAAGAGTATAGAAACTACGTAATAAGAGGCGGCACTCCGAAGAACGATTTGAGCTAAAAATTGCGTTCACAAGTTAGCCAACCTTACAGTAGTGAGTGAATGATTTTTGTTTGTAGTAGTGAGTTACTACTACAAATGCATTTTTTTTCTAGGTTGGCTAACCTGCTTAAGGGAGTGACATTGACGTGACGTATTTTAGTGATTTCAACAAACTATCGATCTTAGTAATGTTTTTCTACGATAAAAATATATCGATGAACATTCTACAAAAATTTAGGATTGATGTAAATAAATTAAAATAAAACAACAAATATATCTAACACGAAATCTTTATTGCAGAAGTTACTACAATTTTGATAAAACTAAGTAAAGTTAAATGTAATACTTCCATTTAAGGTAACATTTATAAAAAAAAAACATACATATATAACTAACTATAAACATATTACAGCTTAATAAACATTCAAGCCATAATCCCCACAAAACCACACCTATAGCGCCGTAACCATAATGCAATATTTTTTGTATGTATGACTATTTAAGCCTAATTCCTGAAAAAAATAGCAAACTCTAAATTTTTTTGAGATTTCGTTTTTATTGAGATGTTAAATATAAGGATTACAGCTTAAAGCACATGTTATTTTGTTAATTGGTCAATAAAATTTGTAAAGTTACTTGCATATATAATTTCTATTACGAATCATTCTTATACTTTCTAGCCAAAATATGAAAGTCTAATCAGAAACTTGTATCCAATATAAAATAAAGTATTTTCCAGTGACTTAACTTACACGTTAAAGGTTATTATTTGAAAAATAGATTATGGCTGTTTTCTAAAAAAAAAAATATTTAAATCCTATTTTAAAGATATTTCTTAGTTATAATCTTATTTTAAAGATATTTCTTACTACTAAAAATATTGGCACGTTGTAGTATCTATTGAATAAAAGCTGTTTACTCTTATCAGCCCCAGTAACTTAACAAATGCTATACAAAACAAAAAATTACAAATAAATCTGTTATTTAATAACTAAGTACTTTTAAACAAACAATACTAAATGATTTAATATTAATAATAACTTAGAACGCATGAAAAAAATATGTATAGAAACGGTATCCACTGAAAAATCTAATAAGCACTGCACAATTTAAGCTTTTAATCAAAAATATTTAAAAAAGGTTAAAATCATATTATACAAAATCACAAAATAATTTATTAAGTGGCGTAAGTCTTAAGCTTTTTATGAACAAACACTAACTATTTACATCAACTAACTGTGATATTCTTTAAGTATTCTTCATCGTTTACGAGCCAACGGCTAATATAATGGAGGAATTAAAAATATGTAAAACTAGAGCTTAAAGCAAGAAACTACGAAAATACCATATAATATTAAAAAAATACTAAGAATGGTACTTATTAACAAAAGAAATAAAAGATAGTCGATTAAGTAAGCAGATCATTTACGACGATTGCTATTTAACTTTATGTCATCAGCAAACTTATAAAAAAATAAAATTTAGATAAATTGTTTTAATTTACAAACCTTCATCATATATAAATATCAAACGTGTAGAGTGTGATTATTACGCAAATAAAAGCTAACCAACTAGTAGATAACGTTCATGTTTCAATATTTAACGCACTACTTCACAAAACATTAAATTAAATAGTATATATATATATATTTTTTGTGTAATACATAATGTCTGTTACTACCAGACTAGACACCTAATCTTACTAACACATCTTCAGATGTTTAAGATCATTTAATTATTTATAATAATAATTGTAGGTACTGAATGCAGATACTAAAAAAGCTGTCACTATAAATGTTAAAATCGAAAATACAATAATTGTAAAGAAATGATTCTTAAATAGTTTTATATTTACTTTAATCATTAAAAGATATTTGGTAAAAACCCAGTCATAAAATATTATAAAATGTAAGATTCCTTATTCTATTAAATAAACCTTAACTGATCTTCGCAACGACATCAACCTAATCTTATGTGAATTAATATTACTTCACTGACGCAGTTAAAAGTAAGAGAAAAAACTCTTCGTTCAGCCGCGATTGGTCTAATGGTAAAAAATAACAAATTCGCGATTAGGCCAATTCGCTATTAGGCCGATTCGCAATTGATTTAATTCGCAATTAGTCCAAAATAAAAGGTTATGTAAAATTAAACATAGCATGTTATTTATTTGATGCATTTTAATTTTTGTACATATATTTATACTTTTGCCCAAAAAACCAAAAAAGGTAAAATTACATTAAATCAACATTGAAGATTAAATAAGACTAGGTTTTTTATGTAACTACTTGAATGAATAATTAAAATAATATAAAAGTTTGTTTATAAATTCTTATAACAAAAGAAGAGAACGGGATATTTTATTTGACAAAAATATGAAAAAATACTAAACCACTATAGATGAAAAATTTACAACAAAGATAACAAAGGTTATTTATTTATATCACCGCAATTTACTAATAAATAATGTTGAAGTAAAGTCTTACTGGTTAAACTTTAGCATCAACGTTGATTTAATGTATTTTTAGGTTTTCGAATAAATATGAAACTAATTGTTTGTAAAATATGAAAAGAATTCCAGTGACTTAAGAATTAATATATACAACTTAAAATGCATTATTTGAATGACATGCTATGTTTAATTTTACACAAACTTTTATTTTGGACTGATTGCGAGTGGACCGATTGCGAATTGGCCTAATAGCGAATTGGACTACCAATCGCGCCTGAACGGAAAAAACGAACATGATGTTACAACGAGAAATAATTAAACATTCACAATTTACTAACCAAAATAAAGTAAAATGAGTGGACGAAATACAATATTCTGTATTATGAATTCCAGAAGCGTCAAATTTATGAAACTGATGAATAAGCTTATCAATAACGTTTAAAATCAATTAAATTTCATAGCGTGGACAACATACTCTATATATTTATGTTTAGAAATAGTGGAAAACATATCCCAAAGGCGAAAAATGTGAATACCTTAATGTAACTTATAAGATTTACGTGGTCATTAGTACTGGTCCGTTAAAATGAGTATAATTTCTAGTAAATCTATTAATAGCGCCGTTGGTTTTGACTTTTTTTTTATTGAAAATAATTACTTTGAAACGTTTATAATGTTTTTTTTTGTGACGAGCAGGAAATTGAACAAAAACTGACTTACAATTCTTACTTCTTAGAAAGAAAACTGTGAACAAGAACGTGAAAGAAAAAAGCAAGAGCCCGTAATGCTTCTAACATAGTTACGAACGAAGGCCGATTATGAAGTTTGGGTCATCGTGGCTTTGGCAGATAAACGGTACTAAGGATGTGTAAGACATAAGTCTACTTTTTTTTTATGAAACCTTGAGAATATTGTTAACAATGACATCATTCATTGCCAGACACTTGCCATTGTAGCAACCCCTTACATGATCCGTTTTCACGTTGAAACGGCTAAACCGATTATACTGAATTTTGGAATGAAGATAGATGACATCCTGAGAATCCTTAATTAAAGGCAAGAGTCTGGCAATGAATTACGTCATTGTTAACAATATTATGAAGATTATTATCATCTTTAGCACCGATTGTCTGCCAAAGCCACGATGATGCAAACCTCATAATGGGCCTTCGTTTGGTTTGTATAGTCGGCGAGGCGTAAGCTGAGCTTTGCATAAGTGTGCGTGATCACGAAAAGTAGGGTCAGACATAAAAAACAATTTATACATATTTAAAAAAAACCGTTCAACCGCGACCGACGAACGTAAAAAACTAAATGGAAAGAGGTACCAACCAGTATTTAGGTTTACGACCAAAGAGTAAGATATACTTAGTTAATTGTGTTGGCAGCCATTTTAATTAAAACTTAACTTTGCTATCAGTTCAAGGGGTGAAGCGCGGAGGATGCGCGGGGAGGATACGTCATGCGGTGGTAGACAAAAAGCGGAATGAACCGGTTTGATCCAAGCAAAGAACGCGTCGCTCTCGTCACACCAACTCTATTTGTATACACGCACACTAATGCAAAGCTCATCCTACACCTTCTGCACGGGTCGATGACATTTCTGACAAAAAAAACTCGGACACCTTCGCCAATGTATGGATTTTCAATTTTAATATTATTTTTTTCCATACATTGGCGAAGGTGTCCGAGTGGTGTTTTTTGTCCGAAATGTCATCGACCCTTCTGCACTATAGGTACCCATGTTAGAAGCATGCGCCGACAAATTTTCAGTTTTTTTATAATGACAAAGGTCTGGGGTTGACGGGCTCTTAGACCATAAGATTATTTATTCATTTTTTTCTAATTCGATATTCTTGTTCTTACAAGCTTTTCGTATGAATAATAAACTTATTGTGTGGGTCAGTTTTTCCTTAACTTCCTGAACGTGATTTGGATATTTTATCCAGTCGTAGTTCATTGTGCTCAACTGCAGTTCACACCATTTGCAAACATTTTCTATGTAAATGTTGTCTTTTATATTAGTTTCAAAATCAATTTTGGTCCTGTTAACATATTCACATAGCGCTTTGGTGGGATATGTCAAGGATTTTACATCTTTCCACCATTCTCGTAAGGAAATATATTTATAAAGACAGTTGTCATCCGGGTTATCGATCTTTAATGATTTTAAGCAAAGTTCACAACTTAAATTATTGGCAAGCTTTGCAGCCACAAAACCACTAACATATACTATAGGCTGATTTTCGAATTCGGTTAAATCAGTTTCATAATTTTCTAAGTCTATTTTATCTGGAATTGATATTACGGGATAATCTATCGTGTCCACGATTTCTACTATGTGTTGGTTAGGCTGTTGTTGTGGTTGTATTATTTCTTGATATGCCACCATCAAAGAATTCGCATCTTCTTCACAATTTGACCCGCGACTGTGAGGTGATTTCAATCCTGATATAACGGTAGTTTTTAATGCAGTTGCAAAGTGTGAACAGGTTGGGTTTTGATGGGTAGAGCAGTGTTGCCGTATCACCCCAAATAAATTTTCAACGGAATCTTGGTTCAATTGCCTTAAATTTAAATATTTAAGACCAATCTCTCGATTCAGTTTTACCCAAATATCGTTTAAGGACTTTAAGGAAATAATGAAACCCCTAATACAGCGCACATTTTTTAAGGGTAAGTTCGATTTTTCATTTAAGAACTCAACTTGTTGTAACAAATTAATGTAATAATTCCATTTCTGAACATGTTTAGTTTTCTGAGACACATTTTCTCTTAAACCTCGTTTGATATCTTTAGGTGATGCCGGCCCATTTGTAAAATCAAACAATTTATCAAAATCTTCAACGATTATAGCAGTTTGCATGATTTCACTTTTCCTAGGTTCTTCTTCATTACATGCCATCATTTTTAAAATTGCAGCCATTGTGTTTGAAAAAGCATGAGCTGCGTATTTCACCCTCATTTTAATTTTATAACAAGGGTTAACTACATTTTTAGTAATTTTTGGAAAATTAAGGAAATTACTGTTTCTTTCCTCAGCTTCCCGCAAATGTTGCCACTTTCCTGTTTTGCCACCAATTTTTATAACTCCACCATTAAAAAAGTTGTTCCGTAAGGATTTAAATAAGTGTGGAATATCGTAAATTATGAAAATTTTACCGTTTAACAAAAAAAAATTGTCATCTATTGATTGCCCGCAATTTCGTTTTAAAAGATTTAATGCTCCCACATTAGTTGGGCCCTGATCACAAATTGTGCCGATAATTTTAAATCCAGCTTCATTTAATTCCAAAATGACATATTTTATTATAGAAGCTAATTTTTCTGTTGGTATAGTGCCCCTGGTAAAATAGTGAGCAACAGGTTGCTTATATTTTTTTCTTATACCTTGTAGCATGAATACAAGAGCATGATCGGCGATTTGGTCTCGCCTGCCCATGGACTCTCCGGGTCCAAAATCTACAAATCCTTCAACTATATCTCTCATTTCGTTGTAGATAACTCGTTTTTTTAATGCTATTTCATCGAACGCAATTGTGCAATGCTTATCTGTGGCATCCATTGATGCTGTTTTCTTTTTCAATATATTAATAACTGCTTTATGGATACCAGTTTCTATGGGTATATTTTTTAAAAGTCTTTGAAGAGTTTTTGTGCTAGGCAAGGGCATAATTTTTTCCATAAAACGATAAGTTTTTGGTGATCTCTTAAAAATATTTAATGCCCAAATTTTATTTTTCAAATCCCAACGCTTTCCATGAGATTTTTTATTAGAGTTTTTAACTGCATTGGAAAAAATTGATTGCAGAGCTTCTGAGTTTACGTTATCAAAATCTATTTTAGATTTTACTAGTCTTTTTAATGTTATTTTGCTTTGAACCAGCTGTTTCATTAATTTTTTTTCATTTTTTGTCTTCACGTCAGCATCTGTAAAAAAGTAAATACTATGAGAAATTAAAATTGAAAAAGATAAATCAATGTACTCATACTATATGATTAAAAAATAATTAATTAATGAGTTCATGTTAATAAATGGCAAAAAAAAGTTTAACTTATTATAAGAGCAATTTTTGCATGCGCATTCCGCTGTTTTTCTTCGACATGGGCAGTTCAACTAGTGGGTATAAAGATGATTTTAAAATAAATTTGTAACAGCGGATAGCGCTAGCTAAAATTGCTCGTAAAATAAGCAAAACTTTCTTCGCAGTTTAATGTCCTAAGTTTAACCTCCGCAGTTAAATTTTCCTCACTTAAAGTGTAATAGAAAAAAATATTCTATCACCATCCTTTGTTTGATTGGCATCATGGAATTCGAATTTTGCGTAGAATAAAAAAATATGAAATTGACATTTCTTAAGCTTGTGTTTTCATCTTTCGCTAGCGAATATAAAATTGCGAATAAAGCGAAGCCAAGTGTCAACAAGCAAAATAGAGAAGTGAAACTCCAATAGAATGTCATCCTGCAATTCGTAAATAATGCTACAAAATTTCCCTTGAGTCAAATATCGTTTTCGAATAAGCGTTGAGAATAGAAAGTTTCAAGCCAATTGTAATAAGCGTTGTACTGGGTGGCGCAAAAGTATTGGCACTAAAGAAAATATAATTATTTTTTTTATAAGACATTTCCAATCATTCTGTTATTGAAAATTGTGTAGTGAACAAATGTAAAATACACTGAAAATAAACATGGACCGTTTTACTCCACAAGAACGTGGAATAATCGTGTCATACTTAGTGAGGGACGCTTTTCCAGGCCGAGTTATCTCTCGTTTTGGCAATTTGCCTTGGCCTGCAAGATCACCCGATCTGACCAGTCTAGACTTCTTTCTTTAGGTTTTTTGAAATCTCGGGTGTATGTGAACAAGCCTCAGACTCTCGAAGCTCTAAAGATAACATTCATCAAGAAATAAGGAACATATCGCAGGAAGTGTTACGGCAAGTTATGCAAAATGTCATAAATAGGGCTCAAATGTGCATCAACTCTGAAGGTCACCATTTAATAGACATCATCTTTAAATCATAATGGTACGAAATTTAATGGCACAAATATATATTTAAAAAAACCTAAATCTAGTTTTCTTATTAAAAAAAAAAGTTATAGCTGAACCAAATAGGGTCTTTACTTTTGCGCCACCCAGTATATATATCGTCTGTGGTGCAGCGGTATATATATGTGTTTGTTTTGTTTGAAGGCTGACGCTTACACGCTGACTATGTTGTGTGTACTTCTTTATTCGTGGATTTCTTTGGTTATTTCTGATTACTTTGGACTCATCTATTATTATATATTATTTATATTCAATCCTTTTTTCTTTTTTAAAGGTCCACCTGCGTACTTAATTTGTTCAGCGTCATCTAGCGAATTTGTATGAACTATATATATATATATATATTTTTTTTTTTTTTTGAAAACCCCTCATTAAAATAGAAAAATATTTCTATTACGGTTTACCTTTTTTATATTTTATTTTATTTGACATTCTTGTAAACATTAAATAATAATCTATCTAAAATAAATTTTCACCAAAACAACTAAAACCGAAATCAGCTGATCGAAGTAGCCGCCATCTTGTGGTGTTATCTACAAGGTTTTTAAGTACGCTTAATTCCTCGCTTGTCAAAATTGCCACACGGCTTCCCAAAAGAGTTTATGGAAAAGGCAAAAAGTTTTAATCTCAAAGATTCTACTCCAAGAAAAAATTGTTTGACACCATGTTTAGGCGTAAATCGAAAGCGCTCATTCGAAAATATGAATAGAATACGAATCGACAATTAGCTATTGCCACTTGACTCGACCGGCGGGCCAGCAATATTTTCATATAATTATTGAAATGATTTACCTGACTTAACGGCAGTCTTTTTAGACCTTTGGTAACTCTGTACAGCAACTTTTTCATCTTTATTCTGTTCTGGTCTATCAGCTGTGAATGAAACATATTATTTTTCACATAAATAGTGTCGGAAATTTTAAGTTTTAAAAGAAAGGTTTGGATATAACCAACGGCAGGTAATATAAGACATAGACATCATTATTATTATGTGATTGATAATAGATAATGCTAAGTTACAATTACCTAAATTAAAAAGAACTTCCAGACTAACACATCAATTGTGTACTCTAAAGTAAGCAACCAGACATGAACTTAATTGGCCTGACCCAGGAATCAGGAACCCTCGGCTTTACAGTCCGGTTTAAAAATCCAAAATTTGAATAAGGGAATAAATTTTTAATGAATTTGTGTGTCGGTTTAGTTTCCTCTTAAGGGAACTTTTTCAAATTGGTTTAGTAGTAACGATTATTCAGGAATATATTTTTTATTTAAGAATAAATTAAAATTATTTGTGCACGTTGGCCAAAATCACATCTTAGCAAAGCGTAACCGGACATTAGATATTTAGAACCGTTCATCTTGCGGATTTGAGGTAGGTACATCTGATAGTTAAATTTATTCGATTACGTTATCATGATATATATTGAAACAAAAACATAACATGAATTACTATTACAAGTTTAAACGGTGATTGTTAATAAGTGGGCAAGTGAGTGTATGGTATTGTATTGGAAAAAAGAGAGAGTTTCTGAATCAAACTTACCATGAACGACTACTTTAAATGTATTTTCTATTGAAGCTTTCGATGAAGAAGCAACAGGTTCATACACAACTTGAGGCATTTCTTCCATTTGAGCTAGAATTTAAAAAGGAAATACTTTCAGCATTAGTTAATAATATAAAAGTTATTTATCTCTACATAGTATAAAGCAAAGTGCCTTTCCGCCGTTTTTGTGTCTCTATGCTTGGATCTTTAAAATTACGCAACAGATTTTGATGGTTTTTTTTAATAGATAGAGTGGTTCAAGAGCAAGGTTTAGGTATATGTATATTACATAGTGAAAGGGGTTTTACTCCGAATTTAACGCGTGCTTAGCCGCGAGCAAAAGCTAGTATATTATATACAACAATTTGACTTCAATGACGGATCAACGCACAGCTCAAAAGCTAAAAAAATTAAAACCTGAAACTTGGAGGGTGCGGTCCATGTGTGACGGACGTAGGCAGTATTATCCTACTAATCCTACTTCGTACTAATATTATAAATGTGAAAGTTTGTGAGGATGTATGGATGGATGGATGGATGGATGGATGGATGTTTGTTACTCTTTCACGTAAAAACTACTGGACGGATTTTGATGAAACTTTACAGTAATATAGCTTATACATCAGATTAACATATAGGGTATTTTTTACCGCGGGAAAACTTTTCATTCCCACGGGAAACCGACTTCTACGCGAACGGAGTCGCGGGCGGCCACTAGTATATTATAAATGTGAAAGTTTGTGAGTATGGATGTATGAATGGATGTTTGTTACTCTTTCACGTAAAAACTACTGGACGGATTTGGATGAAACTTTTCAGATTTAAAAGTTAAACATCAGAATAACACATAGGGTACTTTTACCGCGGGAAAACTTCTCATTCCCACGGAAAAGCGACTTCCACGCGAACGGAGTCGCGGGCGGCCACTAGTTCGGCTGTGCCTCGGCTCGGGTAGACATTTGTCGGGACTCGTTGTAATGACAGCCTTTCCACACTTGTATTGAAATATACTATTACACAAGCAGCCTGAGAGACTAATGCAACAAAATATTTAAGAATCGTTTGTACCTACCTACCTATATGTATCGCATTCAGAATATTTTCTTATTAAAAATGAGCATGCATACCAATAATATTTGAATTTTCTTTATTTTCTTGCGGTGACTTAGAGCTGCTGGTACCGCTTGTATCTGTAAACAACAAAAAAATTATGTTAATCAACAAAGTTAATACACAATAATCCTTTAATTTTTAAAAAAGTGTTTTGTTCTGTATCATGCAGGAAAACAATATAATAATGCATTCATTAAATTTTAAGACTAATACTACAGTATTAAAATTTTAATGGAATAAGTATTTTTTTGTGTTGACTTAAATGTACCTTACCTCTATGCCGGCCTATTGTCATAATAAATTATATATGAGGGTTCACAATTTATCACACACAGACACATTAAGACCCATTTTTCTGCATACAAATTAAATAGCTATAGTTGTTATAAGACCATGCCCTTATAAATAAATAAAAAGTTATTTTTTGTAAAAATAGTAACTTACTTATTATTTTGGTGTGTACAACATTTGTTATCTCCTTTAAACCTGAAATTGAATAACATAAAACGATCATTATTTAAATATAGGAATAATTTAGGTTTGTTAATTTAACTTATAATTCAAGCAGTGTCCCTTTCTATCTACCTAATTTATTAGAGAACATACTAAGCTTACACACTTGTAACACACACATGTATATATAAAAACATCCTATCCAGATATTATGTTACTCAAAATAATTTTAATTAAATAATGGCACTATATATATTATACCTAATTCAGATAATATATAATGTCCTCTACATTTAAGCTTTGACCTTCCAGCCAAACTCAAGTCTGGGAGTATATTTTCCTAAATTAATAGCAATAAGGTAAATCCAACCCGGAGCAAATAAAATAAAAAAAAACAATAGTTAAGTTTATAATAGCATATTGTATGACAAGGATCATTTGGAAATACACACACTATCATTACAATTATGAGTAGGTACCTACCTGTAAAATGTTTCATTTTCTTCTGCATCTCCATAGTATGGTACGGGAAATCCAACAACATTTGGTCAGGTATTGGTGGAAACATTAAATTTATTGATGGAATAGCTGTCTTCAATAACCTATTTCCTTTTTTGTTAAATGAATCTTTATGAAAGTGTTCACTGCATAAATATTTAAGTTGATGTAACTTTTCAATGGGCAGATAAATTAAGTCTTCCATGCCTACTAGTTTGACCCATAAGCGGCATCTGCAAATAAAAAAATTGTTTTAACTCATCAACTTTGGCAACCTACAACTTGCAATAGTAGAATATTTAACTAGATGTAGAAAAACATCATTTCAACCATAAAAAAAAAGAGTTAAAAGTTAAAAGAAAACTTAGTAAACTCAACATACCGTACAGGATCTAATGGAAATTTAGACAGTAACAAGTGGGACTTCGGAATTCTTCTTTTGTTGCACAGTACACACATTTTGTAAATACTGCTGCGTTGACTGCTAGTTTTTGTGCTGGAAATTTCTGAAAACACAATAAGAAATATTGAAAACCAAATTGAACAACGTATAAGCACCAAAAGTCTATGCCTTGATAATGTTCAAATACAAGTTGTAGGTCAATTTTCAATATTTTGGTCAGGAGCTACTAAACTTTACATAATGCAAATATATTTAAGCTCCTATGTTCTACTATATTCCCTTTCTTAAATTGTAATTTGTAATTTGATCGTAAACTGAAAAACAGGTTGGCAGGATGAAAAACAATGTACCTATTGTATAACTTACAGATAATCTAAAAACTCAAATCTAATTAGTAAATCAGAGATGAAACTGACGGAAAGCTGTTTCTTCCGTAAGTAAATTTTATAGGTACCTACATAAAAAATGTAGTTTGATTCATTCATTCTGGAGCTACATATTAAGGTTTCATCAGGTTAAATACGAATGCTTACCTATGTTGTAAATTACACTAAACAAAACACTAAAACTTAACACTAAAAAATGAGTCTCTATCTCAATTTCACTATCACACAAATACACAATGTTACAAGGTACAGAATAAAGTACGGAGGAGTAAAATACTCAACTCAACGTAACTTTATTCGTAGATTTGATGCTTTTTATAATAAAAACAAGATTTTCACAGTTTCCCACAACTAAAATGGCGGCTGACCGGCAAAATCTCATAGAATAGGAAGTAGGAAGGAAAACGGAAACAATTACTCACACTATTACGTAGTTTCTATACTCTTATACTCACACATTCAAACCTTTTTTCTTAAGGTTGGTAGCATTCCGAGTGCCCCTTCATACAACGACGTCAATGTATGAAACTGTCCCCCCACTTTTGTTGAGAACTTGCACGAAGTTCATAGCTATCAGACCGCGCTTGACGCTTGCCAGCCGGTCTAACTAACTAGCTCAGTGAACCGCTCGTTGTCACACTAACGGCACGTTCTTAAGTTAGCTCCACAACGTACTTAACTGTGATACTTAATTTTATACAGTGAAACTAGCATTTTTAAAAAACATTTACTTTAATTTTAATTATAAAATAGCCGTTACCGTGAATTACACTGTGTAATCTCGAATATACATAAAGTTTGTGCTGCCGACTGATTTGTCACCCGTAGAATACATCGTATTATGCAATTTACAAGACAAAAAGTTAGCTTAAACGATTTTTGAGAATTTGCAAATAATATGCCAAGTGCCGGGCTACTAGTGTTTAATAACATTTTGTGATAAAAAGTTTTTTGCCTTAAACACGTTTACCGTATGTGTATGTGGCCTTAAACTATACAATCTAAAATGGAATCAAGAATAGTTTTGACGAAGAAAAACCTGCACGAAAATAGCAATATCCTGGGAAGAACTTTTTTAACGTGAGTAACAAAACTTTGTACAGTCGCTAGTTCGTTAAGTAGCTATAAAACGGGCTTAAAATAAACACAGATCAACTATTCACAGCTGTTTTAAATGATAGTAGGTTATTTAGATTGTGAACACTACAAACCTTAATTTAAATGGTAAATGTTACATTTGAAGTTTCAACAAAGTTTTCTATTTTTTTGTAGGTTTTAATACATAACTCTGATCTGTATTTTTCATTAAAACTTAGTTATAACAATAAAAAAGTTAGTCATGAAGATAATTACTCAAGCGCGCTCGACACATTTTTGTTCCACCTAATTACGCTTACAATTGTTGGTTCGACCTCTTGATTGTCAGAGTCAAGCTTTGTAACTTTGCATTATAGAACTCAATTGATACGTAAGATAACACTGTCCGACATTGCTTGTAAACATTGGTATGGTGTTCTGAAAATTACGCTCGTTGTAATGTAATATACGTCCGAATAGCAATTAAGTAATGTCACACATCAGGGTCACACATGTGCAGAATTTTATTGATCCCATAATTTTGGAAACAAGTATTTATATTTTTACGGTTATTAAAAAAAAAGTTTTAATTATAAAAATAACATGGGAAGAACCCCGAAAATGACTGGTAGATGACGATAGTTTTGAGGATTAATTATAGTAGTTTACGGTTACTGGACTCTAGCCGTACCATAAAAGGCTATACTGGTTATAGGAAGTAGTGTTTTAGGTTCGATCTCCTCTGATATGTTCTGCAAATTTTGTCTTTAACAAATTTTGTATTTACTGCTTATTTATGCTGCATATTTATGCTCTGCTCAATGGTGAGGGAAAACATCGTTCCATAATGGAAGAAATACCCATAATGGATGTTCAAAATCATTGAAACAGCTCTGTGGATTATGAAATTATCAAATAAATTAAAACGAGTACAAATCATATTTTTTTTTTCAAGTTATCTTAAAATTAATATATTCATTACATCATTGTGTTTTTAAATCGATAAGTCAAAGTCAGACATTGATTAAACTATATTGCAAGTCATAGTGTGAAGTGCCTAACTAATAATTCATGACTGCGTTGGATTGATACTCATTATCTCAGTGATTGTAGAATACAACTTGCGTACTGATAGTAAGTACCAACAAATGTTCAGGGAACTACCCTTTACATTTTCCTTAGTCCCATTTTGCTCTAATCTATACGAATGTTAGAAAAATATCAAATTTGGGAGTTTTGATGTTCATGGTAATCTCCAAACTCCTGTATATTCTATAAATCCGATTAAAAAAACGAGTTGAAAGCTACTACTTACTTTCATAAGGGCTAATTAAGAGAAAGCTAGAACCATCATAATCTCATCTTTTCATTTTATTGACATTTTATATACCTAATATTCATGTTATCTGTAGATTAGCAATTATTCTTCTTTACGTCTTAATTCAAATATTAGTATTAGTATCCAGATACTGTTTGCGTATAAGAATCTTCTTATATTCCGTATATTTACAGCTTCTTAAATAAGAGTCTCTGTGGAACCTTTGTTGTCTAAAGTCACCTCTAAGATATTTTAATCTAAAACAGTATAATTTTAACAGTAAAAGTCAATCCCAGATAATTTAAAGTGCAGTGAATTGTGGAAAACATTGAATAGTGTTTTAAATTACGTATCTATTATTGTAGAATAGATTATTCGAAGATTTATCAATTCGTAATTTTTATAAACTACCCACAGTTTAGTTATATCACTGTTTTGACAATCTGTACGTGTGAGCAAAGAGTACCTGTGACAGAGGACTACACTACTTTATAAAAAAAACCTGACAACGCCATCTGTCGATTAGAGATTGAACTACATTCTATACGTTTCAAGAATTCAGATACTATCTGATCTATAAGCTCGTAATCGATCTACTTTGTTCCGTTGCTCGGGTAAAGAGGTTGCTTTACAAAATATTGCTGTTTTGAATACAAATTGCAATGGCAACTAAAACATGCGCGGCCTGTCCCCATGTTATAAAAGATAAAAATTATCTTCAATGTCAGCTTTGTCAGTCTTATTACGATCTTCTATGCGCCAATGTAACGCCTAAATTGTACGCCAATATGACAAAGGAAGAACGTATCGAGTGGCAGTGTCAATGTTGCCGTGACAAACGTCCGAAGAGAGATAACCAAAACACACCAGTACGAACCTTGAGTACTTTTGGTAAAAATGATACAAATGATCAATCAAATGTTACAAAACGAGATAGGCGTCACTGTGGAACGAGTAAAACTTCAACAGAGGACGAGGCAGTAGACATGAAGTTGTTCAGTAGCAGTCAGGAGCGCAGACTTAGTGCATTGATAGTAGACGCATTGCAAAACGAATTGCCTAAGATATTAAAAAATGCACTCATTAAAGAACTAAAACCTGTGCTAGCCCAGATTGCCGACCTTAAAAAATCCGTGGAATTTATTAATTCAAAATACGATGAAATAAGTGAGCTATTGGTTACTCGGGAGAATGATATTAGCGAACTAAAACACCAAAACGTCGAGCTACAAATCACTGTCAAGGCTTTATCAAGTCGTATTTCTCTCATGGAGCAACATAGCAGGGAAGCTAATATAGAAATACATGGATTACCGGAACACAGATCGGAGTGCCTCGCACAGATAACTACACAAATAGGCAATGTTGTTTCGCAGCCTATTCTAGACGGTGATATCCTTTCATGTTTCCGGGTTTCTAAATTGAATGCTAACAGTAACCGTCCACGTTCTGTTGTGGTGAAACTTCGGAGTGCTCGCGCTAGAGATACGTTACTTGCAGCCGTATGGAAATTTAATAAAAATAACCCGAAAGAAAAGTTGAACACGAACCTTATTGGTATTGGTGGTGACAATAAGCCTATTTTCCTAGGTGAGCATCTTTCTCCGGAAAATAAATCTCTGCACGCAGCAACACGCCTTAAAGCTAGGGAATTGGGCTACAAATTTGTATGGGTGAGAAACGGCAAGATATACATTCGTAAAAACGAAACATCTCAAGCGAAGCATATTACTTGCACCGATTCACTGAAAACTTTGCAATGAGATGCTTTATAAATTTTTTCAACCTATCACGTGATGGAGTTCTTTTTTATATACAGTGATAGAGGTATACTACCAAAACCTTCGTGGTATGAGAACGAAAACTACCGAAATATATAATAATGTTCTGCAAAATAACTATGATGTTTTAGTTTTTTCTGAAACTTGGCTGAATTGCTCAATAAATGACAGTGAATTCATCGATTCAAGATACCAAGTATACAGGCGAGATCGAACTTCTTCTAAATTCTATACCAAGGTCGATGGAGGGGGGTTACTCATAGCTGTTAAAAAAACTATTAAAAGTGTTCGTCTCAGTGAAAAAGAAAGTGATTGTGATGACTTATGGGTATCTATAGAAGTAGTTATCGGTGAATCAAGAAAATTGCTTGCAATCTGTGCTGTTTATACTCTATGTTATTCAGCTACGTTAAAACAGATTGAACTTACTACGTTACTTAACAATATCAGCGATGTCACATATGATTTGAATGATGTTATCGTTATTGGTGACTTCAATATGAGCTTTATTACCTGGTCTAGTTCAGATAAAAGCTACTTATTGGCAAAACAAAATCGAAGTGTTCTTGGACATTTGTTACTTGATTTTATTGCTCTCACGGGTCTCCAACAGTATAATGGAGTCACCAATATCGATGGTAAATGTCTTGATTTAGTATTAAGTAATGTGTCTTGCAATGTTACAAAGTCTGATAATCTATTAAGTAAATTGGACCCTTATCACCCGCCTTTAGAAATTCTAATCGACTTAAAGTTACATCAGCTTCTTGATAGCGTGCCTAGGACTGACTTTAACTTTTTCAAGGCAGATTATGAGTCTATTGTTGATGCACTGTGTAATACCTGCTGGGACAACTGCTTTATTTATTGCAAAAATGTGAATGAAATGGTGGATATTTATTATGCAAAGTTGCGTGAAATAATCTGTCAATTCGTACCTAGACGTAGACCGCGTAAATCTGTTTACCCAACTTGGTTCAATTTCGATCTCATTAAACTCTTGAAAGAGAAAAATAAAATCAGACGCAGGGTGAGAAAGTTCCACAATCCTCGCGACAAATATGAACTTGATATCATTAAGAACCGATGTGAAAAATTGCAAAAAAAATGTTACAATAAATACATTAGCAGTGTTGAAAGTAATGTCAAAAGATGTCCAAAAGCATTGTGGAATTTCATTAAGCAAAAGAAAGGTTCTTACAATAGTGTACCTTCAGACATGCATAGTGGCAGTGATAATTCCGTTTCTTGTGGTCCGGATATATCAAACCTATTTGCAACTCACTTTAGCTCTACGTATAAAATATCTCAGTCTAACAACTCAAATTGCGACATTAGGGACAACGCTAATAGTACATGTGGAAAACTAAGCTCTATTAAATTGAGTGAAAGTGAGGTATTGAAAGGACTAAAGCATTTAGACACCAACAAGGGTGCGGGTCCTGATGGTATTCCACCCTTACTCTTAAAACGTTGCGCTAAAGTTCTCTCTTACCCACTGAAAGAAATATTTAACTTTTCCCTTAGTACTGGGATCTTCCCATCTGAATGGAAACGAGCCCGTATAGTTCCAGTTTACAAAAAGGGGGAAAGTGATGACGTTCGCAACTATAGACCTATTTCTATAATTTCTTCGGTGTCAAAGTTGTTCGAAAGTTTGATATGCCCAATACTTACGAATCACACCATGTCACAAATTAGACCTGAGCAGCATGGTTTTCAGGCAGGAAAGTCTGTGGTTACAAATCTAATATCGTATTTGACACCAATAATAGATGCGGTGGACCAGAATCATCAAGTCGATGCCGTATATACGGACTTCTCAAGCGCATTCGATCTCGTTGATCATCGTCTATTGACAAACAAGCTTCAAGTACAATATGGCATTGATGGTGTTCTTGTCAAATGGTTTGCATCGTATTTGGCTGACAGGGAGCTCGTTGTTACTGTTAGGGGGTATCAATCTGAAAAATTCATTGCTTCCTCGGGAGTACCGCAGGGTTCACATTTGGGTCCTATTCTATTTGTACTTTTCATCAATGATATTGTATCATGTATTCACCACTGTAAATGCTCCTTATTCGCGGATGATATGAAAATTTATCGTAGTATCACTTCGATTGGTGACTCTATTTTGATGCAGGAAGATCTTGATCGGATTACCCAGTGGTGTATTGACAATAAAATGATCCTAAATTCATCTAAATGCCAGCATATTCAATTCACCAGAAGACTTAAACCACTGCAAACTAGATACCTCGTTAGCAATCAACTCATTTCCACTGTCTCAGAGGTGCGCGATCTCGGTGTTTTGATTGATTCTAAGTTAAAGTTTAACTCTCATTATGACAATGTTATAAAGAAAGCTTATATGATGTCTGGTTTTATTCGACGTAGTACTAAAGACTTCAGAGACCCAGCCACAAAAATTGTTTTATTTAATGGACTAGTTCGAAGTATTTTGGAGTTTTGTTGTATTATTTGGAACCCAGGATATGCTACACACTCGAATCGTATCGAGGCAGTTCAACGTTCTTTCACCAGACACTTGGCTTTTGGAGCTCCGGGAATAAGCCACCGAAGTTCGTACATGAATAGACTCTCTTATTTTGGACTAAATACCTTATCAAAGAGACGACTAGCCCACGACCCACGAGTTATTGTTTTTACAAAAAAACGTAACAGGTGAATCCATGTGCCAAGAGTTATTGGATAAAATTCAAATAAATGTCCCTAAGTTGGGTTCTCGTCGAGCTTTAAAAAATGATTTTTTCGCGGTTGTCTCAAATCGGACCAACTTGGGTTTACACGCACCGTTGTCGAGAATGCTGGTAACTTATAACAGCCTTTATAAGAATTTAGATCTGGACATATTTGATAATCACCCAAAACTATTTAAAAACAAAATTTTGGCCCAGTAAATTGCACCAACTTATATTATCTATTATTTAAATTTGTATTAATTATTATTTGAAATTGTATTGTATAAAACTTTTTGACAAAAATAAAATATGAAATTAAATGCTGTGCACGTCTGTAATTAATGTAAGCACTAGATTAGGTGTCACTTTGTACTATATATAAAAAGTTTGTGTTTGCATTGTTGATGTGCCTTAATAAATAAATAAAATAAATAAAGATAAGAGTGCCTGTTTCCAAGAAAATACCTAGCAAACATCAACCTTCACATTTTTCTGACAGATGGAGCTTTGGGTTCTTTCGACGTGGATACAAAACTGGTGTCACCGTCGACGACCTATGGATGGCCAGAGACAGCGACAACTCAGGTCGCCTCGGAGACCGCCTCGAAGAAGGATGGAACAAAGAAATACTACAAGCAAAGGAGGAGAAGCGAAAACCATCCCTAACGAAAGCTTTAATCAGATCTTTTTGGCTTGAATATATGCTGTGCGGCATTCAAGTTGGGTTGTTATTTATCTTTATATGGTGAGTAACTAACCGTTTCTTCTAATAGGCGGTAAAAGTATTTCGTACTAATTAAGATTATTTATTTACAGGCCATCGATACCATACATATTAGGGTTATTTATTGCGTATTTTACTGAGGAGAAGACCCTGGAAACGTATAAAAAAGCTCATTTATACAACTTTCTAATGAATGCACTTAGCGTGACGACCGCACTGTGGTTGAACCATATTAACTTGACTCAAGGCTTGGTCGGCATGAGGATAAGAGTAGCATCTTGTTCCCTACTCTATAGAAAGGTAAGTTGTAACTTAATAAAAAAACAAAAGACATAATTATTAAGTCAGGGAACTTGGTCAAAACATCGATCGCGAATGCTTTCAACGTTTTTAATAAAATGAAGTCGCTGCTTTATCGTACTAAGAATAGGGTTTAAATTGACTTGCTGATTGTTTACAACTAGTTATCAATTCATATTTGACTAAAACTTCCTCCATGCGAGGTACTTACGCTTAAGAGGCCTTACGTTTTTTCGAGACGGGTCAAAATAGGTATTTGACTCGCACCCACACAAACGCAGCAGCACTCGGACGCGTGTGTGCATTGCGTAATTCGGAGCCGTCGTTGTCTAGTACGATTTAACGGTTTTGATCTTTTGATAGTTTGGATACTTTTTGTCTTTAAATGAAATAATATTGGGAAAATAAAACATAGCATTGATTAATTAATTTATAACGTGTAACAAACATAAAAAAAACCTAAAAAAATGACATAATTACAATTCACATATTATTATCTTCTTCTTCGTCAACTTTTCGTTTTTTAATCATTTCCCTTTTCTTGATTGCTTCTAAAATGTATTCGGGCTCTTTTATTTCCATTTGCCGGTCTAATCTCGAATCGATAGTTTCAGGTCGAGAGAAAACAGTCGAAGTAGATTTTTTTCAGTTTATTTTCCATGACGTTACATAACTCCTTATCTTTCTCTATTATTTCGATTTTCATACTTACTTGAATACTGTTTGTGTTGGTGGCATTTTCTGGTAGCTTATCCGTATGATTATTTTTTAACCTTTTAATATCTCTTGCATGATTTAGAAATTCAAGATTTGCCCTTTTTTCTTTTTCAACTTGAATTCTGTTCTTTTATTGCCCATTCTTATTCTGATTTGATACCTACAAGCATAAAACTTCAATGAAGTAAAAAGCATAAACTAAATACATACAATATAATAAATAATTGCACACGCTAATTAATATTTATTTTGAATACAATACAATTATCTTAATTTTCTGACAATCATAGTTCAGTTACATGCATTAATTAATTGTTACTTTGCTCACCCAAGTATCAAACAACGTTAGGCCGCATATAACTTAAAAGCACGCCGGAATGCATAACAGGCGCGCGGGAAACGATGCGATACGTCCTCTCTCCTGAAGGCCTCGGCCGGGACTGATTTCACGCGGCTCATGCGCATGGTAATAAGGAGCTCATGAAAGTATTTGTTAAAAAATATAATGACTTTAATTCAATATTTTTATTTTCAATTTAGATTGTCCATATTTTAATGTATAATATATATTAAAATCATTGTTTATGGAATATCTGTAATATGTCAAACATCGCGATGAAGTTGAACGATTATTAACATATTTCGACCGTTTTATTCAATTATTTTAGTTATGAAACAATAAATATTTGTATATTTTTCTCTATCACTTCAATGGAACACTGTATGAAGAATTTAATAGATATTTTTATTTGAATTCAAGTTTATCACTTTAGTACCTATCGAACGGCATAGAAGACCATAATTTTTAAACTGCGAAAAGGGTACGTGAAAAAACAGTTAATACACAAAATAAAAGAAAATAACCTGATTTTTTCTCTGTCACTTCATTAGATGAATAAATTTCCTATACTTAAGGCTAATATTTACTTGAACAAATTTAACCATTCTCTCGTAATTGAACGTCGAAAAGTATGAAAAATCACGATAACTGCGTTTCGGTGGAGAAAAAAACGTAAGGCCTCTTAAAAAACAAAAGCATGCCTAAATGGCAAGTTTATTTTATGATTGCTATAACGCTGGTGTTCTATTTATGATTGCGGTTGTTAATAAAACGCGAGGACAGTTACCTCGTCTCAACCACCAATAAAAACTTTTCCCCTTTATTAATATAAAGCAGTAAAAGCCTGTTTAAGTAAAACTAAGATTTGTCGCTGACAATCTTTAGTGACAACTTTCGTAACTGACAGTAACAAAACATGTTATAACTAATCCTGGTTTATAATCATCGTTAATTAATGAGGCGGTTAAGAATTATAGCGTGTCCAAAGTTCGTTGGTGTACTTATGAAGCTCCTTAGTAGTATATGGTCGTTTTTTCAGATTTTAAAACTAACAACCACAGGCCTACAGAAAACTGAGACTGGACAGGTCATAAATCTGATGTCTAATGATGTGAATCGGTTCGACTTAGTGGTTCTATTCCTGCACTTTTTGTGGGTGATGCCTATAGTAGTGCCAGTTGTGTCGTATTTAGTGTGGCAGAAAATATCCTGGGCTACGCTAGCAGCGTTAGGGGTCATCGTCTTTCAAACTGTTTTAGTGCAATGTGAGTTGTATTTTTTATGTATTTGTTTAAGTATGATAATTGAAATTATAAACAGTGATAAGAATCCCTTATTGGCGTTCTTTTTGCGTTATCGGGTAAAAAAATATTAAGAAATTATCTTATTTTAAGAGTGACTAAATCAAATCAAAGATATTGAAGAAAGTGTAGGTTATATCACAAGTCAATTGGCTTAATAACGTTTAATGTGGAACTCGATGCACTTAATAATATAATTTTACTAACTAATCTACTAAATATTGCTATTATGACTTCTTGATCTTTTGAGAACATCTGGACTACCATTGGCTAAATGCACATTTTATTTTTACTGATATTATTGTAGAGTATGAAGCGATAACAAAGAGAATCATTCTTCTTATCATAAAACGTAACAGTTCAATCGAATCTGTGCCCTATTTGTTCATGGAGAGATAATTAATATTTACCCACTTTTATTAAAATATCATTTATTTCCTTAAATGTTATGTTACATTACACTTCATGAATTGTCGCGTTGTTTCGACATAAAGAGTTATGTTATTTACAGTATATCTTAGTAAACGTCAAGGAACCCTTCGTGGTAAGATAGCTAAAAGAACTGATGAGCGAGTAAAAGTAATGAGCGAGCTTGTAAACGGTGTGCAAGTCATCAAAATGTATGCCTGGGAGAAACCTTTCGCCAAACTTGTGGATACATTACGCAAGTAAGAACCATTAAGATGAAACAAGCTTTTCATGAGTACCTTAATTGGTTTTTGTAAAAGTCAATAGCTTTTTTTCCCACTTGATATAAAATATTTTTCTAGTCAACTCTTTCCCGCCAGCTTTTTTATTCAAACACAGAAATCAATTAAGCCTATTTTACTAAAGGAAAAAAAACACAAGCTTTAAATATTTTTGTTTTCAGGGTGGAAGTAAACTTCATTTTCAAAACCTTGATGATTAAAGGATTCTCTATGGCTTTATCTGTTTACACTGAGAGGTTAATTCTGTTTGCTGCGGTAGTAGCCTTTGTATTAATGGGTGGAGAAATTCGTGCAGAGATCACATTCTCTATGGTGCAATATTTTAATTTGTTGCAACT
The DNA here is from genome assembly GCA_916618145.1 of Emmelina monodactyla. Taxonomy (NCBI): domain Eukaryota; kingdom Metazoa; phylum Arthropoda; class Insecta; order Lepidoptera; family Pterophoridae; genus Emmelina; species Emmelina monodactyla. Next base: position 5,733,938 of record OU745304.1, on the reverse strand, counting down.
GGCCTGCAACATCTTCTTTCCAATGGCTCTGGCGTTTTTGGCAGAGGCCATGGTTTCCGTTAAAAGAATCGAGGTATATACTTCCTACTAATACATATTATAAATGTGAAAGTTTGTGAGTAAGTGAGGATGTATAGATGTTTGTTACTATTTCACGTAAAAACTATTGGACGGATTTGGATGAAACTTTGCAGTAATATAGGTTATACATCAGAATAACACATAGCGTACTTTTTACCGGGGGAAACTTCTCATTCCCACGGGAAACCGACTTCCACGCGAACGGAGTCGCGGGCGGCCACTAGTATTTTAATAATACAATAAGTAGAGCAGTTTTTTGTACTAATACTATTAAATTCTCTATAGGAATTTCTACTACTGGATGAGCTAGACTCACCAAAGTGGCAAAAAGCGAATTACTCGAATGGCAATGTTGTTTTAAACGGCGTTAAAGAGAAAGAAGTGGAAGCCGAGAAGCCAAAACACGGAAGTTTAGTTTTGACTAATGTAAGCGCGCGGTGGAAAGAAGATAGCATCGTGGATACATTGAGGAATATCAACTTGACGGCTACACCGGGAGAGTTTGTAGGCGTGGCGGGACTGGTTGGCGCTGGAAAGGTTAGTTTTTAATTTTATATACTTACCTTCTATTTAAACTACGACACAATATACTTATAGACTCCTTTTTTGATTTTGTACAAACTTAGCTTACTTAACCTAGTTAGTTTTAGAAAGTATGTTGTCTGTCTCACAATATTTAGTCCTGATCATATATAAAACTTAAAGCTCCTCTTGTCTGCACCGTGTCATAATGCACACAAATCTTAGGTTGGCCGGACGTTAATAATTACCCGTCTCTGTCTTCTACTTTCGCGAGGTTTTTTTTACTTTAAGAGTTTAAACTCGTAATCGGCACTAATCAATTTATTGTTTTTTTAATATTTATGTAGGAATTGATTTATTTTATTACGTAAACTTGATCCGCAAATTATGGCGTGTCATAGTGATAATAGTTTTGTATATTGTAATGATATCAATCAATTTAAATGTGTCATTGTATTGAACCCCTTCTAATCGTTTAAAAAAAACTGTCAAACAATAGTTTAACTCACTCATAAAAAAATCGTGGTATTAGTTAGTTACGGTGCTAATTTTAGTTCAAACAGGTAAATATCATAAAAAACTCATTAACTTCAAAACGCATTTATATTTTAAGCATATGTCTATTATTGTTGAAAGTCTCTAATGGTCAAACCTCTACTCCTGTTTGTTATTTTCTTTTCGGCTGAACCTCAGAATGAAAAAAAATCCTTGTAGTATCAATAAACTGCTCGCCTATCTGTGAGGAAAATCTATAAATTCACTTATTAATAGTAGTTTGGCAGCAGTGGTGTCTGCCCTTTGCACTTTTTTCTGTTTTACGAAATCCATGCTATGAAAAGTACTTTCCTAGTGATATCTAAATGGGTCAAAGCAAAGTTGCATTACTGTCTGCAAATTATGACTCAATTGTTCTTCGCGGCTAAACACAGTGAATTAAAATATATCTCTGCTGTTTATTCTAGAGTGCAATTGAATAAATATAAGATAAGAATCGTAGTATACGTAAACAAAGTAGGTAGCACAAGCGAAGTGCTGGATAGCTGGATTACTAGATGTAAATTCTGAGATGGATTACTAGAGTTATTATTTTCAAAAAAGTTTCGATGTGCAAATATGTATGATATAGAACCTTTTTATTATGTTACAGTCGTCATTACTCCAGCTGTTATTGGGTGAGCTGCAATGTACCCATGGAACTGTCAACCTCGGTGGAGCGCGGGTTTCATACGCGAGTCAGGAACCCTGGCTGTTCGTGGCCACCGTCCGACAAAACATACTCTTCGGCCTACCCTACGACAAGATTCGATATAAAAAGGTAGTTTGTTTGTACATGACAATAACAATCAATCATCAGTAAGAAATCCATGCAAATGTGTTATCTGCAGATTTCCTTTAAACCAGACGTAACAGATCAATCATATCTTTCATTGCTCATTGATAAAAAACAAGCGAGTAACGTTCGCTAATATCACTCTGATAAAATGTTTGCTATAGGAATTTGGTCTTTATTTCGTAGGTGGTAACGGCGTGTGCCTTGCTTCGTGATTTCGATCAGCTGCCTTCAGGAGATGCCACGCTCGTCGGTGAAAGGGGTTTGAGTTTGAGCGGTGGACAACGAGCTAGGATCGGCTTGGCTCGTGCATGCTATAGACAGGTATATAAATGTTATTTTTTTACTTAAAACATCAATAGTAACTAAAATTGATAACAAAAGTTAGGTTTTCAGGAGACTTTGAAAACGTTTTTGACAGTGACTTTAAAAGATCGCCAATAGGGGTTTTTCAAAGTTGTAAAGAATAATAATAGGAATTGAAACTTTATGCCTATTTACAATGACGTAATTAATGTAAAATATATAATAGGTTGGAACATTGTTGAGGTAGTCTACAATAAGAGTCTTAATGTATATAAAGTAACATATAATATTATGCACTATGTTTGCGAATCTTATCTTTTATCACGAAATCCAATAACATACATAAGCAAGGACATTGCTCTAAATTCTCAATCTCCGTCTGATACGATACGTTTACAACTACAAGCATATTTACACGGAAACGTCTTACTCTAGTCTTACAACTGAATGTTTATTTATTTTGAAAGCTAGTCAGTTAATGCACGTCTCGAGCCAACTTTTGATAGAGTGGTGTTTATTGCAAACTTCATAAATGTGTTGTTATATTAGAACTATCAAAAAATCTGAACTGGCGTAACTTGAATTGCGTGCTTTTGTGCGATAATCGAGCTATGTAGACATATCAGTGAAAAACTGATTTATTTTCTTAAGATTTTAAAAATGTTCCCACTTATTACATATCACTTTTTTATCTTCTCTAACGGAAACCAGACACTACAAAATAAATAAACAACTGTAGTCTGGTGGACTTTCCGCAAGTTTAGACGAATAATTGAGGACAGTGAATGATTAGAGACTCTTATTTTGTTGTACCAGATAGATCATAATAATTTCGAATAAGTGCGTCCAAACTTTTACGGAGGATTGCGTGACCTTGAGTAACATTTTGATTTATGAATTGGCGATAGTAACTTCATGTAAGTCCATTAAGGCTTAATTTGTTCAGTTTGTTAAAAATCCTCTTTTATTTATATTTCGAACATTTTAGAGTCACCTTAACACAAAAAATCCTATAAGATAACATAACATTCACTGGTATTTACTTTTGATTGGTTTTGTTGCTCCGACGGGTACCTAAAGACTTTTACATTCAACTTTAGTTTTATCATAATGTTTTGCAAACTCTTATTTGTAGAAAAGGATCCGGGGTGTCACTAAAGACTTATAAAAATCTAAAGCGAACCTTCCTTTTTATAAGTGTCTGAACAAACAAGTAGGTACTTTGAAACGTGGTGAAACCCTCGCTGATCAAGCGTGGTATATTACGGCTCAAGCTCGTACCCTCTCGCTATCCTAGAAGGAGGCCTGTGCTCAGCTATAGGTCTTATATAGGTTGTTATTGATTTTGAAATCAATTAACCAGCCTTATTTGACATTCCATTTATATTGTCAGTTTCATCCATATTGATAACATTTAACTAGGAGTAGATATTATTTAATGTAGCTGTGGTCTGTACATTCACGCCTATAAAGTTTATTGGCAATTAAGTTCAATAGCGCATTTAAATTCTTTCTAGTTATATAGATTCGTTGTCGTGAGTTCACTAGTTGTTATTTCAACTGATTAAAATTGTAGGTATTTTAAAAATGCCAAATCAAGACGATCGAGAAATCGGATTATAACTTGTTTTAATCGCAGACCACTTTCAGCTGCTGTTTAGGGCAATAACATGTTAATCTTAATGTAAATCTTTTAGACCTGTTTTTTATTATTGTAAGTGAACCAATAGATGTCCATGTAACCAAGTCTTTACAGTTTTTAAGCTTGTTTTATTGGGTAACTAAAAGTTTCTATTTTTAACCACCGATCTAAAAATACAGTTGTTTTTAGTCGTATGCTCTCACCTTTCTGTTTTTGTCTTTTTGTGGCATCGAAACGTCTAATAAATTCACCATTAATATTGTATTTATGGTTTGAAAATGGAATCGATCCAGAAAGTTTTTTGCTGTACATACTGGGTGTAAAAGAACTGCTTCCGAAAACAAAAACTGGGCATTGCTGGAGGGGTACTGGTAACGTGTTGAGCAAAAAAAAATTTTTTTTACGTAATTTTCCCAAAATTGCTTTAATACTATCAGATTTTGCGATTATTTCAAATAAAATAGGGTTTTATTTTAATTTGCAATGTAAATAATCGCACCTGAACCGACAGTTGATGTGTGAGCGATGATTTCAAGCGGCGAATATGACTTTTCAATCCTTAATAACTTTTTTAAATTGAGTTTTCTGGGTCTGCTATTAATGAATTTAGTTACTATTGAGGCTCAAGAATACATGGTTTCAGGCTTCGGAAGTGGTCTTTTTACACCCGTTATATATTTCTTAATGTTAACCAGGCAGACGTGTACCTCCTGGACGACCCTCTGTCCGCCGTGGACACTCACGTCGGCAAACACCTGATGTCCGAGTGTGTGATGGGCTTCCTGAAATACTCCACCCGGATCCTGGTCACTCATCAGCTCCACCACTTGAAGGGCGCCGACAAAGTAGTCATATTTCGAAACGTAAGTATACAATATTGATATGCAATTTTATAAGTGCCATTAACTAATATAGATAAAAGTTATCCTACTAATATTATGAATGTGAAAGTTTGTGAGTATGTATGGGTGTTTGTTACTCTTTCACGTAAAAACTACTGAACGGATTTTGATGAAACTTTACATTAATCTAGTTTTTACATCAGGATGACATATTAGGTCCTTTTTACCGCGGGAAAACTTCTCATTTCCACGGGAAACCGACTTCAACGCGAATGGAGTCGCGGGCGGCCATAGTTATTAAATAAAATTTTAAGTACCTACTGATTTGTATGCTACGACCCATTAAGTAAAAAATGCAGTTTAATATACCTAACATTTTTAGTTTCAACGTCCAAAAAGGAAGTGTTCTTACACATTTTTAATTTTAAGAGTTACATAATTTTAACACGTGGCAAGATAATGAATGATAAACTCGGCAAAACAAAGTTTAACGCACTTTTATATTTAAATTAGTTTAATTATCTTATCACATAAAGGCCTAGAGATTTGTTATTTACTTTTAATTATTTAACTGCATATAAAGATTTCGTTCAGGGCAAATAATTGAAAACATTTCGTCGCTGCTTACTGTTGGTTCTTGACATAGTTAAGATGATTATTACCTACCTACCTATGACAATCTGACGCGTTAAATAATACCAGCATTCTATATTTTTTAATTTAATTGATTTAACAGTCCGTTTCTTATTATGTAAGGCTCAGATAGGCGTAAGGACTTATCTGAACCTTGAAAGAGTTCAAGTTACTTATATGATTAAACTTGCCTGCTTAATGTCAATGTCATGATCTGCTAATGCCAAAAGTGTTTAATGTTTTTAAGGAACGAGTATGGGTTAACTTGTTAATTTAGAAATAGAGCTAAAATCTAGAGCCCTTTAGTTAACCAACCTACAACCTAAAAAAATACGATACTTAACAAGATTCAAGATAGCCCTCATAATATGACAATCAGATTCGCTCGAACCTACGATTATGTAGTTCATGGTTAGCCGGCATTACATAGCTTCAATTAATTACATATTTTATCTTCTGTTTACATCCAACTTTTCTACCTAGACATTACTTTTAAGACTTGTTTATCTTTTATTGAATTGTATATTTAAACAAATCTGCTTTGTTGTTTTAGGGAGAAATAGAGGCGCAAGCGTCTTTCGAAGAGGTAACAAAATTACCTCTTTTTGAAGAATTACTGGAAGATGAGGAAAATCCAGATGAAGGTGAACACTTGCGCAAACGCAGTATGTCAATCCAGGTGAGTAAATACAGGTACTATGACATTAGTACGTGTTTAAAGAGGCGTTCCCACGGTGCGCGATTTTAATCGCTGAAAAGGTATGGTTTTCGCAAGCTTAATAGATTTTATTACTCTACTAACTATTTGTTTTAAGACACATACTGTTTTCAAAGATGAAGCTAGTTACAAAAAAATAATGATTTTAGTAACTCGAAATTTTAACCGGAATTAACAAATTTTGCAACAAAGATTTTCCCGCAAATCGTGTTATCACGTTAGATCGTAAATAATTACGTTCGCTTTAAGGCTAACTATAATATTTAACAAAGTAATAACTTATGTTGGTTACTTGTTTTACCCACAATGCTTGTAAAAATATAGTGAATGCTACTTTACATCATTGTTACAGTCTGACACACCTTCAAGTGTACCAGAAGGAGACAATTTAGACGACGATGAAGACCCACAAGAAACCGAAGAACTTATGGAAAAAGGTATTTCTAAAACTCTCATTTGTATTGACCTTTCGCCTTTCGTATTTCCGTTCGGTTTAATAGTATCGGAGAACACCCTTAATATCCAAACTCATAAACATTACCTATAAAATATTGGTATAGAAGTATGTAAACGTGATTTTATGTAGGTACTTTTAAAATTTTTAAAACTGTGAAACGATATTTGCATAACATTTTTATTGATTAGTCCTAAATAAACCGTACCTACACAGAAGAACCTAACACACCGATTATGAAGTACCTACTGGCAGGATTTCTGACTTCATACTCAGGGAAAGAAAGACTGTAATGGTGTAAATAGTTTGAAATAATTAAATTCAATTTCATTAAACTATTCATAAACTTTATCTTTTGATACATCTTAAAATTATCTTGTACATATAATTTAATATTCAGAAGAATAACATATAGATACAACATATATATTCTTAACATATAAAATAAACAAAAATATAAATAAATATGTCATCAACAAAAATATCATATTTTACTTTACAAAGAAGTCTGTTGAAAACGGATGTCGTTAATGAATCCTACTAATATTATAAATGTGAAAGTTTGTGAGAATGTGAGGATGTGAGGATGTGAGGATGTAAGGATGTTTGTTACTCTTTCACGTAAAAACTATTGGACGGATTTGGATGAAACTTTGCAGTAATGTAGGTTATACATCAGAATAACACATAGGGTACTTTTACCGCGGGAAAAATTCTCATTCCCACGGGAAACCGACTTCCACGCGAACGAAGTCGCGGGCGGCCACTAGTAATTTGATAATTTCAATGGTTTTCCACATTGGTTAGTGTTTTGGCGTAACTAGGTTTCCTGTAGTTCATTGTGAGGTACTTACGTGTTAACATACACGATTACTGTCCTTATAGGTTTTTTAGGGTTACATAATCGGTGTGTTATTCTGGAAATTTATTTTTTATTATATCCTTATCAGGTAAGGTATCGGCATCGGTTTACTCCCGCTACTTCCTGGCGGGCGGCGGCTGGCTCGTCCTTAGTTTCACTCTTCTGGCTATTCTACTGGCTCAAGTCGTTACTTCTGTCAGTGACTTGTGGCTCACTCATTGGTACGTTCTCTTAATTTTTAAACTAAAGGTAAATTATAATAAGTGTGTATTACTGATGAAAAAGTTTACCAGTGTCGAATCACTCAGCTAAATTACAGAAAAAAACTTCTTTAAAGGCCATGGTGCGGAATCAGTATTTAGTAGAAAATAAAAAAAATATTATATTATGATGATAAACTAATTGATTTCTATGAACTAAACCACCAATGCATAAAAATATTGCAATTGTATTCATCACATTGGTACATAAACTGTCTTTATTGTTTTATTTATCGTCTAATTTGTTGATTCATTGTATTATTATTACTTATTTAAATATTTTGTTTATTTTTTACAGGATGAATCGTGTCGAGATGAACTACGGGGATTCTGAAGATGCTGTTTTACCTTTGCTTAACACTACAGACGAATTTAACATGACTGTACCTACCTCATTAAATATATCTGACACTATAAATGCAACGGAATCTACGACGGAGCATCTAAACTCTACTATAATTGGTACCATGGTGAAGACATTTATAACGATGCAGAGTTTGGTGAAGGTGGACCATGAGTATTATATTTACATTTGGTTCGCGGCTCTCGTTGGATGTATGGTTCTCACTACTGGCAGGTAAGAAGCGAAAACTGCTTTATAATTAACTCACACAATAATATAGGTCAGTTTTTCAATAATCCGAAGGTAATATGGAATCACTGTTACAATAAAAAAATAATTATAATCTGTTTAAATGTCTTCCTTCTTATTCATAAATGCACGTCAAAACAAGTAAAATAATTATATTTAATGTTTTTCGTAAAAAACAACACACTCACAATAAATTTGTAAACCGACGTAGGTTTCAAAATGCATTCATAAATAAGGAGCTACCGTGTTACTGACACATTCCTATACTATACAAAGAGTCGCAAAATACTTGTAAAACTTACAAAGCCAAGATCAACTCCATGTAGCTTTAGTTAATTTCTTTAGTTAATAGAACACATTGTTTTGTTACAGATCTATAATATTCCTATGGGTGTGCATGCGCAGTTCTATAAACATGCACAATCAGATGTTCAGCAATATATTGTCCGCTACGATGCGTTTCTTCGACACCAACCCTTCAGGCAGAATTCTAAACCGATTCTCTAAGGATATGGGCATCGTCGACGAAATCATGCCACGCATGTATTTGGAAAGTATTCAGGTAAGAAACGAGATATTTTAACTTTGACTAAATATTTATTAATACTAATATAATAAAGGGTAAGTATTTTTATGTTTGTCTATGACTGGAGCAATTACAAAAACGTTTATAATATAGTAGATCTTTAAAAAAGCGGGTGACACATTATTCTTGATTATTTATCATCAACAAGCCACAATAACGCATATTATGTTCATAGGAGGTTAAGTTTGGTTTGAGTTTATATAAATGTCGAGAATTTTAACAACTGCGGGCGTGGTGCAAGTCACATAAATCAATGTCAAACGTACAGCCCAATTCTGATAACTTATAAATAGCAGTGAGCCGACTTATCGATTAATGTCATACTATTTGCAGTTTGCATTGATTATTTCTACTTATCTATCCAATATTATCATATTATTTTATCTCCAAGTGTCAATACAGCAACAAGATACCGGCAAATTGAAAATCGATACTGATTATTCCATTTATCTACATATTCCTTGAATTAATGAAGTTTTACGACATAAGAATTTATAATATCGATGCAGTATCTAAATGTGAAAATTTTCGAGAAGATTAATATAAAATAAAAAGTAATAGTAATAAGAAACTTCTTTATACTTTTAATATATTCATGAAGAAATATATATGAAAGCCCTATGTATTCTATATAGCTAAAACAAAATATATGTTAAAGCACCTATAAATCATTGTAATTACCCACCTACCATAAAAACTTGCTTGAAGTTTTTAAAAAGTTGTCTGTTGTTTTTACTTATCTACTTTAAATATAATATTGTATTTACGACACACGTGGTAGTCAACCTCATAACTAGGTCAGTGCATTAAATATTACATTGTGTCGTAAGAAAATAAATATGCACATTATTAGTCAGCCTTTGTGCTGTTTATTTGATCACTTTTTTTGCACATGTTTAGCCAATTTTTAAAATACCTACCTACACATATTTGACCAAACGTCTAAAATGTAGGCACGCAATTATTACTTTTTTTTTAAAAATATAAAACAGCAGTGTCCAATTTGTTACCCTCCTCCCCTTTTCCAAGCCAAATGTTTTAATTATTATAAAAAGGCATCAAGTCCCTCCATAGATTCTAGTTCTAAAACTTCATGACCTACAGCTACCCTAAAAGAATATTCAATATTGAATGTGTTTTATCCCATTTTGCACCCCTTTTGTTATATATTTTTTTGTCTATACTTATAAAATAATTATAGGCAAAAAGGGTTTCTTACTGCAAAAGCAAATTAGCTGCGGGTAAACCGCAGGGCGGAAAGCTAGTATCTTCCAAGTCCTATGCAATAAAGATTATTATCATTAGGTCGTTTATTATTATCACCATATTAATCAGGTGTTCATGGTGATGATCGGCATCCTGGTGATGGTGGCGATCGTGTCCCCGCTGATGGTGGTCACCACGGCCGCGTGCGGCGTTCTCATGGTGCTGTGGACTCTGCTGTATCTCAACACTGCTCAGGCTGTCAAAAGGTATGTTACTTTATAACAGGTGTAAAAAGACTACTTCCGAAGCCTGAAACCATGTATTCTGGAGCCTCAATAGTAACTAAATTCACTAACAGTATACCCAGAAAACCCAATTTAAAAAAGTTATTAAGGATTGAAAAGTCATATTCGGCGCTTAAAATCATCCCTCACACATCAACTGTCGGTTCAGGTGCGATTATTTACATTGCAAATTAAATTAAAACCCTATTTAATTTGAAATCATCGCAAAATCTGATAGTATTATTGCAATTTTGGAAAGTTACGTAATTTTTTTTTGTTCTTTCTGTAATTATAAAAATATTTTTTTTGCTCAATACGTAACCAGTACCCCTCCAGCAATGCCCAGTTTTCGTTTTCGGAAGCAGTCTTTTACACCCAGTACACATATTTTGTAAAAATGTGTTTTGTCCTTGTCAATCTTAAGTCGCAGCTGTCATGACTGACATGTAATAAAACATAATTGACTGATTAGTAATAAAACATAATTTTACTAAAATAGGTTAACCGTGCGTATATGAATAAGACCACAGAACAGAAAAATAAGACCGTTAGTCTTTATGTTCTTATGTTTGTACTTTGAAAAAGAATTATCTTAGTAAAACAAGTCGAGAAAGTAAAAATGTCATGAAGAAAATGTATTAGATAAAGTTTTACTCTACCAGTTACAAAAATAATTATTTAAGAATAACGGAAACTAAACATACTATAACTAATGTAGGTCTTCAATGCGCTCATTTGTAACAGTTAGTGTTTCTTTTAACCCTTTCAAATCTCTGAATTATCTCTGCTATTATTTTTTAGTTTCTAGGTGTATTAATAACTAGCGACCCGCCCACTCTTCGCAATGGTGTAATTTTGGCCGACTTGCTCACGAAACATTGATTTTTGGCTAACTTTAAAAAACTTTTTCCGATTGTTCTTTATTTACAAAGGAGAATGGTCACGGGCCATACAAAATTTACCCAGGCCCGACATTATCGAGACCTATCTTAGTGTTTTTGTAGTTGTATGAGTAACAAAAATATGTAATTATTATATTCAAAATCGGTGGCTAACATGAAAATATTTTTTATTTAAAATTTTTTTTAATGAAAAAGTTAATACACACGCAACACAATTATCGTCTGCTATATCCACAAACACAAACTAATCGCAAAGCAAGTGATCAAGTTCGGTAGGAAATAGCCAATATTGATGTAAAATGAACTCAAGAGAAGAAATCGCATACGTCTTAACACAAGGCAAGCAAGCGCAAGACTAACTACCTACGCCCTCGCGGCGCGGTGCGGGCGCGCAGGTACCTACCTAGGTCCCTGAAATCTTCCTATCCCGCTCTTATATCCGTGTGCGTTTTCAAGTACCTACCTTTCAAGTGTTTATATGAATCACAACTACTAAAATAAGGCTACTTTCGTGCAACAAAACATTTTCAAGTATGAAATCTTACATTTTTCTTATATTTTTTATTTGCGATTAAACATATAAGTGACGCAATCCTACTAATATTATAAACGTTTTTACGTGAAAGAGTAACGATGTTTGTTACTCTTTCACGTAAAAACTATTGGATGTATTTTAATGAAACTTTACAGTAATATAGGTTATACGTCAGAATAACATATAGGGTTCTTTTTACCGCGGGAAAACTTCTCATTCCCACGGGAAATCGACTTCCACGCAAACGGAATCGCGGGCGACCACTAGCTTTTTTATATGTTAGCCATCTTGAATGAAAAGCCAAGATTTTGAATGTAACAATAACACATTGTTGTTACACAAGATATAACCAAAAAACTGTTCGTGTCGGGCGTGGGTCACAGATGACCATTGTTCTTTAAATAAAAAAAATACCTAAAATATGGTGAAAACTGCATTAAAATCCCTCAACTGGTTTAGGAGGAGTTAGCGGCCAAACATACAAACAGACAGAATTAGCGACTTGGATTTATACTATGTAATGATGATACTATACTTCCACCACAGAGTGGAGGGCGTGACCCGCAGCCCAGTATTTTCCCACGTGTCGGCGTCCATGCTGGGGCTGGCCACCATCCGCGCCAACAACGCGCAGCGCATGCTCGTGGAACACTTCGACCACAAACAAGACGTGCACACTGCTGCATGGTAAGTACATCTCAATAACTGATTGAAGTATGTCAATGGTATTTAGAGCATATATTTATCTTGCCATTCTTAATACATTGGCCAAATTTAACATCTTTAAGGCCCAATTGCACGGAACGTTTTAACCTCGGGTTAGCTTCGGGTTAGCTAACTCAGCTTTAAATGGCGCCACCTTCGATTGTAACTACTTCTAATTACAATCGGAGGTTAAAACGTTCCCGGCAATTGGGCCTAAGTGCAATAGTTTTATAGTTGTGCGGGGAATAAAAGTGGCATCAAATGGTTCGGGTATTATTACACACGGCGCGCTGTCAGCTTCTATTTGGCTTGACACGCTACCGCGTTTCTAGATTAAAGCTGTTCAGTTAGTTACTTGTAAATCACACAGTTTTATAGAAACTTCAAGTACAAAAATAAAACATATCTTCCGATTTACAAGCTATTATTTAGGAAAGTAGATAGGTAGGCACTACTATGCCTACTACTAATACTATAAATGTGAAAGTTTTTATGTTTAAGTTTTTAGATATTGCGATGCTAAATCACGCAAACAGATGGTTAGATTTTGATGAAATTTTGTACAAAGATAGACCATAAGCCAGAATAACACATCAGCTAATTAAGATTAAACTACATTGTTAAGTTAATAGTAATAATAGTTCTTATTTGTCCCCAGGTACTTAACTCTGTCATCCAACACCGCTTTCCAAATATGGCTCAGTATGATTGCCGCGTTGTACGTCATCATTGTATCTTATACATTCCTACTCCTTGACGATGGTAAGTTAAAACTCCTCTCATGTATTCAATCAATCTCTACTTGAAAAAAATATCATATTATTCCTTATTTTAGGCACAACAAAATCGGGCAACGTCGGTCTAGCCATTAGTCAGTCGCTTATATTGGTAAACATGGTTCAATACGGCGTGAAGCAAGCTACCGAAGTAGTTTCCCAAATGACTAGCGTTGAAAGACTTCTACAATTTACTTCGCTACCTAAAGAGGTAACTGAAGGCCCGTCTCCGGCCAGCGATTGGCCACAGAGAGCTAGAGTGGTGTTCAAGGATTTATATCTTCGGTATGATGCAGAAAGTGAACCGGTGCTGAAAAACTTGAATATTGTCATCGAGAGCGGCTGGAAAGTAAGTGGAAACCATTCATTGTAATTTAACTTATACTTCTAACGTCTACCTACTCTTATAAGATACATGAAGAGGCGCTCAATAAGTTAGGTCACATTTTGTATCTTTTAAATATATTTTTTTTCGTATGTATTAACTAAAATGACTACCTGCATTTTCCTTCTATCACTGTGCAGTGAATGATGGCTATATTTTTAGTGTCATATGTCAAACTTTTCTTCAGTGGTTTTGTAAGCATATATAGTATTAAATATTACTATAACTGTATTTATTTACAGGTGGGTGTAGTGGGTCGCACAGGTGCGGGCAAGTCTTCTCTTATATCTGCTTTGTTTCGACTCGCTCCTATTGACGGCAATGTCTATATAGACGATGTCGACACAGAATCTATTTCTCTTAAGGTAAAAACACAGCTATCTCCCGTAAATAGTAGAAAAAATACGCAATTTCAGCGTCTGTTGCAATATAGATACGAGTATGTACCTAGGTTGTAATTTACCTACGCACAATCCAGGGCCTCTAGTCTGCGATATTTAGTAAAGTGGCACTCTATTACGATTCTATTACAAATCAATAACGATCCACACAAATTTGGTATTCTACTAATACGATTCACAGAAATGATCAATAATAAGTACCTAGACTACCGTTGTGTTGATTATCAAGAAACAATCGTAACACGGTTGAATAGGATACCTAATACCAAAATATCCAATTAGTAGCGACTGAATTGCAGTTCGATTGTTTTTCAATCGTATATGCGAATGGTCTTATTTAGTTAGCAGACTACCAAGAGTGTCAAACTATCCAATCGAGATCCAATTGCAACTAGATTCATGCTATTGTAAAATAGCGGACTTGAGGCCCAGAATTACGTTACGAATTTTGGTACCCACGACTTTCTCTTTCTCAAAGGCATGTTTTATTCAATTATAACTATGTAACGTTGAAGTTTAGCCAACAATATAGGTACCTTCCTAAAAACCCGGCTAGTGTTATACTTAATAAAAAACATCGGCGACTGTTTTTAGTAATTCTTCACCTATAATCTGGCCACCGAGAGATTGCGTTTGTGACACATGCCAGTAGTGTTGGGGTAAAAAATAATATTGACAAATATTTTTTCAATCAACATTAGTAAAAAAATTAGTTTATCTTATATAGCAAGAAACTCCAACTGCTGCCTTTTTTCAAAACAAATATTTAGGTCTACAATACAATAAGTACTAAAACTAAAAGTAGGTAATAAATACTTAAAATAATAGATATCGCGCTGGTATAAATTTAATCAGATTCCGATTCGCTTGAGGAGGTGCTATCATCATCTTCTCCAACATTTATAATTATGTTATTATCAATGATCGAATCAATTCTAATATCTCGATCAAAGTCTTTGGTAATAAGATTTTTTGTTTTTTCTACCGCCTTCGCCCAGTCTTCCTTCGTGATTTTTTCGCAAGCTTCTTTTAATAGAGCCATCATCTTTTTTGTGCTAAAAGGTGGGGACGTATTGCGACGGGCTGCATAACCCTTAATTTGAGCCCAAATTAATTCAATAGCATTGTATTGGCAATGATATGGTGGAAGTCTCAGCACCCGATGACCGTACTGCAGAGCTAATTCATCTATTTCATATCTAACATTTGCCGATTTATTTTCTTTCACTAACCGTAATAATTCTGCTTTAAGCATGTCCATATTTACGTCAATACCATGTTTTTGTAACCAAGCTACTAATTCTGCTTTTTGAAGAGCATTGGACCGGTCATCCAAAGGTCCTGGGTTCGAGTCCCAGTCGCGTAATGCTCGGAGGCCCGCGTTCCTCTTTCCAGTATTTACAACTTCAAAAATTAATAAATTAGCATTTATAATGCAAAATTTAAAGTCAAATCTAAATAGTTTCTTTTATAGTATTAATGAAAAACTTTTAATTTTTAAAATAGAGTGATTGATAGCTTTAAAAACATCATTGATAAATCATTTTTCAATCAACAGAAAAAAAACTTGCTTATCTTATTTATATTTTATTTATAATATAAAAATAGTTTTATGTTGTTACGAGTTAAAATCTAGGTAAAATAATAAAAAACAAAATCGAAACAGTATTGTTTTATTGTAGGAACGTAAATAATTAGATTAAAGACTAGTGGCCGCTCGCGACTCCGTTCGCGTAGAAGTCGGTTTCCCGTGGGAATGCGAAGTTTTCCCGCGGTAAAAAGGTCCCTTTATTCTTTCATACTTATATTTTTGGTTCCTAGAACCGCTTTCCCTGCTCACGCAACGGAAGCCCTCAAGGATAAATAATTTTCCCCGTTTTTTTCCCATTTTCCATTATTTCTTCGCTCCTAATAGTTGCAGCGTGATGTTATATAGCCTAAAGCCTGCCTGGATAAATGGTCTATCCAACACAAAAATAATTTTTAAATTCGAACCAGTAGTTCCTGAGATTAGTGCGTTCAAACAAACAAACAAACAAACTCTTCAGCTTTATAATATTAGTATAGATACTTGTATAACGTTAATTTTGAAGCTAAGCCCAAGGTCGAAAAGAACTAGCAAGAAAATCCAACTGCTGCCTTTTTACAAACGAAACTCAAAAGCATTGTATTGGCAATAATATGGTATAAGTCTCAGCACCCGATGACCGTACTGCTGAGCCAATTCATCTATTTCATATCGAACATTTGCCGATTTATTTTCTTTCACTAACCGCAATAGTTATGCTTCAAGCATATCCATATTTACGTCGATATCATGTTTTTATAACCAAGCTACTTATTCTGCTTTTTTATTAGAAATTGATTGATAACTTTAAAATTGACTGATATTTTTAGCACATCCCTACGAAAATATGATGTTGTTTACATTTTTAAAAATACATATTTTATCAGTAATTATTACCCTTACAGTAAGCCATCAGTTATAAAATTTAAAATCAGTGTGTTTTAATATCATTTTATTGCTTATTATTTGTTTGTAGGGTCAAAATAGACGACTTTTTTTTTGTTTGTTTTCGTAGACGGCCTGTCAAAGTTACCTCGTTATGTCAAACACAATGTGTCAGGAACGCATTCTCTCGGTGGCCGGACAATAAGTAATTTTATTTACCTAATGTCAAAATGACCGCCACGTTGTACAAGTATCATGTTATACTCATTCACTTATTTTCCTTACAGGCATTACGGTCAAAAATAGCGATAATCCCTCAGGAACCAGTTCTATTTTCTGCCAGTCTACGATACAATATGGACCCCTTTGACAAATACACTGACGCCGAAATATGGTCCGCGCTAGAACAAGTAAATAAAATTCCTACCCTTTTTGCAAAGTCAGAAAAAATATTAGACAGATTTTTTTATTTATTAATGTAATTTGCCTATTTAGTTTATTTATTTGTTTGTCGATGTTATCTCCGAAGTGAAGTCAGCAATAGGAAGGTTCAACAATTTAATAGTCACCGTTAAAACAATCTTAATATTAATACTATTTTTTTTACTAGGTGGAGTTGAAGCAAATCGTGTCGTCTCTCTCTTCCGAAGTGTCGACGGGAGGAACTAACTTCAGCGCGGGACAGAGACAGCTGCTGTGTCTCGCTCGCGCCGCCCTCGCTAGAAACAAACTGCTTGTGCTCGATGAAGCAACCGCTAATGTTGACCCTAAGTAAGTTTCACGACTTTATATAGCAGGAAAATAAAATAGTATATTTCAATACAAGTGTGGAAAGGCTGTCATTACAACGAGTCCCGACAAATGTCTACCCGAGCCGAGGCACAGCCGAAGGCGAGGGTTGACAGGCGGGACGAGTTGCAATGTCGGTTCCGCACGTGTACTGAACGACTATTTTTAATACAGTTGCGAAAAAATAAAGCAATTTAATAAAATATAAAATTAGGATCGTAAATGTCAAAATAACTCATTTTGAAAATGGCGCCATTTTTTCTTCACCCATTTGGTAGGCAAAGGTTACTATGCCCATACAGCCAAGTCTTCAGTAGAATTTTTTTATTGATATGAAATAAAAATGAAATTTAATGAGATAAAATGAAATGAAACCAACCAGACTAATTCAATCATATGTTATCGAAACAAACTAGTAGCTTTTTTTAGAAATATACCTACGCTACGTAAGTATTAACATGAGTCATAAAAACTTCTTTGTTTTTTTTTATAGTAAAAACTTCATGGTTGGTTAATTTTTCTTTTTAATAGACATTATTTTGACAGTTGGGAAAGAGAACGCACGAGTGCGGGTTTGGACGATGAAGTCGTCGGGCCTGGTTCGTGAGGTCCGGGCAAGTCCAAGTGCGTTGGAGAAATAAAATCCGTTATTATGTAGTACGGAATAGTTTAATTACAAAACAACTGTGACAATACGTGTTCATAGGTCAACAACATCCTCTAATATTTTCTTCTTAATTAATGACAGATGACAGATAGAAATGCGTTCTGAAATAAGCAAATAACTATACCGTGCGTCTACGACGCCACACCACCCCCCCACGGAGAGAGACAAGTTAATCTTAGTCGCTAAAAAATTTGGGTCGAACAATTCTGCCGGACCGTGTGGTATATGGCTGAATAATAGGAGGAGGAGAAACAGAAGGTGGCGAAGGCGTATCTTTTGGAGCAAGCTGAGCAGGATGGGCTGGAGCTGGCTGTGTCGTTAATAAAGGCTCTGCACGATCGGTCGGTGAAGGCATTACAATTGCATCACGCATCGTCTCTGGCCATTCTATGAATGCAGGCTTGACACGATCGACACTTACGGCAATTTTTCTGCCTCGAATGTCGAGGGTCAAAGTTTTACCGTCAGCAGCCCTTTCAATAATTTGATAAGGACCTGTGTATGGCGGTTGCAATGGACGGCGGACAGTATCCTCTCGAAGGTACACATGAGAACAGGTGGCGAGATCTTTAAAAACGAAAGTAGTTGGATCGCCATGTCGAGATGCAGGGACAGGTCGAATATTCGACATATGTCGTCTAAGCGATACGACAAAATCAGCAGGACTAATATGTAGTTCAGGTGTAGCCGAGGAGATCAAAAGCTCGCCGGGGAGACGCAAGGTTTCGCCATAAAGCATTTCTGCAACCGAAGACTTAAGATCTTCCTTAAAAGAAGATCGCATACCTAAAAGCACTAAAGGCAGAGCACCAAGCCAATCGGTACCGTGGCACATTATGGATGCCTTTAGTTGGCGATGAACGCGCTCTATCATTCCGTTCGCTTGAGGGTGATAGGCAGTGGTCCTAATCCGCTTCGTGGCAAAACTATGCATCAACCTTCGAAATAGGTCGGACTCGAATTGAGTACCCTGGTCGGTGGTGATCAAAGTTGGTATGCCAAAACGGGAGATCCACTCTCTAACAAAAGTGTCAGCAACTTCCTCCGCTGTAATAGTCTGCATGGGCCAAACTTCAGGCCATCTGGATGCCCTATCGATTGCAGTTAAGCAGTATCGATATCCTTTGCAGGGAGGGAGAGGCCCAATTATGTCGATATGGACATGCAAGAAACGACCAGAAGGGGTTGTAAAATTACCAAGCGGAGCAGTATTATGCCTCGTGACCTTAGCACGCTGACATGCGTCACAGGTACGAGCCCACTCTCTGCAATCTTTGTTAATAGACGGCCATACAAAGCGTTCTACTACGAGGCGATTCGTCGCTTTGATGCCAGGATGGCTTAAGCAGTGCAGCTTATTAAAAATAACTCGTCGCAGATTCGATGGCACAAAGGGGCGAGGCTTGTCAGTCGAAAGGTCACAAAACAGAGCTACGCTAGTTCCAGGTACTCGTACTTTGGATAGCCTTAAGCTGGTACTTCCACGTAGTAGGTGGGGCAATTCACTATCTGTTTCTTGAGACTTAACAAGAGCTTCATATTCCTGCTCGAGCGAGATGGCATCCACTCGAGACATCGCATCTGCGACCACATTGTCATCGCCTTTAATATATTTAATGTCAGTGGTAAACTGACTAATAAAGGACAGTTGGTTAAGCTGTGCGGGAGGTAGTTTTTCACGTCGTTGTACGAAAGCGTAGAGCAGCGGTTTATGGTCGGTATAGATGGTCGCATGCTGGACCTCGAGTATATACCGAAAATGCTGTACACTTTCGTACACGGCGAGAAGTTCCCGATAGTATGCAGGCCACTCAGACTGACTAGGGGTCAATTTTTTGCTGAAAAATGCAATAGGAAACCATTTTCCATCGATGTTTTGCTGGAGACAGGCACCAATATGGACGCTGGACGCGTCAGTAAACAAGCCGAGATTTACATTAGCAATGGCGTGGTGCAGTAATGTAGCATCGGACAAACTTCTCTTGCACTCCTCGAACTTTTGTAAGAGCTCAGGCGTCCATGGATATGGTTTCGCGCCTTTGCTATTAGTGGAGACCAGGGCATCGATGAGTGGAGCCTGAAACTGGGCGGCATGAGGAATAAACCGGCGGTAATAATTTAACATGCCGAGGAATCTTCTCATGCCCTGAACAGTTTCCGGTGGTGTAAAATCCAAAAGTGATTGAATGCGATCCCGAGGAGGGCTGGTACCTTCAGCATTTATACGGTAACCTAGAAAGGTTACTTCACTAACACCCAGGGTACATTTGGACGGGTTAATTACGACGCCGTACTCCTGGAGGCGCTTAAAAAGTAATCGAAGGTGTTCCTTGTGTAGACTTTCACTCTCCGAAAAAACCAGAATATCATCAATATATGGGAAACAGAAATCGAGACCCCGTGT
This sequence comes from Emmelina monodactyla, assembly GCA_916618145.1. Lineage (NCBI taxonomy): Eukaryota > Metazoa > Arthropoda > Insecta > Lepidoptera > Pterophoridae > Emmelina > Emmelina monodactyla. The sequence continues at coordinate 5,713,604 of OU745304.1, read as the reverse complement.
GACCTCATCGATAAAGCGCTGGAAGGTTTGTCCAGCATTGCGCAACCCGAAGGTCATGAATGGAAATTCGAAGAGGCCAAACGGGGTAACGATGGCAGTCTTCGCTATATCCTCCTCAAATACGGGTATTTGATGATACGCCTTCACAAGATCAAGCGTCGAGATCACTTTCGCACCGGACAAGTTGTTCGCAAAGTCATTAATATGACGAACAGGGTATTTATCCGGCACGGTCCTGGCATTCAACGCGCGATAGTCGCCGCAGGGTCGCCATGTGTTATCTTTTTTGAGGGTCATGTGGAGGGGAGAAGACCATGGACTTTTAGATGGTCTGGCAGTGCCACAACGTATCATGTCCTCAAACTCCTTTTTAGCAGAAGATAACTTCTGCGGTGCTAATCGCCGCGGACGACACGACACTGGAGGACCATCTGATGTTTTAATATAATGAATAGTGTTGTGCTTGATGACCCTTGGAAGGCCAGGGGGTCGCGTAATATCAGGAAACTCTGCCAAAACTGAAGCGTAGGCAGAACTGCTATCGACCACAACTTTAACACTCGGTTGCTCAACCGTGGCTGAAGTAGCGGCAGAGTGTAGACCAGTTTTGTTATTTATTAGCCTTTGCCTCTTGCAGTCGGGCAAAAGGTGATAATATGCCAAAAAATCGGCACCTATTATCGCCTTTTGGACGTCAGCAACTACGAATTCCCACACAAAGTCCCAATTTGAACCAAAATTAAGGTGAAGTTTAATGGTTCCATATGTTCTGATATTGCTCCCATTAGCGGCGCTTAGCTGATAATCACGGTCTTCTTGACGACGACATGGGAGCCAGCTGACGGGGTAGCAACACAAGTCTGAACCAGTGTCAACCAGAAACTGGCGTTTGGTAACTTTATCGGTAACAAAGAGGCGGCGACTTACAGAGGAGCAATCAGATCCCGCCTTCACTGACTGCTTCTGGAGTTTTCCGAAGACCAGTTACAAGGTGGAATGCATTTAGAAGCGCGGGTCCCGAAACGCTTATGGTAAAAGCAAAGCTTTTTTGCAGCAGGTGTAAATGCGCGCGCGGGTAGTTTGCTGGAACTAGGACGACTACGTGAACGGCTACGGTCTCTTGTGGAAAGGGCCTGAACTTGCACAGTAAGTTCGGTTAACTTTGAAGCCAAATCGGCAATAAGTTCCAATGGAGACGCCGCCGTGGTAGCATGGACAGCACCTGACCGGCCGGTTAGGTCGATGACCTTGTCCGCCCGTTCAGCCAACTCTGCCAAGCTCAGATTGTCCGCTTGCGCAACCAATAGTACCTGTAGATGCTGTGGTAGACGGGTAAGCCACAACTGCCGTAAAATGTTGTCATCTAAAGGAGTGGGACCTGCTAATGATTTCAAATGTCGCAGAAACTGCGACGGTTTACGGTCTCCAAGATCCTCTATACTCAGCAGTTGCCGAATTTTTAATTCTTGAGGGACAGAAAATCTTTTTATGAGTGCGTCTTTTAAAGTGATATAATGTTTGCCCTTTTCTAAGGGTTGCAAAATTATGTCATCTAAATCACCCGCTAGTCGATGGTCAATTTGAGCAACTACATAATTGTATTTGGTAATATCAGACACAATACCAGCTATTTGGAACTGTGCCTCCACTTGTGCAAACCATACCGTAGGTTTGTCTGGCCAAAATGGCGGCAGCTTAACAGATGCAGCATTAACACTGGCATCTTTAGGAATAACCTGGTTAAGCTGTTCTTCGAGAACGGCTTTCTCAGCCATCACCCGCTGTAGCTGCTCCTTAATTTCAACAAGATCTTCGGCCATGGTAAAATTTAGAATATAGACCACACAACCCGGCAGTACAAAAAAAAAATATATATATTTTAACACCCAAATATCCCTATTTAACAAAACAAACAAAGAAATAATACAAGTAAATTAGCAAAAATGCACACACAAATTATTAAAAATGAATAAAATAAAACAAAATAAACCACCACCAGAATAAGGATGTTTTTGTAAAAAATAATAAAAACTTCAGGAATAATCCCTCCGTGGAAAATGTGGTGCAGTTTGCAACTAAAATCTTTAAATATTACTTTTACTTAATTATAAATAATACCTAAAACTGTCTTAAAACCATTTCCCAACATAAAACAAATGTAGAACAATTAATATTAAGTTATAAAGGTTAGTGCAAAACAAAAAAAGAGATTATGTTACTTTAAAAATAAAAAAATATTGAATTTATGCATTACATCTACATGCAGTTAATGGAGATAGCACTAGTTTGTTAACAATTATAATCACAAACAGTTTGGTGAGTAAACATTAAAAATATACACTAAGGCACGGTAAACACTTGTGATGAAAATGTGCACAGAATGTTCCAAAAACGGTATGCAACTGGTGTGTATCGACGAAGCACTTCCAAAGAGGTCGTAGGGAGTTATTAAGCAGCGGGTACCTCAAATGCGTAGCTCCACGCCTCTGTAGTCACGTCGAAATTGTCGCCGGCAAGGTTAGGTAATGAACCAACACCACATGCAGTGAAAAATAACAACAGGCCATGCAGCAGCTCGACGACACGTAGCACACCAACCAACAACCGTGCAGCCCAGTTAAAACACCGACACCAAGGGCCCAACGTGAACACGCAGCATCACGTCGGGGTCACCAATTTGGACGATGAAGTCGTCGGGCCTGGTTCGTGAGGTCCGGGCAAGTCCAAGTGCGTTGGAGAAATAAAATCCGTTATTATGTAGTACGGAATAGTTTAATTACAAAACAACTGTGACAATACGTGTTCATAGGTCAACAACATCCTCTAATATTTTCTTCTTAATTAATGACAGATGACAGATAGAAATGCGTTCTGAAATAAGCAAATAACTATACCGTGCGTCTACGACGCCACACGGGAAAGGTAAAAAAGAAGCACGCGTGTGTAATAGCCCACATCCCGAACGCTATACGTCCCTGCAATACGCCACTTTTTGAGCAACTGTATTAAAAAATATTTTTTTAACCACACCTTATAGACCTACTATTTAAGTTTAATTAGTTGGTTTTACTTTTAAGTTTAATATGTTTGTTTAATGACGAATTTATTGGTTTATCATCTCCTTATAAATCTACGATAAATAATTTATCGAACTAACATACCTAGTTAGATTTATATTTTGGCCGACTTGTTTACGGAATATTGAATTTTGGCTAACTTAAAAACAACTTTTCCAAATTTTCTTTATTTACAAATTTTAGTGAAAAAAATACCCAAATGCCGGCGAAACCCGCGTTAAAGTCCAAAAAGCAAACGGACAAACAAACACAATAAGAGCGACTTGTAACACTAGAGTAACACTATACTATGTATTGCTTGTAATATTGTTCCAGCACGGACGCGCTGATCCAGAAGTCCATCCGGAAGTACTTCGCGGAGTGCACCGTCATCACCGTCGCGCACCGGCTGCACACCGTCGCCGACTCCGATAGGGTTATTGTAAGTATTTGATAGCAAAACACTGGGGTGAACTAGAATTATTTTATTGGGACTATTGTCATAACGATATATCCATATTATTTTTGGTTTCTTTAAATGTATTTCGTATTATTGTAAAATTTTAAAAAATGCGCCGTGTCAATGAGCACAAAAAATAATAATTTGGCCATACTACCATTACTACTCCGTTAAATACGAGAATTGCTAATGGCTCGGTAAATGATAGGTACCCATAAATATAGTTTCGAAAATTTTAACTTGCGAGCCCTCACCAGTATAGATTTTTTATTTGTAGTTCTGACTTCAAACATAATTTTACTTCTGCTATTCCAGGTAATGGAGGCCGGTACTATAGTGGAATGCGGGCACCCCCACTCGCTGCTGCAGGCGCCCGCGGGCCACTTCAGCCAGATGGTGAGCCAGCTCGGGGCCGCGGCCGAGCTCAGTCTGCGCGAGCAAGCGGCGCGCGCGCACACACTACACATACGATACGTCGACGACCAGGACCGAATCTAGTGATCAGCAAGCATATGATACGTCGACGATCAGGACCGAATCTAGTGATCAGCAAGCATACGATACGTCGACGACCAGGACCGAATCTAGTGATCAGCAAGCATACGATACGTCGACGATCAGGACCGAATCTAGTGAATAGCAAGCTACGATACGACGACGATCAGGATCGAATCTAGTGATCAGCAAGCATACGATACGTCGACGACCAGGAACGAATCTAGTGATGAGCAAGCATACGATACGTCGACGACCAGGACCGAATCTAGTGATTAACAAGCTACGATACGTCGACGATCAGGAACGAATCTAGTGATCAGCAAGCTACGATACGTCGACGACCAGGATCGAATTTAGTGATAGCAAGTATACGATACGTCGACGACCAGGATCGAATCTAGTGATTAGCAAGCTACGATACGTCGACGACCAGGATCGAATCTAGTGATCAGCAAGCTACGATACGTCGACGATCAGGAACGAATCTAGTGATGAGCAAGCATATGATACGTCGACGACCAGGATCGTATCGTACGATGACTTGTAAAGGGTGGCATATTGAGTGGGACAGAAATAAATGGAAATACTCGATAGATGTTTAGAAGGCTTATTTTTACTGCGACGTATATGTGGGTTTTATTTGGAAAGTTACCAAATGAAAGTTTAATATTGTTACTTTTATTGTACACTTAAAAAATCTATGAAAGATTCAAGTCACTTTGCTACATTGTGGGTATGTACGCCCATGTTAGTCTTGTCCTAGGTGCTAAAGTTATATGTGCCTATTAACATAAGCAATTTAAAGATGATGTATTTTATATGAAGCGTAAGTTATTTTAAATAATACAGCATTAGAATAAGGGGCGAGCGTTTTTATATACCTAAGCTGCAGAGAAAACATGAAACCAGAGATTTTATGAAATCTCAAGAAATTACTTCAAGTTATTGATAAAAAAAGACTAATTGAAACAATTGGTTTAGATTGCCGTTAAAATTTTTAACATATTTTTCTTATAGCACAGAGATTACGTAAATAATATTAACGAAATGTGATAAATGAATTCAATAAGAATTTACTATTGTTAAATCACAAATAATTTCAATTGTATAATTGAAATTAAAGTACTTAATTGACAATGTAAGTAAATCAATTTTGACTTAACTTATGATACAAATGTTTGCTTGGCAAGTGTTACACCAGTTGTAATATTTTGATTTTGTTAGTGGGACCATGATGACAAAATAAAATTGTATGTTTTCAGTTTTTGCTTTACTTTCTATTATCTCTTAACCTAAAAAATCACACCTAACTGGTAAGGTTATTAAATAAAAAGGGGTCGGTGATATTTCAACTAGGTATATGTATTTCTATTTGTATAATTATAATAATAAATCTCCAGACTAACACACCAACTGTGTGGCCCTAGGTAAGCGCATTAAGCGTTTGTGTTATAGGCACCACACAATGGACTAGGGGAGAATCTAGTTACACCCAGACACGAGCCAATCGAAAAACCACTTTTTAACGAAATTGGCCCGACCTGGGGATCGAACCCAGGATATATCCGCTTAGCAGACCGGTATATATACCGCTGTACCACAGAGCTCGTCATTTTTAAGTTTAAGACAGCCAAGTGGAAATCAAATACAAAATAGGGTGTTTTTGAACCATTTAGAAATCAATGTCTGTATCAGTTATACTATATGCTATTTTCAACTCTACACTTTTAATTTTTACTTTTTTGATACCTGTGACTATGGTCGATGCAATTCGTCGAAACGTCGGGATATACAGGTACAAATTTATGTATCTAAATACAATATGGCAGCATGTAAGTCCCGTTATCAAGAAGTATATTCACATACAATAAAATATCTACGTACAAAGTGAGGCCCAAGCTGCCAAATTTTAATAGGAATAAGGAATACCTTGATTTTATTGGACAATTTTCAAGATCTTTTATTAGTAGTACTTGGCACAAAGTATTTAAAATGATGACAAATTAAAATGGTGAATTAATGTTTGTACAAACAAATAAACTTCGGATATTACCATTAGTTATGTTTATTGACACAAAACCTACTCTATAAATTGTTCAAATTAGTTGCACTTTATCATTTTTCACCAACTCTGCTACAGGTTTATACTGAAGTATGTGTTGTGATCCCTCTGAAAAATAAAGCAATTATTATAAATAACATTTTAGAAAACAAATTATTTCAGGTTGTTGTTTATAAAGGCAAAGATAAGAAATATATATTTTTAAAAAAGTTGTTAACTGTACCTTCTAGGTCAATTTCCTCATCTTGATCACCAGTTAAATCTTCTAGAACAACTCCGTTTACTGTCTCATTAGCCTTTAAAAAGACGTGAGTATTTAAATTGGGATAGACTGCTAATTTGTTAGGGTCAAATGTTTGCATGTTCGCTGGTACTTTATTCAGAACAACAGTTTTAAAATGGTGCTCCATGTTCATCAGATATTCTTGGGCATATTTATACTCTGAGGGTGTGAGAAAGTTGTCTAAGCCAGCATCCATTCTGAGTTTTTCTTCATTTATGATGGTAATGCAGTATTTTTCTATCTTATTTAATCTAGTCTTAAGATAATTGCATATAAGAAATTTTAATCTACTAAGCTCCATTTTATGTATGCAAACACGAAGGTCCGTTTTCGGAAGCTTGTTGATGTTTCTTTCCATGTGTTGTATTTGCCCTAACATGCACTCTACCATGTCGTTCCTATGTGGAAGGATTTCTGGTGCCAGACGTTCATTTTGCCAAGAAGTCTGTAATGTTTTAAGAACTGTTTCTGCAGTGATTTCTTCTTCCTCTTCATCACTTATACCTACAGTGTCGTTGCTATCCATTACACAGTAACAAAATAATCTAGACACTTTATTCGAAATTTAAAAATCCAGCACTAACTATTCTAAACAAACTTGGCCTTTGGGGTTGCCAAGTCGATAAGAAGCAGATTCAACAAAAATATTTTTAGCATTCAATTTGTTTTTAAAGTGTAGTAGTACTAGTAGTAGTAGTAAAAACTTTTGGAATCGGCCGATTAAATCTGCTTTTATATTTTTTATGTTATGCTTGCATATTTTATTTTATTTACTGTTTTCATAGCACACCTTTTCATCACACAAATAAGCTTTGTTTCATTCATACTATTTGCTTGGGAAACTCAAAGAATACAAAAAACCAGCCAAGGGCGAGTCGGACTCGCGCTCAAAGGGTTCCGTACTATCATTTTCGTTTTTCATTAATATCGAGTAAAAATTGCTTAAAAATTACGTTTGTTGTATAGGATTCCCCTTTAATATTTACTTTATTGTTATTAAATTATTTATTTTTGTTGTTACCTATAGCGGCAACGGAAATACACATCATTTGTAAAAAAATGAGCCTTCTAGCTATCACGGTTTATAAGATACAGCCTGGAGACAGACAGACAGACAGCGGAGACTTAGAATAGGGTCCCGTTTTACCCTTTGGGTACGGAACCCTAAAAACAACCTGATTTTATATTTACTTATGCTCTTTTGGTTAAACCGGATATTACTTCAATGTAATTAATTATGCTAGAGAATCTATTAGTTCATCTTTTGGACTATTATTCTTTATGATTTTAATTATAAAATACAAAATTAAATACAAGTTTGAGATTTTATCGGCTTTTATAATGTGACCATTAAATCATCACAAAAATAAGTAAAGTTGGCAGCTCCGTCGGTCGACCTGTCAAAACTCATTAGTAGTGGTCCGTTAATAGAATATAAGACGTTGGTTAGCGTGCAAATGCGCCGTCCATAAGTGATGTCCATTACGCACAAACGATAGCACTGAAATCAATTCGGCCTGATAGTTGGTACGAACATGCCTAGGTACTTATATATACATATTTCTACCTACAAGGAAGGCTGTGTTTGTCTTTCGGATTTAATCATAGCTTTTCGTGTGGGATCCATATCTGCGTTTAATTAGTTCCAAACTTTTCTTTAGATCAAACACAAATTATTAAACTTTATTTAAACAATATTTAAAGTTACCAATCTGGTTATTAGTGCAGTGACCCACAAGGAAACGAAGGAGCCTATACTAGATCTTACTTTTCCGTAATCTACTTGCCTTTTTACCGAATCTAAATGTCATTTGACGAGCGCGACGAACATAGATTTATTATTGGTCTCCGCTCTCGCTCTTACTAGATAGAGCACTGCATGTAGATAATAGCTTAGTTTTTGTTGCTACATTTTATTTTCGTGGCAGGTCGTGTGTAAAAAATCACATATACTATTCGATAAGCTTCTGACAAGACCATGCCATGTTCTCGGAGCTAGTACTCAGAGACAAGTCAAGATGTCGCTTAATTATAAACTAATTTTACTCATCAGCTTCACTGAGCAACAAATAATACGTAAAAAATTACAAGCTTGACAAAATGAAAATCACACAGCTGCATAAATGTTATTTTTTAATCCTTTTTGCAAAAAAAGTGATCAGCTTCAAAATCTTAAAACGACATCTAGGTCTGACCCCTGGAAATTTTAAACCTTAGTGACTACTCTATATAGTTATTGTTTTTGTTATGTCAGTTATTATATTACACAATAACCTTTTTTTTTTTTTTTTTTGTTCTCGCGGTGAAATGCATTTACGCACCGTACCCCCCACCGGGGTGGCGGGGGGCGTGTGTGGGACTCCCGCCTGAGCAACTGACACGTCGCCCAGGGGACTACCCACTAAAACACCGCGGCGCTCCGTCTTCGCCTTGTGGTGAAGCCGTGGGGCCCGGACCGGCGGCCCTACGCCACGACTTCACCGGCGATGGGCCCGTCTACTGCACGACGGGCCCATTTTGACCCCCCCGCGGTGTAGGGGGGCCTGTGGGAACGACCGGGAGCGCCCGATCGTTCCCACCCGTCGACGGTGGTGGACCGTGCAATGCGGGCAGGTGGATTCCCACGTCCCCCGCCCACTGGCCACCACCAGGCTGGACTTGGGCGCGATCGCGCCTCGTCCGGCCCCTTCGACGTCTGCGGTGCGGGGGCGCGAGAGGATCGTTCTCACGCACCCGCTCCGCAGCCTCCTTCTGCGACATGACGTCCTCGCAGAAAGAGGCCACCGCGACCCAGACCGCCTCGGAGCCCAGCATGGCGTAAACCAAGCCGGGCAGCGAGAGGTCCGGGCCAGCGGACGCCTGGAGGCGACGACGTGGCACATCCCAGGCCGGACATTCGGCCAGGGTGTGCCACGCTGTGTCGTCCGGCGCGCCACAATGGTGGCACGCCGTGGATTCCTCCCTTTGGATCCGGCACAGGAAATGTCCGAAGCTGCCATGCCCGGACAAGACCTGCACCAGACGGTAGGTGAGGAACCCATGCCTCCGGTCGATCCATCCCTCAATGACTGGACCGACGGCGTCCAGGGTCCACCGCCCGTCGTCCGCGTTGGCCATCTCCGCCGACCACCGGCGGAGCATGACCTCGCGGGCCCTTCGCCAGACGGCGACCCTCTCGTCCGGTGCTGCGGGCTCCCCCTGAGCCCGCTTGTCCGCCGTCCAGTGGTAGACGGCGGCCAGCACCTCGGCCTCGAAGTACCATGGCGGAGTGCCCGCCATGGCACATGCCGCCCCGTGTCCAACCGTGCCGTAAGCCCGCGCCATTCGCTGTGCGATGGCGCGTTGGGGCTTACGGAGCAGGGCACGGTTGAACTCCCCCAAATCGTGCGCCCACACGGGCGCACCGTAGAGGGCCATACTGCGCAGCACGCCGGCATAGAGACGCCGGCATGCCACCGCAGGGCCCCCGATATTCGGGAGGAGCCAGCTAAGGCCCCTCGCCGCCTTCACGAGGCGCTCTTGGAGCAGGCGGAAGTGCTCCGAAAACTTCCACCTGCTCGATATTGTTAGGCCCAGATATTTTATCTGGGCCCGCACCTCCACCCTACTCCCCGCCACCACGACGTGGGCGTCAGGCGGCGGCTCCCCCCGAGGCCCATGGAAATAAATGGCCTCGGTCTTGTGGAGCGCCACCTTCAGTCCCAGCCGCCCGATCCGACGGGCGACCAGGGTTCCCCCCACCGACGCTCGGTCGGCCGCCTCCCCGAAGTCGCGCCCCCGCGCTGTGACGAGGGTGTCATCCGCATAGCAAATGACACCCACGCCGTCGGGGAGGGCGCCCCGGAGGAGCCAGTCGTAGCCGATATCCCACAGGAGTGGTCCTAGGACCGACCCCTGCGGGACACCCGACTCCACCGGCCGCCGCCTCATGCGGCCGTCCCTGCCGACGAACAGTACCTCCCGGCCTTGGAGGTAGTCCGTCAGCAGGGCCCTCAGGTATGGAGGCACTCCGTGATACCGGAGCGCCTCCAATATTGTGGCGTGGGGGATGGAGTTGAACGCATTGACGATGTCGAACGACACCGCCAACACCCCTCCCCCCGCTCTCGCCCCCTCCCGGGTGATGCGCCTCAGCTCGAGAAGCGCATCCACCGTGGACCGGCCCGCCCGAAACCCGTACTGGGCCTCGGACAAGTCGGGGCCGGTCCCCCCCAGGTGCTCCTTGAGGCGTGCCGCGATCACGCTCTCAAGGAGTTTGGCCGCGTCGTCCAGGAGGACGATCGGCCGATAGCCGGAGGGTGAATCCTCCGGCCGACCCGCTTTTCGGAGGAGGCACAGCGCCCCCTCCTTCCACACCTTCGGGAACCTCCCCGACGCGAAGCAGCGGTCGAAGAGGTCCCGAAATCGTCTCTCCATCTGGGCGGTGGCTATCGCCACCACCCGTGCCGGCACACCATCCGGCCCCGGCGCCGTCTTCTTGCCTCGGAGGCGAAACGCCGCCGAGGCAAACTCTACCTCCGACACCGGGGGAATCCCGGCGTCGGCCGGAGGACCCATTCGCGGGAGCGGGGCCATCCGGGGAGGCACGAAGTCCGGCGAGCGGTCCGGGAAGAGACCCCGGACCACCTCCTCCAGCAGCGCCGGCTGAAGGGCCTCAACTACGGGGGGGCCGATCGGGCGCAGCTTATTACGCGCCGCCCGGTACGGCCTCCCCCAGGGGTCGGCATCCAACCCCTCCAGCATCTCCAGCCGCGCCGCCTTTTTGGCCTCCCGGATTGCCACCTTGAGGACGCGCCGGGCCTCCACGTAGGAGGCATAGAGGCGGTCCTCGTTGGCGGCATCGCGGTTGGCGCGGCGGCGGGCCCGCTGGAAGGCCCTCCTCGCGGCGCCGCAGTCGTCCCGGAGGCCGGCGAGTTCCGCCGACCACCAGTAGACCGCGCGCCTGGGCGGGGGCCGTCGCGACCGAGGCATGCTGGAGTCGCACACCTCGGTCATTGCCTCCCTCAGTTGGAGGGCGGCCTCGTCAACGTCCGGACTGTCCGACGGAGCGAACCAGTCCTGGACGAAGGCCGCCTCCGTGGCCGCGATGCGGTCCAGCCGCATCAGGGACCACCGCGGGAAGGACCTTCTTCCTTCCCGCTCCCCCCCCACCACCGGTGGACACTGAGTGGAGAACTCTATCCGAATGTACCTATGATCGGATAGATTCTCCCTCAGGTCCACCTCCCACCGGCGCACGAGCGCGGCCAGGGCTGCAGTGCCGAACGAGACGTCCGGCACCGAGCTCCCGTTGTGGCGCACGCACGTGCGCACCGCCCCCCTGTTGAGGAGCACCAGACCCGTCGACGCCGCCCAGGCCGCTAGACAGCGGCCCAGGGGGCCGTCGACATGGTCTCCCCAGGCCGTGGACCTGGCGTTTAGGTCGCCGCAGACCGCGACCCTGCTCCTCCCTAATCGCGCAAGCGCCGCCGTGAGAGTCTGGAGATAATTCTCCAGCTCTACGACCGGACGCTTTGGGGGGAAGTAAACGCCCACCAGGGCGATATCCCCCCACGCGGCGGCCACGTATCCATGGCCCCTCTCTATGAGCGAGAGGGGCGGGGAGTCCGTGGAAGGCCGCGGCACGATGGCCACCGTTCCATCTGTGTCCCGCAGCCAGGAGGCTGGGAACGAGAAGGGTTCGGCGACCACGGCGAGATCCCCTGACCACTCGGCTAGCACCTGGACCATTAGGTCCTGTGCTGCCTGGCAGTGGTTCAGGTTCACCTGCATAATTGTGCGATGTCCGAAACTGGGCATTATTCGGACATCGCACCGTCAGTGGAACCCGGGAGGACCCGGGAACCCGCATTTGCTGGCCGGATGGTGGCCTGCTCTTTGCCCCTCTTTGTGGGGGGGCTGCATTTAGCCCCTCCCATTACATGGCCCGCCGGCCTCCCGCTGGCTGCGCATACCGCGCAGTGGGGGGCCCCTGTGCAGGTGGCCTGCCGATGGCCGGCCTGGCCACACCTGAAACACAGGGCCGACCTGTCCACCGGCGACGGACAAAACGGCCGGGCGTGTCCGAGCGCCATGCACCGGAAGCAGCGCATAGGCTGCGCTTCCAGTGCCCGAACCACGGCCGAGCTGAATCCGATTAGAAGCCGTCCCCTCTTTAGGACGGCCTCAGTGGCGACGGTGGGGCACTGCAGCCGGACGCGGCCCATACCCCCACTACCCTTGCGGATTTCTCCGGCCTTGACGGCCTCCGTTTCACACCCCCCTGCCGCCGCCACGGCAGCGGCCACCTCGTCCCTGGTGACTGAGTCGTCCAGCTCCGACACAATCAGGGACGAGGTTTGGACGGGTCTTGACACCTTTGCCGCATCAGCGATGGCCTCTGCCATCTTTGCGGTGAAGGCGTCGGCCTTCTGGTGCCGGTCGGCCCCCGGGAACTCGAAAATACGAGCCCCCGTTTGGGTCCGTCGGCACGTCACCCTCTCTATGCCCATTTCTGAAGGGCGGACCGTCTGTCGGGCTCTTACGAACACCGACTCGTAGGTCTCGCCCTTCGAAACAGCCTCTGGTGAGAGGGTGACGACCACCGCCGCCGTTTTGGAGGCGGCACTCTTCTTCTTCCGGCTCTTTTTGGGAGCCGGAGTAGGGGCCGCCTTTTTGGCAGGCCTCTGCGTTGCGGGGGAAGGAGGCTGAGGCGCCTCCTTCTTTTTTCGGGCCACTATGGCCCACCCCTCGTTGGCCTCTGTGGCCGAGGGCAGCATTGTGTCCTCCTGGGAGGACACTACCGCCGCCGACTGGATGCCGGACGGGCCCGCGACCGGGGCCGCCGGGACAGGAGCCGGTGCGGCCGGAGCCGCCGCCTTCTTGGCCGCCCTCTTCTTTTTGGGCGCCGACGCCGGGATGGAAATCGGCGCCGGGCCCGCCGCCGGGGCCACCACCCCCGAGCGACCCTCGCCTGCCGCCAATGGCGGCCGGACCACTTTTGCCGGCAAGAGGCGGTCCTCGAAGCCGGCAATGCAGGAGCGCACGAAGGCACGCTCCTCCTGCATTACCCCTCTAATCGCCTCCAGCATCTCCGGGGACAAGGGACCTCCGGTGCTGGCAGCATTAGCTACCGACCCCTTACGGCGGAGTCCCTCCAGCTCCATTCGGAGCGCCGCGATCTCGCGGCTTTGGCCCTCCACCATCGCCTCGAGTCGCTTGGTCTCATCTGAGGCCACCCGACTCATCGCCTCCGCGACGATCTCGCCGAGCGACGCCGCCGAGGCCCTGAGAGCCGCCTGAGCCGGCTTTGTGAGCTTGGAGGAGTTGGCGGTCACCAAAATGGCTTCCACCTCCTCCTCCGCCTGCTTCTTAAGGATGCTCGCGAGCTTCCTCATGTCTTTCTTGGCGGCAGGAGTATTCCTCGCCGCCAAGTACCTCGCGCGCGATGCCTCGCTCGGCGCGACCTCCTCGCTTTCCGACGGGGGCTCCGTCCTCGGAGCACCCCGCGGAGTACGGCCTCTGCCGCGGACACTACGGCCGCGTTTGGCCTTGACGGCCTTGACGGACGATGTCCCAGAGGACCCCTCTGACGCACGCGTGCGCGACCTCAGCCGCTTTCGCGTCCATTTGTCCGACGCATCGCTAGCCACCGATGCGTCGGACACACTCCCATCCGACATCTCACTCGGCCTGACAAACAGGTCCGAGGACGTCTGGGCTACTGGTGGCGTCTTCGCCGACCTCGCTAGAGCCTGCACCTCTACAGGCTGGCCCTGAGAAGGGCCTTTTGGGGGATTCCCGGGGGTTGCGGGATCCGCTCTCAAACTCAAATCCATTGCGATTTCAGTCTCTTCCTGCACAGTTTGGTCTTTGAGATTTAGTCTTCTACCGCTACTGGCCACTGCGTTACCGCGCACCAAGTAGGGAGAGTCCAGGGCAGACGACGGGGACGTACTCGAAAAGACACTGTGGGGTAGAAATAACCTGGGTGTAGAAAAACTAGAAACAGGTAAGTGGTAAAGGAAATTTTTATTAAAATTTGTAAGGGGCCCTAAAATAAATAAATATTTATCCAAACCTTACAAAATATCGTTTTGATCAAACTCATTAAATACGAGAAACGTGTACCTACCCTTATCTTGTTTTTTTTTGTAATTTAAACATATATGAATGATCAATTTGGAAACATAGATGTATGGAGTCGCAGAGTTTTTATTGTTAATAAAAAAGGAATAAATCAAGCTATATTTAACGTATTGCTGTATCATTTTACTTTTTTTTTTTGCTTACACACGTTTGGGGCCCCAGTAACTCGAGGGCCAATAGGGGATATGCATAAAATTTTAAATGGCCTAAAATATTTTTTTCTTGAATACTTATTGTCGTTATATTATGATGCAAAAGTTTTTTTTTATTTATTTATTATTTAAACCCCTAAAATAATATTTAAAAAGTGCAAAATAAGGGAGCGAAATTCAAACTTCCAAAACGGGCCACCATTGGTCGAACGTAATGTGACGTCATCTGACACGACATTGCATTCATCAGCGTCGAAACTTATACTGTTTTACAAGTTTTTGTGAAAAAAATAAATAAATTTAATCTATATTCTTGTGCTGATTGTAATGAAGTTTAGTTTAGATTGGTAGTGAATCTTTGATGATGACTGAAGCTGGTTCTGTCATAGCACATTAGGACAATCTACCGAGAACAGGTGCATTTATGATAGCATATAATTTTGCATCTGTCGCGTCTCCAAGGCGCGATGTGGGTTGTGGTGGTACAGCAAATGACAACCACAGATTCTTCTTTGATATTCGATTTAATGTGGTTTATAATTTGATGTTGCGTGTTATACAAAGAAAAGAAACAAAAACTTGACCAAATATGTAGTTGAGACGTATTGCTATAGAAAAGACGTAGGCGCGCAGACAGCATCGAAACCCGATTGTACGAGCGCAGAGATCAGAGGATGTTTCATAGTATATTTAAGACCATAATATAGATTTTTATTCATAAATGCACACAGCAGTTTACTTAAAATACACCAAAACATTTACATATTGATACAAAAATATATGAGGCAAAACTCCTTTCTTCAACCGTAGAGTACATTTTCTCCTTGCTCTTTTATTAAATTGTATTCAATTTTCTGTATCTTCCTTTACCTGGAATAAATCAACTACCATAAAAAATTCGTAAAACCACAACAGGAATAAAGTTTTAATAGAAAGTTATAGCTACTGATCTTTTCTTATAGGGTAGGTTAATTTTATACCGAATTTTCTAATGTTCAATAGCTAATGCAAAACTTACTTTTTACTAATTCACATTAAGCTGTATATAAATAAAGTATACTTTCGTTAAAATGATCTTCACAACAATATGAACAAGATTTAGGAGATATATTATCCCTTCTCATCACCTTGCACGACCGTCTTCGTATTTTCGCATCACTTGAAATACGAAAAAAACACTTTCTCGGGTGTTTTTCGAATAGTATTTGTGCACTCCGGTACTATGCAATACTTATAAGATAATTTTTTGGCTTCTTCCATGGTTTTAAAGCTATTAAAACTGTAAATATGTATGAAATAACTGAAAAGTTCATAGTAAAGTCCCACTGGACGTGTCGTGTGACGTCACGCAAAGCGCGCGCAAAATGGCGGCGTTTCAACTGCTCTAATTTTTTCAATGTTTTAAATTTCGTTTTTAAAAATATCTAGAGTGTTTTGAAGCCTTTTAATATTTTTTTCTATGTTATAAAGGTGTAAGCTATTAATTTAAGACAAGAAAAAAAAACATGAATATCCCCTATTAATTTTACTTTGGTAACTACACCCCAGCATAAAAGGTACGCAATGACATTAGCTCGGGTAGGTTCGATTTTATGCCGTATTTTACGAGTACCAGTGCTCCATCTAGTACGCGCGAGAGCGAAGACCAATAACATATCTATGGCGACGAAGTTAACTTGCACTGCTCTGCGAATAATAAGTTTCTACGGGTGGATTTTACTTTGATGATGGAAAATAAAAGTAAATTACAAACAAAAACGTTAAGAAACTTTTTTATTAAAAATCATTTTTGTGTTCTTTGCCATCTATACTTATTTCCGAAATGTCAAGTTCACTGTCTTCTTTTTCTATCACCTTTTTAGGTTTAAATAATGCTTTATGGTTTGCTGGAATTATTGGACCGTCAGAATCATCGAGAATTGAGCTGCCTAAGCTAGTATTGCTTCCACCGAGGCTAGCTACTTTCACCATGTTAGGCACTCTCAAGACATCAACGCCTCCTACGGGAACTGTGGGTGTGTCATTTCGCCGAGCAAGTTGAGATTCTATAGCTTCTTTCAATTCTGTTATTTTAGGGCTTGTACGCGAAATAACATGTATCTTGGTATCGTTTTTCAGTTGTTCGTCTTCAATACTGTAAAAAAAAATATCGTCAATAGATCTCGTCTAGTATCCAAGGGCATCGACCTTGGGAACGAAGTTTTGGACCGTGCGCACTTAAGAAGAGCACTGGCACGAAACTTTGTACCTACTTAAGTTCCCAGGCGGCAGAAAATTTTAACTAATAAAAGACATTAGGTACGTTTAATGTTTGGTGCACAAAAAGAACACACCCTAACATTAAGTTTAATCCTACTAATGTTATAAACGTGAAAGTTTGTGAGTATGGATGTATGTATGGATGTAAGGATGTTTGTTACTTTCACGTAAAAACTACTGGATGGATTTAGATGAAACTTTACAGTAATATAGGTTAAAGTTACATCAGAATAACATATAGGGTACTTTTTACCGCGGGTAAGCTCATTCCCACGGGAAACCGACTTCCAAGCGAACAGAATCGCGGGCGGCCACTAGTAATCTATACATTTACCTGGAGATATCCCAGTCTTCCCTTTCAAAATTAATTATTCCTAAAGCAAACTTTTCCTTGCCATCGCTTTTTTCAGTGCTTTGTGATGGTGATGCGCTGACTGATTTCATTTGTATCGCATCCATGTCGAATAATACTTTCTTTTTATTTAGAGAAGAAGTAGACGATGCATTTTTCAAGACACTCTTTGTTTGTTTCTGAATGTTTATTTTATCATGCTCATCAGTCTTCTTACTCAATGGGCTTTCTAAAATTAATTCTTCTTCACTTAGATCGTCTCTGTATATATTTAACGTGGTTTTGGATTTGCTAGCGCTAAATAAATCTGTGACGGAACTTGCTCTCAATGAATTATCTCTTTTATTAGAGCTTTCTGTTTTTGAAATAGTTCCAGCCGAGGAAGGTCTTTTTGCTGGCGATTTAATCAATCTATCTAAGTTTTTTGACTCTTTAAGCGGTGATGCCTTATCATCTCTATCTAAGGAATCGGAAGATTTTGATTGAGTGTTTTTTTCCACGTTTTTACTTTCACTACTTGTATCACTGGCATCAGATTCTGAGTCACTTTGCTTGCTAATTCTATAATTTTTATAATCATTTTTATTCAATACAATCTTGGATTTGTCCCTCACTGTGGTCTTCTTATCTAATTTTGCTTCATCTTTTGTTTTTGATACAATTTTAGTAATAGGTGAATCAGGTGGAGTTTTCAAAAAAGACATTGCTCTTTTAGTAATATCCAATGTCGTGCTTTTATTCGGTTTCGGATTGGTGTCATGCGACGATTTCACAAATGAGAGAGCTCTACTTTTTACGTTTGATAATACTGACGACAACTTCGACGTCCTGCGTATCTTATTTGGAGAGTTGTATTCTATAACCTCAGTTTCTTTGTTAAAATCAGCAGTTTTAGTATCTAGATAGGTTATAAGGGAGTTTCTTATTGTGCTTCTAATAGGATAACCCTGAAAAAAAAAAAACAATTGGAAGATCTTGGTTGTATCTAATTAGCTAAGCAAAAAAGTATTAAAGAACTAAACTTACTTTCGTTTTCTTTTCATGTTCCTTTTGAAGTTTAGTTCGTTGCTTTCGAAAATCATTTAAAGAAATCCGATTTTTGAGTGGATCTACACCCAATGAAACAAGGCGGCTGTTAACTTCTTCCGTTATTTTGGCTCTTACGATTTTTACTGGACTAAAACATAATTAATATTATTTTAATATATTTACGGTAAGGCATGATACGTTCCTATGTACTCAACTTTAACCATGCTTCGTACAAAGTAATGGAACACCTACCTTCCAGGGATTGTTGTAGTAATAAATACTGGATCTTGTTTTTTATTTGGGCTTCTTATTTTATTGGTTATTTGTACCTTTTTTATTTTATTTCCTTTGGGTTTCAGTTGTTTTTTTATGAGTGCATTAGCTTTTGGTAAAGGTAACCTGTCTTTTGCGAACTGCGCATTATCAGAAGTTTGTTTCTTTTCATAGTCATAGGTTATATTGTTACTTTCCAATAAATTTTGTTTATCATGTTTGATAGTTATATTTATACTATTCTCTGATGAACTGCTTGATCCATAATTCAATAACTCTTGAGCTTTTCGATGAAGCTGCTCAAGCGTTTTACTGTCTGACTTCGATGCATGCAACTGCCTCTTTTGTGGAGGATCTAACGAAACTTCTTTATCTTTACGATGAAAAACCTAAAAGTTAACAATTTTGTTCAAATTATTTACTAAGTATGTAAAGAAATATAGATAAAATGGCACGTCATATAATTTATCAAAGGACCTTTGTTTTGTCCTCTTTTTTGTTATGTTTCGCATCATTGCTCCTTATGTTGTTTAAGCTTTGTTCAAGCAAAGATTGCAACTGGTTTGCACGCTGCTTTTCTGCTTCTGCAAAGTTTTGCGATTCTTGCGCATCTTTGGTAACGTCATTAAATTTCTGAAGAAGCAGTTCATAGTGCTTTGACTGATTTTCTGCTTTAGTTACCCAAAATGCCATTTGCTCTTCCATCTTCTTTCTGTTTTCTGCTTCGTCGTGTAAAGTGTTTTTCTTCTATTTAATTAAAAAATATTTAAATAAAAAAAATGTTTACAAATGACTTATTACTTTAAAATAAATGGGTACTAACCGTATTAATTACCTCTTGTTTCAAATTATTTATTTCTATGCCCTGTTGCTTTATAGTTTCCCGAAGTTGCACTACGAACTCTGGTTCAATATTTGGGCTACTTTGTGCTTTATTATCTTTGTCTTTCATTGAGTTTATTGTTTCGAATATTTGAGACTTCAATAGGTTTAACTCAGTATAATGTCGTTCTTGTTCAGATTTTTTCCATTCATCAATTTTATCTAGTATTGTAGAATCTTCTATAGTTGATACCTCAACATCTTTTGTTTGCTTTAAAGTTACAATTGGTTTAGAAGCATTTTCTTGTTGAGCCGCGGGTTCTTTGTTGTGTTGTTTAAACAAAGCTTCCATTTCAATCAGCTTATTTTTAAGTTCAATTATTTCATCATTCAACTTATTGTTCTCCATGTTGCTTGGATTTTTGTGTAAGTTTTCATCGGTATCTTTTTGTGGCACTTCAAGAACTTCGCCGTGTCGTCTAGACATATGTCCTTTTAGGTATAATTGGTTCATGAAAACCTTATCGCAGTAGTTGCATTTGTTGTATTGTATAGAATCGTTATTGAATGCTGATGAAATCATTTCTTTATTAGACAAAGTTCTTAAAATCATTGTGGCAATATTTTCATTTCCATAAGACATTGGCATCTTGTAGGATTTGTTTTTTCTTCTTATTTTTTTTAGTTCATCATCTTTATCTTGGACGAGACTTTTAGTGTTGTTTAATTCCTGTAAAAAAATCAAGTTAAATAAACATGGTAAATTTTTGATCAGGCAGGTATATTTATTTATCCTTTAAGATACTTGTATAAGGGAAGTTATCTCTTCACGCAAAACGAAGACACTGCGGTCGAGGTAATGTCGGCAGAACTGGTGATACTCCACGGCCAACTGAGCAAGCCGGAACATCTTCAACACCCCTTCATCTAGAATTCGAACGTCGAATTCTGATTCTAACACGCAATCCAATATCTGAAAAATATACGGGAGAATATAAAACCGGTTTCTTAAAAATATGATTAACTTATTTGGATAAAGTAATTAGACTTACATCATTTACATGCTGCTCGACGAGGACGAATTTCCTGTCTCGAATGAGACTGTCTAGGTCGATTAGTCCTGTTTCGATAAACGGAGTAGTATCTTATTAGATAATTTTAAGTGCTCATGAAGTTTGGTTAGTTACGTTTAGTAGGTACAAAATAAATAAGTTAAGACATTTTTACGACGGTCACCACATTTTAAATTAAAAAAAAGATATGCCCGCCTCTTTTGAAAACTAAACTGTATAAATGTTTTTTTGTTAAAAATCTAAACTAGTTAGTACTTACCTAAATTTGCTTAGGTGCGTCTAATTAACTAGACCGTTAACGACTAAATTAATTTGATATGGTTTCCAAAAGAATTAAAATGAAAATTACCTACTTCTGTGGTTCCGGGTTCGATTCCCAGACTGAACACATTTGGAGAGTTATCAATACAAAATTGGAAATTATTAAATTGTTACGTTACCTAGGATCATGAGGTGGCTTTCGACCCGCAGAGTTTATGATCCACAAAGGTATAAGTTTTATTAGTAAGACAAAAAAGGCAAATCAAAATTAAGTCTAGTTTTAAAGTATTAAAAAAGTGTAAAATATTTACAAAAAAAAAGAAGATCTTGCTAAATTATTTTTTTGTTTGACTAACATAATATGTATATTACAGTAAACCAGACCTTTTAGGTCAAACGCCACTTGTAAAAGTAGTGCTGCAATAATCAATTACTTACCAGTGTTGTAACATAATTCTACAATTATTATTTTTTGCAGCTGAATGAATATCAAAGTGATATTTGTCTAAAGTTTCTACAGTTCAAGGTAGCAGAAGAAGGTAGCAAAAGTAGAATCTGTTTTATTTAAAGGACCTCCCCACCAGTAAACGGCTATGAGGAATAACTACAGAATACCTATGACAATTTTTCGACCAAAGACATTAAATGGGTAAATCGTTAACTGTTTTGATTTTATACGTTCAGAAAAAAATGTATTATAACTAGATAACTAGGTTGACTTACTTATCTTATTCCAGTCGATATGTATGCGAGGCCGATGTGTATTAAAAGTGAATCCCGACTCATCTGCAAGCTTCGGGAAGTTGTGATGCAGTTCGTATGAAGTCTTGCACGTCATTGTAAGTAGTTTTATTTAACCCTTAATATTTAATATAACACATTTCATTCTGCTTAAAATTAGGTACAACTTACATTTAATGACTGCACATTTGATTAGTTGCCATTGTTTAAATGCGGCGTTGCTAGGCAACAAGACTTTCTTATCGACTCTTCAAAAAGGCACAAACAAACCAACGCTCGCTGAGCCTGTTTCCGTTAATAACCATAGATAAGGTGTTTTTTTTTACTTTAACCGCTTCTATTCACCAACGAACTTTAGACCTACAAAAGTTATTATATGCTTTGTCTCTATCAATATTCTAGTCTCTATAATTATGAAATTCAGAAATTTTATAAAAAAAACTAGCAACGCAAACTATGTTTTGCCAAATTTGACAAAAAAAAAACACGTGTATTGTATTGAGTGATTTTTTCGTATTTTGCTTAATATTAAAAACGGTAACAGGTAGGTACTTAGACGCTTCAAATTTTCACAAAATATTAACTTGTATATTACCTACCTTCCAAAATAAATAATTAAATAACAATAAAGAAAACATTAAAGGGGGGCTCCCATACAACTAACGTTATTATTAAGATTTTTTTCTCGATTTTTATAAACAGATGACAGACTTGAATATTTGTAAGTTAATATTTAGAAATATATTAACAATACAAATTTAATTCCTAATCTAATACATAAAAAATCACAAAATGAAAATATTCCGTGCATCTAAACGCGGTGCGAGCGCCGCCGCCCCGCGGAGTGGTTGCTAAGCAACGTTACGCCTGATTCCATCAATTTTATTTGTTTTATTATGTTTATCGCCATAATATTAAAGTACACTTAAGTAGGTACCTATTAAATACAATAAAAGAGACAGCACATTTTGACTTTACAACTATAACAAAATTATCTATTAAAATAATATATCAATAATACATGTAGTTATTTTTTATGATTTTAATATACAGCGTGATTCATTATAGCTTTCGACCCGATAGTTATACAAGGATTTCGACAAGATGCCTATTTTTTGAGGAAACAAATATGCCTATTTTTCTTTTGTGAATAAAAACAATATTTTTCTTAATTCATTTGGTATGAATATTTTGTAGATATAACTAAGCAAAAGTTTAAGTACTTAGGTACTATTCGAAAAATAAGTAAAATTAAATTAGTAAAAAACAAAAAAAAATACTTTTACCAATTTGTAAAGAGCAAAATAAGTTTCGGGTCGGATCCAATAAAGAATCTTCTAGTGTTGGTAAAATGTTCAAAAATGTTTATTACATTATCTATAACTTTGTCTGATAAGTTTTAATGACAAAATATACATTTTGACCGAAAAATGCAAAAAAACAATCATATTTTTAACATTTGACCTCGAGCAACTTTTTTTTGCAAATGACAGGCAGATGCGGACGTTTGTCATTTTATTTATCGAACTTTACTCCTGGCTTTCGGCTCCTACTCGTATTTCCTATTTTAAAATTAAAACAAGCGGATATGTGTTATTTAGCCTTGCTCATTCCTAGCCTTTCGCAAAACGGAAACAAATATGCCTATTTTTCTTTTGTAAATAAAAACAATATTTTTCTTAATTCATTTGGTATGAATATTTTGTAGATATTATTAAGCAAAAGGTTAAGTACTTAGGTACTATTCGAAAAATATGGAAAATTAAATTAGTAAAAAGTAAAAAACAAAAAAAAAATACTTTTACCAATTTGTAAAGAGCAAAATAAGTTTCGGGTCGGATCCAATAAAGAATCTTCTAGTGTTGGTAAAATGTTCAAAAATGTTTATTACATTATCTATAACTTTGTCTGATAAGTTTTAATGACAAAATATACATTTTGACCGAAAAATGCAAAAAAAACAATCATATTTTTAACATTTGACCTCGAGCAACTTTTTTTTGCAAATGGCAGGCAGATGCGGACGTTTGTCATTTTATTTATCGAACTTTACTCCTGGCTTTCGGCTCCTACTCGTATTTCCTATTTTAAAATTAAAACAAGTATTTAACACTGGTACTGCAGCATACTGAGTCGGTTGCAGAGGTGTGTAACCCATTACCTTTAAAAAACAAAAAAATATGAAAAGTTCGTTGGTTAAGTTTACGTTACTATGTATTATGTTACGGCTAATACCCGAAGTGCGACTACACCTAGTTTTAGCCGGTTACAACATCAATAGGTTAGGTTCGTTAGGTTACTTTTTTGATACCACCCAGAAAAAGGTGCGGGACTCTGTCGACTCATGAATGAAGCCAGTTTTTATATACATAGGTTTTTTTTTTTACACTTTTCCATATAAAAAACACTTCTAACCGGCTAAAACTAGGTGTAGCCGCACTTCGGGTATTAGCCGTAACATATATAAAAAGAAATTAATAAATGTGCGGCACTTAACGCAAAGCAACTTTGCATTATGTTATTTTATGATGGTGATGATAATAATATAACAATCAAAGGGTTGTCAATTGTCAACAAAATGCGTGATAAATCTTATAGGTACCTATACTACTTTTAATGACCCGATCTCGCTTCACAGTGGGGTAAGTAATCCTAGCCGATTTTTTCAAAAAACATTGACTTTTGTCTTAAACTTAGATTGTACTTTACTTAAAACGTATTTAAATCCGTTACGTGGTTAAGGGGGAGTCAGAGGACAAAGAGAAACCTTTAAACTCGACCTTCGATATTGTATTGTTTTATTAGTAAACATAATACTAAGTAGTTTCAATTAATACCATACCTTAGTGAAAAATTGTAAACAATGTGATCGTTTATTGATGTGCGTCGTGTCTTTGGATAGACTCACTGTACACTCTGGACAGCTCGGAGTCCATATTTGTGTGACCTAAAACATTTAAATGATTTCGGTGTTATCATTAAGTATAAAAAAATATATATTTCCCAAATAAATAAAATTAAGACACTAAGTAATTCGGTGTTAAAATCCTCTTCTTATCCTTGAGACGTAGTTAAAGGCAATGTCCTCATAGTTGACGAATGTATAAGCGGTGGATGAACGCCATGTACCATGTTTACTCGAAGCTGAACTAAACAAAATAACTAAACGACCGCTATACCTTGACCGGTGGTTTCCGCGTGATATGCGCGACGAGGAAGTTCATGGCGATGTCCTCGCAGTTGACGTGCTCGTCGACGAGGTCGCGCACCGCCTGCGGGAGCTGCGTCCAGTACGCGAACATGTAGTAGCGGTGGACGAACGCCGCGCCCGTTAGCACCATGCTCAACTCGCAGCTGTGGAAAAGCAATGCGGACATGTGTTATTTAGCCTTGCTCATTCCTAGCCTTTCGCAAAACAGAAATAATTCTATAAAATTCAGACCTTGAACTTAACATTTAGTGTTGCATCTCCTGAAAGTTTTCAAATAAATAACAAGTAAAGAAATACGACTTGGGCAGCAATTGATCTTACAGCTAAAATATAGACCGTTACATAGAGATATCATATTTATTGATTTACAAAAAGCTTCCGATACCGGTAGTCACAAGTTGTTATTGGCTACACTTCAGATTATTGGAGTCTAGGGTATTGCTCTAAAAATAATTAAATTCTACTTAACTAATTAAACAGAGCGCAAATAGAGCAAATTGGAAATCATAAAAGTAATACCGTTACAATGACTTATGGAGTTCCACAAGGGCCCGTACTTGGACCACTGTTATTCCTTATATACGTTAATAGCATACTTACCTGATCTAGGACTCGGCTGTCACTTTTACAACATTTTATGCAGACAATACATGCTTATTTAAATTTCGGTCATAATATACATGAACTCATTGCCAAAAAGAAGTTCCAAACACAATTTAGGTTCCAAACTAATCTGGAAACTAGAGATGAACAAAAATTTACTACAAAAAAAAATCACTAGTTGCTTATTAAGTTTACCTTTTATAATAACAGTATCGGAACCCGTTAATAGTGTTGTCCCACAGAGGTTGTCGGCCTGGTATACCCACAATTTGGTCGCGATGTTGTCGCCAGACTCTAAGTAAAATAATAGCAGAGTTCAGAAATTATTCTGGTAAATACCAAATAACCTAAAGCCCTTAAACAATATTGTCTTTGTATTGAAAACCTTTTCAAATCTTAAAAAGAACTTTGGATTCACTGCCAATTATTGATTAGTAACCACTTTAAAGTGAAGTACTATTAATCTAATTAAAGATCTTACTTAAAAGTTTTTTTTATAAAAGTTAAAACAATTAAAGGAGTTAAAACCACTGATCCTCATTCCAATAATCATGGTAAATAGCCCGTACAAAGTGTCGCAAATAATAAAAACCATGATAGTTTTACAACTTATAAATAGAAGAAATACTCTAAATGTCTGGTATAGTTCCTCTACGGTAGTGTCTAGTAGGTTTTACTCGTCGCCGGTGGGGTTGTGGCGTGGGGCTTAGGCCGGTTCCACGACTCCACCAATAAGGCGAAGACGGAGCGCCACGGGGTTTTAGTGGGTATCCCCTGGGCGACGTGTCAGTTGGGAGTCCCACACACGCCCCCGGGTGTGTGTCATCAAAAAAAGGTAGATTTACTCTGAACCAGCGATGGATTTAAAGTATCATTTTATTGTATTTATATTTTATACCTGAAAGCAAAACTAATCACTTCATTGTCCAAATGCGTATCATCGTCAAGACAAAGCACTGCTTCTGTTTCAATGACGTCATAGGGCAGG
Organism: Emmelina monodactyla; assembly: GCA_916618145.1. Taxonomy (NCBI): domain Eukaryota; kingdom Metazoa; phylum Arthropoda; class Insecta; order Lepidoptera; family Pterophoridae; genus Emmelina; species Emmelina monodactyla. Next base: position 5,687,354 of record OU745304.1, on the reverse strand, counting down.
AAGCGGTTGTTGAGGGAGTTCTTGGCGGCTCTGACTACTGCTATAGGAGCCCCACTTTTTGGCCACTTCATAGTAGTTGGGCTTGCTGGGTCATTCCACACTACCACTATCTAGGGTTCATTAACCATTAGAAGTTAATTCACAGTAGAATAGCCTAATTCTATAGTCGTAAATGGTGTATGTGTAGCCAGTTTTCTAAAGATGAACGAAAAGACAAAACTCCTGAAGCGACAACAATCGGTCTATAAGGTGTAAATTACACCCTGGGAAACCTGTTATATTATTGTTGCAATATAGGTTTTCTATATTCTATTAGACAAATTCATTTTCTTATATATTTACGTAACTCATTATGACTTTATTCAATTTAAATCGCAAAATAATTAATTGCTGTCCGCTGATTAAAACGTCAAATTAGCCTAAAAAAGGTGTGTAGTGTGGGACTGGATTTTCAGTTTCTTAAATGCACATAGCTTGCTTATTATGATGCTATGGTGCACGAGTTTTGATTCGTCTATTGGCGGGCTTTGGTTCAAATACCATAAAAAACACAGAAAATATTGTTCCAAGCATCTATAGTTATACAAACAGATACGTACATACCTTATTGAGATATGGCAAATGTTTCAGCCTAGTCAACGTTGTGGCGAGTATTTTTTGCCTCTTGTAAGTCAGTATCACTATTGTGAATTGTTCCTGTGCTCTGTCACCGCCTGTTGCAAACAACATTGAATCATATTAATTTAACATAATATTTCAGCCAGTACCCTTACAGAGTTTAATAAAACAACGATTCTTTGTTGCTTGCTACAAATTACTTTCGAATACTAACTAATAAACTAACGTCTTAAATAAAAATAAAAGAGAGACCAACGAACATAGTACAAAAACATTTTGATCCTACTAATATTATAAATGTGAAAGTTTGTGGGGATGTATGGATGGATGGATGGATGGATGTTTGTTACTCTTTCACGTAAAAACTACTGGATGGATTTGGATGAAACTTTGCAGTAATATAGGTTATACATCAGAATAGCACATAGGATACTTTTTACCGCGGGTAAACATCTCATTCCCACGGGAAACCGCGAACGGAGTCGCGGGCGGCCACTAGTTATAGATATGTAGTAGGTATGGAATAAAAATGTGTGCGCGAGCAATGTTCTACAATCTACATGATTCACGATTGCAAGTAATAAATATTTTTTTTAAAGTTTTGAGTAGTTTACATTGATATTGCAAGTCGCAAATACGCTAAGTTCCTCTTCTAAACATATAGATCTATTATTTAGAACTTGCATGAGATGATTCTGGACTAACCGAGGCTGTCAGTTATATTAGTATTGTACGTGGTCACTGGTTGGAAGTGATCCCCGGAGCCCATGAATCTGGCCTCCATGGTAACTGCGGGGTCCCACGGCAGCTGTGGGAACTGCCACCACGGACTGAACCACTCGTTCCACATTGAATACCTATAAACACAACACCTACGTCAATCTATTACAATCTAACTTGTCACGCGAGAAAACGGAGCATGATGCCTTAATCACATCTGTTTGTAAAGCATTTACATAGTCGTTTACATAACTTGGAAAACAAAGAGAAAATGAGAACAAATTATGCAATACGTGACGTTGTAGGATCCTTGAAAGTGGCCTCAGAATATTGAAAGGAGTTGGTATGTAGGTAAGTGAGTAATAAAATATGAATTGTAGTTTAAAATTACAGTTTAGCTGATACCAACAATATTTTAAACCAAGAACCTATAACGTAAGTCGTAAAACTCTTAAATATTTTAAATAAAGAATCATCATCATTTCCTGTTCGTTTTTAAATTTACTTCTGATCCTACCTTCCTATGTTATAAAACCGAATCCCATGAGTTGACTACAATATCAAAAAGTACTTACTGGTTAGCAAATTGCAATGAAAAATTCCTCGTGAAACTGTTTGGAAACGCGGTGGTATTTTTCGTAGGAGACTTCTGTCCGGGGGGCGTATGTGAGCCGTTAAATGATGGAGGGGCGGGAACAAGACGCGCGGGGGGCGGGGGGATCCGCAGCCGCGTGCGCACTACCGACAGTAGCGTGTCGATGGAGGCTTTTAATGAAGACATGTACCTGATAAAAGTAATACCTAATACAGCATTTTATTGACAACAAAAATAAGAATTGTCTATATAGCGTCTAAACAAAAGCCTTCTATTCAATTTCTTAGCTAATCGGAGACTTATCTAGTATTATACTTATAGTATAGGAGTAAGCTTTTTTCTAACAAATCTCTGACTGTGGCGCACCGTGTCGCACCTTTTAAGAGGTACAATGGCACGAGCCAGAGCGTTGAAACCCGCAACATTACTAGTCCATACAAAAATCATTTAGAATTGTGTATCTTTACTTTGACCAAGTACATCATTAAAATACAAATATTTTATCATATTCTTTTTATTGATCTCAAACATATCGTTACCTTATAAAGGTCTCGTTGATGTCTTTAAAGCTCTAAGGTACGCGTGCTACGCGCTACGTCGTAGTTGTTCAAGTAAAGTCTACATTATTTTCATAATCTACATAAATATTTTTTTTATTTTAAAATTGTATGGTCATTTAAAAACTTTTATAATAATAATTTAAAACTTTCAGTAAAAGGCAGGCATATTACTTGGGGCGGTTTCAGATTAGCGTATTTTTCTGCGCGTATACTGTCATTTAAGCATACGCGCTAAATAACGCGCTTCAAAAACCCAGACTCACGTAAACGGGCAAATTTCGGCGTGTTCGCTCGAACCGGTGTTGTCGTGTCAGTAATTCAGTATAGGTACGAGTAGTAGCTCGCGCTTATACGAGCTTAGAAGCACGTCAACGCTCGTACGAGTTGACCGTGTGACAAAAGGCGCGCCTATACGCGCCTATATGCGCTTCCAAAACGAGCTCATACGCGCGTATAAAACGTTAGTCTGAAACCGCTCTTAATGTTGTATATGTTACGGCTAATACCCGAAGTGCGGCTACACCTAGTTTTAGCCGGTTAGAAGTGTTTTTTATATGGAAAACTGTAAAAAAAAATTAATCCTATGTATATAAAAACTGGCTTCAATCATGAGTCGGCTACGCGGGACTCCTTTTTCTGGGTGGTATCAAAAAAGTAACCTAACTAACCTAACCTATTGATGTTCTAACCGGCTAAAACTAGGTGTAGTCGCACTTCGGGTATTAGCCGTAACATATATATTACTTTCAGAGTAATATAAACAACATTAAGTAGAAGCGTCAATGCTTCACTTGGTAAAAAATTATAAATAGACAACATTATCTTTATGCGAGGCTCTCAACAACATTAACGTTTTAGTTTTAGTGACACGTGGAATCTAAAAAAACTTTCTGTCTAAAATAAACTATATTTTTTTATTTGTACCTACAAAGTATTTTACATACCGTTCCAATATATTTCGTCCCTGCCGGCGCATCTGCAGCAGGTCCGCGTCGGGAATGGACCGCATGAGCAGCGGCAACTCCGCGGCGCGCGCGGCCGGCACCGTCAGCACCGCGCGGTCCCAGTCTATCACCTGTTGAGAATATAATAATAGAAGAACGAGACAACAGCGAGCGGCGGGAACGCTCTGTACCTGATGTTTCAATGTCTGCATGGTGTACCTACCTCATCAAAGGGCAGGTGCGTGTTATGCGTGACCAGCAGCAGCGGTATTGCGGCGGCTCGGATCGCCTCGTACAACCGAGCCAGCAACAACGCCGAGCTGTCCGCGCGCGTCGCCGGCAGCAGCGCGAACGTCGAACGAGACAACAGCGAGCGGCGGGAACACTCTGTACCTGATGTTTCAATGTCTGCATGGTGTACCTACCTCATCAAAGGGCAGGTGCGTGTTATGCGTGACCAGCAGCAGCGGTATTGCGGCGGCTCGGATCGCCTCGTACAACCGAGCCAGCAACAACGCCGAGCTGTCCGCGCGCGTCGCCGGCAGCAGCGCGAACGTCGAACGAGACAACAGCGAGCGGCGGGAACACTCTGTACCTGATGTTTCAATGTCTGCATGGTGTACCTACCTCATCAAAGGGCAGGTGCGTGTTATGCGTGACCAGCAGCAGCGGTATTGCGGCGGCTCGGATCGCCTCGTACAACCGAGCCAGCAACAACGCCGAGCTGTCCGCGCGGCTTCGCCGGCAGCAGCGCGAACGTCGAACGAGACAACAGCGAGCGGCGGGAACACTCTGTACCTGATGTTTCAATGTCTGCATGGTGTACCTACCTCATCAAAGGGCAGGTGCGTGTTATGCGTGACCAGCAGCAGCGGTATTGCGGCGGCTCGGATCGCCTCGTACAACCGAGCCAGCAACAACGCCGAGCTGTCCGCGCGCGTCGCCGGCAGCAGCGCGAACGTCGAACGAGACAACAGCGTCTGGCGGGTTTGTTCCGTGCCTGATGTTGCAAGATATGTATGTCTTGTTTTGTTTTTGTTTAAAATTATTGTTTTATTTAAATTTTAAGGTAGGAAGCATCTAATAAAAGAACCTTTAGTTCTTACCGCAAAGTGCCCACTCTCCAGATGGGGCAAAATATTCAGAGTCGCATTGCCATTGTAACTCTATATTTATTGATTCATTTTTCATCTCAGTCGCAACTCTTGTCAAAATCTCAACCACCATCTTATCTGCCTCCCCTTCTTTACCAATAGTCGGCGTTAAAAATCCCTGAAAACTAGACGGCCTTATTATTTCATAGATTGGTAGTATGGAATGCATTTCAATGGTGTTTTATTTAAGGTATCTATCAATATAATACATGATTAAGTGGCCCTCTACCAAGAAATAATTTGGAGTATGGTTTTGAATGTTTATCTACAAGGTGTATTTAATATTTAATCCTACTAATATTATAATCTTGAAAGTTTGTTAGTATGTATGGATGGATGTTTGTTACTCTTTCACGTAAAAACTACTGGACGGATTTTGATGAAAATTTTCAATAATACAGGTGATACATCAAAATAACACAAAGAGTACTTTTTACCGAGGGGAAACTTCTCATTCCCACGGGAAACCAACTTTAACGCGAAGAAAGTCACGGGCGGTCACTAGTAGTATATACAGGCAGTATGCAGTTTGTACGAACCTTTTATGGTGGATCCACACCACCCGGCGGCATGTGCCGACGGCCGTGCCGCCGGTCTGGCCGCCGGCTTTGTGCGCGGCATCCGCAACAAAGCCGGCGGCCACTTTGCCGCACGTTGCCGCCGGCAGCGCAATGTAGCTCACATAACAGTTATAATGATTAAAGTCTTCAGACTCTTATGGAACTGAATTAGGGCGACATCTTCACACTTTCCACACCTTTAAAATTATTTTAATAAAGACCCAGTTTTTACTAGGCCTAATAACTTGTTAAAAAAATACATTTTAATTCCCCACACTATATTCGGTGCTGCCAAGGTAGTTGACCCTGTTCATTGTTGTTGAAGTTGAAGCTCATCTATACTAATATTATAAAGCTGAAGAGTTTGTTTGTTTGTTTGAACGCGCTTATCTCAGGAACTACTGGTTCGATTTGAAAAAATATTTTTGTGTTGGATAGACCATTTATCGAGGCTATATAACATCACGCTGCAACTATAAGGAGCGAAGAAATAATGGAAAATGGGAAAAAAACGGGGGAAATTATTCATCCAAAACGGCAAAAACGGTTCTAGAAACCAAAAATATATGCATGAAAGAATTAAGGGAACTTTCCCGCGGAAAAACTTCGCATTACCACGGGAAACCGAGTTATACGCGAACGGAGTCGCGAGCGGCCACTAGTTTCTAATAAACACTGGCATAGAATTTGCGGTGTATTATATTTGTCTGAATGGTATGAATTTGTGTACCTAGGTACTTCCACTGTGGAATTTCTATAACCTCGCCTTATAAAAATTATGCAGACAGACATAGTCCATCACGACAAGCTTTGCTCTCTGAGGTTGTAAATTTAAACGTGTATGAAGAATCTGAAATGTCTGTGCCAAAATGCCAAATGCATCTTCTACAACCATGCGCCCTCAACTTATTTTGTAATTGAAGAAAGCTGCGCTTGCCGGCGGCTGCTGGCGGCATTTGCCGGCGGCTGCTGGCGGCATTTGCCGGCGGCTTTTTTGGAGGCTTTGCTTGCGGTAAGCCGCCGGCAGTGCCGCCGGGTGGTGTGGATCCAACATTAGATTTTATTTTTATCAAGATGGAAAAATATATTATTTTAATGATATGTGTTTTTATTTGTTAAAATCAAATCAAAAGACGACAGCAATTTTTGTTATAATTATTTGATGTTCAGTACAAATTGCATGTATTTTGTGCAGTTCGTGTACCTGTTGTATTGTAACTACCTTGTTTAACTTACAAACTACTTCATTATGTTTTATCACATTGTGCAAGAGAGTGTCTTGTTTGCTAATGTTATCAATCAATAAAAGTAGTTTAAATAAAACGTCCTGTTTCTGTTTATGTACACTTACACCAATGACAACTTAAGTTGTCAAATATAGCGGGTGCAAATGTGGTGCAAACAGACCACTTCCGAAGCCTGTAACCATTTGTATGGTTGTGGCACTATTTAGTATCTCATTACAAACATACTTAAATATTCAGTTTAACAATACATTTATATAACCAATAGTAAGACCCCGCAACTTCGTCTGCGATAAAAGTAATTTTCTCGTGGAAATGAGCCTTATTACTGCCGGAAAAAGTAGACAATTTCATCCCAGGCTGTTGAATTATGTGAATTACAATTATAATACTCGATATAAAGACTAATTAGTCCTTCCAAAAACTAGACTCGTTAAAACTTACAATATAGGTATAGGACATGTATAACAAATTACCCTCTGACATTCGAAAGTTGACATTCCATGAGTTCAAAAACAAAATAAAATCCTTTTTTCAAATAAATCCTTACTATTGCGTTTCGGAATACATGTCTTGTACATTTTTTGAAAATGAATTCTAGGTTCTGTTAGTTTTAAGTTAAATTTAAATTTTTTGACATATATTTTTTATTTTTGTTTGTGTGTACATTGAATATTATTTTTATTTTTTTTATTTATATATCTGGTGCAATAAATTGATTTGATTTGATTTGATTTAAATCTCTTGAAATCGGTTCAGCCGGACAAACATACACTTTTTTACATTTATGATTTCATTTCAAAAACAAACGAAACTATATTCAAAATAAATACCACAGCAGTCGAAAAACTAGTTCAGTAAGTTTTTCATCCAAATATCCAATAACAAAAAAATTAATCGGCGATATTGACGAAAATCAAGAACTAATTGTAAGGTAGAAGAACCAAATATATTATAAGGATTATGTTTTCGTTTTTCAACTATAATTTTTAAGTTTTACCATACACGTTTCTAGAATTTTTGGACGTTCATAATTAGTGTCTTTAAGAATAAGTTTTAGATTAAAAAAAAATATTATTACTAGTTTCATCAAAATAGTCATAATTAAATACTTATACCCTCTGTCAAATTTCAGTTATGGACATCTGATAACGGACACCTAAATATACACAAAATATTTACAATTGGACAGACGCTTTATTCGCTTCTCATTTAAAAACGATAATAAAAAATTAGAAACGGTTTACTAATATTCAAATACAAAATGAAAAATATATATTTCAAAAATACGATTGAACGTAACTGGGTCCAGGCATAAAACCGGATCCAGCTAGAATTCAGAAAAATTTTTAATCTAAAAATCCATGGGGTTTTTATGTTAGATCGTATAATTAATCTTTCGTTATCAATTGTTCCACAAATAATTACAAAAAATAACAATACAGTTACTCTTGTACCTACTTGCGACACGATTCTTTTAAGAAATTCTAAATTTTTCAAATGAAAATACCTACCTCTGGAAAAAGGGCTATTGTAGAAAACTAAATTGCGGATAGCCCTAAAATTTGTTTCCATAGCACTTTGAATACTGGCACGACTGATTAGAGTTGCTATTTCAATAAAATAATTTACCAGGCAATTAATTTTTGAAGAAATGTCGTTTAAAAACATTAATTGGTCCAGCGCCGTAATTGGTGCTCTTACCTTTGTTATTTTTGTTATACCTAAGCATAAAACCATTTTCAATAAACAGCTTTTACAATTTAAGGTGTATTGCTTAATTTCTTGAAAAAATCTATCAATTAAATTTGGGTCTATATCAACTGGCGGGTAACCTGTTAAAAACTCTAAATTCTGTTACCCGAATCTTAAAACCCCGAAAACGCTTGGTAGAACTTTTAAAAGACAGATTTAGTGAATGACATTTTTCTTAAATTCCTTTTTTTATTTCCCAGATGAATCAATATCCAGGTGAACTAAAACCGAATTTTGACAAAAAATGTTTTTGTTCCCCATATTCTCATAATCCAGATATATTTTTATACCAGATTCTCAGAATACTTTTTTTTGTTTCCCTTCGTACCATTTTCCAAATAAACTAATACCAAATTTTCATAATATTTATATTTAGTTCCCATATAATTATATTCCTGATAAACTATTGCCTAGTCTATATATTATTCTTAAGCATAATGTATAAAATCCTCATCATCAGTCCTAAAATGAACTTGTTTTGGTTTGTCATAACTATAGGAAAACCTAATTTTATTTGGCATATTTTAGGTCGACCCAATTATTAAAATTATAATTTTCAATTTTGGATGTGTTTGTTCATATATTAAAATAATAGGTACGACGATGAGCGAAGCGAGGAGGAGTGTGAGGTTGAATGGTGACCATACAGTGCCCAAGCCGAGCGAGCGAAGCGAGCGTACCGCGGAAGCGGTCGGCGAAGCGCCAAAACCAAAGTTCTTTAAGAAAAGTAGAAAGCCATTTAAAATACAAGAATTTAGTTGTCCGATATCGTTTATTAGAATTTTAAAAATCTAGATATTGTTTATCTGGCTATCAATTAACTGTATTTAAAAAAAATGTGTGGCTTTTGAGCATATGGATATCAGTCATCTAGATTTCGCGAATTTAGATTTCGTGTGTCTGGAACTTATTCGTCTGGATTTTAAAACGTCGTGCAAATGAATTAATGTGCAAATGAAATTCGGAGTTGCGATTATAATATAATTATGGCAAACAAAACTTCTAAATTCAAAGAAAAGGGATTATGAAAAAATGACCAAACGTTTTCTGGATTATGAAATTCGGAATATTAAAATTCGGGATTAAGATAGGTAACCCAACCGGCGTCATCGTCCTAGTAATTATTTTTCACGTAATTGTTGCTGGGTTAAATACAGAATTCTAATTCTATTTAAATATTTTCAATTCAATTGTCTTTTTTTTAATAATATAGGGAGCAAACGATCATACGGGTCACCTATGATGGTAAGTGATTACCGCCGCCCATGACTACCCGCAACATTGTGGGTGTTGGGGGTGTGTTGCTGAGCCTTTGAGAAAATTCGGCACCGGATACCGCACTTACCGAACGAAACGCAGGAACATCGTCCCTACTTCACGTCAGTTTTCTGTGCGACGACGGTGGTATTTCACCGGTCGAGTCAGCCCAGCCCCCCAAGTCAAGTTGCAGTAGAAATTTGCGATATGAATGGAATTTAAATGTATGAAACTGCCAATTTGCAAACTTGTCAAAAATGACAGTTTTATACAATTTTATTCTATTCACTCGCTATCTCAATTTTCTACTGCCACTTGACATGGGGGGCAGTAATCGCTGCAGACAAAGCCTACAGCTAGACTCTACCACACGTCAAAACATTCATTTTTCAAAGGGTTTTGAAACATTGTGTCAAAATGAAAAATAATTAAAATCAAAAGCACTAAGGAGTATTGATATTAAATGCAAATCACTCCCAAAATATCTTTCTTTCCCATTTTAACCATTTTCAGTGATGATTTTTTTACAAAATACACAAATCTCGCCTGAATACCCTCCTTCGTTTTGTATGTCGGTCGAAAAATAATTTAAGTTCAACCGCGACCGGATCTTTGTAATTCTCTCCATGTATTCATTTCATTGACTGTACACATATGCATTTCGGAAACATATTTTAAAGACAGCCCTTGATATATCAAGACGCAGACATGAGGTGAAACGAGGAAAAGCGATGGCGTCCGTCTAGATTTTACTATAACCATCTAAGAATCATTGATGATAATTGTATATGGTTTGTTTAAAAATGCAATTTTTTTAAAAATCTTTAAAACATGTATTTTTAAAAAATAATTGTATTAAATTTGATCATTATAAGATTCATAGATTTATTATCTTCGCTCTCGCTCTTACTAGATGGAGCACTGGTACTCGTAAAATGCGGCAAAACATAAGTGTGCTGAATTCAGCATACTCGAACCTACCCGAGCTAGTGTCAACTTATATGCAGGGGCGTAGCCGCCGTATCAATTTTTTGGGGCCCCCGAGCTACAAGGGGCCATAAAATAGTAAAAACTTAAAAAGAATGTATTTTTAAACCTACACATTGAATATAGCTTACTTTATTCTTTTTTTAAACAAAAAAATCTCTATAAATCCATACGTTTCCAAATTGACGGTGTTAAAAAAGTAAAATATTTTTTACAAGATATGGTCTAGATATAGGATTTCTCGTATGAAAATGCATAGTAAGATCAAAGAGGATAGTCTGACAGAGGATATACTCGTATATAAATAAGTATTTTTTGATGAAACTAGTAATAAGCTACTTTAATAAACGAAAACTGGTTCTAAAAGTCACTATTTATTATAATATCCAAAACCCTAGAAACGTGTATAGTAAAATCCATAAATGTATTAGCAAAAAGAAAAATATTCTTTATATTGTCTATAATTGGTGCTTTTACCTTCTTTATTATCCCGCATTTTACGAGTACCATGGGCGAGGAGTAATTGTGAATCTATGTTGAAATATTTTTTATAGGGCCCTTAAAAATATTGTTACTCCTACGCCGCTGTTTTTTTATGACATAATATTTGACATTAACCCTCAACCACCTAGCACCTATTTTTGTCCTGTTACCACCACTGTGTGGTCGCAAAGACCGCTAATAGATAATTGCGTTGATTTTAGGATTTCAATTAACAAATTAAAGTTCCGTAACAAAACATGCAACTTTATACGCCAATGCTTCGTTTTAGCACCAAATATTTGCTATTAAATTATAAATGTCTTTATGAACTGAAAAAAAATATATAGCAATTGTTTCGTATTTTTGTAAGTTTTTAACCTAAAAAGTAGTAAAAAATAACCATCTTTTTTTTAATTAAAATTATATTTGAATTTTATAAAACATTACGGTCTCTGAGACCGTAGGTAGGTGGTTGATGGTTAAAAAATAGTCAATTTTAAGAGTAGTTACTAACACATAACAGCTTGCAAGGAATGACAGGGGTTATATATAGATGGCGTTTCAAAACTTTTGAAACATTTATTTTTTATTGCCAAAATGATTGAAAAACTACAAAAAGACAGATGTGTAGTTTCCGTTTGTCGAGCTTGAATTTTTTACGTATTATTTTGTTGCTCAGCGAGGATGATGAGTAAATAAAAGGTTTGGACTTAAGCGACATCTTGGTTTGTTCCTAGTACTAAGTCAGAAAACATGTCATGGTTTGGTCGGAAGCTTTTCGAACAGTTATGTATTATTTGACACACGAGTTTTCACGAAAATAAAAAACTGCCGCAAGATCAAAGCTATTGTTTACAGGCAGTGCTCCATCTAGTAAGAGCGAGAGCGAAGATAATAAATCTATGATAAGATTATCCTGACATTGGCGAGGGAACGCGTTTTCAAGCAAAATATGACACACCTACGGACAGAGTGATTCCAATAGGTAGATATTTTATAATATGTAAAAATAAATGATTCCAATAGGTAAACATTTTGGTAAAAGTACCAAAATTTTCCAAGTTTTGTTACGAAAAATGTAATAAGCTGCAAAATGGCATTTAATAAATAAAAATAAGGTTATCGTTACCTGAGCAAATACTGCCTTTTTACTGGGGCTATCGAACTGTAGTCTTTCCAAACATCACCAGATATTGGTCCAAGTGCTACCGGTAGGATCAAGTCAAAGCCATGTCTGAATTTGTCTTGGAAAAAAAAAGACTGCGCTCTCATAGCCTCCCCCACATCCTCGGCTACTACCCTTGGCCACACCAATTCTCGCCGCGACACAGATAATAAAATATGATTGCGACCACCCCTCCAATATGGCAATGTTTTTAAGGCCCTCAAGTTAAACCTCCAATCCACATGATTTATACTTTCACTGAGAGAAACAAATTCTTATTTAAATCTAAATTTAAAATTTTATCAAAACCAAGCATGAAATAAGATTTACCTTTCAGTTTTGTCAATGGGGAACGCCTCGCCAATGAGCACGACATAAACGCAGGCTATGTTGGGATCGGCAGTGATGTGCGGGTTCGCGCCCAGCACCTGCTTGAGCGAGGTCTTGAGGAAGCCGTCGACCTCGGCGCCGACCAACAGCGAGTGCTCGTCGGGCTCGTAGAAGTACACGGGGAAGCCGGAGGTGAGGGCGCAGCGGGAGTAGTCGAAGCAGGAGTGCATCGTGCAAGAGGTTTGTGTCCCAATGAAGTAATCAAGATCCAGTGACATCTTTTCTCTAGCTGGCTTTCTTGTCTGAATTACAAAAAATAACGTAGCTTTTACATTCCAATTTACTACCAAATCGTAAATAAACTTACAAAAAAGAACTTAATAACAAACTAATTCTTAATTATTATTTTTTTTTATAAAGGAAGTTTATATTTTATGGAGGTTAGCATCATCATCATGGTGATCCAGTTTAGGATAAAGACCTTTGCTTACACTCTGGACGATCTTGCGCCCGATTTATTGACGTCTGTCAAGTTTCCGTAGCAACAGAAACAATAACTTCATTTGCAATGACGGGTAACAATTTAGACGCTTTTCTTAGGGATAATTTCTTTTTTTAATGGACTAGGGAAAACCCGATTGTAAACAAATAATAAAATAAAATAATAAATTACATACCAAGATATCTCAATTTGTGAAGAGTAATTACAAGATTACCTACACGGTGCACTTACTTGTACAAACAAAAGGAAATCAGTTCAGTTGGTTGTACATGTTACTGATGACTTCAAACCTATTAGTAAATAGCACGTAAAAATAATAGGCAGTATTTAAATTATATTAAATCTTAATTATTTTTAACTTTTAAGTTTTGAAGTCGTTTTTTTTTAAAGTAGTTATTTTTTTAATATTTTTTAGTTTTTCACATCTTAATGTCTGACTGAATGTTACTAATTAGGCTAAAACAGCTGACCGAATTTGGCACAAAATTTGATGGAATCTTAAAAAATAGGAATAGCAAGTTCTTTTTACAGCGAGAAATCAAAAAGTCATGAGTTAACAGCTTCTTGGCTGGAATTCTGAGGTATAATCTTTATTATTCTGGGCTACTTGCTCAATGGAAACAAAAACATATTAGGGAAAGCAAATGCATTGTAAGATATTGTAAAACTGATTGATTTATCAGACAGCTCGGGTGGTCTCGGTATTATTGAATCCAATGAAAAATCCAACTTTTAATATACTGCCTAACATTGTAAACACTGAAGTGAGTTTTTTTCTGCAGGTACTTAATGTTAGTAACAAAAAAGAAATAATAAGTAAAGCTTAATGTTAGTGCCTATGTACGGTAGTGGAAGTGTACTTGTTTTTTTTTTTAAATTTTACCATTGCATTATTAAACATTAGTTATTTTTTTTACATTTATAGTGTTATTATTCATGCAATCGTGTATTCAATCTGTATCAGTAAAATAGCATTATCTTATCTTTGAGACAGGTAAGCCAACGACTGTATGTACAATCAACAATGATCTACTTATTTATTCATGTTTTACGCTTGCATATCGATGGTAAACGGCTTTAAATGCCAAAGTAGAACGAAATTTTACACAACCAAATAGCGGAATAATACAAAAGTATAAACTTACCTTTGAAAAATAGTAATAGAAATTAATTACAATTAGAGACGCCAAAAAAGCTATAACAAACACACGTGTATGATTTGAGCCTCCAATTTGTTTATAGTAATACATTAGTTTCGTTTAGGAGTTTATTATCACCTAAAACAGAATTCCTTTAGGAAAAATATATAATCACTGCCGATAACACTTTGCAGTACTTGTTAGCTTCACGTCGAAACTATCGGTGTGCCGCTTAGCCATTGACTAAGTACGTACTTAGTATGTAGTAAATTCAAGTGCCTACGTAGGTAGGTACCTATGTAGATATGCGTTCAACAAAGAGTTTCTGATAACAGCAGGAATACGTTTATCTTAAACATTTGAATACAGTGTGTCCCGTTACAAAAACTACCTAACATGGATACTGTTCAGAAGAAAGGTGTTAACTGATTTTTTATCGTTTTTAATATTTTTAAGATAAAGTCAAAGAATTTCAATGTCACCTGGTTTAGCAGAACGTGTAACTATTTATCAATTTCCTAGCCGTAGATACTGACATGAAATTTATAGAAAAGTAATGAAGATACAAGGTGTTTGTATATTATTTTCAAAGGAATTCATCAAATTTCGCGATGTTTCATCAAATAAAATTACTTCTTACTTTGGCATAATGCTCAATCATTTATCCCCGGGTCCGGCCAAATAACCGCGCTAATGTAGGGAATGGACCTATATTTAGTATTTAGACAGTGATTCTAATAAGCTTTAAAAAAGGCGTAAGTAGGCCAGCCCCCCCAAGTCAAGTGGCAATGGAAATTTGCGTCAGCGAGTGAATAGAATAAAGTTAGTTAATAAAAAATGTAGGTATTATTATTACATTGTATAAATCCAAGTCGCTAATTCTGTCCGTTTGGCTGCTAACTCCTCCTAAACCAGTTAAGGGATTTTAATTCGGTTTTCACCGTCCTTTAGGTAATTTTTTCATTTAAATTTGTGAATAAAGAACATTCAGATAAAGTTTCTTTAAGTTAGCCAAAATTCAATGTTTCGTGAGCAAGTCGGCCAAAATTACACACATTGCGAAGCATGGGCGGGTCGGTAGTTATTATATAAGTATATTTATTAATAAACTAAGAAATGAATTTTTGATGACCTTTTAAAAAACTAACATATATTCTTAAAATAGTAGACCTATCATATTAATTGGATCCCCGAATAATTTCAGAATAGATAGAGTTCTTCACTCGCTCAATTAGAAAGTAAATGAAACAAATAGTTTCCTGCAAAATAGCATCGACATCTACCTAACAAGAAAAAGACTTGTGAATACTAACTTAGAAAGCATTACACGTCAAAAGAGACAAAATATTATACAGTTCAACACTTTTGTCTTCATTCAATTATACAAATTATAATGAAGAGTTTATTGACTCTTCAGAAATCAAAATCATCTCAGGAGTAGGTAGGTGTAGGTAGATTAATGTTAACATTGTCCCATTCAGCTGCAATAGGTACAATGTATTTTAGCAGGCATTATATTGTACGTTTTAGCTTCTACTAAAGAGTTCACTAACTAATTAACTAAACTAAACTAAACTTTTGGGAGTGGTAGAGTCTAGCTGTAGGCTCTGTCTGCATCGATTACTGGGCTGACTCGACCGGTGAAATACCACCGTCGCACAGAAACCCGACGTGAAGTAGGGACGATGTTCCTGCGTTTCGTTCGGTGAGTGCGGTATCCGATGCCCAACAACACACCCCCAACACACAGTGTTGCGGGTAGTCATGGGCGGCGGTGATCACTTACCATCAGGTGACCCGCTTGCTCGTTCGCTAGCTTCTCATAAAAAAAAAAAAGTTTTTTTTCCTTCGCACCGTTTGTGCCCTATCTTTATGTTTTTAAGCTTAATTAATAGTGTTTAATTAATTACTAGATGTAAATTAACTTTGTAAAGGTGTGTTGAAATAGTATGTTATGATACAAGTGTGCAAAGTTGTTCATTATACACGAGGCTGAGGGTTGCAAAATCAGCCGAGTGTCTAATGAACATGTTGTTCACAAGTTTCATACGCACTTTTTTAACACACTTGCGAGGATAAACAATCACTTTTGCATAAATCGTTTTCCTACACAGCAACAAATGCAATGTAAGCAAAATATAAGGAATTCGGGAAAACCGTTTTGTTGCGAGCGCCAAGTTGCCGCTATTCTTCAAAATATATTTTTAGTTTTATTGCCAATATGTCTTATCTCAAAATCTCTATATACTTTAGTTAATTAAAACTAGTTAAATGTTTGTTTTGTTTTCGCGACGTTTATTTATCGGTTAGTTATTTGCACATCAGCAGCTATCCAATTATACCTACTTAGTAGATATCTGGGAGCAAACTAATCGATCCACCCCGTTTTTCATGTTGCATGACTGTTATTTTAGGTACCTTTTTTTTTTTTTTTTTGTTTGTCCAGGAAAATGCCTACGCATACCCGTCCCCTCCAGGGAAAGGAGACGGGTTATGTCGGGCTCGCACCGACTAAAAACCTGGAGTTGTCCTACTGGCCGTCGTATAATGGCGGGGACGCGGGAATGTCCTGTAAAGGTCTGCTCGCCGCGAACCCACCGACGGCTGGCCACCGAGGCAGCCCCCTCAAGTTTGGAGGCGCGCTGGAACAACCGCGGCGCGCCTACCCCCTCTTGTTCCCTTGATTGGCTACCGACCTAGCCCTGTGTCGGCAGCTTGGGAACCTCCCCAGGGTCTTCGGCCGTCTTCCGACCTGGGGCCTCACCGGCTGGAGTCGCCGGCGCGCCACTGTCCCCGCAGTGGCGCGCCGCCGAATCCGCCCTGGGCCTAGGAGAGGGGTTTTCCCACCACCCCTTCCTCAGCCCACCACCTCCAATCCGAATCGCGGAGGATCGGATGCCGCGGCCGCCACGCCGCACCACCCGACCCCCCACGATTACCCCCCTGGGCGCTCAACAGAACGAGGGCCAAAGGCCCTGCTGGAGCCTCCCCTCCTAGGGTGCAACTGACCGGGCCGAGCCCGGCCAGAGCCTCCCCTCCGGGCGCATCAGCACGCTGGGCTCCCGCCCAGCTGGAGCAGCCCCCCTCTCGTGGGCCGGTCTACCTCACGACCGGCCCCATGTGGGACCGCTTAGCTTCCCCCAGTAGCTGGCTTGCTACGGGGTACTAAGCCCCCCCGCCGCGGCAAGGCGCGATCCCTTGGGGGGGGTTATTTTAGGTACCTATGTATTAGGTTATAATTTATTCGGGTCGATAAAAGCGGCTATAAATAAATTTTAAAAAAGTTTGATTAAAGAACAATTAAGGAAAAACGAAGTCAAAGAAGGAGAGAAAAGGATTATCAAAGTTTACTGAGACGCAAAAACAATAGGTTTGATAACTTAATACTATTGTTAAGACATAACAAGCCGTACGTAACTGTTTTCCACATTCCGGAATTCACGACTAAAATAAACAGTTAAGTGAGGAAAGTCTGTTCCTCCTCATTGCACTGATTGCTATTCCTATTCCTTTACTGTCCATGCTGTCAGGCTTTGGAACTCATTGCCTCAGGATATTCGAGTAGTGAAATCCATTTCACTGTTTAAGAAACGTGTCAAAAGTTTTGCTATGTAGTCTATTTGTAACATTGTGTATCGATAGTTTTAAATATGTTTAAATATTTATATATGTATTTAGGCACATAATAATATTATAATATTTGTATGTAGTTCATATTAGTAGATATGTATCAATCAATTATTAGTATGTACACACGCAAAATTTGATTTCCCTACCATCATCGCTTCAACTACGGGTCTACTGGAAGATATTTCGTGTTTAGAATAAGCAGAACCTCTGTATTTTCGTATTATTTTGTAATCAGTGTCCTTTTATGTGTTAAATTTTGTGTAAATATATAAATTTATAAATAAATAAAGATTTTGTACCTCTTTTTTTTAAAACACATTCCTTCCCTTAACTAAATATAATTAGTCAATTTGTAGACCTAAGCTTAAGATTTTACCATATACATATTTGTATAAAACATATATTATTTAAGATTTAATTCAACTCAGCTATCTTTTGTATTCTTAAAAAAAAACTTTACTATCTAAACGAATAATATGCCTACGTTCCCACGAGTAAAGCGAACCAAGCAAAAGGAAGCAATGCTCCCAAGATCTACTGAATTGTATAGGCTACGACGTAGCACGTAGCACCTCTAAGCTTTAAAGACATCAACGAGACCTTTCTACTTTTTCTACATGAGCTTGCATGGTACATACTAATCATAATTTGTTTTTTTCCGAGTAATAGTAGTATACAATATCCACTAGTCACCGGTTTATATAAAAAAATACATTAAGGTCCCCACGTTGCTTAGGTACCGTTTGTTTGAGTCGGCGCGGCTTACGATTTCTGACCCAGCAATGAAAGATACAAATGGGAAGAGGCTGTTTTAGGTGAAAACCTGTTGACAAGCGAGTTGCGACGAAGCACCTTTTTAGCCTTATCAGCAATTCTAAAGACTAGAGATACAACTATTCGCAAATAAGAAAAACGAAACTAACACAAACTGAACTAACGTCACTAAGGCAAATCCATTGCAGGTTTTCATTCACATCATTATTAACTTTCAAACTGTTCTATTTTTTTTATCTTATTTAGTAATCTAATATTTTTTTAAAGTACATTTACAAATACCGACATGAAGTCACTACTGTACTTGTAAAAAGTAGAGAATGTGTTTCTGTAAAAGCGTGAACCACGGTAAAAAAAGAACTCATAATGGTAAGAGTCATAAGTGATAATCGTTCATTTCAAATTCTAGGAGTTACATTAAAGAAATAAAGCAGGTACGTTCCGAATGTGAAAAATATATGTATCCAATTGGATTACATAAATAAAATCTCCGGATAGGTTTGGTTTGGGTTTGTTATCCTACTTCCTACTAATATTATAAATGTGAAAGTTTGAGAGTATGTGAGGAGGTATGGATGTTTGTTACTCTTTCACGTAAGAACTACTGGACGGATATGGATAAAACTTTGCCGTGATATATAGGTTTATACATCAGAATAACACATTGGGTACTTTTTACCGCGAAAAAACCTTTCATTCCCACGGGAAACCGACTTCCACGCGAACGGAGTCGCAGGCGGCCACTAGTGTAAAAAATATTTGTATCCAATTGGATTACATAAAATCTCCGGATAGGTTTGGTTCGGTTTGTTATTGATAAGTTATTATTTCTTCGTTTCTCAGCTCCGCAGTCTCACTATACGCCAATGAAACATAAGGAGTTAGTCAAATTAAAACAAATAGGTGCTTGAATAAAATATTTTATTTAAATTATGCTCATAAGACTTATAACCAATAAAAAAAGTAGTTGCTATAAATAGAATAATGGGTACTATAATTTTTTATACATTGTTAGTTAGAAAGTTTAATTTACATTTATACTTAAAGAATTAATAACAACAAATTCATCCTTCTGTAAACCCCATTTTATATGATGTACATACACATGTGGGGTCAATGACGAAAAAATAAAATCAAAATTACAAATTTTACACTTATCACGTATTATAGAATTATCATGGAGATCATGCAATGTGTGAGTGAAAAATGAAACATTATCTAAAAAATATATATCACAAACATCACATCTATATAATATACTACTCAATGGATCGAGACACATTTGCGAGAGCATATCTTTGGCCAATTCTATACGCTTGCCCAGAGCAGGATCTATTTGGTCATTAAAAGAAGAAGGCCTTACTATAACTGTTTTTAAAGCTTTGTTATTTTTGTAATGTCTTTCTTCGTGTTGTTCCAAACAAGAAGATCCTAATGTTAGTTGACAGTAAGTACATTTTACTCCAAAGTTGGCATTTTTACACTTATAGATATGCTCGAAGGCTTTAGAATAGGTCTCAAAATGTAACATACAATTAAAACATTTAAAAGTAATTATAAAAGAGTTAACATCAACAACTTTAAAATTATATTTATTATCATTGCAACCGTGATATTGAATTAAATGTTTGAAGAGGGAAGAAGACGTAAAAGCTAAATCACATTTCGTACAAGTTAGTATTGAAATTTTTAAATTTGTGCCACAATTTACTATGTGCGTCAAAATACTTTGCTTATCAGAGAAATGAAGAGGACACTTTGGACATTTGTATAAATAAAGCAATTTGACTAAAGAAGGGACTATTTTTTTAACCAATTTTCTATCTTGTTTGACGAAAGGAATAATATTAATATTTTCTCTGACAAATTGAGTATCTATTTCGTGCAGTTTTTGATGGACGTTAGTCGGAAAATATAAATCGCATAAACTACAGTGGTTTTTGCCCTCTAAGCAACTATGAATAGAACGTTGAAAATCTTTGAGACATATTCCACACTGAACACATTTATAAAAAGTATAGTCACAAACAAATCCTGAGAATGAAGGTAAAGGAGGGTCATTTAAAACTTCGGATTTTTGCCCACAAAGTATAATCCGCATTTTTTGAGGGGAATAATCAACACATTCTCTATGTTTATCAGCATGCAAACTAAAATGTTTTTTATAAATCAACAATCCACACTCAACACATTTTTGTAATTCACAAGGTTTACAAAAATGGGTATGAAATTTATAAATATTAATAATTCCATTACAATTCCTACATTGGTGAAGATCGTATTTCATGTTATTCTTCTTTGTTGAAAATTGTAACACGCGATTATTGCTTTTATTGTCCTCATCACGATTAAAATAAACAATTCTGTATGATTTCTTGTCAACCATAGCTAATCTTTCGTTACTAAGATGAGCCTCTTCATGCTCAATCTTACTCAAAAAAGAAACAAAAGGCAAACCGCAAATAGCACAAATGTGTTTACGAACATTTAAACAAGGCCTTTTGACATGGTCTAGTATATTTTCGGAAACGCAGCCATCGCATTTAACACAGTGATAAATAGTAAGCGCAGGAGGACCTTCTTGAGCTACGGTTAATTTAATTCTAACCTCAAACCTATAAATTGAATGATTAAGTATAGCATTTTTAGTAGCTAAAGGTATACTTTTGAATATATGGTTAGTCCAAATTTTATTTTCTTGAATAAAATAATCTAAATCAAACGTTACTTTTACTAAATGAACGTTACCTGAACGATGCATATGTTTGTGTTGCTCATAGGACTTTGTTTCAAATTCTAAACCACAAATAGTGCAATCTATACCGTTAAAAACATTTCTCATATCTTCTAAATGTAGTTGACAATGTTGTACAGTGATATCGTAGTCATGAAAGCATAGTTCACAACTGTTGCAATAGTATACAATATTCTGTGTTTGTTCTGTAGCAACAGTTTTGGTTTGTTTCGTTAAAGGTAACTTTAATTTTGAAATTAAAACAACAGGCTCTTTTTCAAACATTTTGACTAAGACAGACGGTATATCTGAAGGAATTTTAACTTCACTTAAATCATTTATTTTGTCTGATTCAGACTGGTGTATTTTTGAAAAATCTACTATGTTCGATTTTTTTTCATTATTTTGCTTATCTATATCTTTACTAGAAGAACTTTGCACTTGAACAGGCAAAACGTAACTATGAAATCGAGTATGCAATTTTAATGCAACTGGAGTAAATTTTTCATTGCATTTTTTGCAAACAGAAAACACTTTTTCTCCACAAATATGGCGTTTCGTTGCTACTTCAGAAGTAAAATGTATACGACACACAGTACAACTAGGAAATGTAGGAACCGGCGGCGATATTTGGTTTTCACTTTTCATATCATAAAACTTAAAACTCGTAAGTTTCAAATTACCATGAATGCTGTGCAGCCTTCCATGACGAGCCATGCTTTCGCTGGCAATGAGTAACCCACAAAGCTTGCAAATAATTTTATTTTGCTTCAAGCAGTTTCTGCTGTGAGTACTTGGTTTTGTAACGAAACATTTGCAAATACCACAAAAATACATTTTTAAAAGAGATGTACTCTTAACCTTTTTAGTTTCTTTCGTTAGGTGTATAACATCTGTTACAATAAATATGAAATCATCCAAGGATAAGCGTTCGTATTTATGTTGTTTCTCATGATCGTGCATCGTAAGGTTTTCAACTAGTACATCACAATGAGAACAGTACCTTGATTGCGGTATTGTTTTACCACACGTAAAATAATGCTGCAAAAAAATATCCTCACGAAAGTGGACAGTACACTTTGGGCAATTATATAAAACTCTATAAAAATCTTTTTCATATAAATCATACACATTAATGACGTTATTGTCGGCGTGCTGCATTCTGTGCAAATATTTATCTTCAATTTTAAAAATGCGACTACATGTGGGACATTTCCAATTTACTAAAATATCCATATGTTTTGTGTGGTTCATAGCAGCTTCAGCGAAAATAAAATGAATATCACACTTCTGACATTTGAAAAGAACGGATCTTAGCAAAAGTTGTTTTTTACAATTATTTTTATCTAAAGAACTGACAGGCGCTATTAGCTCATTATTATGTTCATTGACTTCTACATCTATTTTAGTTTCAGAAGTTTTGTTTTGTATTATTTTATATAAATGGTCAATAAATTCATTATGATCTTGGAAATACATATTGCAATGCTTACAAAAATCGTTTTTGCTGTTTAGTTCCTTATCAATTGATTTATGGGCAATGTCTTGAAATTCATGGCGTTGTTTATGTTTATTTAAAATATAGGGATTACCACAAGTTGTTGGACATTTATCACATTGATAATTTCTCTTTTTTCTTATTTTAGGTGACATACTCGTAACTGAACTTTCATTTCTCGTCATGTTTTTACTATATTGTTTACCTTTAATTTGTTTAGCTCGCTTAAAAGCTTTTGCATTATTTGTAGAGTTATCTTGTTGGTAAATATGTGATTTAAAACCAGCAGAACCATCAGTGGAAAATTGATTAATTTTATCGGTGTCAACCATGTCAGTTTTCGTTACAAGACCGTTCATACGCTGAACTGAGATGACCGGGATCTGAAACAAAGGCAAAAAAAGCATTGATTATTTCATCTATTTCTTCTGTATTAGTACCTTAACATAAAATTATTTCATACTTGGTCTGCGCTCATCAAAGTAATCAATTCTCCAGAACAATCTTTGGGTTTGTTTCGTAAATTTGCTTCACTAACAGTATTCTTGAAAGAATCCTTCGGAATATTTATCACACAATGATATTTCATGTCATGCTTTTTATACTTCCTCGGCTCCGAAAATAATATAAGACATTTTTTACAAAACCGTTTGCTCCTTTTTAAATAGGGTCGTACATCTTTTAACATTATTCTTAGATGCATTGTTTTCGATTCGAAATGTTCGATACTTTGACATTCCTCTTTTTCTGCATTGTATGATCCCACGATTAACTTATTAGGATTGGTTGAGTGAGGCGACTCATTCAGACACACTGTTAAAATATTTGTAGTGTCATTTGATGCATCGTTGTAAGAACTATCGTTACCAACATCTTCAGGTTCCTCTGTATGTTCAATTTTAATGACGTGAACAAAGCTGTTCCGTGTCGCTGTAACTGTGTCGTCTTTTCCTTTCTTGATAATATTATGTATTTCTCTTTCTTCATAAAAAGTGGATGCATTGGCTTCATTATTTACTGAAATAAATAAATATGTTTTAATAAGTTAAGTATTAAGTTTACGATTCGCAAATTGCATTAATATCTTGCGGAACTTATCAAAGCAAACAAAAAAGTAAAAATAAACAAAACCGTACAATCATACGAGTTTAGAATTTCTTGTTTCAATTTTGATATATCAGGAAATATATTTTTAAGGATTGGGTTTTCCAATAAATTGTGTTCCTCAATATCTATTTCATCTGCCATGTCCTGAAACAAATAACACAAATTTTTAGTGTGGGTATCTAATTGTCGTATTATAAAACGATACTCAGATTTAATAATTGTTTACGCCAGTCGATCCATCGTGTATTTTTTAACAGAATTATGGATAAATCGGATATCATCTCATTGCATGTGATATTAGCATTGATAGTTCCTTCTAAAGAAAATACGACTATACAAGATTTAATACTAGATTCAGACTTAAGTTTCGTTTCAAATACGACCATTAGTTGTGAGGTAGTGGATAATATGAAACTAACCGGTGGATTTAATGTTGCGCGCACCGCACGGCTAACAGCTTCGCTTGCAATAAATAAAGTCTATTTTGCTTTCAAACAACTTTAAGTACTTTGTAATATAATCTTATTAAACATACCTTCCTTACAATATAATTATCCAAATACCTAACAGAAAAGAATACTGACTTTTAATTGCTAAGTCAGCGTTCTCAACGGTGACGGTCGAAGTTATAGACAAGAGTCGAAGATTTTCATTTTCGAATGACTAGCAGGCAAGGCACTATAGTCGAAGACCTTAAATTAGTTTCAAATGGGTTAGAACTATGTCCTCAGATGTCAATAACTTCTTGTCGCTGCTTCGCGGGCCTGTGCCAGGTTTCTTTCATATTTTGATTCATAGTTGCCTCTATGAGAATGAAAGCCCAAAGCAACCTCCTGAACCGGAAAATATAGGTACATGAAAGTCATAGCTTAGTTGTTAATTAAAATTTTCGAATTATTTTTCAATTTTCTTAACAGTTTCGAAGTGTTGACGATATTTTTTGTCTTGAGGGGAAGATCATGAGATTTCTACACGTTCGTTCTTCACAGCTAAAATGTTTTCTTTCTGGGTATCGCTCTCCGGAAATTTAAGCAATGAAACTCTTTCTAGCAGTTTTAGAGCTCTATTTAAATCAGTTTCCATATAAGGTTATGTGAGAATTTGGGTCTAATGAGCTCTTATAGCCGATACAGTTGGTGTACTTTCAGCGTACTACTAGCGTAGTGCTCGTAACTATGAAGTTGTGGCAAACTGTCGGACATTAGGCACGTATCGTCTGCATTGACTATATCCAGCATAGAGATCGTTTGAATTTTAGGTTTCGCCTTTGATCTCCAAATATCTTTCTTTATATGAAGATGTTTCGATGCATGAAGGTTTATTTGGCTCGAGGCTGTTGTTATGCATCTGTCACAAAAAAGCTGAAGCTATATCGTAAAGATGATAGGTGTCATGACGCAACCTTGATTTACTCCACTTGTTTTTGAATTTTCCTCAGAAAAGTGGTTAACCCGCATGTTGGACGTAAGCTTTCACGACAGATGAAATGTAAGAATGACGTGAACAAACTTCTTTGGAAATGAATTATTGTACAATAAGCTGAAGAGCTATCCGTGGATCAATTAAGGTTAGGGGAGTCCTTTATCAATTTTGTAAATGAAGCAAAGTTTCGTATTCCTTTTTTTTTTTGTTCTCGCGGGGAAATGCATTTACGCACCGTACCTACCCCCCACCGGGGTGGCGGGGGGCGTGTGTGGGACTCCCGCCTTTTTTTTGTTTTCGCGGGGAAATGCATTTACGCACCGTACCCCCCACCAGGGTGGCGGGGGGCGTGTGTGGGACTCCCACCTGAGCAACTGACATGTCGCCCAGGGGACTACCCACTAAAACCCCGCGGCGCTCCGTCTTCGCCTTTGTGGTGAAGCCGTGGGGCCTTGGCCGTCGGCCCTACGCCACGACTCCACCGGCGATGGCCCGTCTACTGCACGACGGGCCCATTTTGACCCCCCCCGCGGTGAAGGGGGGCCTGTGGGAGCGACCGGGAGCGCCCGATCGTTCCCACCCGTCGACGGTGGTGGGCCGTGCAATGCGGGCAGGTGAACCCCCACATCACCCGCGCACTGGCCCCCAAGTTTCGTATTCCTAGGTACAGAATCTAAGGTAGGTAATTGATGTTCAGCTTGTTAACTAAGACGAAAGTTATAGTTAAGTGCATAAGACATTCCTCATGTTTTTTTAAATTTCTTCACATTCAATCCTACTAATCCTACAAATGTTATAAACGTGAAAGTTTGTGAGTATGGATGGATGTATGGATGTTTGTTACTCTTTCACGTAAAAACTACTGGCCGTATTTGGATGAAACTTGCAGTAATATAGGTTATACATCAGAATAACACATAGGGTACTTTTTACCGCGGGAAAACTTCTCATTCCCACGGGAAAACGACTTCCACGCGAACGGAGTCGCAGGCGACCACTAGTAGGTTAAACTTCAGAATAACATATAGGTAGGGTACTTTTTACCGCGGGAAAATTTCTCATTCCCACGGAAAACTGACTTCCACGCGAACAGAGTCGGCGGGCGGAAACAGTAGTATTATAAACGTTAAAGTTTGTGAGTATGTATGGATGGATGTTTGTTACTCTTTCACGTAAAAACTACAGGACGCATTTCTGAAAATTTCAAGATTTTTAAATAAAAAAATTATTGCTGTGCCTCACTCAACATAGATAGGTATAGTGTGTCGCGGACTTTTTGTAGATATTTAAAATTTTATGGTTCTATCTTCTATAGTTTTGGCAGCGTACGCAAAAGAAGTAACTTTTCTGGCTGATTTTTACACTTTGTATCCGAAAAATCAAATATCTTACGGAACCCTATTTTTTCGAAATTAAAATATAGCTTTGTTACTCGTGGATAATGTAGCTTTCGAATGGTGAAAGAATTTTAAAAGTCGGTTCAGTAGTTTTTGAATAGCTTGACAACATTCTTGTAGTGACAACTCTTCCTAAGTCTGTGGCTGTTCCGGTTCGCTCCCTGTTCTTGTTTGTGCGGTGATTGTAATGTAATGTACTGCCCTTTACTTTTCCACAAAAGTTTCTGTCTTACGAGGGTATATGGTTTTCATCATAAATATCTAAGCCCTAACAACTGTATGGACAACTGTCCATAATCCTTCTTAGGTGAAGAAGAGCAGAGCTTTGATTGGCGTTAGCGGCAAAAGCGTGCGGGGCGTGCGCAAATGGCGGCGTACAAACACGGGATTTAGAAGATCACGGTGAAGAGCTAGCATCGAGCGGCGTGAGGGGCCAACGGAGATAAGTTGATGCTATTTACGACTTTTCTTGAGGAGGTCGTGCGGGGTTTTAACTTTAAGAACAATACAAGAAAAAAATTGAGGTTGGAAGGAAAGTGACAGTACATATACCAAAACAGAAAAGGCTTAAGCTAGATGTGAAGGGGAGTCAGGAATATTTGTCGGATTTGATGGCTCTTACTAAAGGAACTTTAATTTTTAATCTACTTTCCAGACAAAAAGGAAGTTCACACATAACGAGATGTTATATTTATTAAAGAAACACGGACAAGTGGCAAAATAGAGGAAGAAGAAAACACAGTAAGTTTCGATATGCCAGGAAATGAAAAAGGATAGGATGAAAATAGCAATGGAGATGAGGAAGCTGAAGAAAATATGGATGAAGAAGCGGGAGAATGGGAGGAGACAATGGAAATAGCTGAGAATGAGGATAACACAGGTAAGGAGGTACCAATCAGAGAAGACACAGAACAGCAGAACGTACGAAGAAGGCAAATAAAAAGACCGGAATAACTAGAGGACTATAACACAGTGTTCTTGGCACTTGGTGCAAAACCTAGCTACGGGGAGGCTATGAGATCTGATCAAACAGAATAGTGGAGAAAAGCAGTTAATGAAGCAATGAAACAGCTAGTAGAAAATGGAATGTGGACAGAGGTGAAGAGTATACGGGAAGGAAAGGAATTAGTAACTTCAAAATGGGTTTTGAAACGGAAACCAGATGGTATGTT
This sequence comes from Emmelina monodactyla, assembly GCA_916618145.1. Lineage (NCBI taxonomy): Eukaryota > Metazoa > Arthropoda > Insecta > Lepidoptera > Pterophoridae > Emmelina > Emmelina monodactyla. The sequence continues at coordinate 5,659,607 of OU745304.1, read as the reverse complement.
TAAGGCAAGGTTAATTGCAAGAGGGTTTGAACAAAAATGATATGATTATGATTTGTACGCACTTGTTGCTAAAATAAACCTTTAAACCTTATTTTGATGTCTGTTGCAATTAAACTAAGTCTTGAGGTTAAACAAATAGATGTGTTTGGTGCATTTTTGAATTCTAAACTTGACGAAGAACAATATTTGATATTACCTGACAAGATAACTGTAAATCTTAACAATGAAACTTTCTCAAATGTAATGTTTTCTTTGGGTTTCAAGGAATGTGATAAGGATAATTGTCTTTTTTATAAACATATTAATGATAAACAGATTTATTTGTTGAAATAAATAAAATAAGTAAATATTTAGGTAATGAAGTAGAGCAAAATTTAAACAAAAAATGAACAACTACCTATTTCACCGGGAGATTATTTAGAAAGATTACTGGAGATGTATAACTTGAAAATGCTAAATCTTTGTTGTTACCTATTGTTAAAAAACTTTAAGTTTCATATTTTAAAAAGAGAATGTTCAGAAAGTCCCGAAATAGAACATAAATTGACGACCTCTGTGGTGCAGCGGTTGGATCCAGGGTCAGGCCAATTTCTTAAAACGGTTTTTCGATATTGGCTCGTTTCTGGGTGTAACTAGGTTCTCCCCTAGTCCATTGTGTGGTACCTATAACACAAGTGCTTAATCCAACTTACTTTAGGGCCACATAATTGGTGTGTTAGTCTGGAGATTTATTTATTTATTATTTATAAATGTAGAAAATTATTTGGGTCGCTGATTTATGTGTCCATGGGAACAAGACCAGATATTTGTGCAGTTGTTAACATGTTAAGTAGATACCAATAGTGAGCATCAAAGTTATTATATAAATTGCTGTTAAATGTTCTTAGATATATAAAAGGTACTATTGAAATAAACTTAGTATACTAAAAGAATTGTTCGGATAAGGTAGAAGGTTATGTGATAGTGATTGGGGAGGTTGTATTGATCGTAAGTCGACAACTGGTAGTCTATTTAAAGTCTTTGGATGTTCAGTCATATGGTTTTGTAAGAAACAGTCAACTGTCTCATTGTCTTCAACAGAAGCGGAGACTGCTTTTTATGTTAGATTAATTAGGAACTTTTGGTTTTAATGTAATTATTGATATGTAGTGGCCACTGGTGATACTAGAATCAAGCATTTGTCTGTTAAAAGGTCATTTATTAAAGAGAAAATTGATAATAATTTAATAAGTTTGCACTACATAAGTACCAGTGACCAACTTGCGGATATAACAAGGGTCTTATTAAAATATAGTACTGAGGGGTGGTGTGATGTAAGCAATATTTTTTTTTATAGCTTGGCAACATTCTTATAGTGGCCACCCTTCCTAAGTCTGTGGCTGTTCCGGTTCACTCCTTGTTCTTGTTTATGCGGTGATTGTACAATTAAAGTTTCTGTCTCACAAGGGTATATGGTTTTAATCATAAATAAGCCTAAACAAATATATATAAATTTCGTGTCACATTGTTTGACCGCAATGGACTCCAAAACCACTTTATCAATTAAAATCAAATTTGCGCACTGTGTGCAGTCTGATCCATCTCGAAAGATAGTATAGAGTATATCTCAATTAATAGTAGCAATATTATTTTATTGCAAAATATAACAGAAACCTTAGCAACAGCAACCCATGGCCGGTCTGCTATATATATATACCAAGCGAAATGTATATTTTAATTATAAAACAACTTACTGTGCCAAATCACTTTTTATTTCGGTAGATCATGAACTATATTCCATTTCAGAAGACCTGATCGGCGACTTTACAAGTAAACCTTGAGAAGGTACTTGGACTTAGGAGACACCTTGGAAGAATAAGATAACAAATTAATAATTACTAAAAGCAATAAATAAGCTGTAAAGCCATGCCCATACACACCTCCAAAGGTAAGTTTTGCTAGCTTTTATTGTTTTCGCATACACATTGGTTATTTACTTTTTCTACTGTTATCACTTGTTAGGTAAAATTCAATTTACCTTATCCAAAATTCTCCCAATAATCATAAATACTTTTGAGGGAAACAAACAATCATACATAACAAATGAGCGCGTTTTTTTTTTTTTTTTTTTAAATATTTATTTGGCCTGGATTAGGTTCCTTTAAGCCATATCAACAATAGAGTAACAATTTAACAAAACTTTGAATGAACATCTTCACTGTCTTCAATCTTCTATGGTTGTCAATGGTTGTCTTGTTTTGGATGTTTTGATGTCTGTCTTCGTTTGGTTGATAATTCAAATTTTCATAACAGTACTTTTAATAAATATAAATATTGCTTCAAAGCATTTATCGTTGCGTAGAATATCAGTGAGGCGGTGGTGGTGGCGGGAGAGAGGGGCTTCTTTGAGTATTGGAAACAGCTGATCTGCCAATATCAATCTTTCAACTCCAAACTGCTTGCAGGAAAATACTATGTGCTCAAGGTCACCTATGTCTTGATGGCAGTATTCGCATAAGCTAGAATCTGTTATGGATAATCTATGGAGATGAGCGGGTGTGTTGCAGTGGCCAAATCTTAATCTATTAATGGTTGATATAAAATCTCGACATTTATACTTCATCTTCCAATACCACGGTCTGACAGGTAAATCTTGTTGTATTGATCTGTACCACTTTCCTTTGGTTTTTCCATCTTGATTCCACATTTCTTTCCAAATTTCCGTTAATTTACAATTTATATCGGCATGAAAATCTGTTATTGGGATCTTAAAATTAGTAATTTCTATATTGTTAATGCCTTCAAAGGCAACTTTATCAGCTATTTGATTTCCTGTTATTCCTTTATGTGAAGGAATCCACATAAAATGCACCTCTATACCTTTAACATACAGTCTATAAACGAGTTCCATTATCATATGAAGCAGATAGTTATTTTTATAATGAATTTTTATGTTTCTTAGGGATTCTATAAGACTTAAAGAGTCTGTACATATTAAGTAGTGACTAAAATTATTCTTATTGTGCATAATGATATTTATAGCTTCTAAAACTGCATTAGATTCAGCTGTAAATATAGAACAAATATTCGGAATTACAAAGCTTTGTGCAAATTTAGTTTTTGAATCATAAACAGCTGATCTGACATGAGTATTACTTTTGCTGCCATCTGTGTACAAAATATAATAATGTGGATTTGAATTTATAAATGTTAGCATGTCTGTATTACAATTTATAGAGTGAGATTTAATTATAATTTGATGGGTTAGGCTATTGTATGAATGATAATAACATGTCTGTGTATAAATTAACTTACAATCTTTATGCATTTTCAGGAATATTCTACAGAACTCTAAAGGAGCTCCTCTCAACAATTCATCTACTGTCATTAATGTTTCTGGGATTTGAAGCTGTGGAACAAGGTTTGGTACAACTTGTGTAAATAGTTTAGTATTATTAGAAGCCAAGAGTTTTACACAATATCGTTCAGAAAGAAAGATTCTTCTCAAAATTAATGGCATAATTTGGGTTTCCACTTCCATAGCTCGAATGGGAGTTGAACACATTGCTCCAGAAATTATCCTAAGAGCCTTATTTTGAATTATATCTAGTCTATGTGTATAGGGACTATTTAAATAAGCTAATGTACTAAAATCAAAGTGACTTCTAACAAGAGATTTATATAATATTGTCAAAATTTTTGGGTCAGCACCCCAAGACACACCAGCTAGACATCTTAAAATATTAAGAGCTTTCAGAGCATTAGAAGAGATATATTTTATATGTTCTTCAAACTTTAGTTTTTTATCAATGATAACACCTAGGAATTTGTGTTGATTTACTAATGGTATAGTCTGGTTGTCGTAAATGACACGAGGTATAGAAAACATATCTCCAATGATCATCACCTCACTTTTCAATGCATTAATTTTCAGATTCAATTGGTTATAGTACATTTTTAAGCTTTCTAAAGCTGAATTAATGACATTGATAGCTATGGACATGTTTTTATTAGATGTGTATAAAACCAGATCATCAGCAAACTGGAGAATTTTTACATCTATAATATTTACATAATTGGAAATCTCACTAGTATATAAATTATAAATCAGCGGGGAAAGAGTTGCTCCTTGCATTGTACCTTTAGAAGCAATGTTAGGTCCATGGATAATGTTATTATGCTTGACATAAAATAATCTGTTGTTAAGGAATTTATACAACCATTCAGCCACTGCTCCTGGAATGCCTATTCTTGTTAGGATATTTACTAAGATACCAGGGTCAACACTGTCAAAAGCCCCCTGTACATCTAGAAATACACAAACAGAATTTAATTTTGAATTTCTTGCTTTTTTCAGGTCATGAATGAGGGAGATAAAACTATCAGCACAGCTTCGGCCTCTGCGGAAGCCATTTTGAACATCCGGGATTAAATTATTGGATTCTATATAATAGTCAAGTCTATTTTTCAACATGTTTTCAAAAATTTTTCCTAGACAAGATGCAAGTGAAATTGGACGGTAAGAATTTGCTAGTAGAGGATCTTTATTTGGTTTAAGTATTGGTATAATACACTGTGTTTTCCATGACTCTGGGATTAATTTATATTGCCAAAGGCTATTTAATATCTGAAGAAATAATTGCTGAATAGATTCATCAAGGTGTTGAATTAGTATATATGGAAATTCATCGAGACCAGGAGTTGTATTCTTTCTAGATTTAAGGGATATGACAAATTCTGACCATGAGAAAGGATCTAGTAGAAATTTAGCTTTTGGGTCTCCGCATCTATGAAAATTGTCAACAAAATGATCAGTGTTAATTAGATTACTTTGATCAGAGAGCTTGGTTATGAATGGTTGTATAAACTCGTCTCCAAATGATTTATTATTAGTTTTAATATTTTTGAATCTCTTAATAAGGTTCCAAATCCTACTAATAGGGGTAGTTCTATTAAAACTGGTACAAAAGTTATTCCAACCAATTTTCTTTTGTTCAGAAATAACTCGTTTTTTCTTTGCATCAGCCTTTTTATATTCATAATAATTTTCAATTAATGGATTATTTCTGTATTGTTTCAGAGCTTTGTATGATGCTACTACAGCTTCCTCACATGTAGCATTCCACCACGGCGCTGGTGGCCTACTCTTAAAACTATTATTCTTGACAAACTTTGGAACCACCATTTCTTTTAATTCTTGGAGACAACAACAGAAAGCATTGTATGATACCAATGGATTTTCTTCATCAATAGGTAAATTATTAAAAACAGAAACAGATGTTTTTTTATACTTTGTCCAATCAGTTTTATGATATAAAAATCTGTCAGTAGGTGGATTCATTTGATATTTTTCTATTTTTATTGCTATACTAGTGATTGTGGGATAGTGATAACTTCCCATAGTGTCATCATGGACACTCCATTCACAGTGTGGAGCTATACTTCCACTTACAAAAGTAATATCAATAGCAGATGGGTTATGTGAAGGATAATTAATAGTTGTAAACCTACCATCATTAAGAATGCACAGATCATTTTTATCTATTACATTATATATGTCCTGTCCTCTACCTTTGGTGGATACACAACCAAATGCAATGTGATGTGCGTTGAAGTCCCCACTAACAAATATTGGTTTGGGTAATTGTTTAATAATTTTGTCTAATTTAGAAATATTAATTCTAGAAGATCCTCCTGTCCTGGGAGGGGGGCAATATACACATAAAATTGTTATATTGCCTAACTCTGTTGGTAAACTTATAGCAATGCATTGAATGTCTTCATAAAAAGGTGTAATTAATAGACTATATTTAATTTGGGATCTAATAAGTATTGCTACTCCATTATGTTTATTTTGGGCATTTTTGACATGTATGTGATAGTTTGGGATTCTAAAGTTTTGATTATCTTTGAGCCAGGTTTCATTAAGTAAGCATATATCTATATTCTCATCACTTAAAAATTTAATTAATAATTGTTTTTTGCTGCTGGCGCTTTGAATGTTATATTGTGCAATTCTTAATGTTGGTATATTATTATTGTTGGAGTTTGAACCCATTATTCTGACAGATTTTTAATTAATGCTTCCTTGATAAATGCTGATGTTACCGGAACATCATCATTTTTGTTACCTAACTGGACAATGGTTTGTACTAGAGCCTTTAATACATTACTGTTCTCAATAATTTCGGTTATGAGATTTTTTTTGACTACTTCTGGTTTTTCAATATTACTTTCTCTTTTGTTGTTAATTCTCGGGGTTTCTTGATGATCTTTTTTTTTATAAACAGAGGTACGCTCCAATGGCGGAAAATTCTCATTATATAATTTTGAGTTAGTTGCAGCTGCATATGTTATTTAATTCTTTTTCTCTAACATTTTCTTTATTTTGACAGGACACGATCGCGACACTGCCAGATGACCTCCACCACAGTTGATGCAGCAGAGTGCATCTGGAGACTCACATACTTTGTACGAGTGTTCACCGGCACAAGAGCTGCACCTCTGTTTACCGTTACAGACTTTTGCTGAGTGATTAAACTTAAGACATTTAAAGCATTGTTGGAGAGGAGGCACATAATCGAATACTCTATAAGAATAGAGATCATAGTGTACATTTTCGGGTAATGAATTAGCTAAAAACGTAACAGACACTGTTTGTAATGGAACTCGCTGTGATCCCACCTTCTTAGTAAATCGTCGTACTGCTACTATTTCATTGAGTGAAGATAGCTTTATATAGAGGTCCTTATTAGAAATGTTTGTTGGAACGAAGCGAATAATCCCTATACATTCTATTTGAGCTGCTGGTATGTATGCTCTCATTTTATGTTTTTCAAGAAATGTGGTATTGTTGATAAAATTGTTAGCTGTATTGTATTGTTTAAATGTAACTGCTATTTTCAATGCGTTTATTCTAGTAATTGCAACCACACCCTTAATCTCTGATGAAAATATATGATTCAGATAAACAGGACTTTTATTTCCTAGTCTCTCATTCTCTTGTGTGACATAGACCTTAAATACACTAATACCTGAGTGTTCAGGGTATAGTCTTTTATAGTTTGGCTTAATGAATGGTTTTTCCTCACCCGATGCTCCTGAAGCGTCTGGAGTTAAGGTAGGTTCCACCACCTCCACGGTTCTTTTTCTTGTTTTCGGATTTCGGGGGCCCTCTTCAGGGCCTCCTTCATTTCCATCCATTATGGGGAAAGTAAATATTTGCTTTTAACTAATTGGAATCTCATCAATTAACTTTAAATTATTTAATTTTATAGACGGAAAAAATATTCAACAACTTTTTTGAATTCCCGCCACAGCTCAATTTTTTTTTTTTTTTTGTTAGATTCTTCCGTCATGCGGAAAGGCAAAGAGACTATGCCCATACAGCCATGTCATCAATAATTTGGTTTTCTTCTTTCTTGTTGACTTAGTTTTGTTTAGTTTTCAATAAGAAGTAACATTGACGATATTTTATTTCCTCATAAACAAACATAATAAGGACCAAGTCCATGTCTTTAATAATAAAATGCTAATATATATTTGTTATGAGTATACATAAACATTTTCATCAGATATTACACACTGTAAATTTTATGAATTTATACATAGGTAAGTAGCATTCAGTTGTTTTTAAAAGTTCTTGAGTATTACGCGGGATATTTTCTAATGTTTTATAAATTTCTAATAGCTCATCAATGAAAATTAACCTGTCAATATGAAATTGAGGACATTCAAAAAATATATGATCCAATGACTGTACTGACTCATTACAATATGAACAACAAGGGGAAGTTATCATATTCATGCGATATAAGTGTTCATTAAAAGCAGCATGACCTATACGAAGACGACAAATTGTTGTATAAAAATTTCTATTTTTGAAAGAGCCCTTGGTAAACCAAGGAGACGAAATTTTTTGGTTACATACGGAATACCACTTGCCCTTTTCTTTAAGAGAATCTTGCCAAAATTGAAACCAATTATTAATCATTTGATTTTTTATTTCAGGAAGAAACTCTGAAATGGGAATTGCTATGTTTTTTAATTTGCAAATGTTGTTATCAGTATTTGTAATGATACTAGCTAATGTATCAGCTAATTCATTACCACTAACACCAATGTGTGCTGGTGTCCAGAAAATGACAATTTCTTTATGTTTCAATGATAATTTATAAATCTTTTCCCGGATCTCATATATAAAAGGATGAATTTTACTAGAAAGACGGGGATTATTAATAGCTTGAAGAACACTCATACTATCAGAAATAATAATCCATTTACCAGAAGAATCTACAGAACTAATCAAATCTAAAGCAAACAGAATAGCAGCAGCTTCTGCCGTAAAAATACTGCAAATATTGGACAGCTTATAACCATGTGCAATTTTCAAAATAATATCATAAGCCGCTATCGACACAGACTGAGATGTTTTTGAAGCATCTGTGTAAATTTGACGGTAATTATCATAGTATGATAACTTTTCATATACTTCATATTTATTTTTTAAATTTGTGTCTATAATGACATCAAATTTAAAAAACTTACCTTCATATGTTCCACTATAACAAGGTAAAATATCATACTGAGCAATATTTTCATTTTTCAAATAATTAATGAAATCAAAATTTTTACATAAATAAGAGTAATTAGATATCAAAATCTTTTTGTACAACGCATTATTAGAAGTTTTCATCAAATCAATTATGAACCTTCTTTTCAAATAATCAAACCTAAATTTAATGGGACAAGTGTTAGTTTCAACTTGCATTGAATTAATCGGAGAAGTACTCATGGCTCCTAGAATTATCCTGAGATTTTTATTTTGTACTTTATCTATTTTATTTATAAAATTATTGTCAGAAGCAAAGCAAAAAAAAGCATATTCAAAGTGACTTCTAACTAATGATTTAAACAGCATCAATAATATTTTAGGATCTGCACCAAAACGACAACCAGTAAGGCATTTTAAAATATTTGTAGCTTTTACAGCTCTATCTATCAATATTTGCACATATTTTTTAAAACTTAAATTTTGTTGAAATACTACACCTAAGAATTTTATTTCTGTACAGTTAGGAATAAGGTTACCATTATATACACATTCTAATTTACAATCTTTATCTCTAGAGAAAACAAGAGATTTACTCTTTTCTGTATTTACAGTTAAACCTAAGAAAGAAAAATAGACTTCAAGCCTTTTACAGGCATTATTTAAATTCGTTTGCACATCTTTAAGTTTTTTGCCAGAACAATAAACAACAAGATCATCAGCAAACTGCAGATTAGAAACATTTGCGCCTAATATCTCATTCAATTTATGAATATAAATTATATACAGTAGAGGGCTCAAGATGCCGCCTTGATTGACGCCTTTATAGGAATTACGTGGACCATAAAAGTTGTTACCCAATTTAACATAGACCATTCTTTCATTTAGAAAGTTATATATCCAAAGAACCATTTTTTTTGGAATTCTGAGTGATAGCAAGATATTAGCAAGCGTTTCTAAACCTACATTGTTAAAGGCTCCTGTTACATCGAAAAAATTACAAGCAAGATAATTCCGTTCCTTTATGGATTTATTTGCATCTAATAACAAATGTGCAATGCTTTCCCTAGCCGAGCGTCCACGCCGAAAACCAAACTGATTACTAGGAAGAATAGAATTTGATTCGATGTAATATTCCAGACGTTGTTTGAGCAGCTGCTCAAAAATTTTACCAACACAAGAGGACAACGCTATAGTTCGATAAGAATCTGGACTATCAAGATCCTTCCCTGGCTTCAGTACAGGGACCAGACAATCAGTTTTCCATTGATTTGGTATTAAGTCATTTTCAAACAAAATATTTAAAATTATCAAGAATTTACATAGATTTTTATGACTGAGAAGACGAAACATTTTATAGGAAATACCATCTAAACCACAAGTTGTATCTTTTCTTGATTTTATGGCAGCAGTAAGTTCAGAAATTGTGAACGGATCAAGCAACGAAAGATTTTGTCTATGAAATTTGTTATCTGCAAAAGTAAAAGGTTTCGAGACATAGTCTGGAGTGTATTTTTTTAAAAAACTATTTACCCAATGATCATTTTCACTTCTAGAAACAAAAGTTTTGTTAAATCTGCGTATTTTATTCCAGACATGAGAAATTGGAGTAAGACGATTTATAGAATTGCAATAATCTTGCCAAGATTTCTGTTTTTCAAAGTTTATAGTCAATTTCTTAGAAGCCTGATTTTTTTTAAAAAGCAAATATTTTTCTACAGAAGGATCATTTTTGAAAGCAACAAAAGCATCTTTACATTTTTTAACAGCATCTGCACATTTGCTATTCCACCAAGGAACGGAATGTCTTGCCCTTTTTGCCCTAAAACCTGAAACGGAACGTGAGCATAAATGACAAAGATTTTGACATTGACAACAAGACTTTGTTTTCGTTTTTTGTTGTGACATAGATTTTTCAACTGATGCCAATAAAATATCACAAAACTGCAAATAACTTTCTAGTGAACATTCAGAATTAATCATAAAACTATTCAACGAAGTATTAACAATATTTACATACAAATCCCAATTAACTAAATTCAAGTTTAATTTCTTACTGACATTTTGAGAGTGAACACAATGTTCTGAAGATATAACTGGAGTTTGAGACAACAGAAGTTTAGTAATTGTAGGCAAATGATAACTTCCAAAGGAATCATCATGAACAGACCATTCACAATCCCATGATAAAGCTGGACTAACCAAAGAAAGATCTAAGCCATTTGGTCTCCAGGACGAAGTTCCTACAGTCGTGACTTCTCCTGAATTTAACAGAACAAGGTTATTTTCATCAAAAGAATCTAGTACTTCTTCACCTCTTTTATCCACTTTTTGACAACCCCAAGAAGTATGGTATGCATTGAAATCTCCAGCAATAAAGACTGGAGTTGGAAGACTATCAATTAATTTTGAAAATTTTAATTTTGAATAATGACACCTAGAAGGACAATAAACACTAACAAATGAAATATATTTACCACCTATTTTTATCTGTACAGCAACATTTTGTAAGGAATCATCAAAATAAGTATCAATTTTTAAGAATTGTAATTTGTTATGAATTATTATTGCAACTCCATTATGTGTATTACCAGTGTCATTTCTAACTATTGTGTATCCCTTTATGTTAAAGGTATGATGTGGTCTAAGCCAAGTTTCACTTATTAAAGCAATATCAACATCATTACTATAAAGAAAATATGTAAATTCAGATTTATTACTTTTAATGCTTTGAGCATTCCACTGAACTATTTTTAAATGAGCCATTAGGATGGATTATTAGCAGATGACTTTTCATAAATATCACTTAATATTTGTAAAATATTTTTAGTACTGATGGAAGTTTCCTTTGTTTTATTTAATGTAATTATTTTAACAATAGCCTCAACCAATAAATTCAAAGATTTATTATCTTTTTTCAAGTGACTGAGCAGGTCAAACTTTTGTCCTAAGGCTGGAAAACTCTCTGTATTTGCAACTGAAGCATAAGACAAAGAGGATAAACCAATTTTAATATCATTAATTTTTTTCTTTTTAATAGGACACTCAGCAGATATACTAATGTGATTTCCTCTACAGTGACAGCATGTAGCCTTTTCCCTAGGTACTGTACATTCTTTAAAAGAATGTGCATCTCCACATATTGAACATCTAACATTATTTTTACAGTACTTAGCCAAATGTCCATACCGTAGGCATTTAAAGCATTGTTTTACAGGTGGAATGTACATCTTAACTGGAAACCTCCAGCCTTGTAAATCAATATGATCAGGAAGATAAATGGCAGCAAAAGTTATGATTACTGTTTTAGTCGGTTGTAATTCAAAGTTTTGTTCATTTTTAACCTTCCTTTGAATTCTCCGAACAGAAATAATTTTTTTATTACTATTAATCACTCCAAAAATTTTTTGATTGGACCATTTAATGGGCACATTAGTAATAACACCAGTAATTTCAGTAGTTTTTGCAGGAATAGTTGCTTTGAGTTTATATTCTGATAACAAAGTCTTATTGTTAAGAAAACTATTTGCCAAATTCGCACGGTCAAAATGAACTGTAACTTTGTATTTATTAAGATTTTGCATATATTTTATGCCTTTTATATATTTCTTTAATGTTGATGATAAAGAAATCATATCTCTTGTTGAAATAGGTTTGGACTCATCGTTTGATTCCAAGAAGACAACGAAATCTGTAGCTGAAGAATCCTCAGGATACCGACGTGTATAATCGGGAACGAAATAAGTTTTATATGGATCGGACTTAGCTGAATTGCAATCACTGTGCATGGAGTCGGAGTCCGAAAGCAGCGAGTCTTCCCCTGATATTACTGCCTCCTCCTTCTTTTTCTTGCGTTTCGCCCGAGACGTCATTTTAATAAAAATTAAGCTTCTATACGATAGTTATTAAAAATATATACAAAATGTACACTATTTAACAAAATTGAAAGAATTAAATGAATTTTTAAGTTCACGAAAAAATTTTTCACTTCCAATTTTCCCGCGCGCAAACCGGAACTTCCCACAGCTCAATGAGCGCGTACGAACGAACCAGGGTTGCCACCTGTGATTTTCACATTTTCGCTAGATTCAATATTATTTTTCGCCAATATTTCATTTTAAAAAATAAAAACGCCAATCTCGATTGCCGTGGTCATAAAGTAAAGCATGCTTATATAGTTTTTTAATCATTTTTTATTTTTCACATTCTTTCACTATTATCCCCCAAAATAATATCAAAATAAAAAACACCACTTTATTATTCTTTAATTTTATAACTATCGGCTGAAAGAACGTCGAACTTAATGTAATAGGCATGATGACTGTGAATAAAATACACAAAAATTATGCTACCATCTAATGAAACGTAAATAAAAGGTTAAAGTTTTGAAATCGGTCGCCTGATTTAGGGGTTTTGGGGGGTTGGGGGGGGTGGGGGGGGAGGGGTTTGAACCCCCCCTGACCATTTTCAGCTGCCGGAAAAAAAAGGGGGCGCCAAAAAAAAAAATTTTTTTTTTAAACCCCTCAATATGGCGACCTTTAGTAGCCAATTTATATGTATAAAAACTCGCTTCAATCATGAGTCAACGGAGTCCCGCTTCGCGGGACTCCTTTTTCTGGCAGTTTAAAAACAGTAACCTAACTAACCTAACCCATTGATGTCGGATTGTGTCAACTCGGAGTAAGACATTGATATTAATTACCTAAGAATTATGTAAACACACTTAATAAATACAATCTGATTACCTCGATTGTATTTAAAATTAAGATTGTAGAAAAACCACAATATCATTCATCCAAGATGCTAAATGCGTTCCGATTCACGCAATTGTGCTAGTATTTAGGAAATTTTGAATTTTTTTTAAAAATATTTAGACGCGACTCCGGCAGCCAAAATTACTTGTAGGGGGTTCAGACCCCTCCTCCCCACCCCCCCAAACCCCCTACAACCCTTAAATCAGGCGACCGATTTCAAAACCCAACCCAAATAAAATATTAAAAAATAACAAGGTATTATTATAATGGAGAATGTTAACAAATTTTGATTATTATCTCTTCATATTCTCTGTCAAAAATAAAAAATACTGGTGAAAGAATTATTTCGATGCGTCAATTAGTTTTCGATTTATAAGTAAAATAAGTTGCTACCGCACGACGCGGGCTGCCGGTGGCGGTGTGACGTCACACCACAACTGGCTCGGTCTGGCTTACTCAGTACGCTCGCGGTCGCGCGCACTTGTCGTCTAAATTAAACCTAAATACTTTTAAAAATATCTAATCCAACTACTAGGAAATCATGTGTTGTGCCTAAATGTAAAAATGCAACTATCAATTCGCCGGAAAAGTTGTTTTTTACAGTTCCAAAGGATACATACATACATCACCAAATCTTTTAACTTGAATATAACCAATACCATTAAACAATTTGTTAGTAAAAATACAAATAAATAAAAAAGGTTTAGTTCATATCATCTACATTTGCAATAAAAAATAAATTAAATTACTTAAATAAAATAGTAAAGGTAAAGTGCATCTGTAACGTTCAACTACATCTAGATCGTATAGGTATCCTACTTCCTAGTAATATAATAAACGCGGAAGATTGTGTTTGTGTTTGTTATCTTTCACACAAAAAGTACTGAACGGATCTGGACAAAGACTGAAATAATCCATAGGCTTCTTTTAATCCTGGGAAAATGTACAGTTCCCGAGGGAAACGCGGGCGAAGCTGCTAACTAAAGCTAGTTAGTACTAAATCAATGCATGTATTTATTTAAATTTACTTAGAAGAGCGGTATCTTTGTATAGATACTAGTGGCCGCCCGCGACTCCGTTCGCGTAGAAGTCAGTTTCCGAGGGAATGAGAAGTTTTCCCGCGGTAAAAAAATACCATGACAGTTTCATACATATTTTTTCTATTGACTCGCTATCGCAAATATCACTTGCCACTTGACTTGGGGGGCAGTAGTTTTTACGTGTAAGAGTAACAAACATTCATACATCCATACTCACAAACTTTCACATTTATAATATTAGAAGGACGTACCTACCTATAGCTACAAAACTATGATACATGATTTGTTGTCTTTAACGTAAAAAAATAATGATAGGTAGGTAGGTACCTACTTCTACTATTGGACTTGCATTCTCCCACTAGTATTTTTATTATATTGGTTATTTTGTTTTGATAAAACAGTTTGGAACATATCAAACATTTTGGCGGCAACAAAATCACTATTTCTTGATAAATAATGCGCAGTTATTACTTAATTTATCTATTTTAGATAGATTACACGATTACCTTTTTTCGAATCCTATATCCAATTTATTAATAGAATAATATTAACTATTAACGTATAATAACGAATAAAATTTATATTTACTAATACGCGACCGAAAACACAAAAAAATAATACATTAAATGTTAGATAAATAAAAAAAAAAAAAAAATACTGCGCCAGCTATATGCGCCACCGCTGGCGCGTTGTTGTAATACGTCACAAGCGGTCACGTGACTGTTAGCGGGACTCGATATTTTTCGAAACTTTGAATGCCTATAAAATCAAAACTACTGGGTATTTTTGATTACAACAAAAACTAGTGTATTTGTATGCATACAGGCTTTACTGAGACAAAATTTCAAGCGATTTGGCATACCTAGTAACATTCTCCATTAAAGCGAGATTAATTAATATTTTTAAAAAATAAATCTACAAAATACTACAGTCCGCCATGATATTCTGAACGCCAATCAGAGCGAATGACGTCACTATTGAGCATGGTTCCCAACTTAGGGGTTTTCCCCCCAAATTTAGGGGGTAAATTAGTGGGATGGGATTTTTTTTTATTTTGTTTTTATTCTAAAAATTAACAGTTAGTTTTTTCTTATTGCTTTTTTAAAAATAGTCAGAAAAATAATTTATATTTACTAAAATAATCGGTTATAGATATTATACGACCGTGCAGATTCCTTCTAAATCTTGAAAAAAAGAAGTTGGTAGATCTACCTACTTTTCGAATTGAGTTTGGTCAGAAACTACCAACTTTTAGAGTCGTACGGAAGGATTTATAAAAATTCGAGTTGGTAACACTGCTCAAGAGTGACGTCAAAATTGACGCCATGACACTTTGGAGCGTTTTGGTGGGAATTTTAAACATAAAATTTTAAATTGTTTTTTTTCATATAAATCATCTTTTTTTTCCGAAATATGATATTTTTTACAATAAGTATATATTTCTGAATATGATACAACAGTTTTTCAAAATCTGTCATCATGCCTATTGATTATTATGCCCTTTTTTTTTGTTGATCCAGGAAAATGTTTCCCGACCACCCCTTCCTCAACCCACCTCCAATCCAAATCGCGAAGGATCGGATGCCGCGGCCACCGCACTGCACTACCCGACCCTTCACGATTACCCCCTGGGCGCTCGACAGAACAGGGCCAAAGGCCTCCCCTCCTGGGGTACAACTGACCGGGCCGAGCCTGGCCAGAGCTTCCCCCCGGGCGCATCAGCACGCTGGACTTACGCGCAGCTGGAGCAGCCCCCCTCTCGTGGGTCGGTCTGCCTCACGACTAACCCCTGTGTGGGATTTCGCCATCCCGCCACAATGAACCTTAAAAGGAACACGATTGCGGGACGCCCAGGGTGCACCGGGCCGAACCAGTAGAGTACACAAATATTCCAGAGAGCAGGAAAGAGGACGGCCGCACGAGAAGGTATTCCACGCGCACCCCTGATTACTATGCACTAAGATCAGCCCCCCAAGGGATTAATGTAGTCAAAAGATCGCGAAAGGCTAACATTAATTCTGAAAAAATAATAAGACCAAGCGCGTTCCGATTGTATAGCAGTTACGCTCTGACTCCCACCTGACAAACGTCTCATCGCACTACAAAGAGCGAAACCTCTGAACGATTCCTAACTATGTCTGTCACAGCTGTTCGGCCTTACTTATGTCACTTTTATAAACGTCAGAAAAGATGGAGTTTTGTTACGCATTTACCTAAAAATCTCATTGTAAAAATACAATATGAGTACAAATAATAAAGTTCTAATACTCAGCCTAGGTTACAATGGATAATACACCATTTCAACCTTGGGCTGTTGATGATAGTGTGAAAAATGTGAAAACTGATAGAGAACTTGTGGATGACGCGAAACTTCGCCAGGAAAATGTCAATCATCCAAAACATACGCAAACTGCGTCTTACAATAAAGAGACTGTCTCAATCCCAAGTGATTCTCCGGGACCTTCGAGGCCCTCGGGGCCAGGTGAACAAATCCTTAGAGATAAAAATATTAAGATGGACTCCAGTAAGATAGCCTCTATGCAGCAGATTGTGGAGAATACCATCAGGTACTGCGATATTCTTTGCTCTAAAGATTATATATTTTTTTATAGTTTTGTTAATTTTGATTTAAACATCTACCATGTCTGCCAACTTATCAAGATTAAGAGATTTTGGAAGTGATAATAAGTTATCACTGATATTATTTTCTGTACAGTAGCTGTTATTTATTCTTTTCCATAATTAAGTACCTAATATTTGAATCAATATAAAAAGTACTTTGGTAATTTAATCTTTTTTTGAAGAAGCTATCAATTAAAAGTAAAAATAATAAAAACATTTAAAAGCTTATATTTGCTTTAAGTTGGTATGCTATGATATAGAAATGTACATAAAACAGACTTTTAATGTAACATTACATAATATAAAACTTTTTCACATTTTATATTATAGTAAATATAATGTAAATTAACAGGATTTCCATTCGTTTTATAAAGTAAAATAACAATAGTAGATACCTATCTATTAAGTTTAATATATAAAATTTATCTCATTACGCACTGTTACAACTTTCTTTGTATTTCTATCTATACATATTTATAAGTATACTAGGTTTTTGGAAACATTGAATTTTCTTCTTAGCTTAATTATGGTAACAATATTAAAATCTAAACCACAAAGATGAGTAAGAAATAAGTGATAATTAATTTGTTTGTTAATCAACTTATCGCCTTTTGCAGTCCTGAGGGGCGACAAAGAGTGACACAATTATTGGATGCTGTTGAAGCTTTAAGTGGAGCTGAAAGATTACTTTTGTACCTGCGACTGCCTACTGGGGTACCACCACATGATCCATTGAAGCAACCTATAAACCCTCTAGGTTCTAGGTAAGTAATATGTAACTTCTGAATTAAGAAAAAATGCTTGTTATCCTATGATAAAACTATAGAGCCAACCAATAAGTGGACAATTTTGCAGCCAAGTGTTGACATGAATGTAACACAGTAGTTTAAGGACAATATTTTTTACAAACATTTCAAAAGTATTGCTAATATCAGCTATATAGACCCAGTGGTTTTGTGACAAAAATTACAGAATTGAGACCCTGGTGGTGTGTAAACTGCATTAGCAACAGAATTTTGTTGTGGCAAAGACAAGTGATAGTAATTTAACCTTTGAATAAATTGAAAAATGAGTTCCATGTGTTTATTTACAGAGCTGAACTTCAACAAACAGTTACTTGGATCCAGACCCACCTTGAAGTAGACCCTGATGTCTCTTTGCCTAAACAAGATGTATATGATGAATACATGTATGTTAACTTTACTTTTTCTAATACATTTTATTGTGCCATCATCACCAAAACTTCCTTAATTAAAATTAAACAGTATCCTTTCAATGTGAAGCTGTTACTCTCCAAATTAAAGAAATGAATAGAGCTTCTATTAATAATTATATTTTTTTGTTATTTAGAATACATTTATATGTTATTTCTCAGAGCACACTGTATGAGTAACAACATGAAACCTCTATCCACTGCTGACTTTGGCAAAGTCATGAAACAAGTGTATCCCACTGTTCGACCTAGGCGACTTGGCACCCGAGGAAATTCGCGGTAACAATTTTTATTTTCCTTTAGCAGAGATATAGCTGAGTTGAAAACAAATTTACGAGTTTCCTTGGCAGGGTTGAGAGTAATGAATGAAGCTTAAATATAGTTTATTGTTATTTATTGGTAAGCAAACATTGAAAATGTACCATTTGCAATTTTACATTGCTTACAAGTCTGTCATAGGTATAATAAAGACTTAATTAAATTAATCGTAAAAATATAAACTTTGGTAAAACATTTAATTCAATTTAAGTACTTACAATAAAGAATCATTCTATTTGCTATATTGAAGTATCCTACATACTAATGTATTGCTAAAACATTCTCAATTTAAGTATCATCAATTATTATATTAAATATGTTAATTTTCAATTTAATGTTCAAATTTTAATCATTCTTCGAAATATTTAATTGGTAATAGCGTTATTGTAATCAGATACTTCTGCACCCTTTTTGTCGTAATTACAACCGATAAGATTACGTTACTTGTCTTTTGTGGCGAACGTTTAAGTTCGTTAATTAATGTGGTATCATTCACATAACTAGTGATAAATCGATTAGAGTCAGAATGTCCGGAATGTTATCAATAATGTACGATACCTACTTAATAAAACATTGTTTTTATTTTACTATACTCGTGTAATCTCAAAACGTAAACAAATGTCTTTGTTTTTAATACAATGTAGATTAAGATACAAATGCTTTATGGAAATTGAGTATTGTCACGTCTACTTTACTATGGATGAGAGAAATTGATTTGTTTATATTTTTCATTTTTATCATAAGGAAAGGTGCCATTGTTTTGGCCACCAAATTGATAAAATTTTCTTTCCTTCTTACTACCAATCGTATGAGCAATATGCCTTTTTAGCACATTTACACCTAGAATCAGAATTTACGGGAACCATTGTTTAAGGCCTCTGAAGTGGTTTCTGTATTGCCACCACGCTATCAGGGTTTTTTCAAGCCGCTTAATAGGCACTTTACTTTGTTTAAATATATTTATTAAAAGAATTTTAGTGAAACTGTATTGATTCAGGTACTGCTACGCTGGTCTTCGTAAGAAAATTAAGTTAGAAGTGCCCCAGCTACCTGATTTGGGCGAGTCATCCAAGGTATTTATGATAAAAAACCTACAGATATATTTCAAAGCTGTGCGAACTGCCCCTAAGATTACGACTGTTATTCTGTCTTCTCGAATTTTTCTAACTATTTATTCGGCACTCGCGTAAAGTGTTTCACCAATGGCTCTTTTTTCAGGAATTGCGCACAACCTCCAGGGAATCGGAAAGGATAGTTTGCGACTGGGCTGAATCTAAATTAGGTATATAAAATAATATATTTAAGTATTTTAGTCCCTAAATGTTTCAGTTGGTGAAAAAACGATCTCATAAAACCCAACAAATATGTCATATGTTGAAGTTATATTTAGATTAAGAATTTTGTTTTCAACACACTTGTGCAAAGTGAGCCTTATTAGTTATTACATCGTTTTTAGGGCCGTGAAACTAACTATAACGCAACCGTGAATAATAATATTACAAACTACTGCGTAATAGATTGAATCCTACAAAGTTAGTAACGCCTTACTGCAAATTGTACGCTAGTAGAGAGAGTATTTCCAATTTGATCGGGTAATAATACAGTTTTTTTTTTGTAACTATAAAGAGGTTTTATGCCACTGAAATACCATTAATATATTTGGAATAAGTCCATATTAGAAAAAAAACATTACTTATTATCAAATTATTGATAATTAACAGAAATTAAAAAAAAAAATGTATTTTATCTCATAAATTATATTTTAAAGTAGGCTGTATGGCGGCTACTTGGCGGGTGCAAAAAAAAACTTGCGCGCCATTTCCCGAATTCTTTATATTTGTTGCATTTGTTGCTGTGTAAGAAAACGATTTATGCAAAATATTATTGTTTTTCTTCGCCTGCGGCTCGTGCTGCAACCCTCAGCCTCGTGTATAACTTTGCACACTTGTTACATAATCATTATCATCATTAGCATTACATAGTATAAATCCAAGTCCCTAATTCTGTCTGTTTGTATGTTGGGCTGCTAACTCCTCCTAAACCAGCTGAGGGATTTAAACGCGGTTTTCACCATCCTTTAGGTATTTTTTTCATTTAAATTTGTAAATAAAGAACAATCGGAAAAAGTTTTTTTAAGTAAGCCAAAAATCTGTTTCGTGTGCAAGTCGGCCAAAATTACACCATTGCGAAGCGTGGGCGGGTCGCTAGTCATTACATAGTATAAAAGTCGCTAATTCTGTCTGTTTGTATGTTTGGCCGCTTACTCCTCCTAAACTTAACGGATTTAAATGCGGTTTTCTCCATATTTTAGGGTATTTATTCATTTAAATTTGTAAATAAAGAACGTTTAGAAAAAGTTTTTTTAAGTTAGCAAAAATGCAAGGGTTCGCGAGCAAGTCGGCAAGTCGCTCGTATATATTAAGTATAATGTTTGTTGTAGGTATGAAAGTCAGCAGTGTGTCGGAGTTGGCTCGGATGGTGGCCGCCGCGCCGCCAGCCACGCCGGGGCCGTCGAGTCTGTCCCCGCCAGCCCATCATGGTACTTATATCACTTGCATATCATTGGCAATAAAACCGTCCAATTGGTGAAGGGTAATTTAAGGCCAATCTTGTGACGTGATTATGGGTAGAGAAAAGGATAACAGAATATAAATTATGTTTACAATGTGTAAATGTAATTTAAAATGTGTTTATTATTATTTACGTAACTTGAAAGAGAAGTTAAAATATATTAGTAGCTTAGTCAAGAAGCAATATCACATTACTTGCATATTCGAAGTTTAACCACCGAATCTCGTTTCTTCGTGTTTGTGCTCGTAAAATTAAATTAAAAGCTATTGAATATGTATACATAAATTAATGAAGATAGTTATTTAATATGGCAATACAATACAGCTTGTTTTTTCAGCCACGGCAGAGGATGCTTCCAGCAGACAGCTTATGAAACATTTGAAAAGAAAAATACAGGTTAGTAAAAAGCTGAAATTTTAGAAACCTTTTTTTTTATTAAGGCTAAGACCTAAACGTTATCCGATTAGGGAGGGTTTTTTTTTAAACGCTGCTCTGTGAACAGGGTCAGGGCACGCCGGGCCGGCCGAAGAAGAACAAGAGCGCGGAGGAGTCGCCGCCGGGCGCCGCGCCCCCGCCCCCCGAGGCCTGGGCGGGGGCGGGGGCGCCACCCCGCGCCCACTACCGCGACGACTGGTCCTACCCCGAGCTGCCGCTGCCCATGAACCTCAGCAGCGACGCCTCGCTGGACCTGAGGAGGCGCCCGCCGCTACCAGGGAAAAAGGTAACATTACCTATATGATTATTGGTTTTAAGTAGTGAAAACACACACGGCGCTGTCAATAGTCTCTTTTAGCTGCAAAAAAAAAACTTCAGAAATTTACTTTAAGCGTCGAAAAAATGAAAGTTTGTGAGTTTGTTTGTTATTCTTTCACGTAAAAACTACTGGATGGATTTGGATGAAACTTTAAAATAATATAAGTTATACATCAAAATAACATATAGGGTACTTTTAACCGCGGGAAAACTTCTCATTCCGACGGGAAACCGACTTACACGCGAACGGAGTCGCGGGTGGCCACGAGACTTTAATATTCTTTTGTTTGCAATGTTAAAGAGTTCTTCAAAGGCATATGCCAAAATACTATCCCAGTGACGATTGCTGATTTAGTTTTTGTGTAGGGAAAACTAAGGCCTGTGTATTGCGTTAGTTGTAGGTAGGTGCTATCTTACGAAAGTTTGTGCCAATTTGCAAATTAATCTTTCATTTCAAGATTTTAATATACTTAATGCGTATTTTATAACTCATATCGCTCTATCGGCTTCGCGAAATACGATTTCTGATGTGTGGCTGCATTTCCCCACGCCGTTCGCTCTGTTTCCATCTCCGTTGACACACAGCAGTTCAACGCCCAATCCCCCGCACAGATGATCCTGGAGGCGTACCAGAGCGAGCGCGGCGTGTCCCCGCCCCGCGCGCCGCAGCCCCCGCCCCCGCAGCCGCACTACTTGCCCAAGAAGATGCGCGCGGCCGAGAGCCTCGGCGGCAAGCTGGGCCTGCGCGCCGACCCCGCGCCCCCCGCGCCGCCCGCGCCCCCCGCCCCCGCGCCGCCCGCGCAGCCGCCCCTCACTGTCCCGACAGCTTTTTTAGAGGATCCAAAAAACTTAGCGAGCCGGTCCACAAGCAGAGCCGCGGCGCTGGCCCGGGATCAGGAGGCGGCGGCGAGTGAGGGGGCGGGGGCGGCGCGCGCGGGGGCGGGGGCGGGGCTGCCGCGCGAGCGCGTCATCTCCATCAGCGGCATCGACAAGCACGACCTCGACGACTACCTGCACGAGGGCAGCAGTCAGGTTAACTACGCATATTTCTGACATTTACTCGTGTGGCTCGGTCTTCTGTGAGCGCAAAAATGTAGGCTTCCAAAGATAACAGGCAATATATAATGCCACCACAAGGTTTTATACTATTTATTTATTTGGTTATTAGGGAAACATACAGTATAATGCCAAAACCAGTTAAGTTTCCTCAATAAGTATAAGGTAAGTACAGTTAAGGCATACTACATGCTGATATGATGTTACTACAACAAATTCTTGAAAGACAAACCTTACAAATTATCTTTATAGCGCTAAAAGACAGCAGGATATAAATTATTATAATTTCAAGTTTATCGGTATGTAAGGCATGTAAAGATCAAAAAGAACCCACAGTACAATAAACTCTCTCTAATCCCAGGAACACGAAGAAGAGTTGCTGCAGTACTTCCAGCGCCGCGATGGGGGCGCGGCCGGTCCGCCCCCCGCTCCCGCCCCCGCCCCCGCCGCTGATATTTTTTTAGACGCGGGGGCGGACCCCCCCGACGACCTCACGCACAACAACGAGAAGATCTCACAGCTGCGGGAACTGCTAGAGAAGAACCTCAAGAGAAATGAATCCACCGAGGTAAGGACTATGACTGTGGTATGACTATTTACGAAAATATCGTCGTTTACGCGCGACTTAACAGTGAAGCGCGATATAAAGTAGACCGAACGTGCCATCGATATAGTTAAAAATAAATTTGGTTACTAATCAATTTATTTTGATTTTAGTAAGCTTGTGTGTTATAATATAAATTTGTGTTAAATAATAGATTTTTAGACATAGAATACTGTTGATTATTTTTATTGCTGAACATTATTTACTTTATTATTTCTTGCGATACTTGATTTTTCTCCAAGTTTTGTGACTTTCGATTAAGTGCTGTTTTTGATTTAATACTTTTCCATTTAATACTGTTCCTTTTCTTTGATGGTGTATTCATATAAACACTAGTAAGATATATCTGATTCATTGGCAAGTTTGTTGTGCTTTAACGCATAGATAATGTATCGACCTCTTCTTACGAAAACGAAGGTTGACGATAGAACGAAGATCACGAAGCCCCTTCGTAAAGCTACAGTAAACTCGATACAAAAGCGATGATCAAGTCATATTTATAAAATCATAATTTTTATTAAATTTTAATTTTTTGTACAATGACGCTACAGTTCCCGTTTGTTTGGTTAGCGTCGCGTCGTAGTGTAATCTAATTGACGACTGCAATTACAAGCCAACGCGTTGGTCAAAATTGGTATTTCGATATTGGAAAGAAAATGTTTATATTGAAATGGAGTTGTGGATTTGAAGACAGCTGAGAAAGCTCTTAAAATCACGTTTAAAGTTTAGTAAGACAATCAACAAAATCACGCACAACCGTGAACGTACAGACTTTTTGAAATTTACTAACATCGAAATAAAGTCCTTTAATTTTTACTAGCTTTTGCCCGCGGCTTCGCACGCGTTAAATTCGGAGTATAATCTCTTTCCCTATACAAAGTTATTAGACATATAAACCTTCTTCTTCAATCACTCTATCTATTAAAAAACCGCATCAAAATCCGTTGCGTAGTTTTAAAGATTTAAGCATACATAGGGACAGACAGAGAATTACTATGTAGTGCCTTGTGACCTTACTATTTATCTTGTCTTGGTGTAGTTGTATATTTGGTGTTGGACAAAAGAGTGCTGAGTTTTTTCCGCCAGCTTGTTTTCCTCGGGGTACTGATTGATGAGCTGATGATCTTACATCGAATGTAATGAAATTACGTAATGATGAAATAAATGTTTTTTTTTCGTGATTGAGCTAATCCAATAAAGTTCTGCCGCCCAAGTCAAGTGGCAGTAGAAATGGGCGTTAGCGAGTGAAGAGAATTAAAATGTATAAAACTGACAAATTGCCAGGTTGTCGAAAATGACAGTTTCATACAGTTTTATTCTATTCACTCGCTTACGCCAATTTCTACTGAGGGGGCTGATTTGGTGAATATCTAAACATGTCCGTTCGTGTCCAGTCGCACTGCGCGTCATCGCTCGGCGCGCGCGCCCGCTGCTCGTTCGTGCCCATCTCCGGGCTGACCGCGTCCCCGTTCGTCTCGCCCCGCGCCACCCCGCTCCCCCGGCGCTGCCCGCGGCCCGTGCCCGCGCGCCGCCGCCGCCCGCCGCTGCTGCCCGCGCACTACTCGCACATGTCCGCGCCGCCGTCGCCCGGCCTGCTGTCCTGCAAGCCGCACTTCCCGCCGCCGCAGCCGCCGCACTCCGCCGACCCGCTGTCCAGCGAGGTCAGCCAGTTCTTCCAGGTACGGACACATGACACAGCTCTCACTCACGTCACGTTAGTTACACACACATGACACAGCTCTCACTCACGTCACGTTAGTTACACATCACATCGTCATCGTTATCCTAAGCGTTCCACCGAGTCAGCGTAGTCGTTATGGTTCAAACCTCATCAAGGTTTTTGTACAGTTTTTACCATGTTTTAGTTATATATTTTTCAAATACTAGTGGCCGCCCGCGACTCCGTTCGCGTGGAAGTTGGTTTCCCGTGGGAATGAGAAGTTTTCCCGCGGTAAAAAGTACCCTATGCGTTATTCTGATGTATAACCTATATTTCTGCAAAGTTTCATCCAAATCCGTCCAGTAGTTTTTACGTGAAAGAGTAACAAACATCCATACATCCTCACATCCTCACAAACTTTCACATTTATAATATTAGTAGGATGTTCTTCAATAAAAGGAATTTTGAAAAAAGTAAGTTGGCTAAAATAACCACTATAACAATAACAACTTTTAAATATAGCTCTAGTCAAATTATGAACTTCATAAAATTACGAGAGAACACAACTAAAATGATTTTGCATCTACAATTATCCACCATCACTATGTTCTACATATAAATTAATAGAATCTTTACATAACTAATATTTTACCAAAAAACTATTTCCAGATTCTTTTTGAATAATTAAATTAATGATTTTGCATTACATATATAATCTGACAATATGTATTGTAAACCTTTATTTACACATGCGCGGATTGTGTTAAGAGTTTGTAAAGGCACTGTCTATCCGCCACATTTAGTGTGAAAGTCATATTTTAAATCATTGTTATTGTAACCTAACGTTGGTTCGCAGGATCCGCTGGTGAACTACCGCATGTCGGACTCGTTCCGCTCGCAGTCGGCGCCGCTGAAGCACGCGCTGGGGCTCGGCGCGCTCAGCTACAACAGCACGCCCGTCGGCTCCGTGCCGCCCACGCCCGTGCCCAACGAGTTCTGCGACTTCGGCGGCCTCAACCCGGAGACGCTCGACAAGATCTACGACGCGATCGACAGCAGCGGCGACGTGATGCTGCCCAACGGCTGCCAGATCACCAACGGGTGCGAGATGACTAACGGATGTGAGATGACCAACGGATGTGAGATGACCAACGGATGTGAGATGACCAACGGATGTGAGATCACCAACGGATGCGAGATCCCCAACGGGTGTGAGATCCCCAACGGGTGCGAGATCCCGAACGGGTGTGAGATCCCCAACGGCTGCGAGATCCCGAACGGGTGCGAGATCCCGAACGGGCTGCCCAACGGCGTGAACGGCTGCGAGCCGCTGCTGCCGGCGGAGCTGCTGCAGCTGCCCGCGGAGCTGGCCCGCGGCCGCCGGCGCGCGCACAAGGCGCCGCAGCTGCTGGACGAGGCCGTGTTCTACAACCGCGACTTCCTCATCAACGGCAACTCCGTGGAGCTGGAGCCGCCGCTGCACGACGTGATGCTGGAGCCGCTCACGCCCGCCGCGGACCTGCTCGCCGACCTGGACAAGATCGACGCGCCGCACTACCCCGACCTCTAGTCCCAACACCACCTGAGCGAAAACGAATGCTCGTAAGATTACCGATACCCGGTAGTTAACTCGTTGTCTACTTAGTTCACCCTCGATGTGTCGCCGAGCTTTACGTGAGAAGCTTACTAGGTAAGTTTACTTAATAAAACTTATAGTACACCGTGAAAACTAAATGTCCAGCCGAGTGGGGGTATAATTTTGGCTTTAGTAAATTCTACACTCCCAAACTCTGAGTCAATGTTATTACGTCGGTACATGTGATAATTATATTTATGTGTTAACGTTATTTGAAACGTTGATATATGCGGTAATTTCGCATTCATTAATGTTTATGTAGATGTGTTAAGCTAAAAGTAAGTTTTGTTTTGTTGTATATAGTATATCCAAACAAAGAATGTAAGCAGCCACTTGCTTATTGGATTTTCCTACGTTTTGAAATGTAGTTATTTTTTATTTCGTTTTATCTTTTATTTTAACATTTAGTTTAATATTAGAATCTTTTAATAAACATTGATTATTTGTCAGTATCAATCAAAGATATGAATACATACATTAAAATGGAATATAATTTTTGCCTACCATATTCTATATAAGTAATATGGGATTTTATTGTACATACTAATTATGTTGCAACGTTAACGTATCAATTTACTAATTAATTTTTTTTATAATTATTATTATGAATGTAGACTTGGTATAAAATTGTGCCTCTCAATATTGATAAACCAAATACTTAAATATCCGTAAAAACATCGAAAGTGAAAAAAACTATATGTCCAATTTATAGGGTTTAAGATATTCACATATTTATGTATACTGTCATAATCTGTTATTGTAATTATGTAGTAATTTGTTTTATATTTATGTTATAGGTGTCTGTAAATAAGTGTAGCAGTAGATGTCAATCTAGTATTTAAACAGACCAATGTGGCGTGCCAAGCGCGCATAAGAAATTAACAACAGTTTTAAGGTTCTAGGATATAGTTTATGAGAAATGAATTTATTGTAAGTTAGCACAAAGATTTAATATATTTTATTACACATTAAAGTTTTACTAAAAGTAGTTCGAAATTTTATCTACAAAATTCGCATGTAATGCGATTTTCATACATTGACGTATTAGCAAGTAACTATTTTAGAAAAGAAAACATTTTTCAGCATTATTAAATAAATTGAGTGGTAACGGCCTAACTGGTGTGATGTGACCGTTGTATTACATTAACGTGCCTCCAACATTTGTAGTGAAACAAGGTATTTTGTCGACCAAAATGTTGAAAATGCTTCGCATTCTGTCCAGTCAGTGTGTTAATAGAAATTTTGCAGTTAACTAAAGATATATCTTTGACACTTTTCATCTAACAGTGATAGCACCTCTTGTTGATTTACTATTACTAACTAGCTTTTCTCCCGCAAAATCGCATATGGTGGGAATCACTATTTCGGAACACAATTTCCCCACTACGTCCCTACACGGTAGCGTAATTATTTTGTCGTCTACAAATAATAATCGTAATAATTTTAGTAAATTTATCTTACTTAGCCCATGTTTCTTTCTCTATAAATGAGCAATTTAATAAAAAAAAAATTGAATTGGTCCTGTAATTTCGGAGTGATTTAGTTATTGGCAGTCTCGGATGAAAGTTTAAGAAGAATGCATAACTAAAATACTTCCAAACTAGTAAAATCAATATCTTGGGGCCCTTATCGTAAGGAAAGCATTCATCAATTAAAGCTGATTTAACTTTAACCTAAAACCATTAAAAACTTATAATATAATAAGCGAATAAAGGCCATTGCCATCGATGTAAACCTTGCATGGACGGCCCCTAAAAAATAATACTTACCTAAATACTTGATCGGTGGTCTCAAAAAATAAAGTCGCTATTTGAATAATGATTTACTATTGCACCATTCGGTAAACCGGTAAACCATAGTCAAGTTTAGTTTAACACATATGCAATTATGCAAAATATCATTTTTGTTACTTTGTTACATTCTTACTCAAATGCATAAACTTTTGTTAAAATCAATTTGCAGTTGTGTTTTTTGGGTTCCTTACCCAAAGGGTAATACGGGACCCTATTACTAAGCCTACGCTGCTGTCTGTCTGTCTCCAGGCTGTATCTCATAAACCGTGATAGCAGGTAGACGCTTCAAATTTTCACAGAATATTTACTTGTATATTACCTTTCAAAATAAATAATTAAAAACCAATAAATTAAATATTAAAGGGGGTCTCCCAACATACGTAATTTTTAAGCAATTTTTACTCGATCTTAATAAACAGGTAGAAAATTATAGTACGGAACCCTTCGTGCACGAGTCCAACTCGTAATTGGCCGGTTTTTAGTTTTCACCTTTCTTTATTAATGCTGTAGGTAGTTTATTTTTTTTATAGAAATGCTTTATGAGTAACGAGACTACCGACAAATGGACATGGACCAAACTTTATATACTTTTGACCATTGTAAGGACTTGATTGGTGCCGATTCTACATTAAGACTCTCTAAATTAAACTAAAAATATTGCTATCACTTACTCAGCAATAGTATAAGAAAGAGATGGTACGTACATTTCGACATGGCGCAAGCAAACTTAGACTCGTCAGCGCATTTCGTCTAATTTTACAATGGTGTGGACTAAATTTAGTGAGACCAATATACCTGTGTTAATCTGATACGAAGTATGAGAAAGTGATGTCAATATTTTTAATTTAATTTAGAGAGTGTACTCAGAATCGGGGCCAATCTCTCGTGAATAAACCGGAACTGTAGGTAGGTAGGTACCTAGGAATCATTGATACTAGTACAAATAACTTATAGACAGGGATATACTTATGTAAGAAAATCGAAGACTGTTATAGTATATCACCAATACATTCTATGCAATTATTTTGTATTATGTATGTATTAAACAACTGCGAATGTGGCCTGAAACTTGATTTGTACCTTAGAGAGGTTTGTTGTAGATAATTAAATAAAAGTTTTTTTAATGATTGGATTGTATAGTTCGTACATCGTGGATATAAAACACTTCAACGAAATGTTTTATTTAATCAATTAGCTAGATAAGTTACTTTTAATCGTTGTATGTGTTGATGTATTAAATGTGTTATCGGAAATTACCGGTTTGTAAAAGAAACTTAATTGTTACAAACACATAAATGTATGAATAGTTCTAAGACTGTTTGTTGAAAGCTTATAAACTAGAGATTTTGTGACATTGTTTTTTTATGTCTTGTTTGTGAAAAAAAGTTTGACAAGCCAATGAAGCGTTGAAAATGGTTTACAAACACCAAAATGAATGGGGTACCAAGAAAAGGAAAATGTTTACTGTGCCGTTTACGTAAATAGGCATAAATCCTAAGTATAGCAAAGTTTACCGTAGAGAGCAGTTAGTTACACTGACCATGTTAAAAAGAAGGATCTAATATCCAATTTCATCGATCCGACAAAAAAAAACATAAATTCGCAACTAGAGGGTTTCGCTTTTTATGTGTATTTAAGTATATATTTTTTCGGAAACCTTAACAGAGAGAATGCTATAACCCACTTTATGCATAAATGCATTCGAACCTTCGTTAGTTAAAATAGGTTTTGTCCCTGTCAGGGTAAGGAGTTATATTTTTACAGCTATATTTAAAATAAGTCCTTAGTTTTGTCAATGGGGCTATAAAAACAAAGTAAAATAAACCATGCAACTTCAAAATATAAAAAAATATCAGTAATTGCTAGGAGTATATTCATTAACAACGTTTAAATCATTTTACACAAATGTCGTTGCTTGTCCATAATAAAAACAACTATCTTATGATTATAATTAACAAGCAGTCACATAATATAAAAGTTAAATAAAATAATTGTTCCAACAACACTATTTTTGTAGCATATCTATATATTAAAATGTCACAAGAATATAATAAAAGTACCCATTTGTTTTCATAATTAAAATAAAATAGTTATTTGTTACTTGTTTAAATATAGTTTATAATTATTGTACAATAATGAAAATAGTAATTAATTGTAAATAACTATTTAAGAATTAAATATCCATGTTAATTAGTCATTTATGTACCTAATTATGTTGATTTTTATCAGTTGCTACACAGTGATAAATAAATGATAAAACCTATTCCAAGTTTTTGTTGACTAACAAGATTTCTACCCACAGTATCACAATTTTACAAAAAAGATAATAGGCTATACAATAACAATACCCTGTGTAGTTACCTAGTTACCACCCCTTAGGCTTTATTTTTTTATTATTCTAACCAACATTTTCGTTAAATCGTACCGTTAACATTGTTTTTGTTACGAGCTATGTCCGGGAAAGTTTCGAGAAGTGTTGCTGCCGATGTAGAGCAAGATCCCGTGAACACCAGACCTTCGTTATTATATAAAAATACAAATAGATATCAGCTTTTATACTATTCCGTAAGTCCGATTACAATTAATTAAGCGTAAAGGGTGTTTGGCTAAGGGTTGCCACGATGGGTAGTTTTTGGCAATGAATTACGTCATTGTTAACGATATTCTAAAGGCAATATTAAAAAATCACGCTTTATAATTTGACTAACGGCCAGTCCCAATATACGATCTCAATCCATTTTTCCGCATCTAAGATCGGCAATCCGATCCAAATTGTCTCAAAACCTATGTCTTCAACTTCAACTTTTGGGCAATTTTGGCTTCTACCCAGGGGTAATCCTGCCAGTGTCAAGTTTCAGTGTCAACACGGTCATGTTTTTTTACAGAACTTTAGTTTATCTGCCAAAGCCACGATGTCACAAACTTCATAATGGGCCATCGTTCGTACCTATGTTAGAAGTATGCGCTGACAAATTTTCAGCTTTTATAAAATAACGAAGGTCTGGGGGGTTCACGGGATTTTAGAACAAAATAAAAACTTATTGAATTTTTTTTTTTAACTTTGTCATTTATTTCTAAACGTAAGTACCTCTTTTCCTAGCTCCAGCGACAGAAGTCATACGATAATCATATATCAAAACAAGTTCTCCATACAAAACTATCGTGATTGTTGCATATGTTTGGATGAACTCCAATGGTCATATTTTAAAACGAATGTTTTAAGTAGTTTTTCAATCACACCAAAGTGAAATCAAGTATTATGTGCTAATATCCCATTTAATAAGGTAATATCCGATTGAACCAAACGTCTTATAAAGAACTTAAATTGATAAAGTAATATACCTAAGTCAAAATTATCCATGCAAACACATATTGTAATAAATTCCAAGTCTTCACAATTTTACGTATACGGATGGTAGCGTTTGGAATCCTTATTACGCATGCGGCTATAACGATTACCTGCGTGATAATCGCGTCCCATTGCATGAGGATCATCTCTCGAGGCTAGTGCTCGAGACTGTCCATCTTTCACATGACTTTCAGTTGACTCCTCACGATTGACGAAAGAATCTTTATACCATTTAGATATAATTCCGTCTTTATCCTCCCAGTTTTCGGTCATAGTAACGTCGTGTTTCGGAGACCACTCCAAAAGAAGTGCCATATCCAAATTGTTTATGTTATTCAATGCTTCTTTACCGTGTTTACGTGTTATCACTTCTTTCAGACAATCTTTAACGTATGTCAGAAATGAATCCAAGAAGTTGATGCAAACATTGGGTTTCCACTGAAACATAAATAGTATAGTTAGTGCACGTTTCATGTAAATTCAATGAGTTTATTATAATAAATGAAACCGAAGATTTTTTTACAATGCCATTTAAAGCAACGGTCAAATAAAAACTTTTTTTAATTGTATCCATGATTTAGGTATACAAAACAAAACTAACAAGCCACGGATCTTACAACTCCTAAATATTTTTACTATTTACAGCTTTATAATGTCGCATCTTTAATCCAATTCCATCTAGTATTGGATTAAAGGTGCGATGTGTTGCCAAAATCACACAGTTTCAGCTTGAACAATAAAACATCATAACGCTGAGCTCGAAAAATAAACCACAGGTTTGGCGATACAGTATGAGTTGCTTAATGTTTTGAGCTTAGCTCTGAAAAAATATTAGATACGTGGAAAATACTTTAATTTAACTTAAGAATGCACCTGCCTCTAATCAATTTGGCTGATTCTTGGCAGACCGAAAGGATTTGATTAAAGGACCGCGCTTTTCACGTTCCAAGTAACAGAAATAAATCCTCGAAAATTATATTTAAGCGACGGAATAAAAGACGAACCATAATGACTATAACATTATTATTTGTCAGCAAATTTAGGTTTAATAATGCCTTTTTAGATACTTTTTTTTTGTTAAAAATAAAGTATATTTTTGGAGGAAAATGAAGCTAATTGTAATACTTAAATAGAATCAGTTTAAATTTAGTTACTGGTATTTTTAATAATGTTCAATTTACCTGTGAGTTTTCCAAATCCTTTAGAGTGAAAACTTTTAAACTTTCTACAATACCCTGTTTTGATTTAAATCCACAAATAATTCGGTTGATGCCAACTAGAAATGATTGACACCACCATTTTCGACATTTATGTCGCCTGAAAATATTTGAAAATCATTATTATCATCATCATTATCATTACATAGTATAAATCCAAGTCACTAATTCTGTCTGTTTATATGTTTGTCCGTTAAATTTATCTTAATTTGGTTTTCGCCATCTTTTAGGGAATTTATTCATTTAATTTTGTAAATAAAGAAAAATCTGTAAAAGTTTCTTTAAGTTAGCTAAAATTCAACTTATCGGGAACAGTGGGGGTGTCCACACCCCCACTGGTCCCGCAAACACCATTGCGAAGCGTGGGCGGGTCGCTAGTTTTAGAATTAATAATTGTTATGCCTTTTATTTTTTATAAGCTTAACCAAACACATTTTTGTTTTAATATAGGCATCTATAGACGGTTTTCGTAGAAAAGTGTCTCATAGTACAATTAACTATACCTACATATTTTCAGCTCAGGCTAATCATACATTTTCCTTTCTATTGTACATTTTTATCGTTATTCAGGGAAAAAAATAAATAAAGGGTTACTTTTTCTTGATTTATTTCGTTATCTTTCTCAATTTTTTACTATAGCAACCTTTTATTTTTTAATTAAAATGATATGATGCAGTGAAACTTAATATTGCTAATAAAAAAGTTTCTTTCTAAATAGATTTAATGAAAATTGCCCTTTTATTCGCCCTTCATATAAAAGAAGCTAATTTCATGCAAGTGTAATTTTCTTGAAAACGTTTGATTGGGAAATGCAACAAATATTATATAGTGCAACAAAGATAGATACGTACTCAAAAGTCACGCGTACACCTTTACCTGAAAATATAGTACGAGTTAAGTAAAATAAATTATTTTTGCCCTTATTTATAAAATGTCTCAGGCTTTCCCTTAGTTAATCCCAGACGAGCCAAATTAAAACTTATCCACACTATTTATCCAAATTAAGCGGACCCAGGACACACAGATTAGTAATAATATACATAAACATATTGGGCTCATCCCATATTTATGTTAATTATGGTGTAAATAAAATGTATAGATTATGTTTAGGTTTTCCATCAAAAACTAAGTTTTTGTCATGGTATTGTAGTTTTAAACCAATTTGAAGATTGGAAACCCTTAATCACAATCACTTTAAACACCAGAAGGGAAAAGTATCTATTTTCATTTAGGAATCAATTTATTACTACCAAAGTGCATTCAAATTAATTAGAAATTTTTATTGTAGTTATGTTTCACTATTTTGGCTATAATGGCTTTCACTTAAGATATAGGAATATTTAAGACTAGCTTTCCGGCCTGTGGTTTCACCCGCAACTAAATGGTTTTTCCCGTGGGAATGAGGCTTTTTCTCGTGGTAAAATTATCGTATTTTCTTCTTCCCTGGGTGTCGAACTATCTCTATTCCAAAATCAAGACAATCGGTTAAGCCGTTTTTACGTGTAGCGAACATACACAGACGGACAGACAGACATACACATTTTCACACAAATAATAATTCTAACGAAGCTTCGCAATAGTGTATTTTCGGCCGACTTGATCACGAAACATTAAATTTTGGCTAACTTTAAGAAACTTTTTTTAATGTTCTATATGTACAAATTTAAATGAATAAATTACCCAAAATATGGCTAAAACCGCATCAAAATCCGTTACGTAGTTTCGGAGGAGTAAGCGGACAAACATACAAACAGACAGAATTGGCGACTTGGATTTATACTATTTATGTAATGATGATACTTAATGATGATGATGATAGTAAGGATAGACCTACAAAAAAGCCCTTCGCAGTACCTATATACCTATCTATATCTTAAGAGAAAGCCATGTTAGCCTATACTGCAGTAGCTACCTATATGCCTGTGATAAGGGTGCTTTACAATATTATTACGTTGTTATAAAGGGAACGCGAACGAAGTCACGGGTGGGCTCTAGTTTCACTCTAATTTCAAAACCAAACATCTAATTTTAATCATTCAAAGACCAAATATTATCTAGACATAAACTGTACTTAGTGATGAAATAATTTATTTTGATAAGGATGAGTAAAATAAACGCGTTTAAATGAAGTCCAAAAAAATCAAGATATTTAATTTAAAAATAAAAAAATTGGTTGTTGTGCCTCACTCGACATAGATAGGTATAGTGTGTCGCGAACTTTTTTGTAGATATTTATAAGATGTACAATTAATTAGAACATTTTATGGTTCTATCTATCTTTTATAGTTAAGACAGCGTACACAAAATAAGTCACATTTCTGGTTGATTTCTTACACCTTGTGCCCGAAATACCCAAATATCTTACCTATTTTTTCCAAAACAATATGTAGCCTATGTTACTTGTGGATAATGTTTCTTTCTAATGGTAATAGAATTTTTAAAATAGGTCCAGTAGTTTTTGAGCCTATTCATTACAACCAAACAAACAAAGTTTTCCTCTTTATAATATTAGTATAGATATACATTTCCATCACACATTACATTTGTGAAACTCTAGCGGTTTTGGCAGCACACACCACAATAGCTCGCAGATGGTAGATTTTACCTTATATTTTTTCTTACTAGATATTTAAGACAATTCACACAATATCTTTATAAATTGTCCCCTATTTGTTATTCTGATGTATAAGCTATATTATAGTAAAGTTTCATTAAAAACCATTCGGTCTTTTTTACGTGAAAGAGTAACAAACATCTATATACATCCATCCATACTTACAAACTTGCATGTTTATAATATGAGTAGGATATGAACAAACTTACCAATATGAAAATGCAGATTAGTCTTAGCTTCAACAAATTCAAGCTGCCTTAAATATTGGAGAACTTCTTCAGTAGAGCCATTTTTTGGTGGTAATGTAACATTTCCAATATCACAAGCAGCTCCATCGACTTCAGCACCATAGACAAGTGTGTGCCTATTTAAGCGAGTCTTAAAAAATAAATTTAATTCTTTAAATTGATTGACTGGTTCCTCATAATTTGGTTGTGAATCAGGATTATCTGGGAAGATTACAGTAATAAAACTTGTTAAAAAATAGACAAGTTACAATAGTTAACAACTAGTAAGTAGGTAACTATATTTTTTAAAATATTGTACAACCTGCATTTTTATTACCTGAAAACACATACTGCTCAAATTTAAAACCACCTGCTGTACTCCTATGATCATATTCAGTTGTTTTGGCGACCTTGTTAATTTTGTAATCAGTATCTCTCATACATAAGTATATATTGCCCTTAAAAAGCATCACAGCTACTTTCCATGGCTCCTTAAATTCGTAAGGAGTTGACGATATACAAGTTAAAAGCCCTCGAAAGCTAAAAAACTTTGAATCTTCTAGTTTTGTAGAAGAACTTAAGTCCAATGTTGCAGAGGTATCTTGAAGAAATTTAAGCAATTCTATTAACTTAGGATCCAAGGTTTCTGGTTTATGAATATCTTCTTCATTCTTGTAATTCAAATCAAAATTAACACATCTATTGCTCATGTTTTTGGCAAACTTAAGATTATTAAGGCCAGTATATCCAATAATGTGTGGCTTAGAAATTTCAGGAAATGGCCTATCGTACAATCTAGGTGTAACAGGAAGTTCCATTTTTTCAAACTTTTGCTGGTCGCCACTTTAACTTGGTGCAAGCAATTAAAGACCGTTATATCTCCGTATCAAGGAAAAAAATACTCTAGCTGCGTATAATCTCCGTTGACAAATGCAAGGCGGGCTGCGCAGTTAAATTTGTTTGTCCGTTGTGTTATAAGTTTGCCGTTGATAAAAAAAATCAAGTAAGTACGCTAATGTAAATAAAACTAACTACAGTCGGATTTTTAATTTAATGACTGTCAACTTCAATGCCAACTGACGTTTACTGTCCTTGCGTTCCGTAAATCGCTTACAGAACTGTGATCATAGAACAATATTACTCTGTGATCGCTCAAATCGCTTACAACCGTTCCGATTACTTTTAGCGCGATATTGACAGTTATTGCGTAAATTTAAGTGTTGACAGCGCTTACGCCGACCATGATCCAAAATGTTGGTTCTCTGAGCGCAATGTTAATGACGTCATCGTTCTCACCCATCGTCGACAATGGACGCGCTCTCGCTTCAACGGAACGGAGTTGTGAGTGTTAAAATCACTTTTATCTGTTTGCGGAACGCAGGGTGTGTTGTCAGTTTTTGCTGAAATAAAAATAGTGTTGTGACCAATGATTGAAAAAACTCCTGATTGAATGATATTGCCTTGATTGTCTAGAGAATAGTTAAGTAGTGTGCCGAACTGCCGATATCGAGACGATATCTTGTTTGAATTTTAGTCGTGCTTTGTACATACCAATGAGTTTTCAACGACTATGTTCCTATAGTACATACCTATACTGAATACCGAGTGTTATAAACAATAAGGAAATCATTGCGAGGAAACTACTTGTAAGACTGTCCTATTTTCAATACATCATGGAGTTGCAACTATAGATGTATAAAATATATCAATTATAGGTAGGTAATAAAAATATCTATCTAAATATCTACCACTTGACGTTGTTGTTTGTTTTTACTTTTTTTTACATTCGTTTATAGGAGCAGGCAAAGGAGCTAAGCCGTACACTGCGCAGCGGTGCGCGCCAGCACAGCAAGCCCTACGACTTATATGTATACCGCGGAACTCGAGAATTATACAAAATTACGAATCATTAGTCATTAACTCGACCGGCGTCTGAGCCGACACGTTTTGTTGAACGCAAATACTGTATTAATTATTTCGTGTGTCGTTTGTTGTATTTGGAGTCAGCAATAAATAATTAATTGTGTTTGAAAGGACCCAAAGCTTTCATTGCATCACCACAAACGACCCCAAAATACAATTTAATAAAAAGTATTGTTAAATATTATTTAATATGTTAAAAAAACATAAAAAAGAAATCTGACGATTGAACCTTCTTGTATCCAATATATGTACAACCTGGCAACGCTGAGCCTTGTGTTCATTCGAGCATTCGAATAGGGGATATGCATAAATTTTAAATGGCCTAAAATATTTTTTTCTTGAATACTTATTATCGTTATATTATAGTGCAAAAGTTTTTTTTAAGTTTATTTATTATTTAAACCCCTAAAATAATATTTAAAAAGAGCAAAATAAGGGAGCGAAATTCAAACATCCAAAACGCGCCACCATTGGTCGAACGTAATGTGACGTCATCTGACACGACATTGCATTCATCAGCGTCGAAACTTATAGTGTTATACAAGTTTTTGTGAAAAAAATAAATAAATTTAATCTATATTCTTGTGCTGATTGTAATGAAGTTTAGTTTAGATTGGTAGTGAATCTTTGACGATGACTGAAGCTGGTTCTGTCATAGCACATTAGGACAATCTACCGAGAACAGGTGCATTTATGATAGCATATAATTTTGCATCGAAACCCGATTATACGAGCGCAGAGATCAGAGGATGTTTCATAGTATATTTAAGACCATAATATAGATTTTTATTCATAAATGCACACAGCAGTTTACTTAAAATACACCAAAACATTTACATATTGACACAAAAATATATGAGGCAAAACTCCTTTCTTCAACCGTAGAGTACATTTTTCTCCTTGCTCTTTTATTAAATTGTATTCAATATAATTTTCTGTATCTTCCTTTAGGTACCTGGAATAAATCAACAACCATAAAAAATTCGTAAAACCACAACAGGAATAAAGTTTTAAAAGAAAGTTATAGCTACTGATCTTTTCTTATAGGGTAGGTTAATTTTATACCGAATTTTCTAATGTTCAATAGCTAATGCAAAACTTACTTTTTACTAATTCACATTAAGCTGTATATAAATAAAGTATACCTACGTTAAAATGATCTTCACAACAATATGAACAAGTTTTAGGAGATATATTATCCCTTCTCATCACCTTACACCACCGTCTTCGTATTTTCGCATCACTTGAAATACGAAAAAAACACTTTCTCGGGTGTTTTTCGAATAGTATTTGTGCACTCCGGTACTATGCAATACTTCTAAGATAATTTTTTGGCTTCTTCCATGGTTTTAAAGCTATTAAAACTGTAAATATGTATGAAATAACTGAAAAGTTCATAGTAACGTGTCGTGTGACGTCACGCAAAGCGCGCGCAAAATGGCGGCGTTTCTACTGCTCTAATTTTTTCAATGTTTTAAATTTCGTTTTTAAAAATATCTAGAGTATTTTGAAGATTTTGTATATTTTTTTCTATGTAATAATGTTGTAAACTATTAATTTAAGGCAATAAAAAAAACATAAATATCCCCTATTGTTTATTTGTTTTTTCAAATTAAGTAAAAAAAAATATAAGTTTGAGATTAGTAACACACACATCCCTCACAAACACAATGCAAGAAAAACTCTGCATATTCATTACGGTTTTGGATTCTAGCGACTTTAGTTCTATTAAAATAAAATTTATTTCGTTTTATTTTTGATATTGGATAGTTTGGATCGATATATCGATACTTCTTCAACGACCCTATCTGTCAGTCAGTCAGACAGAACAGAAAACGTGAAAAAAGGGGCGCGAAGTTCGAAGTGAGAAAGTTGTAAATTTTCATTTAATTTTCAACAAATCTTTTTTAGCCCTTTTTTATTCATATAAAGTGATTAGTTATACTGAAAATGGGTGAAAATAGTGGAGGAAAAGGGTATAAGCGGAAAAACCCTGATATGAGTGGTGCAGCGCCAAATAAACTCGCAACTAAATTTAATAGGAGCAATAGAGGTTTATTTAAAGACTACAATCATATATACACAGACGAAGGTAAAAAAGAGTATCCGGTTCTTCTATCGTGCGCCGCAACTACTGATGGCGTACCCAAAATTGATTTAATGAAGACGAACAGCAAACTCAAATCTGTCCAGGGCATTGCATATGTCAAACAAGTTGGCATGTCCTTGCTGAAAGTTGTTTTCGCCACTAAGTCCGATGCCAATAATTTTATTATGGATAGTACTCTCTTGTCCTCGTCTAACTGGAATGCAAAAATTCCTTTCGACAGTCTGGAGTCGCAGGGTATCATCCGGGCACCAACTGAAATATCAGAAGAAGACTTGTTAGAGCAGCTGACTTCAACAGTTCCAATCATAGGCCTTAAGCGCTTTGAGCGACGGACGCCAGAGCGTACAATCCCGCTAACAACAGTCTTACTAACTTTTTTGGGTTCTACAAAACCAGATCACGTGACTTACGACAGAATCTGGTTTGACATACAAAATTATGTTAAACCACTTAGACAATGTTATACATGCTATAAATTTGGACATGGTAAGAATTCCTGCAAACAGAAGCAAATCTGCTCAGCGTGTGCTGGGCAGCACTCATATAAGGAATGTACCAGTGAAATAAAGAAGTGTGTTAACTGTAATAAATCTGATCATATCGCAGTGTCATCTTTGTGCCCAGTTAAAAAAGCAAAATTGGATGAAATTAGAAACCAAATCAATGGTAAAACTACTTACGCGTCAGTTGCAAGCAAGGCTACATTTCCCACACTGAAGGCTCCAGAAGTTTCATCAGGACCTCGCCGTAGAGCTGTTTTGTCAGATTTGTTAAACTCAGATGAACTTCTTTCTGCTATCACTAAAACTGTTCTTGACATACTGAAAAAAAAGGATACTGCAACATCAGGTGCTAACTCTCCTGTATCTTCTAAAGTTATCAAAGAACTGCTGATTACAAATTTTACAACTTAATATTATGGATTATAAAAACAATAATCACCAGCTAGTCATCTTACAATGGAATTCACGTAGTATCCTTCCCAAACTTTCTCAGCTTAAGCACTTTCTTTCTAGCAATCATATTGACATTATTCTTTTAAATGAAACTTGGCTTGATATAAACAAATCTTTCAGATTACCTGGCTTCACTATTCTGAGACAGGACTCCTGTCATCCTCATGGCGGCATTGT
The DNA here is from genome assembly GCA_916618145.1 of Emmelina monodactyla. NCBI lineage: Eukaryota > Metazoa > Arthropoda > Insecta > Lepidoptera > Pterophoridae > Emmelina > Emmelina monodactyla. The sequence continues at coordinate 5,618,484 of OU745304.1, read as the reverse complement.
TGTAGCGGTCAATAGTAAGTTTAAAGTCAGTGTTATTAACTCCAATTCGTCTTACCATTTTCAGCACATTCTTTTTTCTATTGCTATTGGCTCTTTAAAATTAGAAATATTATCAGTTTATATTCCACCTCCACCTAATGGAAAATTTAATATTCAACAACTGAATGAAGCTTTCCAAAAAATATCCAGTAGAAATTACCTTATCATAGGTGATTTCAATGCGTATCACACGGCTTGGGGTTGTAGAAAAGCTGACTCTAGAGGTAAATTAATTCATGATTTTGCTGATTGTCATAGTTTGGTATGTTTGAATGATCATGACCTACGTAATACAACTTTTCCACCTTTCGGCAAAGAAGGCAATATAATTGATTTGGCCTTTGCTTCCAGGAGTATTAGTTCTAGTTGTACTTTCACTGTATCAGATGATTCTATGAGTAGCGATCACTTTCCTGTTATAATTCGTGTTCTCTACACCAAGTCTGCTCATGAAAACGTTACATCTCACACTTCTTCGAGAAATTCTTTACATTGCCTCTCAAACGTTAACTTCAATGCAATCAATTGGTCCAAATTTTCAGATTTATGCAAAGAAAAATATTCTAAGTTTGTTGTTAACTCTGATCCCACTATAGCTTACAACGATTTTATTCAAACTTTGTGTGACATTTTAATGACGTTTCCGAAAAAGACAGATTGCCAAGCCAATAAAAAACGAAAAGCTTTAGTTTGGTGGAATGATATTTGTAGTCAAGCTGTTGAACAAGCGAAGGTTGCTCAACTTTCTTATAAATTGTGTCCCAGTCTTGAAAATTATATTTTATATAAAAAATTCGATGCTAGGAAAAAAAGGACATTGTCTGAACAGAAACTTTTAAGTTGGCATAAATTATGTACTACATTCAATCGTATGACCTCTTCAAAAGTAATTTGGGAATACATTAGAAAATTTAAATTTTCTAAACAAGATTTAAAATTTAATTCTAATTTTTTTGATGAACAGTCAAACGTATTTGGATTTCTTAATAAAATAACTTCTTCCTCAATATCTGATGCTAATCCTAGCAACCTGCAATTTTTTTTTGAATTGGAAGGTTCTCCAACAGCAAAATGGTTATGCGATCCTTTTAAAATTTATGAATTAAATGCTGCTCTTCATTATAAAAAAAATACTTCACCAGGACCAGACTTTATTCCTTATAAAGTTATAAAAGCTTTATCTGAAAATGCCCTCATTATTTTATTAAACATATTTAACAAACTTTGGGAACATGGAGTAGTCCCCAAGGAATGGAAACTCCAATACGTAGTACCTATTCCTAAACCACATAAAGACTTAAATAGTTTAGAAGCATTTAGACCCATTTCCTTAACTTCTTGCTTTGCTAAATGCTTCGAAACCATGATAAAAAATCGTCTGGAATGGTTTGTGGAACATAATTGTTTCATTTCGGATCATCAGTTTGGTTTTCGCAAAGGATTAAGTGCTATGTATAACTTAGCTTGTTTAGTTGGTGACATAAAGAACAATTTCAAGGAATCGAAAGCTACGTTAGCAGTTTTTCTTGACGTTAAAGGAGCATTTGATAATATAGACCATGAATATTTAATAAAAAGTTTATCAAAATTAGGTTTACCTGGTACTTTTTTAAAATGGATTTTTCAGTTTCTGAATGGTCGTAGCACATTTGTTAAAGTCAAAAACAATCTTTATGGCCCTAAACATACTTATAAAGGCACTCCTCAGGGCTCTGTCTTATCGCCTCTAATTTTTATACTGAGTCTTATAGAGTTTTCTCGACAAATTCCAACTTCAGCTAAGTATTCATTTTATGCTGATGACTTAGTTATTTATTTAAAGTGTGATAATTTTGAGAAAGGCCAAAGTGACATGAATTCTTGCTTGAGTATAATTTCCGATCAACTAAAAAATGAATTAAAGTTAGAAGTCAATACTTTAAAAAGCTCAGTTATTTACTTTTCAAAGACAGAATTTTTAATGCCTACAATCTATTATGATAACTCTATACTACCTGTGCAGCGCTCCGAAAGATATTTGGGCTTAATTTTAGACTCACAGTTGAAGTGGAAGGAACACATTGAACAGCTTTGCAAAAAATCAGAACTTGGCTTGAACATACTGAGATCTTTGGCCGGACTCCATTGGGGATCAGACCCCAAAGTCTTAAAAACTTTATATATAATGGCAATTCGTAGTCATTTTGACTATGGCTGCATGCTATTTTCGGATGCTGACAATTATCTGCTTCGAAAACTTGATGTCGTACAGAATAAGGCTTTACGCATCATATCTGGTGCTATGATGTCTTCTCCAATTAACTCCCTGGAAGTAGAAGTAGGGGTGGTACCACTTATGGTTAGAAGAAGTTATATTACCGATAGATTCTCTTTACAGCTAGTAAGTCGTGATAATGTCGTTTTACGAGTTTTTTTCGAAAAGTGCCCTGTACATTATTTTACAAATGCTTTGGAATTTTGTTCAGTAGATTTAACTCGCTCTTTAATTAATTTAAATAATCAGTTTCAAGATATTGTTTATTGGTCTAAATTACTGCCTTGTTTTAATTTTAATTTTCATAGTTTAGTGTTTAATATTCCAGTTCATTTAACCCGCTACAAAACAAAGTTTGACTTTTTTGAATTCTTAAGTTCGAAAAAAGATTTTGGAAGGATATATACGGATGGTTCTAAAACCAAAGAAAGAACTTCTTTTGCCTTTTTTGATGCTGTAAATAATTTTGGCAAAGTTTACGCATGTAATAATAATTTCTCAATTTTTTCTGCAGAGGTATTAGCGTTGATTTACGCAGTGTTATACTTTAAGTCTAATTCTTATAATTGTAAAAAAGTTTTATTTTTATCTGATTCCATGAGTGCACTCCAAGCTATAACTAATACAAAAATTTGTGCAAATCTTAATTACCTAATTTATGTTTTAAGAAGTCACGTACATGATTTAGTTTGCAGCAATATAAATGTAGAATTTTGTTGGGTTCCTGGGCATTCAGGCATTCTTGGCAATGAAATTGTAGACTCACTAACTAAATTGACAGAAAATGTAGAAATTTGTAATTTTAAGGTTCCTTTCAGTGACTTACATATACATTTAAAACACAATATGTTAAATCGTTGGTCTGCACTATTAAATAGCTCACGATGTAGTAAAGGATAATGGTTAGCTGCAATTCAACCGGTACCTTCTACGGCTGCCTGGTTTGAAAATAGTTCTATGTATTCATGCAGACAATTCATTACCACATTCTGTAGATTACGAATCGGTCATTGTAAATTTCCTGCTCATCTTTTTAGAATCAATTTAGCCTCCAACTCTTCCTGTAATTTTTGTTCAATAGATCCATGTACCTTAGACCACCTATTTTTTGTTTGTCCAAAATTTAATATACAACGTTTAATTTTTGTATCGGAAATCCTAGAAATAATGAATGTTGTCCCAACGAATGTCCAATACCTTCTCAAAAATCAATCTCTATACCATATAATTTTTGATTTTATTTTGAACACATTTGGCTCATTGTAAATATTTTTCTCTGTTTTTTGTTTGTTTTTTGTTTGTATACTTTTTGTTATAAATATCTTCTTATGTTTGTTAGTTTAGCTTATGATATATTGTATTTTTGTTTAGTTTAAGCTGATGGTCGTGTGACCAATGCTTCAATAATAAAAAAAAAAAAAACAGAAAACGTCATTGTGTTTGAATTTTTTCTGTTTGTTTTTAAATTGTAATTTTATTAATTGCTAGCTATTGCTTGCATTGCTTACCTGTAGAGTTTCCAAAAAGAATTAACGAATTAGTTTTTATATTCCTAATGAACTAGAATGTACTTTATCACCTAAAGATGAATTTACGAAAGTGTAGATTGTGTTTAAAAGTAGGTGATTTTGGCAGCATTTTTGATGAGGCTAATTCCCTTAAATTATCAGACATGGTTATGTCTTTTATAAAAGTAAACGTAAGTAATGTATGTTAGGCATATTTTATCCAATCTATGGTGTGATTGAATATTGGAGTATAATACAAAGCCTGGTTTTAGGTACGCGAAGGCGATGGCTTACCCGATCGTGTGTGTGCTAATTGCATACAATGTTTGAGCTCTGCATATATATTTAAATTACAGTGCGAAAAACATGATAGCACTCTTCGAGCATGCCTTCTGGAGTCAGGTTAGTGTTGCCCCAACATATCAAACCACTTTGACATTTATTTGTAAATCTTTAGGTTGACTAGCATTATGAACAGTGTAGGTATTTAAAATACTTACTTGATAAAAGACACACATTTAAATAGACTCACAGTGGATATATTAAATAAAATCTTTGAAAAAATATTTTGTGCTCTTGTGCTTGCTGCCCTGATTTGTGAGGGGTAAAGCATGTAAGGTCAATACTGGCATTATACTTATACATAAGCACTAAGTAATTTCTTTTTGCTTTGTAAAAAGTAAATAAATCCTTTGCTCACATTGGATTTTCACAGATTCTTAGACTGTAGCACAAAACTGTATAAGTGAATATTTTTATTATAAAGTCTTAGAGTTAATCTAAACACTGTAATCCTTGCTAACTTATAGTTGTTTTGTTACTTACTTTTTCTCTTTTTCCAATAGGAGTTGTTTTATTCTGGTCACCCTACAATTTTACTTTAAAATTTTTGGCAAGCCTTAGTTAACTGACTAGGCAATTGAAGAGATTAACAAGCAATGCAATAATATTTATCAATGTTCTGTTAACATTTTTATTAATATATTTTTTTGTATTAAAATGTGATAATGTTATTAAATTAAAAGTCATTTAAAGAATACATTTTTTGTAATATGATTCGTAAAATTATTGTCGGTCAAGAAGTTACAAAACAATGTTTTTCTTCAGAGCCACAAATGCCAACAACACAAGCAACAGATTGCAATGACTTTATTGAAACTGACTTTCATATACCAAAGAGCTATGTTGAAGAAAGTGATGATGTTCAAAATGATAATGAGAATAATGACAATGCTCTATCAAGTAGCATCTATTATGATACTAGTGATACAGAGAGTGATGTTGACTCTGTCAAGTGTGTGTTCTGTAATAAACCTCACAATACTGTTGCTGCTCACACTTGTAATGTTGTTTGCACCATTGAACACAACCAGCTACAGAGGTCAAGCAGTAATGAAACATTAGTGGCAGAAGACCTAACTACGAGTTTTGACTCCAATGTAAACCCCATAGACCTGAACAAATCTGCACATACTATGGTGTCATGTGTACTGTGTGATGACAAATATGACCAGTATGACAGTTATGTCACACATTTAAACAAGTGCATCACTAATGTGAAGCTTCATCATTTTGTATGTCCTATTTGTCATGAGATATTTGATAGTAAGTTTGTATACCTTAAGCATTTGAAAAATAATCATTTCAACACTGAATGTTATGCTGATGATGGAGTAGACTGTGTAGACTTTGCGCCCATGGCTGAAAGAATGAAAAAACCGAAGGATGTACGCCGCCAGATCGGTTGGTCTGTAGAAGATATTTATCAAGAAGTTGAATTTAAAAAGATTGAAGATAAAAAAGCAACTCCTGCAAGTAGTCCAATCAAAAGTTTTTTTTCTAAGTTGGGCAATGAGTAAGTGCACTCTGTGTGATTTGCATGTTCCAAGACTTTCTGGAAAGCTTTTCTTTTCTGCCTATGTGATGAGGAGATTACCTTTTTCACATACTAACATTTCTGGGATGCTGAATCAATATTTAGGTATAAATAGTTAACCACTATGATATACTTATAAACAAATTGCATATTTTTTATATTAGGTATTTCATAAAGGTTTTTTTTTATAATTACAGAAGTTTTTCTAGACAAAGTACTCCAAAGAAAGTGAGTTTCCGAGGGTTGTTTGAAGCTAGTAAGAATAAAACATCGAATTACTTGCCATTTCGGAAGTATATTCAAAACTATAGAAATAAAAAGAAATTTGAATCCTACAGTCCAATAAAGAGCAAGATGCAAGTCACTACAAAAGTTAAAGCTTGTCTTCCAGAACTTGTGTCAGGTAAAAAATTGGGATTGCAAAGTTTTTTGTGTTTTTTTTTAACTATGTTTATTTTCTTTCTCAAAAATAATGTTAATAATTGAGAATCCGTTTATTATATCAAGAAAACAAAAACTCCGCACCTGTTGACAAATACGTGTTTAATTAAAACAGAAACATTTTTGTAGTTTATATGTGATATTATTTTTTTATGTGCAGATAGCGACTATGGATCTCCGAGTGGCACTTCAGAGGAGTCTTGGAAACTCAAACAGAGTTTAATTTGTGCATGTGATAAAAAAATATTTATGCTTTCTGAATGCATCTTGGTTAGTATTTTTTTAATAGTTTATACTGCTATATTAACGACGTTAAGGGTTTTCTCTTACACGTCTGCTGGACGCGTAAGGGGTTTCCCTATCGGGATCTAACTCAATTGCTTACTTCACTAGCAAAGTATTGTTACATTTTTAAATTTCCTAATGATGGTACAGGATCGCGATCGCATTGTCTCAATGATCAGCGAGTTGGGTGGTGTTGTCGCGGAGAACACCAAGATGGAGATGTTGGCAACCCATTACATAGCGGTGTTGCCAGATGACACGCTTACTGGGATGATGGTGTGCGCGTTGGCCACGGGCAAGTGGCTGCTTCATGTCAACTACATCTACGATAGCTTCAGGAACAAGAGGTTTATCAATGTAAGTTGTAGAATTAGTAATTAGACTCAACGTACAAATATGAATGCAATCCTCTGATAGAGATAATAAAGTGTCCTTAAAAAGGTACAACCGACGACTCAACGGAAAGGAGAATTTGTCGATCGTCCGTCTGTCTTTCTGCCACCATCCTTTTATCAAGTTTAATATCCAATCCCTACTAATATTATAAATGCGAAAGTGACTCTGTCTGTCTGTCTGTTACGCTTTCACGCCTAAACCACTGGACCGATTTTGATGAAATTTGGTATGAAGAAAGAACTGAACTTGGGAAAGGATATAGGGTACTTTTTACCGCAGGAAAACATCTCTATAATTTTAAAATGTGATTTTAGGAGGATCTTTACGAATGGAAACGCCATCCGAAAATTCTTGAATTGGACAACACCAGCGTTGAAATAGCTAAGGCCGCTGTTTTTTGGCATCTAGAGCTTACCGCTCTCAGCGCGAAATATCCATTCGAAGGGAAACAAATTGTTCTGATAATGAAGAAGAAATACAGGCAATATTATCAAATGGTGTTCAAAACATTGAAAGCGAAAACGATCACTTATGATCCAAGGTATGTTATCTGTAAAATAATAGTCCTTACAAATCCTACTAATATTATAAATGTGAAAATTTGTGAGTATGTGAAGATGTATGGATATTTGTTACTCTTTCACGAAAAAACTACTGGACGGATTTGGATGAAACTTTACAGTAATATAGGTTATACATCAGAATAACACATAGGGTACTTTTTATCGCGGGAAAACTCCGATTTCCACGGGAAACCGACTTCCACGCGAACGGAATCGCGGGCGGCCACTAGTATTATAAATGTGTATGTCTGTCTGTCGGTTTCTGTTTGTATGTTCCGCTTTCACGTCGAAACGGCTGAACCGACTTTTATGAATTTTGGCATATACACAGTTCAACAGCCTGGGATAAAAATTTGTGTACATAATTTTGCAAAGGGGTACAGTGAACCCTTCCGGTATCTAAGTTGCTAATGCTAGCTACTAGCTACTATTCTGCACATAAGTTAATTACAAAGTATGATACCCATTACACAAAAAACATTATAATTAAATGCAATTGTCTCAGGACCCCTGGCAGTTGCTGCTCAGCCGACTACTGTTTCGTCGATATGAAAATTATAGAGCGAGTGAAACTAAGATTTTTTTCCACACACAACGTGCCTGTATTTCCTTATCAATACATTCTAGTGTTTTTACTGAAACGAGGCAATGTAATAGATGAACACAAGTACCTATTGCAAGAATGCAACCGAATGTTGCCAGCTAATGATAATTATGTGTTCAACAACACTTGTTAGGAACAGATTTTTGCTCAAATTGCCATGTGCCTTTATATAATGTTAATTTTAACTTTTTTAGAGACTTTATATTTTAGATTTAAATGATTATGACTGTCTTATGTTAAGTATAAGGGGAACTTATATGTGTTGCATTTAAATAGGATCAGGGGGCCTACCACGTAACTAGCGTCGATTTGAACTCGACGTCGACAACTGTTTTTATTGGCTAGAGACCCGCCATTGTTAACAATTTAGCCAAAGGATAATGGGCAAAAATGTATGAACCGTGGGCCCACTTTCAATAAACACGTGTTACACATATTAAATTAAAGGTCTGTTTACAAGCAACCATTATCAGAAAGGCGCATGCCAGAATTCGCTGTGTGGTTGGAGTTATTTGATATAAAAAAATGAATTCTTTTTAGGTTATAAATAGAAGTTTTTAATTTGGTAAACCATTTTTTTTGCGAATTTGTCAACCAATTATTACAGAATCATCTATTACAGTATTATTTTGTATACGTTAAATGAAAAATAAAAAACCTATTTATATGAGAACAAAATACTAATAAATGCAATAGGCACTAGCAGATCGTCTCCAAACTGTTCAATTCTCGTACAGTAATGTTATGTTATTATGATGTTTTCATGTGATTTATAAGATTATTTAAATAGGTAAAATAAAGTAGATATAATTACAGATATAAACAACTGTTAATTTAACTAACTTAAAGATACGTACATACAACATTGCTTGGAAATATAGTTTAGATCCCATAAAAATATAGCTAGTTTTAGCGTCAAAACACTCTTTAAATATAATGCATGTTGTTTTATGTATGCAGCAATTTCTGGTCGCGCTCTTGGGAGATTATCTGACAAATCGTGTTGCTGATATGTTCCGCGAAATAGATTTTCCGTAGCTGATCAAGGTACATTTAAAAGCACATAGGTATACATATATATTTAACATAAATATACTTAATAAGAAGTATTTTTTAGACTTTATTTTGTCTCATAACTCAAAACGTACAGTTGTTACAACAAAGCTGTCATAGCAATAGTTGTTCCTATTGAAGAGACCTATTCAACGACATATATCTTATTGCTATTGGAGGGTGGGCCCAATTTGCCCATTGTCCTTTAAATTTAACAATTTAGTTACGCGGTAGGGGCACATGAGTAAAGAAACTGAACAGAGACAAAGCTTCTAAAGAGCTAGCAAAATTTATACCTATTTTGGTAGGGTTGGCACAATTGAATAAATTAAAAATATAAATGTACTTTTTTTTCAAATTTTTTATTAAAATAGGTTTTTTTTTTACAAATTACATACTCTAAATATTTTTTTTTATTACTTTTGGTTTTTAATAATTTGTTGTGTCTTTTAATCGAATGATAAATTCTAAATCTAATATAAAGTTTTTTCAAATAAACCAATGGGAAACACTCACATGGCATATGAAATGTACAATCTTGCAAACGTGCTAATATTTCATTACCAATATTAACATTTTTAATATGAAGATCAAAATATTCGCGAAATTTTTGCTCAAGCAATTCAACAAATTCAATAAAATTGTCAGGAGGTATTATCAAAAAACCTGATTTCACACTACCTTCATTAAAGTCCTTATAATGGAAAAAAAAGAATATTTTCCTATATTTTTAAATACTTTTTAAAAACTAAAACAAAAGTATTACTACGTATTATGTGAGAAACTCGAAAACAAAAACAAAACACGCACAACGTTCGAGCGTCGCGTCACGCCTGCACGCCCTGAGATTGACCACTGGCTGATCTAGTTTGAAGCGGTTTCGGCTCATACGTGACAAGCGGCCAGTGGTCACGCACACACACGCGTTGCACTTGTAGTGATGTACCTGTCACAGCGCATTCGTATGTAGCTTTGTCTCTGTTCAGTTTCTTTACTCATGTGGTAGGGGGGCAGCACTAGTAAATATTATCAGGCATAAATTTTTATAAGGGTGTCGGTTGATTAAATTTGATAAGTAATATTGGTAAATAAAATACAGTTTTTTTCCTATGGGTCAATCTGTATGGAAACGATTGTAGTAAATTTTTTCCGAATTTATTTTGACGATGACAAAGACTTTTATGGTCAACGTTCACCCAGTATAAAAATTGCCCTTTGAACTTGGTAGCTGGATCTTTTAAACTAAGTTTTGATATATGGGATTTTATTTCTTGTCTTCCGTAGATTAAGCTAATATATTTTTACAATAGGTACAATGAATTTTTACGTACTTTAAAAGTACAACAGAAAAAAGCTTAAGTCGCATCTTATGTGGGTTTTGTAACACGCCATATCCTTCACACACTAGCGACTGGTTCCAATATTCTAGGTATCTATGACCGCTATGAGTCTGTACGAGTCGATCAGAAACTTGCAATATTAAAGATGCGGTTAAGGATTAGGTAATTTATAGATAAGAATATATTATTTTAGTAAGGCTACATACAACATCTAATATTTTATATACATTCCATTTTGTTGCTAAAATATAAAATTTATGTATCTTTTACTAATTAAAAGAGTTTGTACGTTTTTAGATTTTATGAATAAATCATTAATTAATTGTATTAAATAGGTTTGACATAAAAATCCAAGACATTCTCGCAAATCAAATCGACAAGTAAGTTTTAGCTAAATGCTAAAAAAACTGTCAAAAACTAGAAAACTTAATAATTTGTTATCAGAAAACATTTTAAGTTGCTATTACCTATAGCCATATTTGTAGCATTTGGCTATAATAAATATATTTTTAAATTTTGTTTATAGCTGTAAGCAATTTTATGTATTTTATGAATTGGACTTAAGTAAATAAGTGCCATATACTGGAAATTAAGTTCAGCAAATTAATAAGGAATTGCGACCTTTATACATTAAAATGTCTGTTCCTATATATTGCTCAAGTACCTATAGAAAGAAAGAAGAATGCATTTTGCTCAGCATGTATGTTTAGTTCCTTGCCCCACACATATTGATTTAAATGTTTTCAAATTTTATGTGAAGCTAGGAAGCACAAATTTAAACTAGGTGTATGATATACAAAGTTTTATTAGTGCTTATATTTCGTTTTATATTCTAAAAGAAACTTTTACACATTCGTTTATTATCGGGGCTTTAGGAACGCAAACCTCTAATTTTAGTTCTAAGAAACTACATGTTAGTATGTAAGTAATTGAACCATATGTAATGAAATTTTTGATACAAAGGTGCTTCTTTAGTGTCGCAACCCAAAAATAATGCATAAAAAATATATGAAGTGTGTTGAAAATTAAATTTATATAGATATCGTAATCGAAATCGAAAATAACATTTGACTATATTATATTAATCGTGCTATTATTTTTAATTGCTGTAGAGCGTATCCGCTTCAGGTTGGAAACCACTATACAATCATGATTGTGTTATTCTTGTTAAAGTCATGTTGAAATTATATCTAAATCTCTTCAATTTATTCTCATGAAACGAACATCGCACGTTCTATTTAATATATTGAGATAGGAAAAGATATATTTTGAAATAAAAAACTTAAATACATAATATATAAACACTTTTATTTACACCTTTCCAGATCCATTTTGTAGTACTTTGTTAACAACACTTAAGAACTTTTGATGTTTTATTTTAGTTTCAAGATAGTTATAAATATCCAAGTTATATTCCTGTTTTCTTTCTATTAGATATACAAATAAAGGAATCAAAATTGCACCAAATTCTTCTACTTTGTCTTCCGTCAGGATATTTTCCGCAGTTTTTATCTTATTCATTACCGTTATCACTTGTTCATCCGTCAAAGGACTCTTCAGGTATTTAAACTGTAATTAATGAATAAATCAGTTAAAGTAATAACAGGTTTGGAACGTTCAGTTAAGAATTATTCTTGAATCCATAAATTGGTTTGAGTGTATTCTAAAAGCTGTTTGCACCAATAATTACGACAACCATTAAAACTTCATTAGCTGTGAAGACATAACGTACCTACATCTAAAAAAAGTCGCTTGCTATATGCTGTTTTTGTGAGCTACCAATAACTTAAGAAACAAGACACGCGATAGGTAGACAGGAACTCTAATAATAAAGTTTATAGAGGTTTTCAGTTTCTAATTTCTTTCTAGTGAAACCCTAAAAGTTAGCGTGCTTACGAGGGTGTGGCGAGAAGAATAGATACGGTAAGCTGCAAAAGTGCATACAGAGTTGACAATTATTATGGCATCCAGTTGTCACATTCACACACACTAACGTAAATAAACTACTATTTTACTCTGTGATTTTACTTAAAATAATAAATAATTTGTAACATTTAATGTTAATCTGTGTGTAATTTGTCTTGTACGCAAGCAGTTATAGACCTTACACTCTGTATGGACTTTTGCAACTGACCGTAGGTACCTACATGTACTTACTGAGAGCATACAAAGGTTGATAGGCTTTATGACGGGAGGAGTTCAGGAATGACTAATCTAGGTGCTGTAGCTGGTATCTTTTATAACAATACGTCAGCTGTAAGCCCCTCAAATAAATTTAAATAAATAAACATACGGTTTAAATGAAAACACAAAAAAGACACGAGAACCAAAAATCTATAAGAAGGTAGTTGTAGGTATTTCTAAAAGTTTTGTCTACTTTTAATATATCCTATGTAATAAAAATAAACTTACCCTGAGAATATACACGAAGTTTGTGTAGCAGTTTAAAAGACATTTCCACGATGTGTCGCAGTGGTTGCTTCCCTGCGCCAACGTGATGAGGCATAAAGCGTCGTGGATCATGCTCAATGCAACTTCTGAGTCAATCTGCACAAGACTATCCCATATGTGATACCACTCTTGTTCTGATGTAGAACACAATACCTAAAAAATTTACATCTATGGTTTAGACTATTTTCCGTATTCTTATAGGAATTGTATTAAGAAGTCTATAGGCCTACTGAGTCCATCATTAAACAGCTAGTTATAGTACATGCTCTCTAGTGAATTTAATTATCTTACTTGTGAAACCCAAGCAGTCAATTCTTGCAAATTATTTTTTTCATTTACTGTTTTTCCTGTTATAACTTCAACATAATTTGTGCCAGGTGGATTCCATATTTTCTTGTAATAATACATATTTAGAGGATCAAGGTTCTTCAGCTTTGATTTTAACCATACAGCCTCATTTTCTGAAAAAGTTTATATTATTTGTACCAAGCGATTTATGATACGAGCATTTTGTGTGATTTCAAGGGCTTACCAGGTAAGGAGTCTTCATAAGTGTTTATTAGAGACATTTGTAAATTTATTACTTGTTGCAGAGTTTTCGGCTTCAAATCGTCGTAAGTGTCTATTCGCCATCTAACGACATTCATTATTTGAGCATACATTGCCAACATTGGAGCTCTGTATTCGAGCAGTTCTTCAATCGTGAAGCCATCTTGTAAAAGTCTACATTGGCTATTTATGAGCCTGATATTCTTATCTATGAGACCCTTGTGAAGCTTTGGCATGATGATAAGAAGCAATAGTTTGCTGGTAGGAATCACATTACTACTTTTAAGACTACATACAAATTGTAGTAAATTATTGGTCTTTGCATCTGTATCAAGGACTGCATCTAGTTTATCAATGGTTACTTTCACAATGCAAGGTTCCATGTCAGAGCTATAGTAATGGGTTTTAAAATCGTCGAGCAATTCTATAAGCTGTAACATTATGTTTCTCTGATGCGCATTTTCAATTGCAACATCAAATATCTTGTTGTAAACTTTTTTAGGATTCTGTAAGAATAGGCACAGGACATCAGTGAGAATTGCTTGAGGTGAAACAATTAGTTTATTGAAAGTTTCAGTCATATAATAGCTCAACTCTTGAGATTCAAGTTCATCTGTAAGCTTATTATTACAGTAGTGCTCTTTTAGCAATTTTTGTTTTGTGGATGGGCTGCATTTCTCGAATACCTTTATAAGCCAAGTTTTAAGTCTTTCTTTGTTTTCAATTTCTGTTTTGAGTGAGTTGTACAAGTTTAAGAATATTTTTTCTTTGTGTTTCTCATCTATTACATCTAAGTTGCAAATAAGTAGTTCCATTAGGGAGATATCTTCTACAACATTATTTCTGCTCACTAAGGCATGAATCCATTGTATTTTCTCTTCTCCATTTATTGTACACTTTTTTATGATTGTTTCTCTATCAGCATTGTTTACTACATCTTTAATTTCTTCAGGTTTTCGTGCAATCTGTTTTAACATGGCAACTATGGGTTCATTTGATACTTTTTCAACAGTGAGAAGTTTTTCCCGTAATTTAAAGCAAAGTTCCCCAACAGTTTGTTGCAAACTCTGCCCATTTTCCTCAAATTCACTCCAAGCACAGTAGATATCAACACTGACCTCCATTACTAAAAGTTCACATATCTCTAATAATGCAGCATTACATTTGTCTAAGTGTTCTAAAATACTTTTATCTGCTGTTTGTATTTGGCAATTAACAATATCTTTGGCAATGTGATCTCTATTGTATGTTAGAGTGTACATATGGTAACTGTTACTGAGTTTTGCTTCAATGTTACCTGTGTAGAGCTGAAGACAATTATAAATAACATTAATCAATGTACAAAGGGTTTTTCCACTATGTTTGTATTTATCATCTTTATGAAGATTTTCAAGTTTGCCAGGGTTTGGTGGTTCTGAAAAGTATTTAGCACATTTTTGGAAACAACTAAACATATCTTTAAGAATGCAGAGACTCTTCTCTGAATTCAGATTAAAAAAATTAAGTCGACAAATGTTGAGGTACAGTGCTTCACATATTATCTGTAGCTTGGACAAGCTTTCAGAGGGTGTTGAGTATTTAACATTGGTTAAAGCTGCTTGTGCCACTTGAAGTGCTAGTTCGGGTGCGCAAAATGAAATGATCTCTTTAACAAAGGGATCAAGATTGAGGTTCCACAGAAGCTCGCATAGTAAGCATTTCGGAATAGTAGGAACAGTCCAGATGATAAAATCTATTCCATCAAATTCAACTATTTCTTCCAGAATGGGAAAATCTGAATTAAGAATTAAATACAAAGCAAATTTGCGCAGTATAGGTATGTCATCATTGGTTGTATTTAAAACATCTATATTTGCATTCTGTAAGAAACATCTTACACTTTCGATTACAAATTTTATTTTGTCTTCATTACCTGAAAGATCAAAAATATGTTTAAAGATTATGTCTACAGCAAGGTGCAGTACAGTGCACAGTGTCGAAAACATCAAGTATTTTGAAAATTATACATAGGTAATTCCAAGAGCACTGTAACATTAAACATTGTTTCCAATACTACAAGTAAAAAAATTTTCTTTGATATTTAGTAATGTAACTACAAACACTGTTAGGTATTAAACTGAAACCACCAAAGAGGTGCCTCACTTTTTCTATGTTTACTAAAATAGTACCATAAAAATTACTATTTCTGCACCAGTTCTAGGCAGTTTACATTATACCTTTCAGAAAATAAAAGGAATAAGCAAAAAATATATGATGTACCTACGCTGAATGTTTAGGCATTGTTGTTTTGCAGGGGAAAGCAAAGTAGTGGGTAATACTATGTATAAACAACTTATTACATATTTTTCAAAACAAATAATTCACTGACAATCAATGTAAATGTAACCCTAAAAGTGATAATGTAAGAGTTAAAGGATCCTTGCAAATGCATGCTAGCATTGTTTTAAAAGTTATTTATAAAAGGTTAAGTGTGGTGCCTGTACATAAATGCAATAATACTTTAAATACAACATACCGCCTTTAGCCGACAATTGAGAAAATTGATAAACATTGTCGGATGATATGAGTACCCCCTGGAGAGCAATTAAATCAGGTGTGAACTCCATTTGCGTTCTAATAATATTACTACGCTATCGTAAAAACTCAACAATATCCAAAAGTAAATCAATCAAAACAAAACAAACACACCGGCGAACAGACAGTGTTTCCAACTCTCAAAAATATATATCCCTTACGACACCTAAGTGAGAAACATCATTTACAGTCCGGCCACCGAGAGAATGCGTTTCTGACACATTGTGTTTGAAATAACGAGGTATCTTTGTAAGACCGTCTACTAAAACAAAAAAAAGTCATCTATATCTACCCTACAAACAAAAAATAAGTAATAAAACGACATTAAGTCACAGATTTTAAATTGTAGTCCCTAACCTATTTGTAAATCCCGTTAAAACAAGTTATTAATTACCAATTAAAGTAGTCTCTAGTGGAGAAATTTGTCACGTTTTCTACCCAAAAATAAATACGTGTCATAAAAAACCACAAAAATTTTACAATCCTAATAAAGAGTTAAAGACCAACTACTTTCTTTACATATTTAAATTTTGTTGGAAAACTCTAAAGTTCGTAACCCTGTGCACAGAGTACATCACTTGTCGGTCGGAACCTTTACTATACTTGGCGTTATTTAGTTCTAGCATCATTCTATTGTTTTCGGTAGAGAAGTTCAGGATTTCTGGGCATGACTGCATGTTGATTTCCCTCATGTCTTTGAGAAATTCCAGCAATAAGCTTTGTTTGTTTTGTTTTCTTTTAACTTTGCTAGACGCGCTACATACCTTCAGTTTTATGTGTGTGATTTATTTGTACAGTTAAAGTAAACTGCTTTTTTATGATAATTTTAGCGACTGTAGAACTGGGGGTCTACCGGGAGTTGACGGTCGTATCTTTCAACTTATCGCAATCGCGAGTTTGACACTGGGACTTAAGACTTTTCAAACGATTTTTTGTGTGTTCGCGATTGTTATGTCAGAAACACTCTCAGTTTAAACTATACAAATTATCTTTTCATATTTTAGTTAGATCTGAATTAAACTGTACAGATCCTCTGCTTTACATACTGATAAAACTGCGCGCATTAGAAGTTTTTCTGTTTTTTTTGTAACGGGGTTTTTACGTTTAAGCGTCTGATTTTGAAACCATGATTTTTGCGTGTAGTTTTGTTTATGAAATCAGTTCTAAAATGAATAAAAAATCTTTTCTATTCTTCTTCCAGCTTTAGTTATTAATTATTTTCAATTCCTCCTTTTTTTAACACAAATGGTTTTCTTACCTTAAATCTCGTTTAACTACTCTAGCTCTCTAATTAACGCGCTCTCTCTCTCTACTATTTAGATTGGTCTGTGCTGTGTGAGTGATAATCAACGTTGCCAATTTATGGGGAATTCCCCAAATTGTGGGGAATTTCAAGTCGTGTGGGGAATGTGTGGGGACCGCTGTCATGTGGGGAAAATGCGGGGATTCCCACAATTTACCCAAAGCCCCATAGAATTTGACAATCGGCAGTTTGAAGTTTAAGTTTCACAATTTCATCTGTGCTGCGTTCAGAACATACACCCGGGGTGCACCCCGACGCGCTCCAAGCCGTTCAGAACATCGGAGAAATGTCACTCTGACTGACAGGAGTGAAAAAACGAGGGGATGTTTTAAAATTTAATCCGTCTAAAATCATGTTATCTACACGTTTATGGCAAAAAACTGCATCTAGTTCTGATGGAAATAAATAACTACATTAATATTAATGAAATATTATTCAATCTGGCTTCTTTTCTGTAGATAATCTATGTGGGGAATTTGTGGGGAATTCGAAGTTTATTCTCCCCAAATTTGGGGAATTTCACTCCGATTTTTAGGGAATTTGGACTACTAGCATTGGCATCACTGGTGATAATCACTCACACAGAAAAAAAGCTTGGGCGGGCTTTTTGAAAAGTTGCGTAATTTTTTGAAAAATTTGAAAAATTAGTTATTATTAACTTTTAGATATTTTCATTGACACATAATTAATAAATAAAAGTCTTTTTATAAAAAATTGATATGGAGGACCCAGGGGGCTCGTCCCCTGGGAAACCCGGCAGAAAGCGGCCGCGGAGGCCTACTACTCCGTCCGCCGACCATGTTCTTGAGGATTCGCTGTACATTCCTTACACCAAGCCCGGTTACAGACGTCTCTTTCCGGAAAAATCCTGCTCTCAAGAATACGTAGTGTTTACTGAAAGCACCAATGAGGGAAACATAGGAAATAGAAATCCACTGACTCTAGCGGGTCTTTTCAAAGAAGAAGTTAAAGGAGTGACAGGAATTAAACGAATTTCTGCAAATAAAATTGGTATAACTTTTACCCAGGCAAGTAATGCCAATAACTATTTATTAAATGAAGAATTCCAGAAGCGACATAGTCTTAAAGCTTTCATCCCAGCAAGGAGCATCGAAAAGATCGGTGTGCTGAGGTATGTACCCACTAAAATAAGTAATGAAGATCTCTTCAAAAAATTAATATCTTCTTCAGAGATTATCGGGGTGAGAAGGTTCACCAAGAAAGTTGATGGTAAAATTAAACCATTTCAAACTGTTTCAGTAACTTTTCTATCTAATACTTTGCCAGAGTCTGTATCCTTAGATATTTTTACCTATAAAGTCTACGAATATAATCCTCCATTATTACAATGCTTTAAGTGCTTTAAATTTAATCACCATGCTAAAATCTGTAAGTCCCTACAAAAATGCTCAATCTGTGCTAAGGATCATCATTATTCAGAATGCCCCAATGATCAGGCATTACATTGTGCTAACTGCGGTGGCCAACATCTGGCTATATCACGTGACTGTCCAGTGAAACAAAAAAAAATATTAGACAAAAAAAATAAAGTTACATATGCCAACGTTATCAAAAATACTGACCATACCTACAGTTTAGCTCACTATGACTCAGACTTTCCGTCTCTACCTAAAAAAATTATTAAACCAAAAGAAATAACAACTGAACAGATTATAGAAGGTATATTGAAGAATGACAACATCTTAAAATCTCTTGTGGCAACATTAGTAAACTTAGGTAACAGTAATAAAAAAATGACTACATCAGTCATAAAAGAAGTTTTGGTTGATAATTTGAAAAATGGATAATTTTTTAAAAATTTGTCAATTTAATATAGAAAGCCTTAATAGTAAAAAGCCACTTTTGAATACTTTTCTACAAGAACATGACATTGATATATGCCTATTGAATGAAACTCATCTCAAAAATAATATACATTTCAAAATATCTGGCTATAATTTTATTTTCCAAAATGGCCCTAATGGTCATGGGGGAGTTGGTATACTTATTAAAAATCATTTCAAATACAATAGTGTAAATATGCCTTATTATGATGATCTACAATCTGCAGCTATAGTTCTTAAAACTGACACAGGTAATATATCTATTATCTGTTCTTACAGCCCACCTAGACCAGGGCGATTTAAATCAAGACAGCTTAAACAAATTATTAATAGTTTACCTAAACCTATTTTAATATCTGGAGATTTAAATGCACATCATGTTGCATTTGGGTGTATCTCAACTAAACCAAGAGGTACAGATGTATATGATTTGTTAGATGAATGTGATCTATGTATCTTGAACTCAGGAGCTCCAACCACTGTAGGTAGTGCACGAAATAGCCAGTCTTCTATAGATATTACTTGTGTTAGTCCCAACATTGCCCCACTGTGTCACTGGAGTGTTCATGACGATCCAATGGGCAGTTATCATTATCCCACTTTAACTTCTATTCAGCTGTCGCCAGAAACTTTTGAGGTAAGTCAAGCATCAGAAAGATTTCTTTACAATAAAGCAAACTGGGAACTTTTTACATCTGAAACAGAAAAAGCATTCAAATCATTCTCCATAAACTATAGTGATCCATTACTATCATATAATGAATTCTGTGATATGCTAAATACAATTAAAGAAAAATCTATTCCAAAACTTAAAACAACTTCTTCAACAAATATGAAAAAACCTGTTCCCTGGTGGGATAATGAATGCTCAGAAGCAGTAAGAAACAGTAAAAGAGCACTTAATTATTATAGACATCATCCTACTATAGATAATTACATTAATTATAAAAAAACTGATGCTAGTAAAAAAATACTTTTAAAAGAAAAGAAAAAGAATGGTTGGAGAAATCTCTGTGAGTCATTTAATAGATACACACCTGTTGCAGTAGTATGGAACTATATCCGCAGATTTAAAAGAACATCCTCTAATGTACAACCAAAAAATAATGAATGGATTCCATCTTTCTTTGATAAGTATGCTCCAATTAATCCACCTGAAAAATATATAGATATTAAATTATTAGACACTTATTTTATACAAGAGAGTAATTCAACAAGTGCTTTTATAAGTAATCCCTTTACATGGGAAGAGTACCAGTCAGCCGTCAAATCTAGGAAAAATACAACCCCAGGATTAGATGACATTCCATATAAACTTTTAAATTATTTACATGAAAATGCACAAAAAACATTACTTAATATTTACAATATACTATGGTCTAAGGGACTTATTCCAGTTTCTTGGAAAACCCAATTGATTATACCCATCCTGAAACCAGACAAACCAGAAAATGAATTTAATTCTTACAGGCCTATATCGCTGTCATCTTGCATAGGAAAAGTATTTGAATACATGTTAAAAGTTAGATTAGATTGGTATGTAGAAAGCAATAATATCTTACCAAATGAACAATATGGTTTTCGTAAAGGCAAAAGTTGTGCAGAAAGTTTTGTAGCATTAATATCAGACATTAGACAGTCATTTTATTCTTTTTCTTCCACTGTTTGTGCCTTTCTTGATGTTCAGGGGGCATTTGATAATGTTGATCCGTCTATCCTTGTTAGTGTCTTAATTGACATAGGTATACCAGGTAAAGTCTGTAAATGGATTTTTAATTTTTTATATAACAGAACCATGTATGTAAAACATAACAATATTTTATATGGTCCTAGAAGTGTATATAAAGGCACTATGCAAGGTGCCACTATATCACCTCTTCTATACAATTTATACACATGTCATCTAAATAGATTTATTTCTGAGCATACTAATGTAAAATATCTCCAATATGCAGATGATCTTGTAATATACAGTAGTCATAAGGATGTCAATATTGCAGTAAATAATTTAAATAGAGCTTTAGAACAAGTACATTATTACTATAAAGATAAATTGAAATTAACTCTTAGTTCGGAAAAAAGTGAAGCAATGATTTTCTCTAAAACATATTCTAATAGCTTATTTAATGTAAAACTTCACAATAATATTTTAAATTGGACTGATAACAAAAAGTTTTTAGGGGTTCACCTTGACAGTAAATTGCTTTTTCAGAATCATATAGAACAGATAATTAAATGTGCCTGCCGAGGGCTCAACATAGTTAGATCTTTGACAGGTGTACACTGGGGATCAGATCCCAAAACTTTATCAATGCTTTATAAAAGTCTAGTTCGTAGCCACTTTGATTACAGTGCCTTAGCTTATTTTAATTGCAATTACAACTTATTGAGAAAATTAGATATTATTCAAAACAAAGCACTCAGAATCATAACTGGTGCAATGTGTTCTACCCCTATACATGTTATGGAGGCAGAAGCATGTATACCCCCACTAACTTTAATAAGACTAAGAATAGCAGAAAGATTTTGTTTAAAAGCAATTGCTTCCAACAACAGCCATGTAATGAATAGAATACTTCCAACAATTCCATCACACAACATTCAGTTAGGTCCATATATAGACAACACAAACATAATTTCAAAAAAACTCCCTGAACTTTTGAGAATTAGTCTACATATTCACTTTATTTTAGGCAAAAATATGTTTAGAGAAAATCATTGGCCCTTATATAATACAGATTTTAATGCTCTAATGAATGATGTAAAAATACTTAATTCAAATATTACAAATCAAATAGACCTTCTGAATATTACTGACAATACTGGATATAGAATTTACACTGATGGCTCGAAAACCGCAAGCACTGTCACATCAGCATATTATGATCCCCAAAGAAAATATAAAAAATGTATTAAAATAGACTCCAAGTGCAGCATATTCAGTGCTGAATGTTATGCCATATATAGCTCTCTTATCTATATCTCTCATGTCAATTGTAACAATTTTTTAATCCTTACTGATTCACTTAGTGCTCTCACTGCTTTGGAAAATAAGATGTTAAAATTTAGTACTAATCACTTGATTTACAAAATTAAACAATTATTATATGATATGTCTCTAAACAGTAAATTTGTAAAATTTATGTGGGTACCTTCTCACTCCGGTATAACTGGCAATGAAGAAGCAGATAAGGCAGCAAGAGGTGTACCAGATGAAGACCACAGTGACTCCTGGCACATACCATTCACTGATCTACATGCTCCAATGAGGGAATACCACAAGAAAGTTTTTCAAGAGTACTGGATGAAAGTATCCACTGATAAGGGAAGATGGTACTACCAGATCCAAAAGGTACCGCCCGCCCAACCCTGGTACCATAAGATTTCAGGACCCAGAACATTTATCACGAACATCAACAGGATGAGGTTTGGCCACAGCCAGGCCAAGTCGCACCTGAACAGATTACAACTAAGCAACACCGGACTTTGTGACGAGTGCCAAGAAGAGGAAGACCTTATCCACATCGTGCTGAAATGCCGAAAATACGTTATACAAATATACTGGTCCGAAATTGCTGTCAGCGCGCTTTCTGCACTATTTGCGTGCACACGGTCGGTCCTTTAATCCGAACGTTTGCACACTCTGAGCGATCTGACGTCATTAGTGACGTCATCGTTCAGTGCTAACGATGCAAACAAAAGATAGGTAGTGCACTGTGTGCAGCAATGTCAGATGAATGTCAGGCAATGTCAAACTGACAACTGAATACTTTAATTTGTAAGATCTAAACTTTCGGACAAGTTTTGTTGAACTAATATTGTTTAATGTAAAGATATTTAGCAGATTCATCGGGAAAACCTCAACATGCAATAATTCTGACCCATATTAAACCACCTGTCATTTTGACAGAACGTTCAAGCATATGTTCGTACCAACAAGTGGACTAAATTGATTTCAGTGCTAACGTTTGTGAGTAATGATATCTTTTTATGTCCACGCATTTGCACGCTTACCAACGTTTTCACGTATTCGATTAAAGGACCACGACAAAAGACAGACACTTTTCGAAGAAATTGACATTGACATCGGTGAATGTGAAAGTGACAATACTGTGACATTACTCCATTATCTCTTATCCAAAACTTTATTTTATAAGCCTTTATTTAAATTTCTGTTTTCTATTAGTATTAAGTTGTAATTTAAATAATTTTATTTGTTAAAAAGTTATAATGTAGTAGTATGTAAGTGGCTAAAAGGTCATGTGCCAGGCCCGTAAAATAAAATATTAAAAAAAAAAAAAAATCACTCACACAGCACCACAGCACTCACTCAGTGATTAAATAAATAAATACTATTTGCCCGGCGGCTACAAGTTTTTTGAGATTTGTTTCAGACATATTAAATAACAAACATAAATTAATGATTTATTAAAAAACTGTTGCAATCCCATGGTTATTAAAGGTACTTGAAATACAGTCTCTATAATTTAAGGATACTTTTTACATTCCAATATTTTTATGTTTGTTCCTTTTCAGTAATGCAAATTTAAATGACAGAAAAGTTATCACATAATGGAAGCAAAATGATATTTTACAAAGTGTTTGGTATAATATGTTTTTCTAGTCTTCCATTTATATTCAGTTTAAATGGAGAGTTTGTATTTGATGACTCTCTGGCTGTGTTAGAAAACAAGGATGTTACCTCAAATTCATGGTTGAAACCATTTCGAAATGATTACTGGGGCACAAATATAAAAAATATCCTAAGCCACAAGTCTTATAGACCACTTACAATTATCAGTTTTAAGTATGGCTTTCTTTTATTATTTTTTTCTGTTTAGTAATTTTTTTGAAATTAATTTCATTCCTTTTCTTAAATCTGCAGGTTAAACTATGTCTTCAATGGGAAAAAATTATCAGCTACTCATTTTAAAGTTATAAATCTCATATGCCATGTGATATCAAGTTTGTTGTCATGGGCTGTATTTGATGCAATATTGAGGGATTCAACCAGAAAACAGTGTTTCAAATGGAAGAATATGGCATATCAAAGTTCATTATTGTTTGCTGTTCATCCCATCCATGTTGAAGCAGTATCTGGCATTGTTGGAAGAGCAGACATATTAGCTGCTATTACATTTTTCTTGACATTTTTGTTCTATAGAAATGCAATGAGAAGTCCTTATTTAGCCCCAATTTACCTAAGTATGACATCATTATTGGCAGGGATCTCCATGCTTTTTAAAGAGAATGGAATAACTGTTTTAGTAAGTTGCCTACATTAATGATTTATATTTACAACTACATAAAGTCATATATTTTTTCTTTACTATCATATTTTCTTTTCAGGGTTTCTGTATAATGTATGAGATTATAAATTTATTGAAACACAAAACTTTCAATAATAATATAGTTGTAAAGAGTTCAGTTCGAATTCTTTTCATTGTGATATTTACATTAGTACTTTTGTATGCTAGATGGACTCTAATGGGTGGTACCAAACCTCTTTTCAAACAGTCTGATAATCCAGCCTATTTTAGTGACAACCTACTTACTAAGGTAATGTACATTTAAATAATTGTTTAGAATCTTTGAAGTGTTCCTTAACTCCAGAGCCTGTTAATATAATGTATTGAAAACTAAATTTTTAAAACTTTTTGACTTGTTCTGTAAGCTTAAAGTGATATAAAATTTTATTTTCAGGTTTTGACATACAACTATATATATTTTATGAATTTGCTATTGCTAGTGTGGCCATATTGGCTGTGCTATGACTGGTCTATGGGATGCATACCACTACTTAAGGATATATGTGATTATAGAATAATATTTATTATAATAATGTACTTGTATGCAATTATGGTAGTGTTAAAACTGAGCAATACAAAAGTTTCTGCAACCCATAAAAGGTATGTGTGTCTTTTAACTGAACTATTAATTAATCTTACCTTACTTTAAGGAAATTTTGTATAATAAGTGACACTTATACCTAAGCCTATGTTTTCTTTAAACTTGAATTTATCAATGAATTAACTCAGCTAATTTGTTTATAACAAGATTTTATAATTTAAAACAATAAAAATAGATTTTCTATTTTGCAATATTTATTTCCTTCCAGTAAATAAAATTGCATAATATGTCTATGTCTTTTCAGAATAATGTCAATAGCTTGTTTGCTGCTGGCAATACCATTCCTGCCAGCAGCTAACATATTCTTCCCCGTTGGGTTTGTGATTGCTGAACGTATTCTGTACATACCAACAGCTGGGTATTGCCTTTTATTGGTATTAGGGCTAAGAAATATTCACCACCTGCAGTTCGCGCGAAGGCTTAATGTAAGTAAGTTCTTGAATATTAAGCTAATACCTTTTCCTTGACATACATTAATTTTGTTTTATTTTAAATAGACAAAAATCCACTTAATTTATGCAGGAAATAGTAGTGTCATCATGGGGCTTTGTCCGATCTTAAAATCCCAATGTTTTACCTACCATATAGTTCATAACATCCACTGTAGCCAAATACTTGAAAACACCCAGAGTCCTCACTTTGATTGACTAGTGTCATCACAAATCATAAATGAATAAGCGAAAATAAAAATAATCCTTATAATGTCTATAATTGCTTTTATCTTGCTCCGTTTGGTCGGAGCGGGCGAGGACTAATTGTGAATCTATGTATAAATTATTTTTTCTTATAGGGCACTTATACAATTTTGTTACAGGTCTTAAAACCTACGCCCCTGTTTTTTAAAAAAAAAATATATCCTACAATACAAGGCCGCTCCAACATAAGACTTTTAATAAGTTAGTTAATCTTATGGTTACTAAAAGGGTAAGCCGTTAAAACCAAATCGAACGAGTTACCCTTTGAAGTGGTAATCAAAATGAAGAGGTAACTTCTTTGATTTTGGTTACCCACACAACTCGATCGTTAGGGTTACCCCTTCATGGCGCTAAGTTCATGAACGAGTACTCGATCGAACGGCTTAAGCACCTATTTTTATCCTGTTACCACCTCCGTGCGGTCGTAAGACCGCTGTTAGGTAATTGCGTTGATTTTAGGATTTCAGTTAAAAAATTAAAGTCCCGTTGCATAACATGCAACTTTATACGCATCTATCTATCTATCGGGAAATATTTATTTTAAGGAAGGTTTTTGCATCTGGCTCTTGCTTGATTATACATCAAGAAATGACATCTGATGTGTAAAAAATGAAACTTCATTCAAAGAGATTCGAATTTGAAACAAAATACAAAAGATATAAAAATTTAGACATAAAAAAGTATCTAGCAAAAAGTTCGAATGTTAACTGAACTCACTGTTCTAACCCTTTTACACTCATGAAATTCTAGTACATAAAATTAATTTTGCAGCGCCGACTGTAACTTTTACCTCCAAATTTGGAACCGAAAAACAAAAGCTAAAAAGTATCTGAAGTTTAAAGACATAGTTTCTTACACACTTAAGCGTTCCTGGTATAATTTTGGACGATTAGAAGAATTAAGCGTATTTTTTATATTTCGTTCCAATCCTTGTTCAAAGAATTCTCATCTCTATTACATAAAGCATAAAGTTGGCATTTTTACTTTGTCCCGATGATTGTGACTACCCTGGGCGTATTATTATATCTGTGCCTGGGCGCTTCGTTAGCGATAGCGCTATGGTTGATGCGTAATTTAAGACGCATTAAATGCGACTTTCTATAAGTCTTTCTGGACGCTTCGATGAATGAGAGCCACGTGAATGTCCCGGGGAATGTGATGACACTGGAAGATATGATGAACATGGTGACTCTAGGTGTTTTCAACTATTTGGCTACAGTGGTCGTCACGAAGACTATGATGCTGACTTTACCTATCTATATTTATTAAGTTTAAGAACCAAATTTGAAAGAAATGTTTTTAATATGTACAAGATTTAAGATCATTTTTATTTCCAGGCCAGCTTCGTTTTTTGGTTCATCCTAACTTTTTATTTATTACGAAGTTGGCAGAGGGCGTATGACTGGCAAACTGAGTACAAATTGTTCAATAGTGCCCAAAATGTTTGCCCTCTAAACGCGAAGGTGCATTACAATATCGCAAAAGTAGCTGCCGCGGCGTCGCAGCAGCAATGTGCTTTAGACGAGTATAAAGAAGCTATCAGGTACCAAATCCTAGATCGAATAATAAAGTAGTTTTTCGCCTTGTGGTTTTACCCACTGTTAAATGACTTTTGCCGAGGGAACGAGGTATTTTCCCGGGGTAAAAAAACCCAAAAACACACTTGTGTTATTTTATAGGTTATATTCTATAATTTTTTTTGAATCGGATCCTTATTTTATTATAACAGCAAAAAAAAGTAATTGTTATAAGCGTTTTTGTGACATGTTAAATAAATAAGTAACTAGTGGCCGCCTGAGACTCCGTTCGCGTGGAAGTCGGTTTCCCGTGGGAATACGATTTTTTCCCGCCGTAAAAAGTACCCTATGTGTTAATCTGATGTATAATCTATACTACTGTTAAGTTTCATCCAAATCCGTTCTGTAGTTTTTACGTGAAAGAGTAACAAACATCCATACATACTCACAAACTTTTCAAAATAAGTTTTTATGAGAACGAGATCTTAGAAACTGCAGTGATAATTATTAATGTTTTTGTTTTATGCAGATTACATCCTGAATATTCAGAAGCAATGAATAACTTGGGTAATTTACTCAAAGATAGTAATTACCTCATTGAAGCCGAGTTTTACTTTAGGAAGGCTTTGCAGTACAAGTAAGTGTTTAAAATAAGAACTCAAATTTTCCGTCTATGTTTTTTTCATTAGTCTGTATCTTGCTTTTACTATACCAGCCGGCCGAGTTATCTGCTAAGATTATTAATTTTACTACTAATGCGGTCGATTTAGGTATAACGTTTCCAGTTTTTTCCTTTCAAGTTATTCATGAAAGTAGATGAGATCCTAATTTGGAAGTTAAAGTGATTGGTTTCCACAGACCAGAATCTGCAGCCACTTGGATGAACTTGGGTATTGTACTAGCGAGGTTAAGGCGGTACAATGAATCGGAGTCTTCGTATAGAAGCGCACTGCGTTATAGAAAGAACTATCCGATGTGCTACTACAATCTTGGGAATATGGTACGTACTATAGGTTTGCAGTTTTGTGAATACCATCTCTTACAGGATATAACGTAGGGTTTTTTATTATTTCGTCTAATTTTACAATGACTGTAATTTTTTTGTGTGTCTTTAATTTTTCAATTTTACGTATGAAACAATGATTGAATAATTATAAGATAAGTTTAGAGGGTTTTCAAGCTTTAGCAAGCTTGACATTTCCGCATTTAGTAAGAGTAAGCAAATTAAACCAACAAGAATTGTAGTGATTAGGTATTAAAAATATACTGCTATTACTTTCTGCTCGCCGCAACAGTGATGTGTAAGAGAGATAAATTGTAAACGAAACAAATTATGCAGTTGCAATTTTGACTCCTTGTAACTTTTTAATTTCAGTACCTCGAAAAGAATAAAACAAATGAAGCTATGGAAGCGTGGTTACATGCAATAAAACTTAACTCAACCCATGTATTGGCTTGGACCAACTTACTAGCATTGCTGGATAATACAGGTTATTTTATTTCCTACATTTAGACTTAGCTAAGCTATTTCACTTGATATTATACACAATGATTCTTTGGTGTATTTAGATCCAAAGTTAAGATGTCCATAAAATTGTTGTTTATATTTAAGTAAGATTAAAAAAGGTGATTACAACATTTATGTGGGTGTTATATTTAGGCATTTTCTAAATTTTGCATATTTTAAAATACATAGTTTTCGGGTGAAAAGTCATTAAAAAAAGAATAAACGATCTTATAGAAAATCAAATTACATACATAACGTGGCGGCGCGGTAGCTGAGTGGCATTAGACCGGTTATCTAAAGGTCCTGGGTTCGATTGCCAGTCGCGCAATGCTCAGAAACCCGCGTTCCTTTTTCCAGTATCTATAACTTTCAAATTAATAAATTAACATTGTAAATGCTAAACTAAAAATAAAATTACATACACTTAACCATATTTTAAAATTTTAGATCAACTAGAAAAAGCAATGGAGCTCATTCCTCTAGCTTTGTCCGCGTTGCCAGAATCAGCGGCTGTGAACTTTGCAATCGCCAACATTTACGGAAAGCAAGACATGTTTGTCGAAGCTGAGAAATACTTCAGAAAGTCTATACAGTTGTTCGGTACACCACAAGCAATACATTATTCTAATTTAGGTTAGTACTTTAGTTAGTATTCACTAAGGTTAAAAATGAAAAAGATACTTTAAGTTTCAATTTCTCAATGAATGGAAAAGTTTTAAAATATCGTTAACTCTTTTGAGAATATTTTATTTATGTAGCATCGAACTTAAAATAATGTTTTTTTCAGGTGTCCTATACCATCGATGGAAAAAGTTTGACCTCGCCGCTGAAATGTATGAGGAGGCGTTACGAGTAGATCCTACCTTTGAAAGTGCTCGCAGAAACTTGCGCAGGCTAAAAAAAGTATAATTAGGGCAGGAACAGTAGTAGCCTTGTTCAAAACAGTGGTTGGTGAGACAAAAGTGAAATATTCAGAATATAAGAAATTAATTTATTAAAACAGTGTACTTACGTCTTATGGTGGATCCACACCACCCGGCGGCATGTGCCGACGGCCGTGCCGCCGGCCTGGCCGCTGGCGTTGTGCGCGGCATCCACAACAAAGCCGGCGGCCACTTTGCCGCACGTTGCCGCCGGCAGCGCAAGATAGCTCAGATAACAGTTATAATGATCAGTCTTCAGACTCTTATAGAACTGAATGAGGGCGACATCTTCACACTTTTCACACGTTTAAAATTATTTTATAAAGACCCAATTTTTTGAGTACTTCGATGTATTTTTATAATATATAAACTAGGCCTAATAACTTTTTCAAAAAATACATTTTAATTCCCCACACTATTTTCGGTGCTGCCAAGGTAGTTGATCCTGTTCGTATATAAATTTGAAGCTCATTTCTAATAAACGCTGGCACAAAATTTGCGGTGTATTATATTTGTCTGAATAGTTATTATGAATTTGTGTAGGTTCTTCCACTGTGTCATTTCTCTAGCCTCGCCTAAATTATGCAGACAGGCACAGGCCATCACGACAAGTTTTTCTCTCTGAGGTTGTAAATTTAAACGTGTATGAAGAATCTGGAATATCTATGCCAAAATGCCAAATGCATCTTCTACAACCATGCGTCCTCGGCTTATTCTGCATTTGCAGAAAGCTGCGTTTGCCGGCGGCTGCTGGCGGCATTTGCCGGCGGCTTTTTTGGAAGATTTCCTTGCGGTAAGCCGCCGGCAGTGCCGCCGGGTGGTGTGGATCCACCATTAGAAATCAAGATGCAATAGAAAAAGGTGATGGTTTCTACGATTTGTTTCACAATGGATAATAATTGTACAGGTTTATCTTTTAATTATTTAATTCCTAAGGAAGATTATTAAAACTAAGTAAAAAATGACATGTGGTATTTTTTTTCATGTAAAATTCTAAGTCCTCCTACACGGTTTTTTGGAGTTTCGTTTTCGTTCCAAAGAGTAAAAGCGGGGTCCTATCCGGCCGTTTGTCACCAGGATGTATCTTATGAGCCGTGATAGCTTAAATTTTTCACCATTAATGTATTGATGTTGTGGCGGTGGCGAGGTCAATGACATTTTGTAGTAGGTCGACTGAATGAAACACGGGATAGTGGGTGTTGTGTGGATACAGTTTAATGCGACATCGGCGTGTGGGTGAAGGAGGCGGCGGGCAGCAGCGTGTGCTTGGCGTCGGCGGCGGTGGCGGGGTCAATGACACTTTGTAGTAGGTCGACTGAATGAAACACGGGATAGTGGGTGTTGTGTAGATACAGTTTAATGCGACATCGGCGTGTGGGTGAAGGAGGCGGCGGGCAGCAGCGTGTGCTTGGCGTCGGCGGCGGTGGCGGGGTCAATGACACTTTGTAGTAGGTCGGCTGAATGAAACACGGGATAGTGGGTGTTGTGTAGATACAGTTTAATGCGACATCGGCGTGTGGGTGAAGGAGGCGGCGGGCAGCAGCGTGTGCTTGGCGTCGGCGGCGGTGGCGGGGTCAATGACACTCTGTAGTAGGTCGGCTGAATGAAACACGGGATAGTGGGTGTTGTGTAGATACAGTTTAATGCGACATCGGCGTGTGGGTGAAGGAGGCGGCGGGCAGCAGCGTGTGCTTGGCGTCGGCGGCGGTGGCGGGGTCAATGACACTTTGTAGTAGGTCGGCTGAATGAAACACGGGATAGTGGGTGTTGTGTAGATACAGTTTAATGCGACATCGGCGTGTGAGTGAAGGAGGCGGCGGGCAGCAGCGTGTGCTTGGCGTCGGCGGCGGTGGCGGGGTCAATGACACTTTGTAGTAGGTCGGCTGAATGAAACACGGGATAGTGGGTGTTGTGTAGATACAGTTTAATGCGACATCGGCGTGTGAGTGAAGGAGGCGGCGGGCAGCAGCGTGTGCTTGGCGTCGGCGGCGGTGGCGGGGTCGGTGAGCGCGGCGGCGGCGTGCGCTAGTTGCAGCGCGCACTCGGGCGCGGCGGTGGGGGGCAGCGCGGCGCACTCCCGCTCCAGCGCGGCCCCCACCACTGACAGCAGCTCCGTGAAGCCCAGGGATATGGCCGCGCGGCGCAGGCGGTTCAATTCCTGGGGATTGAACACGTCAATGTAGCTTACAGATTGTGACAGGCTGTTTGAAGCTCAAACTATAGTCCATTTGCGTTAAGAAAATAGTGAGTCGTCATTGTCTGCCGGCCTGGCCACGCCCCCCAGCCAATTAAAATACTAGAAATTAAAAAGTCGAGTTCACAGTGACCAGTTGCAGTCTGACCTTCGAACAGAACGGTTGAGTATTTTGCGTGACTCGTCCAACAATAAATTTTGAAAATGAATACTTCACCAATTCTAAAGAATAAAAGTGGATCAATAATCCATAGTGGAGAGAGACGCATAATTTACAATGTTTATAAGTACTTTAAATTGTGTGATTTAAATGCAGTTGCATTCTGCAATGCAATGGAGAGCATAGTCATAAAAACAGCAAGTGCATGCGGTTTGTCCGAAAATACTGTTTATAAAATTATTATTTTTCTTTTGTACTTTTAATCCACTGTGAATACACCCTTATCCTGTATCTGTCACTATTTTCTTAACGCGAACGGACTATTATTTCACTGTCGTGATCCAATACAAAGAATTTAAAAAGATTCGAGCGTGCTAGGATCACGGTAAATTTAAGTTAGTCAGCCTCATTTCATCCAAGTGAGAAACTGTCAAACTCCCCTTCTAAAACAAGTTTATTAATACACAATTCTGAAACTTAAGCGCATACCTTGTACAAGTGTTGCGTCTTGTCGGGCAGTTTCCTGGCGTGTCGCAGCACTTTCTGTACGTCGGCGAGCAGCGCGTGCGGCCGCGCCCACGCCGCGCCCCCCGCGCCGCCCCCGCCCCCGGCGCCCCCCGCCGAGTACGACCGCCACGACCGCACCGGGAACGACTCTGATTGTTGAGAACAGTTTTTACAAAGAGACAAGTCGGTATAGATACAACTATGATAAGATGTTGAGAAAGATAATGTATTGAAATAGAGTTTACGAGAACGAGTGTAAGAGAATGGACATTGTGTATTGTTTGATCAGTAACGAGCTAGCATGCACGAGTAGGGAGAAATTCGATTTTGGGTTACGTGCGAACCTATAGCCTTACGTTTTTCTTCCTCCTGAAAAATCATAAAAATAGTAAATACGCGGTCTTTACAAGTTGCTTCTACGCGGATTCGCACGCGTAGTGACGTTATGCTTATCTGTCACTAACGGTTATGCGTGAAGAGCTAGAGAGTTATGGAGATCTTATTTCCAAAATTTATTTAACTTTGAAAATTACCGTGTCCATCCACAGACTTATTATAGTTGTAGCATCCGTTTATAATTCTGAAGACCCATAACATAAGACATGGTAGATGTTCTACCTTTCAGTTACCGTTACGGACATCAAATAAAAATCCCATTCTACCCATACCTAAGTTGATATTCGAACACTAATTTCAATGAAAGTGGCGTAGTCCACCCACCTGTAGCAGTCTCGCCGCTGGGCCCCAGCTGGTCGAGGGCCCCGAGCCAGGGCGCGGCGCTGCCCCCGCGCGCCATCACGCTCAGCAACAGGCACGAGCGCCGCGCGCGCGCAGCCTCGCACCACGCGCTCACCGCGCCCCACCACTCCGGGCCCAGCTGAACTATTGCCGCCATGCCTTCTACCTATAGAAATTAAATGAAATGAAATTACTTTATTGTATGTAGGATTAAAAACTAATCTCTTATACATTGTCAAAAGCATAAAATAAAAATAAAAAAAGATGTCGGGACACCCCTACATTCATCAGCAATGGCCGTAGTAGACCGAGAGAAAAAGGGCAATTTAAAAGCATAAAATAACATATACCTACCTACGTATGAAGAAGGAATGTGTCGAAAATATTCAATTGCCGTTTAATTGCAAGCGAGGATTTGAACTATGATCACGTAAATCGTGTCAACACCACTCTTGAGAGTAGATTGAACTAGATTCTGTCAAAAGTCTGTAGCTGTAAATATTGTAAACAACAAATATTTTGACGACAATATCTACAAAATCATGGATTGTGCAATTGATGCACACATAAAAAGAGTGTCAATACTGCTGAAGTACAGCATCATGAAGTATTCAGAAACCGGAAATCTTATTTTTCTAAGTCAGCATAGGCCCTTGTAATATAGATTTTATTAGAGTATTGTTTATTTTCACGTAATTCAACTTGCAACATAGTATTCAAAGTAAACATTTGTGAAACAAATTTCGTATTTTACTAAACACTACATTTTTATGCCTCACAGATAGGAAATTTAACAATAAGTGTGCATTGTTTTTTACAGACTGATAAAACATGCTTAGGTTGCAGAGATATAAGTTATTTACAACAATGTAGTAATTACGCCGCCATTTTGCCAATTACCCCCGCTGACGTCAGCATTTTGATAATTAATTTTCGCAGTCAAGTGGTTAATGTACAAGTAAGTAGGTGCCTATGTCAAAACTGAAATCATGTCTCTTATTTTGGAACTTTATAATTTAGTAACACATATGCATTTTTGCTCTTTTTCAGGCTGTAGTACTGGCCAATTTATGGATGTGGTGGCAAGATGAGCTGGCAGTACTCATGGCAGTAGAAAATATAATTGTGGTGGCATGTGCTGTACTCTACAATACTGCACATTCAACAAGTGATGATGCACCTGTAAAGGATGATGAATTCCTCAGTTTGCAGTCAGATAGCTCCCAAGATTCCCAAAATAACTATGGAGGCACTGCAGAGGGTTTCCGTTATCCGTGAAAAATCCGTTACTTATTAGTTATTTGTAACAAAAATAAAGTACAAAGTGAAATGTCTATTATTTTTAATTCAAAAGTTTTAATTTGTGAAGCTTTAGTACTCTAATCATTATGAATATAAGCCTCCACCAATAAGTGAGAATACTCGTTTAGTCTGACGTTTTGTAAGCCCTATGTTAGTATTCTAGGGCCAAGCGGGGCCTCTGAGAAGATTTCGGAAGTCGTATATGTACTTAACCGCGTTGAAATGTTGATAGCGCGATATAGGATTTGCAATCAATCAATCTTGGGTTATTTTGGCTTCTACCCAGTCGGGTAATCTGGCCATATAGTCCAAGATCCCAGAGCCGTAAGACACAACTTATTTTCTAAAGAATAGATTTTTCAATTCTAAGTAGTCTTTTCATGTACTTTTAATACCTGCACGTTTCTGGGACTTGCCTGGTGACACCTCCGCAGGTACCAGATGAGAAAAGCAACTAAAAATCACAGTTACTTAACTTAAATTTTTATGACTGATTTTGATATATATTCTGTAGAGTATTACTCTGAAGTCATATCAGAGAAGTCAGACGCTTTCCATGGGCCAGAACTTTTGTCAGACGCTTTAAAGCTCTATCAAAAAAAAATTACTTAATTTATTTTTAAATGTCTGACTTTTATATATATTATTCAGATAACTATTACAAAGTTATATTAAATCAGTCAGACAATTACTCAGCCACGAGTATGAGTGCGATAGCAAAATACATGCGTTTCAGAGCGAGTGAGACATCCATGGTAACACTGCTTCTGACATTAACGAAGAATTCAATCCATAAAATTAAAAAAAAAATGTCATTCTATTTTTTAATTTTTTATGATTTGTTTTGAAAATGCTGCCAGCAACGACAATCTAACTGATGATAAGGACGATGACTTGCGTGGAAATTATCAATAAATTAAGTTAATTTTTTTTGATAGAGCTTTAAAGCGTCTGACAAAAGTTCTGACCCATGGAAAGCGTCTGACTTCTCTGATATGACTTCAGAGTAATACTCTACCGAATATATATCAAAATCAGTCATAAAAATTTAAGTTAAGTAACTGTGATTTTTAGTTGCCTTCCTCATCTGGTACCTGCGGAGGTGTCACCGGGCAAGTCCCACAAACGTGCAGGTATTAAAAGTACATGAAAAGACTACTTAGAATCGAAAAATCTATTCTTTAGAAAATAAGTTGTGTCTTACGGCTTTGGGATCTTACTCTAATAGGATTTGCCATACATTTCGGTGTCATTTGTATGCGTACCGCCGGGAAAGAATGTTGGCGACGATCAGCGCCATCTATGTCGCCACAGTATAAAAGGTTTTTGATATTCTACACAGAACAACAAACAGTTAAATAAAACATAAAAAAACTATTTATTACTTGCTTACACTGTTAACATATTAATCAGTCTTTAATTTAGACTATGAAAAAATCCAGTATTCTAAACTTTGTGTTATAAAATATTTATATATTTTTTAAACACAATAATTTGTAAATGAAAACCAATTTGAACCATAAACAATATGAGCTTCGCTCAAATCGCCACTCGAGTCAAGTTTCACCTGAACTGAACTTAAAATGCGTTCTATAATAAGATCGATTCTTGAGTGGTGATCTGTATTTAAAACGAATTTTGACTGATTGAAGTTCAAACGACGCTTGAGTCGCCTTCTGTAATACGGGCCTATGTAAGGAAGGAAGACGCATCTATGTATGTAAGGAACCAATGAAAGGCTTGTTTTGGTCTAAAAGTAAGTTGCGAAATGAAGAATGGGGAAAGGGTAAGGCCCGTATTACAGAAGGCGACTCAAGCGTCGTTTGAACTTCAATCAGTAAAAATTCGTTTTAAATACAGATCACCACTCAAGAATCGATCTTATTATAGAACGCATTTTAAGTTCAGTTCAGGTGAAACTTGACTCGAGTGGCGATTTGAGCGAAGCTCATATTGTTTATGGTTCAAGTTGGTTTTCATTTACAAATTTTGTGTTTTAAAAAATATATGAATATTTTATAACACAAAGTTTAGAATACTGGATTTTTTCATAGTCTAAATTAAAGACTAATTAATATGTTAACAGTGTAAGCAAGTAATAAATAGTTTTTTTTATGTTTTTTTTAACTGTTTGTTGTTCTGTGTAGAATATCAAAAACCTTTTATACTGTGGCGACATAGATGGCGCTGATCGTCGCCAACATTCTTTCCCGGCGGTACACATACAAATGACACCGAAATGTATGGCAAATCCTATATCGCGCTATCAACATTTCAACGCGGTTAAGTACATATACGACTTCCGAAATCTTCTCAGAGGCCCCGCTTGGCCCTAGAATACTAACATAGGGCTTACAAAACGTCAGGCTAAACGAGTATTCTCACTTATTGATGGAGGCTTATATTCATAATGTTTAGAGTAATAAAGCTTCACAACTTAAAACTTTTGAATTAAAAATAATAGACATTTCACTTTGTACTTTATTTTTGTTACAAATAACTAATAAGTAACGGATTTTTCACGGATAACGGAAACCCTCTGCAGTGCCTCCATAGTTATTTTGGGAATCTTGGGAGCTATCTGCCTGCAAACTGAGGAATTCATCATCCTTTACAGGTGCATCATCACTTGTTGAATGTGCAGTATTGTAGAGTACAGCACATGCCACCACAATTATATTTTCTTCTGTCATGAGTACTGCCAGCTCATCTTGCCACCACATCCATGATATTATAGATCCATGACATTAGGCAATCCATGATATTGTAGATATTGTCCTCAAAAATATTTGTTGTTTACAATATTTACAGCTACAGACTTTTGACAGAATCTAGTTCAATCTACTCTCAAGAGTGGTGTTGACACGATTTAAGTGATCATAGATCAAATCCTCGCTTGAGTGGTGATTTCAACTTAAAAGTCAATTCAAAATATAAGAATACTCAATTGAACGTTGATCAGCGAATTTCGTTTCAAGAGCGGTTCTAAAATAAAAGCTTTACTTAAAACTAGTTTTAAAACTAAATTCATTACTGAGTTACATTCTATAATACGGCCCTAAGAATCGCCACAAAAATTCGACTCGTAGTTACAAGTTAGTAAGGTCTCGCCATATACAAAGATAATGTTATGTCACACAATCGGATGCTACAAATACATAGCTGCCTGGAAGTCAATATAATACGATAATAGAGTATGTGTATAATGCTATAATACCTTTAGAGCCCCGTGAAGTAGTACACAAAAGTTTGGAACTTTGCTAGGATCTGACATGTCTTCTTCATTTGCTGAACCTTCATTGCTGCCTTCCTGTTAATAAAGATTATCCAATTAAAAGCTTTCTATATTAGTTAGGAAAAATATTAAATGAAATACATACCTTAGTAGGAGTTTTGGAACCAAAAGCCTCTCTGTTGTTAGAATTAGGTCCAGCCTGTGGTTGTGGTATAATCAGGTGCTTACTCATTGCAATTGGTGTACCTGTGACAATAAAAATAATTATTGAATGTGACTCCTAACATACTAACTGCTCTAAATACTTTAAAGGGCTAGAAAATCACTATTTATAGGGTAATTAATTATTTTTGAAGGAATTTTGGTAATAACATGCATTAGACTAGAATAGCATAAATAGAGTAATATTTTAGTACAAACAACAATCTGTCCCTTTTACCTAAATCCTGTTGAGATATGAACCCAATGATTTGAATTTGGTTAGATATGGTGTGTGTTTCTGGTATGCCTTCATATGAGGCTGGGTGTGGTGGAGGGTACAGCTGGACTTTCGCATCCAGCTGGCCACACTTCAATGTGCACCAGTACTCTTGGTACTGTTGCTCACACAGACGATTCATTGCGGCTAATACCTGAAATTTGAAATACAACTTTAACTTTAGTGGTGCAAATGTTTGAATTTCAATCTACTTCTGCCTGCAGGTATCTTTTGATTACTCCAGTAAAAGAAATGATTAAAGTTATTTAATTTGTAAGGTTAATTCGCATGGAAAATAGTCTTAATAAATGACTTACCCCAGGTAGATTCAATTGATCAGGACAATAAACTGCACCCAATGAAGTGAAAACTGGAGTACTAGCTAAATCTACTATTTTTTGATAAAGTGGCATAGCTGAAATTAGAATTACCTAAATTACATTTTGTACTTTAGTAAAATAAAATTGTTATTAAAATTTAATAGTAACTCTTTGTTAGATCATTAAAGGTAAGTATTTTTACACATACCATGTTGAAGTAAAGGATCATGTAGTGATGCAATCGGTAGAATATGAATTTTTGCTGGGTAAGTTGAGGGCAAAGGAAGATTATCCGAGATGCGATTTCTGCCTAAGGTACCAACTCCACAGCTACCATCTGTAATCTAGGCAAATTGGTAGGGTTATTAAAAATTTCATCTACATTTGAATTAATGATTAATTTATTGATAAGTATTAATGATTGACAAAATTAAAAAAACTTACTATAATAATTTGTACAGGTGTCTGACAACCCCATTCATTAAGAATAATTTGGTTGGCCCCTAGAATAGCTGTGTCAATACACGTCTTGTCACCTTCCTCTAGCGTGGGCAGTTTGTTCCGTATAGTTTCATATTCACGAGTAAATGGTACTGCAACTAAAAGGAATACACAAAGGTTAGGTCTCATAAAATATTAATATAATTATTACTATTAATACTTTATATACATTAATACATTATCACCTTTATGCTAAATAAAGGCTACTTCACCAATTCTCAGAGCTAGCAGTTGAAGACAGCCTGCTATTGATTTGTTAAGGTTAGTTTATTGATTAATTATAACATTAATAACTTACTTTCATAAACAGAAGAAAATGCAACTAAACCGACGTATTCTAGTTTACAATGTACACTGAGGTAGTCCAGGAACGAATTAATACTAGCTATAGCAAATGTGAACCTTGTTTGATTTTCTGTTGAATCAGAACATGGCACAGGCCGGGACATCGATAGAGATACGTCCAATAGTAGTAAAGTAGGCATTTTAATTAAAATTTAACTCAACTGCTTCAAAAGTTCACACAAAAATGTTTTTTTAATCTCAGCGGTATCACCGACGTAAACATAAACAAACAAACCTTTGTCATTGTCACATATGTCACGTCAGTGTCAGTCTAGACAAACTTGTTTTTTTATTTATTCTGGCAATCAGGTCCTTACTGACCTACTTAGTAGTTTATGTCAGCAGCCTTCGAGCGACGCACGCCTTTAGATATTTTTTTTCTCGAGTGTCAGAAATCTTTTATGGAGATAGCCGGGGAGATATTATGGAATTATAGTAAAGTTTTACCTAAGTTAATCAAAATTCGATATTTCGTGGACAAGTCGACTAAATTTGGCCGTGGGTCACTTGTTAATTTATTAAAAAAAGATATATCGCAATGTTGGGGCATAGCAGCGTTCATTCTTAATATTTTTTGAGAAATGCGGGTTGCAAATTCTTATTCTGTTTATACACCCTGCAACAGCCACCCTAAGGCCCAATTGCAGGGAACGTTTTAACCTCTGGTAAGCAAACTCAGGTTTAAATGGCGCCACCATCGATTGTAACTACTTCTTATAACAATCGATGGTGGCGCCATTTAAATCTGAGTTAGCTAACCCGAGGTTAAAACGTTCCCTGCAATAGGGCCTTAGGCCACATGAGTAAAGAAACTGAACAGAGACAAAGCTTCTAAAGAGCTAGCAAAATTTATACCTATTTTGGTAGGGTTGGCACAATTGAATAAATTAAAAATATAAATGTACTTTTTTTTCAAATTTTTTATTAAAATAGGTTTTTTTTTTACAAATTACATACTCTAAATATTTTTTTTTTATTACTTTTGGTTTTTAATAATTTGTTGTGTCTTTTAATCGAATGATAAATTCTAAATCTAATATAAAGTTTTTTCAAATAAACCAATGGGAAACACTCACATGGCATATGAAATGTACAATCTTGCAAACGTGCTAATATTTCATTACCAATATTAACATTTTTAATATGAAGATCAAAATATTCGCGAAATTTTTGCTCAAGCGATTCAACAAATTCAATAAAATTGTCAGGAGGTATTATCAAAAAACCTGATTTCACACTACCTTTATTAAAGTCCTTATAATGGCAAAAAAAAGAATCTTTTCCTATATTTTTAAATACTTTTTAAAAACTAAAACAAAAGTATTACTACGTATTATGTGAGAAACTCGAAAACAAAAACAAAACACGCACAACGTTCGAGCGTCGCGTCACGCCTGCACGCCCTGAGATTGACCACTGGCTGATCTAGTTTGAAGCGGTTTCGGCTCATACGTGACAAGCGGCCAGTGGTCACGCACACACACGCGTTGCACTTGTAGTGATGTACCTGTCACAGCGCATTCGTATGTAGCTTTGTCTCTGTTCAGTTTCTTTACTCATGTGCTTAGGCCCACGTTTTAACCTCGGGTTAGCTTCGGGTTAGCTAACTCAGGTTTGAATGGCGCCACCATCGATTGTAACTACTTCTTATTAAAAACGATGGTGGCGCCATTTAAATTTGAGTTAGCTAACCCGAGGTTGAAACGTTCCCTGCAATTGGGCCTAAGGTGGATACTCGGAAATGCGTGTTCGTCTATCCACCCTGAACGATAGGATAGGCTGTTTCAGGGCGGATAAACGGAATAAGCCGTTGGAAATACACGATTAGATCAATTTTACAACCCAGTTCGACCATTTGTCTATCATACACATTAAGTGTTTGCAATAGGTTTTTTTGATTTCCAATTTTTCTAAAGTCTTGTACGTTTATTTTCCACTCATGACATTTCAGATTTATTGTATACCTACTAGTTTTCTGCCCAAGGGTTTCATTCACCAGAAAATATAAATGACTTTTTCCGTAGGAATGAAGTATTTTCCCCCGCGCTAAAAGAAAGTAAGTAAGTAGGTACTGTCAGTAGTGTGTTATTATAGTCTGTTAGACTCTAACATATTATAATCTACAACGTTTCATCCAAATTAATTTAGCAGATTTTGCATACATCTACTCGCAAACTTTTGCATTAGCATTAAGAAGTGAAATTACCTTTTGTTATATGTTTGTAGATATCTACTAAAGTTACCTGCAGAAGTAGGTTCCTACTGAAATACTAAAATCGAATAGGTAATCAAATGTAGGTACCTAAATATTAAAAAGACCATCTTGATTTATAAATAAATAGTTTCTTACATAAAATGAATATTTTCTAACTAATTTTACGTTTTTAATCAGTTTGTAATGGACCGAGCTCTTGATAATAAAATGATTTCGGATAGTGAAGACAGTGACGAATACATATATAGACCAAATTTTATTACTACGCCCTGGGACAATCGCTCCAAAAAGAGTAAAATCGGGATTGTTTGTCTCCTGTTAGCTATATTTTTCGCAACGATGGCTTGCGTTATCAATAATATTATTATGCATTATAACTCTGCGGCGGCGGCCAGATCAAGAGTGAGTGAAAAACTCAAATGTAATTTGGAGAAGATAGACAAATATAGCTTCGTAGCGAGAATAATGTCGCCCAACGGAGATCTTATTTGCTTGGGTGCAATTATGAGCGATACGTTGGTACTCACGAGCGAGGTTTGCGTCAAGCCTGGACCAATATTGTTGCTCGTAGGACGACCTACCTTGTGAGTGTGCTAACGTTGTAGGATTATTGTTTATGAATCACTCTAACTTCTTATATTCCTTATTACTCGACGTGATAGAGCCAATTAAAATGACCAGCTACACTTTAAGTTAAAGCTAGGTTTTCGATCACATATTATCCATAATCATAAAAGAATATTATCTTTCTTTTCAGGCCACTATGCAAAAAAGGATTCCTCATTGACGATATAAAACCTGTGTTGCCACCAGGCCTGTTATCTTCCAATATTGTGATCTTAAAAACTGTCCTTAGTTTATCCGGGTGTGGTGCTCCTATAAAAGTGGGATCTAGTTTAAATTTTGACAAACCAGTCACTTTGATTGGTAGGGCTTTTTCTCGATCTGGTAGGAGTTTGTCTCGTCAGACCGCAATTTTGATAAAGGTGCATGGTGAAGTGCCGACAGGTGTAACTAAGAATTTCCATATGGATAAAGTTCTATGTGTCCGTGGACGCGCCAATTGTCCTGTTCAGGCTGGAGACATCCTCATTCAGGAAAATCATATTTACGGGCTGGCATCAATAAGCATTGGAGGAATTAATGTCGCCTGCTTCTTGGATGTTCGGTCAGTTTTAGGAAACCTTAGTAACCTGGAAAAGACTCAAATCTAAATAAATCCTAATTGTAAAAATAATACTTATTAAACTTTGCTGCAACTCTACTCCTTTTATTAACATTAACGACATGGCTGTTCAGTGGCGTAACTATACCATCTGGGGCCCGTGGCAAATTCTTATGATGGGGCCCAGATTGGGGCACAGTAGGTACTAGGTTCAATTTTAATAAACTTCGAGCATTTTAGCGTTCTCAATTACACGTTGTAGGTATATATCCCACTAAAATTCATCCATAGAATATAATAT
Source organism: Emmelina monodactyla (assembly GCA_916618145.1). Taxonomy (NCBI): domain Eukaryota; kingdom Metazoa; phylum Arthropoda; class Insecta; order Lepidoptera; family Pterophoridae; genus Emmelina; species Emmelina monodactyla. The sequence goes on along the minus strand of OU745304.1, from coordinate 5,575,391 downwards.
CTCAATGCTTTCATCATTTATTCGCTAGCTTTTCGGTAAAGGGACATCGTGAGGAAATCTGCATACATTTACGATTAAATAAAAATTTCAATACATACAATTTCCATACGATATTTATTAAGAAAAATCTTTTTTTCGGGCTTTCTGGTCCGCAAAAGTGTCTATAACATCAGCGAAGTTTAAAGATCACGCCATATTATTTTCAATAAACAGAATGGCCAAGTTACATAACCTGTCTTGTCTCATAGAGTTTCTTAAATAGGTTTTTGTCAATTTTAGTTTTGTACACATTTATTTATTCCAAAAAATTATTTGATATATTATGATACAAAGTTGTAAAGTTGTTCATTATACACGAGGCTGAGGGTTGCAGTCTGAGCCGCAGGCGAGGGCGAAAATCAGCCAAGTGTTTAATGAACATGTTGCTCATGAGTACCATACACATTTTTTCAACACACTAGCGAGGAAACACAAATGTATTTTGCATAAAAAGTTTACTACACAGCAACAAATGCAATGTAAACTAAATATAAAGAATTCGGGAATTGACGCTCAACTTTTTTTTACACGCGCCAACCAGCCGCCATACAGCCTATTTCAAAATATACTTTTTGAGATAAAATACCATTATTTCGTAGCAAATTACTGTTTATTATCAATAATTTGATGATAATAAATGTTTTTTTTAATATGGACACATTTATTTATTCCGAATATATAAATGGATTTTAGAGGCCTAAAAACCCTTCGGCACATAACGTCTGCTTTACCAAAATGACTACTGCTTTTCACAAAACGCCCACTTTGCCTCAGAAGGCGTTAGGCGCTTAAAGTTAAAGTTTAACAAAAAGATCACTAATTTTCTTAGAAATTCAATATGTATTCGAGGTTCTTCCCTCAACTACTGTTTTATTCTTACCTCTTTGTTGTTACAAAAAAACTGTATTAACCGATCAAACTGAAAATGCTCTGTTTACTAGCAGATAACTTGCAGTAAGGCATTACCTTAACTTTGTAGTGATCATTCTCGTACGCACTAGTGTGTAATATTACCTATTATGCACGAGTGTGTAATGGCTCGGTTTATGCCCCTAAAAACGATTTTAATAATGCGAGTTTTCCGAGCAAGTGTGTTAAAAAATGTTTTTTTATTATTAATAAATCAGCAAGTTCTCTAATATACGAAGATTTTTAAATTTCGTCTCTGAAAGTGAATCAAAAACTGAGAATTTCACTGGCAAATGATTCAGATGTGTCAGCTCTTTAAATAGATCAGTGTCATTTAAAACTTTTAAAGTGGATACCTTCAAAACACTGATATTTCAAACAATTTCGTTCATCGGAAGGAAACGCGATTTCAGTTGGTTTAAAAATGATGTTCAATACTCGATAAAATATGTTCAAAGAAAAGAGATGTACAATTACCGGTATTCTGATTGACAGTTTTTGGATGGTCACAAATACGTAAAACTACTTGTCACGAGTAACGTGTACATTTTTTTGTTTAGGTTGGTTGAAATGCTTAAGGATTGAATTGGAATTGTACTTATTATGGTCTTTAGTTGTCTCACTTTGGATTATAAACAGAACTTTTAAAAATATACTTATCAAATAAAATAAAATCAACTCCGGTACAATGTAAAAAGTTGAGCTCTTGGGCGGGGGCCCTTTTGGCTCGGGGGCCCGTGGCATTTTGCCACCCTTGCCACCCTATTGTTACGCCACTGTGGCTGTTGGTTTCATATTATGAATAAATAGAAATAAAAACAATCAGGTAAAGAGGTAAAAACATGTCCTACCTACGTTTGAGTTTAATGATTACTTACTGTTTTTCAAATCTTCATTGGCATTATTTGATCTTGTTCGTTTTTTGCGTCTCTGCATATATGAGTTATTAAGAAATTTCACTGAACCCAGGTCTATCTCTTCAGGTGAGGTGAGGCTATTCCATTCGTAAGCTCCTTTCAAAAATCCGGATACGAAAAACAGAATCAGCATGAATATCGTGAATAGGACAAAGCTATTTAAATTGTTATAGAAGTTTGTGTGTTGTTTTCTTTCAATGAAACTGCTACTCAGTGAGGATATTTTTAGTTTTATCTGAAAAGTACAACAATAAGTTAGACACGTACCTGCTTTAGATTGAGTCTGTTGAAGATGCCATATAGTTTTATGTTTTTAGCCTGCCTATTTCAATGGTTAAAAAACTGACGCAACTGCTTTGTTTACCAAGCCAGTCTGCTGTGACATGGCTTTTAAACAATTGTGCTTCCAATTTAACACGCTCGTTAATAGCTCGAAAATAATCCTAACCTATTAACGGCTTGTCATCTGCTAGATTGGGTGTCAACAGGAGAATGGATACAGTAATTTTCCAGGAGACATAATATCGTCAGTGCTTCTGACCAAAATCGTTATGGCATTTACAATTAAAATGTTAATTTTCCTCCTAATATGTAAAAGGGGTTTGGACATGCTACTGTCATGCTATCAAAGGGTAGACATGATTACATACCTACTCAATAAGCTTGAATATTTTTGAGTAGGTACCTAGTTTTCTAAAATCTATTTTGGTTGAATATTTAATAAGTTGAACGTTAGTTTTAAATACTTACTTGCGAGAAATTAAGTAGGTTCGGCATGATTGCAGCACATGATGTAGGTACAAAGCAGGTGCTCTGATTTACGTGATCAAGCTACTAAATATAGGCATTAATATTTGTAATATACAGCTGGAAATAATAATTCAATTCACTAATTGATGCATTAAATATATATTTTGAGTTTTTATTGCTTAATTAAAGGAATTCATTTATTGTTAAATCTATTTTTAGGTTATGTTTATAATGAAAAGCTTTCATTGATTTTTGACATTGACTTTTAAACTCGGAGTACCTAACTACTTTTTAATCTTGACAATAAAGTTGTAGGTTTATTGGGCCCTCTATGCTATTGATGATATGCCTTATCGTATACAGGGTGCCCAGGAAAGAATGGATAATCTCTGAAGGGCTCATAGAAGGGCAAGCCTAAAAATAATATAAAAGAATTATAACCCTCACTCTTCTAGAAATATGGCGCTTTAAAAAAAACTTAATTTGTTTTACTGATTTCATATTTTTACTCGTAACGAGGTCAAATCAGGTAATATCATCATTATTTCCTTGCTTACATAATTAATATTAACCGCATGAGTGAATAACTATCAAATAAAATAGCTAACTGTAGTATTTTTTTTAAAAAAAATAATGTTAACTATTGTTTTGTGTAAAAATTCTGAAGAAATATTTTTGATGTGGAACTTTGAACTCAGGTGTAAAAGAACAATGAAAGCATTAGTGTCCAATAATTTCAAAATATTTCGTTTAATGACGTTTCTAAAATATGTAATATGTCATTATTGTAATGAAAAACTATTGAACTAATGGTATTAGTGTGTAAAATAGGATAATTATTTAGTTAGTACTAGCAAATTTTTTTTTTTTTTTAAATTTAATGATGAAATTATAGTAAGTAAAAAAGAATACATAAGAATTAACCTTTCAAGATAATCAAAACTTGTTTTTACGTTGTTTCCATAGTAATAAACCTCTTAATACTAGAACCATATTATAATTATATTATATTATTATATTAAGATACTTAACAAAATTTGATCAGGAATAACCTCTAGCTACAAGTTCTTGCTAGGTACAAGGAAAATTCCCGAAAGTTAATTCAGCTCATTGATAATCATTTTGGACGTAAATAGAGACTCATCCCGCATTGATGGGACGACGGCACTCAATAAAAATATTAATTGCTTCGCCATAAAATCTACGCGATCGGTCAGGGCTGAGTTATTGCTTATCAAAATTATACTCAAGTACATAAAAATACTTGGAATGTAGGTAACGCGATTTGACGGCGAATTTACACCGTATTGATGTGCAGGATTGTAGATAAATTTATCTTTTGTAATTAAATGAAGATTCCATCAATTAATATCTGGTAGCTTACAAACGGTATCTTACCTTGAAGCAATCGAGTTGATAAAGAATTTAGAATTTAATTTGATTACAACATGGTCATAAAATGATGACGTTCCGGGCATTCATCGGCAAATTAAATTAAATTTCGTAGCAATCGTAGCCGTAGCAACCGTAGCTGTGCTACGTTTATTCTGTACAAAAGTTGTTGTTTTGCTTGTTTTGCTGATTTAATAAGTTTTTTTTTGTATTTTATTCATTTATAAGCATTAGGTGACTATTATAAAAAATATTCGATAGTTTTGGAAATTGTGGAAAACACACACACTTACCTACATACACACAAATTTAAGCATTAGTAATAACATAATGTACATATTATAATTGAACAAAAAAGTTAAAATGAAATGCAAAATGTTTTATTGCAACTTTTTCTACAACCTACATATTTGGGGAGAAAGTTAAGTTGAAAACATTCCTGAATTTGGTTTCTCCCTATTAATATAAAGTTTCCTTTTATTCATCGTAAAAGTTTGAAATTCTTTATATTAAATGTTAAAAACTCAAAGATGAACATTGTTCAGTAATATACAGATTAAAGGGGAAATAGATGCAAAAAACATTTATTCTTAAAATCGATTCAATGAAAGGTTCTTAAAATACATTATTGGTAGAGAGATGTATTTTAAGTGAGTGGGAAAAATACTGTACGGATGTAAAGAATACTGAGAGGTAATAATTTGTTTGTGGGTTAAAAAACGAATATGGTTAAGCCTACAGAAGTAAAACTACAAAATAGAGGTAATTAAACAAAATCGCCTTATTTGTTAAGCAGCGGTAAACTCCCAGGCATAAAAATTTACCACACGATCGTTTCAAATCGAAGTGGTTTTAAAAAAATGTTATAACGTTTGGAATCTTTCATGCAGATACCATAAATATGCAAATACAAAATTTTACACGTTTTTATCATGGAAATACAAACATTTTTTTTTATTAGATTATTGTATTATTTAGAATGTATTTTTACTAATTAAACAGTTGCCGCCAGTGTTTGTGAAATGTAAAAGCGAAATATAAACAAACTATAAATATAAATACTGTAACGTTTATTCTGTCTGTACACACGTATCTTAAAGGAGTAATAATTGACGTCAGAGCCCTCCGTTACAGGATAATTCGAGTACAGGTTATATTCATTACTTACAAACAAGTAGCACTTTAACTTTATTACCTACTTTTACATTGTAAATGAAATTACTCTTCGAGTACTACATAAGGAATTGCAACATCTTAAATTTCGTGTTCATAAATGTTAACGAAGTTCTTCGTAAGATGTTTTGAAGCAGGAATATGTTGGTGTTTTGTTTTATTTATCGGTGGAAAGTACCCTTTGCGGTAATCTAAGAAAAAGCTTGTTGATTGATAAACGACTAAAATTAAAAGCAATGATTAATATAATACATGTTGATACTCTGGTTTAGAACAAATATTCAGAGTTTTTTTTTCAACATAGTTTTTTTCTATTATTTTTAAATGTCTTATTGTTTTACCTATCCAATATCCATCTACACGTCCTAAACCCTTAATTTAAATTTGAGCTATCTGCTAGCTAATAAATCGTATTTCCACGAAGGTTTTATTTAACATACGTTAAAAAAGTTCACATGACGAGGGTAGCACGTCCAATCGATCGCATTGATCCTCCTTGATCTATACGCGACCTGAACAACTTTGACCATCTATTTCTTTTCTGATCCATCGGGATTTGAGGCGTCTTCTGATCTTGACCTTCCATGTACTTGTGCAGATTATTACTCCTCAAGCTAGGAAGCTTGGTGCTTTAAACTGCTCTTGCGTAAGCTGTGTAAATCTAACTTCCAATAGTTTCATACATTAGGGGTAACAGTTTTAACGAGCGAAGCTTTATAACCGGTTTATACTTTGCCTGTTGAACTTAAAAGAACCATCTTTTCTTGTTTTGAAAGCATTAAAATTGTTCAAGTATAGAAATTTAGGACGGTTTGGCAAAGAGCTAGTTAGTTTCGTATTTAAAAAAGGATAATTTCTATGACGATTGAAGTATCCTCGAAAAAACATTAATGAAGTCTATATATAACCTTTTTGTTAAGAATCGTTTCTTAATCATACAGTAAAAAGACTGCATACATAAAAATCAAGGTTCTATATTTTACTGCAGAACACTGAAAAATTACCCTGTAACTTAAGCATGCGTGGAATCTAAAAGTTCTCGAGATGGTTTCTAAAGCTTGAAATCTAGTTAGAACCTACTTATAATAGCCTCTTCGCATATGGTAGATTCAACTTAATTGAGATGTGAAACTGAATACGTACTTACTTAGATACTTCAAATCGCAACGGGGTAAAGTACTAGCTTGAATTAAAGGCACGAGAAAAAGTGAGGTGCGGTATACGTAATTAAGCTGGTTTAGTTTTTAAAAAGGTCAAAGTATGTATTCGAAGCTCTAGTTTACAGTTTACTTTATATGGTGTTGCATTTTACGAGAAGGTGTGTTAAGCTCCTGACTACTTCGCAGAAAAAACAACAGTTTTGTATATTTTTTTAAAACAAATTTTTAATACTTACTTAAAAGTAAAACAGATATTAAACTGAATAAGTTCATTTAATGGTAAAAATATTCCGATAATTACTTGTGTAGGTAATTTGTTTTGAGTTTGACCTTAACATGTGTGTACAATAGATAGTGCAGAAAGGGTAGAGAGAACCTAGATGAACTTTACCTTTAACTTTTAATGGAGTTCCGATGAACCTGCCAGGCTTTGAGACGAGATACTTGACTGCTCACGTATCATTTAAGTTCATATATTAATATAACTTTTACTAAGATAGTTAACTTTGCTCATTTATATTGTCAAAACTGTTAACTAAAATCTCCTGCCTCTTATATCCGACCGAAAGCATAAAAAACGAATGACTGTCAAATAAATGGCGTCGCATACGTCAAACTTTAATGCGTATGCTAATTTGAAAAAAGAAAACCACCGTGATTGGCGGGGGCGGTCATTGAGAGTGGGACATGAATGACAGCGGCGCATGCGCGCAGGAAGCCTTGTTCGACATATAAACTGGGACCTCCCGAGGGTTTGCCACAGAAGTTTTGGCGCGCGCAAACCTTCCAACACAAACTGCGTGCTTAATTATTTAATTTTGTTTAAAAACATTGTCAGTCACAGTAGAGTCAAGAACAATATTGCAATAGTGGCTGGACCGTAATTGAGAAGTGCGATAATAAATAAATCGGACTGAAAAAGTTTTCAGCTTCAGTTTGGTGAACTTCGACGGCAAGTTACGTTTTTCTTATCAGGTAAGTTGTCATGTGAGTTTTTAATAATAATTTTAGCTATATTAGAAATGTATTAAATTGTTTATTTTTTATTATTTTGATTTAATACCATATTAAAAGATTACCTAAACATCATACTTATTAGCCAAACTTTGCTAATTTCGGTGCATAAAATTTGCAAACCCGGTCGATTATTTTTGTGCTTTATTGCCAAAACCTACATTCATTTTTTATTTATGTTCACTTGTAGAAACGACAATAACACTGGTATTATAATATTTACAATATTATATCATAAAACCTTACATTCAGGTTTTCTTTAACATTTTTATAAAAAAAAAAACGCATCTCTGATAGCTCATTAATTAATTAGGTATGTTTTACACCCATACATTAATTTCATGTATATCTCACAAATGCAAAGTTTCATATAAAACCTATAGCATTTAGTCAATTATTCTAAAATATTAAGGTAAGTAGTATTAATAAATCTTTCCTATATTTAAAAAAAATAATTTTACTATTGGTTACCAAATTAATAAATATATAGCCCACGTTAGAAAATTTGCGAAATAATCTTACCTGCTTTAGAATCTGGACGTCGGCCAAACGAATGCCGTCGGCAGACCTCTCAGATTAAGACTACCAGAATTTTCCCAAAACTTAAATAAAAATATTTAAATCATCTTTAAAGTTTTCTTAAATTTTGATTTATATCGCTTTTATTTGATAAAAGTATTTTTGACTGAACAAGTGATCAGCTAATACATAGCAGTGGTACACCATAAATAATATAAATAGAGGTTTATATGTATTAGAAGAGAGTCACAAGTAATTATTACTTTACAAAGCTGTCTAAAAAAATTGTTTGATTTTCATGCCTTAAATATTTTTTTATTTTTATTACTTACCTTAGTTAGACATATACCTAATACACTGAAATTTTCAACAATACGATGAATAGAAATAAAGATTATATCTACTAGTCAAATAATCAGTTTATACAAGTTTACGTTTAAATGACAGTTAAATTTATCTCAGTAATTTTACCTGACACATGATCAAAGTGTTCTGAACAGTTCAACGGTTTATACAATTAAATTAATTAAATATATTAATTTACAATACGATGGGGAATGGAAAGTGGGCATCCACTGGGGAAATCTTCATTTTAGGTTCCAAAGGCTTGACCACAGGACAGCAGTTTAATTATAAATGAAAGCTTGAATCTCTGAGTTAAATAATAACTAGTTTAAAATCTAGAAGTTAGATCGTTTCGATTTAACAGTAAAGTTGAGCTAAGTTCCACAATTTGAGTTAGTTTGGTTGACTTCGTTTTCAAATAATTAAATTGAAATAATAAATGAAAACTTTAAACATTAAATAACTTAAATGATTTAAGTATAATTTCGTTAATCGTAAATATTTAGTGTAAATACGTATGTGATATGGTCATGGATTAAACGATTGTTAGAACGTAGTTTTGTACGATTATTATTATTTGTTTTAAATACCGAGCACATATAGGAATATAGGTACATAGTAACCGAACAATTATTCCCACTAAGTACCTATATAAAACAGTAGCAAAGTTTGCAAGTGTATTTGCGGTGGAGTACTTTACAACTGGCAAGATTAGGAAAACAATTCAACTAGTGAAAGGCTATTCACTAACTTGAGTGTCGTGGTGAAGGATCTCTTACCCTAAATAATATATAGCAGCCACAATTATTTATTATAGACACATTACCTTAGGCTAGGCTATATTTGATTAAAGGTTAAAACTAGATTATATTGATTTTTGTATCGGAGCTGATACTGAATAGAATAGAAACACCAGTAACCCTTAATTTTAAAGGATTTTATAAGATTGGTTTATTATCCGTCGGATTTTTTACCTCCAATATAATAGGTACATGATAAAACTATGCTAGCAAAATGTAGGTACTTAAAAATGTTTTTTTTAATATGTCGCCGACTAATAAAAAATCACGCAGATAGTAAATCAGTTTCTCCGTGTTCGTGGCATTTGCAACAAATGATCATCATAATAAAAATAAATCCATATTCATTTCAAATGATATATTTAGTTATATCTTTATCATCAACAGAAAGATTTCCAAATAATGATATAAATAATAATTTGTATAGATTACTAATTTCTACTTTACTTTATTCATACACTAATATAATTAACTAGTGGCCGCCCGCGACTCCGTTCGCGTGGAAGTCGGTTTCCCGTGGGAATGAGAAGTTTTCCCGCGGTAAAAAGTACCCTATGTCCTTTCCCAAGTTCAGTTCTGTCTTCATACCACATTTCATCAAAATCGGTTCAGTGGTTTAGGCGTGAAAGCGTAACAGACAGACAGACAGACAGACAGACAGACAGACAGAATTACTTTCGCATTTATAATATTAGTAGGGATTAAGTTACGTGTAAATTACCCGTAAGATCCTCTGCTTAACGTCTAGAAGAATATTTATTATTTAGTCTAGTACTTACAACCTAATTGTTTTATATTTGCGAATAATATTCCAGACACAAAAAACAAAATGGTAAAACAAAACATATCCAGTTAGTTCCTTACAAAGTTTAACTGCAGCTAACTTCTTTGTTAAATGTTCATTTATCATAGAATTTAACACCATGAAGACACAATAGTTTGCCGTGTAATCTCACGATGACTTTCAGTTTCGAATAATTCCATTATAAACATGCATTATACACCATACACACAATTGTAACAAATTAATTATTTTCTTATTGACTCTGACTCTCCGTTAAAGTAACTTGTATTGTTTGCGTGCACCTACTCTTAGTAAAACAATTACTTCTGTAACTCTCCTTATTGTTGGGTCTCTCTGTTTTGGGTTCTATGAATAGGGGTCTAAATATTATTGTTTGAGTGCAAAACGTTTACTTATTACACTAATGGATATTGTATATAGTTTTGGGAAACTGCCAGTTGCTCACAAACGTTTGTGATTTAACACATAATGTTAATTAAAGCATGACGCATGAACTCCTTGCATGGGCCACTACATCTTGAAATCGGGTTATCCCTTTCTGAATGAAACTAGGTTAAGGCACAAATATTGATAAATAATAATTAACATGTCACAAATAGATACAACTTATTTACATTAGCGTGGAAACTTAATTCTACAAAATTAAAGTCAAATTCTTTTTATTCAGTTCCCAGTTCTTTAGTTAAATCTAAAATGATTTTAATGAAACATTTAATACATTCAGAAACAATTTTACCATGTCACGCGTAAATTTGGTGCTGTTTGTCGTCTATTTCTTTTAGTAAAATATGTAGGTCTCCAGTTAATATCATAATAATATTTCCGTCCCAAACTGTTTATAAAATGATAGTGCGCTGTACTTACGTTCTGACGTTAGGATGCATTCTTCGGTGTGAGGCTACACAAAGGCGTGTTTACTTTGAACAGAATGTAGCCGCGTTGCTGCATGAAATTTTATTTAAAAAGTTTACTTCTACGCTCTACTTTTAGCTAAAGTTATATTCGTTTTTTGTTTTGATTCCAATTTTTGTTTATGATTCAGCTACATATTCAAACTTATAAGGTTTCTAAATATTTAAAAGTAAATTATTTACTTTAAAGAAAATGTAAAATGATCTGAATAAGAGAACATCTTTAGGTACATGTGGATATAAAAGTGTCTAAAAATCCCCCGCTTTGTCAGGTCATATCCATTCGTTGTTGATTTTTTCGGTCGAACAACTATTCGCCGGCGGCTATTTGGAATCACTGTGTCGGCCATGTCACCGTAATCTTGATATAAAGCTACAAAATGAGGAGGCTGCCGCGTCCCCCCCGGTGGCACTGAACATCTGTCTAGCCCCCAGCGGCGGATTAAACGTTTTTACCCTTTTAACCCCAAATATTTCTGAGGGGATTTGCAGTTTTGATACAAATGACAATATTATTGCGACTACGAACAACTTCGTAACGCAGGATTTTATACTGAAAGGTAGATTAATCCTGCGCAGAAGGATTAAAGTTTTTTGTTTTTAAAGTTAGGTTTTCTCGTTTAATTATCATCAGGCCTAAACTTATTAAGGGATGAAAGGTGCATTAATTGAACCAGTCAATGCCAAGATTTAGGAAATTGTGGAATCATTTCTTAATTTTACTTTGTTCGCATTACCGTAACTGTCTGTCACTCAGTTCAAAAAGGTTTAAAGGTTTTTTTATCAAGCGCAAAAAATGACATTAAATTTTTAATCTCGGCAAGCGACAATTTGTTTTTAACTCTGTAGGAGCGGACAAATTAGTTACTTTAGGCAGTGCTTGATTCCAGATTTTACTTCTTTATCTTATACCTATTTTTGAAAGGAGAATCTTATTATTTATATTTTAATGTAAAACGTTTTTGCTGTTTGGTAATATAAGGTAAGTTTCAATGATAGGATTTGTGAAAGGCGTCAGTCTAAAAGGAAAAATATAATTAAGCATAATAATGTTTTGCCATTTCGTTAGGTATTTAAAAAAACTATATTTGAATTTTAATAATTCATTTAAATTTTGTGATTTAAATATTTTTAACGAACACTTTATTTACAACTTGACTTGCTAAAACAAAAACTTACTGCAAATGATAATTTTAATGCATCAGTGAAGTTAACATAAAATAATTTAAATGAAAATATACCTACTAGTCATTTCATTGTCGATACATAACAATTTCTGGCGACATCCACGTAGCGAGACAAAGTTGAAATTAAATTATGAACACGGAAGGGTCAATCCTCAGAATAGCCGGCAAATGAAAGAAGTTTCTTAATTTAGATGTTCCGCCGGTGCCTAAGTAAGATTTAATTTTCATCGCAAGCTGTATAACGAACTAATTTAAATCTTTGTAAGTATTTAGTGAAACTTAAAAATTATTCATCACATTATTATTTGCGTAATGCTTTTTATTTTGCGTGTTTACGCTTTTCGCCCTGCGGCTTCACTTGTATCAGCAATTAACTTTTCCCGACGTTAATGCTTTTGTTTATTCTATTAATACGTCGTTTTTGCCGTTTTTCCTGATTTGGTTGCAATCACCTAAATTTAGAATTTATAATATTAGTAGAAAAACTTATAGCTTTTGTCGGTATATTTTTTAATTAAAATAAATTCTCTGCCGGTATTTGTCAAAGCCTGTCTGTAGGCCCTGGCTGGAATGCTAATAACCGACCGGTTAGCTGCCTCCCCAAAATCAACAGGTCACATTCATTTTGAATTCCATCTAACAATTTAAGTTAGCAGCTCAGCAATATTAAAATCTTTTTATTTTTGGTTTACTTTTATTTGAGCGGCCAGTAGCATCTTATAACTGTACTTGGGAGTTTACTATTGTAATCAATCGGCCATAGAACTAGGGTAATACCCCTGCATAAGACACACTGCCCATAAGTAAGTGAGATGACATATTTACGACTATTCGTAATATGTCGTGTGGCAACTGCGTTTATTTATCGCAGTTTATCGAACACTTTATGGTTTTATCGAACACTTTATGGTTTCTTTAATATTTGCATAATTCATATTTATGCAAAGTTTTCAATTTATGAACGTAAGAGCGCTAATCAAAACGTACTGGTAAGTTCGAAGTAAATGTCAACGAATAAATAATTTTGAAACTCGTCTCAAACTTTGGGAAAATAGATAGATACATAATCTCATATTCGTGTCAAGTGAAGCGAATTTAATCTAACTTTGTCATGGTTGAATTACAACTCAAAACATTCTTTAGTTTTGTATTGTCTCATCAACGAAAACAATTAATTACCTCCAAGATAGGAGCTTTTTAAGACATTGCGTAATTTAACTTTTTTTTACGTAAAATCAGATGAAATTACGAGCTATTCGACAATAATGGAATTTCGTTTAATCACGGAGCGAATGAGAATCTATACTTTTGTAATAGGAATTGAAAATTCGTTTTTCGCGTCGGCAGTTTTCAATATCGATGATATAACGAAATGTGAGGTTCACGAAACTCTGCTAATGATGCAGCTGGAGTAAATACTCAGGCAGGATGAGCTACATCGTATTTATTCTCTTATCGATTCTAGTGTTCTTACGGTAGATTATTTAAAAAATTGTTATGATAAAAATTGCCACTAATAACGACCATACTAGCTTTTCACTAATAGCTTGTAGCGACTTTCAGAAATTCTTGAAAAATTATGAACTTCCTTGCAATAAATATATCACCTTAATCTTTTTTTAACGTTTGAAATCAGATTAATTATCTTTGCTCAGCCTACATCAGTACAAATAAAAAAATGCAATCGCGTGTAAGTGTAATAAACAGCTACATCCCCTTTATTAAAATATACATCATAACATTTAACTTCCCACGTCCAGACATTTAAAAGTAAGTTATGGTGGGTGTCTCGTCCACGGCGGCGACGCCCGCGGCTAAGAAACCTGATGGCATTACCGCAATGACATTACCCTGGGTATTACCTCCGTCGACACCTTGAAGCACGAAAATACACGTATTTTAGACAACCACATTATCGACAACACGACCTAATTTACAATATCGTTGGCGCGACCTGAGCATCGAACTGTTTAAAATGTGTAACTGCATAATATTCTAAATATTAAAAAGGAATATTATATACGGGGCGTAAAATAACTGCTTCCGAAAACAAAAACTGGGCATTGCTGGAGGGGTACTGGTTACGTTTTGAGCAAAAAAATTGATTTTATGATTAACAGAATTTTTTTTTACGTAGTTGTAAAAAATTGCATTAATACTATCGGATTTTGCGATGATTATAAATTAAATAGTGTTTTAATTTAATTTGCAATGTAAATAATCGCACCTGAATCAACAGTTGATGTGTGAGTGATGATTTCAAGCGCTGAATATGAGTTTTCAATCCTTAATAACTTTTTTAAATTGGGTTTACTGTTAGTGAATTTAGTTACTATTGTGGCTCCAGAATACATGGTTTAAGGCTTCGGAAGTGGTATTTTTACACCCGTTAAATATAATAGTATGTCTTATTTTCTCAAATTACTACACATTTGGTTAGGCATAAAGGATATTTAAATTAGTTTTCTATGCTTCAAAATAAAGGAAACCTTTTAAAAAGCATAAATTTAAAATAACGTGATGACAGCTTTGTACCGACAAAATAAATCAAAACGTAACCGTTGGGATTGGCAATAATTAAATTATCAAAGGCCCTGTATCAAACAATATTTACTAGGAAAAGTAATTTATGTGGCAATTGTAAAATTTATTTGAAATGTCAAACGCCGTATGTCGGTGTTGATTTATAGCTGTTTGTTTTAGTTGTCAATAAATAAAACGTATAGAGATGTGTGATTGTGACGTCACACGGGGGTGACTTATAGCGTTCGGTTAAACCGATAGATTAGTTCCTAAACAAAGTCTAGCTACTAATAGTTCATTCATTCATTACCTTTCCATTATCAATACGTCTCAATAAAAATTAGTATTTTAAAATATAATGAATGAGCTTTCCTTATGAAAATGAATAAAAATGCAAATGAGTAGCGGTGCAAATATGAGCCGTACTTATTCAAATATATGCATAATAACTATGAATTCAATATTAATAAAATGTGTTTCACAATACAGACTGACCTGTTTGACCTGTCGTAAACGACGTTTCCCATTTTTAAGTGAGACAGAACATATTTTGAACAACATATTTGTCGCTATTTTGCTTGAAATACCTACCTATATGATTGTAAACCATAACATTAAAATCACTTTTATGCTTTAAATATAAAGCTTTTTAAACGTTTCGACTATTTCATTTCTCTTGCACGTTTCCCCCAAACGTTAGTTGGTGGAGGCGCCGGGTACCTCGTGTTTCAGGTACGTGAAGTGTATATGCAGGTGATAGAAAGATGGCTGGTAATGGTTATAATTGTAACCAAACAAAAAGTTAGTACAACTAAACAACGGTTATGATGATTTAATCACTTATCAAAATCTTCAGAAGTCCTGTAAAATATAGGGAATGTTGGCGAAAAAAGGCATAAGTACATTAAAAAAATATTCCTTCAATATTCCAAATACAACCATAAAAACGCTAGAAACTCGTTATGTAAAAGCTGTATAGGTTTTTTTATCTTAACAATGACATTGTACTGTCAGCTGGGAGTGGGCGGATCTCGTGGAAGTCTGGTCACAACACATTTTTATGTCACCCAGAGCGCTTTCTTTTATTTTATTCAAGTAATTATTGCCATAGCAGTAGTTAGCCTCTTTGTATTTATACAGTTTTTTCAAAAACTGACTTTATGAGTTATTTTTCTTGTTTTGTTTTGGTCGCCTTAATGAAGAAGAATAATGCCTGAAGCTTCATGTAGGTATCACGAGAAGTATCTTAGATAACGGACATTTAAGTATAAATTCCATTATTACTATTAAATTTTGAACATGGATGTGGACATGCCTTAAATGTTCTAGCTATTGTGTACAAAAATATAAAGTGTTTCATTGCACGTATTATTTTGTTAAAACCATTCCGTGATTCCTACTTTCCATTGTACGCCTTTTATTATACAGGGTCTGTCGTAATGAATGGATAACCCGTTACCTACAGTTGATCCGGATGTGAGGCTATAAGAAAATGGTGTCTTCTTGCCAGGGTTGTCAACCATAAGAAAATGGCGTAGACTTTTAAACTTTTTTATAAATTTCGCTATTTTTTTCATTTATTCCGTTGCCATTTCTTCAAATTTTGATGTATTTGTATAATTATTTTAGTATTATACTGCTGAAGACGTGTATTATGTAATTTAAATACAATTTTAGGTGTTATTCACGTTGAACATTATCAAAATACTCATTTTAAGAAAAATATTTCCAATTTTTTTTCTTTATGTCAACTTTTGATCATCTCCTGCGGAAAAAAAAAGTATGACGTTATAGCTGCCCATGATCTCAATAAATTGTCTAGTATGTGTAGATTCTAAAAAGGTATAACGATGTGTACTTTACAAGCAACATTAAGTTACAGGAGCGAGAACACTAATCAAGGTCGGAATTTTTATTTTTCATGTTATGTTATAAATGGTTGTAAAACTTCGTCATAATGATTTTATTCTATCAAGATACTTTGCACAAACACTATCGGGCCACTAATAGGATATTCAGAAGAAAACCCGGTTGTTTTTGGGGAAAAAATAACATTACTTCACGATAATAATGTAATGAAAATGTACAAATGAAAATTGTTGTGCTCTTATAGTTACATGCGACAAACATGTTGCGACAAGTTTAATCGAAATTAAAACGGATTTTAAAAATCGAACAAGACCGCATTACAAAGAAAAGGGTACTCATCACATCAGTGTGGTTTTGACCATCGCATGTCCTTTTGTTCACATTGGCCCCGATTCTGAAAACACTCTCTAAACTAAACTAAAACTATCGCTGTCACTTACACATCAATAAGACAGAGACAGGTAATCATTCTAGTCCTGTCAAACTAAAATGTACGTGCAATATGACACGGCGAAGGCAATTTTAGGCTAGTCCTCAGCGCATTTCGTTCAATTTCACAATGATGTGGACTAAATTTAGTGAGACCAATGTACCTGTCTTGTTCTAATACGAAGCATGAGAAAGTGACAGCGATATTTTTAATTTAGTTTTAGAGAGTGTTTTGAGAATCGGGGCCACTATTTTCGTCAATTTGTTACTGCTTTCTAATATTTGACTATGATTTTCCTTGTGATTTGGACTTGATAACGTGGTGATACTGATGACTTTGCTCACATTTACGGACATTGTGTTGTGCTATCGATTGATTTTGTTGTTTTGGAAAAGTTTGTGTATCATGCCGCAACAGTACACGCCGGCCGAATACGCGAACATGCATTACATTTACGGTGTATGTAATGGCAGCACCAATAGAGCTGCTAGTGTTTATCGTGTAAGATATCCAAATGTGCGACATCCTGATTACCGTGTGTTCATTAGAGTGCACAATGCATTTATGGAAGGACGATTTCCTTCTATATAACTTCTTAGATTTACGCGATTATTATTACTTGAAATTAAACTCATTTTAACGGGTTTTACGCGTTTATTTTTTTTTTTTTTTTTTATTATTTTTGATTTTCCGACGTTTCGGCATTTTTGCAAATGCCGTGGTCACGGGTAGATTTCCTTCTAATTTTTTCCACTTTTCTTTGTAATGCGGTCTTTGTTCGATTTTTAAAATCCGTTTTAATTTCGATTAAACTTGTCGCAACATGTTTGTCGCATGTAACTATTAGAGCACAACAATTTTCATTTGTACATTTTCATTACATTATTATCGTGAAGTAATGTTATTTTTTCCCCAAAAACAACCGGGTTTTCTTCTGAATATCCTATTAGTGGCCCGATAGTGTTTGTGCAAAGTATCTTGATAGAATAAAATCATTATGACGAAGTTTTACAACCATTTATAACATAACATGAAAAATAAAAATTTCGACCTTGCTTAGTGTTCTCGCTCCTGTAACTTAATGTTGCTTGTAAAGTACACATCGTTATACCTTTTTAGAATCTACACATACTAGACAATTTATTGAGATCATGGGCAGCTATAACGTCATACTTTTTTTTTCCACAGGAGATGATCAAAAGTTGACATAAAGAAAAAAAATTGGAAATATTTTTCTTAAAATGAGTATTTTGATAATGTTCAACGTGAATAACACCTAAAATTGTATTTAAATTACATAATACACGTCTTCAGCAGTATAATACTAAAAGAATTATAAAAATACATCAAAATTTGAAGAAATGGCAACGGAATAAATGAAAAAAATAGCGAAATTTATAAAAAAGTTTAAAAGTCTACGCCATTTTCTTATGGTTGACAACCCTGGCAAGAAGACACCATTTTCTTATAGCCTCACATCCGGATCAACTGTAGGTAACGGGTTATCCATTCATTACGACAGACCCTGTATACGAAACTAGCGCAGGTGCGGGGAGCATACATAGTAACTGTTTTATTACAAAAAGTATACATAACTAAAATATTTTCAAAGGCCCAATTTTAGGGCATTATTTTACGAGTAGATTGATTTAATTCAACGTGTGCGAAAATAAAGTTATTGTTAACTCTACATTTAAAACGAGTTGCGGAAGTAACTCTACATTTAAAAATATTTTGGTCGTTTGAAAATTGTTGTATCATATACCTACTGACAGTAACAATGCTTAAGCTATTTCTCCACTTCCAACTGTATTCTTTGAATAAAACATATATTTTGGGGGTAAGCTGCAAAGTGGCTTATAAAAAATGCAGTTATTGGGTAACCACCCTAGTAAGTAAGTTCTATCGGTATATTATTTACATCTTGAAATGGTAGGTAGGCTCGTCTCAAGAGGATTCAGAGTTACTGAGGCCACCTGATATTGTTTTTAAATATACATCGGTTATAAAAAAAAATGTTTAAAAAACTCATTCATCCGTTGAAGCGAGGGTTATTTCAGCAAGGAATTTACTTGAAGTATTCGTCTTGCTAATCTACTACCGAGAGGTTTCACGATAGTACTTATTTATACCTTCAGTGCACTTTCTAGGACAGGTAGAGATCTTCACTACTGGTTAGCCTTGCTCATGCAAGATGAAACTTTACAGTGGAACTTCAGTTTGAGAACAGAATATACCCTAAATCATGTATAGCACAGAACATCCAGAATTGTTGTAGAAATCATACAATAGTAGTCAGAAACACGCGAGCGCCCTCTATTCCTTTGTGAAGACGTCAACTTTACTGCTTTTATAAATTCGCCCTCTTTTAAAGAAAAGACAACTACTTAGCCTGATAAACGAAAAACGAACGATTACGGCATCCTTTTAAATCTTTTCAGGCATGAAGGTATCTATTAAGTAAACAATAGCATTATTTTTTGTTATTTTGTGAATTATTTACTCTGATTAAAGCTTTTGTTTTGCCCAAGCTTAATGGAGTGTTGGACAATGATGACGTCATGCCTTGTTGCGTTTTCGTTTTTTTTTTATAAAAGCGTTTCAATATTATTTTCCTTTGATTGAACTAAGGTTGTTAGTACCACATTTGAACATATTATGCTATTTAATAAATTTAAAGTTTAATTAAAAAAAACCGTACTTATATACAGTTATGAAATTGGTTTTCAAACATTTTGGATAAGTAATTTTCTTACCTGTCTGTGAGAAGAACAACATTTGGGCACAATTATTCAACTTATTACCATCTAAAACCATTAAATGAGTAAATTTTTGGAAGAGTTTTCAATTTTTTGTTAAATTTTATGAAAACAACAGGCATTTTTAGTCTCAAATATTAGTAGTTCTTTATTTAGATTAGTATGTTGGAATTGCGTGACCCTTGTAACACATTCGTAATTTGGGTATGCAATTAAAATTTCCACGGCAAGAATCCCAAGAAATGACCAAATATAAAATGTATATAAACCTGAGAGTAGATATTTATGCTACCTTGAATATCCCTTCTCATTGTCATTGAGCCCGAAGCCTGCGATTGACGGAGTCCTCATAAAAACATAATATTAATATTATTAGACTTATCTTTAGTTTATTTTTACCTAAGCTTTAATATCTCCGAGTTTATCTTCTATATTTTTTTGCGAAATGTTTCTTCTCGTTTTGTTTAAATTCATTGGTTAGTTAGATCTTTCTTACATAGTTGTGTGATAAGAGTAGATATATGACGTAATTCCCATAGGGGTTACCTGAAAAGCCCTGGGACAATATTTATTTACATTTGTTTTCGTTAGTTGTTATGCATTGATTTATATATAACAAAACTGAACGAAAGTGTTTTTTATATTAAAAAGCATTTACTTACGTAGGTAAATCAAATTGTAATTCAAATCAAGCATTATTAATCGCACCTTCGTATCATGTAAAAATATCACTGTCTATTTTCCCGTTCTTCTGTTTTTCATAACATTGCCTGCCGTATTTCTTAAACAACAATACAAACACCACACGTCTATCAAACATATGAGAGGTTTCTATAGAACACAGCCACGAACGTAGAATAACAACTATCTTAACTTTATCAATGCAACTTGAGTTTATTAATATAATGCCTTTAACTTTATTAAATTGTGAAGAAACTGTGTGAAGAGCTTTATAAACTTCCAGTTTTTACCCTTTTCTTCGTCCCTTTGTGATACTTGCTGTTCTTATCTTCCTTTTATAACTATGAAGATTTTTGCTACGATTATTAAAACTTGAATATTTGTGTTGCATGCTACGGTTGGAAGTTTAAATGTTACGAGCTACGTCATAGCATCGTAACACGTTTTGTTAAAACAGATGCGAAAAAAAAAGAGAAAATATAAAAAAAACCTAAAGTAAGTTAAAAAGATGAGAAATCGTAATAGTTGAAAAAATATACATATTAACGAACAGCTATCGTGGAACCTTTAATTTATTTCAAGACTATATTAAGCTAGTCAAGCTTTTACTTATTACTAGAAACAAAATTTATGAAAATTGCAAGAGCGTTTACTTCGTTTAAAGTTAGACATGTTTTTGTAATTTTTAACGTAACAAAAAACTCTGTAGGTTACTGCGGTTACCATTTCCTTTGATTGCAAGCGCGTTGTTGAATTAACGAATGACGAAATGATGAAAACAAACTTAAAAGCATTAAACAAGTAATTGATCATAACTTCTTGTACAGGTGATTGTAACTTATCTTCATCACGGACTAATAGCAGTTTTAATGATGACAATTTATGCTGAGCTGAAGAAACAGCCTAAACCGGCCGTTAATTTTGACATACAGTTAGGGTTAGCTTTAAGGATTTCATTAACGAAATGATTAAGTACCTGAATTTGTCATTATGTCGCACACATATGGTATTTTTGTAAATAATTGCCAACCCTTTGAGTTTTCAGCTGTTGAGTGGTTTCAATTTAAAGATTATGTTAATTTATGAATGTCTTTAACTATACACGAAAAACATTTTTTATTTGAGTTTTCATATAATGTAGTTTTACTCAAATAATTATTTTAAAATCCTGTTATACGAAGCTTCAGACACAGAACCCTATAATTGAATCTGTTAATAAAATGTGCCTTCATATTGTCTTAACGTCACAATGTCATTCATAATGTTTGTACAGCAATCACTCAAGTACCAATAAACGTTTAGTACAAACAATATACCGTTGAGAAGTTAATTATCCTGTTAAGTGTTCTCCATACGAAGAGAAAATACCGAGAGTCATATCAACCTGTTTACTCAGCGAACAATAATAAGAAAGAACATCCCCGGTTGAAATAAAGGTTCATGGACTTATCATTCTGGTAAATTCCAGTTTTTCTTTCACTTTTGCCACGTGGTGTCGGAATATTTATGGCAATCCATCAGGTCTCAGTGAGGCTTCCAACGTGAATTGTGCCTTCAGAAATATCGCCCCGACGTAACACATAAAGATACCAATCGAATATAAAAACGCTGCCAGAAAGAATGTTTCTGCTGATGGTACTCGCTTTGTTTTTTTTTAAATTCTTGTGTTTGTAGCGTGACATGTTCTAAAAACAAACAAAAAACTGTCTGAGTTAGTCTAAACATGTAAACAAAGTAATTGTTTAGTGTATTAGTTGTTGCATAGTGTGGGTTTTCTCTTTAAATCCTGCTTAACCCTCTTTTCATAATAAAATTAACATACAGATAGTTCATCTGTTCGACACTAAAATATGTGGTGTGGAATTAATGATTCTGTTAGCACCCAGGAAAAATACATTTCAAACGGGTTTTGAATAAACATATATTTGTAGACATTCTATCTTCACAATGGCATGAAACTTGAAGGCGTTTTCATCTTAACATGTCAAAGAAAATCTTAATGAAATTAGTTTAATTAAAATCAATCAAAGTTGTTCGTTTAATACAAGACGAAGTTTATGTTGTCGATTAACGGTTTTAATTAATATTCGGTTGTTGTTAATAAATCCTTCTTGAACAAATATTAAAAGTGATCATTTTAGTACAACAATAGGAAAAATAACTTTTCAACACACTTGCTCAGAAAGTGAGCTTATTACATCGTTTCTAGGGTCATAAACCGAGCTATAACCCACTCATGCATTAAAATAATACACACTAGTGCATAATAGAATGAATCCTACATTTTTAATTTGATCGGGTAATACAGTTTTTTTTGTAACAACAAAGAGGTTTTATGCCACTGAAAATACGTTTAACTATATATTTAGAATAAATAAATGTGTCCATATTAAAAAAAAAAGATTATTATCTAATTATTAATAATAAACAGTAATTTGTTACAGAATGATTGTATTTTATCTCAAAAAATATCTTTTGAAATAGGCTGCATGGCTGCTGACGGGCGCGTCCAAAAAAAGTTGCGCGTCATTACCCGAATTCTTTATATTTTGTTAACATTGTTGCTGTGCAGGAAAACTATTTTTGCAAAATATGGATAATTGATTTTCCTCGCAATTGTCTTGAAAAAGTGCGTATGGTACTCGTGAGCAACATGTTTAATAGACACTCGGCTGACCTACGCCCTCTCGCCTGCGACTTGGGCTGCAACTCTCATCCTCGTGTATAATGAACAACTTTACACACTTGTATCATAATATACTATTGCTGAATTTTATAAACAGGTAGCAATATTGGTAAATTTCAAATAATCGATTGGTATGTGAGACACTCAAAAGTTGATCGTTCCTACAAAAGGGATCGGCACGAAGGAATTTCGGAATAAATTGCGCAGGTGATTAATATGTTTTTAATTGCATTATCGCTTAGCTCCGGATCAGTTTATTAATTAAGTAACTGTAATGCGTTGCAGTTATACAATGAAAATCCCACGAATATTTCAATTCCAGCTTTTTCATCATTTTAATTATATATTTTGAATTTTGTTGAAAAAGTCAAAATGTGTAATGTGTATACCCAACTTATATTGTTTGGTTCAAATTAACACTTAATTTTTTTTTCTTAAAGTATGAATTTGATAAACTCTCAACTTTGATATCATATGCCTGTATAAGAAAGGACTTAGTTTTGTCACTTAAATAGTTACAATCGAATCAATATCACGTAATAAAAATACACAAATCACGATTTTTCACTTCGCTCAAATTATTTATTACTAAACACGTATCAAAGTGACAAGGCTCTTCTTGTTGAAATATACAAAGATAGGCTTTATAACAATTTCACAGTCGGCCAGTGGAGGGGGAATTGCAAACGAGTGAGTAATTAGTTTCCAGAGAGTGACCAGGAAAGAGGACCGGATAGGAAACAACACTCTTTTTGAAAATTAAACTCAGAAGGCAGAATACAGTGATGATTTGAGTTGAGGTGTAAGTTAACAGAAAACGTCAATCAATGATTTTGAAAAGATGCCAAAAGCCGCTGTACCACGAATAATAAAATTACTGTATTCTTTTTAATTTTCAGAGCTAGACAGTTGTATAAAACTTAAAAAAAATACAAATAAATGTAAGTTAATGAAACAAACATAAAAAATAAAAAGCAACATTAATAGAGGAACTAATTTGTAAGCAGCGCAAATACTTACTACGCATTTAGAATAATCAAGTTACATTTCAAATTCCGAGCATCAAGAATTAAGAGGCTTAAGCAGTACTTTATTTTCTTAAAGTCCAGTTGACCTTATCTCTGTAATCCTTAATTCCAAAGCCTTTTTGTTGAACCGAAACAAAATAATTCTACTTATATTGTTATTTAAATAAGAGGTGTAAAACTACCACTGATTAAAATCACTCGAAAGTAGTCGTTCCTTTTAGCTGCTTTAATCATTTTTAATTATATTGTGTTACACGTTAACAATTGAAAAGTTGATTAAATCCTGTTTTGGTTGTGATATTAATTTTTCAAGGACAACGTTGTAGAGTGTTCTCTGTAACAAATGCCTTTGATGGTGCGACTAATTTAATTATTTGGCACAATTTAGGGGTACTAAATACGTAATCAAAAAACATTTAATTAAAATATACTTACTTATTTAGAAAGTTGTTAACACATGTTGTAAATACAAAAAAATATATTATATAATTTATGATTGTGATAGCCTTTGTATGTACTAATGGTTGAGCACAGGCCTCCTTTTCGGAAAGCGAGAGGTTTTGAGCCGTAATCCACCACGCTGGCTCGGTGCGGGTTGGTGAATCACATGAATGATAATCATCCAATCATGTGGGTTTCCTCACGATGTTTTCCCTCACCGTTAGTGCGTGATAAACGTGTAATTTATAATGTTTTATAAGTAATAGTAACAAGTAGGGATGTTAATGATATCCATATCCGTAACCGAAACTACCGGATATCCGAAATAAAAAAATATCCGTATCCGTAACCGAAACCGAAATAAATGTTTCGGATAATTTCGGATAGTGGCGGAATCTAAAAATCTAAATGAAACACGTTACGACAAGTTGTTTTTGGCTGCGTTCCATAAACCACTTACAGAACTGTGAACAAAGTGTTGGTTTTCTCTCTGAGCTCAATGTGGCCTCTATATAAATAAAACCATTTTATTATCTTTTTTTTTGTATTACTTTTGAAATTCCTAGAATCTTATATCCGTAACCGAAACTATTCGAAACTACCGGATAATCCGAAATAATTTCATATCCGTATCCGAAACCGAAACCGATATAAAAAAAATCAATATCCGTATCCGAAACCGAAACCGAAATTCCATATCCGTAACATCCCTAGTTACAAGACATAAACAATGGTACTAGTAAGAATAACAGCTGTTAACCAGACCCAAATGGGTAGTTATAAGTTAAACTAACTGTAACGAAAACTGCTTTATTACAACAAGTTAGCTAACTTTGCGTTATCATTAAATTTATAAAATTAAAATAACAACCCTAAGTAAAACAAAAATTTCCTAATCAACAATTTAGTAAACTGTCATTTAAAGCCTTGCAATTATTTTCTTTTGTTACCTTTAGCCAATTCTTAAAAAGGTTGCTAATTAACATTCCAAATTATTTTCTTAATTTAATTGAACGGAAATTTCTGATTCTGAATTCATTTAGACGTTTAAATTAGGTTTTTTATAGTCCTTACGGGAGTAAAACGTATATCATGAATGTAGAAATATTACTTCTTTGTTTCATTTGCTTTTAGTTGTCTTATTTTAAGTTTAATGACCTTTGCTAATTTGATCTTTTGCTATGCTTTATTGAATTAACACTGTTCCAATTTATACAGTATTCTCGGCATGTCACGAGCCAATATTCAACAGTATCATGACCTATTGCTAATTTGATTGCGCCGTTAATTAATTGCATTAGCACAATGCCGTTAAACCGTTTATTGATAATTATATGCGTATTGGAAACCGTGGGCGGAAAATGGGAATAATGCATACATAAATTGATTCGTAAACCTATTAAACAACAAAAACTATTTTCAATAAATTTCACATTAAACTAAAAAGGTCCTTCAAATGTGATAAGTGTTTTAATGTTTTGCCGTAAATTTAAACAAAACATTTGTAAATTTATTTTAAGCTTACAATTGCAATAATTGTCGATAAAATCAGACATAGATTTGTAATTTCTGCAGCCTTTCGCCATCAACAACAGATTTGCGTCGTCGACTTAGTTGTTAAACAATATCGATGCCATTTACATACAATTTAACTTTGTGCTCGTCCAAAGTTACCAACTACCTACTGTACAAAGTAGGCAAATAAGTTACTGAGTTTCTTACCTACTTACGAATGTTTGAAGGGTATGTACTTTACAGCACTGCTGTACGAAACTTATTTGCCGTACAATTTGGATTAATTTGGATAGTTAAAGTAAACCATAGAACCATATTTTTATCTTTGAAGTTATAGATAGGTACTGGAATGGAAAAGTAAAAGTAAAATCTCATATTTTTATCATTACAAGAATTGAGTGTTCAGTGTTGAATATAAATAAATAAATAGCCTATATATGTCCCATAGTTGAGCATAAGCCTCCTTCCCGGATAGCGAGAGGGTTTGAGCTGGCTCGTTGCGGGTTGGTGGATCACATGATTAATTATCATCCAATTATGTGGGTTTCCTCACGATGTTTTCCCTCACCGTTAGTGCGTGATAAACATGTACATAAATTGAAAAAGACCAAATTAGTGGTACACCCTATTGGGGATCGAACCCGGAACCTTCGGTATAGTAGACCGTTCCTGTTGCCAATAGGCTACCACGCACCTTGTGAGTGTTATACTATATTAAAATTGAAGTTTAGTATTCTTTACAAGATGACCTAATAAATAGTATTCTCCTTAAAATCATTGCCTTCAAAAGAAGCCATCGTTTCTTTTAATAAAAATAAGATTTTTTTATGTTTGCTAATGGGCCTTCCCGGACTCTAGGTACGAGCTTTTTAACATCATGTTTACATAAACAATTGCTATAAAGTTTAAAAAGTCACAACTTGTTTATATAGGTACAAAAACATGCTTTAACCGCTCGTCTGTTTGAGGTACAACATGCTCTCTAAGTATCTTAATTTACTTAATGCTTGTGTAGAAAGTTAAACGATAATTTAACTACATTAAAATCTAGGCAAATTAAACTCCGTGCACTTTACTCTATAATAGTTAACTAAGCGCTACATTAATCTGACTTTGTTCTAACCAGTGTTTCCATTATGAGGTAATTTCATAAGGCCATTAATTTCGTAGGTGTTGTTAAGTGCGTGAGTGGCAGATCGATTCACTGGAGTGTGTTGGACTATGCCACTACCCTGTGGTAGCTATATCTTCATATAGAGGCATTGTCTGCCAAAATTGAGTAGGTATAGCAAATTCCATACAATTTTAGCCAGAAATTATGAGCTAGTTGAATGTGTTATTTTTCATTGTTTTTGTGAAAAAGGTAAATATAGCTGGAACAGAAGCGAAATAAAAGTAATTGTCAATCGTTAAAAACTTTACAATCTTCCAAACATTTTATTGCTAATGGTTTCCTGTAGAGTATTGCGCAAGTTCACTTCAAGCCTGAAAATATATTTCTATTCGTTTCCGTAATGCTTCTATCTATCTAAAATAAACATGAAATCTATTTTCCAACACCATAAAGGAGTAAACAATAATTCAGCTGCAGATCGATACAGCAATCAATGCAATCGTTCAGGATCTAATTGTTCTAAGCTGCGGGGTTGAAATGGGGTATCTCGGTATTGTTTTTTTCTTCCCCGGGACCTAACGGGGAATGCACAGCCAGTGATTAATCCCCATCTGTCGGCAGCTCATGTCACGTGAGAGGTTAACTGCACCTTTTATTGACTGGCTGATTCTGAAACTCATTTCTGGAGATAGCGAACTTTTATTATAGAAATGCATGAATGTATTTGTATAAATTGGTGATTTATATGTGTTATATAGGTATAAAATAAGGGACCTTTTTTTTTGGTCCCAATAAATGTTTATTTTTATTTTCTCTTTCTTATTGGAAATGTATGTAAAAAGTAAAAAAAAACCTTAACAGAACCACAAAGCCTTTTCCTTGATCAAGATATTTGCTGTACACCAATAACTGATGACATAACCTAAATACAAAACTTTTAATTGGGTCAACACTTACAAACTACTCTTTTTTAAAATCGTATTTTTGGAATGAATGCTTTTTTTAATGTGTCCCAGATACAGAGTAGGGGGTAAAAGCTGCAATTAGGTCACGTCTGTCATATATCTTCATATTGAAAGCGACGTGATAGCCAATATTAAGTTACCTGATAAAATGCATCGCCATATTCGCACAAGATAAATTATAACTGCATTGAATATTTCAACAAAAACATTTTTCTTTTATTCGTATTTCATTAACGCCTTTAGTTAAGCAACCCTTACAAAAATACTATTTTAAAACTGACAAATAACTTCGAACTTCTCTAGTAAAATTTATCATCTAACATCTGTTCTTCAGTAGCTCAATTTTTCTATATTTTCAATAGTGCCAATATTTTGTCCAATAGAAAGTCTATAAATCTGATAGAAGTGTTCCATTGTCTCGGTCGCAGTGTTGGGTGCTATAACAAACGGTTCTTCGCAGGTCGTCTGTCTATTCGAGGAGTACCAACATTCTAGAATATCGCGTTCGCTCTATACTTATTGGTTAGAAACGTGACTACAAAGAATTGTTTGGGGTAGTCATAATATTAAAACACAATAAGAAGAGATAACAACTATAAAAAAATAATGTTTTTTAATATTAAAATTAATAACCTACTTTTTCACTAGAGACAGGTTTCATTTCGGATAGTGAAAGAAAGTGGAAGTGTAGTGTAACATAAGATATTACGATCAATTTTGATGTTTCATAATCATCACGGACTTCATTCGATTTTTTTCTCACTCTGGCAAATAAATAGAAATAGTATCAATAAAACTCATTTCAATATTTATAATCTACAGTTTTTGTTTTAATACCATTTACTATTCCGTGGAACTTAGAAGATGATGATGTTAGAACCGATGATTCTTTTATAATAAAATGTTCACATTTTTAGTTTTTATTTTTTGCAGATTAGGGTTTTGCATAGTTTTGTAAATTGTTATACTTACATTTATGTGGTTAAAACATAATTAATATTATAGAATGATAAATAAGATATTAATTTAATATCGTAAGTATTTTTTCAATTGCGTTTTTATAAGTTTTACTACTTTTGTTTCAGATCAAATAATTTTTCGGCGGCAAAGGTTTTACCGCGTGCTCCACTAACGAACATGGTAAGTAGATATTATGCCAGACAGACTTGTAAGCAATATAAATTTTACTATACAGTGAAAATCATCTTTAAATATAAAACGCAAAAAAAAACATGAAAAATCGGTGTTCAGACAAACTTAGTTATTTATCTTAGCAATCCTAAGAAAAGCCACATTTTTACAACAAATCTCCTGCCTAAGTGCTTGCAAGCTAAGTGTCTACAAGCACTTAAGAAGTAGATTTTACAGCTTTTATTTATTTTTAAGTATTAAGTTGGCTGCACTGGGCTCATCTCGTATTACGTCTTTGTTCAAAAGACCGAACTTCCGGAGTAGTGACGGATCTCCTTTGTGTTTCCGGATCCGTTTGCAGACACACGACTGTGGGTACTTGTTGCTTTGAGCATGGACATCGTTTTTAAATTACAAATCAGGAATTTGATTTAGATTGAATTTATGTCGGATAATGAAGATATGGTGTAAAATTACATTCAAGTTTTGTGAAACAGTAGAAATAAATGACGATTTCGAAATATAATCTTATTATTTACCAAAGTTTAAGTAGTCCAATTATAATTTCCTAGATAACTTAAGATTTATTTTAATCCTACTAGTCAAATGATGAGTCATTTAAAATGAAAAAACGTGAATTAACTCTCAATGAGTAAGTTCTACTATGGGTTATTTTTTCCAAGTTAATTATACCTAGATATCTATAGATAAACATAGAAGATTGAAAACAAACTTTTCTCGTCCTAACGTTGGACCTCTAGTATCCTCTAGTTTAATGCCTTGTCATTAGGCACAGATCAATCCAAGTCTACGAATCTGGTATCGAGTGAATATTCAGCGATCGACTGGCTCACCCCAAAGCCACTTTGCCGTAAATTAAATGCCTCCGCCAACAGGCCGTTGTTTCAATAATTAATAAGCGAATCGATCACCCGATAGATTTGTGTTGTAAATTGATTTGCTTTAAACCTAAGATTGCAGACTGATTGGTCAGAGGTTTTTAAATTGCTTGGTATACAAGGATAAATATTTTACCATGTAAAATGACTTAAAACTTCTTATTTTTTTTATTATACTTCTAAGCTATAACTTGCGATCATCTATATGATATATTTTGGTTCTAATGAATTACTATTGACAGATCTTTTACCTTGTGACAGCGTAGCAACTTTGGTCACACGATATATATGATCCAAGCGTCGTTCATGCATTTTGAATGGTGTCGTGGAACGTTTGTTTTGACGACAATAACGATACAGTTATTGGCTCATAACAATTTCACAGTCGGATACCTGCCCGTACAATTGGGAATGAGTTCGTAGTTACTCGTAGTTTCGCGCGCGTCCCTGTCCACGAGCATTTACTGAATTTATGGTGATATCATCATCAGTAAGATAAAAAGTAAACGTAAATAGTGTGAAAGATAGTTAGCTAAGAAATGGAAAGACTTATGTTAGTAATTGAAAACATAATTTAGAAAATTTTAAAAAAATCTTTCTAGCAAGCGTAAAATACATTTTTACAAAACAAAAACTTTTACTTGTTTGGAATATCTTATTGTACCTGTTTCATAAGTAGACAAGGTCAAAAACAAAGCTTGAAAAACTAAAAGAAATGTGTGAAAATATTTGTTGAAGCTTAAATAGAAGTATAGTTATTTTGTTTTACATGAATGGAGTTTTATTCAATGTTCTTTTTTAAATGTCCTCTTAACAACGGTAAATTACTTAATTTTAAATAATATTTTTCATAGGAAAAAAAAATATATGAAAATATAAAAAATGAAATAAGTTCGATAACATTACCTCTATTCTTTTTATATAATAATAAGTGCGCAAAACCTTTCATTGGTGGAACCTATTTTTGGATGAAAAACACTAATCCGTATTTCGGTCCCCGGTGGAAAGGTACGATGTAATCCACAAATGTTATTACGGATTCTATAAATACCGACATGTTACAAGCTCAAAACACCAACAAAAATTGTTTTCATTTTGTATAGCTAAAAGTTGCCCAGGAAAAATCTTCGACAATATCCCTAAAAATACTTTTAATACAAGTTTTTATTGGCTTTCTTAGTAATTCTCTTATGTACGCAATTTAGGTTATAACTCGCTCATGTAACATTCTGAAGGAACATAAATAACAGTTTTCACAGTGGAATATTTGAACCGCGAAGAATTCCTATGATAATTTTAGTGCCAGCCGTAAAGAGGTAGGTAGACAAAATATGCAAGACTACGAAAATTATATACTACGCCGTAGCAATAGTCGTAGCAAAGCGTAGGCTGAACTGCGCACGACGTAAAAGTTATTATCTAAATTCTGTTGACATTCATTTTACAATTTTACCTTTAAAATGGAAAATAAATTTTTATTTAGTGGTCGTGTCCAAAATTGAATTTCCGCAATTTCACGGGCTAAAGCTTGAATAGAACTGTCTTTCACACGAGTTTATATTGAATACTACGATGAGTAAAGGATATATAGAAAATGGTTTTAATCTCGATACTTTTTTATAAAAAATAAAGCAATGAATAGCACAATAAATAATACATTAAGGATTAAAAGAGTGCCATGAAAAACATCTCGGTTTCAATCAACTTGATACGTTTGCAATAGCACAATAACATTTTGGCTAAAAATATACTTTCGTGTACACTTTTTCGTAACGAAAAATGAAAGAATCTCATTGAAACGCAGTTTTTAGTCCTGAGCCATCTTTAGAAACATTTGTCTTACACGACTAATGGTAGGAACGCCCGGAAAATCTTTTCAAATGGCGCAGGTAAATAAACGAAAGTAAAAACGTCATCTGTACACAATGAAGTTCTGGGAGTCATTCGAGATTAATATTAAAAACCAAACCGAATAAATAGTCGAGTTTTTCTGTCATTAAAGTCTTAGGAAGTTATGGAAAAACCTTTGAAGTTAGGCTATTGGGGGCGAGGGAAACTTGCGGGAGAGTGGTCGGGGTGCTCGGCCGCGGGAAGTTTCTCCGCGCGACTCGCTCTTGACCAACTCGCGGCGATCGCTTGCGATAGACAGCGGTCTGGCTTTGGCTGTAGATATTTATAGTTATACTGAAAAGTTTTTAGATTTGACCACTTCTTTTGTTTTTCGTCTTCGTCACTAATGTGACAACTTTCATAACTTTGTAGTTATAGATACTGGAAAAAGGAACGCGGGTCTCCGAGCATTAGGCGACTGGGAATCGAACCCAGGACCTTTAGATTTTTCCAGTATCTATAACTTCAAAATTAATAATTTAGCATTCTAAAGTAAAATCTCAACTTTTATAACTGTCATGTTTTTACTAATTAAGCATAATAATAGTATTAATCAAAACTTAATTTTTTTATTCATTATTACTTAAAATACCTACAAGAAAAACAGTGGAAAAGCAACGAAAAGGTACCAGATCCAGAAATGAAATATCAAATACTCTAAATCATATTATAAGGGCCAAAGCTAAACAGCAAACCACCCTGAAGGCGCAAAGTAAATTGTGTGAGTATAATCATGATTGATCTTGAAGTTTGTATTTCATATTGTTTTAATAAAGTTACGAGAATTGATTGACATTTGATTAATTAAAAATGTAACTTTTTTACAATTTTAGTAGGTTTTATTTTCAACTTCAATTTTAGTAACATTTAATTAGTAGTTTGTAGTTACTTGGTACTGGTTGTGAAGTTATAGTTAGGTATTTATGTAACATATAAAAATAATAACAAACTCATCACGGTTCCACTAATGGTACCTAGCGCAAAATACGATGGACACATGTTTTAGGGTAGTATAGCTTCTTGCCGATAGATAATACTGTCGATACCACGTTAGTAGTAAAAACATGGTGTTTGATTTTAGATCAAATCGTTGGTTTGAGAACAAATTCAGTGCGCCTCAATGTTGTTTACGTGAAACTCAGAACTCTACAGAGAAGTATTCGATGTTATAAGATTTAGTTGGTTGGTTTGATTGTTGATTTAGATGATTTAAAATACTTTTTTGTTCCTCGATTACTACTAATTTAGACATTGTAAATTTTAAAATGTTTAAAATATAATATTTTGGGAGTTTTTCACATTGAATCACTTAATTAAAATGGTATTTTTTTTAATCAATAAAACGAAAGTATTTTTTTGTTAAAAAGACTAAAATCGAGCTAACACCTATCTATTGAAATTTGTTACATAATTCACGTTCGGTCAAAATTTGGTAAAAATAAACAAAAGTGTCATTTTCATATTACGCTATTTTCGTATTTTTGTCTGTGTCGTTTCAAATGAGTTAGTTAAAAAAATACACGTGTCGACTTGAAAACCTTCTTCTATTTTTTCGCCGGTTTAAAATGAATCTGGACTGACCTCCGATTTCAATCCTTGTTTATATTTAGTAATACGACCTGGCTAAGGTTTTTCCTAATAGTAATAGGAGTCCCAAGCTGGAACGTGAGTCGTCTTGGAACACAATAGCCGTAGAAGCTCTATTGTTCAATAAATTACATCTAGATTAGATTCACAATATATTCCAATCACGCACAGACACAATGTCAATAAGCCTGTTGGCAGGATTAGCAAGTCGTGTACCTGGTAACAAGCAATATTATACATTGTGGATCTTTGATTTGTAGCAGCGCCATTATGTAACAATTGAAAATGGTGCCGATTGCAAGTTACAACTATATAAACTAAACTGTAAATATTCCTATCACTCACACAGCAAAATTGTAGTGTCAGGTAGTAACTACGTCCTGTTATTAACGTCAACTGCAATTTCACAATGTTTTGGTCTAAATATTTGTGCAAAAATTTTATTTTGATTTAGATTATATATTCAGAATCAGGCCAACGTATAAATAAAATGGCACTAAAACTAAAATGGTGTTCTATTAGCGGTAAGTACCTGCTACTTACCAATTTAACTTTGATCTTTTAACTCGTTTAAATTGAAATTTGATTAACGACAGTATATCAGGCGTTTCATGTAGGATGATTTCTACGTAGTACCAATTTAGAATAATAAATTTACCTATGTGGAACACCGTTGAAGTAATGATTCTCAGAAAGTCAGTTTATATTTAAAATTCATAGAAAATACTGCCATTATTCTTTTACGTGTCAAATCTTTAATTGAAATCCCAAGTTCTTCTTATTATATTTATTTATTATTTTTTAAATATACATTTTAGGTAATTTATAAATTAAAACATATATCTTCACAGTTGCGCGTTGTTCAGGATTATTGAAACATGAATAAAATAGCAATACCAGTGCGCCCGACACCGCTCTTGTGAACTTTTCAAATGTCTCTAATTGTTTTTATTTTTTTCTTGTCGTCTGAGATTCAAAGTCTTTTTTCCTTTGGTTCTCTCTCTTGAATGCTATTCATTATAATAATGAGGATAATAACTGGTTTTGTATAATACTCAAGCTTTGTAATGCTTGGATTGATTCAAAAACCTTAATTCATTTTTCTCGAATTTAATATTACTTAACAAAGTACATACCTACTCCAATTTTTTTAACATAAACTAACAAATATTTTTTCAGAAATTTGATTTAAATCTGGAGGCCTAACCTATAACGTTGATTGTTAAATTAAATAAAGATGTTCAGATATAATTTCAACCGACGAAAAAAACGAAAGAGGTTCCCAAACGAAAAACAACGTTACCTATAAGTTATAACCCACATTCTAAATACGCCATTTTCCCTAATGTATGTTCCTATAGCAATGGAGTTCTGTAAGGGAAGGAAACCACACAAACATAGTCCGTTTGTACAGAAACCGACGACGACCTATACAAATAACCTCCTATTTTGTTATGGCACACGGAACGAGAAAAACCACAAGGATAGACTAGATTTCGGTAAATATGGTAGTTACGTAATGTGAACTTACCTACATTTAATTAAATATCAAATACCTTTAATAATTTGTTAGACTAAAGTTATTATTACTTAGATTAAAGATATTTGACAATAATAGGGCTTTCAAATGATTAACTTAGGAGTTTTCGTAGCTGTCTGCAATTTATTATTACGCACAATAAAATACTAAGATAAGAGTAAAATATTAGTTACCAGACTCGTCTATACAGGGCGTCCAAAGACTATGGTACA
Organism: Emmelina monodactyla; assembly: GCA_916618145.1. Classification (NCBI taxonomy): domain Eukaryota; kingdom Metazoa; phylum Arthropoda; class Insecta; order Lepidoptera; family Pterophoridae; genus Emmelina; species Emmelina monodactyla. Next base: position 5,540,200 of record OU745304.1, on the reverse strand, counting down.
TCAAGGGAAAGTACCTTGAATATCGTAAATAGGATATTTTGCTGAAAGAAGACTTTATTTTATTTTTTTAACTTAGTAATTCTATGGCAGACGTCTTCAATCAATAAATTAAATCGGAAAGTTGTGTTTGATGTCGGTTTTATAAATATTCCTATGGATAATTTTATATCCCTAACCACTGCATAATGTTACAGAAAGCAGAGTTGGAAAATCCTTTTGATTACAATCTATTTCTAACGTAGGAAAGGTTATAATTATCTGTTTTTTTTACGTTATTATTTGCAATACCTTGTGCAGTCAAAAACTCTTATCTTTCGACGAATATGTGTTAGGTCTCTTGGATGTAATGTAAAATGTTTTTTGTATCGAGCCTAAAAATCTAAATGATATTTTCAGTGATCGCTTGCGACATTTAGAGGTACACATGACACTTATGAGTAAATATATCATCACATATATTTATATGCTATGTGGTTAACATTTGAATCTAACTCATAAAATCCCACAGCCATCATTCCTTTGTGCCCACTTCTTTATTCGCGAACTCTTCTCTACCGAGTGTATGATGATGAATAATTTAAAATTTGAATAATCGACTCGACGGCCATCGTTTGATACTTTGATTATTATGGATCTCGTCAGCGCGCGTGCATTTTTGTAAGGCTATTATTATTCAAGATCGCGCCTGCTTTAAATATCTATCGTGAACGTTATGTAGATGATCGACGATGGATTTAGCGATTTTGTAGCCGACCCGTTGGCTTCGTTTAATCAGTCATTAGGGAAGATTTGAAACGAAGATTCATCAGGTAGTCTTTTTAGCAGGAATATCGGTTTTTCGATTGTGAATACTTTGAAAACTCTGTATTTAAAAATGTACTTTCAATCTAAAACATATAATGCAATTAAAAATTCGTTTAAGACAAGGAAAGCGGAAGTTGCCGTTTCCGGGTTTTATTTTCAGGTCGAGTCAATTAAGTTGAAAATAATTTGACCCGTGTTTGAGTGTAAACAGGTTCATCACTAGTCCATTTCGTATTGCCTGTACATGTTTGCGCTTAGTACAGACAGAGTAAAGTAGATATGAATCGTTAGTCTCGTAGTTCTGGACACTATTAATTTATTTATTTTACACTTTGTTGAACATCCAAGTAAAAACTTAAACAAAGTCCCAGTTAAATCAACAGGCAGTCTTATCGCTGGGAGAAATATCTTCCAGACAACCTCAAATATTAGGTACTAGTGGCCGCTCGCGACTCCGTTCGCGTAAAAGTCGGTTTCCCGTGGGAATGCGAAGTTTTCCCGCGGTAAAAAGTTCCCTTAATTCTTTCATACATATATTTTTGGTTTCTAGAACCGTTTTCGCAGCGCACGCAACGGAAGCCCTCAAGGATAAACAATTTTCCCCGTTTTTTTCTCATTTTCCATTATTTCTTCGCTCCTAATAGTTACAGCGTGATGTTATATAGCCTAAAGCCTGCCTCGATAAATAGTCTATCCAACACAAAAAGATTTTTTAAATTCGAACCAGTAGTTCCTGAGATTAGCGCGTTCAAACAAACAAACAAACTCTTCAGCTTTATAATATTAGTATAGATAGGTATGTTTTACGCCATATATTTAATAATTGTTTTTCTGTCATCGTTTTGGCTTTTAACTATACGTAGCCATTCACTGAGTGTATTGTGTAGATGTGGTGGGCGCTGTGCTACGCGGCGGCGCTGGTGTGCGCGCGCGCATCCGCCGCGCCGCCCGCCGCCGCGCTGTGGCAGCTGCCGGCCTACGACCTGCAACAGATCGAGCCTGCACCTGACGACATGGTAAGGAATTGGAAATATCTTTACATAGTATAAATCCAAGTCGCTAATTCTGTCTGTTTGTATGTTTGGCCGCTAACTCCTCCTAAACTACGTAACGGATTTGAATGCGGTTTTGGCCATATTTTAGGGAATTTATCCATTTAAATTTGTAAATAAAGAACATTCAGAAGAAGTTTTATTTAGTCAGCCAAAATTCGATAATTTGTGAACAAGTCGGCCAAAATGACACCATTGCGAAGCGTGGGCGGGTCGCTAGATGACTATAATAGCCTGTAAAAGTAACTGTAAATGGGCATAAGCATCATGAGCTAGGTTATCGCATAGGGAGCCGATATAACGAATAGGTACATTATATTTTATTCGAACGTATCAGTGGTTTGTTGTTTGTATACTTACTTGTGACCTGCTTGCTGTGTTTCGGATCTCCTGTACCTGTTTGTATGGCTAAATAAAACTTTGACCAAAAGATTAATTAAAAAAAATTAAGACACTTTCAAAAGGAAAATATTTATCGATTTTACATTTAAACAGATACGGATAGCAACTATCTTTTAAATTTTGCGTTTCACCTTAAATGTTTCAAACTTTATTAAATGTATTTTCAAGAACAAAAATTGTGGAGAGAACAGCGTACAACAGGTAAATAATAAGCCAAAAATCTGGAGAAAAGGGCAAACACCCCGACAAATCAGGGGTTTATCACACCCCGCGTCACGTTCAAGTTTTACGTCCAATATCTGTATGAAGTCATTATATTTGTTTACAATGTAAACGTTCCTTAAGGATCCCTCACGCTGCCGCCGGCGAAGTCATCCTATGGAAAATCCCCTTTATTTTATTATTTAGAATATAGAAGTTAGCACACATTCTCGTGGAAATGGACGCTGAAAAGTTTTGCAACACACGATACTTTTTTATTTTAAATTCCGAAATCCTTTCTTTGTCCAATTATATTCGGGAGTTTGAGAACGTACGTACAATGTTTTTTATACGTTTTTTCTATTACCTTCGTCTAACCGTTGTTAAAAGTTTTAAATAAAATTAAAAGTTTTTAAATGAACCTACAACAAACAGACATTATCGTTTTTAAACGTACTTTTCATTTAGTTTAATATGGGTATTTGTATAGGTTTCTATCTACATTTTACCCAACCATTCAGCGACCCTAAACATGGTTTGTTTTTTATCCAAACACCCGCACGTGACTTGAAGAAGTCATAAAAGACAAAATAAAACCGAAGATTTCTCACTCGAAATACACTGAAACAAACGTACTTTTATTCGTTTTCAAAATATAATTCAGCCACGATTCAGCTAAGAATTTACTTTACTAATGTTTTAATAACTTCTGAAGTAACAAAAAGGTTGGATATCAAATTATATTGGAGCCCGCTGAACCTCTTACGTACCTTTTATTACGAACATTATTGTTATAAGTTATATAATAACCTTTACAACATTTTAGCTTGTTATCCCACTATTGTTAGCTATATATTATCGATACTTTCTAAGGAATATCTGCTCTATACAAATATAATATATAGTAGGCGTAGTTTTTTATGTAAAGAATGATATCATAGATAACCATAGTAAAGAAAAAGATATTATTTTGTAAAGTTTTAGTCAAAACTGAGGGACCAAGTTTTGTACAATTTTTACACAATTTTCATTACTTAAGTACCTACACGATTTTTAATAAATAAATTTCTGAAAAAATACCTAAAGAATACAATTTCTATGTTTAAGTTTTGGTTAATAAATACACTTATTTTATTACAACATACTAAATATTTTACGCTAAAATTAATAGATTTTTTAGGTAATATGTTTCGTTTTTCTAGGAAAGTGACAGCTACGTGATGGCGAACGCAGCAGACAGATCCGCCAGGGACCCCTGGTACTTCTTACTAGCTGAAGACCCACAAGCCGCCAAGGTAAGAAATAAAAATATACTTCACCATTATATTAATACATTTTCATTAAAACAAGTATAAGCAAACATTTCAAATTTCGGTGAATCATCTGCATAATACCGACGAAATTATTTTAAACTTCTAAGTATTTAATTTTAGTATTCAAAAACGGTAAGTAAAGACCATGAATATATAAAATTACTTTTCAGTTGTTTGTTTTAAATGTTAAAAGTATTTTGAAGAAAATTTATACTCATTGTTATTTTTTATATACTTACAACTTTTAAAATCTTTATTTAACCTTTTGGTATGCTTAATTTTTGTTAGATATGTGATGCTTATATTGTTGTTTTTTCTTCCAAAAACCTGATGTTTTGCAAATACAACTCTTATTAACTTAAATATTTGAGCTTTTAAATACTAAAATTCCTTGAAACAATGATTGTTCCAACAAATTAGAACTAAGCACCCTGAACTCTTGCCAGAACCGACTCGAGAGCTACTCCACTAGAAACGGTTATTTTCTAAAGGTGGTGTCTTTAATTAAATTAACTTAATTATAAGCAAACAGGGTTGAGGATTTTCGGACAATGAAATTGGTAAGAAGAAAAGTTGTTTTAAGTCAGGGTTCGACCTGAACAGGTCAGTTGGGACTTTGATAGGTTTTTCAGGCTGTGAAAATATAGGCCGTGAGGTATGGAAATTCGCAATTGAAGGTTAGTTTAGTTATACTTTGACGGTTGCTATAGTATGGTCAAACTAACGTAGATAGGTTATAAATATACTTTAATTAAAAACAACATTACGTAAAACATTAGTACCTTAGGCATTAGTTCCTTTAATTATGTTTTTTGTAATGTTCATTGCCTAGTGTAAAATTAAAATATCTTGTTCATTAAATTAGAATTTTGGCCAACTTAAAAAAAAAATTTCGACCTATTCTTTATTTACAAATTTAAATGAAAATAAAACCTAAGAAATGGCGAAACCCACATTAAAATCCGTTAAGTGGTTCAGGAGAAGATAGCGGACAAACATACAAACAGACAGAATTAGCGACTTGGATTTATACTATGTAATGATGATATTTTACATCGAAAAACCTTCGCAAATTGAGGTGCCCATTTTAAAATAATTTACACACAAAAAAACATAATTCCCTTATGTATGTAAAAGTATGCCTTGATATAAAAGTTATTTCAAACATTTCTGTCGGAGTTGAAATTAGTTTATCGTGGTGTTTCACGCCAGGGAAACATTATCAAAGCAGGCTACTATCTATTTTTATCATTTGTTCTCTTTCCCGAGTATTGTTGGTGATACAAACTGAATTACACTTTCTATATGCACTTTGTAACACGCCAAGCAAATTGAATTTCAAGCATCATATTATATTTATTAGTATATAGTCTTTACAATAACAGAAAAGTATAAAAATTCGAGGATTTTTAAACATTACTTTTTGTATAATAAGTCCAGATACAATATTGAAGATAATATTATAGAAAACAATTTAAAATAATACTCACCAGAATGGAACTGTGGAAATCGTAAAGAAACAAAAGACCGTTTTATTTCAAAATAAAATTGTTATTTTGTTAGCAATCAATCAAAGCTTATAATTGAAATTACAGGGAAGCACAAAGAAAACCATTTTTTCTTTTTTACTTCAGAATTGCTTTGGTTTTTATTCAAAAGGACATTCATCACAGTTGGATTTAAAGTCAGTGTTAATAGATAGAGGTCTAAGTAGTTAAACTTAGATTAACCGCTATAAAACTGTGCAAAAACTTTTCTATTTAGAGTCGTTTTTCAATCGATTATTAAAACTATAATTGATTAGAGTTCTATCGTCTTGGAAAATTGTATTATTCTAGCTTCTTTCCTTACGTTTATTTTTTAATCTTATGATATGGTTATGATTTTAATATGTTGCAAAAGGCAAAGGCAACCCACTGTAGCGTCCTGCCTAATAATGTGTACAATAAAGGAGGTGCGAGGGAAGCGTCGATCTGACACATTGTCTATGGACCTGCCGCTCGCCATCATTCGGGAGAAGGTGGACCTCGACAACAAGCGGGTGCAGCACGAGAAACAAGCGCAGTCAAATAGACTATTCCTGAACGAAGTTGGCAAGAGGACAGGTACGTTATAATGCCTTATTTAAATGCAGGAGAGAAAAAGTTTGTTGGGATGACTTTTAGCGGACAGAACAGGGCTCGTGGGGAAATTTTAAATCAAACGGTAGCGCACTTCTTTGGCTATAGGAAGTTCTATTTTTTAAATCAAAGAGTTGTTTTCGTGGTTTTAAGCTTAAGATTAAGTAGTTTGGCCATCGAAAACTACTGTAGAAGCAATAAAGTAAAACAAGCAAGTTATTTCCACTGCCCTGAGTTCAACTATCGCTTTACAAAGCCCCGAATGAATCCGAACAAGCGTTCTTCAGAATTCGAACCTCTTTGACAGAAACAAACGCCGGCCGAGAGTTTTATATTTCTTTGAAATAACTTTACAACTTTACTACGTAACTTTGCATCTCCCAACAGGGTAGCTCGTCAGTGAAAGATTCTGCAGGCAAATTTAACTTATTTGCAACTTTGAAATAATAATTCTCAGATTTTGAATGTTGTTTGTATTTGCAGGAACTCATTGGACGCCGACAAAACGGGGCGGAGTTAGTTACAACTAAGATTAATGATGATCCGATGCCGAGAAGTGTACCTGAATGTCTATCAATTTTATTAATTATCAATTTGTATTGTTTAAAACTATTTAATAAGTGTATGAGCCCATTTTATTGTAGAATATTAATGTAAAATAACCAAGCCCAAGTTTGTTTGGGGATTGGGTTTATATCCACAAATTATACACAACCTAGATCTTACAATGATTTGTTAGTAATAAATATAAAATAACTTTAAATGAATTGTTTCATTTTCTTTGAGTAGGTATCTTTGTTTATACATTCATAAATATTCTAAAGTCGGTTATAAAGAGAAACATCGAAACTTCACAAAAGTCAGAAACCTACAATAGGTTCTCACCACCCATTTCTGAAAGGCTTGTACTGACGCAAATTAAACCAGTGATTTCTTAACAACAATCTGCTGTTTACTTAATTCAATATGAAGGTTAGCCTTTAACTTTTTGATAGGAAAGCGAATAACGAAATAATACTACAGCGGTTCAAATAACTATAGTGAAATAAGCAACTTCTAGCTAATTGTTAGGACGTATTTTTTTGTTGAGTTAACCTTCGACACGTACTATTAAGTGAGAATATTTTCTACGATTAAGGGCTGATTTTATTAACTGTCATAAATAAATTATTCGTCCGATAAGTAGTAACTATGTTTTCATCATCACTTCATAAATATGTATGCCAATATTTAAACTCGACGTGCAACGAAAACACAACACTTATCCGTCAAATAACATTTATCTGACAATTGAATAACCAGCCCTTTTTGAAACTTGATATTTGGCATCGACCAATCTAACCACCGCTTCAAAACTATACAACTTGTGATAATTTGACAGACTTTAGTCTAAAGTGTAAAATGTTGTAATTTTTTCCATTAACTTATTTTTCATGATGTCATTCCCCTGATTCGGGTATTAATTAGCCATATCAATTTTACGGAGCGAACAGCGGACAAGTGCCATCTGGTATGAGTACCTACTATTTTATGATTCGTGAATTATTGACGCGTATAAACGACACTTTAACAGTTTAAGGTTAAATTGAATTTTATCTTCTGTTAAAACGTTTAAATATTTTATTATTTAATGGAAATTCTGGTACACACTTTGTTACTAGTTACATACTGTAAAAGGTTAACATTATTTTTAAGGAAGTTATATATATTCTTTTAAGGTAACGACTTTTTAAATTCGGTTTCGCTTTTCAAAACATTTGTGGTTTTAGTAGCTTTAAACTAATTTACCTAATTCTAGTTTTAGGCGACATTTAATACTATTAAAATTCTTTCAAAAGCAAACTAATTGAAAAGACAGTATATTTTCTTACCCGGTTAGTTTTCTCCTTTGTTTAAAATGGAGGATGTTAAGCTGCTAACCGACTTATCCCCGATATTGAAGTCTCCTCTAAGCTGTCTCAACGGAGAAAACTTCGTTAAAAATATTCAATGGCATTATCAACTTAACGAATTATATTCACCCGCTTTTCTTTATCTTTACATAACTTCTATACTCTATAACCTGGTAATGTTATGCCGTAAAAGTGACATTAGGCGACTCGTAAATGTAAGATGGTACGATTTGTCAAATGGGTGTGTCTGTGAAATTATGACTTAAATAAAATTAGGTTAACTTTTATGATTAAAACTGCTTCTTTTTTGCTACGATTTGTTTCCTTATCCTTCTTAATATATTAAGGAAAACCACAGCTTTTAGAGTTCCTGAAATATAGAGGGCCAGACATAATGGCAAACTCTCTGCTTTCAACGTCTTTGATTAAATTCAGTTTTTTGACTATTTCTGTGAGATAGTTGGGCCAATATATGTCCACTGACCAGTGTCAATTAACTCAGTAATGTAACATTAGGATATCCATATGTGACATTAATTATACGCTTAAAACGACAGACTGTCATTTCCTGATGATGATTTGTGACTGATGGTTTTGATCAGGGCGTGACATTTCCTGATGATGATTAGTGACTGATGGTTTGACCAGGGCGTGTCGGTGCGCGGGCGCTCCCGGCTGAAGCGCAAGATGCCCTCGCTGTCCATCAACAACCCGATGGAGGTCCTCCGGGAGCGGCTGCTGCTGGAGGTCGCCCGCAAGCAGATGAGGGAGGCCAAGCAGCGGCAGGCCAACGCCAACCGGATCTTCCTGCAGAACATTGGCTAACGAGGTAACACTACTGACGGGGCCTACTGACAGTACAACATGAATCGCAGATTTATTCCAACAATAATTGACCTACACACAGACGAACAAGAAAAACATTATTTTCAAAAAGACCTTGTAATCTCGTTAAAAATATATAATAGAGTACATGGGGAAATCCTCCCTTCGCATGACTTTAAAATATATTTAAGTGCGTACAACCAACATCTATTCTTATTCAGAATAGCGTAATACAACCTCATTCACCGCAGTTATTTGCGTTATTTGTACTCATCCGGAACATATTCATTGACGCACTCCTTTCAATGAATTACGCAAACAATTCTTTTTTAAAAAACGTAGGTTAATCGATCGGTTACTGATCAGATTGAGTAGAATCAAGTTGTCGGTACGAATTAGAGGGCCCATCCCTATATCATTGCTGGGCCTGCCCTAGACAGACATGAAACGAGTTTGATGTTCATGTTGATGTGGGTTTATGAGAATAGTTTGATTCGATCCCGTTTCCTCGAGTTCGGGGTAATAAATGTCAAACAAATAATTAGATAGCTATCGAAACATAGGTGTGTAGGTATGTTTACCTACGTAGGTATTGCGTGGGAATGTGTTATGTATTACATATGAGCATTCTAGTTTATATGTATAATTAAGTTTTCACACACACATTTCCGAAGTTGATAGAGTCTCCTATTATTGGATTTTGGGCGATTAGCATAAACATAAGGTTGATGTTCGCAATTGTATAATTACCTTGTATTTGTGCAGGTTACCCGAAAAACTCCGGGCTTCCCCGTTACGACAACTAGAGCTACTCGCACCTGATCCTTTCCGCCCCTCCGACCCGCCCCCGCCCCCGCCCCCGACCCTTCCGACCCCCGGACTGTCACCGCTGGCTGGGAGCAAGATGTTGCGACAACTTCAAAACATATACAGGGTGTTTGGAGGTTGAGTAGCCAAATGAAAATGGTGGATAGGTGAGGCTATTAGCTATTTACTTCCACTTATTAAATTTCATTTTGGTTCAAGTTTTAGAATTTATTCGATTTTTAAGATTTTCTTAAGAAAATCCCCGATTTTGTCATTAAAAGTCCAATATAATTTTTATTTACTGTCGGAACCAAACGAAAATAGTTTTAATTTAAAGCCTAATACTGTTTTATTCAGATGAAATCATAAATTAACACAAATCATTTCATATAAAGTTACAGTGGGTTCATAAACTTCGCGGAACCAGTGGGAAAAAAATGTTCAGTCAACTTTGCTACGAAAAAAATAAAAAAATATGAGAGTTTGAAAATTTCATTTGCTTTTAAAAACTTCTACATTTAATACACATTATAATGATATGCCACATGTAACATAAATAATTAGAAATCTCAACAGAAATAGTAAGTTAATCCTCAAAGACGCCTGGTAAGGAAGGTACAAACCCGTTAAACTACGTATGTAGTTAAAAACTTTTGTCTCATTCTTACAAAACTATGCCTATTGTGTTATCTCATTCGACTCCCTCTTCACTTTTCTTGCCTCGAATAGAAGAGGATTCTACTATTTCACATGTTTAACTCCGCTCAGCGCAGATTCTCGGTGACCTACACTTTTCTACAGACGGAGTAAAATGTTGCTTGAAAAAAGTCATGACCAACGGTAGCGTGGCCTTTGCGCATGCAAGAAAATCTCATTTTACAAGTTTTTTTGTTTTTTTTTAATTTGCTTGTGAAAAATGTCACTTGAAAATAGGCTATTATCTATCTGACTTTCCTCTGTCTAGTCATAGCCAACGTTAGCGTGGTCTTTTCGCATGCAAGCAAATATCATTTCACCAGCTCCAAGTCATGTAGAACCGGTTCACGGAGACTGAATCTAGGAGTTTCTTTTACTCCGCCCCTCACCACCCCAACCATCCGCTCTTTGCGACCCTCGCAAGAGGCGACCAATCACAATCGTCAAACGAACGTCAAACGTCAAAAGATTACCGTAAGAAACAATCTGCTTCCTCCAGCCCGCGCCCGCTGCCGCGCCGGCCCGGTGGACACGATAGTGGTAATAGCTTTAAATATTCCCTATAAATACACCGCTCCAACCAGCAGGTGCGGCATTCAACATCCGGTTTCCTCGACTATCAGATCCGACCCCCGTTGAGTTTCTTGCTGGGTCTTCTCAGAGAGAGACCCCTAAGGGAAACAGTGTAGTGGAAATGATCGAGACGCCCTGAACTGAGCCCTTAGTGGTCGCATAGTTCGGTGAAGCTATAAAGTTTTCATATGGGCCAACAACAATCTTCAGTCAGAAAATAAAAAATTTTTTTTATACATGAGGTCGCAAACAAGATAAGTGTAGCCTAGTGACAAAATAGATAACCCGATAGGCATGGCTTTGTTAGAATGAGACCGAAGTTTTTAGCTAAAAATTTTTAACTACATACGTAGTTTAACGGGTTTGTACCTTCCTTACCAGGCGTCTTTGAGGACTAACTTACTATTTCTGTTGAGATTTCTAATTATTTATGTTACATGTAGCATATCATTATAAAGTATATTAAATGTAGAAGTTTTTAAAAGCAAATGAAATTTTCAAACTCTCATATTTTTTTATTTTTTTCGTAGCAAAGTTGACTGAACATTTTTTTCCCACTGGTTCCGCGAAGTTTATGAACCCACTGTAACTTTATATGACATGATTTGTGTTAATTTATGATTTCATCTGAATAAAACAGTATTAGGCTTTAAATTAAAACTATTTTCGTTTGGTTCCGACAGTAAATAAAAATTATATTGGACTTTTAATGACAAATCGGGGATTTTCTTAAGAAAATCTTAAAAATCGAATAAATTCTAAAACTTGAACCAAAATGAAATTTAATACGTGGAAGTAAATAGCTAATAACCTCACCTATCCACCATTTTCATTTGGCTACTCAACCTCCAAACACCCTGTATAACAGTGATAGTGTATCATACGCCTTTTATATAATAGGTATTTAACTACGCAAGCCAAAGTTATGTGCCAATTCGTTAAAGTTAATCAAATTTTAGTTAACTTGCCCTACTTGATTTATCATTTATGTTATTTTATTATTTTTCATCATAATAGACAATAGTTATGTATAAGAAAAGTTGTGTTTTTTTTAGTTTGTAAGATTTTGTTTTATTTTTTAAGCAAAGCTGTTTCTTGTAAGTAACTAATTAAACTGTATGTTATACATCTATTATTAAATCTTTTTTAAATAATATGTATATAAAGATTTATTTTATTGTTAATTTTTGACGCAAAATATTTGACATTACTATAACTTATCAAAGGTTTGTTTTTGATTACAATCATAAAGATAATATTTATCGTTAAGCCTAGATTTATAAAGCTCTCTAATACTAATGTTATAATGGAGAACCGCCTTTCCTTGGCGTAGTTAACTTTCATTCCATATGAATATCACGTAATTAGTAATAAGAGTTAATGTCACATGATATTAGTCATTAGATTGTAAATCGTATTGAACATTATGGAAAAGTCACGAATAATATATATTAGTAGACGGAACGTAGAGATTTCCACGAGGCTATTTATAAATAATTAACTATTTCTATTTTACTCGAAAAATAAGCTTCTACGTACGATGAAGTTGATATAGCGAACATCAAGGCAAAGCATTTAAAGTCGTAAGGCGACCACTTTAGAATGACAATTGAATAATTAACAAATAACTCTGTATCGTTCATAATCATTTCCACGTTTCATTAAGGATGCGGTGTATGTTATCCCGCTCAACATACACTGACATCACGTTGTCGTGACGTCATGCTGCTGGTGACACCTCTACATCTACTTCTTCATGTAAAAATACTTCTATTAGAACGCTTAATACTCTAATCGATAAATAAAAGTATCTACGCTGTAGAACTAAATATAGGCAAGTGTTATTGTCGATAAATTCTTCGATGTTTTGTTCTAGCCTGTGATTTATTACTGATTGCTTCGCCACAATGGACTTTTATATTGAAATAGGTTGCCTCGTATATCGTTAAGCCTTCTTGTAATCAAAAAAACGATATTATTACAAAGGTGCCTATTTTTGGTAAAACCAATTTAGGAGCTTAATTTGCCGCTTCGGTAGCAAGTTGGCTGGAGTGTTTTTGGTTTTATTTAGGAACCTTATTTTGTAACGTTTTATTTAAAATATTTTGGGCTGTCGTTATTTATACAACTAAGTTAATAGCAAACTTTTAATCTTACGCTTAAAGTCTTATCTTTACAAAGCCTAGTTCCGCCAAGTTTGTTTAACTACGGCCTAACCTGTTTTTGATAACGAAAAATTAATATATCTTATCGTTATTATACTCGAGTATCAACTCAAACTCAAGTGAGTTAAGTATATGTATATTGTCTAGCATTTTTGTATGTACAGATATATGTAGTTGTTAACTTAACTCTTGTGTTAACATTGATCTCTATTAGATTAACATAGCCGAAGTGTAATAGTTCGTATAACATTCATTACGTTCAATAAAACGTTAACTTATTCAGTGTGTTTTATTTTAACTTGTTGATGTCATTTTAGGATTATATCCAAGATAGGAATGACATGACACCTTCATTGCCAAGACCCAAATACGAAGTTACATTCAATTTGTTTCTTGGTGTTTTAACTTAAATGCTTATAACATTTTTTTTCCAAGCGGCACTTCACGTTTTTAGAAATTAATTATCCCTTATTCCTATAGTCATAATTAAAAAAAACGGAAGGCATTATAACAGCAATGAAATTGGTGTAAATTTTGTTTTTTTCTTTCCAGCTTCTGGTACGTCTTCCAAACTAAACTAAAAAACTTTAGATACAAATGCGTAACCATTTAAATACTGTACATAAAACACGGTATTCGTAACAAAATTAACACTAACTAGGCACTACTAAGAACATACCATTCGAATTCTAGTAAAAACTAACTTCATTCTATGATCAAAGTAAAATTTACGTTACAAATCAGACTGACTGAGCCGCTGAGCCGGCTTGGCATCCTTCCCGCCACATACAATTATTCATACTAACCCCATGCCATATATTGTTGATGTTTTACCCGTATCTTACTTCAAAGAGATATTTGTCCTAATTACAGAACATAGGCAGGCTTTGTAGGACACGGCGCAAGAAATAATTGACGACTTTAAACATAAGCATGGTATAAGTTGTGGACTATCACTAGTTACTTTTAATAATGTAAACTTTGACGGGTTTTAACGTGTTTCTAAACTAGAAAAAACGTTTTATGGAAAAGTTTTGTAATAACTAATAAAACATTTTTTTTTTATTCAAGCGGAATTAAATTATCAAGTGAAAATGGCAGTCAACGTAAAAAGTTTCAACTTTCGTTAATTTAAATCATGACTTAATCTGACTTTTATTTACCCTTCTCTCAAAGAGATTTGGGGACTCGAGTTGTTCAACTCTTGTATTAATTGCAATAATTATTATTTTGGTGAGAAAAAGATTCTATTGCGAATGTTAAATAAATAAATAGTAGGTTACTATGGCAAAAAGCGCAGTCTGTATAACGCAAATGAAAATTAAAGTTTAAGATGTAAAAATGCAAGATTAGCAGATATTATTCACAGTTGATACATTAGCCCGTCAAATTTACAGAAATATGTAGTTGTATCGTGTTTTTGTTTTCTATGGCTCTCTCATTCGAATCTGAACCTTTTTTTTTTCAAGAAGAATAAGCCACTGAAGTTGGTACAAATTTGATGAATTTTTTTAGTAATAAAGACATGTTACGTAACACTTAACACTGTGTCCCGCTCATATATTACAATTTAGCGGCTGGTTGAACACGATAGCAATATTTTTTGATTAACTACCTAAGTTTTCTTCAAACGTCTTGCAGGTTCATTTCCCTCTTAAGTGAGTGACTACTTAGTCGAGTCTCCTTTCTACGTTTTACGCCGTAGCAGCAGCGTCACTTTCGCCTTCTCATACTAAATGATAGTTATTTAATTTTATCTCTACCTAGACACTGCTGAAGCAACGAAGTGATTGCATCATTTGCTACAGGTGAGTTTAGTCGGCGATATTAGTGACGATTCCAAGCTAAAACTCTGTAAAACAACCTATAATAATTGCTTTCACACACACAGCAGTAATATAAGCTATGTCTATTAAGTTAGTCCGGTAAACCTAAAATTTTGTGTCCATTATAACACGTTTAGACTACTAGTCCTCAGCGCATTACGTGTAATTCTAAAATTTTTTGGTCCAATAGGTACAATACACCTAGGCTTTTCTTATACTCGTACCAACCATTAATGAGGTTGTGATGTTTTCAGTTTGAGTTACAGAGTAGCGAATAGGAACCATAAACAAACTTAAATTTACCCTCCTTGATTTTCGTAATAGTGTGATCGATATTAAAGTAAACTATTACTTGACTCAATCAGACGTCACCTTTTGTTCTCCGTGAAAGCACTCAACTTATTGTGTGATAGTGTGAACCCGGCGTAAGTACCTACTTATTTCTATCTATGTATCCTCGCAAGGCACTTTTGTCTAAGTTGTAACCTTGTCAGCGGCGGCCTTAACTATTGCGAGGCTCCGGGCGGCAGGTCTTTGCGAGGCCCTATGCTATGAAAAGTATGAGATGCGAAAAGGAGACCCAAATCAGTTTGGGCCCAAATTCAAAAGTGCCGGCCAACGATTCTTTTTTCTCTTAACTATTTGAAATTTTGCCTTTATCATTTATTACTATGGCACCAAAACTGTGGGACCGAAACTTTTGCTGTTATAAGACTTTGAAGTTCTGATAATGCCATACATTTTACCAGCAATAATATTTAGTATATATTAAAAAAAATGTATTCAGGCGTAGTTAGTGACCAAGCTCTGTAGAAGCTAAGTTCTGGCTCTTCTTAAACCAGAAAAATGTTCCATTGACCCATTTCCCTACTTTGCTATACTATAAACTTTTCGAGCGTTTTCTTCTAAGTCACCTGACACAGATGATTAAACCAACACTTATATCAGCGCTGGCTGGCTTCAGACTTTCTTCTTCGTCTTTTTTTCTTTTATTTTTGATATCCCAGGAAAATGCCTCACGAATACCTACCATCCAGGGTTATAACGAGGTTGCACTCACAAAAAAAATGACCTAGCCCTATGTCGGCTACCTGGGGACCATCAAAACTTCCAGCCTCTTCGCCAACGACTCCGAACCTTCCCGGCTAGAGTCGCCGAGACGCGCCACTGTGGGGTCAATGGCGCGCCGTCGCGACACCCTGGACCGAAGAAGACGACGGCTCCTGGGGGATTTCGCTATCCCGCAACAATGATCCAGCCTGGGACCGAAACACTAATTCAGGATGCCCCTTCCCTGATTTGCGAAACACAAGTATCCTAGAACAGGAAATGAACGAGAATGACCAATCTATTCCATCAACTAACTTACAGTTTCAAAAGGACTTTACGCACGAACTTGATCTTTCGTCATCTTTACACATTATCTTGGTGCAACATTGTATAAATAGTTTACATTTAAAAACCACTGTCCAAGTGTCAAAAACAAAGTGGGTACTCGAAACAACCTGCTCCGACGGCACGGTTTTAAGAACCACGAGTGCTCTGTCCATCTCAGCCACCAAATATGCCTGCCGAGTTTGGCACCGAATGTCTCACGCTTGTACGAGTGTATCACGCTTTGTTGCCTTAAATTAACACCATTAAACTAGATTTATCCTTAATAGGTATAGCTCCGATGACACCTCTAGCACCACCAAATGTTCAGCGAGATGATCACTGTGCGGTTGAAAAAAAAGAACAGGAAAACGACCAGCAGCCGGGCAACGATCCTTACTCAGAAGCCGATAAAGATTTTTTTAACCAAACCTAAGCCACCAAATACATCGCCCTCAGAACTGGGTAAGGTTCTGGATACAAAAACTCCCCTCTGGTCGCGATCAGTAGTGGTCAACATGAATATCTCTATTTATTTGCATGTTCACGATGAGTGCTGCTGTAAAAATATGGTTAGGTGGGGTTTCAACAACATCAGATAGTGAGACTGTGGTGCACCATCCCAGTCTCTGTCAAACTTGCTCATTTGTCCAATGATCCCCTCGCACTGTATTATAAAAGATCTCATACTGGGCAGCGACAATGTGCTTGATGTGATAAAGCGCTAGACCTGAAAAATATGACCATCTTAAATTATCCAGGACTACTTGACACGATAGAAGAAAAAGAAGGGAGAGTTCTACCTACAAGAGTTCTGCTCACATGTGATGGTCTTTATCCGCTTACTTACCTACCTACGCAAGATATGAAACTGTTGCAAGACGAACTCCAGCCGTACGTTTGGATAACATATAAGTTAAGCCAAAGAGCATTAACTGATGATATTAATAGGCATAAGTCTGTTTTTATTTTAATTTGAACCGAACAAAACGCGTTTAAAGTAGGAAAATATGTTGTTTATGATCCCTGAATAAGATGACAAAAGATTTTTTAAAAATGTATGAAAAAAAATCAACTTTTTGAATGAAACATTTTTCACGTAAGATGTTGACTTTAGGATGTTAGTTAGTATCATACAATGAAATTATCAGATTGATGTGGTCAATCATTTGAAACCATTTTTTTGCTGGCTGGCACTTTTAGTTTTGGGCCCAAGTTTATATGGAGCCTGATTGTCTCCTTTGCTTGGTTTGATGCGCGAGGCCCCTGCAAGAGCGAGGCCCCGGGCGATTGCCCCGTTCGCCACCCCCTAAGGCCGCCGCTGAACTTTGTTAGATCGCTTACTTGATGAGGAAGTCGCTTAAAATAAAATACAAGGTTAATGTAAATGGTGGAAGGTAGGTAAATTGCGTTTAGTTTCTAATTGATCAAACAATGCTACAGTTGCTAGGTAAAAGGAATTGTTTGGGAAAGGTTAGGAGTAGGTACCTAAACAATCTTTCATAGCTTATTTAAACGTATTATTAACAAAAGGTGTTATTTTAAATGTACCTAACTTAAATAATGTAAGAATTATATTAAGTAGATATTTTTTATAAGGTAAGCACAGTTAAATGTTTTACACTGTTTCAGAATATTATTTCGTGAAATTAGTTAAGAATAAACTGGTATTAATAACTACGACTACTACTGCATAAAAACAAAACTTTTCGTATATTTCCTGTATATAGCCGGAAAAAATCACAAGTGCCGAAAAAATAAATAATCATGGAAGACATTAGTGTAAGGTAAGTCTACCAACTCGTTTATTTTAACTTCTTAGATTTACGCGATCATTGGCACTTGAAATTAAACTCATATTAACGGATTATTAAGCGGTTATAAACGAGTATAATTTCAAGAACTTGTTTATATACTTACTGACTTATTACCGACTTTTAAACCATTTTTACGGGTCTTAGTTATAATTATGTAGGTATCAATGGATTACCCTGCCTTTATTTTCGACGTTTTAAGTTATTAATTTGAGTCTGTATACCTAGCATGAGGTAGGAGATAGATCAACTATTTCATTACTTAAAGAAAAGAAAAAACAATAGTTTATCTATCTCAGTGGGTAAGTAGGATATTTTACGTACTGATATTCTTATACCTACTGAGATTTTTTATCTTTTTTAACAGAATAACCACAATGGATTCCATACTTTTTGTACTCATATTGGAGCTAGCGTTAATGCAAATGCGTATTTTGGGTAAGTACGAACTTAAATAGAATAAGCGGTTAAAAAAATAGTTTATTAGTGGCAACTCATCCCTAGTGCAGGCAATACCTTCTAACTTGTAATGTTTTTTTTTAACATCTGCGTCTTCAAGCAATATTGTGGCTTATAGCGACAAAGCCCCGTGAAATGAAGCTTGTAAGGTCTTCAAGAGGTTAACAGTAAATTATAGTCGGGAAAAACTTCGAACCTATAGGAAATTTATTATTATTATTTCTTAAAAATCTATAAATCCATACTTTTTTTTTTTCATTTTTTTTTCAAGCTGGTTTTAGAGTTCGAGATGATTTGTAATAAAAGAAAATGTCGAGCTGTTATTTTGAATGCATGATACAGTACCATACTAATTCATTACATAGTACAAAACTAAGTCGCTAATTCTGTCTGTTTGTATGTTTGGCCGCTTACTTCTTCATAAGTACGTCACGGATTTAAATGTGGTTTTATCCATATTTTAGGGTGTTTATTCATTTAAATTTGTAAATAAAGAAAGTTTAGAAAATGTTTTTTTAAAGTTAGCAAAAATGCAAGAGTTAGCGAGCAAGTCGGCAAAATTACACCATTGCGAAGCGTGGGCGGGTCGCTCGTTATCTATACTAATATTATAAAGCTGAAGAGTTTGTTTGTTTGTTTGTTTGTTTGTTTGTTTGTTTGTTTGTTTGTTTGAACGCGCTAATCTCAGGAACTACTGGTTCGAATTTAAAAATTCTTTTTGTGTTGGATAGACCATTTATCGAGGCAGGCTTTAGGCTATATAACATCACGCTGCAACTATTAGGAGCGAAGAAATAATGGAAAATGGGGAAAAATCGGGGAAAATTATTCATCCTTGAGGGCTTCCGTTGCGTGTGCTGCGAAAACGGTTCTAGAAACCAAAAATATATGTATGAAAGAATTAAGGGCACTTTTTACCGCGGGAAAACTTCGCATTCCCACTTCTACGCGATGGGAAACCGACTTCTACGCGAACGGAGTCGCGAGCGGCCTCTATATGTATATAAAATAGTTTTAAGTCTTGCTATCACTTTATAAATAATTGAAATGTACCTAAATATCAAGGTATGTTTAATAAAGTTTGGGTTGGGTTTTGAAATCGGTCGCCTGATTTAAGGGTTGTGGGGGGTTTGGGGGGGGGTGGGGAGGAGGGGTCTGTACCCCCTACAAGTAATTTTGGCTGCCGGAGTCGCGTCTGAATATTTAAAAAAAAATTCAAAATTTCTTAAATACTAGCACAATTGCGTGAATCGGAACGCATTTAGCATCTTGGATGAAAGATATTGTGGTTTTTCTACAATCTTAATTTTAAATACAATCGAGGTAATCAGATTGTATTTATTAAGTGTGTTTACATAATTCTTGGGTAATTAATAGCAATGTCTTACTCCGAGTTGACACAATCCGACATCAATGGGTTAGGTTAGTTAGGTTACTGTTTTTAAACTGCCAGAAAAAGGAGTCCCGCGAAGCGGGACTCCGTTGACTCATGATTGAAGCGAGTTTTTATAAATATAAATTGGCTAAAAAATCTCTGCAATACAGTGCAAACTAGTGCATAGGGCTTCAGAATATGGAATTGATTTAATCTGTGAACACCTCTTTTGTACCCTTTCTTTTGTATAATTTTTATTTTATTTGGAAAATAAACTTCTTATTTTTAATTTTATAATAGTGGCGACATCTTTATTTTATTACAGAAGGCAGTAGCGAACTCAGAGCACTTAACTGGGAGCCGCTAAACAAGGCCGGACGATCTGAGTGGGATAAACTTATTAGGGATCGGTACGTTGCAGAGATGGCGCTTTCAAAATGAGGAACGCCATCTATTAATGTCCACAGAAATTACAACTAGACGTTTTTATTTATTTTCAGAGAATTCGTTAATGATGTACTAAAAGGCGGACTTTTGGAAATTGCCGAATGCGGTGGATATGGTTCAATTTTGCAAGCTGTCAGAAACCTTCAGCAGCAATGTAATGCTGCCATTGAATTAAGGTTACAATTTCAAAAGCTTCACGAGTAAGTGTGTAAATATTAATGTTAGATATTATAGATAATGCAAAGATTGAGATTTTACTTTTAGTTTTTGCATTTAGAATGCTAAATCTATAACTTCAAAATTAATGCAAAGATTTTTAATATTTGTATTTGTCTTAGGGCTTCCATTTCTATGGCTATCGATTTAGATAACACACGAGAGAGACATAAAGATGAAATACGTGAAACTGATATGCGTATTGCTGTACTACAGGACAATATTAAAGTACGTTTATTTAAGTTCAGATATAGGTATTAATAATAACATTATATTTAACCACTTAGTTCTTTTACCCACGACTTAATGTTAATTAGGTACCTACCTTACCAAATAAAATAAAAGTGCAAGTGCTTGCGTGTGAAGCTGCGGGAAAAAGCTAGTTAAAGATATCTCGTAAACTTGAACTTTAAAATGAAAAAGTTTATATGATATGGTATGATAAAATTTGACAAGTTTTGGGCAGTCGTTGCAAATTCCTAGCTTTAACTTAAAGTCAATATTTTATTTCAATAACAGGATGATCAAACAAATGCTAATGCAAGGCTGTCTTATGCTACCAAATGGTTACGAGCTAATGAAGAGTCTTTGGAATTGAAGCACAATATTAAACCTTTAACCCTCCCCCGAGCTGACCATGAGACACGAGTGCACCAAGAACTTGTTCGTGCCTATGAACTACAAATACAAGTATAATATATATTCTTTAATCTTCAATGCCTTAAAAATCATTATGATTGTCTAACGCAATAAAATAATCCAAGATTCTTTTTAGGAACGTGACAAAGAACAAGATTATTGGCGATTAAAATATGCGGACGACACATCAGAAATAAGTAAAAAAGTTGCAAACAAGCGGGAGAAGTTAGAAGCAACTGTTGCACGAAGAAAAGACCTGGAAAGTAAGGTAGGTGTACTTAAACGGACATATTTGTTATTTATTATTTGATTTAAGACAGTAGGTACCCTCGAATAACTCTGTTAACTTTCCCCGTTACCTACTACTGTTTTTTGGGTAACATTAAAACGTCTTTTACCTAACGATATTTAAGTATTTAGTCCAAATAAATACTAAGTTAAATACTTACTCAAAGCTGAAAACGATGCCATAAATTATTTTCAGTATAATCTGCACGCTGGTGAAATACGTGCATGGTTAACATTCAAAAGTGAACGCGCCGCCCGGTTAGCTCGTGAAAAGCGATTGAATGATGCCGCAATACGAATACAATCGTGGTGGCGAGGAGTGATGGTTCGTCGAGGACTAGGCCAGTTCAAATATTTACGCAACATTAAAAAGACACCAAATAAGAATAAGAAAAAATAACTAACTCCTTAATAAGAAGGTAATTTTTAAATGGTACTCTTATACGACACGCAAAGCAGTTATCTACAAGTATTTTGTATACAATTGTTTAATAATGCCTTACCAATTTTCTCTTCTTAGATACGTCAATTTCTACTTCACATGCGATAAATTCGAATACTTACAAGCGAAGTGGGTGCTTCCTACGGATCTATCTTATATTGATTGCATCTAGATAAGTAGGTATTTTATAACACATGTAACTACTCTCTACATTCACGAATTAAAACTAAGTACTATAATAATATAGTGTTTATAATATTTAAGTTCAAAGTTTCATTTACCTTTACTTTCCTATGCTTAAAATAAAACTTTAACTAGTGTTTAAAAACTAGCTCGTAATGTTTTTTTTAATTGTTTAATAGGTAGTTAATATTGCTCGTGATTAATTCAAAAAAGTTTTGTCTCTTTCAGTTATGAAAACTGACATATAGGATTGACACACTAAAAAGTTAGTTTTAATAGGTCATTAATGTACCTTCCTGGAGCAGTAGCCAAAAACAATTCTGTCTATTTTAGGTACAGGCCAAGTAAAATCATAAGTGAGCTAAATAATTAGAGACATCTCCCCCTTATCACTTTTTTTCTATTTACCATCAAATATTCGAAATGCCATAGTTATTCTACATTATTGGCTAATATAAATCGTTAAGTAATGAGACAAACTGTTTTTGCGTTTAAATATTTGTGTAAGTAGTTAAATATCAAAAGCCGGCAAGTCAGTCTACTCGAAAATGAACTAAGAATGGCGCCAAATTTAAAATGATAAAATTTAGAGTGATTGTTATTTAAAATATGGTAAACCACTACAAATACTACAAAAATTACGGTCAAAATCGATGTTTTTTTTCAAATCCTTGCAAGTCCATGGTCTAATGTTTATCAAACTCAAGCGTGTCCGCGGCGACCAATCAGCGTTGAGTATGGCATCCAAGATGGTTGCTACTTTCAAGTTTTAACGGGAGCTAAGCACATTCCGTCGATGTTTTTATGAAATAAAATTGGAAATAATGGCAGAAAACTGTTTAAATTTAACTGAGGTTGATCCGGAGAATGCAAGAAAAAAAACCGTATCAAAAACAAAACAAAAACGAGCAAAGGCGTTAGCTAAAAGGTAAGGTAAATACTGGCACAGTAGATTTTGTGTTACTACAACCAGTGGGGGTGTCGCGTAACTCGAATATCAATACCTTTGAAAGGTATCGGTGTTAGGACTCTTGAACGAAATTAGATCACCATTGGCTTACGCAATAGCCCCGCTGGTAGTGCCAGCTTGTCGATGCCCTCGAATCATAGGTAGAACAAACTTTATAATGCTTAATTATGTAATTACCTATTACATAATTATCCTAGAACATTTGGACTGTTAAAAAAGTGAATCATGTGATAAAAAAGATACCCTCTACCTTTTTTCACTTTACCAAATCAAAGTCGGGCTATTAAAAATGTTGACTTTCAAATGCTGCCATTTTGAATGTGCTATTAAAATATATTTTTAAGTTTAAAAGTGATAATTTAAAAAAATGGGATTCTCAAAATATAAATACAATTTTAAAAATAATAATATTTACCCATTCTTTGGTAGCACTAAATATCCATAAACAGATAGAGTTGAACGCAGCCGTCAACCGGGACTGCCACTGTCAGTGTCAGTGTCAGTGTCAGATGAAGAAAAATAAAATGCAACAAAGAAAGAATGTCAGAGACTTCCGGTTTGCGCGCGGGAAAATTGGAAGTGAAAAATTTTTTCGTGAACTTAAAAATTCATTTAATTCTTTCAATTTTGTTAAATAGTGTACATTTTGTATATATTTTTAATAACTATCGTATAGAAGCTTAATTTTTATTAAAATGACGTCTCGGGCGAAACGCAAGAAAAAGAAGGAGGAGGCAGTAATATCAGGGGAAGACTCGCTGCTTTCGGACTCCGACTCCATGCACAGTGACTGCAATTCAGCTAAGTCCGATCCATATAAAACTTATTTCGTTCCCGATTATACACGTCGGTATCCTGAGGATTCTTCAGCTACAGATTTCGTTGTCTTCTTGGAATCAAACGATGAGTCCAAACCTATTTCAACAAGAGATATGATTTCTTTATCATCAACATTAAAGAAATATATAAAAGGCATAAAATATATGCAAAATCTTAATAAATACAAAGTTACAGTTCATTTTGACCGTGCAAATTTGGCAAATAGTTTTCTTAACAATAAGACTTTGTTATCAGAATATAAACTCAAAGCAACTATTCCTGCAAAAACTACTGAAATTACTGGTGTTATTACTAATGTGCCCATTAAATGGTCCAATCAAAAAATTTTTGGAGTGATTAATAGTAATAAAAAAATTATTTCTGTTCGGAGAATTCAAAGGAAGGTTAAAAATGAACAAAACTTTGAATTACAACCGACTAAAACAGTAATCATAACTTTTGCTGCCATTTATCTTCCTGATCATATTGATTTACAAGGCTGGAGGTTTCCAGTTAAGATGTACATTCCACCTGTAAAACAATGCTTTAAATGCCTACGGTATGGACATTTGGCTAAGTACTGTAAAAATAATGTTAGATGTTCAATATGTGGAGATGCACATTCTTTTAAAGAATGTACAGTACCTAGGGAAAAGGCTACATGCTGTCACTGTAGAGGAAATCACATTAGTATATCTGCTGAGTGTCCTATTAAAAAGAAAAAAATTAATGATATTAAAATTGGTTTATCCTCTTTGTCTTATGCTTCAGTTGCAAATACAGAGAGTTTTCCAGCCTTAGGACAAAAGTTTGACCTGCTCAGTCACTTGAAAAAAGATAATAAATCTTTGAATTTATTGGTTGAGGCTATTGTTAAAATAATTACATTAAATAAAACAAAGGAAACTTCCATCAGTACTAAAAATATTTTACAAATATTAAGTGATATTTATGAAAAGTCATCTGCTAATAATCCATCCTAATGGCTCATTTAAAAATAGTTCAGTGGAATGCTCAAAGCATTAAAAGTAATAAATCTGAATTTACATATTTTCTTTATAGTAATGATGTTGATATCGCTTTAATAAGTGAAACTTGGCTTAGACCACATCATACCTTTAACATAAAGGGATACACAATAGTTAGAAATGACACTGGTAATACACATAATGGAGTTGCAATAATAATTCATAACAAATTACAATTCTTAAAAATTGATACTTATTTTGATGATTCCTTACAAAATGTTGCTGTACAGATAAAAATAGGTGGTAAATATATTTCATTTGTTAGTGTTTATTGTCCTTCTAGGTGTCATTATTCAAAATTAAAATTTTCAAAATTAATTGATAGTCTTCCAACTCCAGTCTTTATTGCTGGAGATTTCAATGCATACCATACTTCTTGGGGTTGTCAAAAAGTGGATAAAAGAGGTGAAGAAGTACTAGATTCTTTTGATGAAAATAACCTTGTTCTGTTAAATTCAGGAGAAGTCACGACTGTAGGAACTTCGTCCTGGAGACCAAATGGCTTAGATCTTTCTTTGGTTAGTCCAGCTTTATCATGGGATTGTGAATGGTCTGTTCATGATGATTCCTTTGGAAGTTATCATTTGCCTACAATTACTAAACTTCTGTTGTCTCAAACTCCAGTTATATCTTCAGAACATTGTGTTCACTCTCAAAATGTCAGTAAGAAATTAAACTTGAATTTAGTTAATTGGGATTTGTATGTAAATATTGTTAATACTTCGTTGAATAGTTTTATGATTAATTCTGAATGTTCACTAGAAAGTTATTTGCAGTTTTGTGATATTTTATTGGCATCAGTTGAAAAATCTATGTCACAACAAAAAACGAAAACAAAGTCTTGTTGTCAATGTCAAAATCTTTGTCATTTATGCTCACGTTCCGTTACAGGTTTTAGGGCAAAAAGGGCAAGACATTCCGTTCCTTGGTGGAATAGCAAATGTGCAGATGCTGTTAAAAAATGTAAAGATGCTTTTGTTGCTTTCAAAAATGATCCTTCTGTAGAAAAATATTTGCTTTTTAAAAAAAATCAGGCTTCTAAGAAATTGACTATAAACTTTGAAAAACAGAAATCTTGGCAAGATTATTGCAATTCTATAAATCGTCTTACTCCAATTTCTCATGTCTGGAATAAAATACGCAGATTTAACAAAACTTTTGTTTCTAGAAGTGAAAATGATCATTGGGTAAATAGTTTTTTAAAAAAATACACTCCAGACTATGTCTCGAAACCTTTTACTTTTGCAGATAACAAATTTCATAGACAAAATCTTTCGTTGCTTGATCCGTTCACAATTTCTGAACTTACTGCTGCCATAAAATCAAGAAAAGATACAACTTGTGGTTTAGATGGTATTTCCTATAAAATGTTTCGTCTTCTCAGTCATAAAAATCTATGTAAATTCTTGATAATTTTAAATATTTTGTTTGAAAATGACTTAATACCAAATCAATGGAAAACTGATTGTCTGGTCCCTGTACTGAAGCCAGGGAAGGATCTTGATAGTCCAGATTCTTATCGACCTATAGCGTTGTCCTCTTGTGTTGGTAAAATTTTTGAGCAGCTGCTCAAACAACGTCTGGAATATTACATCGAATCAAATTGTATTCTTCCTAGTAATCAGTTTGGTTTTCGGCGTGGACGCTCGGCTAGGGAAAGCATTGCACATTTGTTATTAGATGCAAATAAATCCATAAAGGAACGGAATTATCTTGCTTGTAATTTTTTCGATGTAACAGGAGCCTTTAACAATGTAGGTTTAGAAACGCTTGCTAATATCTTGCTATCACTCAGAATTCCAAAAAAAATGGTTCTTTGGATATATAACTTTCTAAATGAAAGAATGGTCTATGTTAAATTGGGTAACAACTTTTATGGTCCACGTAATTCCTATAAAGGCGTCAATCAAGGCGGCATCTTGAGCCCTCTACTGTATATAATTTATATTCATAAATTGAATGAGATATTAGGCGCAAATGTTTCTAATCTGCAGTTTGCTGATGATCTTGTTGTTTATTGTTCTGGCAAAAAACTTAAAGATGTGCAAACGAATTTAAATAATGCCTGTAAAAGGCTTGAAGTCTATTTTTCTTTCTTAGGTTTAACTGTAAATACAGAAAAGAGTAAATCTCTTGTTTTCTCTAGAGATAAAGATTGTAAATTAGAATGTGTATATAATGGTAACCTTATTCCTAACTGTACAGAAATAAAATTCTTAGGTGTAGTATTTCAACAAAATTTAAGTTTTAAAAAATATGTGCAAATATTGATAGATAGAGCTGTAAAAGCTACAAATATTTTAAAATGCCTTACTGGTTGTCGTTTTGGTGCAGATCCTAAAATATTATTGATGCTGTTTAAATCATTAGTTAGAAGTCACTTTGAATATGCTTTTTTTTGCTTTGCTTCTGACAATAATTTTATAAATAAAATAGATAAAGTACAAAATAAAAATCTCAGGATAATTCTAGGAGCCATGAGTACTTCTCCGATTAATTCAATGCAAGTTGAAACTAACACTTGTCCCATTAAATTTAGGTTTGATTATTTGAAAAGAAGGTTCATAATTGATTTGATGAAAACTTCTAATAATGCGTTGTACAAAAAGATTTTGATATCTAATTACTCTTATTTATGTAAAAATTTTGATTTCATTAATTATTTGAAAAATGAAAATATTGCTCAGTATGATATTTTACCTTGTTATAGTGGAACATATGAAGGTAAGTTTTTTAAATTTGATGTCATTATAGACACAAATTTAAAAAATAAATATGAAGTATATGAAAAGTTATCATACTATGATAATTACCGTCAAATTTACACAGATGCTTCAAAAACATCTCAGTCTGTGTCGATAGCGGCTTATGATATTATTTTGAAAATTGCACATGGTTATAAGCTGTCCAATATTTGCAGTATTTTTACGGCAGAAGCTGCTGCTATTCTGTTTGCTTTAGATTTGATAAGTTCTGTAGATTCTTCTGGTAAATGGATTATTATTTCTGATAGTATGAGTGTTCTTCAAGCTATTAATAATCCCCGTCTTTCTAGTAAAATTCATCCTTTTATATATGAGATCCGGGAAAAGATTTATAAATTATCATTGAAACATAAAGAAATTGTCATTTTCTGGACACCAGCACACATTGGTGTTAGTGGTAATGAATTAGCTGATACATTAGCTAGTATCATTACAAATACTGATAACAACATTTGCAAATTAAAAAACATAGCAATTCCCATTTCAGAGTTTCTTCCTGAAATAAAAAATCAAATGATTAATAATTGGTTTCAATTTTGGCAAGATTCTCTTAAAGAAAAGGGCAAGTGGTATTCCGTATGTAACCAAAAAATTTCGTCTCCTTGGTTTACCAAGGGCTCTTTCAAAAATAGAAATTTTTATACAACAATTTGTCGTCTTCGTATAGGTCATGCTGCTTTTAATGAACACTTATATCGCATGAATATGATAACTTCCCCTTGTTGTTCATATTGTAATGAGTCAGTACAGTCATTGGATCATATATTTTTTGAATGTCCTCAATTTCATATTGACAGGTTAATTTTCATTGATGAGCTATTAGAAATTTATAAAACATTAGAAAATATCCCGCGTAATACTCAAGAACTTTTAAAAACAACTGAATGCTACTTACCTATGTATAAATTCATAAAATTTACAGTGTGTAATATCTGATGAAAATGTTTATGTATACTCATAACAAATATATATTAGCATTTTATTATTAAAGACATGGACTTGGTCCTTATTATGTTTGTTTATGAGGAAATAAAATATCGTCAATGTTACTTCTTATTGAAAACTAAACAAAACTAAGTCAACAAGAAAGAAGAAAACCAAATTATTGATGACATGGCTGTATGGGCATAGTCTCTTTGCCTTTCCGCATGACGGAAGAATCTAACAAAAAAAAAAAAAAAAGAAAGAATGTCATGCATGTCAGTTGCGCGCAAACGCTAGAAGAGGTGTGTTGTATCCGTTATTTATCATATTTTTACGAAATTCTCTATTGAAAGAAGAAAATTTAGTTTTGAACTGTGTCTTGATTTTATTGACTATGAAACCATGGTGGAATTTAACAATCTGTGAAAAGTAATAGTTTATTCTTCTCGGACATACAAAGTTGACTTTCGAATTCTTGGAAAATTGGACCTACCTGCCGATCTTCAGTACCGGTGAGTATTTTTATTATATTTTAAAGTTGTAAGAAGACTAAAACTTTTAATTCAGAATTTAAAACAATGGAAAGAGTACTAATATTAATTAAATAAACAATATAGACATAATTTTCACAATATTTAATAAGTTATGTAAAATTACAAATCTGACTGATCACAGTTAGTAAAGAAAGATAAGTTAAGGTTATACCTATAATATACTAAAGTTTGTAAAGTTTATCTTTAAAATATTTGCAAATTATT
Source organism: Emmelina monodactyla (assembly GCA_916618145.1). NCBI lineage: Eukaryota > Metazoa > Arthropoda > Insecta > Lepidoptera > Pterophoridae > Emmelina > Emmelina monodactyla. The sequence continues at coordinate 5,511,023 of OU745304.1, read as the reverse complement.
TAATTGTCAGCAGATATCAAGCTATGTCAACAAATGTATTTAAGTATAAATAACTTACTATAAGCACCTACAAGGTAGGTATACTGTTAAAATAGGTAATGTTTTCAATAAGTAAGATATATTTAATTTACACCTTCATAAATATTCAATAGTTAATGCTGCAGATTTTATATTTGAAACTTAAAAAAATATGGAAAGCTTCCCCATTAAGTTCTTTTAATTACATTTCCCACAAGAGCAATTTTTTTAAAATACAATTTACAGGTAGTATATTATTCTTTTAATATAATTCTTTAATATTCCAAAATTTTATAAAATTGTAAAAAGAAATTAGGTACTTACTTAGTAAATTATCAATTTCATTTACTTATGTAACAACTTGTAAATTAGATTAAGAACAGATTTTTTAATTGGCAAAAAAATATTATTTGGCTGATAACTACTCGTAGCATGTTTTCATTGCCACTTAAAACGTTAGTTAAATGTTTATATTTAATGTGCAACAAGAATATACAACTTGTGTGCAGAATTAAATTTATCTGAAAGTGGCAAAATCAACCTTTAAACAACTTCCAGGCATTTTTTGCAAAGTTAAAGTTAAAGTTCATAATTATTGAGACAAAAGAGTATTCTATAAAAACTGTTGAATAAGTAACATTATTTGATACAGAACAAAGATTTTGGAAGTTATAACCAACCGGTGGCATTTGTTTCCATTTAGGCATTAAGCCACAACAGAAATAATTTTCTTGATGTTAAATGTTAAACAACAAAATTAATATGAGTTAAACTAATTGCTGCAACTTAATTCTGGGAAGACACCGGTTTTCAGTTTAGCAATTAACTTTTTCTGTGCAACAGCCACACCAGTCGCATTTCAATTGGAGCATTATAATGAAGGTAGGTGCGCGGGCGCAGTGTCAGCACCGCTTGTAGGTACATAGTAGCGTAATTAGTGCGTTAATCGCCTGCGTTCTGTGCTCACTTGATGAAACCGCGTTTTCTCGGAAAACGATCGCCATCGCTCGCGGATGGTCGGCAAATTGCCGGCAGATATGTATGTCGGTTGTCGGTAATTGCAAAAATCACTCTCCGCCGAGAACGAGATTCGAGCCGTGTGTTCGATGCCGACGTAAATAACTGGCTGGACCCACAGCTCACTTTTGGTGCCGCTAATAACTTGTATTGCAGCGGTTGCACCGACTGACGGCATAAATGGTATCTTGTTCAATTAATTCTAGCTGCCATAAATTGTTAGGACATCTAGCTTTAGCAGTACACCTGTATTTGTGTGCATGGGTATCAAATCTACCGAACTTGTTCCGAAATTTTATTTTTCTTATATGAACCTTTGTAGTTGCCGCTCGAAACTGTATAGGTACCAATCCAATAAAGGTCTTTGATTATCGGTTCTTGCCTTTTGTTTTACTTTTATTGTTTACGGTACTTTACAATTTTGTTGCTGTGTCTATAATTGTAGTACCTATCTGTTCGTACCGATTCTAATTTGTAATTATTTATGATCTCATACTCGTAAAATTGATCCCTATTATTTATTTTTAGTGCCGAGTTTGTTAGTTGGTAACAACCATCACAAGTAGGTACATTGGCTTTAAATTTAGACTTCAAATTCTGTGTAATTTCGCAAATGTTTTTCTTGATGTTCAAAGTCTTTAAACAGCCGATTCTTGGAAACTTGTTGCGTATGTAGGCTAACACACGCATACATGCGTTCCTATGTAGACATAGAGTTGTTTAGATATTTTAGATACAGCTCAATCGAATGGAGAATGTTACTAGGTATGCCAAATCGCTTGAAATTTTGTCTCAGTAAAGCCTGTATGCATACAAATACACTAGTTTTTGTTGTAATCAAAAATACCCAGTAGTTTTGATTTTATAGGCATTCAAAGTTTCGAAAAATATCGAGTCCCGCTAACAGTCACGTGACCGCTTGTGACGTCTTACCACAACGCGCCAGCGGTGGCGCATATAGCTGGCGCAGTATTTTCTTTTATTTTTTTATTTATTTAACATTTAATGTATATGTTTTTTGTATTTTCGGTCGCGTATTAGTAAATATAAATATTATTCGTTATTATACGTTAATAGTAAATATTATTATATTAATAAATTGGGTATAGGTTTCGAAAAAAGGTAATCGTGTAATCTATCTAAAATAGATGAATTAATGGCTGCGCATTATTTATCAAGAAATAGTGATTTTGTTGCCGCCGAAATGTTTGATATGTTCTAAACTGTTTTATCAAAACAAAATAACCAATATAATAAAAATACTAATGGAAGAATGCAAGTCCAATAGTAGAAGTATGTACCTTCCTACCTATCATTATTTTTTTTACGTTAAAGACAACAAATCATGTATCATAGTTTTGTAGCTATAGGTAGGTACGTCCTTCTAATATTATAAATGTGAAAGTTTGTGAGTATGGATGTATGAATGTTTGTTACTCTTACACGTAAAAACTACTGCCCCCCCAAGTCAAGTGGCAAGTGATATTTGCGATAGCGAGTGAATAGAAAAAATATGTATGAAACTGTCAAATTGCAAGCTTGTCAAAAATTTATTCTATTCACTTGCTATCGCAAATGTCACTTGCCACTTGACTTGGGGGGCTGGACGGATTTGGATGAAACTTTGCAGTAGGTTACACATCAGAATGACACATAGGGTACTTTTTACCGCTGGAAAACTTCTCATTCCCACGGAAACCGACTTCTACGCGAACGGAGTCGCGGGCGGCCACTAGTATGTATACAAAGATACCGCTCTTCTAAATAAATTTAAATAAATACATGCATTGATTTAGTACTAACTAGCTTTAGTTAGCAGCTTCGCTCGCGTTTCCCTCGGGAACTGTAAATTTTCCCAGGATTAAAAGAAGCCTATGGATTATTTCAGTCTTCGTCCAGATCAGTTCAGTACTTTTTGTGTGAAAGATAACAAACACAAACACAATCTTCCGCGTTTATTATATTATGTACTAGGAAGTAGGATACCTATACGATCTAGATGGAGGTAGTTGAACGTTACAGATGCACTTTACCTTTACTATTTTATTTAAGTAATTTAATTTATTTTTTATTGCAAATGTAGATGATATGAACTAAACCTCTTTTATTTATTTGTATTTTTACTAACAAATTGTTTAATGGTATTGGTTATGTTCAAGTTAAAAGATTTGGTGATGTATGTATGTATCCTTTGGAACTGTAAAAAACAACTTTTCCGGCGAATTGATGGTTGTATTTTTACATTTAGGCACAACACATGATTTCCTAGTAGTTGGATTAGTCATTTTTAAAAGTATTTAGGTTTAATTTAGACGACAAGTGCGCGCGATCGCGAGCGTACTGAGTGAGCCAGACCGAGCGAGTTGTGGTGTGACGTCACACCGCCGCCGGCAGCCCGCGACGTGCGGTAGCAACTTATTTTACTAATAAATCGGAAACTAATTGACGCATCGAAATAATTCTTTCACCAGTATTTTTTTATTTTTGTCAGTGAATACGAAGAGATAATAATCAAAATTTGTTAACATTCTCCATTACAGACACATGAATGTATAGGTACTGAATACAACGCACACTAGTCTCGAGAAGTATCAAGTAATGCAGATATTGATTTTCCTGGAAGTCTCAACCCAATGACTAGGTGAAAAGCGCTGTCTGTGCCGTTCGTGGAATCGACAGTGGATAGATAGGTGCTATATGCAAGCTAATGGAAAATACTGCAAATTGCAATGATCGCGGCTGTAGGTACAGCTTTTGTCCTGCAACCTATTGGACGTGTAAAGGCAGTGATTAGCATATTCATAACAAACTTCGATTATTATTAGAAAACATGGTTAGGGTAAATTGTTTAATTTGTATAACATGTATTCAGAAATATGTGTGGGGTAATAACATTTTATATTAAATCACAACAATGTACAGCAGCATTGTAAAATTTCATTAATTAAAGTTTTTAACTTTCTGCTACTGTTATTAAAAAATGTTTATACATACTACGTCTGCATTAAATATCATATCGCAGTAACCTTAGATAGGTACCTATCTACATGACGTCACTCGCGACTATTCCTAACCAATTAAGTCCAGTTATTAAAATGTGATTATTTCGTAGAAATATCACCAACACAACGACAGGAAAATCTAAATAGTCTACTTCTATGTATTTGCATTTCAATTATAAATAATAACATGCAGTTTTCAAATAGGTATGCAATGCTTTTGTAAGTTTATTTATGAGAGATACAAACAATTACGGTGTTATTGCAAATAAAGTAAATTATTGTACATAAACGCGCGAGACCAAATATTTTTGCATAAAATTAAATTCACCTAAATATTATTATTTTATTTACTGGAAAACTAAGAAAACATTTTTTTTATTCAATTTTAATATTGGTTTGCACTTTGCAGAATAGGTAAATGCAGACATCAAAGTAAAAATAACATATTGTTACGAGCTGGGGTTCGGAACAGAAATGAAAAATGCCAGACTACGTGTTCCGATATTTATTATCACACTCACTCACAAAACACTCACAAAACACTCACAGTAATTATACACAGCACAACGCACTGAGAATCGCAGGTTTACTAATCGCACTGATAGTTCCGTAATCGTAGCCAAAATAAGACTGACTACGCGGCGATGGGCCGCGCCTTTTATACTCCAAACAAACAAAAAGAAACATTCTCGATTAATCCTAATAACTCGCGAAAGAAGTAAACAAACAAATTATTCCGGAAGGAACACGTTAGACAGCTTTCGCCCTTATGCGTAAACAATAGAGGCTTTATTGGCTTGCACTCGAACACAATGGTTGTCGTTCAAACGTAGACACATGTAGATAGTTCTCGATCGCGGCGCGTGAGCAGGTAAAAGGTTATGGCGCGTAACAATATTTTATTTCCAAAACAGAAAGTATCAAAGCTTGGTCAAAGTCCCTTTAAATTCTAAATGCATAACATTGCGATTTTGTACTTTAACTCGGAAACTGTACCTAACTTAGGTATAACTAAACTAATAGTACTTTCAATGGCCATTGTCTGTATGTTTGCAACTTGTTTTGTCAATGCCTTTAAATAGAACCTTAAACTTTTATAACACCGTAAACTTTATTATCACCTGGTAGTTGTTTATAACGTTTGCTATTTAAAGAACCCAAGAGATGTAGCGTCTTTTGTTTCACGGGGATTAAAGGATTAAAAACTTCACCATTTAACGTTAGTTTAAGATTAAAGATACCATTTAATATTAGTTTAAGATATAAGCTACTTTATCTTTGTAGTAATCCAGTCATTAAAAATTGCTACCTTTTGTCATTACGAGTAAGCCTTCTTTAAATATTTTACGATACCCAAGGAATACTAGTGGCCAGTTAACAAATATTTTGTCGCTCTACGCCTTTAGAAAATAGTTAAGAGCAACTATTGTCAAATACAGTAACTATTTTACGTAGAACTATAAAACGCTGTATTTTATATCATTGAGTGATATCAAAAATTTGTGACCGGTAGTTACAAAGGGTAATTAAAGCAACTTTGTATTTGATTTTAATGCTAATATGCTTTAAATCAACACTATGATGGTAACTTTATACCGAACATCATAAAACAATACACATTTATCAGTGAGACCAATTTTCTTGATAACAGTGCTATTATTCGCAGGCTGTTCAAAATGTTGGTGCCTCTGCTGCTGAGTCTCGTGGTGGTGGCTGGCGGGTCGACGGCCAACTCGACGGACTCCCGCGGGTCTACCGGCTACTGCTCCAGCAACACCTTCGACAGTAACTCAACATTCATGCACTTCACTAAAGAACCAGTGCCCGTCGAGTACGCCTATCAAGACAAGTTTAAAAGTATACACTGCTGTGTTAAAGGATACAGGAGTATTGAATGGTAAGTAACTTGCTTGTTTTTGATTTTTAATATGAATAACAACATTATCATTTTTATCGCAACTCATTTTTTTTGGTATTATTTGTTGTGGTGATATGACAAGGAAAACATAAATCCGAGAATCGCATCAGTTGGTTGTAAATTTCAATATCTAGGTCGATATCATACTAATTTACTTGGAAATCTTTGGAGTGAAATTTACAAGCTAGTTAAAGTTTCTTTTACTGATGAAGGCGGTAGTTGGAACTTTAATTAAACATAGTTTTGCACAACTAGAACCGAAGTTATTTCGTTCAAGTAACTTTGAACTAAATGTACTATCCCAAGTTAGTTAGCTTGTACATTAACTTTCTGCAATTTGTACCGAACAGCATAATTTATATCACCGTTCGTTAAATTTGACATTCAAGTAAAACAGGATTAACGTTTTCAAAACCGCGTTAACAACGTCATTTAACAAATCCAACAATGTTTGACATCGCTTTGACATTAATTAATATGAGAAACAGTAAATATTCCCTATAATAGTCGCCCGATAATAGCAATCGATAAGTTATTATTGAAATCATTGCTCAATTCGTTGAGTGAGTCACGCGCCCAGTGACGTTGATTACGTATATCGCGACGCTGGATTATGTCATGAATACTAGTTGAGACTTGTTGAACACTAACACTAAACATATCGTTACATTCATGAAATAGTTGTTGAAGAAAACACTTGCACCTAGTGTTACAATGAGTTACGCTAGAAAAAGAAAAATTTGTCCTTGACTTAAGAGTTCAAGTGTTTTTTTCTTAGCTTGTCTCTCACGGTGACGCTTCGAAAATTACCAAACTATCGTCCTATAAGGAAAACACCCGTGTGAATATATTTCTACTCTGCTAGTTCTATTGAAAATAAATGTTCAAGAAGTATTAAATCTTTTCATCCAATAATAAATCAGCTTATTATTTGTAGGGAATATAACCGAGTCTGCAATAAATCATTATTCATTGCATTCTGCGAATGAAATCACTTTTCTCATCGTTATTAAATCTCGACAAAAAACGGAATGGTGGAGAATCCTCGCCGCTGCAATAGGGACACTTGTAATACCTTGGATAATAAAACTACTGGTGGGCAAGGCAGTCTACCAACCCCAAGAATTCTTGTTAGCGTGCGTAAGCTAATACTGTATCAACAACTATGCTATTTCGCCATTATAACTACCCAAGTAAGTGTTTAGTTGCCTTGCAACACTAATTCCGAGAAGCAGAAAATGATTTTCTATTCGAGCCTCATAAAGAAATCATTTGAAACTTGAACCTTTGTCTTGGGGAACTAGTTTAGAATGTGGAAATTCCATGGAAACTGTCGTAAGCACCCGACGATTTCTACGTATTACGCGGAAACGGAAATAATTTGCCGTGAAAGAAGTCTATTAACGTCTATGCTAACTTTTACCTGATTTTTATTGGTTATTTACTGAATGTAAAGTAGAGATTGGCCGTTTGCACTTGAATTGCTGATATTAAGGAATGTTTCTGATGAAGATTTTAAATATAGTGTGGAGTGTAATTACCGGATTTCTTTTGTTGTCGTCATGCGGATGAGTCAGTGTGTTTCCCGCCGCGGCGACACGGTTTGTTGATAGCACAACAAGTTCGTTCCGCGAACCAAAGAGCGGCTCCTATTTTTTATAATTTCGATCGATAACAATAGCTATCTATTATTTACATTGTTACCAACATATTGCATTTATCCTTATTCCAGAAGTGTTTATCATTTGATAATAAGATAAAAGTAAGTTAGGTAGGTGTCAACCAAAATATGATGATGTTCCTGTCTCACTTGTGAAATGTTTTAAAATTTCTTTGGTTTCCTCGATGTTTTTACCGGATGGATATAAAACACGTAATAAAATTTGTGTTATGTCTCGTGATGATCTACTGGCGTTCAATTGAAATTAAGTCGTTGACCATTATCGTCGCCGCGTGACACATAATTGGCAGTAAGCTTCAGATGTACCGTTGTGCGTTCATTCTTCGGTTGACAAAGGGCTGATACCTGGAGACTGTGTTGTATCTGGCGAGGTATCGCACGTCGCAAACCTGTATTGTGGCGATTCCCGGAAGGCGCTTTGTTATGAGCCGCCTCGTCCCCCGGCCGTCGCAAGCGCAGCCTGCCATGCAAGCTGCTGTGGGAAACACTACATGCATGCAACCTTTTCACTTAAAATATGCCATTAACTTTATTGTGAGTTGCCTTGAACGTTTTGCAGTTAATTTCGACTTGCAAATTGATAAGCCGTTTAATATTTTTATGACAGACTTAATTGAATTAGCGTTAATTGCTACAAAAGCATACCAAATTACAAACAGTAAAAATAGACCTAAGTTTTAGATCAAATCAAAAACAGCAGGCAATGAATTTGAAATGCAGACATATCAATCTACTGGAGCAGCCGCTACTGCTAATGAAGTGACATTTCGTTCACAAAACAACGAAAGGCGCCCTACCGTGTCCTTTATCTTCTTTAAAAAACCGACAACTTGTCCTGACACGTTAAAATGGCCTGATTTTCTGAGCGTTTATTTTTATGTCCGCTTCGAATAATCGTCGGTTTATAAAACTTTGAGCTGGCGCAGGTAGAAGACTTTACTTGTTTCACAAATTCGACGGTTGACCTCCTTGATAACGATCTAATGAAATCAGCATAAAACCAAATATCGTTTGTAAAGCGATAAACTTAACGATCCTCTTTTTTTTTCTTAGTATTTTGGGACTTTGGTTTGGTTCCGTTTATAAAAAAACCTATAGACATATAGTGGAGCTTGTACAGCGACACGCGCAGTATAAATAAATTCAATTTAAATAAATGTAAGTTAATTGGAATGTGTGCAAGCGCCACCGCGGAGGTCGTGGATGCACGCGGCAGCCGGGGCTTTCACAATGGCTTGTTTCATTTATCTAACCATATTGATCTACTACACAACTCCTATTCTTTTTTCCTTCATTCCGGCTGCTCAACATCACTCTTTTGTAAAGTTTTTGTCCACATATTTCATTGTTGTTATTATAGATAGAATAAGCAGGCGTTCCGTGTGAATAGAACCCTCAATTATATAGTATTATTGTTCGGGGTGGAGTGGCACTCGGCAGTTTGGGCCGCTGTGGTGTTTGCATAACGTTTGTCACGCTTCATTATTTCTCGATGGATTCTCGACACTTTCAATTTGGATTTCGGGTCTTACAGACCGACTCCGTAACGGATTTGTATTATGGGAGAATGATTACTGTTTATTATCGACTATTACCTGTCGTAAAACGATAAAAAGATTGTTAGAAGTTTATCGATTTTATACGGTACCATAAAACAGATCGTCGAATATTTGGGTACGATTTCGACGGGATGGAAGTAATTTGATCCGGGTTCCATTCATAATTCCAGGTTAGCCTGCTTTAGGCGTGTTCACATTCCGAGACGTCTACGGAATGCAACACGAAATTGGTTTCCTTAACGTGGTAGTCATCTTTTATTATCTTTCAATCTCGAACCAAATTGTACGACCTCAAAAAAGTGTAGGTACCACTCCTTCAAACTTTTGATTGTATTTCATTTGGTTTCGTCTTTTTGCAAAACAGATGGAGGTGCAATTTTCTACTATGTTTCTGCATGGAAGTATGGAACCTGTGAATAAACACACGTGTGCGTGTATTGCGATTGCATTTGATTTCTTAGAAATAATCCACATCCATCTCCTGTTAAGTGCATACGTCAAACAAGTATATAGCTATACGTACAGAGTGGTTGGCACATACGTATAAAGTCTATTATAAATTATTACTATTCCTCATGCACTCCATCAAGTAGATAATCTATTTCTTTATCAAGTTTTAAATGACTCGAAAAAACTAACTACTACTACTCACATAAGGATGTTTATTGTTAAGTACATTTTTAGTTAGTTTTCAATAAATATTTTAGTAGTATACTTATGTATTTATTGTTGTTTGTAATGTAAATCTAGTCTAGTAATTTATACGATAGAATTGAATATTCATATGAAATATGGATCTGTAACGGATATATAAGTTGGGTGCGATACAATGGTCGAGCTCTCCTACGCACCTCGGTTCACACGAATATATTTTACCAACTTCACAAATAGATTTCCACTTACATAGATAATATTGACATAACACGACTGTCGAAGAAACAACGCGAAGGTATGTGAATGTGTTCATTGGTCGACCAAGGCGATCGTTATCTTGGTAGTAGCTAGTTAGTGCACAGTTACAAATATCTTGCTTTTAATGACAGGTTAAATTATGATGGTTTATTTCTTTTAGTGGAGCATTTATCGAGCTTTTGATAAGCAATTGTTTATAATCATAACAGAAATGTCGATCGTGCCTTATCGTCTGGCCTGTGCAGACTGCAAGTCATCTGCAATGGAAGATGATCCGAGGACCACCGCGATGTCACTCGTAATAACAATGTCCAGGAAATCCGATCCTGACTTCTGCCTAAACTTGAACTGCCACCGGCAAACGGACAAACCAACCGCAATTTATAGCATGATTCGTTATGTGATCTCGTCACCAACGTTTGCCCACAGCGTACTCGTAAATATTATAAATCTGAATGGGAATGACGTCTATAAAATTTATATTATCCCTCTGAGTTAAAATTAGTATGATTTGTATGTGTCCGATGGCAGATTGTTCAAACAATGGAATTTGCTTTTTTGCGACGGTACGCATATTGAATTTTTGAATTTGTCTGCGTCTCTTCGATGAAATGCTAATATCGTTAGTTCGCATATTTCTTGCAGCAGAGAGTGCTTAACGATGTCGTATGGGTTTCACGAAATGTATGCAGTGTTTGTTTCGTGGTCCGCGCACGTTCTTGAAATGGCTTCATCGTGGATATTAACATTCGGGCAGCACGCCTCGGCGCGAACCCCCCGCCCACTGCCAAAGCAAATATTGAATCGTCGCTTTGGACCTCCGCTGTGATGTCATAATGTCAATTCTCAGTATGCATAGGACTGCTCCCAATATTTTTTAGTCTACACTCTAATTGATCACGGTCCATTCATGCTTCGTTTGGCTCAAAAAAGTGCTACATTCACAAATCAGTCATAAAGTTCACGAGCTCCTCATACTTTAATTATTGGGACACACTTTGCATAACGGTCGGTGCTCGTACAGTTATATTTTCTCGCGTGGATTGTAAGTAAAAGTTTAATCGCCTTTAATCGCCGAATGAAGTTGACGTGATTAGATTAAGATCGGCAAGCCTTGAGCTGAGGTCGCGATTCTGTGTGATTCATCACCGTGGGTATCTTCCCTCAAATTTATAAATTCTCGAAAGACTCCAACAGCCAGTTTCGCGGAAACATAAGCTCGTGGTCCTTAAAATTGAAATTATACCATATTCGTGTTGGTAGGTCCTGTGCGCATGTGTACAGTTCGTCTCGTCTCATATATTCCTAGAAAAGTGCTTCCTTTATAGTCTGAGGTCCTCAAGTGCGGAATTCTTACGAATCCTATCACATGCCCACGCATCTTGTTAGATTCTCGTGATATTGCTTTTATGTAGATCCTATTGCTTCTTGTCTGTTTACACGTTTTGTTTTAGGTCTTTATTAAGAAGTTTATGTCATGTTTTCTAAACAGGTTACGACTGCATTAGCATGGCGAAGAAGCTATAACATAGTTTTTGTAGTCAACATGAGACCAGTTAACTGTATAATTACTTGTTGTAATTGATGTAATTCAGTGATGAGAAACTATTAAATTGTCATTTGCATATTAACAACAGTAAGCGCATAGATACAGATGTTTTTATTTTGTTCTTGAATAAGAATTTAATTTATTATTATTACCTTAAAGCAACGTCTTTATTTGTTTTTTTTGTAATTATAAGGTATGCAAAACATAGATACTCCAGTTGAATACAATAAAGCTTTTTTTAAAGAAATATTACAATCCGAAGAAATTCAAACAATTCTTTAACTTTTCTCAAAAAACATAAAACAGATCAATGTGTCTTGTGTTGAAAGATTGCCACAATTATCATCTGAAATACTTATTTCTTTTTTATGTGAAGATTAAAGTTTTTTCGTGGAACCATGTCTGCGTCGCCCTACAGTGTCCTCCAGTGAAGCACACAATATTAATTGCATCTCAACAATTACGACCCATGCTCGTTTGTTATTTACATAAACCTTTTGCCCAGCTATCATTGTTCATTATAATAAGTGTTTGTGATCCGGTCTTGCAGAAATTATCCTAATTCAAGGTTGCATGCGAACATTCTAGTACAAGAATTATTTCGTCTTCAAAGCCTCTGAGTTAGTTAATTTCTGTGTACAAAATGCGCTTATTCGTAATATTCACTTATCAATTCAAAGAATGGTTAGGTTTGACGCCGATTTACTATGAATAACGTCACTTGGTGAGCTTTGAAACATCCTTCTTTTCCTTCTTCAAAGCTACCTACTTTTATTCAAGCACTGTTTGAAAGGAAATTTACTCAGCGTTTGCTTTTCAAGTAGATGACTGTTAAAGAGAAATTAACAGCATTGCATTTTGAGTGCGCATGCTACTCTGTTTACCGAGAAACAAATCGCATGTGTGGTGTCGATACGGCGCGCGATTAACGAGAAGATCCTCGCGTGATGCGGCGATCACCCCCGGCGCCGGCGCACGCAACACGCAGCCTTTCAATTGCATAGAGAGATACCTAGTTTTAAAGGTATGCCGCAGGCATTCGGAATAACTGCAGTGTCGCACTTATTTGGTTTTTATGACAACTTTTACGTGGGCCATGAAATTTAAATATTCAATTCAGTAGAATCACTTTCTTAAGAATACTAAACCGATTCCTGAAGTCGTCGTTATTGGTAACAATTTATTCATAGGATTGATTCCTTAGAATTGTGAAGTGCATCGTTTGGCTGCGGGCGTTTATCGCACGTGCATCTCGGCAGCGGCTGACGGCGCGCTTGTTATGCCGGGGCCGTGCCTTTTAACGTCAAACTCAGGTACTAACTCCACACGGCTACCACGGTGGCCTCACATTTATATAGGAATAACTTCAATACGCAGGACATAAAATGCTATCATACTGACATGATAAGACACATGTAGGTAAGATAGCAACAATTAGATTAGTTAGACCTCCAGGAAAGATACCCATCAATTAGTAGAAGAGCCTTAACGACTATTCGGATCGAATTGATCATTTCATGGACCCGGCTCGCATATGAAGCAGTCATTTCCGGCGGTTCGTCGAACACGATGTTGAATATTTCGCGTAATCGTCTGCGCAGGCGACGGTCGGCGCGGAGACGTCGTCGCCGGCGCACTCCCTCGTTAGTATTCCTCGCGTGACGCCCGCTCATAACAAATGCCCGTGCACTTGCAATTTCACGAAGTACCCGCAAACCACAACCTGCTACCGAATGCTAAACGACCATTGTTTAATTCTAATCTCATTTACATTTCGCGATTTACCATATTGTCAAGACAGTGTAACCACCTAAACCCAGTGGCTATCAAAGGGACAGCGAATATAATTTATTTAACAGCAACACGGAAGGGGTAACTATTTTCTACGAATCGCCGCGACATGTTATGAAATGTGCACACTACACGCTTATTAAAAACTTTTATAACGAACGTGTTTTCAATTGAATAACGTTATGGACTTCCTTTTTCCGTACGAAACATTTCTTCATTTGAATACAAAGCTAGTGCCCGTTCCGTGACCGTTTCCGGTCGAAAATAACTGAACTTTAGTTTGATTGTGATCATATATCTGTCTGTTATGAATAATTAGATTTTGCTGGTTGTTTATGTGGATGTGTAGTAAATGGAGTTGGTTGTGGAGCATGACCGTTGGGGCTGGTTGCACCGGTGTCCTGGTCGTGGAAGCGGTTCCCAGGCGCGGGCGCATTCCGTGCCCATACGCAGCGGCCACCGCGCTCTTCCGGGAGCCACCATTAACTACCACCTCTAATTCCCACCGCGACCAACATGGCCAATACAAACTGCCGTCTTCCTCCGATTACTTCTAAGTAACTGGCACGGTGACAAAGTCATTCGACGTTTTTCTAGCTTGTTGGAAGAAAGGTTTTTTTTTCATTTAATTCGTTTGCAAATTTAATATTCCATTTGTATTCTGACAATGTATTTTATTCAGCAAATTCATAGTTATATCAGTACTTTCCTTGCTGCGAATTTTTTTTATTATCCTCGTAGGAAATATTAAAACGGATCACATGATTTCCTTGAAAGCGCATCTATGAAATTGGATGGCAACTGAACAGAATTGCACTCGGGCACATTAATAGATTAGTAAATCCTTCTTGATTGAATTGCTACAGGAATATGATTTAATAAACCCTGTTTGAATGTCAGTTTATAGGTTGTTGTCTTGTTTACAACTCATTTCTAGCAACTAGCTGTATCTCGTTCCGTATTGGTAAGTGGTTTGATAGCAACCGACTTACAATTTTCTCCAATTGTTTCCACGTTTTCTCATTTAAAATGGAACATTTGTTTTTGTATTGGTTTTTCTGTCGAATCAATTGTCCGTAACAAATGCTTGGATTTACTCCACGTTTTGATAATAACAGGTATTATCTAGAAAGAAACTAGTTGTGTGTTAGCTGCGTGATCCGGCTAGAGGCCGCACACCTGCCGGCAGGACTAGTTTTTCTTTACTGTTTTGCAGTTTGCGGTTTTTCTAATTTCCATTGAACGTTTCAACTATTCCCAGCGCATCCCTTAACCGCTCTAACTGTACCAAATTGCTGCGCGAACGCAACCGCAGTCCTCTCTTGCTTGTACACTCGGTTGCTGAACATATATCATTACTGCGTATAAAACTGTATGATAACATTGCAATTATTGTGCCATCTTTTTATATTGTTTTATATGTAAGCCTGTAATGGTTGTTAACGGTACGGCCGTGGTTTCCTGAATCAAGTGTTGTTAAAAGGGGCGTTTGATTTATGTCGACGACGTCTTCAGTGTCTTTTAATGCCTGCACATAAATTGGCACTGAATTATTGTAAAAGGTTAGCCATTATATGAATTATCGGTTGTTCAGGGAACAAGCGATCGCTTTCGCAAGTTGTTTTCTTGTTAACTTTGCAACAAACCGTTAGTGTAATTGGTTGTATGTATATGAAGTGGTCTGATATTAACGTCAGCATTTTCAAAACATCATACAACCGCACATTGAACTATAAATATTTTTAAATTGCACGCATCGGAATCTAGTTTCTTTTTTTTCGTTTTGTAGATAGAAATTCCAATTTCCCACAAGTTGTATACAAAATAGTTATGTCGGTCGCCGATGCGTGTCGGGCTGGTGTGTGATTAGCGCGGTATGTGTGGGGCTGCGGCCGGCGCGGGGACAACTGGTCCGAAGACGACTGTAATTGACGGTAGTTCGAAGAAGCGATCAGCATGCGTGCGCCAACCGACGGACGCACTTTCGACAACGCTGGCCGATGGCTTCAAGAGGCTACTGCTACCATACTGCTTATTAAAGGCTCAATACAGTTTTACAGCTAACACGAGCCCCTTCTGTTTACAAGCTGTTATTATTGTATTATAGTTGCAATCGTTTTAAGTACTAGTTAGTCAACGTAGGTTCAATACAAAGTTCTAAGAAACAAAACCTGTATTGCTCATTTATTCATTAGTGGCATTTCTTTGAAAATGATTCAGTCAAACCTATCCCTTTGTTTACTTTTACGTACTTTTCCTTGTATGCAAATTAATTTGGTTATACCGTAAAGTATCTTAGTAAATAAAAGTTCCAAGTAACTTATTCCATATTGGAATAGTAATTATCTTCAAAATCTTTGTATTTCTATACCTACGTTTGCGTTGGTTTCCTTGAATGCTTAATGACGGGGATTTCCGTTGTCCTCTTATGTCATTAAATATTTTACTCATCAAAGAATGGAGGTAAATTACACCAAATTTAGTATGCAACAGTGTTTTATTTTGCTTTCCTTAAACTTTAAACAGTGACAAAAAGTAATTACCTTACCTAATTTACTTACAAGTTTTATTCAAAGAAAAATGAATTCGAAATCACATTTGGTTCGGCGGACAAAATATATTAATTAGCAAAAATGAAACAATAAAAACAATGTTTGAGTTCCTAATGTGTAGTTTCCCGTCTAAAGGTTTCGATGCTCCGGCGCAGACGAGGTGATTTGTTGCCTGAACCCGCAGGGCTGCCGCTGTGTACATTTCTAAACAAAAATATCTAAGTTACAAAATGTACTTATTAAAATTTTCATCGACGCAGCAAATTACTAAAAATAATTGTTGTGAACAATATGATAGCAACAATAAATCAAATTGTTTTCTCACACTACGTTGAACTGGAGATTTTGATTTTTTGATTCGGCAACCCTAGCGCTCGCTGGTTGCAACCCGAGCTGGGTCAAAGACCGGTTCGCATTTGGGAAATATCGGCGGGAGTCGCGGGCGCTGGCCGCGGACGCGCCACCAAGGAGGATGACCTCATACCCCATACTTTTTGCTCTCCCGAGCGTTGTTCGACACGAAAGTGTTCCATTATGGCCGCCGGTAAATGCACCGCCAATTTTTTTCATCCCATTTAAAGCTCGCGTAGTTACAAAGCCACTCTGAAACGTATTCAAATTACCCTTGTTTTTCGAACACGTGTAAAATAACATAGGACGCCTGTACCGGCTAGAACTTTTAATAGCCATTACGCAAGTATAACAACTAAAGCAAACCGGACTATCTTTTATGGTATTTGTAGCTATTCTTTGTCTTTGAGCTGCAAGTTCGTAAAAGGATTAACAGAACGGAATTAGTTTTTGTCCTTGACACTTGTTGAAATTCGCGCTAAAATATTGTGTTGATACACAACGTTGGTTTCTATATTGCATTCGGATGATTCATCAAATTACAAGTAAAAAAATATTCTCCGCGTCTCAGTGACGAGCATAAAGCGAAACTCTCACACAAAAGTTTAATCTTATGCCGACATAAACATAGCACAGCATAATCAAACGCTTCGACTTATTCTCAGTAATCGATATCTCAATTTGTATTCAAATCATGACCGCATTCGCATAAAGATAAACTATGTGTAAAGGAATTCGCTTCAGACTATATACCTACAAAAACATTTCCTAATCATACATGCATGTCTAAGCTCAAGTATTTTTATGGCTTATGTAATTATGTACAATTATAAGTGAAGTCTTTATTTAATTCTATGCAGTCGCATAAGTACAGGCAATTCTCGGTACTTGTCTTGCCAAAACCATGTAATTATCCTTTGCATGCAGCGATTGTGACCACCTGCCATCCTATACCGAAGATCATTATTCGGAAACGTCTTTTGGAAACTTTCTGGATGCCCGTAATAACCACAATTATGCTGTCATTTAAATTAAAGGGTATTTGCTGAATTGCTATACACTGTTCCTAGGCGTAGGCCACTTGGTACCTTTAATGTACGTTTTATTTTATTGGCTTTTAATATCAAGTTGTATGCCTTGTGTTTTTCAACTTGAGTTTTTAACTAGTCATAAAACTGTGTGTGCTTAGTTAGACAAGCTTGTTAAACATTAAAAGGACGAGAACACGAACTTCAACCTTTAACTTATCAACCTCTAGAGGGTTACTCTTTCTTAGTATAAGCCTATCAATTGCACATGCTAGCTCAACAATAGTTTGCAGATATACTGAACACGGTTATTTCATAGCAGTTTGATACACAATTTATGAACAAGTACCGCGAAGTATTGGCGCGGACATGAAGCAGGTGGCGGCTGCGCGGGAGTTCGACGAAGCGGTTCAATCGGCCTTGTAGGCTACATACACACCGATTCCCATTGATGATTTACAACCATAAATTTAATAACATAAAATAGAACAAGCAATATATACGCTGAGAATTTTATCCAACGATATTTATTACAATTGCAAAACGAGAAATGTAACCCCGTTCTCAGTAAATTCGAATGTAAATTATTTTATTTTACTACCAACTAAACCAATTTGAATACAGCTTAATAGATTTCTCGCAATTGTTTATTTTACTTGTAAACATCGTATCATAAAAAGTGTTCGCAATTTTAACGGATTACACGAAACGGTGAAATGAATTTGTTTTAGCGCCTTGGACGGTAATTTGAACATTGTAGTTCAAACAAAATAAATTCTATAATTTTGAGTTGATTTGACCTATTTTATAAAGCTGATTCATAATTTTGTTTTCTTGGTAATTTCATTTTAGTAATATTTTCCTAGAAGTCGTTAGCACAAAATGTTTGCACTATCAGACTTTGAATCAGAAATTACTATGAACTTACCTGTAGTTCTAGAATAGATATAGGTACTTAGATACTAGAAATTCAACTACGAAGAGACATATATGCAATTGATAGGTAAATGTTGTAGCTTCGTGCGTGGTGTCATTCTATATTGAACTTTAACGCTTTTGGAATAAAGTAGATTTGTATATAGGTAGCGTCATTAAAAACTGCGAGAATCGTGATATTCTCGTTTACAAGTGGCGCGTAATGTCTTTTTCGCAGAACTAACGCCCGTCATCGAGTGGCACACAGCTGCAACATCGCCGAATAAACGCAATTACCCACCCACTCCTACACGCTTATTTAATAATTAAATCGATTAAATCTATTATAAAAATAACGAGAGGTCATATACTGTAATTTTAGATTTGTATGTTATTCTATGATTTAATAACCAAAAACAAAAAAACATACGAGTGATTTATTCTCGAAATGTTTCATCTCCGTACAATATTAAACCCAACTTTTTTGTTTCATATACAAAACACAGCACTACCGGGTGCTGTTGGTTTTCTATACAACCCGAACTTTACTGCAGCAAACTAAAACTTTTAATTAGAACAGAACAAGCTAGATTACGTACGCGTATTACCTATGTGGTTCGCACCGCCGTTTTCACAGAACTGGCTGTTCCGATTCATGTAATCTCTCGGAAGCGCTAATGGATTCTACTTGATTGTCATCAATTGCGGGAAAATTGCTTTGAAGCCTTTGCGACCGGCGTGTTCCATGTTTTTCATGTTGGATATTTCATTTTGTGACGTCACAAAGTTCGGGCCACCCAATTAATCAACGGCACTGATGCAGAATCGTTGGAACATCGTTATATGGATGAATGCGTTTATAACGCGACGTGTGATATTTACGTCAAATACGTGAAATATTGACGTCAATTAAAAGTTATAACAATGCGTGAAACATTTACATTAATTAAAAGTTATCGTGTTAAAAAAAAACATGTGATTTATTTGTGTTATATTTGTCGTAGGTTTAAAGATGGTGTATCGTACCCGTGGTCGGCCGGGGTGTCGAACCTGATCCTCTACCCCGAGGCAGCCAACCAGACGTTGTACACGAGGAAGGCCACGAGGTCGGACTCCGGCAACTACACCTGCCGACTCAGCAACGAAACCCACGTCCAAACACACACGCTGCGGTTAGATGTATTAGGTAAGACTCGCACACATTACCACAATTGCTCAGACGAAACTTAAAAGTAAAGCCTTTAAAGTGTACACACAAATTCTAAGAAACAAAGATGATGCTCGACTGTTCAAATTTTAAGGCTAAAATCAAACATCCGGCTCGAAGGATCCGTATAGCTCAACCTGTCAGTTCTATATAAATGTTTTGTTGTACATCCTTCTACCGGAGAACGTTTTTGTTTAACGTTGATGTAAAATTAAACTTAGCTCACCTTCGCAACTGAAAGGAATATTTTACTCATAACTTCTAAGAACTTTAGAATGCTATAGTTTCCCTTGTACATAATAAAATAGTTCCCCGAGCGTGTTAATCCACCGTGACCTCTGCGGTTCTTAGAAAAGGTGCGCCGATTTCTACGTCGATACCTTTCCAAGTAGTAAGGGGTAGGCTAAAATGTGTTGTTTCACAGAAAAACCGATGGACGCCCCCAAAATGATGTACCTACCCACCGACCAGTGGGTGGAGGAGGGCGCCCGACTTCGACTCTTCTGCGAGGCACTGATTGGTGAGTGGCCTTTCCAAGAAGCAAGGATCCTGTAGGTGCCACAGTTAGCGAAATTCTAGGAGCAAAGGTCAAAGTGCAGACGTTGCAATTCTGCGATGTGTATGTATAACGATTTACTGATGAAGCACCTACAGATATCCTTGTTTGAACTTTGAGAAAATTCTGATTATAAGATAGATAAGAAAGAGAATCTGAAAAATATTTTTTTACGAATAGTTATAAGTAATCTTCATTTTACAAGAAAACTCATCGTGACCATGACATCGATGACGCTATAGTAATTCTATAGTCTAACTTTATCGGTCTTTAGTCATTCAGTACTAGGTCAAGTTCCAGATGCAATAGGGTCGTAAATCCGTAACAGTTTGCAAATAATTCTATGACTAAGAGCTTTCATTTCATGAGCTAAATATAAATTTATGCATTGTTTTCTCAGTTAATAACATACATGGATTAAATTATAAAAGGATTCAGCTCGTAGCTTAAATAATGTTATTAATTTATATTAATTAATTAAAAATTTATGCTCTTTGAATTTTGTCTCTCTTTCTCATTTACACGTGATATTTGCTCTTAGCAGCGTCCAAAAATTAACGCGAAGTTTTCAAATTGATGAATTAATAAAATATAAAAATATCAAGAAAGTCTGACGTAACGTTATGTCATTCAATATAAGTAGACTTCGTTTTTCTGAATTCCGCAAAGGCTTAATGGCAAAAGGCCCACGGTATAAATTATATTGAGTTTTTTATTGAACAGTATTGACGCAAATTACCATTCCGTTTAAAAAATAACGTATTTCCACGAACAGCCGCTGTTCCATTGAAATATTCAATAAATTATTTTTCTATTTCATTTGTTCAATTTGAATTTGGTTCGGCCACTTTGAATATAAGGCTTCGAAAAAGATTTTTAGTCGTCGGCCTAAACTTGCGGAAGATTCTCAAGTCGATAATGATTTGTAAAACACCGTTTATGAGCGTTTTTTAATTCAAATTTTTTAATTTAGTTTAAAAAAAATCTTACATTCAATGTGTTATATGTAAAATGTTATAAATAATTGTTATTTGTACAGGTCAGTCGCTGCTGGCAGATAGCTACAATGATCTGCGATGGAGGAAGGAATTTCCGAACGGTACTGACGGCGACTTGCTAGACTCGCAAGTCGAAGTTAGAACTACTAGGTAATTACCACTTTATTGACTTGACTTGTATTTAACTAAATTCCAAGACATGTAAAGTTTACAGTTAATGCCTTCAGTAGAAAGTAAGTTAAGGCATAAATCTTGAAGCACTTGGAATACTTTTCGTAAAAGTTCAAGATGTCGAAATATTTATTGGTTTCACAAAGTTCGTCTTCAAAGTGAAACCTAATTCCTGTTTTTGAAGTTTTTAAAGTTTTTAAAGTTTATAACTTAAAATTAGAATTTCGAAAGATTTTGATGTGAAAATATGTCAACTATTTTTAGTACTAACTTGAATATTGTGAAACAAATAGAGTTAATTTTACTTAAATTTACTTAACTTTATTCATTAAAAGTTAATTGTTAATTAAAGGTAAGCTAGTTATCCTTATGCAAGCCCAATTATTTTGATTGTTCTTCTGTCTTACGTTATTATAAATTCCATAAACAACTTATAGTTTTTATTGAATCAATCAAACAGATTTATTTAATTAATTTAATATCTGAGTGTCGCATAGTTAAATTAATTCTAATTATTGAAATTGGACTAATCATTCAGTTTGTATTATAACAATGCCCAATCCTACTAATATTATAAATGTGTAAGTTTGTGAGTAGGTATGTGAGTATGTTTGGATGTATGGATGTTTGTTACTCTTTCACGTAGAACTACTGGATGGATTTGGATGAAACTTTGCATCAGAATAACCCATAGGGTACTTTATACCGCGGGAAAACTTCTCATTCCCACGGGAAACCGACTTTCATGCGAACGGAGTCGCGGGCGGCCACTAGTAGTTCAATAAATATTAATCTCCTCTGTAGCTATTACCGACTATCTATAGAATGGAGGGAAACCCATTAATCTGAAAGCCTCAAACCAACCAACGTAAACCGGAACATATTGGTTTACGTCGGTTGGTTTGAGGCTTTGTAGCGAACTCATACATGTATCATTGTTTTGTCACAATCATGGAGGGGATTACGTATGTAATGTAGGAATTACTGAATATATTTATTAAGGTTACCTATCTTAATCCCGAAATTTAATATTCCGAATATCATAATCCCGAAAACGTTTGGACATTTTTTCATAATCTCGAATTTTTAAATTCCGAAGTTTTGTTTGCCGTATAGGTAATCGCAACTCCGAATTTCATTTGCCCATTTGTTCATTTGTACGACATTTTAGAATCCAGACGAATGAGTTCCAGACACACGAAATCTAAATGCCCAAAATCCAGATGGCCGTCATCCATACACACGAAAACTCATTTTTTTTAAATATAGTTAATTGATATCCAGACAAACAACATCCAGATTTTTAAATACAAATAAAAATATTTTGAAAATTTGATAATAGTTTATTTAGAAAATGGTACGATGGGATACAAAAAAAAGTATTCCGAGAATCTGGTATAACTATATCTGGATAATGAGACAATGGGAAACATAAATATACTTTTTTAAAATTTCGTTTTAGTGTATCTGGAAATTGATTCATCCAGAAAAAAATAATCATAGAATTTAATCTTTATTTAATCGTAGGATTTACACATACTAAAGAAACACCTTATACAAAGAATTAAGGTACACAGTCAAATCAATATCATTACACTCGTAAGTGTATAAAACCATGTCACTATTTGTATATTGTATGTTTGTCTTCTATCGCTGCCCAAACTTCGTTACGGATTTCAACGCGACCTTTTCAAAAATGTTTGTTAAAGCGCATTCGGAAAAGTCTTTTTAGTCCAGTATAAGTCAATTATTCTCGAACAAGTCGTCGAAAATGCGAGCTTTGGCGTGTCACTAGTTTTTTAATAAAACCAAAAAAGATGTTATCCATGTTCGTTTGTATCTGCTTATTTCTATAAATGTACAGTTTTCACAGAGATTTAGTTTTACATTTAAAGAAGTGTAACCTATTTGACAAATATACTCGTATATGTAATAAAGAACATGACATGACAATCAAATCGTCATAGAATTACATCAGTAAACTGTTAACTCTATATTACTTAAGACTATTTCCAATGTTATATCTTAGTTAATGTAATAATTGTTGCAGAGAGGACGAGAAGGACATCCTGGGCTCGTATCTGACGATAGATCATGTATCGGCGCAGGATTACGGAACGTACGCGTGCGTTGTTAATAACAACAATCGCGTGTCCAAACAATCGGTCACTGTGCATTATAAATGTAAGTTTCTTTGGTTTACTTTTTAAATATTAATGGTTAATATACGGTCTTAGAAATTGACTTGGGATTTGTTGAGTTTTTCGGTGGGATTTGCGTATTTTGGCGATGTGAAATGTTGTCTACTATTTTTGTTGTTAAGTTTTGTCACGCCGTCTTTGCGTGATTGTGAAGGAAAAGTTAATATATTGTATAGTACAGACTTTCTCATTTCTATTATAAGTTTTATGGTCGGATATTTTATTGTTTGTAAGGCTGATGCTTGGCTAATAACAAATAGTGATTTTTACTCAGGAAATAAAAGGTATTAAAAATCCGTTATTTGCGATACAAACACCGTTTATGATAATGAAAAACTACAATGCAGTTGTTCAACAAAGGTCTGCACTTAAAAGCATTTCTTCATTACGCAGATTTTCATTTAATAAAAGAATATGATTCAGGAATTTTCAGACACAGTTGTGGTTCGTAATAGCCGCAGTTTGTTTTTATTTAAGCTCGTTTAAAGTGAATAAAATAAAGGAAAAAAGAAAAGAAAACTCGAAGCATTTAGTTTAAAATTAAAAAGACAGAGTAAATCCTTATTCAAATAGTAGTACCTAAGTGCGTAATACCTTTGAGTGTCGGTGCTTTTCCGAGAATTCACTATCGAAATGTAGAAAAGCTTTTGTGACAACTTTGCTTATATTTCACAGGAATTTATATTAAGGAAACTTACGTAGCTAAAATTCTTTCAATTTATTGAATAATCTTAAACTTCCCTCCAGGTTAGTGTGGAGGGTTTTACTTGAAAGTGCATTTGTCTTGAGCTCGTTGATCTTTGAATTTGAACAATGTTTTTGTTTTTTCAACTTTAAAACCCCAAGCAACCAAAACAGAGGCACCGTCGCATTCTTCACTGTTTCATGCCTTCGTTTGTTGTAACGACATTCTCCGTGCATTTGAACCCCGCATTACTTTTAGTTCACAATTACAATGACTTTCAATTACGTTTAGTTTATTTACTCGGCGCCGTGGTAGTACTATTCGCTCCGGACCATTCATAACGTTCACTCACTTGCCTTTGTTTGTGACAGCGTAATTCTCCTCACCGTATTAAACTCTTCATTTGAATTCCGCATTACTTTAGGACCCCGCATTACAATTAGTTTATTGCATTTGTGGTTGCAACATTTCATACTCCCCGCCATTGGAGAACTGCCCCCCTACCGCGTAACTAGCGTCGCTTTGATTGAACTCGACGTCGACAACTGTTTTCATTGGTTAGAGACCCGCCATTGTTAACAATTTAGCCTATGAAAACAGTTGTCGACGTCGAGTTCAAATCGACGCTAGTTACGCGGTAGCCCCCCTGTTCGCTCTAGAACCCCCTTATTTCCTTTGATTCACATTCCCCCGTCGAGTATCACTGCACGAGTTTCATTTACTTCACGTGTGAATTCCAGCGTCATCCTCGGCCCCATGGCATCACTGTACGCATTACGCTTATTTCACGCGTGTTTGTTACAACGTCGTACTCAACCCCATGATATCACTTCGCGAGTTTCATTAGCTTCACGTGTGGTTGTTACAGCATCATACTCCACCCCTAGATATCACTCGCATTCCGCTCATTTCCCGTGTTATTCCAGCATCGTACTCCACCCCTAGATATCACTCGCATTCCGCTCATTTCCCGTGTTATTCCAGCATCGTACTCCACCCCTAGATATCACTCGCATTCCGCTCATTTCCCGTGTTATTCCAGCATCATACTCCACCCCTAGATATCACTCGCATTCTCCGCTCATTTCCCGTGTTATTCCAGCATCATACTCCACCCCTAGATATCACTCGCATTCCGCTCATTTCCCGTGTTATTCCAGCATCATACTCCACCCCTAGATATCACTCGCATTCCGCTCATTCCCCGTGTTATTCCAGCATCGTACTCCACCCCTAGATATCACTCGCATTCCGCTCATTCCCCGTGTTATTCCAGCATCGTACTCCACCCCTAGATATCACTCGCATTCCGCTCATTTCCCGTGTTATTCCAGCATCATACTCCACCCCTAGATATCACTCGCATTCCGCTCATTCCCCGTGTTATTCCAGCATCGTACTCCACCCCTAGATATCACTCGCATTCCGCTCATTTCCCGTGTTGTTCCAGCGTCGTACTCGGCGCCGTGGTCCGCCCCCTGGTCGGGGGGCGTGTCGTGGCGCGCGGCGGCGGGGGGCGCGGCGGCGGCGCTGCTGGCGGCCGCCTCGCTGCTGGCCGCGCACCGCCGCTGCACGCCGCGGTTGCTGCTGGCCGCCAGACACGCCAGGGCCAGGGCCGCCACCGCCGTGCATAGAGCTAGAGGTGAGTTATAGCAGGCTGTAGAGAGATGAGGATGGCTCGCTGCTGGCAGCCACCGCCGTGCATAGAGCTAGAGGTGAGTTATAGCAGGCTGTAGAGAGATGAGGATGGCTCGCTGCTGGCAGCCACCGCCGTGCATAGAGCTAGAGGTGAGTTATAGCAGGCTGTAGAGAGATGAGGATGGCTCGCTGCTGGCAGCCACCG
The DNA here is from genome assembly GCA_916618145.1 of Emmelina monodactyla. Taxonomy (NCBI): domain Eukaryota; kingdom Metazoa; phylum Arthropoda; class Insecta; order Lepidoptera; family Pterophoridae; genus Emmelina; species Emmelina monodactyla. Next base: position 5,485,069 of record OU745304.1, on the reverse strand, counting down.
CCGTGCATAGAGCCAGAAGTGAGTTATCATTGCATAGTATAAATCCAAGTCGCTAATTCTGTCTGTTTGTATGTTTGTCTGCTAACTCCTCCTAAACCACTCAACGGATTTCAATGCGGTTTTCACCATTTTCTAGGGAATTTATTTATTTAAATTTGTAAATGAAGAATATTCAGATAAAGTTTTATTTAGTTGGCCAAAATTCAATGTTTCGGGAACAAGTCGGCCAAAATTACACCATTGCGAAGCGTGGGCGGGTCGCTAGTATAGTTATATAGCAGCTCACTGCTGCATGGACCACGAGTTGCGGTGTGTAGTGAGGCATGCGTAGACTGAAGAGCTTAAGGAGAGTGCTGCGCATGGAGCCAGGAGTAGCTGTTGATAAAGGTTCACGATGAGGCGTGCAAAGTGTAGCGCGAAGGAAGTCGTGCAAAGAATAAAATCTGAAGTATGACTCTACGATCTTACCTTACCTAATTATTTGAAAAAAAGTAAAATGGATTAACTTTTCATTTTCATAAAATTTGCCAACTACTATTCCTATTGTTTAAATTTGGTTATTTTGGCAATAAATAACACAATGAAACACATTAATGAACAACTATTCAAATTTTCTCATAATCGCATTGTTTTTATACTTCTAACCAGATGTAATTTGATTCTTTAATAAATTACCACTACAACCCCCCCTCCAGTGCTAGAGAAGGAGCTGGACGTGCTGGTCTGCTACTCGTCGGTGGACGGCGAGCTGGTCCGCGGCGCGCTGCTCTACACACTGACGCACAAGTACCACTACCGCGTGCAGGGCTTGCAGCTGTCCAACCACACCGACAACTGTGAGTATCATCATCATCATCATTACATAGTATAAATCCAAGTCGCTAATTTTGACTGTTTGTAAGTTTGTCCGCTAACTCCTCCTAAACCAGTTGAGAGATTTTAATGCGGCTTTCTCCATCGCTTAGGTATTTTTTTCATTTAAATTTGTAAACAAAGAACAATCGGTAAAAGGTATTTTAAGATAGCCAAAAATCAATGTTTCGTGAGCAAGTCGGCCAAAATTACATTGCGAAGCGTGGGCGGGTCGCTTGTTATATGTGAAAGGGTGATGTAAATGAGAGTTAGTAGCTTCAATTACAGATCATTTAGAGTATTTTATGTGATAGTGGGGATTTAAAGAAGGTTTAATAGAGATAGAATACGTGAATGGGAATTTCTTCTTTAGTTTGGGAAAGGTAAAAGTGCGCGTGGGTATTTTGACAGAAACTTTGAGAGGTCAAAATTGCATGACAAATTTATCAGTTGAAATAAATTTCTTGGAGTGAATTATAGAAACATTTAGCCATTTTAATTTCGAGTGGAACAAACGAACGTGCTAAAATACCAAAATCAAAAATGGTTGATAGATAATAATAAAATTATTTGGTAATTTTAAGAATTGCTGCATACATCTTTTATTCTATCGTCACGATCTCCAAATTGATAAATGATACGTAGGTATCTATGATTTTACACTTTTATCTTATAAGATAAACTGTGTTTATTGTTTCGGCGGTATTTTACGTACCTATACCTAAACGATTTTTTCAAACGTGTTACTTTTACTGTAATTACACTTCATTTAAAATCAAACCCAGGCATCATTCCTCATTCAACTTTAGAGAATTTGCAGTTATAATACAATTAAAAACTAGAAAAAAAGGCTCTTGTTAAACTGTTAAACACGTCTTTCACAACAGTTACTTTATAATTTCTAATTTTATCTGCTCAATACCAAAATATAAAAGTTTCTCATCTCAAGCCTTGGCCTAAGCTTTATCACGTCCTTAAAGTCTAGCTTCATTTTACTTTACCATATTGTTCGGGTCGCACCTTTAATCAAATTCCGTCACGACGGGAAGCGTTCTCGTGAAAATATTCTCTTTTGAAATAAAATGTATAGGTACAGTATTGGATTAAAAGAGTGAGCTGTTTTCTAAAATAGGTTTTTCAATACGTATATTTTGCGTACAGAGTTTTCGGAGATCTGCAGGGAGTGTGGCAAAACACATGTTATTTAAAAATCAGCGTTTACCTGCAGATTACTTCAAATAGTTTTTGTTTAAAATTCCATTGTTTGTCTTGCATCTAGGGTGTTCCGAAATCTATACTAAGAGTGGCCAAACACATATCATTCACACCATGTCTTCCCCCAAGTTGTTTGTTTTCCGTGCAGGGTGTTCAGAGTTCTACATTGAGAGTTTTAAAAACACATGTCATTTGAAATTATGCCTCACAACCTACTTCTTCAAGTCGTAAAATAGCCTTTAAATGACATTATTTTCTCTCCCAGGGTTTGGAAATCTGCAATGAGTGTGGCAAAACATATGTCATTTAAAACTCTGCGTTTACCTTACAGCCGTATCTATACTAATATTATAAAGCTGAAGAGTTTGTTTGTATGTTTGTTTGTTTGAACGCGCTAATCTCAGGAACTACTGGTTCGAATAAAAATTTTTTTTTTGTGTTGAGAAGACTATTTATCGAGGAAGGCTTTAGGCTATATAACATCACGCTGCAACTATAAGGAGCGAAGAAATAATGGAAAATGTGGAAAAAACGGGGAAAATTATTCATTCTTGAGGGCTGCCGTTGCGTGCGCTGCGAAAGCAGTTCAAGATACCAAAAATATATGTATGAAAGAATTATTCCTCTTGAAATGATCTAAAAAAATGTCTACGACAGTATATGTGTATCTTTTAAGATTAACTCACTAGAAACGTTTTTATGGTAATCAAATTTGGTCGAAATTAATGCATTATTTGTTAAGAGTTGTATCAACGTAATAATATTAATCTTTATTCAAATAAATGTGTTGTTAATTAAGAGTATTTAATTGTAAACAAAATTGTCTTTGACATCACTTAATTTCAATGAATATCTTATTTTAAAATAACATCGATATAAAATTCACCCGCGCCGCATGATGTGCAAAACTTAACACTGCAAGGAGGAGAGGTGTTGTATGACAAAAGTTGGCGAAAAGTGTAACTCGGAAAAGATCTCAATTTACCTTATAGTCCTATAGGGAAAGGGGTTTTACTCCGAATTTAACGCGTGCGAAGCCGTGGGACAAAAGCTAGTCGTATATAAGCCTCTAAACCCACTGTTTATTTCTTTCTTGCCTGTTCAGATATCTGCAGCGAGAGTTTTGTAACGCATATCATTTTAAGTACTGCCTCACACCCAAGTTAGAATAGCACGTGGCTAAATCCCAGTATTTCGTGTCCAGGGTGTTCGAAGATTATTTTAAGTACTGCCTCACACCCAAGTTAGAATAGTCCACGGCTAAATCCCACTATTTCGTGTCCAGGGTTTTCGGAGATTATTTTAAGTACTGCCTCACACCCAAGTTAGGATAGCACGTGGCTAACTCCCACTATTTCTTCCAGGGTGCTCGGAGATCAGCTTGGAGAGTGGTCGTTCCCGTTCGTGCGTGGTGGTGGTGTCCCCCGCGAGCCTCGCGCGGTCTGAGCTGGTGGCGGCGCTGCGGGGGCTGCGCGCCTCCCGCCCCCGCCCCCGCGCCGTCGTGCTGCTGCAGGTAACAGACAGGGGCTACTGAGGTGTACTCTTAAGGTAGGTACTGACCAACGTTACGAGGTGTAATGTACCGTGTTACACCGCGAGCATTCGTGCAGTCCAGCAGGGAAACCAGTGAGCAACGACGTACTGACGTTACATTACACCGCGTAACGTTGGTCAGTACCCATCTTTACAGGTTATATACATCATACGTGGGGATGAAGGAAATTATGTGTGAGATTCTACGCATAGCCAAGAAACGTTTAGTTAGCAGTAGGAAGCTATTCAGAGGCTTTAAAAAGTGATATCCAAAAACAGTGAAACAAGACCATTCATAACATGAAATGAAGAAGTATGAAGCAACAATTTTTTTTTATTGTATCACACAGAAATTAATGTCAAACTGAAGTCATAATGACAAGCAATAGTTGTTGATTGCATTATAAAAAATAGTTTAACTATAGTAATATTAAGCACAAATCATTGGACATATAAACATAATCACAACACAAAACCTGCAAACAAAATTTCCAATACTTCTCCCTTCTCCTCTCTACCTACACCCGACATGCTGATGACTCCTATTACCAGTAACTATGACCATCAAATGCTGATGACTCCTATTACCAGTAACTATGACCATCAAATGCTGATGACTCCTATTACCAGTAACTATGACCATCAAATGCTGATGACTCCTATTACCAGTAACTATGACCATCAAATGCTGATGACTCCTATTATCAGTATATGACCCTAACATGAAACCCCCCCAGGACCTGCCCAAGCTGAAGCTCGAGGCTAAAGAATGCGGCGAGAGTGCCTCCGGTCTGGTCCGCGGGCTGCGGCTGCTGGCGTGGCGCCACGTGCACGACGCGCGGTTCTGGACCGAGCTGCGCCTGGCGCTGCCGCTGCCGCCCGCCACCACCGCGGTAAGTAGCTCGATATTTTTTTTTTTCATAAGGGAACCTTGCAAACGAGCAAGCGGGTCACGTGATGGTAAGTGATCACCACCGCCCATATACACCCACAATTACATATGCATTGAGGGTGCGTTGCTGGCCTTTAAGAAAAATGGGCACCGGATGTCGCACTGACCGAACGAAACGCAGGAACATGACATCAATGTCAAAATACGACGGTGTAATGTCAAAACTGTGTATTCAAAAATATGGTTGTTTAATTAATAAGTATTCAAACAGTTTAATAGCTACATTTACTTGTAAATCTACAAATGTTAACGTGGCAGAATATTGTTGGAATGTCAAAATTGTTATTATTAAAAAGTGTCAAAACCCAATCACGTTAATAATTAGGATTGGGTTTTGAGAGATTAAAGTTTATTTTTATCAAATGTGGCCGCAAATGAATTAATAACGGTTTACTAAGTGAGCTTAATATTTTGATTTGATTTATCATGTCACCATTCCTTAGTAACAAATACTTATTTTTAATGTATGGCTTCTAAATAACACTCTTTCTTCAGGCACCTTCAAAAGAAACCGACGAGAAAGGCAAAGGTCGTTCTGGAAGTATGACGGCGCTTGTATGAACAACTCGCACCACCACGAAGTGAGCCGCGGACGAAATGCTAGCGTGAGACGCTGCGTGTGTTGCCCACTTCACGTTGGTGGCCCACTGCGAGATGCCAACTACTGATGCCCACTTTGAGTTGGCCCACTCTTGATGACCACTTTAAGTTGGCCCACTTTTATTGAACACTTTAAGTTGGTCCAGTTTTGACGCCCGCTTCAAGCTGGCCCACTTTTGTTGCCCACTTCAAGTTGGCCAACGGCCAGCCAACTCTTACGAAGACTGTGAATAGTTTGTAATATCAATATCACATTATTAATACGTTTCAGTTTAAATTGTAGTCGTAAGAAAATCGAATGCTGTATACAGTTTTCTAAGATCTCAGTGTTCCTCTTTCGGATTTGAAAAAAAGCGATTCAAATATCATTGCCGGTGCCAAAAGGGTAGTATCATGACAAATTAGTCAAACTGTATCTTTTTATTTATTCTTGTACTATTTTTATACGAATTTAGGTTATTTTCTGTCGAATTTTTATGTGTTTCTATGTTGTTTATGTGATTCGCCGTCCTATTTTTCACCAACTGCACAATAAGAATTTACTTTAAAAAGTATAGGAAATTAGCTTAAAGATCTGTAATTAGTTATCTTAACTTTATCTTAAGTTCAGTTAATGGTATTTATTTTATGTTTTTCGTTGTATTAGCTATTTTTATGACATCTTGAGTTAATTTAGTGGTTTGTTAAAATAAAGTTGGGATTCTTTAGATACTGTGATATTGAAAGCAGTGATTAAAGTAAGAGCAGAGCTAGCAAATGTAATAAAGACTGAAAGGACAGTATTAGGCCAGTGAGAGGATGATTGGAAAACGTTAGAAAAAAAGATGTTTTCTCAAAATTTAAAGTAAATTGTAGGCTAAATGCATAATGCTAGCTTCCAAATCTAAATTGTTACTTCTAATATGTGTATTATTAAAATTAATTGTAAATATAATGATAAAAAATATTTTCGCAAGTGATTGTATTCGATAGAGTCAACATGAAGTTGGATTGTAATATATTTCTTAGTTTAACTTCAGTCGCTACATTCCGAAAAATAATGTTTGTGGTAGAAATATTTTTTTTAATAATTAATATTGATTAGCAGAAATGTTATGAAAAATAAATAATTCTGTAAACAGATTTTTGTTTAAATTGGGGGGGTACAATAAGAGTGAAATGAATCTACAGATTTTTTGGAAAAGATACTTTAAAAAAACACTTGACTTTCTGTCTGCCGCAACACACTGTGATGTGTAAGAGAGAAAACTGCAGATGGACCAAATTCACTAGTACTTTTTCGTCCAGTGGGGGTGTCGCGTAACTCGAATATCAATACCTTTGAAAGGTATCGGTGTTGGGACTCTTGAACGAAATCGGTTTTCGTTTTCGAGTCGCAATCGCGTAAAATTTTGAATGAAATTGCTGAATAATGTTGCTTCGTTTAGTATTAGTTTAGACACCCCCACAGGTCGCGTTAGAAAATGCAGTATGCTTCTTAAAAACTAATCAAATGGCATAGTTAACCAATTATGTAGTACTATACTTTGTGTAGTTAAGTATGTTTCACGTATTTATATTTATTGCTTTGTCGGTGTATGTCTCGTGTCCCTACTGTTTGACCTACCAGTAGGTCTAGCGATGCAATTTCTATGACTCGTGGTCCTACCGCTTGGCTATTAGACACGCAAATAAGTAAAATAAACCTATGAATGGTAGACTCACCGTATTATTGGAGTGTAATTAGCTAATTAAACCTTTCTAATTTTAATCCTTGAGTTAAGAGAGAAATAAGCTTGCCTTTTTTTCTAATATTTAACAAGTATTTATTTGATTTAACTTATTTTTTTGTGGTATTTATATTTTCTCGACAAAAAACGACTAGGCTATCATATTCACCAAGGAGTTAATCTATAATAACAATTCAATGAACTTTACTAAGAGTTTTTCTTACGTTACTGATGTGATGGAACACACTAGTAAATCATAAGTTTTAAAGATGTTAAGTAAGTCTTAAAGCACTGCGCAAACAGGCAATCTTCCAATATTCAGCTTCTTTTACTGCATACAGCCATCGTAAAAACTTTTTGTCTAAGGTAATAATAAGTCTTTTAAGTAAAGACCCTGCTCATTAATAGAAAATATTTTATTTACGTAATTAGTATATAAATATGACCTGTTACCATATTTATTAGAAAATTTAAGCTAAAAAATTCCTGCTATGTTTGTCATCATATCTAGGCATAAGCTTGAAAAGTAAAATGAAAATAACTAATAAATCTAACTATTCACACTCGTATAAATATCATAACTTTGCCCTTAACAAGATCTTTAAAAAGAGAATCAATTAAGTATAGAAATGGCAGAATTCTTTGATGAAAATCTTGAAAAAACTACTAGGCAAACAGAGCTGCCAAGGAGACAAATTCATTGAGACAGCCCGTTAGAGTGAGAGAAATATGTTTTTCTATTTTAGGGTGTCAAAGTTGCCAAGTTTTATGAATTCTCTTCTTGAAATATAATATGCTGCCAGTGCGTTTTTACTGAAATAAAGTAGGTACCGATATTGAAGTAGGTACTCTTAGACATAGTTATTGAATCAATCGGGCTGCCACTTATATAAGGCTCATATTTGGTGGAAGTGCTTAACCGGGTGCAAGGTATCCCTCAGTATGTTAATCTGTCACGCTTGAGTAAATCCAGAAATCCCCTCTTGGGCTACTCTACTAGAAAAGGAAAGAAGACAATCTCAATCCCTGTAATAACTCCTCTACGTGTATGACGGCCTAGTATTTTACAAATTCTTTATACTTAAATTTAGTTTATTGTTAAAATATTAACTCCTAAAAAATCTAAGTTTTTGACTGCTTGATTCTAAGTTTTGAACTGATGAAAATTAAACATGTTTAATAAAATTCTTACTAAACTTTGTAAATACGTATTATAAAAAGTAACACTGTAGGGCTACGAGACCCACCGCGCGGTAGGGACACGAGTCATGGTTTTTGACGGGTAGAGGACTAACAAGAATGGTAGGACAACCGCGGTAGGGACACGAGTCATGCATGCATCGCTTTGTCAAGATCGACTGTACTAATGATCGCTTGCCATAAAACAGCAGTCACCCGTCCTAGTACTGAACCATTTATCTGAGCATTCTAATCGATACACTTTGGTGCATACGATGTTCATAGAGGTATCTATGAAGTTATGTATGAAATAACACAATTATAATGTTAGTATTTTTTATTCATGTTGCAATAACCAACAATCAACAGATTCTTAACGCTATTCTTTACAAAATAGCAGGCACTGTATTTATAATTACAATTACAATATTGATTCATTACATTATCATCACACTAAAATCAAATATCACTGAATAAAAATATATTCGTTCATTTGTAAAAAATATATCAACACTGCACTATGTGCATAAGTCTCAACGGATTACAAATATTAAATCGTATAATAAGTACAATAGTTAAGTAATTTAGACACAGTTACAAACTTACATAAGATTTCAAGGTATTGTCCAATAGGTAAGTACGAGGACAGAAACGTTAGCACCATATAAACAAGAACACTTGAAGCTCGGTTGTAAATTTAACCATTACTTTATACACAAAAAAAACCTTCAAAATTCGGAGATAAATCTTCGAGGTAGGATTATAGTCTAAACATTCTATAAATTCACAATACAATTCAATATTATTGGAGATTAATAAAAAACAAACCTAAAACAATTTGGTATACAATCACGGTTGTAATCATCACTTGTCGTTTGGATAATTCTCAATTTAAAACAACGAATAGATTCACTTAAACATAATTCTTTCTAAGTACTTATTCCGAAAGCATGCACACACATGGACTTTGTGATTTCAATCAATGATGTAGTTACATAATTCTTACATTGTATTCATCTTAATAAACAAAAAAACTACAAACACAGAGCGCCTAAACATATAACATAAGGTAAGCGCTGTAGATTGCAAAATAAATGCTTGAACATATATTCTAGCAATAAATTAAGTGGAATAACTTAACTACTGTGATTCGGTTTACATCACTTGGTCGCTAATAAGCCTTGTATGAACACGCATACATATAGATCAGATCAAGATCATACGAGATTGCCTCTTTTAACTTAGGAACCACAATACAATTCGCTATATTTATTAAGACCAATGATTTCATTCGGAGGCCTCTTCGATTTCGGCTCGGGGCGCCTGATGCTTTTCGTAAGCCTGGAGGAAAAACATGATGTTCATATAATTTTTTGAATAACGTTGATTACATTGCTCAATTAAATACTAAGGTTTGTCACCTTACCAGACTTAATCAAAATATAGGTATAACAGGTTTATAATTTATAAAATACATACAAGACCTAAATCATATAAGTACTGAATGATTTTACTTGTTCGTCAAATAAGCTGTTCGAACATAAAACACAGCCACACTCAGAGACTTTTTAATTAACACTTGAACTGATTTGTAGTTTTTTTCCACTAACGCCCTCTAAGCCTATAAACAAATTTAAGGTATTTGTTGCCATTAAGCAAGCAAACTTTCGCAAACCATTCGACCAACTTACATAATAACGACCTATAAAACCTCAAATATATTATAATAGTTTATTTGATACCTGTTTAGCGACGGCGGCGAGTGTGTCGGCCATCCCGCGGCCGGTCTGCTCCACCATCCCGCGGAGGACCGACTCCGGCCGCTGCAGCAGCAGGTGCGGGTGCGAGAACTCCACCATCTGACCCGCGTCCATCACCAACACCTGGTATTGTCATATAACGGGTGTAAAAAGACCACTTCCGAAGCCTGAAACCATGTACTCTAGAGCCTCAATTGTAACTAAATGCACTAGCAGTATACCCAGAAAACTCAATTTAAAAAAGTTATTAAGGATTGAAAAGTCATATTCGCCGCTTGAAATCATCGCTCACACATCAACTGTCGGTTCAGCTGCGATTATTTACATTGCAAATTAAATTAAAACCCTATTTAATTTGAAATCATGGCAAAATCTAGTAGTATAAATGCAATTTCGGAAAATTAGGTAAAAAAATTTATTTTTTAATCATAAATATTTTTTTTTGCTCAAAACGTAACAGTACCCCTCCAGCAATGCCCAGTTTTTCGGAAGCAGTTCTTTTACACCCAGAGTATAAGAAGTTTAGAAAATTACTAACACCTGGGGGTCTACTGGGACTTGACGGTCGTGCATCTTATCAAAATCGCGAGATTGGTACCGAGACTTACGACTTTTAGGGCCGGTTTTTCAATAGTCTGATAAATGTTATCTGACAGAAAATCAGTATGTTTTTGTTGCACGTCGAACATAAATACTTGACATATGTATGTGACAATGAAAACATACCTCTTATCAGTCAGTTAGCATTTATCTGACTATTGAAAAATCAGCCCTTAAAACGATACTTCCTGTCGTTACGATAATCGTCTTGACACCTTACCGGGACTTGTGTCTTCGCCTAGTTGAACTGTCAAGTTTGTCAGTTAGTTTCGTCAAATTGTCGTGATAAAGTGCCGGTAAGGCACTCCATCAAGTTCGTTCGTACTTCGGTCGCACGGATACGATTTCGATTGTAAAGTCCCGGTAGAGCCCCTGGCATTGTAATACATAAGGAAGTTAGAAAATACAAATGGTTGTTTCGGTAATTGCAATTAAACTATAACGTCATTGTAACATAGTTTTCTTTCCAGCGTAACGTAAATGCTATTAAAAGAAAGTTATAGACAAAAAGGTTGCGGCATAAATATAACTAGTAAATCTAAGAATACAACTAATTATAGTAGAAGTGAAGAAGTAGATCTTACCTTGTCTGAATCCATGACAGTATGAAGTCTATGGGCTATAGTAAGTACTGTGCAGTCTGCAAACTTTTCCCTGATCGTGGTTTGAATCAATGCGTCCGTCCTAAACAACAAAAACAGTTTATCAAGAACATGTGTGTTTTGTTACAAGTTTATAATAGACAGTGGTTTATGTGGTGTAATAAATCATTTTTAAATCTAGCGCTGGCCCAGAGAGAAGATGCCGCCACTTTCAGATATACGAGAGTACCAGATACTAACGACAGTAGACTCACACATGCAGATAGCCGATCTCAATATTCCTACTATAATTAAAACATTGGTAACAAGAACAGTTTCCGTTTTTTTTTTTGTGACGCGTTTCTGTCATTTTCATATCAACAGCTATCTATATTGAAACGCAAAAACATGGAAATTGGTAACCATAGTTACACAATTAACAAGGCGTCAAAGGTCAGTTTGTTATAGAGTCTGGCCGTAACTATTTAGTACGAATGCGTAAAAGGTCAGTTAGTTCTCGACTCTAGCCGTCAGTGTTTAGTAGGAATGCGTCAAAGCTCAGCTAGTTCCAGACTCTAGCCGTCAGCACTCAGCACGAATGCGTCAAAGGTCAGTTAGTTCTCGACTCCGGCCGTCAGTACTCAGTACGAATGCGTCAAAGGTCAGTTAGTTCTCGACTCCGGCCGTCAGTACTCAGTACGAATGCGTCAAAGGTCAGTTAGTTCTCGACTCCGGCCGTCAGTACTCAGTACGAATGCGTCAAAGGTCAGTTAGTTCTCGACTCCGGCCGTCAGTACTCAGTACGAATGCGTCAAAGGTCAGTTAGTTCTCGACTCCGGCCGTCAGTACTCAGTACGAATGCGTCAAAGGTCAGTTAGTTCTCGACTCCGGCCGTCAGTACTCAGTACGAATGCGTCAAAGGTCAGTTAGTTGTAGAGTTGGGCCGCCAGCACTCAGTACGAATGCGTCAAAGGTCAGTTAGTTCTAGAGTCGCGCCGCCAGCACTCAGTACGAATGCGTCAAAGGTCAGTTAGTTCTCGACTCCGGCCGTCAGTACTCAATACGAATGCGTCAAAGGTCAGTTAGTTGTAGACTCTAGCCGTCAGTACTCAGTACGAATGCGTCAAAAGTCAGTTATTTCTCGACTCCGGCCGTCAGTACTCAGTACGAATGCGTCAAAGGTTAGTTAGTTCTCGACTCCGGCCGTCAGTACTCAGTACGAATGCGTCCAAGCTCAGTTAGTTCTCGACTCCTGCCGTAATTATTCAGTACTTACTGCGGGTCGACATTAGCCGTGGCCTCGTCCAGCACGAGCAGCTTGTTCCTCCTGACGATGGCCCGCGCGAGGCACACGAGCTGCCGCTGCCCCACGGAGAAGTTGCCGCCGCCCTCAGATATACGCGAGCTGAGCCCCGACGGCAGCTCCATTACCGCCTCTTTGAGCTCCACCTGGGTCATAGAAGGGTATGTGATAAGTTGAAGTATACAGGGGTGTTCACAGAAGAGTCTTTGGTAAGTTGAAAAACACAATTGGTTTAAAATTAAATAATTAAAGCAGTTGACTTTCGGTTGTTTGAAACTCAAAGAGAAGAGAAAAGAGAATCAGAAATTTGTAAAATACCAATCACAGAAAAAAATAGTCCTTAATTATGTCAGTCTAAAATTATAAAGCTGAGCTGTTTGTTTAAACGCGCTTATCTTAAAAACTACTGGTTCGAATTGTAAAGAGTTGTCGAATAGTCCAAAAAGATATACTTTTTATAGTTTTTTCTAATTTACGCAAGTGAAAAAACCCCGCAGGCTATATCTATATTCTTATAAAATCAATAAACTAAGTCTAGGTACCTCTGCAAGCGCCCTCCACAGCACATGGTCCGGGTACTCGTCGAACGGATCTAGATTATGTCTCATAGTTCCTGAGAATAGAACCGGTTCCTGTGGTATGATGGATAGCTGGGATCGAAGCTCGTGAAGACCCAGCGAGAGGGTGGAGCGACCGTCGATTATTATGTCGCCTTCTAGGGTGGTCAATCTGTGGGATGGTGGGAATAAACTACGGTTAGATACTGTGTTTATAATATTTATTTAAGATAATATATATTGGGGGCTGCGCGTTGAAGAATGGTGGCGCTAAACCTAATTCTGGGAACACTCTTTAAACTACTAATAATGCCGACTGATAAGGGTAAATTTGCTTGCACTATTTTATAAGGTTTCGAGTCTTAACTCAAAATCAGCATCATTCATTTTGTTACAAAGGGTTGAAAGGATCATGAATTTCGTAAAATACTGAGCAATAAAAAAATACTATAATTAAATAGTCAAGTTGTCATAAAATTGCACCCATTGCATTGGGCAGGTCCATTGTTATTTTTTAATGAAGTTTCGAGTGCGTTTGACCACTTGCATTATTTAAAACCGTTACCTACATAACAAAATCATCCTCATGTAACTTCTTAGATATACGCGATCACTATTACTTGAAATTAAACTCATTTTAACGGGTTTTACGAGTTAATTAAATTACCGTATTAATTAATCAGTCTACCCGTGACCACGGCATTTACAAATGCCGAAACGTCGGCCAAATAAAAATAATTTTACAAACACGTAAAACTCGTTAAAATGAGTTTAATTTCAAGTAAAACCATCCTACCCAAGCATCTTGAAACAGCCTACCTGAACAGCGCATTAATAAGCGAGCTCTTCCCCGCGCCGGTCCTGCCCACTATTCCCACCTTCTCTCTCGGCGCTATTTCAAAACTAAGGTCTTTCAGCACGGCGGGCTCGCCCGGCGCGTAGTAGAGATAAACGTGTTGGAACTGGATGCGGCCGGCCTCGGGCCACGACGGGGGCGGCTTCTTGGCGGGGTCGGACTCCAGGGGCGGCTCCGACTCGATCTCGGAGTATTCGCGGATTCTGAAAGGAATGGTAATAATAAATAAATCTCCGGACTGACACACCAACTGTGTGGCCCTAAATTAAGCAAAACTTGTACTATAGGTACCACAGAATGGACTAGGAGAGAACCTAGTTACACCTAGACACGAGCCAATATCGAAAAACCATTTTCACGAAATTGGCCCGACCCGGGGATCGAACCCGGAACCATCCGCTTAGCAGTCCGGTATATATACCGCTGCACCACAGAGGTCGTCATATGGTGTTGGAGTTTTGCTTGCATTTGTGTAGGTCAGTTTGGATGAAACTATGATTGTGTTTTATCCATAGTTGTGAAAATCTGTTATTGGCTAAAAAAAATTAAAAAGTTAAAAGCTATTGTTTTTCCTATGAAATAAATAAATAGTCTATTTCACTCGATCTTTCGATTTTTCACTATAGAAACAGAATTGAGTCTAATAGCTAACTTTTTAATTTCAACGACGTGTTCAAAAAATATTTACTTACAAATTATAATAGTTTTTTTTTTAAATATCTATTGCCTTCCCCCTTTCACCTACAGTTAATCAATCAAGAATATAACCTAGTTTTGTCTATCTTTAACACAGTTTATTATATTCACCTCTCAACACTAGTCATCTGGTTCTCCAGTTCGGTGGATTGTCTCATGCCCCACTGGAACATCCCGGTGAGTCCCATCGCCTGAGTGATGGCCAGACCGACGTTACCGCTGTTCTCGTCTACGATTTTATTGAAAAAATAACAAAAATAATAAAAAAGAGATGGAGGAACTGGTGGAAAGCTAGAAGGAAGAACATTATATATTTTTTTGGAGCTATAGTTAAAAATATGTTATAATAAAGAAATATGTATGCTAAGACTCTCAAAAATGAAGACAGATATGTAAGCAAAATTAAATTGAAGTCTGAGAGAGGCTTGTCAAATTTCACTCTCAATGAAAAAAAATTCTTTTTTCCCTTTTTAAAACTCATTTTAAAACATATATTATTCAAAATATGTTGTCTCGATCTGTTACAAATACTCGCACCTATGTTTGAGAGGGACAAACATATTCTCTCTGTTAAAGTTTTCAACCTATTCAATTAATAAGGCAGTTACATAATAGTATATTTCAATACAAGTGTGGAAAGGCTGTCATTACAACGAGTCCCGACCAATGTCTACCCGAGCCGAGGCAAAGCCGAAGGCGAGGGTTGACAGGCGGGACGAGTTGCAATGACGGTTCCGCACGTGTACTGAACGACTATTTTTAATACAGTTGCGAAAAAATAAAGCAATTTTATAAATTTAAAATTAGCATCGTAAATGTCGAAATAACTTATTTTGTGCAACAAACAACTAAACTCGCTAAGAAAATGTCTAGGAAATGGCGCCATTTTTTCTTCACCCATTTGGTAGGCAAAGGTAACTATACAGCCAAGTCTTCAGCAGAATTTTTTTATTAATATGAAATGAAAATGAAATTTAATGAGATAAAATGAAATGAAACCAATCACACTAATTCAATCAAATCATTAAATCTGATATCGAAACAAACTAGTAGCTTTTTTTAGAAATATACCTACGCTACGTAAGTATAACATGAATCATAAAAACTTCTTTGTTTTTTTTTTTAGTAAAAACTTCATGGTTGGTTGATTTTTCTTTTTAATAGACATTATTTTGACAGTTGGGAAAGAGAACGCACGAGTGCGGGAAACTGCACTTTCCGAACGCTATACGTCCCTGCAATACGCCACTTTTTGAGCAACTGTATTAAAAAAATACTTACTTTGATTGAAAACGAGGAAGGAGAGAGTGACGAGTGCAATGTATATCACACAAACCAGATCCAGCCAGAAACCGAACGCTCGGGAACTAGCGATGAATAAGTACCTGCGAAGAAAAAATATATAAATGAAATAAAAAAACTAACCATGAAACGTAATCGAACAAATTCTAATGAGCACTTAAAATCGCAAACAGATATCAAAACGTTGCAGTTTTGTCACAAGCAATCAACAATCAGCAGATCTTCTATTTACAATAAAAGGGATGTTAATTAAACTCAAATTTGACAAACAATTGATTCAATCGAACTACTTAACCTTACTTTTCTGAAACCAACACAAACCCAACTAATAGGCCGTATTTATTAGTTTATTATTAGATAAACATACCACGCAGAGCTATGCAAGTCCTGGTGGTTATCGAACTCTCTGATGAGTGCTTCCTGTGCTCCGAACGCTCTGATGGTGGTGATGCCTTGCAGCGACGCGTTCAGGTGAGAGAATACCGGGCTGCGAGCTGATAGTAATACAATTTTATTGAATACTAGCGACCCGCCCACGCTTCGCAATGATGTAATTTTGGGCACTTGTTCTTCGGGAACCCTGAATTTTGGCTAACTAAAGAAACTTTTTCTGAATGTTCTTTATATTTATTTAATATTTTTGCACAAACACAGTTACAGAAAATACAAACTTAAAAGTAAAGCTGTAAAATAAAAGTTGAGTTAACAAAAAGTTTGCTAAAGTTCTTCGGATGTTGGAATTGGAACTACCATAAGCTGTTATAAGGCATCGAATTCGTATATAAATGAAATTATTTTGAGTTTTATTTTTGTTTACAAAATTACATTTACTTGATTAACTTCTTCATCCAAACGTACATCATTTAAAAAAACATTTTTAAAACATAAAGCGTTTGTTACATTGTAATAATTTTTAGAAAAAACTTCTTCTACTTATAACATCACTAGTGGCCGCCCGCGACTCCGTTCGCGTGGGAATGAGAAGTTTACCCGCGGGAAAAAGTACCCTATATGTTATTCTGATGTATAACCTATATTACTGTAAAGTTGCATCAAAATCTATCCAGTAGTTTTTACGTGAAAGAGTAACAAACATCCATACATCCATACTCACAAACTTTCACGTTGATAATATTAGTAGCACTACACAATCCTAAACGATTCTAAAAGATTGAATACCTTACCTGGTGATATAAACTGTATATTCTAGTAAAAACATATCCAAAGTAGACTCACTCACACCCTCGAGCCGTTTGATGCCGCGCGAGGACGCCAGGTAAACGATCCGTAGCAGGTAGAACACGAAACCGATGGCGATCGTCGGTAGCAGCAACCAGTAGTTCACGATGCCCACCACCGTCACTATACCGATCAGGGAGAGACCGATCTGAGGAAGGAAATCAATTAATAATGTTTAATAGCGATAAGTATTTGCTGATATATGTATTTATAACAGGAAATAATAAATCAAATTAGTCATAAATTATTCCTTTTTGGTTTATGGTCATTTGGTTTATGGTTGGTGTAATGCTTGAGTTTAGTTTTAATATTGTGTTATGGAAAAGAAAATGTAAACTTTAGACATTGACAACATCTGAAGTAATATTCAAAAGGAACGATTCGGTTTTTATATCTAAAACTAAAATCTAGAAATATAAACACGATTTAAAATAAATGCAGCGCCATCTAGATTGAATTAATCGTATAATGAACTCAACCGTATAGATCTATCAAAGAAAATCTATTAAATTACGTTTCATAAAAAAACTGAAGTATCTATTATCTTTACTAACCTGTAACACATCTAACAGCGCCAGCGGCAGTACTTCATCGACCGCGCCCATATCCTTCGAGAACCGGTTGAGGATCCTTCCAGAAGGGTTGACGTGGAAGAACCTCATCGGAGCCCGCGTGATGGAAGAAAACATGCCGTTGTGGAGATTGGTGGAGGCGCGCATCGCCAGCGAGAAGAACATGAACGAGCGGAGCAGCGAGACGGCCACTAGCGAGCCTACCATGCCTGGTGACAACGGGGTTAAATAGGTTGATATTAAGTTGCTAATCGTGTCTGTATGTCCTATAACTCTTACTAAACGACTGAACGGATATTAATGCAGTTTTTCAAATCGTTTAGGTATTTTTTTCACTTAAGTTTTAAAATGGAACACATTTAGAAAAAGTTTATTATAAGTTAGCCGAAATTCAATATTTCCAAAACAAGTAAAAATAACACTTTTTGCTTTAAAATCTGTTATTAGAAGATCGTTTATGTTTATGATAATGGAATTGACTTTACAGTTTGTATAATTGAACCGCCCGAGCTATAAAATCAATTATAATAATATATTCATGGCAACACGATTCCCAAACATAGATTTTCGCCATTTTCAAAAATACATTTGGATGTAATAAAATAAAAATAACTTGATTAATACAATATGAAATTTGTTATGCGTTTTATAATGTTAATGTGCTATCTATACAAAAATACATGAATAAAATAACATTGTTTTATACTAATAAGAGAAAAGAAAAGAGGTTTTTACTTAGAATCAAGAAGTCAACTTACCACTATAGATATAAATGCAGTCGTATCGCGTAAGTGTAGAGTTGATGTAGTGTATGTTCACAACATACGGCTCTGTCAAATTCAGGTGCAGTTGTTCGACGCCTATGGTCTGGTTTTGTTCTGCCATCCTCAATAGGTTCGTGGGATGACTTTCTTCTTGGTTCACCCTGAGAAATTAATATTTTTACATTAGTATACACACAATTTCCGCACCTTTTGAAACTAAGATTTAATTTAATAAATTTATAGATGTAAAAATATAATTTCCGTAAATATTTTGCAGTAAAAATGTTACTATACAGTTTTTAACTATAAATTAAGGTAACCGTACATAACCCAAAATGTTCTAAACTAGTATTCATCACAATGGCTTCGGTTGTTTTTTTCGCGTTGGCAAAATACAAACACAAACCTTTTTTTCACCTCCACACTAACACAAATCAATTATGAAGCTTAAAAAGTAAGCTGTAAGCGCTCGTGTAATAAAAACACAATTTAAGATAACCTAATTACACCCAGTCACATGCCAAGTTAGAAAAACGATTTAATATAACTTCTTAGATTTACGCGATTATTATTACTTGGAATTAAACTCATTTTAACGAGTTTAACGCGTTTATTTTATTATTTTAGATTTTCCGACATTTCGGCATTTTTACAAATGCCGTGGTTACACGGGTAGACTCGGAAAAATTTAAATTCAATTGGCTCGATCTGTTGCTTGGAATGGAAATCAAAACCGGTGTCTTCCTATTCCTATTCACACCAACTCACCAGTAGCTAGTCCACCAGTCGGACGCGGATCCCATGACCTGCGCCAGCACCGCGATGAGCAGCATCAGCGCCACCACCAGCGGGTGTCCGGCCGCCTTCAGGTAGGCTGCGTATACCTTGCTGGAGACGGCGCCGGCGGAACGCATCTCCGCCTCTTCACGACCGCCGTCCGGGGGCGCGGTGGCCGTCAGGTTGTCTACTGAGCTTACCTGGATACCAAGGTGTTATTTAAGAAGGTAATAGACGGTTATTGAAAGCTGAGGGATTTGATAAAGTTGCTAAGGAAGAAACGTAGGAAAATATGCAAGTAGACACTTAATTGTATGCAGTAGAGGATACGCTTAAATATCCATAGGTTGTAGTTATCCATGAAAGCATATTCCTACTATACAGAGAAAATAAAATAATGTTTTATTATGCGGCCTGAATTTATTTGAAACCTTACAAGTGAGATTTGACGTTATTATTTTCCGTCTTTAGTCGCTCATTTGACTCGGCACGTGTTGTTGTCCACTTCCAACCTGCAGTAGGGCGACCGGTATTTAAGTCGGACCGGTGGCTCTAGAGCTTCAGTTGGCGTTTGATTTTCGTCGAAAACAGTCGTTCTACAAAAATCAAAAATAAATATGAGCAGTTCCAAGAAATCTAGAAGCATCATCAATAGCGATGCCGATGCTCCTACAGAGCACCGTACAGGAGGCACCGAAGATTCCTCCCAGAGGCAGTCTAAGCGTCCTGGTACCAGCGAGCACGTCCGCATACCTAGGAAATCCAAGGAACCGAGTCAATCCCGCGAACATCGGCATCTTGAGGTTGCTACTCAGCCCGAGGGTGACCTCCCCGCACACGGACCAACAACTAATCCTGAGCACCCACATACTATCGGGGAAGAGCAGGGCCCTCCTCCAAATAAGCGAGCCCGCTACGAACCGAATGATACGGACTTAAAATTTTTCTCTTTGCAGCAACAACTAAATGACTTGAAAGAGTTCATTGTGTCAAACCTGTCACCAGCTGCCAATAGGCAGGCCTCACCAACAACTCCCATTACAGCTACTTCACCAATTTATCTCGACAGCGACGATGACGTCAGTTCCATCAACTCTGATCTTGTCACACCAGACTGGGACAATCTTGACTGGGAGAAAGAAAAAACAACATTGTCGGAAACCATGCAAAAGTCGGAAGAATCGAAAGTTAAGTACTTAACGAAGCTGCAACATTTTAACGACGCGGACTGGGCCAAAGTACGATACTCGGACGTCCAGAAGAAGTACCTTTCTACACCCGCATTTACAAATCTTGAGATCAACGACGAGCTGCTCCCTTTCGAGTCTAAACCTTTCGTAAATCGATCATTAGATCAAAGTTTTGGAGCTATCACGAACATGCTGATTGCCCAGCGAGAGGCTCTTCAAAGTAGTATAAAAACTCTGCTTACTTGGGGTTCTGATCGCAACACTAAACTGACACCATCAGCTTTGACCGCAAAAGTTCATGAACTTTTCTCCAACGACAGCAAGTTCAAAGAAATATCAAAAGACCTTTTACAGGTTGTTTGCGGCCGCCGCGCTGGAATCATTGAGAGTCGACGAGAAAACGCATTACATGGCGTAAGGGACCGCTACAACCGAGCAATGCTGCGAAGAATTCCACCAAGCTGCGAATACCTCTTCCAGCCAAAGGAATTTTCCGACGCCATCTCGAAGGTGGTGCTAAAATATTTCGTCGTCCACACCTACCTGCCGAGGGTAGACAAGCAATACCAAAACGATCTTCTGATCCTCCGGTGTCCTTTCGATACACAGAACAGCCATCAACCTCTAGACAACCACCCGGTTTTAATGTCGCCAGAGGCAAAACTGTCGTCGGAAAGCGAAATCCCGGACCTCCGAGATCGAAATATCCCAGGACGGAGCCCACGGGCCGCAATTTCCCGAAACGACAATGACTGCAACTTGCATTTCAAAGCCGGGCAACGTCACTTCTTCCAAAATGCCTGGAAACAACTGAATGCCCCATCTCACATCTTGAAAATTATCAACGGTTACCGAATACCGTTTACTTCCAAACCTCCACTCATACGACTCCGGCCTCACCACCATTGTTCAGACTCGCCAGAACTGATTCAGGAGATCGAGAAAATGCTCCAGCAAGATATCTTGGAAGCCGCCCCGAACGATCCAGGATTCTCATCACAGATGTTTCTAACGAAAAAACAAGATGGCACGCCAAGACCTATCCTAAATCTCAAAGGTCTAAACAGATACCTAAGCCCAACGAAATTTCGTCTTCTGAGTATGTACAAGGTGCCTCAGCTTTTACAACCCAACGACTGGATGATGAAAATAGACTTGAGTCAAGCTTACTTCCACGTACCTATTGCAGAGACTCATCGTCGTTTTCTAAGAATAATCAGCGGATCACAAATCTATCAAATGACTTGTCTTCCCTTCGGGTTGGCCAGTGATAGCACGAGCTCTTCGAAAAAGAGGAATCCGGACCCTAGTATATCTAGACGACTTCTTGCTGGTAAATCAATGTCCCGAAACACTTTTAAGACACTACAGTATAGCCATAGAACTCCTAAAAAATCTTGGGTGGGTCATAAACCAGAAGAAATCGTCAACAGTACCTTCCCAGACTATAAAATACCTCGGTATTATTTGGGATACCAAATACAACAAAAAAGCCCTCACGGCAAAGAAAAAGGCCACGTTGAAAGATGTTCTCCAAGAGTACCTGAGACGAAAACCCTGGACACCACTCGACCTACAGAGGCTAGTTGGCTACCTAAACTTTGCCAGCTTCGTGATTCCCCTAGGAAGATTAAACCATCGAGATATACAACTTCTCATGCGAAATGCAGTCGGCTCTCCAAAATCTAGATTGGTGGGGTATACATCTGAGTATCCACAGTCCAATCTGGCCGGAACCCGTAGCTCACTACATAGTCACAGATGCTTCAGGGATAGGCTGGGGAGCAGACATAGACGGGGAGTATCACCAGAACCTGTGGAATCAAGAAGAAAAAGGTCTTCATGCGAATATGAAGGAACTCCTAGTTATTCTAAGAGTTCTTCAATCAGCCGGGAAGCATTTCAGCAACAAGACAGTCTTAGTACAAAGCGACAATCGAACGGCCCTAGCATATCTCAAAAACCAAGGTGGAACTCACTCTCGCAACCTGATGGATCTTACGAAGGCAATTTACAACACGCTGTCAGAGCACAACATACACCTTCTGACAAGCTATATCCCAGGTCCCCTCAATGGAATTGCCGACAGTCTCTCTCGAGGCAAAGCCCTCGCCGAATGGAATTTACTTCCGAAAGGTTGTCGCCAAATATTTCTCCAGTGGGGTCGCCCGGAGATAGACCTCTTTGCGTCAAACAAAGCCCATGTGATTCCGAAGTAGTCAGTCGAGACTTGAGGGACACAGAAGCAACAAGACACGATGCATTCAGTCACCAGTGGAACTACAAACTTGCCTGGGTGTTCCCTCCGCCCTGTCTTATGCACAAAGTTCTTGTACAACTCAAAGAAGCCAAGGGGAGATATTGTGATCTGCCCCAAATGGAAGAATGTCTTCTGGAGAGAGGACCTCAAGCAACTAGCTCTCAAAGCTCCAATCGAGATCAAATACCTAGACCAAGTTCTCATAGACACCAGAACCAACCTTGCTTCTCAGCAAATCGGCAGTTTAGTGTTGGAGGCCTGGTTAATACAGGGTGGGAAGACCTGTTGCAGTCATGGACTTCAGAAGAAAGGTCATTAATAGAAGCCAGCTGGCGACCATCAACTCTGAAAACCTATAAACAAGCATGGCTTCAATGGACTCAATGGTGTACGCAATCAAGCGTGGATATACGTAACCCAGGAAGCGATGGATTAGCAAAATATCTAATTTACTTACACCAATCCAAGAAACGGAGATACAAGTCTATCCTAATACATAAAACAGTCGTGTCCAACTTCTGTCAACCAGATGCCGAAGGCAAACTCGGATCACACATTCTCGTACGTCAAGTCCTAAAAGGAATCTCTAATAAGGGGCAGAATACATCAAAGATTATTACACCTATATGGAATCCCCAAACTGTCGTCGAGCATCTCTTGCAGAATGATCCTCAACTAGACAGCCTATTCGAAGTCGAAGGTGATGCGCTACTCTTTTACTACTGGCATCAGGACGGAGAGTACACGACCTGACTCTTCTACCTTATCTGATAATAACTTCAAGATTACGGAAGACGGAATAATTCTACAACCTCTTTTCGGTTCAAAAACCGATTCCCTGCAACATAGACAGTCGGGATGGCACCTTGCTACTGGTCTCGAAAGAAACATTGATCCAGTCTTCTGGCTCAAAACGTTGGTAGAAACTTCTCGAAGTCGTCGATCACCACACAACATTGAACACTTGTTTATTACTACTAGAGGCGAACCTAAACCCGCTAGTAGAACAGTTATCGGCGGTTGGGTTCGCACAGTGCTAAATGAAGCAGGAATACATAAGGCTGCGGGATCTATCCGCTCAGCTGTAGCATCTTTGAACTGGTTGGAACAGCTGCCAATTGATGAAATTCTGAAAAAAGGAAACTGGCAAAATGTTAACACTTTTGCACGATTTTACAACAAACCCATAGAACACTCTCATCGAAATATACCATCTGTAGCATCAAGTTTTAATCCATTAGATTGATTTGTAGATTCGTACCCAATAAAAATTATAATTATTACAACATGATTTATTTCATTCCATCACAGTTGGCGTTGTCGCTACTTCCACCATGCGATAATAAACAAATCTCTCACTTGTAAGGTTTCAAATAAATTCAGGCCGCATAATATTCGAATTTTTCCATAAATAAAAATTCTTATTATGCGCCTAATTTATTTGAAACCTAAATTAGTTCTGCATGGTGAGAGATGCAACTGAAGCTCTAGAGCCACCGGTCCGACTTAAATACCGGTCGCCCTACTGCAGGTTGGAAGTGGACAACAACACGTGCCGAGTCAAATGAGCGACTAAAGACGGAAAATAATAACGTCAAATCTCACTTGTAAGGTTTCAAATAAATTAGGCGCATAATAAGAATTTTTATTTATGGAAAAATTCGAATATTAACAGCCTGTCTTAAGTTAACAACAGTATTATTTATACTACATGTTTTTACATTATGTTGCGTTATAATTGTTAACTTTACTTAACTTGAATAAAAAATACTCTTAAAATTAGCGTGCAAACAAATTTTTCCTGTAACTTACCGAGTGTATGCTCATTTGCCTCTTCCTAAAGCTGCCGTGATGCGACAGCTCTTCCTCCATTTCTCTGGAAGATTCTGGTTCTTTCTTCTCTTCCTGTTCTTGATTCCGTTCCAATAAGGACGCGAAGTCTAGACCAGAGGCGCTGAGGGTCTCGAAGTCACCAGCCGCCGCTATTGTACCGTTCTTTAGGATTATTATCTACGAAACAAATGCATAGGTATTTAAAGGGTATTTACTTGAAAAACAGTATGGAGTAAAGTTAAGACTATTTTGTATATTTGTAAGTGCTTATAACAATAATACATTTTCACTGTAATTTATAAAGATATTATCGTCGAAAAAAAACCTTTATACATATATTGCACCAGTGCCACATTTGGGTGGATTATTTCTCAGTAGATTTCACATATAACGAGTAAAATGTATTTTTTAAAGTTCGGAAATACTTCGAAAATATTCTAGCAGCTGTTTTTTCCCTGCTTCTTTCTTCACAAACTACACTCATATATCTACAAAACTCTTGCCTATTTCCAACATACCTGGTCAACATCCCTGAGGAACTGCAGCTGGTGCGTCACCAGGATCCTGGTTGCGTTCCTCAGATACCCGACCAGACACGACTCGAACAGATGTCTTCCGACGTGGGCGTCGACGGCGGATAGCGGATCATCTTCAAAACTCATGCCTATATCCAACATACCAGGGGGCCTACCGGCTAACTAGCGTGGATTTGGAATAGGCGACGAAATCGGCTTCATTTTGACAGATGGCGCTACTTTCGTACCGGGCAACGACCCAAGCCGTCACTCTTAACTCGATATCGGCGATGACACCGAAAGAACGAATGGTTTAGTGATTCCTCAGTAGTTTTGACAGTTAAATCGTACCGCGTAAGGTTTTTCAAGTCGAAGCGTCGTCTTGAAAATGACATTGACAGCCATATTGATGTAGGCGACTCGAGAGCTACCACTTTCGGCCGTTGATAAGCAATATTTTAGATTTTTCTTCCTATTACGCTTGGTTTTTTCATTCTTAACGCTTAAATACGCATTCCTAAGGCTCTTTCGTATTAATAATTATTACATTTTAATATAACTTCTTAGATTACATTTTGTTTCTCTGTTGTGATTTTTGTGTGTTTCTGCCCGCAAGAGTAAGGACAAGTGGAATAAAACCCGAAATTAAGGTTTATCATATATACCAATCTTGTGACAAACGTTGTATTGTTTAAATGTCTCGCCCCGAAACATAACAAATAACTATTATTATAGGTGTTGGCTGCATTAAATTTTTATGCAACTGGCAGTTATCAGAGTGGCATTGGTGTGAACGATGTTCTACACCTCAGCCAGCAATCCACATCGGAATGCTTGCAGGATGTCACTGAGGCTCTGAACAACCCTTGCGTCCTACAGAAATATGTCTTGTTTCCGCACACCCAAAGCCAACGAGACTCCGTAGCAAGGAGGTAATTGTAATTTTACACTTAAAATAATATAAATGCCAACAAATTGTCCAAGCCAGCAATGTCATTGACTATCAGGGAATGTTAAATTGATATAATTTATTTTACAGTTAAATTATCTACATTTGTTTGATTTAGAAATAATTAACTACTGTGGTTTAGGTTCAGTGACAACTTAGGATTCCCTGGGGTCATCGGGTGCATCGATGGGACAAATGTGGCTATTGTTAAGCCAAAGGATGATGAGGAGATTTAATTCAATAGAAAGGGCTACCACACACTCAATGTTCTTGTGGTAAGATGTGTTTTAATTGTTGTAACATGTTAGATATCCTACTAATATTGTAAATGTGAATAAGCTAGTCTCTCATATTTTTTTTACTTTTTTCAGATTTGTGATGCAGATCTCAGGATTTTGCATGTGGATGCATCAATGGGTGGTGCCAGCCATGATTCCCATGATGATGACGCCCATCCTTAACACCAAGCCCACTTTGAGATCGACCGGGAGGAAAAACGTCGCGACAGAGAGCGACAGCCTCCTCGCCAGCCAGCCGACAACGATGGACTTCTTCGTGGTGACAGGCAACATGTGGTTAATCACTTGTGGCGTAACAGACGCTAAATGTGCTTTTGGGTATGTTATAAAATATTATTGATATGTATAAATTTCAATAATGGCCTTACTCAAACAAAATGTAAAAAAATGGTTTCTTTGCAGATGTAAGAAGAGGCCAGAGTGGACAATCACCGCCAGAGAAGAGAGAAGATACTTACATCTTTTTTTATTTTTTGGATTGTATAATTTGTTGTGTAAAATGTGCAATTGTACCTAAGTTAGATTTAACTATATTGTTTATTTTAAATATTTTGTTTCTTAGATATCATTGTATCCATCTTAAGTAATGACTTGAAATTGTATGATTTATTAACCATTATTGTAAATAGATTTATAAAAACCTGACTTAGTTTCTTGCTTATTCTTCTCAGCTCGGTGTAATCTAATAGGTTGATTTTAATAAAAAGAAAGTATAAGTGATTTAATTAGTTTAATTTTAAATTAACATTCCTAATAGTAAGCAAGGAAGAGACATAGATAATAAGAACGTTTAACATTTTAAGTAAATTATAACAACAAGTTTAATAGTAGCGATTCTCATTAGTTTATTTATTATAATATGCAACAAGTGTAAACAACGTTAAAAAGAAAATACAAAAATAAATCAATATTACAAATTAAAATAATAATTAGATTACATGCCAAAGTGTCAAAATAGCAATATGTCAATATGCAAATAAAAAGGAAATAATTGTGTAGCATTGCAAATGAGTCCGCAAATATATCGAAGTGGGTGCTTTGCGCGACCCTGGCATTCTCCAAAAGAAATTTAACCACCAGCCGCCCATTGCAGTTGTAAAATTTCCACAGCAACTAAAAGAAGACATACGTGACAGTTAGTATTTTCTCCATAACATATTAATTAATATACAATAAGATGTCTCTGTACTATGAAAATCAGAGACTAAAAAAAATTGGTTGGTCATTCATATCTTAATTCTAAAACATTTATTATGAGGCAATAATGACCTCCCCCCAAAGCGGAAGTGGGTCCACCTCGGGCAGCAGGGGTCTGACGGTTCCTGTAATTGATACAAAGAAGCTAAAAACTGAAAAGTATACATAGCTATTTTAAACTTTCGTGGTTATTTTCTCAAATATGTACAAGTACACACACAAGACTTTTTATGAAACAAAAGGTTTTGCCTAATCCAGCTAAATATAATTAAAAAAAAACAAAATATTAAACTAACTTTCCAGGGAATCCGCATGTTCCCATCCCCCACCACCGCCCAAGTGCCGATGATGGCATAGATGGCCTCCTCTACCACCCTCAAAGGAGCTTGAGTTGAGAGCCCACCACCCGTCCACCTCCACCGCACCGGCTTTCTTCTAGGCAGGCAATACATCAAACATGCAAAAAAGCAGTATAAGAGGCAATCAAATAATTGATAAATTGAAAAGACGGTTGTCACATTTTAGAGTTGGCTCTGACTGAATACACTTAAACACAGAATCTTTCACACAAGGGGTGTCTTTTGTGTCTGTCTGAGCTAACTCTTATAGTATCAAGCTTTAGAAAATGAAAAGTTTTGATACTGTGCAATTACTCAAAAACATTGTATTAATAAAACAAAACACCGGTTAAAAAGCAATGAAAAATGCACATTAAGTATTAGTAATAGACATTTAGAGACAAGCGATGCAAAAAATATTCACAAAAACCCAGAAGATGAATAAGTTTTCTATCTATAGACTTACGTCCCGCCACTCTGCCGACGACTTGTGCACGCCTGTGCCTTGGGCGTTGAGACGGGTCATCAACTCCTCCCACAATGCCCGGACCTCTTGCTTTGCTTGAGAGGAGTTGACGGCCTGCCCCTTCGCCAACGCCTGATGTTCCTGCATGAAGCCCAGCAGAACATCCATCTGCTGGGCACTTACTTTTCTTGGTGCTGGCATCTACAAATTATAAAGTTCGTAGATGTTGCCATTGCTTGTTATTATTATAATAATGTAATATCTAAAACACAAATTAATTACTTACTGTTATTTTGTATTGGAATATTGAACTTTCGAACTACGAACACGTAAATCACGAACTGCCAAGGCGCAAATAAATAAACTTGTTTTTTTTTCACGAAACAATGTTACCAAATAAATTATCGTTTTGGTAAAACGGTCGGCTGTTGAAATTTAGCTAAAATTATGCTAAAGGTTGTTTATTTTAGACAAAAAATGTGCCAATTTTTATATTTCTATAAAAGGACAAAGATTTTATATACTAAACAACAAATAAAAATACTTAACGATATTAAAGTATGCTAAATCCAACTATATCATAGGCTAAATTGTTAACACTGGCGGGTCTCTATTCGACGGTCTTTTATCATTCGGTCAGTTATCAACGCTTGCTTTAGCCACGCCCCTTAAGTTGCGCGGTACGAAATTATGAAACCAATGGTGTCAGTATGGAAAACCGAATTCGACGTCGAGTTTAAATCATGGCTAGTTACGCGGTAGGCCCCCTGGTCAACATCCCTGAGGAACTGCAGCTGGTGCGTCACTAGGATCCTGGTTGCGTTCCTCAGATACCCGACCAGACAGGATTCGAACAGATGTCTGCCGACGTGGGCGTCGACGGCGGATAGCGGATCATCTTCAAAACTCATGCCTATATCCAACATACCTGGTCAACATCCCTGAGGAACTGCAGCTGGTGCGTCACCAGGATCCTGGTTGCGTTCCTCAGATACCCGACCAGACACGACTCGAACAGATGTCTTCCGACGTGGGCGTCGACGGCGGATAGCGGATCATCTTCAAAACTCATGCCTATATCCAACATACCTGGTCAACATCCCTGAGGAACTGCAGCTGGTGCGTCACCAGGATCCTGGTTGCGTTCCTCAGATACCCGACCAGACACGACTCGAACAGATGTCTTCCGACGTGGGCGTCGACGGCGGATAGCGGATCATCTTCAAAACTCATGCCTATATCCAACATACCTGGTCAACATCCCTGAGGAACTGCAGCTGGTGCGTCACCAGGATCCTGGTTGCGTTCCTCAGATACCCGACCAGGGGGTCAAGTCAAGTGGCATTCGCTAATTGTCGATTCGTATTCACGCCTAAACAAGTTGTCATACAAATGTTCCTTAGAAAATGAAAGATCGTAGCTATGACTTTTTGCCTTTTCCATGCCATGTGGCAATTTTGACAAGCGTTTCGCCTTGATAGAATAGAAAATGAAGCGTACATCAAAACCTTGTAGATAACGCAACGCAACAAAATGGCGGCTTCTTCGATCAGCTGATTACGGTTTTAGTTGTTTTGATGAAAATTTTGACAAGCGTTTCGTCTTATTAGAATAGAAAATGAAGCGTATATCAAAACCTTGTAGATAACGCCACAAACAAAATGGCGGCTTCTACGATCAGCTGATTGCGGTTTTACTTGTTTTGGTGAAAATTTATTTTAAATGGATTCAGTTAATGTATGTATGAATGTAAAAAAATATATTTATTTAAAAGGTAAACCGTAACAAAAATATGGTTTTATTTTAATTCCATAATTTATAGTTGTAAATAGGTACCTTTGATTTGATACCTTTGTATGCATAGATTTAAATCGTTAGATAGGCCCCGACATCAAAAACTGTGGCATTGTTTTTTGCAATCTATACACAACAAGTGTACTGAGAAAATAGTGTCATCTCTTTTTCTCCTACATTAGTTGCGAACACTACTTTCTCTTTCGTGCACTCCCAGGTTAGCGAGCTCACTCACTTCGACTGTGGAACAATACGGCGCGGTGTCACTGCGGTAAGGGCCTATCTAACGATTTAAATCTATGCATTTTTTATTCTATTCACTCGCTATCGCAATTTTCTACTGGCACTTGACTTGGGGGGCAGACACGACTCGAACAGATGTCTTCCGACGTGGGCGTCGACGGCGGATAGCGGATCATCTTCAAAACTCATGCCTATATCCAACATACCTGGTCAACATCCCTGAGGAACTGCAGCTGGTGCGTCACTAGGATCCTGGTTGCGTTCCTCAGATACCCGACCAGACAGGATTCGAACAGATGTCTGCCGACGTGGGCGTCGACGGCGGATAGCGGATCATCTTCAAAACTCATGCCTATATCCAACATACCTGGTCAACATCCCTGAGGAACTGCAGCTGGTGCGTCACTAGGATCCTGGTTGCGTTCCTCAGATACCCGACCAGACAGGATTCGAACAGATGTCTTCCGACGTGGGCGTCGACGGCGGATAGCGGATCATCTTCAAAACTCACGCCTATATCCAACATACCTGGTCAACATCCCTGAGGAACTGCAGCTGGTGCGTCACCAGGATCCTGGTTGCGTTCCTCAGATACCCGACCAGACAGGATTCGAACAGATGTCTGCCGACGTGGGCGTCGACGGCGGATAGCGGATCGTCGAGCAGATAGATGTCCGCGCGCTTGTAAACGGACCGCGCTAACGAGATGCGGGCTCTCTGACCTGTGGAAAAGAGTTTAGGTACACTGATACTACAAATAAAGTATTTAGATATCTTTGACTTTAATAGTTTTATATTTATTTTCGCAGATAAGTGATCAAAACTTCATCGTATTAGTATCTGTTAAAAGAAGAACACAGATGCATAATTTATGCAAAGTATGAAATTACTAGCACTTTATTCCAACGTATTATCACTTGCGTCAGTTTGAAAAACGCCATTTCAGGCTACTGACGAAGGTTCCGTAAGCAGGCTATTTCAAACGCCATCTTCTTGCTGTTACCCCTATTTTGTCAATAGGAACAACCAATCCTGCAAATTCCTACCTCCAGAGAGACTGACCCCCCGCTCGCCCACCACGGTCTTGTCTCCGTGCGGGAACAGCTGGAAGTCGCGGTCCAGGGCACAACGACGAACCACCGCGTTGTACCGCGGCCGGTCCATCGCCTGCCCAAACAGGATGTTCTGGCGGATGCTGCCTGCAAGCCGACTGGGGGTTAGGTGCGGGAATAAACGAGTCCAAGCGTAATGCATCATGTTTATTATTACATCATCATTACATAGTATAAAGCAAAGTCGCTAATCGTGTCTGTTTGTATGTTTGGCAGCTAGGAGTTAGCCTTAACCAGTTGAGGAATTTTAATGCGGTTTTCACCGTCCTTTAGGTAATTTTTTCATTTAAATTTGTAAATAAAGAACAATCGGAAAAAGTTATTTAAAGTTAGCCAAAAATCAATGTTTCGTGAGCAAGTCGGCAAAATTACACTATTGCGAAGCGTGGGCGGTCGCTAGTGTTAATTATTACATCTTCATTACATAGTATAAAGCAAAGTCACTAATCGTGTCTGTTTGTCACAACTTCTCTTAAACCAGTTGACAGATTTTATTACGGTTTTCGCAATCTTTTAGGTATTTTTTATACATTTAGAACAAAGTTTCCTTAAATTAGCCATAATTTAATGTTTCGTGAGCAAGCCGGTCAAAAATACACCATTGCAAAGCGCGGGCGGGCACTAGTTGTAAATTAATCAAAACCTTTAAAGAAAATTATTCAAAAATATATTTACTACATATGTAAGAAGTATCTATGGCAATTATGTGTATACGGCCACGGTGGCACCTCCATCATGGTACATATTTTCAATGACTGAGATATAATTAAAGCGCTCCGATTATACGCTTTGAATGTGTGAAGGGAGTTATGACATATTTTGTATGCATTCAAATTGCTACTTTCTACCATAATTGCTTCTCTATCTTTATTATGAAATGTAAAATTTTACGTTACCGATTAGTTAGAATAATTTTAAGTACATAATAAAAGTAATTTATATTTATTTCCTTTCCATTCAATATTAACAGTTTAAGTTACTCTATATGATAAAATTAACCTCTTTTAAAGAAATTCCAGTTAAATTTCTACTAACCTGCAAACAGCCAAGGCTCCTGGCTAGCGTATGAGACAGTGCCGCCCATGTGAACGCTGCCAGAAACTAGCGGCAACTCTTTGAGAAGAACGTGAAGTAACGACGACTTGCCCGCACCGACCGGACCGATCACTGCTATTATTCTAGACAGGAAAGACGAAAGTTTTATTGAAGGGCTGTAGTAATAGTTGAGTTACTTTAGTAAGGTGGTGTTAAGCGGGGCAGCAACAAAAATATCCAACTTGCCTCCAAAAGTGCTCAATACAATCTTATAGACTGTATTACCTACGACACGTTCAGCCAAAAGCGGCATACGTTCGTTATGTACGTTTGACGTACATTCTTCTGAGATATAAATGATCGATTTCTAAGGAGGTGGCTCTGCTGCAGACACACAGTATTCAATAGTTAAAAAATAAGATAAGCGTTTATAGTTGAGCAGACCATTTAAGTTCTAACTAAAATAACATACAAAAACCTATTTAATTTCCGTTTATAATTTACATTTTACTAAACATAACAATTAAGTAAGTACTTCATGAAATACTATTATGTGTTCCGTTTGACGTCCGAAGTCCTTTATGAGAGAGGCATCGCCTTTTTCATCGAATGCTCGCCAGAGGTCGCTACTTTACCGTCATATCCGCTCCCACAGCGCCTCAGTGGTGAAATCTGGAACTAAACTAAGAAAGCCCACAGCAAGCCGCCATATTTTTTCATTGTTGCGTCGTTTTTCAAATCGAACGCATGGTCGTTACTATTTCAGTAAAAAACTTTTCAAAATCCGTTAAAGTTTAATATTTTAAGCATTTTCGAGATTAAAGTAGAAAATGTAAAGTGTTTTTGTATCCGTCAAGTGAAATTATAACGTTCATATTTGTAAAAATGAACGAACGTGATTACGTTACCGCTCCTACAAAGAAGAATCCTGCGAAAGTGTTAGTGGATAGACTTGAGGAGGCCGTGCCTGGGCCTTCCCGGGCTCCCCAGGAAAGCGTGTCGGGGCCTTCCCGGCGCTCCGCTGCCGTTTCCACCGACAATTCGCGGTCTTCTTCGTGCTCCAGCTCCAGCAGCCAGGACGACGAGTTGCCGCGTAAGCGTAAACGCCACTCACGCGAAACGCGCACCAAATCGCAGGATTCTTTTTGCGAGTTGGATCAAAGGTTTGAGATGTTATCTCAGCAGCTGGTGAGTCATATTAATAACCTATTTAGTATCAATTACGCTACGCTACAATCTAGTGCCGTGAATAATAGTAATAAGCCCTTGCCTGAAACTAGTGCTGCTAATTTAGACGATCCTTTTGCATGTCTACCAATATCGCCAATTAATGATATAGCCGAGCTGAATGTTTTGATCAAAGATCCTACCGTGCCTAAAGCGCTTCCTAATCGAGTAGCTAAAATTGCTTCCATGCAACGTTTTATGACTACGGAATGGAACTCGGTGCGGTACTCCGACTACCAAAAGAAATATGCAGCTTTTCCGGCCTTTACGGAACTTCAAGTTAACGAAGAGCTAAGACGTTTTGAGGATCCTTTTGTTGCTGGCAAATGGTTTCAAATGGAACGTAGTTTTGCGGCTTTATCTAATGCCTTTTTAGCCCAAAATGAGTTTGTAAATTTAGCATTGCACAATTTGATTGAATGGGTTTCCAAACCGGATCAACAATTAACTTCATCTTCAATTTACAATAAACTGAAAGATTTATTCGGTAGTGAGTCGAATTACAAAATGGTTTCACACGACATATTGCAAATAATTTGTGGGAAACGTGCCGAAGTATTGGAACATCGCCGCAAATCACTTCTTAAGTGTATAAAAGATAAATTCATTCGTGAAGATATTGAAAAAATACCTCCTTCTGCAGAGTACATGTTCGACCCACAGGCTCTAACAAATTATTTGCAGAAAATAGGCGGTGTGGATAAGTTGTATAAAGAATTTTCAACACAACCCAAAAATTTCACTCGATCTAAGTCCCCGACTCAAACTGGCCGTTCTAAATCACCCGTAGCTTCTACTTCCCGAGAGAAGAAGCCCTTTCGTTTTGAACAAAACAAACCAAAACAGGGACAAAATAAAAAGCGAAACTTTGAGGATCGTGACAAAAAGAAAAAGGGGGGCAGAAAAGGTCAAAGTAACAAATACAATCACAAATGACTCAAACAGTTTTTCGGGCGGTTGTCTAAAGTTTTATCGAGAAATATGGGCCGATTTTATGCCTCCCAAGACAATATTAAATTTAATATCTGCAGCCCGAATTCCTTTCAATCAAACACCACCCTTGATTTTACCAACTTTCATGATAATGAAAAAATTTCAAGCGCCAACTTCACGACTAATGACCCAAGAAATTCAATCCATGATTCAAAGTCAGATTCTCGAAGTCGCTCCATCGACCCCCTCTTTTATATCCCAACTATTTATAATCAAAAAGAGCAATGGAAAGAATCGGGTGATTTTCAATTTAAAGGCCTTAAATCAATTTATGGTTCCAAAACATTTTCGCCTCTTCCACCATTACCAAATGACACGTTTTTTACAACCCAACGATTGGATGGTAAAGCACGACCTACATCAGGCTTATTATCATGTCCCAATAGCCCACGAGCATCGTTGTTTTTTGCGAATCAGTTACGAAGACCAACTGCTACAGATGACATGTTTGCCCTTCGGCTTGGCAGCTGCCCCAAGGATGTTCGCAACAGTAACAAATTGGACTGCAGAAATCTTACGCAGCAAGGGCCTTCGCATAGTTGTCTATTTAGACGATTTCATGATAGTGAACCAATGCAGAGATACCCTAAAATTACAGGTCCAGGAGGCTGTGAAGTTCCTTTCAACTCTAGGTTGGAACGTAAACACAGAAAAATCGATACTCGACCCGGTCAGATCGATCGAATTTCTGGGAATTTTATGGAATACCGAAGAAAATTTAAAGTCCTTACCTCCCGACAAGGTGATCAAAGTCAATCATTACCTCATTACTTTCTTGTCAGCCGGCAGTTGGACCCTCAAGCAGGCGCAGCGCCTCTTAGGGTATCTCAACTTTGCAACCTTCATCACCCACCGGGGAAGGTTGCATTGCCGTACGCTACAGCGCCACAGCAATCGACTGGACAAAACTTCAAGCTGTGCCACACCCTTTTCCGACGACGTTCGCGAAGAGATGGAATGGTGGATCAAGAATTCGAGTCAGAAAACTGCAATCCACCAACCGAAACTGCCAATAAACTACATGGTGACAGACGCGTCGAACATTCAGTGGGGAGCGTTAGTCAACAACGAGTCTCTAGAAGGCACTTGGAACCGTCATCAATTGAAATGGCACTGCAATTTAAAGAAACTGTACGCAGTAATTGCAGCGATCTCGGCAAAATCAAAAACGCGTCAGAATTCCTGTATTGTTCTACAGAGCGACAACAAGACCATCGTGTCGTACATCAAGAACGAAGGCGGAACAAAGTCAAAGAGGCTCCTAAAATTGACCAAAGAGTTACTGATACTGACAGACAACCTGAAAATTGTACTTCTCCCTCACTACCTTACGGGTCTGTACAATACGGAAGCCGATCACCTTTCGCGCAGTCGCGCCGGCTCCGAGTGGCACCTGTTGCCCGAAGCAACGCTCAAAATATTCGAGCTATGGGGCATCCCAGACGTGGACCTGTTCGCATCAGAGAATGCTCACGTCGTATCGGATTATGTCACGCTAGACTTGTCAGACTCGAACGCGTGCTTTCACGACGCCTTCAGCAGATCCTGGATATACGATCTGGCATGGATTTTCCCGCCACCAGCCTTAATACCGAGAGTCCTATCCCATCTGAACTCGGCAAAAGGGATGTTCATCATAATAGCACCCAAGTGGACGAAACCATTTTGGCGTCCAGACCTGAAAAATCGCTCCCTGACGCGTCCTATCAAAATCAGGAATCTGAAATCAGCCCTAATAGATACGGCAACGGGGAGCCCTCCACCTCAAGTGAACAACCTCAAGCTGGAAGCCTGGCTCATTTCGGCTTTGACGTTCTAACTGGCGATTGGACTTTTGAAGAGAAGCAACTTTTAGCATCGTGTTGGAGAAAATCTACAGTCAAAACATATGCCCCCATTTGGAACAAATGGACACAGTGGTGTTTACATAATAGTTTAGATTTTCTAAAACCAGAACCGCCTACCGTAGCTCGTTATTTAGCAAAATTATTTATGATCATTTAGCTTATCGTACTATTCTTGTACATAAATCAGTTATAGCTTCAATTTGTGAAACCCTTTCTGATATAAAGATTTCATCTAATAATATTGTTAAACATATTCTGAAAGCTATATCACTGTCAAGACCTGTACCACCAAAATTGCCAATTTGGGATGCACGAATTGTTATAAAGTTTTTAAAATCAAGCAATATGAATTTAACAAATTTTTATGATGTCTCTAGACGTACTGCTACAATTCTTTTACTAGCTTCAGGACGCAGAGTTCACGATTTAACTCTTTTGCACTGTGACCCAGAACATTTTATTGACAATGGAGACTCAATAACTTTACATCCTGTTTTTGGGTCCAAAACTGATTCTGTATCATACCAACAATCAAGTTGGACACTATTGAAATCACAGGAACAAAATGTTAATCCTTTGTTTTGGCTAAGAACTTTGGTAGATTTGTCTAAAAATCTTCGGGGCTCTATTACAAACTTATTTATTACTGTGAGGAGACCTATCAAACCTGCTTCAACTGTAATTATAGGTGGTTGGGTTAAAAGAACTCTGTCTGAAGCTGGTGTATGTGCTACACCCGGTAGCTGTAGATCTGCAGTGTCGTCTTTAAATTTCTTTGAAAATTATCCAATTAATGACATTCTCGCTAAGGCAAACTGGCGTCATGAAAATACGTTTAGGAAATTTTATCAAAGGAATTTGGAAAATCGTGATAATGTCACGAACCTGCAATCAGAAAACTCTCTTTCCAATTTATTTTTAGCCTTTAATTAAATTTAAGTTGGCTGTAACTGTAAAAGTTAAAATAATTTGATTTACGATTTCCATTATATCACATATCTTTATTTAACCCTTTTGTTAATAAAATACGCGATAATCACATTGTTGCGTTTTACTAGCATCCCTTACAAAGCAAGCCACCAGGAGATAACAAACAGGTCTCTCATAAAGGACTTCGGACGTCAAACGGAACACATAATATTAAAATTTTACCTTCAATTAAAATTTGTATTATGTTTCCTAAAGACGTCCGAAGTCCTGATAATGTCTTCCTGGTGTTCCATCATCATGAGACGAACAATGAAAAAATATGGCGGCTTGCTGTGGGCTTTCTTAGTTTAGTTCCAGATTTCCCCACTGAGGCGCTGTGGGAGCGGATATGACGGTAAAGTAGCGACCTCTGGCGAGCATTCGATGAAAAAGGCGATGCCTCTCTCATAAAGGACTTCGGACGTCTTTAGGAAACATAATACAAATTTAAATTGAAGGTAAAATTTTAATATTTTATTACTTGCACTCTATAATCAATGTATTCATAGTATCTGTTTCAAACTTACTTGCCAGGCTTAATCGTAAGCGATAAGTCCGTAAGCGTGTTTTCTGCATGTGATTGTATCCATTTAGCGGTGGCGTGCTTCAAGCGGACCCCTCTACTATCTTCTTCCACTCTTCGAGCCAGTTCCTGGTCATCCTCACCCTTTTCTAGTGGCGTTAGTATCGCCTTACCTAGAAATTCGAAAAGTGGGTAATATTACTTATAAGTCAGTTTTTACGTATTTACATACAACCTGTTTATATCTTGAAATGATAAACCCAGAAAAAAATGGCCAGCAGGCTGGTTTGTACCAACAAAAGACTCCGATTACATGCAATTGGTAAAAAAACATTAATTTTGGTTTGTAAGGTTGAAATTATAATCATACTTTTTTTCATTACACTCATTTATTTATTCATACATTAAACAGTTTTATTCATTATAGGAAGGTGAAAATTAAGCCAGTGTAATCATAAAATTATACTTGACCTGGAAACGGGCGCGTATTGTGTTTTATAAAAAAAAAAATGCAATATTTGTTTATTAAAATATAGAAATGTGTTTCTGCTAAAAGGTAAAATATGTAAAGTTTTATTTTAGTTTTTTACCACGCTTTTATTAGCTTGGGTTGTATCTATGTAATGGAATCTTTGAGCATAAATTTGACCGATTTCCAGAAGTTCGATTAATTTGAAACTTTGCACACGTATTAAGGACCGATGACAATGCAATAATTTAATAAGAGTTTCTTATTATCCTTATTAGGACCACCAGGATTAATAAATTCATCTTTAGATCCTTTTGTAGGAGAGTAAGAGAGACAAAGCTAGCGCGTGACCTGCGCCTTTCATCACTAATTGAACTAAAAAGTAGAAAATAAATAATAGTTTAAAAACTAAAATACCACGCTTTTATTGCTAATCGAACTAAAAAATAGAAAATAAAATTTCAAATCGGAGTAAAAAGCATGGGGTGCTCGATATAGTATGTAGAGAGTTATGAAAATGAAGTAAAATGCAACCCTCGCTTTTTACTCCGATTTGAAATTTTTTACCCACGTAAATTAACAAAGTAACCTAAAGTTAGGCATAGTGTTAACAAATACAACATACACTTCTATCAAAGTAAAGAAAATGAAACATGTCAAGGTTACAAAATCACACGAGCGAATTTACATTGTCAATTGTAATGCATCACACATTTTTTCCTTGAACACAATTTGTTTTGCTAGGTTGACTGTTATCACCAGATACCTAAAGCTATTTATAGAATTGACATGCTTACCATTCCCTTGTGATTCATCTTCTTTCCGTTCACCGTCAGCATTATCAGTTAGTTTGGTCTTCTCCCCGATATCTTCTGCTATCTTCTCTTCTGTGATTACTTCTTCTTTAGGTTTCACCGAAGTTTGAATATCAGCAAGACCAGGCACAGGTTTACTTGTGTCCTCGTAAAGCATGAAACTTTGTAATCGACGAATTGATATCGTCGCTTCGGCTACTTGGGCGATGCCTGCCAAAGAAAATTACGATGTCACGCGGTGGCTAACAAATTATTTTCTCAAGGTAAGGTAAAAAATACATGATCATTGCGAAACAATCGCACTTGTAGAAATATGTAGGTAACAAAGTATCTCGCGATGTAGTAACAGAAAACGGATATAATATATCGATAAATATTCATATCATAGTGCAGTCAAAATTTAGTATGCGATTAAAATGTCTATTGTTATCTATAAATTTGACGATCAAGAAAAATACAATGTTTCCTCAATTAATATTGTTTGGTCATAGCGACGTTACTTCAAATTCTTAAAGCGATATTAGGGCATTACGAAAAATAAAAAAAAACTAAGTAATCAGAAACAAATCACATGTTTTTTTCATTTAGCGCCGACAACACACATATCAAACTAACCTTGTGGGAAGAACACCGTCATAGTCTGCCTCAATATATTGTAGAAGCTGGTGACAACGAACACCTGTTTGGCATTGATCGCGTTGTGTTCCAGCACATACGCCAGCAATGAGAAGAACAGACAGATCCTCGTGGTGAACATGATGAAGGAAGTCAACACTCCTCGGATGTATGAGGTGGCGCGGATCTGCTTGATTTCCCGTCTGCAATTATGAGCCTTATTCAGTTCTGTTAGCATTGAAAATGGAATTGCAATTAGTCTTTTATAAATTTAGCCTTGGGTGTTACATGTATGTTGTATTGACAACTGAGGGAACTTATTTCGAATACGGCTTAGGATCTGAAATTTGGTTACTAATTATTCCTATTTTTCGTAAAGTAATTTACTTGCTAAACTTGTCGGTTTGTTTATTTTATTAAAGACGGCCTTCATTTTTTTTGTGAATTTACACAAATCACACAATGTTCTAAAACATTCAATTAACACTAGAAAACAGATATTCACTGTTCAAATAGTAGCCAAACTTCATGGACATTAAATTTTCAGTAAAACTTATGAATAGTTTTATGGTTTTGTCCGAATACTAAAATATATATTGACCACGTTTTCACGAAAACTTTGTTTGAAGTATTTATTATCATTCCGAATAATACTCAGAAGAGGTATCAGTAAAGAACAAATATAACTACTAGTTCAGATTTGAATTAACTTCTATTATCATTCTTTATATAGTTTAAAGACGTAGCCCGCGTCTGAAAGTATATGTCATAACTCCTTGTTACTCCTTCTCAAATTCGTAACACATTTTTACGATTTTTAATATAATTCAGTTTATTTAATTAAGAACGTTCCTTATTCCAAGTAAGTTAAAACTGCATAAAAAAGATGCTTCTTGTGTCACTTTACTCATCATTATCGTCATTACATAGTATAAATCCAAGTCGCTAATTCTGTCTGTTTGTATGTTTGTCCGCCAACTCCTCCTAAACCAGTAGAGGGATTTTAATGCGGTTTTCATTATCCGTCAGGTATAAAAAGATTTTTTTAGTTTGCCAAAATTTAGGGTTTCGGGAACAAGTCGCCCAAAATTACACCATTGCGAAGCGTGGGCGGGTCGCTAGTACTAAATAATACTTACTTTCTTGCCCTAGCGACTAGATCAGCGAAAGGTTTCTCCCACGTGTACATCTTGATGACTTGAATACCGGACAGGATCTCATTCATTAGACGAACTCTTTCGTCGGTTCGCAAAGCCGTCTTCAAACGAAGCACCGAAGTTCTTTTACCGAGGTATGCTGTTGAAAGAAATAACTTAATTTAAGTAAACAAAATTGAAGCTTTAAGTAAGTTAAGTAGTGGCCGAGCTTTTATTGAACAGATAAGTAAGTGCTGATAACGATAACGCCAAAAATAAAATCAATGTTCCATTGATAACACATTATACCGCGATTACTTATTGAAACTGCAAAAACTAATTCCATTCCGATAGAAGGAATTTAGCCGTTTTTGGTTTTAAAATTTACAAGAAATGATTTATTGCAAATGTTCAAACATTCTTGCGTGTTTAATAGGACATTGTTAGAAAATATATCTACTTTTGAGGCCACTTGTTTCTTCGTTAGTTGCACGATACAATTCAAGGAATCTTGATTAATTTTTGTTCTTTATGTAACGAACTCAATTCATAAGTGCTGCTCATAATTTCCTCGATTTATTTCCTTCAAGCCTTGACCTGAGTCAAACATCTTAAATACGGTACAATATGATTTACAAAAGTTACTTTCGAGGTTACAAAAACCGCAATGTGTTAAAAGTAAATATTTAGTTTTAGAACAAGTTTTTCGCTAGCCATGTATGTATGTATTCGTTATCGTCGGTTTGATTCATGTGTGCGCGAATTGACGGACTTTGCACTACTTATTCCCATTAGTGCAATGACTCATATTTATAGCATATTGTTTTAATTGCGATGTAATTGAGATGTTTACAATAGAAGCATTAAAAACTTAAAACTGATAGTAACTTTTGATGATTGTTATTAAACTATTTGTAACTTAAGCAATAAAGATAAGAACAACGGTTTCTACGTAAACTGAAGTCTGCTGACTTTGAAGACGATTTACTTATCAATTACGTATTCGGATGCAATGACCTTATTTTATAATATTGACAAGTAATAGTGTTATTAAATTTACAGTCATATAAAATACCGTCGGTTTCCAAATTGAGAATTCGAAGTTGTATACAAATCCTTCTAATATTATAAACGTGAAAGTTTGAGAGGATGTATGGATGGATGTTTGTTACTCTACGTAAAAATTACTGGACGGATTTTGATGAAACTTGCCAGTAATATAGGTGATACTTCAGTATAACACAAAGGGGACTTTTTACAGCGGGAAAACTTCTCATTCCAACGGAAAACAGACTTTTGGCGGCCACTTGTAAAACATAAAGAATATATATTTGATTAATACGTAAGTGTTATTTTACTTCAAATGCCTAATTCAGAAACCGACGGCTAGGTTTATAAAATGTTCAAACTTTTCAACATACGAAGCTGTTGATTAAAAGTAAACAGCAGATGTTTGCTTATCTTCAAAGTGTAACGGAAACACGTATGCGTCACTCAATATATATTTTATTCCCTCAAGCTATATAATGTAATAGGAGGATCGAAAATATCGTTACTTAACTTTAAATGTTTACACAAAATATGTAGCAGAAATGAATTAAGTATGACAAACGAGGATATTTTTCAGCGCCCAATTTTCATTTTAGAAATTACGTCATAGATATGATATTGTAGCAACTGGTTTAACCATACTGAGTAAATTGTATTTAGTAAACTTTCCACATACACTCTTTGTACTTCTTATAACTTTTAATTATAAAAAAATATATTGCTCTACCACTTTCGTACTTATCTAAAATAAAGATGCCCAATATACCCAAATTAAAGTTTCAATTAAAATTTCCAAAGAAAACTTGCCTATAAAATTCAATGTACCTCATGTACCTACTTACCTTGCAAAGGTATAAAAGCCAGCATAAACGCCACTCCTATGACAGCCGCCCACTGTATCTCTTGCCACATGAAATACGTCACTATGACGGTGGCGAGGGGTCCTATCCACAGGTAGTGCATGAATATGATGGCCACGTCGAATCTGTTCACGTCATTTGACAACAGGTTCACCACTTGGCCCACTGTCGTTTCACCGAGAGCGGTTTTTGATAGTCGCAGCGACTAAAACAAAAGCAATACAAAATAAATGCCAACCGAATTGAGAAACGAGCGAAATCGGTTAAGATAAATTTAATTTTCAGATTAATGGATACATGTTACCTACATCGGATAACGTCCTAGACGTTCGTTTTAAAAATGAAAAAAATAAATAGAATTCCTCATAGAATTTCTGCAAATAACGCAAATTTGAATTTCACAACATGAGGAAAATTATGTAAACAACTATCTAAGTAGTCTGGAAAACCCTTGTGAACATTGTCGTGTGTTAACATTGCAGTGCGTTAAATAAATATTGACACGCAGTTCCAAGTATATTCACAATTCCACCGAATATGATATCATGCAATATACCCAAAAGCGAGATAATTTAAACCATGCAATTTTTAGTTGGTAGGCGAGACGTACCGAGTCCAAATCTGCGTAAGTACCTAAAGATTGAGTCTTACGATGCGCGATTCGATGACAATTCAAGGTTAGCGATAAATTCAAGGTTATGTAGCAGGGTTTTCGTAAAATTTCTTAATTTATGAATGATTCTTAATGTATGACCGGCAGTGTATGAAGGACTCTTTAGTTTTTACTCATTTCAAGTACCTATTCGTAAGTCCAAAGCACAACGCAAGTTATAATATAGGAAAGCAAAGCGACAAACATGTTTGTTAGATTGATGGTATAACCTCGTTAACGCCACAAGATAAATTAAATCTTATTGATTATTATCGCCGCAAAAGAGAGTTAATAGAGATATGATTGATAAAATAAACATAATATGGACAAGATGAAACAATTGAAAGTAGGTACAAAAGCCCGAATAACTTTTTTTTTCTAAGCATACTTAGCGCTTTTATCAGCAGCTGCCATAGAAAATGAAATTAAAATTGAAACGTCGGTGATATCATCGTCATTTTAATTCTAAGGGTTTTCGCGCAAAACCTAGTGGCATTTTGGTTAAGCGGTAAATTAAAATTAATGATTTTTGTTCCGCATTTAAAAATAAACTAGTAAGTATTTCCTAACGGCATTAATAATCGATTATTACGTTGCCATAGCAACCTTCATTTTCTAACATCAAAGTAATTGATATTCCGATTCCGTAAAATTAAAAGGCAATGACCGTGTCTCACCAATACGACGGTTCAAAATTTACAAACTTATTTTACTTACCTTTCTGTAAATGAGCGAGCAGCATGCTACTC
Source organism: Emmelina monodactyla (assembly GCA_916618145.1). Taxonomy (NCBI): domain Eukaryota; kingdom Metazoa; phylum Arthropoda; class Insecta; order Lepidoptera; family Pterophoridae; genus Emmelina; species Emmelina monodactyla. The sequence continues at coordinate 5,440,886 of OU745304.1, read as the reverse complement.
TGAATTTCATGCCCATGTGAAGGATCGCCATCATATAGGGATGTACTATAAACACGTTGAGGGCTGAGCACAACACTACACCGCCGGCATACAAGTACGCGCCGTCTTTTGTCATGCTCGTCTGCCCAGGAGTGTAGTACTCAACAAGCATGCCGATAAATATTGGCTGAGCAATCCTGAAAGGAAAACATTGGATAAAAGGACGCCCCAAAAAGCTCCCCGATAGTGATTACGTTAAGAGAAAACGTAAACAGATACTTAAATAGATTGGCTAAGTTGACGTCAGAAGACAGAATTGGCATTAGGAATATATTATTTATTTATTGAAAGTAAAGAGTAAGTATACATCTATTACTACAAAACAGTTTTGCACAGATTTATTGAAGTATCCAATAAATACTGAAATAACAAGCTACTCTATTCAAAATGCTACGATGACATTAAAAGTCCATTTAAACAAACTGAATGAGCAGACAGATATTATTCATCAATTAATATTCTAGGCGGCCTGTTAAGTAGGTATCTCGTTTTTTTTCTATTAGAAGGCTTTGCGAAAATATAAGTATTATGGCAGTAGAAGTCGCATACAGGTATTTTTAAAACCAACCTTTTACGCAATAAAACAATAAAAAAAACAACTAATTCCCAAACAACTAGTTCAATCCAGCTACAAAAAGATATAACATGTTACAGCTACACTAATCATACTCTAATCAATCTAAATGATCGTTTAAATAAAGAGTATCAATATATGAGTGTAGTAACCACTTCTCACTGTGCACTTCTGGCTGTACCGTTGTTGGCAAACATGCCCAGGCGTTGCTTCAACAATGTTAGGCGATTCAAAAGTCGCCTACGTCTACATTCCATGAAGTAGCTAATAAACAAACCTAGTAGTCGAACCTGCAGGATCCTGCAGAAGAAGAGACAGGGTTGCAAGATACACAGTAAAATAGGATAGAAAGGGATATAAAATATGGAACGTTCGACCTGCTTGAGAGCCTTTTCATGAATATGCACAGATTTCAGATTTTAAATTTAATCTCATTAAGGCCTTACCGTTATTGCTAAAAATAAGTTTATTTCGACCAAAGGGGAATGCGAATACTAAGAGAACTGTATATAAAGTACCTACCTACTTTTTACGAAAATAAAATGTTATATTTATACCGTTTTAATTTTAATGATGATTATTTCTGATATAAAATAGCAATGTGATGATATTTTTACCTCATTGGATCGAACTTATTCGGACATTTACTCAACTGAGAGATTTTTAATACATTATTTCAGGTTAAATTCGAACTAAAAATTGTAACTGTGGTTTATGTAGCATCAACATGCAAGCAACAGTCTTAATAAATTTTGTTTTGCTTTTCTTTTTTAAATTGCTGCGGATGGTAATATAACAAATACGTTAAAACAGGCTCAACGTGAATAAGATCAATATTACATTTATGCCATGATGGTCTCATCCGACGAAGTAAACATTAGAAGTTTTAAAGTTTGCATAGGTATTTCTATTATCTCCACTGAACGTTATAATATGTGGTCGACCACACATGGGAAACATGCAATTAAATTTGAAGTTTGCCATGTAACAATGACTCTGCAGTTATTACACGTAGTATATGACATCAAGGACTCATGACATGAATTTGAACGAGACAGAGTAAGTAATACATAACTATTTATGAACAAGGTGGGGCAAGAAAATACTATTGGAAAAAGACGTAAATTTTGTAAATGTCATCAAATGACAATTCAGTTTTGATATTTACGAAGTAAATAAATGCGCAAAATGAATACATAAAAGAATAAGAAAAGGAACATCGGGTTATTAGTTTCGCTATCGTTGACAAAACTTTAAGCATTTTATTGAAAATATAGTCCATTTATTTACTTTGTTTATATGAAGGGATTGTCTTCTTTAATATAATCATGTTAGGCAAAAATAATATTGCTTATACCCACTGTATTTACCTCTAATTTTGAAGGACCAATTTTTAAAATTGCAAAACGTTATAGCTACGTATTGGTTACTTAATCAAACTTATACGTATCATAAAGGTATATGTAAAACTTCGACTATCAGATCTGTCAATCACTTCAAGTATGATGATTTATATCAATGTGGTTTTATTGAAAGATAAGGCGATACATCACTTTCATAATGGAAGTCGAAAGGCGGTATTCACCAGTTTTGTCTTCTTATCTAAGTAATTACGATATCTTTAGCAAGTCTAACACAGCTATAAAAGATAAAGCATTGTAAATAAATAATTTATCAGTCATTATAACATAATACTGCTATTAAATGTGCATCTGTTTGATTAGGATTTTGATGCGCCTTTAGTATGTTTTGACATAACTTTCAGAAAGGTTAATGAACTTCGGTCTTATTCAAACATGCAACCAATACCTATTAGTTAAAACATGTTTTCCCTCTGTCAGTCTTATGTGGCACCATTAATTACTGACAGAGAGAGAACATTTTTAAAAGACTATGCCTGATGTATAAGAAAGAGGTTGCTAAGTAAATGTTTTTTATAGTACTTTAATCACCGTAGTTGTTCAATAAAATACATATGTTGGTATGTATTTTACAAAAACGTCGTAGATTTAATGAATTAAAGGAAATCATAAATTGAAAAAATAGTGTTTGCGCAGACTTATTAATTTTAATTACTGTTTCTGAAATGTCGACTAGACAAGCGAATTATAAAGATAACAAATATTATTAATATCCTACTGTTTGTTGTTGTGAAAGGTCTTTTTAATACAAAACTAAGGATAGCAAAGAAATACAATAATAACTTTGGGGCTTAAAGTACACGTAAATAACTTTTGTTTCATGGCATGTAAAGGAAGTTCAAACATTACTTTTGAATAATTTGGTACCGGAATAAAAACTGCTACCTGCCATTTTTGTTTTTTTTTGTACAGGCTATAGGTAAATGAGGTTTTTTAATGCATTTGAAAGGCAAGATGGTGTTAGCTAATTTACTTTAAAAAAAAAAACACGTTTGTAAACATGGCGGTAATAATCATGTTATTTGTAAAATAATTTGCATTTTTCCAATAGTTAGCTAAATTTTATGACGGATAAATTGTACTATCATTTCATTGTCACTGCATTACTTTGTTCTTATTTCAAATCTCAAACTTACTCTACATAAATATAAGACTGCACAATTAATATTCGTTTAATCTTTAATATACGGTCCGAAATATAATATTTTTTGTTTGAATTGGAAATCAGTAAATATTAACAAAAAATACTGGCTTAATGTTAATGGTACAACTTTTTGGAGTCGATCAAATAATGTGTACAAAAAAATATATAAAGCGAACATGTAATGGTGTGTATGTACAATTGGGATTTTGAAAAAAAAAAAAGTATTGATTTTTTTTATGTATTTTAAAACTTTATTATTAATTATATTGATTTTTAATGCAAAAAACTTGAAAAAAAATTTTTTTTAATTAATTATAAACAATTAAAAATTGATAAAATTCAAAAAAAAATCACGTGACTGTAAACGCGCCATGATTGGTCGCCATACTTGTGACGTCATAATGTTAAAGCAATTTCATAATAGTACAGTGTTTATGGCCATTATCTTTGACTTGATAAAAATATCTCAAATTTATTAGTGAAAAACGATTTGAAAAGTTTATTTCGACTAACTATGTGTGATAAAGGATTTATAAAAGCAAAATCGGATAATATTCCTGATGTTGATATATTTATGATAACAAATTTTTTAAAAAATGACGTTCGGTTTAATTCTGCTGAAGTTCGAGGTGCTAAGGCATCAAGGTAAGTCTGTTAAAAAATACTATTCTAAATGAAAATAAGTATTTATTCTCTATTAAATATAATTAATAATTATTTCATTAATTGTAGAGCATCACGTGAGAGTTACGGTGATAAAGCTATAGGTTATGTTCAACTTAATCGTAAGAATGGTATTTGTGTTTTAAAAGGACGTGTGTGTCCAGAACACCGAGTTCGGAGTAAAGCTTACTCAGTTACTCTAACTATCAATGAAAAATTAAGAAAAGTTCATGATGTTCAGTGTCATGATTGCGCAGCTTCAGCAGGTAATTAATACTCTAATTAAACTCAAATTGTTTGATGTTATAAACAATCATAATCATTTATAATGTCTGTACAGGTGGTTGCAAGCATGCATTGGCATTACTCATGTGGACCCATCGTAGAAGTGAAGATCCGACACCAACTGAAGTTGCTTGTTACTGGAAAAAGTCTCGATTATCAGGCATTGGAACCGTAATAAAATATATTGAAGCTGAAAAACTGACGAAAAAAACCTCTGATACCTTAGTTGACAATTTACCGGATAATAGTACATTTCTACAAGAAGTAATTCAATTTGCCAAGAATCAACAAATAAATTCTCAAATTGGGCAATTAAATTTTGATTTAGAAGACAGAAAAGCTTACAATTTATCGTTACATCAACTTATTTTTGATTTTAATCAAAATACAGATTTGCAGGTTGCACAATTTTTAAAATTTGCTGAAACTAAAATGGAAGAAGCTGTGTGTGAAGAAGCTGAACGACTAACGAAACAGCAAAGTGAATGTACCATTTGGCATGAGCTTCGTTATGGACGTATTACTGCATCAAAATTTTATGAAGCTGCTCATTGTAAAACTGATAACGGTTCATTAGTTCAACAAATTATTGGTGCGAGCAAAGTTCATGAGACAAGTGCTATGACGCGAGGGAAAGAATTGGAAAAAGATGTAATCAAAGTTCTTGAGAAAGAATTAAGAGTACAAATTACGCGTCCGGGGATGTATCTCGTACCTAGTCACCCGGTTTTTGCAGCATCTCCTGATGGAATGACTAGTAATGCCATTGTTGAAGTAAAATGCCCATCTAGTCAAAAATCATTGGACACTTTTTTACCGAAAGGTAAAGTAAGTTCAAAGTGTAATGCACAAATGCAACTGCAGATGCTAATGACCGGTAAAAAAGAAGGTATCTTTTGTGTTGCTGATCCAAATTTTGAAGAAAATGAAGCAATTTATATAAAAAAATTAAGATATGATGATGCACATACACAAGCTCTCATTAAAAAAAGTTTAGTATTTTGGTCCAAAAGTATATTTCCAAAATTATTAAAATCTGTACAAACTTAAAACACAGAGTAGTCTCATAAATTATATATTTTTATGTTGGCTTACAAATAGAATAAATAATAAACATATTAGTTATAAAGTATACACTTAGTAATTTATTTTATAATACAAAAATACTCTTAAGTTTAAGTAGAAATTATAGGCGCTTGTAAATTCACTAATGCTGCAGCAATGACAACAATATGGTCTGTTGAAGGTAACATATTATGATTAACAACCGCATGAGGTTTAAGAAAATCAAACTCTCTCATTCTTCCGATGACGCGTTCTATATGAATACGTAGAGCAGCGATTCGTTTGCCTTGTAACACATCAGATTGTGATAATTTTACTCCAGAATTAACTGAAGGTGGTCTAATTAATTCTATATTTTTATCGTCAAGAAGTGAAACAATGTTTTTAAATCCTCGATCGGCCATGACAGCACAATCTTCGGGTAGCTCTTCTAATAATCCGCTTTCTTGAAATAATAGCTCATCTGAAATTCGACCTCCAAATCCTTTTGATATAAAATTAATAAAACCATCTGGTGTACAAGATATTAAGTACTTTAAAGTATTACACTTTTTATACTCTGACCAAGTTAAAGATTGGTACTCTGGATCACTTGGTTTTTCAATTTGTATCTCAAATGCATCAATAATAGCAATCACATGACTATATGAAGTTCTAAATGGTATCGGTAGTATTCTTTTTATGTTACTAGACTCGGGCATATAAACAAGCTTTTTTAATAAATGTGCCAATACTGGAACTGTTTTGTTAAAAACAATACTAGCATTGCTGACACTCATTCCAAACTGTTCACTCAATCTTTCAAAAGTATCCTGGCGTCGTATTTTCATCAATGACAATTTTATATTGGTAATATTAATATTAGATATAACACTAATACGTTCTAGCATAACATTCCATTCTTGAGGAACTCCTGTATACGCCTTTAAATTGTCGTTAATTAAGTAATTTGTGACTTTCAAAATTTCAGCTTTTTTTACAGGAGATTGACAGCTGCTAGAATCCATAGTACTTGAGCCAGTATTTTCCGAAGGTTCATAAATTTCTTGTGAACTATTTGAATGTGTAAAACTACTTAATGACGAACTTTTCTGGGCATCGAGTAAATTTGAAATTGATTTTTGACGCAGTGGTTTTATTGGAGATGTTGCAGTACTAATGCTGCCAGTTTTAATCGGTGAGCAGGATTTATCAACTCCAGTTGATAAAATTTTACATTGAACTGCCACACTACGATACTTAGGACGATTATTCACTTGTACAGCAACGGTACGGTTTTTAATATCAGTTTGTGTTTCAACACTAACTTTTTGGTCAGGTGTTAAATTTACAGGAGCAGAATCAATTTCAATATGTTCAACAGTGTTAACTGATACGGCATCAATATTTGGTTCTTGAGAATTACCCGTTTCATTATTTTCTAACGATTCACTTAAAATTTCTTCAATGATTTGTTGTCTCCGTCTTTTTTCTGCAGCTGATCTAATAAGAGTCATTGAAGTGCCTTGTCGTTTACGATTGGGTTGACATTCAAACTTGTGTGGTACCACATCAATTTTAATCTTTGCTTTACCTCCCATAGTGGTATAATAAATATAATTTTCCATATCATCTTTTAGCTAGAAAAAAAAATCATAAGAATTAATAAAATATTATTATAACATTATAAAAAACCAAAATAGCATATACTTTAAAAATTTAAATGTAGTCTGATACAGAACCTAGGATGTTATAAAATTATGAAAATATCTATTAATTGAATTCCAATTATTAGATAAACATACATATAGATTTACTATTTAATCGCTTTGAATTATCAATTAAAAATTTTTTAATGCTACGATTCTAAAGGTTATGATTTGGAGCCCAGGTAAAAAAATTAATTACTGAACTATACTTATTCGATTTATACACTTAGATAAATAATAATTAATAACAATATTATTATGAATACTTACATCGAAATGATCTTCACAACAAAAAAAATTTGATTTTGTTTTTGAATAATCTCGGTGCACTGCTTGAAACCATTTCTTTCGACGTTTTTCGTGTTGTGGAACATTTAAAAACATTTTTTCAGGAGTTGTTTTTGTAGTATTTGTACATAATGGTACAAAACAAGAGCGATAACTTTTGAGTTTTGACATTTATGATTATTTAACAATGCCAACAAAATTTACTAGATAAAAACTCAAAACACTGTACTAATTATTATATCTCTGTATGCTACAATGAGCAAAAACTAACATTGTGACGTCACACGCGCTCGGGTTTATTCGGGAGCTGTCGGCGGATCTTCGGTACTGAATTTAAAATTTAATTTTTATTTTGAAATAACTTTTTAATTATTGCAAAAAAAAAAAAAAAAAAATAGTTTTGTTATAAAACTTATATATGATCTTTCCATTTATCACAAAAAAAAAAAAAATTCAAAAACCCAATTGAAAACCCGTTACATTATCTTGTCGTATATTGTATTCTCAAGGTTTACATTCGTAACGTATCTACTAATTCTAGTTTTCTAGCTGGTGCATAATGAGAAGGTACCTATGCCGGCCTAGTATTTGTGAGTAGGTGTCTCTTAAGTAATTTTAAATGAATTGTAAAATGTGAAAAGTTTTACTGAGTCTATTTTAAAATTAATAAGTAAGAATTATGTTAAGATAACGTCCTAATGGAATTGCATGTTAAATTTGTTTTTCAGTCTTTGTCATGCAACGATGACGACCACGAAGCGGCGATGGTTGAATGACACCAATCCTGTTGATAGTCTTTCCCTTTTTAATATAAGTTGCAAAGCCAAGTTGTTTTCATTAACCTTCGGGCAGCAACGTATTAGATAACACTTTTTACTGCTGTCTCAGTGTCTATGACCGCGACTTGAGACACGGACAAGGTCAACAAACATACAAAACATTATGTCTACTTTCCTATTAGTTAGTTAATCAAACACGCTGCGGTAGGTGTATGGAAATTTTTAATTTACAACAGTAACGAAACACCACTGTTTAGTAACAATACCTAATTAAATTTAAAAGGAACATCTTACACTCATATAATGCATAAATCAAGAGAAGTAGATTTACCGAATGGGTAAATAATAACTAGAGTTATGCAACGGCAATTTAAGCTTACAATTGCAATTACTGATTCATGTGATGTCCATAATTATGTGAAACCTCAATAGAAGCGGTACAAGCCATGGCTGTTTACTGTCCCAAAACATGGACGATGGGCGGTGGACAGCTAATTGTGATCTTAACATGTTTACAAATGGAAAATTCCCTTGGGAGAGCCTTCAGGCCTCTAGTTTGTTTGTAATCCACTTTATGTCTAATTGCCTTGCAAGGAAAATTGTTTTTCCATTAAATATATTATGTGGGAATAGCTTTATCAGGCTGTGAGAACAAGTTTTGCCTTTATTTACAATCTAACCTAGGTCAGTGCCATTTCCTGCTCTATTATAAAAAGACTACGTAGCAGTGTGACATTTATTAAATGCATGGCTTTTGTTTCCATGGTAACATGCTACCGCTTGATCAATGTATCGTTGAATTATAACAATTTGTTCAAACTTCTATACGAACTCATCATTAAAATCCTAAAATATATCTTTAAAAACAGCATATAGCTGCCAAATATCTCTAAATCGATGGGTAGGTATAAAGCGTCTCTAAGCGGAGGTGACCCGACCTAAGAATATCGGCAATCCGGTTTTGTAGGACGGCAGGCAGACGCGGTTTCAAAATAAACGCACCTTTCCTACTAAGGACACTGCGATCTAAATTAATGCAAATATAAAAGGAACTTCTATTGCACAATATCGTGTAACTATCATTTTGATACTTTTATTGAGAGTTTTTATCAGTCCCTTAATTATTTTATTATTATAACTTTTTTTAAATTATTATCGCTGGCACTATTTCTACTAATAATTATTATAATTGTGTATTTAGCAAAATTTTGTCTTTTATAAATAAGTAATTTAACTAATTAATGCAAAAATAAACGATTATCACTCAGTTTATTCACACTATAATATTGCATTGCTTTTATCTAATAGGTTATCTAAAAAAAACATGAAACGTTTATTGTCCGTAATTACTTTATGTAACTAGAATAACATTACATTTATTTTATCATAATTAAAGGTAATAACAATTCGCATAATATTGCATTACTTCAACAAAAATATTTACTTACCTACGTTGTAAAGGTAAATTATATTTTGGTAGGTAGTAATCTTGTGTGCGTGACACAAGAAACGTTTTAAATTTGCAGTCAATACAATAAGATAGTATTTGTAGGTAGAAATACAATCATATCACGCGTGGCACGCGCCAAAATAATTGAACGTACAATAACCACGATCTAAATGATCAATGTTGGCATCATAAGTATCGTCCCGCATAGATGTGAACATTTTAATAAACCAGATAAAATGCATTATTATTGAGTGCTACAGATAAAGATGCATTATTTTACGTTATTATAAGTGCAAATTTGCCTAATTGTTGCCATTTCGCATAGTCACTCTCTATAATTAAATATGTTTATAGGTTTATTTTATTCTGGTAGATTGTTACTAAATTCATGTGGTATTTTTAAATATCATGTTATTAATATTTTTAATGAATAAGTATAACATGCAAATAAAAGTGTTTTAAGTCGAACTCGTTTTTAGAAAAAAACCTTTTGATACAAGTTTTCGAATTGAATAGGTATTCATTAAAATAAATGATTATAAATTAATATTCGGCTGCACAAAAAGCCGTCTAGCAATAAACCATGCAGGACAAACTGTGGTTTTATTAATGGTATTGTTTAGCGCGACGAAGGATCTTTAATGCAAACACCAATTGATGTCAAATGCATTGTAGATATTTACTAAGAAATGAATGTAGCTACGTTATTTTGCAATTTTGCTTTAAGTATAAAACGGGTAGAAAGCAACAGGATACGTCTACACAAGCGGAAGTTATCAATTAACCATTTATATATGGCTACATGCTAACGTAATGCGATAACGGTCATTAAAGTAACATGGTAAACTTGACATAGTTGCTCAAACAGACTACCGGCTAGATAGAAATGATCTAATAGAGGTAAACAACACTTGACCTATTTCTTTATTCTGCCCATTTTCTACATCTATAGTAGATTGGCAAGGCTGTATGACGATTATGATTTGTCTCATACTCCGTTGTAGAAACCACACAAAAAAAAGTACACACGCGTCATAGGTATGGTACTAGGGGTCATCATGACTAGCAACTTTAATTTTGGCGCTTTTTTAACGAGCGCTTGTCTAGTTCATGCTAACTGTTCATTCATTTTCATGCCAATGGGCACATTTGAACTTTAGCGCTAACGAAACTGAAACACTTTATGACTAACGTGTATACGGTGATAAGATAATGTGGGAAACTAACTTATATGTTACACCAATAGTATATTAAAAACTATAAAATATGTGGTTTGTTTATTTGGATGTTTGTTAGACAATTACCCAATGAAGGGTAACGATTTGTATGTTTATAGACTATTAATATCCATATTTTTTTTTTTACAGCAGGAAAAAACTATAACTTTAGGAAAATTAATTATTTCGCTAGACGGAAAGTTGATTTATATGTGAACATTCAACAATTCTGGGAAGTAATATAAGAATCAGTACCCTGATCTCATTTCATTCAAGTTAATAAAAATAAGCAGCTACTTTCAAGGAAGCTAATAAGTATTTTATATCGCAATTTAAAAAGATATGAAGATTTAATTATCGCCATCCGTGTGTATTTGTATTTACATTCGCTGACTTCTTCGGAAACATGCAACGAATTTTGACACAGTTTTTAATCTAATAGTAAGACGTTTTTTTAATAACATTTTGTGCTTTTTTAATTCAAGTTAGCTGGTCACTTGTTATAGCTATAAATAAGGAAGCTAATAAGGATAAACGGATGTCGTAAAACAACATTTTTTAGATTACCTAGACCTAAATCTATTTTTTAATTGTGCCATAAGAGTAAGCTATTATTGTAATAACAACAATAATAGCAAACAAAGACCATCTGGTGTAAATTATACAAAGAAACACAAATAGCATTTTTGTTTCATAGGTATCATATAAAAAAATAAAAAATGTTAAAATGTAAAGCTGGAAAAGGGATTTATTAAGAGGGTAGACATCAACTGGACGACTTGTTGAATTCACTTACCGAATGACGCATTCCATAATGAGGAGTACTATCCCGTACAGCATGCATTTGGCCGCGTACGCCTTCATGATGACGCGCAGCAGGCTCGGCGTGCGCTTGTGTCCCGCGCGCGCCACCTCCTCCTCCCACAGGCGGGCGAAGTTGTCACCCAGTTTACCTGGGTTATGATGTCTCATTACGATCAATAGAAAATAGGAAAATAGTAAGTGGAGAAAAGATGAGGAGCGTCTATAAAATTGCCAAATAAAATGTGTGTAGGTAAACAATAAATAAATTTGTCTTTAGCACTACACAAACTACATAAAAAAAAGAGAACTACACATAAAAATATCCATTCACAGTTTTCAATTGAGGCAATACAATATTCACTGCACTTACTTGAAGAGTGTTCATCTAGAGGCTCCTGCAAATCACTCTCTTCCAGCTCCCTCTTCATCCCACTCCAGAACATTGGTAACAACCATCTACAAATAAAAATTACAAATAACACGGGAAGCCTAGATATATTTATACCACAATAACATAAAACATTCAAATTATTGAAACTAAAATATGCTCAGTTACAAAAACAAATATTTAAAGTAGGCAGACCACAAAAGCCCTCATTAGAACTTACGAAAAGGTAATTGCTGACAATGGATTGGCTTTGGCCCTCTGGTTTGGAGGACGTCCCTTCTTTTTGGCAGATTCCATGTTGGTTAATTCTGAAACAATAACCATGGCCTTGAACAATACTTAGAATAATGAACATAAATAGGTTATGTAAGCATGCAAGGGACCGAGTTTAACAATAATAATTCTAGCAAGTAATGAACATTTAATTAAATCAAGCAATAATGCTGTGAGAGAAACAAACCAACCAATACTAAAAGTCATTTTTTAAGAATAATAAGTAAGTATTTAGTTACAGAGTAAGAAACATGATAATAAGGGAAGTCGAAGTCGCCAAGTTAACACCGTAACAAATTATTCAATGGTTAATTATAAAAAAGGGAAGGTAGGTTGATAATTCACAGACCTCTTGCACGTTAGATTTAGATAATATGGTTTTATTACTCACATTTTAAGGCTGCGACCGGTGCAAAATTTAGTTGTATCAAATTACTTAATATTATTGCATAATATTAGTAGACACTGCATACAGTTTACAGTAAGTCAGTAGCAGGTTAAAGTCGGTACTTTACGTTAAAACTTACTGAAGATTTAACAAAAATCCAAAATTATTTCAAGCAACCCGATATTTAAAAGTTATATAGCAAAAGTTTTAAACAATTAAACAATTTTATGGTAGTTTTTTATAGAAAAATATCAATCTATTTCTCACACATTTTCTGTACAATTTACGAAAAGAAAAATTATGAAGACAAAAATATTAGATGAACGTGAACCATTGACAAGTGACGTAAAATGACTGACTGACAGTGAGTGAGTGGGCTGCAGAAAGGGGAAGGGAGAACGACTGACTCAAAGAGAATAGAAACTACGTGACTGATTTCTTTGAATGAGTGAGATGAGTGTTAAGTGAGTAATGCTGGGGCCACACTGTAGTAATGTCAAAGCCAATTTTAAGACGCGGCATTAGTGGCCACACTTAGGGCGGGTTGTATCCTTGGGGCGGGTTGTATCCTTGGGGCGGGTTGTATCGAACAGTTGCTTAACGTATCATACGTACGTAACTTTTTGACGATTACATCTGATTTTTAACGTACGTCAAATACAAAGCGTTGTTTCGTCACTAAAAAAATTGTTCGTCAATGTCACGAGTTGCCATTAAAAAGTAAATCATTACTATCATTTAAAATATATGAAAATAAACAGAATCCATAGGTATAAAAGCTTTTCATCAAAGATGTCCTGTCAACACAAGAAAAAAGTTACGTTAACCAGTGGGTGGATGGCCAGTCAACGTAATTTTTAATTCGTTAATTTTTAACGTCCGTTAAAGGCTGACATTGGTGAAACAACCCGTTTTCTAGCTTGACAGGTGGTTAACGCCATTTTTAACGTTGACAGACACGTTAAGTAGTCGTGATACAACCCGCCCTTAGAGTTGTATCACAACTACTTAACGTGTCTGTCAACGTTAAAAATTTGTGCCATTAAACAAAAATAACAGAAAACACATTTATTGAAATTGTATAACCAGAAATAAAACTTTTATCAAGTTCGAGAAATCTGTGGTAGGTTACAGATGTGTCTTTAGCTCCTGTTTTACTGCTCTTTCTGTGGTATTTGACCCATAACTTTCTTACACTACCAAAAATCACTCAATGTAAAGTTGATCACAAAAATAAATATTAATGGCGGCCAGTTTAATAAAGTAAATCAGACAAAAATTAATCAGCATCAGTGTTCCTGAGTATAACCGTAGAAATAGCATGAAAATACGTAGATGCCGCCATTATTCATATCTTTTTAAAAGAAGCTTGTCTAATATGAATCTTAAAAGCTGCAGTTATTTAATAAACCACTTTTCGTCTTCACGAAACTCGGGTCACAAAACATAAAAGGCTTTTAATAACGTAATAGAATACTAAGAGAGTTTATATTAATAGTGTGAAAAGTGTAAGGTTTTTTTTTATATTAAAAAAAAACGAATTAGTTCGAATATTAAAGTACAATGAACAATGTAAAAAGGTTCAGAATCGGCAACACAAACAGCGATTCTCAATCAGTTTGACCATTATTTTATTATAAATTAATATTTTTTTCAACGGGCTTTCTATAGCGACCCACACTAGTAAAACTGTTTATATGTGTGCAAGGTTAAAATTGATTCTATTAACATATAGGACCCTGAGTAGTATCTATCTATTCTTAGTCTGTGAATCTTTGTTTTTATATGCCCCCCCTCCCCCCTAGTCTCACCACTTCAGCCAGCCACCAAAATTAGGGTTATCTAATAAATAAATAAATAATTTTATTTAACTAAAAGCTTAAAGATAAGTAAAGTACATTCTCCTGAAATTAATAGTATGGAGAACTTAACCAAAGTTGCGATGAATAGAAGTTAAGTTTTCAGTTTACGATGAATAGAAGGTTCATTAAAGTGCAAAGTTTCGCAAAAAAATATTGGAATTTAATTTCTGTTGCTGTTATCTCATTTTATTTGGGATCATGGAGTACTTTATCCCTAATGTCCATTGATAGTTCGATTGAATCTTACAGCACTAAGAGAGCTATTACAGTTTCTGCTCATGAATTTAACGAAGAAGTTGAGTATGCTGCATTTGTCCTATCGGCTCCTACAAACTGGGGCAAGAGGGATGCAATTAGATCTACATGGGGAAGATTGGTAAATAATGTAGTAATTCACAATGAAAAGAAGGTGTTTACATGGAATCAAAAATATGTACCAATGAACAGGACAGCTTTCATAAAGATATACTTTGTTATTGGGACCAAAAATTTAAATCCAGACATTTTAATTAAGATTGCAGCTGAACACAGAAAAAATAGTGACATAGTGTTCTTAGAAAGTGTTGAAGACAAATATGAAAATTTAGCCTTCAAAGTATTGACTGGGATAAAGCATTTTTATGAAAGATTTGAAAACTTAAAATATGTTATTAAATGTGATGACGATTCTTTTGTTAGAATTGATTTACTTGTTGTAGAGTTGGAAATACATGCTCCGCATATGAAAGCTCTCAGTTTAAATAAATATGTAACATTTAAGGTAAGAAATCTTTTGTATGATTAAAAGTGTTTAATGAATCTTTATGAAATCTACATTGTAAATTTTCAGAATAGAAACAGTTATTATGATGGCTTCTACTGGGGCTATTTCAATGGTAAAGCAAGGGTCTTTTCCCAGGGAAAGTGGAAGGAAAAAGATTGGTTTTTATGTGACAAATACTTACCCTACGCTTTAGGTGGAGGTTATGTTATATCACATAGTATTGTAGGCTTTATAGCTAGTAATTATAAATACTTAAGGTAAGGTCTCTAATTATTATTAACCCGTTAAATTTTTTATCATCATTCTAATATTTTTTTTTATTATAGTGTATACAATTCGGAAGATGTTTCAATGGGTGTATGGACTGCTGCACTTAAAAACATAAACCGTGTTCATGATATTCGGTTTGATACAGAATGGACTACAAGAGGCTGTCAAGATCACATGTTAGTGCGGCAGAAACAGACGCCTAGTGATATGTTTCAAATGTATGAAACTTTAGTTAGTTCAGATGGAAAAATAATGTGTCTAACAGAAGATATTAAAAGAAACACATACTTCTACAACTGGAATGTTTCTCCAAGCAATTGCTGTACAATAATTCATTAAAATTAAAACAAATTTGTTTTAAACTACTTACCTACATTTTTAAGAACAAAAGCATAAACTAGTCAAATAAGAAGAAAATGAGTTTTAACATTTTTTTATTAAATATTTAAATAAACCATATATCTTTTTTAACAATTTTCATTCCATGTCAAACTACATAAGATACATATTTACATTTATTCAAAAGAAAAAAATGAACCAAGTATTTACATTGTTTTATAACTTAATAATCTCCTTAATTATAAAATTTAAGAGCAACCAAACTTTATGATATGGTAATGTGGCACAACAATGAGGGTATTTTGTAAATGTTGGGGTGCATAAACTGCTATCTTAAAACGAGAAAATGCCAGTTTGGCCATACAAATAATGTCATATTTTTAGCAGGTTTTACATAGCAGTGTATGTAACTTAGTTACAGAATTATCCCACAGACCAATAAAAATATTATCAAATAAAAGGGCAAAGTAGATTACACACAGTTTTAACAGCTCCAGTGCTTTGAGACCTTTGTGTTGGTTTGTCTTACATGTGCTCTGTCACTATTGGCTAAGAATATAAAAAATATTTAATAATAATGTAATGAGCATATTTAAGTGTCGAAATTAACTAAATATGCTCAGGTTAGGTCTCGGTTATTAAAAAAAAGTTATTGTATACAATCAAATGTTAACCCTATTTTATAATGCCAATAATCCTAAACTATTATCACATGATGATGTCAATGAGAACCTTTTCCGTCCGTGTTGACATAAGTTTGATTGTTACTAAATGTTGCTCTTGATAATTCCTCTCGAAAATATTTGATTGTTTTTTGTAAACCTTCATCCAATGGTACCTGGAACAATTAGCGTAACGTATTTATTGAAGAATTCAGATTTTTTTTTATATATTTACATCTGGAAATGATATGCTCAACTTCGTCTTTTCATTTAACCTACCTTCTCAATGTCTTTGCTACAAAGCAGTAAGTCATCATGACCATTCACAATAACAACAAATTAGAAAATTTTATTATTATTAATAAAGCTAACAATGTTATCTTAACATTTTTCCTCATGTTGTTATGTTTAGCTCTGGTCTTTAACGATACCATGTATTGTGTTAACTCCCAGTAGGTTTAAAATAAGTAATTCTATACCTTAGGTGACCAGCCAAGCTGTGTATTAGCTCGGGTAATGTCCGGTCTACGTCTCTTTGGGTCATCCTCTACAGCCGCACTTTGTATCACTTTTGAGCAACAACCAGGCACTTGAGTCTTGATAATCATCGCAAACTCTGCGAAATAATTTTAACTTTAGAATATCAATAAAATATAAATAATGCTGTTGTGATAATTAATTTGAAATCGAATAAGAAATATTTTTCTTGAGAGCAACATTCATTCATTTATAACTTAGCTACCAAACTAAGTAGTAGCTTGATTTTCCCTCTAGCTTAAATTGTGTCTACAACACAATCAAATCAATGGTGTATAGCGACAGTCTAATTGGCAAGATGTCCATAAGAATTTACTTATTTGAGGTTTGTACCTTCAATCGTGTGTTCAACAGGGTTTCCTAAATTCACAGGCTGTGAATAATTAGACGCCATTAAAGATAATAGGCCATCCACTAAATCGGAAACGTAACAGAAAGATCGTGTCTGCTTTCCGTTTCCATAGACCTGAAAAAGTGCATGTCTTATAAATATAAATGTTAAGTGGGTACCTACCATGAAAGTCCCTCTCTATAACGATGTATAAGGGTTCCCCTTTGAGAGCTAAAGTGAGTATTATGTGTGATCAATTATAAAGGTACCTACTATAGGTTAATGCCTTGTCGAAATTTTAGTTTCATAAAGAAAAATATCGAATATTAAATATTTTATTTAACATTGAAAAAATGACTTAAAACTTTAACTTTACTGTAACGGAGTGATAGTAGTTATAAACAGACCAAAATTAGGAGAATTCTAAGTGTCAATTGAAATAGAAACATAACTTACTGTAATCGTAAAGTTCTGCAATGCCTGCATAATAAAGTTGGATACTACTCGTCCATCGTTGGCATGCATTCTGGGTCCATAAGTGTTGAATATCCTGGCAACACGAACATCAACTTTTTCTTGTTTAGCATACGCATAGGCAAGAGTTTCAGCCACTCTTTTGCCTTCATCATAACATGCACGTGGCCCTGAAACCGAATACAAACTTAATTTTTACACAAGCCGGCATTGTTATAACACTTCAATACTTATGTAACAAATAGCTTGTTAGTTTCTAATCACCGATTGGGTTAACATGACCCCAGTATGTTTCTGGCTGAGGATGAACCATGGGATCTCCATATACTTCAGAAGTACTTGCTATTAGTATTCTTGCTCCAACTCTACGGGCAAGTCCTACAAAAATGACATGAGATTTAGGGTTTTTGTACAGTGGGCTAGAAAATTATAAAAAAGCTGAATAAAAAGTATTTTCACACCAAGCATATTGATAGTCCCTAAAGTATTTGTCTTGATAGTCTTCACTGGATTTTGCATATAATGTGGTGGACTGGCTGGGCTAGCCAAGTGGTATATTTCATTGGCCTAAAAAAAAAAGAAAAATAATTAATAACATACCTTCTAAATGTTGAAAATAAGTATTTTTTGTTTTTTTATATCTACCTCAACATACAGTGGATTAACAATATCATGATGAATCATCTCAAAGTTGCGGTGTCCAAACCAATGTTCAACATTTCTTTTACGCCCAGTGTAAAAATTGTCAACCACAATAACCTCATGTCCTTGCATCATAAGTACATCAACTAAATGTGACCCAACGAAACCAGCTCCTCCAGTAACCTTTAACAAAATAAGACTACAATTCATAAATAGATAAAAGAAATTAAACATTACAGGCAACATTCTTGATAGATAAAGTTTATTTTATGAACTATCACTCCATACAGTGTTTGATGTGCAAGATACAGTTGAATAGGAACGTAACATTTGACTATAACTGATTTTAGTATTTAAATATTTGAGATTAATCACACAAAACAAAACAATTTTGTAAGTAGTTATTGAAACTCAGCTGATTTTATAAGAAGCTCAGCTAGTCACACATTAAAACTGATCTTAAATATATATTAAGTTTGACTTTTAATAAAGCTCTTATAATATTTTTAATTGCACCTATTATATTAATATCATTCTAGTTAGTCACTTATGTATTAAAAACAGGTAAAAAATATACTAACCATAATTCTTTTCCTTGCTTTATAACCTAGATATTTTACATCTGGATATTGTTGTGGTACTCTTCCCTCTAAAATTGCAATTTTCTTCTCCAACTGTTCTATTCTATCTTTTGCTTCTTGAAGCTCACGCTTTGAACTTCCACTTTCAGCAGCTTCCATTATTAATGACTTCTTAGAATTTTGGCTCTTTGGTAAAGTATTGAATGACCTAAAGGTTAAATCTTCGCTATCTAAGTGACCTCCCACGGTTACAGTTTCATTAGGTTGTTTCCTATGAATTATAAAAAATACTAAAAAACCTGCAAAAATAATACATAATTAGTTGAACTATAATCTCATTCAATTAGGATTTATTTCTTACAAAGTAAGGTTTAAAAAATCATAATGGAAACAAGTTATTCTCGTGACCATATGCCGGATTTAGACAGTGGTAATGATTTCCCAGACTAAACTCTGATTAAAGTTATAGCTGGTACTAGATTGCGGTATGTTTCAGGCTCCCTAGAAAACTGGACGAAAGGAAATTATAGAGATCAAAAAATTTTGATAGGCAACAACATACACACTTGCTTGTATTACCTAGTGATACAACACAAATTAAAGTAAGTGTTTTTTTCAATTTAGCTGTATGTCTTGTCATCTTTTAATAAAATAACCACCAGCTGGAACAACACATGGATTTGTAATTTAAAAATGTTTTCATTTTGCTGTTTTGATTTGCAAAGAGCCTGACGATAACGGATAAGTAAGTAAATAGTGCGGTGCGGTTAACTGCGGTGATGAATCGATAGTCATAAGCGTCGAGTTGAATAAAGGTAAAACATCGATGTTGGTCAACATTTAACAAGCGATAACTTTAGTCATTAAATTCTTTATGAAAATAACTTTGTTTTAGGAGATTTACATTTTTAAATCAATAAAAAGCAAAAAAACTTCTTCTCTTCTTTATTTTTTGTTTGTTTAAAAATATTTTTTTGCGTAAAACGTGATTAATATAACATCGCTATAAAACATAGGTCATAAAACTAAACCTTAGCGAATAGGCTATTTAAAAATGTGAAATATAAAATGTTAATTACTGTTTTCAGTATGTATTATAAGTTTAAAAATGGTTATTTGGTAAAGTACAATGAGCACAGGCTTGTAACGTCACCGAAGGCCAAAGTAGCGTTTTGTGTGCAGCAAATATGTGTCAGAATAAAAAAAAATCAAATTTTGCCGGGTCCCTTAAGATCTACCAAGTAATAAAAAATAAATTTAGTAAATTGTCAAATAGCCTATTGGTCTATACGAATGAGGCAGTCAGACTTTGTTTTTACTACGTTTTATAATATTTTTAATACAGTTGCTCAAAAAGTGGCGTATTACAGGGACGTATAGCGTTCGGGATGTGGGCTATTACACACGCGTGCTTTTTTTTTACCTTTCCCGAACTCGTGCGTTCTCTTTCCCAACTGTCAAAATAATGTCTTGTAAAAAGAAAAAAAAACAAAGAAGTTTGTATGTTTCATGTTAAAACTTACGTAGCGTAGGTAAATTTCTAAAAAAAGCTACTAGTTTGTTTCATATCGTCTGACCATAATAACTACAAAACGATTAATCGTAGAAACATTAATGAGGGGACTAAATATGCTAATTGCTATTTAATAAAACACTAAGCTATTATTTACATATGGTCCGCCCATTTTTTATTTAATAATTAGCTTTAACGTTTAAACTAAAGACCCGTGGGGGTGTCCTCTAACTCGAATATCAATACCTTTGAAAGGTACTGAATACTAAACGCAACAACATTATTTCATCCAAAATTTTACGCGATTGCGACTCGAAAACCGATTTCGTTCAAGAGTCCCAACACCGATACCTTTCAAAGGTATTGCTATTCGAGTTACGCGACACCCCCACAGGTGTACCGATTCAGCCCCATCCGATTTTTTCTTTGTATTATTTGTACTTACCTTTGTACTCTGTTTGCACGATATTTATATATTTGAATAATTAAAGTCCAAATAAGACTAGAATCAGGACAATTTTGTAAAGATCAAAATTTGATCATTTAATGATTCAGTTCAGTTACACTTTTCTCTAACTTTGTCGAAGTAAAGACAAGTAAGTTTAAAATTGTTACGTAATCCTTTTCCTTTTTTAAAAGGTAACACCCGCGTACTTAGTTTGATCAGCACCATCTAGCGAATTTGTGTGAACTATTGCATCTCCATTACGAATGAGGCAGTCAGACTTTGTTTTTACTACGTTTTATAATATTTTTAATACAGTTGCTCAAAAAGTGGCGTATTGCAGGGACGTATAGCGTTCGGGATGTACACACGCGTGCTTTTTTTTTTACCTTTCCCGAACTCGTGCGTTCTCTTTCCCAACTGTCAAAATAATGTCTTGTAAAAAGAAAAAAAAACAAAGAAGTTTGTATGTTTCATGTTAATACTTACGTAGCGTAGGTAAATTTCTAAAAAAAGCTACTAGTTTGTTTCGATATCAGATTTAATGATTTGATTGAAGTAGTGTGGTTGGTTTCATTTCATTTTATCTCATTAAATTTCATTTTCATTTCATATCAATAAAAAAAATCTACTGAAGACTTGGCTGTATGGGCATAGTAACCTTTGCCTACCAAGTGGGTGAAGAAAAAATGGCGCCATTTTCAAAATGAGTTATTTCGACATTTAATTTTACGATCCTAATTTTATATTTTATTAAATTGCTTTATTTTTTCGCAACTGTATTAAAAATAGTCGTTCAGTACACGTGCGGAACCGTCATTGCAACTCGTCCCGCCTGTCAACCCTCGCCTTCGGCTGTGCCTCGGCTCGGGTAGACATTTGTCGGGACTCGTAATGTAGCCCAGTCATATTAGGTAAAAAAAGGGGTCAACCTCGGAATAAAAGATAATAAGCTGCAAATTGGTATGAACCTTTGTTTTGTCATTCTAAATGTTGTCTCAAAAGTCACAATCGTTATCGTGTCCGCGTCTCAAGATATTCAAGGTCAAAGGTCACAAAAATCGGTTTTTTCGCGAATATCTGGCTTCCTATCGATTAAATGAGATTTGCATTTATTATAAAAGTTGTAGGCTATAAAATTCCCTACAACTTTTGTTTAAACTTTTTTTTCATACGACCAACCGTTTTGAAGGTAGAGCGCGAAGAGTGCACATCGTACAGTCATATACGGCCTAATGCAAGGTCAAGCGTGAGTTATGGTTATCAGTACGTTATAAAGTCAATTATTTACTTGGAAATTATAATTATTAAACAATGCCCATTCTTTATGTACCAACTATTAATTATTTATATTTAATTAAAGTAAGTAACTTGATTATTTATATATAATTATTCATATTTAACTATTTAAGTATAAAATATTATTAATTCTGGATTATATATTTTAGTTTTATTACTCGCGTAGAAGTCGATTTCCCGTGGGAATGCGAAGTTTTCCCGCGGTGAAAAGTTCCCTTAATTCTTACATATATTTTTGGATTCTAGAACCGTTTTCGCAGCGCACGCAACGGAAGCTTCAAGGATGAATAATTTTTCCCGTTTCTTTCCCATTTTCTATTATTTCTTCGCTCCTAATAGTTGAAGCGTGATGTTATATAGCCTAAAGCCTGCCTTGATAAATGTTCTATCCAACACAAAAAGATTTTTTATATTCGAACCAGTAGTTCCTGAGATTAGCGCGTTCAAACAAACAAACTCTTCAGCTTTATAATATTAGTATAGATTTTTGTAGGTATTTCCCGTAACGTTACTGATGTTACGGAAAATAGTAGGTACCTACCATACCATTTAAACCGTGAGGTCGGTAGCGGTTCCAGAAAAACACTTATAATTTGCCATATGAACCCTCTAAGGGCGTGGCAATAGTCTTTACGATTTCCAATAACTCTGACATCAGTCTCCAGCAACAATTTTAATAATTAAAATGAGTTTTAATTAAAAAATCTTTCTGTATGGGCATGAGTGGACATCAATTTATGGTTAAAGACCCTATTTTTAGGCTATTTGACAGACTTAAATTATGATAATGTTAATTTCGCATCGGTGTTGCCGAAATTCAGCGACTAGAAAAAAAACTTTTCGGAGTGGTAGAGTCTAGCTGCAGGTTCTGTCTGCAGCGATTACTGGGCTGACTCGACCGGTGAAATACCACCGTCTCACAGAAAACCGACGTGAAGTAGGGACGATGTTCCTTTCTTTCGGTGAGTGCGGTATCCGGTGCCCAATTTTCTTAAAGGCTCAGCAACACACCCCCAACACCCACAGTGTTGCGGGTAGTCATGGGCGGCGGTGATCACTTACCATCAGGTGACTCGCATGCTCGTTTGCTAGCTTCTCATATAAAAAAAAAACTATAGGTTGTAGGTATTAAATAAGTAGTCGGTGACTTTAATCAATAAATAACAGTCAAGGGGAAATAATTAAGATTTATTAATTTAGGTTAGCTACATCACTTATTCATCACACAGATAGGTAACCTACTTAATATTATTAATTAAATTAGATTCACTGTAATATTTTTCACTAAGATGGTACCTATAGGTAGATATATTTTTATTCAGACACTTAGTCGGTTTTTTCTCGAGGCTGGTGGTATCTTTCATACGTCTGAAACAAAAACAAAATGTATTAAATACTTACAGAGTAGAGAAAACTGAAAAGACGTGTACTCTTCACTTGTTCGTCTGCTGCAAAGTCAATCCTACCGGCTGCTACGATGTAGGTAGGTATAGAGGAACTTATATTTATAGTCAATTTTGTCACCGCGGTCAAGATCTCTTTGTTAGATAAAACTAGTTATGTTACGGATATGGAATTTCGGTTTCGGTTTCGGATACGGATATTTATTTTTTTATATCGGTTTCGGTTTCGGATACGGATGTGAAAATATTTCGGATTATCCGGTAGTTTCGGATAGTTTCGGTTACGGATATTAGATTCTAGGAATTTCATAAGAAATAAAAAAAATAGATAATAAAATGGTTTTATTTATATACCTAGAGGAGGACGATGGGTGAGAAGGATGACGTCATAAACACCTCTACATTGAGCTCAGAGAGAGGACCAACACTTTGGTCACAGTTCTGTAAGCGGTTTACGGAACGCAGCCAAAAACAACTTGTCGTAACGTGTTTCATTTAGATTTTTAGATACCGCCACTATCCGTAACTATCCGAAACATTTATTTCGGTTTCGGTTACGGATATGGATATCCTTAACATCCCTAGATAAAACATTATTATTAGTTGCCTAGACACACTATACCTATTATTTATCTAAATTCTCATATATATTGTAAATTCTAGATTAATGAAGGTAATATAATAAATCGGATCAGAAGCCTTGGCGTCGAACGAATCAACTTACTTCATGAAAAAAAATTGCAATATTTTTGTCGGTTATAAAGAATTAAAAAATTGGCTACTTGCATTTGTAAAATTTCCTGGTCGAGCTTTTTGAAGCTATAGATAGTCGCTTGCACATTGATCATTCGTGACATGGCACGATTAATTAAGAGCCTTTTATTTAGGTATTGCCTATTGATATGATAACAAAACTTATACCTAGTCCGGAAGATTTTTTAAGCAATCATCTGAATTAAAACATAGTAGATGCCTAAGTACTTAGGTAGATACATGTGAGAACCGCTAAATATAGAGTTATACTTACATATAAAAATCGATGTGCGAACGACTTTTTCTAAAAAGGTACTGCCTGGAATTTTGACCGGTTATAGCTACCTGCTTAGCGACGGCGGCGAGTGTGTCGGCCATCCCGCGGCCGGTCTGCTCCACCATCCCGCGGAGGACCGACTCTGGCTTCTGCAGCAGCAGGTGCGGGTGCGAGAACTCAACAATCCGACCCGCGTCCATTACCAGTATCTGTTTTAAAAAACGCAGTTTTAGCAAATACTTGTTCTCTAGTTTAAACTAAGATACATCCTACTAATATTATAAATGTGAAAGTTTGTGAGGATGTATGGATGGATGGATGGATGTTTGTTACTCTTTCACGTAAAAACTACTGGATGTATTTGGATGAAACTTTGCAGTAATATAGGTTATACATCAGAATAACACATAGGATACTTTTTACCGCGAGAAAACATCTCATTCCCACGGGAAACCGACTTCCACGCGAACGGAGTCGCGGGCGGCCACTAGTGAAAGCATATTTTGATCTGATAATCTAACTAAACCGATCTATAGTATTCTTTGTTTTTTAAAAAACCAAAATATCCTACATAAGTTATATGGACGATATTTTGATATGCACTATAAAGTATTGGATCGAGTCAATAACCTCGATGCACTCCAGACGACATAGCAATAAACCACCAATTACTTTACATTAGTAAAGTAATTTTTATTTAACATCTCTATAATAGTCAAATCCTTTAATTTTTTTTGAACAAAATTGTCAGTACAAATCTCAAAACTTACTATTGGGGATTCTTACTCACTTTATCAGAATCCATGACAGTATGAAGCCGGTGAGCTATAGTAAGTACAGTGCATTCTGCAAACTTTTTCTTTATAGTGGTCTGAATGAGAGCGTCTGTTCTGAAACCAAATTCTTACATTTTATTTGATTACCATCAAACCATATTCTCATGAAATAAAAAAATTGTGGCGCCTTATCCGGTAGAAGTAAATAAATGCGGGCTAAACCGAATAGGTATCGGTTTATTTTGAACGTACTGCGGGTCGACATTAGCCGTGGCCTCGTCCAGCACGAGCAGCTTGTTCCGCCGCACGATGGCGCGCGCGAGGCACACGAGCTGCCGCTGCCCCACGGAGAAGTTGCCGCCACCTTCAGATATATGACTGGTCAGCCCCGAAGACAAATCCATCACTGCTTCCTTAAGCTTTACCTATAATGAAATTTGTCTTTGCATGTACCTATTATGCAGTTTTAATGGCGCATGTACCTTCTATTAAAATACAATTGTAAATTCGACCATTGATGTCATTGCTCCTTATCGTGCTAGAATATTTAATAGTTGACATTAGCGGTGAGTTTCTTGAATTAATAAACACAATAAAATAAGTCCATATTTATATCAAGTAAAATACAGACCGACAAAACAGACTCACAACTTTTAGATCCATTTCAACGTAGAGTAAATTTCAACGTAGTTAACTTCTAGATCTTTACGAAACATAAATTAATGCATAATAAACAATTTGGATTCTTAGGGAGTCACTCAACAAATAATGGCAGGTGCTGAATAAGTTACAAAACATTTTCAATGCCTGGGAGTCGTAAGACGCTCTGGGTATTTTTTGTGGCTTGACGAAGATGTTTGATTGTGTCCACCATGATAGATACGTTGGCCATGATAGTAATATGGGTTCGTAGAGAATAGGAGTATCTCAAGGTTCAATTCTGAGACTATTTCTATTTTTAGTTTTCATCATAATATTGTATTGTTTGATGACAATATTTCTATTTATAATGGTTTAGTGGTTAAATAGTCTCACTTTAATGATAAAAATATAAATGTTTTAAATTGAATAAGATTTAAAAAAACAGTTCCGAGATATTTTTTCGCCGGTTTTTTTTCCTTAGTCTATCTGTTTTAACTTGAGTCAAAGTAAAAAAAAACTGACATTCATCAAAATTTGAACATTTAATGTTCAACTTATAACTTACAAGCGACCCGACCACGCTTTGCAATGGTGTAATTTTGGCCGACTTGCTCACGAAATATAGAATTATTGCTAACTTAAAAAAACTTTTTCTAATTGTTCTTTATTTACAAATTTAAATGAGTAAATTCCCTAAAAGATGACGAAAACCGCATTAAAATCCGGAGGAGTTAGCCGCCAAACATACAAACAGACACAAATAGTGACTTGGATTTATACTATGTAATGATGATAATGATGATAATGATAATGATGAGGAACTTTTTTTATTTAGTTTATTAACGAGCTTATTTTTTTTACTTGCCTACATTCTTCTTTTTTTATTTCATTACATACTCTTTACACACAACGTGTCATCGTGGAATCGCCTAGTCAAAGGTGCGAAGAGCATGGATGTTCTATCCTTGTTTCTAAGAACCTTAGACCTTTATTAGCACTCAAAGTCATTTGATACCTCCTCAAGCGCCGTCCACAGCACTTGGTCAGGGAATTCACCGAAGGGGTCCAGATTGTGTCTCATAGTGCCGGAGAACAGAACCGGTTCCTGCGGGATAATGGATAACTGCGAACGTAAATCGTGTAGTCCGAGAGACAATATAGAATGACCGTCAATTACTATGTCGCCTTTAAGATTCGTCAATCTGTAAAAGTGAGAAGCGCTTTGTAAACAAATATATTAAACGCGACGAGTGACTTAAATTTTTTGTAATGATTATTATTATGCTAACTTACCTAAAAAGAGCATAAATAAGGGAGCTTTTTCCTGCCCCTGTTCTGCCTACAATCCCGATTTTTTCTTTTGGCAATATCTTAAAGTTGAGATCCTTCAAAACGGCTGGTTCTTCAGGAGCGTAGTGCAAATATACATGTTTGAATTCTATTTGCCCTAATTCCGGCCAAGACTGCGGCGGCTTTTTTGATATCTCCGACTCCAGAGGTGGTTCTAATTCAACTTCCGAGTACTCCTTAATCCTAAAGAAAAGGAAAACTGGTTATGATGAATTTAATAAGAAGCCAAACCCTTAATAGCTTTTAGGAATAATAATAATTAAAAAAGTATTCAAAGTAGGAATTGTGAAGGTACCTCTCAACACTTGTCATCTGATTTTCCAACTCGGCAGATTGTCTCATTCCCCACTGGAACATCCCAGTGAGACCCATCGCCTGAGTAATTGCGAGACCGACGTTGCCACTGTTCTCATCTGAAATATAATAATAATATATTATTATTATAATACCCACCTATTTTCTAGCCTTTCTCTCAAATATTTTTTTGAAAAATACCTTGATTGAAGATGAGGAAAGAGAGTGTGACAAGGGCGATGTATATCACACAAACCAAATCTAACCAGAAACCAAACGCTCGAGAACTGGCGATGAACAGATACCTGAAAATAATAATCAAATCAAATCTTCAAACGAAACTGGCCCAAAAACTTTACTGACACATTGTTAAAATGAAAACTGGGGTTGGTAAAAAAATATACTCATTACCATGCAGAACTATGTAAATCCTGGTGGTTATCGAACTCTCTGATGAGTGCTTCCTGTGCTCCGAACGCTCGGATGGTGGTGATGCCTTGCAGCGACGCGTTCAGGTGAGAGAATACCGGACTGCGAGCTGGAAGCATTGTATACGTAGGTAGTTCTAATTGTTGATTACTGTTGTCGTTAACCTTAGTCCAGCAATTGTTGATAAAATAAGAACTTATTGAATAGATTAAAGATGCTAGGTCCAGATTACGGGGAGTGTGACTTTTTTCTTTGATCTACCTATTTACCGCCACATGCATGACATAAGTTAGCGAGAAGTTAATCAAAGTATAAGAAATTTATTTAAAGTAGACTCACTTACACCCTCGAGCCTTTTGATACATCGGGAAGTGGGTAGATAAACGATCCTCAGCAAGTAAAACACCAACACGATGGCAAGTGTTGGGAGCAAAAGCCAGTAATTTACAATGCCCACCACTGTTACAATGCCGATTAAAGACAGTCCAATCTACCGGACAAGGAAATATAAAATAGTTACTTCTTCAAGTTACTTAACATTGAATAAGCTACGATAAAATTGTATTAACCTACTCACCTGTAAAACATCTAATAAGGCCGGAGGTAAAATTTCATCTACAGATCCCATATCCTTCGAGAACCTGTTGAGGATCCTTCCAGAAGGATTCGAATGGAAAAACCTCATCGGTGCTCGAACGATGGATGAGAACATGCCGTTGTGCAGAGTTGTTGATGCACGCATTGCCAGATTGAAGAACATGAATGAACGAAGTAAAGATATGAACACCAATGAGGCCATTATACCTAGGAAATAAAAAACTATTACCTACGGTAACAAATTAACAATAATCATTAAACTTAATTAAGGTCTATTGCCGCTTAAGGTAAGCATTAATCAAACATAGGTACAAAATTATATAAAGTTTATAATTTAAAGTAAAAATTCTAAAGGTAGTAAACAAATATTCTATTTTTTTATACTGAACGTTATATGTGAGAAAAACTTACCACAGTAAACATACATGCAGTCATATCTTGAGAGGGAGGAGTTAATATTGTGTGTATTATCTATGTACGATTTCGTCATGTTAAAATACATTTCTATGTCGTCGTCTGTGGTGTTCTTTTCCATTTGGTGCAGGATGTTAGCGGAGTAGGCTTCTTCTTGGTTAACCCTTAGAATATAAGATTCAATTTTAAGGTAGACGTAATTATTTCCATTATTGAAAAATAAAGCAAAAAGAATAAGTAAATCAAGTAATTTCAGAATGTAAAAGTCAGACATAATACCAATAAATAATCACCAGTAGCTTATCCACCAATCTGAGGCCGACCCTAAGACCTGTGCAAGTACAGCAATAAACACCATTAGCGTGATGATTAGTGGGTGTCCTGTTGCTTTGAGGTATGCCGTGTAAACTTTGCTAGATACTGCGCCAGTCGATCGTTGCTCAGCCTCTTGAGGAGCTGTAGCTTTAGCATCGTTGTCCTCTGAACTCAACTAGACAGTAAATACACATTTTATTAAGGAGATGATGATTTATAATAATAGAAACCCGCTTGTTCAAAGACTAAAGAGTGAAGAAAATTTTAAAATTTCTTTGGTTTTCAACAGAAATTGCGTCACTGGTCTAACTGAATGTTAAGTCTACATTTAAATCCCAAAAATATTTCTTAATCATTAAACAACTACAATAATACTAACAGACATTCAAACAGACACATGCTTTAAACTTCTTATAAGTGGGTACATCATTTATTGTAATCAACAAGAATAATTAAATTCTGAATACATCTCACCGAGTTTTTACTTTTCTGCCTCGGAATACTGCCAGTATTCATATCAGGTGACAGTTTTTCTTCCTTTGTTAGTTCTATTTTATTCTCTTCCTGTTCCTGTTTCCGTGTCAACAATGATGCAAAGTCCAGCCCTGATGCACTCAGAGTCGCGAAATCACCAGACGCTGCAATTGTGCCGTTCTTAAGAATTATTATCTGTGATGGAAAAGTTTGCATTGAACACTTTAAGCCAAGTAATTATTAAAAAGATCTATTCAAGATTTTTCCTTACCTGGTCGACATCTCTAAGGAACTGCAGCTGGTGTGTCACAAGTATCCTAGTGGAGTTCCCCAAGTATCCAACAAGACAAGACTCGAATAGATGTCGTCCTACGTTAGTGTCCACGGCAGAGAGGGGATCGTCCAAGAGGTAGACATCTGCTCGTTTGTAAACCGCTCGAGCAAGGGATATACGGGCCTTTTGTCCTAAACAATTTTTTATTAACTCTTATATTTAATTTGATATTTAAAGGAAAACCGTACTTTTCTGTATTCACATGAGAAGAAAGCTATTGCCTACCTCCAGAGAGAGTGACACCTCTTTCCCCGACCATGGTCATGTCTCCATGTGGGAACAGCTGGAAGTCCCGGTCGAGGGCGCAACGACGAACCACCGCGTTGTACCGCGGACGATCCATTGCCTGCCCAAACAGGATGTTCTGACGAATGCTGCCTGGGTGGAATGAAATGGGTTCGGGTATTTAAGTTTAAGTGTTTTGAAAGTTTTTTCACAATTGGCTCATGACTAGTTGTAACTAAGTTCTCCCCCGGTCTATTTTGTGATGCTTACAATATGTTAATATATCCAAGCCTACAGTTAGTTTAGGGTCACCACACAGTTTTGGTGTAATAGTCTAATGTTTATGTGAAATTACGAATCTTGTCTCTATAGCGCTCAACAACACAACAACAGTTACCTATATATCTAATTTAGTGCATTTGTTCTGAACTTAGGCGCGTACAAAAATTTCAGTTATATATTAATCATCGTTTTATCATTTATTTAAGAACGAAGAAAGGAGTCAGTAAGAAGCTAACATAAATTAAAAAAAAAAAAAACCCGACCTGCAAACAACCAAGGCTCCTGACTTGCATACGACACTGTTCCTCCAATATGAACGCTACCGGAGAGTAGCGGCAGTTCTTTTAGAAGAACATGAAGTAATGACGACTTGCCGCAACCGACTGGACCAATCACTGCTGTTATCCTGGGAAAATTAGTTATTACAGGACTAATAAGCATAAGTTACTTGTAAGTCAGACTTGTAAGACTTATAAGTTATTTGTAGGACTGTTAAGCAGTTTGGTCCAATTTTTCAGGGTTCAAATTTTCAATTAAGCTCAAATTTAGAAATTCTTTATCTTCCTAAATATGTCTGAAAGTAACTATATATATCTATATAGAGTATAAGAATATCTATAAATTTGTTTAAACTTAATCAAAAAGTGGTCTAAGTACATACTTGCCAGGCTTT
Source organism: Emmelina monodactyla (assembly GCA_916618145.1). Lineage (NCBI taxonomy): Eukaryota > Metazoa > Arthropoda > Insecta > Lepidoptera > Pterophoridae > Emmelina > Emmelina monodactyla. Next base: position 5,409,464 of record OU745304.1, on the reverse strand, counting down.
ATGGTTAAGGAAATATCAGTGAGGGTGTTCTCTGTATGGGATTGTATCCATTTAGTGGAAGCTTGTATTAAACTAACTCCTACAGAGTTGTCTTCCAGGAGATTTACATTTTTATTTTCATTCTTCTTTAGAGTAGCTAGTGATACATCGCCTAAAAGAATTGCTATAGTTAATTTGTGCTCGTATTTATTTTGTTACGTAGACATATGAGATAAGTTTCTCACCGTTTCCTTGAGGTATATCTCCATTTACGTTGTCAGTCAATGCAGCTATTGCCTCGATTTTCTTACGTGATTTTTCTTCCCGAATTGTTTCTTCCTTAGACTTCCCTGCTACTTGAATTTCGGCAAGGCCAGGCACTGGTTTACCTGTGTCTTCATAAAGCATAAAACTTTGCAACCGGCGAATAGATATTCTCGCTTCGGCAATTTGGGCGATGCCTAGAAATAAGAATGACCTCGTTGCTGACAAAATATTGTTATTAAGTTGTTAAGGTGAACCGACGGAAATAATAATTACATAATAACAATTTACAATTTAATGTTTGCGCCATAATCAGAGGCGTAAACACTGTAATCATACTTATGTACCTACATAGCAGGTCGTACATAAATATTTATTTTTATTTTAAATGTTACCTACTCATTTAAAAACAAGTATAATAATAGTTTCATAGAAACATTTTGGTAACTTTATTTTAGTTGTATTGGTTGTAGTATTCATATGTAATGAACAGATCAAACAAACACTGTTTAAAACTAACCGTTTGGGAAAAACACCGTCATGGTTTGCCTCAATATATTGTAGTAACTGGCGATAACGAATACCTGTCTCGCGTTGATTGTATCGTGTTTCAGCACGTATGCCAGTATTGAGAAGAACAGGCAGATCCTCGTTGTGAACATGACGAGGGAAATCAGCACTCCTCGGATGTATGAGATCGCTCGGATCTGGTTGATTTCCCGTCTGAAATGATAGGGCTTGAGTTGTGCTATTACTTTATATTAATCGTAAGCCGAACTAAGGTTGATTAGATAATTTTTAAGATTTTCATGGACAAACTTTGTGGAAGAGCAACGCACTTTAAACTTGTTTATGTAGGTAGTAAGTACGAGTTAAGGAAACATTTTGCGTTAAAAGTAATAATTAGGATAATGTGCTTTTTAACTGTAGCTTAGCTTTGTAAAAGGGTATTCGTTTATTAGTACTTTCTAGCATTGGCAACAAGATCAGCGAAAGGGTTTTCCCAAGTGTACATCTTGATGACTTGGATTCCTGATAAGATCTCATTCATTAGACGCACTCTCTCATCTGTCCGCAAGGCCGTCTTTAGACGAAGCACCGAAGTTCTCTTCCCGAGATATGCTGAAAGAAATAAATACAAAAGTTGATAGAGGTTCTTTTCTTTCTTTCCTACTTATAAAAATACCTACAGTGACTGAAGAGTAGTGTCTGAAGTAAGAACCAAATGAAAATTAACGCTCTGAATAAGTATGTAATTGCAAAATTGCCTGTTTTCTGCCTTGCTGTCAATGGCTGCAACTTCTGTAAAGTACATCTCTTACATCTACGTTCTCTGTATCAGTGGAGTTCCACTGTGTGCGCTGCGCGGAACCATGGGATCGCCCTCTTACCATGTACTTACTCTAATGTCTAAACCTTACCTTGTAATGGTATGAACGCTAACATAAAGGCAACGCCTACGACTGCTGCCCACTGGATCTCCTGCCACATCAAGTAAGTCACCATCACAGTAGTCAGGGGTCCTATCCATAGCGAGTGCATGAAGGTGGTTGCTATATTCAACCTGTTAACATCATTTGACAGCAGATTTACCACTTGACCAACCGTCGTCTCCCCAAGGGCAGTTTTTGACAGACGTAGAGACTGCAACACATAAAATAAATTGATCGTTTTAGATTACATAAGGTTTCCAGAGGGCAATATTTATGAATATCTTTCTAATTTGATGTATTTTCATGTACTAGGCCGCTGTGTGAACTCTGAAGATAAGAGTAATTATTATCATATTAGGTTAATGTAACAGGCGCACTTGGCAAATATTATAGATTGCACGTTGAATAACAGATAAGTAACACAGCTGTTATAACGAGAAGGAGTGATAAACACATACCTACACTTTCAAACTGCTTTTGTAAAGAAGAAAGAATAGTTGGAATCGTTAAATTGATGTTAGTGGCGAAATGTGGAGAGTTCATAAAAACGAATTAAAAGAAAACGTTGTCGCGACTTATTGCGAGATATTGCACAAGTAATATCCACTAAATTACTTAATGTATTGAAAAACCGTTTATCATTGAAATAGGAAGTTCTCTGAATGACATAAATTATCATGTTGCACTTGCAGTTATCGATTTGTGGTTAAAATAACATCCTTCCATACATCAACTTTTTACTAAGTAACACCGTTGATGTCTCTACATGACAATGTATGTTTACAAAATCCATAAATCATGCATTATTTGCCCGTCCAGTCACCTTCCTTACTTCAATGACCGTGTCGTATTAGTAAAATGGTTTTAACATTTAAATAGTTGTGTAATTCTTTTATCTACCTTTCTGTAAATAAGTGAGCAGCAGGCGACCCTGAATTTCATGCCCAAGTGGAGAACAGCTAGCATGTAGGGGTGTACTAAAAATACGTTCAAAGCCGCGCAAAGAACTATTCCACCAGCGTACCAGTAGGCTTGAATTCGCGTCACCGACTTCTGCCCTGGTGTGTAGTACTCCACAAGCATGCCTATAAACATTGGCTGGACGAACCTGAAACAAAAAAAAAAATTTTTTCTATAGTTTGACCTTAGCTATTTTTAGGGACGGTATCCTGAAGACAGATGGATTGAAGACTGGGGAATAGAGCGAGATACTACTATGAATAATTTGTAAACTACCAAGAATGACATTGGTTTTGTTATTCAAATTTTTTCAGGTCACTACAAATTTGCTTCGCCTTCGTGTAGTCGGTTTCGCTCAACACATTTGCATCTCTTAATGCAGATGGGTACTCTTCTTTTAAAGTAGCCGTTTGTAGATTTCAGCGTAAATTCTGATTCCTAACGCATTTTTTAAATTGTTTTAACAGTCTATATCCCATCAACTTAGCATAGGCCTCACACTAATGCTATGAAGTTTTAACCCAACCACAGAAAACCGACGTGAAGTAGGGACGATGTTCCTGCGTTTCGTTCGGTGAGTGCGATATCCGGTGCCCAATTTTTTCAAAGGCTAGCAACGCACCCTCAATACATTTGAGATTGTGGGTGTATATGGGCGGCGGTGATCACTAACCATCACGTGACTCGCATGCTCGTTTTCTAGCTTCCCTCATAAAAAAAAAACCTAGTTTAGCCTACCTTACGCCACATTCCATGACTACAAGAATGACCCCATACAGCATACATTTGGCCGCGTACGCCTTCATGATGACGCGCAGCAGGCTCGGCGTGCGCTTGTGTCCCGCGCGCGCCACCTCCTCCTCCCACAGGCGGGCGAAGTTGTCACCCAGTTTACCTGCAAATAAGCCTTTATTATTAAGTAGCTTTTGTCCAACAAAATAAAGTATGAGTCAGCCTTTATTATTAATTAGCTTTTGTCCAAAAAATGTAGTATGAGTCTAACATGTAGGTAACTCCTAAATGTGAAACGTATAATTTAGTAGCTTTTCTTCAAAAAATTTAGTAGGTAGGTATGAGTCCAACATGTAGATAATTCCTAAATGTAGGTTTCCACGATTCATCAGCAACAATATCAAACTGAACATATTTTTTTAATATTTTAGTAGGTACTTACTTATCCCCAGTAAGTAAGTACCTATTAACTTTCGAGAGATGCAAATTTGAAAAAATACCTACTACCTTCTACTTACTCATTTTTAAATTCGTTTCTGGTAGAATGAACATTATGTTCTAAACATATGTTCTAAGATTATATTACACTACTAACTTGAAGTATGTTCATCAAGAGGCTCCGGCAAATCGCCTTCCTCCATCTCTCTCTTCAATCCGCTCCAGAATGTTGGTAACAGCCATCTACGAGTAAAATCATTTTTTTGATAAGAAACAAGCATTACTCCATCATTAAAATGCAGGATTGTTGTTGCAAAATTTACCAGACTGAAGAAGGAAATGTCTAAAAATGATCATAATTGGTCCGTGTTCATAATTGGTGCACATACCTTACCTACTTATGTAACTCTATAAGAATATTTTTTTTTGGTTAATTAAAAACATTATTTTAATTATCTTAACAGTAAAGTTTGATTCGTAACATCGCATAGGTAGGTACTTATGTTATTATGGGTCGATTACCAATGTTGTTCAAATTTAACCAGCCGTTTTTAGTGAATGAGTTACAAACATAAAAAACTTTAAATCCTTTCCTTACTATATCCTTCTAACACCCTATCCTATCCTACTAATATAACAAATGTGAAAGTTTACCACTTTCATTAATACTGTAAAGCTTTGGGTGCAACCTATTACTGAGTAAAAAAGTAGGTAAGTACCTACTTGCTTTTAATTAAGTAGGTAACTATTTATTTATTTCTTAGGAATGAATACCAAAAATCTGGTTAAAAAGTGTTAATCTATATCAACCTTGAACAAAACAGGCTGTTCTATAAATAAGTATCTACTTAATTGAGTAGGCATAGGCAGATTAGATTTATGACAGCAGTAGTGTGCTATTAGGTATTCAGATTATTTAAATAGGGCCTTCTGCCGAACAATACATGTTAACGATTCCAATCTCTTTTACGAACCCTTCCAAAAGAAGTGGAGTTAAGGCACAAGAAATGTAAATATTTGTTTTTAAAATGTTGTTCCCACGGTGCGCGGTTTTTTTGTGTCAACAAATTATCAATACAGCAATAAGCATCAATTTAAACAGCCGATATACACTGGCTTACTAAGCTTTAATCATAACATAGCGTAAAGTAAAAAAAACTTACGCAAAGGTAATCGCTGACAAAGGACTTGCTTTTGCCCTTTGATTCAGCGGACGACTCTTCCTTTCAATTGATTCCATACTTATTTGTTGATACTGAAACTGAATAGTATCATCGCAAAGTTACATTGCTCAAACACCAACTTCCCCCTTATTCATAAGTATAAACTAACTAGTGGCCGCCCGCGACTCCGTTCGTGTGAAGTCGGTTTCCCGTGTGAATGAGAGGTTTTCCCGCGGTAAAAAGTACCCTATGTGTTATTCTGATGTATAAACTATATTACTGCAAAGTTTCATCCAAATCCATCCAGTAGTTTTTACGTGAAAGAGTAACAAACATCCATACATCCATATATACTTACATACTCACAAACTTTCATACATATTTATAATATTAGTAGGACTATACACATAGGTCCATACCTAAGCTAAACAATGGTTTGTCCCAGACAAAAATAACCGCATGCAGATAACTTAAAAAGGGCATCCCTAACAAAAATCTAACTACATAATGAAGGTTTTAAATATTATATGTAAGTGAATAAGGGGGCCAATAGTTGTTAATTATGTAAGTAATATCTTAGTAGGTACTTACCCAAATTTTTAGTTAAAAACTCTATAACCAATTAGGTAGGTACAACAACTTTAGGTCGACCACCGTTTCCTTAATCCACCAATATTGCACATAGAAACGTTCTGCCTAGAAGTATAGACAAACGCGAATAAATTACACGATATGAATAAACCAATTAAATGTCAAATGAGTTTTGTTTGTACATTGTAGCGAGCGGTAGACGCGCCTGTTTCATTTACACTGACTCATTGACGGATTGTTTGGTATAACGCTGTTTGTACTGTAGGTTAGTAAGTAGATATATGGACACTGGTTTTACCAGCTGGGTTCATTACCGTTGTATTTGAAGTTGTACTTAGTTGTTTTTCGTACTGATTAATGTTAACTTGTAACCTACCTATAAAAAGAAGCTGTCGCTTGGCCGAATATTTTTAATAAAATAGCTACTGTATTTCATGAACTGTCTGGAGGACTATGATAAAGATAGAATCTAACTTCGGAACAAAGGGAGATGATTGAGATGAATAAAATATATAAAAATACCTAGTACCACAGCTAGTACAGACCTACCTAGGTACTTGGTAATGCTAATAAGAGTAATGTTGCATAAAATGAGGGTTTTAGTTACTATTTATTTAAACTGTGGCTCAAACCTAGAACAAGTAACATTAGGTATAAATAGGTACTAATAAAGCTTGGTTTAAAGTTTAAGTACTTATATGAACTTTCAACTACATAGGTTACGGATACGGATTATCTTGGTTGCGTATTTTTGTTGAATTGAAAATGCAACTCTGGCAAATAAATACTTATTTTATTTTACACAGCAATACCTAATGGCTTTAGGTATTACAAACAAATAATTATTGCAGATGAAAATTGCTGTTCCCAATTGCTCACACATCATCATGTCAGCTTGCCGACCGTAAATAGTATTCTTTATGTAACTATTGAAATAAGTTAGATTATCCTTGCTTCTTGTTAAATTAATCTAAAATCGATTGTTTAAAGTCTTTTAATACCTAAGTGGTCATCAAATATGACCTCTAAACTCTAAAAATGAATATTAAATTCTCAAACAAACAATATTAGCGCACTTTACCCTAAAATATTTTTGCCTGCATAAGCTAACGACATCTCTTAGTTTGTTTTGTATAAATGATATACGAAAGCATCATATACTTTGAAAAGTTGTTGCAGTTAGTTACTAGATGGCGCAAGGGCGGGATAAAATATAAAACTTGCGAATTTTGGGTTTGGTAAGTTTCTTCTGCAAATAATAACATCAACGTTAATGCGTGTAAATAATTTAACAAACCATTTAAAAAAACCTTCTTGCTAAATACAAGTAAAATCCTACTAATATTATAAACGTGAAAGTTTATGAGTGAGTATGTATGGATTGATGTTTGGATGTTTGTTACTCTTTCACGTAAAAACTACTGGACGGATTTTGATGAAACTTTACAATAATATAGGTTATACATCAGAATAACATATAGGGTACTTTTTACCGCAGTGAAATTTTTAATTCCCACGGGAAACCGACTTCCATGCGAACGGAGTCACGGGCGGCCACTTTTACTATAGTAAACCATAAATGCACCAACTATGGACAGTAAAAGCATTATTTTTTCCGTTTTCGCTTTGTAATTTTTTCATCTTACCTACTTTACTTCCATGGTTTTGAATGTCAGTAGGTAAGTAAAAAGTGTTTTTAGGACCAGTAAGTAGCAGTAACTAAGTTCGATTAAATTACGTTAAATTGGTTGCTTATAGGCAAAATATGGAAACAAAATCGTGCTTCAGGTGGACAAATAAGGGTTAAATTCCTTTTATATCTAAATTTAAAAATAAACAAGTTGGCAATTACGTCTTATAAAATTACGACATAGGTATCCTATACCCTTTCCCCCTCACTATCTTATAATCTAAATTGATTTACTGCATTCGTTTTCCATAAAGCAATAAGCCCCGAATTAAGCGGGTTGTGGCATGGCGATCATTGATCACATTACGTCAAATGAAATGTTTATTAAAAACAACGCATCCCCGGAGGCGCCCGCGACGCATCCCTCGCGACGGTTTGTTGACACACTGATTTAACTGTTAGGGTTGCCTCAATACTTGGGTCGACGACATTTCGGACACAAAAAACTCGGACACCTTGGCCAATGTATGGATTTTCAATTTTAATATTTTTTTATACCATACATTGGCCAAGGTGTCCGAGTTTTTTGTGTCCGAAATGTCGTCGACCCCAATAGGTACTTAATTGATACTATATTTTTTTCTACATCGTACATCTCAACAGTCACTGATCACTTGATATACCTTTAATTATTAAATTACTTAGGCGTTCATTACTGTTGAGTCAATCGTTGAGTTACCAAAAATATACTAATTCATATACCTACTTATATTTAATTAAGTTTTCTATGAATCTTTGTAGTACCTACCTATGGTTCCTCTAGTTTAGATTGATGATTTATATGAAAAAAACTAATTTCCTGTTTAGAAAAAATGGCTTTTATAAAGTATTTTCTAGAAATATTTATTATTCCGACAAAAAAAAGAATTACAAATCCGTTCAAATAAAAAAACCAACTCTTTCTCTGTGTGCCAACCCTACTACTCGTAGTTTAAATTCTCGCCGTAGACTCCCTCGCGAAATCCGTTTGTTTTTTCCCCTACGAGTGACTCCTGTAATCCTAGTCGATAGAATTAATAAACTTTGTCGTATATCATTAGATAAAGCTGTGAATACTAAAGCAGATTCTGATTATACCCAGGATGGTAACGCTGATTTTATTAAACTAAAAGAGATTAAGCTTTATTATTTTTAGTTGTTTACCAAGCTTCCGAGACTAAATTGGTTAAAGATAGTTGCTCAGCTTGCTTTATTAAATGTAAGACAAGATTAACTACGACGGTGCTTGGTTAGGTTCCTTTTCTTAAGTTAATTAACAGACTTTGCTATGTAAAACTTGTAAATAGAAAATAAAGTAAGTAAATGTTAGTATTTAAAGAAAAAATGTGTAAAACATAGTATATCATAGCAAAAATAATAATAATGTTATACGTACACATCACGCTCAAGCATTGCAATGTCAGTCTTCACATATGAGTTATTTTTGACACACACTTATTTGCATACTTTAAATCTATGGAATCATTTCCGAAAGCAAATATAATAGCGTGGTAAAGAAGAAGTAATAGGACATACATACAAACAACTTTGTTTTATACACAACACTATGAGCAGAAGATAACACAACAAAACAATCAACAAGGCCAATCTCTCCCTTGTGACTATAATTACATTTGGGGTAAGTATATAAGTGACAAACTTAAATAATTGAATAAGTGACGTAGCCTGTAGGTTATTGGAAAAATAGTGTAAGCACCTATCGTTTGTTTAATTAATTTAACTAATCGGATATTCACGAACAAGTAGCTACGTATCTATTAGCTATGTGGGTACCACGCATTTACGCATCACTACATAGTATAAAACAAAGTCGCTTTCTCTGTCCCTATGTCCCTATGTATGCTTAAATCTTTTGGATTTGGAACGGATTTCGATGCGGTTATTTTTAATGGATAGAGTGATTCAAGGGGAAGGTTAACATGTATAATTTACATAGTATAGAGAAATGCGTTTTACTCCGAATTTAACGCGTGCGAATCGACGCGGGTAAAAGCTAGTGTTGTTATAAATGCAAAAAGACACATAGGCTATGTCAGTATTTTTTTTCACACTTAAGTATTCGTGTTTTTAAAATGCTACTAATAAATTATAAAATTAACTTTCACCAACTAAGAAGGTATACCTAATCTTATCTTCTCTTCTACCTGTGTTTTATTGCAACCGATAATCAATTTGAGCGTCACACAGAAGTGATCCTTTAAGTGGATAATAACATCCCCGCTGCATGCAGGCGGGCCGACCACGCCTACAAACATAAATACTTATTTATTTTCTGAGAACAAACCTTTAATTTTTATCCAAATATTTGTTAATTATACGTTCATCCATCATTTCTGCCAGTTTGGCCGTGATTAAAATGTTTTATGAGGGTTTACATCTTCTTTCGAAATCAATCACACGCGGTTTTGCATTAGTGATATTTTTCTGAATAATTGGAATATTTAGGTATGGCAGTATGGTCGTAAAATAATGATGCCACTGGTGAAAGTGTGTTTTCAATACCAAAGTGCTTTAGAGTTAATATACATTATCAACATGAAATGTTATGACAAGACTTTGAAGTTTACAATTATTCAGAACTGTACCTATCAGTTGTGTTAAAGTTTGTCCAGTTTCTCAAATCTACTGGAGTCGCTTACAGGCAGGGCCGGATCTAGGGGGGGGCAAGCCGGGGCCCATGCCCCGGGCGGCAAGCTCAGGGGGCGGCCAAATTCATTATTTACAAAAAAATAACATATTAATACCCACTTAATCTTGACCACGGAAAAAATAAAAGTTCAATTACAGAACTTTCACTCTTATTTTACTGTGGCCATATCAACTAGACCGATACTCAGGGACAGCATATGGAACATGTGACGTATTATTCATGTGGCGCCTCTTTAGGCGTATTTCAAAATGCGAACCCGTTCGCGCGCAGGAACGGAAATTATGACAAGGTCATAGATTAATTTGCTGAACAAAAAGCTCGAAAAGTAAATTTTAATTCATAATAATTGCAATTGAATACACCAATTTTATTTTTATTTTTACTATATAACTTTTTATTTTTAATCCTATCCTGTGCAGTGTATAAAATATACAGGGTGTTTGGTGGGTGAGTGCTAGTAACTATTTACTTCCACTTATTATATTGCATTTTGGTTCACGTTTAAGAATTTACAATATTTTTAAGATTTTCCTAAGAAAATCCCCAATTTTTTCATGAAAAGTCAAATATTTTTATATTTACTGTCTGACCAAACAAAAATAATTTTTATTTTTTAATTTTAAAGTCCAATACTGTCTTGTTCAGATGCAATCATAAATTTATACCAATCATCTCACAAAAAGTTACAGTGGGTTCATAAACTTCGTTGAACCAGTGGGGGTTTTTTTTATCTCAACTTTGCTATGAAAAAAAATAAAAACATTAACGAGTTTGAAAACTTTATTTGCTTTTAGAAACTTCTACAGCTAATATACTTTATATCGATATGCTTATGTAACTTAAATAGTTAGAAATCTCAACTAAAATAGTAAGTTAGTCCTCAAAGACGCCTGGTAAGGAAGGTACGAACACCTTCAATTACATATGTAGGTAAAGAGTTTTGTCTCATTCTAACAAATCTATGCCTATTGTTGTATCTATTTTGTGACCAGGCAACATTTCTCTTATTTGCTATTCTTATGTACTTATAAAATAATGATTTTATTTTCTGACTAACGATACGAACTAATACGGCCACCTAGTTGGGTACGGTCCTCAGTGCGTCGTGATCATTTTCAATACACTGTTTCCTTTAGGAGCCTCTCTCTAAGAAGACCTAGCAAGAAACTCGACGGGAGTCGGATCTGATAAGCGATGAAATCAATTTTGTTGAATATCGCACCTGCCGGTTTGAAAGGTGTATTTATAGGGAAAACTTAAGGCTGTTACCACAATCGTGACCACGGGGTCGGTAGCGAGCGCGGGCTGGAGGAAGCAGATTGTTCCCGACAGTAATCTTTTAACGTTCGAGTTCATTTTTTGGTCGCCTCTTGCGAAGGTCGCAAATAGCAGAATATTCTGCGGCTTCCACCACCAGATGGGTGGTGAGGGACGGAGTAAAAGGAACTCCTAGATTCAGTCTCCGTGAACCGGTTCTACATGACTTGCAGCTGGTGAAATGAGATTTGCTAGCATGCGTAAAAGTCACGCTACCGTTGGTCATGACTGGCTGATACGCTTATTTTCAAGCAACATCATACTCCAACTGTAGAAAAGTGTAGGTCATCGAAAATCTACGCGGCCCGAAGTCAAACGTGTGAGATAGCAGGAGTCCTTAATTCGAGGCAGGAAAGTGAAGGGAGAGTCAAATGAGATAGCATAATTGTTTAAGATTTGTTAGAATGAGACAGAAGTTTTTATCTACATAGGTAGTTGAACGGATTCGTACCTTCCTTATCAGCCGTCTTTGAGGACTAACTTACTATTTTAGTTGAGATTTCTAATTATTAATGTTACATTTGTAGCATATCAATATAAAGTGTAGGTATTAACTGAAGAAGTTTTTAAAAGCAAATGAAATTTTCAACTCGTGTTTTTTTATTTTTTGTCATAACAAAGTTGACATTACATTTTTTTCCCACTGGTTCAACGAAGTTTGTGAATCCACTGTAACCTTTTGTGAGATGATTGGTATAAATTTATGGTTGCATCGAAATAAGACAGTATTAGGCTCTCAATTAAAATTATTTTCGTTTGGTCCGAGAGTAAATTTAAAAAAAATGATTTTTCATGAAAATACCGGGGTTTTCCATAGGAAAATCTTAAAAGTATTGTAAATTCTTTAACTTGAATCAAAATGCAAATTAATAAGAAGAAGTCAATAGCTAATAGCCTCGCCTATACACCATTTTCTTTTGGCTACTCACCCAGCAAACACCCTGTATATCTTACGCGTTCATATCTATACATCTGTAAATAAACAGGCATAGCACGGAAAGAACAGCAAATGATGCATTATTTCCGGAAGGGCTATTTGTTAGTGGACATCTGATAACTGAAATTATAAAGATGATAAAGGTAAAAATAAATATTAGTGGTTGGGGGCGGCGTTTTCAGATTTTGTCCCGCCTAAAAAAAATTGAAGATCCGGGGCTGCTTACAGGCGCTTACATTATACTTAAGTGTAAGCCATTTTTAAATGTTAACGTCAAGAACTATGTGGTGTTTTGATTTTTCAATGTAGATTTGATACCTTAGTGCCATGGTAGAATCTATTCATTTTGCCCAAGCTTGTAACTAAGAAGCTAAGAAAATGAGATGTTTTTTAAGCCTATGTCAAGCCTCCATAAAAGTTTGTTCAAAATGTTCAAGATGAAATCATATAAAAAACTGAATTCATGAAACCACACTCTAAAAATCGCTTTGATAGGCCAAACCCAGTACAAACAACAAAACAACATTGAAATCAGAAAAAAACATGTGGTTCTCTCATAGACCGTGTCGAAAAGGGCAATGGAGCAAATTAAAAATATTGTAATATGTATCTATTTAGTATTATAAGCGTGAATATTAATTTGTGCGGCATTGTCCGACAATGGGCTATTGTCGGCTAAAAGAGAAAGGAATCGATGTGATGCCGATTGGTTTATTGGTAGTCACTCACTCAGCTGTTTTCATGTTACAAAACTACATAAAAAATGTAGGTATTGTGCAGGCTGTGGATTACGGCTCAAGAAAAGTGTTATTTCAAATAACTTGATTTCTAGACTTGATATAACAGTGAAATTAAAAAAATATAATACTCAAGTTTATCCATTTCTAGATAAATGATTTATAAGCGTGGACCTCTCTTAAGGAATATTTCAAAAGGCTGCCCAAACACTTCATTATTCGTGAAAAACGACGATCAATCATACGAAGGCTCGCAAAACAATAATCACATTATCATTCTCCCATAATAACAAATGTAGAACCGAAATACATAAAGAACCCGCTCGTCCCTTTTCTTTTTTTTTTTTTCAAAATATGAAGGTTTTTGAAAAACGACTCCGCGAAGCCACGTTTTGCCTGATCTCGACAATGTAGGTACACTTATAAATGTCTTTTATTTCTGAAAAGAGAACTTGACATATTGTTTAATGTTCATATTAAATTATTAGCCATCACGCCATTGGGCTCCATTGTAAATTATATGAGATTAAAAAAAAACACGCAAAAGCATCCTTGTGGATTTAAACGTGTTAATTATTTGTACCTGAAATCTTCTCAAAATAACTATAGAATAAACCTACTATACTAATCACAAACTTTGTAGACAGCATCATTAATAATTCCATTTTCGAATTTTTCGAATTCTTGTTTGTCATCCAGCTTATTAACCGTCATAATGTTTTTGTTTTGTTTTTGGAACAATTTAGTTTTGGCGCGCGGCCGTCGTCTCATGAACTTTACGTTTAAAACCTGCACGTTATGATACCTTAATGTGTCCAAGGAATGAAATATTGTTTGAGTTAATTAGTAATCAATAGTGGTTTTAACGTTCTCATAGGAGACCTCTCATTTATCAGTCCTGATTGCTTTTTTATGAAGGATTTGTTGTTTTGTCAACATGTAATATACATGTTTATAGATGCTAGTGGCTGAGTCAATTTTAACCTTCAAAAGGTTGGGTTCAAAACGTAATTGTTTTTGTAACTATTATCTGATTGGACCTTTATTTTAACGTAGGTACACAATTAATCTAATAAATGATTGTGGTGCACCTGAAACAATACAAGATTTTAGAGTACAAAGGTATAACCTGTTTAAATTTAATAATTAATCATACTGACTATCCATTTAAGCATCATCTGCAAAAAGACGCATCTAAATGAATAAATTTGGATTCCAGCGCGCGTGATCGATAGACTCGTAGATCGGATCTATAGATCATATCGAACTTGAAAATGGGATGCGTGAGTAAGACAAAATATAATTAATGATCACCGTTTGAAATTCGAATCGGTCCGGTGCAGACATGTTGGCGTCGATGCATAAACAAAAGGCAAAATGTTTTGTTTAATTTATTGTTTTTTTTTTGTTTTTTATGTAAAAGGTTCTACTTCGATTAATCATTCTTTGATGTATTGTAGCAGCTTTTGCGATGGCCAGCACTTCTATTGTTACAGTTGTATAATTCTCAACTTTTTTGAGGATCTTTAAAAGACTATTGCGCCACCTGTGCCTGGCTACAATAGAGTTTTTTTTGTTATAAAAAGTAAATTAGGTATTTATTCACACGTTAGTATTATGGTTTAATAAGTTATTTTTTTAAACAAAGTCCAGCTTGACAAAGCCTCAGACAGGTACCTAATCATAAAAACCTAATACTTAGTTAACAATGCCCAGAAACAAATAATATTAAGTTTAAAAATATTTTTTTATCCTGCAGTAAAATACCAAATACATAAATAAAAAATATTTGATATAAAAAAAATACATTTCAAATTGTTACTTATTGTGCACGGAACATAACTTTCTTATTAAACTAAGGCACTCATCCATCTATATCCCTTTATGGTAGAGTCAATTAGTCATTGGATTTAACAACAGATACTTATTTATTTCATAAAAAATAAAATATATTTGGTATTTTATTTTTACCCGACTATTAAGTACAATTTCTGAAAAAAAATCAGAATTCAGGAAACGACTACTAACATAGACAACCTAAATTTGTTGCGTTTGCACTTTAAACTTGATTCAATTTTTTAAATATAGATTTACCTGTTGGATTGTACCTATGTATATGATACAGTATGTAATTTTTGTTTGATAGTGTCCTATTACTTTCGTACCTACCTGTCTTATAAATTGGTAGGTAGCGCTTGTATTTCAACCCTTATTTTTAAATTATGACACCATTCTTGGAAACTGCCTCATCTTCTATTCGATATAAAGTTTGAACATTTATTGTTAAAAAAAAAACAAACGAATGCGACTCGCTCTGTTTTTTACATCTGACAACACCCAACTGTTAGTTTTTTTATATCATCCACAAAATTAAATTATACGATATAACTTTAATATGATAGGTAGTTTAATAATTTATTCTATTAACTGTATTTTAAATTTGGAGATTATTATCTGCTTAAACCTTTACGTTCCTAAAGAAATAGTGGCTCTTCCGAAGAAATTATCTCATTTGTTATTATTTATGTTTAGGTTACTACGTTTAGATTAGTTCCATGTCATTAAGTTTGGTTTCTCAAAATGGTGCATATGTTTTTTCAACGACTATTTACGCCAAAATCTTTTTTTTATGTGTCATAATGTAGGTAATCGCTGCTTTGATTTGTTGATTATGATTAGCTTTCTTAGCTTATTATATTATAGTCCGGTCAAATTAGACCAAATCTATACTAATATTATAAAGCTGAAGAGTTTGTTTGTTTGTTTGTTTGTTTGAACGCTCTAATCTCAGGAACTACTGGTTTGATTTTAAAAATTCTTTTTGTGTTGAATACACCATTTATAGGCAGGCTTTAGGCTATATAACATCACGTTGCAACTATAAAGAGCGAAGAAATAATGGAAAATGTGAAAAAAACGGGGAAAATTATTCATCCTTGAGAGCTTCCGTTGCGTGCGCTGCCAAAAAAGGGTTCTAGATACCAAAAATATATGTATGAAAGAATTAAGGGAACTTTTTACCGTGGGAAAACTTCGCATTCCCACGGGAAACCGACTTCTACGCGAACGGAGTCGCGCGCGGCCCCTAGTTACTTATAAGAAAAGCAAAACAAAAAGTCACATCAAGCTGAAAATCAGTGAAGTTGTTAAAAATACAATATATACTACTATTATAAAGCTGAAGAGTTTGTTTGTTTGTTTGAACGCGCTAATCTCAGGAACTTCTGGTTAGAATTTAAAAATTATTTTGGTGTTGAATAGACCATTTATCGAGGAAGGCTTTAGGCTATATAACATCACGCTGCAACTATTAGGAGCGAAGAAATAATGGAAAATATGAAAAAAACGGGGAAAATTATTCATCCTTGAGGGCTTCCGTTGCGTGCGCTTCGAAAACGGTTCTAGATACCAAAAATATATGTATGAAAGAATTAAGGGAACTTTTTACCGTGGGAAAACTTCGCATTCCCACGGGAAACCGACTTCTACGCGAACGGAGTCGCAAGCGGCCACTAGTTATAAATAAAATTTAGAAGTTACCAATCATTGCATTGCATAGATTTTTTTTATTCAAGGTCAAAGGTAAAAAAATTTTTTGCGAAACGGTAAGTTTTATCATAAACATAACTCGACAAGAATTGTATATCATAAAATAATCTACAAAAATGTATCAATACTTTTGTGGCGACCCAAAGTCGCATCACTAATATAATATATTTTGTATGGCAACCCTTTAATGATTGCAACACTGTCAATATTCAACCCGCTGATTGACTTACTCACTCATATTTTATGTTCGTCTCCAATTGTCGGTTTTCAAGTTGTAATTATCTGTTTTGTGTTGTGTAATAAATACGCCTATCAAATCCTAGTTGGATTATCATTGCGACGCCCCAAAACTGGTGACCACCGAAGTGATATCTACGCAAGCTTCGAATCGCAATATCGCAGCAAAATTACCGTCCGCCATCTTACGAACATTTTTGAACACAAAGATTTTTTTTTCTCAATCTGCCTACATACTTACTGGATTCAAGCAAAACTGTCTTTCACTGCACTCCTTCAAGCAACCGCTTTCCGATTTGAACTAAGAACTTTTCAACACCCAGTACCTACTACTCTACCTGTTCTGCATGTGGTATCTGTGCACCCTGGCCCGACTAACGTTTTTGCATGAATAAATTCCTGCATGGCATGCGACAAAGCGCATGCAACCTGCCCCCGCCACTGAAATCGGAGCAGCATTGGTTCAACCCCGGAGCATCTTGGCCCACAGTCGCTGAGGTAACAGGTTACCCTGTTTCAAGGTGTGTGAACTTTTTCTTTTTTTTTTATCGACGCTGCAAGTGGAACAATTCATAATAACACTGGTGTAAATTTGGTACTGTGTGTGTGTTCGTTTTTTTTATTTTATTAATAGTTTATTTGTTTTTTTTACTCCGGGACGTTGCATTCTCACAACTTAATTTTTTTTTTTTTTTATGATTGTTTACATTTTATACCTCATTTTCTTGTTAGGAATCCTTGTGTACTAGCTAACCTTTAGAACTAAATTAGTATCACACCACACTCCCACATAAATTATTCATTATTTCTGTATTTTAAAACTTTCTGCATTTGACAACTCGGACCATGACTGACACCAATCCTGTCCTACCTTGTAAATCGACTGTAGAACATGATGGTGATGCTGCTTGCAATCCTAATCCACCAAGTGAGCATGTTTTCATTAACAGGGTGTCTATCCGGACACCACCTTTCTCGAAGGACCGACCTACTCTGTGGTTTGCCAGCCTAGAGGCACAATTTCATATCAATAGTATTACCAGCGAAGTCACAAAATATCACTACACTGTTGCTCATTTAGACATAGACTGTATTAAGGAAGTTGAAGATATTGTATCCGCACCGCCTACTGACCAACCATTTACAAAAATAAAAACTGCCATTATAAATAGATTTTCTTTATCTTATGAAGAAAAAATTCGTAAGCTCCTCGAAAATGAGCCCATAGATGATAGGAAACCTTCCTCTTTTCTTAGACATCTTCAGTCACTAGCAGGGAATACATTTCCACCAGATCTCCTTAAAACAATTTGGCTTAACCGACTGCCCGGGCAAATGCAACTTATCTTGACTTCAAGGAAACAACAGCCGCTGGAAGACCTCTGCGACCTGGCTGACCAGTTGATGGAAATCAGCACCCACACAGCTCCATCAAGAACCTACGAGGTCTCCGCACATCCTGAATCATCAGAGGCATCCAACATCGAAGCTCTCAGCAAGAAAATAGAAGAGCTGACCTCAGCTGTTGCAGCACTTTCTGCAGGTCATCCAAGACCTGGAAGATCTGGAAGTCGCAGCCGTTTCAGAAATCGCTCACGACCGCGTGAACACGCGCTCTGCTTCTATCACCAGCAATTTGCACACCAAGCTCGGAAGTGTCAGCAGCCCTGCGCCTGGAATAGGAATTCAGGTCTCCACCAGGAAAACTACAACAGCGGTCAGTAGTGGCGAGTACCGATCGCGCGAGTAGCAGTCGCCGTTTATTCGTGTACGACCGGTACACCAATCAAAGGTTTTTGATTGACACCGGCTCGGACATCTGTTGCTACCCACGGCAAATGACTAAAGGTCGACTAGTAAACAGTGGATATGAGCTACGCGCAGCAAACGGCAGTTCCATCCGCACTTACGGCAGCATTCAACTAAATTTAAATTTAGGTTTGCGTCGTGATTTCACGTGGAATTTCGTAGTGGCCGATGTCTCCAGCCCTATTATTGGATCGGACTTTTTGAGCCACTACAATCTCCTTCCTGACTGCAAACATCAACTTATCATAGATGGCACCACTCAGTTGGAAATAAAAGCCACTACAGCCAATTGCACGCAAGATAGTATCAAGGCAGTAACCTTGGGCGACACACACTACGAGCGCATACTGTCAGACTTCCCCGAGATCACGCGCCCCCCTGGTATCGACCGCGACATCAAACACTCAACTGTCCACCATATTAAGACAACTGACGGACCCCCTGTTTGTTGCAGACCAAGACGCCTCGCCCCAGATAAACTCGGCATAGCTCAACGAGAGTTCGACGCCATGGTTCGCTCCGGAACTGCGCGACCTTCCAGCAGTTCATGGTCATCACCCTTGCACTTAGCGGTTAAGAAAGATGCGACATGGCGTCCTTGTGGAGACTATCGTGGTTTGAACGCCCGGACAATACCAGACCGCTACCCCGTGCGTCATATAGGAGACTTCGCTCATAACTTGGCTGGATCCTCAGTGTTTAGCACTGTCGACCTAGTCAAGGCGTATCAACAGATCCCTGTAAACCCAGAGGACGTCTGTAAAACAGCCATCATAACGCCATTTGGCTTATACGAGTTTCCCTATATGACATTCGGGCTCCGCAATGCTGGACAGACGTTCCAGCGGTTCATCGACGAAGTCGTCCGAGGACTAGACTTCTGCTTTGCCTATGTCGACGACATACTGGTGCACTCCAAGAACCACGCTGAGCACGAAAACCACCTGCGTATGCTCTTCCAGCGTTTGCAGCAGTATGGGGTCGTCATAAATCCCGCCAAATGCGTGTTTGGCACAGATGAAGTTACCTTTCTCGGGTACCAAATCAACTCGTCTGGCACTCGTCCACCCGAGGAACGGATCCAGGCCTTAGCTGAGTTTCCTCCCCCGAAGACTGTCCAAGGCATGCGCCGTTTTCTGGGCATGGTGAATTTTTACCGCCGTTTTCTGCCCGGCGCCGCCAAGTACCAGGCGCCCCTCATTGACGCTGTCGCTGCCGTTCAAGGTAAAGGTTCAAAACCTTTCCTATGGACCGAAGCGTTGGAGGAGGCATTTAAGCTTTGCAAGACAAGCTTAGCATCCGCAACTCTTTTGTCACACCCGGATTGCAGTGCCTCTCTTGCTCTTTTTACGGACGCTTCTTCCACGCACATTGGAGCATGCCTTCAACAGCGCCGTAATGAGAAAGATAACTGGCAACCACTGGCTTACTTCAGCAAAAAGTTGACTCACAAGCAAGCAGAATGGCCGGCGTATTACCGTGAGCTGCTTGCCGTATACGAAAGCGTACAACACTTTCGGCATATTTTGGAAGTGCAACACGTGAACATTTTCACGGATCACAAGCCACTTGTTTACGCTTTCTCACAAAAGCGAGAAAAGCTGCCGCCTGCCCAGCTTAATCAACTTTCCTTCATTAGCCAATTTACAACGGACATCATCTACGTCAAGGGTGAAGAGAACATCGTTGCAGATGCCATGTCCCGTGTCGAGACAATATCCCTCGAAGCCGATTTTGTTGCACTAGCACAGTCACAAGAAACTGACGAAGAATTAGCGGAAATACGAAATAATTCATCGCTAAAGCTAGAACTTACCGTTATTCCTGGCTGCAACGTCAGCGTTCTCTGCGACACCTCCACTGGTCGCGCACGGCCCTATCTAACACCACAGTTTCGTCGTGCTGCTTTTGACCGATGTCATAACCTCAGTCACCCTGGTGCACGGACATCCGCGCGCTTGGTGTCTGAACGGTATGTTTGGCCTAACATAAATAGAGATTGCCGCAAGTGGGCACGCCTTTGCTTGCAATGCCAACGCAGCAAAGTCACGCGTCACGTACAATCGCCACTCGGACACTTCACTAGTCCGTCCAACAGATTCAGCCACGTCCACATCGACATCATCGGCCCACTACCGTACTCAAACGATTATACCTACTGTTTGACCGCCATTGATAGGTACACGCGGTGGCCGGAGGCTTGGCCGATGAAAACGATTACTGCTGAAGAAGTAGCTGAAAAACTGGTATCAGGTTGGATCGCCCGCTTCGGTGTGCCCAACATCATTACCACCGACCAGGGCCGACAATTTGAGTCCGCTCTCTTTCAACGCCTGATGGACTTGTGCAGCATAAAACGGAATCGTACTACCAGCTACCATCCTTGCGCCAACGGCATGGTAGAACGTCTGCACCGGCAACTAAAAGCAGCACTCATGTGTCACGCCGAAACATGGACTAGAGCGCTACCATTAGTACTCCTTGGCATGCGAACAGCGCTGAAAGAGGACATTAATGCATCGTCCGCTGAACTAGTGTACGGTGAAACCCTTCGCCTTCCTGGCGAACTCATCATACGCCCACAACAGCCAAGCAATACTGCAGATTACAATGACCTTGTAACTCAACTAAGACACAAGATGGCAAATCTTAGACCTGTACCTGCAACACACCATTCGAAGCCGACGCCATTCGTTTTCAAAGACCTAGTGACGTGTACTCATGTGTTTTTACGCGACGAAGCACGGAGATCCTTGCAACCGCCATACTCTGGACCGCACCGTGTCCTCAACAGGAGAGACAAGACTATCACTTTAGACGTAGGTGGAAGGCAAATCACAGTTAGCATTGATCGTGTGAAACCTGCATATGTCAATGCCGACTCACTTAACTTGCAAACTGGCACACCACAGAGCAGTTCGGCCATTCCCGTAACTGCCTCACCATACCCAGCACCAAACAACACTTCAACCAGTTCACCTACTCCACCATTGTTTTCTCCATCTCCCGCATTTTCCACTGTTCCCACTCCTCCAGCCCCGTCAGCGTCTATCCCTACCCTACCTCCTGCTCCTATCACCACTAGGACCGGAAGGAGAGTCAAGTTCAGGGACATTTTAGACTTGTAATTTTTTTTTAATTTCTTATTTTATTTGTTTTAAACTATATTAGTTTAATTTTCTCCGTGGGGGGGTGGTGTGGCGACCCAAAGTCGCATCACTAATATAATATATTTTGTATGGCAACCCTTTAATGATTGCAACACTGTCAATATTCAACCCGCTGATTGACTTACTCACTCATATTTTATGTTCGTCTCCAATTGTCGGTTTTCAAGTTGTAATTATCTGTTTTGTGTTGTGTAATAAATACGCCTATCAAATCCTAGTTGGATTATCATTGCGACGCCCCAAACTTTTTTCCTACGAGCCACCGTTTTTAAGATATAACTATTCAAAAAATTTTTTTTAACGTGGTTTCCTCAGTGTACAAATTGTCAAGGCCGGTCGTGTTCTGAATCATCAACAGTGGACGATTCGTTCGATTCCGACGAGATGACATGCGATACGTCGCTTTTAACGCAATTTACTTGTTCTCAAAATGAAGATGATGAAGAATAGGAACAAGAAGAAGAAGAAAAAGGAAAAGAAGAAGAAGAACCAGAAGGAGAACCAGAAGAACAAGAAGATTTCGAATCAGATTAATACGCTTCATTACTTTTATTTCATTGACAACGCTTTCGTTTCTTTCAATTTTTGTTAAGTTCAGTTATTTTTCAGTATTTACAAATTAAAAAGGATCATAATTTGCTCGTGTAATAGGCCTACTGGGGAAACCACCTTAAAAAAAACGCGCTAAGTACACTACCTCACTAAGTAAAGTAGGTTGTGCGGAAACGTGTGCATATTATGACTACTTACTTAATTTTTTTGACCTTTGACCTTGAATAAAAAAAAATCCATATAGGGGAAAGATGGGGAACTTTCAAATTTTATTTTTTATCATATTTTTAACAATCTTACCAATTTTCAGCTTGTTGGGAATTTATGTATCTTCGAATGTTTAATTTGATCGGACTATTAGCTTATTCTAAAAGTTAAAAACTACCGCTTATGGTTTAATCCTGTTACCGTAATAAAAAAGTAGTTACTTACCTTAATACCATTCATTCATTATTTCTAAACCAAATTAAACATTAAAACTGTTCATGTAGCTGTCCAAATTATTTAAAAAAAACGCCTCGAATCACAAAAGAGATCCGTTACCGAGATAAACAATGAAGATCACATCTCAAAGAATTCCGCACAGATCTAACTCAAATAGGCCAAATCCTATTAAGAATTTAACGACATAGTTTTTTGAAACCTTAAAAAAAAAGAAAAAAATCGGCAGCGACAAAAGATGAGTTTTGGGATAGATCCTCCTTGGAGATAAAGGGACTATAAATAACACATTTACTAGTTATTTATATCCAAATTTAGTGTTCAGATTTTATGTTTATGTTTTGGGGTTTTGGGACGTTATGACCATATTTGTCGCGGGTAAATTTTTACTGCTAATACTAAATTGTTAAAAAGAAAACAGTATCTAATACAAAGGACAATGGGCAAATTGGGACCACCCTCCAATAGCAATAAGATATATATCATTGGATAGGTCTCTTCAATAGGAACAACTATTGCTATGGCAGCTTTGTTGTAAGAGCTGTCCGTTTCGAGTTATGACACTAAAGAAAAATATTAAAATACTATACTTTTCAAGTTTAGTTATGTTTAATATATTTATACGTAGGTGCTTTTTGTTTCGCTTAGACACTAGGAACGAACGCGCTTACGCTTACCGTTAGGCATGAGCCGCCCTCACCCCACAAAAACCTTTTGTTGGTTCTCGGTTCTCTGTTTCGTCTAAAAATCTCTATCGCGGAACATATTAGCAACACGTTTTATCAGATAATCTCCCAAGAGCGCGATCGTAGGTTGCTGCATAATTACAGCAACATGCATTATTAGAGGTGAGTGTGTTGTATTTATTTTTACCATTTTATAAGAGTGTTTTGACTCTTAAACTCAAATAACAGGGAAACAAGCTATATTTCATGGCACCCAAACTATGTTCCCAAGCTAGGTTGTATATAAGAATGTATCTTTAAGTTAGTTATACAGTTGTTTATATCTGTAATATACCTACTTTATTTTACCTAGTTAGTTAGTAACGTAAATGCTCCTATTACCGCCCCTTTAAGCTGTCTTAGGAATAACTTTGAGTAAATAGATAGATACTGATAGGTTAGTTAAGGTGTTTTTATTTAATATCAATCTTTGTAAAGTGTTCTGTTGGATTCGGTACTTCAATTTAGTATTTTATTACACAGTAATTATTAAATAATTGTTTAATCCGAAAGAGCAATTGATTCTATTACCGACCTAAAGATGTGGTTTGATTCTATTACCGTTTTTTCTGATTCTATTACCGACCCATAAAAATTGCCCCTTCATCTAAACGAAAAAATAAAAAAAATGCAGTTAAAAGTATATTAAGACATTATTACAGTTTTAAAATCAACATCTTAATATTATAATCCTACTAATATTATAAAAGTAAAAGATTGTGAGTATGTATGGATGTGTGGATGTATGTGAGTACGTGAGGATGTTACTTTTTCACGTAAAAAATACAGGACGGGATGAAACTTTACAGTAATATAGGTTATATATTAGAATAACACATAGGGTACTTTTTACCGCGGGAAAACTTTTCATCCCCACGGGAAACCGACTTCCACGCGAACGGAGTCGCGGCCACTAGTCGTACATAATATACTTCCTTGCTGCCCTTTCGGACGAAAACCTGTTTTTCTGTGGACATAAAAAGAATCCCGTCTCATCGCAATTAAAATCGGCTTGTAGGCTAATTCAATTCGCCTTGAAATGGTAGGATGCCTAGACATAACCTTAAGATACCATCCTCTCCCTGGAACACCATCATTGAAAGGATAAGAGCGCTCTAAGTTTTCCCCCAATTTTGCAATTTCTAACAGTTGGTCTTTTGTTACAGGAAAACCTGACTTTCCGACATAGAAAATCCAGTCCATAAGTCTTTTTCGTCGTCCTTCGTTGAACAATATTGTTTTCCACAATGTTCATTTGTATATTTATTATTTGTCTTGTCACGGTAGTTTTTCTCGGTATGCCATAGGTCTTCAAGCTTCGTATATCCTGCTTCCTTCATTTACAGCTAGTAGCGCAGCTTCTAGTTGAGCAGAGGTATAGTGCTTGCGCCTATGCTATGGTTCTTGTTATTTTTTTTTCAGCTGTGAGTCGGTAATAGAATCAAATATGAAAATTACAAACTTCTAATAACGCCACGGATCGTTAATAGAGTCAAGTTATGAAATTTGGATCCTATTACCGCCCTTCATTAAGATATGATTTTATGCCAAAAAAACCAACAAAAATGTTTAAATTCAATGATATTTCGAAAACGAATATATGTATTATAGTTTTTATGTGATAGCAAGAAGATAAATCAACTTTAAGTTTGTTATTTACCTTAAGTAATATTTCGGTGTGCTTACGAGGCTGGAGACGCGTCACTATGGAGAGTGCGTCGGTGTCGAGCGGCACTCATTTAATGTCAAATTATTGCTAACATTGGTTATTTAGACAAGACAAATTTACTCTGTTTGTTGACCACTAAAACTACCAACCAAATTTTTAAGTTAATTTTTTTATGGAATCTATATTAATTCTAATATGAGTGATTGAAAAAATAGGTCGGTAATAGAGTACAAATTTTAGTAGGTCGTTAATAGGATCATTTACGTTAGTTTCAGATACTGATGCTATCTATGCAGAGTTAAATGCACCAGCAATATTTTTAATGTTGTCATTAAAGATAACCCCTAAGAACAGTTTAAAATAGTAAACAATTTAATAATAATGTGTGATCTTACTATTTTTCTGTCCAAAAATATTTAATTATAACCTTTATATCTGGTAAAAGCACATAGCTATCTAAGATATTAAACCTACACTTAAAAATAGTTTATTATTTTTCATAGGTTATAAAATGTCTAATTACTCAAAACGGACAGTTGTTACAACAAAGCTGTCATAGAAATAGTTGTTCCAATTGATGAGACCTATCCAACGACATATATCTTATTGCTATTGGAGGGAGGTCCCAGGTTTTATACATTTTTGCCCATTCTCCTTTACTCGATTCAAAATCCGATACATGACTCAATGAAAGTACCTATAGAAAGTGAAAATAGTGCAAATTTGTGAAGGCACGGCATTTTTGTAAACAGCAACACTGGAGTTTTCCATGTAAGGCGGGAGCGTGCCGGTTGCCGGGCAACGCGCCGCGGGTGGGCGTGGCAATCGATATCACCCTCACAGACGCCTTTCCATCTTCAAGAGCAAATTTTACTTTCGTTGTGAACTTGTGATGTGGGATACTTCCGCAAAATATTCATACAAAATCTGGGCAATTTTGCTTACCTTAGAAATTGCCTAAGACAAAAAAGGACTTAAGGTTATGTATGACTAATTTCGAAACAGAAAAATTACGATTAAGAACGATTTTTGTTTTTTTACATCTTATGATTTCGAGATATATAATTTTGTTGTCAAAGAGAAATTGCATTTCCCTTTTTATTTTTGTAGGGGACACGTCTCATACACAGTTATGTAGGTACAGTCACAACCAATGATTAATATATTTTTTATCATATTTGTTGTAGGTAAAAAAAATAGTTACTGAATGTATACTTACTTTTTAATAATAGCAATTTTATTTATGTATGTAAATGAGTCTTTTTAAAATACAAAATGAAAACGTTAACTTAACTTTGTGACTTGTGTCAAATTCTAGTTAAGGGTATATAAACAACATAATTAAAGCAATGAATTAGTCGTGATTTCTAAAATGTGTGTATTTAATAATCGATTTCTTAAAGGCGTATGACAATGATTCCCAACCAGAAATTAGTGGGTAAGTAATAGTAAAGAGAGTGTTTCTTAGATATTTAACCATAAATTTGAGACAAATTTATTAAGATGATTAACCAAAAAATCACTTCGGTTTAACAGGTACTTATACATATATTCTCTCATTCTATAAAATCTATGTATAAAACCCTTTTATCATTAGATTCAATAGTTTTTTTTACTGTTATAAGAGACAAATTGGTGATTTGAGGACATCATTTCGGGTTTACTGACTAAAGTTTACCCTAAACATAATAAAATTACACATTACAATAAAAAGATTACAATCTTTTAGGTATGAATTACTTCTTCAGTTTAGTTCCAAAATTTGTTAAGAACATTGTATTATTTTGTCTTAATTCAGTGTCTGAGTGTACCTTACCTCCTATTACCTTCGGAACAAAGGTACATTGTCGTAGACGCAGGGCGGAGGGTCGACCTGTCACTGCCAGGATTGTGCGCCGGCTGCTAATTTACTTGTAGCTTACAACTTTCTAGTGCTGCCATCTAGCGGCCGCGCGGCGAACCATGCGCTTTTCTACGTGGCTGTACGGTAAAGAAGAAATTATAATTTTTATATTGTTGTTGATATTACCTAAATAGTCAGCAGAAGACCTAATTGGCCCAAATTTTTTAGCAATAAAGAAAAATAGTTAAGAAGTGAAACGGTAAAATGTGTTTCTAATTAATTCTAAAAGTTTATACTTACGACATGTAAAAAAGTAAGAACTTCCTATTCCTATTGAAAGTCTTATTTTATTTAATTAAATTTTGTTTACATTATTAATAATTTTCAATCAGCCCAATGGAACGAGGTTAATTAATAAAATATTCTTCACACTGCCAATCCCATTTCTTGCCTTAATTATGATCCATAAAACTATGAATCCGATGAATAAACACTGCGTTTATGATTATATTTTATTTATTTTACATAATGCATTATATGAGGATTTGATTTTTTTTCTAAACTGTAATGCTTTCAAATATTTAACATTCTCTGGCATGGTACATTCCATTAATTTATAGTTTTGAAAATGATGTGGCGTTATATGGATATGAAATGTAATTCTTTAAATTATTTTAGCTCTCTGCGTGCAAAATCTGTCAGCTTGTGGGTGAGAAGATTACAATCTAAATAGGTCAAGAAACTTCAATTGTACCTATTTTTTTGTTTCTTTAAATAAATATTTTATATTTGAAATGTTTATTTATATCCACACTAAGCCAACGACAACGTTTAGGCTCGCGGGACGGGCCAGGCGCGAGTTGGCTTCGACCGCACTAAATTTTAATATTTTAATCCTTAATTTAAATTTTTGACATTTTTATTTTATGTTGGTATTCGTGTAGTTTCATTTTTAATGTTATTTGTCATATCGTGGAGACGTGGTCCAGACTTGACTGGCGCCTCATTTGCTTTTTCATTTGATTGGGCACATTTAGGGAAATTAGGTAGGTAGGTTCAAATTCAGGTTTTGTAAAAGGTAAATAAATCACACCCATAGGTACTTTGGAACCATTGCAATTTATTTTTCTTAATTTTTGGTATCTAGGTAAGTAGATAGCTTGGTAGGAAACAATTAATATATTAAACCACCGTTGAATTAGATTTGGCCTTGAAAAAACATGTAGTATAATTTTAGTTAAACATCTTAAACATAGATAATAAAACTTCTTAACCTTGGTTGTTTTTTTTATCAACATCGTAGTATTTCGTCAAACAGCCGATAGATGGCTCTTTGGCAACTATACGCAAATTTCACCGACCTTCGGCATGACGAGGTGGCCGAGTGGTTAAGGCGTTGGACTGCTAATCCAATGTGCTCTGCACGCGTGGGTTCGAATCCCATCCTCGTCGATTTTTTTATTATATTATTCTAGGTTCGTAATAAGAAATTATTTTTTTTAACTATTCATCTTATTTATGTAAACTCAAATTCATAATATAAAGTCGACTTCCATTTTAAAATTTGTTCGTCATTAAATAATTTGCGGCCGATTGTGTTTTCATTTGGACTAATTAGTCTTATGTTTATTTAATTATGCACACTCAAACACTGATAGAAGCATGTATACATATACGTTATGGTTCTAACGTTATTTAATAGTTCGAATTTGGGTGTAGGTAGGGTTTCTCACATTTCTTAAGAGGCGGTCCCACGGTGCATAAAACACCACACGTCGAATCGCGCAAATGTTAGACGCATGTTTTTGACGTATATTTTTAGTTAGGTTATGTTTGTTAACTTTCTAAACTTTGCTAATGTAAAAAGATAGGAACGTTCATAAAAATAAACACTGTCCCGACAGTTTGTATTTTTAACGGATCGTTTTAATCTGTTAATAATTACAACTGAAATTTACATCGAATAAAGATACTAAATATTAGTCGATCTTCTTAACGACAAAATTATCAAGTCAAGACTTAACACTGATTAATTTTAGTATGCTGCATTATAAATTATAATAATAACTTTGCAAGTAAAAAAGAATATATTTAATAAATAATAGTTTAAAAACTAAAATACCACGCTTTTATTGCTAATCGAACTAAAAATAGAAAATAAAATTTCAAATCGGAGTAAAAAGCGAGGAGTGCATTTTACTTCATTTTCATAACTCTCTACATACTATATCGAGCACCCCACGCTTTTTACTCCGATTTGAAATTTTATTTTCTATTTTTTAGTTCGATTAGCAATAAAAGCGTGGTATTTTAGTTTTTAAACTATTATTTATTTTCTACTTTTTAGTTCAATTAGTGATGAAAGGCGCAGATCACGCGCTAGCTTTGTCTCTCTTACTCTCCTACAAAAGGATCTAAAGATGAATTTATTAATCCTGGTGGTCCTAATAAGGATAATGAGAAACTCTTATTAAATTATTGCATTGTCATTGGTCCTTAATACGTGTGCAAAGTTTCAAATTAATCGAACTTCTGGAAATCGGTCAAATTTATGCTCAAAGATTTCATTACATAGATACAACCCAAGCTAATAAAAGCGTGGTAAAAACTAGCTGAACCAGCAAAGGTTGATTGGCCAAATTTGAAAAAAAAATTGGGGTTTGTCAAATCTTATCACTTAGTGGTATGAAAAATAGATGTTGGCCTATTCTCAGACCTACTCAATATGCTCACAAAATTTCAGAAGACTCGGTCTAGCCGTTTCGGAGGAGTATGGTAACTAATATTGTGACACGGGAAATGGTATAACTATATAAGATGTATGGTTAAAGTTGTAATGCCAACTTTGTAAGTTCGTTTATAACATGAAAGTAATCTATAAATTATTTACCGACCATGACTCTATTTATACTAAAGCTGACGAAAAACATTCCTAGATCAGCTTGTAGATTAGTTCAGTTCTGTTATTTTATCTTTAAAACTTATTTACATAATTGATTGTGTCCTGTCACTTTTAAATTTAAATTATGTCTTAATTTTGAGTAAAATATTAGCGATGATAACCTGTAGGTATTAGTTTCATTATTTATATGCTTATCGCTTTATTTGTAATTTGATTAGGTACGGATAAGAATCTTGCTAACATTTCCTAACGTCCAATGTGAGCAGCTGTCATTGCAGACTTCCATAAAAATATGATTGCGGTTCCGATTTTAATAATAATTGAAATAATTAAATGTGGCGTGGTAACCCCGGCGCACGCGCCGCCTCGTGGCGCAGTGTCACTTTATTTATTTATTATTTATGAATATTGTTTCACGAGTCGGTACAGGGGGATCCGGCACGTGGCCGCCATTTCTAGTTGTCTACATGCACTTATGCACACTCAAACACTGATAGAAGCACCCTGTATCATGCTTTTATTTGTGTACTAACTCGTTAGAATAGTAGAGTTCTAATTAGAAAATAGCAGCTGACGATCTCATAAGATAACGTAAAAACTACAACTTAAAATGTTAAAGTTATTTTTCTCTTAATTGTAACGAATAAATTGAGTATTATCAGTTTCATTACATGTTCCGTGATCATAGATAGCCCGTGTCGTGATCATAGTTAGCGCGTAACGTGTAATAATCCGTTAGAAATTATCAGCAGCACCTATATGTTTACTTAATCCGTTAAAAAATACCTATCAGTAGCACCTATATGTTTGCTAAATTCCATACAATTCAATCACTTAAATAAGTAGAGCACACACAATCAGAGCATACACACAAACACATCAACAGTTATGAAATACCTCTCGGGCCGCTCGATTGCAGTCGGAAGTAGGGTGGGCGAGTGTAAGATGGCGCTAGTGATGGCCGGGCCAGCTTCCGGCCCAGGGTTCCGGCCCACTGCCGCCGTCAGTCGTAACTCATCATCACCTCGCGGCAGGAGGCTCCTCACCCTCACGCCAACACCCCAGAAAAGGGGAAACATAAAAAATCGTAAACCTACGCATGAATTTCATTTGAGAGAAACTTAATTAATTTCGGGTTGGTAAAGTATGGTTTTGTGTGATGTGGAATTCGATGTCGTTTTTGCTGTTGTTTTGTGGGTTTTATAGATAAAGGGAGCAAAGTATTGCTTTTACTAATGTAATTGTTATTATAATTACTTATTCGAGAATTTTGTCATGTATGAATTTTTAAATGGATTGATTTAATTTAATTGATTGTCTAAAAACTTAAAAGTAACAATCATAAGTTTTAACAGACATAAATATCATTTAACAGAGGACTTAAATAAATAATTTGAATATGAGTTTCGGAAAATTAAAATAGCTTACGTATTCTCAAAAGGAAATAATTTAGATTTAAGTTAATCTATGTATCTATAAACTACACAAATTGCATTTGCTATAATATATTTTAAGGTTAAGGTACCCAATTAGAACAATGTGAGACGTATGTTGCATCTACACTTATTTTAATCAGACAGAAAAGCCGTTTAATTTTAACACAGCGTCAGTGAGGCACAGGACACCGATCGTCCGAGCCTATGCACGGCAAATATGTACAACCTAGTTTTTTCCGAGAAAAAAAAAGTGTAGGTAAAGGCATTAAAGGTATGTACCCCTTACTGCAAAGGCAGCCTTATCAAAGGGTTTCAACAAGCTTAGTACTATCACATAGATCTTATTAGAATAATGTAAGGTTCAATTTAGAGAATACTTAGTTTTAAAATATCTGTTAAGTGTAAAAAAAAAACATAAATTTGAATTAAATATATTCCGGAAAATTAAACTTATGGTATTGGCCTTTAATGTTTGTATTATAATGTTAACTTTGATATATTTTAACTTGGGGATAACATGATATGTTAAATAAGCTGTTAGTACAAAACTTAATAAATAATGTACCTTCTGAGCATATTTTTAAAGAAAAAAAATATTACATAAAAACTCATGTTTGTATATAATAAATATAACTTTAATGTCCTATAAATAATGGTCAGGTGAAAGTTAATTTAGTCGCACAAATCGATTATTTAGGCATTTTTTAAATGCTGGTGCGTCCGTTTACCATATTTTGATAAAAATGCAAATTAGTTGCGTATGACCCAAATTATTTGTTAAGCAGTTGGCAACACCAAATATTTTAAGTTTTAAATTTGTGTTCCATGTTTTTTTAAAGATACTTATCTCTAAATGATAAGTGAACGTCAAAATATTGGCTAAGTACCCTACCTACTACCGTTCCATTACCACAGTAGACTTCCGTAGCAATTAGGTCAGCACTTACCTACTGTTGGATGAATAACGTAGGTAAATTAAATTTACATAAAACTTCCGATACTTGAGTTCACACACTAGTCATATGCCTACACATTTACCTAAAAATCTTTATCTCCATAATTTTACATATAATTCTCAATAACGCTTTAATATCTACATATTTTTAGAATAACATATGTTTAATTATGTAATCTTAACCTAAATATATCACTTCATCTGTAGTTATCTATAGAAGCGGGTTGATACAAACCTAATATAATTCAACATGATTTGCTGATTGTCTTACGCTAAATGAATGAATGCATGACCATAAGTAGGTAAAATTAATATCATCAATCAGCGATCTCTTCCAAGATTATTAAAATAAAAAATACATTCTAGATGTCCACTACGGAGGTTTTTGTCGCGCGTCGCTCGATCGATGGCGGATATAAAACAACGGACTCTTATAATTTACCGATTCTAATAAATAAAGATTTCAGCCCATCTTTACAGAGGACATCAGCGAAAAACGACCGCCCGGGTTGAATGCATTAGAAATTTAACTCTATTGTATTTTAGCATACATTCTTTTTTGCACCTAATCGGAATTAATCTGCAGCTTTGATTAGCTGTCCTTTTTGCAGGACGATGATCTCCACGTTAACTAAGTTTAGTGGATTTTGGATCAGAGATCAATGGAGATTATATTCAACGATTTCCTTCGACAAGGTTGATTTAAAGTTTGACATTTTGTGCAATCTTCGGTGATCAATCAGGCGCACGTGCTCTCTTTATTTCGATGTAAAAGAGACCACCTCTGGGACCACACTCATCATCTTTTCTTTACCCTACTTACAGAAACGACAGCAATTCCTAATGATGCAATTAATTAGTGTTTTATTCCTGCCAAACTTTACATGGTGGTGGAAGTATTTTTTCCTCAGCGTAATCTACATGTCTGTATAGGCAGACACCCTTCTCTGTTTGGTTGTAATTTAAAAAAAAGTTGCAAGTTTGCTGTAGGTTCAAATTATCCCTGCTACATTGTTGCACGATATTACGGTGTAAATAAAAAGGGTGCGGGGTTGCATTGGGGCGGGGCCGGGTGTCACAGACAGACGACGGTAGATCTTATCTTCGAACTACCCTGTGATTCCAAGGTACTTTTCAATAGCCTAGCTTCAAGAAAATATAAATTGGTTTCCAGTCGCTGTCAGAACAAAATTAAAATTGTCAAATCCAGGACACGGCAGAAAATTATAATTGTATCGTTAAAGATTGTTGGAGTATTTATATATTGAGATTGGATTTTGTCGTTTACGGATATTGAGTCGGGATTATCGGAATGTTCTCGTTTGTTAACATTGTTAGTACATTATACAGACGTCGACCTGCCTGCATAGCGTGCCCGGTGCGCATACACAGTTACTTACCGAGCCAATTATCCTCAACGTTCTTGGCCGAGCCAGGCTCAAATCATTCCCTGCCAGCGCAATATGTTAACATATTTTTTAATTTCTCCAGCGGACAGTTAAAGAGGCAATTGCGACTTCGTGCGCAGGAGTGAGATTTATAATAAGAAAATGCTCCTACCGCGCATGCAGCATAAGGATCTATAAATCTTTTAAGTACTGGATCGGCCAATCCCTGTTGAGAATCGATAAATCATCTTCCCATGGACAGTGAAGTCGATTTGTAGTGCTGTCTCGGTCACTCGCGTACAATGCTCTGGCGCCCACGTCATTTATCATTTGTCCCTCTCTTTTCTTCCCAATGATAAATTCAATTCTCTTTTGGAATATGATTGTTGATCGTTTTGTTGTGGTGTTTTATTGCGGGTACCGTCACGGAGTTAGGTTTTTTGATCGGATTCCGATTGAAATGATCGCGAGAATTGGATTTCCATTTTAGATTGTTCGCTTTAGGTTATCAATCGTCGATACAGACTTATTTGGGTTGCAGACTTATGTTTAATTTTGTCTCGACAAAAACGGCTTGTTATCGAGATCTCAAACTTCATCTGTTTGAGATTAATTAATTAATATTTAATGCTGGCGACCCGGACTTGAGGATGATCAAATTTAATTACATGCTACATAAATAAAAATCTGATTATTTAAAACAATGCTTATTATCATTGAAATAATTCCTTCTTTATTAATATAATAATTTGCTATTTACAGGGCTGTAGAAAAGACAACAATTCATTCTTATACCTAATAACTTATTCTATAAAATACAATATTTTTCAGTCATCGCTTTATTTACAAGTAAGTAAAACTTTAGTCAGTTATAATTTTTTGCCGTGGAAAAATAGTAGATTTATTGTGGTCGATACTTTTTGTTTTTATTCTATTTAATGTTAGCAAAACATTGGCATAAAACAAAAGAAGGTAGAACTTGGTGATGCGCTTAGATTAGGTGTTAAAAAAACATTTAAAGGATTAGTTAAACAAAGTTTAGATCAGCAAGAGTTTTGTGTATATTTGTAGCAGGCGTAAATTTACAATAGAATTCCTTAATACTACTATCACTGGTGTTTTACTTACTAAGTATTTATACAGTAATTAGTTATATACTAACTTAGAAAAATACAGGAAAATTATTATATTTTTAATCGTAGTTTATTCGACTTCAGTGCTTTGGCTATGCTTATAATAATTTACATTTTGAGTGGTCAAGTTTTAATATAAGAAATTCATTTCATGGCTTGCTATTTATTAGGAACCTTACAATTTCATATTAAAAGTGCAGCAGTTTTAATGAACATCATAAATTAGTTGCTCTTTAACAAAAAATGTATAGAAAACTCTACAAACGTTGGCAACAGTATATCAAGATGGGCATCAGGTTTGGACTACCCTCATACAAAGTTGCGTTTACATTTAACAACATGCTGTAAACCATCCCCAACCAATGACATTGTTTATACCATTGTCAAAAGTAAACATCACAATGATCTGTCACTACTATTGTTTACTAACACCATTGTGTCTAGGTACTCATAAAACTCTTTCCATAAGAAATCCCTCGGACGGTCTCGATTCGTATTGAGTTAAAACTGCATGGTCAGATACACTATGGCCTACAATTAGAAGTAATTAATAAGCGTAATTCGGATCGCACAGCGCTGTAGAGAGCTTTTCACTCCACGGAGAAGGCCTCGCAATACTAAAGGTAAGGCTGCCGGTAACTATGCGGCAGCAGCCGTCGAATGAAGAGTTCCCTAAGCGCGGTGCGGTCAATACGCGGCGGCGGCGCCGGAGTGCATGAGGTGGTGGTGGTGGTACGGCTCCTGCGTGGGGCACCACCACTCGGGCACGCCGTGCGGCATCGCCGGCGCCGGCTGCTGGTGGAACTGGCTCCAGTGGCCGCCGAACCCGATCTTGTTCTCCATGCCGCCGTTGCCGCTCAGGTTGGTGAGGTGCGGCTGATGCTGCGGCGGGCGCTCGTACGGCTTGTGGTCGTGCGGGTTGAGGTACTTGTCGTTGAGGCTCTCCAGCTTGTCGGTGATGGAGGCGTGGTGGTGCGGCGGGTGCGCGGGGTGCGGCGGGTGCGCGGGGTGCGCGGGGTGCGGCGCGTGCGGGGCGAGCGGCGGCGGCGCGGGGGGGGCTGGCGGCGCCCGCCGTCACGCTGACGCTGCCCGCGGAGGACGAGTCGTCTGCGTCGGAGTCGTACCGCGGCGACGCGTCCCCCGCCGCGCCGTGCACCTTCATGTGCTTGCGCAGCGACGACGGGTGCGTGTACGACTTGTCGCAGCCGTGCACGCGGCAGTTGTACGGCTTGTCCGACGTGTGCACGTGCGAGTGCTTCTTCCTATCTGATGAGTTAGCAAACCGTCGATCGCATCCCGCGTATTCACATTTGAACGGCTTCTCACCTGAGGACAAAGAAATATACATCTTGAATTTCAATTCTAGTAACTTTTCGTTGACACTGATGTAGCAGAAGAAAATGGTAGCGCGTATAAATTTGTTTGGCATTAATCCTGAACTGTGAATTGTAAGAACATTCCTTTTGGTCCGATCTACGAATAAACCCGTCGGGCGCTGAATGCGAATGTCCAATCACGCCATAAATAACCAGATTTGCTCGTTGTTTATAGTTTACGAGTATAAATAAATATTCACAACAATTGCACGGATACTTAACACGGACATAAATCATCTTTGTAAGACGACTTTGTCACACAGCTGTAACAAAAGCGAGCTTTCCTTCGAAGAATTGAGCAATTTTGATCCGTAATGTGTTGAAAATAAGATCCTCATTTTAGGGTTGAGCTGCTGTGGGTTTTACGGCAGAAGGGAGCTTTATCCGTTTACTCGAGATATTTGATGATTAAGGTGAAAGATCAACGTAATCTTTTCAGTATTGTGTCATCACTCTGTAGGTCCCTGGTCTATCTGGTATAACGGATCAAGTAGCGTTCTCTTCTCCGAAGAAAAAACTAACTAAAAACTTTTTGTAATGATAAACTAATAACCATCGAGTTCTAGAACAATATTTGGTATCGATTCTGTAAGTTTTATATCACATCCCTTGGAAATTCACATATATTTAAAATCTTCTGTCCGATATTATTGATATTCTATTGCGACCTCATATTTTTTGCGTCCACTTTTTTCTGCCAAATATCGACGGCTTCCCGCGAGCATTGATAAATTCTTGTCGAGTTCACCGAATCGTGTAAGATGGGAATAACATTCAATAAAATACATTAATACCGACGTTCCTACGCACAGTTCAGTGAGTGTGACCGCGACAACAATGCCTCTTTCTTTGTATGTTTACAAATAAACCTCTTCGGTTGTAATCCCCATCGCATTGTACATGAAACTTGAAGATCATTGAGGATCCACAGATGCTAATCTCAAGTGTCTGCTAACGTGCCAATAATAGGGCTTTTTAGGGCGTTCCCTTACCACAACCTTTGTTACTGTGTCGAACCTTTCAATGAACCAAAGCTTAACTTCAATGAAGTGATACTTCCTTTCTTCAAACTATTTGGTATTGAATTCAGATACACGAAAATTTACGACACAGTTCGATTTGGCATTATGTTACAGTTGTTGTTTTAAATATCTCATTAAAAGCGGGCGTCAAAAAGTGTAAAAAGGCAACTCGGATCGGTATCTCGTGAGCAATAAAAAAGTCTTCAACCCAAAACTAATGAGGTTGATACGAGACAAAACATCCCAAAACATGTGTCACCCGTCTAATTACTAATCTGTGTGCCTGATCTCAATGGGTGTCACAAAAAAGATGTAGCAAGTGGCTGCCAGCGGACAAACGACGCACGCGCCACTAGATAGCATTCGGCGGGTCATTTTATGTGACATAATAAAGATAGTCATTTGACAGGCATTTGTTTAAGCTTTATTGCTAATTGTTTGTAATCATATCATCAAATATCATATACTCGTAATTATGCAAATATTCTAACCTAGGAGTACCTTTTGACTCCTTGTTGGTAGGTAATATCATTTTATAAGTAACTTGGTAAGTTATTACAACTTTAAGAGCTTTGCGATATAATACTTATTGTTACTTGAAAGCTCACAGAAAACCACTCCACCATTACTTTAAAGTGCACTCCCAAGAATCGTATTTAAAAATAATGTGTGCCATTTTCAATGTCAAACATACAATATATTTTGAGCATTGAAAATAAGAATGAAAAGAGACAAGTGGGGAATGCGCGTCGTGGATTCGTGCCATAGCTCGCGGGGCCTTAGGGTCAGATTATTATCTTAAACGCCTGTATCACCCTTCAGAGACACTTTTTTGTGACTCCATCATCGATACTCAGTTTATCTCGTCTTTGTTTAGCAATGCGATACTGCTTTTTCTCTGGGAAACATTGTAAAAGAAAATAGCGTATCTGAGAAACCATCAGCATAGTAATAGCCGTGACATTGCAGTAATTGAAATCCAAAGGAAATATTACACCGTGTGATATTATTGCGTGCATTTCATTACGCCTTCGAGCCGGCATTAAAATATAGTATAATAATTCGATCACGATTAATGTAACGGCTGTAATGAAGAACAAATCCCAGTTGGCACATCGCCTATGTTGATTTGTTTTACGGTATTGGATTTCAAATCGCTACTTAAGTGCGCTCTGTTGTGAAAACAAGCTTTTTAGAAATAGCACGAAATCCGACCCCGCGGCCTTTACTCCCGAACTGTGTAAATGGCTTTAGGTGAGTTTTGAGAAAAAACAATCGCGGGTTACGGAAGATCGAGTTCCCAGCCGGTGTTGAACTAAATGTTATTTATTGCAGTTTAAAAACCGACATTCTGTGGTATGACGCATTTGGTTGGTCTACTGCCTGCGGGCTTGTCATCGCATTTTTAATAAATAGGTTTATAAACTAGGTGTTCGAACATATTTTCTAACACCGATTTTTATATTTCTACTAAACCTTTCTACCACTGCGTAAACGTTTGAGGTTCATTATTTAGTACGAAGGTATCTTAAACAGTTATCAGAGTACGTACCTAATACCCAATAGGCATTTTATAATTAAATGATACCCAAATCAGTGAAGTTAATTCAATTTTCGATAGACAAGCGGCTAATGAGCGGCGCATGACGCGGCAATACCGTTGCTGTCGGGGCGGGACCTTCATTCACCAGTACAATGTCTTCTGACTCACTACAACACCAATCAAACCCATACAATCACAACACTAGCTCCGCATCATAACCTAAACTATCCTACCTGACAGAAACTAGACTAAAAAAAACCTGACGACACCGCGACACTTCCCCGAAAACGAAGCTCCTTTCGCATATCCAAAACGTATTCCGTACAACACATACAATGATTTATGACCGTCCTTTTATCCGAAACGTATTTCGAATTAGAAAGATATATTAATATCTTCATTTTTTCCACTTCTCAGAGAATACTGGTTGTTGTAAACACAAAAAGAATGAGTCGGGTCCGGGCGGGCATTCGGCGCCCAACGACCGTGTGACAAGGTGCTTTATGCAGACGGTATGACCAGACCGAATAATGTTCCAATACCCGATAAATATCTGCCAACTCATACAAAAGCATCCCAATAAAAATATAATGTTAATATAGCAACAACACGGACTACAAACTGCATAGTCATATGGCGCTGATAAAATAAATTAAAATCTTTC
The DNA here is from genome assembly GCA_916618145.1 of Emmelina monodactyla. Lineage (NCBI taxonomy): Eukaryota > Metazoa > Arthropoda > Insecta > Lepidoptera > Pterophoridae > Emmelina > Emmelina monodactyla. The sequence continues at coordinate 5,370,159 of OU745304.1, read as the reverse complement.
AAGACGAATAGGTTGGAGACAATATTAGATGACCTATGATGGGTGAATGAATCCTCGCTCCGAATTGCTTCAAGTTTTACGATATGAAAAAGAATGAAAAATCGTAAATTTAATATTGGATATTTAAAAGAGTCTATTCAAAAACCAGTAATTCAGTAACGTGCGCTACGTGCTACGAGATTTTATTGCGTCTATAAATAATAAAATAATTCTACATTGTTTTTAGGGTTCCGTACCTCAAAAGGAAAAAAAACGGAACCCTTATAGGATCACTTTGTTGTCCGTCCGTCCGTCTGTCAAGACCCTTTTTCTCAGGAACGCGTGGAGGTATGAAGCTGAAATTTATATCAATTACTCAGGTCTACTGTCCCTTGAAGCTGTGAAAAAATCAAACTTCTAAGCCAACGCAATCAAAAGATACAGCCGTTTATGCTGCAAATTTTCGACACTTGCAAGGGAATCAAAACCTACAGGGTGCTTCCCGTGAACTCAGAATCTTGAAATTTGGTACGAAGCAACGTCTTATAGCATAGATAAAGGAAAAATTACGAAAACCATAAATTTTTAGTTACATCACATAATATATTTTTTTTAATAATTTTAACCTTACTACCCATTTCCTCATAAACGCGTAGAGGTATTAAATTGAAATTCATACCAAATACTCAGGTCTATAATACCTTTAAGCTGTAACAAAATCAAACTTCTATGTCAACGCAATCAAAAGAAACAGCAATTTAAGCTGCATATTTTGAAACTCGCAAGTACTCGCAAGGGAATCAAAACCTAAAGGGTACTTCCAGTCGACCTAGAATCTTGAAATTTGGCATGAAGCAACGTTTTGTAGCACACATAAAGGAAAAATTCCGAAAACCTTAAATTTTTAGTTACATTACAAAATATATATTTTTTAATAAATAAAAACTTATTACTTTTTTCCTCATGAACGCGTAGAGGTATTAAATTGAAATTCATACCAAATACTCAGGTCTATAATACCTTTAAGCTGTAACAAAATCAAACTTCTATGTCAACGCAATCAAAAGAAACAGCAATTTAAGCTGCATATTTTGAAACTCGCAAGTACTCGCAAGGGAATCAAAACCTAAAGGGTACTTCCAGTCGACCTAGAATCTTGAAATTTGGCATGAAGCAACGTTTTATAGCACACATAAAGGAAAAATTCCGAAAACCTTAAATTTTTAGTTACATTACAAAATATATATTTTTTAATAAATATAAACTTATTACTTTTTTCCTCATGAACGCGTAGAGCTATCAAGTTGAAAATCATATCAAATACTTAGATCTAATTGCCTTTAACCCGTGAAAAAAAAAAAAAAACTAAGTCAACGCAAAAACGCAAAACGCAAAAGTACAACCATTGATACCGCATATTTTGAAACTCGCAACTACACGCACGGGAATTAAAACCTAAAGACCACTTCCCGTTGACATATAATCTCGAAATTTGGTAAGAAGCAATAGCTTACAGCACAGGTAACAGAAAAATTCCGAAAAGCTTAAAATTTTAAGTAGTTTTTGCAGGTTTGTACGGAACCCTCGGTGCGCGAGTCCGACTCGCACTTGGCCGGTTTTTTTTTATTGTTTTGTTATTCCAATGGTTTATAAGGCTGTCCATATTTTACATCCACATAAAAAGATGAAAGTTACATTATAAATAGTGATAATAACATTCAGCCAGACAAGCAAGTAGGTTTAATTAAATTTGAGAAATATAAAACAATATGTTAACGTTTCAGTGTAGTAAATAAAGACTGAAATTATTGTCTACGCGGGAAATTAAACTGCCTTTGTCTGGTCGTAACGGAAGTTGTAATGAAGCTGTCCTGCTCTGATAAGTATCTGATGACTAAGCTAGACAGGGATGGCCGTATTTTTCTAGGATTTACGATTATGGATGTGCGAAAATAGAGACATTTAGGTGAAATTGCGAGTTCAGCAAACGAAAATGCGAACTAATGTGTCTAAATGTTTGGATGGTAACTTATAGCAATTTTATCCTCAGCTAGTGAGATTGGAATAAATATCATTTTAATGCTTACTTTAGTAAATAAGTGAAGAATTTTAAAGTGTTATAGTAGTTACAAATACTAAGGCGAAAGTCCAAGCAATAATAATTTTCCGAGTTTCGTTGATTTCCCAACGAAATATCCTTAATTTCAACCAGGCTTAATCCTTTGATTCCTTGTTCATAAGGGAATGTCACTCGTCCATATCCCACCAATTATCACTCGGAATCCTCCCATGGCACCTGCGCCGGCGCTGCTTGTGGGAACAGACCAAGGATCGTTCCACCAAAACTGCTGTCAATCTGAACGTCAAAACTTTTGACAGCTCCGCCGACGAACAAAAAACACGGCGTAACAAATAATCGTGTTTTGGATTTGTTGTTTAATTTTTATTTCGGTAACACTGTGTTTTATAGGTTGTGCTGCTAAACTCACTGTGCGCATTGTAGAAGTATAGCCCTACAGGTTGTCATTATGAGTAAATTAATGTTTTTATTTGATTTGTTGTTAATAAATCAGGCTTATGTTTAGGTGACGTCATTGGCTAATAAATTGATAAGTCAATGTGTGTTGTATGACAGAGGCTGGTCCGCCGCCCACACCCGGCCGGCAGCGCCCCCGGCAACGTTCGGACAAACCGATGAACCTAACGAATATTAATAGCCACTTTTTGTCTTATTTGTTCATGTTTAATTTTTGTTGTTCTCTGATAGAATCGCATTCTCTGAATTCCAAACGTTTGTACCTGGAAGGTGCCGTATGGCTCTCCGATCAAATACGAGTTTTAATTTTATTAATCTTTATTGGATTAATGTTAAATATGTTTTATCTGTACAGGCTATCGGCTTTTTGTTGTGTTGATGCGAATTCAGCGTTTGGGCGTTTGTGTCACAAGCGGACAACATTTTTACGAAAAACAAAGGGATATAAAACAAAACGGCCCGATTTTATAGTGATGTAAACATTTTGATTGTTATCCGATATCTGTCCTCGGAGACATCTGCGCAGGAGTTGGCCACGTGGCTGAGGTTTTTACTGACGGCAGCGACGCGGGCTCGGGACACTTCGGATGTTTCGTCGTCCCAAATACTCGGTAGCAGAATGGATCGTTAACATTTAGTTTACTCGATTGAAGACATATCCAGTCCAGCTCCACGATACATAATTGTAGTTCTGCTATTTTTTGCAACTGTTAAGGTAAACAGCGGGTTGCCGCTTAAACTGACAACCTACATACAAAATTATTTTCAATTTAGCCGCTGAGTTACTAATTATGTTCGGTGCTAATTACTTTACACGCCTATTAACTGTGCCCTTTAAAAATCATTTAAAGTAAACGAAGAATATATTTTACAAATCCATTAATATGTTAGCGAGTTGTGGCTCTACTTGGTAAGATACTTTTATGGCGTTGAAAAAACTGGTTATTATATTATATAAACTTACATAATGATAATGTGGCATGTCTTTTTACTTGAAAGTCGAGATACTGATTTGATTCTGATCAACAGATAGAATCGAGCCTAATTTTTGTGTGTCGCCTGAAAATATTCATACAAAAACGATGCGTGTCACGTCCGGACATTTGTAGGCTGCGGTAGGTGGCGATTAACTGACCGATGTCGGCGAAATCACAAGAATCCATCCATATTGATAGCTGGAGGTGTCAAGGAAAAAACTAGCGCGTCGCCTCCCGCGCACAAATATTCCCTAAGCCCTATAAGAACAAGGAATTCGCACACTTACCCACACGCCGGCAGAAATGTAAACAGCTGATTGCTCATTTACTTTAATGGGTGTGCTCCTGCGTTTTATGTGAGCCTAGTAATTGTCACGACTACCTTTTTATTAACTGCACATAAAGTAAGAACCTACTATCGTACCTTCCTTTCGTGCAATTAAAACACACATGCTGTATTAAGAAAGAATTTTAAATATGCCTTACCACTTACACGAAATTCAGTAAACTTATGAACTTAGTTATGGCAGAAATTATCTTCTGTAACTAACTGGAAACACGAAAGCAAAAACATTATAGTTTACAGCTTTACAATGGTCGAAGACAGTCGTAGATAAAAATGCTTATGTCAGTGTAAAATACAAAACAAACACGTAGTAAAGTGTCAGGAGATGGTAATAAGATAAAGAGAACAGTACAGCGAAGGTTGGGAAACTTCAAACTATTGTTATTTGCAACCGCGTACAAGTTTATGCGAGCCTAGTACTCGCAAACTGGTGTGGTGCAAACAAAACGATATTTCAACCAAGTGAAAAAAACAAAACTCTATCTCATATTTGCCTTGTTTGTAAAAAAATAATGAAAGCACGAGTTCGTTGGGGTAGAACTATACGTACAAACGATATCAACGATATTTTTATATGTACAGCTTGCATAGTGCCCGTAGTTACATAACCGTTACTTCGAAACTGTATAGAACATTAATTAATGAATAGTTTTTCCCTGAATGAAACTTTAGAGCCATATTATACTGGTCTTTATTAAAATGTATTAGGTGCTTATAGATGTTTTCTAGTTATTTACCAACGTAACACAGCGTCTGCTCCGGAATGCTTTGATTCATACATGTTTTCAATTAATTATTCATTATACCTGCGCATGCGATGCGGGTGGTAGGCTTTAAGCGCTCCTAGCTTTTTACTAAGTACGTACTTGTAAATCCTGCTTTCAGCTATTTACAGGCAGGTCGATCGAAACTGGCTTAACTAATCATCGATTATGCAATATAACTACCTCCAAATGTGGTAGTCGTTCATAAATCATTGCGAGCTTTTTATTAGATCGGGTATTCAGCTAATTGCGATTCGATTAGTGATTCGATTTTATTTATCGATTGGTAGGAGATCGGATCGAGGTTTGATGGGAATCGATGCTGGTTGCGGGGGTAGTTTTTGCGCGCGCTCCTGGGCCCTGTTCGCACCAACACTTTGACATTTGTCCAAATTCCAGACTTGGCAAAAACAGCGTCGTGTGTTGAGGAACGATCGAACTGCGCGGAACGTGTGTCTGCCTCCTCTGAATTGGTTACGTTTTTTGACGTTGTTAGTACACCTGAATCGGCAATTCCTCCAACATTCAATGACGCATAATTTATTCCAAATAGCTCGCGTTCTGGTTCGTTTGTGTACAGGATTATTTTTTACGACGCGATTTCATGGTTCGCTATTTAATGTCAAATGCTAATGACTGCATAGCGGTATGTTGCTAATTAAGAAACGCGAGATATTTTGAGCGTTATGACTCTTGTTGACAGTTGGATCGATTAGAAATATGTTATTTGATAGTTGTATATAGTGTGATGCTTTTGGCGCTGCGTGTCGGTTTGTCGCTGCATCGAGGGTTGCGTTTACAAAGAAGATAAAAAACTAAAGCGCTTAAGCTTCATTGTCTATGTAGGCGACAGTATCAAGGGATGTAAGTTATTGTGGCGTGTATGTGTGTGTGTGTGTATGTGTACACACATCGAACGTGGGGTGTGTGTATGTGTGCATCAGGGGCTGTAAGCTTGGTACCGACGTGTGATGACTAGGACACGCCCATTAAATAATCGTTTGTTTTTTGTAAGAAATCTATTTGTTGCAGCTACAATTACAGCTAAATGTGAGACAATGTTGCTTGAGGTTTTCCAGAAAAAGTTTAATGATAGCTCAGAGAATAATTCTTAAAGTACTTCTTATTAACAATTAAAGGTACTTAAATATACGCTCGTAAATAGTTGAGCTAGACTATATGCCATTAACGGAAATTATGGAATTATTTCAGAGTAAAACAAAAAAGAATTGGATACGGTTTAATAATAGCCAATCAATTGCAAATGATACTTCAACAAAGATGGCGATGACAAAATATATATTTTTTCAAAGGCCCCCTTCACACGCACACAAGCATCTTTTTATTCATATAGTTTTGTGCTCGTATGATAAATACTTTTTATACAATTAATCAATCCGGGCAGATGGTCGTTCATATAAACACCTTTTTAAAAATTCACCCTGCATTATACGGTTACAACATTATCATATGTTGAAATAAAATGGCCGAAAAACGAGACTAATGAGTTTTTGGGTTTTTCAGTTAACTAAAAGAAGCGTAGTTCCGTAAGCCATTATAAAATCATAAAGTTAATGCATCTGATTCAGGTATAGAGATAACAACATCATTATATTTTTCTTTTAATATAGAGCTTGAAGATCGTTTTAACGTAATTTTTTGGAAAGATTTAAAATTGTCTCTGGTATAAGGCACTAAAATATGTCTCAGTAAAATAAAAAATATAGTTTTATTATTAATCGTGAAAAACGTATGTACGTATCATAAATACCAACTAAAAATTAAAATCGGAACCGGCTAATAAAGTTGTCGCTTCACTAGCGTGTATTTAACACAACACACGCGTATTTAAACTTACCCGGTAAGAGCTGTTTTCGACAAGTACGCACAATGTAAGGGCTTCAAACTAGGGTACCTTTGTTTGGCAAATATTTTGAAAGCTCATTCTACACGCCATATTAGGCAGCAGTGCGTTTGATGGGTTAGGGCTGTCTCCACAGAGGAATCGGATCATCATTACGTATTGTGCTGGACGCACTGGTTGCCACCCCTACTGGTACGCAATAGATGGTTATGACGTTGATTTGAAATAAAAGGCAATTTTAACAAACTACGCTTGGAGTATACAAGTTTTTTTATGATATAATGTCAAGAAGTAAGCCTTAATAAACGTGTTAATTACAGTAATACGATATTTATAGGCAATTATAACGTTATAAGTCCAACGTTCAAGATATGGGTATCGGAATGTTGCCGTCGGCTACGTTGCGCCACCTTGTTTCCTCAACGCTACGTCACTATAGTTCAAGATGTTAAAAACATAGAAGATTTTGACAATCTTGTATGCTTTTAACAGAATATATTTGTAAAATTTTAACAAAATATTTTTAAAATTAAAAAAAAAAAGGTTACTCTACCAATTTGTATTCAATGCAAAAGAGTTCAACGAACGACTAAAATACTATGCAAAATATTAATTTATTTAACAATATTTTTCACAAAATTAGTTTTCATGTGTTGATTGTTCCAGTTTTTTATAAAAAAAAATACTTGAAATCACTAAACGTAACTATTGATATATCAAAAAACCTTCATAGGCCCACCATATCAAACTAGTGTTTTATGTATCTGATTTTATTTATTAGGCGTATTTTTATGCCCCTGCTTCTGATCGGTAAACAAATGGTTTAGTGTCAAGTTACACTGATAAAGCCTTCTAATAAAAATATCACTTTACATACGCACGAGCCTCAGGACTATATTTTAAAATAATTTGAATTCCATAAATGAAATGAAATCGGAACAACACAGTTCCTCATTTAAAACTAAATTAATAGCCTTTAGATTGACAACGTTTTGTGCAGTATCTTTCGTTAAAAAACAAATTAATTTCGCGGAAAGAACATTTGCTGAACACTAATTAAACGCCATAATGAGAGAGACTGCCAGTTCCTATAGCTTCCCGGACATTTCATCTGATTTATAGCCGATCATAAAACAATTCTTCAAACTTGCCACAAAAAGGTCCTCTATTCAAAGACCCGTATAGAAGATAATAACAGACGGGGGCACAGGACAAAAGTCTAAACGCAACACTCAACGCTGATACCCCAAGAAAAAAAAACATCTGCCATGATTTCTGACGCCGACGAAATTCTTCCTTCGAATCCCTTAGAATCGATATTCGAAGTTAAGTACCAATACTTTACTAGTAACAATACTGCAGCAACCGAGAGAGACAGCGGACCAACGAACGGACATTTTAATTTATGATATTTTTTCTACTTTACATTACACAGTTCGATGAATTTTTGGACTTTTGTAATGAATTGAAAAATAGATGGATGACTGGATGGTTTTTGTGTTACTGAGAAACGGACTTCACAAGTTGTGGACATTTTTAGCGTGACCGTTAGTGTTTGTTTGTGTGTTGGATCGAGTTACAAGGATGTGTTTGATGTCATTGTGTGACGTGTATTGTTGGGGCGTGTCGTGCGTGCGGTGTCGTGCAAGTAGCGGGGGGCGGCTCATTAACCAGTCATGAATCGGAAACATTTCCTCAGTTCATCACTACCGACTTGTGGCGTGACGTCCCACTATCATATACGTCTAAATTACTTGTCTACACTTCACTTACATAACGTGTATTATAAGGGTTATGCGTAGCTTATGTTTGCTTATGATTGTTGCTCGATAGGTAGTAATTTTAAATGAGAGTAATTTGTTTTATCAGTCTTATAACTAATGATATAAAGTAGAAAATGCAACTCACCAGTATGCGTTCTTTTATGGATCTTGAGGTTTTCTGATCTAGCAAACACTTTGCCGCAGCCAGGGAACGGGCAGGGGAAGGGTTTCTCTCCGGTGTGTACTCGTATGTGGTTCACTAGCTTGTATTTCGCCTTGAACGGTCGTCCGTTCCGCGAGCAGCCCTGCCAGAAGCAGGCGTGCGTGGTGCACTCGGGGCCGCCCACGTGCTCCACGGTGAGGTGCGTGACGATCTCGTGCATGCTGGAGAACAGCTTGTTGCACAGCTTGCGCGGCGGCGGCTGCTCGGGGTCCAGCCACTGGCAGCGCATGTCGCGGCGCGGCGGCGCGCGCACGTAGCGCAGGAAGGCGTGGTGCGCCGGCGCGGGCGGCACGAGCGGCGCGCCGGGCTGGTAGTGCACGTCGCCGCGCCACTCCCAGCCCTGCTCCAGCGGCTGCTGCGGGAACAGCTCGCCGCACGCGCCGTACTCGCGCAGGTACCCGCCCTGGTACGAGTGCAGCGGGTAGGGCTGGTAGTGCGGCGGCGGCGCGTGCGGCGCGGCGGCGCGGTGCTGCGCGCCCACGCAGCCGCCCTGCGGCGCCGGCGACATCTTCAGCCCGTACGACGCGAGGTGCGCGTGGTTGGGCTCGAGGAAGGCGTTCATGGCGGGGGCGGCCGGCGCCGGCGCATAGCCCCACTCGCCCGCCACCATCCACGCGGCGCACACCACACTCCCCCGGTCCTCCGCGGCCCACCCTCCTCCTCCGACACCTCTCTCGCGGATTCTCTCACACCGAGCTCCTCTCTACCATCACTTATCTTCGAATACCTGTTAAAAACACATTCAACATTTAGGTGGGTTTTGAATATTACAAATGCGCCCGTTTCGAATGTTAAAAAAATAAATCGTTACCCGAACGGATCATAACCTTCCGAGACAAATTCAAAACCATTTCTCAAAATAATAACGCACGATCGTGCACCTATAACCGGCGTTGAACATTTATTTATACCTAATAAAAAAAGTGAAGCAGGTACTTTTGGACATTAAATTAAAGTGTGGGTAAATTTATAGGACATTTTTATACGTCTGAGACAAAAATTTCGATTGTGCTCGTGTATATTTAATTTTAGTTTATTTATTTGCTGGGATGGCTATTTCTACCTCTTTTATAGCTAAAGTTTAGCAGTTGTAGTTTATTAAAATAGGTTTATGAGTAATAAACTAGTTTCAGACTGGCTCTTCTCAATGAAGCGTATCTGATATTCTACCTGGCTGTTTTAAAAGGGTTTTCTAATCGCTTCATTTCTTGCATATTTGTTATGTTTGAAATTGGTTTGATGTGACTTTGATCAAGGTATTATTTACTCGTCATGTCTGTAAATAATCTATAAAGTCGTCTTTCGGGACGATTTAATCCAAGTCCCGCCCTCTACTCGCCTACATGTATCCCAACAGGATCGTCTAAACTGCGCTGTCAATCATCATTTTTTGCACGAGCAAGTAAGCTTATTATTTCCGAATAATGCTGTTTGTGTATTGTCTAAAACACTCGAGCTATACCTGGAGCAGAAACAATGTAGTGCCTTCAGATTTCCATCTAATCTGTACATTATCTGAGGCTCCCCGCGGGGTGGCCGCGTCAGCACAAAGCAACGGGTTGACAGATATCCACGGACGGACTACACCAAATAGGATTACAACAATTCTATCAATTATTAACTCGACCTACGAACGAAACACAACCTTATGAACAACGCAATACAGTCCTCATTTTTTGCAAGACTTGGTCGACATGTCTGCAGCTGCTTGACAAGATTTCCACAGTTTTAAGGAATTACACGTAATCACATTAAGAAACAACTCGAGATGTGCAATATTGGATAACGGAACTTATAAAAGGGTTAAGGATTTGTTTACAGAAAATTTTCTGATCACTTAATCCAATTATACATTTGAGCGGTTTTAGTGTCGTTATCTTGAAACTTTTAAATTATATGAATGTTCCGGTGTAAGGTAGATTAGGCTTATTGCTTTCCGATTGAAAAGAATATGTCAGTAATATAATATAAAATAAAGCATTTTCAATTAAATTAGAATGAATGATATTTTGACGCATATGCATCATTTAAAGATACTTAAAAAACGAAAAACCTAACTAATAGTTGTAGCTAGAATAGCCCTAAACGAGAAGCACTAGTTTTTATCTGAGGTTTATACATATTCCTAAGACATTATTTAACTTCTTGTAGGTAAGGGAAGGGAAAATTGCAACTCAAAGAGCTACCAGAACAATTTCTTATCTATTCTTATTTAAAGCTAAATTTACAATTAGTACCATATTCGTACCAATTAGGTCTTTATTTATTAAGTCTTAGTTAATTAGGTCTTAATTAGGTCGGTATTTTTAAATCCAAAATTCATAAGCAAGTGAAAAAGTTTGCAAAAACTGTAAGTTCTTTTTTACATAAAATAGGCAAATTAATATGTTTTTATAATTATTTATTTTTATTATTATACTAGCCCGTATCATCCCACAGCTGACCTTAATAAATGTACACAATTTTTTTAAATTTTTAATTAATAAAATTGTTAGTTTAAATCCAGTATTTTATGATCTTACTTTGTATTTCTAAAGTATTTTTAGCATCACGCGAGATCGTCAGTGCCGTCGGATTTCATTAAAATTCTACTTTAAGATATTTTACAAGATTAATTTAACAATAGTACCTACATCTCGTCAAAATAAAACCAATTAAATATAACTAGGTATTAACATATACGAATAGAAGCATTTTTGTAACTGTCCACATAAAAGATATACTCCTATTCTATCTACTTATCTGAATTTATTTTTACCAAGAACCTATTCACAGCTAATTAAAGCTTAAATATTTTTTATTGTTTGTACGATTGAAAAATCAGGCTACGTAGCCGTAGAGCTGTTTTTTAACTTTTCAGATAAATTCAATTCGTCAGATAAGTAGATTAATCTCATTATTTGTCGTACACAAACATTTTACATATGTATGAAGTGACAATTAAAACATACTACATTCTTATCGTTTGAATATAATTTGTGTGACAATTGGAAAATCTGCTTTTAATAAAGTAGCTTTTAATTTCCTACACATTTAGAATTTGAAGACTTTTCATAAGGAGCCTTGATTTAGGTGGGTAATATGATTTATAGTAAATATAAAAAATAAAAGATTGTTTGACGCAACGAAAACCCCCAACACATCATAAATTACTACTACATTATAATATAAAAAATAAATTATAAAATATCAAAAGTTTAATATTATTTGTATCAATAAAACGGAAGATTTTAATTAAGTATTAAGGTTCATATTTAAGATCAAATGTATTATTTAACAAAGTATAGATAATATTATTATGCCATGATATTGATATGTAGAGTTTAAAGGATAAGTAATAATATATTTCAATAAATAGGTAAGTCTCCTGACTCACACTCAATGGGGCCCTAAGCTTAGCGCTAGTGAGAATAACCCTTAGGTACATAACTACCCCATAATAAATATGTAAGTAAATTTGATGGTGATAACTATGTTTGAAGGCCACCTAATGCAGAATTTTGCTCATTTTAATCTACGCAAAGAAGTTATCTCAATATCAATTTCAGATTATTCCTACTAATATTATAAACGTGAATGTTTGTGAGTATGTATGGATGTATGGATGTTTGTTACTCTTTTACGTAAAAACTACTTGTCGGATTTTGATGAAATTTTACAGTAATATAGGTTATATATCAGAATAACATATAGGGTACTTTTTACCGCGGGAAACTTGGCATTCCCACGGGAAACCGACGGGAGTCGCGGGCGGCCACTAGTAATAGGTAAATTTGTAATTCACATGAAGTGTAGATTTCTAGGTCAGTTTTCTACTACGTAGTTGAAGGTATTGGTGGCTTTAAACCCAAAGCTACGTTAAGAGTCTGAAATCAAATTCTTTCTCTATATGTAAATATTTAAAACTTAGTTTTTATTCCCTTGAACCCATTTTAGTAGTATTTATAAAAGTTTTTTATTTAATGGAAAATTTTATTATATAAAAAATTATAACATTTACGCGAAAAGTCCGCAAGTACCAACTTCCAATCGAACAACATTGATTGGATTTTTATTGTAAAAGATCGAAGTCTCAAACTAGAAGATCATTCGCCAATACTTTTTATATTTTGAAGTAAATATGTTGTGTTTCTTTTTTTATTAAAACTTCATATTTATAAGCTATTCTGAACAATGTCTACACTTTATTGCTTCAGGCGAAAAGTTACTAAGTAAAAAAAAAAGAATAAATTGTTCAAAAGGTTCCAAATTTGAATGATGAAGATGACTCAATAATCGTTAGAAGTATAAAGAAACATTCTTTTTTTTTAGTAAATAATGATTATTTAGTAAATATTTTAATTGTTAATCTTTTAATATAATGTATAAAGCTTCAATCCAGTCACAAAATTGTTTGGTACCATATAAACCTTAGCAACATAGTACAGCTACATAGTGTTTGTAAAAAAACACCACTTGTTATAATTAAATAGTTGTGAAAATGTTATCAATGTTTATAGTATGTATGTTACATAGTAAAACCTGTTAAAATGAGTTTAATTTTAAGTGCATATAAGTAATAACACTATTAGGTATTGAGTGTAATAGTAATGTAATAAAGTCTGAAACTAAACTAGTTTAGTGAAGAAGGGAAGTTTATGTAAAAATACTTAAAGTACAAGACAAATTTCATGTTCTAATAAACGGTAATATCTAGTTTGTATTTTATAACTTTAAATGCTTAACTTATTTATAAATACCCTAAACGCTTTATTAATTAGGGTAAAGTATGTTTTGACTTTTCTTTTATAAGAGCTTTCATATTTAGACGCTCACATATTTTTAACTATCGAGGTTAAATATCAGGAAATACTAGTTAATAAAAAAAATTTAAAGTATTAAAATGTTTCTTACATATCTACGTTGCAATCATAATAATCTACAGGATATATTTTTTTTCAAATAGGCTTTCATTGTGGAATTCTTAAAAGCAGAGTAATTCACCCTGCAGACATGACATATATGTATAAGTAGGTATTCTTCGTTTACCTATTTTGATTAACAATGATAACCAAATATTGTACATATCTAAATGGCAGTTGACTGAAGAATATGATTGTAAAAAAGAGTGGTTATGTAAGTAATTGACAAAAAACATGTAAGAAAAATATAAACACATAAGCGGTTTACTTACTTAAAAGCTTGTAGTAGATATCCAGCCAAAATAAACACTTTCGAAAACCGAATAAAGTCAACACTGTAAAATCACTGCACAAACGTAAATATACAAGTAATTAAGTATCCTTTGAAAGCGATTGTTGTTATCACTCGAGTTGGCGCGTCGTTATAACGTTGCGATATCACCGGCTTTTTTGTCACGATCAGTCGTCATAGGTGTCGACAGATTGTCACGCAAGGCTTCGTTGACGGGTGAAGGAGCGCGACGTGGGTGCACCGGCTCCGCTGGCGATCTCAGCATGACTGCGGGCTCCCGCGACGCCGCCCCTCGCCACTACCGATATACTGGCTTCTTAGAAAATGTTCTGTGATCGCGCCCGGCCCGAAAAGGCGCGAACGCAGCCCCGCGAAGGCGGGACGCCATAAAACTTTTTCACCCAATCCCACCCGACGCGAGAAAGCAACACGCAGACGTACAGACGTCTCCCTCGCACCCACGGAGGCCATATAGTACCGCGGGAAAGAGAAGCCCGTCGTACGTCGAGCTTTAATGACAGTACAAAGAAGAAAATTCTTTGTATTGGTGTCGTAATGTGCGCGCTTTATCAGATTTACGTTGAAAGCTCGATGTTAGTTTCCGAGGGTGCCTGGTTGTGCGTCTCTTTCTAGTTAATCGGTTAAAGTTAAGGTTTAAGAGAGATGGAGCAGTCCCGGGAAATGTTCTAGCTAATGTATTTTCCTGTGGGAAGGAAAACACATGTCGTCGCTTTTAATTTAATACGCGTCATGCTGTGTTCTCGTGTCGTCGTATGAAACATAAAATATATTTTCCCAAAATATTTATTTTCCTTTAGTGCCCATTTATAAGAGTTAAAACAGAAAGAATAAAAGTTTATTTGAGCTAGCAATAAGTTTGCGTTATAAGTAGCTCTTTTGTCGACGATGGTATGTGCGATTTATTTCTATTACCAAAAAATATTTTTAGTACTTTTTTAATAAGTTTTTATAAAAAAAACATTGTTCAGTTTTTTAGGGTTCCTTCTAACAATGATTGTAAGTATAAAACAAAAATACCTACTTTGGTGCTAAGTAATGATGATTATCCAAATAAAAAAAAGTTTTCAATGTGCTCAGTATTTGAAAATTTCCAACAAAGTTCACAGAAACACATTTAACTTAATAAACATATTTTGTTCGCGTCATTTAAAGTTCACCTTAACAGTTCTTCTGTCCACTTAAGCAAAAACAAACAAAAAGTCAATGCACGCAAACCATAATAAAAAATTACCATACCGCCTCATTACTGGCTAATTAACATTACAGACATACCAGCTTTCCAAAATAATTGACGTAATTAATTTGACATTCCAATTTCAATTTAAAAATGGAACGTCATGTGCGTTGGCGGCGGTTGGCGGCACGCCCAAGTGACGTCAGCTGCGATTGGTCAGAGTTCAGGCAGAACGACGTGAGGCGGGCTTTTGCGCACGCGTTCGGTTAGGGAGGTTTCACACGATAAAAGACATGAGTACTTTGAATTTCTTTATCCTTGACTGGTCAAACTTGTAAGCAATGTTTTTATTAGTTCTTGGTTTTAATATTTTTAAAAGTGGGTAGGTGTTTTAGTATTTATTTGATCTTTGTATTAGGATTAGCAAAATGTTTGGATTTATATGTTAATTGTTGATAACTTACATGCAATCTAGGGTGTATACTTTTTATAATTAACAATGTTACGTATCATTTTACCAAGAGACTTTTACTTAAAATTCCAACGGCTGGTTTTAAGAACAAAAGGATATATTCACTTAAGCCGATGCCGAATTTATATTATATTTGCTTGTACTTAAAAACAAGTAAGAAGAGGTACCTAACACAAATTTTGTGTTTGTTTTGATTATGTTCCAAAAATATCTGAAAGCATTCTTTAATTTAATAATAATGACTGCTTTTAGTCGTTTGTTACCGCACGAACTAAGTCACGATTCATTTAATTTAATAAATAGCAAGCCTTTTAAAAATTCCAGTCGAGTTTCAATGTCACTACAATAAGTTACGATAAACTGTAGAAAACTTATTCAGGCATTATTATATATTAATTGTAGTGCTTAAGTTAAAATAAGTTATGTTATTACTGACCACGATTAGGTACAAGGTCATTTTTTCAAGTTCAATTACCTACTTATTGTTGAACTTATCTTACTTAATTAGAAAGTTATTAAATGTGAACTTTTTTGGCATTTTTGTGTGTTGCTTGCACAAAAACTAATTTAACGATTTGAGTTAGGTACCGACCCGTTATATTATATTCATTGAAAAAATACGCAATATAATATTACGTGTCGGTATTATATTGCGTATTTTTTCAATGAATATATTTACGGGCGGAATACCTTAATCAAAAGTAAGATCACTGAACGTATTTCAAATAAAAATAATTGATTATTCGATATGTTTTGATGGCATCAGTCTTAGCACTAGTAGTTTTAATCAATATCGTCTTTTCCATTAATACCTCTCGAGTCTGCAAACCGAGGGCTAAACTCTATTTTAAATAACATAGCATTAAACCCTCTCCCCATTTAGTAGGTTATTAATTCAGTGTTTTCTAGTAATACACGCTACAAATTATCTGGGCACAATAGCACCACGGGACACCTCAGTTTGTATGAACCGGCCGACAGATGGCGTTGGGAGCTCTCAACAAATAATCTACCTTTACACAATCAACACGCAATATTACATTTAATTACATAAATACATCTAAGAAAATAATACTTGTAAGACTTTTCTAATGAAAAAGCTGTTTTATAATTTAGAATATTACAATGTTATTATTAAGAAAGTACAAAATGAAAACTGTCTGTTAAATAGGTTATTACAAAAAACAAGTATAGCTAAAAGAAAATGACAAATAAAAAAAAGTTGTGATAGGCTTTGTAAGAAAGCAATTGAAGCGAGGAATTGATTGCATTGTGAAAATATAAGTTTTTTCTCATCAATATTAGTAGTTATTTTGATATTTATGTAACTACGTCTCAGAGTTTTTCTTTGGTATACCTATTAGGTAAGTAGTGATTGCTTTGATCTTTGGTATAAATAAATCTATCTACGTGGTTTAAGTATGTCGTTGATGTCTTATCTATGTGACGAGCTACGAACTACGCCGTAGACCTACATCTATTTTAATTCAACAAAATTACTTTTTTATTTATATAAAATAATACGATAAATGTAAAAAAAGTATTTTTTTATGTAAAGGGAAAATATCTAAACATTTTTATCCATGTTTTCTTTTAAACAATTCGTTACGTTTTTTGAATTCTGCCCATCACGATGTTTCTAATTTTTCGATGAATCTTTCCCTAAAGTAATTAATTACATTTATCGAATTAATCGAACGGGGTCCATGACTATTGATATCGATCTTGTGAGGCCGCCGACGATCCAGTTTTTGGTATCGATTTTTTTGCTAAACGAATACGATTCGATTCGTAATATATTCGAATCAATACGTGAGCCTTCACCCGACTACCTGTTGCGTGACACACTTACATAAAAACTTTGTTTGTTATGAAAAAAGAGGCTAAGCGCGAGTTAGAATCATGCCACGAGGTTTCCGCGCCGGCACAATTAATTTTATGATGTCGCAAAAAATATCCGACTTAAGTATTTGGTCGCTTAAACAAAGATACAGAAATCAATGTAATCCTATGTAAATTGGACATACCCTTTTTATGGTTTTGATTCCTATTTCTCCTTTATATTCCTATGACGCGTTGCATGTCTTTTACATACATTGACTTTAAAAGACACACTAAAATAGTCACGACAGGCAAACGGATAGGCTTTAAATTGATTCTATAAAGGTTACGAATTTCAGTTAAGATGCGGAACCTTAAAATGGGTTAAAATTATGATGATCAATCGGTTATTTTGTACGTTGCATAGAAACTCAAAGAACTATACGTACAAATAATGTTTTCCTAAATTGTTCCATAATCTTTATAGTTATTTTGATAAATAAAATAAACTTAAAAAATACCAATGATAAGTAGCATTTTTTTGTTTTATTTAACTTTACCGACATCGTAACAAGACGAATCTTTATGTTTCACTTTATTACATTTGCTCATGACTAATTTCATGAATTCATATGTTCCTCTTTTTGAGCTCATAATTCAATTGCTAATATTCGACTGGTCATGCAAGCCTCCAGACTTTACTCAGTACGCGTACTAAAGTAGCCTTTTAATACAACTGTAACTTCTTACTTAATCAACCAATTGGATGGTATTACATTTTGAAACTTATTGCCAAAAATGTTAAGCCCAATTTACAATGAAGTGATCTTTGATAATAATTTTATAGGCGCTGGCCATTTGTTTTAAATGAAATTGAACAATTTATTCATGTCGAGGTGCGCTTGAGCAGTTTAATGAATGCTCACGCCATATAAGCATTAGGTTCTTTAGTGATCATGGAAGAAACAGTAGGTAACAATGAGATACTCAAAATAACAAGGTATAGGTACTTTTAGTAATTTCTAATGATTTTACTTTATGAATTGAAAATCAGTTAAAATAATATCTACACTTATAAAATAACATGTCCTAACTGACTGACCGATCCTTCATTGCTGAGAGTAAACTATTAAAATTAGGGCCGTAAATATGGTACAGGCTTTCTTTTATATTTAGAAATTTCCACGGGAAAATCAATTTAGTTGCAATTAAAACCGCAGGGTCGAGAGCTAGTATATGATATGGAAGAAAAATGGGAAATCATTGTTATTTATTTCTAAAGTAGACGAAAGCACTATCCTTACCTATACGACATTAAACCAACGCGAAGGAATTCCTACATTTTCTTACCTATCTTACAGTTATTATGTCTCATTCGATTCAACACGCATTTATCTATTATTTAGATATTTTAATCAAGGACTATCAATACTCTTATGCTGCCATATAAAAGAAGATAATTAATAATAAGGCATCGGCATACGTCTGTGTTGCCACATGCTGCAGAAAAAAAATAAAAGAATCATTTGAAACGGTTTGATTCGAAACGGTTGTGTCTGTGAATGACGTGACGATTGTTGCATTCTAGAACTGGTCTACCCTTTTGAGGTTATTTTATTTTAAAAATATACTGAGTAACAAAAATCATAATAAACAAAAAGTCAGGAAATGTATAGCCTAATAGAATAACTTTAGCAAATAAACTCTACTATATGTGAAATCTTTTTTTTAAACTTATTTTGTAACCTCTTAAAAGACGTTAAAACTATTCTAACTATTTACTACGGTTGTGGGTAAGTTATAACGGATGTAAAAAGACCACTTCCGAAGCCTGGAACCATGTATTCTTGAGCCTTAATAGTAACTAAATTCACTAACAGTATACCCAAAAAACTTAATTTAAAAAAAAAACTAAGGATTGAAAAGTTATATTCGCCGCTGTAAATCATCTCTCACACATCAACTGTCGGTTCAGGTGCGATTATTTACATTGCAAATGAAATAAAAACCTTATTTAATTTGAAATCATCGCAAAATCTGTTAGTATTAATGCAATTTTGGAAAATTACGTAAAAATATATTATAAGTATTTTTGAATCATAAAAAAATTTTTTTTGCTCGAAACGAAACCAGTACCCCTCCAGCAATGCCCAGTTTTTGTCTTTGGAAGCAGTTCTTTACCCGTATAAATGATACTATGATGTTTCTTATAATTGGAATAATTAAATGAAGATACCTTGAGACCTTAAACTTTCAAAACGCATTTAATTCAAAACGGAAACTGTCTTACCTGTGATATCCAGTCGAAGCCTTTGATCAGTGGAACGTTTCACCGAGCTCTTACTGGTACAAAGCATCTAATTCAACTATCCACGAACACCTCACAACAGCAATTACATTCTTCAATAGTTCTGCCTACACTGGTTAGGAAGTAAGGTTGTCAGTTGTCTAGTGTAAGCTGGTCTATCAAAAGGTTTGGTAAGTGTATATTTTGGTCCGTCACCGCAGCCAATCGCGCTCTGAGAAGCCGTCCACAAAAACCGATCAAAGTCGCCGCGCCGCCACGAATCGAACGCGTCAAATTGCTTCCATTTTCAAAATAGACCAATCGTTTTAAAAACGGACGCTCACGAGAGCGCAAAGCAAGACTAATTTAGAAGATTATGTAACTGGAAAATGTTCTAGTGAGTACTGTTATGACTTGATTGTATCATGTACTTATTTAAAGTTTTGAAAAAAAGCAGCAGCAGGCGACGTAATAAACGACCAAAAATATTGTTATTATAAACAGTTAAAAAATAAATATTTTATAATTTTGATTTCAATCATATTTAATCTTTCTATGTCCTACGAGTAAGTATATTTACATGAATATCAACATTTCGCAGTTAATCAATAAATGTATCCATTGATTTGAAATCCGATAATTCCGTCTATAGAAATGCTTTTCTAAAGAGTGATCAAACCACGTTAATCAGCTGAATGTATTGAATTGTTGCAAACGAAGTATTCTTACTTTTGGGGTTGTTATCAAGATTGTTACAATCAGCGGTATTCATTTCTATAATAAAACGTAATGGGACTCATTGCATCGACTGGAGGCAAACAGTTGCAGATTTCCGATCTTATCATTGAATGTAAATTATTATTTTAGTGTGCATAAAATTCTGCGGTAGCTAGCAACTTAATTATAACCTCAATTTCAATCATAGTTTTTACGCTGCAGATCGCGTTAATTTGGCTATTAAGGTAATTATAAATTTCGGTAATGGGTTTAAGAGCCTTAAAACGCTGCAATATTTTTTTTTTTTGTTTATTTAGGCGCCAGAAACTGAGAAAGAAGTCAATTAATTGCGTTAAGTTATTTATCGAACGCCCCGCCCGCGCCCGCCCCCACACGCCCCGCTCTAATTCCCCGTGTATTTAAACATGCATATGAAAGGTTAATGAACTTTTTAACTATAGTTATTATATAGCTTTAGTTTTTTTCAAACTATTATTAATTCCTTACAGTTTGGTAAAATACTTGTTTAGAAATGCCTCTTTGCAGTTTAATATCCTTTGTTGGCAAGGGTTTGTTTTTCGCTGTCTCAGCAAATTTAATAACCTGATATTACATACGATATTACTTTGCAGTCACAACCCTTACACGCGGTATAATATTAGAATCGTGTCGTCTCGGGGCACTTACAGTTTTTCCTAGGCTCATAGAGCCCCCGCGGCGCCCCGCAGGGCTCCAACCGCCCCCACTTAACACAATTTATTGTGCGACCCCTTAATAAATAAATAAATAACCGAAGAAAATTCGATGAAATACAACCTGGCGCGTGCTGAGAGGCGAACTCGTGAAAAATTGGTTTAATTTCAGAGATGATAGCTTGTTGGGTCGCGAAATCCTAAACTGTGTGGGCAAGATATCCTTGATGTTAATAAGAAACCTTTGAAGTTAGAAAGGCTGAAAAAACATGTTTAAGTTAAGACTCAGACAAAATAATTAATAAAAGATAATTTAATTGTAACTATGAATGACAAGAACAAGCAGTAGATACACAAATCTTTCCTTTTTAAAATAAATTATGGAAATAACTCCCAGAATCACACAAAGCATGTCCCAACTTTATCCAGAAAACTTCTACCGTGCGCGGGAGTGGCATAAAAAGCGCAACTCATTAGTCGACTCCGGGAGCACAGGAATTAATGAAGGTACGCAATAATTCAAATAATTCCAAGTTTTTAATTAAAAGTGCAGCCCCCCACGGCGCCGCCTGCGCGCCTCCACCGAATTATTACGAATTATTACTTCTACATAATTCGTGAAAGCGGTAATTTAATAAAACTCCGGTTAGACAACAACATTAGAGGGCATTGTTTGTTTTTGTGAGGTAGAGAGATGGAGACCCGACGGATGAGGGTGAAATAGATCTACGTAGAGACATACGTGTTTTTAATTAGGTACATTGACAAAATGATATACACATCATAAGTAGCAAGATTTTAATTTAAAATTATGAAAATTGAGACTAAATAATATACTGAGATTGACGTACACGATATTAAATTTTAACTATCTTTGCTGGATCTCACTCTAATTTACAAAAATTAAGTAAGTTCCTAGACTTTCATATTGTCAATATTTCTATTTCTTAGAAATAAAGTAAACCTAACTAATACACTTGTTCCACTAAAACGTAACTTCAATTCAATGTTATTCTAAAAACACACTTGAAATGTCAACGTCTTTTCTCACAGGTATCGAGTGAACAAAGCGTTTGTAAAGAGAATGGCTATTATTTGAGAAAACACTGCAATTATGTCCCTTGAGGGCCTAGGGAGAGATCGACCACTTCATATTGGTACGTGCCGTTACTGCTCTTTGTATTTTGACTAATTTGTCTGGATAGTAATAGTTTTAGGAATTAAACTCTTAAATTAACAGTTAGTTTGTTATGAACCTGACCTGTAGGTTAGGGACATTTTAACTCCTAATAACAGACAATCAAACGACGCGACGATGTAAATAATAGATAACTACTGACATTGGTGTGTTTTCTTTACCTATTAACGTACCTTTGGCTTGTCTACCAAGACATGTCAAATAAATAGGTGTTTGCACAATTGCAGGTCACATTTGAACAGAAGCCGCGGAGAGCTGCGCTCGCGCCACCCTTGATGCGCAAAACAATACCGCGCACCGCTTCGAAATTCGAAACCAAACGGAAGTTGCGCGGACCCCTGGGTCGCGATTTTCTTATAAAAAAAAAAACGAAAGAGGGCCAATGCACTAAGTTTTTTGTTCCGCCGAAGTCAGTCCGCGACGCTTATTGTTCAAGCGTGTAATTATTCGCCGATTACTTTATTGTTACGAGAAATCAAAGAATATGTTATATTCGTTTTCCCCTTGACTTTTGACTTGGAGCATATTGAGCAAGATCAAAGGAGGACGGTTAAAACTTCTCACGCGGTAACGAGTGGTCGCGCCGACTAGGAACAATTGAATATCGATGAAAAGAACAATCGAATCAAGATTACACGTCTTTAATGTCGATATGGAATAAGTATTGAAACTTCGAATGTACCGTCTGTATGGTTGTCAAATATGAGTGTGCAGAGTGCCTGTTATCTATTTAACTGCTGAAAATTATTTTATAGTTTACTAAAAATGATATATTCAAGAATTGATTAAATATTAAATATCTTTGCGTGCCTCCTCTGATAGAAGTTGGTGATCATCATGGCAATCTATAATTAAGCCACTGACAAAAACATTCGCTTCTAAAGCCAAAGCAAAACCAATAGCGAAGGTTTTTAAGCCAGGATTTTAGGATGACGTATAAAAAGCGAAAAGGTAAGGCAAAACATTGTTTAAAATATGTATTTTCCTCTGTAAAAACGAAATAACATATTTTTGTAAGTTTTACAAATGGAATATTCTTTCTTTACTCTCATATTAACTAAGTGTTTCTATTATTTTCAGGTGTGAACTAATAAGAACACTTGTACGTTAGTTAAGACTTTATTTCTGAAGAGAAGTCAAAAGTGCGTATCAATCCATATGTTCTTTTCATTTTGTCGACTCATTCGTCTTTAAGTGCTCTTTGCAGTTTCTATAGAGAGTACCTCACGTGCGCGAAAGAACTAGAAAGGGTGAAATACAATAAAAGAGAATGCAAAAGGACACCTGCATTTTACAATAACTTCATATTTGGCTGACCTAAGTAATAATGCTAAGTTACTCAGTAAAAGAAAGTAGATTACAGACTAGGAAACTACTTCTTACAATGTAATAATTTTATGATTTAAATTCGGTAGATAATATGGTAGCATTGACGACGTGAGATTTTAGATTTAATTTTGTGACATCTGCGTAATGGCAAAAAAAGTGTGTAGAAATTATCTCTTTTAAATAAACACAGAAAAATCTGTCTGTGTGAACGAGAAAGGATTTAATGTAGAAATACCTTTTTAGATTTATTTTACTATTTGAAAGGAGATAATCAATTGTTTAAATTTTAAAACGCTCTCAATAGTAGAGTATTTACCTCTCTCAATAGTAGATTTTTGGACCAAGACACCAAACCTAAAGAGGTTTATGCAATTTGTATCTACGATGGTAGACAAAAATAACTGAAAATCGTTATGACTAATTGTTAAATACGTGTTCATTAATTATTTCAGGAGTATGGTATAAGTGTTCTGTGCCCCTCAGTCTCCCCGGGACCATGCTATTTGAAAAATGCGGAAACTTCAGATATCTAAATAATGTTATAAAATTAAAATAATCTGGAAAATGAGTTTAATTTTAGTTGAAGATCGCGTAAATCTAAGAAGTTCCATCATTTTATGCCTTACTCAACGTTTTGGGTCTGAGGTTAAAACGAGTGCTTTTGACCATTATTATTATGATATTCCTAGCCTGTCACGATCGTAATAATAATCGATTTCTAATACAAAAAACGTTGACGCAGTCCAACTCATCTTCTTGCTTTTGCCACTTTTTATGAAATCGTGCCAACTTTTTTATATTGCATCGAGGCACTTACCTACGTCTACTTAAAATGAGTTCGTGCGGCCATTGTCGTCATGATGACGATTGTGAACGACTCTCATGGAGTCAGTGATCACGTGAGATGTACTCCCTGCGCACGCGCCGATTGCTCTAACAGCGACGCTGTAGGTGGCCATCGACTACAACACAATGGTGGAATTGGAGATTTGAGAGTTGGTACGTACTTTTGAAAAAAGTAGGTTTATTACGTGGTATTTTTTAAATTACAGTTATACGAACATGTCAAAGAATTTGTCAGTATGTGTAATACGTTCCTATTTATCAATACTGTTAAATAATTAACAACCCAAGCATAATAACTCTGCTTAAATAAAAAGTTACCATCGCCGCCCATAAACACCCACAATTACATAAGTATTGAGGGAGCGTTGCTAGCCTTTGAGAAAACTGGGCACCGGATATCGCACTCACCGAACGAAACGCAGGAACATCGTCCCTACTTCACTGAGGTTTTCTGTGCGGCAGTGGTTTTTCACTGGTCGAGTCGGCACAAGAATCGCTGCAGATAGAGCCTATAGCTAGACTCTGCCACTCTCAAAAAACATTTACACTGTGCGTACCTGCATATCGCCGACGAAGAGTCAATAAATAGTAACTGACTTTTGCGCTATTTTTGTTTTATCGAATTATTCTTTCCTTAATATAAATAGTACATAATATGTAAAGGTATCCTTTTTATTAGTTAATTAGTTAACATTGTTCATGTTTTAAACAATTAAATGCAAAAGTGTGATTTTAAACGTCAGTCTCCCCGGGACCATGCTATTTGAAAAATGCGGAAACTTCAGATATCTAAATAATGTTATAAAATTAAAATAATCTGGAAAATGAGTTTAATTTTAGTTGAAGATCGCGTAAATCTAAGAAGTTCCATCATTTTATGCCTTACTCAACGTTTTGGGTCTGAGGTTAAAACGAGTGCTTTTGACCATTATTATTATGATATTCCTAGCCTGTCACGATCGTAATAATAATCGATTTCTAATACAAAAAACGTTGACGCAGTCCAACTCATCTTCTTGCTTTTGCCACTTTTTATGAAATCGTGCCAACTTTTTTATATTGCATCGAGGCACTTACCTACGTCTACTTAAAATGAGTTCGTGCGGCCATTGTCGTCATGATGACGATTGTGAACGACTCTCATGGAGTCAGTGATCACGTGAGATGTACTCCCTGCGCACGCGCCGATTGCTCTAACAGCGACGCTGTAGGTGGCCATCGACTACAACACAATGGTGGAATTGGAGATTTGAGAGTTGGTACGTACTTTTGAAAAAAGTAGGTTTATTACGTGGTATTTTTTAAATTACAGTTATACGAACATGTCAAAGAATTTGTCAGTATGTGTAATACGTTCCTATTTATCAATACTGTTAAATAATTAACAACCCAAGCATAATAACTCTGCTTAAATAAAAAGTTACCATCGCCGCCCATAAACACCCACAATTACATAAGTATTGAGGGAGCGTTGCTAGCCTTTGAGAAAACTGGGCACCGGATATCGCACTCACCGAACGAAACGCAGGAACATCGTCCCTACTTCACTGAGGTTTTCTGTGCGGCAGTGGTTTTTCACTGGTCGAGTCGGCACAAGAATCGCTGCAGATAGAGCCTATAGCTAGACTCTGCCACTCTCAAAAAACATTTACACTGTGCGTACCTGCATATCGCCGACGAAGAGTCAATAAATAGTAACTGACTTTTGCGCTATTTTTGTTTTATCGAATTATTCTTTCCTTAATATAAATAGTACATAATATGTAAAGGTATCCTTTTTATTAGTTAATTAGTTAACATTGTTCATGTTTTAAACAATTAAATGCAAAAGTGTGATTTTAAACGTTTTATTCGCTACCTCTAAAAAGTTGCAGTCTTGCAGTTATTATTTATTGAAAATTCATCAGTGATTTGTCCTACTAATATTATAAACGTGACAGTTTGTGAGTATGTATGGATGTTTGTTACTCTTTCACGTAAAAACTACTGGACGGATTTTGATGAAACTTTACAGTAATAATGGTTATACATCAGAATAACATAAAGGGTACTTTTTACCAAACTAGTCTTCCATTCTATGGTTTCGCTTTCAGTGAAATAAGTTTGGTTCCTCATGGTGAAAAGTTTCCGTCCATACCGTAACCATCCGTAAGTCTAACATATACTTTATTTCATCCAAATCTGCTTGGCCATTTCCTCATTCTTTGGGGGGCAAAGATTTAAACATACAAACTTTCATATTTATAGTCTCTTTATGAAACATTACATTATAAGTAACAATGTTTTTTTTATTTAAAAAATTTTTGCCAGTAGATTAAGCAACCGCACACCATACAAAATAAATAAAATTTATAATTTAGGTAGGTACCTTACAAACGTATAAACAGACTAAGTATAGTTTCATACGCTATATTTTTAATCAATGAATTTTGTTCATATACCTATATTACTTTTACACTTCAATTTTTTTTACTATATCTATAGGTAGGTATATAGGTATGTTTACGAGCAGAATCTTGGTAATTGAAAAGAGATATAAAAAATAAGTAAACATAAATAATTTTGAATGAATTTGTGATTACTCGTGTAGGGGTATTCATGCATTTTAAATCAGGCAATTTCATATGAAAATGAATCCAATATCTTTATCTAAAGGTGTAAGAAACAGGTTATACGCAATAAAGCAGATTATTTATTGAACGTGTAGATTCTGTCACTGAAATATAATTTGTCAATTGAAAAAATATAAAAGGTCCTCCACAACTGGCTTAGTGCTCGTTTGAATATTAATAACTTTTGTTTTTTACAACATAAAAATTAAATGGTGACAAGTTTTCGATCAATATTATTAACTTTTGAGTTATTATTTAAACATCAAGTAGGCTTAAATTCAAATTTCGAAACTCAGCTCAATACAATGAACCTAAAATTCAATTCCGTCAGTTTGCAGTCAACGTCATATTTTCGAAATCGAATTTAAACGTCAGTTTGAACAAATGTGTTGAATAGCGGACGGTTGGTCTACATACAGGGTGTTTCGTTTTGTGGCGCTGCACGTTTTGTCCGCCGCACGGGGGAGTCCTGGAACCCCGCCATCATCACCGCATGCCGTCGCCATTTTCCCCGTCACTACCTACCGATAGACTGTCAACAGAGAAAGAACTCTTGCCCTTTACTGCTGTAATTATTCGCGACAATAGACCAGAGTATAATAAGTAATGTCATTGTTATGATTTCACAACGTTATTAGGGCAGTTGGTATGTTTGGTTTTGTATTTTTTTAGGTAAGTAAAAAAAATAATTTGGATATAAGTTTAGAGCATAATTTGATTATTTAAATAGTTGCTATTTACACAACAACTCAAAATTAAATGCAAAAAAAATCGTTGAACGCAATACTGCTACGTTGAACACAATATTAGATTAGCGAGTGTATACCTACTTGAACCGTTTTTTGTTTCTACTTCTATAGGAACTATTAAAGGTCTACGCAGTGTCATTTCTCTCTCCTTAAAATGACGCAAAAACACAAAACGACAAGCTCATTGCCCAATAACAATACTTCTCAGATTGATCGTTGAACTAATCACAGCGGACCTCACAGCGGATATGTCACCGCGGGTTGCATTTTTCAAAACAACTTTTTAAATAATGCTTTTTCAGCTAGGCACAGCACTGCAGCTGTGAGCCCAGCATGCTCTCTGCTTTCTGGCCAGTTTGCGGTGCTTACCCACTACCAGCTATTGCACTATTGAAGTATTTCTAGCGCCAAATAACACTAATGGAAAGCAAGACTTAAAACCTATAACTTTTGGTCATCTAGGTTTTCATTGATAATATTTTAGGCGTTATAATGAAACATTTATTTATAATCTTAATTCTAGTTTGTAAATTTAAATAGAAGATAGTTATATGCATATTTAACACTTAAAAGTCTTCGAAGGAAATTAATTTTATAAGCTCAGTTCGTGGGCTATAAAAGTGCTATAAAACAGGTCCAATTTATCGACATTCCTATACCGTAACATACATAACACTTATTAATTCGTTATGTTTTCCGTATTTGTCATTTATGTGGAAAAATTTAAATATTAATCTGCTCCATTGGCGTAATGTTGAATGGAGAATTATTTTAGTTTTTAGGTAAATATAAAAAATATTAAATGGTTCCGACAAACACAGCGAGGCAGTGACGCAGCGGGGCTCCGGCCCTGCATTATTTAATATTGAAATTTCTCGTTTCAAACAACATTTTGTTTACAAATCCGACATTTAACTCAGATTTTAAAACAAACTTATTTTAATTTTAAAGGTGGAGTTTTTTGGCCGCGCCCGCTTGAGGACATTATAATTTTTAATCCGTTTATGATCTTAGTTTATGTAGCATGTGGGTGTAAATAATTCAATAATTCGAATTTTAATAAGAAAGTCGAATAAAAAACTCGGTTAGTTATGGAAATGACTCTGAGTCTTTATATTTAGTAATTTTTATGTCTCTGTAGAAATAGTTGGCAACAATTCTTGTGAGTTTAACGAGAATACCAAAAGCAGTTTCAGTGTTATTGCCTCAATTTATGTTATAGAATTATGTGCAGTTTCCGGACCACACGCCGGGACATCCGATCTATTAATCTTGCAGTATTGAAACAAGTTCGTTTTATTACTAACTAACGAGACTAGATGATCTGGGACGTAGTTGATGAAAATAAAACATACTGAAGTAACTACATGAAACTTACATTAGTAGGTAGGTAACCCATCTTTAAGTAGTGTTAATACAACAATATTTATTGGGCTCTAGATTAAACATCTCTTTAAATTAACATGAATTAATAGAAAATACAACAGGTAGCCGCCATTAGATTCAATACAAAATCCGCGTCCAAACGGCAGTGACGCCAACCAGTGATGTCCATCGAATGCTAGGGATGTCCAGTTACCGATTACTTTTGTTTTACCGCTAACAGTACATAGATCGGTTTTATTGAAATAAACTGAACTACAATAATTGCTATACCTTACTGACGTACAATAATGAAATTTTTTTTTTTTTGTTTATAATTGTTTTTGTCGAACCAAAAAGTTAACAAACATCATGACATAGCGCCAACATACTTCGTGATAAAGCTTAATATTTTGTGTGAGCAATAGGTGTGCTCGTCACTTTACCCGAAGATTAATTGTCAACTCTTTATTATTAGTGCGGCTTTTATGTAATTTGTAAGATTCTTCCCCAGTTCCCAGTAGTCTTACCGAGTAGTGTTACCAATCGAACTGGAATTTTCTTTCCAATAGACTTACTAGTAAGACCTCTAGGAACTTTGGTTCCCAGTAGTTTTACCAGTAAAACAAAAAATGTCCCAATAGTCCTACTCCCATGTAAACAGCAGTGAGAGTAAATAAATAAATAGTTTACAGAACTCGGTCTACGTGTTACCTAATTAGATTTTTTCCAAATGACGTACAAATAATACCTACGCCTTTTAGCGGGGTCCATATTGGCTTTTCTAAAGTTGTTTACCCAAAAATATTCTTACCACCGTTTTGTAATCCGAATGATCACTCTCACTTCCTAAAAATTTTCGTCCTAAAGTTTTACTTCATTTGGAAAAAAAACAAATAAACACGTAGTCCGAGTTCTGTAAATTATTAACTCTCACAGCACAATATTTATGTTTTATCTTAGGTCATACATTTAAGTTCACTATGTAGGTTTAATGTCTATAAATATCTAGGTCTGTTGCTGCATTTTGAATCCAAACTATTTACTTACGTTTTTTTAAATATTTTTAAACGAAAAGCAGAATAAGCTTATACCGTTAACTAAAATGTATTTAAAGAGGACGATGCTCCTGCTCCATCTATGCTGCTGGAGCCTTTCGTTGTTTCTGAGCTGTGGGTTTTTTCGACTGACAAAATAGAAAAATATTAGTGATAAATAAATAAGTTCTTTACAAAAGCGAAATTAGAAAAAAGATAACCTAAAGCTGCCTAAATATATTCATGAACTCGACTATACTTATATACCTAAGTTAAACATTATTTATATTTGTGAAAAATTAAGATTTTAAACCTACGTTACGAGAAAACCTTTACCTACAGTTTCCTTTTAATTGAGATTACATTTGTTTTGATGGAAGGAAACGATAGGCTCATACAAAGAAGTGGAAACTCAATATTTTTTGTTCATGATTTCAATTAGGCGTAATTGTACTCTTTTAACGTACACAATACATTAAGCTTTTATTTAATACTAGCTTTTACCCGCGCGGCTTCGCACGCCTTAAATTTGGAGTAAAACTGCTTTACCTGTACTATGTTATTATACATATAAACCTCTCTCTTGAATCACTCTATCTATTAAAAAAAACCGCTTCAAAATCCGTTGCGTAGTTTTAAAGATTTAAGCATACAAAGGGACATAGGGACATAGGGACAGAAAAAGCGACTTTGTTTTATACTATGTAGTGATAGTGATTTAGGCACCTATTGATAAGGAGAATTTTGTTACTTGAAATAAATATACGTACGTTAATTTTTTTATAATATTCAATAATATATTTAAAAAATTATCAACGTGCTTTTTATATAAATATCTTGACCAACAAACAATTTTTTTTAATGAGAAACTATGAAACGAGCAAGCGGGTCACATGATGGTAAGTGATCACCGCCGCTCATGACTACTCGCAACACTGTGGGTGTTGGGGGTGCGTTGCTGAGCCTTAGAGAAAATTGGGCACCGGATACCGCACTCACCGAATGAAACGCAGGAACATCGTCCCTACTTCACGTCGGTTTTCGGGTCGACGGTGGTATTTTACCGTGCGAGTCAGCCCAGTAATCGCTGCAGACAGTGCCTACAGCTAGACTCTACCTCTATTTGAGGACTGTCTGCAAAAGATCAAGAGTTTTGATCAATAACATCAAAGTTATTTTTTGCAAACATTCTAACACGCACTTAAAGGTCCTGAGTGCTTGTACTCTTTCATAGTCTTTTAAAATTGTTGCATTAAGTCTATCGTCTAATTAAAAAGTCTATTGGTTGCTTTAATAATAATCTAAACACACTTTTAAACAAGTAGGTTTGATGTTATTGGATTGGCAAACAGTCTTACACAAAAGTCTATTTTATTTATTAAATTCAGAAACTACGCCCGTCTCTCAGACTTTTTTTTTACCTATAAAATTCAGTTCCTGTAAAAAATAATACAAAACGTTGAAATCTTGTAGAACTAATATAGTTACCAAGCAGGTCAAGCTCGAACGATTACGTATATTCGACTATGTAGGTATTATTAAGTTTGTTGTGAATTACTTCGCCAAGATGTCTGAAAATGAGTTATTTCAGTTATTTATATTCATATTCATAAAAATATTTGTAAATTACACGCAATTAAAAATCTGGTAAATCATATAGGTATAGTTGCGAAAGATTTTTGATAGAAAATAGGCAGGGAAAATAGAAGCTTAAGCTTCACCTTAAAATATTAACTTAAGTTCGTCATATACAATATTTTTTCCAACACATTAACGATCGAAAAACTATGATTTTTTATCATTAATGCTTTGACCGGTAACTTGAAGTCCAAACAATACCAAGTCATTTACAAAAAAACGATAATACCAAGGTTTCCATTTACCAAACTTAATGTTCTGCTCGATAGCATATTATTTTAAGCTTTATATCTTCTATTTATTCCGCCATTTTGTTTCCGCGAGGTGGTAACAAAGGGCGGTAATTGATATCATAAATATCAGGTTGTGGTACATTTATAACCCCGGCTGATCATCCATTACAGGCTGTCGGTACGTTCTCTCGAGGGGTATTTAGAGTTTTTATAGAACCACCTTCTTGGGAATATTAACATCTGGGCACTGGGATAATGGGTTTAAGATTGTGTTTACTTTTTTATAATAATAAAGCTGGTGTAAGTTTATACATAGAACAAGCTTAGGCATTTACCGTCTAGAATATTTGGGACATTAAACTTTAAAGTACTTAAGTAATGCTTGTGGCCACTAATTAATATACGTAAAAACAAATAAATTTATTCTGTAGTGATTTTAGTGGTAGGTACCTACATACAACGGATTGCTAAGTATAATTAGTTTTAATGTATTTTATGTTTGTTTTTAACAATATAGAAGTTGAAGTTTCGTTCTTAAGTTAAATAGACTTAAATGGAAGAATCAACCATTTATTTTATGGCTATATGAAGTATGACCAAACTCTTTTGCCGCAATTGGCATTATTGCTGACATGGCTTGGTGCTCATAAATATTGAACAATGTGTATCTAACCTACTTCACATATCTATATATGGTATATATATGTTAGTATGTATGTACCAACCCTTGCCATATAATTTTCATCCGTGGGCGTTCCTGAAAGGCGTTCCCTTTCGAAGCTCCTCCCACTTTTGCCTGGAAAACAGGTCCGCAATTACGATACCTACCCACATATTTGGATTCAAAACTGGTTTATTTTATCCGCACGAATTAATATTAACTAACTTTATTCTTAAGAGTTCAATTAACGTATTATGCTGATTATTTCCTTTGTGAAATTGCCATGAGAAGACTAAAAACCTCTTCAAAGGATCGTCAGTTTTTTGTGGATCGTAAACGTTTTTGTTCAATTATATTGTTATAATTTAATTTTAGATGATTTTGGCGGACGGGATAAGCTACATGTCTAAAGTACCTACCTAAATAATATTTTAAACTGCCTTTTTGCTAACCTCAGAAACCAGGTGAGTACTAATCATTGTGTTTTTTTTTATTTATACAAACCATAGCATAAATAAGACATACAGGCCAACATTTCGTAACAATTACCGTTTTCTCCTGACAAAGTTTCATTATCATTGGCAGTGATTTACAATGTGATACTGTTTGTAATTTGCCCCGTCACGGTGGGCTCAATGCTTGGCTTTTCATTAAAATTGTGTTTCGTAAACAAGACGTTGGGTGCTCATATTGTCCCTTTATGTCTGAGGCATGTCCCAGGGGACAATACGTATCTATTGTAGAGCGTAACTTATTTTAGGTGACAGTTGTTGCATTTCCTGTAACCGAGTCAATACATTGTCAATCGTTTTTTATTTCGTTCAATGTGACTTCGACTTAGGTCATTGTTTTAAGCTGAGTGGTAGATTTACGACTTTGTTTTCTTTTTTGTGGAACAATTATAGGAAGCTCGTTTAATTTATGGCTGGTTTACGTAATGTTTCAAAGCCATTCTTGTATTTATAGCTTGTTTGTATTTTATGGCTCTTTAGAAGTAATAAATTATTAAGGATTAAATTAAAGAAATTAACATGGTTTTTTGTTTTAAACTGTAAATATAGGCACATTTTGTTCGACCAAGGTATAAAGTGCTTTTATATCTTTTCTGCAATAAATATAAATAAATCACTTCCGTGTGGTCAACTAAAGTATAGTGCTATAATTGGCATGGCTTCCGGTTTAATAAAATACGTTTATTAAGTTATTTCCATTTGGTACTTCCGGTGTAGCCATCTTAGAAGGCAGTCACTAAATCTTATTTTTTTACAAAATTGGGACTCATCATTTCAGGAGGTACATATTTTTTGCCTAGTTATTGACTAATTAGTGGGTATAGAAATCCACTAGGCAGTAGTTACAAAACTCAATTTATTTAACCATACTGCTATTTTTCATAATAGGTATAATACGTTATTTGCTTCAAATTGTTACTAACTGTAGCTGCCTACAAATTTTAATGCACTGCGTTGATGTCTTTTCAATAGGTACGGCTAAACAGCAAATCCCTAGTATTCTAAAGTAAAATTAGGAAAAAACTGTACGTCATTATTCATAAACAAGATTAAAACCCTATAGGAATAAGTAGAAACATATTTATTTCTCTCAATCCCGATTGACAGAGACAATACCTACATATAAGTATAAAAGAAGTTAGGAGGTATAAAATGTGTTTATGAATAAGGGCCATACATAAAGTTAACTTGTTTTGGCTATATTCAAATTTAGATAGGTTAGGATAGGTAGGATTAATAAGTAATATACTTGGATAATTACAATTCATATCCGTTTAAATTGGAAAAGCGCAATTGCAAATATTAATCTCCGCAATTTATGAATCACAAATTGAAGTTCAGTGACCGACACTCAAAGGAATATCCGTTCTATGAGAAATGGGAAAAGCCAACTTAATAATCCTTCATGTAGGTACCGTTCACAGGCTAAGGAAGTAGGCAATTACACTTCATAACCTATTCGGACCTATTTAATAGGTTTTTGTGAAGAAAACAAAAAATTTTTTTTTTTTTAAAGTTATGAAATTAGTTTTACAAGGGGAGAAAGAGTATAATTAGCGAGTAGCAGCTGTGGTGAAGGATCGTTGTCGGTCGGTCGCAGTCGGTGGTCGCGGCCGCGTCGCACGCGCACGCACTGCGCGACGCATGCGCGATGTCCTACCACCACCACTCGATGATGAACAATGACGGGGTTAAATATATAAGTTAAAGCATTTTTATCATATGCAGCTACGTTGTGTTATGTTTTGACATAAGTCGCAATAACTAAATTACTAAAATTCAAACGATGATCGCAAAATTACTTAGATTCAAACGCTTTTCGTATTTTTTTTAGATAAGTTAAAAAACGAAAACATATCAAATGAAAATTGACTAAGAATGTCGTTATGACCTTATATTTATTTGCTACTTTTACATTATTTAAGTTAAGAAAAGTAGGTAGGTATACTAGGTGCCTACTTCCTATAAAAGATAGTCTCAACATTTTAAAATCATATTTAACAATTTACTCCGATCTACGGTATGCTATGAATAAAGTGGACAAATAGTTTACAAGAAAACGTTTAGGACCATAAAGCAATTAGGATTGATTTATTACTTAACCCTTCGTTAAAACAACATAAAAAATACTTGTCTTTCTTTTATAGATGGTTGGTCATTTTGAATGATGGTAACAGTTAAATGTTTATTTTGGTTACTTGGTAGGAAAGCGTCCATACCTCTTTATTTGACCTATACCTGCAGCTCTTAGTAGACATAGTAGGTATACAAATACTCCTAAATAAATAAGTAAGGTTATAATACCACGAAGATCCAGATTCACCCGCGAAAAATAAACAATTAAAAATATACTTTGATTTTTGCGTAACTTTTCGCGGCGCACTCAAGTTTATACCCGTTTTTGTATCTGCTCCATTCCGAAGCCTCTTGTTATATAGTCTTTCCCAATAAATATTATTAATATTAAGTGAAGATAAAATAGAATATTACAATCTTAAGGTACATCTTGTTGTGATAACCTTTGAATGTAAGAACAGTCAGCAAAAACTCTCCTAGAAAATATAGATTAGGTGTTAATACCTATTATAAGATATTTACTTAGTTGTGTTGTTTGACCTATTTAGTGAGACACTATTCCACCACCACACATTACCTAAATAGTTCTTTTCGGGCCTCAAATTGTTTATTTACCAACACGCAACATATTTAATTGAATACTAATAGACAGATCATTTGTACGTAGATGCAATCTAATCAAATATCGGTCTCGACTGTCGGACCGTAACCGTGTCAACCGAGAGGTTCTTTTAATAAATCTTACTTCACTGATGTTATCTCGACCTAAACATCACGATTAACTGTAAACCTCTATGGTTAAATAAATAAATACATAGGTTTGTTGGTCAGTTTGAGGTTTAGAACCGTAAAGGTTAGGTTTTGTTTGTGGCTTAGTTTTAGAATGGTGTTCAACCTTAAGGTTTAATAACGCTTTAAGTATGGTAAAATAGGTATGTATATCAATTGTAACTTTCGTCGAATAAACCTTTTTCGTTTTAACTATTGATTCAACGCGGTACAAATAAATGTCTACTGTTTTAATAATTTCTTCACGCCGAAAGTCGTATTATATTTATCAGGTCTCTATCTACTCAGCTAATTGTTAATAATGAAAGTATTCATACCTACGCATAGTAAGCCTAAGGCCAATCTTGTTATTTAATTCTACTTGATAGGATGTAATTAATTAACCCCTAACAAGTTTCATACTGGAGCCAACATTTTATGACGTCTACTAAATTTACCGTCATCCCGCATGAGAATCAAACGATCTGTCCTCTAACTTCATCAAGCGGCAATTAATAAAAATTACCACTCGGTGCCCAACATAAAACTGTTAACATCCAGCGGCGACGACGTGTGCGCCGATCAAGATCATATCCGTTGCGATTATAATTAATTATCTTATCCGATTATGTCACAAACGAGACGCGATAAAAAACAGACAAATTACAACAGAATTGAGACATCCCGCTATCTCTTTTATTAGACACGTAAACTCTTTACGAGAACAGCCGTCATGATAAACCCTATCGAGAAATCAAAATGAATGCACCCTTTATTTTTTTTTCTTTCCCAGCGTGAGCCTTATGCTAATAAGGCCCAAAAACAAACATTGTTACAAGCTAAATGTGTAACATACGATAAAAATAAATTAAATAATAAAGGGAATCGTTAAAATGGAAGAAATGTCAGTAATTTATCCAAGAGTCACCTTTTGGGCATTCCGTGGATGCCTTCGCGGCGGGGCCCCTGCGCTGTAGACGCGCGCAGCTCCGACATAGGCGCCACAAAAAGGCGCGCGTTCAATAATCCGATGCCCATTACCCGACGTAATCGATGAGATAAAATTAATAATGAAAACTAAAAGAGGTGCTCAGGATCGACGGCGCCTGCTTAGTTTCACATTTAAATTACTAAAATATGAATAGGCAGGTTAGTTATTAATTGTAGAGTAAACAATATTATGCTCATCTTTAAATATTCCAATAAGTACATACGAGTTAAACCTACTCAGTAGTTCTGAGTGTAGGTTTAACTCGTTTAACTAAACTTATCCTATGGAAATATATTGAATTTGGTCTCAATTTTTTTTTCATTTTAATTAAAAACCACATTTTGTTGTCCAAATTTTATCGAGAAGCCAATTAATTTTATTCAGATACCGAATTATCACGTAATAGGTATTCAATCATTTTTATTAGTTCATATTATTAATATGGGTATTTAATAACTAATCTGTCGATTCTGAAGCATCAAATAGGTACTTTTTGCGTTTAGCACTCAAGGTAATTGACACATGGGAAGGGAAGGCATCCCTAGTTGTGCGTGCGATGTAACGTTTGTTCGAAAAATCTTGCTGCGAAAAATGCTACAGCGAATGCTCATTAGTTCGATAATTTATTACTTCGATAGAATGTTCTTAAATAGAGGTCACTTTTTCCGCGCTCAACACATTGGTTTTCTATTTGACCGCCAAGGACTGCACACTTGAAGATTTGGCTTATTACAAAATACATCATTTATTTAATGGCAAACCTCAATGTTATGCACTATCCCTGTGCAAGACGGCGACATCAACCAAAGAAAACACTGCAAAAGTGCGCGGTAACCACAAAGTAGAGGCGTGTTAGGAGAGAGGTAACTTCTTTTATTAGTAGAGTTGTCAATCAAATACTTAGTTTTAGTATGCCAAATGTACCTTTTTGAATAGATAATGAATTGGGGAAGTTTTTTATTTAATTTTTTAAACATTATTTGGACTTTCTTTTAGAAAACCTCTATTTATTGGCATAAGACTTTCAACTTGTCAACTTATTTAAAAAGTTGTTCTTGGTTTCTTGACTTTTTCTAAAACAAGGACGTTTTTTTAGCAAATTTTATTATAAAATTTCATTTTAGTTACAAGCTACCATAAAACAACAAAAAATTTAAATTAATTTTGAATTTTTCACTAAAAGGATTCATTTAAACTACGAAAATGTTTTTTTTTTATAAAAAACTTAAACTATCTCAGAAATTATCAATTTTCCGACATGGTATGATATGACTTAATTGACTGCAAATAAGCTCTACTTTAACCTCTTAGAAGGAATGTATCGCATTCCCAATCACCCTGTATAACATATACCTACCATTTCATCGGCGGGGGGAAGGGCTATTGATTTTCAAAATTAAAAAAAAACCTTTTGCATAATCATACATGGGCGTGTCGATATTGAAAACATCCATGTCCCACTTATTTTTAAAACATGTACGTTTGTTAATTTGATGGTTTCCATGATGGAAGTGGTCGTACTTACGTAAGGGTTGAAAATGAAAAAAAAAAACATTTAATCGAGCAACACATTTAACATCCTAATAATATTAAAAACGTGAAAGTTTGTGAGTATGTATGGAAAACATTTTCGAAGAAATGTCTTAATAACATTGTTTAGTTTTAGTTCTTTAATTGTAATTTACTGATTTTTGTGTATATTTTTCGATGATGTTTCGTTGTTCTGAAAGTCTTTAACCGCCGGTTTTTTCCCTAACGATAATTATAAGGTAAACTTCGAAACATTGCGTCAATTTATTACATATGATTTTTATTATAGTGCTTCTTTAGTAGGTACCTACTTTGACGTGTTTTATTTGAATAAAGAGGAAATACCTACCTATCTGTACAGTCACGTGCAATGTTGCTATACAAAAACAGAATTATGTTCAATTTGAAAAAAGAAATGTCTATTTTAAAAATACAGTCTATATAACTATTAGATTACTAAAGTAGTAATTAAAAATATCCGAATAACTATCGAATAGTAAGCGTAGCATCATCGTACAAAAATGTATGAAATTTAGACAGCGCCCCTAGCGGGCCTAAAGGAACTAAGTCTAGCCTACAAGGGTATTTTTGAAGAAAAAAACACGTTTGTCCATTTAGGTACGTATAAATACGACGTCACTATTTTTGTTTCGTATTGAGTTCACTGTTTCGTGATCGCTTCTATCGTCAACCCCCGTTTTAATATCGAGAGAGCTTGATAAGTTGTACGGTACTTTTGACATGTTTAGGTGTACGTAGAAAAGGGGTATGTCTCGTGTCCCTACTATTTGACCTACCAGTAGGTCTAGCGATGCAATTTCTACGACTCGTGGTCCCACCGCTCGGTTGAGCTATTAGACATGCAAATAAATAAAATAAACCTATGACTGGTACACCGTATTTACTATTGGAGTGTAATTAGCTAATTAAACTTTTCTAATTTTAATCCGCGAATGAAAGTTAAAGGAGAAAAATACTTGCCTTTTTTTCTAAAATTTAACAAGTATTATTTTGATTAACTTAATTTTGTAGTGGTATTTATATTTTCTCGACAAAAAACTACTAGGCTATAAGATTCACGAAGGAGTTAATTTAAATAACAATTCAATGTCCTTTATTGCGAGTTTTTCTTACGTTACTCATGTGATGAAACACTATATCAAAAGTTTTAAAGATGTTAAGGCACTGCGCAAACAGGCAATCTTCCAATATCAGCTTCTATTAGTGCATACATCCACCCTAAAAACTTTTTTCTAAGGTAGTTAATATAAGTCTATAAAGTAAAGACCCTGTTCATTAATAGAAAACATTTTATTTACCTACTTAGTATTTAATATGAACATTTTGTCATCATATCCGGGCATAAGCTTGAAAAGTAAAATGGAAAGAACTCACAAATCTAACTATTCACGCTCGTCTTATAATAAATATCATAACTTTGCCTTATTTATAACTGTTTTTGAGCGTTTAACATTTTGGTTAAATGTAGGTAGTAGGTAGGTAGGGTAGGTCCTAATTTTGGTAGAAACTAATTTTAACAGTGGTAGCATTTATATTAAACTGACAAAATCAAAATGTCTGCGAAGGGGCCCGATGTGTCTGCGAACCAGGGAAGTTTTATTGATATTATCACGCTTCTATTAGCTTGGGTTGTATGTTTGTATGTATGTAACGGAATCTTTGAGCTTAATTTCACTGGTTTCTATTTTTTAACGATTTTTTTGGTGAACAATATTTATTCGGAATAGGGGATATTCATGTTTTTTTTTTCTTGCCTTAAATTAATGGTTTACAACATTATAACATAAGTAGAAAAAAATATAAAAAATCTTCAAAATACTTTAGATATTTTTAAAAACGAAATCTAAAACATTGAAAAAATTAGAGCAGTTGAAACGCCGCCATTTTGCGCGCGCTTTGCGTGACGTCACACGACACGTCCAGTGGGACTTTACTATGAACTTTTCAGTTATTTCATACATATTTACAGTTTTAATAGCTTTAAAACCATGGAAGAAGCCAAATAATTATCTTATAAGTATTGCATAGTACCGGAGTGCAAAAATACTATTCGAAAAACACCCGAGAAAGTGTTTTTTTCGTATTTCAAGTGATGCGAAAATACGAAGACGGTGGTGTAAGGCTGTGGCGACATAGATGGCGCTGATCGTCACCAACATTCTTTCCCGGCGGTACGCATACAAATAACACCGAAATGTATGGCAAATCCTATATCGCGCTATCAACATTTCAAACGCAGTTACTATAGGTATATACGACTTCTGAAATCATCTCAGTGGCCACGCTTGGCCCTAGACCCGTGTCCTGTCTAGCACTGGGAGTTCTCCCCTTTTACCGTCAAAAGGTGATGAAAAGGGATAATATATCTCCTAAATGTTTTGTTCATATTGTTGTGAAGATCATTTTAACGTAAGTATAAAATATTTATATACAGCTTAATGTGAATTAGTAAAAAGTAAGTTTTGCATTAGCTATTGAACATTAGCAAATTCGGTATAAAATTAACCTAGGTACCCTATAAGAAAAGATCACAGTAGCCATAACTCTTTATTAAAACTTTATTCCTGTTGTGGTTTTACGATTTTTTTAATGGTTGTTGATTTATTCCAGGTAAAGGAAGATACAGAAAATTATATTGAATACAATTTAATAAAAGAGCAAAGAGAAAAATGTACTCTACGGTTGAAGAAAGGAGTTTTGCCTCGTATATTTTTGTGTCAATATGTAAATGTTTTGGTGTATTTTAAGTAAACTGCTGTGTGCATTTATGAATAAAAATCTGTATTATGGTCTTAAATACATATACTATAAAATATCCTCTGATCTCTGCGCTCCTATAATCGGGTTTCGATGCAAAATTATATGCTATCATAAATGCACCTGTTCCCGGTAGATTGGCCTAATGTGCTATGACAGAACCAGCTTCAGTCATCGTCAAAGATTCACTACCAATCTAAACTAAACTTCATTACAATCAGTACAAGAATATAGATTAAATTTATTTATTTTTTTCACAAAAACTTGTAAAACAGTATGAGTTACGACGCTGATGAATGCAATGTCGTGTCAGATGACGTCACATTACGTTCGACCAATGGTGGCGCGTTTTGGAAGTTTGAATTTCGCTCCCTTAATTTGCACTTTTTAAATATTATTTTAGGGGTTTAAATAATAAATAAATTAAAAAAAAACTTTTGCATTATAATATAACGATAATAAGTATTCAAGAAAAAAATATTTTAGGCCATTTAAAATTTTATGCATATCCCCTATTACATTGCATGCTAAAGGGATACGTGCCTACTATAGTTATTTTATGATAAAGTTACATAATAATTACTTTATTGGCGCGCAAGTTTGTGTGTACTCCGTGAATACCATTGCCAAATAAGCGGTAAATTACACTTAACAGACTTCGGTATTCACGAAGTACATTGCCAAGCTCTATACATTAGTTTTTATTTATTTGGTGGTTGTATAACACCACGTTTAGGGGGGTTTTGTATTTAATTGTAGAGCATGTTTTTCGATTTATCTACAGTGCTTAATGTTAAGACGCTCGGACAAGATTTTAGCTTTGGTTCCGGCAGAAAATACTTGCTCTGATGATGCTTCTTCTTTCGACCAAGAGCTAGACTTCCCT
The DNA here is from genome assembly GCA_916618145.1 of Emmelina monodactyla. Taxonomy (NCBI): domain Eukaryota; kingdom Metazoa; phylum Arthropoda; class Insecta; order Lepidoptera; family Pterophoridae; genus Emmelina; species Emmelina monodactyla. The sequence continues at coordinate 5,328,124 of OU745304.1, read as the reverse complement.
ACACTCACCATCAAATTTAAGCTCTGATCCACCCTCAATAGATCTTCATGAGAAAGGCTTAAAGGCTTAAGATGGTGACTCTGAACCCTGCAGATCTAAAATGTATAGCACTAAAAAAAATGTGTAGCACTAACGCCTACTTTTCAAGAGCTTTTCCTTCAACTAATAACTACCACGTTATTCCTACATTAAACTCTATTGAATCCCAACAAATTAGCAGTTGTCAAATGGAATGATAATAAGGTAGAGACATTATCAGTTCCTACATTAACTCGCATCCCATCGCAAATATAATAATATTCTCAAAAGAAGCTAACGACAAAGTTGTAGTCGACTACTCTCAGTTGGGACAAGCTGATCTCTCTCCAGAACGCCGTTCAAAAGCCGAAATTATACTGTTTTCTTAAATTTTATATAAAATCCAAATGACCTTTCCCGTGGGAATGAGGCTTATTCCTGCGGTAAAAAGTATCCTATTTGCTTTTTAGGGTGTTGAACTACCTCTATGCCCAATTCATCAAAATCGGTACAGCCGTTTTTACGTAGAAGCGGAACATATAAACAGCATTTTTTTTATGCATTTTAGCTCATAACAAATCGAGAAAGTTCAAACTCATCTTGCCAATTTAAGGGTTCAAAAAAGTAACACAGTAGGGCTACGAGACATACTTTTAGACCATGCCTGGTAGACCTACGCGCGGTAGGGACACGAGTCATGGTTTTTGACGGGTAGTAGGACTAACAAGAATGGTAGGACAACCGCGGTAGGGACACGACTCATGCATCGTAGAAAATGGCAAAATAAAATACACATTTTGTTTGTAATTTTTATTGGTAAATCCACATTCAAATCATAGACCATGTTGATGACAAATGGTTACACAAGAGGATTTCTACACAGATTTTATTTTAATATTATTATCTTTTAAAACTGTATCGGTACTTTTTTAATTTCTAATACTACCGTATCAATGACTAAGGTTTTAGGGTGCATAAATGCTTTTGAAATGATAAAAATGTCATGTCACAAGTGATGACAGTAAAGTCACTGCCGAAATTATTAGAAATTACACAGATACATCATTCAGTTATGAATAAATCACGATACAGATCGAACATCAATAAAAATATTTCTATTTTAATCGACTACTCACATAAACGTTACTAAAACGACAACGCGTTTCCACGGCGTACCGTAAAAATGCTGGGAAAATTATCAAGTGATCATAAAATTTACTAATCGATTACTATTAATATAAAAGTTGGCGCGCGCGACCGACGCTCATCGGCCCTCATAACGCCGATGTCAATGAAAAAATCACGAATTCCTTCCTATTCACGTAGCTCTTCCAGAGAGTTAGTTGTTACAAAAGAAATGCGAACACGTTACTTAAAAACAGATGATTTATGTTAACAATAATAAAACAACAGTAGCCGGGGCGCGGCTGCAGCTTATCTTATGAGATTCGACGGCCGCGCCCGACTCCCCCTTTGCGACAATCTATTTACAAACAAGTCTGCCGATAACCTACAACATCACGGGCAGACCCAGTAAATAGCTCGCCGGAAACGGACTCACTCGCACAACGCCACATCGCACCGCTCTCATACACAATATTACAACTATTACTAGTCACGGGGTAATTTCAGTCCGATTCTGGGTTCGTTTAAGTTAAATAAATATATATTTTACACATTGCATTACGACAATCCTAAGTTTTGTTATACAAAACTCGTTATCTACCGCGACGTTGCCACGTGCGACTCTTATCGCCGCAACATGTAGGTACAAAGTAAAAAATAATTATTCTAGATCGTTAGACAAGTTCAAGTTACTGGGGACCGGTGCGGAACGGTGTGCTTCTGTATATCGACATTGCGTCTATGTCGCGCGACCACCTACGATAACATTCATACAATGCGACCTATCAACAGGGACATTATAACGAGTGACATATATACCCAAATTATAATTTTGTGACAGTATGTATTAAGCAATCGAACAATCGCATCACTCATTGTAATATTCCTTTATAAACGTCGGATAGAATAGGAAAAGGGAATTCCGAAATGGTCGACGAGCACAAACATCTCAACGAAATACACCAACACGAGACACTAACGTTAATAATATATTTCGAAACGTTTGACACGGGAATACAAACGGTATTCCTCGCTCACCAATTTAGTAGACAGGATATTAGGACGAACACTACACATTGTCGAATTTCCCTTTAACATTCCACCCGCTTTGGATGCACATGTCGCAACCCATTATAAAATAAACTCCATTTATTATAAACAAACAAAAAAAAAACAAGTCTATTACACGAATCTGCGTATATATCGAGGCGGTAAAACTTGTGAGAGTGCAAAGTCTTAAGTAGACACCTAGCATTATCTCTGTGTCAAAGTCATTGACGTACTTCGTGCAATCAACTTGGGAAACAAAAGGCGACGTAAGTATAATCTGTGTGTGGTGTGGGGCTGGGACATATACACGTGTGGGTCGCATTAGAACGCAATGTTGGCAGCTTAGGAGTCCCCCCACCAGTCGGGGCCGCCGCCGCCGCCGCCCCCGCCACCGCCGCCGCCGTAGCTGCCGCCGTAGTTGCCGCCGTAGCCGCCGCCGCCGTAGCCGAATCCTGCAATAACACCACCATTTAGTTTGCAATTGATGGCATGTATCTGGGTTTTGGTTGAAAGTATAAGATTTAATATTAATGAATGTCTCAACAAATGTCTGACAAAATCAAACGCTACAGTTTTGCATAGATTTACATTAATATAGGACTTCTCTTCACTTTGATTTGAATAAGTAATTAACCGACTTCCAAAAACGGAGGAGGTTCTCAATTCGGCCGGTATTTTTTTTAATAATATTTTTTGAAGTGATTATTTATCATCGACCCACTATTTTATCCATCATTTCCTATGTTGCTAACTCCATTGTTTCCTATCTTGCTAACTCCACTGTTTCCTACCCCAGCACCTCCCAGCTACTGTACTTACCTCCCCCAATGCTGTTAGCCCCGTTCCTCCTATACTTGGTACTGCAGCATCTGCCACGTAATGTATATACCTCCCCCAATGCTGTTACCCCGCTCTTCCTATACGTACTTGGTACCGCAGCACCTCCCACGTACTGTACATACCTCCCCGACGCTACTATTGTCTCCCCACTAACTTCCATCCACATGTACACGCCTCCCCGACGCTACTATTGTCTCCCCATTTCCTCCCAGCCACTGTACATGCCTCCCCGATGCTACTATTGTCTCCCCACTAACACCATCTAATGTACATGCCTCCCCGATGCTACTATTGTCTCCCCACTAACTTCCATCCACATCTACATGCCTCCCCGACGCTACTACTGTCTCCCCACTTCCTCCCAGCCACTGTACATACCTCCCCCGATGCTGCTATTGTCTCCCACTAACTTCCATCCACATCTACATGCCTCCCCGACGCTACTATTGTCTCCCCACTTCCTCCCAGCCACTGTACATACCTCCCCCGATGCTGCTATTGTCTCCCCACTAACTTCCATCCACATCTACATGCCTCCCCGATGCTACTATTGTCTCCCCACTAACTTCCATCCACATCTACATGCCTCCCCGACGCTACTATTGTCTCCCCACTTCCTCCCAGCCACTGTACATACCTCCCCCGATGCTGCTATTGTCTCCCACTAACTTCCATCCACATCTACATGCCTCCCCGACGCTACTATTGTCTCCCCACTTCCTCCCAGCCACTGTACATACCTCCCCCGATGCTGCTATTGTCTCCCCACTAACTTCCATCCACATCTACATGCCTCCCCGATGCTACTATTGTCTCCCCACTAACTTCCATCCACATCTACATGCCTCCCCGACGCTACTATTGTCTCCCCACTTCCTCCCAGCCACTGTACATACCTCCCCCGATGCTGCTATTGTCTCCCACTAACTTCCATCCACATCTACATGCCTCCCCGACGCTACTATTGTCTCCCCACTTCCTCCCAGCCACTGTACATACCTCCCCCGATGCTGCTATTGTCTCCCCACTAACTTCCATCCACATCTACATGCCTCCCCGATGCTACTATTGTCTCCCCACTAACTTCCATCCACATCTACATGCCTCCCCGACGCTACTATTGTCTCCCCACTTCCTCCCAGCCACTGTACATACCTCCCCCGATGCTACTATTGTCTCCCCACTAACTTCCATCCACATCTACATGCCTCCCCGACGCTACTATTGTCTCCCCACTTCCTCCCAGCCACTGTACATACCTCCCCCGATGCTGCTATTGTCTCCCACTAACTTCCATCCACATCTACATGCCTCCCCGACGCTACTATTGTCTCCCCACTTCCTCCCAGCCACTGTACATACCTCCCCCGATGCTGCTATTGTCTCCCCACTAACTTCCATCCACATCTACATGCCTCCCCGATGCTACTATTGTCTCCCCACTAACTTCCATCCACATCTACATGCCTCCCCGACGCTACTATTGTCTCCCCACTTCCTCCCAGCCACTGTACATACCTCCCCCGATGCTGCTATTGTCTCCCACTAACTTCCATCCACATCTACATGCCTCCCCGACGCTACTATTGTCTCCCCACTTCCTCCCAGCCACTGTACATACCTCCCCCGATGCTGCTATTGTCTCCCCACTAACTTCCATCCACATCTACATGCCTCCCCGATGCTACTATTGTCTCCCCACTAACTTCCATCCACATCTACATGCCTCCCCGACGCTACTATTGTCTCCCCACTTCCTCCCAGCCACTGTACATACCTCCCCCGATGCTACTATTGTCTCCCCACTAACTTCCATCCACATCTACATGCCTCCCCGACGCTACTATTGTCTCCCCACTAACTTCCATCCACATCTACATGCCTCCCCGATGCTACTATTGTCTCCCCACTAACTTCCATCCACATCTACATGCCTCCCCGACGCTACTATTGTCTCCCCACTTCCTCCCAGCCACTGTACATACCTCCCCCGATGCTGCTATTGTCTCCCCACTAACTTCCATCCACATCTACATGCCTCCCCGACGCTACTATTGTCTCCCCACTTCCTCCCAGCCACTGTACATACCTCCCCCGATGCTGCTATTGTCTCCCCACTAACTTCCATCCACATCTACATACCTCCCCCGATGCTGCTATTGTCTCCCCACTAACTTCCATCCACATCTACATGCCTCCCCGATGCTACTATTGTCTCCCCACTAACTTCCATCCACATCTACATGCCTCCCCGACGCTACTATTGTCTCCCCACTTCCTCCCAGCCACTGTACATACCTCCCCCGATGCTGCTATTGTCTCCCACTAACTTCCATCCACATCTACATGCCTTCCCGACGCTACTATTGTCTCCCCACTTCCTCCCAGCCACTGTACATACCTCCCCCGATGCTGCTATTGTCTCCCCACTAACTTCCATCCACATCTACATGCCTCCCCGATGCTACTATTGTCTCCCCACTAACTTCCATCCACATCTACATGCCTCCCCGACGCTACTATTGTCTCCCCACTTCCTCCCAGCCACTGTACATACCTCCCCCGATGCTGCTATTGTCTCCCACTAACTTCCATCCACATCTACATGCCTCCCCGACGCTACTATTGTCTCCCCACTTCCTCCCAGCCACTGTACATACCTCCCCCGATGCTGCTATTGTCTCCCCACTAACTTCCATCCACATCTACATGCCTCCCCGATGCTACTATTGTCTCCCCACTAACTTCCATCCACATCTACATGCCTCCCCGACGCTACTATTGTCTCCCCACTTCCTCCCAGCCACTGTACATACCTCCCCCGATGCTGCTATTGTCTCCCCACTAACTTCCATCCACATCTACATGCCTCCCCGATGCTACTATTGTCTCCCCACTAACTTCCATCCACATCTACATGCCTCCCCGACGCTACTATTGTCTCCCCACTTCCTCCCAGCCACTGTACATGCCTCCCCGATGCTACTATTGTCTCCCCACTAACTTCCATCCACATCTACATGCCTCCCCGACGCTACTATTGTCTCCCCACTTCCTCCCAGCCACTGTACATACCTCCCCCGATGCTGCTATTGTCTCCCCACTAACTTCCATCCACATCTACATGCCTCCCCGACGCTACTATTGTCTCCCCACTAACTTCCATCCACATGTACACGCCTCCCCGACGCTACTATTGTCTCCCCATTTCCTCCCAGCCACTGTACATGCCTCCCCGATGCTACTATTGTCTCCCCACTAACACCATCTAATGTACATGCCTCCCCGATGCTACTATTGTCTCCCCACTAACTTCCATCCACATCTACATGCCTCCCCGACGCTACTACTGTCTCCCCACTTCCTCCCAGCCACTGTACATACCTCCCCCGATGCTGCTATTGTCTCCCACTAACTTCCATCCACATCTACATGCCTCCCCGACGCTACTATTGTCTCCCCACTTCCTCCCAGCCACTGTACATACCTCCCCCGATGCTGCTATTGTCTCCCCACTAACTTCCATCCACATCTACATGCCTCCCCGATGCTACTATTGTCTCCCCACTAACTTCCATCCACATCTACATGCCTCCCCGACGCTACTATTGTCTCCCCACTTCCTCCCAGCCACTGTACATACCTCCCCCGATGCTGCTATTGTCTCCCACTAACTTCCATCCACATCTACATGCCTCCCCGACGCTACTATTGTCTCCCCACTTCCTCCCAGCCACTGTACATACCTCCCCCGATGCTGCTATTGTCTCCCCACTAACTTCCATCCACATCTACATGCCTCCCCGATGCTACTATTGTCTCCCCACTAACTTCCATCCACATCTACATGCCTCCCCGACGCTACTATTGTCTCCCCACTTCCTCCCAGCCACTGTACATACCTCCCCCGATGCTACTATTGTCTCCCCACTAACTTCCATCCACATCTACATGCCTCCCCGACGCTACTATTGTCTCCCCACTTCCTCCCAGCCACTGTACATACCTCCCCCGATGCTGCTATTGTCTCCCCACTAACTTCCATCCACATCTACATGACTCCCCGATGCTTCTATTGTCTCCCCACTTCCTCCCAGCCACTGTACATACCTCCCCCGATGCTGCTATTGTCTCCCCACTAACTTCCATCCACATCTACATGACTCCCCGACGCTACTATTGTCTCCCCACTTCCTCCCAGCCACTGTACATACCTCCCCCGATGCTACTATTGTCTCCCCACTAACTTCCATCCACATCTACATGCCTCCCCGACGCTACTGTTGTCTCCCCACTTCCTCCCAGCCACTGTACATACCTCCCCCGATGCTGCTATTGTCTCCCCACTAACTTCCATCCACATCTACATGCCTCCCCGACGCTACTATTGTCTCCCCACTTCCTCCCAGCCACTGTACATACCTCCCCCGATGCTGCTATTGTCTCCCCACTAACTTCCATCCACATCTACATACCTCCCCGATGCTACTATTGTCTCCCCACTAACTTCCACCTACTGTACATGCCTCCCCAACGCTACTATTGTCTCCCCACTAACTTCCATCCACATCTACATGCCTCCCCGATGCTACTATTGTCTCCCCACTAACTTCCATCCACATCTACATGCCTCCCCGACGCTACTATTGTCTCCCCACTAACTTCCATCCAATGTACATTCCTCCCCCGATGCTGTTAGCCCCGCTCCTCCTACATTTCCTACCCCAGCACCTGTTAGCCCCGCTCCTCCTATATTTCCTACCCCAGCACCTCCCATCCACATGTTCATACCCCCCCGATGCTGTTAGCCCCGTTCCTATATATCGTCCCCTAGCATCTGCCACGTAATGTACGTACCTCCCCCGATGCTGTGGTATATTTGGTACCCCAGCACCTCCCACGTAATGTACGTACCTCCCCCGATGCTGCTGGGCCCGGCGGAGCGCGGCGCCTGGCGGGACTGCGTGCGGAAGTCCCGGGACGCGAACCCGGAGCCGCCGAAGCGCCCGCCGCCGCCCGAGCGCGAGCCGCCCGTGCGCCGCCCGCCGCCGCCCATGCGCGAGTCCGCCGCCGTCGACGTCAGCCAACTGGGCGAAGAGAAACATTTGTTATAGCTATATGTAGAGGAATAGTCGCTAATTCTGTCTGTTTGTATGTTTGGCTGCTAACTCCTCCTAAACCAGTTGAGGGATTTTAATGCAGTTTTCACCATCCATTAGGTATTTTTTTCATTTAAATTTGTAAATAAAGAACAATTGGAAAAAGTTTATATAAGTTAGCCATTAATCAATGTTTAGTGAGTAAGTCGGCCAAAATTACACCATTGCGAAGCGTGGGCGGGTCGCTAGTTTATAATAATAATAATAAATCTCCAGACTGACACACCAATTATGTGGCCCTAAAGTAAGTTGCAGTAAGCACTTGTGTTATAGGTACCACATAATGGACTAGGGGAGAACCTAGTTACGCCCAGACACGAGCCAATATCGAAAAACCATTTTTACGAAATTGGCCCGACCCGGGGATCGAACCCGGAACCATCCGCTTAGCAGTCCGGTATATATAGGTACCGCTGCACCACAGAGGTCGTCATTTGTTAAGGATGTAAGGCTTGAGAAGGTACACGCGATAAAGGTGGATACGGCGTCGCAGTCTGTAACAGCTATACGATTATAGAGGCAAAGTTGACAATAGAGCACGCAGTTGTCGAGGTTAGCAAACTAGAGAGAGAAAAGGTTGGAACAGCTAAGGAATTATAGAGGTTAAGATAACAAAAGAGTCCGTAACAGACTACGCTAACCAACTGTTGTAAATAAATACTATTTGCAACGGCTATAGAGGTTAAATAACTGGAGAGAGAACAGGTTGTAACAAATATAACAAAGGTTAAGATGACAAAAGCTTCCTCAGCTTTCAACATCTTTAATTATTTATCTAAACATTCATAACTTTACCTAAAATTTCAAAAATAAAAGTCTTACCTAACTTTAAAATACAAGCCTATTTTACACCCAGTCATTCTACTTCGACACTTTGTAATCAATTACAACTTCATACCTACTAAACTTCCTCCAAAAAAAAAAACCGCATAATGATGTCACAAACTCACTTAGGCACGTCCTGCTTGGCTTCCACCAGCAGTTCCACCAGTTCCCTTGCCAGGCCTCTATTGGAGTCGTTGAAGAAAGACGTGGCCACGCCGAGGTTCCCCATGCGGCCCGTGCGCCCGATGCGGTGCACGTATTCCTCCACGTCAGAGGGTAAGTCGAAGTTTATCACGTGTCGCACGTGCGGGATGTCCAGACCTGTGTAAGAGATTAGTTTTTAATACTACATACAATACAGTATATTTCAATACAAGTGTGGAAAGGCTGTCATTACAACGAGTTCCGACTAATGTCTACCCGAGCCGAGGCACAGCCGAAGGCGAGGGTTGACAGGCGGGACGAGTTGCAATGACGGTTCCGCACGTGTACTGAACGACTATTTTTAATACAGTTGCGAAAAAATAAAACAATTTAATAAAATATAAAATTAGGATCGTAAATGTCGAAATAACTCATTTTGAAAATGGCGCCATTTTTTCTTCACCCATTTGGTAGGCAAAGGTTACTATGCCCATACAGCCAAGTCGTCAGTAGGATTTTTTTATTGATATGAAATGAAAATGAAATTTAACGACATAAAATGAAATGAAACCAACCACACTAATTCAATTAAAATAATTAAATCTGATATCGAAACAAACTAGTAGCTTTTTTTAGAAATATACCTACGCTACGTAAGTATTAACATGAATCATAAAAACTTCTTTGTTTTTTTTTATAGTAAAAACTTCATGGTTGGTTAATTTTTCTTTTTAATAGACATTATTTTGACAGTTGGGAAAGAGAACGCACGAGTGCGGGAAAGGTAAAAAAAAAAGCACGCGTGTGTAATAGCCCACATCCCGAACGTTATACGTCCCTGCAATACGCCACTTTTTGAGCAACTGTATTAAAATAGTATATTTCAATACAAGTGTGGAAAGGCTGTCATTACAACGAGTTCCGACCAATGTCTACCCGAGCCGAGGCACAGCCGAAGGCGAGGGTTGACAGGCGGGACGAGTAGCAATGACGGTTCCGCACGTGTAATGAACGACTATTTTTAATACAGTTGCGAAAAAATAAAGCAATTTAATAAAATATAAAATTAGGATCGTAAATGTCGAAATAACTCATTTTGAAAATGGCGCCATTTTTTCTTCACCCATTTGGTAGGCAAAGGTTACTATGCCCATACAGCCAAGTCTTCAGTAGAATTTTTTTATTGATATGAAATGAAACTGAAATATAATGAGATAAAATGAAATGAAACCAACCACACTAATTCAATCAAATCATTAAATCTGATATCGAAACAAACTAGTAGCTTTTTTTAGAAATATACCTACGCTACGTAAGTATTAACATGAATCACAAAAACTTCTTTCTTTTTTTTTTAGTAAAAACTTCTTGGTTGGTTAATTTTTCTTTTTAATAGACATTATTTTGACAGTTGGGAAAGAGAACGCACGAGTGCGGGAAAGGTAAAAAAAAAGCACGCGTGTGTAATAACCCACATCCCGAACGCTATACGTCCCTGCAATACGCCACTTTTTGAGCAACTGTATTAAAAAAGTAATTTTCGTGCTTTCTCTTTCCCAACTGACAAAATAATGTCTATTAAAAAGAAAAATTAATCAACCATGAAGTTTTTACAAAAAAAAAAAACAAATAAGTTTTTATGATTCATGTTAATACTTACGAAGCGTAGGTATATTTCTAAAAAAAACTATTAGTTTGTTTCGATATTATATTTAATGATTTGATTGAATTAGTGTGGTTGGTTTCATTTCATTAAATTTCATTTTCATTTCATATCAATAAAAAAAATCTACTGAAGACTTGGCTGTATGGGCATAGTAACCTTTGCCTACCAAATGGGTGAAGAAAAAATGGCGCCATTTTCAAAATGAGTTATTTCAACATTTACGATCCTAATTGAACATTTTATTAAATTGCTTTATTTTTTCGCAACTGTATTAAAAATAGTCGTTCAGTACACGTGCGGAACCGTCATTGCAACTCGTCCCGCCTGTCAACCCTCGCCTTCGGCTGTGCCTCGGCTCGGGTAGACATTTGTCAGGACTCGTTGTAATGACCGCCTTTCCACACTTGTATATAACATAATTGCTGAATATTCGTATTCGCCGAATATGATAACAGTATTCGTACAAATAATTTATGTAAAACAGAACGCATCTAATTCAGAAATACATGTATGCCAAAGTTATTGCCATCTGAAAAACCACTAATAGAGAAGATGTTCATTTTCCGACACTGAAAAGATTGGCCCAGAAATATTTTTCACTAACGTCTGAAAGACTTTTTTCTACAGCTGGAAATATACAAACAGAAAAAAGAAATCGTTTAACACCTAATAATTTACGCAAATTGTGTTTTTTGATAAAAATTTGCCACTATTGTATATATTTGTAACTATTCGTATTCGTATTCGCAGAATAGTGAAAATGCTATTCGTATTCGTATTCGTTGCATCACTACTTATTACACCTGGTGTTATTAAGCTATAGCGTACCTCTAGCGGCGACAGCAGTGGCCACGAGGATGGGCGTCTTCCCGGAGCGGAACCTCTTGAGCGCCTCCTCGCGCTCGCGCTGCGTGCGGTCCCCGTGGATGGACGTCACCGGGTAGCCCTCGTGGTCCAGGTACTCCTCCAGCTGGTCCGCGCCTGGGGGAACAAGAGACAGGATTTAGAAGAGAGGATGTTTGTGAAGTTCTGGATAATAGGGTAGCGATGATATTGAGGATGTTTGTGAAGTCCTGGATGTTTAGGTAGCGATGATATTGTCCTGTAGGTCTATTCTATAAAACGAAACGTGAGCACTTTGCCTTCGTTTTGGGCCCGTAACGGGCATTTGCTATTCTATGTGGCTTGCGTATCGTTGACGTATTTCAAATCCGAAAGTCAACCGAATTCATAAGGGTTTTGACGTAAATTGCTATTCTGTAATCCCATTGACAGCACGTATTTATTAGTACGTTTTACACAATTGAACGTTCGTGGTGATCACGTTTCGTTTACGGATTTCGTATTCGTCGACGTTTCGTTTTACAGAATAGACCTACAGAATAGTACATGTTTACGAAGTTCAGGGGGTCTACTGGTACTTGACGGTCGTATAGTTTATCTTATCAATCGCGAGATTGGTACCGGGACTTACGACTCTTCAAACGAAATGTCGTGTGGTCGCGATTATCGTCTCAGAGGGTCAACGACATTTCGGCCACAAAAAACTCGGACACCTTGGCCAATGTATGGTAAAAAATAATATTAAAATTGAAAATCCATACATTGGCCAAGGTATCCGAGTTTTTGTGTCCGAAATGTCGTCGACCCGTCTCAGAACCTCACCGGGACTAGTTTCGTTTTCTAATTCAACTGGCAAGTTTGAAAGTTAATTTCGTCAAGTTGTCCAATAGTGTCGGTAAGGTAATCCATGAAGGACTGAAGTTCGTTCGTACTTCAGTCGGACGGATACGATTACTATTGTGAAGTCCAGGTAAATCCCCAGGATACTTAGGAAGGTAGCTAAGATATAGCCCAGGAGTAATGATAAAAACAAGGTTATAGGTAAACTAGCTTTGTATCTGCAGCATTACCAAGCTATATGTTTTTTGTACATCTAGGCAAATTTTAGACAATTATTGCCTTGAGCTGATTAATCAATTCTGATAAAAGAAACTTGTGGTACAGCAAATGTAAATGCATGCAGTATTACATAATTCATTTTAATTGTTACAATTACATCAAAAAAGTTTACCTGCAAATGCCACACACATGTAAGTTTGCAAAGATGACTGTGCAGTTAACCAAGTAAGTTTAAGAAATAATTGGAAATTATATCAACATTTACTTTGAGTAGATTACTGTAAGACAATCTGTTGATAACTACATAAAACATTTTGATGAATAAAATGCTACATTTTCTTTAGATTTATGTTTATGTATGTAAGTCCTTATTTGAATTATAGCACGTTATATACCTTTCTTAGTCTCTACGAAGACCAGAGTAAGTTGATCCTCCTCGGGTCTGGATCGCTGCATCAAATTGGATGCGTTCAGCAAGTCCAGCAGGAACGAACGCTTGTCCTGCTCCTCTACCCATACCACCTATAGGAATACAACAAATAATGTATTAATACTTATTGTATAGATTAACTAGCCAAATATGGCAAAAGAATAAGACTAGGACTAACATTACATTTTATTACACTGCTAAGTTATTATAGATAGTCTAACTTATTACACAATGAGTAATCTGAGGTTAGTTATGTTCAACTTGTAATAAATCATGCAGGAAGATCATAAACATTTGTAGCATATTGATTGCTACCTTGCAATGATGTATTGAATAACACAGATTGTTTATTTAAAGAAACAAACTAACATTTACTGTGAAGCATTAGTGTTATCTGTATCTTCAGTGTCCTGCTACTTCAATACATAGTAATAAAACAGACACATACAACTTTAGTTACGCAGTAGATTTTGATTAGTTTTTTAAGGTATGTTACAAGTAGGGATATTAAGGATATCCATATCCGTAACCGAAACTATCCGAAACTACCGGATAATCCGAAATAATTTCATATCCGTATCCAAAACCGATATAAAAAAAATCAATATCCCTATCCGAAACCGAAATTCCATATCCGTAACATCCCTAGTTACAAGTAATTACAGAGTGATGTCCTCTCCACGACCAAATTACCTTCTGCGTGATATTCTCCGAGGTGGAGCCGACCCTGCCGACGGCCAGGAACACGTAGTTGTGCAGGAACTCCTGCGCCAGCACCTGGATCTGCTTCGGGAACGTGGCCGAGAACATGAGCGTCTGCCGCTCGCCCGTCTGCGGCATCTGGTGCGCCTCCACGATCTTGCGGATCTGGGGCTCGAAGCCCATGTCCAGCATGCGGTCGGCCTCGTCCAGCACGAGGTGGCGGCAGTGGTCGAGCGCGATCTTGCCGCGCGCCAGCATGTCCACGAGGCGGCCGGGCGTGGCCACCAGCAGGTGGCAGCCGCGGTCCAGCTCGCGGAACTGCTCGTTGATGGGGGAGCCGCCGTACCTGGATATGGGGACGTCGGGATTAGTCTAATTATACAAGACTAGCTTTCCGCCCTGCGGTTTCACCCGCAACTAACTTTGCAATTTACGGAACTCTATGTTTTCCAAAATAAAATATAGCCTATGTTACTCGTGGATAATGTAGCTTTCGAATGGTGTAAGAATTTTGAAAATTGGTCCAGTAGTTTTTGAGCCTATTCGACACAATCAAACAAAGTTTTCCTCTTTATAATATTAGTATAGATATAAGTCTGGCCCATGTTGTCTAATTAAGTTGTTATACTGTTGGTATCCGCTTTTAATCCAATTATGATAATTCTAATTCATGTGTATTATATTTAACTTATTAAATCTACATATTTATCTTGAATTTAAATAAAAATGTCGTAAAACAAGCATTCCATGCAATTTATACTAATTATGTAGCTAAGTGTACCTAACGATAATTTGAAGCTCGAACATAGATACACTAACTATTTTTCTGAAAAATTGTTTAGGTATTACATTTATTAGTCAGCACGAAAGCTTTTAGATTCAGGTTACAACATATGTAATACAGTATAATCTATGAAGTCATTATTTGACATGTATTTGGATCACAACATTTTAACAATTGGCTTGGTAAAAAGTATAACTAAATTATCGTCATATTTCCCACTGAAGGTACACTAACGTCATTAATTCTTAGTCACATAACTGTGTAATACTCTAGTGTACGTATGTGGTGTAACACAATATCATACTCACACAACGCAGGGCCGCACTCGGCTGCGGTAGGCGAACTTGCGCGCCTCGTCGAAGATCTGCGTCGCCAGCTCGCGCGTGGGCGCCAGCACCAGCCCCTGCGGGTACTGCTTACCACGCCGGAATTGGCTGGGGGGACAAGTTTATTATATAACACATAAAAATTAGATGAAAGTGAAAAGACTCGGAAGGTGAGTGGAGTCTGTTGGCGTAATAAAAATAAGTAAATCACATGAAAACGATTGAAAAATTTGATGTGTAGTTGGCGTTTTCAATTGGTTACTTCGGTAGCAATATTTGCAAAAAACATGTTTCAAATAAGAAGTAAACAAATCATCAATTTGACCAAAACACCATAACAGAGATTCTACTGTTTTTTTATTAACTTTTATCTTGTCTTAACAGCTAACTAAGCATTTTAAGAATTGAATTATTGCTATAATAAAAATGCCCTAAGTTGGTAAACAATAAGTCATTAACAGCCTACCTTTATATTCCTACTATAGTTAAAACCTTGGCAACTGGCAACTACTTGCTTTGTTGTGTGAAGTTATTGAGTTTGTCCCTAAAAGACTACCCCATATGTTTGACAGGCCCCACCGAAGTTAGTATACGCTTAAGTGCTTGATAAGATATGTTACCCCATATGCTTGACAGGCCCCACCTAAGTTGGTATGAGCTAAAGTTCTTGATAAGCTATCTTACCCCATATGCTTGACAGGCCCCGCCTAAGTTGGTATGAGCTAAAGTACTTGATAAGCTATCTTACCCCATATGCTTGACAGGCCCCACCTAAGTTAGTATGAGCTAAAGTACTTGATAAGCTATCTTACCCCATATGCTTGACAGGCCCCACCTAAGTTAGTATGAGCTAAAGTTCTTGATAAGTAGTCGTATCCCATATGCTTGACAGGCCCTACCGAAGTTAGTATAAGCTTAAGTACTTGATAAGTGGTCGTACTCCATATGCTTGACAGGCCCCGCCTAAGTTGGTATGAGCTAAAGTACTTGATAAGCTATCTTACCCCATATGCTTGACAGGCCCCACCTAAGTTAGTATGAGCTAAAGTACTTGATAAGCTATCTTACCCCATATGCTTGACAGGCCCCACCTAAGTTAGTATGAGCTAAAGTTCTTGATAAGCTATCTTACCCCATATGCTTGACAGGCCCAACCAAAGTAAGTATAAGCTTAAGTACTTGATAAGATATCTTACCCCATATGCTTGACCGGCCCCGCCTAAGTTGGTATGAGCTAAAATACTTGATAAGGTATCTTACCCCATATGCTTGACAGGCCCCACCGAAGTTAGATTTAGCTAAAGTTCTCTATAAGCTATCTTACCCCATATGCTTGACAGGCCCCACCTAAGTTGGTATGAGCTAAAGTTCTTGATAAGCTATCTTACCCCATATGCTTGACAGGCCCCACCGAAGTTAGATTTAGCTAAAGTTCTCTATAAGCTATCTTACCCCATATGGTTGACAGGCCCCACCGAAGTTAATTTTAGCTAAATTTCTTGATAAGCTATCTTACCCCATATGCTTGACAGGCCCCGCCTCGTACATCTGGTTGAGTATGGGCACGAGGAAGGCGGCCGTCTTCCCCGAGCCGGTCTGCGCGCACGCCATCAGGTCGCGGTGCTCCAGCACGATGGGGATCGCGTACTTCTGCACGGGCGTCGGCTGGTCGTAGCGCGTCATCGCGATGTTCGTGCGCATTATTTCCGTCAGGTTAACATCGTCGAACTGGAAGAATGTGTTTTTGTGAGCGGCTTTTGGTTGTTAAGGCATAGATACACACAGCGAAAGAAATGTGTGTATATGTTACGGCTAATACCCGAAGTGCGGCTACACCTAGTTTTAGCTGGTTAGAAGTGTTTTTTATATGGAAAAGTGTAAAAAAAAAATTATACCTATGTATATAAAAACAGGCTTGAATCATGAGTCGACGGAGTCCCGCTAAGCGGGACTCCTTTTTCTGGGTGGTATCAAAAAAGGAACCTAACTAACCTAACCTATTGATGTTCTAACCGGCTAAAACTAGGTGTAGCCGCACTTCGGGTATTAGCCGTAACATATAAATAATATAAAAAAGGAAAAAAAGTGAGTAAGAAAATTAAAACGGCAAAAATAAAATTTATATTTAAAAAAGTTTTGTATGAAAATAATGCCGACTGTACTTCTAATAAAACAATTTGAATTGAATTATGTAATGGACAACTAAAACAGCGAATATATTTTTTTACCGTAAGACTTCGGATTTTTTTACTTTTAAAAATTCCGTCATTTTTTTGGCAAACGCCCAATTTAGTTTTACTTTAAATATTTAAACGTTTAAACGTAATCTAATTCAAGAGTTTTATCAGTTCAAGTCACTATCTAGTTTCTATTTATATCTGTGACAGGAAGTGTGTAAGAGTAGGTAGTGTTGTGACTCACAGTAGTGATGCACTCCGGCAGCCGGTCTCCGCTGGCCTCCACCGGGATGTCCTCGTACTTCGAGAAGTTAATGCCGGTGTTGCCGGTGCCAAACAACTCCAGCTCCTGCCGCTCGTCGCGAGGTAGCGGCACCGTCCAGTCGTTCTGGGGGAAAGGTTCAATAGGTTAGGCAAGGACGGTGACTGCATTATGCATTGGAGGTGAGTAGAAAAACTACGAAACCTAAGTAAAGCAGATAACACTCTATATTCATTATATAATTCTAACACATTGCTTTGTTCATTTTGGAGTTTAAGAGGCAGAATATTTTATTAGTGCTAATTAACAATGGTACAATTTAACATAATTACAGCATACAAATTGAGTTAAGACCTAAACGTTGTGAATGTAAACTTAATATGACGTTGTAACTAACCTCGTCACGGCGAGAGCTGGTGCGTCGCACATCGTCAGTGGCCCAGCGCGAGGAGCGCTCGTCGCGTTCTGGGGGCTCCTTCCAGCGGTCGTTCCTCGGTGGCTCGTCGTCCGCCCCGCGGCCGCCGCCCCCGCCCCCGCGCCCGTCGCGCCCCCAGCTGCCGCCCCCGCCCCCGCCGCCGCCGCCTCCCCAGCGATCGTTCTCCGGCCACCGCTCTGACTCACCATTCTGCGGGCCCTCGCGACCTGAAACGTCGCTCGCACTTCCGGCGTTATCCGCTGAAGTACGTCCTAGTTTATTACGGACACCCAAAGATGATACTTTTACATGGACACTACAAGCCAGGCATTAGAAAGCATTCGACATGATCAATTTGTAGACAAATTCGGAGTTAAATGGAAATTACTCATCAATGAAAATTATGATTGTGATAGCGATAATTAGACCTAGTCACTATTGTTTAATCTGGGATGAAAATTAAAATAAACATACATAAATGAGACACACACATGAATTAAAGTTGTTTACACTTAGGTGAACTAGATTAACAATAAAACATACTAACAATAAAAGGACTCATATTACAATAGGTAACTCTATGCAGGTAAATTATAAGGCAAGTTAAGAATAGGGAGGTACAATATTAATTTCATTATATCGCAATTAGAGCTGTCAAACAAAATCAGCTGTTGTTTCAATATAATTAAATTCTATGGAACCTCCCTTCATATAAGTGGATGTAGGTAATTACCGCGATCTCTGCGTGGGTATCGTGAGTCGTAGCCGCGGTCGAAGTCGCGGTCGCGGTCGTCCCTGCGACCACCTCGGTCGTAGCCTCTAGCGTTACCTCCCCCTCCGTATGATTGACGGATGTCCCGAGACTCGTTGGGACGTACGTCTAAGCTTCGCTTAGACTCTTCTCCTGGTGCAAACAAGTAATTTGGTTTGTTTTGACATGAAGCCTTTAAATGAATGGTGAATGCACAAATAGATGAGTCTTTATTATATTGAAAATGGTGCTGGCTAAAATTATATCTGTATAATCTACTAACTACTGCAGTCTAGGTTAGTAGGGTAGAAATAATTAATGTCTTAAAGAAACATAGCATGAGCCATAATCTTAAAAAGACACTATTACTGTAAATTTTAAAGTTTTCAACTATTAAACTTTAGTTTTGGTCTAAATATTTATAAGGTATATTAACTTTTATTTTTTTAATTTTTGGTATAATCTCTTTTCTGCTCTACCTGCATCTATATTTACATACTAACTATGAGCAATTAGTCCAGGTATTGCAGAGGCTACTTGTTATGTTTGTTACCTAAAAACTATTCTATTTTTTTACTTTAGTAGGACTTGATGGACTTTATTTTAATGTTAATAAAACTGAAGATAATTTAAATGAAGTTGCTATACTACTTTCTATCTAAAATTACTTAGACATGTTAAAAAGTTAATACCTTTAACTAGAAATTGTAAACATGTGAAGTAAGTGCAAATACAACCAATTACGTGTAGTAAGTGCAGTTACCAAATAAAGTAATAAATAAAAACAACAAGTACTTACCAGTGTTTTCATTACCTTGCGAAGGGTTGGCCTGCAACTGCTTGCGCAGGTGCGGGGGTATGTAGCGGCCAGCACCTTTAGGAGCCTGAGGCTGCAAGTCCAGACCAGCAATCTAAAAATAACAATAACATCAGGAGCTATGCTAATACCAACAATTTTATCAAATATCTGAAGTACGCTATGAAGTAAAAACCAGCTATTACCAAGCCTAAGTCATTTTTAATACAAAAACCATTAATTAGTTATCTAATTAAAAGTACTGTGGCATTAGGATAGTCCTACAATGCCTCTCTTTTACCAAGGAGCATTCAACTTGACTGATAGTATTAAATCAGAAGCTAAGGATTATTATTTATTAAAATCATATATAATTATCTTTCTTGTAAACAAACTAAAGACAAGTATGTATCAAATTAAATGTTAAAAAGACAATGGGCAAAATTTATAATTGTTGTAAATGTTTTCTATAGTACATTCTAAGAATTAAACATTTACTTATTGCATTTATGATTATTCAACCATGAACTTAGTGCTGTCAGAATAAATTCATAATTTATAGCTTATAATGCCCATGACAATGAACCCTACATGAAATTGCAGTATTTTCAAATATTTATTACATCGCAATTACTTCTAAAAGCAGCCTTTGATCAGTCATGGTATAGTACAGAAGATCGATGTCGCCATGTTGGTTATACCAAGAAGACACGTAAAGCATTGAGTGAGGCTATAGTAAATTTCCATGACGAAGCGCAATGCTAATGAATTATAATGGTTTTTTTATACCCAGATTGAGTTAAAGGTTACAAAGATTTTAGCTACGTTAACATAGAATTATTAAAAATCAATACAAAGTACATGAGGCAAGGATGCACTGACCTGCTGCTCTAGACCTGTTCCATTTTGGTTGGTAACATTACTCATATTACTACCAAGCGGTACGTGTTTTTGGGAGCTTTGCCACAGAAATACTTTAAAATCAGTCTACAATAAATTTTGCACAAGCACAATTTCACAAAATCACATGAAAAGGTTTTAAAATGTCCACTCTGAAATCACTTTTCATTCGCGTTTTTGTTCTTTCTTTGTCAGTCACGGACAATAAAGTCTATATATTTTTAGTCTATGGTTTTCTCGAACTTCAATCATTCATTTTTTTAATAAGGTATTGATAACATTATTGATAATAAGCACACTATCAGTAATCACGTAACTGCGGTCGCAAGAAATGAAGATACACTACACTTTATATGGAAATACCTCAGAGGAATATCTAAAGAATAGAGCGAACTAAAACTATTCGCCCGTCCCATATGAACTTTTTCTGGGTGACTAAAAAAGATTGATTGATATAATAAAACTATCATTTTTGTAACATGTTAGTATATTGACATCGGTCGGCTATCAATGTTTTTTAATTGTTTGTATAACATTGCGTCCAAATACCAATTAAGTATAGACGATACATTGAATGAATGTCTTCAACTAAAAGACTTAATGTACCTAGTTTTATTTAACACTCTCTATTCCTCATTTATTCAGGGTTGCATCTTGCCTTGAACAGTTTTTCCCTATCAATCATCATTAGGCGCAACAGTAATAAGTTAAATTATTAAAGGTAGGTAGATTATAAAAAATCTATCAAACACTTGTGCTTCTTTGGAAATATGAAATTGACCGCAATATGAGAGCATTTTCAGTAGTCGTCAGGTATGTTTGGGTATTTAGTTAATTCAATTATTCATTAAGTAGCAGTCTGAGACTTAAGTATCAATCCTGGCCGTACGTAAGATAATGTGGGTTTCATCAATATTTTATTATCACTTCTTCCAAAGTAGAAAGCGGGCAGGCAAATAATCTACAGATTTTTTGTTGTGTTAGCCTTCACTAATGTAACAAAACTTATATTTGTTAAATTATACTTAGAAATTGCTGTCACCGCGCTTCATGCACTATTTGCGTGCAAACGGTTGGACCATTAGTACGTACGACGTGTGCACATCTCTGAGCAATATGACGTCGTTAGTGACGTCACCGTTGAATACTAACGGTGCAAACAAAAGATATGTAGTGTATTGTGAGCAGCAATGTCAAAGTCAATTCAAGGGGATATTCATGTTTTTTTTTCTTGCCTTAAATTAATAGTTTACGACATTATAACATATAAAAAAATAAAAAAAATCTTCAAAATACTTTAGATATTTTTAAAAACGAAATTTATAACATTGAAAAAATTAGAGCAGTTGAAACGCCGCCATTTTGCGCGCGCTTTGCGTGACGTCACACGACACGTCCAGTGGGACTTTACTATGAACTTTTGAGTTATTTCATACATATTTACAGTTTTAATAGCTTTAAAACCATGGAAGAAGCCAAAAAATTATCTTATAAGTATTGCATAGTACCGGAGTGCACAAATACTATTCGAAAAACACCCGAGAAAGTGTTTTTTTCGTATTTCAAGTGATGCGAAAATACGAAGACGGTCGTGTAAGGTGATGAGAAGGGATAATAAATCTCCTAAATCTTGTTCATATTGTTGCGAAGATCATTTTAACGAAAGTATACCTACTTTATTTATATACAGCTTAATGTGAATTAGTAAGAAGTAAGTTTTGCATTAGCTATTGAACATTAGAAAATTCGGTATAAAATTAACCTACCCTATAAGAAAAGATCAGTAGCTATAACTTTCTATTAAAACTTTATTCCTGTTGTGGTTTTACTATTTTTTTATGGTTGTTGATTTATTCCAGGTAAAGGAAGATACAGAAAATTATATTGAATACAATTTAATAAAAGAGCAAGGAGAAAAATGTACTCTACGGTTGAAGAAAGGAGTTTTGCCTCATATATTTTTGTGTCAATATGTAAATGTTTTCGTGTATTTTAAGTAAACTGCTGTGTGCGTTTATGAATAAAAATCTATATTATGGTCTTAAATATACTATTAAACATCCTCTGATCTCTGCGCTCGTATAATCGGGTTTCGAAGCTGTCTGCGCGCCTACGTCTTTTCTATAGCAATACGTCTCAACTACATATTTGGTCTAGTTTTTGTTTCTTTTCTTTGTATAACTTCACTTGCCAACCAACCGTTGAACACGCAACATCAAATTGTAAACCTTATTTAATCTAATATCAAAGAAGAATCTGTGGTTCTCATTTGCTGTACCACCACAACCCACATCGCGACTTGGAGACGCGACAGATGCAAAATTATATGCTATCATAAATGCACCTGTTCTCGGTAGATTGTCCTAATGTGCTATGACAGAACCAGCTTCAGTCATCGTCAAAGATTCACTACCAATCTAAACTAAACTTCATTACAATCAGCACAAGAATATAGATTAAATTTATTTATTTTTTTCACAAAAACTTGTAAAACAGTATAAGTTTCGACGCTGATGAATGCAATGTCGTGTCAGATGACGTCACATTACGTTCGACCAATGGTGGCGCGTTTGGAAGTTTGAATTTCGCTCCCTTATTTTGCACTTTTTAAATATTATTATAGCGGTTTAAATAATAAATAAATTAAAAAAAAAACTTTTGCATTATAATATAACGATAATAAGTATCCAAGAAAAAAATATTTTAGGCCATTTAAAATTTTATACATATCCCCTATTTAGTTTGTACAAGTTATGTTGTATTTATATTGTTTAAAGTAATATTAAATGTAATATGTATAATTCATCGGAAAACCCTAAAAATGCAATCTCACTGACCCATATTAAACCAGCTGTCATTTTGACAAAACGTTCTAGCATAATGTTCGTACCAACTAATGGACCAAATTAAGTGCTAGCGTTTGTGAGTAATGAAATCATTTTCTGGCGACGCATTTGCACGTTTACCAACGTTTTCACTGTATTCTTTTATTTAACGGACCACGACATTAGAGAGTTAGACAATGACATTGACTTGACACACATGTCTATTGAGGGCCCATATTGTCTATGTAGGAAATTTTCCCAGATGAATTAATTTTTAGGTGTATGTACTACTAAAACCAAATTTTCAAAAAGTATTTTTTTTTGTTTTCCATATTCTCATAATCCGGATATTAGTTATACCAGATTTTCAGAATACTTTTTTTCTTTCACATCGTAGGTAGGTACCATTTTCCAAATAAACTATAGGTAACCAAATTTTCATTTGGTTCCCATAAAATCATATTCCTGATAAACTATTGCCAGATTTTCATAATAGTTTTATTTGGTTCCCTTACAATCATGTTCCAGCTTAACTATTGCAACGGGAGCCACTCTTTTCGCATAATGTCGATTGTCCTAAAAGTTTGTCATTCATCAAATTGTCATAATCATCAAAAAACATAACACTCATGTCGCATAAATTCTCCTTCTCATAACTTTAAGTGGAAGAAAATAATACTCCTCTAACGAGGAGCAGTCCTTTTTGAACTATTGATTACCAACTCCTTTTTTTGCCAGATGACAGACATTTTGAGCCAATTATTTAGAGCCATTTAAAATACAAGGATTTAGTTTTTCTGGATATCGTTTATTTGTATTAAAAAATCTTGATTTTAAATCTGGATATTGTTTTTCTGGATAACCATTAACTGTATTTCAAAAATTTGTGTTTTAAAAATCTGGCTTTCGTGCATATGGATTACGGTCATCTGGATTCCGCGCATTTTGATTTCGTGTGTCTGGAACTCACTCATTCGTATGGATTCTAAAACGTCGTACAAATGAATAAATGGGCAAATTAAATTCGCAGTTGCTATTACATGGAAATCAAAAATTCGGAATTTTAAAAACGGGATTATTAAAGAATAACCAAATGTTTTCGGGAATATGATATTCGGAATATTAAAATTCGGGATTAAGATAGTTAACCTCTATAGATACATGGTTCTTCAGTAGATACTGGGCTGGGCAGCAAGTTGGTTAGGGTTCCTACTCTATAAACGTAGTCTACCTAGACCAATTTAAAGTTAACGCAGCTTCGTATTTGCGGGCGAAAAGCAAGTAGAAGAATAAAAGTCATGGTGATATTAAGCTTAACACGTTGAACGCTTTAAGACCCACCGGTGAGCCTAGACTACTTTTCTATTTAAGCCAAGCCAAAATCAAGTATTCGTTAATTTTTAAAAACTTGAGATTTTTATTCCTAAGTTTATAGAATGTCTTAATTTGTTTAGAAAATAAAAAATAGCTACTTTTACCGTCTCGTTTACGAAATAGAGCCAAAGGCTCACGGGTGAGTGACGTGGCCTCTTGCAACGAAATTTGTAAATACCGTCGGCGGGGGCCGCGGGGGCACGCTGCGGCTCACCCCCCCATGAATCTTTGCGAAGTGCTAAAAAATGCTGCACCTATAGAAAGGCCAAAAAAAGGGTGGCAAGGAAAGTTAGAAGAACATGTCGTAAGTGTTACGCAGAAAATGTGCCAATCATGGGAAGCAAACAGGCTAAGACAAAAACAAAAAAGTGTCTACATATTGCGGAAGTTGTCCTACTAAGCCTTATCTTTGTCTTACTTGTTTTAACAATATTCATCTTTAATTTTATTATAAAGATTATTTTATGTTTCTTTACTTTAATTTTTACTTGATCCTTAGATATCCTACTAATATTATAAATGTGAAAGTGTGTGAGTATGTATGGATGGATGTATGGATCTTTGTTACTCTTTCGCGTAAAAACTACTGAACGGATTTGGATGAAACTTTGCAGTAATATAGGTACATATACTTCTAAATAACACATAGGGTACTATTTACCGCGGTAAAAAATGTAATTCCCACTGGAAATCGACTTCCACGCGAACGGAGTCAAATATAAAGAGTGCAATTATCAATAGGTAAAAGACGTCATGAATTGTTAGAAGTAAAAGTGTTATGTTTAAATTTTTAAGAAATGTTATAAATACTTAATAAATATTTAATTTGTATTCTTTTGGTTTCATTAATGAAATGAAAACGTTATGTCCGAATAACTAGTAACAACTCTAGGGTCAATACGTTAACTTTATAAATAAACTTGTCTAAATGGACAAATTTCTATTGCATTCGTAAACCACGCCGCCGGGTTAGGCTATTGGGCCACGCGGCTCAGATGCATGTGCGTTTTGTTCGATAGTTGTGATGTTTGGCTTGTAGCGAGTAATTTTGTTGAACCCTACACACGGCTCACTGGTGACCTACGGGGCCTGAATAGTACAGCAGAGGAAGGCTCACCGGTGATGCCCACGGCCCAAATACAAGTACTCAATCTTTCTTATGGCGTTCAACGTGTTAACATTTGATTTTGTAGTAGAGGTAAATATTTTATTTTATTTTCTACGGGTTTTGAAAAATCACAGCTTAGAATCAACTCTAGTGGTAACCAAAGTCGCGAATTTAGACAAATTTTTCAATGTACTTCCATGTTTCAATGCTGTTAAGGACAGGGTTCAGAAGGTCCACAGATAAGATGGATGCTGCACGTGAGATGGCGTTCTGGAAACGGACTACGTAGCCGACGATGACGTCTTCAATCACGGAGTTGATGATTTTGTCGATGTCGCCGCCTCCGATCACTCCGGATAGCTTTACCTGTTTGTAAAAACTAGAGTTAGTTTACCATGAATGAGGACATTACCTGCATGGTTATAAAATATCTTAGATGGGTATGCACAGTTAAGGGTAGGTAATAGGTGCGATTTTCGGGTGGTAAGTAAGAATGGCCAAAAGCCAAATAAAAAATATCAAACCACAAAAGTTGAAGTTGTTTTTTTCACTTACTTTGAAATTAGGGAGTTGGAATGCAGTTTTCTCCAGATGGTCAAGAATGATAGACTCTCCATCTTCAGATTGCTTCAGGTACAGCAACGATTGGAACCGGAAATCTTCTATTACGAATCTGAATTAAAATAAAAATAGCCTTGAAGTAAGTAAGAAATAAAAAACTTGAAAAGGCACATAAATAAATAAAAAATAAAATAAAAGTTTGATAAAGGTAGGTAGAAAGTTCTAATTCGATATAAGTACTTAGTTACTTACTCGGCCTCTCCATTTCCGTAGAGTGGTAAAAGTCCGAACAAGTTTCCAATTAGGTCATAGTTTTCTGAAAAATATATTATGGGTATTTAGTTCATAATTAAACAGGTTTAAGAACAACAACATAGTTGTAAAAAATAAATTTAAACACTTACGAGCCTTTAACACTAGTTTAGGAATGGAAATGTCCAAGTCGAACGTAATTTCAGGCTTAAATCTTAGAGTGCTTTTGTGGACTTTAAATCCTCCAATACCACTGGCATGTCCTTTCTTCAAAGCTAAGTCAAGACTTAAAAAATACGCTGTTAAATCATTTATAATATTAACTTAAAAAGAAAAAAACAGTCAGTATACAGATCCTTACTTTATCATATCATTTTCAGGCATAGACATTTGGAACTCTTCTAAATCAAGGGGATCTAATCTTGGAATCCCATATGCTTCCGATCCATTGTTTATGATGGATCTTAATAAATTAAATAGTTGTCTAACCAAAATATCAACTAAAATATTATTAGGCACAGCCACTGGACCATCAGCGGGTAACTTTGCAGATCTGTGAATAAATATTTGTATCAAAACATAGGCTATACTCTAAATTCAACTAAGTACCTACCTACACATTAAAAAAAAGGAGTAGGTAGGTAGTTTTGCGGAAATCTAGTTTGATGTTTAAAATCCTGTTTGATACTGATAGAGCAGCGGTAAAAGAAAGACAAAAATCTATATATGGCTTCACAGTTATTAGGCATCTACATGAACAATAAACGTAATAAAAAATAATAATTTACTTACCAACATTGGAAAGGTCAATCTTTGTTTGAGGTGCGCATGCGACGAACCCGCACAGCATCAATAAAAGAGCCACCTTCATATTAAGCTTTATTTCTAAAGTTCCAATTTTCAAGAATAATTTTTAAACAGATGTTTACAACCACGTCTCAAAGACAACTGTCGATATTTTAAATCAAATAATTTAAAAATCCCTCTAAACCGGCAGGTAGGTAACTACTTATTATAATCCCTTTGCTATCAGTTGTGATTCTTTAAACACCCGATCAATTTTTATTAATTACAAGATAAAATCTTGCTATCAACGTTATGAATTTTAACACGTGTTTTTATCATTGTACCTACCTTTGCGAGGGGGCTAATGACTGCTGGTTTATGTTTACTTTTTGTCTTTCTTTGGACCGTTATTTTCTTATTTTAATTAAAACTCATCAAACTCAACTCACTCACCTTAGATATACAAAGTCAAGATTCAAGTAGACACGTCCAGCCTATGCTTGAACCTTGACTTTGTATAAGGCACTCTCATATTTAAGTAAAAAAATAGTAAAAACTTTTTTCCTTATTTGCTTCAAAGAACGAAGTTTAGTTTAATCTGTAAAGCCGTTTAAATGGGACATTCAGTTCAAACATTTTGAGGAAATAGTTAGTACCTACTTACTTTCGTTTATTTTTCAACGAACAACTTTTGAGCCATTATTTCTATTTAACGAATTGCTTTAAGAGTCTAACTATACGATAAATGTTTCATATTTATGTAATTCTTTGATAAAACTCATATTTTGGAGATCTCTCAGTTCAGACACCGTATGAATTGAGTGTTCCATTAAACCGGCATTAATCTTTAAGATCACATCCTGGCAAATTGTTAATTTCTTATAAGATTTACCACCCCTTAACAGGAATACGTGACATTAGAAGTCACCCTGTATACTGATGGCTATTAGTCATCTACAGAATTTACAATTTGTAGTGTGTGTAGGTATACCTACTATTATTCTCCGTTCGCGTGGAAGTCGGTTTCCCGTGGGAATGAGAAATTTTCCCGCGGTAAAAAGTACCCTATGTCCTTTCCCAAGTTCACTTCTTTCTTCATACCAAATTTCAACAAAATCGGTTCAGTGGTTTAGGCGTGAAAGCGTAACAGACAGACAGACAGACAGACCGACAGACAGACAGAGTTACTTTCGCATTTATAATATTACTAGTGGCCGCCCGCGACTCCGTTCCCGTGGAAGTCGGTTTCCCGTGGGAATGAGAAGTTTTCCCGCGGTAAAAAGTACCCTATGTCCTTTCCCAAGTTCAGTTCTTTCTTCATACCAAATTTCATCAAAATCGGTTCAGTGGTTTAGGCGTGAAAGCGTAACAGACAGACAGACAGACAGACAGACAGACAGACAGACAGAGTTACTTTCGCATTTATAATATTAGTAGGGATAGTAGGGATAGTAGGGATTCCGACTGCTGTTTATTGTTTCTTATCTTTTAATATCTACAAGTCAATCTGCTACTATACGATATTGAACTTGACCACATTATCTAGTATTGTAAATTGCAAAACATTTCGATAAAGTGATAAATACCTAATTTATAACGTCATTTACCCGTAGGTAAACAAAAGAAAAAGTCAAAGATAATAATCAGATTAAAAGTTTTTATAATATCAAAGTCAATATGCTCCAAGATTCCAGCTTGTTTAGTAGTTCATTCATATCTTGAACAAATCGCTGGTTGTAGATAGTTGACCAAGCGACGTTGTAATTATTTAAATGTTCAGTCAAAACATCCAATAATTGCTCCCCGATGATTTCCAAGTTTGTTAACTGTGATGTATGCTTTTTCTGGAAAAATATTGGATATCAGACATTATCGGCCAATCTTAATAGTCGTGATGCCATGCTAATTGTGTAACATTAGCATTTTTGCGTCTTAATATACTGTGATAGAGATCATATATTAAAATTACACAAAAATGAAAAAACTATTTTATCTTTCTCCAGGCTCACCCTCGGAAAAATAACAATATAAGTACCCCGATATTACTAATTAAAGTTAAACTCTGATAAGAAAATAAATAATCAGTAAACC
The DNA here is from genome assembly GCA_916618145.1 of Emmelina monodactyla. Taxonomy (NCBI): domain Eukaryota; kingdom Metazoa; phylum Arthropoda; class Insecta; order Lepidoptera; family Pterophoridae; genus Emmelina; species Emmelina monodactyla. The sequence goes on along the minus strand of OU745304.1, from coordinate 5,298,855 downwards.
TTATTACCCTTCATTATCAATACAAAATCAAGATAGTCTATGTTATTTGTTATCTTAAGATTCCTACCTATTTGTTTTTATGTGTTTTAGTTACAAACCTAAAATATAAAACATGTGGTTTACCTTTATCTGTTGAATGTTGAATCCCGGATTGGTAAGTGTATCTATTAATGCCGATTTACCATCTTCAGACTGCATAAGATATATTTTTCCCCAATAAGTTACATTGATCGCTTCAAATCTGTAAGTATCCCTTTGTAAGCACTTTTTTACTTTGTTTAAATATAAAATACGTAAAAAGCTTTATTTAAATATCAATTAAATGCAAATTCAAGTTTGTTTAAAGTGGTACCTAGTTAACACAAGGTATCAATTACGTATATAAAAAACGTGTATTTTGAGTTGAACCCATACCTTATATAATATTAATACCCAATACCTTTGTTTGTTTATTTAAAAATGACAAGAACAAAAGACATCAAAGAGATTAAAAAGTACATGCACGCTTTTACCTTATAATTAAAATGACACCTTGATTCAAACAAAATAACCTAACAATTATATTTTACAACTACCAATCAGTACGAGTATACTTACTGGACTTCTTTGCCAAAGTCGAATGTGTATAGTTTTGAAATGGAGAAATAGGAAGCAGCTGAAAATAAAACAAAAGTTAAATCGTACTGATTAGGTACCAATAGTTATCAAGTATCCTCAGTTAATACAAACTTATTAATAACTTTTCGAAGTGAAGTTTTACGTCAATAGAAACTTCTTCCTTATTAAACTTTGATTGATCTAGTCTGAACGTCCCCAGGCATTCTAAACGAGCATCCGTAGTCAGGTTAAAAGCCAAACTGAAACATACAAGATATTATGATTAGTTGGCATTAAATAGGGCTAAATTGTAAAAAGAGCAAACAAATTCACAAATTAGACACCATAAGTACATTTTACAAAAATAATATGTTTCATATTGAACAATCTAACATATATTATATATATAAAATATACGTATAAAAAAAAATGTGACTAATATCAACAAATAAATAAAGCTAGTTACATATATGACATCAGAAATACTAAAGTAATTTAAGTTTTTTTCTTACCCCGTATTATCATTTTCAACTTGAATATTACCAATTTGCAATGGATCTAAAGCGGAAGTGTTGGTGTAAATGTCTCCATGTAATATTATGGTTCTCAGCATTTCAAATAACTGGGATATAATAGCTGAATCCGTGAATCTTGCATAGTTCAACTCATTGCTAATTGAGACAGCCTCTGAACCATCTTTAAATAAATTAAAATTGAGACAATAGCAAGGTATTATTTAAAAATATTGCGTTAATAGGAAAGTAGTATGCTAAAGTCGTAAAACTTACCACTATAAAGTATATTTATGGTTATCCAACAGACAATCCAAAACGGGTAAGTATTCATTGTAGTTGAACAGTTATAAAAATAATATCTAGTCAAATTAACTATGTACGTGAAGGTGCTGATTAAAATGAAACTATGATTTTGTTTATATAGTTTTAATCTAAATCCTGTTTGATTCTAATAAACTGTTTCGAAATTGCAGATAAATAAGTAAATATGTACCTAATGTCATATTATCTGTGTTTAACCTTAAATTAACATGGGTTACTATAGTATGAGATAATTTTAATTTAATAAAAAAAATATCATACTATATGATCTACAAAAATAACTAGCATCTCTAGACCTTTTGGCATCACAGTTTCTATAGGCCATTGATGCAGATAACGATAATTGAATTAACCCATGCTGATCGTCATGGATCATTAGATACCACAATGATTTAACCTGGTACCCATACAAGGCATAAAAGACCTTGACACACTTATCTACCATAGATCAGACTGACACCTATAGGCTGCTGGGTACTTAGATACTTCCTACAATATCAATTTATCAGCCATTCATCTCAAAACGCGCTGTGAACTTTTGTGTGGCATTCAATTGATTTTAATAGAAAATTAAATAGTAAATATTTAAGTCTGTCTCATTTTTATTACATGTGCTTGACTTCAACTGGTAGGACATTCAACTCTTAAGAGGTTCTTTTGAAATCACCTAAAATTATAACTATTTCTATATGTAAAGAAATATATTGAACACCTTTATAACAAGAGTACCAACACAGTTGGGCTTTGACAAAATTCTAACGTGAAATATTTAAGTGATGTTTTTGAGAACACACATGCATGTCTCAGATGAGTAGTTACTTACTTTACGTTACTTGCTACTTTTTAATTGTTTTTGTTATTAGGTGTACACCTTCAGCAATCATATTAGCTTAGCTTACACAATGTATCTAATGAAACCATTCTATTGTTCTAGAAAAGGTAATAAATCATAGCGCTTTTAATCACTTGGTGTCCAAAAGCAGTGTAAAATTGATCATTGTGTCAACTGAAAAGGAATTGGTTTTGTAACGCAACTTTATACAATGGGTACACTTTCACACATGGTTGCAAATGGTACTATCTTATCTGCCTCATTGGTTTTAAAATTTAGTGTAGGTACAAGGTTTAGGGTAGATAGAAAGCGTATAGACCTACGATATTATTGGGTACGTACCTAGTTTATATTTTCTAAAGCGCGCCGATTTCTTCGGAATAAGTCAACCTCAATATCCATTCCTTAAAATTCTAAATAACTACTTACGAATGTACTCTTCTAAACAAATCTATTGCTTCATCCATAGTTTATTTAGAGATTTATGACCGTGTTCCGTTTCTAAACGTGCGTCTACCCATGTGTGTCGTTCGATAGTATTTCGTATACGCCAGTTTGACTCGACATTAATAGTGTCTTTTTAGAAACATGGCTTGGGTGAAAGACCTATGTTAATTGATGACTACCTACTGAAAAAAGTTTAATTGACCTAATTTTTAAGATTCGGAGAACAGTGTATAAACTTGTTAACATTTTATAAACGTTACGAGTAGGTTGCCAACCTATTTAAAATGCGTAACATTTTTTGAATTGCCAATTTGCTGGTTTAAGGTTAATATTTTTATTTCTTTTCCTGGTAGTTAGTTTATATCGTTGTCATGTATGATGGATCAGTAGGTACTTTACCATACTCTTCATTTATAATACTGAAGGCACAGCCACTCTCGTTAGATTCAAATTGGAGCGTGTCGAAACAATCACTTAAACTTCGGGTTCAATCAGACTTGCTGTAATTAAATGACATGTTTATTCTAACTGACCGGAGCGACCGACCTGTGACGTCAGCCAATACATCATTGGGATTTTAATAGCACAAAGGCTTGTTTGACAGTTTCTGGAGTAGACACCGACTTGTTGACAGACATATCTTTAACCATGTATTTTTTTTAACAAGGTTTAGGTGGTCTCGAACAGTTGGCAAAGGTTTTTGCAGTTTCCCAGAAGAAAAGAGGTACCTTCCAAAGAATTAAGGGCAGTTGAAATAGGTAGATAAATAACCTAAGAAGCTAGAATATTAGAAAGAAAATATTAGAAGTGACCTCGTAGAAGAAAAAGGTTAAAATTAAAAAAAATAACCATAAGTATTTGAAATTACACAACAGCTACCTTTGCATGTTCGGTTTCTATAGGTACTATTTATTCTAAAGAAGTGCAATAAATATGCTTTAATAAAAATGCATGTTTATTGCATTTCTGACTCCAGGATATTAAGTAGGTAGGTACCTACTAGGTACCAACTTCTTCTATAATCTCTACATATTAAATTTTACCCCATGGTTCGAGAACAAGTACCTAAATATTATTTTAGTAATAAGCTTGGTATACTTCCTAATTTTCTAATCTAGGTAAATAAGGTACTTTAGCTGAATTAATTAAACAGTTTTAAGAAGTCGTAACTAGATATAAACAAATCTAATTTGGTCTATTTTTGTTTCAGCCGCGATCTATTAAGAATTTAGAACTACGCTCTTACGTAAACAATTTAATTCAAAATGTATGAAAACTGTGTGAAACATTATAACAAATGAATTTAAAAAAAAGTTTTTTATTATGTACAAATTTGAATAAGTACTTACCTAAGCTTTTTCCTATTCTTGTTTAGTGTCGCATAGCTAACCAATTAGGTTCTACCGTTATAGGTACAATTAGGGTACCTACATTGCAATAAAAATATTCTTTTTTAAATACGAAGGTTGTAACATTTCAGGGCGATGTAACTAGTAATTGGTAGGTGCCTCCTGGTATTTAACCGCTCTCTTTCAATTCATCTAGTTTAGTCGGCGGATTGAATTTTCAATGAAATCATGTGCTGTCGTAGAAAGACGCTATTGTAGAATTTCGTAGAAAAACAAGAAATAATTTACTAATATGTCTATAGTGAGAAAATATTTGCTGTGAAATATTAAAATAAGATGTGGAGTGTTGTAGTATTAGACTTGTTGATGGTTTTCGTGATAGTGTCAGTGACAACAGCTCCTGCACATCATTGTAAGTATTTTAATTAATAACTATAAGTTTGATAAAATATTATCTATGTTCAAGGCCAATGTAGCTTTACTACTAGGTATACTATTAATGTCAATGTATCGACTATTCTAATCTAAATTGCGAACCAATACATCTACTTATTTGTTTCATTTTGGTGAGTTTTCCTTCATAATTTTTTAAAGTGTTTTTGGAGGGTCACTTTTTTGTCGTATTAATATGGTAAGCTGATGTCTAGAAACCAGTAAAAAATGATAATTCGTAATTGTGGGACATTTCTTTAACTACACAAAACTCTAGAATCATGCAGTACTTATTTATGCCTAAATGTAAGTAGGTACCTACTTCTAACTCTGGTTTGTAGCTTCCCAGACATGGTACCTACCTACATTTTTCATGTCTTGTTGCCTCACAGTGCGATGTCAAGGTAGCTCTTGTAAAGATGGAATCATTTACAATGCTGCGCTAATTAATATCCACAGTTTCGATTCTTGCCGTAATAAAGTTACGTAGATGTTGTGTGTGGTGTTCAATATTGTTTTCAACATTGTACTCAAAAAAAGTTTTAAGTTATTTGTTACGATTTATTTCTTTGAAGAGGCCTTGTGTTCTGCTACCTGTAGTGCACATGTAGTGTTTAGTATGCATTCCTTTGATATAAACTAAGTGCGGTTGTAGGGTTGCTTTGTAACTACCAAATGGCATGAGTAAACTATAGTTCCACTTTCCTATAACAGATCGTGGACCATACTACACTATCAGTAACTCCGAGCCTCAGAAGCCATTCATCGAGGTCAGGAACTCTACGTACCACGGCAGTGGCCCGCGGGAGGAGGCTCGCGCTATGTGCTCTGTCAAGACTCAGGAAGTCAACGCTACGGCTAATGCAACCATTACTAGAAGGTTGCACGGAGTTGTTACTTCAAGTAGGTTTATCTATTGTCGTTATAACAGCTGGTATAGGTATACCTAATCGTCAACTTCTTGACATTATTGATGATTGAACCAAGGATTTTTCTAAGTCGCACCGATTAACGGGATTTTAAATACTTGCTCGTAGTGAAGGGTTAGTAATGCTCTGCTTACCAATTGCTTAAAAACAATATTTTTGTTTCACACTCTACACTACAATGTAGGTACTTACCTATAAGTATTGAGTATCTAATAATAAGATCAGTAGTTTCTACTGATAAGATACCACAAAAAGATAGGGAATCACCAATTTGACCACCTACTTACCGATAACTAAAACCATACAATAATTTAAAAATACCGTTTTTTATGGATTCCAGGAGAGCTTCACACGGCAATCCAGCGACTAGAAGTTATAATCTTTGGTCAGATGCAGCAGTTATGGCAGAGCCTCGATGCATTAAGAAGCCAGTTGGCTGGACACTCACAACCAAATTTTCCGGATAGAAGCTCCGTCGTTTTCCGTTACAGACCAAAAAACGTAAAATAGAATGAAACAAACAATAGAAGACATGAGTGGATGAAGGTGATATGTCGTATTTTTGGTTTTCGGTGTTTTTTTGTGTGGATGAAGGTTATATGTATGATTGAATTATTACAAACCTTAAAACCATCGAAATAATGCTTATTTATGTATTTTTTTTTAAAAAATAGGTGTTATGTTTAGTTTTACAGAAAAAAATACAGATGATGAAAGAGGTATGAACACATATCACCCTCTCCCACTCTCACTGCGTTTACTATATTCGAATAAAGTGGCCCCTATTCTACGTGAATGAAGGTGTTATGTCGCAAAAAACAAAACATAACATGTCTATTAGTATTCGCACTTAACACCTCTTAGAACCTAATTTTATAAAACCGCAAGGACAAATAAGTTTAAGTTAGTTCATGGAAGAAGGAGTTATGTTCAAATTTTTTATTAATTTAATATCCAATAATATCGCAAGAGTTTTATTATAAACGTTACTACTTTACATTCAAATTTAAGGCATAACTAATCATTTAAGCGACTTACAAAAGAAAATTGTAGTATAACTTTAACTTCAATTTACTCAAAATCAAAAAATTAGCACTTATCACATTCATCCACTCACGTCTTCACAAAAGAAAAAAGCTGTTACCTTACCAGGCTCAGTCAAATACTTCTCGAATTTTGGGACCTTATTTAGATTATTTTAGACTAGTGTCCGCCCGCGACTCCGTTCGCGTGGAAGTCGGTTTCCCGTGGGAATGAGTGGTTTTCCCGCGGTAAAAAGTACCCTATGTCCTTTCCCAAGTTCAGTTTTTTCTTCATACCAAATTTCATCAAAATCGGTCAAGTGGTTTAGGCGTGAAAGCGTAACAGACAGACAGACAGACAGAGTTACTTTCGCATTTATAATATTAGTAGGGATTCTGTTAATGTGAACAACTGTACGTTAGAAAGATAAGTTAATTATCAACAACACACATGTTTTAGATGTTTTGATACTTGATAGATAATGCTATTAATATATTATATAAGTACGTATTAAATGAAACTATTAAATAAAGGTAATAAAATATAATTTATTAACAATTAGTAACTGAAAGATTTCAATAAATGTTCATTTGGTCAAACCCCCGGAACACAAAATATTGGTCGTTGAGTTTGATCAAACAATAACAGTTTTATTTAAGAATAGATTTTACGTTAGTTACAAATTAAGTTACATTTTGTAAATCTAAATGCTTTATTAATAAATATTAACAAATAAACAATTTATTATGCTCTTTATAATGTACTTTTCAGTGAGAAAAATGGAACGTGAAAGTAATAATTTAATAAGGGGAATGTAAAATCATGCATTTGTTCATATATTGATCACATAAAAGTGGAATGTTTATAACACAAAAGACAATTGTTTTACAAGTATATACTAAATTTTATCACGGAATATTTTAAATATTATCGACTGATAATTAAGACCGATCGTAGTGTTTTGATTTGATAAATCAATATTTCAATCGGTAATGAGATTACTGTATTATCTGCTGTTATTATAATATTTTCGTCACGATATTTCTTTGCTTCAGCAGTACGAAGACCTTACATAATGGTTATTTTAGTGTCTAAAGCTACAAAATTATGACTATATAACTAACGCGAATGGTCGGTTACATAACTTTATATATTTTGTTATTGTAAAATCAATAATAATGATATTTAGGTAATTGAACAATACTTAAAACTTATGGCATTCGTGTGTTGATATTACCGACTCTGTGCTTGTATTTAGTACATATAATAAGTACAGGTGCCTGTTATGTTATTTTTACATGTTGGTACGCATCAAAGCAGTAGCTATAGGCACTTATCGATAGCACTTTATCAACCACAGCTGTGAGATATTCTACAAAACTCCATTAATTGTTTTAATCGTAAACAAATTGCCCGAGTTATCTCGCACATCTCTTACGTAGTATTGATGGTATCTAGAGTTCCTAGTGTGATACAGTTTGGCTAGATTGTAGCGTGTTAGTTAAGCGGCCGTGGCTTGCAGGTATCGGCGTAGTTCCTCTTGCGTGTCGAATATCATGACGGGGAAGGGAGACCCGGGCACGTGGCGCCCCGCCCATCGGACCTCGACACGGTAGTCTCCGGGCTCCGTGGGGGAAAACTAGATGTGGGATGAAAAAGATGTGTATAGATGATGGCGTATGATTAACATAGAGGGTAGCACGTTAAAATAGGAAGCACGTAAAGATTGCAAGTCAATTACAAAAAAATTAGGTGTTACAGAAAGATCATTGGAATACCATGAGCTTGTGTATAAATTTATTATTATTTACGTAAAGATTATTTTAGCGTTTTTTGATTCACTACCCAATGTAGGATCTTCTCTGCTTCTGTAAGATTGTATTTCCTTTTATAAAGGAAAATTTTTTGTTAACAGGCAAGGGCAATTAATACCCATCCCCCCCATTATAAAAGGCTCTACACTAAAATCGCACGAAATTTCAGTATTTAAATAGATCATTGAATTACCTTTCACCAGGATCTATTAACATTTTATAAGAATCCACATCTATTTCCAACCCACCTTGCACAGTATGGTCCTGTCCTTCTGGCTCTCGCGCTGCATCTCCACGCGGAACGCTCCTTTAGGCCCGCGCACGCGCACCGTCAATTGTCCTGCGCCGGCGCCGCGCGTGTCGCAGAAGAAGCGCGACTGGAACGTGGCCAGCACGCCCGGCTCCACGCCCGGCCCGTACACGCGAACCTACGAAGGAAATAGGTTCAAATGTTACACGACTGGAACGTATACTCGAACCTACGAAGGAAATAGGTTAAATGTTACACGACTGGAACGTACACGCGAACCTACGAAGGAAATATGTTACAATGTTACACGACTGCAACGTATACTCGAACCTACGAAGGAAATAGGTTGAAATGTTACACGACTGGAACGTACACTCGAACCTACGAAGGAAATAGGCTCAAATGTTACACTGGAACGTATACTCGAACCTAGGAAGGAAATAGGTTCAAATGTTACACGACTGGAACGTATACTCGAACCTACGAAGGAAATAGGTTAAAACTAGTGGCCGCCCGCGACTCCGTTCGCGTAGAAGTCGGTTTCCCTTGGGAATGAGAAGTTTTCCCGCGGTAAAAAGTACCCTATATGTTATTCTGATGTATAACCTACATTACTGCAAAGTTTCATCAAAATCCGTCCAATAGTTTTTACGTGAAAGAGTAACAAACATCCATACATCCTCACATCTTCACATACTCAAAAATTTTCACATTATACTCGAACCTATATCACGTATATGGGTGAATGTTTCACTATTGGAACATATACCTACTCGAACTGTGACAAGTGAATAGGTTGAAATGTTTCACTTATCTACCATATACTCGAACCTTTGGCAATTAGATAGGTAGGACTGTATACGCAAACCTATAACAAATAGGCTAAGATTGTTTCTAAGAGTTAAAGTACTTCAAATGATTCTAGGTAAGGAAAGTACGTACTTATAAATGTATGAACCGTTAAACTTAAAAGGCTATATAACTTTTGATTACGTGTATGTAGACGAAATTTATTAACAAGCTAGATAATCCATAATCTCGTATCATCACTTACTTTAGACGGGTCTGGCGCCCCGGCGACTTTGAGCACGAAGGGCGACCCCGGCACGTGTTCGCCCGCGAACTGAATGCTGAGCACGTGGCGGCCCGCCTCGGCGGGCTTCACGTTCAGGGTGAAGGTGCCGTCGCCGTGCTCGTACAGCTCACAGTACGCTACCTGATATGTTAAATATATGTTAAGATCGTACAACTATATATATGTAAAAGGGAGAATGGCTTTTTTTGACCTAACAAGCAATAACTGGGGCAAGAAACGATTAAAAACAGACAGACGGACAGCGGTGATGCTATGAGTCTGTTTGTATCTGTTGAGGTACGGAGCCCTAACATATTCTTGAATACGTCATTTAGATATTTTGACTGCAGTGCATGAATTTTTGTATGAAGCTAAGACACAGTATTCTGGTGAAAGCCAGTGACATTTATTTTTATACAATTAGACAAAACAACGAAAAACGTTGGTAAATAATCTGATCAAAGATTAAAAGCTTTTATTATACGTTTGTTTTGGGTATTATTTTAATAAGACAATACAACTGATTACAAATCAGTCAGAGCAAGTCACTGCATGACCTGCAATATGTATTACTTTGCTTACATTTAATCTCATCTGTACTAATAGTTTACAGATAAAACTTATTAATATCCCAAACTTCACACCTGATATTTTAACATTAACTTTCATAATGTAGATATTGATTTTTGTAGGCTTGATTAAGTAAGATCTAGGCACTATTAAAAAAATAAAGTTAAAAGATCTCCTTGTTTCTTTTGGAATAAAACTCTTACATATATTATACTGGTCCGAAATTGCTGTCAGCGCGCTTTTTGCACTATTTGCGTGCACACTCTGAGCGATCTGACGTTATTAGTGACGTCAGCGTTCAGTGCTAACGGTGCAAACAAAAAATAGGTAGTGCACTGTGTGCAGAAATGTCAGATAAATGTCAATGCCAAACTGTCAACCGAATACTTTATTTTGTAAGATCTAAACTTTCGGACAAGTTTTGTTGAACTTATTTTGTTTAATGTAAATATATTTAGCAGATTCATCGGGAAAACCTCAACACGCAATCTTACTGACCCATATTAAACCACCTGTCATTTTGACAGAACGTTCAAGCATAATATTTTCGTACCAACAAGTGGACCAACTTGATTTCAGCGCTAACGTTTGTGAGTAATGAAATCTTTTTTGGTCCACGCATTTGCACGCTGACCAACGTTTTCACGTATTTTACTACAGGACCACGTCAATAAACAAACACATCTAATCAACTGACTTTGTTAGGTCCGCTGCAGTGCGCGGCGAGCTCCCCGGGCCCGGCGCGGCGCGTGTCGATCCACGAGCGGATCTCCCGCCCCACCACCCCCGCCGCCAGCCCCGCGCCCGAACACACCACGCGGGACGCCTCGCCGCCCGACGACTGCGGGGACACCGACACGGTGAGTGGGCAACCTGGGGCAGAGATAGGGTTAGAATTGGAAAGGAGGACTGCGGGGACACCGACACGGTGAGTGGACAACCTGGGGCAGAGATAGGGTTAGAATTGGAAAGGACTGCGGGGGCACGGACACGGTTAGTGGACAACCTGGGGCAGAGATAGGGTTAGAATTGGAAAGGAGGACTGCGGGGACACCGACACGGTGAGTGGACAACCTGGGGCAGAGATAGGGTTAGAATTGGTAAGGAGGACTGCGGGGACACGGACACGGTGAGTGGACAACATGGGGCAGAGATAGGGTTAGAATTGGAAAGGACTGCGGGGGCACGGACACGGTTAGTGGACAACCTGGGGCAGAGATAGGGTTAGAATTGGAAAGGAGGACTGCGGGGACACCGACACGGTGAGTGGACAACCTGGGGCAGAGATAGGGTTAGAATTGGTAAGGAGGACTGCGGGGACACCGACACGGTGAGTGGACAACCTGGGGCAGAGATAGGGTTAGAATTGGTAAGGAGGACTGCGGGGACACCGACATGGTGAGTGGGCAACCTGGGGCAGAGATAGGGTTAGAATTGGTAGGGAGGACTGCGGGGACACCGACACGGTGAGTGGACAACCTGGGGCAGGGATAGGGTTAGAATTGGTAAGGAGGACTGCGGGGACACCGACACGGTGAGTGGGCAACCTGGGGCAAAGATCGGGGATTAGAAGTGGAAAGGTTAGTGGACAACCTGATGAAAGAAGAGGAATAGAGTTAGGACACTTTCACGAGTAGTTTAGTAAATCGTTACGCAGGTCCTACTCCGCTATGTTTGTATCTACTTATGTTATGAAGACAGTAAGGGCCTTAATTATCCATAAATGCATAGTAAACCTGTATAGAAAAAATATGTTTTGCCTCTGTCATCTTATGACATTTCAGGCCTAAATATTTTACCAGTATCGGTCTATAAAGCGTTTATCAATAATACTTAAACGAGTCCAAGCGTAAATGTCCTTTTTTAGTTGATATACTAACCTTTAACAAGTCTCCCAGCCCACGTGACCCTAAGCTGGTGTTCCCCAGCTCGACGCGGGGTATAACTAGCGCGGTATATCGAAGGACCAGTGGCAGTGAGAGCCACTCCGATGGATTCCCCGTCGGGAGAGGTTAATGAGGCCTCTGGAGCACCAGGACCGGCGCCGGTCCCGTCTAAATAATGTAGAGGTTATAAGCAATAATATAATCAAGTTTTACTTAAAGCTACATAGGTAACTAGCACGGTATAATGAAGGACCAGTGGCAGTGAGAGCCACGCCGATAGATTCCCCGTCCGGAGAGGTTAACGAGGCTTCTGGAGCACCAGGACCGGCGCCGGTCCCGTCTACATAATTTAGAGGTTATAAGCAATAATATAATCAAGCTTTACTTAAAGCTACATAGGTAACCAGCACGGTATAATAAAGGACCAGTGGCAGTGAGAGCCACTCCGATGGATTCCCCGTCCGGCGAGGTTAATGAGGCCTCTGGAGCACCAGGACCGGCGCCGGTCCCGTCTATATGATGTATTATCATAATTATAAACACTGTCATCATTATCACAACTATCATAATTATCACTATCGTCATTATCATTATCATCATTAAAAGTATAAAGGTTTTTTTTACTACTTACACCAATAAAATATATTCGGATAAAGTGTCTTTAAGTTAGCAAAAATTCAATGTTTCGTGATTAAGTTAAATTCCACCGTTGCGGAACATGGGTGGGTCAGTTATCTTACTTATAAGCAACAAAAATAGTTTTACATGTCTAAAACTTTAGACTTCTCTTTGTAAGAGTCCAGTCGGGTTTTGACTACTTCTTGTCAGTAGCGTGATATGATGTTAGAGATATACACAAAAGTAAAAAAGTATTAAGTTTTTTTTATTTAATTAATTTAGGCACTTTTAAACACTTCAAAAAACCATTTATAAAGTCTATCAATTTACCCAAAACTAAACACAATCCTAAAATACATTACAGCAAGACTTAACTTTACATAACATTCAAATCTTTTACTCATTTTTTTAACTACCCAACACTTAAACTTCCAAACATACAAACCCAGACCCATTCAACAATAATAACATCCACTTACCGATAGTAAACACCGCGGGTGAATGCGGCGCGGCATTAGCCAACCCCCGGCCCGCCAGCGTGACTCTATCCGCGGTGTTTCCGGACGCAATTAGCGCCTTTTTCGGTGCGCCTGCGACTAGCGCCCCGTTGTAAGTGAGCTCGAGCTCTTGTTCGCCGCTCACGCCTTCGATTGCCGCGAGGGTTACTACGGCGCGGCCTGATACTGTTTCTACGCCTGTGAGGTTTAAAATACAGGTATTGGAATTTATGATAGGATTAGAAAACAAACACGTTTAATGGCAACGAGATTGGCGTCCTTCAATATACGGGGTCTGTCGTAATGAATGGATAACCCGTTACCTACAGTTGATCCGGATGTGAGACTGTAAGAAACTGGCGTCTTCTTGCCAGGGTTGTCAACCATAAGAAAATGGCGTAGACTTTTAAACTTTTTTATTAATTTACGTATATACGTACTGCATTAAAATATTTACAACAAAATTCATGGCGTGATGTTAGTGTTTAATGAAAGTTTTTTGATAGATTTCACAATATTACCTACAGATGATATTAGACTGCTTTCAAAACTGAAAGATCAATTATTAAACTCAATCAAACAATTTTACGCCCTGCATTGTTTCTTTAACTCTTCTTTTGAATATGATTTGACAGCGCTAAAAAATCTTATGTCACAGTTATGAAAGAGCTTTTTTTAAATGACCCTGTAGGAAAGCTGCTACTCTGTAAGTACTTAAATATCACATTATTACGTTATATAACACCATTATTTGGTTACTTACGTTGATGTCTCCCAGCCAACAAGCACTCCAGGGTTCCCGGCCCCGCGTTTGTAATATCCAGTATAATTTTCGACGGCGCCCGAACTCTGCCGGAGTTGTCCGAGCCCCAGCCGCCCACCGGCACGATCGCTGATGTGTCAATCACCTGCGGAATATATTATTTGTACAGTGAATCTTATATTGATGAACAGTTGGCGTAATAAAGCCTAAGAGTTAAGTTTAGGTAGATTAATTATATCTGGCCGATGAAATTCTTAATTTAAATTTTCGATTTAAAAAACTTAGGTAATTAATTCTCATTTTTGAAATTTGAAATCTTAATCAATCACATATGTTGGCACTGGAGGCGAACACTTTACGCTTAAAAGAAAATTTTTTTGGTTAGCCCAATAGTACACAATTGCGTGTAAACTATAAGATTTCTGGATTAATTCAAATCAAATACTGTTTCAATTCAATATGTAATATAACACAACAATCTACGGTTTAAAGCTTTAAATATGTTCAGTTTACACCCCGTACTCTTACCTTAACTTGGAAGGGGCTGCCGGGCAGCGGGCCGGTGTTGGTGTATATCCGCACCTCGTACATCCCCACCACCAGCGGTATATAAGCGCACAGCCACTCGCGCGCGCCGCCACTCGACACGCGGCACTCGAGCAGGCCGCTGTCGCCGGAGTCTTCCTTGCTGTCGGATTGACGCTCCACCTGAAAGAATGATTATAAGGATTAAGATGAATAAGTAGGTGTGAGAATATGGTGGGGCTAATGATTTGTGTGGATCGTAAAAAACCTTCACCAACGATGTTTACACGATTCTCTATACATAACTGATGTTGAATGTAAGTACTTAAAAGTTTAACCCAATCAAAAGGACACTGACGATATGATAAGTTTTTGTACATAAGAAATTTTGAGTGTAAATTTAGTGAGACATTTATATAAACATACTAAAAGAGATACTACAAATTAACTATAAACGAATTTGATTATGTAGTTATTTTAAAACACACTCTTAAATCTCTTTAAAAAAACAAAATTACGTTTTTCATTGTAGAAACATTGCAGGACGGTTTTTAAAAGTGAATATTTGCAACTCCTTCCAATTTAACACTTCATCTACATTAATAAAATCGTCGTGGTACCTGCACGGTGGGCGGCAGGTCCCCGGCGCAGGCGATGGTGAAGGCGGCCTCCTTGCCCACGTGCGCGTGCGCCAGCCCCGTGCCGGCGCAGCGCGAGCCGCCGCCGCGCCCGCTCAGCACGCCCAGCGACACCGGGCTGCCCAGCACCGGCGCCCCTAGAGGGAACCATTTGTATGTTGAGTTGGGTTAGCTATTCATTGATTGATTGGGGTCGTTTGTGAATAAATATTCAACTGGATTAAGTCTTAACGGTAGATTAACATTAAAGTGTTAAGTGAAGCTAGCGTTTGAAAGAGATCTAAATCGATGTTTTCTTTACGCAAACAGTGATGGATTTTGTGTAAATTATTTTAAAAACATTAACAAAAAAATACATCTGAATAAAACTCCACAAAATCAAGAAATATGAGATTATTTTTCGTTTTTAATGCTTTAAGCTGTCGTTTTGAATCTATTTATTTAAGTACCTACAAAAAAAAACTATAATTTCAATTTCATAATGACGATACTTTCATCCATCTGTATAGTCGACATTTAACACTCTCTTCCAACACTTACCTCCGTAGTGTATGTATATCTTGTAATGCGCCGCGTCCGAGGGTCGCAGGCGCACCTTATAAGTGGTTCCGTCCTCTCTTACATCGACTGGCACACGCAGGCGCCGTTCGCCCATAGCCTCACACACCACTTCCAACTCGCCCACACCGGCGTCTTTTGTCTCAACTATGAAGAAAGGGAGAAATATGATAGGTGGAAATAAGGTTAATGTATAAAGTAGAGTCAGAAAAAAAAATTGTTTATACAACAAAGTTATTGCTTAGCTCTGAATAATCTATTAAAAATAAATAAATTCATTTTTATTGAATACTAGCCGCTGGCTTCGGAATTGATAATTTGAAAGTATTATCAAACAATAGTATGTTCAATTACTTAAACGTGTAGTAACTACTTAAATATTACTTAACTTTAAATTCTCAATTCAGTAATCATATGTGTTAAGTAGTAAATTTCCTTCTGTTCAAATTTATCTTTACAACTAAGTTTAAGAACTTGGCAAGAAAAAAACTTTATGCAACACAGTTTTTTTATATTAAAGGATACACATACCTGTGAAATGTATAGGCGTGTGTGTGACCACGTTCCCAGTAGGCAGTCCGGAAACTATCACTTTGTTGGGGTCGAAAGACTCGCACGTAAACGGAGAACCAGATACTGGCTTCGAAAGATGTAATACCTCTGAAATAATAACAAAGTGAATATTTAGAAATAGTTATATTAAGTTATTCGCGATGAAATTTCCTCTCAGATTAACAAAAATAAAATTCGAAATTTATTTCTAAATAATCATTCTAGTAAGTTAAAGAAACTGTTTACCCATAATAAACTTGGCACAATATTTACGTGTAATTGAAACAAAATTAAAAGCAACAATAACCGCATCGAAGGTTAATTGTTATGTTTCGATTAGGAAATCATTACGATGTCAATATAAATCCATTCACTATTTATTATTTAATGCGTTTACTGAAATTGTAACCTTTTACAAACCACTCTATTTACGCAGCGTTTACTAACAATTTGATTCTGCATTGATTTATAAATCTTTTAACTTTAATTACTATTATTAGTTCTTTCTTATCTAGCTAAGTTCATAAATTAAAACCGTTTTTAAAAAAAGGCTAAGGGCCAAGGTCGGTCAAGGGCAAGTGATTTTGTTTTTAATGTTTTTTTTTAAATATTATCTAAGTCTGCTTTACTCAAGAGGTTATCAAGGACTTCCCTAACTTTTAACCACTATCACCACCGACCTATAGTGCTCTGCCCCAGCTCCGTGATAGTATACTCCGCCTGCAGCATCCCCGACTTGGTCTGGTAGCATCTGACTGGTAAAGCCCTGGATCCAGGTCCCGACACCACCACGTCGAACTCCCGCGCTGGTCTTCCGAGGGTGTCGATGCTGAAGGAAGCCACGCGGGACACCTGGGCCTGGTATAAACCGAGGCCGTAGGCTGATACCTGCGTTTGGAATATACTTTGAATTAATTTGAATTCCCATTACTAAAATATAACGATTTTTTTTCGGCGTTTCTTGTATGAATAGCAATAAAATTGTTTTAAAACTCCGTTGCATAGGGATTTCGGTATAGTTTTCCAAGAAGAAGAATATTTTGTGATTTATTAACCAAGTTGTGCTTTTCCAAAATGACTTTCTTCATGTTCAGATATTTACTAGGTATAAAGAAATGCAGTAAATCAATAAAAAAAAACAGTTCATAACTGTTAACAATTACAATAATATGTAGTATTTACCTGACTGGGTTGCCCCGGCGGTTGTGCGTCCACAATGAGTGGTTCCCGCGATATCGCCGTCCCGCTCCATAGCACTGTGATGCGGTGGGGGGCCGCCCTAAAACATTACCAATATTGTAATCACTTTATTACTTAATTGTTCTGTAAATAAAACAGGTTCAAAGGAAATTATCAAACATTTTTGTCTAGTTGTAATGGATTACATTTGCAATTTGTAGGGTTTCTCAACAGTACTTAACTATGTTTACTTTATTACGTGTAATTATGGCATTTATAAAATTCTTTATGATTCATGCTGTAATACAGCGTATGTGATTGCATAAAAAATACCAATTACATAACGATTACTTGCTTTCACTGTCACCTTTTGTTTTTGCTTAAAGCATCTTGGGGACTAGTTAATTGCCTAAAATACTGTGAATGACCCTAAAATAGCACCAACCCTCAGAAACTTGAAGTTAAAGATACTGGAAAAAGGAACGCGGGCCTCCGAGCATTACGCAACTGGGAATCGAACCCAGGTCGCTCGGAGGCCCGCGTTCCTTTTTCCAGTATCTATAACTTCAAAATTAATAAATTAGCATTTAAAATGCAAAATTAAAAGTAAAATCTCCTCAGAAACTTGTTACACATTCTATTTCGTCATTACGTATTCCTTGTTACTTGTTCTAACCTGGTAGGATGCCACACGATCTCTTGTCTGCCGCCGCCGCGCCTGCGCACGGAATGCGGCACGCTCTGACCGCCGCAAGTCACCCGCGCCGACAGACGGCCGGCGCCGGCGTTCGATGTGCTTACTACGTACAACAATATATGGAATTAAACAGACAATTAGGGGACTAATAGGCAGAAATGCCGCGTTATAACGAGAGGTCTTAAATGACTAGGTTATTTTATACAAAAACACTATTGAAGTAATTTGTTTGTTGAAATAAAAAAAAACGTTATATCCCTGTTTTGTCGGTTTCAATAATACGCGTTATTATTTCATTCTATTTTACGATAGTAAAAACAAATTTTTCGTCATTAACAAATTGTATTTTTTCTCTCAATTTCTACAAAATACATATCACTTTAATAAAAAAAGTTTTCTATCAACTCACCAGTAAGTATAGCAGGTCTGTGCGCCACCGCGTCTCCGATCGACAATATCTTAACCGCTGTAGCGTCTAACGCTTCAACCTCTGCAATTGGTCCTCTAGAACTTCTGACAACGTAGCGACCCACTTTACTAGCCGGGAAGGTCAATAACCCGGTGTCTTCGAGATGGGCCTCCGGGACCCGGACCCCGCTAGGCGATAGGACTTCGATGTCGGATATTGTCTCGTCGATTTCAACTGTTGCTATGCCTCCTGTTAGAAAAGGATTGTTGGGATGAGGTTATAATAATTATAGAAAAATAAATAAACAATATAACTAAGTAAGAATAACATACTTAAGCAATGTTACTAAATAACATTATTTTATGACAACTTGAGCATTAATTTCCAATCACAACTATTCATTATTTAATTAACTTTTAGGAAAATTCGAACGAATTTTGACAGAATCTACAGCCTCACCAGTGTTGCCAAAATTATTCTACCCTACACAAAAACTCTTACCGATTTGCACGAACGTATGCGGCTCGCTAACCCTGCATACGAAGGGACTGCCCGGCACCGGCTGCTCGTTGAAGGTCACCGAGACCCTGTGAGGCTCGCGAGACACTGGCACGAACGTGACGTCATAGAGACCGCGGGCTACTGCCACCACCTGGTTGCAATGTACAGGGTTAATTGATTGCAAAAGTGATAGAGAGGAAAGTGGCAGATACATAAACGTATTTCAAAAAGGTACAACAAATGAGTAACCAGCGATTTGTGTCAAAATAAAATGGGACATACGTTTGTTAAGTTACAAAAAAATATTCCAAAATATAATACTTGGATTGGAAGAGGTTTATTTTGACACTTGCTATATGAGTGTTAGTGCACTTGGATTTTTCACTTTTTGTAGTGAAGTAAAGTAAATGAAAAATGCCTTACAAAATCAGATGGTAATGTCGGCAACGGGGGGTATGAAATTAAATCGTTAGAATATTTCTTTGCCGAAGAGAATTTCCGAATCATATTACTTCACTAAGCAAACGTGTTATAACAATAGCGATATAGAAAATAAAGCAGCAGAGAATAATGTGCATAGCTATGAAATTTATAAAACAATCACATTACTTTGTCATGCATCATATCATTTATCATGTGTTCTATAAAAACTAAGCAGTTTGAAAACTATGTAGTTTCGTATACAAAAATCGTCACTATTAGTATATTTGGTTGTTACACTAATTTTAATTTCATCGTAGGAAATATATGTTTCTCTAGTATGAAAAGTACCTATTTAAAGATGATATGTATTAATCTCTCTTTAACCCAAATCCACTGAGCTGTTTGTCCATGATTAAGTAACAACCATACACATTCATAATCTCTGTTACTTCATCTTTAAACCATCAAACATTTCCCCACTTTATTACGTCATCTACTGACCTCAGCCTTCACCGTGGTGGTAGGCGTGGCCACCACCAGCTCCAGGGTTCCTTCTCCCGCGCCGGCCGCGTCCACACTGAAAGTGACCGGCTTCCCCACCTCTATACCACGCTCCTCGTCCACCACGCCGCCGTCGTCCAGGGAGAGGCCTTCGAGGGTACCCTCTAGTTCTGGAATATTCGGGAAGGTTTAGACATGTTCGGTGATGATTGTTACAGGTTTGAAGTCATTTGATGGTAAGCAAGAATAATTATACTAGTAACTTTAAGGTGAGGTTGAATTCAAAGGAACAAAGTCTAACAGTGGCTCAATTCTGGAATCACTTAGCAAAAAAGTGAAAGTAACGTTTATAGTTTAATTTGGAGAGATATCGAACTTAAAATCGAAGAAAAAATTAATAGAAACATAATGTTACGATTAGCTTAAGTACAATGACCAATTACAAGTTTTTGAATACGAAATAAGCGTACATCTTGGTTAATAGATAGCTATTGTATATTTTAGTATCCAATTCAGTTGTTAAAATGGGTTAGTTACTTGAATTTCCTCATTAGTAATTCTTCTCCTTACTAGGTTATTTATTATCCACCCATTAGCAAGTCTACACTACCGCCTCACAACATCACCTACCCCGTCCAGTTTTCTCACCTCCCGGCCCCAGCCCCGTGACCCGTACTTTCTTCACGTCGTACACATTGCACGTGAACGGCGACCCGGGCACTTGTCTTCCAGCGCTGGTGACTTGCACGTTGTGGCGGCCGACGGCTTCAGGAGTGTAGGCGGCCGTGAAGCGACCCTCGCCGAGGGGCGTGATGCGCGTGCGCAGGGTCGTGCCGCCCGGCCCGGACACGTAGATTGTGGGCTCGCCGGCTGGTGAAGAGATTTTTATTAGGATGATTTAAAAATGTTATGTACAAGATAGAAGATGATTTGATATTATTAAGGAGTTGTGCTTTGAAACTTAATGTTGGTTGTTTATTGCATACTAGTAGCCGCCCGCGACTCCGTTCGCGTGGAAGTCGGTTTCCCGTGGGAATGAGAGGTTTTCCCGGGGTAAAAAGTACCCTATGTCCTTTCCCAAGTTCAGTTCTTTCTTCATACCAAATTTCATCAAAATTGGTTCAGTGGTTTAGGCGTGAAAGCGTAACAGACAGACAGACCGACAGACAGACAGAGTTACTTTCGCATTTATAATATTAGTAGGGATAGTTTTTACTAGTGGCCACCCGCGACTCCGTTCGCGTGAAATTCGGTTTTCCGTGGGAATGAGAAGTTTTCTCGGGGTAAAAAGTACCCTATGTCCTTTCCCAAGTTCAGTTCTTTCTTCATACCAAATTTCATCAAAATTGGTTCAGTGGTTTAGGCGTGAAAGCGTAACAGACAGACAGACAGACAGACAGACAGACAGACAGACAGACAGACCGACAGACAGACAGACAGAGTTACTTTCGCATTTATAATATTAGTAGGGATAATACATTTGAAGACATTTATTTGCAGCAATGATGTAATTTGTTGGTGTTTTTTTTCACAATTGTGTTGTATTATACATATCGACATGAGGTATAGACATAAATTGTAACCAGTATTGTACCAGTAAGTTAGTATTGCGGGTTTTAAATATAAACATACAACTATACAACTGATAATACTATTACCAGATCTATTATGAAAACTCACATAATACTCTTCTCAGCGTTAGGGCTAATGCCCACTCGTGCAACCATTTTTCAAAAAGGGGCCCAATCATCAACTTTGATCTCATAATTAAACAACTTTATTTAACAAAAGAGTACTCTTTACAGCGGTTCTTGTCTTCAATACTAGAAATGCTAGATTAAAATGATAGGCGTCAAACGAAATAAGAAATAACAGAAAAAAACCAATGGTGTTCTCTATCAATTTATGTTATTAGTGTAGTAAGTTATGGAACCTGTAACTCTTTAATTATTTGTAAAACAATAAGTTTAATTGTTTAATAAAGTAGCTTAAGTCAATAGTGTATTGTTTGAAGTTCAAAACACCATAAATTACTTCACTTTTAATTCTTCACACTTAACACTTCATTTAACAAACGCAACACTCAGTAGAGAAAAACGAATGGAAATGATGTAACAAGTAACAGAAAAGAACTTTACTTTTTATATTATATTGAATAGAGCATTGTTTATTGTAATGAAATTTTATTGTTTAAAGAAATTTATTCAAAGTGTGAAATTCAATTATCTTTTTGGATTATGGCATAGGAAGCTATAGTTCCGCCATAGTCAGACCTTAAGGACTTTAAGTCAGGGGTCACTTGTTGGGTAACTACAGTCAGGAACCCCAAAAAGGGGTTCACCTACGGACGCAGACAGTATTTACCCCTAGAAGTAACTTAGTTAAATATAATCTTCTTTAAAAAAATTAGGTAAGTTTCATACCTGAAAACTAAGCTGGACATACATTTACCTATTTTATATCCAAATATCTCAGTAGTACATAGTAGAACTTAAATTGGAATTAGAAATTCAATACCAAACAAAACTCTTTAAAACCCTATAAAATTCATAACCATAAGCCAATATCCTTTAGATTTCCACCTTCTTTATTTTCCATTATCTTCTATATTATCTCTCTCTTTCACAGGCCACTTGCAAACACTCTTTACTCAACTCACAATTTTATTATCTTACTCCTTCACAGCGTACATTTGAGTCCCTCACACGCCACCTGCCTTTGACTTCACCATGGAACCTGGAGCGTGGCATCAAGTTATACTCTCTCTAACTCACTGCCTTCATTCTTTCTTAGTGGTAGAGTCTAGCTGTAGGCTCTGTCTGCAGTGATTACTGGGCTGACTCGACCGGTGAAATACCACCGTCACACAGAAAACCGACGTGAAGTAGGGACGATGTTCCTGCGTTTCGTTCGGTGAGTGCGGTATCCGGTGCCCAATTTTGTCAAAGGCTCAGCAACACACCCCCAACACCCACAGTGTTGCGGGTAGTCATTGGCGGCGGTGAACACTTACCATCAGGTGACCCGTATGCTCGTTTGCTTTGCTTAATTATACAGGGTGGCTCATTCAAAGCGGTCAGTATGGGAAAGTCTGAAACTATAAGACTTACGAAGATTTTTTCTTAGGAACCATGTCACCGATTTTGATAAAAAGAAAAACTGCATTCATACATTTGAAAAAAAATCTGTACTCAGCTAGTTTATCGAACCCGGTTGTTTTGAAAAAATTAACTTATTTATTTTTTATTTAAATATCGATTGTGTAGGTCTTAGCTGTAGCTGTAAATGGCTCTATGAAACATGATGTCTTAAATGAATAAAATGCATTGTTTTCACGTAATTTTAATTTATTTTAGTAGATGTTCGTTTCTTTTTAGCAAAATTGGTGACATGGTTCCTAAAAACAAATCTTCGTATGTCTTATAGTTTCAGACTTTCCCATACTGACCGATTTGAATGAGCCACCCTGTATAAAAAAAAATCTTTCTCTGTCAACTCACCGTGGAACCCGGAGCAGTGTATCTCTGCGTTGTCCCCGCGCGCGCAGGACGCCAGGCCGGGCCCGGCGGCGCGCGCCTCGCCGGCGCCGGCCGCGGCGGTCACCGGGCACGTGAACGGGGACCCGGGCACCGCGGCGCCGTTGAACCGGACCGACAGCGTGTGCGGCGCGGCCTCGACGGGCTTGAAGTTTACCTGTACGAAAATAGTAAGGAATTGAGAAGTTTGGACATGAAGTTCTCGTGTCACAATGTTATTTACCTTACTCCTGGCTTTACCGATTTAAACAAAAAAAAATGCATATTCAGTAGGTCTGAGAATCGGCTTCTTTCTATTTTTCATACCCCTAAGTGATAAGGGTTGCACACCACTAACTTTTTTTTTTCAAATATGGCAAAACAACGATTGCGGGTTCAGCTAGTCTATACTAATATTATAAAGAGGAAAACTTTGTTTGTGTCGAATAGGTTCAAAAACTACTAGACCGATTTTAAAAATTCTTTCACCATTTGAAAGCTACATTATCCACGAGTAACATAGGATATATTTTATTTTAGAAAAAATAGAGTTCTGCAAGATATTTGAGTTTTTCGGACAAAAGGTGTAAAAAATAAACCAGAAAAGTTAGTTATTTTGCGTACGCTGCCTTAACTATAAAAGATAGAACCATAAAATGTTCTAATTAATAGTACACCTTATAAATATCAACCGAAAAGTCCGCGACACACTATACCTATCTATGTCGAGTGATGCACAACAACCATTTTTTTATTTAAATATCTTGATTTTTTTTGGACTACATTTAAACGCGTTTATTTTACTCATGCTATTAATCCTTATCAAAATAAATTATTTCATCACTAAGTACAGTTTATGTAGATAGTTTTTGGTCTTTGAATGATTGAAATTGGACATTTTATTTTGAAGTTATAGTGAAACTAGAGGCCACCCGTGACTTCGTGCGCGTGGAACCCTTTATAACAACTTAATAATATTGTAAAGCCCTACAGCGCCCTTATCACAGGCTTATAGGTAGCTACTGCAGTATAGGCTAACATGGCTTTCACTTAAGATATAGATAGGTATATAGGTACTGCGAAGGGCTTTTTTTGTAGGTCTATCCTCACTATCACCATCACCATCATCATTATCATTACATAGTATAAATCCAAGTCTCCAATTCTGTCTGTTTGTATGTTTGTCCGCTTACTCCTCCGAAACTACGTAACGAATTTAGATGAGGTTTTCAACATATTTTAGGGAATTTATTCATTTAAATTTGTACTTAGAACATTTAAAAAAAAATCTTTAAAATAGCCAAAATTTTATGTTTTGTGATCAAGTCGGCCGAAAATACACTATTGCGAATTCTTACAAATGTGGAAATGTGTATGTCTGTCTGTCCGTCTGTCTGTCTGGATGTTCTTCTTCCGCTTCACGTAAAAACGGCTTAACCGATTGTCTTGATTTTGGAATAGAATAGTTCGACACCCAGGGAAGAAGAAATTACGATAATTTTACTGCGGGAAAAAGCCTCATTCCCACGGGAAAAACCATTTAGTTGCGGGTGAAACCGCAGGGCGGAAAGCTAGTAATATATAACATATATAAGAAGTGGAGAACTTGGAACTATAAGTTTTATAAAATGAAGGCTGCTGTTATTGACCTACGGCTTCCACGTTTATGTATGCGTGGATATAAACGAATTTATTGCACTGAATTTAGACATATGTTAAGATTTTGCTTGAGGCAAGGAGAATACTTTAATATTTAGACATAATAATCTTATTTCAAATCAAGAACGCCAGTACAAAAAATTTTGTCTTAGATATTATTATCAGTGCTTGCGAAGTTAGTTAATAACAATTTCACAGCAGTAGTAAGAACAAAACACAAACAAAAAAAACACGTACCTTAAATCTTGCGTTTCCTTCACTTTGAACGTAGTTTGGCACATTTCTTCCATTGACCGCAACGATTATTTCCAAGTTGCCGGCACCTATAACACAAACAAAATTGTAAAAGAATTCAAACTACATTTTTTTTATATATTTTTAATTTTAAATAAACTTACCAGCGTGAGAAGCGTTGATGGTAAAGGACACAGGGCGCCCCACTACTCCTGGTGATATATCGGTTACCGAAACTCTAGAGGCCGAATATGCTTTTACTAAGAACGGACTGCCTTCCACGTGCCCACCCATTGTGCCTGCACGCACCTACAAAAATAAAAAAAATGTAAAAACAAAAAAATAAAAACGGAGAAAAAAACCTTTCTTCTTTTTTAAAAGAATACTTACAAAAACAAATCCCAATTTATTTAAAGAGAAATAATATCTAGGAGCGTTTTTGATTTTCTTAGACAAAACCCCCTCTGACATCTTAGGAGATGTGGACATTATTAAGACTCGAGGTTAACTATGTAAATATTAGTCCTTTATAAAATTATTCATTGAATTACGTCAATTATTTAGATATTATTTTAATAAAGCATAATATTTTTATAACAGTTCCAAGTTGAAACAAAAACACGTTTTATAAACAAGTGTGTAAGTGTTTTGTAACTTTTCTGTAAAATGTTTACCTCAATGCTATGATCCCCGACGTCGTTTGGTACAAAAGAAATTGTATAGCGCTTGCTTGCTTCATTTTCACCCACAGTCTCCTCAGCGGAAACCTAGAGCAAGAGAAAGTTTCATTACACACCTACTTTGCATAATTAAACATTGTTGCTTAATGTTATTGGTTCTCATCGGCATAAGGAAAGAAAGGTGGTGACGTGTATGAATTATGCAAATTACGGCAAAACGCATTCTTTACACCCATAAAAACAGATTGTTATCTTTAGTTGTTTTAATTGTTCCTTACTGTCTTTTAGTTAAGTACTTGATAGTATTTTGCCTCGGTTATTAGATTAGATAGATATAGTTTAGAATACATTTCCTATAAATTTCAATTTCCCTACTGTTTTAACCCGAAATTTTATTTGTAAAACCCCCGACCAACATTTCTATAAAAACTATTCAATACACTGTTTATCGAAGACAATACCTGTACAGGCACGGGCCTCCGGGCCGGCCCCAATACTTCGACATGTGGCGACGCGGGCGAGTCCACGCTGAAGGTGTACGTATCCCCGACAGACACCTTGTCTGGTGACTCGCCAGACCCCGCGCCGATCACGCGGGCGGGGGCTGACACGTGGCAGACGAATGGACTGCCTGGAAAGAAATGGAGGTTAGAGGGAGACAAACGCAGAAGTTGACGACGTGGTAAACGTTATTTTGTAAAAAAATAATTAAAAGAAATTGATGGTGTATCGTCAACGTCAGCGTACTGTCAACATGCATTTCCATAACTTGATAGAGCTCCCAAAATAAAGAGTACACAGTGAATTATACCCATGTCACTCATTCTATACCATGTCTGTAGAAAAAGACCCCAATTTAGGGTATTTCTTAAGTAAATAACAACAATCTATTGAAGATCTGAAGTAACGAAGGATTTTCTTTAAATTTTGGATACAGGATAGATTTAGGATAGTTACGGAATAATCGCATGTGCACACTTAACGATTACACCCTGTATACAGATATATTATCAAAAGCTATAAGTTCAGTTACCAGAATCAACGTTACCGCCATATAGTTTATATTATATAACTTACCAGGCACATGATCGCCGTTGAACCGCAGTTCCACGGTATGCGGTCTGGGGTCTCTCGGCGTGAAGCTGATGGCGTATGTATGCGCGCCCTGAGCGGCCGCCGCGGTCGGGACGCGGCCTCCGTTCACTGTCACCTCGAGGTTACCGGGACCCGCTGCCATTGTTTCCACTAGACGAAATGTATGGTATGTTGAAAACTAATTCTACTGCGTTATATAATTCTAACTGGTAGGTGCCAAAGATAGAAGTGGTGCTTAAGTTGAAAGCGTTGCTGTTACAAAATATAGAATAGAAGGTAATGTTATTTCAAGGCTTACTTACCTAAGAATGTGACTGACTTCCCAACAGTTCCGTGAGCGACATCTTTTACACGTATCGCAGTGACGTCGTATACCTGAAAAAGAATGTTACTATAAAATAAATAGGCAAGTTTGTTTAAGCAATTTTTTTATAATTTAAATTTTGAATAGAGAAGTTTAGGTTATTTTCATTTATATAAATAACTCAATACTTCAGTTTACTTTACAGGTAATTAAGTATTTCATTAGCACAAGATTTGTGCTTACTTATTTCTTGTACAGGTTAACTCCTGTAATATAAAACAAGTTGATAGTTATTTTTCAAACGCTTAAATGACTCATATTCTTTTTATTACCCTTAAATTTCACAAGAAGCTTAATTAACCATGTGGTTTAAAAAAGATTAGTTTCTCCCAATACATACCTTCAAGTGGAACGGGCTGGCGGGTATCGCGTGCGAGTCAATGAGCACATTGAGCCGATGTTCGCCGACGGCGCGCGGCACGAACTCGGCCCGGAATGCGCCCGCGCCGGCCGCCGCCACCGCCGCGGGCACCGACGCGCCGTTCGGACCTACGCCGCGATACGCTCAGCTAACACCGCCACGCCCTAACCCCTAACTTTACACCCCCCATTTAAAATACTACACGATTTCCACAGTTTAAGTGTCAATTTTTTTCAAGTTTAGCTAGTTTTATAAATAAATGTTTTTTTTTGTTGGATTTTCTGTCCTTTTTTTTGGTATGTTAGGAATTAGGGCGAAGCGGATGAGCTTAAAACAATATAAAAATAATGGATGTTAAACTAATTGTAGATAATCAATTAGTGGTCCCTTATAAACTAATACATACAGCTAAAAGTTATAACCCATTGATCCTCTTTTTACTGTCAGATTGTAATTCATATACGAAATAAAGCAATTAGTATAAAGTTCATGAGATAAGGTGGTTAACATAAATATTAATGTTTGTTAGTTGGCGAAGCTTCTATTAAACTATCTAATTCGTTTGATAAACGTTTTTCCCCTGATAGTCTCTTTGAAAGTTCCTACTTCTCATGTATTATGTTTTCTTTCAAAAAGTTCTATTTTTGACCCTCATCTATACCGCCCTGCAAAAACATAAGTTTATTTAGCTAAGTTGTCACGCCCTAAGGCACATTATGATATGATTCACTCTGTTCAACTTTGTTTCCATTTCCTAAATTCAGGCAATTGCAGGAGCTGTCTTTTTAGACTTAATCAACACACTAGCAAGTCTTTACCTTGCTGAGAGTATTGTCTTCTAGCTTTTGTTCTCAGTCTACTCAAAGCCGTAACACTGACAAAGCTTAAACTATGACCATGAATCAAGTGACATCTATGAACACTGACTGACCCTCGACGTTGACTTCGATCTGCTCCAGCGTGGCGCTGGGGTGGTGCAGCGTGAGCGCGGCGGGCTGGTGCAGCGGCACCGGCCCGGGCAGGGTGACGCGGGCGCCGCCGCCGCCGCCCTCGGACACCTGGATGACCAGCGGGCACCCGGGCACCTTCATCTGGGGATGATGTCTGGTTAGATGCGATGCAAAGTTGGAAGAGGTGGTTGAGGTGGCAGTTCAATATGTTTAAGACTTCTGGTATGCAATGTGGTTTGGATTTTCCTAGTCTTGTAGGAACAAAGTAAAGTAAGGTATGGAGCTAATAACCAAAACATTGGCACTTAGTAAAATAATGATAAAAACATATAGGTACGCTCTAACAATTTTGCTGTAGTATTTTTGCAGAAGCTTTTTTTTAACTAACTTGAAAACAAAAATTTATATTATCAGATGGCTGTTGTTTACATTCTTACCTTGATTCTAGTATCAAACAATTTCAGACTAAGCAGATGTTCCACAAATTCATATTTAAGCTCCATTCTATTACAAATACTTTTCAAGTCGACACTCACATCATCAAGATTACTTAAATGCTTTTTATACATGTTTATCTTATTCTCAACTAAATTAAGTTTTTCACAATAATCAAGAAGATTACTTCGCACATTGTTGCAAAGAAGTGCTTTCTGTGCATCTTTACGAATATTCTGCATTACAATTTCAGCGTAATTTCGAATGTTGTAAACGTTTTTAGGGAATTTTACACCACATTTATTACAATTTAACATATTAAAAAACTTTGTTATAAAATTATCAGCCTTCTCTGCACTATGATGTTAAATAGTTAAAAGCTAGACTAAACACTAATGTTAGAAGAATTTATTTCAAATTCTTTTTTCATTCAATTTAAAGCACTTATATTCAGAGTCAAATATGCTATTGTGCTGTTTAGAAACTGAGTATAATTGTGTTAATCTTAAGAGGTAATATTATTAAGGATTACAATAATACCTTATTAAATGATACATTCACAATGTGGTCGCATGGCTCTGTTGGTGTGAAAGATACTGTGAATCTTGCATTACCCTGAAAACAAAATTTATTTGATTAATATTTATATTCTATCTTCTATGTGATCCACTTTTTACCAATTTTTTTTTAGTTTAATTACCTGTGGATGAACTTGTGTGGGTATATTAAGTCCTCGAGCAGCCACTGTGATCTCAAGGTTTCCTTCTCCGGCCTGAGCAGCGTCAACTGCCAACTGTACGGGCACTCCAACTCTCGCTGAGGTACCTCCTGACACACTGACTAGCTTGCCATCATAGGCTTTGCATACAAATGGAGTTCCCTGTAAAAGAATTTTTCGTATAATATACAATTCTAATGAGTACCAATATGTATGAGCAATAGGGGATATTCATGTTTTTTTTTCTTGCCTTAAATTAATAGTTTACAACATTATAACATAGAAAAAAATATAAAAAATCTTCAAAATACACTAGATATTTAAAAAAATGAAATTTAAAACATTAAAAAAATTAGAGCAGTTGAAACGCCGCCATTTTGCGCGCGCTTTGCGTGACGTCACACGACACGTCCAGTGGGAATTTACTATGAACTTTTCAAGTTTTTTCATACATATTTACAGTTTTAATAGCTTTAAAACTATGGAAGAAGCCAAAAAATTATCTAATAAGTATTGCATAGTACCGGAGTGCACAAATACTATTCGAAAACACCCGAGAAAGTGTTTTTTTCGTATTTCAAGTGATGCGAAAGTACGAAGACGGTGGTGTAAGGTGATGAGAAGGGATAATAAATCTCCTAAATCTTGTTCATATTGTTGTGAAGATCATTTTAACGTAAGTATACTTTATTTATATACAGCTTAATGTAAATTAGTAAAAAGTAAGTTTTGCATTAGCTATTGAACATTAGAAAATTCGGTATAAAATTAACCTACCCTATAAGAAAAGAACAGTAGCTATAAGTTTCTATTAAAACTTTATTCCTGTTGTTGTTTTACGAATTTTTTATGGTTGTTGATTTATTCCAGGTAAAGGAAGATACAGAAAATTATATTGAATACAATTTAATAAAAGAGCAAGGAGAAAAATGTACTCTACGGTTGAAGAAAGGAGTTTTGCTTCATATATTTTTGTGTCAATATGTAAATGTTTTGGTGTATTTTAAGTAAACTGCTGTGTGCATTTATGAATAAAAATCTATATTATGGTCTTAAATATACTATGAAACATCCTCTGATCTCTGCGCTCGTATAATCGGGTTTCGATGCAAAATTATATGCTATCATAAATGCACCTGTTCTCGGTAGATTGTCCTAATGTTCTATGACAGAACCAGCTTCAGTCATCGCCAAAGATTCACTACCAATCTAAACTAAACTTCATTACAATCAGCACTAGAATATAGATTAAATTTATCTATTTTTTTCACAAAAACTTGTAAAACAGTATAAGTTTCGACGCTGATGAATGCAATGTCGTGTCAGATGACGTCACATTACGCTCGACCAATGGTGGTGCGTTTTGGAAGTTTGAATTTCGCTCCCTTATTTTGCAGTTTTTAAATATTATTTTAGGGGTTTAAATAATAAATAAATTAAAAAAAAACTTTTGCATTATAATATAACGATAATAAGTATTCAAGAAAAAAATATTTTAGGCCATTTAAAATTTTATGCATATCCCCTATTTGCACTAAGGTATAGATAGTTGGGGGCAGCTAAATTAACTTTTTACATTAAGTGTACCCTTCATGGTACCTGTACTGCTGCCTCAATTAACGGGATACTGGTTTGGCTCTTGGAAAAAGAAACAAACATACTTAGTGAACTATCCATTTACCAAAGATATTTTATGTATTAATTGAATATGTAATGTGTAAAATTAAGGTACATAAGTTAAAACAATAACTTACAGGTACAGTCTGGCTATTATAGTGTGCGGTGAGTGTGTGTGGGCCCACATTTCGAGGTGTAAAGCTTGCTACCAGCCCAGAGACCACATCACCGGTCATTCTGACTGGCACTTCGCCACGGGGACCGCGAACAGTAACTGTCAGTTCGCCGCCACCGGATCCATCTACTCGGAATGTGCATGACGCAAGATCGCCAACGGGAATCAATTCTGAAGAAAGAAATACAGAGAAAATAAGTTTACTGTTCTCGCATTGTTTGTTTGTAAACAAAGCAGAAACTTCAACGTCAACGTCAATATCAATGTCAAATGTCAAATTGATTATTGAAATAATGGGCACGTTCGATATTTCGCTCGTGGAAAAACACGCAAGAAAACTCGTCGTTTGGTAGTTTGGAGTGAGAATCTCAGAAAACGCCATAATTTTATACTGGCTGGCCGTAAATACAAAGAAAAAATAATATTATTTCTTTTTTAAACTTAAAGACATTACAGAATATCCTTTAACTTAAATAAGTAATGGATTAATTTATAAAAGAGGTCGAAGTAATAAACAATACCTTACCAATTTGAGAAGTATCTACAGAAACTCGTTGTGCTGGCGCTACATGGAATACAAAAGGGGATGATGGCACAGGTTCTCCATTGAATTTAATGTCTACTCGGTGGGGCGTAGGAGTTTCAGGTCTCCAAAAAACTAAGCACCTGCCTCCTCCTACAACCTATAAAATAATTTACTTTTAATTAAAGGCTACAAATCTCAGAAAAAAGAGCACCTTATTACTGTCATCAACTTACTTGTACATGGTTAGGGACTTCTCCCTCATTTATTGAAATTTCTAATTGCCCTTCTCCAGCTGCACTTGCATCAACTGAAAAAAGAAATAGTTTAGATTCCGAAAACAAAAGTGTTTAAAGTAAGTTGATACACTACCTATAAACTCTGCTGCATTGCAGATGGCTATTATTCGTTTCACACAAAATTATTAAAACATTACTTGAGTGTTCCTTATGGCCACCTAAACAAGGCATGTTGTGCTATCTCTCTATATGCCTTGTTAGGTGCTTATACCTGTCGAAGCTATAATAATAATAGCTATAACTTACCTCGAAACTGGCTCTGTTGGCCTACAACTGCATTGCCAACGTCTGTAACTTTGATGAGGCTGGAGTCATAAACCTTAGCGACTAGTGGCCCTGCCGTCAGCTTATCTTCCGCTATCGATACCTGTGAACAATAAAATATACCTTAAAATCGAAAATAACGTCAAAATAAAGATTAACTTCGAATTTTAAACGAAAAGAGCGAAGAGGTGTCAAAGGTATAGCAATAACCTATCTCAACGTAAGCTTTAATCTTTTTTATAAGATATTTTACGACTCTAAAGTCCCGTACTACTTTACTAGTGGGCAATTTTTATGAAAATTATAACCATAAAAGAGGCAATTTCTATGAATTCGTGTCACATGTTGAGTAAAACACCATAAGAACCGGTTTCGTTAGACTGATGGCTAATGCACCATGGAATTTCTACGTATTACATGATTAAGTTTCTACAAATAGGTTTGTCGACTCATTTTTCTACTTAACTAACGGAAACTAAGTAAGTTTAAGATTCTGTTTCTGTCATTTTAATATCGGCAACTATCGATCTAAGTTTATTGAAACACGAAAAAGGGGATTTCATTGATGCATCAGCTAAAAAAAATTTACAAGCTGTCAATATTTTCTCCATAGTCAACTCCAAACCAACAATTAGGTTGATTATGAAGAATGACTAAAAGTTAATATATTGTGTGCAATAAACAACAATAATTCGACTTAATAGAAATAACTATGAGTGTAGGTACTTACTATTGCTAGTTAGGTACAGAAAAGTTATTTTTAGCAAACATATACTTACATCGATTAAGTGTGTGCCGACTTCGTCAGGTGTGAATTCTATTCTATAGACGCCAGGTCGTTCTGATACGTCGAGTACCCTGGCTGTTACTGGTCTCCGAGATGGAGCAGTGACTGTCACGTTCACCTAGATGAATAAAAAACATGATTTTATTAGGAGTGGTAAGTAAAACCAAGTCGATAGTGATTAGATCTGGATCTTAGAAGAACAAACTGTTAGTGTTTTAGAACTCGGTAGCCTTTGTCTTAGCTATTAGTATAAGAAGGTAAAAGCTTCGGAATACAAGTCAAGATTAAAAGGAAACATTATTTATAAAGTTGATCTACTGGTTTTAAGGTCTAATTGAGGCTTTTTACTTAATTACTGACGCAAATATCTAGCAGTTGGTTTACTTGATGGTATGAAGGACGCTATAGGATTTCGTCAACATCAGGATGCAGCAGCCCTGTCAGACCTAAAGACCTAGAATTGGGCGTTGGTGCAAGTTATTACTCTACCTAGTCCGACCTTCATATAGTGGAGACTGTTTAGCAAAAGAAATATTTTGAACAGCTGTAGCGTCAACAAGAAAAAGACCACCACTGTAATTCATAAAAGATTTTTTCTACGTAAGCAATTAAAGTATATTATTATGGTATGTCCTGTACCTACCTCGTTTTTATTGAAGGTGGGTGTCCCCGGAGCGGTGGAGATCTCGAAGACCGCGGGCACGCGGGCCGGGATGAGCCTGGTGGGCTCGCCGCCGCCGGCTGCGGGGCCCGCCATCACCTGCACCGACCACGGGGATCCTGGGCCAAATAAACAGCATTAAAAACATGATAATTATCACTTTTTTTGCTTTATAGATGTCTACAAATCAAAACTAACAAAAACTTGAATACTGGGAGATATCAATAAAAAACCATGATAGATTGGCCCACGATTAATTTAACTTATTGGCTTTAGACTAGCTTAATTAAATTTAAACTTAAGTTAATGACAAAAAATTACGATCAAGTTTTCAGTATTTTCATTGCTCTTCTTTTCTCTTTTTGAAATAACTATTAACTGAAGTTATTATACTATAAATGCTAGGACGTAGATATAATTAAATATATTGTACGCATGTTTCACCCGAGATTTGATACCTTGCATCGCTTAACAAAAGGTGTGATAAAAGTACCTAGTATGTTACGAAGTTAAAAAGGTCGCTAGGGCTGAAGCAATCGAGACATTTGATTGGCCGTGGAAAATTGAATTTTGTGAGGAGAGCTGGCAGAATTCTAGCTGACACCGATATTTAAAATGCGGTTTAATTTAAGTCTCGCAACGGCTGGCTCAGAACCGCTTACGGTTTTTGTAATGTCGTCAGTTATTCCAATGCTTCGATGGATCGTTAAAGTAGCTAATTACCAGTGTCCACGAGGAAACTACACTATTAAGTTTCTGTTTAATCATACAACATTCTAAGTAAACCATATCGTCCTACTTTTGATTTACAACAGTTTTCTTTTTATAGTCGGTGTTTTCACAACGTTTATTTACGAGCTTGTGTTTGAATGCATGTTTTCTAATTTTTCAAATTGGTAGTTTGAGTATAAATATTATATTGATTACTCATTTTACATTTTTCAAATTAGAAACGTTAAATAAGTATAGTGCCGCAAACGAACCTTTTAATTTATGGAAATCTGTTTAATTTATAGAGGTATCTCCTAGCATATTTTTTAAATTGGAAATGGTAGGTATATTTTTATAGCTGTGGTAGGCCGGGCTTTTTTACTATTTAAATGTTACCAGTATAGTTTGGTTTAGTGTCAGTGTCCTGTTAACTATTAAATAAATCACGATTATGCTTAGTAGGCGTCACGACACAAAACCTATGGGTTCCTTATGTAACTAACATAGCTGATATTAACGGTGAAGGTATACCTACAGTTGGAATATAAAAGATAGTAATAAAATATATATTTGGAGACGTTTTCGAGAACATATTTATTCGTATTAAAGATGTTTACTTTGTAGCAGAGTAGATAAGTATAAACCTTATGAAATAGGGAAACTACAAGTTACGGTAAGGTATATAATAACGTTTGTACCGTGAAGAAATGGTAAACATAAAACTAAAGTCATTAAGGTAGTATAGGAGGATCACTGTTGCGTAGTTTATGAGCTGGAGTGAAAAACTATTTTCTATGTTTGTTACATACGATCATGTCGTAGAGATTACCGTTATCAAGTGAACGTAATCGTGATTCCACTGTAAATAAACACAATTAAAAAATACCTGTATGAGATAAAGGTCTAGCGTTTTTATGAGACCTGCAGCAAGGATGAAATAATGGTTTTACAAGACATTCCCAAACTTTTGATTTAACTAAGATATACTGCAGTTTTCTTAAAAAGTTTTACATGCAAATATTAAGAGGTTGAGGTTTATAATACTCGTACATTTAAATTTAGTTATATTCCCACTTATACCTAGTAAGGTATTATAGTTCACTCATAAATACCTACTTACTAATAATGAGAGATAATTCAATTTTACATTATTTTTTGGTAAGTTGCTTTTTATGTTGTAGGTATATTTTGCAATTAAACTCCAAACTTAGCATCATAATTTAACTACAACCCTTAATCATTATCAACCCTTATATGTTTTTTAGGTGGTCGGTACCTATAGTGAAACCGTTAAGTCTGCATTTGAGCTATTTTAATATAATATTACTAAAATATAACTTAAACGAGTTCTTATTAACTAAAAAAAAACGCATCTCAAAGATGGTTTTAAACACACTAATTACTTTACATACAATTAAATAACAATCATTTATTCATATCTCAACGTAAAGCGACACACAACATATCGTATGTAATTAAGCACCAACAAGGTATTCAAGTGTTTCAGCCATTGTTCTAAAAACGGAAAACTATCACACATTAAGAACAAGGACAGCGAGGCAATTAAGGCTGGTTTGGACGTCTTTTCAGACAGGTAAAAAGATAATAAGGCTGCCATTACGAACTGGTAAATTAAGTACAGATTTCATGTGCAATTTGAGGTTTCTGTAAAGCAGGATCTTAAAGAGGTTTCTGACATTTGATTGTTGTTGCTAAAATACTTATATCACGATATATCTAAACGTTAAAATTAAGTTTAGGAAAAGGAAATACTTACTGCAAATATTTTTTAAAGGTCATCGTCCAAAATATTTAATCAAAGGAAACACGACAAAAATGCGGAAACTCAAAAAATAAGCAGGTGAAATTCCCTAGAAAATGTTAAATTAAAAGAGGTATTTGTAGAAATTCCGAATATTATCAACAAAATAACTTTCATTAGTAGGTATAAGAGCTTAGTTTATTATGCTTATTTCTTTTGAATCAAGTTCGAAGCAAGTACGAAAGGCCATAAATACCTACAAGAATATCAAAATTGCTTTTTTTTTGTTACACAAAAACAATTCATCAGAAATAATCAGTTTTAAAACAGTAATGACTTTAATTTTTCCTGTTTTACCTTCGCAAAAAGGTTTGCAGTTTTTCAGTGTTTAGCAGCCGGCCGGTCATAGGTTTTGTCTTCCGTGACGATTTCGTACTCGACTGAGGCCAGACAGGGATGGGACAAAATTATCAATTTTGCGAGACAGGTCACCCGTGACATTATCTTTTAAAACATAGTACGAATTACAATAAGTAGGCTGGGCTGATTGATTCGATCTTGAAAACGATTCAATTGTCTGACGCGATGTTCAGTTGTTATCGTTAATAAAGAACTATACTTATGCCAATAGTACAGCCATTTGGTACGAGAAAAGTGTTTACACAGATTTTAAGGACCTTTTCGTATTTCAACTTTGTCACATCATATCTTCTAATAGGTACTTCTCATTTTACAAAAACCAACAATTTCTGACAAATATGACTTAACGTCTAAGTAAGTAGTAATTCTAAAATCTCGGCGTTCGAGCGCCTCTCATCGCCTGACGGAAACTTTTCTTGGAAAAAAAAAACATAGTTAAGTATTTAACTTCATGCAGGTGATGCAGACAAATACTAGTCATTGTGTAAATAATATTTATTATGTTAGCTAACACTCTTAAATATAACTTTCGATTACCTACCTACTAATTATACTTACTGATTTTGAAATATTAATGTAATTAAGACAAATTATCGAGATTCCAAGATCTTTTATGAAGGTCATTTCAAAACAAGCATAGATTTATCGATTTCGTTTTTAATTTGTTTTCTAACGGTCTAATATTTCTAAGCGCGATTTACAGTTTAGTAATTATTTATTTAATGGATTTGCGTTAGGCAAACACGTGAGTTATTGTCTTTCGTATAACCTTTAATTATTGGAAAGATATACCCAACGATTGCTTTTTATTAAACACACATAACTTAAAACAAATAAGATTTCGATATAAAGATAAGAT
The DNA here is from genome assembly GCA_916618145.1 of Emmelina monodactyla. Taxonomy (NCBI): domain Eukaryota; kingdom Metazoa; phylum Arthropoda; class Insecta; order Lepidoptera; family Pterophoridae; genus Emmelina; species Emmelina monodactyla. The sequence goes on along the minus strand of OU745304.1, from coordinate 5,260,865 downwards.
AGTTACTTAAAGTACTAGAAAACATATAAAAATAGCAGTGCTGTATCAGGTAACATCGATTTAACTGAACTTACGTAAAGCAAACAACTGACAAACGTGTTTGTTATCAAACAGCGGAATGCAACATTTTGATTGGCAACTAAATTTGGTATGTAGCTTTAATTACTACAATTAAAAGTAAATTAAGTAGAAATAACACATTCCTAATTGAATTGAACCTGTTCAAAATTAGTGAACATTTAACGCTTGATGTGTACCTATGCGGTGTTGACGTAAACAATTACACAGATAAGTAGATACATGTATGTAGTAATAGCGTAATAGCTGAAAGGTATTAAATACTAATTGGTAGTAAGAACAAAACTAGACTTAACGACATTTTAAAAAGGCGTAGTTTCGAAAGTCGGTGCCATGCGGGCAACCTGTTCCAGCAGGTGTCTCTTACATACGGGATCAGAACGGTACTTTTACTGCCCACAAAACGTCCAGGTTTTATAACATTAGTTACCTACTCCCAGTTATTTATGCAGCGTGGGAATTTGTTAACGAGAAAGCTTAAACGTAGGATAATTGTAATTAGGATTGTAAAAACCCTGTCAGTGGATGGTAACTTCTCTAAAGTGGCCTTAAACATTCTCAAGTCTAATACATGATATGTAAAAAATACAAAATATTCGTCAGACGATAGAAATAATCTAAATATTTGATACTAGTTTTTTGCCTAAAAAATTTTGATTTTTAATTATACTTATCAAATTAGTTAGGGTTTTAATTCATCTATATACAAAATTTCATACAAATCCAAACAGCCGCTTTAGCGTCATTGAGTTACAAACATCTAAACATACAGACTTTCACATAAGTAATATAAGTAGGATCAAGGATGACCTTAAATATGTCAATGATTATGATATCCGTTAATAGAGTATGTAACATGTACCAACATTTTAGTTTCTAATACCCGTTTCAAGGTGATTCTCACGAAAGGCCGTAACTACAGTAATTCGATCATTCGTAATCTGAGAAAACCTACTGAAGAAATACAAGACTAAATAGGAAGAAGATTGTACAAATGTATGAGAACATGACAACTAGTCTAAGAAATACCAATTGACAGTATGGAGTTCCAAATTTAAATTGTCAGCTTTTTAATAACAGAAACCGATAAGTAATTTATTGAAATGCCAGATAGAAGTTTAATAAATAATAGTAATAATAATAAATGTATATCATAATAAATCTATTATATTGATCGAAATTAAAACCGGTTAAGTTAATCTAACCAAATTTATAACCGTTACCTTTTAGAATTTCGTGAACTATGGTTAGTGACTTGTGTTTGAGTTTTTACGACCAATGCTTTCGTTCAAACGTTAGGTTTATTTTTTCGCTATAAGAAGTTTCTGTGATAAGCCACGGCGATAAAGCAATTTAGTCTGAGTGCTGTATCCAATAGTGGGATGTTCCGCACTTTTCCGCGACCAGCGAACATTGCGCCGGTGTTACATAAAAAGAAAGTATTCTTACATGTTCGAATATTAGACTTATGTAACGAAGTTTACGTTGGTTAGACGTTTTTGCATATTTTAATGCTTTCACTAAACTTATGTTTTTACGAAAGTCGTTTATTTGAATGGATTAATTTAAAGATTTAATAAACGGGCGTGAGCTTTTACTTTTAACTGAAACAAGTTTGATTAAATATTAAAAGCAGAACTTTCATGTTTTTATAATCCATGCAGGATAAGTTTTGACTGGTTTTTGAGGAAAGTTGATGCGATGACATCTCAGATCATAATATCAAATTTAAATAAATATTATCTAATGTAAATGTCAATATCTAGTCAATATATTCATTACAATATATTTTTCCATTCATTAATGTTTTAAACAAAGAAATGATCAAAGATTACAGTTTAATAAAACGTTGTCTATTGTTATGAAAACGATTAATCAACTTTGATTACAATAATAATTCTCGTTTCATATCTTTCTACAAATGAGAAAAGTATAACTTTTCAACTTATACGTATAGATATGTAATGGTTGATATTGAATAGGCCAAAAAAGCTGTTTTTAAATGAATGTAACTTTTAAAATTAATCTAAAATCAATATTATATCATACAATCAAGTATCCCTGTTCAATCGATGCGTAAAATTTCATTCTTAGCATATGATAACGTCAGTGCACTTCGTTTGTGTTATGAAAGCATTGAAAAAGTAAACAAAACACCAGCAATGAGGCCGCAATATTGTTTACAGTTATTCACAATCATACAAACGGACGAACGGATTGTTATTGAAGATATAAATGGTTGCAATTCCATTTTTTCTGCGCGGAAGGCGGTAAGTCAGTCGCGATATGGTACATTGATCGAGTCGGATGATCGCTTTAGATTATCATTTGTTTAATAAAAAACTTAGTCTCGGCACAATCTGTCATCAAAAGTGACTATTTACATGGATATTGTTAAGAAAAATGAGCGGAAGAAGCAGTGTGGGAAGCGCCCTTACAAAAGAGTTCAACGCACGACCACCCTTCTAAGTAAAGTCAGTGAAGCAAGCAACACACGAAATTAATTATTATTCGTGATATGTAACGCGTTTCATAACTAATTGAAGCGGTTATTTAAACTTAAGAATATTATTTAGGTCAGTAGGCAGGACGTAAACTTAGCGCATTAGTGTTTAGTTTTCGATAGTAGAAATATTTAAGTGCTAAGTCAAGATCGTTAAGATGATGCAAATAAACTGTATTACACAATAAAAAAGTAATTTATTTAAGTTTTCCGTTTATGTAAGATATCAAATAGTAATTTGAAGCGTATTTTTCTAGCAATTCAACGTCTATTTGGATATAATGACAACGTCCTCAATCACCTTTAATCTCTCAGTTCTGAGCTTAAGGCTTTAAAGCCTTCAATCTACGTGTCATTCATTCCATATAAGCTCAGTACAGCCTTCTGGTAAAATTATAAGCTAGAGGTAATGACGTGTCGCGCCCACACTTGCCTATACGGATATGTACTAAAACGGAGCGAGAGCTAGACATGCAAATAAACTTACTTATAGAGGGCGAGACTACTCCTAATGACACCACACTTCCCCAGTGACTTCTATCTAGGGCACTGTTCCGAACCACGAAAAGAAAACACAACAATAACACACAGAACACACCGCACTTGTTTCTTTATCCGCACAAATGAGCTCAGCTGTTCTTATTGTAAATTAAAAGAGCAGAGAGGCACTGTGTTACGTATTGGTTTAACTATTAGCACGCATACTAGGAATCGGGCGGCGAGATTGCATTTTGGCAGACGGAGGCATAGCCTCGGCCATATGCGCGACTCAAATGTCAGCGGTGCGCAAGCGCCGATACGCCCGCGCCCAGCCGCGTGACGTCACGCAGGTATTCAACATGGCGGCGCGGAATTCGAGAGCCTGCGCTCGTACTGAGCCGCACTGGCAACTGGTTAGTCATGTGTTATTACTTTAACTCCGCAATTGAATTATCAAGATTGTACTCGCCAATGATTATAAAGTTACGACTATTGTTGTAGTTTATTTTAGTTTAAATGAAAACTGTGCAAATTAAATGATATAATCTTGAATAAACTTTATTACCTAACGCAGGTTAATCCGTATTTTTTCAGCGGAGAGGTCATGTTCTATGTTATTTAAGTTTCCAATTAAAGCGATAATTAAGCAATTAAGTCTAATTTATGCAACCCATGCAATCTGTTATTGGGTAGTCGCGTGAATATCATATTTTAAACCTTTAAGATTTACGTTAACATTTTATCGAAGTTCATATACACATACTCACTATCTACGTTTTTTATTTGCAAATCGTATTGCCCCCTTTCACTGAAAAGAGCGAGACTGATTGATGTCATGTAGTAAAGTGGGCCGCAAATCCAAAACTTCATGCCATAGAAAACTCACCTTTATTACAACGGAGTAATGGTGTTCGAAGCAAACAATAGAAAAGGTTCTGTGTACCTGTGTGAAGATTTTTGGGTTGGGCTCAAATAATTGCTAAGCGGAAACTACAGCTATTATATATTATTATATTCATTGCTTCGTGGAATTTACGGCTTGACATTTAATAGTATTGTTAACGAATCAAGTAATGTTAAGTAAATATCAAACAAAATTATACACTGGTATTAATAATTAAATTAAACAAATTATCTTAATTATTTCTTACACTCTGACGAAGATTCTTCACGCTTCAAATCTTAGTATCATTTCCCAACATCTACCAAGAACTTCATCAAAAAAAGAAAGTGCACCATAACCGTCTTAAAATCATAATCGTTTACCATAACGCTACGTGTGTACTAACTAGACACTGGTAACTAGAGTGATTCGCACGGTTTACGAGGGCAATTAGAAGAAAGTCAAAAAGCTGAATGGATGCGCACTAAACACTTTCTTCTCAGGTATGGTGCGCAGGCACAGGGTAATAGACCAACCGAAACACGGAGAGAAAACTAATGAGTTTCATTTCTAGAGAATGTCCTCGATGTTGTGATATATCTAAAGAGACAGTTTTTAAACATCCTGTAGGCTTATGAACTTTGTGGAACGGTTAAAAACTGCATGTGTAAGGAAATAATGAATTTATTTTGGCGATTTAGATAGCTACTCGTAGTTATGTTCCAGTCAAGAGAATTAATAGGTGAATAGTAGTATTACTACATAGAAATTACAGATGTTTAAAAAGTGGTCAAAACCACCATAAAGGGTTAAGAAAAATGCATGCAATGTTAAAAGGCGGACACACGGTGCGATGGGCACCGCACAGAGATCGGGGCTTGAAATACAGTCAATTTTCGCCTCAAAAATCCAACTTAAGGAAGGTACTTTAATCAAACGATATTTTTTCTTTTATATAAGCTTTGATATAATAATGCCTATTAAGTACAACAGACAAAAGAGTTATCTACCTATATAGGTGTATGCGCAAACATAGTTGATCTTCAAATTGGGCAGAGAGATAAAAATAAAAAAGCCGTTATATGATAATCATCAGGTACTTTATTATAAATTTTGATGAAAACCTTTATAACTTTTTAATTTATTAAGGTACAATTGTTGACATCAACATTAGCAAATGCAGATTTTAAGTCTCTATTTCTTATTAAATCTCATTACGTTATAATTAATACTAAAAAACTGTATAACACAAAGCAGTGATTGCAAATGTTTCCACGCAGTTCAGTAAAATTCTTGCAATTTGTTATTTTCAACCGATAGCTATCTCGTTAGATAAAACTATTACACATTCATTAACTAACTGTCTAATTACAAATAATGCAGTGTAATAGGTGCAATTGAGACATGCATCTCAATGCTTACTGCTACTTTCTATTTATATAAATGTAGGTAACTACCTTTTTCACTTTTATAAATATTTATTATAATTTTACGATATATACCTATTAGGTAAATTTTTGGATCGTGTAATTTCCGCTGTTTCACCGCATTAAATTTTAAGAGCTTATTTTTTACCAGAATTTCACCCAAGCTTCGCATACGACAACTTAAGCTGTCCGATTTTTAACAATTTATTGCTATTTTAACACATTTATTTTATTACAAAATTAAGCTTGATCTGCATTTGTGGATATGTTATTCTTGGTTGTTATCTATTTTGTCACAAGATTTCATCCAAATTTAGCCGTTTTTTATTATTGAGTAACAAACATCCAAACATTCAACCTTTCACATTTATAATATAAGTAGGATTAGTTTATGACGTACTTACCTAACAGATTTTTTTAGTTCAATTGATTTCCGCTGTTACACCGCATCAACTCCTAAAATTTACAACAAACTTACCTGGAACGTGTTCGTCGTTGAAGGTAACCCTGACGGTGTGAGTGTGAGCCACCTTCGGCGTGAAAGAAGCTATGTATCTCTGTCCTCCTAGTGGCCGCACAGAACTAGGTACCAGCACTCCATTGCCTCCTGATACCTCAAGCTCCAGATGCCCTGGTCCGGCACCGTGACAGTCCACTATCAAAATAAACATTATATAAAAATTATATTTTTAGCATAACTGGACAAACACATCAAGTATTTATTGATAAAGTGCAAGCTTGTTTTACAGGCACCAACAGAGTAGAGAAATTTCAAATTTGTTACAGCCAGACAAAAGTCAACTCGGGAAATACCATTATGTAAATGTTCTGTCCTGGGAATCGAACCCGGACAAATACAATTTCCGCATGCAGACTAAGCATCACGGCGGATTGCAGTTAGAAGTTTGTATTAGAAATATAAGTACCTGTAAATTCTACTGATTGTCCAATTACTCCTTTGCTTGTTGGTTTTACAATTATACCTTTGGCACCTTTATGATTTTCCCTTTGATTTGCTCTGAAAAAAAAACAAATTTAAAATCTCCTACAAAATAAAATTTAATAAAAAATATCTATTCTTTTCTACTAAGATTTTCTACTTCAGTCGCTAGTATAAAGTAAATTTATTTAATAGAGGAAAATATTTTGAGACAAAGCAGTTTCCGGTAGAGTCGATGTAATTTATTACTCGGCGAAAATGTCACAATTTCTACTTCGTACCGTATTTCTGCTAATACTCGTTATTTAGACTGGAGACAGAGGGCATTATTTATGAAAATTTGAAATATTTTGCTGAATATTGTTGGCAGTATAGGTAATACTTAGGAAACTTATTTAATAAAACACTAGTGGCCGCCCGCGACTCCGTTCGCGTGGAAGTCGGTTTCCCGTGGGAATGAGAAGTTTTCCCGCGGTAAAAAGTACCCTATGTCCTTTCCCAAGTTCAGTTCTTTCTTCATACCAAATTTCAACAAAATCGGTTCAGTGGTTTAGGCGTGAAAGCGTAACAGACAGACAGACAGACAGACAGACAGACAGAGTTACTTTCGCATTTATAATATTAAGTAGGGAAGTAGGGATAAAGCAGAACATAAAACTAGATTGCAGAGAGCACTGTGTTTTGTGTTATAATAGAGTTTGTACAGGCTTTGTATATAACTTTTAACTAACTTGAATTGTCCAACAATCCTTTTATATGAAGCTATAAATATATATCTTATGGTACCCACGCAATTTTTTTCTTCTATTTGATAAATATGACAAGTATTAATAAACAAAATATAACTATTTTTATTAGAATGAAGTCTAAAAGACGTAATTTTCAAAAACCATGATATGTGGTCTAAATTGCCTGGTTTCGGAAGAAATCCCACCACCGCAATTTCTAAGGTCTTACATTAAAAAACTTATTAATGTAAGTCTGCATTCATATTTAGAATTTAGATACGCGGTGATGCAAAGTTAGTTATGATGAAATGAAAAATCTGAGCTTTTTTTTATTAAACAATATTTCCGATGCCATTCGCTATTTCATGTTCTTATTATTACCTAGAGAGTTATGGGACAACAAAACTATCGCAAAAAATACGATCATGAAGCCTATTTCATAATTATCTTACTAATCCTACTATCCTCAAATATTATAAACGTGAAAGTTTGTGAGTATGTATGGATGTATGGAAGGATGTATGGATGGATGTTTGTATCCTTTCGCGTAAAAACTACTTGACGGATTTGGATGATACTTTACAATAATATAAGTACCCTATGTATACAGAATAACACATAGGGTTCTTTTTACCGCGGGAAACCGACGGAAAACCGACTTCCACGCGAACAGAGTTGCGGGCGGCCACTAGTTGCAAATAAATACGATCACGAAGCCTATTTCATACACCTTACAAATACGTAAAAAATACGTTGATCATGTACCTGAACCGCGCATGCGCCGCGTCGGTCTCAGTGCGGGCCCCCCCGTTCGGGTCGCGGGGGGGCCTATTGGATAAAAAAGACTGCTGTTGTTGCTTCTCCTCCACACTGCTGTAAGAGGAGTCTCGGACCACGTACGAACTCTCGCGCACTTCTCTTCTTTTTTCTTCCCTTACCTCCTATTGATGATTATCGTTATTGATTGATGTACTTATATTATGTTGCTTTTTATCAAGTATAAAGATATTTTTAGCTGACGACCGTCATAATTTGCTTCTGCTGTATAATTATTTAACATACGTAAAGGAATAACAAAATGTGTGATAAATACTGTTTAAATTGCTTCATTGGCACATAGTTTGTTTCAGTAAAATATTTAGCAGTAAGTTACAATAATAAAGTTGTATTAGAGTAGAGATATGTTTTTATGATAAAGTAATGTTTTTCTGAATGTTTCGAGATTCTATCTCGACTATTTTTTACTCTAATTATTTTCCAATGTTACGTAAAGCTTCGGCTTATTGTTATTTAGTTGTATGTATCAAAACAAGTCAATCGATCAATAAAGACAATCAAGTTTGAGGTAATAAACAAACTCGATCTAGGAGCAGAACACACTAAGGTTTGGCTTCGGTAAAGCATGCAAATTGAGTCAACAAGCCATGTCGAAACATCCGGAGCAAACAGGATATTGATTTCAAACAAAGCCTCCCCACATCCGATTCAAAAGAAAACAATTAACAGCTACAACAGCAGACAGATACAGTCGGTAATACTATCAGACACCTGTTTAGATCGGTATCAATTCACAAAGAAATATCTTTTCTAATAGAACAAGACTAGTCGCCCGATAAATCGCTCGATCGGTTCACAAGTTGGATAGTTGGTAGATCGATGTTTCAACAAGTCGTTCACGTGCGTCTTAAGCGAGTGATGGAGGAAGAGGTAGGGTTAACGATGCTGAGGCTTACCCGTGTAGTGTAGGTTTCCGAGTCGCGATCGTCGGCCAACTTGTCGAGTTGCCGGTTGAAGGAGTCCCTCGAGAAATCGGTGAACCGGTTCAGTTGCGTGTTGCGTTTAGTTTCGCGTTCGAGGGTCTTCTGTCCAGGAAGCCGTTCCGGGCCAAGCGGAGACTCCACACTAAACAGGTAAAACAATACGTCTGTACTAACGTCAAACATCAAAGAAATTAGCTAAGAAACTAGAAACGTAGAGATGAATGTTTCGGAGTCATTATAAGGCTTTGCGATGAGGTTTGCAGTGAACTTTAGAGCACGTCTGTATGATAAATATGTACTTTAAAACTATTTGTTTAAGTTAGAAACTCAATGAAACTTGAGTGTACGTACTTGTCGTAGTTTGAGACGTGTCGTGATTTCTCGAGTGAGTCCCAGGAGTCCTTGCGTCCGTACACCTTCCCGCCAGGATCCCCTGTACCTGTCAATAGTAGGTAATGTTAAATTAGTTATAAATTAACCAGCCATTAGCGCCCTCCATCAATTAATTAGAGAACGTACATGTACAGAATTAAGTGGGTTCAATTAACATTATACTCACATGTATGCGTCGTGTAATATGCCGCATTATAATTGTAATTAGAAATTCGCTTGAATAAGCGCTTTCAACGATTCCTTGTGATGGAACTTTATTATACTTGACATTTAATAATATTGCTTTTAATCAATTTGCCAATGGGTCCGATTTTCTTCGAGTTTTAATTAAAATCAGAATTATGTTATTCTGGGAAGCTAATTACAAAGCGAATATGGGTATTGATTTGGTAAAATGTGTTTTATTTGTAAGATGTTAAGGGCGTACTTGGGCTGCCGAGTCTTCTAAGGCGGTCGTTGTCGATTGAGGAGTAAGGGCTCGACTGGTCGAGGTTGTCTTGCGAGCCGCTGTACGAGGTGTAGTAGTTGTAGTTCGATCGCTTCTCCACCACGCGCTTCGATGACGTCACTGGACTGTATTGTCCACCTAATGGGCTGCTTACCCTAAAAACACATATAAAAATTATAGGTCACTTGTCTTACCTGTCAATAAAATATTATCACAAAATACAGAAAATTATTATGGTTGAAATAAGTGACAAAGTAAAACAAAACTTATAATTTATATCTGAGAGACACATATTATACATAACTTCTTAGATTTACGCGATTATTATTACTTGAAATTAAACTCATTTTAACGGGTTTTACGCGTTTATTTTATTATTTTTGATTTTCTGACGTTTCGACATTTTTACAAATGCCGTGGTCACGGGTAGACTACTAAACATATTATACAAATTGGTTTGTGAAAGCATTTTGCATTTAATCACCCCGTGCAATTTCGTGGTGCATCTAGCTAGCGTTGTATGCAATTATAACTATTACAGAGCCAAAATTAAAATGTAAAGTAGATTGGCAGTGACAAAATAACATCACGGAGAGTACAAATAATAATTATGTAAATGCGCCTTTGTTTGGTCTGATCAAAATCGAATCAGCCTTTTCGATTTATGATGGAACACCTACAAAATGATTTGATTAGAAATGGAACTCTGCGTGGATGAGGTTTGCTCGATCTAAATAGCATTTGGATTTCTATAGTAAATAATTCTGTAACTAGTTTCAATGCACGCTTCCGGTTATTTCGGTGTCTGCCTGTCGAACAATAGCTACCTACATGTTGTCTAATCAAAAAGCGGCCGCACGTCTCGTTATAAATGATGAATGACATACCTGTTAATTGGACTCGCCGTCCTATTCAAAGGGCTGTCTTTCCTTGTTAGGGGGCTGGCAGTCCGTCCGATGGGGCTAGTGGCCGGTGGACTCGTAGATCGATACGGACTAGCCTCTCGTATCGGACTGGTGGCTCGATACGGACTGGAAGTCCTATATGGGCTCTGCGCTCTATTTACATCCAGCCTCGACCCATTCCCCAAATATTTGGACGTTATTGGACTTGTGGTTCTATTTAAAGGACTCTCCGATCCGTACCGGCTACTATAAGTTTCCTTTTTGTTTATTCTGGATGTGGAATAAGCGGAGTCGGTGACGTCATAGGTCTTTTCATTCAGGTCGGGACTCAATGTGGGTCTGTAGTAGTCGGTAGAATCTCGGCGCTCCTCTCGACGGTCGATGGAACTCCTGTTGTGTTTCGTTGCACTTGATTCGTAAGAGTTGTAAAGATTGTGAGGGCTTTCCGATCGTATACGTGAAGCTGGAAAATATTAATTTTAGGTTATTTATATCAGTCTATTTTATAGACCCTATTAGGTGCAAGTATAGTTCTATTTTAATAGGATGGTATTTATTATTGGAATATACCTGGACTAGCAATCCTAGCGTAATGTGGCGAAGGGCTACTACTCTCTCTGGGAAGTCGCTTTGAGCGTGACCCCACCCGGAACATGTGCGGCGAACCTTGAACGTCATACCCGTTGAAGTAGATGTACAGCTGAATCAACAAAACAACCAGAATTAGTAAAAAAATTGAGTTGGCATTATTGTCTGTACAAGCAAATAGACACTTTATCAAGGTCTCTCTATTGTTATTTAGCATGAAACACCATAGGAGTTGGAGAGTACAAAGTAATGTTTTTAAAACGAGGTTGTTGAAAGATAGTTACGCCGTGTATAAAAAACATTTAAAGAGTTTATAGTGGTCTCAGCATATAATATCTTAATTACATTCTATTAAAATACTCACCCTATGTTTTCCGGCAGCCTTAGGCATGAAAGTAGCTCTATATTTTGTGGCCGACAGTTTTTCTAAGGCGCACATGACACTACGTTTGTCATGGACAATATCCAGCTGTAAATCCCCTTTGACTCCACAACCGCCCGTGTCCAATTCGAAGGAATGTGGCTTTAAGGGTTCAGCACCTTCAAGAGCTCCTTGACTTAGTCGTACACCAGCTGGATCAAAGACTTCACAGGTAAATGGACCACCCTGAAACATAGCACTTACAGGTTACAGATAAAGTCATCACTCAAAATCAGTCATTATTATTATAAGTAGCTTCTGTTGCTAACCTGTATGTGCTCTCCTTTATAAGTAATAGCAATAGTCCAGATCCCAGATTCATCAGGTTGAAAGGTGGCACTGGAGGCTGTTGTACCAGGAGCTGATGGCGGAGGATGACGAGCGTCTAAAGGAATGGAACGTCCGCTGGGAGCGTGGGCTGTTACATCGATTTCTTCTCGTCTTGGAGCACCTAAAAAAAATATTCAATAATTGCATGAAAAGGGTTCTTTGCAATCAAATAAGTCTTTGTACGCAACTGTTTAAATGTAAAAAATCTTCTAAAACATATATTTGCTAATTATTGGCTCATAAATTACCTGTAGCACTGACTAGAACTTCAACAATACTTCCAATGGCACAAGGCGCCATACCAGGAGGTGGGACGGTTACCAGTCTCGGTAAAACTCTGAAGAAATATCTTCCATCGATTCTGAAATCAGTTTTTCGTTTAAGAAGAAGCACTATCTATATGAAATATCTTTATGGATTAATTGGGTTTTTATTACCTTATGTCATCCACTGTGAGGACGATCTCATGCATCCCAGCATGTTCCGGAATGAATTCACCAGCTCCTCTGGAATCCACTTTTAACCTCGATTCTTGCTCCAGAGGGTTAACTATTGAAACTTTGACATCAGATAAGGAAAGTTCATTTGAAATACTCTCCACTTTGATGTAGGTCTGAAAGTATGAACAAAAGAAGGTTAAGTCGATTATTCTATTATGGAAAGCAGACCATGAAATTTGTCTTTCTTACAGGTTCTCCAACTCTGCCAGAAGTAGAATCTAGTGCTACACGCAACATGTCGTGTACTGGAGGGCGAGGAGGCACGTTCCTGAACTGGTTTGCCCATCCCATTACCCCCAAGTGCTCGACTTCATTTGTGCTCATGTCTTTTGCTGACAAAACTGGTTCCACGCCTAGAAATGTAGAAAATATTGAAGTCAGTTTTAGGCCATTTATTATGCTTTAGAAAGTGTATTGGGCACCTGCTTACCTAGTTTTTTACCGGCGTCCAAGGCGTATTGATTATTTTCCTCCCATCGAGCTGGATCTCGGCGTAGACGGTTAGCTGGAAGTGCTGGCCCTCCAAGAGACCGCACCAACTCATTAGCTACTCGACCATCATTCCAATCAGTCTAAAATCACAACAAATTAGCATAAAAATTTGTAAAACTCAACCATTGTCCAGGACCGTAATGGTTGACGCTCAAAGGAGGATTTCGACCAGCAGTGGGTGGTAATTGACTAATTGAAACACAACCATGTTTACATAGCACTAATGCTTGTTTTTATAAGCCGTTTTTCCCGGGTACTTTTTAACTTTGTACTCGTTAAGCCAATTCAGGGGCCTATAATGTGGGCGGCTTGAAAAATACTGACAGTAGGGTGGCCACTACCCTACAAGAACCACTTCAGAGGCTTTAAAGGCGGATCCCAAAAACTCTGACACTGCTGACTGAATGTGTGCTGCAAAGTGCATGTTCATCACACGAAAGAAGAAGAAAAATAGCACTGTCAGTTACCATATAAGTTCAATAGGCAATACCGATATCTATTTAAGAGTATTGCCTTACCGTAAAGTTTTTGATTCCTCTTTCCAATCTCGAGTTGACCCACTCCAAAGTAGATCTATATCCTGGAGAGCCAGGCTTCATGAAGTAGGAGAGGTAGGTCATCCCGGACAGTTCATCGAGCCAGGGGGACGCGAGGTACTCAGGCTCCAAGATCAAAGGCACATCCAGCTCCCGGTGAGCTAGTTTCATGGCTCTACGACAATTCTCCACTGCCTCGTGGCGATCTGAAAGTTTAAATAAAAATAATAATAGAAAAAAGCTGTTGCTGTGATAATCAGTAAGGTACTTTTAAACAATCAATGCTCTGAATATCAGGTTTACAGTCAATAGTCTTATGAGAGTGGATTGTTGTCCAAGACAAAACAGTAATGAAGTAGGATATACAGCCTATATAGATTTAGACCTCATAAAAATATTAAGAACACATAAAAAAAATATTCCATTTGGTTACGGAGTCAATTATTTTCGTGTTATTACTTTTAGAGCGTTTCATGCCTAATTATAAAACGCTTTTTATAAAAAAATATTTGCATACACCTACAATCACATGTACCTACAATGATTTATAACGACAAAAAAGTAACTCATAAATATACTTGACAGCAAAAAACTATGTTTAAGTTTTGGTCCGACAAAAATAGCCACGTATTATTTGATGACTATGAATGCATACGAGTATATTTTATGATACTTAATTCAAATTAGTTTTATACTTTTATATGAGACTAAGGAAAATCAAAAGGTATATTAAATTTTACTGTGGCCCAAAAGACAAAGTTTCAAACATATACAAGACTAAACTAAAAATTTAAAGTTTTTAACTATCTGATGGGTTTTTCACTTAGCAATACAAAATGATATATAAAATCAAATTTTCGAATAATGAGATAAGATAATATCGAAATATTTCATCTTTCTTGAGATATACATTTAAATATTTTTCAATACAATTGGTAAGGTGAAACATTTGATTTTTTTTTACATTATAGAGACATCTCTATATTTACAATAGCCTGTCCAGTCGCAAGACCTTAAATCTAATGAAAAGCACGTACTAAGTTCTTTCCAGTGAGGGAATATTCCAGGCTTGCAGTAATCCAGCAGCGCTGACAGCAGCACCCCGCTGTTCCAATCGGTGGTGAGGTTGCCCACGCGGCAGTCTGGCAGCGCCGACTGAAGCCAGGACAGCATCAGTTTCCTGGTATTAAATACTGATATTAGAAACATAAGGTAGGTTACATAATATATGAGCTATCAATTAATTAGAAAGTTGACATAATTTGTCCATCACTATATAAACTAAGACGGAGATAGCTAATAGTCGGTACGCAGTACGTTTTTGTGATACACGACAGTCTTTTGGTAATTTTGTGGCTAACAAAGTCGCATCCCATATGATGTAAGGACTATTCTAACCCGGCATAGCATAACATACCATAACATAGCAAGATAAATATTTATAGTCACAAAGTTGATTAATCCATTAAGAAACAAAATCGCTAACTCTATGTATGCTTGCAGACTACATTGGCAACCATTTTCAGTTAATACGACCTGAAAATTGACTTCTCAAACTACAAGTAACTTGGTTTCGAAGCAAAAGTTGTTGATTCGTAACTCCACCCTTCATACGGTTTCGAACTTTCACAATTTCCTCTAGATGACGAACTCGCCACAAATAAAACAATTGCTATTTTTAAAGAAAAATAAAATGGACGGAATAAGAAGCCTGCAACATGAATATTTGTATTTTCAGTTGAATCGAGTTTCTCCGACTTTCTATTAAAAGTTGACGGTCTCCGATATTGGCAAAGAAACAAAAACATATTATAAATAAATCAAAAATGGAAAACACAACGGTCGCTTGAATTGCAAGGATAATAGAAAACTCAAGATTATGTATTTTAACATTCTTAGTAGGAATTGCTTACTCGTTCTATTTTATACAATAAGTGAAATTATTATAAATATAAGGATTGAATATTCAGTACAACTCGGGGAATTGTATTATAGATTTTACAAATAAAAAACTAATAGTTAACGTCTGTGGATGGAACTATGATGTCCAATACATTTGTTCAAAAAACCAATAATCAATTTAAACAAACTAAATAAATTGTAGTCTCTACTTTTAGGTCTCAGGTTTTTTTAAGAATTTGGTATTAAAACCTTGATTAGAAACTTAACACCTTCAACTGATACATTTGCATTAATGATGCGATGATTGATTTAGTATTAATTAACTGATCGGTTAATAAACCAATTACCTAATTGGTAACCTGAATAAATAACTTTTGCTATTATGATTATTGGATTAACAGCAGGTTTTTTTATTTTTCTGTATAATTAATTAATCATATGAGGATAAATTGAGAACCTTTCTGCTATTTTTTAGTTTACCAATTCTATGAATGGTGGTATAGAAAGTTACTTAAAGCTATACCTTCTTATATGTTTCTAAATAGTATCTTAGTCCTAGGCCACTTTAATGAAGTCACTTGTTTTTTTTATTACACAAGTACTTAATATGTTTTAAATTAAGCTATTAACCAATCACTTATTCTAAACACATGACAAATTAGAATATTTATTACCTTGGCGGGAATTTGCTTCTCCCGATTTGGTATCGCACTATGAGCGACCATATCAGGCCCAGAATCAGCTTCAGATTTCCATTTACGATGTCCGTATTACCTACAAGAGTTAAGATGAATCATATAAAACATTGCATACATTTTGTTTATGTACAGACGCGGACAGAGTGAGCTGACCAGCCTGATTTTAAAACACGAATGCAAACTTTGCAAAGATTTTTTTCTGTGCGAAATTTTTCGAACAAATATTTTCATATGAAGTGTATTAAAATATTTGTTCGACCAATCATTCTCACTCTGTCCGCATCTGTCTGTACCTGTAGAAAACACGAGGCTGAGCATTAAGTAGCTCACATTGTCAAAAACGAAGTGCTTTTTTGGATTTTTTTTAGGAAGAGCTGTTTAAATTAGGAAATTGAGTGCTAAGAAATGTTAAAAAATCCATTATGGCCAGTATTGAAATTGATACCTTTTAAATAAAAGTTTACGTACTATATGCACTTTTTTAATTTAAGGCAGCTCTAACTTAATTTTGTCGGTTGAATTTGTTGAGTAAAAATAATATGAGTGTTGATCGTCAGAATGTTATAAAACCTGCCTTGTGTAGGCTGTTGGCAAAGCTTCCACACAACAAGAGAAAAAACTAAACCTTCAAGGGCACCTTTGGTTGAATCGGCTCTAAATTATGTGAATACTTACATCGCTCTTAAGTCATATTCATTTGGATTCTGTATTAAAATTGAGTGAGCAAAGCTTAAAATAAATAAACCTACTGTTAGAAAATATCTACATTGTAGGTCTCAAACGACAAAACTAAAGTAACCAGTAGCAACTAAATCCAGTTTGAGGTAAGTTACAATGTTGCAAAATGAAATAACTAGGATACAAGAGATACAGAATAATATTTACTAAATTGTCACACGTGCTCTTCTATACATCTATACATATAATAAAGCTGAAGAGGATGGAAAGTCTGTACATAAAAGATATTCGAAAAAAAATTTATTGGGGATGCTTAAAATTGATAACAGAACACGTTCCAATAGTTTTTAGAATTTTTGTCTGTTTATCTGTTTGTCTGTTTATCTGTTTATTTGTCTGAGCATCACGCGAAAACGGCTGGACGGATTTTGATGAAACTTTTACTATTATGTAGAGAAAATTATGGACCAGGTTATAGGGTAAAAAAAACAACCCCTAAAAGGGGGGGGGGGTTGGCAAAAACTTGAAATACGTTTGCACGTGAATTTCATAGGGGTGCGTGGTAGTATGATGTGCAAACTACACTGAAACCGAGATTTGAAAAAGTACCAACATAATTATAATATTAATCTATCTAATATCTTATCTAATCTAATAATAATATAAATTCTATAATTTTCTAAGATAAATAATGATAATACACACAAACATCCAAAAAACCATAACAATATTACGAAAAATGAAAGGAATAAAACATGTGCATTCCTTCCGTCCTTCATTTTTTTTTAAATTAAATTAAGGCATTGACATCTGGGTCATCAGCCTAAACATGTTTCTCATTTCTTATTCTTTCTTTATTTTCTTGCACATTTTCATGTTGAACACACGGATCCAACACGGATAGGAGATTTTCCTATCTATAATCCACCCACAGTAACACGATAGTAATGAAACTGCAGATTGTTGTAATTCTTGGAAAGCAGCCCGGCAAGTGGCTATGCTTTTTATTGAATTCTTCAATCACTGTACACTTTCACAGGTGTTTGCTACTCATAACACTATCACTAATGTGAATCAAACCCCGAAATATACATAAATTTAAAATTTAACAACAAGCACGACATCACTTGACGAACTCCCGCCAAAAAGCCCCGTGCGTAGACAAAGTTATTTCGTTATAGGCTAATCCAACATACCTGCCTATTTTGATTTTTAAAATAATTATCATGACGAATCTTTTAGATATGGAACGTAATTTTGAACTTAAGACCAGGCTGTATGGTACCTTGCCTGTTCAGGTACCTATTGTATTTTAGTGTATAAGGTGCCACAATTACTTGAATAGACTTATTTTCTTCTTCTAAGTTGGCGAAACGAAGTTCGCGGGCACCAGCTAGTTAACAAATACATGCGTAAGATACGTTTCAATAAGTTTTTAATATAGAAAAGAGGAGATGAAAAAGAGTTTACCATGGTTTTATTTCTTTGTTTTGTTAATTACTTGGATAAAACAAAATTAAACCATGTACTAGATATGTATTGTACGCAATTCAACAATCAGAAAAATCACGAAATATAAACTTTTGTTGAAGTACTAAATAAAATATAGTACGCAACTATCTCTCTAAGCATTTTATCTATTGCTACAGGTAGCATAAAACACTTTTCCACGAGGCAGGGTACCTCTGTACGACCGCGAAATCAAATTACTTACTACGAGGTGCCGGTTTTTGCTCTTTCACACGAAGCAATTGATTGACAGAGCCGGAGCGTACGACAAAAAGTGAATTAATTTAGTAAAAGTGTAGTTAGGTATGTGAATTTTTATGGTTGGATAACGAAACATTTTTCGCTAGATATATTTTAAATACATTAAGCTTAAATATATAAAAAAAATATCATAAAAATTGTTATTAACTATAAGAGTTGTTGGAAAAATACATATTTTATCTAATTTAGCCTTAAAATTCGTTTATGAACTATGGTATAAAACAGCAGATTTATAGCTTAATTCATAAGAGACCTACTTCGTTTCTGGCAATATTCTTAATTCTTACCTATATTGACTAGCTTGACACCGTCATCTTCTATAGCCTGTAGGGCTGTGGTCACGTTGTCAAGTTTTTGGTGTTGATTGGAAGGGTTCCTGCTCCAGCCCTTAAGCCGCTTGCCCTGAAGGGCTTCTACCAGGGAGCACAGAACTGTGCCGTCTCGAAGATCTTCCACCAAATCTACCACCTGGTAAATCAAAAAGGCTTTTTACCTTAAAAGTTTATAAATACCTACAAAATTTTTCAAATGTAAAATAACATATATAATGTATTATGTAACATACTAGGTATATCTAACAATAGACGTTTACATCAATACCTAAGCCTGTATTTTATTTAGCCAAACTACAATGTCAGATATTGATAAAACACATAACGTTACCTACACTTACGTAACAAACATTCTTTGTATACAAACATCTTACAATATTGTATAGGTTTGCTTGTTAAATTGTTTATATTTATTTTTTCCATATTGATTAATGTTCACAACAAAACTCTGGTGCATCCAATCAAAGCGGTCCCGCGGGTCACCACCGAATAGCGCTCCTAATTACAAAGAGCTCTGTTGGTTTAGTTACTTTTATACTTTAGTTTAACCCTATAAAATAAAGTATATGAATGAGAAGCATTATGAAAATTCATAATCCTAATTTAAGCAACCATAACATAATAATAGGTTATACTTTAATAGCAGGTTCCAAAAATAAAACGAGGGTGCAAAGTTAATATAAACGAATTGAACGTTACGTAAAGTTCACGTCCCGTTTGTGACTGTATTTATGAAATGCGCGTCATAAAGCGTTATTACCTTAATATCCATGGGTTTGAGGGTCTCATTAACCCAGTTCCGGAAGGTGTTGGCTTGTATTTCTACCCAGAGGTCTTCGTGACCTTTGATGGCCATGCCCTTTGCAGCGGTGCCCTCCGGGCTTCTGGCCGCGAGACCCGCTTGTGTGATCCTGCCCGCGGAGCCCTCGGCCGAGTGGGCCCGCAGACCCTGGTGAGACACTTTGGGTCCCTCCATGGTTGATGTCTTATTCAGCTCTTACACCTTATATTGGCGCAAAACATCGTTGTCATCTGCAAAAACAAAACACAATATTATTCGCCAATAAAACTCGGAAATCGTACGTTGCAACAATGTTAATCCACGCGTTAAAAGAAGACTGCATAACGGACATGCTTATAATAAATAACAACCATTAATGATGCAATCTAGATATCGAATTTGCCAAGAGTAATATATCCGCAATTTATGGAGAGGTAGGTATGAATCTATTGAATATGTGGGAAGGATGTTTCTCACGGAGCTAGTGTCGATATACTCGTATAGGTTGTGTGATTGAGTACTTCGACGAACTTGCTTTAGGTACGATACGTATTCAATATCAATGCTTAGAGATTTGTACATATAACAAAGCTTCCGGAAGTCTGAGTAAATCTCTGCATGTATATTGTGGAACCTACAAATATAAATAGTCTAAAGACCCACATTGTTAAGACCAAGTTTTAGCGGTCACCTAGTAGTTTTTACTCGCTCGGCGATTACCATCGCCAGCAGAGCGTTGCAGTGAAAAATAGCATTTAATTTGCTCGGAAAAAAAGATGCAGACTTCGTTGTTCACATTCATTAAATTACTGGACAATCGTTTTAAAACAATCGCAATGTTTTACAATAAGGGAAGTAGGTAAATAATTAAGCTAAAAGTCCTTGAAGAAAGCTCATCGTCGTACCTAATCCTAATCTCATAATATTATCATCCCACTCTTGCTTTCTCATAAATATTGAAGTTGGTGAGAATTACACAATTGTAATATGTTTATCTTCTACACACGCCTAGGAACAATTTACAGTAGTATGGTAATGAGAACTCTGATGCTGTCTGCACTTTACGTTGCAATGTTAGTGGTTTTCGTGTAAAGGCAAGCCGGTAATATATATCACAGTAGGGTTGTCTCTGTCTTTCTTTAATTTGGCGGTTTTATGTCAGGGTAAGTGAGTTGGCAGGATCGTGTCGTATTGCTACACGCACTAATTAGCCGCGGCGTGGCAGCCCTACACCCTCCCAGCTCCACAGGACTTAAGGGATAAATAATAGAATGGATTTATGGGACAAAGCGGAGAGGCGCAAAGTGAAAAATGATTTAGGGCAGGGTTGTGTTTATAAATAATTTCAACGTCTGCTAGGACTGTTACGGAGTTGAGATCATTGCCTTTTCAAACCAAATGGTGGAACAGCTTTCGCTGAATTGTTACTTATGCGATTCATAAAAACGCCTTAATAATAACTGTAGCCTTAATCTTCGTCGCTGTGAGCTTGTGATTAAATGCTGAGTTAAAGCAAAGTATCGTTAACTATAATTTATTAATGACGAAACAATAACCGAGAAAGCGTGGGTATCTGTTGGCACTTATTTTGTACAAAACAACAACACTTGTTACTTGACGATCAATTATATTTGCATACCCAAGACGATTGCGAGTCGGAATATTACTTTTTTGAAGTTGTTCGGTTTCTTATTAGACGTAAGGAAAATCGTAGTAGGTTCTTTTAAATCGATACCCTTTCAGACGAGCAGCTCTAGGGACTCGCGCTTGCAGGTAATAGTAATAGTATCTTTGTAAATCCGTCTTCACAGTGATTGCTGTCAAAGCGACGCAATAAACCCAGAAGGAATAAAAAACACGCTCCAGTTCAATAAAATATGTCTCGCGCGAAAAAAGATTTATAAAAATTCCGCGAAAACAGGATCGTGCACATTATTAAAAATCTTCTTGAGATTTTAAGGGGAAAACCTTCTTAACTTATTTACTTACTAAATGGATGGTTGTTGTAGCTTTGTTTCTAAGTATCCAACATGTAAAGCGTCTTTTGATCCCAATTAATGACAAAAGTTACTTCATACTATAAGCAAACAATATTTATTTGGACTTTTAATGAAACATCTCTTTTATAAAATGTGAATTAGTACAAAATACAACATGTAGCCGCCTTTAGTTTTAATCCAAATCCACGCCGACCAGTGATGTCCATCGAATGCTAGGTAGGTATGTCCAGTTACAAATAACTTTTATTTTATATCTAACAATACTTATTTCTTACCCCTATGTTATTGTTAAGTTAATATGGATAAACTAAAGGTCTACGAAAATGTTATTGACTGAAGTATATTTTTTTTTTTTTACTTCTAGTATTTATATATCTAACCTTATATTCATGTCTTCAGTTTGCCAAAAAAATACTATTGCGTTTTGTTTTCACATTTGTAGGAACACCGTTATTTTAAATGGTTTATATTGACTTTTGACATTCAGTTGCCAAACATTCGTGAAATGTGCGAATAAAATGAGTGCGCGTGAGTTTGTTGAGCTTAATACGCGCAGTTACTTGCTTTACTGCCCAATCTTACCGAACCTCAAGGTTGGACGTTAAAAGATAATTGTTTTGTTGCATTTCATTCTAGTAAAAATGATATCAATACAGCCTTCAACGATATACATAACTATATCAACCTAATATTTAACGAAAGGTTTATGTTTTGTTGCCAATTAATATTACGAGTTAATTCATTCCGAAATCCTTTCTTGTTTTATTGCTTTATGAATATTCAAACTATCCAATGTTAGCAAAAAAGGGATGCGGCTCCCTTCTCTTCGGAACCCATGATAATAAACCTACAATGATTAGATCGTGAACAATGCGATATTGTAGGCTGCGACGGATCACTGTGTGGGCAGAAACACGTTTAAATTGGTCTGCTAATACATAAGTCTATGTGAATATTTTATTAGCAATTGATCCGTGGGCCGAGGCGTCTCAGCTGATATACAGTCACATCTATTTTAGTACAATATCTCACCAGTCGTGTTAGCGATGCTAAAAGCCTTTATATAGTCGTAAAAATACTAAATGTAGCCTCATAAGAATGCATGTGGCTTAGGAATTTATGCTCCACACGTCTTGCTTGAGGCAAACCGGTTCTTCCGAGGAAGGTAAACAAATCGATTTGCTGTATCAATAAAGATGATTATGATGCTTATTATATCCGCAAGTCGTTGCTTTGATTTGACAATGCTTAGTCAAATTTATCGTCATTTGTTATTTCCGTAGTTTAAAATATCCTATGCAGATAAAATTAACAAGTAAACATGACTTCTACCGATATGTTGGTGTATTTTTATTTATTTCCTCCATATTTTTCAAATCTTATTTATTCACCTCAGTTTCTAAGTTTGCAATTCAAACAAATGGTAAAGTGCGAATCACGTATGACTTCAATGTTAGATTTTATCATTTCAGATTTTCCTTGTCAGCAGCCTGCATTTTATATTACCAATCGGATTCTATTTATTAATGTAGAGATACTGTTGCTTAAGTATACAGTTTATGAGAAACCGTCAATCCACGCGCATTTTCTAATTAAAATCGATATTTAACAACTTAAGAATCACGGTTGAGTAAGCACATGTTTATACGTATTCCAACTACTTAATTAACATTCCTGTAATCTAACTCATGTGCACTCTTCAAAACAACTCATTAGCTTGCTAATTGCTCTGATCTTGTTTTATTTTGTTACCGTCTCTAACAATTAAAAACTGCCGAGAAGAACGTACCTATTTTGTTTTACTTTTTTATTTGTCTCAATTAACGTGGTCTATCTAATACAGTTCAAAACGAATCTAATACAACGTATATCGATGGTAACTCTATTGGCAGCTAAATTGGGCCATCTGCACAGAATGCGAGCTTTACCCTGTTCGGATATTTATTTACCACCAAATGCGGCCACTTGACAGAGATAAATTGTTGTTCATACATTGTCATCGTCGGCGATATTGTTATACTGTACGCTCGCGGGTTCGTTTGCGGGTTGCGGGGTACTGGAAAAATCAAGGCTTCGAAGAAAATTAAACTTGAAATCAAAGGTTGTAGATGATATTTTTTTTTTTTTATTCTTGTTTATTAATAATGACCGTTTGTTATTACTTTTGTATTATTTATATTTGTAAATTGAATAGAAGGTTATGAATAATGTCACAAACGCACATCCTAAATAAAGACGAATGTTATATAACTATATGCTCAAATGCGCACATTTTTCAAGTTTTGTGTCAATATGGTTACATCATTTATCATTTCGTAGATCCGATTGGAGTCTTAGCAGCATCCATCATATCTATTCTATTTCCTTTTTATTGAAGAATTTACTTAGTTTGTTTAAACTGGCTATAGTATAAAGTATAATTTTTAACTTTCTATAACAAAAGAAACGTAAGCAAAATACAACAATCAATGTGTGACTAGGCACATATTTATAAAAAAAATAATAATACAAATAACGCAGTTTTACCTACTCATTCCATCTAAATATAATTGCACCTGATATAATTATGATGGCTTAAAATCCATGAGTCATTCTTATTAACGTCAATTCCGGAAGAACAGAATTACGTGGGAAATCACAATTTCCTATGATTTTTTGGTTTCAATTTATATACTTATTTTGTAATAAAATGACCTGTAAAATATTATAGTTGTTTAGCAAATCATTAAATCAAGCTCCAGCCAACTTTTTCCTTTGTTTCTGTAAAGGAAGGCTTTTACGCTTTTTCATGCCATTTATTCTGCCCGGTTAATATGAAGGTACGTACATAAGCTGAATGTGTGAGATTTATCGTTTCATGTTATTTTTAACGAGCGATGTGAGAGTATCATAACGACACACCTCGTGCTCCGCTGGCTCCAATAACGTAGCTGGACCATGAACAAACAGAAACCGATTTTTGCGTTTATTTATATATATAATCACTTAATGCCGGAATTTGTCTATTGTTTTTTTGAAACGGGCTTGACTGAACGCTTGGGCAGGAGAATGATGAATTAATATGACTCACAAAGCGGTAAGCTTACTCAATATAAAATAAGGTAGGTTTGCTTTATAATACAGTTTTGCTCCTATTTAAAGAACGTTACATGGTATTCAATATATATTTTTTACAGAAATTGCAAAAAGTATTGATTTATTATTTTTGTAGTTCGCGACGAACAAATCTGTGCCATAATTTGACCTTGACCGTTTTAACTTTAACACCATAATCAACCAATATCGAGTTCGAAACGTAAAATCGATTTCACAGTTCCATCCTTTTTTGAAACTTAATGTATTTATTCGAGTAGGTTTTTGAACTGGGGCATAAGGTCAGTAAAGATTAAGTAGGTGTATTATGTTAACATCGGCAAATATT
The DNA here is from genome assembly GCA_916618145.1 of Emmelina monodactyla. NCBI lineage: Eukaryota > Metazoa > Arthropoda > Insecta > Lepidoptera > Pterophoridae > Emmelina > Emmelina monodactyla. The sequence continues at coordinate 5,235,871 of OU745304.1, read as the reverse complement.
GCGTTAATATTTTGTGCTAAAAATTACGCCAGTTTTTTTTAATTTTTACAAAAATTTTAGTTTAAACCAACGATATCGTTGAATGGATTTGATTTTACCTACTTGTTTGGAACGGTAAAAAAAGAGATATTTAGAAGCCTTTTACCATCTCAGTTTATCTATTACGTAGAATAGGTACCATCTTAAATATATAACAAAATGTGAATAACCTATTTATTCTTACTTTAATTATGTTTCTAAAACAAAACACAACTGTCGTGCGTAAACTTAATTCTCCACCCATGAAGCGTCGATTTGTTAAATGTCTTAACATTAAAATTAATACCTGCTAATATTCGTAGTTTAGGTCGGATAACTATTACAAAGGACATGTGCGCTTGCGCAGTGGGTGGGTGCGAACATAAGGTTTGCTGTATGATGTCATTAGTTCGCAGCTTCACACTATGTCTTGTACTTAACTAACACTTAGACACAAGCCATCTCCTGCTTGACACACTGCTCTATTTTTGTACCGTTTGTTATGCAACACGAAACCGGTCTATCTAGACTAGTTCATTCATAAAAACACCTGCATCTAATACAACGGTAGTTTTATGAGTTCATCAATGGAACTTAATTTAACCACCTGTGTTTAGCTCACGTCTGCGGCATGACAGAGCAACAGGCGAAATAATGCCCTTGCAGTTGACATGCACTGAACAAAACAATATTTACAGAGCACTGTTTACCTTGTTTCACTTTAGTCACTCATCACAGCAAATCGCTGTCACTTCACTCAAGTTTGCGTTGTTATGTATTCACAGACAGTCCGAGTGGTAATGTCGGCGCGTGATAGTCGCGCATGCGCGGGCGAGGCGATGGCCGCGAGGAGTGACGGAGCCAGTAGGTTGCGTTGCGCAGGAGTGCCGCCCCCCCCCGCGCGCCGCGCGTGACCCCCGCCCCCCGCGCGGCAGCCTCCCCCGCCCCCCCCGTCCCCTCCAAGGCTGCGACAGACATTCCAGCTGTGACGACAACCTGACCATTTATGTCTATGGACATGGTCGACCGTCATACCTGCCATATGGTCCAAGCACTGTGCTATTAGCTTTTTCATTGGAATCCTCTAATGACACTGAATCATGCCGTGCCTGCTGTGTGGGAAACCGCCTCGTGTAACCATGTGTGGTTTATAGTTTTTGCATAAAATTGAGATCATTTGTTTATGATGACATATCTCTATCATAGCAAGAGTAGTGCGCCCAAACATTAATGTTGACTTTAATTTTAAAAGATTTTTTAACTTTATTAACACAGTCTGTTTTGCTAGATATACCTAGTTACATTATTTTATAAACAAATCATTAGAAAAGGTCATAGGTTTGACGTGGGTTCGGTCAAGCAAAGCCTTTTCGTATACAATCCAGAATGCCCATAATTAGAATGACCCTTCATTTTCATAAAGTTCTCTTTATGTTTTATTGCTAACGATTATTATTTAACGAGGTCGAAAAAGGGTTTGTATAAATGCTGTCTGTTTAAGATATTACAGTTTTATGTAAATATTAATCCTAAACATATACAGTTTGGACGAATAGTAAAGTAATTTTAAAAGTAGCTTTGCTGATGTTACGTCAAAAGCTCATTTGTATTGTTTTACGATTCTGTTAACAGAAGGTCATAAAGTCTTCCAATTTACGTTGTACGAGGTATTGTTTCGATTGAAACATTGTAGCCAAAGTTCAATGCGATTACGAACAGAGGTACTTACTTACATACCTGCTCAGACTTTCTTGCCTCGCCTCGCCTACAACTGTAACCTCGATCTCTCTCTACTATGTTTCGATGTACCCACTGCCAAATTTACGAGTATTACAAACTAACTTTACTTTATCATGCTTATAGAATATCTAGAACGATTCCAGACTCTGTGCCAATAAAACGTACCGTTTAAGTATGCTCAATAACATATAATTTAAGTAAAGATATTTACTTACAATAAAATACTGTAGTACCTACCAATAAATTTTACGTACGGTTTCGTGTGCTATTCACATCTCCATATCAAATATTCCAGATCAAAGACGTTTGTCCGGAACATATGTATTTACCAGTTATTCTGGTAACTTTTGCGGTTGTGGGTATGTTTTCTGGTCCAGAACTGCAGTGATTCAGGCCGGGAAGGGTTGTCTCGTGAATAAATTTGAATTTCTGAACACAGGCTACGACGTTTGGCCCACGGCCGGGCCACAGGTGCCGCCAAACCCGCATCACGAATGAATTTATAATAAAATACCGGAAAATCGTATCTTTCAATTTCCTTCTGCTAAATAAATGTGCGTGATTTTGAAAATTATAATTTGGTAACGTAACTAAGTTTGAATGTAACTACACTTTTTGTTTAGAGATTGTTTCTTTCCGGTAGTCTAGGTACAGTATCTTCGATATATGAATGATTTAGTTACGTAAACGCTTATTAACCGAGGATTTTTAAAATCTAATTACTTAAAGCAGAACTCATTCATTTATTTATCATGCAAGAAAAAAGTGTCATCTCACAATTACATAATCTACATTTCAAAATGCACAACTCTAAAGTTTCCTCTACAAATCTTTTTATTTCTGAAGTAAAGCTGCAACCAACGTAAGTAAAAGACAGGTAAGCAATCTTATCCCCAGCTTTGTGATCCGATCATTGCGAGCAGGTGGCAGTCTAGAATAATCTATAACCAAAATATTGTATTGGATTGGATTGTCTAGATATCTGTTGTGTTCGCTACTTCTATTGAAATACTAAAGAAATCAGCTAGAGGAATAGGAATCTAAGTAAAATGTTCATGATAGAATTCCATACGGCTGAATATCACTACATGTATAAGTAGTCATTATTACAGTAGGTAGAGATAATAGTTTGTAAAATAATAATAACAATTTTATTGTAAAATGTTGTGTAAAAACAGACATGTGTAACCTTGGACTAGTCTATAACAGTAGGTATAAGATAGGTAAGGTGTTTTAGTAACCTTTAGGAAAGAAATGCGTAATATTTTATTGAACACTTTTTCTCAATAATCAATTGCAGTACCTTTTCTGTGATATTATTACCAAACTTTAACAATGACTTTTTATCTTAGATATACGGGGTGTAAAAATAGTGCTTACGAAAACAAAAACGGGGCATTGCTGGAAGGGTACTGGTTACGTTTTGAGCAAAAAAGCGTTTATACTTTCAGATTTCGCGATGATTTAAAATTAAATAGTGTTTGAATGTAATTGGCAATGTAAATCATCGCACCTAAACCATTAGTTGTGTGAGCAATGATTTCATGCGGCGAATATGACTTTTCAATTCTTTATTCGCGGTATTCTGTAACTAGGTATTGAGGTTCAAGAATATATGGTTTCAGGCTTCAGAAGTGGTCTTTTTTCACACCCGTTATAATTTTAAGTGACCGCAGAGATGGAGCTAGCCTGTAGGGGTTTGTGTATCTTTTTGTTTCACAATTTAATTATATTAAATAGATACACAATGTTAATGATGTAACAACTAAATAAGGGAATCCTAGATTCCAGTTGTCATTGCAACAATTAAAACTACTACAAAGAGCTGTAGTTTACCTCGGACAAATTGTTGCAGATAAATACAAGATAAATTGGGTACAAAGTTAGTTCTTGTAACTAAACTATCGTAAGTAAGTAATTAAGTTGTCAGTGCTGGCAAAGGAGTTTGTATTTCAAGGAAGCGAGCTTCAAATTATACTTTAAACGTTTTAAATACACAAAGTATTCAGAAATATACACAACAAAGGCGTATCAACTTCATTAAAAAGTTGCAAAACATTTGACGATGTTTTTTGTTTTTTTTTGTGTAAAAAATACTCCGATTACAAGTGGCACTTTGCACTTGTTCTTTTTATTTGCTTTCAAGCTGCCAGTGAGCCTGAAAAGCGTCTAAAAAGTATTAACGCTTCTGTACAACAATATTCTAACAAGCGGTTTTTATCCAGCTCAGCAAAATATTCGGTTTGTAACTTGAACTGAAACTGTAACGTTTTTTAAAGAAACTTTAATAAAAAGAAACCAGAGTAGTATTTTTTTCTTATTAATAAAGTTTCTTTCAAAAGGTATGATGGAAAAAATAAGGTTAGAAGTATTACTGTAGGTACCTTTCCACTATAACTACCTTCTAACTACTTAGTAAAGCATCTATGTGTATGTGGTCTTACTCGTGTCGAGTAACTGAATTGCTATTTATTGCTTCTCCTTGTTTTTCATAATTTATAAGATTAACAGAGGAGCCTGCGTCGCGGACCTTTATAAATTTCAAATAAGCCTGATTTATGTTCCCGCCGGAAACTAATGTTCTAATTGTGTTTTTTGCTCTCTAAAACATTTAATCTTTGTCTTCTGTTTAATTAAATTTTGCTCGTTTATTTTTTAGGTAATAAAACTGCAATTAGGTACCTAGATAATTATAGAAAGTTAAGTAGTTAAATGTTAAACACATTTCAAAAAGCTCTTTTTTTCCATCATAGAATTTCAAAGCCCAAGTTATTTTGTATTTGCCGAACAAACGATATTTCAATTACAAACGAACAAAAATTGAAATGGATTTCGAAAAACCTCTCCGTCAAACGCAGTTGAGCCGAACTCTTGTTGAAATGTATTTCAAGCCCTGATATTACTCAATTTAACCGTTTCAATGGTCGGAAACGCGCGTTCCTATTTATGACTCTCTTCATTTCTTTAGCGCAGTTGTATTAACATTTTTATGGCTCCGCATCAAATGAGAGTAACCCCCCGTCATTAGATTTTCAGGAAAACTTCGCGCTTGGCTGCGTTGCTGACGTCACAACATTTTCCACCAGGAATTTTTTACATCGAAAGGTCATTTTGTTTTCCACGTTGGAGCGGTTAGACTCAATGACTTAGCTTGTTGGGGTCCCAACTTTCTGGTAAACAACTTTCGTTAACAAAAGACAGGTTGTTATGGAAGAAAAAAAAAGAGCAATTATATTAGATGACGTTGATCTGAGGGCAACTTACTAGTTTTCCATCTTGTAGTTTCACTTTCAGTAATGAGGTAATCACAATAAAACACTGTTCGTGTTATTTAAAATTATATTCTGTCCACTTTTAATATTTTTCCAAATCCGTTAAGTCATTTTAACATAAAAATCATACAAAAGATCTGAAGCAAAATTCAACAGTTCAACTGATCACATTCAAAATAATTCCATTAGTATTTGGTTTCGGCACTAGCGTCATGTGTACCTTCGTTTTGTCAGCAATGACGGACGGTCAACAATTTGCTTTCAATTCCGAACAGGGGCACAAAGCCTGAACCTACTGATTGTGACTCCAGAAGCTTATTTAACATTCATGGAATAGTCAATTGGGAATTATCTAACTGAAAAACATATTATTATTGTACCTATTTATGTAAATATAGGAATTCGCAAGGTGAATGGACGTTAGTTAATGTTTTACGCAATGCGTATTTTCGAAATGGATGGTGTTTTATTTTAACTTGCCGAGGGGTTCACTTGCCGGTTAAAAAAGTACACGTCGGTGATATTCAAGGTTTAAATTTAATAGGTCTGTATAGCAAGCTTTATCTAAATCCGTGCAACGATTTTTGAGTACCTATCGTTTAAAACATTAGTAGGAAATATGGATTGTGCAAAAGTTTTATACGATAGACTGCTAGATAGATTGGAATTGAACCCATCTATACTAATTTTAACCGGCGGGGCAAACAGAATTTATGAACATTTTACAGCTTGTTCATATGTTTTAATTAAATTTAAGAGCTACCTTCAACCAAACCTCAGTCAATTACAAAAGACAAATAAGGGCAGTGTAGAGCTTGCGTCCAAACCTACAACATTGTACGTACAATGTAAAATCTAATTAGCCAGGCTGCGTGGACGTCATTCCGTCAAATTAGTATCTTAATATTAATGAAGGAAATTGTCGGCCCGTCCTTCTGAGATGATGACTCGGGGCAGGGCAATCGACTGAAGGTTATGTTAATTAAATGAAAGAATTTAAAGACAGGAGAAGGCTATTTTACATATTATCCGACTATTGATTACTTATACAATAAAATTATAAAATTCTACTAAGGAAATTAATTTGAAAGTTGTGTGATTGTTACTTTACGCAAAATGGATTTGGATAAAATTTGGATTATGGATAGAGCGGGTAAATAGCTTTTTCCCCTGGGATAAATGATTCTGCAACACACAAAACCGCATGGTGAAAGATTAGTGCTTAATTGCAAATTGAAATATAGGTCCAATATTTTATAAGCACTTAGTTCTAATCACAATTCAAACCAGTTTAATAATGCCAGAGGACAATGCCTGACAATCGTAATCTATACGTGGAGAGTTCTTAGCGATAAGCAGTCTCGCCAAAATTCTCGATATCCAATACGACAAAAACCCAAAAAAACTCCTCCAACCCAGCGCAATCGCTTACTTCATAACAAATATTCCAGATAGCTTTAATTTATTCCATTATCCCAAAATTTATTTAAAAACAACTTTTAAATTCATATTAGAGGAATGTCTCGTCCTGGGGTAGATGTTATCAAGATGGGTCTCGCCTCGATATCGCTGGAATTAAGGCTCTTTCGTATAATTTGTTTACCAACAGAGAAACTGTCGTTTATCACTAAACCCTCTGACGCTAATCTGGATATCGACGTTTCAAGTAATTAGATACACTTGGGTACTTCACTAGAATTAAATTTATCTAAGTACATTATGAATGACTTCAAAATGAAATTAATTTACCATTTAAGTATTCACAATACTTGCTAAATCGCTATTTAAAAGGTTTTTATTTCAAAAACGAACACTTTACTTACATTAGTACAGAATAGAGTAGGTAGTAGTATAAATAAGATTTGAAAATGATTAATTTACCATTTACTTAACCCATTCCTATACATCAAGATCTGCGACACCAACTTCCACGATATAAAGCTTAATCTTTTCTGCGCTACAATTTATGCCGGCATAGGCGCCGCAAAATTTATGGTAATGTCGGTGTGTGAGTGATTGTCACCGCGACGCACAGGCAGCTGCCAGCCATCACTCCCGCCGCCTCTACACGAACATCCGACCTTTATCCCCCATAATGACGGTCGAACCTTTGTATAAACCGATTCCTACGTGAAAATTGTCCTAATTTTCAACATCATTACCCTGTTTCTGTTTATTATAGCAGATAATAGGCACGCCCAATCGATACGCGTTTATCGGAGACGCCGCTAATTTGAAACGCGTAATTTCTCCGCCGAGAAAAATGAAATGAACCGATCAATGTTTGATTTTCATTAATGCACGAAAATATTTACCTTGTCCGTTGCTTTTCTTTGCTGAGAAATGAAAAAAAGGTGCAATACCTTTTTTTGGGTACACTCAACAACAGATAGAAATGACAAAACTGTGAATAATAAGTTATAAGCTTCTAAATACTTATTTGCTATTCTTTCCGTATTAGGATTTTCGTTTTTGATAAATTTCTATAAAAGTTATAAAATTTAGCAAGTTCATTTAGGAATTTCTTCAATAAAATGAAATGAAGCTAGAACGGAGCATTCAAATAAGAAAGAAGTTCTAACAATGGCATTCCTAGGATATTGTCGGTCCGAGTGTACGTCGCGCGGCTAGACGCCCTCGCCCCGCGCCACACTCGCCCCGCGCTAAGACAGATTCGCTGCAATCCGTCAAGAGCCCACACCGTGAACGCAGCCTTACTCCCGCTTTTTGTCACAAAGCAAAATTGTAGATGGAACACCGACAAATTAACTGCAAGCTAGAAACTGCAATAGAGAAGATTTTTCTTTTCATAAACCACCGCTATAACACCAAACATGAACTAAAGCGCGCTACTTATAATGTTTCGCTCGTGGCCGCGGAAATGAAATGAGATTTTTTAAGAGCATATGGTAGACTGTTGGCTGAGTGCCACGACTGGACTAAAAGGAAATTTACGGCCCACAAAAATTTAGCATCGAGGTCTCTTACCCTTGAGACCCGGTGGTGGATTAAAGTTTTAGTTAATACGGAAGGTTGCTGTGCAACTGCGATTTCCCTGTGGATTCAAACAAACAACGATTTTCAAACAACCGACCTGAATGCCTGAATGATTCTGGACGCTAATTTTAGTTCAGGCAAAAACGTGCATCATATGACACCTACGCAAGGCCTTTAATTTTAGTTCGAGTTTTGAACAGCGTTGTTTTAAAAACGTTAGAAGTTAGTTTTAAAAATGTTGGAAGTTGGTACTAGCTTTTCATTAAAAATAACTTAATTTTCCCCTCTTTCAAAGCATGCAATCTCTCATAAATTCGTATGAAGGGTTTTTGCGAAACTAGTGGTGTTATCCTGATTGAATATAAAGGAAAAACTTTTGGAACGAAGACGTGGTAACGGCCTATGACATATGACCATGTGAATAAAAGTAAATACATAAAAGTAATACTGTGTACCTAGGTATAACAATAGTAGCATTAAACCATTCATAGAGACATAGCATACTAGTTTTCTCACAAACCTTCATATTGAACCTCATTTCTAAAAATAACATAGTATTTTTATTAATGAAAAAAGTTAAAGGTAAAATTAAAAAAAGTTTATTAGCTCATAAATAAATCTGTTACAAAAATTTACCCGAAAACAAACAAAGAGGCACAACATCTAGCAGTTGATGGATTGCCAGCAAAATTCTTGGCTTTCTAAGTAATTAGATAAATCCATTGATTATTTTAAGTCATTGTCCATTACCCGTCTTTGTTTCTCAAAAGCGGGGCAACCATCTGGTGTCCGAGCTTCAATAGTAATGATTAATATCGGTTCAATAAGCTGTGTACAAATGAAGTGGCAGAGACAGGGCGATAGTTTTCTCACGGCTATGGCGATTAATCAAGAGGTACTCTGAACTATAAATCATCTACGACACTCTAACGAGCAGCGGCTGGATTCTCAACTGTTTCAATGTTAAATCGACCCGTCCAAGGTAGAAAGACAAAGACAAAGCCACGGTTTTTCCCTTGATGAGTTGTGAATCGCGGCGTTGCATAGAGTAGAACATACGATACAAGCGTCGTACACTGCAACAGTGATGCTTCTTTGTTACTTTGTGGGGATGATATATTTAATTAAATTTATGTGATTTGGGGTGTAAAATTTAGGCTAGTTATGCTAAATTTTCAACTGGAATATTTACGCAATAAAAAAAAAACATACCTAAGCAATAGAATGTCCTTATCCACGGCGTTTTCGTTGAATGAGTGAGCTTAATATTAGAGCAAATTGTTTATCTTGGAGACTTATAGGAGCCAAGAGGTAGCTACGAATACATTGATAAATTATAGAAATGTCAATTTCGAAATTTATGCGTAACAACATTCTCTGCTTCTATTCCCTATGTTTACCTATATAGTCAACAATTAGTGTAAACTTGCCTTATTCCAGGCCTAAATAGTAAATGAACGAAGGTTTGTCGAAGGTCGAGGCAAATGCAAATGAGATTGTCAACTTTGATGAATTTTTAACTAACTTATCTACTAACTTTTGCATTCGCGTTCAAAAAGAAAATGTAACTACAATATCTGTTGTAATTCTTCAATAATTTATGGTTTGTTATAAAATGCGCTAGATGAAATAACTTGCTTCTTTGGTTAACTGCTGCACAAGTTTTGGCAACGTTTTATCTAAGGATGGGATCGCCGACGCAGCGTTTTGAGGCAAAAAGCATTTTTAATATTACGTGAGAATTTGGGTAACCTTAAGTTAAATGGAAAAAAGGTTTTAACAACTATGTAATAAAAGTATGAATTCGTAACAATAATGAGAGTAAGGTCATTTGTAACTTAAATTGCTGAGAAAGAAATTAGGCAGCATTACATTTTTTTAAATAATATGTATTTTACTAAGCCCCATTAAAAAGGTGTTTATTGTAACCTCGGTTTTAAAACATTTCAAAAAAACGTAATAAAATAAAAAATAATAATATCTAACATTCAGTATAAGGAAAGTTTAAGTTAACATTTTTAATAAGCACTAGAATATTTGATAGCTACGGTCATCTAACCAACTTTAGAGAACATCTACACAAACCCCGCTAACCCTTGCGAATAACCTACTTCGTACCATTTTAAAAATAGTCACGTTTCAGACCGAGTAGGTTAAATTTAAGATAAAAATAGTGTGTTAAAAATAGCTATCTACGTGATGTGCTTCGGTACGAGGGCTTAAGGCTGTGACGCCAGGTGTTCCGGACCACTGGACAAATTAAAAAAAAACAATTTCTATTTGCATCTATTAGCAAAGAGTTTGCAAAGTTCGAGGCGATAACCTTTTTGGTGTTTATTCAAAACGGCGATGCTGTTAGCGGTTTTGTTTTTCAGCTTAGCAGGCTAGCGGAGGCTTTCATCGGGGGTTTTATGGAAAAAAGACCACTGGGACTGGGACCCGATAACTTTTAGTTTTTTTTACGGATCATATCGTGAAGTGTTTTGTGTTTACCTCATTTGTTATTGATTTATCGAAAGGAATTTAGAAAGCTAGATTTTTACATCACAAAATTGGGAAAAGTTCTACGTTTGGAATAAAGATCCCACGCACTTACTTAGCATTTCTAGTCTCACTGTAATAAGCACTAGTTTAGCTTAATCTATTTATAAATAATAACCCAAATTCAGCTGTTTAAGCCGCGGAAAGTGTTGAAAACGATTCAAATTGTCGGCCCACTAAGCTTTATATAAAGTACAACGACAATACCAGAATTATGATAACATTGTGCCTCCTCCGGGCCTGGACTAAAGCCAAATTAAAAATTATTTTGATGACGTTATCTCAGAATTTAAGGCTCATACGCTTTAGCAATTTTAAAGAGTGTGAATGATGGTCGTTGTAGTTTTTAAGCTACATGCGAAGACACTGACTAACTGGTGGTCCTTTATTTTCTGTTATTATTATTATATTTAAAATGATTCACACGTAGTTTAAAGTATCCAAAAACCACAACAAGAAAAGAAAACAAAAAAAAACATATTAATTTACACCACAAAAACTTTTGACACCCTCGGAATAACAATTTTATCTTGGTTGTGATTCAATAATGGAGTTGAGAAGTAATAAAAACAAAAGGAAAACGATTTGCCAGCACACAGATGTAGCAGTAATGAGGCGTCACTTCCAGGAAGTTGAGTTACTCCGGGCGGCCTCGGCTTATCTCAAAATACAGCATTACCTCTGAGGTTAAATGGACAAAATCATGGAAAAATTACCTATAGAAGAAAGTATCTAGTTTAAGACATGCCTTAAGCTTTTTGTTATGTAAATTTTTATTTTTAACAACAATGTTGTTAGTTGAAAACTTTTTTTTTTATGAATATGCAATGACTTAGTACGAATTGAAAAACAACTGAATGTAACCAATTATAATCAACTCCCTCAAGAGTATTCCAACTTTTTCAGTGCCGTAACTTTTAGAAAGTCATCATCGAAGCAAAAAAGATGGTGTATTCAAACAATCGTTCTAAAGTCGTAGCCGACGCGTCTGCAGAATAAAATTACAGAGTTCCAGAGAGACGCGGCTACACCGACGTCGGACTAAGTTTCAAGCAGCCAATTAACAATAAATGCCTCGCAAAGGATTCCGAGCGGGATGAAAAACAATTAAATTAAGCAATCGATCGATAAACAAAGCCAATCTTGTTACAATGCAGCATTCAAAGTTATAAAAGTCGTTGCTGATATTGTATCAGTTTTGGAACCGAATATGTCAATATGTAGACTAAAAGCAGAGGCGAGTCGGTCCATTACTTGCGAGCAGGTTCAGCAACCGCAGCGGTGAATGCAATCCATTTATTCCGACCAAACTCGACACGCTCCCTAACAAACAAACACTTTACAGTCCACTGCTGCTCAACTATGGAACCCGCCGCGCACCCCGCGACCACAGCCGGCGGTGAAATTAACACAACGCACTCCGTTCTACACCCGCCCTCGTTACAGCGCCCTACTAAGCAAATGAGGCTCAACTTGAGATAACGTTAATATATGACCTATTTTAGTGGAATCAAAATTAGGGTGAGCTTCTTTTATCAACATTTACACTGTAACAAACAATTTACATAGTCAAGATTACAACTTGAACCTACGTCGTAACTTCAACATTTGAAAGGAGTAAGAACGGGAAGGTAACCTTTTTACTGCAGTGTTTGTGTAACTCTACGGGTTTATTGCCTCTGCTTCGCCCATCCCTTCTCTCGGGAATTAAAAATTTAATGGTTCTTCAATGGCGGGGAGTGAAATAAAACCTCGTCGATTGCGCCACCCTCAACAAAACAATGGCAATTAATAGCACTCCACTCTAAGTATACCATTTTCTTTGTGGAGCAAATGAAATTAATTTTGGCCATCCCAAACTGAAAGCTGTGTTTAAATAAACAATCTTGTCTTTTTGGATCATTTTTTTTTTGTTGAATCAAATTATTATTTGTTTTACATAAACATAGTATTCGTAAAAGTCATTTTTTCTAAATAGTCGAGTTACCACTATCTTATAATCTAATTCCTTTAAAACAAAAGATCAAAAAAGCAGACTTAGCTACATCAACAAAAAAAGCAAAAAGTTCCTATAAATCGTTCAAGAAGCTTCAAATAAAAACTTAAAGAACGTGAGATCCTTTTCATTGTAAAATAAAAGATTTTCAGAGTACTTCAAAGAAAACAAGATGTTCGAGACAAGGGGCTTTCTGTAAATATAACTTTGTATGTAAGACTACAACTTTTCTAACGTATAATAAGCTTTTTTATTTATGCAAACATACACAAAAAACTGTATACCAATGAAGAAATTCCTCTGTATTGGAATCCATCGCACTTGTAGAAATAGAAAACTCATCTGAGTTTACTCTATTTCAAGCAATCATATAAAACATACAGTTTTCATTTAAAAAAAATATAATAAATTATTAAGAAAAGAAGCTGAGCTGAGAAAAGAATTGAGGTTTTATTTTGATTTCACAGCTATCCAGCTTTATTCCCAAGCGGACAATACACCCACATTCAAGTGGTAAAACTTGTATCCAGCTCATACATACATACACGTATACATACACAACAGCTTTTATAATTAATGTGACATAAGACATCTCATTTCCTTCTCGGTATGCGGATGTGGTATTTTGGGGCAAATCTGTCATCACGGAGCTAAGCATGGTATTAAACTTGTGCTTTTATACGTAATCCAACACAACCGAGCCACACTGATGACAAGGCATCTCAGTTTAATAATAAAGTTAGAGAAAAGCTACATGCATAACCTATAAAAATGTTTAATTACCTAACTGCAGTTAAAAATAAAACGGGCGCTTGTATTTCACGAACATAAATTCAGTTTTGTAATTACTCTTCTATTCTATTTTATTGGTCTAGCAGCTGCTGAATAGAAGGATATGCAAGTTCCAAGTGATTGTTTAATTAACGGTTTAAGAATTACTGAAGAATGTCTTAATCTTATCCTTGTTCATTATAAAATATGGAATGCAATTAATTAAGAGCATTTTTTTAAAGAAAAAGAAGACTTGAGAAATAGTCAACTGTTCTGTTTCTTTGTGCCTTTTATTAATTTGGTCAGTTCCTTTGAACTACTTTCTGGCATAAAACTAAAATTGTAAGTAGTATTTAAGAATTTAGCCTGCTAATTAAAATATTATAAGGTTTAGCATTATTCGGCATCTGTAAACTATTAATCAACATGGGCAAACCTCTAACGGTTACCACAAACAAAATAAATCTTTTCTATTCACTTGTTCCGGATATAAATTGCAAAGGCTTTGTTAATATATTATATGGGGTGGACGCATTTTATTATGATATTTACTGATATTTAAAACACTAAAATATCTCACTCAGTAAAAATCCTGCAATAGAAAGGGATACTAGTTTAATGGTCTGCAATGTAAGTTTTAGCTAGTCGTATAAACTATATAAAGCGTGCTTCAGAATGAGTTATTTGTTTTGAGTTGTCTTGAAAGTAGGAACATCAATAGATCTGCAACGTATGGGCGCCCAAGTACTAGCAGTTTGCCAGGATCGATCCGATGCGTACAATACTGACCAATGGACGAGCACCCTAATGCGACGTGAGCATTCCCGCGTTTCTCGAACGTGAGAACAAGCATTGTTTCTATAAGTGCTGCATTTTCGCTGTACCTACTTAATAAGTATTGTGGATTAAACATCTGATTACCTCAGACGAGCAAAATAAGACACTGGTTTTCTTATTATTATCTTTTTATTAACAATTAAATGAACCGTGTGCAATACATCATTTTAATGTCAATTGAGAATCTCCAAGCCTGTTGAATTACGATGTTGCATTAACATTCGCTTAAAATCAATTGCATGTGGTAAATGAGGAAACTATTTCTTAAAAAACAATCCATACACTTCGTTCCGACACTGACTACATCCATATGTCTTACAAATCTGAGATATATAATAAGAATACAAAGCACTTTCGTTTTCATTTTAATAATCATTTGCCAATTTTCCTTACCATTTTATAATCGTCAATATAATAATGTTAGAAGAAATTTTATGGAATATAATAACAATAAATAAATATTTTATTTACATATTAAAAGTTTATCCCCTATCTATTTATCGTCGGGCGTGTCTCTTCAATATACTTTGTTTAACTTTTGGTACATAACGTGTACTAGGTTTAACTTCAATTACACTTCTTTGCTACGATGTACAAAGATGGACTACAGGGGACCAACTCAAGTTTATACAAACTTTTGTGATATTACATAAATTACAGTTCCAAAGAATTAAAATGACTATTCGGCATCGGCTTCATTACCACCGAGTATTCAATGTAGGTTGCAGTGTGTTTGCACAGCATGTCGCTTGTCGTGAAGACAGCAAACAAAACATACATAAACACAAGCATAAAAACACGTAATTACCAATAGAATATGTATTTACAAATTCTTACCACTCGATTACTTATTTTAAGCTTTATTTTAATGTTTCCATTGGTACCGTTTTGTTCCATACATATTACATGTTTACTCTATATTATGATATATCGTTGGGGTATCAAAAGGAAGTTAGACGATATTATCCAAGCATCAACAGTTCATGTCCATGTTGAACCTTATTATTAACGAGTTTTGAACCAATTTAGGTTGAGGAGAGATAAGTACAAAACGTTATAGGTAATTGGTAGGTAATAATTTTATTATTAAAACATTTTATTTTATCTACTTATCTCATATTTGGCAGTAGTGATTTTAATTTCACAAACCGTTTTCGGTTCCATACTACAGTATTACTAAATAGATAATAATCAATATTATTTTAACAAGTTACAACTCTGTGTGGTCATGGTTTACTAATTCAAAATCATTTCAATACGATCGATATTCAATTAAAACAAATTTACAAACATTGATTTTATTAAAAACTAAACCTACAAAATATAACAGGGAACTTATTATTTTATAAACAACTTTTCAAAGTCTCCAAGGATTTATTATAATTAAAGCTCAAATTTTAATGGATACAATGATTATCCATTGTCTATTATTTAACTTAAAATCTTAACGTTTAGCACATTCATTTGGCCACTTTTGGCACACAGGTTTTATGATTATACATTAAAATACATGCCATTTATACATAATATTTTTACAACCGCACGTGTCATAGAGACTGAAAGATACATTCTAAAAACGAGATTCGCAAAAAACTTATACATATAATATTATTCTCTTATCAAACTACAAAATATGAATATGAAATTATCGATAAGAAAATTCGTAGGAAATAAAGGTTGGCAACATGCAATTTTAATCATAAAATTTGGCAAAAGGTGTAAACATGTAAGACTGGGTTCTAGGGAAGGAAAAAACTGAAAAGAAAGAAATATGCGATGCGCAGACGCACCTGTGCACAGTCACAAGCACACCACACTCCAACACGTCACTACGACGCTAAATACATATAAGATTATAATATTGTCTTGGCAAAATCTCACTCCACGAACACTCGTCAAATATTAGCGAGCCGTATATACTACGTATATATAAATTTGATGAAGTTAATTCGTATAATAATATTATTTTATTCATAAAAACACTGTCTTTTGTCCACACGGATGCCAATCAGGTGTAAAATGGGAAGGGGTCAATAGACGGCTGAGAGTCGCGGCAGGGCGGGGGGCAGGGGCGGGGGCCGCCGCGGCAGCTCGGGAGGGGCGCGCTGTTAAATAATGCTCTCCCGGTTCCGCTCGTTGTCCTCCACCGAACTCAGCGAGCTGCCCCCGCAGATCTGCATCTCGATCTCTTGAAGCCTACGTCATGAAGTCAACGTTAGGTTCATCGAAGATCGGTGGCGAGAGAAGATCCTAGAAACGATTAAGATACCTTTGATCCACCTCCCACTGCTGCTGGCTGAGTTTGGCCGACATGGCCGCGTTCTCGGTCTCGACTGTGTGCAGGCGTTCCCGGAGTCGTTTGATCTCGCACTCGAGCACGTCGTGGGAGTCGAGCATCATGCGCGGCGCCAGGCTGCCGGCCGCCACGCTGCCGCCGCCCTGCGCGCTGCTGCGGGCGCTGGACGCACACGACGCCACCGGCGACGCCACGCGCAGAGGACTCACAGATGAACTACAACAACGAACAACCGTCAGACAAGGTACAAGGCAAATGTCACAGAACAGAAATGGGAAACGTTGAAGTGGGGACAAAGCGCTTTAACATCCAGAGCCTTTATAGAGTACAGGATACAATTAAAAAAAAGGAACAAGAATAATCGGTACATCAAAGAAGGTAAGAAAAGAAAGGACCAGTTAGGAGTCTATGGTTACAAAGTTACCACCTAAAAAGCTGGTCCCGGTAGGAAGGCTGATGTGAAGAATGAATAGGTGGTAGTGGTGCTGGTGGAAGTTGCATTTCCTCTATCGGTATCCTCCCACTTGTCTCCACAAGGCCTGGTGTGGATTGGCAACGTCCCATTGCAACTGTAACAGGTATTTGTTTATCACTTCTTACCGCATAGGGAGAACATATTGTTGGAGTCAAATGAGAAGCAAACCTTTTTCAAGCGGAGCCTTCTTGTATTTCTCAAGTCTCTTGACGGCGATGGACTCCAGCCGGACCCTGGCCGCCGGGTACTCCTTCAGCACGTCCCACATGTCCTTCTTGCTCAGCACGAACAGATCAGAGTACCCCACGGATCGTACCGACGCTGTCCGCCGGTTCCCTGTCGACGTGCCATCCACACACTCCGTGCCAAACGGTGCTCGACCCACACTTGTCTCGTTATCTATTTTGGCTTAAGTTCCTTTTGGAAACTTTTATTGTTGTTCTATTATTTATCACCCAAAGCCAAAACAGACGACCAGATCAAAGGATAAGTCGGGACACCGCAAGCGGGAGAAAATTTCAAATATATGCAATAGATTTATTTTAATAGCTGCTGGATCACATTCAGACGGCCAGGATAGAAGACTAGCAACTACCTTTAAATTTAAAAACTTCACAAGGGTAAATATTTCAAATAACGATAAGAATTCATAACAAAGCCATTTCTAAGGTAGATTATTTAGTGCTTTAATAAAAACGAAGCGACAAAGGGGAGAAACCAGTAGACTAACAAAGACAAGATTTTAGGACTTAAGATTAAGCGGCACTACAAACTTTTAAGAGGGTAGGGAGAGAGTTAGTTTTATAAAGTTCTTAAAAATAATCTTATAAGGAATCCTGACAATAATATTCATGCACCAAGAGGTCACGCCAAATATAAAATACTTGGGGAAGATGCAAAGCCATCGGGGACACTGCCTTCAATACAACCAGAGGAGATAAAGCGTTAAAATTATAATATAGAACATGACACTACCTGATAATAAAATCTCTGAAAATAAATAATAAAAAGCGTTAGAAATTAAAATACCATCGCTGCATTAAAAATATGAAAAGCAAAGTTTGTCAATTATTTTAATTTAAAATTTTCAAAACAAATATCATTAAATCTGTGTTAAAATCTATGTAAAAGAAATTCTAAAATATAGCATATTCTAAAAAACTTCAAAAGACGACTGGGGATTGGATTAATCTTTGACTTCATCGAACAGTTTATATTAATGTGTTATTGAAGTCATAGACAATTCTTGGTAGCAGTCAGTCGTTTTTGAAGTGGATGTCCCAAAACCTGTTGTAGTGTGGGGCCGCTCCCTCGGCCTGAGTGCAGCGTCTCCGTGAAATCGTTTGCGAATCAAAACTTTCCAGAACATGATAATACGAGTAGTAATGGCGTGGCGTCTCGGGCCGATATTTACCAAGTTGTTTACCTGCCGTGCCCATGTTCAGAATGGAAATTTCGCCAAAATAAGAACCAGCCTTTAGAGTGGCGAGCACGGTTTTCCCGTTGTCGCCTACCACCTGAAGTTTCCCTCGGTTCACTATGTACATTTCCTTCCCGACCTCGCCTGAACAAGCCAAACATTTCGAATATGTTATATTTCAAAAAAAAGTTACAAAGTGAAGGTTTATTTGTTACCTTTTCTACAAATATAGTCCCCAGGAGAGAAGAGCACGGGTCGCAGCCTCAGAACGAGTTCACACAAAAAACCCGCTTCTGTGTTTTGAAAAATCTCGACCCTGCAAGAAAATGGAAAATTCAAATTGCTAAATTGGAAATGAAAATCTGTCGTTATTTCCGGGAAAATGTTCGCTGTTGACAATATAAATTGCAGTTTCTTTGATAACTTGCACAGTATTTTAATATTCTATTTTCAACATAGTATCAGACATCAGCAAACCAGTTTATATACTCGTAGTGTAGATGTTTTATACACAGACAATAATATAAATACTACACACTAAAATTGTTAACTCTGAAATCAGGTTTTATCTAATTTTAATACGTCTGCTGCCATTTCAGTGTCGTAAACTGAACAAAGATAAACTCGCGTCAAGAACGCAAAAAAACTGTCATTCAGCTACAAAGTTTACGATTCGTCAACGTACACTTTTGCATAATTCATGGACGTAAAAAGCGAATGTTTCTCTTTTTAATTATACAAGCCGGGATATTAAGCTAGAACAGCTACGCTGCATTAACATGGGGGTAAACAAACACGAAATCAGCATCTTTTTTGTGTGGATGATGCTGTTTAAAACGTAGTTTATTTTTTCTAATGTTACCAGCAGGCATTTTTTTTCTGTTTTTTCGTTTTGAATCCCGACAGCATTATTTGTATACGGCTTAGTAACAAAGAGATCTTGTGAGGTTTTTCATCTTTATAAACGTTAGTTCTTTGGCTGGTTTTTATTATTAGTATTTGATATGAATCGAAGCCTAATTGGCAAGCGTTTGATTTTTTTAGTACTTTCATGATGTGATTGTCACAGCAAGATGTGTTTTTCACTGTACAGATATTTATAAACCTTTTACGTAGATCGTTTACAAAATGTTGTACAACAAACCTTTTCAAAGTGTCCAGGTGTACATTGATAGCTATTTCTGCCTTCAGTTTATCCGGCAGGCAGGACACCGCTTTCTCTTCGTCCGAGCACTTCTGTGTCAGCCAGAGGTAGTCGAACCACTTGATCACCTTCACTTGCAGGTGGGTGGGGACCCGTCGCATGCGCATGTAGGTCTTCACGCCGTCTAACTTCGCTGTAACAATATGATAAAGTCAGCAGATGGGCGCTACGTGCTACGTCGTAGCATAATGTAAATAGATTACATTTTAAAAAGATGAAGTTATTGATTGTTTGCCTACAAATTAACTGTGTGTGATTTTCCTAAGTAATTATATATATTTTTTCATATTAATATAATTAACATACATAATATATTGTCTTAGTAGTTGCTTACATTCGGACAATCTTTTGTATATATTACTGCATTTAAATTATCTTTCTATTTACCTCTTTCTTCCTCTCATTACCCACACTACAACAAGTGTGCCAACACTCCCACCCGCGCCTAACCCTAACGCCAAATCGAGACCCCCTCCAACCCGTCTTAAATCTGACATTATTATCATAGTATTTAGTTGATAATCCCGTTATCTGAATATGAAGTTGCGAACTACGTGCTTGTTGTAATAAAGTCACCTCGGTGCCACGGTTGCGCCCGCGGCTAAACTAAATTAAACATGAAACTTCTTAGATGTAACTGTTAATTTCAACTAAATTAAACAGTTTCGCGGATCATACTCGACTTAACTTACCTGAGTTTGAAGATTAGCAGCTCAGTAGTGATTGACGACGCGGATGCAAACAAAACCTCGGTGGTATAGGACGAATTAAAGCTACATTTTAGAGAAGAAGATATCGGTTTTTGACTGCATTTTATTATTATAATATTAAATAGGGGTAAAGTTTGTGACTGTATGTAATTTGGAATTCTATGTTAACAATTTTACCAGTGGAAAGTAATTATATAAAGTGTCAGTAATTATATTTCATGAATAAACTTTTTTGACATTAGGCTTCTGACAAACAAATGCTTGGTAAAAAATGTATTTTAATAAATATAAAATAGGAAAATTTGAAACATGCATAAAAAGTTATCGTTTAAATTATTCTCATAATTACAGAATATTGCAGCATTAGCTAACATGAATTTTAAAATATGCGTAGAATGTTTAAGAGAATGAACTCCCGTTATGTTTATTAACTTTTTATTAAATGAGTTTATAATTAAGTAAATGAGCTCTTAACGTTGGAGCACCTTTTAAAAGAGATTGCTTTTCTATCGTCAGGGTTCCTTTAATCTAAAACTTATTTACATTTTACTTTTACTACACTAGTATATTGTAACCTAAAAAAATTCTGATTTCTCCAAAACATGATGTACTTAGCATATACCTTATTATGTGCAAAATTGGAAGATACAAAAGTCGTTCTTACTTCTAAAGCAGAAAAACCGAGCTATATTTGTTCCATAAATAACTATAACTCCAGTGAACAAAGCCTCATTTGACGCAATATCTGTCAATCGTGAATGCTTCTGCGTCTGAAGCAACACAAAGACTGTCAGCGTGTGCTAGAAACAATCAACACTCGCAATTAGTACGCTCTCCTTTAAATAATACAATAATAATGCTAAGAGACATCAAAAAAGCAACATAAATACGCAGCTATTTCGCATTTCAGGCCGAAACAGAACATTTCGAGTGGACATTTTAAATTACACTCCAAAAAACAGAATGAAAAACGAAACGAAAAATAATAAAATTTAAAATCGTTGAGCTGACTGAATTTTGTTTTATTCGATCGTTTTTCACATCCTAACTTTGTCATAAATTCTGTTTTGCTACATAAAATATACGCGCCAGAGCAGCATGATGTGTCATGGGGTTAAACACTACTTTTTCACTTCCGATGGCGTTTTTACTTTGATCAATTGCTACTATTTACTTTTGTGATAACCCTGGAAATTATGCGAGAATTTGAGAAACGAAGTTGAAAAAACAGTTGCTTACTTGTCGAACACGTCATTGTAGCGTGACCACATGAGTAAAGAAACTGAACAGAGACAAAGCTACATACGAATGCGCTGTGACAGGTACATCACTACAAGTGCAACGCGTGTGTGTGCGTGACCACTGGCCGCTTGTCACGTATGAGCCGAAACCACTTCAAACTAGATCAGCCAGTGGTCAATCTCAGGGCGTGCAGGCGTGACGCGACGCTCGAACGTTGTGCGTGTTTTGTTTTTGTTTTCGAATTTCTCACATAATACGTAGTAATACCACATGAGTAAAGAAACTGAACAGAGACAAAGCTTCTAAAGAGCTAGCAAAATTTATACCTATTTTGGTAGGGTTGGCACAATTTTTTTTGAGTGGTAGAGTCTAGCTGTAGGCTCTGTCTGCAGCGATTGCTGGGCTGACTCGACCGGTGAAATACCACCGTCGCACAGGAAACCGACGTGAAGTAGGAACGATGTTCCTGCGTTTCGTTCGGTGAGTGCGGTATCCGGTGCCCAATTTTATTTATTTATTTATATATTTTCTTAAAGGTCAGCAACACACCCCCAACACCTACAGTGTTGAGGGTAGTCATGGGCGGCGGTGATCACTTACCATCAGGTGACCCGCATGCTCGTTTGCTACCTATATCACATAAAAAAAAAAAAAAAATTGAATAAATTAAAAATATAAATGTACTTTTTTTTCAAATTTTTTATTAAAATAGGTTTTTTTTTTACAAATTACATACTCTAAATATATTTTTTTTATTACTTTTGGTTTTTAATAATTTGTTGTGTCTTTTAATCGAATGATAAATTCTAAATCTAATATAAAGTTTTTTCAAATAAACCAATGGGAAACACTCACATGGCATATGAAATGTACAATCTTGCAAACGTGCTAATATTTCATTACCAATATTAACATTTTTAATATGAAGATCAAAATATTCGCGAAATTTTTGCTCAAGCAATTCAACAAATTCAATAAAATTGTCAGGAGGTATTATCAAAAAACCTGATTTCACACTACCTTCATTAAAGTCCTTATAATGGCAAAAAAAAGAATCTTTTCCTATATTTTTAAATACTTTTTAAAAACTAAAACAAAAGTATTACTACGTATTATGTGAGAAACTCGAAAACAAAAACAAAACACGCACTACGTTCGAGCGTCGCGTCACGCCTGCACGCCCTGAGATTGACCACTGGCTGATCTAGTTTGAAGCGGTTTCGGCTCATACGTGACAAGCGGCCAGTGGTCACGCACACACACGCGTTGCACTTGTAGTGATGTACCTGTCACAGCGCATTCGTATGTAGCTTTGTCTCTGTTCAGTTTCTTTACTCATGTGGTAATACTTTTGTTTTAGTATTTGATAGGTAGGATAGGTTTTTTGATAATACCTCCTGACAATTTTATTGAATTTGTTGAATTGCTTGAGCAAAAATTTCGCGAATATTTTGATCTTCATATTAAAAATGTTAATATTGGTAATGACATATTAGCACGTTTGCAAGATTGTACATTTCATATGCCATGTGAGTGTTTTCCATTGGTTTATTTGAAAAAACTTTATATTAGATTTAGAATTTATCATTCGATTAAAAGACACAACAAATTATTAAAAACCAAAAGTAATAAAAAAAAAATATTTAGAGTATGTAATTTGTAAAAAAAAACCTATTTTAATAAAAAATTTGAAAAAAAGTACATTTATATTTTTAATTTATTCAATTGTGCCAACCCTACCAAAATAGGTATAAATTTTGCTAGCTCTTTAGAAGCTTTGTCTCTGTTCAGTTTCTTTACTCATGTGGCGTGACCACGGAATTTAAAAAAAAATTACAAAACTTTGAAATATGAAATATAAATTAATAAATGTGTTATGATCCGTTTCAATGAGTTTAATCTCTAGTAACGATCGCTAAATCTTAGAATCAATTATTATTTATTCGTATGTTTTTTTTTTAGTTAGAATATATCACTGCAATATATATTTGTAACAATGAAAATGTAGTTGGAACTGGACTAGACCAGAAAATATAGAGCAGTCTTTTGAAGCTAGAACATGTGAATCCCGATATTTTAGTGAAAAGTGCAGTGGCCCACTGCAACCATACTCGTATGTGGGTCACTATTGAATGGGAACTACTAACGCTTCTTGTTTCTGCGTCATACATTCATACAAATGCTAGCTCTCACAGTTCCAAACAGACATTTGTATATTGTCTTGAACCACATATTTATGTCATTGTTCCATTGCTATTCAGTAAAGCATTCCATTAATTAACAAAAACAATTTCACGCAGTTTTCCAATAAAGCTGTATTGTACGCTTCGAAAGTGTGTTTATTTTCAAATATTCATAACTTTTATTAAAATTTCAAAAATCCGGACACGTCGATTAATTCGCAATATTTCACTTTAAAATGAAAACCTGTTTCGATGATGACGTCACTGCTGCAAGGAAGGTAATTCATTATCATACTGATTGAACACCAATGAATTGAGTTCGAAGCTCAAAAATAAATGTTCAATATGTTTTTAAACGGAATTTTCTTCATTTGTTTTTCATCGATGAGTAAGTAAATATACCTACAAAGGCGTACTATGTATTGAATGAAAAATATATATACAAAAATAGAAATACATTTTCATTTTATACGTTTGTAACCACGAGCGTAGTAGATAGGTTTCTAGAAGCCACAGTGTATGTAGCAAGCGGTAGGTTTACGCGGGTATATTTTAGTATTAACGTCAGTAGGTACGTTTGCAGTTAGTAATTCAATCTATCCGACGTCGGCTGAGGGCTGGGAACTGTTTACACAGTAACCTTAGAGATAAACAAACCGAATGTGCAGTCACCATATGTACCTAATGGACTACAGCATTACAGGAAATAGTCCGCTCAGATCCAAATAAAACATTGATATATTCTTACAGATACATGCGATCACTATTGTAATGTCTGTAGCAAATGTTTGTGTTTATATTGTTGATGTGCCTTAAGAACAAATAAATAAACACTAATCCTCAAGCATCAATTTCCTCAATCGATAGAGAAATAAGTTGGATCCCAATTTATTATGGCGGTGTAAATAAATAACCAGTTTACTCGATAACACTCTATTATCAGAACTCTGACCCACATTGGCACAAATTGAATTTTTCGTACCTTTATCGTTTTTTATTGCGATACATTTATTTCGTTTTTTCCCCCTTATCTGCGGGCTTCAGTGCGTTGCCACATGTCAGCCGATCCACGGTAACAAATCTAATTTGCAACGAAAAAGGTTCAACCATCGAGTTGCGGCTAAAGAAATTGCCGAAAGTGCTTTCGTGAATATATTTCAAGGCTGAAAAAATGCTGCCGAATACTTTTGTAATTGCTAGCACACTTACATTTATTTCAGTAATGTTTCCAATATCAAAACTGATTCACACTCAAATATAGTAAGTAGGTATCACTAAAAGTAATCATTCAAAGCCGAGTCAAAAACTTTTATCCCGTCCTTAAATTGCACCAAAAGTCTATTCAAATACCTGGACCGGAATGGAGCAAAATGCATCCATCAATTTGAATACAAACTAGGTACTTAAATCACCTAGACCGTTGCAATCGCTGTTTACCTGGCACCCAGTTCGACGAGGGGTCTATTGAATCGGACCCCCCAAGATTGCCGGAGACGAGGGGTTCTAGAACTTTCCGGCCAACTACGACCGTAGTTGTTAGGCCCATCGTTGTTGACCAAGATTTAGATTGGACATAACTATCGAGTTCCTAACGAGATGGTGGCAAATCTGTCAGATTAATTCCTTTCATAACGGGCCGGGTGCGATCTGAATTACAGATCGAAAACGCCGATTCGGAATCGAGCTTCGAATTTAATTGCTGACACCAAGAATTTTCTGGCATAACATCTCGGTTTATTCCTTTATTGAAATCGGCATGCAATTAGATCAGATATGTATATTTCCTTTAAAAATGTGTTTGTGTTTTTTTATTTTGTTTTATATTTGAATGTAACAGTCGTTTAATTTCTTATCAGTGAAAGATGACATTTAACGAAAAGAAAGTCCAACAAAAACTGTCACCTTTCATGGGGTCATTAATAAACACTGACACTAAACAGCCAGCTAATAGTCAAAGCCCACTGAAGCTAACCGTCATTTTGTCAACACCACCACAAATCACTATACAAATATAGCGACTACCCGCAAACCCCACACGAGCCACGTCCACATAATCTTCTAATTGATTTTGCCGACGCCTGTCACGTAATAAATTGCCAAAACTTGTGATCAGAGAACATCAAATTAGGCTTACCTGGTCGTTATGTTAACTTAACGTAACTTCGCCTCCGTCGGTTGTTATGTAAAGTTGGTATACGTACATGTGTGTAACAGTAAACAGGGAGGAGATTAGAGTTAGCCAAATAGGCAGGCTCTCATTATTAAAGTTGGGAATTAATTAGCAAATAGTGGAGTGTGAGTTGTGGAGCTTGAAGAAAGGATTAAGAGGTCTTAGTGGGGAACAATGGTGGAGTCACTAACGTTATTTTAATATTAATGTAGATATAATTAGGTATTATGTAGCATAGTGTAAATTGTAGTTAGTTTTGCATGAAATACAAATTCTTTGAAAAGAAAGAACCAACATTTTTTTCTCTTCTTAAAAAAATAGGCACTCCATTAGAATTTGTCAAACGCGTTGACATAAGTTCTTAAGTACCAACAGGCTTACTGGTTCGGTACACACATAAATATTCCTAAGGAAACAAAATACTTCACAGATTTATTATTAGCTTATGGTGAATTATTCCGCGGCTTACGTTAGACAGTAAATTTACGTTTTTCAAATCCCTACTTTGAGCAAACGCTCTTAGGTGTATTAACGCTAACTTGGGGTAAGCCACGTGGAGTAGGTAATTTTAGACGCGAAGGTTATGAGGTAATGAAGTGTTTAGTGGTAGAAGAACAGAGGTGTCTACGACGCTTGTATTGTATTGTGTAGCACTTGTAGCGTGGAGTTAGGTAGTGTCAGTTTGACAGTGACAGGTGTGGGTGGCGGACAGACAGCGGTGTCGCGTTGTTGGGCGCGTGGAGGCTCGGGCGGATCGATGAGGAGGACGCGCGGGACGCCCCCCCAGGGGATGGGGGACGCGCCCGACTTTCGCCAAGCTATTTATAGCATTCAAGCCGCTGACCTATTTCGCTGCAGCGCCGCCGAGGAAGGTCACGGATCCAGCGCTCTCTGCCGTCGCGGCGCCATTGTTTTCTCAACCGAGCTGCAGTACTAATTAAAGTTGTTGACACTTTGCCGGTTTCTATCTGTGTTGTGTCTTATCCCCTTTCGATTGATTTGTTTGGTGTTGCCGTTTTAGGCTCGTCTCTTGTTTAAATTTCGTGGCCTGCTGATCGTTTCGGAGTAGGGTGATCGTTTAGCGTGTGTAGCACGTAGAGTTAATACGTGATGCTGGTTAGTCTGTGAAGTGACGTCGGTATTCGAGGAGCTGCCCTTTGTGTAGACGACCTTTCCCGTGAACTCACAACCTCGTGAACATTTATTATGAACTACCCGAGCAATGCAACAATTCTTAAAACCCTTTCTGAACCTTTTTAAAGGTTAACGGTACGTATGCTGAAGTCGGTTAGGCAAAAGTAGGTATTGATTCTCCAAAAATATTTCTTAAGTTCTTGAAAATTATCCGACGGTGTCTATAAAAACGCCCTACATGAATAAGAGTTTTTTTTTTCATTTTACTGCTCTACTCTGTTTTTTAGATTGTTGCATTGCTCCCATACCTATCATATTTGTTTTTTTTTCGCGCAACTCTTCAATCGAAAAACATTTTAACTGCCTATTTTTTTTATGCTGTGCTTGTTATAAAAATAGATTAAAGCTGGAAACGCGTACTTTTAATTATTTTAAATAATCATATCACTTCGCACTTGCTAAAATTCAAATTTTAGTATTGAATCAAAGGAGTTTGTGGATGGTTTTATGTACCCAATCACGCTACACAACTACCAGGGTATGAATGAAAATTGGTATATGAATAGACTATGTCATAGAAATACACAAAAAGCAAAACTGCGGTACAGCTGGCTCAATCAATTGTAAAATATGCAAAAAACCGCGGAAACATCGATGGCCATTGGAAATATCTCATTTACACCACAGTCGTATCGTGGCATCCTTCTCTAAACAGATATTATATTTTGTAAAATTATGCTCAACATATGCTCAACATGATTTTACTGCGACAGGACCTGACATCTTATCACCAATGAACAAATATTGGAGAAAGCTGCACATTTTTCTTAAAATATACCAAATGTATAAATAAAAAAATTAAGCGTTTCATAGTTTTGAAAATTTTGTAGAAAGGTGGATTTATACGGGAATAGGTCTGCAATTTATTTGAATTTTAGTTTAATTCAATTAATCATAGAAGTTACTTTATTTTTTTCCGAGCATTAATTATCCACTTTCCTGCAGACAAATGTTTTTCTTATCTCTGCTTACAGTTATTTATTTCTGTTTACTTTGTTTCGAATAATTTTCAATTTCAAATTCGCCCCAGGGGCACAACGGCCTTCGTACGGAAAACAATGTCAGAATTTAGGAAACGACAAAATAAACACAAACCTTCAAATTACTAATTACGAAAAAAATACTGAGCGTTTTGGTTTTGTTTTGTGACCTATTTCGTATTTGTTGTTTTATGTCGAAATAATGTGTTTGATGTCGAAAATCATATTCTTGAAAGAAAGCCCCAAATTGTTACAAGCTACAAAATAAATCACTTCCTGAAATCTGTATTTCTGATCTATCAATCATCTGAGATGGTTAAATATTTCCATCAAAATCGAATAACGAAAGGGCGATTAACATTTTTGATTGATTTTTAAATTAACCTTTAATGAGAATATTTTGGCAGACAAGCCATTTGCAAAATATTATTCTAAATCTGTGGGTGGTACACGTTTAAATTATTTATTTTAGAACCAATTTTAATTTTAAGGTAAGTTAATTCTGTATCTAAATAATTATACGAACAATAAGAATAGGTCACTGCGTAACATTTTGTGCGCGTCATGAGAAACGACAAAAGAGGAAACTTAACAATAAGCTTTATAGGACGGTAATGACGTTTTTCGGGACAACCTTTCGTAAACACTATCTGGTTTATATATCACCTAATTTCTATAGGATGAAGCAATTCAAGTAAGTGATTGACAGGCTGACAAGCTGACTAGACTGATATTTGTTGGATAGTTCCGTATTAAGTTCCATTATTTTTTCCAGAAGGTAAATAATTTTCACACTATACATTTCGGACATTATATTGCCTACTCAGTTCTTAGTGCGTTAAAAAACCTACTTTCCAAATTTAGCTTTCTTGACTGTTGATTTAGCGATACTTTAACAGTAATTCAATATACGTAAACGTATTTAAAAATATACAAGCGACGCCCTGCGGTTTCATTCGCATCAGTCATTGAAAAAATATTGAAAAGCTATTTTGATATTTGCGTAACTTTCACCATTTACACCGCGCACCATTTTTTGGGTCAACGACATTTCGGACACAAAAAACTCGGACACCTTGGCCAATGTATGGTAAAAAATAATATTAAAATTGAAAATCCATACATTGGCCATTTTTTTCCCCTTTTTGTCATTATTCCTCCGCTCCTATTAGCGCCAGCTAGTTACTGCGTATGCATACTTACCCTGGAACTCCTTCCTGGCGGTGCTGACGGAGGTGACGATGTTGGCGACGTGGCCCAGCACGGTGGCAAACAGCATCAGCCCGAACAGCAGTTGGGCGATCACGAACACGTACTCCCCCTTGCTGCGCGGCCGAGGCAGGTCCCCTGGACAAATCATTTTATCTGTTAGCGGTAAAACAAAAGTAATCGGTAACTGGACATCCCTAGCATTCGATGGGCATCACTGGTTGGCGTCACTGCCGTTGGGCGCGGATTTGGTATTGAATCTAATGGCGACATGTTGTATTTTCTACTTATTCATATTAATTAAAGATATGTTTAATCTGAAGCCCAATAAATATTGTTACTTTATAGTACTAATCAAGTAATATACGA
Organism: Emmelina monodactyla; assembly: GCA_916618145.1. NCBI lineage: Eukaryota > Metazoa > Arthropoda > Insecta > Lepidoptera > Pterophoridae > Emmelina > Emmelina monodactyla. Next base: position 5,206,247 of record OU745304.1, on the reverse strand, counting down.
TGTTTCTTAAGTGGATTTTAATCTGAGGTATAATACCTCGAAGTCATGGCCAGTAATAAGTTGTAATGCTATTTAACCTTCTTAGTAAAAATAATATTGGTTTTTGTCGAAAGGTAATCATTGTTTCTCAATGGGTACCCTATTTAACTTCATTACCTACTATACATCGTTATATGTCGTATTCATCCCTTAAGCGTTTAATCGAATGCTATTAAGAATCAGGGCGTATATCCTGCTTCATTCGTATGGCAAATTGTTCTAGCACGCTACGAGTAAACAGTAAAACAAGTTTCCAGCGCGGGGTAAATATTGCCGTGTGGCTTCCGTCGTTTGATTGAAACGAGTGATTTGTAACTCATTGAGGGTGTGTATTACAAACTTTAACATAGAGTGAATCTAATTAAATGATACTCGAGAAGGAGAGCGTTTTTGGTCTTTTCTCGTGAGTGTACACTTTTTTATGTAGTTTTGTTAGTCAATATAAGTAGATAAGCTAAAGTAGAAAATAGCTGTGGCGCATAAACAGGATAAAAATAATATAAAAATAACTCCTTGCTTGTGAATTCAAAATAAAAGCAAATGTGTTTTCAATCGACTGCCTAAATAATAATTTAAACTTTATTACTAACTAGAGGTCGCTCGCGACTCCGTTCGCGTAGAAGTCGGTTTCCCGTGGGAATGCGAAGTTTTCCCGCGGTAAAAAGTTCCCTTAATTCTTTCATACATATATTTTTGGTTTCAAGAACCGTTTTCGCAGCGCACGCAACGGAAGCCCTCAAGGATGAATAATTTTCCCCGTTTTTTTCCCATTTTCCATTATGTCTTCGCTCCTTATAGTTGCAGCGTAATGTTATATAGCCTAAAGCCTGCCTCGATAAATGGTCTATCCAACACAAAAAGAATTTTTAAATTCGAACCAGTAGTTCCTGAGATTAGCGCGTTCAAACAAACAAACAAACAAACAAACAAACAAACAAACAAACAAACTCTTCAGCTTTATAATATTAGTATAGATTAGTATAGATAATTTAACATGTTAAACAAAATAAAGTCAACAAACAGAATATTACTTATTCATAAATAAACGTGCGAACATTTATTGTAATATACTACAATGAGTACTATTTTGTGGCTCATTTCGTGTGTCCAATTAAAATAATGTGTAATTTGAAGCCGGCGGCGCGTGCATCAAAGCTGTGAAGTGAGCTACACTTGCTTGTTTTCGATATAACGAGAGAAATAGCATATAATTAATTACATTTTGAGAGAAATAGCATATAATTATTAAAATGGATACAGAAGGCAATTAGCCTAACGACGGTAAAAATATAATTAAATTGGATTGTACTGACCCGCAAGGTGTGTTTATGAAGTAGATAATGTACAAAAATAGTACAAGGTTCACTTATTAATTTTATAGTCACATAATAAGAGTTCTAAACGTTTCAAAATAAAAAATGTGATGATTTCATTGCATTAAGACTTTTCAGATTGACCAATATGTAAAAAAAAATACAGCAGCGAAATACATTTTCTATTTTTTTTATCACAATACAGACAAGCAAACGTACGTAGTTAAAATATTTTTTTAGATTATTTGTTTGTTTGTTAAATTTAATTTAATAAAGTTGTTTTTCAAAGCGCCATAAATATATTATAAAACATAAATGAATCCAATCATAAAACTATTATATTTAACATTTTAAATAAATAATTCCACCTGACAACATGAAGGCAAACAATTTCCATTTTAATTGCCCAAAAGCGCAATCATAATAAACTCAAATTAAGAAGTAGCTAACTTTATAAAAGTTTTATCAGGCAAGGCGCAGGTGTGAGCCAAATGGATAAGCCAGCGGATGTAAACGAGCGTGAGCCGGCAATCTCAAGTTCACTTCAGGAGGTTTATTCAATTGTAAAACAATCCGACGCGTGCGTGGAATATTAATACTTGAAACATTCTCTTTTTGGCCGGAAAAAACAAATGCAAAGAGGCGGAATTGCTTTTTGATATGTCATTGTAATTTTAATGTCACTGCCCTAGGGAAAGAGTTTCTTGAAATAGAGCCTAAATGTAGTTACATAAGTTTATGGGGCTGTTGCTTAGGCTGTTGTCGCCTCTGTTTAGTAATTTTGCAAGCTTAAACCGTAAAAATGTAATTAGAATAATATTTTTATAACATGCTTTTAACTTAACAAGCGTCAGCTTAATAAAGTTATGGTTAAGTTACATAACTTCCATCGGACAGTGTTAAGTTAAAAGGATCATATTTGCGGAGGGAAGTGATATCACAAAGATACGGAGTAAAGAAAGCGGCGGAGAGCGATCGTCTTTCACCGCTGTCAGCGACAACGGATAGCCTGCTTAGGACGTAAGTCCAGGCGGAGCAATGCGGGGCAATATCGGTCTGTGCTTTTTGAGGGTAACGTAACGTTTAAATAAGGAAAACGTGGGGCTTTTTAAACGTGTTTCATTGAATCTATGTCAAAACTATAAAAATTGTATTTGGAATTTTTTAATTGTAATTACATATTTACGACGCAGAGATAATCTTTATCATTACATAGTATACATCTAAGTCGCTAATTCTGTCTGTTTGTAAGTTTGTCAGCTAACTCCGCCTAAAGTACGTAATGGACCTTTAATTTTAATTTGACTTTCGCCATCTTTTAGGGAATTTATTCATTTAAATTTGTAAATAAAGAAAAACAGAAAAAGTTTCTTTAAGTTAGCTAAAATTCAACTTATCGGGAACAGGTCGCGCAAATTTACACCATTGCGAAGCGTGCGTGGGCGGGTTACTAGTAAATTATAACTTCAAGAGAATGTAAGACTGATCGTGCTTTGTTAGGTACTGTCGTACGTCTGAGTAGGTTATAAAGAATCTTCAAACTTTAATTTTAAAAAGTTGCAATCAAATACTTACTGTGATTAAGCGTCTTTACATAGGTCAAGTTTTAATAATGTTTGTTTACCTAAAGCTGTTTAAACGAATGATATTTGGCTGAATTGATAAATAGTTATTGGATGCGGTGAAGGCGGAAGTTCGCATTTGATAAAGTTAGTGCATGAAAAAAAAACTTTGATACAATTATTATTATGTGTGACAATTTTACTAAATACAAAATATATTACAGCCATAGCATATTTTAACATGGAAAAACATTGCATATATGTAAAAACTCCCTGTTATAGCGTATGTCGCTTACTTTTATAGCTTCCAGTGGTCACGGACACTATTCAATAACTAACTACTATTAGTTCCGAGATATTTATTGTGCTGTACAATAGAGATTTAATAAAATGAAGCCTCGGTTGCTTTTGCGAATGAAACTGTACAATTAACTAGGAGCCGGGTTTGTGTCGCCAACAATATTAATTAGTCTATGTTGAATTGCCAATTACAAAAATTAACATGAGTATTTAACAATGAACATTATGGGTCAATTTTAGATTGAAATTGTGTATTGACTTTGAATGACGTAGAAACAATTAACATCTGATTGTTAAAATGGTTTGTGAATGATTGTGTTATTAATTGTTTTAAAATATTTAATGGAAATTTATCAATTGCTCGAAGTTTATTAATTTTACTCATTATATCTGTAACAGCTAATAAAATACCAACTTTTAAACAATAAATTATAATGACCCATTTAATAATAAAAAGTTAGCAAAATATTTTAAAAATAAATAAGTAAAAACTCAAAATTATAAGTCAAACTTATATTTCTTTATAAAATCAAAGCTACAAAATGTAATAACACAACGACAATATTTCATAGAAAACGATCGAAAACTATGACTTCCATACAAAATATGAAGGTGTAGAATTTTAAGAGGTTCTTAACGTTAAAGAATTTAATATGCGACGGTGAGCTCAGGCCATTATGGCTTGCTACGTCACACTCGCGTCCCCTGACTTGCTTCGTGTGCACCCTTATAAAGGCACTTTACACTTTGTAATAACCTTTATATTGTGGATGTAAACGTGGCAAATAATGTATTAGAAGCTGATGAATGAATAATATGAAAATTATAAATTTATTCAGGTACGGGTTAACTACGCTATATATTCAAGTTGCTACTTTTAATGTTGTTCTTAAGATTCATAATTTGATATACACTAACGATTCATTTTACAGTTCATTAACGGTTAAAAATTTAACCTTTACCTACCTAATTTTAGTAATAAGTTTCCAACGCCGTGGTTTATTTGCTATCATTTCCTCAATAAAATCGAATAAATCCGCAACCTCCAAGAAAATAAATTCACAGCACACCGAACCTCTTTTGAAGAAACACCTCGATTCATTCCTAAATGGAACTTGATAAAGGGATTTTGAATTCTTTTGTGATCATGAAGTATTTATTAGTTCTGCACTGAAACGCTTTTACCATCCGCGTCGCTTGCCCGTCAATCGAATAAAAAGAACGCACTAGGAAAAGAATTTAATAATACACCTACATTGCTTGTTGCTTGCAGGTACAATTAGTCAAACTTGCACCTCGAAACATTGTAACAATTAACTTCAGCTGTGACTAATAATAATTGCTTCCGAAATCTATCATAACTTAGGCTTTACAGTGTATTTCAGTGGCAGTTGGCAGCGAGTACGGAGCGCGGCGGAGTGCAAGATCTCGCTGTCACCCGGGCTGACAGCCGGTTAGGAAAGATGCATAAACGTGGAATATTCTAGAATTTCTGGAAATTTAGCATTGGAGCGTGGTTTGAGCTCGTGTAATATATACGGTGAAATATGAGAACTAAGTTCTATAGATAGACAACAATGTTGCAATCATGGCCATTGACTTCCGCTGTATATAATAATTGTTGCTCTCAAATTATTTACAGTGTATCTCAGTGACAGTTGGCAGCGAGTACCGGGCGCGGCAGACTGCAAGATCTCGCTGTCACCCGGGCTGACAGCCGGTTAGGAATGATGCATAAACGTGGAAAATACTAGAAGTTCAAGAAATGTAGTTATGGAGCAAGATTTGGGCTCGTGTAATGTATAACTTACTTAAATTATTAATGCGAGTTATAAGTGTTCCTTTCCACGCAAAAAAATACGAAACGGATTTGGTTGAAATTTTGTATAAGTATGTTTTTGTCTTCCTGGAATAACATAAGGCGATTACTTAACTTTCGCGGGAAAAGCCATTTACCGGAAAAATAGTATTTTAAATTATACAAGCTTTAGCCAGTGTATCTCGCACGTATTACTAACGTTGGTTGCATTGATTGATTAACTACGTGAAAATATTTTAAAAGTACACATTGATGGTATTTACATTAATTTAGTTATAAAGAAATCGTCAGTGCTCTCTATCAGTTAGTAAATATACAGATTCATGCGAATACGAAAACCTAATAGTGGAACGTACAATAAATTGAATGCTGATTGCTAGTATTGAAACATTTACACCTCAGCTATTGGGAAAAAATATTCGAAGCTCTCGCACTATCAAAGGTAGGACGTGTGTCAATATTAGTGCCAAAATAGACCGTAAATGTCACAAAGTTTTTATTACTATGTAACTTCGAAAAAACATTTATATGTATTTTATTTATAAGATTATTAGTATACGTAACAGCCAAATACGGCTTTCAGTATTTAAAGGTGAATTAAAGTTTTAAAACTGTGTGATTCAGAAGTGACTGTTTAGAATTATACTCCAGTCAAACAACGGCAATCGATATTTATGATGGAATTTAGGTTTGCAAGGGCGGATCCAGGGGGGGGGTCATGGGGGTCATACCCCCCCTCATGGCTGGGTCCAGGACCTACATGGACCACAAATTAAGATGGTTAAACATAATGTTTTGTGACTGACCACTACTACGTGACCCCCCCTGGAGCCAAAGCTGTATCCGCCCATGGGTTTGCTTATCGTGATTAAAGCATCGTATATAAACAATGATCCCAAAAAACTTTCTACTATTAAGTTTAAATTGAATAACTACTGAGTACCTAACCTCTATATATACGTAAATACTTAGTTCTAGCCACAAATGTTCCTCTAGAGATCCGTGCTTAAACACCAAAGTTTTAATAGTTATACTTATAACCGCGTTGAAGCAAGTTTCCATACAATTGCTGTGAATTATTTGTATACGTCGACGTTGGACTAGATTTTTGTTAAGAAACTACTCGGCATGCAAACAGGCATGTGGAAGTTAAGGAACTTTGAATGAGCAACTAGTGACCGAATAAACACGGCCAGAATTACTTAACTTACAAAGTAGCGCTGCAACGGACACGTTATTACAAAGTTATATAAACACTGGCGAAGCTACTTCACTATATAAAAATATTTGAGTTTTTAAAAAATACAACAGGATTTTCTAAAATTTTAGAAACTTTAATTTTTAAAATAACGTTATTTTTTATAAAGAAATTTTAATTTGGTATGTTCTCGATGTAACTTGATGTAAGATTATGATAAAAACTAACACTATGAAAAAACTATAATAACATACAGGCAAAAGTTTATTATTTCAAACATCCGAACACCATTACGAGATTATTCTCACCGCATCACAGTCCCTATTGGCAATATATAAATAACAGGGCTATCTTTCCTGTAATTATCTGTGTACTGTATAATCGGGAAATGTCCCCGTCCGCAGTCGCCCGTAGCCAAGTTAAAAACAACAGGGCATTTAACTACGCGCGTGGAGAAAGCGTAACAACTGAATTAAGTTGGATTAAAGTGTGAAAATAAACTTAGTAATCAGTGAATATGTTGTGAAATCAAATAACTGCGAATAAATACTGTGGTTGACTAATAAAGTTTGTTTTTCGTAGTCATGGCGGCCGGTCTCAATATTCCTACTAAACTAAAAAACTTGGTAACTGGAAACCGCTTGTTTTGTTTTTGTGACGTGTTAGTGTCATTTTTATATCAACAGCCATGGATTAAGTTCACAATAGTAACACAAATAACAAGGCGGCAAAGGCTAGTGGAATACTGTGATTGGCCGTTAGTCTAATTCGTAAGCCGTAATTGTTGAAATATATTTATTTTGAATTTGATATCCATTTCTACCTACTCAAGTTTATATTTATTTACTTTTTTTATTCTTTCCTTGACAACTATACGTTAAGTTAAAAATAGCTAACAATACAAACCTTTTTCAGATATTAGATCTGCTTAACGAGGTCTTTGAAGCTTTTACCTCGCATGGGTCCTCGACTATACTATAAAAGGGATTGAAGGGTTGACCCTATTGACTTAATTTAATATCCCATCCAATTATGAAGGGTTCTTTTAAGCCCTTGTAATCAAACGCCACACACTTTGGCAGAGTTTAACTGGAATCTTGCAAAGAAAACAAATGAAATCGCGTCATAAGCTCATGAATTATGCAAAGATAAAGGTCGATATTGAATGTTATGGATCATAGTTTCTATATAAATTGAGTGACTAAATCGTTATGTATGATGTTTATATGTATAGTTGTGTGTATAGTGTTATAGAATTATGTGAACGCGTGGTGTTATAAATCTATTAGTATAGATTAGAAGAGTTTTTTTTGTTTGTTTGGTTGAACACGCTTATCTCAGGAAAACTTACACGTAATAATTACACACGTCTCTCTACTAATCTAGCCTGAACCTGCCAGTCGTCCGTCCGTAACTCAGTATCATGTTGTGCATCGATCAGGGAGGTAAACTGAACCGCAGCCATACATCTATGTTGCTTACACTTTATGATATACACCACACGACAGTCTACTAACACTTATCCCACTGACTAAAAGGAAGGTACGTTTAAACTTTTAATCTTTGAAAAACATTCCCACAACAAAACTTTCACAAAAAAAAAACTATTTTCTGTCACGCGTTCCTAATAAATCTAAATCTCCAAATTCAATCCCCTTAAAACATTTACTAGTCCAATGTATTATATACGTAGTCACCTGTCAGTTACTAATCTTCATAAATAATATAAACTATTTAAGACTATATCAGTATACACCTGTGAGTAGTATTCTTGTGTTTGTATGTCGGCGCCCGCGCCGGTCCTCGCGTCGATGGCGCTCGAGCCACTCTACGCCCGCGGTTTTATCTCTTCAACACTTCGCGTCGAAAACACCCACTCAAAGCGAGATGTCCTTAAATGGACGGTTATCTACCGTTCTTCGGTTTGAAGAGTTAATTATGGTTTTAAAGTAAGATGATTTTAAAAGGTTTATTTAGAATAAATATTTGCGTTGTAGAAATGTTTATTATTTTTTTTGTGAACTATAAAACATAAAAATTGATTTAATTCACTATGTTATCGTTCTTTCAATTTTGTTGATTTTTATAAAATTGGGCTAATCATTTTGTTTAATTTAGAAAGTATGTTCGAGTCCTACTATGTAGATTGAACACGTATTTAAGTTCAATTAAAAAAAAACGTTTCATATATAACGGTACCTACCTAAAATCGAAAATATACATGTCTCCAACCTAGTTTACTCTTAATCGATGGAACCTTTCTCACCGCCAAAGCAACACAATTATCTCAAGATGCCAAAGCCCCTATGATCAGCAGATCCATCGGGCGACTAATCTCTGCACTAATCTGGCAGGTTCGTCTCCGTAACTCAGCATTATGTTGTGCATCGATCAAGGTGTGACCGCAACCATACATCGGTGCTTACGGGTTGTATATGAAAGTGATCTGCATCTTATACAAAAACATTAAATTTAGTCGGAATTATTTTATAACAAACTAGTTGTTCCGCGGTTTCGTCGAGTAAATTAGAGAAAATCAATTGAAACAATGATTTTCGCAGCGAACGAAATGACTTTCCGTTAAGCAACAATTTTCCTTACTGTTTCGCTCCTATAAGTCGTAGAGTTACTGAGTTTATATATCGCTTTCCACAGTAAAGGGATTATTCAACACAAAAGTTTTTTTTCTATTCAAACCAGTAGTTCCTAAGATAAGCGCGTTTAAACAAACAAACAAACTCTTTAGTTTTATTATATTAGTAAAGACTAACATAATTATTAGAGTTCTCAAATCGTAATTCGAAGTATATAACGATTTCTACAAATAAAATACCCTTAAATTAAAAATATAAATTTTAAATGCATTAAGAACTTATTTTTAAGGACATTTCCGTTGCCATATGGCTTTAATTAAAAAATATGTTCTCTGCTCTAACTAAAACAGTAGTTCAGTAGTGTATTAGATATTGTTGTCTACGTAAACTATTTCTTGTATATGATGTAGATCGCCTTAGCCGACAATACACCAGTCACCTGCTGTCAGCTACAAGATGATCCGGGCGTGTTGTGTGAACACAGATTATGGAAGTTAAACACACGCCGATGCAGCAGAGATAGCGAGTGTGGTGGGGGTAGATCATTTTCGCTAAATAATGGGTTTGTGTACGCTGCGTTAGTCAAATATGGTTGGAAGTTAATATTTAACTCAATGGTTTGTAGGAGTAACCCATGTATAATAAAATATATGCAATAGTGGCCGCCCGCGTGGAAGTCGGTTTCCCGTGGGAATGAGAAGTTTTTCCGCGATAAAAATATATGTTAATAAAATCCGTCCAGTAGTTTTTACGTGAAAGAGTAACAAACATCCATACATCTAACATACTCACAAACTTTCACGTTTATAATATTAGTAGGATACTGTAGGTACATACGTTTTAGGTTTACAAAACAACGACAAAAGTGACAATAGCAATTCTTAAACACCGGTTTTTCCGAGTTAATACATTTCGACAAATTATTGTTAAAACAAAATATAACGGGTGGAAAAAGACCACTTCCGAAGCCTGAAACCATGTATTCTTGAGCCTCAATAGTAAATTCACTAGCAGTATACCCAGAAAACTCAATTTAAAAAAGTTATTAAGGATTGAAAAGTCATATTCGCCGCTTGAAATCATCGCTCACACATCAGCTGTCGGTTCAGCTGCGATTATTTACATTGCAAATTAAATTAAAACCCTATTTAATTTAAAATCATCGCAAAATCTGATAGTATTAATGCAATTTCGGAAAATTAAGTAATTTTTTTTATTTTATTTTTAGTCAAAAAATTTTTTTTTGCTCAAAACGTAACCAGTACCCCTCCAGAAATGCCCAGTTTTTGTTTTCGGAAGCAGTTCTTATATACCCAGTATTTAAACTTGCTTGTTTTTTTTTTAATTTGCGATTTAGCCAAATTTCGTTGCAAAACTTAGCAATCTGATAGACAGAAACGTACACACATAAGAACCACAATGACATGGACAACTTGTTTATTTTACTATAGATAGATAAGATATATTTAAAGCCATTATTACGGAATAATTACACAACTACATCTGTTTATCTCATTAACATCATGATTGGCACATACAATCATGCCTGATGACATTTCCTGCCCTCTCAACCGAGATATGATTACAATATCACGTGATATTAGCCAAATCAGACGTTAATTTACCTGACATTCGTCTCTCGAGCGAGAACCTTCCAATTAACTGTCAATTATCACGCTACGTAAGTATCGCTGCGATAATCATGAAAATAATTTATTTTATTAATAGCCATATTTGTCTTATACCTATTTCTGTACAATAATCTAAAGTGGCATTCGACGCACATGCTTTTTAATATTCAGGCAAAATATAGTTTTTTTTTTTTAATTTAGGGCAAATAAAATGTTCTCAAAAGATTATTCCAAAAAATATTTTTTTTACGATTCATTTCAGCAATTTTTTTACAGTAGGTAGGTATACAACAAAAATATACATTTTCAATTTTTTAAGTAATTTCTTAATCCAAAAATACAGATTATAAAACAGTAATATTTTATAATCATACCGCGCTGTTTGATTCGAAAGAAACTAAAGAACTACCGTGTAGATTTTTGGTAATTTTTGTTTCTTTTCAAACCCAATTTGCACTGAAAACAGCATATTGAATGAAGATCGTTGTTTACTATAAATCGCCTACTTATACCCAATATCCGCTAAAACGAGGCTTGAACCAACATGGAAACGATTTCAAGGAATAAGTAAACTTGCTGGTATAATGGCGTAGTCCGCAGTTTGCGCGCTTTGCTACGGTTCTGCTGACGTCATCGGTGCTACGAGGCTCGCGTAGCAGCTATGCAGTTAAAGTTAACGCTTATTTTATACGATATTGTTTTGTTTGTGTGCGTGTTCTGTCTACGTGTGTGCTATCTTTATATTTTACTTTAGTTTTATGACTTAATTATACAATTAAAACATGCATACAAATGATAAATAGTAAAGTAAGACAAGGACTCACCTATGGTCGTCAACGCCAGGGTACACCAATAATAACTTTGTAGATACTGTTTCACAACGTCCGCCGTCTCAGTGTCATGAAACACCCAGTTTTTACTACCGAAACCATTGTTTTTATATATTATATGGTACAAGCACCCGTTCCAATGGAATATCACTAATAAATAATGAATTAAACTGGTCGATCTAAATAAGTTTGGATAGTTCGTGTGCCGTTCCGTTCTGTCCATGAACGCCCAGAATCTGTATATCTTGACGAGTCGGAACGATCTGAGTATCGAGTTGAATCCTATGGACAGGTATAGGAAGTCCAGCGGTAGGAGACACAGGCAGTCGATGTAGAAGGTGGTAGAGTTCATGTAGTGTGTTCGGAGCTTCGCGGAGTCGGTTTGTAGGACCCCGTCCTCGAGGTAGCCGGTTCGGAAGTGAAACAATATGTCCGCCAGGTACAAGAAGTCGGAGAAGTAGTCCAGACAGAACCACACTATCAGCGTTTCACCTGCAACAAAAGCATGTGTTAGTAACTAATAATGGCGTATACGACCTCTGTGGTGCAGCGGTATATATACCGGACTGCTAAGCGGAAGGTCCCGGGTTCGATCCTCGGGTCGGGCCAATTTCGTCAAAAAAGATTTTTCAGAATTGACTCGTGTCTGGGTGTAACTAGGTTATCCGCTAGTCCATTGTGTGGTACCTATAGTACAAGCTCTGCTTAGTTTAGGGCCACACAGTTGGTGTGTTAGTCTGGAGATTTATTATTGTTATTATATTATTATTAATGGCGTAGTAACAAGATGCGGCCTAAGCAATTTGTGAACAACATTAATATAAACTAGTGATCTGATTGAATTTTACATGCTTTACCATGTATTCAGATTACTCAAACTAATAACTGCTGAAATATATGTTACGGCTAATACCCGAAGTGCGGCTACACCTAGTTTTAGCCGGTTAGAAGTGTTTTTTATATGGAAAACTCTAAAAAAAATCATACCTATGTATACAAAAACTGGCTTCAATCATGAGTCGACGGAGTCCCGCTATGCGGGACTTCTTTTTCTGTGTGGTATCAAAAAAGTAACCTAACTAACCTAATCTATTGATGTTCTAACCGGCTAAAACTAGGTGTAGCCGCACTTCGGGTATTAGCCGTAACATATATACCACGTCGCACAAAACAAATCTCACATATCATTCATAGTGGCCGCTCGCGACTCCGTTCGCGTAGAAGTCGGTTTCCCGTGGGAATGCGAAGTTTTCCCGCGGTAAAAAGTTCCCTTAATTCTTTCATACATATATTTTTGGTATCTAGAACCGTTTTAGCAGCGCACGCCACGGAAGCACTCAAGGATGAATAATTTTTCCCGTTTTTTTCTTCTTCATATTTTCCATTATTTCTTCGCTCCTAATAGCTGCAGCGTGATGCTATATAGCCTTTTTTAAATTCGAACCAGTAGTTCCTGAGATTAGCGCGTTCAAACAAACAAACAAACTCTTCAGCTTTATAATATTAGTATAGATAATGTCCATAGATGCAGTCAATAATTAGTTTAATTTGATAATAATTTTTAAAATTAAATCTTTAATTCTTATATTGAATCTTTATCTCATAAAAAAACAAATGAAACTCTTGTTGTCTTTACCCTTACATAACACCCTTTATAGTTTACGTTAAAGCACAGCCATCCTTATTCACCCAAGTTTTGTGAATATATCAACAAAAGTAAAGTGCGCATATTTTATTAATTTATGATAGATCTCCAAACAAATTGAACGTTATGAAATACGAAACTTCCTCCAATAACGTTAATTAAATTTTAACTTAAATTAACTGAAACTTTATTTGTCCAATTAGTGTCGGATTCTTTGTGATGTGAAAAGTTCGTCGACGCCACTTTATTTTACGTAATCAAATTTAATTAAAATATTATTTATTATACAGTTATGTAAGGTGTATGTTTTGTTGATAAGAATATGATATAATTCAGTTACGGCCGAAACCAATATTCTACTATAGTTTAAACCTTGGTAATTGGAAACTGCTAGTTTTGTTTTTTGTGACGTGTTTCTGTCATTTCCATATAAACAGCTATCTACCAGTTTATTGAGACGCAAAAACATGGATAATACACAAATAACAAGGCGTCAAAGGTGAGTAGAATATTGGTTTCGGCCGTTAGTCAATTTATGAGACCAGCGTTTAATTATAAAAAAGGTCAATGAAATAAAGTGTTGTGTACTGCATGCCAAATACAACCACATTAAAACCTTAAATAACGTATTTAGCGTCTTACTATTTCTACAGCTTCTCTCAACCAAAATCTAACCATTACCTATCTGACCGCACCTTTCTAGCAATTACGCAAGCTTGTATAATTAGATTTGAATCCAATCACTGAGAAAGAGCCAAGCAAGATTATTAGATAGCTAATTATATTACCACGCCACCTGCACGTTAGACTCGTCGATATTGGTGCAAAACCAATTAATAGAAGGATCCAGATTTCACTAAATACCTACCTTTTTTATAAGACTAACGTGATATGAAAACTAATCATACTTGAACTTTGTTTGTAAATGTTTGAAATATCAAAAGCGTAGTTGAACAGCACAAACTTTTTCATAGTTTTTAGTGTAATAGGTTTACCCGTGCTTATCAATTTAATTTACGTAACTTTGCATTTTATTTTAAAAATAAATAATTTACTAAGCTATAGAATATTTCATATTAAAAAAATATCAAATTCTTTTAATGATTGTGTATTTAAGCAAACCAGACGAATTAATAATAAAAAGTGGCAAGATCCCTCAAAGACATCGTCAGTGGAATAAATCCAAAGTATTATTACAATGTCTTCGAAATTCTCAACTAGGAAAGCTATTTAGCCTGCTAAAGTAATCTCAACCCCCGCGGTGCAAGTTCGAAACACTTTACCAACTATGCAAACGAATACAGACTTTAAAACAACTTACATAAAACTATTTATGCCACGCCAAGAAAAGATTCTTTCAAATTAAGTTCTTGAAGACAATACGATGAATATTGCTTTCTTCAATATTGGTAGACTAAGGATCTTTTGTTGAAAGTTAAAGTAATAATTATCAAAGTAACAGAAAGATTTTAATTTATTAGGCCATCAACTATGATGGCCTAATTAATTAAAATCGATGACTTTGACTACAAAGTCTCCAGAAGTGGTCTACTTTATATGTAAAAGGAGAACATACGAATGTTGCTTTTTTACAAAAATCATATGCGTAGCAGAAGGGTGCAACTTTGTATCTGTCCAAATGAAAAACGGTTCAATATCAGAATACGAACATCCATACAATTCCACACACACGACATATGTATATTGTATGATTCGTATAAAAGCAACAATCTTACACACTCGCTTTATACGCCCGTATTTTCATATTCCATGCACTTGAAGCGTCTCTCAGCGATATAGCGAGATACTCTCGTAAAATGGCAATGATATAAAAATAGAAGAGCTGTATAAACTTTTGACGAGAGTGACTTCAAAAGAGGTCGTATTTAACGGGATATGACGCAGCCAGAAGGTCATAAATACACCAACTCACCTTTGCTAGTGACTTGGGACTATAAATATTAAATACTTGAACGATAACGAAACCCTATAAAGTGGTTGAAAAACGCGCGGCATTTTCCGAGATATTTTTAGTCGGGATCAAGAAAATGGCAGGTTTCTGACCACGTTATTAAATCGCTTTCTTCTCCGTTGAGAAAACAAACTTTGAATTCGTTTTAAGTTATAGTCATCATCTGTGAATTTTATACTCAGGATTTTACGAAAATTAAAATGATTATTTCTTTTAACATTCCAGCTAACCTACTAATATTATAAATGTAAACATTTGTGCGTATGTATGGATGGATGTTTGTTTCTCTTGCACGTAAAAACTATTAGACGAATTTGAATGAAACTTTGCAGTAATATAGGTTATACATCAGAATAACACATAGGGTACATTTTACCGCGGGAAAACGATTTCGACACGGACGGAGTTACGGGCGGCTACTAGTGTTGTCATAAAGTACATAGTCAAACGGCTAAGGCAATTTAAATAAAATGTACCATGTGTAATGAAATTTATAGTCAGTATTTGTTTAAAAAAACGCATAGCTAAACATTATATAAATCTTACCATTGATTTCCTGGAACGCGAACCTATACACGATGACCCACAGGTTGTAGAGGAAGGCGAGGGAGACCACCATGGACCAGTAGTAGCAGAGCCTGCCAGCGGGGTCGAACACGAACGACCAGTTGGGACCCGAGCGCAGCCGCCCGCTCGCGTACGTCGACCGCCGGCGCAGGCCGCCTCGGCTGCCACTGAACAACAATGTATATTGTTAATAACAATGGTATTTGTATAGATTAAACTAAATCAAAAGTAAAACATGTAAGGAATTAGACTGTAACTCATAATACGTGCGAACAAGTAAATGTAAACCAGAAAAGTAAGCGTTTGACTGATACTTTTGCAGCTTCTGGAAATTGTCAATGACTTTGTCCAAATAATCAATGTCAATGTCCAATCCTTCTGTTTTTTAATAAAGATTGCCATTATTAGTAAGGTTTTATCAGCATTTGTCATGAAAATTTCGTTTTTAATATAAATCCGTAGTTTGGCACATACAGACAAAGAGACTGTCAGGTTAATATGATGCTTTTTCTCGCAAAACTACAAAATGTATTGTAATTAAAGCTTACAATGTTTTGGCTTACAAAACAGAATAACACGCTGGAATTTACCATTGCAAAACAGTGTGTATACTATTACTTAATACGAATCCTCGTCTATTTAGAATGAGAGGTTTCAAAAAGTTCCCTTTGAGTAAATTTTAACAAAAATGGTATTAATAAATAAATAAAAAGTTTCAAAATATAATCTCTTATTGGCCACTGTGCTACATATGTTAATACAAATATTTTGGGGGCTCTAACCTACATAAACTATGTCAGAAACTGTTCTTTGAGCTTTGAACTTTCACCCATAATTGATTGCAGATTATATTTCATTTACGAACTTTCCCTCTTTATTATACAGAGTTGCTCAAACGCGAGTGGGTTTCTTAACAAGCCACACAAAGTAGCGCGAGAAGTTCATGATATCAGGTCATAAACTTACTGACATTTAAATGTTGACACAGCTCAATACAGAATTGTTGAGCTATTCTATATTTCGAAGTATTTAGGGGATTCTGTAGATCTCGGTTGATCGTCAGTTGCAGACGTGGCGAAAATACTGTTATTTCAGTAAGCCACTGTTAACAAAGATTTTTTTTTCAATTATTAGTTTACTTTCAAAGAAACTAATACAATTAATAATTTAATTATAAGGGAACAGAGTAACAGAATAGCCCCCGTTCATCTAAAGAGAACGCAATGTTTCATTCAGACCGCATTCTGTTTAGCCGCAGCTCATAATTAACTAACAAACAAATGTATGTACAAACAATGTACAGTCTACTGCAAATATAGTAAATAGTTAGCGAATATTATTATAAGCGAAGGTGTTTGCATTAGCTGATTGTTTGGCAGTTCCGATAGTACGGACTGACGTAACTGCGCCTTGGTAATTGGATACCGCCTTTGTAGGAGCAGGGCTCAGTGAAGGGTCGGACGTCCGGAGCTTCAAGCCTTTAATCCGAACAATTCAACACTCATTTGATTGTGGTTTCGGAAACCACCGAAACCGCAACTTTTTATCGAGAAGTAAGTAAGTAAACGCGGTCGGGTACATACATTGTGGGTTCACTGATTTAATGTACTTGTAATTTAACTTACAGGTCGCTTGATTTACATTTTACCGATATTTCAACGAGAGTCTGTCTGAATGCTATTGATTTTGTTCGAGGGTACGATAGAATTATTTCACCTTCTTTTGGAATGTCTGCCGAGTGCCGTCCATCTGTGAATTTCAGTTGAATGTCGGGTAAATGAACAAGAAACGAACGATAACTCGTGCCAGTAGAGTTGCTCGCTCCCCGCGTGGTTGTGAATCACACTAACTTTAGTTAAGTAAGGTTTAGTTAGACAACTATAGAATAGGGGATTTCATACGATGCATGGCCTTGGACTTTGTCTAATGCATAGATTAGGGAACCAACCATAAAGTTCTGCAAAGTCTACTGCAAAGCTAAAAGCATTTGATACGTTTACATTGTCTGTTACAAATCCCATTCACTTTAAACGGCAGAGTTAATGTTGTTTGTTGTGTGTCTTTACTACTGTGTTTTTGTAGAAATCCAACGCAAGCTAGAGTTATCTTTTGTCATAGTCTTGTTATCATTATAACATAATGTAGATCAAAAATATATGAGCTCTTGGTCTAAGATAATCATCAGCAACAAATTACAAAAATGACTTAAATACATTTTTTCGGCTAGTTACAAGTCAAATTCAATTTTAAGTAGAAGGATTATTTTTCAACATTTTTAGGCCATCTTGCCTCAAAAACGGAAACTTATAGAATCACTATTGTAGGTCTGTATGTTTGTCCGTCATCATCTTTTTTCAGATACAGCTGTTTACGTGCAGCGTGTGCTACTGCTAGTAATACGTTGTATGTGTTACGACTAATACCCGAAGTACGGCTACACCTAGGTTTAGCGGCGTGTGCTACTGCTAGTAATACGTTGTGTACATACAGTAGCTAGTCGCATGCTAGTTACTAGTGCGCGTGTACCTGTCAGTGCCGTTGCAGTGCGAGGTAGCGAGGTGGTTGTGCGACAGGTGCGGCGCGGGCGTGTTGGCGGCGTGCAACGTGTGCTACTGCTAGTAATACGTTGTGTACATACAGTAGCTAGTCGCATGCTAGTTACTAGTGCGCGTGTACCTGTCAGTGCCGTTGCAGTGCGAGGTAGCGAGGTGGTTGTGCGACAGGTGCGGCGCGGGCGTGTTGGCGGCGTGCGGCGTGTGCTACTGCTAGTAATACGTTGTGTACATACAGTAGCTAGTCGCATGCTAGTTACTAGTGCGCGTGTACCTGTCAGTGCCGTTGCAGTGCGAGGTAGCGAGGTGGTTGTGCGACAGGTGCGGCGCGGGCGTGTTGGCGGCGTGCGGCGTGTGCTACTGCTAGTAATACGTTGTGTACATACAGTAGCTAGTCGCATGCTAGTTACTAGTGCGCGTGTACCTGTCAGTGCCGTTGCAGTGCGAGGTAGCGAGGTGGTTGTGCGACAGGTGCGGCGCGGGCGTGTTGGCGGCGTGCAACGTGTGCTACTGCTAGTAATACGTTGTGTACATACAGTAGCTAGTCGCATGCTAGTTACTAGTGCGCGTGTACCTGTCAGTGCCGTTGCAGTGCGAGGTAGCGAGGTGGTTGTGCGACAGGTGCGGCGCGGGCGTGTTGGCGGCGTGCGGCGTGTGCTACTGCTAGTAATACGTTGTGTACATACAGTAGCTAGTCGCATGCTAGTTACTAGTGCGCGTGTACCTGTCAGTGCCGTTGCAGTGCGAGGTAGCGAGGTGGTTGTGCGACAGGTGCGGCGCGGGCGTGTTGGCGGCGTGCAACGTGTGCTACTGCTAGTAATACGTTGTATACATACAGTAGCTAGTCGCATGCTAGTTACTAGTGCGCGTGTACCTGTCAGTGCCGTTGCAGTGCGAGGTAGCGAGGTGGTTGTGCGACAGGTGCGGCGCGGGCGTGTTGGCGGCGTGCAACGTGTGCTACTGCTAGTAATACGTTGTATACATACAGTAGCTAGTCGCATGCTAGTTACTAGTGCGCGTGTACCTGTCAGTGCCGTTGCAGTGCGAGGTAGCGAGGTGGTTGTGCGACAGGTGCGGCGCGGGCGTGTTGGCGGCGTGCGGCGTGTGCGGCGTCGACCGCCATCCGCTCAGCAGCGGCGCCTCGCCACTCGCACCCAGTAGTTTTAATCTGCACATATAATAAGGATAAGCAAGATTAAAGGTTAAACTACAGTACATTATGATTTGAGGTGTGGTTAAGGTTAAGGTTTAATTTTTGCATGAAAATATAGTAGGGGTTGATGAGCAAGCACCTTTTAGAGGTGATCTTAAGAAAATTCGCACGCCATTCACAATTACAATAATATAAATTTTTTGCTTTTCAAAATTACGATGTTAATTAATCTCATTTGGCTTTATGCCGCATTGTTAAGTAACCAAAGGTGCAAGAGAATCTAGTTATCTATCTTCAGTTTGCAATTGAAGCAGGAATTATTTAATAATAGTAGATGGATGGTCAAGAAAAAGTCTTGTATGCTTTATTAATTTTACAAAAAAATACACCGCAACTATTTAAATTTTATTACATATTTCATTTAATGAATTGCGTCGTAAATAATTTTATCCATGATATTTGGCAAAGTATTTTATCCCGCAGTTAACAATGTTTTTATTATCCACAATAATTATATTATGAAAACCGATATGAACAATTGTATAAGCATAACATCACTTCACCTTATTAACGAACTCTATTTTTTATATTTCATCTCGATTTTCCGTTAAGTAAACAAATACCCTAATCTGGAGATTGAAGAAAGTCTGAAAAGGGAAAAATATCGTTTGCAACCCAATCGACTTAGTAGCACCCGACCAGCTACCGATAGAAGGTAGAAATTGGTTTTTCAGCGATGAACCCCTCTAGGAGGGGGTGAAGGGGTCGGGGGGAGGTATCTGCCTCATACTGTCAAACCGCCAAATTGAATACGTTAACCGTAATGTAAATGATCGGGCCAATGTCGCAATATTTTTGTAATCAAAACGAATAAAAGATTAACCTAAAATTTACTTACCTTTATACAATATACCTACGAGATATTATGCTTTGAAAATCTTACAGTTTTGTTTTTAAACCTAAATATATTGAACTTGCTTTTCAGTTAGTATTATGTTTTAGGCACTTTATTAGTATTATTTTTCACCTTCATTAACTTTTAACCATTAAAAAAAGGGTTAATAAGAGAGAAAACAAATGAATAGAAGGGGTTTTTGTAAAGCTTTTTCACGTGTGAAGGCTTTGCTCATCGAGTCAACATTCATGATTAAAGCGGCCCTCAAAGAAAGAGCACTTGCTTTCTTCAGCAAACAAGAGACAGCCCACTCGAAGCTCTCGACATCGCCCTGATGGAGGCTTGTTTAACCATATAATATTAGAAAATTGCCGGCCACGAAAAGGCCTTTATTGTTTTTACCGACTCAACATTTCAAGGGTTAAGCAACCAATTTGAAAATTGCCGTCCTCCGAAGTTAATGTTAACGTTCACTTTTTACGATACCGTTCGGCAACAGGTTGCAGGAATATAACGCAATAAACGTCAAAGTCGTATCACAAACGTAAGCTGTGTTATTGATATCTAATACATGGGCGCCAAAGATCAGACATAATTTTCGTCTTCAATGAGACGTTAGAGAAATGTGCCTGTGCCCATTGAAGCTGAAAGTGTTATGAGTACGATATATCTCTTTTATCGTTGGCGGCGGGTTGACAGAGGTTCGTAGTGATATCACGTGATATCTTGTGATGTAGCGAGTGATATGTAGTGATAGAACGTGATGCCAATATCGCTTTTCCAGCGCGTTGATCGCTCCAGGCGAAACGTATTAAGCACTTCAACGCACGCCAACGCCGTTTTGAAGGAATTAGGATCGCTTTTTTACGAATATATACGGACTGTTAGACGTTTTATTTCTGCAAATTCGATTTTAATGGCTGGCAGTGCAGATTTAAAAAGCTTTAACAGAAAAATAGAGGTTCGTTGGTAAAAATACTAACAAACTTTTTGTAATTTTTCTAACGAGCAACGGAATTTAGATAAAAAATACTTGATTTCAAAATCATGAACTCAACAAGCTGCTTATTAAAAATACTACAAAAAATGGAAACCGTTTACTAAAGATTTTTCTTTACAAGATTAAAAGCAATTTTCTTTCGCTACTGCTTTACAATTTTTACAGTTAATCTTATATATTCTTAATATTAATAAATTAAATAGTTTAACTCATATGAAAAATACAATTACTTAAGTATTATTAGGAATGTCATGTAGGTAAGCTATATATGTAACCATTAACTATACATATATCATGGAACTATATGTATATGTAAGTAACATGTAACTATACGTATACATGAAATATGTATATTCAAATGAAAGAGTCAATCTGATTTAAGACGCGGAAAGACGCACAGAGTATTTTTCAAAAGAAGGTAAGGGACACATTTACATGGGAGAGTACTTAAAACTACGACGACCAATAAAATTAAATTCTTTTTGAAGGCTTTTTGACCAAATACTTCTACTACCTAAACAAAAGACTGCAAAAAATGTAAAATACCTATAAATAAAGTAGGTACTTGCCCACCTATTATTTTAAAACTTCAGGGCAACGCTCTTTGCGAACACAACCCTAGGGGCAATATTTAACTCTCTATGATATTATTAAAGCTGTTAAACTCAAGCATTATATTCTATTAATGAAATTATGTGTATTTTTAATAAGTTTAATGAAAGAGTCATTGCAAAATACTGTTGGATGAGTGAGCCCGCGAGTCTAGAATTTAATATACTATTTATGTTTAAATACGAGTAGGTCTTAGTCTTAGCATAAGTAAGAATAATTTTACAAGACCTTTTTAGAAAAACATAAGGTTAATTTAAGGAATTCATAACTTGCCTTGTTTATTTCAATATAATAATAATAATAATAAATCTCCAGACTAACACACTAAGTATGTGGCCCTACAGTAAGTTGCAGTAAGCACTTGTGTTATAGGTACCACATAATGGACTAGGGAAGAACCTAGTTACACCCAGACACGACTCAATATCGAAGAAAACATTATACGAAATTAGCAGTCCGGTATATATACCGCTGCACCACAGAGGTCGTCGAAATATATGCAAATTGCTACTAATTTTTACTGAAAATTAAAACTATCCTTTTCAAAGTATACATTTATGCTTTAATATAACGGGTGTAAAAAGACCACTTCCGAAGCCTGAAACCATGTATTGTGGAGTATCAATAGTAACTAAATTCACTAACAGTATACCCAGAAAACCCAATTTAAAAAAAGTTATTAAGGATTGAAATGTCATATTCGGCGCTTGAAATCATCGCTCACACAACAACTGTTGGTTCAGATGCGATTATTTACATTGCAAATTAAATTAAAACCCAATTTAATTTGAAATCATCGCAAAACTGATAGTATAAATGCAATTTTATACAATAACGTAAAAAAAAAAAATTTAAAACTACGTTATGTTTTGAAAGCAACATTGAGGTGCAATGTTTAACTTGTATTTTCTAAAGTATGTTATA
Source organism: Emmelina monodactyla (assembly GCA_916618145.1). Lineage (NCBI taxonomy): Eukaryota > Metazoa > Arthropoda > Insecta > Lepidoptera > Pterophoridae > Emmelina > Emmelina monodactyla. The sequence continues at coordinate 5,183,641 of OU745304.1, read as the reverse complement.
ATTTATTCCATATTCATATAAAATGCACATACAGTATTACTCGGTAAGTCATACACACATACAAACAACCTTAAATATCTCACGTTTGATATTACGACGGCGATATTTTCAGGAAAATGGTTCATAAGTGGATTAAATTGGTTCTATTTATTTAGGGTCGTTCGTATGAAAAGACCTCGTTAAATACTGTGAGGGGTCAAATAAAGTAAAAGCGAAAATCAAACTTTCCTTTTTATCTGTTTTTATAACTTGTGAGTGGAATACTCATTTGTTTAAGCTATTTGATCGAAGTTTTTAATCTGTTATTTTTATCGAGTGATATTTTTTTAAATAATAACAGTTTATTTTCTCCTTTTAACAGTTCATGATAACTGTTCTCGAGCCGTTCATGTTATTATATGAACAACTTTGAACATTTCTGTTATTACTTGTAGTTTCATGATGCTTCTTCACTCCTAAGTGCGTTTGTTTGTAGCTATAACAGGAATTTTAATGTGCATAATATGACTTGAGAGCGGGCTTAGTGCGCGGTATCTGATACCTTTTTATTTGATCTCTACATAACGTAAGTGTTTTATAGACAATGTTTTATTGAAACTTATGTACTAAGGTGAACATGCATTAGCTAAATTATATTTTGTATATATCACTACGAAGTGATAGTTTTTAAAATGCATTGTTTGTTTAATATGTGGTTATGAATAAGTCGCTTAGTACAACAATTATAATCTATGTTTTTAAGCTGACTTCCCAACACTAGTACTATACAGAGGATACCAGTTTAAAATACCTAGAAAGTATATGAACAATGTGTTACCTAGCTTTATGAGCGCGTCGCGACCGCGAGGAGAGGTCTAGTTCGCTGGCAGCGGAGCAAGCGGTGCCCGCCTGCAGCGAGCCGCGCGACCCGCCCAGCCTGCGCGGCCCCAGCCGGCACGTCATCATTTCTGAAACAATATTAATATTAATATAAAAGGCCGTGTTGACAGAACTATCAGAAATAAATTATGAGAACTATTGTTGGGTGTAATAAGTGTAGTATAAAAACGCGTTAAGCAGTGTCGTGTTTAATAAAAGAAGAGGCGAATGAATAAATGGAAATATAATAGGTTTGTCATTTCTCTTGTACTCAAGTTAAATTCTTAATGTTTAATTCTTAACAAATATGTGTAATCAGTCTCTACTTTAGATTCCTTTGTTTAACGGTTTGGTGCTAAAGGTAATAAGGCTTCAAGCCAAATAAAAAAACCAATCTATAAATGTTTTTTTTTACTAACCAAGTAGGTAAATCCGGCATCACAACACAGCAACAAAACTTTATAAAAGATTCAGGTCCACTTCCATAAGAAATTCATCTCGGAACTAAAGTAGGGGAGCGAGGGGCTTGTTGTTACAGGGGTAAGTAGTAACAGGCTCTTTTCACCAGGATCTTCAACACTATTAACGTATATCTTTGACTCGATTTAACCCATAAACCGCACCACATCATATTGCCATAGCCAGTGTTCCGCCGGTTGGCGCAGTGAGCAAATGTGAGCATTCTCTTCATTTCTGCCGGGTGATATAAAATTGTACTGTCGTAAAATTTTGGTTTGTGTTTTTAATAATGCCTATTTTCAAATTTTCTACATCTTATTTCCATTCAAATTTATCTATCTCTGATATTGTGTAACAGTTTTTATGATTGCTAAAATGTTTAATTAGTTATCTTGATAAATGTTAAAAATCATACCATGGGGTTAGTTGTAACAAAATCCCGGGGCTTGTTGTAACATGTTACAACATGCATTGTCTGGTATGTGGTGAAGCTTACACAGATACAAACAAAAAAGATTGGATAGAGTGTATTAGAAATAAATAATTTAATTACTTACTGTGATTTTAAAGTGCTATTATGATTATAAGTAGTGTTTAACTAAATAAAACTCTTAATTACTTAATTTTTTAGTGTTGATTACAAAAAAGTGTATTTGAGTTGATTTTTGATAAGAATTACATAATACTTACTTTGGAAAGATGTCAATTTTGTTAAAAATAAATAAAGAATAAATGATTAGAGGTATTAATGTTGTTTTTTATGGTCGTTACTACTTGCCCCGGTAGACGTTACAACTTGCCCCAAGCACGAGGTATGTTGTAACACCGCACTTCTTTTAGAAAATAATTGATTGTTAAATAATGACCAGTAGTTATGATATTATTTTTACTTGATTTGGTAGAGGAAGAGTTACAGTATCCATCAATCTTTATTTAGTAGAAATTGAATCAATAGATCTCAAGATATATTAGTTTTACTGAAAACTGTTACAACAAGCCCCTCGCTCCCCTACCTACGAGCAAGTAGTAAATCCCCACCTTTTGGTGAAATGATATCTTGAGGAAAACCTGTGTGAAAAATTCAATCTGGATTTGACCGGATACCTTTGTGTCTGTTTCCACGGCTACGGGTGGTAAATGTGTTAACCCGAATTAATGAAAAAAAATAAAGATTACTAACAAAATATTATTTAGTTACTTTATTAGTTAGTGTCTGTACAAACTTGCAGATGGTCATAAAAAGTTTCTGTGTTTGTCAGAAGATTAGTAGCGATCGCGGATTACTATTTGTAACTTTGTATTGACGCCTTACTGAGGTCCATATTTAAATATTTTACGTAACATAAGAATAAACAAAAAGCTTTATATTTTTAGTCCTGCTTATTTCTACGCGTGTTAAACATATGACATTTAACATTGTATTATCTACTTAAGATTTTATCTATTACTTTTTTGAATAATCTATGCCTTATCGAAAGTGAATGAATAAAATGTCATTTCTTTCAATTATTTGTATCATAAAGTAACAAGTGAGACGCGAGTCCCAGATCGGGGATAATGTAAACGTGTCGTAACTCAGGGCGTCATGAATATTGAATAAGGTGTTTGGCGGCCACCACTATTCGCCACTATTCACCACCACCGACACAAACCCTATCACAAATAAATAAACACCTTCGGATGAAGGTAATATGAAAATTGTATTAAAGAGTTTAAAAATGTAATGTCAGTGCGTTGGTGGTAAGCCAGTGGTATAAATTTCAATTACTAATTAGTTCAAGTTATAAACAACGGGTGATAAGCTATTAAGTAAAATAATCAATAAATTAGTACCTACTCGTAGTTGCCAATTATCGATAATATCTGTCTCTGAATAGTAGAACCATTTTTGTGTCAGTCAGTCCTATGGGACGACTTTCGTAGGTACAAAATAGGGACAAGATAGGGACAAATCATGATATTACATATCCGTATAGTCTGCATATTTTAAAAGGAGGTAAATGTCCAATGGGCAACTGGACTCAGTGAGGAACTAAGTTCAATTGGTAACCGACTAGTATAAACTATTACATAAAGTAGGTATACCTATAAGCATATTTAAGTATGCTAAAATATGACACCTCAGAGGTCTACTGAAAATACAGTAGGTAGATATACCAAAATAGTCGTTCAGAAAGTTATTTAAAACCCATTGAGCATAACTGCCTTACAGTGAAGCTCTACAGGTAGATTAATTATAAAAAGCAAATAAGAAACATAACGACATGTACTTATTTGCACACTCCATATTAGCTTGACTTGAAAGCGAAAGTCAAAGAATAGTTTTCGCTACACAAACAAAACTTTGAAATACTTCTCCCTCACTTTATTCAAGTACAAATATTTGTGTACCTTCAGAGTTTCAACAGGGGTGCATATTTGCCAATCGTTAAAAGAACAATGTTTTAAACGTCAAGAGAAGGTTCCTATTATAAAATAATTCTTGGAAAAAAGCGAAATTGAAAAAGGTTACAAGGGCTATTGTAGGACTTTTTTCATAAACTGCCTGTAACAATTCAGCTTAATAAAATGCCGCAACATTTCCGGACTAATTTACAGCGATGAAAGGAAACTTGATTTTAATTCTTTGAAAAATTTCATATGAAAAAGGCAATTTTCCAATGGACTAAATAATATGGGCTGGAAAGGTTTCTCATTTTCTATGATAACCAACAAGTTACTACAGCAATGTAATAGATTTTTGATATCCAAGATTAAAAGAAAAATCAAAGTAACTCAGCTACAACGTTTTCCCGCGGTAATATTAATGACCAAAAATACAAAACCGCTAAGTGGTTTATATGCTTAGAAGTTCCAAACAATCATTCATTTAAAAGCTTACATTTATAACATACCGTAAGATTTACAATGAGCAAATATAATGCGTACAAGCCGTAGTCAGAGTATTATACTTATTTTTATTGCCTCAGGCTTTACCTTTTTAACATTAAAGTTAACATTGCTATTTCTTTATCCAATGTTATCACATTTTATACGTTAGCGTGCTGAACGTCTAATATAAGGTAGCATTCAAATCGTATGAATTTTACATCAACCAAAATATTACCATTTCATAAGCTATAAAAACATTAATTACGACTACAGATAATTATTTTCATAGACCTGTTTGTTTAAACGAAGGTAATATATTATTAATATGAATACATCCTGAGAGAAATCATATTATTTCCCGTCGGTAATTGACTTCAGACTAGTGATGAAGTTGGTGCTCATAGCGAATCCATTAATTAAATCGGACTCGTACCTCTATATATATTAGTTTTCAATTTGTTAGTTTGCAAAGTTGGAGTTTGCTTCGTTCATTTCTTAACAAAAAACTTGACAATTCACCAAGCTTCAAATATTTTGCATCTTATACTCCCCGCGATCAAGTCACTTTCAAGAAAAACTAAATTAAATCGATGAAGCGCTACGATGCCGCAGACAGACGCGCCATTTTTGTTTCTGAGTTTTAATATCGTGGGATCGAACTTTTAAGGTAATCAGTTTCGATTGAACTTTTAAGGTAATCAGTTTCAGTTGATAATAGTCTGTTGATGATTCGGTATCAGGCATTCAGTCAGCACTTGTATTACGTCCCATTAAAACTGCATTTATGGTAATTATTTCAATGACACGCGTCATCGAGCACTGAAGCCGCCCCTCGAGAGTTAATTGCATGTTTTTGTAAGTGATCTTTTTATATTTTCATCCACCATACACAATCAGTATTTAAATTTTGGTGCTGGTAAGTATGACTAATTAAGAACCATTAGTACCAATACTATTTGAACTGTTGTTTCATTTAGGTACGATTTTGATACGCTTAACATACAAATTATTCTAATGTCTGGGTGTTACTAGGTTCTCCCCTAACTCATAGTATGGTACCTATAACACAAGCGCTTGCTACACTTACTTTAGGGTGATATTCTCGAGACTTTTTGTAACTATTATGAATAATAACATAGGTATAACAATAATAATTACTCGATAACTCAAACTGAATATAAATTTAACAAGAATTAACATGTAAAAAATATAAAAAACATAACAAGCCGCTTCAATTCTCCCACTGTAGTCACTAAGCCAATGGAAATTCGTTTTCCCAAAAAAAACTCTTCTCCCTTCTGCAGCAGCTTACATTTTCACAAAACTATAAATTGATACTCAATCTACACAGGGAGATAAAAAGAGATTAAAGGTTCAAACGGGAATATCAATTGATCTCGTTTTTAAATCTAGTTTAGCTTTAGATCGGCTTTAGAACTCGGCTACAGGCAATGAATTCAGTCACAGTTTTTCATTCGCAAATATAGTTATAGGAGTTATTTTTAATATCCGCAACCATTTATGGGGGTAGGGTTTCGGAACGTTTATGCTGTTAGTTCCTGGTAAGCACCAATAATGAAGGCTATCAAAATCCACTCAACTGTAACGAACGTGTAACCGAATTCTCCTGATTTTTCTAGTACAGAACCGATAGGCCAACGCTTATTTTGAGTCTTCAACCATAACTGAAGAAAACAACTTTAGATTTACGTATTAATTAATACATTTAATATTTAATCAACTATTTCACATAAAAAACATGTATTTGATTGAAAATCTGCGAAAAAAAGTTGTATAAAACAAATAGCGTACTTTAACAATACATTTTAGATTTCCGCGAAACATTTTCACGAACATTTGCGTGGGAACAGAGGCTGTTTCGTTACGAGACAGGCCGCATTGCGTCGCTACATATCATTAAAATTAACTCCAATCTGGGAATGTAGGCACACTAGTACCAACTTAATGCTATACAAACTGCTATATTAAAACAGGTTAAACACCTCAGCTTTATTAGGAATAAATACTCAGTGTCATTATATTGGTTTAGCATTGGAAACTATACAATGGTTAAGGAAACGTTTAATTCGATGACATACCACAAAGTAGCAGTCTGTATACCGGACTGTTAAGCAGAAGGTTCAAGTTAGTTTACTGTATTTTCAAAATTTTCTCGTTTATGGGTGTAGCTATTGTCCCTAGTCCATTGTTTGATTTCTGTAATACAAACTTCGTTTCGGACACGAAGTCGTTCGGTAGTCGGTATTTTCTTTCCTTTATATTTATACAGAAAATGCCTCGTAAGTTCCATACTAAAAACAAGCAAGCAAGCGTATACCATTCCATAAAAAAACACACATTGTCTTCAACTAAACGTCTAGTAAACAGCCGTAGTCTTTCCTTTTAAATAAGCTCGCATTACGTGAGCGCTCCATACATTTTGAGAATCGTATCCGCCGAGGCATTTGCTAAGACTTAAGCTTCTTACTTCCATCCCTGCAGCCTGTACAAAACAAAGTACATACCTCTGTAAGATAAATTCCATCAGCTCGTGGCAAACATTTACATATTAATATCTCACTTCTACGTATTTACAAGAGAAAAGCAAGTTGCGCGCATTCCTACTGCCGAAATCTACGATCTGAAATACTGAGATGCTAAATTTTGTACCGCCAGCGTGTGTCGTACGGTTTTAATTTATGGACTTGATACGGGATATACTTGACTTGTTAGAAAAGTTCCTTGTGCCACTACTATTAGGTGTTTATGGTTTAAAATTTCCATAAACGTTAATTAAATTCACATCATGAACAAAAGCTTTTATCTTTTAGAAGCAAAGCGATAAATAGTATGTTTTGAGTTAACGATAAATAAAACGATACTATAAAGCATATTTTATTTATATAGCAGAGCCTCAATTGTTTGTTTAATTTTATCAAGTTAAACTCATAAAACAATAGTCTGACGTGGGTTGGTAACACAGGTTGGTAGGTACGTAATAACATTCTTAGCAATTAATATAAATGTGATTAATTCCGCAAAAGCTAGAGCATTCCCGCTAATTACAGAAACGTGTTGCTGGCAACACTGATTTCATTTCCTGTTGAACATTTATTTAATTTCATTTGTGTTTTAAGACTCTTGAAAGAAAATATGAAAATATTTTTTACGTTGCTGTAACATATTGCTGTAAAGAAAAAAAATACCAACAATATTTGAGGTTAGTGTTGCGTCAAATTGAAAATGTGTGGTGAAATGAGCGCCGCCTCGTCTTTACGACGTGTTCCCCGAAATATTAGATTGTAAGTTAATTCTTATTTTACGTCAAAGGAACGATCCTCATTTAACATTTTATATCACAGCGGGATTGAGCAGGAATGAAAATAAAAATAAGTTTCGCAATAAAGACTGGCACTGAAAGCAATGCAACCCAATTGTTTGAAAAAAATGCTTTATGCAACGATCCTAGAAAATAAAAAGCATAGATGATAAGTTAAGTTAATTAAGTTTTAAATATAAAACTCAACAGATTTCTATAAAAATGCATACTATAAGAGAATAATGGACTTCGCCCTCTTTCATCGCCCTTGCATTATTCAAAACAACACTGTTTCAATTTTGCCAATAAAATCAAGTCTCGGAGCTCTTTTTACGAACAAAAATAAAATAAAACGCAGCAAAAAGAAACTGCAACTACCGTCTCGCGGCATTATTCAATGAAGCCAACTTTCTGAGAGAGCAATGAAGCGTGAACTTACACTTTTTACTATAATTAATTCTGAGTAAAAAGTACTTCACTCAGGGGATTAGCCACTGGGGCATATGAAAGCAAGTTTTCTTTTTCTTTTCAGCGGTGAAGGATAAAAAACGTATTAATTACGGCTCACACGTTTAGATACAATTTTATCACTAAGAACAAATTCATAGAAGTTTCTTACTTATGAACGCATTTCAAAAGTTCATTAATAAAATAAGGCTTGTCTTTATTAACTTTATGTGACAGCTCTCATACTGATAACTGTAAGTTTAATTTGTAATTTTTTATCAATCAAGAGGTTAGTAGGTAACTTGTCTTGACTTGACAATAGAAAATAAAAAAAAACTCGAAAAACTGTACTTAAGGCTGCAATATCTGTTATAAATAACAATGTCACAAAAATAATTTCAATTCACGTGATATTTGCCACTCTAATTCTACTTTTCGCCACTCTACATACTCTTGAAATTCTTGTCTCGGCGATTTCAGTCAAGCGCGAGAGAGGCATCGCATTACGAGCTCGTCAAGTAGTTACCGCTAACGGCAGCCTACCAACTTGGATCTGATCGAATGCAACGTGGGATCACAACTTTATCCGCACATTACACAACTTTGCTCATGTTACGCAAACTATCGGCAATTTGGTTCGTGTAAAAGAAAAATGATGGAAAAGTAAATTAATAAGGAAATGATGTACCTAACAAAAATAAAATCATATTGAGAATTACATTATGGTAGCTGTTTAGGTATGTAGCTTAAACATTTAGGCATATAACTTTTTTTAAAATCCATGTTTATTCTATTATCTATAATCTTGGGAAACCTTTTAGTGACTTAAATGTATTGAAACATCTATTTAGCAACGAAATTAGTGATCCGTACGTTACTCAAAAACTTAAATCCTCTTAAAGAAAATACTTGCCTATATTATTTAAACTTAGAACGGAAATGAATGTTGCTCTCAAAGTTAGGCCCCGGAAGTGACGTTTATTGATGGCAGTTTCAACACTTGCACACAAAGTTTGATGTTGCGCCTCCCCGTGGATCCAACCTAGCTAAATAAGAAAATAACGGTGGAATACTCAAGAGAAATTCTTAAAGTATTTGCATGTATATTTTTCAGTGTCCCATACTGTAAATGGAACGATAGTTTAACTTATAATCAAATCAAACAAGTGTGTCATATTTTTAACAAATGCAATCGTAACGGTATTTCATATACGGTTAACCCGAGCGACTATGCGAGAAAATTACGAAACAGATGGCGGTGAATTCGAAAAATCGTTTTTTACTTAACTCTATGAAGACGTCAAACATCTCAGTCTACCCGTGACCACGGCATTTGTAAAAATGTCGAAACGTCGGAAAATCAAAAATAATAAAATAAACGCGTAAAACCCGTTAATTTCACGGTATTTCATGCTAGCTAAAATGCAAATACTTTTAAAAAGTTACTGTCAGCGTCTTTTTATGTTGTTTTCTTTTGATTTTATTGTTTCATTTAAATCTCTATAGAATTCACATAGACATAAATTATTAATTATCCTTTAGGTACTTATAATAAATCCAAAGAGAGGTCAATTCTGTACATGAAATTTATTTCCAAAATAATTATCAGGGCGTGATTAGGGATTGATACTGATGCCAAAATTTTTGTCTGTCTGTCTGTTTGTCTGTCTGTCTGTCTGTATGTCTGTCTGTATAACCGTTATAGAAACAAAAACTACTCGACGGATTTTAACAAAACTTGGTACAATTATTTTTCATACTCCTGATTTGGTTGGTTATAGTATACTTTTCATCACGCTGCAATCAATAGGAGCATAGCAGTGTAGGGAAGTGTTGGGAAACGGAAGAAGTTACTCCATTTTTAATCTTTCGTCGCGTGTGCATCATTAATGGTTAAAGCTACACAGAAATCATGTATGACGGAAATATTCCACGACAGCATATAATGTCTATCTTTTATGGTTGACTGACAATAACACGTGTAACTCCCGATAACTTAGCAGTTCGAAGCTTTCTGATAATATTTGTCTACTCTTACGTTTATAACACACTCAGTCATCCCTAATTAAAAAGTTAGCATAATTAACTATTCCATAGAAAAGAGTCATAGAAATCGGTATAGAAACATCAAAATTATATAGGGTACTATTTACCGCGGGAAAACTTCTCATTCCCACGGGAAACCGACTCCCACGCGAACGGGGTCGCGGGCGGCCACTAGTTATAAATAAATTTAACTATAATTTGAACACATACATGGAAAAGGATAACCTACATAAAGTATTCAATATCTATTCGTATTTTTCATTTAAAATTTACTTCTCTGCAGACCCGCGCTTCCAAACTTCTAAGCTTACCTGATGAGTGGGGTTGGCTTTGCTCGCTAAAGTTATTTTGTCGTATATGAAATAGAAATGCAATACTCATTAAGGAAAATATATTTCTTTGAAAAAGTATCATTTTCTTTTATATTAATAATTTATACGGCAATATTTTCTAATAAGTCGGAAAAATTGTACAATAATAATTTTCATATAGTTTTTTTTGTATTTTACAAGTATTTTATCTTTGATATGTTAGAATTATCTATTCTTTCATAAGAAACGTTTCTGAGTTATCTTAAGGACTACGTTGTGTATTAAATGGTGTTAGTTACATCAAAATTAGTTCCGCAAAATTTTGGGTATTACACAAATATCTTGTAGGCTGCAACAAACAAAGGCCCAAATAAACAGGTTTAAGTTTGCATTTTGTTTGTTTAGTTCTTTGTCTGAGGTTCGGTTCAGTTTAATTAGTTATATTAATTAATTACCTCCGCAGATAATAGCGACCGAAACATCCAACACTTCACAAAAGGCTTTTCATTTATGAAGTATGAAATTGAAATACGAGTATAAACAGTATGGAAAAACAGCCTTTGAATGAAAACGCAGAAAGTGATGAGGTTTTTAAAACATCTGATAAATATTATGCAGTGGGTGGGAGATAATCCAATCCCCCTCAAAATGCCATCAAAAGAGAGGAATTTTGGTTGCATTTACGTATTGTTAATAAACAAATTGTGACACAAAAGAAATGCTTTTACAAATTTGGACTCTCTGTCCACTCTCAATCGTACTGATTATTTTCTGGAACAGGATCAAACCGGATTCGCCGAGGAATAATTAAAATTTTAAAGATTTTTGTTCATTTTAGTCCCGCTGAGGCAAAAATGACTTTGTTATCTCAAAGTTGGATGATTAAAGGATTGTTCGAGTTTTATCTTTCGGCCCTGGAAGTCGCCTGAATAAGTAAAGACTCCGGTTGGACTTACCCCATTTTTAAAAGAATATCTAATATTTTACAGTTACTTAAATAAGTTTCCAAAGATTTTAACTTTGAGTAAGTCAACACTGGCTCTGCCTACTTACTTATTCTTATTCTTTAACTCTTGTAAATTACTAACAGTGATATGAATACATAAAATAGTAAGAAAAATACTTTCTAATAGACAATTTCTTCCGACATTCTTGATTTTAAGGCGATAGTCCTGTACACTTTATTGTTAGTTATATAAGAAAACGTTAAATAATTAAGTCTAAAAGTATAAAGGAACACTCTCACAATTTTAATTTTCAATGTATTCAAGCGACGTGCAGTGTAAGTAATAAAATGGCGGGCTCGAAGGAAGCGCGTCTAATGGGTAATTAGGGGTAAGTTATTTTAAGTAAAAGTTACGTTGAGTAAAGTTTCAAAGCACACAACAGTTGCAAAGAACGAGATTAATGTGATGAGTTTGTGGGCACATTATTTTGCTAATTTCGCACTAAGATACAGAAGAATATGGGTTTCATTAAGAAGGAAAATGGTAATTAATCTTGTATAACGTCTTTAAGATAATAAAAAGTTGCTTTTACTAAGTGCATTTAAGGAATTATCTATAACTATAAACTATTATTGAATCTACTAACAATCGTAATTTTAAAAATTAATATATAAGAAATCAAAATGTCAAAAGCTTTCCAAATATTTGTTCAAAAACTAAACACAACCAGTTCACTAGACTAGCCACATAACGACATTGAGACACAGATTTAAGCAATCAACTAATAAAACCTCTTTTTATGAAGGCTTCAAAATAGTTAAAGTTGTAAGATGACGAGGTAATCAGATAGGATGGAGTCAGTGAAGATAGCAAGTTTGAGATGCAATTAGCGATACGGGGCCCGTCGACGCCGCTCCAAGCACTCACTTCGCACGGTATTTTATATTAAATTTCATAACCAAAGTGATAAGTTGTTACACTCCGTAATTTAAATTAAACAGTGATTAATTTGTCTGCTAAACAATAAGGAAAATAACTAAAGATAATACGCATGTTTGTTTTAAGACAGGACAAAACTTCAACAGCAGAAGGAAAACGTTAATGGAAGAATATGATCAAAGCAGCTTCAGGCCTTATTCGCACTCATTTCCTTATTGTTAATTATTTTAATAAATAATAGTTTAAAAACTAAAATACCACGCTTTTATTGCTAATCGAACTAAAAAATAGAAAATAAAATTTCAAATCGGAGTAAAAAGCGAGGGGTGCATTTTACTTCATTTTCATAACTCTCTACATACTATATCGAGCACCCCACGCTTTTTATTCCGATTTGAAATTTTATTTTCTATTTTTTAGTTCGATTAGCAATAAAAGCGTGGTATTTTAGTTTTTAAACTATTATTTATTTTCTACTTTTTAGTTCAATTAGTGATGAAAGGCGCAGATCACGCGCTAGCTTTGTCTCTCTTACTCTCCTACAAAAGGATCTAAAGATGAATTTATTAATCCTGGTGGTCCTAATAAGGATAATGAGAAACTCTTATTAAATTATTGCATTGTCATCGGTCCTTAATACGTGTGCAAAGTTTCAAATTAATCGAACTTCTGGAAATCGGTCAAATTTATGCTCAAAGATTCCATTACATAGATACAACCCAAGCTAATAAAAGCGTGGTAAAAAGAAACTGCTTTTTCTCCGACCTATTGCATTTGTACTTTTTAGTTTTCTTGTACATACAAGGCAAAAAAACGCCTCTATAAAAACGCAAACTTGCGAATAGACTCACGCCTTAACGAAATAAAAGACGATCTTGGGCCTACTTCGGAATCGCCAATAGATGTTTCACATCGTATTAATCAATCAATCGATGAAAGCCTATGTTCACATCAAATGATTCGCTGTATTGAATGTGGCTACAAACGGGAGGCAGTTATGAATCAAATTCAAATAACGTTGATGAGCGAATTCCAATTTAATAATCCGCAAATCCACTTTCGGTCAGTGCTGTTTGTTTTCTAACAAAGTTTGCTAATAACTGGATTTGTGCGAGGGCCTTTCCTGCCTTCTACTATTGGTTTTATTAAGATCAAAAAGCAAATACGAAAAACAAATAATCTTATTGATTTTTGATATCTCGTAAAATATATCGTTTTAAATTTAATTAATATTATAAATGTGAAAGTTTGTGAGTATGTATGGATTGATGTATGGATATTTGTTACTCTTCCACGTAAAAACTACTGGACGGATTTGGATGAAACTTTGCAGTAATATAGGTTTTACATCAAAATAACACATGGGGTACTTTTTACCGCGGGGAAAACATATAATTCCCACAGGAAACCCACTAAAACCACGCGAACGGAGTCGCGGGCGGCCACTAGTAGTTACTACAATGTGGAATTTTGAAACTAGAAATATAAATAGATGTAAATGGCGAAAAGTCAGTTAGATTTTTATAAATAATATGGTTAAAAGCGAGTTGATTTGGTATAAATGTTGTCGCCTCTCGTCATGAAGAAATTCGGTTCAAATAATACTGGTTAAAAAAACATAAAAAATACTAATTGTAAATTAGACCGTGTCAAACAAATGCAATTCTTAAAGCCATATCACCCAAACCTGCGACACACAGGAAAATTCTAATAGTCATTAAAATAAATTAAACACTACAAAGGAACCGAATCCCAAACTACGTATACACATACAATAGGACTGAAACGACACAAATTACCAGTCAGGAGTCGACCCCGAGACCGACGATCTGAAATAATTACCTACATTCCAGCTGCTAATTAACATCACTATATTACTAAGCTATATAACAAGTACAGATAACATGTATTTCAAATGAAAACTTTGTAAAATTACCCCACAGCTAGCTGAAGGCAACTTCATGAAATTCATAATTCTGGAATATTCTTTTTGTATTCATGAAGGAAAAATTCATATGTGGAAACTGGAAAATGGGTAACGAGGAACAAAAACGTAATATGTATTCGAGATTTTTTTATCGAATTTCGTTGGTTTTATGTTTACAGAAGCGGAACCACAGACAAGCAGTGGTAAAATAATTGTTTTAATTATATTAATTACTGATAATTATTCATACCTACTTATACTTTATATTTTTGGCCTTTATTTTTATGTACTCTTTTTATTAATATTATAAAAATAAAATAAAATTAGCAGAAACTAGTTTGCCTTTTTAATACATAAAAAAATACTCTAACGTAAAGAATACTCTGCAGTGTACCTAGTTTTCGTTTCTGTACTTTTAGTTGCATCTTTGAATGTAACATGGCAATATTTTTTACACAAAACCGTACGTCCTAAGCATATTTGGAGCACATCAGGCTCAAACGCCCATAAACCATCAATGGGCATCTACCCCGTAGCACTGTTTTTACGCACAGTTAACTAAAACGGCCATAGCAATAAACAGAACGCTTCACTGCAAAGCTATTCTCCATCCACACTATAGATTTTATCTTTGTAATGGTGAACGGGATAAAATACTTCGGGATAAAGTACTTCAGTCGGTATTCACCTGTTGGCCCTTTTTGAAGGCTTTGCACCGGATATCCGCTGTGAAGAAAGCGATGCGAGTAATTCGAGGTTCTTTTAATTCTGTGATTGTTTTTCCATTAGTTGTATATAAATATTATACAGTTTGCAGATGAAATCAAAACAATAATTTATTTAAAATGAAATAATTTTAAAACGCAATTGCAGGCTTAGTGATTATTATTTTAATTAAAGATAAACCTACATTTGTAAATGAATATTGGCAAATAGTTAAATATTGGCACTGATGCCAAATATCTCCAGTGTACCTACTTAATATTATGCATCTGAAAGGGCAGGAATTATTGTCGCCTTCCATCTTCCTGCTATTTAACGACATTGTTTTAAGCTATAGCATTGCTTTTATCATTTTAAATTATCATTATCATTGAGGGCATTGATCTCGGCAACCGTATTAAGAAATTCTGTAAGGTAACGAAAATGAACTTAACACTCCGACCGGCACAGCGGTGCAGCGTTGAAAGTCGTGCAATGTCTAACGTCGTTTCAGCGGGGTGATTCTGTTACAATTGTTATGGACTGCTATGAGAATAAACGTCAAAATGTACATTTTCCATACAAATAATGGAATTTTGACGTTTTTTGATAGTAGTTTATGTCACTGGAAAGTTACAGAATCACCCGGCAGACTTCGGCCTATGCAGTAGCTTTACCGCGGCAGTCCCCGAGTGCCACAACTTTTTTTTTTATCTATCCGGTTATGGTATTTATTTTGGCGGTAGGTTGAAAGCGTTCAAATAATTTGACGTATGATACTTATGCTATATTCCATGTGTATCTAAAACTGATGTATGTGAAATCCATCACAATAAGCTATATCTATTGTAATATTCCATTGCCATTGGGACATGGAGGCCATAATCAAACTCCACCAAAGTCGACTCTATATGAATGACGTCATTCTGTAAATGTGACGTCATTAAATCTAAGCAAGTTTTTCTTGTGAAATAGCCCAGCATTAGTTGGCAAATGTTTCTTTTGTTCGGCACTATCCATTAAGGCATACAATTTGATAAGTAAGAACATAATGGATAAAATGAAAAGGTAGGCATTTCGTGTTCAAATATTTAGCTGACAAGGCTTCGAAGAAATTGTATACTTACTTTATTCCTTATTATAATATATCAGAACCCATTAGTTGGTCACAGGTCTTAATTAAATTAACCTAAAAAATACTCCCTATTTTATTACATTATCAAGAATGATCACAAATTGAATAAACACAGTATGTAACAACATTCGAAACTATTGTACCTATCAACCCAAATCCAACGAGAACCGTTCAGTAGCTCCTAATAAAAAACCCATTCCTAATACATCCCAATTCGATATCATGTCAGTGGATATTAAACCCTTTTTATTTGTTCGTATATAGGCAGTTAGTAGCACTACACGTTCCGGCTGGATGTTCAGAATTGGGTTGACAGGGGATGACAGTGTGGACGAGGCCGCTGTCCTCGAGTGATCAATCATACAGCGCCGACTGAACACTGAACAAATCATCTGTGTAAGTGGGGCTAACTTCGCGCCATCTTTTACAGCCTTGTTGCGGACGTGGGGCGGTGAAGTGTTTGCATCCCATCGTGGGTAATAAGGTGGGCAGGATTATGAATTTAACATGGGCTTTGATCTTTAGTAATTTGATTGAGTATGTTTATTTGAGTTACAGTTAAATTTGACAATGTTAGTACTATTTTAATTTGATTTTAACATGAATCATAATTTTTACAATATTTGAAATAGATAAGTTATACCTACTATCAAATTTTAAAACACAATATCAACTTATTGACCTCCGTCCAGTCCTCAAACTCAATAGATACCAACAAACTATTCAGTATAAAAATTCAAATCGTCGCCGTTGGAAATCCGTAAAGTAAAATGCAACTCGAATTTTTAGCATTTGAATAGCAGTATGTTCCAGATATTCTAGCTGCCGAGTGGTGCTCAATAAGACGATATTGAGATTGAGACATTGCTCAGTACGTCACGTCTACGTGATCACGTGCCGTGGCCCCGTATGCTGATTCGCCAACAACGACCGACTTACACGTTACCAGCTCCGCAAACACAATTTGACTAAACCCTAACACGTCTTATATTACACCAAAACAAATACAAACACCAACAGAATACGCTTCAAAGCCCGCTGTTTTATTTACTTTAATATTAAAGTGGCATCTGAAATCCGGGATGTTTTTGCTTTATGACATAATGAGCAAACATTCATGGTTGGCGCTATCAGTGCACCGCTACCAATGCTGCCGCAAACCGACTAAAATGTGTCAAATTTAAATCGAAATAACACGAGCAAAATATGAATTCTATGAATAATTTCACGGGTAGATAACCGTGCTTTTATCATTGGGCGTAATGACAAATAGCCAAATATTGGAAAATGATCGTCATTAATGATATTTCTGTGTAGACGAGTAATTAGCGGTTGTACAAAGTGGTACCTATCTCTATGAACCGTGAAACCTTCTGTAACCAATGATTTCACCGCACAAATTTTACATCCATACCGGCCTTTGTCTGTCTACCTATCATGTTGTCCTGCCAATTTAACTGGAAAATCATAACCAGAATATCATGAAATTGATTTTATTACGGAATCCATTGTTCAATCAAATTATATAAAATGTTTTTCTAAATTATTACTACAGGTAACCACAAAAATAAATTTTCTCCTTTTCTGTCACTTGCACCGTCTCTCTTTCTAAATGAAGAAACTTTTCCCTATCTAATTAAACATACAACATACGAATAGATTAATCGATGCTGCCCTTAATCCACATACTTTTCCCGTACGAGTCAAGTTTAATTAACTGAATTCATGTGACCTTAGGAAATTGATGAGTTTCCAGCCAACGCGGAAAGTGACAAGGGGCGATAGTAGTCGTAAATCTATTCGTCATGTAGCCACACACGGTAATGCCAGCATTGTTGGCCCAATGTTGGCCGGATTTACCCATTATTCACACAGCGGGACTGCTGCGATTGGGCCACACGCTTTGATTAATTCACTTACTGACGTTTTGGTTTCTTTGATAGCTCGCTTAATCCATCGTACCTGAACTTGGCGTTTGTGATATAGTTTATTTTCGATGATAAATAGAAATGGACGAGACTTGCAAAGTCAATTGTGGATATTATCTTAACCCTTAGTTTCTAAATACAAAATAATATGAGCTCTATGTATATGAACTCTATATATATGAACCATAATAAACATTGTCTGCACACTGTAAAATTGAAGAATTTAATACGTTTTTCAATTAAACTTCGAGCTTTAAAACATTGAACATCCTGAGAAAATTGCGAATAAGACGTTTTATGAACCAACAAAATTAATGTAACTTGGTATACACTTTCAAATCTTTATTAACTTTTGATTTGTAATCCGACTTCATAAACCGAGTAACTAAATAATTCATGTAGACACATCACCCGGAATTCCTGCTAAACATTCCGGTATGATATAGCCGGGATTAGCAAATTAACCAATAGGAATACGTGTTTCATTAACCCTTTGCGGAAACCTAAATAGAAACTTTAGTCGGGAAATTGATGAAGGAGCTACAGTTGTACTTTAATTATTATACACAGGGGTTCTCTGTGTACAGCCTCCTTTATAGACTGTTATGAATTGAAAAGTATCCGGTTTTGTTAGTGAATTATTGTTTTTTTTTAATTTTATTTGAGATTTTAACGTTTTGTCTAGGAAAAGTAAAAAAAGCTTACATACAGCTTCATTATCTCAAATCTTACCATAGTTACTTCAAAAATTAATCAACTTAACAAATTGGCACGTGTAAAAATAAAAAATTCCTGCTTGCAACAAGAAGCCAAAATTATATTAGTGCTCTTAGCTAGTCAACTCTGGCTAAAAATGCCTTAATCGAGTAAATCTCAGTGCATGGGTAAGCAAGTAAGTTAATCCGAGTCGCGCCCGCCAGTCAGCGGCCGACTTAGCCCGTATTTACATACTTACAGCAAGAAGTCAGCTTAAGTGATAACTTAGATATAACGAGGGAGCCGGCGACAACGTAATTAACGTGTTATAGGACGCTTTTTGAATTAAGAGTCTAGTCTAGTAAGTCTAGCTTTTTACTTGTCACTGAAATACTAAGAGGGGAAGTGCATCATGTTTTCATATATTATTAAATAAATTCAATGGAAATTAATTTAAAGACACCAAGTTTGTAGATCTGTAGTTTATCTTTATGGAAACACGGAACACGATGAATATCCAATAGACTAGCAAGAACCTGATAACGCCAAGCTTAGCATAGATTGAGATTTTACTTTAAATTTTGCATTAAAAATGCTAATTTATTAATTTTGAAGTTGTAAATACTGGAAAAAGGAGTCCCAGTCGCGTAATGCTCGGAGGCCCGCGTTCCTTTTTCCAGTATTTACAACTTCAAAACTTAGCATAGATATTGGTTTTCGCATTAAACTAAGATAAACTAACTAATATACTTACAATAAATAACTCAAAATTGTTACTCCAATTAATCAAAAAATTTACCATGTATAGTGTAGTGACTTACTGATGAAACTGTCCCATGATTCCAGCTGGTAGTCACAGTGCAGCAAGTTTGTTTACTAACTCATGAGGTTGTTGTAACTCTAGTGTATTTTAAAGTCATGGTGATGTATAGGGCGTGTTTACTTTAAGTCATGGTGTTGAAACAAGGTGCGTTTACTTACCGATGAGGCTGTGCCGGCTGGCGCCGAGGCTGGGCGCGGGCGGCGAGCCGGGCGCACGCAGCGCGTCGCCGCCGCCCAGCGCGCCGCCCTCCAGCGCGCCTGCACACAAATATAAATAAATAAACCTCCAGACTGACACACCAACTGTGTGGCCCTAAACTAAGCAAAGCTTGTACTATAGGTACCACACAATGGACTAGGGGGAACCTAGTTACACCCAGACTCGAGCCAATATGGAAAAAACATTTTTACGAAATTGACCCGACCCGGGGATCGAACCCGGAAACCATCCGCTTAGCAGTCCGGTGTATATACCGCTGCACCTCAGAGGTCGGCAATATATTACCAGTTAGAACATTCTTAGATTTACGCGATCATTATTACTTGAAATTACACTCATTTTAACGGGTTTTACGCGTTGATTATATTATTTTTAACGGTGTCTACCCGTAAATGCAGAAAAATCAAGACACCGTCAGAGCCTCTTGTGTGAACCCGGCAAATTATGCGAGAAAATTACGGAACAGATGGCGGTGAATTCGAAAATCGTCAGTCTACCCGTGACCACGGCATTTGTAAAAATGCCGAAACGTCGGATAATTAAAAAATAATATAATCAACGCGTAAAGCCTGTTGAATGAGTTTAATATCAAGTTAGAACATTCTTATCATAAAATAAAGGTATTATTTTTAATTACTTAATACTTTGTTGAAATTAGTATACCCTAGAAAACTTTCAATGTCTTGTGGTAACGTCATTTGTTAAATAGAAAAGACATTAAATTTGACAAAAAAAGCATTTAAGGGTTACTGAGAAAGTAACGAAAAAATGTTTGGTGTAAAACATATCATAAATGAAAATAGATAGTATAAAAATTAAACCCAGTTGCTATATCCTAAACATTAATTATTTCTCCACGTATCCAAACTTTGAAATACACATCCATCTAATTGAAAATGCCAATCCGCAACTAATCATAGCAACCATGCATCGAGCTACGTCCCGACTGCCGAGTGTCAAATTCACTCGCGACTGGTGCTCCCGTATTCACAGCGGTTGCCAATCATGCACGGAATTAGCAATAAGCAGGTCCCAGCCAGAAGGCAATGCCGCCTTTGCCAGGACTTCAGCTTCCCACGACTTTAGTTCTTAACATATTATCTATTAGGTACTAAGTTTCTACGATATTACTAAGGAGTAGGTACTTAAGTTCGGAATTGAATGCACGTTTTTTAAACAGCCTTTATGGGGGCGATGTTAGAATGAAGTTTTTGATTACTCTCGTTTGATTCTTATTCAGTTCATTTTAATGTATATGAAACGCTTATTATGTTATAAAATGCGTTAATTTAAATGCATTATTCGCTTTTATCGCGTGATAATACTCTATTATTCACATAAAACTCTTCTCTTAGCGATATTATTTTCTCATATAAAAATGTTTCCTTTTCTAGTACGCAGTTCTAATAAAAAATCCCATAATTTTTTTATTTGTTTATAATAGAATAGAATAGAAATTCTTTATTGCACTACATAAAATAGAAAACAAATCATACACAAAAAAGAAAAGAGGCACAAAAGGCGGTTTTATCGCTTGGAGCGATTTCTTCCAAAAAGTTTATAATGTTTTTAATATACGACTTTTTAGTAAAAAGTATACACTTCTGTAAGGTATGCTGATTTAAAAATACAGCTGTGTGTTTTATTACGAATAACAGCTCCTAGAAATACAGTCCTATAGATTTTCGACTTCACTCAAGCGTACCTAGTCCAGTGGCGCACGTCTTAATTCGAAGACCTATTTACCATATTGCATATATTATACTCAAGAACCGTAAACTCCGTACCAAAATTGATATGATCAATTTGTGAATTATCTATTGGTGCTCAGTCACGCCGACTGGCGGCGATGTTGGGAACTAATTGTATGTGGTGAGGAGCGTGTTCGCTCATTGCATTGTGTCGGTACCAATGTACCGGAAAATGCCGCATTCACTGTTCTGACAGCTGATACCATTCTAATACCGTGAAATACAAAATTCATTTGTGGAACGTTATATTGTATATATTCAGGTAACAACACAATGTTATATGTAACTGACGTAGGGACTTATATTTGTACAGTTGGTAATACATTTTCGTTTCAATCAATACGTAAACTTTAATAGTTTTGACTACATTCTAATTAAAATGCTGCTATTTTTCTGAGGTAAAATGTAACATGTCTTTTTTTGAATGATTTTATAAACTTTTCATTAAAAGGTCTGATAAGGCATTTATTTAGATTTAAATGGTCATTAAAATTATTAGATAATTCATAATAACACAAATAACACGGTGCAAATAGATTTAACTATAAAGTAGTTATCATGTTTTTCTTGTATTTATTTTTGGTGACTATATCTGTAACTGCCTTTATATAAGTAGAAGCCATCTCAAAACAAAATAAATTGCATTCATGTATTTATTTATATCTAAACAAAACAGAAATAACATTCGTACACTAAGCAACATAAATAAAACAAATGATAACGTATTCTATCCGCAAATATCTATTTTCGAACGTTAAAATGACATTGTTAAAGGAAATTGATAGGGCCTTTCGGTTTCCAATAACGGACTTGTGATAAGGGCTTAAGACCGCCTACACTTCGGATCCAAGGATATGTCACTCCTGGGACTCGTATACGCGCTTTATACCCTTTAATATGTTGTTCACTCATATGTGTACAATCGCATATACATCGCGATATCAATAATAAATTCGCTCTATGAGAAAATGACGATAATGCATAAACTTTTATTATTCACGAGCAGCGTTACGACAAATTTATACCCGTCATTAATATGCCAGTAACTGTGACTATATTTTGCCTTCGTATTTTTTATACAGAAGTAATATATCATTAGGAATATAGCCAATACTACGAAACAAAATTCGTAGCGGCGAGCGTAGTCCGTAGCGCCTAAATCGCTACGATTTTCCGCGCCAGCTCATCTTAACGCGGGCTTAACATTTGGAAGGGCGTTGGGCTTAAAATAAAAGGGTATTTTTGGACGCCAAAGCCCGTCCCTTCTAAGTTATACTTACATGCTTGGTAAAGCGTCTAAATTATTTTATACGTTTTATTTCCGTCACTGAAGACATGACTTAAAAGATTATCAAAAATCATATTAATCATAGAGGTTAGCACATAGCTCTACTGATGCTGCAAACTTAGTACAACTATATTGATGGACATCTTGACAAAATCACAAAAAACTTCCAAACTATATTTTGCTACGTAACACATTTTTTCTCTTAGGCCTATTACAACCTTAAAATCTCGGGCACTCTCAAACTAGGTACTTGAATTAATAATGTATTCACAGCGGTCTCAGGTATAATCTTTGGGAACACTTCGCGTACTTTAAACTTGATCAAGAATTCCGTGTGCCAGCCCACTCGCGGGCAGGTAGGCCGTGCTTTAAGTAAATTAACCAGTTGAGCGAGTTGGGAACAACTTTTTTGTTTCAATTGTGATTCAGCTGGCAGGAGCACGATGGTACGAACGAATTGGCCGTGGGAGCTATTGTAGCTTTTGTTATAAACTTTCCCGTTACTTATTTCCTTTAACATTTATAGGTCGAAGGGTAAATAACGGGGATTTGAAGAAATGTTAACTCAGTTTAGAAGCATTGGTTTGTTTTAAGACCCGTAACTTTACAAACTCTTGATGTTTTAAACACGTAAAAGGTTGAATACTTGGAGCTAGTATAAAACAATTAGA
The DNA here is from genome assembly GCA_916618145.1 of Emmelina monodactyla. Taxonomy (NCBI): domain Eukaryota; kingdom Metazoa; phylum Arthropoda; class Insecta; order Lepidoptera; family Pterophoridae; genus Emmelina; species Emmelina monodactyla. Next base: position 5,160,304 of record OU745304.1, on the reverse strand, counting down.
GAATAAGTTAAAGTGTATTTAACTAAGAAATTAGTTAACGACGAAGTTTGGAGCAGTTTAAAGTTGGTCTTGTCGTCGCCCGTCGTATATCGATGTGGAATTACAGGAACCCCGCCGCGGCGACACTAAGGTGCTACATTGATTTACTACTAAGGTCCTCCGCTTGATAGAATTTACACTCCTAATATACAGACTTCAGGACTTTTCGACTAAAATTGTACTCATATGATCTAAACAACAGTCAAAACCAATACTTATGGTAAAATTATTGGCCGCCCGCGACTCCGTACGCGTGAAAGTTTCCCGTGGGAATGAGAAGTTTTCCCGTGGTAAAAAGTACCCTATGTGTTATTCTGATGTATAACCTATATTACTGTAAAGTTTCATCCAAATCTGTCTAGTGGTTTTTACGTGAAAGAGTAACAAACATCCATCCATACATCCATACATACTCACAAACTTTCACGTTTATAATATTAGTAGGACTTTACCAGAAACAGATAACAAAATCTTTATGTATGCAAAAGAAACAGTCATCATTTTTACGACCCCAAAAATGATCTACGGATTATCCACTGCCAACGCTAGTCTAACTCGTTGACAAATCAAGAAAAAATAAATTCGTATTAAGAAATAAATCAAACTTTAGCAGTTGTATTCGGTGAGGTTATATTAAAAACGGTCGGTCCGTTGAACCCTCTTTATCGAAAGACAGCAGAATTTCCGTCCCTCTTGGTACGGAGCGGGCGCTGTGACGTCAGCATCGCTGCTCCTTGGATTTATGAGTTCATTCCAGAGGTATTTGAGTACCAACTCAAGATCGATATCTCGGGAACAGTTTTAACTTATCTATACCCTTCTCTGAAGGATAAATAAAGACTTTATGTCCGTTTGACCGGTTTCGCCTTCTACACTACCCATCGAATTTTAATACACTGTAATTTTATAAATGGTATTATACATTCTGTTCACGAAGACATTTACAAAGTTCTTATGTATAATGTGTAATGTTCAATCACATTCACACTTCTAAGCTCACATTGTCACCTCAAAATTACATTGTAACCGACGATGGCTTCAACAATAGAATCGCACAAAAGAAACCCTTATTTACGCTCCCAAAATAATCTGTGGTTTCTAAACGAAGCCAGACTGCTCAAAACAATAGTTCCCTACATTATCGCCAAGGTCTCCCGCTGTGTATTGTGTTACTAGAAAAATACGTTTTTCCCGCTTAGATAAACTCACAGCCATGAAACAGATGAAAAGATAGTTATTTCCAACCACTCAAGCCATTAAATTAGGTAAAGTCAGCCGCGGAAAGATATGTTTTCTACCCGAGACGGCGCAGCTTTTATCTAAGACATTTGGATGAATGAGAATAGGTGTTCGCTAGATTTATATTTGTGAGATAATGTTATTCGGACATACTTATTCAGGAAATTATTAATATTTTTACTGTACTGTCTTTCAGCTATTTAATATCCGTTTTTTTCATAACCTTTTCATTAACTTAAAGGGTCCGTACCTAAGGTTGCCAGTGGGACCATTACGAAGCCTCAGTTGGCTGTCCCAGTATCCTTTGAACTGTAATAGATGGACACTTGTGGGACATAAATCTTTAGAGTATATGCGCTACGTGTATTATAGGCGCTATACCAATTTCTTTTTCTATTGGCATCTAAAAAGAAGTATTTGTAGGTATATAATGAAACGAACGAATGAGAAGAACGTTGTATTTAATCTTTAACCCTTATAATATATACTGTCCGATCTGAAGTTTGCTTATTAATTTTATGAGAGCTAAAATAAATTAAGTAAAAATGAATATTAAATTCACAAGCTTATTGCTTAGAATTATGTGCTTAATATTCTCATTTCGCCGCCGCAACGTGTACGCCACAGCAGTTTTTGAGGCGGGTAAGACACCCTCACCGACCACAATTTATAGAGGTTATAAAATGGCGGGAAGTGGTTGATTAGTGACTACAAAGTTTTGCCTTCCAGTCTGGCTGGAAATATGCCAAACCGGTTCAACTAAGTTAATACAACGAGCACTTCTTAAACCAAACCAAATAAAAAGTCTCGGCTGATTTCGATTGGAAATTAGAAAGTTTTTACAAAGGTTACGTGTTGGCAATGGTTGTAAAATAAATTGGTAAGAAGTGAGTTTTGTCTTTAACTTATACAAATTAAAATCTTTCTTTGTTCATTCGTGTAATTATAAGAAGGTATAAATCCAGATTCATAGTTTAGAGAAAAGCTTTAGGATCTCATTTCTTACCCAACCTGGTAGAAACCTCCGAACGTTTGTGATACACACTAGTCTAAAACGACATCCACCTTTTACTGACAAAGTCAGTAAGACATCTATGAAAATAGGAGCTATACTTTTATCTTTGGAGCATTCAAAATACATATATATATATACAGCCACACAGGTGAAGCAACGCGCGTCGTGTCAAAACATTAAACATATATGTGTAAGTAACTGATATTTTTTCGAAAACCTATTTCCGCCTGTGCCGAGATGGAATATCTAATGCAATTACGCGCTGTAATAACTAGATTTTGCTAAGATTTTATGTTAAGATATTATAAATGTGCCTTGACACGCATATGATTTTAATTAGGTACCTCTCATGTAATAAAATTTTAATCTTTAAGAGTAAAATTACTTGTGTCAGTTAACATTGATATTTTTAATCTTCATTTTCGTTTTTACTATTATCTAACTTTTATTATGCACACTTCGCCTTCGTTTGAAATATATGTTTTTTTATATTTCCCATACGATAATAGCTCAAAATAATTTATTTTATGCATTATTTACTAAAAATATACATAGGCAATAACCGTAACAATGTACAGCTCGACCTTTTTCAACGCCTTTTTTGTACCCCTTCAAAAACCATAGTTAACAACTAGTCTGGCAGTGAGAGATAAGTTACTTATTTGCCTAAAGGTACTCAAACAATTACACAATTACAACGCTTAGGTTTCAAATAAGTTTCCTAAAAATAGTTGTACAGTCAGTGACGTACATCCGCCCCAGTTTTATTGTAGTTACGTTCCGTTCCAATTCATTTTTCAGTTGTTTCAGAGACTGCTTGTTATCACTCTTCACTCGAGCATTGTTCAGACCCGTTTCCGACCCATCTAACAAATGTCAATCAATGTTACAAATGAAATAAACCTCTTTTGTGAAAAACAACGCTGTACCGCGATGTTTGTGGGGAATTTCATAATTGTTCATTGTGCTCAATTGATATCGTGCCATTGTGTAAAATGTTTCAAACGGTATTCACGTTAAATACTATTGAGTGACACGAAAAAACCTCTTTTATTTATTCTTTCTGCATGGCTTTTCGTAAGAATCTAATTTTGGAAAAAAATCCTGCTACTCACGTAAATCTAGGCAAAGGAGTGCTAAAAATTATAAAATTCAGTAATAAATATATGAGAAATAAACTGCAACACAAGAAAAGTCCCAACGACAACTCCGTAATTGAAATGCGTTAACCGTCGTGTACGTATTCATTTAATGGCAAGGCCCGGTAAGAGGCATATAAATCTATTTTGTTTTTATGAGGCCAACTTCCAGACTTCACCCTAGAGGTATGAGTACACATAAACGGATCCGATAAACAGAGGCCGTTTTGCAGGATGAACGAAAAAAGTTTTATTTCCCTGGCGGCCTACGCGCTTTTTTATATAAATTTGTTTAACAGTATTAACCCGCGTTGATAGCTCCGAAAGTTTTTTGACGCGTTCGAATTGGTTGGGCGTAAAGGGTTAACAGTTGCAAGTTTGAACGACAATCAAACTCGACAATTTATATATATTTTCAAAAAATAATATCAAACTTCTAAACTTTGACGTTGCATTTTTGTAAACGACTGCAAACTGAATACCCAATGAGTTGCACAAAGTGTATTACATTTAAAAACGAAAACATTTTAAATTATTACGAGCTCTGGGGTTTTCTAGCTCAGTGTTCATTTATTTTGCTGTATATCCCGGCTTGGCTCATAAGGTTCCTCTTACATAAGTTTTTGGCTTCCGATCTTGGCTGATGTAGATTCTCGTTATCTTTTTAACAAAAGTTCCTTTTGTTTTAGTTTCTGTTATGACTTTTGCAAGGAAAGATAAACAGTTATATACGTTTAGAACAGGAAGAGGAAAGCACCTGGTTTTATTTCTTATGCTCGTATTCTGTGTAAGTAAATAACAACGAAGAATATAAAAATGGAAAAGATATGTTAACAATGAGATATCTAGTTCTGAGCAAAATTACATATTTTAAATAAGTTGTTATTTTTACTATCTACGTTTTAAAATGCTGCTTACTGCAGAGTACACTAAATTAGTCATAAAACATACGTGTCAAAGAAAATTGCATAATCTCTGTAGTTTTATTTCTGTTTTACGGGTTGAAATGTAAGGGACGTGGTACGGAGGTGGTCGTAAACACGTGGTTTATGTGAACTACGTTGCGTCCTCAGTACCTCCTCCCTACCATGAACATCATTCATAATGCTTCTTGGGCGCAAACTTTAGTTAACTGCGGTAAAAGTTGTAAATGTGACAACTTATGTCGGTTGAACTTTGGGTAGGAATGTACTAATGGGATAGTTTACCCTATTTTGATCCTCCATGTAGTTTATCGATTTTAATATTTTTTTATGATATGTTACTCTTCGCTTAAAAGTATAATGTATTCCGCTTTTTTACTCGACTTTGCACTGCCTTGCCGTCATATACATTCACTAATTTCTTTTTAAAATCAAAAAATATATACATAATTACATACGTTCAGTTTCAGAATGGGTAAATCTATACTTTCCTTTTTATTCTGATAGCCTTAACTCAATGTTTTTACCGTTATGTTAAAAATTGTATTCATGTTAAGCTTGGGCGGGTCACTATTATTTAACCTAACAGCACACCCCAACACTTTGACTTCACTCTGAAGGCAACTTTGTGTTTCTTGTCTTCTTTATGTCGACTAGCATATTTGTTTACATATCTATACTAGTGAACTTTCAAAGCATACATTTCTCACTCGAAAGAGCCACTCTATGGCGTTTAGCATCTTTTCTATTTCCGCCACGAATCGCAAAAACCTCTTTTCATCCATTTTTATTAAGAATGTATTCCCATTTCAATAACTTACAATAACAATAATATTGAATATATTATTCTTAACGAATATACAATGGTTTTTTGTTATATCAGCTATTTTCTTAAGTGAAACCATTGCCTTTGTAGCAGGTATATATTTCTTGCTTGCCAACGACAAAGAAAGAAAGGAAAACATTTTGAAATATTCTTTCACTGGTCACCAACGCCAGCTGTCCCTCCATAGATCCGCGAAAGCAGACACGACGGTCCTAAGCAAACGTCCTCTTCAACAAAACTACCTTCGAATCCCTCATTTCTCTCGACAAGTGCCTTTACTTATTCATGCATGTAGCGCGGAAGTTACCCGTCGCATGAGGCATCTACTCATGCATGTCGAGAGGTCTACAAAACTTACACGCTCTTTGTAGTGTCGCGTTTGAAGACCTTTTAATGCGCTATTTGAAATATATTGGCCGTCTTTTACGTAAATTGTTCAGTGAAATATAACGTATATGCTCAAGATGTTTTTGCTGAAGCCTCTTATAAAAAGCGGTAACGTTATTCTTATCAAACACAAATTACTCAGACGTTCAAAGTCGAAATATAAAAAAAGCAACTAGAAATCGTGTTAAACAACACTTCGTTTTTTCGTACTCTGCGAGTACGGGTCATTGTTCTGAAAGTTTTTTGAAGCCAGTTTAAAGGCCAGATGAATTCCGGCCTAATTAGGGCAGGGGCCATAACGCTGCAGAAATAAATGGGGGTTATAAGTGCAAATAACACAGAAACACTCCTCTCTAGGGCAGGTGCCTATTTGGTCAACTAGAAGTTTCACCCTCGTAATGAGTAACTGTAATTGTATACTGTATAAACTGCACAAACTTACATTTAAAAGTAAATTCTTCTGTTAAGTAAAACTCTAATGTTTCTTTTGAAATTTTTGCCATTATCATATTTAGGTTAGGTTAGCGATGAAAAAGTTTATGTTTTAAAAAAAATACTAAATTTGTTAAAAAAACCCACGAATGGTTAATTTTATTTATATAAGTATATTTGCCATCTTATCTTTAAAATAAGTAGAGTTATAAAACCGAAACTGGGGCATTTGAACTTGTCTAGATGAATGTTAATTTGCATTTGTGGAATGAAGTGGGGTTCAACAGATACCATTTCAGCCACTCAAATATTTTAGAATACTTAAGCAAAAATATGTCAGAGTAGAATATATCTTATTTGATTAATAATAGTATATTAATAATAATTAATCCAAGTTAATTAACATACCTGACACCTTTCTGTCAACACAGGATTTAGATTTGAAGCTGAGTTTCACATACACAAAGCCCCATACGCTATGACCAACTTAACTATCTACTAGTCTACCATAGTTTGAAAGTAAAAGCTTGCATAACAACAGTTGTGCCTGTTGTCATCTAGCTTTTTTATCAACAACTTTAGAAACTAGTGTGACGAGTCACCTTGAATTCCCGAGAAAAACAGGAAAAACACTTGTCATGTGTCGAGTAGGGTTGCTCGCTCCACCCACGCTCATTCGAGTGGAAATGTCAACCGGGTGTCACTCGTAGTGTTGATAAGGGAAACGACGCGGCCGACGAAAATGTAAGGCGAAAAATTTCACTCGCTGCTGTCAAATGGAATGGATATTTTCGAGCGTTTGTGTAAGTCAAACATGTAAGTAGAAAAGCTAAGTGATTTGAGATACGAACAGGTGTCGGAGGGGCGTTTGTAACTCCCAAATGAGTGCCGATCTATGTCTTATATGAAAAAGTATGATTAATAATGACGTAGATAATTAAATCTATAGAAATAAGTTATATTTAACTTAATAATTATAATTAAAGCAGCCATTTTGTGACAATGTATTGTTAAGGAGACTGCCACAAGTATGTTCACAAGTAGGTTCTAAAACTATTAGTGACCTTGTGATAAATAAATAATTAAAATGGTAGTTTAAAATACATAAACTTCGGCCACAAATTCTAATCATTTGCAGTGAGTTTCTCGTTCTTTCCTTTTGCGGCTATTTAAATTCAATAAGGGCAGTTAACTGTCGACATTCACGCTTGCTTGACTGAACTTTGGTTGAATTTCTTAGAAGCGATTGTTAAGACCCCAAAGTTGTGTTACATTAATCCCTAATATTACTTCTTGACAAACTCGCTGGAGCATCAACAGAAAGCCGGAAAGGTCTGTTTGAATTTGTACTCGCGAATTTAGGGATTTTACATCTTTTTTACATTTTTAGCTGAGCGTATTTCCTTTGTAATGTACCTAATTAATAATGTCAAACAGATTAAATTGAAAAATTCAAACGTATCAGCGATAGCTTTATTAAATTGATTTAATATGTCGGGGAGTGCGTTATCACTGGGTTCGATTATGGCGGAAACTTCGAAATAAAACGTGGAACTTGATGTATGGGCGTGTATTAATCACAACGTTAAGCAACTTTACAATAATCATCAAGAATAGTCAGGATGTAAATGGATATAGGAAGCGCGGTGAATTCGGCGTGTGGCCATCACTGATTTATTCACTACACGTCTGCACTGCCCCACGGTCCCAACAAGAAGAAGAGCCGTACAACAAGATAGATGGGCTAACTAGACACAACGGAAAAATGACCGAAACTCATTCAGTCGTTCACTCATAAAGCCTCGCACCGACTACACCCAAGTTAAGACGACTTGACGCAACCAATATCACATTTAGTCGCTGACATTGACATTGACATTTCAAAACATAGGCAAGGTAGATAGTAAAGTAGTTCTTCAACTGGCCAAGTCCATCGAATCTATGTTCTCTCCGACACGGCCTTCCTGACGCTTCACACGTCCTCGTGTGATTCTTCTTCTTCCAATGCCTCTCTACTGGTTGGCTATCAGCTCTTGGAATCTTGACCTGCTCTGAGCACAGCGCAAAAGTTGTTCTACGCTGACCACCTCCTGTCCATTCCCGGATGTTTCTAAGCCATGATTTCTTTCGTCTACCAGCGCGTAGTTTGCCTTCGACTTTCCCATCATTATTAATTGAAGCAGTTGATACCTTTCGTGTCTGAGCTCATGACCGAGATATCCAACTTTTCTCTTTTTGATGGTCTGCAGTAGTTCACGGTTTCGACACATACGCTGTAGAACTCTTTCGTTAGCAACCCCGTGAGTACAACTGATGCGAAGCATGCGACGATAACACCACATCTCGAAGGCTTCTAGGCGTCTTTTAGTAACGTCCTTGATGGTCCACGCTTCACACCCGCATAAGACGACAGGCCATACACAACAAAGGAGAATGCGAGCTCGGAGCTTTACATCAATACTCGGAGGCAGCACAAAACTTTCCTCATTTTATAATACGAGGCACGGGCAATCTCTATCCGGACCTTTATCTCTTGGTCAGAGGTCCATTTTTCGTTCACCCAAGCACAGAGGTATTTGTACTGATGGACTTGCTCCAGAACAACTCCTGCGACATTCATTTTAGGGTCAATCGCCGTTCTAGATACAACCATGACCCCAGTCTTCAACGTGTTAATGGAGAGGCCATATCATTCACTGAGCTGGTGAACTTTGCTTACGATAGTCTGTAGATCTTTTTCGCTGGAGGCCATCAAGACAGTGTCATCGGCGTATCTTAGGTTGTTAATAAGTTTGCCGTTTATTTTAATGCCCACTTCAGTTCCTTCTAGTGCTTCCGACATACGGCCTCGTGTGATAGCAGTCTGCAAAAGAAACAACACAGCAGTAGCTCGCTCGGTCAACCTGACCCAAACATAACGGTAAGAAGGTAACAAATGACATCTCAAATTACATCTGATTTTAATCTGTACAGCTTCAATTAAATGCAACAAATTAGTCAAATCATAAAAATAATGATCGGTTCGATAGCCAAAGTAATGACATTCAAGCGTCTGATGGTAGGCTTCAAGACAACCGTAGCTGGTGTCTGATTGCGTACTTCAAGACAGCTCCAATGGACCCGACACTTCGAGACAGCCTTACTGGCGTCTGATGGTGCACCTGACACTTCGAGACAGCCCCGCTGGCGTCTGATGGTGCCCCTGACACTTCGAGACAGCCTTGCTGGCGTCTGATGGTGTCCACAAACTCTCAATAAGCATCGACACTTCATGACAGCTAAATTAGCGTCTGATTGTGTACACGACTCCCGACACTTCAACACAGCCTTACTGGCGTTTGATGGTGTCCATTACACTTCGAGACAGCCCTATAGGCGTCCGATGGTGTCTCCCAATATGACATAAAATTCGTTCTGTGCTGAATACACGCGTTTGACCAATACGCCACAGTTAAAACCCTTTTAAAAGATCCCGCATAAAATTTCGCGCCAAAACTTTCATTAACTAACGAGCATTCAGCACTAGAATCGAAAGAAAGAAAGAATACGATTCACCTTTGTGTTCTAGACAATCCGTGGAAGATTCACAGCTCACACATCAATCAGCACCTCGGTACGAACACTGGCTTGCCTCGGCCACCGCAATGCCGCCATCGCTCGTAAATCAGGATCATCACTTTCTGTTGCTGCACCGCTGGGTTAAGTCCTGATGTCGACATTGCTCGTCCTCGCGGATCCAGCTTTGGTTTATTGTAATCGCCATTCGATGTATCCTCGAAACATATTAAAACACGTGTGAATTACAGTTGTTAATAACACCAGTACCTATACCATTATTAAACATCGATCAAAACTAAATGTAAAAACCAATAATTTCTATTGGGCGTAAATAACTTGGTTTGACTTGAAACTTACAAATGAGAAATGCAACACATGAAATAGTTCAAGAGAATGAATACTAATCAAAGAACAATTGTAAACTTAAATGTAGGTAGGTAGGTAGATAGGCGTAGATAGTAGCCAGATGCGTGTGCCCCCTTTTAATGACTTTCATTTAAATCGATAACATCACCATAATTGAATTAAAGAACATACTTAGCCTCAAATATTACAAAATGTTTTACATCTCCAAGGTATACCGATTGAGCAGAACGACTTCTGGTATAGTCCCATCAATCATCATCAAACATCAAGCAAATTCCACAATACTAGCAGTTTTCCTGAAACAAATGATATCACACAGTATCACATAGTTCGGCAAACATTAATTCTTAGCAATTAGGAAAACTGAGACGGCTAAATAACACTCGTCTAAAATAATTTAAACACACTTAGCTCGTAATGAAAACAGAAACTCTCACCGGGTAGCGTAACGCAGGATCTCAATTGGCAAACCTACGGTGCACAGGTTCAGACGTTATCTTCCAACACACTATATCCTTGGAAGCTCCGGTTCCACTGAGTCTCTTGGTTGCGCTGACTCAACGCATAATGGATAGGCCCTCGGCAGTGGTAGCATCACCTGGCATGGCTGGTTCATTGCAGTTTCTCGGTTGCGGCCTAGGATGTTCTATTTTCCTGTCCGTATCATCTCGCCTCCGTAATTACACACCGATGGTTTATGATGATTCTGTTGTTCCAAAAGCTGCTGCAATTTCTCTTTCCGTCGATGTTATTTGCAGCACATGGAATGTCATTCGTACAGGTGGAGCGGGGTTTTCTCACCCGTAGCACGTGGTACGTGGTTATCGCATCGTCCGTGGCATGTGGTTATCACATCATTTGTAGCACATGGTATCCACATCATCCATCGTTGCTCTTCGCAGCATAATGCAATTACATCAGTAGCATGTGGTACCTGGTTATCGCATCATCCATAGCACGTGAAACGTGGTTTCCTCATCAGTAGCACGTGAGACGTAGCCTCCTCATCATCCACAATACGTGAAACATGGTTTTCTCTTCATCCGAAGCACATGGCACGCAGTTCTATTATCATTCATAGCACGTGGTTTCCACAAAAATCTTTTCACAACGGTTTTCACATAGTTCGTAGCACATAGGACATCATCCGAAGCTCGTGGTAAGTGGTTTCACCATCCCACTTCTGATGTCGGGGAGTGCGTTATCACTGGGTTCGATTATGGCGGAAACTTCGAAATAAAACGTGGAACTTGATGTATGGGCGTGTATTAATCACAACGTTAAGCAACTTTACAATAATCATCAAGAATAGTCAGGATGTAAATAGATATAGGAAGCGCGGTGAATTCGGCGTGTGGCCATCACTGATTTATTCACTACACGTCTGCACTGCCCCACGGTCCCAACAAGAAGAAGAGCCGTACAACAAGATAGATGGGCTAACTAGACACAACGGAAAAATGACCGAAACTCATTCAGTCGTTCACTCATAAAGCCTCGCACCGACTACACCCAAGTTAAGACGACTTGACGCAACCAATATCACATTTAGTCGCTGACATTGACATTGACATTTCAAAACATAGGCAAGGTAGATAGTAAAGTAGTTCTTCAACTGGCCAAGTCCATCGAATCTATGTTCTCTCCGACAAATATATATGAGCTTTTTGTAATGAACTTTAATGTAAACTGTAATTAATAAAGCATACTCGTAGTTATTCGAATATTCATGTATTAAAGAAAATACAGTTACTTTTTGACGTGTATTGTTATGCGTATTTATCAAATTTCCAAAGATTTTTTTCCTGGTTACATCTAAGTTAGGTACATGAAATCAGTCATAGGAAAGTAACTTAAAAGTCTGTAACTAGTCATTTTTATATACCTTGTATTGTACCCATACGGAATACATACATGTATACAGAAATGGCATCCAGAATCCTCGGTAGCTGATATGTCTCTTCGACACGAGTCAGATTATAGCTTACTGACTGATTTACAACGATCCAGTCCGTGTGACATAACCGCATGATGCGTTTGAGGTTTAGGCCGATACCGTATTTCGATAGGTCAAAAGCCAGTGAATCGAAAAGTATAAATCGATCATCATGTGACCTATCACAATAGGCATCAACTACTCGATCTAGAGTTGGTTGAGTAGTTTAACCAATTGAGAAAACAATTGAGGGTGTGATGGTTACCAAAAGTACTTAAGGCATTTATGGTTACCACTTTGACAGATAAGAAAATCATACGCTATTCTTAAACGGAGGCAATTAAAAGTCCTTTTAAGGCTCCACTGCCCCGGGGACCATTTTTAATGAGTTTAATTTCAATTAACAGACATATTAAAATAACTTTAATAAAAAAACATTATTAAAAAACCGACAAAGTGTGAGTCGAACTCTCGCAAGAAGGGTTCCGTACCATCCCTACTAATATTATAAATGCGAAAGTAACTCTGTCTGTCTGTCGGTCTGTCTGTCTGTCTGTCTGTCTGTCTGTTACGCTTTCACGCCTAAACCACTGAACCAATTTTGATGAAATTTGGTATGAAGAAAGAACTGAACTTGGGAAAGGACATAGGGTACTTTTTACCCCGGGAAAACTTCTCATTCCCACGGGAAACCGACTTTCACGCGAACGGAGTCGCGGGCGGCCACTAGTTATCAATAAAAAACAGACAAACAGACAAACAAAAAGACAGACAAAAAGACGGACAGACAGTGAAGTCGCAGTTATAAAAAACAACACACGTATGAGACATTATTTCATGTAATCAAAGCCGGTGGTTTCTTGAAGTTACAGCAATGTAAGCTGTGCGCATGCAATGCATAGTTTCAGACAAAATGCTTGACGCGTTTTTCATTTTAAAAACAAAAAACCAAACATTTATTCTTAACGAAATCACTAGTTCCGATGCAAAATAAACTTGTCACGGTTTGCTTTTTATCGGCCATCTTCCTTATCTTCTAATAACTAGAAATCAAATAAAAAAATTAAACGTTTTTTCAGGACTGTATAAAATTATAATTTGTTTTTTTTTTAAAAGGTTTGGTGTCAGTAAGTGCTATAAATTCGGGTCAGATGGGAATAAACATAATTTACTAAAGATTCAGGGCAGTCGGTAATATATATTCGGGGCAATGGAGCATAAAGCGTTTTGATCCCGAAAATATGGCGATGGGCTCTCCATTGGTTAAAGTTCTCCATGGTACCCATGGGAGGTACCCACAACCTCCGATTTCTTCTTAACCCTAATTCGAAGCTTAATATAAATGAAGTTTTAGGTAATACACATAATTCCGGCTAAGCCCATAGTTGTTAGTGATACTGACCCGTGAATGTGGCACTCGTGGTGTAAGCGGCTAGGTCGGGGCGGTGCGCGCCGCCGGCCGCATGCTATCAGCTCGCCGGCGCGGCCATGATGCGCGCGCGCGCCTCCGCTCACCGACCTGCGCCTGACAAATAACACAGACGTTACAAAATGGATTTTAATGGAGATAGGTTAAGACAAAAAATGGGTAAGAATTCTGATAACAACGATCTCCTAAGGTTAATATTGAAGTATATTAGTAGATTAATTTTTTTTTTAAAGAATAGTCTTATAGAATAGGTTTCCTTAAATAGTTTTTTGTTGTCGTTACTTTTTAATAATAAAATTCGTAAAGAAATGCAGTACCCTTGATCAATGTAAAATTTCGTAATATTTCAAATAAATCCTTAATATCAATTTTCATAGATTATTCTGAAAAATCGAAGTTGAGAGTTTTAGAACCTTATTATCTTTGAATTAGTGATAACAGCTGGACAATCTGTCTCCCTTCTAACTCATTTTGTCTCAGTTGTCTATTTTGTTTGGAAAAACCAAAATTTTTGGTTCTTCTTCTAAAACTTCTAAAACCTCTTTAGAAGAATAACAGAAAGTTGAAAATGACCGTATCTTTTAACTTCGAATTGTATCATTTTCTCATGGGATTGCAGACCCGAGTCTTTAACAATAAATACTTTCATTCCTTTCTTAGAAAAATTGGCTTAACAAACAGATTGACTGACAGCCGGAAAAAAGAATGGCTTCCTCGTATTCCTTTTAAATATTGAACCTTGAAAATACTGTAAAAACACAAAAAGGTCGTTATCAGAAATCAACAAAGGTAGACAACAAATAACTGGAAATCTTGATAAACACATCATGTGTACATCCAACACAACATACTAATATGCGGGTAGTCCATCATTAAACCCTTTACCCTACACAAACAGAGCGAGTGACATTATGACTTGTCAGCTAAGTTATCTGTCCTTCGACAAACACATTCAGAAACTATTAGTGAACTATCAAGTACCATGTAAGCTAGACGCGCTCACTAATCTTGACAGCTTACAATGGTACTTACGACGATGACTACTCATTACTATGCTAGGCTGGATGGTGTTTGAATCTTTGCCTTCATCAAATAGTCCGAAAAAAAAACAAGTTCACACATACCTTCTATTATTAACATTTAAATTTATGAAGACTGTTTGACAATAATTTTAACACTAGTTAAATAGCCACACAAATAAAGAGCGTATCAGAAATATAACAATTAAGGAGATAAGTCAACGTATGCCAGCGCCAGCTTATGATAAGTTAAAGAACCTAAAATGTGTTATTTTCAGTCTAAATCGTGTTAAATTAAATTTCCGTAAAGGACTACAGACAGACATACCGTTTTTCACACATTGCTCCAAATACACTTAACCCAATTTTACTAAGAAATTAGGTACTTAGCCAAAATACTCGTATATTAAATTTCCTTTTAATTTAATTAAACCATCCATCAATCACAAAATGTCTTAAATGATCGATTACTTTTTTCTCGCAAATTATTTAAAATATTTCTAATTACTTATCAGATTTACATAGACGACTGTTTTTGAGCTTTTAACATCAAAAGCATTTCTATTTCAAAAGGCTATATTGCAAAGTAATTTTAATATGATTTACAGAAAAGTATGAAAGCGAAGTCCCTTTTGATAATCACAGAAGTTGTGAAAGCGGATACGTCATTATTTTTCTTCGAAATCAAAGCCGCACAAACAAGTCGTCGTTAGGTTTACGAAACCGCTTTGTTATATTGCACCTCCATATTTTATATTATTTATGATTTCAATTATATTTAAAAATGTCTTCTGCCTGCGGGGCATTTTAAAATATGGTTGGGTACAGTAAAAAGGTACTCGTCGTACTTATGCAATCGTAAGGTAATTTAATTCTTTGTGCAGTTTAATATTATGTTACGGCTAATACCCGAAGTGCGGCTACACCTAGTTTTAGCCAGTTATAAGTGTTTTTAATATGGAAAACTGGAAAAAAAAATTACACCTATGTTTATAAAATTGGCTTCAATCATGGGTCGACGGAGTCCTTTTTCTGGGTGGTATCAAAAAAGTAACCTAACTAACCTAACCTATTGATGTTCTAACCGGCTAAAACTAGGTGTAGCCGCACTTCGGGTATTAGCCGTAACATATATATTAATTAAAAAACAAATAAGTAAGTATAAATGAGATACATTCCACTACAGGCAATTTCTTAAGAATTTCTTTCCCTTCTGATGATTTATGGTCTACTCCATCAGCATCCATCTGTCTTACCCACCATCACCATTTACCACATGTTTAGGGAGCAAATAACGATGCTCCGGAGCTTGATAAAATTAATATAATGCTATTACGTTATGACGTAACAGAGAAACACAGAGCGGATATTTTGTAATGTGCGAGTGTGTCGAGGCGGGTGTCACGTCCGCAACCCGCGTCATTTGTTTTCGACGACTGCGCCCGAAGCACGCCCGACTGCGGAACCATTTCATTCCTCACGCTACGGGGACCGGGGCCTACACCGAATATGTGAACTCTTATACAACCTATCCTGATAACACTTCTTCGCAATCCATCCTAATTCCTCACTCCCACGCCCCATCACTAGAGCTGAAAATATTTTCGGCGCCAAAAAAAATATTTTCTTCTACCGTTGCTTGTCAAGGCTTCGGTATTTTATTCTAATTAGATGTAAAGTGAAACTTTAGCTGCGAAGCTGTAAATGACGTTTAATTTCCAGCGATGGCGGACTTGAGCTGGTTATGGAATAAGTTTGAATTTTACAGTTTTAATGCTTTGTCTTGTTTGAAATAACAGCTTTTTTCGGACGCATATTCTAATAGAATATTTTTAAAAACATTCCCGTTTAATTTGGAGCGAAAATAGTATTGATACCTTTTATTTTATTTATACATGTAGGTAGGTTTGTTTCAATATAAATTGACAATGCTATAAATCGTAATCGGATCGGCACAACCCTTTAAAATTCGAACCAAAATAAAAACAAATGTAGCCTCACTTCCTGACATTTAAAAACCGAGTAATCATTTACCTGTAAAAAACGAGTGTAGAAAGTAAATGCACAAAGGCATTTTTCATTCGTGAAGGGTAGCGAAAAAAGGCTTTACCGTTTAACGTTACCTTCAATGTTTTGAGGGAAAATTAGGTTTTTGGGAGAGGACTTAACTGAGATTTATCGTCGTGTACCCTCTCCTCCGCACACTCTGAATTGGTGCTCTTTTAGACTTGAACGTACTTTACTGTGCGCTAGTGGAATGTGGATTATATATACCAAAAAAAATTGCGTAGAGCAAATTTTTTGTGAAATATAGTAAAACGGAGTACTACGTTTAAGCAAAGAAATACCTATTTTAAGCTAAAATAAGTGGTTCAAAACAGCAAAGTAAGTAAAACTCATACTGATTTAGTGATACCAATGAATACTTTGAAGTAGGTCATGTAAAGACTTACAACGATTGTGTGCGCCTTCAAAAATCTCAAGAACTTATTAACTAAACTACTTATTTCTAAAACTTAATTATTAACTAAAAGTTAGTTCTTTCTACTGCAACAATGGAGCAACTCTTTAAAGACGGGCGACATGAACAGTGTTTATAGTTTTTAAATCAAGTTAAAGTTTTGATTAAATACTTTATGTCAAGATTTAAAACTAAGTATTTTAATTATAACTAAATAAACTACTGCACTTTATAAACTGTGCTAAGACCAGATAAAAAACCAGCGTTATAAAACGTTTTTTATACATTAATTTTTCAAAAAGATTTTTTTTAATATGTACGTTAAGTCCTTACATATTGAACAAAATTACATCGCTATACTAAGCTATTCGTTCACGCCAAGGTAAACTTCAATCACATAGAAATAATGCATTCTTGTTATAGCATAAAGGCTAAAGGGGTCGCTTTGACTTTTATTAATAGCTCTTGTCGATACCTGTTCCATTTATACTCCAAGGCTCAGTATATAAGCTCTGGGAGGCTGCGTCGGGTTTTAGCTGAAAGCGTTGGACGAGTACATACCTCGGAGCTTTACTCACTTAGCAAAGTGTGCTTAGTAAAGCCCGGTCGTGCGTATAAGAATGCTTGCTTGTATTAGAACTATCGCGTCTGTATGTATTTTTATACCTTAGTTAATGGAGATTATGTTTAATGGAAGTCAACTTTAACTTCGTGTATTACTTAATAACGTTTAACTAACCTAATATACGTTTTTCCAATCCACTTTAAATCTTTTTAAAACTTTTTAACAGCCTGGCTAAAACTACGATTTATACACATAATTAGTCTGTGATCAAACGCCGATGTTATTGCTCAAACATATTTCATAAATGAAACAAAAATGGTTAATTTATATAAATAATAGAATAAGGTATCAAAACAATTTTAAAGCCAATTTCTCTACATTTCAATCGCGATGTTATTGATAACAAATCCAAGAGAAAAAGTTTCCCCTATCTATCATCTGAACGAGGATTTCCCCAAGAAAGAAGAAGTTTTCCTCCGTAATCCACTCCGCTGACCCACTGAAGGTACGTGGCAGGCTTATAAATGTTTCTTTACTACCTTACTATAGTAAGTATTGGTAATTAGTTCTTTTAACGGACAGTTTACTCAATATACTACCGATCAACGGGAATAAAAAAAAATTAACGAAAGCTTTGCTCATTATGATTTCGAAGTAAGTTAGAAAGAAAAAGACATAAAACTCGGTGCTACTTCTACTTTTTTTGATATACTTTATTATAGTAGTTTATCTTAGATACCTTTTCATTAGTCTGAACGACAACTAAATAGTTTTCCCTCGGTATTCTTTTAATGTACATTCTAAATTGTATCTTAAACGCTTCTATATAATAAGATATTATTCTACCCCATCGTTGTTTCCTCAAAGAGCTTTTCCTGCCCACTTCCATTTAAAAGCCGCTAGCCGAGTAATTATCCTCGCACAAGTTCGCTAGAATGCTTGTCAATGACTGTCGAAATACTTAACGAGCTTTTATTATTATGCTGATCAAGGGCCGTAATCTCATATTAGAATTTCGTAGAAGTTCAGCTTCATAGAAACAGCTATTGTGTTCGCTAAGGCTGTGTCACATTGTGTAATCATTATATTTCTCTCTCTCATCTTCAAGTTTCTAAAGCAAATTACGTGAAAATGACCATATTTGAAAAGGTTTACGCAAAAATTACAGGAAAATTTTGTTATTATTTTGTGTAAATTAGAAATTTTTGCATCCGGTTTACCTACTAGTGAGACTCACTTTATTAACTACTGTTTCTTCGTTATATTATAACATGTCTTCTTTTAGTCATTACTTAAGTAAATTTCTTTTGATATTGACTGAATTAACACGATCGAATCGGTTAACATAATCGAAATTAACACAAATATATTCAATAGCCGTATGAATATATTCAATACACAAAACGAGCATTAACTTTATACACAACTTTTGTTTCTGATTGTACGAAGTAAATTGCTCAGAAAATGTACCCTAACATAAGAAATGGCGCAATTTGTTATAACTACAAAAAGTAACGGCTATAACTATGAAAAAGTAAAGTTAATATACGATATGACTTTGGCCAAAAGTCTGTTTGGTTACAGTTTGTTAATAAAACAGTATATGAGCAGGCTTAGAAATAATAAAAGGGCTTGCGCATTTCCTTTTTTAAAATAAAAGTATATAAAACTTGTCTTGATTATTTATATTTTTTTTGTTTTCATTTTGAAAATACATAGACCTCTTATCAATTATTCTTCGCAAGTGTAAAATGAGATTGAATCAAAAATGAAGTACTTAAATAAATAGATTTTATACTCTTTATCTACATAATAAGTAAAAATGGAGTAATAATAGTAGTGCTTCATACGTTTGATTGGTGTTAATATAGCAGTTCAAGTGAAAACTGGATGGCGAGGGTTAGTGCTAAAACAACCGGTGCGTATGTGCTTTACGAGGGTTATTCGGGACGAAACGCAATGCCGCGTGAAAATGGAACCTCGGAACATACCACACACAGACACAAGTGACCAATCTCCCAGAATACTCATCAGTTCGAAGCAGTCTCGACTACATAAGAATAGAATATTGATTTTACAAACAATCCAACTTCGGGAAGTACAAGACATACAGCCTGCAAATAAAACACCTGTTACGCTCATAAAACTGGCGGGACCCAACCTCTTATGAAAAATCGCTGCAAAATTAATTAAGACATTACGCACATAATTGTTTCTTTTGATAATTGATAAGAAAATGAGAATCAGCAAGCGTATTCAATTCCATTAGAGACAACAGCGCACGTGCGCGACTCTATGCCTTCGGGGTAGAGGTTAAAATACGCCAGCAGGAATAGTGAAGGCCTACGGACCCCTAATTCATTCATTTTTATTCCGCATGCCGCTCGGAGAGCTGTCGGATTGCGGAAAATCGTTACCGGCGGACAACAATCGCCATGCGGGCGGCAACACACGCAAGGCTGGCCGCTTTTCACTTACACATGGATTCACGGTCGCAGCTTCTTTACATGGCGCCACGGTCGCCGGTGCCGAGAGCGTGGTCACTGAGTCAATGTGCTGCAAGTCACACTGCACTACGCGGCGCGGGCTCGGCGCGGCTCGGCGCGGCTCGGCGCGGCTCGGGCGGTCGCGGCGCGGTCCGGGGCTGCGGGTAGCGGATCGCGAGCGGCGCGGGTCGGGACGAGACGCACCAGCCACGGCCGACACACGACAGCCTCCGTCGCAATGGCGAAGCGGCCGGGCACGCGCGCGCGCCCTGCGCCCGGCCCCGAGCGGCCCCGAGCGGCCCCGACCGCCCCCGACGCCGCCCGACGCGCGGGGTGAACAAACCCGACGCCGCCTCTCGCTCGCACACACAGATCATGCTAAAAGGATTTAGAGTTTCTCCTACCGTTTTAAGGTTCGATCGTGCTTGAGCTGCGACTATTTAAAATCTAGACACATCCCTAGTTAATTAGCGCCGGAGATGACGCCTTATAAAGATGTCTCGTCGATAAAATAATATTAAACTGTGACCCACCACGGGGAGATTAAGTTAACTGGATGCGTTAGTTTTGCGCTAGTAATAACGACGCGCACCCATTGTTTGCATACCGGCTAGTTACATAGTAGATGAAATAGAAATTATACTGCTCGCGGCCGAAGGATAACAAACAAAGAGCTTTTTTTCTGCAAATAGTTTATTACATTCGAAAAAAACACTTTTTACTAATTTTGTCAATAAAAGAAGCTTTGTAATATTGAAATATACGTACATTTTAACAAAACAACTAACATACCAAAATTTAAATTTTCAGCCATTCCGACTTCTTATAGGATACAATTTACAAGTGGAATGATCGAAAACGATTAAATCCACGCAAATTGATATCCGTGAGAATGTTCAGGTGTCGTGGTACGGAGGGAGCGAGGGCGACGTAGGTACTTCGTACTGTAGTGTCAATTTATTTGATAGATGAAGATGAAAATACCCGATGCGATACTATAATCTCCTTATAAACTGTGCTATACCAGTTATAAGTAGGGAAGTACACCTTAGAAGTTCAACATTGATAGGCTTATATGCTTTGATGTTCATCATTTTTTGTCGTTTAATTTGATATTTTAAAACGAGTTTTTTTTTATTATATTATAGTACTTACTTGATATTTTTATTGAAGCTTCGGTTTAAAATCAATCACATTGTAATGTAAAAAATAGTCAAAATACGTACACATCTACAGAGGCCTCGGAAAACGTATCTTAACAGTATTGTGAAGTAAATAATTATAAAATTGTGTGGCCACACATCTCTGTGGTCATCAATATCTTCGATATGAAAGAAAAAGTTTACTTGAAATAACTTTGTTTAAATTTACTGTTTAATTCAATAAAAGGACTTGTGTAGCGATACAATTATATCAATGTATTAAGAACATAATAAAACATAAACGGGTAAATATTGTTAATCGACCTATTCATTATATAACTTCTTCCAAATTAATATAAAGTTAAAGTTTATTGGATAAAATATATTAAAATATCTAAAATCATACAATGCAACTGATGTGCTACGCGGTCGGTATCTCGTAACGCCTCGTAGCACAGTTCAATGCTACGCTGCTACAAATTTTACCGCAGCAGAAATTGCAAAGATCCTTCATGCTGTAACTATCAAGAGGATTTTAAATAAACTTGAAATAAAGTCCTTGGAAAAAAAAAAATTCTTTTTTTATGGTAAAAAAAAATGCGCACGAACTAATTAAACAACAGGAAAAACAAAAGAGATACATTTTGGTGTCTGTGATAGTATGTTTTGAATAAATTTGTGTTTTTAAAAAGTGCGGAAGTAAACTTTAGTATAGTATAATAAAATATAACAACGCAAGCGTATACGTGTAAGTAATTATTTAACTTCCTGTAAAATACTTTAGCATGGTTACTTAAACAGTGCGTGTACTTATTCCAACGTTACCCTACTCCACACTACAAAGTTTTAATTAATTTACCTACACAGGTACTACTCGCTGATAACCTCGAAACTTTAGCCCACTAGTCCAGCTCTCTTTACATTCCCTACAAATTAAATAACATATTTCCACTTACCCGGCGTTCTAATTTTTGTTTCAAAATTAAGCTTTCCTTGTTTATAAAGAGACTCGGCAATCCCTGTTCTTATTTCTTGCTTGAAAGAGCAAAATGAGATTTAATTAAACGTTTATTTACGAAAACCTTTTGTGTGTAGTCGCAGCGAAGGACGCGTTTTGTAAAAAGGTTGCTGTTTCCTAACATTGTTGCAGCAGAGCAAATAAGAGGACCGACGTTAATTCGCCGGATTATCACGAGGCCATGCCTACAATACAGTGACCATGTTATTTTATAACAATACTAGTGGCCGCCCGCGACTCCGTTCGCGTGGAAGTCGGTTTCTGTGAGAATGAGAAGTTTTACCGCGGTAAAAAGTATAATGTTATTCTTATAATGTTATTTTGATGTATAACCTATATTACTGTAAAGTTTCATCAAAATCCGTCCAGTAGTTTTTACGTGAAAGAGTAACAAACATCCATACATACTCACAAACTTTCCCGTTTCTAATATTTGTAGGATTATGTTAATATTTTTTTTATACCGAGTCTAATTGACCTGCTTTCTTTGGTTTGCTTTTTGTACAGACCACTTACAAGTGCAATTTTGACAACACGTTCACAAATACTGAATTCAGATACGCATAAACATCTACAAAAATTTTTATAGTGTAGGTGGAGTATTTATATTGTCGTGGTAATCGTATGAAATCCACAAAATAAATTTTTGTGGATACTGTTTGAAAGATTTTGGTTTTGTATTTTAACTCATAAAGGTTTAGAAACGTATGCAATCTATTTTCACATCGCTATTGGTGGTATAGTACGAAGGAACTCATACCTATGGGATCCAGATTAGAAAGCTACGTGGCGAAGTTTTAATGTCGGTCGCCGGTCGATATTATCTTATTCATATCTTTATCCTATCTAACCTACCTCCATTATTTGAACGGGTAGCGGTTTTTAGTGGTTAGTTATACGCGAGTATGGCCTTGTCATAATACATTAATTGCACAACACATATTAACTATCTACTTAAACGCGAACATACTTCATCCACATTATTGTTGTTGCGGTTATTTTTTCCCTCTTCAGATTAGGTACTGATATTTTTTAGAATCACATTCCTTCTTCAGTTTATTATGAAAGAGGCAGCTAAATAATGTGTAGGTACAAAAACTTAACTCAAAATGTACTTTCCATTTCTTTCTTTGCCCTCATAAATATCACACGACAACGCGTATTTTTTCATACGAAATCACTTAGGAAAGCACATTTTTTGGCTTTTTACATACCTATGTCGAGTTGCGTTCCCCGAAATGCCTAAAACACATATCCAGGATAAAACACTTTATATGCAAACGTTTCAAAGCTGAAACAGAGAGAATACATGGATAATATGAAACGTAACCATTGTTTGTATGTATTTATGTAGGTATTCATACTTGCATGCGGAATGTGGCAGTGGCAGGAGGGATACCTATTTGTATTTGTAGACTGTGTTGGTTTAGGGAAAGTTAAACATTAGTTAGGTTCAGTTTTAGTTAATAAGACTTGGATTTGTAAACAGACGTATGATGGTTTTCCTTAAACTCGTGGTAGTACAACTACTGATAGTTTACATATTAAGAACTAAATAAAAAAAACCAGGAGTAGAAAAAGACAAGAGGAAGGTAGGAAGAAACAAGTCAACAAGATTGTGATAAAATTCGTGATTTACCTTTATATTTGAACGTTTGTATAATGTTTTTTTAATGAAAGAAGAAAACGTTATTTTCTGTTGAGTAAGTGGATTCAGTCCATCAGTGTTCAATTTTTATTGAGCACCATGAAAGTGTTTATTAAAATAATAAATAATAAGGACCGAACTTTAAATTACTGCCTATTAGCGTCAAGAGTATTAAAAAGTAGGTATTCCTTCAACTTCTAATTACTGAGTAGACCAATTAATTTTTAATTCATTCTCAAGTTATGACGTAACCAAAAGGAAACTTGGCAGTTCAACGGCTTATTTATTTATTTATAATTCGTGTACAAACAGATACAAGGAAACTTTAAAACTATAACAATCAAAATTATGCTAGTACAATGGTACTGCTTATCCCTTAAAGGAATTTCTTCCCGCTGTTTAGGTATAAGAAATAATTGCCAAAGAAAGATAATAATTATTTACAGTTGCTCTGAGCAACTGTGAAAAATAATAAACTGTAAATAATAGGGCAAATTGCTCTATCTTAACACCTAGCAGCTTGTCCAAATATAATAATAGTAAGTAAAGGTACCAAATAGAAACTTATTTCATCACGCAGCCGAATTAAAAAGTGTTATAATTTTGAATCGCGTCTGTGTCCTTGCGTATTTGTGTCTACCTGTTGGATCGTAAATATTTAACATATTTAAATTCATTTTTAGGATTCCGTACCCAAAGGGTAAAACGGGGCCCTATTACTAAGCCTCCGCTGTCTGTCTGTCTATCTGTCTGTCTCCAGGTTGTATCTCATAAACCGTGATGGCTAAAAAGCTGTAATTTTTACAAATAATTTATTTCCGTTGCCGCTATAACAAAAAATACTCAAAATTAATAAATATATATAAAGGGATTCCCCATACAATAAACGTGTTTTTTCGTATTTTTTTGCTCAATATTAAAACGGTAACAGGTAGACGCTTTTGCACAGAATATTTACGTGTATTACCTTTCAAAATAAATAATTGAATAACAATAAAGTAAGTATTAAAGTAAATATCATCCCATACAACAAACGTATTTTTTAAGCAATTTTTACTCGTTAATAAACAGGTAGAAAATAAACTTAATAAACAGTACGGAACCCTTCGTGCGCGAGTCCGACTCTTCTTTTTCAAACCAGAATCTCATTATAATTTTTTGTTTAAATTAGATGTCAGCAAAATCAAAAAATAAGTATTAATATTTCTTTCCTAATTTTTTTAAAACTAAGTAGGTACTGTTAGAAAGTATTTTTGCGTTCGAAGCCAATTTTTCCAGGTGAAGGCTGTTGCGCTTTTCATTTTATGCAGTCAGTACATCGGCCCTGCGGTAGTCATGTGATTGACGCGTTCTTTTCATCTTTGACGGTTGGTTATTCTGGGATCCGGCCACGGTAACCTACACTAATCGAGTAGGTATGCAGTTTGCAGCCGAGCAGTAATATTTTTTTTTAAGAATGTTTTTACTGCACGGTTTTTTTTTATCTATGTAGTTGGAAATCGTGTATGCGCAACGAATTTTGTTGCGGTTTTTTTAATAGATACAGTGATTCAAGAGAAAGGTGTGTATGTATATAACATAGTATAGGGAAAGGGGTTTTTTGTTGGCCAACAGTTACGATAGGTGTGATTATGATTTGCACTAAGTTCCTGTCTACGCTTAAAGATATTGTTAATACTGGAACTCTGATTGATTTGATAATGATGAAATGATTTAATAAAAAGAGTTAAAAATATCAGCATAGTTTCAGTTTATTTATCATACACAAACATCAGGTAAAGTACAATCTACAGGCAAGCTATACTCGACAGTAGCGTCGCAGTCAATTATCACATTTTTACTCTGATTATATTCAACCGACATTTCAAAGGCATCATTTTCCGTCAATTTATCAAAGAAATAACTAGTATTCACTTTTTCTATTCTAGAAACCCTATAACTCTTTCTTCTAATAGGACTCTCGTTAGGTGTTGAACAGTTATTTCGGCGAACGTCTTGTAATACACTTTTCTTGTGTTTTTTTATTGGTGTTGAGAACTTAGATTCGAATACTAGTTTAACAAAATTGCTGTTTACTTTCGCTGTTTTAACTCTAGGTGCTGTGTTTACTATTCTATCTACTATATCAGAAAGATCAGATTCGGCTATTTCATCGTCGCTTTCCCCTAGCAGGCTTAGAAAATGAACACTTTTATTTTCTTTGTCATTTTGCTCAATTTCATTTGTTTTGTTCATCATGTTATAACATTCGTTATAAGGTAGGTCAGACTCGGCTACTTCATTGTAAATCTCCTTTAGCATGCATTTATTTTCATTATCAGTTTGTTCAATTTCAGTGGTTTTATTTATCATTTCATTACATTCGTAATAAGGTACTGGGTAATCGTATTCGATGTCTATTTCATTTTCAGGAAGTACTGCATCGAAGAAGCAGTCATTGTTCTTAGAAACTGAAGATAAGCTTTTCTCCGTAACTTGTGTTGACTTTCTATTAGATTTTCTTTTCTTGGAAATAAAACTGTCGATGGTCTTTTGTTTTCCTTTGGAATGTTTCATTTTTCTTTTTAGTTTATTTATCGACACAGAAACCCTACTAGAGTTCAAGTCGACTGGCGCTTTTGAATTAAGGCTGACGTTTCTCATTGATTCGCTAAGATTGTGTACTTCAAGGTCGACTAATTTCTTTACTTTTTTGGTGTATTTTCTCTTAGGCTTGTCTGTCGTTGGGCTGGCTACTTTTTTAGTTTTTTTGGCTCGTGTTTTCTTTTCTTTGGTGGGCTTTTTAATGGATTCTTCAAAAGATTCTACTAAATTAGGGTAATATTTTCGCATTAGATCTTGTCGTTCAATAGACGTCCATGGTAGTGAACGATCTTCATCGTCTGAAACAAAATCCATGCTTATACGAAAATACAAAATGCAATCAGTATAAGTATTCAATACACACCATCATACTGGTCATCTGGGATCAGAGCTTCGTAATGGCCATCGATGTTGTCCCACACCACTTCGTAACTAGGCACCCCTACAACAATTATAAGTATACTTTTAATATAGATTTACATTTGTTTCTGAAAACGTTCTTGTTAAAGTGATATAGTAAACCTCTTCCCATAGTGAATTATTACCAATTGCTCTATGTGCACTTCAAGTTTTAAATGACACTTTAATCAAACTTAGAAATCATTATTTTAACAACTTTTCATTAACAACATTAATTTGCTACTGATTTAAAATTCAATTGCAAGAACAACTTACAATAACTCGTAGATTATATTACAAAGGCAAGTGAAAGAACTTGTAATAATTGCAGTAAAGTGTTATATACAATACCTTTAGGTGTGCGTTTCTTTTTGATATGAACTGGCTTGATAGTCCTTACTGGGACTTTATCTTGAAGATGCCATTTAGTTAGCAGAGGCAGGAACTTCTCAACGCAATACCTTTCTGACCAATCCAATTTGAATGACATAAGTTTCTAAAACAAATATTTAATAAGCCTCTGAATCAATGTTTCATTTACAAAATGTATACTTTACATAATTTGATTTAAAAAGTGGAAATTAAAAGAATTAAGCATACTTAATTTGCTAAGATCGAATCTGAACTTGCTTGCATTGCTAGTCAAATGCGTAGAATAGTCTAGACAGCCATTGTTGTAGTTAACACAACTTAATTATTTTTGATACATTCAAAACAAATTTGAAAGGGCAAAATTCTCTAATTAATAGAATGGTACTATACTTTAAGACCTACAACGAAATCTATGAAACATAAAAACTTATTTATCAAAAGAGCTACTTCCGCGGTTTTTGCTGATTGACTTTCTTCATTATAAAAACTTATTAAAAATCGGAGCCAAGTCAAGAAACTGTAAGCACTTTTTAAGATTTACCACAAACTGTATCAAGCTCGGTGTTGGTTTCTTCAAGGTGTCCAAATCAATAGAATCTGGTTTCAGGTTTAAAAACTCCTGCATGACCAGAGGTTCAGGAAATAGGACCCCACAGTTCATTGCACGATTTCTTAGAGAAAGCTCGCGTTTCACCTCTGCAGCTTTTGTCCTAAAAAAAAACAATATTAAAGAAAAAGTATATAAATACATTGATTGGTCAATATAGGTTAAAGTTAGTTCTATTCATCATTTCTCTATTGCTATACCGTTGCAGTTTAAGATAAACTACCAATATATGTATACGAAAGTTTGTGTTTCACGCAAAAACTAATGAACGTATTTGAATGAAACTAGGCTAACACCTGTTTAACCCTGTATCATATTGTAATGCTGTTTCACCATCGTTTAGGTAGTTTTTTAGAATAGGTTTAAAATTTCATTGTCACAAAGCGTAGTTGGATCGCAAGCATAAAGGAAGAAAAGAGATTTGGTAATTGCCATAGCAACCTACTTATGACCAGTATCATTGCAGCCCTTTGCCGTCACGCACACAGGACAACCATTCTTGGTGTGTGGTTTCCCGAAATGGCCGCATTTGTCGCATCGTCCCGGTGCCGATAGCCAGCGGTTTTGCTTCTCATAATAGTCTGGGTCTGATACCCACGTAAGCAATCTGAAAATGTTTCTATTAGGGTCATTTATACTTTAAATTATTTTTAATCCTCTTTATAACTATTTTTTATTTATTTTGAAGTTATAGATACTGGAAAAAGGAACCCAGGACTTTTTTTTTATTATATAATATAGCAAAGCAAACGAGCATGCGGGTCACCTGATGGTAAGTGATCACCGCCGCCCATGACTACCCGCAACAATGTGGGTGTTGGGGGTGCGTTCCTTTGACAAAATTGAGCACCCGATACCGCACTCACCGAACGAAACGTCGGTTTTCTGTGCGTCGGTGGTATTTCACCGGTCGAGTCAGCCCACTAATCGCTGCAGACAGAGCCTACAGTTAGACTCTACCACTCCAAAAACTAACTGACTGCACGTCATTGCTTGAATTAGGTTTAATTTAATTGCTAAAAGTCATGCTTTAGGAACTCAGCGTGGCATTGTGCACCAAGGAAAACGATTATAAGAAAGCATAATTATGCTAAATAGGTTTTTTTTTTATATTGTTCTTTGGTTGGAGAAACAAATCAATTTGGACAGGACAGTAAAATCAGAGAGGTCTATATTTCAAGTTATATTTTGAACAAATCAAAGTGTGTGTCAAGTACAAATATGTTTGGTATCAACATTTATTTATTTTTTTACCTTGGTATAATGTCATTCTCAGGAATAGTGTGTAAGAAAGAGACAACTGTATTGATTGATGTCCCACAGGCACCTACTCCATAGTCACAACCGCAGAGAAGAGCAAGAGCCACCATTTTATTACGGCCAAAACCTGAAAATTAATATTTTGTTTATGATTCAGGGATAAACAAGTACCCTATGGTAAGTTGGTATAGTTAGTTTTAATTTTTTTGTTTTACTTTACTAAAAATAAAAATTGCATGGTGCAATGTAGCTCAATAAGAACAATCAAAAACTTATTTGATGAGTAGTAGAGTAAGTTATTAGAAAATTATTATTAATAACTAGTGGCCACCCGCGACTCCGTTCGCGTGGAAGTCGGTTTCCCGCGGTAAAAAGTATCCTATGTGTTATTCTGATGTATAACCTACATTACTGCAAAGTTTCATCCAAATCCATCGAGTAGTTTTTACGTAAAAGAGTAACAAACATCCATCCATCCATCCATCCATCCATCCATCCATCCATACATCCTCACAAACTTTCACATTTATAATATTAGTAGGATTCGCCCACCCAGCTTACAGCCATTTATACAATTTTAATGCTTACCATTGCTATTGAACATGACGTCAGCATCATAGCAGTCCACAGAGCCCTGCATGGCGCCGCCGCCCGCCGCGCTCGACACACTGAAGTTACGGTACACGCGACGAGCACCGTATGCAAAGCTATCAGAGTCTTGCGACACCACTGCATCAACCAGCTGTGGATCATCATTATTTTATAATAAGATCTTAAGGGAGAGAAATCAGTACCTTCATATTTTTTTACGGACACAATAAAAATCTTTGGTAGCAAAATTAAGAAAAAATATTAAAATTTAATTCAGAATATTGGTAGCCATGCTTATATAAATAAATAAATATGGCAAAGATCATACTCCTTGAGCGTTTAGCTGTGCACATGTTGCTTCTGCTTCTCCAGAACCTTTGACACATCGGACGCCCATGCATTTCAATAAATTTTCACACTGAAAATTTAAAATTCACATAAAATAGGTACTTAAAAACATGTTAAATACAACATAATTGCAATGGGCATTTACTTCTTTTAAAACTCCTTTAAACCTTTTTCTAGCTACATCAGGTGGCTTTTTTGATGCTTTGTCTGATTTTGGAGCTGCCCCTCGGAACTGAATTGCATTTCTAGATGCCATAACATCTCGCTTCAGCTCAGGGGCATCTCCTTCCAGTACAAAAATAGGTTCTATATCTGCTAAGAGCAAGTACACAGTTCTGAAGAATAAATTCCTGTAAAACAAAGCCCATTGTGACAAATAAAAAACTATGAAGGAAAATAAACATAATTATAGGTAAAAAATGACAGTAGGCACCTTAAATAAAGCTTTGGCTGGATATGGTATTCAGTTACATTTTGACTATCACATACCCATCCAGATAAATCAACTGCTAAAGTTTCTCCTCTTATCTAGAATACACATTT
The DNA here is from genome assembly GCA_916618145.1 of Emmelina monodactyla. Classification (NCBI taxonomy): domain Eukaryota; kingdom Metazoa; phylum Arthropoda; class Insecta; order Lepidoptera; family Pterophoridae; genus Emmelina; species Emmelina monodactyla. Next base: position 5,129,973 of record OU745304.1, on the reverse strand, counting down.
AAGATAGTTAAAGTTATACAGGTTATTGAAATAATACTAATAAAATATAAGGGCCAAATAGAACTCACTTCATGAAGAGACTTTTTATCACTAAATGGAGTTAAAACACTCCACAATCCTTTTATACCCATCACAAAGTATATATTTATTTCAAACTTATTAAAGGAAAATTATAGCGAATCGAGCTGTATTAAAACTAAGTAGGTAGGTATAATAAACCAAATACTCTGTTTTCTTAAGTCTTAACCAAACTTTAAAGCAACTTAATTTTGATTTGAATATCCGTACAAAACATTTTGTTTGTTTACACATTTAGCTTAGCTATACATACAAACGAGTAAGCAACTGTTCCTCATTATTTTATGTAAATCGATTTATATTTTTCGTAATTCTTCTTCTTCATATTTTTTACGGAAACGAATTCCTCCATTGCATTTATAAAATTTAATATATCACATAAAAAAATAGCTGTAGGTAGATGATCAAAACACAAAAAAATCGTCGATTACTATTTTTTTTACTTTATTAAAATTATCTTTTAGGAAGGTATTCAAGATATAATATATTTTTAGGCAAAATCTGTTTTCTAAGAATTTGCCGGCTATCTTTCTATATTAAAAAAGAATTGAAAAGTATTTAACTAAATAACTTTTATAGATTGAAAATGAAAATTTAAGGATTGTTGATTGATTTAAATCGGTTTAAATTCAATAACTGTACTGTAGTTAGAAATACGCACATTCCAAGACCAAAAATCCTTAAGCCGAGCCGAGTGCTAACTCATTATTACTTTACAAGAAATAATTTCTTTCTCTAAAAATAGATGGTGCTGTTATGTTCATTTTAGGTTTCGTAGTAAAGCCGACGATGTAAGTAAAATGATGTTCAAACTACCTTCGCAATACATTTATTAAATAAAAAGGCTCTTCTGCAACTAATGACTTGACTTCAGGACATTTTGACATTTTAATAAATGTAAATAATGAAAAACTATCTTCTAAATATAAAATTAGATTAAGATTTGACAATGTAAACATGCTGCCATCTATATTGATGTTAAAAAAAAACATACAAGGTTAACTTTTACATAGATAGATTTTAGACTTTAGTTAGTCTATGTTTGTTTTTATTTGTTTGTTTGTTTATATATTTATTAATTTCTTTGTAGATAGGAATGATAAGATTTTGCTTGCAGACTCGAAGAATATGTATGACTATTAAGTGAAAGCCTCGCATTAAATTCACTTCAATTAATATTAAAAAAAATCTACCTCTAAAAGTACTTAATTGTTTGGCTAAAGATAGGTATTTAATGTTATTTACATAATTTCGTCAATGGGCGGAGCTTCAATTCAAATGAATGATAATGAAGCTGATAAGTTATTATTATTCTATGATAACAATGTGTGTGTTGAATGACGAAACATATGTAATACTAAAAAACAGTTCGCTTTAAATTCACTATCATTAAGAGACAGTTTACTTTAGAAAATAAAATGTCTGTAATGAGACAGTTAAACTATATTTGGTAAGTAAAGTAATATATAGTTTTCTTTATTTACTGGATTATACTTTAAAAACTGATTTCTTAATTTTAATTATTTTATTTTAGTAAGTTAGGTGTACGGCATAACCATGTTCAAACAAAAGCTAATATAGAACGGAGACTCATCAACAAAGTGCTTATAGCAAATCGTGGAGAAATAGCCTGCAGGGTGATGAGAACAGCCAAGAGGCTTGGAATTAAAACTGTTGCTGTATTTTCCGATCCCGACAAACATGCAATGCATGTTGAAATGGTTGGATATAATTTACTTCTGCTTCAAAGAGTTTTTGAAAAAGTTGGAATTGGAATTTACGTTTGTTTTTTCAATTACAGGCAGATGAAGCATACCATATTGGGCCAGCTGCTTCTACGCAGAGTTACCTAAATGCTGACAAAATATTAGAAGTGGCTAAGAGGTCCAATAGTCAAGCTGTGCACCCTGGGTATGGGTTTCTATCTGAAAATCTAGAATTTTGTCAAAAATGTGCCAATGAAGGCATTATATTTATTGGACCTCCAGCCACTGCTATTCGAGATATGGGCATTAAAAGGTAAAAACATTATACAACTTTCAGATTTCTAAAAAAATTATCAATAACATCAATAAAGGTCTTGCGTAAGGAAGTCCAATCATAGGGTTTTGACCTTCCAACCAATTTACACATTACACACTTAACTGCAAGCTTCACCACTGCTAAAGTTTATTTAAAGTAAGGCTTTTTGCTTTCAAGAAATCGGTGCTCACCATTTAGGTACTGGAACATTATTTTTATTATTATAGCACATCAAAGGCCATAATGTCTGAAGCTGGAGTACCAATTGTAAAAGGATACCACGGGGAGGATCAAAGTATTGAAAGATTGCAAGCTGAAGCACAAAGAATCGGTTTTCCTTTAATGATCAAAGCTGTCCGAGGTGGCGGTGGAAAGGTACTGCAAAATTAGCATAAAGAAATATGTATACATATACTTATTTGCTTTATAATTTTATATGTTTTAAATTATGTGTTTTCAGGGAATGAGAATAGCAATGACAGAAGCTGAGTTTCTGCCACAACTAGAATCAGCTAAAAGAGAATCTCTAAAGTCATTTGGTGATGACAACATGCTTCTGGAACAGTACATAACTGACCCACGACATGTAGAAGTTCAGGTAAAACAAAAAATAGCTAATTATCGCATCATTTGTAAGGGCACAAACACAGTAAGCCTAAGTCTTTTTGTGTTTTCTGTCAAAATTATATATTGGACAAGGCAACTAATAAATGTATGATAAGTTCATGTTATTACTTCTTGTTAAATTCAAAATAATACAAAAACTTTGTATTTTTTAAGGTGTTTGCGGATATGCATGGAAATGCTGTACATTTATTTGAAAGGGACTGCTCAGTCCAAAGAAGACATCAAAAGATTATTGAGGAAGCACCAGCTGTAAGTACCTAATCTTATTAAAATTAATTACTAAGTACCTAACAAGCTCTTAGACAAAGCTTAATTTATAATATAAGTTATTTTCCAATAATAAATATGTTTGTAAACTCTTGTTCGTATCGCGCCCGTGGAATCTTTTCCTACGCACTAAGTGCTAAAAGCCATATTTCAATTACTATCATCAATACTGACTGAGCTTGACATGTTCCTAGCCGGATCTATCAAAGGGCACCCGCCGGTCCCCGGGCGCGGCGGCGGTGCGGGCGTACTCTGTGCGTCGTATTGCACAAATAGGAACCTACTTTATCATTATCATTACACTAGGGGCCGCGCGCGACTCCGTTCGCGTAGAAGTCGGTTTCCCGTGGGAATGCGAAGTTTTCCCGCGGTAAAAAGTTCCCTTAATTCTTTCATACTTATATTTTTGGTATCTAGAACCGTTTTTGGCAGCGCACGCAACGGAAGCTCTCAAGGATGAATAATTTTCCCCGTTTTTTTTCACATTTTCCATTATTTCTTCGCTCTTTATAGTTGCAACGTGATGTTATATAGCCTAAAGCCTGCCTCGATAAATGGTCTATTCAACACAAAAAGAATTTTTAAAATCAAACCAGTAGTTCCTGAGATTAGAGCGTTCAAACAAACAAACAAACAAACAAACAAACAAACAAACAAACAAACAAACTCTTCAGCTTTATAATATTAGTGTAGATAGTATAAATCCAATTCGCTAATTCTGTCTGTTTGTATGTTTGGCCGCTAACTCCTTCTTAAGTGCGTAACGGCTTTAAATGCGGTTTTCTCCATATTTTATTTATACCATAGGGTATTTCTTCTTTTAAATTTGTAAATAAAAAACGTTTAGAAAAAGGTTTTTTAAGTTAGCAAAAATGCAATTCGCGAGCAAGTCGGCAAAATTACACCATTGCGAAGCGTGGGCGAGTCGCTCGTTTTGTATAAATTCACATACGTTCTTAGTATCCTTTACTAAGTCTTTCTGACTTGACATCTTCTTAGCCGGGTATATCCGAAGAAACCCGCCAATCCCTGGGTGCGGCGGCGGTGCGGGCGGCGCTGGCCGTGGGCTACGTGGGCGCGGGCACCGTGGAGTTCATCCTGCACCGCGCCACGCACCAGTTCCACTTCATGGAGATGAACACCCGGCTGCAGGTCGAGCACCCCATCACCGAGATGATCACGGGTCAGTGGTGGTTGGTCGTTGGTAGTGAATGTTCTAGCCGGGTATATTGGAAGACACCCGACAGTCGCTGGGCGCGGCGGCGGTGCGGGCGGCGCTGGCCGTGGGCTACGTGGGCGCGGGCACCGTGGAGTTCATCCTGCACCGCGCCACGCACCAGTTCCACTTCATGGAGATGAACACCCGGCTGCAGGTCGAGCACCCCATCACCGAGATGATCACGGGTCAGTGGTGGTTGGTCGGTGGTAGTGAATGTTCTAGCCGGGTATATTGGAAGACACCCGACAGTCGCTGGGCGCGGCGGCGGTGCGGGCGGCGCTGGCCGTGGGCTACGTGGGCGCGGGCACCGTGGAGTTCATCCTGCACCGCGCCACGCACCAGTTCCACTTCATGGAGATGAACACCCGGCTGCAGGTCGAGCACCCCATCACCGAGATGATCACGGGTCAGTGGTGGTTGGTCGTTGGTAGTGAATGTTCTAGCCGGGTATATTGGAAGACACCCGACAGTCGCTGGGCGCGGCGGCGGTGCGGGCGGCGCTGGCCGTGGGCTACGTGGGCGCGGGCACCGTGGAGTTCATCCTGCACCGCGCCACGCACCAGTTCCACTTCATGGAGATGAACACCCGGCTGCAGGTCGAGCACCCCATCACCGAGATGATCACGGGTCAGTGGTGGTTGGTCGTTGGTAGTGAATGTTCTAGCCGGGTATATTGGAAGACACCCGACAGTCGCTGGGCGCGGCGGCGGTGCGGGCGGCGCTGGCCGTGGGCTACGTGGGCGCGGGCACCGTGGAGTTCATCCTGCACCGCGCCACGCACCAGTTCCACTTCATGGAGATGAACACCCGGCTGCAGGTCGAGCACCCCATCACCGAGATGATCACGGGTCAGTGGTGGTTGGTCGGTGGTAGTGAATGTTCTAGCCGGGTATATTGGAAGACACCCGACAGTCGCTGGGCGCGGCGGCGGTGCGGGCGGCGCTGGCCGTGGGCTACGTGGGCGCGGGCACCGTGGAGTTCATCCTGCACCGCGCCACGCACCAGTTCCACTTCATGGAGATGAACACCCGGCTGCAGGTCGAGCACCCCATCACCGAGATGATCACGGGTCAGTGGCGGTTGGTCGTTGGTAGTGAATGTTCTAGCCGGATATAATGAGTGGTGATGAACAAGTGAAATGTATTCTGATACAGTAATATAAATAAAAATCAAGTACTCTCCAAGCTTAAGAATAAAATGAATGAAATTATTTGGAATTAAATTGCGTGTGAGACCAAATCGATTCATCCGGGTTTTACTAATATTATTCGTTTCAATTCTGAATGTTAACTATATCTGAGTCAATACTTCCATATTTTACTAATTGAAAAAATGATTCTTGTATTTACGTTAAGGACACCAAATAACTCAACTCAATTGCATTCAAATATATACCTCGTTTTTTCCTGTAAAATCAACTTGATTAGCCACATTTGACTCTATCTCCGGAGATATATTAAAAAAATACAAAAACATCCTTACAGAACCAATTACTTATCTTTGCAATTTATCTTTGTCCACCGGAGTTTTCCCCAATTCGTTTAAAAAATCAAAAATTATACCTATATACAAGACTGGTAGTAGGGACTGTGTCAGTAACTACAGACCTATCTCTATACTTCCCGCAATGTCAAAGATATTGGAGCGAATTATGAATAGACGACGTGTAGACTATTTAGAGAAGTTTGAACTAATATCCGATAGACAGTATGGGTTCAGATCTAAGAAATCGACCACAGACGCGGTCCATGACCTTACCGAGCAGATGATAAGTTCACTCGACAGTAAAAAGAAAACAATGGCCATATTTTTGGATCTTGCTAAAGCTTTTGACACGGTGTCAGTACCAATTCTAATAAGCAAACTAGAAAAGTTGGGAATTAGGGGACTGCAGCTCAAACTTTTTAAAGACTATTTACATAACAGAACGCAACGTGTCCAAATAAACGATCTCATCAGCAAAGAAGAGCCTGTATCCTTTGGAGTTCCTCAAGGAAGCATCTTAGGGCCTAGCCTTTTTCTCATTTACATTTACATGACCTTTGTGAACTAAAACTGCCAAACTCCAACATTATAACCTTCGCAGACGATACAGCACTGCTAGTCACAGGAGATTCATGGGAGGAAGTTTATACTTGCGGTCAGAAGAGCTTCAACCTGGTTAATAGCTGGTTAAGGAATAACATATTAACACTTAATGTTGACAAAACTAAGTGCATAAGGTTCTCCTTAAAACGGCTAGCTAGTACTACTCCAACACCAATCATTGCACATAACTGCCCTATTGCTACAGAAACTACATGTTCATGCCCTAGACTTATATTCACCGATGAAATTAAGTACTTGGGTGTGGTATTGGATGCCAAACTCAATTTTGAAAAGCACATCAGCATGATGGCAGGAAGAGTCCGAAAATTGATTGTTATTTTTAAAACCCTCCGTCGTTTTAATGATAAAAAGCTAATTAAAACAGTTTACTTTGCATTGTGTAGATCAATTCTCACATATTGCATCACAACCTGGGGAGGTGCGCCCAAAACCCAACTTATCAAACTTGAAAGAGCTCAACGGGCACTTCTCAAGGTTAGCCTTATTCTTCCCTATCGACACCCCACCACAGACGTATACAAGCAAAGTGAGGTCCTTTCAGTAAGGAAGCTTTTTATTTTACATACAGTGGTTAAAAACACACAGAACTCCATTTTGACCCCACTATTCTAACCAACATAAGAAGAAAAGATAGAGTATGTACTATACAAAGTGTTAGGACTAAATTTGCTCAAAGATTTTATGGGTACCTAAGTGGGTACTTGTACAATAAATTGAACAAGGAACTAGCCATTTACCCACTTCGGAAAGTGTTAGCTCAGAGCGCCATAAAAAACTGTCTAAAAACTTTAGATTACACTTACACAGAAAGTCTCATACTGTAATCCTTTGATATGGAACTACCATCATATAACTATTAACTTTTTAGTACCTAAACACACACACATACCGTACACAAATATACACACATTCACAAGCATTAGTCACTAGTATTTTTTTTTTTTATATTATTTTAGTTTGTATAATTATGGTTAATTTGTTTTATCTCTTCTGATTTTGTTTTATTTTGTTTTGTTTCACTCTTTAGGTGGCAGGTTATTACTAATTCTTAGTCTTAGGTTTTTTCTATAAACGCATGTATTATTTTTAAATTTTAATTTTTACCTTTGCATTGTATTAGTTTTTTTTTATTTTATTTTTCTTTCTTTTCCCACTCCGTCATAATGGGTCAAAAATTAATATCTAAGTGCTAACTAAAAGCATATGCCTATAAGAGCCAACTAAGGAAAGGGCCTGGTGATCAGTACTACAGGTTTATCCTTCAACTGACACCAGCTCCTCATTGTACCTAGAACTAAGGCAAAATGTATTTTCTTTGTTTTATTTATATGAGGAGAAATAAATAAATATTATTATTATTATATTATTATTATTTATAGCTTGGTCTACTTGTAACATCATTCCAAACTTAAAACCATTATCATATTACTCCAGGCACCGACCTAGTAGAATGGCAGCTACGTGTAGCGTCCGGCGAGCCTCTCCCCCTAACTCAGGAAGAGATAGTTCGTCGCGGCCACGCCGTGGAGTGCCGGATATACGCGGAGGAGCCCGCGGCGGGGTTCCTGCCGCGAGCCGGGACGCTGCACCGACTGCGGCAGCCGACGCCGGAGGAACATGTCAGGGTTAGTCGGCTTTTGTCTTGTTTACTTTAGGTGGGTCTATGTGTTTGTTAGGTTAGTTTAGAATATTAAGGAGGAGCCCGCAGCGGGGTTCCTGCCGCGAGCCGGGACGCTGCACCGACTGCGGCAGCCGACGCCGGAGGAACATGTTAGGGTTAGTCGGCTTTAGTTTTGTTTACTTTAGGTGGGTCTATGTGTTTGTTAGGTTAGGTTAGAATATGAAGGAGGAGCCCGCGGCGGGGTTCCTGCCTCGAGCCGGGACGCTGCACCGACTGCGGCAGCCGACGCCGGAGGAACATGTTAGGGTTAGTCGGCTTTTGTTTACTTTTAGGTGGGTTTATGTGTTTGTTAGGTTAGGTTAGAATATGAAGGAGGAGCCCGCGGCGGGGTTCCTGCCTCGAGCCGGGACGCTGCACCGACTGCGGCAGCCGACGCCGGAGGAACATGTCAGGGTTAGTCGGCTTTTGTCTTGTTTACTTTTAGGTGGGTCTATGTGTTTGTTTGGTTGGTTGAAGCCAATATTCTTAAATGATAATTTTTATAGACTTAACAAACTATCATCATTTACATTTTAGTTTGTGACATAATTGATCTAAATTGGTATACAGGAACTGTAGTTTAGCATTTATTCTGATAACAAAAAAGAATATATAGCAAAGCAAAAGCAACCGAGAAACATTCATGTTTAAGAGCAAATACATATTCTCAAATACATAGAATTTCACTAATCACACTTTGTGGTTAACATAAATATTTTTAGGTTTATATTTTACCTTAACACAAGTGACTAATTACACCAAAAATATCGGTAATCTACTTTCTGTGGTTTTAGGTAGAGACAGGCGTTCGCGAAGGCCAAGAAGTGTCGGTGCACTATGACCCCATGATCGCCAAGTTGGTGGTGTGGGGCCGGGACCGCACTGAAGCCTTGGCGAAAACGAGAGCCAAGTTAGAGGAGTACCAAGTAAGTATAGGACTGTGGGCGTAATAATAGCAGTAATTAAGGTTTAAATGCTACTTAAAATTTTAGTACAAGGTTCGATTGTGTCTTGAAAATAAATTTCTGTTAGTATTTAAACATCCTTTTCAATGTTTTTATCGTTCTACTACATTTGTTCATATATTGGAAAGGGAATAATCATAGACACAGAAGAAATGAAAACTCGGAAGTAATACAAAATTGGATTAGCTCAATAAATTTACCTCCTCCATTATTTAAACTTTTGTAGGTCAATGTTACAGGTTTTAATTATTGTTTTAGGTGGCAGGCCTTGAAACGAATGTAAACTTTTTACTACGACTTAGCGGTGCAAAAGCATTCGTAGCTGGCGACGTACATACATCGTTCATACCACAACATGAGACTGAACTATTCCAAAAGAATGATGATAAAGTCAACCAAAGAGCTATACAGGCCGCCTTGGGACATGTAAGTTACTTAACTGAAACACATAACATCTCGTTTATAACCGCTTTGTAATATTTCCGACCCAATAAAATGTTGTTTTCCGTGACTGTTAAGTTTAACTAAGAACGCGATAGATGGCGCCACCAGTATTTTAAACCGCGCTTACACAATTTTCGCCGAAACAGTGGGGTCTGCACCGCTCTGTGCTAAAGTCATACTTACCTGGCACAGGGGATACCGTGATCACTAAGGCGGTTCCCCCAGGGCGAGGCCTATCCATTGCACTGCGGATTGGGTTGACCCCTGCGATTATCCCTAATGTGGATAACTCGGGTGCGTAATTTTTGGTAGTGGGGACTGCGTACGCGCCGTCCCCTTTTAATGAAAAAAAGTTTAATGAACAGAAATCATTGAACTAATCTCTATTACTAACTAATTAATCTTAGTAACTCAATCGTCACGTCTTATTATGTTAACTTTATAGGAGTGAGAGTATTCCTTATACATTTTTACGATAACTTAACTACATTAACTTTATGTAATTTATAATAAATACATGCTAATTGCTGCATTATTTTAGCTCAAAATGAATTTCACAAAACAATCTCTACCAACTGCAAACAGCGTACAAAAGCATTGTCAAAGCGCACTTAAAATTAGCTAGCCTACTGTGTAACAAGAAAAAAAAAATGTTCGTAGTTTGTATTTAAAAATCTGCTTAACCCAAAATTATGTTGTCATCGTGCTTACGTTTTCTTTATTATTGTAGGTACTTCTGAAACAGAAAGAGGCCAAATCTAACGACACTTGGAAAGGAATCTCTGTAGCCTCAGAATCGTGGCGTCCCAACTACTTATTAAAAAAATCTGTTCTATTAAAACTTGACGATAAAGGTATGACTATTAATTCTCAAATTTTTTATTTAAATACTTTAGTACTTAAATTATAATATTTATTTTTGATTTTAAGATTTAAAAGTGACGATAGAATATCAATCTTCGCCAAACAACTATAGAGTCCAAGTCAACGATGACGGACAATGGCTAGAAGTAGAGGCGAGGCTGAACACTTCGGATAGAGGAGACAGATTATTGACAGTAGCGGACGGGAAGATCAGTGACGTCGGCTTATTGACGTTTGAAAATGAAGTACACGTCTATGATGAGGTAAAATTTGTGTTAGATAAGTTATACTTACTCGTATTTTACTATAAAAAAATGTCGTATTATAATACAATGAACGTATACTCGCGTCACGCGAGCTGGTGAAATTATTATAGAGGGATTTTTGATTAAGCTTGCAAAACATTAGTCATTCAATTATTCATATCAATAAATTAGCAATTTAGACGGCTTGTTCCTTCTGCAATTTACAATTAAATCATAACCTGGATAGTTTCCATCATAATGTTCATACATAAAACAATTCCTTCACAGGATGGTCAAACAGTGTTAAACATTCCATCACCTAAGTACGAGGCATCCAGCGGCGCGGGCGCAGAAATATCATCAGATAGTGCGAGCTCCCCCACTCCCGGCGTGCTGGAGAAAATACTTGTCAATACAGGAGACAAGGTACAGTCAATCTAATACACATAATTCTATTCTATATCCTACTAGGAGATAAGGTACCTTCAATCAAAAGTTTTAGGTTCCCTCACAATGTTTTACCTCACGGTAAGTGCGTAGTAATATGAATGAAAGCAATTTATAAAATACCAAAATAGTGGCACACCAGTGAAAATCGAACCCGGAACTCTCGGTATGATTTGAGCGAGAAATTTTGACAATAAACCCGGCTCTAAGTGGCTATCACTCGCTTTTCAAGTTAAGCTTATTGTGTAAATAAAATATCATAATCAATTCTTAGTTTGATGTGACATACACAATATCATGTTTTCGCCGCATTACGTAAGGAAATAAGTCACACACACACGCTAAAAAAAATCGACGTATTACGTAAGGAATTAAGTCACACGCAATGCCCTTGACCATGACAACTGAAACCTATGATAATATGAACGAATGATTTAGATGAATGGCCATTTGACCAACACTTTTTGCTACATTGACCCGTACTCTGTTGTTTGTAATTATACGTAATGCCCTGCACGCAAACTTGAAAAAAACAGCCTTTAGTTGTAGCTAACAGATCCATATTTTCGGCCACTGTATTAAAAGGTTATGTAATCCATTTCCATTACACATTGGCGCTGTTCTAAACTACTACCACTATAACAAAAACAATTACACATCCCTACTAATATTATAAATGCGAAAGTAACTCTGTCTGTCTGTCTGTCTGTCTGTCTATCTATTACGCTTTCACGCCTAAACCACTGAACCGATTTTGATGAAATTTGGTATGAAGAAAGAACTGAACTTGGGAAAGGACATAGGGTACTTTTTACCGCGGGAAAACTTCTCATTCCCACGGGAAACCGACTTCAAGGCGAACGGAGTCGCGGAAGGCCATTAGTAAGTCATATAAGTCATCCTTATTACATCGTTTTTATAAGCATTTAGGTATATTAACTTTACTTTACTAAACTAATATTATAAATGCGAAAGTAACTCTGTCTGTCTGTCTGTCTGTCTGTCTGTTACGCTTTCACGCCTAAACCATTGAACCGATTTTGATGAAATTTGGTATGAAGAAAGAACTGAACTTGGGAAAGGACATAGGGTACTTTTTACCGCGGGAAACTTCTCATTCCCACGGGAAACCGACTTCCACGCGAACGGAGTTGCGGGCGGCCACTAGTCCCTACTTTAATATTATAAATGCGAAAGTAACTCTGTCTGTCTGTCTGTCTGTCTGTCTGTTACGCTTTCACGCCTAAACCACTGAACCGATTTTGATGAAATTTGGTATGAAGAGAGAACTGAACTTGGGAAAGGACATAGGGTACTTTTTACCGCGGGAAAACTTCTCATTCCCACGGGAAACCGACTTCAAGGCGAACGGAGTCGCGGAAGGCCATTAGTAAGTCATATAAGTCATCCTTATTACATCGTTTTTTATAAGCATTTAGGTATATTAACTTTAGTTTACTAATTTACACAAATGATCAAACACTAAACACAGTTCACCTTACTCTAATAAGTCGACACTACAAGATTAACTTTCCGTTACACAGGTGGAAAAAGGCCAGCCCCTATTCGTAGTTATAGCCATGAAGATGGAGTACATAGTCCGGTCTCCCCGTGACGGTGTCGTTTCTTCCATCGCTTCGGTGAATGTAGGCGATGCAGTCGGCAAAGGAATGGTCATCGTTGGACTGGAGAAAAAAGAAAGTTAGAACTGATATACAGTCTTCATACAACTATTAGTATATAATATTTGAAAATACGAAATAGGTCTGGTTGTCTTTTGTATAATAAGGTAAAGTATGGTGCTTTAGCGGCAGTAATGCATCGGTGTGGATGTAATTGTAAATACATTTCGTTATGACTACATATCTAAAGAAGCTTTAAAATAAAAATGGTTGTTCTATTTGAATTAAAACGGGCTAAATAGTATATAGTAATAATGTTTTATTTATCCAATTACGTTTGTAAGTATTTAAAATAAAATCCGTACCTAATTTCTAAAAGTGCATTTATTTACAAATAGTGACAGAAATATATTTTTATACAGAGGATAATTTATATAGTGTAAAAGATAAAAATAATTTGTTAACTACTTGTTTTGTTGATTATGTATTAAAATAAATGAAAAAAAAAAACCTTTTTTAATTATTTTTCATCCCCATATTAGCGTCAAATAACAAAATGCTGTACTTTGTTTTACAATTTGACCTTTCTGTGAAAAACATTAAATTTAAGCACAAAGAGGGCTACGAATACAATACATAATTAAAATTTAATAATCATGATACACTTAAAAGATAAACTTAATGATTTTTAATGTCATTGTTAAAAAATTGCTTCCAATGAATCTATACGTATTTACAAGTTCGTGATTTAAAACAAGCTCTGTATTTAATCACCTCCAAATAGTTGTAAATTAAGTAATTAAACACCACAGCAAGGTTTTCAATTGAAAATATCGTACTATTGATCTTGAGTAATCTTGACAAAGCTTCGTTTGCTTGGCACATAGCCAGCGATTTGAAAGTTCACAGCTTTTGATTGCTAATTTCAACACTATATTCAACAGGGGGCGTAGCTCAGATGGTAGAGCGCTCGCTTAGCATGCGAGAGGTACCGGGATCGATACCCGGCGCCTCCAATCTTTTTGTTCCTTTTTTAAGTTAAAACGTAGTTTTCAATTTTTTATTTGATAAAATTAACCTATTTATACCGAAAGAAGAAACTAGAATGTTTGCCTGCCTACCTGTTTATCAACGGTAATAATTTTATAACCTCGCCTAGTAACTCTGCTGCTATCATATTTGTTATTTCTGTTATCAAAACGTAATCTCGGTTTTCTCCATGTTGTTATCTCTCTATTTATGCGGTTTTGGAAAACTGGCACAGTTCTCATTGCGTATTTCAAGGTTTGCGGTGGTTCGGATTGATACAAGAAATAGGTACCTTTTTAGTGGGAATTTGACCAATTAAATGCAAAGCAAAAGTTAAACAGTTATGTTTGCGAACGGCACAAGATGTATTTTTTTAACCCTGTCACCCATATGAACATACGTACATTGTACTATTAACAAATTGTAGCTTCTGTGACTTTTATTTATTGTAAAGGTAAAAGGTATTATAAAAAATGAAATACTTGAACAATATACCAATGACTGTTCCGCTAATCCATATTTTTATCAAAACGAAATCCAGTCCCTACAAAAGACAATAACAACGGAAGGAATTCTACCTACCAAAACGAAATCCTACCTGGATATACCTTGCGCCGGAGTTTGTTGATATTTTTTGTTGACATTCCGATAACAGCTGATCGCCATAACAAAACCACGTGACCTGCAATACTGGACGGCCATTGGTTTGATCCACCCTAATATTAAAGAGACTGAGAGATCCCACAGGCATTGTATTGTTAAAGACAACTTATTCTTATTATTATTTGGGAAATGCTTAGAGATTTAAAAGGTCTTAAATATAACCGTTGAATTCAAACAATTGAATACCTGTTCTTAGGTACCTGCAAACTTTTATTATTTGAATAACTAAACCCTTAATACAAAAAAAAATGTGCTACTTACAACAATTTACGAACAGAGGTCAATAGTTCTGTCCCTGACAGAACTATCATTGCATTTCATTGAGGTCATTGCATTTTACGATTAATATAAATCTTTTCAAAAATATCGCAAATATCGAGGCCAAATCAATTAAGTACGTACTAAGTGGTTTCTCATTTATTGACTTGGTAAACAACAATTCAATAGGGTCGGATTGGTCGCATTACTCAACTTAAACGGCGATAAAAAAGACATAAAGAATCATAATACTTACAATTTACCTCACTTACTTAATAGGTTCAACCATTAAGTTAATACCATTCTAATTAATCAACACTAAATCCTGGTCAAACATCTCGTGATTGCTTTATTTTTATTACCTTCTTTATGAGTTTAACTTAACAATAATGCTAGAGAAATTGCATCGGTTCCTAGTTTAAATATTGCATAGTAACTAACTGAATTACAAGTTAACAAGGGCCTCTATTCAGTAGAAGTGAGATGGTCGTAGATAACCGGTTTTGTAACTTTTTGTTGAAGCAAAAACAAAGAAGACGAGCCCCCGCACACCTGGGGAGATGCTTATGCGCATTTTACCAAACATTATTCTGTATTTGAAACTAACGTGAATTTCGATCTGGAGACGGTTGGTACATAAGACGTATTTTTAACAGAATATTGCTGCTGGGGATTAAAAACAACACGTGTAAAAATGTTTTGTAGGCTAGGTTTCCGAAAGATTTATGTGTGAATAGTTATAGATGTATAGGTACAACTTGAAATATCATTATCTGCCACTGTAAATTATATGTGTTTGATCATATAGTAAGTTAGGTTTACTTAACTCCAAAGCCAGAAAGAGAAAATAATTTTGAAAAGCATTACATTATTCGAGCTACAATATCAAAATACAAATTACCTACCGTAATTATCGTCAACCTTTCGAATAATAGGCTCCCTTAATACTAAGTAGACGGATAATATAATACGTCGGTTTTCAGTACGTTGGTATTTTCTTCATATTCATCTTACTAAATCGTAGTTATAATTTAACGGTTCACCTGCATGGTGCAAACGTGCCAAACTTGGTAAATAGCGAGTGAACTACGTGACAAAGTGGATATTTCATTACAAATTACTGAATTTAGGTTGTGAAACTACTGTGATAACTTTAAAGTAATTTCTATTTTGTGAAAAGGACAAGAGTAGATACAAATTGCTGGATTAAATTGAGCTTTGTTATAGATTTGACGAAGGTATGATTGAGATCATTGAACGCAATGGGTTATCCATTGCGTTTACCTAGCATTTAACTAAATTTACAATGTTTTCTTATTGTCAATTGCATTGTCTTAAGCTCCTTAAACAACTAGGAATAATAAATCTGTGACGGAAAATTGACACGCAAAGTTATCCTTTGGAATAAGTTACTATAAATTTAAGCATTATTCACATCCGTCCAGGACAGGAAATCAAGGAAATCTCTGTACCTACATTTACAAGTTCATTTCAATTGAATAAAATATCCTTAATGTGCAATGTAACTTGGTTTCAGACAATGACGGTCATGAAATGAGGTCCCTTCCTTAACAGTTACCAGGAAATAAACTTTATAATGCAAAGTTACGACATAAAAAGTACAGAATGGAATTTCCAGGAAATATTTACATTTTATAAATCACATAAAATTTATATTTATTTAGTAAGTAAGCACTTTAAGTAATAATTTGTTTTAGTTACTCATTATTCCTAGTCAGAGTTCTACGGTAACTTTATATGCAAAGAAATCAAAGTCGCAAAAGTTAGAGTGAAGTAGTTGCGCGTAATTGTAACTGCTAGATAATAGTTTATTAGCGAGGTCGCGCTAAGAATGTTGCATAAGTGGGTGCATCTGCTTGACATTTGGATCGGCCCCGAATCCGAATAGAAACTGTGTCATGTAGCGAAGTGGCGAGCGGTGCGGTGCGGCGTTGTGCAATCCCGTTAGCGGCCGGTGCACGTGCGGCCGGCGCGCCTCAATGTCGCCGGCCGTGGGCGGCAGCCGCGCCCGCCCGACGCCGGCCGAGCGCGCCCGAGCGGGCCCGAGTGGCCCCGCCGCCCCCCGCCCCGCGCTTCGAACAGCTGAGTACCAAAACAAAGAAGCGAGACGGGCGGTCGCCGCTCCCGCTCGCCGGCCGGCCGGTGCCGAGCGCTCGCACGCCGCTCACGCCAGTTCTCGCTTGAACCGCTATCTACGAGGTCGTCCGTATCGCTCGTGCGCTAAGTTTGCAGCCGCGGGAGATTCTCTTTGTCCCGATCCTCGAGGACCTTGCCCTCGTATTATGTTTTCGTGTGAGACTCGCGACCAGCCCCGGCCTACTGAGGAGCCGGACCGCGCTCTGCGTGTGGAATCACGTCGAAATTCTCGCAGTTTTCCCAAATTCTGTGACGGTTATCCCGCGAAGCGCGTTCGCCGGGCGATTTGAAACTTTTAAGTGAACTCGGGAAGAAAAGTTGAAAGAGAGAGAGGACTAGGTGTGTGTGACTGTAAAAGTGTGTGGACTGTGACAATGTCGACCGGTAAGCGTTTGGCGAAGCGGTCCATCATCGGGACGCGCGTGGCGGCGCTGGGCGAGGACGGGCTGTACTACTCCGGCATGATCCAGGCGGTGAAGACGCCCGCGCCGTTCCCCGAGAACAACAACTGCATCAACCTGACTCCGAACACTCGCTACACGGTCCGCTTCGACGGCGGCAAGGGGACGCGGGAGTACCGCGACTTGGAGTTGATCGGCCCTGGGTTCCGCGGGCTGGCGGGGGTGAAGCTGCGCGCGGGGCAGCGGGTGTTCCTCACGCACAACGGCCGCGAGGTCCGCGCCGACGTCTCCCACCACGACCACCTCACGGACCAGCTCGTCGTGCACATACAGGCCCCGGGCTCGGAGGTAATTACCTACAACACTCGTTTAGATAAGACCACTGATGCCTACTATTTAAGCCATCATAATGTAGCTATCGAGTTCTGATTGATCTATTAGTTATGTTAACAGTTTTATCGCCGCTTGTTTTTCAACAAGCGGCGATAAAACAAGAGTTTCCTCTTTGATGCGATTGCTTTTTGTGTAAATCAGTGGTCTTGGCAAAACAAAAGTTCTTTACAGTATTTTTAGAACAATTTGTAAAAATTTTAGGTCGCCGGCGACTTGCCCAGGTAAAAGACATCAACGAGCGTCATCGACTCTTCATTCACAGTTCAACGATTCGAATACACCTATATTTTTTCGTTTTCAATTTAAGAACGTTGATTGTGCGTCTACCATAGAGTCCGTAGTTTCGAGGATCATTTGCATATAAAGGCGGTGTGTGCAACATTGTGTTACAAACAAAGCCGCACGCGCATCGAGGTAACGACCGCTGCACGCGCTACATCCATGCACTTGCTCACTTATCTACGAAGATAGCAAGATGTTGATCCGCTGGGAATCGACAAGACAAACTAGGCAGGTATTACAAAGCATAAAAGATCACTATGATAGCATAGGCACACTAGGAAAATGTGCAAATTGCACGGATTGGAAATATACGCTTTATTAGCATACAAATCGTTCTCCTTAACAAATATAATTAAACAGCTTCCATACTTCATAAATCTAAAGTAATCAGATCAAAATGTAAACGCTTAATAATCAAGGTTATCAGTATAATTATCCGAAATGACACCTCCGCAAGGTTATTCCGTTCGATCACCCACAAACATTGACGACAATGAAACAAAAGTGCATTTCATTGGTTAACTACTGATAAGATAAAATCAAATAGTTCAATGATACGTTTTTGTAGGCTTTACACATAACACCAAGTTAGCTCGTGTCTAATTAGTTCACACATGTGTTGAATTCACGAGAGAATTCACGGGATTCACGCAGCAAATAAATAAATAATGCTGATATCATTAACCAAAGTAGTATGCTGTACTGGTAATTTGAAGCCATAATAAAACCCGAGATCAAATAAAACACGTTATTTAATAGCCCATTTATTTCTTATCCAGAAAATTGCGTCATAGCGTACTTACAATAAAGTTCTCGAGTTTTCCCCGTCGACTACGGCTGCAGGCTCCTGCTACATAGCCGGTGCTACGACTTGCTACAAATATGAAGGGCTAACGTTTCAATGCAATTTAATACACACAATACTTTCATTTTTATTAGCACGTATCAATTAACACTGTTACACTTACCTAATTACTGAACTGCGAATGTCAGCGCGACCGGATTTTGTTTTCGCGAGCAAATCTTTCGTGTCGTGAGTCACTTGCAATCAAATGCAGTGCTATAAACATCTTTTATAATAATGAATGTCATTAGCATCGGTGGAGTTCTTTGTTTCCTGTTTACACTGGTGTCCTTCTGCTCGCCGGCCGGCTGCGCGTCATGCGTCATCTTCGTGATTTATATCGTGTAGTAATTACCTAACGATTTGTAAATATCAAATTATTTGTATATAAATTAAAGCCATATTGATTGACCGCAGATAAGTTTCGAATTGTCTGAGATATTATTAAAACGCAGTTGGCACTTGATTGTTAAAGTAATTAATTTATGTTTGTTAATCATACTGTTTGAACTTTGTTCGTTCTTCTCTATCAGATCATACATTGCTTTTGTATTATAATATAATTGTAGGTTAGCTATTCCGATTCTTTATCTTAAATAAAAAATAATCAGATAAAGTAAAACGTGGAATTGCATTACCAACTTCAACGTAATATTTACCTCAATGCGGTTTTCCATACCTAATCCATTATGTTCTCGAATAGAAGTTATACTAATGCACTTGGCTGTAAGTGCACACGAGCTGCGCCCACGCACCTACACGTGTAGTACAGTGACGTGGTGTGCCACGCTCTGATACGTGTCAACCATATCTACATACACTCTGACGTAGTTAATATGCATTAGCTACACAAGTATAATAAAACATTACCTGCCTCTACGTTTCACGGATTTGGCAGATGCTCTATCACAAAAAGTTGTGATTATTTTTACTACGTGTTTGTTTAGCCGGTGTTGTTTGCGAGTTATGTATAGGATTCACGGCTACGTCGTGTTCAAATTGAATAAACAACTTAAGTCTCTGCGCAGCAATATCTCTTGCGCGCGCGACTGTCGATTGTTTATCTACACACTGCTGGGGACAGATAAACAGCAAATAACAGTGTTTATAATTACGTTTGCGTCACTTCGATGGTGTATCAAAACAAACGCAAATCACAAAAGCATACTTGTTTATAAAACCCACGTTGAATAGAGACGTAATAGTTGGAAGGTTATGTTGTTTGCTTCTAAATTATTTTTCTAATCTATGACGTATGACTAAGTAATTATTGAAGGAGATAACTGATGGAATGTCCAAGTCGTAATGTAGTTGCGGTGTTGCGCGTTAGAGGAAGTTGTTAAAGATAAAGTGACGTGGTAATACCCGGGGCGCATGATCGAATGCGAATGTTGCGCGCGCGTCACCGGCCGGTATCAGCGCCGGCCGACTCGGGGAATCAGCTCAATCAAAACTGACTGACTCAACACGGTAAGCCGAGCGGCGTAAACAACTGCGTTTTTTGTGCCAACAAATAGTAACACCTACGTGAAAATTACGTAATTGGCATTGACAGAGAACAACTTTTTAAGCCATTTGAAACCTTCATTGATAAAGACGAAGAGTACTATTACTGATTCAGAATAACTTAGCTCGTATTATAAACTGGATGACCAGCCCGAGCCCATCACAAATATACATATTACATTCGAGCTCTTGACACAAATAACATACCGTTACAAAATAAGCGAGTTGCCAGCAATAATATGTCAAGTTTTAATGTAAGATGTAAAAATAAAGAGTGCTCGCCCGAGAAATAAGGTCAGCCACAGGCAAGCCCGGAACCGAGTAACGGCATTGGTTACAAAATCGCGTCAAGAATTATTTTCACGTGCGCCCGAGTGTGCGCGGCTTGTTGTGGACCGTTAGCTTGAGGCCCGGGCGCAGGCGCGGGGTACCCACCGACCTACCTGTATACAAAAGTAGGACAAACCAAAGGCTACTTCTAATTCACACGAGCTTACGCAAACAAACACGACCAAATCTTAACGATATTAGACGAGGGTAACGGTGAGAAGTAAATATTCAAAATGTAATCTGTATTACGGAAGGTCATGCAACGTCGTCAAGGCATAATTTGAATGCTACCAGTGCAAATATATCGAAATGTAAACAGTACGTTAGCATTCAACACACTCGTAAACATAGTAAGGTCGACAACACATTAAACTGCGTGAAATATTTAAATGCCAAGATATTCACCTAAAATGTTTATTTAAGTGTATATCGAACTCGGTTTATATACGATGGCTACAAAAACAAGATACGAGCAAATTATTCTAAGTAGAGAACATAATTTCACCACCACTTTAAATTTAAAAGCATGTTATGTAGCTCATAAAACACTTTCATACGAATATTTCCCCGATATAATTTACTAGTTGCACTGATTACGCATGCGTGAGTCGAGGCCGAAGCAACAATCTAGCCGGTGTTGCATTGCAATTAATTTATCATTACTTGTAAAGTCGGCGAAAGCAGTGTCTCAAAAGCAAATATCGAATGCGTTTTCCAGATTTTCCAGTCCAGTTCAGATTTTTTCGATGGAACGAAGACACTTACGCTTATGGCGCTAACCGTTGCGTGGAAGGCTCGCGTGCCCACAGCAAATTTCACTTATCGTTTACTTGTTTATGTTATGTTGAAATTGACAAAGTAATTTATATGTAAGCAAATTAAATACACTGTTACTTTGTTCGTAGATCTTTTGAAAAAATTAAAATAACGGCTATCGTTTTCTTTCTTTCTTTTATATCGTTGCAATCAAAGTCACGAGTATAAATTTGGTTACAAGTCGTATGAATGTTTTTTTATTACTTTTTATATGTCGGGATGTTATCGTTTTTATTATATTAATAAACATTGTCTGGCCTTTATCGACAATGGTATATATCGTAACAATAAGTTTCACCATTCGTTTGCTTTGATGATTTAGCAATAACCACTTGACGCGTTCAGTGTGTGGACACCAAATTAATCCGCACACCGAGTAACACAGTAGGCACTAGAGAAATATAGCTCGCTTAGGTAATGTATTCGACCTACTTTTGAAATGGCAAGATGATTGACCATTTAATGATGTCAAACTACGCCGTTGGGGATACAGCTTTTGTTCTATATCAGTCGTCGATTAATGTTAGTCATTCTGTAAAATTAGAGTAGTGATTATTAGTTGACAATAATAAGAATGCTTTTATAATAAAACAAGTTGTAATAGGATCTATTACTAGAAGTTCTAATTCTTCCTGTGTAATTCCTGTGTCTTTGTTTTTCATGGAGTTGCAAACAAATTGAAAGTGAGGAACGTAAAGGTTCGTTGTTAGCGGCCTTGGCGCAGTTTTAGTTGAGAGCAGCAGTCCTCCCACAACTAAACGCGCAGGCAAGGTCGGCCCTTTGTGGGTGACCTCATTGTTTTGCCTTGGAATAGTTACATGATTTATGTTCCACCAATCTTATCTAAACCAACAAAATACACTGGGAATCGATATCACAATTAAATTCAACGTTAAAAACTGTAGTAGCCCCGATAATTGTGGAAAAGATAACCGAGTGTTATCTCGTTGCTCTTGAGGTTTGAATACACAAGACGCTGAAGTAAAAATGACATAGTGTAACCGGATAACTAGTTTGAGGCAGATTTGGCGTCACGCCTCGCACGGCGTCTTCTGACTCAGCGACGCAAAATAACCCGTTTCCGAATTTAGTTAACTAACAGTACACCACGACCGTTTTGTAGATAGAGGCTTAAAATATTTCGTAGATTCGTCGGTGCGAAGGTATGCGTAGGTGGTGCCGTGGTTACCATTGAGTAGGCGTTTGTAGATATTGTGAATAGAAGAGTGTAATCTTTACATGTAGAGTGAAGATCAAATAGCATCAGAGTGCGGCGGAGGGGGCGGCCGGCACGCTGCCCCACTGACCCAGAAACGTTGATATTGAACCAGCAAGGCAACCCGTATTTGAAGCCCGACCTCCACTTGCGTTTTCCTTCTGTTTTCCATTTTCGTGACGGTAAAATTTTGTAAATTACTTAGTTAATGATTCACCTTCATTCTGGTCGGTTCCATGCTTACAGGATTTCTGCATTACTGAATTTAAATAACCAAGAGTTAAATTCTGCCTACCTCTACATTTCAAAGTTGACCTCGTGTTCGCTAGGCGCAGCAAAATATATAAATTGAAGATTTCAAATGCGGTATCTATGACGACAGGTTTTGTAAGGTTGTATTTTCCAGCGTGTATGTGAATAGTGTCGGCAATATGAAGTGAGCAGGTTGCTGCATCCGTTACCAACTGGTTGGGGTCGGGTGGGGGCGCGGTAGCTCCGATGCCGATTTTGGGTCACGGTGGGTCACGACGCCTGCGTTATGAAGCCGCCCCCTCCTATGTTTAAACTATTACAATATCCGAGAACAGATAGCACAGCACGCTTGCAAACATCTCAAGGTAAACGCTCACTTTTCTAAGCGTGCAAACGTTATGATCACGGCGTTACATTGTGATGGGTGTCGAAATATCGCGCCAGTCCTTGTGCAGATTACTCGCTCAATTACGTAACGTAATAACGCCTGTTTACAAAGAATATGATCGTGATGCTGTTGATTCCTACACACCGCCTACGCAGTGAATACGCGGGGGCGTCCCGGGAGGTTTATGGCTGACGTACTCGGCACAGAACTCTGCCTGTGACGTCACGGCCGTGACGCGCCTCCGCACTCGCCAACGCCAAATGACGTATTACGTTAGCTCTCCTTTCACCTTAGGCATTTGATGAATATCTATGACGTTTTTTATACCATCGTCAGAGCACCTACACTCGTGGCTAGATTTTTCGTTTCATTCATAAACGATTTCTACACAACATAATTTGAAACAGTTTTTGCGTGCTGAATAAATACTCAACTCAACGTTTCAAAATGCTACGCACTATCTACGATCTACTTATAAAGAGACGCTGACCTAATTCATGTGCCTTGTAATTGTATGATTGTATTTAATTTGGACGTATACTTAAATAGCTAATTCTCGTCCATTCGAGGTCGTTTAGCATTTTATATGTTTAAAGGTTGACCTACTAAAATAGAACGCAGTGAGGTTACCCGGGCGAATGCAGGACGCCTAGACAGATGTTAGGATCGCGACCCGACGGGCGAGCCAAGTAGGCCAACCCAGCTCCTGTGGTATCGATGCGCATGACCTACTAGACGCACTGTGCGCACTAATCTACGTTTCACCGAGTCCGGGTGCATCGGGCGATTAACACAGATTCGCTACAGCATTAATCGTTATTCTTAAAAACGCTTCTGTTCTTAAAATTGTTTACTTTAACCGCGGATTATCAAATAAAGCGTTCAATTCAAGGAGAACGCCGGTAATAAAAACGTTTGTTGCATTTGGGTGTAAGAAATTGAGGTCACGTTATTTTGGGGCAAGGTCGCAGTTTGCAATAGCAGGCCGCGGGCGGTAGGTGCGCTCGCGTGGCTGAACCACCACCCCGGCATCCGCCTTGCAACAGAATGTGTTCAATTCACTAATCACACAAGGTCGCGCCGCCGATGCCTCGTCAGCTGTAGCCGTCGACGTATCCGATTAGAATCGCTAATTGCATGTCCACGGTGGATATGCTGACAGCCACGAAACCTGAACTGAGTAATTAAGTCAAGTAAAAATGCAAGCGGCCTAGTAACAAGTCTTAGTTTAGGCCTAGTATCTGTAACCTTCATCTATCTTGTTGGGAGCGGCTGGGCGTTGGGTAACTTGACGGCTACAGTTCAGCCGAATTGATTTCTAAACTGAACAATATGAGTATTGTCGCCGGGTACATGGAAGCTATTGACCTATTTAATGGTGCACGATTGGTCGCCCACCGAATTGCTTATGCATGCGTGTCTACGTGACTGTAAGTTAGCTGCAGTGCAACTGAATATCTAATGCTGGAATAAATCTCCCGTTTTAACACCACGTAGTGCTGTGCTTTGTATTTTAATTAGATGAATTTAATTATATTTTCTAAACAAAATTAACATGGGAAACCAAATTTCGTTTTTCTTTTATACTTACTTATTATTAAGTAATTTCGATCTTGTCTTGTGCAGACACGATCTGAAACGAAAAGTCTTGAACCGTTTTACGAATGTAACGTTCAGGAATGTTCACCGTCTGCATCTTAACGAACAATCTTAATCATTGTAGCTACAATGCTTTACGTGACAGTTCTTAGATAATATGAAAATACCTAAGTTTGTAATTGCGTAACTGCTATCGTTTAGATTAAACAGAGATGAGTAATTGAATTAGTATGCTCATGGTTGGATTACGTAAGTGGAGAGTGTAGGTCGTTTGTAAGTGTCATATTGTGGTGGTTACTGGGGGCGGTGACGCGCGATCTCGCTGTAATATATGTCGCTCGGCTACTTGCTTACGCCTCACCGCTGACTCACGCACGCAGTCAATGCCACCTCGGCTCTAGGTGCAATAACTTTCGCATCGAAAGTCGCAATAACCGCATCACACATACCTACGACGACACATCTCTTCTACGAAACATATTGACGGGGAAATTTATCGTTTTACAACCGTGACGAAAATCAGAATCGAGCACGTAACAACGTTAGCAAAGACGTGTCCATTTCGAGCTTGAGATCAGAATGTACAATACGGCACAAGGTAATAGCTGGTAAATGGGTCAATGCGTTATTTCAACACCGGCAATAGGTAGGTAATACAGCAAGCATTGATAATCCGTAGTGCAGCGATGCGCAGTAGAGCGATCAGCGACGACTTGTGCAATCAATGGGAGAAGCACCACCGACACGATCGCCCTAGTCGACACGATTTAATGCAGATTAACTTAAACAATTTCATCAAATTACCGATCTCTAAATGAGGTCAACACTTATTAAATCAAGGTTTAGTTACTTTCAAATCATAACTCTTAGTGTCGAATAGAGACAGGTTATTTTAAATTGTTTAAATATTGCAAAATGAATGTAATTGCTAATTATAATAAATTATTTAATGGCAAACGAAATTAAATTGAACAATATTGTCTAATCTTTAAATAATTTAGTATATTGTATTAATAATTGTTTGAATTTGAACGTTAGAGGAAGACCAAAGTTCCACACAATTATGGTTTTATAACTAGTTTTAAATAATTACGGTACGTTACCATGTCAAAGTCAATTGGTGACTTTCACTGGCATTCTAAACGACCAAGTTTCGCCACTGAATATACCGATTGTGTAATCAAGTTGTATATTTTTTACATAACTGCTTTGCGAATACATCGAGTGGAAACGGATGTTTGATACAGATGAGAATACTTATCTAGAAGATTTCTCAGACATTTAAAGCAACAGGAAGCGACTGCAACTTGACCATTTCTACCTTTTGGTTTTCTCCTTCAAACGACTGACATTTCATGTTCGCTGACCTCTAAATCTGAAGACACCCGACTCAGCCGAAAGATATTCTCGTTCTCGAATCAACAAATTAGCATTCCTTCGCGAGCCAAACGGGGCAGTTAACCGAATCTCGGAGAGTAATTATGTCGGTGTGAAGATGTCGATCATATCACAACAACTTTCATTGTTGGCCACCGCATCGAGTGGACCGCTGCTCGCACAAAATCACATAAAAGTGAAAGTATTATGTGATCGACGTTCACTTCGTGAAGGTAACCCATATACGCTTACGGTGTTTAATGTAATTTAAACTTTAAAATATGGCAATACGGATTATATTAGCTTACGGCTAAGATTTGCTGTGTGTAACGTGAGACCTGTTCAACTTGCTACTGGCTGACATTCGAAGTGTAAGCTTCACTGTTAGAAACAGGTACTTTAAGTACTTAACAATATTTATGCAGCTATTTTCATATGAAAAATAAGGACCAATTGTAGAAACAATGTCTGATTGTTCAACATACCTAATTGCACAGAAACGTTAAATACGTAAGTAAAGTACGTATCAAAGAATTAAAATTACGGCAAGTCGGCGACCATATTAGGAGATTATGATTATCGTATAGAAAATGAGGTTAAGTGACAATTTCATTAGTCAATAGTAAATGAGGGTAATGTTTTGTAAAATTAAATGACATTATCCAATACATTATACGAACAGACATGAATTTCTCAACAACAAACACACGATAATACCAAAACACACTCCTCACTGTGTTTATTCAAATGATTAGTCACTTATACGCTACAAGTTTAGTTAGCAACATTAGAAACTTGCAAAGCTTCCACATTTTCTTGCTATTCAATTCTAGACCTTAATGTTACTTGATAAGGTTTATATTTTCTCATTAGGTTAGCGTCGCGTTCTACGTAACAGCACGCACGCGATTGTCGTGTCAATCATATGGACTCGTTCACGTAGAAGGAAGCCGTGCGCGAGCGCAACCAATGTCAACGGCTCGACCGCTCGTCGCGCATGGCCTAGACCGCATTTCGTGCAATTATTCGCTAGTGTGTCATATGCACTAGCTTCCGCCATAGAAATATAGCTTCTTGTAACAGAGCTTTGGCCGACTCTGTTGAATTCACGCGTACAAATCTGTCAAACAAAGTGAAGTTTATGTCAGAATTTCAGGTCGAACGCTATTATTTCTTGCACAATGGGTTCAAACAGTATAACTAACGAGCGTAGAACAGATTATATTTCATAGGGAATATTAACCTATTTTGAACTGAGTAAAACAAATCTGTTTCTTGTTCTGACACAAAGGAGATTTAGAAATACTACCCACAAGTAGTTAAACTCATATAAATCTTAAATAAAGCACGCAGTAAAGTACATTGTCAAAATTTCATTACAACATAAAAATAATTTTGCCAAATACTTAACAATTTTTAAGTTCTTTTTAGTACGTACAAAAGGTGCCTATTACTTTCAAACACGCTACAAAAAAATTATTCAACACAGTTAATAACAGGTCCAACCTGTATACAATTATTTTTTGAAGTATTAAAGGCACGTGTATTAGAAAAAAAAACGATTTAAAAATATGTCATTCTAAAAACCTTGGAATTCAACCTTTCACGAGCAATTTCACCCACATCCCTGCTAACCGTGGTCTATATTATCCCAATTACCTAACCTTTGCAAGTTAAAAATACAAGTTGATGTAACTGGGCCGGTGTCGGGTGGAGGCAGATCGACGCGTCCTAGTTGCGTCCCGTGACGTCATAGCACAACCGTGCTAAGGTCGCAATATTGATCACAGCTAGCCCACACCCACACGCTCCAATAATGAACTATGTATGCTGCTTAATCACTTTATTTGGTTTCAGTTAAAAGGAAGTTTTATGCCTAGCTTATTTTGAACAGCTTTTCCAAGAAATTGTGATGATTTAGTAAGAAAAGTCTCGGTATTTCTTAAAATATCCTACCCCAATAATTAAATCGTTGAGCTGCTCAGTGTTACGTCATTGCGTATTTGTTGATATAATTGGTTAATGTGTATTTTCGTTGCCTCCAGGCCCCATTGGAGCTGAAGAAGCGTCTGGATGAGATCAGGCTGTTGGAGTCGCGTAAGTCAGCTCGCTTGGCCGACGTGGACACAGACTTCGCCAGGCTCGCCGACATGGCTGGAGACAGGCGTAGAGCCTCCGCTACCATCGATGTTCCCGCTCATCACATGCAGGGGTAAGAGTTCACTTACATGACCATGTAGGTTACAAATGATCTCATTACTGCCAGTTTAACTTTACGATAGACCTTGCCTTGGCTTTAAGACGCAACTGCAAAATATCCTCCTCCATGTTTATAACGACCAATGTATTCAAATTTATTCATTAGATAACTGAAATCTCGCAACGAAATGCTAACAAGCTGTCTAATATCTCTTGTTCCGCAACACACAATAAACTAGTAAACACTGGTTCGACCATTTAGAGAGATTAAATCGGTGGTTTGATAACGACAAAGTCACGGATCCATCAATCAAAAGCAAGGAACTCGTTAAGAAACTCCCGCGCCGGTCGCCTTGGGCACTGGTTCACCTCGCCGACGCCAGTAGCTAGGAAGGCCGCGCATTTCTAATCTAATGCAAGCTCGGCGTTTACAACCACCGAATAACCTTAAAATTCCTGCAAAAAACATTCCTATAGAAATGGCTGTACATTTTCTAACCCAATAAATGGTGAACGTTGCGTTGCATTGTGTAGAGTTGGCTTGTAGGTGTAATCGCTCACAGTGTGCATCGTCGAAGTGGGGCGCGGGCGTTGCGAAACAGCGCCGCGTTAGAAACTGGATGGAAGTGCTGCTAGTACGGGCGTGTCCTTGTCACACTTGCCTACATTCTACCAGACCCCCCCCCCTTGCCCCTCTAACAACGTGTGCGAGACAGGGATAGACAATGCAACTATATGCGAACAATTAAAAAAATCCAGTCAATTACGCAACTCACGTATCGGAATGCAAACGCGAACTATGACAGGTAATCTATCAGCAGTCGCTGCGGGAAAGATTTAGTGGAACATGCACCGAACACAAGGAAACCATTTAAATGTACTGAGTACGTACTATGTAACCGGAACAAACGGCATCAATAAATGGTTGCGGCGAACGTGACGTTCTCCGGCGGTTTCACTTTTCATCAGGCTAGTAAGAGGCGAGGCCTCAACTCCACATTTCACAACCATCGCCGAAAATGAGCAAACTTTTAATCTGATTTCAAGCGATCTCAGGCTACCTCCGATGCCGACTTTCCAACAGCCATGTGGGAATGGACCATAACTTCTATTGTCGACTCGACAACAACACTCACTTACTTGTAAATTATTACACTGTATTCTTAAGGTTTTTCTTTAATATCGACAACGTTCTTATGAGACTGCGATGAATAAACAATGCAATGGAATCAAAGAACTGCACTCTAGTATGTTCTTTGTGCTAAGTTCTACTGAAAGAGTTCAACGCGCGACATTTTTGTTCTCGTAAAAACTTTAAAAGTTAATAGATACACTTTTGTCTTTGTTCACGTACCCACTGCCAGTGAGTTAGCTCACTACAGCATGCTAAAAGGTATTCGCTTTAAAAGGCAGTTGTTGATATTTTGCGGCGAGCGGTGATTGCAGATATACCTTGAAATGACTTCAAAGTCGAACAGGAAATAGATTTGCGATTTGTAATAATACCATACACGGGACCTCCTTTTCTTATCTTCCGCAGCTGTGGGATCGTTCACTCTTTAATGGAAGTTTCAAATTAGAAATTGTATAAAGTTTCTCAATCATGGGATTGGGCTACGGCGAAGTGAAAGCTCGCAGAGATTCGTTTTCTTTTGATTCGATGTACTCCGAGACACGATTGACGACGTAACAGTTTGAAGTTATTATTTTTTTATGAACGGTACCGTAATGGTGTCCATCAGCGCTACTAAATTGCCAGTGTGTTGGTAGTGGTAGTGTATTACAAATCAACTACGGCTATTATATTTGATGTGGGGATATTACTTAGAGATTTGTAAGCAATATGTGATTTGATATCGCGCTTAGAGTATGTCGTGGTAGGTAGATAGCGTCGAGGCAGCGCGCGTCGAGGGGCCGCGCGCCGACCCACTGACCCACTTACGAAATAGAACACGAACTCGAATTGCCGCATAGTGAGTGAGCGTGCCCGCAAATCTAAATCGCTAAACTCAACGAGAATGATGCAGCCAACAATTATGTAAAATATAAAAATTGAAAGTCAACGTCGAGAGAAAGCCAGATGGAAGCCAAACGGTTGCTGCATAGAGAATTAGCACGGACATGATGCAAATGGGAATATTTTGTTGAGTTGGAAGTGTGCAAGTAGCCGTGTCCTTCGCTAGCGGCTCCGGGCAGTAGGCCGGCAGTGTGACATGCATTTTGATGTCGCAAGTCCCAATGACGCCGTCGCCGCTCGCCCGTCACAATTCCGACATTACTCACAAAATGTTAAGAAAGTAAATGAATTCTGGAAATCACTGCAAGTATTTGGGTCAATCAGATCCGACTCAGTGCGTGCGCTGTTCGCAATGTAATGGCAATTAACCATGACAATGACATAATAACTGGTTCGCGTATGAGGAAACCGCTTTTAGGACCTTAATTCGATATTGGGTGTTCACATACAAGGGCGTAAGTGGAACTTGACATTCAGTATGGTATTTAGCGGAGACAGTTAACCTAACATTGTGTAGGTGTTTATTGCGTTTGCGCAACACGTGGAGAGAATGCGCACAAAGATCCAGTGGAGGGGCGAGAGGCACTTTCACGTCGACGACGCCGGCGCACGTTTGCTTTCGTTCATACCGTGGAGGCCCGTTATCTCATTTGGCAGGTGCCGCCCGGCAAACCTTATTCGCTTTGGGAAAGTATTATAATTGTATACAATGTTATGCATAATATACAACCGTTTCTTTTTCAAATGTGAAACAAAGAGCTTACGAAATTTGGCATATTTTACGCCGTCCCAAAACAAAAGATTTTTTGCGAGTATGTGTTAGTAATTTGGAATAAGAATAAGCGTTCATATTTTTGCGAATTAGCCGTAGCCAGTGATTAACTGGCGGTAACGACCGGTTGTTCGCTGGGATATCCGTGAGCGGGGTGACTTTCAATCGCCCTACCTGCCTCCAGGTTGTTTACCCGCACAACAGGAACAAAAACGAACTTCCACGAAACCCGCACAAAAAAGGCGAACTCCTCAAACTAATAGGCTCTGATTGTACTTTTGCTCAGGCAATGTCATGCTATGACAAGTACTAATGTTGCCACGTCGACAAAGGTCACCTCAGTCATCAGTTTCGACCGGGTTCCAAGGTTATTTCACTGAATAACTACACTGATCATTACCCGAAATTTCTATTTCGCTTTAAATAAATACCCGTCATTTGTTGTTGTGAAAAGTTAGATGGCAATCTGTATTGTGACGTCATGTATCTGCTGAAAGCCATGACCGAATAGTACTAATGATAGATGACGTCACGATGAGGTCAGGTCGCAGGTAGAAGCCTGTTCTACAATTTCACTCACTCCGCTCACATTGAACCGACTAGCGGTTTTTATTACCAAAAACGAATAGCAGCGCCTCGACCTACATCAACTCTTGCAAAAAACCTCTACAAAAACTTCGTAATTCGCAAATTTGTGAACATTCAAAACTTATGCCTGCTGAGCTGATTTACATTAAATTTAACGCCCGCCCGAAATTCGATTTGATTTAAATTAATTCATTTTTAAATTATAAGAGTATTCTTTACACGATACCAATCTGAATCATTAAATTTGTTTTTGTTTAATCTTTTTTAAAATGTCTCTGAGATTCGTGTTGGTTGATACTCGGAAGATTGTGTGAAATTAGCATATGACATTGGTTTGCAAAGACACGCTCAAACTAGTAAAGTACTAATAATAATTACGAAACGTTTTTGATTCTGTAGTCGTACATCGTAGGTGAAAATGTATCATGACCGTTCGGATTTGGAATAGTAAAACCTGAATAGCATGTACAGCGAACGAGTATTCATGTAATTATATTGTAAGTAGCGTAAGTAGCCTGAAGGAGTCATGATGCGTGTCGGCCGTGCGGGTGTGTGCGTGGCTGGAAAGCAAATCTAGGCGTGTTGCAGCGTAGCCGCAGCGGTGAAATCGTCACTGCGCACAACTATGCGCACATCCTTGTACGCATGCGAGTTCGAACCGGCAGTGAAAATTCAACGCTGATTTATTAGAGAACTGTCAACAAATCCATTGCGCAGTAACAGGCGACAAGGTCGGTCTCAATGCTGCGCGTGTGTACTCTACACTACACGCATTCGATCGTATGTATGCACAGTTGCCGGCCGGCGTTCGGTGGCCGTGACGAACAAACTATATCAAAACGATTTCATTTTGAACAAATCGCAATTAAGCTATATACAAACGCATTAAGGCAAAGAAGTAACCTTGCGAACAGTTGCCGGCTCACGCAACAAACAAACGGTAGACCTTGCCGATTAATTTAGACAACGCTCTACTAATGTTCGTAGGTGAAGAAGGCCCAATGATGTAACTAGTAGTCGCTGACGTTTCTAATATTTAAACTAATTTAGGTGGGACTTGTGAGACGCAATAACAAATTGCGTCAAGACAAATATTTTGTAGAATTTGAGGGGGCAGTACTATGCTAACCGCTTATCCTCGCCGTATCTATAAATACAATTCCTGAATAATTGTAATAAGCAAGCGAGAGAGCATTCCAGCTACGCGGCGTTACGTCACAGTCCGAGGACGTTACGTCATCACGTTATTTTAGAAAGATACCGGAAGCCGGCCGGCATGCAGTTCTACTTTCAAATCTGGCGTCAAAATGGCCGACACACTGTTAATTTTAGGCAATAACGCTAACCCAGAAAACAGTCGTATAAGCAAATAGTGTAAATAAATTGTAGGAACACTTGGATCTCTAACATTAAAAAAAGTATAATTAACATTGCAATGTAACAAAAAACTTTTTCGAAAGTAAAAATGGCCATGTATTTTTTATAGCGCTTGAGTAATTATCATATAAAACAGTTGGAACAATACGTAATGCAGGGTAAACGTACTCAAAGCACATGGCTCGGGTCATACCCAGGTAAATAATGGTTCCGATAACCGTGCATTTAACAACAATAAAAAAAAGATTACCGCTGCTCGTTATGTTAATATGTTTAAATTACATTCGGGATTTTCACATTAAACTTCCGTAGTTTTTTGATAACAATGCCGTAAATTAATGTAAACAACAGGCCAACTTGACGTCAAATATAGGTATTTCGATGGTGTTTGAACAGTAATGACGGCTTACTTTATCATTGTATTAAGGCGATGATTCAGTGAGTCGGTAAGTCCTGTCTCAGGATTCCCCGGCGAGTCGAAGTGGCAGAACGGGATCGTCGGCGCGGGCGCCTGCCCCGGCCGCGCGAGTCAACGAACCGAGCGCCGGCAAGGACGTACAACAACCCCATCCGAGCTTTACACTTTACTGCCAGTCAACCGCAAGTTTAATGCCTAATAAAACGAGTCGTGCCAAGGAAAACTATTACAACTTGGATTTGAAGTTACCTTGCATTTCCCATTTTGCAACTTTAAGAACCCTGCAGCTATAAATAGGATACCATGAAATACTAATAGAAACTATTTTTTTGTAGTTATGTTATTTTCTGAACTTGGAACAAATATTGGAAATGTCACTCAATAAACTCGTAAACAAGTTTTTGGCAAGTTGTGCGAAGTTCGTGTGCGCAATAAAAAATAATGTGTAACTGTAAAAGCGTTAAGATGGAAACTAGTGTGTACCTACTAGGTAGCTACGTATAACCGACTCGTCATATGTTACACAACGATGTTTTGGTAGGTACGTAGCAATCTAGACAAGGTCGAAGACTTTTTGATAGTATTTCAAGGAAACAGCCGAGATACGTTTGTAGCAAATCTGTAAAACAAATATAATTAAGATAACTTTACTTCCCTGTTCTTTGCATATTTTGCGCGATAATTATTCACGGTGACATTTAAATTGACGTTGTGATTTCTTGACATTTAATAAAACGTTTAAAAACACGTCGATTTATCAAAAACAAATAAATTACATTTATAAAATGTGGAGGCTTTGCCCGGCGGTGTCGTTCTGCCATTGACGCGACCGATTTAGGTTTCGCAGGGTCGATGGCGTGAGATGAACGGCCTACCTACGCAAGTCACGGGAGCACGCAGAGTTCACCTCTAGGTTACGCAACTCTTGAACTTGCCTGAACTCGACGACAGAGTTTTTAAGGACAACACCCTTTTTGGGCAGCGACGCTGATGAAATCAGTTGAACTTTTTTTGTTGCGACCTTAAAACAAAGTGACTAACGAATTGGCAACCTTCTCAAAAGTTTTTTACGTACTTTTAAGAAAAAAGTATCTTTAGAAGGGAAATTTTGCTAATAATCACGTGATTTTCCACAGTTTTTGTTCGAATTAAATGAAATACTTCTATTGTCATAATTTTCCTAAAAGTATCGAAATTTAATGACGCCCACTGAGTTTGTCCTCTAGTGGTAGTTAATCGTTAAATCGTTTTCCATCGTCGGACGCAACAGTTGGGCGTCTACCCTCCAGTCTACGACCTCTGTAAACAACCGCCAATGTATTCGTAAGCGGGTCAACAGTCAGTCTAGACTAGACTACCACCTACCGACAATTCGATTACTATCACAGATGCCTCTTAAAATAAATCCAATAGAATCTTATTTCTTGACGCTTTGGAAGGTTACTCAAATTTAAATTTATTGCAGTAGGTTTGAGTAGAAATGAACCTAATGGTCGAACCACAGTGGACACACAAATGACTTTTAGTTATACGGGGGTTTCTGCGAAAAGCTAATTGTTCAGAAATATCGATTCCTAGAGCTGTAGGAAATCGTTTTATTGCATGACTCGTCGTTGGAGGTAGTAATTTGCGTTTCAAGCCTTTGTGCATTACAATAATGTTCTGTGATGAGTGTTTTTACTGCTTTAGACTAATGACTGTGTTTTATTTGTCACCAGGTCTCGCAAGCGCGGCCCCAGCAGCTCGTGCGACCTGGGCTACAGCGACCGGGACGACCAGGTGATCGAGTGCAATGCCGCGCTGGTTCTAATGTCGCTCAGCTGCTCGCCCAACTCACCACGACCAAGTAAGATATCATGTGTTTTCTATATAATCTTTATACTTAAGTACTTATAATAGCACAGATAGTAGGTACAGCCTCGGGCCAAGAGTTTATCAAGAATTACGATGATGGAAGAGTGATTTCTATTAAATGACATTTAACATTCGACTTTTAACCTTTTGCTGTAGGCGGTTTTCCGAATCTTGGTTACAACGTACTTGTATGGGTTTGCAAAGGCCTATGACGTAATAATATCATGTTATAGGGTGCAATGTGCGACATCGGCCTTATGTTTTCTAAATAATCTTAGAGAATCATTGGGGTAATTAGCTGAGGATTCGGCAGTGAGTTAATGACGTTTTAGATTACGTTGTTTAGTATAAAATGTATAAAACGTAGATGACGTCTAGACCGAGTCTAGACGGGGCGTCTAGACAGGTATTTGGTACAAAGTCGTTCTCGTATTATGAGCTCCGACCAAATGGAACACTCAGTTCCCTTGGAACTCATTTGATTTAACGTCTTCTTAAGTTATTAGCATTTCATATGTGCTTTAACACAAAGTCGCTCAAAGTAGAGCGTATTACGTCATTTTATTCTTCGTGTGAACAGTGACGAAGGTTTCATTGCATATTATAGAACATTGCAACAACCGAAGAAAGAATAGAGGCGAGAACAGAAATAGATTATGCACTTCCCGCTGAGATAATTAATGTAAATAAATCAATAACAGATGCATTAAATGGCTTGTATAAGCAATCGCTCCAGAGTTATGATGGTACACTAAAAGCAAGTTGCATAATACTTGCACGGAGCACGTACTGGCCGGGTACTATCGTAAAAGTTTACGATGCATCTCCGTCGCGTCTAATGCGTGTGCGCATGTGAACAGCGACCAAATAGCTGTTCTCATGAGTGAAAGTGGGCGGTCACAGTTCCGCCTCGTAATTTCATTTAAAATTATCATTCATAACGCATTTTGCTAACTTAATCCAGTATTTCGACTAATTATTTTAGTTTAATTAATGCTTAATTTTCGCAAAGAAAACCAAAGCATTTGCCAGCAATTAACATAGTTAGCTTGGTTCGTTTCGTAAGCTGTTCATTTTAAAATTATATGTTAGTGCCTTGAAGAGCCTATAATAATGTACCTAATGGTAAACGTAGTCCAGTTAGATACTCAGAAACTGTTACGCGTGCGTGTAATTTTCATGATGGTAATTTCTGTGCTTTTCGCAATATCAATTTTCAATGCACTTACGGTGCTTGTTAGGATAGGACAATTTATATGATGTTTAGCGAGACGATGGTTGGTTAATGATGGCATGTTGCGCAGGCGCATGGGGCGGCCGGTCGTCGGTGTCGCCGGGGGCCAGCAGCAGCTCCGGCTCGTCGTGGCGCTCCGGGACCCCCTCCCCGCCGCCCGCCTCGTCCTCCT
This sequence comes from Emmelina monodactyla, assembly GCA_916618145.1. Classification (NCBI taxonomy): domain Eukaryota; kingdom Metazoa; phylum Arthropoda; class Insecta; order Lepidoptera; family Pterophoridae; genus Emmelina; species Emmelina monodactyla. The sequence continues at coordinate 5,093,262 of OU745304.1, read as the reverse complement.
TCAGCGACGAGGGCATCGCCATGGACTACGAAGACCTACATCCAAGGAAGAAAAAGGTAAATTTCACACCAAACTTTATAGACGCTGCAACGTAATGGTCACTAAATGTAGGTAGCCTAATAACTAGGAAGAACCATAAAAACAACGTTCTCAGCTAAACAGACTAACAACTGGCGATTACACAAATTCTTTACATGCGCAACCCCATATTACCTTGTGAGAAACGAAGGAAAAACCTTCATTAAGCTACTTTTACTTGGACATTCCGATCAATTATACTGGCATTAGATGCGGGTAGTTGCTATAAAGAAAGGAATGTTGCAAGTTGCTCCTTTGTGACGCGTCAGTGAATGAATCACTACCGTGGGCGACACAAAGAACCGGCACAGCACAGATACCACAATCCCGCTAAATTATAAAACTCACCGTAATAACACTTTCGAGAAATAATCAACCTCTAAATGGGACAGCGATAAAATCTCCAAAATCAACAAAGAGTCTTAACCGATGTAAGAACAAAAAGCTTTGTTGTGTTTCGTACAGAACAGCTTTCACTAACCAGACACCTGTTGGCAGATAAATCCTCGCTATGGTAGAATGCCATTATATCATAGCCTATGCACAGTTTCTATTCCTGGTTTCGTAAAACCTGTCCATGGAGACTTGTTTTGCAATACGTTGTAGGGAAATAATGGTCTGTTAGAAATATTTTAATTAAACATTGCATGTTATCAACACGAATAACTTTGTGAGCATTAGACAATGAAGCGAATGAATGACATGTTAGTGGGTGCGTTATCGAGGTTTGGAATCTTTTTTGCATTTTGTTTAGGCTTGATGTCCTCGATTCTAATGTTGGGACCTCCGGACTTCAAATGTTTATACACATACTAAATCGTGGATCTTATATTTTAATAGATTTATGCGATGAGTAAAGAAGATAAACTCATGACTTATGTCTACATGTGCATGTTGTACAAGCTATAAATTAATGCAATAACGTTTTTGCTGTCTTTAAAAATAAAACTTTATGACTTAGAAAATATCGTACATTTTAATGTAACTACACCTTTTACTAGACCTATTATTAATACGTGCAAAAATAGTCATTTGCATATTCAGTTATCTTCATGTAATAGACACTGTATGTAATTGAACTTTCACTTTTTAGTTTTGGATGTTTTTAGTACGTGATCATTTTTTAATTTGACTCTACAGTCTAAAATTAAATGGAATCTGTATATAATTTGAAGTAGTTGTTAAAATAAGTAAGTAGCAACTTAGTTCTTTAGTTGAATAGATTTTATAGCGTTTCTTATACTTACAATGTCAGTTTGTATTTAGCTCGATGTTAACTATTTATTACGTGTAATAAACACAAGCTACCTAGTGTTTATGATCCACGTGGTAGGTTCACTGTTTCGCCCAGTGTCAAGGTGTTTGCATTGCAATCAGTTACGTAATTCTATTGTAAAGTTGTCATAAAAGTATGCCCTTGTACATGGGCTTAAGCGATATGTCAGCTCTATGCCAAATGAACTGTTCTTTCCAACTAGCACTGGTTCTGATTCAATTTCTTTCTTTCACCTCAGTTTACGTTTAAGAGGTCATTGAAAAATGTCCTCAGCAAACCAAAATCGTCAAGTTATAGTCCTGTTTCTCGCTTTGGCATTGTTCTTGGAATTGTCAACTACGTATATTGAACAAATCTAGCATTAACGTCAAAATATTCAATAATTGGCGTGAAGCTACTAGTATCCATTTAGCCTTGCATGTTTGGCGGCTGGTCGGTCCCGTGGGTGGACCGGGACATCTCTGTCACTATTAAAAGGTACAACGTTACGTAACAGTTATTCTCACTGACATGTGGTTGCCAATGACAATGAGATAATTACAAAATTAGCGAGAAAATATTTTAGCTGGTAATTACCAAGAGCAAACAAAAGTAGTCCTTATTTTCTACAGCTTTAACATAGAAATAGAAACAGTATGTCATCGTTTAAAGCCGTAGTGTGAAGAGCATTATGTAGGTAGTAACTGACAGTCGGTAACAACGCAAATAGATTAGCGATGCACGACACATCAGACCCGGTGTCGCCGGTAACAATTATTGCTATGCACTTGGCAACTCTATTTGCTGATGTTACCTATTAATGAGAACACAATTCTTTTCAATTAGTCGTTACGTTACATGCCTACTCTCAACTATTCTCAAGTTAAGTATACAGTACGTTGCCTAAAGTCAACGTAGTTTGAAGGAGAGTCTGTTAGGTTTCTAAATCCACCCTGTGTCCGTTGTCATGTGGTGGTGAGGTCGGATTGTGTGCCGGGTCGGCGACCTGACACATGTGGTCTTGGAACCTGTTCCCGCGGACCACTTATAGAGGGCACTGCCCACCGAGCCATTGCTCTAGCTAGCGGAAAAAAAAACAAAACAAAATCTATTAAAGCACCTCGTGTTTCTCCTTGCAAACATTTTGCGATACTTGCAGTGGTATAATATATTTTATAGCCCAGCAACTAACACGGATGCATTAAGCACATATTATTGTCAGTGTGTGTAGAAGTGACGTCATCAGCAAACCTTGGCTGAGGACATAGCTATTAGACCGAAGCAAGGTCTCGTTGGCTTTCTGCATGCAATATTAACATACAATAATTTAAAAACTTCTTGCTCGGAGTTCAATGCTAAGTTGCATTTGTTCGTTTTAATGACTTTGAGCAAAAAAAGGTAATTTTCCTTGTTGATCACTAAGCTCAGTAACAAACACATAGTTGGCTTAAGTCTTTAATGTTGTTTGTATGTAAGTAATGTAGTTTAATAGTTCCCATACAGTCCTTTGTTCAACGATAGAGTAGATCGCAATAACTGTCGTGATGTGTGCCGCCTACCGTCCCTTGCTTCATTATGTGTTTCGAAGAACTAGTCGTTGCAATTATTACTTGGCCGCAACCGTTGCCTTAATTCTTGCTTAACAAGTAGGGAAATTGCTGTGGAGATATGATGGTCGATAAGTCAAAGTGTTTCGTCACAGTTATCAATACGTATTGCTTAGTGACTGTCGTCGCCGAAAGGCCGGCCGGCGCGATATGCACCGCTGGTGTAGTGTAGATGCGCAGGCCTCACCGCTCTAACCGTAACAATAGCCAATCGAGTTGCGTCATTTCGCTTCTCGCTCGTTGCGTAACAACGGTACTCCTGCGGTACCTCACCGCGCTCCTCACGTGGCTAAACCCCGTAATCGATTCGAGATAAATCAGTTTTCCGCTTATAGGGACAGCTCAGTACGCTTTCCACGGAATGTACCGCACGTAATGACCTGTCCAACCTTAACTTTTAAATGCTGCAGCCTTGAAAACCAATTTACCTTGCGCACGTCCATAAGGAACAGCGTGTGCAGTGATTTCTGTGTTGTTTCAATAAAAATACGAAGCACACGAGTGAGTTTTACTGTCGAGCACACGTGTAGGGTTGTTACGCAGCATTAGATGCATGTTCCGCTAGATAACGGAGTCCCCCTGCAGCGATGAGCCAAGCCAATTTCCGATAGATGGATGTCAGCAAAAACAAACACGGAAGCACCGTAGGTACCAGGATTGAGGTCGACCCGGCAGTAGCTTTATTTTGCTTAAGTTGTACGTGCTTCGCTAGTATGGACAGCCATGATACGAGGTGTTAATAAAATGGAGAGACGGCTCTCTACGCGATGTCGTCGCTAGGCAGGACGCGATGTCCTCGTTCGCCGACATCCCGTTACTCGGCCTGCACTACACGTTAAATATAATCGTCCTATCGCCGTGTATTACTAATGTAACTGTATTTAAATCCTTGCCAGCTCGAATCGCCGGCGGCATTCTAATTTTAAACTAAAATTATTTGTCGTCGATGAGAACAATGCGCTTGATGTTAAATGAACCTCCATATTGTTTAAAGTTATCATGCGTGCAGGGCTGCCTGATCAATGCTATAACACTATTATGAAACAGATATCGGTACTTCGAAATAATTTATTTTACGATACGTCAAAACCGACTGAGAATTGTAAATCGAATTTTCCGCTTTATGGTTTTTTATTAATCCAAGTGGAACAATCTTTCAGTAATCCAGTTTAGAAACTGAATGTTATACAATGTTTAGTTTGGAATCTTTGCGTCGGTGATTATTTGGTAGATGTTTACAATGATAGGTGGTGAATGAAGGTCGTGTTATCACCTTCAGTAGATAATACGCCAATTGTTATCTACCGGCGAGGTGACTTCCGCGTGCGAAGCCTCACGGCCGGCTGTAATTGCTTAGCTAATTATTATTGTCATATTATTGTAGAATCGACTCGCTAAGTACATATTAACCCATCCTTGTCAATAGAAAGTTAACTTTAAAAAAACATGCTTAAAACACAATTAAACATTTTATTTCAACGAATTTACAATATTACCTAATAAATGTATGAGAGATTATGTAGATTTATAGAGGATCGTGTTTCGTGACTTATCAGTGTTTTATTTATCAAGGCAATGATAAGCGTGTCGATAGCGCGGTAGCTGCGCAAGCGCCGGTACTCTCACGTGAGGGAAGATTTCCGCGCGTGGGCCGCGTGACCTAACAAACAATTTGTTCTCCTACGTTAGGAAACTTATGCTATACCTCTTGTACTGTATTATATGTACCTACAGCAAGTGTAACAATAATTCTATTTCATATTAAAACTCGATACAGATTTGGACACTGCAAAATTTATAAACAGATGAAAAGTCGGTCGGTGTTGATTTTTGCATATTAACTAAGGAAGCTAAAGTAATTGCTTTACAATTAGCGAATTGAGGTTGCCTTAATTGTGATAAATTACGAAGAATTTTTTAATGTTTCCGACGATACTTATACTTTAAGTCTTTTCCTGGAGGTAAAATTCATGGAAACTCGGTGTATGATACCTGTACTCAAGAGCCTTTAATTTTCCTTAAAAGCTTCATCAGGCACTTGAACATGTGGAAGAATTTAATTTATTTCAATAATAACAACATTGATTAAATACAGTTGACAGTATAAAAATCAGGCACTTTGAATAAATTTGTCATTAGTAGGATATACTTACTAAAGAATATGTAAATGATGCCGGCTTCCAATAGACAACGGACAAGGTACTATTGCTTTATCGCAATTTATTATGAACTCCGTTATACACTTACAACAGTTGCTACACAACGTTTTTGTAGCGTTTGACGTATTGCTTCAAGGTCCGTGCCCTTATGGTCTCGCACGAGCGGTTGTTGGTCTCTAATGTCTTATGAATAGTGGTTATAATGGAAATATTACTGTTTCCAGCGGCAAAAATAATGGATTGGCCTTCGCGTTCTATATTTAAAACGCGGAAGACTTTGCCGCGGAGCTAGAAGCGCGGCGTAAACAGTTAGGAGCCAATGGCGCGAGTGTTCCAGCGTTGCCTTGACGCTCGCACGCGGCTCTAGCATGCCATCCAACTCCACACTAGCGACCTCAATCTTAGCGGTTTAGTGAATCGCTTTTAGGAATGCAAAACAAATAATTGTCGTAACCAAACAGGCATTATAGAACAGTTTTCGCAACCGGCTGCTTCTAGTTAATCATTATTTTGTAAGCACTATTTCATATGCTACAACAGCGTAACCGCGTACCTAATTATTGCATACAATAAGCATACATTTTAATACCATGAAGCGATGCGTAACCCTTGCGGTGTATCGTGTTAATTTACGGTATAGTAGAGTAAGGGCATCCGGTAGACGACCCCTGCTCTTTGCCACTTCCGCGATTCGATGACTAGAAAAAAACTATTATTACTGATTTCTGATAAACGGTTCTAAAATTGATTCCAAATTGCCTTTTTCCAACTTAATGGTATCAAATCCTATTTCGATAAACATACGATGATGTTTATTTATTTATCTCCAACCTTACATTCAGATCATGTTTCATCAAAAACTGAGTCGGCATTGTGGTATTCATTGCTGACAATGTGTATGAGTAGACGCGTGGCATTGTACTCAAATTACGGCACAATTTGGGACACATTATCACTACGACAACGCGGAAATTGGGGTCAACTATCTACTCCTGTGTTTTTTGTTATAACAGTTTGTTTACCACCAAACGCAGATAATACAAACTTAACAATAATGAGAAACAGCCGTGTAAGACATGTATCTATGTTCTCGAGATATCGATTTAGGTCAAGCATATCGCCAAATAATACCGTCTCATACTTATTTCACTTGTTTGGCATTGACGATCACCCAAATAACTTAACGGTTTTTTGATAAGACATTACCGGTACACCTGTTGTTAGTTTAATTTAGTACTTAAGCAGAAGCCTAGTTTACGAGCGACGTCTACATCTACTGCGTAATCTCTGTGGACACTTACTTAACAGTCTATCAATCAATACGTTTATTGATTCTTACTGGAATAGCCACAGCAATAGCCTATTCAAGTACTCGCTGGGATCGCGTTGTGCAATAGCGAAAATAGGTTACGAATGACCCAGTTGCAGCGATTAAAGTACGTACATTTGACGAATCCTTTGTTAGCGCATACACAATAGGGGGCGATGGGCGATACCCATCTGTAGTAATTCTAATTTATTGTTCTCATATGTAACATGTATGCAATTGCAAAACATAAGGAAATTAGTTAAATTTTATGGTAATGAATATACTACAGATAACAATGAACCACAAATTCCTGGTAGCAATTATATAACGTGTTAGGTGCGTCATCATAGAGTCCCAGGAAACTAAAGCATCCCAGGAATGATTCATACCAGACACAAATCTAATTCTTTAGACGCCAAACAAAAGTATGCTTCAATCGAAACTACGTATTCAATTTTTTTTCTTTGTCCTTTTTGTAGATGTTGCATCGTTTACAGCGATCGCTCGAACTTCACTGTTGTTGTCTCTCCGTCTCGCTCTACAGGTCATCGCCCCACACCCCACGCTTGCTCTAATAACCCTGTCCATATCGGATAGGTAAGAACTACGTAGTTTTGGCACATTTTTATAGCTTGCCTTATTTGGTATTAAATTTTGGGTGATTATCTGTTATTAATCCATCGTTGTAACCGACCTTGATACGGTCATAAATTCTACATCACGAGGCATTGACCGGGTGGATTCGTCAAGCCGACCCCCAGGTGTGGTAAACTTCATTTCACGCAATAAACCACATTGAGCATTCTTCAAAGACTGCCCAATTATGGCAAAAGGGAAGCTACTGTTTGCGTGTTGCATTAGTGACACCTTAGCTTAGGAGGTATACATACGGTGTCCTTTTGAAGTATCTTCACAAAACAGTCTACTTTTTTTAAAAAAAAAAGTAATTTTTAAGACTTATACTTTACTGCACTAGCTGCAGCTTTTGAATGGGTATAATTATTTAGCAAAATTGCAACACTTTTAAAATTGTGCGGCGCTTCGCTATGTCTATTTTCTTTTTGTTTGATGTTAAGTGTGTATCCTCGGGCCAATGGCGTCAGTGGATAGATTGAGGCAATGCGTTTTTTTATCCAGCACCGGCGGGGCATTGACACTGGGCTGGCCGGGGCACTGTCCGTTCTTGACAGTTCAAATATGTACACCGCTCTAAGGATCACTCGCTGTTCACTTCACGTTGATCCATTACTCGGATATTGATAAGAGTAACTTTCTAGTGCAACTATACTCCATTGTTCAGCTCATAAAGATGTGATAATTCAAATCATAATGGAACGCTGTTTAGTCACAGTTGTTCACCTAAATATATATTTATTTTAATTCCTTTAATCCTTTTGTTTTCCGTTATTTGTTATTGCTGTGGTTTCGGGCCATGGTTATTGGATAGTTAACGGCTAAATTACTTGCATATTCGTGACGGTGGGTATCCTCATCGGGAACAATGACAATGAGTTCATTAGACTCGATAATGAGTAGTCCCGCGGGTTCAACAAACTCCCCATTTTAAAGTGAATTAATGTTCACTGCGATTTCAAATGGGACACTTAACGCATAAATTCTGTGATTTAAAGACAGTTCAAGCAAGATTCCGAAATAGCCTAGCCTAATCGTTATGATATCATCGGGCCGGCAGCCCACGACTTTCAGACCAGTGTTTACAAGCCAGAAATAAAACGATGTCCCTGAACACAGAACCGCATTCGCGGTAAAGCTGTAACAAAAGCGTAGGTATTTGAGTGTGCTCGAGCTGTGTCGAAGTCTAATTAAAGTAAAACAAAAAAGTGAAACTGTAACAAGTCAGAACCTGCCGGGGGTCTTTGACCAGGAGTCTGAAGTCGGGGGAAGCTTAGCAGCGATTGGCGACTGCCCCACTCAACCGGTTGATGCGCGTGCGTCACTCCCAGCCGCCGTCAAACGCCGCTTCAGCGCAGGTAATAAGCTATGATTCAAGCTATCATATCTGTCGTTACGATTGAGTAATACAGCAGATAAGGTACAGTAGGGACGGCCACAAGTACACAGCTAAACGGTGCCTGAAAAGTAGTTACTGCTACCTGCCCACCCTAATAAACCGGAATGTTTTACTAATTAATATTATTCCTGTTTAATGGACTTCCATAGCTAATAAGTAATGACGCATTTGTTTTAAATAATAAGATATACTGCGTCGTCGTTTTACGCAGCTCACCTTTGAACCCCTAGTCACGTGCCCTACATTTGCGTGTATTGGCTAGTCCAATTACTTTGGTCCTTTAAATTGGAACGAGCGCTGTAACCATTTGTTTAGGAAGTACTCACTCACTAAACATTAATTTAATTTAAAAGTAAACCAGATGTTGGGAAAGATAATGATCTCGATCAACACAAAGCTTCTATAATAAAGGTGCCGCGTTTTGAAATGGGATGAGGCGAATGAACGCTCTTCGGTTTCTTGCCACGCACTTTTCATACGTTATGGAAGGTTTTGTGTTCTGTCCTCTATGTGTGTGTGTTTGAAGGGTGTACGAACCTTCAGCGGGGCAGGGGGAGGCAAGAGAATGTTTTGATTATGGGTTCAATGCATCTTGCCACCTGTGGGATGTTTATAAAAACTAGCGACGCAGTTTGAGGGGTGATGTAAAAAAAAATCTCAGTGTTGGCTTTGGCTTAAAGACATCTTATCTCTGAATGTTGATTACGTATGTTGTGAGTAAAATACCTACTATTAGTAATGAGTTCCAGCTGCAAATTGTAACAAAGTGTTTGAATTTAATACGTCTTAGGAAAAGTCTTTGTCTGTAGGGCGTTGATAGAGTTGTGATTTGTCACCGCAGGGAAGCCGAAACATAAAGTATGAATGGCTGCAAGGGGGTACAAAGCCATCGTTAGTTCAGTGACCTGCTTTCATTCCCCTGCCTGGCTGCATGGGGTGCAACGAACATTATATTGCCTTCTCCCTCTGTCATTACCCTTCTCGTCTTTACATTGTAACAAACACCACCAACTTAACTTTGTCTAAGTATTTCAAACTCGAATCTTACGTGATAAGTTTATCGGGACGGGCCTTTCCGTTAATTTTCATATATTTTACTTTTTAAACAACTCTTAATTGAATGAGCATGTTTGTAAACATGGGGTGCTAGTACAGTTGGACAAAGCGTGTTTAGAAACGAGAGCCGTGCTCGCCGCAGCATCGCCACGTGAATACTCTTCCGGGATCCTAAATAATAATCGATGTAGTGAGAATTACTCGTAGGTGAACTAGTAATAGTGCTACTCCGGTATACATCAAAACTTTCTAATTAATTGATGTAATCGTTACTATGTCAGTTAATGCTCTACGATTGTATACATACGTAATTTTACGTGTAGGAGCTTTGTTTAAAACTGCGTCATGTTCAAAAGTTTAGTAAAAACATTGTGTCATGTCGTAGGTTGTTTGCTTGATCTTTGTTCGTGTTAAATCGGTTGTCGGTAGTGGTACGCACACAGTAGCAGTCGACAAGTAATAGCTATTCGTATCACGCACACTTACCGGCCGGCCGGCGCGCACCACGCAACAACGGCACATAACGCTACACCCACACACTATCACTAAATTACAATCTTCCTCGCTGCTAGAGCGAGATGACGCGCAAACAACTTATCTGGCATATATGAAGTAAATAAGGAGAAGGTCATGCTGCGGCAACAGAAATATATTCCGCCGCGCGCTAAAAAGAGACGCCATGTAAACAAATCAATAACATCTTAGTATTTCGCGCTAGAGCGAGACCGCGCAACAACAAACCGGCATTTTATGCCGGTTAGCTAGCTTTACATACCCCGCTTTATAACAAAACCAGTTCAACGCGAACGCAATACGATCCATATTTGTTTGACGCGTGCTTTGTTTACAAGCTCCGAGAAGCTTGGTGATCAACGCAACCGCTTATTTTTCTAGGTGGAAAGTCCCGTTGTGAAATTTTCTATTACAAAGTTCATCGGACGAAGATTGCATGGGACTTAACTGATACACTTTTGTAGAGCTTTTACGACACATTCCAAAATAATGAGCGGCATCGGCCACCTCTTAAAGTGGCTGTCCTCCTTTTACTAATAAAAAAAGGATTTTACGACTGTTTTTATTGTTATATTAAAATCAGTTTCTGTGATAAAGTTGTAAGTCTATCTCTTGACTAAGTCTATACCTTATTCTGTAAAAGCGAAGCAAAAAAAATCAAATAGGCAATGTTTCGACGTAGGTGTAGTGGGTAGATGTAGCCGTGACTTGGCTTGCCCCCTGCTCCCTCGTGACTACCCCCGACCGCGCCGGTGCGGTGACTCGCTAGTCTCGCGACACGTGCAGGGTTGCCCCTCACTTCTGCATCTGACAATTCCGACTAAAATAAACAAAGAACTTGGCAATTGGCATGAACAACACTGTAACTTAAGTATGAATCATATTTGAGATACATAAAATAACAATAGGTCTAGTTAAAGTTAACTTGGAACGTAAAGTAAATCGTTTGATTTTTATATGTAGAGTAGAGATATTAACAATTTAAATTTAACGTTACGTGACAGTTAATAGGTACCAGGGCTGCCAACATTATTTTAACACATGCAATGCCAACCAACAGTCCTCAATAAACACGATTAACTGCGTTGCACTCTTGACTGCAGTGCACACACACAAAGCCAGCGGCGGCACGTGTAACGTATACAGACACGACACCCACACTCTCTCACCGGATTCCACAGATTAAATAGAAACGAGTTGTTTACCACCACTAGTTCTCTTCACGCCACTACTCACAAAATAAGTATACTTATTGAATATCTTAACAGATACTTCTGGAAATTATTGGTTAAGCTGCTACTTGTCCTTCGTAGCAGGTCGAACTACGTCGTAGCGTTATCGATCGATCCTTTAACTCGTTTAAGTCTTATGTTAGGGAAAATCCAAATAGTTAAAAGGAAATTTATTTTCCTTTGTGTTTTTTCTTATTGGGTATATTTTTCAAAGGGAAAATGTTTCCACGTGTCAGGCTATATTGAATGCTGTAAGTAGGTCAGTGGTGCAGTAGGGGGCCTCCCTCCTGAACGTTCCCCCCGCGACCCCGCCGCCTCCCCCTTCTGAACGAGGGTTCTCTCCATTGATGTCAAAAACTCCTTAACTCTTGGTACCGTTTATTTATTTACATTTTAGATACATACCCGCATTGTTTAATTATACCTTCCCAATCATTGAATATTAAAATGAAGCTGGTAAAATTGGTTTTAGTTTTCAAGAAAAAATCATAACTTTTCGTGAAATATTGGTTCTGTAAAGATTTCAGATTGCACAGGTTGCTGAAGACTAGTCGTTATGTAAAATCGACCGCGAACCTATCACGTTTTCACACACATACATGCTACCTTCGATTTCTAAAATTAGTCTCTACCGAGTTGAGGGTATTTTAAGTTGTTGAAGACAAAGAGCCAACCTTCGGGAGCACCCTTGGCCGTGGTGCTGCGACCCAGTTGGATCCCCCCACCCCCCACTGACCTGACCTACTTGTAAATGCAATTGATGTAGGGAGTCGATTTTGCGCGCGCAACCCAGTTCCAAAGACTCCTGCTTTGTCCAAGTTATCAATCTATACCTACGGCACACGCACCTACCGGCCTTTTGTAGAGCAAGCAAACAAATGTAGGCACAGCTTGAAGGCTGCAATCAATATCGTTTGTAATGAGAATACTTTAACTAAAGTACCATTCTAAAACATTGCCAATTTACATAATCATTCAATATTCAACTGCGTCCACCCATATTACAATGAAAATCGGGCTTACTTGTCCACTTAAAAAGGAACCCTGTTAGGCATGACAATTATTCATGATGTAATTATAAATTACGATCGATCGCCTTAACCTTATGCTAATAAAGCCTATGTTAGCATGTTATAATTACTATGCACTAGAGATTTTCTGCATAGCAATAGCGATGCTTAAAAGCATTGAGGTTACTCGTGTATCAAAATATGTGGCATTGAACAGAAGGTCGATGCAGAATTTTTGGCAAGCGCAAACCTACCGTCGCTAACAAAAGTATAGTTAAATAAGTAACAATAAATTGTGGAAAAGGCACTTCCTAAACCAATTAAACTGGAATAGAACTAAACGCAGAATGTAACTACGGTATCTCAGCAATAAGAAAACCTCAAAAACAGGAAGTAGCAAACACAACAATGCTTTGATTTCCGCAGTATGTTATTGCGATGCAAAATATTCTGAAAGATTTTAGGAAAACTAGTTAGCGTAGTATTAAATTAAACATTTAGTTAATAGTTGCCAATTGTTGTATCTACCTACTCAGCATGATACAGTTTATTATAACAAAGATGCATATTGATCAGAGCGCGGGCGTGGCGAGCAGCGGCAACGTGCAAGGTCGCGGCCTAGACTTACTTCCTGCATCATCACTATTCTCTACTGAATACAACACAACACAACAAAGTATTTACAGTTACAAAATTAATGCCACGAAAACAGCTGTAGGCTGGTATGATTTCATAATCGAACCGATAATACTATCAGTGGTGACGTTTACGTATTTTTTTCCTGTTCGAAGTGGTTAATACTAGTTGAACATCAAAATAAACATAAGGTTTTCCTTTGTTGCAGCTAAACAGCCTGGTGTTTGAGTGCACCTGGAGGGGTTGCGGATACATCACCAACACATGCAGCTCAATCGAAACACACATCCGGAATGCTCATTTAGGGTGAGTCTGCTTACACGAGCTAGATTTAGCTATTACCATCGCAGTATGTCATAAGATGTTGCTACGTAAATGCATGCAAAGGTCAAACGAGTCATCTGGCTCGTGCCGCACTGTAGGGGAAGTGAAGCATAAATGAGACTCTTCAAGGACAAGCCAGTGACAGCTTCGTGTAGGTGGTTATGCAAGGGGGTTGATGATAACGCAGTTAGTATTATTAGATCAGTAGATAAATGCAACACTTTAGGCACGTGCTAAAAACTAGGCACGTGCAGGAGACTATGCACGTGCAGGAACAGAAATTGCGTAATAGCAAACAGCAGAAACGATAGTCTATAACTACACGTTCCGAGGTTTAACGAGATGAGAAAATGCATTCATAATTTCCGATTTGGAAGAACTAGAATTAAAATTACGGAAAATTTACAAGGAAATCTAGTAGTTTACTCAGGTTTCAGGCACGTGTATGCCGTAGGCGGTCGTAAAATATTATCAAAGTTATATATTGTGGTAAATAAATGATATAACTATGGAATATTTGTTGATGATAGTTTGATTAGTTGGGACTTCTATCTGATAAAATCCGCGTAAGTACTACATAGTGAAGTGTGGGCCTTGATGACCCGGAAGCATCGCCAAGGTCTCCCGCGCCCGCAGAGGCAAGGTCGCCCCCGCCCCCGCCCCCGCCCCGACCGCACTTACGTAACCCTGCCCTACTGCTCTTGGACGACAAATCAAATCTCAATAATATGCTTTTTTGAATTAGAAATTCGACCTTAGATTTATCAGCAATTAGAGCTACGTTCGGTTGTTTATTTTGGCGTCAAGGTCTAACAGTTGGTTATCTGTCGTTTGCAGGCCAAAGAAGGAGGGTGAGAGTGACAACGAAGAGGAGTTCTACTACACGGAGCGCGAGGTGGCCGCTCCCGCCGCGCCGCCCACGCTGTCCCACCGCGACATGTGCCGCCCGCCGCACGAGGACCCCGACTACCAGCGGCAACTCGTCGGATCCTTCAGGTTAGTACTCCCACGTTTTTAACGAGTTATAGTCCCGCGTCTGCAAATGAAATGCTAACGATTTGTTTGTTAACAGGCAAGGACTACTCTCAACCATGCAGAATGGAACAGCCCGGCCCATAAGCATTCCGTTAACGCATTCCTGGTCCAGCTCACACTCACCGGTAAGTGAATCACAAAATGGGTTGCGAGTGTTTTGGTAAGTGGGCGTTGACTAAGGTGAGTTTTTGTATTTGCAGAAGCACATGCGTCTGACGGGCGCTAACGGATCTCCGGGTTCTCCTGGCCGGCGGGCGCGCTCTGACAATAAGAAGTGCCGCAAGGTGTACGGGATGGAGCAGCGCGAGCTGTGGTGCACTCAGTGCAAATGGAAGAAGGCTTGCACCAGGTTCGGTGACTAGCCGCGCCGGCGCCGCGCCCCCCGCGCCCCGCCCGCCCACGCCCACCGTTGGTACTAGCTCGTGCCCCCTGCCCGCTGCAGCGAAGGGAGCAAACCGCACGCGGATGTAATGAAAGTCAAAGACTTTATTTATAAACGTTTTTAAAGTAAGCTATGTTACTCAAAGGAGACATATTTTTGCTCTTGTGGCTCGTATTTTGACTGCGTAAATGCGTATGGACATTGCCCACGTATTTTTATAGCGCAATAGTTTTGCCTTTACTGTGACGTGTTCGCGACGCAGGCTGCGTACGCGCACCGCTCGCGCTCGATCCGAGACTGTGAATATTAGATTTAAGGTTTACATATAAGATAGACTGACTATGCAGTGTGAAAATATTAACTAATTTCTGATCGCGTATCAAGTCAATTTTACAAAATTAATTTAACACTACATTTTTAGTTATTATATAATTATTTTCATAGCCATCCACGAGGATGTCGTTTTTAGGTCAAAAAGGTGACGATGCTGTTAAATCCGTCCACAATAATTTTACATCTTTCGTCTTTTAAAACTTATGAAAGTATATTTTCACACCGCATACATAATCTATTATACAATACACACTCAATAAGTATTGTATACTATTCCTGACTACGACGACGTATCCAGCACCACCAGGCACTGGGAAATAAATGTATATTGACTGAATATATAGATGATAGTAAAGAAAATATAAAGAGTAATATAATTTTATAATAAGTTATCTCAAATTCGACGAAAAGACTATACGATACACATTTTAGATTAAAAATTTTATGAACATATCTTTACTTATGGTCGCGCCGCGAGAACAAAGCGACAATACTCAGTGTTCACTTTAGCCGCGACACAACGGACTGTATACCTAATTACTTAATCAGTAAGGACCACTGTTGCTTGTTGTGTTTGTCTAGTGAAGTAACTTCGACTGATGAAGCGGCGACGACCTTAGATAGGTGTATATGTGCCCTATACTTGAAGCGCTAGTGAAATTTATATACAATTACCTTAGCCCTAGTACCATTGTAGCCAAATAAAAAACACCAATTTGTGACGACTGCAAAAGGGTTTCGGTACTCATTAGCGCAATTTGTTTGGCATATCGCCTGGAATGTGTTGAACAAAGATTCTATACTCGTATAGTTCTTTGAATCCTTACCAACTTGGACGTGAAGGTTTTGGATTGAAGATCTCAACGTAGAGACAAAATGAAATGGATTTCTCCTTATGGAGAAACAGTATCGTATGAAGGTTACAGCGAGACTAAAGTTTTCAACTTTAATGAGATCTTGATATGTAACTGAAAGGATGAGGCCTAAAGATGAATCACCGGATGAGGTTTGATGATTTCGAAAGAGAAAGAGAAAAAGCAGAAGGCGATTGCGAGCTGCAATATTATTTCTAAGTATTAATAAATGACGTTAAAAATGTATATAAAATCTAATTTATAACTTGAATTAAAATTATAAAGATATACTATATTATCTATTTAAAATGAAAGCAATTTTCGGATGTGTAAATATAATATATTATCGTAATCGTTAATTTAGTACTTAATGTGATCGTTTAAATCGAAGATTTTTATACGGCGAGAGGATATATTTTAAAGTATAAGTACAGCTTAAGGTTCATAATATTATGTTGTCAGTCCTCGACTTGGGCGCGGTATTTCTAAGCCATTCTGCAGCCCGTTACCATTCGATACCGTCGTTATAACAGCTATTCATTGTAAGTTTATGTTAATAATTATATGTGCCAACTGAATGCACCTTACCATCGTTCGGCCTGCATTACGAAATATTAATTTTCTTGCACCAATTTTTAAGAGGTTAACAGGAGAATATTCTCTTAAATCTTGTATGGACAATTTGATATAAATGATTTGTTAGCAGGACTTGGTCATAGCTTGAAGCTTGGTGCTGGCTGACCAACTAGCACTCTGGATCTCCCCAAAACTATGTGCCTACATTTTTCTAAAGCTCTATAACACAAGAAAAAAATATAAATTTTAAAATCATGATATTATCGGATTATAGAAATAAATATATGAAAACAAATCTATTAGAGATTATATGTATACTTCAAATACGTATCAAAAGTCAGATTATAAAACCTTGTTGAAAATTATCAATTACAGGTACACGAACTTTTACAGTGTACTTATTATGAAAAAAGTCTTGCCAGAAAAATATATATTCGCTTAATAGGTGTCAACTTAATTCACCACTTTGAAATCAGGCCTTAGATTGTTTTATCTGATATTTTTACGTGATGTACCTGCAAATTTTACCAAATAAAAGTTTTCATTGCAATAATGGTTGTGATATTTAAACCATCGGTGAATGTTGGTTTCGTGGAATATAGAAAATTGAAATTTCGTTTAAGGCAACGAAAATCCGAGCTCTCCATACCAAATCATAAACAACATCAACTCAGCTAGCGATTTGACAACTGCCATATTTTAAGAATCATAGAAATAACTATAACAAGGTTAAAATTATATTAGCTCTAGCGATTATATTAAGTTGAAGTCATAATAATAGTATTTAAAGACGTTAGGTACAATGTTGAGAATAGTGAGTTGTTTAGCGTAAGCTTGAGAATGTCGAGGAGCGCCTGCTACATACATTCACCTTCTCAAAACTTTTCAGTATTTCATCATCAATACTATTGTAAAATACTTATATATTTATCGGCTTCATATTTGTAAATATCCAAGTATATATTTTTATATATAATTTTGGCAAATGTGTATTGAACCCGAGCTTTTATAAAATGGATATATTCTTTTACTCATTCTTTGGAAATCATATTCAACCTTACAGTTGTGTAATATTGAAAAACAGTAAAGCACCATTTCGTATAAAATCTTGAAGCCAAATAGTAAGTTTTCAGTATTTGATTTGCTCTCAGTAACGTGATGGTTCTGCCGGCAGAGGATCGAAGTACCAACCGTGGCTGATGGTCCAAGCCACAAATAGATAATTTATACCGATCTCATTGTATTTCGAAGCTATTAGATATTATGTATACAAGCATCATAAAAATCTTATTTTAAAAATATAGCTTTAGTTTTAAATTAGTTGAATTATATTTTATTTCAATAAAGACAATTTTATTTTTATTAAGGTAAATGTAAATATTTTGATCTTATCTTATTTATTTAGCCAATATTTTGCTCAATTTTGTATGCACTCAACACCAAAGTCATAATGCTATAAACATATCAGTACAAAGAAGGCATAATTTCATGGAAACACGAGTACCATTTTCACACATAATAGTTTATCTACATCGTTACTAACGTGCGACACTTAGCGATCGCGAGAGCCACTTTCAGAGAGATGGTAGAGGGACGATGCGCGAGCGCCGACTCCGACACACATCTGTCTGTCACTGGACGCTAGTCGATATCTAAGTCTTATTTCGTAATTGTCAGTAAAATTATAACGTCTCTTCTATTCGTGAAGAGTGTACAACTTCTTTATAACATTGACCCAACTCCTTTGTGGATCGCGCAAGCGAGAGATTGTACACCTTAATTTATTTAACTTTAGCCTGGTCTTTGTACTTAGAGATATTTTTATTCATTTATAGAGAAATATATTTTGTAAGTGCCGCTATTTTCATAGGATCTTAAGTTTGTTTATGATATATCGGATATAATAAGTTGATGTAGAGATCGGGAAGCTACGTTCTGTGATTTGCCCGTCGTTAAGTCTCTAAACTCACTCAGAGAACATTTAACAATTTCACAATTCAATGAGTTACAGTTAATTTTACAAACAATTACAATACTTGCATAATAACATAAAGTACCTATTCAGTTGTTGCTTGCCTATTTATAGGATGCTTTTTATAATAATAATGTATAATACTTTCTTATTAACTATCTTTTACTTTTTATTCAAACTGTGTTGTAAATATGTAAATTCACAAACAAGGAACACCATTTGAAGCGGAGATGTATTCACACTAACTTAGCAGTTTAAACTCCTTATCGCGTTTAACCAATATTAATTTTAAAGACGCCGCTGGTTCGTTTTGAAAAAAATTGTTTCAAGTTAATAATATTGTTAATATATACCCGTTAGAGTGTATTCTTAGATGGAATATAAAATTTTAGATTGTAACAATGATATCACATTTCTAACAAAGTTAAGTTGTCGAATAATTATTTAATAGGTGTATATAATTGTATCTACCACTTGAATTGCTAGATGTATCCTCAAATTATGATGACCTACACAATGTTATATTAAGTTACAATAATTATTCGTTTATTGCATATTAGAATAGATTATATCATGTGGGCAAATTCGGAAATAATGTTAAATATTAATACTTCTTCATTAAAAATATGTCTCCTGCTTAGTATGTACCCAATTATCGGATTATTTAAATAGTGTACTTATAATACATATTATTAATTATATTTAACCATTTTCACAAAGTACAGTTCTTTTTGCAATAGGTACTAAATGTGTAACGAGTAAAAAGATATACGTAGGCAGATAGTTACCAAATTGGTACCTACATGTCAACTAATTTTAACCTATAAATTATGTGCTTCTACGATGTGGCATTTAAAATTTGATACGTAAATATTAACAATGAAATAAAAACTACTGTCCTGTGGAAAACACTTATACATGTAGTACCTACCGACTCTACATGTTATGTTTGTATTAAAATGTGCTGTTTATTCATTCTTCTAAAATATGTTATGGTGTGATGTGCTTGAATATGTTTTGTTATGATAGTTACGTTAAATTTTGGCCAAGAAACACGAATTATTGTGTAGAATGCGTGTACATGTATCTCAGATGTTGAGTTGAAGCGATGGTTACCACTAGTTGTAAGATGATCAAATGTTACGAAATGTATTCTTCGCTCGGTTAGATTGTATATCGATTTAGTTGTCAATATCACAGCAGGTCATGGCTTTACTGTCAGCTTAACCTATACAACTTTACTTTATTCATCTTCTATCTACATTCATGTTTATTTTCTCTTGTCATACAAAGACAACATCATTAAAGGGTTAAAGTTGTACCTTCTAACTGGCTGGCAGTTACTCTACTGTGATATTAATAATTCTATTTATTATTTTCTAGATTATTTATTTGTAATGTTGGATGACATTGTGTGTTATATTAATGATATCGTGTTAGAATAGGTGATGTAATTTTTATTGAACCTAATGAAAAGGTCCATAATGTGTTCCAAATGATTGATTTTATAATATAGAGATATTATTGAAATGTTTTTGTTGATACGTTAAAGTGATTTTTAAAGAACAGTCCTTTTAAATGGGGTGAAACGTATTTAATGGAAATTATGCTTTGTGATTAATATACGTTTTACCTTTGTGAAAACTCTTTCCTGTACAAACTTCAACAAGTTAATTTTAACATCACATGCTTGTATTGTATCACACTTGAGCTCTCTAAATGTATTCGTTTTTATTTTACGCATACCCCACTCGGCAGCTCCACAACTTACAAATATTTAAATTGAATGGTTCCCATCCGATTCATCTACCACATTTCTTTACCACGAAATTTTATAAAAAATGCGTAAAATAAGAAAATGAACCATAAACCAACAAAATAAGATGCATTTTAAATAATGGTTTCAAAATTTCTGTGAACAGGTAAAATTCTGGAAATTATTATTTGACATCAATTATACAGAATTTATTATTGTGCTACGAAGTAGACTTTTTGCCTGAATATTATACCTCAATAAGTTTAGGATGAATTTTGTGTGTCTTAAAATATATATTTCAATTATTAGAACAAAATGGTATTATTTGAAACCCTAAACAATAATAACATCTTAATACATTATTTATTGATTTCCAAGATAGTCAGCTTTAAAGTAGAGATTTAGCTGGAATATCTCAGAGTCTCAGTCTTTTATTACCATGGCATCAACTGTGACTGCCTTTGTAGTTCTTAATAGCTTCACGCCTTGTAATTTTGTTTCAACATATCCCAAATTTGTTAGGAAAATCAAAGATGGTTGTCAATGAACCAGTAAAAACAGCTGAAAATTCCGCTTCTTTTTCCACTAGCTTTCTTCGACGGCCTTTGTGGTGCAGCTGTATACCGAACTGCTAAGCGGATGGTTCCGGGTTCGATCCCCGGGTCGGGCCAATTTCGTAAGAATGGTTTTTCGATATTGGCTCGTGTCTGGGTGTAACTAGGTTCTCCCTTAGTCCGTTGTGTAGTTTCTATAGTACAAGCTTTGCTTAGTTTAGGGCCACACAGTTGATGTGTCAGTCTGGAGATTTATTTATTATTATTTATAGTTCAATTGGTCAGTCAGTCAACTGTTGTCTCAGTAGTCCAACTTTCGGAAGAAAAAAAATGTATCACTAGTTCAACGGTTGAACAGACTTCTGTAGCCTTATCACGAATAGTAAGCGTAGCGTCATCGTACAGTACTGTATGATTAGATAACGTTTTCTACTGAACGTCAAAGTACGTAAATCTAGCAAGCACAAGTTTTTTTCAAAAAGTGAAAAAAAAATCGGTTGTCTGTAAATTCGGTTTACTGACGATAGTTGAACGTGACAACGTCTTAAGATGTCGAACGCTGCCGAACGCGGAGGCCGACTGTGCCTCTTTGTCGCTCGTTCCACGCTCTCGCTTGCACTTAATTGGAACGCCTCAGAGCGAGGTAACGCCGCATGAGTCATGTTTTTTGGTGCGTGCAGCCGGCTCTATCGAATTATAAGACGTTGTCACGTCAAAAAATATTGTTTCACTTTTGACCATTTATGAACGTATTGAATACGACGTCATCATCGCTTTCCTATCGAGTTAACTGTTGCGATAAGCACAAAGCGAGTCGTGACGCTACTATTGTCAACCTCCGTTTGGGTATCGTGAGCTTGATGGTGCGATGTGCAAAATATTCGTGATTGAGGCACTGATAGCATTTTCATACCAAATTATAGAAAGTGAAGAAAACTACCTACACATTTTATATTTGGACAAAATAATTATCGCTCTTGCTTGTTCAAAAACGTTCAAAACTCTGATCGTTGAAAACTTAATTAAATAAATAAAACATTTGGGGCTCGTTAAAATTAATATTTGTAGTAAGTATAACTTTTTTAAACCTTTCTTCTAGTAAATCTTTATACATTAATTATGATCGGGTGGAACATTAGGAATTCACACACATACATAGGTGATTCATATTTTTCCAATTCCAAAATTACTATAATTGTTGGCATGTTTAGTTTCAATAATAAGGAAAGGGTGTTAAAAAACAGTAACACTTTTGACTCGTTTGAGATTTAACCGAGTATAACTTACATTTTACTGACAAATGCCATATCTAAAAAAAGAAAATTTATAAGTCAATGTCAAACATTGACAATGACAGTGGAACCACATAGGACAAAAGTGAACTTAGGAGCAAAAGGTTTGTTTTAACTTATTGCAGTACCATTTCTTTAAAACTTCTCATGGACAAAGATATTGTTTAGACTTCAGTTCGATTAGTCAATAGTCAATCTTTACTCACCTTCGTTTCGTTATTGTTGTTTACCTCACTCGCAGTGCAATCGATTTTGTTTCTTTTGCAGAGGTAATCTAATAAAACAAAGAAAGAAGAAAATATTTTTCTGTTTCCAGTAAAACCAGAATAAAGGGCCGTCTGAAAAGCGATCACAATGGGCGCCGTTTTAGGCCTCTGTACTGCGACACAGGTAAAATGAATTAGGTCACAATGGCAAATATAGTAATTTCAACTTAGACTTAGTGTAATATGGTACACTTGTTGTTTATACAAACTTTCTTTATACAAACAAAAAAATGCTTTAACTTTTTCTTGCTTTTATTGAAAACAATGTCACTCAAGTAAAACTACCTCCCTTTTATATGAAAAATCTGCCATCTTTACCTCAAATGAATCATAGGTTTTTTTCCAATTTTCCTACATTCTTGCTCTGTAACTCTATGTTATGTTATATAGATTTGTATTGAGTTACAAAATTAACCTGTTAATTTTTTCTACAGTTGGCATGCTGCTGTGGAAGTGCAGCATGCTCGCTGTGCTGTGCGGCTTGCCCGTCTTGTGCCAACTCCACCTCAACCAGGCTCATGTATACATTGATGTTACTTGTGGTCATGGTGCTGGCTTGTGTGACACTTGCGCCAGGGTTACACAATGAACTTAAAAAGGTGGGTAAGAAGTAAAAAAATACAAAGGCAATATCTGAGCTGTTCAGATAGTGTACAGTGCAAACAAGGTTAATACTCTTATCTTGTTTTTACATACTCATTGAACATTAATATTGTTTCTATATTAAAATAAAACCATAAATAAATAAATAACCATGTCCACATGATAGTATATTATCATAACTATTAAAGCCATAAAAAATCTAAGTTTTTATTTGTGGCTGATTCTGTTTCTGTATAATACTCTTAAATAATGCAACAGTTTTAATATGGTCTACCCTGTTAATACGTACAATTAGAAAATACGAAAATTTATGAGGCAAGTGACTAAAATTTGACAAAATAAAAAAAAATATTTTTTCGACATTCTTTTTTTCATGGCTTTATTTAGATGGAGGAATACAGCTTTTCTCTTCTCTTTCGTCTTCTCTTTATTTGAGATAGAAGACCAAATTTTTTGGTTACCTACAACCTATCAAATATTAGGTCTACCATATGTGATGGGTGACTCTGGACCCAAGAACAAGCCAAAACCAAGTAAAAGGCTAAGGACAATATTGGAAAAGTTCTCAAGTAGTTTTTAAATTATGGGTCTTCAAAAAATATCCAAAATTAGCACAATGTTTGTTACAGAACCACAACTGCAAAACTGTTGATTTATTCTTCTACTGTTATCTTATTTTCACCACACCCTGTATTTGTTGATAGAAATGAAAACTTATTAAAATAAACCAATATAATATTTTTTAAACTGTTAATCTGATATTAAACTCATTTTAACGGGTTTTAAGTGTTAAAGTGAGTTTAATTTCAAATAATAATAATAGCGTAAATCTAAGAAGTTACGTTAGTCTGATTTTTATGTTAGATGTTTTATTTTCATTTCTTTATTCCCAGGTTCCGTTTTGTCAGAACTCTACCGGACTCCTGCCAGCATCCTATAAAGTGGATTGTGATGAAGCTGTTGGCTACTTGGCAGTTTACAGGTTAAGTATAACTACTGCAGTGGCACTTACAAAAAAGTTAAAAAAACTTAACCTTGAAGTGTTTATTCTTTTTACAGGATATGTTTTGCACTTTGCCTCTTCTTCGTGTTTATGGCTCTCATCATGATGGGAGTCAAATCATCGAAGGATCCTCGAGCAGGCATACAAAATGGGTAAGAGACGATATTTCAAATAAAACAGATTTTTTTCAATATTTTTACATCATAATAATATATTGAAATCTATTTCCTTCTAGTTTCTGGGGCTTGAAATATATAATCGTGATTGGCGGCATCGTCGGAGCTTTCTTTATACCGGAAGGAACGTTCGCTTCAACATGGATGGTGTTTGGAATGATAGGCGGTTTTCTGTTCATTGTTATACAACTCATTTTGATCATCGACTTTGCTCATTCGTGGGCAGAGAAGTGGGTTTGTAAGTATATTTGTAACAATCACGAATATTGATATTTTTCAAATTTCGAAAGCTAACTTAAGTGTACACTAAGTTTTGAAGATAGGTATGTAATTGGTTAGCGTTAGTTTTTTTACTAAATATTTCTTTTCAGCCAACTACGAAGAAACAGAGTCACGTGGGTGGTATGCAGCTTTACTGATTGCAATGTTAACTTGTTACGCATTGGCGCTTACCGGCGTTGTTCTCCTGTATGTCTACTACACCAAGGTGAAAATTATATCAAAGCTCTTTTTAAAAAAAAGATATAGTGTTGCTGATATAACCGTATATACTTGTACATAGAGTATTATAAATATCACGTTAACACAGCTAAATGGATTCAGATTAAATTTAATAGGTATAGGTATAAACTATATATCCCCAAAATAAGCCAATGAATACTTTTTTTAACGCGGGAAAATACTTAATTTCTACACGAAATCTCAGTTCACAATGGATGAAACCAGAAAGCGAAATGTTTTTTTTTCTTTTTCATTACAAGTTTAAACTACAACATTCAAAAATTTCTAAAATACACCTTGAAATATTTTTTTTTTCGATTATTTTCTTCAAGTAAAAAAAAATAAGACCAATTTTAAGCATATCTCGATGTATGAACATTTTTTATATAAGTTATTTATAACAAAAAATATATGATTATCTTACGGTTAATACCCGAAGTGCGGCTACACCAAGTTTTAGCCGGTTAGTAGTCTTTTTAATATGGGAAATGTAACAAAAAAATATATACCTATATTTATAAAAACTGGCTTCATCCATGAGTCGATGGAGTCCCGCCATGCGGGACTCCTTTTTCTGGGCCGTATCAAAGAAGTAACCTAACTAACCTAACCTATTGATGTTTCTAACCGGCTAAAACTAGGTGCAGCCGCGCGTCGGGTTTTAGCCGTAACATATATAACGGGTGTAAAAAGACCACTTCCGATGTATTCTTGAGCCTCAATAGTAACTAAATTCATTAGCAGTATACCCAGAAAACTCAATTTAAAAAAGTTATTAAGGATTGAAAAGTCATATTCGCTGCTTGAAATCATCGCTCACACATCAACTGTCGGTTCAGCTGCGATTATTTACATTGCAAATTAAATTAAAACCCTATTTAATTTGAAATCATCGCAAAATCTGATATTATTAATGCAACTTCGGAAAATTACGTAAAAAAAATGTTTTTTTTTTTTATTATAAAAATTTTTTTTGCTCAAAACGTAACCAGTACCAAGTATCCAGCAATGCCCAGTTTTTGTTTTCGGAAGCAGTTCTTTTACACCCAGTATTGGTAAGCCTATTAACCTGTTACCGTTCTGCAACATTCTAAAATCACCTCCAATTATGTTAGCTAAGCGGCATCTTTACGACTTATTACCCCATTTCAGACAAACGGCTGCGATCTCTCCAAGTTCTTCATCTCGATCAACCTCATCCTGATCGTGGTGGCCAGCGGGGTCTCCATCCTGCCCTCGGTGCAGGAGCACCAGCCTCGCTCGGGGCTGCTGCAGTCTTCGGTGGTGGCTCTATACATGGTGTTCTTAACTTGGTCTGCTCTGTCCAACTCTTCGAAGGACTGCAACCCTAGTATCACCGCTGAGAATCAGGTTGGAAACTAATATTTAAATTCAATATTATTAATATTAAATTTTGTTTAAATATATTTATTTACATGACATGTATGTAATATGTATTTTTGTGAACTGTATTAACAATAATTTCATTTCCGCATAATACTAAACCAGGGATCAAACGGCGAATACAATTATTGGGTATGTAAGGGTTATTAGTTGATGATTTTTCACCTTTTCCTGACAATTTCCTTGGTTAAGTCAACAATTTTGTTTATCATTTTCTTTCGTGTGAACTTAATGTAAATAAAATCACAAACATCTTGACAAAACATTACGTAACTCTTCTACTTGTTCTTATCATATAAATCTTGTTGTATGTATTGAGTAATGTATTAACTCAACAGAACTTATTAACATTTATATTGATTTTTAAAATCGTCTATAGCCATTAATTGTTGTTTTTCTATATCAAATAACCTATGAATATCGCATGGTAGGTTCCATAATTTACTTCTTTTTTACTATAGTTATAACTGAAAAATATTTAAAGTTTATTTTTAAATATTGAAAACTTCTCCCCTTCCGGTTAATCTTTTTTCCATTACCCATCCGTACGTAAACTTTGAATTTAATTTTGTCAATTATCTTCTTGGCATGTCCCTCACACAAGTGTTTTCTGAAAAAACTGCTAATATCATATCAGTATAGTTTAAACGTACAGTAAAAAAAATGTATAAAATATTGACTTTTCATATTGTTTTCAGTCATCATTCGACAAGCAATCCGCGCTGGGTCTAGCTATCTGGGTTTGCAGCGTGCTGTACTCCTGCTTCAGAACAGCATCGCAGTCTTCCAAGATAACTATGTCCGAGCACATCCTCGCTAAAGAAGGCAGCACAGGTAATTAAACACGATCACTATAAATATGTTAAATAATTCTACGTCACATGAGAAAATATTCAAGTTTTTTTTTCGCAAAAAAAAACGTGTTTTCAGTACATTTCAATTACACAGTTTGGAACGAAAGATGTCTTAAAAAAGACTATCACGTCACGTCACAATATTATGCTTTAGTGTCGTAGCTTATTTTTCAATTTTTTATTTGATGAACTAACAATATAAATGCATTGTTTGCGGCGCGGCGCGACCCCTCCCCGACCAAAGGACAAGGAGGTCTTATTGCTAATGAAGGTAATGCACTCGTTCACTCAATTCACGAATTAATACGCGAACCTTGTATAAAGCTTGCCTTCATGCTTTTTATGTTATTTTCGAGCTCAGTAGAAAGTGCACTGTCTATTGTTTTACAAAAAAATCTTTGCCTTACCGCACCTGACTACGTGTTTATGAATGTAGGTGGAGTGTAATTGTCTTTTAAGAAAGTAAACGTGCCAAAGAAAAGGAGAAAACAGAAGGTAGATTTATTTATCTCCGTTTTACTTACCCATTTTAATTAAACCTACTCATTTAGTATCGTGTTTGCATTCTTGTATATCATTTGTTTTAGCATGTAGGAGGGTAGTTACGCGTCGCAATAGCAAACTGTTTTGTCTATCCTATCCTATGTTTAATTTTACTTAATTTTAGTTTGTTTCTGCTTTATGGGAGCGGTTAGCTTCTACCTTACTTAATTAGTTTTCGTACAGATTAGGTTTAAAAGCCATTGATGTGCTTATTTATTAACGCACTTTTAACCTCCATTAAATTAAAAGTTTAAATATGATTTATCTACGCCAACATTTTTTGACGACTTGTAACGTGACAGAGATAAAACATATTTTACTTATGAAGGTTTAAAGTGCGCTTACAAATAAGGAGATAACCCATCCATAACATTGTGTGAATTCGTTTTAAGCGACAGGACTTTAATGTAAAGTTTATTATTAAGAAGTTTGGCTAACAACGTGAAATGTTTATCCATTTGGGTATCTGGAGTCAATGGTCAAAGTCATCGAGACTGAAGTTACTTACATAATACGACAACCCCCTGGCCAACATGCTATATCAATTTCCATACCGATGGTCATTTTACATAAGAGCTCTACGTTTTTCCACAATGTTGTTAAAGAAACCTTACAAACTATCTGAACGAAAAACCTAGATTTTCAATGTTTTTTTCACAAGTAGTTAGCATGGTTGGCTCATTGAGCGCAGTGTACGATCCAATAGATGGCGCTGACGGCGGCGAGGCGGGCGCGCCACAGACCAAAGTGTTCGACAACGAAGAGGACGGCGTGGCATACTCGTGGACGTTCCTGCACGTTGTGTTCGCACTGGCTTCGTTGTATGTCATGATGACACTCACCAACTGGTATAAGTAAGTATTGCCCTTTCTATTCTCTCTCGGTCGTGTTTTCACTTTTTTAACTACTGAGCTGCCTCCTTACCACCACATCATGATAAATTTTAAGAGCTTGTCGTACGGCCCCTGTTGTCCTTAAATTCAAAATTATATAAAAATCTTTTTTATCCCGTGGATGTCATTCATATTTCAACTGAAGGCCTGAGAGTAGGTACCTACTTAATAAAAATAAAAAGTTTATTACTTTAAAAGTAAAGCGCCCCATAAACTACTATTATGGGGCGCTTTTATTAGTTTGGGTATTAATTAAGAACAAGACCAATCCATAGAGGCAACTAAGGGGCCTAAAACACATATTGCAGTGTCCTACAGCATATAATCACACTACGCCAACGAGTTTCCTAAACAAGTCGAGTAACTTATGGCAAAATCTCTTACGGCCGAAACCAATAATCTACTAACCTTTGATGCATTGTTATTTGTGTAACTATTATCCATGTTTTTGCGTCTCAATAAACTATGGTAGATTGCTACAAATTTGTAGAAACACGTCACAAAAAACAAAACTAGCAGTTTCCAATTACCACGGTTTTAACCATAGTAGAATATTGGTTTCGGCCGTAAGAGGCCTTTTCCAGCAGTAAATTAATTAAAGCTGCAAGGGCTTTAGCACTATCTAATGAAGAATTTTATAAATTAACTTACAAAAAAAATCTTTCCCTCCAGCCCATCATCCCAGCTTTCAAAGGAGAATGAAGCGTCGATGTGGATCAAGATCACATCGTCGTGGCTCTGTATTGGCATCTACGTCTGGACGCTGGTCGCTCCAGCCATTTTTCCCGATAGGGACTTCAGCTAAACTACTTAGTAATAACTAATATTCCATCATCATCTATTTACAAAATAAATCACTTTTTTTTAAGATCTCAAATCTGCTAAAATTATTTCTTCTAAGGTTTAAAGACCAGTGTAGTGGATGTGTGTTGTAAAATGTCGTTTATTTAGCTTTAATTAGATTCGAATTGTTTTTGTATTTTCGTAACTAATAAACATCATTCTACCATCAAGTTGTTGTTTAATAGCAGTTTCTTTGAGTTTATGCCGCAGGAGAAATTTACAGGGAAAACCCGTAGCATAGCGTTAAAAAGGGATCGCGATCGGTTTTTTCTTACGGGATAGCCGCCCTAGCTGTTATGATTCCAATTTTTAAGAAAAACTTCCAATTAAAAGGTATTAAACTTTATTAAAATCATTATTCTTAACAATATCATATTTGACTAATTTGGCATATCTTCTGAGCAATCTTCTCCAATAACATTTCACATCTTTATCAGTCAGATTGTCCCAGATATGTTGAAACCCTCTGTCTGCAATTTCACGAGCAACTGAATCATTCAACTTGAAATATTCTAATATTTGATCAATTTCTTCTTGAGTAGCTTTTGATTTTATTGGAATGTAATGTACCCATGGTTTCAAAGAGGGATAAAAAAATTCAAGCCACTCATCGCCTACATGGAATACTAATGATTTACAAAGAAATAAATGTTTAAGACGAAAACTGGCAGCAACACCTCTATAGTTGAAGAGATATTTGTACTTGCAGTGATCTTCAAAGCTTACTTCTGATGCAGCTGGAGCATTAAGTGTATCCTATAAAAAATAATCACAAACTATAGTTCGGTTGTATAAAAAATTCAGCAAAAAAACTAAAAGAAGAATTTCAGGTGAAACGAACCTTGTCTGACTTCCAGGCTTGATTTTTTGTATATTGAGCATCCACCAAATCGGGCTTTGAACGAGATAGCAATATAAGTGCATCTCTTTCATCACTTGTTCTTGAACCTCTAAAGAAAGCTTTGTCTAGCTTTTTTTCCCAAGGCCATCTTGAATATAAAATAGATTAATACTCTTAAATCTACAATTGTTAAATAGTCAAAAGGGATCTTACTTTTTAGCAGCTTCAGAGATAGAATGCCTGTGTTTATCCCAACGACCAATGCCCATTGGATACAATGATATTGCTGGCCCTCCCTCCCAGAAGCTCCAAGCTGGATACATTATATCATAATAATCTTTTGTCTGCAATTTACAAACATTTTATTAGTAACAACAAACAACAGAGAAAACTAAGATTTAAAAAAAACTACTGTTAACCTTACTGAATGAGAACACAGGTGCCTTTTGATGTCCCCAAGCTCGATTGATTTGTGGCCAGTCTCTGGTATTTAAAGCAAACTCCATATTAGGTATTTTAGGGGCAAGAGCTTTTACATAGTGTTCTACACCAGTACAACGAGCAGGAAAGTGACAATCTTTTTCTCTGTAAAGTATACCATCAATAATCTGTAAAAAAAAAATTATATGAGTAAAATATGATTCAAAAAAAACGAGTTTAATGTTAAAAACTAACCTGATATTTTGTAGCCTTTTTAGCAGCAATATTAAACATTTCCTTGGTGATACCACCAGAGAATGGAGCTAAATCCTGATCCAACACAGACTTGTGACAACTGCAATTAGTTTGTTTACAAGGCTCAAATTGGTCAGATGCTTGTTTTATTGCTTCAGTTATCTTGGAAAACATAAGGTTGACTCCTAAAGTGGTAAGACTTATTATTGTACATTCAACATGTTTTACGTCATTAAAAATAAACATTTCTTACCTTTACTATATTTATTGTGAGATTCTTTACAACTTTTTTCATCGCAAAATTCATCATTCTTG
This sequence comes from Emmelina monodactyla, assembly GCA_916618145.1. Lineage (NCBI taxonomy): Eukaryota > Metazoa > Arthropoda > Insecta > Lepidoptera > Pterophoridae > Emmelina > Emmelina monodactyla. The sequence goes on along the minus strand of OU745304.1, from coordinate 5,062,380 downwards.
TTCGATTTAGTTACAAAAAATAATGAAAAAAATATAAAATTCCAAAAATTAAAGGAATATAACATTATTATTTCTTGTTGCTTGCTTTCTGTTGTTTGCAATGCAAGTTTGTTTTGTTTACATTTCGCGAGTCTGTTCAACGCTCAGAAGAACAAACGGCAACGTTCGTTGAATGAAACATAACCGTCAACCGTCAATGTGACATTGACATAGAGTTTTTTCTAATCTCAGGCCACGGTGCGGTTTCGTGCCTTTTTTAAATTGCGGTCCGATTCGCGCCCAATATAACGTTATGATCGTTTCTGTTGTTTGCAATGCAAGTTTGTTTTGTTTACATTTCGCGAGTCTGTTCAACGCTCAGAAGAACAAACGGCAACGTTCGTTGAATGAAACATAACCGTCAACCGTCAATGTGACATTGACAGAGTTTTTTCTAATCTCAGGCCACGGTGCGGTTTCGTGCCTTTTTTAAATTGCGGTCCGATTCGCGCCCATTATGTATGATCGCTCCGAAACGCACAAAGACTAACACGAACAAAATATATGTCATCACTTTGGGCACACGATGCTTACGTTAAGAGGTAGGTAAAGCAGTCTTTTCAGCGCTTCAGGGGCCTTACCACAAGCTCTTATAACAGGACCTCTTATTTTGCAAGTTCTAAGTAAGCTTTTTTCCGTTTCCATTCAAAAATCGCTCACCTTTTATTTTTACCTATGGTGCAGCGGTAAATATACCGAACAGCGGATGGTTCCGGGTTCGATCCCGGGCCAATTTCGTAAAAAGGGTTTTTCGATATTGGCTCATGTCTGGGTGTAACTAGGTTCTCCCCTAGTCCATTATGTGGTACCTCTTAACACAAGTGCTTACTGCAACTTACTTAAGGGCCACAAAATTTGTATGTTAGTCTGGAAATTTATTTATTTTTGAATACTTGGAGTAAGTAGTGTTGTAAACAAAAAGATTGTACAATATAATTCTCTTCTCAAGGGCGGATACCCTGGGCTTGGTCCAGGACCTAGGTGGACCACAAATCAAAAGTGTTATACATAATGTTTGTTTTGTGACTTGACCATTACTATGCGACCCTCATAGTAATGGTCAAAGGGTAAGAGAGCACAAGAGTATTTTACTTAAAACCTTGCGTAAAAGATTAGTTAAGGGAAACATAACTTTCTTCATATAAAGTTCAGCTATGGAATAACTAAAGCTCAAACCTTTTATTTAGTTTTATTTATGTTTGTCATCAAATTCTTCAATGTTTTCTCTATCACTCTGTACAGTTATAATAAAAATAAAATGCAGATATATTCTTACTAAATTTATTGGAATATATAAAGGCATATAAGACATGATTTTTTACACCTAACTTTTAAATTTAAACTAAGTTATGCTTAAGGCTAACATAAGGCCACAGAATCTTCACTGGTATATTTCTTGCAACTAAACTACTAGCTGTGAAGTCAATTTCAATGTGTTATTTAAACTTTTATACATACTCGTACAATTCTCTCGGTCTTTACATTTTTCATTAACAGATGGCACAAACAATGTTTAGACATCGAAATACAAGAGTTTATTTAATGACATCTAAATTTTCACAAAAGCGATGGGAGACATTGAAAAATTCTTAAATCAACTATGTAAATTATTAAAAATTTTCGAATAAGTGTATTCATATTAAATTGGTTGAAAATATAATGAAAAAAAAAAACTAACTAGTTGCTTGGGCAACAGAGTTGGCGCTAGAAGCTTACTTAGATAGTTTATTTTTCAGTTGGTCAGAGATAGCCATCAAAAAGTCTTGCGTGTTTAGATACATGTTTTCTTTAGTATTAGCCATGCCGTGGATGCAGATTGCGAGATCTTTAGTCATCTTTCCGCTATGGACACATTCCACGCAAGCCTGAAAATTTACAATAGCTTATTAATGACAACTTATTACATGAACAACCTTTTGTCGATAACGTATCGTATTCGTAGATATTCTTTAGTGCAATATTACTACCATGCATTCATGCATCCCTTTGGAAAAATGTTTTTTTTTTAATTTTCTTACAACCTTTTTAGAAAACATCGAAATATAAGAGTAGAAAAGTTTATGTTTGTTAAGAAGCTAATAATGAAAAGGATATTCATAAAACTAAATACGGAGAACAATTTTGCTCAATACTATCCTACTTACTAATTTTATAAATGTGAAAGTTTGTGAGTATGTGAGGATGTATGGATGTTTGTTACTCTTTCACGTAAAAACTATTGGACGGATTTGGATGAAACTTTGCAGTAATATAGGTTATACATCAGAATAACACATAGGGTACTTTTTACCGCGGGAAAACTTCTCATTCCCACGGGAAACCGACTTCCACGCGAACGGAGTCGCGGGCGGCCACTAGTGTAATGATAAAGAGGAAAAAGCTTATCCGTACCTCCTCAAGAGCCCTCGCGAAGGCGGCCAGCTCGGGCGTGTCATCCAGCTTGGCGCGGTGCTCCAGCCCGCGGGTCCACGCGTAGATGGAGGCGATGGGGTTGGTGGAGGTGGGCTTGCCCTGCTGGTGCATGCGGTAGTGGCGCGTCACGGTGCCGTGCGCCGCCTCGGATTCCACCGTGCGCCCGTCGGGGCAGATCAGCACTGACGTCATCAGGCCGAGGGAGCCGTAGCCCTAGAGGTTAGTTTACGATTATTACTTTTATTTTGACGAAACGTCGGAAAATCTAAAATAAATTAATAAAAGCGTAAAAACCCGTAAAATAAGTTTAATTTCAAGTAGTTTACGATTACTATTATTTTTTTATTTAATGGTTCGCGACCTGATATTTTATAAGCTCTATATTTTAGAGTCTATTCTATACTGTGGCTGGCATTCATCCAAATAGCAAAGTGAAAACTTTTTTGCTGAAAATAAATTGTTGGACTTAAAGCACAATTTGAAGAGTCATAACCCAATAAAGGATCACTTAAGGTCATCGACATTAAAGCGAATGGTCGCAGTCGAACCTTACAGCCGAATTTCAAACTCGTTTGCTTATATTTTGCGAATGTAGTTCTAAAGGGAAGTGGATATGAACTGGCTTTTTCTCAAGTTAAGCTAAAATGTTTTTTTATAAGTTCAATAATATTATTTTGACAAATGTTGCTCAAAGCTTTAATCGGACATATAAGGTGACCTTTGCCTCAAATTTTGTAATGTGTATAAGCACTATGTAGGAGACTTATTGCTTGAATACTGGAAGCTATTATTTAATATTATTCAAATAGATTCTTAAGAAGAAACAATAGCGTTTTGACGGCTTCCTTCCAGACACAGTCATTTTTTCGTGCTCGGAGTGTGAGCACATAACATTAAACTCACTTTTATGCTTTCAATACCAAGCTTTAAAACAGTTTAAATTCTTTCATTTCTCTTTTACGTTTCCCCCAAACGTTAGTAATTTGTATTATGCTTGTAAATTTAATACAGTAAAAGTTTTAACCTGTGCAACGATGTCGGACTGCACGTCGCCATCGTAGTTCTTGCAGGACCACACGAACCCGCCCTCGCTCTTTATAGCTTGTGCCACCATGTCGTCGATGAGGCGGTGCTCGTACCAGATCTTGGCTTCGTCGAATTTGGACTTGTAACCGCTAAGCACGGGGGAAACAAAAGCTATATATAGCTTGTAGTCGAGTTATTCCATTCTGAGTGTTATTTCAGTCACAAAGAAATTATCGGTTTTTCTTACTAATCAAAACGGATAAGCATATTAAAATTCAGATATTTGAATGACCTTAGTTGTAATTTTGAACAGTCGGGGGCTTAGTTTAATTTTATAAAATAACGATTATGTCTGTAGATAATGGAAAATAGTTAAATTATGTATGAGAGTTTTTTTTTTTATTCGTATAATTAATTCTGCTTAAAATCCGGGCGCCAAACCATTAGACAACAATAAAGAGCATCACCCATTCACTCATCTAATTTATTCAAATTTGGAAGATGGCAATAAACCCATTCACTGTCAAGGTTTAACGACCGAGCTTGATAAACATATGTGTACGAAAATACGAACCTCTGATAGACTTCCTCGAAAATATCCTTGAACCTGCCGTCGTAGCGTTTTAGGATCGTGTTTTTAGTTGACAGATAAAGCGGCCATTTCTTTTGCAATGCCATCTGAATAAATATTAGATAGCGCTGATTAATAATGCATTCTACAAGTTCACCGTACAAAGTCAGTCAGATTACATTCAATATCTCATTTATGTCTGGCGTTAAGTTTTAACATAAAGATTCACTTCTGTGACAGAAATATTGCATATATTTTTAAATTCTTTACCTCATGAGAAAACAAACATACACAAGTGCTAAATAGTAAATATCCTTCATACAGAAATATCAATTAACTGACCTGAAAACTGGAATGCGCGAACGCCCGGATGGACTCATCCGTGTTGTACATGCCCATTACGATCCCTGGTGTTTTGTAGTTGAAAACTAAATGTGTCTCTACTGGTCCGTCTACTGGTGTGTATACCAACTCAACCTAGGATTACAAAAAATAAAATTACATATTGACGCCTATTGCATACGAACTTCGTAAACAGTTGGGAACGTACCTTTCCTGGCTTACTTATTACAAGGTCTGTCGCCTTGTACTGGTCTCCATGGGCGTGACGTCCAATCACAATTGGTTTGGTCCAGCCAGGCACCAACCGCGGTATGTTATCACACAGAATAGGCTCCCTGAACACCGTCCCGCCCAGGATGTTACGGATAGTCCCGTTCGGACTTAGCCACATCTTTTTGAGCTTGAATTCTGTATAAATTGTTTGTGTTAATGGAGCAGTTTTTCTAGCTAGTCTAGAAAAAACAATAACAAGATAAAATAGTTGATTATTTTTCCCTAGCTGGATTTCCATTGACCCTTTAACGGCCTATGCAGTTTCATAAAGATTAAAGGCGAGCGCTGATTGCGTTGAAGCACCTAAATACAAGTTAAAATGGACAAACCATTAAACAAATTAAAATGTAAACCTTTGCATAGTTAAACAGTTGTTAAGCCTAACATTATACCTTCGACCCGCTGTTCGTCTGGGGTAATGGTGGCGCACTTGATGCCCACATTGTGTTTGAGGATGGCGTGTGCCGCGTCGATGGTGACCTGATCGTTGGTTGCATCTCGATGAGGCAGCCCCAAGTCGTAGTACTTGCAATCTAGCTGTAGCAATAATTAACTTATGGTTCAAGCAATTAGGTAGAATTACAGCTAAATATTAAAAAAAGAGAAGGTAAAAAAACCCAAACATATTTTTGCTTAAGTGTCTTGTGAGCCTGCTTCTCTAGGTTTAAAGGTAAAATCAAATCTGATTTTATCATGTTTCTTTTAGGTACCAGGTAAGCAGTCAGAGAACATAAAATCGTGTGATAATATTGCCCTATCTATTATATTCATTCTCATACCGACAAACTTTCTGAAAAGTAATAAACAACTATCTTCTAAGACAAGTAAAAATAAGCAGTCGCGGGCACGAAAGGTTAAATGCCTTATAACGTTCAGTTCAGTTAGTAACAAGACGCGTGATCTCATTACCACGATCTAAATACCCTACAGCAGCTACAGCACAGTATAAATAGACATAGCTTTTATTACCGCTGATTGATTGAATGAGACAATCCGTCGGAAAAATTCAACAATTTTATCAAGTCTTTCCCCGACACATAGAAGTTCGATGTAGTGTTTTTTTTAACGATTAAACGGATTTTTACGCTATAAATGGCTAGTTGTATCTTTGAACTTTTATCAACACAAACAGTTGAACATCGTCAGGTCATATCACGCCTCCGCACGTGCTTAGCTTACAGATAACTTAATAACTGAATAGTTCGCTGTCCAGTTTTAGAACGTATAGTTATGTCAGATGTCAATGTAAAGTATCTAAAACGATCTAACTTAACTAGATTAATTAAAGTGACAAAGATAAAATGTTAACTGACTTGCATTTATTAGCATGTTCAGTGTTGCGTGTTTGATGGTTTGAAGACAGTGGACAGTAAGGTTATTAAAACATAGGGTAGCGAAAATCTCTCACAACAGGTTCTTTAAAATCATTACATATATGTAGTACGAAACACTATCAAAAAAAATATAATATAATCCGAACATGTGCCATCTATAGCATCATTACCACCCAAAAGCGTCAGATGTTTTTGTAATAAATTCGTGTTTAATCTACGATATTTTGATTGTAAGGATACAGTTTTATCTACATGAGAACGTATTAAGTTGATAAGATTCAAGTGCAGCTAAAATTTTGTTATTATTTAATCATACTTGGGTTACTTTAGGGCTATGATAAGGAAACAGCTATTAACTTAATATTATTATTACAACGAAGATCATAATAGGTGCTTAGAGTGTTATTATATAGGTACAAAAATACGTAACAAAAAACTCTAATGAGCAGATTTTATCAGCGTGTGCCAAGTTTGTTTTACATGAACTGCAATGAGGTACCTCCGTATCGCGAAAATGTTGTGTTTGGTAGATCACAAACAGTTATTACAGTCTAGGGGAAGGCAGGAAAGAGTTAATAATCTTAAGTAATAATATAAGTTTGTAGCTAATTAAGCAACTGTTATTTGCAAACATTTCGAAAATATCCCTTAAAATACGTATAAATATCTGTTCAAAGATCTTATCTTTCAGTCAATTTAGTATATTTTTACTCATGTGCGCGCAATGTCAACCCTGTGGTTAATGCGAAAATTGATCAGGCCTCAGACAGTAATTAAATGTGAAACTGGTTTATCAACTTTTAAAATATTTTTACTAAAAGTGAAGTTTCTTTTTTAAACTGACTTACAGATAAGTACCATCTATGTGTTGCTGACTTTAACAGCAAGTACCTACTTAAAAATACAGTGAGGGATTTTAAAGCTGTACCCATAAAAAATGCTTTATTTCTACACTTCTTACCCAAAAGGAACATTTTATCCTAAGTTTGGTAAAATATGAGCAGTTATACAATATTGTATAGATAGTAGTAAAATAATACTTTGCCTACATTATAATGATAACAATTAATATCTGTGTAAGTATGCAAGCAAATAGTAGATAACATAGCATTGGCCCACAAATTATGATAACTAACGGTAAACTTTACAGTGACATGGTCTAATTCCTTTACAATTAATAAATTACTATTACATAAAACATAATTGATCTGTAAAGTATATTTTTCAGTTTTAATACATATACTACTATTAAGCAATCAATGCAAGATTCATAAAGTGTTCCTGTAATTTAGCTTCATTTGACATCTGTAATTAGTAATTACCCATACTAAAGCAATAACAATTTTGAGTTTGAGTTTCACACATATGTAAAAATTTCTAAGATTTTTCACAACACAATAAATTAACAATATTTAACAAACTTTTATTATTATTACTGTACACATAGTGGTGGTTCTCAAAACTCTGATCACCTAAAAGAATAAACTTTCTAAAACAAAACTAAAGGCTAGTAATTTAATCGTCAGATAAATAGTTTTATAATTAAACCACTAACTAAAAAGGGAAAAAGATAATATAAAAATACTAAATATAGATAATACTACTTTTCAGACATTTGAAAGAATAGCCCGTAATCAAGTTAAAAACTGCAGCAAATTAAGACTGTAAAGGAAGATTGAGACTTTGCTTTATTAACCGACTTCAAAAAAGGAGGAGGTCCTCAATTCGGCCAGTATTTTTTATATTTTTTATTTTATTTTATTTTTTTATACTTTGTAATTACATAATACTAAATAATCATTAGAAATCAAAGATTAAGGTGTAATAATATCCTCTAACTAAGGGATTGTATTTGAGAAATTATAATTTAATTAAAATCATATGGATAACATTTTTTATGGATTTTGATCAACTACATAATTAAAATCTAAATGCCTAAATAAATGATTAAATATACTATTTTAATCTGGTTTATAATTTGAAATAATTTTTAGATATGGATTTTTTGTAATTTGGTAATACTTGTTACTGCTGCAGCCAATACACACTAAGTACAGTTATAGTAATGAAATTAAATAATAACATACCTTAACGTAAGGGAAGATCAGCTTCTCCTTGATCATAGCCCAGATAATCCTAGTCATTTCATCTCCGTCCATCTCAACAATAGGGTTGGCAGCCACCACTCTTTTACTGGTGCTATCTAAACCAAACAATTATAATTTTTAAATCACTTGCATACTTAAATTAATATGTAAATTTATTAACCATGGTGTGGATAGGATCTTACGCTACCCGCATAACCTTCAATAATTCACTGTATTTACCATAATATTCATTGTATATAATAGGCACTGTACTTACATTTCCTCGAAGAGGTAACAGACGCATTTCCTAAATATTTCAGCAAGTTCTTAGCTTTGTTTACGTTGTTGCCAGCCATTTCGAAGTTATTCTTTATAAGTTTACGTGGTATTTAATTCAACACGTAATATCTGTACTCGAAGTCCTTTATGCGAAGCGATGCCACAGCACAGGGCCACTTTATATCCAGTTTCTTTCTTTCTCCCTCAAGTCAAGTGGCAAAAAAAATATAAAAAGCCGGTTTTTTGGGATGTCAATACAATTTTTTTCTTGACGTACATACATACGTTTCACTTCACAAACGAATGAAATGAAACAAAACGTCACTGGCTGGACTCCCGGCACTTTGACAGATAAAGAGTGTTCCACTCGTAACTATGCCTGTAATCTAACGAAGCGTTTCTTTTGCATGACAGCATTGTTGTAATAGCTTATAAAAATTATCAAAACAAACAAGCGTGTATGTGTTATTATGTTTGTTAGCTAAAATTACAAATGCACACAGTAATATAGTTATATAAATTTAAAGTCGTCGTAAACTCCGTGCGTGGGAGTTGCGATAGGAACAGCCCCTGATAAAGTGTGATAAAGATAGAAAATTGAATGCTAAATGCCAGAATGAGAAAGAGTGATAGGGTTAATATCCTTTGTGTGGGTGTTTGTTTGATTGTGTGTGGGGTGAATGAGTGAGTGAGCGAGGTAGCAAACATTTGCCTGTCTGCCCGCCGCTCTTCCCCGTAGTGCCGGCTGGCTGCCCCGTGAACAAGTTATTTTTGTTTATTGCCACCGAATCAACTGATAAACGTTTTTGTTGTAATACTTAAGTTAATACGTCACAAGTTTGTTAAATTAAACTGCATCTAGGTAAGTACTACATTGATAATTGTGTATTTAGGTAAGGTACCTACATGTAGGAATCGTTATAACCAAAAGTTTGGATAAATTAAATACCACGCATGCACACAATACCTTGTATCCCTCGGTGCGAGAAACTACACACAACTAATGACAGATCTGCGGATGATATTAAGTTTTTTTATATTATCTTTGTACCTATGCCGATTGTGCGTGGCTTCACACTTTGTGGGGATGCATTTTAATTTAACTACATAGGTAAAAGTTAATGAAATATTTAAAAAAGTGTTAATATTAACTTAAGTTTTGTATTTCATAAATTCCTGCCTTTAATTTACTTCTTCCCGCCTCGTCCGGTCCTAAGTTTGTACCTACCAACATACCTAACGTAGACTGTCGAAGGTACGATGAATGGGGGGGTGTCGGTGTCGGTATTTTGATAATAGCTGTGCGTTAAGATAGGTTTCTTGATGATAAATAAAATATAGATGTATAAAATAATAAAAATTGTGCATGATCGAAAACCTTTGTTGAAAAAAAATGAATTTAATTCCGATCTAGTTTCGTAAGAGTTTCGTAGTAGGTACAGTCGGCTACAGAAATGGTTGAACAGACTTAAATTTGTAAAACAACTGAACACCAGTAACCTATGAACGTTTTTAACTAAACTTTTGCGCCCTTGTAACATCAACAAAGACCTACTACTACTATGTATTATTATTTGGTTGTTCAGATGTTTTAATTTTTTGATTGGTTTCAGTGACTTTTGCGGCCGACGGACAAATAATACACGTTTAACATTTTGCAATGCAACCCTCTTATCTTTTCCCTCCCCTTTTTTTAAAATGCTGATTTAAAGGCAGCAAGGGTTCCTCTTAGTTTAGGAGTTAGATAAAAACCCTTGCCTTTTAGGCGCAGTGGGTTTCATTCGAACAATGATGCATTAGAACTTTTCTAAAGATCCAAGCATAAGCATGATCGTAATAATTCATTTTCTCAGGTTCCCTTAGCCATGAGTGGTAGCGCCAGATTGCTCCACACATGCAAGAAGCTACCGCGACCATGGCTCCACCGGTATTCAAGCTCGTCTTCGTCTCAACCGCCGGTGTTGGGAACTCCATACACCAAACTGACTATCGGTGTCCCCAAGGAAATCTGGCAAGATGAACGCAGGTCCGTTTAGTTCAAACTTAAGACTTCGCTCGCCTTTGATGGTGAATAACGGAGAAGTTTCTGTTGATTAATCATAATGTCACCGGAACAGATACTTACGACTTTAAAGGTTTCGCGGCCTATGAACCCTTCATATGATATTATAGTATTTAACATCGATTTTTTTTTCGGAACTCCAGCTATTTTTAGTAAATAAGCCAAGTTCGTTATCTTCTATCTTCTCTTACCTCCAAGTGTAATGCATATTGAATGAAAGCAATTTAATCACAATATCGATTGAGTTTATCGTGAACTACGTGAACATTAAAAATGGTAACATGTTCTGATACCAGCTTTCGCTGTAATAAAAAAAATGATTTCAGGGTCGCCGTAGTACCAGCTGTAGTTAGCAAATTAGTAAAAAAAGGCTTCCACGTAAACGTGGAGGAAAATGCTGGCGTTCAAGCCAACTTTCTTAATAAAGCCTACGAGGAAGCCGGTGCTAAAGTCACAACCCTCAAAGACACATTCCAATCTGGTAAAAATAACATCATAATAAATAACCCTAAGCGTCCTTTTAGGAATTATTGAAACCTACATTTACCAACATGTGATAATTGTTTGTTTGCAGATATTATTTTAAAAGTCCGTCCAATAGTCAACAATGAAGTTCAGCATGTTAGAAATGAGGGTACTTTGTTTTCTTTCCTGTATCCCGCTCAAAACCAGGATCTCATCAAGCAGCTGGCTGCTAAGAAAGTTAATGCATTTGGTAAGTCAATGCCTCAGTATTCTATTAACATCCTGGTAACTTTTTGGACTTTTATATTAAAATCTTCTTTGTTCACAGCTATGGACTGTGTGCCTCGCATAAGTCGAGCTCAAGCCTTCGACGCGTTGAGCTCCATGGCCAATGTAGCAGGTTACAGGGCTGTCATTGAAGCTGCTGCCCATTTCCCGAGATTCTTCTCTGGTAAGATGTACAAAAACATTGACGTCCTATCGTCCTATCAAAGTGTTATGTCTTGTTATGTAAGATGTAGTTACACATTTAAATATATAAGTAATACATGCTTACAATGTCAAAAATATTTGCATTGCACTTATCATTTCAAATGTGTTGCATTTACAACTTGTGTATCTTTTATGCTTTTATTGTTTTTTCTCATTTAAATAGTCATATTTATCTTATTATAGATACCTACATTAGTACCTACCTAATGTTGGCTACCTAATACCTCGCCGATTGGTTTTCGGATTATTTCAAGAGCACATAAAATAGATCTAATCATGCAATATATATACCTATCAATGCATGCAACCAATAAATCTCAAATAACTGATGCGGAAAATTAGACAGGACAGTGGTACCTACCACAGTTTTGGAATAACACTTACGTGGTTCAAGGCTTGGTACAAAATCCACATCTATGTGGATCCACATATATTGCCCATCGGTGTACAGGTCAAATGACCGCGGCCGGGCGAGTGCCGCCCTGCCGCGTGCTGGTGGTGGGCGGCGGCGTGGCGGGGCTGGCGGCGGCGGCGCAGGCCAAGTGTATGGGGGCCGCGGTCAGGGCCTTCGACACCAGGCCCGCCGTGAGAGAACAGATCGAGAGTCTCGGAGCACAGTTTATAACTATGGATATGAAGGTTTGTGATTATGATGGGCTACAAACTGAAGTCATGCGTTAATACCTAATAGGTGAATTTACTTTTCGTTTGAGGACCTTTTTGGCGCAGCCGTATGTATGTTTTAGTATTTTTTTCCGAGCAATGTTTTTACCCTACGCAACATGATGAGTTATTAGGATACCTACTGGGTCAATAAAGTATGTTCGCGATATTACAACAATAACAAAATAATTAAGCTGATGAGATAGTAGATAGGTATTTCCTAAAAGTATTTTCAAGTCCCGTCTATCAGGAACCAATAAGGACATTACCCAGCTCTCTTTTCGGGGAAGTCGGATAAAACTAATTTACTTAATATCTACTGTTGCTTGCTACTATTATTTTAGTAAATAAAATTTGACGAAATATGAAAATAACATTTACACTTCTGAAAAAGTGACACTTTTCCAATTCTGAAGAGACTGCGTGTAATAGGTACTTAGCCAAGTTTTAATCATTGATGCTGATTGAACCTTGCTCGGTTTCATTTTTGCACGTGATCACCACGATCTGGTCTAGATAGATAGGCTAATGAAGTACGTAGACAAGACTGTAACTGCATCGATTTACTTACGTAACGTGCCCAGCCTTCCCGCTGATGTTTACAACTGATTTACACATTGCAAACTTTGTTTTCATAAGCTGTTTGTGTTTGTCTAGTTATTAAAATGTTTAAAAATATAAAACAAACTCTTTTTATCTTGTTATGCTATTGATATAACAAAAATGTTCATAAGTATAAGAGATAAGAAATTAAAAAACAATTTGTTTTGTACCATATTCATACTAAAATCTATTTGTATATACCTACTACTACTATGTATTTCTTTGTTGGTTGGAGTTTCATTTATTTATACAGCTTCCCAATCCCAATAGGTAGCGATACTAGCAAGTGATTACTGAATGGGGGGAAAACTACAGACAAAAGTTCAAGATTAGGTCAAGTTCAACACATATCAGTAGTGTGAATCTACCTATGTTATTGATTTCTTTGTAAAGATCACCTTAGTTATTGTTCGTCTACAATATCTTGCACCAATTTATTTCAAACACTGATTTCTATAGGAAGAAGGAGCGGGCGTCGGTGGTTACGCCAAAGAAATGAGCCAAGAGTTTTTGAACGCGGAACGTGCCCTTCTCGGTAAAGAAGCCAGAAACTCAGACGTGGTCATCAGCACAGCTCTAATTCCTGGAAAACCAGCACCCATCCTTATATTACAGGTAAATTACATAGTAAAAGAGAAAAGTAGCCTTGCGTTTATTGGTATGTGTATTGTAAACGCTAAATCCTTCTAAACCAGACAGAGGATTTTTGTGGTTTTACTACTTTTCTGTTATATATGTTCATATTTCAGCATGTAAAATATTACTTTAGTACAGATGAGGTAATATTTAAACAAACACGAAAAAATGTAACGATAGATGAAAAAAGGTAAATTTTTCATGATCGTGTAAAAATTATATATTCACTAGTTTGTTATGAATAGCTTTGTAATCGCCTATATTATTAACGGTTGAAAACATCTGTTTATCATTTAATTGGCAGGATCACGTAATTATAACAGCAACGATAATAATCAACTGCAGACAGAGATAAGTGCATTTATCATGCAGCTTATGTCTACTAATCGCAGCTGTTATTCTGAAAAAGTGAAATTTTCACTTATTTGTGACACTATTCGCATGAAGTATGAGATTAAATCTAATTACTTACTGGGTGGGGAAAAACTGATATTTTTCGTTTAAGATAGGAAATGAAGCACATAATTGATGATGATTAACACAATTATTATTTTCAACAAAGATTAATCAAATAATTATCAGATGCTGTTAAATTAATTAAATGATTAGGTACTTTTTGTAATGAACTTTTATATGAAAAAAAAACATGATGAATACGACGTTACAGAATAAACATTTCCGTGATGAGTTTTTACTATTTTCCCACAAGATAAAAAGATTGTCTCAATTGCTAGGATGCTGTCAAAGACATGGCCCCCGGCAGTGTCATCGTGGACTTGGCTGCTGAAATGGGCGGCAACGTAGAAACGACCACCAAGGGACAAATCACCAAAGTCCATGGAGTCACACATATAGGACTGACTGACTTGCCTAGCAGAATGCCGGCACACGCTTCTACTTTGTACGCGAATAATATTTCAGGATTACTGCTTAGCATGGGTAAGAGTGTAGTTTTGATTATAGACTTTAAAGAAGAAGATTGAAAAGTCTGCCGATTTACATTTTTTTTAAGAGCAGCCGCGTCTTAAAACTATGATTCAAAATACAGATGGATTTAAGATATACAAGGATTAACATATTATGTATGTGTATACCTATATCACAGAAGCATCATATGCTCTAACCGGAAAAGTCGATTTTAATTTAGACTTTACTTCTAAGAGGGTCTATCACTATGATTCAATTAATAAATAATTTTATATTCTATTTCCCATGCGTCACCAGGTACAAACGACCACTTCCACATTAACCTGGAGGACGAGGTGACCCGCGGGGCCATCGTTCTAAAAGCCGGGGAACTGCTGTGGCCCCCGCCGCCGCCGCCGCCCAGCATGGCCCTCACACCACCAACTCCTAAGGAAACTGCAGCGGCTAAAGTGCAACCGCCAAACCCGTTCAATGAGACGCTGAAAGATAGTTTCTTATACTCTACAGGTAAAGGGCAATATATTGCCTTTTTCAGCATTTTTGCCGTGTTAACGAATGACTTAAAGGTTTTTTTGTTGATTGGCTACATTCAAGTCGTGCTATAATCAAATCAAAGCCACTTATTAAACAATACTATATTTTTCAAGGCTTCTTCCTTAATAATAATAGTTTAACCAGCGTTTGTCGCCAAACAAAATATTAAAGTATAATGTTATGTACATTTAAGACGAAGTTTAAAGAACAATACTTAGTAATTTTATATTTACTTCCAGGCATGGCCAGTTTAATTGGTCTCGGTATGGCGTCGCCTAATCCGGCGTTCACAACAATGACTACCACATTAGCATTATCAGGTACGAACCACACTAATTTAGAAAGCAGCCTAGTTAGAATCATACTTTTTTTTTTGATATTTTCAATGTTAACTGACATACTAGCTTGCTTCGACTAATTTTCACAGGCCATACATATCGCAGCAAGTTATTTCATATAGATTTTGGAAAACCATAATATTTTTCAGGTGTGGTCGGTTACCACACAGTATGGGGCGTAGTCCCTGCTCTCCACTCTCCACTTATGTCAGTAACTAATGCCGTTTCTGGTATAACGGCTGTTGGTGGATTGTTGCTAATGGGCGGTGGATACGTGCCCGAGACCCCGGTACAATGGCTAGCTAGCTCGGCTGCTTTGATCTCATTTGTGAACGTATTCGGTGGATTCTTGGTCACGCAAAGAATGCTGGATATGTTTAAGAGGTTAGTACTAAAACTTAATAAAACAGCAGTTAAACTATATAAAATAGTTATTATAATATTATCGCTAACTATTTGTTATCCTACTTTTAGTTTTAAAAAAATAATGAACTTTCTTACAATTTTTATCTAACTAAGGCGTAAAATTTGTGTTTTTTTTTGCATCATATAGGCCCGATGACCCACCAGAATATGGATATCTCTACGCTATCCCAGCTGCTGCTCTTCTAGGCGGATACCTCACCACGGCCATGCAGGTTTGATATTTTCTTTACACTTACTTTTACTAAATGTACCTAAATACGTGGACAATTTTGAGTATCAATTCTGCCATAGACTTATTTAATGCAAATAGAATCTCTGTTTATTCAAAAGTCAAACATCGCAGTGCAGCTGCTAGAGTATTTTAAACAGTTTTTTTTTTGTAATACTATCGACCCGGCCAACAACTCTTCGCAATGGTGTGTAATTTGGGCCGACTTGTTCCCGATACGTTGAATTTTAGCTAACTTTAAATAACTTTATCTGAATTTACTTCCTCATCATTACATATACATAGTATAAATCCAAGTCGCTAATTCTGTCTGTTTGTATGTTTGGCCGCTAACTCCTTCTAAAAAAGTTGAGGGATTTTAATGCGGTTTTCACCGTCCTTAAGGTATTTTTTTCATTTAAATTTGTAAGTAAAGAACATTCAGAAAAAGATTTTTTAAGTTAATTAAAATTCAATGTTTCGGGAACAAGTCTCCCAAAATTACATCATTTTGCGAAGCGTTGGCTTATAAATTTAAACGAATAAATTTTCTAAAAGATTTGAAAAACCGCATCAAAATCCCTTGTGTGGTTTAGGAGGAGATAGCGGACCAACATACAAACAGACACGATTTTTACTATGTAATGATAATGATGATATGTAATGATAATGATTAAATGCTCATTATTGACCAAGTTTTCCCTAAGATTCGTAAGTAATGAAAAGTGTATGTTACTCCCAGGGTTACGGCGAGGTGCACCAGATGGCGTACCTGGCGTCCTCCTTGTGCTGCGTGGGCGCGCTGGCCGGGCTCAGCTCGCAGGCCACGGCACGGAAGGGCAACTACCTCGGAATGGTGAGCAGACGTGATAACTGACGTAATAATGTAGGTAGGTGATGAAGTTATGAGGAACTGTCGAATGTTCTCAAACGTAGCTAAAAACCAAAACATTTGTTTTTTTATGAAAAAATATAAGTAATTGAAGTCGACTTATTCATATCGGGACACATTACTATGCATCTATAAGTGTGTTCACTCTTTGTACTTAGGTAATGTGATTCTTATTTCATTTTCTAGAAAAAAAAAACAAAGTCTTAAGCCAATTTTTCTTGCTACAACTTATAAAACGCTTAATTTGGTAGGTTTATTTTACGAATTTACAGCTTATAGACTTATTGTCTTTTCGAGATGAAACCAATAAATAACTGGGCTAATAAATTGTGCCCTAAATTTTAGGGAACGTTGATGAGAACGGGCATAAGATTTTTTTTATTAAAATGTATAAATTCGTGGTATAGATCGGTGTAGCTGGTGGTATCGCGGCTACTCTAGGCTCGCTAACTCCCAGCACAGAGGTATTGGTACAAATGTTGGGCGTGGCTGGTATCGGAGGACTACTCGGAGGAACCATCGCCAAGAAGATAGAGATCACGGACCTGCCGCAACTTGTGGCTGGCTTCCACAGGTATGTTCGATATGGTCATGGTTAATCTGTTATTACATTATAATAATACTAGTGATCCGCCCACGCTTCGCAATGGTGTAGTTTTGGGTGACTTGGTCCCGAAACATTGAATTTTAGTGGACTTAAAAAAAACGTTTTCTGAATGTTCTTTATGGTGAAAACCGCGTTAAAATCCCACAACTGGTTTAGGAGGAGATGGCGGACAAACATACAAACAGACAGAATTAGCTACTTGGATTAATACTATGTAATGAAGCTGCTAACTTAATGAGCTAGGGATTAATGTAAGAATGGAAGTAAGATAACTTGCTTAAGTTTAAAAAGTATTAACTAAATATCTCCTAATAGACAAACCCAAAAAAAGTTAAACCATTCTACAACTTAATACAGTCCTGAAAAACCTTAGTGGGTTTCTTGTTCTCAACAGTTAACTTAACATTTTTGTAACTGCCCCTAGCCTGGTAGGCATGGCGGCGGTGCTGACGTGCCTGGCCACCTACATGCACGACTTCCCCGCGATGGCGCTCGACCCCACCGCCGCCACGCTCAAGACCTCGCTCTTCCTCGGCACTTACATCGGGGGCATTACCTTCACGTAAGTGGATTTACCTTTATATACTTTAGGTAGGTAGCAGCGCACTTTTATGGACATCGAAGGTTAAATAATATAAACTGATCTCAATACCCCCATGCGGCACGCGATCAACGCGGCCTTGTTGGCGGTTACGTGAATGACGTGTCAAGGTGGCTGTCCAATACGTAGTGTTTGTTTCCAGCGGGTCGCTAGTAGCGTACGGCAAGCTGCAGGGTTCTCTGTCGTCGGCGCCGCTGCTGCTGCCCGCGCGGCACGCCATCAACGCGGGCTTGTTGGCGGTTACGTGAATGACGTGTCAAGGTGGCTGTCCAATACGTAGTGTTTGTTTCCAGCGGGTCGCTAGTAGCGTACGGCAAGCTGCAGGGTTCTCTGTCGTCGGCGCCGCTGCTGCTGCCCGCGCGGCACGCCATCAACGCGGGCTTGTTGGCGGTTACGTGAATGACGTGTCAAGGTGGCTGTCCAATACGTAGTGTTTGTTTCCAGCGGGTCGCTAGTAGCGTACGGCAAGCTGCAGGGTTCTCTGTCGTCGGCGCCGCTGCTGCTGCCCGCGCGGCACGCCATCAACGCGGGCTTGTTGGCGGTTACGTGAATGACGTGTCAAGGTGGCTGTCCAATACGTAGTGTTTGTTTCCAGCGGGTCGCTAGTAGCGTACGGCAAGCTGCAGGGTTCTCTGTCGTCGGCGCCGCTGCTGCTGCCCGCGCGGCACGCCATCAACGCGGGCTTGTTGGCGGTTACGTGAATGACGTGTCAAGGTTGCTGTCCAATACGTAGTGTTTGTTTCCAGCGGGTCGCTAGTAGCGTACGGCAAGCTGCAGGGTTCTCTGTCGTCGGCGCCGCTGCTGCTGCCCGCGCGGCACGCCATCAACGCGGGCTTGTTGGCGGTTACGTGAATGACGTGTCAAGGTGGCTGTCCAATACGTAGTGTTTGTTTCCAGCGGGTCGCTAGTAGCGTACGGCAAGCTGCAGGGTTCTCTGTCGTCGGCGCCGCTGCTGCTGCCCGCGCGGCACGCCATCAACGCGGGCTTGTTGGCGGTTACGTGAATGACGTGTCAAGGTGGCTGTCCAATACGTAGTGTTTGTTTCCAGCGGGTCGCTAGTAGCGTACGGCAAGCTGCAGGGTTCTCTGTCGTCGGCGCCGCTGCTGCTGCCCGCGCGGCACGCCATCAACGCGGGCTTGTTGGCGGTTACGTGAATGACGTGTCAAGGTGGCTGTCCAATACGTAGTGTTTGTTTCCAGCGGGTCGCTAGTAGCGTACGGCAAGCTGCAGGGTTCTCTGTCGTCGGCGCCGCTGCTGCTGCCCGCGCGGCACGCCATCAACGCGGGCTTGTTGGCGGTTACGTGAATGACGTGTCAAGGTGGCTGTCCAATACGTAGTGTTTGTTTCCAGCGGGTCGCTAGTAGCGTACGGCAAGCTGCAGGGTTCTCTGTCGTCGGCGCCGCTGCTGCTGCCCGCGCGGCACGCCATCAACGCGGGCTTGTTGGCGGTTACGTGAATGACGTGTCAAGGTGGCTGTCCAATACGTAGTGTTTGTTTCCAGCGGGTCGCTAGTAGCGTACGGCAAGCTGCAGGGTTCTCTGTCGTCGGCGCCGCTGCTGCTGCCCGCGCGGCACGCCATCAACGCGGGCTTGTTGGCGGTTACGTGAATGACGTGTCAAGGTGGCTGTCCAATACGTAGTGTTTGTTTCCAGCGGGTCGCTAGTAGCGTACGGCAAGCTGCAGGGTTCTCTGTCGTCGGCGCCGCTGCTGCTGCCCGCGCGGCACGCCATCAACGCGGGGCTGCTGGCGGGGTCGCTGGGCTGCGGCGGCGCGCTGCTGGCGTTCCCGGAGGCGCCGGGGCTGCCGCTGCTGGGGGCGGCCGCCGTGCTGAGCGGCCTGCAGGGACTGACGCTGACAAGCGCTATTGGAGGTATGGGTTTTTGTTTTCAGCCTATATACATTTCCTTAGTTGTTTAATCTTTTACGAACCTCTGATAGTGATGCTATAGGTATGTAGGTAGAAGTATGCGGCATATGCCATGTTTAAATTGCAATATGAAACTATTTATATTTGTAGTAGGTATTGATAAAACCTGAACACAATATGTCCCAAAATGTTTACCGTGTCAAGAATTTAGACGAATATAAAACCAATAGCTTTGCTAGAAGAAAATACAGAATAGGGACCCTGGAAAATATCTTCCTCTAGTTCAAGCCACTTTAGATTTGTCTCAAAGAAATGGTGGATTAATAATTTCCATGATCTCAGGAGCGGACATGCCAGTAGTTATCACCGTGTTGAACAGCTACTCGGGCTGGGCGCTGTGTGCGGAGGGATTCATGTTGAACAACTCTCTCATGACCATCGTAGGGGCTCTCATTGGCAGCTCGGGCGCTATCCTCTCGTATATCATGTGCAAGGTGAGTTATTTATTGTAATCGATTTTGAAAATATTTCTGAATGACAAGTGGCTTGTATTTCCAACTACTTGTCACTGCATTGCTATGTAATGAAAACGAAAAAATCGACAAAATACAGGTACATAATTTAAAGGTCGTAAGTAAGTAGGCAAGTAACTAATGAGGTTCTCGCGCAAATGTGATTATGAAGAAAACATTTTTTGATAGTAAGTAATTTCCAAGGAAATCTTCGTTAATTTTGCTTTGAATTCTAACATAAACAGTTAACGAAACTTTGCGTCTGAACAAGTCATCAACCTAACCTTCGTCTCTTCTGCTTCAACTGCAACAATTTCTTTACTCACAACATTATTACTAGTACTTAACTTGCATGCTGAAGAAGATAGAATTGAACGAAGAAATTCCCTCTACAGGCCATGAACCGTTCCCTGCCGAACGTGATCCTGGGCGGCTACGGCGTGGTGTCGGGGGGCTCCGCGCGCCCCGCCGGCGCCGCGCACACCGAGCTCAACGTGGACTCCGTCGCGGACCTCATACATAGAGCCGACAACATCATTATTACACCAGGTACAGTGTAGTATCTATGCGACCTTCATTTGTTTTTTTATTTTCTTTTTAAAAGTAGGTACCTATTAGGTGGCCATTTTTGAACGACGGTTTCCAGAACTCTGACATAGGTGCTTAGTTGTACTCAGCTCATTCCTGTCATGCCAACAGTTATACTATGTTTTCGACATCAACAGAACTCTGATACGTAGGTACTTACATGGATTCGTAATTAGATAATATTCCAGATTCATGACGCGATAAGAAAAAATGGGATAAAAATATGAACCTAAACAATTTTGGTTTATTTTAGGTTACGGGTTGTGTGTAGCCAAGGCACAGTATCCCATCGCTGAGCTGGTTCAGAACCTGAAATCTGCAGGAAAGAAAGTGCGGTTCGCCATCCATCCCGTGGCAGGTAAAGTATTTTAAAGTTAATGTTTTTTTTCATGTGATCGGATCACTGATCATATAAAATGGGGAATTCTTACTAGAAGCTTACTTTCTTCGTTATGCTAAAGAAAGTAGCTGCTATACTGTCAGAATCGTTTTAAATCTGGGGGAAGGCCCTGAAGGTCGAGACTTTTCAAGCGATATTTCGTGTGGTCGCGATAATAGTCTCAGAACCTTACCGGCTTACTTTGCTACTTGCCTTTTGAAGCATGAGTACCGTCAGCATTATAAACGAGCCATATTTTACTTCAACGGTCGTGGTAATAGCTGAAATTACAATAAAGTGAATTCCGTTGTAGGTCGTATGCCGGGTCAGTTGAACGTTTTGCTAGCGGAGGCAGGCGTCCCCTACGACGACGTTTTCGAGATGGAAGAGATCAACGACGAGTTTCCCGACACCGACCTCGTGCTTGTTATTGGTAAAAAACATCTCCATTTAATGGAAAACTAACTTTTATATACTCTTGAAATAAGAATATCGATGTGTTTACAGAGTTTTAATAAGTATAATGTTTGCAGGTGCCAATGACACGGTAAATAGCGCCGCTGAGGACGACCCTAACTCTCCCATTGCTGGTATGCCCGTGTTGAAAGTGTGGAAGGCTAATCAGGTAACGTTTTTAATCCACGTCTTACTGGATGTTGAGCTCTAAAGCAAAGTAGACACGGTTTAATTTTGATTGTATTTATTTCATAGGTGGTAGTGATGAAGCGGTCTATGGGCGTTGGTTACGCAGCAGTAGACAACCCGATCTTCTACAATCCCAACACTGCCATGTTGCTCGGAGACGCAAAGAAAACTTGTGACGCACTCCTGGACCGAGTCAAACATCTCAATCAATAAACGTGCCATTTCAACATAAGACTAATTTAGTATTAAGTCAGACATGCTTTTTTTAACTCTACTTGTCTATATAGATCTAAGCGAAGTGTGATCATGATAAAATATGGCCTTTACATTAATAGAAAGATTATAGAACCTCTTGTATGGGTTGCAAACAACATGGGATTATAAGTTAAGTACTTATCATTTTGAATTATGTTTATGTATGTCATGTGGCTTTGTATGTGTCTATTTTTTTTGTAGTCATTACGCTAGTCTATATGTGCGCTTTAAGTAACGGTGAAAGCCGTTTTACGTGCCTTAATGCAGCTCTAACTCGACACAGCTCGTTTTTAACGCGAATTCGTTTTATCGAGTGTACTTCTTATTTCCATTGTAATTAGTAATATTTAGGTACAAACATCTTTTTAGTACCCGTCAGTGTTCATAAATAAGTTCATATTTGTATAATAAGGTATAAAAACTTTATCGTATTTAAATAACAAAATGTTATTCATTTTTATTATGTCTTCCAGCTCATTCCATTATTAATTTATAATTGAATGTATAAGTTTTTATGGACACAACCTTTTAAGTCTATTTTAAGCAATGGAATTGTGAATATAAGTACTTAGTTAAAATGTTCATTAAATAATAATGAAATATTCATTCAGCACACACTCAATAAATGTAATTAAATGATCATCTATTTTTGGGTTTTCTTTTTTCTATAAATTTACATAGAGGAACTTCCATCCATAAATACGTACTTATTGTTTTTTTTTAATTGTGTGGTAAAAATATTTTTGTTGTTTAACAACAACGAGCACTCTTTCGTTGTTCAAGTGGTTCGCTAGAAGTACGCCAGTATTTTCGTAGAATGTTTGATGTAGGTATAGTCGAGAAGGTATAAGCTGGGCTTTGCATTAGTGAGCGTGATGACCATAAGTAGTCAGACAAAAAAAAACGGAAACAGAAACAGAAACCAAACCGTACCTATTTAGATTTACTATCAAAGAGTGAGATATCCTTAGTTTACTTGTGTTGGCAGATATTTTATTTAAAAAAATAAGTGAGAATTTAAAAACTTTACGCTGTACAGGGGGTGAAGCGTGTGTGGTGCGCGGGGAGGAGACGTCACGCGGTGGTTGTCAAAAAGCGGGATGAACCGGTTTGAACCAAGCAAATAACGTGTCGCTTTTGAGCCCTGACGTCACATCAACACTGTCCGTATAGTATACACAAGCACACTAATGCAAAGCCCAGCTTATACCTCGTCGACTATAACAAACAGCTACTAAAGCCTCTGAACTGTGGGGCTATTATGGAAGCCAATCGGAATCGGATGTCATTTTTTATAAACAATTCTGAAAGGTTAAAATTCATGAAGATCATCATAATCGTTTTTGGGTTTAATAGACAGATAATCAATGTCGCAACGTGTCCTGATACATAATTCGTATAACGAAGACTTTTTTCTTTATTTTTCAAAGTTATTATTAATTTAAAAAGTTACATCCAATTCCCATTGGTTTACATAATAGCCCAGCGGCTAACAACTAGCAACCATGTTGGTTGCTAGGTGTTAGCCGCTGTTATTTTTTCGTTAAAATACACAAAGCTAGATATAGACCGAAATAACTTTTATTTTCTAGACCTTATTCATCCTGGTTCATATTTTTTACGGAACTCAAAAACAAACACATTCCTGATAACTATCTTCATGTCTGTGTGGGGTTTATTTATTTATGATTTTAAAAATAATGCATGTTAATGATTTTAACTTATAAATGATAAAAAGTGGAACGTGGCCCGAAATACGAATAGACTGCGACTGCCATTAAATTTTCTTTAAAAAACATACGTCAGTGTCAATGTCATATGGCATCGATCAGCTGTGTGTGTGCTTTGTATTTTTACGAATTTAATCCAAATAGTTTTAAAACTTGATTGGTTCATCGTTGCTTTCAAACGAAGGTCAACGCACAAAATGTCCACCTGCCGCGGCTATCTGAAGTCGACTAAATAAATAAATTGGATTCTTGTATTGGAAACAAATCTTGTTTAGGTTAGTGCATTTGCTGATAACGCACCGAGAAGTAGTCTAATAGCGCACGTATATATTGTTTGTGTTTGTTCCGTCCGTGTTCATTGTTACTTTGTTAAATATTTTACGTATTCGTCATTTAGTTTTAGTTAGTGTTTGTAGCGTCACTGTAACACACATGCGGCATGGTACGTTTATTGTGTTTTTATGAACTGTAAATGAAATTGCTATTATTCTATTTTCCAAATAGCTACATGTCTAAAAATAAACGTGACTCAAAACAGTTTATGGAACTTCCTAGAGCTTTTTTATGGAACTACTAACTATTGAACCAAATTGTATTTTGATGTTGTGTTTTCTATATATTTATTTAGTGTTCATTTTTTAGGCAAGTCCAAAAAAAATGGTGGCGCCAAGTAAGGGTGCACTTCCACCTATAAGTAGTGATGAAAGTACCAGTGTTTTATCATCAATATATAGATTTTTCAAGAAGGTAAGCATATTTTATTGATTAATTAAAACATGTTGAATATCCTTACTTATCACCTTGGATAATAAAATACCTAAATTATTTTATTTAATGGACTAACTACATTGTTACTAAGTTTGTATTAAACTAGCTTTCCACCCGATGGATTCACTGGCAGTAAAAAATACCCAATGTGTTATTCCAGGTCATAGTTTTCTCATCTATTAACAAGTTTCATCCATATCCAATTTTTCGATTTTGTTTTGATTGAGTAACAAACCTTCGCATTTATAATGTAAGTAAGAAGATTAACAAACAAAGCTAAACTATAGAATTAATATATGATTTTGTTCAAATTGGTTTTGTATAACTTAAGAAATAATAGTAAACAAATTAAACTGGAATACCTTCAAAGTGACAGCATCTAAGAGTGACTCATCTGTAGTATGACCTTGCCAATAAATGCTCACCAAGCAGCCTTCAAATCAAAACAAGTAGATTCATTATTATTAACATTTAGATTTCGTAATATGTGCTAGAAGCACTAATATATTTAACCTACTCACTTATTGGTTAATTGACAATATCGAAATAATAAATGGGTCAGTAGTTAATGCCTATCTACTTGCCTATTTTCTTTTATACACTTATAGGTATTAGGTAATAGGTAAATTTATTTATGGTATAAAGTATTCAAACAAGCTTAAAACAATATGATTCTCCTAAGCAGTTTTATAATTCTTATCAGTTTGTCTATAAGGTTGTTGGCTCATAGCCCAATGTGTGTTGCATACTAATACTACCATTGTCTGATAATGCAAAGGAAAATGACATCATTCAAAAAAATTACATCACAGGATGTTTTGACCAAAAGCTATTGAATGTAAGCTACAATATAAACTATCAACATTACCATTAAATGAAAAAAACAATGAGAAACACATTGAAAATCCTTTATTCACAGTGGGTTAAAAAGGGTAATCATATAAATTCCATTTCCAAAAACTATGATCTGTATTAAAGATAAACAAATTACCAGTCAGCTTATTACCATTCTTACTAGGCCGCGATAGTAGGCGCCGTGTACTTGGTGGGGTACATGCAATGGAGCGTCGCGTGGCTGATCGGTCCCGTGATCCTGTCGGTGGTCCGCGATCAATGGCGGCGGGAAAACGAGTATCGTCGGAACCTGGCGAAAGCCGCTGCCGTCTCGTCGGAGAAGGAAGTAGTTCTGGCACGCTTGGACGATCTGCCTGCATGGGTAATTTGAAATGATTCTTACTTTGATTCCCTTATAGATTTAAAAGGCTAGGCTAAATCATTTTTGTATCGTCAATATTTGCTCAGTAAGGTCTGCCGCATAATTATACTCATTGCCGATTCGACTTTGTAAAGCGAAACAGCTGTTTCGCGTCAGATGATTCTCAAATCGCAATTGTCCTAAAAGGTTTGTGGAAGATGTTTAGGTTTTTTAAAATGAGAGTTCAGTGTAGGTCATCTTTAAATAGCATGGTAATGACGTTACACAGTTCAATCACATCATACCCGTGTAGTTTTTCTCGTTATTTATAAATAAGGTACCTTTATTTTAAAATAACGCAAAAATAGCATATAAAATGCGAAATCAAAACCATTATGATATGTTGCCCGGAAACCTCAAATTCCTGTTCACAGTTAATAATAATTATCATATAAGAGTAGGTGAAATACATCAAATTATTAATTATTGAATATTTTTAGGTATTTTTCCCTGATGTCGAGCGCGCGGAATGGTTGAACAGGGTATGTACAGGCTAAATTACGAGCTATTTAATATATATTTAATAATAACATATTAATTACTTATTTTCATATTTTTTTATTATTTATAGATATTGCTACAACTATGGCCGAATGTAAACCATTTCGCACGAAATCTCTTGAAGGACTCTATCGAACCAGCAATAGCAGAGAGTCTCAAGGAATACAAACTAAATGGCTTCAAGTTTGAACGAATGATTTTGGGAACTATTGTAAGTAAATTCTAAGCCAACTATCATAAAAACCTTTGAAAAAAGAATTTGTTTACTGAAAAAAGTTTCTAATCACTCTAAGGTTGTTAGATATTTAGACACCTTAATCGGCTACATAAACACTTTATTTCTTTATAAGCATGTACCATTCCTAATCGACGATTATCTTGAAGGTTATATGAAAGTGTAGTTTCACAGTGCAATAAAGATTATATTTTGTGCACAGGCACCTCGAGTAGGTGGCGTGAAGGTGTACGATAAGAACCTTTCAAGAGATGAGATCATCATGGATGTTGACTTATTGTAAGTAATCGTATAAACAATATGTACAAGTTCGATACTGTTCTTAACGTGTTTCATTGAAATCAATATTGGAAATCATGGCGTGACTTTTTGAGATTAACATGACTTTTGCGGCATTGTTTTTCGTCAACGGTTGATTGTATATTTGCTTATCACCTAGTTTCATTGGAAGTTTAATGGCACACGAGCCTCGAGAATAGTAGATACATATTCAACTTGTTTTTTTCCTTTACAGTTACGCCGGGGATTGTGATATTTCATTTGTCTTACAACGTATTAGGGGAGGTATTAAGGACCTGCAGGTGTGTAGAACATTCCTATTTTAACCTTCAGACCTTTTTAACCTTTAACCTTCTTAAGAGCTAAATAACATATTTCATTTCAGATCCATGGCATGGTTCGTGTGGTTATGAAGCCTCTGATTAGTAAAATGCCTTTGGTCGGAGGGTTACAAATATTTTTCTTAAACAACCCCAATATCGACTTCAACTTAGTAGGCGCGGCTGATGTCCTTGACATGCCTGGATTTAGGTAAAAATACTACAACTTTGCTTATAATATTTTCATTAATATTTTTTTAACACTCAACAAATTTATTTTTGATTAATTTATTAGTGATATTCTTCGTCGTTGCATCGTCGAACAAGTGGGGAAGTTGATGGTGTTACCAAACAAACTTCCGATCAAACTCAGCGACGAAATACCCACCGTCGATCTACGTATGCCTGAACCTGAGGTAAACTGAGCAATTATCGTATAATTTATGTTAATTAATGACGAAACCTGTAAAGTTAAGCTAAATGGTCTCATAGAGAAGGACCGAAAGGTGATGGGGTTATTTTTTTTAGAATGTAGGTTGTATTATAATGATTTTGTGTGTTATTAGGGTGTACTTCGAATCCATCTCGTCCAAGCGCAGAATCTCATGAAGAAGGATGTTTCCATGTTAGGTTGGTTTTTTCTTTTTATAAAAAACCATTTGAGATTTAAGGCTCAACAATAAATGCTACGGTTTTATATACAGGAAAGGGTAAATCTGATCCATACGCCATCATCACCGTGGGCGCTCAGAAATGGAAAACAAAACATATCGACAACGATGTCAACCCAAAATGGGACTACTGGTGTGAGGTAAGCTTTACTTTAGAAGATACGTTATTTTTTTGATTATGCACTGGTAAAGGGTTATGCACCAGTTTATTAAATCTTTGTGGAAGTATTTTTTATAATTGTTTTTATTTATTAACATGAGGATGGCGGCGAAGGTTTGACAGTGGGCAGAGATTATTACTTATCCATGAAGGGTACTCTGTGTGCGTTGTTGTAATTTTTACTCTTACAGATAATGACGTGAATTGATTTATCTCAAAAACAATATTGAATGACGTTTTTAACAAAACCAAAAAGGTTTTTGAGTACATTCACACCATTGTTTGAGTTGAGAATTTGTAATGACTTAATTGATTTGACCTTTAAGTATTTACCTAAATGGAAAAATAAAGATTAAAAAATAAAGGATTCAAAAGGTTTTAAGATACTTGGCATTGAGAATAATATATTTATAATAATCAATTATAAATTGTCATTACAAATTATCAAGAACATTTAAGTACTAACATTTTTTTATAATACCTACCTAATTTAATTTTGAATATATCCACTTTTATAAAAAATCTCCGAAAGACGAGAATATGATTCAGCACCTCATTAAGGTAATGCTGCATATTGATTATTTCTTTGCAGTTTTGCGCCTGAAACGTTATTTTCAAATTAAAATGATATGAGCATGTTTAGTCACTTTTTTTTATCCATCCATTTCTAGTTTTAGCAACAATCCAGTTCGACGTTACCGCTTATCTATTTTGTCAATTTAATATCTAAATGTATTTTGTCAATTAAAAATATTGAAAAAATAAGCTCTAACATATTAGTTACATTTAAAACAAGGGTAGTAGATACATTACTTTTTTTGTCTAATCAAAGCAGAATGCTTTCCCATATAATTTTGTGTGTCTAATCTCCATCATATTTTTGACCTGTTATAATATCTACGTATAAAAGTTTACCGTTCGTGACTAATAAGGATTTGCTAAGTTCAGCGCCGCCATTTTGACTAACTCGCCGAATTGCAAATGGCGTACGCTTGCTGTCGACTTACTTGATTTGTTTTCCTTACTTATGTTTGCGTCGGACGTGTTTGGGTCAGGCGAGAGTAATGTCCGCGATGGGCCAGGCGTTGGAGATAGAACTGTTGGACAAGGATGAGGGCAACGATGATGACAAGCTGGGCAGGTGAGTCGCGTGCGGGGCTCGACGCGGGTATAGCTTCACGCGGTGGAATGTTGGCACTCTAGTTACACAGCCCTCGAGTCTAAATGCTTGTTATCCGTTTATTACTTATTCATACAGAACCAATGATGCTGTTTATTTATTTAGTATTTTTTTAATTTACTTAGACTCGAGCGTTGTCCTGTATTTTACACGGCTTGTTATAATTATTTACCTGCTGCTTTAACGCTTTCTTAGACTAGAATAGATTACTTTGCTGCGCATTCTTTCCTATCGACACAGTTTCATTATAATACTTTTCCTAGGTGGTTGGTATGCACGACGTGACGTCGCGTCTCGAATACTTCTTATAATTTTCCTCGGCTGCGGCAATATCTAGTGTAACTAATCCATCATATTACATTTTTTCCTCAAGGCGATAATAAGTTCTCGGAAGAGTCAGTGCCTGCAACTGGAGCTCTGGGACTGGGACCCGGGGATGGGCATTCAGAACGATGATTACCTCGGCAGGTCCGTCCAGGATACCCTCCAATTCCTGCTGATTTTCATTTACAAAATTATTTTGCTGTGTGGTTTTATGAATCTTAGCACCATTGCTTTAAATTAAATGGGCAGCAGATAAAATCATGATGCTAAGATTCATTAATACAATAATATTTTTTGGCGTAATACATTCGTGGGTGTTTTTTTGATCATCTCGAATAGGTTAACATTTAACATCGGTACTCGGTAACAGTCAAGAAACAAACATGGGTTCTGGATTTACATTACTAATCCTTTATCATACATATACCATACCTAAATCACTCAATAATCTTTACATAACAATTTTATATAAATATGAACATAATGGGTTAAACAGTGTATGGTGCGTAACTACTCTGAGGGGTTGGTGGTGAAACTTTTCGACTGGGACCGCGCTGGGCGGGACGAGAATCTTGGCAGGTGCGGCCTGACCTTTACCATGCCTTGAGCACTGACCTTTAAACGGCATCAAAAAAGCACTGTCTGCTATATGACGATAAATTGTATGTCAACGTTACATTTCACTCTTGCAACAGAATCTATTCAAGCTACTTTGGGCACCAAGGCCTGTCTTCTGTATTGCTTGGTAGACAGCATCAAGTATGTAAGTCAAAACTTGCTAGAGACATTTTCATGCTTTTAAACATGAATGTGACAACATTTCAAACATTATACAATACAGTAATTGTACAATTTCACAATTCTTTAAGTACATAGTCAATATTTTATCGATCAGCTTCAAATCTGTTCAAACATAACATATTACGATATGAACGTACTCTGTCGCACCGCACCTGCCACTGACTTACCCATTGGCTTTGAGTTACTTGCACAATCCGAGCATACACAATATTATAAACTAATAAAATAAAAAAAAAATGAATCTGTAACTAGGTACATCACTCATTAACATTAATATACAGCACATATATAGGAAACAGTAAACTTAAAACACACTTTCGGTCTGAACCCATCACCTTCAGTCAACACTGAGCAAATTTTCCTAATCTTTTTTTGCATTTAATTGGGTTACTAATTACTTACTTGAGTGTGTTATTTGTGAACTGCATGTAGCAACAATTGATTTTAAACTGCTTCTTTTAATATTAAATTTTACTAAACTTACATATAATACTATTAAACTAATCAAGCAAATTATATTTTGTTGATGCTTTTGCCAACTAACTAAGATACTAAAAAATAAACATTAACAAGCTTAATCCTACACCTATTTCTTAGTTTTTTTTTTCGTATTCAGTTTTTTTTTATATTTTTTCCTCGTACTGTTAAAACTTAATTTTCATACTAAAGTTATCTTTTCTTTTTACTAATTCGGCATAAAATTAAACTTGAAAATGGGTGATATTTTCTATTTCATTTCTTTTATTTATCCATCGATTTTCAGATGTTCTTTGGATATCGCACAAGTGGTGCGTGCTGGCCGGCTTGACACAGTTAGTATTTTTTACTCTTTTATTAAAATTGTATTAAAAAAAAGACAATACATGGCCAGACCTTTTGACAACACCTATGAACATATTTCAGTGGCAGACACTGCAACAAGCTAAGCATGGAAAAGTTCACCTGCGTTTGTCTTGGCATCGACTATCATCTGATCAAAGCGATCTCAGCCGAGTGGGTATTAAATGTAGCATGATAATACTGTTAATTTAAGTAAGACAGAATACTAATTCAGTTTTCCTTTGTCAGGCCATATCTGAAACGATTCTTATCAAGACAGGAGAAATCAGTTCAGCAGTTTTGTCCGTTTACATTGATTCGTGCAAAAAATTACCGGTAAGTCCATTTATTTTTAAAGTCTTATTTGTAGAGCTACGAAATGGTACTCCGTTAAAAAAATTGTTAGCTACTTAACAAAAAAAACTTTTAAGAGAATCTTAAGTTAGATTTATAAATCAAAGAATTAATGCTGATTTTAATACATACTGGCATTTTTTTTTAGTACGGGCAGTCTTACTATGCCTCATAAAAATTTACATATCTATGTCTATTCTGCAGAATGCCCGTGCCCAGTCCAAGCCGGACCCGTACCTGACGGTGACCGTGGGCAAGAAGACGGAGAACACGGCGGTGCAGATGCGCACCGACGACCCCGTGTACGAGATCGGATACTCGTTCCTGGTGCAGAACCCGGAGATCGACAACTTGGAGATCAAGGTAGGGTCTTGTGTGAGATAAAAAATATTAGAAGCTTTTGGAAGTAATTACCGATACATTTTGTGTGTCTATGCCGTGTTTACTTACAATCTAATGTCTTGTCTGATTTTTTTATAGCCCTTAGGGTTCTTTTCAGAAAGTCAGTAGTCTTTTACTCACTATGTTTAATTTTACTAAGAAGGCGCAATATCAATCTTATTCATTTATCGCATACTAGCTTTGCCCGCGGATAGCGTCATAATTAGAGTATTTTTTCCGCATATAATTTTTTTTTATTTTAAATATCGCATTAAAATCCCTTTGTAGTTTTAAAGATTTAAGCATAATAATAATAATAATAATAAAACTCTTTATTGCAATAAAAAGGGAAATAAAATACAAAGGATCAGTATAACCAGAATGACAAAAGGTGGCTATATCGCTTCAAGCGATTTCTTCCTAGCAAACCAGTTGTGGAAGAAGACAATAGAATAAATTGTTTGCGGTACAGAAATGCAATAAATATACTACTTTAATTAAATAAGACTACAATAATAACGAATTAAATAGAACATGATGAATACACCTAATAATAAACCTACATAAATAGTATAAACACATATTTTTACGTATACATACACATACATACATACAAATATTATACATATGAAATACACACTAATACTAATGTTATATACACATATACAAATATAAACAATTTCCTACTATTGATTATGAGTAACAATATAATTTTAACTCTGAAGAAGCAAGTGTTCGTGAAGACGCTTTTTAAATGTAAATATGCTAGGTGATGTTTGAACTGTAGTAGGCAATGAATTCCACAGTTTGACAGCTACTACTGCAAAGGATTTGCTGAGGAAATTGGTGTGATTGACAGGAATACTCAGTGTTAGCCTATTAGTGGACCGAAGATTACGGTCGTGACAATCGGAAACATATGAGAAGGAATGTTTCAAGTACCTTGGGATTTTAGGATCAAATAGGATGCGGTAGAGGAGGGAAAGAACATGAGCATTCCGGCGAAGGCGGATTGGGAGCCACTTGAGCGTCTTCCGAAATTCGGAAACATGGTCATACTTACGTAGACCAAATATGAATCGGATTGCCAGATTTTGAAGACGCTCAAGCTTGTTTAATTGCTCCTCAGTAATGTCAGTGTAGCAGACATCAGCGTAGTCGAGAATTGGAAGGAGGATGGATTGAGCTAGCACAATTTTGGTGGCAATAGGCAATAGATTTTTCAGTCTACTCAGACTACCGTTAACGGCGTACATCCTCTTGCTAACGTCACCCAGATGGGCTCTCCAGGAGAAGGTATTGTCAATTATTAACCCTAGATTTTTTACTGTCTGACTATACGGTAATATATCATTGTTTAATTGTACTGAGGGTAAATCGTCAAGATTGACTTGTTGTAGTAATTTAGAACTACCAATGATTATAACTTTGGTTTTTTTAGGGTTCACTGTAATACCGTAAGATTTACTCCACTTCGCAATAGACTGAAGGTCGATGTTTACAGCAGATATAGCAGAAGGGAGTTCACTCACAGTAGTATGTCTGTAAATTTGAAGGTCGTCTGCATACAAATGGTAGAGAGAAGAAATTTGGGAAGTAATCGAATTGATGAAAATTGAAAACAGGAGTGGGGACAGCACGCCACCTTGAGGGACGCCGGCCTCAAGAGAGACCCATGATGAAAATAAATCATCGGCACGAATGCGTTGTCGGCGCCCATACAAGTAACTGCGAAACCAGGCAATGGCAGCAGGTGAAACATTGATAGAACCTAGAACGGCCAAAAGAATGTCAAAATCGACGGTATTGAACGCATTACTAAAGTCTAAAAGTGTCATAACTGTTACTTGTCGATTCTCCATACTTAAGCGCACATCATCAGTAATATTTACTAACGCCGTGATAGTGCTATGGCCAGGCCTAAAACCAGATTGGAAGGAATTAAGTAGGTTGTTCGAGATAAGAAAGGTGTTGAGTTGTTGGTGAACAAGTTTTTCAAGGATTTTGGAAAGGAATGGGAGTAATGAAATTGGACGATAGTCAGAGTAGGACGTCGGAGAGGATTTTTTAGGGAGAGGAATGATGTTTGCGTCCTTCCATAAAGACGGAAAACAACTGGTCACAATGGTGCAATTGAAAATTTTGGTGATTACAGGTGTTAGGATATCGAGAAGTGGCAATACCATGTTTCGACTAATACAGTCAGTGCCGATAGCACTGGATGTTATGGCCGTGACGGTATTTCTCACATCATTCTCAGTAATCAAGCTGAATTCGAATGCAGGAAAGTTAGGAATTGGTAAAGAGGAAAGGTAGTCCAGGGTGGATTGTTTAATATTAACATCACGAGGAGGAGAATGGGAGAAGTGATAATTGAGGTCATTCAGGTTAATATCGGAAGCAAGGAAATTTTGTGCCTGTTTACCGATCCCAAGAGATTTAAGAAATCTCCAGACACGTTTAGGATCTGGATCGTCAACGGAAGTGTGGATATGGCGTCGCTGTGCATCTCTACACATTGTATTGCAGCGGTTTCGTAGGGTCTTGTATGTATCACGATTGCGATCATTAGGGTGTTTTTTATATCTTGACTTGGCATGATTGCGTTTAGTCATTAAATCTTTTATACTTGTAGTCAGCCATGGGGCAGGGGGGTGACGTAATTTGATCGGGCGCAAAGGAGCATGTCGATCATAGAGCTGTGTCAAGAGAAGGTTGAATTTGTCAACCTGCTGGTCAACACTATCTAACGAATTGACAGACGTCCAGTCGATATGAGCAGCATCAGAACGGAGTAGGTCTATGTTCATACCAGCAAAATTGCGCTGCAGGAGGATACGAGGTTTAGCTTTGGGAGGACGGATTTTATAGGAGAGATAGAGAAGGTCGTGATAAGAGAAAGGAGCATTGCACTGACCGTGTTTGAAAACATGATCAGGGCAGGAGACCACTCCCAGGTCGATGAGAGACGGTGAGCTATTGGGATAAAAATGTGTAGGATTGTTGTTGGACAGGAATTGCAGGTTATAGGAATCTATAAGAGAGGAAAGTTTTTTGGAGCGATAATCATCCTTGAGCAAGCAGGTGTTTAGATCACCCATAATGATGGTGTGTTCATAAATGGGGACCAGCTGCTCTAGCGTAACCTCTAAACTATCAAAATAGTTTACAGAAACAGATGGACTGTATATAACACCTATAAGGATTTTGGAGTGGGCAAGGGAAATCTCTATAAACAAATGCTCTGCTGTTTGACTGGAATTGGCATGGGAAGATACACTGACGACTGAATAGGGAATGTTGGCTTTGAGGTATATGGCAACTCCACCACCTACGCGATCAGGACGATCATTGCGCAACAAGTGGAAGCCTGGAAGGGAGTATGAGGTGGATGCCAAGGATGGTCTTAGCCAGGATTCGGAAACAAGGATTGCGTGGATATTATTATTGGAAAAAGTCGTCAGCATATCTGAATAGTGAGCCGGAATGCTTTGGGCGTTAATGTGTACGATGTTAAGGTTATTAGAACAGTCGGAAAAAACTGAATCTATGGATGAAGAAAAGGAAAGGGTACTATGAAAACTGTCGTCACTAGCCTCAGATGAACATGAATCAAAGTATTCAGAATTAATACTCATAATAATAATAAAAACCTAGCAGCAAATTATGATAAATATTAAATTATGATAAGTAATAGTAATAAAATAAAATATAATAAATAAAAAATAAATAATAAATAAATAAAAAGATATAAAATGAAATAGCTAGCTAGACACTATATATAAATGCCTACGCTGTATTACACTAAAATATACCAGCATTTTAAAATAAGGGAAAAAACTATAAGTAACAAGTTAAAATAAAATTAATAATTACAAAAAAAAAAACCTAACCAGCACAAATTAACAAAACAATAGTTAGTTACAAGAAGGGAGAAAAAAAAAAAAAACAAAATTAACAAAATGTATCATGGGCAAAGTCGGAACGCAGCCAAAAGACAACGTCAAATGTCACAGCGCGACAGTGAAATGTGGATGGGTGACAAATGACTTGACATGACAGCGAATTTTACCTAATGGCTATACAATTAATTAAAAGTAATGAAAAAAAAGAATCTAACAAATGTAATAAGAGCAAAAACAAAAAATACCATACGAGTTGTATTACAGTCAGCGTCGAGTTACTGCACGACTGCGGGTTTTGGCCGTCTTAGGCTTTTCCGCTTCAACTGGGTCTGGCACCAAGATCTGCTCGAAGTCTGCGACTGAATCCACTCTATGACGAACACCGCCCTCAGTCAAAACATAGATGGAACCATCCCGTGTCCAACATTTTGCAACGCCAAAACGCTGGCGGGCCGCCATGAAAACGTCGTGCCTGGCCTTAGTTAAGAACTCGGACAGAGTTATTCCAGTACCTTTTAAATTGGTTTTTGAAGACCATATCTTGTGCCGGGTTGCAAGATCTTTAAACTCCATAAGCACTGGCCTATGCTTGTCATTTTTTATGGGGCCTAGACGATGGCAGCGTAGCAGGTCTGATTGAGCGATGGCAGGAAACTTGTTGTTGTGAAGGGCCTTTATCACAGTCGCAGAAAGGTCAATTTTCTTATCTTCAGGGACTCCATGCACAAGAAGGATTTTGCGCCTGTTATACATTTCTAACCTGTCGCATTCTTTGGAAAGAAGCTGCACTTGTTGTTCCAAGGTTTTTACCGCAGTGAGCATGAGATTTCTGAAGTTATTAAAATCAGAAGCAAGTGTGGCCATACTTGGAGAAGGGTTAGAAGCTTTTTGGAGCTCACCCTGGAAAGACTCCATCCTTGAGTTGAACAGTTTTGCCAGGTCATCTACAGTCTGCTTCAGGGAGTCCATAGTGTTGTGGTTTTGTGCAGTTTAAAAGGAGTAAAAACGTAAGGAAATAATTGCTGGTATGACTATTAATTAGTTAGAATTATTGAACATCAAAATAAACTTTAATAAACCCTTGTTTATAATTAAATACTAAGAGCAAATTAATTGTGTATGTCTTATTTGATTCTACCCGCGAGAAGCATACCTATGAGACAGACAGAGGGAGCGACTTTGTTTTATACTATGTAG
Source organism: Emmelina monodactyla (assembly GCA_916618145.1). Taxonomy (NCBI): domain Eukaryota; kingdom Metazoa; phylum Arthropoda; class Insecta; order Lepidoptera; family Pterophoridae; genus Emmelina; species Emmelina monodactyla. The sequence continues at coordinate 5,025,437 of OU745304.1, read as the reverse complement.
TGATAAGTATAATAAAAGTATTATAAATTTAATTGTAGTCAAATAGAATGACCCCTCCATTAAGACTGGTTATAATGTTATGAGTATACTTGTATTTGTATTTTAACAACTTTTCAGTTTCAAATATTGCGTTTGTTAGGTTCTAGACCAGAAGACCGGCAGTCAGCTCGGCATTTTGACGTATGCCATCGCGTCGTTGTTGCGTCAGAAGGACCTCAGCATGATCACGCAGCCGCTCATGCTGCAGAAGTCGGGACCGGAGTCCAAGATCACTATCTCCTTGCAGCTGAGGGTAAGGCTTCGAAGATTTCGGTCTAAGCATGGTTTGGTTCTTTTTCGCGGTGAGATTACGTAAAAACTTTGGGATTACTTATGTATTGTTAAAATAAAAATGTTTGGTAATGCAATAAATAACGCACCTATTTAAATGTTCATCAACGAAAGGGTGTCTGGTGGCAGATTTATATTTTCAAACTTTAATAAAAAACGTTATGGGTTGAATTTTGAAATCGGTCGCCTGATTTAGGGGTTGGGGAGGGTGGAGGGGAGGGGTCTGAACCCCCTACAAGTAATTTTGGCTGCCGGAGTTGCGTCTAAATATTTTTTTAAAAAAATCAAAATTTCCTAAATACTTGCACAATTGCGTAAATCGGAACGTAACTTTCATGCTTTAGTACAGCTTGTCAATGTTTTTTGGTGATTAACGTGAATCGGAACGCATTTAGCTTCTTGGATGAATGATATGACAGCTCAAATGTCAAATTTGTACGTAGCTCGCGTCATTTCTTTGCTTTCGAGTATATGTGAATGTGTTCTTCCGAATACGGATACAAACAATAGTTTTGTGTTTTTTCTACGACTTGGCTACGTTTTTGGACTCTGTTTGGAAATACAATCGAGGTAATCATATTGTATTTATTAAGTGTGTCTTGTCTTACTCCGAGTTGACACAATCCGACATCAATGGGTTAGGTTATAGTCTGGCCACCGAGAGATTGCGTTTGTGACACATGCCATTAGTGTTGGGGTAAAAAACAACATTGATAAATCATTTTTCAATCAACAGAAAAAAAACTTGCTTATCTTATTTATATTTTATTTATAATACCTAGTTATAAAAATAGTTTTATGTTGTTACGAGTTAAAATCTAGGTAAAATAATAAAAAACAAAATCGAAACAGTATTGTTTTATTGTAGGAACGTAAATAATTAGATTAAAGACTAGTGGCCGCTCGCGACTCCGTTCGCGTAGAAGTCGGTTTCCCGTGGGAATGCGAAGTTTTCCCGCGGTAAAAAGGTCCCTTTATTCTTATTTTTGGTTCCTAGAACCGCTTTCGCAGCGCACGCAACGGAAGCCCTCAAGGATGAATAATTTTCCCCGTTTTTTTCCCATTTTCCATTATTTCTTCGCTCCTAATAGTTGCAGCGTGATGTTATATAGCCTAAAGCCTGCCTCGATAAATGGTCTATCCGACACAAAAATAATTTTTAAATTCGAACCAGTAGTTCCTGAGATTAGTGCGTTCAAACAAACAAACTCTTCAGCTTTATAATATTAGTATAGATACTTGTATAACGTTAATTTTGAAGCTAAGCCCAAGGTCGAAAAGAACTAGCAAGAAAATCCAACTGCTGCCTTTTTACAAACGAAACTCAAAAGCATTGTATTGGCAATAATATGGTATAAGTCTCAGCACCCGATGACCGTACTGCAGAGCCAATTCATCTATTTCATATCGAACATTTGCCGATTTATTTTCTTTCACTAACCGCAATAGTTATGCTTCAAGCATATCCATATTTACGTCGATATCATGTTTTTATAACCAAGCTACTTATTCTGCTTTTTTATTAGAAATTGATTGATAACTTTAAAATTGACTGATATTTTTAGCACATCCCTACGAAAATATGATGTTGTTTACATTTTTAAAAATACATATTTTATCAGTAATTATTACCCTTACAGTAAGCCATCAGTTATAAAATTTAAAATCAGTGTGTTTTAATATCATTTTATTGCTTATTATTTGTTTGTAGGGTCAAAATAGACGACTTTTTTTTTGTTTGTTTTCGTAGACGGCCTTTCAAAGTTACCTCGTTATGTCAAACACAATGTGTCAGGAACGCATTCTCTCGGTGGCCGGACAATAGTTAGGTTACTGTTTTTGAACTGCCAGAAAAAGGAGTCCCGCTAAGCGGGACTCCGTTGACTCATGATTGAAGCGAGTTTTTATACGTATAAATTGGCAACTAAAGGTCGCCATATTGAGTGCTACTGGGTTTAAAAATTTTTTTTTTTCCGGCGGCTGAAAATGGTCAGGGGGGGTTCAGACGCCTCCCCCCCACCCCCCCCCAACCCCACACAACCCCTAAATCAGGTGACCGATTTCAAAATTTTAACCAGTATGTCATCCAAATGTCTTCCGTCGAGTTGAACACATTGTTCAAAACGAAGCCTTGTTTTCTGCGCCATACGTTGCACGCCACGCCATGCGTGGATAAGGCACACCAAACAGTTACCCAGAGGCAATGCAATGGTTTTTGATGTTTCAACCGAGGATTATGTGTTCTTGGAGACCAGTACCGACAGTTTTGCTTGTTGACGCGGCCGTTAAAGTGAAAATGAGCCTTGTCGCTTCAAAAAATGGGATTTTCATTGCAAAAACGCTCCAACATCGTTTCACAAAGTTTTTGCTTAAATCATAATCACTTTCTTTCAGTTTTTGGAAGATCTGAATTTTAAAAGGATGGAACTTCAGATCATTTCTTGAAATTTCGTGAATAATCGCTCTTGGAAGTCCTAGTGCGGCTGCTCTTTTCCAAATTGAAAGTCGCGGATTTTCACGTAAACTGCTTTCAACAAGTTCAATGTTTTCGGGAGTCCTTGAAGATCGACTAGGCCCTGGCCGTGGGACATTCATAGCCGAAGCAGTTGTACGGAATCTCTGCACCCACGAACGAATTAAATTTACACTCGGGCCATCACTTAATCGCCGAATATCATACTTTGAGCAAAATTGTCGACGAGCAACAACGTAAGAATCCTTACTTTTAAAAATGACTCGATAGCGATCGCGCGATGCTCACTTGACCTCTGCGACATTGTGATTGACAAATCCGCACGATCAGTTATTCCAACGGCGCCAACCTACCCCCGCACCGTTTATTACTTTTTAAAATAATCGTGTTTGAAAATATAAATCTGCCACCAGACACCCTGTACAAAAACACAATTTATAAACCATTTGTGTTTTGACATAAGGATAATTACAATTTATAAATGCATACATCTCATGGAACTTAAAATCGTTTTAGATTTTGAAAGAAGCTATAAAAGAAGAGGAAGAAGAAGAGCTGCCTCCCACGCCCCCCGCCCCCACACCCTCCGCACCCCCCGCACCACCCGCCGAAGTTAATACTCAGAGTGTACCAGAAAAACCCACTATTGAAGAACCTGGTAAGATTTGATTGTATTGACAAATTTGAGGTCTTTGCAAAATATTAAAATTTATAAAACCTACAGCAGCAACAAATGGAGAATTAAAAAATCTGGATGATAGCACTACTGTGACAGACAGCTCGTCCCAACAGTCTGTGCCGGTCGAACAGATCATCAAGGAAGTTGGTAAGTCTTGCAAAATGATTCATTTTACTCCTTGATCTTTTTCGAGTAAATTTTGTGATTGTTATCTATACAATATCTATACTAATATTATAAAGCTGAAGAGTTTGTTTGTTTGTTTGTTTGTTTGAACGCGCTAATCTCAGGAACTACTGGTTCGAATTTAAAAATTCTTTTTGTGTTGAATAGACCATTTATCGAGGCAGGCTTTAGGCTATATAACATCACGCTGCAACTATTAGGAGCGAAGATATAATGGAAAATATGAAAAAAACGGGGAAAATTATTCATCCTTGAGGGCTTCCGTTGCGTGCGCTGCGAAAACGGTTCTAGATACCAAAAATATATGTATGAAAGAATTAAGGGAACTTTTAACTGCGGGTAAACTTCACATTCCCACGGGAAACCGACTTCTACGCGAACGGAGTCGCGAGCGGCCACTAGTATATATATACAGGGTGTTTGCAGGTTGAGTAGCCAAATGAAAATGGTGGATAGGTGAGGTTATTAGCTATTTACTTCCACTTATTAAATTTCATTTTGGTTCAAGTTTTAGAATTTATTCGATTTTTAAGATTTTCTTAAGAAAATCCCCGATTTTGTCATTAAAAGTCCAATATAATTTTTATTTACTGTCGGAACCAAACGAAAATAGTTTTAATTTAAAGCCTAATACTGTTTTATTCAGATGAAATCATAAATTAACACAAATCATCTCATATAAAGTTACAGTGGGTTCATAAACTTCGCGGAACCAGTGGGAAAAAAATGTTCAGTCAACTTTGCTACGAAAAAAAATTAAAAAATATGAGAGTTTGAAAATTTCATTTGCTTTTAAAAACTTCTACATTTAATACACTTTATAATGATATGCTACATGTAACATAAATAATAAGAAATCTCAACAGAAATAGTAAGTTAGTCCTCAAAGACGCCTGGTAAGGAAGGTACAAACCCGTTAAACTACGTATGTAGTTAAAAACTTCGGTCTCATTCTAACAAAGCTATGCCTATTGGGTTATCTATTTTGTCACTAGGCAACACTTATCTTGTTTGCGACCTCATGTATAAAAAAATGTTTTTATTTTCTGACTGAAGATTGTTGTTGGCCCATATGAAAACTTTATAGCTTCACCGAACTATGCGACCACTAAGGCCCCCTAGTTGGATTCAGACCTCAGTTCAGGGCGTCTCGATCATTTCCACTACACTGTTTCCCTTAGGGGCCTCTCTCTGAGAAGACCCAGCAAGAAACTCAACGGGGGTCGGATCTGATAGTCGAGGAAACCGGATGTTGAATGCCGCACCTGCTGGTTGGAGCGGTGTATTTATAGGGAAGATTTAAAGCTATTACAACTATCGTGTCCACCGGGCCGGCGCGGCAGCGGGCGCGGGCTGGAGGAAGCAGATTGTTTCTTACGGTAATCTTTTGACGTTTGACGTTCGTTTGACGATTGTGATTGGTCGCCTCTTGCGAGGGTCGCAAAGAGCGGATGGTTGGGGTGGTGAGGGGCGGAGTAAAATAAACTCCTAGATTCAGTCTCCGTGAACCGGTTCTACATGACTTGCAGCTGGTGAAATGATATTTGCTTGCATGCGAAAAGACCACGCTACCGTTGGCTATGACTAGACAGACGAAAGTCAGATAGATAATAGCTTATTTTCAAGTGACATCTTTCACCAGCAAATTAAAAAAAAAAACAAAAAAAACTTGTAAAATGAGATTTTCTTGCATGCGCAAAGGCCACGCTACCGTTGGTCATGACTTTTTTCAAGCAACATTTTACTCCGACTGTAGAAAAGCTTAGGTCACCGAGAATCTGCGCTGAGCGGAGTTAAACATGTGAAATAGTAGAATCCTCTTCTATTCGAGGCAAGAAAAGTGAAGAGGGAGTCGAATGAGATAACACAATAGGCATAGTTTTGTAAGAATGAGACAAAAGTTTTTAACTACATACGTAGTTTAACGGGTTTGTACCTTCCTTACCAGGCGTCTTTGAGGATTAACTTACTATTTCTGTTGAGATTTCTAATTATCTATGTTACATGTGGCATATCATTATAATGTGTATTAAATGTAGAAGTTTTTAAAAGCAAATGAAATCTTGATACTCTCATATTTTTTTATTTTTTTTCATAGCAAAGTTGACTGAACATTTTTTTCCCACTGGTTCCGCGAAGTTTATGAACCCACTGTAACTTTATTTGAGATGATTTGTATTAATTTATGATTTCATCTGAATAAAACAGTATTAGGCTTTAAATTAAAACTATTTTCGTTTGGTTCCGACAGTAAATAAAAATTATATTGGACTTTTAATGACAAAATCGGGGATTTTCTTAAGAAAATCTTAAAAATCGAATAAATTCTAAAACTTGAACCAAAATGCAATTTAATAAGTGGAAGTAAATAGCTAATAGCCTCACCTATCCACCATTTTCATTTGGCTACTCAACCTCCAAACACCCTGTATATATGTTATGATTTTCAGATGTACCCCAAGAGTCGTCCTCGCCGCCGTCTGGCCGAGATTCACCCAAACTCATACACCGAACGTCCTTCAACACTACGTAAATATTAATGCAATAATTACCTTACCCACATGTTGTAGGCAACGTATTAATGTCTGTGTGTTGTTTTAGTTCGGCGGGTGAGGCAGGTTTAGGCCGCATACTTCTGTCACTGCGATACAGCTATCAAAACCAGACGTTGTTTGTTGTTGTTCACAAAGTTATGTAAGTAAATTGGCTTAAACTTGTACACGACTTTATCATACGTAAAGTATAAATTAATTGGTGTTATGGTACAGGAATATTCCTCTGAAAGACCCGTCCAATGTGCCCGATCCGTATGTGAAGTTGTACTTACTGCCTGGCAGATCTAAGGATACGAAACGGAAAACTATGGTGAGTGAGAATTTAGACCCTTAGGAATATATGCATTTCGTGTAAAAAGGCAAAATTTAGAGTGCTTTATTTTAAGGGTCTTACTTTGTTATGTTACCCCTTTATTAATGTTTGGCTCTGTCAGTTACGTAGAATTGACAAGCACAAAACATAGTTTAACTTATAACAAGTTTAATCTCTGTTTCATAATAAGACGCCTATAGTTTTAGATTTAGTGGATATACATACAATAATAAACAGTTTTCAACTTAGGGCTCCCGCACACGGGCCACAGGCCACAGCCACAAAACGCCGCCACTGGCATATTTTCATACATTTTGTTAAGCCGCGTGTGGCCGCCACCGGCGTCAACCGTGTGCGGCGAGTCCATATAAAATTTATGAAAATAACAGGAAATATGCCAGTGGCGGCGTTTTGTGGCCCGTGGCCTGTGGCCAGTGTGCGGCAGCCCTTAGTTCTATACTAGTGGCTGCCTGCGACTCCATTCGCGTGGAAGTCGGTTTCCCGTTATTCTAATGTACAACCTATATTACTGTAAAGTTTCATCAAAATCCGTCCATTAGTTTTTTTACGTGAAAGAGTAACAAACATCCATACAACGTCTTAGATTTACGCGATTATTATTACTTGAAATTAAACTAATTTTAACTTTACTCTATGAAGACGTCAAACATCTCAGTCTACCCGTGACCACGGCATTTGCAAAAATGCCGAAACGTCGGAAAATCAAAAATAATAAAATAAACGCGTAAAACCCGTTAAATTGAGTTTAATTTCAAGTAACATCCATACATCCATATTCACAAACTTTCACATTTATAATAAGTGGCCGCTCGCGACTCCGTTCCCGTGGAAGTCGGTTCCGGTGGGAATGAGATGTTTTCCCGCGGTAAAAAGTATCCTATGTGTTATTCGGATGTATAACCTAAATTACTGCAAAGTTTCATCCAAATCCATCCAGTAGTTTTTACGTGAAAGAGTACCAAACATCCATCCATACTCACAAACTTTCACATTTATAATATTAGTAGGTTTATAAATATAAGCTATTGATTGGGTCAGGTGGTGAAAGACAACTGCATGCCGGAGTACGACGAGCAGTTCGAGTGGTCGATCCCGCTCGCGGAGCTGCACTCGCGCCACCTCGAGGTCACCGTGGCCACGCACAAGGGGTTCCTCGGAGGCAGCCCCGTCATAGGACAGGTAATTAGAATACATAAAATGCGGGACTGAAGCTAGATGCCATAAATCCCAATGACTTACTTAAGATTATATTTGTTTGAAGCTTAAGCCAACAGTGACCTAGCTAGCTTTGCAAAACACTTGGCTTAATATGAAAGAAATAGTATTTTAATTGAATTAAGGAAGAAATATATATATCACTAACCGCCCGCGACTCCGTTCGCGTGGAAGTCGGTTTCCCGTGGGAATGAGAAGTTTTCCCGCGGTAAAAAGTACCCTATGTGTTATTCTGATGTATAACCTATATTACTGCAAAGTTTCATCCAAATCCGTCCAGTACTTTTTACGTGAAAGAGTAACAAACATCCATACGTCCTCACAAACTTTCACATTTATAATATTAAGTAGTAGGATTGCCCCTGCGCCATTAGCTGATGACGCGTTGAACACAAACGCGAATATCACTTTTAAGAAAGAAAAAAAATGTTTTTATTCTGGTGGTGAATTTAGTTACTGTTCAGGAACATCAATACATGAACAGACTGCAGATAGTTTTTTGATTTGTTACCACAAAAAACATCATTGGCAGCAAGTATGAAGACACTTAAGCGTGGACATGAATGAATGTAGAAAATCTAAATCACTATATTGTCTTTTTTTCGTTTACAGGTTATTGTTCATCTAAATATGTACGACTTCAGGGAAGCTAAAACTGTATGGTTTGATCTTATGCCAGAATCCTTAAGAGACTAGTCCAATGTTATATTTACTCATGTTTAATTATGTGTTAAAAAGCTTTTTTGTTTTAATCACGAACGCCTTATAAGATCTGAATGTATAACTTGTTATGAAATTGAGATTTTTAAATGTAAATGCTGCCATGCTGATTATGTCATGTCTTATGAACAGTCTATTGTAATGCATGACTTGTTTTCAAGTTTCAAATGTTATTGTGTAGGTATTTGATTACTTACTTATTCTGTTTTGATGTTACATGTGTACTAACATTGGTTATTTGCTTGCAAGAAAATCCATGTTTATAAGAATATTTTTTACAACATGATAGCCTATTTTTTTTTTATTAAATTTAAAACCTAATGTAAAACCATTCACTCATATATTGATTATAATGTACGAAAACGCTATGAAATATCAATTATTTATAATTATAAGCTCTTGCAATATGTGTTACAAATAATTTGAAAACGCTTAGGGGTCCTCATCCTATATTTTGTTTATTTTGAGATTTAAAACCTATGAACTTTGCATTTTTAATAAATAATACTTTCAATAAATAGTGTATTTTGTTACTTTATATGAATGTTTTTATTATTACAAACTAAAATTACAGTATAAATCTTTTATTTCCCTTATAAATAACATATCATCACACTTCTCAAACCAGTCATACTTAAAAAAAAACAATGGCCAGATGAAGTCACCATCACAAGCAGTAACTGATTCTGTATGTTATTTTCAATGTACAAATTATATTCAATAATAATATAGTATTATTGTGAAAAACAGGAGAGGGTTATTCTTCAAAATAATCGCAAATGCAAGTGACTTCAGTGGCCATAAAAGTCTCAGCGATCTAAAGTATTGGGGGTAATTTTCTGACCAATGATTTTTCCATAACCACCACGGCCACCATCATAGTCTGTGCGATATTCATCTCGAACCTGCAAAATATTGCAAACTTGTGATGTATAAGAATATTATCAATTGATATGACATTGAACTTTTAATTACAAAAAAGTCAAATTGTGAAATTGATTAAAAGAAATGTTCTAGAAAAAAAAATGGAAACATTGAAAATTGCACTAGTCATGATTTTTTTAAATAATGTGGTATCCATTCGAATTTGTTTCAGAGTGATGAGAACTGGACTATACATGTGTGAAGTAAACTAAAAAACAACTTATTTTGTATATGACCACAATTTTTTGATCTTTAGTAAAACACATTTACCTGACCACCAGTTTTGCCGCGACCATACTGTCGTCCTTCAATAAAACCAGCGTCCCAGTCACATCTGATAATTCTATCATCTAATCTTGTCCCATTTATATATCTATAAAGCAAGAAAGAATCACATCAGGCTTCCTTCAATTATACACCACAGCATGTTTTAATAAATATCATAGTTAAATTTACCTCATGCAATTTTCGGAGTCAGGTCTTGTGTAATATTCTACGAAGCAAAATCCGCATGGAGTCTTTTTGTATTTGTCTAAACCCATTATAACCCGTCTGATATCTCCACATTTTGAAAACAGATCATATATTTGCTCTTCTGTTGTATAGAAGGATAAATTACCGATGTATAGTGTAGATGATAGTTTCAGTAGTTTTTCTTGTTCGCTTCTTGTACCCTGTAATGTTAAAAATAAGTTTAAATATAAAGAGTTTCGCACTAAAGAAACACACAACCACTTCTGTGGTTACCTTAAAATGTTGATCACGATAAGAGCTGATCTCGACAGAAGAGTTCATCGAATCGTAGGATCTCTTCATGATTTAGTATTTTAATCCGTTTAAAGGGCCAATTTCGTAATTCTTATTTAATAAAATTAGTGAAATCGCAACATAAACACAAATCTACGCTACCTGGCAACCATAGACTAAAATGATACATAAAAAATGACAGTTTGCTTGGATTAGTGTTGGGACTGTCGTCGTGTTTCACTGGGTCGACTTGCTATTCTCATTACCAACACTCAGTTAAATCGAGAATTACATAAAAAGAAAATCGAATACCTAGTTTAAAATAAATATTAACCAAAATTAAACTACTCAGTTGGATTCAATCGAGCATCACTTCTCGCCGACATTATTGCCTCTCTTAATTACTTAAATTAAAGCACAGAAATACCTACTCAAGCAAATGAGTGACTCACCAATAAAACTGAAAAATAAGACGTTTTAAATTCTTAATATTTACGACATAACAATCTTAGTATTTATTTTCTTACTAGCTGATTTACTACCTTTTGATCCAAAAATATCTGGCGTCCAGTATTGTCCAGTATGAGTTGTTCAGATAAGTAGGTAGACGTTGAATTTCTGCGGGATATCTCTCGCTTGCGGCACGTAGTTTTAGGTTTGTTAGAAAGTACTTTCCCTGTATACTTTTGGTACACAAACGTGTCTGTCGTCCAGTAACCCAAACCCATTATAAACGCTCCCTATAACTGAAAATATGATTACTATTAGGTTTTCGCTGACAGCTTTGCATACGTTAACTTACAGCCATAAGGTAAATGCTCGATCGGTCAGGACGTGGCCCGGCAGAAGCAAAAGCAGTTTGTCTATCTTCACTAAAATGAGTTCACAGTCAGTTCTTGCTCACGCAAGTTATCTACCGACCGAGGTGGCCTTGATCGGAATACGTCTGAGGTTGCTTCGCGAGGGGTGCGCTTGGGATACCTCCTCGTGCGGCCGTTCTCTTTCCTGCTCTCCGGAATGCTAAGTAGTGTTCCACAGGGCAGGGAAGGGGGTTCGGCCCGGTGCACCCTGGGCGTCCCGTAATCGTGTTCAAGCCTTAGGTGCATTGTTGCGGGATGGTGAAATTCCGCAGGAGCTGGTCGTGAGGTAGGCCCGCGTTGCATAGATTTATAAAGCACCGCGACCGCATTGCTTGATACGCGCTGCCGCCGCGAGGCAATCTGTGACAAACTTTTTGCGAAGACCTTTAGACAACAGCGTTAAGTTTAGTAGTTTTTCAACTACCTATGCAGAAACGTTTTCAGCTCTAGTTTGATATCTAAAAAAATACTATAGAATAGTTCAGACCATTGGCTCAATGCAGTTCGTTTTAACTAGTCCTTACTAAAGACTGTAAGTATTTAAATATAAGTAATTATTAAACTAATAAGCTAAAACTCATTTTTAAACAATTACTAATTTTATTAAAACTTCAAACATTCAAACTTTAAATACTTACCTACTTACGTACCTAAGACAATCTTTTTTTAGATATCTGCCTTTTAATCCGCTATTTAATTAATATTGTTGATATCGAACTTTACCTCATGTGTAGAATGTTTCCTACTTACTTTTATTTATATTTATACCTTAATTCAATTTCATTGACAAAAATCACCTAAAGGAGTGGCGCGCTCCTCCCTCAGCCCTCGAATTTCATAACGAGGTGATTTAAAAAGAGTGATTAAAAATGATTTTCCTACATTTTTATTTAAATAAATAAAATAAATGTCATAACTAACATACCAAATATGTAGACCTTAGCTTAGCATAAACTTATAGGTACTATTTGTACCACACAATGGACTAGGGGAGAACTTTATACCCAGATACGAGCCAGGGGCTGTTTATTTTTCTCGGTATGCTATTGAATTAAGTACCATTGAGAAGGTATAATCAAAAGGCACAATTTAAGAGGAAATTTTTTTTAAGGAACGACAAATTAAAAAAAGGACAAATAAAAAAAAAGTAAGTTAGTACCTACTCATAAAAAAATTGATATCATTGAAATTAATGCCTTTTCTCTTAGCCTGTACGTTTTGCGTACCTACCTACTTAAGACTTGTTAATACAATACTTACGCTACTTAAACTTAATTTTGATTCATATTTTTTGCATAAGTTCAAGACTTGGTTCAAAAAATTACAATTAGGCAATTTAAATAAGTAAAAGAAAACGACTGTTGTTTATTATAATAATCCTATTTAAGTTGTATGTTTCAGTTATTGTATTAAAAATATCTACTTAGGTATATTTAGTATGTTTATGCTTTACGCCAACCTGCTTCAATTTTATAATATGAACTCTTTCACTGCTGGATTTGCCTGGAAGAAACCGCTTACTAGCGATATGGCCGCCTAGATTTATTTTTATTTTTAACCTATAATATAATTAACCATTTCCGGTGTATAATAAAGAATTAAATAAATAAGGTATCAAAAAAATAGGTAAGTCTTCCGAAAGACTAAGCAGTTAAAGCAGACAAAGATAATTACCTAAATTATCTTTGTCCTTAAAAGCACCATATCTCACTATGGAAAAGAATCTAAAAAATGAAACCCCCTTTGTAACTAGATTATTTATTTATTAACATTTCATTTTGTATTTACACAGTTATAATATAAAAATCACCATTTCTTCAAAATCAAAGATACTTACAGTCAAAGGTTATTAAATAGAGCAGGTAGGTACAATCGCTTTACGTTAGTACCTATATTAAATAAACATTTTTTTTCGATTGTTGACTTATATACCTGTTTTTTAAAATTTGCTTCGGAGAATAAACTAATATTACTTTAGGTACGCAATTTACACAATAACAGCGTAGGAAGGCACTGACCGACTGAAGCAGGCCAAATTCATGTCTTAACCAAAATATGCTAGATCAAGCTAAAATTAACTTTGATTACAATTTGCAACGATAATAATAGCAAAAGCGAAGTTTTTTAACTTGTGTTAGATCCTTCGAAAACTCTGTGCGCGATGTTTTAGTTCAATTATAAATTAACCTCATAACGTTCCTGCGTAGCACTGTTATGCGTTTAATTGATACCAATAGGTATTTAAAAATGTGAAACATAAAAATAAATAGCGTGCGTTGATATTACATTAAAACTCTTCACTTAACGCTCTGCATGCGAACCCGTTTATCATACAAGATAGCATTTTTTTTGAGTATAAATTCTTCGAAATATCACTGAGTTATCTATAGGTAATGGCATTGTCTTTTGTTAACAGGTTTTTTGCGCATGGCAGCACGCACAGCTTCCACGAAAACTTCGTCTAAGTTTTCACGTTCTAACGCAGAACACTCCACCAGCTGGGCCGCTCTGGAAAAAAAAAGAAATTTATAATATAAATATGCACGGAACTCTCAAATAAATATAATGTTACACAATTGATAGTCTATCCTTAAAATATACAATTCTTAAAGAAACAAGAATTGGGTTCTAAGTTTCATGCCTATCGTTCACCAATAAATTGACTAAAATGAAGACGATTTCAATAAAAAAAGTTCTACAATAAATTATAAGCGTCCAGTGAAAGTTCAATTTGATTTACAGAAAATACACATATGATAATTAATTATGATATGATCTAATATATACAGGTAATGCGATACATTCCTTCTAAGAGGTTAAAGTAGAGCTTATTTGCAGTCAATTAAGGCATAATATGCTATGTCCGAAATTTGTTTATTTCTGAGATATGCAACATTAAAGATTTTTTATAAAAAAGAACCATTTTTGAAGTTCAAATGAATCCTTTTAGTGAAAAATTCCAAAATTGAGTTTTATGTTTTGTTGTTTTATGGTAGCTTGATAACTAAAATTACATTTTAGATTTAAATTTGCTAAAAATAATAGTCCCTATTTTAGAAAAATTCAAGAAACCAAGAACAACTTTAAAAAAAAGTTAAGTCTTATGGCTATAAAAAGCGATTTTCTAAAAAAAAGTCCAAATAATGTTGCGTACAAATTACATAAAAAACTTTCCCAATTCATAAGCTATTCAAAAAGGTACATTTGTCATACTAAAACTAAGTATTTGATTGACAACTCTACTAATAAAAGAAGTGACCTCTCTCTCTTAGAACGCCTCTACTTTGTAGTTACAGCACACTTTTGCAGTGTTTTCGTTGGTTGATGTCACCGTTTTGCACAGGGTTAATGCAATAACATTAAAGTCTGCCGTTAAATAAATAAATTTTGTAATAAGCCAAAGCTTCAAGTGTGCAGCCTGTGCAGTCAAATAGAAAAAAATGTGTTAAGCGCGAAAAAAGTAACCTCTATTAAAAGAAAACTAACTGCATATTTTCATTAACAACTCTTGAAATGGTATCATTTAAGATCCTTGCCTTCGAAGACTTTTTGTAGCGATGCTGTCGCGCGTTAAGTAAACGCATGTTAGTCGAATTTACAACGCGCTACATTATTGCAACTGTATCGATGTAAAGACAATACTAATGCATCGCGACTGAATCGTGGCTATGAAGGCACACAGTCAGCGACTGCTAGTCTACGATATCGATGCGAACGCACGACAGCATCGCTACAAAAAATTGCTGTGGGCGAGGGCCTTTTGTAATGAAGAATACTCAGACATTCTTCTTATTTACGTATTATGTAACGGCAACGCTGCTACAGCAAAAGAAGTACTTGTTGCGTTTCCGTAATCGACGTGTGTCAAACGTTAGAGTGTTTTTGGGGACGTATCTCAGAAAAATAAAGCTTGTATCCGCCCGAACAAGTGAATCTAGTAGACCTCGAGTTTGGCGAAGTAGACGAAAAAATGATAGATGTTTTTCGCAGAAATCTAGCAACCACCACAAGAGCTGGCGACATCGACCAAATAAAAAACATCAATAGTGTAGTGATTAATGAAAAAGATGTAGTTAGCTTTCTTCCTTTTAATAGAAGTAACTTTTTCCGCACTCAGCATACTCTTTTTTTCTAATTCTAATTAACCGCAAAAGCTACACACTTGAAGGTTTGGCTTTTCAAAAAAAATATTTATTTAACGGCAGATCTTAAATGTTATTGCATTATCCCTGTGCAAGACGTCGACATCAATAAAAGAAAACACTGCAAAAGTGCGCGGTAACCACAAAGTAGAGGCGTTCTAAGAGAGAGGTTACTTCTTTTATTAGTAGAGTTGTCAATCAAATACTTAGTTTAAGTATGACAAATGTACCTTTTTGAATAACTTATGAATTGGGGAAGTTTTTCATGTAATTTGTACGCAACATTATTTGGACTTTTTTTTAGAAAATCGCTTCTATTGCCATAAGATTTAACTTTTTTTTAAAGTTGTTCTTGGTTTCTTGACTTTTTCTAAAATAAGGACGATTATTTTTAGCAAATTTGAATCTGAAATATCATTTTAGTTATCAAGCTACCATAAAACAAAAAACATTAAACTCAATTTTGAATTTTTACTAAAAGGATTCATTTGAACTTAGAAAATAACGTTTTTTATAAAAAATCTTAAATGTTGCATATCTCAGAAATTAACAAATTTCGGACATGGCATATTATGCCTCAATTGACTGCAAATAAGCTCTACTTTAACCTCTTAGAAGGAATGTATCGCATTACCAATCACCCTGTAGATATTTTTATATAAGGAGACAAATGATCAGTTGGGACACTGGACGCTTAGCGGTCAACAAGGCCTTTAATATAAATTCCTGCAGCGAGCGTCTAAATACAGGAACGTCATTGACTCTACTTTAGAGAGTTAAAATGTTGGGTCTAGAAAAAAAAAATTTGAAATGGTAGGACAGTCGTTTCAACGCAATTTGGCTTTACGGACTCTTATACCAGAAAGGCCACGGAGTGCCTACGGTGTATGTGCATACAAGGATAAGTGTTAAAAAAATTCAATAACCCTTTATGGTCAGCAGTTAAGCCTAGTAGTCCACAAATCTACTTTAAAAAGCTTAAAAACATAAAATCTGTAATAAATTTGGCCCATTCCTGGGCTGGTATTATTAATATTATCTGAGTATGCAGTGCTATCAGCCCGAGATAAGGGCTGATAGTCCGCACAGCAGCCAGCGCAAGCGCACGATAACATATCACTTTTCACTTGTAACACATTGTCATAAACAGTTGACATATATCATATATCGATACCGCAGAGCAACGGAATCGCACACGCACAAAACAATACAATAACTTTTATAGGGATAGGAGCCTTACTTAATTTTTTTCTTGAGTTTCTTTCCTTCTTGCGTTGTAATAACCGCTTTTCCCTTTGACCTTAAATCTGACTTAGTCGCTGAAAACAATAAAAACGAAAGTTAAGAGGTGCCTCAGGTTACTAATTGTACTTAAGAAGTTTCAGTTCCATTACATTTTGTAGAATATTGAAATTTTGGTAGTCAGTTCGAGTTACTTAATCACAAAATTATGACACAAGAACGACTGACATTGTAAACATAATTTTTACCCAATCGTTTAACCAAATAGGTAAATTGAGATGAACTTGTAGTTTCACTTCCCCTAACATTCTCTTAAATAGTATGTTTTCGTTAGAGATTTAACTTAATTATTTATAATTATTAAATCATAAACTAACCAATTAATACTGTTGGTACAGTAGCACAGAAGTGTTTTAGTTCTGGATACCATTTGTGTACCACGTTCTCATATGAAGATCGGCTGCCCACCGAGTAGCACACGAGGAAACAGTCCGTCTGGAAAATATTGAAGATTTATTTTATTTACAAGGATTATGCCTAATTTGGTTAGAAACCAACATGTGTGCACTCTACAATAGATAACTACAGGATGTTATTTATATCTATAATTACCTATTTATGTAATAGACGTGATTTATTTTCATAATATCCTACTTTCATTGCGGCGTTGATATATTTTGTACAAGGCCTTTACTTTTTCCGTTTGAGAAGGTTTATTTAACATGATATAAAAATATTCTTCTACTAAATTTCGGTCTCTGAAGATGAACGTTTATTTATTCAGGCCTGAATCTACATAGAGACTTGGCTTGGCTACTTAACAAACATAACTCGCACACCTAACATGTAGTCTGTAGTTGATGCATTTAGCGCTAATGTATGTAGGTGTCCATTGTTTATTTGCACATCCGGTCAGGAAGACTAGAACATAATAGTTCATCCCACGCAGATACCTTAGTTGATTCATACAAACCTAGGCTTCGTTCACGGAAAACACTAACTTCTCTTCAAACTTTTGACCGACAAGTCAAGTAGGCATTGGGAAAGATAACGATCGATTTTTGACTTATTTGTAAAACAAAACACTTTGGTACTACCAGAACATTTCCTAATGCTACGCTTAATCTGACAGAATTTAACAATGCCCAGATTTACTCTTAGGTAAAGGTATATTATATTTGTATCCTCCTAGATAAGTCACATCACTGCCTACAGTCGGCCGCATAAGTCGCTGAACAGAATCAAAAAATCAAAACAACTGAACCACAGATAGCAACTTACGAAACAAAAAGTTGTTATGCTTAGTATGGACGTTTTTATTAACTTTAATTTTGTTTGCGCTCTAACCCCGACAAATACGCAAAAAGAAATTCTGAATATCTTTAGCGACTTTTGTGGCCAACTGTATCTTTATTGGCGTTAAAATACTTACTTAGTGCTCCGTGATGTCAAGAATTCGTAAACCGATGTGAGTAATCAAATAAATTGGACACTAATTGCTACATCCGTATTTTAGACCTATTGGTTTTAAAGATTAGTACGTAACTTATATACAAGCAACTACCACTTTTAAAAACGAATTGTTTCTAAACGAACTTTATTTTATATTATTAAAAAAAAAACAGAGTTAGCTCACATCCTTATACGATAGCGGTCTCAGGCGTTCGTAGTCTTCTTGGCCAGCTGTGTCCCACAGTGCCATTTCTATTTCTTCTCCGTCCAAGTTTATATATCCCACATAGTTGTCAAATCTGCAATTGTTACATATCTATTTAGTATTTTTTGCATTGTATTTGCTCTCAGCTTACATAGTACCTACTGTTTGTACGAGTAGGTACATACCTAAGTCAGACTTCCGTGTCTCGTAATTTTACATGTTTACACATTCTTATATAGAAAAAAAAACATATAGGTATATATACCTAAGGGATATAAATATATTGTTTCTAGACCATCGTAGAATAACAAAAGTTTAGCGGTCATTGACTGTGCAAATCACGTAGGGCCTTGGGTGTTTGTATGGTCGCATAAGTCGCATTGCTGGCTTGCGAGGAAACGGTCGTTCTGGCATCTGCCCCACGAGTTTGGTTTCATTAGGAAACAGAACCATCAACAATACAACAATGACGGCATTTGAATTAACAAGTACATTGCAATTCTTGCCATGTATTCGAACCTTAATGTGTGTAATTAGATGCTTACAGTTGCCTAAATTATCATCCGCCTTCTCATGTTAGTATTTAAATAATCCGTCTTTTATTACGTTAGATAGTATGCCTGTTAAGGTTGGAGAAAAATTCAAGGAAAACCATCAATGACATTTATCATTTTCAATCATAAATAAGTTACGTTATGTTTAGAATGAGTTGCAACTTAATTCTACGAGTAAATAATAGGTAGGTACTTAATTAATTGTGACCATTTATTATCTAGCCGGGAATTCGGTAGGTAGGTACTATTTACCTGTTCGTTATTGTTTAAATTGGATGACCAAATATTTTACCATAAAGCATTAATTCGAAGGAGAAGCCAACCATGTACTAAGAATAGATGATAACATTCTGAATCATTGATTTAAAAATTATACACTGTTAAATGTTTACTTAGTGAGGTCATATGGGCAGGAAAACCAGTCGTATCGTGAGCTCTGCTGTCATAAAATGAAACAAATTATAATAAATATAATAATTTAAAAATATTTCGTTCTATTAAGCCGTAACATAAACCGTTATTTAAGTTAATTTTGCGTATCGGCCTCACGTCTGCGTTCTAGTGACTGCAACCTCCAAAATGTGGCCACAGAAATATTTACCATATACTTACACAGTAGGTACATACTCCTCCGGAAATTCATTGCGCGTGTACACGTAGAGCAGGCAAGTCTTGCCTACCATACCGTCTCCGACCACTGTTATCTTTCGTCTTTTTGTCGTGCCCATTGTGACTGCTGTTACATTCAACAAATCGTCAGACAAACAATACGAATAACACTGTATATTATTCCCAACACTTAACACAGTCACTATTGCGGTCTTATCAAATATTAGCACTGAATTGTTCGGCTAGTAAGGTGAATTGGTCCTTGAAACTGTTATCATTTAGTGATG
Source organism: Emmelina monodactyla (assembly GCA_916618145.1). Lineage (NCBI taxonomy): Eukaryota > Metazoa > Arthropoda > Insecta > Lepidoptera > Pterophoridae > Emmelina > Emmelina monodactyla. Next base: position 5,005,923 of record OU745304.1, on the reverse strand, counting down.
TAATGATCTTATCAATCTCAAAGGTGTAGTGATATCGCGTAGCCAGTTTCGCGGCTAAATCGGCGCGCGCGCACTCTCGGACACTTAATGGTCGAATGATTCACAGTTGACGCTACAACTGAGTTATGATGACGAGTTGTATTGGCGCGAGTTGTAGCGTACTCTATTAGCCCGACCTGACCGGCGCGACAGAGTGCCGAACCTTAGCTAAATGCACGTAATTAACACCGAACAGTCGCCACCCAAGAGAATATTATCACCACGTCGCCACTACTTAATTTTCTATCCATTAACGGACGTCGTTATTATCTTAAACAAAATTCGATAAATGACCATTAAAAAGTATTAAGCTATAAGGTACTTTGCAACGACTTAGTAATTAACCAGTGGAGTAAATAACTTTAATGGAAAACATAAGGCTTTCTAAGAAACCTTACTAAATATGTTGATTTATATAAAAGATACAATTAAATTATACCAAAACAACATTTATTCAAAATAACAAACTTGGAATGAATTTTAAATATAAACTTAATAAGTGTTTAAAATTGTCTTGTCTTAAAAATTTAAATTATATAATACTGATATGTTATAAGTAATACGTTTTGTAACAGTGCTAGTGGTAGCTTGATTCATATTATTTCTAAAAGTTTAAAAAAAGTGTGTTTCAATGGGTCCTTAACAAAACACATGAAAAGGGTATACTTATTATATTTAAATTACTACTTACATACTATTTTTTCTTAATCAAAAGGCAACTTTTTATCACAAATGTTAAAACAGTGTTTACAAAAGCCAACTACACAGCTGCATGGCATGGCACAATCAAATAAATTTATCACAAATATTGTTTAAAGTATGTTTATGTGTAAGTACACTATTTAACTGCCTAATGATTGTAATAACAGTATTTATCTTAATTAATCCATAATGTTACTAAAAAACATTACGCAACTTTACATTAATTGGGGCAAAACACACTTTTTAGCACTATACTAATATTAATTAATTTTTAAGAGAAGGTGAGATCAAAACAAATGTGTGTAATGTTGTGACAGATAAAGTTAGAAGGATTTATATCAATCACTTTTTGTTTCCATTGTTGTTAAAATTTAAATCATGAACACCATTTAAAATAACTTCTTCTTTCATTGCAATGACTTCTCGTAAGAGTTCTGCATTGTTTGCTTCAAGCTGTGCTATAACTGCCCGTTGTTTGCGTTCTCGTTCTTTGAGTCTTGACAATGTAGAGTCACATATTTCAGAGCAGGAAACATGAGTTGCTGCAATATATTATATTATAAATATACAAGTATTAGATGAATAGCTAATAATCACACTGTATTCTTAAAACCTTACCAGTTTTATTTCTCAATCTGTCTTGTAGTTTATCATTTTCTAGTTTTAACTTAGAAATTTTATTGTGCAATGCTTTTTCCATGGTTTCCTTTTGTTTAGTAACTTGAATGAGTTTAGCTCTTGTCTCAGATAGAGAATGAAAGATAACACTAGACTGGTCTGAAACTCTTTGTGATGAGGCAACACATGCTTTTGCTTCGTTTTTCTCATGATTTAATTTTTCATTCAATTGATTTATCATATTCTAAAAATAAAGTGGTTGCTTTAAGACCCATGTAGTTTGCAATCGAAAACGTCTCAAATATTTTTTTTACTGCATACAAATAAAAATGTATTCAAAAAATATTTATTCACCAATTTAATAATTCATAACATAGTATAGTAATATGAATTTAATTAAAATAAACATACTTACATTAAGTTTCTTATTGTTTTGTTCAAGTATATGATTCTGCTCTTCATAGCGTTGAGATTTTTCTATAGAATTTTTATGGTAATGCAATAAAGTCCAAACTGAATTTATGAGTCTTACAAGGGAATCTAAAGTCAGGGAATTATTTTCCAAATCTATATGAGGGTTAAATATGTAAGTTATGTTCAAAAGGCTCAACTCCTGAAAGAAAAAGTAAAATATATACTAATGCCATGAACCATAGCGTGTGTAACAGGTTATTGTTATTATCTTACTTCCATTAGTCCAATCAAGCATTCCCTAAAGTTGTTGCGGGTACACGGCTCATAAATTGTAGCTTTCTTGTATTTATAATTTTGTAGTAATTCTTTAACTTCTTCATCTAAACTTTCATATTCACAGAATTTAGCCATAATTTAATCGAAACAAGTTTATTAGCAAAAACAAACAATAGTTGGGAATATATTCAAAAAGTCTTTCGAACACATTTGAAACACAAACAAACGAAAGAAAGAACAAAAAACAAAACCAACGATCACAGACAAAAGTCAAAGTCAAAAAAACAATAATCGGCCACTACATTTGTCAATCTATCAACAGGAATAGACAAGCTCTCAGTGGGAGGTGCACTTCCGGTTATGCCACCACTTGGGTTGACTTTTTTTTAAAGTTATAACTTATCGGTCGAAAACGGCGGGAAATTTCGCGTTGAGCGTGTGTAACGTGTGTTATCTTTTCTGTGAAAAAATTAAAATGGTTAAATAGTGATTAGTATTCGAAAAAGTCGTAAAGTGTCAAAACCATGTAACTTTTGCTGGCTCAATGATGGTCTTAGTGATAAAATCCAATTAATTCTAATGATTAAAAATACCTACTCATAGTTAGTCAAAATCAAGTCAAAGGTTTCAAAGCACTTGTTCAGTCCATTTACTTAATACCTAAGGGGGTGGGGTAAAAAAAAATGGACCTACAAATCTCCCGGCAACATCAAGAATCATAATCTGCAAGCTTTTCTGAGTTCAAAACTATTTATAGAATTTCTGAATTCGCTGGATGCTGCCGCATCTATTTCTTCCCATTAAGAATGGGGTACTTAGAGTTTTAGTCGAGAAGGTATAAGCTGGTACATTCACAGACCCCTCCCCTCCACCCCCTCCAACCCCCCACAACCCCTAAATCAGGCGACCGATTTCAAAATCCAACCCTCTGTTTCCGTTTTATTTTTTAAGTTCGTCAGTCACAGTTGAACTTTAATCCTTATTAAATATAATAATAAATCTCCAGACTAACACACCAATTATGTTGCAGTAAGCACTTGTGTTATAGGTACAACATAATGGACTTGGGGAGAACCTAGTTACACCCAGACACGAGCCAATCTCGAAAAACTATTTTAACGACATTGGCCCTACCCGGAGATCGAACCCTGAACCATCCGCTTAGCAGTCCGGTGTTGTATACCGCTGCACCACAGATTAATATATTTTTTAACGGATTTAAACCCGACGTAGTTCGATTTTGACAACTATTTACTTATCTAATTTTGATAGTTTGTATTTAAACTGTTTTATGACAAGTTAAATTGTTTTTTTGTCTGACTCTACTTATGGTTACCACGCCCACTAATGCAAAGCCCAGCTTATACCTTCTCGACTATACTTAAAATTCGAAATTGCAGTGGGTAAATAAAACAAAATGATTAATTATAAAAACATGTTTGAAATGATATGATTATGAGTTTAGACAATGGCACAAATTATATAATTTATTATTTTGTTAGTTTGTAGACATTCATGGGTATAAGATTCTTTAGTTTTTAAAAATTGACAGAGCAGACTAACTTCACTTTTTCTTAGCATGGTCTACCAGTTTACTCTGAAACAAAATTCAAATTAAGTATAGTAAAATGGTTAATAAAAATTGACACCTTATTAAGATTTTGGGTGTGAAAGAGTATACTTATACATACTTTGGCCAGACTAAGTCCAATCTCACTGAGTCGCTTGTGCTGGTAAGTGAGTGGTTGGTGCAGTTTGGCGTCCCCGCGCTTGTAGAAGTCGCTGTAGTCGAGACGGAACGCGAGCGTCTGCAGCGACACCTCGGAGTGCAGCGCCAGCTTCAGAATCAATGTGGTCACGTGACCTCTGACAAACAATAATACAAATTATACACAACACCGAAAAAAAAAGATTTTTTTATTGAGGTGACTCATACGCAGATAGCTTACCTATATGTGCGTGCCCAGACATTTAAATCTGCTTTTCGTGCGGCAAGAAACTGGTGGAAGATCTTCCTCTTCTCTTTATCATGTGCCTCGTCTGCAGCCGTGAATGCATATTCACCTAGAATAGAATATTACTCTGTGACAATGACAAAAAAACAAATAAATCATCAGTTGTTGCATATTTTGGCAGTTGTTTTAATTTAGAACAACACCACCGCATGTACTCTCCATAACTTAATACATTCTGTAAGTGTATTTACTCGCATGTTTTCTATGTACCTGCAGCTAGTCGGTCAGCCTTCATCTGTTCAATTTGTTCTCGTCGATCCAACTCGGAATATATTCCACCGTGAAGTGTGGCCTCGAAACTACGAAGGGCCAACGTCTCATTTAGGACATTGCCAAGGTATGATTGCAGTTCCTGCCAGATAAAATAAACAATATTAATCATTAACAATCTTATAAGGTGAGTGTTTACTTTGATTTCATATAGAAGTCTGTAGTTTTTGCCACAAAAAAGAGATCTTCGAAACGACTTCAAGGAACTAACTACATAAATCTTAATGAATGAAATGATAGTACTTACAATAAAATATTCTCATTTGCATAAAAATACAATCAGAGCGGATCTCTCAAAACAACTTAGCACTGAATTCCATATATTACTCGAAGCTGTACATAGTTACTTAGCTTAGTACTTTAACACTAACACTCTCTCTCCCTCTCTGACACACACACACTCAAACGCACACACGCACATCCACACACGCACGCACGCACACACACAAACAAACACCTGTTTCTCTCGACGGTGCTGGCGGCGGCGGCGACCAGCTCCCTCCAACCTTCATTCATCACATTCAGTACACACACACAAACCTGCGTCTCGGCGTGTATGCACGTGAGCACGGCGTGCCTCTCGAGCGCCGCGTGGTGCAGGTGCAGCAGCGTGTCGAGCGGCGCGCTGCGGGCGGCGGCGGCCAGCAGCTCGCGCCACGCGGGCTCGGCGCCCTCCCCGCACGCGTCCTGCAGCGCCGAGCACAGGCGGAGCGCCTCCGCGCGCAGGCAGCACACGCGCCGCAGCAGACCCCACACCTCTGGCGGGGGAGTCGCACGATCAGTCGGAAGACACGGGGGAAGTCGCACGATCAGTCGGAAGACACGGGGGGAGTCGCACGATCAGTCGCCAGACACGCCAGACAGTAGGTGTCGGAGGTGGAGACGAGTTCATGAGCCTTATTATGTGGTACGGCCCCAAAGTAAGCTTTTAGCAATACGCGTTGCGTGATTGAGACGAAGTAAAATTTGGAATAATTGAAACTCTTAGAGTCTATACCGTTAAACAGAAGGTAACAGATTATATTCTAGGAATAAGTTTTTATAAAGAGCGTCGAAATGATCGTCACTGTCTTGTTCTCATCATGCATTTGATATCGAATAAAGTTGTCAGACATCTATTTTGAGACTTCAGACAAAAAATCTGCAAACAGAAACCCGTCATTACGCTACACTGTAGCATCCGCTTAGAACTCACCCGGCATATACTTCAGCTTCTTATGCAATATGGCGTGTTCCCGCCACGCCTCGTGCAGGCTGTATTCGATCCTCTTCACGCGCCACAGCTGCGTGAACAGCGCGCGGTACCGGGCGGCACACGTTGCGGGAAATAACGTGCCGAGGGGACCGTCCACGCGGTACTGCAGCGCGAACACGTCCCAGCCAGAATCCTCGCGCCCGTCGCCTGTAGTGAATTATACGATGGGAAGATTGATTTTACTGCTAAAATAATTTCTGATTATCGATGTGACTTAAATTTTTAGAAAGTGGAAATAACTGTCCGAATCTGTATTTTACGGTACTTACCTACAATATTATAAAAATAGACACGATAACATAAATTTAGTATAGACTAAACTATGTATTCTATCATATTTTTTGTTATACCTAAATATTTTATTTAACAGGCAATGTAGATTACATTAGCTAATCTTGTCAAGAAGTATTAAAACTTAGTCCTTAATAATCTTTTTATTTACTTCTTTGTGTTCACTATTGGTGGTGATCTACTATGACTACAACTTACAGTTAGTATACAAATTAACATGTAGCCTGGATAATACATGTGGTGGCTCGTACTGGGCGTTTGTGGCTCGGATGGCGGCTTCCAGCGTGCAAGTCAGATTGTGAACGTACAGCGAGCTCGCCGGCTTGTTCAACTCGTCTCTGTTTGTACAAGTATACTATTTAGTATATTTTTTATGTTTTTAGGAGAAATCACAAACTAAAGTGTAGGTATATGATAAGCTTGGATGTTGTCAGCAAAATAACAAACTTATGAGTAATATGCTAAAAAAGTTTTGTCATTGCTTGTCCCGTACATTTTTGCGCGTTTTAAAAGTTTTTTATTCGCGTTAAATTTGCCACCATTTTTTTTTTATACGCCAGTGTCAAGAAATCATCGAAAAGCACAATGTAATTTCAGTTTTGAGCAGAGTTTAACCAAAATACAATGAAGAATTCCGCTACATATTCATTTTGCATACACACCACATTTACTTTACAAACTGAAAACTAATCCATCTCGTCCTGGAATGTGTGTTACATCCTGGAATGTATGGGAGTGGCTATACAACGGGCACAAATCCTCGACAACCCGAGGTCACTCCGCGAAGCCTGCGAACGTCCCAGAAGACTTCTGCGCTTCTGGACGGAGTTAGGCTGTCTAAACTCTTAGCCGGCAAACCACGCACAAAGGACCAAACTTGAGTCCAAGTGCGGAAACAAGAGCCCACTAACCTAAACCTAATCCATCTCTACTCACTTGAGCAGCGTCATCAAGTGGTGATGGAAGTCCCCCTGCGCCAGCAGCAGGTAGCTCCTGTGTGCTGCCAGATGCTGCAGCAGGTGGTGGTGGCTGGTGAGCGCCGACAGCAGGCGCTGCGACGCCGCCGAGTGCGCCTCCGCCACTCCAGAGGCTAGGCCTGAGGCCTCCCACCAGGCTGGACCGTCCACGCCCTTACCTAGAATGTACCAATTAAGGATGGCCGTCCACGCCCTTACCTAGTGGAATGTACCAATTAAGGATGGCCGTCCACACCCTTACCTAGTAGAATGTACCAATTAAGGATGGCCGTCCACACCCTTACCTAGTAGAATGTACCAATTAAGGATGGTGAGTTCGTGGTGGTGGAAATATAGTAAGTAGCTTAAGTCTTGATTTTATTGTTGGGGAAAATGAAAACAGGATAGGGAAAGGTAAACGAGATAATGCCATATATCGACACCATCAACGTATACTACGCTAACTAGAATATGCATACTTTATAGGAGAAGCAAAATACGGTAAAGTCGATGAAACTTTTTGAATATAAAGCAATATCTGCCAATTTTACATATGTTATGTTATTGTCATTAACGTTCTCTAAAAAGGTACATATGTACTTAATTTTATAACTTAATTAACATCGATTTATACGTAGTATACGTAAATGGTGTCGATATGAAACTAGCCTATGCCCGCGTTAAATTCGGAATGAAACCCCTTTATTTATATATGTTATTATACATGTAAACCTTCCTCTTGAATCACTCTATCTATTTAAAAACCGCATCAAAAACGTTGCGTAATTTTAAAGATTTAAGGATACATTTAAGGATACAGACAGAGAAAGTGACTTTGTTTTATAATATGTAGTGATAGTGATTTAATTAAAAGCGTGTGATGGATTTGTAAAAAAAAACAAATAAACATGGAGTCCGAGTTCTGTAAATTGTTTACTCTCACTGCACAATATTTATGTTTTATCTTAGGCCATTCACTCAAGTTTTCTATGTAGGTTTAATGTCTATAAATATCTAGGTCTATATGAGAGTAGGACTATTGGGACATTTGTTTTACTGTTTAAACCACTGGGAACCAAAGGTCTTACTAGTAAGACTATTGGGAAGAAAATTCCCAGTAGTTCTATAGGTAAGACTACTGGGAACTGGGGCTCAAACGTTATTGGCATTTAACAAAATAAATATATTAAGATTATTTTTGAAAAAGTACTACCAAAGGCTACATTTAAGTGTAACAAGGCTGATTAGAAACACCTTTGCACAGAATCGCAACAGCTTAGTTTATGAAAAAAAAAACTCCAAGATTATGAAGCTATCTATAACGGGTGTAAAAAGGCTACTTCTGAAGCCTGAAAATATGTATGCTGGAGCCTCAATAGTAACTAAATTCACTAACAGTATACCCCGAAAACCCAATTTAAAAAAGTAATAAAGGATTAAAAAGTCATATTCGGCGCTTGAAATCATCGCTCACACATCATCAGTTGGTTTAGGTGCGATTATTTACATTGTAAATTAAATTAAAACCCTATTTAATTTGAAATCATAATAAAATCTGATAGTATAAATGCAATTTTGTACAATTACGTAAAAAAAAATGTTTTTCTATTAATCATAAAACAATTTTTTTTGCTCAAAAACGTAACCAGCAATGCCCAGTTTTTGTTTTCGGAAGCAGTTCTTTTACACCCCGTATATTATACCTCCGGTATGTTCCTTCAACAGCGCCTGCAATTGCACCGCGTGTCCCGGCTCGTTGTTGTCCGGCTCGTCGGCGCACGCTTCCCTCATGAACACCACACTCTTGCCGGTCGCTAGGATCTGAGACGCTTGCTCGCGAGACATGAACGATGGCACCATCCATTCACTGGTAATTTTTACGAACCAAAGGTTAGGTGGTGCAGATTTGTATCGAAATTGCTCGAACAGAAACTATAAATATTGCTGTAACTCAAAACTTTTTATATAAGTAAGACAGAGTAGGGCAGTAAATTTAGTCCAGCCAACCTCAAATTTTGCGTGCGTTGTGACAAGTATAGACATCTTCAGTATATTTCCTGCCATTTTACAATGACTTAGGCAAAACATTGTTAGACTAATGTTCGGGTCTGTTTCTGTTCTATTTCTTAAGCTAATTGAAAAGGAGTCTTATCTTAGTGTATCCTAGCGAGTATAGTTAACTTACCGGACTCTATACTTGTCATGCCACATTCTGTCGATGGGAACCCCACTGCGACTTTCAATGAAGAACTCGTTGAACGGATCGTCAATTTCACCTGTAACATATTTACTCGGTAAAAAACAAGTACTTTTTTCTTTAGAGCGAAATCGTAGAAGAATTAGGTAAATTATGCATTTTAAACTACGATCATCATGGCTCGCCATGTAGTTACTATAGAAAGCTTACCTCACTATGTCGTAACCGTCACATTTCTATCAAACTATTCATGGGAACTGAATTGGTTTCAAAATTCTTTATTCTGTGGTTTCAGTTAGATTTTCGTTTTAAATTGGATAAAAAATAGCCATCCGATTTTCAGGTCACGTCATTTGTACAGTACCCACCTAGAAATAAATCATCGTTCTGTCAAACCATATAACTCACCGTGTAACAGCCACCGCGACAGCTGTAGCAACAGTGGGTAAGTGAGCGCGGTCAGCAGCCGGCGAGCCAGCGCCGACACCGACTCCGACCCGTGGCGGACGAAGCGATGCACGCACGATGCCAACTCACCACCTGGGGATGACTAGCTGTGTAGTTCACTGCAGGTTTGGAAGATTCGGGTCGATGAATCTTCCAAACCTGCAGTGCAGATAAAAAATAATATTAAAATTGAAAATCCATACATTGGCCAAGGTGTCCGAGTTTTTTGTGTCAGAAATGTCGTCGACCCGAAGATTCTAGCCGAGCTTGATGAAAGTTGCATGATAATTTAGATTTTCATGCCTTTATTTGGTTTATACCACTAACAATAAATTTACTAAACCGAGATTATGTTAGTATTTTTACGTAAAACACACATAAGAAATATTCAGTTAATTTACATTAGAGGTTATATTTTTTTTTTCAACATTAATAAGCCCAATAAAATTAACGAAAAGATGAACCAAACATAAAAATGAATGATTACAGTAGTAGCTTTAACAAGTTCTTCAACCCCAGGCCAACAATCCAGATGGAAGCGAGATATTTGCAATAAAAAACAATTTTAATGGCGTTTGATTTGAATACATATCTTAGTTATTTACCTTTTTTATGCTGCGCGGCATGTGCAATAGTAGCGAGCCATGTTAGTCTATGCAGCGGTTCCTGCGCCCACACACACACCCGTCTCAGAGTGCCGCCACCGTCCTCACACGACTGACACACACATACACAAAATGTTAATGAAAAACATTGTTAATGAACACAATGATAGACTTGAGGTGTTTACCTGAGCCTGTAAAAGTGCGACACTTCGATAGTACTCCGTTAGCTCCTCACGGATTGCTGCTGCGAGACCTTCACCCATCAGGCCTAGGAGAAATAATTATAGTAGTAGGGCAATTAAACATTTCTAAAAAAGACTTTTGAGTTAGGTATTCAATACATTGCAATTCGTAAGAAAGGATATTATTAACAATGTTACTGCTTGTAGTAGATTTAGCAATTTAATCTATTTACTGTCTGGAGTTATTGGTGCATCATAATATGAATGAACATACCCTGCGGCATAAGTCCCGAGGCCGGGTCAATGAACTCCTTGAGCCGGTCGTGTAAGAAGCCGAGGTGCGCGATCCTAGAGAACAGAATCTGTTGACTGCGCGGAGCCCCCCCCGCGCCCCGCGACCTCACCCCCGTCGCCGCAAGGACTGCCTCGCGAACGCAATTACGCTCGCTAGACGTAGAACCTAGGGATTTAAAAATGAATATCTGCTTTCCTCATATTTTTTCACAATAATAAATAGTTTTAGCAGAAATAGAAGATTGCTTACTGTTTTCTGCAGCAACTAGTACCATATTGCTACTACTGGAGTGTGGCAAGTTTTGGATTTGTTGTTTTTTAGGGTCATTACTACCCCAGCTTGCAGAGCCTATTGTACTTTTACTTGAACTTGAAGCAGGGGCCACTAGACCAGAGGATGATTTCTGAAATATAAAAATGAACTAAACAAAAAATCTGAAAGTATAGTAAGTGCTACAATAGTTTGCCTCAAGTAATATTCTTAAGCACTAAGAATTCTTCTTTTACGAAACTTTATTGTAAAACTGGAGTATTGATTGATCATGAAATCCATACCATTTCTTTAAAGAATTTTAAAATCTTCCTACATCTGTGTGAATTCTTCATTTTCCAATAAATCTTTAATTTGAGAGTAAGAGTCCTCAAGAACTTAAGTTTTCTGTTTATTTTCTTCTATATTTCATTAACCATCAAAAAATAAATAAAAGAATAAGAAAGATAGATCCAAGAGAAGAAGAGAATGCAAAAAAATATTTTAAATAACTTACAATAGTGGCAAGCAAAGGCACAGGAAACAATTGATGTGTAGACTCTGATTTTATAGGTTTCTCACTTAACGCCAGCAGCAATGACAAGATAGATAATCTCTGTTTCAGCACAAACTAAAAAAAAGGTTTTTTAGTAAAATCTCTGGTAATTTAAATATAAACCAATTTAAAATAACTAGTATTATATAAGCGCAATACTTACAGAGTTCTTTAATTTGGAATAACATTCATTAAATAAATCAGCATCTTTGGCAGATGTGCATGATAACCGAGAACAAATTTTTTGACACAAAAGACCTTCATCTTGAACAGATCGAGCCTTGTCTCCAGTCGAAGAAAGATATGTGATAGCCAATTCATATGCACCATCTAAAATAGGCAATTTATTATTGTGGTATCATTAAAACATACATGTTTCATTATTACTGGATAGTTTCTAAAATATAGTTTTTAACTCAACGAAACTAATAAAAGTTAATGCAATATTGTTTAATTTTTAAAATAAAGGTTTTTGTTTTGAAAATATTCACTAGGTTCTTATAAAAATACACAAACAAGCCTTAAATTATCTTAACCTCTTTTATATTTGGAGATGATATATCTAAAATAATCGTGCAAATTATTCATAAATAATTGTATACTCCAGAATATCAAATTACTAAAACTGAGATCCCACTTGATAGTTGAATGACATAATGTTTGAATTTAGAACCTAAATTATCACCTGGATCTGAGGTTTTTTCGCATAGTTTTCTGAGTTGTTCAGCAAAATTGTAACAATTTTCATCCATTTTTTAAATTTAAACTTTGAGGGAAATATTTTAACACATTTTAGACTTAAAAACACTTTAACTATTTGTAATCATTGAACTAAAAACCGTTTGTTGTTTGGTTTCGGTTTCTTTTTTTCTAAATACATTTGACTTTGACAAACATGGATTGATTAGTCGTTTTGACATTGACAGCCACTTCAATAATATTGCCAGTCTTCAATCCTGAAAGAAAAAGCAAAGACAGACGAGTCTAGTTTCAGAGTCGCACGTAACCATTCGTTCTAGTCGCACCGTCCAAAAACAGAATTATATTTTTCAGAAACCGCATTTTATTCTAGAATCTCTATTTTTGTCTATGCTATGAGTGAATAAAAAAAATGAGCGTATTGTTTGGGCGATGTTGATTCAGGATTTTTCATTTAAAACTTCTAATATTTAGGTTCTTTTGAGTATTTAACCAAATCCATGAAAGTAATTAGTAAAGTTGAAGATGAGTTTCTCAAGTGATGAAGTAAACTTCCTCGTTTATCGGTATTTACAAGAGTCAGGTATGATGATGGTTCATTGAACCTTAGACGCAAGCGTAAGATGAATTTGTTTTTCCTATTTTTATATATTTTACAACTTTATTACAGGTTTTCATCATTCAGCATACACATTCGGTATTGAATCTCATATTTCCCAAAGTAATATAAATGGAGCTTTAGTTCCTCCTGCTGCCCTTCTAAATATTTTACAAAAGGGACTACAATATACGGAAGCTGAAATCACGATTGGAGAAGATGGTATCGTAATTCATCCACTGAATATCTATTTATTATTGAAAACAATTTTAACCTATAAATACTATTTTAGGTACGGAGACAAGATTAACAGACAGTCTTAGTTTGATAGATGCTGTTACTCCAGACATAGTTGCTGCACGGCAAAATGCTCACAATGCACAAAAACAAGCAATTAAAGCCGAACCCGGTTCAGGAGGAGAACAAAATGGTGTTGATGTAAGTATATATATAATAAAACCTATATGTTTTACAATTCGTTTTGTGAATTGTTTGTACAATTATTGTTATTGATGCATTCCATGCATTTTGTAGGGTACAACTTGTAATGCAGCAGCAGCTACAGGAGGGGCAGCCACACCTAGTGCTACAGAAAATATGGATGTTGATCAATCCATTGAGATTCCTGCCAGCAAAGCTACTGTGTTACGTGGACATGAGTCAGAAGTATTCATTTGTGCCTGGAACCCGAGCACTGATCTGTTAGCAAGTGGGTCTGGAGACAGTACTGCTAGGTGAGGGTTTAAAAATATCAAATATCATTAACCAAATAATGAGTGTTTGCTTAACTATTTCCAAATCCACAGAATATGGGATATGTCTGATAATCCTGCAACAACACCAAATCAGTTGGTTTTAAGACATTGCATTCAAAGAGGTGGAGCTGAAGTTCCTAGTAACAAGGATGTGACATCCTTAGACTGGAATGTAAGTATATAATACATTATTATTTCTTGTTTGATATCTGTTTTGATTATGTTAACTTTATCTTAACCCTTTCAGTGTGATGGGAGTTTACTAGCCACAGGATCCTATGATGGCTATGCACGAATATGGGCAACAGATGGGACATTAGCATCTACATTGGGACAACACAAAGGTCCAATTTTTGCACTTAAATGGAACAAAAGGGGAAATTACATATTGAGTGCAGGGGTTCGTATTCAAAATATTATCTTTATTAAATTGCAAGTTCCTGTCTTATAAACCTATGGAGAAATAACTTATTGCACTTTTACTTTTAGGTGGACAAAACAACTATTATTTGGGATGCAGCATCTGGACAATGTACACAGCAATTTTCATTCCATTCTGCTCCTGCATTAGATGTTGATTGGCAGACAAATATTTCCTTTGCATCATGCTCAACTGACATGTGCATCCATGTCTGCAAACTAAATGTTGATAAACCCATAAAAAGCTTTCAGGGGCACACTGTAAGTTTTGATTTGTTTAGTCTACATTTAAAACTATATTTTTGTATCGCTACATGTATTAAAACTCTTTTCAGAATGAAGTCAATGCAATTAAGTGGGATCCTCAAGGACAACTACTAGCATCTTGTTCAGATGATATGACTCTGAAGATTTGGTCAATGAAGCAAGATACATGTGTACATGATCTTCAAGCTCATTCAAAAGAGATATACACTATTAAGTGGTCACCAACTGGGCCTGGCACTCAGAATCCTAACATGAATTTGATACTGGCAAGCGCTTCCTTTGATTCCACTGTGCGCTTGTGGGATGTTGAAAGAGGAGTATGCATTCACACTCTGACAAAACACACAGAGCCTGTGTACAGTGTTGCATTTTCACCCGGTGGAAAATTCCTAGCTAGTGGATCGTTTGATAAATGTGTTCACATTTGGTCAACACAGACCGGAGGACTGGTACACTCCTACAAGGGGACAGGAGGTATCTTTGAAGTGTGCTGGAATTCGCGAGGAACGAAAGTTGGAGCTAGTGCTAGTGATGGTAGTGTATTTGTATTAGATTTACGTAAGCTATAAATGCAATAATGACTGCTAAAATATATCTCTTGCAAAACAATAGCAATACTTTTAAAGCATACATCCTTTCATAAAGATGTTATTTTTACACAAATAGCATTTTAATACTTCTATAGTTGAAGAAAAAGAAATGTATTTTGTATTAATTATAAATAAAAAAAAAATCCCATTATCTATACCATGAGCAATGTTTGAATTTCATTCATTTGTAATTTTTTTGTTACTGTTAAATATTCAACTATAATACCATACCAATAACTGTAAAGATGAGGACATGGTCTCGCACTATAATTATCTGTGCTAATTTAAAAAATCTATTCTTGAATTATTAAGTAGGAATATATAAGTATAGCAAGTAGCTATGCAAAAAAATAAAATATTGTACTCAAAGATTGTTTCAATTAATGAAAATAGAATACAAAACTTCATAAAGATAGTGCAATAATTTTGGATAAGATTAAATAGCCACAAGTAAGATTAGTAAACATTTTATTGCATAGGCCTTTTATAAGCCATGAGATCTTCATGTTTATACAATGTATGAAGTTTTATGTACATGAATTTAAAAAAATATAGTAAATTATCATATTGCCCTATGTAAGGCCTGCATTGTGGATGAACATTTTGTGAATCATGAACAGGGTAGCCTCCTGAAAGATATGTATTGTATTTTTCATCACAGCCCCATGCACATAGATGTAATTCTAATAGTAACTGATGTATAGCTTCAACTGTGGAAAGATACCATCTAGGACTACCCTTTTGGTGTCTCCAAAAGTGTGAGGCCCTATTTTGCAAAACGATTTTGGGTAACCTTTGTAACCGTTTATCAGCAAAAATGCCACGGCTTTGATTCCAAGTGCTATCAATCAAAACAACTCTTTCAACAGGTAGGTTTTCCACATGGTAAATATCATTATCATTATGTTCTTCTTTGAAGATTTTGGTCATCAAAGTCCCAACATTATAACCTGCTGGAAGTTCTGATAGTAAATGTTCAGAATATGAATGTGCACTTTTTATTCCAGTAAATAATTCTCTTACAGACTTGGCATCTGTTCCTGGGTACAGGAGTACAGTTCTACCATTAAGTTCATATTCAGGAATATTTGGATAAGTGTAAACACTGACATGTTCTGGAGCCAGAACAGCTGCATGAGCTGCAGTACTCTTTCCATCAATTTCTTTGCGGTGTTTAATAATGTCGATCTTCAATGGTAACTGAAACCAAAAATAACATAAGATACCCATTCAACATACATACATAGTACATAAAACTGCCTGCTACTTGGCCTTACTGAGCATTTAGGGACTCGCTCTGCAATATGTGTTACGGGAACGAAACAAGAGTAACAAAAGTACATTCTAGATTTACCACATCGTGGACAAGGACTTCGACATGATATTTGATCTAGTGGTGTCGTATCTGCGATGTGAAAGCCTTGAAATGGATTATCTGTTTGTTTCCGTGCTTCAGGGCTTTTTGGATTCATTGTAAGTTTTAAAAAAATAACCTCAAATCAAATTAATTACTTCAATCATTGTCATGTCAGTCGCTTGAAGTCAATGTCAATCAACAATAATAAGGTAGTTTTTTTTCTTTCTTTTGTGGCCATGGTTCAACGTGAAATGCACATTGTGTAATATCTCTTCTTAGGGCCGGTTTTTCAATAGTCAGATAAATTCTAACTGACAGAAAATCAGTATGTTTTTGTTGCACGTCGAACATAAATAAGACATATGTATAAAGTGACAATGAAAACATACCTCTTATCAGTCAGTTAGGATTTATCTGACTATTGAAAAATCAGCCCTTAGTCTATGATCTTAGTGAAGATACATTGGCGGACGTTCACATTCGTTGGGCCAAGCGTTGTAACGTCAGTTATAACGAAAATAATATACAGGGTGTTTGGAGGTTGAGTAGCCAAATGAAAATGGTGGATAGGTGAGGCTATTAGCTATTTACTTCCACTTATTAAATTGCATTTTGGTTCAAGTTTTAGAATTTATTCGATTTTTAAGATTTTCTTAAGAAAATCCCCGATTTTGTCATTAAAAGTCCAATATAATTTTTATTTACTGTCGGAACCAAACGAAAATAGTTTCAATTTATAGCCTAATACTGATTTATTCAGATGAAATCATAAATTAATACAAATCATCCCAAATAAAGTTACAGTGGGTTCATAAACTTCGCGGAACTAGTGGGAAAAAAATGTTCAGTCAACTTTGCTATATAAAAAATAAAAAAATATCAGAGTTTCAAGATTTCATTTGCTTTTAAAAACTTCTACATTTAATACACATTATAATGATATGCCACATGTAACATAAATAATTAGAAATCTCAACAGAAATAGTAAGTTAATCCTCAAAGACGCCTGGTAAGGAAGGTACAAACCCGTTAAACTACGTATGTAGTTAAAAACTTTTGTCTCATTAAAGTTTTTCTTTCTTTCTTTCTTTCTTTCTTATTAGCTGATGCTCGGACGTCATGATTAAAAATAGCATAGCCGTAGAAATTACATTAAAAAAATACTTACATATGATTCGTATTTTTTCAATATTATTTTACTGAAAAATCACTTGAATTAATTTTATATGGTTAGATACTTAGCAGGATAATAAGAGATAATAATTAAATATGCGTATATATAATTATTATCTATTATTATAAGACAACTCGCATAATATTTTTGCATCTATCTCACTCTTTAGATCTTGTATTCTTTCTTTCATTTCATTCTCATCTGTCTAATTTATTTTCGTTCTTACGTCAAAAGTGTGGTGCATTCTTGTAGTGAAATAAGTTAATATTTTCTGTAAATTGGGCTTACTCAAAGGTAATTAAGTTAAATAATAAATCTCCATTACGTAAGTATTGAATATTTATGATTACCATTACTTGTATTTTATTTTTTACATAGTCTTATTTGGGAATATGACGCCATTTTGTCGCGCCGGCTGATTGTAAGATTTATTTTTCGCTACATTATTCTAATTCCGTCTTAGTTTTTTATCTATTTAGTAGGGAATTGTGTCTTACGAAATTCCGATGTGTCCTCTAGATTTTAAAACTCCGTTCTATTTCCTATCTTTCAATGCTTTATCTTTTACTTAGAAAGACCGCAATAACATCAATGTTTCATTCAATTATCTCGATTGATTTTGCTAGTTCTTTGTAAATAAACTAAGAAGTTTGGAGTTAAACTTTCAGCTGCTTATTTGACATCCATGTATTGGTAAGCCAATAATTAAATTAGTCAAATGTCACCAAAATAAAACATTTTTATCCTACCTAAATTCACTAGTGTGTTCTAAGTCATTATATTCTTTGTTACAGATAGTGAGATGATTATAAAGTTTGTAAAATAATGACTATATCAATGAAGGAACAAGATCAGGTGCCTGGGGAAGTATGTAGAAAATATTTTTGCTTTTTTTTAAATATTCATATATGTCATTTTATTGGGATCTTATTTGAAATTATGTTGTAGATAATATTCCCTGAGGCAAAGTTAAAAGCTTTAGAGGAAAAAATATCTCATCCTCGCTGGGTTGTGCCAGTTCTACCAGAACAAGAATTGGAATCCTTGCTGCTTGCTGCAACAGAATTGGCTATCAAAGGTAGCTTAGAATTTCTTCATAACTATAATAAAAAAATACTAAAACTTATAAAAAAAATGTAAACAAAATACTTCTGTGTTACGTTTTCCAGGAGAAGATGCAAATAATGTTCACTGCCAGCGTTTTTACAATGATGCTCTTACTGTATCATTTACAAAGATTTTAACAGATGATGCAGTTTCATCATGGAAAAATAACATTCAACAATGTGTGCGGTCAAACTGTGAAAAACTTGTAAAATTATGTGCTATGAAATTAGATGATCCAAGATTTTTGCATTTACTGTCTATGGCTTTTAACCCAAACAATAAGTATGTTAAATAAACTATTAAGTACGTTAAATTTACTTGAAATGTATGAATGGCAACCTAATTAAGAATAATTCCAGATTCCATACTTTTAATGCCTCAAGAACATGTGAAAGTTTATCTGTTTTGCCAAATACAACAAATTCAGGGCAAGGCTCAACACAGGAACCCGAAATATTTTCCAAATCCCAAGATCTTCGAAACCCAAGGGGATGGCTTGTACATCTTATTAATGTGTATGTAGTTGAGTCAAATAAAATGTATTAACTGTTTATTAAATGCCTACTACAACAATGATGTTTTAGATTTGGTGAATCAGGAGGCTTTATCAAGTTGAGGGAGCGGTTTGATACCATCATGGGCTTTCAGAAGCCTGATCTTACTGCATCTGTAATATCTGAAGAAAAAATCACCTCAGAAATAATTGAGACTGAAGAGGATAAAAGCAATAAAACTGATGAAATTGATAATGCTCCTGTTTTATCTGATACTTCAGAGGTATGTCTTTATATTGATTTGATGGGACTGTGTCCATATTATTGAAGATAAATATAGCTTTTTCATTTAAGATATCAATTCCATCACGAAATGAGCAACCCTCATCTCTTGAACAGTCAATGACAGGAGAATCTCGTGTGGCAACAGTATGGCAGCTTTTGCGACCACTTGGACTATGCCATGATTTACTTACTCCACATACAGTTACTACATATCTACTGCCAGTTCTTGTAAGTGCCATCAAAATTATTTCAGAAATCAAAAAATCTTTACATTCTATAGTTGATTTTTCTTATTTATATTGTAGGAATGCATCCCCACACTTTTAGAAAGTTTGACCGATGATGAGTTAAAAAGAGAAGCTCGAGGCAGCGAAAATAAAACTGACACAGTATCCTGTTTAATCCGAGCCTGTAAATGTGTATCTTTAAAGACTCCTCAACATCACAGTCTCTTAAAATGTAAGTTATTGTACCCTACCTGACACATGGGTAAATGCATGCATTAATAACTGTTAATTTATTACATTACTTGGATAATTTACACAGTGAAATTGGTGTGTTAATGTTGATTTTTTTTACTGATAAAAGATTGCTATTCATGTGACAAAGGTGTTCTTCAGTTTTAAATATAAAGGTTTTGGTGGTGATTTTGCAAGTGGATGTCTCCAGCGCTGGTTCACTGGCAGG
Source organism: Emmelina monodactyla (assembly GCA_916618145.1). NCBI lineage: Eukaryota > Metazoa > Arthropoda > Insecta > Lepidoptera > Pterophoridae > Emmelina > Emmelina monodactyla. Next base: position 4,986,123 of record OU745304.1, on the reverse strand, counting down.
GTGCACACCCTGTAGCTGCTTAGGGGCGGTATCAGCCCTCCCCTACGCCGCTACATTGTATGTAACCTGCCTTATCATCTCATCGACGCACATTGGTGTTTGCATGGCCATTCTCTGCATTACTGTACACAAGACTTCATCAATATTTTTGTGTGCTTATTAATTAAGATTTATAGAAAGTTTCTAAAGATTTTAATTGTCAATTTTGGTTTATGAGGATTCATTATTAAAAGTCCTATGATAATATTCATGAACTAATACTAAATGGATTGGTTTTATCTGCATTATAAAATTGACAATAAAAATAATGCCAATAATACTTCTTTGTTACAGCACTCGAAATGTTTCGATTAAAAATGATATTACGGCTTCTTCAAATGTCCTCTTTCAATAGCAAGATGTCAGCTCTTAATGAAATAAATCAGCTCATCAGTACAATTTCACAGCAGCCTAAACCCGAGTGGCTTACTCCTGCCATTATCACTGTAAGTCTTATTAATGAAACAAAGCAAAATCCATACTCATTGTTTAGCAAAAGTAAGCTATATTTTTAATGTTTTAAGGGTTGGATTCGTGAAAACAAAGTGGTGGACATAGTCTTAAGAGACTCTCTTCACCAGCCCCAATATGTGGAGAGGCTAGAGAAAATGTTAAGATTTATGATTAAAGAGAATTCACTAACTAGAGATGATTTAGATGCTATATGGAAAGCCCAGCATGGAAAACACGAAGCTATTGTAAAGAACTTACACGACTTACTTGCGAAATTGGCATGGGACTTTACACCCGACCAGTTGGATCACCTTTTCGATTGTTTCAAGGTATGTTTTTTATAAAATTACATAACTTAATATATAAAACAAAGTTTGTATTCTTATAAATTTATTTTTAACAATTCATAGGCAAGTTGGGCAACATCAAGTAAGAAACAAAGTGATAAATTACTAGAGGTTATAAGAAGATTAGCAGAGGATGATAAAGATGGTGTTATGGCAAACAAGGTATGGAAACTGTTTTCAGTAGGTACATTTAGTTCATCAATCTAAGAGATGGCACGAAAATTGTTAAAAAACACTTAACTTTGCAGGTCTTAGTACTTTTCTGGAACTTAGCACATTCAGATGAAGTCTGTACAGAAATAATGGATGTTGCTTTAGCAAATCTCATAAAAATATTAGACTACAGTTGCAGCCAAGACAGGGATGCTCAGAAAACACTCTGGCTGGATAAGTAAGTTGAAATAGCTCTTTATTTGTTTTGCTAATATTTCAATAGGACCTATTATAAATAGGTTTTGTTTGCAGATGTGTAGAAGAGCTTAAAACGAATGAGAAGTGGGTGTTGCCAGCATTGAAGATGATGCTTGGGGTGTGTTGTTTGTACGAGGCTGGAGGAGGCACGGGGCTGCGGCCTCATGTCACAAGGCAGGAGTTAATCGACCGTCTACAAACGCAACACTCGCTAGTTATACTCGTCACAGACTCACTCACACACTATATGGATGGGGTCAGAACCAAATTAGCAGGTACGTTACTACGATAGGATCTTCGTATCAGCTAAAGCTGGCATATTAAGAGGGGTAACAACATTATGCTCTTAACAAATCTAGATGCGATTTGAAATTTACCGTGTGGCGTCAGGAGCTGTTAGTGAAACCATGGAAGTTCAGGCTGCATTACTACTACATTGTATGGGTGAGGCGTGTCAAGAATTATTCTTAACTTTTGATATGAATCAGAAAGATTCCAAGGATTATAAAAAACTGATCGAGAAGTTTGATGAATATTTTATACCAAAAAAGAATGATAGCGTGAATTCTCTCATGTTTTTCAATAGAAGTCAAAGAGAAGGTGAGACCTTTGATAATTTTTATACAGAAATTAAAAAACTCTGTATAGAATGTGATTTTGGACCAATGCAAGAAAGAATGTTAAGAGACAAGATTGTGACGGGCGTGAGAGATAGTAAAATCAAAGAAAGATTGTTGAGAGAAACGGATTTAAACTTGGACAAAGCCATTCAACTGTGTAAAGCTGCAGAACTATCTGAAGAACAAGTTAAGAAAATAGAGACAAGTGAACCATCTACGAGCACAATACATGGATTGAAAAAACATAAAAGAGCAGTATCGGGGAATATAAAATACTATACAGAACAACGGAAAGTATCAGGAAATGTGAAGAAATATACAGATCAAAAGAAATATGAACAAAAACCAGGATTTTCAAGAGCAAATTTAATTGATTGTACAAGATGTGGATTTAAACATGCTTATGCTAGATGCCCAGCTTATGGTAAGAAGTGTGCTAAGTGCAAGAAAGATAATCATTTTGCTAGAAAATGTAGGGCATATTATGTTAAAGCGGTACAAAGAGTAAATAATTCTAGCGACAGTGAAAATTCTTGTGATATGTATGTAATTAACATAAATAATGTAAACTCAGAAAAGAATTGGTATGAAACTGTTTATTTTACAGATTATGAAAAATATTTAAAATTTAAATTAGATTCTGGGGCTCAGTGTAATGTGATATCAGTAAATGATTGTAGCTCATTTGGGATATGTAAATTTGAAAAATCTGATTGTAACTTAACTAACTATAGCAATGAGAAGATAGAAACTTTAGGTAAGATTTCACTTTCAGTTAGAATTGGCAATAACATTCAAAGGGTTGAATTTCAGGTTTGTAAAGGAAAATATATACCCATTTTAGGGTTACCAACTTTGGTTAAGTTCAATTTGATACAAAGAAATAAAAATAGAGTTGATAGTATATGGACAGGACATTCTGAGCTTTTAGAAAAATATAAAGATGTTTTCAAAGGGGTAGGCAATATAAAAGATTATGAATATGATATAAAATTAATTGATGGTTGGCAAGGTAAAATTGAACGTAGTAGACATATTCCATTTAAATTACAAGCAAAATTAAAATCTGAGTTGACTAAGTTAGAAGGTATGGGTATAATTTCAAAAGTAGACGGTCCTACTGATTTTGTAAGCTCTTTAGTAATGACTACCAAACCGGATGGATCAATTAGAATATGTTTAGACCCACAATATTTAAACACACAGATACAGAGAGAACAAATGATGATACCTACTTTAGATGAAATAGTTGCTAAATTAAAAGGTAGTACTGTCTTTAGTACATTAGATGCAAGTAAAGGTTTCTGGATGATTAGGCTGTCTAATAAGAGTAAAAAATTAACCACATTTAATACACCATATGGGAGATATCATTTTAACAGGTTACCATTTGGATTGTCATCAAGCCCTGAAGTTTTTTATAAAATATTTAGTGATATTTTCAAAGATATAGAAGGATTAGAAATTTATATTGATGACATATTGATACATGCTAAAACAGAATATGAGCATAATAGAATTTTACAAATAGTATTGAAAAGGGCTCAAGAGTACGGTATTAAATTTAACAAGAATAAATGTCATTTTAAACAGGCTAAAGTCAGATATTTAGGTCACGTATTATCAGCTGAAGGTATTAAAATTGATCCAGACCGTATCAAAACAATTGTTGAGATGAAAACCCCACAAAATCAAAAAGAATTATTAAGATTTCTAGGTATGATTAATTATGTAGCCAGGTTTATACCAAATGTTTCTCAGGTATCTGCGCCTTTAAGACAACTAATTAAAAAAGATGTACCTTTTGTATGGTGTCATGAACAAGCTGAAGCATATAAAAAATTAAAACAAATGTTAATTGAACCTCCAATTTTGAGTTACTTTGATATGGATAAAAATGTTGTACTTAGTGTAGATGCATCTAAAGCAGGATTAGGAGCAGTTATTTTGCAAGAAGGAAAGCCTATAGCATACGGGTCTAGAGCTTTAACAGAAACAGAATGTCAATACAGTCAAATTGAAAAAGAAAGTTTAGCAATTTTGTATGGAGTAAATAAGTTTCATCAATATTTGTATGGATGTAAATTTCAAGTTGAATCAGATCATAAACCACTTGTGTCAATATTTTCTAAACCATTAAATAAATGTCCAGCTAGGTTACAAAAGATAAGGATGGCTTTACAACCATATACATTTCAAGTAAATTATAAACCGGGTAAAGAACTTTTAGTTGCTGATCACTTAAGCAGATCACATTTGTTAGATACAGAATATAATACAGATTTAAAAGTAGAAACACATGTAGGTATGGTATTATCTAGTTTTAGAATTACAGATGAAAAAATGAAAGAGTTAATTTCTGAGACGGCTAAGGATGAAGAATTAATGTCAGTAAATAAATATATACAACAAGGTTGGCCAGAGAATAAGTCACTAGTGGATAGTCAAGCTAAATTGTTTTATAGTTACAGGGATGAATTAAGTAATATTAATGGGTTAATTTTTAAAGGGAGAAATATTGTAATACCTCAGTCTAAAAGAAAGGATTTTTTGAATAAAATACACTATGCTCATTTGGGGATTGAAAAAAGTAAAATCATGGCTAGGAACTCTTTATTTTGGCCGAATATGAATAAACAATTAGAAGATTTGATAAATAATTGTGATACATGTAAAAGTTTTCAAAACAATAATAAAAAAGAACCATTGTTAGAAAAAGAAATTCCACTTAAACCTTGGCAAATACTATCTATTGATATATTTTTTTTGTATTCAAAACCATATATTTTAATAGTTGATACATATAGTAAGTTTGTAGAGATTCAAGCCTTAGATAGTTTATCAACAAATTGTTCAATTACTAGTATAAAAGAAATATTAGCGAGACATGGCATACCAGAGATCATTTATTCAGATGCTGGATCTCAATTTAGTAGTTTTGAATTTAAACAATTTTCTAAAGAATGGAATTTTATACACAAAATTATTAGTCCAAAGCATCATCAGGGTAATGGGTTAGCTGAAAGATACATACAAACTGTAAAGAAAATGTTAAAAAAGTTAATTTATGATAAAAAAGATGTATACTTAGGTCTATTAATGTACAGGAATACTCCTATATCAACAAATGGATCTTCACCTTCAGAATTATTATTTAATAGATGTGTGAAAACTCTTCTACCGGATGTGACAACATTACCAGATATGACAAAACTACCGGATTTGACAAATAGAAAACATGGATATGGACTAGAACTTAAAGAGAAACAAAGGATACAGAAAAAATATCATGACAGAGGAAGTAAAGTTCTACCGGAGTTAGAAGAAGGAGATGTTGTGAAAATACAGAATGAAAATGGAAAGAAGCCTCATGAAAGCGGAATTATAATGGGAAAAGGAAATGGACCGAGGTCATACAAAGTAATGAATAAATTTGGAAATAAAATAACTAGGAATAGGAAGATGTTGATTAAAGGAGGAATTTACAAGGAGGAAAAAGACATTATGGACGAGGAAGAAAATGATGGAGAAATATTGAATAGACAAATTGTAGATGAGCATACACTTCCTACAGATAATAATAATAGGTCTCTAACCACAGATGTACCTAATGTAACTGATTATGTAACAAGGGCAGGTAGAATAAGTAAAAAACCAGATTACTTAAAAGATTATATTTTGAGCTAGTTAGGATTTAGTTAAGAGTATATAAGTTTTTATTTTGTTAGAATTTATAGAAGTTTTTGAGTTCAAAGTTAAATTACTTTAATTTGTATTGTTAAAACTGAATATCTGAAAGGGAGAGATGTAATGAGTGATGCACAACACTAGTGTGTGTCCCATCTCTAATATAACTAAGCTAGAGAGAAGATGGCGGTCGGTCGTGCTTTGATACTGTGTGCTTTCATTCATATAACTTTAATTAAATAAAGGATTTATAAAATACATGCTTGGCCACTCATTCCAACATATTACATTAAGGTTCCCTTCAAGATAAATGCAGTGATACCAAAACCGTGCTTCAAATCGAACAATTTTTCATATAAATGTTATGTAGGTGATAACTTTCAACTGTGACACGGTTTTAAATTATTATATTTTGTAGAAGAAGGTGAAATAGACTGGGAGAACTGGCAGCCGGATGGTAGATATCCCCACGCGGCGCAAGTGCACGAGCGGCTCAGCTTTCTCAGATTCTTGTTGAAAGATGGTCAACTGTGGCTATGTGCTGAACAGGTAATACCCGTTTATATTTGGGTATATTTACTTCTAGTTATAAGGGTACTAATTGTAGGTGAACCTTTGTTAAATTGCCGTCTTTTTAAGGGTTTTGTTTGAAACTGTATTTGTTTCAGGCGAAACAAATATGGGTTTGTTTAGCGGAGCGGCCCGCTCACCTCGGCGACCGGGAAGCATGTTTTCGTTGGTTCAGTAAACTAATGGGCGAGGAGCCAGACTTGGATCCTAATATAAACTTGCACTTTTTTCGAAGAAACATCATGACCTTACCACCTAATTTACTGACACATGCCGGCATCAAGTGTTTTGAAAGGTAAATACTTTTTTCCCCCATACTTTTTTCCCCTGAAAATCTTAGAACTCCGTAAAACTTTAAATTTTTTACAGGTTTTTCAAAGCCGTAAACTCCAAGGAAGGCAAACTGAAAATGAAGCGGCGTAGTTTTTTACTCAATGACGCGGATCTCATAGGATTAGATTATTTATGGAGAGTGAGTATTATTATAAAATTAGTATAATTTAGTTTGTAGCAATTTCCGTTTTGTGTTGGCACTGCTCCAACATGTTACAACTTTATAGTTAACACTCCTATTGTTTTTCCTGATGATGCGTAGTAGTGGTACACGAGGCAGATTCCTGAAAATGACATATGTAATCGATATAAAATACTTAGTTTCCTTTATTCGAAACTAGTGGCCGCCCGCGACTCCGTTCGCGTGGAAGTCGGTTTCCCGTGGGAATGAGAAGTTTTCCCGCGGTAAAAAGTACCCTATGTCCTTTCCCAAGTTCAGTTCTTTCTACATACCAAATTTCATCAAAATCGGATCAGTGGTTTAGGCGTGAAAGCGTAACAGACAGACAGACAGACAGAGTTACTTTCGCTTTTATAATATTAGTAGGGATAAAAATGTTTCTGTAGCAGTTTTTTTTTAAAGAAAAGAGATAGTTTGTAAAAAAAAGCTTAAAAATCTACCGTAGTATAAGCAAAGGCTTAACATTGCTCTAATGACATATAATGAAAAAAAATTGTGCATTGCAAGTAAGTGTGCAGGGCTATAAAGAAAGATATGGCAATCTTCATTTCGGTCGAACAGGGGCCTATCTTGCTTTCTTCTTCTTATGCCAGTTTCTTTAAAGCTTATTTAGTAAAAAAAACATAACTTTTTCCATTATGCTGTGTGGATGGTAACGGTTGATTTCTAAATTGAGAATTAGAATTTAATTCCACTGTTTTAACTATACAGGGTGATTGGTAATGCGATACATTCCTTCTAAGAGGTTAAAGTAGAGCTTATTTGCAGCCAATTAAGGCATATCATGCCATGTCCGAAAATTGTTAATTTCTGAGATATGCAACATTTAAGATTTTTTATAAAAAAAACCCATTTTCGAAGTTCAAATGAATCCTTTTAGTGAAAAATTCAAAATTGAGTTTAATGTTTTGTTGTTTTATGGTAGCTTGATAACTAAAATGATATTTCAGATTCAAATTTGCTAAAAGTAATCGTCCTTATTTTAGAAAAAGTCAAGAAACCAAGAACAATTTAAAAAAAAGTTAAGTCTTATGGCAATAAAAAGCGATTTTCTAAAAAAAAGTCCAAATAATGTTGCGTACAAATTACATAAAAAACTTCCCCACTTCATTAGATATTCAAAAAGCTACATTTGTCATACTAAGACTAAGTATTTGATTGACAACTCTACTAATAAAAGAAGTTACCTCTTTCTTAGAACGCCTCTACATTGTGGTTACCGCGCACTTTTGCAGTGTTTTCTTTGGTGGATGTCGACGTCTTGCACAGGGATAATGCAATAACATTTAAGATCTGCCGTTAAATAATTTTTTTTTTTTTAAAGCCAAACCTTCAAGTGTGTAGCTTTTGCGGTTAATTAGAAAAAAAGAGTATGCTGAGTGCGGAAAAAGTTACTTCTATTAAAAGAAAGAAAGCTAACTACATCTTTTTCATTAATCACTACACATCACTTGTTGTTTTTTCTTTGGTCGATGTCGCCAACTCTTGTGGTGGTTTCTAGATTTCTGCGAAAAACATCTATCATTTCTTCGTCTACTTCGCCGAATTCGAGGTCTACTAGATTCACTTGTTCGGGCGGATACAAGCTTTATTTTTCTGAGACGTCGAACAACAATCTAACGTAACTTCTTAAGCTGGGTATCCATTTGAGGCAGCCTCGGGCCGAGCGGCTGCCTCGACCCGAGGCAGATCTAGTGGAGACCGTGCCGCGAGTCGAGGCTTGTCGCGACTTGAACCAAACGAGGCGGCCGCGCAGCGAGCCAAATCGTGTCGGTAAATGGCCATGCTCAAAGACGCCTCAGTGTGAAGCGTGCGTTCAGTGGAGACGCACGTACGTATGCTCGGCACGCGGCAAAATGGATAATGAGAAATGTATCGAATTAATTAAGTTATATGAAAACCACCGACATTTGTGGGATCCAACTTCACCGCATCATCATCGCTGACGATATATTTCCTTAATCCACCATCGATGTTTCCGTTTCTTATGTTGCTTCCTTTTGTAGTGACTAATCACTACTAATGCTGCAGCGACTTTACGTGCGTCAACCATGGTGGTTAATGAGGAATTGAGAAAATCATGGCTCGGGTTGAGGCTTGCCGCTCGATACGATATTATGTGTGCTCAAGTGGAGACGCACGTACTTTCCGCAGCCCGCCGCACGCTCAGGATGAGGCAGCTCGCCACGAGGCTGCGCAAATGGATACCCAGCTTTAGATTTACGCGATTATTATTACTTGAAATTAAACTCATTTTAACGGTGTCAGCTTATTCCATGGATAAGCCCAACCACTATCTAAGATTTGATACCGTTAAAATCCTAGCAAAAGAGAAACATTTTATTCCTAGGCTGGTAAGAGAAACTATTGAAATTAAAAAACACCCTAACTTCAATAGAGAAGATGGTTGAAGGCTGTCACCAACGTGGGATACTTAGCAAAATAAAAAAGAACAACCAGCAGACAAATAAGCAGAAAAATAAAGACACTGTCAGCGTCTACTGCGTGAACCCGAGCGACTATGCGAGAAAATTACGAAATAGGTGGCGGTGAATTCGAAAAATCGTTTTTTTACTTTACTCTATGAAGACGTCAAACATCTCAGTCTACCCGTGATCACGGCATTTGCAAAAATGCCGAAACGTCGGAAAATCAAAAATAATAAAATAAACGCGTAAAACCCGTAAAAATGAGTTTAATTTCAAGTAACAATCTAACGTTTGACACACGTCGATTACGGAAACGCAACAAGTACTTTTTTTGCTGTAACAGCGTTGTCGTTACACAATACGTAAATAAGAAGAATGTGAGTATTCTTCATTACAAAAGGCCCTCGCCCACAGCAACTTTTTGTAGCGATGCTGTCGTGCGTTCGCATCAATATGACTAGCAGTCACTGACTGTGTGCCTTCATAGCCACGATTCAGTCGCGATGCATTAGTATTGTATGTACATCGATACAGTTGCGATAATGTAGCGCGTTGCAAATTCGACTAACATGCGTTTACTTAACGCGCGACAGCATCGCTACAAAAAGTCTTCGAAGGCAAGGATCTTAAATGATACCATTTCAAGAGTTCTTAATGAAAATATGCAGTTAGTTTTCTTTTAATAGAGGTTACTTTTTTCGCGCTTAACACATTTTTTTCTATTTGACAGCAAAGGCTGCACACAGCTTTGGCTTTTTACAAAATTTATTTATTTAACGGCAGATCTTAAATGTTATTGCATTATCCCTGTGCAAAACGGTGACATCAACCAAAGAAAACACTGTAAAAGTGCGCTGTAACCACAAAGTAGAGGCGTTCTAAGAGTGAGGTTACTTCTTTTATTAGTAGAGTTGTCAATCAAATACTTAGTTTTAGTATGAAAAATGTACCTTTTTGAATAGCTTATGAATTGGGGAAGATTTTTATGTAATTTTTACGCAACATTATTTGGACTTTTTTTTAGAAAATCGCTTTTAATTGCAATTAGCATTAACTTTTTTTTAAAATTGTTCTTGGTTTCTTGACTTTTTCTAAAATAAGGACGATTAATTTTAGCAAATTTAAATCTAAAATGTAATTTTAGTTATCAAGCTACCATAAAACAACAAAATATTAAACACTATTTTGAATTTTTCACTAAAACGATTCATTTGAACTTCGAAAATGGGGTTTTTTATAAAAAATCTTAAATGTTGCATATCTCAGAAATTATCAATTTTCGGACATAGCATATTATGCCTTAATTGACTGCAAATAAGCTCTACTTTAACCTCTTAGAAGGAATGTATCGCATTACCAATCACCCTGTATATAAGAATTCTATATCATATATATTTTTTTAAAACGTCTAACTATTTTATGTACGTTCATCTTCAATTCTCCATTGTTTTTTTTTAAATCGTCTAAGTACAATAAATACTTAGGAGATTTAAAAAAAAAAATGTAGAATTGAAGATTCATCATTCATACGTTCATCTTCTTAGGTGATAACGGAGTGCTCGGACGAGATCTCGTGGCGCGGCGTGGAGCTCCTCCGCGAGGTGTGCACGTGCGTGGGCGGCTCGCTGGCGGCGGCCGCGCACCACGAGGCCTTCCTCACGCAGTGCTGCGCCCGGACCCGCCGGCTGCAGGAGCTGACAGCTGGCAATGGTTAGTGGGTCACCCTAAGCAGCGCCTGTGTGCGAAACCTATGAAGCGCCTTTTTTAGTCGGTTTAGACATTTTTTTCAACTATTTTGTATAAAAAAAAACAATCTGGCGCCCCTCTTGCTTAGGCGCCTGTGTGCGCTGCACACATCGCACGTATGGGCGGCTCGGCCCTGAGTGGGTGCTCGATGAATGGGGCTGACTCGAGCTCGGTGATCTCTACTTGGGATATACATCCTACTAATATTATAAATGTGAAAGTTTGTGAGTATGTATGAAATGTTTGTTACTCTTTCACGTAAAATCTACCGGACGGATTTGGATTAAACTTTACAGATATATAGATTATACATCAGAATAACACTTAGGGTAATTTTTACGGCGGGAAAACTTCTAATTCCCACGGGAAACCGACTTCTAGGCGAACGGAGTCGCGGGCGGCCACTAGTTATGCTAATAATACTGTTACTTACTTAATTGTAGAACAATCATTTCAGTCGCAGAGATGTTATCTAGACAAAAGCTTTCCAATTTTTATAGGGGACAAAAAGTTTTTATCTTAAATAATATCACGTAACAGATCATGTTTTAGCAGATAGTTTGTAATACGATTTATAATGATTTTTATATTTACCTGTAAACTACTTAAAAACTTAGTTGCTGACGATGAATATTCTTGTTTAGACTCAACAGAAAGCTGTACAAAAATGTGTAGAGTAATTCGTGCCATACAAGAATACATAAACGAGTGTGACAGAAGATTTTCGGCAGACAGACAAATATTACCCATATACAGATCCGGCAGGGGAAGACAATGCACTATAATTGTAAGGTTTAACTTTCAAACTGGCCAAAGACAAATCGATGATATGGAAATATTCTCGCATTTCAACGAAACTCTACTATCTTTACGATCTACAATCCAAAGAAGGTATTATATATAAAAAAATGTATTTTGTTTTTCAGTTATGTTAAAGCTTTTTCTATAAATCATATTCGTTTTTTTTTCAGACTAAAAAGTGCTACAGATAATAATTTAAAGTTAGAGTTGTATGTAAATAAGTTGGAATTGTACGTGAACGGAGAGCTCTTGGATTCAAGTCACGATAGAAAAATACTGTCACAAATACCATTGCGGGATAAGACTGTTATTGTTGCTAAGGTAAGCTTAATTTTACTACTACTGTTATAGGTTTTTATTCAATTTGGAGGTCGTTTCTTTAGAGGTCTTTCAATATAAATATGTGGCTTTGACTATATATTTGTTATACAGGTATACGACGGTCAAGTTTGTGGTAGTGGTGGTTGCGGGTCGTCCAATGAATCGTCGAGTGATTCTAGCACCTCCTCGCCGCCGCTACCACCGGCTCCAGAACATGCCTTGCCTGGTGTTGTAAGTTCATTCACACTATTCCCAAATTCAGTTTTATTTAGTCTTTCTCTTAGATTCTTCTTCATATACCACTGGCAACCGCGTAGAGCCTTTCGTGAATAACTTTCTATTTCTTATAGATTTTCGCACAAGGTTCCTGGTATCTGCCATTCATACTAGAACTGGAACACGTCGGCATCACAAAAGGACATTCACAGTTGACAGAGGCGGCTCACTTATTGTCACAAATCTGCCCTGCACACAAACAGACCGTTGAGAAACTAACAGAGGCGTTGTTATGTAAGGACGACTCGAAACTCAGGGACATGTTATACGGTCCATCGCCACCTACAGTCGCTTATAACGTGGAGGTGCTTTATAGTATGGTGATGCCGTCGTCTGATACGAAATTAGACCGCAGTCGAAGTTTTCAAGTAGCCTGTGTGAAAAAAGCACCCCTTCTAGTCCAGTGCTTGTCGGATAAAGAGTTTTTGCAAGGAGCTGCACCACATACTAGAAGGTAAAATTACTTTTCCATTGAAAATTTACTGCCAGCAACCCATTGTGTACTAAATCACGTTGTCATTTCAGAGTAGGATATTTGGCGTTAGTGAGACTGGCAAAGTTAGCGCTCTACACATTAGGACACTTATTTGAAATCTTAGCGCCTGATGGTTCAGACGCGGCTCTCGACAAAGATTTCAGAATGGATGTTTCAATTTTGAGGGAGGCTCTTCAGACGGTACATAACCACAACTGTGAAATAATAGTCAAGGCTATTGCTGAAAAGCTGGCAAACACCCTCGGTGAACAAGTATGTGTATTGAATCACTTTATTACAATTATGAGAACTTGTTATGTATAAGTTTTTAAATGATATTTTATTATAGGTAGTAACAAGCAACGACGAGGGCGATTCCGTATCAGCTTTAGTATGGTGGCGAGTACCAACAAACGCCACTGTAAAAGCTTTGTACAGTCTCGCTCATTCAGTTGCTCAGCCTATCGACAACTCAGGCATGGTTCACCCCGATGACGTCACTTGTAAGTTTATATAAAAAGCAATTGCAATTAATTATTTCGTCAGTTGTTATTGTAAATCGTAATATGATGTAGTGGTCCGTGAAAGTATGGAAGTGGTGACGATCTGCATGGCGCTGGGCGGTGGCCACCTCGAGACGCTACTGAATGAGGAGTGGTGGCAGGACTCCGCCATGTATCTTATGATCGACTGTCCCAATCCACAAGTGAGTACAGTAACGAGTTAATTAGTCATTAACACAATAAATTGTTTTAGTCGCACTCCTCAATAATTTCAGATATTCATAATATGGTTGTTGACAAATATGCTAAGCGTTTGGAAAATATAAATAAAATAAATAAATAAAAATCATAAAGTGCGTAATAGTATGCACACTAATCTAGCAAAAACGACTACTTGGTACTAGAAAAAGAACCATCATATTACTTTTGAATAGGTAAAAAAAGAAACAGTTTCAATAATAAAGCTAAATTGATGAGTCAAGTCATAAAGAATTGCTGTTTTGCGAATCTGAAGTGACTTTTCCAGAAGTATTCGGCTCGCTTGTCGTGCTATGCGTTTCCCCTCATTGTTTCACGACTACCAGCAGTATTTGATCGTGCACAGTGCGGGTGTCGTGCTACCTGCAATTCCCCCTTATTGTTTATCGAGTCCCAGCAGTATGTGTTCTTGCACAGGTGCGCGTGTCGTGCGCGGAGCAGGTGCTGTGCATGTGCGCGTGGGGCGGCGGCGGCGGCGCGCGCGCGGCGCTGCAGGCGCTGGGCGGCGGCGGCGCGAGGCTGCAGGCGCACGCCGCCAACGCGCACCAGTTCCTGCAGCTCGTGTGCCGCCTGGTGGCGCTGGCCGGGCCCACCGCCAGGACGCTGCCGCACCTCGCCACTGAGGTCAGTGTGCAGTATAGGTTACAGGCGCACGCCGCCACTGAGGTCAGTGTGCAGTATAGGTTACAGGCGCACGCCGCCACTGAGGTCAGTGTGCAGTATAGGTTACAGGCGCACGCCGCCACTGAGGTCAGTGTGCAGTATAGGTTACAGGCGCACGCCGCCACTGAGGTCAGTGTGCAGTATAGGTTACAGGCGCACACCGCCACTGAAGTCAGTGTGCAGTAGCTGGCGTTTGAAGTCTGCTGATAAAAGCAATACCTGGACAGTGTACATAAACGGGAACTGGGCAAAATTGAGCGAATGCTACAAAGTTGGGTGGAGACGCTGATAAAAAACAAATGGGCTGGAGAGTATAAGACCTGTAGGCCTACCATCAACTTTTAGTTTGCGATTCAATTCCGATGCTATCCAGTTTAGGTTCCTAAACTGAATCGCTAAGACTCGTACCATGAAGTGTTTAATGGTGAGTGGCGTTTGAATCGCGCAGGGAGGAACGAATGAACGAGATTTGTCTGTGGTCCGCAATGTGAGAAAGAAATGACGCTATACAGGCGTTGCTTAATTCTATCTCTTTTACTCGATCTAAATAAGTTGCGTTTCGAAACCTAATTTATAAAGGTTGGTAAAGGTTTTTATTTATGAAAAAAAAAAACAAAATACATTTTAAAATTGCACTAGTTAGCATCAAATTATACCACATTAAATTATTTTTAGCACTAATTAAATGATAGTAGTTCTAATTACTAATTAAATGTCTGTTTAGTGTTGTCGTAAACGCACTCATATTTGATTTGACAGGTATTATTCCTGGCTCAATAATATTAAAATATAGATCGATTATGCATGACAATTATATTAAATTTAATTTTAAAAATAATGTATATTTAAAAACAAAAAATAATAATAATGATTCTGTAATATATTTTGTATTTTTAATTTGTATTGCAAGAAATAAAAGGCTTTTTATTTTTTATTTATGGCTGGCCTGGCTTGCCAACTTAGGGCTTTTAGCCGCAAGAGTTTTTTTTAGGGCCGTAAATATTTTTATAAATGCTCTGCTAATCACAATTTATACCCTTTATTTACATATACTTATAAAACCCACTAAATATTGAACTGAAATACGTATATTCTCACTATTTTAAAAAGTAATTAAAAACGATTAACTTCACGCAATGAAAGAAGCAACTTTTTTTGAATCGCTTAATTTGACATTTAAGCTCTTTAGTTTAGCTTGAAATGTCACGTCATGGTACGAATTTGCTTGCAAAAGAATGAAATATTTCAGCTGAATCGCTTACAAACTAGCGACCCAGTTTAGGTTTGTTTAAGTAACGTTGTGGTACGAATAAGCGAAGCAGTTCAGTTTAGGTCCTAAACTGAATCGCAATAAGAGTTCATGGTAGGCCTCCTGGGCGAAAATGTATGTTTCAAAAGAGGCTGGGGACTTTACGTTTGTATTTATTTTATTACCTAACTAATACTGAGCCATTTTCTATCGAATTTGGTGACTAAGATAATGTACTTATAAATGTAATATTTTGCAAATAATTCTCAATTCTATTTGAGGTCAGATATTTTCATATCGAATAACGAAACGTCCCATAATTTCGATTCGCACCTTCAGTATTCTTTATGGTTTTTGTATAGGTGGCCTGGTTACGTGCTGTTCGAGCTAATCCTGACACATTAGACGACACGTTGTTAGAAGGGCATCTGAACCTTACCAAAGAACTGTTCACTCACGTGTCATCGCAGGTCAAGTATCAATACGGGGCACACCCCGATCATGCTGATGCTGGACTTATAAAGGTAAGTGTTTAAAGTTTCTGAGAACTTAATTTCATGATTTATTTGTTTTGAGTTTTTGATTGAGTCTTTATTAATCATATTTAACGTAAGTCTACACCTTCGTTTGGTTGTTTTTTTTTTCTTATTTCAGTTACTTTAGGAAATATACTAAGCTCACGCAATCTAATGTGACGCGATTCAAAAACATATTTTTCAGATAAAATTGTCATAGGACTCATTAACTAAAGACCACCTATAAGTATTAAAAAAAAGTTATTTACAACTTCCAAAAACAAAGCTTATTTAAATTTTTTTATATTTTCTACATTTTGGCACATCTCAAAAACATTTTCAAAACGCGAATTTGCCACCCCCCTCAGGAGTTAACCACGGAGTTCCTGTGGCCGTACTCGTGGGCGTGGTGCCGCATGGGCGGCGGCGACGAGGGCCCCGCGCGCGAGCCGGCGCCGCCGCTGTGCCGCACGCCCGGCGCCGCCGCCGCCGCCGCCGAGCTGCTGCTGGCGCTCGTGCACGCCTGCGTGCCCAACATGGCCGAGCTCGTGCGGCTGCTGGAGATGATGTTCTACAGCGGTGAGTTCTATCTTTAGCACCTCGTCCGCCTGCTCGAGCTCATGTTCTACAGCGGTGAGTTGGACGACTATCTTTAGCACCGGGCCGAACCCCGTCCCTGTCCTGTGGAACAAGTATTACAGAGAGCAGGAAAGAGGACGGCCACACGAGGATCCCACGCGCACCCCAGTTGGAGTTCTATCTGGAGATCTTTTTGTAATTTGTGAAACTTTTGGGTGAGGCACAATTGACATTCTTATCGTATCTGAATGCCATATTCGGGTAATGTAGAAAAACATTGGGATGCAATGAAATCTTTAAAGTTACGAAATCTATACTAATATTATAAAGCTGAAGAGTTTGTTTGTTTGTTTGAACGCGCTAATCTCAGGAACTACAGGTTCGAATTTAAAAATTCTTTTTGTGTTGGATAGACCATTTATCGAGGCAGGCTTTAGGCTATATAACATTACGCTGCAACTATTAGGAGCGAAGAAATAATGGAAAATGGGAAAAAAACGGGGAAATTATTCATCCTTGAGGGCTTCCGTTGCGTGTCTTGCAAAAACGGTTCTAGAAACCAAAAATATATGTATGAAAGAATTAAGGGAACTTTTTACCGCGGGAAAACTTCGCATTCCCACGGGAAACCGACTTCTACGCGAACGGAGTCGCGAGCGGCCACTAGTCTACTATATATTGATGACTTATCCTAGTACAATCCTACTAATACTATAAATGTGAAAGTTTGTGAGGATGTATGGATGGATGGATGTTTGTTACTCTTTCACGTAAAAACTACTGGATGAATTTTGATGAAACTTTGCAGTTATATAGGTTATACATCAGAATAACACATAGGGTATTTTTACCGCGGGAAAACACCTAATTCACTCGGGAAACCGACTTCTACGCGAACGGAGTCGCGGGCGGCCACTAGTGTTGTTATAAAAGAAGTTAAGTTTTATTATGTTATTCTATGTATTTTTTTTACGTTACCTTTTAGACATTTTTGTAAAAAGTAAAAGTTTCTCATCAAAGTTTGACAAAGTTGACGACCTCTGTGGTGTAGCGGTTTATATACCAGACTGCTAAGCGGATGATTCCGGGTTCGATCCCCGGGTCGGACCAATTTCGTAAAAATGGTTTTTCGATATTGGCTCGTGTCTGGGTGTAACTAGGTTCTCCCCTAGTCTAATATGCGGTACCTATAACACAAGTGCTTACTGCAACTTACTTTAGGGCCACGTAATTGGTGTGTCAGTCTGGAGATATATTATTTATTATTATTATTAAAGTTATGTTTCGCTTATTCAACGTCATATACAATGTGATCCACAGACAAGAGCACGTCAATATCGGAGTGGGAGTGGATGCCGTGCGTGGGCCCGCGGCCGGCGGCGGGGCTCGCCGGGCTGAAGAACGCCGGCGCCACCTGCTACATGAACTCCGTGCTGCAGCAGCTCTACTGTGTCAGGGCCATTCGGGACCCGCTGCTCGCCGTGCAAGGTTAGATCTCGATATTTACAGCTAATTAATCCTGCACGCCACCTGCTACATGAACTCCGTGCTACAGCAGCTCTACTGTGTCCGGGCTATTCGGGACCCGCTGCTCGCTGTGCAAGGTTAGATCTCGCACGATATCTACAGCTGATTAATCCTGCACTGTAGATCTGGCGTTGAAAATACTTTTAGATAAATGCATGTTACTAAAGCGCGCCAAGGTGATTTAGAAAACAATGATCTTTTTATACTAGCTCCATTATCAATTTACAGCTATTAAACTAAGATATTATTTCTTAGATTTTAACTTCTAAGGCCCAATAGGCATGATGACAGATTTTGAAAAACTGTTGTATCATATTCAGAAATATATACTTATTGTAAAAAATATCATATTTCGGAAAAAAAAGCATGATTTATATGAAAAAAAAACAATTTAAAATTTTATGTTTAAAATTCCCACCAAAACGCTCCAAAGTGTCATGGCGTCGATTTTGACGTCACATTATAGCAGTGTTTATAAATCCTTCCGTACGACTCTAAAGTTGGTAGTTTCCGACCAAACTCAATTCGAAAAGTAGGTAGATCTACCAACTTCTTTTTTTCAAGATTTAGAAGGAATCTGCACGGTCGTATAATATCTATAATCGATGATTTTAGTAAAAATAAATTATTTTTCTGACTATTTTTAAAAAAGCAATAAGAAAAAACTAAATTGTTAATTTTTAGAATAAAAACAAAATAAAAAAAAATCCCACCCAACTAATTTACCCCCTAAATTTGGGGGGAAACCCCTAAGTTGGGAACCATGCTCTATAGTCATCATGCCTATTGCAGGGAACGTTTTAACCTCGGGTTAGCTAACTCAGATTTAATTGGCGCCACCATCGATTGTAATATGAAGTAGTTACAATTGATGGTGGCGCCATTTAAATCTGAGTTAGCTAACCCGAAGCTAACCCAAGGTTAAATCCCTGCAATTGGGCCTAATTGGATTTACAATACTCAAGTATTTTTTACCCAATTCATACAATTCATACAAATGCCAATATACTACTGACGGTTTCAGACAACAATTATAATAAATTATATTGACCTGTAGGTGCTGCAACGGATCCCAATGAAGATTTTTCGGGCGAAAATCATTACACAAATTTAGAAAATAATTCAGAGGTAAATAAATGACGAGGTCAATCAATTATAATAACTAAGATAAGATCTAACATTTCACTTTTGTTGCAGAGCAATTCAGATTACAATATTACGATATTAAAACAAGTACAAGCAATATTTGCACACCTACAGTATAGTAAACTACAGTATTATGTTCCTAGAGGGCTTTGGGCGCATTTTAGGTAAGTTGCTTTAAGTATAAAATGATTTTAGTAAATGAAACAATAGTACACGTTTTATAGTAAAACTTTTTAAATATTTTTAGGCTACAAGGCGAACCAGTGAATTTACGTGAGCAACAAGACGCAGTGGAGTTTTTTATGTCATTAGTAGAATCATTAGACGAAGCCCTAAAGACATTGGGGCAGGAACAACTCATGGCTAAAATGATGGGAGGTACTTATTCAGATCAGAAAATTTGTAAAGGATGTCCACATAGGTAGGCAAAATATTATCCATATGATTAATTCTTGATGTTTTTATTTACAGTATTTATTGTTTTTTTTTTAAATTGCAGGTATTGTAAAGAAGAGCCATTTAGTGTAGTGTCGTTGGATATAAGGAATATGTCAAGATTACAGGAATCTCTAGAAGCTTATGTAAGAGGAGAGTTATTAGAAGGCGCTGATGCTTATCATTGTGACAAGTGCAATAAAAAAGTAATTTATTTTTACTAATTATAAGCAGATTTATTTAAAATCGTATATAAATTATTGACGAAAGATTTTTTCTTATAGGTAGTGACAATGAAGCGATTGTGTCTGAACAAATTACCACCAGTGCTAGTCATACAGTTGAAAAGATTCGAATATGATTTCGAGAAGGTGTGTGCAATAAAGTTTAACGACTACTTCGAGTTTCCACGGGAGCTGGATGTGGAGCCTTATACAGGTAAGCAGTAATAGTAATTTTTGTAAGAAACCAACGTGTCATGTTTGGTTGCTATGGTTAAAACTTGGCTTTTTGTAATTTACGTGGGCGTAAGCGAGATATCTCGTTACGACTTAGGTTGCAGTTACGGTGTCAAACTATTTTAAGCCTTTTCCTTTCACTAGATTGTATTAAATTAGTTGCAAATAATATATGGATATAGTGCGATTAAAAATAGTTGGTAAAATGTGTTCAGCTTGGCTTATTATGTAAACCAATTAAGGATCAAAATTGCCTTTTTGGGTAATTCCGTAGCAGTTAATGTTAACCTTAAAATTGTTATGCAAAATGTAAGGGAAGAAAAATGGTGGAAGACCATACATCCGACTTACACCCTTGGAATACCAGATTGTAGGCTTCTTTTGGTTCAATTCGATAAAATTAAATGTCTCTTAATTGGCTCATTTTGGCTCCGACATCGTAAATAACAAACGAAATAACCAGCGTCCTCATGTCCACACCATACCATGAACAAATACGATTTGAGTGGTCGGTAATAGTGTGATCACGTTAACAATCATGGACGATTTTCATTTAAACTTTAAACGAATATCCGACGCAGCGGCGATCGTGCCCAATCTACACCGATGATAGGCAATTGCCGACGATCATGTCCACTACACGGTCGCGATTCCATTGCATTCGCCCATCACGAGCCATCGCCTAGAGAAGGCATAACGTAGCATAATCCCGTGTTGCAGCGTGGGGGCTGGCGCGCGCGGAGGGCGAGGCGGCGCTGTGGGAGGGCGGCGCGCTGCCCGCCGACACGCGCTACCAGCTCACCGGCATCGTGGTGCACTCCGGCCAGGCCTCCGGGGGGCACTACTACTCATATGTACTGCTCAGGTACGCAGCAAGGTCATAGCTTTAGATACACTGGTCGTGGGGGGACACTACTACTCATATGTACTGCTCAGGTACGCAGCAAGGTCATAGCTTTAGATACACTGGTCGTGGGGGGACACTACTACTCATATGTGCTGCTCAGGTACGCAGCAAGGTCATAGCTTTAGATACACTGGTCGTGGGGGGACACTACTACTCATATGTGCTGCTCAGATACGGAGAATAGTCATAGCTTTAGATACACTGGTCGTGGGGGGACACTACTACTCTATGTGCTGCTCAGGTACGCAGCAAGGTCAAAGCTTTAGATACACTGGTCGTGGGGGGACACTACTACTCATATGTGCTGCTCAGATACGGAGAATAGTCATAGCTTTAGATACACTGGTCGTGGGGGGACACTACTACTCTATGTGCTGCTCAGGTACAGAGAAGGTCATAGCTTTAGATACACTGGTCGTGGGGGGACACTACTACTCATATGTGCTGCTCAGGTACGCAGCAAGGTCATAGCTTTAGATACACTGGTCGTGGGGGGACACTACTACTCATATGTGCTGCTCAGGTACAGAGAATGGTCATAGCTTTAGATACACTGGTCGTGGGGGACACTACTACTCTATGTGCTGCTCAGGTACAGAGAAGGTCATAGCTTTAGATACACTGGTCGTGGGGGGACACTACTACTCATATGTGCTGCTCAGGTACGCAGCAAGGTCATAGCTTTAGATACACTGGTCGTGGGGGGACACTACTACTCATATGTGCTGCTCAGGTACAGAGAATGGTCATAGCTTTAGATACACTGGTCGTGGGGGACACTACTACTCTATGTGCTGCTCAGGTACAGAGAAGGTCATAGCTTTAGATACACTGGTCGTGGGGGGACACTACTACTCATATGTGCTGCTCAGGTACAGAGGTCATAGCTTTAGAGACACTGGTCGTGGCTGTGACTGATTAAGCTAATTAGGCGAGGACTTCGATGTACTCAGGTGTCATCCTTAGTTGTGTATATGTTACGGCTAAAACTCGAAGCGCGGCTAGGTTAGTTAGGTTACTTCTATGATACCGCCCAGAAAAAGAGTCCCGCGTGGCGGGACTCCGTCGACTCATGATTGAAGCCAGTTTTTATATATATAGGTATATATATTTTTGTTACATTCCCCATATAAAAAAGACTACTATCCAGCTAAAACTAGGTGTAGCAGCACTTCGGGTATTGGCCGTAACATATATATTGCTTAGACGAGGACCCCTGCGACGTACCAAGGTACAATTCTTAATGACAACATTTCAATACCTGACCACTGACGAAAGGCATTTCATACTGCAAGATTTAACATACACGAATTGATTTTTTTTTAATTAGATTGTATAATGACAGGGACAACGGCAGCGAAACAGGTCGCTGGGTGAAACTAGACGACGGCGATGTGTCGGAGTGCGCCATGCACGACCACGAGGAAATGAAGGCGCAGTGCTTCGGCGGCGAGTACATGGCCGAGGTGAGGGGACACACACACATTGATATACCTATAGTCTTACCCCCCGACATTTTTGTTTTTACCCTCAAAAAAATAAAACGCAGTGTTGTGTTGAATTTTTTTAACTTCATGTTTTAGATAACAACTAGCGACCAGCCCACGCTTCGCAATAGTGTTATTTTGGTCGACTTGTTCCCGAAACATGGAATTTTGTCTTTGATTCTGCTCTGTATGTTAAATTTAAGTACAAATAAGCGAAAAAATGTTTTTCTCAGTAAAAAGTGAATTTATGTAAAATTCTTAGAGAAATAAATAATCTTTAACTGTTACTCGTTTAGTAATCTGAAGAAAAATTTAAAAAAGGAATTTCCGTTGGTCTTGTCTTTTTATGTGCAAATAAAACGTTGGGATAGCGATAGGTCTGGATAGAATAGCAGGTGGTTATTATTTTCTGATAGATAACTATAGATGTTTAAAAACCTTTATGGCGTTTGAACATAGCAACCCAAGAGTAGTGGTTTTTATAGGAATAAAACAATAACACAAAATAAACAATAACCTGTAATAACTCATTTTATCGTAAAATAGATGAAATGAGTTATTTATTTTATGATTGAAACCGTTTTAGCAACCATTGGTTTTAATTGACAAACAAAGAGATGATATAAAAACGATAACCGATTCAATAATCAAATGTAGAGCTGGCTAACAGAAAAACTCATTGATCGATTTTCATTAAAGTGTTAGGTGTAAAACGTTATGGAAATCGAGTTTTTCTGTAACGTGTTAAGTTCTACAACGTTACAGGCGGCGGATCCCATGGTGAAGCGGGTCTCGTACAAACGACAGAAACGATGGTGGAACGCCTACATGCTGTTTTATACAAGGAAAGACACTATTGAATCTAGTCTGGAACAGTCAATGAAAAACGTTACATTAAAGTAAGTCTTATATCCTCAAGTATTAAGTCTAATTTCCAAAGAACTGGTTAATCAAGCTTTATTTTTGCAGGGAAAGTTCGATACCAAAGCCAATTTGGCAATCGGTCCGACGAGGAAACGTAGCATTCTCACACAATCAAGATCAATTTAGTTTAGAGCACTTTAACTTTATGAAGAAATTATGTTGTATGAGACTACAAGTATTACCGGGTGCCCAAAACGCTGTTTGGGTAAGTTACTGTAGTATTCAAATATTGTTTTGCCTTTATTATATTTGTTTTATGCTAACAAATACTTTGTGTCGATAGGGCCCAGAGCACGAAGAAATGTCAATGTTAGCAGTACAATTAGCAACGAAATTTCTTTTCCAAGTGGGTTTCCACACAAAGAAAACTCTACGCGGACCAGCATCTGATTGGTAAGACTTGTTGCTTTCATTTAATTTTAAAATAAAATGTTTTTATTCTAATACTAATTAAATGTTTTCTGTTTTAGGCAAGACATATTATGCCAGCATTTACGGTGTTCACAAGCAGTCAGAGCGTGGTTTGCGACAGATCTCTTCAAAAATCCTCATAGGTAATTGATTTAATATATTTTTATTTGGTTGCAAGTATGCTTCAGCGCCAAATATACAAGATTTATTTGTTTTATACAGGTTATGTGATTATCTGTTGTCCTGTCCTTCGGCTGAGGTGCGAGTTGTATTTATGAAAATTATCGTGTTCTTGGCGCATTTCTCAATACAAGACCCACCAGGTATGATGTTTAATTTATACCCATTTAATTGTTTATTTATCGTCGAACAAACAAATACTTTTCTCAAAACATCTTTATACTACTGTAAGCTTGGTTAAACTAACGAATATCAAATAAGTTCAAACTAAAAATCGTTGCCAACTATTTAGTTTCAAAGCAGTTAATCAAAACGTTATTTCATATAACACATAATATATTACAAAAATCATTTTTATATACTTAAGCCTAAGCTGCGTTTACTTTACTCGTGATTACGTTTATTACAAGCCCTCATACAGACCAATCTTAATGTCTTGCTCTTAACGCCTCCACCTACATATCTTATCCACTATTACACTCTTATTCATTACAATCTAACTACCATTGATATATTAGCACCTAGATAGAGTGTTGCATACAAAACCTCACTCAAAAAGCGTCGCAAAATAATATGGTTTTGTGCGACACTGTCCCGAATTGTGCATGTGTGCGTTAAAGGGACACCATATTACCAAATTTAAGTTCACAAGTTTAAATTTTTTTATTTATTTATAAATAATATAAAATATAAAATTTAAAAAAATCCATCTTTTTATGTCTTCTTTATAAAAATAATTGTTTTAGAGGGTGTATCGGTCTGTATTTTCTACTTTACAATTTGTAATGGCAGCTTATTTTTAAATATTTTTCTACAACAAGCTTCAACAAACTAATTTGATGAATTATTTCACCAATAATATATCAAAATTATTAAAATAATAATAAAAATTAATTCATGGAAAACCTGTAATTTTTTTCCCCCAAAAAAATAATTGGCATCACCATAGCATTTCAAACCCAGTTTCTCTTTTCCAAAACAAAATACTAATCCACACTTAAATGAATAAAATTAATGTTAAAACGAAAGGCCAGGGATATTACAATTATGATATTACCGTCGGTGGGGTTCGCGGCGAGGGCCTCAACAGGTAATTCCCGCGGCCCCGCCATTATACGACGGCCTGAAGGACAACTTTAGGTTTTTAGTCGGTGCGAGTCCGACATAACCCGTCTCCTTTCCCTGGAGGGGACGGGTATGCGTAGGCATTTTCCTGGAATATCAAAAAAAAAAAAAAAAAGGGATATTACAAATAGGGATTGCAATCCAGCAGCACTTTCAATCCAGCTAGATTTCTGCAAGATTAGCCTGAATCCAGCTGGATCCAGCGCGGATCCAGCAAAGTATGGAATCAAAATAAATACATAATTTTTATATTTCATTTGTTTATTTATTACTAGCTTTTACCCGTGCGGCTTCGCACGCGTTAAATTCCGAGTAAAACCCTTTTCCATGTACTATGTTGTTATACATGTAAACCTTCCTCTTGAATCACTCTATTTATTAAAAAAAAACGTATCAAAATCCGTTGTGTTGTTTTAAAGATTTAAGCATACATAGGGACAGAGAAAGCGACTTTGTTTTATACAATGTAGTTATTTAAGCTTTATACTACAAAATAATAAAATATACATTCGGTGCTAATCATATCAATTTTGGTTTGTTTTCTTAATTATTGAAATATCTGTGATAAAAATAATTGACTTAAAATTACAATACCAAAACAATCATTTAAATCAAGCAATGAAAATATGTCTCCAAACAAACATTCCTTGAGGAAACTTGGATCCCTACCTGATATTCACTTGGCTTAGGCCCCTGGTATCTGTATGACGGTTTAGTTAAAACCGAGAAAATAAAAAATAAATAAAAATAATAATAGTAATTAATATAAACAAAAAACAATTATTCTGATTCTTAAGCGGCTAATGAAGACATAAAGTAACTTTTTTGAATTTGATACGTTTGCGAATCTGCGTTGCTGGATGTCAAAAAAAGCGCTGGATCCAGCTGGATTGCTGGATGTTGGATCCAGCAATTGCAATCCCTAATTGCAAATCTGTCTTGAACAATGGCGGCACCCTTCAGTCGCGCATTTAGGCATAATTGTTTTATTCTGGAATTCCTCTCTACTTGAGGGAACAAATGACACTAACGTAGGCTGTGTTCCTAAATTGTATTGTTCCCAATTTTTTATGGGCGCCTTTTTGTGTCTGATTTGGTATCTAGGAGTAACATATGTGCTACCTACATTTGCCCGCAGTCCCGTGCGGCTTCGGCTCGTGGTCGTCGCGCGAGGAGGCACTCTCCCTCTCGGACCAGGTGGTGTGCGCGGCGCGCGGGCTGGCGGCGCCGCACGCGGAGTCGCCGGCCGCCCGCCACCTGCCGCTGCTGTTCAACCTGTTCCACGCCTACGCCGCGCTGGGGCTGGCCGAGAGGCACCAGCTGCTGAGGGTAGGTGTGAAGTGTGTGAGCCTGGTTTCAATGGGTGCAGGACACAAGCACGGACTGTTCACGGGTGCAATTTTATCACATAATATAGAATTTTTGAAATCATATTTTTACTGTATTCATTATACTAGCCACCCTACTCAAAAAATAATAATAATAAATGATTATTGTTGCAGCTAAAAATATTAGACGTAGTGCTGACGCTCTGCATGGATGAATCGACAACGGTCGGCAAATATCAGTATCCAGAATCTGCCAAAGTTCACCAGGTATTTATATTTTCTTTCATTTTATTTCAGTGCTGTAGAAATACTGGGGGGCTACCGCGTAACTAGCGTCGATTTGAACTCGACGATACGAAGAAGTGCTGTAAAAATTTCTATACCTAATTATTTTTAAGGTTTTCAAAGTTTTACTTGAATCCGCCGTTCCGGTATTTTTTTAACTACCTCAAGGTTTTTCGCTTTTGGTTTTGCATATCTATTTTAAAACACCGTTAGTCAACACCTCGATTGTTTGCAGGTGGTATGTATCCTGGTCCGGTGCTGCGACGTGAGCGCCCGCTGCCAGTCCGCGGTGCCCTCGGAGCCGCCGCTGCCCAACCCCTTCGCCGACCCCCCGCACTCCGCCGCCCCCTCCGCCACCACCCGCCCGCCGCTGTCCGCCGCCGCCGCCGACATACTGTACAATAGGACCAGGTGAGACACGCTGTACTATAGGACGAGGTGAGGCACACTGTACAATAGGACGAGGTGAGGCACACTGTACAATAGGACGAGGTGAGACACACTGTACAATAGGACGAGCTGAGACACACTGTACAATACCACGAGGCGAGACACACTGTACAATAGGACGAGCTGAGACACACTGTACAATAGGACGAGGTGAGACACACTGTACAATAGGACGAGCTGAGACACACTGTACAATACCACGAGGCGAGACACACTGTACAATAGGACGAGCTGAGACACACTGTACAATAGGACGAGCTGAGACACACTGTACAATACCACGAGGCGAGACACACTGTACAATAGGACGAGCTGAGACACACTGTACAATAGGACGAGGTGAGACACACTGTACAATAGGACGAGCTGAGACACACTGTACAATACCACGAGGCGAGACACACTGTACAATAGGACGAGCTGAGACACACTGTACAATAGGACGAGCTGAGACACACTGTACAATACCACGAGGCGAGACACACTGTACAATAGGACGAGCTGAGACACACTGTACAATAGGACGAGCTGAGACACACTGTACAATACCACGAGGCGAGACACACTGTACAATAGGACGAGCTGAGACACACTGTACAATACCACGAGGCGAGACACACTGTACAATAGGACGAGCTGAGACACACTGTACAATAGGACGAGGTGAGACACACTGTACAATAGGACGAGCTGAGACACACTGTACAATAGGACGAGGTGAGACACACTGTACAATAGGACGAGGTGAGACACACTGTACAATAGGACGAGCTGAGACACACTGTACAATAGGACGAGTTGAGACACACTGTACAATACCACGAGGCGAGACACACTGTACAATAGGACGAGCTGAGACACTGTAACTGTAACTTTGCAAAAACTGTTATGACTTTTGAATTCAGAAACAGACAGATATTTTAATACATACACCTGAACACGCTTTAACATCACCAGCTACAAAACCTTCCCTCAACTGATCATTACTTCCAGCACCTACATGAAGAAGCTGACGGAGGAGTGCTGCGGCTGCGAGGAGGGCGTCCGCCTCGTGCAGTTCCTGTGCTGGGAGCAGGCGGCGTGGTCGCGCGCCGCGCTGGCGGAGCTGCTGTGGCAGATGGCGTACGCCTACTGCCACGAGCTGCGGAGGCACGCCGACGCGCTCACGGCGCTGCTGCTGATGCCGGACTCGTGGCACCATCACAGGATACACAATGTTATTAAGGTGGGTGGGACTCGTGGCACCATCATAGGATACATAATGTTATCAAGGTGGGTGCGGGGAAATGGTAGAAAGAAATGCACAACGAAGTCGCGTGCGAAATGTAAATTAGAATTTTTGCTTTGGATTTTATTGAAATTTTCATTTTTATTACAGCTTCATTACATAGTATAAATCCAAGTCGCTAATTCTGTCTGTTTGTATCCTCCTTAACTACGTAACGGATTCAATTGCGTGTTTTGCCATCTTTTAAGTATTTTTTTTATTTAAATTTGTAAAGCAACAACGTTAAAAGAAAGTTATTTTAATTTTAAGCCAAAAATGAGGAGCTCGGTGGCCCGTTGCGATCTCGTCTATCTACTCGATAGTCGAGGTTAAGCAACGCCGGCCGCGGTCAGTCCAAGGATGGGTGACCGCTAGTGGCATTACATCCCGAGTTTCTCCGTGCTTCGGAAGGCACGTTAAGCCGTTGGTCCCGGGTACTTTTCGACCTCGTACTCGTCAAGCCAAGTCAGGTGCCTAGTAGACAGGCGGCTTGAAAAATACTGACAGTAGGGTGGCCACTACCCTACGGGAACCACGTCAGAGGCCCTAACAAGGCGGTTCCCAAAAACTCTGACACTAGATGAATATGTGCTGCAAAGTGCATACTCATCACACGAAGAAGAAGAAGCCAAAATTCAAAGTTTCCTGAACAAGTCGGTCAAAATTACACCATTGCGAAGCGTGGGCGGGTTGCTGGTAACTTATATTTGGCTGATTATTAAATCAGAACGACTGTAATGTATAAAACTAGAATCACCCATCATAAGACTAAATTACGTACTAGGCTAGTCCGAGTTCGAGTCGATCATCGATAACGCATCGCTGAATGGATATGAACTCGACTTCCCATTTTTATACCTCACAAACCCTACTGATTGGTGTAATAATCATATTTGTCCACAGGGTATATCCGAGGAGCGCCCCGGCGTGCTGGAGACCGCGGCCCGCGCCCGCGGCCACTACCAGAAGCGAGCGTACGCGTGCGTGAAGCTCGTGGTGGGCGTGATGAGCGGAGCGCCCGCCGCCGTGCGGGCCGTGAGGAGCAGCGGCGACGCGCGGCGGCGGTGGCGCACGCTGCTGGCCTGGCTGCACGACGAGCTGGACCGGGTGAGAACTAGCGCCTGTGGCGACATCTGTGTGTGAGAACTGGGGCCTGTGGCGACATCTGTGTGTGAGAACTGGGGCCTGTGGCGACATCTGTGTGTGAGAACTGGGGCCTGTGGCGACATCTGTGTGTGAGAACTGGGGCCTGTGGCGACATCTGTGTGTGAGAACTGGGGCCTGTGGCGACATCTATGTGTGAGGGCCTGGGCCGCTGTGGCGACATCTGTGTGTGAGGGCCTGGGGCGCTGTGGCGACATCTGTGTGTGAGGGCCTGGGGCGCTGTGGCGACATCTGTGTGTGAGGGCCTGGGCCGCTGTGGCGACATCTGTGTGTGAGGGCCTGGGGCGCTGTGGCGACATCTGTGTGTGAGGGCCTGGGCCGCTGTGGCGACATCTGTGTGTGAGGGCCTGGGCCGCTGTGGCGACATCTGTGTGTGAGGGCCTGGGGCGCTGTGGCGACATCTGTGTGTGAGGGCCTGGGCCGCTGTGGCGACATCTGTGTGTCTCTTTTCTAGCAGTGGCAAGCAACTTACTCCAGCACAGCGCCGGTCCTAGATCGTGCTTTCGTAATGATTACGCAGCAAAGTTATCTTAATGGCCCCGCTTGGCTCTGTCTGGTATCAGACAAAGATCTACGTACCAATCGTATCGAGATTTTTTGGGAAGGCTTACTCTTTAATGTGTTCTCAATATAAGTGATTATCTGGGCACTGACATTTATAGTGCTTGGGAGATGTCGACCTGTTTAATTATCAAAGTTTTGAGAAGAAGAACAATAAATAAAACCTACCATTTTTATAACTTTTGTTTTTATGACGTATGTTTAATCATTTAGGAGGTATATGTATTACACATCATCGATCGCCCGTCATTTTATAGGAAAGATAATTGTAAACATATTATAACTTCTAAATTTTCCCCCAACCTAAACCACATACATTTTTGTGACAGTAATCCTATGCACACATGATTCACGGGATGACAAAAACAACATTTTCTATGAAATTGAATGTCCAAGAAATAAGTTTTTATGCTTGGTTTTAAATGAATGTATCTATTGCAGTATGGACCAGGGGGCTACGGATCGTATGGAACTTGGTCTCCGCCCGGGACTTCAAACGAGACATCTAGCGGATACTTCTTAGAGCGAAGCAACTCTGCACGGAAAACACTTGAAAAGTACGTTCAATCTCTCGTCAAAGACTTTACCAAAACAGACTGCCGAAGATATATCTTTCTTTTATGCCTTGTAGCTGTAGATATTTATTACTCTATTAACCAACGACCGTTTCCTCTTATCACAATCTCCCTTCCAGAGCGTACCAGCTGTGTCCTGAAGAGGAAGAGGAGGAAGAAGATGGTCGCGAGGGCTCCGGCTCCGGGGAGGTCGGCGACGACAGCAACGACGAGGACGAGCAGCCGCCGCCCGCCGCCGAGCCCGAGCCCGCGCTCGCGCAGCTCTGAACACGAGTCACAGGTACCAGACCCGCAGTGAGAGACACTATGTGATCGAACACTTAAACGTAGTCGCCGAGACGACTACCCCGCTAACTACGTTCGTCACGCAACGACTCTAGTCCGCCGCCCGTCGCGCTTTCCCATTTCTTCAACTCATTATCACTCTGCTTGCTAGGCCGCGTAGAATTAGGCGACGATCGGCAATTCAATTCGTGTACATAAGAAACTACCAAATTATATGATCCGATGTCGCATATTCAAATATTATGAAGTCGGGTCGAGCAAGCAGACAATGCAGAGAGCAAGCACATCAATTGCGCTGAAAGCTTAGTCGTAGTTTTTGTTCTGTGATTTTATCGTTATTGTAAAGTTAGTTTGCAAGAGCGTATGTTAAGTATTGTATCAGAATTTTGCTTATAACATGTTATATTAATTCAACGTAATGTCCCACTTAATCGAAAAGCTGTTGAATTTATTTATTACTCTGCTTTAGATGTCGGTATTTATTTCAGATAAGTTACTCGTAATTGTAATGTATTCTTCAAATATAAAGTAGTGATTATGACCAGCATTTTATTATTATGTACAAATCTTCAAAGCAATTGTAAAACACCTGAATGTTAATATATGCCTTCGAATATAATTTACTGTATTTTGAAATAGTGTGGACTGATGATTATGATTCATATTTTGTAACGGAAATATGTAAATAAAATTTCAGTATTGTGTATAGAGGATAATCAAATGCTTGCCGTTTGGTTTTAACCACAAAACCAATATGTAATATCTGACTCACAATTTCCTCATAAACTTTACTGAACAAAATGCGATTATAGATGAAGGTGCTAAAATTCGTTAAAACTCTTCAAAACTACGGAACATCACAAATGCTGTAAAGAATCTCTCAACATATGTTCTTTAAAATATAAAACATAACATTTCTTTTTTACAAAGCTGTCTATAAAATAACAAGAGATGCATTTACGTGTTACTAGTTTAGTAAATTATCGCACCTTTTTGGCCTACGGTATAATCATATGTAGCAGGATAGGTGTTAATTCAAAAAAGTTAAACATAATAAACTCTTTTGGAATAACTCCGCCACAGATTAAAATACATTCAGAATCAATCGAAAATGTAGATATAGGTTTTAATAGCTAGTCTAACGGGAAATTGTTGCCACTATGTCATGTTCTGCTTTGTATTATATGTTATTTATTTTGTATATTGACTACGGTTGTAAAATAGGTTTTTAGTGGTTTAAATATTGCAACCAGGCTATCAGGCAGATGCGAAAGCAAACACTCAATTGAAAATTTACTGATTTTGAATTGAATGTTATACATATAAAACATTTAAAGCCATTTTCCCTCGCGCAACCACCGTGATTTTCAAAATAAGTTAAATTTAAGCACTTATGTTTTATTTACTTTTAAAATTGGGTCGACAGACCTCGTGCCTTATTTTATTTTTAGTTGCTCAATTCGGCACCTGATAGTCTGAATATTCATGTTTTACAATATAATAAATTAAAAACCTTGTTAACTCATTGAGTTCAGAATGATTAGCATAGGATGTAGGTTTGCTAAAAATGCAAAGTGCTTAAGAAGTAAAACTAGTAATAGAAGCTCGATTAATCGCTATTGTTATTACCAAAGATGCAGTTTTACACGAGAAAAGGCAGGTCTACCTTTTCTCTAGAATTATTTTGTAACTTTTATAAAAATGCAAGTATTCAAACATTGTGTTATGGAGACAACATTTAGAAGAACGATAATCTTAGTTACAATAAACCAGTAGAGGTTAGAAAAATAACAAAACACGTTTGCTGGTTTTATTGCATTAAGTTTACGTGATTCAATTAGGTCAATATAACCATTTAAAAGTTATATTTAAAATATTGAAACAGTTTTAAGAAATTGAAAATAAGTAAAATGAGCTTTTTTATAAATTGTGCTTACTTAGATCCAATTTGCCCTATAAACCTTAAAGTCCCCAGTTCAAGTGTAAAGGTAAACTTTAACTACGTATGGCAGTAAGTATTGCAATGATTTGAAAGTTTTATAAAATGCAAGCGAGTTTCATCTAACTAGTATTAAATTAATACAATAATTTGTAAGTTGAGTTTTGTACAACCTTTCTATTGCAACTATATAAATATTGTAACGAATTGCATTTGACATTATACATCTAAGAATGCTCATGGAGTAGCATTCCTACAATAATATATTAAAATCAACAAAATAAATTCATAAAGTTTTAATTTTGTTTTATTTTATAATTACTAATATTATCCCTACTTTCAAGGAAGGAAAGTTGAGCCTACTACTTGCTATGTTTTGCGTTATGAGACATAAATAATAGGTACCTATATTTTACTCACACAAACACTAAGGAAAATGTTACAGGAATTATGTAAGATATTGGTATATAATAACATCGAATTATGTTTAAAGTTTACTTGACGTTTGACCCCTGGCCTGAACAAAACGATAAAATAGCCATTTTTAATCCAAACGTTTCATGCAACGTCGTGTCGTGTTTTTAGATTAATTAATATTTTAATTGTTTTAAAATGGAGAAGTATATCAGTGTAAAGGATTTGGAAGATGCTGCGTTGTCTTTGTTGCCAAAGAAAACGCGCGATTATTACAAGAGTGGTGCGACTGAAGAACAAACGTTGGCAGAAAACAGAAACGCATTTAGAAGGTACAGTATTTCATTTATAAATACAACTCACTCTGATTATTAGAGTGCCATTAAGATAACAACTTATACAAACAACGATTAAGTTAGAAACAAATTATCAATCATTCATTTTTATTATGTCTGTAGGTTACGAATTATGCCAAAATGCTTGGTCGGTGTGAAAGATTGCGATCTCAGTACAACAATATTGGGATCCGAAATATCTATGCCCGTTGGCATATCGCCTTCTGCTATGCAGCGAATGGCACATCCAGACGGGGAACTGGCCAATGTGAGAGGTAATAATATACTTATTTTATTTGTTTTAGGGTCAGGATATATCCGATTAACATTATGTTAATATTATTAGTTACTATGTTAGTACAGTAAAAAATATTTACTTTCAGCTGCCCAAGCAGAAAAACTAATTTACATCCTCAGTACAATTTCGACAAGTTCTATTGAAGAAGTCTCCGAAGCTGCTCCAGATGCCATCAAATGGTTCCAACTGTATATTTATAAAGATAGGTAGGTACAAAGTGTTTTGAAATATTAACGCACTTTAATTTATGGTATTGATATAATAAATATATTTTTGTTAATCTTAGGAACGTGACAAAAAGTCTGGTAAGTAGAGCTGAAAAGGCCGGATTCAAAGCATTGGTTCTAACAGTAGATACTCCTTTGTTTGGAATAAGACGAGCGGATGTAAAGAACAACTTCAGTTTACCTCCTCATCTCAAGTAAGTTTAAAATAATTAGCAAAGCAAAAAGACATTGATTTTATTCATCCTAAATTGTAACTTTATATAACAGGCTGGCTAACTTTGACGGAGATAAGTCTACTAAAATTCAAAACTCTGGCAGTGGTAGTGGGTTAAACGAATATGTGAAGGATCTGTTTGACAAATCTCTCACCTGGGATGATATTGTATTCCTTAAGAGGTAATTAAATTCACACAACATTATTTATTTGTCAATTTTCTTTTGACTTCGGATAGATAATTAGGTAACTATATTTAATAATTTCAGTATAACAAAGATGCCTATTATAGCAAAGGGAATCTTACGTGAAGATGATGCCGTGAAAGCAGCTCTCTCCGGTTGCTCTGCTGTCCTCGTATCGAACCACGGCGCGAGACAACTAGATGGAGTTCCTTCGACTGTAAGATCATGCTTTACATTTATTTAATCAATCCAATGTCAAGCATATGTTTTAAGTACTAATATTTCTTAATATTATAGATCGAAGTTCTACCGAAGATCGTTGAAGCACTAAAGCCATACAATGTCGAGGTGTACTTGGATGGAGGTGTCATGACTGGAACAGACATTTACAAAGCACTAGCGCTTGGTGCCAAAATGGTAATTGAGAATATCTACGCAGAAAATAATTGGTGTATATTTAGGTTTTTTATTATTATGCGAAACATGATTCATTTTTTATTCGTAGGTGTTTGTGGGTCGGCCTGCTCTGTGGGGATTAGCCGTTGGCGGACAAGAGGGCGTCCAGAAGATGGCAGATATTCTACGGACCGAGCTTGAATACACCGTCCAAATTGCCGGTAAGTTAACAGTATTAGAATATCTATAAATGTTTACGTCAATATACTCTACCTGAGTGATAAAATTTATCAGAATCGTTAAAGCAAGTTGCAATTTATTCACATTTCACCGCACTCAGCCTAAAATAAGGTCTCTTTTGCCTTCTAAAGTTTAAGTAGTCATATAGCGCACCGTATGATGTGAGATTAATGTTACTTAATTAAGGTGTATGTTTGTTTCAGGAACTCCGAAAATAAGTGACATCACAAGAGATATGGTTCGCCACGAGTCATACTTTAGCAAATTGTAATCAATATCAATATCAAAAAGGCAAACAATACATCATTTACTTATACTCATGTATTTAATTTTTAAGTTCATACTTAGTTTTTGTAGCAGCTCACTGTTTCTCTAAGAGTAATTTTCTATAGAGATGGTACAGTACACTCGGTGACATATACTTTTCGCGAGGCCACAAGTTTTTAGATATCCTCTGAAAGCATTAACAAACATTAAAATTAATAAAATTAATGATGATAATCTTATCATAAAAATACGTACCTTAAAGTCACAACCATAGAGGTTAATACCAAGTTTTAGTTTTTTCATAGTGTTTCGCAGATTATCATCATTAATTAATTTGTGTTGTAATACAAGAGTATCGTTGCAAGTTTTACAAGCGCTGTTAGATAATTCTTTATCAGATTTTCTTTCTGCAATTTCACCTTCACCTAAAAATGCATCTCTTTTTCTCATATACTCAGTAAAACTATAACTGCAAGATATTTTCGATGCTTCTTCTGTTTGTATTGAGCTCACATCGTTTATCGGATCTCCCGTATTTTTCGATCTAAATATATTTTTGAATGTTTTCACAACAGTTGTGCAAGATTCGTTAATAACGTCAAAAAATCTGGAACTCATGGAACGATTTTTGACCTGTTTGACTGACGATAAGTTTTGTTTGTTCTTGCGTTTTTTTCTTTCGCCTCGCATTATCTTGTGGGGGTCGTTATCGACTTGGAACGAATGTTTATTATTTTTATTTTGATATCTCATTGCCTTTTTCCGTTTTGGTGTTGACATGAAATTAGGTTTGAAATCACTGATGTTAGTAAATTGGCTGCTCGTTTCGTTAGTTAATGATATGCTTTGTCTGGCATGGAATGTTTGTTTAAGTGATGCTTTTCTATATTGGTTATTATTCTTAATTCGTATGCTTTGTTCTGTTAATGTACTCTGGTGTCCTAGAACCTGAGACTTAATGCTTCCGTTTTGCGTTTCCAGACGCATTTTATTTATTTCTTTGTTTATGAAAGAAAAGGACATTTCACGATTGGATTTGTCCGTGTTCAGTTTTTGATGTTGTATTTTAGGCAGTACGTTATTGACACGTTTCACTGGGTTAGATAAATGTTGAAACGGGGCAAAGTTAGAGTTTTGTATGAATAAATTTTGTTGGAAAGAGTTTTGTCGTAAGTTGTTATTTCGGCTCATAGACTGCCAACTTTGAATTTCCTTTGCTATATTTCCGAGTAACATTACTGTGTCGTCACTGTTACCATTAGTTTGGCAAATTACTTCGTCACTATTTACAAGGAGCTCATTAGCTTGAAGTTCCAAGTTACCAACATGCGAACTTTTATCAACAGTATGAGCTAATAGATTTCCGAGATGTTCGTCTACAATAAAAAATATTTTTTAAATCATTGGTCATCATAACATCAATTTTCTTAAACAAAATATTAAAGGTAGATTTACTTTTTAATTGCATATCAACGTGGAACAAAATCACTGTGGCCCATTGTCCTATCTGAAATAAAACGTACCTATACTGTATTTCGAATTAAAGTAGGTGTGGTTGGTGACTAATTACGTTTAACTACAAATTATCAAGTAATGTGGCTATGAGCAAAGAAGGTAACTACGAAAAGTATTTTGATATTTAAAAAATATTCGTCTTTTTAAATACAATACCTACGACCTACGTGCTCGAAGATGAATAAAGAATTGATATAATAAGACACTTTAAATTACCTGGCTGGAAGACCCATATGCTTGATTTAATTCTCTCAAATGCTTTATAACTTCCCCATTCTGAATTAACAGAACTGCTTCCTTAGATTTCACTACGATAGCATTCAAAAGTTGAAGGCACAATTCTATTTGTAAGAACTCCCTTTAATTACAAAAAAAAACTAGTAAAAATAGCGTTTAAAAAAGACATTAAATAAATTTGAAATTACATAAATTTATCAATCACCTTGTAAATAGGGTTACGCCGTTAGCTTGGAGAAATATTTTAACATTACGCTCGTGATTTTGCGTTAAGCTAAGCAAAACAGGAAAAACGTCTACATGGCGCTGTCGAAGTTTCTGAACACACTAGAAAATAAAGACTCCGGTAAGTAAAAAGTAAGTATGTATGTAACTTTATGAAATAGACAATGCACTTACAACAGGAACCAAATGAGAGCAGTAGGATTGGTTCTGTTCACAACCCTTGCAACTTTCAGCCAGAGCACGACATAAAGCTTTCCACGTATCTTGGTACTAAAAAGAAAATAGATGTCATCTAGATATCAAAAAAAATAAACTATGAAAAAAAGTCGTGTCTGAGTGTAACATTTAACTTGTCCATTGTGTTATACCTATAACAAGCGTTTTTACGCTTACTTTAAGGCAACCTAGCTAGTTTGTGTGTAAGTCTGAATACCTATTTATAACACAGTTAGTAAAAAAGCAAACCGTATAATTATTTTCTTTACCATCATACTGTTAATAAAAAGAACGCCCATAGTGGTCAAACAACCACTGACTCGAATCATGCTACGAGCGAAAAGTGTCAAGTTCCTTCTTCTTGAAGATTCGACGTCTTCATCGTTGTACAGAAGGGCTGATATAAAGTTTAATGATGTGGTTGTCCTTTGGGATAGGCTTTGGTTTAAAGTTTCATTTATTCTGTCGTAAAGAAC
Source organism: Emmelina monodactyla (assembly GCA_916618145.1). Taxonomy (NCBI): domain Eukaryota; kingdom Metazoa; phylum Arthropoda; class Insecta; order Lepidoptera; family Pterophoridae; genus Emmelina; species Emmelina monodactyla. Next base: position 4,947,968 of record OU745304.1, on the reverse strand, counting down.
ATTGCATGACAATATCACGTCGAAATATTCACCCTGGAAAAGATTTTTAAGTTATGTTAACGTAGGCTAGGCTAGGTACCTACCTACTTGAATTTAGTATTTTGTACCATAAAATTAACAAATATTATTGATACCTATTTATGGTTGTTGGCCATAAAAAACAGATAAGTATGAACACCGAAGGTCGTTATGGAGATAAACATGTTGTTTTCGAATACGATTAGCCATAAGTACTACGAAAAGTAAGTTTTAGGATTCATAGAAGGAAATTACAAAGCAAGGTAATGAAAGAGACTATGAAACCATACCCTCGAGACCCAAGTAGGTAATATAGAAAGTATTAATGCGATTGTTGTTTATAATATTTATATGCGTATACATATCTATGCGTAGCGGCTTCGTACGCGTAAACTCGAGTTTGCTTTGCCGTAGTTTAAAAATTAAAATATCACAATGATGCATTACCCTAAAGATACTATGGACTGAAATAAGTCTTTTTGTGGTACCTATTTCATCTAGAAAAATATAGTAAAAAGGATTTCTTAATGCGTTGGGTAGGTTTTCTGGGTTAAAGCTGATTATTGAAATAATATGTAGTTGCCTCACAGTAAGGAGCGCCGGGTTATTGTAGGATATTTTCGGTAAAGTTAAAGGTTCAGTCAGTTGGTACCTACTTAAAAATGTAAAAATATTTGTATCAAGAACTTATGTTATTAAAACATACGTTAAACGAACCTTTGTTAAGAGATATGCCGATAAAAGGGCAAATAATTTGACTTGTAGTTCAGCATCTTTTACATTAGCTACAGTCACCAATAACTCCTCCATGTCAAGTTTCGCAGCTTTATGTAACATTACTGATATTTTCTGTAACGGTTTAAAATAACAGTTAACATGAGCAGTATTTTAAATTATAAAAAAATACCAGTGGGTATACATATACATACTTTGACCAATACATTTTGCGAACATCGATCTGTAAATCTTAATCTTGTTGCTAATTGGGTAATAGGTGTCATTGGTTAAGTTTAATTGTTAAAATCATGTAGGTACGATATGATGAGGTCAAGTCAAAGTTGAGTTTAAAACGAAATTTTTAAAATGAAAGCGCCAAATTTATATTTTTTTCCTTTTGGCCATGGTGCGGTTATACTAGTGCCAATGACGACTTTGCCGAGGCAATAACAATAAAGCTTGAAGATATGCTCAATTCAAATTATTAAAATTTCTGCTAATGAATTATGTTTTTTGTAATTATCTCTGTTATATTTATATATATATTACTCTCTCGTTAAATGTGCCAATAGGGGATATTCATGTTTTTTTTTCTTGCCTTAAATTAATAGTTTACGACATTATAACATATAAAAAAATATAAAAAATCTTCAAAATACTTTAGATATTTTTAAAAACGAAATTTAAAACATTGAAAAAATTAGAGCAGTTGAAACGCCGCCATTTTGCGCGCGCTTTGCGTGACGTCACACGACACGTCCAGTGGGACTTTACTATGAACTTTTCAGTTATTTCATATTTTCATACATATTTACAGTTTTAATAGCTTTAAAACCATGGAAGAAGCCAAAAAATTATCTTATAAGTATTGCATAGTACCGGAGTGCACAAATACTATTTGAAAAACACCCGAGAAAGTGTTTTTTTCGTATTTCAAGTGATGCGAAAATACGAAGACGGTCGTGTAAGGTGATGAGAAGGGATAATATATCTCCTAAATCTTGTTCCTATTGTTGTGAAGATCATTTTAACGAAAGTATACTTTATTTATATACAGCTTAATGTGAATTAGTAAAAAGTAGAGATGCGCCGAGTAACACTTTTGCCGAGTACCGAGTACCGAGTATTACTCGGTTCAATTTTTTTTCTTACCGAGTACTCGGCCGAGTAACTCGGTTCTATCAAATTCCTAATTTCGCGCGCGTAAACAAGTACAAACGAACACAAGTATATTTAGAAGAAAAATTTTTGGCAAATGGTGGACAGAGCACCAAACAAGGCATCATAATTTACAATTATTTAATTTTAAATATTGATTATTTTTATTACTGTTCCTTTAATTTTGTCTCACTAGTACTCATGCATTAGCATAATTTTGATTCTATTACTTGAGGATGTCAAAGATTTCCTCAATCAGTACGTTTTGATTAACACTGTTGTATCAATTATATCTACCTAAATATATTGCTTTCTTTAAACAAAGTATATTAATTTTTCGGTACTCGGTACTCGGCATTCGTATACCGAGTTACTCGGCCGAGTACCGAGTACCAAAAAACCCGCCGAGTACGCCGAGTACCGAGTATAAACCGAGTACTCGGCCCATCTCTAGTAAAAAGTAAGTTTTGCATTAGCTATTGAACATTAGAAAATTCGGTATAGGTAAAATTAACCTACCCTATAAGAAAAGATCAGTAGCTATAACTTTCTATTAAAACTTTATTCCTGTTGTGGTTTTACGAATTTTTTATGGTTGTTGATTTAATCCAGGTAAAGGAAGATACAGAAAATTATATTGAATACAATTTAATAAAAGAGCAAGGAGAAAAATGTACTCTACGGTTGAAGAAAGGAGTTTTGCCTCATATATTTTTGTGTCAATATGTAAATGTTTTGGTGTATTTTAAGTAAACTGCTGTGTGCGTTTATGAATAAAAATCTATATTATGGTCTTAAATATACTATGAAACATCCTCTGATCTCTGCGCTCGTATAATCGGGTTTCGAAGCTGTCTGCGCGCCTACGTCTTTTCTATAGCAATACGTCTCAACTACATATTTGGTCTAGTTTTTGTTTCTTTTCTTTGTATAACTTCACTTGCCAACCAACCGTTGAACACGCAACATCAAATTGTAAACCTTATTAAATCTCATATCAAAGAAGAATCTGGGGTTCTCATTTGCTACACCACCACAACCCACATCGCGCCTTGGAGACGCGACAGATGCAAAATTATATGCTATCATAAATGCACTGTTCTCGGTAGATTGTCCTAATGTGCTATGACAGAACCAGCTTCAGTCATCGTCAAAGATTCACTACCAATCTAAACTAAACTTCATTACAATCAGCACAAGAATATAGATTAAATTTATTTATTTTTTTCACAAAAACTTGTAAAACAGTATAAGTTTCGACGCTGATGAATGCAATGTCGTGTCAGATGACGTCACATTACGTTCGACCAATGGTGGCGCGTTTTGGAAGTTTGAATTTCGCTCCCTTATTTTGCACTTTTTAAATATTATTTTAGGGGTTTAAATAATAAAAAAATTAAAAAAAAACTTTTGCATTATAATATAACGATAATAAGTATTCAAGAAAAAAATATTTTAGGCCATTTAAAATTTTATGCATATGCCCTATTTTTAATAGTTTATTTTTTATTGAGCGGTTGACAGTGCAGTGAGTTACTGACAGTGACAGTTTGATAGTACTGCGAAATATCAACAAACAAACAAACAAATCTTGAAATAATTTATGGTCAATATTTGATCCCTTAAAATCTAGCTTATTATTGACTGGACATTTCCTACTCAATAAACATGGATGTTGGCGAATTGCTATCATTCAAAGTAAATATACATATTCATTACTATATATCATATTATGAATCTCCTTGCCATGCTTGATAACTTTGTTTCAGCCCGTTCCAACACCAAAAAGACCGAACGAAGATGACAGTGATCCAGAAGATGAACACTCCAGACCAAAAGTTCGGCGTACGGTTTCTTCCAAGAATCCATTACTTACTGAGGGACTAACTAAAGGGTTTCCTAAGGAACCTGCAATAACTGATAAGGAACGCGAGGATATACTTAGATTTGTTGAAACAGAAGCAACTGAGGTAATATTTATTATTTATTCTATTGTTAAAAGTGAATTGGTTCAAGTTTCTGTCTCTTCTCTCTCACAAGTGTCATCGCTTAAACAAAAAATTAATCAATTATAAAATCTAAAGTAAAAACTGATATGCAAATATGTTTAAAATAAAATATATTTGAAACATTTTGTGTTAATTCTAAGTCATTATTCTCAGGGTGAGGTGCTCGATGACACTGCAGTTAAGAAACTGGTCTTAAACTTTGAAAAGAAAGCTTTACGAAATAGGGAAATGAGAATTAAATTTCCTGATCAACCTGAAAAGTTTATGGAAAGTGAGATCGATCTTTTTGAGGCTTTGCAGGTATGGCATCATAACGCTTCTTGTATACAATTTATTTTTAAAGACACTTTAAAAATTACAAGATATTTTTGTTGCAGGATTTAAGTGCAGTAGCTACAGTTCCAGACCAATACCCTCTGCTGGTGGAGCTCAAGTGTGTAAATTCCCTGCTGGAGCTACTGTCTCATGATAATACAGATATTTCTACTAAAGTTGTCAATCTTATTCAGGTCAGTACTTATTTAGCTTAGAAGTATACCTTACATTTTGGAAGTACCTTACAGTGAAATATAAAAATGTTTATAGGAGTTAACAGATGTAGATATTCTGCATGAAAGTGAAGATGGGGCAGAGGATCTTATCACGGCTTTGGCTGAGGCAGAGGCTGCGGCGTTGTTGCTTCACAACCTGGCAAGGCTGGACGAACAAGTGCCTGATGAAAGGGATGCTGTGCACAATACACTTGGTTTGTATTCAATATATATTCAACCAGTGTTAATTATAAAAAAATATGTGTAAAATATGAGCTTTTGTTCACAGGGATAATAGAAAACATTACAGAATTCAAGCCTGAGTTATGCATAGATGTGGCCAAACAAGGATTTTTACAGTGGATTCTTAAAAGGCTGAAGGTATATTATAATAGTATTATATTTAAATTGCATACCTTCCCCCCAAGTCATGTGTTAGTCGAAGTTTGCGTTAGCGAGTGAATAGAGTAAAAATGTATGAAACTGTCCTTTTTGTCAGGCTTGCAATTTGACAGTTTCCTACATTTTAATTCTATTCACTCGCTATAAATTTCTACTGCGACTTGACTTGGACGGACAGTTATTGGTATATTAGAAGTTGTTAATTAATAATATTCTTTGTTTTTAGCTAAAAGTGCCATTTGATGGTAACAAACTATATGCAACAGAGATCTTGTCTATCCTGTTACAAAATACCCCTGAAAACAGGAAACTCCTTGGAGAGCTTGACGGAATAGATGTCCTTTTACAACAACTTGCTGTAAGCACCCAATGTCCACTCACCTTTACACAATACGGCTAGAGCTATAGAAAACATTTGTAAATTTTGGCTTTTAAATATTAGTTGTTTAATACTTACTTCATTTTGGATTTGATTCTAATTTGAACATGTTGGTCATCAAGACACAATCTGTGCTATTAACATAATATCTGTTCTCTTTGTGGATGTTATTGTACGCATAGTGTTGTGTATAGTTCTACAAGCGGCACGACCCCGCCAACGCGGAGGAGCAGGAGTCGATGGAGAACATGTTCGACTCCTTGTGCTGCGCGCTGCTGGAGCCCGCCAACCGGGACCGCTTCCTGCGCGGCGAGGGGCTGCAGCTCATGAACCTCATGCTCAGGTATGGACTATGGACCACACCAAGTACTACACTACATACCAATGACATCTAACTGAATCTAACTTATTACTAATACCCTGAAAAATCTAAAACACCGCCTCTGTTAAAATATCCCTCAAATTATTGCATACAAAAAAGTTACGATCAATGACTGCAGTCGGGACAGAAAAACACATAAACTATTATCTGTATGAGCTATTAAAAATCTCTTAAGGTGAAGTCGGTTACAAAATACATCGGGCGAAGGTGGAATTTTTAACTTTGTAATTCGAAATCTGCTTAAAACAATAATATTTTTTGTACAGCATTACTTAAGGATATTAGCAATAATTCCTTGGGACCCAAAACACGATTTGATTTAGTTTCCTCTATAGAAAAAATAACGCAAAGTAAGCTCTAATTTCGCGTTTTTAGTCCCGATTTTTGGGATAAAAACCTGTACCTGTTCACTGTTATTTAATATTAAATGTTTGTCGCCACCATACAATTTCTCTGTAAAAAACATCGAGCGCAATCATTTTTAAACGCTTACTTTAATTTAAGCCGTTTAACTATATTTTAAAAGTAAAGTTGGCATTTAAAAGGGATCGCAATCGGTATTTCTTATGCCTCCAAACGGCCTTCAAGACCGAAACCAACCAACCGGTACATCAACCCTCTATTTATCCATTCATCCAGAGAGAAGAAGATGTCCCGCAACGGCTCGCTGAAGGTCGTTGACCACGCGCTGAGCGGCGCCGCGGGGCGCGAGTGCTGCAGCAAGTTCGTGGACATCCTCGGACTGCGCACCGTGTTCCCGCTCTTCATGAAGACGCCCAAGCGCCGCCGCCTGCTCACCGTCGACCAACATGAAGGTAACATAGACTACACTTAAGCCTTAGTGAGCGAAATTCAGAGCCGATTTTAAAAACGGGCCCTTTAACTGGCCAGTAACTTACGTAATTTAATCGATATTGTTGACAATCATTTTTTTTAATATATTTCGAATACATGTTGCGGAATTTATTTTTGGATGCTCCGTCTCCTGTTGGTTTTAGAATACAAGTTTAAAAAAAACGAAATAAACTATTGACTTGAAAGTACAGATTAAAGGAGTGTTTCATTTTCCAGAACACGTAGTATCAATAATAGCGTCGATGTTACGGAACTGCCAAGGAAGCCAGCGTCAGCGACTTCTTGCCAAGTTCACTGAGAACGACTTCGAGAAGGTCGACCGACTGTTGGAACTGCACTTCAAGTACATGGACAAAGTTGATCGCACTGAGAAGCAGATTGAGGTAAAACTATTACCATCCTCATGTTCTAAACTAAAATATACTATACCAGTACTATTTTGACTTCATTCATTGTAAGTTTAAATATTTGTATACATTTTTTTCTTAGCAAGACGCAGAAGATTTAGATGACGACGCTCAGTATCTCAAGAGATTGTCCGGTGGACTATTCACGTTGCAACTGATTGATAGAATCATTTTAGAGGTACTTATTTTGCATGATATAATATTGTATCATGTCCAATAGAGCTATGAGTAAAATTTTGTATTTTTGCAGGTGTGTACGGCCGGACCACCTTCAATCAAACAACGTGTTCAAAGAGTTTTGTCACTCCGCGGTGGTTCTTTGAAGATTATTCGTCATGTTATGCGAGGTATTACTTTAAAACTAAGTTTTTTATTGCCACATTTGATTACAGTCTCGCTTTCGCTTTGATAGTGAACGGTTGTGCGTGCGATCATGTCGTCAAGCGTTATAAAGTGCACGAGTTGTAATATTGTAATTGAAGAAGTATTGGCTTTTATAATGAATAAAATTGACGTTATGGATCAAGAAAGTTTGATACGTATCTGTGCATCTGCCTTTTCGATGGAAGACGTTGAAAATGCGAAAAAAATGTTATTTGAATCGGTTTCCACGAATATAAAGAAAATTAACAGAAAAAAAGTTGAGGGAAAGCTGCAGAGGGACCTTGAAGATATTATCACGCTCATCAAAGGTACAGATCCCGAGAAAATACCGATTTTTGTGGCAAAAGATTTAAGTAAACTACCCCCAGTAACATTTGACCACGTAGATGTCACTGGATTACTTAAACAACTTACAGTGATGAAAGCTCAAGTTGATGAGATTAGAAAAAACTATGTGTCAGCAAACCATCTAAGCCAATTTGAAGCAAAACTGGAAGCTAAGCTTCAAAATGCGAAATATGATTCAGTAATAAATACATCTACGTACTCGCCGTTTGTCAACACTCGACCGAGAAATGCCTATTTATTCGATAGCGGCCCAACTGCAATGCAAACCCCGATAGCAGAGAACAAAATAATATCAACGCATGATGAACAAAATACGCAATCAATATCACCTGGAATATCGGAGAGTTGTATTATTGTGAATAAAGAAACAACAGAAAATGTGCATAAAACTGTGGGTAGAAATAAAAGTTATGAAGAATCAAAACAAAACAAAGAAGTAAGTAAAAAGCTATCTTTTGCTAACGTTGCGAGTAGTAACTCGGATTTGGAATGGACAGTTGTACAAAAAAAGAAAACGAACAGTAGGTTTGTAGCAAGCAAAGGCACGGCTACAGCATTAGAAAACAGCAAATTTAAAGCGGCAGATACAAAAGTACCTTTGTTTATAACAAATGTGGCTAAAGAAGTGTCTGAAGAAGATATTGTAACATATATTTTATCAAAGACTCATGTGAAAATTGATCCCATTAAAATTAAAATGTATAAAGAGAGAAGTTACAACGCCTACAAATTTTTTGTTAGCAAAAATGACCAAAGTACATTTCTTGATGAAAATTTATGGCCAGAAGGAATTTCTTTTCGTCGTTTTGTAAATCGAAGAGAGAAGATAGGCACTGACAAAATGAGGCAATCACCAAACTCTCCAAGTAATGGATAAGTGTTATCGTTTTGTTTCCTTCAATTGTAAAAACGTGAAACGCTCTTTAGAGGGAGTACAAATGTTGTGTCAGTCGGCGGACATTGTGGCTCTACAAGAAACCTGGCTGTTGCCGTTTGACCTTCCGATACTTAATACAATTGATGAAGCCTTTGGAGCTACAGGGACATGTGCAATCGATGTCAGCAACGGGCTTTTGAGAGGAAGACCCTTCGGAGGTGTCGCATTGTTGTGGAGAAAATCAGCGTTTAGTTCCGTAGAAATTATTGACTGTAATGACGTGCGCTTAACAGCGGTGAGAATAACTTTAGACTATAAATCTATTTTAGTTTTTAGTGTTTATATGCCAACTGATAGCATTGTTAATCTCCCTGAATTTACAAACTGCCTCGGTAAAATAAGTAGCATTAATGACGACAATAGTGATATAGATTATGTGTATGTATTAGGTGATTTTAACGCTAGTCCAGCTAGTTTATTTTACAATGAATTGTGTAATTTTTGTAAGGATCAAAACTGGATTTGTGCTGATGTTAAAATATTGGGTAATCATTCAGATACGTTCTCTTTCTTCAGCGAGGCCCATGGTACGGTAAGTTGGTTAGATCACTGTGTGACTACGGAAACCGCATTCTCATCAATTACGCGGGCGTGGATTGATTATGACGTGCAGTGGTCTGACCATTTGCCATTGTGGATAGAATGTAAGTTGAATAAAGTCAAAGGGCGAATTAAAAACGTTTTGTTAAAACCTAATTATGTCATATGGGGAGAAAGATCCAGTTATCAGATTACTAACTATCAAAATATATGTAATGCTAGGTTAAAAGAAGTGAATTTTCCACAAGATTTATTAAACTGTAACTGCGAAGGTGTTTGCCCTAACACGGAGCATAGGTCAGTGATTCAAAGGATGTACAGTGAAATAGTTGACATATTATCAGCTGCGGCAAGCTCTACATGTAAGCGGAAAAGGGCTCGCAAGAACAGAAGTTTCGTGGCAGGCTGGTATGATCATGTTGCCAAACTTCACACCGAAGCAAGAGCACATTTTTTAACTTGGATTAAAGAAGGTAAGCCTAGAAGTGGTTCTATTTATGAGGACATGTGTAAAACAAGAAAATCTTTTAAAGCAAAACTTAAATGGTGCAAACAACACCAAAATCAGTTGGCTATGGATAGTCTAGCTTCCAAACACTTGGACCATGATTTCAAGCAGTTTTGGAAATTAACCCGAAAAATGAATGCTAAATCTGGTTTCCCAATTAGTGTAAATGGTGAACATGAACATAAAAAAATTGCGGAATCCTTTAAACATCATTTTCAGGTTTCACCTATTCCGTTAGATCCAATACTTGATATGGGTAGGCTTGAAAACTCGGCCGGCCAGGAGAAGATTACCCGATTTTCTGCTAAAGATGTCCAAAGGGTCATAAATACCATGCAGAGAGGTAGATCTCCTGGAATAGACAATCTGAGTGTGGAACACCTGAGACATGCTGGTGTGCACTTGGCGCGTGTTCTATCTTTATTTTTTAACCTCTGTCTGTGCCATGGATTTCTGCCAAATGACTTAACTAAAACGGTTGTAGTCCCGATAGCTAAGTCAAAATCTGGTGACAGCTCAGACATGAATAATTATCGGCCCATCTCACTTGCAACAATAATTGCCAAAGTATTTGACAGCCTGATTAATGACACATTATTAAAACATGTTAAGTTGCACGACGCTCAGTTTGGCTTTCGAGCTGGACTCTCTACTGAAGCAGCCATTTTGTGTCTTAAGCAGGCTGTTAAATATTATACTGACAGGAAGACGCCGGTGTACGCGTGTTTCCTAGATCTGTCAAAAGCTTTTGATAGAGTTCGTTATGACAGACTCTGGCACAAGTTGGTAACAGCAGGTGTCCCGGCGGACGTTATAAATGTGCTTAAACACTGGTACCAACATCAGAAGAACCAAGTGAGGTGGGCTGGGGCTCTGTCTGATGCATATACCCTTGAGTGTGGTGTAAGGCAGGGCGGGTTGAGCTCGCCTCTGTTATTCAACTTATATGTCAACGAATTAATTGTGGGGCTTAGTGGCACTCATAGGGGTTGTTTTGTCGACGATAACTGTTTCAATAACATCAGTTACGCAGACGATATGGTACTGCTTGGCCCTACAGTTGGATCGATTAGAAAACTTGTAAGAGTCTGTGAAACATATGCCAGACAGCATGGTTTGCAGTATAATGCACTAAAGAGCGAGGTGCTACTTTTTAAAAGCGGCTCTCTTAAACCAGTACAAGTTCCACCGATTTCACTCCATGGTGAGGCTCTTAAACGGGTCAATAAGGTCAAATATCTGGGCCACATCATTACTGAAGACCTAAAGGATGATGAAGACGTAGAAAGAGAGCGCAGAGCGTTAGCTGTTCGGGGCAACATGATTATACGTAGATTCACTCGCTGCTCAGCTCAGGTCAAAATTACTTTATTTAAGGCTTACTGCCAGTCTTTTTACTCTAGCAGCTTGTGGACAAACTACACCAAGCGCTCTATGGAGACTCTACGCATTCAGTATAACAACACTTTCAGAATGCTCATGAAGTTGCCCAAGTACTGTAGCGCCTCTACTATGTTCGCAGAAGCGCGCACAGATGGCTTTCAAGCTATCATGCGTAAAAAGGCTGCATCATTGCGCAAGCGATCAAGGGAGAGTAGCAACGGTATCCTCAAAACTTTTGAGTCTAGGTGTGATAATCCTTTTCACAATCACTGGAATATGCTCCTGTTGGGACAGCAGAAAGCCTACTTTGGTGTTCAATGATAAAAAAAAACATGTTTTGATTTTCTATCTTTTTAATTAACTACCATTTAATTTTGTATCGCTATTCTTTTATTTATTTTTAATCATAACTTAGACATTTTTATTTGTATTGATTAATTGCATAAGATATTTAATTTTAATTTTATTATTTAACTTGATTTGTATCTATGGTTTTTGTAATGGACTGAAATAAATAAATTATTATTATTATTATTACTTCACACTTAAATTACTGTATTAATATGTTTGCTTATTTCCAGAGTACGCTGGTAACCTCGGTGACGCGGGCAGCGAAGAATGGCGACAACAAGAACAACAACACATATTGCAACTTGTAGACAAGTTCTGATTTTAAATAAATATATTTAATAACAAAATCTTGATTTGTGATCTAGATGTTTTAAAAATAAAGACAGAAAGTAAACAGTAAATAATTTTATTGAATACAAATCATATAAACAAAGATTTGCTATACCATAAGGTAATAGGATCTTCAAATTATAATCTGGCCACCGAGAGATTGCGTTTGTGACACATGCCAGTAGTGTTGGGGTAAAAAATAATATTGACAAATATTTTTTCAATCAACATTAGTAAAAAAATTAGTTTATCTTATATCTATTTTACTTGTATAGCAAGAAACTCCAACTGCTGCCTTTTTTCAAAACAAATATTTAGGTCTACAATACAATAAGTACTAAAACTAAAAGTAGGTAATAAATACTTAAAATAATAGATATCGCGCTGGTATAAATTTAATCAGATTCCGATTCGCTTGAGGAGGTGCTATCATCATCTTCTCCAACATTTATAATTATGTTATTATCAATGATCGAATCAATTCTAATATCTCGATCAAAGTCTTTGGTAATAAGATTTTTTGTTTTTTCTACCGCCTTCGCCCAGTCTTCCTTCGTGATTTTTTCGCAAGCTTCTTTTAATAGAGCCATCATCTTTTTTGTGCTAAAAGGTGGGGACGTATTGCGACGGGCTGCATAACCCTTAATTTGAGCCCAAATTAATTCAATAGCATTGTATTGGCAATGATATGATGGAAGTCTCAGCACCCGATGACCGTACTGCTGAGCCAATTCATCTATTTCATATCGAACATTTGCCGATTTATTTTCTTTCACTAACCGCAATAGTTATGCTTCAAGCATATCCATATTTACGTCGATATCATGTTTTTATAACCAAGCTACTTATTCTGCTTTTTTATTAGAAATTGATTGATAACTTTAAAATTGACTGATATTTTTAGCACATCCCTACGAAAATATGATGTTGTTTACATTTTTAAAAATACATATTTTATCAGTAATTATTACCCTTACAGTAAGCCATCAGTTATAAAATTTAAAATCAGTGTGTTTTAATATCATTTTATTGCTTATTATTTGTTTGTAGGGTCAAAATAGACGACTTTTTTTTTGTTTGTTTTCGTAGACGGCCTGTCAAAGTTACCTCGTTATGTCAAACACAATGTGTCAGGAACGCATTCTCTCGGTGGCCGGACAATAGTGGATCATAATTCTAAAATAACTAAGTCAAAATATAAACAATAAATTCGTATTTATAACTAAAATATTTTCACCAAACATTAATTAATTTCACACAATATTTTAACAATATAAGGCATTTGTAAATCATATAATTAACAAGGTTTTGTGCTTTTGTATTTCGAAGTATTAATAATAAACAATCACTGGTCAACCTTTCAATAAGAAACAATCTACATTCTAAAAGTATATTCTATATTCAGAGTCATTATTAAGTGCAACTATGTTAGTCATTCACAAACATGTAGCTGCTAGCACAGCGCACAACACAGCCTTATGACCCTTGATAGTAAAGTTAATTAGCCCAAAAACCCATTTACTAATAAAATTAAGTAAAATATACTAAAATTCAAAGTATTAATTCCATTGTAAACTGAACATTGTATCGGCAACGAGAATTAGCATCCAAACTATATATAACTTTGGTCCATTGCATTTATCAATACAAGGCATGGCACTCTGAAGAAAACAATTTAATTTGTGATTTACATGCTTGTGGTAAGTACCTATTAACCCGGAATGATTAAGTATAAATAAAGTTGTAACGAAGGCCAGGAAATATTTTCACAACCATGCATAAGTACCTCCACCCGAGATTTTATCATTCAACATTGTGACCAACAACTAATACTGTATCGCGGCTAAGTAACGAGGCTCATTACAAAGTACTTTGATTCGATATAGGTAACTACAACAACTCCTTACTACACTTACAGTTTCTGCAAACTATTTATATTTTCTATACTTTCAGCATTTGATGCCCTTTGTTTTCTATTTTATTTCGTCATAAATCTCTGGTCACTAAACTATATAAGGCAATAAACTTCTGAAGTCCGCATATACGTATCGCATTTCATTCTAAAATTAAGTTGCGATTTTTCTGTTTTGTTGGAATATCCCCCGTTATTTGTAAAAGGTATAACAATAAAATGTAAAGCTATAGTAATTCAAGTATACGAGTAACGCGCGCCACGAGCAGAAGGAATGTTTTATAAAATGCTTTTGACATCGGCAGCTATGTCCGCGATGGTCATTCTATTCGTGGCGCGAAGCCGGTATCGTGGCGCTCCTGCTCGGCAAAGGCACTGCTTAGATTGCTTTGTAGGCATGTGATTAGATCCCCGAACAGTCCTTACTCATCATGTTGCTGAATGCTTTGGGAATGTCTTCGTTAGTTTTGGATACGGAGCTGGTTCCGAGTAGTGTGGGAGCCGCGATCGTGCCGGTCTGGATGCCGTACGCTGTCTTCAGCAGATCGTAGTTTATCTTCTCACTGACCACTGAATCTTGTCTGTTGGAAATGTTTAAGTGATAAGCAATACAAGAATACCAAAGTTTGGAACAAGTTTACTATTTTAAGACTGAATATGGCAAAATAATGATGAGATATTTGTACAATGAGATCATGTAGTTTTTTAAACTTCTATGTCATGTGTTTTATTAAAAAAATAAGTTTCTTATGAGTTACGGGTAACATTTCCCCACAGTATACATTAAGAGCCGAATTTATTCACCGGCATAATTTTAAACCTAGATAACTCTTGTTTTAGTGATATCAACTGTAACTATAGAAGTATAGAATATGCGATCTAAGTTTATTGATACGTAAAAACGGATTTGGCTATATGAGATAACAAATTCAATGAGCTGTAACAGCTAGATTAACAACGTAAAAAGTTACCATTTTATCTCAAATCAGTATAATACCTAATTATTTTTACAATACATACAGGGTGTTAAAATACTGCTTTTAAAAACGAAAAGTGTGTATTGCCTGTTACATTTAGAGAAAAATATGTTAACGAGGTTTTATGTATTTTGTTGGTGAATTCATTACTGTTTACGTTCCACAATCCACGGTTTCGGGGCTCGGAAATAGTTTCTTTACGCCCTGTATAAATCCTAGCGACTACCGTATACTGACTTGTAGCTGGGGTGCGTGGTGATGAAGTCGCGCATCCAGGTGGCCATGGTGGTGATCTCGCCGGCGGCGCGGCGCTGGATCAGCTTCAGGTACTGCTGCACGGAGCAGTGCGTGTCCGCGTCCACGTCCATGCCGGAGAGATAGGACTCGATGAGCGGGATCAGACCGGGGAACAGACCAGCCTGGGGGAGGAAGGATTCATGTGGATTTCTATTTTTTATAACAGAAATGGCTTTTAGATGTATTTGAATCTTAGATGATTATATTGTAAGTAGGTACCAAAGTTAACATAAATTGAAAAAACTTAGTCTAATGACCATTGCGAATGGTAATTAAGGGATATTTTATTTGAGAATAATTGAAAAAATACTTCTACAGTTGCAATAACACCTACAACCCTACGTTTTTAGGAAGACATTAATACAGTTTCGTTAATTAAAACATTTAAAACTAATTGAATGTCATTTCATTAACAGTATCACTTTATAATTGAAATTACGTCTTGATTTCACTGATGTTAGTTAGTAACAGTGCAAGGTTTCCGTTGATGATCTCGTCGTCGGTGATAGTTACCTTCCCGTTGACGATCTCGTCGATGGTCATCTCTGCGTAGTCGTCGGGCGTGGCTGGGCGCGAGTCCCCCCGCAGCACGTGGTGCCGGGTCCCGGCGTCGCTGGTGATAGTTACCTTCCCGTTGACGATCTCGTCGATGGTCATCTCTGCGTAGTCGTCGGGCGTGGCTGGGCGCGAGTCCCCCCGCAGCACGTGGTGCCGGGTCCCGGCGTCGCTGGTGATAGTTACCTTCCCGTTGACGATCTCGTCGATGGTCATCTCTGCGTAGTCGTCGGGCGTGGCTGGGCGCGAGTCCCCCCGCAGCACGTGGTGCCGGGTCCCGGCGTCGCTGGTGATAGTTACCTTCCCGTTGACGATCTCGTCGATGGTCATCTCTGCGTAGTCGTCGGGCGTGGCTGGGCGCGAGTCCCCCCGCAGCACGTGGTGCCGGGTCCCGGCGTCGCTGGTGATAGTTACCTTCCCGTTGACGATCTCGTCGATGGTCATCTCTGCGTAGTCGTCGGGCGTGGCTGGGCGCGAGTCCCCCCGCAGCACGTGGTGCCGGGTCCCGGCGTCGCTGGTGATAGTTACCTTCCCGTTGACGATCTCGTCGATGGTCATCTCTGCGTAGTCGTCGGGCGTGGCTGGGCGCGAGTCCCCCCGCAGCACGTGGTGCCGGGTCCCGGCGTCGCTGGTGATAGTTACCTTCCCGTTGACGATCTCGTCGATGGTCATCTCTGCGTAGTCGTCGGGCGTGGCTGGGCGCGAGTCCCCCCGCAGCACGTGGTGCCGGGTCCCGGCGTCGCTGGTGATAGTTACCTTCCCGTTGACGATCTCGTCGATGGTCATCTCTGCGTAGTCGTCGGGCGTGGCTGGGCGCGAGTCCCCCCGCAGCACGTGGTGCCGGGTCCCGGCGTCGCTGGTGATAGTTACCTTCCCGTTGACGATCTCGTCGATGGTCATCTCTGCGTAGTCGTCGGGCGTGGCTGGGCGCGAGTCCCCCCGCAGCACGTGGTGCCGGGTCCCGGCGTCGCTGGTGATAGTTACCTTCCCGTTGACGATCTCGTCGATGGTCATCTCTGCGTAGTCGTCGGGCGTGGCTGGGCGCGAGTCCCCCCGCAGCACGTGGTGCCGGGTCCCGGCGTCGCGGCGCCACCAGAACCTCCGCTGCAGGCACGCGCCGCGCTGCTGGGCGCGCTGCATGTTCTCATCCACCTGGTGGATACCGAGACTGTGACTTATAGCGAAAAAATATGGAGGGCTCACCGGACAAGGTTTTGATCTAAAACCGTTACTATACACAGGGTACCATATCAGAATACCGAACCGTAATGACTTCGTCTATTTCGTCTGACCTTTATAACTACTAAACAATTCATCGTAGAAACTTCAATTTAAGGTATTTCTTATTTAAATATAATCTCTTGTATTTATTAGAATACTAGTTTTCCGCCCTGCGGAAATGCCCTCCTAAATGGCTTTTCCCGTGGGAATGAGGCTTTTTCCCGCAGTAAAATTATCTTATTTTCTTCTTCTCTGGGTGTCGAACTACCTCTATTCCAAAAGTAACTTTTCTGGTTGATTTTTTACACCTTGTGTCCGAAAAACCAAATTTCTTACGGAACCCTTTTTTTTCCAAAATAAAATATAGCCTATGTTACTCGTGGATAATGTAGCTTTCGAATGGTGAAAGAATTTTTAAAATCGGTGCAGTAGTTTTTGAGCCTATTCGACACAACCAAACAAAGTTTTTCTCTTTAGAATATTAGTATAGAAGTGTGGCGAAATGCCACGTACCCACAGCAAATCTAGAGCTATGCGCTGTAGGTCTATGTCATAGAGAATTCTCTCATTTCACTAATGGCGACAAGTTTTCTGTAACTTTGCTTTTATTTAATATTGTGTGGTGTAAACTAATTGTACATAATTGTCTAATACAATTACTGAATAAGTGGAGCATGTGCATGTGGCCTGTGGAAGATAATAAACTTTATTAACTACTGATGTGGTAATTTACTAACTAGGACCCTATCAGTTAGCACGGCATCAGAACAAACCGCCGGTTAATCCCGGCACATTGGTGACCCCGACGATAGATACTGCCGTCAAGTTACGCACGCATCTTCCACAATTTTTCCTGCCTGCACGCTACTAGTTTGCACCGCAAGCGCAAGACAAAGAAACTTGCTTGCAAACCGCCGCCATCTTGTTGCATAAACGACGCGCCCGCCCAGTTGCATGCGAAAGTTCCAGATATTGGTGAGGCGAGGTGTACCAGCATCCAAATCAGGGAGGTAGACACAATTTCTAACCATCATCATCCAAATCACCGACGGATTAACAACTTCTGACGTCGAGTTCGTTTATTTGAAGACAGGACAAAGTGTTTGTGAGTGGTTTATGTGTCAACGTAAGTTTTTGAACAATTACACGAACAATTTAGTGCAGTGGATCAAACTTTAAAATATTTTTACAACTTTATATAACCCTGCATGTTTATGTTGTATGTGCCTACCTGTTTGTGTGTTTGTACATGTTTTATGTGTACCCTTTTGTCAACTTTTCTAGTGAATGCAACTTTTTCATACTTATAATTTGCTATACAGCCTGCCAATTTTGTAATATTCATAAAACTAACTCCTTTGTACTTAAGTTTTAGGAAATAAGTTTTTGCAATACCTATTTTACAAACTTTACATTTTTTTTTTTTTTGCAAACTTTTATTTTATTTGCATATTATTATGCAAACACAATTGTTTATTGTCATAGTGTGTGGTGGGTTGTGAGCTTTGGTTAAGTGGTGGTTTTGAATTTTAGAAATTTCTACTCCGACACTGAGCTTCAAACTTCAGCTTCTTAGTTCCGGGTGAAGTTCATATTCTTCCTACCATGGCAGAAAAAGATCTACAGAAGCAGCTGCAGGAGCTTGATGAACGCATTGTTTCCCTCTCCTCCTCGGATTCCCAAGTATGTGATGTTAAGGTAAAACTTCCTGCATTTTGGCATGATCGACCTAAGTTATGGTTTGCTCAAGCCGAGGCACAATTTGACATCTTTGGCATTAAAACTGATGCCACAAAGTTTGGTTATGTTTTGTCTATCCTGGATACCAGGATTGCTGCAGAGGTTGAGGAGGCAATTGTAAATCCTCCTTCCGAAGACAAATACAAAAATCTTAAAAAAGAGCTAATTTCAAAACTGTCATCTTCCAGGACGCAACAAATCCGCCAATTGCTGAGCAACGAGGAGATGGGTGATAGAAAGCCGACGGCTTTCCTCCGCCACCTCCGCTCTTTGGCTGGTACCGAGATGGGTGACGACAGCATATTGAGGGAACTCTGGATGCGTCGTCTCTCTCCTGAGGTACAAAGAATTTTAATTGCTCAAAAAGACCTGTCACTCGACAAGGTGGCTGAAATAGCTGACGCTATAGCAGAGACGCCTTCAGCTCCAGCTGCGTCCGTACACGCTGCTAGCACCTCGTCGAGTGACTTAAGCCAAATACTTGAAAGATTAGACCAACTATCGAGGAGAGTTGATGCACTGACCTTGGAACGTCCTAGACGCTCACGATCGACGGCTCGCTCGCAGTTTAACTCCCGGTCAACCAGCAAGTCTCGGGACCGATTATGTTGGTACCACAAGCGATTTGGTCTCAAAGCAACTAAATGCATTGACCCCTGCTCCTGGCAAGGCAAGAAGAAGGGAAACTTCCACAACAATCAGTAGAGGCGGCATCTGATTGTTTTAACCACAGCCGCCGTTTATTTATAAAAGACATCCAGTCTGGCCATCGATTCCTAATCGATACTGGCTCGGATTTAAGTTGTTTTCCGCGACATTTACTTAAAGGTCAATATAAACCTACCCCATTCGATGTTCGCGCGGCTAATGGTACAGTTATAAAAACATATGGCCCAATTCTTTTAAAATTAAATCTAGGCCTACGACGCGAATTTAAATGGAACTTCGTAATTGCAGATGTTGGTGCACCTATAATTGGCTCGGATTTCCTTGCAGAATATTACTTGATGCCGGACTGCCGCAACCAGACACTTCTGGATGGGCGTACAAACATGTCTGTAGCCACTATTATTGCTAAGACCAACCAACCAAGCGTCAAGACGATTGTTACCGAGTCACCTTTCTCTGAGGTGTTGCTGGAGTTCCCAGAAATCTTGCGACCACCTGGGCTACCACGCACCGTGAAACATTCCACTGTGCACCACATAATCACAACGGATGGGCCCCCTGTTTCGTGCCGCCCAAGAAGACTTGCCCCACAAAAGCTGCAGGCTGCTAAGAAGGAGTTCGAGGAGATGATTAGCATCGGAACCGCTCGCCCCTCCAGCAGCCCGTGGGCGTCTCCGCTTCACATGGCGCGCAAGGGAGAGAGCGGCTGGCGTCCCTGCGGCGACTACCGCGCGTTGAACGCCAGAACCGTTCCAGACCGCTACCCCGTCCGCCACATCGGGGATTTTGCTCACAACCTAGCTGGCGCTACGGTCTTTAGCACTATCGACCTAGTGAAGGCTTATCAGCAAATCCCAATACATGATGACGATATAGCAAAGACGGCTATTACAACACCTTTTGGGTTATTCGAGTTCCCGTTCATGACCTTCGGCCTGCGCAACGCTGGCCAGTCATTCCAGCGCTTTATGGACGAGGTCGTGAGGGGACTCGAATTTTGCTACCCGTACATCGACGACATTCTCATTTTCTCTCGCACACCTGAAGAACATGCCGAACATTTGCGCATCCTGTTTCAGCGATTAAGAGACTATGGTGTCGTCGTGAATCCGTCTAAGTGCGTACTTGGTGCCGACACCGTAAAATTTCTCGGTTACCAGATCAGCAAGGAAGGTTCTAGCCCACCTCCTGAGAGGATTGAAGCTCTACGGAATTTTCCCTTACCTAAAACGGTTGAGGGCCTCCGTAGATTCCTTGGAATGGTTAATTTTTACCGTAGATTCCTTCCAAATGCTGCAAAATTTCAAGCTCCACTGATCGACGCCTTAGCAGGTACGAAGCTGAAAGGTGCTAAGCCTGTACCTTGGACGCCTGAACTGGAGCTCGCATTCAACAATTGCAAGGAACATCTTGTTTCTGCTACACTCCTGGCTCATCCCATCGCTGATGCTCCTTTAGGACTTTTCACGGATGCTTCGTCGAGCCACATTGGAGCATGTCTACAGCAGCAGCTCAACGGACACTGGCAGCCGCTTGCTTTCTTCACAAAGAAGTTGCCATCACAGCGTTCTGCTTGGCCTGCTTATTACCGCGAGCTACTGGCTGTCTACGAAGCAGTTCAACACTTTCGTCATGTTATGGAAGCCCAACACGTTACCATATACACAGACCATAAGCCTCTGATATATGCATTTTCCCAGAAAAGAGAGAAGCTTCCTCCGGTGCAATTGAATCAACTGTCCTTTATCTCGCAATTCACGACGGACATTGTCCACGTCCACGGCAAGGACAACGTCGTTGCTGACGCAATGTCGCGTGTCGAAGAAATTCGACTCGAGGATAACTTCACTGCCCTCGCCGAAGAACAGGCAACGGACGAAGAGCTTCAGGAAATGCTTAACAGCTCATCTTTAAACTTACAAAAGATCCGCATTCCTGGAAGCGATTTGGAGATCTGGTGTGATACATCAACAGGCAAGTCACGACCGTATCTTACTCCATCTTTCCGACGTACTTGTTTCGAACGACTGCACAATCTTAGTCACCCTGCTGCGCGGGTCACCGCACAGTTGGTGGCGGATCGCTATGTGTGGCCCAACATGCGCAAAGACTGCAACGTCTGGGCCCGTTCTTGCCTCGCTTGTCAACGTTGTAAGGTAGCAAGACATACGTCTACGCCTGTTGGAACCTTTACTAAACCAACCAAGAGATTCTTCCACGTGCACCTGGACATCATTGGACCTCTTCCATCATCCAAATGCTTCCACTATTGCCTCACTGCCGTGGATAGATTCACCCGTTGGCCGGAAGCCTGGCCAATGGTCAACATGACAGCGGAGGAGTGTGCAGACACCTTCTTCCGTAATTGGATTTCTAGATTTGGCGTCCCTGCGTTAGTAACGACTGACCAGGGTCGACAATTTGAATCGGCTTTGTTTCAGGCGTTGATGCAGTTATGCGGCTCCAAGCGTGTGCGCACCACAAGTTACCATCCTTGTGCGAATGGTTTAGTCGAGCGGATGCATCGCCAGCTGAAGGCCGCTATCATGTGCCACGAGAAGACCTGGTACGAAACTCTGCCTGTAGTCCTACTCGGTATGCGAGCTGCATTGAAAGAAGACTTACAACTTTCTGCAGCCGAGCTTGTGTATGGGGAACCCTTACGCTTGCCTGGTGAGCTAATTGTTTCTTCTCCAGCTTCTGCACGCACCGAAGACATCACCAACTTCGCAAACCAGCTGCGACAGCATATGGCACATTTAAGCCCTACTCCGGTCACTCGTCATGGTCAGCATTCCACTTTCGTCTCTAAAGACCTGGCCACCGCCACGCACGTCTTTCTACGAGACGACTCAGTGAGAGCATCACTGAAACCACCGTACACCGGACCTCACAAGGTTGTGACTAGAACAGACAAAACCATAACTATCACCATGGGTGATAAGACCACCCAGGTTAGTTTGGACCGCGTGAAGCCAGCTTTTCACGTTCAGGACAGCCCTCCAGCAGCTGTAGCTCGAGATATTGTTTCCCATCGTCCTCTCGTTCCAGCCCCTGCTGCTGTTCCTGCAATTCCAACTGCGCCTTCCATGCCACAACCTGCTACACCTATAGCTCAAAAATACACCACACGCTCTGGTCGTAAAGTACATTTCAAAACACCTTTTGACGTGTAATTTGTAATTTTTTTATATTTTTTTCTTATACAGCTGCCACAATATTTCTGTTTATAAATTATTATTTTTTTAGGTACCTATATACAAACTTATTACTGTAAATATCCTGCACTATAAATATTCCTGTATTTTAGTTTATAAGAAGTGCAAATGTTTAATTATAATTGTTAAACTTACTCGTATTTGTTTTGCCTTTATAGTTAATAATGTTGTTTTTTAGCTCATAAGAACAAATGTTTAATTGTAATTGTTAAACTTGTTTGATTTGTTTATACAGTAATTGTTATACTGTTATTTTTTGTATTGTATATGACTGTTTATATTGCATCCTACAAAAAGTAACTATTGTTTTTAATATTGGCAGCAATTGTTATTGTTACTTGTTTTTATTTTATATAGCTGGGCTATATTTCTGCCTAGGGGGGTGATGTGGCGAAATGCCACGTACCCACAGCAAATCTAGAGCTATGCGCTGTAGGTCTATGTCATAGAGAATTCTCTCATTTCACTAATGGCGACAAGTTTTCTGTAACTTTGCTTTTATTTAATATTGTGTGGTGTAAACTAATTGTACATAATTGTCTAATACAATTACTGAATAAGTGGAGCATGTGCATGTGGCCTGTGGAAGATAATAAACTTTATTAACTACTGGTGTGGTAATTTACTAACTAGGACCCTATCAGTTAGCACGGCATCAGAACAAACCGCCGGTTAATCCCGGCACAGAAGTATAGATATAAAACGAAATCTATCTGCTTTTCTTCTAATCTTGAACACTATAAGCGACTTGTTTCACGTTGAAACCATCGGCTGTGTACATGAACCATTTTAAATTCTTTACGATTTAATCTGTTACTATACCAAGCTTTTAGGTAAACAATTATAACGGTCATGGTCAGAACGAGTCTGCACGCAACCACTATTGATGCAACTCGATCGTAACTTCGGAAGGTCGGGAAAGACAGTTACATTCTGTGTACCTAATTAAAACTATGAATGCGTACATAACGGACCTAACCCTTTATAATAATAAATAATAAATTAGTTTTAAAAAACTAAAAAACACCCTTGAAGTGGAGTAAGTTTCATTTGTAGAGAATGGAAGTCAGGGATACAATCAGGGCTAAACATTAGAATAACTTTTATCTATTTTAATTATCATGGCATGTAAAATGTTTACGAATACCTACCGCCTCCTCATTATTCCTTTTATATTTTTGAATATTTTTAGAATTAAGCTCTAAGTCTACTGGATTACTTTTAAGAAATGATTTTTTTTAATAGGACGATAACTTACCTTACTAATCGGCATAACAAAGTTGAGATTATACGACAGTATGACCCTCGTTAGCAGTACAACGAAGCAGACATAAGCGGCGTTCTCGAAGTCCGTGAGTTGCGCCTCACAAGGGCGGAACTCCACGCGCCAGCCGATGGACGAGTTCGGGGGCGGTGGCTTGAAGCGCATCGTCTGCCAGTTGGTCGACTGGATGTTCTGGGCAACAAGAATTACTTGATTGTTAGTATTACAATCCAATATGTTGATTTGTAAGGACTAAGGAAAAGTTTTTTTTATAGTTCCCTTATTAGTATGTATAGTAGACTGGATGTTCTGGGCAACAAGAATTGCTCGACTGTTAGTATTACATCAAGTATTTTGGGGTTGAATATAATTTCCTAGCTTATAATCGTTTGGTGATTCTAGGACGTGAAGTAAAACCTGCTGCAGTAAACTTTAACTGAAAATGTTTTTCGTCAATTGAAAGGTACGACTAGTAGAAATAAATTAAAGTTGTTTTATTGCTTCATTTGGCGTTCTGTGTCTTGATGGAACAACCTAATTTAATTCACCAATAGTGTTTCAAATCTGTTATGTGACAACAACTAAAGACCACTTAACAGAGAAACATCACTCATTATGTAATATGAAAATGCCACTAAGAAAGGGCACTATACGAACTTAGTTTTTTGCACCTATAGTCGGGTCGACGACTTTTCGGACACAAAAAACTCGGACACCTTGGCCAATGTATGGATTTTCAATTTTAATATTATTTTTTACCATACATTGGCCAAGGTGTCCGAGTTTTTTGTGTTCGAAATGTCGTCGACCCCTGTAGTCACTTTTAAACCCTCATTAAACTAACCTCGAAATGGTCCGTATCATTAGCGTCATCCTGGTTGACCTTCTCCGAGAACAGCGACACGCTGTCTCGTATGAAGAGATGCGCGACGTGCATCGCCAGCGGGTGGTCGATGCCGCCTTCCCGCAGGCGGCGGTAGATGGCGGGGTCGTGCACGATCGGGATGTCGTTGTATCTGATTATTCGATTAGTATGCTGATTGCATTTATCAAGAGTTCTGGATAGTAGGGGGTAATAGAGCTATTAGTACTATAGCCATTGATTGCTCAGTAATGTTGCGGGAGTCTATAGGTATTGATACTTTTTATGGACGTTAGATGTAAAATCAAAAAATTTAAACATGAACTATTAACTTATTATAAACTAGCTAGATCAAGACCAGTTGCATTTTTACGATGATTTGTTAGACATGAATTACGACTTCGCTTTGTTGTTTGTAAAGATGAAATTTATTACAGCTAATATAATTTAACTGAGGTATTGTTTAAAAATAAAAGACAGTTTTAATGGCACACTGAATAAGAAATCTGTAGAAAAAGCAACAATGTTCATGTTTCCTTATACAACAGGTGTACAACGTTTATATGCAACGGAATAGGCAAATAGAGAGTAACAACTGACTGGTCATGTTCCGGCGAGAGGTACGAGTCGATGGAGTCGTATCTGGACTTGTGTATGCGGAACTTGTTGTTCTTGAGTGGTTCGAGGCCGAGCTCCTCCTTAGTGCGGCAGTCCACGGACGCCGATATCACGTTCCAGCGACAATCCACGTCCGTCAGGAAACCGCGGTACGCGGGCGAAGCCGCAGACAATGCTAGCTAACCACAACAAAAATAATTATCAACACCACTCTGAAAATACAACAAGTCGATAAATGTAAGATACATTGTAATACATTGTCTAATCGATTTTTATTTGACAAGGTCAAAACCGGCGGCCTTTACCCGTCACGTCTCATTGGCGAATACAATAAAGGCATTACTATCAAGGCCGTAAAAATATTTAATCTTAAATTCGCAATAAATGTAATCTTTTAACAAGTAGGTTTACAACTTTTTAGATATTAATACCTACCATAATGGGGCACAGAGGTGCTAGTTGGTCGTAGAGGGTTCTGGCCTCATCGATGCAACAAGCCTGGAACGTGAGCTGCAGACAGCAGCACCCCATGCCGAAGCCCATAGCGTCCATATACACGCAGTCGGGCTTCGCCGCGCTGGGCTCCAGCTCGTGTGAATTGTCCACTGGGATCTTTGTGTTGCGGTCGCGATATACTAAAACCACCGATAACCATTCATGACTATCTATAAAATAGTACCTACTCTCTGTCAATTGCCAGACATTGAACCCATTATTTATAATACAAGTTGCACGTACTCGGGATATTCATGGCCACTTTCTCCCCACGTCTGTGGCGAATGTTTGATGACAACGTCTTAAATCTTGGGTGAGCGGAGAATATTGCTTCGTCGGGGAAAAAATGCGACATCGTGACTCCACGGTCCGGGGTGGGCTTGTACGGCGGACTTGAGAAGTCTGGACACCCTAACCTGTGTTATGAAGGTTGCATGAAGTGGATAGCTAAATAGTACCTAATACTATGTGCGCCTAATTTAGTTAAGTACCATTAACTGTAGTAGATAGGCAGTTATTTATCAGATAAGTCAAGGTTATTTTTTACGAAATGTTTTGCATACGCGATTCGGAATCTGGATATAAGTAAGTGGTCGAGTTAAATATTTATATTAGAACAGAGATATTTCTTATGCTAACATTGCTAATGTTTTTATACTATACTTTGTTTTTATTAATCTTTCTATTATATGTGATCAATTCATATATGTAACCAGTTATTCGTAAAACAAGAACACATTGGAATGGCAAACAAAAAATATTTACATTTAAATATATTAGTAAAGGTATAGGAGATAGGTATTTTTAGAAAAGACTTACCTAGGAAAGTTCGTAATGCTCATGATGACTTCACCATCTTTTAGAAAAGCGCTAGCTTCCGACCGGCGGTGCTGCATGTTGGCTTCTACTATATTGAAATGTGCCAACAACCCGCCGTAGGGCTTGCCTGGGGTGCCTTCCACCATGTATGCACCATATTCTGGGCGCCACAGCGACTTTAAATCTATAAGGAGTTAATAGCATCCTTAACTATCCTGTTTTACTAAAATAAATTTTGTGACTTTGTTGATCTGTGTCTTGGCATGTCTCTAAAGTAAATTTAAGAAAAAAATTGTAACTGTAAAATACATTGTTTAGGGAGCAATTTAGCATATCAACAATTAACTGACTCCTTGCCACCATCATTTTTCGAGCCTTTCCTCCGTGGCCCCATACAAAATTCAATGACATGCTAGTCGCGTCACGGGCCCTCCTAAATGATGACGCAACTAATGCGTCGTGGGCCACTGGTGATGTTATTACGCTATTTTAGGCAGTTTCAACTAAAAGAATACAAAGTGAGACCTGTTATTGTTTGTTATGTTTCATTTATAAGTTTAGTGTATTTAAAAGTGTCGATCTACGTGTTTTAGACGAGATAGAAGGTAAGTTATAGATTTCCACCATTGGCTGTCAACCTGTGGGAAGTATTTTATCGCAAATCAAAAATCTTCCGTTTTTACATCTTAACTATTCATTGGTGACCAAAACATAGTGATTATTTTTATAGATTTGCTAAGTTCGAATCCTGGCTTTAATAATAACACTTTTCAATCATTAGTAGGATAAACTTACTTGTAGGTAGGCACCCTATGGTTGACAACCACTGGCAATTTTATTTTCCAAAAAAAAATAGTGGCCCTTGATATTGGTGTTCCTAATGAGTTAATCTTTATATAAAATAAGATATTTTATTGATTAAATCAAATAAAAATTTGAACTGCAACTATTTTCTAATGACGCATCTCTCGCGTCATTCTTCATTCATTCACTGAAGGTGTATTCATGACGCGCTAGGCGCGTCACGGGACAGGAGTCGGTTAATATTGATCAGTTTTTATTTCAAACTAAGTAGCTCAGCAATAAAAAATAAGTTTAAACTTCTTGCCTATATTTCGCTCCATATATGCAAGATTTTTTGAAGACTTGCATTTTTCTATCAAATCCCACATGTATAAATATTATTATTTTAACCGACTCCTTGCCACCATCATTTTTCGAGCCTTTCCTCCGTGGCCCCATACAAAATTCAATGACGCGCTAGTCGCGTCACGGGCCCTCCTAAATGATGACGCACCTAACGCGTCATGGGCCACTGGTGATGTTATTACGCTATTTTAGACAATTTCAACTAAAATAATACAAAGTGAGACCTGTTATTGTTTGTTATGTTTCATTTATTAGTTTAGTGTATTTAAAAGTGTCGATCTACGTGTTTTATACGAGATAGAAGGTAAGTTATAGATTTCCACCATTGGTTGTCAACCTGTGGGAAGTATTTTATCGCAAACCAAAAATCTTCCGTTTTTACATCTAAACTATTCATTGGTGACCAAAACATAGTGATTATTTTTATAGATTTGCTAAGTTCGAATCCTGGATTTAATAATAACACTTTTCAATAATTAGTAGGATAAACAGTTACTTGTAGGTAGGCACCCTATGGTTGACAACCACTGGCAAATTTAATTTCCAAAAAAAAATAGTGGCCCTTGATATTGGTGTTCCTAATGAGTTAATTTTTATATAAAATAAGATATTTTATTGATTAAATCAAATAAAAATTTGAATTGTAACTATTTTCTAATGACGCATCTCTCGCGTCATGGGCCTCCCTGAAGGTTTCTTCATGACGCGCTAGGCGCGTCACGGGACAGGAGTCGGTTAATGTCTTTCTTTATAATTATAATGTGTAGCAACCCAGTTAGAGTTAATTGACAATTTTAATTACAATATTTACCTATCTTATCAGGTGGAACACTACTTGCTTGTGAGACGATAACAAAACAATAACTAATGAGAATCTGCAAAAGAAGATTAATGCATGCTTGTTAACAACCATGCAATAATCTTCATATCATTGAATCATTAATAATGTAGTATGTAATTAACTGTTTCTAGTACTATGAGTGTAATGCAAGTAGTGCAACATTGATTTATTAAAAA
This sequence comes from Emmelina monodactyla, assembly GCA_916618145.1. NCBI lineage: Eukaryota > Metazoa > Arthropoda > Insecta > Lepidoptera > Pterophoridae > Emmelina > Emmelina monodactyla. The sequence goes on along the minus strand of OU745304.1, from coordinate 4,919,517 downwards.
CGTCTTTTATTTAATAATTGAGCAATTCAATGGACTTCACTTACAAAATTTAATTCTGTGACACTGCTACAGTGAAAAATAATGTAACTTGTTTTTGGCCTACAGAAAACAATTCATTTTTTTTCTAGTAAGTGGTAGTGTAAACAAGATAATAGTTTTTTGAGTACCTTAAAGGGTACCTTAAGTGTTTGTTTGGTGGCAGTTGCCTTGGGAAACATGATTCAGCATAATTTATTCTTACTAATGATTTATGACTCATAGAAGTTACTATTTGATTTATCAAGACATGCTATAACAAGACAGACATCATGAAAATAGATTTTTAATTTATAAATTAGTTAGGTACATAAAATAAGGTGCAAAAACAAGCATGTTTAACTTACTGTGAGGATTGGTTGCCTCCTCTTCTTGAAGTTTGGGTAAAATTTCATCAGCTCTCAAGCTAACAGTTGCCCGCTGATTCACATCATCAAATTTCACAATAATATATTCAACCTGAAATTTACTTAGTTTTAGATTTGTTAAACCCCGTAACAAATTGTTTTAAAAAAAATATATATTTAATATTTTTACAATTATAAATTATTATATTAGATGATAAACTACCTCATCACCCCATTTGAGAACATCTCCGGTGCGGTCTCTAAGCTTGCTGTATAAGTTGATAAACTGTTCAATGCCATGCTGCCGTACATGCTCTGCTAGCGCTTTTGTCTCCTCCCAACTCAGAGGGCTACCTTCAGTAAGGAGTCCCATTTTTCTTACTTGCAAACACTGATTAAGTATTAAGTACTTCCAATTATAGCTGATTAGTTTTTGAACAATGTTCATACAATTTGCGACTGTTTATTTAGACGAATTCGGATTGTTTAATCGTTCGAATATTGCGCAAATAATTTTGAATTTAATATAACAATATAATTTATTATTTCGATACACAAATTGTTTTACAGTTTTATAAGAACACAAGTAAAAAATGTTTTTTCACAGTCCCGAGTTTTGACAAAACGCTGAAAGATTGTTGACAACACGAAATAAAAAGACTGACTGACTGATGCGAGATGATTGAACTGCGGTTATATGTTACCTGAATGAGTAACATGAACGAAATAAATGACGATGATTGAACGAGTTTCTTCTTGGATTGTTTTAAGGCGATGCTGAATTTATTTATTAATCAATAAAGATGAAACATGCGTTGTAGGTTTTAATAAAATAAATCGTCTTTTCCGGCAGAAAACGTGAGTAAAGCATCTCAACACCATTACATATGGGTTTTTACAAACACTAAACGATGGAATGAACTTAATCGACCTAAGTAGCTATAGCCCATTCTCAAAATAAAATGACGTCGGTCAATCAATAGACAAGGCATACTTATTTTTACGTATATCACCAGAAAGCCATATTGGTATACAGGCCTCGTAAACAGATACTTAGATATTACAATTACTTTAATAATGATATTTTATAAACTTCCAGTATCGTAAATTTAATTTGCGTATATACCATATTTGCCTATTATATATACAGGATGCCAATAACAAGTTGTATTTAATATCTATGTAAAGAAAAGCAGACATATTTATTTCGAATTTAATCAAGTTTGGCACTTTTACATATACTCTAGCCATACCCTTAAGATATTTTAGTCGTTGATACAAAGCTGTCAATCCTATTTCAAAGAAAGTAGCCAACTACAAAAATCATATCATATTTGCCACGGACAGATATATCTACTTCTCTGTTCCGTGATATTTGCACCATGGCCAAAGAAGAAAGAAAAAAAAAACTACAAAAATGTATTGTTATCTCTTTCTCTCTTATAGGCACATTTTATAAAATGTTCTCTTTCTGTTAGCGTTAGTTTACGATCGTTCTAAAAAAAAAAACAATGATAAACAGTGTTCACAACCGTAATCGTACACGTTCAATTATTACATGGCGTGTCGGAAATTACTTTCAAAGCAGTTTGCACAATAATTATCAATTCATTTTTGATGTATTTTTTTCATAATTTTTTGGTCTGGACAATTTTGGTCAAATTACGACTATTTGCGAGAATTTTGTACTTTGGCACTTGTACGATAACTGCTGCATTTTAGTTAGGTTGAGAACACTGGTAAGTGCCAGACAATCTGTCAATTCTGTTATCGGAATCGGACGGAGGAGAAGTGATGGATTTGTTTGGTTGTGTTTTTCTTTTCTTCTTCTCAAGATAACTTTATTTGTTTCTGATATTGTCAAAGTGATTCTAGTATTCTATTCTGTTTATATTGATACCGGTTAGAAAAATATGTAGGGATATTTCGTTAAGTTATATTTTCATACGGAGAATCTTAGAGTGGTCATCATGGTGCCAGTTGCTATTGAAGGATGTAACCAGACCGTTGAAGGTGGAGGAGCCCGTGGTGGCTCAATATCACTAGCCTTACTTATAGATTTTATCGTTCAAAGAACTTACGATGAACTTACGGTATTGGCTGAACTGTGAGTATCAATATTTTATATAAACTATGTTCTTCATACAATATATATATTTTTTTTATTTAAAATTTATCTTTATTATTTTATACGACTGAAAAAGAAACACACTTGGGATAACACATAATTATAAATATGTATATAATAAAGGCAGCCTAACACTGGGAGGGTGTGCCTAACATGCCATCTTTTACCTTTAAAATAACTGCTAAGAATATCTAAGAAAGTCCTGCTGACTGATTGCATGTTGGAAATATAATATTAAATAACAAAAAAAAAAAATTTATAGCCTTCCGCGGAAAACAGATATGGAGCGAAAGATCGAAATATACAAATTTAGTGCCCGTACCAGGCAGTTGTTTGTCAGGCTACTGGCACTTGTCAAGTGGGCTAGCAGTGCTACTAAAGTGGATCGCTCTGCTCATATCATGGCATTTCTTGATAAACAAGCACTGCTTTTCGTAGAAACGGCCGATGTCCTAGCTAGGGTTGCTAGAGAAACTCTTGTTCATGCCAGGTATTTATTATAATAAAATATTTTACATTCTATTCCCTAATATTAAGTTTCCTATTTATTACTAACTGTATTTTGCAGATTACCTACTTTCCACATGGCTGCGGCTGTTGAAGTATTAACTATGGGTACATACAGCCGTATGCCTGCAGTTATAAGAGAAAGACTAGTGCCACCACCTCCACTAACACCTGGCGAGAGAAGGAGTACATTGCGATCTCTAGGACATGTTGTCAGACAGAGACTTACTACTGCCTCACTACCCAGTGATGTTAGGAATTTAAAGGTCAATTGACATCTTCTAAGAACCAAATGTGAAAATCTTTCAATGACACTATATTAAATATATTTTTTAGGTGGAAAATGGACGAGCAACATTTACAGTTAGTCAAGAATTTAGTGTATCTTTGACTGTAATGGGAGATGCTCCTAACTTACCTTGGCGCCTTCTTGACATTGCTATTCTTATTCAAGACAGTGAAACTGGAGGTAAATAGCAGTATTTTTTAAGTATTGTTACTTTGGGTAAAACACTATTTGGATTGAAATTACTTAGTAGATGCTGTGAAGATCATTTCTATAGATTTTAATTCACAATGTATGAACTCCTGATCTGTGGGGCTATTGTGTAAGCTAGGGATGTTACAGATATGGAATTTCGGTTTCGGTTTCGGATATTGAATTTTTTTATATCGGTTTCGGTTTCGGATACGGATATCAAATTATTTCGGATTATCCGATAGTTTCGGATAGTTTCGGTTACGGATATTAGATTCTAGGAATTTCAAAATTAATACAAGAAAAATAGATAATAAAACGGTTTTATTTATATAGAGGAGGACGATGGGAGAGAACGATGACGTCATAAGCACCGCTACATTGAGCTCAGAGAGAGAACCAACACTTTGGTCACAGCAGCCAAGAACAACTGGTCGTAACGTGTGTCATTTAGATTTTTAGATTCCGCCACTATCCGAAATTATCCGAAACATTTATTTCGGTTTCGGTTACGAATACGGATATTTTTTTATTTCGGATATCCGGTAGTTTCGGTTACGGATATGGATATCCTTAACATCCCTAGTGTAAGCCAATGATAATCGAATGTCATTTTTTCTACATTTCTGAATAACGTTAAAATTGATGAAATGTTTTTATATTAATAGGTAGATAATCAATGTCGCAATCTATTAAGCCCAAAACTGTGATGATTTTGATTAATTTTAACCCTTCCCAGAATTTTTGAAAATATGACATCTGATTACCATTGGCTTACGCAATAGCTCTGCTGTCAGTATTTTTTTTTCATTTTTATTTAGGTATTTTGTAATCTATAATATCAATAAGTTTGAAGAAAAACGTTAAATGGCAGGATTCTATTTCATTAGTTTTCATTTTGTAAGTTAATTTGTTTCAGAGGGCAAGCCCCTAGTACATCCATCCCAACTGACGTGGCTTCGGGGAGTCGCGCAGGCTCGGTTAGCTTCTTCTGGCTTGGGGAGTGCTCTGGCCGCGCTTCGGTTTTTCTGCCGCTCATTGTCACTTGAATTACTATACACGCAAACTTTGCGATTACATCGCGACCGTCTGTCTCGTCATTTGCAGGTTGATAAATATATACCGGGGCAGAAGCTCCAAGTTTCTTATTGGAGGTGAGTGAATTCATCACTTTCGATAGCTAATTTAACATTTGTTTTTTTTTTGTTGCTTAATGTTTGTATAAATAACAGAGAGCTTGGTTGCGAGTTGGGTTACCGTCTCATAATTGGTGCGGAGGGTGAGTCTCTCTGTGTCTGGCATGTCCCGGCGCTGGCGGGCGGCGAGCGGGTGGCGGCGGCGCTGACTCCGCACGCGCCTTCCATGGAGAGACTGTTGGCCCACACCGTACATGTGCGGTCGCGGCAGAGGCTGAACGATCTCAAGATACTGCTCAACGATTTAGGGGTAAGTTGCATTTTTTTGACAGTAATTTAGTTTTTTAACAGTCAATTTTACACCCTTTTTTTATAATTTAACTTAAGCAACTTTAACATTCAAAACCTACCTTTGGCACTTTGTCATGGCTATGAAAATAAAGAGTTTGATGGGTCTTACTTATTTTTTAAAGTATGTAGGTGAGTTTGGTCAAGGTCATTCTTTTTTTGCTTTCGCGATCAAAAAGCACCTACCCCAACCAGCTATACTTTGATAACTTAACTGCACACCATGCCACTAACCCAGGTGGAGTGTTCAGTAAGCGGCTGGCCTTTGATAACAGTTCAACATGTCACTCACCCAGGTGGAGTGTTCAGTGAGCGGCTGGCCGTGCGTGCTGGCTTGTTCAGCTGTCCACCCGTGCCTGCGCGCGGAGCAGCTGCTGGTGTCAGTGGGCGCGCACGGCGGCCGGCTGCGCGCGCGCGTGCCCGCCTACCCGCACACGCCCGCCATGCCGGAACTGGCGGCCGCACTGGCGAATAATAACATAGCGCTGATTAAGACGCTGCTTACGCAACTGAGGTAGGTTAACGAAAGGATTGTCTAGCTAGCTTAACCTGGCGAATAATAACATAGCGCTGATTAAGACGCTGCTTACGCAACTGAGGTAGGTTAACGAAAGGATTGTCTAGCTAGCTTAACCTGGCGAATAATAACATAGCGCTGATTAAGACGCTGCTTACGCAACTGAGGTAGGTTAATGAAAGGATCGTCTAGACTCTAGATAGCTTAATATGATCTTTAGAAATCGATATAACTCGTCTGGATATCCGAATATATTATAAATTAGAGTACTTCATTTTATTATTTACCACACTTATTTGCAAGCGGAAGCAATTGTAAAGGAAACAATAATAACCTTCATAATTTAAACATGATGATTAACTTTAAACTCAATTCTATCTTAATTTCCCCACACAGGTTCTGGCTAGTGGCCCGTCGTTGTGAGAAAACCCTACAGCACTTGCCGGCGAGTGTCTGTGAGCATCTGCCCTTCCTGCACGGGCCCGACCACCCGCTCAACAAACTGTCGCCAGACAGACTTTACGTAACACTGCATAGACACACAGATCACTTACTGGTAAGTTTCATTAACCAATATTAAGGGTCCATTCAATTAGACTTACTTATTTAGTACAAAAAAAAACCTTCTAAATACTTTAAAATTAATTAAATTTTAATAATAAAAATATCAAATCTCCATTTTACGAAAATCCTTTTAAATTATCTATTCCTTCTACATAAGTTTACTGAACTTACACATTTTAATATGGAAATGTGAAGAAACCTTTTACCATGTAGTCGTTCCATATTTGTCTTGCACCATCAGGTGGTAGAAATGAAGGAAGTGGCGGCAGGGTCCGGGGCCACCACCAGCAACAGTTCCAACTACGGCAGCGCGTGCTCCGTGGCGCTCGCGTTCCACCTCGCCGGCGTCAAGCGATGCACGCCCGACGAGTGCGAGGAAGAGGTAACTACGTGGTATTGCTGTCTCTCTCCCTCTAGCTAGATAAATGACAATCTCAAACTACGGCAGCGCGTGCTCCGTGGCGCTCGCGTTCCACCTCGCCGGCGTCAAGCGATGCACGCCCGACGAGTGCGAGGAAGAGGTAACTACGTGGTATTGCTGTCTCTCTCCCTCTAGACCAGTGGTCGGCAACCTTTTAGCAGGCAAGGTGGAAAAATCGACTAAAGGCGGGCCACACTGGTTTTAAATTTATAATTTATATTACTGTATCCACAACACACTGAGCGGTCAATTGTGCGTGGTTCGATATTTTACCTATGACTTATTGACACAACATTCACGGGCGGCAAAGAAGATGTCGGCGGGCCGCGTGTTGCCGACCACTGCTCTAGACAGACAAATGACAATGTTGTAGTGTCTGTTTAAAAATGTCGATGTAAACAAAGTGAACGGTATGTTCAATAACATGCCATCTAGTAGACGGCAGACGGGTGATCGTGAAATGTTACAAGCCTGCACTGTCAAGGCGAAACAAAAGCACTTTGTTGAAATAAACAACAACAACAATAGATTGAGATGCCGCTATCTGTAGTATGTTCTTCTTTTCGTGTAAGCACTTTTTTTATTAGAGTTATTTTAATTTCTGTAAATATATCTCTCTATACCCAGCACGATGCTAATAGATAATAGGACTTCTGCCCTGTAAAATCTCATCATAGTTTGTTACACAGATGGCGCCACCGTCTACAGCATCCGTCCCGGCGAGTGTTGCGCGCGCGTTCCTCAAGATACACTCTCTAGTGGAACTAGATACTTTTACATTGACACATGGACCCTTCACCCCACTAGACACTCCAGGTACGTGTGAATACTAAACCTAACTAAAAAGTAATAAATTAAAGGTCTGTTTACCAAACTGCTAATTGTTCCCATGAAATAATAACTCAATGGAGTTCTAAATTGTAGGTTAAACTAAGAATCAGTGGTTCATCGCCTTTCTTTACACAAAGAACTAAAAATTTAAGTATGAAACAGTACTCCCCTTGGCACTTATACCGTACTAGCTTTTGTCCGCAGCTTCGCACGCGTTAAATTCGGAGTAAAACCCCTTTCTATGTTATTTGTACTATGTTATTATACTTATAAAATAAACCTTCCTCTTGAATCACTCTATCTATTAAAAAAAACGCATCAAAATCCGTTGCATAGTTTTTAAGATTTAAGCATCCCTATGGATACAGATCCCTATGGACATAGGGACAGAGAAAGCGACTTTGTATTATATTATGTAGTGATATTAAAGTATTCCCTACATGCAGGAGTGGTCCCCGGCAAGCGCAAGTTGTCGGCGACCAACACCCGCGCCCTCCGCTCGCACAAGCCGGCGTACTTCCTGCCGGAACTAGCGCACGTGGTCGCCGCCGCCGACGAGCGGGTGCCGTTTGTCAGCTTGGCTCAAGAGGTAAGATACTTTGAAAAAATCGGTAATGTAACTATTTTTATCCTGGCTATCTTTTTACTACGCTTTCGTCATTAATGTTTGTTCTGGTACTCTATATTCCATTCTATATAACTTTGCAAGTTTCCAAACTCTCTCTGCAACTTTACACTGCCACATCTTCAATACATCAACCGCAAAAGAAGTCCACCACTCCATCACCAACTATTTTCTCGTCAACCCACTAGCTCGCAGCTCGCGGCGTCACCCACGGCGGCGTGCAGCCCGAGTGGTGCGGCTCGGCGCTCGGCATGCGGATAGTGTCTCTCCCCACTCCGGAAGGTTCTGGAACCTCCGCGGTGGCAGCCCTGAGGGCCCGACTGTTGGCGGCGACCATACGACTCACCACGAAGAACCAGGCGCGAGTGTGGACGGCGGAGTTAGTGTTCCACGGCTCGCCGATTAGAACGCCCAACCCGAAGGAACAAGGTTGGTTTTAGGATTAGTGGCGGTATGTGGTGTTTATGATTTTATAATTTATATTAGAAGGAAAATGTTTTTTTCTGGGGAGTAACAACTTTCTAGGATTTATTCGATACTAGTGACCTTCGCAATGGTGTAATTTGGCGCAACTTGTTCCCGTTAAGTTAAATTTTAGCTAACTTAAAATAACTTTATCAGAATTTTCTTTATTTACAAATTTAAATGAATAAATATCCTAAAATATGGCGAAACCCGCATCAAAATCCATTACGTAGCTTAGGAGGAGATAGCAGCCAAACATACAAACAGACACAATTAGCGACTTGGATTTATACTATGTAATAATAATAATAATAATATGTAATGATACTTCGTGACGTGAAAATTGAAAAACGTTATACCCTGAGTCAAGCCTTATTATGTATAAAGTTCCTATAAAAACCAACACATTATCCCAGAAAACGTGCTCGAAATCGGGCAAATAGATGAGTACCTTTAGTGACATTACAACTCTCTATTGTACCTGATTTATTATTTCACCTGCTGCTATTTCACAACAACTGTTTCAGCGATTGACACTAGTTGTTTTAAGAAACTCAATACTACTATTTACCTCACACCTCAACATCCTATCTCTACCACAGGCGAGCGGCGCTGCGTGTACCTGCAGTACGAGCTGGGAACTGACGCGGGGCGGACCGCGGAGGCGTTCCTCGCGGACTGGGCCGCTATAGTGCATCTACATACGTTGCTGCACGACTTTATGCAGAGGCCTGCGCAAGGTATGTCAGTAGATGTTTGGCTGTAGACACATTTCACGTCTGATTGCAAAACCAGTACACATTCAAAAGCTAATGTTTCTGTTCATTGTTACATATAACTCACAGCTAACACACTTTTCAGGCCACCTGCTTAGTTATCTTAAACGTTATTCCTTTGGTTAAAACATAATGAATACCTGTCTCTTCATTATATCATAGTGCGTAGCCAGTGATGGCTATATCAGAACCATTGCTTCTTTCTTTTGCTTCGAAAACTTATTCCCTCAAACGTTCACATGAGCGCATTGTTCCAGAGCGCGAGTCCCTCTGGGCGGGTATCTCGCTGCGCTCGTACACGTACCGCTCGCTGGTGGTGGGCTGGGGGCCGGCGGCGCGCGCCACGGCCGTGCTGCAGTGGAGCGCCACCGCGCACCGCTACACCGTGGCCACGCCGGCGCACCAGCCCGCCGCCAACGCGCACCACATGCTGCACCACCACCTCGACCACTACCTCAACTGGTGAGTCCCTGCAGTCGCGCGGGCAGCACTGCACTGTACTGTAGTGTAGTGTAATGTAGTGCTGCAGTGGAGCGCCACCGCGCACCGCTACACCGTGGCCACGCCGGCGCACCAGCCCGCCGCCAACGCGCACCACATGCTGCACCACCACCTCGACCACTACCTCAACTGGTGAGTCCCTGCAGTCGCGCGGGCAGCACTGCACTGTACTGTAGTGTAGTGTAATGTAGTGCTGCAGTGGAGCGCCACCGCGCACCGCTACACCGTGGCCACGCCGGCGCACCAGCCCGCCGCCAACGCGCACCACATGCTGCACCACCACCTCGACCACTACCTCAACTGGTGAGTCCCTGCAGTCGCGCGGGCAGCACTGCACTGTACTGTAGTGTAGTGTAATGTAGTGCTGCAGTGGAGCGCCACCGCGCACCGCTACACCGTGGCCACGCCGGCGCACCAGCCCGCCGCCAACGCGCACCACATGCTGCACCACCACCTCGACCACTACCTCAACTGGTGAGTCCCTGCAGTCGCGCGGGCAGCACTGCACTGTACTGTAGTGTAGTGTAATGTAGTGCTGCAGTGGAGCGCCACCGCGCACCGCTACACCGTGGCCACGCCGGCGCACCAGCCCGCCGCCAACGCGCACCACATGCTGCACCACCACCTCGACCACTACCTCAACTGGTGAGTCCCTGCAGTCGCGCGGGCAGCACTGCACTGTACTGTAGTGTAGTGTAATGTAGTGCTGCAGTGGAGCGCCACCGCGCACCGCTACACCGTGGCCACGCCGGCGCACCAGCCCGCCGCCAACGCGCACCACATGCTGCACCACCACCTCGACCACTACCTCAACTGGTGAGTCCCTGCAGTCGCGCGGGCAGCACTGCACTGTACTGTAGTGTAGTGTAATGTAGTGCTGCAGTGGAGCGCCACCGCGCACCGCTACACCGTGGCCACGCCGGCGCACCAGCCCGCCGCCAACGCGCACCACATGCTGCACCACCACCTCGACCACTACCTCAACTGGTGAGTCCCTGCAGTCGCGCGGGCAGCACTGCACTGTACTGTAGTGTAGTGTAATGTAGTGCTGCAGTGGAGCGCCACCGCGCACCGCTACACCGTGGCCACGCCGGCGCACCAGCCCGCCGCCAACGCGCACCACATGCTGCACCACCACCTCGACCACTACCTCAACTGGTGAGTCCCTGCAGTCGCGCGGGCAGCACTGCACTGTACTGTAGTGTAGTGTAATGTAGTGCTGCAGTGGAGCGCCACCGCGCACCGCTACACCGTGGCCACGCCGGCGCACCAGCCCGCCGCCAACGCGCACCACATGCTGCACCACCACCTCGACCACTACCTCAACTGGTGAGTCCCTGCAGTCGCGCGGGCAGCACTGCACTGTACTGTAGTGTAGTGTAATGTAGTGCTGCAGTGGAGCGCCACCGCGCACCGCTACACCGTGGCCACGCCGGCGCACCAGCCCGCCGCCAACGCGCACCACATGCTGCACCACCACCTCGACCACTACCTCAACTGGTGAGTCCCTGCAGTCGCGCGGGCAGCACTGCACTGTACTGTAGTGTAGTGTAATGTAGTGCTGCAGTGGAGCGCCACCGCGCACCGCTACACCGTGGCCACGCCGGCGCACCAGCCCGCCGCCAACGCGCACCACATGCTGCACCACCACCTCGACCACTACCTCAACTGGTGAGTCCCTGCAGTCGCGCGGGCAGCACTGCACTGTACTGTAGTGTAGTGTAATGTAGTGCTGCAGTGGAGCGCCACCGCGCACCGCTACACCGTGGCCACGCCGGCGCACCAGCCCGCCGCCAACGCGCACCACATGCTGCACCACCACCTCGACCACTACCTCAACTGGTGAGTCCCTGCAGTCGCGCGGGCAGCACTGCACTGTACTGTAGTGTAGTGTAATGTAGTGCTGCAGTGGAGCGCCACCGCGCACCGCTACACCGTGGCCACGCCGGCGCACCAGCCCGCCGCCAACGCGCACCACATGCTGCACCACCACCTCGACCACTACCTCAACTGGTGAGTCCCTGCAGTCGCGCGGGCAGCACTGCACTGTACTGTAGTGTAGTGTAATGTAGTGCTGCAGTGGAGCGCCACCGCGCACCGCTACACCTTGGCCACGCCGGCGCACCAGCCCGCCGCCAACGCGCACCACATGCTGCACCACCACCTCGACCACTACCTCAACTGGTGAGTCCCTGCAGTCGCGCGGGCAGCACTGCACTGTACTGTAGTGTAGTGTAATGTAGTGCTGCAGTGGAGCGCCACCGCGCACCGCTACACCGTGGCCACGCCGGCGCACCAGCCCGCCGCCAACGCGCACCACATGCTGCACCACCACCTCGACCACTACCTCAACTGGTGAGTCCCTGCAGTCGCGCGGGCAGCACTGCACTGTACTGTAGTGTAGTGTAATGTAGTGCTGCAGTGGAGCGCCACCGCGCACCGCTACACCGTGGCCACGCCGGCGCACCAGCCCGCCGCCAACGCGCACCACATGCTGCACCACCACCTCGACCACTACCTCAACTGGTGAGTCCCTTCAGTCGCGCGGGCAGCACTGCACTGTACTGTAGTGTAGTGTAATGTAGTGCTGCAGTGGAGCGCCACCGCGCACCGCTACACCGTGGCCACGCCGGCGCACCAGCCCGCCGCCAACGCGCACCACATGCTGCACCACCACCTCGACCACTACCTCAACTGGTGAGTCCCTGCAGTCGCGCGGGCAGCACTGCACTGTACTGTAGTGTAGTGTAATGTAGTGCTGCAGTGGAGCGCCACCGCGCACCGCTACACCGTGGCCACGCCGGCGCACCAGCCCGCCGCCAACGCGCACCACATGCTGCACCACCACCTCGACCACTACCTCAACTGGTGAGTCCCTGCAGTCGCGCGGGCAGCACTGCACTGTACTGTAGTGTAGTGTAATGTAGTGCTGCAGTGGAGCGCCACCGCGCACCGCTACACCGTGGCCACGCCGGCGCACCAGCCCGCCGCCAACGCGCACCACATGCTGCACCACCACCTCGACCACTACCTCAACTGGTGAGTCCCTGCAGTCGCGCGGGCAGCACTGCACTGTACTGTAGTGTAGTGTAATGTAGTGCTGCAGTGGAGCGCCACCGCGCACCGCTACACCGTGGCCACGCCGGCGCACCAGCCCGCCGCCAACGCGCACCACATGCTGCACCACCACCTCGACCACTACCTCAACTGGTGAGTCCCTGCAGTCGCGCGGGCAGCACTGCACTGTACTGTAGTGTAGTGTAATGTAGTGCTGCAGTGGAGCGCCACCGCGCACCGCTACACCGTGGCCACGCCGGCGCACCAGCCCGCCGCCAACGCGCACCACATGCTGCACCACCACCTCGACCACTACCTCAACTGGTGAGTCCCTTCAGTCGCGCGGGTAGCACTGCGCTGTACTATAGTGTAGTGTAATGTAGTGCTGCAGTGGAGCGCCACCTCGACCACTACCTCAACTGGTGAGTCGGGCTCTTCCACAGATACCTACGACAGCCGGCTTGTCAAGAAGGATGATTGCGCTGCAGAATGACGTGAATATCCTTTTGATTCTATGACATTGAATAATGACTGTTGGAATGACCTTCACCGATTAGAACAAAAGACTGCAGTTGATGTAGGCCCAAAGTAGACGTGTCAAAAAAACTTCATTTAGTACTTCATCCTACCAATTTTCAGCAAAGATTTGATAGAAGATATAATAATAATAATAAGTCAAGTTATTAAACAGATTCTTATCATTTCATCATTACATAGTATAAATCCAAGTCGTTTATTCTGTCTGTTTGTATGTTTGTCCACTAACTCCTCCTAAACAACTAAACGGATTTTAATACGAGTTTCGCAATCTTTTGGGTAATTTTTAATTTAAATTTGTAAATAAAGCACTTTCAGAAAAAGTTATTTTAAGTTAGCCAAAATTCAACGTATCGTTAACAAGTCGCGCAAAATTACAACATTGCGAAGCGTGGGCGGGTCGTTAGTAATTAGTAATTGATAAAACTAAAACTCTGATTTCCAACGAACATCTTCTTTAATTATTCATTTTTGTTGACCCAACAGCAACAAGGACCTGATGTCCCTCGGCGTGGTCCTCCGGGAGACCTACCAGCCCCTCCTGGCCCTCAGTCGCCTGCCCACGCTCCCGCAGCTGGGCCTGCACCACGTCAGGACACAGATGCCCACGCCCACCTTCACTCTACTTGCACACTCTTGGAGGAAGGTAAGCTGACTATAAAGATTTATCTCTTATTTATTAAACACAGTTTTTTACCTGTATTAGCAAAATCATATGTTTTCTATCAATCTTTTGTGTCAATTTTCGTAATTGAACATAGTTTTTCTATTAAGGTTTAACTCCAACTGGAAGTCAATAATATACATAAAAGATAGAATGAATGGCGTTTCAGCTTTACCGAGTTGGTATACATGAAAAATACACCAATTATAATTAATTTCATATATAATTGGAGGTAACAAATACCTTTCTTAACTATGCTTCTTTACTTAATTGTTCAATAGATATTTTATTTCTTTTATGCTAGATCCGTATAATCTACGCTGGTGCGTATTCCCTGGAAGTGGGTATCCGCGGCGGCGGCATGGTCACTATTCGCGATGGCTCCTACTCCAAGTTCGATCGCAGCTCCGTTGTCGATGAGTTTGCGCCCGCGCAAGGCCTGAAGGTTAGTAAAGATAATCGGTAGCGCACTTTACTTACGTACTTTAATTTATTGGAGGTTTTCATTTACATAATTAATGTTTTTAGGCTTTCCTGTCGCGTTACGTAGAAGACAACATCAGCGCAAGGTTGATGGAAGACGACAATCCCCCGTCACCAATGTCGCCTATGCCTCCAGGTACGTGTAATAGTGACGGAATAATTTGATGTCTTATCCATTAAACTTTTTAAAATCAAAATTACCAAAAAAATTCATTTTTTTTTTCATTTGGCTACGATTGTCAGTACGCACGCATATTTTTTCTATAAATCATAAACTTAAATCGCACTTCTGAGAAGTGTTACTTTTTCATATTCGAGCTATTACGTGTGGTGTAGTGGTTATTTCAAATCATTACAACATTCTCTCGAGAAACATAAGAGACCAGCAAGGCAAGACTTGTTTCTAAGTGTAAATTCGCGTATTATAATGGTCCTCTAACCCGGTATATTCGCTCCAGGCGGGCTGCGGTTCCCCGCGCCGCTGACCCCCCCCGCGCCGCACACGCCGCACTCCGCGCCGCACACGCCGCACCCCGCCTCGCCCGCGCAGCACCAGGTATATACTAGTTTTAGGAACAGTGATGGAACAGTGTTTCATGGCAATAGATGTGGCAAATTTAAAATTAAAGTGGTGAAAAATATATATGTTACGGCTAATACCCGAAGTGCGGCTACACCTAGTTTTAGCCGGTTAGAAGTGTTTTTAATATGGAAAAATGTAAAAAAAAAATTATACCTATGTATATAAAAACTGGCTTTAATCATGAGTCGACGGAGTCTACGGGGGACTCCTTTTTCTGGGTGGTATCAAAAAAGTTACCTAACTAACCTAACCTATTGATGTTCTAACCGGCTAAAACTAGGTATAGCCGCACTTCGGGTATTAGCCGTAACATATATATCGATTATGTGGTTCTGATTCTTAATAAGGTTCATAAAGCTTATTCCAAGTGTATTTAATAAACTATTTTAAGACCTCAGCATTTATTACTTTATATCGGTTAGCTTAATATTATAGGTTTGAAATATTCTGTAAATATAGCCGTATTCATTTTTATCGTTTCAAGATATTGTATTCGAGATACATTTTGCTGGGTCACAGTCCGTTGGGCAGCAGCGTACTTTTTATCCATAACTGTAACTTGCGTCATGTAGTCAGCGGTTTACATAAGGCAGTTTGATCCGCACCATGTTGCCAGCTGGGCAGCCTCTGCATCCGCTGCTGTAACTTGCGCTATGATGCCAGCTGGGCAGCCACTACTACTGTTGCTGTTACTAAACTGCGTCACGTTGTCAGCTGGGCAACTCGAGATATTCTGTCTGACTTTTGCCTTGTCCGCAGCTGGGCAGCGGCGGTCTGAGCCTGACGTCGCCCCCCGCGGCGGGCGCGGTGGCCCCCTCCCCCGCGTCCCCGCTGGCGCCGTCCCCCGCGGCCGCGTCCCCGCACCCCCCCGCCCACCTCCCCGTTCACGGGCTGGCCCGCCTCGCCCTCCATCCCGCGGCCCTCGCCCTCGCACCACCCCTCGCCGAGGCACCATCTCGAACATAAAGGTAACTATCATAATTTATAACTAAGGTATAACCTAGTATTTATAGGTATGGAAACCGGTATTTACAAATAACAATATCTCTAGAGTTTTTTTTACACCCCAAAATTGTGACCACGTTTTAATTGCAGTAGATAGCATAGGTACATCAGCGGATAAGTTTTCGTGGAACCTTTTTAGGAAGTCAATTTCTAATTTAACAAAAATCCAAAAACTTACAAGTCCAGTCACTACAAACAAAACATTGAATTCCTATTTTTAAAGCTTAATTACCTATGTCTCGATATTCGCTTAGTTTTGTTATTCTCATATAATGTTAAGATTACCGCGTAACTACAGCATCTCTTATTACTCCCCCGTCCCCAGCCGGCCCGCAGCCCACGTCCTCCTCGCGCGTGCTGGTCGGCGGCCGCGCGTGGGCCGGCGCCACCGCCACGCCGCTGCCCGTGTCCAAGCTGGAGCTGCTCTGCACGCCGTCGGAGCCGCCCGCGGGCGCGCCGCCGGGGCCCATGCTGGCGCCGCTGCAGCGGTTCCTCGCCTGCGTTTACATGAAGCGGACGCTGCAGCGGTTCGTGCAGGCTGAGGAGTATGTAAGTGGCAGTAAACAGTTGATTGTAATATTTTACTAGTACTTCCAGCAGAGTTCAGAAGGTTGATCAGCTGGGAAAGAGTGGATTATGTTAAAAAAGAAAATTTTTCATCTTTTTTACTCCATGAAAATCTAACCGGCACTTTAGCGGAAATATAACAAAAGCAAAATCGGTTTAGCCGTTCTAAAGTTTTCCTATTTGAAGCACATTTAGCGTTTCATTTTTATTTTTATGGGAATTAAATGTTTTGTAGTGGTTTGCATTCTTGCTTACAACAAAAGTTTGTCCTATTATTTTAGTTAATTGGTGAAGCTTTTTCCCTGACAAAAAATGCTCTAATAGATCTTTAAAACACGACAATGTTATTGAGAAAAGGCTAAGAAAAATAAAAAGGAATTCTGCCCCAAACGTATGTAAGGAAGGATTCAAAGTGCATTATTATCTCATTTGTAACTTGCAGTTCGGTATAAATTACGACAACTACCTTTAACGTTAGTAAATATCAAATGCATAAACAAAATCAACACAATAAACACTGTTTACTCAACTGACTTGGTTCACAAAGTATCGCCATAAATTTCGCCCCAGTCTTCGTAGCCTTTCGGTCAGAAAGCGCGCTCTCTTATACCGCGCACAAACACTTTTGCCGCGCCTTCAGAAGCTGCACGTAGTTCGTGATGCATCCCGAACTTTCTAGAACATTCATTCCGTCTGGCGATCCGCCTATTCTGTACTACATGTCACTGCTGTGTACGGCTGAGGCGTGACATTGAACCAACGTGTAACTTCCCAGCTGACGATGGTGGGCGTCGAGGCGACTTCCCTCACGTTCCGCACGGAGGCGTGCGGGCTGTGCGCGCGCGTGTTCCTGCACCCGCAGCACCTGCAGTCGCTGCACCTGCAGCTGACGCCGCTGCCCGACCACAAGGACACCTGGCCCGCCGACGACTTGCAGGTAGCGCTTACTGTGCTTTAGGGCAAGATCATTTGGTGTGATATGTTAGTCCAGAGATTTACATATATAAAACTATTTCTAAATGCTCTTTATCTACAAATTTAAGTTAAACCAAAAGATTGACTTAATGCTGGCGAATACTGCATTTAATTCCTGTTAGTGGTTTTACCGATTTTGACTTTATTACAGTGACAATGACAAGACGACATCTGTGTTGCAGCGGTATATGTACCGGACTGCTAAGCGGATGGTTCCGGGTTCGATCCCCGGGTCGGGCCAATTTCGTCAAAATGGTTTTTTTAGAAATTGGCTCGTGTCTGGGTGTAACTAGGTTCCTCCCCTAGTCCATGGTACCTATAGTACAAGCTCTGCTTAGTTTAGGGGCACACAGTTGGTGTGTTAGTCTGGAGATTTATTTATTATTATTATTTACTAGCGACCCGCCCACGCTTCGCAATGGTGTAATTTTGGCCGACTTGCTCACGAAATATTGAATTTTGGCTAACTTAAAAAAAACTTTTCGTATTGTTCTTTATTTTCAAATTTAAATGAATAAATTCCCTAAAAGATGGCGAAAACTGCAATAAAATCCGTTGTGTGGTTTAGGAGGAGTTAGCAGCCAAATATACAAACAGACACAAATAGCGACTTGGATTTATACTATGTAATGATGATATAATGACGTTGCGCGGTATCCCCAGGTGATGGAGAAGTTCTTCGAGCAGCGCGTGGCGATCGCGCCGTACCGCGCCACGGCGCTGCACGGCTGGGGCCGCACGTGGGGCGCGCCCGGCGCCGCGCTGCCGTCGCTCGTGAGCCTCATGCGCTGCGAGCTGGCGCCGCCCGCGCCCGCGCTGTGGGCGCTGACGTGGGCGCTGCGCATCCCGCCCGCCGCGCCGCAGATCGTGCCCGCCGGCCAGCCCGCCGTGCTGCTCGCCAAGCACAAGATACTCTTCTTTGTGAGTGTACTATATACGTAGCAAATACGATGACACGTGATAATCAATGCCCGTTTTGTTTAAACTTGTTTTTTGTTCTAAAGTGGATAGTTTCTTGATCAAATTAAAACGAAAAGATTTGTACAAATTCATAAGATGTCAAAATAATTTAGATTAATAAAATAATTACCTAACTTAACGAAGTTATTATGATTACCCAAATAGCAACTCATCAGTGGAAAAACCTTTTTAAATATGACCTAAATTAATGTGTTGTTTTTTTTTACGCTAATCTACCTTGGTGTGGTTGTAGATCTGTCTAAACCGCGGAGACACGCAGCTAGTGCTGCCGCTGGTGTACGACATGTCCACCAACATGACGCAACTAGCCGACAAGAGGGACCAACATTCACATCTGATGGCTGTCAACTTGCATCTCAAACGGTAAGCACATTATCTATTATTTCCAAATAAAGTCGCTAATGTGTCAGCGACCGTAGATCTACTTATCGGATTTTATTTTGTATCGGTTACTTTTATGTACTGAGTCATTATAAAGATATAATTGTGCACTATAAAAAAATATTTATTAACTTTTACAATGCTTTGTATATGAGAGTCAGAATGGCGGGTGTACTGTAACAGATTTGAACGAGTCATATGTCATACTTTAGTACCTGGGATGTACTATTTGGTACCTATCAAAGAAATTGGCGTACCTCTTTAAGAGCAGAGATATAACCAAAAGCGAGTACACCCGCCACATTGACTGTCAGAATGGCGGGTGTATCTCCAGTTCTCGGTTATAGACATGTTGGTGACTTATTTTAAGTATACCAGATTTTAGTACCTTTGGTGTACCTTACATAAAAGAGCACCACATCTCAAAATATAGCTTGATTCCAAAGGAATCCAAGATCTTGGTTTTAGATACATTGTAGCGACATAGATGGCGCTTATCGTCGTAAACATTCTTCCCGGCGGTCCGCATTTACACATATGACACCTAAGTACAGGGCCTCAAATCTGATATTTTAAGTAAGAGGACCTTTTTATTCTCTATAATGAAGTGCTTGTCGATGAAATATAAGCGAATATCATTAAAATTTGGATTTTTTAGTAGTTTTGCGGCAAAATTTTGTTTTTCGGCATAAATAAACTTTTATTTCAACTGTAAGAACGACTTCATTTAACTTAAATACTTGGAATAGGTGATGTCAACCTCGAATATAGACATTAGACATAAACACCAAAAAATCGCTTGTCCAATTTATTTTCGCCAGGTTATTGATTTCGCAAAAATCTCGCCAGGGTCATAATTTTTCGCCAAAATGGCGAAAAAAGTTGAGAGGTGTCAAGGGACACCCGGATGGAACGAAATACTTTAGTAAACACAACTTCTAGGTAGGTAAATATCGCATAACTAGACTACTACATGTACACCTACTCAATGCGTAGCCACCGCCGATACCTAGAAATCGCATAGACAACATTTCTACCTACCTTCTTGATAACGGTTAGGTAATTATAGATGGGTAGGTAAATATCGCATTACTAGACTCCTACAATTACAGCTACTGAATGCGTAGCTATCACTGAAACCTACCTAGGAATCGCATCGACAACAACGATTATTCTACTTACCTTCTTGATAACAGTTAGGTATACCTAGTTACCTTACATATAAATCACATACCACAAACATTTTCTTAACTTTGAATCATAATCTACCAATGCGAGGTACGTAGGTAGGTACTATGTTAAGAACTTACCTACGTACTTATGAAAAAAATATGAAACTTTCTCTTTGAGATTTATAGGTATAGTATAGACGCATACACGTCATAGATACGCGGGACTTTGTAAACACAACAGAACAGAACCTCAATAGAACACGCACGGATTGATATTGTAATATTAAAATGTCATGTAGTTACATAATGAAAAGTTAAAATCTTGTTACATGTGCTAGGTCTATAGTATATACCTGATACATACTTACGTAGTTTGCTCGTAATTGCATGGCGCCTATTTTTTATGCATGGCGTAAGTGCCTACCAATTAAATATGTCAGTAAATATGTAGGTACATACCTCAACACCTCATTCATGAGTTTGGGACGACCTTTTTCTGGAAGTACTTAATTTAGATTGGGATTTCTTTCTTTCTTTTTTTATTAAGCTATTGCTCTGAGCGCGAGGACCGAATGTAAAATTTCCGTAACGAAAAAACCTAACACCCCCCACTCCAACCGGCACAGCGGTGCAGCAAAGTCGTGTATCGTCGGTTTAGTTCTGCAGACTTCGGCACGGTGTTTGGGTGCCTCAAATTCGCCCCATTATATTGAGTTTTCGTCTTAAAAGCAGTTTTTCGTCCCTCTTTTGGGGCCAAATTGGAAAAAAAGTGGGGCAAAAACGAAAATTTACATAGACCTCCTTTTGGAGTTGAGTAAGTTACTGGACCCCTTATAACTCCCCCCACCATCTCAGGCTACCATCAGGAGTTACTACCAGAGCTAGTTACTACTGGCTTCTCAGGGGATAACTCCTCAACGGAGCGTCGGAGGTGAATTCTGACTTCAGTTCTGACCCCCCCCATAGCACCATATACCATCTCGACCAGGGACAACTCCTCGCCAGAGATCCTGCGATATCTTCGGACGGGTGTGTCGGAGACCAGCTTCGTCTTCGGTTCTGGCAACTCCTCACCACTCCCCTTCCACCTCGGGACTCAGCTACCACCAGAGCACCCCTCCTGGCTTCACAGGGGCTAACTCCTAAACGGAGCGTCGGAGGTCAATTCTGACACCATTTTTGACTCCCTTTAAAAACCCCGCACCAACCCAGGACCAACACCAGGGACAACTCTTCGATAAAGAACCCCTCATATCTCCAAAACGGTGAGTCGGAGACCAGATCTGACTTCGGTTCCGGTAGCTCCTTGGAGGTCCCCTTCCACCTCGGGACCCAGTTTCCACCAGATCACCCCGGTTCGCTCCGCAGGGGATGACTCCTCAACGGAGAGAGATAGAGACACGCGGATTGCGGGAAAGGATTAAGTGTCTTTCTCTGGACACAACCCACTTACTACGCCTTTCCCCAAGTGAAATGATCGAAATTTTGACTTTTTAAGCTATTGCATAGCTTCTATCGCGGGCCTTGAGCGTGGAGACCGAATCCAGAAATTCCGTAACGAAAATAACCTAACACCCCCCACTCCGACCGGCACAGCGGTGATACTTTTTTGTTTTGCCATCTATCGATGAATAACAGAACTTTTAAAGACTTATAAAAATATTTTGAACAATATCAACTTCTCAGTTATTTAATAAAAAAAAATTGTTTTCTTATCTGTCACCACGCTCAAAAAGTTGAATCAATATCAAAGAAAAAAAAACAAAGGAAAAAAATACTGAATAAATAAAATAAATAAATAATTATTAGGTACATTAGTTGTTAAAAAAAATGCTTGCAATAGCTTTACCGCGGCAGTCTCCGAGTTCCACACGTCTTTTTTTTGGGATTTTCTTTCTTGCCGCAAAACTATTAAAAATCAAAATTTTAATGATATTCGCTTATATTTCACTAGTGGCCGCTCGCGACTCCGTTCGCGTAGAAGTCGGTTTCCCGTAGGAATGCGCAGTTTCCCCGCGGTAAAAAGTTCCCTTAATTCTTTCATACATATATTCTAGAACCGTTTTGGCAGCGCACGCAACTCAAGGATGAATAATTTTCCCCGTTTTTTTCACATTTTCCATTATTTCTTCGCTCCTAATAGTTGCAGCGTGTTGTTATATAGCCTTCGATTAATGGTCTATTCAACACAAAAATATTTTTTAAATTCGAACCAGTAGTTCCTGAGATTAGCGCGTTCAAACAAACAAACAAACAAACTCTTCAGCTTTATAATATTAGTATAGATCGGGAAGCACTTCATTATAGACAATAAAAAGGTACCCTTACTTAAATTTCTGACTTGAGGCCCTGTATTTAGGCATCATATGTGTAAATGCGGACCGCCGGGAAGAATGTTTACGACGATAAGCGCCATCTATGTCGCTACAATGTATCTAAAACCAAGATCTTGGATTCCTTTGGAATCAAGCTATATTTTGAGATGTGGTGCTCTTTTATGTAAGGTACACCAAAGGTACTAAAATTTGGTATACTTAAAATAAGTCACCAACATGTCTATAACCGAGAACTGGAGATACACCCGCCATTCTGACAGTCAATGTGGCGGGTGTACTCGCTTTTGGTTATATCTCTGCTCTTAAAGAGGTACGCCAATTTCTTTGATAGGTACCAAATAGTACATCCCAGGTACTAAAGTTTGACATATGACTCGTTCAAATCTGTAACGGTACACCCGCCATTCTGACTCTCACCTTTGTATTGTGCTTCGCCTTTTTTCTTAGTACTTTAACAACTCTATATTGTAGCAGTCATCCGATCCGCCCTCGAACCAAACCTTCAGTTTCATCCTGTATAAATAGACCCACAATCCCAATGGTCCCCAGGTTTAGCGAGTTCAACCAGTCTCACAGCGAGTGCACTCTGTGGCCCGCCGTGCGCGACCTCCTCACTAACTTCACTCTGCCCGAAGCCGCGCCCTCGGCTCAACCACCGACATAGAACACACACGATACTGTACGTCCTGGGAGTTACACTGACTACCAATCAGACTTGGAAAGATTGAAGAATTTGCAGTGTTTTTGTGCCTGAAAGGAAATTCCTAAGTACTGGTGTAGGTACCAGATTAATGCAGAGATGGGATATAACAAAATACGCCTATGAAGTGTCTGTATGTAAGAGAGATGTGCAATCTATTTGTGTATATCGATTGCTATGAAAGACTTGTTATACGAAAATAGATTAACTCAAAAATATAGATAGGTAAAACAATTATTATTCTACCTTTGCATCAGTTGATTTGTTCCCTCTTACTACAGATTGTATAAGAACTGAATGCTGTAAAACCGACGAAACAAGGCTTCGTTATTTATTTAAAAAATACCATATTGATTTGTTATAGTTTTGGTTTACAAAATTAGATAAGCTAATAAGATAACAATTAAGTTGATAGCTATAGTTAAGGAAAACGATTTTGAAAAACCACAATTAGACAATTGATTTATATTTCGTGTATAATTAAATTTTCATTTTTAAATGCCGTATGGTTTAACTGACTTAAGTAATATAAAACGGTGTAATATCATTGAGCTATTATAACTACCTACGTATGGAGAAAACAACCGCTACCACTACTATGTCCCGTTCGAAGTGCTTATCTATTTATTTATCTATGAAAAGTTATTCTCTTGCACTTCGCTGTATAACTTGAATTATTTGCGCAATAGCATAACATACATGAGTGTATATTTAGTGGGTTTTCGTTCAAAGACAAACAGTGCTCAACAAGCAACTAAAGTCCGGCTAATTGGCGGTAGTTAAACGGAACATAGTGATGACAGGTGTCTTCTCTTTTCATGGTAGTAATAACTCAATGTTTAAAATAAGAAAAGTTGTAAATAAAATAAGCGTCTACTAAATAAATCTTTTTCAATCAATTAAAGTTTTATTTATATTATAAATGAAAGCAAAAGAACAAGCTCACAACCAAAATAAGGTAATTTACCAACGTAATGTCAAGAAGCCACAATCATCTGTGTCAGTAATTTTATTCATAAATAAATACTTTAAGAATAACACGGCAACCATAGATAAAGTCATAGCTAAATCATTTTATGATTTATCGAAATATCAAACTTTGGATTTTGAAACAAACCTATGGATTTTTTCAACCAGTGTGCTACGTTTAACATTAGCTATTTCTTTTTGACAGAATCTGTATATAAGTTATATATATCTGATATATTATTAAGTTTTATAAATAAATAAAAGGAGTATATGTGAAATCTTAGGCTGATATTTAAACTATCAAGAATACTACCAAGTTCAAAGTAGAATGTCTGGCAGTCACGGGCTTGCTGTCATTCACTTGATTTGTCAAATTTTGTGTAGATAAAAACTGCAAATAAAAAAATAATTTCCTGACAAGTGTGAATATAAAAAAAATACTATTTACAAACAATGCATCTATTTTTTCGTGATTTTTACAAAAAATTATACGGCCTAAAATTAGGCCCTCTGTAAACGGATAGAATAACATGCCTGAACAGTTCTCGATGGAAACTATCCTCAACACCACCAAAGCTGATGAAGTAAGTCTTTTTGTTCTTGTATTATGATAGCATACTTAGACTCAATAAAAATATCCAGGTGCGGTAAGTAGTAAGGTTTATGATTTAATTTATCTTTAACTGAAATGGCTAGATCTATTACTTTTCTATAATTTAAGTCTTAAAAATTATCGCAATTCCTAAACATTGTTGTATAAAACTTGTTTTTATGTTGTAAATTCTTTAGTCGATAGGTTACTACAAATTGCAAATAAACTGCCAGTTAATTTGCAATTTGTAGTAACCTAGTTACTATCGGATTAGTTAGGTCCAGTTAATTAACTAATCCGAACAATAAGTTGAATGACAAGCTTAAACAAAACGTCTCGTATGTGTCCAGGGTAGCACGTGGTCGGAAGTATGGTCCACGACGCAGATCCCGGACATGGACCGCGCGTTCGGGAAGAGCGCGGAGCTGGGCAAGGGCGGGCGGCGGCGGCTGCGGGTCGGGGCCCTCGCCCTGGCCTGCTGCCTCTGCCTGCAGTGCCGGGTGGCTGCCTTCACGCTCACCGGCGGATACTGTAAGCTTACCTACTTGTTTTTGAATAACTTGCGTTGCATGAATATATTGCTTTTGTGAGATTTTACTTTTAATGCTAATTTATTAATTTTGAAGTTATAAATACTGGAAAAAGGAACGCGGGCCTCCGAGCAATACGCGACTGGAACTCGAACCCAGGACCTTTAGAAAACCGGTCCAATGCTCTGACCACTGAGCTACCGCGCTGAGGCCCGCGTTCCTTTTTCAAAATTAATATTGCGTTTGTTCTACCTTAAGTATAATGACGCCGTAGTATATCTTAAGCGACTTTTCATCATGATTTGCCTGTAATTTTGCATTTCGTTTCAGTAATATTCATTTTGTTCCTGATTGTCGCTGTGACTATGATCGCAAACCCGTTGAGACATTTTGAGGTATATCTTGGCCAGTGGAGCAGCAGTGGGCCGGGGCGTGCATTTCGTATTATTCCAGTGGTTGATGGTAATTCTTTTAAAGAAATCTCCCGTTACGTTTTCGATTACGTTCTTTTTAATTTGAATTCTTGCAGGTATAGGATTGGCCATATGCATCAATGCTATACTTCGGGCGATATACTGTTCGATCATTGCGGCTATTGCGGGTATTTATATTTCTCACTCAGTGCGAGATGCTGCCCTGCCATTCACCTATTGTAGGTATATATTCGATTTTTTATCTCTATGCAATTGTTATAAATAAAGCTCCTAATATTATTATAGGTTTTTATTACTTTGCAGGGATTTTCAACTAAATTCATATAATCCATTAAATTATACAATAAGAAATGTCAGTCATAATCGATATCATGATGTGGTAATATTTTTTTACGTTATATTAGGTTGATAGAGCGTTCTGATTTGAACATTGAGTTTACGTACTTATACATTAATTAACTACATGTAGATTTTTACTTAAAGTGACTTATGAAGGTAAGTTTTTCCTTAGGAGAGATAATTATAATTTTCTGTCCCTTTCAAGTTTACTCAATTTTCAATATTACACAGAATGTATTAAAATTTCAGATGGCGAGAACTATTTCAGAATCAGTGAATATGAAGTGAGTAAACAAACTAAGATACAAAAATGTAAAGATATCTTAATAATTAACCATAATGTTTTTTTTTCTTTAGGGTAGATTGGATTGGAAGTGATGTAAAGAAATCCAAAATATGTAGAGAAAGCTATAAAGGAATGTATCCACCTTTACAAAGAACACCTGCTTATAATTATTTTTAGTAAGTTTTTTGGTATAATGCTCCAAACTCATCATGCTTGATTTTATTTAATTTTATTTCTTTTGTCCCAGCGTTGAAGTAATGCGGTTACGAACTCTAGCGATTGATTTTGGATCAATAAATATTCCACTTGCAATTAATTTAGCTGGCGTGTGGACAGTGATGTATGTATTTATGATTGTAGAAAAAATCTTGCATAAGCGGGTAAGATACTTTTTTTTCCAATAAACCTATATGGCAGTTAAACTGCTGCATTACTCACTCATGTTTTATGCCCCTGTATTAACTTTCAGTTAATATTCAACAATATTCTGAACTGGTTTATTGTAGTGCCATGGCTCTGTGCACTAACTTTTTTGGTCATTACCTTCGCTGAAATCATTCAACGTAACGCTTTTCCGAGCTCCATCCGAGTGGGGACCAAGGAATTTTACTACGTAAGGGTTTGCATTATTTTCTGTTTAATTCTTCAATCTTACTATCCGAAGTGGTATTTGCCCATCCACTAAATACTGATAGTCTGTGATGGGTCACTGGGTGTTTAAAGCTTCTTGTATCCAAATTACTTACAGGGTTTTACCAACAGTCTGGAAGTAGCCGTGTACATTCATTCTGCAAGCTTTGGCACTGAAATTATACATGGAAAAGGACTTCAATATTACGGTTAGCGTCGTATTGCCAGTAAATTCGAAAGGCCTTCAAAGGAGCATATCTTTTGATATAGACAATATTAACTGATCCGCAGCTTCTGGCCACATCGACCCCTTGCTTTACGATGAAAACATTTGGCATTCAGTGATACTGGTGGTTTTGACAGCAATGAATGCGACGGTGACAGCGGCGTGTGCTGTTATTTGTTCTTGGAACCCAGAGGTCGACGATTCGCTCGCCATACAAGAAAGTATGCTTTAAATTAATATTTTGAGACCACTGTGCTTCGCCTTGTAAATGACAATGGCCCCAATCCAGGCATTTTCTCTCTAATATTACAAATATTTTAAAGATTTTTTATACCAATTCTGTTGCAGGTACTCTATGGATAATTCCAATGTTCTCTAAGTGTTTGTCTTTAACTCCGTACTCACACATGGCGTAGGTATTTGACCAAGTTGATTTCGCTACATACCTTCCTACAAATTCATGTTAATTAAACACTTTTTTATTGTTAAGGTCAACAATTGTGTTTGGTGGTTTGATGTTTTCGTATACCGTAGTCTCATATACTATGCTCAAAACAGCACTGCATACAATATTTGAATACAGGGTTAAGTTAGTGTAAGTATCATAGGTTTGTGGTCTTTCTTTGTCGTTAATATCGAAATAATTATAAACATCTATATTCCATATAATTTATTTAAAGACGATAAAATGTATTTAAGTATTGAAGTCTCATACCCATATGTTACTCAACTGAAAATACTCAATTAAAGGCAGGGCATTAATGCCGGCTTTCTCGGTAAAATGTAAAAAATGTATATGTTACGGCTAATACCCGAAGTGCGGCTACACCTAGTTTTAGCCGGTTAGAACATCAATAGGTTAGGTTAGTTAGGTTACTATTTTGATACCACCCAGAAAAAGTCGACTCATGATTGAAGCCAGTTTTCCATATTAAAAACACTTCCAACCGGCTAAAACTAGGTGTAGCCGCATTGAGTGTTCTTTTTTTCAACTTTTAGAAAAAGACGTGAATTTTGAAGAAATTTAGTAAAAAATAGTAAAAACTCATAGCATTAAGTCAGAAATTTGTGAAAGTTAAAATAAAACTATTACAACCCAAAAACTACATAGAACACTCAGTTCAGACGTTTGAACCAATTGGCAAGGTCTAAATCTCAAAAAGTATTAACGTTAGTAGTTAGTATTTATATTCCGATTTAGTAAAAATTAGTAAAACCTTTTAAAAAATTAACAATTTCCTAGGATGCGATCTTACAGATTAATCTGGGATTGAATGGAACACTCAGTTCATACGGCGTCTGAACTGAGTGACCTCCAATGACATGAGTTTAATCAATGAATTACATAAATATGATACATTGATCTTATAGTTTGACACTTGAAACAATTCGTAAAATAGAAATAATGGCTCAAAAGTTGTTCGTTAAAAAATAAACGAAAGTACAATTTCTTCAAAATGTTTGAACTGAGTGTTCCATTTAAACGGTTTTACAGATTAAACTAAACTAATTTGGTTCAAACGTCTAAACTGAGTGTTCTAGTTTTTGGGTTGTAATAGTTTTATTTTAATTTTTACAAATTTTTTGCTTAGTGCTAAGTATGAGTTTTTACTTTTTACTATTTTTTACTAAATTTCTTCAAAATAGCATGTCTTTCACTAAAAGTTAAAAAAAGAACACTCATTGCTGATGCACATGTTTCGTTTCCCTAACATGTTGTGAACGTTGGTGAAAAGAAGCATAAGCCTATTTTTGTTTCAGATTCCAAGAGCAACTGCTTGTTGCAGGAATGATTGTATCGGGCCTGCTGCTTAGTTTATTTTTCGCTACGGGTGTTAGTTAATTTACTTAAATACATTATTTTAATCTTACAGCTCCATTTTTGACCATGTATATCTTGTTTTTCCACAGAGTGGAATTTTATTACTGGAAGGTATGGACACGTTAGTTTCAGGCGTGGGGATACCATTTGTTTGTTTGTTGGAGTTAGTTGGTAAATATGGATTCGCTTGTATCATCATAACTTTAAGAACATAAAAACTTTATATATTTAAATTACGGCTCTGCATAAAACTATAACCTATCTATGTGTTTAACATTCAAAATGTAGGTAGATGCAATAATTCACGCAGACAATCACCAGATGTTCTTAAATTAGCAAAGAAACTTTGGAAGACATTTTAAAATATAAAATGAAATTAAACGTCATTTACAAATAGTTTTCCATAGAAACTGAACTAAAGATTCACACTTAGGTATACTTAGTATTTGTGGGCCATTTTCTCCTCTGAAAAAAAAAACTACCAAGTTATATAAATATTTATATTTCTAGGAATCTTACACATCTACCGAAGTCGAGATTTTGAGTCAGATATGGATGTTGCTACTGAAGAAAATAAATGCGGGTATAGAATTGGCATGCAATGGAAGTTGCTACCAGTTATTATGGCAGTAAGTTTCCACATGTGTGTCACAACATTCGTTAGTAGAAAACATTAGAAATAGATTTTTCTCCTAAAGTAGGTAGAACATTAAGAACAACTTTTTGAATAGTTAGGTATATCTAAAAAACGGTGGCTCGTAGGAAAAAAGTATTGATACATTTTTGTTGATTATTTTATGATCTACAATTTTTATCGAGATATGTTTATGATAAAACTTGCCGTTTAGCTGAAAATCGCTAAAAACTCATTTTTTTTAATCTTTGACCTTAAAAAAAATTCCATACAGTAGAAAGATGGGGAACTTTCAAATTTTATTCTTAATCTTATTTTTAACAACCTTACTGATTTTCAGCTTGATGGGTATTTATGTAACTTCGAATGTTAAAATTGACCGGACTTTTTTTTGAAATAGTTTCAGCTTATCTGGTGATTGAGAATCTTACTTTTCTGTAGAAAAAATACAGTTAATTAATATCCGATTATGTGGCTGAGCCTGAGCATTCAAAAAGTCCTTAAAAGTTCGTCAGTGAAAGTTTGTTCGTCAATCACGCTAAAACTGCTGGTTGGATATGGATGGAATTTTGTGAATAGATAAATAATAACCCAGAGAAATTCAACTAACATTTTTTTAAAATTAACAATATGCAAGATTTTAATCAAAACTTTTGTGTTTCAGATATTTTTGATAATAAAGCTAATAGCGGCTTTCCAAAACCACATGCCAGCTCCAATTATGCTGCTAAGTTCTCTACCATTGTTGGCGATTATTCTTGTTGTGCCCCTACGGACCCTACGCAGTTACATCCGCTTTTCTTGTAAAGACAAAACAAAAAGATGATGATCCCACAAATGTATAGTAGTTTCCACTCAATTTGTAAATATTGTATATGGTTTATATTCAATAAAAACCCCATTGGTTGAAAATAAATGTTTATTTTTTTTATCAATCATTTAAAATATTATAAATATAATCTTTGTACAATGCAATTAGACCTGCGTACATAATAACTGTTACACTAGTAGTCCCCAAGACTCGCATGATTCTTACATAATAGCTAATTGGCGTTGCGACGTCGATGTCTGGGTTCGGTGCGTGGGCGCGCTATTTACAATTGCCGCTACATTACATCAACTAGTAGCCACTCGACTAACGATTACAAGCGAAGGCAACATATTAGGAACGCTTCCGACAGGAAGCAGACGGAAAGGGTATGTTATTACAAATCTATGTTTAACCTATAATGCCTATTACAAGATTTAAATTAAAAATATCACAATATGTACAGATTATACCCAAAATTATATCCATCGTAATATCAACAATAATCCTGCGAGACTAACAAACTGGGCTTTATAAAAATAATCCCATATGCTAAATAGTGGAGTTTGAAGCAGCAAGAAACCCTGTTCCACAATATAAGTTGAGAATCAAAAGTTCACGTGAACATGGTATTCTTCTAAATTATTTGGGTATTAACATTTTAAAAACCAAATTTATGCTACAGTATAATACTATGAAAATAATTTACGTTTCCTAAGTCATCGATTCAATTCCAACATTTCACAACACAAGGCACTCCCTGAGGTCACATGAGTAAAGAAACTGAACAGAGACAAAGCTACATACGAATGCGCTGTGACAGGTACATCACTACAAGTGCAACGCGTGTGTGTGCGTGACCACTGGCCGCTTGTCACGTATGAGCCGAAACCGCTTCAAACTAGATCAGCCAGTGGTCAATCTCAGGGCGTGCAGGCGTGACGCGACGCTCGAACGTTGAGCGTGTTTTGTTTTTGTTTTCGAGTTTCTCACATAATACGTAGTAATACTTTTGTTTTAGTATTTAAAAAGTTTTGTAAATATGGTTGTACATTGTGTGCATGAATAATAATAGAAAGACTAAAAATATTTCTTATTTTAACTATCCCAAGGAGTCTACTAGGTAAGTTTGTACTTGAAACTTAATTTATATTTATAATTTTATATTTGTAATAAAAAAAAAATATTTAGAGTATGTAATTTGTAAAAAAAAACCTATTTTAATAAAAAATTTGAAAAAAAAGTACATTTATATTTTTAATTTATTCAATTGTGCCAACCCTACCAAAATAGGTATAAATTTTGCTAGCTCTTTAGAAGCTTTGTCTCTGTTCAGTTTCTTTACTCATGTGCTGAGGTGTCATCACATCGCAAACAATCAAGAGTCTTTACAATGTGATGACAACTGTTACCTAATTATTATATTTTTTTAAAGTGGTCATACCTAACTTTCACAATGAAACCGCATTTTTTTTTCAACTTTCACACCCAAACTAAAATTCAATGTCGAAACTGTTAGTTTATTTTTGATATATTTCGATGTCAAAGTTAAAAACATACAAAATTGCCACTTCCCTATACGAATTATTTATAAATATATTCAGCACTGGACATTTTATATTCACAATCAATTAACTATAAAAATTAACAAAGTCACCTACTACAATTGGAACTGATATGTGGCTCATATTTTTTTATTTATGAATCAAAACTTTGGTAATGCAAAATGATTATGAATTATTATTATTTAACACAAATTATTAGCAACCAATTGACTACCTACTTTAAATGTATAAGATAATAAGTTCTCCTAAATTTTTAATACATACCGATACATATGCATAATTTACTGGCGCCAATCAAGTCCGACTATACTAGACTTGAGCAACTTCCACTTGGCACGATATAAAAGGACTATGACAATTGTTAATTCTATACAGCACCAAAAGGCACGTAAAACTTTTATTAAACTTTTCAGACAACAAAAATGTGTGTGTTTAAAAATCATCCTCAGCCTTTTGTGTTTAGCACATGTGACGTTGCATTGTGAGCTTTCACAAGTTGAGCTCTCACGAAATGAAACCAGCGCCTGCCCGTCGACGGGCGTGACTAGAGGCACGAGTTCTGGCGCAGCAGGTTACTGTGACCATTAACATTATAAATACAGTGGTATATGGCATTGTGTACAAAGCGTGGTGGCGGCTATCGTTTGCGCCGCGAGGGGGGTAGTCAGAAGCGTCGCAGCGCCGCGGCCTTGCGCGTGGGCTGCACGGAGAGGGGCGCCACCAGCACCTCGCCGCCCCCCGACCCGCCCCCGGCCCCGCCGCCGCTCGCGCCCATTTCCTGTTATACAAAACGATCTCTTATGTTATGTCTGTTAATTCACCTATTTTGAGTATATTTCTGAATAAAGTGCTGGGAGTTTTTTTCCGCCGGCTTTTTTCTCTCGGTCCACTGTTAAAGTCGAAGTTTGTAACATTGACGTTCATTAAGTATATGTTACATATCTATGATGAATAAAAGAATTTTGATTATGATTTTGTTTTTGTATCTGCTGTGATTCCACTTTTTTCCATAAAATATGAAGGAAGGTTTATTCCTTCCTAAGGTCTTGTATCCGTTTATCATTTATTATCAAGATTTGAAGCCATAAAATCAGTGTGACCAGATTATAATTCCGTTAATGCATGCATAAGCATGTGACAGGCAAGCTGAAGGTATAGCAGCACTTAGATTGCATAAAATGAACGTAAAGCTACTCACGTTGATATTGTTACAACTGGCGAGTCTCATCTGCGCGAGCTGCGTGGCCGGCGTCAGGTTGGACGTGGAGCCGAACGGAGAGATCATCGACGACATCGCGCGCTTCAACTTGGACGGGGTCTTGTTGAACGACAGCGCGCGGCCCACCTGCGCACACGCACAGTCAACACACACACAGACACCGACCGTACGCACACAAACCACGTGCCACAACACAACAAACTAACCCACATATCATTCGTAATTTTAGATCTTACCAGATTAAAATAGACTTATATTTAAGTCGGTAAACAATCATAATATTTTCAAACAAATAAATAAAAACAAATTCAAGGTCGAATATGATCGAAATTAATTCTCGTGAATCTGTCATCGGTGGGTTGATATGCGCGTTCCTGTTTGTGGCGCAAAGTTGGCGTAGGACGGTCCTCGGAGGAGTCATATCACCTTGTGGAAGCGAATGAATGAAATGACGTTGAAACAATTTACAGGCGAGATAGTTAAACTGCGACGGATTGTTATTGTTTCATGCTGGTCAAAGAAACCTTTAATAAAATATTAGTAACTCTATTAAGTAATCAAACCCTTAAAACAAGAACATACATTATAGAAACGATGGAAGGTTACAAATGACATGATCCGATGAAACCCAAAAACTCCACAGGTATGGCACGCTCACAAACATTATTAATTTCAACAAATGAAGAAGCAAAGCGTTAATTCAAACGTCCACTCTTTCTCCGACCCTTCATAGAGAGAAACATTGGGAGTCGATAGATTTAGCAACGTCGATTCGGTACCAGCCATCAGCGAGACGCCACGGGACAAACACGCATCCGACGACACATTGATAGTGATGAGCTGACAGTTTAGTTAGGCCGCTGACTCCTGTGTCCACACATGGAGCTTCATGATGGATACGTTTGATTAGCAGGCGCCTGACCCAAATGGAACTAATTAATGTGAACACAGGAAACAGCTTGTACGGTCGCGTGTTATAAAAGTCATCATGAAAATAACGACAAGGCTAATACAAAATACTAATTAGGTAAACTCTGTAGGTAAATTAACCGTTTATTTTGGTGAGCGCATCGCTGACGTCACAGCGCGTCAGACAGACGCCACGACGCGTCGCCACACATCTTAATGTCCCCATAGATTTGAAAAGTCGGACACTCTGATGACAGCCGAATGACCTATTTTTTGATAATTTAGAATCGAATAAACAGGTTTCGGTTACAGTACGCTCATACTTTCCGAAATAACATTTGAAAGAACGTGCAGTTTCCGTTTTATATTTGTCCGAAACTATACTTCAAAAACATAAATTACGCAAAGCACATTTCGTAACACCACTGTCGTTATTTTCTATGACAACGCGCATCCCAGTTGCCGTGAAGTTTGCTGTAATGATATTCGCAACGGAGACTACTTGTTCCCCAGACTTCCACTGCTTTGTTATCAGCGCGTTGGTTATCGGCAGTGTCGGTCTGGGTACAACAGGCGATCGTGGTCGCTAGGTCGGGTCGGGTAGAGTAGCGGTGCGAACCTGCGCCAGTAAGTGAGCGCGCAATACCCATGTGTCTAGCAGCGCGGCGCTCGGGTCGCGCAGGAACCCGCCCAGCCCCGCCATCGCCTCCAGCTACAAACAACCGCCGCTTAGTCTACACCACACACTGCTTTCAATAGCAACTACTATCGCTACACCGTTCACCATCGGTCAGCATCATTCCCTCTACCAAATTGGCATTCAGTATTCTTCTTATCGTGGGCTAAATATGCCTTAGCTGTACAATATTCATTTAGTTTCGGAGTCAATTAATAGGTATTTGTTTTCGCACGTGAAGATCTCTTAACTTTTGTTGATATGTCGGAATTCAATTCTTTACGATTCATTATTTTGCCCCAGATAGAACCAGTGACTTGTAGAATATACTCTTACTTGTTATTAGAACTTGTAAATGCCTTTATGTTTTTCATTGGTTAAAGTTATCTATGGCGAAAAATAACTAACAACTTTAAAAGGGAAATTCAAAGAATCGTAAGCGGTTATCAGAACTCTCGGCATAAGAATACATTAAACATATACACTACAAATAAAAATAATTCTAAAAGAAGTTTTTGCACTGCTCTACTTACACATACCTATCATTGCATATCGCCAACACATTGTTTTGTGTTTACTATACGATCGTCCACTTTGACGGTCTTTACATAACATCGCTATAAAACAGCTGCTGTATGAAAAGTGAAATTATACCTACAGATCTTTTGTAACGTTTTCAGCGTCATGTGATGAATGTTTCGGATTACTAGACATGATAATGTAGTAAGTTCAGAAGAGTTAAATTTAGAATTCCGTTTCATTCCATGTTTTAGGATGAATGGCATGTGTGACGAATTATTTTGATCCAATGCATAACGTTTACACTTTCATGCCTTAGTTACATTGATCGCTCTTATGTCGATATTGATTTGTTATAAATTAATTTTTTTCTACCCCGTAAAACTTAAGCTAAGCTATACATTTAGCATGCTCAACCAGAAAAATTGCTAAACACTAATCGAAGCCAAATTCTATATGTATATTTTACAATATTTTCTTGACTGATTTAGATATCCATTTTTAGTTACGTCGTCAAACATTTGTCTCAGTCGTCCCAACAAATCGTTTAACTGTTGATTTTTTAGTCATTTGTTTAGTTAACATACCTTGATTCTAGTGCGGGCTGCGAATTTGGACACTCTTGACAGAGTACTTAGCGCGAGGTCGCTCGTGTCGATCTCAAGTTGGTGCGAGTCTAGGCACGTCAGGAATTTGTCCTGGATGGAGGAATTAATATACAAATATATTAATATTGCTAAAATTAAAACGCGTTTGTATAAAATACGGTTAAAACACAAATTCGATAAATCGATGTTTGTTTGTTTGTTTACAGTCATTGTAAGACAGTTAAATTACCTTACAATTTACTTTGAATTAGAGATGGGCCGAGTACTCGGTTTATACTCGGCGTACTCGGCGGGTTTTTTGGTACTCGGTACTCGGCCGAGTAACTCGGTATACTAATGCCGAGTACCGAGTACCAAAAAAGTAATATACTTTGTTTAAAGAAAGCAATATAGGTATTATTGAAACAACAGTGTTAATCAAAACGTACTGATTGAGGAAATCTTTGACATCCTCAAGTAATAGAATCAAAATTATGCTAATGCATCAGTACTAGTGAGACAAAATTAAAAGAACAGTAATAAAAATAATCAATATTTAAAATTTAATAAATGTAAATTATGATGCCTTGTTCGGTGCCCTGTCCACCATTTGCCAACAAATTATTTTCTTAATATACTTGTGTTCGTTTGTGCTTGTTTACGCGCGCGAAATTGGGAATTTGATAGAACCGAGTTACTCGGCCGAGTACTCGGTTAAAAAAAATTGAACCGAGTAATACTCGGTACTCGGTAAAAGTGTTACTCGGCGCATCTCTACTTTGAATAGACGTGAGGTCTTTGAGATACACTTAAACACCTTACGTAATTAATGGATGTCCCTATTACAAAGTACTGTCAATACACAAACACTCATGTAGTCAATGTTTCAATTACAATCACAGGAATAACTAGTTAACAAAAAGTTCTATCAAAATTCAAGCGTGATTCATTCTATGGTATCATTCTATGGTTCTATAATAGGTGAAATAGATTAGCAGATTTTCTTCAATTCCAATAACTTTTACTTTTCATGACTGTAATGCCCGTTTTCACCAACGTGTTAAATTTAGGGGACACTTAAAATATTTCAAAGGCCTATTAAATAACAAGTTTTTTTTTTTACTACAATATGATGTCTGTTTATATTAATAAACCCCAAGAAAATTTTATCGCAAAATATGTACATTTAAGAATTGTTCAAAAATGAGTTAGGAATCCCTTAAATTTAGGTAACGTTGGTGAAAACGGGCATAAGTCACCTAAAATATAGTTATTAAGACAACTCACGGCATCAGCCTTGCAGACGGTGTTGGCCATCTGGCGGCACAGCTGCCGCAGGAAGGCGCCCTTGTCCACGGCGTCGTCCGCGATCATGAACGAGTACAGCTTCTCCTTCAGCTCCTGGTTGCTGCGGCACATCAGCGCGAACACGTTGTGGCATTCTGGGTGAGAAGTGGACATGTTAATATCTATGTCTATGTTAATGTCTTTTTAATACAGTTGCTCAAAAAGTGGCGTATTGCAGGGACGTATAGCGTTCGGGATGAGGGCTATTACACACGCGTGCTTTTTTTTTACCTTTCCCGCACTCGTGCGTTCTCTTTCCCAACTGTCAAAATAATGTCTATTAAAAAGAAAAATTAACCAACCATGAAGTTTTTACTAAAAAAAAAAAAACAAAGAAGTTTTTATGATTCATGTTAATACTTACGTAGCGTAGGTATATTTTTAAAAAAAGCTACTAGTTTGTTTCGATATCAGATTTAATGATTTGATTGAATTAGTGTGGTTGCTTTCAATTCATTTTATCTCGTTAAATTTCTTTTACATTTCATATCAATAAAAAAATTCTACTGAAGACTTGGCTGTATGGGCATAGTAACCTTTGCCTACCAAATGGGTGAAGAAAAAATGGCGCCATTTTCAAAATGAGTTATTTAGACATTAACGATCCTAATTTTATATTTTACTAAAATGCTTTATTTTTTCGCAACTGTATTAAAAATAGTCGTTCATTACACGTGCGGAACCGTCATTGCAACTCGTCCCGCCTGTCAACCCTCGCCTTCGGCTGTGCCTCGGCTCGGGTAGACATTGGTTGGAACTCGTTGTAATGACAGCCTTTCCGCTCTTGTATTGAAATATACTATTTTAATACAGTTGCTCAAAAAGTGGCGTATTGCAGGGACGTATAGCGTTCGGGATGTGGGCTATTTCGGCTATGCCTCGGCTCGGGAAGACATTTGTCGGAACTCGTTG
Source organism: Emmelina monodactyla (assembly GCA_916618145.1). Lineage (NCBI taxonomy): Eukaryota > Metazoa > Arthropoda > Insecta > Lepidoptera > Pterophoridae > Emmelina > Emmelina monodactyla. The sequence continues at coordinate 4,881,392 of OU745304.1, read as the reverse complement.
TAATGACAGCCTTTCCACACTTGTATTGAAATATACTATTGTCTATGTCTATCGAACGAAATAAATGATGTTGTGTTTTAACTAGGAAGTATTTTTGATTTAAGTTCGATGATGGTGTGGTTTGCGTATAATAATGGTGAAAAATTCTATGATAAAGTAAAGAAGCCTGGGTCAATACAATATTCAGTGAGTATATTGTAGTAAATGATTTCAATAATAATTAATTAATATAAATTGGGGACGATTAGTTGAAGAGAAAATTTATTATTTTCGACTCAAAAACATTGAACAACGGTAGGTATTTACAAATGCAATATAACTGTTACTTAAATTTCATCCCCTAAATTTAATCCTCTCCCTAACAAGGACTTATCTAATTGTTCTCACCTTCAGTTTCCCGTATATCGACGACTCTCTTCACAGTGCTGAGCGGCATCAGTGAGATATGTCTGTAAGGCTTGCTGGACCCTATCCGCATTGTTCCCGTACCATTCGTCGGACTCTTGCTGTTGAACGCCTGCCAAAACACGCCACGGTCACAAACATAAACATTTACAAAGATATCGACGTAAATCCGAAGACAATTTCAACAATATGCGTAAAACGACTCGACTTCAGCCACAAATTGGAAAAAACATCGGCGATTTACGACCTGCTGGAGACTGAATAGGCGTTGTTTTAATACATCTGTTTGTGCATTTAAGTGTTGACAAGTTTAGCTGGGTATTTTTATTCGAATTGGTTTATAAACCACGCTTTTACGATTTGTTTTTGTTGTGTAAAATTTTCTGTTCAATGACAATTCGAAAACATCTTCTCGATAAGCTATGTCAATAGGAATTTGAATGCTCAAGGTAATTTTTTCATAATTTATATCCCTAAGCAATAAGTATGTGACTCACTTTGGATCTCTTCTTGCACACCTCCATGGTATCAGTGAACAGGAACAACACGAGGTGGTCCCCGCGGCCCGACAGCTCCTTGGATAGCTCCACCACCTCACACCGCGACACGAACGAGCGGTGCGATGATACTAAATGTGCCTGGGGGTATGAGATATTATAGTAAGCTTCGTCGTATAGGACTATGTCGAAATATACTAATCATTATAGTGTCTTAATTTGTAGAGAGTGACTTAGAAATATTAAATACTTATATCAGCTTGATTGAAGGTTCATAAAAAATGAATTTATTTGATGCCTTTAGCAAATTCAAATCACACTCTATAATTAACAGAATCTGTTCTTGAACTATTAAAACAATGTCTTATCGTACATAATCAATTAAATTTTCTGTTTATTAAAATGGTTTTGGTCAACACTTTCCACATCAGTTTTTTTAGTGAACTCTATTCGCAACCTTCTCCCTTATTCTCCTAACAAAATTACGGCCACAATAGTATATTTCAATACAAGTGTGGAAAGGCTGTCATTGCAACGAGTCCCGACAAATGTCTACCCGAGCCGAGGCACAGCCGAAGGCGAGGGTTGACAGGCGGGACGAGTTGCAATGACGGTTCCGCACGTGTACTGAACGACTATTTTTAATACAGTTGCGAAAAAATAAAGCAATTTAATAAAATATAAAATTAGGGTCGCAAATGTCGAAATAACTCATTTTGAAAATGGCGCCATTTTTCTTCACCTATTTGGTAGGCAAAGGTTACTATGCCCATACAGCCAAGTCTTCAGTAGATTTTTTTTATTTATATGAAATGAAAATGAAATTTAATGAGATAATATGAAATGAAACCAACCACACGAATTCAATCAAATAATTAAATCTGATATCGAAACAAACTAGTAGCTTTTTTTAGAAATTTACCTACGCTACGTATGTATTAACATGAATCATAAAAACTTCTTTGTTTTTTTTTAGTAAAAACTTCATGATTGGTTAATTTTCTTTTTTTTAATAGACATTATTTTGACAGTTGGGAAAGAGAACGCACGAGTGCGGGAAAGGTAAAAAAAAAGCACGCGTGTGTAATAGCCCACATCCCGAACGCTATACGTCCCTGCAATACGCCACTTTTTGAGCAACTGTATTAAAAAGTATCATTTCATTTATTCAACACTAGGGGCCGCCCGCGACTCCGTTCACATGGAAGTCGGTTTCCCGTGGGAATGAGATGTTTTCCCGCGGTGAAAAGTACCCTATGTATTATACTGATGTATAGCCTATATTACTGCAAAGTAGTTTTTACGTAAAAGAGTGACAAACATCCATCCATACATCCATCAATACATCCATCCATACATCCATACTCACAAGCTTTCACATTTATAATATTAGTAGGATTTCTTGATGGCATCTATTTTAATTTCTTCGTGTAGTATCAGGTATAGTTACCGGGCACTGGTCGATGTCGTTGTAGATGTCGAACATCTGCAGCTGCCCCTCGGTCTTGCGCTTGTCCTCGTTGATGTGCGACATGACCTCGCGCAGCCCCGCCAGCGCCGACACCAGCAGCCCGTGGTCCGGGTTGCTCTTGTGCGTGTGCTTCAGAATATCTATGAATAATAATAAATCTGGCTTAGTCTGGCTAACACACCAACTGTGTGGCCCTAAACTAAGCAAAGCTTGTACCATAGGTACCACACAATGGACTAGGGGAGAACCTAGTTACACCCAGACACGAGCCAATTTCGAAAAACCATTTTGACGAAATTGGCCCGACCCGGGGATCGAACCCGGAACCATCCGCTTAGCAGTCCGGTACTTATACCGCTGCACCACAGAGGTCGTCCAAAAGGGGATGTCGGTTACAAATGATAGATAGTAAAAGAAGTAGATTTACATGTTTATATTGACTGAGAAAGCTAATGAAAACGTAAATAGATCTTCTAAGGTACTGATGGCATAATAGAAATCAGAATGTAAAGTGAGTCAAAAATTGTAAAGGTCATAAAAAGATAGCGTGCTAGTTTTCGTTATTTTTTTTCAGTGTGTTACACTATTTCATATTTTAATTTTAAAACATTAAGGGACTTATACAACTAATCTTAAATTCCTATGTTGCTAACATAGTATTTGAATGCTTAAAGAAAAATCCATTTCATTTACAAATTCCATTTTCAAGATATTTACGATAAGATTTACTGTTATTCAAATTAACTTATAAACACTTCCATACTATCTGTAAGGGGTTTTGTTATCTACATCATTTTAAGATACAATTCATTACAATACTTTATGTAAATAATTACTTTGAGTATCACTTACCGTCAAGTAATAAACTAATGCTAGGTAGTCGTTGCACCGGTCGTATTAGTAACTCCTGTAAACTTTGCCTGCCACACTCTGGCCGCGTCTGACAGATTTTCAGGAATGCATGAAATCTACAAAAGAAGAACAAAAAACATAGTTTTTAAATATGTAGGTATTAGAAGAAAAAGATAATTTTTAGTTTGAGTAATAGAGTCTTACTGTAATTTAGTAAAAATTGAGAAAAGTAGGTAATTAATTCCGTTGGTTACAAGACTTGGAAAATTGGTATCTCATTTTTCTACGACAAAAACAAGCACAAGTAAATAAATTACAGAAATTACCCCTTTTATCTTCTTTAAACACAAGCGGTTAGTTATTAGTACCCTCATTCAGTTGACCTGCACCGTACCAAAATCAAAATCCTTTTATTCATCATAGATTTGTAACATATACTTATAGTCCGTTCGCGTTAAGAAAATAGTGACAACTACAGGATAAGGGTGTATTCACAATGGAGTAAAATTACAAAAGAAAAATAATAATTTTATAAACAGTATTTTCGGACAAACCGCATGCACTTGCTGTTTCTATGACTATGCTCTCCACAGTTGCATTTAAATCACACAATTTAAAGTAAATAAACATTGTAAATTATGCGTCTCTCTCCACTATGGATTATTGATCCACTTTAATTCTTTGTAATTGGTGAAGTATTCATTTTCAAAATTTATTGTTGGACGAGACACGCAAAATACACAACCGTTTTCTTCGACGGTCAGACTTCAACTGGTCACTGTGAACTAGACTTTTTAATTTCTAGCATTTTAATTGGTTGGGGGGCGTGGCCAGGCCGGCGGACAACGATGACTCACTATTTTCTTAACGCGAATGGACTATAACGAACGTCAATGTTACAAACTTCGACTTTACCGAGGACCAAGAGAAAAAAGCCGGCGGAAAAAAACTCCCAGCAGTCTTTTGTTTACCTGGGGTTGTCCCGGTCGCACTGCTGCAGCATCTCCTTGGTGTTCTCGAAGAAGTTGACGAAGGGCGGGTAGGCCTTCACCATGTCGGGCGTGTACCGCAGCACGATGCGGCCGATGCTCACCTCCTCCGACCAGTGCGACTGCGTGTAGCGGAGCTCTTCTAGCATGCTCCTACACAATAGCACAATCATTAAAACGTGTAAAAATTCACTTATAGTGAACGAGCGACCCGCCCACGCTCAGCAATGGTGTAATTTTGGCCGACTTGCTCACGAAATATAGAATTTTGCCTAACTTAAATAGACTTTTTCTGAATGTTCTTTATTTACAAATTTAAATGAAAAAAATAACTAAAGGATGGTGAAAACTGCATTAAAATCCCTCAACTGGTTTAGGAGGAGTTAACGGACAAACATACAGAATTAGCGACTTGGATTTATACTATGTAATGATAATGATGTTTGTCATACATATTCCTTCTTTACCAAGTACCGGCGATCAATGGACTCAAATGCGGTTATTGTTAAGGTTTGGAAGTAAAATAGTTTCGGGTAAAAGATTAATGAAAGTAGCCATAAATCAATGTTTAGATCTAAGTCGAAAAGAAGTGATGATAAATTAGGAATATAAAGTTATCAAACATGCATCGAATACAAATAATTTGGAACAATTTGTTTCCTTTCTTGTATACAGGGTGTTTGGAGGTTGAGTAGCCAAATGAAAATGGTGGATAGGTGAGGCTATTAGCTATTTACTTCCACTTATTAAATTGCATTTTGGTTCAAGTTTTAGAATTTATTAGATTTTTAAGATTTTCTTAAGAAAATCCCCGATTTTGTCATTAAAAGTCCAATATAATTTTTATTTAATGTCGGAACCAAACGAAAATAGTTTTAATTTAAAGCCTAATACTGTTTTATTCAGATGAAATCATAAATTAATACACATCATCTCAAATAAAGTTACAGTGGGTTCATAAACTTCGCGGAACCAGTGGGAAAAAAATGTTCAGTCAACTTTGCTATGAAAAAAAATAAAAAAATATGAGAGTTTCAAGATTTCATTTGCTTTTAAAAACTTCTACATTTAATACACATTATAATGATATGCCACATGTAACATAAATAATTAGAAATCTCAACAGAAATAGTAAGTTAATCCTCAAAGACGCCTGGTAAGGAAGGTACAAACCCGTTAAACTACGTATGTAGTTAAAAACTTTTGTCTCATTCTTACAAAGCTATGCCTATTGTGTTATCTCATTCAACCTCCTCTTTACTTTTCCTGCCTCGAATAGAAGAGGATTCTACTATCTCACATGTTTAACTCCGCTCAGCGCAGATTCTCTGTGACCTACACTTTTCTACAGTCGTAGTAAAATGCTGCTTGAAAAAAGTCATGACCAACGGTAGCGTGGCCTTTGGGCATGCAAGAAAATCTCATTTTACAAGTTTTTTTTGTTTTTTTTTAATTTGCTGGTGAAAGATGTCACTTGAAAATAAGCTATTATCTATCTGACTTTCGTCTGTCTAGTCATAGCCAACGGAAGCGTGGTCTTTTCGCATGCAAGCAAATATCATTTCACCAGCTGCAAGTCATGTAGAACCGGTTCACGGAGACTGAATCTAGGAGTTTCTTTTACTCCGCCCTTCACCACCCCAACCATCCGCTCTTTGCGACCCTCGCAAGAGGCGACCAATCACAATCGTCAAACGTTAAACGTCAAAAGATTACCGTAAGAAACAATCTGCTTCCTCCAGCCCGCGCCCGCTGCCGCGCCGGCCCGGTGGACACGATAGTGGTAACAGCTTTAAATCTTCCCTATAAATACACCGCTCCAACCAGCAGGTGCGGCATTCAACATCCGGTTTCCTCGACTATCAGATCCGACCCCCGTTGAGTTTCTTGCTGGGTCTTCTCAGAGAGAGGCCCCTAAGGGAAACAGTGTAGTGGAAATGATCGCGACCTCCTGAACTGAGGTCTGCATCCAACTAGGTGGCCTTAGTGGTCGCATAGTTCGTTGAAGCTATAAAGTTTTCATATGGGCCAACAACTATTTTCAGTCAGAATTTTTTTATACATGAGGTCGCAAACAAGATAAGTGTTGCCTAGTGACAAAATAGATAACCCAATAGGCATAGCTTTGTTAGAATGAGACCGAAGTTTTTAACTACATACGTAGTTTAACGGGTTTGTACCTTCCTTACCAGGCGTCTTTGGGGACTAACTTACTATTTCTGTTGAGATTTCTAATTATTTATGTTACATGTAGCATATCATTATAAAGTGTATTAAATGTAGAAGTTTTTAAAAGCAAATGAAATCTTGAAACTCTCATATTTTTTAATTTTTTTTCGTAGCAAAGTTGACTGATCATTTTTTTCCCACTGGTTCCGCGAAGTTTATGAACCCACTGTAACTTTATATGAGATGATTTGTGTTAATTTATGATTTCATCTGAATAAAACAGTATTAGGCTTTAAATTAAAACTATTTTCGTTTGGTTCCGACAGTAAATAAAAAAATTATTGGACTTTTAATGACAAAATCGGGGATTTTCTTAAGAAAATCTTAAAAATCGAATAAATTCTAAAACTTGAACCAAAATGAAATTTAATAAGTGGAAGTAAATAGCTAATAACCTCACCTATCCACCATTTTCATTTGGCTACTCAACCTCCAAACACCCTGTATATCGACATCAAGTTTCCATGGCATCATTAATTGAATTCATTAAAAAATCTTACACGCCAATTAATTTACTACATCCTGACGTGCATCATTATATCATAGAAATGAATACTATGATTACATGAGTGCACTCTTATAATTGTAGACTTAACATTGTTTAATGCAATTAAAGTTTATTAACTGGGAACGTATCTCGTGTACGTTTGGTATGTAGGTAGGTATGTTACTACCTGTAGAGTGACTCACATCACAACACGCACGGGAATAATTACCAGCTAGAATTAGATTAAAGAACCAACTCTGCTAATTTCAGGAAAACCGCAAAATATTTTTAATAACGGAATTATAATAGTTCACGAACATAAAAATATGTCTTATAGGTCACGAATAAAAACATAAGACAATTTGAAATACTCACTGGTGTAATTCGTAGATAGGCGGTAAGTTTCCAAATATGATTTTGAGTTCTGTGTTGTTGAGCAAAGCTTGGTTTTTGGGGTTACTACTGTCGTCGTCTACCATTTCTTCTAAAGGTTGTTTGAACATCTGCAATTGTAAAACAACAGTGAAAAACTCATCCTTATGGAATGTTATTCTGTAAAAAAGTGTAAACAGCTCTCACCTCAACTATCGTCCGCAATATACCAACGTAATTCGACTCGGTCTGAAGCAGTTCCATAAACACTTGTTGCCTCGGGGGCATCAATTTTCGCACAACATTGTCGGGTACTTCTATTTCTGCAATCGATATAAATATTATAATTTAGTGCGACTTTCGAATAGATCGAATAGCGAAGCGGTGAGAGATTGCATTGATTTGAAACATTTTATTGAAAAATATCATTTACAGGTCAACAATAGCAATAAGTATGTAGGTATTTAATAATACAGAATTCATTTACAGCAATTTGGAAAATCAACAAAAGTAATTGTAAAAGTTTTGTTTCACCAGCTATATTAATGCAACCAAAGAGGTATATTTGAACTCGAGGGTCTAAAACACTCGTAAATTTCAACGTATAAGCTGATCTTCAGTTTCGCGATGTTCTCATACCTTCCAGCAGTTGCTTCCCGTCGGGCGAGGGCGTGCAGTCGAGCAGGTTCCCGGACAGGCTCAGCAGCACGGCGTCGCCCACGGACGAGCGCCGCTTGTGGTGCGCCGCGTCGTGGCCGCGCAGCTTCCGCTTGCGCAGCCGCTGCAGCTGCGCGGGGGTGCTGCCCGCCGCCCCCGCGCCCCCGCCCGCCGCGCCCCCCGCCGACGTTTCCTCCGCCCCCGCGCCGCCCGCCCCCGCGCCGCCGCCCACCGACGACCGCCGCGACACCTCCTCCAAGTACTGCAACACCACTACGTAAACAAAAGAACGTCACAACAACACAACTCACGACTTAGAAATACTTACGTCTTTGAACAAATAGTCCCGCTCGTCCTGGGCCTCGTCGTTCTGGACGGAAGCCCAGAACCACTCTGCCTTCACGACGTGAACTCGCACGCCGGTCTCGGGCGCGACCGCCGTGTTATGTACGTCGACGACCTAGCGACGTAAAATATATTAGAGCACACGGTAACCAGCCCAGACCGTCACCAGAAATCCTAAAATCAAGCATTCGTGCCAACCTAACGTTCCATATCAAGCTACCGTTCAGTCCTAAGGCACCGCTTATCGAGGCATGCATGGTGTGCGGCTACCGACAGGGTCATCTTCCCAACATATCGTTATCGACTCTAGGTATACTATGAGAGTCCCTACGAAAGCTTAGTCTTAGTAATGAAGTAAATGTGGTTAGTACCGGCAGCGATATTCCATGGCAATGCGATATGTCGCCGAGGTCGCGGGCAGCAGGCGGCGGCGGCTGCGCGCGGGGGGCGGGGGGCGCGGGGGGGAGCGGCGGGGAGGAGGGGGAGGGGGCGCACACCGAGTGCCGGTGCGCTCTCAGCCACACGCTCTGCGGCGTCTTGAACAGTGCCGAGTCGTCCAGCTCGTCCACCGAGCGCCCGGGCCGCAGCGGCGTCATCTCGGTGCTGTCCACGGTGTCCACCTGCACCGGCGATATATCGAAGTCGATCTCGTCGCCGCCGCGCTTCGGCGTCGACACATTTTTCAGTTCCTGCAGGTGGCACGCGCTCACTTCCACGGTGTTGCGTTCTGCGCGCTTCTCGTACTTCTTCTTCCTCTCGCTGCGGAAGGACGCGGTGAAGGACTTCACGCTGCGTCTCAGTTTCGAGGCGGACTTGACGGTTTTGGACGCGAAGGACATGTCGAAGAAGCCCGACTGCTTGCTGGTGTTCATGGAGCAGATGGAGGTGTTGTCGTCTTCGCGGATCGGCGACGAGGTGGACGCCACGAACTCGCCGGCCGGGTCTGTCGGTTTTACGCTGTCAGGACTGACTGCCTCCACGGTTATGTCTCCAGTAGTTTTTGAAATAGATTCTTTTTTTGTTCTCTTAAATATAGCAGGTCTATTCTTAAACTTAAACGAGTCTTTAATCTTAAGTCTTTTGATAGTTTTCCAGTGGCTATCCTCGCCTTTTTCTGAGGACAAGTTGACGTCGAGTGCGCTAACGTGAAAGTTGGAATCGGTAGAGTTGCGACTTCTTTTCTTTCCGGATGATATAGTGGTAGTGGATCTCTGTAATTCTTTGTTTTCAGTGGTCGGAGGATGTAAAAACGCATCTGCTTTGGTATCGAGATCGCATAAGCTTTTCGTAAGAGACGAATGTAAGGAACCCGCCTCCGCTATACAATCCACTAGATTAAAAACATTAATCGACTTATTTCTAAAAACTTCTCGTTTCTCTTTTGTACCCAATTGGACGGCATCTTGGAATACTCGAGGTACATCCTTATTCTCTTTGCCGTACATTTTGTACTTGCGTAAATCACCGTGTTCCGAGTTGGTGACACTTTTATTGCTGTCGTTTATGGAGTATAACTCATCGGCGAGGGACTTGTCTAAGCACACGGACTCGTCGGCCGCGTGTTTGGAGGTGTCTGTTTTGTTGAGTTTATTTTTGGCGAATAGTGCGCGGCGGTCGGTATCGTCGGCGGGCGTGGAGGGCGAGTCGGTGGAGTCCCGCGAGGCGGCGGCGGGGCTGCGGCGGCCGGACAGGCGCGCCGACAGCCGCCGGTACAGAGAACTCTTGGGGGTGGACTGAGAGCGAGAGGAGGGGGGGGCGGGGAGGACGGGGGGCCGCGGGGGGGACGCCGCCGGGCGGCGAAAGGACAAGCGAACGACCGAAAGTCTCCCCATTGGCCATTACCTGAAACATGGGTGAAACACACCACGCAATGATGTAATGAAGCCATTCCACTATCAACATGCACAAGAAGATTCATATTAGAGGCGGACAGAAACAGAGAAGCCACTACCTATTGTGTGATATCTTTATGTCGAATCATTTATACATGTTGGTAATCTGATTTTATTAGTTCATTATATAGTTAACACAATAATTACAGAGTGATGTATTTAATCATGTTCATTGTTTTTAGATGATGGTTTACTGTATGGGTACAAAATGAAAGACAACAATAACCGATATGCAATGTTTACAATAGGCATTACCAAGCTGGATGTGAATCGCGACTACGTGACAAGTAGGTATGTACAGTGAGTATGTGCGTAAGCATATGTAAAATACGACATAAAGCGAACATAAAGACATCTATAAAATGGGTCGACTTCGTCGTAGTGTGGAGGGGAAGGATACAGCTACCGGAGGGACCCTTCGTACGAAACTAAAAACCCGCAAATAAAAAGTATCTACTCGAACTAAAACTACATAAAAATTAACATAAATGACTGAACAAGACATTAACATCATCTTTGTTTACTTATGTAACTTCAAATGCTACTGACATTGAGCCGCTACACGACTGGTTATCATTTCGTCTGTACGTAAATTATTCAATAAACATTGCCTGGCATTGAAAATATCGCTAAATATGACGAGTCACCGAGTTCAAATAAAAAGAGTGACACAAGTAGGCGAATGATTATAACTTGCAACTAATCTACTACTGATTTGTGGTTTTAATCGTACTACGTGCATGCTGAGTTCATATTGCTAAAATTAGTTACTAATGTGGTATATAAATAAATACGCAAGTATGTGAAATATTTGGAGGTAAACGCTCTGTAGTTATTGAAGTAAATATAATAGTGTGCCACAAACAGTTAATGTTTACTTTCGACAGCTATAACTCATAGATTGTGGCGTGGCTACTATTAAATAACAATGTTTTGTTTCAAGTATTCAATATGAAGTTCTTATCTCAATAATCTATGTTTGACTGATAGAATTCTTTTAACTCTAAATTCGGCTTAAGTAAGTAGCTTTGAGGACTGTTCAGGTTTCTGAGTTCTACATTATAGTGTAACATAAAAATGACTTACGACATGTGTGCATTCGGGGTCGTCAATGGCGCACGGCGCGCCGCCATTGTTGCCGAGCACATCGGCCATGTGCTCCGTCTCCTCATCGGGGAAGCCCACGAAGCAGACGCGCGCGCCCGCGAACACCTTCAACTTGTGCTCCTTCTGCAACGACCAGTCGCTACACAAATCCATTTCGACACCAAGCAGTCGGCAACTGTATGTTTTGAAAAACCTCTATCTATAGTATAGAGTCTATACGGATCACATCTCTGAGCAATATACACCCCTACGTCACGCTAGGTAAACAAAATGTGTTTGCAACTCAATCAACGTGATTGATAACGTTATGCTTTGAAAATAAACTATCTCTACGCCGCGTCTGCCCGTAATTTTATATGTACTTAATGCAACTCATAAAACTCCTTGTTAATTAGTCTGGGATCTTTCGAGGGCATATTCGCTGAAATTGTTTTCTGCCTATAAACATAAATTTTAAATCAAGATTTTTCAAGTGGTAGTCCGTAATGCATTGGCAAGATTTATTTTCCCGTTAGTCGATATGGCTGTCACGTGTAAAATTGAGATGTTGTTCGAAGGCTAGTCAAATATGCGCGGAAACCCTGATCGTTTCCTTACGTTTAAGAATAGTTTGGTTCGATCTTGAACTCAAATTGTCATCTCAATTTTCAATTAGCAATCACTTAGGATCCTCAATCAAATTTGCAGAAACCTTCAAGTTTGCCGGAACGGTCTGAATGATTTCTTATTAGCATTCTATTTATATTTTAGAAAGAACTAATGTTTGTGTAAATCTACGCCGTTTGTTTTAAATATTTAAAAGTGTTATTTTAAGTAGTCAGTGAGCGTAGGTATTATCTATTTAAGGTATCTTTGTCTGACAAGGTTAAGTACATATAAGTGGGACTGAGGTTAATTAAATTGTAAAATGTCAAACGTGAAGTGTATAAAGAAAGCGGACACATACCACGATTACAATTTAAAAAACGGATAATTTCCTATTTCGAATAAAATCGTAAAAGTGTATAATGATGTCGTTTAATAATATATTTATAATTGCTTATAGTCAAATAGTGTCAAAGTTAAGATTTTCAATATTAATTTTATTTTTTACCATACATTGGCCAAGGTGTCCGAGTTTTTTGTGTCCGAAATGTCCGAAATGTCGTCGACCCTGTATGTCGATTATACTTACAATAATGTTGGGGTCTGTGGCGAAGCACGCGGGGTCGTCGCGGCGCTCCCAGCAGGCGTCCACCCAGGACCGCGCCAGCACCGGCAGCTGGAACCCCGACGCGTACCGGTACTTCTCGCCCGTGGCCGCGGCCGCGATCAGGTGCGTCACTTTGCTGGACATGTCCTTGCGAATCGACCCACCCATGTAGTGGATCAACGTTATCAGGTACGTCTGCCGAACAATCACATCCGATCACCGATCACCGTATAGAAACCGAAAGCCGAATTGTTTAATCGGCGCAAATTCCGATACTTTCTACAGCGTTTGAATAACAATTTGTAATTAAGTATGCATTGAGCTGCATTGCGCATTCTATTTAGGTAAACGGGCTTCGATGACAAAGGCATTGCGTTTATAAAGAAATTGATTTCATCAGTCTGTAGGAATGGTAGTTAATCAAGATGATAAATAAAGACATGAAACAACGGTCCAAACTTATCTCTGCATGTTTGAACAGTTAATTATCTACCATCACAGGCGTTCGTGTTTCTCGTGTCTGTTTTCATAATATAATTAATGCAATGAGAGTTTTACGACTTTACTGAGTAGAAGTAGAGAGAAAACTTTGAGGACGTTTATGTACCTACCATAAATTACAACAATACACATTTAGTTGTATTCATGATGGGGTTACATCGAGAATGTTCTATAAACTTACAAGTTCGTCTTTCTTCCGAAAGCCGGAGAAGCATATGACGGCGCCGCGCATGGCCAGCGAATACAGCGGCCGGGTGTTCGCCGGCGGCGGCTCCTCCCGCCCCGCCAGCTGCAGCACCGCCGTGGGGCCCAGCACTCTGATACGACACACATCATAAAGTAAATGCATCTCAACAAGCTGACACTACCCTTGACCTTATTTATATTATTAACTAGTGGCCGCCCGCGACTGAGTTCGCGTGGAAGTCGGTTTCCCGTGGGAATGAGATGTTTTCCCGCGGTAAAAAGTATCCTATGTGTTATTCTGATGTATAATCTATATTACTGTAAAGTTTTTTTTTTACAGTAGTTTTTACGTGAAAGAGTAACAAACATCCATACTCACAAACTTTCACGTTTATAATGTTAGTAGGATGTGAAAATGTGTATGTCTGTCTGTACGTTCGGCTTTCACGTCCAAATGGCTGAACCGATTTTAATTAATTTTGGAATAGACATAGTACAACAGCCTCGAATGTATATACCTAGGCCACTTTTTACCGAGGGTAAAAGTCGAATCCTCACGGGGAAACCACTTTTATCGCAGACGAAGTTGCAAGTACCTACTAGTAATATAAAAATGTCGTAAATTATCGGCCACAATATTTATCCGTTCGTGTAGGCAAAATTCTATGGTGGCGCCAAACATCCAAGTGTGCGGACCAAATGTTAATTTGCGTTTTGATGTTTTAATTAAATATTTTATATCAATATTTAAAAAACCGAGTTCATACTTATTTAATGAATAATAGAAGATCCCAAAAATAATAAACTATATATTAGATACCAGTGAAAGGTACAGATTTTTAGCCTAAAAACAAGGGCAAAAAACGCGAAATTAGAGTACACTTTGTTTTTTTTTTCTATAAAGTAAATTTAATGAAATTGTGTTTGGGTCCCAAGGACTTATATGTCTTGAAGTAAAGTAAGTATCTTGAAGTAAATAAAACAATCTTGTTTTTAGTAGATTTCGAAAAATTAACAAAAATACCGAACATTTGCGCGAGTTATTTTGCATTGGACTTCACCTTAAAGGCGAATAACGAACAGCTGTTAAGAGTTTTATTTTCTAGGTTACAGGGTTTTGTGTAAGGCCCAACTGCGTACATGTACCATTGCCGCTTTATATAGTAATAGTTTTACTGCGTTCTTTTGAATCTTTAAACACTGCAGGTTGCATAATTACATAAAAAGATTGTTACTTTAAGAGTGAGATAGCCTTGTAAACAATTAGCACTTTATTAACAATTGAAGTCACGCGGTCTTTTATTTTACAGGCTAAGGGAAAACTATTACTTCGAAGAAGTTGATTGTTTGATGATGCACATTTTGGACAAGGACAATTTCCTACTTTTATCCACAAGAATATTCATTCTAATTAAGAATCAGTAGATATAGAGATGTTTATTGTGCATGGCAAACAGTACGGTATGTATACTTAAGTCCGGTTAAAACCTACGTATCTATGATACCAAAAAATCACAACCTCAGCGACATAAAGCTTGTTGTTATAAAAGAAACCATACAAATGCAGATTTTATTTATATATCTTAATTATGTATTATAACTCAATTTCTAAATATTTTCACTTTACTGAATTATACTCAGAGAGCGATACGATTATTCTTAAAATGGTTCCACTTCGTTGCATTTATTACCTACTAGCGAATGCTAGTTTCCTGTACGTTGTGCATTTATTAATTTATTAGTAACAACTAGAGAATTTATTTACTAATGGCAGTAAAAAATAGGACCAACCAACAGCTAACAAATTACTAGAGCAAGCACTGTTTTGAATAGATAAATATCTTAAACGTCTCTTTTATGTAATTACATAACGTCTTATCACTGTAAACACTGAATTGGGTTCAAATAGCTAAGCTCCAACTAATCAACACACCTGTAAAAACAATGAGTCAAGACTAAACAGGGTACGCAATAACTCGGTTTGTTTAACTCGAGCCCGATCGCGCCGTCCTGTCGCACGTCACAAGGAATAGTTTCTAAATGGGGTTTACGGCATTGCGATACTATAATTACATTCACATTCTTCATGTATCCAAAGTGTGATGATAAAAATAGCTTGGGCAATTTGTCCTGCGGGATATATTGGATCGTCGTTAGATTCAGTGGGCGCGAGGTGACGCCGAGAGCGGTACAGAGGTACCTCACACGTCACAGGATGCCGCATTCACGGCGGCGTGCGTGTCACCATTCAAATAGTCATTACTACAATATTCCTCAATGACTAAAGTAATTTTTGGAACAATAACAAAAATAGTACCTAAACGTCTAAATTCATATTGCATTACAGAAGATAAATAACCAAGAAATTCTGAGATCGTGTCTTTTTGACGGCAATGGTTAATTCTCGAGACTAGATAGTTAAATTTACTAGGTATATATTATTTTGTTCATATAATTAAAGCAAACGTATTCATAGGATTATAATCAAAAACCTTACACATCACATTTCAGCTGTGCTGAGTCTGGAGTTTTCGGTTCGGTGAGGACACCGAGTTCATTTGGAAGTTCTTCTTCCTCAGGAGTGGGTGGTAGCCGCGTGGGCCCCATTGTCAACAAATTCACTTTTTAACGGCTCTTAGTCCGCAATACACAGAACTCAATTAATTTACACCAACACCGAGCACTATCACTTCGTTCAAGAGAAGCGGACATTGCCGCCTTTCCGTTACAGACTGAGGGACATCGATCAAACGTAACTCTAGGGCGACCGTTTCTTAGGAACCGCACAGTTTACCAAAAGCCGAATTAGACTGAACGATTTAATCTTTCGTAAAACAAAGACACGAGCGGCATGCGCGTTATGCTTTTCACGTTAGATTGAAAAACAGTCGCGAGGAATGCGAGGCCAAAAATAGCGAGGAGCGACGCGCGGCCACAAGGGCGAGCCTCGCGACGGTGCCGCTGCTCAGTATACAGTATACACACGCCTTTATTTACATCCTTCCATGAAACATGCCCGACATACTCATTCGAACGACTACGACCTTTTTACGAGCGGAAGGTTCCGTGATAGCAGCCCCCAAGCCCACAAGTGCAGGGTGCGCCACCCCCTTCATAATTTTATTAGCTATTCCAACGCTACGCCCCGCCGCTAACGAAAGTGTGGGTTATCCACCTGTTAATTAATAAATTTTGATTTAAAGATTTGTAAAACGCATAGGGGACTCAACAAAGTTGTGTTTACAATTAATTTTGTTACATTTCAGTATTTAATTAAGAAACAGACAAGTTTTTGAAAGGTTCATAATAAGTAAATTATTAATAAAAGAATCAGGAAACGCAATTTTCAAAATAATATGATAATAAATCTAAGAAAACTCAAGAACAAACAGAAACGGGTAAACGTGAAACAATAAACAATTAAAACTCATCAGGAACCACAAGATACGTTGACCTTAGCGCATTATTTTCGTCAGTTGCACAAGAGAAGTTTAATGACCATTTCTTAGAAAAAAAGGGATTTCATGAAAAAGTAAAACCCAACAGATTTCAGCTTTGATTTTATCATGTAAAACAAGATCGCTTTATATAGTAAAATCAAGACAATAGATTTCATTCATTGTTGAAATTCGTAATTTGGCATATCTGTGTCGCCCGCCGACAAAATTGTATTCCTAGGTCGCAGATCACTGCTGCCGAGGACTGAGCGATACACTTTACAAATGAGTCCCGATCATTGTGAATTCGTTAATACGCATCCAACGTAAAAACTGTGACGTATGGCACCTTCGCGCAGCGCACTGGCAATGACGCCGCCCGCGTACCCGCCGTGTGACCTCACTATAATAACTTGTATTTGTTTTAAACTAACTAATAGGCAAACCATTTAAATATTGTGACGACGAAAGTTACTGCGCTAGATTACTTTTTTTGCGTTTGCGTTTATACCACACAGTGTGTTTCAATAACACTATAATCATATTAATAATCATAAAAACTTTTATTGCACAATTTAATCATTTCTACATAAGTCAATAAAATAAAGCAAAGGTATTCTGCTGCTGTCCAAGTCTGCTAAAGTTTTTATAAAAAAACGTCATAAAAAAGGTACAACTAAAGTATTTTTTGATAAACTTTGACCAGTCTCGTCGAATGGTATTTTAAACAAAAATATCATCAAATTTTTTTTTGATGATACTTTATGTTTTAAGAATTTGAAGTTCTTAATTTTAAATCCCTACTAATATTATAAATGCGAAAGTAACTCTGTCTGTCTGTCTATCTGTCTGTCTGTCTGTCTGTTACGCTTTCACGCCTAAACCACTGAACCGATTTTGATGAAATTTGGTATGAAGAAAGAACTGAACCTGGGAAAGGACATAGGGTACTTTTTACCGCGGGAAAACTTCTCATTCCCACGGGAAACCGACTTCCACGCGAACAGAGTCGCGGGCGGCCACTAGTGGTAATATAAAAAAATGAACTACTATTCAACTACAACGGTTTTATAAAAATGAAAAGCAATTTAACTACACCTGTAGATTTTCGACAGTATTACAACTATTAGGTAAATAAATTTTTAGACAGTATGGCGTATATAAAGTAACGTATGTGAAGCCAAAATAAAAGGCGTCATGCAGTGTAAACGCGCAACAAAACTTCCGTCGCGCTCGTTAGCACTTTTGTAAGCCACGGAACGCTGAGCCAAAATAAATGTCAATAACAATCTGTCTTTTCGCATTTCAGCGATCAAGCAAGACCGAAGAAAATAGTTACGTCATTATACCTACAACTACTATTACTGCGGTTGATTAACAATACGATGGTACATACACCTACTTATTTGAAAATACATTTCAAGGTATTTTGCCAGACAGTCATTCAGAAGTTGCGGTGTTATATTACTTAGTGTGCTTTACCTATATTTGGCTTTATGCGCTGCATCGAAGAGGTCACCGTCGAAAGGCATGGTGACGAGGTAGGAGGGGGCTGCGGGCGGCTGCGGCGCCGGCGGCAGCGCGTCCGCGGCGGGCGCCGCCGCCACCGAGCCCAGGCGCTCGCATGCCTCGCGGATCCGCTCGCACACGAAGCACGACTCATTCAAATATACTGTCGACGACGACGAGTCTGCCAACAAATCACACATTCAGTAATCGGAGTGCTTAGACATCTTCCGCAGAACTCGCACGTTTCCTCATAATAAAAACTTACTTTGAAAACTTGAAACACGGAAAACGAACCAACAATAACATAAATTTTCCTGATATTTTTGGGATGAAAAAGCAAGAGTATTTAAACTTACTTTGTTACTTATTAAAACTTAATTTAGGGAAGGCTATTTTTTACCGCCGGAAAGTAGGTACCCAATTCCCACGGAAAACCTGCAGGTTACCACAGGGCGGAAAGCTAGTCTTATTTGTTTAGCAAAAGGTCCTAAAAGGCCAAAGTCAAATTATTGCAGTCCCACAAGGAAGTCATGATTTAGGTACACATTAAAGTTCCATAAACAGTTTAATCATAAAGGTAATCATTTATTGTGATACAAAGCAGACACACACAGCATTTAAGTAATATACAACCAAGCGCAAAAAAAAAAAGATTTGAATTGGCGTCAAAATCTGGGAAATAATATCAAAATGATGCAAGAACCACTATCTGTAGTTTCAACTCGTAAGTATCTTTGTTATCAGTAGGGATTTTATCACTAAATGTAGCAGTGGCAGTGCAATTTGCTTCCACAGACATTGAAAAGTTCATTAAGATAAACAAATCTTAAAGTAGAACAGGAATGATAAGGTTTTTAGAACAAAATGTTAATAATGACCTTCAAAGATGATATCGAAATTTAAAGGTCCAAGGTTGGATGGTGACTTTTTTTTATTATATAGGTAGCAAACGAGCATGCGGTTCACCTGATGGTAAGTGATCGCCACCGACCATGACTACCTGCAACACTGTGGGGGTGTGTTGCTGAGCCTTTGAGAAAATTGTGCACGGGACACCGCACTCACCGAACAAAATGCAGGAACATTGTCCCTACTTCACGTCGGTTTTCTGTGAGATGGTGGTATTTCACCGGTTGACTACAGTAACCTGTCGGGTTACATTGGGAATATCCAGCAGTTTCCAGTTGTCAATAATTATACAAAGTGGATATTGGATTTTTGAATAGCTATAACTAAATTTAAAATTAGAGTTTGAGTTTGACTATACTAAAAAAAAACATAATTGCAAGTTACTTTATTCTGCAACAAAATACCTGAATGGCTGATAGACTTCTAACTGTATTGAAATGTTTTATTATCTTTGTAATACAGTACATAGCTATGATGAATATCATGTCAAACAATATCATGATAAAGCAAAAGTTATTTATTGTGATCAAACTTTAACTATAGACTATTATTAAAGCATATTATAATATTATTTTTTACATGATGTGTCAAAAGTGGATTAAAAAATTAACTTCTCTTCTAGTTCTAACTATTTATAATCTTTTATTGATGAATTCATTATATTTGTAACATTATATATATTTGTAATGATAATATTTGTAAATATAGGTTGCTTACAGTAACATGAGAACTCACTGGAACTATCAAAGGAAATAACAATTTGTTTTTCATAACAACCAACCCTATTATTTGTAATAAAAACATTTTAATTTACTTATTTAAATAGAATTTAGATCCCTACTTATTTTTGCAATCAGAATATTTCACTGACATGTTCCTTATGAATATACCTAGAGGTTAAAGTTTTAGGATGTAGTATCACATATATCAAGCAAACCTGGTTAAAAACAATGTTTTTGCTTTATGCTTTGTATTTTTCAAAGGGTTTTTGAAGGATCTAATAACAAACAAAACCAGTTAAACAGTCGGTACTATAAAAGCTGCAATCTTTAACACAGAGTTTAATGGAATGAATGTAAAAAACATTGTTAATATACAATGAACTCTGTCCATAAGAGAAACAACATGCTAAGGTGCATGCAGACTCACTTCCTCCAGCGAGGTAGGAGCGCAGTTGTCCTACCAACGCTAGCATGGCTGGGGCACATGCCACTGATAATTTACTCCATCTGCAAAAGCAGGGTCACCAGAGAATGGTTAGCTGCTATGGTTGTTTAACATTGTTTTCTAGATCCATGGAAATGGTAATCAAAGTTTGGACCATATCCAGAAAATATATTTACCGTTTTAAGTATATATAAAACAGAATAATTGTAAATTAGTGTTATTTATGGCTTGTCTTATATAAAATAAATGTAACACACAATATACAAACCAATGAAACTGACAAGTTGGTAAAACTTTGAAAATGTTACCTATGAATTTATCAACACCTTCTGTAGGGGTCAAATATTAAATATGAGGAACTTATCAATCATAACAGCCTAGTTGGCAATAACAACCAACTTAAGTGATTTTATAAGGTCAAAGTTGTGCAGTTCAATTTAATATGAATAATGCTGGATATTATACTTAGTTAAAAAAAAACAGAGTAGGGTCAGTAATACATGTTTTAAACTGTAGTATACTGACTTCTTGCATCAATTTAAGGCATGCAGTATTCATACCAATGTAAACCTCAATGATAAAAATAAATAAAAAGAAAACTGGTATTAATTCAGTATATTAATTCACTATAATATCAAGTATGTAAATAGAAAGATGAGGGTTATTTATATATCATATATTATGTCAATGGATCAATACATTCTTAAGTTTATCAATAAGTTGTAATTACCATCATGGTCCACAATAGTATCAGATTTAGTAAACGCAGCACTGATGCTTCCTGTTTGTGTCATGCCCTTAGACAATTCGTCCATCTTGCCGTACACTGGTTTGTTACATCAATCACTACACAAATTTTAAAACATTTGTCCTAACACTTGTCACTATATCACATTGGCAGTCTTTTTCGAACACAAATTGTCTCTTCCATTTCATAAAGCTGATTAATTATTTTTAACGTATTTTTATCATAAAGTACAACGGCAAGCGACCCAACCAACCAAACATGAAATTCCAACCGACCAACTGACTGACAAGCAGGGATGCCAGATGTAATTTTTAAATTTTCGCCAAATTCCATATTATTTTTCGCCAAAACGATACGTTGATGGAAAAAAACGCCAATTTGGTTTTAGAGGTAATAACCAAAGAAAACACTTCCTTTGGCCAGAAAGTCAAATATATTTATATTTTGTTTTGGATGATTATTCTCTTCCTATTTTTTTATTTCTTTATTTCCCCAAAATATTTATACAACGTGTTTTTGTTGATATCCCATAACTTTAGTGTACATATTAATAAGCCCTTTAAATGCAATCAAATCGGATTTGCAAAATATGGAAAAAACATGTTTGCATTTTTCATACAAAATAATTAAATAAAATCATTGCCACCAGTGCAATACACCTTTATGTAAAAAAGACAGCTTCGCATATAAAAAATTAATTGAACCATCAAGGAAAGTCGTAAAACTACGTCTACTTGACAAATGGCGCAGCTAAAATGCTTTTGTTATTATGTCGATATCGATAAATGTCTTTTTTCGTAATAGCTTCTCGGGTGTTTAGTTGCTTTGTTTAACTTTTAACACTTTATTTTATTAGATAGAAAGTTGTAGTGCAATGTGGTTAGCTAACAAATAAAGTTTTAATATAAAAAAGTAAAATTAAAGAGAATTCTTTAGTAGAACTACATACTGTAAAATTTATAAAAATACCTCCGGAGTTTATTAAGTATTCATTATGTACAAACTTAATAACAAATATGTACACTCGGACACTGATATGCGACCTTCGACGCAAACAATAATTACGCCACCAAACTTTATATCATCACGACAGAAGAGAAAAAGGGAAGATGAACTAGCGAACGAATTTTCGAAATTTAAAATAGAAATGCAAGCTATGTTACAAAAAATGATGACTGCTCAGGAATCTGAATTTAAAAATAATTCTGCGATTTTAAAGGAAATTAAACAAACGAGTAATAACATTGAGAATTCTATTACGTTTTT
The DNA here is from genome assembly GCA_916618145.1 of Emmelina monodactyla. NCBI lineage: Eukaryota > Metazoa > Arthropoda > Insecta > Lepidoptera > Pterophoridae > Emmelina > Emmelina monodactyla. The sequence goes on along the minus strand of OU745304.1, from coordinate 4,859,174 downwards.
GTCGAACCAACATGAAGAATTTAAACATAAAATTATAACATTGGAGGATAAAATAAAGGAGGATAAAAAGTATATAATCACATTAGAGGACAAAATAGAAACAATGCAAAAGGAGAATAGAAAACCTAACCTAGAAATTAAAAACGTACCCAAAAAACTACATGAAACTAAAGATGAATTGATGCAAATGGTTCAATCCCTGTCTACTGCTATTAACTGTGGCAACATAAAATCAGCCATCAGAGATGTATACAGAGTTCGTGGAAAGCAAGATGCAGCCAAAAACTCGCCCATTATTATAGAATTAACATCAACATTCATCAAAAACGACTTTTTAAAATCATGCAAGCTCTTTAACATGAAGCAAAAATCAAAACTATGTGCCAAGCATCTCGGGCTTCGCGCAGCTGAGGATACCCCCATTTTTGTCACCGAACAGCTTACTGCCAAGGCGGCGCGTCTACATTTTCTAGCACGCGAGTTGGCTAGATCTGGAAAATTTAAATACTGCTGGACAGCGTACGGAAGGGTTTTCCTTAGAAAAGAAGATAACTCTCCCATTATACAAATCAATAATGAATTTCAAATTAAGGAATTATCTACCGTGAAGTGACTTTTATATAAATCAGTGTGTGTTAATTTATATTACGTAAATTCTCTCTGGCTCAAACAAACTTCAATTCTCATGTGTTTTAAAACAAACCTACTTGTAACTACTAACTACTCTACTCGCTTAATATACATTCTTTACACTTATACATATCAGACGTACACAAACACAAAAACAAAATACTTAGTCTCGCTCATACATTTTTGTAACTCATTACTGACTTTTCTAGCTCACAATAATCAACAAATTATACCATGGAATCCACAGGTAAGTAATTTTAAATTCTTTGATGAGTGACATATTACATAATTTAAATGATATCGATAATTTTCAAATAGCAAAGTCAATAGAATGTGATATTTTTAATCTTCATCACTTTTATATCAGAAAAAACTCGGACCTGACAATTTTATCGCAAAATATACGAAGTATTTACCATAATTTTGACGACTTTCAAATAAATTTAATGAAACTAACGTTTGAAATCGACATAATTATACTTACTGAATGCCGGCTGAACTCTTGTAAACCTATTCCTATTTTACACAATTACACTTCGTATTCTACTACACGACATATGAATCAAAATGACGGAGTCGTTGTATACATTAAAAATAATATTAAATGTTCAGTGTCTGAGATACAACTAAGTCAGGCCTCTTGCTTACAACTGCAATTATTAAATAGTCTTGTACTCTGCATCTATCGTTCACCATCAAACACAAATGCTGAATTTTTTACTAACTCTTTATGTAACCATCTGGAAACGGTCGATTCACAGAATAATATTATTATTACGGGTGATTTAAATATAAATATCTCGCCAAAAATTTCTGAACCGCTACACGAATATAGGAATAGAACACATTACTTGAATATGTTATCATCGCACGGTATACTTCCTGGACATACTTTACCAACAAGAGACAGAAATTGCCTTGACCATTATATGCTCAAGATACAAAATACAACTCATTCAACTTTCATTGCCGTACTTCAAACTACTATAACAGATCATCATACTATCTTTTTATCATTATCAAAACTAAACACTATGTCATCAAAAATAAAATTTACCAAACAACTTGATTTTGATAAAGCTCTTAGCCATTTACGGGATTCAAATCTACACGAACTTTTTCAGTACAAGGACCCTAATATCTTGTGTAATTCATTTATAAATAAAATAAAAGATTCCATTACTCAAAACACTTATCTTAAAAAGCTTCCTAAAAGTCAACGCAACATAAAACCGTGGGTTACTGTAGGCATATTAAAATGCATTAAAACTCGTAATAAACTACAAAAACAATTACGCGATGACCCTCATAATGAAATTAAAAAAATCACATACTCTCGATATAGGAATTTTTGTAATAATATAATAAAAAAATTAAAAAAGAAATATGAAAAAAATCTTATCTTGAATTCGATTAATGATAACAAACGTCTTTGGAAAAACATTAAAAATTTAACATACAATACTAAATCTAATAAACTGAATCTCGAGCTGATAAACATCCAAAACACACCTAACCTTTCGGCCAATTATATCAATACATATTTTTCAAATATTGCAAAAAAACTAGCTGATGACATATGTTCCACTACCTCAAGTAACGATATGCAAAGATATATCACAAACCTCCCGAGTAGTAGTCATTCCTTTGTCTTAATGGAAACAGATAACAATGAAGTCAACTCAATTATAATGAATCTGAAACCTAGTAGCGCTCCCGGCTGGGATTCCATCACTACTCAATATGTGAAATTTATTAAAAATGACATCGTTCCAATAATTACTTATTTGGCTAATCTTTGCTTCAAAACTGGTGTTTTCCCAACAGCTCTAAAACAATCCATAATAATACCTGTTTTTAAGGGTGGAGATAAAAAAGACTTAAGTAACTATAGGCCAATCTCCATCTTGCCGGTTTTCTCAAAGATCATCGAAAAATTACTAAATGCTAGACTTATCAATTATATGACTAAAAATAACATACTATCCCAGAATCAGTTCGGTTTTAGAAAAGGTTTATCAACGGAGGACGCGGTATTATCACTCACTTCACAAATTGTTAAATATCTTGATAAGAAGGAAAAATGCATGTCAATCTTCATTGATCTTAAGAAGGCGTTTGACACCGTTTCGGTACCAATTCTTGTCCAAAAATTAGAAAAGATTGGTGTACGAGGTACTGAGCTCTCTATATTTTCGGATTTTTTGATGTTTAGAAAGCAAAGGGTTAAGCTAGATCAATTCTTTAGTGACGATATTGAGATTTCCTGTGGTGTGCCCCAGGGAAGTGTCCTGGGACCCACATTATTTTTGCTATATATAAATGATCTATGCAGCATGAACCTTAATAAAGCTAGATTTTACTCGTATGCAGATGACACTGCAATAATATTTTCTGGTAGGACTTGGAAAGAAGTAAAAGAAAACGCTGAATATGGCATGTCTTGTGTTGCCCAATGGCTTAAACATAATTTGCTAACTTTAAATACACAGAAAACTAACTATATCTGCTACAGTCTTTATAACAACTCTCAACCTCTTTTTGACTTAAATTTAAAGATTCACACGTGTAATGACAGTGGTAACTTCACCAATCAGTGTAGATGTTCTATTATCAGTAAGTTGAATTCCATTAAATACCTAGGAATAATTGTTGACCAACATTTATCTTGGTACCCTCACATCGAATTAATATCTTCAAGGATCAGAAAATTTACGTGGATGTTTAAGTCACTTAGGGCCGATTTTTCAATAGTCAGTTAAGCCTTCAGATAGGACTTATTCTATGGATAGCAAGATTGTGAATTTTTCAATTAGCGAATAAGCTCTAACAGAAGGTTAAACTCGATAACTGGCGGATAAACTTAGCTGCCTCTTTTTGCCTCAGTTAAGCAGTTATCTAACAGATTATTTGACGTTTCTGTCATCATGCGTATGTAAATATAGGATAATTTATTTGTGTTTTGCTTATTTTTTGTAAAACCATGGATATTTTACTTTAATTGAAGACAATAATGTATAGTTATCAAAACGGGACAAAAATATATATCACAAGAGGTTTAATTTTGAATATCTGTGCAGTAAGCTATTGTTGACATCACAGATGTATACATTTCTAGATGGAGTTTACGTTTGATGTGTGCGTGTCACAAATAACACACTGCTAAAGATACGCTATATCAAAATGAGGATTATTTGAGAATTATATTAAAATACTAAGTAGTTATTAAGACATACAGTAACATAAAGTATCTCTGAATATATGAAATACGAAATCGATTTTTTAAAAAAGCATCAAAAATATTCTTAGCAATCAATATAATAAGATAGAAATACTTTCTCAAAGTTTACAGACACATGTTAAAATATATTGTATTTGTAACTTTTATTTGTTTTTTTTTTCGGTGGGCTCCATCTAGTTTTCGGTATATCTATGTATTATCGTTGACGGCAAGTCTTGATGTCATACCTAAATTTTTTGTCAATTGGGACACCCGCTGTCAATGCGTTGAAAGTTTACAGTCCTTTTCTAACAACTGTAAAATATATAAGAATGTCTCTTTCTTGCACAAATATCATTAGGATAGCTAGCAGAGGGTTATCTGACCATTGAAAAATTGAAACTTTATTATTCGTCTCAGTTAAAGCTATCTGGCTGTTCGATATCTGGCGTTTTAACTATCTATTGAAAAATCGGCCCTTAGACATATTGTTCCCAGTAAAGTCAAGAACAAATCGAAAGATACCCCATGCAGAAATGTTTTAAATGAAATATATACTGCTTTAGTTCAGTCTATCATTAGTTATTGCATTCCGGTATGGGGTGGTGCACTAAAAACCCGGTTTCTGCAAGTTGAACGGGCTCAAAGACATCTCCTAAAGTTGATGTACTTTAAAAAACGAAGATTTCCTACACAAATGTTATACGAGTTATGCGACTTACTTTCTGTCCGCAAACTTTATATTCTTCAAACCGTTCTTAAGGCACATAAAAACTTAAAATATGTTGATAACCAAAGGAATAATAGAAGGGTTCATACAGTCATACAAACTCCTATAATAAAAACAAAAATGGCGAGTACTCAATTCAATTTTAAATCAGCTATTTTATACAATAAAATAAACAAAGAAATAAAAATTTTCTCCAAAAATTGTTATGAATGTAAGGTAGCTATAAAGGATTGGATTAGTGAGTTATCATACGAAGAAACAGAGTTTTTCATAACAGAAGAAATTGTCTGAGCTTTTCACATATACAATCTCTTTCACAGCACTCAAATACACAAATGCATACAAATACATAACACACACACACGCACGTCGACACAATTGACCCAGACACACACAATCAGACTGAAACATACACACACAACCACACACGCAGGCACACATACACATACACACGCACACACGCAAACATACTCACGCACACACACACATACACACACACACACATACACACACACACATTCATACACACACACACACACAATTAGTCACATTTACAGCGCACGTTTCTACTAACAATTATAAATTAACTTAAGTTTTATTATACTCTATTGTTTTCTTTCTCTGTAAACTTGGGTTTTAATATTTTTGAAAGAGCGGGGTCGTCTGTTACAAGCATTGTTTAATACTTACTAGGCGACTCCAACCCAAAATAGCGAATGTATTATTGTAACCCAATAAAAAATTTTTCATTTTTCAGCTTCTCGGGTGTTTAGTTGCTTTGTTTAACTTTTAACACTTTATTTTATTAGATAGAAAGTTGTAGTGCAATGTGGTTAGCTAACAAATAAAGTTTTAATATAAAAAAGTAAAATTAAAGAGAATTCTTTAGTAGAACTACATACTGTAAAATTTATAAAAATACCTCCGGAGTTTATTAAGTATTCATTATGTACAAACTTAATAACAAATATGTAAAAGGATTTTTTACTTAGCTACCTTTATTGTAGCTACATTCAAACATACTCACAAACTTTCACGTTTATAATATTAAAAGGAAGTAGGATTGTCCTCTACCATATCCATCATTCTAATTACTACGTACCTACGTACCGTACCTACGTTAACAAAGTAAGGTATGTTCGCATAGGTGAAAATTATGCAGTTGATTTTACTTAAAATGATGATATCACTAAAATAAAGCATTTTTGGACCAATATTGTAGGTATTATTTTAATATTTTAACCTAAAGAATATAACCTTTAAGTTATGGGATATCAATAAAACACCTTGTAAACAACGCAACGTTTGAAACTATCAAAAATTCCAGCTGGGAGAATGTTACTAGGTATGCCAAATCGCTTGAAATTTTGTCTCAGTAAAGCCTGTATGCATACAAATACACTAGTTTTTGTTGTAATCAAAAATACCCAGTAGTTTTGATTTTATAGGCATTCAAAGTTTCGAAAAATATCAAGTCCCGCTAACAGTCACGTGACCGCTTGTGACGTATTACCACAACGCGCCAGCGGTGGCGCATATAGCTGGCGCAGTATTTTATTTAATTTTTTAATTTATTTAACATTTAATGTATTATTTTTTTGTGTTTTCGGTCGCGTATTAGTAAATATAAATATTATTCGTTATTATACGTTAATAGTAAATATTATTCTATTAATAAATTGGATATAGGATTCGAAAAAGGTAATCGTGTACCTAATCTATCTATAAATAGATAAATTAATGACTGCGCATTATTTATCAAGAAATAGTGATTTTGTTGCCGCCGAAATGTTTGATATGTTAACCATACAAAATAACCAACATAATAAAAATACTAATGGAAGAATGCAAGTCCAATAGTAGAAGTAGGTACCTACCTACCTATCATTATTTTTTTTACGTTAAAGACAACAAATCATGTATCATAGTTTTGTAGCTATAGGTAGGTACGTCCTTCTAATATTATAAATGTGAAAGTTTGTGAGTATGGATGTATGAATGTTTGTTACTCTTACACGTAAAAACTACTGCCCCCCAAGTCAAGTGGCGAGTGATATTTGCGATAGCGAGTGAATAGAAAAAATATGTATGAAACTGTCAAATTGCAAGGTTGTCAAAAATGTCAGTTTCATACAAATTTATTCTATTCACTTGCTATCGCAAATATCACTTGCCACTTGACTTGGGGGGCTGGACGGATTTGGATGAAACTTTGCAGTACACATCAGAATAACACATAGGGTACTTTTTACCGCGGGAAAACTTCTCATTCCCACGGAAACCGACTTCTACGCGAACGGAGTCGCGGGCGGCCACTAGTATGTATACAAAGATACCGCTCTTCTAAGTAAATTTAAATAAATACATGCATTGATTTAGTAATAACTAGCTTTAGTTAGCAGCTTCGCCCGCGTTTCCCTCGGGAACTGTACATTTTCCCAGGATTAAAAAAAGCCTATGGATTATTTCAGTCTTCTTCCAGATCCGTTCAGTACTTTTTGTGTGAAAGATAACAAACACAAACACAATCTTCCGCGTTTATTATATTACCAGGAAGTAGGATACCTATACGATCTAAATGTAGTTGAACGTTACAGATGCACTTTACCTTTACTATTTTATATAAGTAATTTAATTTATTTTTTATTGCAAATGTAGATGATATGAACTAAACCTTTTTTATTTATTTTTATTTTTACTAACAAATTGTTTAATGGTATTGGTTATGTTCAAGTTAAAAGATTTGGTGATCTATGTATGTATCCTTTGGAACTGTAAAAAACAACTTTTCCGGCGAATTGATAGTTGTATTTTTACATTTAGGCACAACACATGATTTCCTAGCAGTTGAATTAGACATTTTTAAAAGTATTTAGGTTTAATTTAGATGACAAGTGCGCGCGACCGCGAGCGTACTGAGTGAGCTAGACCGAGCCAGTTGTGGTGTGACGTCACACCGCCACCGGCAGCCCGCGTCGTGCGGTAGCAACTTATTTTACTTATAAATCGAAAACTAATTGACGCATCGAAATAATCCTCTCACCAGTATTTTTTATTTTTGACAGAGAATATGAAGAGGTAATAATCAAAATTTGTTAACATTCTCCATTGAATTGGGCATATAGTCTCGCCGAAAATTCGCCTCTCCAAATTATTTTCGCCATCTTTTTCGCCAAATCTCGCAAGTGTCATAATTTTTCCCCAGAATGGCGTTAAAATACCCCAATATGGCAACGCTGCTGACAAGAAAGAACATAGACTATCAGACTACATGGTTATGTATAGTCAATCACTAGATACAAGCTACTTATTTTAAAGACTCAGAATATTTTTAAGGGGACAGCACTAGAGCGCCCAAACATCGTATGAGATATGCGAGTTAGGTAAATCAAGTTTAATTACCCTACCAATTTAATAAGTTTCAAAAGAAAATTGATCTGTTGAGCTATTATGGAAGCTAATGGATGGATTGGCATTTTGAATTACGATATCAAAGGTCTTCTTTGCACGAATTATATGCCTCAATTTCAATAAGATCTTTATTTATTTTTAGTTTTACCTAAATAAGCGAATCTGATTCCCATTGGCTTACATAAAAGCCCAGCAGCTACATCCGTCTGCTCCATATTATATCGACGATGACATCCACACCAACGTATTCCGTGTACTGCACACTCTTAAGACTACACAACTAACTTGCATAGTGTGGCAATATACACTATTTTTTAAATTCATTGCTATATATCATAGAGTTGTTTCATTTTCTAATTAAAGTTCTATTTTTACTCGGTTAGAACTTTGTTTACAATGTATTATAAAAAATGTATTCGTTTGCAATATGTTAGATTATTTTGGAATTTTGCAATTCGTTCAATCCAAAATCGTCTACTGTCGTTAGAGCATTTAACCTGTTGGACCTTAAGACTGTCGTATAATAGGTTATCTAATATAATACTATAGCGTTAAAAAATATTAGATGATTCGTTATCTCGCCTCGCACGTCTAATCAATCAATCACGAGGCACATGGGAAGCAAGGAAGAAAGCAAGTATTACTTTTAGTCTGTGCGAAGTGGAATTTAATGTTTTGGTTTTACTATTTTTGTTTTAAATTTATATATTGTACCTAATAATAAACCTTGTCAAAGTGCTGTTTTAATTAGTTGATGTTCTGTCTACTGTTTACCTACAAAACGTTTAGATAAGACGTCGAAATTAAAGTTAAGATAAAATTGGTAATATTTGCATGATGATAAAAACAATAGACAAAGCTTGTAAAGATATTTAAGACGACACATCTACTTCTTTACAATGGAACCCTTCAGTTTGTCGCATATCTTGCACGAACCTGATAAATATGTACCTGATACATTGGATTTACTTAATGATGAGGAGGCTAGAGAATATTGGTTGAACACCTGTGAAAAACTTGTAGAAAAGTGTGTGGGCTTTGCATTAACTAACACTGATGACCCTACGGTAGAAATACGCGCGCTGAAATTTAAAACTTGCTACACTGAAGCTTTAAGAGAACTGAAAATAAATCCTATGTAAGTTTTAAATGCATCAACAATAATCAATATTATATCTAGCAATTGATAGAAGAGATCAAAACCTCTTTGTTTTTTAGCGCTCATGGGCAGTTAACAATAAGATTACTACTTGACATCAAGGAAACCTGCCTTCGTTCTCAGGGATTTTTTGACCTGTGGAAACAACAGAAAAAATATGAAAATGAAGCTGCATTGGCATCGTTAAGTACTCGCTTAGCGGAATTAGATGCTTTACCAGACGAAATCCAACGATGGACTGAACTCTGCAAAGGAGTTTTTGCAGGTATGAAAGGCATTTTATTGTTATTAATAATTAGATATGCATTGTTAAACATATAAAGTACAAATCATAATCAAAATACTATTTAAACTTGTAGGTAATATGTTTGACTGGGGAGCTCAAGCTGTTGCAGAAATTTTGAACTGCGGATTGTATGAAGCACTTCAAAAAATACAAAAGAGGCCCTGGCTCTTTGATGGCTTAGATAAATGGATCAGTAAATTAGAGGTTAATTTGATTTTAATGTACTGTGCTTTTGTAAATACCATTAAAAATTGCAACTTGCAAGGTTATGTGACTAAGTTAAAGTAAAAAGTTCATAAATACCAAATCATAATATTCAAAATTCTATCCTGTTACAATAAAAATAATGTAATATATTTTAACTTTTTTCTCACAGAAAACAGTTCATCATTGTGCTGCAGTGTTTGTAGACAACAGTGGAGTAGATATCATTCTTGGAATATTGCCATTCATTAGAGCTTTGCTTTTAAGAGGTACTTCAATAATATTGTGTGCAAATGAATGGCCAGCTCTGAATGATGTTACCAATGTTGAACTAGAGGAGATTGTGCAAAGAGCAGCTCTAATTTGTCCTGTGCTAGCAGCAGCTTTAGCCACTGGAGATTTGGTAGTAAGATCAAGTGGACAACGAGGCCCCTGCCTTGACTTTCGGACTTTAAGTGTTTGTAAGTTTCAAATTAATTAAATGTACCTATATCTGATAATTTACATTTAACTTAACCCTTTTTTTATAGGTTTGAGCTCTGAAATGAAAATGAGAGGTGTAGATTTAATAATATTAGAAGGGATGGGCAGGGCTCTTCATACCAATTTAAATGCTCGTCTAGCTGTAGACTCCCTGAAAATGGCTGTGGTGAAAAACGCATGGCTGGCGCAACGTTTAGGTGGACCATTATTTTCAGTAATTTTTATTTATGAAGAAAAACCAAACAAGTCATAGTCATAATTGTGTACATTTTATGATGCCAGTATTTTATAGCATAAGCAATGCAGTAGTAATTTGACTCATCTGCATCAAGTTAATCTTGAAACCTTACCTTTTCATATTAATATAATGCTCATTTTTTTATGTTGAAACCCTGAGTGAAAAAAGTTATAAATAAAAATATTTGAGTGTTACATGTCCTATTTTATTAATTTTCTTTGACTCTGAAAAATATTAGGGGTGTTTTGTAAGGAAAGAAAATATATTTAGTGTTTTTAAGTTTATTGGATAAAATAGATCCTTTACAGAATCAATTCTAAATGCTAACAGTCAATCAATTCAAGAATTCATCAACAGTTCATTCATGGTTAAAAAAAGGGGAAATACACAGTAGTGAGAAAAGTCTACTTCTCTGTACAATATACACAGATATACAGATTATTGCCTAAAATCTAATATTTAACACTCCCTCAATCATAATAAGCCTATTATATGAGCAGAATGTAATAACTACACCACCTACATTGAAAGAACCCAAGAGAATTCCTTGAAGTCAACATAATTACCTCTTCTTATAATTAAATTTCATCTGTAAAATAAATTATGATCTATTTAGCCAAGAGATAACCTTGAACAACAAGTAAGCTATGCCAATAGCATACGCTATCTTTTCTTTCTGCTGTCTCTGTAGTTGCTCAGCTTCAATAGACATAACTCTCCTGTTTAACTTTACAATCTGTCTACGTAAATGCACCATCTCCTCAGATGTTGAAAGACCTTCACCATGTGACATTGGTGGAGTTGGGTCTCTGGAAAATGTTAGGTTTCCTTTAGTTTTATATGAATACAGTATCTCAGTCAGTTGGGTAAAGTATATACATACCTTAACATGAGTCTTGAGTCACTCATCATTGATTCATTGAAGTTGTCAGGACGTGGGGTAATAGATCTAGCTCCATCACCCTGAGAACGGTAAGGTCTAGTATGTTTTGGTGGAGAGTTTGGAGACCCATTAGGGAAATCATCTGCTGAAGGAAAGTAGTGTTGGTCAAGAGTTATTACTCTTGGTGGGGTGCTCACTCTGATCATGCCTGGATCAGTTGGCAACACAGCATTATCCAGTTGAATTTCCCTTGGAGGAGCTTTTGTTCCTGCAAGCATAATCAAGGTAACCAAAGTTCAAATAAAGGAAACTACTTAATATTCTGTGAATGATTTTTAATGTAATTACCTATATGCTGGTCTTGTCCTGCCACAAGTATCCGTTCGGGAACTTTCATGTCAAATTTCTCATTAGCATAATCCCATCCAGTAACCATCCCATTCGGACCACCTTCATCATCCAAAATGTCTCCTGTAGCCTGAGTAACACATCATAGTATAACATACAAAAGAATACCTTTGAAATATTGTATAAAATAGTTTTTTAAGATTACCTTTATTCTTTGAGGCACAGTCATATTGTGGCTAATTAGTCGAGAATATGCTTCATCCGAGGTAAACTGCATGTTGTTTTATTTAATCTGCAGAATTTAAAACAAACATTACAAAGTATTATGTTCAGAAATCGCGTTAATAAAGTTAAAGCACAATTTTTTTTTTTGTTAAGATTTAAATCAAAGTTCCTTTAATAAGAGGAACTCCAACAAGCCCGATAAACATTAAATTTTTAACATGATGAATATAAATAATATAGAAACTAATAAAAGTAACGTAATACAGTAAATTTCTAAAATAATATTTATTATCTACCTTTGGAAATGGTCGGTCAATTGTTGGTCGGATAAAAGAATGAATGGTAAGCTATAACTGTCACGTCGCGTCAATCAATGTCAAAACCGTAGTTGCTGCCAGATTCATAAGGTACGTTCAATATAATAAACTATGTTTGTGAATGAGTAACGTTATTATACTATTTACACCAGGGGTGGCAACTTATTTAGACCGAAGATCGTCTTTTCTCTGACGACACTCAGTGCGATCTACCAGTAACTATGAAACGTATACAGGGTGATTGGTAATGCGATACATTCCTTGTAAGGGGTTAAAGTAGAGCTTATTTGCAGTCAATTAAGTCATATTATACCATGTCCAAAATTGATAATTTCTGAGTGAAGCAACATTCAAGTTTTTTTATTAAAAAAAACTCCAGTTTGAAGTTCTAATGTATCCATATAGTGAAAAATACAGAATTTAGTTAAAACTTTTGTTGTTTTATGGTAGCTTAATAACTAAAATGATAATTTATATTAAAATTTGTTTAAAATTGTTTCATTCTTTATTTCAATTTATTTATTCGTCCTTAGAAAAGTCAAGATACCAAGTACAACTAAAAAAAAGTTAAGTTTTATGACAATAAATTGTGATTTTCTAAAAAAATCACAAATAATGTTGCGTAAAAATTACACAAAAAACTTCCCCAAATTCATTAGCTTTTTAAAAAGGTACATACTTATGTCATACTAAAACTTAGTAGGTACCTATTTGATTGTCTTATCTAATAATAAAGCAATAGTAACAGCAGATCTTAAATGTTATTGCATTATCCCTGTGCAAGACGTCGACATCAACCAAAGAAAACACTGCAAAAGTGCGCGGTAACCACAATGTAGAGGCGTTCTAGTAGAGAGGTTACTGCTTTTTTTATTAGAGTGGTCAATCAAATACTTAGTTTTAGTATGTACCTTTTTAAAAAGCTTTTTGTGAGTTTTTCACGACTTTTTTTGAAAACTGCTATTTATTGTCATGAGACTTAACTTTTTTCAAAAGTTGTCCTTGGTTTCTTGACTTTTTCTAAAATAAAGACTTTTTTTTTGAGCAAATTTTAATGTAAAATATGATTTTAGTTATTATGCTACCATAAAACAACGAAAGATTAGACTTTATTTTGTATTTTTCACTAAAAGGATACATTCGAAGCTCAAAACTTTTGCTCTACCTTAACTCATTCAAGGAATGTATCGCGTTACTAATCACCCTGTATAAAGTATGTTACTTCTTAAAAACTTTAATAATAGCATAGTTTAGCAATTAAGGAGTATTCTTACTTTGTGTAGTGTGTTCTATGTATTTATTGCCGCGATCGACTGGACTAAAGATCGCGATCGACCGGTCGATCGCGATCGACCGGTTGGCCATCCCTGATTACACTATTTTTATTTTCAAATAAAATATTGATATTGTTCTTAGAAAGCCAACGTTTCATTTATATTATTTATGAAAACCATCAATAAGGATATTACTTAGCTGAAGAGTTTGTTTGAACGGGAAACTTTTTCTGGTTTGATTGAAAAAAATCTTTTGTTATATCTTTTGAATAGTTCCTTTATCGATAAAGGCCAAAAGCTGTTTTTTACCGCCGGAAAAAAACCGATTCCCATTGTTTTAGATCTTATTTTCAGATTTAATATAAGTATAAAGATTGTATTTTTCAAAATACGAACATCTATCAATAAAAAAACATAATCAAGGGCTTAATCTGTGCTAAGTGCACACGGCTGTTGTTTTCAACATAAAACATCTATATTGGCTATTTGCTTTTAGAATTCAACCTTGATTAATTTCGTTCATAATATTTTTACAAAAGATAGATTGGCCCCGATTCTGAAAACACTCTCTAAACTAAACTATCGCTGTCACTTACTTCATCAATAGAATAAGACAGAGACAGGTTATCATTTTAGTCCTGCCAAACTAAAATGTGCGTACATTATGCCACAGCGAAGGCAAGTTTAGGCTATTCCGCAGCGCATTTTGTTCAATTTTACAATGGTGTGGACTAAATTTAGTGAAACCAATGTACCTGTCTTTTTCGTTTTGTAGTTTTCGTAATCGGGGCCATTATAGACCAACTAGTGGCCACCCGCGACTCCGTTCGCGTGGAAGTCGGTTTCCCGTGGGAATGAGAAGTTTTCCCGCGGTAAAAAGTACCCTATGTGTTATTCTGATGTATAACCTGTATTACAGCAAAGTTTCATCCAAATCCGTCCAATAGATTTTACGTGAATGAGTAACAAACATCCATACATCCTCACACACTCACAAACTTTCACATTTATAATACTAGTGGCCGCCCGCGACTCCGTTCGCGTGGAAGTCGGTCTCCCGTGGGAATTTGGTGTTTTCCCGCGGTAAAAAGTACCCTATGTGTTATTCTGATGTATAACCTATATTACTGCAAAGTTTCATCATAATCCATCCAGAAGTTTTTACGTGAAAGAGTAACAAACATCCATCCATCCACACATCCATACATCCTCACAATTTATAATATTAGTAGGATTAGTAGGATTCGGAACCCTGTGTATGGTAACGATTTCAAAGACGTTTCACGTCTAAAACATTCAAATTAGGTCGATTTAGCTAGTAGGCACCTTCTAGTTGATTGACAAATGAATGACGTTGATCGATCTTTTGATTGATGGAGTGAAAAGATTGAAATGAGTTGGTCGGCCGTGGTTGGGATGAGATTGTGATTAATTTTTCCTGTTTAAAATTAATTTTGGTGGCCTTACTTAGTAAAACAACATGTTTTAGACTTAAACTCGTACGCTTACCACTTTGGCTATTGCGATACTTAATTGGTGTTAAGTTAAAACTCTAAATGGTTTAAAGATTTTGCAAAGAAAAACCTCAGAAAAATGAGAACTGCCGGCTTGAACTTTTGTGTGGCTTTTGTGGCCTTTTCCTTAGCAATTTTGACTACAAATGTAGTTAGTCAAAAAGGGAGTGAAAAGAAACCTAAATCAGTTACTACATTTGTAAGTGCTAAATGGGAAACAACACCAATAGTATTGGAACTTGCGGAGTACCTTGCAGGCGAGAGTGAAGATCTGTTTTGGTCTTTTGTGGACGGTATAAACTCATTAAAACCAGGGCTAGAACAGTTAGGTAAGGCAGAATCTTCTAAGTCCTGAAAAAGTTTTTTTTTTTTAAACTTGATATGATATGACCATCATCTTATTTCAGGCACAGACAAAAATGTTTATGATACATGCATTGGAGTAGCCAGCACCCTCTTAGTGCCAGCTCAACTTCGAATGGCTAAACTAGCTTTGTCTATGCACAGCATGTCACCTACTGTAAGGATGTTTGATCAAATTGCAATTCAAAATGGAGCAAAAAATGTTAAATGTGAAACTTTTGTAAATGTGGCATCGAGAAAAATTTGTGATGATGAGGCATTGAAAGATTTACTGAAGAAGTATAATGAATTCAAACCAGTAAGTATATTTTACAAAACTACTGTTAAATTTATTGATTACAATAATTATTAGTATTAAATGTTATACCATGAATTGTCCTGCTTTTCACCAGGAAGAACACAAATTTGAAATCTATGGTCAAGATCATTCTTATCCAAGTAGTGACAACAAGACTCTAACTGCTATTCTTTATGGAGAACTTGGCACCCAAGACTTTGTTGCAAAGCATAAAATATTGTCTATGTATGCTGACAAGGGAGCCATCAATTATATTGTTAGGTGGAATGTCAAGGTAACTTAATTATAAGAGATAATTGGATTACATATTTATTATTATTAATTTATTTGAAATTACCAACACTAGTTCAAAGGTAAATTTTTATCTGAAGCTAAAGTTTCACTAACCCTCAGAAATGTTACAGATTGCATAAAATCATTTTATAAAATATTTGCAAGTATCACATGCTGTGACCCTTGTGGCTTTTGCCCCAAAGTATAAATTATTTGTAGTTATATTTTTCTTATTTACTTTAAATTATTTTATTTACGCCCTGAAAAGTAAACCTATTAATTTCAAATCAATAAAAAAATAATTTATTTTTGTATCTAATTGAAAAAGAAACATACCTCTCAAGCGAAATCCACTAATGAGATAAATAGGTAAGAAATCTCTAAAACTATGTATGATTTAATGATTAATTAGGATTTAATTTTAAACACACCTTATATGTGATGAGCATTCAGCATATTAACAGAGAATGTGTGTTTTTAGCAAATTTCGTCCTTAATGCAGCTGATTTGCAATTTTAGACTAAACCTTCTTTTTTGGCTATTTAGCCAACATTATAGCTGAAGGTGGGTGGCAGAAGCTAGTAGTAGTAGTTTAGTTACTATAAATCTGTTTCAGTCAAGGGGAGCCCCTAAAGTGAGATTGTCAGGATATGGTGTAGAGCTTCAACTGAAGAGCACAGAATACAAAAGCCAGGATGATTCAACTCCTAAAGAAGCAGAATCTGACAGCGCTGTGCCTTCAGAGGAAGAAGACGAAAATGACCCTCAAAACCAGATTGATGGCTTTAACTTTGGCAGACTTAAGTAAGTAAAGAATCTTTGGTCCCATTATTTCATATATTTTTTAACTTAAAGATTGCTTCTTTTAGAAATCTGTTTCCTGCTTTACGGACTCCTTTAGAGCGTTTCCGCCGTCATCTTTCGGAATCAAGTGAGGAACTGGCTCCATTGAAGGTATGGCAGATGCAGGCCCTGAGCATGCAGGCGGCGGCGGCAGTGGTAGACGCCCACGACGCTGGTGGTGACGAAGCTCTCAGGTTACTCGCTTCAATCTCACAAAATTTTCCAATGCAGGTATGTAGCAGACAACTAAAAGTTATATATCTATTACCAAATTAATGATCGAAAAATTAACGTGATATTTTAAATATTTTTCAGACTAAATCCCTCATTCATGTAAATGTGCCTAAAGCATTCCGTGAAGAAGTTTTGTACAATCAAGATATATGGTCATCGTCTCTGGGCCTACGGTCGTCAGATTATCTACTACTTGTTAATGGAGCTCAGTACGACACCGAGGAAATTGATCTGATGAGCTTGTTGGATTCATTGAGGGAAGACATTGGGCCCATGAACACATTGCATGCTTTAGGTAAGTTAATTGAACCACTTTGGAGTGATAATTATTTTTTTTGAAAACCTATCAGCCTATGTTAATATGTGAACACTTGAAAATACCGTCTAAGTAGCTCAGTTACTAATAAAGCTTAATTTAAGAAACATTTCAAAAACGTATATATGCTTTTCTAGTTTTAATTAAGTATGTTATTTCAATTTGCAATTACGTTTTAAGAACTGGTATCGTTAAATAAGCGTTTTGCTACATAAATATCTTACATTAATTAGTGACCTTGTATAAAACTATAAAAACCTATTCTCAGGAAACAACATTAAAAATTAAACGTATTATGATGTATACGACTTAATGCGATTACTTTTTTTTGCGACTATTTCTTGACCCTACCGTTGATTTTGTTATAGGTGACTGGAGAAAATGCGATTAGTTTACATAATTTAATTACCTACCGCTAGACATGTTGTTAACAAGTGGGGAAATTTACCTAAAAACTCTTTTCCGAGTATTTTTAACTACAACTTTTCACCTTCCTTAACACAATTTTGGGTGCATCGCAATTTAAGCGTTACATTATGCTCGCAAATTACATTTATGGCTTTTCTACTGGCATAAACCCTTACAAACTTTCGAATCTATACAATAAAATAAGCACATACCTAAATGCTACCTTTTTCACATGTTTGTATATTTTATTTTAATCGCGTGTTTGTACAAGAATTGTTTTATACATTGCATAACAATATATTTTTCCCTCTTTTAGGGTTATCAAAAAAAATGGTAAACAATCTGATATCACTTGAGTTTGGTGAAGCCTACACCTGGGAAGAGTACGGTTTGGACATCCGCGATTCCTCCATTACCTGGCTCAATGATTTAGAGGTAGACGAGAAATACAGACGCTGGCCGTCGTCATTTATGGAACTGTTGCGACCCACCTACCCCGGAATGTTAAGGAATTTGAGAAGAAACATTTACAACTACGTAAGAAGCAACTTAAACAAGTTTTAAACTTATTAAACAAAGTTGACGGAAGTGTATTAATTTGGAATCATTTTTGTAGGTGATAGTAATAGACCCAACTTCTACGTTATCTGGGCCATCTCTCAAACTAGGTGAGACTTTGTTAAAGCACGCTACACCAGTCAGGGTTGGACTCGTGATCGCTAATGGAAAAGACGAGACTTTGACGGCGACTGTTAGGTCGGCTTTCAACTATGTTACCCAAGAAAACTCAAATAAAGAGGCATACTACTTCCTTACACAGGTAAAGTTAACTGTTCTTGTTAAATCATACCTTTATTTCTTATGGTTCTTATGTATATATACTTATGTTTTTGTTCTTTTACAGTTATTAAACCCCACTGACAAAAAGATAACCTTCGACATCGATTATGTGAAACAACACCTACGAAAATACGTCAGCGCGAGCGCCAATATCGATGATATAATTGCTGAGGATTCGGAATTTAACTTCGGAAATAAGTTATCTGCAGAGTTTGTTGCTAAGATCGGCACTGACAAATTCCCATTGGTAAGTCAAACGTCATAGCTGTTAAATGCAGTCTTGCTGAAATGACAGTTATCCCTAACGCAAAACCCCTTGTAAACTAAGTTTTAAGATACAAATATTTCAATGTAGTTAAAAGCTTACACTTAATTAAAACCACAACATTTCAAACTTTAGCTTCCAATACAACAAATAGTAGAATGACGAAAAAGATTTCAAAGCTTCTTTCGATTCGTATTTATTATAATGTCATTTACTCGTTGCCCTTCTGTTACTCTTGAGCAATTTTTTCGTTTAGGTGTTAGTAAACGGAGTACCGCTATGGGAGGATAGTTCGTCACCAGTGACGTCATCAGTAGAGTTATTAGAAGAAGCGCTGGTTAGTGCTCTGTCTCGGCACACGGGTAGATTACAAAGAGCAGTGTTTAGAGGCGAACTGTCTGATGCGGACAACGCAGTGGACTACTTGATGAAGCAACCTCATATTATGCCAAGGTAAGAAATAACTTACAGGCTATGGCGATAAGACTCATTTTTGCTACGCCGTAGTCGGGTCAGGTGTGAGTTGTATAAAAACGCTTCTAAAGTTTTGTACTGCTGTCTATAGAAATTATAATAGGAAGCGAGAATAATATCAACAGCTCGTAACTGTAGGTATTTTATATACCTGTATAAATATTGCTTAAGGAAATGAATTTCAGAATACTACTTTGAATTAAACTTTTTTATAGCAGTAAAATTTTTTCCACTAATTTCAGACTGAACAAGAAAATCTTAAGTTCAGAGCCAACTCAATTTTTGGACCTGTCGGGGGTACCAAGTTCTAGTGAATTTTTCAGCGAAGATCAATTGCACCGTTTATTGCATTTAACAGGTATTTACATTATATATCAATTTGATTCTCAAAGTCAGTTTTAGGAATAAAGTCTGAATATATTTTTTCTATATTTAGGACGAGATGCTTTAGCGACGGCTCTGCCACTTTTAAAGTATTTCACGAAGAGCGGCAAAACAGAGAAAATCGTTCAAACCCTATGGATAGTTGGTGATCTGAACCAAGCTTCTTCCAGATATCTATTGAGAAACGCTCTCACTTTTATGGTAAATCACCTACAATTATTTTGAATATTCTTATACAGGGTGTAAGCAGACTATTTCCGAAGTCCGAAATCATGTTTCATATCCAAAAAAACCTAAATTATCGTTCTTTTTTCTTCAATACCGCACATTTCGTTTTCGAAAGCAGTCCTGTATTCAAAGCTGTTTATTTAACTGTAATTTAATTTGCAGCAAGATTCAAGCGGTATTCGCGTGGCGTTCATACCTAACGTAGACGGCAGTTCTAAAGACGACCAATCACTTAACAAAGTAGTGTTGGCTGCGTTGACTACTCTAGAACCGGGAAAAGCTACCAAATACGTCACCAAGTTGTTGGAAAACGAAGGCTGCCATGAGAGACAAGACTGCGATATACTGGTAAGAGATTGGTTATGGTTTACCCTTCAGAATAAGTAACATGAGATTTTTTAATCCATTCGTCTTTAACGCAGTTTTAGCATATAATTAACTAACTTACTACAGATAGGTATACACCCTGATTCTTAGGTCTTGACTGTATTGAAAATAATTATTGTAAAGTTACCTTTTGAAGTAAAGTAAGTCAGTTAACTAAAACTTTCTTTTACAAATAAACAAAAAACTAGAACGTTACGGTCTCTTATCGTAAAACATTTTAGAACCATATACCTAGTATAAATAAACATGGTCTGATCTCCGTCATACCGCCATTGTAATTATATGTTTATTTTACGTATGATATACAAACTGCATCTTACTCCAGCCGGAGCTAGTGCCAGCATTGAACAAGTACGAGTGGATATTAAAAGCGTCGCGAGTACTGTGCGCGCGCAGTTTCAAGCTGCGAGCCGGCGCGCGCGCCGTGGTACATAACTCACGGCTTATAGGACCGCTGGCTGACCACGAACACTTCACTATTGAGGACTTTCTGCTGCTTGAGAGGTGAGATTTTGACTGTGAGATAACTTAACTATAATGTTAAAAAAAACTAACTAAACTAAACTTAAAAAACTAAAATATGTACGGAGATTTTTGTTAGTAGGAAATTGTAAGCGAATAGCAGTATTTTTATAGTATGTGTCACGTGAGTGCGAGTTCTTTATTTCTTGAACCTTATATTAGCAATCTTTGGATCTTTTGGAAACACGTAATTATACGTTGTATAGCTGTATCTGGTTTTAACTAGATACTTATTATTTAATGATTTGTATGGTGTAGGTACACAAGTCACATGTATGCTGACAAAATTGGTGAAATTTTGGACAAGAAGAAAACTACGAGCAATAAAATAACTGACGATGACGACGACGATGGTATGTTTCACTAAAATATACCTTTGTACCTTATAACTCAGCCAACACCTTCTTATGTCCTTATTTAAATACTATCTATACCGATCGTGTATTTAATATTATTATTAGACAGGAAATGTTATTGACTTTGTTTTAAGTATTAATCTCTGAAACTACTAAAACGATTTAAAAAAACTTATTCCAGTAAAAAACTACGTTATCACGGAGTGACCTAGCCTACTTTTGTTTACAAACATTATTTCCAAGTGAAAGTATAGCCGCAAGTTTCCATACGGGCTCAAGTCCTCCAATACACTGCTTTAAACACATCACTTTTTCACATTCTTAAGGAATATAACTGGGGATGACATTAAAGGTACTGCTAAGCGGATGATTCCGGGTTCAATTCCCGGTCGAGCCAATTTCGTAAAAATGGTTTTTCAATACTGGCTCGTGTCTGGGTGTAACTAGGTTCTCCCCTAGTCCATTGTGTGGTACCTATAGTACAAGCTTTGCTTAGTTTAGGGCCACACAGTTGGTGTGTCAGTCTGGAGATTTATTTATTATTATTATCTTCATATTTCAATACACAGACGAGGAAGTGATAAAGCAGTTGTCCCCCGACGCGCGGCTGAAGATCGTGTCGGTGCTGTCGTCCCGGCCGGGGCGCGCGCGCACCGCGCTGCCGCCGGGGCTCAGAACACAGCACTCCATGGTCGAACTGCAGCCGGCTTATAAGAACGAAGCCGCGGTCGAGGTGAGATATACACGTAACGGTTTTTAATAGATATTTTGCATATTAATTCATAAGTGGTATGGTAGTTTTGACATACAAAAGAAGGGTCAATTTTAGGTGGAATTTTTACAAGAAATATTTGTGTCAAAATGGTAAATTTGAAAGTTTGTTATATTCTGACAGCAATTCAACTATGAAATCAACTCAGAATAAATATACAAATAAATAAAAATAAATAGCCTATATTTGTCCCATAGTTGAGAACAGGCCTTCTCGGATAGCGAGAGGGTTTGAGCCGTAATCCACCACGCTGGCTCGGTGCGGGTTGGTGGATCACATGATGGATTCATCCAATCATGTGGGTTTCCTCACGATGGATTCATCCAATCATGTGGGTTTCCTCACGATGTTTTTCCCTCACCGTTAGTGCGTGATAAACATGTACATAATTTGAAAAAGACCAATTTAGTGGTACACCCTAGTGGGGATCGAACCCGGAACCTTCGGTATAGTAGACCGTTCCTGTTGCCACAAGGCTACCACGCACTTTTTTAAATATACAAATACTCAATAAAAAAACGGATTTATCTCGTCCCGCTAGGCACATTCTTTTATCTACATTGATCTATCCTTTCTTTATTTTCGTGCGTATTAACTACATTGATCTAGGTATCCTTTCTGTATTTTTGCGTGCGTATTTTACAATTTCACAAAGCATTATAATTACAAACAATATTATTACAAATACCGCAACTTAACACTTTCACAATTATTTCAATCAATCTTTAAATAATTTAATACTTTAGCTACGTACAGTCAGCACCAAAAGTTGATGAACAGAATCAACTTAACAAAACACCTGTTCACAATAAAATGCCATAAGTTATAGTCGCAACTAGAAAACAAAATAGCCTGTACACCAGAAATTTGACAAAAGTCGTTAAACACGAGTATCAAAAGTATCTGTGCACTAGTATTCTTAAAGTAGCTGTACACCATCAATCCAAATGTCGCTGAACATCATTGCAACAAGGTCACCAAACAGCTAATTTCACCTGACTAAACTAACTACTAATTTAGTAGTGAAATGGAAACTGTTGATATAGTTATTATAGAACAAAGTTTTTGCTCAATAAAGCCTTATTTTTATTCACGGGTTTTCCTCACAGACTACGACAATAATACGGTAGACTAAAATGATCACATGTCATATGAACAGAAATAATAAATTAAAAATTAAAGGAACCTAGGTTTTGTAAGATTCGCGCAAAGTAAATTACAAGTAGGTACCGTCACTATATTTGCTTTGTAGATCATCAGAGTTATGTTTATGTTATTTTTCATATTATAGATAAGTATGATTACTGATAATAAAATATAATTGTTTTGTAAAAAGGTATTGAAGGTTAAGCAAGAACTGTCCCAAAAGTAGCTGAACAACATAAATGACAAAAGTATATTAACACACGGCAACATTAAAATACACTTCGTTAACCTAATTTTGTCTTTACTGCTGTTTAGTGACTTTTGATGTTCATTTGTGACATTTGGATTGATGGTGTACAGCTACTTTAAGAATACTAGTGCACAGATACTTTTGATACTCGTGTTTAACGACTTTTGTTAAATTTCTGGTGTACAGGCTATTTTGTTTCCTAGTTGCGACTATAACTTATGGCATTTTATTGTGAACAGGTGTTTTGTTAAGTTGATTCTGTTCATCAACTTTTGGTGCTGACTGTACCAATAAATCAATCTTTAAATAATTCTAACCGCTCATGTTGTGTTTGCCCATGTGTATAGATAGTGGGTGTGTTGGACCCGGCGTCGATCGCGGCGCAGCGCGTGGCTCCGTTGCTACTGGTGCTCCGGAAGGTGGTCAACTGCAGGATCAAGCTGTTCCTCAGCCCGCAGGACAAGAACTCAGACATGCCGCTGAAGAGGTATTAGAAATTAAAAAAAATTAAAAAAAATACCGGCGGAATTGAGAACCTCCTCCTTTTTTGGACGTCGGTTAAATAGTGAAATTTAATATGTTTAGTAATACTTAATACTTTTGTATAAATATGCAAATATGGTAATGTAAAAAAACATGTCACGAACGAAAACGACTAAAATGTGTATTGTATCTGTCAATCTCGCAAGACAGCTTCTGTAACTAAAAACGTAAACGATCAAATAAGTCTAATTTAATCGTAGTTTTAAATGTTTACATCTACATATATGTTATTTATTTACTGTTCTCCAACACTCCAAAACATATTTACCAAGATTGTTTTTTTTATTTTTCTTTTTTTATTTTCACGTTAACCACGTGTCATGACGTAATCATCGTCTCACAGTGTCTATTTCCACTCTCCCCAGTTTCTACCGGTTCGTACTCGAGCCTGAGCTGCAGTTTACCTCCTCGGGTTCGCTCACAGGCGGGGCCCTCGCCCGGTTCTCACGTCTGCCGCATGCCCCGCTATTGTCTATGGAATTACGAACACCCACGTATTGGCTGGTGGAGTGCGTGAAGTCGGTGTATGACCTGGATAATATAAGGCTGGCTGATGTTGAATCGGTTGTGCATAGGTAAGGATTCTTTAACTAAGAGGTGAAGGTGTAAAAAAATTGTTGAGTTATGAATTTAAGGTCTTATTAAGCTATGAAAAACCTGACTGGCGAAAACGTTAAGTTAAGCTATGACTTTGAGCATTAATGTAACATTTACATTAAAAAAAAAATAGAATTTTCCATGGTTCGATAAGTACTTCTACAAATTTGTATTTGTTAAAAAAAATTACGATTAAACTTGTTATCTCCAGTGAGTTCGAGCTAGAATACATATTACTCGAGGGCCACGCGTGGGACATAACGCTGGGCACCCCGCCCCGGGGCCTCCAACTAGTGCTGGGCACGCGAGAGAACCCTGAAATCATGGACACCATAGTGATGGCCAATTTAGGATATTTCCAACTGAAGGCCAACCCGGGCGCGTGGATACTGAAGTTGAGGCAGGGACGCTCCGATGATATCTACGAAATTGTTGGGTGAGTATCTTTGCGATTAGGTATATAAAACTTCGCATTCGCATTTTTTATGTATAATTAGTCTTTGTTTCCTTAACATAAAATATTTACGAAACTAAAATTAACAGTCTAAAAAATATTTGCAAAGTTAAAGCCCCATTTAGGTGTTACCTTCGCCAGGCTTTTCCGTGACTTTCGATCTGGCTATTCGTATCAAATGTCTTCTTATTCTCTTAGTATACTCACGGTAAACTTATCAATACTTACATCGCAAGATTTCCGCATCTTTCTTTGATTGAAAAATAATTTCCCAGCTGCGAATCAGCATCACTATCGCGCAACGAGAACATAGATTCCGACGGCAAGGCTGACATCCAAGTGTTGATGGGCTCGTTCAAGACGCAAGTTATAAAGCTGCGCGTGAGCAAGAAACCAGACAAACAGAACATGGACTTGCTCGACGATAGGGAAGATAGCAACAGCGGCGGGATTTGGAACTCTATTGCCAGGTATGGAAATGTCATGTTCGGATGTACTTCATAGCTTATAAACTATGGTAACGATGAAATAAACGAATACTTGCGACATATATACTACACACATACTACATACACTACTTATACACACACTACACACACACACAGACACACCTCACACACACATTTAATAATTTTAGTACCGCTATAATTTTAGTTTTACTCTTTTTAATGTATCTTTTAGTACTCTTTTTTTATTATTTAAGAAACATTTTATAGTTAGATTTTATTTTTATTTTTTTATATGTACAAAACTTATGTAGGTTAATCAATTTTAGCTTAGGGAAGAGCAGAGCCTTTAACTACAGGCATTTACATGCCTAAATAAAGACTCCTCGCCAAGTTTGTAAAAGGAATGTATTATGAAATAAAAATTTATTTATTTATTTAGTAAAGTTATTTTAAGTGACAATTACCCATTCAGCTCTTATTGTACAACCAACAGAAAACTATAAAAATAAACGAAAAAAATACATTTTACTCAACACCAAAAAAAAAATTGTGACTTTGATGACGTTGTACATACTATACCAGCTAACAACAATAACCCTTTTATTCCTCCACCAGTTCTTTCGGCGGCGGCGAGGAACCAGAGGGCCAGGACGAGACCATCAACGTGTTCTCCGTGGCATCGGGACACTTGTACGAGAGGTTCCTCCGCATCATGATGCTGTCGGTGCTCAAACACACCAAGTCACCGGTTAAGTTCTGGTTCTTGAAGAACTACCTCAGTCCGTCGCTGAAGGTAAGCTGGGTGTATTTTTTTATGTCATATGGCAACGCAAACGAGCATGCGGGTCACCTGGTGGTAAGTGGTCACCGCCGCTCATGACCACCCGTGTTGGGGATGTATTGCTGAGCCTTTAAAAATTAGGTACCGGATACCAAATATGTTCAGTATAAAGTTACTGAGTGTTTAAGATTGTTGCGTAACATTTTTTCTTAAAGTTATGTCTCTTAGCTTCTTTGAGCCACAATATACGTACTCTATACTCAAATACTTTTTTGTAATTTCGAACATGTGCTATGAACTGGTGAGAGAAGAGTATACAATACCATAACGAGTAACATGCATAAATGTTATCCGGATCCTGAAAGCTGCCAAATAAATCAAACTCAACATATAAGTAGCATTTATATACAGCATTTCATACAAGGGACCTGCCCACGCTTCGCTTTGGTGTAATTTTGCGCAACCTGTTCACAAAACATCGAATTTTGGTTAATTAAAAAACATAATGCTGAATGTTCTTTATTCACAAATTACATCAAAATCTGTTCCCCCTAAACAGATTTTGATGTAATTTCAGAAGGGGTGTTAGTCATATTATAGGTATTTTTTTAATTAAAATTTGTGAATAAAGAACAGTCAGCATTTTTTTTTATATAAAGTTAGCATACAAACAGACATAATTAGCGACTCCTAGTAAATACAATTTATACTATGTAATGCTATCACAGTGCAAAGACCATATTATTATCTTTGTTCCCAGGACATCCTGCCCTACATGGCCCAAGAGTACGGCTTCGAGTACGAGCTCGTTCAGTATCAATGGCCGCGATGGCTGCAGCGACAGAGGGACAGACAGAGGACCATCTGGGGGTATAAGATATTGTTCTTGGATGTGCTGTTCCCGCTGCAGGTCAAGAAGATCATATTCGTTGATGCCGACCAGGTAATTATGACTGGGAATTAGAAAGGGACATTTATGGAGTCGAAACTAACTTTCTAGGAGAAAAAATAAATAAAAATGAACGTTCAAAAAGAACAAGTAGCAAACGAGCATTGCATTTAGATTTTTGAATGTTATGTTTCGAAAATGTATCTGGTATACTTAGGTTAGGTATCTGTTAAACTTCGCAGAGTAAAAGATTTGAAATCTCTGATGGATTTTTAATGAAAACGAGATAATTACAAACTCGCTAAAACGCACCTGTGTTTGTTAACTATTGCTTCAGTTCCACAGTGTCTTGAGTCTGACTTTTAAAACAAAGGTAGTTTTATTATGTTCTAATTATAGGTGACGACGAATATGTTTTGTTACACGCTCGATACCACTACATAAAAAATCTGGGCCAAAAGTGCCCAGCATTGCCCTGTTAAACCGTTTGTGCACAAAAATCTATAATTAAAATAATAAATTAAAAAATATTTTGAACTTCAAGGAACTTCAGGAATATTTTGAGTTAATAAAGGTTTATAATTAATTATTGTGTTGATTTTATGCGTCATTATTTATTACCGTTGCCTTAGTGATGGGTATCTATGAACAAAACGATATCAATAGTGAAATCGATTTCCAATTTTAAAGTTACCTAATTTTAATATTATGGGCAAATATATTTCGTTTAGCTAAGAATAATCTTCAAGGAGATACAAAGGTTTTTGTACAGTCGTTGACTCGCACGTTAAAGAGCAAAGAGATCAAGCCGACGCAGTAATGCTCTTCATTCATTTGAACTTGTTCTGGGACTATCTAAAACTGCGACTGGTATTTGCATTGGCTTACGTTTTTTTTTTAATTTTCTCCAGCATCTTTTACCCAACTGGAGATATTTTTCAGCATGTTTATAATCTGCCGTGAGTTTATCTGCAGTTTTTAGGGTGTTCTAGAAATATATTCTAAGTATATCACATATTTTGCCTATAAAACGTATCAAATCGATAACAAGACAAACAATGTTCATAACCTAATCGTTTTGTTGAAATATAATCCTTTTTCAAGCCCTTCGTGTCACCAAAACTGGCATCTGTCTGTCATCCTCTCGCGTTTGCTTTCGATGTTGTTATTGTGCGATTTTTCTGTGATTTGTGATAATTACAGCTATTATCCGCTTACTCTCACGGACGATAAATACGATTTCAATTACAAGCTTTATTTTGCACGTTATTTTTTTTTGACTTTTCCTTAAAAATGCTTTGCATCAACTGCAGTATAGCAATCAGTCGTCTGTTATTGTTCCTGCTTCCTTTGTATGGAAATATATGTCAAGCATGATATAGATTATTAATTACAGAAGCAGCAGAAAATGAAAGATTGAGTCGCCGCTCAATGGTTTGTAACAAGACCTCGGCACTAAACTCTTAACAATGATGATCCAATATTACCAGTTATTTTATCATAGCATAATCACCTAGTAAGTTGAATTAATAACTATTGACCCATATTTAACATATTTTTTGGTTAAAGATTAGTTATTTATATTTATGTTTCAGCGTGGTAGTGTGTTGTATTATGCATGTTATACTTGTGGGACGAGTGCTCGAAGGTTTTTGGCTCGCAGTGCTACTCCTAACAATGAATTACCAATACCACCTCCATTGCATGTGGTTTTACCTGTAACAACTCACCGCCTGAGCCAAATACAAGCGTGCTTCACTTCTGTTCACTGCATATTTGAAACTTGCACTACCTAATCAGTTATTACATCTTGTAGTATGCCTTATTAAAAAATAATGATGCTGCAAGAGTTCAACGGATCTTATTTGCACTACTGAATTTTTACACAACTCAGAATATACCTATACAATTTCAAAAAATATCAAAAACAGAACAGTAAAAGCCGTCGAGGGCCCAGAGGGAACAGTCACGATTGAAAAACCGCCTATATCACAACATGCAATTGTATTGATGTGAATCAGGGAAGTCTAGATGTGTTAACAGGAATATTAGTTTAAGATTTACTTTATTTATAAAAAGATACTTAGGTAATAAAAATGGCAACAACATTTGTTTCTTTTTGTAATGCTAGAATCTGTAACACAATATTGTAAGAAAAAATATTTTCATGATTAAGGCTCTGACTGGCTGCCCAGCCCGTGCTTCATTCGGCCATTTAGTTAATGCGATGTGCCATGACATGCAACGACGATATGATTGCATGGAATCTAAGACGCACTTGCTCTCTCAAACTCTTTGAGATAAAGTTATAAAAATATGATCAGTCAACGCCTAGTCAACTGTGTGGCCCAGTGGAGTTTATAATATTGTTATAGGTCGAAGATAAGTTTGCAGTTTTAGGTGATGAAATGGATTAAAATACCTCCCTCCTATCACGTATAAGTTAGTATAACAGGTGTATCTACTGCTATCTAACTAAATGGATTCAATTTAGGACAGCCGCTTTTTAATTCTAGCAGCGTTGAGTACATAATGATACTACTGTTGTTATCAATTACCTATACTTGTAAGATTTAATCATTTTAAACATTATAAGATTGCTTATGAAAAGTTATAAGTAGCAGAGCTGCAACATTGCTATGGATTTGTAAAAGGCCTTTTATTTTATGATGTCTGATTACAGTTAATTGTGAAGTTCCTTGAATCTGCAACTATGTCTTAAACAAACGTCATAGTTTACAGTTTTCACAGGCAGAAACATTTAATTGTATATTTAAATGTTAAATAAGGCAGGCAGGCAATGCAAACGGTCCGTCTTATTTGTTGTAATAGATTGTGCGAGCGGATTTGAAGGAGCTGGTAGACTTGGACCTCGGCGGAGCCCCCTACGGATACACGCCGTTCTGTGACAGCAGGAAGGAGATGGAGGGATTCAGGTAGGATATTCACGGATAGATTTTAATTACCGCATGTCTCGATTCACATTCACTCAGTAAATGAAGGAACTACATATTTGATAATGATTGCCAATTTTTTTTATAAATTTGGCGGAAGTAAATAAAATGTTGTGACAATATTAACGGTAAGTATAAAAAATCAAAAAGATTAAAATAATCTAAAAATATATATAAATTGGCGGTGATTTTACGTTAAATATACTTAATTATCTACGATGTGATTTTCCAATCAAAATAGTATCTCAAAAATATTGGTGCACATGGCGTTGATTTTACCGTGAAACTATATCAGCGAGTCGCTTTTAGTGTTCAAAATTTAATGAGAACCAGATTGACTGTTTGAAAGCGAGTGAAAAATTACACTAAATTGATGTTTCCACGTGCGTCGTTCCGTTCCGTCGTTTTGTACTTATTAAGGTCAGACGATATAGTTTCACTTTGTTACGTTTCGATTTTCTTACTTGCTAACCTGTGTATGGTAACCATTTTAAAGACGTTTCACCTCAAAAATGTAAAGGAAAACCTCCCCACTCGTGAAAATGTACAGAATATTCCAAGTGAAATTGTATCCAGGTAGGTTCTGGAAGCAAGGATATTGGCGCAACCACCTGACCTATCAATACTGAAGGGGTACCCTAACCTGTAGTCTCGTGGTAGGTTCTGGAAGCAACACCTGACCTATCAATACTGAAGGGGTGTTCTAACCTGTAGTCTCCTGGTAGGTTCTGGAAGCATGGCTACTGGCGGAACCAACTGACCTATCAATACTGTAGGGGTATTCTAACCTGTGGTCTCGTGGTAGGTTCTGGAAGCAGGGCTACTGGCGCAACCACCTTACCTATCAACACTGTTGCTGTATTCTGACCTGTAGTCTCGTGGTAGGTTCTGGAAGCAGGGCTACTGGCGCAACCACCTGACCTATCAATACTGTAGGGGTATTCTAACTTGTAGTCTCGTGGTAGGTTCTGGAAGCAGGGCTACTGGCGCAACCACCTGACCTATCAATACTGTAGGGGTACTATCAATACTGTAGGGGTATCTATCAATACTGTAGGTAGGGGTATTCTGACCTGTAGTCTCGTGGTAGGTTCTGGAAGCAGGGCTACTGGCGCAACCACCTGACCTATCAATACTGTAGGGGTATTCTAACCTGTAGTCTCGTGGTAGGTTCTGGAAGCAGGGCTACTGGCACACTTACCTATCAATACTGAAGGGTTATTCTAACGTGTAGTCTCGTGGTAGGTTCTGGCGCAACCACCTGACCTACCAATACTGTAGGCGTATTCTAACGTGGAGTCTCGTGGTAGGTTCTGGAAGCAGGGCTACTGGCGGAACCACCTGACCTATCAATAGTGTAGGGGTATTCTAACCTGTAGTCTCGTGGTAGGTTCTGGAAGCAGGGCTACTGGCGCAACCACCTGCAGGGCCGCAGCTACCACATCTCGGCGCTGTACGTGGTGGACCTGCGCCGGTTCCGCCGCATCGCCGCCGGCGACCGCCTGCGGGGGCAGTACCAGGCGCTCAGCCAGGACCCCAACAGCTTGAGCAACTTGGGTAAGTGTTTGTTGGGATATCATTATCATTACATAGTATAAATCTAAGTCGCTAATTCTGTCTGTTTGTATGTTTGGCTGCTAACTCCTCCTAAACCAGTTGAGGAATTTAAATGCGGTTTACTCCATATTTTAGGGTATTTATTCATTTAAATTTGTAAATAAGGAACGTTTAGAAAAAGTTTTTTTAAGTTAGCAAAATGCAAGCAAGTCGGCAAAATTACACCATTGCGAAGCGTGGGCGGGTCGCTCGTTTTATATATATGGAGTTTTTGTCAAACAATATAATTTACAAGCTGTCCCAGCAAGTCTTCTTCTGCCCTATTTGAGGTTAGATTGGGACATAGTAGATAGTGTTGTAAAGAAAATTGTTGTTTTCACTATTGTTGTTTTAAAACCTTCCATGGACTTCGACAATAAAAAAGAAATCAACCAAATCGGTTGTTCCGTTGTCGAGTTTAGCGCCTAGCAACAAATTCAGTTAATCACGATTTTTATAGATAAATAAGAATGGCCTGAGCGGTTTTTTTAATTCAATGTTTGTTTCACAGATCAAGACTTGCCAAACAACATGATCCATCAGGTGGCGATCAAGTCTCTGCCGCAGGAGTGGCTTTGGTGCGAGACTTGGTGCGATGAGAAAACTAAGAAATACGCCAAGACCATCGACTTGGTAAGATATCGCTTATTACTTCTCATTTACGCGCAGGGTTACTTATTTTTAGAGATATATATCAACACTTTGGAATACTAAAGTTTATTCAAATAAAAAACAACATTAATAGAAAAAAAATCTTGTGCTTTCTTTGCTTCGTATACACATTTTTTAACATAAGAAGTGAAAATAAAAATATAAGTTATGCGTGCTTGAATGAAGTTGTGTAAAATACTAATAAAAAAAGTTTTCCATCCATATTTTCTTCTTATTCACACATAATAAATGACGACATGCACATTATAATCCATATAACTTGTTTGTGTAGTGCAATAACCCCATGACGAAGGAAGCGAAGTTATCAGCGGCTATGAGGATAGTCCCCGAGTGGAGCGCGTACGACGACGAGGTGAAGGCGCTACAGGCCCGGGTCCGGCGGGGACTGTACCAGGCCTCCGACCATGAACAGGTTCATTGTTAATGGAATTGATATGCGAATGGAGTTAGAATAATATTTGTGTCTATTCCAGGTTAAAAGTCTGTAAAAAACTATAAATATTGCTATCTCTTATGAAGCAATAAGACAGTGAATATTTTGCATCCATTATCAAATCAAATCAAAATTCTTTTATTCATCATAGATATGTAAAATATACTTAATGAACGTCAATGTTACAAACTTTGACTTTACCTAACCGTAGACCGAGAGAAAAAAGCCGGCGGAAAAAACTCCCATCACTCTTTTAGGAAATTATACAATCATAGCGTGTACATTCAGTATGACTTAAAACTTTCAAATTAATGGCTGTTCTATTAAATTCTCCTCGTTTGCATGTGTTCATAGTTGCATTTAAATGATAAAGGAAAAGTTTATAGCCTTCTAACTTCTTACTCTTATAAAAACTCTTCATATTTTTTAAATATATATTTTTGTCATAGGAGGTTGAGAGTCATCATGAAGAAGCAGCCAGTGATACAAGTAAGTTTCTGTATCAATCAAGCATTAAAATGTGTTATTACTTTATGATAATTATTAACGAGAGATTTTTACGACGTTTCAGGTAAAGATGACAAACACACCGAGTTATGATAATCTAAAGTAAATGTAATTAGTAACAAATATTCCAGTTTCTGTTGTTTGTGAGCGAATGTGGAAGCGTATGTATTAAGTATGATTAGACCAACTCTAGAGTTTTACACTTTTGCACTAAACGGCCATATTACGAGTAGCTATAAATACGATGTTCACATGACAAGAAGTACCCAATCACTGTTGTTTTGTACTAAGATTATTTTTTGCGGTTATAGATAACATTGTAGCAAACATTTGAATAGCTTAATCCGGTGCAAATTGCAGGCCAAAGTTGACTATTTTTAGTAACTTAATAATGGCTGTCAGTTTATCGTAAGTAAAAGTGATGTGATTTTAGTTTCTTAAGAGCGTTCGATGTGAATTAGCTGTGAAATGAATGAGTGTACCCAGTGAAAGATTTGAGTTGAAACTTAATTAACTTTTTATTTTTTGATTTTGTTTATTTGAAAGTTCGTTTTACATTGTAATAAATGCACTTTGCGTTTGTTTGAAATTTCGGGCGCTAAATGTAATGTATAAATGTATCTTATTAAAGACAGGGTGCTTTTGTAAAGTTAGCTCATCTAAACAATTTGAAACCTATTAACAAATCAATATTGCCCTATGAAATGTTTTTGATTGTAGTGTGGTAAAATGTAGTCATTCAAAATGTATTTTCTATCAGTTTCCTGCAGAACCTACCGTATGTTCGGTGCTTCGTTCCAATTTGTTTATTATTGCCGCTCAATTGATGATATTCCTGTATGGTTGTAAATAAAGTTATCATCGATCTAAGTTTTGTTTCATTGAATGCCGACTTAATGCAAGGAAATAGAAAAAAATCTACCTGTTTGTCATTTTGTGGAGGTGCAGTCACATTTAAATAAAAAGCAAATTCTCTAAGTACCAATCACATATATTTACAACAAAATATAGAGTAGGAATATAAATTAACGTCTATAAACAATAAAAAATATGATGGAATTTAACTAATGTCAAATAAGTTACGAAAATGATTAAAATAGTACTGTTTCAATAAGTTAAATATTAATATTTATTTTATTTACACTGAAAACCTTGTCTCTTGTCAAGATAAGTAGAAAATGAAAATGCATTATAATAGTGAAAATGTCAGGACACAGTAAGTAGTTCTATTTACATCTACATAAAACATATAATATTTAACATCCAGAGAATTTTGTGCGAAGCAATATTTATAGCGCCGTTTATGTAGAACTACAACACTTTATTGTCAATTTAACTATACTAAGATAAAAGTCCATCGATATGTGGTATAAATATTTTAGACATCAAAGATAATACATTAGGAAGTGATCAATTATAGTTAAAATACGTTATAAATTGAAATCGTATACTAAAGTCTCTTATTGGCTTCAGAACGTCAAGGACTATGTAGTTAACGGCCTCTCTCATTCAAGTAAAATATTACATTTTAAGTTAAAAATGTACAACATAAAAAACACCGGAAAGTTTAAAGCCTTAACCTTAAAACATCTAAGTACCTACTAAACATAGCGAAATCTATAATTATTCTTAATCTACTTTAAATAATACTGTCTACATAATCATTAGAGGTTTTTTACACCACATTTTACGAGAATATCAAAATGACTAGTATTGGATGTACCAAACGTTTCGGTCTCTGGCTGTAGAAACGTTAAACAAGATCTATCGGTGCTGGTTGAAAATTATAATTCAAAAAGATGCACATAAAAAAAGATAATGTAATTCGTACTCTGTTGATTCGATTACTTAAAATGAAATGCAAAGTTTTCCTTTAACCGACTCCTTGCCACCATCATTTTTCGAGCCTTTCCTCCGTGGCCCCATACAAAATTCAATGACGCGCTAGTCGCGTCACGGGCCCTCCTAAATGATGACGCACCTAACGCGTCATGGGCCACTGGTGATGTTATTACGCTATTTTAGGCAATTTCAACTAAAATAATACAAAGTGAGACCTGTTATTGTTTGTTTTGTTTCATTTATTAGTTTAGTGTATTTAAAAGTGTCGATCTACATGTTTTATACGAGATGGAAGGTATGTTATAGATTTCCACCATTGGTTGTCAACCTGTGGGAAGTATTTTATCACAAATCAAAAATCTTCCGTTTTTACATCTAAACTATTCATTGGTGACCAAAACATAGTGATTATTTTTATAGATTTGCTAAGTTCGAATCCTGGCTTTAATAATAACACTTTTCAATAATTAGTAGGATAAACAGTTACCTGTAGGTAGGCACCCTATGGTTGACAACCACTGGCAAATTTAATTTCCAAAAAAAAATAGTGGCCCTTGATATTGGTGTTCCTAATGAGTTAATTTTTATATAAAATGAGATATTTTATTGATTAAATCAAATAAAAATTTGAATTGTAACTATTTTCTAATGACGCATCTCTCGCGTCATGGGCCTCCCTGAAGGTTTCTTCATGACGCGCTAGGCGCGTCACGGGACAGGAGTCGGTTAAGACACCATTTCAGCGAATAAATCGGTAAGTGTATTCAATGCTGTTGTTTGTTGATGTGCGTATTTTTTCGTTTAAGAGTTTTCCCATAGGATTCCCACTATCTATCTCTAAATCTGGGTAACTGTTTAAAATTTTATACGAGTATGTAGGTTGTGTTTGTGTGTATTATAGATAGCTTAAGCCAACAATTTGAATATGTAGTGGTTAGTTGCAGTAGTGTTGCTCGGTGGTGACGCGGCAGAGTTGGCAGTCGACGCGGCAGCACCAGTGGATGACGCAGCGGCACCGCTCGAGGTGCGACGAGCGCTGCGAGCGGCGCCCGCGGCCGCAGCACAGCCGCCCGCAGCCGCCCGCGCCGGAGCCCAGCGACGCGTTGCATTGCCTGGAGATATAGCGGTGATTACCAAGAACATTTCAAGTAAAGGTAAGTGGATTGTGATTGCTAAAATAAATGTTGGGCTATTCTTCACATACATTATATTAATACTAGTTCATATAGAATGGAAATCGAATAAGCGGATCAGATAATGTTGGGTACCTTTATCTGTAAAATCATTTGAATAGAATACTGTTGAAACTCACTTGTATGGTAACTGTACAAAACGTCAAATTGTTAAAAAAGGGTCAACAATTTTATAATGATAATGTTTAACCGTTAAATACAATTTGTAAATGGGAGTTCCGTTCTTTTATTTTTCTGCAACGCACCGTGTTAAATCGTTTAATTTTTAACGGTCAATTACACTCAAATAAGTCACGTATGCTATCAATCAATGTTCCGCGCACAGCTCATGAATCATACTCTACTAGCACGCACTACTGAATCTAAATAGAGTCATTGTAATCAAGCCTAATCAATAAAGTGCAGTAACGATTGGCATTTGTTACGTGATCGCCTGTTTCTCCTAAACATCAATCTGCGATTATGTGTCTATTTCTATTTCTGCGATTATGTGTCCCAGTAGGTATACAGGGCGTCCTTAAATATAGGATATTTTGCTGAAAGAAGACTTTATTATATTTTATAAACTTAGTAATTCTGCATTTAAAGAATTTCTAAAAAAATACTTGCTTCGTCTGCGAATCGAACCCACTTAAATATGAAAAAAAAATAACCCCTATTTTTGTGATGCCAATCGAAAGAATAGACAAAAAGTAATAATTGTTCTTAAGTAACATAGTATCTTAAAAGAAAGGAACAACGTGAAATCAATCATTTAAATCAAATTAAAAACATACGTGAAACTGCCGAAGTAAATTAAGTATTTTTTTTAATAAAATAAAGTCTTCTTTCAGCAAAATATCCTATCTACGATATTTAAGGTACTTTCCCTTCATGTACCATAGTCTTGGGACGCCCCATATAATCCTTCAAGACAAACCAACCTTCCATGAGTGCCCAGTGAGCCGGCGGCGGGGTCGGGCTCGCAGTAGTCCGGGCTGGGTGTGACGTATCGTAGTCTCGGCTTGGCTCGCCTCGCTTGCCGTCGGTTCGGTTTGAGCGGTCCGGCCCGCGCCGTCTCGCCGGCTAGAACGGCCGCCACCTTGGCTAGCGGCGGCAGAGAGCGCCAACACGTGCGGACTGAACAGGACCCCGACACGCCGTGGCAAGTGCACTTGGTTCGCATCGCCGATGACACGGTCTGGATAACAAATAATTGAAGTTAGGTACTTAGGTATACGTCGACGTCTCTACTTCTTCATTATTTGCAGTTGAGACTTACCTTTCGTCCAAACCGCAAGTTGATGAGATTCGCGGAAGAGATTAGCTCCCGGAGGCTTTCGAGGCGGGTTTTCAGATCCACCTGTGGGTCGAAGCGAGGGTCGTCCGCCGCCATGCGGTATTCGATGTTACGGTAACCTCTGTCGTCGTACTCGTATCTAAATTGCGAAATCAATTAAAATATGTAAAAACTAAATATTAGGGGTTACGAGTTGGTCCTCTATTAAATGGAATCGATTAATCTCACACCGGGACAGCACGAGTCAGAGTAAACGGTGATAAAACCGAGTACCTATGCCTTTCTGTGGGCCAGAACATGCATATAGAGTTTACACACCTAGATCTGAAGCGTTTCCTTGTCGGCCTGCCCCGTCTCGGCGAGCGTGGCAGCCGCTTTCTTCCTTTCCGCCCCTTCTTCCTACTCCTTAGTGGGATAGTGCTATTTGTAGGGGCCGGCTGGTCGTCAACTAAAATCACTACTGGTGGTGACGTTGTCGGTTCTATCGTAACGGTTGTCGTTGGGGCTTCTGTCGTTGTGAATTCAGGTTCGAAAACACTTTCAATGCGTCCATCTCGCATGTCTAGTTCGTGAGCATCCAGAAATTGTTTGGCAAATCTGCAGCAGGAAAGAAACGTCAATCTCGGTTGATATGTAATACTGCAAAATTCGCTTTATGAAGAGGCTTACCTCTCGGCCCATTGGTAGTTGTCGCCGCAGCCCCCCCATTTAAACCTTGCATGGGGTTCAGCAGGGGTGACCATAGCTTGGCGCGGAGGTCGGGGGGGAGCTTTCGGCGGCGACGCGCACGAACATGCCGGCAGCTGTCCTGCAGCGCATGCGCGAGCTATGGACCATGCCAGAGTCGCCGCAGATATTGCATACACATAGGCCTGCTCCCTTGTACCTGAAAAAGTACCGATGTTACATCATAAAACTAAACGACTATCAACTATATATTGCTTGAAACAAAGTAATCTGATGCTCAACAGTAATAAACAATAAAGCCATAAAATATACATTAAGCTTCTCAATTTGCAAAGTTTGTAGTACGCATTACAGCTTAAAGTTTGCTAATGTAAATTTTATAGCTCGTGAACTGTAACCGGTTCTTTTATGAGCGCGTAAATTGCGAGTACATAATAAAGATATAAAAGTTCCATGGATTTTTATCTGTATGAGTTAAAAAGTGGCTTTCAATAGAAAATAAAATTTTCACATCGTGAAACTAATCCTTTGTACTTAATTACGAGTAATCCAATCATGATAGGACCCGCACGCGCGTCCTTAGCTAGCTAAACAATAGCTAGGACGGACGTTATCGGTCGGCAGATCGCAGCGGATCGCGCGTGAGTGCACCGCCGCGCCGCTACGGTTATCGCTGACGAACCCGCCCCTCCCCCGCCACCCGCCCCTTGCACGCTTGATTCATGCGTGTAATTAAATCTTTTGTCCGTCTAACAACCCGCCCCGACCGACCCCACCACTGATCGCATTGTAAGACGAATCTTTTGTCGATAGCTTAATTTCGCCGAACCAACAAAGATATCTTGCGACATGTCTCCAGTAGAAAAGTCACTTCGACAGAAACGTACGTCTGCAAGGATTTCGTGAGTGATTTATAGTCCCATAGGTAGGTAATCGATTAAAGCGAAACGACAAGGTATTTCGAATTACAAGAAAATTGCTGAATGCTTGTTATTTGATATCTCAGCTGTAAGGTTAATGCAAACGGTGGCCTATTAAACTTTATGTTAAAGATAAACTTCGTAGATAAACATCTGAATGGGCACTTCAATTCTCGAAATGGTATGCTCAATTCATTACCGCAGCAACCGCAGACATTAAAACTTTTAATTAAAATGTATCAACCGAGAGCGGTCCAAAGATTCCTAACGGTTTCCTTTGTAGACAACGTTTTGTGTCAATTAATTTAGTAAAGTAAGAAGACGGTCACAAAGTGGCGACTGGCGACAAAAACAATACTCAGTATTTCGGCGTCGGCATCCGGCGTAGCCTGCCAACTACAACCAGCAAAAACTGGAAAAACTTGCCCATTGTTTGTCTTCTTTTCTATTCCTAACTTTTTAGTTGTTTTTCAATGTCGCTTTTGTAACGGACTGATTGCGAGCTGGAGTTTTACAAAAGAATGGTTGTGGATAAGATAGCTTCCGACCAATGTACCTACATTCTGCTTAGGTAAGAGTGTTTTATCGTAAGACAAACTGTGAATTTAAAATGTAGAAAAAAATCGTTGCTCTATCGTTTTTTCGTTCGCTTCGTTCAGTCGGTTCAGCTTACAACTTTTTCAGATCAATATCATTATGATATTTCCGTACACAGAGACAGTGGAGCAAGGTTCGTGCACCGGCGATGCGTCGCGTGACTTCCGACCTTATTTAATATCGCGCATAGCAACATGAGTTATGTCGTCTATGCCATTTTTTCACAAAGCTTTTCGAATCTCGTTTAGTAGATGCAATATATTGTACGCAACTAAAGACGCTCGCACAATACAAATGCGTTAGTCGTACAAATTGAATGAAATACTTTGGAGCCCGATTCAAAACAATGGAGATGTTAATTTGGTAACGCTGAACAATGTACTAATTCAAAAATTAATAGCCCGCGGAAAGATAAATATCGCTTGGCTGTGACACGTAAATAAAAAGAGTAGTCAGTGCAGAACGAGCAGAAGAAGGGCCGTCGTCACGGCTTCGAGTCTACACAATACCCAGTGGATTTAAGAGACTCGACAAACTCTCTTATCGTTTATTATAGTCGGAAGTTGTGGCCGTTGTAAACGAAACGGAATTCGTCCGGACATGAAATGCAAATTTTGGCAGTAAACGTTAAGAACAAGAAGTTCTGCTGATATGAAGGGTGAAGTTTTAAATAGCTGCAGTTTACTGCTTTCGTTTACTAGACAATGTTATAAATGTTAGGATAAAATTTTAAATACTTAGACGTAGCTGTTGAAATACAAGCGAGTCAATTAGAGATTATATCTAGCAATTTTTTAGCCGAAATTTGATAGGTGGTTTAAATATCACAAAAATATAGTGGATCTCGTAGAAATATCAGAGGTCTTTTAATGAGTTCGTACCTGTCAGTAAGTCTGGGGTGAACTTGGGCGCGAGTTCAACGGAGGAGCAGTTCCAGCGCTCGCCGGCGTGTGCGGCGAGGCAGGCGGCGCGGGCGGCGCGCGCGGCGGCGGCCACGTGCGGCATGGCGGCGGGCTGGCGCCGGCACACGCGCGCCTGCCCGCCCCATAGCGCGCCACGACGCCGCGCCTCGCCGCAGTCACTCTCCGTCCAGTTGCCCTCGCTGGAGTGGAGCGCCCTGGAATCATGCAACTCTATGTAGGCGATGAAACAAAACGAACACCTAACTACTACAAGTCCTTTGACTTTGTATCGATTACTTTGTAGCATTGGTAGGTAGTCTTACCTTCTATTTATTTACCTGCGTAAAATTTAGTCAATTAAATTAAAATGCTGTAGATACATATAATCTATTTAATATATCAACATTATTTACATTATGCTTAGTGAAATACAATTGTCTAATAAGATGAAAGTGATCTGTGAATAAGCGAAATACAATTCTAAAAATCTTTCAATACCACGCGGATCTATGACTGAGTATCTATATTTTGTTCTTTGTTTTCCGCCCGCCGCGCGCTCTCGGGTCGTAGGCCTCGTTGGAAGGCTTCGCACATTTCGTATAAGTAATTTGGTATATATTCTGATGTTTCTCCATCTCTACGTCGCAGCATCTGGTATGCCTCTCGAAGCGTCGGTTTCGGTGACAAACGCATCTCCAGCTCAACTGCCGACGGAAAGTGAGCTGCCAACGAGTAAACTATTTCTAGATCAGATGGTGGCGGTGTTAGGTGTCTGTAATTCGAAACTTTGTGCAAGAAATATTCTGACATACTCATCCGAGAATTAGTTTCTTCGTACTTTCCTAACTTCATGTCATAAAGAACAGACTTTTGCCTGTCCGGTCCCCAAAACTCTTGCTCGAAGGCGGTGTAAAAAGTTTCAACATCTTTGAATTCGTTTTTAAAACATCGAGCCCACATTAGTGGCACGCCGTCGAGGCAAGACATAATGAAATTGAGTTGTTTTGCTTCAGCCATTCTGATCTCTGATATGTAGTATTTTACGTATTCCAAGAAATCCATTGGATGTATATCTCCAGTGTCATCAAAATGTGGGCGTTTATTTATACAAGCAATGATCCAATCGTTAAGATTTTCTGGCGATATTCCGATAACTGGTTTTATGTCATCTTCATCTTCATCATTAACCTCTACAATTTTCGGACCTTCACATTTTCGGGTAGACGTTGTTTTATCAAAAGTTTTCTCTGCTTTATCTAAGTTTGGCATTGACATATGACTTCGCAATCTAGAAGATGGCATATCCTTAAATATGTCTTCTTGGCTCTGAGAAAATCGAACACCAAAACCCAGCGTAGTTGGCTTATAAATCGAGCTTCCATAAAAGCATGTGTCATCAGTTTTTCGATTATCTTCTTTAACTTTATCTTTCCCAATAGACGAGGATATTTTATCGACCATTTCGGATAGATTTGTAACAGAAGATTTTATTTGACGCAAATCAACAAACAAACTCATTTTGTTGGTCGACACTCGTTAGGTCAACAACTTCGGAGATATATTACTATGTTCCAGTCAGCTTATGTCTGCAAAGTAAATATGTAAAAATAAGTGTTTAATTAGCACATAAATTGTAATTTTCGATCTAATTTAGATTAGACATTTGATCAAAACAAGTTATACGAGCTGTTAATGATCTAGATATGCATCTATCTGACGATAAGTTTGTGACTGTGAGTGTACAAAGATATATCAAAATTAATTAACTTTCACGAACATATAGGCTTAGTTTATGATTCTTCATTGTTCTCTTTAGTATATTAAATTTCGAATCAGTTACGAAGATAATTAATTCTGCTTGTTATAAATAAACGGTACTAAAATAAAATACAGCAAGGCGAAAAAGTTAATTAAAAATTAACATAAAGAAAGATTGCAATTGCTGACCATGTATGCAAACCAGTTGTTGTTTCCTGTTGCATGCGTGGGTACACGAGTATTTGCATATTATCTACGAAAGCATAGATTGCAGATCA
Organism: Emmelina monodactyla; assembly: GCA_916618145.1. Lineage (NCBI taxonomy): Eukaryota > Metazoa > Arthropoda > Insecta > Lepidoptera > Pterophoridae > Emmelina > Emmelina monodactyla. The sequence continues at coordinate 4,816,562 of OU745304.1, read as the reverse complement.
AAGTAATCAAGTGCGGTGCGGCTTATCGCGATCGGGTGGTTGTGCGTGCTTGTTGTTGAGCAAAAGTAGCTTACGTGCGGCGCCGGCGGGCGGGCAAGCGGCACTACCCGCCTCGCAGGGACGACCCGTACTTGTCGCTTTTTATACGGTTACTATAACTGGGTTATCGTATCGTACACGAATATATTAAATTTCATTGACGTTCTGCTGGGCCTGCCAAGGACACGCGTTACCGATTGCTGTGTTTCCGATCGGAGGGGAGCTTTGTGCGAAGTTCACTGCGTGCGCTCTAATTCTACATTTGCGTAACTAAATGATTTGTGTGACATGACTTGCGTATATTAGGATGTGATTCGTACCAAACGGTTCCGCATGGCGATAGTTTATACAGCGCAGTAGGTACCTTTGTTTATACTGTTGTATTATAATGGAGATAATTCCAACTGTTGTAAATACCTGCACATGATTAGTTTTATCGTTTACGGACATTACGCTTACATACAGCTTTCTTAGAAAGTCAAAGCAAATAAAATTAACATTTCAGAAAACTAGCTTGCAGTCCGCACGTTAACTATTTATAGTTCGACCACCTTACTCTTGCAGTAACAAACTGAGAGAGGCAAAAATAATAAATAGGTTTTATTTTTTTAATATTAATAATAATAGAACAGATAAATGTTCCTTTTACTTACGATAATAGTCCGCCGCACCAAACTTTGCTAAAAATTAGGCTAGCTTAAATGAATTCCCACCTAATTGACATCGTGCGTGAAACACGAGGCCAACGGATTAAAGCTTTTGTTGTTAGTTCGGCAGGTAAATAGCTTAGTTTCCTTCATGTCGGCAGTTTGCCGCTACAATTCATCGTTGCACCCATACATTATATCCCCACGGCTCATTATTCATGCATTAGTTCCGGCTGCGTTGCTTAGTTACGAAATTATGCGTTTCCGTGTCATAATGGGTTTTGCTCTGACACGGTGACTCCGCGGGATAGCCGGCTTTATGGAATACTTGCTTTTATCAGCAAATGACATCATTTTAAAATATAAGAACCCAGCTTTACATTTCATTTCGTTTGTCTTAATTCGCCGACCACGTAACCATTTACCTCCAATAATCGCATAAAGCAATGCATAATTTACAACGCACCTCAACGGGCTGGAATGGGAGCGCTATGCCGTCAAATTGAACGGGGAAGTCGGATATTGCTGCAGTTCAATTAATAATTGCTTTGTTTCGCATGGAAACCGATACCGTGTAATACAATGAGGGAGGCACGCGACCTCGCCGTCATACCATTTGACTGACTGACGTACTACATTTTCGAATATTTCAAAAGAGCAACTTGTACTGCAAAATAATAATAACTTTGAATAAAAAACGCTACGAATAACGTAGCAAATATTTTATAGTAGTCGTCTACGGACTACGAAATTCGTAGTTCAAGTACTTACTTTTACTACCATCGTAACTGTATATTTTGGCACAATTTAATTTGTGTATTTTATAAATTTATAAACTAACATCAAATATCTAATTAACGGTGTGCACTTAGTGTCTTCAAATAACGACGTAGGTACCTATAATTTCTAAAGCAGTCGAGTAGGTGTAGGTCTAGACTAGACGGTTTTAATATTTAGGTAGCTCAGGTGCGGCTCAATAGTTAATAAAGCGATATTACTTTATGGATACACAACTTTCCAAATGCTGTAAGTATTCTATGAAATGTTTTCATATTTTCTCAGCTTTGTTAGTAGTGTTATCATAATATCGTCACGGTACTATGTTTTAACCATGCGGAATGTGGGATAAATTGTATCTTAGTAAACATAATCACATTCGTCATAGTCTGCACGTGTGTGCTTCATCCAATAAAATAATTCCCGTATCAAATTCGTCCTTCTATCTGGATCTCGTAGACAAAGGGTATGGTAGGGGCTAAAGGGGCCGCTTTCAAAACTCGCCGCGGTACATAAAAGCTTACTTTGGCAGGCCTCTTTGTGTTCGTTTAATTTTGACAATAGATAGTCATGTTACTGTAATTATGTTATTTTTTAAGCAGATGGAAATCTTATTTATTGAATCATCAACAAAACGATAGTACGAATTGGACGCACCGCGGCTTTTGATAAATTGAAAATCGAAATTGTTCATCCATCACAACAGTCGGATCCTGAAATTTTTAAAATTAACTGTACTGTTGGAAATATGTTTTTTTATGTAACTTTAAAATATAATTAACTATTATATTATTCTTAAACTTATGTTTTATTTAAATAGATATTTAACATTAATTTCTGCTTGGAACCTTCTACGCGTTGCTTCGTAAAAATGGGTCGTGAAAGACAGACAAACAGACAACAGATGGACAACGAAGGGATCATATAAAGGTGTACTTTTTACTATAACAGCCAATATCTTACCTTTTTCGCCGGGAATTGTTAAAAAACATATGTCGTCCCTAAAATCTACGGCCGCAGTAGGTATCCCTAATTGCTCACGGGCCGCGAATTAAATTCAAGTTGTTAAAATACCAAAAACTCGTTCAATAAACGTGCTCTCGGAAGCAAAAAGTCACAACAAACAGCTGTCGCCGCGTGATTCTGTTTTAATGATGATTAAACGATGTCTGATAGTCCCGCTGCGTGCGTGTGCACTGCCTGCCTGCCACCACGCTGCCACCAAACCGCTGCGACTGATATAGGGGTACGTTAAGTGAAGCAATTTTACAAGACGTTTTTAATGCAAAAAACGTAAGTTAAAAACAAAAATATTAAGGCTTAAGCTATCAGATTAAAAGGAAATTTGGCACACTTAAATAATTTTATATTATAATAGCAAACACTTTTATATAACCCAAACATAAACTAATATAATGAATTTAATATTAAACGTAGGGTTGCCGAAAATTCTAATATTGGTAAAATCAAACTTACCCAAGCAGGTAGATAAGTTACAAAGGAAAGTACTAACATAAGAATGTGAATAACCCATTCCGCATAAATAAGTTATGTAATCGATATTGAACTCAAAAAGTAGGTTGTTACTAAGTATTTCAGAAATCTTTTCTACTTACAAATACTTATATAAGGAAGGTAATAACTAAGGTTGGCCATTGATTATAATTTAGTCTGTCATAGTAAACAAGATGTGAATTATCTTGTTAATTATTCCTGCTGTCATTTATCTTGTCCTATTTCATAGATAATCATGACACGACTGGTTCGCTTGTAATTTGCTATTGGAATTACTCAATTAAACTTTCACAATTGGTTTCTGATTACAAACACTGTAATTTGTAATCTAATACAGCAGGCAGACTAATTAAAAGGGTAAATAAAGTAGTCAATTAACCTTATTTGATTTCAAAGGCCTAACCTTTGATTTGTTTTTTATGTGCAAAGAAATATAATTCTTTTGTGACATGATAAATCGACTATGTTGTTCTCTAAACACAATTTTATTTAACATTTGTAAGATTACCCATATTGAAACAACAAATGTTTGAGTTTCAGTTTGAAAAGCAAGTATGGCAGTCGAAAGTGTCGTGGCATTAGTCCGGGAGCCTGGAGCATTTAACCGCTCCATTGCACACCTACAATGATAGTGTAATCACGGGTCGTTCGACACACGCCCGATCGATGGAACCTAATGACGGTACTTACGCCATTTATAACTGCCGATGATTAGCGTTGATGACCTTTCTCTGTCTGTTTGGACGGATAAAGATTTGTTATGCTTAAGATAAATATCTTAATTTTTTTGCTTTTATTTTGAGTACCGGCTTTATTGAGTTCTATAATTACTTATCTAACCACCGTTAAAAACTTATAAAACATTAATTACAATTAAATCCATTAAAACCCTAGAGTCGTTATTGTTGTGGGGAAATTTAAAGCATTTGTTTGTTAATTGAAACATATTCCTGAAACACTCACCGAAAGATCTAACTGCATTTAAAGCCAGCAATGAAACCACGCTTAAGCCTGGCTTTAACTGCAATTCTTAGCACGTGTCGTGTAATCTCCTCTCCAGTAAATATCCGTGGAACGGAAGCTGAAATAATTGAAATAAATGCCGGCATTACTCGGCAGATTGTCCAATACAACGGCGATTTGTCTAAGTCGTCACCAGCCACCAGTGAAAGCTACAATTGTGATGCTTTATTAGTACAAATACGATATCAATTGTATGTGACGGTGACACGCGTTTTTGAGTTATACTATAATATGTACCTATTGTGTATTTATAAGATAAAGTAAATATTCTTTATGCATGAAAATAAATCTATTTAGGGACATGTCTACCTATAATTAATGCTTGAGGATAATAAAAACTTCAGAAGGAAGATTTTGCGAAGAGCTTATCTACATACTTTAATTTTGATTATTACAGACTTAAACTTGGTTTATGAGAAAAGGGACAAGGCAACACACTTAATAAATTGCAATTTGATTAACGTAATCTCAATAAAATGTTAATTTACGAGCGACAGGTTTCCCCATTAATTCCGGATTGCCTCATTCCTATGTTTTATTTTCGATGTCCTCTTGAGGATGTGTTTTGTCTGAAATGCTCGTGCGCCGATAAATCTTGTCGGATTAATCCCGTTTACGCGTCGGTATGCGCACATTTTATATTTCTGCAAGCTGGTGAAAGGGGGACTCGATGACTCCGTGCCTTATCTGAACCACCGCGGACAGGACTTGGCTAATAACACCGTCTATAATAACCATTATTACCTGTATCCTATGTTACCAATAAGGACAATAGCATTCCAATCAAAATTAATTATTAATGGACAGATAACTAGCTAGATTGAATCAAATTAATTAAGGTAATTAATTACAAGTGGATCTGTCTGACACATCCTGTCCTGTACACTTCCAACCTCCAACTCTAAAAGTATATTTACTTTGACTAAAGTCAAGTCGTAGATAAAGGACAACAAAGATATAAAAGTAAAAACAAGTAAAACCAAAATTTTACGATATTAGGTAAAAATTATTTTATATTTATATAAAACAGTCTCTTCTTCGCATTTCCACGCTGTAAGTTGCATCCAAGCCATAAAGCAAGTCAGGCCGCATTACTTATAATAACCATAAACGGGACAATGTTACAAAATGGTGTGTATCGGTAGACACAGTAGCGCTGTACAATCCGTGCCGCGTTGATTAACGAGGGCCACATCAAAGAGCCCGTCGATACGGATGAGAAGAGATTTCTAAAATAAAAGCTGAGCGATGCGCGGATGTCGGTAATTTATGAATTTGTACGGACAAAGTGAGCGCTGCGGATAGCGGTGACTTTGTTGGTCGCAGCACTGCATTAAAAATAAGTAGATTTCTAGTATTCGTCTTTTTTAAATACATCGTAATTAAATATACACTAATATAAATTTAGGTATATGTAAGTACTGCTAAATTTCACAATACGGAAAAAAACACCTTTCACCCTAAAAGCTTATTCATTACGCATAATAAATAAAGTTCCATACAGCAAAATTGCAAAATACTTATTACGACTTGGTCGGTACGAACCTTTGATAATAATATGCACCTGTCGTTTTGCCCTTCTTTGTGGCGCGACCCGACAAAGTTCTCGTTGCCGTCTTTGGTGCGAATAAAGAGCGGATAAATTTGTGTCAGATCAAATGAAGCGTGCGCGTACGCAGCGACTTTTTGTACTTATTGTCACCAGCGCAGCGGCGCACAGTCCGGGATCGAAAAATGGAAAAGAACCACGTCGCGACGACTGTCACTGTGTATTATCTATGCGAAGGACTCCAAATAAAATATTCTCTGATTGCATTGATGTAGCATTTCCTTTTAAAAAGTACTTATGGTAAAAATATAGGATGCTCGCCTGCGACAACACACATACACTAGTAACTACCCTGCTAGTGCCATGACAATAGCCTGCTATCACTATGCACCATAACATTACTGGTATGTAGGTACTTGGTTTTCGACAAGTACAATCTTAAGATGCCTCACAAAAAAACCTCCTTTAGTAGCAACTACCTAGGTATATATTCAATTTTATATAACTAATTTCTACTTCAGTGCTCTAGGTCTTCCCTTCTTAGTATAATAAAACTGACGTTTCAGTAAGAGGATTAAATTCCCACACAAAATGTCTAATTAAAAGGAGTTCGTTTTGCCAAGTGGGTAGCTACTTCCATACCTCTTTCTATGCGGTCCTTAAAGTTGCGGCGAAGCCTAGCAGGTGAAATACCCGCTCAAGCTTTTGTGGGATTTCACGAATGTTCTGACGAAGCAGCGAGGGAATCGTTCACAGCTATAGATAGAGGTACCTACTAAAAAGTTAAGTTTTGTTGTAATGTAAATGTTCTTTCTCCCTCTTACACATTAAAATAGATGCACGCAGGTGCTAGAGATATCGTAGGTAAGTACTTGATTTATGCTTCTCAATATTCACCGCATTATAAAGGTACTCAATAAAGCTCTTAATGACAAAACATCATTAACGATAATAAGGTAAACAAACACTTCGGTCGAAGTTAAGATAAACTTCAATCGGTGCTTATCTACTTATTCACCATACAGTATACACTTAACAGCAATAACACGGACTCTTTAATATTGTTAAGTAGAAAGATAAAAATCTGATTAAGAAACTTTGTGTTGTCAAATTACCTATTTAAATATCTTCTGTTTACATAAACTACGTTAGTTTTATTACGCGGTCATGCTCACGCGAGCTATAAAATAAATCTGACAAAGTGGCTCGTATTTCACCTTCCTCCGCAGTCATCGCGGGCAGCGGGCTCGGGCAGGGACATTCAATAAAAATCACAATCGTAAAAACTAAGATGGTAGCAATATAAAAATACCTAAGAAAGCATTAAATAGCCGTGTCCCCTAATAACAGGTCCCGCCAGATGCAAGGCACGACCGCTTGGAAAAGTCACAGCGGCAACTCGAGCGCGCCAAATTATTTTTTTCGGTCTGCCACACACGGCCCTTGCTAACTCAGCGAAAACTGGGACCTCTTCCAGTCACAAACACGATTCTTTTTATTAAGTAAAGCTCAACTTTGAATGGATTTCGTGTTTTTTATTAAAAACGAAATAGAAAGAACATTTAATAAGATTAGGAAATAAAAGTTTAACCGTGCCTATCTGTTTTTTTATTAATCGCTTTAATAGATACTAGGGTACTAACATACGCATTTTTTTTTAATAATTAGATGATAAGAGCAACTTAGCTTTATGCTATGAGCTACCTATCGTTAGTTTCTTTGTAACTAGAGTGATATTAACTACGAACGGAGCAGTTTTACGAATATTTGCAACCTTAATCTAAAAGGTATTTCCTCGTAATCTGAAATATATCAATTCTTCGACCTCAGCAAAAATATTATTCCTTCCGACGTAGGTAATCGTTTTATTGATATTTCAATATGTCCCTTCGAAGGGCAGGTGCCTTTTCTCACGCAGCAATAAAATCACGAATAGAGAATATGTTTTGTTTCAGAATATAATATTTAAGAATGTCCTGTACGAAGGTACTAGATAGTTATGTTTTAGCTATAACGCTGGTAGTATAAATCTACGAAGATTTAAACAACATAAGTTTATTACAAAGAAAGTAAGTGTTTTCTGCTTTACTATCTAACTATTAGTTAACGACCGTGTAAGTTTCGTATCCTACTTACTTGTTACAAATAGAAATAGGCGGTCAAGTGGACACTTGAATCATTCGAGCATCTGTTTGCATATCCATTATGAATTTGTTAAATCAAATTATTTTGAAATTAAGTACCTTCGATCAATAAGGCTTAAGTCGAAGTTTGTGTTTAGCTACATAAAAACTTTCTACTATCTACTGTCCAATTTAATTAAGTTACCTATAAAGTATTGTACCCTTTGATTGTTTGCATGCGCTTGCCATATTTCACAAGGGGCCTGTACATTTATTGCGATAAAAGTCTTTGATTTTAAACATAAGCCAATTTTTATGTAGTTAATGAATGATATTATATTTTTAAATAGACATTATATAAATAAAAATCAATTTTAAAAAACATTCCATAAAATAACTAAGACGGTAACGATTGTCGATAACTCTTCGCTTCATAGCGCAAGAATAAAGAAACGCAAATGACAAAGATTTGCGCGTAGACACAAAAAGTTCAAAACCAGTTACACGAAGGGTTGTAATCGGCTTATATATACCCCGATATAATGATGTAATTACAAGGTTTGTTATAATCGTATCCCGGAACACAAAGGTCTCGTTCCCGGGAATGTTTCCGGTTAAATCCCGGAATCTCGGGAACGAATAATTGCGGATTGCAACGAACTTACCTACTCCGCTCATTAGTGCAGTTCAATTAGAGAACCAATGGACGCAGGGGTCGCATCGGCGGCTCCCGTTACCTCACTTTGCATACAAAAGATAATTTCCAGACGCAAATGGCGGATTCAATGTTACGGAAATTGTTTTAAATGTTTAACCCTTAACCATTTGTGTTAATGTTAAGGTAAAATTGTTCTTAATGCTTCGTTGCTTTGCCATTTTCAAGTTTATTTTTGATAACTTTTTATGCGGTAGATACACGGAGATTTAAGATAGGTATTTTGGTACATTTATCTTTATTTAGGGATTTAACATAACGAAGTTAAATTGAGACAGAGAAATAAATATTAGCTAACTATGTTCTGTCAGTTGTAGGTACCGGCCTTGCACCATATTAAATTAATGCATGCATATTAAGTAATGAATAAATTAAGTTGAGATTAAAACAGGTGCGAAGAAACGTTTTAAGAACGACCTTTCTAAACCCATAAATTGTAATTATCTGTTAGAGTCCATCGTTGATTACATTGTTAATTGAATTGTAGCTAAAAGGTGTGTTCATTTTGGAAGATAAATAGGAGATAGCGGTTTTTCATATTTAAAATAATAGCGTGTGGACCTATTAACTTAAAATAAACAATACTTACTATTAATAGTCATTTACAAATAACACTATTTTACAAATGTTATGTATAAATGGCTGAATATGCAAAGTTAAATAAACCTTAATGTTTACACACAATAAATGTCAGTACCTATCTGGAAAAACTGAAATATTTGCAAGTACGAATTTAATAATGTATTATTTTATCGGATGTAATACTTATTATTGTAACTTACATTGTCGCTCCAATGGGTAATTGTAACCAAGACCTTCAAACTGTACCTTACCACTAAACTCGCGAGTAACTATTTGTTTACGAATGTTTAAAATAAATAAATATAATTTGCTACAATTTTGCAGTGACTTGTACTGGATGGGTACACCTTAATACTAAAACACTAAAATAAAATAAGTAGATATTAACAAGTATTTAGGTACTTACAGCCAACGAATGCCCGCAGCGGATTTTGCCAAAAACACCGTCAAAACTAAAACGAAAATAAAATAACGCATTACACTGAACCGCACTTCGAAACTGAAGCCGAAAAGTTTTTCCGTGGCACAAAGCGCGCGAAAATCGAGACGGTTGTTCGTCTCATGAGGTCGCGCGGGAGTCGCAGGACGCAGCTCGCACCGGCCAGCGCCTGCGGGAGAATGCAGCGGCCGCTGGTCAGCCAGTCATCGACGACGCCGCGCCACCATACGCTGACCCGCCAAAGAACAAACTACAGATCACACAGCTGCCGCGCTCCGCCCTCAGCTGCCAAATTAGCGTGACGAGCGCACGCTGCGCTGATGAGAGCGTTTCTAAACTCAAATTTAAGTCCATTTTACAATAGCCGCGGCACCCTATTCGTTACACTTCCGCGTTGTTAAAAATGGTTCGTTGAAATTGATTGTGGGGAATTATAATTTGGTTTTTGTAACTGCTATTTTTAAAACGACTTACTTCTTTTTCTGTTTCTATTAATTTTTAAGACAGTTTTTGTATTACACTTGTTCGTGGGTATAATTTGATGCCGACGACGGTACCGCGAGGATGGGGCGGGCGGGCGGACACTGGCTCCCGCGATCGGCACAGCCCACTTATCAATTCACTCGAGTGGGCATTCATTCATTGTGAGTTGGTATTGTGCCCATTATGCTTGGATTTGGTGCTTATTTCCCCGTTCACATGACACAATGTACTCTTCTATTGATGTGTTTGCTTACTACGTTCGAGTCTTAACAGCATCGTTGGCATTTGGTTTGATTTTTAAGTTGACTGTAACTTCCAAGATTTTGCGAACATTGTTTTTAATTAATGTTAATTATTATTATAACATAGCTTGACCACGGTATCTGTTTATAAACTTTTTACAAAAGTTGATTGATACTATGATGTGCTTAGCGAAGAAATTATACCTAAAATACACAATATGATTGTCATGTTTTATTTAAGTAATATAATTAAATTTTTACATACTAAATGAATTAAATCCTTATCTTAAAAGTATTGTTACATAGCTCAGTACCTACTTTAGTAATAATACAATACTCTCTACCTTTTTTAGAAATGTAAACCAATTACCTAAACATTTAAGGCTTTAAGTCTTTAATTAAATAAGTAAAGAATAAATAGTAATAATTATAATATTATAGTTTAAAAAACGAAAACACACGCTTTTGTAAAATCCAAAATTAAAAATAAATTTAAATTAAGAATAGTGCATACAGTTTGGATAAATTTTAATTCAGAACAGTAAGATTAAAAATTATGAAATGCAATGTAAATGTGCTTTTAAAGTGATCTATTGACACCATGCGTGTTTTTTTAACTATTATTTGTTTTCATGTTTTAGTTCCACTTTGTATTAAACCGTTGATTTAAGTTATTTTAAACGAGTATTTATTTGCGGTGAACTAAGAGCAATCAAGCTCTTCCCTCCGAATACCGTCCAAAGATCTTACGTGGCTAAGGGGTACATTTTCGCTCAGCGGCGAAAAATCCAAAGTTAAATGACTGCATGATCAACTGCAACTGCAGCCTTTCATTTTATGAACAGTCGAGGCCCAACTTGGAATCAACAGCAGCATACGTCTTCCAGCAGTTCCGTAGCTATATGTTGCAGGGAACTGTATCGACATTGGTTAGATCACATGCATTCCGAGTGTTCCATAATCGTATATTTGAATTTACTTGATCCCGGCGAAAATGTAGCTAGATAATCTCCGTTATAAATTCGATATTGCCATTTACAATATTAGATCTTAACTAGTGGCCGCCCGCGACTCCGTTCGCGTAGAAGTCGGGTTCCCGTGGGAATGAAATGTTTTCTCGCGGTAAAAAGTATCCTATGTGTTATTCTGATGTATAACCTATATTGCTCCAAAGTTTCATCCAAATCCATCCAGTAGTTTTTACGTGAAAGAGTAACAAACATCCATCCATCCATACATCCTCACAAACTTTCACATTTATAATATTAGTAGGAAGTAGGATACCACTTTAGCCCTCCGCGATTATTTTCAATTCTTTAGGAAGGTCTCCTGTGTTATCGAAATAATAAACCATCATCCGTCATTATCATCGCGTCATCAGAAATAACAGATTATAAGTTTTTGTTAGCATCAATTAGCTGTCTTTTTTAGATTGTGACCATAAGTTCGCGTGCTTGCTGCAAGCAAACGGCTCTTTCTTTTTCCAATTGTGCAGCTCGGCATTCGGCAGCATGCTACCGCATTTGCAGTTACCGAGCCTCTCTGTCTTCATCGGATTGCGATGCCGGATAATCAGCCATACTTTCGCATGCTCGCTCCAAGCGAACGGATCTTTCTTCTTCCGATTGTGTAGCTCGGCACTCAGCAGCATGCTGCCGCATTTGCAGTAAGCGAGCTTCTGTGTCTTCTTCGTATTGAGAGGCTCTATACTTTCTCATCTATTGTTTCCTGTTCTTCTTTGCCTCTTCTAATTCTTCGTTTTGGTTTTTAACATCTGACTTTTCTTCTCCAATCTTCTTCGTCTTTGAGTTGTTGTTCCCAAGAGCAATGCACAAATAAACGTCAGCCCTCCCAAAGGTCCGATAGAAGGGTAAGGCAAGAGCCTTGTGTGTAATAAGGATACAACAGGGTGTACCTGGTGCCCTGAGGTTGAATGTTAGCGACACGACATTTTTAACCACCCTCTTGCCATTCATCCAACGGCACGTTTCTTACCTATATTGAATTGGGTGAGGTAAAGTATAAAGTTAAACCATTCAGCATATTTGAGTGTTTCGTCTACTTAAGATGTTAGTTGTGTACTAACACTAGTTTTATAGACCGCATATTTTTAGAGAGCATAATGGCAATACTCTATTGCTCCATATTGCTCTTGTGCAATAGACGGGATGAAACGAATTGAAATGCTGAACTGTTAGCTGATAGCCTTACATTAAAAGTTCACTCCTCAATATAAATAGGAGCAACACACGGACCGATATAGTTTGCTGCGGTCACAACTTGAAATGGAGCCGCTTGCTGCAGGCGAACCATTGAGAATATCAGGACGGAGTTTACATAATATTGCATTGTCTAATCTTAAGTTCCAAAGCACGTAAAAATTACGATCAAAGTTTCCGTTACATACTAACATAGAATTAGCTTCGGTGAAAGCGTGTTAAAAAAAAGGTTCAACTATTTATATTGTATACTATATTTTATTATTGATTACAGTGTTTTGACTTAATTCAGCTACTTGCTTTTATATTCGCGATCACATAGTTGCATCGAGACACTACTACTTTGAAATAAACCTTATTGATATTGGGGTACTCTTTAATTACCTTACTTTAACAGTTGTAAGTTTAGTTTCGCATTCGGGCTATCACAGAAAGCGGCAGTACAGAAGTTAGCACAATTGTTATCATAACGCACGTACGGTAATTTTCTACTTTATGCTTTTCCCAAAATAATACGTTTTAGGATCAGTATTTTACTGCGGGCGGATTCGCATCATTCGATATTTTACAAATGATGTCAACCACCGATTCTCCGCCTGCAGTAAAAACAGACCACGTTTATACTGCTTATTTCATAACCATTAAAATTACTTATCTTATCTTTATCCATACATATTATAACAAACATACAAAACCCCGTTTTATTTCACAATCGTCCCATACAAAGATATCTCAAAGCCATTTCATTTCTTCTTTTGTTTTCTTCTTCGATTGTTTTTGTTTAGTTCAGGGTAGTTTCAGCTGTATAGGCTTCTGCTTCTTCCCGCCGTACTGTCGCAGCACGGCGATGGTGGTCCTCGTGGAAGGTCAGGCGAGGTGGGACAGATCGTCCAGCTCCGGCGGCGGTTGGGGGCCACTGCTGCCGCCGCGGGCGAACACCGGCTTGGCTACCACGGAGACGGGCGCCTGGGGGGCAGTTGGTGGAAGTTTATATAAGTACTAGTGGCCCCCTGCGCCCGCGGGGGCCGACCGCAGCTTGCTCACCATCTGCTGCAGGCTGGGGCCCAGGTAGCCGTACTTGCGTCTATACCAATACACTCAATTCAATCTTATATTTTGTATAGTGGCCGCCAGCGACTCCGTTCGCGTGGAAGGCGGTTTCCCGTGGGAATGAGAAGTTTTCCCGCGGTAAAAGTACCCTATGTGTTATTCTGATGTATAATCTATATTACTGTTAAGTTTCATCCGAATCCGTCCGGTAGTTTTTACGTGAAAGAGTAACAAACATCCATTACATACTCACATACTTTCACATTTATAATATTAGTAGGATGCTTGTAGATTTTTTAAAGATAGTGTAGTGATTAATGGGTTGGAGTTGAAAAGAAGAAACTGCAGTAATAATTTATATAAAGTATACAAATTATAACTGCTATACAGGGTGTCCAGGAAACAATGGATAAGCTCTGAAGGGCTAATAGTAGAACTAAAGGCAAGCCTAAAAAATAATTGATAAAAAGTATAACCCTTACACTGCTAGAAATATGGCGCTTTAAAAAAAAACTTCATATTTTTTTGACTGTGTTCATATTTTTACTCATAACGAGGTCAAATCACTTAATACCATCATTATTTCTGTGCTAAAATAATTACTATTAACCGCATCAGTGAATAACTACCAAATAAAATAGCTAACTGGAGTATTTTTCTCAAAAAATAATGTTAAACTTTCTATTTGTGTAAAATTTCTAAAGAAATATTTTTGATGTGGAAATTTGAACAGCTCAGGTGTAAAAAAAAATGAAAGCAACAGTGGCCAATGATTTCAAAATATTCCTGGTTTAATAACGTTTTTAAAAATATGTAATATGTCTTGAAATTAAACTCATTTTAACGGGTTTTACGCGTTTATTTTATTATTTTTGATTTTCCGACGTTTCGTTCAGGTCGCTGCAATCAATGATCGACGACACGCGCGATTTTTTTGAAGATCCTTTATTCGTAGATGCAGGGTCTGCATCATGATGGGGACAGACAATTTGAACAGATACTCTCAATTATTCCAATAGGTTTGCAATTAATGTCAATTGAAAATCATATTTCTTTAGTTTTATTGTATTTTTTTAATTTTGCTGGATCTAAATAATTATCCCATTTTACACACTAATACCATTAGTTCAATCTTTTTTCATTACAATAACGACATATTACATCTTTTTAAAAACGTTATTAAACCAGGAATATTTTGAAATCATTGGTCACTGTTACTTTCATATAATTTTTTTACACCAGAGCTGTTCAAAGTTGCGCATAAAAAATATTTCTTCAGAAATTTTACACAAATCAAAAGTTTAACATTATTTTTTGAGAAAAATACTTTAGTTAGCTATTTTATTTGATAGTTATTCACTGATGCGGTTAATGTTAATTATTTTAGCACAGAAATAATGATTTTTTAGGCTTGCCTTTAGTTCTACTATTAGCCCTTCAGAGCTTATCCATTGTTTCCTGGACACCCGGTATATTAATTCGTTTAAAATAAGAACGACATATAAATTATTTTGGATCCACCAATAACTTCTTCAGTAGGTAAGCACTGGATTTTAATACTGTTACGTCATTCAAAAAGATTTATGTACATCAGGAAAATAGTTATAAGTTTTCAGTAAGTGTGCCTTCATAAGCTCATAGAAAATTACATGACTGTTTTAAGTAGCAACAGTTATACTAATAATTCTAAAGTTTGTGAAGACTTAACAATATGTATGTAAGACAAGCAAAAATCTATAAACAGATTTTGATAGAACTTGGCTCTAGTTGTTAATCGAAGTGCTACATAGTAGGGTCGACGACATTTCGGACACAAAAAACTCGGACACCTTGGCCAATGTATGGATTTTCAATTTTAATATTATTTTTTACCATACATTGGCCAAGGTGTCCGAGTTTATTGTGTCCGAAATGTCGTCGACCCACATAGAAGTAGTACATAGTAGAAGTGTATATCTGACCTGCGAGTGGTGCGGCGCGGCCGGCTTGGCCACCACCACCACCTTGGGCGGCTGCGGTCCGCTCGTCACCACCACCGACTGCACATGCCGGCAAACACACCACATGCTTGTACCACTAGCGATATCTCAGGACTAACATGCGTTACCTACCACTATGGAGTATAGTCTGACAGATATTCGATGCCTCCTAATAAAAAGTATGTCGAAAACTAAGATATTAAAGGATGAATGGAGTTTCGTAGTATTTCATGATAGAGATAAATTTTTTTGACTTAATTTAATCCTTTGACTATATAAAGTCAAAAATGTTATTGTTGGATAATGCTTTCATTGTCCTGCAAAACCATCTTATCAATCAATATCAATCATAGCTTATACATAACAAAACTAATGTTCAACGAAAGTTGCTATTTTGTGGCTGTCGTTTTTTATAAGATTATCTATACTTAAGGGCATCGAATATCTTACTATCTACCATCTTCCTAATTCTCTTTCTGCGGTCATTATTCTTGATACAATAATTAAAAATGACACGGCAAGAATACCGAAAATGACTTTGACAAATAGTATAATAACCGTGTCAAATAAGCATATAGAATTCTAGTTGTTGAGTGTCGTCATAAATCGACAGTAGTTAAATAATTCGAGAAATTAAGCCCTAATAAGGCATATCAGTGTAGTATGTGTAAAATAACTCAAACTCCTTGAAAGTAATTGCAAAAATGTGCAACGTCAAACACAAGTGTTTCTATTATTTTAAAATTAGTTACCCACTTGCTTCTTTGCACAATGTCTTGATTTAGTCACCACATGCAAACTCATGAAAACTTCTACTTGACTGCTAATTACAAAGTATATGGTTAATATTGTGTAAACCGTTAACTTACGTTCTGTCCGCGAACTATAGCGGACTGAGAGCTGTGGACTACGATGTGCCCGGCTCCACTAGCCGGCTGTACCTAGCAAATTATAAAACTTTGTAAATGAATTCATGATTGATCGTCGGTAATAGAAGATAAATACGGTATAAGGATGGTAGTTATGGGCGCGAGTAAAAGCTAGTTGTTAATAAATGCAAACTGTTTGTGACTGACTGGGAATTAGAACATAAGTCCCCATTTAGACGGCCTGCGCGGTTTTGTTCATTCAAAAACTAATGTAAACTCTATTAACTAAGCCATATTGTTCAATTCTGCGCAACGCCCCAACCGCATAAACGCGCCCTAAGGGTAGTTTTGATTTGATGTATTTATGCCTTATAAAAATCTGTCCTATCTTATCTATCCGCTGAGCGGCTTAAGCGCTTATGCCTTAACCCAATGAAGCAATAATGGCCGCCAAGGGGCCAACAGCAATCAATACAAAAAAAACTACCGAATGCTTAGTGCGAGTTATCACTTCACTATAGTCCGTTCGCGTTAAGAAAATAGTGAGTCATCGTTGTCCGCCGGCCTGGCCACGCCCCCCAGCCAATTAAAATGCTAGAAATTAAAAAGTCGAGTTCATAGTGACCAGTTGAAGTGTGGCCTTCGAAGAAAACAGTTGTGTATTTTTCGTGACTCGTCCAGCAATAAATTTTGAAAATGAATACTTCACCAATTCACAATTGTGTGATTTAAATGCAACTATGGAGAGCATAGTCATAGAAACAGCAAGTGCATGCGGCGTGTCCGAAAATACTGTTTATAAAATTATTATTTTTCTTTTGTACTTTTACTCCACTGTGAATACACCCTTATCCTGTAGTTGTCACTATTTTCTTAACGCGAACGGACTATAAGAGTCAAAGTATGGTCAGGCAGATATATGAAAACTTGAAGCTAACGCTTCTGCTAGCTAGTGTCGCTGTACAAAGTACACCTAATCACATAATAACTCACGTTGACGTTGGCGGTCTTGGGCTGCGAGGACACGATGACGAACTTCTGCGGCGGCGGCGTGGCGGGGGCGGGGGCGGCCGCCGGCGCCGCCAGCACCACCGTGCGCGGGGAGACCGATTCTGATGACACCCCGATAAAACAGTTATTGGGGTATAAACTAGATCGATGCGAGAACTCCTTAGCGAGTCCAACACGGATCAATCGTTTTAGGCATGCCCACATCATAAAGAAAACTCCTTACGGAGTCAAGCGCAGATTAAATTGTTTTGTGGATATCCACACCATAACCCTAGTAAACTTATGATGCAAAACAATCAAGATCAAATATTGTATTAATTCTTTAATTTATCAGTATTTAAGTAAACCATGGTTTGTGGCACCAATTAATTGTAAAGTTCATGTAAAAACTATCTTCTTCTCTTCCTTTACTTCGATGTTTTTCATGTTACAAAGACTACAAAAACCAGAGTATACCATACTAGTGACCCGCCCACGCTTCGCAATGGTGTAATTTGGCGCGACTTGCTCCCGTTAAATTGAATTATAGCTAACTTAAAATAGCTTTATCAGAATTTTCTTTATTTACAAATTTAAATGAAAAAAATATCTATAAGTTGGCGAAAACCACATAAAAATCCATTAAGTGGTTTTGGAGGAGTTAGTGGAAAAACATACAAAGAGACAGAATTAGCAACTTGGATTTAAACTCTGTAATGATTTACCTGCAGCCTTGGAGGTGACGGAGTGCGCCAGAGTGGGCGCGGGCGTGGGGTGCGCCAGCAGCGGCGGCGCGCAGGCCGCGCTGGCGGCGCCCGCGGGGGCCGACCGCAGCTTGCTCACCATCTGCTGCAGGCTGGGGCCCAGGTAGCCGTACTCGCGTCTATACCAATATATTGAATCCTATACCCAGGTAGCCGTACTCGCGTCTATACCAATATACTCTATTGAATCCTATATTTTGTATAGTGGCCGCCAGCGACTTCGTTAGCGTGGAAGACGGTTTCCCGTGGGAATGGGATGTTTTCCAGCGGTAAAAAGTACCCTATGTGTTATTCTGATGTATAACCTATATTACTGCAAAGTTTCATCCAAATCCGTCTAGTAGTTTTTACGTGAAAGAGTAACAAATATCCATACATACTTACAAACTTTCACTTTTATAATATTAGTACGATTATATTACACGCACAGTTAAATATCTACAGATAGATGTCGACCCTGTCAAGCACAAACAAATTAAATTATATATTTAACGGGGATGATTCTACACACATGAATATAATCCATGTTCATGTGTGTAGAATAATGTGGTAGAAGTTATTTTATGTGTACAGATTGTGGTTGGGGATGTGCTTCTTTGGAGGATGTAGGGATGTGAGAGAAACTAAATGCCAATAGAAAAACTAAAAATGTTAACAAATAAATTGTTTGAATGTGGAAAGTTTTTTTTATTATGTTTGAAGCAGGGACTGAAAACGGTTAAGGTTTACCGGTATTTCAACCTGTATAAAAAGCGGTACCTTAATTTTATACCGGTTACGCAATCCTTGAACCAAAACTCTACCGGTTGTTTTAAGGTTTTCAGAATCGCTACCGCTATCTTATAAAGGTATGGCATAATTATACCTTTAAAATTCATACAGGTTGAGTATTAAAGGTATAACCCATATGATTTTTTCGGTATCGTAATACGCTCGCTCGATACAAATAAAGTCGATTTTCCGACAGCAGACCCACACATTCTTGAAATAAAGTGATACTTTTATTTATGTAAAGGTTATACCATAATATTAGAAGTATACCGAAATGTTATGGTGAAGGTTTTTTATTATATTCTTAAAAATACGGTACCGAAATGAAAAGGTATGACGTCATACCGTATTTTAAAGGTATGCATATTTAAGTGTATTAAAAAAATAAAATACTGAAATAAAACGGTATGACGTCATACCGAAATAAAAGGTAGGCCTAATTTAACCGGTTTTCGGTCCCTGGTTTGAAGTTATTAGTAATACATGTATGGTAACTTATGATGCATTTATAAAGTGCTAACTAAACAAATGAGGTAATATGTAATTCATCAAGGCGCTTACCGTAATTGGGACCAGTAAGGAGGAATTGTGGAAGGGGATTTAAGTTAGGAGTAGCATGGAATTTGGGAACAATAGGGCTGGTTGAAGTAGCATACTTGTAGTGATAGTTAACAGCTGCAGGAAAGGAAATGTAAATGTTAATGATACAAATTTCTGGTACAAATAAACTAATTAAAAATACACGGTTACTTTACTACTCGTGTAAAAATAAAATTAGCCTAACTTAAAGTTTTATTTAGGCCAATTTTACCCAAGTTCTTTATGCGGAAGAAATTATATATCGCACAGGAGGAAGGCTAGCGTAAAATATAGCATTAGTGCTTAATGTAAGTGCCAACTGACTTGATTGGCAATTAATGTAAATTCAAACTGACTTGTAGTCGTCGGTGACGTCCGGCGGCGTCCGCAGCTGCCTCACGACCGGCGCCAGCACCTTCAGCAGCTGGTGCTTGAGGTTCCCCGCCGCCAGCCGGTCCGAGCCGCCGACGCCGCTCAGCGCGCCCTCGATGCGCTCGCCCAGCCAGCGCACCCGCGGCAGGATGAAAACCTACGAACGTTAGGATGATCGCGGTGTTTAACACCTTCGAACGTAAGGATGCTCGCGGTGTTAAACACCTTCGAACGTTAGGATACTGGCGGTGCTAAACACCTTCGAACGTTAGGATGCTCGCGGTGTTAAACACCTTCGAACGTAAGGATGTTCGCGGTGTTAAACAAGAAGCGAATGAGAACTTGAACAACTTATTACTCTATTGTTCTCACTCACTCTACACATGAGGATTGATGGGCATTGAGCAGATAAATATTGATGATCTATACTTGGGTCAACATCTTTTTACGTTGATGTTAAATAACAACATTGTTAATATCATTTTCAAATATGTATGTTTCTTTTCTATCAATAAAAATAGATGATAACTATTACTTACTTTGACCACCTCTGGACCTAGCTCAGCTAAACCTTGCACAGCACCATACAGAGATGCTAATGGAGTCTTTTCAGATTCCTTCATGCTAGCCATAGAGGGACCAGATTCATCATTTGTTTGAGATGGACATTGAAGAGCTTTTGAAAACAATCTGTGAACAAAAAAATATTAAGTCACAGAATTACAAAAATCAAACAACTTTTTATTTAAATTTTACCTAGTAACTCTTGTCTGCAAGTTATTAGTGGATGTGTTGAAAGTCTTGCATATTTGGGCCATGAGCCTTGCAGCAAAATCTCTGAGAGCCCAATGATTGTCCATCTCTGGACGGAGGCAAAGTTGCCGAGAAACAATACAAGTAGACACTGAGGGGATCAGTTCATGCAACTGTAAAAGAAAAGATTTAGGTAGGCATTGATTAGACCAATGCTTTAGCAACTGATTAGAAATACTTAGATATTTACTTACATACTTCTCTAAATACAGAGATTGATTGTCAAGTAATGCTTTTACCATCCTCATGAGATAGATAAGCAAAGCCAAATTGTTTTGCACCACATTCACTTTGACACCCTCTGATATAAATGTGCACATTCTTGGTAACATCTCATGAAGACCTGGGTCACATGCCAATGATTGAAGAGCTTCCTGCAAAGTATAAAATATGTCACAATGTATTTAATTTATCTTTGAAACAATGTATTCAATTATTTGTACTCAGATGTTTTAAACTACACCAGGTGGAGCTGAAAGGATGAATAACTTAAACACCAGGGCCCTCACACTTTGCAATGGTGTATAGTTTTTGAAGACTTGTTCAGGAAACATTAAATTCTTGCTAACTTAAGAAATTTTTTTCTTAATTCTGTTTATTTACAAATTTAATAATAAAATAAACTTAAAGATGGAGAAAACCACATAAGGTTAAAGTTTTGAAATCGGTCGCCTGATTTAGGGGTTTTGAGGGGTTGGGGGGGTTGGGGGGGAGGGGTCTGAACCCCCCTGACCATTTTCAGCTGCCGGAAAAAAAAGGGGGCGCCAAAAAAAAAAATTTTTTTTTTAAACCCCTCAATATGGCGACCTTTAGTAGCCAATTTATATGTATAAAAACTCGCTTTAATCATGAGTCAACGGAGTCCCGCTTCGCGGGACTCCTTTTTCTGGCAGTTTAAAAACAGTAACCTAACTAACCTAACCCATTGATGTCGGATTGTGTCAACTCGGAGTAAGACATTGCTATTAATTACCTAAGAATTATGTAAACACACTTAATAAATACAATCTGATTACCTCGATTGTATTTAAAATTAAGATTGTAGAAAAACCACAATATCATTCATCCAAGATGCTAAATGCGTTCCGATTCACGCAATTGTGCTAGTATTTAGGAAATTTTGATTTTTTTTTTTAAATATTTAGACGCGACTCCGGCAGCCAAAATTACTTGTAGGGGGTTCAGACCCCTCCTCCCCACCCCCCCAAACCCCCCACAACCCTTAAATCAGGCGACCGATTTCAAAACCCAACCCCCACATAAAAATCTGCTATGTAGTTTAGGAGATAGCGGACAAACATACAAACAGACATTATTAGTGACTTTGCTTCATACTTTGTTAAAAAATCATAATAAAATAATGCAATGATCATTATTGTAATACTTACCGCCCTGCGACCCTCATCACTGCCAACACAGGCTTCTGTGATCTCTTTATAATAGAGTTGCTGCTCAACACTCAGTTCATGGGTTGCAAGTTGTTTTACATGAACTAGCTCTGAAGCTTTCAAACGAGCTGCCTTTCCACATACTGGTTTACCTAAAAAATATTGCTTTACATAAATAAATTATTCAATATTTTTTGTGTGTATAAATACACTTTTATAAATAATCTTTTATTAAATATATTATATACAAATATTACCAGCGGCATCTTTGTTAGCAGGTTTACTCAATTTAGAAATAGGGTCAACAGAATCCAATTTTTGAGCTTCCTTAGACAAAGGTGGTGGGTTTTCTGGAACAGTAGGCTGAACACCATCTACACTCAACCAATGTGCTCTTACAGACACTTCTAGTGGCACCTTCGGTGGTGGTGCAGACAAAATTTCTGACAAATCTATTTCTTTCTCTTCAATAAAATGCAACTCTCTCCCTCCACCAGAAGCGAATCGAAATGGCAAGGAATCTGGCTGAATAAATCCATACTGACACTGCAAAAGAAAAAATCACATAATAACAGCTTATTGTGCCACCAAATATTAGCTCAGTTAGAGTAAATACCTCAATGTTCTTCACTTTTAATGCATGATCTATATCAGTAATAGAGAGTTTCTGTCTCTTTGAGTGGTGCATAAACTTCATAGCATCCTGAACTATAACTTTAAGGCGATATGATACATCATCAGCAAGTTCTTTAGCTGCATCATCGCCAAGATTTGCGATACCAACAGTCTCAGCAATTACTTTCATGGAATCAAGTGAAAGGGAAGAGCCTACGGACGCATCCGGCTCACCCATCTTGGAATTTTCGATTCTGCACTAGACACACACACTGCTAACAGCAAAATTGGAAATTTAATTTATTAAATAAAATCCACATAAACAAAACTCTTGCCTGTTGTCGTTTTTAAATTCGCTCATACGAGCAGGCAAAGGAGCCAATGCAAAAAGCCATACAGCCTTGACTTGATTTACGATTTAAAAAAAAAATTTGCAAAATAGATGGACAATAGTTACAAGTCAATGTGCCAAGCCCTACGATTTTTATGGAGTCATTATACAATTTAAGAAAATTATTAGTAAACATTTAAGTAAACGTTGATAAAGTTTCGTTCGGAGTTTTTTGAATTAACTTGTTTCATTACTAAGTTCACTCACTGAACTTCAATCTCTAAGCGAGAGCGCTACAACCCCTGTAAAACTAGCCAACACAGTTTTCAGATAAAAATATATTTTCTTTTTGAAGTAGTACATTAAAAAGAGGCAATAGCCTTAGAGCATTTAACCAAAGGTGATGGCAAGAGCATTTTAGCAGGAACATATTTTTCAGGCACTTTTAGTGGGGGACGAGGAAGGAGAAAGTGATGTGACAATAAGAATGAATGGGTATTTTTATTGAACGAATGAAGTTTTTTAGTTCAATTTAATTATTATTAACTTTTCTTCTTGAAACTACTAAAATAGTAAATTTGTAAGTGTTTAGTTAAAACACTTACAAATTTTGGAAGATCCTCGGCAAAATACTCGGCCGAAGTGAAGTCCGAAGTGCACACTACACACTGACTCGTTCAACTTCACGAGGAGCTCATTCGTGTAGCGTTACCGGTACCTTGCGCACGTTTTTTATCATAGACGCTCAAGTAGCAGCTGCCACAGTAATGTGCCCTCTCGCGTATTATAATTACGTGTATAATTATCTTACGAAGAAAGCTAAAAAGAAAAGGAGAAAAAGAACCATACAGACAGAAAAGAGTAGAAATTAATTATTTCGGATCTAAAATTTTGCCATACTAAATTGTGGAAGTCGGCCGAGTAATGTAGAGAGGTACTTCGTGAAAGCACGTCGGGTATCTTCGTGCCATTTGACTAGTGTAGAGGAGGCATGACGTTTTGTTGGCCTTTGGCAAACGTGTACCTGTGGCATAATATAAAAGGTTTAGCACGTAAACCACCTTTAAAAAAAACAGTTAATGTAGCCAATTTAAAGTTTTTCTAACAATACTTTTAATTTTTTTTCAAACTACAGACTAATGTTTATTTTTGTCGTTTTTTTAAGTTCTTACAGACAAAAATGATGTGACTCCATAGCTGTGTCCACTGACCATACTGTTATTAATTTAATTCCTTTTTTCATCACCCTTTAACAAGAATAAAATATACGTATATATAACACGTAGAGGCTAGATAGAAATATATTTTTATCAGTTATTTTATTCGGTATCCCATAAAATGGCGTAGTTCAGCGAATGCCGATTGTGCCGAGTTGGGTTATGAAATTAGTTCACGCGAATAAATACGAGTTTTGGTTGTATTCGATAGAAAAGTGTCTAATTTACGTTGATTTTCGGTCATTAAAATGTATAGAAACCAAAAGGACGTAGATAAGCACGTAGATAGTTTGCTGAAGAAATTGTCTCCTAAAGAAGTAAGTACGACTATGGATGAAGGAATAAATCCGCGGTGCAACGCGTGGAGTTTCATTGCAAACTATATAAACAAATTAATATGTTATGATAATAATTCTAAATTTTAGTTCAAGAGTCGAGCCTATTCCATCGCACGGCTATATTATGACGTCGGGGACTATTCCAGCTGTATGAAATATGCCTCAGAATATCTTACTGTGTATAACAATGCCGCGGTTCATAAACTGCTTGGACAAACTCATCAGAAACTGGGAAATAAAGACGCTGCCCTCGACCATTATACCATATCTTTTGAAATAGATTCAACCCAAACTGGCCTCATTTTGGATAGTAAGTGCAAATCATGTTAAAATTTTTTGACTTGCCTAACCTATACTTAGTTTTACCCGATTACCAATAAGATATTTTAGTTTTCTTTTATTTTATCTCGCTTAGAATATGCTTAGGTTACAATTTTAACCATTTATATCATTTGGAACACAACAAGAGTTGTTATTATTTAGCTTTGTTTATATTGTAAGACTTCCTCCTTATGAAAGTATTCTTTATAGCTAGAATAATAAAGTTTACATATGTATTACATAACTTTAAATTCCCAATTCTGAAAAAAGTATTATTAAAATTGTACTTTTATTTCTAAATTGAAATTGACTAAAAATTATGTATTTTACAACCCAATTGCCTTTACATTATGGGAAAGCTCTGTAGCAGAGGAGGATTACTTGTCATGTCAAATTATTATAAAAGAGGAAGGCATGTAACCTACTGATTGCTTACAACAATTGTTAAAGAATTACAGATGAAATATAATCAGCAGATGTTTAAATGCTTTCTGACATCTACAATGAAATAAGTCTTAATAATAAGTAAGCAAGAGTATATCCACATTATGAGTTGCAGCCTGCCAAGAATTATGGGCTAACTATTAGGTTCTGGTTCCGTTACTAAAACTATACTATTTGTAGATGCCATCACTTGTTGACAAAATCAACCAAATTATAAAATTATTCTTTAACTAAGTAAACATTTGTTTAAATTGTTTCAGTTTGTGACCTACTTGCTGACAATCAGGTAGAAATGAATCCTAGACTAGCAACAAAATGGTGTGACAAAGCTCAAGCTGTCTTTCCCAGACACCCCACTACTTTTAAATTACGAGAAAGACTTGTTACATTCAATAAGTCTGACCCTGAAGCTGTAATACAGTTATTAAAAACAGAATTAGCTGAAAATCCAAAAGATGCTTTTCTTCATGCGCGACTGCTCAAACATTATTTAAATAGCAATAAAATCAAAGATGCTTTCGAACATAGCTTCAATGTTGAGTTTGAGACTAATGCATTCAGAAATAATTTTGCCTGGTATGAGTCTTTGGTAGATATTTCAAATCAAAACACACTTAAAATGAATGACTGGAATTTTCAACTATATCTTCTAACCATAAGAGAACGTATTTGTTATCTGAGCATAGCTGAAACACCAAGTGGTACATCTAAAAGCATTGTGGAAACAAATGAATTTTTAAATTTATATGATCAAGCAATAGAATCTGTGGTCAAAGCAGGATCTCCTCCTGGATATGCAGAATTTCATTTGGGCTTAATTCAGCATCACAAGGGACAGCTTGCATTTCATATTGCCACTTATCTTTTGAAAAAAGCCAAAAAAGATCAATTAAATTGGAGAGATGCTACTCATCTGGCAGCCCCACTGTTTTTGGTATCTTGGCAAACAGTCCCAGTAGACCCAAAAGTTAATTGGCTTTCTCACGCACCGGAAAAGCAAAAAGAAGCAGCCTTGCGGTGGTACCTTGAAGGAAGTTATAGATGTTCTCAATCTGGGCACTATTTAATTTCGAATGTGAAAGATAAATTGCAATCATTTTTGGATAATATTTCACAATACTGCTCAGACACCAACTGGAGGGACAAGTTGTATGTAAAAGTATTCACTAGTAAAGAAAGTTTAGCTAAGTCAAAAACATCGTTTTTGGTTTCCAAAGCATTCAATGCTCCTGTAATAAGATTACCCAGAAAAAGCGAAGTGACAGCTTATGATGCAGATGCTCAAAAATATTTTTCCAACTCATTACATCATATTGTGTGGACTTTGCTCAATTATCCTGATTTTTCACAATTTCAATGTTCACTGTTCCAAATGCTGAAGCCATCTTCATCAAATAATGGACCCGAATCATTAAATAAACTGGATATTGACGCTTTTCTTTACTGTACTGCTTTAATGGCGAACCAGAAAAAGTCTGCAGAAGCTCACCTTGCCTATAATAAACCATGTGTTCTACCAGCAAGTATCACAGAATTGTATTGTACACTTCCCCAAATGAAGTGGTGGGTCATTGCAGTAAAATTTGCACAAAATGAATTGGGATCTGATTGGACAGACGTGAGAACAACTTTGGGACGCGGTATCGAAGTGGTGCGATGTTTAGATAACCATGGCTTAGATCCAGAGTTGTTGTGCAAACTAGGATCTATATTTAATGAGCGTGCAAAACGCGCAACTGATGCATCTGAAAAGATTGATTTGGAGAATAAAGCGGCTACTTACTATAATGAAGCCATCCCATTATTAGAAAAGTTGAAGAACAAAATATTTGTTAAAGTACCAGAAAAAAGAATGTTTGATTACACTCACAAAGATTTGGGGGATAAGGAATTAACAACTTTACTCCAAGAAGCCAAACTCTGTGTTGCTTTAAAGTGTTTTAATGATTCAGACTATGAAAAAACAATTGAGATGCTTTCAACTTTAAAAACACCCCAAGCTCATTATTATCTTGCTAAAACATTTATGAAAATTGCTTCTGAAGAGCTAAGTTCCTCAAGCTACGACAAGTTAAAATGTAGCTCTCTCTTAGCAAAAGCTAAAAGTTATGCAGACAAAGCTTATTACAAACTTAAGAATATTGAGGGTAATGATATGTGTCTTGATTTACAAGAATTGATTGAAGCCATTGACATTCAATTAGAAAAAAACAATAATGCAGATTCATCTGGTAATAACATGCATGATTTAGAATCTGACAATTCTCCCGATGAACATTACTATTCGGTAAATACAACCACACAAAGAACTTTCCCCACGGGTCGTAACATAAGTTCTACTCCTAAACAGAACAATAACGCTAATAATACTAAGTACCGCAGTATCATAGATTCCAATGTTATGGAGAACAATCACGTCGATTACCAATTTCTTGAGCGAATTGAAAATCAAATTAAAAGTTTACAAAGAAGAGAAACCACTATTAATGATTTCATGGATCACACAAGGGAATGGTTTGAGGAAAATCGTAAATTAGGTAACCAAATTATGAATTCCATTCAATCAAATATGCAAAATACTACAGATCAATTCAAACTTCTAAAGGTGTCTGTGGATCATATTAGAGATCAATTGGATGAATGTAAAAGTGAATGCAAAGATGTGAGTGATTTGAAGAAACAAATCGCGGAATTGAAGAAAGAAGTCAATAAATTAAAAAAGACATCTTCAGAACAAACAATCAATGACAGCGACTTGTATAATTTGGAAGAAGACTACAGGACAAATGAAAATAACATTAATTTGCCATTCAACCCTACGCAAGTAATGTCGACATTCAATCAACGTCTTTTGCCGACTTTCCCTATGCCACATAATCCCTATCAACTATATGGTCAAAACATGTGCAATCTATACAATCAGTTTTCCCAATTTGCACAACCAGCAGCTGTACCAGCGGCTCCTCAAGTTTTTGATCCATCCAGGACACCAGTTAATTATACTGGTGTGTACCCTACTCCTGAACAGTTATATCTCGATGTTGCTCATCTTGTGCCCCCGCCTGTTCAGCCCCCTACGTCTGTACCAGTCTTACCTATAATTCCACCAGTGCCAGCTCATCCTATAGTTTCCGCAGCGACAATGCCAGTTGTTTCCAAGCCAATAGTGGCGCCACTAGCTGTAAATCTGCCTAAGCCTGTATCATTAGATTCGAGAGAAATTAATCGATCGCTGCCCGTTAATGTGGTTATCACTTCTTCTGATCCATTGCCATCTTGTATAACTACAACTCCAGCTCCAGTTCTAAGTGTGACCATTCCTCCTAAACATATAAAGGGGACAACTCCTCATAATTATCAAATACAGTTGCCATCTTCTGATGAGAAAGGAAATTCACCTTCTATGTTTAACACACCTGCAGTTATTAAAAGTATGTCTTCATCTTCGAGTGCCACTATAAATTGGAATCCAGTAACTATTTTTCAAAGTAAACCATCTGAAAATAATTCTCAACCTCTACAAAGTTCTCCAATACGAATTCCAAAGCAATTAGAGGTGTCAGTTGTCGATGGGACCTATTCTGCTAATACCAGCCTTAATAAATCAAGAACTTTATCAGAAAAGAGCAATACTTCTGTAGAAAATTACGACCCCTGCCCAGACTTTAAGCCTATTGTGCCATTACCGGCAGAAGTAAAAGTCACTACAGGAGAAGAAGATGAGATTGTTGTGTTTAGTGCTCGGGCTAAGCTTTTCCGTTTTGTAAACAAAGAATGGAAAGAAAGAGGACTTGGAGATATGAAATTGTTGAGACATAAAACAACTGGAAAGGTAAGAGTATTGATGAGGAGAGAACAGATTCACAAGATTTGTGCCAATCATATCATAACATCTGATATTGAAATAAAACCAATGTTAAATGAAACCAAAGCTTACTTTTGGGTTGCAAATGACTTTGCAGATGAAACGGTTGTTTTGGAAAAATTCTGTGCTAGATTTAAGACAGCTGAAGTAGCAAAAAGCTTTTACGATGAATTTGAAAAGGCACGAAAAGAATCTTCAAATAGTCCGCAACCAAAGCAGTCCATGGCAAAGCCTACTTCTAATATTCCTGCGGTTAATTTAAATGTTGAACAAGGAAATGTAGCTCAAAAACCTGTTTTTACCGGATTTAAATTTAATACGTCTGAAGCTAAAAATTCATCAGACACGAACAACGAAAACAATACCACCGCTGCAAGCAAACCCGTTATTGGTGGCTTTACATTTAGCTCTGCTCCTAATTTTAAGCCAGTTGTGGATGAAAAATCCCCAAGCACAGTAACACAACAAGAATCCAGCGCCGCTAATAAACTTAATGTTTTTAACAATCTAACATTTAAAACCAACAATGTTCAGTCACCATTCAGTAATCTATTTAATAAACCTGCAAATCAGGAGGCGCCTGCACTGGCGACACCGGTAACAGAGAATGCCAAACCGAATTTAAATTCAAGTAATTTAAATACATCTGACACCATCGAGGAATTCGAACCAAATGTAGACTTTAAACCGGTCGTACCTTTACCCGCATTGATCGATCAGAAAACCGGCGAAGAAGATGAAATTGTTCTTTTTGAGCATCGTGCCAAATTATTACGTTTCGATACAACTACTAAAGAATGGAAAGAACGAGGTCTAGGAAATATTAAATTATTGATGCATAAAGATGTTCCTCAAAAAGTTCGCTTGCTGATGAGAAGAGAACAGATAATGAAAGTATGCTGTAATCACGTTATTTCTAAAGACATGGTATTCCAAAAAATGCCAAATGCGGATAAAGCCGTCACATGGTGTGCTAAAGATTTTGCGGAAGGCGAATTAGTGGCAGAAACATTCTGTTTACGATTTAAAACAGTGCAAGCTTGTGATAATTTTGTTGAGGCTGTAAAATCTGTCCAGGTAAAACTTAAAGATGAAAGCAAAGCTGCCAAAGAAGTTGAAAACGCAGCTAAACAAAGTAGTCAAGTTGGTTTTGGAGATAAATTCAAGCCCAAGGCCGGATCGTGGCACTGTGACGCATGTTATACAAATAACTTAGAAAACTTCTTGAAATGCGCGTGTTGTGAACAGCCTAAACCTGGAGCACCTGACAGTAATGCCCCCAAAGCTACTGTTTCTACACCAAGTTGGGGTGACAAATTTAAACCTAAAGCTGGTAGCTGGGAATGTCAGCAATGTTTTATTCGTAACGATTCCACAGTCGATACATGCGTAGCATGCAATTCTGCAAAAGATCCATCCAAACCCAAAGCTCAAAATGTAAGTGCATCCGACAATGCCCCTAAGTTTAACTTCGGCATTCCTGCTCAAAACAAAATCCAGGCTCCAATCACGACGAGTGCCCCTCCGGCAGCCTCCGCAGCATCGAGTTGGGGCGATCAATTTAAAGCGCCAAAAGGTTCTTGGGAATGCAAGCAATGTTTGGTTAGGAACGAAGGAAGTTTGCAAAAATGCAGTGC
The DNA here is from genome assembly GCA_916618145.1 of Emmelina monodactyla. Classification (NCBI taxonomy): domain Eukaryota; kingdom Metazoa; phylum Arthropoda; class Insecta; order Lepidoptera; family Pterophoridae; genus Emmelina; species Emmelina monodactyla. The sequence goes on along the minus strand of OU745304.1, from coordinate 4,785,866 downwards.
GTGTGCCGCTTCTAAGGATCCCGAAAGTAAACCTAACAACAGCTCCTCAGTTGCTGTTTCTCAAGATAAACCTTTCAGTTTTGGCGTACCGGTAATCACAAGTTCTGAAGAAAAACCGAAAACAGATGGAGATTCAATATTTGCTCATACAGGACCTCATAAATTTAGATTTGGTATTCCGCAGGCACCAGAATCTAACGTAACCAAAACAGCGCCATTCTCAGGATCGATATTTGCATCTCCTGCAGCACCAAAAACTGATACACCAGTGAACTTTAGTTTGAACAAAAACAACGAAACTAAAGCTGTTGAATTTAAACCAGCATTGCTTTCTACACCGACAACCACAAGTCAGACTGCAATACTTGGTAATAAAAATGATTCTGGCTTCGGTTTTGTTTTCAAACCTAAAACCCCGCCCTCTAGCAAGAGTCCCGGCAAATTAGATCGAAGCGGAACAGGAGATGACAACGATGAATATGCATCAGAAGATGAAGGGCATCATATACACTTTGATCCAATTATTCCATTGCCAGACAAGGTAGTTACAATCAATTCATAATATTTTTAAACACTTGTGTCACTATAAACAATAGTAATAATTTAACTTGCTTTCAGGTTGAGGTCGTAACTGGAGAAGAAAATGAAGATGAACTTTATGGTCATAGAGCCAAGTTGTTTATTTTCACTTCAGGTGAATGGAAAGAAAGAGGACTTGGTATTGTTAAGATACTTCAACACAAAGAAAACAAAAAACTAAGGTAAGTTTATTATTAATATGTGTTTCCTTGTAGTGTAAGTCATGCTTTTTACGAAAATTTTATTTTCTTATAGGGTGGTCATGCGACGGGAACAGGTTTTGAAAATATGTTTAAATCATTCTCTTACTGGGGATATAACTTATACGTCAAAAGATGACAAAACTTGGCTGTTTGCTGCTAATGATTTTAGTGAAGGAGAGCTTAATCTACAACAGTTCTGTCTCAGATTTAAAACCAAAGAAATCGCTCAAGACTTTAAGAATGCTATCGATAATGCGCTTGGAGGAAAATCAGATCCGCAAATCAATAAAACCGATAATAAAGATAATGTTAGCGACGATGTTGTGTTCGTAAGTGAGACACAGGCTAGTGTAGAAGACAAGAAAAAAGCTAAGGATCTCATGTTACCTGAAAACTTCTTTACTTATAAAGATAAAGATCCATGCCAGGGCTGTAGAGGCTGCAACGACAACGATGATGAAGTACCCCCATCAAAACCGAATCCGTTGATTAGTAAAGTGTTGTCAACGGCAACTAGCACACCTGTTAAATTTTCAAGTCCAGTTCTTTCTCAGGCCAGTTCAACTAATGATAACCCAGCGAATGGTGATAAAACCTTTATGGGAGACACATCTGTGTACCGGACTCCCTTAAGTTCAACCTGGGGTTTTCTCAACTCAAACAAAACACCATCCAACAATTCAACAGTGTCCTCTACCACTAGTGATAATACAGATAAAGAAAATAGTGTTTTACCTAAAATGAACATTTTCCAGAGCGCGCAAAAGTCCTTATTTGGATCCCCACAAAGCGGTATATTTGGAACGCCACAATCTAGAACCAGCACTGCTTCAGAAGAAACAAAAAGTTCAGATCCAAAATCAGTTTTTGGATCAATAAATCAAAAGCCTACAAATTCGGTTTTCGGTAGCGCACTGCAAGGATCAATATTTGGCTCTAACAACACTAGTTTAAAAACACCATTTGGTTTACCAGTTGACGCTAAAAAAGAAGATCAGAAACCTGTAGTCAAATCAATTTTCGGTACTGATTCACATAAACCAACCAATGTATTTGGAGCGCAGAGCAGTATTATTGGCCCAGGAGGTTCGACTAACAGTCAGGCGAAGGCACCTGGTGAAAGTATTTTCGGAACAGTTAAATTCGGCGCCGCTGCTCAGCCCAAACCAGAGATAAAGTCTGAAACTAAACCCGAACCGCAAGAACCCTTATTTAAAGTTGATAACAATTTATCGTTCAGTGCTTTGGCAACTGGAGGATCCTCTTTCAAAAGTAAGTATTCCGTTCTAAAGTTCTGAAAACTTAAATCATGTTTCTCTAATATTTAGACAGTATATAGTTGTCGCCGTCGTTGATTTGTTTTGTTTGTCGCAGAAAACGAGGATTTCAAATGGGAGGGCGAAGGTCAGCAACTATTTGGCGGTGCCAAGAAATCTGCGGATGAAAGCGGGGGCGGGGGCGGGAACGAGGGGGCGGCCGCGGACGAGGAGTACGACCCCCACTACGAGCCTATCGTGCCGTTGCCTGATAAGATCGTCGTCACCACAGGAGAGGAAGACGAAGTATGTACCACCTTAATCAATAGGATATTTAAATAGATAAGCTTTTTTAAAAAAACAATATATTGTTATTTTGAATCTTCGCCATGAGACGAACAATCGATACAACCTTACCGCCAAAGTCGAATAATTTTTGTTCCTGTCGTGTAAAACCTACCTTAAACTAAACAAGATTTTTTATTGTTTTAGGTTAAAGAATTCAGTCAACGCTGCAAACTGTTTCGGTTCGATGAAAAAACAAAAGAATGGAAGGAGCGAGGTGTCGGTGAACTGAAAATACTGTACCATCCTGAGAAGAAGACCTACAGGCTTTTGCTGCGTCGAGAACAGGTTAGTGTTATGAACATTATTTATTAATTTTTATCATATCCTAATTTAAGTTGTATGCCTACAAAATTAGTGTATTTAGAGTTTGACAAAGGAGTGCTAAGAGTTTTTTTCGCCGATTTTTTTTTTAGGTCTACCGATAAGTTAAAGCCGAAGTTCGAAACATTGTCAGCCTTAATTAACTATATTGAACATTATCTTTCATGAATATGACATTTTTGAATATGAATTGCACATAATTTAGACTTCCAAAACAGATCGTTATAAAGTAGGTAGTTCGCAAGTAGGCAACTTAAAGTTGGTTTTTAACTCTTGAGTCATCCATCGTGCATAAAAAAAATGTAAAGTCATGAGTCCTAGATATATATAGATATTACTGTCACTTTTCCATGCTTTGTATTAGAAAAAGACAGGTACATTGGTCTCACTAAATTCAGACCACATCATTGTAAAATTGAACGAAATGCGCTGATGACTAGCCTAAAATTGCCTTCGCCGTGTCATAATGCGCGTACATTTTAGTTTGACAGAACCAAAATGATTACTTGTCTCCGTCTTATACTATTGATGAGTAAATGACGGCGATAGCTTTAATTTAGTTTAGACAGTGTTTTCAGAATCGGGGCCAGTACCACCTTTATTAAACGTCCTCTCTCTCTTCAACCACACCACCTTCTCTGTATTTTTAATGTCCTTCTCTGTATTTTCAACCACACCCACAGATCCACAAGGCCGTGCTGAACATGCTGCTGCACATGGACCTGGAGCTGCTGCCGATGAAGAACAGCGAGAGCGCGTGGACGTGGGCGGGACGGAACTACGCGGAGAGCGCCGCGGGGGAGCAGGAAACGCTCGCCGTGAGGTTCAAGAACAGCGCGCTCGCGCAGGCCTTCCATGAGAAGGCCACGGAGTGTATACGGGTAAGTTATATAACATACTCTGCTGCTGCCGATGAAGAACAGCGAGAGCGCGTGGACGTGGGCGGGCCGCAACTATGCGGAGAGCGCCGCGGGGGAGCAGGAGACGCTCGCCGTGAGGTTCAAGAACAGCGCGCTCGCGCAGGCCTTCCATGAGAAGGCCACGGAGTGTATACGGGTAAGTTATATAACATACTCTGCTGCTGCCGATGAAGAACAGCGAGAGCGCGTGGACGTGGGCGGGCCGCAACTATGCGGAGAGCGCCGCGGGGGAGCAGGAGACGCTCGCCGTGAGGTTCAAGAACAGCGCGCTCGCGCAGGCCTTCCATGAGAAGGCCACGGAGTGTATACGGGTAAGTTATATAACATACTCTGCTGCTGCCGATGAAGAACAGCGAGAGCGCGTGGACGTGGGCGGGCCGCAACTATGCGGAGAGCGCCGCGGGGGAGCAGGAGACGCTCGCCGTGAGGTTCAAGAACAGCGCGCTCGCGCAGGCCTTCCATGAGAAGGCCACGGAGTGTATACGGGTAAGTTATATAACATACTCTGCTGCTGCCGATGAAGAACAGCGAGAGCGCGTGGACGTGGGCGGGCCGCAACTATGCGGAGAGCGCCGCGGGGGAGCAGGAGACGCTCGCCGTGAGGTTCAAGAACAGCGCGCTCGCGCAGGCCTTCCATGAGAAGGCCACGGAGTGTATACGGGTAAGTTATATAACATACTCTGCTGCTGCCGATGAAGAACAGCGAGAGCGCGTGGACGTGGGCGGGCCGCAACTATGCGGAGAGCGCCGCGGGGGAGCAGGAGACGCTCGCCGTGAGGTTCAAGAACAGCGCGCTCGCGCAGGCCTTCCATGAGAAGGCCACGGAGTGTATACGGGTAAGTCGTTATAAGATGTACGTTTGGTTGCAAAAGTCCATACAGAGTGTAAGGTCTATAACCGCTTGCATACAAATTACACACACATTGACCTTAAATGTTACAAATTATTTTCAACCTTAACGTAAAAGACTTAAGCCTAAACATATTTTTAAAAATATTAGTCGAATGCGGGTAAACTTAAAAAACAAGTTGAACATTTCTTACGAACGTCACAATTTGAGCGTAAAACGAAAATAAACAAAATTATACAATGATTGAATTATTACTTATTTTATTTACCATCTAACCTTCTTTATTTATTTACCCTCATTTAGTTAGTTAGTATTTCATTCTTATTACTTAAAAAGCAAAATAAATGAAACTGATAACAAAAGTACAATAGGGTTATGATTTTAACTATTTACTGAGCCGAAATAATAACTATGAGACCATTAGATAGTTGAAACGATCGTATAGATAGAGAGATGAATGAAGAATAGAAGAATTAAGTCTTTCAAATCATGGATGAAGAAGTGAAAGGATAGACAATAGCCATACAAAATAGCGTATACTTTTTTTTAGTTCTCAAACTTTCGATAGATGACATTACTAGTCTCAAAACACAAATTTGCATATTTTAACCAAATTTAGTTATAATACACCCGCTAGATAGCGTTGTAGTAAAACTATTTTTGCTTTACACATTAAAATATTAAATCAATTGTTTATTTAAGACCAATAAATGTCGATTTAAACCAAAAAATATAAATACAAAATTTATGATTTAAGTTGATTTTTTTTACTGGCATGAACAGAACTTGATAAAAGTGAAACTGACAAATTTCAGTCTACTTTTGCAAATGTCTACCGCCCGCAGTGTTCCCAACCTATAGTGAGGCCGTTTCCGTACAACATCTGTAAAATGTTTAATGATGTATTTTCGCTAAATTTATCAAAATTATCGTATCCACTAAAATAGGGTCGAAAATGTAAGTATGAAAAGTCTCCCAAATTAGTCAAAAATCTTCATTCTATCTGCGTTTAATACCTACTTATTTGATATCGTTCTAGGCATAAAAATAATAGTACCTACGGTTGTGAACACTGGGCCGCCCGGCCGGCCAGCCATACGTTTTCTGAACAGATACAAATTTATAAACGCGTAATAGGTTTTTGTATACCTACTTTAAATACCCATAGATTTTTAGTAGACAATGATAATAGAATGAATGGTTATATACTTACTAGGTGTATCAAAATAAGTATAATTATTAAAATTGAGAAAGGCTAAGCTAAAAACAATACCAGACATCTTACTTTTTGAGGGTGGTCTATTACAATTCCCAGAAAACTTAGCCAGGATAATCTAAATGTGACCATTTAACACATAGGTAGTATGCTAAACATACAGTGAATGTACATTTTTTTAATGAATAGAAACGTTATCTATAACAAAATTGATATTTGATTAAGCCCTAAAATATTTCTATACAAAAGTAGGTACGGTAAGCTGCAAGAGTCCATAATATAGTCCACATAGTTGACAAACATTATTGCATCCAGTGGTCATATTCACACACATTAACGTTAATAAACTACTATTTTACTACTTCTTAATATCAACCTTAACTCGACAGTTTTAAAGCTCAATATATTTTTATAAATTTTTGTGGTTGTTACAACATTTTCTTAAAAACGAAGAGGTTTTTTCGGATCTCCTACACTCTAACCGACACCATTCTCAACCTTAATTTGAGAGACTTAAGGTTCAGCACTATTCTATAAAATATTGTGGTTGTTGTTTTATTTCTTCTATTCATCTATACGATCGCTAAAACAATCTAATGGGCTCAGAGTTATTATTTCGTCCTAGGATCATGTTACCCTAGTTAAAATCTTAACCATATTGTATTTTTATTATGAGTTTCATTCATTTTGCTTTTTAAGTCGTAAAGAAAGAATTAATAACTAAATTAATTAATAACCAAAATAACTAAAGAATTAATAACCAAGAAAGTTTATTTATATAAAATACTAGCGACCCGTCCACGCTTCGCAATGGTGTAACGACTTGTTCCCGAAACCCGGAATTTTGGCTTATTTAAAAAAACTTTTTCTGCATGTTCTTTATTTACAAATTTAAATGAAAAAAAACCTAAAAAATGGTTTAGAAGGAGATAGCGGACAAATATACAAACAGACAGAATTAGCGACTTGGATTTATACTATGTAATGATTTATACCTACTATGTTATGAAGAAGCTTATTTTACACTTGTTTACAAATATATTTAGGTAATGTTTAACATTTATAACAAAATGTTGTTTCCAAATATTTCATACCTACAGTAAATCGAGTCTCGTAAAGAGTTTGAGTAATATCATGTATTGAGTCACTAGTATATGATGTATATAGCTTTCCGCCCTGCGGTTTCACGGTAAGCTAAATAGCTTTTCCCGTGGGAATGAGGCTATTTCCCGAAGTAAAATTATCCTATTTTCTTCCCTGAGTGTCGAACTATCTCTATTCCAAAATCAAGACAATCGGTTCAGCCGTTTTTACGTGAAGCGAACATACCAACAGACAGACATAGGTACACATTTTCACATTTAAAATATTATATTTAGTAAGGATAGACATGAAAAAAATACCTAAAAGATGGCAAAAACCGCATTAAAATCCATTACGTGGTTTATCCACTTACCACGCTATCTCCTTAGCGGACAAACATACTTACAACAGACAAAATTGGATTTATACTATTGTAATGATTAAGTATATGCATTTCGATAATATGCATTCTGTCCTGCATACTTATATCAGCTTGCATACTTATTATAAAACTTAGAAATCAACTTTATCAATCTCAACATAGGCGAACCACAAAGTATGAAACAAATGATTAAATCATTGTAGGATTTGGTTATTTTCGATTTACACTCAATGTTCAACATGTTTTCATAGTTAACTCGCATTTCAAATAATGTATTTAAAATGTTAAGGTTGACAAAAGTAAAAAGTTGTTACAAATTATACATTTATTGTCAATGTGTGTGTAATTTGTAGACCTTACACTCTATAATGGACATATACGTATAGATGTAGATGCGGCGATAAAGATGAAATGCACTTGACAACAGCTAATTTATAAACGTCACCTATCAACTTTGTGCAGCTGATTGTTTTTTTTAATGGCATCACTGGAATTTCGTATGAAAATGTTTATTGTATTAGCGCCATCTAGTTAATTTAGATTTATTTTTTCTACAAAACTAAATTGACCTATTTTAATGACAAATTGCTAGCGCCATCTAACCTTATAAATTGAAATGTATAGCGCCATCTAGATTTATACTACTTTTTTTGATATACGCTACTTTGTATGGCTATTGTCTATCCTTTTACTCCTTCATCCATGTTCAAATTAAGGTTGCGAATGTTGTTGGTTAGAGTGTAGGTAGATCCGAAAAAAACATATTCGTTTTTAAGAAAATGTTTTAACAACCACAATGATTTATAAAAATATATTGAGCTTTAAAACTGTCGCGTTAAGGTTGATATTAAGAAGTAGTAGTAAAATAGTAGTTTATTTACGTTAGTGTGTGTGAATGTGACCACTGGAAGCGTCATTATTGTCTGCCAACTCTGTATGCACTTTTGCAGCTTACCGTACCTACAGTAAGTTTTTTCATACTTGTGGTAACTATGTGGTAGACGCCTTTAATTGCCGTTACTAAAACACCTTTTTTATTTAATTACACAATTTGCGTCAGGTATAATATGATCTTTTTTGAAACAGCTAAATCATTAAGTTTATCCTCCATCAGAAACTTCAGTCAGCGGCGGCCCGTTCCACCTGGGAGGGCTCGACCGGCGTCGTTCCTCTTCGTCTGCCCAAGCACTTACAAGACACCGCGCGCGCCGACTCGGACCTGTCCCACATCGTCGCCCAGCACACGCAGGCTGTGACGTCACACACCACCACCAGCGTCGACACCACCGTGACGTCACACACCAGTGCAGACACTAATGCAGGCTCCAGTGTGGAGGTGAAGGAAGTGACGGCAGAGGTGAAGGACGCAGAGCAAGATGAAGACGAGGACGAGTATGACAACGAGTACGAACACAACGAGGAATATGATTATTATAATGAGGTTCGTTTGTTTCACTTTTTTTGGTGAGGTTTTTTCACGAGACTTCTTTAACATCATTAGAGTTTTTGAGTATTTAGTGGAGTATTACCATTGATAAAAATAACAAAATTGCATCGAAATAGGTAGTAGTCAATTGAATCGTGTTTTTACTCAATGTCTGATATGTGTTAAGAAAGATAAAAAGCCTTTTCCAATAAAACTAACACTGTCTACTGAAATCATAGTCCCTTGTTTCTTTACTGGTCGTTTTTTTATAATCTGTTTTCCCGTCTAGGAGGAAGAAGAGTCGGCGACCTACTATTCCTGCGAGAGCGCGGTGGTGGTGAAGTCCCAGTCCGGGTTCGAGGTGTCGTGCGACCCCGCACTAGTCCAGGTGTCGTTTGATCCGGAGATCTACTCGCCCAAGATACTGATCACGGACCCCGCCACCGGCGAAATACTGGCCGATATGCTGATACACACGGAGACGGAATTCAAGGTGGGTTTGATAACTATAGTGCAGAGTTACTGAGATCGGCTAGCGGCCGAAACCAATATTCTACTATAGTTAAAACCTTGGTAATTGGAAACTGCTAGTTTTGTTTTTATGACCTGTTTCTGTCATTTCCATATCAACAGCTATCTACCATAGTTTATTGAGACGCAAAATCATGGATAATAGTTACTAGAGATGCGCCGAGTAAAACTTTTACCGAGTACCGAGTATTACTCGGTTCAATTTTTTTTTAACCGAGTACTCGGCCGAGTAGCTCGGTTCTATCAAATTCCCAATTTCGCGCGCGTAAACAAGTACTAACGAACACAAGTATATTTAGAAGAAAATTTGTTGGCTAATGGTGGACAGGGCACCAAACAAGGCATCATAATTTACATTTATTAAATTTTAAATATTGATTATTTTTATTACTGTTCCTATAATTTTGTCTCACTAGAACTCATGCATTAGCATAATTTTGATTCAATTATTGAGGATGTCAAAGATTTCCTCAATCAGTACCTATGTTCTGATTAACACTGTTGTTTCAATTATATCTACCTAAATATTGCTTTCAATTATATTGCTTTCTTTAAACAAAGTATATTACTTTTTTGGTACTCGGTACTCGGCATTAGTATACCGAATTACTCGGCCGAGTACCGAGTACCAAAAAACCCGCCGAGTACGCCGAGTACCGAGTTTAAACCGAGTACTCGGCCCATCTCTAAAGTTACCATAGTTACACAAATAACAAGGCGTCAAAGGTTAGCAGAATATTGGTTTCGGCCGTAGGCACAGATCACCCCTAATAGATTCCGCATTAGAGGCAACGACCTATGTTTCGCCACTATGTGATTTAGAACATAGTGCAAGCCACGCCTACATTTTTGGATTTAGTCATGACCAACCGTCAGACACGTACACATCCGTGTCACTCCGTATTTGTGCATAGAAAATTTGTTTTTGTGGAGTTCAACTTGCGTTGGTTTATTTATTGTTAACAAACAAAGGATATCTCTTTCTATCAGTACCAATATATATACGGTCATCTCATTTTCTTAAAGTAGCACGAATTTACCCGAGTAATATTAGAGTTTGAAAGTTATACATCAACGCTGTCGATGTATCGATATTTTTCGTAAAAAGAGGTTGCTTCACTTTTAACCAAATTTTAAACTACATATCGTGTAGTACCCTCTAATGGAGAATGTTACTAGGTATGCCAAATCGCTTGAAATTTCTCAGTAAAGCCTGTATGCATACAAATACACTAGTTTTTGTTGTAATCAAAAATACCCAGTAGTTTTGATTTTATAGGCATTCAAAGTTTCGAAAAATATCGAGTCCCGCTAACAGTCACGTGACCGCTTGTGACGTCTTACCACAACGCGCCAGCGGTGGCGCATATAGCTGGCACAGTATTTTATTTTTTTATTTATTTAACATTTAATGAAAGTATATTTTTTTTGTGTTTTCGGTCGCGTATTAGTAAATATAAATATTATTCGTTATTATACGTTAATAGTAAATATTATTGTATTAATAAATTGGGTATAGGTTTCGAAAAAAGGTAATCGTGTGATCTACCTAAAATAGATGAATTAATGGCTGCGCATTATTTATCAAGAAATAGTGATTTTGTTGCCGCCGAAATGTTTGATATGTTCTAAACTGTTTTATCAAAACAAAATAACCAATATAATAAAAATACTAATGGAAGAATGCAAGTCCAATAGTAGAAGTATGTACTTATCTACCTATCATTATTTTTTTTACGTCAAAGACAACAAATCATGTATTATAGTTTTGTAGCTATAGGTAGGTACGTCCTTCTAATATTATAAATGTGAAAGTTTGTGAGTATGGATGTATGAATGTTTGTTACTCTTACACGTAAAAACTACTGCCCCCCAAGTCAAGTGGCAAGTGATATTTGCGATAGCGAGTGAATAGAAAAAATATGTATGAAACTGTCAAATTACAAGCTTGTCAAAAATTTATTCTATTCACTTGCTATCGCAAATATCACTTGCCACTTGACTTGGGGGGCTGGACGGATTTGGATGAAACATTGCAGTAGGTTACACATCAGAATGACACATAGGGTACTTTTTACCGCGGGAAAACTTCTCATTCCCACGGAAACCGCCTTCTACGCGAACGGAGTCGCGGGCGGCCACTAGTATGTATACAAAGATACCGCTCTTCTAAGTAAATTTAAATAAATACATGCATTGATTTAGTACTAACTAGCTTTAGTTAGCAGCTTCGCCCTCGTTTCCCTTGAGAACTGTACATTTTCCCAGGATTAAAAGAAGCCTATGGATTATTTCAGTCTTCGTCCAGATCCGTTCAGTACTTTTTGTGTGAAAGATAAAAAACACAAACACAATCTTCCGCGTTTATTATATTAATAGGAAGTAGGATACCTATACGATCTAGATGTAGGTAGTTGAACGTTACAGATGCACTTTACCTTTACTATTTTATTTAAGTAATTTAATTTATTTTTTTTTGCAAATGTAGATGATATGAACTAAACCTATTTTATTTATTTGTATTATTACTAACAAATTGTTTAATGGTATTGGTTATGTTCAAGTTAAAAGATTTGGTGATGTATGTATGTATCCTTTGGAACTGTAAAAAACATCTTTTCCAGCGAATTGATAGTTGTATTTTTACATTTAGGCACAACACATGATTTCCTAGTAGTTGGATTAGTCATTTTTAAAAGTATTTAGGTTTAATTTAGACGACAAGTGCGCGCGTCCGCTAGCGTACTGGGTGAGCCAGACCGAGCCAGTTGTGGTGTGACGTCACACCGCCACCGGCAGCCCGCGTCGTGCGGTAGCAACTTATTTTACTTATAAATCGGAAACTAATTGACGCATCGAAATAATTCTTTCACCAGTATTTTTTATTTTTGACAGAGAATACGAAGAGATAATAATCAAAATTTGTTAACATTCTCCATTTCGAATCTAACATTTATAAATTAGAAAGGAAACTCACGCAAACTTAGGCCAAAAAGTTTTGCGGAAATTGTAGATTTCAAACATAAAGTGTAAAAATAAAGATTTACATTTGTAAAAAATGTTTGCTCTCTCATTAAGAGATAAACAAAATATTATCTAGGTTAGACAAAAAACAACCTAATGCCTACTTAAAAAGGCTTCAAAATGTTATAATAGCTTTAGTACTTGCCCCACAGTTTTGGTACCATAGCAATAATAGATAGTTATGAATATAATTTCTAGTTTTTCTGATTTGGGCACAACATTAATAGTCTCATTTATTATAATAAAAAATGAAGGCCAATCAACCAGGTAAATGTAAATCTGTCGATATTTTTATTTAACGATATTTATAATTTATCGATACTTTTATCGAATACTTACATCACTATTTTATCACTATTTGACGGGTGCATCTTAGAACGTTTTTGAATTAGCCAATCAGAATGTCATTACTTCCTCCCCCGCTCTTCAACTTTTGGTAACCCTGATACAACGTAAATGTACGAACATGCGGAATCTATTAGGGGGTGATCTGTGGCCGTAGGCCATTAACAAAGACTTAAAATTAAATCAGTTTGTACGTCGTATGGCCTGCGGTAGTAGCTCGGAATGAGAGGTTTAAATAGCGGAAAATAGTGGATCTGTAGTTTTACTTTAACGGTCATGATAATAATGTATCAGCAACTTCCAATAAAGATCAAAACGAATATGAATTAATCAAAACTCATACTTTATGGTTGATTTATTTTATCATCTCATTTTCTCATTACATTTGAGAGAAGATTGAGAAAACAATTTTACTTTGCATCTAATTATTTATATTTTTAAGAAAGAAATATTTATTATAGTTCAATAAATCATCATCCCAAACTTGATCTGAGAATACACGGAACAGAGAAGTAGATGGAAATGCTATCGCCAAAACTCACACATGGAACTGATAATAAACATAGTCACTACACGTAAACAATTGTTTTTATTGGTCGCATATCCTTAGTGCCAGAATGACCTTATTTCTAAATGCTGCCAAGCAAAAACACACTTTGTCAGTGACGAATAGAGTTTACTTTACTAAAACCCATAATGTATTTACGACCTCCGCAACTTACTTCACGTTCGCGTTGACATACAAAAAATTCAACTAATTTACAATAGGTGGCGTTCCTACATTTAACAATGTAACTTGAACTTTATTACTTGGCAAATAAAGTTCATGTTTACAATTGTTATGTTTTATGTTTCAGCATCTCCACAATAGATGGAAGCAGTGTTACATTAGAATTTGAATTGAACTTTACTGCTTTGAAAATAAAGTCGATATTAGATTAAGAAAACGCAATACGATCACAGCAAAACACAACCGCACACGACAATAAGACAGGTACGACTGAGGTATGGGTTTGCGATCCTCCGCTTACTAATGGCGCGCGTGCCCCGCCTACTTCACACTTCCATCTACTTCTCTGTTCCGTGTGAGAATAAGTCGCACCCCCCATACTCGTGTACAATATTTTGCGTCACACTCAACTAGTTTAATACTCAGATGACAGACGATGTGACGTGCACGTGGTCGGGCGCGGACTACACCACGGGGGACGCCGCGGAGAAGACCGTCACAGTCGCGTTCCCGGACGTCGACACCGCGGCCGGCTTCTACGACAGCTGCGAGGTAAATTCAAACTGCCTATAGTGTTTAAACGCTTGTGGACGAAGAGAAGACCGTCACAGTCGCGTTCCCGGACGTCGACACCGCGGCCGGCTTCTACGACAGCTGCGAGGTAAATTCAAACTGCCTATAGTTCTATACGCTTGTGGACGAGGAGAAGACCGTCACAGTCGCGTTCCCGGACGTCGACACCGCGGCCGGCTTCTACGACAGCTGCGAGGTAAATTCAAACTGCCTATAGTTCTATACGCTTGTGGACGAGGAGAAGACCGTCACAGTCGCGTTCCCGGACGTCGACACCGCGGCCGGCTTCTACGACAGCTGCGAGGTAAATTCAAACTGCCTATAGTGTTTAAACGCTTGTGGACGAAGAGAAGACCGTCACAGTCGCGTTCCCGGACGTCGACACCGCGGCCGGCTTCTACGACAGCTGCGAGGTAAATTCAAACTGCCTATAGTTCTATACGCTTGTGGACGAGGAGAAGACCGTCACAGTCGCGTTCCCGGACGTAGACACCGCGGCCGGCTTCTACGACAGCTGCGAGGTAAATTCAAACTGCCTATAGTTCTTATACGCTTGTGGACGAGGAGAAGACCGTCACAGTCGCGTTCCCGGACGTAGACACCGCGGCCGGCTTCTACGACAGCTGCGAGGTAAATTCAAACTGCCTATAGTTCTATACGCTTGTGGACGAGGAGAAGACCGTCACAGTCGCGTTCCCGGACGTAGACACCGCGGCCGGCTTCTACGACAGCTGCGAGGTAAATTCAAACTGCCTATAGTGTTTATACGCTTGTGGACGATGAGAAGACCGTCACAGTCGCGTTCCCGGACGTAGACACCGCGGCCGGCTTCTACGACAGCTGCGAGGTAAATTCAAACTGCCTATAGTTCTATACGCTTGTGGACGAGGAGAAGACCGTCACAGTCGCGTTCCCGGACGTAGACACCGCGGCCGGCTTCTACGACAGCTGCGAGGTAAATTCAAACTGCCTATAGTGTTTAAACGCTTGTGGACGAAGAGAAGACCGTCACAGTCGCGTTCCCGGACGTCGACACCGCGGCCGGCTTCTACGACAGCTGCGAGGTAAATTCAAACTGCCTATAGTTCTATACGCTTGTGGACGAGGAGAAGACCGTCACAGTCGCGTTCCCGGACGTAGACACCGCGGCCGGCTTCTACGACAGCTGCGAGGTAAATTCAAACTGCCTATAGTGTTTATACGCTTGTGGACGATGAGAAGACCGTCACAGTCGCGTTCCCGGACGTAGACACCGCGGCCGGCTTCTACGACAGCTGCGAGGTAAATTCAAACTGCCTATAGTTCTATACGCTTGTGGACGAGGAGAAGACCGTCACAGTCGCGTTCCCGGACGTAGACACCGCGGCCGGCTTCTACGACAGCTGCGAGGTAAATTCAAACTGCCTATAGTTCTATACGCTTGTGGACGAGGAGAAGACCGTCACAGTCGCGTTCCCGGACGTAGACACCGCGGCCGGCTTCTACGACAGCTGCGAGGTAAATTCAAACTGCCTATAGTGTTTATACGCTTGTGGACGATGAGAAGACCGTCACAGTCGCGTTCCCGGACGTAGACACCGCGGCCGGCTTCTACAACGCTTACTAGGGTTGTAACATTATGTGCACAATGTTTTTTTACGCTTTCGATCGGATGAATCACCCGGTGTAGTACTGCCATGTTGTTTGATATAACTTTAGGTAAAGGTTTTAAGAATTTTATTCTTATAAGAAAACTACCGTTCACTCTTAGTTTCATAGAACATAATTGGGTAGTATGTGAATATAATCGTACTTTTAGATTCTTAGATGTAAAACACTTACACTCTTTTTGGATCTTTTATTATGTTTATGCATGGACAATTGCTAAAGAGTTGTGGAATATAAAAAATAACAGGTTACCTTATAACTTTATTTTTTATAACAATACTTACAGGAATGGTTTCCTAATTAATTATATTATTACTAGTGGACGCCCGCAACTCCGTTCGCGTGGAAGTCGGTTTCCCGTGGGAATGAGAAGTTTTCCCGCGGTAAAAAGTACCCTATGTCCTTTCCCAAGTTCAGTTCTTCCTTCATACCAAATTTCATCAAAATCGGTTCAGTGGTTTAGGCGTGAAAGCGTAACAGACAGACAGACAGACAGACAGTAACTTTCGCATTTATAATATTAGTAGGGATTTTTTTCAAAAATGCCTTGTGGTCGTTTTTTGCTAACAGTGCTGAAGACAATCGTTTTTTTGTCTATTCAATGTAAGTACTAAATTAGTGTTAATTTTGTTGCAGACAAGCAAAATGGCGACATATTCTTCAACAGATCCGTAATCGTAGAAGTTTAAACACAATACTAGTTTTATGAAATCTTGTTTTAATTTAATAGTGTATAAGTATTTCAATTTAACATTTTAATTTCGTAAATAAATATGTTCTTTGTTAGGTACTGTTTTATAAGCCGGATCTCATTAAAACATCAACTGGAATTAAAATTATGGTATTAGAGTTATGACTGCTTTATTATAAATAAACAAAAATCTTGTAGGGTTACCACAGAAAAAATCACAGATGAAAATTATGATTTGCACAGACATCATTTGCGTTTGTCATTAGTGTTGCATGTTTTGTATCAATAAATATACCTTAACTAAATCAATGTTCATCGCAATCATATTTTAGGGTCCTTAAGTAGGTATTTCAAAATATTGTTTTTTATTTTTCATTATCTGTAAGAAGGTCTAACCAACCCCAGTGCCAAGTATCGTATATTAAACTTATTGACATGTTTGTTATAAAATTGCTTAGTTGGTTAGCACTTCTTGCTTCCAGTGATTAGTTTCATGTGATATGTTACGAAATTCATATTGAATGTTTGTTTTCATTATTAGACTGTGTTGTGTATTTAAAAGTGGCCAAGCCAAAATGTGATTAAAAATAATTTACATGAAATGTATGAATTTCGTAATCACTAGACACCTAATTATTCTATGTAGTTACGATTTAAATAATTTGTATATAATTGAAATGAGAAAAGTAAGGTTGATTGTTTCTTGTTTTTATTTTTTTATTGTGGACGACTTAAGTCAAATTGTTTTTAAACGTTTCTTTTCTCATTTCAGTTATTGTGACGTGAAAGTTTAATGAATAATCAGTAAAATAAACATGTAACTTCAAAACTTTGTTTCTTTTACTACAAATAGGAACCAATATTTATTATTCACAAAAAACGAACTTAAAAGTTAATATTGATATTTTCTTTTAAAATATTAATTATTCAGTCTGCCCTAACGAGCTGTATGGCCAAATGTTTTATGCGTGATTTGCACTTAGTTAAACTTTGAAGCACAACTGAAATACCCTATCATTCACAATCGAGTTCCACTCGACACTTGTAACGTTTATCAGTCACGCCCATTTTATTAAGTACTAAATTATTGTTTCACCTGAATAGTCTTCGTCAATTATTTCACTTTTGATATTAGTTTCAAATTCTATACAGTTTCTGGCAGGTTGCTGCTGAACTGACAACTGTTCCTCTGCGTCGATTATAACTGCGAACAGTTTTTTCTTCACTTGGGTTTGCATCCAGTGCGGCATTTCCCTCGTAGTGTCGAGCATACTTTTAAAGAAGGACTCCAATGCGTCTGTTTTCTCTGCAGGTCTTGTTTTTTTTATAACTTCGTCTCTTATTTCCGGCGCATCGCGTTTCAGTGATCGCGAGACTGTTGATTCCGCTGCTTCAGTTGTAGATACATCGGGATCGGCACTCTTACCTTCCGAGGGGTTGATCTCAATATGTTCTGTGACTCGATACTTCATGAATGGTTCAAGAAACTGCATAGCTTTCGCAAACTTCCATGTTGTTATTTGTGCTGGCAGTAACTTATTTTTTCCCAATTTGGCTCTCTTTAAAGCGTCCCGGTGATTATCTCGGAGCTTTTTCCATTCCATCTTTGCGATTTGAACTGAAAAATTGAACTTTAATTTTAAATAAATAAATATACAAATACTAAATTCTACACATCTACCCCATTCATGTTACTATAGGTACTTACTTATATTTACCTATCTTATTTCTTTAGTTAGACTACAAGGCATAAGAGCCTATATTAGTTGGTATTTCTTTTTTTAATTCTTACCTACCAATACTATTCAATATTTTAAATTAACCCATCTACATAAAGATTGGCCAAACAATAACAAAAATCAAATGTTAGACCTCGCGACCTTCCTTCAATGGTGAATTTCTGGGTAGGTACCTGCTATTATTATTTAACCGTAAATAAATACTCACTCGTTGGTATACGCTCATTGTTGTAGTTATCGACGACGCGTTGCCATGCTGCGTCTTTTAGCTGTATTTCCCGATACTGTGGGTGCAACGGATTCCATAAGCATGGTTCATCACGAACGCCGTCTATAAAAGTTTTCATTATCACCATTAAATAATTTCTCAGTTGTTTATTGTTTGCGCACGGACTGCTAGAGCGATACGATCGAACGGAGCACCGTCCCGGCTCTGGCGGCCTCGCGCGTGCTCGCACCGCACGCCCCGGACTCCCCTCCCCGCTATTCCGGTCCGCTTGCTTCACTAAAAACGTGTTTCATTTCACTGAGTCGCCCAGCTGCCTCACGCAGGAAAGTAATAACTCGTTCAGCTTCGTAGTTCAAGAAAACCGGTTTTGTACTAACTTCTCGGGTTGAATAGCTTAAATGATTCGTATTGAATCGGACATAAAGATAAAAAGTTGCGTTTGTCGAGTTGATATTTAGGTAGGATTTGTTGTGTTTGTATTTTATTAAAGCGTAACTCCACCGGGTTCTGCATTGAGGGTTTGGTGTTGATTTCTATTGAACTACTACTTGTACGTAGGTATTAAAAAAATATATTAAATAATTATTGGCAGACATACAAAACATACTTATTTGAGGTACTAAGTATGAAGAACCTACCTTCTTATGTTTGGCTTAAGTAAGGCAACCTTACCTACTTGGTTTAGTCTTAATCACTTTTTAGTAAATGGAAGTCTTTGCTGAATAAAAATGATAGATATGGCACCTTTTTCAAAACTAGTGAATTTTTTTTTTTGCCTTACGGGCAAAAATGGTGCGTTGTTGGAATCTTAGTAGGTACTTACCTACTCATAAGGATGAATTAAAAACTTGTATGGTTGACATATGGTTTTTAACGATCATAATTATTTGCAAGCACAGATTGCCTACGATGGCAAACAAATAAAAATTGTCAGCTTGTAACCTTAGCTTGTAACTAACTTCAATTTCTGAACTCGTCAAAAGTGTCATAAGCTTAGCACAAACGACGAATGTCACGAAAAGAGAAAAATGAAACCAATGCTTTTTATGTTGTTTATTTACATAGTAAAAACATCATGCGATTCTGCTAGTGATGATAATCCCAAGGTTGAAGTTAGGGCAGTTTTTATTGACTGTATGTCCGACGTAAGAAATTATTTAATTATCTACCTAAGTATAATGTTTTTCAAAAAGGAATTCTTTTACTTTATCTTATAAGATTTAACAGGACAGTCAAAGTGTGATGTCGGAGAATGAGTTGGCACGTTTTCAACGTCAGGAAATATTTAAACATAACGCACTTCGGGACTGCGAAAAGAAATTAGCTCTTACAATCAAGCTTACAAGTGTGCCGGATGTAAGTTTGTAAAATCCTCTCTCCTATTAACTAAACAGACTAATTTCTAGTTAGACTCGTGCACTAATTGGTGGCCGTTTTAAATGACGTTGATAAACAGTTTCGTTTTTCGAATGCCAATACTTTTTCCAAATTTAGGAAATCTTTACTTAGGTAACCTACCTACGATAATTTTAATGTTATCCAATTTACTAACCTTTTTTCAAAACAGCAAGAACTAGAAGATGAGTTCATACCTATCGAACATGTAATAGAAGGACCTAAGAAGACCCTTGTCCGACTGTTCAATCCATACGTCTTGCGTTTGCGTAGGGAAAAACCACTTGAAGCTTATAAACTTCGAAAAATAGAGGTAAATATTTTTATGCCCGTTAGATTTTTATCGAATACCCACAAGGAATACCTAAGTATAAAGACCATTTAAATGCCGTTCCCACACGGTTCACACACTCAATCTTCCTGAAGTTTGGCTTCAAAAAACCTTAACCAAGCACTAATCTGCGTTGATGTGCCTATTGTGCCTACGCATCGCGCCCCGTAAGAACGCGGTATAAAGAAGACTGCAATTTTAGAACTGTATTAACCTATTTTATATTGTTAAAGGAAGTTCGGGGTGTTTTCATAGAGGAGAGTAATCTAACAAAGAAGGTACCTATCTACTATATAATTGTAAATCAAACTCATCATCCATTATTCCTAAACAATTTATTGGTTACTAACAGCGACGCACACCGAGACACGCATACTTCTGGGAAGATCTCATGTCGGGCTCCGAAGATGTTAATGCTTCCGGCGAAAATTGCGGTTAGTGGCTGCGAGTGAATTTCTTAACATTGATTATTTAATTTACGGTTCTTAAAGTGAATCAAACGGTTGCAGCTATGCTTTCATAACATCAATCAATTATCGTAAACACTTTAAATAAATATTAAAATCTTTTAGTATCTACTAGGTACAACATGATTCTATCTTGCCCTTAAATTAGCAATTATTTTATTGTATTATCTAATTAAGACTATGCATGTCAGTTTAAAACAACATAAATCATTTCTAGTGAGAAAAAATGAGTGCCTGAACGTTACATCGAACAGAAATAAGCGCTCCATCAATTTTCATGATCTAGATTTCTTTAACGATCCTTCGTCACAAGCAGTAAATCAAGAAGCCAACTCTTATACAGAAGAATTGTACCAAACACCTTTAGATCTAAGAAGCAGTCGTGAAAACCCGATTCAAGATCAGGAAATTGACACCAGTTTAGGACTTGAACCGACGATTCGTCACTCATCCAAAGAAAAATTTTCTGTCGATGAATCAAGAAGAGAAGGTGAGAACTCTCGGGAACCACCAGAAAGTGACCGACGATTCGAAGAACCCGAGAGTGGCAAACAGGTTGACTATGATAAGGACAAACGTTTTTCTGATGATAAAAATAAACATGCAACCAATTCAGCTAACATAGTCAAGGGGGCGTTAGCTCAGAAAAAGAAGGAAAGACCACTTATAATATATGAAATAAAAAATTCAGACGTAATGTATAATCTACAAGTTAAACTCTTTGAAAAACTTAGTTCTTCAGGTGGAAAAACAATTTGGAATGATGTTTCTGGAGATATAGCAAGGTACCTTTATCCATTTTTGTAAGGAAAGTAGCTCCAGTTTTCTTATAGATTTTAATGATCTAGGTCGGTACCAATTAAGCACGTATTTACTTTTCAGTGTTAGTTCTTTCCACCCTGAGTGGACAAGTGATGATATGCATGTCAGATATCGTGCAGCTGAGTGGATACAAAAAGATGATTTTAGTTTGCCAGCCAACGCTTTGTTTCTGGTTACTCCTGCAGTAAATGAATTGAACGATTCAAAGGAGTCTCGCCATGGTAAGCAATAAAGTTATGGCCTTTATTATCGTTAGGTATTTTCGACGAACATATCATGAACATATCATCTTGCAATTCAATGCACTTATCTAGTAATTCTCACATAGGGTCTTATGAATCTGAACATTTTGTGGTTGTACCAATGGAAGATATTGTTGAAGTTGAAAATAGTACAGAAGTAACATCATCTCGGGAATTACGGGTATTTACATTTATTTTCATTTTTAACATTAAGTCTTCAAAACATACCTACCTATACTTTAAATTTTAAAAGTTAATATGTTTTTCGCGTTAAAAGTCGAGATAGATATTTTAATAGTAGGTAGGTACGTAACGTTATAATTTTTTAATTTTAGGATCTTCGTAAAGTCCAAGTGCGAGTTTCAAGAGCACAATGGGTGGATGATATAAACAACTTCAAAGTTGTACGCCAGGGCGAGGATAAATATTTGACCCGACCTTACAGACGAATTTACAGAGCCCAAGTGGACGTCGAGGCGCGAGCTGATGAAAACCAACTTATTCGAATTGGGTAGATACCAAACAATATACCTACTAACCAGTATATGTATTAAGACGGTGCTTCCCGTCCTATGGATACATCGTCTAAGACATTCTTAGGACGAAAAGTTATGGAATGAATAGGACTGTAAAATAATTAAAAATCGTATTTCGATTTGAAAGTCTATTTCTTATCATTGTATGGCTACTTAACTCTAGTAATTTAATGTTTTTTAAACAAAAGTTTGAAATTATTGCAGTAAAAAAAACTTTGTAAGTTATGTAGGTACCTAGGGCAGAGCAAGATAGTATAACTAATTTTCCAATTACTTACCTATTTTTTATGTCTTGTCAGAATAGTTTTGCTAATAGGGACAGTAGTAATTTATTCAATATACAACATTGTCATTGTCATCATCATTACATACTTAGTAAGTATAAATCCAAGTCGCTAATTCTATCTGTTTGTAAGTAGGTATATTTCCACATAAACCACTAAACGGATTTTATTGCGGTTTTCGCCATCTTTTAGGGACTTTATTCCTTTAAATTTGTAAGTGTAGTGTACATTTTTTTTAGTTCCACCGGCAGAATTCCTATTGCTGTTACGGATTTTACTGGAAAGAATCGTGTGGCTATTACGACTCAAACAACTAACACTGGATTGGCAGCAGCAGTTTATAGGTAGTTAAGGGATCTTCTTAATTAAAATAACAATTTCTTTTCCTTTAACATCCTCTTCTCTTGACAAAAAAATGTAACATTAGATTGAAATTGTTTGATTGTGCAGGATAGTTACTCGCGATTGCACGCCTGATTTGAATATTCCTAATGAGAAAGAGAAACCAGAAGTGGCAGTGTCGGACCCCATCATGATACCACCGATGCACACGCGGCGTATACGGATGGAAATACCACTTGAATCTTCCTTTACTTCGGGAGTTTGTACTGGTAATATAAGCTTAGAGATATCTTTAATCCGCCTTGCAAGTCATGTGTCGGGTATGGTATGCCAATGATCTAAAAGGTTAAATATTGAAGCGAAAAGGTCGTATCTTAACTAATGTGTTTGGTATATGTATGTTTATATTAACTCCTGTAAAATGATTTTAGTGGCCTTGATGAATGATGGAGACGAAACTGTGGCAATAAGAGAAGTTCCAATTAAAAATGACGATCGATGTTTTTGTGTATGGCACTGTGATTGCGTTTGCTTAGGTACACACATATAACATACCTAAATTGGATAGGTACTCATTTTATGAAAAAGTTTATAGGTACATACTAGCAATGGTTACCTAAGTATTACTTCATACGTTAAAACGTTAAATTATAAAGTAGCGTTCTGGCCTTTAATTTTTATTACTATCAAATCCTACAAGTTCAAAATCTCAAATAACTTATTATCTTCAGGTGACGATCCGAAGTTAATGTGCAAAGAGATGTCGCTGACCATGCAAATGGCTGCAGGTTTAACGAAAAGCGGTTCACATCATCGGCTAGTGCGATCTGCTAAATGCAAAGCTGATATATTTTCTTTGGATATAATAGTCATTATTCTCGGAGTATCCCTTCTTCTTTTGCTATTTGGCAAGTCAAAATAATTCATAAGTTTAAAATAACCCTTTGCTAGGTACTTAGTTAAAGGTAACCCCATAGAGAGGTGCCTCGCTCCTTAAACTTATACCTATTAGCTAAAGTAAGCAAGTAATTTTCTGTCAGAAACTAAATATGTCTCATAAGATAAATAGAAACAAGACATACTTACCTATTTTAACTAACGAAGGCTTAAAGTGCGATCACACTCGTAAATATGGCGGTAAATATCTGATCGCGCTGCTTTATTCACTAACTGCCACGATTAAATTTTATGTGTTTTACAAATTTCAGGATTTTTGAAGGCGTTATTAGGTCTGTGTTGCACATGTGTTGGTTTTTGGGGACTTGATAGAATTATTCAAACCCCGAGAAAGATTAACTATTATTATGAATCCAGTATCCGAGGAAGGGCCGTGCAGTATGATACCGAGGGGTTTCCAATCCATCCCGATTCTGGAAGAAGGGTGCGACAAATTAGTGTGTAGGTTAATTAATAAATTACTTAGGTAATTGTTTGGATTGAGTTGTGATGCAAGGAGTTATATAGATTTATTTTGATTGAATTATTTGTAATACATTTATGTTTTCAGGTCGACGGAATTTTTCCTTAATGTCATATATTTTTTAATCTGGCCTTTTGTGACTATCTGTGATCTTCTAAAGTATTGCGTGATATGTAATGCGAATTGTGCTCGCAGAAAGACCATGCAGAATAGTTCTAAGACCTATTTTAGT
Organism: Emmelina monodactyla; assembly: GCA_916618145.1. Taxonomy (NCBI): domain Eukaryota; kingdom Metazoa; phylum Arthropoda; class Insecta; order Lepidoptera; family Pterophoridae; genus Emmelina; species Emmelina monodactyla. The sequence goes on along the minus strand of OU745304.1, from coordinate 4,761,702 downwards.
TCACATGACATGCAGGTTAGTAATTTTTTATAACAATAATCTTAGCTAGATGCTTGAAGTATTATACATGGGATGGGTGCATAAAATAGTTTCAGTAGGCACGTAAACCATAATGTACGTGTTATTATAGGTAGGTAAGGTACTTAGTGAAATTAAAACCATGCCGTTCTTTACCTACTGTTCATTTCTAGAGTACGCGTAGTCAATGGCGTCGACGTCGTCAAATGGACTCTCGCAAATGGATGACACCAGAGGCAGAACTGCTATCGGGAGACATATGGAACAAAGGTCTTGATATGTACCCTAGGAACGCACCAAATCGAGAAGGATCAGTAAGTCGACGTTTTATATGGTTGGTTTCCCTACAAAACTCTAATATATCAAATAATAGGTATAAACATCTATTATGTAGGCACTAGGGCTTATACCCAAGCAAACGAAATGATTTATGCAGAAGATGTTGGTAGGTATATCGCGTAGGTAGATGAAGATACAACTACAACTTAATTCCGTGGTTTTAGTGGTTCGGTAATTAACATATTGACGACCCCTGTGGTGCAGCGGTAAATACACCGGACTGCTAAGCGGATCGGGCCAATTTCGTCAAAATGGTTTTTCAAAATTGGCTCGTTTCTGGGAATATCTAAGTTCTCGCCTAGTCCATTGTGTGGTACCTATAGTACAAGCTTTGCTTGGTTTAGGGCCACACAGTTGGTGTGTTAGTCTGGAGATTTACCTATTATTTATATATTTTAGTACCAGATGCTGCATGATGATCAAGGCCAAAAGGAAGACCCAACGTGTGATGCACCTAAGCCTGATGACACTGAATTTGTCCTACTGCAAATGCAGAAAAGTCGTGATTCCCTAGCGGTACCTATGCTCCGTTTTTTGAAAGCTAAAATCACAGAGCTCAAAATAACAAACACCAAGCAAAATGACTTCCTGTACTTGTTAGAGAATTTATTTATCTTCTTTAGATTATTTAATTCCTAATTATCAAATAAATGTATTTTCGGTATCCACCAACATCACCTAATCAGGTAATGAGTTGATACTACTTAGATAAATAATGAATATTTTTTATCATAAACTCTTCATAATTGACACTCTTCCCCACCAAGCAGTACAAAACTTGATAAGTTTTCGTTCTAGGTAGGTAAACTGATTTCTAATGTTTGTTAGTTACCTCCCGAGTGTTTGATTCGAAGAAATTTAGCTATTTAGGCAGGTACCTACTCGCTGAAATTGATTATCATTGAATCAGGATGCCAAAATAGATAGTAACAGTAGTAAGCTTCAACTTTATTTACTTTACGTTATCATGATTATTTACTAGGTTGCTTAATAATTTGTTACAGAGAAGTCAAAAGAAATTTGACGAATCTGCACCAGCTTCACCAAAAGGGCTGAAAATACAAAATCAAATAAAGAGATTTTCTGCTAATTAAATAATAGTAACATCATAGGTATGTGATAATATCGATAGTATAGATTTTTTCCGATTAGATGATACGATACTATAGATAGATAGTATCGATAGCATTGCATTTAGCCGATTGTATTGATCCTTACTATAGATAAAATCGACACTATCGATTATTGTATCGATGGTATGGGCTTTTTTTTTATATTAAAACGATCGATAGCAGAACTATCGATAGTTCGGCAACACGAGTTTGCACGCAAATAGGGCTGCGTTCAGAGCCTACGTACGAGCGCGCTCCAATCGTTCAAAGCCTCAGAATAAAATCTCTTCCAGAACAACCTTTTGATCCGTAGTTTAGAGTGAATTAATAAACACAACAACCATCTCAGGCGCGGGCGATGGTTAATTTTTAATCTGACAGTTCTATACATCAAATTAGTTTGAATTAACATTTTGTAGGAGTGGGTAATATCTGGTTTTAAGATATCGAATCAAAACTATATATCGATGTACGATATCTGATTCCGAAACTATATATTTTTTGAGGCTATATATTGGTGTCTTTGTTAACACCGAATCTATAAAACGATGTTTAGCTAAAACTGGATAATGTATCATAATACGTACGTTGGGTGTATGTATCAGATATTTGTGGTTACTTTTAAATAAAGCAGGTAATTTTTACTTACTTATTTGATATTCTATATCTATAAATCTTGGATATCGAGCGAGCGAGATAACGAACCAAATATCATATTACTACGACGCCATGCAGCAATGTCGCGCTTCAAAGATATATGGTTTTTGATGCATCGATATCGGATATTGCGATATTGATCTAGTATACTTTTCAATATCTATATACGATTTGTATCACCCAGTCCTAACATTTTGACGAAAAAAACGGCGGGAAGTTTCGCGAAGCGCGGGTGTATTTTTTCAGCTGAAAATTTTTAATTTCTTAAATAGAGTGCAATAGGCATGATGACAGATTTTGAAAAACTGTTGTATCATATTCAGAAATATATACTTATTGTAAAAAATATCATATTTCGGAAAAAAAAGCATGATTTATATGAAAAAAATCAATTTAAAATTTTATGTTTAAAATTCCCACCAAAACGCTCCAAAGTGTCATGGCGTCAATTTTGACGTCACTCTTGAGCAGTGTTACCAACTCGAATTTTTATAAATCCTTCCGTACGACTCTAAAAGTTGGTAGTTTCTGACCAAACTCAATTCGAAAAGTAGGTAGATCTACCAACTTCTTTTTTTCAAGATTTAGAAGGAATCTGCACGGTCGTATAATATCTATAACCGATTATTTTAGTAAATATGTATAAATTATTTTTCTGACTATTTTTAAAAAAGCAATAAGAAAAAACTAAATTGTTAATTTTTAGAATAAAAACAAAATAAAAAAAAATCCCATCCCACTAGTTTACCCACTAAATTTGGGGGGAAAACCCCTAAGTTGGGAACCATGCTCAATAGTGACGTCATTCGCTCTGATTGGCGTTCAGAATATCATGGCGGACTGTAGTATTTTGTAGATTTATTTTTTAAAAATATTAATTAATCTCGCTTTAATTATAATAATACCTTGTTATTTTTTAATATTTTATTTACGTTTCATTAGATGGTAGCATAATTTTTGTGTATTTTATTTACAGTCATCATGCCTATTGAGTTGGAAGTTTCATAAAAACTGTATTTAAGTATTTCTTACTTGTATTTATATGTAGTTTGGTAGTTTATTAGTGTTTTTCTTCAAAAATCGGTGAGTTTCAATTTTTCATACTTTTTGGATGTAGTTGCTTGGAGTACCTAAAATGAATGATCCACCAGATCCTGGAGGCGGAAGCCTCCAGGTGGGTTACAATATCGAAATCGAGTCGAGTATGGACACGGACTGTTCATCAAAAATCGAAAGTGGCGCTAAAAAAAGGCGAACACTTAGAACTTCAAAAGTTTGTAAGCACTGCAATAAAAAAAGAAAACGCAATGGAAAAGACGATATCGATGGATGTGCGTGCAAAGATGATTTGCCTTTTCAACGAGACACGACACTAACATGCCCTAAACCAATAGACACAGCAGATTTACCTTTAAAAAATTTACCAATCACTACCACGACACTACCAGAACCTGTAGCGCGTAAACTTTTTGTATATATACAGATCTCGCACCGTACGTCATACATGTTCAGCGTTTAGAGTCTTCTCCTAACAGCGGCACCACCTTTCACCCCATCAATTTTGGCAATTTCTTAAAAAAAAATAACTTTAAAAATATCATTAATGGAAGTGTTAAAAGGCTTGGCCGTAACAGAATGACACTTAGTTTTTCTGATTTTAAAAATGCAAATTTGTTCCTGTCTTCTGAACATTTAAAAAATGAGAATTATAAAGGCATTTATTCCTTCATACAATGTTACCAGAATAGGTATTGTTAAGGGTATTCCTACTGACATGACTTTTGAAGAAATAAAAAATTCAGTTTGCTTACCTATAGGTTGTGGAGAAATTTTAAAATTGCGTAGGTTAAACTATAAGACAACAGTTGATGGTGTGCCAACGTGGAATCCATCACAGTCAGTTGTGTTTACTTTTGACGGTCAAATGCTACCTAAATGTCTATTTATGTTGTATAATACTTTACCTGTTTCACTTTATATATATCCTACCATTCAATGTTACAATTGTTGCCGATATGGTCACACTAAAATGCAGTGTAGGTCTAAACCGCGCTGTTTTAAATGTGGTCAAGAACATCCAGGAGATAGTTGTTCTATTAATGAAAATGAAGTTGTTTGTTGTATGTGTAATGGTTCTCATTTTGCTACAAGTAAAAGCTGTCCAGAATTTGACCGCCAAAAAAAAATCAAAACATACATGGCTGAGAACTGTGTTGCATATACAGAGGCCATCAAGTTTTTCCCAACTGTTAACAAGCCTTACTCTGAAGTTCTTTCTTCAACATTTATTTCTAAACCTAAACCACAATATACATCTAAACCTCAGTATACACCTAAAATAAACAAAACTCCTGAAAATGTATCATATAAAAAAACTGTTTATCTCAAGCCCCGCAGCATTCCTAAACTGGAAAAGGGTTATGACATTGCTGCCCATAACAACATTATTAAAGATTTCAATATGCCCTCAACATCTACTGGAACTTGTCTTATAAATCCACATAAAACATCACACAGCGATCTAATAGAATATTTTAATAATACAATAAATAATTTAAAAAATGTTATTTCTCAATTTTTAGTACATTCACCGTCCAACGTTGCACAATTTAATGACTCTATTGATCATTTAACTTCTGATGATGGATCCCAAGATTCAACATATAATTCAGTGGAACTGCAGAAGCGCAGTAAACAAAAAAAATGAATTAATATACATGGTTAATACATACTCACCATTTATATTTTGTCTTTCTGAAACCTGGCTTATGCCGGGTATGTTTTTTAACCTACCAGGTTTCTCTTGTATAAGAGAAGATAGGCATGATGGATATGGTGGAGCCGCCATACTCATCAAAAATGGCCTTATTTATAAAGAAATAGATATGCCTTCACATAGTGAAGATTTTTCAATTTTAGGTATAATTATAAACAATATGATTTTAATTTCTATATATGTTCCTAGACCTACAACACAAATTTTTACTGAAATCAAAAATATTTTAAGTAGACTATCTCAACCTATTTTAATACTAGGGGACATAAATTGTCAACATCGTGTATGGGGTAGTACATTAACTAATACTAAGGGTAAAAAATTATTTGAACTTATTGATGATTTGAACTTTTGTGTTTTAAACACTGGTGTGCCAACACGACGCACTGCACCTAACGAAAACATAAGTGCAGTTGATCTGTCTATTTGCTCCCCTAGTCTAGCATCTTCTCTAGATTGGTCCCTCTGTCACTCAACTCATGGTAGTGACCATTTTCCAATTTTTATTTCCATGCCCTCATTAACCATTAATATACCTAAACCAAAACCGCGAATGAAATATCGGATTGTACAAAAAGAATGGCCTAATTTTGCAAGTAAAGTCGAAAACAAAGTTCTTAATTTACCAGATATATGTCCTGGGGAGGAAGAGTTATGTTGTAACAAATTAATTGAAGTTTTAAAATCAACAGCCAACGAAGTGTTTCCTTTAAAATCAAACCGAACTAATAAAACTCCCTCACCACCTTGGTGGGATAATGAATGCACTTTAGCTATAAAAAAAAGGAAACAGGCAGAAAAAGATTATGACAAGAATATGACCATTCAAAATTACCGTCATCTTAAAGATGTTACTAAGAAAACTAAACAGCTTTTGAAAACTAAAAAATCTGAAGGCTGGAAATCATTTTGTGCAAGCATTTCGCCTCATACCCCATCATCCATAGTTTGGCAAAACATCAAGAGATTCCGTTCAGCTATTTCTCCACGTAAATTTACTTTGCTACTAAATAATTTGATTGAACCATTTCTTGATAAACTAGCACCACCATATGTGCCTGAAAACAATATAGTTAGTAATTATAGCATTTCTGAATCAAACCCTTCCGATTTATGCAAACCTTTTTCTCTATTTGAACTAAAAGGTGTCCTTAAACATTTAAAAGATTCCTCTCCAGGGGAAGACGGAATACCCTACTCTTTTATTAGCAATTTAAATGATTTTTCTCTTATATATTATTTGGATCTAATAAATACTGTTTTCGAAACTGGTAATATTCCATCAGCCTGGAAAATTCAAACAGTCATTCCAATTTTGAAACCGAACAAACCTCCTTCTGTGTCATCTTCATATCGTCCAATAGTTCTTTCATCAGTTCTTTTAAAAATTTGTGAAAATTTAATTAAAATCCGTTTAGAATGGTTTGTAGAGCATTACAAATTACTAGGAAATAGTCAATATGGATTTCGAAAAGCCAAAAGTACTACCGATAACATTGCATTACTTACAACCGATATAGGTACGTTTAGCTTTCAGTAAAGGACAATCAACAGTCGCTTCTTTCCTTGACTTAAGTTCGGCCTATGATGATGTATTACATCCAATTTTAAAAACTAAGTTGATTGCATTAAAAGTTCCTGCAAAAATAGTTAATTTCATTTTACAGTTAATTTCTGAACGCACCATTAACTTGTTTATTAATGATAATAAATTTAGTCGTAACATATTTCAGGGGTTACCACAGGGCTCGGTATTAAGTCCTCTGCTATATAACATATATACTTATGATCTAGAACAATACGTCAATAATGTAAACATTTTACAATATGCAGACGACTTAGTTTTATATGTTTCAGACAAATCTATAGAAGATGCGACTGTAATTTTAAATAGGGCACTAGTTAAATTAAAACAGTGGCTCCAACTTAACGGATTTCAATTGTCGGCAAATAAAAGTACTGTTATGTTATTCACTCGAAGAAGATTAACGCCCCCTATAAATATTTCATTAGATGATATACCGATTATGTGTAAACCAGAAGTGAAATACCTAGGAGTTATTCTGGACTCAAAACTTTCAGGTCTTCCCCATTGTAAATATATAGCTGAAAAATGTCACAGACGGATAAATATTTTAAGGTGTCTTTCTGGTATCTGGTGGGGAGCACATCCTTTCTGCATGAAGTTACTATATAATGCTATAATAAGAAGTGTCCTAGACTACGGAATTTTTCCTTTAGAGCCTCTCTGTCAGAATGGATTAGTATTGTTAGACAGAATACAATCAAAAGCTCTCAGAATAGTCTGTGGAGCAATGAAAACAACCCCAACAAACGCCTTACAAGTAGAATGTGTGGATCCTCCTTTGTTTTTAAGAAGACAATATCTTTCAGATAGATATATTTATAAATGTGTACAGTTTAAAGGCCATCCAATTGACTAACGTTTGGGGGAAACGTGAAAGAAAATAAAAGATTTTAATCTTTTTCAAAGCTTTATATTCAAAGCATAAAAGTGATTTTAATGTTATGTGCCCACAGTCCGAGCACGAAAATATTGTTACGAGCTGGGGTTCGGGACAGAAATGAAAAATGCCAGACTACGTGTTCCGATATTTATTAACACACTCACTCACTCACTCACAAAACACTCACAAAACACTCACAGTAGTTATGCACAACACAACGCACTGAGATTCGCAGGTTCACTAATCGCACTGTTAGTTCCGTAATCGTAGCCAAAATAAGACTGACAACGCGGCGATGGGCCGCGCTTTTTATACTCAAAACAACAAAAGAAACATTCTCGATTAATCCTAATAAATCGCGAAAGAAGTCAACAAACAGATTATTCCGGAAGGAACACGTTACACAACTTTCGCCCTTATGCGTAAACAATAGAGGCTTTATTGGCTTGCACTCGAACACAATGGTTGTCGTTCAAACGTAGACACATGTAGATAGTTCTCGATCGCGGCGCGTGAGCAGGTAAAAGGTTATGGCGCGTAACACTGCCCCCTCCTTAAGAGATGCTCGTCCCGAGCATCGTCACTGCCATGGTACCGCGCCAAGCGATCCACATGCACCACTTTGGGCGCCCCTCGAGGCCCCTTCCGAATCCGGTACGTGATGTCGTTGATTCTGGTCACCACACGATACGGTCCGTCCCATTTTGCCTGAAGTTTTGGAGACCTTCCTTTGCTGCGGGTTGGATTGTGCAGCCACACCAGTGATCCTTCAGCAAATCCAGGATTGACAATCTTCCGGTCGTAACGGGTCTTCATTTTCTCCGACATTAGCTGTCCAGATTCTCTGACGTGGTCGTGGATGTCATTCAGCTTTTGTCGCAATTCATTTGCGTAATCAGTAATGCTGTTTGGTGTGTCCGGTGGAGTTCCCGTAATTAGATCTGCCGGCAGTCTCAGTTCTCGTCCGAAGTTAGCGAAAGCAGGGGTGACGGTAGTGCTCTCGTGGACTGCGCTGCGGTAAGATAGCAGGAAAGGCTGAATGTGCTTGTCCCAATCCCTTTGCCTGTTTTCTACCACTCTTGCGAGGTATCTCTCCAGGGTTTGGTTGAATCTCTCGACCATTCCGTCAGACTGAGGGTGATACGAGGTAGTCCTGGTCTTGTGGATTCCCAGCACCCGGCAAGCCTCCTGGAATATCTGGGACTCGAAATTTCGTCCCTGATCACTATGGATTTCCAGGGGTACTCCAAAACGGCAGAAGACCTCATTGACCAGTTTATCAGCAACTGTGGTAGCTTCTTGATTAGGAATGGCAAAAACTTCTGGCCACTTGGTAAAGTAATCCATGACCACCATGAAATACTTGTTTCCACTTTCACTCTCCGGGAATGGTCCAGCAATATCCAGGGCTATGCGTTCCCATGGTGCTCCGACGTTGTATAGTTTCAGTGCCCCTCTGCTGCGTGTGTGTGGTCCTTTAACAGCCGCACACCTTGTGCATTTGCGGCACCAGTCCTCCACATCGTCCCGACAGTGCAGCCAGTAAAATCGCTCACGAATCTTTAAAAGGGTCCTTTTCACTCCCAAGTGTCCTCCTGAGCATCCATCGTGATACAGCTGCATAATTTCCGGAACTTTGGCTTTTGGAACAACCATTTGAAGATGACACTGGTCACCTTTTGCATTTTCCCATCTTCGGTGAAGGACTCCATCTTGGACAAGGAGGCTGTCCCATTGCGCCCAATAGCCCTTCATGACTGCGCTTCTTCCAGCGATGTGACTCCATCCAGGTCTAGGCACATTAGCCTCAATCCAATCCAGCACCGGCCCGATGTCGTTATCTTCCTGTTGTGCACGACGTAGTTCTTCCTTCCAGCCACTGTGGATTTCAGTCTTCAGAGCTCGAACTGCCAAAGTCTCTTTAGCCTCTTGTCTGACGCAATGTTTACAGTCATCAGAGCACGGTCTCCTTGAAAGTGCGTCTGCATTCCCATGAGACTTCCCGCTGCGGTGCTGTATTTCAAAGTCAAACTCCTGTAGCTGTTCGATCCATCGTGCTACTTGTCCTTCTGGATTTTTGAATTGCAAAAGCCATTTTAATGCAGCATGATCTGTCCGTAGATAAAATTTGCGTCCCAGCAGGTATTTGTTGAAATGCTGCAAAGTTTTCACAATGGCCAGCAACTCACGCCGCGTAACACAGTAGTTTCTCTCTGGTTTTGATAGCGCTTTGCTGAAATAGGCTATCACAACTTCTCGATCTCCTTTTCTTTGAGATAACACTCCACCAATCCCTGTGTTGCTGGCGTCCGTATCCACGATGAAATCGTTCTTGGTGTCAGGAAAACCAAGAATAGGTGTATTGCAGAGTCGCTTCTTCAGTTTATAGAACGCAGCATCGCAGTCCCCATCCCAACAGAATGTTCGTTTTTCTTCCGTAAGCTTGTGTAAGGGTCTTGCAATATCGGCAAAGTTCGGGACAAACCGCTGATAATAAGAGCACAAGCCCAAAAATGCTCTTACTTCTGTCTTATCTTTCGGGACAGGCCAATCCTTAACTGCTTCGGTTTTCTCTGGATAAGTTTGTACTCCTTCTCGCGATACGATGTGTCCCAAGAACTTCACTTGTCGTTTGAAGAATAAACACTTTTTGGGGCTCAGTTTTAGATTTGCTGCACGTATTTTCAACAGTACTCGGTCCAAGTTTTGTAGGTGGTCTTCAAACGTGCGCCTAACAATGATTATGTCATCGAGATAGACAAGACAGGCGTCTCCAATCAGTCCAGAGAGAACCAGCTCCATTAATCTCTCGAAAGTAGCTGGGGCATTACATAGTCCAAACGGCATTACATTGAAATGCCACAGGCCTTTCCCCGTAGAGAACGCCGTTTTCTCTTTGTCCTTTGGATCTAACTCCACTTGCCAATAGCCGCTCTTCAGGTCAAGGGTGGTGAACCACTTCATCCCCGATAGTGTATCCAACGTGTCATCTATCCGCGGCAGTGGATAGCTGTCCTTTTTTGTCACGTCGTTGAGTCAGCGATAGTCGACGCAGAACCGCATACTGCCGTCCTTCTTCTTGACGAGCACCACAGGAGAACACCACGGACTCGATGAAGGCTCTATAATCCCGTTCTTCATCATCCCCTCGATCGTGGCTTCCACTTCTTTGTCTCGTGCGACCGGCAACCTTCTGGGTCGTTGACGGATGGGCCCTTCATTTCCGGTATTTATCGAGTGCTTCACCAGTCCAGTCTTCCCAATATCGGCGTCACTCGTCAAGAAGATATCCGCGTACTTGAGTAACATCCTCTTGGCTCTTGTCATTTCTTCACTGGACAGGTCTTTGCGGCAGTCGTCCAGCAACGATGAAATATCGTAGGTCGCTGGAACCCGTTTAGTGGATGTTTCACATTTCCGCAGCCAAGCCACCTCATCAAAGGTCCCAATTAACGTTCCCTTCTTCAGGATGTGTTCGTCGTAACTCAGGTTAAGTACGCGCACTGCGGAGCACTTCGATGTTCTCACCAGAGTTCTCGCAACCACCCATGGTTGATTCTTGCTTGCACCTTCCAGTAGCACACATCTATGGTTCCGGTCAGCATTCTGTGGTAGACTCACAGGTACCATGGTTTCCGATCTAGGTGGCAGTACAGTTCTTCTGGTACAGTACACCTTTCCGGACGAGCCACCATCCATGCAGATTTCTTCCGTACCACATATCAGTGTCCCTTGGTTAACATCGATGGTACAGTGAATAGTGATGTTCACGCATGAAATCCAAGCCCAGGATACAGTCATCGACGATGTCTGCCACAATCACTCGATGCCAGAATATCTTCTCTCCTAATCTCATCTTCACTTGTCTCTCGCCTTGAACGGGTATGCGCTGACCGGTTGCTGTTAGAAGTTGTATCCTTTCATTGTTCCAGTAGGTGTCCCCAAAGCAGCGATGAGCAAGTCGGGAACTGACCACAGTACGCGAAGCTCCAGTATCCAGTGTCAGCTTGCACGGCGTCTCATTTATTTCGCCTCGGATGATCAGGCTGTTCCCATCGTGTGCCTGCGAGATGTAGATTTTTGGGGCCTTGTTAGAACCAGCCAGCACTCGCCCCGCAGTCCTGGCGTTTACTCGTTTCCCTGCGGCTGGACATCATCCACCCGCACCTCGTGCTCTCGTCGTTGGTCTAACTTCTTGGGGCAGCTCGACCTTAGGTGTCCCCTGTCCCCACAACCATAGCACCTGGGGGCTAATCTTTTACGTCTCCATTGTGGCACTGGTTGTACCACTTCCCTGATGCGATGGGGTCTTGGGTCTTGGCGTACCGCCTCCACCTCCAACGCGTGAGCCAGCGCCTCCTTGAGGGACTCGTGGTGTCCGAGTCTCACCGCCGCTCGAACCTCCAGGTCCCTGATTCCGTCGACAAATGCCTGGACCAGAAGGCCGTCGACGAGTGAAGGCGCTGACTGGTACGCCTTCCTTACTAGTTTCTCCACCTCCAGGGCCCACTGTTGTAGGTTTTCGGAGGCTCGCTGCGCTCTATCCTTGAGCTGCGCTCGGAAGACATGCTCCAAATGAGCGTCGCCATAGCGGGCCTCCAAGGCCTCCATCAGCTGCTCGTACGACGCATCCGTCCCAAGGGCCTCCAGGACAGTGAGGGCTTGGTCACGCAGGCCCAATGTAAGCGCCGTGAGAGCTTGCTCCTTCGTCCAAGCGTTGGCTTTCACAACGGCCTCAAACTGTTTCCGGTAGGCCGACCACGACGATGTTCCATCAAATGGTGGCACCTTAAAGCCTCTACCCGATGAAGGAGTTACTGCAGGTGCCGTGATCCCATCTGCCACCTTTAGGACGTTGAGGTTCTTTTTGATGTCCGCCAGCTGGGTCTCCGCCGTTGCGATGCGGGTTTCGTGGCACTCGAGCCGTGTTTCGTGGCACTCGAACCGGGTTTCGTGGCCTTCCAGCTTTTCTTTAATAGCGGCGATGTCCTTGCCGATGACAGTGCGCAGATCTTTTATGAGCAGGGTTTGCTCCTCCTGTCGCCGCACCTGGTCTTCTTTGTTGCGCAACATTTGCTCCTCCAGTCGTCGCGCATGTTCTTCCTGACGGCGGGCCTGTTCTTCTTTGTTGCGCAACATTTGCTCCTCCAGTCGTCGCGCATTTTCTTCCTGATGGCGGGCCTGTTCTTCTTTGTTGCGCAACATTTGCTCCTCCAGTCGTCGCGCATGTTCTTCCTGTCGCCGGGCTTGTTCCTCCTGACGGCGAGCCTGTTCCTGTAGCAGCGCCATCAACGCGGCTAGGTCCGATGACGCCGCAGGTGCCGGAGGCTCCGAGGAACCGGCCGCTGCTTCACCAGTGAAGCGCCGATGGTCCGCTTCTTGCTGGCGCTGCTGACTCCTTGTGCGGGCCCTTTCCGCACTCGGCGAAGTAGCGTCTTTCGGCATCACAGGCATTTTTTCCATCCCACTTCTGACACCAATTGTTACGAGCTGGGGTTCGGGACAGAAATGAAAAATGCCAGACTACGTGTTCCGATATTTATTAACACACTCACTCACTCACTCACAAAACACTCACAAAACACTCACAGTAGTTATGCACAACACAACGCACTGAGATTCGCAGGTTCACTAATCGCACTGTTAGTTCCGTAATCGTAGCCAAAATAAGACTGACAACGCGGCGATGGGCCGCGCTTTTTATACTCAAAACAACAAAAGAAACATTCTCGATTAATCCTAATAAATCGCGAAAGAAGTCAACAAACAGATTATTCCGGAAGGAACACGTTACACAACTTTCGCCCTTATGCGTAAACAATAGAGGCTTTATTGGCTTGCACTCGAACACAATGGTTGTCGTTCAAACGTAGACACATGTAGATAGTTCTCGATCGCGGCGCGTGAGCAGGTAAAAGGTTATGGCGCGTAACAATATGACTGAGTCTGGAAGGATGCTGTCAATATCTCATTGTTTCTTCTTTAGAATCTATTTAAATAATATAAAACAATAGCTGCCAGTATTCCAGCCTACATAAGTTTCCTACAAAGTGCTTATGCACATTACATCCCACCGCCTACGAAAAAGATTTTGATACCAATCAAAATCGGCATCACTTCCAGGCACATGTCTTCCTAGCCTACCTAAGTTAGGAAGCTCCGAAGTAAAAGTGATTCGACCCAATAGTTGTAGCTAACAACCAGTCAGGTTAAAATGTGGAGTAAACAAATGAAATGAGAAGATAAATAATTAAACAAGTTAAACTGACCCCATCATGTAAAAACCTAACAAAAATACATGATGTATGGGTGAATCACAGTATGTTAGTCCAAAAACTTCACAAGAACTTAAAAATAGGAATTTTGAAAATAGACGCAAAAAAAACTTAAATATTTCAATCACAATCGTAGTGGTTTAATCATCATGCATCTAGGCAGCATCCAGTAATCATAGCTGCTTAGCTGCATTATCAAATTATCTCTATAGATACATCATTGTCCAAAGTCATCATCTGAAAATTATCAATGTTACATCTCGCTCGACAAAAGACAAAAATAACAATACAAAACACCACATAATGACTCGACATAACAAATGAGAAATATTATTATCGAACAACTACTCCATCATCCACATACCTACACAAAATTCATTTAATCAAATTTACCTACTTCATCAAGATTTTAACAGTCTAAGAAAAACCCTATCTTTACTCAATATGAAGTTTCATAAATTAAATACGTATTTGATTATTAAATCTTTGGGGCAAATAGTGAAAACATTCAAATATTCTCTTATTACATACTTGTGATAACGGTTAATAAAAATCAACAATGATACAACAAACCAATAAATAATCTCTTCACGCTCCCCCTGGAATATGTGCAAATCATCTCTAAATAGAATCAAAGATTCCCTTCTCCAAGATATTCTTGTTAAGAAGTTTTAGATAGAGAATGACAGCGATTCCACACGGCAAAAACTAACTTTCCACATTCTTTTTGTCGTATCATAATCTTCTTTTCGGTAACATCATCCATTTCGAAACATAATAATTATTTAAACTATTTCCGTCACCATTTATAAACATAAACAAACAATACTGACTGACTTGACATAAAAAATTACATGACAGTACTGACAGTTGTTCTTTTTTTACCAATGTCAACATCCATAGACAAAGCAAAAATCTAAAACCCATAATAAGTATTTTTTTTTATGGCAATCGAGCAAGTATTCGTTTCTTAATTCTATTCATCAACTTAATAAAAGACCTAAGATGATACCATATGGAATGTTATTCCATGCGTTACCATTTCTTATACATAACACATACCTTATACCGTTAAGATAAACGAAATATCTTATTTCATCTATAAATAAAAGCTGAAACTACTACACAAAAAATATAATACAAAAATATAATGTGAAAGAATAGTGTACCTACCTACCTATAATACACATGAATAATATTCTAGAAGTTGGGCAAAATATATTACAATCGTAATTTGAACGGTTTCATAGAATTATGATGATATATTAAATTACGAGCAGAAGAACCATTGACTCTTGTAATTAAGTAATTATTATTACTTAAACAACGCACAACTCTATATGGGCCAAAATATAAGCGTGACAGCTTAGAACCAATCCTAGTCGTTTTCCTAGGGTTATATACAAGAACTAAATCTCCAGGTTCATAACGCACAAACTTGACCTTCCTGTCAAACAGTCTCTTCTGACGTGTTTGAACCTTACGTATGTTCTCCAAAGCTTTCGTGATACGCACATTATTCGCAGCAGAACGTGATGTAATATCGAGATCATCCGTTAACAAATTTATATTTACATTGACATCGGACCTTATAAGAGGATCGCGCGCGAACATAACTGAAAATGGAGACAACTGAGTAGAAGACTGTTTAGATACGTTGTATGCATGATTTATGAGCGGTACATACATACACCAATGAGATTGTTGCGAATTCGCATACATAGATAAACCTTGAATCAAAGTTCTGTTATACCGTTCTACAAGACCTATAGTTTGTGGATGCCGTGTAGCGGCTACACACAATGTCGTATCAAAGAAATCGAGTGTTTCTTTGACCATATTCGAAGTGAAAATCGAACCACGGTCCGTCAATACTTGATTAACCGAACCAAACTTACAAAAAACATCATTTACAAGAAAATCACAGATAGACTCGGCTGTCGCCCTAGGAATCGCTTTGCAGATGGCGAACTTAGTCAAATAATCAATACAAACCAAAACATACTTATTCCCTAGTGACGATCTGGTGAATGGACCTAACACATCGATCGCAACTTTGTCAAAAATACGATTTACCGTTATTGGCTGTAACGGCGCAAGGAAATTAACTTTCTTTCTTTCTTGACAATTTTTACAACTAGCTATGTAATCATAAATTTTTTTATCGACGTTTTCGATAAAATATCGCTCACGAAATTTACCTAATGTCTTCGTAAGACCAAAGTGAGCTCCACACCAGGGATCATCATGAATCTCGGACATGACCTCTAAAAATAAACATTCCGGTAGTACAATCCTATCGATAAAATGACCACCCATTTTAATTCTATGATATAACCGACCATTTAATAAATGAAAACCCTTATAATTCCTACTACGACCAGCATTGATTTTACTGACCATATTTACACAAAAATTATCGCGAGACTGTTTAGTATCGATATCGACAATATCGATTTTATACAACTCTAAACCATCAGACATTTGTGGTTGAGTTTTGTCTGAGGAATTGTCCTCTATTAACGGATTCCTACTCATAAAATCTGCCAACACATTTTCCTTTCCCTTACAATATACAATATTAAAATCATACGACTGAATAGCGAGGGCCCACCTAGCCAATCTACCATTCATATCTCTTCTATCTCGCAACCAAACTAAAGCCCTGTGGTCTGTTACCACATCACATTTTAAACCCCATAATAGATGCTCAAAATACTTCAATGACCAAACAAGAGCGAGACATTCTCTCTCGGTGATCGTATATCGCGTTTCGCAGTCAGATAACTTTCGGGAAGCGAAAGCTACTGGGAATAACCTATCAGTTCCCTGTAATAAACACGCGCCCAAAGCATCACCACTCGCATCCACATGCAATCTGGTGGTGATATTAGAATCATTTGAAAAATGTCGTAATAATGGAGGGTTACTGATTAATTTAAATAGAGTATCATAAGATTCCTGTTGCTCTTTAAGCCACTCAAATTTTACGCCTTTCTTTAACAAACGAGTTAAGGGCATCGCGATTGCCGCAAAATTACCAATAAATTTCCTATAATACGAAAATAACCCTAACACAGATTTGACATTTTTGGTGCAGGATGGTACCTTTAATGACTTTATCTTTTCTATATTAGCGTCATCCGGACGAATACCTTCACCCGATATTTTATGACCTATAGTCTGGCCACCGAGAGATTGCGTTTGTGACACATGCCATTAGTGTTGGGGTAAAAAACAACATTGATAAATCATTTTTCAATCAACAGAAAAAAAACTTGCTTATCTTATTTATATTTTATTTATAATAGTTATAAAAATAGTTTTATGTTGTAACGAGTTAAAATCTAGGTAAAATAGTAAAAAACAAAATCGAAACAGTATTGTTTTATTGTAGGAACGTAAATAATTAGATTAAAGACTAGTGGCCGCTCGCGACTCCGTTCGCGTAGAAGTCGGTTTCCCGTGGGAATGCGAAGTTTTCCCGCGGTAAAAAGGTCCCTTTATTCTTATTTTTGGTTCCTAGAACCGCTTTCGCAGCGCACGCAACGGAAGCCCTCAAGGATGAATAATTTTCCCCGTTTTTTTTCCATTTTCCATTATTTCTTCGCTCCTAATAGTTGCAGCGTGATGTTATATCAGGGCCGGATCTAGGGGGGGGCAAGCCGGGGCCCATGCCCCGGGCGGCAAGCTCAGGGGGCGGCCAAATTCATTATTTACAAAAAAATAACATAATAATACCTACTTAACTTTGACCACGGAATAAATAAAAGTTCAATTACAGAACTTTCACTCTTATTTTACTGTGGCCATATCAACTAGACCGATACTCAGGGACAGCACATGGAACATGTGACGTATTATTCGTGTGGCGCCTCTCTAGGCGTATTTCAAAATGCGCACCCGTTCGCGCGCAGGAACGGAAATTATGACAAGGTCATAGATTAATTTGCTGAACAAAAAGCTCGAAAAGTAAATTTTAATTCATAATAATTGCAATTGAATACACCAATTTTATTTTTATTTTTACTATATAACTTTTTATTTTTAATCCTATCCTGTGAAGTGTATAAAATATACAGGGTGTTTGGTGGGTGAGTGCTAGCAACTATTTACTTCCACTTATTATATTGCATTTTGGTTCACGTTTAAGAATTTACAACATTTTTAAGATTTTCCTAAGAAAATCCCCAATTTTTTCATGAAAAGTCAAATATTTTTATATTTACTGTCTGACCAAACAAAAATAATTTTAATTTAAAGTCCAATACTGTCTTGTTCAGATGCAATCATAAATTTATACCAATCATCTCACAAAAAGTTACAGTGGGTTCATAAACTTCGTTGAACCAGTGGGGGTTTTTTTTTATCTCAACTTAGCAATGAAAAAAAAAAAACATTAACGAGTTTGAAAACTTTATTTGCTTTTAGAAACTTCTACAGCTAATATACTTTATATCGATATGCTAAATGTAACTTAAATAGTTAGAAATCTCAACTAAAATAGTAAGTTAGTCCACAAAGACGCCTGGTAAGGAAGGTACGAACACCTTCAACTACATATGTAGGTAAAGAGTTTTGTCTCATTCTAACAAATCTATGCCTATTGTTGTATCTATTTTGTGACCAGGCAACATTTCTCTTATTTGCTATTCTTATGTACTTATAAAATAATGATTTTATTTTCTGACTTACGATACGAATTAATACGGCCACCTAGTTGGGTACGGTCCTCAGTGCATCGTGATCATTTTCAATACACTGTTTCCTTTAGGAGCCTCTCTCTAAGAAGACCTAGCAAGAAACTCGACGGGAGTCGGATCTGATAAGCGATGAAACCAATTTTGTTGAATGTCGCACCTGCCGGTTTGAGAGGTGTATTTATAGGGAAAACTTAAGGCTGTTACCACAATCGTGCGCCGGCTGGAGCAAGCAGATTGTCCCCGACAAAAATCTTTTAACGTTCGAGTTAATTTTTTGGTCGCCTCTTGCGAAAGTCGCAAATAGCAGAATATTCTGCGGCTTTCACCACCAGATGGTTGGGGTGGTGAGGGACGGAGTAAAAGGAACTCCTAGATTCAGTCTCCGTGAACCTGTTCTACATGACTTGCAGCTGGTGAAATGAGATTTGCTAGCATGCGTAAAAGTCACGCTACCGTTGGTCATGACTGGCTGATACGCTTATTTTCAAGCAACATCTTACTCCAACTGTAGAAAAGTGTAGGTCACCGAAAATCTACGCGGCCCGAAGTCAAACGTGTGAGATAGCAGGAGTCCTTAATTCGAGGCAGGAAAGTGAAGGGAGAGTCAAATGAGATAGTATAATTGTTTAAGATTTGTTAGAATGAGACATAAGTTTTTATCTACATAGGTAGTTGAACGGATTTGTACCTTCCTTATCAGCCGTCTTTGAGGACTAAATTACTATTTTAGTCGAGATTTCTAATTATTAATGTTACATTTGTAGCATATCAATATAAAGTGTAGGTATTAACTGAAGAAGTTTTTAAAAGCAAATGAAATTTTCAACTCGTGTTTTTTTATTTTTTTTCATAGCAAAGTTGACATTACATTTTTTTCCCACTGGTTCAACGAAGTTTGTGAATCCACTGTAACCTTTTGTGAGATGATTGGTATAAATTTATGATTGCATCGAAATAAGACAATATTATGCTCTCAATTAAAATTATTTTCGTTTGGTCCGAGAGTAAATTAAAAAAAAATGACTTTTCATGAAAAAACCGGGGTTTTCCATAGGAAAATCTTAAAAGTATTGTAAATTCTTTAACTTGAATCAAAATGCAAATTAATAAGAAGAAGTAAATAGCTAATAGCCTCGCCTATGCACCATTTTCTTTTGGCTACTCACCCAGCAAACACCCTGTATATCTTACGCGTTCATATCTATACATCTGTAAATAAACAGGCATAGCACGGAAAGAACAGCAAATGATGCATTATTTCTGGAAGGGCTATTTGTTAGTGGACATCTGATAACTGAAATTATAAAGATGATAAAGGTAAAAATAAATATTAGTGGTTGGGGGCGGCGTTTTCAGATTTTGCCCCGCCTAAAAAAAATTGAAGATCCGGGGCTGTGTTATATAGCCTAAAGCCTGCCTCGATAAATGGTCTATCCGACACAAAAAGAATTTTTAAATTCGAACCAGTAGTTCCTGAGATTAGTGCGTTCAAACAAACAAACAAACAAACTCTTCAGCTTTATAATATTAGTATAGATACTTGTATAACGTTAATTTTGAAGCTAAGCCCAAGGTCGAAAAGAACTAGCAAGAAAATCCAACTGCTGCCTTTTTACAAACGAAACTCAAAAGCATTGTATTGGCAATAATATGGTATAAGTCTCAGCAC
Source organism: Emmelina monodactyla (assembly GCA_916618145.1). Classification (NCBI taxonomy): domain Eukaryota; kingdom Metazoa; phylum Arthropoda; class Insecta; order Lepidoptera; family Pterophoridae; genus Emmelina; species Emmelina monodactyla. The sequence goes on along the minus strand of OU745304.1, from coordinate 4,741,685 downwards.
CCGATGACCGTACTGCAGAGCCAATTCATCTATTTCATATCGAACATTTGCCGATTTATTTTCTTTCACTAACCGCAATAGTTATGCTTCAAGCATATCCATATTTACGTCGATATCATGTTTTTATAACCAAGCTACTTATTCTGCTTTTTTATTAGAAATTGATTGATAACTTTAAAATTGACTGATATTTTTAGCACATCCCTACGAAAATATGATGTTGTTTACATTTTTAAAAATACATATTTTATCAGTAATTATTACCCTTACAGTAAGCCATCAGTTATAAAATTTAAAATCAGTGTGTTTTAATATCATTTTATTGCTTATTATTTGTTTGTAGGGTCAAAATAGACGACTTTTTTTTGTTTGTTTTCGTAGACGGCCTTTCAAAGTTACCTCGTTATGTCAAACACAATGTGTCAGGAACGCATTCTCTCGGTGGCCGGACAATAATACCGACACTTGATCGTACGCAAAATGACATTTACTGGGTTTCAGGGTCATATTGGCCTCTTTTAGTCTTTGAAGAACCTTCTTCAAAGCGGTGCAAAACTCATCATAGTCCCTACCATACACTAATATATTATCAACGTACACTATAGCGTTCCTATACTTTAAACCACCCAGAACCTTGTCCATAGTGCGTTGAAAAACAGCCCCACTAGTTTTAAGACCAAAAGGAAGAACATTAAATTCAAAAAGACCCGACGGTGTCACAAAGGCAGTTTTATGCTTATCAGCTTCCTTAATAGGAATTTGCCAGTAACCTGAATTTAAGTCCAAGTCTGCAAAGTATTTAGCTTCTGACAGATATGACAATAAATCATCTATGCGCGGTAGCGGATAAGAATCAGTAATAACTTTCTTATTTAACGATCTATAATCAATACAAAAACGCCACGAATCGTCAGGCTTTTTAACTAAAACGACAGGCGACGCATAAGGAGAACGCGATTCGCGAATGATGCCATTCTGCATCATCTCGTCTACCTGTTCGCGAATTATCCGATGCTGCTCATGCGAAGCACGATACGGAGACTTATGGACTGGTGTATCATCAACAGTGTTGATTTCAACCTCCGAAATCGAACACGATCCTATTTGCGTCTTATCAAACGCAAACTGCTCTTCATATTCTGATAAGATTTTAACTAATTTTCCTTTATCATTTCTGGATATTTTATCAGAAATGTCTAGTGTATTCAAACCCCTATTTTTTGAAAATATTTCTCCTACATTCTCGCCCAATGCCGTCTCATTATTTAAAAAAAACAATTTGTCTTGTTTTGACAAGTACGGCAAATGGCATTGTTCTGACAAGTATGGCAAATGGTCATTCTCATCTGCACGCAAAAATGGTATACACAAATTATCTGGAAAAATTAATAGATTTTGCCCAAAATCTATCGAAGTCCTATGAATACTGAAAAAATCGCAACCTAGAATTACATCGGTTGTAATACTTTTTACAACAGCGAACGTATGTTCGAATAAATAATTTGACAAATAAAATTTTATTTTGAGTGAAAGAATAATGTCAAGTAATTTGCCATTCGCAACACGCAATACAGGCACATGAGTAAAGAAACTGAACAGAGACAAAGCTACATACGAATGCGCTGTGACAGGTACATCACTACAAGTGCAACGCGTGTGTGTGCGTGACCACTGGCCGCTTGTCACGTATGAGCCGAAACCGCTTCAAACTAGATCAGCCAGTGGTCAATCTCAGGGCGTGCAGGCGTGACGCGACGCTCGAACGTTGTGCGTGTTTTGTTTTTGTTTTCGAGTTTCTCACATAATACGTAGTAATACTTTTGTTTTAGTATTTAAAAAGTTTTTTTTTAGTATTTAAAAAGTTTATTTTGATCTTCATATTAAAAATGTTAATATTGGTAATGACATATTAGCACGTTTGCAAGATTGTACATTTCATATGCCATGTGAGTGTTTCCCATTGGTTTATTTGAAAAAACTTTATATTAGATTTAGAATTTATCATTCGATTAAAAGACACAACAAATTATTAAAAACCAAAAGTAATAAAAAAAAAATATTTAGAGTATGTAATTTGTAAAAAAAACCTATTTTAATAAAAAATTTGAAAAAAAAGTACATTAATATTTTTAATTTATTCAATTGTGCCAACCCTACCAAAATAGGTATAAATTTTGATAGCTCTTTAGAAGCTTTGTCTCTGTTCAGTTTATTTACTCATGTGATACAGGCTTTTTATTATCTACGCTACTATTTACAATATTATTATGTACAAACTTATCCATATTTTTATAGTAAAAATCTTCCGACATGACCGAAAGACTGGCACCGCTATCCAATAATGCGGACGTGGTGATACCGCACATCTTCACTTCTACATAGGGCGTTGTAGTGGAACCTTGTCTGTCGTCGGTCGCTAGTGTGGTTCCCTGTCCTAGCGCCGCCGAGCATTTGGGTGCTCATTTCGCATGTCTTGAGAAGGTGGCTGTCTATTCCTTAAATTATACCGCTGTTGTGGTTGCGAAAATGGCGGCCTGCTTGTTCCTGCTTCATCACCAGCGCTTCTTCTAGCAGAGTATGAAGCTCCCGTGGGTTGTACATGGCGCTCCGGAACATGTGGAGTTCTTGACGACCATGGTGTAGAAAAGTTATCACTGATTTGACGGGGTGGATGTGTTAACCGCACATTCTGGGCACCGTCACCCCGCGAGTAAGTATGATTGAAGGAACCAGAGTTCCCTAATGTTTGTATCTTGACCGGCAACGCCAATTGTTTTGGTTGTAAATTCAAAATCTCGTCCTCATGCAATGCTGCTTTTTTAAATGCAGTCAAGTCACTAAATACATGTGTTGCATATCGTGTTCTATTATTAAAAGTTAAAGATTTCAAAATTTGTTTTATTATCTTCTCATCTGATGTAATTCCAGCTTTTTTAGCCAACAATGACATTCGGTAGATGAAGTCTACTGTCTTTTCATCATGATTTTGCCGATTTGAATAAAATTGAGCGGCGTAATCCGGATCTGAGGTGAATTCTTGCTTCAAAGCCTCTACTATATCTTCAAAAGTTGAAGTATCATCACTGATGGTGTGAAAATAATTGAGGGCAGGCCCCGATAAATAATTTGAAATTAAAATGGCCTTGGTATTGTCATTCCAGGAATTTAAAGCTGCTAATGCATTGTACTGCTTAATAAAAACATCAATATGAGAAGAAACGCCGTCAAACGTTTCCATGTTGGAATGTGTACCTATAGTGTATTTGTAGGTACTTATCTGTATATTATGCTTCTTGAGTTCCAGTCAATATCCAATATTATTCCAATTTTTCGTAGCGTTTATCAGCGTATAGTAATATTCTTGTATAAGTAGTTGCAGCTGCCCTTGGCTGGACACGCTACCATGTGTCTATCCCTGAAAAGCACTGATTTTACTCGCGACAGTACCCGCGGTACTCGATACGGCGCCTCCACCAACTAACGTTTGGGGGAAACGTGAAAGAAAATAAAAGATTTTAATCTTTTTCAAAGCTTTATATTCAAAGCATAAAAGTGATTTTAATGTTATGTGCCCACAGTCCGAGCACGAAAATATGACTGAGTCTGGAAGGATGCTGTCAATATCTCATTGTTTCTTCTTTAGAATCTATTTAAATAATATAAAACAATAGCTGCCAGTATTCCAGCCTACATAAGTTTCCTACAAAGTGCTTATGCACATTACAAATTGTTAAAAAAATAGAAAAAATAATTAAATTAAATTCTTGTAAAAAACGTTCTTGTTTAGTTACATCTTTCGTTAAGTATCAACAACTAGAAGCTCCTGTTTTCATGATATCCAACCTTCCTTTGTTCGAATTTAAATATGAGACCTTAATATTAAGCCCTAGTATTTTACTTAATATTTCTGTAAGTAAAGGAGATTCTGAAGCTAATTCAAACTTTCTAAATATCATTAATACCAGGTTTGAGAATCATGATTTCATTTTTACTGATGCCTCAAAACTCTCAGTCAATAGCTGTGTTGGCGTTGCAACTTATCATCAACAATACAACATTAAACAACAAATAAAACTTCCACCTGAAACCTCTGTTTTTACCGGTGAATGTTATGGTTTGCTGAAGGCCACTGAATACATCTTATTAGCAAAACTTAAAAAAACAATAATTTTTACAGATTCTTTAAGTTCTCTACAATCTTTATCTAAATTTGCGTTTAAAGATAAATCCAATCTTTCCATCATTTTTTGCATTCGGGATAAGTTGTTTCAATGTTATGAAAGAGGATATGAAGTTACTTTTGCCTGGATACCTGGTCACAGTGGTATTTCAGGTAATGATAAAGTTGATAAATTTGCTAAGGATGCGGTGGAATGTGGTGACCTTGTGCCATATCAAAATTTTAGTCAAGATTTGGTAGCCCTATCCAGGGTTGACCTTCTGAAAAGTTGGAATCACCTCTGGAAGGAGACTTCCAAGACTAAAGGAAAATTTATTTTTAATATTCAACCTTTTATTCCCGCTAAACCATGGTTTTTTAAATTAAAGTTTTGCAAAAGAGCTAATAGTGTCTTGTCTCGTTTGAGATTGGGTCATACTTGTACCCCAAAACACCTTGCAAGAATGAAAATAATTCCATCTGATATTTGTGAATGTGGCACTGACATAGGTGACATGAATCATATCTTTTTTAAATGTCCATTGAACGATCGTACCTCCTTTATGCAGTCCTTGTCCTCACTTGTTCCTTTACCTACATCCATCCCAACTTTGCTATCATCCTCAAACTTATTAGTATATAATACATTGTTTACTTTTATAATATTAAATAATATAAAAATTTAAGTATAATATATAAATCAATTGTACCTATATAGTTATAGTTTGCTCCGCTGGTTATAAAAAAATATATTATATCTTTCTCTACTAGTTTACTAAATTTTTTATTGTATGTATTTTCATTGTATTTGTAATTTGAAATATTTACTTATATGTATTCTAAACCTTCCTAACTCCATTGTATCTTTAATATTGTTCCGATTTCCTGTTTACTTTATTCCTAATTTCCCAAAGTTTTTTTATAAAACCATAACTTGAGATTGGCACAATGTGCAAATGCACCATGGCCATAGAAGAAAAAAAAAAAAAAAAAACATTTTGACGTTCAACGTTCGCAAATTTTGAATTTATTTGTGATCAAGAAGCACGGAACAGAGAAGTAGATGGAAATGCTATACGACAAACTTACGAACCGCTGTCGCCAAAACTCACACATGGAACTGATAATAAACGTAGTCACTACATGTAAACAATTGTTTTTATTGGTATATGCGACCAAGTGCCAGTATGACTTTATTTCTAAATGCTGCCAAGCAAAAACACACCTTGTCAGTGAAAAATAGAGTTTACTTAACTGAAACCCATAATGTATTTACGACCTTCCGCAACTTACTTCACGTTCGCGTTGACATACAAAAAATTCTGTGAGAGTCAGAATGGCGGGTGTACCTTAACAGATTTGAACGAGTCATATGTCAAACTTAGTACCTATAATGTACTATTTGGTACCCATCAAAGAAATTGGTGTACTTCCTTAAGAGCAGAGATATAACCAAATGCGAGTACACCCGCCACATTGACTGTCAGAATGGCGGGTGTACTGGAGAACTGGAGTTCTCGGTTATAGACATGTTGGTGAGTTATTTAAAGCATACCATATTTCTGTACCTTTGGTGTACCTAACATAAAGGAGCACCAAAGAGCAATATTGCTCGATTCCAAAGGAACCCAAGATTTTGGTATTAGAGACTTTGTAGCGACATACATCGCGCTTATCGTCGCCAACATTCTTCCCGGCGGTACGCATTTACACATATGACGCCTAAATACAGGGCCTCAAGTCTGGTATTTTAAGTAAGGGGACTTTTTTATTATCTATAATGAAGTGCTTGTCGATGAAATATAAGCGAATATCATTAAAATTTGGATTTTTTAATAGTTTGATGGCAAAATTTTGTTTTTCGGCATAAATAAACTTTGATTTAAAATTTTAATAAGAGAGGTGAGTGCTTACAAAGTTACAAAAATAGCTGTGTACCTGCTTATAAAATTTGTCGTAGAAGATCTGTGAGTGTTGTAGTATTATAACAATACTAATGTACACGAAGATGTCTCTTAAATATTATTACTGAACGGTCTACAAATTACAAGTTCAAACGATTATTTGAAGGACCATAGCACTTAAACACACGGGAGCGAAAGAGTGTCGCCAGCGTTGCCAGATAGGGGTTTTTTTTGCCATTTTGTTGAAAAATTATGACCCTGGCGAGATTTTAGAGAAATCAATAACTTGGCGAAAAAATTGCCGAAAATAAATTGTGTACACCAAAGGTACAGAAATTTGGTATACTTTAAATAACTCACCAACATGTCTATAACCGAGAACTGGAGATACACCCGCCATTCTTACAGTCAATGTGGCGGGTGAACTCGCATTTGGTTATATCTCTGCTTTTAAGGAGGTACACCAATTTCTTTAATTGGTACCAAATAGTACATCTTAGGTACCTACTAAAGTTTTACATATGACTCGCTCGAATCTGTTAAGGTACACCCGCCATTCTGACACACACAAAATTCAACTTTTTAACAATAGGTGGCGTTCCGACATTTAACAATGTAAGTTGAACTTTATTTCTTGGCAAATAAAGTTCATGTTTGCAATTGTTATGTTTTATGTTACATTAGAATTAGAACAAATATGAATTGAACTTTACTGCTTTAAAAATAAAGTCGATATTAGGTTAATAAAACGCAATACGATCACAGCAAAACACAACCGAACACGACAATAAGACAGCTACGACTGAGGTATGGGTTTGCGAGCCTCCGCTTACTAGTGGCGCGCGTGCCCCGCCTACTTCACACTTCCATCTACTTCTCTGTTCCGTGTCAAGAAGAATTGAATCATTACCAGTAAAAAAGACGAGAAGGATTTTATTAAAATCAAATAAATATGGGTGTGTTACATTTATAATTTGGGGTATTTTTAGTCATTTTGAAATACAAGAATATGTAATATATACCTCGTTTTATCTAGCCAAGTACAGGCTGACGGCGCGCCATGTGTATATTTACCCGAACCATTTGAAGCCACTTTTGTCCCCCTCATAACTTTAAAAATATTGCATATAAAGATGTTAAATATCGATAAATGTGTAGTATACCTTCACTTAGGTACCTATTACATTTATTTAATGTCTCTGTTTTGGTAATTGTTGTTGTTATAGCCTTTGCAATAAGAGCTTAAATTCTTATTTATTTTTCAATATATAATCCTAAGTTATAAGAAGAAATTATAATTAAGTTGTTTTAAAATTAAATATTTAATGTTGATATAAATTAATTACATGACTGACCATTGAACTTAGCTCTTATTTTACATTTATGTTTTTGACGGAATATGTTTATAAGGAATACAAGTATTATAATTGTTTTTAAAAATCTAGCGCTTTGTTTATTAGCGTTCAGAGGCTTAGAACGCGCCTTAGCGCATTTGCATTTGGGCGCTGACAGCAGTTTTGAACCTTAGCATTGAGCGTGCTCTATGTTCTTCTCGCGCTCGATCGAATCGAGCGAGCGTAATCTACGTAATCTCGGAACGCACAGTTGCTGGACGTCTGAGTCTGTCTGTGTCTGACTACAAGTTGTAAATACTGATAATTTTATTCCGCTACTCTAAAAATAAAGTACGAGTGCGGCTTATCTTATCTTCTTGTTAAGTGTAAGAAAGCGTACAAGGTGTTGTCTTATATCACCGGATGATTATGCGTGGTATTATTAGACCATTGTTAAAATTTCGCTTCGTACTGCAAAACAAGACTATACAGTTAAAACATCCTATCACAACGGGTAAGGAAGTTATTGCGTTCAACTACTGTCTATGAATAATACTATCGGTAGCGCTCAATGTAAATAGTATCTGATAGAAACGCGGAAGGTCCTCGATTGAATGAGACCGACGTTGGAAGTGTGCCAAAATTTTATATATTTACACTAGGTACATTTAGACATCGTTGTTTTCAGCATTCATCTGGAGAGCCATGGAAGATAAAGAATCACTAAAAAAGCGCTTGACGCCTTTGCAGTATCATGTCACACAGGAAGCTGGTACAGAAAGACCTTATACAGGTATGTACTTATTATTGTTGTTATCTACATAACAAACACTTTCAAACTAAAAAAAATCTTTTTTGTGACTTCAGGTGCTTTCAATAAATTCTATGAAGAGGGCCTATATGTATGTATAGTCTGTCGTCAAGAATTATTTAGTTCAAAAACCAAGTTTGACTCTGGTTGTGGTTGGCCTGCATTTAATGAAGTCTTAGCTAAGGAAAAAGTCACTTTACATCAGGACACCAGTGCAGGTAATATTAACTATTTTAGTGAAATAAAACAAGCATGATATATTTTTCTCCAAGGATAACATCATACTTAACCTACTAATGTTATGTTTAATCAGTATAAAAGCTTCCTTTTCTTTTGATGTGTAATCATATCTATCATTAATATCATATTAAAAAAATCAAGAATGTCTAAAAATTATGCCATAGAGGTAATAATAAAAAAACTTTATGGTTCACCTAGTTAACTACTGACCTTAACAATTTACCATTAATGGGTAGAAGTATGTTCAATGCCGCTTAACAATAAGGCATTGTTGTTACAATAACACTAATATGGGTGGACTAGTCTGACCTTCTTTCTGTTTTGTGTCATATCCTTTAAATCCTTCCTTGCCTGCTTTTGTTGGGGCTTTTTATTTCTCATTCTTACATTAATTTCGCATATCTATTTGTACATATGGGTATGGGTACATTATCTTCATTGAGCTAATGGTATCATGTTTTATGCACATTTTGATATCACTTACACTAGCTAACCTTCAACCTGTGTAACTTGTTATGTTGCTTCGTGTGAGTTATTACTTAGTATTAATTTAAAGTTAGGTTAATGGTTTGTACCTTTTCATTTATATTTTGAAAGATTTCAATATATTTATGTACCTTTTTAGACCAAGTTAATACACCTATTTTTTCTAGAATTATATCCAAGAAAATAATTCAATACATATTTCCTAAAAACTCCAGGAGTTTGAATTTTGGTGCTAATATATTTTATCTTTTTTTTCTGTCTGTCTTTCCCGTACCTTTGATCACCTTCCAACACAATCCTGACACAACAACAAACGTAAGTCGGGCATCAATTGGTAACCAAATTTATTTTTCTTATAATGAATGAAACCAATGCTTTACATGTGATTACTACACTTACATTTTCTTCAACCACTGCTATTTCACAATTCGCATTGGGTGTTTTTAAATGCTGATGTCAATTATTATTTACAAAAACCATGCTTGACACAAACTTTTACAATTATTGGGCTTCACTATTACACTTTTAAATCATATATTTGTCACCCTAACGTCGTGGAATGCGCATGATAATAATTTGCATTTCCTTTTCCTTCACCAATCACCCTCTCTCCTCTGTTCTCCTGTGGCGGTGGACGACGCCTGGCACGCGACGGGTGCTCATCAATCGGACAATGAAACTCATCACATCATCTACATACATTTGTGCCTTGTAAATAACATTGTGTTGGTGCGCGGACCTCGTGTTAGTTGGAGCAAATATATTACTAGTTTTAACACGGCCAGGTTTGGTGCGTACCGAGGTGAGATGCTCCAAGTGCTCGGCGCACCTGGGACATGTGTTCAATGACGGGCCGGCTCCGACCAAGAAAAGATTTTGTATTAATTCAGCCTCTATGGACTTCATTCCAGCAGAAGAGAGAACGGATTAAGAATAGCACGAAATGTGTCAGTAACTTGTGCCTATTTCCAAATTCGTTAATTATCAAAATGGTACAGAAAATTCAATAAATACCTATTTTTATAAATAAATTATTTAGGTCGTAACTTCCATGTAATATTGATTGGCAACTAATAATAATATTGTTAACTCCATAGTACCCATAGCAGTGTTATCTAGTTTATATGAATGTAATTCACATGTCTAATTAATTATATCATACATTACTTAATATTTTTATACTTATTTGCAAAGTTATTTATACTTTTAAGTTACCGCATACGAGTCATTGTTATTAATATTATTTTTATGTGTATCTATTAAAAAGTGTTATGTTTTAAAGCAGCCTTTTAAAGCTTAATTAAAGTGTTTGATTTGCAACAACGACGATTGGGTAGCTGCTTTGGAATATTATTATATTTCTAAAGCAAATGTTGCCTTTGTACAATAATAAATTAGTAACGCAATACACATCGTGTACTTATTCAACTCAACCTGTGATTTTAGATAGCTCCGTGATGCTTTAGTAGATTATTAGAATCCCTAAGATCGCCTTAAATAGCAAGCAGTCGGTCCTGCTTTTTCCATCGTTAAAATATCTATGAGGGGTTAGCTAGCAACCAAGTTATTTATTGACAGAGATTTGTACCTAAGATGAAATTAATTAATTTTTCAAAACAATGCACAGGATTCAGTAAACCTTAGCTAAGTAACGGACAGCAGTACTTTTTATTACCATACGGATCGATGAACGACAAAAAAATATGCGGACCTCTTAAACAAAGCCGATGGACAAAGTTTAATCTGAATGTTGAAGCAATTTTAATATCGTCTAATTTTGTGTTATGAGCGGTTCTGAATCGCGTTTGTATTGCAACTGAATCATGGCTATGTGGGCGAGGAAACACAGCCAGCAACTGCTTCTGAACTGTACCAATGATGGGGACGCACGACGCTATCTGTACAAAAAAATCACAATCTATTGAGATTGGAAATAAAACTGTTGAAATGAAAGTATATTTTCTTGGTGAGTCTTTTATTATATGTTGTAATTTATACGCACAAGTCGATCATATTGATGGCACTGATGTTCAACCGTCAAAATTAATTAAAAATATTTGACCATTTCTATAATGTCTTGTACAGTACATAATATATCCTATTACATTTATTAATACATTTCAACTTAAGCTACATAATTACATTTACTTTCTCACTTATCTAAATTATCTCAAATTCATCTTTATGATCACATAATACATTCCAAATATTTTTGTTGTAAGATACAGAATAAGATAATCAAGCTCTCTTGAAGTTTGGCTATTTTTTACATTTTCTACATTATTGCACAAATATTTTAATGGGTTGATGCAGTAAGTGCTTTTCTAGTGAATAGGCCATAAAATAAATAGTAAGATAATTATAATATTTTGCAGTTAGGCCTTAATTTGTTCAAATTTGACGTTGCGCTTTCCTAACACTGAATCCCATATATTACCGAGTATGCATGGTCTAGAGTCAACAAAACGATAATTTAGTTGCATCAACCTCAATTCAGCTGTCTACATAGTGTAATTGGTCACTTTATATTGTCAAAAGAGTAAAAAACTACTCGTTACTAATTTGTGTCTTTACAATTTACAAGTAGACAAGCCTCTAGCAAGTCCTTTGACTTCACCATAATCAATCAGTCAACATTTGCACTTTACATTCACACATTTGATAAAATAGCGACTACACCAAAAATACGGAAAAAAACCATAATGAATTCAGCTTCTGTCGGCACAACCTACTATAATAAAGCAGAGAGACAAACGCACTTAATAATTATTTAATTAAATACTTTTTGTTTATTTCTTCGAAAATCAAAAACTTATGTTGCTACTATTGTCGTAATAGTGAAGGAAATGGCAATAAATAATCCAAAAAATATATTTAGTATCAGACTTTGTGCCATGGAGATAGTATAAGTTAATACATACTTTGCTCTGCTAAAATCAAATAATTTCAAAAAATAAACCATAAACTTTTTCAAACTTAATACTAGGTAAATGCTCACTTCTCATGACTAACAATAAGATTAAACCATAAACATCCTAGATATGCTTTTATGGTGTTACAAATTATAAAATGTAACAATTATATTTTTATTACTTGCATAGTTAAAACATTTTCTTTTCCACAACAAAACACCCTAAAAGCACACTAATATAAAAATTGGATAAACATTCAAATCAATTGAAAATTGTAAATAATCTCAACCTTGATTAAAATCAGAAGCAAAATTTAATAAATTAACATCTACATAATATTCATAATCTAATTAGTTAATGCGTCGCAAGCAAACAAGCAGTATGGACACGCAAGTCCTAATAGTAATATAATAAAATATGTAATACATGTCGTAAATTAATTAATACACAAGTACAAGTATAATAATTGTTGAATTTGGCATTATTACCCACGGCGCATGAAATGTTTTGGAATCTCCTCTTAACTGTAATAAACCAATTTATTTCGTCCAGGAACATCCATTCGTCATAAATAAAAACTCTTCGTCAACCTCCAACATTCATCATCACATCATCATCTTCACTAAATGACTGATCTAACTATTCGTTTAATCACTTCAACAGATTGCGTCGTCGTCGACTTTAAAATTTGGATTCCCTTAACTTTATATACACATTCGTAATAAAATTACGTCCATTTTATCTCAGCTCTTCAGTACACTTTATAATCATAACTCATCCAAACAAACAATGAATCTTCAGTAAGTTAAACGGCACCCAAATTTTACAATCGCGAGTATTCGCACTTCTCTATATTGAGGTGTTTCCGCTAAACTGCTATTGACAACTAACTGCTATCATCACAGTAAAGCTGAACTGACACTAATATTACGGAACTACTGTAATCTCTATTTATACAACTTCGCCTAAACATTAACTGCCAGTCTTTGTTCGCAGCTAAATTACAATATAATTCGTACCTAATTCTATGCTATTTCTATACGTGTCCCACAGTTCAATCTCACGAAACACTTCAATAAGAGAATCATGTCGTCACTTGAATAAATATAGTTACTACAGGACTCTACACGAACTAAATTTATTACTGGACTGTCAATTTTATGTAAAAATATCTTCTTCGGCGATCGGCCGATGGCGATACAGTTCCGATGGGATCAAATATAGATTGTACTTGTTAGTACTCCGACCTGGTGTGAGTAGTGTTGTTGGCGGTCCACTAGGCGGCGTGAGGCACGGCGTGGGGGCACGGGGGCACGGGGGCACGGGGCGGGCTGCTAGTGACCCTTGGCCGCCTCCTTCGCCGCCATGATGAGAGGCGTCAGCGACGCCAGCGGCCGCGCCATCTTTAGGAACGGATGCTGCAACAAGCAATACATTTAGTATCATTTTTTATCTCATTTTTTTACCAGACTGACAAACAGTTACCCAAATTAGATAGATTTGAAATATTTAATAAATTGATATAATTGCACATTGCACACTTATATTGGGTTGCTCTTATTTTGTCAGGTTTTTCGAGAAACAAAACCGAAAAATTGATAAAAATAAGGCCGTTATCCTGGTATTGTAAACATAATTATGCTTGATATTTAGGTCTTCATGTTTACCTTTAAAAGCTCTAACGCAGTGGCGCGCCTCTCGACGTCCACTTCTAGGCACTGGTCAAGGAAATCTTGGAATACTGCACTCAACTTCTCCTTGTCTTTAATATCTGGCTTCCCGTTTGTTGCAATTAAATACAATGCTCGTAGAGGATTTTCATTTAAATACGGAGGTTCGCCTTCAATCATTTCAATTGCCATAATACCTAACGACCACACGTCCACCTGTAAGTATATGATTTTATTAGACACGAGAAGATCTAGGAGATTCTTAAAGTTACTTTTCGTGCTAACTTGTAGCAAATGTAATCCTATAACTATTAGCAAATAAACTATTCTCATAAAGTGCGCGAACTGTAGCAATAGTTTTGTAAACAAATTAAGTTAGGTCAGGTTTGCCGCACTGTAAAAAAATATAAAAGTTACATATAAGAAAAGTATAGTATACCATTGGAATAGATACTTACTTTTGGTCCATATTGCTTTCTCGTAACTACTTCTGGTGCCATCCAGTACGGTGTGCCGACCATTGTGGTTCGTTTGTTTTGTTCTGGAGATATTTGTGCACAGAAGCCGAAATCCGCTGTAAAATTATTTTTCGTATAGAAGCCGTAAAGCTTAAATCATAAATTGTATGGGTAATATTGTTTTTCAGGCACCATAAATTTATTCATAAAATCTGTTAGTTATGTATGGTTTCAAAGTGATCACAGAAATATATTTCTTGCATCAATTCCGACAAAATGGCCGAAGTAATTTTTGTCCGCAATATCACTCGATTATAATTTTTTGACAAGCTCAATTGTAAGTTTATGTTCGTTTATATTAACGTATACCTAGGATTTTGTAAAGCTAATTGCATTTAAATGAATATCCCTACTTATATTATAAATGCGAAAGTAACTCTGTCTGTCTGTCTGTCTGCTACGCTTTCACGCCTAAACCACTGAACCGATTTTGATGAAATTTGGTATGAAGAAAGAACTGAACTTGGGAAAGGACATAGCGTACTTTTTACCGCGGGAAAACTTCTCATTCTCACGGGAAACCGACTTCCACGCGAACGGAGTCGCGGGCGGCCACTAGTTGAATAATATACTTAGTGAATACTCACTAAGTTTGACCTGTCCGTCCAGCCCCAGCAGTATGTTGTCTGACTTGATGTCCCGGTGTATGACGTGGTTGGCGTGCAGGAAGTGCAGCGCCTGCAGCACCTCGCGGCAGACGGCGGCGATCTGCCCCTCGTCCATGCAAGTCTCGGTGACCACGTCCGTGAGAGAACCACCGGCTAGGTACTCCATCACCACCCATAGCTCCTGGTGAGATATACAAATACAAAATTAGCAACACTCGACGTAGGGAGGCTAAATATTAAGGTCGGTTAAGATGAGCTTTTTGTGTTAAATCGGCTAATCTTTGGGATATTCAAGTCGATTTTAGATAGAAAAAGTTAAACTTTTTAAAATATCAACCAGATGAGTTTAGGTTCTGAGTCCCTAGCTCAAAACGATTGGGAATTTTTAACCAATATTTTTGAATATTTAACCAATATCCTATTCTTATTTACAAAATATTCAAATGACTGATAAATCAATATAGGCATATATTTCTTACCTCATTTACAAGGTAACTATCTAGGTAGTTGACCACATTGTTGTGTTTGTTCTCCCGCATTACTAAGATCTCGTTGATGATTAGCTCTTTTTTGGGTTGTTGTCCGAGATTCATTTGCTTTATTGCCACTTCCATACCTGTCGACGTTTCGATCGCCGTATACACTGTTCCTGACGCTCTGTGAAAGATAATTAAAAGTTTAGAAATAGAGGAAACGTCTGATCCATATTATTGTTACAAAAAGGCAGTTTGTGATTATAATATTATATAATATACTTAAAATGTATCTACTGAAGCTATTTTAAAAAGCTTTCACTACTTGAAAGTTTAGTGAACAGAGTGACCACATATAAACACAGGCTACTTTTATGAAGGCAAACATTCTGAAGGTTGGTGTAATATGAATTAGCAACTTACCCTTGTCCAATTTTCTCCATTTTAGTATACTTTCTATTAGGATCGCCCACACTAACGATTGTCCTTAATTTTTCTAATATTTCTTCATCAGTCATTTTCTTCTTTCTCTGTTGTTGGCCTGTTGCTCTCCTGCTTAAAAAGTATATTTTAAAGTCAGCAGATTTAAACATTTAAGCTAGGTGGTTAAATAAAGTGAATGTTTTTTTCGAATTCGAACGAAATTGTGATTTTTTTTTAAGATTGGAGCGAAAAGAAACACTTCGCTTCTTTCAGAAAGTTTCGAATGTATGTTATAGAAAATAATAACAAATATCGATCAATAAATAAATATCGCTACTAAATGTAAGGCCAACACTAGGCCAATCTTCCACAAACAATGTTTTAGTATGAGTAAGTTAAAATGTATGTATACTTACGGAGTGTCGGGCGCGGGTGCTCCGTTGGCGGGCGGCGGCGCGGGCGCGGGGTTCTTGTTCCGATCCAGCGCGCCGCCCACCTCCGTCCTACATACCTACATAATACACACACATTACATTATTGTAGAATCTAAGTAGAACGGTAACATAGGGGTTTCTTGACGACTCGGGAGATTCCCATAAAAGAAACACCGACCGCGACGATCACATTATTCTACTCATTTTTTTATAGTACATAACTTTTTTTTACAGAATGGTAGCTTAATCAAAACTCTTGTCTAAGAAGCCGGTCGGTAATAAAAATCCATTTCCTTTGGCCCTACTTGTGTGCAACATTCTAGTCATAACTTTAATGTACTATGAGTAAAATAAATACTGTAATGAAAAACGGCCAAGAGTTTTGAAGAATAGGCGTTTTAAATAGGCATTGTTTACTGTAGTCAACTTACATTTGAATAATCGCCAATTTTTGGTAACTCTCAAGTATAACTCAACTTCAAACTCTCACTTCAAACTCCTTCGTGATAATCACACTAAACTTACCGAGGTAGTGGTGATAGATATCGGCAGCGGCGCGTGCACCGGCGACGCGGGCGCCGGCCGCGGCGGCGGCTCTTGCTCCTCGATCGGCTTCGTGTACTGACACACACAGTTAGTTACTAACTACGTACTGGGGCCGATTCAGACATCATACTCTCTGTGAGTAAACTTTGAATATTGCTGGCACTTACGCAGTAATAGGGTAAGAGGGGGATGGGTAGTAAGACTCAACAAGTTAGAAGTGCTTGTCTTGGGAAAACAGCGCGAGTAAATTTCGACTAGTCTTCGGCGTGTTAATTAAAAATAATGTTACAGTTAATTGGACTAAGTTTGTTATGTCATGTGTTGTGATGGCAATATTTTCAGTTTAATATAAAAAGAGATTTTAGAATCGGGACCAATATCTAACAGTGTTTAATACATTTAAAGAAAAGAAAGTTTCAATAGTAAAGTTAAACACAAAACTAAATACTGTGAATCAATCTATGTATACTTACAATGCTCTTAGTTCGTTCTGGTCTTGAGGGTGGTGGTGGTGGGGGCTCCGGGTGCTCCGTGTCGGTCGGCGTCGACGATGAAGGACTACTTGACGACACTCGGGACACTGAGGAACCTACAAAACACCGATTATAATAATTCTCCTATATATAGCTATAAGCGTAGTTGTTCACAGACAACTTCAAAAAAGGAGAGTGTTATTAATTTGACTATTATATTTTTATGTTTATAATCTCAGAACTTTTAACTGGATGAACCGATTTTGATGATTATTTTTTTATTTGAAAGATGGTGATTTTGTCCAGTTCTGACATAGCATTCCTAGGGAAACCATATACAACTTAAATTGGCATTAACTATGTGCATGGCAAATGGACGAATAACTTTAGTTTATATTTGAAGTCGGTTTTTTGCTAAAAATCATAAAAAGATTGCTACCTGAATGTGTTGTGTGCATTTGCGCTGACGTCATATACTTGGAAGGCGGGGGCTGTGTTGCGGAGGCATCGTACCATTTCAACACATCTAAGACTGCCTGGGGGTTATTCTTTTGTTCCTGTTTGCTAATGTTTGACGCCATGAGCAGCCGCGCCCATGCTTCTGGCATACCCTGAGTAGAAAATGACATGTTATAAATCCAAACTTACTATGTACTACATGTAATCACTACAATAAAAGCTTATTTTTCATAATCATTACAAGTTCTTAAGGGTCTTTTAATTTAATGACATAATGATTAATTATTTACTGTAAATTGTTATTTGCAGTGCAAATTGTGCTTGATACAATGACATGCAATAATGCTTAATATAGGTAAGATACCTAGTAATACTTTATTTAGTATTAAATAAATGTAATAATTTTAGTAGCACAATTAGGCCCAATTGCAGGGAATGTTTTAACCTCGGGTAAGCTAACTCAGATTTAAATGGCGCCACCATCGATTGTAATAAGAAGTAGCTACAATCGATGGTGGCGCCATTTAAACCTGAGTCAGCTAACCCGAAGCTAACCCGAGGTTAAAGCGTTCCCTGCAATTGGGCCTTAGGAAGGAAAATTGGGTGCACTAAACAGGATAATTAAAGAAGTTTTATTTAAGCTTTATTTTATTTTTTTATGAAGAAAGGAAAATGTTTTATCTCAAAGGACCTCTTGATTTTATTTATATAAATTATTATAATAAACATGCACAAACAAAGACCCAGCAAAGATAGTTTTTTTCAAACTAACAATTATATTTTAACAAGTAAAAAGCAAAACCATCTAATTAGCAAACAAGACTAATTCCACAATATTGTCAGCGATTACTTACTGTCATAGGCAGCTTGAAACAAAAGCGATTACATATGGAACTTGATTTTAATTATGTTAGGTACTTATAACATTGCAAATACTTTTAGTTAATTTCTACATAGGTAAAGGTATTTTAAATAAATAAATCCTATTTTTAAACTAAACAAAACTAAAGATTGCTTTACCAATTCATATAGTACAGGGATATTATTGTTTCTAAAGTTACATCCACTAAGTATAAACATGCTTTCATGATACCCAGGATTGAAGTATCTAAATATAACCTAACTAGTCATATTCCTTGTGAGATGGTGTCTACACACCAAATGACTGTATTTAACTTTAGTTTACTTAATAATATTGTTCCATTTAAAAAATATTTAACCTATATAAAAAAAATATAAGTTATGTGTTTGTTATTTAGGTAATCTTGTTAAAAACTATAGGTTCCACTTTAAATAGCAAATAAACAGTTAATTTTGGTATTATTAATGCCACTTAGGACACAGATATGGCAAGCTATGAAGCAATAAGGCAAGTGCAGACGCACAAAGCACTGTTGCTTTAAATACTGACATAGAAGGGGTGATGATTGACATATAATTAAAATTGATAACTTAGGAAGACAATTGTAATATAATGTATAGATGAATAAAATTAATAGAATGCAAAATACAAAACAACTTAAATATATATTTGGTAACACCTTGGCATCACCCCTTATGTGTCATGGGTTTTTCCAATGGATACCAATTTGCAACATCACAAATGAAATGCTTTTTGTGCCGGTGCAGATGCATTTATCAAAGTTTTACTTACTGTGAACTCTCCAGTGACCGCATCAAAGCCAACATGAACAGTATGTTCAAAATTTGTTGGATAACTTATGTTAGGCTTATTGTCATTGTGTGCAGCGCTTTTAGATCCTTTGATTTTGGCTTTTAATGTTTTCTTTTTTCTATCTCCAGCATCATCAGGTTCTGGAAATAAATGTTTATTTACTTATTTTATGATTTATAACACTATTAAAATCCAAATTATAAAAAGTAAAGTAGGTGCCTTTAGGAAGTGGTCTCATATCTACAGAAGCCACCGAATCCACTCGATCAGTGGCTCGGTTGCTGGTCAGGCGCACTGGAGGCGCCGGCGGTTTGTCTTCGTCGCTCGACATCTTGCTCCAGTTCTCGCCGTTCTAAAAACAAAGCATATTTATTTTTTTACCATTATATGTAACATGTAACATGCATTCCTCATATTCCTCATACTTAAAGAGCCACAATGATAGTATGAGTAATGTTGTATGATGCGATAATAATCACAAAGGCACTTTTGCGTAAATCCAGTTAAAACATTTATCTGATGAAATGGCATTAGCAAGAAAGGTTTCTAAAAGTATCCTTGTTTCTGAGATAACTATAAAAAGTGGTAGACGCGCCCCACAAATGCAAACCTTAGTCAAACAGAATCATGATGGAAATGTGAAGTTCAGGTTTACCTGGAAAACTTATTTCGATCTTGCTTGATAAAATTAGGTTGTTCTTAGGATAAGCTCATAATATGTTCTGTTTATTTTTAACACCCAACAAATACAGAAAAAGTAAAATAACAATCACAAGACGAAAACGAAATGAAAGCTGTACAGCGATGACTACTCTCCGCCATTAATTCTTGAGACAGGCTATAAATATTTTGTCTCTGGGTCTTTTGTTTTCTGTTTACCTACTTATAATATTACGAGAAGTTTATTTATTTGTCATTTATTTAATTTAGAACAAATCAAAATGAAAATTTTTAAATTTATCGTTACTTTATACCAACTCATATTTTTACAGACTATAAATTACTTTTTCAAATAAATAAGAAAACTTAAAAATACATAATTTTACTTTATGGACATCAAAGTCGAAGTCAACTCACCCTGAGAATCCTTGTGTCAATCAAGGATTCAGTCACTAAGACCCAACTAAGACCAAAGGAATTTCACGACACTTTGGTACTTTCTAAAAGGTTCAATCAGGAACAGTACGTTCAATATCGTTCTGATATTGAACGTACTGTTCAATATCGTTCCGATTTACCTGATTGAATTTCATTGTTAATAAATATTCTCGTAAGGTCATACTTTGGCTTTTCAACAAGCTCAGCGAGACCTTAGCAAACAGTCTGGATCACATTTTGAAGGTCTCATTTTGAATGGCATAACAAAGCTTGCTATGATATCACAAGCCCTTAAAGCGAGACCTACACAGCTTTGTTCGAGTTTATCGTATCATGACATCTTATTTCGAATGACATAACGAAGTTAGCGTATAACCATTAAGTGTGTGTGAGTTAAGATAATGGGTC
This sequence comes from Emmelina monodactyla, assembly GCA_916618145.1. Classification (NCBI taxonomy): domain Eukaryota; kingdom Metazoa; phylum Arthropoda; class Insecta; order Lepidoptera; family Pterophoridae; genus Emmelina; species Emmelina monodactyla. Next base: position 4,721,054 of record OU745304.1, on the reverse strand, counting down.
TAAGCAGTGTTTCCACATCTACCAAGTTTTAGGTAGATCTACCAACTTTGCCCTCAGTCTACCTGTCTACCAACCAAAGCCTCAAATCCTATTTTTCAAAATTTCCTAATCTGTTCTTTTATTTTCTTATTTTCTTTTTTATTACATGTCAATGTAAATAATTGTATTTATGATTAACTTCATTACTAGTAAAAAAAAATTTTAACTCCAGATTGAAAACATTTTTTTTCTTACTGAAGGATGAGGCGGCTTTGTGAACACTTACGATTAACAGTTAACATTGACACTTCAGTCTTCAGTACCGCGTAAACATCAAAAATTGAGTTGAATTGTGATATTATTATTTGGTTTTGTCTAATGTATTTTTTATAAAAAAAACTCATTATATTAAGGTGGTAGATCTACCTATTTTTAATCTTGGATTCTACCAACATCTACCGATTTTCGGCACTTATTCAACAAATTTTCTAAAATTAGGGTTGGCAGCACTGGGTCTAAGTTACTAGAGATTGAACGTGTTTAATCAATCAATTTATTTTTCCCATCCCGTCTCTCTTCATTCAATAATGTCATCATCGTCACCCGTCGCAAAATTGCGATTGTTTTGTTTTTAAAATATTTGTACTTATTTTTAAAAGCGTTGAATTCGTAATTGATATATTTTCTTTCCTAATTTGGCTTAAAATGATAAAGAAAACCCTTTGATGATGGCGACACCACAAGAAATGGTGAGAATTATTCTAACTTGCACTGCCACGAAACTCATTTAAAATGTTTTATTTTGCTTTCTTACATTTAAAACAATTTACTTCCACCCCAAAGTAAAACTCTTGTACTTGGACTTGTCTGATTACTTCAAAATCATTTCAGAGTCAAGAAGGACCTGTGAAAAAAAGTGCTTTCGAAGATTTGACCAAAGAAGATTTGGTTGTAAAATGCAAAAACTTACTTGTCATTGCTCAAAAAGCTAAGCAGTCCAAGAATGGTAAGGCATAAGGTACTCTTTGATTGATATGTTGAAATTATTATTTATTTATCAATATTTTTTAAACTTCTCAGAGGCTCAAAGTGAAATTGAAAGTTACAAACTGCAATTGGAAAAATGTATATCAGAAAAAAGGACCTTTCAAGAAAATGTTCAGACTTTGCAAGAATTAGTTGACTCTTTGACTGAACAAAAACTTAACTTTATAACTGAAATAGATTCAGCTAATAATAAAATTAAGAGTTTGTCTGGGAAATGTCATTCTTATGAAGAAGAGTTACATAAAATAAAGGCAGATTTAATTGAAAATGATAAAACTCGCATTGCTACACAACAACAACTGTCTGATTATGATAGTGAAATAATATCATTAAAAAGACAAAATAAGAGACTCACTGAAGAAAATGAACAATTGATCACACAGCTAACTGAACTTGAAACAAAAGTTACTGAATTTAATAATATAGGTTTACAACAGAGGGGACAATTGCAAATTCTTGAAGAAAAGATAAGCAAAGGTTGTATTAATTATTGGTAATTAATCAGTTGTATTATTTTAGCGATTGTATTTTAGTAACATGACCAATATGTTTCAGATGAAAAAAGTGAAAATGAGTGTGAGCTGATTAAAAATAGAGTTAGAGAACTTGAAGCACAGCTTCAATCTTCAGGTGACAATCTTGCAATTACAGCGTTGGAAGACAAGTTGAAGGAACTGACATTAATGTATGAGTCTGAAAAGACAAAAAAAGAAAAATTAAATATAAAACTTAAGAGTTACAAAGACAAAATCCTGAAATGTGCTGCATGTATCAATCAGCTCAAAAATTCTAGATTTATACTTACAAAAACTGTGAAGGAATATTCAGAAAACATACCGAAATGGCAAAATGATATTTTAAAAGCATCAAAAATTCTAGACCAACAACTTAATGAATTAAATAAAGAAAATTTGAGTTTGAATGAGATGATAAAAAAACTAAACCATGAATTAGAAACCATCAAAAGTAATACTGCAGCTGTTTCAGAAGCACAGTTGGCAACTACTGAAGCACAACTACTCAACTTACAAAAAGAATTTGACACTTTGTTGGATAACTATGATAGTCTAAGAAATGATTACAGTAATGTTAAATCTGAATATAACCAGCTTAAGACAGCCCTCCCAAAAATCGAGCAGGAAAACAAAACCCTTAGAAAAAAAATGAAACAGCAAGAGGAGAGAACGCAAGTAGATGATGTTGAGAAACTTAGTCTACAATTAAAAGCATTTGAAAGTGAGAAAGCAATGCTTGTGCGTGAAAAACAGAATGCTAAAGATAATGTTTCAGAGCTAGAAAATCAAAACAAATTACTTACTGATCAAATTAATAAATTAAGATCAGAAATAGAAGATTTGAAAAACAATATAAATCACATTACACAAATTCAAAGTAATGAAAATGTTAGTGAGTTGAACAATTTGAAAAGTCAAGTAGTAGAATTAAGTCATATTCAAGAAGAGTATAACTTGCTCAAAAAAGAACATGAAAATATTCAAGATTTAAATATTTTACTAAAGGAAGAAGTGGAGACCCTGAAACTATCTTTAGAACAACCTAGAGATGATATGGAAAATATGTCGGAAATAAATGCATCTCTTCAGGCTGACATTGTTAAAGTTGAAACTAAATTAGCTGCTTACAAACAAGAAAATGCATCACTTTTGGCAGACATGAAAGAGACTCGCGCAAGATGCAAGGAGTTCGATAGAATCATGGCAGAATATGAAGAAGCGAATTCGAAACTGTCCAGTTACAAAACCGAAAATGCAGAGTTACTTAATGAGATGAAAGAAGTTAATCAAGTTTTAAAGGAGAGAGGAGAAGCAATTTCCAAGTTACAGAAAATGGTTTCTGAAATGGAACAACTTATTGAGGCCCTAGAAAAAGAAAGAGATAATAATAATGAAGAAAAAAATGATTTAATCAAAAAGATAACCAGCTTAGAAAGTGCCTTGAAAAATGTGGAACAGAACAACTTTGTGAAAGATGCCACAAATCAGTTAGTTACTGAAAGAGACCAAGCTATCAAATTAAATGCTGAAAAAGATGCTATAATATCATCACTTAATGAAGAAATAGAAAGAATTAAACAGCAGCAATCCTCAGGTATTATTTGTATTTTTTTTTAATATTTTGTAATAGCAACCATGTTAAAATTTACTCAAGTAAAATTTTGTTTTCATACAGACCTTCCCAATGAAGACATGTCTACATCAACAATATCTAAAGCTGAAGAACAAAATCGTATGAGGGATTTGGATGATACATTTGAAGAAAAGTAAGTTTTTTAAAATTAAAAGGCTTCTTTAAATATATTTTTTGTTATATAAGTTTAACTCAAATAATTCAATTCTTTTAAGGTACACGAAATTAAGAATATTTGCATTAAAGTTGAAAAAGAAACTTAATGAAACAGCAAATCAGCTAGAAAATGCTGAGAAAGACAAAGCCAAACTTGAAAAAATAATAAGTGAATTTGGAGCACAGACTGTTGGCACTGATCAAGTTGATGGTCAAATATCAAAACAAACAACAGAAGTAGATGAACATGTAAAGATTCAAAAATCAAAAGCTGGAGAAGCTGATAAGATGGCAGAAGAAATACAGAAACTTAAAGGTAAAAGAGACATATTTTTCATTAGTCTGTTAGAGGTACATTACGAAATTTTGACTTAACAAAATTAAATAATTAAATTTCAGCCGAATTGACAACCAAGTCGCAACAAATAACATCTGAAAAAGAAGCCCACAAAGCAACGAAAGAAAGTCTAGATAAGGCTTTACGTGACGTCAAAAAGAAAAGTGTGCTAAGTCTTGAGATGGAAGATTATGAAAGGTCCATGAAGGAACTAACTGCCAAAATGGAAGACAATAAGAAGAAAATCATCCAGGTAAACCACTTTGTTTATTATGTAAAAAATGTGTAATTAAATGTAAATAATAAATTTTAAATTATCATCACTTCAATAGATGGAATCAACGATCGACACTCAAGAAAGTACAATAACGACAATGAAAACACAAATCAAATTGCTTGAAGAGCAGATTAAATCTGAAGAAACACAGAACAGACTTCTGAAAGAAGATCTCAAGCATGCTGTAGAAGAAGCAAAGGAAAACTACAACACAATCACTTTAAAGAATGAAGTAATAGCTAAATTAGAACAGGATGTCGAATTGGAAAAACGAAAAAATGAGGAATCGGATTTAGAACTGGCAACAGTCACAGGCGAAAAAGAAAAGATTATAATGAGGTTAAATGAAGAGAAGGCCGAGTTGAATAACAAACTCAAGAGAATAGAATTCAAATGCGCGGAATTAAATGAAACCTTAAGGATAACTAACATAGAATTAGCTGATTTAAAAGCTGAATATACAAGCTATAAGGTATTTTAACTATATACAATAAGTGCAATGTACCAATTTGGTTGCTTACGAATTGTTGGTTTTCTAGGTCCGAGCCCAATCAGTATTACGACAAAATCAAACAGTCGATCACAGTCAGGAAGAACAACTGAAAGAAGAAGTAGCTGCACTAAAAACTCACATTGAAGCCATTACTGTTAAATTGAATGCAGCCAAGTATGGATTTATTAAGATAACCTAACAATTTAAATTCTCCAAAGCTGAAACAAACTTTAAGTTTTAAAATAAATATTATATTTCAGCGCTAAATGCTCTGAGGTATCAGCCGAGTTGGAGTCGAGTATGCGTCGCGTGTCGGAGTGTGGTACGGAGGCGTCCCGGGCTCAGCAGCGAGCGCTGCGGCTGCAGGCGGACCTCACGCGGCTCTCGCAACAACTAGACTCCGAGAGGTCCCACCATGCACTGCAGGTTTGTGTTCAGTATGTTAGATGCTGGGTGGTGTCCATAGAGTTGGAGTCGAGTATGCGTCGCGTGTCGGAGTGTGGTACGGAGGCGTCCCGAGCTCAGCAGCGAGCGCTGCGGCTGCAGGCGGACCTCACGCGGCTCTCGCAACAACTAGACTCCGAGAGGTCCCACCATGCACTGCAGGTTTGTGTTCAGTATGTTAGATGCTGGGTGGTGTCCATAGAGTTGGAGTCGAGTATGCGTCGCGTGTCGGAGTGTGGTACGGAGGCGTCCCGAGCTCAGCAGCGAGCGCTGCGGCTGCAGGCGGACCTCACGCGGCTCTCGCAGCAACTAGACTCCGAGAGGTCCCACCATGCACTGCAGGTTTGTGTTCAGTATGTTAGATGCTGGGTGGTGTCCATAGAGTTGGAGTCGAGTATGCGTCGCGTGTCGGAGTGTGGTACGGAGGCGTCCCGAGCTCAGCAGCGAGCGCTGCGGCTGCAGGCGGACCTCACGCGGCTCTCGCAACAACTAGACTCCGAGAGGTCCCACCATGCACTGCAGGTTTGTGTTCAGTATGTTAGATGCTGGGTGGTGTCCATAGAGTTGGAGTCGAGTATGCGTCGCGTGTCGGAGTGTGGTACGGAGGCGTCCCGAGCTCAGCAGCGAGCGCTGCGGCTGCAGGCGGACCTCACGCGGCTCTCGCAGCAACTAGACTCCGAGAGGTCCCACCATGCACTGCAGGTTTGTGTTCAGTATGTTAGATGCTGGGTGGTGTCCATAGAGTTGGAGTCGAGTATGCGTCGCGTGTCGGAGTGTGGTACGGAGGCGTCCCGAGCTCAGCAGCGAGCGCTGCGGCTGCAGGCGGACCTCACGCGGCTCTCGCAGCAACTAGACTCCGAGAGGTCCCACCATGCACTGCAGGTTTGTGTTCAGTATGTTAGATGCTGGGTGGTGTCCATAGAGTTGGAGTCGAGTATGCGTCGCGTGTCGGAGTGTGGTACGGAGGCGTCCCGAGCTCAGCAGCGAGCGCTGCGGCTGCAGGCGGACCTCACGCGGCTCTCGCAGCAACTAGACTCCGAGAGGTCCCACCATGCACTGCAGGTTTGTGTTCAGTATGTTAGATGCTGGGTGGTGTCCATAGAGTTGGAGTCGAGTATGCGTCGCGTGTCGGAGTGTGGTACGGAGGCGTCCCGAGCTCAGCAGCGAGCGCTGCGGCTGCAGGCGGACCTCACGCGGCTCTCGCAACAACTAGACTCCGAGAGGTCCCACCATGCACTGCAGGTTTGTGTTCAGTATGTTAGATGCTGGGTGGTGTCCATAGAGTTGGAGTCGAGTATGCGTCGCGTGTCGGAGTGTGGTACGGAGGCGTCCCGAGCTCAGCAGCGAGCGCTGCGGCTGCAGGCGGACCTCACGCGGCTCTCGCAGCAACTAGACTCCGAGAGGTCCCACCATGCACTGCAGGTTTGTGTTCAGTATGTTAGATGGTCGGTGGTGTGTATAGAGTTGGAGTCGAGTATGCGTCGCGTGTCGGAGTGTGGTACGGAGGCGTCCCGAGCTCAGCAGCGAGCGCTGCGGCTGCAGGCGGACCTCACGCGGCTCTCGCAACAACTAGACTCCGAGAGGTCACACCATGCACTGCAGGTTTGTGTTCAGTATGTCAGATGCTGGGTGGTGTCTATAGAGTTGGAGTCGAGTATGCGTCGCGTGTCGGAGTGTGGTACGGAGGCGTCCCGAGCTCAGCAGCGAGCGCTGCGGCTGCAGGCGGACCTCACGCGGCTCTCGCAACAACTAGACTCCGAGAGGTCACACCATGCACTGCAGGTTTGTGTTCAGTATGTTAGATGGTCGGTGGTGTGTATAGAGTTGGAGTCGAGTATGCGTCGCGTGTCGGAGTGTGGTACGGAGGCGTCCCGAGCTCAGCAGCGAGCGCTGCGGCTGCAGGCGGACCTCACGCGGCTCTCGCAACAACTAGACTCCGAGAGGTCACACCATGCACTGCAGGTTTGTGTTCAGTATGTTAGATGGTCGGTGGTGTGTATAGAGTTGGAGTCGAGTATGCGTCGCGTGTCGGAGTGTGGTACGGAGGCGTCCCGAGCTCAGCAGCGAGCGCTGCGGCTGCAGGCGGACCTCACGCGGCTCTCGCAACAACTAGACTCCGAGAGGTCACACCATGCACTGCAGGTTTGTGTTCAGTATGTCAGATGCTGGGTGGTGTCTATAGAGTTGGAGTCGAGTATGCGTCGCGTGTCGGAGTGTGGTACGGAGGCGTCCCGAGCTCAGCAGCGAGCGCTGCGGCTGCAGGCGGACCTCACGCGGCTCTCGCAACAACTAGACTCCGAGAGGTCACACCATGCACTGCAGGTTTGTGTTCAGTATGTCAGATGCTGGGTGGTGTCTATAGAGTTGGAGTCGAGTATGCGTCGCGTGTCGGAGTGTGGTACGGAGGCGTCCCGAGCTCAGCAGCGAGCGCTGCGGCTGCAGGCGGACCTCACGCGGCTCTCGCAACAACTAGACTCTGAGAGGTCACACCATGCACTGCAGGTTTGTGTTCAGTATGTCAGATGCTGGGTGGTGTCTATAGAGTTGGAGTCGAGAATGCGTCGCGTGTCGGAGTGTGGTACGGAGGCGTCCCGAGCTCAGCAGCGAGCGCTGCGGCTGCAGGCGGACCTCACGCGGCTCTCGCAACAACTAGACTCCGAGAGGTCACACCATGCACTGCAGGTTTGTGTTCAGTATGTTAGATGGTCGGTGGTGTGTATAGAGTTGGAGTCGAGTATGCGTCGCGTGTCGGAGTGTGGTACGGAGGCGTCCCGAGCTCAGCAGCGAGCGCTGCGGCTGCAGGCGGACCTCACGCGGCTCTCGCAGCAACTAGACTCCGAGAGGTCACACCATGCACTGCAGGTTTGTGTTCAGTATGTCAGATGCTGGGTGGTGTCTATAGAGTTGGAGTCGAGTATGCGTCGCGTGTCGGAGTGTGGTACGGAGGCGTCCCGAGCTCAGCAGCGAGCGCTGCGGCTGCAGGCGGACCTCACGCGGCTCTCGCAACAACTAGACTCCGAGAGGTCACACCATGCACTACAGGTTTGTGTTCAGTATGTTAGACGGTCGGTGGTGTCTATAGAGTTGGAGTCGAGTATGCGTCGCGTGTCGGAGTGTGGTACGGACGCGTCACGCGGCTCTCGCAACAACTAGACTCCGAGAGGTCACACCATGCACTACAGGTTTGTGTTCAGTATGTTAAATGCTCAGTGTTCTCTCTAGAGTCGCGTGTCGGAGTGTGGTATTCCCGAGTATTTTAACCTGTCCTGTCTAGACGGCAACGAAATTGGCGGTTTTGTATATATCGTTGGTGTTTCAGTTACAAGTGCTTCAAAGGTCAGTAATTTCAGCCCACATATGGCAGATTGTTTAAAAGGTGGAAGTATTTATTTATATGACCACAGAACACGTGTGTTTTTTAACCTTTGGTATCATTACAAACGTTCAAGTCTTTTATCTTTGCGCTAATAACTAAATGAACCGGAATCCTCAATGTCTTGCGTCAATTTTGATGTTGTGGAATATTTTAAATAACTTAATAACAAGTCCTCCTCCTAACATATAAGTTTTTTTTCACCAGATCTCTACTTTAACACAATGCTACAAAGCACAAATAAGCGAACTCGAAACGAAACTACAAGAAACTGAGTCTCTTAAGAGACAATTGGCTGCTGCTCAAGAGATTGCCAATTCAAACAAATCCAGTATGAACGAGGATAACAATAGAAACCAGTATATGCTACCAGTGATACCTAAAGATGACGTCAGTGATGGAGAAATGGACATCAATGTATCTATGATACCTAGAGAAGAGGGAGAGGTAAACAAATTAGTTAGGTATCCTGTATTAGTACTGATTTGAAATTCAGGTCCTTAAAATATGTATACTCACTTGATATACAATAACAAACCCACGAAGATCCGCCCCACACTTCTTTTGTAACCCCTATCATCTGGAAGAATAGGTAGATAGCTGATACAGTTCGTCAGTACGGTGTCACCTAATTTGTTACTTTTCCAGGGTTCCGAAGCGGCGCCGTCCCCTCCGCTATCTAAGTCGTTTTTGTCCGGCGGCGGCAATCGCTCCCCAGTGCCATTAGAACGATTACTTGAAGAGGGCGTTCCAGAAGATGAAGCTTTGGATGTGTCGGCTTTGGGACTAACACCAGATCAGGAAATAGCTGATTTGAGAAGGAAACTCCAGGCGCAATTTCAGAGGTATGATAGACTAACAGAGCACTTGTAATGAACTTAAAAATCAATTTAAGAAGCCTCTGTTATAATTAGTAATTTATTTGCTTATAAGTCATATCCAAACAATAAATACAAACATACAGCCATAGATTTTACTAGAGATTACACGTCTAATTTGTAGTACTTCTCCTTTTAAGTAAAAAAAATCCTATTCCATAACATTTAGTACAATTTTTGCGTCCAGAAATTAAACTTAAACAAAAGGCTTATTCCAAGCCTAAGTCAGCCTATCATCATTCTGAAACTTCCACCGTTACAGAGTGAAGCACGTGACAGTTCTGCTATCGGAGTCGGAGCGCGAGTGCGCGCGGATGTCGCAACTTAGCGAGTTGCTGAAGTCGGAACTAAGACGAGCGCGCGGAACCAGCGGCAACACGCATAACACTGAGTACATGAAGAATGTCACGCTTAAGGTATTAACATTATGTAATAGAGACAAATAGCCTTAAAGTTTAAGGCTTAAACGGAGTGGATATTTGCAGAAACAACTATTTGAATCAAATTATTTGGGATTTTATAAGACTTTTGGGGGACTAATAAAACGAAGAAATGTTATAAAAATAATCAAAGCAAAAGTTTGTGAGTATGAACTTGTTTGTTGTTAACTCTTTTACACGAAAACTACTGAATGGATTTGGATGCAGCTTGTTATATGTATAGATAGATTTCAACCTAGAATAACACGTTGCTTTATTACCACGGGCAAGTACAACATTGTCACGGGAAAAGCCATTTAGTTGCAGATGAAACCGCTGGGTGAAAAGCTTGTAAATGTATAAACGTATTTACGGCTTCTTATCTTAATTTCGTAGTTGACCCTAGATTTGGAATAATTTGAATTGTTCTCTCTGTATTGCTTTTAATAATCGAACTGCAAAAAACCGTAATGTTGTGTAAATAGTTCCTGACTTTGCCGCCGGGGGATGAGCGCAGCCGCCTCGTGCCTGTCCTACAGAAGATACTGACGCTCACAGCCGACGAAACACACAAAATACAAGCTGTTGCCAAAGGTAAATTAAGGGAATCCCCTGGCCCTAAACAGAGCCCTAAGTAGCGCTTTAAATAGTATAAAGCCATGTCGCTAATTCTGTCTGTTTGTATGTTTGTCCGCTATCTCCTCCTAAAGTTCGTTACGGATTTTAATGCGGTTTTCGCTATCCTTTAGGGAATTATTCATTTAAATTTGTAAATATAGAACATTCGTAAAAAGATTCTTTTAGTTAGCCAAAATTCAATGTTTCGTGATCAAGTCAACCAAAAATACAACGTTGCATAGCGTGGGCGGTTCGTTTTATATGTAGCCAATACCTAAAACATTTAACTTTCAGGCGGAAGATAAATATCAACATGGAAGACGGATAATTAGTTGTAGTGTGTCTTAGTTGTTCATCTTTACACATGTCAAATTCTATTGTATAGGCAATAAATACTTAATCTTATCTGTAGAAATACTTATTTTCGGCGACTAAAAATTTACCCCTACAATTTTATATTCATATTTTATGATGTTACAGGACAAGACCCCAATCCAGGGAGAGGTTGGGGCAGCTATCTGCCGTGGCCTGGTGGAAAATGAACATATAGCTTAACCTTTATATTAGATTAGTGTTAATCTTCTTACTTATTGTAGTTCTTCTTTTCTAATGGTCGAAAAGGGTACGATATGGATATAATCACATGAAATTGGCGGATTTTGACATGAGATAAAGTACAAAGGACATACATATGGAGCTACCATGTATTGATTTATAAAAAATGCTTAAAAAAGATAAACAACTTATTTGTACTTATATACTTTAATACGATTGTGTACATTTAATTAAATATTGACCGGACTGTGATTTTGCGTAATGAATTATGTGGTGCAATTAATGATTCAAGAATGCAACTTTCATTTAATTATTTCTGGTTATTTGTTTAATATTGATGCACTTTGCCTTCAACAAAGCTTTGAAATAATTTAATTTAAATTATTATAAGTATTTCTACATTCCCCAATTTACTAATGTTTGCAATTAATTTTCAACATTTATTTCGAATGTATTTATTGCGCCTTCTCACTTTTTACGAAAAGTGTAAAAGGTCTATAATTTTTTTATATTTGATATACGATATTAATTTTTTTATGATTATTTTACTATTTAGTTCAAAATATAAAATGTAGTTTGTGTTTTCCATGTAGGTTGCTAATTGGTCCTAACTCTATATCTGGTATAGATAAAACTAATGACAAGCGTGGTAGAAATTCAATAAATATTGCCTTTTTTTAGATGAGCAAAATTTTGTATAATTTTCTTTACTTTTCATTATAATTAATATTGATGCCAATAATTAACATTATGTATTTTGTTAAAACTTACAGCTAAGTTAGTTGAGTTCACGTTTTTTAGTTATTTATTTCTGTTGGTAACTCGTTTTTCATGATTAATTAATTAATTAAACGAAAATATAGAATATTTCTTAATTAGCAAATGCCTAGTTAACCTTAAGGTAAACTTAACCAGCAACTATAATTCAAATGTGTATAATGTGAAATAAAATGATTATTTAAATTATTTACTTATGACTTTTATTTTCTCTAGGAACGTTCTTATGTTAGTCTTAAAAAACCCAGTAACCCCAGTAAGAAAACCTGAGACTTATTAACTGAATTAGTTCACTGTTATTTTTTTTACGCTAAACCTCCTTTATTTCTTTAAACTAAATAAATCACAATTAAAAGTTTTTAAAACTAAAATAAAAGTTTTAAAACGATACCTAAGGAAATAGAAAGAATGTGTACGACAGGACATTATAATCACTTTTTTATGAAAAATATATATAATGTAAACTTACCTTTAAACACACAATCATATAGTTATGGCTGAAAAAAAAGAAAATGAGAATTACGTTTCACATCCGGTTATACTTATGTCCTATTATACGTATTTAGTTATTAATAAAGGTCATCTTAAATGTATAAACACAGTTATAACGTTAAAAATATTTATAACAGAAATATAGTACTTAATTTTTATTTATTAGAGATTCATTAATAAAAGTATTTAAATGAGTTATTGATTTCGTATTCCCGGGACAAGTTCCTACGGCGCATGCTCTAATGAAAATCGCTTGGAAAATACGTGAGTGCGGCTGCAAAGGTGAGCTGTTTTTCATTTTTTCAGTAAATACATTGATTTCCATTAAGAAATTTGTGCGATTACACTAGGTTTACACTGAGATTATTTCAAGAAACTTATTTTATTCGTTTTCTATTTTCATTGAATTAAAACCTATTCACCTATTGTCACCAACAATGTGCCGGTAGCATATTTTAAATTAGTTACGCAATTTTGCAGCAAATGCATTTTACAAGTAGCGTTATACAGATTAGTTACTTTATTTCAATTTGTACCTGCCTGCCTCAATATCTTTGTACAGTAGATATAAGTTCTTTTAGGTAAACTATTTTCATAGTTGGCTTAAATTTAAACTTTACCTAATGTAGCTCTTCCAAGGCTTTCACATTTTATAAAAGTGTAGAGAAGAATTTTAATAACACTGCATATAATCGTGATAATCTCAAAACACCGCCGCCAGGCTCTTGCGAGACTTGTCCAAAACGTGACATTGATATTTTTAAAACACGTGTGTGACTGTATTTTTTGACCCATCGAATTTATTGTTGTAAAAATCGAACACCATATTTACAAAATAATTAACTGATATCACAAAATGGACGCGGTGGGTGCGAGCCGGTGAAACCATGTGCGTCTTTAGCTAAAGATTTTGTAGCGTGCCACGTAGATACTGCAACTACTTACATACCTATACCTAGTAAAGAATACATAGATGCAGATCTAATTTTATCAGAATCATACATACTTCTTACTAGTGAATTGGTATGTCTGTAGTCATATAGAGTTTAATTAACCTTTATATCTAGATCGATACTGTGCGCAATCAATTATCTAGTATTGTTTTTATTTTGCTTTTAGTGATGACAATAAAATTTAAAATGGATACAAAGTAATATTGTCTTCACCATATAATTACCTATCTCTAACCAACGTTTATAAACACAACGTCATATCCATATTATAATGCAATAGTTTATACATGTGTATGTGATGCTCGCCCGGACAGGACCTAGGATTCGTACTATATCTGGGATATTTGCTAGCTATATTGATGTTTGGGGCGTTATGCGCAAGCTCGAACGAAAGCCTTCCGGAACGATGCAACCACCTTACAGCCGATGCACTCGATAACTCTAACTTAGTATCATATCGGTCTGAACAACTACCTGCGCAGATTTTATTATTTGATGGAGTCAGTTCAATTCAAAATGTACAAGTTGTTACTAGAAATCGCTGATTTAGTTTTTTTATACTTTAGTACTTATAATGCACCTACCTACATCTAATTGCACCCAATCATTAAGTACGTACCTAATTCAACAATATCCTTAGGTTGCTTTGACGATTATTTGACGTAATCTCGTTGGAGCGTTCGAAGTCAGAATGGGCAAGGAGAAGACTCACATCAATATCGTGGTGATTGGCCACGTGGACTCCGGCAAGTCCACCACCACAGGACATCTGATCTACAAATGCGGTGGCATCGACAAACGTACCATCGAGAAGTTCGAGAAGGAGGCACAGGAAATGGGAAAAGGCTCATTTAAGTATGCCTGGGTAAGTAGTTTAGTTGATATTAAAAAAGGAACCTTATCGTATTAAATAAAAGACGTGCATTCAAATTTAGTCAATAAAGCTAAAATGTTTGTTATAATTAATTTTGTAACGTAAGAAGGTCTCTGTTGAGAAATGATTCTTTTAAATTTTATTTTATTATAGTGATAGTAGTTTTGTGATAAAAATTTCTGCAACTTATATTATGTCTGTTAGTGTTTGATAGAGTTTATTTGCTCTACATAGCTTTAAGACACTAACAGATCTCTAGAAATTAGTTACGTTAGAAATCGCCGTAGCGTATGTTATTGACAAGCTTTTGGTAATCATCGAAATTGGCAATCAGTATTTATGTGTTACGTAAGGTTATGTTTGTGAAAGTTTTGAAACTCCACTAGGTAAGGTTGTTGAACTCTGGGTATGTAACTAGGTGCTGGACAAGCTGAAGGCTGAACGTGAACGTGGTATCACGATCGACATTGCGCTGTGGAAGTTTGAAACTGCCAAGTACTATGTAACAATCATTGACGCGCCTGGACATAGGGACTTCATCAAGAACATGATTACTGGTACCTCTCAGGTAAGTCGTACAACAAGATATGTTATCCAAAAAGATTTTATTAATATAATAATACATACAAAAGCAAGTAACTCCGTTTGTAAGGTCCCAAATCCGCTCGTTGAAATCTTTTACATGGAAATGTATAAAAAAAATCGTAGCGTGCTACGGGATTGCTACGAACAACAATGGACTCTTTCATTAGGGTCTTTTTAGACTCCATGTGAATAAGACGGAAGTCTTGTGTTTATTTGTACAAACATTGTAAAATGTGATAACTCATAGTGTAAACTGCGATTGCATAACCTCTCTTTTATGCATAACTATCTAAATGTGACAATACATTTTGTAACGCTTTCTGTTTTCAACTCATACTCGTAAACATCACACAATTACGATACACCTCTCAAAGCAAACAATTTTTCATGCTTTTAAAGACCTAATCAATCTAATACATTTTTTTAACAGGCGGATTGTGCAGTGTTAATAGTAGCGGCTGGTACCGGCGAGTTCGAAGCTGGTATCAGTAAGAACGGCCAGACCCGCGAGCACGCTCTGCTGGCGTTCACCCTCGGAGTGAAGCAGCTGGTCGTGGGCGTGAACAAGATGGACTCCACCGAGCCTCCGTACCACGAGGCAAGATACGAGGAGATCAAGAAGGAAGTCTCTTCGTACATCAAGAAGATTGGTGAGTATATTAAAGGCTTTAAAAAACTCGGTTTTAACGGCAACAAAGTTTAATATGCACCAAATTGTCTAGAAGTAGTTTTCTAGCGTTTTTGCAAATAGTCTTTCGTGTCTTAGATGACCTAAATAGTAGAAAACGACTTATTTCATTAGGAAACCAAATTGAAGTAAATCTTAAAAAGGCTGGGCTTTTCCAGTTTTAGGTCGTAGACAATAAATTACTTTAGCGATTTAATGGTTTTGCATATAAAGTGGTTGTTATTAGGCTACAACCCCGCGACGGTTGCCTTCGTGCCCATCTCCGGCTGGCACGGAGACAATATGCTGGAGCCCTCGGACAAGATGCCGTGGTTCAAGGGATGGACCATCGACCGCAAGGAGGGCAAGGTCGAGGGCAAATGCCTTATTGAGGTGCGTAATTACTCGTATGCACTTACTCATTATTCTAATTAATTACATTTCAGCCAAAAACTTTCATTTATAATAAAGTAGACAATGCCGCAAAACCTTTTTTTTTCAGCGCTTTTTTTATGTTGTTTCTTATTTACCTGTACTCGGTGAATGGTACGAGATTGGAGAAAACAATGATTATTCTATACCGGTTACCTTTACTTTATAATTGTGCAAGCGTATTAAGGTCATTGCAGTCTTTAACTGAAATAGCAATCGGAAACCAATCCTTAGCTTAGATCACGCAATGCTTTTATCTGATCACAAAATTAGGTTTATTAGTTAATAAAGTTATATTATTTGCTTAATAATAATGAAGGTAACAAAGAAAGCATTGCCAAAACAAGTTAATTTGTTTAACCGAACTTTATGCATGGATTAAGTACATAAATAAAAATGCTTTATTTTACGACACACGAGGGAAATATTTCTGACCGAGGTTGGTGGGAGTAAAGGTCAGAGAGCGGAGCTTATACGTAACAGTAGCTAGATGATATAGGTTGACAACTACTGAATGCATATGAATTATATGCTGTGTTGCAGTTGCAGCCACTATGAATTTATGGCCCGTTGTTGGCTACTATTTCTAAGTTGGTCTTACACAGACACTTTAATAGTTGGAGCGTTTATGATGTTACTATTTCTGGGCTTATTTTACTTTATTAAGAAATAAACTCTAAAGCAAACTAAGTAAGTCAAATTCTAAAATTGTGTACTTGTTAAATCCAAAACCACGCTGCAGATTTTAAGTCGGAGTTGACTGATTACATTTTTTTTTCGAATTCTAGTTATTTTATTTTAATACGTCTCAAATCAAAGATCAGACGGGTCACAAATTTTATTTCGGTATATGTGGATGGGTTAAATTTATTCATAATCGCACTCAAAAACCTATTAGCTAAAATATAAAAGCTGCTATATAAAATTGACAACCAAACCTATTTATTTATTTTATGGAAGATCAACAGCTACAAAAACATGTTTAATAGCAAAAAATAGCATTTAAAAGCCAATTACAGATCTTCGCAACTAAATCTATTTTAGCTAATGTAGCTTTCAAGTGCGTTTGTGCATAATAGGGTAAGATTGATTTAGGGTTAGAAGATTCCGGTGCCCAATTTTCTTAAAGGCTCAGCAACACACCCCCAACACCCAGTGTTGCGGGTGGTCATGGGCGGCGGTGATCACTTGCCATCAGGTGACCCGCATGGTCGTTTGCTCCCTATAACATAAAGAGAAAAGTTTTTACAATAGGTACCTAAAACTCATTATCCTTTGAATTCACTACTTCACTTTCACTTCTAGTATGGGTCATTGTCGTAAAGTGTCTAAGGTAAGTGCGTGTTGGTTGCAGGCGCTGGACGCGATCCAGCCGCCGTCGCGGCCCACGGAGAAGCCGCTGCGGCTGCCGCTGCAGGACGTGTACAAGATCGGCGGCATCGGCACCGTGCCCGTGGGCCGCGTCGAGACCGGCATCCTCAAGCCCGGTCAGTCTACACCACTTATCCTACTAATATTATAACTGCGGCCACTAGTTAGTTTGATATAACAAGCTTAAGTCTTCTAAGTTGTTAGGCGTTACAGACGTGATAATTTAGTACTAGTAGTCTAGTTAGCTAGACTGGTTTTAAACTGTGTTAAGATAACCGATTGCCTAACCGGAAATATTAATCCGAACAAATAATACGCATAAAAAAAATTCGCTCTAACACTTTTGAGAACAACGTTTTAGTATTTTGTTTGTGAACGGGTTGCATTCCTTACAATTCTGGCTAGTTGGTATTTATCATATTTAAATCGTAATAGAATATAACACTCCCACCTTTATTCAAATTAGCCCGACCGGTATAATTTACTGACTTGCCTATATTTACGTAACCTATTCGCTTAATGTTTGTCGGTAATTGATGCTGGTTTTTTCAAATTACATTCCCAACTATCTAACTATGATGATTTGTTATTTAGATATTTCAACTACACAGACTTCCAGGTAGGGTTATACAGGGTGTCCAGGAAACAATGGATAAGCTCTGAAGGGCTAATAGTAGAACTAAAGGCAAGTCTAAAAAATAATTGATAAAAAGTATAACACTGCTAGAAATATGGCGCTTTAAAAAAAAACTTCATATTTTTTTGACTGTGTTCATATTTTTACTCGTAACGAGGTCAAATCACTTAATAACATCATTATTTCTGTGCTAAAATAATTAATATTAACCGCATCAGTGAATAACTATCAAAAAAAATAGCTTACTAAAGTATTATTCTCAAAAAATAATGTTAAACTTTTGATTTGTGTAAAATTTCTGAAGAAATATTTTTGATGCGAAACTTTGAACAGCTCTGGTGTAAAAAAATAATATGAAAGCAACAGTGACCAATGATTTCAAAATATTCCTGGTTTAATAACGTTTTTAAAAAGATGTAATATGTCGTTATTGTAATGAAAAAATATTGAACTAATGGTATTAGTGTGTAAAATGGGAAAATTATTTAGTTCTAGCAAAATTAAAAAAATACAATAAAACTAAAGAAATATGATTTTCAATTGATATTAATGGCAAACACATTGGAATAATTGAGAGCAACTGTTCAAATTGTCTGTCCCCATCCTGATGCAGGCCCTACAACTACGAATAAAGTATCTTCAAAAAAATCGCAAGTGTCGTCGATCATTGATTGCAGCGGCCTGAACACGAGCTCGTAGATCTTCTAATGAAGTTACTGGTTGCCGGTAAAACTCTTCCTTAAAATACCCCCAGTAAAAAGTCCAAAGCGTTTAGATTTAGGCGGCCTACCTACCTGTTAGGGTAGGTTTCGTCAATTATGCACATAATGCAACAGCATAGTGTGCTAGACAGCCTTCATTTTGCCAATATGTGTCGCGAAGCTCTTCGGACACGTCTATCAATAAATTGGGTAAGTCATCTTGAAGAAAATTTGGATCACTTTCTCCTGTTCAGTTGATTTCTTTGAAGATCCTTTATTCGTAGATGTAGGGCCTGCATCAGGATGGGGACAGACAATTTGAACAGTTGCTCTCAATTATTCCAATGTGTTTGCCATTAATATCAATTGAAAATCATATTTCTTTAGTTTTATTGTATTTTTTTAATTTTGCTAGAACTAAATAATTTTCCCATTTTACACACTAATACCATTAGTTCAATATTTTTTCATTACAATAACGACATATTACATCTTTTTAAAAACGTTATTAAACCAGGAATATTTTGAAATCATTGGTCACTGTTGCTTTCATATTATTTTTTTACACCAGAGCTGTTCAAAGTTTCGCATCAAAAATATTTCTTCAGAAATTTTACACAAATCAAAAGTTTAACATTATTTTTTGAGAATAATACTTTAGTAAGCTATTTTTTTTGATAGTTATTCACTGATGCGGTTAATATTAATTATTTTAGCACAGAAATAATGATGTTATTAAGTGATTTGACCTCGTTACGAGTAAAAATATGAACACAGTCAAAAAACTATGAAGTTTTTTTTTAAAGCGCCATATTTCTAGCAGTGTAAGGGTTATACTTTTTATCAATTATTTTTTAGACTTGCCTTTAGTTCTACTATTAGCCCTTCAGAGCTTATCCATTGTTTCCTGGACACCCGGTATAATATGTATTGATGTAGGTATGGTGGTGGTGTTTGCCCCGGCGGCGATCACCACGGAGGTGAAGTCGGTGGAGATGCACCACGAGGCGCTGCAGGAGGCCATGCCCGGGGACAACGTCGGCTTCAACGTTAAGGTAGGAGACGTGGGATAGGATACATGCAGCTCAACGGTAAGGTAGGAGACGTGGGATAGGATACATGCAGCTCAACGGTAAGGTAGGAGACGTGGGATAGGATACATGCAGCTCAACGGTAAGGTAGGAGACGTGGGATAGGATACATGCAGCTCAACGGTAAGGTAGGAGACGTGGGATAGGATACATGCAGCTCAACGGTAAGGTAGGAGACGTGGGATAGGATACATGCAGCTCAACGGTAAGGTAGGAGACGTGGGATAGGATACATGCAGCTCAACGGTAAGGTAGGAGACGTGGGATAGGATACATGCAGCTCAACGGTAAGGTAGGAGACGTGGGATAGGATACATGTAGCTCAACGTTAAGGTAGGAGACGTGGGATAGGATACATGCAGCTCAACGGTAAGGTAGGAGACGTGGGATAGGATACATGCAGCTCAACGTTAAGGTAGGAGACGTGGGATAGGATACATGCAGCTCAACGTTAAGGTAGGAGACATGGGATACATGCAGCTGGGAGGAGAACTCATTGACCTTTTATGATGATGGTTATGGGCCAAATGATAGCTTTATGTATAACCAAGGTGTGTCAAATGTTTATCCAAATTCTAGGATTAACTTTAACTCGGGACAAAAAAATATATTTCATAACGATTGAAGTTTGAAATCTTCCATCTCAAAATTAGCCTACGAGTTAGACCCGTCCTAAAGTTTTTGCCTGACCATTAAAATCATTCGGTAGTCGATAAACCTACTTCGAAAATTCCTAGTTGCTGATAGGTCACAATAAAATTTCGTAACCATCTTTGCAAAGGTTAAATCCTAAGGTTACTTAGGATCAATAGAACTAGTAATTCTTAACTGCTATTTACTAGTATACTATATTTAAATGTGATCAATGTTTGTAGAACGTGTCGGTGAAGGAGCTACGCCGCGGCTACGTTGCTGGGGACTCTAAAAATGCCCCTCCGAAGGGCGCTGCTGATTTTACAGCTCAGGTATGTAATTACTTTCCATCCCAACTAGGAAATAATTAAAACGAAATAAAAACAATGCATATTTTCAAGTTTCAATAATAATATCCTGCTTTACCTATTTTGTTATTTCTTGTTTCCAACCGCAGAGGCCGGTTTTGATATTAAAACTTAATTAATGTGCTAATTATTTTCACTAAAACGTGTTGCAAAATGTCATTACTCGTTCAAGCTGGGTGATCGAGGTCGTTACCAAATTACTAGTTCTACTAGATAGATGTTGTTTACTTGTGTCGTAATGCTATTTTCGCTACTAAACTTGGCATTGAAAAGTAAAAGTACTCTTGGCTGGGCGCTGTATCTAATTATCGTTTTATTACGATTGTGTTTATTTTGGTAAATCACGGAAGAAATAATGCATTGTTATTTCAAATTGCATAGTCATTTGCATAAGGAAGTTTTACACTTTTAAATTTCCTATTTAATTTAAAAAAATTAGAAAAGGCCTTTTTATAGATTTATATGACCTAGCGATTCAGTAGGTATAGTTTTATTATTTCCAATATTTCTGTATAAAAATTCATATCCACTAACTATTCAAAGGTCAAGGCAAGGTTAAAGCTATGTTAATCTTTTAAGCCGGATATCTATATGATGCACTTTCATTAGTAACTCTAATGGAATCAAAAAAGGGGGTTGCTATAAGTTTATTTAGATTCAGATTTATTTGAAGTGGATTAGAGACTACTTGAAACTTGTTAGTTATAACATTTTCGATAACGGAATAATATGGGTAGATATAAGATTAGATTATTAGGTAGTTATTTCAGTAAGCAGGTAGGTACCATTTTTTTTAAATTTACCTGTACCTTATATTGTACATATTTTTTATGGAACTTAAATCACCTACAGAATATCATACTGACGATAAAAACTGTATTTTTTCCGTGTTATTAAATTTTCATCAATATTATTCATCTTGGATTCTGCCCATCGAGCAAATTTGCTACAGGCAAGCTTTTCGAACGCTCTAATCTAAAGAATACAGTTTGGTACCTACAGTGGTTGATTGTCTGGTTTTGAAGTTATAGATACTTACTGGAAAAAGGAAACGGGTCTCCGAGCATGGCGTGACTGGGAATGCGCGACGCGCAATGCTCGGAGACCCGCGTCCCTTTTTCCAGTATCTATAACTTCAAAATTAATAAATTAGCATTTTAAATGCAGAAGTAAAATCTCGATTGTCCGGTTGTTGGGCAGGTGATCGTGTTGAACCACCCGGGGCAGATCAGCAACGGCTACACGCCCGTGCTGGACTGCCACACGGCGCACATCGCCTGCAAGTTCGCAGAGATCAAGGAGAAGTGCGACCGCCGTACTGGTACACAACACAACTAACACACCATGGATAGCAAGAAGAAAAAAAAACATCTGACACGCGCAACATCTAACACACCATGGATAGCAAGAAGAAAAAAAAACAACATCTGCGCCCCAAGTCAAGTGACAGTAGAAACTTGCGATAGCGAGGGAATAGAATTTAAAAATGTATGAAACTGTCAAATTGAAAGCTTGTCTAAAATTTCAGTTTCATACATTTAAATTCTATTCCCTCGCTATCGCAAGTTTCTACTGCCACTTGACTTGGGGGGCTGACACGCTTTGCGACATTTACACAGACTCTACATAGAACTTGTGACCTTATCTCCAGACTTAACCTTTAACATAACAACTTGTGGTATTTGACAAACTTTAACTAAAACTTGATCTTTTATTTTGACATTTGCACAATTTAACATGTTTGGCAATTTGGATAAGTTAGACAATGTTGTTGACTAACCACAGTATAAAGGATGCTGCTAAAAAATTTATATCAAAATTACTTATGTCCGAGTAGGTTAACAGCATATTGCATATTGCCCTAACATAATAAAAAAGGTTTTAAAACTGTTAAAATGTATTAGTATTAATTAATTGATTTGCACACCAAACAAAGATCAGATTTTTTATTACCTACCTACATTTAGATTTACATTGTATTTTTAGTCTGAACGAAACTTTATCTATCACAATTGTATCTACCTATTTTTGATGCCTTTGTTTTTAACTAATTACACTTGAGACCTTAGTAACATATAACTCTGCCATCTTAATTTTCCAGACGTTAATAACGGTTACTACTATCTTAAAATAAACCGCTTGTTTGTCCCCTCGCCTTATAAAATATAAAAGATATACCTATAAAAGAACGTCACAATTTATCTCGTATCCCAGGTAAAACAACCGAGAAGGAGCCGAAGTCCATAAAGTCCGGCGACGCGGCGATCGTGAACCTGATGCCGACCAAGCCGCTGTGCGTGGAGTCGTTCCAGGAGTTCCCGCCGCTCGGCCGCTTCGCCGTGCGGGACATGCGCCAGACCGTCGCCGTGGGAGTCATCAAGGTAGGAAGATCAATAAAGTCAGGATGAACATTTGTTTACAGGTGGCAGCACTAGCGCACGTCAAAACGCCGCTGGTAACAAAAAGAAGCAACCTTTACGTAGTGCTTTTGTTGTGACCTACAATTTTTATTGATTTAGGGCCGGTTTTTCAATAGTCAGATAAATTCTATCTGACAGAAAATCAGTATGTTTTTGTTGCACGTTGAACATAAATACTTGACATATGTATGAAGTGACAATGAAAACATACCTCCTTATCAGTCAGTTAGCATTTATCTGAATATTGAAAAATCAGCCCTTAGTGAATTACTTTAATCAAGATCAAGGTCTAGGTGCCAAAGCCTTAAAATATAGCAAGCAGTTGCTACCATGAAGAACACATGATTTGATTTTGGTTCTTGTGGCTTTAATTGAACCTTAGTAAAGCGTGGCATTGGGGCAATTATGGTGCTGTGTATACCTACCATTTTTTTAATCAAAGAACTTTTATATCTATATTAAGGATTCTTGGGTTCTTGGTTGATGAAGAATTTTGGAAACGGATAACAATACTATGATCACTTTCAGAGCGTAACCTTCAAGGAGGTCACTACGGGCAAAATCACCAAGGCCGCCGAGAAGGCCCAAAAGAAGAAATAACTAGGGGGCACCTCAAACATACTTGTGCAGAGCGCGTGGAGCGGGCGGGCGGGCAGGCGGCGCCCCCCGCCCCCCGGCCGCC
This sequence comes from Emmelina monodactyla, assembly GCA_916618145.1. NCBI lineage: Eukaryota > Metazoa > Arthropoda > Insecta > Lepidoptera > Pterophoridae > Emmelina > Emmelina monodactyla. The sequence goes on along the minus strand of OU745304.1, from coordinate 4,697,647 downwards.
CGCCCCCCGCGCGCGCCCCCGCCCCCGCGCCCGCTCCCGCCCCCGCCCCCGCCCCGCTCCGCCACCGCAGCTTCTTGACTGGTCCCGCGCACTCTCTCCACTCGAGCATTTATCGTAGCCGGATACTCATAAAGTTAGTTCGTTTTAGTTACGCCTACATGTTAAGTTTATGTATTTATTATTATTTTAGTTGTAAGTTACTGGCCAAGTTTGAGTTTCCGCACCTGAAAGCTCGTTACGTTTTGTTCTTTCATCGCAAGGAGTTTAGGAGGAAAAGCAGTGGAGCACTGGTTGAATTTTTAAACCATTTCACGACATAATCTTCGTTTAAAATTACATTTAAGTACAATCTTATTTATTGTTTAATCTTCTCACAATGTCTATATGCATTAATTTTGAATCAATTTCTCTGTTTTTATTGTACACATTTTAGGTATTTATTATTCTTCAAATACCTAAATTTTAATTTGTTTTGTTCATTTAGATATGTACGTTTCTATTTTTTTAGATAAATGTAGGGCAAGATTACCTACAAATTTTCATATGATATCCACTTGTGATTACTAATTACCTATTGTATCGATAAAAGTATTTAGAAATATTACGCTGACATTCAGTTATAAACTGGCTGTCCGTAGTTTTAATTTAAGCAGTATAATATGATTGTAAGAAACGTTGAAAACGTTTTAAATACCTAGTAAATACAATTTTGGAAACTTACTTACCTATGTGAAACATTGTATTAAAAATTCAACAATGTGTAAAAGGTTTAAATATTCAAATCATTGTGTTGGTTCTCTATGTTATTCTATCTACTTTTTTTTAAATAAGTAGGTATGTAACTTCTAGACTCATTTTAAGCTAAAAATATGTGATTTTGTAATATTTTCAATAATTTTGTAATAGACCTTGATCCTTAACCAATAAAGAAGCTACTACTGGTACATAATGTATTTGTTTTTTTAAAGACATGCTGAAAATAAAATTATACGAAAAAAAAAGAGGGAAAGAACGGGCCCTTTATTACCTTAGGCACTACAGCTTGGCACTACTAGTTAAGTCAAGGGAAATTTTACATTCCCGTGGCACTACTGGTAGTGCTACGGCTAAATGAACATTTCCAGTGACCCTACACTGTTGCCAGTAGATTTACGGAAAATTAATTTCCCATGTCACGATTGAGATATCGGTATAGGGTTATGAAACCTTGCACTATTTGGAATGTTAAAAGGCTCTTGAAATGTAGTTGATGAATAGAAATTGCCCTTGTCATGTTGTATTTTATTAGAGTGCCAATATCTTATTTAAATATTCCATAATATTTGAAATTGACCGGACTAAAAGTAGATATTTCGGGAAAATAGATATTTATAGGAATATAGTCATTTTGGTAAAGTAGACTTTATGTGCCGAAGTGTTTTTTTGTCGCCACGTTTTTGTTGCTATTAAAAGAAGTTGAAAAAAATCTAATACGTAGCGAAACTGTTTCCTTACTATTTTGAAGAAGAAAGAATTCTTCAAACTTAGGTAGGCACCTACCGAAGCGCTGTTAATACATGCAGCGATCTACATATATTATGTAAAAACTCAAAAGAGTTTACGCGTGCATAGCTTCATGTGAAATGAAGTATTACTAGCCAACAACTAACCTAAAGAAACTTTTCATATAACTCAAAGTTTTTACTAAACGTTACGTGTAAACACGGTTTAATATTAGACTGTTCCAAAAGAAAAAGAAGTTATATTGTCTATGTCGTGTGTGACATTGAAATTGACAGTTGATCCGACGACTGTGACAAATAATTTGACTTTGACAGTATTTTGTTTCCATACAATTTTCCTATCGCGATTTGTGGTTAAATTGTTGTTGATAAACTCCTCTTGTGCGATTACGATATACGACACGATGACGTGTGCTTTGCCGTAAGTGAAAGTAACATATTTAGTGGTAGGAGTAGTACGCGCGGGTCTTCAATATCGGCCGTGTTCTCCATCGCTCGCAGTCTATCGCGGACAGCGGCTTCGATCTGTTCGCTCCACGTTAATATCGTCAACAATGTGTGGAATATTTGCATACATAAATCATCTAACTCCCAAGACCCGCCGGGAAATCTTGGAACTGCTTGTGAATGGATTGAAACGATTGGAATACCGTGGATATGATTCAGCAGGAGTGGCGGTTGATGCCGCGGATCAGAAGGATATAGCTGTCATGAAGCGTCGCGGGAAGGTAGCTGCTTTAGAAGAACTGCTTCAAGAGCGTTGTGGAGAGCTAGCCGTTGAAGAGCAAGTTGACTCGCACTGCGGTATCGCGCACACCCGCTGGGCTACTCATGGAGAGCCAAGTGCAGTCAACTCTCACCCTCAACGCTCTGGTGAAGACAATTCCTTTGTGGTTATACACAATGGTATCATTACTAACTACAAGGTGGTCAAGACTTTCCTTGAAAACAAAGGATATGAATTTGAGTCCCAGACTGATACTGAAGCCATTGCAAAATTAGTGCATCATATTTACAGTCAACACAAGGAGTACAACTTCCAAGAATTAGTTGAGCAGGTAATTCAACAGCTTGAAGGAGCCTTTGCTCTGTGCTTTAAATCCCGCTACTTTCCTAATGAATGTGTAGCAACTCGTCGTGGTAGCCCGTTGTTGGTTGGAATAAAAACCAGACGTCGCCTATCAAGTGACCATGTTCCTATTATGTATACTAATAATAAGGCCACTCGTGGTGTGGTGCCAGCTGTGCCCCGTGTCAACAGTCATGCACACTTCCAGCCAGAAGAAGAAAGGGAAGTTGAGTACTTCTTTGCTTCGGATGCTTCAGCAGTAATTGAGCATACTAACAGGGTTCTCTACTTTGAGGATGATGATGTTGCTCACATTAAAGATGGGGTTTTAAGCATTCATCGTCTCTCAGGAAGCAGCAGTGACCCTCATGAACGTGAAATCTTTACCTTGAAACTTGAACTACAACAAATTATGAAGGGCAACTATGACTACTTCATGCAAAAAGAAATCTTTGAACAACCTGAATCTATTGTTAACACAATGAGAGGTCGCCTTAACTTTGCTGATGGTACAGTCACATTGGGAGGAATTAAAGATTACATTCCCGAAATAAAACGCTGCAGAAGACTTATGTTGATTGGTTGTGGTACTAGCTACCACAGTGCAGTGGCAACTAGGCAACTGCTTGAAGAATTGACTGAGCTACCAGTCATGGTAGAGTTAGCTTCAGACTTTTTGGATCGCAATACACCTGTTTTCCGCGACGACGTTTGCTTTTTCATTTCACAGTCTGGAGAAACAGCTGATACATTGATGGCTTTAAGATACTGCAAACGTCATGGTGCTCTAATTGTCGGTATTACTAACACAGTCGGAAGTTCCATCTGCCGGGAATCCCACTGTGGAGTACACATAAACGCCGGGCCCGAAATCGGTGTCGCCTCCACCAAGGCCTATACTTCACAATTCGTTTCGCTTGTGATGTTTGCCTTAGTTATCAGTGAAGATCGTATCTCCCTACAGAAGCGGCGTGCCGATATCATTCAGGGTCTTCATGAACTGGAAAGTAAAATTCGTCAAGTTCTAGCTCTAGATGCGGAAGTAAAGAAACTAGCTGAAGACTTGTACCGCCAGCGGTCCCTACTCATTATGGGTCGTGGATATAATTTTGCTACATGCTTGGAAGGAGCACTAAAAGTTAAAGAGTTGACCTATATGCACAGTGAAGGTATCATGGCGGGGGAACTGAAGCATGGACCTCTGGCACTAATTGATGATTCTATGCCCGTCATGATGATCGTCATGAGGGACCCCGTTCACACCAAGTGCATGAACGCCTTACAGCAAGTGACAGCGAGACAAGGGCGGCCTGTGGTTGTTTGTGAAGAAGGAGACACTGAAACTATGGCTTTGGCATCTCGCTCGTTGCAGGTGCCGAAGACTGTCGACTGTCTGCAAGGCGTGTTGACTGTCATTCCGATGCAGCTCCTTGCCTACCACATCGCGGTGCTTCGGGACTGTAACGTCGATTGTCCGAGGAATCTTGCCAAATCGGTAACAGTAGAATAATCAACATCGAGGATTATGTGGACTAATGTCTATATGGCACAATGTAATTTAAATATTTTTTGCAGAACGATGATAAGTATTCATCCAGCTTTTATTTTTGATAGCTACATCTGTCACGACTTACGAGTTCGTTATTCGGTTAAGTATAAAGCTAAAGCTAAGATACTTTTTTTAATGTACAATTTATCAAATCAAATTATATTTATACATTCCAAGAATGTATTTCTATTTTATTTTAAGTAAATTGTTTTCTTTATTTACATTCCTTTTACTTTTATAGCTTGCAACCAGTTTGTATAAAACATGTACGAACCAAGGCCGAACCACTCTCGTAAATTCTTAGTTTCAAATTGTGATAAAGCATTTAAATAATGATAATTATTAGGCAACAAAATTGCTTCTTGTTTTATATTTAATGCAAAGTTGTTTTTTAGGACTTCTTCATGTATTTTCAATCATATTCATAAATTAACATCATATTAAAGGTTTTAGTTTAGCAAACACTAAAATTGATTTAGCTTACTGATTTCAGAGACATATTCTTAAAACATTGTTGTAAAATAAGGCTTACTAAATATTTTTGTAAATAATTTTGTGTAAAGAAAAGTTAGGTAAAATACGTAAACGTTTAGTCATATAACAATATGTATACAAAATGTATAAGGTATCGTACTATAGTTCCCCTTGTTATTAATTCAAAATGCAAAATGTTTTATATTATGTTCAGAGTTATGTACCTACTGATCTAATTTTTTATATGTATTTATTAAGGGGATAAAATTATCGGCAATGTATATTTGTGCAATTTAAGAGATTACTATGTATTTACTATTGAAATTTATTAAATATTATTTATACAAAATATATTTATTTTATCAATTACCCTCTTTTTTTCGTAATTATTAATTTAATTATGATAATTTATATATTATGGGATTTGTTTGTAGGTCAAGTCGCTTGCAACATTTGTAGGCAACTACCAACCCAATACACAATTAGGTCTTTCATAAATTATTGGCCCTCATCTTTAAAAAAAATATACTTTGTATAGGTAAAGTAGTTACTTAATTCTTAAAGGCATTTAAAAAAAGGCAATTGTGCATGACACAAAACAAATCATCGTACTCGATTTATTTATTTTATAAAAAATGTGAATGTAAAAAAAATCGCTGCAATGAGAGATGTTAGAAATTGTAATTTTTCATTTTTAATTTTAAAACTATTAGGCTATGATTCCTTCATTCATCATTTACTAATGGCCACCCGCAACTCCGTTCGCGTGGAAGTCGGTTTGCCGAGGGAATGAGATGTTTTCCCGCGGTAAAAGTACCCTATATGTTATTCTGATGTATAACCTATATTACTGCAAAGTTTCATCCAAATCCGTCCAGTAAATTTGACGTGAAAGAGTAACAAACATCCATACATAAAATACTTTCACATTTATAAAATTAGGGGGATTTCATAAATATATTTTTAGTTGATATAATCTGTAAGTGCAACAACGAACTAAAGGTAATCGGTAAGTATCTGCCAATCTACTTGCGCTAAAGTAATAAACAAAGAATTGATAAGGACAGCACGATGCAATTCTTCGTAATCCCAAAGACAATCAGGGTAGATTAATGATCGAATAGACGGGTTAAAACAATAACAATAATGATAATGTTAACCCATGATATGACTGCTAGATCGTCATCGCAATCTGATAAAAGATTGTCGCTTGTGTAGTTGATAAAATAATCCAGCTCGTCGTTACCAACCTTTTATTCATTAAAAATGTAAGTAAAAAAAAGTTAAACACTATTTTTTTTAAATAATAGTCCTATAGTAAGCGCAGTATGCGCTTGTATTAGATATAGACACCAGACAATGGATTTGGGCCGAACCTAGTTACACCCAGAAAATTTCGTTTTACTAAATTGTTCCGACACGGGACCTTCCCCTTAACAGTCCACTTTTAGCTTTTAATGTAAAATGCTATTGCTTTTGGATAGGCCGAAAATATAAAGCAAAGTAGTAATTAGGTTTCTATTTTACCAATACAGATATAGGTACCCACCAATTGTTTTAACTATTGCTCAAGATGTGATCTAGCTTGTAGTTGAGAGAAATGTCGAGAAGCGGGGGTGGCGGCGTCAGTGTACTAGGTAGGTATATGTGGCGGCGGCCGTCAAGTAGGTCATGTTGTGAAACGGAGAGTGTGCCGTGTGCTTGCGCGCCGTCTGCGCAATCACGCGCGCCGTCGAGTCCGCCACCACACCCGCCGCCCGCGCCGCCGGCCGTTCTGCTGCGCCATGTCATGTCGGTTCTGCGGTAGGCACGGGAAGGAATGAAACTACTTGTTATTAGGTTCGTAGCTACATAATAATAATAAATATTAAAACGGTTATTTAAAATAATTACTTACTTACAGATAATATTACGCCATGTGAATCGCAGTTTTATACTTACTAAATTTTAATGATGAATGATGGATTAATAGTCTAGAAGCTATAATTGAAACTTTGGAATGTAGGTAGTAATGTACTATGTCAGCCGCCGCAAACTTAGGCCGCAAAAGACGAAAACCGATTTCTGTGGGTACGCTAAAAGACTAGGTACCTACGAGATGCCTTTTTCAATAGAAACGAATACTTTACGCCCGTAACGTAGTAACCTAACTAGTAGATACTTACCATATCAACTTAATTGCAATATTTAAGAAATATGTTTAAAGATTTTCAGGCCCTCGAATCAATATCGTTAACAAATAGGCGCATTTAATTAAAGTGTCTTGTATTTACTGCGTAGAAAAACATAATATTTTTTTTCTACATAAAGTCAACGACAAAGCAAGTGGCATATTTAAAAACCGTCGACTACCTATATCTCAGATAAAGATCTTAGAGTAAAAAATATTTTCATATCTCAGATTATTTTGATAGCGCTACAATCACAGCATTTTATTCCATTGTATTTCAGAAATCAAAGTTATCAAGCTGAGTGATCATTTTTACTTCAAATAAGATACCTATGAATTGATTTGATTAAAGCATATAGATAAGTTCATTCAAAACATCCGTATTTATAATGTATGCATTCATCAAGAATCAAAATGAAACCGCTTTATACCTACCTAACTACCTCTTTTAGTTTAAATCTATCGATGATACCAAGTTCCATCAAATCCGTTTAGAAGTTTTCTGCATAAACGAGAAACAATCATTCATACATAGGTATATCCTTACCAGCTTTTCAACAATAACACGAATTTCCAAAATAACTACGAGTCTAAGGTGCTCCATAAGAAGTTCAATGCAGCTTATTGCGCATGGTTCATTCGAAAGTCATTAGATGTCAGTGGCCTGTGCCTGGCCGGCTCCAGTCACGGCGAAATTCCACGACCTGCGCCGACGCACTCGGAATAACAAACGTTAAAGTGCAAGTACCTCCGTACAAACTTGAAATACTTCTCTGCTTTTATATGGGTAACTTTGTGCTTACTCACCCAAACACAAATTACTTGATCGCAAATATTATGTTAACTGTACATGGGTGCTTGCAAAAGCGAACGTCACTTGGAACATTTGATTAACGCTTTTACACCTATATACGCTACTAAATGATTAGGTTCATGACTTAACTTTTACATGTTACTTGCAATTAGCTCATTAGATAGTGACTGGGATACTAAGCTGTATTACAATGTGCGATGTTGCAATAATATCCGCCTACAAAGATTTATTACTTTCGAATAAGTAGGTTGATTTTATAAAACACCAGTTTGTAATCCGCGTCCCAATATTGCAGCAAGTTCTCCTTGGATAAGCTTCCTGTTAAACCCGTAACTGCATCGTTGAAGTGAAGGGAGCTCTTTGTTCTTACAGAGAAATGTTGCAATACTGGTCTTTGACCTTTGAGGAACCTTTTCAAGTTAAGCATGATAAAAACAAGTGAAACTATATTTTTTATTGATTAAGAACAAATGTTAGGAACATCAACTCACTTATAACAGCGTTGCCTTTATATATTAACTAATATGTACTTAATAATAACTATAGTTTTGTAGTAATATTAACTTCCTTAAAATAATGACGGGCGTCTCTGCTCGCAATTTCCTACTTAGCTAATTGTTATCCATAATTTAGATAATGTTTCCGCTGATAAGCGTAAATTTCATACGAGTGCTTTAACAGTACGTCGAATCCACTAATATATTATAATAATCATATATGATATAATATTTGCGATATGGTATTAATAGAGACAATATAGAAAAATAGATATCTAGTCAATATATGGACAAACAACATGCAAATGGATGTCGAGCCATTATGCAAAGTGAGGTAATTTTGGAAGTAGTTTGGCCGCTGACCTACCGAACCGGTCTTCATCGCTGAGATCGAAAGTTTATAGGTAACACCAATTTAGTGCTATTGAGAAGATAGACTACGCGCAACTTTATAATAATGTTATACATATAGACGGAAGGTACCTAAATATATACAAATAGCTGATATACACTTTAGTAGATTGGTATCGAAAAACAAGCCTTTGAGTAATGAATTTGTACAGCATTACATCAGGAGGCTAATAATTCAAAGTGGTTTGACGAGTTTTGAGCAAGAATAGAAGGTGCCAGAAGTGTTGTTACTTACCAATTAACTAGCGATGGTTTCAGGCAGCTTGATAAGATCAACGTCTACCTTATTTGGAAATAAGTAATAGTGCATTTTAAATAAATCAGGGCACTCTGGAAGTCTAAGAGGGAAGCCAATGTTTAACAGCGGACAAACAATGTTAAAAACACCATTATTACGCTACAAAAACTAGCTAACGTTAATAACTATGAAACACGAAAACGCCATAATAACCAGTAGCTAATTTCAATATTAATTTCGAACATAATCGTGTTCAAACCACTTGTGCCAATATTTAAAAACACATGTATTTATTTAAAAACTGTCACAACGTCAAACGTTTAGATAATGAAATGGAAATTGCTTATTAAAAGTAATTCAAGTAGGAAAGTTTTCTAACTTTCTGAACTCTGAAAACATTAAGTTATTTTCAAAAGGCCAACGAAGATATCGGGAGGCTTCCTTATGTTTAAATAAAGTAAAAAAAAGTTAAAATAAAAAAAGGACATTGAAGGTTAGCAGCGGACAGTAAAAGAAAATTTCAAGGCGATCAGGCAGTGAACGGGATGTCGCCAGCCAGATCTATAAGTTTATTAGCAATTTATGCATATTAACGTCGCCTCAACATATTTTAAAAATATTTACGAATGTTATGGAATGCAGACATGTCTTTAAGCTTGCGGTTTAAGGAAAATGAATTTAATATTTTAAAATAGTATTGAAATGTTATATAAAGGCTCTAAAAGACACCATTATGCACCTCAAATTAGTATAGCTCTAAACAAAAAGTAATAAACGGTTTTTTTTTGTTGCAAACGTTTATTATCCCAATAAAACTCAACCATAAAAGTTTCAGTTATGTTTGATTACACTGCATTTATATCCGCCCAATATTCAAAATTTCCATTCTATTTCTGATTCATGCTTAAGCTAAAGTACCGTAATAAATACACATTTTAAAATCCGTCACATTAATAAGTCACGAACAGTTTTTGTTCTTCGTTCGACGTGAGTCGGCGTCATGCACACACTCTGGTATCACATCCAGTCTTCAGTCTATAAAATTACCACAAATCGTGTTGTTAACAAGTTTATTTCAACTCAATAGGATCTCGTCAAATTTGTCGATTTCAAATTTGTTTTATTCATAAGTCGATAAGTAAGCAGTTAGCCACTCAATATAAGTGGTTACGTCCATAACATCCTGCAAGTGTAAGATGCATAAGCGTTGACTTCAGAGTTGATAGTAGAAATAAGGGAGACGATAGTACCAAACTACCACCAGATAACTCTAATCTATATCCTTAAAAGATCTTCAAGTGGCTATAATTAATAGCCACTTTTGAAAAATAAACTGTTATTATATATAAAAATAATTACTGACAGCTTGCTGCTAGTTAACAAAAAAAGGGAACCTGCGATAAAAACAACCTAACATCAATCCTCTGAAAACTTGTTAACAACACGATATGTAGCGCGGTTTACACAGCAGCTGTATCTGTCGCGATGTATCGCCGGGTGGTTATCGTCCGATGATCCACAGCATGTTGAGCGCGGCCTGCCCCAGATGGCGGCGGCGCAGCGCGGGCGGCTCGCGGCGCGCGCAGCACGCCAGCAGCAGCAGCAGCGAGTGCAGCAGGTTGTTGCGGCCGCGCGGCAGCTCCAGCGTGTCGCCGTTGGCCACCAGCACGTAGTGCGGCGGGCGGCGGCTCGCGCGGTGCAGCACCAGCGCGCCGGCCGCCAGCGCGGGCGCCGCCGGGCCCAGCGACACGTGCTGCGACGAGAACGGCCGGCACTCGCCGCCCTCGGGGCCGATCTGCACATAGCAAGACCATAACAGAAACGATACACGGGGGCGTGGCAAAGGTTGGATTGAAAGTAGAGCGAAAGAAGTTACCTTTGGTTATCTGAACAAAACATTTTTATGGTCATGTTAATTTTAGAGATATACTTTAAGAGAGAGCATTAGGATTTCAAGATTAGGATGTTGTCCCACAAAGCAAACCCTAGCCACGGGCCCCGTAAATACATATATTTCCTAAAACATATTAAAACTTAAGTAAGTGAGGCTCACAGTTTTGTTTCATCAGATGAAAAACGAAACCTATAAAATACGAAATTTGGAATAGGAAGACCACGTTTCTTCTTCCTTATTTGTGCGAGGCAGCGGTACTGTCGCAGATTGTATCGCTATCGTTAAATTAGCACGCACGCTCATAGGTACTAACTAGCAAGTTATCCACGCATGTTTAATTACTCTACATACGTACGTACACCTTATATGACCATAACCGTGACCGCGACAAACCAGCTGTGTTTAAATATCTTTGCGTCAAAATAACTAATAAGTTTAATATGACTAGTTATTACCTGCGACTTCGCCGGCTCATATTCGATGTAAAATTGATTTTCTAATAGGAATGATTCCCGGGGAAAAAGTATTCTATTTCCATCCTAGGGTGACGAACTTAAACTAAAACTACGTGAAAGCTGAACTTACAGACAGACAAATACACATTTTCACATTTATGATATTAGTAAGGAAGTAAGGATTGTGGATTCAGACAATGCATACAAAATTGCTAAGTGGCCAAAATAAATTTCTACTAAAATAAAGACATTTTACTATGACAACACCTCATAGGGATAATATATTCGTGATGTAACAAAAGTATGTGTGTTACTTTAAGATATAGAATTCCATGCGCGTTTGCTAAGTAGTTAACGTTTTTAACCTTATACGACATCATAGCGAATAAGGTGACAAAACCTACACTTCAGGCATTATTACAACGCGAATGTTGGAGAAATACTTGAATTAATGTAACGTGGAAACCGGTTCACGCATTGATTACGAGCAAATGTCTAATTAAACATGGCATTTATTCAGTGTATAGAAGTTTTCTTGTTATTTACTATAGATAAATGTAGAATGACTAGACTAGTGTATAATGAAATATTATAAAGCGAACGGCAAACTGGAGCTGACATTGAAATAACAAGTAATACTGTCTTTGTATCGAGAAGCCTCTCACTCACAATCTAGTATTTTGTCATCAATGTACAACCTTTATAATGTTAGTATTAACATAATATCAAAATGTCGACGCGAAAGGTCATATGAATAGGTATATTCTGCAAAAAAACAGTACGGTTTATATATTTAGGCGCTGCTAAAACGTGTTTGAACTATAGAATTACTAATTCGTTACTGGTTAAATTCGCGGTTTGTAAGATTGCGACAACAGAGGGCAGACTAACTTGTTTTAGATTGTTTTAAATAATTTATACATAGTAAGCCTGAATACGTTGAGCTTTGTAAGCTATGTTATAATTCTGCCATGCATCAACTTACTATATGCGGGGGAAGATGAGTTATTAAAATTAGGTGTTATATTATGATTATATGCGTATCAATAAAAAGGGTTCATTTTTATTCATATTCATATTCGTTTATTCACCAGTCAATTACATTGCATAATTTGGCACGTCATTTTACAATTTTTTTAGGATAAATTCAACTTTCTTAGGATAGAGATCTAGAAAATATTTATTATATTCCATTTTGTATATTTTAGTGGATACAAAGAAACGGATAAAAAATATAATATTTTGGAATAGAAAACAGTACGTCTATTCTGTAAAACGAAACGTGAGCACTTTGCTTTCGTTTCGGGCCCGTAACGGACATTTGCTATTCTATTGGCTTTCGTATCGTTTCATCAATCATAAGGTTTTTGACGTAAAGAATAGAAATTTAAGTCAAAACCCCTTATTATTTCGTTGACTTTCGGATTACAAATACGTTAAACGATATGCAAGCCAAATAGAATAGCCAATGTCAGTTCCGGGCCCGAAACGAAGGCAATGGCATACGTTTCGTTTTACAGAATAGACCTACAGATTACAGATGTGTTGCTGAATTGCTCACACTTGATCTTGCCTGATCTAACTTTTTAACAAGATGTCAAAAAAATTGAATGGTCCTTCTAGCCACAAAAAATTAAGATTAGGTCAAAAAATTAACTGCATGTAATTTTATAAGCCAATTGCAAATATTTTAAAAAGTAATAATGTTTTTAACACACTTTTAATTATTAGCTTTGGTCGTATGTTACTATGTTAGTATGTGGTGAAAAATTTATTGAATACTGATGACAGTGCAATATTATAATAACTCCGTTCTGATATCCTCAATAATTCGCCTACCAGTGTGGGCAGACGCGGGTAGCACTCTTAAGCCCATGGCTTTCTTTGTAGTTTTTTTGAACCTGTTATATTTTATTTTTAACTGTATTATATAGGTATTCAAGCTGTCACTTATTCAAGTGGAATTAACGTACCTGTCCATCAAGGTATGTGGCGAACAGATGCATGAGTAGTTCAGAGTCGGTCGGCTTGGAGTCGTCCCAGTCCGAGCCGCCGCCGTCCCACCGGTACTCGCTGAGACAACCGCCGCGGGATAACTCTGTAGGAAACAAACATATTTGCGACTTATAAGGGAAGAAATCCTTTAAGGTGAGAAATATTTTGACTATAAAAATAAGTAGTGCTTGCGAAAAGTTTATGTCGTCAACGTCTGTCTGCTATGTAATATCTGCTATTTGCAAGATATTGTCTTTTTCTAATGTGAGCTTTAGTTATAAGAAGGCGTGTTATTTAGTGCAAAAGGTATTATGATAGGCAGAGAGGAAGCTAGCTGAAGTCAGTACTTTGGAATTGAAGTTTGAGCCATACATACGGGATTAAACAAGTGTTTATTTTTCTTGCAAACAAACTAAATAAATGAGGAACTGTAACTATTAACTCAGACTACCTTTGATTCTTCTAACGACGTATCGTTGTTCAGAGAATGGCTCCAGGAACGGTACGAGTGCCGCCGCGGACTCCACCCCGCTGACGCCGCTAGCCGCCACCTTCCGCAGTCGGTCTATTGATACCTGCGGTAAATAACAAGTGTTTTAACAAACGGTACTTTTAAGCTGATGATCATCATCAATAATTGTTTTGTTAGTAGTGTTTTTTTGGGTTTTCATGAAATAATTCAACAATAGTAGTAATAATTAGGAATCAATGTTAATGCTATAAGTGGAGGGCAAAAAACAGTGAGTATCAGTAAACTTACTTCTCCGATGCGGACATCAGTGAGGCCGTGCTTGGCGAGCGCATCATCGATGGTGGCCATCTCTCTCACTAGACGCTCCAGGATTGTCACTTGAATCCACTGAAAATAACAAGGATGAGGTGATATTATTTGTAAGACATAAAAAAAAGTATTATAAGAATTTCTTATTGCTTAAGTGGTGATAATTGTAACTTACCAGTCTTAAGTTGAGGTTGAACTGTGTAAGTCTTGTAGGATCAAGGTGGAGACGCCACCATAATTGAGGGGAGCCTGTCGGGGAACCCTCATCTGGTTTAGTGTCAACAGGCAGAGGAGACACCTGGTAGGTAGAAGTAACTGGATGCTGATGATACTGCTGGTACGTACTTGAATCATTTAACTGCGATTCATTTAAACTTCTCTCTTCATAATGTCTAAAAATGTTTTTACAAAATAAAATTAATGATGAAAAAAAAACACTAAATAATGTTTTCAATTGTTAATTACTTACTTTAAGTAGTCTGAAAGTGTGCTTCTATCAGAAATAAACTCGTCTCGAGAAAGCCGGTCAAAAGGTGATGGTGGTGATTGCTGGTTGTACTGGGACGTTGGGCTAAATTGAGATTGGGAATAGTTGGCACGTGAAGACTTGGGAGTCATTGCAGAGAGGTTTGAAAGTGGGGAATGTGGAGAGGGGGGAGAACTCCGGGCACCTATTGACAGAGGAAGAGGTTCGGGCTCTGGTGTCCGAGCACGGGAATCATTCTTTATGTCTTTCATGTCGGTCACACGGAATGAAGAATCTAAGAAAATAAAATTTATTTGTTTATATAAAGTTGCAAACCAAAGGTACCTTATAGTAGAGATGAAAGGACTCGAGGTTTTTAAACCTTTTCAATCAAGACCACCTTAGTCGCAAGTCTTTTAGTAAAGAACTCAAGTTGTTTAACATAAATGAGCTGTTTAACATGAGATTATAAAATAATAAACTTCAGTGCTTTATAATTGTAGGTATTTTTATTGAGTTTTCAAATTTTTTATAAGTTAACATTTTTAGTATTACTATTTAAAGGGAATTATCATATTTTTTTATTCATAAAAAAAGAATTAAAAGGAAACGCCTCACGATTAAGGACTCTCGCGAACCGAGTCGTTTGAAAAGGGTTCAAAACTTTTCGTTAAGACTGAGTCATTTGAATTTGGGAGTCATTTTAAATTAGAGAAACTTAGATTAGACTTAGAGTCTAAGTTTTTGACTTAAATAAGGCTTAGGGTTCAGGGTTTAAAGACTCATTGAGTTGTTAACCGTGTGACTTGAGTCGAGTCCTCGTTAAAGAGCTTAAAAACCTCAAGTTCTTTCATCATTACCTTATAGTTTTATTAATGTATCAAATAAAACATCTACCCACCAAGATCTGCATCAGAAAGCCCAAGCAGACGTTGCTGTTTTTGAGTAAGAGTGACGGGATCTCCATATCTCGGCAACAACTGCAGAGCATGCTGAATAAGATTTGCGGCTAATATTCCTGCAATGCATGCTTCTACATAATGCAGAAAGGATGTATAGCCAGCACACTTGCAAGACCTATAGGTTTTATAAGACAAGACTTTTAAGAAAAAAAACATAATCTGTCGAATGTACTACGTGTAGGTTAGAAAAAATACTTACAAATCATAGGCAAAAATTAACAAAAATACTCCATTTACTAAACTCCATTTCATCGAACTAGCTCGTTTTCTGTTTGCATACTGCAAATCAATTGTTCTTTGTACTATAGTTGATGAATTAGGGCTAAAAGACCTGCGAAAATAGTTAAGCTTGTTAGAAACAGATCATAATAAACAAAAATACTTGTTTCACAACAACTCACATTTTATATTTAACGTTAAATATGTGTAGTATTAAAAGGGTTTTTCAGCCACTATAGACTTAATTATAATACGTTTCTTTGTATTAGCTTCACAAATTCCTAAAAAACGCGGCATTCGGTAACCTACCCAACGCAACCCAAAAAACATAAATATATCAAAGTCATTGTCATTAAATGTCATTGTCAGTCACTGCATTTCAAGTAATGGGTACGTTCAGTTGGGTATGTGCGTTAAAAATTTAGAACATTCACATTGACATGACAATGACGTTGACAAGTGTGACAAATTTAACAACAACAAGAACATAAATCTGCGGCGGCTGTTTATTATTGGAATCGAAATACGAAATTAATTTATATCGCTTATTTTTCGTAACTAAAGATAATTCGGTAGCTTCTGTCGTTTTAAATGCCTCATAAATAAGCATTTAAGAGGTATTGAAACAAATACTTTTTAACAGTGGTTCGATGCCTGGGACAAGCCTAAGGTAACCTATAAATAGAATTGGTACAAAATGGGAACACGAAGTAAATATCAAGAATATATGAATGCTGTGAAGAAAAAAATGACTTGGAACTATTTAAGGAATCTAGTACTAAGCCCAGCGCACTTGCAAATACCCGCTTTGTTGATTATTGTGGCGGAACTCGTTCTTAATGCATTTATAGTTGAACGTGTACCATATACAGAAATTGATTGGAAAGCTTACATGCAAGAATGTGAGGGATTTTTAAATGGCACTTACGACTACAGTAAACTACGCGGGGACACAGGACCACTTGTATACCCAGCAGGATTTGTATACATTTATTCTCTTTTCTATTATATTACAAATCAGGGTGAAAATATCAAACTGGCACAGTACATTTTCGTAGGTATTTATATTATGCAATTAATGTTAGTATTAAGAATTTATACAAAAACTAGAAAAGTTCCACCATATGCACTTGCAATTGCAATTTTAACTTCATACAGAATTCATTCAGTTTATGTTCTCAGGTTATTCAATGATCCAATAGCAGTGCTATTTTTGTACATCTCCTTAAATTTATTTCTTGATTCATATTGGTATTTAGGAAGCATTTTCTACAGTTTAGGGGTGTCAGTTAAAATGAATATTCTTCTTTATTCACCAGCATTGTTTTTCTTTTATTTTATAAATTTAGGTTTAAAAGATACTATAAGGCAAATAATTGTATGTGGATGGGTTCAATTATTATTAGGTCTACCATTTTTGTTAACTTATCCAGTCTCATATCTGAAAGGAAGTTTTGATGTTGGCAGAGTATTTAATCATACATGGACTGTTAATTATAGATTTTTAGATGTTCAAATGTTTGAAAGCAGATGTTTTCATTTAACTTTGTTAGCAATGCATGTAATGTTGCTCATTATTTTCATGCCAATTTGTATCAAATATTTTAAAAGCTACTGTCGCTTGAAGTATGTCCAGAAACAGGTTCAGCCCCAAATTGATTCTAAGAACCAAGAAAACAAGAAAAAATCCAAGTTAAATAAAGAAGCCAGGAAGAAGTTGGGCATAAATGTGGATGATGAGAAACTAACTCAAGAACAAGAAAACTTTTTGCAATCATTTGAGAAAATGTTGCAGAAGTCAGGAAAAAATAAAGTAGGTAAACAGCCACCAAAACCTGTTGAAGATGAGCAACAAGTACATTACAAGATAAACTTTGATGTCCTGTCTCAGCTATTTATTTTGCCTATGTTTATTGTGAATTTTATTGGTGTTGCTTGTGCAAGGAGTTTACATTATCAGTTTTACTCTTGGTACTTCCATAGTCTGCCATATCTTCTATGGAGTACCAACTTCTCAATAATAGTTAGGTTTTTAATTCTGGCTTTAATAGAATTTTGTTGGAATACATACCCTAGCACAGACTTATCAAGTCTATTACTTCATGTTTGTCATGGTGCCATACTTTATGGTGTTTATTCTAAAACTATGTCTGAACTTAATTTTGTTTCCAAAGTACAGTAGTTTATTGTATGATTAAGTTTCGTAATATTTAAGTTACTTTTAGAATTTAATACTTAGTTTTGGAACAAGTACATCTATCTGCCAAAGGGACAGTTAGCTCGGTTCTTGAGCAGAAATGAACATCTGTAATTTTTGAAAATATAAAAACAAAATAAGTTAAGCTCTCCTACTTTCTTCCGGGAAACGGTCATGGCAGAGGTAAAAGTAAACCTACACTATGCCTGATGTTATCATCCCATAATTGCTGCCAACTTCTTTTGAAAACCAATCTAGTTGTACCTAGTTAAAAAAAATGTGACAAGTACCTACGTACATATCTATGTAAAAAGTCAATTGTTATAATTTTATTGTTGCGTTTCTTAATAAACGGTTGAATGATTTTAATTTGATTTATTATCTTTCTTCACAGAGAGTATTGATTAGAATGCCTAAGCTGAGCTTTGCATTAGTGTGAGTGTTCACCAAAAGTAGAGTTAGGCAGAAAATAATTTTATTTATCTACACAGAAGACGAGTAGTTTTTAATGATTTATTTAAGACTAGTGGCCGCCCGCGACTCCGCTCGCGTGGAAGTCTGTTTCCCGTGGGAATGAGAAGTTTTCCCGCGGTAAAAAGTATCCTATGTGTTATTCTGATGTACCTATATTACTGCAAAGTCTCATCCAAATCCGTCCAATAGTTTTTACGTGAAAGAGTAACAAACATCCATACATCCTCACATACTCACAAACCTTCACATTTATAATATTAGTAGGATTACGACGTAGTAATAATAGTTAAAATAGATAAAAGTTCAACTTTGAATAAGGAACGTAGAATTAAAAAACCAAAACATTGAATTAAAATTGGAAAGAAAAAACTACGCTGCTATCTGTAGGGGTGAAACGGGGTGGATGCCAACCAAGCAAAGAGCGCGTCGCGGTTGAGGCCCAACGACACGTCAACACTATCTGTATACACTCACACAAATTATAATTGTAGGCATAACGTCATACATGGCTTACAAATGCTATGTGTTTGCTTGTTCATCAGTTTCGATGTAAGCGAGCAACGTATGGGAGTGATACCCTAACAAAACGATGTCGATCTGCTTCAGTGAGCATACGCAGACACAAGAACGAACCTCACGTTGGCAGGTTTTATATGCCTGACAAGAGTACATGAAAAAAAAAACAACAATATAAGCATTTTGAGATTGTTTATTATGAATCATATTAATACAACTATTCAAGGAGAAGTCTAATTATATTCCTAACCTTATAGATAGAGGCGCATAAATACTTCCTCTGTTATCACAAAAACCATTATAGCTGGGATCTAACGCCTCTCCCCGAGCTACATAGCATTGTAGCCACATATCCACCATACTTTATTACATATCTTATATAATTTTTCTATATAACAAGGTTATAAAATATTCTTGGCCATCCGAGCCATGAGCTATCAGTTTCACATCAAGCAATATTCTGAATGAAATCCTTCAAATGCAAGTTTATAGGCCACCAAGGTAGAAAAACAAAAGTAAAAAAAAAGAAAACTTTGTAAGAAAGAACACTATGTAGTTTTATGATTTCAGTGAAAGAACAGTCAATGTGGTCTCTTTAAATTATCTATCCGTAGATAATAATTAAATACTTAGGAGGTCTACAAGTCTTATACAATAAAATATTACTATGTACTTGTGCGGACCTCTGAGCGGGTCTTTATAAAGACTGCTGTATGTCGTTTGAATACATATTCAGTCAAGGAACTCCCAGTCACGTCGAGATTTTGTCAACAAAAAAGATACATACAGCAAAGGTACGTCCGTCGGAGCGGCTCGGTAGTAAATAAATATCAACCAGAGGTCCAGCACCTTACATCTGCTCGCCTGCTACAAAACGAGTGTTCATAATACATAGTTACATTTACACGATTGATAAGATCCAAGTGTCGGCAGTCTCACGTAAGTGCATGTATGTGTGTGTGCGACTAAACGAAGCCGAAGTTCTTAGTCTTGATGGCGAGGAGCAGTTTGTGTTTGAGGACGTGTCGCGAGGAGTAGAGCGGGATGTAGAGCCGCGAGATGCAGGTGTTGGCGGTGGGCAGGTGCGCGTCGTCGGCCGGCCGGATCGTGACGGACGGCATCGGCTGGAAGCCTTCCTCTGACGCGGGCAGCGCCGGCGAACCCGTCCAGAAGTAAACCTGCATTAAATATACAGTTATAGAAAAACTACAGTTCAATTCATGTCAAGTCATACATGTCTGCAGCTATATTATGGAAACTGCAGCTATATATGGATACATTTAAACATTCTGAATGTAAAAGCTTGGCTTCCCTGTCCTTGGTTGAAATTATTATCAAAGCAATTTTTTTCTTTTCTTTTATACAACTTAATTTGATCAGTCAAAGTATGTTTTTACCAAATCCTGTCTCTCGAGGTGTGTCATTTTGTCAACGATGGCCCACAGCCACCGTTTGAAGCGTGCTAGTTTCTCGGGCGGCTCTCCGCTCTCGTCGTTGAAGCTCGTGTAAGAAACTAAAGCGGCCACGTTGATGTCCCCGACGCCGTT
Source organism: Emmelina monodactyla (assembly GCA_916618145.1). Lineage (NCBI taxonomy): Eukaryota > Metazoa > Arthropoda > Insecta > Lepidoptera > Pterophoridae > Emmelina > Emmelina monodactyla. The sequence goes on along the minus strand of OU745304.1, from coordinate 4,677,417 downwards.
TAGAAGAAGTCGCAGATCTTCAGCCGTCAGACCTTCGAGGGCAGACTCTGGCACCACGTCTAATACGCCGAGACGCATAGCCTGTTGAACATGATAAATAAATAATTTAGATGTAAGTTAAAGCAGTGTTAAGGTACAGGCAGGTTGATTCTGAATACGTTATCAATCCGAAAGTTAAGTCACATTGAGGAGTATATTCGATTTTCACCTGGTCCATTATGTGTTGTCTATAATAGCTTACAACACTTTGTTCTTGGCTACTCGGTTTGCCATGTTACACTAATAGATGTGTGTGCCTACACCTATAACAGGCATTATAATGTGGCATCAGTTTACAAATTTTACTTCCCAACCCATCTTCCTCTTCACCACTATAAATCCTTGAATATAACAAGCAGGTTTACACTCCAAACCTATAATCTTATCAGACCATTCCTTTATCATTTCTCAATCACTGTTTTATCTAGAACGTGACATTATCAAGATTACACACAAGATGTAAGCAGACCCCTAAAATTCAAGCCAAATCAAGTAGCCACATCTATAATCCTCTACAGGTATATCTAAAATCCTCTATAGGTATATGTATAATCCTCTCTAGGTATATGTATAATCCTCTCCAGGTATATGTATGTACCTCGAGCGCCTTCTGCTGGCTGGCGAGCATGCGGTGGTGCGCGTACTTCCGCACGTAGTCGTACACGTTGTGGTGCGTCACGTCCAGCTCGCGGCCGCCGGAGACCAGCTCCACGCAGCCGCCGCCCTCCTCGGGGCACAGCTCCAGGCTGGGGGAAATGCTTGTTAGGGGAAAGGTTTCTGCGGTAGGCTTATTAAGATTTTGTAAGGTGTTATAAAAAATGAATTTCCTAGGCGTTTTTAGGGGAATTCAAAGGGTAAAACGAAATAAAAAGGTCTGTCTGTCAGACTGCCTATGTATATCATGAACCATAATAAATAGAATTAAACTAAATAGATTCAGTGTGTTGATAACTTTTGAAATGTGTTTGTTTTGTAGTCTCGTCTGAAAAATAGCGAGCTAGACTGCTGAGTCTGGATTAGTAACAGTGAAGTAAATCCTACAATTTACAATGAAAGTTTTATACTCCAAATCTGAGGAGGCGATTGGATTGATGGCTTTGTCGTTAATCTGCTTATAGTTCTACCATATAAAAACGCCTACCTAAAGTTGAGATCGAGCGCGGCGAACAGCGTATGCGAGTCCCCGGTCTCGGCGTCGACCACCAGCTGCCGCAGACTCTCGTAGACCACGGGGTCGAAGAACGCCAGGTCGTGGAAGCGGATGGGCCGGCCCAGGATGTACTTCAGCACGTGCCGGTTCAGGAACATGGGGCACAGCTCGTTTTGAAGCAGGCAGAGGCCGATGATCCTAGAACAAACCATAAATGTTAGGGTGCTGAAAACTTGGGTAGTTTTATATTTACTATTATTGAATTTGCTGATGTTATTTTAATTAGTCTTGTGCGAATTTAATACACTGCCCTTGTGGTGTGTCAAACGCAGTTGAGTCAATTTCAAGTTAAAAATCTCTAAAAGTTTGCGTGTAATAGACTAGACCTCAGCGAATTGATTTGTCAACTAAGACAAAGAGATTAATATACCTGTCTTTATACGAAACTATGGGAATTTGACAGCAATATTTTCAGTTTTATTCTTAAAGTGTCAGTATTCACCTCCCAACGTTCCTAAAGGCGTTGATCCTCTCTTGCGTGGCGCGTCCCTGCCGCGGCGAGTGGTACCCTCTCTTGCCGGGACAGTAGAACAGAGGGGCCGAGTCGTCGCCGCCGGCGGACACCGCCGCGCCTTCCGACAGCGAGAACACGTCCAGATCTATAACCAAGGAGAGGTTTAGTACCACTTTTAGTTACATATGTGTAGAAGAAACACTAGATGTGTCGCGAAGTAGGTCGCGATATATAATTAATGTGATTTGTGCATGTATATATACTTTATAAGACAAAATTAAGTTATGGAAGCAGATACAGAAATGCAGATTGAAGATGGACTACAACATAATTGGTGAGTCCTTTAATTATTAAGTTAATAAGAAAGTTTAACTGTACAATGGTCTTTAGTTTGAGCATCACTAAGTGTAATAAAATAATGCCTCTGTACGATGTGGTACAGAGGAATATGTATGTTATGGTGGCAGAGGATGGGCTGTAGGGGTGTGTGTGGAGGCCCATGGGGACAATGTGGTCCCAACCAGGGCGAAGAGGCTCTGGGTGATAATGGTATATGATAGAGCATTGTGGCTCTAGATGCTGAGCGATGTGGCTCATTATTTGATAGGAACGATGTGGTTCCTAGGTGAAGCAACGTGGCTTCAATATATGATAGAGCATTGTGGCTCTAGATGCTGGGCGATGTGGCTCATTATATGATAGGAACGATGTGGTTCCTAGGTGAAGCAACGTGGCTTCAATATATGATAGAGCATTGTGGCTCTAGATGCTGGGCGATGTGGCTCATTATTTGATAGGAACGATGTGGTTCCTAGGTGAAGCAACGTGGCTTCAATATATGATAGAGCATTGTGGCTCTAGATGCTGGGCGATGTGGCTCATTATATGATAGAGCGATGTGGCTCTAGATGCTGGGCGATGTGGCTCATTATTTGATAGGAACAATGTGGTTCCTAGGTGAAGCAACGTGGCTTCAATATGTGTATGAAATAAGGGAAACGAAGTGGTTTCCTAAGTAATTGTACTGAAATGCTTTAAACATGTTAAACATAAGAGTGATGCTCAGTGTAAGACCATTGTTAGGTTGCATTAATGTCGCTTGTATAAATATGAACCTAAGGCGTGGCGACATTTTGGTGGAGATGCTGTGTGAATATAAACAATATAGCACATTTTGTTCGTTCGGGAGGTCCGTCATCTCATATCCTAGTTGGAATAAACGCAGCATACATGTGAGTAAGATTGTGTATGATCAGTATTGAATAAGTCGGGAGACCCTGATTCGCTCATGGTAACCGAGGCCTAAGTCGATAGTAGCCAAGAGTGGTGAACGACGGTCAGTAGAATTATTTATATGGTTGTTCCTTTGTGTTCGGTATATTCCGTTCCGAATCCCGATTTCGAAAGGTAATGCTTTTTACAGTTACGGTCGAATAAGTTAAGATTTTCAGTGTTAAAAGTTTTTGTTTTATTATGATTAAAGTTTTATTCGTCCACAAATACTTAGTAAACTATGATTTTCCTCGTAATTAAAATAGACTTTTACTGTTCTAATAATTCGATCCGACAACGATTGTAAATAACAAATTTTCGAATCGTGTTCATTTGGCAACCATATTGTATTATGAGAAACAAAGAAAGTGAGATGACGGATTTTCTAAATTGTATGGTTAAATAAACATATTTGGTGTTTTATTTATGTTATCCCCCACAAATAAATAGAATTTCGTAATAAAAATATTTTTTTTCCTGGCTATGGTATACGTTCAGTGATAAAGAATATTTTTAAATGGCAACATTTTTTGTCAATCATCAATGGTAAACCGAATAACGGAAACGGAAATAGGCGGAAGTGCTTTCAAATAGATTTACTTTATTGAGATCCTCAAGTGACTAAAAATCCGTGTAAATTAAATTTGCTTGAAGTGTTACTGTAGTGAAATTCATCATGGACTATTATCATTTTGCCGTGTAATATGTTCATGCGGATATACGATTGAAATCTTATGTCGAAACAGGAAATTGAATGATTGAATGGGTTTTCCTTTTCGTAGCTCTTTGTATTCGTTCTTTCTTTTCTTTCCCTTGCTCTTTGAAGTTTAGTAAAAGTTTTCTGTATCGTAAAGTTTATTGTTATATCTGCTTTAAGTTATTTTCAAGTGTTAATTGTCCTTCTTTATCAGTTATAAGTGTGACTAATTACCTAGACTTTCGTAAAATGAATAGTGCGGTATTATCACGGCTTTTACAAATCAAGGCGCGTCTTATCGACGCCATTAATAATTCAAACTTGTTGTGTGAAAAATGTAATAATGAAGGCGCAAGTAAAGACGAACTTATTCAAGTATCTAATTTTCTTCAAAGTTGTGCATCTAGTATTTCTAAAGAAATACACTTTTATATAGAAAAATGTTCCGAAATAGATCAAACACAAGTAGAAGAATGCACGGAGTTGCAGCTACAGGCATTTGAGCGGCTATCTATTTTAAATACTCTCATTACTGTGACTGAGGAAAAACCTGATTCAGAGCGGTTCCTTCAAACTAAATTACCTAAACTTACTCTGCCAAAGTTCAATGGGAACATTCTTCAATTTCACGATTTTTGGGATCAGTTCGAAGCGGGAGTAGACAGTAAATCCATTTCAGAGGTTGATAAATTAGCATACCTACTAGCTTCATTGGAAGATAAAGCCAAAGAAGCGGTCGAAGGTATTGGAATTTCTAATCAAAATTACAAAATAGTTGTTGACACTCTCCGTAAAAGATTTGGTAACAAAACAATTTTAATAGACTCACATTATGAGGAATTACAAAAAATTAAAATGGCAAAACCATCTGCTGTAGAATGTAGAAAAGTATATGATATGATTGAAAAGAATTTAAGAATTTTGCAGTCTCTCGGTGAAGATATAAATAATAACCAATTTAGAGTAACACTTCTAAGTAAATTTCCGGAACACGTAATCTATGAGTTAAATAAAGCACTTAAAGGGGCAGAATCGGTTTCTGCTATCCGAGCTGAACTGGACACAATAATAACAGCAATGGAGTCCTCTCAAAAGATCTCTTTAAATATTGATTTACCATCCACTTCCAATGATATCTCTACAACTGACTCACTTTTAGTAAAGGATGAACGATTGAACTATACAGTGCCAGGTAAGAGAAATAAGAATATGCTTAAGCGAAAACTTTCCAATCATTGTAACAATGCACATACAAAACGCTTAAAAATGAGGAGTTGTGTGTTTTGCGAAGGCCATCATTATAATGATATGTGCACTAAAATAAATGACATGTCAAGCCGGAAAAGGAAGCTTGGTTTTAAATGTCACATCTGCTTTAGAGGTGGACACTATGCTCGTGACTGCAAAGTGAAAATGTGTTGTGTTTATTGTAAAGGTAGACATAACAGAGCTCTATGTCCCAAGAAACTAAATTTCCACTCAAGTAAGGAATGTTTATCAAATGATACTTGTAAAAATCACAGTTTTATATTTAACCAATGTTCATTCTTGCAGACAGCAACAGTGACAATAAGGAATCAGGGAATGGAAAGGAAGACTAGGCTTCTTCTTGACAGTGGAAGTCAACGTAGTTATATTACAGAAAATCTAGCAAATGATTTAAAATTTAAAATTAAAAAAGAAGACAAATTAATGATTTTTACTTTTGGTTCTGATATTCCAACAGAAACATCAAGCCCTTCTGTGGATATAGAGTTCATCACTAAACGTGGTAAAGTAAGGAAGATTGAAGCAAATGTTGTTCCTCGCATAACGGAGAAAGTTTCTGTGCCCAAATTAAATAAGTATACAGGTATTGATATTTTTGCTGATGATGGATCTGCAGGAGAAGGGGTTGATATCTTAATAGGAAATGATTATTATTATTCATTCTTTAAATCTGAAAGTAAGAAAGTTGGTGATGATTTATTTTTAATTGATACTGAGTTTGGTTGGATAATGAGTGGTAAAATTGATTCTCAATCACAGAATACTCTTTCAATAATTACATACTGTCAGTGTCATGGTCCAGAATGTATGTACTATACTGAACCTGATCTACCTTTAAAAAATTTGGATTTAACATTTTTATGGTCATTTGAAAGTATTGGAATTACAGATTCACCTAAAACTACAAGAGAGGAAGAAGCGGTGAAACATTTCAATAATACTGTTCAACATATTAATAGTAGATACATGATTAAATGGCCATGGATTGAATATCCTCCTCAGATACCTACTAACTTTGGATTAGCTTATGGACGATTAAAAGGGTTACTACAGCGTATAAATATGAGTACCTTAGAAGACTATGAACAAATTATTAATGAACAATTACAAAATGGTGTTATAGAGAAGATTGAAATACATGATGATGTTACAACACAAAAGATGCCACCTATTCATTATTTACCTCATCATATTGTCAAACAAGAAGGTAAAAGAGGAAGACTTGTTTATGATGCATCAGGAAAAATAAAAGATCACAAGAGCTTAAATGAATGTATGTACAGGGGTCCATCCTTAATTGGAGATTTACTTGGCATTATACTTCAGTTTCGCACTAATGAAATAGCTATAACTGCTGATGTAGAAAAGGCTTTTTTACAGATTGGTTTACAGCCAGATGACCGAGATGTAACAAGATTCCTCTGGTTAAAAGATGTAAGTAAACCAGTGTCACATGATAACTTGGTACATCTAAGATTTTGCAGGGTACCATTTGGCATAATATCTAGCCCTTTTATATTAACAGCAACTATAAGTTATCACATAGCACAGAACTATCCTCATCTTACTCATACAATAGCTGATAAATGCTATGTTGACAATTTGGTAACTGGATCACATACAATTGAAGAGGCTCAACAATTGTATCAAAACACCAGAAAAGTATTTGATGATTTATCTATGAATATTAGAGAATGGAACTCTAACAGTACTGAATTTCTGAAAACGATTCCAGAAGAAATAAGATCAAAAGACTCTTCATCAACTAAAATGTTAGGATTGATATGGGATACAAAGAGAGACACCTTACAGTTAAAAATTAAGGAGCATCTACTAAGTGAAAGCTGTACCAAAGAAGTACAATGCAAAAGAGAGTTATTGAGTACTATAGCATCATTGTATGATCCATGTGGATTCTGTATTCCAATAATTTTACCAGCTAAATTGATGCTTCAAGAACTTTGGGAGAAGAAGTTTAAATGGGATACTGTATTTCCAGAGGAGTTTAAGCAAAAATGGGAAGAAATTGCCGGGTTTCTGACAATGATTAAACAAGTCGAAATACCTCGTTTTGCTTGTATTGTTTCTACTAGTAACCAAGTAACATATGAATTACATTGCTTCTCAGATGCATCTAAAGATGCTTATGCTGCAGTTTTATACCTAAGGTCTAGCAATGACTGTGATGTTAATGTTTCCCTTTTATTGGCCAAATCCAAAGTTACTCCACTTAATGAAAAGGATAATTTAAATATGCCTAAACTTGAACTACTTGGATTTTACATTGGAAGTAAATTACTAACTTATGTGAAAAATGTTATTGGATTAAAAATAAGCAATCAGTATTTATGGACAGACAGCATGATTGTATTAAGTTGGATGAAATCAAACAAGTTGTTACCTCCATTTGTCACAAGAAGGATCAATACTGTTAAACAAAACAGAGATATACAAGCATGCTATATAAATTCAGATAATAATCCTGCTGATATTGCTACTAGGCCAGAGACATGGTCAACAAGAAATGACCTGTGGTTCCACGGACCCACATTCTTGAAGAAAGAGAAAAATGAATGGCCACAGAATATGTATCATAACATTTGTGATTCTTCTTGTGTACGGGCGGAGGGTCTGAATACAGATGCTAACATGATGGCACAAACTAATACAATTAATAGTTTAAACGAAGAACAGGAGATTAAACAAATAAAGATACTACAGCTGAAACATTTTCCTGATGAAGTTGATGGTAAAGAAACACATCTCACTCGAAACCTCAGATTATATACAGATGTTGATGGTGTACTCAGGTGCCGTGGTCGGATGGCTAACGCCAGGTGGACGTATGACGCGAAACACCCAGCTCTCTTACCCAGAGACAGTGCTTTTACTAGTAAACTTATACAACAAATCCACGAAGATAACTATCATGTTGGTGTTTCACATAGATTAAGTTTAATTAGAGAAAAGTATTGGATACCTCAAGGCAGAGCACAGGTACAGAAAATTTTGCGACACTGCAAAAACTGTGTAAAACACGGAGGTGGCCCATATAAGTTACCACCGACATCAGATTTGCCATCAGAGAGGGTAAATTTCAGTGCTCCATTCACATACACTGGTATGGATTATTTCGGTCCTCTATACATTAATGGAGTGACAAGCAAAGAGAAGAGATGGGTTTGTTTGTTTACTTGCTTAGCTGTAAGAGCTATACATCTTGAAGTTGTGAAAGACCTCACAGCTGAAGAGTGTCTTAATGCTATACGAAGGTTTATAGCTGTCCGAGGAAGACCTCAAATGATTTATTCAGATAATGCAACACTTTTTAAACTCACTGCAGAAGTGTTATCTACCCAAATAAAATGGCGATTTATACCACAGCTTGCTCCTTGGCATGGAGGTTTTTATGAGAGAATGGTAGGACTTGTTAAACACTGTATGAAAAGAAGCCTAGAAAAACATCTTTTGTCAGAATCACAGCTAGCTACTGTTATGAAGGAGATTGAACAAGTATTGAATACAAGACCTTTAACATGTGTTGGATCTGAACTTGAGTATGTTCTAAAACCAGCTGACTTTCTTACACTAGGTAAATGTTTACCTGTGCAACCAACAGTTGATAGTGCACTTCAGGATTGCACTGTGACAAAACAGATCTTAATAGATAGTTGGAAAAGAGGTCAGAAGCTCATAGAAGAATTTATAAATATGTTCTCATCACAATACTTATACAGTCTTCGTGAAAGATACAATAGCAGTCCAAAGCAGCATAGAGTCACTGTTAACAGATCTCCAAAGGTGGGAGATATAGTTCAAATAAAAGATAATAACAGAAGTAATAGAAATAATTGGAAAGTTGGAAAAATTATCTCGTTAGTACCTGGCGCTGATGGTGAGTGTAGAGTTGCGAAAATTACTGTGAATAATAAAGAATTCACTCGTTCAATTGCACATTTATATCCACTTGAAATTGGAGAAGAGACCGTCGATAGTACGGATAACGCAGAACCAGTTGAAATAAGTCAGCCGGTTGACATGGAAAATTCATTGCCTTTAAAACAAAGAGATTCACATACAAATGAGAGGGACTCCGCTGATTCAGTGGTTCATGTAGAGGACAATGCTGTTGAGAAACCTTTCGAAGAGGAAAGAATTGAGTCTAATCGAGACATGAGTGAACCAATTGTGCATGAAAACAATGCAGAATGTGTCCAAGATGTACCTGTAAGAGTAAAAAGACAGGCAGCCATTAAAGCAATGGAAAAGATGGCTGAATTAACTCGTTTACTATTCACTTATTTGTAATTTCCGGAGGGCCCGGAGTGTCGCGAAGTAGGTCGCGATATATAATTAATGTGATTTGTGCATGTATATATACTTTATAAGACAAAATTAAGTTATGGAAGCAGATACAGAAATGCAGATTGAAGATGGACTACAACATAATTGGTGAGTCCTTTAATTATTAAGTTAATAAGAAAGTTTAACTGTACAATGGTCTTTAGTTTGAGCATCACTAAGTGTAATAAAATAATGCCTCTGTACGATGTGGTACAGAGGAATATGTATGTTATGGTGGCAGAGGATGGGCTGTAGGGGTGTGTGTGGAGGCCCATGGGGACAATGTGGTCCCAACCAGGGCGAAGAGGCTCTGGGTGATAATGGTATATGATAGAGCATTGTGGCTCTAGATGCTGAGCGATGTGGCTCATTATTTGATAGGAACGATGTGGTTCCTAGGTGAAGCAACGTGGCTTCAATATATGATAGAGCATTGTGGCTCTAGATGCTGGGCGATGTGGCTCATTATATGATAGGAACGATGTGGTTCCTAGGTGAAGCAACGTGGCTTTAATATATGATAGAGCATTGTGGCTCTAGATGCTGGGCGATGTGGCTCATTATTTGATAGGAACGATGTGGTTCCTAGGTGAAGCAACGTGGCTTCAATATATGATAGAGCATTGTGGCTCTAGATGCTGGGCGATGTGGCTCATTATATGATAGAGCGATGTGGCTCTAGATGCTGGGCGATGTGGCTCATTATTTGATAGGAACAATGTGGTTCCTAGGTGAAGCAACGTGGCTTCAATATGTGTATGAAATAAGGGAAACGAAGTGGTTTCCTAAGTAATTGTACTGAAATGCTTTAAACATGTTAAACATAAGAGTGATGCTCAGTGTAAGACCATTGTTAGGTTGCATTAATGTCGCTTGTATAAATATGAACCTAAGGCGTGGCGACAAGATGTATTGATAAATGCCGACTAAGTTAGCTAGGGTTTTCGAAAGTTAAGCATTCATAACAATGTGTGTGCTGAAGACTTAATACAAATATTGCAAGCAGCTTAACCTTATACACTGACGATTCATGATCACGCTATTACAGTTGACACTACATTCAGCATTATATATTTGCCCCGCTTCGCCTTAAACCTGAACTTATGTCTGGTACAAAAAATAACACTTTCAACACAAAAGCGTGATAAGCATCCGTCGTTCTTCTTCTTCAGTCTTTCCCTTTGCAATTTAGCGTATATGTTACGGCTAATACCTGAAGTGCGGCTACACCTAGTTTTAGCCGGTTAGTAGTCTTTTTAATATGGAAAATGTAACAAAAATAAATATACCTATATATATAAAAACTGGCTTCAATCATGAGTCCTTTTTCTGGGCGGTATCAAAGAAGTAACCTAACTAACCTAACCTATAGATGTTTCTAACCAGCTAAAACTAGGTGCAGCCGCGCTTCGGGTTTTAGCCGTAACATATATAAAAAAACAGGCACCACTTATTATATTCCATCTGATTATTGTCTTACTAATGGTAGACTCTAATCGTCAGTAACCTAAAAGAAACAAAATAAACTAAACAATAGTCACCTAGTATGGCCTCGCTGGGATGCAGCACGATCATGTCCATGGCCTCGCGCACCTTCTGCCGCAGCGCCTCCTCGCTGGCCAGCAGCACCAGCAGCTGCGCCGGCGTCAGCTCCAGCAGCATGCCCGTGATCTTGCCCGCGAACGTCGGGTGGATGGAGTGAACCTGTATGATTGATAGTTTTCAAGTTTGCTGTATGACTTTGACATGGTCTGATTTATTATCTGGTTTTATAACAGTTAAGGGCATTTGTTGACTTTGTTAGGGTATAAGTTGTAATGATCAGTGTCTAAGGGAATAGCTGCCAACAGCTTTAATAAAGTGCATATCGAGTTTCCAATGAAAGTGGTAATTAGACTTACCTTCGGGTAGAGTCGTTCTCCGAGTTGAGCTTGATGCACGGTGAGGTGTTCGTTGTTAGCGGGACGGTCGCCGCCGTGACCTGAACCTTCGCCGCTATTCGCCGCCTAAACATTATATTATTTCATTTTAATACCAAATTAAGTATTTAGGGGATTTCAACGATGAACTTTGGTAAAAAAAACATGACAGAGAATCGTGTCTACAAATTTTCCATGGCAATCGTACTAGACCAAGTTGCATTATTTACTGCACCAGTGCCTAACTAGCATAATTTTTAACCAAAGACATGACGATCAAAGTGGAGAAAAAGCCAAAGAACATGTTAAATAAGTTGTCCAACATGACAAATTAACTCAATCGTATGTAATTTACTCAGTATATTACTAAATACGGGAGTCTGGCAGCAGGAATTGCAATTCTATCGCTCCTTTAACCTAACAACAACTTCAACCTTACATCTTACTGCATGAAGTATAGACATACCTGTGGCGAGTATGGCCTAGCATCTAAACTGAGCAGTCGCCTTGGTTCTCTGGCGGCGGGGGGGGCGCGGCGCGGGGCGGGGGGGAGCGCGGCGAGATGCTTCTTTAGACCGCGCGCGACCGCCACCACTAGCACATAACATACAAATAAATAGATGACAGTCTATAGGATAATATGTCCCACAAGTTGCGGGGTAAGTTACCCTGGGTAACAAGTGAGATTACTAGATCTAAAAGTCTACATCTATACTAGGGACCTGCCTATGCTTGCAGTGTTTTATATTTACCAAATTTATGTAAACTTTTTTTTAAACTTCTTCTTTTATTTACAAGTTTAAGTGAAAAATACCTAAAAGATGGCAAAACCCGCATAAAAACTATTTAGCGGTTTAGGGGGAGTAAGTGGATTAACACAAAAACAGACACGAATAGCGACTTTGCTTTATAAGTATGTACTATGAAATAATAAACAAGCCGCCATAATGCTAGCTCAATTTCAATGGTACACAGCTTGAGTAAATTAGAGTAGACTTTATAACGGGAATTCCGAATTCAAAGGTGACGCAAGCGGGCTCCTTGATATAGCTTGTGAAAAATAGTAAGACAAAAACCATTGAGCCTTATTTATTAAATTAATTCTATTGGAGAAAAAGTGGCATTTAACCGTGGCTGTTTATAAAAACATATATTTTACTGACATTAACATTTTCACGATATTTTAGTTAAAAGACATCAAAGTATTTTATTGTCACGAGTAAATTTTAATTAGACGTATAATTTAACGACGAACACATTTTTAACGACGTTAACTTAAAAAATGTTATCAGACGAGTAAAAGTACATTATTATTGGTAAATAAACATGTTTTGTTTTCATCTGTATGAAAATATCTCGTGAGGTAGGCATTGAACACCAACGCATAAAATGCACAAAGCCGAGAAATCTCACATACAAGTTAAGAATATGTATAAAGTTAAGATTCGCACAGCATTTTTTTTAATTTGACATAGTTGTGATAATATTAAAGACCGTCCAACCATAATGTAAATTATTCATACAACCATAATGTAAATTTTTCATACAGCCATAGATCGTGTAAGATGACTCACCGTGCCGAGTTGTTGGCGCCGGTGCCCCCGCTGGCGTTGTTGGCTCCGTTGTTGCTGCTGTTATTGCTGCTGCTGCCGGTCGCCGGCTCCAGTGGTGGCAGCTTCTCATTTGCTAGTAATGCCTTTACAAATAAAAACAGCCATTTTTATGGTATTTTCGATAAGTCGAGGTAGATAATAACTTCCGTTCACAAGCAGTTGACTAACAAAGTTTTTTTAAAATTATGATTCCTTGATATTTTAAATTTTACGTAAATCTAAGAAATATTAACAAGTACCTAAAAAGTTATGATGAAGATCATGATATTATTGTTATTTACCTCAGCCACGCTAGTGTAGAATGATCTAGCAACGCCGCTGCCTTCCCCGGGCTCGTCTCTGAATGTGACTTTAACTCTGTTCACAGCGAGCGGCGGCTGGGCGCTGTGAGCTCTTCTATTTTGTCCAGCAAACGCGCTATTCAACTCCGCAAACGTCTGTTGAAGGAGTTTCGCTCGATCTCTTTCCACCTGCACAAAAATATGTAAATTAGAACAAAAATCTAAAAAATCAGAGTTCCACCTGCACAAAAATATGTAAATTAGAAAAAAAATCTAATAAATCATAAGTATGTTAGCATGATCAAGCAAGTTCCGCGGCCTGAGGCGGATAGCTCATGCAGCGGAATGGCGATCTCCTTAAACAGGATAATAGATTGCAAAGTATTTAGATACGCTATAATTTCAAACTTTAGGATTACACTATGTATAATATGTTAAAGCTATGATATCTATACTTTTCGTAAGAAGCCCGCGATCGTGGAATCATATTTCTCGCCAATTCCATCAATTAAATCAGCTAGAATCTGATAAATTGAAGTTATCCAGTCTCTCACCTTATGTAAAGTGAGGTCCTTCTGCTGCGAGGTCCTCAGCTTCTCCATGTCGCGGCGGAACTTGACCTCCTTGACGGGGAAGCCGCCCAGCTCGGCCACCACGGAGCCCGGCTCCAGCCCCACGTCCTCCGTGAACACGCGCCCGAACAGGTCCAGGGACAGGCGCCAGCGGCCCAGCAGCAGGTCGTGGGACACCGACGCGCCCAGGGACGGGCAGGCTCGACTGTGGAACACGATATATATTGAATCTAATCTCCTACTAATATTACAAATGTGAAAGTTTGTGAGTATGTGAGGATGTATGGATGTTTGTTACTCTTTCACGTTAAAACGATTGGACGGATTTGGATGAAACTTTGCAGTAATATCCTACTAATATTATAAATGTGAAAGTTTGTGAGTATGGATGTATGGATGGATGTTTGTTACTCTTTCACGTAAAAACTATTGGACGGATTCGGATGAAACTTTGCAGTAATATAGGTTATACATCAGAATAACACATAGGACACTTTTTACCGCGGGAAAACTTCTCATTCCCACGGGAAACCGACTTCCACGCGAACGGAGTCGGCGGCCACTAGTTTATTATAAAGAAAGTTTGAGTGTGTAAATGTGTTGGTTACTATTTAATGGAAGAACTACTGAATTTATTTGGATAAAACTTGGAATATGGATGGACTTTATCCTAGGATAACGCATCCGGTACTTTTTAATGTTGGTAAAATACCAAATTCCCATGGGAGAGGCATTTAACTGCGATGAAACTTTTATTTCAAACAACACTTTTAATCAAACAGTTTTGTAGAAACCCGATACTAAGTTTTAAAAAGCTACCGCGTTTTTTGTTCGAGTAACCGACCTTGATTTAATTAAGTTTAATATACTTACGGTGCTGAGGTTGTAGGAATAGCTTGCAGTAACGGCGAAGGCGGTAGTCCTGTAGTTTCTACTGTCACGTGAGCCGAAATCTCTTGTGATTCTAGTGGGTCTGATGCACTCAATAACTCTCCCTAGTAATTGAAAATATTCAATTAAAAAAAGTTAAATATGTGAACAAAAGTTTCTTAAAAATAGGTACCAAAACCTTATGGTCAAGGATAGAACCCTATGAGCACTGCTCTATTTTCCACAAAGCCATAATATGCCAATTGAAGAGTGATTTTGTAATTTTGATAAGAAAAAGTCCCCCAATATAAGTGGAGTGACTTACAGCACGTACAATAACGGTCTTGCCCGGACTTCGAGACGTGGAAGCGCGAGATTCTTGCATCTGTTGACTTGTGCTTGGACCTGTAAAAACACGAGTTATAAAGATGCGATAATTGTAGGATACAAAACTGTCGTATTTAAGATTGAAAGGTTAGCCAGTTTTCCTAAACTACTTAAAGCAAGTTAGGAAAAGGAAACGTTAAACAAGGGATGTTTGCGTGTAGAAGAAATCGCGATTGTTGTTCTTTTTTAAGTTAACTTGTAATCAAACCCTTAAAACTGTTTTGAAAGCTTTGTATAAACCAGACAATTTACCTGGAGATGGCGAAGTCATAGTTTGTTGGTGTGGTGCCTCTATAATGGAGCAGGCCGTGTCGACTAGCGTGTGGAATTCAGAAGTAGGCGCGGTCGGCTCTTGGGTCAGCGTCACCGAGTGGCCGTGTCTGTGGTGCTTTTTTCTACGTTTTCTTGGCGCCTAAACAAAATCACTCAGTTAGAATAAAATCAGAATAATATTATTGAAATTTTAGAATGTTTTTCTTGAACACCAAATAAGTTATTTAAGGTACAAATTATTAGTTGAAAATTTTGTAGTTTTGTGTAAATTATGTATTGAGTACTATTGGTTTATTTCATAGGATAATACGTCTGTATTGTGACATTACGACCTCAATTAGGGTTTATTTCATACCTCATTAGAGTCCGAATCCGACAGGTAGTGATGATCAGAATCGTGTTCCTTGTCCTTAGTGGTGAGATCCTGGGGCTCGTCCCGCGGAGCACCCGGGGAACTAGCGCGCTCTGAACCACGAGAGGACAGTCCCAGCCGCCGCGGGACCACTGGGGACATACCACCTGTTATTTCACTATAGGCGGGCACTTACTCGGGGTTGTTACTACACTAGGTGATAGATGGACTAGGTGGTGATAGAGATGGAATAGGCGGTGGACTTGATAAATTTAGATTAGGTGGTGACAGATGGACAAAATGTAAATGGACAGAGTGCTTGGTCCGATGTGGAAATTAGTATGGCAAATATATGTCAATGATAATGGCAAAACACAGGAGGCAGATGATGAACTAAAAACTCTTTCTATTCATGCTGCGACAATCTCTGCAAAAGTATGAGAAATTCCGTAGGAAAAGCCAATAAGTTTAATAAATAACCCATGCAGCAAGTGTCATTATCATGCACTCTGGAATACTGAAAAAATAATAAAAAGAAATTACACAAATTAGTATTATCTAGTAAAAACGAAGGTATGTTGTGTTGCTTATGTCATACCAACACAGTCTTTACTTTTTCCACCTAGAACAACCTACTTCCAACACTTCTCTAAACTCTTCCATCTAAACAGCATCCCCGTGCAATATTTACCTTCCAGCGGGTTGTTGACCCCGGGCGGCGCGTCCCCGGAGGCGGGCACGGTGACGGGCTGGCGCGGCATCCCGAACAACTCCTCGCGCCGCGCGTTGGGCTGCAGCAGCTGCGGCTGGTCCGCCAGCGGCAGGGCTTCTTGCATCGTCACTGAGCGGAGATTGGAATTAAAACACTTGTCAAGAAACATACAATGTGATTCTTTAGTGGCTTTTGACTTAAAGCTATCGTCTGAGTCTGATTTGAAGTAAACGGAACAAGTTGGTTTATAATCAAGATGTAAAATAAAATGTTACTTATCCCTAAACAATTTTATTGTAAACTTTTTTGAGGGCTGAAATATCTAATTTGCACTGGTAAAACAATAAAACTTTATATAAAAAAGGTTGTTCGTTTTTGGACTTTAAAAAAAATATTTGACTTTGAATATTTAACATTAATTCTGCCTGTTGTAAAAAAAATGTTCGTTTAGGCTCTTTCGACCGTTTTCTTTTCCTCTAAAAAACATTTTATACAAAGATCCATACTTCATCCGTAAAGCGTTCTCGGGTCAAGTGATAGTTGCACTTACTGTTAAACGGATCCGGCGGTGGGCATCCCAGACACAGCGTGGACTCTGATCGCTGGAAGAACGAATGCTGTCTCCCTCTGCCTCTGGCGCCCTCTCCCTCGCTATCAGACTCTGCCGCTGCACCTCCTCCTACAACCATCTCTTCCTCACCTTCTTCATTTTCATTCTCGTCCTGTAACACCGACTGACATAGGAAACCTCTTTGGTGGCTTTCTTTAAACCATCATCAAATAAGCTATTACAGGTCAAAGTTAGAAGATATCACAGTTATAATTATGGAAGTACAAGATTGAACAGGAACCAGCTAATTATCTATGCACATACAGATTACCGCCAGTTTCTGAATAGAAAACTTTAACTGCCATAAGTAAATGATTGACAATACAAAATTTTTGTTTTTTGATTTCTTACTAAGTCCAAACTCCCAATTCCTAATTCAGAAACCTGCGGAGAATAAACATTTGTCTTCTTACCGGTTGCCACAAATGTAGATGATGATGCGGCTGCGGTTGCGCCGCTCTCATATAATACACTAATGCATCCAACACATAAGCCACGTGTTTTAGCGCGGCGACGTCCAGCACGGGCAACTGTTCCGCGTGCTCCGAGCTATGGGCGCGGAGCAGAGATAGACAGTAGGCGAGGAATTCGCGACGGGCGCTGCCGGCTTCTACACCTGGGAAAGAAATAAGTTTTAAACTAGTTGCAGTAGTATTGAAAAGAGGAATGAAACAATTGACTACGAAATTACTAGCAATTTAAAAATGACATACAAAAGAAATTTTAACTGTGCTGTTCTATCCGCGTAATCTGACAAAATAGTTCGATTTCAGTAAGCTTTAGTTGGTCAACAATTTTTTGAAGCGATGTCGGCAAATGCATCGTCGCGGCGGAATATTGGTATTCAATAAAAATACTGTTTAAGGCACACCAATGTTGTAGGTATCACAGCTCTCTTTTTTATCCTAAGCTATATAAAATCATATAAAAAATATTTACCTTGTTCCCTCTCCCTGGTCCTAGGCCCTTCAGAGAATCCAATAATTCTAGTAGCGGGCGACGCAAAGGACGAAGCGCGTCGAGTGTTAGAAGTCGTGGCCCGAGCCGTCTCTGTTGTCGTAGTGCTAGCGTTGTTAGATGTTAGAGATGCTCCGAATCTGTATGATGGATATAATACACATGTAAAACACGTTCTAAGTATGTTAATGTAAATTAAACTGAAAATATTGCTATCACTTTCTCATACATAGTATAGAACAAAGACAGGTTATTGATCTAAGTTTAGTTTGCTGGGGCAAATTTTATCGGTCGGACTACGATTGCTGCCACAACATATCTGTCTTATGTTATAGCTGAGTAAGTGATAGCAATATTTTTTTTTATTTAGATTGAGAATATGGAGAGATTTGAGAATTTTAATTTGGTGTCAGCACTTGATTCTTTTTCATCACTTTATCACGTCTATGTCTTTTAAGTAAAACTGGAAGCTTTCAAGAACAAACAAAGCTAGCTAAAATATACATAATTATTTACTATCTCGTCAATATGATTATCATAATCAATATTCTACCTGAGTTGAGCTTCAGTAGCGTCCATGACAGTGACCAGCCAGTCCCACGTTGGTTTGAGTTGTTTCTCCAGGTAGCATTGCAAGCGAACCGCCTCCCGGTAAGCTAGCGGCAGTAGTAGAGGCAGAGGCAGAGGGACGCGCTCGTACTCCCACAGGAGGTCCGCTATCTGACGGATCACGATTCCTGTACGAGGTACAAGGTTGTTGTAATGGGTTTGCTGTACTTTGAGAGGGAAACTTGTAGCATATAGTTATGCAGTTTATAAAGCAAAAAAGCCAGAATAAAAACCATCCTTCGCTTTCCTCAGTTCTTTGTTTATTCTATTAATCGCAATTGCTTTATTAAACATCTTCTTTTCATTTAAAATTAAGGCCCTATTATAAAATCACTCTATCTTTGATTACATACTCAAGTATTTGATTCTCCTATGTTTTTGAAAGCATAAACAGAATAACATAAAATCAAGTTTAAAAACTTTACTGATAACATGATTCATATCGCACCACTACAACCTTAATTTCCCCTACCTTGCTTATCACAATCTTACCAAAAGCCTCCGTCTCGCACCAAGTAACACCCCCTTACTCATCCCACTATATCTTACCGAAAGCCCTGGTCCAAACACCACCTTGCACATCCCACTATATCTTACCGAAAGCCCTGGTCAGGCACCATCTAACACCACCTTACTCATCCCACTATATCTTACCAAAAGCCCTGGTCAGGCACCAACTAACACCACCATACTCATCCCACTATATCTTACCGAAAGCCCTGGTCAGGCACCAACTAACACCACCTTACTCATCCCACTATATCTTACCGAAAGCACTGGTTAGGCACCAACTAACACCACCTTACTCATCCCACTATATCTTACCAAAAGCCCCCGTCAGGTACCAACTAACACCACCTTACTCATCCCACTATATCTTACCGAAAGCCCCGTCAGGCACCTGCTAACATCACCTTACTTTATCCCACTATATCTTACCGAAAGCCCCCGTTTGGC
Source organism: Emmelina monodactyla (assembly GCA_916618145.1). Taxonomy (NCBI): domain Eukaryota; kingdom Metazoa; phylum Arthropoda; class Insecta; order Lepidoptera; family Pterophoridae; genus Emmelina; species Emmelina monodactyla. Next base: position 4,658,020 of record OU745304.1, on the reverse strand, counting down.
ACCAACTAACACCACCTTACTCATCCTACTATATCTAACCAAAAGCCCCTGTCAGGCACCAACTAACACCACCTTACTCATCCCACTATATCGTACCGAAAGCCCTGGTCCGGCACCAACTAACATCACCTTACTCATCCCACTATATCGTACCGAAAGCCCTGGTCAGGCACCAACTAACACCACCTTACACATCCCACAATATCTTACCGAAAGCCCCCGTCTGGCACCAACTAACACCACATTACTCATCCCTCTATATCTTACCAAAAGCCCTGGTCAGGCACCAACTAACACCACCTTACTCATCCCACTATATCTTACCGAAAGCCCCGGTCAGGCACTAACTTACACCACCTTACACATCCCACTATATCTTACCGAAAGCCCTGGTCAGACACCACCTTACACATCCCACTATATCTTACCGAAAGCCCTGGTCAGGCACCAACTAACACCACCTTACTCATCCCACTATAACTTACCGAAAGCCCTTGCCAGGCAGCTGGCAGTGGTGCTCGTGGAGTGCGGGTCGTGAGCCCCTGCAGCAGCCGCGGCGGCCGACCGCCTCAGCGACGCGGGGTCGATGAACACCAGCGAGGAGCCGCCGGTGAGCCGCACGCCGCCCGCGCCGCCCGCCGCGCGGGACGTGTCGCGGGGGCTGCTGGGGGAAGGAACGGGGTTAACATTATGTAGTTGACAAGAATAGAAACAACTAGTGGCCGCCCGACTCCGTTCGCGTGGAAGTCGGTTTCCCGTGGGAATGAAAAGTTTTCCCGCGGTAAAAAGTACTCTGTGTTATTCTGATGTATAACCTATATTACTGTAAAGTTTCATCCAAATCCGTCCCGTAGTTTTCACGTGAAAGATTTACAAACATCCATACATACTCACAAACATACAAACTTTCACGTTTATAATATTAGTAGGATAATACTGCCCGCCGCCGGTGCTGCTGACGGTCGCGCGGGAGATTGTGAAAGATAAAATTGTGTTTTAGATAAGAACTAGTGACCCACAATGTTGAAATTTTGGCCGTCTTGTTCACGATAAATAAAATGTTAGCTTTTCAAGAATATTGTTCTGAATGTTCTTTATTTGTAAACCGCATTTAAATCCTTTACGTAGTTTAGGAGGAGTTAGCGGATAAACCTACAAACAGACAGAATTAGCGACTTGGATACTATGTAATGATAATACAGCCCGGCGCCCGCCGCGCGGGACGTGTCGCGGGGGCTGCTGGGGTTACTTGTCATTACTCACCACTTTATAGCACAAGCACTTACAAAAATTATAATAAATACATTTTATTTTATTTGGGAATTACACAGAGTTATAAATTTAAATCTATAGAACAATTCTTACACAAATATCCTAACAAGAATTGCATTTCTAATCTACTGCTATACAACACATACTGTCTGGCCCGTTAAATAAGCTTGTATTATAGATACCACATAATGGAGAACCTAGTAACATCCAGACAAAAGATCAACCAAGAACCACCTGGGATATTTACTTATTTGTCTGTTACTATTTATTTGTGCTAGTTGTGGAAGTGGTGTAGTTGTAGAGCGCTAATTAATAAACTGGGTCAAATAAATACTTAAGTGAAACTTAGAAACCTATAACTTACCGAATAGCCCACTGCATAGAATGCGGCGCCAGGTTAGGTCTTTGCGTTGGTGCTGCTCTTCGCTCCAAGGTCTCTCCATCATGAAGCGGTGGTTCAGGCTCCGCGTCCTGTTCATCGGTCTCTCCTGCTTCGGAGTCTTCGTCTTCAGGCTGGGTGGAGTCGCCGCTCTCTTCTTCAGGGTACAGTAGCAACGACGCTATGCCTGCATTGGTGTGATAGACCATTATAATTGAAGACGTGAGTGGATGAAGGTAATATGTCGTATTTTTGGGTTTCGGTGTTTTTTTGTGTGGATGAAGGTAATATGTATGATTGAATTATTACAAACCTTAAAACCAACGAAATAAAGCTTATTTATGTAAATAAAATTTTGAATAAGGTGTTATGTTTAGTTTTACAGAAAAAAATTCAGATGATGAAGAGGTATGTATACATATCACCCTCTCCCACTCTCACTGCGCTTTATTCTCCGTGAATGAAGGTGTTATGTCGCAAAAAGAAAAACATAACATATCTATCAGTATTCGCACTTAGCACCTCTTAGCACCTAATTTTATAAAATCGCAAGGACAAATAAGTTTAAGTTAGTTCATGGGAGAAGGAGTTACATTCAATTTTTTTAGATATAATATCCAATAATATCGCAAGAGTTTTATTATCAACGTACCCTCAATTTAAGATAATTCACACACTACTTTACATTCAAATTTAGGGCATAACTAATCATTTAAGCGACTTACAAAAGAAAATTGTAGTAAAACTTTAACTTCAATTTACTCAAAATCTAAAAAATAGCACTTATCACCTTCATCCACTCACGTCTTCCAATAGTGACAAGGGTGGCCAAAAGAAACTTTCATTTAGTAAAATGTATACTAAACGAAATTGAATTTGCAATTGTAGCATTGTATTTTCAGAAGTAATTACGGGGCTAATATAAAAGCTACCAGTTAATGGTAAGCTGTCTATTAATTTTTCAAATATTCAGTAAAAGAACAGTGTAGGTTGCATAGTCAAAATTTGACCAAAATTTTTAATCAGTCTGCTTGTAATGGAGACAAAAAGAAAAAAGTATTTTGTAAGACAACAGTAGACATACCCGCATCAGACCCCTGCGTGGCTCCAGTCTGCACACTTCTCTGCGCGGACTCCGCATTATCCTGATCATCGGAGTCACTCTCCGTCTCCACTTCAGCCAACAGATCCAGTTCACTCTCACTTTCGCCTCCTTCGGCTCTCTCAGTGCCGTTTTCAACTACCACATGTTGTTCTTGACCTCTGTTGACAATATGAATAATCTAGATATTCTTGAACTCATTGTGAAATAAACATGACAACATCTAATAATTCGATAAGTTACAACAACTCTGAAACTCGTAAATCTAGGAATTCTTAAATGTTCTCATTCCTAACCGACCACACTTGACTAACCTGTCCTGCATGGGGTCATCGTGCGGCATCTGATCATTCTGCTGCTGCTGTTGCTGCTGAGCTGGTTCATCAGTCTCCGAGGCATCATCATCACCCCCCAGAGCCTCCCCGGCGCCTTCGTCCGCGTACTCCGCAGCCACAGGCGTGGAAGAGCGATCAGGAACTAATGTGGAACTGCCCATTGAAGTACCGCTAGTGGTGGCACCACGACCTCCAGCGCCACCAGATTCTCTGTTGAATAATTTTAGGCTTAAGCATAACGCTAAGGCTCGATGTTTTTACATAACTTAGAAAAGTAAGACCTAACATAACCAATCTGTCAAGCAAAATTTCACAAGATATACAGACAATTTTGTATGCAAATACCGTACACAACAACAAATAAATAGCTCTGCACACACAACATTCTTAACTAACCTGCGTGAATGCGAGTGCCTAGCCGCGTGTCCCGTAGAAAGCGGCTCTACTCCGAACAGATCCTCACTTCCATTCACCAAGTCCACGTAAGTAGTCGCCAGCGGGAACGGAGCCGTCGGTCGAACTACGCCCAGTCTGACTGGAGCTAGCAACGCGTCCGCTGCTTCTACTAACTCTTCAACGGCTAGGGCCACGAGAGCGGCGAATACACGCCGGCAGCGGACCAACGAGGATGTTATTGATAGCGGGCTGGAAGATGCAAACGGCGTTAAAATCGAAATGTCACAGGTAAATTCCACTTTCGTTAATTTTTATTCTTTGGCATCTCTAGATTTTTTTTATTTTTTGCTGGTTCCTTAATAAAATCGACAATTTAAATAAATCAAAATCAATTGGCCCTCTTCGTCAATTGAAGAAATATTTTCTTGTTATTATATCTTCGCATAAGAACTCACCCTTTCTTCTTAGCAGCGCCAGGCGCCATTTCGACGCTGAATATGACGAATATCCTGGCGACGGATCGTACGAATCTGCGCGCCACCTCGCGAGCGCGCTCGGCGCGGCCCGGGATGGAGTCGTTCTGTTGCTCTCTGATCAGAGTGTGGAGGAGGGTGTCCAACATCTACGGGAACGGTTATGTTTGTAGATATAAAAAATACTCTTTAGAGACGAATATTTATGTCTGCAAGGAAGTCAAAGTGTATCAAATTATAGGGATAATATATCTATACTAATATTATAAAGCTGAAGAGTTTGTTTGTTTGTTTGAACGCGCTAATCTCAGAAACTACTGGTTCGAATTTAAAAATTCTTTTTGTGTTGGATAGACCATTTATCGAGGCAAGCTTTAGGCTATATATCATCGCGCTGCAACTATAAGGAGCGAAGAAATTATGGAAAATGGGGAAAAAACGGGGAAAATTATTCATCCTTGAGGGCTTCCGTTGCGTGCGCTGCGAAAACGGTTCTAGAAACCAAAAATATATGTATGAAAGAATCAAGGGAACTTTTTACCGCGGGAAAACTTCGCATTCCCACGGGAAACCGACTTCTACGCGAACGGAGTCGCGAGCGACCACTAGTACATTCATAAAATGCCTTATATAAACCATGATAATTTATTGTTATACTACACGTATGCTTTTGGGTTAGTTCTTTGTTCATAGACAACTCGCGAAAGCTAAATTTTTTATTGGTCGATTTATGACAAACCATAGATCGACCAATAAAAAAATTCTAAAAAGATAATTGCAACGGATTATGCGTTTAATCATTTCTAAAATAATTTTCCTTTCTTTCCGTCTTTATTCAGTCAGCAAACTCACCTCGTTAGTGCATTTAACAATGAGCGCATGTGTGAATTTGTCAAGCAGCGTGGTCCCGGACTGGGCCTGCGCGCCGGCGGGCGGCGACGCGGGCCGCGGCGTAGTCTCGGAGCCGCCACAGCCGCACATGATTGCAGCCTCCACCGCGGGCCAGTCGGCTGTGTAACAGATGATTACTGTTAGGGGGAGAACCACGGGAACAAAAGCAAAGCAGTATAGACAAAGATATTGTGGAAATTATAAAAAGGAAAATCACGGAACGCGATTTTGAATGAGTATTTTTTTTTGTACACCTTGAGCTATTGCAAGGAATAAGCAGATTTAATTCTATAAGCACACAAAGAAATCACTATTTTCCTTAAACAAACACTAACATTATACAAGGTATCAAATATCTCATCGCTACCATAACTCATGAACCTACTTCCGACCGACTCTCGCGCGAAATCAACTGCTTGACGACCCACCGTTTGTATGTACCTTACTCATCAACTTACCCAGTAAATACAGCAGCGCCCGCCTGGCGAACCTCGGTGGTTCTAGGTCGTGGTCCGGCGCGTCCACTTCGGCGTCGCTGCCCGGCTGCTTCCTGGGACCGCGGCCGCGACCCACGCTCGCGCGGAATTGACGCTGTTTGTATCTTACTCATCAACTTACCCAGTAAATACAGCAGCGCCCTCCTGGCGAACCTCGGCGGTTCTAGGTCGTGGTCCGGCGCGTCCACTTCGGCGTCGCTGCCCGGCTGCTTCCTGGGACCGCGGCCGCGACCCACGCTCGCGCGGAATTGACGCTGTTTGTATCTTACTCATCAACTTACCCAGTAAATACAGCAGCGCCCTCCTGGCGAACCTCGGCGGTTCTAGGTCGTGGTCCGGCGCGTCCACTTCGGCGTCGCTGCCCGGCTGCTTCCTGGGACCGCGGCCGCGACCCACGCTCGCGCGGAATTGACGCTGCTCCACTGCTTGGCGACCCACGGTTTGCACCAGGAATAGCAGGATCGATTCACCCCTGGTGAGTACAGAATAAAGTTTGATTAAAAGACAACCAGTCTTAACATTAATTCTCGCTTAAGGTAGCCGTTTATACGAAAATGAAAACAGTTTTAAACAAAACACTACCAGTTATAGAAGATTAAACCAAAGAAGGATATAGAGACCAGCCTTAATTAGTTGGCAGAGAGCTTATCTTAATTAGTGATAAAAGTTTTTCTGCAACAAGTATAATAAATTTAAATATAGATCAGAGTTCAAGATCTTGCAAGACTATCAGGAAATTTCTAATTAATTTACTCTGGCTTAGTTCTCTTTAAAATCAAATGATGTTATTACCTTGAATTAACATGGGTCCCAAGCTGCGTATCCTTGGCCAGCCTTGCCAACAAGTCGCAGCGAGCGGCCCAGTTTCCTCCAACCAGAGCTTTGCAGCGGCATTTCTCCCAACAATCGCAATACGCAGTCGGCGAGGTGCGTTTTAACTTGCAGTCGTGTCCTTTGTGGCAGACCTTAAAAAAAACAAACAATTAGTAACAATATAATTTTTGCATGTCAATTCCAAAAAAAAATAGATTTTTATAGTTACCTTAGCGCATTCCGTACAACAGCATAGAGAGCCAGTAAGCCCACACGTTTTACACTCGAAAATGTCCTAAAAAAAAGAAGTCATTACTTTCTTGCTCTACACAACTAGTTTTTAATTACCTACGTCATTCGTTTTATAGTATTACCTGATTGATGTGTTCCTGCCCTGTCCAAGTAAAGCTGCATGTATCATTGCAGCAAAGTACTAAAAGCGGCGAATGGTCCGGGTGAGCTCGCGGTGGGAAAATCGCGGCGCTTTTCTGTGCGGCGTCGGCTTCACCGCAAGCACGAATCGCGTCTAGAATTACTAGCGCAGCGCGGTAAGCACGCTCGGCTACAGCGGCCATTAGCGGAGTCTGACCCAAATGGTCCCTGTTGGGGAAGGGTTTATGCTATTAGTGCCGGTGGTGCAATGTTGTTCTCTAACAATTATAAATCTTCACGCATGTTAGACTTAGAAAATTCTGTAAAATAGAGTAACTTGATTGTGCGCCGACGTTTTAATTCGAGACGTTAATAATGAGAAATTCAATAACATTTATGAATTTACTCGCAATCAAGTTCTGCATACTTCTGTGTCAAAACCCAGTTAACTTTGCAGTATAAAAGTATGTTTTGTGTGTGTATGCGTGTGTTATGTTGCGTGAGTGTATGATGTACAGTATTTTGTATGTGTATGCGTGTGTAATGTTGAGTGAGTGTTGTGTATGATGTACAGTATTGTGTTGTATATCCCATCAACATACTTGGCAGTGAGCAGCAGCATCAGATGTGGCTGCAGCGCGGGCGAGTCGCACAGCGCCCGCAGCGCGGCGAGCGCGTTGCCGCGTCTCTCCGCGGGGTCCGAGCTGACGGCGCCGCCCGCCCCGCTGCCCGACAGTTTACTGCGTTGTAACACCGGTTAACTGTTTTGGTGGACGCCCACCGAGCTAGCGCTTACGGGGTTAGGGATTTGGATATTCATTTGTTTGTTTGCCCGACAGTTTACTGCGTTGTAACACCGGTTAACTGTTTTGGTGGGTGCCAACCGAGCTAGCGCTTACGGGGTTGGATTTGGATAGTCATTTGTTTGATAGTCTAGTGACTCGCAGTGTTTAATGACCTTGTTTTATAGTACCGATATGACTAGCCGGTGTCGTCTGACCCGCTGCCCGACAGTTTACTGCGTTGTAACACCGGTTAACTGTTTTGGTGGGTGCCCACCGAGCTGGCGCTTACGGGGTTGGATTTGGATATTCATTTGTTTGATAGTCTAGTGACTCGCAGTGTTTCATGACCTTGTTTTATAGTAATGATATGACTAGCCGGTGTCGTCTGACCCGCTGCCCGACAGTTTACTGCGTTGTAACACCGGTTAACTGTTTTGGTGGACGCCCACCGAGCTAGCGCTTACGGGGTTAGGGATTTGGATATTCATTTGTTTGTTTGCCCGACAGTTTACTGCGTTGTAACACCGGTTAACTGTTTTGGTGGGTGCCAACCGAGCTAGCGCTTACGGGGTTGGATTTGGATAGTCATTTGTTTGATAGTCTAGTGACTCGCAGTGTTTAATGACCTTGTTTTATAGTACCGATATGACTAGCCGGTGTCGTCTGACCCGCTGCCCGACAGTTTACTGCGTTGTAACACCGGTTAACTGTTTTGGTGGGTGCCCACCGAGCTGGCGCTTACGGGGTTGGATTTGGATATTCATTTGTTTGATAGTCTAGTGACTCGCAGTGTTTAATGACCTTGTTTTATAGTAATGATATGACTAGCCGGTGTCGTCTGACTCGCTGCCCGACAGTTTACTGCGTTGTAACACCGGTTAACTGTTTTGGTGGACGCCCACCGAGCTAGCGCTTACGGGGTTAGGGATTTGGATATTCATTTGTTTGTTTGCCCGACAGTTTACTGCGTTGTAACACCGGTTAAATGTTTTGGTGGGTGCCAACCGAGCTAGCGCTTACGGGGTTGGATTTGGATAGTCATTTGTTTGATAGTCTAGTGACTCGCAGTGTTTAATGACCTTGTTTTATAGTACCGATATGACTAGCCGGTGTCGTCTGACCCGCTGCCCGACAGTTTACTGCGTTGTAACACCGATTAACTGTTTTGGTGGACGCCCACCGAGCTAGCGCTTACGGGGTTGGATTTGGATAGTCATTTGTTTGATAGTCTAGTGACTCGCAGCGTTACATAACGTTTAACGAACCTTAGGCTAACCCACCGAGTTAAGGGTTAATGAGAACGTGAGCAAGAAATATTATATTCCTTCGTTAGTAGGAATTTTACACTCTTAACTAGGTGGACAGGACACAAGCCGTTAGTATCTTATAATTCCATTTTTTTGGCTGATAAAAGTGCACTTTGGATGGTTTAGATGATTTTAGATATACATACAAAATTACACAGTTGGCTTCTCAATATGTTTATTATTAAGAAAAGAAATGTTCTTGTTATCCCTTGTAGTTGATAACGTAATTATAATATGTAAGGTTTTTGAATTTTATAAACACTTCAATAAAAACTTCAAAACTTCGTTAGCAGTCAAGAACTTATAAATAGCTCAACAGGCACATCAAAACTTACCCATTATTGGTTAGTCCCATGAGGCTGTCCTCGTCGCCGGAAGCCTCGAATGTTTCCGGCGGCCATGACAGCGCGGGGACCGCTTCCTCTGCGCTTGCGCCGGTGCCACTCGGAGCGGTCGACAAATTCGGTAAAGTTGTATTTTCTACTGCAAACATTGATGAAATGACACACTGTTTTTTTAGAAACATCAATATTATGAAATATAGAAGGTATCTCACCTATGTCAGGTTCCTTGTTTGAAGTCGGAGCGCACATGTGTATGCACGCGTGAAGTATATTCCTGTTGCCGTCGCAGCGCTCTTGCAATATCAGTGGCACTTGAGTTTCTGAAAGAATACAATATTGTTACCAAAAAATATACAATATCAAGAAGCATTGAGATGCTGAAAGGTAGCTTACTGGTAGTATCAGCTTCCAGCTGATGCAAAAGTTGTCGCACTCCATCGAGGTCGCAACGTAGTACTCGCGGCATCATCAGTTGAGGTTCGGGCACTATCACGATCAACGCCACCTGTGATGCACAAATTGGTAAAAGTTTTTATGCACTATATCTAGAAATAATTTACTTTAGACTACTCTGAAATGCTTTTTTTTACAAATGAATGAAGAATAAAACGGAGAAGAGTCAAATATACGATATTGAAAATATAACGGGTGTAAAAAGACAATGGAGAATGTTAACAAATTTTGATTATTATCTCTTCATATTCTCTGTCAAAAATAAAAAATACTGGTAAAAGAATTATTTCGATGCGTCAATTAGTTTTCGATTTATAAGTAAAATAAGTTGCTACCGCACGACGCGGGCTGCCGGTGGCGGTGTGACGTCACACCACAACTCGCTCGGTCTGGCTGACTCAGTACGCTCGCGGTCGCGCGCACTTGTCGTCTAAATTAAACCTAAATACTTTTAAAAATGTCTAATCCAACTGCTAGGAAATCATGTGTTGTGCCTAAATGTAATAATACAACTATCAATTCGCCGGAAAAGTTGTTTTTTACAGTTCCAAAGGATACATACATACATCACCAAATCTTTTAACTTGAACATTAAACAATTTGTTAGTAAAAATACAAATAAATAAAAAAGGTTTAGTTCATATCATCTACATTTGCAATAAAAAATAAATTAAATTACTTAAATAAAATAGTAAAGGTAAAGTGCATCTGTAATGTTCAACTACATTTAGATCGTATAGGTATCCTACTTCCTAGTAATATAATAAACGCGGAAGATTGTGTTTGTGTTTGTTATCTTTCACACAAAAAGTACTGAACGGATCTGGACGAAGACTGAATAATCCATAGGCTTCTTTTAATCCTGGGAAAATGTACAGTTCCCGAGGGAAACGCGGGCGAAGCTGCTAACTAAAGCTAGTTATTACTAAATCAATGCATGTATTTATTTAAATTTACTTAGAAGAGCGGTATCTTTGTATACATATTAGTGGCCGCCCGCGACTCCGTTCGCGTTGAAGTCGGTTTCCGTGGGAATGAGAAGTTTTCCCGCGGTAAAAAGTACCCTATGTGTTATTCTGATGTGTACTGCAAAGTTTCATCCAAATCCGTCCAGCCCCCCAAGTCAAGTGGCAAGTGATATTTGCGATAGCAAGTGAATAGAATAAATTTGTATGAAACTGTCATTTTTGACAAGCTTGCAATTTGACAGTTTCATACATATTTTTTCTATTCACTCGCTATCGCAAATATCACTTGCCACTTGACTTGGGGGGCAGTAGTTTTTACGTGTAAGAGTAACAAACATTCATACTCACAAACTTTCACATTTATAATATTAGAAGGACGAACCTACCTATAGCTACAAAACTATGATACATGATTTGTTATCTTTAACGTAAAAAAAATAATGATAGGTAGGTAGGTACCTACTTCTGCTATTGGACTTGCATTCTTCCATTAGTATTTTTATTATATTGGTTATTTTGTATGGTTAACATATCAAACATTTCGGCGGCAACAAAATCACTATTTCTTGATAAATAATGCGCAGTCATTAATTTATCTATTTATAGATAGATTACACGATTACCTTTTTTCGAATCCTATATCCAATTTATTAATAGAATAATATTTACTATTAACGTATAATAATGAATAATATTTATATTTACTAATACGCGACCGAAAACACAAAAAAATAATACATTAAATGTTAAATAAATAAAAAAATTAAATAAAATACTGCGCCAGCTATATGCGCCACCGCTGGCGCGTTGTGGTAATACGTCACAAGCGGTCACGTGACTGTTAGCGGGACTTGATATTTTTCGAAACTTTGAATGCCTATAAAATCAAAACTACTGGGTATTTTTGATTACAACAAAAACTAGTGTATTTGTATGCATACAGGCTTTACTGAGACAAAATTTCAAGCGATTTGGCATACCTAGTAACATTCTCCATTTCCGAAGCCTAAAACCACGTATTCTTGAGCCTAAATCCTACTAATATTATAAATGTGAAAGTTTGTAAGTATGTATCGATGGATGTTTGTTACTCTTTCACGTAAAAACGTTATACATCAGAATAACGTTATACATCAGAATAACATATAGGGTACTTTTTACCGCGGTAAAACTTCTCATTCCCACGGGAAACCGACTTCCACGCGAACGAAGTCGCGGATGGCCCCTAGTAGTAACTAAATTCACAAACAGCCTACCCTGAAAACTCAAATTAAAAAAGTTATTATGGATTGAAAAGTTATATTCGCCGCTTGAGGTCATCAGCACACATCAGCTAATGGTTCAGGAGCGATGGGTTACATAGCAAATAAAACTAGAACACTATTAAATTTGAAATAATGGGGAAATTTTATAGTTTAATGCAGCAATTTGGTATAATATTCTAAAAAACATAATTTTTTTATACATATTTTTTTTTGCTTTTAACATAACGAGTACCCTTTCAGCATTGCCCAGTTTTCGTTTTCGGAAGCAGTCTTTTTACACCCTGTATACTCCGTCATTTTTTGTGAATACTTTTAAAACGGTGTTCATTGTAACAAAGCTTATACAAAATTATCATTAAAACAAAAAAGTCTATTATTAAAAGTCTTTCTTTAATAATTTTCAACCAATTTCCGTTTCCACCAGGTTTCCTGGATCACAAGTGCGAAATTAATTTACATCAACCCACGTCGCTGCATCTGAAAACCCCTTCATACCTGTGATTTGAGCGTGGCGCTGTGTGGATGCAACGGCAGCACGTGGCAATATAAGCTATCAAACCGTGTCGCTGTATCCGTAAACCCTCATTCCTACCTGTGACTTGAGCGTGGCGCTGTGTGGATGCAGCGGCAGCACGTGGCAATATAAGCTATCAAACCGTGTCGCTGTATCCGTAAACCCTCATTCCTACCTGTGACTTGAGCGTGGCGCTGTGTGGATGCAGCGGCAGCACGTGGCAATATAAGCTATCAAACCGTGTCGCTGTATCCGTAAACCCTCATTCCTACCTGTGTCTTGAGCGTGGCGCTGTGTGGATGCAGCGGCAGCACGTGGCAATATAAGCTATCAAACCGTGTCGCTGTACCCGTAAACCCTCATTCCTACCTGTGACTTGAGCGTGGCGCTGTGTGGATGCAGCGGCAGCACGTGGCAATATAAGCTATCAAACCGTGTCGCTGTATCCGTAAACCCTCATTCCTACCTGTGACTTGAGCGTGGCGCTGTGTGGATGCAGCGGCAGCACGTGGCAATATAAGCTATCAAACCGTGTCGCCGTATCCGTAAACCCTCACTCCTACCTGTGACTTGAGCGTGGCGCTATGTCGATGTTGCGGCAGCGTGTGGCAATATAAGCTATCAAACCGGGTCGCTGTATCTGTAACTCCTACCTGTGACTTGAGCGTGGCGCTGTGTGGGTGCAGCGGCAGCACGTGGCAATAAAAGCTATCAAACCGTGTCGCTGTATCTGTAACCCCTCATTCCTACCTGTGACTTGAGCGTGGCGCTGTGTGGATGCAGCGGCAGCACGTGGCAATATAAGCTATCAAACCGTGTCGCTGTATCTGAAACCCCTCACTCCTACCTGCGACTTGAGCGTGGCGCTGTGTGGGTGCAGCGGCAGCACGTGGCAATATAAGCTATCAAACCGTGTCGCTGTATCTGTAACCCCTCATTCCTACTTGTGACTTGAGCGTGGCGCTGTGTGGATGCAGCGGCAGCACGTGGCAATATAAGCTATCAAACCGTGTCGCTGTATCTGAAACCCCTCACTCCTACCTGCGACTTGAGCGTGGCGCTGTGTGGGTGCAGCGGCAGCACGTGGCAATATAAGCTATCAAACCGTGTCGCTGTATCTGTAACCCCTCATTCCTACTTGTGACTTGAGCGTGGCGCTGTGTGGATGCAGCGGCAGCACGTGGCAATATAAGCTATCAAACCGTGTCGCTGTATCTGAAACCCCTCACTCCTACCTGCGACTTGAGCGTGGCGCTGTGTGGGTGCAGCGGCAGCACGTGGCAATATAAGCTATCAAACCGTGTCGCTGTATCTGTAACCCCTCATTCCTACTTGTGACTTGAGCGTGGCGCTGTGTGGATGCAGCGGCAGCACGTGGCAATATAAGCTATCAAACCGTGTCGCTGTATCTGGAACCCCTCACTCCTACCTGCGACTTGAGCGTGGCGCTGTGTGGGTGCAGCGGCAGCACGTGGCAATATAAGCTATCAAACCGTGTCGCTGTATCTGTAACCCCTCATTCCTACCTGTGACTTGAGCGTGGCGCTGTGTGGATGCAGCGGCAGCACGTGGCAATATAAGCTATCAAACCGTGTCGCTGCATTTAAAACCCCTCACTCCTACCTGTGACTTGAGCGTGGCGCTATGTCGATGTTGCGGCAGCGCGTGGCAATATAAGCTATCAAACCGGGTCGCTGTATCTGTAACTCCTACCTGTGACTTGAGCGTGGCGCTGTGTGGGTGCAGCGGCAGCACGTGGCAATATAAGCTATCAAACCGTGTCGCTGTATCCGTAAACCCTCACTCCTACCTGTGACTTGAGCGTGGCGCTATGTGGATGTTGCGGCAGCGTGTGGCAATATAAGCTATCAAACCGGGTCGCTGTATCTGTAACTCCTACCTGTGACTTGAGCGTGGCGCTGTGTGGGTGCAGCGGCAGCGCGTGCGCGGTGATGGCGCGCGCGGGGGGCAGGTCCAGCGCGGGCGGCTCCCGCACGGCGCCTACGCAGTCGCGGGCGATGGGGTACAGCGCGCCGTTGCCGTCCAGCATTATCACCACGGGCTCGCTGCCCTGTTGGCGATAACGAGAATAATTAACAAGGTAACGATCATTCGCTACATTGTATAAATCCTAGTAGCTTTCCATCGTCTGTGTGTATGTATGCTTAGATCTTTAAAATTACGCAACACATTTGATGAGGTTAATAGATAGTGACTCAAAAGGAATGTTTATACGTATAATAATACACGTTGGGAAAGGGATTTTACTCCGAATTTAATGCGTGCGAAGCCGCGGGCCAAAAGGTAGTAAATACTAAAAGTTTTGTAGGACTTATGTTTCATTTTCGAAGATTTTGAATATTTTGCTTATGATATGGTCATAATTTGGGGGGCCCGAGAGTGTTAAATTGCACAAATATGGATGGGCAAATAGCACATTATGTAGGCTCCAAGCTCAAGCAATGAAAATGCTTTTAGACGTCTTCATAAGAACATGATGTTAGTTGTAACAAGACTCTGACGTTTATAAAGTAAATGGTAACTATTGTGACTCTTATAATCTTACCAAACAAAACAATGACAATAAATGATAATTATTAACAATGATAAAAAAATACGTCATTATGGACGTCGCCAAACCGTTTCGTTATTTTGTTCGAAATACGAATGAACTGCTTCAACCAAAAAAAAACAAAAAATACTTGTGCACGAAACGTACCTCAGCTGCGGTAGTCAAGTTGAGCGCCCTCGGTGCATTGGCCGGTAGAATGGCGGCGTCGTCGGTCGGGAAGGCGCTATCGGTGAGTGCTCTAGTGGTGCCCACGGCGTAGACTCCGTAGGCTAGCGCGCCGCCGCTGCGACGCAGGACTACGTGGACGCCGCGGCTGTCCACCTAGCAAATATATTGATGGAATGTAGTTAAGTCCTGGATTAATGAAACGCTCTAGCTTTAGATCGTAAATTAGAGATTTTAAGTTCATTAAGTGCACGATCAAGTCTACAATACCTGCAAAATAGACCTATAAAATAGAGGATTTGAGTGGAAATAGCTTTTATTGGAAATGCTAACAGTTTGATTGGTATAATAAGTTTCTCTATCACATAATTTGTTTATAATGCCTGGAATTTCTTAACGAGATGAACATGATGAAAACTAATGTACGTGGATTAAATTCAGTAAATTATAAACAACAGAAATCTAGAAAAATACTTACAGCCACAGCAAGAACTTGTACATCATTTGGCAGTGCTATCTTCCTGGGCTGTCGCTGCAGACAGTCCGGCCCCCGCGGCCCGGCCACTCCCCCCGCGCCCCACTTCACCGCCACCAGGTCGTCCTTCCTCACAAGCCTACAATCTTGCAACAACGCAGCCCAATCATCAGACGAAGGCGGCACCACATCTTTACCATCTTTACAAGGGAAGCGAACAGCGGCGTACGCGCCGTCGACTTTCAGAACTCGACCAAGAGGCACGCTCTTCACGTCTTCGAGGAACACGACTTCCTTGAGTGGCCATTCTTCCTCGTCGCGTTTAGAGCCGTCGTTGGACGAACCCTCCTCTCCACGGACGGTCACTCGTTTGGCACGTTCTACAATGAAGAAACACAGGTTAAAATCATGATTCGTAATTGCGAACATTGCAGAATAATTGCCTTATCCGTGGCGAAATACTGGTCCGCACAAATATAAAACGCCAAAGTCGACACGATAAGAAGAAGAATAACGATTTGTAGTATAAACTTACTATGAGAAGTGCTGGTGTCACTGCAAGTGGATGACGCCGGGCTGGGCGGCGGTGGCATGTCTAATCTATCGGCCATGTCTTTGTTGCTATCTTTGTTAGTGTCCTTGTTAGCGTTGCTAGACGAGGACGCCTTCACAGACGACACCGTCAATGGGGACTGGTTTTGAATATCCCTCTTTTCTTTCTCAGAAATAGCTCGATCTGGTTGCGGCGGCGGCAACAGCTTGAAACGACATGTATCGGATAGATTCCAGGCGGCGTTTTGCAAAACGCCCACTTTAGGCACACCAGTGGACATGTTAAATCCGATGGCCCCTGGTTGGTACATTGGGGCGTTCTTCATGGTGACGTTTTGTCCAGCTTGTAGCTCCTGAGGAGCGCCCATGCAATGGCCTCTCTGCTGTTTGCGAGATCGAGCGCGATGCTTCTCCCACAGGCGGGCGCGTTGACCCAAAGGCAAAACTCCCCTAAAATAAAAAATAATAATTTTAGTACATTGTGCGTAAATTGTAAAATATTGCGTTAATTATTGTCTGTAAGGTGAGTTAAATTAAAATTGAAATGAAAAACTGTGAATTTTACACTTACCACCAATACAAAGTACCGGACTCAAGTCTTGCAACGGTATAGAGAGAGCACACATGCAATGATATGGGCTTGTCCGTGCCAAATTCAGAGAATATCTGTAGAGAATTCTCCAGTCGCATCGCGCCAGGCGCGTGAGCTAAAAAACAAATTAACATGTTAAAAAGATTTTTAAGTCAATATTCCAGTTAATAAATGTAAAGAAGTGAAGGCATTTACCAATAGATTCGTCGAGGAAAGTGGCCACTCGGCCAGCATCAGTCAAAACAGAGACACGGATGGCAGCCGCGCTCACATTTATAATACGCTCAGTGGGCGCCAACCCCAGCCATACTCCACGCGGATGGTAGATATTGTTTGATGACTGTAAATAATATATTGATTAGTCAAAGAAATAAGGAAAGAAACATACATTTATAAAGTTTTTAAAGCTATTCTTTACCTCATTGCGTTGATATGGATGAGCGTCAGCCCAACGCCATTGATGTAGTTGACCAGTAGTGGAAACGGCTACCAGTTCGCTATAAGTAGCGGCAATATGCGTGAAGCGGATGTTACTGTCCCAGTATTCCAGTTCCTCAGACACCCACAATGGAGAAGCGGCCATGCCGGATTCCTTTTTCTTGTTCTCAGCTGTAATATAAACTTATAAAGTACCATTCCCATCATCCTATCATATAAGCAACATAGATATGTTGAAGACATACTTCCGTCTTTGTCCCAGGGAGTGTCTCTGAGGGCGGACTCGAGCCAACGTCGCGGTCCGTAGTATTGTCTGTCGCGCCACCTGCTGAATTCAGAGGGACGCTCCGGGGCCGAGCTGCTTCCTTCGCGACTAGCGCCGCCCCGACCGCCGCTGCTGCCGCCGCCTCCACTGCGACTACACCACAAACTACCATCAAAATCAAACCCTTCACACAACACGTACACACAGCGAAATCTTACCACCCCGTCATAAATGGGCGGAAGACTACAAACAACATCTACTACTTCAAACAACTACACATCTCAAACAACAAAAAGAGGAAACTGCGTAAGCGTCGTCGGCGTGCTAGAGATTGGTGTTGAGGGTACTATTGACTACACGTAAACGGAGGATATTTGGGTAGAGGCGTAGGAGCGTAGCGATGACAGGTATACCTTCGGATAGCGGCGTACCCGAAGATGTCCTCGGAGAACATAGCGTCCGCGTCGATGATGACGGAGTGGTCTTGCTGCGCGGCGTGGAAGCCCCCGTCCAGGAGGGAGATCAGGTCCTCGGGCACGTAGCCGTCGCCGCCTTCGCCGCCCTCCGGCTCTTCGCCCTCCTCGTCGTCGCGCGACAGCAAATTATTCACAGCAAGATTCACGTCCAAGTTTGTACGCTATATTATTAAAAAATAATACAAAATATCAAATATGGAAACATTCAATACACAATAACACAGTTCGCGCACTAATATTTCAGCATTTTCCATACAAACATGCTTCTGTTATTTAAAGCAGCGGTCGGCAACACGCGGCCCGCCGACGTCTTCTTTGCCGCCCGTGAATGTTGTGTAAATAAGTCATAGGTAAAATATCGAACCACGCACAATTGACTGCTCAGTGTGGTGTACAGTAATATAAGTTATTAATTTAAAACCAAAGTGTGGCCCGCCTTTATTCGATTTTTCCACCATGTGGTCCTTGCCTGTTAATAGGTTACCGACCGCTGATTTAAAGAATTCAGAGTAACATACAAGTAGTTTGGAGGAAACCGACAATAAAATGCAATAAATGTTAACATCCATGCAATACAATACCTACCCATTGGCGGGTTGTCCTAAGAAAGAAACTTGAAATATCAATACAAGTAGCTTTGCTTTGTTACGTAGACTTCATTAGCATTAATACAGATTAGGTGTTATTTAGTATATTACTATATACCAGGACTTCTGCCAAAATGAATATTATGTAAATTGTATGTAAATTTACGTAAAGATGCAAATTTCATACTATTGCTTCTAGGGTGAGATAGAATTACAAAGGTACCTGGAGTTCCCTGATGATAAGAGTGCGACTTTTTCCTTGGAGCACTACTTGTGCCTGCGTGATCAAGTCCTCCGGGACAAAGGGTGCGGGTACCGATACAACTCGTCCTGACCCCGATGCACCTATTATCACTCCTGTAGCTCTGCTAGTAGAACCTACAAAAGGACATTAAATAAGTGGTAAACTCTATGCTTCCCATAATCCAGATAAAAGTTTAATGAATAAATACCTTGAGAGCTGGGAGCTGCGCGAATAGAATTCCGCATAATACGAGCCCGGGTTCGAGGTTGCTGCCTAGATCCGCATCCACTACCGCTGCCTCCTTGTTTCCCTCCACTTGTACCCCCGCCACCACCACTGCCTCCCCCTCCATTTCCTCCACTTTTACTTGCATCTGCTTTACTCAAGTCAAGTCTGTCTGGTATAATGGAGAAAGCAGCTCGGCAAATTGTACCATCTTCCAACAAGCAGGCTATGTGTGCTGGGCCTGCAGCAACTGCACGCACTCCTCGAAGGGAGCTAAGTGCAGAAGAGCCAGGCCCTGTACCATATCTGTTCCAACGATCGGCAACTTCTTTAAGCCTGAAATTAAAGGAAAAATTATAAAGTGTTCCAACAACTAGTTTTTAGGCTTTTAAGTTAAAGTTCGAAATATTGTTACAATTTAATAAGCTTTAGTTATTTATGTTATGCTTCAGCACCAATCACTCACAGCCAGTCACACATCTTAATATGATAGAGAAGTTTTCCATACACAATGAAAAGTTCAGTAAAAATTGTTATTTAAGACTAGGAAATGTAAAAATATATGGAAATAAAGCTTATTATTTATAATTGACTTTGTATCAATAAGCAATCCTTACAATAAAATGATTAAATAGGCAGACAGAAAATTTTAACTCTGGGCAGATATAATCAAGGTACTAACAGATGCTCGAAAGAGGATGTATGGATATGTTACGGCTAATACCCGAAGTGCGGCTAAACCTAGTTTTAGCCGGTTAGAACATCAATAGGTTAGGTTAGTTAGGTTACTTTTTTGATACCACACAGAAAAAGGAGTCCCGCGTAGCGGGACTCCGTCGACTCATGATTGAAGTCAGTTTTTATATACATAGGCATATATTTTTTTTACACTTTTTCATATAAAAAACACTTCTAACCGGCTAAAACTAGGTGTAGCCGCACTTCGGGTATTAGCCGTAACATATACATAGATATAAAAAAAATTTTACAGTTTTCCATATTAAAAACACTTCTAACCGGCTAAAACTAGGTGTAGCCGCACTTCGGGTATTAGCCGTAACAGATATATATCAATCATACAAGCTTTTTTATCATTACTACATTTAGCACTCATTCCCTCTAAATGATCAAATGAGTTGAAGAGAGGATGTTGTTGTAAGGCTGATGTGGTAGGGACATAAATTCTGTCAAAATTAACTTATAAATTTTAACTTTGTCTCCAATAACATAAACTAAATTAAATAAAATATAAATTCACTCAGTCTACGTACACACATGCATTACATTTAATTGGCATGGAAATTATGCATCAAAATAAAATGTGTGGTTTTACTTCTTCTTGTAATTAAAACATTGAATAGTGCTATTATTATTTTACATTATTCTCAGATTAAGTTAAAATAAAAAGGTAAGTTAACCTTAACTTAGTATAAAAAAGAAATAAAAAACTATAATAGTCACATTTACATTCACTCTATCTTTTTTTTATTGGAATGTTACAATGTCAGTACATTTACACAAGAGTTTAGTTTGAATAAGCTTTTTAGTAAATTGATATCAGACTGTAATTTAACATGCTTATAGATAATTAATTACTATGCTATTATAAAAACAAAAGTTGTTCTCATATTATTTACAACAGGCCAAGTAGAGCTCTCCCATAAAAGGTTTGTGTTTGTTTGTGTGAAGGCACCAATCTCAGGAACCAGAGATCTTAAATGAATATTGATGTGTTGAATAGTCCATTAATCGATAAAGGCTTAAGGCTATATAACATTATGCTAAGACCTGTGGCTAAGATTAATAGGAGTAGGGGCCTTCCCACAGCTCTTATAGCGAGCTCTAAACAGCCTTGTTGTCTAATTTTGAATTTCATAACAAAGCTTGTTAAAAACTGCCCGAAAAAATGATGGTTTTTAAAAGCTTGTGGTACGGTCCCTGAGCAGTTGCAAATATTGCAAACCAAAAAACCAAACAAAACTGCAATTGAAACTTATACATAAAAATTATAAAAAAATATTGAAGTTCATTACATCAGGGTGTCATAAAACTGTAAAAATGAACTGAGTTACTAAAACCAAACACTGGAAGTTTTTGTCGACCTTTAAAGTTAATTTTTTAATATGAAATGATAATGAAGATAGAATATACCCGTAGATGTGCATTGTAAACTTACACTAATCAATGTAAAAATCTAATTACTAAAAAAAATATTGTAGTAAGTACTTTATCTACTAACTCTCAATCCTAAAACTTTGGGTTAGATATATAATTTTGGAAAACCTCAAAAAAGCAACCTTGTAATAAATTCTTTTTTTTATTATTATTACATTAGCCTCAAAAGCATTGTTGTAGTTATGTGGTTTTAGTTATAATGAAAATAAAATTATTAGTCATACCTATCATAAAGGTTATGCAAAATCAATAAACTAAATATCATTTTGTTATTTAAAAAAGTATTACATATTTCCAATATTTGTAAGCTAGTGCCCATCCAGCTGTATCATCTAATATTGAAAAGCAATATCAGATAAAGCAAATAAACTTTTCTGACATATAGGAACTTTCATAAGATTTGATAATTAGGTAACTGCCTGGGGTATGCAGTAGTAGAAGATAACAATTGGTAAACCAAAACTGAAAATAACCAAAGATAGTGAACATGCATGGATAGATAAGTCATCAGAATGCGTTAAATGATTTTAAGAGTATCATGTACGAAAACTAACATAAGTCTCCGTTGAACAAAATTGTTACGTACTTGTCTATCAATTGATCCTCCGTGCCAGGTAAAGGATGAACCACAAAATGCATTGCAGACATTTTAGAATAGATCTTGCTCTATCCTTCCACTGTATTTTCCAAACAAATCACTTCCAACATTGAATTCATATAGTTCCAACGCCAATAATGATCGAACAAAAGAACCATTTGTTAAAACTCAATTCCAACCACCGTATTTCTCGTGGTTTCCTTTGCAATCTTTTCTCGTTCTCAATTACATGTGAGTCGGTACATGACGAAAAAAGAAAGAAAATATCAACATGGCTTCTCGTTTTATTACTGTGTTGGTAATACTGTTTTATAGCGATGCGATGTTAAAAGCGCTGTAAAGTTAATTCATATATCGAGTAAATCGAATTAATTTTGAATCTCCTTTGCTTGGCCCAAGTTCTTTGTTAAAACAAACATTAATATATAACTCGTATCCCTAACAATTTATCATCATAAGGTTGGTGATAACTTGTATTAACTCTGCAGAGCCTTTATCTTTAAATGTTAAATATGTCGTTTTAGTCAAGTAGTGATTCGAGTCAGTAGGTTTACAAATCGATAACTCTGGCGAAATATAATCCATACGTTCACATCACTGCTGTTTCTGTGGCATATTTCTACTTTGTCTATGCGGTAAATTAAATTGTGGCGGTATTCTGTTTTATGTTATGCAATTAAATTAAATACAATAGTTATCTAGAACAATGACTCTGTCGCTTATAAATAGAGTTATAGATAAGGAAGGATAGCTTATTCATTTAAAGGTGCGAGGTTTTCATTTCTGTCGAATGTTGTTTCTGTATCTCTCTATATATTTTTCTAATTCTCTATATATATGTAAACTTCCTTGCAATATAATTTCGTATTGAAGAAGTAAAACAAACTTATTATTATTTTTTGTTATTAAACGCGCTAACTGAGGTACCGTTGTTAGCAAGCTTAAAACGGAATACACGAAGACAGCTTTAGTCGGTCGAGTCGATTGTCATTTTTCGTGTAGGCAAAACAAAAATGGCGGCCAAGTCAAGAAAGCGGCTGCCTAAAATTAAAAATAAATTGGATATAACTGAGAAATTAGAGTTAAAAGATGTTTATTGTTCTATTTGTCAGTCAATTTTGGTGGAACCAGTAACCTTACCTTGTTTTCATAATTTTTGCCAACGTTGTTTCAACGGCAGTATAGAAAATAATGCATTATGTTGTCCTTTATGTCGTTTACGGATTGGTTCCTGGTTAAGAACAGCAACAAAACAAAAGACTTTAGTGAATTTGGTGCTTTGGAACTTCATAAAAACAAAATTTTCAAGAGAAGTTGACAAAAAGTTAAATGGTGAAGATGTTAGTTTGTCGCCTGGTAAGATTTAATATATTTCAATATGTAGAATGTCATGAATGATATGTGGTTTAATAAAAAAATGTTTACAGAAAAACCTCAGCTTCGTCTTAGCGAACCTGGTGAAATTAGAAAAGAGTATGAGGCAGAATTGGTAAGATTACGTACCGAAAGGCTGAGGCTTGAACAGCTGGATGAGACAGAACAGCTTGTCAAGTGAGTTTTGTACATGTATTGCTTATATTTAAATATCAAATTGTAGTTAATTTTTTCTTTAATTAAAACATCTGTTGCTATAATCTAGGTTCAAGTATTGTTATTTTAAGAAAAATAAACTTTTTACTGGTAACAATTAAATAAATGGTAAGATAAACACCATGTTATAAGCATACCATCATTGTATCTATGGTGATTTATGAACTTATGATTTCAGAAAAATACAGCAGGAAGAATATGAAGCACACAAAAAGTATTTAGAAGCTTTAAAACAAGACGAAATGCTTGCATTGAAAATTCAAAAAGACCATGATTCTGTCAGACCTAATGTGCCAAAAAAACTGAGTCCGAGAAGAACAGTGTTGACTAAACCAAGATTTAAACCGGTAAAAATTGATGCTTATTTAGCAAAGGCTGAGACTTCAAGAGTGTAAGTTACATTTTATCTATAGCAAAATGATTTTACATACTAAATTTAAAGTAACAAAAGATATTTATTGTAAGTAACTTTAACTATTAAAACTAGTAAACTATTCCACCATCACTTCTTAATGTAAAATACTTGTAGAAACTTCTTTGTCTTAATTAAATTCTTGCATATAGGTCTTTTTCAACGGAAGATGATAGCAGTACCAGTAGCTCAAATGTACCTTTAGCTACAATGGTCACAAGACATGTATCCCCTGAGATAGTGCCCTCATATAGCAAACTTAACAAGACATACACAGAGAAAAAGGTGAACAATGTATGGAACAAAGAGAATGGAGATAATACTATAGGAATGGTATAATAATTACATAATAATCTGTAAAAAAATTCAACTGTGCATTTTTTATGATATATTTTTTATATATGTATAATTTTTTACAGAAAGAAGTATCCAATCCTAATCAAACTTCAAGTGATACCAGTAAAGACCCAAAAACTAGTGTAAATTCTTTGGTAGTGTCTCTGCCCCTGCCCACTACTTCCATCTTACAACATAAGACAAATATGGTAGATAACAAAAGCCTTGAAACTGAAAGCGTAGATTCTGTAAGGCAGGAGCTTTGTTACTTTAAGCCCATTGAAGGAACAACTCCAACAACGTAAGGAATTTAATGTTAAAATAAAGATGACTTATATTACAGCCTATGAAAGGATATGCTAGTTAATACTTTATTTTTCAGATTCTCATCAATCAAAGGTTTGCCTCTGAAAGTGCCTGGGGTACGTGCTGAAGTTAATAAAAGTAATATTAACCAGGAAGTACCACCAAGTCGTGAACAATATCTTGACGGACTCTTGACGCTCCGCAACTTATCCCTAGAACATAATTTACCATCTGCCTTTGTGCTCGCGCTAAGCATGTTGAGAGTAAAAAAGGTATATTTTATATCTATGACCTTATTGTACCTTTTATTATTTTTCAATAATAATTTTCACATGTTTCTCGTAGGAAAAAACCAAGACTGTTACCAGATCTAAGTGTAAAAAGGCTGCAACTGCTGGTTCTTCTCAAATAAACAAAAAAAATATAATAAATAAAACCAAGCAAAAGTTCCAGGTTGATGGTATTGCTAAACTTGACAATAATACAGGTTTGAAACGAACCAGATCAGTGGGTAGTCTTAACAGGGACGAAAATGAACTAACACCCAAAAAAGCAAAAGTATTCGAAAGAAAGGTGGCATCAGAACGTAAACCCCATTTAAGAAGTGATACAAAAAAATCGAATTTGAGGAACCTGGATTTAAGTCCTCAAATGATTTCAGAGACTATTAATAACAACAAAGTTAATTTAGCTGTGAAGAATTTATCTAGTCCCTTAAAAAATTGCGAGGTGAAAAAATTATTGCAAGAGCAATTACAGATTGAAAAAATTATAGAGCAAGAGAAAAATGATTACGAATTAGCTCGTAAAATCGAAGCAGAATGGAATGGACGTCGACAGCCGCGACGGGCCTCTATCAAGCGCCAAGTTTCAATTAATTATGCACTAAGACCTGCCAAAAAAGTAAAAGTGTAATCTTGTTAGTATTATCCAAAATTTTCTAAGAAATTATAAATCTTGAGTAGTACCTAGTATCAGCCGCCACCGAAATACCTTCCTAGTTTCTATCGTTGTGTTAATGTTGAGTAAAAATCAATAAGAACTCGAAAGTTCCTACTTTCAGTTGTAATGCGAACTTTTATTTTTTATGTCATTTGATTTGTATAATATATAGGGTCAGTTCACAGTTTTTCTATTTTATTCTTAAATTTTGCAATTATTTTTAAGTTTTTTTTTGTTGTCAATTACATTAATGTGAGCGATATTTTCAGGCTCTCAATTTAGAAAACGGCCCCGATTCCGAAAACTCTACTCTAAACCAAAATAACTATTGCTGTCAATTTATCATACTTAGGGCGGGTTGTATCACAACTACTTTTAGTAGTCGACTTAACGTGTCTGTCAACGTTAAAAATGGCGTTAACCACTGTCAAGCTAAAAAACGGGTTGTTTCACCAATGTCGGCCTTTAACGGACGTTAAAAATTAACGATTACGTTGACCGGCCCACTACCCACTATACCCACTGGTTAACGTAACTTTTCTCTTGTTGGCAGGACATTTTTGATGAAAAGCTTTTATCAATACCTATGGATCCTGTTTTATTTTCATATATTTTAAATGATAGTAATGATTTAATTTTTAATGGCAACTCGAATAACATTGACAAACAGTTTTTTTTGTGACGAAACAACGCTTTGTATTTGACGTACGTTAAACATCTGATGTAATCGTCAGAAAGTTACGTACCTACGTATGATACGTTAACCAACTATTTGATACAACCCGCCCTTAGTATACTAAAAAGACAGATACAATGCTATCACTAAATTTAGTCCAAAACGTTGTAACTAGTCTAAACTTGCTTGCGTCGTGTGATACGCAAAATTTAAGGTTGGCCAGACTAAAATTACTACTTGTTACTGTCTTACGCTTTTGCTGAGTGGGTGATTTCAATATGTATGTTTTAGTTTAGAGAGTTTTAACTCCAAATCGGCTATATGTCGGTGTTATGTCTTCATTTATGTGTAAATAACTAAACGTCATGTAATGGCATATAATGTAAACAGCTAATCGCTGTAAAAATATTTTTTTGAATTTTATACACAGGTGTGGAAAAAAATGTTTGCACTTAAAACTATTAATAATAAATGACTGTTAATATCTCCTGTGCCGCGAGTTTAGTATTTTATCTATCTGGGATACCTTATTCAATAAAAATGTATAGGAAAGGAAATAGTTTGATGATATCGATTACAACGGTAATTAAGTATTTTGTCAGTCAACTCAAGCATTCGTCGTGAACTGTCTTAATGTGTATCTTAAACGTTAATTAATGTATATCTTCTGATAATTATAATGAAAATAAGTATGTTCGTAAATAAGTGAGGTTAATAAGGCGTGTTAATAGGTATTTTTGTCTTATAATAATTTAAACCAAATTTAAATACTTCCAATTGTATTATCCTACATACAATACAATATAAAAAATGACTATACCTAGCTATCTAAATGGTTGTGAAGATATTTTTGCTTAGATTTAAAATCTGCAGTCTTTACCCAAATTGTATTAGCACGCTCGTATTTACCTATACCATTGATTTTGATATTGTCATGGATCTCATAACTTTGTGATCAATTTGTGATGTAATAGTTTTGTATATATGTAGATTATGGTGCTTATCTCAAGTATGCTGTAGAACTGTTCTGTAAACACATTCTGAATATGTAATTGTAATAATGTTTGCTAAATGAGTTTTATTTTATGTTTCGCCATAAAAATGATTCAATTGGATTCTTTTATATTAAAATAAATGTCCATTACGTACTGGTGATAATTACTTCTTGGTTTTAATAAACATTTAAACTAAGGCTATGTGATCACAGAAAGTGCGATCCCAGACTAAGGTGCACAAAGTAGGTAGATACCTAACTTTGTTTACAGACGTATCAACAATGCCCATAAATACGAGATTTAAATAGTTAATCTGACGGCCTCTGTGGTGCAGCGGTATATATGTTACAGCCAAAGTAATAAATCTGGATATTATATATGTTACGGCTAATACCCGAAGTGCGGCTACACCTAGTTTTAGCCGGTTAGAAGTGTTTTTAATATGGAAAACTAACAAAAAATGTATACCTATGTATATAAAAACTAAAACTAGGTGTAGCCGCACTTCGGGTATTAGCCGTAACATATTTATAGGAATATGTATTTTTGTTATATTCCCCATATTAAAAAGAAAGACTACTAACCGGCTAATATTAGCCGTAACAACGCGAACTCTCATTACAAAACGTATTATTATTACTTTGGCTAACTTTAACACGCTATTATGAATAATGTCCAGATAAAGTGATTAATTTATTACATTGTCTAGTCAATTTGGCTATTATAAATAATTACCAGTCAATAGGTATAATATCAATTTAATCACTATGACTGTAACCATAGATTTATTATCTTCGCTCTCGCTCTTACTAGATGGAGCACTGCCTGTAAACAATAGCTTTGATCTTGCGGCAGTTTTTTATTTTCGTGCCAACTCGTGTGACAAATCATACATAACTGTTCGAAAAGCTTCCGACCAAACCATGACATGTTTTCTGACTTAGTACTAGGAACGAACCAAGATGTCGCTTAAGTCCAAACCTTTTATTTATTCATCATCCTCGGTGAGCAACAAAATAATTCGTAAAAAAATTCAAGCTCGACAAAACGGAAACTACACATCTGTCTTTTTGTCGTTTTTCAATCATTTTGGCAATAAAAAATAAATGTTTCAAAAGTTTTGAAACGCCATCTACATATGACCCCTGACATTCCTTGCAAGCTGTTATATTTTAGTAACTACTCTTAAAATTGACTATTTTTAGGGTTCCGTACCTCAAAAGGAAAAAAAACGGAACCCTTATAGGATCACTTTGTTGTCCGTCCGTCCGTCTGTCAAGACCCTTTTTCTCAGGAACGCGTGGAGGTATGAAGCTGAAATTTATATCAATTACTCAGGTCTACTGTCCCTTGAAGCTGTGAAAAAATCAAACTTCTAAGCCAACGCAATCAAAAGATACAGCCGTTTATGCCGCAAATTATGCCGCAAGTCGACACTTGCAAGGGAATCAAAACCTACAGGGTGCTTCCCGTGAACTCAGAATCTTGAAATTTGGTACGAAGCAACGTCTTATAGCATAGATAAAGGAAAAATTACGAAAACCATAAATTTTTAGTTACATCACATAATATTTTTTTTTTAGTAATTTTAACCTTACTACCCATTTCCTCATAAATGCGTAGAGGTATTAAATTGAAATTCAAACCAAATACTCAGGTCTATAATACCTTTAAGCTGTAACAAAATCAAACTTCTATGTCAACGCAATCAAAAGAAACAGCATTTAAGCTGCATATTTTGAAACTCGCAAGTACTCGCAAGGGAATCAAAACCTAAAGGGTACTTCCAGTCGACCTAGAATCTTGAAATTTGGCATGAAGCAACGTTTTATAGCACACATAAAGGAAAAATTCCGAAAACCTTAAATTTTTAGTTACATTACAAAATATATATTTTTTAATAAATATAAACTTATAAGTTGAAATTCATATCTAATACTTAGATCTAATTGCCTTTAACCCGTGAAAAAAAAAATCTAAGTCAACGCAAAAACGCAAAACGCAAAAGTACAACCATTGATACCGCATATTTTGAAACTCGCAACTACACGCACGGGAATTAAAACCTAAAGACCACTTCCCGTTGACATAGAATCTCGAAATTTGGTAAGAAGCAATAGCTTACAGCACAGGTAACAGAAAAATTCCGAAAAGCTTAAAATTTTAAGTAGTTTTTGCAGGTTTGTACGGAACCCTCGGTGCGCGAGTCCGACTCGCACTTGGCCGGTTTTTATTTAACCATCAACCACCTACCTACGGTCTCAGAGACCGTAATGTTTTATAAAATTCAAATATAATTTTAATAAAAAAAATTGATGGTTATTTTTTACTACTTTTTATGTTAAAAATTTACAAAAATACAAAACAATTGCTATTTTTTTTTTCAGTTCTTAAAGACATTTATAATTTAATAGCAAATATTTGGTACTAAAACGAAGCATTGGCGTATAAGGTTACATGTTTTGTTACGGAACTTTAATTTGTTAATTGTGTAGTTAAATATCAAAAGCCGGCAAGTCACAGTCTACTCCAAAATGAACTAAGAATGGCGCCAAATTTAAAATTTTAAAAGGTATCGTGTGATTGTTTTCAAAACATGCTAAACCACTATAAATACTACAAAAATAACGTTCAAAGTCGATGTTTTTTTCAAATCCTTGCAAGTCCATGGTCTAATATCAAACTCAAGCGTGTCCGCATTCGTCCGCATCCGCGTGTACCAATCAGTGTTGAGTATGGCATCCAAAATGGTTGCCACTTCCATGTTTTAACGGGAGTTAGACACATTGCCGTCGATGTTTTTATGAAATAAAATTGGATATAATGGCAGAAAACTGTTTATATTTAACTGAGGTTGAGCCGGAGAATGCAAGAAAAATAGCGTATCAAAAATAAAACAAAAACGAGCAATGACGTTAGCAAAAAGGTAAGTTAAACACTGGCATAGTAGATCTTGTGTTACTACAACCTGGACTCTACGGTACAGGGACGTACTAGGTATGTATTTCATGGAAGAAGTGTTAGATTTTGTTTGATTTTTGAACAGTGTTATTTTACTTTTTTATGTAATTTAGCATAAGGTAATGAATAAAAACTGATTTTCAAATTATTATTTGTTTAATTCTTTGGAGCGTGGTTCCTGTGTTAAATTATATTATTTTTTATTCTTAGTAGGTATTACCCTAAACACCTAAGTACATTCCTAATCCCCTAATATCGATATTCAGCAAAAACAGGTACGTCCACTCGCTATTTTTCAGAACCCAACAAGTCCACAGTTGTGTTTTTCAAACTCCGGTATATTTTACTAGTTTACATCAAATACCGGTATGTCCATTATATTTTCTTAATTTGCAGCTAAACCCTTTTAATTATATGTACTTTTTTACTTTTGTAATACACACAAACATCTACCCGACAGGTTGATCAACAGAAAAAATAATTATCTACAATTTTTTAGCCATAAACTTATTTCTTTCATTTACCGCGTTTCACTTAGAGTGGAGCTACCTGGTTTTGATATTTAGCTACACAATTGAAATCCTAAAATCAACGCAATTATCTATTAGCGGTCTTTGCGACCGCACGGTGGTGGTGGTAACAGGACAAAAATAGGTGGTAGGTGGTTAAGGGTTAATGTCAAATATTATGTCATATAAAAACAGGGGCGTAGGAGTAACAATATTTTTAAGGGCCCTATAAAAAAATATTAAACATAGATTCACAATTACTCCTCGCCCATAGTACTCGTAAAATGCGGGATAATAAAGAAGGTAAAAGCACCAATTATAGACAATATAAAGAATATTTTACTTTTTGCTTATTCATTTATGGGTTTTACTATACACGTTTCTAGGGTTTTGGATGTTATAATAAATAGTGACTTTTAGAACCAGTTTTCGTTTATTAAAGTAGCTTATTACTAGTTTCATCAAAATATACTTATTTATATACGAGTATATCTTCTGTCAGACTATCCTCTTTGATCTTACTATGCATTTTCAAACGAGAAATCCTATATCTAGACCA
The DNA here is from genome assembly GCA_916618145.1 of Emmelina monodactyla. Taxonomy (NCBI): domain Eukaryota; kingdom Metazoa; phylum Arthropoda; class Insecta; order Lepidoptera; family Pterophoridae; genus Emmelina; species Emmelina monodactyla. The sequence continues at coordinate 4,627,204 of OU745304.1, read as the reverse complement.
TATCTTGTAAAAAATATTTTACTTTTTTAACACCGTCACTTTGGAAACGTATGGACTTATGGAGATTTTTTTGTTTAAAAAAAAAGAATCATGTAAGCTATTTTCAATGTGTAGGTTTAAAAAAATACATTCATTTTAAATTTTCACTATTTTATGGCCCCTGTAGCTCGGGGGCCCCAAAAAATTGATACGGCGGCTACGCCCCTGCATAAAAGTTGACACAAGCTCGGGTAGGTTCGAGTATGCTGAATTCAGCACACTTATGTTTTGCCGCATTTTACGAGTACCAGTGCTCCATCTAGAAAAAGCGAGAGCGAAGATAATAAATCTATGACTGTAACATATATACCGGACTGCTAAGCGGATGGTTCCGGGTTCGATCCCCGGGACCGGCCAATTTCGTAAAATGGATTTTCGATATTGGCTCGTGTCTGGGTGTAACTAGGTTCTCCCCTAGTCTATTATGTGGTACCTATAACACAAGTGCTTACTGCAACTTACTTTAGGGCCACATAATTGGTGTGTTAGTCTGGAGATTTATTATTTATTATTATTATTATTAAATAGTGAAATTAACATATAATTAATTTAAATATTTTACGATGTTTGGAGTTTATCCGTTATTTCATCTCCCTCTCAATCAGCCACCGGCAGTTATCTTTTAGAAATCAATGAAGGCATCACCATGCAGCGCTGAGAAGAGTGATACAATCGATTTATTACATTTCCATTCTACAAGTTATGTGAAGGATCAGTTGCTTAAAAACTTAGCTAGCAGTCAGTCGTAACAGGGGTAGAGGGATATAAGTCTTTATAGCCAAACCGATAAGCAAATATGTATAAGTACGCAATATTACCTGTGTTGATAAATGCCGAATCGAGCCAGATGCTGGTACTGAAAGTTGTATAAATTTCACCGAAACTGTGAAGTTTAACAACTTAAAAACTTTCAGGCATAGCAAGATCATTAACAATGCATTGGTGCCGATTCCAAGTTACAAGACTCGATCCTTACAAATATTAGGTATAAATGTAAATGTGTCTGTTCCACTTTCAAGTCGAAACGGCTGGTCAGATTTTAATGGAATAGACATAGTAGTTGAACTAAAATGAAAATCGTTGATATCTAATATTTTAGTAATTAGATAGTAAAACTTTTTTCCTCATTTGCGATGTACGAAGTTTGGTTAAATATGTAAAACACTCAGTTGTTCGTTGAAAAATAAATAAATGTTCAATTTGTTTATTTTTCAACGAACAACTTTTGAGCCATTGTTTCTATTTTACGAATTGTTTTAAGAGTCAAAATATAAGATAAATGTATCATATTTACGTAATTCTTTGATTAAACTCATGTTTTGGAGATCACTCAGTTCAGACGCCGTATGAATTGAGTGTTCAAACTCAGATTAATCTGTAAGACACATCCTAGGAAATTGTTAATTTCTTAAAAAAATTTACTATCTATTTTTTTACTAAATCGTAAAATTTTAACAATTAGCACAGAATTTGTACTTTTTGAGATGGAGACCTTGCCATTTGGTTCAAACGTGAACTGAGTGTTCTAGTTTTTGGGTTGTAATCAATTAATTTAACTTTTACCAATTGTTGACTAAATTCTATGACTTTTTACTATCTTTTACTAAATTTCTCACGTCTTTTACCAAAAGTTTAATAAAAGAACACTTAATGCGTCTCATTCCCACGGGAAAATCACTTCTTTCGCAGATGAATCGCGGGTACCCACCAGTTATAAATAAGGTCCTTAAAAGATTATTGTCAATAACAAAAAACTTTTTGACAGATATTTTTTATTAAAATTAAGTAGGTATGCACCTACATTTACATTTACACTTATCATTTTTTCTTCCAGGAAACAATCTGCAACAAAATAAAATATTTAATGTACTTGTAGATTTTTTAATTATGTTTACTTTCAATTAACTAACCCCATTTCTTAGCGTTCGGAGACTTGCGCAGTTAAAGCGCCTTGGACTTTTATATTTTTTTTACCCAGGTTATTATACTTCATTACCCTGTAAATGTTACAATGTATAATTAATATTATATCATGTGCACATAAATGTAAATTAAGTATTGGTTATTATGATGATAAAAACATGTCAAACTCACACTAGTTTCAATTTATGATATCAATCCCTTAAAACACAATAAACAATCATACCTTAACACACTAGAAGAAGTCCTCTTGACAGCACCACTCAAACAGACTTCTGAATGTTGTGCAGTCATCTTGCAAGCAGACAAACACATGTGCACACCACCATTAGCATCTTAATATTAACAATAATGTCCTCTAACACGACTCAATGAGCCCATACATACAAATCAGTATTCAGGAACAATAATAAATTACAATTAATAAGAAATCTATCTCATATAAAATTAAACATCCATCTCTAATACATACACTTTATTAACTTCTTCAGCACTCACCACTTATAACACACCAAAAATCTGATATAGTCATACATTACTATATCTAAGACTAATAAATGTACATACAATCATTTTGCTTACACACTCAAGTCACTTGAGCCATATATCACCTAGACACTCTAAATTAAACATAAAACTATAAGTCAAAGTAAATTATCAGATAAATATCTCAATCATCCATGAAGGGAGTAGTTTCCAGCTCACCTTAGGTCTGTGATTTATTGTTCCATGCTCCACCTGAGCCTGAAGGGCCTGAACCATTACCACTGCCACTCCCTCCCCCTCCATTACCTCCCCAGTTACCCTGTCCATTTGACCAATTACCATGATTCCAATTACCACCTTTACCATTCCATCCTTGATTACCTCCTTGATTCCATGATGGTGGGGGTCCATTTTGACCCCAATTTTGATTGTTATTCCAGTTTTTTCCAGGATTTCCTTGAGGTGGCCCACCCTGCCAATTGCCTCCATTATTTCCTGGTCCTCCTAGGAACCCTCCCCACCCTGCTTGATTGAGGGCAGCAGCTACTAGACTAATGGGCAAGTTAAAGTTTGCCGGTGGGGGCCCATTAGGATTGATCCCCAAGTTCTGCATATTCAATGTATCAATATTGTTTGATCCTCCATTGTTGTTTGGTCCAGTAGACCCAGAGTTAGATCTGTTGGTTTCCCAATTGGTAGGGCCATACTGATCTTCTTTCCAAATTTGGTTTGGTTTACTTTTAATTTTAGGGGCGGCACTTGAAACTGATACAGAAGCACCTTTAATTACATGATCTTCCCCACACAAACTCTGAGCTACTTCAGGATCTAGAAATGTAACAAAACCAAAAGCTCTGAATGGACGAGGAACAAATACATCAGTGACTTCCCCAAATTTAGAAAAATATTCTCTAAGATCATCTGCAGTCATGTCTTCAGTACACCTTCCAACAAATACTTTACATGGTAATTGTGGAACTACACCCTCTTTGGAGTTTGGTATCCTTACATCCACCCATCGACCATCAATGTTATGCCTTTGAGCTAAAGCTCTCATTTGAGAAGCATAAGTTGCAAAGCGTATGAAACCAAAGCCCTTAAAAACACCATTTTTATCTCTTTTTAACTGGACCATAACTACTTCACCAAACTGCTCAAAATATTGTTTGATTGAATCTTCTGTTGATTTCCATGGAAGTCCTAAGCAGATCAAATCTGAACATGTGAGCTTCTTCTCTAGCCGTTTAGTTTTAGCAGCGGAGTTTTCGGGTGAAACATCCTCCATTTTACGTTTGTTTTCTTTGGGAAAAACGCATACATAAAGGTTCTTACTCCATCCGAATTCAGGAGGGTGAAGCTTTCCATCACTCAAACGTATTCCCCGAACGGATTTGTTTTCTGGGTGTCTATATTTTAATCCACAAGCACCAGGAAACTGAGCAACAAGCGTCGTTAGTAATAAAGTTCCATCTAATTCGCAAGGAATCTCCACAGCGCTGGATTCGTCTTCATCGTCATTAACGCGTACATAAACGAACATGTCGCCTTCGTTGTAACCTGATTTGTTCATGATGAAGAAGCAGATTAAATGTTTCTCAAGTAGTCGGTGATAGTCACGAACAAAGAATCACAAAATTGAGATAAACCCTTTTCCATAACCAGAATAAAACACGCAACGCAATCGCAGTTCACTCACAGTCACAGATTATATAAAGATAGTAGAGTCGCCGGCAGGGTACGCCGATCGCCGAGTTTTTTGAATTCAGCGTTCACACTGCGTTCCGTATTATGAATATAAGAGCTCATTCATTTTCGAGTAGGTTAGACGCAAGCTTTTGTTTGTTTGCAGTTGCAGTATCTTTTCTTAGTCTGTGATTGTTTGTTTGTTTGGTTTTGTAGTATGAATAGTGTAGTAAACATAAAGTAACTTTTAGTAAATATAAAACGGTATATGTGATATTACAATTAATATTTTGTTGTGTTGAAATAAAAATATAGATAAATTATTAAAATACTTCTATAAAGATACATCGATAAAATTATTATTAAGGGGACAATGAGGTAAATTACTGAAAAAATTTTTTGCACAGTAAAGCCGGAAAATTATAAAATAGATGTCCTTAATTTCAGTGAAACTAATACAGGACGTGGAAAAAGGGTGACGAGAGCACAACTTGATGCAATATGGGTGTTCCTGAGTTGCCACAGAAACATTGCAGTTGGTATTAATAAAACTTTGGAGGATAGGGAAAAGTTTCGAAGACTTTGGATGCGGATCGCCAAGAATATAAACGGTTTAGATGGCGGTGCTGTCAGGGATTGGAAAGGATGGGCAAAGGTATAGTTTGAAAGATTCTATTAGAAAAAATATAGTACAGTTGCATGATGCATTACATATGCAGTTTGATTTTTGAAAGAAGTGATATAAAAAAATATCTGTTCTAAGAAAGTTTCTTATCGTTTATAACTTTTTAAATGTATAAGTTGTAGAAAGAACTATTTTGTTTTAGTATTGGGTGGATTACAAAGCAAAGTTAAAAAGGAGAGCTTCTGAAACCAAGAAGATAAAGCTCACAGAAATTGAAAAGAAGTTTATGTCTTTACTGAGTAAGTAATGAATCTACTATGAGATGACAAAAATTAAAAAAAATTATAATAGGTAGTAAAAAAATTTTTAAAACAAAATTTAGTTAAATATTTCATATTCTGGCTAAATCAACATGATTTTTTATTTATCTAAACGAGGTTAAGTGTACAGTAACCATGATGCTGGATCTGGTTTTCCAGATTGCTGTCACTACCCTAGCTTTAAAATCTAGCTTACCTTGGCACTTACACCCTATCTATGTATCTATTAATTTATTATTATAAGGAGTGCAATATAAATGATATGATTGATAGTTTCTTCCGCGCAACCCTATAATGGATAACGCTCCATTACGTATAAAACCGCGTGCCCTGACTGTCGGCTCTTTCAATGCAAATTGCCTTAAAAACACACCGAGAGACGAACTTCACGAGTTCCTTCGAACTCATGAAATAGATATCTTACTAGTGCAGGAGACCTTCCTAAAGCCCTCCGACCGCACCCAAAAGATAGCGAACTATTCTATTGTTCGAAATGACAGACTGAGATCTTCGAAAGGAGGCACCCTCATCTACTACAAACGGTCCCTGCACTGCATGCCCATTGACCCTCCCCCTTCTCTAATCAATTTAGAAGTCTCATGTTGCCGTATTGCGATGACGGGCCATCAGCCTATCGTCATAGTTTCTGTTTACAAGCCCCCCGACATTGAAGTTCACAGAAGTGACATTCAAACCCTGTTAAGGTTAGGTAATTCAGTCATATTAGCGGGAGATTTCAACAGCAAACATAGCAGTTGGAACTCCCGAACTCCCAACACTAACGGCAACCAACTAGAGCGAATAGTTTCCTCTCTAAATGTAGATATTGTAGCCCCTACTGACGTGACGCACTACCCTCTCAATCTGAGCCACAGACCGGACGTACTAGACATAGCTATCTTGAAAAACGTAACCCTCGGGTTGCGTTCGATAGAAGTTGTGTACGAACTGACGTCGGACCACCTGCCCGTTATCATGCAACTCGGCTCCACTCACGACCGGGTCCCTCTGACCAGAACGGTCGTGGACTGGAGGAGGCTAGAGGAAGCCCTTAAGGCGACCGATCCCCCCGCGCTTGATCTCACCGACCTGACTACTGACGCAACAAACACCGCGATCGAAGTCCTGACCGACCACCTCCGCTCTACCATCCGCGAATGCTCTAGACAGGTGACAGCGGCGAACGACCGTCGCTGGCACCTGCCTGACGACATCAAGGAGTTGATCAGGACCAAGAATGCCGCCAACAGGGCCTATTGTTCCGCTCCCTCCGAAGAGAACCGCATACGCTTGCGGCGACTCCAACGCGAAGTAAAGTCTCGCATCAAAGAATTACGTGACAACTCGTGGGACAGCCTGCTGCAGGGGATTACGCCATCGCACCACGCCTATTGGAAGCTGGCGCGATCCCTGAAGGCAGACCTGTCGCCACGATGCCTCCGCTGGTCCGACACAACCAACCTGACGCATTCGGTGATGACGAAAAGGCAAACTGCCTAGCCGACAGTCTCGAGCAACAGTGCACCGTCAGCACTGTAGCAGTCGATCCGACTCATGTGTCCGCCGTGGACGATGAGGTCGACTGTCGTATCCGCGCCGCGCCCACCGAACAGACCGAACCGACAAACGTCGAAGAGGTCGTGGACATTATCAAGGGTCTCAAAGAGAGAAAATCCGCCGGGCCAGACGGCATCTCCAACAGGGTTATCAAAATCCTGCCTCTCGCTATCATTCAGTTGATGGTTGTCATCTTCAATGCAGCCATCAAAAGTCATTCATTCCCCCGTCCGTGGAAACACGCTACCGTAATCGGTATCCGCAAACCAGGCAAGCCGGCCTCCGATCCCTCTAGTTATAGACCCATCAGCCTCCTCAGCTGCATGGGGAAGATCTACGAACGCATACTCAACAACAGACTATTAGCTGTAGTGTCCGCTAAAAACCTGCTCCCGGACGAGCAGTTTGGCTTCAGAGCCCGCCACTCCTGCGTGCAACAGGTGCTCCGCATCACGGAGTACATGCACCACAACCTCGGTAGGACCCGACCGTTCGGAACCGCCGCTCTATTCCTCGACGTTGCGAAAGCGTTCGACACAGTCTGGCACAACGGCTTGTTGTACAAGCTGTTCAACTTCGGAGTGCCAGACAGTCTCGCGCACATCTTGCGAGACTTTCTCACCGATCGAAGCTTCCAATACAGAGTGGAAGGAGCGTTGTCGACCTCCCGCCCCATCAGGGCCGGCGTCCCTCAGGGCGCCGTCCTCTCCCCCATTCTATTCTCGCTATTCACCAGCGACATTCCCCGCCGCGGACCGGCCCAATTGGCTCTGTTTGCCGACGACACCGCGATCTACTACGCGCATCCTAACATGCAGACGTTACGCTGTCGCCTCCAACAAGGAATCAACGCCCTAGGCGCCTGGTTCCGGAAGTGGAGAGTTTGTATTAACCCGCATAAAAGTGCAGCAATGTACTTTGATACGAGTTACCCGAGACGGCGCAGACGACTCAACATGCTGCGTCGGCAACTGGAGCTCTTTGGGCAACCGTTGCCGTTGCAAAACTCCGTTAAATACTTAGGTATTACCCTTGATAGTGCCCTGACCTTTCGTAAACACATCAAAACAGTCCGCGACCGCGCCGCGTTCGTTCTCGGCCGTCTGCACCACCTCATATGCAAGCGCAGCAAGATGTCGCTTAGAAATAAGCGTACACTATACCTGGCTTGCATACGACCGATCATGACCTACGGAAGCGTCGTATTCGCGCATTCCAATAAGATCTCTCTGAACAGACTTCAAGTCATTCAAAACCGTTTCTTGCGCAAAGCGACCGCCGCTCCGTGGTTCATGCGCAACGTGGACTTGCATCGGGACTTCGAGCTCCCGACTGTAAGTAAGTTCATGAAAGATGCGTCTCGTCGCTTCTTCGACAATGCACCTCACCATCCTAACCCGCTCGTGGTTAACTCGGCAGCTTACACTGCAAATCCCGATGCAACTCCCTGCTACAGACGACCGAGAAACGTCCTCCTCGACCCCGACGACGCCATCACGTTGGCGAACGAGCGATCCGACCGCGTAAATAATAACAACAATAGCGATAACAGAAGCACACACCCACACAATTACCGCCGCACCCGCCGGCGGGCGCGGCTTTCACTGTCACGACGGCGACCTAGGCTTGTTCCTGGTCGTTCGCCTGATGACAATTCCCACCTGACCCCCGCTGAGTTTATTGCTGGCTCTTCTCAGAGAGGGGCCCCTTACGAACCAGTGTAGTGAAAAAGATAGCAACGCCCAAGCCGAGGCTCGTACCCACTCGGGGTGCCCTTAGGCAGTTGCATCGTAGGAGTAGGGTTTTTCAACTCGGCTGAGCGCCTTTAGCGCTCGCCCCCAAGCCCGGTGAAGCTGTGAAGGCCGTCAAGGGGCCAACAGCAATCAACAGTCCGAAAAAAAAAGCAATAAAAATGACACCAATTTTTTGCAAGTTTTATCGTAATCCGTTTAACAGTTTTTGCCTGAAAATTATGTAAACTTAAGAAATAGATATCTTGTAACTAAAACATTTATTGCTACATAGCTAAAGGCATCCGTGAAACTATACAGGTCCTCAGAAGTACAAGTGGACTGGGGGTTATTCAACAAAACTTCATTGGAAGTTCCCATCATGAGGCAACAATGGGAATAATAATCTGTAAAGGACCATCAGGGCAGAATAAGAGATGTGCAATAGTTTGTGGTGAGATACCACATAGGCAAGCTCTGCTCTGCTCTGCTAGCTGGAAGCTATCTCTCCTTAGAAATATGTATGTTGTATATGTAGTGTAGTATTTTTTTAGGTAATCAAATGGTTAAGCAGGATCCTACATTCTCCAATGAAGAAATGCAGAGCACTTCACTATGTGCTGGGGATTTGCAGGACAGTATCACATCATTAGATGGATTTCCGGACTTAAAACAGAAACTGCCCACAAATGGGATGGATAAATTAGTAAATGTACTTACTGAAATACACAAAACGCTAGTTCGTATTGAACAAAAGTAAGTTACATTTAATTTAATTTTTCCCATAGTGAAGTTTAAAAAAAAATACTTTTCAAGATGTATAATGAAAATATTGATTTGCTTTTTTTTTTCAGATTACCAACTTATCATTGTGATGTCAAGCACAGAAATGATAACTCTTCATTATTAAATGTACCTACTTATAATAATATGTAGTAATAAGGAGATAGAGTAATTATAGTTTTATATTTTTGAACACTAAAAATACATGGTGGATATAAGTGAATGTGATTAGTTTTGAAGATGGTAAGCTAAGTACCTAACTCTGAATAATTTTTAAAGTTTATTCTCGCTCTCTACATATAATGTTCTATCTTAGCTATAAAATATCAATCCAAACTCTTAAACACTAAAATTTTGATTAGAAATTGAAATCTATGTTTTAAAAACTATCATGGTTTTTATTATTCATAGCACTTTTGTTGAGTTGCTGACTCTATTACCAAGACATGGAATGAAACTGTGCCAAAATATCAGAAAACAAAAAAAAAGACACTATTTATTGTAAAAATCCCAAAAAAGTGCTTTGAATAAAATAAAATAAAAATTGCTTTTAAACAACATTAACTGCCCAAATTTGTATAATTCTATAATGTAAGAATCTACTAATACTATTAGCATACTGTCCCTAATATAATAAGTTTTTAAATTAAAGACATAAAATAAATCAATGATCGACTGAACATAAGTTAAGTATCAGTAAGAGTATTTTAAAATATCGCGAAAAGTTACATATTTTTTATAATAAAATTTTCAACTTTTACTATCTAAGTATAATATATTTTTATAATAAATAATTATATTTCTAAGCTTTGACTTTCTATAACAGAAACCAAAGTAAAAAAGATTCCTAAAGAAAAGGTCTGTCGTACCTATATGTTTTTAAATCTACAAAAATATGAGCATTTGTGTTGTACCAGCTGTGATTTAAAAAATAAACCCATAAATAATGTTGTTGACAAACACAAAATACAAAAAATGTCCGTAAGATTATTTATATGCAAATAATAAATGAGGTGTTCGTATTACGGCTTCTTTACGTAGTTAGCGGATATACATAAATATGCAAATAGATACGTTTTTTTTTATTATTTCGAGAGAAGATAATAAAAGAAAAGCTATGATCTCTTCCATTTGAAAGAAGTATTCCTTAATAAGAAAATGCATGTTGAACTGAATCTGAACTTTTAAAATATAGGTACCTACCCCCTTTTCCATACACACACTTTACACCTACTTTGGCTCAATAATTTTTTTGGTTTAAGTTTACCATTTCTTTGGCATTGATAGAGATAAATCATATTTTAGCAAAATTTTGGTTTAAAGTATAAATGAAGTAAATACGTTTTTTAATTTTAACTTTATGCTTGCACTCCTAATTCAAAACTAATCAAAGCTTTATATTACTTTGAACCCATTTAGTTACGTAAGTATATTATTATAGTACCTATTATAAATGACGTAAGTAAACTGACAATATTTACTCATATAATAGTCATACTCTTTGGTTAACTGTAGTTCAATGAATCAATCTAAACCAAATACAATTACAAAGAGGTAAAGTTTTTGAGTTTGTGTGTTCGCGATAATCACTGGAAAAACTGATTTTAAAACATAATTCACCTACGTTAGCTACGTTACTAAGGAGTGACATGGGCTTCTTTTATTTAGACGCTTTTTAGGGTTCCGTACTCAAAGGGTAAAAACGGGACCTTATTGCTAAGATTCCGCTGTCGATCCGTCCGTGTCTGTCACCAGCCTGTATCTAATGTAACCTTGATAGCTAGATAGTTTAAAATTTCTTAGAAGTATTTCTGTTACCGCTATAACAATATATACCTACTAAAATCAAATAATTACAATACTTAAAGGGGGCTCCCATACAGCGAACGTTTTTTTTGTTGCTTTTTTCGATCTTAGGTATTAAAGACAATTGGTAGACGATTGTAATATCCACAAAATACTCGGTTTTATATGACCTTGAAAAGTAAATAGTTTAATTAAAATAAAATGTATGTTCATGGGGGACTCCTATATAATTAACAATATTTTTTCCTCGCGTTTTATGTTTCGCACTTGGCCGGTTTTCATTTATTATTACACGCGGGTGAAGCCGCGGGCGAAATTATAGTCTATAATAAATTAGACCCTGTTAAGCAGAAAGGTGTTAACTGCCAAAAATCGGATATTGAGTTAAGTATACCACTGTTTTTGTAAACATATAATCTAATTGTACGCAAAAAATGAACACTCCAAAAATTATATATTTTTTGTTATTTACAAAAAATAGGTTTTGCAAAATTCGTTACTCCACCTTTTGAATTTTGCACAACAGTGTTATGTCAAATAGTTCAATTCTGCATATTAAGGATACGTTGGAAGCCTGATTTGCACGTGCACGAAGGGTTCCGTATTATTTTTATCTATAAAAACGGTAAAAATAAAGTGTTTTGAATTGGTGGCACCCTTCAATATGAATATTATTGAAATTAAATAATATTTTTTTACAGTGAATATAAAACTGAATATTTTGTGAATATTTCAGTTGTCCTTAATAAGATCATGAAAAAAATTGACAAAAAAAAACACGTTTGTTGTATTACTCTTAATATTTTAACTTTATTTTATTTTTAGTATTTGTTATTATAGCGGCAACATAAATACAACATGTGTGAAAATGTGATCTTCCTAGCTATCTTGGTTCATAGCAGACAGACAATGGAGTCTTAGTAATAGGGTCCTGTTTTTACCCTTTAGGTACGGTATCTTAAAATGTGGTAGTACACCTAGTAGATTGGACTTAGGTTACTACTTTTGTTTTATTGCTTCCTGCGCCACCGAGAAGCACACTCGGCAGTGTTACCAAATACGTACGTTGTAATAGTAGGGTACTATTATAGACGTTTTGGTATTTTTTACCCGTTTTAGAGCCGGGTTTGATTTCCGTCAACAGTCCGATAGCTTTCACTAAGATGAAAAATAAAGTTTCAAATTTTCTCAGTGGTCAGATAGCGCTAGCTATGCCAATCATTTTTGTGACTAGCTTCACACTAACTCTGTGAGGACGAGACATTCTTTAGTATTTTACGGTTGTTAGAAAAGTACAGTTATCTTTCAATGGATACGGATTTTGCCACTGTCAGAACTAAACCAAATTGACATTGAATCACACGGAAAGCACCACCTTTCGAATAAAAATTAATAATCGAAACCGCCTTCTCCCAGTCGTAAGCTCTAAGGTAACAAATATAAATATAGTTAGAGTAAAACTCCGCCTATGGCACCTCCTCTCAAACAGTCATAGACCTCACAGGTCACACAGGGACAGGGCTTTACGGTTCCAAAACGTCTTTTCCAACTCGGGTGAATGATTGGGGCATACCTGAATGGCAGGTGCCTAACACATCATCGGCGACATGGAAAAGAAATGTGGTACCCATGACCTGCTGCTTTCCTCGTGGCGCACTCCTCAGGGGCTTAATCGTGATCTGAGACACGCTCGTTATGGCAACATAAAAGACAACTGCCCGTCTTGCAACCGCTGATGTGGCCACCGTTGTCGGGAGCCGGCAGAATATTGGGCAATAGGTGGCCCCAAACAAAACAGAAAACATCTGTTGTGTGCGAATTGTGGTTTCGTGAGTTTGGATTGAGGTTGATTCTTGGGGCTCGTCCGTCCGTACGTCCATCCGTCTGTCTATCTATCTGTAACCAAGCTGTATGTCATGAACCGTGATAGCTATGAAATTTGCACAGACGAATATTAAAAACATTATAAAATAGTTAATAAGAGGTGCGCCCATACAACACAGTGTTTTTGCTATATTGTTCTCGAATTAGTAAAGACAACTGGTAGACGTCTTAAATATTCACTTTAAATTAATAAATAACTCGTTTTTAAAATAACTGGGATAACAAATAATAATTAAACAATAATGCTTACCCACATTTACAAAAACGTTATTTTTACCGTTTTTAATCGATAAAGGTACGGAACCCTTCGTGGACGAGTCCGACTTGCACTTAACCGGAGTTTTGACATAATAAGATTAAATTCAAGACAAGAAAATTATTAGTTAATTAAGATTTCCTTATTTCCAACATAGTCAAAACCAAACTTACTGTAAAATTAAATTTTGGGCCCCACCGTGAAATTAGCGTAGTATTAAGATTTTCTTAAATTATTTTTAATTGTTATAAGTTTATACACAATAATAGTACAAAAAAGCGAGTAAACACGAAAGTAAAAAATATTACCTATCCATTTAAAATTGTTTCGAAGTTCAAGTCTCGTTATTTTTTTCATAAATAACTTTTAATCTTCCTATATACGGGGCTTTTTAACGTAAAACTTAATTTAAAAGTAAAAATTAATGAGATTTATGTTTTTTCTCTATCTTTTTATCTTCGTAAAGTAATTTGCAAAAGCGATTCAAAGTGACTTAATGCTTTTAAAAAACATATTTCGAAACATAGAGCATTAAACAAAAAGGTGTTAAGTGGAATTTTCACGATTATTCATCAAAATTAGAATTTCTATTCAAAAATGTTTATGTTGTCATATAAACAATACATTTTTATAGGTGTAAACAAATTTTTATAAAATAACATTTATTAGTTTCGCAGCTACACGTTTTGAAAAAACAGCTGATGTCGAAAATCTTTAATCGCGTCTAGCGAAAAATGACAAAAAAGCACTTAACACCTTTCTGCATAACAGTATCCAATTTATAACGGCTAAATAAACACCAGAGACTGATATTTACTCGATATGGTTCCCCCCTTCGGTACAATAGGACTAAGTATATTATAAATACTTAAGGTATTCTATAACACCATTCTTTATAAAAGTTACAGAGTTAACGTAATGTCTAGATCAGCAGCTGCTAAGTTTAAATTTTAAATAGTCAGATATTCAGTTATAACGTTGTTAAGTGGAAGGTTCTGATATAAAATGATTTTTTTATACGTCGGTTTAGTATTACTTCTGGGAACTATGGGAGTAATTTCCGGTAAGTGCTATAAATCTTAGTTCTTATTATAAATTTTGTAATAAACCCTTTGTCTAGTTAGATAACCTTAGTACTAGCCTTGAAGCTGGGCACTAAACTGTGTATTGATTACAAAAAATAAAACCTAAAAATAATAAAATCAAAAAATTAAAAATCTTACCCTTCCTTAGTCGGGTAAAAAACAGTTGAGCCATCATCAACCCAGCCAGAGTCATATTAACACTAGCTTCTTATAAGCTATCCTACTAATATTATAAATGTGAAAGTTTGTGAGGATGTATGGATGGATGTTTGTTACTCTTTCACGTAAAAACAACTGCATGGATTTAGATGAAACTTTGCAGTAATATAGGTTATACATCAGAATAACACATAGGGTACTTTTTACCGCGGGAAAACATCTCATTCCCACGGGAAACCGACTTCCACGCGAACAGAGTCGCGGGCGGCCACTAGTACTTTAATAAAGTTTTTCTTTATAGAAGGCATAAAGATTGTCGCTTGTTCGGATTCGCTCGCAATTCCCACTGCTTAAATTAAGTATTATAAATACGTAAATTAGGTCTATCATTGTAAATCTTGGTAGCTTCCCACGTATTTTGTTCCTTAAACTATAACTATGTATATTTTAAAGATAATCCAGTCGACCTCAGTGCTCAATTCAAATCTGTATTAAAGAAATGGAAACATGGAGGCAATTTTCTACCGGGGGTTCCATTCCCTCCGTTGCATACAATCAATATTGATCCACAACAAGGACACTTGGAAACGCATTCAATAATGTAAGTACCTAACACCATATGATAAATGTACCTATAAATTAATGGAATTATGGGAGAACCAAGTTATACCCAGATAATAAGTGCTGGGCAATTTACCTTAGTTCGCTTTATCTTGGATTTATGATATGGTCATGGCTTGGCTGTCAAGTGCGAACCCATGACCAATAAAAAAAATATCATAACATATATTAAGCCGGCTCTACAATTGAACCTAGGACCTTCAGCTAATATCTGAAACAGTCCCGTAGGTATACATATTGCGGCGTAACGGAGGTCAATAATACATTAATATGCTTTGAGTAAATACATGTCTTACATTATAGACTGCCTTAAATATTTACTTTCTTAACACTAACACGTATGACGATCTATATAATTTATTAATATTTGTTTTTCGGCAAAAAGGATAATTCATTTCGAAATCTGTGTAAACATAGGTATAAAAAACAAGTTTTTTCCATTTCTTCATGTAGATTTTTTCAATATTGTGATTTAATTTGCAAATCCATTAAATACCTTTATTCTTTTACGAAATGTCTTGAGATCGCAGAGTCCGCCGGTCTCATAAAATATGAAACCGTAAAGTTTATCCTATATCTCTGGAGGGAGTTTGCCGAGTTCCTAAATTACTTACCTAAATATCGACGCTTTTTAATGAAAATATTCTTTTTTTTATAGTTATTCTTATTTAAATATTTATTCTTAAATTTCCTTAACGAAAGTCAATTTTCGTTACATAACAAAAATGTATTTTAAATATTTTGCATACATTCTAAGTATTTTTATATTTTTAAAGAGCAGACTACGCCATAAACACTATACATATTGAAGGATTGGATAATTTCATAGTAAGAAGTTTGTCCGCAAAACTAACCAGAAATGGGCTAGAAGTTTATGGCATTATTGCATTCCCTATGATCTCTGTACATTCTGGTAAGTTTTTTATTACAGTTCAAAAAAGTTCACAGTACCTATTAACTATTTTCATTAAAGATATTTTTGTTGGATATAAGTTAGCTGTTGTTCATTATTAGGTATATATATACTCGTTTATTGTTTTTATTGTTTTGTTTATTACAGCACCTCTATTAATCAACTATCTAAAATAAGAGGATGACTATACATAATTGGCTTTTACATTTAAAAAATAACTTGTTATATTATAATTGGTGTAAGCTTTTGCCAATAAAATAAAGTAAAAGTAAAAAAGTATGTTTTTCTCTTGTTGCGCCCTTATGAAATTGCTGAACCGACATTGATAAATGTTTCTTATTACTATTGTAATCAATTAGTTATTAATATAGATTAGTAAACAGATTAAAAACCTAATAGAAAATGTTGCTTATCTTATTTTAATTTGCCATTTACGGATTATTTTTTATTCGATTATTCAAAGCTAGTACCAACCTATTTTGATTGTTCAGTTGCTATGATCAAAATTATTTTATGTTATTTTTAATTTCAGATAAATATTCAATTGAAGGCGAATATACTGTTTTATCTGTATCAGGCAATGGTCCATTGCTGTAAGTTATTAAATAGTCGTGGTTAATTAAGTAATTAGATCATTGAAGGGCTTTTTACTACGTTACATGATTACACCATTATTTTCAGAATAAATGTGCATGATGTCGAAGCGGTGTTTTACTCCCGCATCAACGAAATGAATTCTAGTGTGCACACAGCCAATGTGATGTTCGATTTTAATATTGGCGAAGTCGAGGTAAAATAATTTGGACCTATTATAGTAACTAAGTATGGGTATATGTTTCGAAAACAAGTAATTCCTACCTAAAATAACATTTACTATTGTAAATGATTTTTTTACAGGATTAAAATAATAATTTTCTTAAGATTCCTATTATTTTTGTTTCACATTGCACACACCTAACAATTCTGTTATTTTCAGGTGGACCTGGCAAACATCAATATGTACATCCGCTGGTTTTTAAACGGAAAGAAAGTTATAGAAAGTAACCGAGAAGAAATCATCAAGGCAATTATTGATCTCGTAGCCAACGCCATCAACAAATCAAAACTAAAAATTACTGACATTTTATCGACAATAAAGAAGGCATCTCGATAAATTGATGTAAATTATACAAAGTGTTTATATTTTCATACAAATGTTATAAACAATTAAAAGTCCTGGCATAGAATAATATCTTCATATCTGTATATTATGGATATTAGATATCTAATTCTCTAGCTGTTTATTTCTTGACTCAGTATAGGTACAAACCTTCTTAAAATATTGCAAAAATACAATACAATTGACTAGTAATATAACATAATGTTTTTATTCAGTCTTTATCAAATTAATTGACTTAGCTATTACCATAAAGCATATAATTTATCGATATAATTTTAATCGTCTCAAACCAGTGTCCGTATAAGGTGTGCTGATCTAAACAATATGCGATGTTCCAATACCTAGTTGTCTAAGCAAGATTAAATTTTACAATTTATACAAAGTATTTAATTCGATAGTTATGAAAATAATAAATATAACTGCTGTACCTAATTACCTACAAATATTATAGACAAAAAGAAAAATTGTTTTAACATAAAGTTTTTAATAAAGTAGCTATAGTAGGATTTCCGCTCTTTCAAGTAGGTACCTACAAGTTGTTGCAGCGTACCTACTTCCTACAACAAAGACACTGGTTAAGAGGTCCCAGTAACTAATCAAAATCAGTTGGTATCAAAAGCAATAAATAAAGATTATTATTTCGTATATCATACCTTCTTTAATAGATAAAGTCCACCTGTGTCGATCGAGATGACAATTTAATGTAATCATGTATTAATCTGTAAGTGATAATAGCTGTTTTTTGTTTCTGTGTAGTGATTTATTGTTTATCATTAGAAATTATTGATTTTTAATGGCGATAAGCTGCGATTGCAAGGACTTAAATCCCTTTATCCTCCCATTAATGACTGATTAGATGACATTTAAATAGAATTATTTTAATTTTTACGGCATAATTAAGCAAATTTATCAAATATGAAGTTGTTGTGTTTGTTGTTGTTAAGCGTGTTCGCGTTTGCAGTAGGTTCTGTGCAAGTCGTTGAAAATGAGGAAGTAACAGGTTGGTTCACATTAAGATTTCGTTATTTAGTAGTTTCATATTTTTTACTTTTTCAAAGAATTAATTCTTAACCAAAAATTTTTTTAGTTCAAAGTTTCGAAAAGAATCTGCATCCTGTTCACCTGGAGTTTAAGTCGCAGGATGAAAATGTCTTCGCTGTTGAGGAACAATTGTCGGCTGCATGGTCTTCACCCATCGGAACCTACTTCCTTGGCGATACTATAAAGAACCTTCTGGAAAGTTTCCGTGAAACAATCATTAACGGCAATGATCTACTTCCACCTCTGGATCCTTTGGAAATTGACCATCTTGGACCTTTTGTGGTTAAAGCTACAGGGTACGCTCGCAGATTATTTTTATTTTATTTTTATTATAGTAATAGTTACTACTAGTAACCACCGTCAATTTATTTAAATACTTATGTTTCTCATTCATCTGTTATCTACATTCCTGACATAACATTGGTTAATTTCAGCGTGAAAGTGACGGCCAACATAAACGACTTGCGGGCAGAGGGTTTGCAGTGGTACACCGTCGACAAGGTGAACTTCCAAACGCTGCGCCTGGCTCTCGGTGTCCACCTCACACAACCCTGGCTCACAGTCACTGGTATGTTACACTTGCAAGAACACCCTAAATTGGTTTACGACATGGAGTATTAGAATAGGTATTACCAGTGTAGAACACACACATAAAATATTTAGGGACACATACGATAGTAAAAGCTAACGAATGCGTGACGAGTACTCTTATCCGCAAAATGTTTTCTGCCTCATTTTTTACAGAATAAAACATACCGTAACCGTAGCCGATATGTATTTGCTATCCACTGGTTATTAAACCGTACCTACGGTTTGCCGGATGGCACTCTTTGATTAACTTTATATTTTAAGCTTTAAAATAAAAATAATTTAACGACTGCAAAATCTACAACTTCAGTACCTTTTTTTTCATTACAGGTAAATACGACGCTAAAGCCCGCCTTGCTCTGCTTATCACTCATACTTCCGGTGGTAACTTCAAGTATGTACTATAACTGGAAAATACGTTTTGTGGGTTTCATTATTATATTTAAAAATATTCCACTAATTAACTGCTGATTTCAATTTGTTCCAGAATATTTTTGAATCGTTTTGAAGTGGGAGTGGATTTGCGCTTAGGAACAAACCTAAGCGCTGGTCATCTTTTGCTGCGTGAACTGGCTATCAAGATCGACATTGCTGACGTTAATGTAAGTTCTGTACACACACGTCTTCTTTACTACCTTATTTTTTTTTAATGTAGCCATTTTTTGCTATATATGAATGGGTATTTCCGCGTTGGTAATATTTCAATTGGTAGGAAAGTAATTTATATGGGTTTTATTAAATAAAAACGAATATTATATTTTCTTTTTCAGATCAATATTGAAGGATTAGTTGGATCAAATGTTTTAAATAACATTATCAACAACGTTGTGCAGGGGATAACTCAAAACGTCATCCAAAATCAACTCGGTGAAATCAGCCAAACGCTTAGCACAGAACTTTTTGATGTTATTAACGAGGTCCTTAAAGGTTTCACATTGGAAGACATTTTAGGCTGAACAGATATTTAATATAGATTATTTTGCAAACCCTGTTCGTTGTTTTATTGTATGACTATGTAGAGAGTTATTTGAGTGGGTATTGGTTAAATACTAAATACGCCCTAAGGGTGGGTTGCATCAAACAGTTGGTTAACGTATCATACGAACGTAACTTTTTGACGATTACATCAGATGTTTAACGTACCTACGTCAAATACAAAGCGTTGTTTCGTCACAAAAAAAAACTGTTCGTCAATGTTATTCGAGTTGCCATTAAAAAGTAAATCATTACTATCATTTAAAATATATGATAATATAACAGAATCCATAGTATTGATAAAAAAAAACATCAAAGATGTCCTGTCAACAAGAGAAAAGTTACGTTAACCAGTGGGTGGATGGCCGGTCAACGTAATCGTTAATTTTTAACGTCCGTTAAAGGCCGACATTGGTGAAACAACCCGTTTTCTAGCTTGACAGGTGGTTAACGCCATTTTTAACGTTGACAGACACGTTAAGTAGTTGTAATACAACTCGCCCTAAGTTAACCAAAAAAAAAATAGGTACGCTTACCCTACTACGCTTATCCTACGGAGTTGTTAAAAATAGCGATTCTAATATTTTAAAAAGAATGTACTGACCGGCCATAGTTTATAAAATACTTTGGTATACTTTATAGACAGTATAGGTAGTATTATTTTGCTTGACAACCGATTTAAAGAAAAAAGAACAGATTTTTAATCGATGATACGTTTTTGTAATTTAGTAGATACGAATATAAAAAAATATATTAAAGAATCAAGTTAAAATTATTCACTATTAAATTATGAACGCAATCTCAATAGTTTAATTATAAAAGGTACTTATGTATGGTATCCTTTCATTAGGCAAAAATCGTATGACAAACCAATCTTTTGACAAACAGCGTTAGATAAATTTTTTACTTGATAAAATATTCATTTTACGAACTATTAATTATTTAGGGCTGATTTTTCAATAGTCAGATAAATGCTAACTGACTGATAGGAAGTATGTTTTCATACATGTGTCACTTCATACATGTATCAAGTATTTATGTTCGACTTGCAACAAAAACATATGATTTTCTGTCAGATAGTATTTATCTGACTATTGAAAAACCGGCCTTAAATTTACAAAACAACGATTGCTTAACGTTTGACAAATGTATTGTTTAATAATTGCTTTAATTATTAAATAATGCATTTTTACCAAAATTAAAAAAAACAGAATGTTCTAGGTAACTTAACAATAAAACGAGTGGTTATTTAATTTTACATTTATCGAAAATTTTATAATTTGGCATGTAATAAACTGCCTAGTCCTTTACAAAGGCTTTTCAAATTAATGTAATGTAGTTCGATTTCGGTTTAAAATTCTAGAGTGACCATAATAAATTAACACCTATTGAAAAAATTTTGATGTTACTAACAAAATACTTATTAGTAATATACATTAGGTTGACTTTCACACATGCGCAAACCGAGCGAGCGTTGTGCGGTAGCAACCGGCGAAGCGCTTAAATAACAGTTTTGTGTGTAGGTGTAGGGTATACAACATAAGTACTATAAACAGTTTTTACGGTGTGTACACAGGTGCATGCATAAAATAATCTTAAAATCGTCAAGACGTGTTTCTCTCCTTCTGTATACTTATATGTAATAAGGGATTGATAGGAGGTATCTACTACTACCATACAAAAAAAAATATGAAATCAGGCGTTACTTTGCGGAAATTCAATAAGATGATGTAATGATGTAACTAATTCCTAAAAGTATTATATAAAATATATGCAAAATGAGTAGGTAGTTTGTCAAATAATTAGTTTTAAAATAATATGTTTGCTAAATGAGACATTTGTCCAATGATTAGTTTTTCTATCATTATTTTATAAATGATTATTTGTCATTCGTTGTTTGGTCAAACATTAGTGAACCAGTACTTATATTTAAACTGAATTATTCATCAGAAGTCGAGGACCTTTTTTCATTGACATAAAACATGTATGTAGTTGGCCGTTTGTGAATGCGTTGCAGCAACAATGCGTCAGCTAGTTTTTTTTTTCGAAAAAGTTTAAATGGCACCGTCTGAGAATTTAGAACCTAGCTCCGATTCAGACGAACTTACGCGTTTAAATTTAACCGCACCGAACAATTTTCGCTTACGTTTGTCTGTTTTACGTCTATTCTGTAAAACGAAACGTGAGCACTTTGCTTTCGTTTCGGGCCCGTAACGGACATTTGCTATTCTATTGGCTTTCGTATCGTTTCATCAATCATAAGGTTTTTGACGTAAAGAATAGAAATATAAGTCAAAACCCTTATTATTTCGTTGACTTTCGGATAACAAATACGTAAATACGATATGCAAGCCAAATAGAATAGCCAATGTCAGTTTCGGGCCCGAAACGAAGGCAAGTGCATACGTTTCGTTTTACAGAGCTTTGGATGCCGTCGGCACAAAAAGCGTTTCGTGAATCGGAACGCAGCTTAATAGGGGAATCCCCTTAATAAAGATTTTAAATATGGCTACACGTAGTAGTTTGGCATTATAAAAAAAAAATATGTTTGACGTATTAATCAATATTATTGTCAATCATTCGGTCTTTACGATAAATTAGTTCATTTGAATTCATTTTACTCACTCACTGCCTCCCTTGAAACAATTTTGCTTTGCGTTTCTGTTGATAAAACTTATTTTTAATCTAGTTTTACAATAACAAATACGTATTTTTTTCATTGTATTTAGAGTCAGTTAAATAAGTAACGCGTCAAAGTTTTCAATCATGCTATTGTGTATTTGAATTGCCTCCAATACTATACGCTAAGCTATGGCTGGTAACTTTTGGCAAAGTTCACACTACCAACAGTGGATATTAGATAAACAAGATCTAGTCCGTGATCGGCAACATGATTTGAATCTCCTGTCTGAAGAAGAGTATCAAAAAATCTTTAATTTTTTCGCTAACATTATTCAAGTTTTGGGCGAGCAACTAAAGTTGCGACAGCAAGTTATAGCCACGGCAACTGTTTATTTTAAGAGATTTTATGCCAGGAATTCATTAAAATGCATAGATCCTCTACTATTAGCCCCCACTTGTGTATTTCTGGCATCTAAAGTTGAAGAATTTGGGGTTATATCAAATTCAAGACTTATAACTACATGTCAAACTGTTATAAAAAACAAGTTTAGCTATGCATATGGCCAGAATGAGTTCCCATACAGAACAAATCATATTCTGGAGTGTGAATTTTATTTACTGGAGAATCTCGACTGCTGCCTTATTGTATATCAGCCTTATAGACCATTACTGCTGTTTGTACAAGATATAAGCCAAGGTCAACAAGATGACCAATTACTTACCTACGCTTGGAGGGTTGTCAATGACTCTCTCAGGACTGACTGTAGTTTACTATATCCACCCTATCAGGTAAAAAGAAACAGTGCTCAGCTCCCAATAATATTTTTCTATAATACCAACATAAATAATGGACCAAGTATGCATACTCAATTAGAGCCTTACTTAAAATTTAGCCCTATGTAACATGAATATATAGTATTGTATTATATGTATCAACAAGTTAAGCAATAAGTTAATAAGTTCAATAAATTATATGTAACTTCTTCTAGATTGCTATTGGAGCCTTGCATATAGCCTGTGTTATGCTAAATAAAGAAAACTTGAAACCATGGTTTGCAGAATTAAATGTTGACATGGATAAGGTAACTTACATAAAAACATAACTTATTATACAACAGTATTTTCATTATTTGTTTGGTAAACTTATTTTTTTTTACTTACAGATACAAGAAATTGTGCGTTTTATTATTAATTTGTATGAGACATGGAAAACATATGATGAGAAAAAAGAAATCCAAGCTTTACTTGCTAAAATGCCAAAACCAAAGCCTGCCCCACAAAGATGAAATTACATTATTATACAAATAAACACTACAGACTTTACAAGACTTGACTTCATTCTAAAATTAGTTTATGAAATAATAGGAGAGCATTTATAACAGCATGTCATTTATTTAATAACAGTTCTGCACTGCCAGCCATTTGTATTATTATTTGTGTAAAATTTGCAAGAGTACATAATTGTTATATATTTAATGAAACTTGACTGATATTCTGTATTCCTGTAGACTCAGTTGATAGGTAGATAAAACTGTAATTCTGACAGTTGTAATTTTATTGTTGTTTTTTTTTTCTATACGCAACCAACACTTTTTAGCTCCATCCTTTTTAATTCATACAGATATTTTTATATAACAACTTATAAGTGCACTTAGGTTGCCTATAAGCGATTGATGTATATAATAAGCATCAGTATTTTAAGATAATGAAGTAATAAATAATAAGTAAGAAACATGAGTTTTAATTTAGTAGTCAATCTCAACAAGCAACTCAATTGGTTGTAATTCTATTTTACACAGAATTTGTACTAAAATGAAGTGAAAAGAATGGGCCTTTTAAACTACACTTGAGAGCAATAAAATCGCACACCTGCCAATATTTACTTAAAAGTTCAATATTTCTATTATTTATAACTTACTGCAAATAAAAGTTACATAAAATTAAAGCACATAATGTACGCTTTTGCAGGACACATAAGGGGTTGGTATTAACCTTAAAAAACAAAACAATATCAACACAACAACAACACACCCTTAAATCGCTTAGTGAAGGTAGCGCTACTTGCGCAGGTATAAAATAGCAACGTTTTTCCCCCGAAGGGTAAAAAACGTATATTTAGGTTCCAGCCGAAGCTTGACCCACTACATCAATGTGAGATAACCTCTTGGATTTTACGTATGGCAACACTGTTTTTCTATTGGGCACCCTGCGCATGTCAAGTGCGTGACGTCACATCCCTGCCCCGATCGGTCGCTGCGGCGAGGCAGGCGCTTGCGCTTCGTCAGTACTCACAAGCCAGCAAGAATGTTAATTCTTAGTGGGTCAAGCTTCGGCTGGAACCTAAATATACGTTTTTTACCCTTCGGGGGAAAAACGTTGCTATTTAGGTGTCCGAGCCTCCGCTTGACCCACTACATCAATGTGAGAAGTGTTTATTTTCTGCTGGCGCTGCGACTGAGAGAGGGGCGCTTAATGCTGAAACGGACATTCCAATGAAATACAAAAAGATCAAAATCAAAGATCTTTAATATTCGGAATGTAACAACATAAGTGAACAACAAAAAGAAAACAATACTTTACTTGTTAGCTTACATAAACTTAACTAACATAATGTTTCATTTTAACAATTATAATTAACAAAACTTATAATGGCACCTTTTTCTGCCTAAACTAATATCACAATGGTGAAAAACAATTAATCATAATATTATCTGAAACGTTGTGTGTACCTTGACTTCTTTCTGTCTCTTTAAAGTAGTGCTTTAGAAAAGTATCTTTACTTTTCCAGTTACCTCGTTTTAGTACTTCGTCTAGGTCTAGGTTGTAGTTTCTCCAGTTTGCACTATTTACTGCGGATCGAAAGCTGCCAGGTGAATCCGAAATATGAGCATCCTTTAAAATTGTTCGAATCCACCCTGCAATGACGGTGCGTGAGGCAGGTACAACTTTCCCACGAGTCGTAATAAAAAGGTTGCACAAGTTGTTTCGACTCGATCTACGGGGTTCTGATGCGGATATCAAGACGCGAATCCAGTGTACTACATTAAATCTTTGATCTTTATTACTGGATAGTTTCCAGCCAGGCTGACGGAAGGTCGCACGGTCAGTCTTTGAGCCGAATCTAGGCCATAGGATTAAGTGATCTTCAAATGATTCAAGGCCCTCTGAGCTGATGTCCAGTAGAGTGAGATCGTGAATTCGTCTTCCGGTGGCAAGGAGAAGAAGAACAGCTACGTGTCGCGAAATTTGAAATAAACTACTATTATCAATAGTGTAACTGCGAAGGTAATTAATAAGGTCTGTAACTTCCCAAGTAAAAGGTTTACGAGGAGGAGGTTTACTAAGGGATACAGCTTTAAGTGCTTGACGAACTAGTTGGTGGTTACTGAGCTCTTCAGTTCTTGTAGGGTTTGCAAACATTGCGACAACAGATTTGTGTACCGCTATAGTACTGGGAGCCAGTTTGACATCTATATGTAGGTAACAAATGTATTTAGCAAGATCACTTGCCTCTGGATTGTTCGTGTAACAATTCTTCTTGGACCATTGTCGCCACCTATCCCAAGCAGGTTTATATGTCCTTAGTGTTGACTTACGCCAGGAAGATTCCAAATGTCGCTTGTTCTTATCAGGCCAGGAAGATATTATACTAGACCAGCCTGAATTTTCCAGACCTGCAAAGATAGACGGTTCACTGCAATCGGTGTTCGGCAGGTCGTTAAGTCTATTAGATGCTTCCTGATGTTCCAAATCGTCATTGGAGGGCATAGGGCACGTTGTCTCAGCTCGGCTTTCCAGAAAGTCTTTTCCCATTTGGGTACTACAAGTAGGTAGACTCCTTTGCTCTTGCCGAGATGACGCAGAACGCGAGGCACTAGGGCTGATGGAGGGAAGATCCAGCCGAGGTTGAAATTCCACGGTCGGCTGAAAGCATCCACGAAGAAACAATTTTGGTCTTCCGCAACTTCGCTGACATAAGTCTTTACTACAGCAGATCGTTCGCTTGCGAATAGGTCTATTGTCGGTTTGCCATATTTTCGAAATATGACTTTCAGAATCTCTTTCGATAAAGTCCATTCCGGCAAGGCGTTCTCCCTTGAGAGACTGTCGGCGATTAGGTTGTATCGGCCTGGAAGGTAACGAGCTATGAGGTGTATTTGGTGTCTGCGCAATCTGGAATATTTTGAATGTCGTCTGAAGGAGTTTCACCGATTTGGTACCTCCTTCTTTCGTTATGTATGATACAACTGTTTTGTTGTCTGTCTGTACCATCACTGTTTGTCCATAAAGCTGCGAACCTCTTTCTTTTAACACCTCCAGAATTGTCCATAGTTCTTTTTGATTTATATGCCATTTGAGTTGCTTTGGAGTCCAGACTCCGCTCAGGTTCTGACCATTTATCGAGGCTCCCCAGCCGAGAGCTGCTGCGTCTGTGCTTACAAAGGTAGTTGGGTCTTTGTGGTGGTTAGGAGATTGTTCCGTAATATGGGTTCTCCACCACTCTAGCTCTTCTTTCACGGGGTTTGGTAAGCAATGACGTTTGTATCGATCCTTCTTTGTTAGTTTGTTTGCTTCTATTTGGATCCTTCGGCTGTGAAGACGTCCATATGGCACGACGCAAGAAGCGAAATTGATATTGCCTAATAAGACTTTTGCAGATTGCCAGGTCCAATGTTCTTTTTGTAGGGTATCTTTTATTACTCCTAAATATTTCACGATCTTGTCGTCTGTGAGGCTTTTTATATTGTGATTTGTGTTCCAAGTTAGTCCCAGATATTCCATTCTGTGAGTTGGTCGCAATATGGATTTTTCGTGATTTATGCACCAACCTAATTTTGTGAGCTGGTCCACAACAAAGTGGGTTTGAGTTTGAAGAATGTCTGGGTCCGTATGAATGAGGAGAAAGTCGTCTAAGTACACAACCATCCGGATCGATTTCTTCCTGAAATAGTTAGCAAGCCAGTTAGTCACATTAGCAAATGTACAAGGGGCTGTAGCTAGACCAAAAGGAAGACAAGTCATCGTATAAGTTACACCAGCATATGATAATGCCAAGTATCTTTGATGTGATTTTATGATCGGAATATGGAAATATGCCTGAGAGAGGTCAATTTTAGTCATATAATCCCCAATACCTAAACATCCCGGAATTTTATGTTGATTAATAAGTCTGAATTTAGGTGGTCGTAAATAAAGGTTTAAATTTCTAAGATCAAAGATCGGTCTATTAGATCCATCTGCTTTCTTTCGTAAGAACATGAACGATAAGAAGCCTGTCTTATAAGGACATTTGCGTATTGCCCCAATTTGTTTTAATTTGCCAATTTCTACAGACATGTCTGCAGATGATTTAGTTTCGTATCGGGCGCAAGTGTCCTTATCGAGTCTAAAACTTGGGGGACGTTTTAAAAATGGGATTCTATATCCGGATATAATTGATAGAATACAACGTGGTGCACCCAGTGCCTTCCATTCCATAAGTTTATTGCTAACCTGTCCTGCTTGAAAGTTATTGCTTTTTCCCCTCAGAATAACCTCCTTTATTTTTTGTATATTGCCGCTGATGCTGGTTGAAATTTCGGGTCGACTTCTCAGGGATTCGGCGATTTTGTTTCCGAAATGTCGATCTTGGTTTAAATTCTTGTCTACCTTTAGGCCTCGGGATAGCTGGCGCGTTCGTTCTCTTAAATTTTCCAGGAAATACCTTTGGTACTCCTCCTTGTTCCTTAATTAAATCAGATAGCTGAGGTTCGGCAAAGAGGTGAGTACTTGATGGTGGAATAGCATGTAACAACTCACTGATTGTTTTATTTTGAGGTTTGTACAGAGCCCGTCTTTGCTCAATGGCTTCGGCTCTTTTACCGCACGTATATTGCAATAGGGAGTCCGAGACTTTTCTAAATTGGGCTTTATCTTTGTTTAGGAGATGTTTACTGAGATAAGCTTTAACTTCTGATGGGGCATTCGCATATGCCTCCTCAAATGCTGCTCGTTGTTGTAAAAGGCCGTGGGTAACGGCTCCAAGACATAGGTCAATTTTTTCAAGTGTAGTGACTAATTGCCATGAAGGAGTTACTGTTGCCAAGTACCCATTCACTTTCAGTGCTGTGAAAACGGGCGATGCTTGAAACATCTTTTGCACCTCAGAGTAACGGATATTATGCCAACCATCATTGTCTAATTTCTGGCATTGTATTCCTGTTTCGACCATTTTAGCGGATGCCTTACTAAGTTTTGTTTCAGATTCTTTTGTTTCAGGTGCAAAATCAAGAAGGGTTCATCGTTCTCATTTGTTTCTTCGTCCTCTACCAGAGGCGGCGCATCCCATAAGTTTTCAATATCTGAACCTCTTTCGTTAGCTGCAGAGTCTTCAGAGATTGAGCGACTGTGGTTCGTAATCTGTTTAGGCACTAGAGAAGGTGATTCTTGTGCCTGATGGGTTAGACCATAAGTGATTTCGCATAGTTTACCCAAGATCTCGTTTTGCTGTCGCATGTACTCTGACAGGGTTTCAGCAGAATAGTCCCCTTCCGCGAGTCTTTGTTTCTTTCCATGCTGCACCGAGTCTGGTGCATGTCTACGTTTGGGGCGCGAAGATGTACTCGAGGTGCTAGATGTTGAATTATCACCGTTCGCTTCTGATTTCAGGATATCGGAAGCCTCTTTCCGAGATATTAAATGTTTCTTCAACGCTGGAAGCATAGCATCAAACTGGTTTTGTGGGCCACTGGGATGAATCTTCACCATAATGGTCAGAGGTTGATAAATGAGGGCTAGGCCAATTGGCCACTCCAAAAGCTTTCTTTTAAGGTTTCGGTAACGCCGTTAACTGAATGATTTATCACAGTGAAAGATTCTTGCTAGGCGGATTGTTGGTAAAGCAAACCGTAAACGCGCCTCCGTGTCGGGAGTGAGTGTTTCGCCGAAGAGGTCTACTGAGGTTACTCTCCTGACAACCCAATCCTTCCACCCATCTGGATAAATAGCTTCAAGCGTGTGTATCAAGGCCTGATAATGCGTTTCGTCAGCAGGTGGGGGCTGCCAGTCTAACAGCTCTCTCATGGTTGTTGTCATCTGTAGACAAACAGAGCGGAAGCGTGAGCAGATATACGACAAGCGTGCACAGGCGACGTAGTCTGAATATGTACCTCCATGTCGTCTGAACAGCCGACGTCGTCTGTTGGCTCAGGCGACATGTCGGCTGCCCATGTTTTCCAATCAGACGACAATATAGGTCAATATATAAATCATAATTGCTAAGCTAGGGCTTTCCTATTTTATAAAAAGCATAACACGAACATGGGGCTTTCCCATGTATGCAAAGCAAAATTATTAAGGCAGCAGGGCTTTCCTGTTGTGATTGGAAATGCACATAGTTATAAATGCTTACCTTATAAGTATATGTAGATTCACTTTTATTTTAAAAGGATAATCGATGAAATTAAAATGTTGTTGTTCACTTCTGGTAACAGTGTTAACACGTCAAAAATTCAAGACGTACTGACGAAGCGCAAGCGCCTGCCTCGCCGCAGCGACCGATCGGGGCAGGGATGTGACGTCACGCACTTGACATGCGCAGGGTGCCCAATAGAAAAACAGTGTTGCCATACGTAAAATCCAAGAGGTTATCTCACATTGATGTAGTGGGTCAAGCAGAGGCTCGGACACCTAAATGGTGCATTTTTCGGGAACAGTCATCATTTGCATACCAACGTCCTGTGTGAAAGGTTCTCTATCGATTATAACTCAAACCGAAACAAGAAAATGGATACCAGACCAGAAACAGCCGCTCAAGTGGTTGCCCTTATTGAATCTGGGCTAAACCAAAGTCAAGTGGCTCGACAGCTGAATTTGAGCCGATACGACATTCGTCGCGTGTACCATAGGTACCAGGAGACTGGTGGCTACCAACGGTGACAAGGATCTGGCCGTCATCGTGCTACAACACAGGGTGACGACCGCTTTCTCGTGTCTTCAACTTTAAGGAAACGTTGCTTGAACTCAGTTCAACTGGGACAGCGGCTCCAAGAAGCTCATGAAGTGCAAGTCAGTCGGTGGACAGTCAGAAGACGACTTCGTGAAGGTAGTCTGACTGCACACAGACCAGCAAATGGACCAAAATTGACCCCAGCCCACCGACAAGCTCGCCTTCATTTCGCTCGAGAGCACTTGAATTGGACCGAAGAGCAATGGAGCACCGTCCTGTTCTCTGACGAGTGCAGGATGTGCTTACATGGCAACGATGGACGAGGAAGGGTCTACAGAAGATCAGGGGAGCGATTCGCTCAATGTTGCATAGCGGAACGTGTCCCCTATGGCGATGGGTCGTGCATGTTCTGGGGAGGCATATCTCTAGAAGGGAAGACTGAACTTGTGTTCATCACCGGACCGAATACTGGCCGACAATCAGGGGGATTCACTTCTCAGCGTTACATTGAGGAAGTGCTCGAGAGCCACGTGCAACTTTTTGCTGGGTTTATCGGCGAAAACTTCCTGTTTATGCAGGATAATGCAAGACGTTATGGAGTGGCCAGCTCGAAGCCCAGACCTTAATCCTATTGAGCATTTGTGGGATGAACTAAAAAGGAGAGTTCGAGACCGAGATGCTGCTCCAACGACACTACAGGAGCTACAACAGGCGATCACAGAGGAATGGGACGCCATAACACAAGATGACATCAAAACTTTTGTCAAATCTATGAAAACTCGTATGGAGTCAGTGATTCAGGCAAGGGTTGGAAACACCTCGTATTAATAAATAAGAAAAAAAAATACTTTTGCCTTTTTTTTCTGCATTTACACTTTATTTAACAGCTAAGAAATTCATAAAAAATGTGCCATTTGAATTCTTACCCCTAAAATCATTAAAATTTGATTTTTAAACACAAATAAGGAATCAATGGATAGGTATTGAAATAGACTATGAATCTGCATTAACAAAAAAATTACTTTGATTAAATTTTCTTTTGTTTTTTCGGTTTAAGTTCCTAAGTCACGTATGTGCGATTTTTTTGCTCTCGAGTGTAGTTAGCAGGTAACTATTTGCGATGTCTGACGTTAACTTAATTGAACACTGATTAGTGTGAGGTGGTAGTCACCCTATAAAACTTTTAGGTGTTTTAATATCAAAAATGTTTAAACAATTTATTTCTATTTTTTTGTATTATTGTTGACCTCTGTGTGTGGTTAAGCGGTAAGTATGTATAGGCACCGGAATGTTATTTGGAAGGTCCCGGGATAAGAGAATATAAACTACGTAATAGTCCCGGGTTCGACTGCCTCGTCGTGCCGATGAGTCTGAAGATTTTATTTATTGTTATTATTATATAACACTTTATTTTATTTACTTTGTTTTTTTTCTTATTGAGTACACCATCATTATAAAAGTTTAAGATTTAATTCTAAATTGTAACACATAACCTGATAAACAAAATATAAAACCCCTTTTTAATTTTTTTAAGTATTTATTAGACAATAATATTCAAAACTGTTGTCGCACAAAGCTCTTTGTAAGACCTTTATGTAGAGTAGACGCGTGTCTTTTTTATAATAGACTCTGATAAGAATTGAAGTAGGTAAGTAGGTATTTATTTATTAAACTAGTGGCCGCCCGCGACACCGTTCGTGTGGAAGTCGGTTTCTGTGGGAATGAGAAGTTTTCCCGCGGTAAAAAGTAGGTACCCTAGTAGCGGTAAAGTAGGTCTTGTCCCAAGTTCATTTCTATCTTCATACCAAATTTCATCAAAATCGGTTCAGTGGTTAAAGGTTAAGGCGTCTAAGCGCAACAGACAGACAGAGTTATTTTCGCATTTATAATAGATATTAGTAGGGATAAAATACATAAATCATTTGATTGAGGTTATTCTACTCATGAGGTTAACGTGACATGCTTTCTATGCCTTACAGCCCTTTATATCGGGGTTTTCTACTTTCACCTTGCGAATAATCTGCAGCTCAAGGCCTGGCCAGTCTAGCGTTGAATCAGAGCCTCAAGACCCTCAGAGGTTTTTCTTATTTAAAACATATGATAGCATTGGCAGACTGCTTAACAAAGTTGTTACCTACCACGGGATGGTCATGTATAATGTAACCACCAAATAAAAATAAAGTTTTGTTCTCACCTGTTAAGTGATAGTATGCATCTACTATGAATTCTATAGAATACTTTCCTTGGAATATCGTGTTGCTGGTGCTAAAATGATGCTCGGAAAGCCGGAAACGACTTATTGTCGTCTGTATAGGTACATACACACCGTCATTCATAACATTTCAAACGGACGCGGATCACAACATTTCACCCGATTATAGGTAAAACAATGTGACTCTGATTTCTGATACTTTTTGGACATTCTGTTATAGTAAGTTTCGATGTTTCAAATCAAATATTATATAAACTTAGTTTATAATAAATCAAATGAACTTAACAGGTTACAATGATCCTCAGTTTTTACTTTCAACTTATTATGATATGAATCACTAACACTAAAGGAATGTGTTTTCAAAACTTATGTTAAGTCTAAAAACATCGGAAAGTGTGTCCTCCCTACACGATACCCCACGGAACAGTATAAAGCTTGCATCAAGTAAATGGAAGTCACCAGTGTGATTACTGATACCGTGCAAACATGTCATCACTCAAGGAAGGAAGATTTCCCTGCGATCTTTGCATCTTACTGTTCTTCGGATTTAGTATTATTCTAGCAGAAGAGACATCTCCAAGGTACCTATATCTTTTGAATGATTTGATCTTATTATTTAAGGGCAGGTCGCGGTCGTTTTAATGATTTTATTTATTCCAGCTTATCATCGACCACAGTAGCAGAGGAAACCAAGGGAAATTGTTCCTGTGGAGGGTTTCCTACCACAACGCCGGCTCTTACTGATGCGCCTCTGCTATCACAGATGCCAGGACTTACTGTGAAGTGCGAGCAGGAAGGCAGGGAGACTTGCAAGAGTCTTTGCATTGCACTGGCAACTACTACTAAAGCCAAGGGCCCGGAGATACTTTGCAACAAGCTCAAGACCGCTAATGAACTGAAGGTACACATGGCGTACTGTTACCAATAATGAAGAGCACGAGTTGCCTTTTTTAC
Organism: Emmelina monodactyla; assembly: GCA_916618145.1. NCBI lineage: Eukaryota > Metazoa > Arthropoda > Insecta > Lepidoptera > Pterophoridae > Emmelina > Emmelina monodactyla. Next base: position 4,593,859 of record OU745304.1, on the reverse strand, counting down.
TTCAGAGATCAGAATTGCCTGTGAAAAGGCAAACCTCACAATTGGCGCGACACATGCTTAAATTTGAAATAACGGTTAAAGAGTATAGCATTATTGAGTGATTCCTTAGCATTAGAGGCGCTTCTCGTATGTAATACAATGGAACTCCATGATTTAAAAACTGATTTTTTTTATTTCAGTTATCTGCTTTTTACAAAATTTGCGATGAGCCCTGGAAATATGCCAACATGACTGCTGATGCTCCGTTGTGCTGCGACGACGGTAAAGTCAAGGAATGTCCATCTCTGCAGACTTCTCCCCCCACTGAAACACCCAAACCGAGGGTAGCCAGGTCTCTGGACACGGAAGCAGAGATGCCCAGGAAGTTCTATTTGAAGTTGGACTAAGCAATGGCTATTCTTTCACAATAACGAAGTTTTACTTTCAACCTTATGTAAATGAGGTCAAAATGAAGTACCTAATCGCTTAAGCTACTTTTGTAGCTCATATAAACAAGTTGCTATTAAAAAATTATAAAAAAACTAATGTTTTATCTTTTAAAAATATATACTTACGAGTACCTACCTTAAGTGACACCGAACCAAAAAATTGTTATAAACTGAAAGACTGTTTGAAAAAGCTTAAATCACTACAAAAATACATATAAAGTTAGTAGAGCTCCTTCGACTACTCCAGACCCAATTATATGATACCGACCAGACGCCAATTCTGCCAACAAACTTCAGCGATCCCTCAATTTTCATTAACAGTTGACATTAGTCTTAGCCGTGATATCGTTGAAGTTCCTTACCTGAATTCCTTTCCGATAATTATTAGGCGACTGACTTACTTGGGCAGTAGGTATACACAATATACCCTTTAAAAAACTAAGAATTTTAGCTTTGGAAAAAATGTACCGAAAATATAAGGATCTTACTTTTTAAAAATTAAACAAAGTAATTAAAGTCATGAGGCTATATTAAAAATATTTACACTTTTGTACATTTACCTCAAGATTAGTAAGTAGTCGTTTGCATTTTTATGCGGCCCATGGTTACATGCATTATGGACCATAATCAATCTTTTATCATTTATTATGCTCTCATAGATTATACAAGACAAGTAGCCACAAGCGTAAAAGTAGATACCATGTATCAAGTAGCATTAAAACGATCGCTTATTCGATAGAATAGAAAAGAATAAAATAACGAACTTAGAATAGAAACATGAAGTGATTGCCACTTGTCTAAGAGGGCTGGCTGTGCTGTATTGTGATGACTACGTTAAGATCAGGATCCAAAATGAACTTTTAGGAACGACATTTTATTGTATTGTCCTTTTCATCAGCGTTTCATTATTTTACGAATTCAGGAAAAAAAAAACATATTGTCTAGGCATACGTGTATATCCGTACAGCGATTTTAAAATTTATGGTTAACATTTTGAAACAACACCAGGTGATCAATAGTTTTAAAACTTTTGGGTTGATGGTGAAAACGGGCATAAAGAGCTCAAACCACTGAGCGTTTTCCAATCTTTGTTAAACTTTGCTATGTCAGCTAGCTAAGCAAGAACGTACCTTAACGAAAACGATTAGTGGGACTATCCCTTAGTTACAAAACACGTATCTAACAGGACTATTTTTAAAAAAGAGAACAACTTGCCAACATTCCATTACCATAATGGTCTTCATTTCATTTGATTGTTTATTTTACACAAAAGTGTGACTACAACTAAACACTTTAAAGATTGGCGAAAAACAATCTCAATTTTTAACCTACATAGTAACAAGTTACATTAACTATCCTACGAAGAAAACAGGGTCATGAACCATAATTTGTTTTAACAGAAAACTTTCACAAGAATTTCGCTTCACCTTGTGAGAACCTCGTGTCTAAATGCTGTGCTTTTTTAATGATGGATTTCTTTTGAGCTTCGTCGAACCGATTGACTTGCAAGTCAACGTCGCGACTGAATGGTCGGCGCTCTTGCTTGCCGTCAGACTCCTTTTCTTCCTTCTGTATAAAGAAAAAATAAAAAATGCATATAAAACAAAAGAAAGAAACCGGTTCAAGTAATAAATAGGTATTTTGTTACTAAGTCATTCCTAGCGACCAAGCATGATTTTGAAAGTACAGTGTGCACAAATACAATTGGGTATGTAAGAAATATAAGTTAGCGATACTTCTTAACAATCGCGCGGGATAAACTTGCGGAATTTGTATTCATATGAATAAAGTAATTACTATTGAATAAAAATACCTTTTTCTTTTTCTTCAGCTTCTTTTGATGCAAATCCAGCAGACTTTCATCTCGTTTGTGTCTTTTCTTGTGTTTTCTGAAGTAAAATGATTTGTATTAGTTTAAAATTACAAAGGTATTACTGAATCTATTTAAAAAAACAAACTTACTTCACAGCACTTTCTTGTTCGTCATCTCGTTTTGCGATGAGCATTTCTTTAGCTTCTCTTTTAAGTTTCTCATCCATATCTTCGGGCTTAGGTATTCCTGAGGCTTTTCGAGCTTTTTCTTCAGGAGTGTCCGTCCAACTTGATCTAAAACAAAAAATAAAAGTTTATGAAAATCAAGTGGTGTTCTGATAAGGCAAAATTTACTAATGTGGTGAAGTTTTTTACATAAAATTTTAACGATTTACAAAAAAACTTTTCAGAAGCTAACGTGGATGGAGCCTTTTATAAATTTTACATAGAGATTCGTGAAGGTACCTACCTATCTGACATGTCAGGTCCCTCTTTAGCTCTGAAGGTGCGAGCCTCCAAGCCCAAATATTTAGCTTTTCCTTCTGGTAATTCAAGCATCCATTTTTCTCTAGCTTTTACATCAGCTTTAGATGGCCCATCCATTTTATCAATTTTCATTTCTAACGCACGTTCTTCCAGTCTCTTGTGTGCATCAGACCATTTGCCTTCAGATCCAGTAGGTAGAGGTCCGATGCCTACATCTTCATCCGAGCTTTCGTATGGAATGACTTCTGCTTCCCGCGAGGCTAGCACTTTACGCACATCATCAGGAATTGCTGGACCTGTAATAAAGTAAACTGTTAATAAAAAATTAACTTATTAAAATTATACGATTGAAAAATCATACAAACCAATGTTTCTAGACTTTTTCTCAGTTTTAGGCGGTAGAGCCGGACCCTCCGCTTCTCGTGAACCACTGCGAGAAAACCTACTCTGTAGATGTGGAGGCAGTGCTGGCCCACACACATCTTGAAGTGGAGGTTTCTGACGCTTTATTTTATGCCTCAAATCAGACGGGTCGATGTTTGCTGAATTCTGTGAATCATCACTTAGGATTTCTCCTTCTTCACTACTGTCTTTCTGTTGACTTTTTTGAGTTGATGTTACTTCTGGCGTTCCTACAGGTTCACCGGTATCATTGCCGTTTTTCTCGTCTGGAATATCAGTTGTACTTGTCACCTCAACAGCAGATGTATCTGTATCTTTATCTTTTTTCGTTTTTGAAGTTTTTTGTTTGTGTTTTCTTCTATGTTTTTTTTTCCTAGTTTTGTGAAGCTCTTTTTCTAAGTTTAAAAGCTTCGCTCTCAGTCTTTCATCATCAGAAGAATCTATTTCACTTGATTCTTCAGACTTTTCTTTAACCACAGCTGGTATCATTTTATAATAAGAACCTGCCTGAACTACTTCTGTATTATCTTCACTATTGTATTCTTCAACAATGATTGGACTATCACTTTTCCTTTTTTCTGCAGGTTTATTCTGAGGCTTATGAATTTCTGACTTTTTACCCCTAAAGTCTGGTGACGCAGATCTCTTATCAATGACAATATGTCTTTTAGCTGGGGAATTTGCTTTCGGAGTAATTGTTTTCCTGATTTCTTCTTTCAAATCTTTCTTAGGTTCTGGTGACTTTTGAGACTTGGACCTAGAATGTCTGGCTCTATCCCTACTGGTATTTCTATGATCTCTAGTGCGAGACCTTTCTCTTGAAACTCTTTTTTGCCTATCATGAGATCGTCTTCTAGGACTTCTGTCCCTGGAATATCGTTTTCTATTCACAGGAGACCGTCTAGATTGCCTGTTTCGATCTCTAGATCGAGGCCTATTATAGCGATCGTCATTTTTTCTGTCAAACTCCCTGCGCAACCTATCATTCTCTGATGGCCTGCTCCTTGAGGATGAAGACTTAAACCTGTCTCTTACATCGCTTGATCGTTTAGAATGTTTGTCTTCACTTTTCACTTGACATTTGAATCTACCGGTTTCTGAATCACTGCTTGATTCATCAGAAAGCATTTTATCACCTAAAACAAACAGGTAAAAATAAATATAAAATGAAAAAAAAGTACACTTAAATCTGATTTTATTACAGTCATATACAGTAATTTACAAAATATTAAATTAATTGTCTAAAACATTTTAGCAATTTTCCTAGCACTATATCGTACAGATTTCATAAATCCTGCGGTTAGTATTCCTTTCAAAGACTGTCGTACACTAGATTGCCACACTAGATCCTTTAGTATCTGACGTAATATTACTGGACAATCAATGTCATATGCTACGGCACGTAGGACATCCTCCATGTCTTGTTGTAAGCCACCATGGTTCCAAAACTTCACTATTCTCTGTTGTGGCACCATGGGCAGCTGCATCAAGTGATGCAACTTAGTTTCTGGATGGAGGTCCTGGTGACATTGACCATCGCTAGTAGTAAAGTCTACATAAGCATGGAATTGTTGCAAGATTGGTTTGTAAAGTTCTCGGAAATTGGCCAACTGAGGCTGAACAATGTTTCTAACTTTGTTTTTATTCTCTCCAAAAGTCATCCTGAAGTCTCCAGCATAGCTGAGGTTTGAGATAGCAAAGTAGAAATCATATTCTGAAAAGGTTTCTGGTAAAATAAGAAGAGCAGTGTGTACAGCTGACCTCAGATTTGACTGAATTGCACTTTGCAACTGTGAGCTATTAGTTTCTTTTATGATCTCTACAGGCTTATGAAGACGTCCTGCTAAATATAAATGGTTCCAGTCTAGTAGGTCTGTCACTAGATCTTTTTGTGAAACTACACCATATTTGATAATTACATTTTCTTCTTTGATTTCCACTAATGTATTGAAGTAAACTTTAGCACCCCAATTCTCTTGAAATCTTGCAACAAATCCCTTGCCCAGAAATCGTAGAGATGAGTAATGCGATGGATTTAGCTCAATGTTTGCTCCATGCCAACGGTGGGGGTTATCTACACAATAAATGAAGTCTATCATACTAGGTTTTTTCTGATACCCCATTTGTGGTTTCACTGCTGAACCATATGCGAAGCAAAAAGTAAATTTTTGGGGAAATTTTGAGAGTATTCTATAATACAAAGGCGAAACATCTTTGACTAAACCAACTGCTTTCACTGCCGTAGATGTCATAGTAAAATATTTAAAAGTAAAAATTGCAGATTATATTCTTCTGACCTGCAGATAGCTTCTCAGATTACGTAGTCAATTTCTTCAGACGTTGGTAAAGACTCTTCCACAGTGAGGTTACTTCATCTGGGTTCAATAGATTATTGGTAAAAAGTTTTCAGCACACACTTTGTACTACTTTTACCAGAAGGAAACAAATTCACTCTTAATTGGACTGCATAAACAAATCATTTTTCCACTAAAACCAAGTGATAAAAATGTTTGACGGACAATCTTTAAGAGTCGATGTTTTTTTTTGGTTGATTGAATGACAATGTGATTGACTGATTGACTAGAAGCCTTGCTTCATTTTAGGCGCGTTCAGAGATGTGATATTAAACACAGCCGGTAATTCTTTACTTTAGTTAGATCAACATGAAAGATATAGAAAAACACTTCTAACTACAAAATGAGTGGGAAAACTCAAGAATGACTTTTGAAATGTTAGCAATTTTTTTTCGTAGAACGTTATAGACGTAACTTGTTCATCTTCTAACGGAATGTAGCCTGGGTATTTGTCATGTCATGTAATGCCAATGTCAATTGCCGGTTGATTTTTGTGGTTGGTTTGTCTTGTTCTTGTTTATTATTTCTTGCCGTGTGAGATTTGTTGAGAATAGAAATAACTTATTAAAACAACTGTACGATGAGTAGTGCTGATAGAATTGATTTTGAAATGGAGGTTGAGGTTGAGAGCGCCTCTTCCGGTCCATCGGCAGAGCCTGCTAATCCCACGTCTCCAGCAACTCCAACAGCGACTGGTAACAAGAATGTGGTAGTAACCACTGCGACGGCAGGCTCTGTTACAGTTTCTTTACATCCTTTAGTAATCATGAACGTTTCTGAACACTGGACTAGGCTAAGAGCACAGGAAGGATCACCACAGACAGGTTGTTATTGCCTTTCTTCTGAGATTGAATTTTCTGTATTGTTTTTTAATATCCCCTTTTTTGTTACTTGTAGTTATCGGCGCTGTAATTGGTAAACAAAAAGGTCGCAACATTGAAGTCATGAATTCATTTGAATTGGTCTTCAGTGTTGTTGAGGGAGATATAATTATAGATAGAGAATATTATAATTTGAAAGAGGAACAATGTAAGTTAACCCAATTTTATACTTTACTTTCAAAATATATTTTTAATTCATAATTTACATATTTATGATTTTAGTCAAACAAGTATTTTCGGATATGGATTTCCTTGGTTGGTATACAACTGGAGAGGCTCCAACAGAAAAAGACATAGCTGTTCACAGGCAAATTTGTGACATAAATGAGTGTCCAGTAATGCTCATGCTAAATCCAGCAAGCCTAAATGGAGAAGTAATTCATTATAAAAATCAATTTTTTTTGCATATAAAATTTATTAGAGATTTTACTTTAAATTTTGCATTATAAATGCTAATTTATTAATTTTGATTCCTTTTTCCAGTATTTACAACTTCAAAATTATTAAATATTTAATTTTATTTTTAGCAACTACCTGTAGTTCTATATGAGTCAGTGATTGACGTAGTAAATGGCCGAGCCACAATGCTGTTGGCACCACTTACTTACACGCTGGCAGCTGAAGAAGCAGAAAGAATTGGAGTAGATCATGTCGCTAGAGTTTCATCAGGAGAAGGTGCACTTAACAGCTTAGGTAAGTTTGTATAATAAAATTGATTATACACACTAAAGAAAAACTCTCTCTTCCATGTCGACATGAAGCCAGAGCTCGTCTGGATTGTCTCATGATAATTATATATTCTTCAATAACAAGTGTTTTTTTAAATAAATTCATGTAATTTTTTAATAATTAAGTTCAATTTAGAAAAAGGACTGAGTCTAAGGAATTCTAGTAAATAAGTTACATGATTTTTTTTATGAATATCACTAATGTTATGAATAGTCCCCAGTACAGAATTTAACTGTTTAAAAATGTTTTCTTGCCTCAATTGAATGTAGGAAACTACTAACTACATACTATTAATTCTATGTAAGTTAGTTATTTGTAATATTGAGTGTTTGCTTGTTATTGATTTAACATTAAGCAAATAATAAAAAATCTAATACATATTTATCTATACCAAAGTGTAAAATGCGATGGTATCCTAAGTAAATAAATTAAAGTTATAGGTACTGAAAAACGACGGAACAATTTGTAACTATTTCGCCAAACTCAATAAAACTTACTGAAACGTAAGTAACATATATCATCTATTTACACAGTGGCCGAGCATTTAACAGCTCAGCGTTCAGCTATAAAGATGCTGGTGTCCCGAGTGCGTGCGGTGTTGGCGACAGTTCGTGCCATACGAGACGGGACTCTGCCTCCGCGGCCGGCCTTGCTGAGAGAAGCGAGGGCGCTGTCGAATAGGCTGCCGTTGCTGACTTCACAGCAGTTCCGCACGCACTTCTATAATGTAGGTTTTTTAACTTTTATTTTATCACGCGTATATTTTACCTTTGATTTATTAACTTGTCTTGGAAGAGAGTCAGACCGCAAAATACCAAAACAGAGAGACGCCAACTTTTTAAAGCTATGTTTTACTTTGCGTTACGTCTCTCAGTGGGGTCCCATAGTGTGCGATTCGACGCACAAATTACTTAAAGTTAGGTTTTTTGATAGTAGACAAGTAAATAGTTCAAACGCCCATCTTGCCCAGTTTTGGGCCCACTCTCTAAATTTAAATACTGCTTGCTGGGTGTGAGTTTTGCGATCTATAGTTGGCTAAAAATGACACAAAACAGGGAGACTGTTTTGTGTCATCTTTTTTACCTCATTATTTCGACTTGGCAAATTTTTGAAATATACATTTTCTTTCTTTCAGCAATGCAATGATGTAGCTCTAATGACATATCTGGGAAGCATCACCAAAGGTTGCAACGGTATCAACCAACTGGTCAACAGATTCAATGTTCTGTACGACAGACAAGGCATGGGTCGACGAATGAGAGGACTTTTCTTCTAATTGTTTTAGGTACTTATTTGAATTAAACTTTTTCATTTTTTTCGCATCGAAAAAAAAGTTACTCAAATTAAGAATGAAATTTGTTTCTTATTAAGTTAAGTATGTGTGAAAGACAATTTCATTTTGATTGTACATAATCTACGAAAAAACGCTGTAAATGCTTATGCAAAGGTTCACACAATTGATATTGTGCTAGCTTCAACAGTAATTTTTAGCATATTTTGAAAATAAAAATAACTTTGTCAATTTGTTTTTTAATTAAGCAACTTAGATTATTATTTTCATAACATAGTATAAATCAAAGTCGCTATTCGTATCTGGTTATCTGTTTGTGCACTTACTCCTCCTAAAAGTAGCATATGTAAATGAAATAAATAATACAATACATCATGTGACGCAATCAGTTTATTTATTTGCATCGTGCGTTCGTACACAAAATTAACAATTTGGACACATTGAGATTCTCGCTGTGGAAGACCATGTCTAGTGCCATCGCTGGGTACAATTTTTACTAAAAAGATCAAAGCAGTTACGTCACATATCATATGTAAAAGTGGGTTACTTATTTACAATATTATCAAATGCTTAGATGTATTTTAATTTTTATTATCTTTGTTAGATCTCGCATATTTCTAAAGCTGGAACAAAATAATATAGACATTTATAAAAATGCGCTCATTTCTACGATACGACTATACATTATTGTTGTTTTTTAAATCCATTATTTCATTTGCCTTACATTACTTGTATTAACTTGTACTTTAATAATGATAGTTTTGTATAAAAATATTTTAAAGTTTGTTTAAGTCAATTCTGAATACTAATCAATATATTGCTTTGCAACTATAATACAAACACTATCTAAAACCTGCTCAAATATTGTGTAAATAAGACACAGATGACCAAATCACTATTAAAGAGTATATGACAAGTAAACGAATAATAACAAACAATACACGTTGAGTATATTTTGTAAAAATATTGAGTAAATTGGACTTTTAAATGCATGAATGAGAATTCAAATTCGTTGGATTATTGTATAGTGCGTAGCTATCCGGTAAATCAAGTCTATCTACGCTAACATTTGTCTCTCTCTTGTAATAAATATTTGGTTATCAACTTTGATACGGACATCGATGTCAGTTAGTATAATCGATTTGGTTGGTAATGAAGTCGATATTTGCTTGTCTATGAATCGTCAGATATTTTTTCAACGCCGATTAGTTCATCGAACAGCGAGTGGTTGTCGGGGATGACGTTGGGTTCTTCGATGATTTGTCTGGAGTATTTCAGAACTGCTTTAGTTAGTTGTCCGACTGTCCATTTTCTGTCCACTAGAACTCGGACGAGCGTGTCGAGCTGCAAGTAAACAAATATATTTTAAATATCTGAGAATGAGAAGGGGGGTTGTGGGACAAAGTTGTATAGATACGCTGTTATTATATTTTTTGATTAGAGTTTAGTTTCTCGTATTCGTATTTGTACTGCATTTTTCGTTACTTATTTTTTTAGCAAATTAAAGTTACCAAATCAATACGGCATACGTATTAAGTTACTACTGCACTACAAAAGGTAGTTACAAACCCTCTGAACAGTTGATAAATCGGACCAACAGAAAAAAAAAAGTTCCGCGGCGTCCGATCAGTCGGACTACGCAGTCGGACCAACTATTCAGAGGGGTTACAAAGAATCGCACCATACCTTGAATAGTTTCTCATTCGAGAAGGTGTAGTAAATAAGTGCGGGTACACCAGCGACGCTTGCTGCCAGCCACTGCAGCAGCAGCTTCAGCTGGGGGTGTCCCTTCAGGCGGCGGCCGCAGCCCCAGTTGCCGGTGGCCACGGGCCGGCAGGAACCACCAGACACTATCTTGTGCGCCAGCTGATCCAACTAACAACGTGATAAGCTCTCGTGAGAGGTTATTGATAACGTAGTGGTTGGGAAATTTTGAGATATTATATTCATTTTTTAGGTGTCGATTCCACTTTGCTTGGTAAATATAGTCATGGTTAAATGGGTATGGGTATCAATATTTCAAGTCGAGAAATATTTTTTTATACCTATAGTTATTTAAAAGCGTTACTTTTGCTAGAAGGCGGTGGTTTTGAATTATATAAGAAAATAGTGAAAAGTCAAACAAGTGCACGTTCTAACTACAAAATGCATGCAGCTTTATGTTTCGACAGAAGCGTTTGGTTGTTAGAGAGTTAGTTTTTGGATTAGCGACAGACAGACAGACACCGCGCTAACCTTAGGTGTTTTTAGTTTAACTGTGACCGGCTCACACTCTACAGATTCTTCTATTGTGTCAACTATCATGTTAACCACCCAGTTTAGCTTTTTCTTCCTAATTATTGGATTTGATTTTTGCGTTGAACAGGTTTCAGTTGAAGTACTAAGCGAACTTGATTGGTTACTGCGAGTGTCCCTTTCATTGTCTGCCTCAATTTGGCCTCTATCTTCTGGTATACATTCGTTTATTTTATGTGTCTGTCAAAACATAACATAATGTTGTACGACACGGGAAAGTTGCCACTGTTTAGGGTAGGCATTTTTATATGCCAGAAGAATAATAACAATGTTCTCCATGGGTTCTAAACACAGGTTAGTAAAAACATTAGGTTTTGAAGCCGTTTAAAACTGTACAGAGTTCAAGTTTATAGGTAGACATTTTTATTTACAATGTATTTTAAATTTCCAAAAAGCATAAATTTATAAAAAAAACAAAACTTGCTGCATTTATTTCCTTATTTAGTAATCCAGTAGTATAATACATATCTACATAAGTTTTACCAGGCGGACCCCTAAAGTCTACAGTAGAATTTCTAAGGTGGACACGGATTACGTAGGTCATAGGTATACTAAGAACACATCCATAAAAGTGTAGACTGCCCCATAAAAAACACTACACATCAAATACAGACTATTCAGACTACAACATATCTATAAGTACGGGGTGATGGATCTATGTATGGGTGTGATATCTATGACTATGATGAAGTGTGTGGACTGACCAAGTGCGCGGCAAGCCGGTGCCTCTGCCTGGCCAGCTCCAGCGACAGCGATCTAGCAGCTAGCGCGAGGCGGCGCGGCGCGGTGCGGTCGCGGCAGTCCCGGCCGTACAGCTCGGCCGCCTCCGCCGACCCCGCGCCGCCGCCCGCCAGCGACTCGCTGAGGGTGCGCTTGAGCAGGGAGCCCGCGAATCTGACGCAAACAGTGAGGAATGTGGCTTGCTTTTAGATTTAAATTCAAAATGAAGTCAGAAACTAATTATTAGTTAGTCGTCAACGAGTTCAAAGCTAGGTTATATGATAGACGTGTACTAAAAAGTGTTAATTTACGTAAAATTTATAATAATGCTGTAAGTACTTAATTTGTTTAAAAATACACCAAAAAATGGGGGAAAAAATATGTTTTATATTACCTTATCACAGCTAAGTCACGGGAATCAAGTTCTCTTGATTTGTGTTCACCAGATTCAGCATCTACTATCGGATCATTTAGCCACTGGTTAAATTGTTCATACACTTCTTCTAGTTCAGACCTGTAAAACAAAAAGAAACTATAAAATCTTTTGTTTTACTATATACATAAGTACTTTATGAAGTACTAGTGGCCGCCCGCGACTCCGTTCGCGTAAAAGTTGGTTTCCCGTGGGAATGAGAAGTTTTCCCGCGGTAAAAAGTACCCTATGTGTTATTCTGATGTATCACCTATATTACTGGAAAGTTTCATCAAAATCAGTTCAGTAGTTTTTACGTGAAAGAGTAACAAACATCCATCCATACATCCTCACAAACTTTCACGTTTATAATATTTGTAGGAAGTTGTAGTCACTTACGTGTATTCAGTGCTGAAACTGTACTTCGAACTGTTCCCAGTTTCCCCTCGACACAGCGGTGGGTGTCGCGGCGTGTAGTTGCCATTGCTCATCGATGCTCCGTCGGTCAAAACAAAACCAACGGAACCTCCTCTTTTAACTCTGAAATGATAGAAAGATATCCCAGTAATGGATTATTTTTTAAATTAATATTCTATGGAAATTATAGTGTGAGACTGTAATCAATTAGCCAAGTGTTTCCCTACTCACTGTCATATAAATACAACGATCAATTCCGTAAGGATAATTTTTCACCATTTAAAACACCTAGTTAATAAGCCTTAAAAAAAACAATTCGCAAAAGTTTTTTTTAAAGCTTTGATTGTCAATTGATTATATTATATTTACATTACCTGATATCTTTGTCGTTGACTTCAGCTCCCGATATGCTGATACCAACAGCATAACTAGAGCTATCTGTCGACCAGTCACCGGTGGTGCTTGTAGTGCAAGAATTATCTGCTTCTCTTCTTAAAACCTCCCGTAGTCGGTCTGCAAACGTCATTCGTTGCTCCTCAGTGGACAACTCATTTGAATACCTGTTTGAGTTCGGACGTGCACTTTCACCTCTTCCTTCGTCTTCACTACCTATAAGGAGTAAATTTAAGAAGTTCATAATGATATTTGAAATCCATAAATGTAACGTTACTGGATAGACTAATTACCATAGTCAAAACTATCGTTGGCACTGTGGTATTCCTCATCGTCGCTAGAATGGCAGCTGGAGTAGAGGCTGTCCTCTTGTGTATCCAAGTTAGTGAGGGCCGGGCTCCTTGTTACTGGAAGACATTCGCCCGAAGATCCCAACACTATGAAACGACCTCGTCTGTTGTTTAATGTGTCTCCGTCAGGAGATAGCCAACACTTCTTCTTTGTTAATTCAACACCTGGAAATAACGTTTGTTTTTTATTATGTATCTTAAGTTTTCCTTTTTATTTGTTATCAATTTAATAGGCTATCAATACTATAGGGAAAGGTTGGCAATTTGTGGTTAATTTTTGAGAGCCAATATTCGTTTGTTTTTTATAACTCAAACGTCGATATTATACTTACTTGGATCGTTTAAGTTTAATGTGGCTGCACAGTAGTTTTCAGGAGTAGGACTCCGACTGTCATAGCTTCGTATCGTGCTACACGATGATGATTGCTTCACAACAACAGTCGCTTCCACTTCTGGTGACGTATTACTAAACGATTCACCTGTAATAAATCATTGGTCCTTGAAATTTGTTCCGGACGATTTGGCTCAAAACGACTTAGACTTGTCGTTAATCGCCAAAATTAAATTATCGTGGCTTAGTGCCAAATAAATAATCATTTCGAAGTAACCCGTGTTATTTGCACTCAAGGTGTAATGTCTCAGTGACTTTTACCTTTGTGTTTTTAAGCTTGTGAATTTCTTCTTCTTAAAGAATCAACCTTTAGCGCATTGTTTTTTTAGTATTCCATATTACTTACCAATTGGTGATAATCTTCGTTCGTGTCTGGGATTATCTCTACTTTTCATTGGCGTTTGTTGAAACGCTAGCAGACTTTTATTGAGTTCTCTTAAAACGTTGTCCTCTTCCCATTGTCCAAGGGGAAGGGCACTATAGTCCTCTGCATCCATCAAACATACTGTCACCTAATGGTATTAAGAAACAGGTTAAGTCATGCGCATAAGTTTTTATAAGGAATATTCATGTCGTTAATGGCTGTGATTCTTACCGTTTTTGGCTTCTCCAACAACTCTATTTTCTTCTTATCACAAATTCTACTGAATATTCTGACACCTTCGACTTTTAGCACCTCGTTATCTTCTAATGATTCTACCGACAACATTGCCGGTAGTAGTTCTGGCATCATAAACATTGATAATGACTCCTGTAAATTGACAGTTGGTATACAAACTAGGTTAGGCTAGTCTTGGTGTAAATTGATTAAGATTTTTAAGGCAATACAAATGTGTTTACCTGACTTTCACCATCTATAAGTGTATCTCCTCCTACTCTTCTGCTAGCAAAGCATATTCTGATGGCGTCGTCATTCTCGCATCGCTCCGGCCTACCTTCATGCCTAACAAGTAATTTACAAAGTGGTAATGTACACTCCAGCCAGTCTTCTATCGTCAGCCATTGTCTCGAAGTCATCACCTGTGTTATCATAAAATTATATCCATCACGTTGTAAAAGATTACAATCTATACAATTTAATTGAATTTCTAGAAGTAGTATTCGTACCTGCCGACATATTTTGATACCACCGTCGCAACTATTCTTATCTAACCACTCGAAATAGTGTAGTAGACCTTTTAATTTGTTTCTTTGCCATTTTCTGCAATCAGAATGACCGTGGTTTAATATTTGCTGTTTTTTTTAAATATCATTATATATAGCGTATTGGATAAAATAATAACAATTACCTGTGTAAATTCCTAAAGAAATGCGTAAAATTAAAGTCTTGTAGCGTTGGGTGTGTTTTTAACGTCCTTTTAGGAAATGTTGAAAAGAAAGCATGAGCAACTAGTGACGATACAAAGTTATAATCCAGTTCCGTAGTATCACCTGAAAAATACAGGTAGATATAGGTGATAAAATAAAAGAAATGATCCCAAAGCTGCGTACGTGTCCGTCATAAATTAGATATATAAAGGTATGGTGTTTAAAAAAATACCAAGTATAGATAAAGATAACGTGACTGTGCTACACAAAGTTTTATGAGCGTTAAACAACTTTTTGTAGATAGTTTAATATTACTTAAACGGATTACCTAAGTGAGAAGTTGAGGAGATACTTACTTTGTTGTTGTAAGCTATACACGAGTCCTTTGGGTGGTTTCCATCTCTTCAGATGTAGGGCTCTATTGACTAATATTCTAACTGTATTATCAAGAAAATATCTACGTTCCTCGTCTGTCATTTCTTCTTCTAAAAATGCTTCTAAACCTTTCATCAGATCTGGATCCTTGACGTCATCGTCGGGATCTATTCCTATGCTGTAAGTGAAAGCATACTTATCTATACATATTTTTTGGGAGCTAAACGAAGTTTTTTATTTTCTCATACGGTGCTATGAAAAAGTGATTTTTTCGTGGGCACGATATTTATTCCCGCGGTTAAAAATAGCCTATTTCTTTCCCAGGCCATTGAAATAAGTCTATTCCAAAAATCATTAAAATCGGTTCAGCCATTTCGATGAGTAAGCGGAACATACAAACAGACAATAATATTTTCACATTTATAATATTACAATGAAAGGTAAGGATCTAGCTATCAATTAAAAAAGACTGAAAACCGCATCGTGATTATAATCGTAAGCCATTGCATATGGTTTAGATGGAGATTCAAAACAGACACTGATGGCGACTATGATCTTTAGTATAGAATAAAATAACATAAAACTTACTTGCACATATCGTGGATTTTTAACATATTGGCTGAAAGTTTCGCGGCGGAAGAAGCAAGTAGGAGGTGCTTCAAGTGCCGCTGGACCGATGTCCACCATGGAAGGTCGCATGGAAGCATAACTAGCGCCATCCTACGAGAACAATTAACAACGTGTCATAATTTAAAAAATAATGCTATCTAGCTACTACCCTACTACCTAATAAAAAAGTATCATACCATGACCGATGATCATAGTAACTTACTATTAGTAAGTAAAACGTTTCGGGCACGGAAAGGAAAATAAAAAGGTTTTATACACTAGAAAACTACCTAAGTACCTACCTATAGTTCTTAGTTGATTTGTCACGGACCAACACCGTCACTTGGGGACAGTTAAACAAGTAGGTCCGAATAATTTTTTTGGGAAAAGATCTTAAACGAAATATTAATATATAATTGTAAAAAAGTATAATGCCAACTATTTTGTCTACATATCTACCTAATTATAAGAATTTCTAAGTTCCTTTACTAATTCAAACGCATGACCTATAAACGTGGGCAGCAGCAGGTTCCGCGTTCAGTTTTAGATTCCTTTGCATCGTAGCCAACATCACAACTGGTACTCTCTTATAACCATAGAACTCTATCAGTTATATTATTTAACTATGGCTAGGATCCGCTTAATTAAATACAAAATATACATTCATTAAATTAAAAATGAACGTTTCCTTCGTCTGTATCAAGTTGAGTGTTTGACAGTGACATTGACGTATCAATATTTTGTTTGTATTTTTTTATGACGAGTTTGAATATTTTCTTATTAAAATACTGTTTCAAAGAGAAATTAGTGTTAAAAATCGGGTCTGCGTTATTATTTTTACAGTATTATAAACTGAGAAAAAGTCTTTAACTATAAATAGGTGAAAGTGCAGGTTATTTTATCGGCTTCGATCTTCTTGCAAGAAATAAATAATAAAAATCGGTTGATATCTTGTTTGTGCTCTTCTTATCACATAAAAAAATGAAAGCAACGCTTATCAATAGTGAACACTTATGTGACGGAATTAATTGTGTATAGGTTAGTTGCGCAAACTTTTTTGGTTCCAAAGTTCATACGTTACAAAGGTCGTTTAAAATACAATAACATAATGACCCTTAAGGCTAAAATATTAAAAGCCCTTATTTTAGGAGCACCTGCTTCTGGTAAAGGTACAATATCATCCAGAATAGTAAAGAAATATAAAATTGAGCATATTTCAAGTGGTGATAAACTAAGGGATCATATTGAGAAGAAAACTGAACTTGGAAAAGAGGTAAAATCCTATTTAAATGATGGAAAGCTAGTGCCAGATGAAGTAATAATCAAGTTTATGGTGAGTGAACTTCAGAAGGTGAGCGAGAAGCCCTGGTTGCTTGATGGCTTCCCAAGGACAGTGGCACAAGCTCAGGCTTTATGGAAAGTTCAACCTGTAGATGTTGTTTTGAACCTCAATGTGCCATTTGATGTTATAATTGACCGAGTTAAGAGCAGGTGGGTACATTTACCATCAGGACGGGTTTACAACATTGGCTTCAATACACCTAAAGTAAGCGGCAAAGATGATATCTCTGGCGAAGACTTAGTCCAACGGCCAGATGATCGTCCAGAAGCTGTGCAGCAACGTTTAGAAATATATGACACAATTACAAAACCTGTGATACAGTTTTATAAAGAAAAGGGAATACTGAAAGAGTTTTCCGGAAGGACTTCAGATGAAATATGGCCAAAGGTAGTTAACTTTTTAGATCCCATTTTTAAAAAGTAATAGAGTTCAATAATTTGATTAGACTTAAAGGTTTTGGTGCTAGAGTTTTCCGATTTGGCTAACAAAATAATAGTATACTGTAATTGTAGACGTAAATCATAAACATTTATTTTTTTGTGCCATTAATGTAATCAATGAGTTTTTTGGTGTCTTAGTTATGTTTTTATTTATTCTTTAATAGTGCCATATATGGCATATATGAAAGGTGTATACTGAATAGTAAATAAGTGTATCAATGTATAGAGATCATGTTATATGAAGTAGTACATAGTTTTGTATAATTAATCTAAAAATAACATATCATATGCTCAAATCATGTAATTGTAGGTGTAAAATACAAATTAGCCAGCATAATATGGTTTATTGAACCATAGTGTTAATAATTGTTTGTTTTTGTTTAATAAAAGATTTACTTTCAGTTATGTGTTTATTGTGAAGACTGTGCATTCATTTCTTGAAGTAAACCAAGAAAACAAAAAAAAAACGAAGGGTGAAAAGGTACCTACAATCAAATTTAATATTAATATAGAAGTATTGAATTAAAGCTAGATGTATGCCATTGTTTTCTAAATTAGGAATTTTAAGTTGAATAAAACAAAAATAATTGTATGATAATTAATTACCTACCTACTTTTATTAGTACTTTTATTTATTTATCTATGCCTAGTTCTTACGTGATGAAACTCAACTTCAAATTCTCAATTCCGAACCCGGCGGTAATCAATCGCTTCATAAATAATAATACCTTTGTAGGACTTTGAAGTCTCGACAGTATGTATAAGGTGGGTACTTTTAAACAATCACGTAGATTCTACACAGTCAACGCTGTAGGCTATCGCTAGTTGTGTTTTAGAATGTAGGTATATATGATGAAGCAAATAGGTTAGTCGTTTATAATGTCACATGTATGACACACTTTTCAAAAATATTCTACGAATCGAACTCTGGTGTTTTACGACTGTAATGTATACACATTTTACATTTAACGTGGGATAATAATAGTAATTTCTGATTTTAATAACAAGTTCTTACTACCCTAACTACGTCTATTTACTATTACTACGATGTAGAGTCTTATAGCTAGCATCAGACGCTTTTTTTAATTTAAAATACGTTTTTTTTGGGACAAAAGCTAATTTCACACGAAACATAAAGTCGGTCGTAAGAAAACATTACAGTAGTTACTTACTTGGCTGTAGTAGTCTCGGTACAGTTTGCACTCACTTTAACACTTCACCAGCACCTAGAGTCACTGTTGCCACGCGACAATCTTCTTTTTACGCACTTTTTTCATGGTACACGTAGAAATCCAATATTCTGTATGTACAAATAATTGCTTTCCTATAGACAGAAATAGTGAGTGAGTGAAAACGCGGGCCGGTTGTGCGGCGGCAAAGCGCGAACGGCAGTTATTTTTAGCAGCTTTCATGCATCGTCTCTGAATTTAGATTGTAAATAAAACTTTAGGGTTACACCAAGTCGTAGGCCTCATTTGTTTTGTTCAACAACCTTAACCTGTTAGAAATTACCGTAAATACCGTGTTATTAGCGCTGGCTCTTGAACGCTATTTTGTCATTATTGAAAGATCGTCTGGGGAGTTTAAAAGTGAACTATCGGTATTAGTTTGCTGAAGGTCACTGAAACTAGGTTACCTATAATTGAGTTTTAAATGTGAGTAACATTTCGTGATTTTAATATTCTTAATAGTTTTCATACCTAAATATAGTGGGTTAGACTTTCTGTTGAACACAAAAAAACTAGTAGGTATTTTAAACAAATTAAAGGTGTCTAAGATTTAATTATTATTAAAATTCACTTATTTATCAAGCTCTAACTGTTTGGCTTTTAAAATAATTGTTTAAATTTCGCGAATAACTTATGGCCACCACTAGTTCAAGACGCCTTGGCTAGTGCAAATTTATTAAAAACACAATCCGTATAATTTTACACTGTTTATTTTTACAGCTAAAAGCAAATTGATTCACGAGTACACAACATTTATTTTCTGTATCAGTCCGATCTCGAAAGGATTTACTTTTAGTTTATTTGTTTGTTGAATTGGGGCGACATGAAAGGTGCTAAATGCGTTTTTCGAACCGTAATTTTGGTTGGATTTATATCGCGTACATTGGTTACCAGCGGAGGTTTGGAGTGAAACTTAAATGTTGGTTGTGAGGACAACCGAGCCGGTTGGCGGCCGAGGTCGTACTGCCGCTGTCGAGCTGACTTTCACTGGGGGTGAGTACCCTCCCTGCCGGCTATTGCTACTTCCATCCACCCCAATGACGTCACTCACCACGTCACGACCTACGACGCTCAACCAGTCAATAATCGCGCGAGCACTCCTTGTAAAATGTCACGAGTACTAACGTGCCGGGTTACGTGAGGGTTCAAATTTGCGTCATTTTTCGGATAAATACGTAGATGCAGTAAATAGTACTCACGTGGTATGACAGTCCCTAGCTAGCTAACCACTTAGGCGATTAACAGCTAAAAGTTAGTTTCCAATTTCAAATGGTGCAACTTTAATGGTGATCCTCATTTTCTCAAAAGCCGTATTCTGACAATGATATAACTTATAACAACCATTAATTCGGTACATTTATTTTCAATTACTTTAACAAAGTTGTTGTGTAACTTGGGCTACCTACATATACTTTACTTGCGTTAAGAGCGTTAAACCTACCCAGGTACAGGGGTGTATGAGAGGTGCCTACGTAATTGGTTTGGTGTGTGTTAGTTATCTTTCCCTCTCCCTCGCTGCTTCTCCCTCACAAGGTTCTATGATCCGGTTCTAAAAGCTCCGTCGGTTTGTTGTGATCCTGGTAAAGGTAACACCCGGGAAAATACGTTGCCGCCCTACAGAAGACGTTTGGGCGGTCCAGGGCGGAGCGGCTTTCCGCCTTTTAGTTGCATTAGAAATACCGGTAGAGATTTGTACTCTATTATCTTGTCCTTTTAAACCTTAACCAATTCCAACGTATAAACATTACATAAACAAAAATGATAGATTTTGAACTAAATTACTAACTAATGTCAAACAAATGAGCGTGTAACTAAAATAGTTTTAAAATTCAGTAATAAACAAAATAACGTTATTCTTCACTTGTCCGAGTTTATGCCAAATTGGTTAAAAAACTTTTATTTTAAAGTTATTAATAAACGTTTTGTATTCCATACTACTGTTAAGAAAGAAGCCTTAGACATTTCGTGAGTTTTCGTCAAAGGTAGTAAGTCCGAGAGCTGTGAGCTTCTATGGGTGCCTGGTGTATTGCCACGTGACGCTGACTCAGCGCCGCCCCGGTTCTCTGTGGGCGGGGAAAACCCGCTTCCCGGGGATATACTCCACCCTACAAACATTAAGAAATAAAACTTAAGGTGTCTTGCTATTTTTTTTTTAATATTACTAAAAAAGAAATAAGAAATTGTAGTAATGGTTCTATTTTATTTATTTTTTTAAACATTTATTAAAAATATTGAACATAGCCCGGCGAAACGAAATATGTCTTAAACTGGCGATAGATATCCTGTTGAATCCTGAGATCCCAGTAAAATCGACCTCTAGCGCGAACGTCACCCTCGCCTGAGAGAAACGGATAGATCCTCGGGCAAAAGGTCTTTTGTGTAAATGTCAGATCCACCCCCCTACAGACAAGGTTCATTTCAAGGTCTCCTCTTCGATAAAACGAGACAAGGTCGTTATATAAAAGGACTATATTGCCATTACCAAAACGGGCTTATGATATTTTAGGAAATCTATTAAAAGATAGCGCCGAAGTTTTTGGAATTCGTCTCATTATTAAAGTATATGGACGTTTAGTTATGAGTTCGCCGAATTTTGTAAAATAAATTTGTTCTAGGTTAGCTAACATTAAAATTTTAATGTTTAAAATAAATTTTACAAAAATTAATTTTGAAAAGTCAATCTATACAGATAGCAACTTTTTGGTATAAGTACTTTCGTTTATAAAATTCAATTTATTCGTACCCTATCTACCCCTAAGACAAATTCACCCCTATGCAAGTCGGGTTTTGTGACACGTCAGCGTTTGTTCGTGACCCCTTGTACCAGGGCAACATAACAATAGGGAAGTAAAATCACCCCTCGTCAGAGCGCGCCATTTGAAGCTCGTTTGAAGTGCACTTAGTTTATAGGCCAGTTGCTTGTTAAAACAAAGAACCGACAAAAGAACGAACTAGTTTGCCTTAACATTGTTTGGTGACTTTAAGCTTTTATGGTGTTAATGCTTCCTTAAAGTGTTTTTTAAGTGTTAAGCTATTTATTTGCCATTCATTAATTATTCAAATGAGTATTTTTTTGGTTATAACTTCAAATAACGATTTATTAAGCAATCACATTAAGGAGGACAAAAAGCCTATTCCGATTCCACTAATAGGTTAAGCCGAAACTTAATTAGTGTGTCGTTATTACCTACAAGTAATATTACATGTCTGATAGTCAATCCAATTGTGATATTTCCCCCCTGGTACTTATATCTAAGCAAACACCCCGGCCACCCTCCGATAAGTGACGTGTTGAACTAGCACCCTCCACCCCCAAGTGGTGATAGTTGGGGTAAACTATTCACACCTACTCACTATTATGTTGTCCTATTGTCCCACACTACTATGCGCGGGGCGCCCGCGTTAGTTGCCACTTCGTGGAGTTTCCAAGCTCCGTGTATTCCATGCTAGCCTGGTAGAATCGTAGCTAAAGCGTTACGTCACTACGGAAATCTGTTGTAGGTGGCGTTCGGAAGGCGGAAAAGCGTAGCGCCGCCGGGTGCTACGGGAAACTGTAGATGCTACGACGCTACGACCGCTACGGGTTACTGCTATTACCTTTTTTCTACTAAGTACTAAATGTTATTATCTATTGTTTAGATAGTTTAAAGTTTTTGTGTACTTAAAAAACAAACATACAGCAAAGCGAATTTAAAAATTGAATATGACTATTCAGAATAAAAAGTGTGTAAACAAGATATGGCGGCGCTATTTGATTAAATAAGTTACAATTTCTTGAATACAGAATTATTTTTTTGTAGTTTGTTGCATTAGTATATATTCAGGTCTTTTTAAATAATATTTTTCAGAGTGTGACCACGCTGTAATAACTGCTTAAAAATTGAAGCATTTTTTTCTATAAAACATGTGATCAGTTTTAAGGCTTCGGTTTTAGTTTCTAAGAACACGTAGCAAAAATAGATTTGATATAGTATATCAAATGTTCCAGCAAACCTCTGTAAGTATCTGCAGCCCTAGTTAAAATAACCTCTGGAAAATGGTGGCTCCGGCAACGCTGCGCCGCCACCGTCGCGTCGACTGAAACTCCTCCTACGTAAAGGTACTATATAAATATACTTTGCATAGCTAACCAGTGGTTTAAAGTACGTTTAAAATGTTTTAACTAATACATTGAAGTTAATGTTTAATGTTATATTTTGTTAAATAAATATTTTACAAAATATGAAATTTGTAATAAAAACGTGTTTATAGTTGTGTAAAGTGGAAATTAAATTATATTAAATTTATTCGACAATTGAAAGATGAGCCCTACGTAGATTTTTTAGGGTATGCCGGATCGATTCTAGAAACAGTATGAAATAAAAAATGATTTATCATAGTTTTAATAAAGCACCCTCACTTGCTATACAACCTTTTCTATCTATCTCATCCTGATATTAAAACTGGATAACATCCTGCAAGCTATGCTGCCCTAGTCCTCGGCGTAGCGGGTTGAACTGCCTTCGCTACGCCGCCACTGCAGCGCCGTAGCACGTCTCCGATCCCGCCGCTATCGCCGCATTTTCAATTTTCAGGAACACTGTACCTAACTCATATTACCCTGGTAGCTGAAACCGCAAAACCTTGGGGGTGATCCATTCAATTTCCGTATCATCCGTTTCCGGTAGGCCAACTAGAAGTTTCAGGGCAAAACTTTTTCCAACTTCATGGGTTTACTGATTTGGGAAAGGTTAACTACATACTTAGTTTTTGAAAACAGGTTTTTTTATGATAACTAAATAAATGTAATTTATAAAAGTATTAAGTTAGAATTTTTGTTTTGAATAATAATTTGTTAATGCAAATTAATAATGTTTTTTTCGTTATATAAAAACAGCGACCTTTTAAGAGTGTAATAAAAGTTATATTATACTTATAATTAGAAGTGCGTCAACACAGCTTATTTTTGTACTTAAAGTTTCTATTTGCAAGTTTTAATAACATTAAAACACGCTCTTACAATTTACTTAAGCAAATAAAAAAACGTCATTGTTGCATAATTTTCATGAACGTAAACCAAACTCCTGGCATGGTGGATTATGGCTTAATATTGTAGCTAGATAATGTGATAAATCATAAAAAAAAACATTTACTTCAAACACCTTTTACGAATATAACAAGCCATCTTGTTGATGCGTTACCTGTTTAGTTATGCAAAGGAAGTGCTTTCTAGAGACACCATGTCCACATTCAAAGAAGGAAAGACAAGCCAATGTTTTACGCTGACCTTGTTGTCACACCATTATAATACAATTAATTTTGTTAACAAAATATCAACACCTGTAAATAAAACAATTTTGAGATGCAACTGCTGTTTGTTATAATTTATTATTATCCGCCATAATTTACTCCTATACTCTAAGCTCTTGTCAGGTTTCGAAGGACCAGTAATACCCTCGCACGGGTCACGTGTACGTCACAATAAATTATACCTATGTACTAAGACACCAGCTGAGTCGAGAGGTCTAAATCTAGACTTCTAGACGTTAAGAGTAATATTATGTATTCCCGGTATATAAAATATAGGTTATCTTGTACTAGAAGCACATGAGAAAGGTATGATTTGCCGGCCATTTTAAATAATGTACCAAATGTCAAGGGTCGGGTTCTTATTTTAATTTTACTGCGACGTTTGATTTATCTTCTTAAGCTGTTGTTATTACAAAGTTAACGTATTAATAAATCTAAAGATCGTATTTCTCTACCGTTAATGTATTTGCCTCTTAAATCTGTATCTAAAGAGTTTTGAGGAATACATATTTAAAAATCGAATACTCTGTTTCTGCCTGATGCTGCTAGTTGCACACAACGATAGACAATTGCATTGATTGATTATGCAGTTGCCAAAATTGTGTCGTTATATTCCTCATTTCCCTCATCTCAAAAAAGACAGTTCTAAAAGATTAATTCCGCAATAATTATGCGTTTTGATCTTTTAGCTATTTTTCAAAAGTTAATTCATTATATAATCATGATAAAAGTAGCAAGATCGGTTCAGTTTTTAATAAGCGAAATAAAATCTTGATTTTGTATGGACGACGTACAAGCTGTTAATATTACAAGTTTTGTCTTTTCATATAAGTAGAAAATATTTTTATTATATTTTTACTTAAACCTTGTCTGTTTATTAAAATGCAATTTTAAAGTTAAAATAATTAAGTAAGTCAAGTCTTTGTTGCGCGAAAATCGCAAACACAAAAAAAAATTAAGCAAAAGAACCCCCAAAAATTAATTAAGGCCGGAAATTAAAACAAGCCTTAACGTCTCATAACATGATAACGAAAATTTTTTGAATATGTACGATGTTTTATTAACTTTTAGCCTCATAAAGGATCTAGTACTACTAAATCTGTAACTCTCTATATTAACAGCAGTTATACTTATATTTAACGAGTTAAAGAATAATTTATGGTTTATTTTCGTGTTCTTATATGTACTATATCTGTTACGAAAATAATAATGAATCTACTTTTTTAGGAGATATAATCGAGATTAATTTAATTATTGATTTTTTAATAATAAATAACTTGTAACTAAATAAAAAGCTTCCTTTGTACAGATTTGATTTTTGTGAGATTGTGCCATTCATTAATAAAACTTATGCTCAATAACAGTAGTCATAAATAGTTATATCAGTCGCGTAAGTTACTATGATACCGGATTGTGTGGATCGATACCGGCGGCACGGAGCGCTTCTATGACGCGGTCGATGCAGCGCCCTGTATGACGTCATCCACGAGTATTGATTACTACCACAGCGGATACCTCCTCGCGAGTACTGCCCTCCTGGCAAGTAAGTATGCCGAGGAAAGCGACGGCTTGCGGAAAACTTGAGAAACGATGCGGGAAACCTTTAAGTTGAGAAATCCGCCTTAAATTTGTCAATGATACGTGGAAAGACAAGGCTACCGTTGTCGGTTCGATTAAGGCTTAAGTACTTATGCGGTATTAGTAATAGTAAATTTGATTAGTTGGGATAGGTACCTACTTCTTGGAATATTTTTTTGTTTTGATTTATATTTGTTGCTATAATATTTACTCGTAAATACACTTTACATACGGTAAGTACATCATTGTGTGATATTTTTCGTACGAAAATAGTTTCAACAAACACACTTTAATGTGTAAAACGTGTTTGCTATAAAAGGGGTCTGTCAAAGTGTTGATAATGTTTATTAAGGAAGTGTTTCAGAGTAATGAGTAAATTACAGCGCCGTGGTATAAGCGAGCAAGCGAGACCCGTCAATTGAGTATTGCGGTACATTTAGGGAGCCTCCCACGTGCTGCATTTCATCTTGGGCACTCAACAACGAAACGTTAATCCGCAACTAACCTTCTTGCGGACATAGTCGCCTGGTACACGGAGCTCACTTTATCCGAGACTTTATCCGGGTTTTAACTCTGAATATCCAAATGGCTTATCGAGTATTTCTAGTTTTACTGACTCTAGGACTGGTGCAGTGTGACCCAAGCAGTTGGAGCCCATATAGGTCCTACAATAACTACTTCAGTAATCACATGTATTGTGATGATATGTCCCCGTACTACGGAGATATCAACCTAGACCAGATATCTGGTGTTTGGTATGGAGTTGAAAAAATACCTCATAATAAGGGAGAATACAAGATTGAACGGAGCAACGAGTGTTTTTACATTGATATCAAAGAATATGATATAGTGGTAAGTGATATTACTGTTTGCTTTATTTATGTAAAAAGTCATTTTTTGATTCGCTGTTGAACTAAGTAATTGGAGTGTATGTAAGATATGTTTATTTAAAGAAACTTTAAATAAACCAGGGTTTTTTGCCAGGGTTAACCTAGCTTCGTATTCAATACACAATACCTATTTTCCTATTAATGTTTACCTCCTTAAACATAAACGCGTTTAAAACGAACACTATCTTAATTTGCTTTTTTTCTGTTAGCACAATAATTGTAAAATAAAAGAAACAATTTTTTTACGTGTATATGTTAAATCTTATCTTATTTTTAATCATTATAAAACTGTATCTGCCTGTTGTTAAACTTAGGTAATATTGCTTTTGTTTTTGCTTTTTTCAATAGGTCTTTTTTAATGAATACTTAACCAAACATTTACTGAATTCAATAGTTTTGATCAAAAATATTTGCTTGTATTATCGTCATGTTTGAAAAAGGATATGAGACAATTACATAGTTTAATTAAAAGGTCATGTAGCTTCTTAGTCATAACTAGGCTCGTACCTATTTACTACTTCTACCTATACCTACATAATGTCGTGTCATATGACCATTGACTTGGTTGGTCGCATAGACAACACATCTTAATCAAAACCACTTCAAATTTAATTAACTATTTAACTAGTAATCAACAGAATGTCACTTTTAATTTTGGTGTCATTCATCCACTTAGTACAAGGTGCACGTGTAAAATGTTGTACGAATATGAATCTAAACTTGCTTACCAAGAAGGGCCAGTGCCCCACTATTAGAACAAATACCTATGTGACGACCTCTGTGGTGCAGCGGTATATATACCTACCGAACTGCTAAGCAGATGGTTCCGGGTTCGATCCCCGGGTCGGGCCAATTTCGTAAAAATAGTTTTTCGATATTGGCTCGTGTCTGGGTGTAACTAGGTTCTCCCCAAGTCCATTGTGTGGTACAGTCAGCATCATATAATTCGTAACATCAACTGTAGCCAAAAACTTGAAAACATCCAGAGTCCTCACTTTCAGCGAATCAACCAGTGTCATCACATTCATCAGAGCATTCAGGTTGCTCTAAATTATCGTAGCGTGCAGAAAGCCTTATAGAAAGTCGCATTCACAGCGTCTTAAATCCCGTTTCAACCAGAGCGCCATCGGTAACGTAGCGCCCAGGGTAGTCACAATCTTCGGTACAAAGTAAAAAAACAACCTTATGCTTCATGTAATAGCGATGAGAATTCTATGAACAAGGATTAGAACGAAATATAAAAAATCGCTTAATTCTTCTAATGGTCCAAAAATATACCAGGAACGCACAAGTGTGTAAGAACCTATGTCTTCAAACTTCAGAAACTTTCTAGTTTTTGTTTAAGTTTCAAATTTTGAGGTAAAAGTTACAGTCGGCTAGAATTTCATGAGTGTGAAAGGGTTAGAACAGTTAGTTCAGTTAACATTCAAACTTTTTGCTTGATATTTTTTTATTTCGAAATTTTCATATATTTTGTTTGAAATTCGAATCTCCTTGAATGACGTTTCATATTTTACACATCAGATGTCATTTCTTGACCTATAATTAAGCAAGAGCCAGATGCAAAACCTTCCTTAAAATAAATATTTCCCACGCGAAAAAAGTCTCAATTTTTAATTGTAAAATTGTCGTTAGGGTTATTGAATCCTACTATAAATTACTTTTTAGGTAGGCCTCTTAACATTGAGTGTATTCAAAATGAAATACCAATTCGTGGACAAGTAGGAACACAACAGATTAATAAGTCATAATATTATATTGATACGTATAATGGAACAGAATTAAAACTTTAACTTGTTCATATTTTATTTACTTATGAACATCCGGCTCTTAAACTAGAATGATCATGTGACGTAGTGATTATCACAATATTTATTTACTCTTTTTATTTCATGATAGCCTAGTAATTAGATTTTGAAAATAAACTAGAGACCAGTCCCTTTGGCATGGTGCACTTTATTACTCTACTGATACTCTTACTTACTCTTGACAATTTATGATATGCGAGTATGTGTTTGTTATTTAACCGATTTAAAATGGTATATTGAATTGAAATGCAATTAATTTGATCATCTTTCTAAATGGTGATTATAATTTCTATTAATTGATAAAAAAATGTTGTTTCGGTTTACATTATGAATCTATATTTTCAAAAATAAAATTATTACAACTCATCTTATCAATGGGTATTTCAATTCTCAAAAAGACGGCTTAAACTTGGAATTGAACCCATGCTCATGAATCGCCTATCGGATGCCACAGCCTTGTCACCATCGCTGCTTGTTAGAAGTTAACAAAATAAGCTACATAATTTAAACTTTCACTAAAACTTAAAAAAGACTTCAAGCTGTCAAAAAATCTAAGTTTAAATTCTCGTATCTAAGATCTAATGAATAATTTCATTGGCTCTTTCTTACTTATGAAAACCTAGTAACATATTTATTTAAATACACATGAATTCCATTGAATTACTTAAATTTATTTTTGTTTACTACTTAAAATGTTTCAGACGTAGGGGTAGGGTGTTACGTATGTATTAAAGCATGCCTTTACAAACAAAATATCTTCTTCATAAATCTGAGAGCCCAGTAGTTAAGTTCCGTCTTATTCTAATATCTCATAAATACATATTTTTAATCAAATGAAGTTTTCTGCCAAAACAAGGCCAAAACAGTTTCCTCTAGACATGCGGTATCGTGTCAAGCAAAGTACACCTCTATGACATGAAACATAAGGTTGTTTTTTTACTTTGTACCGGAGATTGTGACTACCCTGGGCGCTACGTTACCGATGGCGCTCTGGTTGAAACGGGATTTAAGACGCTATGAATGCGACTTTCTATAAGGCTTTCTGCACGCTACGATAATTAAGAGCAACCTGAATGCTCTGATGAATGTGATGACACTGGTTGATTCGCTTAAAGTGAGGACCCTGGTTGTTTTCAAGTATTTGGCTACAGTGGATGATACGAACTATATGATGCTGACTGTACCTATAACACAAGTGCACTTACTTTAGGGCCACATAATTGGTGTGTCAGTCTGGAGATTTATTTATTTATTTACCTATAGGGTGTTTTAAAAACTGAATCTATTTTTTTTATTATAATTTTTCTCTAAAAGTAGGTTTTTAAATTTTATGAAATTTTTATTTAGTTACTTTTATGTGAAGATCAATTAGTTACATCATAGTTTGACAAACAACTTTCAGAAACTTACAGAAAAAAGTTATCTGGCTTAAGGGCCGGATTCGTCTTTTTGCATTAAATTTATTCGGTAATTCCTGCTTCTTTCCTCTTTATTTTTACATTAGACAGAAGATATACATTCTGATTGTAGAGACACAGACATACATAGCCTAGTTCATAAGTACTACATAGGTAAGGGTAGAAACGCTTCAATAATAAACTCGTTCTAACCGATGACATAATTTCAGCCGACGCCGCCGACGCCGTACCCTGACTATACGAACGGCCCGTACTACTCGAACCGCA
The DNA here is from genome assembly GCA_916618145.1 of Emmelina monodactyla. Lineage (NCBI taxonomy): Eukaryota > Metazoa > Arthropoda > Insecta > Lepidoptera > Pterophoridae > Emmelina > Emmelina monodactyla. The sequence goes on along the minus strand of OU745304.1, from coordinate 4,563,945 downwards.
ACAACCAGTACAAGAACCGCCCCTACGGCTACGAGGAACCCACCAGGATGCGCCACTTTGTGGTGCAGTGGCACGAAGGCGTGTGGCAATACGACTACCACGTCAAAGTTAACACTTCCCACAAGGCCTTCTGGCCCACAGATGTTCCATATAACTGTAAGTTAAAATTATCAGTTGAGTAATAAATATAATTACTAGGGACAATGAAGAACTACAAACGAAGGTGTTATTCACAGAAATTATAAGAAAACATTCTATTTTCCATTTTATGTTTTTTTTTTCTGATTGTTGGAAAAGGTTCTAATAAACCTTCTTGGAAAAAATATTTTATATCAAAATCTGCATTATAGAGATTAGCATAAGCTTACCAATTATTTAAGTATCACACATTGAATAAACAGCCCTCATTAAATTTCCACGCCGTTTCCATAAACAGGTCGGTTAGTAACTCCCACACATCAGTGTGGTGGGCGCTGACATTAACATTTTGTAAATTAAAATTCCATTCCAAAACAATTTACTGTGTTTGGTCAGTAGCCCGTTATTTATTAGGTAGGTACCTCCAGGAAAATTATTCAACTCAGAAAAATGGAGTCGCTAGTGTATTACAAATGAAAGCTACTGTCTAGACGGCTAGCCTCTGTCGTGTTAGGAACATGACATATGGCGAGGGGAAAGTATTCCCACGGAAAATGGTGGCAAAATTGCAATGGCAGGCTATTGCAATTTTTCATTATTTTTCCATTAGGTTTCCGATGGCAACGTATAGAAATATAGGTGTATAGGTACACCAGTAACCTTATGTTTAGATAAGCCCTAATAGAATAACTTTATTACCCGTCTGACTGTTTCCTTTTTCATAAGAACGCGTAGTAGTGTAAAATAGAAATTTGAAAAAAATATTGGTGTCAACTATCTCTTTTTTATGAAAATCCTCAAACCGTTAGGTACACTACAAAAGAAAATGCGTGTTTACAACCTTTAGTGATTCGAAATGCATATTCCTTTTTTAAAATGCTAATTTCTTTCCGCAGCTGTTGAGCCGATGTATCGATTCTTTGGCGGCGTGATCCAGGTGTTAAAGGTAGCTAGCAATCACCTCGTGCTGAATTTCTGCATGAGGCTGCCGTATCCTCAACTCTACAGCGTAGTCCTCGCTCGAAATGAGAACCAGCTCACACCAGAAGATCTGACAAGCATTCACAATGTCTTCACTTTGAATAACCTCTCTTCATCAGCAGTCAAAAGGGTCTGTGAGAATTCGGCGGTGAAATTCTCCGCTTCGGGTTTCATTTTGATAGCCATATCGTTCGTTTTGTGGAGAACTTATTATTAATGTGTCCATTTTTCCTGATATTTTTATTTGTAAAGAGAAATTTTTAGAGAAATTTTTGCTACGAAAAATATGTTTACCTACCTAAGAAAAACAAATATTTAAGAATAAAGATTTTTTATGTGTTTGGCGTGTTGGTTATTTCACTATTCCAGCAAATCTTAAAATTAACTAAACTGAGAAAAGAATATAGGTAGCTGCCATTTCGACTTTTTCTTTCTTATCGAGATCATACAGAACTCGGCTCTACTGACACTGTGTTGAAACCATGAAACCCAGCAGTGACTTTTTATTTTTGTACATATTTGCACCGTGATTCTTTTGAGGCAACTGGTTCCAAAAGGTATTAGTCAGAAATAAACTGCAAAATATCAAGCATGTGAGATACCTATTTAAAAAAATATTCTTAAAAATTTGATGGTAAAACATAGTCAGTTAATTTAATTAAACCTTGAAATACTTTCTATTCAAGAAAAGATACAGACCTACATGGAATTAAAATTATTTTGCTAATATTAATATCTACTTTGATTGATGCATATTTATGTTATATGTACAACTCAAATAAATCTCCAGACTAACACACCAATTATGTGGCCCAAAAGTAAGTTGCAGTAAGCACTTTTGTTATAGGTTTCACATAATGGACAAGGGGAAAACCTAGTTATACCCACTCAAATAATCAGAAATTAAACCGTTAATAAGGTCACATATATTAACTGATAGTTTTAACTTGAATATTAAGGAGGCACTCAGTGTTTATTTTATAATACACAGAGTGAGAAACAAAGTTCAACAATGCAATATTTAAAGTAGTAGTAATTGCGCCATGCATTTATCTACCTGAATCAGTTTGCTAATTGACCTATCTATCACGGACAACTCAGTCTTCCTGACCCATTTATACGCTATTCTGCACATGAGCTCACTAAAAATGGTCATGTTAAAAATCCTAATTATTGTTATTGCTTATTTAAATAGTTGTGAAAGTTTGTGTGGTGATAGTATAAAATGGTTACATAGATTAGACATGGAAGGTATCTACGGGTTGTGGTACGGAGTTGGGTATTCGCAGCATAGTCCTGATCTGATAGTGGTGCCTCGGCAGATTGAATGTATTACAGTTCATATAAGTGATGGTTCTGGATTCCAGCCACGTGCAGATTGGATGGGCTCTATGGTAAATTTTGCATAATGTTAACGTGTAAGTGTATACCTACTATTTGTATAATACATTCTACTGTAGATGTTTACGTTTTAGACAATACGAAGAACTTACAACGAAAATTGGAAATTCGAAACAAGTAACCCATGGTCTGATAGTTCCTTAGCAGAATCGTGGATGGATAAGAATATACGTAGAAGAGCCAAACGAGGACTTTACGATTCGAAACGAATTAACATTCTTTGGGATAAGGATAGACAAACAATGGTCCAAACCTATCTTTACTCCATCGAAGATCCTGGTCTCTGGACGCTTGAACCATTTTATCCCGGGGATCGAGAAGCTGTTGGAAAGGGTACAGGTTTATACACGTAATTTATAATATTGACTTAAAAAGCGTTAAGCTATCTTCATTGTTATCATTTTCTTTCAGGATACAACCAGTTAAATGAACCACCGAAAAACCCTCAGGCCATACGTATCTTGCAACACACACCTGAGTTATTGATCCTCAATCATTGCTCTGAGGATGGTATTAGTGGAATTTTTACCCTGATTCTTAAGAGACAGCCATCAAGGTTGAGTCGACGGGACTGGGACGTGTATAAATATCAGTTTTACGAATGGGGGTTACCGAAGGTGCAACGACATTATGCCGTCTGCGCAGGGTGCACTGAAAAAGTCTCTTTGTTATTCTTGTGTATCATGTTATTACTGCAAAAAAACTTCTGATGAACAACTGAAGAAAACTTTGTTATATAAAATTATTTAATAAATAAATCATAAGATTACATACCAAATGTTTTTCTTTTAGCCTCGATTATTTTAGGTTCACTGTTTGTTTCGTGTTCTTCTTATTTTTAAAATACCTGTGCGACAAGTCGTGGCTTATTCTTTGAACTTTCATACAATACCTAAAAATTTAGGTATCATAATTAAATACGGCATTTATTCTGCTACAAGTAAGACACTTGTAAAAATTCTTTCAGCGCTTACAGATTGCAATTAGGTACTTACTTACTTAATTCGAGAGCAACTTCTCATTACGCTAAGATTGCCGAAAGTTATTTAGGCAATAAACGTGATCGTAAAACTTGGCCTCCGAATCTTCTGACAAGTTAATTGTAGTAGTTAAAGGCCGCAATTAACTTGGCTTCATCAGTTAGCAAGTGTTCTCTTGCGGAAAAGTAGAACATTACCGAAATTGAGTTTTTGATACTTTCTTACAAAGTCTTTTAAAGTTCGATAGGAAGTTTCGAGTAAATCGACAAGCATTTAGTGTGCTTTTGTAGTTGCTGAGCAACTTTGATAAGATATTTTAATAACATAATGTAGGTAGAAACCCTTGGTAAGTTATGTATGAGGGAGGTCGGTACTGGCTGATAGAAGTTCCAAGGTTGGTCCTTTCTGGATAAAGCATGTAGGCTTTTTGCAAAATGAAATAAATAGCAGTGGTTGAAGCAACATAGAGTGTGGTCTGACCAAGGATGAGTAACCTCTATACATTTTACATTCCAAGTACCTAACTCTTTGCTTAGAAAAATCATTGATCATTACAACTCCTTGGCCACTTCCATATAAAAAATAGTATAGCCGGCAGCACCTTCTGAAACATCTAAAATGGATTGTAATACGGTATTAATTAAATTTTAGAAAACTTTTGGTGAAGGTTTGAAAATGATAATTCATTCAAAATTCAATGTCCCACAGATCAAGACGTCAAAATACGTAGGTTCTCGTGAGAAGCATGATCGTATGAAATATCATCAACCTACTCTTTTTTATGTTGTACTAGTGGCCGCTCGCGACTACGTTAGCGTGGAAGTCAGTTTCCCGTGGGAATGGGAAGTTTTCCCGCGGTAAAAAGTACCCTATGTGTTATTCTGACCTATATTACTGTAAAGTTTCATCCAAATCCATCCAGTAGTTTTAACGTGAAAGAGTAACAAACATCTATCCATACCTACATACTCACAACTCACTCACTTTCACGTTTATAATAAGGATTAGTAGGATAGTAGGATTAAACGTATGGTCTTGCATAGTAAAAAAGGTTCCATAACATCTCAACAATTAACATTCGAGACAATACTAGTTCAGTGTTAACAGGATTTATTAAACCATAATTGGTGTAATTCGTAGTTAACATTGTTCCTGTACCGTGTCCTGTCTGCGTGAGGCCAGGGGTCAGGAGTCACTGGTCCACCACATCCGTTGAAAACAACTTGATGACTGGATCTATTGAGAAAGCTGGTAAATTATATGCAAATGGGGATGTCGCTAATATAATCAATTTTTGCAATGGTTTGAATGGAAATCGCATGTAATTAGGGTCGAAGATCACATCCGTCCCCGCTAGCTTGAGCTGTTAGAGTTTGCTTGGTTAATGTGAGAGATTCAATCATATCACTTAGATTCTTAAACCTAGTACAGAAGTTTGGGTAATGTACTTAGATAGATGCCTTGTCTATAAGTAACTAAGTAGCATACACTAGTTGAGTCCCGAGTCAATCGAAGGAGTGATTCATTTCAATTTAGTTGTAGAACGAGTCCAGATGATCGATTGCCACCAATACGTATAAATTGACTATTATTGGATACTATTTACGCCAGATATGTAGTTACTGATTCTGCCGGACTGATTCTGTCTGCCCTTTCAGAAATTATTTAAATGCGTGGCTTATTCCTTGTTATTTTATGTAAAAAGCTCACTTATACAGGTTTTACCCCCTTTCTTAGAGGGCTGAAAATTACTATTTCTAAAACCATAAACTATTATACATCGAAAAACTGAGAGATACTAACTACAGTATTTTCGCAGCTTCAATAACTACAGTATTTGTCACGCTATTCATCGTAGTTAGTAGAGAAACCTGCTTGCTACCTTTAACAATAAAGTGTTTATACCTTCTTAGTTTTATCAGTATAAAAAAATAATTGCGTCAATATATAATAAGATATAAAAATAAAACTCAAATACACAAGAATTAACTTTAAAGTAAATATTCCTAAGTAGGTGTTGGTTTTAAAATTGCTACGACTTGGCTACGAAAGGCACGTCAATGCTATCTATCCATTTCTTAACTTTACTACGTTACGTCTCAAACAATTGATTCATATAAAAACGTAACACACGACCCGCTGGATTTCTTAAATATGAATGACTACACTTACGCACTTTTCCGTTGAGTTCGTCATGATAAGAATTAAACTGGATTAATTTACATCTCAGTCTCATATCGCGGGAGTCACCGCGCGTTACAGACCACTGGCATACCGCGAACAGACGTCACCAACTCCACGAAAAATGAAGTTCATCTTTGGAATAGTATTTTTATTTTTCTGTACCGTCGACGCGGCCAGTTATCAGCGCTACGGAGAATCAACCAATGCGTATCAATACTCAACGGTACCCAATATCAACAGCCAGTACCCGTACAAGAACAACTATGGCAATGATGTCTCTCGATATCCGGATGCGACGCGGTATCCAAACTACAGTCAGGACGGTTACTCTTCAACCGGGAGCTACAACAGTTACAACTCGTATTCTACTCCATATAATAGTTATTCTGGTACAAACAACGGGAACTATGGGGGCTCGAATCTGGGGTCAGTATATGGCCAAAGAAGCCCCGGGTATAGTTCGTATGAAGTTCCATTCATGGGGAACATTCGAGACTATTGCGTGAACAGATCACCTCAGATGGGTATCTTAGTGGATAATCTCATGGGTATGTGGTATGGAGTGGAATTGGTGCAGCATCTTGGAGGTGATGCTAGGCTGGACCACGAGAGAACTTGCATCGTGATACATATCTCAGAACCCAAAGATAGGGTGAGTATTTTTGTCTTTTGTTTTTGTTAAATTTTTGTCAGATTAGTCGAAAGTATGTACGTTTTTTCCCCATTAAGTGCATAATTTCTTGAGAATTAGGTATAATTTGAGTGGGTAATTTACTACTTGCATTTCTTAAGTTGGAACAATATCAAATACTTATTATTACAAAAGTATATATATATACCATCAAAGGTTATTACTACATACATTACTTTATTAATCTTTTACCCTACTACTCGTTAAAAAGGTAACTTACTACAAAAGTCGATCGACAAAACAACTACCTTGACGATTTTTTCTCTTTTATGGCTTCTATCTAAATAAGATCATCACTATTTGTACTGGTAAGTTCAAATCAACAGGTTAGATAAAAACTTTTCTTTACATTGCTTAAGGATGTCTTATTCTTTTGAATATCTGAATAATACCGTTCAAAAGAAGATCTATCTGTATGTATATTGACGTTTTATCTCGAGTGTCCTCGGTCGCCTTTCATTTCAATCGTACAAGAATGAACACAATTAACTATCGCATGTGAATCTTGATCGTTGCGACAAATATCAGTTCAATTCGTTAAAACGAAATCATAGACTTACAGACATTTAGACGTGCCATATGTCGTAAGATAAAATAATATCTTGTAAAGTTTCCATCATTGTTTGAGTCTCATGAAAATCTTATTAAAGACTGTACCTAAGCGGGTTAATTTAAGAGACAGTTTAATAACATATAGGTATCTACTTACTAAAGCAGTAACTTTGTAATGAATAGATCGAGTAATGATGTCATGCTAAATAATGCTGCCATGAAGTTCAAGAGGTCCGTAGATATTCTATGAGTTTGTACGCGAGAGGTCAAATACGATAGCATCGGAGCACTCGTGAGTCAGACGTGTGCAAGTCTTCGACAGCCAGTCGCCGGCGATCTGCTATCCGCGCAATATTTCAGCGCGCGCCGGCGCAGCCAAATAAACTACCATTTCCAAAAATTCAAATTAGTTCTAAAAATACTGGCCACGTAACGTTCAACTGAGAGTTTGCTAGTGCAGTACAAAAATGGTGTTACAAGGTCGGGCCTTGGTTAGAATGGTGTGGACTGTGTTGCTTTTTATGTCAGTTTATGGACAAGAAGTTACAACTGACTCGAGTGAAGATAACAACGTGACGGTAACCTGTGTTCACTATCATGATAACGACAAATTGGACGTTCGGAGTATATTAGGCAAATGGAAAGCGTTGGAACTGTACCTGCATCTGAGAAAAGAAGGCACAAATATTTACAAAAGCTGTCCTCGGATCACTATTTGGGAGGCTGAGGATTTTCCGGCAACTACGTATGGGGTGGGTTGAATTTGAAATTTTACTTAAATGGCTTATGGTATAAACCAGCGAAAGCTGTATGACTACAATTAATTATTACCTATCTACTGATTTGTTTTTTATTTAAAGAGTTTATGCATGTCTAATCTTCTTCACGGGTTTAGGTCATTTGATTAAATAACGTGCTCATTAAATAGAATTAGTCCCAAATTATTTACTTAGTTATAGAATAAAACGTATCGTTACTTATAGTTAAAATGGTATATAAAATAGATTTGCTGATAGCACTGCATTATTTATTAAAAATCATCAATTTTTTTTGTTAAATAAATTAGAAATATTGGGGAAGCCCCAAACCGGCGGCGGCGGCGCTAGATTTGCTTCATATCCGTCTGTATCCCTACTTCCGCTTCCTGTCTGATTAAACTACTTGTAAATAAGTGCACGACTATTGCAATGTCATTTTTTGCTATGCCATTCAAGCATTCAAGACACTGATCACCAAAAACGTTGTTTATCAAAATAATTTGAGACAGCCTAACCCATTTTTAAAATTCTTCTTGTTCCGGTTGCTTGCGTCCAAATGTTTCCAAATTGCCGTCGTCTGACTCATGACAATAGTCCAATTAAACTCAACTGACAATTATAGGACTTCACCTACTTGTGACAAAGAAGTAGGTTCAAGGCACACATACTTTAATTAAGAGTTATTATTTGTCATTTTTGTAACCTGCGTCGGTTTAATTGAAATGACCCGGAGTAAGGTGTCTGCCGTCTCTCTCCCACGGCGGTGTGGGTGACTCAACTGTTGTTTTTAACACTGTGGCATAAACATATAGTTGATACATACGGCTAAAATTTTAGCAGTTCATCCTTACTATCCCATTTTTTAATTTAGTTTAAAAAGGGTATTAATAACGTGGTTCTAATTACAATACTACTAAAGATAGCCTTAACCTTTCAAACCGAATCGACGGAGTAGGTGGAAAGTGGGTGGTATACTTGACATATTTGCTGTGTACTTCGACGGTATTCTCTCGATCATACTTATGAGTTAGTATAAAGAAAAATGAATCGCCAAAAGCGTTACTAGGCCTGAAACTCGATAACGGCTGAAACGATTTGGCTGATTCTTTTTTTTTGTGTTTGATGAATTCTGGACGCAGTTCTTATGGAACGAAACAAGTTAAAAAATACGAGGAAAATATTAAAACCAAAAATTCTTTTCCTCACACCAATTTGTCCCAACTGTCTAATATTTGACGTCAAATAGGTCTGCCGGGACAACCAGTTCAAAATAAATCTGGATTTCCAGCCTGCAACCGAGAACCAGCTGTACCACGTGCAGCACATCAACGCCAAGTTCCGCCAGGAGTACCGCCACCTGCGGCTGCTGTGGAACGAGGCGGGCATCGAGATCGAGTACTCGCTGTACTTCAGGAACGACTCGGCTGGGTACTGGCAGGTCGCCGGTGGACAAAATGGTTGGTATTCTTATCAAAGTCGGCTATGTTTTCTAGTACTTAAACCAGAGGCACTGCCACAAGCGTATAAAGGTAAAAATGAGAACTAAACAGCCTTGTTTAGGTTTGTGACTATGACTTCTTAACATAAGAGTTAGTAAAATACTTAGGTGCAGTTGATTTTATTCAGCTACCAGTGCATTATTGCACGTGTGCCGACCGAACATGAAAATAGGCGCGAATAACAATTTTGTTTGGTGACCATCAATAGATAAAACAACCTATTAATAGAGAAATAACAACCTATTTTCCTATTGGAAACCCTACGTACTTCAACCATATGAGTTGGAAAATTAAAGGTTCTTAAGGGTTAAAATTTTGAGTTTGAATAAAATTGTTACTACCGTATTTTTATTGAAAACCTTATCCAAACCTTTGTCGCATATTCCAGGCACCGGCGTTCGAAACAACTACCAGCAGTTCACGGGCTCGGTCCAAGTCCTGAAGGCTGTGAACGACCACCTCGTCCTCAACTTCTGTCAGGAGCCAATCGCTGGCAGAACCCCGCAACTATACACCGTGCTGCTGTCCCGAGATCCTGGCTCCATGCACCGCTGGGAGAGGGACTCTGTTCACACCATGCTGCAGACTAAGCAACTATCCGTATCCTCCATCCGAATGGTTTGCGGAAATAGTGCTTCAATGGCCATTGCCAGTATTTTCTCATCCATTTTGACAGTAGCGTTAACCCGTCTCGTTCGTTGGTCGTCATAATGGAACACATAAATACGAAAAGATCTCACGAAGCCATTCTATCGATTGCGAGTTTCGATGTTATATTAAAAAAAATCCGTCCTAAGATTTTAACGAAAATCTAAGTCTAAAAAATAAATCTGTTATTTCAAACTTTAATATGTAATAATGTAGATTTTAATTAGAGTTAAATAGAGTGTGTGTAAAAAATTGTACCATTAAATTCGTTTACCAAAGACTAAATAATAAATATGTAATAGCTTGTTTGATGTTATATTCTATTTATTTAATATATATACGAGTTAATAAAGTATGATGTTGTAGTTTTATTTTACCACATAAATCTTTCTTAATATGTCTTTATGAACCATATTTCTAGTAAGCGACAACAAGTATGGTTTGAGTTCTTCACATAGAACTGTACATCTAACAGGCATATGAGTGATTTTATATAAACTACATACGAGTACGTATTCATTCCAACATCCCGGGTGAGAGCATTTAGTTAAATCTGTGTTGTCTTATGTTCAGGCGATAAAAAGTACAATAAGAGTATTTTTGCACATTGATTGTATTAATACTAGGTCTTTGTAAGCTTTTTTATTAACTTGATTTCTATATTTCTCTGATTTAAACATGTCGTCATAAAACCGACCTACAACACCCCGGTACCAGGGAACGCGCGACTCCACAGAAGGTTTAATGTCAAAGGGCGGGAGCAACCCCCGGCGCGATGACGTAATCAAACACGATTGGATGTTCCTCTATCTCTGTCCCTCACACACAGAATAAAAGAGACAGTACCAACATACCAATTTTATGTGACGATTTTGAATGAAGGTAGTTTATAATCCTGAAGCTGAAACAAGATTTTCGTGTGTAAGCCGGTTAGTACGCACCACGCATAGCAATGACATTTAGCTAATTGGATCTAACAAAGTTTTGGGACACGAAAAGAAACGCAAAATGTACGAACAAATATATTTGGAAGTATTTAGGTCTACAAACAATTATGTTTCTACATTAATTGCATAAGAGTAAGGTTAGTATTAGCAGCCAGGCAATAACTTTACAATTTGGTGAGGATTAGAGTAAATAATATTATCATTTTCATCAAAGGTAAGCCCGAATACATGGTCAATATTGGCTATTTTTACCAACTCATTCTTATGTTTATCGATGCTGTAGACACTGTTGCCACCGGCGAAATAGGCGTGTCCTGCATGGTTAACTGTGACAGCTCTGAACTCTGTACAATTGCTCCTTATATGAATACGATGTTGGGAATTCTTTTCGATTCGGAATAAACCGGTTTTGTTTGTAATAAACTTATCCCCGTCGTTATCTATAACGAACTGATATATTTTTTCTGGTATGTCATCAACCTCTACAATAGTCACTTGATTCTTCTTAACATAACGTTTATGTAGCCTAAATTTGGGATACGTAATGAAATATAAAATATTATTTTTATGGAATAGATACCATATGTTGTAACCAACGACAAAGTCAGTAACTATTCGTGGTGCTAAAAAAACATTCAGAGGGTATAAATGAACCCCTTCACTGCCTCCCAAAAATGCTTCTTGCTTTTCTGTATCGACGGCTGTTGCGAAACCGTTTGTCACCGAATTGATTACAGTCGGCTTGGGATTGTCTTTGTCTATAAATGCTATTTGAAACGTGTCTTGATTTTGGTCACCGACATTGTAACTAAAAAATAATATATCTGTAAAATGGGAGAGTGAGTAGGGGCGATTTAAGCCCTTGGCTAATATCACTTTACGATGAATCTGGGCACGAACGTGAATGCCATCGCAGTTTGCTTTAAGAACTTCAGCAAAAACACAGGCAAAGATACCAAGACACAAAAATAAATAGACTGCAAACATGTTTCATGAAGTTAACTAACACACTTGCTGGCCGGTGACTAGTTGTTAACTAAAATATAACAAAGGAATATTTAAAATGATCTTGTTAATCAGGTGAAACCTTATACAGTAAATAATACCATATGATACTTTAAAGTGGGCGTACGTTGCTATTTATACTAAATATTTGGGTCTCATTATGGCATTGAATTTGTAAATCTGGTTAAATAAATAGTATTTTCGTTCTATTTTCGTATTTATTAATGTTTAAATTTATCTCTTCTTTCTATACGGTTTATCTCTTCTTTCTTCTTCGTTCATTTTGCAAGACAATATTTATCAAAAATACCTACGGCAGCCAAACGAAATACCAGGCAAACATCTATTGTAAGAGCTAACAACTGGCGAATTTAAATCGTATTATTCAATTCACGATATCATCCCCCTGCCCCTCTTGCCCATCCGTCGCACCCCACAGTTTCATCCCCCTAGCATTTATCGTCCACTTTAATATACAATGGTTTTTGAATGGTAAAAATATTTTGTGGATTGTGCAGATTACTTTTAGTGACTTCTGTATACCTGGTGAATTTTGTATTGTTTTTGTTTTGAAATAAAAAAGGTTATCTTTTTTATTTTTAAAATGGGGAAAACCTCTGTTTATGATAAATTAGTTATGATATATAAACGAGGCGAATAAAGATATTTTACGTATGTATATCTTACGATTTTATGTAAAAATTAAGTAAAAAAATCAAAGTAATTTGTTTATGTAGTAGCGTTTTTGCGAAAACATTTGACAACGTCGCGAAATCGTCAGCAGAGGTCGATCTTACCAGGATCACATAAAATGTAGAGAGCTCTTAGTCTGTACAGGGGGAGATTTTGCACAAATATAGGGATGGGGTGCGGCGAATAGAACGACGAGAGCACGAATCATGAATAGCGGTTCCGATTGAGGGAGAAAAGGGGATGCTTACAATAGAAAGCGCCTATGAACTTTTGCACTCCTAGTACTTTGCAAGAATTGAAAAATATCATTGCTATTCGCTACAGTCAGGGGAACCAAAAAGCAAGTAGATTTTTGACTGTTTATTAAAATTAAAAAGTTTTAGCATTACATTAAATTCGAAATTGACATATACCTAAGTACCTAATTTAAACTTCACAAGCGCCCATTGAGGAAAGTGTGACAGTACCTCCAACATAGGTTACTCCTAATCTGCAATCACAGCTTTCCTGTAAGAAAAAAATATATCTAATACTATTTAATGTGAACTGAATTAGTATTTGCGCTTATAGACTTACGGTAATATTTTCTGCTGGTGAGCATTTCTGGTTGTTTTCAATAAACTGCACTTTCTCAATGTTATGTTTAATAATTTCCCCAGTATTTGAGAGGTTGTTTTGCTGTTCATTTAGTTTTGGCACCAAGCCTTTCCTGTTTTTCTTTACTGTAAAGTTCTCAGCCTCTGTAATTGCAATTTCTTCTGGAACCCCAAATATAACGTTTTCAAGATAAGTACAGTATGAGTTTTCTTTTTCATTTCCTATTAAGTTATCTAAATTATTGTTAATTGTATCATTTAATTTGTTAATATTTAATGAATTATCTTCAATATTATTTTGTAAGTAGTTTTGGTAGAGTTGTTGTTTGTTTTGTTTAATTTTAGCTCTTTCTATGGATCTTCTCCGTATTTTCACGTATGTGTTGGTGATGTACTGAAACTTCAGGAAGTATGCTATGACGTCAGCAACGCTCGCCGCACCGCTTTTGTTTTTCCCTCGACTTTGGCAGATGTGCCTCGTTGGTGATTTCACGTACGAATTACCTAGAAAAAGGAACTTAATTTATGTGCGAACCCAGTGCTTTTCTGTAACTTAATTACTAGCAATTGCTAAACTTAATTACTAGTAAGAAATCTTACATCAAAATAACGAACTTGTATGGCCAAACCGGCGCTTCGACTTTTTTTTAAATTAATTAAACTTGCCTATTAATTATCAACGAACATTTATGACTTTTAATGTTGTCCGGACATCATAATTTATACAACAGCCAAAAAAAATTCGCTTTCGCTATTTGCTTCTCTTGGATGGTGAACAATATCTGAATTATAATTCTACTTTAATGTAGAAAGGGTTTTCGATTCTGAAGAAGGTACATTTTTCAATATACTTACCATTCTTCGAGTCACATGAGCACGGCGTCAGCAAGGGTGACTTCTCATCGACCGAATGCGGTGCACTGCGCGTGCGTATAAAATGTGTGCTGTTCCACGTGGTGTCCGTGTAGGGAATCGAATCTGACACCGAGTCTGATATCTGCACCCACTTTGCACTCTCGCGCAGTGAAAAGTATGTCAAGGTGACTATGCCCTAAGAAAAAAATTAGTTCCTGTTAATAACGATTTACTTCTAACAATTAGGCCGGGTTCCCACTACGCCGGACCGGCAGATCTGCCGAAAACCGGACACCGGACAGAGTGTTCACATTACATCGGATCCCGGAAGAAATTCAGACAGTCCTCAGTTGAATTTTGGACGCGCGCACAATGGACGACGAAATTGTTGTGTTGTGGTGGTATCTTAATAGAAGGCAAAATAAAAGAAAACATTGGGTACACCCTATTTTACGGGAAAGATTTTCACTTGGAACATTTGAAACATTAATGGGTGAACTTAGAAGAGACGAATCAAAGTTCTTCAATTATTTTCGAATGACAGCAACCACTTTTGACGATTTACTGGGACGACTAGACATAAGAGTACGAGATACAAGTTTCAGAGAATGTATTTGCCCAGAACAAAGATTAGCCATATGTCTAAGGTAAGATTATTTTATGCACTAGATTGCGTAATGATAGTTTTGACGTAGGTACCTACTTAAGACTGTATGAATGAATGAATGTTTGCTATGTATGTTTGTTTCATGAATGTGAATATATACAGGGTCTGTCGTAATGAATGGATAACCCGTTACCTACAGTTGATCCGGATGTGAGGCTATAAGAAAATGGTGTTTTCTTGCCAGGGTTGTCAACCATAAGAAAATGGCGTAGACTTTTAAACTTTTTTATAAATTTCGCTATTTTTTTCATTTATTCCGCTGCCATTTCTTCAAATTTTGATGTATTTGTATAATTCTTTTAGTATTATACTGCTGAAGACGTGTATTATGTAATTTAAATACAATTTTAGGTGTTATACACGTTGAACATTATCAAAATACTCATTTTAAGAAAAATATTTCCATTTTTTTTTCTTTATGTCAACTTTTGATCATCTCCTGTGGAAAAAAAAAGTATGACGTTATAGCTGCCCATGATCTCAATAAATTGTCTAGTATGTGTAGATTCTAAAAAGGTATAACGATGTGTACTTTACAAGCAACATTAAGTTACAGGAGCGAGAACACTAATCAAGGTCGGAATTTTTATTTTTCATGTTATGTTATAAATGGTTGTAAAACTTCGTCATAATGATTTTATTCTATCAAGATACTTTGCACAAACACTATCGGGCCACTAATAGGATATTCAGAAGAAAACCCGGTTGTTTTTGGGAAAAAAATAACATTACTTCACGATAATAATGTAATGAAAATGTACAAATGAAAATTGTTGTGCTCTAATAGTTACATGCGACAAACATGTTGCGACAAGTTTATTCGAAATTAAAACGGATTTTAAAAATCGAACAAGACCGCATTACAAAGAAAAGGGTGTGATTTTGACCATCGCATGTCCTTTTGTTCACATTGGCCCCGATTCTGAAAACACTCTCTAAACTAAACTAAAACTATCGCTGTCACTTACACATCAATAAGACAGAGACAGGTAATCATTTTAGTCCTGTCAAACTAAAATGTACGTGCAATATGACACGGCGAAGGCAATTTTAGGCTAGTCCTCAGCGCATTTCGTTCAATTTCACAATGATGTGGACTAAATTTAGTGAGACCAATGTACCTGTCTTGTTCTAATACGAAGCATGAGAAAGTGTCACTATTTTCGTCAATTTGTTACTGCTTTCTAATATTTGACTATGATTTTCCTTGTGATTTGGACTTGATAACGTGGTGATACTGATGACTTTGCTCACATTTACGGACATTGTGTTGTGCTATCGATTGAACTTGTTGTTTTGGAAAAGTTTTTGTGTAGGTAGTTTGTGTATCATGCCGCAACAGTATACGCCGGCCGAATACGCGAACATGCATTACATTTACGGTGTATGTAATGGCAGCACCAATAGAGCTTCTAGTGTTTATCGTGTAAGATATCCAAATGTGCGACATCCTGAATACCGTGTGTTCATTAAAGTGCACAATGCATTTATGGAAGGACGATTTCCTTCTAATTTTTTCCACTTTTCTTTGTAATGCAGTCTTTGTTCGATTTTTTAAATCCGTTTCAATTTCGAATAAACTTGTCGCAACATGTTTGTCACATGTAACTATTAGAGCACAACAATTTTCATTTGTACATTTTCATTACATTATTATCGTGAAGTAATGTTATTTTTTTCCCAAAAACAACCGGGTTTTCTTCTGAATATCCTATTAGTGGCCCGATAGTGTTTGTGCAAAGTATCTTGATAGAATAAAATCATTATGACGAAGTTTTACAACCATTTATAACATAACATGAAAAATAAAAATTCCGACCTTGATTAGTGTTCTCGCTCCTGTAACTTAATGTTGCTTGTAAAGTACACATCGTTATACCTTTTTAGAATCTACACATACTAGACAATTTATTGAGATCATGGGCAGCTATAACGTCATACTTTTTTTTTCCACAGGAGATGATCAAAAGTTGACATAAAGAAAAAAAAATGGAAATATTTTTCTTAAAATGAGTATTTTGATAATGTTCAACGTGTATAACACCTAAAATTGTATTTAAATTACATAATACACGTCTTCAGCAGTATAATACTAAAAGAATTATACAAATACATCAAAATTTGAAGAAATGGCAGCGGAATAAATGAAAAAAATAGCGAAATTTATAAAAAAGTTTAAAAGTCTACGCCATTTTCTTATGGTTGACAACCCTGGCAAGAAAACACCATTTTCTTATAGCCTCACATCCGGATCAACTGTAGGTAACGGGTTATCCATTCATTACGACAGACCCTGTATAATGTGTGTGTGTGGGAGGGTGTATGTATTTGATAATCATTATGAATTAAAAATGCAAACAATTTATTTAAGTATTTATTTGTACTCAAACTTAAATCCCTTCAAAATCTAAGTAATCTGAGTCTTGGGAATGTATGGAATGATTACTAGATGCTGATGGCGAAGCTAGAATCGGATTCGATGTCTGAGATGAAGTTGATGGTATAGATGTTGTTGCCTGTTGATTGCTACTATTATATTGCGTAGAGTATCCAGGGTAGTGTTGATCTTGCGTAGGTATTGGCTGTTGATTGACGCTATTATGTGTGTAGTATCCAGAATACTGATCTGGTCCGGTCATCTGATTATATGAATCACGCCAATGTCCGTAATTTGGTCTCTCATTATTCCTACTTTTAATTTTTTGCAACATTGTCATGACGCTAGCTTGAAATTCTAAAGTCTCTTCGATAGTTAAAGTGTTCAAGATTGGTATAATGCCTTTGAAGAAAGATAGATGATGGTTTTCCTTTTCTGGGTTTATTCTGGAGTCCAAAAACTTTACCATCCTGTCATTTACCTCTTTATTATCAATTTTTCTTTTATCTTTAATTAAAGGTGAACGAAAATCTGATTCGATGCCTACTTCAGTCTCGGTTCTTGCTTTTTTTGAAACTGACTCATGTGGTGGTCGAGGTTCGGAGACTTTTTTCAAAAACATTAATTGCTCGTGATATAAATAATTTCGTGTCTATAAAGTAATAATGTATTAACAAAAAATACTTTTTTTTTTCAGATATTTAGCTTCAGGATGTTCATTCAAAGAAATACATTACTCATACAGAGTAGGCGTTTCGACAATAAGTAAAGTAATAAAAGAAATGACCCACGTCATTTGGGAAAACCTAAAGACAGATTTCCTTAAGCTGCCTGATACTGAGAGAGAATGGGAGGACATCGCTTCAGGATTCGAAAGAAAAGCCAACTTTCCTCACTGTCTTGGAGCAGTAGATGGCAAACATATCAGAATTTTGAAACCAGCCAAGAGTGGTTCTATGTTCTTTAACTACAAGGAGTATTATTCTTTTGTATTAATGGCAGTTGTCGATTCAGAGTACCGATTTATTTTTATTAGTGTGGGCTCATATGGCAAGGAATGCGATTCTACTATATTAAAGGATAGTACATTTTGGCAAAAGATCAATGATGGTACTTTAAATGTACCAAAGCCTAGACCGCTTCATGAAAACTTGCACGAAGAATTACCGTTTATACTTGTTGGCGATGAAGGCTTTGCTTTAAAACCTAATCTCCTACGTCCATATGGAGGTACACATTTGAATACTGATAAAAAGATTTTTAACTATAGACTAAGTCGAGCAAGAAGGTATGTTGAGTGCGCTTTTGGTATTCTGGCAAATAAGTGGCGAATAATCCATCGAGCTATAGATCTCAACGTAGACACAGCAATTCAAGTAATTAAAGCTTGTGCAGTCTTACATAATTTTGTAAGAGAAAAAGATGGTATAAATTTTGAAAGTTACCAAAATATAGAACATAGACAAGAACAAGAAACTACACCCATGAATCGAAATGTGTCGAGTCGAGGTGGCCCTAATGCCAACGCTATACGGACATCATTTACTAATTATTTTGTTTCGGATATTGGTTCCGTTCCGTGGCAGGCAGCAGCTATAAAATAAAATTTATCAATGCATTTACATTTTATCAATAAAACATTAAAAACTCACCGTACTGTTTTCTTTCTTTTTCATCCAGTTCATCGAAGTTTGGTTTCAGTATTAAACATACTTCACGCCATGCTGCTAACTTTAAGTTTTTGTCTTTATAGACGTCTTCGGTCTTATCCCACAGAACAGGTCTCTCTTGGACAAGCGTAATTAAAGTTTCTGCTTGAATATCCATGCTAAACGTCTACTTTTACCAGAACATGCGAGCCGAATGACGTGAGTGGAACACGGGCGGGGCGAGGGGAGCACGAGCGGGGCGAGCGGGGGACAGATACCGGCACAAACTCGTTCACATTACTCCGGGCCCGGTCGTTCTACCGGTAAATTCGTTGACAAAACGTTCGGTAGAAATGCCGGACTCGGCAAAAATGCCGGACCCGGGATAATGTGAATAGCTTCATATAAATTGTACAGCCACTAGCTCTTCCGGCAGATTTACCGGCGCGGCAGATCTGCCGGTCCGGCGTAGTGGGAACCCGGCCTTATTCATAAATGTACATCAGCTGATATTTGTTTGGTCACAATCAAGTGTGAATTAGACGGTTTTCATAACCGAAAGGGAGAGAACTTTTTTTTTCTTTAATAGGTTTAAAATGACTTAATGAATACTTAAAACGATTAATATGACTTAATTTATGAAAACAAACAAAAATTTAGGATGAGAGATAAGCAAATAATACTTATTTAACTACCCGTTTATTAAAACAAATTAGTAAAAGTCATTTTCAGGATTCTAAAGTACAACTACATTCCCGTAAACTTCTAAATATATATAACTCAAATATGACTGACATAGTGATCTAGCAACGCACAGCCCAAACCACTGGGCGGATCAGGCTGAAATTTGGCATGCAGATAAAAGTAATGACGAAGGCATCCGCTAAGAAAGGATTTTGATCAATTATACCACCAAGGAGATAAAATAGGGGATGAAAATTTTATGAAACTAAAACTAGCTGCGAGTGAAACCGCAAGGCGGAAAGCTATAATATTTATATAGTACCTACACTTATAAGTGACGGTGTAAAAGCCTTTTTAATACAGTTGCTCAAAAAGTGGCGTATTGCAGGGACGTATAGCGTTCGGGATGTGGGCTATTACACACGCGTGCTTTTTTTTACCTTTCCCGCACTCGGGCGTTCTCTTTCCCAAC
This sequence comes from Emmelina monodactyla, assembly GCA_916618145.1. Classification (NCBI taxonomy): domain Eukaryota; kingdom Metazoa; phylum Arthropoda; class Insecta; order Lepidoptera; family Pterophoridae; genus Emmelina; species Emmelina monodactyla. Next base: position 4,544,168 of record OU745304.1, on the reverse strand, counting down.
TGTCAAAATAATGTCTATTAAAAGGAAAAATTAACCAACCATGAAGTTTTTAATAAAAAAAAAACAATGAAGTTTTTATGATTCATGTTAATACTTACGTAGCGTAGGTAAATTTCTAAAAAAAGCTACTAGTTTTCGATATCAGATTTAATGATTTGATTGAAGTAGTGTGGTTGGTTTCATTTCATTAAATTTCATTTTCATTTCATATCAATAAAAACATTCTACTGAAGACTTGGCTGTATTGGCATAGTAACCGTTGCCTACCAAATGGGTGAAGAAAAAATGGCGCCATTTTCAAAATGAGTTATTTCGACATTTACGATCCTAATTTTATATTTTATTAAATTGCTTTATTTTTTCGCAACTGTATTAAAAATAGTCGTTCAGTACACGTGCGGAACCGTCATTGCAACTCGTCCCGCCTGTCAACCCTCGCCTTCGGCTGTGCCTCGGCTCGGGTAGACATTTGTCGGGACTCGTTGTAATGACAGCCTTTCCACACTTGTATTGAAATATACTATACCATAGTGAAGCAGGCAGCGGCGCACAGCGTGGCGGTGAGCGGGAAGCCGTACCGCTGCGCCAGCGCGCCGCCCAGCGCCGGGCCCGCCACCTCGCCCAGCGAGTAGCAGCACGACCACACGCCGGCCACCGCGCTGTACGTGGCCAGGGCCTCGGGGCAGCCGCCCTCGTATCTAATGGAGATATAGAAGATTGTGATGCGTATAACAAATAAAGAGATACATCGGTAAAGATTACCTATATGCATTGGATACGCTTTTTGGGCTTATTTGATTTTAACGCGAGTAAAGATGTGAACAGAGGTTAGTACTAGAATGAAGTAAAGGACAGCAATGTATTTAAGAGACTTTTTAATCACCAATTCTCTCAAAAATGGGTATTAATATGTCAATTCTGTGATTGTCTGTGATATCGCGTTCGATAAATAAAAAATAAAGCCTTTAAATCCTAAATTCCGTTTTTAAGATGTTATTTTAATAATTCATGTAAATAATCAGGCAATGAAACTTAGTTGTCTTTTTGCACTATTCAAAAATTTGCTACGCCACGCCGCAAAAATAAATGCAGTTGTAAAAGACTTCAACGCGTTTTCAAAATACACTTACATAGAGCTTGTTAGCACCCCCTGGAATGTCGGCAGCAAGGTTAGCGCCACTGACACTCCCAAAATTGACAACGCAACGAGATCCAGCCATAGGTCTCTAAAGACAACACAGTAAAACAGTTATTAATTATTCATGATTTATGTCAGTATGGTAAATACGCTTTTCTAACGATCCATTAACTTTATTTATACGTGATTTTTTTTTCCTTTTTATTTCTTAAAAGCTTTAAAAGCTTGCGCGGGAAGTTTCCTCAATTAGTTTACTAGCATTTTAATATTTTTTAACTTTAATGATGTTGAGCGGGGAGGTACGAGAAAATAATTTATATGTTCACTGTTTGTACAAATTTTTAATGAATATAAATTATTATTGTATAATTTTGAAAAGAGTGCCGAGAGTTTTTTCCGCCAGCTTTTTCTCTCGGTCTACTACGGCCATTGCTGATGAATGTAGGGGTGTCCCGTGACATCTTTTTTTATTTCTATTTTACGCTTTTGACAATGTATAAGAGATTAGTTTTTAATCCTACATACAATAAAGTTTTTCTTTCTTTCTTTCTTTCTTTCTTAAATAGTTATCTCACTTACCGAGGCAATTGCGGTATAAATGGACAAGGTCCTAGCAACAACAGCCCGATGGTGGATAGGAAAAGACCCCACACCATCATGCACCAATGATTGTTTACTCTGAAAAGTATTATAACATTTACTAATTGCCACAGAAATAAGAAAGCAAAGAATAGCAAAATATGAATTTTCATACCTATCAGCCACCCATCCCCAAATAGGACTAAAGATTCCGTACAAACTTGAAAACAGCAGGAATATCAGTCCTATTTGTTTGGTAGAAAGGTTGAATTGTCTCAAATGAGGCTCCAAAGTAGGGTCGAGAAAAGCCCATGTGTTGGACACCACGACGATTACCAAGCCAGTTATGATGATGGACGGGATTTTGAAGAGTTTCAGCATTGACGCTGATTTTGAGCCGGGGACAAATTCTAGAAAAAATACGGAATAAGCTAATCGCCGGTTTATAAATTTCGAATATTTAAGTGCTAGGTTTACTTAAGCAATTTGTTACCTCTTGACTGAACTTACAATTTTAATTTTAGAAACCGAATGCTTTTGATGATATACTTTACAATAAATAACTTACCTTCACAATCAGTGAGTAAAAAGAAGTTGATAGGCACAGTTAAAACCATGACAATTCCAAGACTGTAAAATGGAAGCCCGAAGCCCCCAATCTACCTAAAACATCGACAACATTTCAATACTAATTTATTCACACTAACTTAACTTTAAGTTCTAACAGCAATGCTAAATCTTGTCTAAAGCAACACGAAATTTACTAATCCATTATTTTGATTAGCATGATATGTATAAATGTAATAGCGTTTTGTGAAGGGCAGTCAGAATTAATTAATAGCCTTTGTTTCGTGAGACGGATATGGCTTTGCAGCACATAGGTTCATGTATAACAACATATAACTTGAGAATTGCGCTGATTTCTGTAACAATTTGGTATAGTCTTATGTTACCTATAACATTCAAAACAACAAAAATATAGAAAACAGTAGTTTTTAATTTGGTTAACTTTTTTGCTTCCAAATACGACCACACCTTCCGTTTAATTTACTACTAGTGGCTACCCGCGACTTCGTCTGCAAAAAAATATTTTCGCGTGGGAAAGACACTTATTTCTGCAGTATCCTATCTCCGTCTCCTGGTCCTACGCTACCTCTGCACCAATTTTCAGCTAAATCGGTTCATCCGTTCTTGAGTTATAAATAGTGTACCACTTTCTTTTAGTTATATATGTTACGGCTAATACCCGAAGTGCGGCTACACCTAGTTTTAGCCAGTTAGAAACATCAATAGGTTAGGTTAGTTAGGTTACTTTTTTGATACCACCCAGAAAAAGGAGTCCCGCGTAGCGGGACTCTGTCGACTCATGATTCAAGCCAGTCTTTATATACATAGGTATAATTTTTTTTTTACAGATTTCCATATAAAAAACACCTCTAACCGGCTTAAACTAGGTGTAGCCGCACTTCGGGTATTAGCCGTAACATATACAATAGAAGATTTAGGGCGGGTTGCATCACAACTACTTAACGTGTCTGTCAACGTCAAAAATGGCGTTAACCACTGTCAAGCTAGAAAACGGGTTGTTTCATCAATGTCGTGACTTTTTTTGTGACGCAACCCTTTGTATTTGACGTACGTTAAACATCTGATGTAATTGTCAAAAAGTTACGTACGCAGATACGTTAACCAACTGTTTGATACAACCCGCCCTTAGATTTCAAATGCCACAGGATCCAATACCTACCGAGTACAGCAGCCCGCCGATAGCCGGCCCCACCGACATGCCGAGGCCCACGAACGTCTCCAGGATTCCCAGCACCGTTCCGATGCTGTCAGGGAACGCGTTCACCACGAACACGTAGCTGGCCGTGGAGCAGGCGCTGGCCCCGAGAGCCTCCAGCCCGCGCACCACGAAGCAGAGCACGGTGAACGTGGAGGGGTCGTCGATTAGAGATAAGGTGCTGGAATGAGACCAGGGTTGGTCAAAGGCAAGGCTGTTTTTTAGTGGTTTATGGAGGAAAATAAAAGGTGAACGCAAATAAATCATAAATGTAGTTAATGGTGTTATTCACTAATAACTTTCAGTGTATCTATGTACTCGTATGTCTGGTCAAAGTTTTATGTATAGGTAGTTTAATTTCTAAGTAAAGGATAGTAAAGTATACATGTTCTTCAATTATAAGTAATGAATATCAATTAGAATTGTTTCCCTAAAATAAAGATCTTATATTAGTTTTGTTTATAAGTTTCGTTACTATCAATAGTATGTACCTACGTCCACACAGACCTGTTTCTAGGTGTTTATTATTTAACCAAGCATAGTAAAATTTTGATTACCAAACTAAGATTGAGTTTGTAAAGGTCACATAAAGGCAATGCGTGGGCCGACTGTAGGATTTAATAAAGTTCATTTCCAATGCTTGTTTAATAAGATATTTACTCCCTTCAGATTCATAGACATAAAGAACCTTTTAAAGGTCACTCAAATACTCTTGAAAATGACCTTACAATACAAAGGCACGTAATTCTATTATTATACTTTTTTCTATGACAAACATTAGTAAGAACGTGTTTATAAACATGTAGGTACCTGCTAACAAACAAGGTTGCCTTATCGATATAAAAATTCCATTATACTGATGGCGGTTTTTATTTACAAACTCGCAACAAATATAGGTCGCTTTATTACTTGCTTTATTTTTCCAACAATCTTGTTTATTTGATTTAATGTGAGATAGGACAAAAGAAATACGGTAAATAAATATTTACCAAACTTCGATTACAATTACTTAAAAAAAATTGAATAATGATGTGTGTCCGTATACTATGTCTTTTATATAGAAAATGGTCGGTATACAGGTAAACATAAACTTTACTTCGCAACAACTTTACTTTTCAACTATATCGAAGTGAAGTTTGAAAGGTATTTTGGGTATTTTTCTTATCCTTATTATAGGGGCATCCCTGCCGATCGTTGGAACAAGAGTTTCGTGTCATATAATTTAAAACATTTCTTTAAGTATTTGGTTAAATGCCTTAATGCTTAACGGACTTTATGAACAAAAACTCTACTTCAAGCTTAACTTATAATGTAGTTATTTAAAAACATTTTCATAAGTTTCATGCTGAACCTTGACTTGAACCTATGTCATTGTTTTTTTATTGTAACCAAAAAACCAACTTACCCAAACATAACATTGCATGCTCCAGCCAGGAACATTCCAGAGGTAAACAGAAACTTCGTTCCGACCACTGGCAGCTAAAAAAAACATTACGTGTAGCATTACTTCAAATATTGCTCACTTCAATTTTTTTACCTTAAAACACTTACAAATTTTCCGAACAGCGGTGAAGTTAGGAACATAACGATCGCGTAGAAGCTAAACACCATTCCACACATGGTGTCGGAGAGACCTTTCAATGATGCCTCACGGGGGAAGAACGGTGCCATGATGCTCATGGAACAGAAGCTCATGAAGTCTACCAGCGCCAGTGACACAAGCGTCAGTTTCTGTCTGCGGGACAAGTGTTTGACAGCACCAGGATGCGGCATAGTCTGGGTACGAACCAATCTGTAGGAATAATGTTAGATTTTAGGGACGCTAAAATCTACGCTAAAATCTGAGAAGACGTAGGGTTTGTTGCGCAGCTATGGCTCTCTTATAATTTTTTGTTATTTTTCGCACCTATAAATTATTCATCATGTGACTCCAATGTAAAACCTACCCATTCATGTGTCAAAGTTTACCTAAATTTTCAACTCCGAATATGTTCTTACTAAAATTTTTCATCGTAACAATCACAATTCCTAACCACTCTGTTTCTAACGTTCATAGTTCCAAATAATTCAACTTCATAATTTTAGTAGCAAAAACATCTATTGTACAAACCTACTACTATTTGTTGTCCTACATTTTCTCAACATAACCGTCTTTTATACTATTATTCAAAGATTTATCTTTTGTATTCATAATAATCGACATTACGTAAGTTGCAGACCAATTCGGCATTTTACAAACTGCACAGACCGTTTACAAACGCTCGTTAAATTGCAATAGTTTGGTTTGGTTGAAATTATAGAGGGATTAATAACAAAATTGGAATAAAAACAAAATGTTAGTAATTAAATAACGAGGATAGGTTAACGAGGAGCGCAGCAACGAGCGTGTAAGGTTGACCGTAGCGAGCGTTGTGCGGCAGCACCCGGCGAAGCATTAAATTGATAAGATATTTTTTTTTGTGCTATAGAAAAGGCTTAGGATCAGTAAAAGGTGGAAAGTATTTACAAAACTTACATTCTTCGAAGCAAAAGCATTAAATTTTTTCGGTTTTTTTTGTACACACAATTAGGTAATTTGATACATAAAACACCCATCTAACATTAAGATATTTCATTTTTTTTATTTAACTAGATCAACAAACTAAAAGAGTAGAGTAAAAATATTTTATAATTATGTTAAGGAATAACAGCGTTATGAAAAACAAAATTAGGAGTTCAAATGTAGGTATATCCAATAGTGATGTTATGAATGACAATTTTTGGAAACATGAGTGTTATGAACATCGTCGGTAGGGCTTTAAATTGTATAAATGAAAAGTTAAGGACGAAAAATTTTAAGAAGAGTTATTAATCGGTACTCAGAACATTTTCGGGTAAACAACTTTAGGCGAGCCAAGATGGACCCTTCATATTTACTGCCTGGATAAGGATAATTTAATCTATCTACATTTATGTAAGTACCTACCTACTTTTCCTAAGCTATTAATAAGAATAAATGAACTACGAAAGCCTATCATCATACAATTAGGTATAATGTTTCAAAATAAGCACGTAACATAACTGTAACATTGTTATTCCAGTACCAACACATTCTCACTTAAAGTGTGATAGTAGGTATTAATTAACGTGTTGCTACCGCAAAATACCGCTAAGAAAGTTGATACCCCTTGTTAAACGAGCGTCTACTACTCTGTCATCATGCCTGGCGGGTACTTTAACAGTTTTTTTACCAAGATTTAGTTACACGATCTGGGTGCAAAAGGATCAACATAGGTCTTCCTGTTTATGTTAATAGGTTTATTGGAGATTAATACCAATTTCATAAGTTATATAGGTAGAACCTACTAATTTTGTGTTCTATATTCGTATTTAGGTATTCTAAAATGTTTAGATATGAATTTGATCGCTTTAAATTTTACTTTAACTACATATAACTACATACTTATAAAGCTTTAACAGCCGCGTCAATATCGCTTGGTAAAATGTTTGATTCAGCACGAAGTTCCTATTTTTACCTTTAATACCAATAAAACGCGAGACAACTATGTCGCACATTCGACGCATCAACATACGACATTAATGATATAAAATCTATACTAACGCGACTGTCGTATAAAGGTTTACCAAGTGACTGACCGTTCTCTGAGTATCCTTATCTCTGAGCTGACATCGTCCGGCGGCCCGGCGGACCAGCTGTGCACCCGGCGCAGTCGCCCCGACTCGGGAAGCGACCGGCGCCCGCCCCACGTCGCCACCAGGTCCCCAGCCTTCGTCGAAGTCTTCGCCATCCTACCGTCGAACACTATGCTGTCCACCAACGACTGTTTATCCTCACCCTCGTCACAAGTCCGCTCTTTCCCACCGACTTGACCCTCGTTCATTATTAACCCGCACGTTATCCCTTAACCAAAGCTACAGTCTATTTAAAGTTTCGATTTGATACACGGCGCCACAAGTTATCATCACACCGAGTCAATAAACTATCAGACACCTAACTTCGACGCGATAGTGTGGACACATTACTATCAATTATTTATCGATATCTTATCGTGAGTAAATAAAACTTAAGCATGAAGTAAGGACACTTGTTGACCACATGTGAAATCGTTTCTCAAGGGAAATGACGATTGAATTTTATTTTGGACTACCCTCAATATGTTTTGTATTATATTAACAAATCTGGGCTCAAACTGCAAACTAAGGACGAGATGCGATCAAACTGAGTAATTATTTCTAAAATTAGTGTTTTTAAACCTAAAAATGTTATCTAGTTCTACTTATTTTAAATAGCTTATCTATTTTATTAAATACGCAGATGTTTGATAACTTGAAGATAACATTTTTTAATTAGATACTTAACTATTGTCAAGAGGGTTTTTTATTCAAATATTAAGGCATGTTTAATTAAATTCATGAGCATTATAAAAAGATTTATTTATTCAAACAAAGTACAAAGCTTAACTTAACAATAAAAATAAACAAGTACTAGTTAAATAAATATTTGACAATACAATGTAACGAAAAACGGGCCAATAATTTTAATGTCGTAAATGCGTAAGTTTTCCTTAAGTATCAAAAATATTCTTACCTATATTTTCATTAATCTAAAACAACTTTTTTATACGTAGTAGTTATATGGGGTCCAGCTATATCTCATAGTACCTTTAACGATTTAAAATTTGAAGTATTTAATTATTTGATAGATAAAGTTAACATTTTGCATTGCGTCGATGTATAATTGTCTCAAAGAGATCATAATCGCAGCTGGTCTAGTTCTTGCAGAAGTGCCTTCTCGTTTTCTATTTTGGCAAGCTGATTCACCTCAAGTTTTTTGCCAGCTGCCTTCTCTCGTTTCAGCTTATCTATGTCGCTGAGTTTCTGTGAAATAGAGAATATGAAAATAAAGTTAATAGACTTATCAACAGCGTACAGACGAAAAGTACTGATACGAAGTAAACATGCGTCTATGATATTAGGTAAATAACCAGCAGATAAGTTGAATTAAATCTCCTAAGGTAAATCGAATACAACTATTTTGTTGTAAGTACACATAAACGACCAAACAAATAAATGTAAACCTAGGTACGTATACAAAATGAATAAATTGTATGGAATTTGGTGTGTATGCAATAAGACTTCTACAATGCTATGATTGAAACTATGATTGATACTATGATTGAAAATTTTTGTAGCTAGGTCTTGCAGTATCTTACTTTATTGATGTTCTTAATCTTCTTATCCTTCTCCGGATCGCCTGTAGACACGAAGGCCGGCCTCGCGGGGGCGGCGGGGGCGGCGGCGGGCGGGGGGGGACGCGTCGCCCTTCGCTCGCTCCTCGGCCTTACGAGCCTTGCGAGCCTCGCGTTTCTCCTTCTGCTTAATGGCTTGCTTGGACGGGGCAGCTGCGGGGTAAATTAGAAGGGGTTTTACAATACAGTCCATGTATGAGAGACTCAAAATTAGGAGGGAAAATGAAACAAATACATATTTCTAAAAAAATTGATAACAGTGTAAGTCTAAATAAGCGTTTAATGTTGGGAAATTTTTTGTGGACAACCGCTTTAGAGTTAATTCGCGAATACACACTGACACAAATTGTGTCTTAGTTTCAAACAATTTAGATAAACATTCCCTAAATTTTTTCCCTGCATGCCAAACACAAAGTAAGTACCATTAGGGTCCTCGCCGGGTTTGTGTGGTTTCTCGTGTTCATGGAAGGTGAAGGTAGAGGGCTTGTTCCTGGCGCCGGGAGGACGGTACGCGGCTACCGGCTTGATTGACGACGCCTCTTCTAAACCTGATGGTGTATAATATTGATATTAACTATTTTAAGCAAGCATCATCATTACATAGTATAAATCCAAGTCGCTAATTATTTCTGTTTGTATGTTTGGCTGCTAACTCCTCCTAAACCAGTTGAGGGATTTTAATGCGGTTTTCACCATCTTTTAGGTATTTTTCATTTAAATTTGTAAATAAAGAACAATCCGAAAAAGGTTTTTTAAAGTGAGACAAAAATCAATGTTTCGTGAGCAAGTCGGCCAAAATTACACCATTGCGAAGCGTGGGCGGGTCGCTTGTACATAATAAGGCAATTTATGGGAATAGAGTTGCAACTGATTAAATCAAAATATTGTACGTGGTTATTGCGGGTTTCATCTATGTTGTCTACCAAGGATTCGCTTTACTTATTTTATGTTGAGCCTCTGCTTATTGAACTCTTACAATCGGTAGGCCAAATCAGGGAAAATAGCTAAGAAACAAATGCTTGTGCTAAAATAAACATCTAATACCTAATCAATAGCAAAAGTTTTAAGAGTACACCTTGAATACGTAATCGATTTTATAATATTGATGCTGTTGTGTTACCTTTGGGTACAGTTTTAGATAGGTCACTCTTGGCAAACGTGCCTGGCTGCCAGTTGATAGCCAGGAGGTTCTCCTTCTCCTGACATTCGTGCTTATGCATCAACACACCCGTGTAATGCCAGATCTTATACCTGAAATTAAGTAGCCATATAATTTACGATGAAAAATTGTTGTTGTTGTTGTCGTCCCTCTTTTTACGTTGGTTCACAAAAAAAAAGATCCGATCCAACTAGCCATGTTCGTCGACCCCTACCCCAGCAGTTACCAATCATGTTTTTTTAAATCTATTAGTTGAAAACGCATAACCGGAAACAACTAACATCACATGAAAAGTATATACAACTAAGAAGACGGCAAGCCTTGTTACCCGTTGCCGACGGTGAGCCGCGGGTAGGTGGTGGCGGTGAGGAAGGCCTCGCCGCGCGGGTCCCACTGCAGCGCGGTGAACACAGTCATACACACACCAAGGTACAACTAAGAGGACGGCAAGCCTTGTTACCCGTTGCCGACGGTGAGCCGCGGGTAGGTGGTGGCGGTGAGGAAGGCCTCGCCGCGCGGGTCCCACTGCAGCGCGGTGAACACAGTCATACACACACCAAGGTACAACTAAGAAGACGGCAAGCTTGTTACCCGTTGCCGACGGTGAGCCGCGGGTAGGTGGTGGCGGTGAGGAAGGCCTCGCCGCGCGGGTCCCACTGCAGCGCGGTGAACACAGTCATACACACACCAAGGTACAACTAAGAAGACGGCAAGCTTGTTACCCGTTGCCGACGGTGAGCCGCGGGTAGGTGGTGGCGGTGAGGAAGGGCTCGCCGCGCGGGTCCCACTGCAGCGCGGTGAACACAGTCATACACACACCAAGGTACAACTAAGAAGACGGCAAGCTTGTTACCCGTTGCCGACGGTGAGCCGCGGGTAGGTGGTGGCGGTGAGGAAGGCCTCGCCGCGCGGGTCCCACTGCAGCGCGGTGAACACAGTCATACACACACCAAGGTACAACTAAGAAGACGGCAAGCTTGTTACCCGTTGCCGACGGTGAGCCGCGGGTAGGTGGTGGCGGTGAGGAAGGCCTCGCCGCGCGGGTCCCACTGCAGCGCGGTGAACACAGTCATACACACACCAAGGTACAACTAAGAAGACGGCAAGCTTGTTACCCGTTGCCGACGGTGAGCCGCGGGTAGGTGGTGGCGGTGAGGAAGGCCTCGCCGCGCGGGTCCCACTGCAGCGCGGTGAACACAGTCATACACACACCAAGGTACAACTAAGAAGACGGCAAGCTTGTTACCCGTTGCCGACGGTGAGCCGCGGGTAGGTGGTGGCGGTGAGGAAGGCCTCGCCGCGCGGGTCCCACTGCAGCGCGGTGAACACAGTCATACACACACCAAGGTACAACTAAGAAGACGGCAAGCTTGTTACCCGTTGCCGACGGTGAGCCGCGGGTAGGGGGTGGCGGTGAGGAAGGCCTCGCCGCGCGGGTCCCACTGCAGCGCGGTGAACACAGTCATACACACACCAAGGTACAACTAAGAAGACGGCAAGCTTGTTACCCGTTGCCGACGGTGAGCCGCGGGTAGGTGGTGGCGGTGAGGAAGGCCTCGCCGCGCGGGTCCCACTGCAGCGCGGTGAACACAGTCATACACACACCAAGGTACAACTAAGAAGACGGCAAGCTTGTTACCCGTTGCCGACGGTGAGCCGCGGGTAGGTGGTGGCGGTGAGGAAGGCCTCGCCGCGCGGGTCCCACTGCAGCGCGGTGAACACAGTCATACACACACCAAGGTACAACTAAGAAGACGGCAAGCTTGTTACCCGTTGCCGACGGTGAGCCGCGGGTAGGTGGTGGCGGTGAGGAAGGCCTCGCCGCGCGGGTCCCACTGCAGCGCGGTGAACACAGTCATACACACACCAAGGTACAACTAAGAAGACGGCAAGCTTGTTACCCGTTGCCGACGGTGAGCCGCGGGTAGGTGGTGGCGGTGAGGAAGGCCTCGCCGCGCGGGTCCCACTGCAGCGCGGTGAACACAGTCATACACACACCAAGGTACAACTAAGAAGACGGCAAGCTTGTTACCCGTTGCCGACGGTGAGCCGCGGGTAGGTGGTGGCGGTGAGGAAGGCCTCGCCGCGCGGGTCCCACTGCAGCGCGGTGAACACAGTCATACACACACCAAGGTACAACTAAGAAGACGGCAAGCTTGTTACCCGTTGCCGACGGTGAGCCGCGGGTAGGTGGTGGCGGTGAGGAAGGCCTCGCCGCGCGGGTCCCACTGCAGCGCGGTGAACACAGTCATACACACACCAAGGTACAACTAAGAAGACGGCAAGCTTGTTACCCGTTGCCGACGGTGAGCCGCGGGTAGGTGGTGGCGGTGAGGAAGGCCTCGCCGCGCGGGTCCCACTGCAGCGCGGTGAACACAGTCATACACACACCAAGGTACAACTAAGAAGACGGCAAGCTTGTTACCCGTTGCCGACGGTGAGCCGCGGGTAGGTGGTGGCGGTGAGGAAGGCCTCGCCGCGCGGGTCCCACTGCAGCGCGGTGGTGTCGGGCGCGCGGCACTCCCCGCGTCGCTTGTAGCCGCGCACGTCCCACACGCTCATGTGGCCCGTCGCGATGTTGCCGAACCCGCCCAGCAGCACATGTGCTCGCGTTAAGGATGGTATTTTACACGCATTATGATACTTTTTAGCAAGGTTAATAAAAAAAGGCGAGGAACGGCATTTATGTTCTCAATAAAAGTATCAAGTTAACAATCATTTTCATTAATAACCCCGGAAATTCATTATAGGTACATAACGTAACGTAATATTAATACAACAAAAGATTATAGACAAATAAGTTTTGTCCCGGCAGATTCGCTTAAGGTTACTGTTTAGAAATTTATATAAACTGTTACATATGAGTTGTTTTAAAAAAGGATATGAGTTCCTTCCGGTGGGAAATATATAGCGTTCCACGCCCCAGTGCCGAACTCAAAGAGCGGCTCGCACTTCGCATTGAAGAGTGTAGCTTTAGCTGGCGCGTGGCCGTATACCGCCACCCATTCATTCCAGTTGCCAGGATTCCACGCTATGGCGTGAATCGGACCCTCTTTACCTGCGAACACAGATTTTTATTAGTTATGGAAATTTAAGGAATATTTTTTTGGAAATTGTAACATTTAACTTACTGAACGTCATGTTTCCAGCATTGCCTTTAACGTCGCCATGAGAAAGAGCTTGTTTCCCATAGTAAGAACCACCGGTTTTGTCTACCTGTATACCATATAACATGACTCAATGTAACATTTAAAAAAATGCATATATTTTAGGCTATATAAAAACAAAATATATTTAAAAAAAGGAATAAAACCAACATCAGTTTGAGTCATAGTAAAAACATGAGTTCCCCGTCTATTCCAGTGAAATGTTGCCTTGTCAGCCTGGAAGGATGACCTGCTGACTACTGCTTGGGATACGTCAAACTCAGGGTACTTGTACACCCGCCAGAATGAAGGTTGACCTGATTTACCTGCAATCATTATTATTTCACATCATATATGTATAAACCATCTAAAAATAATAAATTTATTTATCAAAGAAAGGAAAGTTTAGGGTTGTTCAGTTTCTACAAAAATCTTACCCAAAGTAAACAAAGATATGTAATAAGCTGGAGCGGGACTTGGTGAAACACTGAATGCTTGCAATTTGTCAGCATTCACTTGTGTTTTATATCTCTCGAAATCACCATCCTCATAAATTAATATTCTATTGCCTGCTTGCAGTGCAAACAGCTTTTCATCTGATGACCATTTGGGCTCCCTGCAAATTATTCATGTTGCTTATTATTCAAACACATATTATTATTATTATTTTACCTAAAGAAAAATTACCATCCTGTTTGATTTTTCTGCACGAATGAACCAGCTTTTTCCCCATTTGATGATTTGAAAACATGCAAGTTTGGCTTTCCCTGAAATATATACCATAATGTGGTTTTATTAAAATAACATTGCAAAATAAGGGAGGCATGATATCCTCTTTAATATATAAAATTAAACGAATAACAATTATGTAGTTACCTGTGGATTCTCTTTAGTTATCAGAAACATTTCCCAAACTGCAAAGTAGGTCTCAAGAGGGGAAAAAAACATTTCCTTTATATTTCCATTGATGCTTGCAGCTACTGACCAATCTGAGCATTTTAAAATCTCTACTCTGTAATTATAAAGTTTGAAATTATAAACTTTTAAAGCCAATAAAGGGATGTAGATTTAGTGCAAATCAAAATACTTACTTTTTATCAGTTCTATATGCAAGGTACGTCCCTTTCGGACTGAATATTATACCCCGTATGTTAGGTGTATTCTCATCACGAAGAACTTTTTCCCCATAGGGTTCTTTGAACTCAATACGAAAGATATTTTTGTTGGTGAGACCTGAGAAAATACATAACCTTAAAGTTTTACCCAACGAATGTTAAAATTCACCCAACAAAATTATATATTTACCAACGATATTGGGTACGGCACTCATCATTCAATACAAATAGAGTCAGTCTTATTTAATTCAATTACAATTGCATTATACTCAAGACACAAACAAACAGCTGTTCGGCTTCTTTCACATTGGTTGATTGCATTCCGATTCACTTAAACTAACTAGCGATAAGCGCTTTTTGTGTAAATAGCGCCCGCAATGAACATTCCGAATAGCATAAATAAACGATTATCACTAGGAACTGTAACCGTGAGCGTCCTAAGTTATCAGTACCATCATTAAATTATGGACACACCAATCAGAAATTGTATCGACAGGTGGTATTAATACCAGCTAGCGCTGTCAGCAATTCGGGGCAGTACATTACAGGTATTATTGTGTAAGGGTTATTTGTTTGAATCGGAACGAGGTCTGTCAAAAAATGCGTTCCGTCTGGCACAAACAAACCCTACGCATTATTGCGAGTATTTATCCGTTCCGAATTGCTAACCAGAGCTAAATTTGAAACGATGTTTGATTTAATTTGCTTGCAGTCCTCCTTGTGTGCATACGTATCTTTTAAACTACTGAGTTTCTTAAAATTGAGTTTAATTTAAATACATAAAATATGCATAAATCAAATAAAATTACATAAAGCTTTAAAAAAAACGTACTTCCTGATATATCAACAGAATTAAAAAAAAAATTACAAAAGCAAAATGGCGTATCACGTAAATGTCATAACAAGGATTTTGGTTAAATAAATCAAAGTAATACAAAATAATGTCTTATATCCAAACTTGAGGTTTCCTGTGTAATTTTCCAAGTTTTTAGACTCTATCACCGTTCATTTCGGATTTCTACTCGTACGAATTTATCCAATGTTTAGCAATAGCGCACAACTTCGAAAACGTACTCCTGAGAATGGGATCGATCGTCCAAACTTCCTCTCGCTACTAGTGGATGAATATCTTAATTCTAATTCACTTGGTAAGCAAGCGTCTTTACTTAGGAATCTACATTAAATGTTTAAAGGAGTAGTATGAAGTTAAAAATAGAGATTTTGTCATTCCAAAGCTTAGTAGATTTTGACCAGGCCTGGCTTTATAGGTTTAATTTTTTATTCTCGTTGAATCTACTCAAAAACAATTTGATAAAGACAATTTAATGTGTTCCTTATATCAACTATAAAAAACATACTACTCATATCATTAGGAATGAAAAATTGAAAGTATAGTTGCATTGCAAGGTCATAGTTTTAACATTTTAATATTATTTTTACAGAGGCACGCAGTCAAGTGCTCGCTAATTTGGCAAATTTTGCGTACGATCCCATTAATTATGTGTTTATACGAGATACTGGTGTTTTAGACATATTCTTGTATGTTTTGAAAAAAGAGACCAATGAGACTTTGTTACACTTTGCTGTAGCTGGCATTTGCAATTTATGTATAGGTAAGAAACTACATAATTTAAACCTAGAGTAATTTATTTTGTTTATTATGCTCCATTTATTACTTTGTCCATATTTTTCAGATCCGCTGAATGCAGAATACATATTGCAACATTCAACATTAAAACCTATAATTTCTCAGTTAAAAAGTAATAATAGTGACATTGTTGCTGATACTATCACAACATTAATTTACTTATTCTGCGATGCAACTAAAGATGAGATCACAGTACCTGAAATTATCAAACAATTGTCTGATTTAAAGATGTCAAGAAATGAACAAGTTTCTAACTTGGCTACTATATTCTTAGAGGATCTACCACAAACATCAAACTGCTAAGAAATTAAGAAACACCAAAATGAGTAAAATATTGTCAAACAGGTTCCCTTACATTGCTATGAGCAATAAAAATTATCAAAAAATATGTAAAATACATACAACAACATTTAGTAACACTACATTCAAGGCGGGTGACAAAATTAGAATACAAAGGACTTTGACGCAAAAGGATTTGGACACTTTTTCTAATCTCACAAGTGACCATAATCATTTGCATCAAAATAATGGCAATAAAAGACCAATAGTGCATGGAGCGCTGTTAAACGGTCTTGTTGCAGGTCTCATTGGGACCCACATGCCCGGTCCTGGCACTGTGTTAGTGTCACAAACTATGAAGTTTCCAAATAAATGTTTTGTAGGTGAAAAACTGACCATTAGTGTGGAACTGGTGGATGTGCGAAAGATACTCAAAGTGAAATTCTTTTGCGTTGTCGAAGAGGAGAAAAAGGTTGTGTTTGAAGGCGAGGCCAAACTGATATTGTCCAAAGACTCTGAATCTAAAATACAGTGATAAGTGCAAACTTTATAAATCTTATTAAAAACTTAGAAATAAACTAAATAAGAAGCAAATAAAACAGCTAATTTGATTGTATAAGCAAAATGTGATTGTCTGAATGTATTGTGCCAACTAAATAATACTCATAATATTCAGATAAGTATTTAAAAGTACAAGAATTAATTAAAACTACATTGTTACTAAATGAATCTACATTTACAGTAGGTATTCTGTAACCTGTCCAGTAAGTCTATTAATTTAACATTAACATAGCAAAGTCAATAATAAACTAAGACTGACAAATAAATGAACATTAAATAAACAAATCATAATAATATATACACAGATTTTAATGTTTGAATTTATACAATTCAATTCAGTATAATTATACCTACTTAGTTTTTATAGTTAAGGAAACTTGTTTTGTGTTGTGTATAAAAGAAAATATGAAAATGTAATCTTGTTCTAAAATGAAATAGCCATAATCACATTAAATTATTTGCCAAGGTTGCGATAAGTGTCTTACAACCTGCTGGTTTTTAAATATTTTTATTGTTTTTCATTAATTGCAAAAGATTATTTGTTATAAATCGGATTGAAATTAAAAAATAATATTCAATTTGTATATGCACAAAACCTTTTGTAGAGGTATCTTTTAAACTCTGTCTGATTTAAGTTATACTACTTTAAAAAGTAGTTTATATCCCTATTGTTGTCTATTTTGTCATTGCCTTCATAGTATTTTGTTTGTTTCTCTTCTTTGTTCTTTATTATTTGTAAAATAATATTTTTTTTGTTTAAATTTTGTTATTAGCTAATGCAGCTTATTAAATTATTTTCGTGTAAATGATGTTTTTTTTATGTTTTTTACTAATTTTATTGGTCATTTGAATAAATATTATTTATTTGGTTCTATGATGATTATGACAAGTAGTGGGTAAGGTGATTTATATGGTTAGTGTTGGTAGTACTCGCTAGAAGCTTTCAACAGTAGATATAATATTCATTCTATTTATTAAAAGTTATAAAGTTCAATTAATTCTATGTGATGTAAGAGATATTGCAATAAAGTAATTCTTATGAGGCTTAATTATTTAAAAAGATTAGTCTTTTATTAAGACCTATTGGTTTCGAGGTGTTTTGGTGATTATATCCTTAGTAAGGTATTCCCCAAATTGATAAACTTAGTTAAATATTTCAAACATATGTAAATTGACGAATGCATCGTGGTATACCTACCTACATAAATTTATACGTTTTGTGAAATTGAAAAAAAAAAAATAACGTATGTTACTGCTTACTAGCTTAATCATAAAATGATGGATCTAGTATGTTTGAATCATAAAAACCCATTTATTTCCCTTGAAAACGAAAATTTTGTATGTCTTGACTCTTATCAGCTTTTTCGTTTACCTTTCTTTCTCACGAAAGGTGCCTCATGTTTCTGAACTACGTTCAACAAAATATACCTATTATGTACTTACTAAAAAAAAACGTAACTTTATGCGATCGGTAAAAGTTCCATGCTAGCACGTCTGATAAGGTACGTAGATAATCGCCTTTAAAATACTTAGTTATTTGACTTTTTAATTGTAATTTTGTGAAAAATCTTATCGACAGAGAGAAGGTTTATTATCACGTAGTTTTCATTCGACACGTTTTATTTTCTAAGTAATCAGCTGGATCTGCGGTGTGCTAGATGTGGTAGATACGAATATGACATAAATATAAAAACTTTAAGACCTAATTTCAGTCTTATTAGAACTGGACTAGACACTTTATGGTTGTTTATTCATAAAACGTTAATGACAGAAAGACCAAAGGGCGTCTTGTGAAAAAAAATCTATCTGAGCTTATTGCGGATAAGGTAGGTATCAGCAGGGTATTTTTTTATTTTTCTTTCCAAATTATTTTTCGTATTCTACCTAGTCTTTTGCACCTATTGTTAAATTATGTTGCAGGATGCCTCACCTGGGTTCTTGGTGTCTTTTAGCATTGGGCCTCTGTCTTCTGGTACACGCTGAAGCAAAGCGGCAGATAAAGGAAGACGAGTATGCAAATCCGAAAGCTGTTGACGAGACTGACTTCGAAGTTGAGGAATACGTGGAAGAGGTAATTGTAAAGTGTTCTTTAAATAAGCTTTAACGACCTCAAAAGTCTTGTGATGATTGAATCCCATGAGATTGCTACTTTAACATAAAAATGTAAATACCTAGTACTTAGGAGGTATCTACCTATGTAAGCGATCACGTATTAATGCTTATCATATTTACATAGCAATGTGTCGTAATTTCAGGAAGAACCATGTCAATGCGGCGTGTTTCTATCCCTGCAGGTGGGTATAAAGGAGGGGCGCCGCGGAAGGCCCCGTGGTCCGCCGACCGGGGAGCCCGTCGTCACCTACGACACAGACTCGCCCAGTCTGCCCTGTGGTCACAGTGGAAACAAAAACTGCATCAGCAGATGTCTAGATGTGGTAAGTTCTTAGCAGTGTAAGTCCAGTGTGAACGTGGTGGTGTATTTAGATTTTTTTCCACGGTGGGACAGGGCCGTTATGTTAATTTGGCTAGCAAATAATTAATTATTAAGTATCTGAATTTGAATAATTAAATTGATTGTCTAAAGTCCTGAGGTTGGCACTAGCCATTTCTGGGGCAGGAACGGCCTTATAAGACCCCCTTGAACTCACATTCAATATTTTGCCGCAAGCACGTAGACCTTATTTGTAAGTATTTAAATAAAAAAGAGAAAGCCACAGAAGCTTACGTTTCAGCAAATTAATAAAACAACGACCTAAGTAATACACCTAGCCATAATTATCCATAATTACTTATTGATTACCATCTCTGCTCCAAAAATGTTTAGAAAACCTCTAGCATTCGGTCCGCCTGTTGACCGGACATCAGCCTGGCTCCTTTCATTTTTTCCAAAGAACGTTGAACTAAGACTGTGTTCTTCGGCAGATTTTGAAGTACCTTCCCCGAGCGGGCCCCGTTATCTGCGGGGCGGTGGAGCGCGACGTTCACAGAGAAAAGGCGTTCCTTTTCATCAGGAACTGTGGTGGCGACTGGTCTCCGACGCATTTTAGCGCGGGAAAGGAATTCTGCTGCACGGCGGGACAGCACCATAAGTGCTAACTGACTAACAATGGATATAGATAACCTGTTCGTACATCATGTTTAAATAGAAATAGTATAGATATAGTTACTAAAATTGTAAAGAACTTTATTTATTTACATAAAATATAAGTAATGGTTATTACGCAAACATCACATGACCCTATACAAGTTTGTAAAATAGGTAGGTACCTAACTTTTAACTTCGTCTGTATAAGCTGTTGTAATAAGTATTTATCTGTAAATATCTAATAAAAACATGTAAAGTTGATAAAATCTTATTTAGGTTTCCCCGATTACAATAACTTAAGTTAGTAAGAAACGAACGGGCTGAAATTCGTGAAATTTACGCTAGATGTCTCTACATGTCTTACCAGCTACTTAGTAAAAAGGTAAAAGTAAAAAAAGTTTGTTTCTCATATAGTTCAAAATAGGTACATATTTGTAAACAAAATATAAATACTTACCTCACATTTTATTAAACGATATGAAGTAATTAGAATCACGATAACTTAACTAAACGATATTGTTTTGGCGTATGTCATAAAGGAATAGATATAAATTATTATGCTTATGAGTATCTTGGGAAAAGTGATTTAAATTACTAATTTAATTATTAACATCCATGTATTTGGTACTTTCACACTAATTAGGATTTAACGATTGATTTTTATTACTGACCTAAATCGGTAGTACTTAATTTAGACCTACTTTTATTGATTTCAAAATTGAAAACGAATCTCGTATGTTTCAGAAATAATTTGTTCTTAGAATCGACGTTTCAATTAATTTTTAATTGTAGTTTCCTTTTTAATCCTATATATCTTTGAAGAAGTGTGTAAGACAACCTTTTAACACAAATGTGTGTAATTTAAAATATTCTAAAATAACTTACAATCATGTAAGTAGTTACTGACGTAATGTGCGTTACCTACTTGTGTCCTACAAAACACGCATGCGCGACAAGGAGCGTTTATCCGGCGACCCCGTTGCGCACGATTATGGGTGTCAATGGAGTTCCCTTATCAAGGACTGGCGCGCACATGGACTGTTGTTAATAGGGAGTACATCTACTAGAGGAGGTGCGGGCGCGGCGGGGTGCGCGGGGGTGAGGCCGGGGGGGGGGGAGCGTGACCCCGATCGAGTAGGGTGAACAACCCCGCCACGTGCGTCCGCGCACTTTCTAAAAAGAAACGCGTATCGCCCGCGCATCCTTGCGTTGCGTGGCTGGAGCAATGCTTCTCTATCAGCGAGCCACCTGACGACACGCTAAAAATAGAGCTGTTATCTTGATTGATTCTTTTGTTGCACTGCGTAGACATTTTTCAATCGGCAAGTGGCAGTGTGGCGCGATGCGACGACATGTTGAGCTCTTGTTTCATCCTGTGTAGGATTAGATTTGTTATTTTAGGTGAAAAAATATTTTTTAGAGTCGATTATAACCAGTCAAGTTTTTAATTCAATTTTTAATTGTTTTGGCATAGTAACTGGTGTACCCTTTTTACTTAGGGCAAGCTAATTTGTCGTCGTAATTTTTTAATAAGTTATCGCTTTAGATTCCCCAACAAATTGTGCTCATTTAGAAAGGTTAGATGTGGACATGTGGTATTTCGTAAATGCTACAAATGTTCCTACAATCAGTAAGTACGTAAAAATTTGTTGGGGTCATTTGATTTGGACGAGGCGGCTGACCCCAGTTCGTTCCTCTAGGTGTAAGTTGATGTGAAATACGATATTTGGTGTTCCGTCTCTATTTGCTGCGTCTAGAAGACAAGGACGGAGTGTCAGGTTGTGGAGGAGCGTGGTGCGCGCGCGCTGCTGTCACGTCATTGTAATGCGTTGCGCAACGCTGAAGCCCGTCGCGCCTGCGCCCCTCGGCTTCGTGTTTATTGAGAACACTGCCCTCAGGTTTTCTGTGTTGGTAGTTGTTAGGTAGGTAGTGCCCTTGATCTGGGTGAAATCACGAATGTCCTTTATGCTTGTGGCAATAAATGCTAGCGCGGTATACAGTAGTACCATAGAGATATAGGTAGGTACTATTCTAATTAATATTGTTGAGTTCGGTACCTACATTAATGTTTTCTTAGAACTATAATAATAATAAAAAGCGTCTACCTACTTTTTAATAAAAATGGGTTAACAATTTTCTAATATTCCTCTCCTAGCAAAAGCAAGTCCAGTAATTGGACAGCTTGGCGAAAAAAACCGTAAATTTTGTATAAGAAGGGGCATGGTCTTATTTAAGGATTTGTCTTTTGATAAGACAAATAAAATATTGATATTGTTTTACGTGTAGTTGTTGAATAATTGGCTTACCTATGTAGTATTTTTTTAAATATTTTTGTAGTAAGTGACCCATAATGTTTTTATGGTAAAGATCTTTAAGGTAACGGAACCTATTACGACGCTGGACCAATTATGGTTTTTCATCGACATTTCTTCAAAAATAAATAGCCTGGTAAATTATTTTATTGAAATAGCAACTGTAATCAGTCATGCCAGTATTCATAGTGCTATGAAATCAAATTTTAGGGCTATCCGCAATTTAGTTTTCGACAAAGGTTTTACCTTTTTCCAGAAGTAGGTATTTTCATTTGAAAAATTTATAATTTCTTACGAGGATCGCGCCGCAAATAGGTACATTCATAAGCTTTTTAAATGGGTCGGTGACATTTCGGACCAAAAAAACTCGGACACCTTCGCCAATGTATGGATTTTCAATTTTAATATTATTTTTTTCCATACATTGGCGAAGGTGTCCGAGTTTTTTTGGTCCGAAATGTCACCGACCCTTTTAAATGACATGAGCAACTATGTTGTGATTTATTGTAATTATGGGTGGAACCATTGATAACTAAAGTTTAATAAAACGCTCCAACATAAAACTCCAATGGAATTTTACACATTTTTTTTTTCAAAATTCATACTTAATTGGATCTGATTATATGCTTAGACCCAATATGAAGTTACGTTCAATCAGTGTATTTTTGAAATATTTTTTTTTCGTCTTGTACTTGAATACTCGTAAACTGTTTCAAATTGTTCATTTTATTTTTTTAACGAGCAGCAAATGTAGCGTCTGCCCAATTGTCAATATTTTGTGTATATTTAGGCGTCCGATATCAGACTGCCATAATTGGAGTTTGACAGAGGGTATATTTAATTAAGATTATTTTGATGAAACTAGTAATAATCTTATTTTAAGAATCGAAAACTTATTCTTAAAGACACCACTAATCAACGTGCAAATTCCCAGAAACGTGTAAAGTCAAACGTATAAATTATAGAGCAAAAACGAAAAAACAATCCTTATAACTTCCATATTTGGGTATTCTACCTTACTTCATCTTGGATAAAATGTAGGTAAATACCAACTTATGCATCTTTAACTGATTAATTATAAGGTCTTACCTTCTGTGCAACGTTAAGATCCTAAAATTCTTGTAACATACGTCCACAGAAATATACATCTCGCTTTAGACAATTTCCTATTTTATTACCAAACATACATACGCGAGTTCGTTAGGTGAAACGTTGTGACCTCAAATATTAGTCGTTGAAGGAAAGCTAAGTACACGTTGAAAGTAATAACTCAACGCAAACAATAACTGTAGGTTGGTGGTTGTTACAAGTAATGGAAAAGGACGGAGGAAATAGGATAACGGTGTGCGCGCACGTAACATGGATCGCTTTGCAAGAACATCTCAATGAGTATCTTACCGTTCCCCGTCTGAGAGCAACAATGTGTCATTAAATCTAGTCCAGCGACTGTGACCTTCCCTTCCCCGCTTGATTACATCTGAGCCTAGACGAGCTAGGAGGATGACAGTTCTAGCTGATGTATCTAGTGTTAATGGTCGGTGTCGGTGACAGTCGATGATGCCGCCCCACACACGGCTGCCGTTCACAAGTTTTTGCGACGACAAATGGAAACTCCGGCGCAGCAGGCGACAGTGGGGTGAATCGAGGCCGATACACTATAGCACGTACGGGAGATGCAGATTTCAATCACGATTAGAAAGACACGTAATAAGATAGTTGAAGACGTAAATCAATAGAAACAAATTGCATTCGTATCCTGTACGTGTCTGCGGCGCTTTATGTCAGATGTGAACCTAATTCAGCTAGATTGAAGGAAATCGATATCACTTTGGTGTTCACATTGGTCGATTAGTTCAGTGCGATGAGTTTGACCCCAACGGGTCTTTTAAATATCAAAGGTTTATTTATTTACCTTTCCCTAAAAACCTCTAGAGGGAAGTCTGTAAATAACTATTTACTACAAATTACGATACTATTAGGACTCTACATTATAATTTATTTCGTGTAGGTGGTTTTTTCTGGAGGTAAAAATGCATATATTTAAAAAAAATGTTCCCTAAAATAACATTTAGTTTGAGCCTAAGATGGGATCGGATGAAAAATAGGTCTTAATTGAAATAGTTACCTCAATAAACCAAAAAATAACGAGCAGTTTCATAAGATCTATGTTTAAGAAGATAAAATAAAGTATCTTATATTTAACAGTTTTAACTTTAAATAGGTTGACAAAACACAAATAAAGAAAATGAAAATCTATAATTATCCGCTTAAATAGTTAATGAAACATTCTTAAAACCTTAACACGTTAATCTATTATCGTAGCATGTAAAAAGTGAAATTAGCAGATATAAAACAATATTTATAAAGTGCCCTTTAAAAAGTTATGTACGCAAATATTATAACAGAGATAACTAATAACCTACTCGTAAATATTTAAATAAACACCATAAACTTAATTAGTTATACACTATCAGAGTTCTTATCTCTTTAAATGACAAATTGAAATCAAACTTAGTCCTAACTCTAATAAAGTTACGAAAAGTGTTTTGATGTAGTTTTACTCGTACTAATTCCTGAGAATTACAATTAACATAATGTTGATACTTAATAGCTCAGTGGGTACTTTTGTCCGCCTACCTTTTAAAGTAATATTCGAATCAAACGAATATTCCTGTTTCACAAAAGTCAGATTATCGCATAATTTAGGTGTCCGAAACCTGATTGTCGTGAACTTGACTGCGTGATGGTGGTTTCACAACAAAAAATGAGGACTCAAATAGTCGGGTTGGTCGAACTGTCTAGTTCAGTGGTTCTTAAAGTTAACTTAAGAAGGTACTTATTATTATCAACTGATATAAAAATTGGATATGTATATGTTACCTACGCATATTTGAGATTTTAAAATGGACAATGAAGTAGCCCTGTACTATAGGTCTTATAGGCTCTATAATAAACTAAATAAAAAATGAAATAAAAATTAGCCTTTATTGCTGTTTAAACTTACAATTATTGACAATTAAATACTTAAAACTATTATAAATCATAAAAAAACAAGATGACTTATTTTGCAAACACCGTGAGACAGCAACTATATGTGTGTTCTTAAATATAACGTATTATTAAAGTAAACCAATTTTGATGTACACTTTGAGAGTCCCAGGTGCTGTATATTCGGGTGGGACCGACCGAGGAGGTATTCTGTTGCGCAAGCGACGCAGCTCCACACAAACGTGTTGCAGGGGGACATAAAAGATACATATTAAACAAAGAAACCTCAGACCAGGAAGATTTTCTATTATCTTGTATCGTAACATCGTATTGCGTTGCGTGATTCGTACCGTATCGCTTACGATACTTATTTTATTGTCAAGGAATTTATTATAGTATTAAATTGATGTTTAAATAAATATGAAAAAAACAACCGTCGAAAGTTTCACAAGCATAGGCATGTAGGCATATGTAGAACCTTGGAATGGTGTGTTAATATCGGGGTGGAGTATAAAAATCATGAGCTAACCTTGTAATTCTAATTCACAAGTACTATCTAAGGTTGTTTAAGGCTGTAATGTTCTCTCAGGAGTGGTGAAGGTCGCAGTCCGCCCACGTGCCCACGCGCAGCTTGCTCATTGCTATTACAACTAAAGCTTTACTTTAATAGACTACTGAGCTAGACAACTGTTTTATACCACGAGTTTATAGCTATATACATCGTTAACTTGTATCGAGCGTTAAAAATAAATTATAGTGAAGGGATCGCATGTAAAAAAGTCATGGATGTTTTTGTCTATCGCGCGTTTCTCATTGAAAGAACGACCTAGAATCCTCATTTTTTCCTACATTCGAGACGCCTGCTACCAACAAATTGTGCAAGATGTTGATCACACTTTTATTTTATATGATAGACAATTTTTGTTAAGTTTACACTAACCAGTTATATAAGTGTCTTAAAATATAAGTAGTAAAAGCACAATTAGATACTGAAGATTTATTTAGGAGAAATTTATTGAAAATACTTATTATTAGTTTCAGTGATATCTTTTATAAAATAAAAACATGAACACATAAGTAAGTACACCTGTTAATTTATTTGTATTTTTTTAGGAAATACTACCAATTTGTAAAAGGATTTTATAGTTTTAATTTATCATTTCCTTTTACAATACTTTACAAACTATTTTGCATAACTAGTGAATAAAGTTTACCATTCATTAACTTACGTAATGTAAATAAAACAGTCGGTGAATGTCAATGAACCTATTCACCTGTCACTGTCAAATTGTGCGCGGGCGCAATAGTATTATATGTCATCTAAATTATACAACCTCCCCGTCTTTATTACAAAAAAATATATACTTCGTTTTTTTTAATTGTGAGGTCAGATTATTTTTATCGAGCTTCGAATTTAATTGCTTCTGACAAACATGGTCATTACAGTGATAAGCGCTGCACCCATCAATGTAAGTTGTACTAGCAGTATGTAGTCAAGTTGCCATCAATTTAAATTGCTGTCACTACAAATAAGCATTTTAATTGCTTGTGTTTAACAGCGTTCGAGATGGAAGCAAACGTCTGGTCGCGCCACCCTCAAGGATGCCTACTTCCTTATAGCTGATCACAGCACACAAATGAAAAGGTACAATCATAGCGCTCTCCGGTGCGGAACGCACTGTCCTCATTTGAATACAAACGCAATGCGCGTGCGCACACACCCTTAACTGTACACAGAACTGTCCCACTCAATCAAAAATCATCTTTACCGCAGCCACGATAACGCCTGAGTTCCACTGACAGACTTCAATTTAGTGCCCTCTTTTCAAAGTCAAAAGCAGAGGGATTCTCTCATGCAAGAGCGAGACGACTATACCGTTGAGGAGGACGGAGGACTATAAGGGCATTCAACCCGTACCCCGTGGGTTGCGACTAGCGGCTCTACAAATGATGTACAAGCACATAGATGCCTTTCTCTATTTAGGTGCGCACGAGTTTCGAAATAGTGGCCGTGGAAGTTTTTGTTGGGAGGTGGATCCTGTTTGGTTGCGTCACGCAAGTTCGGTGGAGGCGCGAGTGGCCATCGCACAGGTGCGCCCAACACTATCTTCCGAAATCAAACCTTTCAAATTGACCATCGCTAGCCCTAACGAGGCTCTAGCACTGTGATTTATGTATTAAATAAAGCTTACGTAGGCTTCTAATTAGAATTTTAAATATTACGATAAGATGTTGGATATCGGAAGAAATAACCTAATTACTAATGTAAATACTTAGCTTGTTTTAAAAGCTTTTGTTTTATCTTAGTCTTATTTTGACTACTTTAAGGCCCAATTGCAGGGAACGTTTTAACCTCGGGTTAGCTTCGATCCATTCGATGGTGGCGCCATTTAAATCTGAGTTAGCTAACCCGAGGTTAAAACGTTCCCTGCAATTGGGCCTTAGAGTTTCTATAATGAATGTTTCATTCATAAACATAAGATAGCTATTAGCAAACATAGATTTTCCAGTCGCAGTTCGTCCTATGACGCAGTATTGAATACTAAATTAACATTGCCTGCATTTGGTAGTTTTCCACGTTAACGTATTGATCGGCGCAGATAAACTGTCTATCCTGATAAAGGGGGGATGCAACCCCCTCGCCGATAGCGCCCGCATCACTTGTTAATTTACTAAAGCGCCCTTCTGCACATGCAATCAATATTGACTCACCTCTCGGCAAATAGATAAAGCGAGCCAGTTTCAGTCGAAATGGCAACGTCGAGCGAAGCAGTTATGTTTTATAGATATTTCAGCTCATAGTTTACTTATTGTAAATAGGATATTTATAGCTTGCTAGCTATTTAAAGAAATGATACTTAGTTCAATATTTTGTAGACGATTTTTGTAAGTTTGACAAAAAAAATTGTCGGCAACAAAACAATGCGAAAATGACTTGCCTTCGGTTTACAGATAAGAATTAAATATTAATAACGAATGTATATTCAGAGCACGTTTGAAACGAATTCCAACCCGAGTTTAGATTTAAAAGAGCGAAGAAACAAAGAAAAAAGCAAAAAGCACCAGACGCACCCGGTCCACCCCTGCTGGACGACACAAAACGTACAAGAGTTGGGAACTACAGGAATGCTCGCCGGTACACAACACAACGCTGAAGGGTTAAACTTTTAGCTTGAAGTTTACCTTTAGCGTATCTGCGCATTTCTGTTTCAATACTAACTAATCCAATATGTTTTTTTTCTTGGTGCTTTTTCCATTTTTATTCGTCTTTGGTCGTATTAAGTTAGCGTGGGTGCTGCAGTAGTTAGAAGTCTTTTTAGTTAGCCTGAAAATGATTGAATGGTGTTGTTTACCGAACATCGTCCCCTCTATTCGGGGTCGCCACCGTCTCGTGGGAGATTTCCACGTCATGCTCATTTTTTGGCACCGCCGATATTTTGGTATTCCCATAATTGCTAAATCAGAGCTAAGTCATGCAGTATTTAGCAGTCTCGGGACAAATATGCAGTGGATGTAGAGTCGGTCGGAATTAAGGGTAATGTGAGAAAATACTTGAGCAGAATGACATTTTATTTTTGTAATGTCATTGGTACACCACACATGAAACAAATTAACTGCGGTATTTGTAAAAATAGAAATGTGTCTTTAACATCTAGTACCTAACTATAAATATGTATTGTTTGGTTTTCTTGTAAGTATGCTCAAAGGTCAAATCAAATCAAATCAAAATTATTTTATTCATCATAGATATGTAACATATACTTAATGAACGTCAATGTTACAAACTTCGACTTTACCTAACCGTAGACCGAGAGAGAAAAGCCGGCGGAAAAAACTCCCAGAACTCTTTTCGGAATCACATATACTTACAGAAAAAAATATATTGTAGTTAGTTACATATAAAGTTATGAACTATTTAAATCTTAGGTAGGCACCAATAGTTTATTATTTTTTAGCAAAAGGACAATAAGTATGACAGTTTACAAATTAATTTAAAACGTACAATAAACTTGGCGTGACCGAAAAACAATGTAAAACGATTACACCGCATGATTTAATATATTTTTTCACGGATCAGGAAGCTAATTGCATCGGGAAGTGAACGGTGGGGTAGGATGGGGTAAATTAGATCCAGTAGAGCAACAGAGTGGATCGGAAACGATGAATGAACTCCCCTGTCTCCCCTTCAGTGGTTCAGCGGCGTAGCGTAGAGTCGTGACTTCATGGGAAAATTACATACACGTAAAAATACTGGATGGTGCACATGATTTACTATCACAAAATTGTATAATACACATAATATCAAAAACTTCGCGTATAAAAATAGAAAAAAGCTAACTTTTAACCTGCTCATATTATAAAAATAATAGGGTTTAACTAGCCCTAGTAACAATAATATTAATTTGAAAAGTTAAGGTTTTGCTTAACTTTTGTTTTACATAATTCTATATTAATGTTTTATATATTGTGTAGATGTATTGATGAATGATTAAAACAAGTAGATGTAATAATGTGATCCGAAAATTTAACAGGAATTAATGAAGTTTTAAACCAGTATTTTATTTACAAGTTGTAGCTATTACTTATGAGATACAGAATATACATTCCAGTAATTGTACATCAATACAAATACAAGTTTAACTGCGCAAACCACTCACTTGTCGTTTGACACCGACCGTCTGATAACCGAAGGGTGCTTCGGAGGGGTCTGGTTTGTTTTATGCTAATAGATAATAAAAGTCACTGCGATTCAACGCATTACGAGCAAGGCGGTTGAGACACGGCCAGTGACTACCAAAGAGGGTGTAAACGCTAGTCAAGAGGGTGGGAGACCATAAACCACAAGTAAAAAACACTTTAAATGTGAGAGAGATTACTAAATAATGTGTGGTTGTATTTAAATGTCAACAGCACCAGATAATAATGTTTCTAACGTTTAATTACGAAACTAGGACGAGTGTTCGCTACCTTTACTTTTAGCCTACTAAAGATTTCGTTAAGGCTTAACTATTTGACAGTTCAGGGGTCAGTTTTAGAATATTTTTTATGGATTTATCAAATAAATCATCAAGACTGATACAAAATGTCCTCATCGTAAATCAAAAGATTTACTAATCAGTACATCGAACAGGGACAGTCAAAAGCATAAAGATATTATAAGACAAGATAGTCAAAAATATCTTTGGGTGAAAAATTCAATTTTATGTTAGTGTCATAATAACCATATCATTGTAACCAAACAAAGTTGACATAAATATCATCGCAATAATTTGCAATTTTATATAACGCATCAAGATGTTCAATATTATGTTGGCATAAACACTATTCATTGGTATCTAAGCATTTAATTTTTCAAAAATATCTTCGCGCTTAAGAAAAATAAACTCTATGACTTAAGTCACAGTAATCATCTTTATTTATCTGTTTCATTTTATGCATGACGTCATTGACGTGGCTTTTGTTTAGAACTGGATTAATCTTTTATAATTAAAGTCGTAAGAAAATAGTTTTTTGAAAGAAAGCCCCGCCCGCGGTTTTATCTGAAATTACACTACTGGAAAATGCCGATAGTGTAATGGGAGGTAAAAATCTCCCATGGCACAACTAGTAGTGTCAAGCGGTAGTGCCTAAATAAAAAAACGTATTCGTAACCATTAAACGAATTCACTGATCTCATTGACTAAGGGATTGAGTTAAAAAAGGCGAATAAATAACACCAATAATAACTTATAAAATCTAGTGTAAAATAATAATTACCTACAAAAAAAAGATCACTTCTCTCGTTTCTGTGTGATTTTAAATTTTCTTTTCTTTATATTTTCTGTTTTTTTCTTTATTAAGTATGTGCCATTAATGTTTAGTTAAGGTTAGAAATATATGACGAGAAAAAAAAAAAATTAATTATTGATTAAATGAACCGACAAACCTATTTCTTTATTCTATTATGTATAGGTAATCAACATGACCAGTGACATACATTGTCATATAGTATGTTTTTTATTGTATGTCAATATGACATAACCACGCAATGAAAATCTTCAGATAAGAAATAATTATTTTCAAATAGTAGATAGAACTTAATCGAAAAACCACTTTGGAATCTATAAACATAGATAATAATAGTTCTGACATTCATGTCATTGTATTGCAAATTAATAAAATTGTACTGCAGAATATTTGTAAAATTCTATCATCATCGATGATCACCATGAATCCCGAACTCCAGAATCATTGCGTACGCATGTCATGCAAATATGGGATTCCCTGCGAGGTGTTGATTTCTGTCAAAATGCTGTATTTCTAGATGTCATCAATGCAGAAGGACGATACACAAGATTTTAATTCCAAGTTCAATTTTTTTTTTTTATTTAATCAAAGGGTTTTAGTTTGGTTTATAATACATGTTTTATTTTTATTAAATAACTAACGCCATATACGTAATAACGTTTTCTTCATGTAAATAAATTTTAATAAATTTTTTAGGGCTACTACAAAAATAAGTACGTTTTTCTTTTGATTAAGGGCACTTTTCCTGTCACGTTTTATTTTTGTAGTCAAGTTTTACACGATTTTTGTAGGATTCCACATGTTATGGCTACACTACTAGCTTATGGACATGTGATAATAAATCTTTGCAATAATCATTAATTATAAACCTTATGGCGAAAGACTTAGAATTGCTTGTACCATGTAACCGAAGATATTTTTGACTATTCTGGGCGCTTAGATACCAGAGAATGTTAGGCAGCCTATATAATAGAGACTACTTTAAAAGATACGATGTAATTGGACATTTTCAACCCGCAGATATATATGATTCTTATACTGGTGACAATAATTTGATAACTGTATATGCCAAAATAAAATTGAAACTTTGCAACTAACATTTAATTGTAGACTCTGATACATTATATATTTATGCTTTTGACTGGACAACTGGTTTTCTTCAGACAAGTTATATTATTGACAATATACTATGTTTATATGTTTTATATTAAATCAGATAGATAGGAATTAAGACCAGGATCTATCGTTATATAGTAGGGATATTCTAACATTTATTTCAAAACAAATATCAAGTTAATAATGTTCAGAAGGATTTGAATTACATATTGCATTTGATTACATTTTAAAAATATTTACTCTCGAGAAATTCTGAGTATCTACGAAGGTGCTACTTCGCCCGTTGTCAATTTAATGAGTCACATAAATTATTTTCGCCGTAGTCACTTAAATTGCGGCATGCATTTGGCTTCCTTTCTCACATTAAACAAATACGATTTTATTTAAATACTTATTATAAGGATACGTTAAAGCTAATAACGCTTTAACGTATCCTTATAATAACGCTAAGCGCAAAGGACGCTTTAAAGCATTTTATTACATTTCGAGCGTTCACATCCCGGGCAATTGTGATAATTGATTATGCAAATGGAGACTTAAATAAATATTTTCAATTTGTGCAAGTTTTTGCGTAAATACAACATCATTACAAGGCTTAGTCACAAGTCTCATATTAAGTATAAAAAAATATCAATAAATTTATTATTTTAATAAGAAATGAACTTTTATAGCATAGGCTTTTAATTTAACTACTTAACTAACGACATAATATGTTTTATGTGTTTTTGAATCCTAACCTTACCGTCTCTTTATTCAAAGCACAAATAAATTAATCGTTACGTTTACTTTTCCAGGGATTTCCCAACAACCATTACTAAGTAGTTATATGAAATATCGCTTTTTCTAAAGAAACATTTTGATAATTTTACCCTTTCCCTATCCGATGCTTTTTTATTCGTCCCATTAAAAACTGTTACAGACCAATTGATAAAATTGCCGACGACAGAAAATAATCCACCCCTATCAATTGAGCCCTCAACATTTATCTATATTCAAATTTGAAATAAAATACATTAGATTTTCATCTCTGTCATTTTTGAAACAGGGTTGACTTTGCCTTGTAGCTACAATTGTAGATGATTGTGATTGTTTTTGAAGAGTAGTGAATTTAGTTCAATTTGACATGCGCCGGCGACGCTGGTATGCGGGTAGGGTGCTAGTCTTTTATTTTTAAATGGATTTCGAAAACACTAGGGTGCCTTATTTTTTTAACTCGTAAAATAGTAACTACTTTCTATTTTATCTTTTTAAATATTACCTGTACTCATAAAAATAGTTTTATCTATGAATAAATTAATGTATATAAAAAATATGATGTAAATTTGCTCTTCATGGGACAGTGGCAACCCCTTCGACTCTTGCGCATATCAGGTCTGGTACCAAGGGTCTGCTGTCGTGATTTAATTACAGAAACACCGGATGTAAGAACACGATAACATCACCGGATGCAGCAATGTACCCCGCAGTGTCCAGTGACTACGTAATTAGGGTAGATTTATTAACGTCTTTGGAATAAGTAAAACTAAAAAAAAAATTTTGTTTTTTCAAAAAAGTTTTGAATAAAAATTATAGGTAGGCAAAATTAACTTTAATAAAATATAGTATGATCTGCTTATGAGAGAACGTTACTAGGTAGGTACTAGGAACAAGGTAAATAAGCCCGAATTGGTTTTGAATGCACAGAAAGAAATAAGCCATTACAGATTCCATAATGTGTTTCCCAACTTTTGTTCCAAATTTGAATTAGCTTTTTTAATACTTTAGTTCATGCAGGTAGGTAATATATACGTAAAGTTTTACTGAGGAACTTTGCAAAGTATGTAGGTATGCGAATCATTACCTAAAAATGAATTGCTGAAACCGTTTAAAAAATATCGTTGCTTATGCAGTGATAAAAAAAACATTTTGAACATGAAAAAATATTTGTAAGAGACTTACTTACAAATTTATTTCACGGTAAGCAGTTGTAATAAAAAACCTACAAAATTACCTGACCATAATTTCTCTAACCCTACAATAAAAAATACGACGCACTAACCAGTCGGTGCGCGAGAGTGGGTAAAACGATCCCTCGGGTTAGATGGAATTTCAAAACAAAGAAACAGTCGGACAAATGGAGTCTTTGCCCTCGGACTAGCCCTCTTGGTCCGGTACAAAGGGCTGAGATTGCAAGGGACGGAGGGGGGAGCCAGGCAGGGCGCGGCGGGAGGGGAGGTGAACGTCCTCCGGCCGGGGTGGCCGCCCCCTGCGTACGCGCCGCTTGGCCGCCCGACTGTGACCAACAAGGATTTATACAAATCTCAGACAGCCCCGGAATACAAATATTGTTTGAGACGTCTTAGATTTTTTTAGTAGGAAAAAAATCAAATGTAGAAGTAGTCTTTAGAATTTAATATGTATGCAGATGCATCAATCTAATATATGGAATTGAATATAATTAAATATAATAAATCCGCTATAAAGCTTCACCAAATGTGTAGACTACACGAAGCTCAAGAAAATAACCTAGTTACAGCCTAAGAAAGACAATCCCTTAATTCCCCTGAAATAACACGATCTTCTAACACACATACCGCTGCACTACACCGCTCCAAACATGACACATACACATTACATGAGTAACTGATTCGATAAACAATCCCAATCTAAATTCCTATACAGCGGTGATACCCTCGACCCCCACCTGTTGTCGCCCCCTTTACCGGAAGTGACGAATTTGCATTACAATCAAATAGTACCCTCGCATATAGCTCATTTCCTGTGTGCCCTGGATTCAACTGAGCATTCATTCATACGACACGACCCCAATACGTTCTGTAAAATGTATGTGAGAAAATCAAAATAGTATGACACTGGAGGGTGATAGAACGAGGTTCTACAGATGACTGAGTTTTCATTATTAACATATAGACGCAATAAACAATGACTGCCACAATAATAAAAATCTACGAAATTTTCATATTTTTCGGTGTTATCTTTATCAAATTGTTCTTTGTTTCGAAGTTCTCAATTGCTTTCTTTAACCCTGCCGAACACAATGGCAAGTTAAGGCAAATCTGCCTCAGATCTGGCTTGCTTCTATTGTGATAAATATATATTTTATTATAGTTAAAGTTAATGTTAGTGAGGTATCTACGTTTGGTGGGGTTAGTGGAATGGCGTTATCTGTTGGACTGAGAGACCCAGCAATGACCTTCTGATTTGTGGAGGACACGTTGCGCGCGCGCACTGCGTCCTGCGCACGATCAGTTTACTGTGCCGGTTGTTATTGCTACTATTTGCTACGATGCTTAGTTACCTAATAGTTTTAATACCTATTCAAAACGATAAAATTATAACTATTTAATAAACTGGTATTAGAAATAGTTGAAATGGAACATACTTACTTAAATAAAAAAGAAATCCAATTTGTTATTGCAGATTGATTCGAAGATTTCCACTTTCATTTGATTAGATTACTTAGATTGATTAGAAAAGTAAGGTTTATTAGAAAATATTTATATCTTATAAATTATCTTCGTATCTAATTAGCTGGCTTAATAGTAAGTTGAGTTAAGTGAACCAACCGAGCAATTTCTACATGTTCAGTGACAATTCTGTAACAACCAGGATGCAATCCAACAAAACAAGTAGCTAACAACACTAACAAAGGCTGATTTCCTCAATCACATGACATGCGTCTGCGCTCGGCAACATTTTCCCGCGCGCGGGCGGGGGAGGGTGCGGGGCGCGGGGCGGCGGGGGCGCGGGCGGCAGAGGGCGCGGGCGCGGCCTCCCATGCGGGGCCTCTCGCACCAACGCGCGCTATTTCCCTCCTAGCCCCTCCGAGCACCGGCTACCACTCAATTAGCGTTAGATTAAATTGACCCTTACTTTTAACCATCGCCCAGCCAACAGGGCGACAGAACACGTACTCTAATAATCTCGCCGTAGATTTCATATCTTTGAACCAAATTCCACATCTCATCGCGAACGAGGACCGCTCTCGAATTCGAGTGTGGCTGCTAGCCCTTTCTCTAATTAAACATTCCTACATTTACGAGATATCAGCGGCATTATATCTGAGAAGTAGGAAAAAATAACGGTGAAAAAGAATGATGCCTTTCTGTTGCATGCGCGTGTGGGACGAATTTACGCAAGATCACTAGAGGAGGCTCCCAAACGCGATGAGTTCGCCGCGAGGCTAGAGAGAAAGGTACACGCACTTGCAAGTCATCCGAGAGGACCAAACATTTGGAGAGCACTGCTTTAGCAGCCCAATACTTATCGCTAGATGTACCTACACATTCAACAGATTTACAGCTAGAACAAGCATTAATTAAATGACTGACAGCTGAAGTTTTCATCACTTTGAGAACTTATTCAATAAATATTAAAGACGTTGAAATTGGTGTGCCCTCAAGGAAACGTAGGATGGCTGGCAGGCGGCTACACGTGGAGTAGGTTGCGCAACGACGCGACGCGGGCGCACCGGTCACTAGCTCCGAGAGGACAATATGGAATTTAAAGCTTACAATGTTACAATCAAAATACTTTTCAAAATGAATGTCCGGTCGGTTTATGTACACACACCTACAGCTTTAGGATTATCACGATGATTCTTATCTAACAAATAGTGTAGTTTTAGTCAGTAACGTGATTATCGTTTTGTAATGTCACATTAAAAGAATTAGGCTGTAGAGTCACATAATAAGTGTCTGAATGCGCTGACGTTAAATGAGTCACCACTGTTGCCACTTAGTCTGCTCTACCAAAGGAATGCTATTTTTATACTCTTCACTTTAAAACGTACCAAATTAAACTTCCAGCGGTTTATATTAGGAAATAATGTCAAATTCAAAGTTTATGTCGTTTTTATTATGTAAAGAACAAATATAAACTGAATTACGTAAATTTAGCGTTTTCTTGACACTTATTAAGTAATACATAAATATGGAGGGTGATAATAACGCGTTCGCACTGAAGGTCATGATTATCAGACAATAGCGCACGATTTTACATTAAACATTTTTGTAGGTAGGTACCAACTGTACATGACAAACACGATATCATTTACGACTTTTGAGGAAGCTTCAAGAATCCTTTGATTTAAAAACATATTTTTGCGTTTTTGCGACTGATAAGAATAGTGTAACAATTAAGCGATAATTCTCTCCAATTTCAATTCTTCCTCCATTATAGAGGTAAAGGGACTTATTTATACCGTATGTAGACCATCTAAGTCAGGATGTTTGCAACTGGTTTTAGAGGATTGTCAAGCTACAAATGTATAAGGCAGATTTCGGAAGGCGACTTTGTCCCAAAAATTATAAAAATGAATGTAACGTGTCACGGGGGTCGTTGAACCCACGTGAAACAACCCTGATTTCACATCTTGCATTTCTGTCTAACTCAAGCGCGACAGTTAGTCCGTCCTGCTCGCACCACCTATTCTCACGTGCTGCGCGGGCGCTGCTCACGGCGTTCTTCGTCTATCAAAAAACTTCTGTTCCTTGTCTAGGCATCGAATTTAAATTGTTATTTCGATGGCACCTTTTCGTAAGGAACGTGGCAGGTTTATGTGCACCTGTGCCTATATGTTGCTTATCTTCTGTTTACGTTGACTGTTTATAACAACAGTATTTATATTTTGAATATTTTTGGTTATGTCAAAGATCTCTTACGTTAATTAATTAGCATTGCTTATAGAACTTTACTCAAGCTATATGCATTTTGCGTACAATAAATCAGTAAAAACATATTTATTCTCCGTTCTAGGCTAGGCTCATGACCTCTTTCACTGAAGCGTGGAAAAGTAGAGGAAAAGGAGCACAGATTTTTTGTGCCTTTTACTATTCTTTCTCATTCTTTTTACTTTTTCGACCGCCGCAGGCGCATGAGAACGCAACGTTTCTATTACAAGTAGGTGGGAAGTACCTTTGGTTTGTGGTTAACAAAGGAGGACATACTTTTACCTAAGACATTTTAAAAGGAAAAAGAAAAGGAACAGACCGTTTTTAAAATTTCTTATTAGAATTAGTATTACATCGGTCCTTCGATCCAGATTGTAAACGTAGCTGGAAGACAAATAATTAAAATCTACGTAATTATGTATACTCCTTAAATACCTAATAAGTTTATGTTTTATTAAAAATAAATTGTAGATTTTGGACATTTAATAAGTATGAGATAATCACAATACAAACTCATTAAATCTCAGCTTACAGAAAAACTAACAAGTTCCTTACAAAAAGCTCAATACCTACTAATTTTTCCAACGAAATACACGTTTTTTGCCATAGATAACTATAAGGTTGGTACCTACAAAATTGTATGTAGAGTTGTCCGAGGGATTGCTTGTAATAACTAAGAAGGCTAAATTCAAATGATTAAAGTTCAGATTTGTTGTCTTTTGTCTCATAACAAGGTAGGTATCGTAGGCGTCGCCTCTCAAGGTCTCGCCGCACGGTGGTGGTAGATAATCTCCATTAGTGTACCCAGAACAATACTCCACATAACAATCTAAAACACAAACGATTTTCAACCCTATTCACTTCAAGAAGAGTGTTAAGTTTCCTTGCAATAAAATGTTGTAATCCTAATCTGTTCGCCGTACCAGCCTACGTAGCTGCTCCAAATCACTCGTGCACAGCTACATGCAACTTGTGATTTATCCCTTTGATCATCACCGAATCATAAAGCACGACTATAAAACAACTCTTAAAACAAAATTGCTTAGTTACTTTAATAGACGGTTTTTACGTCGTACAGTGCACATAGCCTGGAGTTGAACAACTTTATACACATCCAAAAACGACAACACTTCCAATGTGAAAAAGGGAGGAAAACAACCTTTATAACTTCCAATGCTTTTAAAAATTTAATTGTCTTTTACTGTCTAGGTTCAAATAACCCTACCTAGAGAAAATGTGTTCACATGTGAAAGTCAAATAAAATTTAAGACTCACACCGCAAAACAGATTTTACGACTTCTCTTAACATTGTGATCTTCCATAGTTAAAACCTTTACACGTTGATAGTTTCATAGCGATTAGGGTCAATTATTGTTGCTTGTAGGGTTTATGTTGTTTCGTGTGGCGGTGTAGGTGTAGATCTGTCCTGTGAAGCGCGCAGTTGACCTTGTGGTGTCGTTCGTGGGTGCGCGCTAGAAATCGGTCCCAAACGTTTGCGCAATCGCAACCACTCAGCCGCACGCCCCCCGCACCCGCGCACCCTCCCCCGCCACTTTATTTGCCTTGCCGTAGCCATACCTACTTTGCTCAAACCAGTGCCACAATATTTTGTTACCCTACTTGGAATCTTCTGCACTCATTTACTACACATAGTACCTAGGTTGCGCTTGATGACCACAAGGCGTTGACCAACTGTATCGTACCGTTGCTGCCAACCCTTTAATTTATTTTATGAGCAATTCACAGAAACACTGTAAAT
Source organism: Emmelina monodactyla (assembly GCA_916618145.1). Lineage (NCBI taxonomy): Eukaryota > Metazoa > Arthropoda > Insecta > Lepidoptera > Pterophoridae > Emmelina > Emmelina monodactyla. The sequence goes on along the minus strand of OU745304.1, from coordinate 4,504,792 downwards.
TACAATGGTTAATTGCCCTAGTCCGTGAATTTAGAGTAGAAGAGTGAAAGGCTTTACTAGAAATACTCAAATCAGTTATTACAATCTCCATATGGTCCTTAAACATAGTTTCGTATCTCGATAATCAGAATTTAAAAAAAATCTACCGACTTCCCGTAACTTTTTTATTTAGTTACATACCAAAATGAGTTATCCTGAAGTGTCGTTTAGGTTACAAAAGACTGCAGACGTTATCGATAAAGCATCCATCGAATTTCGAATAATTTAGGGTTAATCGATTCACCGTCAAAAGTTTAGCTCTCGTGAGATTCGATTAGTGATGAGACGGAGTAACGGTCACTTTTCTAACGGATGCTGTGGAGGGGCATTCGAATTTTGTGGCTCTCTGCGTATGCGCCGGTAAGAAAGGAGGGCGTGATAGCCATGAGAATTACAAATGAGTAAGGAGAAGGCGCGAATGGGTTACAAGGCAGTTATCGCGGTACGATGTACCATTCAATGACTGTCAGTCTTATTAGTTCTAAGTAATTAGGTGTTTAATAAACATTTGCAAAACCTATAAAACCCTACAAAGTCGCAAAACCTTTTAACTCTTAAGCTTTTACCGTTATATTGCTGCATCGCATAATAATTCCGAAACATTCTGTTATCTTTAAAATCTCAAGCAATTAAGGAGAACTATCAAATATTTGGTAATTAAGTTAAATATCTTAATTTGAGTCACTTCAACGCAGGTATGCACATAATGAGACAATAAGTAAGGCTCAAATTAATTGACGACTTTTAGCCTTCCTGCTTTTTATTTCGACATAACCCTTAAATACCATAGTTCGTTAACCCATAAATTAATGAATTTTTATAAATGAATTATGAAAAAGAGTCGACTCATCATTTATTATAAGAAATCAGTGCATATTGTTACACTAGCTGGTGCCCGCGAACTTCGTTTCGCCAACTTAGAAGAAGAAAATAAGTCTATTCAAGTAATTGTGGCACCTTACACACTAAAATACAATAGGTACTTACCACAGAGCTGTCAAGTGCGGCGCAGCTGGCGCGCGTGGTTTTTCTTTGCTCTGTGGTACTTACGTAATAATAATTATATCAAAAGTAGATAGAAAAAAAACAGAGTATGTAAGTAATTACATTTCAGTGTGCAATGCAACACAACACGCGTCTTAAGTTCAAAATTACGTTCCATATCTAAAAGATTCGTCACGATAATTATTTTAAAAATCAAAATAGGTAGGTATGTTGGTTTAGCCTATAACGAATTAACTTTGTCTACGGGGTTTGATTCACATTAGTGATAGTGTAATGAGTAGCAAACACCTGTGAAAGTGTACAGTGATTGAAGAATTCAATAAAAAGCATAGCCACTTGCCGGGCTGCTTTCCAAGAAGTCACAACAATCTGCAGTTTCATTACTATCGTGTTACTGTGGGTGGATTATAGATAGGAAAATCTCCTATCCAACACTGTTCAATATGAAAATGTACAAGAAAATAAAGAAAGAATAAGAAATGAGAAACATGTTTAGGCTGATGACCCAGATGTCAATGCCTTAATTTAATAAAAAAAAAATGTCTACGCATGCGCAATGGATGGAGATGAAGTAAGATGGAAGCAAGAAGGACGGAAGGAATGCACATGTTTTATTCCTTTCATTTTTCGTAATATTGTTATGGTTTTTTGGATGTTTGTGTGTATTATCATTATTTATCTTAGAAAATTATAGAATTTATATTATTATTAGATTAGATAAGATATTAGATAGATTAATATTATAATTATGTTGGTACTTTTTCAAATCTCGGTTTCAGTGTAGTTTGCACATCATACTACCACGCACCCCTATGAAATTCACGTGCAAACGTATTTGAAGTTTTTGCCAACCCCCCCCCCCCTTTTAGGGGTTGTTTTTTTTACCCTATAACCTGGTCCATAATTTTCTCTACATAATAGTAAAAGTTTCATCAAAATCCGTCCAGCCGTTTTTGCGTGATGCTCAGCCAAATAAACAGATAAACAGACAAACAGATAAACAGACAAAAATTCTAAAAACTATTGGAACGTGTTCTGTTATCAATTTTAAGTATCCCCAATAAAAAAAAATTCGAATATCTTTTATGTACAGACTTTCCATCCTCTTCAGCTTTATTATATGTATAGATAATATTTCTATGTATATTAACAGAGGCACTTATACGGCATTTATGTCTTTACATCATTTATTTTTATTATGTCAAACATTATTTTTATCTTGGAGTTGGACACATGTCATCAATTGCGCGAAAAGATCAGATAAGACGCTGATAGAGCTCGATAGTGCTCATCTTGATGCCTTATCGATAACCAAATCGACATTCTATCGAAACTGTGGTTAATTTACTCTATTAAATAAAACAAATGATTATTTAGTTATGTTGCTATTTCGGTATTCATAATGTGTATTCATTATTAATGAAACTGAGCGTTCACTCTAGTGACGGTATGACTGTATAAAAATTAGATCGCATTAATATTGGTGATTTATAAAAACTTTCGAATCAAAGGATCGTACAGAAAAGGCTATGTTTGAAGTTCTTGTTCAGCCCTTCTCGGAACTGGTGGCCGAGCAGGATTTAAACCGCGCCCTTCACTTGGTGATGACACACTTACCAGGAATCTATTCCGCAGCTGTAAGGACTAAAGTAATGAGGACTATTACTAAATAGTTTACATATTACACCTTATTGCTTTACCTGAGTTTGTGTACCTATTTGAAAGCAGAAATTATCATCACGTGACAAAAAACTAAAGATAGCCGTTCCTGGGTTAAATAATAATGTAATTATAAGTTGTGGTTCAACTGTTACCTTATTCAGAGCTAACATTTCCTAAACAACATCCTAAAAGATAAACAGGAAAAACAACACGATAATATTGATATTATTTTCATATTGTAGAACCTTGCATTACAAATATATCTTTCTTTTTGTTATTTAAAATACTATCTCTTTGGTTAACAAAGGAATCCAGCCGCCTGGGAACATTAGACAAGCCAACTGTGTTATGGGAAAAATTAACTTGTATTACAATATTGCACTGAAACAACAGTAGATTTAAAAACTAGTAGACAATGCTTTGACTGTCTAATCGGAGTAAGTATATTATTATGGATGCAGGTATCCGCCTGCTTTCTAAACAGAGCGCCTGCAAAAATAATATCTATTGGTTTTATGATGCAGTCTTCTAAGTTGGAAACAAATTATTCATTTTTACTGCAACTTTTTTTCTGTTATTTTATACGTTGTTAAAAGATCGCAAATTATTTATCTATTGTTTAGCGAGTGTTATATATCAACAAATTATAAGCAGTCCTGTTACCTACAGTTTAACGAGCTAAAACAATTTAGTCAAAACAAAACGCAACAGACATAATACTTCAACAATCGGCTATTATTTAAAAAACGTTAACGATGTATGAATTAAATATCTTACTACCTGTATTTATTGATCGCTTCTGAAGTCATTTGCAATAAAAACATGCGTATTTACAAACAACCGACAGGATAAACAATTTTCAGTTTACTAACGCAACGATTAAAATGCAATACATTCTGAGTCGAACGTTATTTTATATGTAGAGAATGTCCGTGAGGTGGACGTACATTTCATTTCACTGGTGTTATTGCATGCTTTGAGATATCTAAGTATCTAACAGTACAAAGCGAAAATTGGACGTCCAAATCGAGTCAATGAACCGTCGACTCACCGTTAGACGCACCGGCCACCAGGAAGACCCTTTGCCTTTCTGTTGCAACACCACTTTTAAAAAATAACTCCGGTTCTCTATTCAAAATGGCCGGCGATCGAATTTAAAAAGTTGTAGGAGTTAAATTTGAATACCACGCAACCTATAAGCATGTGGAACGCATTGAAGTCAAGACGTTCGCGTTTTTGCCTTTGGTTGGTGGGTAGGTACCTACCGTGCATAATTTTTATTAAGTGCCGTACGGACATTTTTTTTTACAGCAGATAGATATTTACCCTAAGCACGATGTTAAATTTAATCTAATAAATTTATTTTAAAATACTATTGGGTACCTAAGGTTTTTAAAAACAGATAGATACTATCAGGCTTGAAAGTCGTGGAGATTTTATGATGCTTAAGAAAAAATGTACCTATATTTTCAAGTAAATAATGCGGATCTGTAGGGGCACAGAAAACATGTTTATTTTGGTCATTATGTACCATATTCGCTTATTACCATTAAATAATCCCGCCGAAATATGTTTGAACAATTAGGTAGTTTAACCGCAAAAGAACCTATTATTATTACTTCATTAGAAAGGATGTTTTCTCAGTTTAATATTTTTTACAGTTACACTTGTTCTGTCCGTTACAGCGATATGCATAGTCATTGAATGCTTCACGTACTGGGTCGAGCCGAGAGACGTTAACGTTAATAGATACAGCTATTAAATATAAATTTAATGTCCCAAGCTATTTCATACATTTGGCTATGGGCATGAAATTTTAAGAGCTTTGTCGTAGTTTAATCAAATCGAATAACTGCATTGCTCAGTAAGAGATATAAATAAAAAAATTTTTTGGTTAATACTTATTTATAACAAAAATTTTTATAAAACAACACTGGCAGTTTACATTACTATATTTCCCCCAAAGAAAAAAAAACGTCAAAAAGCTTTGCCGCCGTTTATGAAAACTAAAAAGCTGAAACTGAAAAAAGTGTTGCGCCATACAAACAAGGGCAGGCTAGTGGAAAGTGCTTTCAGCTGGTGAAAAGTAGGTCAGGTCTGTAAGGACTTCAGCTAACAGTGGCATCATGACCTAGGTCGCTGAAAGCCTAGCAGCTGCTGATCGATACAGAATTGAGGCCAGGTGAAACCCGCGCCATTTTAGGACTAAAGGATTGACAGCCCGCCAAAATACGTATAAATACAAACTATATTTATATTACCTTTACAAACTTAGTTACGTTGAAAAATATTATAATATAATAAGTATATGAATACATTTTTTATGTAATCCGAAGTAAGTACATACTTATAATTAAACTTAGGTTAAAGATAACATGAAAGATAGTGCTTATTTTTCAATTGGTTATTTTTATTAGTCGTTCAAAAATATTCGTAAAAAATTGAATAAGGAAAAAAAATATTAATCTGGAATGATGCAGTGTATTTAGGTCGGATTCTGTGTTACGACTGCGTGTATTGATAACATATTGATCGTCTGTACTGAACTGTGTGCAGGTAGGTACCTCCCTACTCGTTGTAGGTATGTAACATGAAGACTTGGATATGCTGCGCGTGTCTGTTGACAGTTAAATATAGTTTTTTGTACACAGATAACAATACCGGGAGAATAGATGCTATATTTCCTTTTATTCTGGAAATGACTCAGTTTAACAGTTTCAATAAAAATAAAAAATATTCCCTATAAAATATAGATAACTAGTATGTAAACATTCATATTATTTATTTATATGACCCAAAGGATTACATTTAAACCGAAGCTACCAATCGAATTATTGTTACAATTTTATGCAACAATGTTAATGAGCAGTATTTAAGTAAATGGTTAGTGAGACCCATAGATAATGACTTTAAGTTCTAATTGTTTAAATAATTCAATGTAATACTTATATTAGGAGTACGTAGAATCATAATGCTGATTATGAAGTTATTAACTGCAGCAGGCAAACGATTATAGATCGTGGATTTAACTTTTCTAGACGACGCATGTTTCCAAGAAAAGTTTTCCCGGGATTGCATTGGTGTCATCCAGGACATGCACAATGGTGCGCGTTTTCCACGCGCAGTATAACTTTCTAACCCTATGCGCAGCGTGGCGGCAGGGAGGGGCGCGCGCGCACACGGAGAGAGGGTACCGACCTCATTGCCCATTGCCACTCCTCCCGCCGAGGCGGCAGGCCATTTTTATTAAAAACACTTCCGACTAACAGAAACGCGCGTGAACATTTTCTTTCAATCCGGACGTGAAAACCTACGAACAGTCAACCAGTTCTTACAACAACAAAAATTTTATGACAGTAAAACAAATAACAGAAAGTGCTCAAAAGTGTGTTTCATGAAATAAAATTCAAGTGCGCCCCGTAATCTATTTTCCGTGTGAACTCGGGTGCGTTCGGTTGCGAAAAGTGGCGGTGTTCGGCAATCTCCGGAGAGCGGCCGGCGCAAGGAGGGCGTCCTGCCAACCCCCCCGCGCGACAGAGACGACCGACCCCGCGACATGGCGACAAACATTCACTGATGTTTTCACACGGAAAACTCATCCCTCCAACACACACTATGTAAAGGTATGTCAAATAAAAGTTACTGTAGCAACATCTATTTTAAAAGTTGTTTAATGAATTTAGCGTGCGTTTGAAGTATTTGTATCAATTGTAGAGTCGGTATTAAAAGTAGAAAGCCCCGTAGCTCGTGTCTTTTTGTATCAGATGTGATGTTCCTTTTAATCACGTGTTCGATAATAATAATAATGTCGATATAAATATGATGACATGGTATATTTACAAAAATTGGATACACTTTTATACGATTTTTGAAATGTAGAGCAAGAAAACAAAGTTATGATTATTTGACGTTTAAATCTCGGATTATTTATTTTGTACTTAAATAGGAATAATTGTGTGATAATTAAATTAATAGTGCCGTTTAATCAAGTGGGTATAATCTAGCAAAGTTATCTAGTGCAGATAAAGTAGGCATATGAAAGCCACTGAAATAGAGGGTTGTTAGTGAGCAGGAGTGCGAATCAATAGTTTTCAATAAATCAATATTTTTCCGTGCACCCTGCGCTGAATATATCCAGTGCCGCCATTTCAATGATGACGGAGTATTTTTTGTGAGATATTCGAGTCGCTCGGTCGCGGGTCGGGGCGCGCGGGGTGCGGCGCGGGGTGGCGGCGGGGGTGGGGCCGCGGGGTGCGCGGGTGGGGGCGCGGGCGGCGCGGGGCGGCGTGGCGCTCAGTCGTCGGGCGACCGGGGTGCGACGCGAACGCGCACGTATACTATGGCGGAAGGGCTGATCCTCACTCCCATAAAAGGGTCGAGTTGACTGTGATGCTGATCCGTGCGGTACGTCTACCATACTAAGTGAAGTGCCTCCATTACCTACCCATCCGTGCTATCTCTCGCTATCGGTCGATTTAATGAAAATAACGTAGGTAATAATGCCATTGTGATGACGTAATATAACGCGCTCGACTGGGTGCGTAGTAATAATCTGAGCGCTCGTTTATACGCGATAACGCTGTGGTCAGCATCTGTGGATGTGGAATGGATTATTCGAGTTTTCGGGGTCGGAACGGTAAAATTTTCCAATAGGATTCTTATACGAATTTTGGTTGTTTTAAACGTGGAATAAAGGTAGGTGTTTGTGTGTCGAAGTCATAAACTGTGTGATTTAGTTGAGCACGAAGTAACACCGCGTATTATGCAGCGCAGTATTATGTTGGTAGGCGAGTAGGTACGTACCTGTGTAGATTATAGGTTTGTTTTGTACTGCAGTGCGCTCGCTCGATGCACAGGCTCGCCGCGCCACCGACGCCCTCGATTTTTTTAACCTTGATTCACAATGTAGCCACTGGATTCATTCATACCTTGTGAAGACACATATTATTTGTACATAAATACACGGCACGTTCATGCGATTATTTCAACGTCAAAATATTTGTGTATAGGTACTGAACTAGGCGCCTACTTAGAGTTATTTAGAGCTCAACGTTCCTGGCCAATGCGGTATAGGGTTGTAAGGTTAATCAGTGATTACATTACATACCCACTCGTTAATTAATGCAGTATTAATTTATATATAGGTACGATGAGTAGTTAAATAATTAAGGTGAATGGGAAAATTATATCTACATGTATTTATTTGATTACATAGTGGTTAACAGTATATTAAAAATTAATAACAACAACTTTGCCATTAATCGATTGTTTTTAGAAATAATCTATCCATTCTTGTTTCATTCTAGACATTAAAAAAAGTTGTTTATGTTTGTAAATAATTTAAAATAATTATTTGTTCATGTTAGTACTTGGGTAGATTTATTAATATTATGTAAACAATCAGTTATTTTTATTATTTTTTCATTTCAATTTCCTTCCTGCAAACTCAATTTACAGAAAATGTTACAGTTTTCCATACAAATATTTGTGAACACCAAATTGTCTTCCTACTAAACTATAGCTAAAATGTTATAGGCTTATACAGGGTGTCCAGGAAACAATGGATAAGCTCTGAAGGGCTAATAGTAGAACTAAAGGCAAGCCTAAAAAATAATTGATAAAAAGTATAACCCTTACACTGCTAGAAATATGGCGCTTTAAAAAAAAACTTCATATTTTTTTGACTGTGTTCATATTTTTACTCGTAACGAGGTCAAATCACTTAATAACATCATTATTTCTGTGCTAAAATAATTAACATTAACCGCATCAGTGAATAACTATCAAATAAAATAGCTAACTAAAGTATTTTTCTCAAAAAATTATGTTAAACTTTTGATTTGTGTAAAATTTCTGAAGAAATATTTTTGATGCGCAACTTTGAACAGCTCTGGTGTAAAAAAATTATATGAAAGTAACAGTGACCAATGATTTCAAAATATTCCTGGTTTAATAACGTTTTTAAAAAGATGTAATATGTCGTTATTGTAATGAAAAAAGATTGAACTAATGGTATTAGTGTGTAAAATGGGATAATTATTTAGATCTAGCAAAATTAAAAAAATACAATAAAACTAAAGAAATATGATTTTCAATTGACATTAATTGCAAACCCATTGGAATAATTGAGAGTAACTGTTCAAATTGTCTGTCCCCATCCTGATGCAGACCCTGCATCTACGAATAAAGGATCTTCAAAGAAATCAACTTAACAGGAGAAAGTGATCCAAAATCTTCATAATGACTTACCCAATTTATTGATAGACGTGTCCGAAGAGCTTCGCGACACATATTGGCTTCAAAATGAAGGCTGTCTAGCACACTATGCTATTGCATTATGTGCATACTTGACGAAACCTACCCTAACAGGTAGGTAGGCCGCCTAAACCTAAACGCTTTAGACTTTTTACTGGGGGTATTTTAAGGAAGAGTTTTACCAGCAACCAGTAACTTCATTAGAAGATCTACGAGCTCGTGTTCAGGCCGCTGCAATCAATGATCGACGACACGCGCGATTTTTTTTATGAGCCTTTATTTGTAGTTGTAGGGCCTGCATCAGGATGGGGACAGACAATTTGAACAGTTGCTCTCAATTATTCTAATGTTTTTGCAATTAATATCAGTTGAAAATCATATTTCTTTAGTTTTATTGTATTTTTTTAATTTTGCTAGATCTAAATAATTATCCCATTTTACACACTAATACCATTAGTTCAATCTTTTTTCATTACAATAACGACATATTACATCTTTTTAAAAACGTTATTAAACCAGGAATATTTTGAAATCATTGGTCACTGTTACTTTCATATAATTTTTTTACACCAGAGCTGTTCAAAGTTGCGCATCAAAAATATTTCTTCAGAAATTTTACACAAATCAAAAGTTTAACATAATTTTTTGAGAAAAATACTTTAGTTAGCTATTTTATTTGATAGTTATTCACTGATGCGGTTAATGTTAATTATTTTAGCACAGAAATAATGATGTTATTAAGTGATTTGACCTCGTTACGAGTAAAAATATGAACACAGTCAAAAAAATATGAAGTTTTTTTTTAAAGCGCCATATTTCTAGCAGTGTAAGGGTTATACTTTTTATCAATTATTTTTTAGGCTTGCCTTTAGTTCTACTATTAGCCCTTCAGAGCTTATCCATTGTTTCCTGGACACCCGGTATAACGTCTACCGGTTAAATATGTAGGACATTTATAGTTACTATCAAATTTTATCGGTAGGTTTTACAACAATGAGTTTAATTTAAGATGATAATGAGCGTTATGTGTCCTTCCCATATGCGCAAGCGCAATATCTGTGCCAAATTTCAGAACATCCCTTTTGCTAATGGAATGTTATTTCCTTCTTGCAGATCTCCCAACGCCCGTCATACAAGATGCACTAGTACTATGAGACAATATACATTTTAAATGGCTTATAAAGAATAAACATTATATCTATTGTTGACATTTTGTTGTATTGTTCATAGAACATGAGAGATCTTATGTATTATACATCATTGACAAGTTGTTGATAGTTATAAGAAAGTAAAGAGTTCTCTACTGAGGAAAGAAAAAAAAGAAAGATGGCGACGCAAAGATTTTGCTTGCGGTGGAACAACCACCAGTCGAACATGTTGTCTGTGTTCGACCAACTGCTGCACGCGGAGACGTTCACAGACGTCACGTTGGCCGTCGACGGACAACTGCTCAAAGCACACAAGATGGTCTTGTCCGCCTGCAGCCCGTACTTCCAGGCGTTGTTTGTCAACCACCAAGAAAAACATCCCATCGTCATACTAAAAGACGTCCCCTACGCCGATATGAAAAGCCTACTAGACTTCATGTACAGAGGTGAAGTCAGCGTCGATCAAGAAAGATTGACCGCCTTCTTAAAAGTTGCTGAAAGCTTAAGAATAAAAGGTCTCACAGAAGTAAACGAAGAAAAATGTGATATACCAACACTAAATTCTCTCATTCAGCAACAGACTAGTGCATCTGGGCCGACGCCTCCGCCCCAACTCCATAGAATACACCCAGTAAACACGTACCACAAAAGGCCAGCATCAGGAATGCCAACCGGCGGAGCACCCCCAAATTTACTTATGCCTCTATTAGGCAATGCTCTCATGCAACCAAAACGGAAACGAGGGCGACCACGGAAACTGAGTGGAAGTTCTAGCGATGCCTTGAATACTGCTGCTAGTCCACCCGGAGAATTTACACCTGAGTCTGCAGCACACGGAACAAACCAGCCTCTAAGAGGCGACCAGTTAATAAGAGGATCTCCAGAGTTGTTGGAAGTTAAAATGTCAATGGACGGCTTCGGAACTGAGGATGGAGCGACGTCTGGTGGAGAGGACGGCGGGGAGGCTCTGCTGATCGACGAGGGCGAAGACGCCCAGTCCGCGGACGCCGCCGGCAAAGACTCCGACCCAGCAGGTATGTCATTCTCCTTTAGAGTAGATTGGATAGTCAGTAATCAAATTTATTACAAACAAATCTTTTGCACCACACGATTAGAAAAGAAAAAAACGCGTTGAAGCACCTATTATTCCAAAAAAATAACAGAAAAAGAATTTATCTGGCTTGTCTATTGTAAATATATTTTATAATTTTCCTTTCCATGAACCTAACATTTTAGAAATAGATCGAATTCCAAATAAATAAAGGGAAAAGCTAATGGGATATAAGCTTTGATGTTAGGATGTCGAAGTTTCGGTGAATAAAGTGAAGTGTAATTATGACGATTTAGGATCTATATTATTATATTTAAAGTTTTATGAGAAGGGGTAAGTGATTATCAATCAAATTTATTTTTGATGTAATCCAAATAACTGATGCTTTTCTTCTGTAAACCAACATTAAGACTATTGCTTGCTTAACTGCTTTGGGGAGAGCTATTAGAGGAATGGCCAGGGGCAAACTCGGTATGGTAATGGATAAGATACTTATTTCTTTCTTTAACTTCGTCGATAAATCACAAACATGTAACACGAGAAACGGGAAAACAAACAAGGCTTATTCCCAATAGCTTTCCTTCACAAAAGCAATTGGAAATATTTTAATACAGTCATTGTATTCTTATTACCTACATCAATTTAACTTTTCAATTAATATCAGTTTCAATGTAAAATATTTCCAATAATGAAATTCATAGATCCCTTTTTTATCTGTTCATCCATATTTGACACAGAGAGTGAGACCTGAAATCGTAAATTTCAGATCCCGATAAAAGGCCAAAAGACGAAAAGCAGCAAAATTTTTCATCGAACGGGCCGGTGTTATCAAATGAAAATGGAACCATAAAACAAGAACCTACCACTGACGTTACCGACGGTTATAACGAGCCCATAGAATACAAATACGACCCCAACAGGAGTCGCGAAAACTCCAACTCGCGAGACGAATTCGTCAAAGATACCGACGATAAAAGACTAGGTCGTAGTTTAAAGCCAAAGAATAGTAAAAAAGTACTTCCTCAAATGTCAAAAATTAGAGCACGAAACTTATTCAATCAACTGTCAGGTCTCGCTAATCTAAACCCTGCAATCAACAGTTTCGACAAATTCCCACCAGAGACTGTTCTTATGCCCGCACTTGCCACTCAACTGTTCGCGGCCGAGTTAGAACAAAATAATTTTAACAACGAGGTGACTGATCTATCCCAAACCAATTGGGAACATCGTATATTCTCCTCCCCTATAAGAAAAAATAATTTAGGAAACGTGGGTAACTACCACGAAGAAAACAACGAGTCGGTCAGGGACTTCTGCATCAAAGAAGGCGAAAACATCTTCCGATGCAAGATCTGTGCAAGAGTGTACACTCATATAAGTAATTTCTGTCGACATTACGTCACTTCTCATAAAAAGGACGTCAAAGTTTTCCCCTGTCCTATCTGTTTCAAAGAATTCACTCGTAAAGATAACATGATAGCGCATCTGAAAATAATACACAAAAATACACCGAACGCAAACGAGCAAACTGCGAAACAAGAATCATAATTTATACTAACAGTTGTTAACAAGTTCAGATCTGATAGTGGATTTTGGGTACCTAATGATGGAAACTGTGATTGTCAATAAAGATGATTGAATAAAGATTCGAGCTCTTAACATAATCCACATCTTTGTTGCTATTATGAGTCGTTGTTTGTTATACCTAATTGTCTATTTATTTGTGTAGTACCATAGTTTGTTTCTCAGAGTGCTACTTCATAGAGATTTTATACATCTTTTGATTTACTTGTTATTTTGCACTTACTTGTTACTTAATTTTATTACTTACAAATATTTCAGGGTACAAAGTAACTACTTATGGTGATCGTTAATTCATTATGTAGTGTGTTTTCTGTTTGTGCTAATTATTGTCTATAATTGTAATTCTCATTGAACTGAATTAGTTAGTTATAGAGGCACTTAAAGGAGTGTTAACGGCAAAGCCTTCTCTCAAAAGATGAATATATTTTTAATGAGTTGATAGGAAAAGAGGCTTAAAATATTTATTCATTTGAGTCCTGAAACGAAGCTATTAGTAGCAAAGGCTATTATTGTTTTAGTCGTAGTATAAAATTTGCATTTTCATTACTTGCCTTATTAGTGATTTTAGTTGTAAATGATGATTAGGTTTTCTGAAGTAAAACTTAACACAGGCTATGATTTTATTGATTAGGTAGAAAAATCGTTAAGAGTAATTTATTGATAGTTTATAATTGTTGAAATATTCGGTTGTAAAGTTATATAGCGACACGTTGTATAAAATAAAATTTCACACATCTAATAAAGTAAAAGCAATAGATGAATGTAGAATCCGTTTTATCCGCGTATTTTAGTAGCATAGAAAACTTTCAGTTCCTGATTTTAAGCTGAGCCCCAAAACAACAGAATAATTATATAGTTTTTCTTAATATATTAGTTACTTATTTATTTAGATTTACTATAGACGTTACACTGTATACCAGTTCATTTTACAAGTAGATTGTGGAAGAAAAAAACATTTACGGTCTCGAAATATTACGATAAATAAAAGTTATATCTAACTTATAAAGAGGATAAAATAATGAAAAATCTATCTATAAATTATAAATCGTTTTAAATGTTGACGTGTAAAATGTATATAAACAACATTTTTGTTGTTAAAGTGATCTTAGCAAGGTGCTTTGAAAGATGTTATATAAATACTGGAATCATGAGATGATTTGTAAATTCTATTTTAGTAGAGTCAAATTGCCTTATAAAGTAAGGAATGTACTTATATAAACTTTAGTTAAATTAGAAGCAAAAGTAGTCTTCCATTGTAATTATAGCGACACAATTCCGTAACTCGAATTACATATAAAGTACTTATGTCTAAAGATGATTCATCACGGATGATATGATTTCAATAGTTAGGTACTTCAAAATAAAATAATGTTGGGAACCCCTTCTAAATTTAAAGTTTTCAAAACTGTTGAAACGTAGGTCCAGGGAACGCTTGCCTATTAGTGTGCCTTTTACTTATTATATTTATATATTGATAAGTTAACATTTATCGACTATTAGATGACTAAGAAATTTCAAAGAATGTTATGTATGGCTATTATTTATTTTATTCAGAGTTTACAATCTACTTTAAGCTTTCTTAGGATTATTATAAACCATTAGGCCCAAGTAGTTAAAAGTATATTGTTATAAATTATTATATTATAGTAAGAATATCATCATCTCATGTTTCCGTTTCTAATTGAAAATTTTGACATCGGACATGTCTATGAAACACTTATTTTGTTATGAAATCCATCTCTCCAAAAGTTCGTTCGTTTGAGGCACAAAAGGGTCTCAGTAACATTTACTGTAAGACTGTCAAATTCTGAAAAATACGAATTTATTGTACCTATCTTTCGAAAACTTTACATTCAATTAAACTCGGACAGAGATAGGCACTTAAACTTTAGAGGTACCTACATTATTGAAATTCGGCTATTGTAACTTAAATCTTAAAATCTTGGGAGTCAATTTAGCTAGTGCCTAAAACTTAACCCGTCAATCCAACGTCAATATATAAAAAATATATATATAAACTATCGGAAACGTATAATTTCTTGTCTAAAATATTTCAAAAGTTTTTGTTTTATATTTATTGAAGTGTCAAATGAAAAGTATATATTTTAATGTTTATATCATCAATTGGTGCTAAATTATACTTAAGAATGGTTACATTTAATGTAACGGAAAAATTATTATCCCTTTTAATGTTACTTGTTATATATTGTTTATTTTTTGTTTTTTTTTCAATCAAAATATATATTTATCATGAGGTGAGCAAACTTATGTGAATATTGGTTATCCGGTATAAAACTGATATAGTGCAATTTCAATATTGATGACAGAAAATATTCTGCTTATTATTGTAAATACTTAAATAGAACAAGATATAGGAGTGATATTTCATTGATCACAATCAGAATTTGTAATAAATACATAATTTATCTTTACTCACAAATACCAGTTCAGAACATATAGGACTACGTTAGAGTTTTTGGATATAGAACTTTTCATACATTAAAACAGTAATAATATTTATAAACATTTAAACTTTTATGTTCTATTGGCTAAAGTCCCATTTTATAATAATAAGAATAATGGTTTAAGAGGTATTCAATCCATACATCAATTAAATTTTTCTTTTATTAACAGTAGACATGAATTATAAAGTGTTTCAATATTGTTAACTATTAGATATCTATGTAATATATTTTGCACTCGTATTTAGTTGAAGTAAACTAAGCCTTTAGCCAAATGTACTTTTCAGAATTGTGTTATCTGCACATAGACCATAGCAAAATGCAAAGAAATATTATATTTAGGAAAATAAGTAGTTTCAAGGGTTGAACTGTAGTATTGTTTCTCTAACCAAGAATATGTCGGTACACAATATGGTGTTACTATTTTTAGATCATTTAAAGAGAATAATAAACGTTAAAACTAAATCAAACTTTTAATCCATTTTTGTTTTGTTTAAATGTTTACTTTTGTTTTGTATTGTTTGTTTTATCCTTTGATATAATATCTGTATGTAACGGAAACTTGATTGTGATTTTACTGTGCAACTGTTCATTGTTAATTTTAGATCGTTTTAGTTTTACGAGTAAAGGATCGCATTTTGAAACTAAGTATAAGAACTTTTACCTATATGTACCATCCTAATTATTGAAACCTTCAACAATCTTTAGTGATTTAATATCAGTTAATGTCGTTCTAAAACCACCTTGCAAATTATCGGAAAACATTATATTTTGCCTTGCGTAAACTAGTTCGAGAGCGCGAATGTGAAAATCTTAACAAAGTGCTACAGAGTAGTCCCAATACTACTTAACAATGTTATATATCTAAACTTAGATGCAAAGTAACAACACGGGTTATTAGTAAAGAATAGTTTAAAAATTAAGTTATTTATTTTAATGTAGACATAGTGTTGTTAACAAAAGCGTGAATTTTCTTGTATATCGTAGAGGTGTAGTCAGGGAGTCGACATCGAGATGTACACAGGTATGTTTTATGATATTACTCACCTGTAAAAAAGAGGTATAGTGCTAGAGATGTTCGCTTTCTATGTTGCTCAACTTTATTTTTGTTGAACATCGCGTTTGGTCCAGTACAAATTGTTGCTTTTGTATCTTATTACACGTTTTCTTTTGCAATATTGAGAATTTATGAGGCTAATGTAATTTAAATTTATCACTTTATTTTCTTTTCGTAGTTCCTTGTTTTAGCTTAATCAGTTATCTGTTGACCTTTGTACGGAGTTTTATTTTTATCCGAAACCCACCTTTGTGATCTTATGGCTAAGTAAACTGATGTTATTATTTTTTAAATAATTAATTACTTCTTAACTGAACTTGCCGGAATAGTTCCAAATGCAAACACTTGAGTCCTATTAAATGGTAGCAAATCTATTTTTCTTTTTTGTTATACATTTTTAATTTATTGATTAGAAAATACGGTTTATTTAGTTAATTTAAGATGGTTAGATTTGGTACGGATCATTTAATTATTTGAAATTTGTTTTTATTTACTGTAAGATTTGTGTCCTCGTTTTGCACTGTAGTTGTATGGGAATTAGACACTGTAGAATTTATTGAAGCGGTTTATTTTAAATGTTTTAATTATTTTGGAAATATTCTCTTTATTTACGTCCAAAATTTCACTTCGTGAACAAGTTTGTTGGCATTATCGAAATTCTTCTATAGATCATGACATGATTGTATGCAGTGGTGCTAATTTGATGGATACGATGTGAAGACGTAAAAACATACAACGACAAACTAGTTCTAGGAGTAAATTTTCCATTACCTATTAGTGATTTCATTTATTTCGTTTTTTGTTTTGTTCAATCATCATGGTGTAATTTTATTGTCTATAAATTTTGAACAAATAAAAGCTAATATATTTTATTTCTTTTTGTTTTAATTGTACCTTATTTTCCTTTTTTTATAGTGCACACGTCATTTTGTCGACATTTGTCCTCGTTCTCGTGTTCTACATTAGTTAATTTATTTTTTCAGAGCGTGAGACACCAGATCCTGAGAACCAAGGAGGGAAAATCCGTGTGAACCCGGCGACGCAGAATGCTTCTACATCCAACGATTACCAGAACGATTCCATCAACAACAATACGGCTCAGTCGGGGGGGAACTCCCGGTCTGGCGTGCGGAGGCGGTTCAGCAGGCGACGAGCCAACTCCACCTCCAACGACCCAGCAGAACAACTCACCGAGATGTCCGTCCGCGGACTCAACCTCTTCCGATACGCCTCCGTCACCGAAGGAGTATACCATTGTAAAGAATGCGCAAAAGAACACATACAGAAAACGTTCAAAAACAAGTATTCATTCCAGAGACACGCGTTCCTCTATCATGAAGGGCAACAAAGAAAAGTATTCCCGTGTCCAGTTTGCTGTAAGGAGTTCTCTCGGCCGGACAAAATGAAGAACCATATGAAGACGACGCACGACTGCTACGTGCCTAAAGATTGTGTGTATGCGCCGAACGCGTTTTTCATGTTATCGGGAATGGAAGGGCCTCTGCCACCGGCGATGAAGATGGAGTCAATGGGTTCGGGATCGCCTCAGGGATCCACTCCCGCGCACTCCTCACCTGACCACGCGCAAGTATGAGCTGAGCTTGCACAACAGACTACGCGTTTGAAAAAAGTGCCTTAGATTTACACAGTGGTTTCGAAGGTATTAAGTTTTATATCTCCGATATATACGTGTTGACTTTTATATTTTTGGAGTATAAGATACGACCGTAACTTTTATATTCACTTTACACATTTATATCTATATATTTCCATACTGTTATGCATTTAATATCTAACTTTGTTACATGAAGCTCATAATGTTAAATGTTGGAAATTATGGTTGTGCAAATATTAGACAATAATAGATACAGTAAAAATATTATTATATGAGAAAGGCCAGTTATACAAGTTGTTTGTATGTTATATACAATATATGGCATTATCCTTAATAAGTCTGATATGTGCCTTTTCAAACCTGTCTAAAGAATAGATTTCTCATTAAGACCAAAGACTTTCCGAAACGCAGTTCCGAAATAAAATATATGATAAACAAATACGCCATATTAAATAGCTTGTTTCAAATAAAATTCTGGCCTATATATTCTTGTTATTGCACATTATAAACAGAAAAATTTAAATACAAATAACTACCTACGTTATAAAGACTTGATATATTGCTAGATTTATGGAAGTTTAAAATATATTGATAGTATTTTGTTAGATCTATACCTTGTCTTTTGCGATGTTAAAAATAATAATTTAGAATAGAAAGAATTTGTGAATTTTATATGAAAGTTATATAGTGCCATAGCGCAAAAGTTTATACTATTGTATATAGATGATAATGATTTTCCATTATATTTCTCTTTAGAATAGGAGTAGTTCTTAGATTTATCTAAGATCCAACGACAATCAGCAGTTCTTCCATTGATAAGAGAAATACTAAATGATTTTGACAACTAAAGTCACCAAGGAGTTTCAAAATGTAACAACTTTTATAATAAAAAAAGCTAATATAAGTATTTGATCGTCTAATATGTGATCAGTTTTTTTTAAACTCCTTGGTGACTTTAGTTATTTAATTAGAGTGTAAAATACTAATCCGCAAGTTTAAAAGTTTAAGTTTGAGTTTAAAAAAATAAAAAATATACCATATAAGTTTTTTAACGTTTAGATTTAAAGTTTTAGTATAACTGTTATAGATTATATAACAAATTCACCTTACTTAAAAGATTTTTGAGTTTCATAGTTTAAAGCACAACATTAAAGTACTATAGTTAATGTTAAGTTTATTTTACAGTTTTCATAAGTGATGTTAATGTATAAAGAGATAGTTTTAAAAATTAATATGTTTAGTTCTCGTTAAACAGAATAAAGATGCGTAGTTGTAAATGTTGCCGATGGGTATTACGGTAAAAGTCGTTAGATTTTTACGAGCGCCAGTCTTTCGCACAAATTTTGTATAGTTTATCTTTTGTATTATGTCGATTTCTTCAACTTTTTTCTACTGTGTCCTAGTTGATCGCATGTACGTTAAAATTTGAAATTGTGTAAACTATTGACAATGCGACAATAAATAAATTTAAGGTTTACATTCATTAATGTATTTGGTAAGACGCTGTCAAAATTCATATTAAACTGTCATTTTTTCGTGTAATTTTTTGAGGTTATGATTATGTTGCATTATCGTTAGTTCTCAACTATCCGTGGGGTCGGTTTTTCTTTTATTTTTTTGTAGTATTTTGTTTTGTGATATTAGTGCTAACTTAGTTGGCGTACATGTTCTTTGTTATTTTATTCTTATTTTCCTTTCCTTCATAACGTAAGCTGCAAGGCAGCGGTTTGTATATCATTGATAATGCCCTAATAGTATTACTAATACCTTTACATAAAACTATATTATCTATATACTGGGTATATGACGGAAAATGTAATGCACCGTTAGTATGCGAACAAATATATGAAAAAAATATTTTTGAGATACCTATATCTTTTGCGACAGATTGATTAGGTACTTAATTTTTCTGAACCTTGCATTGATTAAGAAAAAAATGTATAATATACGAAATTTTAATAATCTGCTTAACATTATGTTGCCTTAAGAAAAATAACATAAAGTTTAAAACTTATTCAGTAATTATTTCAAAAATATTTACGTGCATTGTTAGTACCTATCCCATAACAGTATGGGTGGGTACAATTTCATTTAAGTATATCATAGATTTTTATAATTTTAATCTTTTAGATTTATATATTGTATGTAACTACACAAAATAAAGTGCAATTTCTTAACAAATTTATCTAACGCCGTTTGTTTATTTAATAATGATTTTTGTTTTTGTTTTCAGTCTTTTTTTCTTTTTTTTACTTAACAGATTTTTATTAATCGTTTTTACGTTAGATGGCGTAAATGGTTTTAATTTGATTGGTAGGTATTTCTGAGTATTAGTATCACAAAAGCATAAGTTCTTTTATTAGTGAATCTCAACATTTTTTACAATTCATACAAACTCTAACGCACATTGTTATAGTTTTAAAGAATTCCAAGTTTCTTATTCTACTTTATAGTTTTATAAGTTTTAACTCCACAAATTCTTATAAGATTTTAAACTAATGCAAAAATATATTATCATGCAGTTGTGAGAGCTTTAACTGAAACATACGAGGACGAATGAAGGTGATTATTAGAAAATCTAGATTAAAAGTACCAACGTATTGTATAATTAATGTAAAGATTATGTTCACTTATAAATAATCCAAATACATAAATAATAAAGAAAGATATATTACTAAAATAAGTGTTTTTATGCTTTAACTATTGTGTTAAAAAGTACCGCAGGATAAGAACATATTTTTGATGTTAAATGCTTAAGTTTATTATTATACTAGTGGCCGTGCGCGACTCCGTTCACGTGAAAGTAGGTTTCCCGTTCACCCGTTTTCCCAACATTTCCCTTCACTGCTCTGCTCCTATTGATTGTAGCGTGATGAAAAGTACCTACCTTTGCTATGATCAGCTTAGGAGTATGAAAAATATTTGTTGCAAATTTAGTTAAAATCCGTCGAGTAGTTTTTGTTTCTATAACGGTTATACAGATGGACAGGGACAGACAACAATTTTACTGACTGCATTTTAGGCATCAGTATCGATCCCTAATCACCCCTTGATAGTTATTTTGGAAATATATTTTACGTACAGAATGGACCTCTCTACAGATTTATTATAAGTACCTATAGATAAGTGGCAGTTTAATTGGCTTTATAAATAGACTGATGTGTGACTCAATTTATAAAGCGTTAAAGTGTAATCACTTAAATTTAGGTATGTTGCGACAATTTACGTTTAAAGATATTTTATACTCACAGCATGCGTCACTGTGCAGTATGGAAGACTATTATTCTTCCAATGAATAAATATATATTAATTAATAACTAGACTTAGGTCCAAACTGGCGTAAGTGCCTAACTCACTGAAAACTCTACTTTCTATAAGTGAAAGATTTTTAAATCGGTTCATTAACTTCAGTAGTATCGAAGGTAGTTAATACCCGACTATACCAACTTTATCTCTATTATATTAGTTTGTACCGGTAAAGCTCACGTAAATACGCAATAAAATATCGATATGATTGAAGTCTAACAATTCCACCACTAAATTTGGAGCATAGTTTGACGCGTGTGTGTACGATTATTGTAAGCTAGATTGTCTGGCAGTCATTTCATCTTATGACAATACGATGCCATTTGAATAAATCGTTATTATAGTAGGTACTATTTGCTGTGCCTAGACCTTTATGCTTCATATGAGTAGCAATATGATAATGCCACATACAAACTAACACTGAATTTTACAGAACTCCACTACACATTTGAAGACGACGGAGAAGGAGGCATGCCCATAATAACCCTCGAAGTGATGACAGACTATTCAAACCCAGAACCTCCGTGCAACGAGCCCCCCACTGTGCTCATTGAGCCAGTTTCAAACACAGGCGTTCACTTCCTCTCAGACAGAGATGAGAAGGACGATAAAGATGCATCGAAAAGGAATGAAATTCTCGAATACATGATGCGGAGTGATGGCAGCGTGATTTGTAAGTTGTGTGGAGAAGTGCTGCAGAGTCGGACGCATTGGTACAGGCATAAGTACAAGCTGCATGTCATGCAACCTTTGAATCCTGCACCCCTCTTCCAGTGTGAACAATGCCTTGTGTACTTTAAAAGTAGAAAAGGTGAGTTTTTTTGGTATTTAAGTTCCTATGTATTTCATAACTTGAAAAAAATATTGATTTTGTGCACCATTTCCTTGACTTTCATATGGACCATGCGTTGATGTCTTTTGTATGAGATTGTTATTAATTTTGGCACTGTTAATAAGTAAAAAAATTACCTACTTACCTCATTCTTTTTAACTTAACAGGTTACATTGGCCACATTGCTAGTAGACACAGTGAGATGTTAGCTGACTCCAGCCCGGTACTCTCCAATGCTCAAATAGAATCGGCCAAAGCATCAATGCCGATCAAGACTGAGGAAATTAAAATGGAGCCTGACGCCGAAATATCAATACCTATATCCGAAATGCAACAATACCAGCAACTTGTGACAGTGACGACTACTAGAGCAACTGACGCGAAAAAGACTGTCAAAAATGGTAAGGATTATGTAAAACAATTTAAATGCAGTGATTGGTTCTTCACCTGGGAATCCCTTATACAACTTTTGTAACACCTATCGGCAAGATAATGTGTTATCGAAATAAAGATTTTAATGTGAAATGTCTCTAGATATGGTTAATTTCGACACTCTTCCACACTATAAAATTATTTTCATTTATGTGCATTACGACAGAAATTCCATTTTTATTTATTTTTCATCCGCCGTTCATGATAACCATCGTATTTTATAACTATATGTAACTAATAAATTCCTTTCACTTAATTCTCAGATACAAGCGCGCCTGATAACTGGCAAGAGCAACGCATGCGCGAGGAAAAACTAGTGGCTGACATCATCGAAAAAGTGAGGAAGGAATGCGAAGCGCAAGGTGCAGGCGGGGCAGCTAGGAGAGGGTATACTCGGAGGACCACTGTCATGCACTCATGAGGATCGCGTGACGTCACACACGACGATGCTCCCTCCAAGATTGATAAAAAAAATAAAAAACGGTATCGTAGTTAGACTTGATACAGTTGGAATAGACAGGACATGTTAACCCCTAATCAGACTATGCACAAAAGCTGAGGATGTAAAAAGTGAAAGTTTAGATAGAAAATTAAAAAGAAACTTGCTTTGCAGATGTTGATTGTTATATCCTGAATTAGGTATTTCGATAAACGCAAAAGTAAAGTGACGGATTGTAATTGAACGGTATAAAAGGAGTTCCTCAAGCTCAGAATTGGGCCTAACGTTAGAAATAAGTTGACTTTATTTATGTAAATAGTAACTTAAGTGCCAATACATGTAAATTTTGTGCCAATATAAATTTGAAATATAGTTAATTCCACGTGCCAAAATTTTGTCCAAATGAATATTATAGTAGGTATTGAATTATTAAATGTCTTCTTTAATATTGGTGTTTTAGATTTTAAGTGTACTTTGATGTTAATTCGAAAACTATATCAGTGAATAATTAAACATACTTAGTAATAATATGAATCAGGATATGCAAATGATGCAAATTGAGTTTCAAGTCTTTTTAATATAAAAACTGCAGTTGTGGCCGAACCCTTTATTTACGAATGCATTTTAGACCTACAATATAAAATATGATTGGTCTCAGTGACAGCTCTTACAACTGACAAAATACATAAATATTTATTTAAACCAATGAAGGTTTTGAAGTTTTAGGTGCGTCAATGAATAAGGGGTCGCCTATTTTACTTAACAACAGATATTGCTTATAAATAAGCCAATTTTTTTTTTGTTTTTGGAAAATATGTGGCTTGACAATTAAAAACAGTATTTGTATTTAACGGATGCTGACGAGATTGTCATAAAAGCATAAGTTTTTTTAAATGATAACGAAATAAACCCTTTTTAGCAATTTGCGTCATTGTTAAAGTTTGGAATGAAATACATTTATAGTAGTTTCTTAATTATAACAATAACTCCGTCAAACCTTCCATAATGATAGGGTACATGTACTCCCCCTTTTACCTAGTTAATAAAAAAACTTACAGACTTTTATATAGGTACCTCCTTGACAGTGTTTTTAACCACCATTGGTTGGTACCTATCTCCATATGTTTTCCATCCATGCTTGGTTGGTTAAATTATGAAATATCTAAGAAACCCTGAAACAAAGGGTTTAAGAAGGTACTTATAATCCTTATTTTGTGTATAAAGTAGGTACCTATTAAAAGCAAATTTTAAAATACATTAACTGTGATGATTGTGGCTAAGACATAAATACGAAAATAAAAATGAACTTTATCCACTGGTAGAAACCTATTATTATGTTCCCCCAACATTACAGACATTTTATTTAAACACAAACCGAATGCATCTCCAAAACTTCCTATTCATAACTTACAAGACAAATGACATCGTATTCTAGGTATCGTTACTTTTATGATGCATGACTCGTGTCCCTACCGCGCGGTAGGTCTACCAGGCATGGTCTTAAAGTATGACTCGTAGCCCTACCGAGCTACTTTTTTAAATACGTATTAACAAAGTTTAGTAAGACTTTAATTGAACATGTAAAATTTTCATCTGTTCAAAACTAGTAGGAGTCAAAAAAACTTTTTTTTAAAGAAGTTAATATTTAACAATTAAATAAATGTGGGTATAAAGAATTTGTAAAATACTAGGCCGTCATACATGTAGAGGAGTTAGTAGCACTGTAGGCCTTGCATGACCGGTATCGAGATACTCCGTGGGTGGGAGTGGAGAACGAATCGATCTCTATTTTTATGTCGAAACCGGTAGCATGACCTTTGTGAGAGAGAAGAAAACTCACGTCGAGTTTCGATTCCGTCGTGATGAAGAGAGTGTTGCTATTTATGTAAATTTAACATCATCATTCATTCAATTTCTATTTTTTTACAAATAGCCACCACTGTATTTTTGTCTATTGTTAGTATGTATGTTCTTACTAGTCTGTAGTCTGTGGGTGGAGTTAGTAAACAAAACAAATAATGCGGGATAGGTAATAGTAGTTTCGTGAATAAATATTATGTGATATCATAGAAGTACTTCAACATCATTCGTGATCCCCCATGTCAAAGACATCACTTCCCTCAGCATCCTACGCTCAATTTTCCTTCTTTCCCGCTGCTCATCATCATCATTACATAGTATAAATTCAAGTCGCTAATTCTGTCTGTTTGTATGTTTGGCCGCTAACTCCTCCTAAACCAGTTGAGGGATTTTAATGCGGTTTTCACCTTCCTTTAGGTATTATTTTCATTAAAATTTTTGAATAAAGAACATTCAGAAAAGGTTTCAAAGGGTTAACTAAAATTCAATGTTTCGGGAACAAGTCGCCCAAAATTACACCATTGGGAAGCGTGGTCGGGTCACTAGTATATACCTACTATTCATATGATTATAGTAAGGGACTGCCATAATACTTCAAATAATTACAAACGGTTTTACCTTATGTTATAATACTAGATTCAGGATGCTGCAATTAATGATATTTCTTGAATTCTATATTCTTTATTAATTTAACAAAGTAAAAATTGTTTCACAATATATTTTTCAATCTACAACGCCCTCTCGCGAGGACGGGCTCGGTCCGAATGCCAGACGCTACGACAGTTGTGTACAATGTTGAAACCTTTTAAATTTTTAAACATTAAAAATTCTCAAAAAAATTAAAAGTTCTAACACTTATCAGCTAATTAAACTCAAGTACCTATATATAGATGATGCATGCAAGCACAATTCGACACAATCAATCTCAGTAAAGCAATCTCACAGCTTCTCGTCGTCAAAATTTGAGGAAGAGAATTATCTCGTATTTAAAAAAAAAGAAACGTGTGTTTTTGGGCGTGCATGCTACCGATTACGACGTGAGAGCCAAATGACGTATGTGAGTCACTGATCACCGTGAGTTGCGATGAGATAGTGTGCAGTCCTGCTACCGAATTAAAAAAATCGAGATATTCTCACAAACAAATGTCAAATACTCGATATCACGCCGCTTATGCTAAGCCCACTGGTGATTGTCTTTCAGGGGCAGGGTTGCCATTTGAACGTTTTTGTTGCAAAATTTTGTACGAGTACAATCGCAACACTGAAATGGAACGGCAATAATATCTACGACTTCTAAGAATTCCTTTAAAATAATTCAAAGAAATTCATTTCTTAGGTTTAGTAGTCTATTTTCAATTCTCACTTCTTCGCATTATTTGTGGGTTTTCTAATTTAATATACGAAAGAATTATACCCTGGGCCTTATGCAATATTTTTGCACTCTTTCACCTAGCAACACTGTTCAAAGCAGTCTTTTTCAGAAATTAATAATGTTTACAGCGGTAAAAACCGCACGCGCATAAAAAAATTGTTGCAAATAAAATTTGGACGAATGTTGCAATGGTGACTTGCTCGCGAATCGTTGCATTATTGCTAACTTAAAAAATCTATTTCTAAACGTTCTTTATTTACAAATTTAAATGAATAAATACCCTAAAATATGGAGAAAATCGCATTTTAATCCGTTACGTACTTAAGGAGGAGTTAGCGGCCAAACATACAAACAGTCAGAATTAGCGACTTAGATTTATGATACTATGTTATGATGATGACTGCCAAAATAAAAAAAAATATTTGTTTTTTTATGACTTATGTTAAAATGTATTTTTTCTTTTACTTATGTTAAAATGTATTACAAATTTAAAAAAAAAAGTATTTTTCTTTTGACTTTTTTTTTTATTAATTATAAATAAGTATCTTTTGTCATATAAAATAATTGAATTTTATTGCTTAAAAATTTATTGAAATGGTTGTTCTGACCATTAACTTTATATCTAAGGGGGTAAAGCAAAAAAAAAAAGTTCAAATCATAATCTGCAAGCTTTTCTGAGTTTTAAAACTTAAAAATGCTTTACATTTTGCATACACAATGTCCTTTGTTCGAATAGTTCAAATAGATTAAAAAAAATTGAGGTTTCTCTATGGTTTGGTTTCGAGGTTTCAACCTAATGACCCCTCGGTGGTTCTGTTCTCCTGGTAGTTTAATACACGCAATATCTTAAAGAAAGCTAGTTTATAGCGAATATGGTAATTGGTTTAAGGCTCTTTAAAACACAGTTTAAGAACGGTGCCCCACGAGAATTGTCGGTGCGTTGAGCTGTCACTGCGACGTATAATATCGATAACGCTCAGTAGTTTTGCATATAAATTTTAACCTAAGTCACACGGTGCGTTGGAACAGCGTGTGGCTACAGAAGCGGATATAAAGAGGCATGATAGACAAGGCGGGGAGGGATGTTGATGATAACCGCGTCTTCCTATAATGGCGAAATGCAAAGTATTTACATCTTGAAGCCATATTGTTTAATCTGATGCGTATTATTGTATAGAAGGAGTATTTTTACGTTGCACAACATAAAGTTGCCGCAATTTTAAGGCATTCTTTTTCATATAAGTATGTAGGTATATTGTATTAAGGATAGAAGACTTATATTTTTTTTTTATATATATAAACGGGAAGCTAACGAGCATGCGGGTCACCTGATGGTAAGTGATCACCGCCGCCCATGACTACCCGCAACACTGTGGGTGTTGGGGGTGTGTTGCCGACCTTTAAGATGGGAATACACTCTCGACTTGAAGAGCCCCATGTTGTAGTTAGCCGGGAATACCGCTGCAGGGACTTCATTCCACATCTGCGTAGTGCGTGGCAAAAAATTCCGCCTGAAACGCACGTTGGTGGAGCGCCAGCTATCCAGGTGGTGGGGATGGAAATTCAATCTGTAGCGGGAGGTGCGGCGGTGGAATTGTGCAGCTGGTATAGGGTCGAATAATTCTTCAGAACACTCCCCATTGTATAGACGATACAGAACGCAAAGAGATGATACCTATATCTCTTCGCAGGGCCAAAGAATCGAGGCGATCAGAAAGAGCTCGGTTGCTGGCGATTCGAGCCGCTCTACGTTGTATCTTGAACTTAACGTATGAAACCCACTTAATTATAAGGAGTTTCCAGAACTTACTTACCATACCGCTAATTATCAGTTTCAAAGTACCGGTAAATAGAAAATAACAACTATTTAAACCTGTAATTCGTTCTCAACGGCGAAACGTCGTGTGTCGTTAAGCCTTAATGTTTCGAACATGGTTTGACATGATTTTGATTTGGTAGTTCCAATATTATTTCCTTCATTTTTAAGCACCGTAACCACTTGCATATTTATGAATTCCTAGTAGGTTTGGTTTTGCTTTCATAATAGAGGAAATAAAATGTATTTATTTAAAAGCACAAATGGCTTCTTAGGTATACAATTATGTCATATCCTATAAGTCATCGTGAACGTTGTATTGACTTGACTTCTATGTAGTTCTGATAGCCTGGTTTTTGCAAACATTTAATAGCTTTAAAAAAATATAAAATGAAATAGAACATTTTTATTACAATATTAGATTTTTTTCTCCCTTAAGATTCATTCGCGGATTAAAATTAAAAAGGTTTAATCAGCTAATTACACTCCAATAGTTAATACGGTGGGTCTACCAGTCATATGTAGGTATATATTTTATTTATTTGCGTGTCTAATAGCCCAACCGCGCAGTAGGACTACGAGTCATAGAAAATGCATCGCTAGACCTACTGGTAGGTCAAACAGTAGGGTCACGAGACATACACCACATTTGCTTGTTCATTGTATTTATACATTTATGCTACGCAGTTAGTAGGTATAAAATCAACAGCCAAATAGAAATTTCAAACTAACTATCGATCATTATTTTAAAGCGAAAAAATATCTTTTTTTTGCGTTATGAAAAAACTACACATTAAGAATACGATCTCGAAATTTCAGCCAGCGGTGCTAGCAAGCCCTAAGACTTTTATACCGCGGAACTCCAAAATTATACAAAATCACACATTGCACCTTCTTGTATCGAATTATACAAGTTAATGTACTAAACAAAAGGTACTTCGTTATTCACAAATTGTACCAATTATAAAATCTGGAAACGCTCATTACAGTTGCGGTTATAGTTCGCGAGGCGTAAGGGCTTTGCATTAGTGTGCGTGGTGACCAAAAGTAGAGTCAGTCATTTTTTTAATAAAAATAATAAGTTTAGTAAATAATTGTCAAAATTGAACTACATTGTAAAAAAAATCGTAATCATCGTATAAAATATTATTAAAAATATTTTAAAAAATCATAAATCTCGCTGTGAGAACCTCCGTCGTTGTTAATTGTCATTAACAACGACGAATAATAAAGATTAATGTTCAACCGTGACCGAGGAATGTAAGAAATAAAACGGAAACAGAAACCAACCTTTGTTAAGATTTACTAGCAAAGAGTAAGATATCCTTAGATTACTTGTGTTGGCAGCCATTTCGTTAAAAATCGAATCCAAAAATTTAATAATAATAAAGAATTAAAAACTTTACTTTGCTATCAGTACAAGAGATAAAGCGCGGAGGGTGCGCAGGGAGGATGTGACACGCAGGGATAGCCAAAATTGGAATAAACCGGTTTTAACTAAGTAAAGAACGTGTCACGCTAGAGGCATGACGTCACACCTACTCTATCTGTATACACGCACACTATAGTCTATTCGCGTTAAGAAAATAGTGAGTGATCGTTGTCAGACGGCCTGGTCAAGCCCCCCAGCCAATTAAAATGCTAGAAATTAAAAAGTCGAGTTCACAGTGACCAGTTGAAGTCTGACCTCCGGAAAACGGTTGTAGATTTTGCGTGACTTGTCCAACGATAAATTTTGAAAAAATGAATACTTCACCAATTCCAAAGAATAATAAAATAAAAGACGTGTGGCACTCGGAGACTGCCGCGGTAAAGCTATTGCAAGCATTTTTTACAACTTATGTAATTATTTGTTTATTTTATGTATGCAGTATTTTTTTCCTTTTTCCTTTGTTTTTTTTCTTTGATATTAATTCAACTTTTTGAGCGTGGTGACCGATAAGAAGTTGATATTGTTCAAAATATTTTTATAAGTCATTAAAAGTTCTGCTATTCATCGATAGATGGCAAAACAAAAAAGTATCACCGCTGTGCCGGTCGAGTTGGGGGGTGTTAGGTTATTTTCGTTATGGAATTTCTGAATTCGGTCTCCACGCTCAAGGCTCGCGATAGAAGCTATGCAACAGCTTAAAAGTGGATCAATAATCCATAGTGGAGAGAGACACATAATTTACAATTTATAAGTACTTTAAATTGTGTGATTTAAATGCAACTGTGGAGAGCATAGTCATAGAAACAATAATTGCGTGCGGCATGTCCGAAAATACTGTTTTCAAATTATTATTTTTCTTTCGTACTTTTACTCCACTGTGAATACACCCTTATCCTGTAGTTGTCACTATTTTCTTAACGCGAATAGACTATAATGCAAAGTCCATCTTACACCTTTTGCACTATAATAAAGCACAAAAAGTAGGGATGCCACCGACCACATTCCACTTACTGAAGAAAAATAAGAGTATTTGGATAATTATGGTGTGTATATTTATTTATTTATTTATTTACAATTTATGTACATACATAAAGAAAGGAAACTTAAAACTATAACAATTAAAACTATGCAAGCACAATGGGTATAATTATTATTATGTATTAAAAAAGGGGGCAATATGACAGTACGTAAAGCTTCATTATCATTTCATTACATAGTATAAATCCAAGTCGCTAATTCTGTCTGTTTGTATGTTTGGCCGCTAACTCCTCCAAAACCAGTTGAGGGATTTCAATGCGGTTTTCACCGTACTTAAGGTAATTTTTTTCATTTAAATTTGTAAATAAAGAACATTAAGAAAAAGTTTTTTTAAGTTAACTAAAATTTTTTTAAGTTTCGGGAACAAGTCGCCAAAAATTACACCATTGCAAAGCGTGGGCGGGTCGCTAGTATTTTAAATAAAAATAGTTCATACAAATGCGCTAGATGGCGTTGATCAAACTAAGTACGTAGGTGTTACTAAAAAGATAGAAAAAAACAAAGCTATTTTTTATCTAGCAATTAACAATGTCGGTTTTGATTTGTTTTGAATTTGAATAAAAGATAAATAAACCTTTTTGTTTGTAGAATTAAACAAGAAAGTAATAATATATATAATAATAATAAATCTCCAGACTTACACATCAACTATGTGGCCCTAAACAAAGCAAAGCTTGTACTATAGGTACCACACTAGGACTAAAGAACCCAGTTTTTACACTCAGACGAGCCAATATCGAAAAAAAAACCAATATCGAGAAACCCGGGGATTGAACCCGGAACCATCCGCTTAGCAGTCCGGTATATATACCGCTGTATATATATCGTCTGTGGTGCAGCGGTATATAATATGTGTTTGTTTTGTTTGCAGGCTGACGACGCTTACACGCTGTCTATGTTGTGTACTTCTTTATTCGTGGATTTCTTTGGTTTTTTCTGATTACTTTGGACTCATCTATTATTCTATATTATTTATATTCAATCCTTTTCCTTTTTAAAAGGTCCACCAGCGTACTTAGTTTGTTCAGCGCCATCTAGCAAATTTGTATAAACTATATTTTTTTTAAACCGCTCATTCTCTTCATAATTTGCACGAGTTGACGACCATCACGTATCAACTCTAAAAACCACTATAGCTCATTGGTCAACACACGTCTGTCAAATGATTTGTCAGACAGTTTGACAATGACATTAAGGGATACCAATTTCTACACCAGTTGAGAATATTTTGAAATATATTAACATTTGTTTTCCGACTTTTATTGATATAGATTACTTTAAAACATACATTGGAAAGACATAAAACAAAAATTAGCAGCGTCATTAATTGTCATGAAAAAAAACTACTTTTTAATAAAAGTAGTTTTACATAATTCATGATAATTTTTACTTTTTACAGTTGCAACACCCGTTTGAAGTTTTGAATTTATCTTTTTTATTTGAATGTGTGTTTATTATAAGTTGTTTTTGTTAATTTCTTTTTAACAGAAACAAGAAAATGCCGCAAATATTTCAAGTATTACGATGCTATAAGTGCTCAGTTTTTCAGGCAAGTCAAATCAATTGGGAGAAGTAATTTATAGAGCATTTTGCTATAGCATTCACAGGTTTGTATAAAGTTGTAAGACTCAAGTTTTGTTTCAGGTCCATCAAACCAAAAAATCTAATAAATTAATATGTAAATTGTGTGGTGAAAAACAATCAATAAAAAGACACTATGGCATTGGTACTGCGAAAGATTGCCGGCTACATGTACAAAAGTTGAATGGCATTCGTAAAGATTTAGATGATCTGAGTGATAATATAAGTGAAGAGGAAATTCAACCGCCTATTGAAACTCAAACGGAGGAGCCAAAGAATAGCAAATGGTCCTCTTTTGTAGATGAAAATAAACAACCTGAAACTACTGAGGAAACAATGTTTTTAGATAATGAAGAAGTTGTATTAGAAATACCTAAGAAGAAGGCTCGAAAACATGTTATAAATAAACAAATAAGTAATTCAGTTGCTGTAAGTACTGATCAAAGCTATTCAAATTCATGTGATTTTAAATATGCGAATCACCAAATAAACACAGTCAGAGATATTGAGAAGCATATTGATCTCTTGAGCCAAAGTTCTAATATTAAGTTGACCACTAAATTAAATAAAGAAGATTCAATACCACATTTTGATACAGAGAATAGAGTAATACAAGATTTTGCTCCAAATTGTTCTCAAATTAGGAAGTCATCTAAATGGGCTCAGTATATAGATGAAGAAGAAATAATTAAAAGTGGTTCAGAATCATCTATTGATAATTGTTCTCAAGACAAAATTAATGATACAGTTAGTAATTCTCAAGATTTTCATAACTCTAAAACTTTTTTCTCACTTTGCAAAGATGACGATTTAGACAGTATCCTTGACATTTAAAAATAAACAAGTATTAAATATTTCTTTTATTTTTATTAATATCATTTGAAAACCGATACAGATTCATCACAATGGCAACATTTTAATATCACTTTTTATTACTACAAGATAAATATTGTGTTCACTACAATCAATCATACATAAGCTATTATAGCATTACTATTGCAAATGCAAGTACATGTTTGCAATTATTGATTACTTAAGTATATTTAATATACAAAATTTTTGAGAGAGGTGCATTTTTTTTTGCTGAAATCTTTTTATTTGTTTGTTGGCATTTATGTGAAAATATCTTGAAAAGTAACTTCCCAACTAAAACTTGCAGTCAAACAAAATATAATTTAAAGTTTGTGTTTTCAAAGAGTTAGAAAATGCCAACAAATACCTTCTTAGGTTTTTATTTTATTTGCATTGTAGACACCTACCCATATTTATATATACTCCTATTCAATAATAATACTTTCTTTTAACCAAATGTGAATATCATTCTGCAACTTGATAAACATTCAATATCTTAATACATAGGAATCTAAGAAATGCAAAGATAAGTTGGCTAACTTAGTCAAACTCAGTATTTTTAAATTACAAACATTACAACGACAAAAACTATTTGGGCTAAAATATTACATGGATAGTTTTAATGAAATGGAATAAAGATACATTAATGCTTTGATTCGGAAGCCCTACTTTAGATAATTTAAAATCTATTTGTTTATTTACAATGATTATAGGTCCTACTTATTAAAACTTTTCTATTTAAAATGTAACATGTTTGGGTATCGTCATTAGCCTCAGCGCGTGTGGACGTGAAGTTACCATCGTCCATTGCTTTTCTGCTTAAACCTAATTTATTTTTATTGGCTGTTGTTAGTTTCAGTCAGAAGTGGGATTCTTTCGTGATCAGTCTCTGTGTTTTCGTATTTTATTTGGTTCTTTCCTTCAAACTGATACTAGGAGCATCGATCACATTCGGTTTGTCGCACGTCTCTTTTCTAGTTTCATTCTCTTCTCGAATTTCAACTGACATATTTAGCCCAGGAACCAAAGTGATAGGTCTAGACAGGCATCATGTGTCTTCGGCGATGCAACTGCCTCATCCTTGCATAACGACGTCCATAACCGGTCCACCTCCAGCCCCTGGAAATAAATTAGTTACAGAGCTACCCAAACCCTTTAAAATTTAGGTATATTCCAAAACTTACCTCTCACCATAATTTGGCTCATTATGATACATCGGATTATCCTCAAAATGTCTGGTTGAGAGATCCTCATTGCTTCCTGTATTTAAAAACATTTTCTCTCATAAGGTATACATATACAGCTAGATAAGTCTCCATTTTAATCCTCAATTGGAGTAGATAAACTACGTATGTTAAATTGCTGATTTTAAATAGATAATTATAATTGCATATAACGTAACTTACCATTCGGATTAGAATGTGAATGTCTCCGACACGACGATCCTCGACAACTTAAAAGTTGTTGCAGTTGATTATGAAAATAGTCCTTTTCCGCTTCAGTCAGGTATTTGACCCGATTTTGCGTCTCGAATGGATCTGTAACAATGAATTACGTAACATATATTTCTGTCTGACCTTAATTGACGTTCTAAAAGTTTGAGTTGACTTACCGATTCGTAAATTGTAGTAAGTGACCAAACCGGTGACGAATTCACAGTATAGTAAGTTATGTGTTGCATTGATTGTCCTAACGCAGTTGTAGGTGTTGTTGGAAGAGCTCATGCAGAAACAAAATGGTCCGGCTGTCCAGAGAGGAGCGGTTCTCCAGTGTTCGTTGTCGTGGCGGAAACAATTCATGCGTTCAGATTCACAAAGTCTTTCCAATTCAGCCTGTAACATTATTGATTGTCAACATTATTTGTTTTGAAACGCATTTTTTTTCAATACATTTACTAAAAACTATATTAATCTACTACTGGTCTACCGAACGATTCATGTTTGAAAACTACCGTTTGCAAATTACTTACCTTTTTCTTTGCCTTGCGTAATTTCTTTCTTAACCTTTGTTCCTTTAGTTTTCTGCGCTCCTCTCGAGCTTTTTGAGCTGCTTCATAATAATTGGGTCCGGATATTTTAGTTTTCCTGTGCAACAAATATAAATAAATATAAATATTTCCACTTTAAACAAAAAATTATTTACAAATAGAATGTTTATATTAAAGAATATTGTGTTAACCTGTTTTCTTCGCAGTAGCACACATGCTTGTCCTCATTTTCAATTTTCAAAGGGTGTAATCGTCTTTGGAATACATCTTTTGGATTGCTGAAGATGTTCATATTAGCCTGTTGATCTTTATTTAGGTTTCTCTGTTCATATTCAGATGCATCAAATCGCGCAGGCCCAAGATTTGTAGGAAGAGGTGTGGTTAGCTCTTCTTTTAGTAACGTGATTGTTCTTTGTGTTGTTATAACAGAATCTATTTTGGAATCAAAATATTGAGCACTTTGGGAAAAGTTTTCAACTGTCCCGATGGTACTCAAAACTTCTGTGATATTCTCACCTGTAGTGTTTTCTTTGGTTGTGTTCAAATTACCGTTTTCAGTTGTAGTTACAATATCATCAGTCGCTATAGATTTCAATGTACTTTTGTCATAAAGACTTCCATCATCATAATCGCCATTATCAATAATTATTGTTGTAATTTGTGGTTTCGGTATTTCAACATCAAGTGGGGGAATAGATTGTTTTGTTGCAGCGGGAGTAGTTGTGTCAACTGCTAAAACATTTATAGTTGTCCTTTTTTTTTCAGTTTCATTTTTAATTTGTTTACTAAATACATCGTCTTTGGTATTAGCATTTACGGTTGGTAACACAAACTCATTAGATTGTCTGAATCTTTTTTCATAAGAAGTATTGTTGCGATTTTTAGATTTCACTCTGGGTAATCTTCCTTTTCTATAATGTTCTTTTGAGTCATGTTCAGCGACAGTGGTTTTAGTCTTATTAGTAAGCATAATAGGAGTGAGAGTTTGGAGTTCAATAGCTGGTTTTGCTATTTTTAAATGGCGTTTTATTTCTTTTAAATCCTCTAGCTTTGTTTTAAGTTGTCTAATCTGATCTTCTAAACTTAGTCGATTTGTTTGCCATGCTTTTAAATCATTATAAATAACTTGGGAGCAGTTGACTGTTCCATCCTTTTCGATTTTACATTCCAAAGAAGAATCATTATTGTTGATTCGTGCATCTTTTCTTTTATGTTTACTGGTTGTCCAATGTTGCGCTCTTCGTTTAATTCTCTTATGATCTAAATTATCTTTGGTTTTTTCATATATTTCCAAAAAAGCTTCAGTTTCTTTTATAAGCTTATCAATTTTGTCAGCAGCATATTTGTTTTCTAATTCATTAATTGGTTCATTTCTGAATCTTAAATGTCCAATACTAGGGTTTTCCTCGAGAATACCGTCTACAGTGTTTGGTTCAAAAACATCGTTGTCAATAGATCGCCTACTTCTTGTTAGGTTGACTTTAGGTGTATCACTTGGTCTCCTTGCAATATTGCCATCTGTTTCTAATCTCGTATAAACAAGGCCACTTGGAGTGAAACAAGCACATTTTTTAGTACTCATCTTTGGTTGGACTGGGGTGATTTCGGGCTAAAACAGAAACATTACGAATAATTAAATATTTTCAGCTTACCTCTGTAGTTAGATAAAAATGATAATGCTTTAAGTTGGTACGTACCTCATGTTTACATTTGTGTCGCCTCCACCTCCCATTGACAAGGACGCATTTCCATTTTCTGCCTGTCGAGCACGGAGCACGTAACTCTGCCTTTGAACACTCAACCGCAAGGCGAGCTGTTTTTCCACTTATTATGCTGGTCTCTGCTGATTCTTAAATACAAACATTCAGTGTATTGATCAACTGTTTCAAAGGAAATGATTACCTGGTTTTATAAAAATATACTTACGATCACCTTTGCTAACGAAAATAACGTCATTAGGCGGATTGTCCTCGGCTTCGAGAGCTTTTTCTAAACTTGCTTCCAAGACGGGATTATGACTTTCGTTAGATATTAATGGGTCGGACAACTTGCTTGTGTCAGCACTCGAATCATCCTAAAATGATCATTTACATTAATCATCATTATTTTAGTATGCACAATTTTCAACAAAAACAAATACTAACTTTATCTTCATCGTCATCGATTTCTAGGAAGTCGTCATCGGGATCGTCTTCTAAGTCACTGCTTTCAGACGATGATGAAGAAAATGGATTTGGGCTGGTAGTTTTAGCTTCATTGAATTCACGGCTGTATTTTAAATGTGCTTGCGCGTCGCGACGTCCAGAACTACGAAAATATAACTATGTTAATAAGTAGGTAATTTAATATTCATAATTAGCATTAAGTAAACCACAAACTGCAAGTATACCTCTCGACTAAAAATGTATCTGGCCAATGCATCGTAGACTGCCGACGCCTCCTTGGCTGCAGGAGTGGCAGCAGCGATCTGCCGTCCATATGTGGTGGGGGCTCCACTCCGCCCATATCCAAGAACGTTGGCGCAAGGTCTATGTTCAAGACGATATCATCAACACTGCCAAAATTTACATTAAGGTCAATATTGGATTTCAAGGATAAAGATAGGTTAAATATACATGGTCGCTTTTACTTTTACTTACACAGTCCCAGGTTCAACACCGGGTCCTCTAACGAGGAATGGTACACGGATGTCGAATTCAAAGGGAAAGCTCTTGCCCTTCACAAGCCCAAATTGTCCCAAGTGATAGCCATGGTCCGATGTATACACGATATACGTGTTATCCAACTCTCCAAGAGCTTTTACTTCTTGATAAACTTTCTCGACTGCCTGAAGATAGACAGAAAATACTGTATTGTCAACATCATTTGTTTCCACGTTTGTCCTACCTTTCTTATTAAAAATATTTTAAAATACGAATTACCTTGTCGGTGTTTATGCATAGTGACATTTAACTGATCTTTCCGCCGGTGTTTTAAAGCCACTTTAAAGCATATCCCTAGTCATTACAACCCACGGCAAAGATCCAAATATATTTGATATTTTTATTTATCTTCTTCATCAAAATGCAGGCCACGATAGTTAGAAGTAACCTTCTATAATTAATAACACTAAAGGTCAAGGTTTTTTTTTAATTTACCCGTGTAGCTAAGCTGTTATTTGCCGCCACGTTATTTTTAGATATTTAATGTGTGCTTTTGGTGACTTACCAACACTGGACTGATCAAACCTAACAACTTAATAAATTGAACAAGTTAAATTATATGTTCATCACAGTCTAAAAATGTATTCAGTTCAAACAAGAAACTTGCGTGCAACTCGCGTACAAGCATACGACAGTATACAATGTAAGAAGATATACTTACAATTTTATATCTTTTTAAGTACTAATTTTATGTGTTGAATCAACTCAGCGTATCAACTTACTTTAATATTTTACAAATGTTTCAATACAGTTTATTATGAGATGATTTAACCTCAAAACGAATGTAAGTTACTAACTAAAAACTGCTTTATCTAAAAGAAGGTAAGTGCTGTTCTCTCACCATATCCACACTTTGCAACGTCTGAAGGCGCTTGGTCATCAGCAGATCTGTGAACTGCCTATGGATAGGCTTCATCTTCTCCGTGACTCGAAGAATCCACTGCTTGTCCGGGTTTGGAGCCATGTCGTATGTTGGAGTACTGAAGGCAAATAGGATATAATAATTTTATGACGGTCATAAAGTGTTTATGTTAAGACAAAGCATGATCTCAGCAGATCATAGTTCACTTAGTATGTATTTGTCACCAACTGATTATACATCCTCAAGATTTTATGAAAAACAACTTATAGGTTAGGCTCTCTCCTTACATTCAAAATTGCATATAGAGGTAGATCTTGCAGTTATATCTAATGTACAGGAGATATACCAATATATGTATATTTTATGCGTTTAAGAGGCTTTTATATCAGCTATATGGCATCGTTAAATATGATAGAGGCATTCATGATTACTGGTTGGTCTTTAGGTAGGTTATGAGGGTAGTTCTCTATTGGTTTTCAAACGCTTACGATTTTAAGGGTCAATTTATACTAGGCCAGAGTCGCAGCGCATCGAAGCGTCTATTCAAAACTGAACATAACAAATTCAACCTTAACCCCACAGCGTAACGCACGCATTGCTTCTGAGATTTTAAAAAGACGCGCGCATTCTTCGGAATTCACGCGTCTGCGCGTGACCATGCGCGTGCGGCTTCGCTTTAGTTGTGAAGAATTTGACGCTTCGGTGCGCTTCGACTCTGCCCTAGTATAATTTGACCCTTACTTGTTTCACATGACAATGTTCTGATAACTAAAGTTTTTATTTTCAGGAAGGAAACTATCTATTTTACTCCTTATGAGCCATTAAAAACCATCCTATATATTTTTTAGGAAACTTATGATTATTCCAACGCGCACTTTTGATATATTCCACAAACCTCATACTAAGTTCATAAAAAATTTCTTCCAAAGTACAAGGAGATAAGAAACATATCTCTTTTTACGAAGTCCCGTAACGGTAGGCCTCCGTGGAGAAACTCCTGGGACCAGTTTTGCGACCACACAATGCGCTCTGCCTGAATATTAACAACCACCGGGCTTTGTCAGACATTCCAATATTGAACCCAGCTTAAATGAAATCCGAAATAAATACTACGTGCCTTTTTACAGTACTGATATGAAACTCATAACCTAGACTTACTTGCAATGCAAACGAACTACTGACGATATTTTGAATCAAAAAAGCTAAGGATTTTTAACTTGATTATTTACAAACATATTTAAAATGGTAGCAAGGTATTTAAATACAGAGATTTTAATTTTAATTGAGATTAATTTATTTTAATCCGTAGTGACTCTACTCTATTACCTATAAGCCAATATAAGTCACGTAAATAAGTCTGTCACAAATTCACTATTGTTAGATCAGACAAACTGCTTTAATTTTCAGGAAACGAATATATTGTGTATCAGGTTCTCATTATATTACACAAATATTAATGAAGAACCCCAAGATCTTCAACCGACCAAGTTTTTTCAAAAGCCAGGTTTTTTTCCCTTCTCCATTTTCAAACCGTTCGTTTCTTTTAATATTAGGTATTTTTCTTTTTTTTTTAGTCAAACATGCTAGTATTCCTTTTGAATATCGATTATCGGTATGAAATTTAAACGAACCTTACACTATTATCATCGCAACATGAAAATAGATATTACAAGTTTCTTTGTCCGATGCAAATGTTTAACTCTATAGGATTAAACGAACGTCTCAAGTTGTCAAGAATACAAGAATAGCCGTGGACGAGCAAGTAATCCGCAACCGACCTAATAAATAATGCGCATATTTATCGCATTCGGTATCGACAGGCTGTTGTGTTTCTTACTCCAGCGTGGTGTGTACCAACCCCTACCTCTCATATAGGTACCTACCTATTTGATATAGGTACAGGGAGTATATGTATCAAATACAGGAACAAGAAACAAAGGTTTTCTGAATGAGACGGTAAGCTCAAAACAATTACGGCTTTATGTGCTTAGATATCATTTTACTTAGGACCATATTTAGTATCCAAATTATCTTGACTTACTACGAGTGCTACTAAAAATTCTTGAAATAAAAAAACTTCTGTGAAATTCGTCAGCTTCTTATTATGTACCTTCCAACTTGAAAGACATCTACGTGCGCTTTGTATATAAACCTACGTATTATTAGTCAGGTACCTTCTTCGGCGCCACGTTTCATGTGCCGACAATTAAGCCGCGAGGACCTCCGCGGGATAATTTATGCGACGGGTTTCAACGAGCGATACCGAGGTACCCACCACAGGTATTACCTATACACAAGTATAGGTATAGTGCTGGAGGTCCTGATATTTAGAGGTATTTAGTGTTTAGGATAATCG
The DNA here is from genome assembly GCA_916618145.1 of Emmelina monodactyla. NCBI lineage: Eukaryota > Metazoa > Arthropoda > Insecta > Lepidoptera > Pterophoridae > Emmelina > Emmelina monodactyla. The sequence continues at coordinate 4,464,047 of OU745304.1, read as the reverse complement.
ATATCACTAAACTTAGTAATTTTGTGTGAAATGCCCTATGTTTTTGGGATAAAGTGAAAAAATCATTGTTTTATTTGTAGGTTACAATTTCTTTCAAACGACAATTATTAATTGAAGGTAAATTTTATACCTGATAAGAACCTGTAGTTAACAGTAAGACTTGTAAATAATTATATTTAGGTATAACTGCACATGCTGCTAGTTCTGTGTTATAAAGAAAAGCGCAATAACAACAAATATTTTTATGATTTTATTTTTCTTATCCTTTACCACTTCCCCGTTTTAGTCTCAGCATTTAACTTAGCACGCTGGCTTTAAAAATAATTTTACGAAATGCCGCCAAAACATCCAAGTTCGATTTTCAATCTAATCCATATTCAAGCCCGTTGTCTGCAACTGCGGGTGGCAGATCCAATTCGACTCGGTACGAAACAGCTGCGACTGCTAGCTCATAACCATAATAACATTAATATACGTAACTTAAACTTAAGTGCCAGTTGGCTATTGCAATAACTAAGCAGCTGATGATCTCCTTAAAGAAAATTTTATATACCTAAGGTTACTCATCACAATTGGCAAGTTAATAAACGTTTGTCTAGATCCGCGTAAATAATCTGATTTGAAATTTTCTGCCCACCTATTATTATTCTTTGTATTCAAAAACTTTTCATATTTCGTTGCAAACAGCTTTTGCGTTCATAATGAACCACTCACAAACTTGTCCATAAACACAAGAAGCTTGAAAGCATAATTAAGTAACAGCTTACTAACTTAGCTCGTGTCTAGTTGAAAGCTGAAACAAAATAATTCAGCGCAACTTGCTCTATGTACAACGACATGAAAATTTAAGTTGAAGTCGGGTGCGTTATGCAGAAGCTAAAGTGGTTCTGTAGACTAAAATATGGATGGCAAATGTCTCACTCAAGTAAAGATTATGTTTATTATAAAAAATCTGGATGCCTTTGATACTATTTTTGGTACTTGTGTCACTCCCGAAATGTGTCATTAAAACACTTTGGTACATGAAGATGCAGTACAAATTCATTAGATCACCACATCTTGATTCACAAACAAAAACTAAACGCGAATTTCGCAAAATGAATCAGAACATTATAATTACACGTTGCTAATCGCGTTTCGGCTAACAGCCGCATAATTTACGAACAACCTGTGCAAAAAATAAGAAAATACCGCAACGAAAAACTTTGCGGCGAACCCTTCAAAGGGTTAAAGTTTTTTGCTCTTCAAGGTAGATCTCCAAAAACACGGGTCGACTACATAAATATTTGAAGAGGCAGAGATGGCTGCCACGCTCGCGAAAACGCTTTAGTAATTAGTATTTTTTGTTGTGAAAATATTTCGGGGCTTGGAGGGTTATTCTCACGGATTTAGGGTACTTAGTGTGTAGCAATTAATGTTAGCAAGCGTTTAGCCGCCCTTTTCTGCGTAAATACTTGGGTGGGTGGCAATCTGCTTCGAAATTTGAGAGGTACTTTAATAGTTAGGTGGTTTTTAGAAATCTTTAGAACGAGTTTTCATCAAGTTGTTGTGCAGTTTCCAACAGCTGCTCGTTGTTTTTTTATCTAATAAGTTTGTTTTATTCGTTTTTAGGACTTATTTTCTATTTTGTTTTAAGCTAAGCAACTTAATATCCTTGCTATTTGACCTTCAATAACATCATAAACTACTTTTCAATTCGATGGTTCTTAATTTATAACGATGTAAATTTATTACTTAGGCACTTACATATCCATTTATGAGCGTGAGTACATCACAAAAGTTGGCTAAACTCTTCTCATATAGCTCATCTCTTAATCTTCACTTTATGGCAAGTGAAGAAAAACATCTTGAGAAAACCGACACAGCTAGATGATTATTCATCATGGGCATCTGACCCATATTGACTCAGCGTGGTGGATTACGACTCAGCCCCTTTAGCGAATCAAAAAGGCAGCCTGTGCCCAACTATTCAGTCATATTACTGCATTTCTAGTTTCAAAAGACTCACTGATGCGTGGTGACGTTGAAGAAGAGGTGCGAGTACTGCGGCGCGGAGTCCTCGGGGCCGTGCGGCGCCGGGAACGACATCACCAGCAGCACCTACTAACTCAACAAGGTAGATACTCACTGATGCGTGGTGACGTTGAAGAAGAGGTGCGAGTACTGCGGCGCGGAGTCCTCGGGGCCGTGCGGCGCCGGGAACGACATCACCAGCAGCACCTACTAACTCAACAAGGTAGATACTCACTGATGCGTGGTGACGTTGAAGAAGAGGTGCGAGTACTGCGGCGCGGAGTCCTCGGGGCCGTGCGGCGCCGGGAACGACATCACCAGCAGCACCGGCTTGCGCGTGAAGCGGCGCTTGCTCGCGCGCAGGAACGCGATCGAGTCGTTCGCGATCAGGTCCGGGTAGTAGTCCTGATGGTGGTAATTTGAAATATATTTGTACTAAGTAAGTACAGTTTTTGTGGATCTTATTTATACAGTACAACAAAAGTCAATTTAGGGATTTGGGTTGGATTAAAGTATTTTAGAAGTATACGTATCGTACTACTGCCAAATCGCAAGAGTTACATTTAAATATTTAAGTACGGCAAATGTGTGAAATACGCAAGATACTACGCAATAAAAGTTTTGTTTGGTTCAGTGGTCTAGGCTTAAAATAGCTTTATTAAACAAAACACAAATACGAGCTATATTTTAATAATTCATTAAAACGAAGTAACTAATAAAAAGACTTGTAAATTGTGGTCAAACTTAAATTGAAGGGCAAAATGATTAGGTCGCTCGTAAAAGTGCAGGCGCCAGCATATGTGTCATTAATCATAATTATCTGGATACAAAAGACTTCAACGCGTCTATAGGGATATACATTTTTTTATTCATACATTTTTATTTTATTCCTGACCCGTGGTAAAACTTTTGGTGTCAGCCTTTGTGTGAATAAGTATTCGTTTTATTTCAGGCTTTTGTCCAAAATTCAAAGCTATTTTTACTACGTTGGCGACCTTTAAAAAATACAAGAGTTTTTTTTTTTAATAAAATTACTCTGATAAAGCAATTTTTAAGCTCTTATTTGTTAAGACTGTTTTTGTAATTGCTGCTCTATACTTCTTATTTTTATCGTAAATACGAGACATCTATTATAGGTATAAGTTTTTATGGATCATGGTTTTACAATATTCCACCGATCAGTAGTAACTTCTTAAAACTTTGTAGTTAAAAACATACCTTATGATAGTCATCGCCATGTTTAATCTTCTTCCCGTTCATGTTGATGCTGTAGTTGTAGTACTTGGAGTTCATGATGAGCCCCCCCCACTCCCGCCACCCGGGGGGGATGTACGACCCGTTGTACTTGTTCAAATACTTGCCGAAGTACCCTGCCAACAAGACAACGCGTCAATGTTTTAGACAACTTGGGAGAATTTGATATTTTATGGAAGTCGTGGCAGGAAAGGGTTTGGAATTTTAATTTTAAAACGGTGTGGAGTAATTTTTTTGTTTGAATAGTTAAGGTAGCTTTATATCTTATGAATCTTCTCAATAGTGTTTTCGTGCGGTACGTATTTGGGTAGGTATCCGATTTTGTGAATAAAACGAATCAGCCATGTAAAATTACTTCGGTAAAGTTTGAACCACGTACCCGGCCGCCAAATGAAAACTCATTAACACTGTTCTCTGAAAAGTTTTAAGAGGGAAATTCAGATAAAAGCCAGCCTCGGAGCCGGAAAGCCTTACTGGACAGGAACAAGAAATCTTTGTTCTCAACACAAAAGGCTCAATTTTTAATTTCGGACGCTTTTTAATGTTAAATCCGTGAGCCAACTTTTAATTTGCAAGCGTTTCATTCTAACTTGAATGTAATTTTCAAAAGTTTCGATTCGTTGAATCACTAGTTCTTCATTACGTTCCTGCTAACTTGCCAATGGAAATGTTCAAACTTAAGCCTTATTTGTTTTAAGTTAGTCATATTTTTATCCAAATATAAAAAAAAAATACAAGATTATAGACTCTCAGTCTTACTGACAGGTTTTCTAATATTCTATTAGACAGTATACACAGCAGTTACTCTACGCAAGTGTTATTATTGGTTTATTTATGAGTTAGACGAAAATAGGTCTCATTTATTATCTCTATAGTGCTCTGACATTTTGAAATGTATTTTCCATTTATAACGGAAACCAATTTAAACGTTTAGTATCCAAACATTTAAAAGCCTATCGAATGTCGGCGGCGAATTTATCGAAAAAGTATGTTTTCATTTATTTGTGGCCATTGACCGACGCACCTTTACAGAAAAGGCAAAAGGTCAGCTTCTGTCAAGTTTATAAAATGAATGTTGCTTAACAACACGAACTGCCGACTTTATGATAAGAAAATAGATACCGCTAAGAATAGAAGGATGAATATTCATCGAAATGTTAATTAAACTTTGATCGAAGATGGAGATATCTTGTGTCGGTGGTACCGACATGAGTTACGCAATAAGCCTTTAGGAAAGCTTCACAGATAGTAATAATAGGCTGTAACTAACTTTAGATTACTGAGCTTTCTGTAGTTGAGCCGAGTTACTGACAGAAATAGTAAGCAGCAATTTACCTGTTGGTACATTCTTATTATTTAGTATTTTAATTTGTTTTGATATTTCTATCTGTTAACATTCTAAGTCCAAAGTGCTATCTAAAATCATTATGTTGTCCACTTTCTATTCTCTGTTACCTATCGGGATTTGACATTATCATTATCTGGAAATTCACTGGCTTGAAAACTAGGATAATAGCCAATGCCTTGTAAATTGCCCGCACTTACAAGAAAGTAGGTGGAGTGTTGCAATCTTAATAACTTTAACTCCACTCAGTCACTTGTAGAACTACTTAAGTAGTTAACCTTTTGCCTTAACTTTGAGGTTGGTACGTATAATCTTTACGACTCCACTAGTTTACACATTACCGGCTCAATAGCTTCGTCCTTACCCTATCTTATCGGGACAGGTCGTCAAGAAACCGACATGATATCAGTGGCAGTCGATCGTACTTAACAACTGCCACGAATCCCTGATAATGTCGAATGGATAGTCGGACCAGGCTATCATGTATTAAGGCCATATTGACCATAATTCACGCTTCACTGCACTAGGACACTGGCTAATTTAGACGCCCTAAGTGGTGATAGTTGCTGGCACAATTACAATATTGTTATAGGTTGTAACGTGGGTTTTGTGCTAGAAGAAATAGGCACAATTACTGTAACTAGTACCAATTTTGTGTGCTATTTGTCAACCGCTATACTTTGCACCTAGACTAACTAACATAAACTCAAAAAGGATTCGCAGCCAATAAAGACAGCGTTACTATTTTTAAGTATGTTTGATACTTATCGGATTATGGCAACGTCTTACCAAAATATTTTGTAAATGTAATTTATTTTCAGAATTATCAGACTTTACGACTAAACATACGCATTGATCGATGATCCACATGTGACTTTTGCCATGGCTCACGCATAATTCGTGATAATTCAATTTATAAACAAATAATGGATAGGGGCTTCCATTTTAATTAAGTGTCAGACATAACATACCCTTATCAATTAGCACAGATGTAGATTGATTGAATTTATAAACGGCTCTCTATTGCACACAACTGAAGTGTTTAAATCTATTCGCACTCGAAACCACTGGCGTTAAGATAATTTAACAAATCCTATTTTAGTTTTTGTTTTACGGTTTCGTAGAAGCTCGTCTGTGAAACATCTAATAGTTCGCAAAGTCTGTCTTGTTTAAAGATAAATTACTGAAATTTATGAAGTTATTTATCTGAAAATGCATTATTAAGTTGAAAATTGTTTTAGGAATTACATACCAGTATCTATTTTGATAACATTGAAACAAAGAATGTTGATTTTTTTATAGTTGAGATTCTAATAACATTCAATTAAGTGTTTGCAAATTGGTTCCGCTATTAACAAATGAATAATATAGTTCCTGCAAATTATACATGTAATTCTTTCGTACACAACAGTTTGCTTCAAAATGCATATAAGTATGCCTATATAACGCACACCTTCAATCACTATTTACTTGAAAAAACCTAATCGGCATATAATGCGAGATTTATCTGGTGCAGATGGAAAGATACAGTAATTGAGCCGTGTGCTACGATGAAGAATGTCTCAATAGAAGCGTTGCGAGGCAGCGAGGCGCCGCGGGTGCGCCCACGCATGCGGAGGTGTGCGGCCATTTGTCCGACACACGCCACCCGACTACCGGACGTGTGGACAAGTTTTAAGTTACAGCGGTAATCAGATGTAATATTTTTTGTATAATTCTTATCGTGTTATGATTTGAAAGGGTTAAATCGTTCGGTCTTACAATCCAAATGCACTCTTACTTTATTCAATAAGCTTATTATCTTGATATAGTTCCTACCAAAAAAGCAAATTTGCTATCCGTATCAACATACTCTCAAACCTTGCAACAGATTTCGATAGGGAGTTCATCATTTCTTAAAGAAAGATATTCTAGGATTTGTGGTCACGTTAAAAATCGCCCCCCGTGCAAAGCTCGTGCAGGTTACTATTACCTCGTTTGTATAAGTATTCCCTGATTGTATTTATGTAATACTAGGTGAATCTTACACCTTTACTGCGGAAGCAATCCGCAACGCTTGTGTACTTCACCGCTTTTCCCGTCAAATTATGAGATCAACTTGTCTTTTCAACATAGAATTCTACTGAGTATAAACTAACTGTATTTTATAAAATAACAATTAAACGCTCAAGCCGCTGCCGATATTTAATACAGGAAATAGAATTGTAGACTATAACGTTAGGTAGATTTATAGCCGGCCTCAATTTTCGTATTTTATTTAAAAACTTGGTTTAGTCAACTGCTTGTTTTGTTTTTGCTTTCTAACATAGATTGATTAAAAGCAAACAATATTAAAGAACAAAGTTACTACTACAGCAACATATTTAATTTTGGCGTCAATGGTTAGTAGATTTCAATAAGTTTGGCCGTTAGCCTGTAAGCAAATTTTTTTACTGTTTGTTTTCGGCACCTCATATCATTGAGCTTTAAAACTACTTTCCATAATATATTAAGTTTCTTTTAGTTTTATCAAGCATTGCACTTTCAAAGCTAGGGAATAGTAGATTTAGATAATACTTGTAGATGATCAAATTTAATTTAAATTAAGTGTTTACGCCTACCATTCGCCATAGGCACGAGTACTTACCATGATTTGACAACACTATTAAGAAAACAATGGGAACCAAATAATGCGAGACAAATACGTAAACCTTACACCAGATACTGTAAACCTTAACAATTAACAGCCCACCAGTCAACAAAATATGCGAGACTATCTAAATTGTAATTGCTTATGAAGTATATTTGGTATCTCAAGTTGAATCTTATGTAAATATGTTAACGTCTCATCTGCCTACCTGCTTCATCTGTTTTATGAATGAAAATATACGTGGGCGAACCAGAGATTCATTCATAGTTAGAACGAGTAGATTATCGCTAAGCAGGTATAGCCATCATTCCATAATAAGCCCACAGTAATATAATAAGTCATTTACATAAGTTGAAGTGGTGTCAAAGGGCAATAGCAATAAACAAGAGGTCGCATAGCATTAGTGTGCTTGATGTTTATAACATGGCATAACTATAAGTTTTCCAATTCTGTATAAACTCATTAAGATTTTAGTGCAAAACATAAAAAATAAATTGTTCATTGCATAGTCATAACTTTGTGATTAAGTTTCTACAGTTCTTTCATTCAGACAGGAAAGTGTATTATTTTAACGAATAAAACGGATGTTAATAATGCTAAGAAATAAAACTGACATGATATCGCTTTAAAAGTACAAATTAATGTTCATCCTGTAGTTAAACAGGACATAAAGAGACGCATTAACGGTACAATTGTTACAATTCAAACAGACATTCCAAACACAAATTATGAAAAAGTAGAATTAGATTCAATTAGCGACCTGGAACACATAAAATAGTCGCTTCCTTCAGACGTGATTTAGAAGCTACTTTTAGAACAATTTGGTTCAATCAACGGGAATAATTAGGCCTTTTTGCTTCCTTGTGGGATAATAAGGATGTAATACGACTATCAATTATCTAGGTTGACGACAGCTTAGCGTGTTTCAAAGATATTTGATGGGTAATCTTCCGACCTACATAGATTAGCCTTGTTTTTCACCATCGGTTTCTCGTTATAAAAAGTGGATGGATGTCTTATCGTAAAGATTTACAACTTCTTAAGTCGTGTTTGTTAACAATACAAAAATATATAACCATCTGCTAATGAAGGTAGTTTTATTAAATACACCGGAAACAATTTTTGAGCAGCATCTCGTAACCTAAACATCCTCCTACTGATTTGACATAGATTTGACCCATGAAGTCCCACACATTCGACAAATACTGGCCACTTTCGTATATAAAATTAGGAATGCCCATGGCTCGTGCCCACGTCTTCTGTCAATCAATTATCTTAGGTCATGGTAATCAGTTTCACAATTTGTAAACCTCATGTCATGTAGTTTACTCTCTAAAAAATGACGCCCTTTCCATTAAGGAGATATTACTTGCATAGAGTTTTAAGAAATTTTAATTTCAATCTAAAGGAAACTCTTGTTATTTCAAAGTTTATCATCCAAACGTGAGCTCTTGACAGGAATTACGGTAACTGCACATCTTTGTTCCAAAGTACTTTAGCAAAGCCTTGTAAGTAGGTACGGGCACGGTCGAAAAGCCCTTTAAGCAATCACGCAGCCCTGCACTCGTGACAAGTCGTGAATTAACTTGGGAAATATCAGATAAATTGGACTTTTGTTGGTGCTCGGGTATTGCTTTACAAATATATACAGTCTTGTGAATGAAATCTTAATGAAACGTCTAAGATTTTGGTACACGAAGTTAACTATGAACAAAGGTTATTTTTATACATATTTTATCCGCTCTTGTTTGTTTAAAATAAAAAGGTATGTGTATGTGTCAAATAATATTTTATCATTTTAGGCGAATAAGGCCGACGTGCAACAAGAAAATCTGTATGTTTTGCACATGTACGAGTATAAAGTGACAATGAACACATAGCGCTTTTCAGGCGGATAGCATTAATCTGACAATTGAAAAATCAGCCCTAAATTAGATAAAAAAGATTAAAATACTTAGTGAATAAAGATAATGAAAGCTGTACTTTAATATTGTGTAAAGTTATATTGCCACTTATTATAGTTTTCCTGCTGTCACTTGTTGAAATTTGATAAAATATTGTCATTGTTTTAAATGAAATATTTCCTACAAACATAAATAGAGGAGAACTTAATTTACTAATTTAAATTATATTTCCTATATTAATGCAAATTTTGGACTTGCTTGTTAAACTATTAATATTCATGTTAAGCTAACTAATAGTTATTTATTCTCAAACCAAGTTGTATTAATCAACTTATAAATCAACCGGTTGGATCTGGAATTACTGACTTAACGACAATGTCGACGGGGATTGGAAACGACTTAATTATCGGCATATAGTTAATTGACCAAACTATTGCAAGATTTAAGATAAAATAAGGTACTGGTAGCAATTTCGCTCGATTACATCTCTTAGGTAACTTCTTGTTAAATTAACTGGGATTATTTTTATCTATTATAGTATTATAGGGTTTAGTCATTTTCAAAAAATAAACTCCGAAACGACTGAAATGATTTAATACTTTTTTTCCTCCTTAAAAAACCCCTCCGATATCGAGAAGTAACAGGAGTTGTTTTTTTCCTGTTATAACTATAATGCTTGTAGACATTCCTAACATATTTAAGGTAAACTGTTTCTTATGACTGGACCTAGTCTAAATAAGTCCAACCGTAACTTATAGCTAAGCTTGTAAACAATTTAGTCAAAAGCCGTAGCAACGCTTTCTGTATTTGAGCACACGCGTATGATTTTTATTGTTCAAAGTTTAAACTAAGTAAAAGTTGAAAATAAAGACTCGAACTAAAAGTTAAAAAGTAAAGGCAATATATCCAAACATGCGATAATTAACAACGTCATCGTTTACTAACTTTTTGCGGATTATGATTGCCACAACAATGAAGGATCAACTAAAGACACCACGGTAGAAAAACTACCGCAATTCCGAAAACATCACAAACAGTTTTAATTGAGCGTTACGGGTGAAAGTTGATAAACAAAGGCTCATGAGAAATGACGTAAAGCTACCTAACGACGGAAAATGTGTTGGAATATTCCAGGCATACAATGCTGATGGATGAATGAACTGAATGAATTGTACGTAAGCAATGTTGCTTCTAGAAGTTTAGAGTCAAAAAGTGAAACAAAATCAACAAGCTTTAGACAGCTGTACTTTAATCTTGGTATAACAATGTTGGTTACTACGGGTACAGAAAACTGTATGAACTTGAGTTTTTTGCTGTTTTTTATACAGATCTGAGTTTTCATTGACAGTGAGTGACAAAGTGGACAATTTTTATTTTAATAGGGCCAGCGTGTGTTTCCGTAAACGCTAACATTTAGCCGCTTGTATTGATATACATATAAGGTATGATTCCTTATGAAGCATATAATTTAATTTACTTATAAACTATAACACTTTATATTTATGTCATAATTTTATTTTAAAGAAATATAACCTCGATTACAAGCCTCCGGTCCTTGTTCTCGTAACAAATGTCAAGATGTGTCACCAGCCTACCCAAAATACCGTTAATATTGTGCTTTTACACCTACTTACGAAAGGCCCGATTATAATTGCTTAACCGGTCAATTATTTCTATAATAGACATGACAAAAGCTGATTATGATTCGTTGACCGCTAATCTTGGAGTTGAGGTGTCAATTTGAGGACACTGATTGAGGCAATCTTAAGTTTATGATCGCGGCATGCAGCGAGGTAACGAGGCCGCATTGAGGTCGCCTGCGCTTGCGCACCTGTGTGCGTGTGCGCCGATGAAACGCATTCAACGCTTGCAGTGCGCTACAATATTTAAAACGTACCTTTTGTACCTTATTTATTACTTACCCGACTGCGAGCGGTAATTTTACGCAGCATTTATCCAACAGCAAAAATAAATATTTTATTTTCATTAAAGCATACAATCTGACTAGACTCACTCAAATAATTTACAAGTAAAGATATTTATTTTTCATCAATGCCTTATTAGAAGTTATCAAAAATTTACAACCTCTTAACATATTTAACACAAATAACAATATAAAAATATACCTACCTATTTAAATGAAGGATGAAGACCATATCAGTTGACTTTGGTCAATTGTTTTATTGGTGTATTGAAATGTCATCGTGTAACAATACCGCGGTACAGACAGGTCGTCTAGACAGACCGACGCTGTGCGCCTACGCAGGTACCTACCTACCGGTTAGAACTCCATCAATAGAATACACGCTATTTAAAATTTTTGCGGTTTGGTTAGAAGTTATTATCTACTTAGAAGGCAGCGATTTTTGCAGGAATGTTTAAATGTCTTCGTAATAGTAAAGAAATCTTGTAAGCAATGTCTTAAAAAATCTTATAGGTACTTTTACCTGCCTATACTTTTTTTATTAAAACATTATATAATAAATTAGTTAAGTAACAACATAATTAGGAAAAAAATAGATCACATTTTTCACAATACGTATTATAGTTATGCTACTTTTAGTGAACAATAAATTATAAAAATAATGTTTAAAATTTAGCAACTGTACTTATTATTGACATGTAATCAAACTCATGTTCAATCTCGGTTAATTCGACTTTATAACAGCGCCCAAAATCATGTGCAAGATTTCCGATTCCGATTTCTACAAGATCGTGACAAGAATGTATCATAATCCGCGCATAATACACTGTTATTGAACGGTAATTGATTAAAGTAACTCAAGATTGGAACACCGAGATCTATTTATAGAGAACGCACGTCGTGCTTGGTGTCGAAGTTATAGAAAAGAGAATTGGGAGAAGTAGTACAAAAATTTCAATATTGGTTATTGGTCGTAGAAGATGAATAAAAAATCTTGACATTTAACTAACGAAAAAAAAACAGACATTGCATATTATAGGTACCTACTTTAATTTAGACACACAGACAGAATAGTCTTTAAAGTATAAAACATGCCTACTAACGAATGAGGATGGAAAGTTCTTAGAACTACAAGATTCTCAAGTTATAAAATAATTGCTATGAGCAAATAGCGACGGTATATGTCCACACAAGTTGTCGAAAGTCGACAGAATTCCACCACAGACACGTTCTAGACTTGAATCACTTTGAGGAGTACTATATCACCGCCATCTTGATTAAATGTGTACCTGTTAAACACGCCAGGTTTACTTAACACTTTCTACCCAACTTAGGTACTAGAGATACGAGAAGCTACGTGCCTCTTCGCCGTATTTAAACTATGCACCTGTTTACGCGCAGCTTTCGATGCACAATTTGCATTGTAACCTGAATTAACGAGAGGCTTAAAGATTCCCCACCTACGTTCCTTATTACTATTACCGAGAGGAAGTCGCAATCTACTAGATCTAACATATGTTACCGTCGTAGGCGTATACTCCCACTTCGAAGGGAAAGCCGAGTGGATTTATGATACCTCGTTTGAACCATAAATTTACAGCCAAATGGAGATTCTTACCATCTAATAAATTGACGACACGTGCCCGCATAAAAGGGTGTTGATTATATGATTGTCTATTTGAATATGCCTATGAATGTGTTACAACGTCGACATATATGTCGGAGGAAACAAAAACCTATTCAAATATTGCGCAGCAAAATTGGCAAGTATAACCTTTTAGGTACTAAAACAAATAGTTGATATGCACGGGACATCCTTTTCTTATATAACAGCGACGATGACTTATCCAATATGATTGGGTGACGCCTGCGCCGGATGAATTATGTCAGCAATCGGCTCCCCAAATACTAGCAAGGACAGGTCCATCTACGTGCCACCTCGCGAATGTGATGTGATCAAATATGCAACATCCGGCGACCCACGTGTGCCCACGCAGGCCCAGGCACCAGAAGAGATCGCGTGCGATAAAACTAACAATATAACAAATCACAAAGTACAAAACGCTCATGTCAACGACAATATTGTACAATTGATTTATTTTCTCTACAAGTGTCGTACGGAAGCGATCTACAGGCTTGTCTGTTTGTACAATAAATCTCGCCTTATAGACCGGGTATTTGTTGATTTGGTAATCAAAAAGAAACAATTTATCAAACGGACCATTACGTGTTTGGGTTTTAATTGGAGTGTAATTGAAAAGGTAATTTATGGCTAGATGCAATTTAAAGTTATTAACGTAGGATTGATTTAATATCTCGTTTGAACTTGGCAACTACAAACCATTTGGATTTCCAATTTGTATGACTTAAAATAGTAGCCGAGTAAAGATTGCCGCAATCCATTTCACTTAAGGCGGCGAGGGCGTTAATACATTAATTTTCTGTAGTTGAAAAAGGTTCATTAAGTACGAGCACATTACCTGGACTTATTTGGTCGAAGCTCGGACATAAAAGTGGGATTGCATGGACTTATAGGGTAATTACTTAGCCGTCTACAGGATAAGCGTTCAACGCTCCTAAAGCATTGATTCTTTTTATAAGGGCACCGACATTACATACAAAATTAATGCATTGACTTTTAAGAATAGGTGCCTTCAGAATTCCATGGTAATTTAAGTGTCAGATAAAATTAAAATGCATTTAAACCAGTTTATTTGGCAAAGATCTGAGTCATTAAATAAGAAATATACCTACGAGCTTAGCATACAATTACCAAATAGGCAATCAAAGCTCACCAAGATACTACTAGTTCTACTCGATCATTACATTGTTTATATTTTGTAATTTAAGAAGCTATAGCCAGGTGCACTAATATCATATTTCCTTCTACCGATTATATTGTAAATGTCAGTTTGATATTGTAATAAATAATACCTACCTTCCTGCATGGTTGAACTCACATTTACTAAGAAATCAAGCTCAAACTGGTAACATTTAGTCTGGCATTTTTTGTATGTGATGAGGTTGGTAACACGTCTTATGTAAGAACCATTGTGGCTAACAGTGGCCATGTGGAAATATTGACTATTTCAGTTTAAATCTGGTTCAAGTCCAGTTAGATAAAATATGTCAATACTTCATTCTACGAATGTTAAAATATGCTTTATACAATAATCTCACTGAGGCACGGTGTTAAGGGAACTCATTAGGTTTTGTTTTTTGCATTGTCGTTCAAAGTAGGTACTAGCGTCCTTTGCGGACTGATGGACTAACCACAAATTTATCGAAACCACGCACAAATTAAGAAAAAAAAAATCTTACCAGTTCTATACCCAGCGTTAGAGAGATACGTTGCAAAGGTGCTGGTTTCGTGCTTGGCCTGCCACTGCGGCGACGAGCAGTTGTCGTTGTTCGTGAACACGTTGTGGTTGTGCACGTACACTCCGGTCAGCAATGAACTCCTAAACATCATATGTAATTAGGTCTTGTCCAAATGCTTTTAATTTATTTTGGTATTATAGTTCACTAGTTCAATCGATGCGACTTCACTATTTCGCTATTCGCTGTGGCGCCTAGGAATTGATCTTACAATGGAAGTTTTGCGATATATGTCGAGTTTTTGACTTCTGAAATGTCTGTCTATACGCTTGTTTGTTACGTGATGCGCTATTGTTGAATTTTAATTAAAACAAGTATTTCATTTTATTTACCTTGACGGACAACACATGGGCGTGGTCGTGTACGCGTGACGAAACTCTGCGCCGGCGCTGCGTACGGCCTTCATAGTCCGCGGCATAAAGTTCAGGCTGCCCAGCTCCACATCTTGGTCGTCAGTCAAGATCAGGATTATATTTGGCTTCTTCTCTCTAGGCTGTGGGTATGGAATGTATCCTCCACTTGCCCATTTACTCGATGGCTTCACCTTGTTGCGAGTAGCATTATCCTTCACTGGAGCAGGAGGCTGGCGGTTCTGGTTTTTATTTGATGCGGGTTTTTTCCTGTCAGACTTGTCCGGCTTGCTCCAGTGTTTATCATCGTATCGTGGTTTTTCTTCTTTCTTCAAGCTGAAGGGTTCGATGTTTTCGAATTCTTCTTTGGGCCTGTATTCAGAGCCTTTACGTCTATCGCGACGAACTTCGTGCTCCCTTTCCCAGGCTTTCCGTCGATCTCCACGAAATCTAGAACTATTTCTGTGTCTCAGAGCTCTTCTGTCTGGAATATCAGTGAGTGTCCTGTTAAACGTTGTTCTGTTTCTGTTATTTTCTCTGTTTCTCAACTCTCTTATTTTAGCTGAATCTTCTTCTTCATTTGAATCTTTTCTTGCTGCTATGACTAAAAAATTCCACGTCAAAAGGATTGTAATGACTTTGAAATTCATGATGTACGTATTAGTTTGATTAAACTTTTGTGATTTACTTAATCTCGTTTACGTAGTCAGTATGTTTGTGAATCGATACATTTTGTGGTTTTTAACTGCCATCTTGCACCTGAAACAAAGAAAGGTATGTTTATACAGTGTGATATGTTTATCATTGGAACCCGCCTGTTTCATGTTTGAAATGGATCGAGTCAGTTTCTCTTCGTATTGGATTGATGAAGTCATTTTGCCGTTGGGATCGATCGCCTTTCAAACATGCTTTTAGTCGAATTGCTGCTAGCAACTCGACCGAGAAAATAAATTGTACTAAGATAGCTATGCAACATGATACGTATATTAATCTTAAGATCTATATTTTGCTGGTGGTTTCAATGTTTAAGAAAATTCTTTGAACGTAATGTATTCTAAAATAATTTTCAATTCAATGCCACACTGAGATGGCACCTACTTAATGTTATGACAATCTAAGATCAAATATGAAACAGTGATAATTACTTGATGCAGTTAAACTAAAACTACCCACGACTGCGTCTGCGAAAGAAGTGATTTTCCCTTTCTAGCCTATTTGGGCTTCTTTTTACCACGGGCATACATTGGTAAAAAGTAACCTATTTTCATCACATCGCTGTTGAATGATGTCTATTCCAAAATTAATTAAAATCAGTCCAGCCGTGAAAGCGGAACATACAGACAGGCATACATATTTTCACATTTATAATATTAATAAACTAAGGATCGACAAAACGTTTCATACGTTTCAATAAACAAGTTTATTTTGTATGCATATTAGGTAAAATGCCAATCTTTACGTATTTAGCTAAATTCAGTACATTCCTGCTTTTCTAATAAAGTTATATTTACTTTAATGCAAGCTGACCTATTTTCCAAAATGAATAAACATCGTACAATAATATTAATACCTTTTGTGCATGCTTAGTTAACAAAATGCGATGCTATAAACAGAACTAAAGTTTCATTAGTTGCTGCTTAGCACTGGTATAACTAATCTGAGTTTATGTAAAGAAAGCACGCCACATATTGTTGCAATTTATGTGTTTGTTGCTACCTCGGATTATAATTATAAATACAGTGCTAGCTGGCAACAACAGAAATACTTTGACATGAAGTTTTAAAAGCGGAAACGGGTAAGTAACTTTCGAGCCACGTTGTTGTGGAGGCGGGGTCATTAGCCACTTCTATTCATAATGCTTCCAAAGGCTATATAGGTATGCTGCTGCTAATATACTGTACAGGTATATTGAATATTTGGATCCTGACATATCTTCATTTAGCCGAAACACTACAATTTTTTTTTCTTTTTATGTCTTAAAGTCAAAAACCGTTGAATAAGTATAATTAGATACCCACTGCCTGCAAGTAAGAATTAAGAATAAGAAAAAAGTTAGGAAATAATTCAAGAAGAAACGGTATTTTTGTAGAATTATTTTTTTTAAAGCCATAGTTAAGGACTGCTTAAGTAAATATACCATACTTCAGTAGAACTTTATATGTAATTCTCACATCAGTAACCGACGGTAAAAAAAAAATTGTTTCGCTTATATAGGTATCTCTGCTTAAATGGTAGGCAATTAATTTGTTAAAACAATATTGACAATGCTTCTCAATTATTATTCATGTAAACAAATTAGTCTGTCTGGCCGGTGTTCTCCGTGCCTACTAACCAACGCTTTTTATGTGATCCTTGCATGATACTAAACAGGTAACTTTAATAAATGATAACATGAAATGATAAAATAAAATTTCAATTAAAAGAAATACCTATAAGTAATTATTAACAAATCGGAAAATAAACGTTTATTTAATTTAGAATAAGTACCTATCATCTAAAAGAAAAAAAAACTCCCTCGTTCATCATTATTGTAATAACACAGATAGCTTGAATGATTAATTTAATGAAATTAAGATGTTAATTTACCGCAGCCAGACACCTAATAAATAAACCCCAATACATTAACGACAGCCAGCCCACATATTTTGAATTCACGTCGCGATTTTTTATTCCTCTTAGTTTTTAATAATTAGTTTTCTTCTGAATAATCAAGCTGTTAGACTTGTTTCTTTTTTTTTGTGTCATCATCGTCATTCAATTTATAGAATCCATTTGCTGGCGCGAGTATGTAAAAGCTACCAACCCCAAAAAATAAAAAAGGCAGAAGTTACCAACCTTGGTGAAACAACTTTTTGTATGTTAAGGATTTATTGAATGTGAATGCAAAGAACCGTCGAGCGAGGAGCTCTAAAAGTTTGAATTACGGTTGCTAAAAGCTTTTACGGTTCTTCGCAGCGCCCGCGCCGGCAGCGACCTAATAATTTTCGGGGAAAATTTTTCTGACAAAAATAGTCATTTTTGATCGCTTTCCAAAAATAGCTTTTTTTGTTGCTACGTTTATTTTCTTTGTCACGGAGTTAAATATAATGTTAGGATTTTCACATATCCGTATTTAGAAACGAAAAAGCTTTTAAAGATTTGATTTAAAATTTAAGCTCGATTGAAAGCATTTCGACGTTGATCGAGTTTTATTTATTCAGAACCCGTTACCCACCTTTATAGTTCCTTGTTTCTGACTATGCTTTGTACCTAAAATAATAGACTTCGTGCAGAACAACACATCAAAGTTTTACGTTATGCCATGGTAAGAAAACGAATATGGCGTAAAAGCTAATAGTTATTTTTTTCTTTTCATATTTGTAGTTGAATTTGATTTGAATACAAACACCTACTGATTTATGAATGTACATTTAATGCATGCCAGCTAACCATGTTTTAAGATGAATATTTCAGTTCCTGTTGCCCAGTAACAACTAAGAATATATAGTATAAAAAAAGCACTGCAAACTTAAACTACATATAAATAAATAAATCTCCAGACTAACACACCAAGTAAATTAAGATATTTTATTGTCTCATTTCAACTTTTTTATACGTCTAGGTATAACTCAATACCTACAGATTTATATATAATATACCTACCAAACTACAAAAACTAACCATAACCACTTTAACAAACCTTACAAGGTACCTAAATTAAAAAAACAATTTGTTTTAATTAAAACATCAATTACTTACCAGTAAATGAAGCCATTAGATTTAATGAAATACCGAGTTTAAAACTCTGCACAGTTAAACCCATTGCTAAAAGCAGTCCCATTAAGTTTTATTGGTTTTCATTCAATTATAAATGTTATTCAGCCTTTGTGGAATAAAAAAGTACTTTATGCGGCCACAGTCGCCTCTCCTCATGCAATTTTCATCCAATTAAATATTGTTAACAGAGCTTTATAATGTAATCTATGAACGGTATTCGAAAATTCAATCGTATTTAAATATATAAGGTAACTCGTACAGTACCGTTGCTTTTTCTTCAATCAAATAACCGTAAGCAACGATTGCGATCAATTGAACTTGTTTCGTCAAGTTAAATAACTATCTGAATACATCGTAAAACATTTTATTTCGTAGATTGTACTGTTTACGTTTTAATAAGGTCAAGTTATCAAACTGACCTAGGTTAATGCGATGACATTGAAAAGTAATGCTGCGGCATTCCTTCTACTCCCTGCAATGCTGTCATTCATTCAAAAGTAATTTCATCTGATAAAATTGTTGCCACAAGTTATTCGTATTCGTTTATGTCAATTGCTCAAGTTGAATTCCTTTATACTTTAAAAAGACAAGCTAAAAGTTGTCGTTGTTTAGTTTATTCCTTACACTTTGCACGAAAATAACGGAAATGAAAATACCAGAAAAAGACAATAAACCAAAGAATTTAGTTCTGTTTCTTTCGAGCAACTAACATTGAATAAATGGTTTGTTTAATCTAACTGGTTAGTATTTAAACTGAGAACAAGCGTGCCTCGTGTCGGGTCGTGCCCGCTTCTGAGACTGTGGACCCCATTTAGAATTGTCAGTGCTGATGAATGCGACAAATCGGCTTTAGCTCAACTAACGACTAAACATATTAGTTTCAACCCAAGTTGGTTAGTTTGCGGAACAATACACATTTATTAGATACCATTCTATATGCGTAGAAACGCAATAATGTCTTTTGGCAACATTTCCTTTGCTTTTAGAAACAAGGAAATGTTTAGGTTTAGGTTTGCCTATGATTTTGCTTGTGTTTAAAATGCGTGCGGAATAGAACTTTATGAGCTGCGAGAAATACAAACCTTGGAAAATAACAATACAGTTACTACAAGAATGTAACAGTGGTCATAATAACGTTGTATTTTCCTACAGACTAGTACTTAACTTAATAGTATTTTTACGATCAATTACAACATAGTAATTATTACGTAGGTATCTAATAATTTGCTGGTGACTCTACATATATGGAATAAATTAAAAAATCTGTACCATTGAAGCATTACATAATAACACTCTAATTAAATCAATGAATATGGTGCAAACATGGAAGATGGAATATTTTTTCTGATATAAACAATACAAAGCAAAGTAGAAAGATAAAAATATTCAAAAATTGTAAAACAAAACTTTGGAACCCCATTCAAACAATGATAATTAATTACCTATACTGTACTTTCTCCAACTGATTATATTTTTTGACTTTGAAGTTAACGCTTAGTTCGTTTTGTAAAACCATTTTACCTACTGATAATATAAAACGATATTTTACAAAAGCAATATTTCTCAATTTACAGCTAAAGTCTTAATCGAATGCAATAAAAGGCACACTTATTATTGCGTATCATATTTATAATGTTACTTTTATAGCTCATAATAGTACCGAACCCAAGCTGTGGGACAACTCGCTCGGGCAATATTTTAGTTTAATGATTATATTATTGGATTTCCATTAGTTACAACTATTTCCATAACTAGCAGGACGAAACTGTAGTTACTGAAATGGTCGGGTAGCCCCGGAATAGCAATAAATTGCATTAGACACTTAAATATTGGATTTATGTTATAACAACATCGTACCCCAACAAGTTTTTGTTAGACAGATATGTATATTCAATAAAAAAGTCTTAGGTTATCTTAACAGCAGATTTTTTTAGTCAAACAATTTATTTAAGTAGATTCCAGTTAGAATATTTTATAGCCTGATGCTAGATTCAAATATTAAAAGCTAATTATCAACATTTTAAATTCATCGCAATAAGTTATAGTCATAATATCTATTTAACAACTGTTTAATTATAACTGCTAACAACTGTGCTTATCGTTTTTTAAACGTATCACTTAATTATGGAACAAGATTTACTATAAACTTAGATAGTTAATAACCAGTTAATTGAGGTTCCCACGAGATCGCACCAGCCTGCGCCCGCACATATGGTACTTCACAATTTATTTATTCGCCACCGAATTTATATTCCTATACATATATCTATAAGAATAGTCTACTGTTAAAATAAACACAAAGACACAAACATAACAGAAAATTTCATTAAAATAATAATTTAGAGAAACTGCTTTTCTATGTGTTTCCTACAATCCAACTACCTCCAAAGGTAGTCTGATTATTGACATGCCCATTTTAACTCGTACCTACTATTGTGAACTAATTAAATATAGCTGATCATTCAACTTTTTTATTAAAACCTCGACTTTAATCCGATCAACTTGAAATTAAGTAACAAAGAGAAAGGTCAACTAAGTATTAACATTTGGTAATCAATAAATTTACAGCTGTTAAATTAATAAACATTATTATAAGCTGATTATCGCAAATTACTTAAAATATAAGTAAGTTAATGGCTTGAGTCAATTTACTGGATGTTTTATTTGTTTCAATGATGTTTTAACTAATGTCAGTATGATAATAAATAATTTATGTATTAAATACTAAATGATGTCATTTCAATCAGTATTTGAAAACCCCAATATGTCAATTACCTACTTACGTTTTTTACCTTATTGTTTACGAAAGCACCTAATTTCTTACTTGTATCAAACTTGTCAGAATATTAAAAATAACCTACTTAATAAAAATATTTATTTCGAGTAGTTATCTACTCATATTAATAATTTAGTATAATTTATCACACATTATCCAGTACCTAAGTAGTTGTGGTGTCAATCTTGCATCTGACATCACCCGTCTTAAATTAGAAATTTTGTTTACTACTGCTTTCGTAGATTTGGCGGGGGGACAAAGTATAGCAAAGTTTAATCTAAACAAATAACTTGCATATACCGCCGCAAACATAATTACAACCAATTCATAAAGCTTATATTTATTTAATGTTTTATACAAACACAAAAAATGTTTTAGATATACAAGCGCATTAAAACAAGAAGTAGATACGAATTACGGGCGCAAACAAATAGATATTTTAAAGTAGTTTAAAATGTTTAAACAAATGTGGCCCTGAGTGGCCGCGACCAATCTGCAGACATCAGTCATTAACTACTGTTTGTTTACGTAAGCCATCAATGCGTAAGCAATACTGACAAGTTCTGAGATTTTGGTGTTTATTATTAACCAAATGTTTTATTATTGTTGTCAGTACTTAGTTTACGCCTACCAGGATTAAGTTACTTAGCAATTATGTAAACCCTTGAAAAAAACTAAGACAAAAAAATACTTGCCTGAAATATGGAATAGAACAGCTTAATTGATCGCCTTCCAAACCTATAAGTATTTGCCCGCGACCCATATGCCCTGGTATTTGAATTTGTCTCAGAGGTTCTCAACCTTTTTAATATCGTTGGCATTTTCAGGGAGCGCCAACCATTCCGAGATCCACAAGGAGGGTCCCGTCATTACATGCCGCGCGCGCCGACGGGTGACGGGGTCACGAATTATTTACAATCATTTGTGGATTCCGATGTGAAGGATTTTCGATTATAGAATATATACATCTTCGTAAGAGGTTTTTCTCAAGCTCTTTTCTTTAAGATTCCTATAAGAGGAATGTCAAAACAAAACAGTTCGAATATCGTAAATTAGCCACCTGCCATTAGTTTCATAATATATTTAAGTCTTAAATTGCAACAGATCTGCAAGATTAAAATATTTATGATTGAAGGAAAACCAAAGCTATCAAAACATCATATAAACTACATACATTGTAGTCATAGTCAAATGTTAACTTACATGTTAATTTATAATATATTTATGATTTTACGTTCGACTTATAAACATTCAATTTTATATTTAACTTCTTTTGCTTACGGATCGTAGGTAAAAACCTTTACGAGCTTTTAAATACCTTAACAAAAACAAAGCTTTAAACTTTCCCAGTTTGTGGGTAAACTTTAAATAAGAATTGTTTCTGAAATTATGGCTTCGTTTATTGTTGAAATTTTACAAGCCTTTCTTTAACTATAAAATAGAACAGTTGATTTTAATAGCAAAATTTAACGTAGCAAAGTAGGTTTAAGACCTAAGTGTCAGTAATCTTGACTTGGACTCTCGAAGTCATTCTATTCAAAGATGCCTATCAGCAGTCGGTAGTTGCAAAACATTGTATTTAACAACCTTGTCACATAAAAACTGAGTATAATGATGTTAATAAAACGTCCGTAGTCATTTTATAAATGAGTTTGTAAATACAGACCACTAAGAGTGGATTTGTTTACTGCAGTTTTTATTTTTTATTTTAAAGTTCTGTTTGTTTCTATCAACTTCAAAAAACATCATCAAAAAAGTACGTGCCTATGTTATTTACTTACTTACGATAAATAAATAAGTTACCTACATAATTAATATTTTCAATTGGCTCTGCACAAGTCCTTCTTTTTTATTCCGTAGTTGTTTCCCATTTGTTTCTTTTTATATGTATTCCTTTCTTTGGTAGTTCTGTACATATTCTTGCAGTAGCATGTTTTATAAGTACGTTGATTACAAATAAGGGTGTCATCTAACCAGTCACCTCGTCATAACCACCCTTGCCCGCCGAAGCCTTTTAAGTCGAAGGCATGCGATCATTTATTAGGGGCCTATGGCTACATTTTGAAAAACATTGCATTTAGAAAGAGAGTAAGAAATATTACTTCGTATTTTTGATGAAATAGAATTGAAAAAGCTGTAAAAATCGTCTTTTACATTTAACTATAAAATGAAACGCCTCTTTGGAACTGGAAATTAAATTATATTAAACGCTTAAATACTCAATAAACTTTAATGAAACTCAATAATAAGTCAGCGACGTTCGACAGAAACGCTCAACAACAACATTTTGTGAAACTAAGTAAATACACCTTCATAAATAATAAACTCTTCACGGAACCCTGTCGTAAATAAAATTCAATCATTGAATTAAATAAATGCGTCCATCCATATTTACATACACAAACTGTACCTGTTTAAGTAATACCAGGTTACCATACTTAGCAGCTAGTTTCATAAAACCTTCCCTAGGGTTAACTTGCCATAATGCTATGTAACCAGTACCATATTCTCAATCAACATGAATATATAGATTAGATATCTATTTGCAAAAAGCACTAGACCATAGTTGACCACTGTACATTTTTTTGATGACCGAGGAATATGCCTACGCATACCCGCCCCTCCAGGGAAAGGAGACGGGTTATGTCGGGCTTGCACCGACTAAACTGGACTGGAGTATTCCTTCAGGCCGTCGTAAAGACGGGACGCGGGATGGCCTAGAAAGCATAGATGCCACGGGTTGACCACTATACCTTATACTTTAAATTTAGATAGCTTTAAATTAATAAAAAAAGAAAACTTATTATTTTACTTAAAAATACTTTTACAAAAAGGCGCCTATAGGTACATCTGATAAGTTTATCTTTAATTAAATGTAATTTAATTGATTATTATATATTGATGTTGAGCATTTTCAGACCTGTGCATAAGCAATATACACAGGGTTAACTGCGCATGCATCGCAAGGTTAAAAGGTTCACCTTTAACTGCTTAACAGATTCCACTTGCGGAGCCAATAACTAATTTGCATTATTGCAGGCATTTTAATTTACTTGGGTATTTATTGATTTACTCATATATCAAGGCAACAGTTACAGCGGTATAACTACAAACAAATCTAAACACAGTTGTTTTATGTTTTTTTTATTACCGGATGCCAATTGAACACAATTTACTGGATTCCTGATAAAGTAAATCGCGTCGAACTGCTATGCGTCCGCGCAGACTTGTAATTCGACGCTTCCAACAATTTATGCGTATTGCAATCACGGATTTAAAAAGGTAAGTTCCAACGGAATCGAAGCCACCACAGTGACGTCGGTACCTACTTTATTTAATTGTTAAAGTATGATTATACAGCACAAATGAAAGTCTAATTTCAGTGGGTGAGTTCTTTACTTTCTAACAACTGTATTTTTTATTTTACTACTACTTTTTCTGAAAATGTTATATCTTTCGTTTTCAGAGATGTGCGTTAAAACGTAATCTAATCTCAAAGAAATTAAGCCGTTAAAGCTGACTCTCGATTTATTTACATGTCTAATTTTATTATAGACCCGGAAGATTTATAAGTTCAAATACTTTCCTTTCTTTTTTAATATACCAAAACTCAATGTTCTACCGTCTTTTGAAATTGCAAGCAAACAATGCTTGAGCGGGTTACTGAATCAATATATAAAAATATTCCACACAAATTTCTTGAGACAATAACTTAAAAAAAGCTATTAAGTAACTCACGTAATATAAAAACGTTTTAAAACATTAAAATCTGCCAAGCATTTTGGGATTTTGTTCTTTTGGAAAATATCTGCTCTAAAAATCAAAACTTAAGTTTGAAAATAACTGCATTACCCGCAGAAAGTCAATTGAATCGTTACTTAGAACCAAACGATAATACGTGAGTAAGCAGAACTACTAACATCACACAGTAAATGGGCAGTCAACACTCATGGTTAGTGGCGACATCGGTTTTCCATTAAATGTATTACCTAAGTACCCATTACATAGGCATGTACTCCGCAATGTCCTAAATCTACCATCGACCTATTTATAGACGACTCGACTCGGCAAATATACAACATGCAATGGTTACTGGTTAACGTGGATGAAATAGTAAGAAATTTTAAACCTTAGTAAATAACGTGTGAGATAAAAAACAAGAAAACTATTTGCTAATAAAAAGAAGTCGTTTCTTATTTATTTATTGAAAACAAAATTAGTTTCCTGAATTTTAGAAAAGTACTTATCTAATTTTAAGGAGTTTTTAAACCCTTAAAAAATGATTTACTACACTTTTGATATTATTTTTACTTATCTTTATCTCCACTCCATTAAAGAAAAAAATATCTCAAAATAGTTAAAATACCTACTCTAAATACAATAAAATATTCACTACCAAATTCTGAAATAAGAAAACAATTTAAAGAATGTGTCGTTACGAAGCGTCAAAAGTCAAAAGAAACCGCCTCCATTAATAAGTTCGTGTTAAAAATGGTAACGGAATACTTAAGTCTTAGTATTCATGATCTTAATTCTGAGAACTCGAGCGCATCCTTCATCTAAACTTGAGGACTCAGGTAAGAAATTTCATTAATCCAAGATAATAAAGCCTAGACCTTTTTGTGAGTAAATTCTACTTGTACCGGCGTACCTACTCATATTTGTATTTAAGATAAACGTCTCTCTTAAATGCATTGTTAATGAATACCTATAAGAAAAAATATAATTTGTTTTTGACACTCTAATGCGACAAGTTTCAATACTGACGGAGTCATTTTTTACTAATAGGAATAGGTTTACAATACAATTCCTTTATGATTAAGGGTATGACAGTTAAAATAATGTCTATTACAATATGTAAACAAAAATTTTGGTACCAAAAAATCTACCCCGACCGACAACATCCTAAAAATTAAGCGTCGTTAATTAATTTTACACTACACAACAAACAAAACAATAATTCCCTACGTAGCATTTTACAAGTACCTGTCATAAAACCTAACGCATAACAAGGCGCCAAATCTTCTACATGTAGTCCAAAGGGTCCTTTGTCATCAATCTCCAAAAACTTAACAAAAAGTACTCAAATAAAAATAATTCTCATTTCTCTGCCAACGAGTCTTTTCTGAACGAACGGACAAAGACGCGACCCATTCACGATTTCGGCTTTTGTCAAACGGGTGCTGAATAAAACAAGGTACCTACCTACAAACATAAGCGCCCCTAGTAGTAAGATTATAAACAAAGAAACAAATATACCTGTTCTATTCATAAAAAAATAGGATCAGGCAACGTGATATACTTTCTTAAACAAGCCATTTTTTAACGATTGTACAAACTAGGGTACATTAAATGTAATAAGTAACTGATTTTATAATTTTAGCATCAAAGGATGGTTCTAATAAAATGAAATAATATAATTAAAATATCTTTATAAATATTCAATTGGACACTGGACTTACCTTCATTCGCTACGCCCTGTATGTTATGTTCCATACAATATTTTTAACTATACTGTACATTTAAGAGTTAGGTATAAATATTAAAAATAACTAGATTAGTTTAAAACTGAGGACAATTTATACATTTCTTATAAATATAAAATTTAAACGACATAAACGCAATGTCTTATTTAATGCGACAACCACATCGCAATATAATTTTACTGATGTCTAATTGCTGTACTTGTCATTATTCATAATGTAAACAGATTTAACAAAGAGTATGAGTCAACCATGGGGGACATAAACTACTTATAGAGGTTTAGGTTTACGAAATAGGTATTGGTATTTGCGTTATACCAAATTTAAAACTTATAAACATTTGGACTCGTAGAAAGTATTGATTTGACAAAAGAAAATTGATTTACTCATCTCAGGACATAAAGGTCTGGACACCTATAGATTTAAACATAAATTGTAATAACTAATAAGTATTATTTATTTAATAAATATGAGTGCATTTTGTATTCCTGGTGGCCAGCAGTCAACAGTCCAGCACCGTGGCACTTCGGCAGTGACCCGCGACGCTATTTACTATTGTCATTCGATAACCTCTTTGTTATACCCCGCTTTTGTCGACCACTTGCTTAAATATCACTATAGCATTGAATCGGGTTTTTCAAATATGTAGGTATACTCTGTGCAGGAATTATCCTCCTAAAACTTGACAATTTGGAGCTATCTATAGTTATTTTTAACTTGCATGGACAAACTTTGCTTTATGTTTTAGCAAGAGGAACTTTGTTAGTGAGTAGGCACGCACATATGATAACTAACTAAACGATAATGCATCTAATGAGTTAAGTTACAAACCTTGCACGTTTTTACTTTCGATCTATGTTGTTCTAAATATTTACACAATGATTTGAATTTCAGTAGGAAATAAATTCTTGTTAGATACCCTCCTTGACCTCAATCACATTGTGCATTTGTTTACAGCATCTCAAATTAAACTTGCAGACAGACTTGTTTATTTTCAATCAGTAGTCGATCTAAACTTTGCTGAATTCCATTCCTCGGCAAGCAAATAGCATCTCGGATCTTGACGAACACTTTTACGACTTGTCAGTCGACTAACGTTAAAGTTCCAACAATTTTGTATAAGCTAGCGTATTGAACATAAAGGGTAAAACGTCGCTTACGTTCGAATACGTTGCGTAAAAATATGTGAAAACAGACTAAAAAACTTACCGTTAATTTAAGGTGCAACAGGATCTGCCAGTCGCATGCACTGGATACCGAATGCCGATGCTTTCCACAAAATTTACTGCACCACCTTTTTAGCAAAACTGGCCAATAATATCACCAACTCAACAAGAAACCGTTATTGTATGTTACAACTGTATTTGTAATTTAGCATTGGTAGGGTATTTAACACAATATGTTTCGTAAAGTTTATGTCACATGAAGTTGCAGTGATACGCGAGGACTAGCGGAGCGACCGGCCCCCTTCGAAGCCGACGCACAACTGACTGACGTAGGAATCCCGAGAGCTTTCAGACTCGGAGAGGAGCGGCCATCCCGACCCGCTCATTCAACTCACCTGCCGCCTTAAAAAATATGAGAACCCTCGTAATTCGGCGAAACATGAACCAGACATACTTTACCTTTGTGAGAGTTATTGGAATTTGATGGACAGCATCTTCAAATCCGAAATCTGTCCACTTTTACCTACAAGAAATGTTAATCTTGAAAATTTAATGGATTAACTTATAGATTTACTAGTGGCCGCCTGCGACTCCGTTCGCGTGGAAGTCGTTTTCCCGTGGGAATGAGAAGTTTTCCCGCGGTAAAAAGTACCCTATATGTTATTCTGGTGTATAAACTATATTACTGTAAAGTTTCATCAAAATCCATCCAGTAGTTTTTACGTGAAAGAGTTATAAACATCCATACATCCATACATGCATACATCCTCACAAACTTTCACATTTATAATATTAGTAGGATTTGGTTTTTATCTATACTAATATTATAAAGTTGAAGAGTTTGTTTGTTTGTTTGTTTGTTTGTTTGTTTGAACGCTCTAATCTCAGGAACTACTGGTATGATTTTAAAAATTATTTTTGTGTTGAATAGACCATTTATCGAGGCAGGCTTTAGGCTATATAACATCACGTTGCAACTATAAAGAGCGAAGAAATAATGGAAAATGTGAAAAAAACGGGGAAAATTATTCATCCTTGAGAGCTTCCGTTGCGTGCGCTGCCAAAAACGGTTCTAGATACCAAAAATATATGTATGAAAGAATTAAGGGAACTTTTTACCGCGGGAAAACTTCGCATTCCCACGGGAAACCGACTTCTACGCGAACGGAGTCGCGCGCGGCCCCTAGTTAAAGATAAAGATGTTAGATATTATTTGTAAGGTAAAGGTCGAAGTGTGGTTTCAACGCTAGAAAGATAAAAAAAGTTAATAATGTTATCGATATTGAATAGTCAAATGTACCTACTGACTGACTGAACTTTATTAAAAAGCAACGAATAACTAACTTCACTCTCCCAGGAGATTATAACCGCAGGCGTCTGACACCGTTAGCACCTCGTCAGCTATAATTTGGTCGTCATTATCTCTAGCGCATTCGAAACATCTATTATTTCGTAGACGACACACCATAGTTACGAAAAAGCGTTAACCTGCACGATAACAAGTGGTATAAACAATGGGAACTTTTAGCGATACAACCTTAATCATAGATACAAACCACGCCATCATTCCAGCGAGACCAATTCAATGGTTGTTTTGTGGTTTTATCTCTTAAGAACATCCATCCTGGGTCAATATTTACAAGCAAACAGTGGAGAAACCTGTACGGTGTCTTGTTTACACATCCAATTGTGAAGATTGTACAAACATGTTACCGAATGTGTTTTTTCTGCTCATTCTATCCCTCTTTCACTGAAATCAACTAAAATGAAGAAAAAAACTGTAGGCAAATAAATTGGTATAACAATTTAAACTTTTTATCAAAAGCTTTCAAACACAATAGAGTCTAATTTTAGCGTGAGCCTTTATCCCTCTTCCGCGTAAACCCCTTTAGCGTTATTTTCAGACGTCTGGACCCTGGGGAGGCTATCACCGCTTCGGGCCCTGACACGGCAAAGCACTCAGCAAGTCGCACCGTGAAGCTTACACCGCCCCGTTTCGTGCCCGCAAACGCTCAACTCTTAAATCCTTCCTGTACCTACGAGTATCTATACGCAGTGTCGCTATTTATAGAAGCGACATCACAAGTTATCATAACACGATTATTCAATGGAATTCACAAACTGAAGAATATACAAGGAAACTGTATACCAATGTCGTCATACGTTAGATATACAGAAGATTATTATTTATTTCTTATGTAGATATGTATTATCTGCGAGTTTCAGTTATAAAACAGTACATTTTAAAAATCAGTTCAATTTTAAACAATGCTAGTAAGAAGATTCCAAAAAAACAATTTTCTTAAAAGGATCCTACGGCGGCATAACATTAAGGTAAGTAATAAGTATGTGCATATAAAGATAAGTAACTACAAGTTTAAAATTCTGCCATAAAGCCGCCACTGCCTGTAAATAGAGGGTCGGCTTTCCATATTGGGCCCCAGTAAAAAGACCGCGTTAACCGGACTTCGCCCTGACAAGTCCTGTACCATCCTGACCGTTAACAGAAGCAACAAGCACCTACTTACAAACAGACAGAACATTAATTGAATTAAATTATTATTAACCTAAGGATAACCTTTTATTCAGCTCTATGTTAAACCAATACACAACTTTTCAAACGATGTGCATAATCTATGTAGCTTTTAATAAAAAAATCTTTTTGAAATTCATTCCATACTTATTTATTATCTGTCACTTTTACCTATGATTTTACCTAAGTAAAGACGATATAAACTTTAAAAAAACTTTCACAAAATAAACTCGAGGGAGTAAAATATTCCGAGTTGTCATTTTGATAGCTAGGCACCAACTTAAAAACTATAGTAGTCGATTGTGGTTTATAAAACTCATTGTTCGTAAAACTTTTTTTCTAAACTGTCTAAAACTTGACATCTTGTAATCTTTCATCAGCATAAACATTTATTTTGAACTGTTGTTTTTACTTATTGCGTTTATTAGAATTTTTATATTCTTTTACTGATAATACGAAAAAACTACAATCATGGCAGCGGCAGTCCGTAAGTTTTAGCGCTAAAGTAAAATATTACATTTCGCAATAGCAATGAGGTAGAGCTAAATATTAGATAAATAAGAACTGCCTAATAGGTACCAACGGATACAAAGTTTCTTTCTTAAATCTTTATTCTACCGGCCCACTGGATTCATTAATCTATTTCTTAAATAAATAAATCTCCAGACTGACACACCAATTATGTGACCCTTACTTAAGTAAGTGCAGTAAGCACTTGTGTTATATGTACCACACGATGGACTAAGGGAGAATCTAGTTACACCCAGACGCAAGCCAATATCGAAAAACCATTTTAACGAAATTGGCCCGACCCGGGGACCATCTGCTTAGCAGTCCGGTATATATACCGCTGCACCAAAGAGGTCGTCAAAATTTCTTATGTATAAATGTTGTTTTTTGCAGAGCCATCGCTGCTGATGAACATAGCAGATATGATAGACTTGTCTATTGGATCACCCGAGGTAATTCCTTCCAATACTATTATTACAACAGTTTTACTTATTAACATAAATGTTTCTAACCAGTTGTTACCTACGACTTCTCCTGCGTAGACTTGTAGATAAGATAAAACTGATCTTCCCATTGGAATGAGACTAATTCCCGCGGTTTCAAACTAGCGAATTTCTTTCTAGGGTGTCGAACTATCTCTATTCAAAAAACCTTTTAATTGCTTTGGCCGTTTACAGATAAACCTACACATTTTTGGATTTATAATAAAGATTCCCCAACGTTTATTTACAAGACTACCCATTTACGACTACGTTTATTTGTTTCTAGTGCGGAATTGTTGATTTCAACATGCTGCATACGGTGCTGCACTGTCTTGCACAACAAATGAGGGTGCTCGAGAAGAACGTAGAGATACATGGAGACATGGCCCTGACTCCCGTCGGAGACATGGAAGCGATGAAGACGATCCAAATTGAGGAGTACGAAGTGCAGCCTGACGGACAGGTAGTCTTGTAGTTCCTGTTTTAATAGTTGTACCTACGTATCCATACCTATATATTTTTTAATATTTTTTAAATTGTTCAGGATAGCCAAGCAATGGGTCAGGATACGCTTCTTATGGGCAAGTATTATTGTAATATTTATACACGTAATCGTCTGGTTTTCAATGATTATGATTTATATTTTAATTTACAGTTGAAAAGATCCCGAAACTTCAAGCACAAGGTATAAAAAACGTTGTTTATAAAAGCTAATTTTTTACACTTTATAGGTACAATTTCTATTTTAAACCCATGTACTTATTTTATTAATTATTTTCTCTGATAGGTCTTGATCCTAGTACGTTTAAAGAAAGTGCGCTATAGGCGCCTAATATCACACCTAAATTAATATACCCACTAACAATAACTTATTTGATTAATCCAGTTTAAAATTAATTAATAAAATTTGTAAAAAATGGTTTAGTACACCAACTCTCTACCACTTTTATTAAGCTGTTATATGATTGTTTTAGCAACGAAAAATAGTCCTCTCAAACCTGGTAGGGTAGATCAACCTCCGCCCGACTATATAAAAAATAAATTAGGGAAAAACGTGACAAAAGAAAAAGGTCACAAGCAAAAAGGTACGGCGCCGAACGCACAAGTAACAGGTATGGGACAGTACGCACAAGGACCAGGTGCTGGACCAAACGCACAAGGACCAGGCACGGGACCATACGCAATAGGACCAGGCACGGGACCAAACGCACAAGGACCAGGCATGGGACCAACCGCACAAGGAACGGTTGAGGGACAATACGCACAAGGACCAGGAACGGGACCAAACGCACAAGGAACCGGTACGGGACAATATGCTCAAGGACCAAACGCACAAGGAACAGTTGGGGGACAATACGCACAAGGACCAGGAACGGGACCAAACGTACAAGGAACCGGTACGGGACAATATGCTCAAGGACCAAACGCACAAGGAACAGTTGGGGGACAATACGCACAAGGACCAGGAACGGGACAATACACACAGGGACCAACCGCACAAGGAACGGTTGAGGGACAATACGCACAAGGACCAGGAACGGGACCAAACGCACAAGGAACCGGTACGGGACAATATGCTCAAGGACCAAACGCACAAGGAACAGTTGGGGGACAATACGCACAAGGACCAGGAACGGGACAATACACACAGGGACCAGGAACGGTTGAGGGACAATACGCACAAGGACCAGGAACGGGACCAAACGCACAAGGAACAGGTACGGGACAATATGCTCAAGGACCAAACGCACAAGGCACAGTTGGGGGACAATACGCACAAGGTCCAGGAACCGGACAATACGCACAAGGACCAGGAACGGGACCATACGCACAAGGCCAAGCCGACGAAAAAACTTTGTCTTTAGTCACGATGAGCAAATTCAATTTACTGCAACAAACAGTTGGTGACTTGCAAAAAAGAGTTTACGGAAGTATACCTAAGAATGAGGAAATGATTGAAGAAGTAAGGTGCGTATTTTCTCTTGTTTTACCTACAATATCATTACTGGAGGGTATTTTTTTGTATTTTCTTTTTTTGCCTAATTGTATCAAATTGCATATAAACTTAAAAAAAAACGCAATATTTCAATTATGTTTAAATTTTATTAGCTATCTAAACCATCGCTCCTGAACCATTAGTTGATGTGTAAGCGATGACCTCATGCGGCGAATATCACTTTTCAATTGTAAATTTCAATTTGGTTACTATTTAGACTCAAGAATACGTGGTTTCAGGCTTCAGAAATAGTTTTTAAACCCGTTATATTTAATCTTGGCATGTAAATTTAGGAATATTTTAATAAAGTACATTTTTTTTAAGTTATGCCATTCTTTTAGATCTCAAACGAATCTAAAATCAATAACTGATATGTGGACGAATATGAACGTTTCTTCGCGTTTGGAAGCCGCCGAAACAGCTATCAACAGGCTCAGCTCGCTTTTAGAAGATGTTATCGCGGACAATAATACACTAAGAGAAGCAATAAGGACCTGTCAAAGTAGTATGACGTAAGAGAAGTCAAAAACGTTTTTTTGTAGCACTTCTAGTTATTCATGTTTAATGAGTAGGTACCCGAAAGTTAATTATTGCTCATACATTCTCAATATCAATAAGGTCTATCCCACGCACCGATGGGCCGATGGGCCGAGGCTGTACAAAAGCAGAGCAAAAGTGAGACCCTGTTTAGAGAGTTAGCTTAGAGATAGCAAAGGCCTTCGAACGAGTATGGCACAATACACTTCTGGCAAAACTGCCATCGTATGGGCTACCGGAAAGATTATGCAAGTGCTCAGCTAGGTTTCTCACTGGACGGAGCATTCAAGTTGCAATCGATGGTGCATGCTCAGATTCTCGACAAATTAACTCTTGAGTCCTTCAAGGCTATGTACTATCGCCCACCCTTTTTATCCTGCATATCAATGATATGTTTCGAAGTATCGGTATCCATTATTATGCTGATGATAGTAAGGGTGAAGCCCTGTTGTGGCACCATAAAAAAAATTGAATTTCTCATTTACCTACATAGTTTAGCATTAAATTTCATATTTGTATATCAACTTCTGTAAATAATGTGTTCACATAGTTGGAATATTGATTTGATCTGATTTTCAGGGCACTGGACGCCGTAAGATATGCAATCAAAGATGCCAATGAAATGAATGAACGTGAAGCCGGTAGACCCGGCGGCCCGGCCGAAAGTGCTCCTGCAGTGCCGATTAGTAGTGGCGCTAAGGCGGGAGTTCTCAAATCATTAGCGCCAGGAGCAGTTGGCGACCTATCTACCATACAAGGAGCTGTACTCGAATTACGAGAGGATGTCGACAAATTAGCTGATGCATACTCTAATATGCAAAACAGCGTAAATAAAGAATTTGGAAATATTAAGACCGGCATTGCGATGGGACTTGGTGTTGGTGGTGGAGGTGGTGTTGGAGGTGTAGGTCTGTGGGGGCCTGGAGGTGGTGGCACTGGAGGACCTGGTGGTGTAGGCACTTGGGGACCCGGCGTTGGAGGCACTGTCGGACCTGGAGGAGGTGGCGCTTGGGGGCCTGGAGGTGGTGGCGCTGTCGGACCTGGAGGTGTTGGCAATTGGGGACCTGGCGGTGGAGGTACTGTCGGACCTGGAGGTGGTGGCACTGTCGGACCGGGAGGTGGTGCCACTGTCGGACCTGGAGGTGGTGGCACTGTCGGACCTGGAGGTGGTGGCACTGGGGGACCTGCAGGGGGAGGCCCAGGGGCACCTGGAGCTGCAGGCGCTTGGGGGCCGGGAGGTGGTGGCCCTGGGGGACCTGGAGGTGGAGGCCCTGGGGGACCTGGGGCTGTAGCCGCTTGGGGGCCTGGAGTTGGAGGACCTGGAGGTGGAGGTCCTGGGGGACCTGGAGGTGGAGGCCCTGGGGGACCTGGAGGTGCTTGGGGGCCCGGAGGTGGAGGCACTGGGGGACCTGTAGGTGGAAGCACATGGGGACCCGGAGGTGGGGGCACTGGGGGACCTGGAGGTGGAGGCACATGGGGACCCGGAGGTGGAGGCACAGGGGGGGCTGAAGGTGGAGGAACTTGGGGACCTGGTGGTGGAGGCACTGGAGGTGGTGGCGCTTGGGGTCCCGGAGGCGGAGGCACTGGAGGACCTGGAGGTGGAGGCACTTTGGGACCTGGAGGACCTGTGGGTGGCGGCCCTGGGGGACCCGGAGGTGTAGGACCTGGGGGACCTGGAGGAGCTTGGGGGCCTGGAGGTGGAGGCACTGGGGGACCTGGAGTTGGAGGAACTTGGGCGGGGGGACAACCTGCTAATGCATTTGATGGCATGGACAATAGATACTATGACGCAGGTGCACCAGGTGCCGCTTGGGATGTCGGGAAAGGTACTAGCATGAAATAAACTCGTTGGTATTCGCTGGAATCATTAACAAATTATGAATATTGCTTTTATAGAAGGTGCAGCAACAGGCTCAAGTAGACCAACTCCTGAAATGTACACCATGATGATGAGAATGAACGATATTGACAACAGACTGAGAGAATGCTGTGATAACATGAGAAAATACACTGGAAATATGAGTGATCAAGTAACTTAAATCATCTTACAATACCTATTTATGTAGGTATATTTATTTCTAAACACCAAATTTTTTCTGTTGTAGATTATAAACTTGGAAGATCAGGTAGAAGGCCTTTTAAAACAGGTCGCAACTTTGACTGAAGGTACTGAAACTTTATTGTCAAAGGACATGATTAATGATTTGAAAGGTAAGACATTGAATTAGCAGCTTATGTATAACTACCCATCCACCGCTGAACAATGTTTTTTTTTGCAATTTTAGGATAATTATTTTTGAATGTTCATTGTATTCAATAAATTTAAGTGAAAAAAATTCCCAAAGAATGATGAAAACCGCATTAAAAACCGTTAAATAGTTTAGGAGAAGATAGTAGATGAAAATTAAAAACAGACACAATTAGGGATATTACTATGTACTATGATGATGATGATAAATGAAAATAATTATAAACATAGATTTGTTTAAAACCTCAGGTCTTATGGAGCTTTTCCACACGGTGCAAGAAATGCAACAAGAGCTGAAACAAGTCCACGAAACGGCACTGCAGTTGGCTGCTGAAAAAGAAAATCGCCAACAAAATTTGAATGTAACTAGAAAACAAACTACCTCTTTCACAACAACAATAACACAGCTTTTAAAACAAATATATTTTTATTTATTATATTACAGGCTATTGTTGACCAAATAGAACTGTTGAAGACAATTAAAATGGATCGTGAGGATATTCTTGAAGCCATGGCAGAAAAAGCAGATTTAACAGCGGTGGCGAGAAAGGTTTCCTTCGACCAATTTGAAGGGGCATGTGATGATTTGTCTAAGGGACTTGATCACGCTCTAGGAAAGCTTGGTTTACAGGTTATAATTTTATACTAATTAATATAAAGTAGCTTTAAGAAACCATTTGTTTTCTCAGATATCTACAATTCATATTTATGTGTCAGGAAGCGATATGGCAACAGGCCTTGGATGATATTCAACGAGGAATTGAGTCTAAACTGGACAAGGTAGAACTGATGCCGGTCAAAGATTTCTTCAACACAAAACTTCGAGAACTGCAAAACAGTCTTCGACAGATTGCTATCTTGCGACGGGAAGCTGAAGCTGCCGGCACGAAGAGGAAATTGCTAAGGTTCAGTCTTTAATGTAAAATTTTACAGCAAATATCCTTTTTCTACTTTTTTAATAGATGTTAAAAGATTTGAGGTGTAGGTATATTAGTGTCATCGTAGTTTCGAACCGAATAAACCGATTTCGTTTGTGTCTTACTATGATAAAAAAGGGTTTGGGTTATGTTGAATCAATATTAAATAACGTTTTAGAGATGTGAACTGTATATCTTGTGATGCGAAAGCTTGTATGAATTTGGAACCATCACCAGCAGCAGTACAACGACCTTTCCCAGCAACTTTATCAATGAAACCATACCTGAGTTATGAGCTTGGTGAGTTAAATATAATGAATTTGAACCTACTAAAGAAGAAGGATATAGTTACATATTAGTTGTTGTATCCATAGACACTATCAGAAAGACACAGCAATGTGCAGTGCCACAAAGAAACCTTCACGATTGGGAGCAAATGGAGAAACAGACAAAAGTACCACGTAAAGTGCGGTAAGTCACTACTTTCCTATGTGCTTCCACATTTATATTTGAACATTTAAAATTGATGTAAGGGATTGTTTTCCACAGCTCGGATACGGACAAGCACATATGTAATCGTTATTGTGGCGGATCGCATACGCGGACCACTGCCTCTCAGCGCGTAGCTCGTACGGGACACTTCATGAAGCAGTGGGGACCAGATGTGCTACCTCTCTCCTCAGGAATGGCTGCAGGCGATGATGGCAGAGTTAGTTTTATACATTACTAGTGGCCGCCTGCGACTCCGTTCGCATAAAAGTCGGTTTCCCGTGGGAATGAGAAATTTTCCCGCGGTAAAAAGTACCCTATGTCCTTTCCCAAGTTCAGTTCTTTCTTAATACCAAATTTCATCAAAATCGGTTCAGTGGTTTAGGCGTGAAAGCGTAAAGACAGACAGACAGACAGAGTTACTTTCGCATTCATAATATTAGTAGGGACTGACACGATAAGAGTTCGCCCTTCAAAGTTTCTCAACAATCAATACTTCTCTTCCAGATGTATAAAATCAGCGTCGCTGAGTCTGCAAGCGTAGGACCTGGTATGTAAAAGTTATCATATGACAATAAAGTCTAGCATATCGAATAGCCACTGCACCTAAAAGAATTCTTCCATTAAAAAAGGCGGTCAAGTCATCCGCTAAGCATAAAGATTTGTAAATCTAAGGTTTTTTTATGAAACTGGCTGTAACTCCATTTTTTTCAGCCGGCGCAGCTCCGAAAGTGGGAAATATACAAGAAAAGGGATCTAGAAGAGATTCGTACCAGAGAAGATCATGGGAAATGTCAAAGCGGCCCTCTCTACATGTACGTCAATTTGTTAACTTAGACCGTTTATTTCTTCGCCCTACCTCTATGACATTTTATTCAAATACCACTGAGCTGGGTGGACCCACTATTTCCATGGAAATACAAAATGGGAAAAGTGGAACTAACTTTATTTTAAAATTATATCCCATAATTTCTATTGTGACAAAAACGGTAGTAAAACGTTATCCCCCCTTATCTGTTCATAAGGTAGGTACTGGCAGTTAACGTAAATGAAAAATATTATTTTTGCATGTGCAAGCCGCCACTTTAGGAATTCATTCGTGTAAAAAATATAATAAAACATAGGTATATACTTATTTCACTTATTGTTCATCTATCCACCCTGAACGATGCGGATTCCCGTTCAGGGTGGATAGATGAACACGCATTTCCGAGTATCCACCTTAGGGTGACTGTTTCAGGGTGGATAAGCGGAATAAACCTATTATTCTAAATATCCGAAGTACCTCTCTAATTTTTCATCTTTATTTTCCAGGAATGCCGTTGCTTAGATGGCAACAATGAAACAGGTGATTAACATAAACGTAATTACCTATTATAATTTTTTTGTTTTCTTATTTGTTTTTTTTTTTAAGGTAAATCATCAAAACCGCAGAATCCACAGGAGCGACCAGTTTCAGCGAAATAAAATATCGAAAAGCAAAGAAATATTGTCTGTGGGGCGAGATTATAATATATTTTGCGTAGTTTGTGTATGAAATAAAAATATTATCTTTCTATAATTATTATTTAATTAATTTGCTTACACCTTAAGCCCTTTATCAACGGCCAAAGGAGCGGTGCGGTCTTCGTGTGTAAAAAATTTTTCACCAAAAGAAAAAAAAAAAATTGTGGTATCTAATTGCAAAATTAGGTGACCTTATTTTTAGAAAGCCCTTAACGATGTGAGCTGTTGTTTCGATGTCAAAATAAAATGAGACTACCTGCTTTCAGCAGGGAAGTATTTTTCTTAAAGGCATTGCTTTAAATAAATAAGAATTTACTCGGAATAAGGGAAGAATTTTTGAAAAAGCAGAGAACGTAAACGAATTCTGCTGGGGTACCTAAATGCCTTTTACCGGATCAGCAAAATTTTAAATTCACCACCTAATAGATAATAGGTACAACCTATATCTTGAACTAGCTTTCCGCCCTGCGGTTTCACCCGCAACTATATGGCTGTTCCCGTGAGAATGAGGCTTTTTCCCGCAGTAAAAATATCGTATTTTCTTCTTCCCTGGGTGTCGAACTATCTCTATTCCAACATCAAGACAATCGGTGCAGCCGTTTTTACGTGAAGCGAACATACAGACAGACGGACAGACAGACATATCGTTGTCGTAAATGTATACGCAATGGCGGTAGCCATTTTGAGCATCAAAATTATTTTTTTCCATCAAATCCGTTTTTTTTACCACCTTAAAACATTTTTTAAAAATTTATTTTTTTCACTTTTGGGTGGTTCAGACACTCTACATAAAAAAATTGTAGAGTTATCTAGGTAAATGATACCTTAAAAGAAAGAGCATTAACTAAGCATGTTTTTAAAATTGTCTGAACACCTGTAGCTATTTTATTTTATTTTTTTAAATGTCAATAAAAATCAATTTATTGTTTTTTCAACTTTTTTCTGTTAGGATTTAATAGTCTGAAACTTTTTTTTAATACTTTTCAATGTCCCCGTAAGGAAGCAGAAAAGACTTATTGCAAAAAAGGACATGGATTCTTATTTTGAATTCAAGAAAGTATCCGCCAAAACTAGAAAAACTTTATCGACAAAAAAGAGGAATGGTTTGGTATTTTTTTGCGAAAATCTGAGTCCACGCACCCCTTCTACTGTTGTATGGAAGCAAATTAAACGTTTCCGTAATTCTTTCACGGAACCTTCCCCGCCATTCAACTTGAGTCGCCTTGGGGACGATTTTCTGTACTCATCTTCTCCATATGTTCCAAATTTAGATTGTTTTCCCACATTTTAAAAATACTCGTCTTCGCACCTCAAATTAGAGGATCCATTTTCTATGGAGGAATTACTGGCTGTATTAGACCATCTGCAGGATTCAAGTCCAGGTATTTTTTCCTTCATAAGAAAATCGTCGGCTTCCTCTAAGACATTTTTACTTAATCTAATAAATAGATTCTTTTCTTCTTCAACAATTCCAGAGTCTAGGAAAACCCAAATTTTAATCCCAATTCTCAAACCAGGCAAGGATCTTGGAGACCCCTCTTCCTACCGTACAATTGCTCTTTGATCGACCTTAGCCAAGATAATGGAACATATCATAAAGAATAGGTTAGAATAGGAAAGATAGTCAAAATATTCTACCTCCGTGTCAATTTGGTTGTCGTAGAGGTCGAGGCTCAGTAGACAGTCTTGCGATATTTACAACAGACGTTAGGCTAGCCATGCCTTATGTCCATCCATACTCTCAAAAGGTTTTGTATAATGCGATTATACGGAGTCACTTCGATTATGCTTCCCTCCTTTTAGAACCGTTTAGTAAGCTTTTCATGACCAAAATAGATAAACTTCCTTCGTGTTATTAGTATAAAATCATCGCCTATCAATGCCTTGCAGTTTGAGTGTGGAGAGCCTCCGCTATATATTAGAAGACAACTATTATCAGACCGCTACTGGCTAACTACTACCGCTTATCTAACACACCTTGAAGATCTCTTTCAAACTTCTAAATACTGGACCTACAAAAATAAACTTTGCCTTCTGAAATTTTTAGCTCCTCCTCACACCTCTTGTTCTCATCGGATTTCGATTCATTAATTTTTACACCCTTAACTTAGATATCCACAAAGATGATCCCTGTGCTAACTCTTAGCTTAATGCAATCCTTTCTCAAGACTTTCCAGATCTGCTAGCAATGTATACTGATGCTTTCAAGCTTTCCATCCAGGATAGTGTGGGTGCGGCGGTGTGAATCCCTAAATACCACATAATCCTAAGTATAAAGCTACCTCACCCCTCTACAGTTTTAACAGCTGAATCTGCCGCAATTTTGTAAGCACTCCTGTTTATAGAAGCTAATGATATTCCGAAAGCTACCGTTCTTAACGATTGCAAAAGTTACCTACATCCATCTCCTACAGACATTTCCAATTTTCCTTTCCAGTCTAAATCCCTTCCCTTTACCCTAAAAATTAGAATTTCTCTCCTCAAGTGCAAAAACCTCGGCAAGAAAGTCACCCTGGCATGGATTCAAGGGCATGCTGGAATTTACGGTGACGAAACTGCTGATAATAGCGCTAAAATGGCTGTTTCCTCGGGTTCTCCTAAGGTTTCAGGATACGTCTCTTCAGACCTCCGTTCCTATTGCAAAGAGTTACGGGTAGGTACTAACCACGTATAACCCGACGCTTGACGACGTCTCTCAACGATAATAACAACAAATTATTTTTTAATTAAATCCTATCTATGCAATAAAGATAAATGATAAGAAAAAATAAACTCTTAACTTCTTCACTAACTAAACAGGTTTTCTTGTTATATTGCTTCGTTCTGGACTTATTTTTATTTGTTCATGTTTTGACGTTTTTAGAGACTACCTTCTTTTACTAGTATAATTAATTAGTAAAATACTTAAAAACAAAACCACTGAAATTTACTTAAAACATAAAAAGTTGCGGATCTACAAGTGCATACGTCTAGGACAAGGACACGCATAAGCCGACAAGTGACCGACGACGGGATGAGCGCGGTGCTGTGTGCGAAAGAGACAACAGCGTATATCCCAACAATGTTAGATGTCGGTATTTACGATTACATTTTTGCAAAATAGTGTTACATGTCGGATTATACGCCTACAAAACTTGGTCATTTTTAACATTTGACTTTTTTTCTTTCCTGAATTATATTGGTATCGATTTTTTAACTATGTACGAGTCAAAAACAGATTTTTACTAAAATTGCAGATGTCGAGTTATACGTTGTAGCCGTCGAAATACTAATCTCCTTAAACAGATCCTTGAGAGATTCTCTTTTACTAAGTTTATAAATTCCGCGAATGGCCCCTTTCTGCAGCGTACAGATCGTTTTAATGTCAGCAGCGTTTCCCCAGAGTAGGATTCCGTAGGACATTAGGCTATGAAAATAACTGAAATAAACTAACCTATCAGTATGAATGTCAGTCAGTGAACGAATTTTTTTAACCGAAAATGCCGCAGAACTAAGCCTACTCGCCAGTTGTGCAATATGGGGTCCCCACTGCAGTTTGGAGTCGACAGTTATTCCAAGAAAAACGGTATTATCTACCAGGTTTAACTTGTTACCGTTTAATTTCAAATCTGTCTCTACTTGCTTTACATTTGGTGCCGAAAACTTTATACATTTCGTTTTTTATCATTTAAAACTAGATTGTTCACATTGAACCATTTTACAACATTGGAGAGTGCATTGTTCACGTCGTCATAATTTGTTTCCTGTCTGTTAATTTTAAATACTAACGAAGTATCATCAGCAAACAATACTATCTCGTGATTATTCTTTACCATGTATGGTAAATCGTTTGTATAAATTAAAAACAAAAGTGGACCCAATATCGACCCCTGGGCAACCCCCATACCTACAACTGATCCCTGTGATCTTTCACAATTTATTTCAACTTTCTGAGTTCTATCGTCAAACTCGTCAAATTCCTCCAATTCGTTAAATTCGTTAAATTCGTTAAATTCGTTAAATTCGTTAAATTCGTTAAATTCGTTAAATTCGTTAAATTCGTAAAATTCGTTAAATTCGTTAAATTCGTTAAATTCCTTAAATTCGTTAAATTCGTTAAATTCGTTAATGTATGGTAAATCGTTTGTATAAATTAAAAACAAAAGTGGACCCAATATCGACCCCTGGGCAACCCCCATACCTACAACTGATCCCTGTGATCTTTCACAATTTATTTCAACTTTCTGAGTTCTATCGTCAAACTCGTCAAATTCCTCCAATTCGTTAAATTCGTTAAATTCGTTAAATTCGTTAAATTCGTTAAATTCGTTAAATTCGTTAAATTCGTTAAATTCGTTAAATACGTTAAATTCGTTAAATTCGTTAAATTCGTTAAATTCGTTAAATTCGTTAAATTCGTTAAATTCGTTAAATTCGTTAAATTCGTTAAATTCGTTAAATTCGTTAAATTCGTTAAATTCGTTAAATTCGTTAAATTCGTTAATGTATGGTAAATCGTTTGTATAAATTAAAAACAAAAGTGGACCCAATATCGACCCCTGGGCAACCCCCATACCTACAACTGATCCCTGTGATCTTTCACAATTTATTTCAACTTTCTGAGTTCTATCGTCAAACTCGTCAAATTCCTCCAATTCGTTCAATTCGTTCAATTCGTTCAATTCGTTCAATTCGTTCAATTCGTTCAATTCGTTCAATTCGTTCAATTCGTTCAATTCGTTCAATTCGTTCAATTCGATCAATTCGTTCAATTCGTTCAATTCGTTCAATTCGTTCAATTCGTTCAATTCGTTCAATTCGTTCAATTCGTTCAATTCGTCAAACTCGTCAAACTCGTCAAACTCGTCAAACTCGTCAAACTCGTCAAAATCGTCAAAATCGTTCAATTCGTTCAATTCGTTCAATTCGTTCAATTCGTTCAATTCGTTCAATTCGTTCAATTCGTTGAATTCGTTGA
Organism: Emmelina monodactyla; assembly: GCA_916618145.1. NCBI lineage: Eukaryota > Metazoa > Arthropoda > Insecta > Lepidoptera > Pterophoridae > Emmelina > Emmelina monodactyla. The sequence continues at coordinate 4,419,894 of OU745304.1, read as the reverse complement.
ATTCGTTCAATTCGTTCAATTCGTTCAATTCGTTCAATTCGTTCAATTCGTTCAATTCGTTCAATTCGTTCAATTCGTTCAATTCGTTCAATTCGTTCAATTCGTTCAATTCGTTCAATTCGTTCAATTCGTTCAATTCGTTCAATTCGTTCAATTCGTTCAATTCGTTCAATTCGTTCAATTCGTTCAATTCGTTCAATTCGTTCAATTCGTTCAATTCGTTCAATTCGTTCAATTCGTTCAATTCGTTCAATTCGTTCAATTCGTTCAATTCGTTCAATTCGTTCAATTCGTTCAATTCGTTCAATTCGTTCAATTCGTTCAATTCGTTCAATTCGTTCAATTCGTTCAATTCGTTCAATTCGTTCAATTCGTTCAATTCGTTCAATTCGTTCAATTCGTTCAATTCGTTCAATTCGTTCAATTCGTTCAATTCGTTCAATTCGTTCAATTCGTTCAATTCGTTCAATTCGTTCAATTCGTTCAATTCGTTCAATTCGTTCAATTCGTTCAATTCGTTCAATTCGTTCAATTCGTTCAATTCGTTCAATTCGTTCAATTCGTGAAATTCGTGAAATTCGTGAAATTCATTAAATTCGTTAAAATCGTGAAATTCGTTAAATTCGTTTAATTAGTTAAATCCGTTAAATTCGTTAAATTTACTCATCAAACTTATCAAACTCAAATTTAAATCAAAATTAAATTCGTTAAATTAATTCGTCAAACTCGTCAAACTCGTCAAACTACCACATCAATCTGATAACTGCATTATATGACACAATAGTCAACATAGTAACTTACATTTAATGGAAAAGAAAGTAGTTTTTTTTCGAACGTTAAGTGTAAAAATGAAAATTTGCATTTGAAAAAAATGTTTGTTGTCTCATTAAGAGATCATAAACAAAGTATTTTCCTAGATTAGACAAAAAACAGACTAATGTCTGTTAAATAAGGTTTTTATTAACCTGTTTATGTAATAAACCAGACAATGACCCTCACAAGAGAATTCTTGCAAGTAAATACGCCTTAAAATAAATATTTTAAAAATATATTTGGCAAAAATGTATTGCGACATCAGAGCTTCAATATGTAAAATAGTTATAGTAGGTACTTATTAGATACCACAGTTTTGGTGCCATAGTAACAATCCATATCGACAAAATTTCTAATAGTCTAAAATATATAGTCTCAAAATGAATAGTCTCATTGAATACAATTTGAACAACCAGTTGATTTTGTTGATTTTGAAGCTCTGGCTACTTAATAATTTTGGCCTTCCAATGTCTGGTAGGACCCAGAAGCGTAAAAGCTTATGGCAATAAGAATCTGAAACAAACAAATTATGTTTTTATTTACTAAAACTAGTTCAGCTTTATTATTAGTACAGTCAAAAGCATAAAGATATTATAAGACAAGATAGTCAAAAATATCTTTGGGTGAAAAATTCAATTTTATGTTAGTGTCATAATAACCATATAGTTGTAACCAAACAAAGTTGTCATAATATCATCGCAATAATTTGCAATTTTATATAACGCATCAAGATGTTCAATATTATGTTGGCATAAACACTATTCATTGGTATCTAAGCATTTAATTTTTCAAAAATATCTTCGCGCTTAAGAAAAATAAACTCTATGACTTAAGTCACAGTAATCATCTTTATTTATCTGATTCATTTTATGCATGACGTCATTGACGTGGCTTTTGTTTAGAACTGAATCTTTTATAATTAAAGTCGTAAGAAAATAGTTTTTTGAAAGAAAGCCCGCGGTTTTATCTGAAATAACACTACTGGAAAAGTCGATAGTGTAATGGGAGGTAAAAATCTCCCATGGCACAACTAGTAGTGTCAAGCGGTAGTGCCTAAGTAAAAAACGTATTCATAACCATTAAACGAATTCACCGATCTCATTGACTAAGGGATTGAGTTAAAAAAGGCGAATAAATAACACCAATAATAACTTATAAAATCTAGTGTAAAATAATAATTACCTACAAAAAAAGATCACTTCTCTCGTTTCTGTGTGATTTTAAATTTTCTTTTCTTTATATTTTCTGTTTTTTTCTTTACTAAGTATGTGCCATTAATGTTTAGTTAAGGTTAGAAATATATGAAGAGAAAATAAATTATTTAATTATTGATTAAATGAACCGACAAACCTATTTCTTTATTCTATTATGTATAGGTAATCAACATGACCAGTGACATACATTGTCATATAATATATTTTTTATTGTATGTCTATATGACATAACTACGCAATGAAAATCTTCAGATAAGAAATAATTATTTTCAAATAGTAGATAGAACTTAATCGAAAAACCACTTTGGAATCTATAAACATAAATAAATAAATAAATAAAAACTCTTTATTGCACAGAAAAATAATTTTACAGGAGGCAGTACAAGAAAGCAAAAGGTGGCCTTATTGCTCTGAGCAATCTCTGCCAAGCAAACCTTTAATTAAAAATAGAAGGCAAAGAATTAATCGGATAGGTGCAATTTATATAGATAGCTTAAATAAACTTAAACATGTAAAAATTATAGTCAACCCTTATAATAATTAATACATACATATAATAAATATATATGGATAAACATACATGCACATATATAAATTAAATACAATTTTATTACTATAATAATATACTTACATAACATACATATAAATAGATACATTAAATATAAAAGAATGATAACTCAACGTGGATCAGGATTAGATTTTAAGAATTCGTTTACAGACTTTTTGAATAGATGCAGTGTTTTACACTGACGAATTGCAACAGGAAGTGAGTTCCACAGTTTAATGGCTTGCACAGTAAATGAACTATTAAAAAAGTTAGAGTGGTTCATTGGAGTTGCTAACAACAGAGAAGATGTACTGCGCAGGCCAAGATTGTGTCTCTCATGCCAGTAGGTGAACCGTTCTTTGAGATATTTCGGAGTATGTGAATCATACAACACCCGGTAGAGGAAGGATAGGATATGAGTATTCCTGCGAAGCCGAATGGGAAGCCAACCAAGTCTGTTACGGTATTCCGTGATGTGATCGAATTTGCGCAATCCGAAAATAAAGCGGATACACATATTTCGGAGCCGCTCCAGCTTGCTTAGTTGTTCCTCGCTCAGATCAACAAATGATATGTCGGCGTAATCAAGGATGGGAAGGAGTATGGATTGAGCAAGAGTAACTTTGGTAGCAATGGGTAACACATTCCTGAGTCGTCTTAAACTACCGGCTGCAGCAAAAATCCTCCTGCTCATCTGCTCGACCTGAGAATTCCATGTTAGTGTGCTGTCCATGATAATGCCAAGATTTTTAACGGCAGTACTATATGGAATCTTGACTCCGGCGAAGTAAACATCAGGTAATTGCTGTAGATTCACTTTTGCTAGCATTTGCCTACTCCCTAAAATAATGACCTGAGTCTTCAAAGCATTTACCATGACACCAAACTGTTTAGTCCAATCATTTATTAAACTTAAATCAGTATTCGTTTTTGCAACAGCTGAGTTAAGGTTTTCCAATGACGCGTGTGTGTAAATTTGCAGGTCATCAGCATACAGATGGTAGAGAGAAGATATGTAAGATGTTATAGAATTTATAAAAATTGTGAAAAGGAGTGGGGACAACACGCCACCTAGATACCTATCTAATAATAGTTCTGACATTCATGTAACTAATTGTTGTTTTTAAACTCTCGCGCTTTTTATTTATAACTTTTTGATGATCTAAATACAAAATGACCGCGTATAAGACCCGAAGTCATCAAAAAGTTATTCATGTAATTGTATTGCAAATTAATAAAATTGCACTGCAGAATATTTGTAAAATTCTATCATCATCGATGATCACCATCAATCCCGAACTTCGGAATCATTGCGTACGCATGTCATGCAAATATGGGATTCCCTGCGAGGTGTTGATTTCTGTCAAAATGCTGTACTTCTAGATGTCATCAATGTAGAAGGAGGATACACAAGATTTTAATCCCAAGTTCAATATTTTTTTTTTATTTAAACAAAGGGTTTTAGTTCGGTTTATAATTCATATTTTATTTTTATTAAATAACTAACGCAATCTATGTAATAACGTTTTCTTCATGTAAATAAATTTTAATAAATTTTTAGGGCTACTACAAAAATAGTAGGTACATTAATACATAATATACGTTTTTCTTTTGATTAAGGGCACTTTTCCTGTCACGTTTTATTTTTGTAGTCAAGTTTTACACGATTTTTGTAGGATTCCACATGTTATGGCTACACTACTAGCTTATGGACATGTGATGATAAATCTTTGCAATGATGATTTATTATAAACCTTATGGCGAAAGACTTAAAATTGCTTGTACTATGTAACCGAAGATATTTTTGACTATTCTGGGCGCTTAGATACCAGAGAATGTTAGGCAGCCTATATAATACAGACTACTTTAAAAGATACGATGTTATTGGACATTGTCAACCCGCAGATTTATATGATTCTTAGACTGGTGACAATAATTTGATAACTGTATATGCCAAAATAAAATTGAAACTTTGCAACTAACATTTAATTGTAGACTCTGGTACATTATATTTTTATGCTGCTGACTGTACCTATAGATACATTTTGAGGTTAGGTTATGAATGTACTTACGAGTACCTTTATCATTGCTGATAGAGAATCACGCCGTACTGAGGGTAGATGAGGCCGTAGCTCTACCGCCAGCTCTCTTACTGCCTTCTTGGAGAGCCGGAAGGTCTTTAGGAACTCCCTATCATTCATTATTTCTAAGGGGTCAATTTACCCTCTTAGAAGGCGGTTAGAGCGACGACGTGCGAAAATACGCCGTCTTCGTACGTCTACTGCATTAGTTAACTCCAAAATCTCAAAATAAGCCGCCTGCCTACTCATTTTTTTCATAAAAGAACACTTGCAGAATATAAACACTCGCAACACGATAGAAAAATATCTATTGTGTTTTTTTCTAGCAATTACGACTGTAATCGTATTGTGATTGGTCTTAATTTTTACGAGACTAGCAAAATATCTTACAATAATCGTACAATAGCTATCGTAAACGTGAGCAGACTACCTTTTTGACCACAATTGTTATTCCACAATTGCTATTGCCAAAAAAGCAATAGGAATTGTTACAATTCAATTACAATTGCTTACGAGACTAGCATTTGTGTCTTATTTTGCAATTATGATACAATAACAATACGATAGGTGTAATTTTAAGCGACGAGACTCGGCCCCCAGGTGAATGTAAATCGGTTCATATTTTTATTAAACGATATTTATAATTTATCAATACTTTTATCGAATACTTACATCACTAATTAACCACAATTTGACGGGTGCATCTTAGAACGTTTTTGAACAAGCCAATCAGAATGTCATACTTCCTACCCTGCTCCTCAACTTTTGGTGACCCTGGCACAACGTAAATGTACGAACATGCGGAATCTATTAGGGGGTGATGGTTTATTCCGTATCCTATAAGGTAAAAGCACCTAACTCCGCGGTATTTTTGCATCATTAAGAAAGGAACAGTGATATTAGGGATAAAAAACGCGGTTTAGGGTAATAATATAACTTTATAAGATGGACGATCTAATATTCTTTACAAATATTTAAATACTTTTTCAGTTATCAATGGGTTTATATTTCAAATTAAGCAAAATGTAGGCTAAGCCAGAAAACCCTAATTCCGCGGTAAAAATCCTAACTCCGCGGTAGTTGGGCACCTAATTCCGAGGTATGGATTTGTAGAGAAAGCCCGCTTTAATAGTTATGTACTTATGCAGCAAATTATGCAAATAATTTGGGGCCATCAGTAAACAAAATATTGATAATTTTATGCATTATGTTTGGTCTCATTACATTGGAAAAGTAGCACGGCATTACGTTTCGATTTATTTCCCATATAACTTAATTCCGTGGTATATACCTCGGAATAACGGTCCTACTCGAAAATTAATATTTTTAAATCCGAGTAATACATGTTTTTTAATATTTAAAAATCAAAGTGATTATTTTATTAAATATAAAAAAATGAATTAAAATTGATAATTCTGAAAAGAAATTGTTACTAGAACATAGGATTAAAACAATTACAATATTGGTTACGTTTTGGGAAAAATCATCGAATTTTACTCTGGTCATATATTTCGATTCCTAATTAATATGTGAAATATATTCAAAACACTAACACGGAATTGGATTTTTTAACCCAATGTTAACCATTTTTTTCAATTTGATTGCCTAAACCACAGATATAATAATACTTTACGTACACCTAAACGAAGTTGAGCTTATAAGAATCACCTGAAAAATTAAGTCCATGATTTCCTTATTCCGAGGTATACCACGGGATAAGGAACCGCTTTAAAAAATGGACGGTAATGTATTTTCAACACAAAATTTCTTAAAAAGTAAGCTAGTAATGTCTATTTTTTTAACAAAAACTTAAAGATTAAACGTTTGACTATTGAATTAATATTTAAAAACCAACCTCTCCTGTTAGAACTACAATGATAATCACTCCTCTTGTAAATTGAACGTTACGGAGAAATGGCGTGAAAATGTATGGCGCATCCTTTTACCTCGCTCGCCACAGCGAAATACTTTTTTATTTAATATGTTTTGCGTGTTTATTATAATATGAGCACTCAAATCTGTTCTTAAATTAAATTATCTTAAGGCTGAAGAACTAAAAAGTCTAAATATATGACGATAACTATAAAAAAACTTAGTTTTTCTATTTACCGCGGGTTTGGGTTCCATTTTTAGAACCCCGCGGAATTAGGTGCTTTTACTATTAGGACGTGGTGAACGAAATGATTACATAGATTAAACGAAATAAACTTTATATTTTCAAAACGCGATGTTTACATATTAATTGACAACACTAGACAATAGAGTAGAGTTATTGACATGTAGCAAAGCGCCAAACCATAAATAATATTAGTGGCCAGCACTTCTAACATCTTCTCTCTTTGCTCTGGACAATAACTTCTATTTCACGAAGCTTGATTCTTGTCAAGCAATCCAATATGCCTGCACAGTTGTAGCAGTCTAGGCCTGTATAAAGCTTTTGTGAACATATCAGCTGCCTGATCCTGAGCCGGAACCTTCTCTACTATGAGGCACCTATCTTGAACAGCTTCACGCACAAAGAAGTGTCTAAGTCGTATGTGCTTAGTTCTGTTGTGTAATTCGTAAGGAGGATGATTTGCAAGTCTTATGGCTGACTCATTATCTATAAATAATGTTGGCATGTCGTCTATCTTTTCTATGCTCTGTATCAGCCGTTTCAGCCAGATCATCTCTCTTGCAGTTTCGCTCGCAGCAACAACTTCTGCTTCTGTGCTGGATATGGCAGTTGATACCTGTCTGTGACTCCTCCATGAAACAGCACTTTCATTGTATAGACATACCGTTCCTGTTGTCGAACGCCCTGTTTCTTTATCACCTCCGTGATCAGCATCGCTATAGCAGGTCAATAATCGGCGAGCATTTCGCCTATAAATTATGCTCCAGTCACGGGTACCTTGCAGGTATCTCATGATACGCTTTACTGTTATGACGTCTTCTTTCGACGGCTGTTCTAGGTGTCTAGAAGCAACACCTACAGCGTATGCAATGTCGGGCCTTGTTCCGACCATTAAGGAAGCCAGTGCACCTACTGCTTGGCGATAAGGGAATTTAGGGTCACCATCTTCTTTCAGCCCCAAATTGTCCTTAACAATAGGCGTCTGTACAGCTTTGCAATCATTCATGCAAAATCTCTCTAAAACTTTCTTCAAGTAAGCTCTCTGATTAACACAAATTGATCCGTCATTTTTCTTGTCAATTTCGAGCCCAAGAAAATAATTAGCAGGATTTGATTTAATCTTAAATCTTCGACTCATCTCATCTATAAAGTTTTGCTTTTCTTCCTCATCATTAGAGGCAAAACAAGCTGGCTTTTAATGTCAAAATCAGAACGGACTGTGGAAAAACTGACGAGTAACCTGTGTTCACACGAGAGAGCGCTTAGTTCAAGGAACTTGCAAGACTGCGAAGAAGCGCTGAATATCCAGGGAACCAGTAAGGTCAAAAATAAACAAAAGAAGTGGAAATGCCACTATTGTGAGGAGTTCGGCCATAAGGTGAAACAATGCCCTAAGTGGAAGAAAGATGGTCGTCCACCAAAATGTACCGTACTGAGACGTGAACCAAATAAAAATGTCAATATGAGTGTGATGGCGGTAAATACTGTAAATGAGAGAGATGAAGATAACTGGTATGTTGACAATGGCGCAACAAGCCATGTAACCAATAGATCTGACATCTTTCAAACGTTTGAATATTTTTCCAGAGAACATACAGTGACGACGGCAAATGGGAATGCCATAGAAGCTATTGGGAAAGGAACAATAGAGGTTGTTGCTGATATTGATGGCCACAAAGAAAATATTACCTGGAGTAATGTGTGGTTTGTACCTGGAATCAAAAAGAATTTATTTTCAGTACTGGCTGCCCAAGATAAACTTTCAAATAGTATCTTTACATCATCGAGTACAAGATGTAAACTGACAGTACAAGGGAAAACAAAACTAATTGGTGAACGAGAGAAGTATGGAGGACTGTATAAATTAAAGGTACGTCACCTGTTGCCGAGTAAACCACTAGAAGTTTATTCCCTTGATACAAAGAATTTACTACAATTGTACCATGAAAGGCTTTGTCACCAAAGTAAGGCGCATGTGAAGAAAGTCATTGAAAGAGAACTTGGAATAACGGTCAAACTCGATTCTGAATTATGTGAAGGATGTATATATGGCAAGGCCCACAGACAGAAATTTGGTCATAGAGAAAGGGCTTCCAAAGTGGGAGAATTGTTGCATGCAGATGTATGTGGACCTTTTCCATTTTCGATGACCAAATATAGATACTTCGTCTTATTCAAGGATGATTTTTCTAAATATCGTCATATTTTCTTTATGAGAAAGAAGTCAGAGGTACCAAAAAAGCTTGAACTGGTACTAGCCCAAACTAAAACAATGGGGCACACAGTAAAAGAGCTTTTAAGTGACAATGGCGGAGAATTTGATAATGCCTTAGTAAGACAAATTCTAGAAAAGAATGGGATTAGACAACGGCTTACAATGCCATATACGCCACAACAAAATGGGTGCGTCGAAAGAGAAAACCGTACCACAGTTGAAGCCACTAGATCCATCCTACATTGCAAAAGATTGCCTCAAGGCCTATGGGCGGAAATTACCAATGCTGTCGTATATACACTCAACAGAACGGGGAATACTACAGTATTAAACAAAAGCCCTTATGAACTATGGCATGGAAGCAAACCAAGAATCAGGCATTTAAGGATTCTAGGAAGTACTAGCTATGCGCATATACCTAAGGTTACTAGGAAGAAACTTGATAAGAAAGCTGTAAAAGGTACACTTATTGGATATGACAATGATGAGGGATATCGAGTATGGATTGAACAAACTAACAAACTGGTTCGCTCTAGAGATGTTATATTTCAAGAGAAGACATTAATGAGTTACCTCAAGAAGCAGCTCCTAGAAGAGGACTTCAGTTTGTTAATCCAATACCGATATCTATACCACCTCATGCAGAAGAGCAACCCATAGCACTAGACTCATCAATCATACCTCCGGCAAGTTCATCTTATGGTGGACAAACGAACTCGAATTCAAATGAATCAGAAACTAATAATGAAATATTAGTAGAATCTGAAATTGAAAGAGTGCAAGCACCAGAAGGCGATGATTACATGTCAGCGGTATCGGAGCAAGAGGACGAAGAAACGTTGAATGAGTCAGAAAGTGAGCATACTGTCATACCTATACGAGAAGTAGAGGAGCAGGGCAGAATGACACTTAGAGACCGCTCACTACTTAAACGACCTTCGAGATATGATGATTTTATACTAAATGCTGTGGACACGATCCAAGAGGTGTATGAACCAGCAACCTATAAAAAGGCCATGAATAGCAATGCAAGAGAAGAATGGAAGCTCGCTATGGACGATGAAATGAAATCTCTTAAGGAGAACGAAACATGGGACGTAGTACCCCTACCGCTGAATAGAAAAGCTATTCCATGTAAGTGGGTGTACAAGATTAAAACCAATCCAGATGGTACTATACAACGTTATAAAGCTCGACTGGTTATCAAAGGCTTTTCACAAAAGAAAGGAATTGACTATAATGAGACTTTTAGTCCTGTGACGAAGCTAAGCACTGTTAGAGTACTCATAAGTATAGCTGCTAGAGACAATTTATCTCTCACACAATTTGATGTATGTACTGCATTTTTATACGGCAGTTTAAGTGAAGAGATCTATATGAAACAACCGGAAGGCTATGACGATGGATCCAACAATGTGTGTAAACTAAAGAAAAGTTTGTATGGACTTAAACAGGCTCCACGATGTTGGAACAATTGTATAAAAGACTATCTATTAGAAATAGGTTTCAAAATGAGCGAAGCAGATCCGTGCCTCTTTCTTAGAGGGAGGGGAAGAAGAAGTTGATACTAGCGCTCTACGTAGATGACGGTCTGCTTGTTTTGTAGGCAAAGTATTCTTCGGGAAGGGTCTCCAAGATTTTGCAAATGAGAAACATTTCAGGCAGCTCTGCTATTCCTTCAGAATTAGACATCTGCTCTGACAGCTCATGCCACAAATTCTTCAAATGAGACAAATGTTCATTCATGTTATGCTTGGGGTCCTTCTTGTATCCAAAGAATTTCATGCATAGATCATATGCTTTGTCTTCAGAACCTCCGTCAAAGAGACGATGTAGCTCAGACCAGATTTCTCTGCTGGTTGAAAATCGCATCACTTTTACAAGATTTTCATCGGTAAGATTGGTCGATATCGCAAGAATAGCAACGCTATCTTTTCTTTGATACAACTCGTATGCAACGACGTCCTCAGGTTTTGTTGAACTATCTGGCACTTTAGGTTGTTCTACTTTTCCATTTACTAGGTCAAGAACTGCCATACCTTTCAATGCTGAAACCATCTTGAACTTCCATGTTGCCCAATCGTTTTGATCTAGCAGGCCAACTTGAATTTTTCCATCAAAAAATTTTTCCATTTTGCCGACGTATCAAAACTTTTGAAAAAATATATCTCGTAGTCTACAAATAAATCATTTGTTCCTTTTCTTATTTAACAACCACGCTCTGCTACCATATTAGGACGTGGTGAACGAAATGATTACATAGATTAAACGAAATAAACTTTATATTTTCAAAACGAGATGTTTACATATTAATTGACAACACTAGACAATAGAGTAGAGTTATTGACATGTAGCAAAGCGCCGAACCATAAATAATATTAGTGGCCAGCACTTCTAACATTTACCCACGGTTCCCAACTTAGGGGTTTTCCCCCTAAATTTAGGGGGTAAATTAGTGGGATGGGGTTTTTTTAGGGTATTTATTTGTTTAGGGGTATTTTTAGGGTTCTTTTTCAGAAGAAATTGATATAATTTATAACGTATTAGATAATTTATAAACAGAGAAAATTAAGAAATATTACTTTTATATTGTATATTTTTTTATATTTACATATAATTTTTATGAATTATATTTTTAGGGGAATTTTCAAATAATTGAGGCAATTTTAGGGGGTTTTGTCATAGGTTTAGGGATAAATATTTTTGAGAGTTGGTAACACTGCATTTACCTTAGTTCAGAGTGGATAGATGTACACGCATTTCCGAATACCTTAGGATGGATGTTTCAGGGTGGATAAACGGAATAAGCCGGCGTGATCTGGATTCTAGAGTAACTTCTTGCAGAATTCTGTTTCTCTCAGAGAAATTCGTTATGAAAGGCATAATTTTTAATAAAGTATAAATTCCGACTGCCATTAAAATAAATGTTGTAGTTGTCTACAGTTGTCAGAATGGCAGCATCAGATTTTGAAATAAGCATGAATGTTTAGCTTTGGGGGCTCTTTTGAGCATATTTTAGAATTAGTTTAATATTTAAGGATTTATTTTTAATTATTTTATTGATATCCTTTTATTTTATACTTTTTATACACCTGTATATTTTTTTATTTTTATTTTTTGTTATGGGGAAACAAACATCTCCCGGTTAGTACCTTAGTGTGGCTACATATTCTTACTTAAGATCACTTACCACAGCTTCTGGAATTCCCCTGTCCATTGTCCAATAGGGACCAATTTCCCAATCAAAAAACTTTAAAAACACGTTCGACAATTAACCTTATTTATTCATATTAGCTTTTAGCAACTTTGCTGTGATCTGATACCCGTCAAAATTATTAAAAGTTGACCTTACAAAGAATAGCGTATCGTAATTTCTAGTGTTCAAAATATATTACCTTTCAATTAACTTCTGCTTTACTTAATGTAGACGCGACCCTGCTGACAAGTATTACTGATATGATCGACCTAGCGATTGGATCGCCAGAGGTAAGTAACTGTGGTTGCAATAACTGTATTAGACACTTTTAGCTGCTCTAACAGCTTCCTACTATACATCAGATAGCATATTATTACGATGAGAATCAGATGGAAATGGTTTAGGGCTCTAAATCTATATGTACTTACTTACTTGCTCTACCACTCTTCAGTAGGTATCGTCAGCCTATTGCAGTTTACTCGTATACCTCTTCTAGCATACACACATATATCACCCACAGCTGACTACTCCCACAGTAAAAATCACTGTAAAGGGTGTCTGGTGGCAGATTTATATTTTCAAACTTTAATAAAAAACGTTATATTGGACACAAAGTTTTATTAAAAGCATTGAACGATAGAATGGAAATGCGGATTTTATTTTTTAAAGAGTATGTCATCCAAATGTCTTCCGTCGAGTTGAACACATTGTTCAAAACGAAGCCTTGTTTTCTGCGCCACACGTTGCACGCCACGCCATGCGTGGATAAGGCACACCAAACAGTTACCCAGGGGCAATGCAATGGTTTTTTATTTTTCAACCGAGGATTATGTGTTCTTGGAGACCAGTAGCGGCAGTTTTCCTTGTGGACGTGACCGTTTAAGTGAAAATGAGCCTTGTCGCTTAAAAAAATGGGATTTTCATTGCAAAAACGCTCCAACATCGTTTCACAAAGTTTTTTGCTTAAATCATAATCACTTTCTTTCAGTTTTTGGACGATCTGAATTTTTAAAGAATGGAACTTCTGATCCTTTCTTGAAATTTCGTGAATAATCGCTCTTGGAAGTCCTAGTGCGGCTGCTCTTTTCCGAATTGAAAGTCGCGGATTTTCACGTAAACTGCTTTCAACAAGTTCAATGTTTTCGGGAGTCCTTGAAGATCGACTAGGCCCTGGCCGTGGGACATTCATAGCTAAAGCAGTTGTACGGAATCTCTGCACCCACGAACGAATTAAATTTACACTCGGTCCATCACTTAATCGCCGAATATCATACTTTGAGCAAAATTGTCGACGAGCAATAACGTAAGAATCCTTACTTTTAAAAATGACTCGATAGCGATCGCGCGATGCTCACTTGACCTCTGCGACATTGTGATTGACAAATCCGCACGATCAGTTATTCCAACGGCGCCAACCTACCCCCGCACCGTTTATTACTTTTTAAAATAATCGTGTTTGAAAATATAAATCTGCCACCAGACACCCTGTAATACCACAGCCTATGAGTTATTTCCGTTTGTCCATTCATATACCTATTAACCGTTCTAGTGTGGCGTGGTAGACTTCAACATGCTGCATACGGTACTGCACTGCCTCGCGCAGCAAGTCCGCATCCGCAACTTGCCGGTGGAGTTGCACGGAGACGTGTCAATGACGCCACTAGACAGGAACCAAGCGGCTGACGTCACCATCGACGAGTATCTTATTGAACGTGAAGTAAGTTCAATACTTACATAGCATCAGACTAACAAATGTAGCCTTGGTTACTTTTGGCCATTGCTTTGAGAAAATCACTTGTTTTTGTAATGGTTCTTACATTTAGTGAGACTTTCTAGAGAGTTAGAATCCTGAAATAGAAAACTTAACTACAATACTTACCTTTAGTTACTGCTAGTTTAGAAATTATTGATTAATTAACGTATTCGCCTATGCCTTCCAATGCGACAACTTTAAATTTCCGAATTTAAATATGTGTCTGCGCTCTATTTAGAGAAAAAAATCTTATTGTTAATGGAACATTTAAGCTTAGTTACCATTAGGACGTATGTTATAGGGTATATCGTTCCACAATTTTTTATCCGAATTCAAGCAACCGTTTTTGCATGATTATTCAATTATTATACCTTTACTCTATTTGAAGTTTGTATATCTATTTGTAATATTAGAAGGATTACGGTAGTTGCCAAAAATAAACGTTAATAGTCCTACTATGCAACTCGAATGTAACTGATAAAAATTAAGCAGTGTCATTTGCTTTACAGGGCCAAGAAGAAAGTGCTATGTTAGTCGGTAAATATTTATTTTCTAATACTCACCTTAGCTCTAAAGAGGTTATTTTAAAAGTTTATGCACTAATCCTTGTATATGTTGCAGTTGCAAGACTCCAAAAAGGAAGTTCCTTAAGTTAGTATTGATTTGGGTTTTCCTGTAAAAGGAACTCTAATTTAAAATAACATATTTTTATTTACCTTTTACTGTTTAATCTCAATATGATACTTATTACTTACTCAATCGAATAGAATAAATAAAATGGAATGAGTAGGTACATATTTTTTACAGATATCATCAAGAATACTAAAAAAGTTGAAGTAAAATATAGTTCGGATAACATACAATTTCACTCATCTAAAATACGTACTGAGGACGAACGAATTGAGGACAAAAAACTTCCAGAACAGATGAAACCTCCAGAACCGGTGAAATCAAAAGCAAGTGAGGTAAATGCACCTATTTTGAACACGGACCAATTATGATAATTTTTTGACATAACTTCAAAACTAATTATTCTGGAAAATTATTTTATTAAAATAGCAACAGCAATCAGTCGTATCGTACAAACAGTTTAAATTTTAAAACAGGCATTTGATTCCAGAAATTTCAAAATACGTTGCTAGAAGAATCTTCGAACACAGTCGATGAGGACGTATTAAGAAAAGAAAATATAATCATAAAAGGGAAAGCAGGTGAAGCCTCCAAGAAAAGGGTGTCTGATCCTGTCGATATACAGAGTCTGTCAATAGTACCTGCAATTAAATTCAACGCACTAGAAAATATAGTATATGATCTGAAGAAAAAAGTCTACGGAAGTCTTATGGGAAATGATGACTTAGTAAGAGATGTTAGGTAAGATTTGATAAGCAAAAGGACCTAGTTCAAACATAATTAAACATAAATTTATAGAAGGTGTTAATATGTTTTTTTTAGGTCACAGGCAAACTTGAAGTCTATTACTGATATGTGGACCTCTTTAAATGTGTCTTCAAGATTGAAAGCTGCAGAACAGGGTATCCAAAAACTTGGAACTGTTGTTCAAGACTTAATTGGTGAAAATGGAAGGTTCTGTTCTGTTTCTCTTATTTAAACCGTAACAAAGACAAAGGGTGTTTTAAGTTTGACTTTGTATGTATCGTAGTTTCCCAACGAACGAACCACCGAGTTTGATTTTGTTAAGAGGTCTTACTTTTTTTTTATGTAATTAAAATAACTTCTCTTTTGTGAATTACCTACATCTCTGTTCCATTTCCTCGGTCGATAGTTAACTATTAATAGTATCTACAAAATGAAGCAATTATTTTGATTTAACCTTAAAATTTGTAACTGAACATAAAAAAACTAGGGAATTGGATGAAGTTAAAGCGGCCTTAAAAGAGGCTACTGATGTTGCTATGGCTGCTGCTGCTGCTGCATCTTCTACGAGTCACGTAGATAAATCTGTTTCAAATCCAATAGCAAATATCGAAATAAAAGCACTTCAAGAAATAATTCGAATCTTGCGTAAGGATTTCAATAAAATGGCTTTCGATTTCTATACGATAGACCAATTTGAAGGTAAATATATTTAAAAATCAAATTAGTTTAAGTTTGGTTATAAAAAAATAAGCATAATATTACATATTTTGTTGCAAATAACAGAATTAGTGCCTGACGGAAAAAAAATAGTAGAAGAAGAAAGTAAAAGCCTTATCAATAAAGAAACTGCTAGCAGCGTGAAGTTGTCTCAAGGTACTAAACCATATAATTTACCTTAAGTTTATTTATGACATCTGTAATGCATCGGTAAAGAGTAGGTACCTACGCCAAATTCCCGTGCCGGCCAATTTTGTTTTCGAAATTGGCTCGTTATTATAATAATAGCAGCCTTTATACGTTCTTCTGTTGAATAGTGCGAGGTTTTGAGCCGTAATCCACCACGCCGGCTCGGTTCAGGTTGGTTGATAATCATCCAATCATGTGGGCTTCCTTATGATGTTTTCCCTAACCTGGTTTCACTAAGTTAATGTTCATACAGTAACGGATGAAGTCGCAAGTTATTTTTATTAATTTAAAAAAGTTATGTTATTGTTATTATTAGTTTTTATTCATAGTTAGCTAGTTAAACAACAACGGAACGTTTTTAATGTGTTTTTTTTTCCAATAGAGTCAATGAGGGAAACATCTGTCAATGTTCTGGGTGCTCTAAGGGCCGATTTTTCAATAGATAGTTAAAACGCCAGATATCGAACAGCCAGATAGCTTTAACTGAGACGAATAATAAAGTTTCAATTTTTCAATGGTCAGATAACCCTCTGCTAGCTATCCTAATGATATTTGTGCAAGAAAGAGACATTCTTATATATTTTACAGTTGTTAGAAAAGGACTTTAAACTTTCAACGCATTGACAGCGGGTGTCCCAATTGACAAAAAATTTAGGTATGACATCAAGACTTGCCGTCAACGATAATACATAGATATACCGAAAACTAGATGGAGCCCACCGAAAAAAAAAACAAATAAAAGTTACAAATACAATATATTTTAACATGTGTCTGTAAACTTTGAGAAAGTATTTCTATCTTATTATATTGATTGCTAAGAATATTTTTGATGCTTTTTTAAAAATCGATTTCGTATTTCATATATTCAGAGATACTTTATGTTACTGTATGTCTTAATAACTACTTAGTATTTTAATATAATTCTCAAATAATCCTCATTTTGATATAGCGTATCTTTAGCAGTGTGTTATTTGTGACACGCACACATCAAACGTAAACTCCATCTAGAAATGTATACATCTGTGATGTCAACAATAGCTTACTGCACAGATATTCAAAATTAAACCTCTTGTGATATATATTTTTGTCCCGTTTTGATAACTATACATTATTGTCTTCAATTAAAGTAAAATATCCATGGTTTTACAAAAAATAAGCAAAACACAAATAAATTATCCTATATTTACATACGCATGATGACAGAAACGTCAAATAATCTGTTAGATAACTGCTTAACTGAGGCAAAAAGAGGCAGCTAAGTTTATCCGCCAGTTATCGAGTTTAACCTTCTGTTAGAGCTTATTCGCTAATTGAAAAATTCACAATCTTGCTATCCATAGAATAAGTCCTATCTGAAGGCTTAACTGACTATTGAAAAATCGGCCCTAAGTGGCGTAAACTTAAGTTCGACAACTGATAAAAATAAACATATAAGCGCATTGCATAAAATGTTTATCAGGTTAAACAATGTGGAACGAAAAGTGAAAGATTGCCACGACAGTGTGAGCAAAGACAAGGGTCAAATATTCGATCGAGTGAGTATTATTTCAACTTACCTAATATATCACAAAACAAAAGGCCCGTTTCGTCTATACTCGATTCTCACAATATATAGACTCAAGTTTGCATGATTTCAATATAGCACATACAGTGTATTGAAAAATGCATTAAACTCCAGTATTTTAATAAATAAAAACGAACTGGTAGTCGGCCCAAAAAGTAATATCTCAATCAATTTATTTTTTCCGTACACGATGATTGGTAGTCTGTAGGCAGTATGAAAAAAAACTTATGCACAGCACTTAGCCGAAAAGTCACTTCAGAATATTTAGAATGGTAAAAATTGAACTTCATGGACGGATACTACTACTAAAATGGCCTTAATGTTATATGCGTTTTATAAATACTTTACCCCCCCTGCTTTTACCGCTTTAGTTAGCAACTTTGTTCATTCCATCTTTATAGATAATTTTTGATTGCAATCGAGAACTTGTAATAGCTACTTCTAAGCACAAAAATGCAAAGTTTTTATATTATTTCACCTATTATTTCTTATTATTTCACACAAAAAGGATTTTTAGAAATTCAACCTATTTCTAAAAATCCTTTTTGTGTGCTCACTTACATTATCATAAACGGAACCCCTGTACGTACCAAATTTCAAGTTTCTAGTTACCTATATCAGTTTCGGCTGTGCGTTGATAAGTCAGTGAGTTTTTCCTTTAAATAAATAAATAAATAAAAATAATAGCCTATACAATGTTCCATAGTTGAGTACAGGCTTCCTTCTCGGATAGCGAGAGGGTTTGAGCCGTAATCCACCATGCTGGCTCGGTGCGGGTTGGTGGATCACATGATGGATAATCATCCAGCCATGTGGGCTTCCTCACGATGTTTTCACTCACTGTTAGTGCGTGATAAACTTGTACATAATTTGAAAAAGGCCAAATTAGTGGTCCACCTTAGTGAGAATCGAACCCGGAACCTACGGTATAGTAGACCCGTTCCTGCTGCCACTAGGCTACCACGCACTCACGCAGTTTTCCTTTATATCACTTATATTTGTAAGAAGAAAAATTGAATAAAGAACTTTGATTATGTAAATATTATTTAAGTCTGGAATATAATTCTATTTTTTTTTTTTTTTTTTTTTTTAATGTAATATAGGTAGCAAACGAGCATGCGGGTCACCTGATGGTAAGTGATCACCGCCGCCCATGACTACCCTCAACACTGTAGGTGTTGGGGGTGTGTTGCTGACCTTTAAGAAAATATATAAATAAATAAATAAAATTGGGCACCGGATACCCTAATACATAATTCTAAAACTATAACTTTAAACAGCTTCTTAACTTGCAAGACCAATTAGAAGATTGCATTTCGCAAATAGCTGTGCTCAAAACAGGCGCTTTATCGGGTTTCCCGGTAAAACTAATTAGGGACCTTGAAGGTATGTTAAATTAAATCAACTTTATAAACCATATCACATTTTAAATACTATATAAACTAAGTATACTGTAACTTACCAACAAATGTGCAGGTTTAATGGGCCTTTTCGCGACCGTACACGAACTTCAAAAACAGTTGCAAAACATAAACGACACATTGTTCGCATTGAACGAGGAAAAGAAATCTCGGAATGAACACTTCCATGTAAATATCGTTTTTGTAATCATAACTTAAATTAACTGCCTGGTAGTTAGTATGAATAATGTTCTTTTGACCCACATGTAACACATATATATTAATAACAGGCAATGAGTGAACAAATAGAAGTTCTAAAACATATAAAAATGGACCGCGAAGACATAAGAGAAGCAGTTGCTCAAAAGGCGGATGCGTCACTAGTGGCAAACAAAGTTTCCCAGAATGTGTTCGAAACGGCATGCGATGACCTTTCCAGGGCTTTGGAGCATATCTTCAGGAAACTGGGCATTCAGGTTCACTTTCTTTGTTTTCATCGTTATCATATTTTCGTTCTTTTACCTTATTTGTACGAAGGAACCCTATTGCCGTTTTATTTGTCGTAAGCGGAATTTTAATGTTTTTGCACAAAGGAATCGGTATGGCAACGAACATTAGATACCATTCAAAGTGATATCGAGAGCAAGCTGGACAAGAATGAGCTGTTACCTGTGAAGGAGTTCTTCAACTCAAAACTTCGCCATTTGCAAGACAGCCTCAGACAGATCGCGGCAATCCGGCGGGAGATAGAGGCAGCTGGTACAAATAAACGTCTATTGAGGTATCACACCGCTACAACTTTTAAACATTCTTTTATTACTGTCCGTCCTAAATGGGCCACTGTGGCCAATGGAATGCACATGGATGGTTTACGATACAGTAATTGCCACTGTAGGTTCAAAGAAAGGTTGGAATCTAATCGTGTTACTTCTTACCCCCATTTGAAGCGTAAGACTCGTCACGACCTTTTAAAAGTGAAAACGTATACCGTAAACGGCTAACTTACTCTTTGACCTCGCACAAATCTCACAAATATAACCTTTAGCGGAAAACATTATTCTTATAGGAACGTGAACTGTATTTCCTGTGATGCAAAAGCCGTTATGTTGACAACTACCAATATAGTTCCTGTTCAGAAGCCTTTGCGGGGTACATTGTCCATGAAACCGTATCTTAGCTACGAGCTCGGTAAGTTCTGTTTTTTTTATCCCGTCAGAAGCAGAAGAAGCTACTAAGCTACTAACCTTAACAATTATTGTTTGCAGACACTGTTAGGAAATCCCAACAGTGCAATGTACAACAACGAAATATGCACGACTGGGAACAAATTGACAAGCAGATGGGAAGAGCTCCTCTAAAGATACGGTATACCTCTAGATCTAGAATATTCTCATCACTTTAACTTTAAGCTTGACCCCTACGACGGGCTCAGAACACATCTAGTTTTTTAAGCCAATCAATGTGAAAATTAACCTGATCAGTTAAACTCAACAAAAACATTTTTTGTAACTTCTTAGATTTACGCGATCACTATTACTTGAAATTAAACTCATTTCAACGGGTTTTACGCGTTCATTATATTATTTTTGAGCATCCGACGTTTCGGCATTTGTAAATATGGACACGGGTAGACGGTTAAAAAAAATTTATTCGCCATTTGTTTGTTTTTTTATATTCTCCAAAAAAAACTTCATTGTCTTACAAAATCCGAGGGTAAGTCTTTCAGCTACTTACAGCAGGACTAATACTTGCTACCACCGTAGGTCTGAGAAAGACAAGCACATTTGCAACCGGTACTGCGGCGGCAACCACACGGTGACGACGCCCGCGCAGCGCGTGTCTCGCAGCGGGCACTTCGTGAAGCAGTGGGGGCCCGAGGTGATCCCGCTGTCCTCGGCATTAGCCGCCGGAGACGATGGCAAGGTAGGTTACTTTTTATTATAGATATTAGCTACCCGGCCAGGAATGAATTTGTATGAGCAGCTCAATTGCAGAAAAAAAAACAAAATGACAGTTAAAAAGGTACGAAAGACGGTTTCCTAAATAATTTGAAGAGAAGACGAACGGGTTTTTATTTTTTTGAGAAAAAGAAGATTTTTGTCAGCTTGATTCTCGTCCTGATTTTTAATCTAACTATTATAGTGGTTTAAACTTGCTTTCAGATATACAAAATAAGCACGTCAGAATCTGAAAGTGTTGGACCGGGTAAGCTTGGTTCTGAACTTCATCTACACTACACTTTGCATCATTGATTTAAACTCTCTTTGTCTTAACAGCTAAAAAATCATTTTAAAGAACAATTGTTTGTAAAAATATAGACTAAATACTCCAAGTATTCTTTGTGAATACTATACTAGAATACTGTGTATCAAAACAAGATTTAAACATAATACGGAAAGTTAGTTCTCTTAGATACAATTATCCAAAACTTAAATGCTTGGTTTGTATTAAATTGGTTTGATATAGATCCCAATGTAATGACGTTCTATTACTAGATGGAGCTGCACCTACTAAAACTGGAGAAATTACGAAAGATTCAGCAGGTAACGAAACGAAAAAACCTACAGTGACTGCTGTGAGTACTACGCTTATTTTAAAAAAATATACACAGACAATAAATTCATGCATTAGTTTAAGAAAAAGTGAAAGCAATCGATTTTGTGGCGTAAAGTTACATACAGGATCTTCTTAATTAGCCTCAATACCTAGGCGCTTCCATATTATTTCCATAAAGGATGGAGGTTCTTTAAAAAAAAAAAGACTGTCGCTAAAAATACTTCTTATAAAACCACTCGAGGTTTTTAAACCCTTTCAATCAAGACTCGCCTCAAATTCTTCGACTCGACTCAAAAAAAACGACTTGAGTCTTTTAATAACAGTTAAAACGACTTAGTCGCAAGTCTTTTAGTAAAGAACTCGAGTCGTTTAACATATGGTGAGCTGTTTAACTTGAGATTATAAAATAATAAACTTCAGTGCTTATTTTTATAGAGTTTTCTAATGTTGTTACACTAAATATTTTTAGTATTTCTATTTAAAGGTAATTATCGTAATTCTTGATTATTAAAATAAATAATTCAAACAAAACGCCTCACGACTTAGGACTCCCGCGAACCGAGTCGTTTTAAAAGGGTTCAACCTTTTCGTTAAGACTTGAGTCGTTTAAAATTTGGAGTCATTTCAAAACGACTCAGTCTTAGAGGAGACTTAGAGTCCCAGACTTTGACTCAAATTAGGCTTAGAGTTCAGGGTTTAAAGACAATGGCCCCGATTCTCAAAACACTCTCTAAAACTAAATTAAAAATACCGCTGTCACTTTCTCATGCTTCGTATTAGAACAAGACAGGTACATTGGTCTCGCTAAATTTAGTCCACATAATTGTAACATTGAACGAAATGCGCTGAGGACTAGCCTAAAATTGCCTTCGCCGTGTCATATTGCACGTACATTTTAGTTTGACAGGACTAAAATGATTACCTGTCTCTGTCTTATACTATTGATGAGTAAGTGACGGCGATAGTTTTAGTTTAGTTTAGAGAGTGTTTTCAGAATCGGGGCCAATGAGTTGTTAACCTTATGACTTGAGTCGAGTCCCCGTTAAAGAGCTTAAAAACCTCAAGTTCTTTCATCACTAGAAACACTTGTGCGAGATACTGTTAGTCTAATTGTTAAACTGCCTATAACTTTAAAAAATATTTGATGGAACAACGTATGGAAACCTTGGTGAAGTGTTCTGTTCAATATCAATGCTAGGTAGCTCTACCTTCATTTTTTTATGTGATCTCTTAAATTGTTAAGCCCCCAGTGACTATTTTTTTCTCTTTTCTCTCTTTTCCAATTAAAAAAAAGAGTTGAGGAGGCAATTTTGGCTAATTTTTTGGCGAATGAAAAAAAATATTGTTTCGACGGTTTGGAAAAATTAATTCAACGATCCAATAAATGTATACAGCTTCAGGGAGATAACATTGAAAAAGAAAAATAAACTTATTGATTTATTCCACTTGCAACCTTTCCATTCCGCGAACTTTTGGACCTCCACTCGTATGTTTAAATTACGATTGCAATTTTATTTTCAGGAATGTCGCTGTTTGAATAAAGAATTTACAGAAAAGGGTAAGTTTAACGTTTATTCTTGCATATGTAATGTTTTAAATTAGTATATCCTACCAAAACTTCAAAAAGATGGAAATTATTTATAGTCAAATTTATCTATATCTTATATCCACATTGTTGTTGCAGAACCGGACAATAAAGCACATTTCGCCAAACTTTTTCGAGACTTGTGATGTCCCAAGATTGCTTTTTCTTTTTACAGTTTTTAAATAAAATATCATGTTATTTATCGATTTTTATTGGTAAATCAATTACCTTACAATTTCTGCTTAGGTGTCTATCTTACATATCACTAACAATACACAACTTACAGAAATATGCGCGAATTTCACGTTCAAG
Source organism: Emmelina monodactyla (assembly GCA_916618145.1). Lineage (NCBI taxonomy): Eukaryota > Metazoa > Arthropoda > Insecta > Lepidoptera > Pterophoridae > Emmelina > Emmelina monodactyla. The sequence goes on along the minus strand of OU745304.1, from coordinate 4,396,259 downwards.
TCCACTGGAAAGTTCACGGTTTGTTTTTTATAACCCCTCATTACAAAATTTCTTTCATCTTACATAAATATTTACAATAATAACCCAATATCACACTTTGAGGGGATTTAATTGTATTATAATAGGTATTCAATTCTATTATAATAAACCTACTACTAAAGACCCTTGAATACAAACTAGCACATAAATATACGTACATTATAAATGCACGCGAGTTACTTGTATCAATTTAAAGTTTGCATGTAAACAAAATGAATGTTTGAAAGGTGCAACTTAAACGTGTAAGGAAAATAAACATAATATACGTACTCTCCTAGTAAATATATGCATTTTACAACAAAGCTATGTACAGCGCAATGTAATTAACAATTTTGGCTTTATAATAAGCTGCAAAAAGACGTAACAAAAAAAACTAAATATACCTAATAGTAACGAACACCTTGTTTTACATAACTTCTACATAATAACGCATCATTCATGCGTCCAGGTTATGTCAAAAATACAATGAAAATATGTACTATTATTTAAGTTGCCATGGTGAATTCTACTTTGATTATTAATTTGTCAAGATATAGCGCTCACTTGTAAAGCTAGTGTAACTGACAGTTACGTTTTACGTTGGTGTTACGTCTTACAGCGCCCCTTGTGGACGTTCAAAACATGCTTAATTATTTACCATTTTTTTTTCACTTTGAACATATAAACTTTATTAAAACCATATAGGTAACTTTCGTCAACCACCGTTTTCTTTTCAAGAGCTCGATACGTTAACTATGCGATTTGCAAAATATTCGTGATTGAGGCACAGTTTACTTTTTAATGGTCTTCTTTTTTGTTTAATTTACCACCGATATACCATCTAGAAATATCAATAATCAAAGGAATTCTACGATACTTGTCTAATTTAATCCTGTTCTATATGTGGTCACAAATATGGACGTTCATTTAAATAAATCTTTGCAGTAGTCGTGGACAGCGTTACGTAAACCCGTTTTCACTTTACAAGTTTCTTCTAGATAATCTTTAATTTAATTTTGACCGAATCTATTCAAGAAATTTTATGTATGTATGAAATGAACTAAAGAAGATGGTCACGCCACAGAATTAGGGCCCTATTCTTAACCGAATTTAAGGCACCCACAAAGTATTTTAAATAACGCTTCATACCATTGTTTGTTGTCATACATGTTTACCAGCGACACTTACAATCACATAATCCTCAACTTCAAACATTATCTTCCATCAAGTGGCATGTGAACTTTGCTTACGCTAATTAATAAAACAAAAAATTTCCGAGCCTGTAAATTTTGTCAAGCTTTTGACAGTTCGTTGACAGTATTCTAACAGCGCCATCTATCCTAACCTAGTGAAAACGGGTGTAGTGACTTACATAGTCAATTGTTTCGCTATCTAACGGTACCGGCCCCTCGGGTTGTAGTGGTTGTTGTCTTTGCTGTATCGCCGCTCCTTGCGGGAGTCGCGCGCGCCGCGGGATCGGTCGCGTCGCTCGCGCGATCGGTCGCGCGACTTGTCCTTGTCGTGGCTGCGGGATCTGCTGCCGTGGGACCTGTTGTTATCAACATAATATTCTAGTCTTAAGGTTGGGTATACATACGATTTCATTGTATGTATTGTCTAATAGGTATCTGTTTAGTCATGACTCTCTAAATATTAGATGTTAACTAGTGGCCGCTCGCGACACCGTTCGCGTAGAAGTCGGTTTCCCGTGGGAATGCGAAGTTTTCCCGCAGTAAAAAGTTCCCTTAATTCTTTCATACATATATTTTTGGTTTCTAGAACCGTTTTCGCAGCGCACGCAACGGAAGCCCTCAAGGATAAATAATTTTCCCCGTTTTTTCCCCATTTTCCATTATTTCTTCGCTCCTCATAGTTACAGCGTGATGTTATATAGCCTAAAGCCTGCCTTGATAAGTGGTCTATCCAACACAAAAAGAATTTTTAAATTCGAACCAGTAGTTCCTCAGATTAGCGCGTTCAAACAAACAAACTTTTTCAGCTTTATAATATCTTTATAGATTAGACGGTTGCATAATTAACGCCTTAAGTCTCTCTTCTCACTATGTAATTCTATATAAACCAAGTACCAAGTGACGTCAACAGCATTTTAGTTACGTTACATTTAACTTAAATCGTATTTGTCACTAAATCTGTATAGCTTCTAGTCTACATAAATGTCTATGTCCCTTATTTCTAGTAAATTAGTTTTTCATTCGGTTAGTAGTTCCAGAGAAGATTTCGAACAACCTCACCCTTTGTACTATTTCATATTTTACCTATTATCTCCCGACCGGCTGTCTCTAGACTTGCGTCGCGGCGGCGACTTGCGCGCGCGCGGCGACCCGTGCTGCGACTCCCTCTCGCTGTTCAAGTTGAAATCATCAAACCTAACGCAAAAGAAACATCTAGCTTACACAGTGTATACTATCTCACTTAGAAGTATAGTATATTTCAATACAAGTGTGGAAAGGCTGTCATTACAACGAGTTCCGACAAATGTCTACCCGAGCCGAGGCACAGCCGAAGGCGAGGGTTGACAGGCGGGACGAGTTGCAATGACGGTTCCGCACGTGTACTGAACGACTATTTTTAATACAGTTGCGAAAAAATAAAGCTATTTAATAAAATATAAAATTACGATCGTAAATGTCGAAATAACTCATTTTGAAAATGGCGCCATTTTTCTTCACCCATTTGGTAGGCAAAGGTTACTATGCCCATACAGCCAAATCTTTTTTATTGATATTTTTTTTTTTTTATTATTTTTTTATTCGGTTCGCAAATCAAAGTAAACACAATTACAGCTATTAAGAAAATAAAATACTTAAAACTACTAACACGGTGTCACTTTTAACAGCAGCGAACACAGAATGCATTGTGTGAACAGTTTAATAGTGAAAAAGTAAATAAAATAAAATTATAAAAATAAAACAACTTCTAAAATACAAAATAAAAACAAAAATTAAATTTAGAAATTGAAAATAGTAACAGGGATTCTTAGTAATGTTAGGTTATATAAAGGACTATTAAGAAACATATTTTCTTAAGAAACACTTAAATGAGGCCAAAGAACTTGAAAATATATCGACTTTAAATCTGATTGCGTTGTAAGACGACAGCATCCTGTACAATAATGAGTGTTGACCTATGTTGGTGGTGTGTATGTATATGAAATGAAAATGAAATTTAATGAGATAAAATGAATTGAAACCAACCACACTAATTCAATCAAATCATTAAATCTGATATCGAAACAAACTAATAGTTTTTTTTTGAAATATACCTACGCTACGTAAGTATTAACATGAATCATATAAACTTCTTTGTTTTTTTTTTCTTTTTAATAGACATTATTTTGACAGTTGGGAAAGAGAACGCACGAGTGCGGGAAAGGTAAAAAAAAAGCACGCGTGTGTAATAGCCCACATCCCGAACGCTATACGTCCCTGCAATACGCCACTTTTTGAGCAACTGTATTAAAAAATATTAGAAAGAGATGCCAAGCGAGATAATAAGCAATGAATTTCTTTCCAACTAGATAAAAGACATATTGAAATCTATGATAGTTGCTAATTTACAGAATTAATATGAGATTACAATACATGTAATCTTAGCATTACACACAAGCTGTTTTTAAATTTAGAGATTCGAATATATAATACTTCTTTTTTTTCGTGAAGTATTTAATATACGACTACTTTATGATTTTTTTTGTCATTTTCCCATTGTCAAAATAAGTTTCAATTGAGGATTTAATCATGAGGATTATAGCTTGAAGCAAAATAATTGCAATAAAATTTATACATTATTTATTACAGCTGCCACTCACTTATTTTTAGGAGCATCCCTAGAGCTGTGACTAGAACTGGAACTTGATGATGATGAGCTTGACGAAGACGAACTTCGCGACCTGAAAACATTATCTTACTTTATTATCAAAAGTCCAGACAAAAAAGTATCGATCATCTTACAGAAATCTCAAACAACTATAACTAAAAATGATTTTGTTTCATTACCTCTGTTTACTTTTCTTCGAGTCTGGTGAACCAGTTTGACCATTTTTATCAGATTCAGCCTCCTTCCCAGCTTCCTCAGTGTTGGGCTTCTCAGGGTTTTCTGAAAACACACACCATAATTTAGAAATTGTGTTATAGTTCGGTAATGTGGCACCAAACAGAAAAGCACAAAACAGTTCCTGTGTCGGCTTCCATCTGGCTTCTATTCCGGATACCACTCACCAGCCGTTTTGGAGGAGTTGCCCTGTTTGCTCTCTTCAGCGTCACTGCCCCATAAATCATATTTGGCCAAATCCGCCTCGTCTCCCGACTCCTCCTCCTCGTCTTCCTGCTCCCCACCTTGGGAAGTAGTTGGCTTCTGTAAAGACCACACGGTTTTATCACCCACCCTACTAAGCTGCATCTTGATCGCGCGAACCTCAGCAACCAACCCTTAGGCATGCGAAACACAAGATGCAACTCTTTAGTTCTGCATAACACCACCAGAAGTGAATAATACAAACCTTTTTCCTTTTTTTTGTCATCCTCTTCCGACCGTTTAAAGATTTTTCGGTTGGTTTCACGGCTAATTTGAGTCTATTCAACATTATCGGTTTTGGTAAAGCAAAGCTCTTAAAATTGCCTATAACAGGTGCGTTTTCATTGTCATTGCATTGAGATTCAGAATTTTCTCCTGATTGTTTAATATTAAGCTTGAGTTTTTCCGCTAGGTGAGGAGGTATGACTACTGGACCGGGATCAAATATATCACTTAAAAATGGTGTGTCACCAGAGTTGCCATCGAGTTGTTTCAATCGCCGCTCAATTCCTTCATCAGGATTAGATTCCTTCTCCCATTCTTCGTCATTTGTGAGATTGATGGTTTCAACGTGCTCAACGTCATTAGTGTTATTACCATCATCTTCTACATCTCCATTATTTGAAACTTGCACTTGTTGAGGATCATTCGGTTTCTGTGCAAGTTGTTGCAAGTTTTGAAGAGCTAACAGAAGTGTATTAGAATTAATGCCTGCTAAAAGTTGAGATAAATCTAACTGTGGTTGGTTTGGTTCTTTTTCATTGTGGTTCAATTGTTGTGCTTCTTCAGTTTTATTTTGCTTTTGCGGAGACGGCGTCAAAATCTCAACCGGAGAGCTCCCAGAAGAGGAACAATGCGTATTCCAAGTTTGTTTAGTAGGTGATACTTCATTCTTTTGTTTTATGATTATAGATTCGATAACTTGGACTCGTTTAGAAGGATTTGTAAAGTTACATCCTTTTTTTGTAGGAGAGCTATTTTCTGTTGCCTCTTCATCTTCTGTGTTAAGCTCCTGCGATATTCTTTTTATCTCTTCAGATATACTTTTTGGGATGGGGTTGGGTATCATAGCCTTATTAACTATTTTATTAGAATCATAATTACTCGCATCACGAGGTGATTCGTTTACACTGGGATGTGGTTTATTAAACTTATCTATACATTTTTCGGTATTCGCCAGGAGATCAAATAAACTATCACATTTTGCTTTAACATTAACAAGATTATTATCTTCAGTAACTAAATTGAGATCATAGTCTTTATGTAGACTCTTGTCGCGTTGATAACCAATATCTGTAGAAACAGATAGATTTTCTGTCTCATTTGTAGAATATAGAGCTTCATCATCTTCATCCCACTTCGATTCATACTTTTTTCGTAAATCGTCATATTTATTTACATCTTCATTTTTCTTAGTATTTCTATCATCTCTAGGACTATCAAAAATATCCAATATACTTCTATTCTTGGTGACAACATCTGATTGAACCACATCAAACACACTACATTGACCCTGAGTTCTTTCATGGGTTTTGTCTGTTTGAACCAAATTAAAAATACTGTCATCAGTTTGTATGTTCTTAGTCATATCTACCCCAAGTCCAATTGAATTTGTTTTTAAAGGTTGTTCAATTGTACTAGGAGGTGGTATATCAAAAGTGCGAGATATATACATCTTATTCTTTTGTTGAAAACAAGTTGTGGGTGTACTACTATAGCTACATATTCCTGACGAAATTTGGGTGGAATATTGAAGTTTTCTATTGGGTGATATAGGAACTATTTCAGAAGCGGGCTTAAATGGTGAGCTAACTTCCAGTTCTTTTGGTTGCTTGAATGTGTCATTGGATTTGTTATCTTTTCTATAGCTAAGGGATCGTCCATCACATTTGGCCCAAAAGCCACCTCGTCTTACGTTGTTTTTAAATTCTTGGTAGTTCTGAGTTGTTGAACCAATTTTACTTGGTATATATTCATTAGAATGGCCTTCTGTGTCACCACTATTATTTGGTCGGTTCCTAACATTCATATTCCGAAGGTTGGACATGTAAATGTTCCCACAGGTTAGAGGTGACACATAATTGCTTTTGGTGCTGTATCCTTGAAAAGCAGGTAGTTGTGCTGGTTGTTGAATTGTTGGTTCCCCTTGAGATTGCAGCTGATGATGTTGTGGTTGTTGTGGAGTTAAATTAGTTGTATATGTAGGTGTTGCTGGTTTGACCGGAGATATGGGAAACTTTTTGTTTTTAGGCTTTGGCTTTGTTCTTTTTCCCACAACTCTAGTTAAGAAATCTTCTTTCTCAATGTCAAACGACGTGTCCGATTCAGACCCTGCAGTGGATTGTTTGCCTTTAACATCATAGTTATTTTTTCTAGACACAGACCGTGCTTTGTCTGAATTAGTGTCAGGATAATTAGATTCAACACTCTCTCTGGAACTTGATCGTGTTCTTAGCTGGGCAGTATGACTTCCTGTTCTTGAAACACGTCCACAAGGAATAGCAGGTTGCCTAGACTCATTATCTAAACCGTCTATCACTAATGTTTCCAAACTAGCACTTCTTGACCTACAAAATAATGTCTTCATTTTATTTGAGTGATCAGACACACCTTCATCACTATCTGATTCACTGATTACAATTTCTTCTGGATTTGGCACATTTTCTTTTGGTTTTTTCCAATTATTAGAAGGCAAGTTAGAAAATATCTCAACCTTCATATTTTTTTTATAAGTTTTAGGTTCATTGTTTGTCTTAGAACATTTTACACTTAAGTGTGTGTCATCAAGACAGCCTGTATATAAAAACTTTTGTCTCCAACTAAAAATAGTTTTGAAGTCTGGCGCCGGTTTATCATAAAGGGACTCAAACTTTTCAGCTGTGAGTTTGCAATTGTTATAGACAATAGCAAAAGCTGTGGCTCTGGCTCGTTCTTCCATTGTGTAAGTAACTTCAAAATTATTTACTTGTCCAGAAATTTTGTTCATTAGTTCACTTTTAGTGGAAGAAATTTTATTTTCCATCACAGGGTGGATAAATGGAGGAGACTCTGTGCTTTCCCGTTTACTTCTTGAGCCAGTTTCATATCCTGATGAAATGGCATGATCTCTGTCACCAATGCTTATGTATCGTTTTCTCTGGGTATTATTTGCCCGTCCATTAGGCAATATTCTATCCCGCTTGCTTGGAAATGGATGTGAATTTCTAACAATTTTCCTAGAAACTTGGACATCACAAACAGAACCATCACTAAGGCTTCCACTGACTTTGTTAAACTTGACTTTTGGTGGCTGTGGCATTTGCGTAGATCCAGATGCAACATGTTGCAGTGGCACTTTACTTTGTTGCAACTTTTTGACTACTGGTCCTTCAGTGATGCCAACCTGAAGGCAGGAAAAATTATCTCCACTTTAGTGATTTCTTCAAAAATGAATTTCACTTAAGATATCAAATCTTCTTAGCTTCAAATCCACCATATCCTAAATGTTATGTAAAAAATAACAAAAAGCAAAACTAAAATTTAGAGGCTGGGAGTGGAATCTAAGGGAGATAAGGTCAATTGATACTGTGTAACTATATGAGAACATTCAAACAATATACACTTGGCATATTCAATACAGAATAGTTTATTTAAGAAAATGTATGGTTAATTTTAATGAAAGCATACTTTTATAGCAAAATAAGATAGTAACTTAAATTTATAGCAATTTTTTACAGGATTGTTATCCAATTAGAATCATATGTACACTTTCCATGTAATTGTATAATGTTTGAAAATTATTAGAATAGTAATTTCAATTACTTATATTATCATACATGAAAAGGAAACAAAGATAGTTTTTATATAAAGGAAATTATAAGGAAAATTATATTTACTATATTGCCAAGGTTTATCATTTGATAACTGAAAAAAAAAGAGTAAAATAGTCACCTCATCATCTTCTGGTCCGTGCTTGCGTTTCCGCTTCTTCCTCCCAAATTCATCGTATTCATCATCAGATGATGACTCCCGGCGGCGATACTCAACGATACCACGCTCATTATAGCCTCCCCCGTAGCCTGTCCGCTCTTCAATCTAAAAGACAAATGGTAAGGTTTTAATATTAACTTAAAAAACTAAATAAAATCACTTTTCATACTAATTCTTCGTACATCACCAAATCGCGGTGCATTGCAGACATTGCATGAAGCACGCCGGGCCCAATTTACATTCGCACATTTGCTACATTGCCAATCGTCGGCATTGAATAAGCCTCGAGACTTCTCCGCAGCAGTCTTTCCTATTTCGGTATTACCAAGTTTTCTTTTGGAAGGTATCACTCCATCTGGTCTATCTTTGTTGCATCGATAGCAAGAAATCCGGCGTGCGAAGTTGATATTTCCACAATTTGCATCGCTGCAAATCCAATCGCCGTCGTTCATCTTGTCACGCTATTGTATCGCGGACAAATCCTTTATTTTACTAAACCAAATGCATGTATCACAAACACAATAATATCACACTAAATCATGAAAGTTCAATCGTCCTTAGTGTTTACACATGAACAGTAACAGCTAATGAGCGTAAACATCTCAGAATTTCCAATGAATCAAGCTCCTTTTTGCTCCATGAAATCAAGCTTCATTTCATTTCATGCAAGCAAGCCGGCCATGACGGGAAACAGACAGAAGTGACGTTAAAAAAGTCAAATCCGCGAAATGATTGATTACTTTTTTCAAAATTGATTTTTTTTGTTATTTAATTAAACATCAAATTAATATTTTTATGAGACTAAAAACATAAAGAAAACTACCATAATACTACCTTAAAGTTATAAAAAATCTGTTGTAAGAAAAAAAAATATTATTTAATCCTCTAAAAACTGATTGATCTTTCTTATTGTATTTAGTGCAAAGTCTTAAGAACTTAATCCGACGAGTTTTAATTAATTTCAATTATTTATTATTATTTATTAAGTACCTTATCACAAGCGCTTAAAGCGAGATTCGTACGATGACATCTTATTGGTTGGACTTCTTATCTTAACAAATCTTGTTTACAAATTCAGGAATTCATAAAAAGCCGTCCTAAAAGCTATATTTTACTTTTCTTGCAAAACTTGTAAGTTCTTATATATCCACGGCAAAAAAAATATTTAAAAAAACCTCTGACACTGACGCTTGATTGCAGTGACAGTAATAAAAACAACTTGCTAACGCGCGCGAATGTATTTGTCAATTGTCAAACTTGTTTACAACTTTTAGGTTATTTTTATAAAATCTAGTAGGAAACCTTGATAAAATGGAAAAAACTATTTACCAAGCTATATTACTCCAAAAGTTTATTTCGTTATAGTAATCTATGTGCAAGATGTTCCTCCACTTATTGTAAAACAAAAGTCGGCGGCTTATTGTAATGCTAGTTTTTGCATAATGTTAACACACAATGTATGAAGATGAAAATATTACTTCTACACCTAAACGTTGTGCTCTGACGGAAGTGACCAATTCATCAAGTTATGTGTCACCGACAGCGAATCTGAAATTATTGACCAATGTCGCCCTACAGTATCCCACGCCTCCTCCGAGCGCGGCACACAGGAAGGAAAAATCTTTGCAAATTCTATGTGACCGGTAATAAATTTGATAGAAAATTTTATTCAAATTTTAATACACTGTTTTCCTTGCTAATTTTTCTTGGTTAATTACAGGTTTTTAAGTTTATATCCACTAAATAAAAATGGCACTATTGAAATTCAACTGGATAGCACTGCCGCGCGTCTTGGTGTTGAGAAACGTAGAATGTATGATATCATTAATATCTTGGAAGCCATGCAATGTGCAGTGCATAAAAGAAAGAATACTTATTTATGGTATGGAGGATCACGACTTAACTCCTTTTTGAAAATGTTAAAGAGACAAGGAGAAAACCTAAGATTATCAGATGCCCTTAGATGCAAAGCCCCAAAACCTCCACCACCTAAACATAAAACCTTGGGAGTTCTAGCACAAAGATTTTTGATGTTATTTCTTGTGGAGCCACCTGTAAGCATGATTTAAATAATATATCTCTAAAATTATTTAGGGAGTGTACTAAAGTGTTTCTTTTTTTACAGAATACTCTGATCAACTTAGAAATGGCTGTGAGAGTACTTATTGACACTTCTAATAAAGGAAAGACTAGTCTATCTCCAGAGCAGCTGGACCGAAAACACAAGTCTAAAGTAAGAAGACTGTATGACATTGCTAATGTATTTATTTCAATTGGTCTCATAGAAAAAGTATCAGGGAACCTAATATTAAAGAAACCTGTTTTCAAATATGTGGGGCCTGTTAAGATAAGAAAGTCTGATAAGGTGGTGCTTACTCCATCTCCAATGACACCACTGTCTCATTTAGACAGCAGTCAACAAAGAATGGCCCGTTGCCAGGTGTTCGCTGGGAGATCTAAGAGAAAATTGGAATTTAATGCGGCTAACACCAGCAAAGATTTAGGTGTAACTACTCCCCCTCATACACCCTCACAAAAATGGGATGAAATTCTATTTGTCGCTGACATGGAACTGAATAGGATTAACAAAGGAAAATATATGTAACTTCTAATTTAATATGAAGTTGAATAAATATGTAGTGGTAAATTGTCTTCCAGGGGATTCTTGCATTAACTATTGTTAAGATCCAATAGATACATTATATAAGTTCCTAAAGTGAAACAAAGTCTTTCTTAATGTTAAAATTTTATTACTGAAATTTCACCTTAAGTGCAATTATATAGAGTTGTAAAAGGAAATAAATCGACATATATTTTGTTATAATGTTAGATAAATATTGAGATATTTATAGCATGTTTTTGTTTAACACCAACATTATGTTATTAGACTTAGTCTAACTAATAATGGCTTATGCTACGTAATAATTATATTATTTTTGACTTTCTGAATTGTTTACACATGACAATATCAGTTATCTTTTTTATTATTCTCACCCCTGGAAGCCCTGGGACTGAGAATTTAGATTATACTGACTTTAAAAATAAGAATTTGTAAAATTTAATAATAAAACATAAAACTTTATGTATGTGACGAACTTACAGTTGTACTAATGAAATGATTAAATAAATATGCATTTAAAGGTTGTCACTTTAACTTAAGTTATTATGAAGAAATTTATGAGAGTTGCTTTTTATTTTGTTTGTTTTAAGCCCTAGTTGTAATAAAATATAAATATTAGAAGATACAGTTTTAGTTTCCTTTTGTAAAACTTTAGTGGGGTATATTCTATTTCAATGAAATAATTTGATAAGAATAATGTAGAACATTTAGTAGGTAGATAAAATTTATTAAACTCAAAAATATGTTAAAATACTGAGAGAAATAGGGTGCCTTTTATTATCAGCCATACCAACGCTGCTTGCATTTTTGAAATTGCCATATACAGGGTAACATCAGTATGCTTGCATATATTCTAACTAATAATACAATGCACCCATACCCTTAAATTTAATAACCTTTACAATATTACACTTTTTACAGACTATAAAATAAATATAAACATTATATTAAACATTTTTCTGGGTGGATGTAAGTATACCTATGAGTTTCAATGTTTTTATTTTTTCGTAATTTTAATTACTAGGTACCGAAACATTTTCCCTAATTTGAAATCCAAAATACATAAAATACTTTATAATGAGATTGCACTAAGTACATACGCATAAAATAATAAAACAATATGATTTTGTTAAAACCTTACTTCTAAATTATCCACAAAAAATATTGGCCTAGTTTATTTATTGCAGTTACTGCTAGAATTTTCCTAATCTAAATATAAATCATCATGTTGCTGATGAATATATGAATTTAATGGGTTAGAATTATGTGGTGGGATTCTGGCTCCTGGTGGTGGTAGGAACAGTGGCAGATAGCTTTGTCACACCTGCTCTATCATGGGAAACTGTTCAGGGTCTTCAGAAGGAGGCAAGGCTTCAGCGTCGAAGAAACTTGCATGGAGAGCGACTACAGTCACCGTGGCACCTGTAATTTCCAGCAGTGTAAGTAATCAGGAAGTTATTTTTTTTATTTATTTGGTATGGAACGTGGTAGCAGTTAAACAGCGATGCGTCGGTGGCGTTACCACGAACGCGTCGCGAAAACGTGTCAGTAAATTCACAGGGCTGAATATTTGGTCCGACTGATCGGACGATGCTGATCTTTTTTTCCTATTGATCCGATTTTCCTATCTGTCCGACTCGATCGATCGAACTACGAAATCGGACCAAGTGTTCAAACGGAAATTCACCGTTCATTTCGTAAGTTTTTCATTATATCATTAACAAGCTTTTCACTGCGGTTTCACCCGCAGCTAAATGATTTTTCCCGTTAGAACGAGGCTTATTCATTGAATTAAGAACCTCAGTTTTTTTATTAGAGGACACATTGTCTCACCGGGGCGTCGCTACGTAGCGGGCCAAGGGAATATCTGATTTTAATCATTCTAAATTCAAATTTTGTAAAGGCTCACCTAACACCCAGAAGAGAACAGCTCCGGCGCCCGCTAGCCAGCAAATAGCCATCGAAACTCCAGCTGCCACCACATACTGCTGTGTTTTAGATAACTCATAGCTGCCAATCTGCAGGAATGAACATTTTAATAACGAAAAAATATAAACAATACTGAATATATAACTTTTGAGTGTCTGTGAAAGCGTATTTCACGCGGATGTCATTGAACCGATTTCAACGAAATTTGGTACAAAGAAAGGCTAGTTATTAGGACAAGACTATCTCAAAGGTTAGGCTACCTTAAAGGCGACAAAAACGAAGGAGTTTAAACAGATTGTGTAACTTTGTATTAAGGCACTTTAAAGATTTCAAAGGATTCAGATGTTTGAAACGAACATGAAATGTTGCACTTACTCTGGGCTGTAACAAATAAATAATATATACCTATTTAACAAAAGAACATTTATATTTTTAACCGACTTCCAAAAACGGAGGAGGTTCTCAATTCGGCCGATATGTTTTTTTTATGTATGTACATCGATTACATCGAGGTTTCTGAACCGATTTACGTGATTCTTTTTTTGTTTGATGCGGAATAGTTTCGAATTGGTCCCACAAAAATTTGATTCAGGTAGTCCAGTAGTTTTTATATTATGAGCATTTTTTATAGCAACCATTTTAATTTTATTACCTTCAGTGTATTAGGTCCAGCAGTGAGCCTTTTGTATCCATAAAAACTTCCAGCCATAGCAAGCAACAGCAATGGTGTTGTGATCCTAAAAGGTATTTTTATAATATAACTAGTTACCTGTCAAAGTGGTGTAATTTTGACCGACTTGTTCAGGAAACGTTGAATTTTGCTTACTTAAAAAAACTTTTATTGAACTTTCTTTATGACAAATTTAAATGGAAAAAAAAACTAAATAATTGCAAAACCCGCATTAAAATCCGTTTCACAGTTTAGGAAGAGATAGCAGCCAAACAGACAGAATTAGCGACTTGAATTTATACAATGTAATGGTAATGATAATGATTATAGGTAAACAACTAATAACTAAACTTATGATAAAAGAGGTTAACACATTGGGCATAAATGTATATACTATTCCTTGAAAAATAATCTATAACTGCAAGACATGGTAACCAAGGACCTACATACACACCGAAAGGGTTATTAAAAGAAACAATAACTTCTAAAAAACTTGCTTATCATTGAATTAAATTGATATTTATTGTTTGTAACGAAATTCAAATTGTCTCAACTTCTATACCATCATATCGTATGTGTAGCAATAAAATAAAAGTTCTGAAACTGAACTTACTAGTATTTTTTAAGTGTTAATAAATTAATTATTTGTTACTTACAAACAATACGCAAAAAGGCCGAGAAAAACCATCAAGTAGTTGGCTTGAAAATGTTCCACATTTCGATAGAATCGTCGAGTTAGTCGAGGAATCGACGGCGGTGCCTGTAAAATATTTGCCATTTTATTACTTTAGAAATGCATAATTTGTACGAGTTTCATTAGCGAATTACATGTTGGCAAGTTCAAACTTAATTGGATGTTTGGTGCCTAGTTATGATGACTAATGTTAATGCTTAGAATTCATATACATTGAATTTAAGATGATATTTTTAATCATTTTATAGTCATTGTTGTTTGAGTCACACAAGACATCCACTCATGGAGATGTCTCATAGATAACTGTTCAATAGAAATTAATATAGAAAAGCTTTATTTCTGAAATCATTCCCTAAAAAAACTGTCTTACTGCTGTAGTTATTGTCTTTTTTTCATAATTTAGCATTACCTTAAAATTTTCTGTGGCCACAAATTGAGTCCATGGCTTCCGCGAAGCAAGAACTCCCATCACCAAGGCTGGGCCAGCTCCACTTCTGAGGTGTTGCATTACCCTACACAATAATGTTTTTGATTAGTGTGATAAAATAATTCCTTATTATTTTAGAAGATAAACATATTCTATTTTACTAATGAAGGTAAAAAGTGAGATAATGACAGGGTTTAAAACTATTTAGATGATTATTTTTAACTAGGCAAAATATGTTTAATTCTATACAGAGACAAACACAACCAAGCCAAAATCATAAATTATGATACAGCTGATCTTGATTTATAACTATTGCAACAAACATGATTATAATTCAGTTTATAATGCATATAAGATAAAAACTCTTTTAATTGTGATACAAAAAATAAAAAAGTTAGTCAGCAAAGCTAATGCAATTGTCTGGTTTAGAATCACTAACACATTTTGTTATTCATTCTTTGACTTTTCCTCTTTGTTAAATATGTTTTAAGTAAGGAAGTCATAACTCACCTTTGACATTTTTTTTTAAATGCCTTATTATTAGAGTTTGTTCTAAGAATATGCAGATTGTTAAGTGCACAGTTAAGATTAAGTATTCATACAGATTTTAATAACACTAAGTGTTCGCTCTAAATAGCTACCCAGTCAATAAATTGGCAACACTTGCCGATAGATTTTGTAGATTTTTCGGTTGCCCTTCTGGCAACATTGAGTTTAAAATTCGCCCGCTCTAGAGTAGCACCTATCGTTTGTCGCTTTCGTTTAATTTCTCGTTTTTATCGTTTTTTCGTAGTTTTAGTAGTTAGTAGTAGCTAGCTAGTTTATGTTTGTGTGTGTACAATATTGTGAAGTGGAGATCCTGGATTCCGAGTCGGCAGATATATCACCAAACCAGTCAGGTATTCTAGGAGCGATCAAGGTAAGTCTAGATCAGCCAAAGTCAATCCGAAGATATTTGTACTTGGAGCGGTGCATACCCATCTCCATCCACACTCAGGTGAGTCCAGCTAATCTAAGCAGAACTTTATTTGACCACACAGCATATATATTTTATCGTGTCGTTATCGTTTTTGTTAGTTTTTCGTTTTCGCATACAGTCCACTACTTCTCGACGACATTTTTGGTCCATCGAGCGGATCTTAGTGTCTTGCGACCACATTTTTGGTCATTTGAAAGTGTCTCGCGACTTAATTTTAGTATATCTTATCGTATCTTTTCGTATTTTGTTTGTTTTAAATTCCTTTGTTCTTTGTGTAAATTATAATTTTATTGAAGGTAATTTAAAATCACTTATAAAATTCAAATTTCCCGCAGTTGATTTGAAACGGTCTTCGAACGGTCATTTCAATCATCTGCCATAGATCTTGTCGTCGATCAATCATTCGGATCATTCGTTCTGACATCTGTCACTGTCGCTGTCGTTGTCGTTGTGTCATCCTTTATCTGTCATTGTATTTGTTTGTTTACTTTTGTTCGAACAATTTATCGTTGTTGTTTTTCGTCGATTTTAAGTAAAAATAAGCATTGCAATGATGGAAAAGGATGATACAATGATGGTTTCAGGTGATCAGAACCGGATTGACCGCGATTACGCGTTAATGCGATTAGAATTTGTCGATCCTTCAGATCTGCCAACGGAGGAAGAACTGAAGGAGTTAGCCAGCGAGTTTCACAGTGCTCAGCGCAAATTGTTGGCTACTCTCGTAAAAGAGGAGCAGCGTGTAGAGTGCGGGGTCACAATGACCTTCGAAAAGCGATTTCGGAAGCTCATAAAGCGAGTTAGGGAGCAATCTGCAACCGTCGCGAAGCCTGCTCCAGTTAGTTTAGACATGGTTACGGCAAAGCTGCCCAAGATTAATATTAAGCCTTTTGATGGCACTTTAGAGAATTGGGTGAGCTTTAAGCAGCTTTTTGACTCACTAATCCATAAGAGAAGCATTTCGAACGTCGAGAAACTGCATTATTTATTGTCAAGTGTCCAAGGTGTTGCTTACGACCTAATTAAGAACTTTCCTTTGTCGGATGAAAGCTATTTGGATGCTTACACAACCCTGTCTAAATACTTTGATAAGAAGCGTCAGTTAGCCTTTCATTACTATGAAAAAATAGTTGGTTGTGAACCTATTAGGTCAAAGTCTGGTTCTGAGTTGGAGCGCTTGTCTAGAGCCTTCAGTGAAAACCTAGCAGTGTTGGAAAAGTACAACTTGCCAGACAGAAACTTCATGTTGTTCCACCTGCTATGGTCCAAGCTTGATAGGTCCACTAGGGAAGCGTTCCAGCTGGAATACAACTCAGATGACATCCCAGACTTTGAATTTCTTCAAGGTTTTATAGAAAAGTATGTTAGGGCTATGGACAATTCCATATTTAAAACTTCAAATAGTTTATCGCAACCAACTAGTCAGAAACACAAGTCAGCCTTTGTCGTTGCTGAACTGACTTGTGAGTTTTGTTCTGGCCATCACATGTTAGCTAAGTGTCCAGATTTCTTGAAAGAACCTGTACATAGTCGGTTTCAATTTGTGAAACATAAAAATTTATGTCTTTGTTGTTTGTCGAGTAATCATAGAGTGAAAGATTGCAATTCTCGTTATCGCTGTGAGGTGTGTAACTATTCACACCACACAATTTTACACTTCACAAAGGAAGCTTTCGTTGTGAGTAATACTATATCTGCACCAACCACAGAACCTTCACCTCCCACTCAGCCTACGAATGTTGCTTTGACATCCACTACAAAAAACAGCACTGTACTGTTTGCTACTGCAAAGGTTTTAGTTAAGGACAGAGTAGGTAATTTGCACATTTGTAGGGCCTTACTGGACAGTGCCAGTGCATGCAATTTCATTTCGGAGCCTTTTGCACATAAGTTAGGTCTGCCAATAGCACCAAGCTCCAGTGCAGTTAGCGGGATAGGGCAATCAATGGCTGAGCCCCTTGGTTCCTTATCCTCTGAGTTGAGGTCGGTGCACAACCATCAAATTAAATTTAGTTTTGATGCTTTGGTGTTGCCCTCAATTTGTGTGGACCAGCCAGGTGAAAAGTTGGATAGTTCAGGCTGGTCACATTTCAAGAATTTGGTTTTGGCTGATGCTGATTATACCTGTCCGGGCCCAATTGATATGCTGTTGGGTGCAGACATATTTACATCGTCTTTGATATCTGGGCTCCGACAGGGTGGAAAGGGTCAACCAAAGGCCCTCAATACTGTTTTCGGGTGGATAGTGATGGGAGAGTGTGACGTCACTGCTCACAGCCGCCAACCCAAGCAGAATAAAAGTTGTTTTTTCGTCCCTAGTTCTTCACACGTCTCTTTGGATGCTTCCATCAAGAGGTGTTGGGAGGTAGAAAATGTCGTGGCCCCCAATACACTCTTGTCTACGGAAGTCCAACGATGTGACAAACACTTTGTCGACAGTAACGGTTCTGGAAGTTACTGTTCTAGTAACGGTGACGGAAGATTTGTCGTTCCGATACCTCTTGTCGAACCTATTGCCAAACCAGAATTATCGGGTTCACGTGCAATAGCGCTTCAACGGTTCTTTTCGCTGGAGAGGAAGCTGAATTCTAATCCAGACTTTCGTGAGGCGTATGTCGACTTCATGGAAGACTACGCCTCTTGTCGTCACCTACAGCAAGTTTATCCACACGCTTAGGTACTCGTCGATGATGCGGGTCTTTTTATGGTGGGCGGTCGCGTGGCTTGCGGTTTAAAATTTGCAGTGCCAAGCATTAGCTGTAGCTTTGACCATTGCCACGCAAAATCTTCCAAGGATCCTGCATTGTCGATGAGTGGCCGGCTTGTTGAGCCTGGTCTTTATTGTTTAATTAAGAATTTTTTGTTTGTATATATTTTTTGTTTTGTTCTCGTTATATATTATTAGTTTTTTATTTTTTGCTTATTGAATTTTTGTATCTTTTCGTTTTCGTAAATCGTAGTATTTAGGTGGGCGGAATGTTCGCTCTAAATAGCTACCCAGTCAATAAATTGGCAACACTTGCCGATAGATTTTGTAGATTTTTCGGTTGCCCTTCTGGCAACATTGAGTTTAAAATTCGCCCGCTCTAGAGTAGCACCTATCGTTTGTCGCTTTCGTTTAATTTCTCGTTTTTATCGTTTTTTTCGTAGTTTTAGTAGTTAGTAGTAGCTAGCTAGTTTATGTTTGTGTGTGTACAATATTGTGAAGTGGAGATCCTGGATTCCGAGTCGGCAGATATATCACCAAACCAGTCAGGTATTCTAGGAGCGATCAAGGTAAGTCTAGATCAGCCAAAGTCAATCCGAAGATATTTGTACTTGGAGCGGTGCATACCCATCTCCATCCACACTCAGGTGAGTCCAGCTAATCTAAGCAGAACTTTATTTGACCACACAGCATATATATTTTATCGTGTCGTTATCGTTTTTGTTAGTTTTTCGTTTTCGCATACAGTCCACTATTTATCGCCCACACTAAGATTTAAGTTTAACTATACAAATATTGAAAATATATCATACTAGCTTTCCGCCCTGCGGTTTCACCCGCAACTAAATGACTTTTCCCGTGGGAATGAGGCTTTTTCCCGCAGTAAAATTATCGTATTTTCTTCTTCCCTGGGTGTCGAACTATCTCTATTCCAAAAGCAAAACAATCGGTTCAGCCGTTTTTACGTGAAGCGAACATACAGACAGACGGACAGACAGACATACACATTTTCCCATTTATATTATAGTAAGGATAGACCTACAAAAAAGCCCTTCGGAGTACCTATATATATCTTAAGTGAAAGCCATGTTAGCCTATATTGCAGTAGCTACCTATATGCCTGTGATAAGGGTGCTGTAGTGCTTAACGATATTATTACGTTGTTATAAAGGGTTTCCACGCGAACGAAGTCTAGTTTCACCATAACTTCAAAACTAAATGTCCAATTTTAATCATTCAAAGACCAAATATTTTCTACATAAACTGTACTTAGTGACGAAATAATTTAGTATGATAAGGATTAATAGCATGAGTAAAATTAACGCGTTTAAATGTAGTCCAAAAAAAATTGAAGATTTTTTTATAAAAAATGGCTGTTGTGCCTCACTCGACATAGATAAGTATAGTGTGTTACAACATTTTATGATTATATCTTTTATAGTTAAGTACGCTGCACGTAAAATAAGTAACTTTTCTGGTTGATTTTTATACCTTGTGCCCGAAAAACCCAAATATCTTACGGAACCCTATTTTTTCCAAAATAAAATATAGCCTATGTTACTCGTGGATAATGTAGCTTTCGAAAAGTGAAAGAATTTTTAAAATAGGTCCTGTAGTTTTTGAGCCTATTCGACACAAACAAACAAAGTTTTCCTCTTTATAATATTAGTATAGACATAGATATAGTTATAAATAACATAAACAAAACTAAAATACAATTTTGAATATGTATATTTAATTTAAACCTTGGTTTTGAAGTTGAAGAGGTTATTATTACATTTTTACTGTTAAAGACTCTGAAATACAGCTGTTCAATTAATGTATTTTACTGGCGAAACCAACTTTGAATATGGGATCTTTTTTTTATTTCAATTATAAGTGTGAAGATAGTTTGATTTCCATACTAAGCCCAGATGTAAAGCAAGTTAGATGCCTGTACCCTACTTTGAGACATGTCTGCATGCTGTTTTATGATAATTACCATTATATGTGCTTATGATTATGATTAGTAGCATCAAACATAATAAAAAAACGTATGGCCTTCTAGAGACATTACAAATATGCATGCTGTTAGTAAATGTTAGTAAAACTCACAGTTCCATGTCAGTTACATACTTTTGAAATCCTTTCTTTTCGCCCAATATACTACCAGCGGTAATTTCACCAGAAAGATCTATATTCACGTTCTCAGCCATTTTGTCCCAATTATGAATATAGCTCTCAAAAGAAGCTGTTATAAATTCAGAAGGAATCTTTTTGTATTATATTGTAGTAACTACTAGTATGCAGTTGAATATTTCTTTATAAAGTTATTTATTTCGCCCAACAGAATCGCCACACAATCAAAACAAAACAAGGTACATATTGATAAATGTCAGATGTCATGTCAGTCACTGTCAGGTGTAAAATATCGTGGTCCGTTAATCGAATACAGTGTAAACGTTGGTATCGAGGAGGGTACGGTGGGTGGCATATTATATTTAGTTGTCCTCGTCTTACTGTTTCAATGCATGACCTTTTCCCCTCAAACTTCCCCCGCCTTATTTGTTCAAATTACCTACTAACTTACCTAATAACTTTATCTAAACCTATACCTGTACTTGCTCGATTTATCCAAACTAATAAAATATATCTTTAAACGCCTTTTCATGTTAATACTGACTGTTGTGTTGTCTCTTTCAGTGTGGAGTTTTATGCTAAACACTTCAATCAAGTCTAACTTCCATACATACCGGACATTTGTCATTTATACAGGGTGTTTGGAGGTTGAGTAGCCAAATGAAAATGGTGGATAGGTGAGGCTATTAGCTATTTACTTCCAGTTATTGAATTGCATTTTGGTTCAAGTTTTAGAATTTATTCTATTTTTAAGATTTTCTTACGAAAATCCCCGATTTTGTCATTAAAAGTCCAATATAATTTTTATTTACTGTCGGAACCAAACGAAAATAGTTTTAATTTAAAGCCTAATACTGTTTTAATCAAAAGAAATCATAAATTAATACAAATCATCTCAAATAAAGTTACAGTGGGTTCATAAACTTCGCGGAACCAGTGGGAAAAAAAATGTTCAGTCAACTTTGCTACGAAAAAAATAAAAAAATATGAGAGTTTCAAGATTTCATTTGCTTTTAAAAAGTTCTACATTTAATACACATTATAATGATATGCCACATGTAACATAAATAATTAGAAATCTCAACAGAAATAGTAAG
Organism: Emmelina monodactyla; assembly: GCA_916618145.1. Classification (NCBI taxonomy): domain Eukaryota; kingdom Metazoa; phylum Arthropoda; class Insecta; order Lepidoptera; family Pterophoridae; genus Emmelina; species Emmelina monodactyla. The sequence goes on along the minus strand of OU745304.1, from coordinate 4,374,717 downwards.
TTAATCCTCAAAGACGCCTGGTAAGGAAGGTACAAACCCGTTTAAAAACTTTTGTCTCATTCTTACAAAACTATGCATATTGTGTTATCTTATTCGACTCCCTCTTCACTTTTCTGGCCTCGAATAGAAGAGGATTCTACTATTTCACATGTTTAACTCCGCTCAGCGCAGATTCTCGGTGACCTACACTTTTCTACAGTCGGAGTAAAATGTTGCTTAAAAAAAGTCATGACCAACGGTAGCGTGGCCTTTGCGCATGCAAGAAAATCTCATTTTACAAGTTTTTTTTGTTTTTTTTTAATTTGCTGGTGAAAGATGGCACTTGAAAATAAGCTATTATGTATCTGACTTTCGTCTGTCTAGTCATAGCCAACGGTAGCGTGGTCTTTTCGCATGCAAGCAAATATCATTTCACCAGCTGCAAGTCATGTAGAACCGGTTCACGGAGAAGGAATCTAGGAGTTTCTTTTACTCCGCCCCTCACCACCCCAACCATCCGCTCTGTGCGACCCTCGCAAGAGGCGACCAATCACAATGGTCAAACGAACGTCAAACGTCAAAAGATTACCGTAAGAAACAATCTGCTTCCTCCAGCCCGCGCCCACTGCCGCGCCGGCCCGGTGGACACGATAGTGGTAATAGCTTTTAATCTTCCCTATAAATACACCGCTCAGGTACAGGTGCGGCATTCAACATCCGGTTTCCTCGACTATCAGATCCGACCCCTGTTGAGTTTCTTGCTGGGTCTTCTCAGAGAGAGGCCCCTAAGGGAAACAGTGTAGTGGAAATGATCGAGACGCCCTGAACTGAGGTCTGAATCCAACTAGGTGGCCTTAGTGGTCGCATAGTTCGGTGAAGCTATAAAGTTTTCATATGGGCCAACAACAATCTTCAGTCAGAAAATAAAAACATTTTTTTATACATGAGGTCGCAAACAAGATAAGTGTTGCCTAGTGACAAAATAGATAACCCAATAGGCATAGTTTTATTAGAATGAGACCGAAGTTTTTAACTACATACGTAGTTTAACGGGTTTGTACCTTCCTTACTAGGCGTCTTTTAGGACTTACTTACTATTTCTGTTGAGATTTCTAATTATTTATGTTACATGTAGCATATCATTATAAAGTGTATTAAATGTAGAACTTTTTAAAAGCAAATGAAATTTTGAAACTCTCATATTTTTTAAAAAATTTTCGTAGCAAAGTTGTCTGAACATTTTTTTCCCACTGGTTCCGCGAAGTTGATGAACCCACTGTAACTTTATATGAGATGATTTTTGTTAATTTATGATTTCATCTGAATAAAACAGTATTAGGCTTTAAATTAAAACTATTTTCGTTTGGTTCCGACATTAAATAAAAATTATATTGGACTTTTAATGACAAAATCGGGGATTTTCTTAAGAAAATCTTAAAAATCGAATAAATTCTAAAACTTGAACCAAAATGAAATTTAATAAGTGGAAGTAAATAGCTAATAACCTCACCTATCCACCATTTTCATTTGGCTACTCAACCTCCAAACACCCTGTATATCACTGTGTTCTATCTGAAACGTAACATTGGCAGGATTACCTTCAGGGCAGAAGCGTAGAAGCACGGAACAGGAGAAGTAGACTACTTCTCTAGAAGCCATATTACCCCAAAATTGAATTGAATTGAAAACGTTCGTAAGTGTATAATCCGTTTATAATACTTAACGCTTTAATTTGTTGTATAAATTATGATTGAAATGATGACTATAGAAAATGTTCCTTTCCCCCCCAAAAAATTTATGATAATGAAAAGAATTAAATTGTATCTTTTTGTTTACAGTACTATAAGTACTTTATTTATAATGTTGTGGTAGGGCTCCTGATACTGCCCCCCGTTTTCTTGAAACGTATCATTTTTTGGCGAAAATAACTTTGAATCTGGCGAAATTAAGAAAGTCACATTTGGCAACCCTGATACAATTTGACATATATACTGGTCTGAAATTGCTGTCAGCGCGCTTTCTGCACTATTTGCGTGCAAACGGTTGGACCATTAATACGAACGTTTGCATACTCTGAGCAATCTGACGTCATTAATGACGTCACCGTTCAATGCTAACAGTGCAAACAAATGTCGTGGTCCTTTAATAGAATACGTGAAAACGTTGGTAAGCGTGCACATTCGTGGACCAAAAAAGATTTCATTACTCACAAACGTTAGCACTGAAATCAATTTGGTCCACTTGTTGGTAAGAACAAATGCAAGAACGTTCTGTCAAAATGACAGGTGGTTTAATAAGGGTCAGTAATATACTGGTCCGAAATTGCTGTCAGCGCGCTTTCTGCACTATTTGCGTGCACACGGTCGGTCCATTAATCCGAACGTTTGCACACTCTGAGCGATCTGACGTCATTAGTGACGTCATCGTTCAGTGCTAACGATGCAAACAAAATATAGGTAGTGCACTGTGTGCAGCAATGTCAGATGAATGTCAGTCAATGCCAAACTGTCAACTGAATACTTTCATTTGTAAGATCTAAACTTTCGGACAAGTTTTGTTGAACTAATATTGTTTAATGTAAAGATATTTAGCAGATTCATCGGAAAAACCTCAACATGCAATCTCACTGACCCTTATTAAACCACCTGTCATTTTGACAGAACGTTCTTGCATATGTTCTTACCAACAAGTGGACCAAATTGATTTCAGTGCTAACGTTTGTGAGTAATAAAATCTTTTTTGGTCCACGAATGTGCACGCTTACCAACGTTTTCACGTATTCTATTAAAGGACCACGACATAAGATTGCATGTTGAGGTTTTTCCGATGAATCTGCTAAATATCTTTACATTAAACAATATTAGTTCAACAAAACTTGTCCGAAAGCTTAGATCTTACAAATTAAAGTATTCAGTTGACAGTTTGGCATTGACTGACATTCATCTGACATTGCTGCACACAGTGCACTACCTATCTTTTGTTTGCATCGTTAGCACTGAACGATGACGTCACTAATGACGTCAGATCGCTCAGAGTGTGCAAACGTTCGGATTAATGGATCGACCGTGTGCACGCAAATAGTGCAGAAAGCGCGCTGACAGCAATTTCGGACCAGTATAAAAAGATAGTGCACTGTGTGCAGCAATGTCAGATGAATGTCAGTCAATGTCAAACTGACAACTAAATACTTTAATTTGTAAGATCTAAACTTTCGGACAAGTATTATTGAACTTATATTGTTTAATGTAAAGATATTTAGCAGATTCATCGGGAAAACCTCAATATGCAAGCTTACTGACCCATATTTAACCAACTGTCATTTTGACAGAACGTTCTAGCATATGTTCGTACCAACAAGTGGACCAAATTGATTTCAGTGCTAACGTTTGTAAGTAATGAAATCTTTTTTGGTCCACGCATTTGCACGCTTACCAACGTTTTCACGTATTCGATTTAAGGACCACGACAATTATTAATTGACATACTTGACACTGGCACAATGTGCATACCATATTTGCACCATGGCCAAAGAGAAAAAAAAAAAAAAGACATTGACTTTTTGTGGATTTGGATGGATGTACTTACTTTGGATGTACTGTTGTATTGTATTGTTTGTTTTATGTGCTCTTGATAAAAAATATTTTTATTCCATATTTGATATTTACTTAAAAAAAACGGAGATAACGGAGAGCTTATTTACCCCTTAAAACTATAGGTACGTATTATCATTAAAATAGCATTATTAAATGATTCAAAATTGATATTAAATTGCTTACAGTTGCCTTTTATGTATTTCTGAACTTATGCATTTATTTTAATTATCCTTCATTTATTTGTAAAGATAAATAATCTAAGACTGTCAGGACTGTCAGTGATGTTCATGGCAAATCAAGACTAATAAAGTTTTACCACACTGCTTAAAAACTGAAACTTTTTTTTTTATATCTTTTGTAATATGTTTCGTTTTAATTTGGATTATCTAGTCAAGATGTATTTATAATCAAACATCTTACGACATAAATAAGATCAGTTGATGCTAGTGCATCGTGATCAATATCTTTCAAATAATAATAATAAAAAATGGCTCTATTCTAATAAAAACTAACTTAAGGCCATTTTATAAAGCCTAGCCACACTTACCCCAGTTCTAAGGGTAAATGCATGTAGTAGACTAGTTTTATTCTAACATGTAAAATGTTAAGCAAGCATAAATATAAAATATTGCTACATGAAATAATTTATTACAACTGAAGAAACAAAGCTATCCATTTGTACCTACTGAATGTGTATTATGAATCTTAAAATTAAAATATTTAGAAATAATAGTAACTTGAAAAAAACTATACTGCATTTGCCCCAACTGAGCTTATTTATATTTTCTGATTTTTTTTTTACTCTATAATCTATTATTTAAGTACTAATAAGATATCTTTAGCAGTTGTATCAGTCAATGATCACAAAATTTCTCCAAATTAATTATCTTTTTACAAGGCTAAGCCAATAATGCTTACTTTTAATCTTATATTTTGTTAACTACACACTTGTACTCTTCAGAGTCAGTTAATCACATCATTCAGGTTGTCTATTTGATGAATCAAATGCCTCAATGATGATAATGATTGTTAATAAAATTTTTGTAATTTGTTATTTTATGTAAACCTAGACTAGAAAATGCTTGGTGTTTCTAACTTAAGCATTGGGTCAGAAAAACAAACAAATTATTGCATTTATGTATTCTAGGTACAGCAGACCTAAGTGAAATATAAGTGGCACCAATATAATATGGCACTATCAGAGAAAGATCAAGAATTTTTGAGGAAGTGTGAAGAGATGCTAAAAGACCGTTATACTGAAAAGGATGAGGGGTTTATGAAAGTTTTTAATGCAGAGCCCGTAACACCACCAATAGTGACAACTTGGTCCCAAAGAGATAGGTTCAACAACCAGAGATATGATAGAGGACCAAAACGGAATTATGACGATTCACCAAGATATAGAGATAACCGTAGAGATGATTACTATGGCAAACAAAGAAGATACAATTAAACTCACTATCATTGTGAAACAAGTAATCCTAGCTTTGTAAGACAAATAGTTATTATTGACAAAATATTTATATATTGACAAAAAATAAAAAATATATCATTTTTCAAAAGAATATATTCTCAATTATTATGGCTTGATTTACAATATAACAACTTAAAATTACAAATAAACCGCCAAAATAATGCAGCTACAGCAATAATTCAGTAATGGAAATTATAACAAAATAAATTAATATTAAACCTCTCACTGCTACTTAACAATTCTAATGATTATCAATTTTAACAATATTCATGCTGATATATTATGTAGTTAAAACATTTTCGTATGTATGGACATAAACTATAACAACGTCAATAACCTCTAGCTTGACACATCCTGCTGTCCACCAAGTAGCATTTGCTCGCTTCTACTATAAACATTATATCCATCACTGCTACCATTTATAAATAAATTATTTATGAAATATTAAATTTGAACTATCACAAAAATATATTTTCGCTAATCTCATTGTTGTTTATGTACAGAACAAAAATATTATTTTGCAAACTGTGAGTGCATGATATAAACACACTTGGTGTGGTACCTGTTATAATTATCTTCTACCTACGACGCTACAGTCATTTCAGAATTGACATAGTAAACTTTCGACAGTTCTCAAGATCTAATATCAAATATAATGCACCAAGTGTGAACGTCACGCTTGCATATACATATTGCGAGCACGTTCATATAGGACTTCGGAACACCCAGTTAATGTCAGTAACATCTCGCTAAGTGACACAAATTCTAAGCACAATGACGATTACATTCATTAAGCTTTCTAAGAACTATTTTTACTATTTTATATACCGGCTACTTGTTTCTGTACTGAAGCAATTACATTGAATTAATAAGTTTATTAAAAATAATTTTCATACACGAACTAACTTTTAAATTCAACTTATCAATACAGTCAACTGCTCAAACAGAAAAATGCAACCTTACAACTCAAATCACAGTGAAAGTGTAACATAATGAATTATGCTTACCAACTTAATATTATGACTCAATCGACCACGTCTAATGCAACATACCTCGCTACACAAACAGAATACATAGTAGGCAAAACGTTAATAGTCCAGTGTCGAGTCGAGATCACTCTTTGGCAAGAAATAGTCAGTAGCGATCGCCATGCGGAACGCGAGCGATCCCGACACACTGGGGACCGAGGGCACTGGCACTCGACACGATCTACTTTGCGTGTCATTAACAGCGTCCTTATAAGAATTGACGATAGTCCGCAGGCCGTCGAAGCGTCGCCGAGCCTTGCAGTGTAGAATTGACTAGTGTTGTGTGGCTGGTGGTTCAGATGAAGGTCCAGCACTCGGCGATCTTCACGATGAAGTCCTCGCGCGTCGACAGCGGCTCGTTGCCGTACGTGGTGCAGCGCTGCGTGCGGCCCAGGTACAGGTCGCCGTCCAGCCACAGACCGAACTTGCCGCTGGAAGTTCGTTTAGTATTCAATTTTATGTAGTTTTGGTTAAATAATTGTATATAGTTCCTACATAGTATATCATAATGACGAATGCTAACGTGCAAGTAATTTAACGCTGGATTCTGAGTTGAGTATCATTTAAGTACGTAACTTGTTTATATACAAAAAAAATAATGACGTAGGTAAGGAAGTAGCAAGGTTTAATTATTTGGAATTGAAAAAGTTATTCAAAGTTAGGACATATCTGCCAACAATTAATTAAATCATATTATCAAAACCGTAACTGTTAATCACTAAAAGTAATAATTAGGTAAGTATACGTACTCTCCAGCCCCAATTGATATGTTATCGTTACTTCCTCTTATAAAGTACATGTTGTCTCCGGTCCAGCCCCAGTGCTTGAACTTAGTCTTCAATGGAGGCGCTTGTTCTGAAATTTAAGTATTTGTTATAGCTACGATATGTTATCTTCTTAATAGGGAAATAACCTTTCTTGGGTTAAAGTTATTTAAAAAAATATTGCAAATATTACTGCAGGTGGCATTTACATAATATTCATGACGTACAAGTAAAGCGACTTTTTAAAATTTATCAAGCTAATATTCTAGAAAAAAAATTATCAGATTTTGTTATGGAATTTTAAGAATACGAAGATTCAATTTTGTATGGACACATGTTCTTGTCACACAGGTACATCAAAAACTTCTTTGGAATAAGAAACTTTAGAATCGCGATATGCTATTCGTGCAGATTCTACATTAAAAGTCTCTAAATTAAACTATAACTATTCTTATCTCTCACTCCGCAGTAGTACACGATAGAGACGGGCTATCATTTTAGTCCTGCCAAACTAAAACTTGCATGCATTATGATACGACGCGAGTTTAGACTGGTCATCAGCGCGTTTCGTCTAATTTTATAGTGCTATTGACTAAATTTAGTGAGGCCAATATACCTGGCTTTATCTGACACTAAGAAAGAGAAAGAAGAAAGTGGCGGCAATATTTTTAATTTGGTTCAAAGAGTGTTCTAAAAATCGGGGCCTTAATAATTTTTGCTTCTCCTTCTTCTTTTCGTGTCAATGGTGTCACACGATCAACCTCCAGTGACTGGCGACGTCAACAGCCCGCTGGTTTGCCGCTATCAGGTCCTTCGTTGTACACGGTGCGGGGAGACTTGGGCACGATAGCAGGTGGCTCATGGTTTGGGTAGTCCCGCAAACGCATTTGTGGTCTTTATTGCTATGCAAATAAGGTCCATACCCGCGTCGTCCGTCTCCAGCTCCTTCTGCTGCTCGGTCTTGGGCGCGTCGCAGTCGGCCACGCGGCTGCCGTCCTCCTCGACGCGCTGGAACGAGAACAGCAGCGACTCGCCCGTGCCGTAGAAATGTTCCGACGGGTGCAGCGCGCACGAGGTGAGCGCGCCGAATACCTGTGGGGACATATTGTTTTATGAAATAATGGTATATAACGGGTGTAAATAGAACACTTCCGAAGCCTGAAACCACGTATTCTTGAATTTTTTTTTGCTCAAAATGTAGCAAGTACCCCTCCAGCAATACCCAGTTTTCGGTTTCGGAAGCAGTTCTTTTACACCCTGTATAAATGTTAAGTTTGATACGAAAGATAATTAAGCGTGTTGCGTATGGCATAACTTTGCCGCATTATTTACAACTAGCAACTTTTGACTGCTTGAATAACTTCCCGCAACCACGATCGATACAGCTCGACCGAAACTTCGGGAAATACGGTACATTTTGTTTACCTACTAATTAATATGACCGTGTATAAGTCCCGATTAAATAGAAAAAAAGTCAATGCACAATAAAATTTATTTTGCTTACAAAAAAGCTGATTCTGAATGTATCTATCTACACACTTACAAACATTATAGAAAAAAATGTCTACTAGTAGTATCACGAACAGCGACTTTTCTTTTTACTGCCTACGTAATAAAATGATGTGACGTCACAGCACACGCGGTGCCCATGATCTTGTTCTTACATTAAAAGTCCAAAAACGAATAGCTTCTATCTTTTTGTCATTTCACAATATTATGAAACAAAGAGATGCCGATATTCGGATTGGTAAGAACATGTTTAATATAGTAATAAAAATCAGTTTAAGAACATTCCAACAACTGTTTTCAATATTTGTATAGAACACGGTGGATTAAGACAACTTGCAGATTTTATTTACTTCTTAAGTATGATCTATAATCCGGTTAAAAAAAACGGTAAGTTTTATCATAGACATCACTCCACAAGAATTGTAGATCATAAAATAATCTACAAAAATGTATCAATACTTTTTTCCTACGAGCCACCGTTTTTGAGATATAACTATTCAAAAAGTTGTTCAAGTTGCAATCGTCATAATATGCACACGTTTCCACGCCAACTATGAGGTAGTGTACTTAGCGCGTTTTTTAACCGTGGTTTTCCCAGTATATTCCACGAGCAAATTATGATCCTTTTTAATTTGTTAATACTGAAAAATAACTGTACTTAACAAAAATTGAAAGAAATGGAAGCGTTGTCAATGAAATAAAAGTAATGAAGCTTATTAATGTGATTCGAAATCTTCTTGTTCTCCTGGTTCTCCTTCTGGTTCTTCTTCTTCTCTTTCTTCTTCTTGTTCTTCTTCTTCCTCTTCTTCATCATCTTAATTTTGAGAACAAGTAAATTGCGTCAAAAGCGACATATCGCATGTCATCTCGTCGGAATCGAACGAGTCGTCCATTGTTGATGATTCAGCATTAGAACACGACCGGCCTTGACAATTTGTACACGCCAGAGAGCAACTTGAAAATTTTTTTGAATATTTATATCACAAAAATGGTGGCTCGTAGGAAAAAAGTATTGATACATTTTTGTAGATTATTTTATGATCTACAATTCTTGTCGAGTTATGTTTATGATAAAACTTACCGTTTCGCAGAAAATCGCGAAAAACTCAGTTTTTTTAACCTTTGACCTTGAATAAAAAAAATTCCATGCAGGGGAAAGATGGAGAACTTACAAATTTTTTATTTTATCATATTTTTAACAATCTTACTGATTTTCAGCTTGTTGGGAATTTATGTATCTTCGAATGTTTAAATTGATCGGACTACTAGTGACACTAGACTAGTATCCATCAAGTATTACTAATACCTTCTAAACCACAACAATCTTCTACATTGACCCAACGGTTATCTTACTCCACAAAACACAGTTACTTATCTACCACCACATCTAAAGTCTAAATTTCCACACCATCACCTAAAAATACCTCTGAAAATTCCCACTTACATTATTATCGGTGTCCTGTATAACGAGCAGCACGGGCGAGTCGACGCGCTGCATCTTGCGGTACATGGACGCCAGCGAGAACCCGTGCTGGCTCGTGCTGAACGTCAGCTGCCACATGTAGCCCTGCGCGCGCGCCGGCAGCACGCCGCATAGACGCTCTCTGATTCATGGGAAATGTATGCTTTATTACCCAAGAACTATGGATGGGTTTTAATCCTACTAATATTATAAACGTGAAAGTTTGTGTGTATGGATGGAAGTTTGTTACTCTTTCACGTAAAAACTACTGGACGGATTTGGATGAAACTTTACAGTAATATAGGTTATACATCAGAATAACACAAAGGGTACTTTTTACCGCGGGAAAACTTCTTATTCCCACGAGAAACCGACTTCCACGCGAACGGAGTCGAGGGCGGCCACTAGTAATCAACTTATACGTTAAGAACAGGAGGTGTGGAGGTAAAAAAGACATCGTGATGGCTTACGGAGAAACTGAAAGAATTATGAACAGGCAGGATATGCAAAAACGCATTAAAAATATAAATTAATTGAAATATCGATAATACTGTACTGTAGGTACTGTAGCGAAACGAAGAAGGATTACTCACATTATGCACTTGTTTTATTTGTTAAAAATATAGGAAGAAGAACTAGGAGAATAAACATCTAAAATCTATTTACTTTTCTAGTGGGATGGGAATCGAATTAAAAGATTTGCTTTTATTTTTTCACAATCGATGTAAAGACAAGGCTAGATACTAGTAGTTAAACGTTGTAAGTACCTGTGCTCCATGGTGAATATCTCCGACGTGCCGATGAGGTCCGGCGGCAGGAACTCCATGTCGACCGACGCGCCGGACGAGTACAGCGCCCGGCGCAGCTCATCGCTCATAGACAGCACCTACACAACGCACATCACTTACTAGCACGAGGCTTAATACTTGTAGGGTTGTTAGTAGTCGGAATATACCATGAAGAACTGTAGCCAATGTAGTGGCATTGAATTGTTATCTATGTAGTGGCAACTTTGGCTTTCAAACAAAAACATGACGATGAGCCCTACATTGGTTTTAGTTCTTCTTGCTAGTTGAAAACTTGGCTCACTGGATCAAGAAATATAGGCACAGGCACTTTCAATTTACTTGTGTTGACGAAGATGATGTAATTATTATACCGAGTGCCAAGAACGCTGTACAGTAATAAAATTGTATTTCTGTCGCATCATAAATGTAAAGTGGATCCTAATCGCATAAATTCATTTGTTTGTAAGGAAGCCTGTACTACCCAGTGCCTTTCCAGCAGAATCCAGTTTAGAAGAAACTAGAAGCAACAATAGGCTTCGCCAATTAAAATGGGAATTCCAATCTTATAGAACAAGTATAAGATAATATTATTGTACAAAACTGGTTACGAAAATTATTGAAACTAAATCCAGAAACATTTGGTATCCATAAATACTTACTTAGGTACTTTCAGAGACCTTGACTTATACAAATAAAAACTCAGTTATTGTATAAAATAACATGCTAAGATTTTTAATAGAATTAGCCTTTAACATTTATTTTTGATAGGTGCCAAACAGAAATTGCATCTTCAAAATACCCTTACCATTTTCAATCCTGATAGCATTAATACAATTGGTAAACATTCACTGATATAACCTACGTGGGTTTTTCTCAAGGGAGCTTAAAACAAGCTTTCCAAGCATGGTTAGAAGTTAAACATGAAACAGAGAGGATTGCTCTACTACCATTCAATGAACATCGATGATGGTTGATGATGATGATGATAAGATGCACTAATGAAGTGTTCACTACAGTTCACATTCAACATTCACTCGGGTGCTCGTGCACACTAAAATGCCAATTTATTATAACACATAGGATTCAGGTTAATCTCAATGACTATTGTATTTTTACAATTACATAAATATGCCAGTAGGGGTCATGTAACAAGCGTTTATCTACACATTAATACAGTAAATAATAGTATAGAGAAGGTTATAGTGTTCAGAAGGCTGGAAGAGAGACATTTTGGCACGCCTGTAACATCTACTGTGTGGCTAGACGAATGTCATAAGCGCTACTTCAAATACAGTGTGATAGGGAAGTTTGTTAAATAATATTTATCACGGTACATTGTTTTTTTTCATCAATATGGTATTTGATGATTATTACAAGATATGTTGTACATATCACGAGTTTGTCTAACTAAATAAAAGTTATTACTAATGTAGGTAAGTATTACGTATTGCTATAAATTATGTATTTTTTTGTCGTTCGCAATAGGTAAAACAATATTGTTCACAGGCTTCTCAAGACAACAATGAAACTCAATGTCTATGAATTATCCACGGTGTAGACAAATACCAGAAGATGAATTAAGTGTTTAGTTTTGGTGGATTGTTGCCAATTTTATAACAAGACAAACAGTTTTTAAGTTACTTATCATTGTTTAAAACAACGCAATATGGTTTCGATTCTTAGAATTTAAGAGACGAAGATACTATTACAAACAACACGTTCCTTTAATAAATATGTTCTTTATAAGGTTAACACAATGCATACTGTTATAGTAAGTTAATTAATTTTAACCTTACCTCATTATTATCATAAACTGGCTCCTCAAAGTCCTTATAAATATCATAGTCGTTGTTTACGTAAACTCTGAAAGTCGGCTCGCTCATTTCGAACCAATTCACTTTTTGAAATTTACGAAATTTCGACAAGGACTTTATAAAAGAATTAACAATTTTGTCCATATTTATAATTGTACAACTACCACACTTATTTTGTAAAGCGTGTAGCCTTATTTTTGCAAATCACAATTCACTGAGCTAAAAATTAACAATAGTTATGAAACAATACAATATGCAATTATGCATCAGTTTTGCTAGGAATGTCGTATTCGTTAGAGAAAGTCAATATATTTTACGCACATGACACATTCATATATTTGTTTACTTCAATACTCCAATTTCATATGAAATTAATAGCAATCAATTGAGATTACTTTTATCATATTATACTTCGATTGCCGTTTTTTATAAGATTATTGGTGATTAGTAAGTGATGAATCAAATATGTAATTATAAAAATATATATAAATAAAAAGGCATTAGCCTTCAGCATATAAATAGACCTAATATAGACATGTGAAGTCAGCATCTAGATACTGGATATCTAGATACGGCCCGTTTAATGAGAGTTGTCGAGGCAATTTGCCCCTGACCTCAGGCGGCAGAACCGCAGATTATCACTATAAACACATGAGGACTAACACGTGAATTTTAATTAAAAATTATCTACAGAAGCTGTCACAATATCAATACACCACGTAGGTACAGGAAGTCCCACAATCAACTTTTACTTTTGCAATGGTCGAGGTGACCGCATTGGACTGGGTTTGACACGGTACCCGCTAACCAACTGTAATACTGAACATATTTTTAAAATAATAACTAAAAAAAATAAACGAGAATTGGCTTTGTGCTGATAATTAACAATATTGTTAAATATTTGCAATTTTCCTCATTATGGCTTAGTTTTTACGCGTGTATAATTTTAAAACTTAACTTGAATAGTTAGCCTATAGCTTTACAAGTAATCTCAATAATTAAGTATACATATATTTTTCGGTCATTAACATTGGCAATAAAACTCAATGTGGGCGGTGTAGGCGTTGTCTTGTTTAATTATGACGTATTTCATGTCAAGAGAAGGTATTGAAACATTAAACAAAGTATATTAAATAAAGGTTGTAGAAAACTATATTAATGCACCTTATGCGCACGCGCGCCATTTCCGATAACGTTATCAACGATTATGTATGCAGCTAACAGTTTGAAAATTCAACATCAATTTTTAATGTGTTCGACGAGGACGTACCTAGACGGTATACCGATAAATTAAGGCTGATTTGCTATGTGAAAGTATTCAATCATTCTGGAAAGTTCAATATGAAATACCTACACGTACTGAATATACAGTTAACTGTAATGCCTTACTGTCTCTATATTTCTTGTATCAAATATATTTGATAAATAATATAACATTAGCAGCAAATCTTAATTTTAGATGGTATTTATATTTTTTATAGCACCTGCCAACTTGATAGAGCTAACTTAAAAAAAAATTACTGAATTGATAACTACATTCTTATAAAACGCCTTACATAATTTGCAATTGAAATACCTCTATATCCTTATGAATTTTAATTTTAGAATTTAGATAACGTGTGCCGGTTTTAGAATTATGTAGGCACCTTTTTTTACCAGATTTTTTGTAATCTTTATTTAATAGAGGTTGCTAGATTTACTGAATAGAATGCGACTGGTTGCACCTTTCCGCGCGAAGCCGACACAAGCATAGCTCGGTAGGTCAATCGCCTCTACTATTAATACAGGGCCGGTTGCTCAAGCGCATGCCTCGCTGCAACTTTAACCTTTTACTATATTCACATTGAAAAGTCTATCATGAAGTGGGCCAATGTGGGACGTAAGTAGGCGCCGCGAAAACACAATTAATTTTACAGTTCACGCCTCGATTTGTGTAAGTATTCAACGCATGGGTGTTGTTAAGTAAACCACGTCACGTTTTCGTAGATTTTCTTTGTTTATGTGTCGGTGTTTTTCACGTACTGCGCGGCGGTGCGTGGGATGCGAAACTGAGTAATACACAGGTAGCTAATTATGTTTTAGTGTGCAATGCATCGTTGTGAAATAATATAATCAAAATGAACGTCGTGTTAGTTGTTAACGGGAGCCTAGTAACGGTGTGTGAAGGTTTCACCGCTCACCTCATCCTCGTCGAAGCTGGAAGGTGGTTCCGGGGTGGTGGGGCCCAGGCGGACCATCTCGATGAACTTCATAGTCTGCATTTTGCCACTTGTTTGTTTACAAAGTTTCGTTTAAAACAGCACGGTGTATCGTCGCGGTAATGCGGCTACATAGCCAGCGATTAATTTAGAATCACCCACACACGGCGAGACGGAGCGATCCGTGACACTGAGCACTGACGTCGCCGGCTACTGCTTTTATTCAATAGCCGTTTGTGGTCTCGAGCCGGTTTGGTGGCGCTAGTCGATTTTGGAAACGTTTTTTTATTTGTCTGTGAAACAATTGTCTGTAGAAGGCTACAAGAACAAGCGCAACTGTACGGAGTCGCCTCGGCACTGATGGTTGGCAAAAAGAAAGGCGCCGAGCTGCCCCACCACTCGCGCGCACCACCGCACACGCGGAAAATTAATTCCTTGCGAATCTTAGCGGCGCTAATCGCATAGCTTTACAACAAGAGCAACCTTCAGGTATCGATAGTTAACTAATAAGTGAATATCTGTGGGAAATGCACGGCCATTGTTTACTTTGTAAATAAACTCATCTACTGACACCTCATGGATTTCTATTATCCACACTGGATATATAGGTTTTAATAGAAGATTGTGTAATAGAGGTATACTGTAAGAATTTCAATGATATTATTTATTTTTTGTAAAATATTAATAAATAAAAAAATATTGTGCTGAAATACCTACTTTAAAATATAATTTACAATAACTTAGACATGTGGTAATGCGGTGTTGATGTGTTCAGATCAATGCCATTTAAACAAATACGGGTCTTTAAATTATATCTTGTGTTTGTACTTGACCTAAGATAAACGCATGTTCATATTTATATAAGATGATTAATTACTAATTTAATGGCCAATAGGCAAAAGACTGTACAAATTGGTCCATATTATTAAGTCTAAGTGACTTACAAAAAATCCTTCCGTTCCAAAGCAATTTGGTTCTTGTGTACCGATTCAACCTGTACGTTATTACTGTCACGAATATAATCTTAATAATGCGCTATCGAGAACACAAAGGCCCCGAAAAGTCTTAAATTCACTGATAATAAATTGCACAAGACATATCTTGGATCACAGTTCTCAGATGTGAGATAACCGAAGTTTTGTTTAAGTGAATCACAAGTTATTCAATATGGTGAAGGACGTATGTTAATTAGTTGTATTGAACGGCGATTGAGTATATTTTATAGTATTGTTCATAGATATTTTAAATAAACACATTGTGTAAAAAGTATTAATAGAAACCAACCGCGTCCATTGGTATGTATTTTCGTCATTTTTTTAACCACGCACCCAATGGTTTTGAATACTTCTTAGGTAATTTTATAAGATATAATATTTGGAAGTTCAATTATTGCAGAAAAAGTTTTTGAATAAGACAAAATTCGTGCAAAAAAGCCTAAGTAGGTATACTTAGTATAAATGAGAGTTGTACAAAGCAGCACTAAGATTAAATATCATAACTGTGTCATATTCGCTTCTGACGCAGCTAATTTATGCAGTTATTTATATGTAATTACAATATCACCTACCTGAATATTGCGACCGCTGCAGACCTACTTTTAATTTTGTGCAGTGAAATAAAATTACTTTATTAGCCGCACGACCGGCCATCATAAAACGCTCGTTGAAACACATATGGAAAACGTACAAATATTCATTACATGGTGCAGTTGATACGATATAAATTATAATATAATATGCGCGTGGGCAACAAGACGATGTCATATTCACAATTAGAGCGATTAACACCGGGACCTGGATAAACCGTAAATTGAAACGCCTCATTGGACTTTATACGACAGATGCAAAATAATTGTCACGACACAAAGAATTAATTAACTGTCTTGTATAAAATATTACATTGTAAAGACTTCGTTTGTGTTAATATCGTATGATCAACGAAGTCAATAATAAAAGGATACTACATTTTCCTTACGACTTCGTTTGCTTATACTTATAATATTAATATACCTATACATTGTATTTAACTATAGAAGTATAGTATGTTTAAATTGTTTATACTGTCGGAAGAATGAGACAAATTATATTTAATCGTTATAAAGTTCATTAAACGAACAATCCAACTTTATCCAGATAAGTGCAGTGTAGAAAAATGGCTTCGTGCCATAAATATATCGACTATTTTATATATAGTCTTGGAATAAAATAGTTTTCATATACGATATGCTATGCATCTGCTTTTAGCCATTACTTAATAGAGTTCAGATAGAAAGTAATTTCAATTATAATTAAAGGAGTTACAGGAAATTATGTAAAATTGCATTTTCCGTGATCAAGTAACGATTGATCAGTTAATGAAGCCTCCTGCGCCTACGCAACTAATTTGGGAACATTCCGAACGTCCTACTCCAATTTAAGGTAACCATCACGCAACATGTGTTGTTTAAAATCATAAACAAATAGGAAATCGACTTTGACGAAAAACAACTGAAAATTATAAGTAGTTTTTTACTAGGTCAAGGCTATGGACTTTAATTTATTCCTTCGAGTACGTTTATGTAGTATACCTACCTACCGTACCAACAAAGTAAACAAAACAAATTATTTAAAAATAACAGGTCTAATAACAGTAAATAAAAGCTTATGACAGGAAATTTATTTATTGTTTTACAAGTTGTAATAATTTATCTGCAAACGCATTCTACACGGATAAGTGGTCAATTTGTTTATAGTGCAATACTTTGTAATACATGCGAAATAATGTGTTATCCGACAAAGGTAGGTCCATCAGCAACACAATAGCCATTAGATAATTCAGTCCAGTTATGCACTAATTTTTAATGACTAAATTCTTCACAAACTAGATGGAGTCAATCATTTTTGAGTGGTAATTATTCAATTACTGAATTATCCTGTCCGTCAATTTGAGGCTGACTGAAACTGAAACGTAGGTTCGTCACCGTGTTATTCATTTTAGGTGTTCAGTATTCATATAAATATCTGTACTAGATTACGGCTACTAAAATCCGAATTACTGACATACGTAAATATAGACGTCATTATGATATTTTTACCTGTACCTTATATCCGAACAACCTGTTTTAGTTTTCTCTGTAAAAGATCCACCTAAAATGGACGAATCCCAGAGATTCATCATCAAATGCCTATTTCGGTGGGCAAATACTTCGTCTGCTATATTAGGAATGGCTTAGTAGGAGTCTTATCGTGAGCATTCCGATTCAAATTTCGAGCGCATTCCATCATCCATTCTGGAATCTTCGAGCGGATCGGCGGGTAGAGTCTAACGGATGCGACACCAAGGGGCCAAGCGGCCAATTTGGTATTTCCGGATAAACACAAGTATATGGAGTGCTTGATAAAAACTTGATTATGATAATAATCTGCATACCGTTCAAGGTTAGGCTGCAGACAGCGCGCTTACTGGATTCAAGTCGGGTCATAAAAATGAATAAAATAATTGAATACCTACTAAGTATCAGGTTACATGTAAACGGTAAGCTTGCATTTAATCGGTCCTATGCTTAAAGTGTTATCGTAAAATTAATGAATGTTTATATTTTGTGGTTTTTAGTTAAATTTTCCTTGACGCATTTAGCCTAAAAATGAAAACAGTCTCGTTTACATGTGGAAGATTTTTACTAATCACCTATTAAATTATGCATTCAGTTCCGTTTCATTTAACGATTAATTATTGAAACTTATATTACGTTAGAGTCAAAAATTCCACCACAAGGTCTTTACCGGCTCAAACTGGTTTTATTTCAACATGTGCTTTATACTATTACCAATGAAATCAAGTTCTCTTATATTATTTGTATTTTTAAGTACTTTACGTGAGATTTCATTTATTTTAGTTAATATTTTTGGAAGATAGTCTAGGTCATTTAATTTCACAATGTTAAATTTGTTTCAAATCTACTTAATAGTTACCTGTCGTCTTTTATCATCTCTTCTAAACGTTGTCATTTCTATTCCAATATTTTCTTCCATAGTATTCATGTTTATTTTATTTAGGTACCTATAGTTTACATTAAACAGTCATTCAAACTCGTATGAATGATGTCAAAAATACTGTCATCCAACCATGTACATTTGACTTTTTTTTTCTTTTTCTGAGGCCATGGTACAAATATGTTATGCACATTGACCCAATCAAGTTTTTGTTAAAATTGACTTTAAACATGGAACAATGATTTTGGACGATCAAAAATAGCTTGCCAATTGCAAATTCTCAAATAGAAAGTAAAATATATTTTCGTTTTTTTTCGGTTCTAATCTAACTGTCGAGGACTATAAAACAAGAGGCGACGCAACGTTAGCTTCTAATCGTTGGTTCCATTACATAAAGCAATGTCAACACGTTATTAACAGCGGCGGTGGTGATCGTCGCCGGCCGCCATTGTGCGCGCGCGCAACCATTGTGTTCATCAACTGGTAATCATGGAACATGTAACTACTATTTCCTGACCTCTTATTGTATAACGCCTGAATTACCATTATACACATCGGCTGACGTTTGACAGCCTTGAAAAGACATGAAAACGTTCGATTGATGACTTACAACTCCTTACTTGGGAGTCCACGAATACGTTTTATAATGCGGACGTTTAGTATCTCGTTGGAGACTAAATTTGGTTAACGCATTAGCATAACTATGTATACATATATGAATTCAACTTGAAGACTTCTTATTTTGTACCAAAGCATTCTTATGCTCTTTTTCAACCGATTTCTTTAGGATAACTTTTTATGTTTGCTACCAATTTCGATTGAAGCGAT
This sequence comes from Emmelina monodactyla, assembly GCA_916618145.1. NCBI lineage: Eukaryota > Metazoa > Arthropoda > Insecta > Lepidoptera > Pterophoridae > Emmelina > Emmelina monodactyla. The sequence goes on along the minus strand of OU745304.1, from coordinate 4,355,309 downwards.
TTACATATTTCTTGCATTTGTTTTCGAGAAGCCTTTAATTTAGAACAGAAAATTAATTCTTATTTTTATTTATACAAAAAAGTGGAAGAGAACTACAGCATCTAGAAGACTAGGAACAGTTTCAGCGCGTCAACACCAAGTCAAGACACGAAACAAACATTAAAACCAACTATTGACAAACATTGTTTCACGCGCTTCTAATAGGGTAGTGCATTCGCAAACATTGGTCTAAGTGCTTTCATTCTACTTGGACGGCCGTGGTTTGAGTACGACTTGCTTTGTACGTCATTTCTTACATCAAAATTGGGCGTTTGTATTGTAATCACGCGTGTACGTCAACGGGTTATAAAAGGTGAGGGAGGATTCATTTGAAAACAATGGTTATCGAGAAGGTATGAGACGAAAATCGTTAAAGTGTCAATCAACTGTCGCGTTTTTACCCGACTGTTTGTTGTTAAGGCGGTGATTGAAATAAGTATAAAGCAAGTGGTATTCCCCAGGCTTGTGGGTCGTATTTTGTCGTCGATCATGCGGTACCTGCGGCTGCGGTTCCTCTCCCAACGAATCGCCGAGAGCCTCCGCCTGGCTCTTCATTATCGAGTATATTTTCACGTATGGAGCCTTCAGCAGCTAGTCACAACATACCATTTGTAAACCAGGCGTTGTTAGTTTGTAAAATTGGATACAAAACGTGTATGATATTTGTATCCTATATTTATGCTTAAACAAGCCTGTATAATAGAAATTGTGAACCTAATCAGTATTTTGGTACCTACATGTGTCTTTTAGAATTATTACCTATTGGCAATGATACTTTTTGCCTTTGTATAATGAGGGTCGATTTTGTATAATTCGAGAATCCTAGCAGTATTATCTAGGTAAGCTCTACTGGCACCGCTAAACCACTGTATAAGTAGGTAACATGATTCGTGTTTCACACCGGTATCGACTCATTAATGCAACGTTCGTTACAGGAAGGTAAGTATCGTTTTATCGTAATTATTGTACAATCAAGTATGAATTTGTTGTGTATAAGTTAAATTGTTCCAGGAAGTATTAACTAAATGCATGGGCAATCTTTATTTAAATCGCGTGTTATTAAAGTGATATAAGTAATATACTACTGTCATGGATACGATCGCCATAATTAACCAATTGATTTACTTTGCACACTATTGATACAAAGTTGCAGAAGACGTATCGTACCTATATGTATTGTATATGTTGTATACTAGTCAGTTCGTGCGTGACTAAATCAGATAATCCGTGAAGAATCCTATAGCTTTATGCACTTATAACGTCATCATATGACGTCACACCGCATTGTCGAATTACTGTTTACAATCCCCGAGGCCAGCGATGTTTACAACTCAATAGCAAATATTATCCCAGCATAGTGTTAATATTGTTTACCACGTCTATTCTATAATTAATTCTATGCTTTTGCCTCCCAATTATCTTTTCAACTGTGCATTCTATATGGTAAACAAACTACGTAATCCTGCATCCAAATGAAACGTGTGCCAAAAAAATGTATTTTTAGAATCGTACAATTTTGATACTCATTCATGTTCAATGTGTACTGTATTGTATAAGAAAAATGTGAGACGTTTTAATGCAGAATAATAATTGTGTTAGTAAAGCTGTTAACAAATGTTGGTAGTAGAAAAATGTGTTAGACATTTGATTAAAACATTCAATTTCATTCGAGAATAAATTGAAATTTGAATATGCATTGTATGCCTTGATTGATTTCTATATAAAAATAATATAGAAAACATTTGTTTTAAAGGAATACAATGCATTACTACAGAACAATAAAGATTAGAAATTTTATTCATCATCTGTCATCATTCTTAATAATTTTACTGTTCTGTAATATAAAAATTTAAAAACATAAAGTTATATAATTATTATGCATGCTTACCTCCCAGGACTCTCTTGTTAGGTCGGTAACATCGCCTGTACTGCTTGTACGCTCTCCCTAAGACAAAAAAAAAAAACAACATCACTACACTATTTAATCAATAAACTTTATTTTAATTAAAAATTTACTTCAGTACCTAAACTATATGGTACGCGCCATCTTGCTAGATCGTTCGAAGTGACTATTAGTATCTGCATGTTATAAATAATTGTTTCACTTTCAAGTTTATCTTGATGAGCGATGATGGCAAACATTGGATACTCATCTCGGTGTCTTGTAGTAGCAATTTATATCGTATAGATAAGGTAATAACAAAACACACATTGTTCGCAAACAGGAATAGGGCTGAACTAAGTTTATTGAAAAACTATATTATTTATTATTATTATTAAGTGTCAAAACCAACACATGTCTCTGCAAAGTCGATTTTTTGCACTCTAAACAAGCTGCTTAATTACTTATTCTTAAATTGGCCTACGTATTTAATCCGGTTCTTAGCTAACAAGACTACATATATTACATTACAAATAGAGATGTCAATAAACTATTTGGTACTGGTATCAATTTCTTATTCCGTCTCATATCGAATTCCTGAAATATTTAATAATTACTAGACCGTGACTTTCTATCTAATTGTATCTGCTTTATGTCTGTGTAGTTGTGGAAATATCTGATGCCCTAAGAGAGGACAGTATTTATCGACTTTGCATACCTATATTCACTCCACTTGTTTTCTCCCTGAATATTTAAGTACGGTATAATATGTCACTTATATGCCTCTTTTTTACAGTTACTAACCGCCGATCTCAATATTCTACTATAGTTAAAACCTAAGTAATTGGAAACTGCTTATTTCGTTTTTTTGAGACGAGTTTTTGTCATTTACTTTTAAACAATTATCTACATAGTTTATTGAGGCGCTAAACCATGGATATTTGTTACCATAGTTACACAAATAACAAGGCGTCGAAGGTTAGTAGAATATTGAGTTTGGCCGTATATCCTACTCCCAAAAATTACCAATTTAACAGCAACTAAAATGTTGACGGTACAGACAGAAAAAGTATCTATCTCCTACAAAATAGACTTAAAAGTTTGTTTGTTCTTAAGAAGCTTACGCGAGGATTTTTTATTGCCAATATACGTCTCAATCGTTGAGCACAGGCTGTCTGGGGAACAAACCTAATGGAACCTAATGGAATCCTATTCCTCTAGCCACAAGGTTATCACACACTTCCATAAACTTTACCTTCTGTCCAGGCTTGGCATCGTCGTCGTCCCACTCGGTGTCGGAGTCTATGAGTTCGAATCCCTGCGCGGTCACGTCGCCCAGCGGCCCGTACCGGTCGGGGACCCAGTGCGTTAGGAACTTGAATAGATCGTCCACCCTGCATGCCAAATATAATAGTCAATTAAAAAAGAAATGAACTTCCTATACTTAATGGATAAAATCTGTTACATATTAATATTTCAAGAAAACGTTTCTACGAAATAAAGTACTTTATGTAAATGTCGACAGCGCTAATGTAACCAAGCAAAAAGTCAGATACCCTTTTTGTATTTTTAAACACTATTAGCATTTGCATCTTTTTGACCCACGACTGGTTTATATCGTGAAGTTTTTAGTATATTTTTGGCTCCGCTTATGTTATCGTACCTCCTAACCTGGTAACCCAATTTACATTTATTTTAAAGTTAACAGGTTTCATGATGTCTTTTTAGTCATGTTATATTGTTTCATCCCTACCATGGAATATCAATTCATTTTTATATCATTCGCAATAGTTTTAACCTCACCTGCCCCTCAAGTCAAGTGGCAGGTGAAGTTTTCGTTAGCAAACGACTAGAATAAAAATGTATGAAACTGTCAAAATGCAAGTTTGACAAAAATGACAGTTTCATATATATTTTTTCTTATTCATTCGCTAACTCAAATTTCTACTGCCACTTGATTTGGGGTTGGGATATTTACAATCCTCAATGTCTGTTTCGCCCATCCGTTCTAGTGTTACCTGTTTCTCGGCACCCCGAACCAGTACTCGGGCTTCATGCGCTTGCGTCCGTAGGACATGAGCGGCGTGGCGCGCGGCAGCGGGCGGCCGGCCGGCTTGCCCATGCGCAGGCGCAGGTACAGCGGCGGGTCGTCGCTGGCGCGCGCCGGCCGCGGGATCAACTCTGGGGGGGCAAGGAACGATCATTTTGATAGGTTCTACCTAAATAGGGAAGACAACGTAGTAGACTTTCTACCTAAAAAGGGAAGACAACGTATTAGACTTTTAAAAAGGTTATTTGAAAATTTTTGGGCCATGTCTGCCGCTGTAGTTGGTAAAATTGACCAACTTGTGTCTACCTCAAAGCATAGATTTTGAATTTAGGAAATGCAGTATTCATAATGCTCATTTCTCTTATCCAGAATCGGTTTTGAAAAAAAAAGGAAATAAGGAAAGCTTTACCGACCAAGTATCAAAAAATATTCATGACATTCATCAAAATAAGCAAGAGGCTATCATGGAGTATCACCTCACTATTTGCACATGCATGTATTTTATCTGACTAACGTATTTGAACTTACAATTGACAATCATTTTTTGTAAATATAGATTTGACTCACTATCAAAAGATGCGAAGAGGCCGGGCATATCGTCCACAGAGACCATGCTGCGGTAGTCCAGTCTCGGAGCCACCGACCCACTCGACGACGAAGACTTGGTGTGCGAACGACCGAAACCGCCCAGCGAGCTGCGTCTATATACAATATTCATAGTTTAACTATCTGAAGGGATTATACCGGTCGAAATACAGACCAGTAATTCAGTCACTCTGTTTTGACGATAAAAAAATAGCAAAAGTCAAAATCATGACATAGATTAGCTGTCATATTTAAATTGACATAAAGCTTGGATTTTGACACTTACAAGTATTGCAAATTTTATTAAGGAAAGAAAGTAAAATGTAAGTTTATTATTTAAAAGTAAGAAACGTATTGACAGAACGTTATTCAAGCATATAGAAACATTAAACAAAAGCGTGCCATTGACTTTAAAGTATCACAGATTTTAGAAAAAAGTATTTTGGAATTTATAAAAGGTATTAAGAATTGTAACAATAAAAGAAATTTAGGGTCAACAGCTAAACATGCACAGAAACGGGTGCTAGATGAAATCTCCGTTTAATTAATAATTGGTACCTAATTAATTTTGTTAAATATGTTTTGATGAACATTAAGAGATGATGGATATACATGAAACACGTCTAATAATTTGGAATATACTATATCATTCTCAACATATAACATGCCATTCCTGTTAAATTATTGCCGTAAAAATAAGCCGAAGAAATACGACACAATGAGAAGGTCTTGATTTTTAATAAGATATTACTGATTCTGTGACACGCTAATAACAATAAGAAGTGAAAGTGATTGTAAATTGTTTTACTAGAGCGCACTGTATTACAATAGTTTCGTAAGGTATAAAACAAGTATTTATTGGAAAAATAAGGCAAGGTTACACGGGTATTTTGACAGTCTTGTTCTATGTACAATATTGTAATAATTTGCGCGACAGTACACAAAAATAGGTCCATTAAAATGCAACATATAACATCGTAGACACAAAGACGGGTTGCAGCGTTTATTGTGTTTACCCCGAGGCCGAGAACACGTCCTGAGGCGCTTCTTCCGATGGCGTCTTACTCAGGAACAAACCAGTCCCAAACTCTACTAGGTTCATTGGCGAACTGAGTTAGTAGCATCCACGGAAGCAATGGACAAATCGATCGTTAGAGGCTATGTTACAAGGGTGATAAGGTCGAGTTTGGCGTGAACTTTGCGGTTAGCAGTAGCTACTTGTGGAACCACAACGCTACGCGAGATTATTTGCGTCTTGGTTAATGAGTGATATATTAGTTTGCTGTTTTATGCAAGCCATGACATAGACCATATGGGTATTTATAAAAAAAATACACTCAATTCAATTTTGTATCATTAGCAAAGGCAAATTTTTCAACAATCAGATAAAATAGTTCTTAGGTTAAACAGTATGGCTTCACAGTCAATATACAACATCTGTATTCAACCAACTACAAAACCATACGACTCATCCGCCGAATAACATTCATCCCACCATCAAAATATTCGCCCTTAATTAATTGCCAATCTGCATAACATATTCATTGTTTTCTCTTATTACGTTTAGTTGTCCACAAGGTTCAACATTTAAGTATTTCATCTAGTGTTACTCTTATTACCTGTTGAATACTTTAGAGAAGACGCTAGTATTGTGGCTATCGGCGGAGGTGGGCAGCGAGTCTGCCTGCGAGCCCCCCCCCGCCGCCGCGCCCTCCCCGGTGAGGCCCTCCACCCACGACAGCGGGTACGAGAGGCGCTTTAGCATCTGGAAAGATTGAGGAATAAATTTAATAAAGCACACTTTACCATAGCGTAGAAGAATGTCAATGTCCACCGACATACAAGCTGAAAACAATTGTAACTTGTCTACATTGAGAAGAGTTCACTAAATTATTATTTTTTATAACATTTAAATGCGCAATTGGTTACGATATCTAAAGACGAAGAGTTAAGGTGATAAATATAAGTTTTAAAGGATAATCATTATTTTGATATTTACATCAAATGAGAAAATTTGTTGAGGCCAAAAGAAAAATCACTATTTGTGTATATTTACCTTATTTTTCTTATCAGGTTTGGTAGTATCTTCCTTCTGCGTGTTGCCGTCGAGTGAGAAAGAGACGGTTGACTTCCTTGGTTGCCTCTCGTTCTCCCCTAGAGGTGGGGCTGACAGCGGGGGTTCAGTTCTAGGCAGGCACACTGGAGGCACCCAGTCCGAAGACAGGACTATATCTGCATCGCTGTACACCTGTTGAAAGTATTTCTAGATAAGTTAATTAAGTTTTAAGGTAAAGGACAGATAATAGTTACACTTAAACAAAAGAATCATTAAACTCGAAAAAACAGTCAAGATAACCTGAAACAAGAAACAGTGGTAAGAAAAGAGAGGAACAACAAGAACAAAAACACCACGGTAGTTCCAAGTAGCCCCAAAAGTAGCCCCAACCCACGTAGATTTAGGAGCCAGTTTCCCTTGCACCGATATCTCACCTCGTGAGAGTGACCCTCAGAGTGCGAACGGAAGGCTCTGTTCACACGACGCGGTTTCGGAGGAAACTCATGCAAGACACAAACAGACTCATCGTCCGCGATCTCATATATCGTATCGATTCCGTGGTGAGCTAAAAGCGGGTGCTTGGTGTGATGCTCCTAGAAAAGCGTGCTGGATTAGTGGTATAAACGAGTGTTATGCGAAAATGAACTCTTTTAGCTTCGACATAAAAGTCAAATTTCGTGGATGTGATTGAGGGTAAACATGCAACGCTGTACTAAATAAAAAATAAGATCTAAATAACAAAAACAAATAAAAACACAAGTCATGAAAATGGATACGTATTTGCGTAATATTAGATGAATTATGATCTATTTAGTGACATGTTAATAATATTGTTTGTTAATGATTGTCTACTTGTAGTTCGACCGTGACTATGCTGTTACAAGGGGTTAATGACACATGTAATAATGGGTAATACAACTTAAGGTTTATCTGTTGTTATGTGTGTCATCATGAGATAAAGATGGTGTTAACACGTAATTTATTAGTCAACTACATACACAGTTTAGTTAGTTTATATTTGTTATTCCAGTGTTTAGTGTCAAAGTGATATAATACAGACATACATGACCGTCATTTACTTAAGACATTCCATGACTAATTGTAACCGGAAATTGTATGTATGTCATCAGTTAGAAGTGTCAAAATCATACCAACCTCATGCGTTCTATTTTGTCGACCTTACCGAGACGGACCATTAGGGCATACCACAGAGAAGAGTATTCGTAGTATTCGTTCTTGGTTGTATCTTTCGGACGTACCTTCTTGTTGGCATTGGGAGTGACATGCAGCACGGGGTCCCGGATGTCGATGCCGGAGTCGTGGTAGGACAGTTTGACGAGGTGGTGCGCGGCGGCGGCGGGCTCGGGCTCCGGCTCGGGCTCGGGCTCGAGCTCGGGCTCGGCCTCGGGCTCGGCGGGCTCGCCCCCCTCCCCCCCCCTCGAGGCTCTCGTCCTTGCCCTGGTCGGTGGTGGACGACACCTGCCAGCGAACACGCACTTGGTCGATACGGACTTAGCTCTAGACTACAGGAGGCAGCACTGGCGCACTTGAAAGCGCCGCCGGTGGCGAAAATTGCACATTACCTATATATTTCTTTTATTTTTACGTTTTGTTGTAAATGAAAAAAAGCAATAGCTTTTTATTAAATTATACCGCGTTCCTATTTTCGCCACCAGTAATCTCATGCCTGCCATGTTTCTAACAATTCTTTTCGATTTTAACACATGAATGTCTTTTGTTTCAAACAATGTAAACGTATAATGTCTGACATTGTCTGTCAGTTTGACGGTACATCATTATGTATACGGATGTGTATAGGTATTCAATGTTTGTGTACGAAAAAACCGAGTATCGAAAAGTTAGTTAATTAGAAAAGTATTTATGACTGAAATATATAAAAGACAGTGAAAAAATGAATGGAGATGTGACTATACCCTAAAAATGTATCGATAAAAAAGAACAGTGTAAAACAAGCGAAAACTTGGAAGTGAATAATAAAAAGGTTTGAAGAATTAGTTATATTTGGTTATTTAGTGTTTACCTCGCTGGTTTGATCTATGGACATCCTGTCCTTGCTGGGTATAGCCCAGTGATGATCTAATAATGATTTTCGCCTTTCCTCTGTTGTAGTTTGCTGTTGGAATAAAAGCAATAATATACTACTATGTGTCGTGATCTTTGAAAACAACATGCAAAATAAAAGAAATAAAATAAATTATAAAAAAATAAACTAAAGATATAATGACATAATGAATCAATCGTTCGGCTAAATGAAAATGAATTGATTGCTCTATGAAAAGTGACATGACATTTATATTTTCGACAAACAAGAAACATTTGATACTGTTACATAAGCGCAGACGCATATTCCTTTACTATCTATCTCTTAATATATTCAAGCAGATTAACAATATTCCCCCCCTTTCCAAATGTTTTATTACATATTTCATTAACATTCATTTGAGCGCTACGCTACTATCTTAACGTTACTGTCGCTCTAATGAAGCTACACTAATAAATATCTAATTTCATCACAAGCTGTTTATATTCAGTGCACATAAAGCTCACACTTGCGTATACGCATCAAACTTCACCACTTTACCGTCTCCGCAAATCAAGTTCAATCCGGTAACGTGTCAAAACCTATTCGCCTACGTCACTCGCCGCGAAATAACCGGTTCAATCCGGCCTTACTCTTGCAATATCAGCTACGAAAACTTCGTAGCCAGGATTCGTAGTTCGTAGGGTGCTACGGTACTGACCTGCAGCGCGGTGGGCGTGACTAGTTCCCGGTCGAAGGCCTTGGGGAAGGCGGCCCCGGGGCGGTCCTCGGTGGAGGGCGGCCGCGACACCTCGCCCCCCGCCTCGCCGCACTCCTCCGCGCCAGCTGCTTGAAGCTCCGGGAACGTCTCGTCCTGATGGTCAGAAAAATATTGACAGTGTTAACTGTTTTTTCTTTTTCTGAGCGAATTCGATTTTAATATGTTGTGATTTTAATATATAATGATAGTTAAGATCCCAAAATTCTTTTTATATAAATAACGATAACTTTTTCTATCATAGATGTCAAAATCTATTTTGATCTTTCAGGACTCCAAAGTTTAACCTTACCTTGACTAGAAGTGAGTCTTTTCCTGGGGAATGTTCTGACTTGTTCATGTAGTAGATCTCTGCATTTTCTGCCCTAGAACAAATCAAAAATATATTTAAGTCACTTATTTCTTTTGTCCCATGTACCCAAATCTCAAAGCTGTCAAATATATCATTTTATTCTTTACAACTTACTTGTGCGTATTCTGGTGGTCATGCGGCCCATGGGTCCGCATATGCGCTATATCGTAGAAGATAGCCGCATTGACTACATACTCCATGGGCGCGATGACGCCGTACGACTCGGGCCCGTGCTCCATCACGAGGGTGTCGGAAACGTTGGGGTCGAACATGACGGCGTTGGGGGTCACGAGCAGGACGCCGGATACCACACCCTGGGGGGGAGACGAGTGCAGATGCAATAAATGCGCCTTTTGTTTTACATAGAATACCTTTTTCTTTTATATTTTGTCAGTGTTAAGTTGTCTTTAGACGGTAGAAATATACAGGGTGTTTGGAGGTTGAGTAGCCAAATGAAAATGGTGGATAGGTGAGGTTATTAGCTATTTACTTCCACTTATTAAATTGCATTTTGGTTCAAGTTTTAGAATTTATTCGATTTTTAAGATTTTCTTAAGAAAGTCCCCGATTTTGTCATTAAAAGTCCAATATAATTTTAATTTACTGTCGGAACCAAACGAAAATAGTTTTAATTTAAAGCCTAATACTGTTTTATTCAGATGAAATCATAAATTAATACAAATCATCTCATATAAAGTTACAGTGGGTTCATAAACTTCGCGGAACCAGTGGGAAAAAATGTTCAGTCAACTTTGCTACGAAAAAAAATTAAAAAATATGAGAGTTTCAAAATTTTATTTGCTTTTAAAAACTTCTACATTTAATACACTTTATAATGATATGCTAAATGTAACATAAATAATTAGAAATCTCAACAGAAATAGTAAGTTAATCCTCAAAGACGCCTGGTAAGGAAGGTATAAACCCGTTAAACTACGTATGTAGTTAAAAACTTCGGTCTCATTCTAACAAAGCTATGCCTATTGGGTTATCTATTTTGTCACTAGGCAACACTTATCTTGTTCGCTAGCCTCATGTATAAAAAAATGTTTTTATTTTCTGACTGAAGATTGTTGTTGGCCCATATGAAAACTTTATAGCTTCACCGAACTATGCGACCACTAAGGCCACCTAGTTTGATACAGACCTCAGTTCAGGGCGTCTCGATCATTTCCACTACACTGTTTCCCTTAGGGGCCTCTCTCTGAGAAGACCCAGCAAGAAACTCAACGGGGGTCTGATAATCGAGGAAACCGGATGTTGAATGCCGCACCTGCTGATTGGAGCGGTGTATTTATAGGGAAGATTTAAAGCTGTTACCACTATCGTGTCCACCGGGCCGGCGCGGCAGCGGGCGCGGGCTGGAGGAAGCAGATTGTTTCTTACGGTAATCTTTTGACGTTTGACGTTCGTTTGACGATTGTGATTGGTCGCCTCTTGCGAGGGTCGCAAAGAGCGGATGGTTGGGGTGGTGAGGGGCGGAGTAAAAGAAACTCCTAGATTCAGTCTCCGTGAACCGGTTCTACATGACTTGCAGCTGGTGAAATGATATTTGCTTGCATGCGAAAAGACCACGCTACCGTTGGCTATGACTAGAAAGACGAAAGTCAGATAGATAATAGCTTATTTTCAAGTGACATCTTTCACCAACAAATTAAAAAAAACAAAAAAAACTTGTGAAATGAGATTTTCTTGCATGCGCAAAGGTCACGCTGTTCATGACTTTTTTCAAGCAACATTTTACTCCGACTGTAGAAAAGTGTAGGTCACCGAGAATCTGCGCTGAGCTAAACATGTGAAATAGTAGAATCCTCTTCTATTCGAGGCAAGAAAAGTGAAGAGGGAGTCGAATGAAATAACACAATAGGCATAGTTTTGTAAGAATGAGACAAAAGTTTTTAACTACATACGTAGTTTAACGGGTTTGTACCTTCCTTACCAGGCGTCTTTGAGGATTAACTTACTATTTCTGTTGAGATTTCTAATTATTTATGTTACATGTGGCATATCATTATAATGTGTATTAAATGTAGAAGTTTTTAAAAGCAAATGAAATTTTGAAACTCTCATATTTTTTTATTTTTTTTCATAGCAAAGTTGACTGAACATTTTTTTCCCACTGGTTCCGCGAAGTTTATGAACCCACTGTAACTTTATTTGAGATGATTTGTATTAATTTATAATTTCATCTGAATAAAACAGTATTAGGGTTTAAATTAAAACTATTTTCGTTTGGTTCCGACAGTAAATTAAAATTATATTGGACCTTATATGACAAAATCGGGGATTTTCTTAAGAAAATCTTAAAAATCGAATAAATTCTAAAACTTGAACCAAAATGCAATTTAATAAGTGGAAGTAAATAGCTAATAGCCTCACCTATCCACCATTTTCATTTGGCTACTCAACCTCCAAACACCCTGTATAACTATTAGTGGCCGCCGGCGACTCCATTCGCGTGGAAGTCGGTTTCCCGTGGAAATGTGAAGTTTTCCCGCAGTAAATTCCCTATGTGTTATTCTGATGTATAACCTATGTGATGTAAAGTTTCATTCAAATCCGTCCAATAGTTTTTACGTGAAAGAGTAACAAACATCCATACATCCTCACATACTCCCATACTCACAAACTTTCACATTTATAATATTAGTAGGATAGTACATAGATACACTTCTCAACTTCTTTAAAACCACGCAACGAATTTAGTAACGGTTTTCAGAATGATTTTGTCTTTTTTCCGGAAAGGTTTACAAGCTCAAAACCATAAACTAAAGTTTATATTAACTCCATATTACAAACATTGCACCAGAGTGAACTCCTGTTTTACAATGGAAAACGTAAAATGTATAATCAACTTCCAGACAGGGCAGTGGAAAGTGACTCCTTGAGTGTGCAATGTTAATTTATGAGAGATAACAAAGGCGTTAATAATGTTTGAACAATTGACAAGTTGCATCTGTATAAATATTGAAAATAAACCTGTACCGTGTTTTGACGTTGAAAAGTACAACATTGCCAAAGCTTTTAATTAAATTACATTTAAATTACGTCTCGACTTTATATAGTTTATACAATTACACTATTGAATAATATTTGTTACCACACGAGTATTATCCAAAAAATTATAACTACAAGGACAAAATAATCAGCATGACAAATTAAATAAAAAAACGACTTTAATATTTTGCAGTAAGGTACAATACATAATAAACTTTACCGCTACTCCATCTCGGGAATCAAAGTTTTGACTTGGACACTTATTGTACATACAATAAATGCCTACAAAGAAAAGTAGGCTTAAAACCAAGTACATAAGGTTCAAAATCCTACTACTACAAAGTTGGTTACCTGTCCATCGGTGATATGCCGCACGTTGATCTTCAGGAACCGCTGCGGGCCGCTGCTGCTAGTCTGAGCTTCGGGAGACACCGGCCGCAAGCTGTCCAGGATTTCTACAACCACCACAACAAGACCATCAGTTCAGTTGCTGGTTCAATCTTTGTTGGACGGTGTCTACATTAAATAAAAACCATCACATCAAGACCATCGGTTTATTTGCTGGTTCAATTTATGTTGGTCAGGTGGTTACATTAAATACGATGTCAGAACTAAAAGCTTGTATTAATAAATGGCTCAATACACTAGAGCACTTAAGTAACCAATCTAGGACTCATGTTTACGTGTAAAACAAGAGTGGTCGACTTATACGTGCCCAAGGAATAGGCTTGTGAAACTGAAAGATAAATGTGAATTTTATCAAACGGGAAATCATACTTTGAATTTTAATATTGGAAACAGTGTTGAAGTGTAAGTGGACTACAAAATATACTTTTAGACAAAATAACTTGTTTATTATCGATCGACATTAGTGGAGAACTTAATATGCAAAAATTATTGCAATAAATATAACATGGTAGAATGTGACATTGAAAGTACATAAATATTTTTTATCGTTCTCAAAGATTGTTTGATTGCATATGATTGCATGTAAAACCGCTATAATATGGTCTGTGTTAGTTATTAACGTAAATTATGTCAAATTGCAACAAAAGCATGGTTGATTCTAGAAATATTCCCACGACTACATATGACTTTGTGCTCTTTTAAAAATTATATGCTGTAATGTAATGTCTATGGCTACATACGAGTATAATCAAATTTCTTTCAACGTATTTACGAAGCTAGTATTGAACACATTTTTTCAATATGTTACATTGTTGTCATTATTCATTCAATGGAATATTTCGCACATACAATGTATGAAATTGCCTCCAGGGCTGAAATTTCTACGCATTTTATCACACAATACAATTTATATTGAATCTGAGGTTGATTGATACGGAGCGTAACTAATCGCTCCTTCTTATGTCGAATGCTGTACATAAAAGATGGAGATAAGGTTCTGTGAAGTAGCATTTGAAAATGCACTTAAAAAGTCGTAAGTAATAATGCAAGATAACATAGTTAAGTACTTATGAATGTTCTAAAGTAATTCTTGTACACAACTTGAACTATTAACATAATTAATAACATACACACGGAAAAATATTAACAATATCTGTCGCAGCTACGTTTTTACAAAGCAATAAGAACTAATTGCTTATTGTTAAGCTGCATGCGTTTTATGTTACAATTAGAGGTAACGATTAGAAAAAAAGTTTTGAAAAAACCTTAGCATTCACGCGAATATCAGCTCTAACGCTCTGTGTTTTGCCTGAACTTGAAACGGGTCTGTATGGTTATCAACAGCTGTATGCAATTTTCATTGGCTTACGTGGTTTTAAAAACGTCGAACTAGCTAGATATTTTAAATCTTCTTTTACCTCATTGTAATAACAGTTATGGAAAATCACAGTACTAATGATCAGTACTTATAAGTATCTTCATATTAACTTCTTCCTTATTCTTATCAGTCAATAGCAACGAGTGGTTTAGAAACACTTGTGTACATTGTCTTCTAACCTCAATGTATTATCAATTTGACATAAATAAAGAATAAAGTACCTTTCTCTTGCGCAGGTTCGCTGGTGGCTTGTGTCGACTCGGAGGTATTGTCGCCGCTGTCGGAGCGACCGTCCGAATCCTTGTCTCCATCTGGCAGAAAACAAAAACACCATTATACTGCTGCACTTTATTATTTGTTTTGCAAAGTCACGCGCATTGAAGACACAAACTATCGACGGACGCACCATTGTACCACTTCCGGAGGAATTCAAAACCAAACATTTTGGTTTGCGACACTTGCAAGGCACATTATATCGTGCGCTATCAATGATAGTGTGCCATATCTGGCGCACGACTTCGGTCCCGTTGTCAATTGTTCGTAATTAAGTCAACATGTGGGGCGACAGGGCTCGCGGCATTTATTTTTAAACTATTCCGAAGCGATCCAGTTATGTGCGAGCGCGCGTCCGACTCGTCGCCGGCAACTGTTCTAAGTGTTTACCGGGTAAATAAGAGAAAAATTGCGCTTAATGGCCACGTCACACGTGAATGAATACGTCAAGGCTGCATTGTTTTATTGCCCAACTCTTTATAACCGATTTTCGTGTAAAATTGACATTAACTGTACGATTCAGTATTTAAAACGATTATGTTTGTAAAACTAAGATTCTGTGCTCTACATTGTCAATACGATTGAACGCTAAGAATATGCGAGTGCGAAAAAAATAGTATCTCGAATGCACTAGAAATCTAGTGCATTCGAGATACTATTTTTTTAATCTGCAGATAACCTTATACTTCGATTACCTTTACGTAATCGCATATAAAACCTGTATTGTTGTCTTGAGTACCTACTGTCATTAAAAGAAACTAAAGTACTATAGCATCATCTAGGAAATGCAATGTGCGTAGATTTTAACTAAAATAGGTTGTTATTTTAAGTAGCATAAATTACATAAAGGTTTTAGAACATTATATTGCCAGGATCACTTAGCGTAAGCAGTTCGTTCCATATTTGACACGTACTAAGTAGGAATAATAACATTTTAGCTAGTTCTCGCGATTTCATGTCAACACAGTCGAAGGTCGTCTGTTTCGTAAAGCGTTTTCTCGATACAGCGCCGATTTTACAATCAGCGGTGAGATTTATTATGTAATAAGCCCCTGAAAGATGTCGCCGGAGTCTCGAATAGAACCCTGAATGAGATACGTGACCGGGGTATAAAGATTTCATGTCATATTACACCCTAAGCAGTTTTATGTTTGATTTTAAAATGCTATTATCGTAGTGTAACTTGATACAAAGATTTATTTATGATTACTTCTTTACTCACTGTTTACATTAAGAATTTTTAAGTTACTATTAATTAGCCTGGACTTTACAAAATAACAAATACAACTTTTAATAAAATAAAAAATAAAAAGCTTGTAGCGTATTTTATTGCTAAATCAAACACAAAATTCATTCCACTACTATTTTGTTCTTCGCTGAATAGTATTAAACAAAGTAGTCTACTGCGTCCCGCGCTTTTAAAAAAAAAGACATTTGTCCTGAAACGTTCTACACAAAGAAAAAGCGGAATGCAAAATGTATGACGAGATGCAAATTTAAAATGTAGTTTTGCATACTAGCTTGACAAAGTTGGCGTGTTTTTTTAGAGCTTGCTTCAGTGTGACGCTTCAACAAGACGTAGTAACTACCTATATAAATTTTTAAAGAGGTAAAGATTATGAGTTTTAAAGTTCGCGGTAATCTCCGGAATTACTGAACCTATTTTAAAAAATGTTTCATGAAGCAAACAGGTACTGACTGACACAGGACTGAAGGCTAGTTAGTTAACGACCACTGTGGTGCAGCGGTCTGTATACCAAACTTTAAATTCCTGGTCGGACCAAATTAGTAAATAATAATATGTATTTTTAAGATAGGCTCGTATCTGGGTATAACTAGATTCTCCCCTAATTGCTTACACTTACTTTAAGGCTACACTATCGGTGTAGTAGTCTGGTAAATCTCCATTCAAACTCACCAATTACAACAAAGCATTTTTGTTACCTACCCGTGACCCGTGAAACGTCGGAAAATCAAAAATAATAAAATAAACGCGTAAAACCCGTTAAAATGAGTTTAATTTCAAGCATTTTGGTTACCTTTCCTCTTATCAGGCACGAGCAGCGACTGCCCCGGGAACACGAACTGCGTCGCCAGCCGGTTCATCTTGGTCAGCTCCGAGGGCGTGGTGTCGAACCGCGCCGCCAGGGACGTCAGCGTGTCTCTGTCGCGGACCTGATGGAATTAAGATCATTACATAGTATAAATCCAAGTCGCTAATTCTGTCTGTTTGTAAACCAGTCCTAAACGAGTTGAGGGATTTTAATGCGGTTTTCACCATATTTTAGGTATTTTTTTCATTCAAGCCAAGCCATTTAGCCAAAAATCAATGTTTCGTGAGCCAGTCGGCCAAAATTACACA
The DNA here is from genome assembly GCA_916618145.1 of Emmelina monodactyla. Lineage (NCBI taxonomy): Eukaryota > Metazoa > Arthropoda > Insecta > Lepidoptera > Pterophoridae > Emmelina > Emmelina monodactyla. The sequence goes on along the minus strand of OU745304.1, from coordinate 4,338,108 downwards.
TTACACGGTTAATGTTTATAATTCTTCATAAAAGTTGCATAAGATCTCAAAAAAGTAGATATAAAGTTTAAAATGTTCTTCAAACTGCAACCTTAATGGTCGTTCATTCATTGCAAACACCTTGTTTATCCCTTCATTAAAAATTGTTACAAAGCTAAAGCTAACATATTCTACGACAGACCTATTCTAATATTCAGTCTGAACACTTTACATTAGCATTTTTCTGACATTTCGCTAATTTGACAGCATTTCACGGATAGCTTACAGATTGTGATGACTCTAGCAAGAGAACTTGACAGGTGTTCTCGTAATCTACATCAAATGTCTTTATCTCTCTTTTGTTCTATAATTAAGTACATACTTAAAATTGTTATTGTTTAGATATTTTAAATAGCTTACCGAGTACGGCATGGTTTTAATGGGAGGTGGCGGCGGTTGCCTTTTTACTTGTTCATCTTCATCTGCAAACAAATCATTTCATTTAATCTTTAATAAATACTTATCTCCTATCCTATCCTACTAATATTATAAATGTGAAAGTTTGTGAGGATGTATGGATGGATGGATGGATGGATGTATGGATGTTTGTTACTCTTTCACGTAAAAACTACTGGACGGATTTTGATGAAACTTTACAGTAATATAGCTTATACATCAGATTAACATATAGGGTACTTTTTACCGCGGGAAAACTTTTCATTCCCACGGGAAACCGACTTCTACGCGAACGGAGTCGCGGGCGGCCACTAGTCCTACTAATATTATAAATGTGAAAGTTTGTGAGGATGTATGGATGGATGGATGGATGGATGTATGGATGTTTGTTACTCTTTCACGTAAAAACTACTGGACGGATTTTGATGAAACTTTACAGTAATATAGCTTATACATCAGATTAACATATAGGGTACTTTTTACCGCGGGAAAACTTTTCATTCCCACGGGAAACCGACTTCTACGCGAACGGAGTCGCGGGCGGCCACTAGTTAGGCCTATATTATAAAGCCATTATACTTCAAAGCGAGCTTGAATATTTAATCTTCATATTGGGAGTCGTTTAATTAAAACGATCTTTAAATAGCTTCAACGTCCTCAAACAATATTATGAATCTAAACGTAAATATTTACGGTACTTTTTCCTCACTCTAATATACAAGAATTTACGGCATCTTTTTCCTGTAATTAAATGTGCTCACGATGAAAGACACATTTATCTTAGATAAGGAAAACATATTCAGCATGATTCACTTTACTGTGCCCATTTCCCCACCCTCAATAACAAAGACGTCTTCAAACGACACGTTCAATGGGAAATTACGATTAGATCACCGATGTTTCATCTCCTACCATTCGAGGGTACCTTCAATTATTATCATAGAATTTAATAAATTAAGTAGTACACCAAAGTCATACAATCACTTCGAGTGTAATGATAAGGATAACCCGCTCATTTTATGAATTAACCACAGGGATATAGCAGTTGTGTTTTAAGTTGTAGCTCATCTAGATAATGGATGGGTCGTTAGACGGCGCAATCTCGGTGTATTACGCGCAAACGCACATTTGCCGCGATGCTACCAACAGGCGCTCTACACAAAGAGACCAACAAAGGTAATCACTCAACGCGGCACAAAGTGGTTAGTACGCGTTAGCTACCAAGGATTTCGGGGCTCAGTCATATAATTGATCAAACCGTATACAACCGATTATTCCTAAGCTTCACTCGAGTATATTTCAGTAATCAATCTAACCAGTAAACATCTTGATCATGAAACAGCGTTATTACCAACTTTCAGACGTTTACAAAAACAAAATAAGAAAAAAAACAGAATCAGTTCTAATTACGGCTTTGTCCTGGACAAACAAGAGCGGTCGCCGTAATGAAACCCATAAATCATTTCTGTTTTCAGTTTCACTCGGGAACACCGACCGGGAAGATTAAATTCAAACACCGAGTCAGTTCGCGGTTTATATTTTAAATGTTTAAATTATATAGAACTTAGTAAAATATAACGCTTTTGGCCCTTTGACAAGAAGCGGCGACGTAAATACATTTTATGACCGTTCATTTTATGGTACTGTTTGTATTGAATTAAAATGTTCAGCGATGTTTTGATTGATGAGTTTTGTAGACTTTATAATAATTTATGTTTATTGCAAATATAATTTGCCGGATTAACATTGCCATCAGCGGGCGTGTGTAAACATCCGCATGCTATTTGAATTTCCTTCATAATTTCATCTGCTGATGGTTCGTAAATCGTTATTTGATTAAACCGTTATAATAACATCTTTTGGGAATCGTTTTGACTGACAACATAAATAAACTGAACTCACACGCCTCGTTGATTTCATTTTAATTATAGACATTAACACATGGATTTTGTATTTGCATAAATATAATATTATGCGCATCTTTTACTATAGAGTAACTACTCTATAGTAAAAGTAATCATAATTTAGTGTTTTATGAATCTCTTCTAACACTTATTTTTGAAAGATGTTAAATATACTTTCATGCCTCGGTTTCATGATCAGTGACAACATCCAGACTTGCATCCGATAAGTAAATATTCAAATATTAAAGTTAAGTGTGAGAATATTTTCCACAAACACGCAACGCCACGGATTTTTTCTCATGATCATATATTTAACATTTTTAAATTTACCTTTCAAAAATATCTGTTCGAAGCAAGATAGGTATTATATTTAATAAACAGTAGGACTAGGAATTACTTTTAACGACAAATAATTCCGTATTACTCTTGCAGATGTAATAGGTATCATTCAAAGAACATTAAAACATAATATTATTGTTTATATCGTTTTAAAATAACTTTGCGTCTAAAAACTATTTGTCTTCGTTTAATCCACTAACTTGTGATTTATTTGTCAGACACTCGTGCTAACAAAACCAGGGTTTCTGTGACGGGGCATCCTTAATCAAGTGGTTTTATACCTCGCCGGGGCCACAGTAAACTGTGATTTTATTACTTAGCAGTACCGAGTAAACACTGAAATATTACGTCGAAGCTACACTTTGTTCCAATTTTGATGCTCTAAACTTTGTGATCACAACTGAACGGGGTTAAAAGCTACGTTCGTTGATACAAAGTGTTCTACTAATAAATAAGAAATAACCATTCACTGAGTAAACAGCGTGTTTAGTCTTAAACGTGGCTATTTTATTGCGCACATAAGCCGCTTCTGTTGAGCATATGTGCAAACTTTAACATTAATTATCATCATAATTTTATGTCTTAGTTCCTGACTCCAGATAGACGCCGTGGAATCAAATTTATTACCGCGTTCGTGATATTATAAATTAGCAAACAATGTCAGTATTAGAAATGTGTGTAATAAATAAGCTCGCAACTAACGGAACAAGACTAATTTGGAAACGGTAAGTCAGATTTGCCTGGATTAATATTCACAGCTTGCACGTTGCTGGGTCTTCGCCAAATCGATATATCCCACGCTAGCTTGGAGAAGATTAACCGCTTCATATGTTTATGTACCGAGTCCTTACCTCTGTTGACAGCGTCTATCCTGCCTTCGACCTTAGAGCGAAGGGCCTCCAGGTCGAAGGGCGCTGCAAACCCGTGGTCCACGGAGCGGCTTTTGGACCTGCAAATCACAAAAATATAACTAAGCAACATTTCTAATTAATCAACCCGACTCGGGAACATTGAGACCCGGGTAAAGTCAGGAGAAAGTTTAATTTTCCTTATTCAATTACTCAAACGTACTTGTTCGTTCTTCCCTTTGAAGTCTCATTTCCTTGAAGGTTATAAAAATTTTAAACAACGTAATAAAAAACGGAATGGAGCTGAAGTTGCTTTGAGAATGAACTTAACATTCGGTACTTGCTGAATTCGTAATTAAACGCGAATACTTAGATATCATTGTTATTTAATGTTCACACTGCAAACTTGTTATGTATTGTTCAAAATGTGTTAGTAAACAAAAAATACTTTGTTCTTAAATTAATGGGACGTAAAAGTATTAAATTTTAACTTTAAAAAAGTTAAAATTAATGATCTCATAATGTTTATTTTGCCTTATCAATATTCTTTAAAAAAAGTACGAAATTATCTCAACAAAAATAGACCGAGATTATAAGTGAACCAGATCGCACGTGATCTTATTAAAAAAACTTAAACTTGCCAAATGTCATCACATCAATATCACTGTTGTATTCAATAAATGTACATTTTAAAATGGTCTAATTGTAGGACTTCGGGTTCAATACACGTTGAATGGTCATCGCCTAAAACCACGGAACAGAGAAGTAGATGGAAAGGCCATAGGACCAACTTACTAGCGAAACCGCTGTCGCCAAAACTCACACATGGGACTGATAATAAACATAGTCACTACATGTAAACAATTGTTTTAATTGGTCGCATATCCTTAGTGCCAGAATGACTTATTTCTAAATGCTATCAAGCAAAAACACATCTTGATAGTGATAAATAGAGTTCACTTTACTAAAACCCATAATGTATTTACGACCTTCTGCAACTTACCTCACGATCGCGTTGACATACAAAAAATTCAACTACTTAACAATAGATGGCGTTCCTACATTTAACAATGTAAATTGAACTTTATTCCTTGGCAAATAAAGTTCATGTTTACAATTGTTATGATTTATGTTGCTTTAAAATGTCTTACGGAATAGAAAATTACGTAAATTATTATAATAAAATGAAATAATGCTTACTGATGATACGAAATGCTACCATGGCTGATGTTTTTAGTGCGGCTTTCATTTTTGCACTCTAAAATGGAGCAGTATGGCATATTTTCAGCGCAATCCTTTATTTCGCTTAGTAAACACAATCGTCTTATCTTATCAAGGCTATGCGGCGAACTGAGCTAGGTTTTGCGGAGCTCCGCGTATATGTGACACACGCGCCACGCCCACTTGCCACTTCTACTCGTTTTTTCTGTTCTGTGCCTAAAACTGACGTCTAAATAGGACACTTGCTCGACACACCCACACTGTGGGTTAAAAATGGTCGCCTATTTACAGCCGCTGTCACTGTCAAATACAGCGAACTGTGACGTCGCATACTATGACGCAATATGGAATTCACTCTCTCTATAAAAATGAACAAGAATTTGATTTATATGCAAATCTAGACTAAAAAAAGTAATTTACTTAATTAATAGGGTAGAAAATACGTTAAATTGCGTTTTAATTGGTTTTAATATCGGGAGATCTATTTGTGGTGAACCGTTACAAGTAATTCTTGTAAAATGTATTAGAGGTACTAATAAAGAAACAAAGTTACACTAGCTCAGTAGATAATGAATCATAATCGCAAGATAAAAAACAGGAATTTGGGTTGTTTTGTAGGAATACTCTAAACATTGAACAAATTTGAGCAAACGCGGCTTCTTTTGTTTTGAGATTAAGCTTGGGTTTGCGATAGTTGGTTTGTTAAGTAGGATAGGGATAAAGATAAGGCGGCCATTAGCAATGTTTTTATTTAAATTGAGTTGTATACGCTAATCCCGTGGTAGGTATTTGCTTGCTCATTAAGCATGGACCGCTTTCAGGCACAGTGGCTCGCTGGATTACGCAATTGGGTCATAGCTTATCCGCTCAAAGGCTCAGTTAATAAACACAAATAGTTTTCGGAGGAATTTCCGCTAGATTGTTCACAAAATGAGCCAATAACCTTTTTACAACTTTCTATGAATGCGGATCTATTTATGACGAAAACAAAACAGGACAGGCTCTTAAAATATGTTAATAGGTGAGACATGTTTTCTATTTTAAAAAGAATTAATGCAAAAATTATTTTAGTTGAATTTCCTTGTCGCATCCGAGTAGCAATAACCTGTGAGCCTAATGCGATAATAGCAATATTTCAAAGGAAAATTGCCTCTTAATGTACTCGGTAATTACGTAAATAACGTAGAATTATGCTTGTTCAATAATTTCATGTATCTACAAACGAGATTGTATGATATAACCGATTGTCGTTCGTTAACTAATAGCTATGGCAGGTTGATTTCGAGTAGCCGGAGTTAGGTGCCGAACGACATTCCAAACTAGTTATTATAGATACCTACACACTAAGTTAAGTTATATACATTATATAGTCTATTATGAGACAAGAATAACTTAGTGCAGAGCAAACGTCATCACTTGCAAACTATTTAGTACAAATAATTCAGAATAAATATACAACTAGAATTTAATTAAGTTTCTTATTAAAAATACATTGAAAATGCTTTAGTGCATTGAAATTACAAAAACATTTATTTTTTTGTAAATTTTATTTTATTCAGATAATAGTTATAACTCGTTAATGTCTATTAACATAAAAGATTACAGAAATATTAATAAACATTATACTTTGAAAGCTAGCTAGTCTAAAATCATTTATTTTTTTAAATGAGTTGATTTTTGATTATAAACTATCCCGTTTACAGTTTAAAGAGGGTCACTTATATTTATTACGTTTGAGTTGACCCATTTATAAACGCTAACCTAAAGAAACAGAACTCGGTCAAGCAATATCTCCTATCACAGTAATTGAACTAGCGTCTAATAACAACATTTCATTAAACTAAAAAAGCCAATAATTAAGTTTAATTATCGACACGCATAACTGAGCCCTATCAATTAATATATTGACCAACTACATGTGCCTTATAACAAATAAATAAAAGTGAGTTTGTGTAAAAATAAAAGTTACCTCTTGAAGGACTGGTTGATGCTCTCCGCACTTCGCGACAGCTGTTGGGAAGCTCTTCTAGACCTGCATGCAACAGACATATCCATACAGGCAAATGCATGCAAACGAAAATGAAAAAAAAAACTAACTTTCCACATAGGTTACAAAAACAAAACAAAAAAAAACATGTATGTGAACTCTTTACATAAACCTCTGTGCAAAACTAGAGTAAAAAAAAAATTTTTTAATACAGTTGCTCAAAAAGTGGCGTATTGCAGGGACGTATAGCGTTCGGGATGTGGGCTATTACACACGCGTGCTTTTTTTTTACCTTTCCCGCACTCGTGCGTTCACTTTCCCAACTGTCAAAATAATGTCTATTAAAAAGAAAAATTAACTAACCATGAAGTTTTTACTAAAAAAAAACAAAGAAGTTTTTATGATTCATGTTAATAATTACGTAGCGTAGGTAAATTTTTAAAAAAAGCTACTAGTTTGTTTCGATATCAGATTTAATGATTTGATTGAAGTAGTGTGGTTGGTTTCATTTCATTTTATCTCATTAAATTTCATTTTCATTTCATATCAATAAAAAAAAACTATTGAAGACTTGGCTGAACGGGCATAGTAACCTTTGCCTACCAAATTGGTGAAGAAAAAATGGCGCCATTTTCAAAATGAGTTATTTCGACATTTACGATCCTAATTTTATATTTTATTAAATTGCTTTATTTTTTCGCAACTGTATTAAAAATAGTCGTTCAGTACACGTGCGGAACCGTCATTGCAACTCGTCCCGTCTGTCAACCCTCGCCTTCGGCTGTGCCTCGGCTCGGGTAGACATTTGTCGGGACTCGTTGTAATGACAGCCTTTCCACACTTGTATTGAAATATACTATTTTTAAACACATCGTTCCATGCGATGTGCATTTGTTTACATGCAATAGTGATGATGGACATAGAATACAATATACACACAACATCGAATGAATGTACAACTATGTGTTTTACCTCAAATGTCATGACATAGATAGAACATACCTACTGGTAATTGCACCACATTGCAATTTGAGATCAGGTATTTTGTTCACCGCACTAAATTAAGTAGGTACGTAATAGTTTAGACGTAATTAATATTTATAAAGTGCTACTTAGGCATGGTATAACAATATTTCAATCTGTCTTATTATTAGAACGAAGCTAATATTACATCGTGTCATGTGTCAGGTTAATCTATTCCATATACTTATATATTTTCATGTGAGTTCAAACTTATTTATATTTAAAATTAATTGGTACTAGACGGTGCGTTTTTTTGACAAAACTACACACTACTTACTTATATGGTAAAGTAATAAATAATCATGTTTTTTCTAAAAAAACCGTAAAGTGATTAAGGTCAAAGACACTTGTAACAATCTCATTAGGCTTGTGTAAACAGCGGCTGCGCAGACGTGCCACAAACAAATTAACGTCAAAACTCACCTACCCATGATTGATACTGTTTATATTAAAAATAATCAGCCTCATATTCAGTTAAGTCTCGCCTATCAATCAGATACACAAAGTTTTCTTAACTAGTGACGTATTCAGGTGGTAATCGATTCGAAACAGTCATTGTAGGCTTTTGTTTGCCCGACCCTGGCAATGCTTTGTCGTTTTGAGTGAAACCGAGGGGATCTTAAGCGGATCAACGCCGGCCCTGACCCGCGAGAGATACCTATAATTACAATCACATTAACAATTAACGACAGAAGACATTCAAGTTAAACGTTATATAAACGATACGTATACGACCTACAGCGGGCTACAAGGGATCGCCGATGAAACTTGACCTGAGAAGCCTTCTCCGTGCTACACAAGCAAGGGCCGCGGTATTCTGGTGGAATAACAGAGTATAAAGGGCGCCGCCCTTGACATTGAGCATCTCAATTCCTCTCATATTTATTTACAAGCAGTATTGGCTAGAGTCTCGACAAGGTTATCAACTAGATAGTGCCCCGAGTCAATCAAAACATTAACATGCACGTAAATAGTCCTTTATAATTAGCTGTAGACGATTAAAAGCTGTTTACATTACAATAAATGAGATGTTATTAAATTATTATTGTTATCATTTAACGTTTTGTTGTGTTTAATTAATGGCCTGCCTCTTGATAAAGATATTTAAATGGAAATAAGTCGCATTGAATCATTTACGTTTTTAGCCGCACCTAAGGGCAGGCGCGGCTATTTATAAAGGATATTGAGTCAGTCAGATAGAACCGCATAGGAGAAATCTGACACCATGATATAAATACCTAATATTATAATAATTTTACGATACAATTTGATCATTCACACCTGTTATAAGTGCCCATGCAGGGCTATTCATCCTTCACCTCGAGCTATAACTAACTAATCCTACGTGATTGTTTTGGTGTCAACAAGTCACTTGAGAATTTATTACCTATACTAAATAATAGAAGGCTATACTTGAAATAATTTGATAATTGTACCAATAATATAATGACACACTAGAGAAATCATTCTTAAGGCTTTATAGCGAAAACTGGGCAAATCTAAAAATATGAGACCTGACTAACAACTAGAATACACCAATAATTTGACAGTGGTAAATGGTAAAGTTATAAAGGACTATGTAATTTTTTATGGCTTAAAGAAACCGCTAATCAAAATAGAGGACGTAAAACAGTTACAACACGAACTCTCAATGAAAAAATAAAATTCATAGAACACAACTTATTTCTGTAGGTACACACTGTCACAGTTTAAATTCTTTCTGCATTAATTACGGTTGTCAAAATGACGTTGGTGTCGTGACGAAATCGTGGGATCATAAAATAACTTGTGCGGACGCAGTACACATTCAAGGTCCCGCGGTTTGTTATTGGCCTATTCAAAACGAACAGCCAGAAAAAATACATTAGGACTCATTTAATTAAAAGTCAAAACACAACACAAAAAAACTTTTGGAAAAACAACAAAATTCGCTTTTTAATGAAGCAAGTTTATAAGATATGCAAGCAGATGATTCATTTATTTATTTAAAAGTAGGCTTATATTTGTATTAACTGATCTAGATCACTAAGTGCTGGATGTTTGCAATCAATAACACTGCGGTTATAACTCTGCATTATACGGAATTAAAGTCACGTACAAGTTAATAAAACATTTAATTATCATTACTTTGAAATAAAAAGATATACTTGTATATTTTATACTAGCCCACAGTAACTTTACAATCCATGATAGGCTTGAACGAAATCACTTTCTATAAGTTTTATTTGGGTCACAGAAAGACAACTATAGCAAGTGGTACGTGCGAGCGTGCGTGTACGCATCTCAGTTTCACAACCTCGACCCACACATTCAAATATCCCATAGTCCGATGACCTCCGTTACCAACTTGTATTAGTAGCATCGTTTGAAATAATAATTACCTGCGATACACAAAGACTCACAACCCCATTTTTCCAAGGTTTTAACTTTAATTGCTTGCCATAAAAAAAAGGCATAAAACTACATATTCATCTAACATTCAGTGTTGAGTCTTTTTAGAGGTAAAGGTAAATAAATAACTTTCTTCTTTCATAACATACACATTTACACAAATAAAACATTAGTAAGGAAGATATCATTATGTAACCGACTGTACACCTCGTGGTTGGTCACACTTCCTCGAAAACACGAATAATCTCTTCAAGATTCGAGAAATAGACAATAGATACTTGAAATTATGGATTGTTTGCACACAAACACTCGATTGGAGATACAGAGATAACTCAGAAACATAAGATATCGCAATCTAAGAAAGGATTAGTAACTTACTCACCCATACATAAATCAGAAAACTAAATGATACGGCAGGTATTGGAGTTAACCTACTTACAAAATATAAATCAAAATAATGATTCGAAGGCTACAGTGCAATGGAGAAGTCGTGTTTTATAACAAGCTTCCATTTACTTTGAAACTTTACGTGCTGATAATAATACTTGTGGTTTAAATATTAGGTACTCTTTCTATTCGCCAAACTGCATCGAAATATAATTGTCCTTCATCACACTAAAAGCAAAAAGTTTATTTATTCTACCGTACAAATTGGCAAAGTTCTGATAAAATGCTTCGCAGTGATTCAAACTTTAGCTTCGGGAATTTAATTCAACAAGGGTCCACTCTGAATTAAAGTCCATTAAAATGAGTAAATAAAATATCAAAGCGAGGAACCCTCGACCTTTATAAAAGGGACCCAAATTCCAAGGCCTTTTAAGCATTCTTAAATTAAGTTCACTATTTTATACAGGGTGACTGGCGAGTAGATTCGATCCTTTTAGGAGGTGAGAGAAAAGGTCATATTACAAACTAATTTGATTATACGATCCCTGGTCTAACGTAGACCCTTATCAAGATAATTAAATTATTTGTAAAAAATTAATATTGATAATTCTTGCTATACGTCCCGTGAACATTGGGGAAGGAACTGTGCCGAAATATCGGATGTCTAAAGACAAGAATAGGGTATTTACACCATGCAAGAAAAAATATAAAAATGAATGTTTATAATAGATAACGTATAACATGAACGAGAAGCGTTGACATTAATTCATAGAAATGCATTATAAATTGTATATATATCCAATTTTAAAATCGTGTTTATAATCTGTTTTTGAAATGACAAAAACGCTGTTCGCCATATTGGGCTCCGACGTGACGTCACTCCGATAGTAAACACATTGTCGTGCTTTGAGATTGTGAACGTTTATCTATTGTTTTATCCAATGATAAGGGTTAAAACTAACATTTCCGAAAAAAAAACACTTGCTCTCTAACAAAATTGTCAGAGTGACGTCACCAGTCAAAACAGCACACACGTTTCCGCGCGCAATTTTAAAATTATAAATAAAAAGTATGTTTTATGGTATTTTTTAGTAATTTAAAATTCTACAGGTTCAGTACAACTTCAAGATTGATTTAAAATAGTTTTCAAAAAGTGTGAAATAGCCTACTATGGTAAATATCCCGTAAGCAGTATTGCTAATAGCAAAAACCATGAATAGTTTAAAAAGTTAAAAATCAATGTATATTATGTTGCATTAGTTAGAGGATAGAAATGGAATGAAATTAACACTGCAAAAATTGGAGGATGATTTTTATGATATATTAATTTTTCATTAATAAATTCATTTTAACTCCTGATTGGGTCTAATCCACAAACAAGTAACCCTGTATTGAAACACACATCGTTAAGATAAAAAAGTATTAGCATTATTTGTAATAACTAGTTAAAGTATCATTGCAACACTATAAATAATAATACGATACGAATCATTATAAATGACAGCTTGCATACAAATACGTAATGTATTCAAGATCATTGATTAGAATTTAAATACCAAGTTCAAAAATGAAATATCTCAATTGTGATTAATTCTCAATTTATAATTAGAAGGCGATTCAAATTCGGAGGGTGTGGTCATTGCACAATTCGTTGAAGTAACGACATCAACGCGTGCGCAACCGGAAACTTCATTTTTAATGCCACTCACGAACAACTTTTCAACCTACAAAATATTTCCTACTCAACCCTCGTCCGATCTACGCACATTCCTTTTTTCGACCTTCCCAATTAATTATGCAATGGAATTTTCCCTGAAACATAATTCTCAACAAAACTGTTAGCCATAAATCATTCAGGCGCGTATTTGCTTGTATCTGCGATAAGACCATACACGTATGAGGCATGTTGTATTGGTTGTAGTCTTTGTAAGGCTTCTGTGAGGTTTTTAATCTAATACTGTGCCCACTGAACGTGATAAAATTCTACAAAAACAAACTACGTAGTCGGCAGCGAGTTTGTGTAATTTGTTTACTTATATAAAGCGAATGAGCTTCAATTGTGTGAACTGTGGTATGAATATCGGATTGCAGGTGCGCTCGGCCTCCGACTGAATTGCAACAAGAGAATGCCCTGTCTACCGCGGACGCCTGCGCCGATGCCAGAGTCCAAGGCCGAGGGAGGACGCTAATATTTCAACTATACACCTTGAACAATCAACACGCTGAACTTATCCGTCGAAAGTGAAAACAATCACTTGGCAACCACCTATCTCAACACCAACGTATGCCAATCTTCACACATTGACATTCCATGAGCAAAAGCAAAAGATAAACATCTCGAACATGATCGCATTAGATATCCATATTAAGACAATGAGTCAATCGTTTCATTTAATTTATTTGCAGTACGACTAGTCCCCAAGTGCAAGTAAATATTGCCTCGGTGCGGATTTATCTTTATGGAGATCTTAATATGTGGAAGCCATTGTAAATTTAAAAACATACTAGCTTTAGAGAGCCTCGTGAAAGTGAAATAAACATAATATTACCTAATAAAAAACTACTGCACGTGCGTGCGCGCCGGTTTGCGCTGCAATTTACGAGACCAAATATTAGTGCAGTGTCGGATCTGTGACTGCATTAGCTCGGTGTCATATGGCGGTTGACCCTAATAACCTAAGGCGGCCTTGCGAATATACAATGCCTACATATAAGGCTATATAGCCTAGTGGCCACACCTTCACACGCGTACTCGCATATAGCCTAGTCAATGGTAGATTCTAATCATAACTAATAAGCTATTTGTAATTGAAAAACAAACGCCAACAAAGCCGGTCAACCTGTTTATTTTATCGGATTACGTTTGGCTGTATGTCGTGGTAATAGTTATGATTTAAGAGTTTTGCAATTCATTCTTAGGTATTTACTAAGTTTGTAAACACTTACTATTCCAAAACAAATATTTATTAGATTCTTAATATGCGTTGTAGTTAATTTCAACCTTTATTATTTATTGCTTACTCATATTTTAACAACTTGCTAGGTACTTGAAATAATTTCCTGTTATTTAGGAAGGACGTTTTACAATCAAAACTAACTAATTTGAGGAAAAATATTTAATAATTGTATCATCGATGGTTTAATATTTAAGTCAACTTTAATAGCATTAAAAATAATTTTTTTTTGTTATATCTTAAGCTTAGTTATTTATTTGTTGTTTGAACGCTTTTATATATGTTAATTAACAAATAGATTTTAAAAACGGATTATACATATAAAATGAATAATAAAGAAAATAATATATTGAAGACAACTGAACGAACAAAAGATTATAAAACCGCACGCATTTAACAAGCAATAAATTAAAGTATTTTTTAGAAACGTCCAATTAAATCGCCAAATAGGCTAATACATGTGGATTCTGTACAACGAACTGGGGGATAACCCAGTTCCACCAATACCAATTAGAACTTATGTTGCTAAGTTTTTTATATTCTTCGGAATTCGTTTCCACCAGGAAACCCAGACGGAACTTTCCACTTAAAAGTCGGATAGCATCAAATTAGTCGATGCAAAAAACAAATCTATAAGAAAACATTTCTTTAGAACTACAGTAAAAACTCTCATGGATTCTACCAAGCCCAACCCAACAGTACATCATTATTTATGGAACTCAGATTAAATTAAACGCTCCCATAAATAGTATAAAACCGTAAATAATAATAAACGTAAACGTTGGTAAATATTAATAATAACATTTTGCAAATGTGTGTGCATGCAAAATTGCATAAATTTATTCTCCTTCCACGACACAAGGTCTTCTAACGTTTAGATACCGGAGTCATGAATCATCATTACAGTTCAATCACCCCCAAAAGGGATTCGTACAAGCCTTATTGTACACACCAAGAGATACAAAATACCACTTTACATTTAAAAGCTAATCATTTTTATCTGACAGGGTAACTGCATAAGATCTTGTCTTTGTTATAGAAAAACAAGGCGATCTAAAAGTTCGTTTTAACTGCAGCAAGTTTTCGCAAATACCAGCAAAAAGCTACGTTATCAGAGAGTGACAAAGGTGACATTTATCTTTGCTAATTTGATTACAACGCGAGTTTATCCGCAGGCGAGAAGCTATAGCTAGACTACAAATACAAATACAAATACAAATATTCTTTATTGCACATAAAAAGAAAAAGTAACAGAATTTTTATATAAAAACAGGCAAAAGGTGGTCTTATAGCTTTAAGCTATTTCTTCCCGACATACCTTAGGTAGGTAAAAGAAAAGAAAAGTTAAAGAATTGGATAGGTGCATATAAACATACATAAACATACATATATATAAATACAATGAACACATACATATTATATATATAATATATACAAATACAATGAATACATACATATTAAATAATACAAATACATGAACAAACACACTACCAGTTATATACTAACGATAAAAATAAATAAATCTACATGAATAATTAACAGCATAAATAAGATACCTAGGCTAAATTTGGGATTTATAAAACTCATAAACAGTTTTTTTAAAACTATTTAATGTTTTTTGTTGCCGAGTTTCAGACGGCAGAGTATTCCACAATCGTATTGCCTTTACCGTGAAGGATTCGCTGTAGAAGGTCGTTGTGTTTTTAGGCGTTACCAGTACCCGAGAAGCAGCACTGCGCAGGGTACGATCGTGGCTTTCATGCCAGTACATAAAGCGATTCTTCAGATATTTCGGAGTTTTAGGATCGTGTAGAACACGGTAGAGGAGGGAGAGGATGTGAGTATTCCTGCGAAGGCGAATTGGGAGCCACCCGAGCTTGTTGCGAAATTCGGAAATATGATCATATTTGCGCAACCCGAATATAAATCGGATGCACATATTTTGAAGCCGCTCGAGCTTATTAAGTTGCTCCTCATTGATGTCAACGTACGATATGTCCGCATAATCTAAAATGGGAAGAAGGATGGATTGTGCCAGCGTAATTTTAGCAGAGATAGGTAGAAAATTCTTTAAACGTCGAAGGCTTCCAACTGCGGCAAACATTTTTCGACTTAAATTTTCTATTTGCAATTTCCAAGAAAAGGAACTATCTATGTAAATACCTAAATTTTTAACCGTGTTAGTAAAAGGAATTACAATACCATCAAAAACAATGTCTGGTAATTCGTGCCAATTTATTTTTGCCAGCAACTGTCTGCTACCTATAACAATAACCTGAGTTTTCAACGGATTAACCATTACTCCGTAATTCTTAGTCCATTGTAGGATTTTATCCAAATTAAGGTTTGTTTGAATGATCGCTGCATCCAGATCCTCCAAAGTAGTATGAGAATAAATTTGCAAATCATCTGCATACAGATGGTAGAGAGAAGATAAATTGGTGGTGATTGAGTTTATGAACATACTAAAGAGAAGTGGGGACAACACGCCACCTTGCGGGACGCCGGAGTTCAATCCACACCACGAGGATTGCTTATCTTCAATAGATATACGCTGTCGACGTCCGCGTAAGTAACTTTGAAACCAATCAGTTGCTGTTGGAGATATGTTAAGAGAGCGTATCACAGCAAGCATAATGTCAAAATCAACAGTGTTGAACGCGTTGCTGAAATCCAATAAAGTTAAAATGGTGAGCTGTCGATTTTCCATTGCATATCGTATATCATCGGTTATGTTAATAAGAGCTGTGGCTGTACTACATCCGGGTCGGAATCCGGACTGCAAGGGATTTAAAAGGTTATTGGAATCAAGGAAAGTGCTAAGTTGTCCATGTACCAGACGTTCTAACACTTTAGATAGGAAAGGTAAAATGGATATAGGTCTATAATCAGTAAAGGAAACGGGATTGGTCTTTTTCGGTAAAGGGATTACTTCTGCGTCTTTCCAGATGTCAGGGAAAGTATTACTTGTTAAGGAGTGATTAAGGATTTTGGTGATTATAGGAATAAGGATGTCAATAATGGGAAGAATCATTTTCCGACTAATGCAGTCACTTCCTACAGCATCCGATGATATAGCTAAAATGTGCTTCTTAACATCACAATCAGCAAACTGATTAAAATTAAACTGAGGAAAACAAGGTAAAGGCTGTGAAGAAAGTTTGTGTATAGTTGCAGACTTAATATTGTCTGCACAAGGAGAAACTTGAACGAAATGTTGATTCATAGAATTCAAATCAAGATTGGATTGGTGAACATCATTTTTTTGTTTGCCTATACCAAGTTTATTGAGAAACCTCCAGACCTTTTTGGGGTCAGGATTATCAATGGAATTATGGAAATGGCGTCGTTGTGCATCTCTACATGCTGTATTGCAGCGATTACGCAGTACCCTATACACTTCACGGTTCTCATTGGTAGGATTCTTTTTAAAGGTACACTTTGCGCGGTTTCTTGTAGCCATCATCAACTTTAACTCAGCGGTGAGCCATGGGGCAGGTAGATGTTTCATTTTAACGGGCTTGACTGGTGCATGTCTGTCGTAAAGATGTATTAAAAAAGAGTTAAATAATCTGATTTGTTCATGTACAGACTTACACGCATCAATTGTCGACCAGTCTATGTCTTTCGCATCTTTCGTAAGTTGTTCCACATTCATCCCGCCAAAATTACGCAGCAGGAGGGTACGTGGTTTATATTTAGGACACCGGACTTTGTATGATAAATACAGGAGATCGTGATAGGAAAAGGCATCAGCGCTAAGTTGCCCGTGTAAAACAACATGCTGAGGAGAGGATACAATAGTTAGGTCAATGAGTGATGGGATTGAATTTGGAAAATAATGGGTTGCTTTTGAGGAAAGGATTTGCATGTTGCAGGAGTCGATGACAGAAGACAGACGATTAGTGCGGCTATCAGATTTGAGCATACAAGTATTCAGGTCACCCATCAATATTACGTGTTGGTACGTCGGTATCAAGTCCTCTAAGAGATTTTCTAGTGTAGAAAAATAGTACGTTGTTACCGACGGACTGTACAAAACCCCTAATAATATTTTATTATGAGATATAGTGACCTCAATAAACAAGTACTCGATTTCTCCGTTGACATCAGACGGGGGAGACATGCAAACCACAGAATAAGGAATGTTTGCCCGAAGATAGATAGCAACACCACCACCGGTGCGAGTTGGGCGGTCATTACGGATCATATGAAATCCCGGCAAGGCGTAGGAAGTGGAAGGTAAGCATGGTTTTAGCCAGGATTCCGAAACTAGAATAGCGTGCAACGCTTTAGTGTCGAAAGTGGTTAGCATGTCAGGATAGTGCTTAGGAATACTCTGAGCATTGATGTGGACGACATTGAAGTTATTAGGATATTGAGAAAAACGGGAAATAAGGGATTGATCTAAGGAATAAGAAGTGCTATGGTAACTTTTATCACTGTCCGAAATATCTGAACAAGTTACAAACGTCTGCGTAGATGAATCCGAGTCATAATTACTCGGAGATGAGTTATTCATAAATATGCTGTAAATATATTATGTGTAGGTGTGTGTGTGTGTGTCTAAAATTCGTATTAATATAAATATAAGCTATAAATAAATATATACAATTCGTTAAATACAATTAATTTAATATGATTACTGCCTAAATAATATTTTTCTTTTACCTGCCTGTAGTATTGAAATTATAATAAAAAACACAATTATGAAACAGTAACAGAACACAATTAACAATAAATCTAGCTATTGAGAAAAGAATAAAAAGCATAAAATAAAAATAAAAACAAAACTCAATAATGGTCCATGGTTTAACATAGGCTCAAAATCGTCACCCGCGTCATACGCGATTAATGAACCGAAACAAATAAAAACTTTGACTGACAGTGACAGTGACAAGCCAAGCCAAACTCATCATAAACAAATTAACAAGTATCTGAGTAAAAATAAAGAAAAACAAGGGTGTTATGAAATAAAAAATAATAATTAAAAACTGTTTGAAAGAGGGTAAACAAAATATGAACAAAGACTCAATAGTTCGTCAAGTAAGTAGCAAAACCATTTACTTTTTTGCTAAAAGACGTCGACTTTGTTTCAATAACAACGGTTTTGTTTTTTCACAGACCTTCTCACCGACACGCCGGCCAGGTGAAGGTTCCGCTTGCTGGTCAGGAATAACATCCAGATCATCCATGGATAGTACACGATGGCGCGAGCCAGCCGAATCTATAACATAGACTATACCAGCTTGGGTCCAACACCTTGATATACCGAACTTTTTGCGAGCTGCCATAAAAGTATCGTGTCGTGATTTAGTCAAAAACTCGGACAAAGACTATCTATTAGCTATTGCTTCGCAGGCTGTGGTTAATTAACTCCGCTAAGGAAACGCTCCCTAATGTTAGTAAGAAATGGCGTCGTGTTCAATACCCATCCATCAGCTGAGTTGTTAATTGCAGCGCTCACAATTAGTCCAGCGCAGCCGCAAGCCTCCAATTGGCTCGATGGTCGAGGAAATGAACATCCATCCGCCCACGCTGACCTCTCACACATTAATAGTTACGGAAAATGGACACATCTGTAGATACACACAGATATTTCAATAGGAAATTGATTACTTTTTTAAGTAAAGATGTGCTGTTTGATTGCGATAACAAACATTTTCTAATATTGTTTTTATTTTCTTTTGAAAACATGAAAAGCAATCAAAGCAAACAAAATGAACTTTCCGCTCTTATTGTTTATGTTAATAATAATGGAAATTTACTAGCGCGATAAGTAAATTAAACGATAAAGAAGGAAATCAATCAACTTTTCATGTCAAAACGTCATTGCAAAGTTAATATGAATGTGAAGACTCTGCTAGATAAATGTATTCAACTTATTCCTGCCACTCTAGTCTATTCAAATTGTGAACAATGGATCTAGCGAATAATCGCTTTAGTTCGTCTGTAGTCTTTGCATGTGGTTATTCGGATTTCAGCACATGTCCATTGACAGTGAATGTCAGGTAATGATATGAATTATTATTGTTTGAATGAAATGTAGTTGCAAAAAATTGCTTACAGAAAATTGCGCGATGCGCGGGAGTGGGTAGATTGTAAACTGTTGAAATGTGACGGTCGCGGGGATTTATTTCCCTCGTAAAGATAAATGTGGACTAGACATGCATCTCGCTTTTATAAAGAATCTGATCGTCCTTGTACCTACAACATTGTCACAGGAAAAACATACACGGTCATTAGTCATATGATATAGAGAATACAAGGGATTATCATCAAAGATCGGAAGCGAGACACCTTTGTCATATGATAGCATTATAAACGAAATGTCAATATTATTATCTTGGTTCGGAAGGAAGCATTCTAGAAAAATATTACGATATAAATACGAGTTAAGCCAGTTAGCCAATGTTGCGGCCTTCACGTATTTATTATAATAACGATATTAGCATAGTAATGTGTATTATCCGCAGTAATATTCACGATAAATATTGTGTCGAGTATCCAAACGTGCACTCACAGTTAATAATTGTAAACAAGGCGCAAAGAAAATAGCAAGCTAAGTTGTAGTGCAAACAAGGGACCTCTTTTGTTTTCTAGGTTAAAATTGTGTTCATAGAAATATCCTCTTTGGTGCACTTGCCAAGTCACGTGCGCGGATCTATAGTCGGAAACGTTGTTAGGATGTCAACTGTTATTACTAACCTCCGGATAAACGTACCTACTCAAAGTTAAAAACAAAACAGTTTCATCCGTGATAAAAAAATAAGACTTTTTTGTTATTGATTGAGTGAACAACGAACTTAATGTATCAACGCAGTCGCCTAAATTCTGTATTGATCGGAACGAGTCGAAATGACGACGTAGCTTCGTAGGGTATGGGTTTATGGGAGAGGGTCTACCTTTTGTCAAGGGCGTAGAATTAAACCTTTTACGTAAACATTTTAAGGATAGGTTATATATCACCAGTAAAAACTAAAGTAAACGCAATTATTAATTAAAATAGCGGAAACGATTGTAATAGAATAAAAAACTCGCCCTATTTCAGTGCGGATGTTAAAAGATGTCCCGGAAGTCTTTTTATTCTTATTCCTCTGAGTTTCCTAGATGAAAATTAATTTTCAATTTGCATTAAGCACACTTTGAAGAATACGGCAGTTCAGTAAATTTTAATTTCACCTTTTTTCATTACGAATAATTGCATCGCGGGAAAAGTTCCTTTTATCAATTAGGTTTATGGACCAATATGATAGATGAATGTTAGAAATAAAAAGTCTAAATTAGACCGCAGACAGATGGTAGCCGATTGTCCTTTGTCTGTCTGTTTGTTGATATCAACAGTATATTATTTTGCCGCTAACACCGCGCCGGTATTGGACGCCAGCCAATATTGTTGAAATCGCAATGTTTTCATCTCGCGACGGCAATTATAAACTTTTCTTTAAAATAACAGAAACGCTAAATTTAAAGGGCAGCTTCCGTTCTCGATTATGTACATAATCGATTTGAATAATTATCATTAGTAAATGCTACCGTATGATTAACGACCAACTATTAGACATGTGATTAATTAAAACTGAAACTAATTTGTCCTTTCTGTTCAGCCTTTCGAAATGTCATGTGGAAATATGTATGTTTCCTATTAGCCAGTAATTTATCGAGTTAGATATTATTGGATTGTTTTGCTTTTTCAGGTCATAATTAACGCTGATAATTATCTTATTAGAGTAATTAAAAACAGATCTACTATTAGTAGGTATGTGATCATCAATTTCTCGTTACAAATTACACAATTAATCATTGCACTGCAATTAGAAATCTTAACACAATGATATTAAGTTAGTGGCGCAACTCTACGTGTCTTAGCTATATTATTATCGAAGTATTTAAGTTATCCATTGTTAATAAGTTGTCAATTTAATTTAATGTAGATAAGTAAACATTTTTCCTGTACTATTTTCCGGTTATCAAGTTCCGGTAAAGATGCACGGTAGATATTTATTTATTTGTGCGTTTTGATAAAAAAACCTTTGTGACGTCACAAAAGCTATAACCCGGTTGTGAGATACATTATAAGACATTCACGTCAAGTTTTATGGCTGTTGTTAAAATATAAACGACGTGTGTCTAGCATGTTTTTTATATATTACAGATAAAAGCTTCGTTTCCGCCATCCTAGGACACTATTTATAGAAATGTCTGAGTGAAGACACAAGCTAAGCTATTCAGCTAGAAATAGTAACTTTATATCAAATAAAACCATATATTATGTGTATAAAATTTAAAATTTAGTAAAAATCTCGTCAATACCACAAAAGGCAGGTGAACGAACGATTACGGAAGCATTCGATAGAGGTCGCACGCCTCACGTCTCACCCACCACTATGATGAAACCCTTCGCCCTATGACGCATACAAACATTCTCAATTAAATGTTAATAATGCATGGCATTCACATCTAAACATACGTATTTGTTAAGGAGAATTTTTATTGAGTGATTAAATGTAATACTTGATGAATTAATAATGCTTCGCAGTGATTAAAACAACATTGTTGCTGATAAAAAGAGGCATTATTTTAATAAACAGCACAATAATTGAAGTCCACCTTTGTATTATGTTAAAGACTTTATCTTACCATGTAACTATGACAACAGTAAGTTTCCTAGTTTACAAATGTAAATCTTATAACAGGGATCTCATACTGACTCATTAATGACCTTTGTGGTGCAGCGGTGTAGGTATACACCGGACTGCTAAGCGAATGGTTCCGGGTTCGATCCCCGGGTCGGGCCAATTTCGTCAAAATGGTTTTTCGATATTGGCTCGTGTCTGAGTGTAACTAGGTTCTCCCCTAGTCCATTGTGTGGCACCTATAGTACAAGCTTTGCTTAGTTTAGGGCCACACAGTTGGTGCGTCAGTCTGGAGATTAATTTATTATTATACTTGCTGTCAATACGCTAGGTACGAACAATTTCAAATTTCACAAGTGTTTCAAAAGAGGTCGGAAAGCACCCCATGAGTATAATCTGCATTTGTCACCTTTTACAAGAAACGTGTAGAATGTCGATCGCGCCTGAATCAATGAAACTAATAGAACCTTATTTACATTCCCGTCTTATCCGATCCGGTTTTGTATAAAACTACATTTTTTCAACTTCCGTGTTAGTCACGATGTTTAAATGTTCAAGTTGTATAGGAAGGGTAAGTACCGCCGACGCATGGACCTTTTTGTTTATCTCTAAATCTCACTATTGCGAATACGGAACAAAATTAGCTGGGCGCCGGTGGGCGAGGTCTCGAGGCCTTATACAGAGCAAAGACCATTCAAGTTCAGATTATTTTTAAAATTACCGGTATTTTATTTTAACTTGCTTCTTATACATTTTTAATTCAATTTTATTAGTTGTTTTTAAGACTTTGATTGCTATTGATAATATAATCATTATCGTGTGTTTTAGTCACGTAGTAATTGATTTAATGGTATTTATAATTAAATTACATTTGTATTTTATATATTTTTATACTAGGTAATAGAAAACTTTTATAACTCTCAAAAGATAAAAAACCTATTTCGTTTTCGCGGCCTTTTCAAAACTACTATTACTTTTTTCTTAAATGTTGATTTGTATTACCTTGAATGTTAAATTTCTCAATTTAAATACAAACTCAACTGTATGGTCAATGGTTAAATATAGTCTGGGCTGTATAGTGTAAGTCGTGAATACATAGTTTAGATTATAATATAAGTGTTAAACTCTGCCGAGATCCTATCCGGATCTGGTACGAAAATAACCTAGTACGGTTAAGTGAAGCAGATTTTTATATTTTCGTGTTCGTGTAAATTGTGTCTAATCAGTTCGTCGAGGTAATGAGAGTATGATAACATCTAAATTGAATTTCCACTATCAGCTGCGCTAGTGTTGCCGAGACGATAAGCTATCATCCGTCGATTATGTTATTGTTTGGATTGTTGGGTACACAAAATACGGCAAGATCCGTGACGTGCCTCCGACGTCACGTCTTCTAACATTAAAACTGTTTCTACGCAATAAAATTTCGGTACATACAATCTTTCAGAAGGATATCGAAAATACCGACACAATACCTAGACATTGTTAGAAAAGTACATAGCATAAATTGTGAAAACTCAAGATAAATTACAATGCTCAAGTAGGTACCTACGCGTCGTGATAACAAGCAATTTATCAATCTCACAGAAGCTGTATATTTGTCACGTAGATATGTACACAATTTGAAGACACGGTATGTGCTAAAAAATATAATTATTTATAACGTGAGTTATCTTAAATTCCATAGCAATAACCTCAAGAAATGTAACAACATTCTCGCAGAGGACATCTACTCTAGAAAAATATATTCTGTTTTAATTCTACCAGACGCATGACACGAACGTTGTAATAAATAAACTCAGAAAGAAACCTTTTATAAAACGTACTTAAAAATATATAAAATGCTTAGTGCTCAGGTCAAGACTATCAACTCTTGTTGCTGGCTCCACATGTCATTACTTCTAATCTCATGTAAGAATGTGTGCACTACTACGCATTGCCATGACAAGAGTTATTCACACAATGGCGCAATTAATGTCAATTTGAAGTTAATTAAAATGAGTCATTGATATCAAACAAAAGTAATGCGGTCGGTCGCGGTACCTGTGTTTCAGCATGTTGTCGGGCACGAACACGTTCCACCAGGAGGGTCTCTTCTGGCGCGCGTAGGGCACGGGCGGCTCGCCCTCCTCATCGGTGTCGTTGCCCCCGGACTTGCGTCTTTTCTTGCGCTCGAGCTGCAGCCGGGCAGCCCACGAGCGCCGGCGACCCTTGTCGCTGGCTTCGAAGCCGTCTCCTCCCATCGGCACGGCGACCGAGGCGCGCCGCGGCTGCTCGGGAGGGGACTCGTCGAAGTCGGACAGCTGCCTGTATCTCTCGGCAAACGCTACTTCGGATGCTCTTCGTCCATTTGAGGGGGAGCGTGACGGCGACGGCTCTGCGTCGATGGCGAACTCGGAGAAGATTTCTTCGTCGTCGGTGTCGGGTAGCATGGTCCCGCCGGTGAAGCGCCGCGGGGTCTCGTCGATCGCCTCCTGCAGGCTGGCGAGCGGCAGGCTGGGCCGGTGCATGCGCAGGCCGCGTGGGAGTCGCCCCGCGCGGGTCTGCAGCCGCGCCAGCGCCAGCGGCACCGGCGACTCCGTCAACGTTGGTTCACCACCACTCATCGTTACCGTCACTGTTACCTCAATCGATTGAGCACTTCACTTGTGTGGAGCCAAACACGAACGATCACGGCTCCACCATGGTCGATGTTCAATCGCAAAACGGGGAACACTAAAAATACCGTCAAAGTATTCTTATTGTTCGTTCACTGTGTAATCTGGAAGGTGAAAATACCATACTACAGTAGGTAAACATTAAAAAATAATGTAACGCATTGGTGTGCCAAGAATCCATTTAGCAGCGAAATGTAAAAATACCTAGGTAGAAATATTACTGTTGTCAAATTTTCGTCGTTGATCAATCGTTATGTTACAGAAGACAAAGAAAAAGGAGTGTATCTCAGAATTCCAAGTGTTTAATAAAATAACGGTTGACGATAATACAAGCAAATGTTCCAATAAATGTTTAACGATTTCTGTAATTCCATTCCGTTCAGTCCATCGACATTTAGACATAAGCTTTTGGCCGCCGTTCACGAAAACAAATTGGACAATCAGTCTTTAGCCAAAAGTCATTCGAACGTAAACCCTATTTAGACCGTTCACAATGTGGCCGCTCGATACCTTCAACGTAGAAACTTTTTCTATGTAACAGTTATCTACAGGCAACGACGTATAAAATGGTATAATGTGCATTTTATCACCATGATAAGACGCAAAAACAATTAGTGATCTGTCTGTACAGACTTGGAGATCGAGAGAAGTGGTTCTAATGGTACATTGTAATGATTTCTATTTACGGTTTGAAACTGTAACGATAAACAAGTGGTCGGCGCTATGCCGTATAGAGCAGGTGGCGCGGGCGCAGCTTTCGTAACTGCATGCCGCCGCCGGCAACGCGCACGCGCACTCTGCCGCTAGGGAAAGTTGTCGTCAACTGTCGATTACCATCTTCTGCCTTTACACACACACTCGGTTTCGTCAGACAACTAACGCTGATCACTATAAAAGGCACTTCCTGATTGGCTAATATTAAAATCCCGGTAATTACAATCGATAATAGTTAAGCTAGCCATTGGAAATAGGCTAATGATGGATACAACTAAATTTGACTAGATAGTACCAAGTGTTACTTTGTGGCAATAGCCTTTAAATAGGCTGAAAAAAATGTTTTGTCCACTTCAATGTGCACCGCTCTCTACAAGGCCTGAGCACAAAGGAATTAATCAGCTGGACGCTATTTGATTTGCTTTACACAACTAAAGTTAAATTGTAGCCGTTGCTGGGTATCTGTGGTAGGTAAGGTATATAGACGTCATTGCCATATTTAGAATCAGGAGACTTATGACATATCGATTGCAGAAAGTCGTGAAGGGAAGTAAGACGGAGGTCTTTAACATAATGAACGTATCAAAATTAATGGATCAAGTCGTTCATAAGGCCACGTAGTCGATAAAGCACTCCGTTAATTAGCGAAAAGCTGTGACATTAACTCATGTCGTCATATGTCCGATAAACGGTAGGTATGGTGTCCGGATCTGTATCACCGGGCGGCCGCCAGCGCAAGCGCAGGATTCGAATCCGGGTCAAGATTAGAGAAACGCCTGAGGCAGCCTAACACAACATCGTAAGTACTGCATGATCGTAAATACAAACCTATTGCATTACTTATTTACAACTGCAGCGCACGCATTTATATTTTCATGACAATTAAGCCTAAATAGAAACATGCGTTATTATGCAACAAATAAAAACCACTTTTGCAATTTTGCGCAGACATTTTTTACTAATGATCTAACAATTCTTAGGAAAATACCGCTCTTTGTCAGCTGTGATATATATATTTTCTAATTAGCTTATATATGGATTTGTCTGTTACCGGTTAATTAACAACCTTTGAGGTTAATTAAATAGTTACATCCTACTTCCATGAGTATTACCAAGAAGGCAAGAAGACATTCAATCAATACTTACGAACATCTTTTAAAGGAAATAAATCTATTTTTGTATTTAGCACTAGCACTGAGAGGCTGTTTACCATCGACTTTGTATCAGCGACAATAACATGGAGCTACTGATTTTACGGTTATGGTCCAACGAGCCTTGGAAACAAACGTGCATCTTCTTTGTAACAATTGGAGCGCCTTGCGTGATAATTCTGAATACACACAATAACTTAGAGTAACACATTTACGTCGCACCTTCATATTAGTACCTGATAAGTAATTGAGATAAAGCACACCTCTGTGGAAAAATTACTACTAATATTCCTAGATTTTGCAATAACTAGTCTTAAAATATTCTAGTTCACATTTTTCCGACTTGAAGCAGTAAATGCAACATAGTAGACGACGATAGTAAAATGTTAAACGACAAAAATATTCAATTGAATAGTGTCGTTACCATAAACCAAATTGACAGTTTCCTAAACGGAGTTGCCAACACTTAAAAGGTCGAGGCTTATAGTTGTTTGTTCGCGAACAAAGTGTACCTCAACTGCAATATGTTTTAGGAAGTAACTTTTCCCTAGCACCGAGCGAGGCAGGCTGCGCCGACTCTTTAACTAGCTCATAAAACTAGACCGCGTGCCCCACTACATATAATGGATTTAAGAGTATACCGACAACATAAAAACAAGGATTCCGCGAAGAGTGTTACGCGCAAAATACGTATTACTGTTGCCAAACTATTTTTTTGGGGATCTTGCTGACAGACGTAATAAAGATGGCTCGATTTGGAACTGTTATGCGAAGTCTATAAACAAAGAACTCTACTCGAATGTTACGGTTCTAAAAAAGCATCAGCTCGATAGTTCAGAGCGTACTTAGCCTGTAATAGCACATCCGTACACATTATAGTGATCGCTGACGCACATGCATTAGTTAATCAATTGCAAGCATTAAAGCCAGCCGTCGGAGGGAAGATAGAACAATAACAACCAGACAATGCTCATCTTACAAACATCGTAAATAAGGTACTTGTCGGTACCTGTGCACGGAATACCAATTAATTGTTTACATCAAGTACCTACATAGGACAAAGAGGATGACATCCTCATTAATTAATTCACGATAGATACCAACTGAATGCACAATGACATGTGAATAAACTTTACACAAGTCATACACATTTTGTCCACTTCCTTAATGTTCAGTTCAGCTGAAGAATGAGACCAGGGTAACGGTAACAATTCAGATCATGAATGTTTGTCATTAGGCTGGTAGGTTTCAGTTCGGTAGAAATTACCAAAGAATACTCTCAAATTGCAACAACTGACTACAGTCAATGCCGCGTGATGGAAGCGACCGCGGCTCATAACGGTAAACTAATTCGTACAACTAAACAAAGCCATGTTCCAGATTCATCATCACCGCAATGAAGCACAAAAAACTAACGTTAACCAATACACGGTGGACGGTGACACGGCAACCTAATAAGCCGTTCACCAGCACCTATTGAACTCATATTTATTATAAATTAAAAAGTTTTGAAAAAAAAAAACTTCCGTATTTTGCGAAAAAAAACTGGAACTTAAAATGTTCGCGAGCGTTCAGCTTGCGCAATCTGTGTTTACAATATTTCAACACGTATTCATTTTCCCCAGGCTCCCTCACCCTTTTACCTGCGGATATAGGTGATTTCTCAACGTTTAACAATAGCTTTAAGAAAGAATTTTCTATATTGAGAAAGAACGAGGCAGGAAGTATTTTCTATCTGTATCTATATCGGGAAGCTGGTATCATTTTGCAACACGCATTGCCATGTATCAATGTCAATTACTTCCAATGAAGAATAATTGCCGTGTTTCATTCAGCGATGTCGCATGGCTGACAGTCATGGCTTCTCATACCATACGAATAGGTATCTTCTTATTAAATCAATCTACCCGATGGTACTCATACTATAATTAACAATTCCCGCACTCCAATTTTTGTCCTTGAAAAAAGCCAAAAACAATCTAGTGCTACCAACTATTTTCACGTTTTCACAACAAATGCGCATGAGTTTAATAATAAATATTACATACTTTGGTGTCGCTTTCAATTTAGAATGGGTTTTAATGCGATGTTGACATACCTAACGAGGCAGTATTCAGTCGATGGTGTTCAAAAGAGAAACATGTGCATGTAAGCAGCAGCTTGTTTGACCAGAGACTTCACTAACATTTTCTTTACTCCTCATCCTGTACGATGGGATATCTATTTCTCTTTTGTAAATATTAAAAACAAACACAAAAGCCAGGTGTTTGTCACATTCAATCATTCGAAACTTGTATCGGTTTTCAAAAGCTATGTTCTCACAAGTTATAAATTGATAAAACATACAGCTTTCACTTATTGATTGCCACAAACTAGTCCTGGGTCGAGGCGTGTTCTCAAAAGATGTGATATTTGACAGACGATTGTTCGTTCATATTCGTGATTAAGTGTGTTTTGTTTCTGTGCGTTTGAGATAATGTTTATAAACATATGGCGGTTAATGCGGTCGATTCGGAAGCGGAATATTCCCCGATCCCTATGTTCGAGGACGCAAATATCTTTCATTAATCACGGTCGCCAACATTTGCGATGACCCAATTTCCGAAACGCAAATAAACAAATCATTTCTAGCGAGACAATGATAATTGAATGGCTATTTTACCATCTGGACCCATCGTCCGAATAAAAAGTCCTTGTAATTCTTGCCAAACTTCAACTGGGCTGCACTTGACAGGTCTTTATGTGTCAGTGTCAGTAATCAGTGGAATGGATTGCGGTAATACATTATGGAAAACGATGAATGCCTTGCAAAAATGACAGTATTGTTACCCGCAGGTCGACCGAAAAGACATTGACGTGAGTCTAAACGACGTGGTCAGGTTGAGCAACTGTAGGCACCTAGTATACAGAGTGTTGAAATAAAATGCGTTCGCTATTAAATTCCGACTTTATTATCTTATATTTAAGTGTCTATTGTTTGCGGTTGACAAAGTCACCACAATTACTAGATACTCCTATTATTACAGTCTGTTTTTAGTTTGATACGCTTCCATCTTATATGAAATTAAATCCTAAACATATAAATGAAAAAAAAACTATCGCAGTTCACGAAATTCTGACGTCGAATACAAGTAGTGTAGAAGGTAAATAAAACAGGTTTTTCGATTTGTAATCACTTCCACTCACATCTAGAGCGACAATACTCGGGTTACGAGTAGTTAGAAAAATGTCGTCGGCATCCTATATCAAACGGCCGATGGCGGGACACCTGCTTGCATCACTGCCTGCGCCCGCGCACCACACTATGCATTTTCATATTTATAATACAAAAAAATACGATTTATTTTTCAAATAGGTATGTTTTTGGATTCCTTTTACAAGACAGGTATGTATTTTTTTTCCTCTAAATAGTGCATTTATCAGGTCAACAATCGATGTGTTAACGTTTTTCCGGTAATCCACTGATAAGATTGTACACTGATTCAGTCGTATAATCCAAAGTCGGTGTCGTATTTGTCATATAAATTCGACATTGTATCTATACATCATGTAACAGTTTGTTCGCAAATCGTTTATTCCCACGCGCAACTACATTTCGAAGGTCCGACATGTACAAATCGTCCATAATGTATCAAAGATTAACTTGAGGTCTGTGGGCAACGTCTGGTACGAGGAGAGAAATGCGAGGTCACGGTCGCACGCTCGGTTTCACTACTCTATACTACACACAAATAAACAACTACATACCCAATATGAACCAACCCACTCTGGTACTTATTGCTACAGTAAAAGGCCTAAAATCGCGTACGTTCACTACTTCGGAAAAATGTTGCAACAAACACCGCGTGTGTAATAGTTACCGACAATAGTTACTTGATATAATATTATTGGCATTCGAATTTAGCAATGCGTTACAAAACTGTTAAATAGTTTGGAATTTTGAGAAAACACCGCTAAACAAATGTTATATTTTTTTTAATACTACGCGCTACGGTTTTCGTAGACGCTCGTAGCAAACATTTTTTTTTATTTGTGATGATCCATTTATTAATGCTTCCAAATGTTAGTTTCATTTGACATATCATAGTTATTAGTATATTTTTTAACTTAATTTATGGAAGTGGGTATTTAAGAATAATAGATATCCATTGTTTGGAATTACAATAAGTCAAAACATAACCGTTGCGACTAAGGTAGGCATACGTCGAATAGACAAAAGTAATAAGACATTTGTTCCGAGAAAGTTCTGAACACTAATAATAAAAACTTTATGCAGCGATTATCCTATAATTTTGGCACACCAACGCTTAAAATACATGTAACTAGACGAAAACACGGTGCTTACTGTAGCTGCGGCCAATCAACGACCTCCTTTCTCGGTGCACTGGCGCAACTTACAAACAGTTTAACTTAGACGAAGAAGTCGTCGCACCAATTCGTAGCGGAACTTGCGCGCGAGACTTTCACTGCGGGCGAGCGTGTGCGCGGTGGGGGCGTGCGAGGCGCGCGGCGGTGCCGAGGCTACTGAGCGCAGAGCGGCCGGGTGCGCGCGCGCCGGCCCGCGAGATAACCAACCAACCTACCCCCGGCATCCTCCAACCGCTTAGCCTATAAGCTTCCTTAGTTTATCAGATCTGACCTTAATCTACCAATGATAAATCCTTTGAAACAACAACATATGTTACTCAAAGTGTCAATCCTTTAGATAACTTAAATAGAAGCCTATAATTAATAACGTAGGTAGCCTGCGGTTATTGTATTCAAATTACACGCCTACTCCTGTTTCTTGACATCGATAGTCGCATTTATAACACGCTACCATGAAAGCCTCTGTAACTAGAGCACACACAAGTTCAATAATGCATCAATATTCCTTATTGATTTTCATTTGTCTTTACTTAAAATAGAACTAAGCTATCGGGTCAGCATGGTGACTCAGTGTGCAGTAAGTTATTCATCCTGGTGGCAAAAAACTGTAACCGTTTCATCGATAAAAAAATAATGAGGACAGAGTGTGATGTTACTGTTATCGCAAATCTTCTTTCGGTACAAACGAATGTGGGACAAGAAACAAGTTGCCTCTAACTGAAGGTACGATAACCTTAGAAGATTTGGTAACAACTTAACTTAAGTACTGGCAGGTCAATTCAAATTATAAACACGGCAGGAGTTAGAAAATAAGGGCATTCAATATTCATAATTATTTTGTATACAAAGGCATGACAATTAATTCTGATCGAAGATTGATGAATAAAAACGTAAATCAAAAGTTTACTCAACACAGAAGTCACATTAACCTTTACGGCTTCGGATATTGTCATTCATTTCCACCATTAAAGGCGTGATGTAGACTTACATCGACTAAATGACCATCAATACGTAATTTACGGCATCAAATGTAAATAAGAATATGCAGAAACTGCACAACGCGTTAACGCGCAATAAACGTTTATTCGTGTATAAAACAGCGATTTTAGACCGATACACGAGACTTTAATAATTTAACAACAAAATTATGTAAATAAACCTACTTATGTTTTCGTAATCTTGCTTAATGTTTTTGTAGTTGCTGATATGGTCTAGTAATTCGGGTTCATTAATACGACATTCGTCGGAGCAAATGTATAATTTTGTTTTGAATAATATGTCGAAAATATATCATTTTGCTGTGTTTGAGCTAGTTTTTATGTAGGCACCTTAAATTTAACGATTGGTGAGTTAGTGTTGGTAAATTACTATGATCATTCATCACATTTTACTACAACATGTGAAACAATATAAAAACGAGACGTTTGTAAACTTTACAGTGCAAGAAGTATTTTTAACTTCTGTTAATTAGTACTCAAGTTTTTCCATTGAAACGGTTTGACTTTACAAGAGTTCCTTCGAGAAACTTCGGGAGTACCAAACTCGGTGGCCGTTGAACTTTTGAAAGTTTCTTTGAATTTATTTCATTTACAGCTAAATACGAAACAAAAAATTAAGGTTGTATTTACCACTTGTAATATAACACATGTGAAAGTTTGTATGCACTTATAGATGTTTGAATGTTTGTTGCTCAATCACGCAGAAACGAAGATGATATTTGTAAAACCTTGACCGTTGTAGACGTACTTATTTTATAGCAGAAAATTCGGCTTAAAATATATCACACACTCTCAAGAACTCAAAGATTCTATTGACTTTTTGCATTATTATTAAAATTGGCTTTTAAACCAAGAAAAATATAATACAAACCATAAAATAATAAACTATTTAAAAATCATGACGAAGCTTAAAGACCAAGCTTGCATTTCTGTCAAACAACCAGCTAAGTAAAGCAGGTAGTTAGTTAAGCCTTCATAAAAGCCTTATATGGTTGGTACGGTATGTGTCGGACAGAAGTGCGGCAAGTCTGTACACTGGTCATTAATTCGACGACTCGCACTTGGCCAGGGTTATATATGTTAACCCATGCATTATAACTACACGAGTTAACCGATTCATCAGTAACTGGCCGCTTGCGCAACTGCCCTTTTTGCACGCTCTTGACATATTATAGTACTCTCTTACACAATCACCTCACGACGGCATATATAAAATAAGTGAAACGAAGTTACTTTATTTGGCATATTTGCTGACGTTGTAACTCTTTTTAACGCATTTAAAAAATAAATTATTACGTGATATGTTATTCAAAATTTACTTGGTCGTCGTTTTTTTAACACAACTAAAAAAAGTTGTGTTAATAAAACAACGAAGTAAATAAAACTTTGTACAGACTACAAAAAAAAAAAGAATGTTTCTAGTAAAAAGTATTCATAATTTTTGGTCAAACGAGAAGTGATGACGTCATCTAACCGCAGCTATGGTGCGTATAATAACAGTGAGACATGACACAGAGCCAACGTAACTGACAGCTAACGGGTTACCTTCACTAAACCGCAGAATAAAGTGACAAACTGTACAGTAGCAAAACAATAAAAGAGGCAAGCTAACCATTTAAATATGTACCTTTGCTAAAATTCTAAAATCACTTATAATAAAATAATTATTTGTTTTTGTTTTACAAAATTAGACTACCGGAATTTCATGCCAAGATAACACTTTTAAAATATGCAAATCCGAGAATTTACATACAAAATAGCATTGAAAGCAATACGCCATTACAGTAATCATGTGATTTGTTCGAATAAACAGGTAAGTATATGCATAAGCTGACTTCCGCTCAAATATCTTTGTTGTAGGTAGGTGGGTTATGACAAGATCGACAGCTTATTATACTTACCTTGACTTTTCGTGCAAAACTTTTATAACTATAATTTTAACCTTAACGGTACAGTTTCATGTTCGCTGATATCAGTCCTGACAGCAGCATTGAAAGGTTCAACGACGAATACGGATTGATGTTCGAGCCAAGGGGAACCGTAATATCAGTAATTCAGGTCTAAAGATAAACTTATTGGAGTTCACATGTTTACGGGTGCTTCAATTTTTGTATCAAATAAACGAGTATTGAACCTTTGACTTCAACAAACATCTTTACTGGGTAAATTGAGATTGTTTTCACCTCTTCAATATCATATCATAATATATCCAGTCTCGCGACGGCATCCGCGCGAAGTGGTTCCGTGTAGCTCGCCGAAATTATAAGTATTGTTTACGTAGAATAACTCGAGCGTCGATCGTGGCTACTCCGTGCGGCAAACCGGTTTCGCCGGTGCACCGCACAGCAAACAAAACAATAGGCGTCGCAGAATAGATACACTATGGACATCTCAGAAGTATTATCGAGTGCGGACTCCATGAGTGAAGCTGGCCTATTAGAAATTTTAGACAAAGATGAGAACTATGCAAGTAATACTGAGGAAGGAGGATTTAATATAAGAGAAACAATAAAAAGAACTAGAGAAGAAGAAATTTTAAACATGGAAGGATGGAAAACAGTTAAAAACAAGGAAAAAAAACAGAAGATCAATTTAGAAAAAATTGAATTGTATATATCAAGCGATGAGAAAATGCCAAAACAGTTTATGCTAGCAAAAATTCTTAAAGAATATGATGTGAGGGATATACTAAGAGTTAAGTACATAAATGACTATAAAATAAGATTGGACTTTTCTAATGAGCTGAGCCTAACAAAACTAGAAGATTGTAGCATTTTTACGGAAAAAGGTTGGAAATCCCATAGGGCGTTTGAAAAAAATGAATCTTTTGGGGTCATTAAAAACGTAGATATGGATTTGACAGATGAAGACATAATGGAAAGGTTAGAATGCGAAGGATCTGTAGAGCTGATCTCAGCAACCAGATTAGAACGTCGTAATAGGGAAGTCAAAGACAACGAGTGGATAAAATGTGGCGCAGTAAAATTGTGTTTTCGCGGCTCGTATTTGCCTAAATATGTAAAAGTCGATAATATGAATATAAAGGTTGTACCATACATATTTCCAGTTACACAATGCTCCAAATGTTGGAGACTAGGGCACAAACTGAAAAAATGTCCGTCTTCAAAAATTATTTGTCCCAAATGTGGTAAAAACCATGAGAATTGTGATACTATATCATTTAAATGTGTTAACTGTGCGGGCAACCATATATCGTTAGCCAAAATATGTCCAGCTTATATAAAAGAAAAGAAGTTACGAGAAATTATGGCAGAATTCAACTGTACCTATAGAAAAGCATTACAGGTGTATGTTCAACCAGATTCTCCATTGCAGCAGTCACCAGTTTCACAAGCACCATTTAAGCAACAAAATAATTTACAAACTAATGCATTTAAGGCATGGAGCCGTAACTTAAAGGAAACAGAAAATAAACCAATATTTGCTGATGTTATACAGACTAGTGCAATAATACACACAGAGAAGAAAAGTGAAAAAATACAACGTGGGCCCAAGAAACCTTTCACACAGGAGTGGAAATTTGAGTCACAGAATAACGAGAATAAAAAAGATACCATCGAAAATGAAAACTGTGCCGACAAAACAAGTAAAGAAGTAAATTTTAGTGAGTTATTAACGAGACTAAAAGATATTATATTTTTACGGGGGGACAACTTACAAAGTAAAATTAAAAATATATTTAAGTGCTGTATAGAATGGTTGATTTTAGTCGTAGTAGATAATATTTCTGATTGGCCAGTATTGCAACTTATTTTAAACTATTTTAATAATGGATCTTAAGTCCTCAAAAATCGTTAGGCTAAACATGATACAATGGAATGCACGCAGCATTAGACCTAAGTTATTGAGTTTAGAAAACTTGTTAATACAGGATAAGATCCATATTGCGGCCTTATCAGAAACTTGGCTTAATCCTGAAATCATACTGAAACTTAAAAATTACACTATTTATCGGAAAGACAGAGACGAAACGTATGGAGGGGTGGCGATAATTGTTCACAACTCAATAAAGACTAAAGTTCAGACAGTCAACATTGTTAATACGGGAATAGAGGTAGTTTGTGTTAGAATTTATAACTGCGACCAGATTGAAAATATTATTTCGCTTTATTGCCCATCTTCAGTCACTACAAATCAACAGGACTGGGATCAAGTTTTTAATTTATTTAAACAAAAGACGCTCATTTTAGGAGATTTTAATGGGCACCATACAAGTTGGTCTCAAAAATTAGATAGTAGAGGAACTCAACTCTTTAATGCTTCTGTGGATAGCTCATTTATAACACTCAACAATTGTAAACCAACGCGAATGCAATTATCTAACGGTGTACTAGAAATATCGTCACCTGATGTTAGCTTCGTAACTACAGATATAGCTATCCAATTCGATTGGGGAGTCACTGCTGAAAATTTGGGTAGTGATCACCAGATCATCAAAATTTCTTTAGTTGGTAAATTTAATAGTTTCGTCATTAAAAAAAAAAACTTTAAAAAAGCAGATTGGGATTGCTATAAAAATACATTGCAAGACCTTTTTCAGAACTTTAAGCTAGACGGTGACGTGCAAAATGTGTACAATATGTTCATTAAATATGTTAATAGTGCGGCAAATATGTCTATTCCTGTTATAAAAATTAATAATTGTCCTAATTCCAAATTCACGCCTAAACCTTATTGGAATAAGTCTCTATCTAAATTAGTTGCAGAACGAAGACTAGCACTTTCAAAATTTAGGCGTAACCCTACTCCTGAAAACTATAAACTACTTAAAGATAAAATAAAACTAGCGCAAAAAGAGATTCGTAAAGCATCTAAGGAGTCATGGCAGTCATTCTGCAGCTCCCTGGATGAGACTTTATCACCAACTGAGGTTTGGAACAAAATGAGATGGTTTAAAGGCTTTAATTTTAAAAGAAACCATGTAGATGAAAAACAATCTGAAGTGTTACTGCAGAGCTTGACACCAGATTTTGCTGTCCCTTATATTCAGAATTTCGAAAACAATAACTTCACTTTAGAATGTCCTATAAAAGTTACCGAATTGGCTAATTGTATTAAAAGCAAAGATACCAGTCCTGGAGATGATGATATTTCGTATTCTATGATTCTTCATTTACCTGATAATGGAAAAAATATTTTGATTCATATATACAATAAAATTTTAGAAACAGGGTGGGCTCCTTCTCAATGGAAAAACATCAAGATAATACCAATTCCTAAACCTGGTCGTGATCAATTTTCACCAGGAGCGTTGCGGCCAATTTCAATGATATCGTGTGTTTGTAAAATCTTTCACAATATACTTAAAAATAGAATAGAATGGTACGTGGAAAGACATGGCTTTTTTTCAGAAAATACAACGGGTTTTAGAAAGTGCAGATCGACGCTTAATAATCTCACTCATTTAGTAAGTAGTATTCAAAATAACTTTGCTAAAAAGAAATCTACCGTTGGTATATTTATTGACGTAGATAATGCGTATAACAATGTAAGTTTAACTAGCTTACTAAAAATTTTGGAAGAAATTGGAATTGGTTCACGAATTTGTACATATTTAGCAAATTTTCTCAAAGAAAGAATCCTTAAAATTTACTCAAACAATAAATCAATAACTCGATATGCTTGTAACGGATTAGCCCAGGGAGATCCTTTGTCGCCACTTCTATTCAACATAGCTACTATGGATTTATGCAAAATGCTGACATCTGTTAAAACATCCCAATATGCAGATGATTTTGTAATTTTTCATGGTTTTTCCAACCCAAATGAAGCTGAACAGAAGCTACAAGATGTTTTAAACAAAGCAGTACACTGTCTAGGCGAAATAGGATTAGAAATATCACCTCGCAAAACAAAAGTATGTATTTTCACTAATAAGTTACGAAGAGAAATCATTGATTTAAAAGTAAATGACATCAGTTTAGAGTTAGTTGACAATATAAAATATTTAGGTATATGGTTAGATCGGTCACTGCGATGGTCCAAACACATTAACGAAATCGTGTCTAAATTAACAAAATACGTTAACATTTTAAAGGTATTGGCAGGCTCTGGTTGGGGTTTACACCCTATACATCTACGTAGACTATACATTGCACTTATTC
Source organism: Emmelina monodactyla (assembly GCA_916618145.1). Classification (NCBI taxonomy): domain Eukaryota; kingdom Metazoa; phylum Arthropoda; class Insecta; order Lepidoptera; family Pterophoridae; genus Emmelina; species Emmelina monodactyla. Next base: position 4,299,970 of record OU745304.1, on the reverse strand, counting down.
GAAGTAGGTTAGACTATGGATGTTTCCTCTATGACAGTAGCGCTCAAACACATTTAATGAAACTCAATAGATTGCAAAACCAGTGCATGAGAGTGATAGGAGGGTTCATAAGAAGTACGTCTATACATGTCATGGAAGCAGAGTTAAATCTTCTACCATTACACTTACGAAGATACTATCTTGCAGGAAAATTTTGGTTGAAATTAAAGTCTATGGTAAATAATCAAGTGATAAGCATTTTGGATGATTTACTTGCTAGTGTTTCAACATCACAATGGAGAAGGAAAAAACCTTTAATGATGACAGTTCATGATTATTTAAAAGACACGCCTTTACATTCAAGCGCTCAACTGGAAATGTTCTCACTAGACTCATGGGTTAGCAATATGGATCTTACCAAAAATATTTTTACAAATATTCCTAACGTTGAAGATGGCAAAAAAAGTTATGATGCTCAAAACTTGTTAAAAATCTGTAATACATTTCTGTTTTTGTCATATTCAAATTTTTACCAAATATTTACAGACGGTTCAAAAACTCATAACCAGGTTGGGGCAGCATTTTATGATCCACAAGTGGAGTCTCATATAAAATTTAAAATAAATATAGGTATAAGTATTATGTACGCTGAGCTGGTTGCCATCCTGGAGGCTGTATCATACATCGAAGGCATAGAGCATCACAACTTCGTTATTTTAACGGACTCAAAGAGTGCGTTGCAACATTTGGCTCGGTGTACCTCGAATATTCGAGGAATGCCGATTGCCTATACAATTTTGGACAGCATTAGAAAACTATTATTGCATAATAAAAATATTGTGCTCCAGTGGATTCCTTCTCATTTAGGAATCATTGGGAACGAAGTTGTTGATGCGTTGGCTAAAGATGCAGGTTCGGATGGTTTACCCTGCTACTGTGTCCCATACTTTACTGATTCCATTAAGTTAGTTAAGGAAAAATGCAAACGTAGTTGGGAATTATTGTATGATGAGATATCGTGTACAAAAGGGATATGGTATAAAACTATATGCCCAAAACCTAGAGGTTTATTATGGTTTGAAAACTCAAATACGAGTAGGGCAAACATTATAATTGCCGTACGACTTCGTTCTGGTCACATTCCTCTAAATAGTTTCGCTTTCCTCATGGGTAAAACGTCATCTCCTAATTGCTCAGAGTGTAATGTCATAGAAGATGTGTATCATATCATGCTGGAATGTGTCCGGAACGGAAATGAAAGAAGAGAATACTTAATCAAGTTTAACATTAATTTCTTAGACGTAGGTAAATGTAATAGTATATTAGCTTGTCCTCTGTCTACGGAAGCTAAAGCATTGATTAAATTGGTAAAAATAGGTATTAAGCGTAGATAATAAGTAATTTAGTTTTAATTGCTTCTTTTCCTGTAATCTGTTAAGAACTGCCACTTAAGAAAAATATGTATTGATTAACCTATGAGGGTGGTATAGCCTTGCATGGCTAAAACTCTCTATAATAAATAAATAAAAAAAAAAAATCATAATATATCGACGACAGTATCAAATTTGATAGATGCTGCAGTGTAAGCTAGTGCGCAAACCTAAATACAGACAAGTAGGAATCTATATTGTTTACCAAACAAACCCAGCTGCCAGTCATCTGTTCAACTGTATCTGTTACATATTTTGTTTGTCTTCACGTCAAACAAACGAATCCGTTCTCAGATCAGATCCTTTGATAACACGCATTCTCGAACATTCCGGGATTAGATAAATTAAACTAATTTCACTCACTTGAAATTTCTTCAGATGTTAAATCGGTCACGTTTTCATTCGAATATTTATAATACCACTTTGTAGCGTAAACAAACGTTTTTAGTGATAACGAGGCAACAAAACAAATTGTGCGAGTGATTGACAAGATGATATGTCGGTAATTTGTCCAACATGACGAGGAAAAACGATCACAATTATTTATGAACGATCACAATGAATGTACCATATTTCCCGATGGTTCCGAGCGAAGTCACATAATTCAGAACAGTATTTTGGTTGAGTTGTACAAATGAGTAAACGTTTAATGAGCTGTGTGACATACGCGAAGTCTGACATTCTGCACATCCACGTGGGCGGCGTCGGCTGCGGCGTCGGCGGCGGTGACAGCGCGACGTAGCTGCAACATCCACCATCGCATCAACAACACTATTTATTACCACCAACTGACGCAAATGCAAATCAATAAACACACACCAGGAAATTCACCATCAATTTTCCGCAACGTAAATCGCCACCTCGTATATTGTAAAGACGCGACGGCAAAATCAAACTATAAACATTAGATCTACGTTAAAATATGACTGCTTGAAAGACAGGCGTGTACAGTAATAGCAAATATTGTCAGAAGTAATGATACGAAAATAAAGTCACGGGCCTCCCTAACAATGGCTCAGAGCAAACATCAAATTTATCTTGATGGGTTTACTTTCTTCAAAGTGTCAGTAGCCGGTTAACAAATATGTCTTCTAAGAAGTGAGATAGCATTATAATAAAAGCGGCAATGCTATCACAATGCGTCACTATCATATGATAATATAGATAATTTCAGTCACGATTTAGTTTTACACCGGCGATTGCGCAGAAAATCAAACGCGTTATCGAAATTTTGTTTTGTTATGTTGTCCATAGTGCCTTGACAAGATACACCGAAAAAAGGCATATTTTAAAAATAATATCTTTAAGCATATAAAATTTTGTTGATGTGATAGGTATCACGTATACATAAATTTATCAAGAAAGTGTTTGCTTTACTCACTCAATTTCTGTACTCCAAATATCGTCATCTTCTTCGATTAGCACAAAATTTTCCATGTGTAGTGCCAATAGTGCCAACTCATTCATTCATTTAATTTCGTCATTTCGAATTGCATATTTTCAACACAAAAAACGATCTAAATACCAATAGTTTGATCAGAAAAGTACATCTCAAAACTCAATTAATTCGATATATTACTTTTCATTAAAATAATTTTAATGTACAGGTCAGAGAATGTTGTTATCTACTGTTAAAACAATCAGTAAATACCGATAGCAAAGGCGTTATCTCCGTCACAATAAAATATTAATTCTTTCAGATCAAACCCAATAATTGCTAGTTTATTTCGGTCTGTAACGTCAAGGGTGGCATGTTTGGTTTAATGGGTAATCCTCCGTGGACGTAAGGAGGTAATATTAGCGGATGCCGTACATCAAGTCTGTTCAGCATCACCTCGAGATGCATCCGCCTGGCGCCGCGGCCAATCATTCAATTGCATGCACTCCACACTGCACTCGAAACATCCCGAAATTAAACTAACGACGTGCTCACTGACACATACTACGTCACAATAAAACACTGTTGCAGAAAAACAAATCAACAGTTGGAAATACAGAATTAGAGTCGACAATATAAAGCTTAAAATCTCTTATGATGGACGTAAACAGTGTTAAAGCGATCGTAAAGTCTAGTAAATTTCCCTAGGAAAATAGTTTATATTATAAATCTTTGCTCAGACTGATAATTACATTCCGGATTAAGTTAGTATTTAGATAATCAGAAGTGATTCACGTGAATGTTTCATGAAATCAATAGATTGGCATAAACTAAATATACAAAGCGTTTAGTTTATTAAAATCTTGCATTTATTATTATTAATATTATTTATTTCGTAAATAGCCATTAAAACTATATAAATCTAGTGTGAGTTCTGAGAACGGCCTTGTGGTTTCTGTCATGGTTCATGTAGGGCCTACATTGTAGGGAAATTACCGCCGATTTTTATAAAATAAACAGGTTGTAATGTATAAAAAGAAGTATAGGCACGGTCCTCAGTGCCATTGTTTCACATATTTCTTGACTGTTTAAATATTTTGTTAAAGAGTTAGATGATGACAGACAAAGAAGGGGGCTCGTCTCTATCTTATCTTACTGGGACATAAATAAATAAGGGTAACTGGCAGCTTGTGCGCAATTTATAAATTATCGTTGTATTTCTTTATTAAAAACAAAATATGATGAAATTCTACAATGCTAGTATTTGATTTGTAACCCCAAAGTAAATATTTATATGCCCTCTAAATTAACAAAAATATACCTACAACATACCTATGAATAGATATGACAAGCATATTCCAAGATGTTAGAGAGAACATAATTCCTAAGAAACTTATCTGCACTTGTTTACGCCAATTCTGTTTATCGATAATAAATCAGAGTTTAAGAACTAGCTAAAGAACAGTCCTTATCAGCACAATGATATTGTTTTCAGATTTGTGCCGACAGGTTATATTGTCATTCGAGTAAACGACAATCATCTGTATTCGCATGTAAATGTGGAAAGGGAAAATAGTGTGTTTTTGTTGAATGGTGCTGGCGTGAAATCGATTCGTTGACACGGTACAGACAAAGACTGAGGCGTGACTCCTTCACGGCAGGGCCGAGGCGAGCATATCCCCGCGTGAGATCACATCACGACTCCAAACGATCTTCATTTGACTTTTTCATAAAGAAATAAAAAGCGAATAACGCCCAATAACCTTCCCCTAGCTGAAAGTACTCAGCACGCTACCTAAAATGAGATATTATGACGCGCAGATAAAACTCGATTACATTTTCCTTCTCCCGGAAGGGGCGACGACTGAAACGCCCACGGCGAGGCAAAAAACCCTTATCATAAGAAGGTATAAAGATGTGGAGAGATAGCACAAAGGGAACAATGCCCCCCACCCTCCGATTCGGTGTAGTCGGCCAGACTTTCATATCGGCCAAGGACGGCAAGTTACATGCATAACGGACGGCGCAACATAGCTCCGCGACGTAGTAGCTTCCGAACAAATTAAACTTCCTCAAAACTGGGTCGGCGTAGGACTAATAAACCCAAATCACGTCCAATTCTACTCACTGGCTTAGCGATGATGAACGCAGTCGAACCAAACTGAATAAGCAATGAGTGTAAATATAAGACACAACCACCTCCGACGTAGAATACAAATACGCCTTAAAGGCTGAATCTCCGTGAGTTTTAAAGACAATAATCCGAAGTGCCACTTGTTCAAAGTTGGGAACAGACCACGAGTTTTCATTAGGTTCCTCCAATTATTGCAAACGACGGTCCCCGAGCAAATTGGGACTCCATTCTTGCTGACCTCAAAAGTGTCGGGTAGATAGGCCATAATAAGAACGTAGATTAGATTGGAGCATTGTGTTACCCTTGTAGGCCTATTGTTAAGGAGGTTACACTTCACTGGTTACGTTTACTATCAATAGAAATGTCAAGACACCATACAGTTAACTGAAAAGACTTTTAAGTATCTATCTGTCGTAATAAATTCAGTAGTTGTTCACTATCGGTAGCATGTTTGCGGTGTAGTTCTGCGGCACTAAATTCTGTATCACGTAGTCTCCGTCACTTCGGGTGACTTGTGACACCGGGTGACATCGGGTGACACCCTGCGGGCGACATGCCTACCAGGACTTAGTGTCATGTTGTCACTTATCTCACACTCTGATGCGCATTTGTCTGATTCTCTAAAATGTGTATTACGAACAAAGAAAAACAATATATTGATTTTATACCAAATTGGGATATAATAAAGGAAGTTTCGCAAGAAATTCACGTCAACTCTTACAGTAATCTAGTTTTCCCTCGGGCCTATTTCGGAAACATTGCGAATAGATAGTGCAGGGTGACACGAATATTCCTGTCATATAAACGACACGCTTCATGAATAAATATCGTGTCTTCGCCACACCTTCACGTTGACAAGCGGAGCACATTAAACGTAGACGTATATGGCCCGCGTTAACGGTTTAGGGAGGGGGATGATTTGGGCCAAAACTCGCTTGATGTACGAGGAAGCGAGCAATTTGGGCCACGTTATCACCTCACGCAATGAACAGATTCAAAAATCAACGCCCCACCCGAGCGAAAAACAAATGCCTACACAAAACAGTTTGGGCAGTCGTTAGCGCCTACGCGGAGCTTCGCTAAATATTTAAATAATATAATTAAAAGGCTTGTGTCCCCGACCTTAGTTAATAACCGGCGCCAAAACGGGGCTTCTAATTAAATTACGCTGTAAACTGGAGCGGTGCTTAGCAGACAACGCTTAGTTTGAGATACCACCGCCTCCGCAAAACTGATAACTTACACAAGGGCTCTTTGCAAAACTTCAGAAAGTCTTACATTTATACTTTGGGCACCTACAGGGTATTGAATTTAATTAAAACTTGAGTTTATCGAATTCTGTTATAATAAATGGATATCCGATCCTGCGGTATGGCGATAGCAATTTATTAAATGCGAAGTTGTATATTATTCTGCTATTTTATTTTAAAGCTGCAAGCAAATTAGTTTACATTACACTGATATCTATCCTGACAACATACCATTAATTTTGTGTTGTCCGTCTTTTTTCGACCTCAAATGTCTTGAATTACTGTCCTTTAATATTATCCTACGAAGGTTAAATAGGTTTCAATAAATTACCATAATTTTGACGTTGCTTATTTAATTAAATGTAGCGAATTATTCAATGACGTCGCTGATTAAGTAAAATTATATTTATGATTACGGAAGTTAATTAGGACTGCCAGTTATTAAAATATCAAATAAGTTAAAGACATGTTTTTGCAGTTATTTCTTTAATATTTTATGCACAAATCTAATAGCGTTTAGTTGATAGTGATGCTTGTGCCCCCGTCTGGCGGCAAATTGAATGCTACCTACTACTGCACTCCAACAAATAAACTTAATACTGACACAATTTTTAAAATTTGCTTTAGCAGCCGTCGCTAAAGAAATGTCACTACCATTACTCACGGTCTTGTGAACACGACTTTTGATTACGTATTTTGCAAAACTCTTTCAACGCAAAAACTTGACAATCTGATAAGGTGAGTCTTGCCTAATAGCTTTTATCGTTATTAAATTAAGATTAATTAAATACAATATTTATTACAATTTAGCGCTGAATAGGTTCGTTATAATTAACGTTAAAATGTGTAAACAGCGCACGTTTATGAAGGTTATTAAAGTTGATCAAATATGTATCAAGTTTTGAATAAGCGTAATTGTAGGCTTCCCACGTAAAGTTTGTCGTAAATACGAATTGTACGTTTCGTAAATAACTGCGTCGTTAAGCAGAACGAATGTGTGATGTGAATAATCTAAACTCTACCCTTAAAACGATCTGCTCAATTACACACACTCATATACGCGTTTATGTAAATCGTTTCAAATATATGCCTACGAATCAGGATACCCAAAACGTTTGTAAAATAAAATTTACATTGATAACAACCTGTAGTTTATTTGAATGATGTCGTAAATAGATAGAATTACGGATCAAAGTTCGCTTTATAAATTACCTCAATCAATATAAACGCAGTGTTGTGTGTATAACAATCGATTAAGTGTGGTGATTTGAAGCCATGCATTCATTCTCTGCTGTGCGCATGCTGTATCATATTCTTCCCAAACTTCTTAAGACCAGGATCTATAGTATTTATATCAGCATTGCTCTGGAGTCTGTAGTTCCTTTAATAGTGTGTATTCAGTACTTACTGCCAGTGAAATGGTCCCGTGATGCCGTCTCGCAGGCGGTCCTTCAGTGAGCGTTGCCGCGAGGGCCCCGGGCCGGGAGGCAGCACGCCCGCGCCGGCCGGCAGCGGCGGCGGCGGCGCGCGCGCCGGCGACGACATCGCACTACCACCCCACTCACAACAACATCACCCCCTAATAACGCGCGCTGCAAACGAACAACCGAAGCCACGTCAATACAAACGCAAATTATATCATAACACAATAAAATAACATAACAAGCAACATCTATATGACTTCGATCAAAAGCATAGAACATGGCGATTATGTGGTGTTAAGGACAAATATGATAAAAAAATGGTTTACAAATAAACAAAACATCGTGAAATAAAACAGTGAACATTATACAGGGCGTCCCAAGACTACGGTGCATGAAGGGAAAGTAAAAGTTCTTTAAATGCAGAATTACTAAGTTTTAAAAATAAAATAAAGTCTTCTTTCAGCAAAATACCCTATCTACGATATTTAAGGTACTTTCCCTTCATGTACTTGGGACGCCCTGTATATATCTGAAGCAAAAGCTTAATCAATGTGAACTGCTCTTAATTTTCATCAGGCGCTCAGCGCAATCTAATATCGAGTCTAGCGGCAAATAAACTCATTTCCATGTTGTAACATGTAAATTTAAATCATAAGAAACAAGACACATACTGTTTATTTAAAATTCAAAGCATTGTGTTATACCTACACACTCAAATATTTATTCAGCTTTGTACTTAAACTTGGTTGCATGCAAAATTAAAACCCGCGAGATTAAAGCCCTCCATGTTACTCACGTAATAGAATTAAACGTCGCTTTAATTTCACGCCTGTACTGTTACTCTCTCTTGAATTTGAAACAGAATTAAATATTTAAATGCAAATTTTGCTATTAAGTTCAAGGGACTTTGCAGAGATTCCCAACCTTAAAGGTTTAGTAGGCAGGTGAGTTGTGTAGGTTCATTTGAGTTTTGTTAAGCTGAGGCAGTGCCTACTCTTGAATAGGAATCGAGGCGTGTCGCCTAGTCGTGTAAATATTTGAAATGCCCGGCACGGCGTCGGCGCCACTCGTCCTCGGGCGCCCCACGAGCCCTGTCTTATCTATCTCCCTGTTTCCGTCCATCGCGTGCAACGAGTACTTCACCTCACTAATCATAGACACATCTGCCTCTATCTGCTTTCTAATAAATTGTACTTACGAACTTAACTACGGCTTTCAAATATACCAATTCTATAGGGACCTCATTCTACAAGGATACCGCGCACAGCATTATCCAAACACAAGTTCCAAGAGAAGCCTAGATTTAATCCTTTCTAAATTTTCAATTCCCAAAGTGGCTTACTCAAACAACGGCTCGAAGAATAATCAAAAGCACATCTGAATATACAAAGCTGAATCTACAACAATGTGAAAGATTTACTGCCAGAGTTGTGCAGAGATAAATGAGCAAGAGTTCCTACGGATATCCGTCATTGCTCATTCTTTCTAACTCCGCTTTTCAAGCGATGTTTCTCTAATTTCAGGAAGCGACCTTGCGACCTTGAATATACAAAATACAAGGTACTTTTCCGAGGGCTGCACATTTTCTGGTTATGGCCGGATCGGATTTGTGGCGTGTAAGTAGATGTGATGTTTCAGATCCTTATGTACAACAATTTTGATGTAAACACACCGAAGCGTCAGGGCAACACGAAGCGAAAGCAGTTATCGATCGGCCCTAACACTGCTCCGCGCCCGCCCCGTCCCTCCCCGCACACCTTACGTAAGGCCAGCTGATCGCACCCACCCTATAACCTTGGCGACGAGCCTAATACTCCGAGTATCCTGAACGGCTTCCAAACTTGCGTTCGTCGGACACTTTAACATTCATTATCTATTCTAACAAGATGCGGCTGCCAGCAACTTCGTTAGGACTCTATAGTTCGTGAATTGCATTTTTCTTTCTTTGCTAGTGTCAGTGAACTGTACATAAAAGCTTTTTCAGTTTTATCGTGTTTGTCAATATAATATAACAACACTGCTGCGTCTTACTGTTTTCATTGGCGGGACTTCATTCTAAAATTCGTGCTAGAAATCATGTCAATCGGTGATAACAATTCTAAATCTTGATTATTTTATGTGATATTTACTTGATTATTTATATAAACTGCAGTAGCTTCAACACTACAATTTTGATTACTTAGTTTTTCTAGACACTCTTTAAGGTGTTCTTATTTTATTTCAGCGAACATAATAAAAACACGTATATATTCAAATCGCCTGAGCCGTTTTTACGTTTTAGCGAGACTAACGAACAACAATTGATTTGCAAAGCTTGAATCAATTCCTTTACATCAAAACATATGTTACTGAAAGTAAATTAGAAAGCGACGAATCCTGAATACGTAATGAGTTTCGAGCTCAATAAAGATTGATGGAACCTTTGCTAATTCCATGTCTTAGAAGTTACTCCTTTTTCCTCTTATAGAAACTTTTGTTGCTCGAGCTAACTTCATATCATTAAGTTACAAGACGGTTTGACCAATAAATACGTTGACCTGGAAGTAAAACCGACAGTATTTTATTTATGTTTGTACTTCCCGCCTGGCCGTCGGCTCAATACTACTCGCTACACTACAGAGAGTGGTCTGACACGTTAATTTCCTGCAACTTATTGATCTTTCAGTCACCTGCCAATAAAGCACACTCAACGTGGTCTACCGTCCAAACAGCTATCGAATTTAAAGGAGATATAAACCAATATTGTAGGTAGAAAATATTGCGCAGTAGAAGTGACCTCGAAATAAAATCGCTTTTTAATCACATGGAGGGAAACAGCATCGCTGAGCAAAAAGAAAACAGACCGGGAAGTCGGAAGTCGTAAACAAAAGAGGAATACGAAAGATGTCTGCCACCAGGCTGGAGGTGGCCCGAGGCAGCGGCGATCTACTACAATGTCGTAGTATTTTATTTCTACAGTACAACAATTAAGTCAATGAGAAATATTTTACTTGTTTGTTAAAAATATAGTTTTTAATACATGTATTAACAGTGGTTTAATAGATAAGCTTGCTTAATTTTCAATTGATTCCTATTTTTTATTTTTTGGAACTTGAATTCAATAACTTTAAACTTTCAGGATATCCCCCTGGCTATTATCCAGATTTTCATAAAGTAACTAGCATTCTAACAAAAAACTAAATAACATACAGGTACCTACATCATTAATCATTTTAGAACACGCATCACACCCAATCAATGATGATACTCTACAATCAACCTGTGATAACAATTTGAATACATGATTCCTGATGATGAGCTAAACAATAAATGAGATAGCATGGCATTATCGTTGGCGATAGATGAAACGATCATGGGTGAAAAATGATTAGGTGCAGATAAGCATCTACAGTGGTCCATGCATTGATGCAACGAACCGAAGTGGATGTACGAAATTCGTGTGGAGTGGCGCAGGCAGGGAGGTATACGGCATAACGCGCACTCGGACTTTCTCCGGTGGCTAGAGTCGTGCAACTGAGTCGGAGTATAGTGCGGGGCGAGGGGCGAGGGGCGGGGCGAGTGGGGCGGGGGCGGCGCGGGGCGGGCCGCGCAGCCTGGCGCCCACCGCCGGCCCCGGGCCGCCACCGCCACCCCGCGAACCCCCACGTAATCACAGAACGGTAGATACCGATTCTCACCTATATTGTGGCGGAAAACCTGATACGGTAACACTCACACGGGTAGAATTAAACGATATCGTTTCCTCGTTTACCGGAGAGACTTGCAAAGTTGCAACGGAAATTTACAATTCCTGTATAGATACAACTATTATTTTTGAGTACATTTACTATCAGCAAAAAACGGAGGACATTGTTTTAACCACTTTCATGAGTGAAATCTAAGATCTGCTTATGCGTTATTATGTTAATGAAAAGATACGAAAGAGAACAGTTTATTATGATGAGCGTGGCTCATTCGTGAACTGGAGCGTCGGCGTGTCGCAAAGTAACCTTGACCCGTGTTCTTACTGGGACGATGTTCCTGGCTATATAGTCCATTCAGCAAAAAAACCTCCTTCAAACTACATATGACTATGAATTTATTGTTTCTGTCCCTATTGTATGGCTTACTCAAAACCTATATGTTTATTGGCTTGTTACCTAATTTTTATTTAAATTTGCTGCCAAAGTCAAAAAATAATTAAAAGTTTTGAAAGAATTAATGCATATGTTGACGGAGAGAATTAATTGTGCATTAAGTGTAAATACTTTAAAAAAAAAACTAAATGTTCAAAGCTCACTTGGTTTATTGGTAAACATTCTTAAATAAATATTCTGTAAACTTTATAATAGTAACGGTTTAAAAACAAGAAAAAAAAAGTTGGTTGCCAGATTTAAATTTATAAATTTGTTGATTATTTATGTATAATTCAGTGTATTTTTTATATTATTTATTATTATCTTTCAATGTAACAGAATTAGTTTTGCAACAAGTAATAAACACATTGATAACCTACAGATAGATAAGCATTAAATGTTTACCTATAAAACACATTGAAGGTAATTTATGTAAGATAGTTTATTTATAATATTTAGATAAATGTTACAATGTAATGTAGTAAAACTGGTCACATAAATCATTAACAGTTAGAGTAATTTTTGATAAACCAATTTAGTTAGTTACTAAGTAACTGTGATAGTTTTAAATTTTGAATGACAATCTACAATATGTTTAGGTACTTAACCACGAAAACAGAAAATTCAATTACTTACAGTAATAATATTTAATTGCTTTTTAAATCTCCAGTAAGACTAGAAAAACAACTGCCAAACATAGATTGAAATTGAACCATTTTAATAAATTTATTACACAAAAATAAATGGCTGTGATATATAATATTTAAAGAAGTTTATTATTTTCACATTTTAAAACCTAAACTAAAATATTTAACGAATTTATTAGCAGATATTCATATACAGATAAATAAACAGGTTGAGGAAGGAAAATGGTATATTAAATAGGTAGACTAGTCTATCAATATTTTTAAATATGTTAGATGAATAATTTGAAGTGTTAGTTCATATTAGCATTGAATATTACCTACTGCATAAATAAAGCATAAGAACTCGAAAGCTATTATTAGTTAAGTCCATTCCCAACAATCAACTTCCTGTAGCAATTGATTTACTTCACCACATTTATGACCTACATTTAAACCGTTAGCATTTAAGAAATTAATTGCTGAAAAATACTTACATTTTTAGTCTTCAGCTTACTCCGATTCACCAGCTATTCATACGTAAAATATAGTTTTTTTCTACAGAAACAATACGTAACGGAACCGAATCGCAGTATAAACGAACACCACTGCGTAGATTTGAAACAATTAAAGTGGAATTCTTGAAAACAGATAAAAAAATTAAAACGAATGTTTTTGCACTTTAAATAATAATTGTTTATTTGTATTTCATGCGTAAATCCACTAAATCACGACAAAAATTAGCTGTTTTTTGTAAGCTGCTAAGTTGCGCACCGAAACGTCAATCATATCATAATAGATGCGTTCACATTGTTATGTTAAGTTAAATTAAATAAAAAAGTATAATTATTGGACTCATTAATATTTTTTTACTATTACATACCTTCGTTCTTTGTATTTTTCTACTACAAAAAATTGCTTTCTACCCACTGTTGGGTATACGTCGTTTTCAAACCGAGTAACTAAGAAGTTCATCAGACTTTTGCCTAAATCGAATATTAACTCACTAATGTGATATTAGCATAAATTAATCTAGGTATAATATAATTTACGGTAGAATACGACTTAATACTATACTGGCTTCAGACTTAAGTTTTGTTTCATAATACGACCATAAAATGACTACCTCTATACCTATTGTATTAATGCTGAGAAATTCATTTCGATATTTAGGTCAGAATTCTTACGATTGACTTATTTATGCTTCAATCCTATTTAGTGAAATATAACCGTTTATTTTTTCACCATTTCTCATTACTAATATCATACCCTTGGACAAAGTATGCGCTGCTATCCATACCATATAGATTGAACTTGCAATGATAATACTTTTTTTATGTTGTAAATTAAATTAGTGAATGCATGCATAACGTATGTCAATGTCATGTTACATGTCTTTGTGACAGCTGTACCAAAAATCAATCAATCCATCCACCACCAAACGGAACTGAAATTCGAGTCAATCCTGTAGTTACATCCCAAATTATTAGATAAAATTGGGTCAAATGATTAATTATGGCTCTTTTCTAAAGTTTAAAGTGTAAATAAATTATCACTGCTAGCCTGTGCATCGACATTCATTCTCCATTACCGCCTGGACTGATAATCGCATTATGAATTTCTCACTTTCTCTGTAAATCTAATCAAAGTGTTATCATTGCCTACTATGATTAGATTGTATAGTGTCGAATTCATCGGATAGCAGAGCTTTCCTATAGTCTCAGTTATTGAAAGTGATGATTTAAGCGTTCGCCAAAATGTCAAACACTAATAATATTTTGCATATTGTGGAGAATGAGTTTCCTCTACATGAATGTGTGTTTGTTGGAGATGTAAGGAAGCTGTCATCGTTATTACGAATCCACGATATAGCAAAAAAAGATAAACATGGGAATACTCCCTTACACCTTGCTGTCATGCTTGGCCGCAAGGAATGTGTGCAGCTCTTATTAGCTCACAATGCTCCTGTAAAAGTAAAAAACTTGTCAGGTTGGTCACCACTCGCCGAAGCCATCAGTTACGGCGATCGTCAAACAATATCTTCTCTGGTACGAAGACTTAAACAACAGGCTCGTGAACAAATGGAAGAAAGAAGACCTAATCTGATCACTGCTCTTCATCAAATACAAGACTTTTATATGGAACTTAAGTGGGATTTCCAATCATGGGTGCCTTTAGTATCAAGAATCTTACCATCAGATGTGTGCAAAATTTATAAATCTGGCTCTGCTATAAGGTTGGACACTACTTTAGTTGATTTTACAGATATGAAATGGGAGAGAGGTGACATATCATTTATTTTTCGTGGGGAAAAGCCAGCCAGTGAGTCTTTAACTGTAATGGACAATAAAGCAAAATGTTATCAAAAAGTTCGCTATGAAGAAACTGAGACAGAAATTGAAGATGAAGTTGATATTTTGATGTCCAGCGACATTCTGGCTGCACAAATGTCAACTAAAGGCATTGCTTTCACAAGAGCTCAATCAGGGTGGATATTCAGGGAGGATCGCAAAGAAATAGTAGCAGGTCTATACAGAAGTGATATTTATACCATTACTGGACTCGTTTTGGAGTCCCGCAAAAGGAGAGAGCATTTATCTACTGATGACCTACAAAAAAATAAAGCAATTATTGAGAGTTTAACTAAAGGTAATACTCAAACTTTAGATACTAATGTGGAGCCAGTACGCAGAGCCTCACTGAATCCTCCACCGGAAAAGGGTGTAGACTGGGATACATACATATCATCGCCACCTGGACAGTATCCCAGCCTAGGCAGAGAGCTAGTTTACAAAGAATCAGCTAGAAACTTTAGAGCAACTATAGCTATGAGCGATGAATTCCCTCTGAGTGTTGATATGCTACTTAATGTACTGGAAGTAATAGCACCTTTTAAGCATTTTGCTAAACTGAGGCAGTTTGTTGCCATGAAGCTGCCTCAGGGGTTTCCTGTTAAAATAGATATACCAATATTGCCTACTGTCACTGCCAAGATAACCTTTCAGAAGTTTGAGTTTGCCGATTCCATACCTATAGAAATGTTTACTATTCCAGAAGATTATGTAGAGGACCCAATGCGATTCCCTGACTTATGACCTTTCGATGTTCTAACACTGTTTGAGATAAGTGAGAGAGTGGGCAAGAGGCGCGGGCGGTCGCGGCGGCGCGTGGCCCCTGGGCGGGTGGCGCGCCGCCTGCCGCCCCCGCCGCTGCCGGCACTAGGCTTCACCATGGAAGTCCCAATGCTTTTTGGCCTTGGAAGTTCCTATTCCAGCCATTATGTCCTGTGTGTAGAGTAAATATGTGGAAGTTCTGTGTAGTGTGTACTTTCTTAAACAGTGTTAGTTACCACTTAGATGATTTTTGTATACCATGGCATTATTTAGTTTATTAATTTATTATGTTGGGTGCACAGACTTGAGAAAATAATAAAGTAAAATTATGAAATGCAGCTACCAATCATTGAATTTATTTATTTTTTATGCACAGGGAAATATTAATATAAATTGAGTTTATATTTAATTAATTGTACGTAATCGTTTTCCTTATTGTTAAGGTAGTTGCTTTACTACTGTTTATAAAACATTTATAATATCAGTGATATGAAATAGGGTTTTGTGAATGTTTTTTGTATGAATTTTAAAATTCCATTTGTTTCCAAATGAAGGGCTAAAAATTGTATTTATTTATTTATTTATTTTAAATATCGTTTTGTTTTCTAAAAAAATAAAATAATATGTGTAACCTAAATAAACTTAAAAAGTTTTTGTTTGAATTTAAACTTGTGCATGGGCCTATTATTTTTGAATGCAAGGCCTCGTGAAATTGATGGTACTATTTACCAGTGTTTCAGTATTTTATTTAAATTTATATTGACGGTCATTGTCGCCTGCCAACTCTTTACTAATGGCCGATGGTTAAAATTAGAACCTATCCTGTGCCTTGAGCATTGTAGACTGGATGGTAAAAAAATAGATGATCTTTCACTAAGCCTAGACAATTATTTGATTAGATTTGTAATATGTAATGACAATGTAGTATTTGTAAAAGTCTATCACTGTAATTTGAATTTACAATCTGGATAAGTGTCTGTGTTTCGCCGGCTTTATGATTTCGGCATGTAAGTTGATATTGTGTATCTCTCGGACACATTGCCTGCACTAGATAACCAACCATCCATAGTGAAATCTGACTCTGTATTATACAAATCAATCCAGTTCGATTAATTTTACAACATATGTATACCTATTGCAGTATCGTAATTTATTCTCTATTGAAAGTAAACTAAGCACTATCTGATAAGTAAAATTACTGTGTAATAGTTTGTACCTACATACTACACGTTTAGATACTAAATATTTTGAACACGACAATAATTATCCCACCTAAAGATTTTGTTACATATTATATTTCTTGCCATTAGGTCAATGTCAATGTTTTTTACAGTAAATTGAAGACGTAATAAACAATTATTAGATTAACGAACTTTTGCTTTCATTACCTTACCTGCAAATGAAACTAAACGTCATGTGAAATAAGTATTTATTCGATAAGACATTCAGTACGAATTTCTCAAATTAAAAAAATACAAAGCTACAGTTAGTTTAACCCTCAAACAGTGAATAACACTCCATTGATATCAAAAAGTATCTGCATATAATCAGCGTTTAGATCTACGCCTTGCCATCTTCACACTTCCATATTGTCCCACCATGGGGCCTCCCTCGCGCAGCCCTAGAGTCACCACTCTCAAGGAAACCGTCGATCGTTGTGCTGCAATAATAATACAGTGCTTCTATATCATCAAACTAGTGGCCGCCCTCGAGTCCGTTCGCGTGGAAGTCGGTTTCCCGAGGGAATGAGAAGTTTTCCCGCGGTATAAAGTACCCTATGTCCTTTCCCAAGTTCAGTTCTTTCTTCATACCAAATTTTATCAAAATCGGTTCAGTGGTTTAGGTGTGAAAGCGTAACAGACAGACAGACAGAGTTACTTTCGTATTTATAATATTAGTAGGGACTAGTGGCTGCCAGCGACTCCGTTCGCGTGGAAGTCGGTTTCCCGTGTGAATGAGAAGTTTTCCCGCGGTAAAAAGTACCCTATGTGTAATTCTGATGTATAACCTATATTACTGCAAAGTTTCATCCAAATCCATCCAATAGTTTTTACGTGAAAGAGTAACAAACATCCATACATCCTCACGTCCTCACATATACTCACAAACTTTCAAATTTATAATACTAGTGGCTACCCGCGACTCCGTTCGCGTTGAAGTCGGTTTCCCGTGGGAATGAGAAGTCTTCCCGCGGTAAAAAGTACCCTATGTGTTATTCTGATGTATAAGCTATATTACTGCAAAGTTTCATCCAAATCCGTCCAATAGTTTTTACGTGAAAGAGTAACAAACATCCATACATACTCACAAACTTTCACATTTATAATATTAGTAGGATTATTGATATTCTACATGTAGGTCTCTATATAATTTGTGTAAATTATGCACAGCTGCTGCAATGCAAACATAAAAAATTCAAACACTTACCGACTTCGGGAAGCTCTTCAATAAGCTGAAAAATAAAAAATACGTTACTTTTATAGAATCTTGATTTCTTTACAGATTAATTTGTTCACTTTGGGATTTCTCCTATTTGGCTCGAAAGCGGAAAAGCGTGAAAAAAAAGGAAGAATCTTGACTATTATACGCAAAATTAAAACTATAAAGAGAAGGTATACTAATGGTGTATTGATTGAGGGGCTCGTAAGTTATTCAGCCTTTGACAGTCCAAATACGCCCTAGACAACGGTCACAAATTAAAGAATTCAAATGTTTTATGCAAATTTTTATACTATGCAATACCTACCACGGTATATCTACTTGTCTAAAATTATAAGCATAGGTTCCGTATTTATTATGATTGCAAGTAATCCACTCTATGATTGCAATCAATACAAACTAGAAATTACCCTCCAATTTGTCTATACGGTACCTATATCGTATACAGTTTTAAATATTACGAGCGACCCACCCACGCTTCGCAATGGTGCAACTTTGGCCGACTCGATGACGAAGCATTGAATTTTGGCTTATTTAAGAAAAAACAATCCGATTGTTCTTTATTTACAAATTTAAATGAAAAAAATACCTTTTAGATAGCGAAGACCACATTAAAATCCGTTAAGCGGTTTAGGAGGAGTTAGCGGATAAACATACAAACAGACAGAATTAGCGACTTGGATTTATACTATGAAATGATGATGATTTACGGCCGAAACCAATATTCTACTATAGTTAAATCTTGGTAATTGGAAACTGATAGTTTTGTTTTTTGTGACGTGTTTCTGTCATTTCCATTTCAACAGCTATCCACCGTAGTTTATTGAGACGCAAAACATGGATAATAGTTACCATGGTTACACAAGTAACATGGCGTCAAAGGTTAGTAGAATATTGGCTTCGGATAGTAAACTGTCTAGTAGTAACATACGGCCGGCTCCTGCACTTTCAAGGCGACGGTTCGTCGGAAGGAACTCAGCCGCTTGGTGTAGCCGCTGGCCACGCTCACGCCGCTGCGGAACGACTCCGTGGACGTCGTCAACACCGACTCTGGTGTCATTAACGTATATATAATAATAAAATAATAAATAGCCTATATATGTCCCATAGTTGAGCACAGGCCTCCTTCTCGGATAGAGAGAGGGTTTGAGCCGGAATCCACCACGCTGGCTCGGTGCGGGTTGGTGGATCACATGATGAATTTTCATTGGATGTGGGTTTCCTCACGATGTTTTCCCCTCACCGTTAGTGCGTGATAAACATATAATTTGAAAAAGACCAAATTAGTGGTACAACCTTGTGGGGATCGAACCCGGAACCTTCGGTATAGTAGACCGTTCCTGTTGCCACTAGGCTACAATGCACTTTAACGTATATAAATTTTAATTTAAAGTGTACCTAAATTGCTTAGTTTGAAATGATAATGTGTATTTTATTTATGTGATAAAAGAGTGCTGAGAGTTTAAAAGTAAACAAAAAAATAGCAGAATATAACAGCAAAACGGAACCCTTACATCATTGCAGAATATTAGATTAATCTAGATTTATTAACAGCAAAAAATTCAACACTTACCTTCAAATTCTGGCTCCATAATTGAAGAAGAATCTTTAGCATACGAGCCGGATATCAAGCTGAAATGATAATTAATTTCCTAGATATAAATGTAATAAATAATAAAGGATATAATATGTATTTTTTGAATGTCAAAATATAATTTAATATATTTTTGTTAAACCACAGCACGAAAACAGGCTAACCACTTTTTTTTAAACTCAATGAAAATCCGCAGAGTTTGCGTTACATTAAATTTAAAAAAAATATTAGTTTATAACGAACTTCTTCAGAGTTGTTCTTCCATGTATTTGCGTATAAACAGTCACCTGCCAACAATCCAATACCCTACCCTACACCACCTTGTTTCAATCCTCACCGTTCAACAAAGTTCCTGAACTTCTTCTGGTACTTGTTGAGGTGCGGCGCGAGGTCGCAGAAGGCCACGACGGCGGTGAATCGTTCCATCACACTGGCGCCCGCGCAGGCGTCGTACATCGAGTTAAAGGCGCTAAATGCCGCCTCTTCGTAGTCGCGGCACCAGATTGACAGCTGGGATATAGGTTGTGGCTCTTTAGGTGGTTTTAAACCAAAGTGAAAGTGGTCAATCGATGGGGATAATGAATGTTATATAGTGAACATGAAAAGTGTATTAGAATTCAAAGATAATTTTACTCTTCCTGTCTAGCCCTTAAAATCGAAGTCCTTTTAATATCCAAACACAGTTGTTGGACTTTGAAAAAAACCCTACCATTAGTAGAATTACGAATGTGAATTAATTACGAATAAACAGTTCCTGAATTTCAACTCTCGTAGACATTGCGTGGGATCGATATTATCCTACTAATATTATAAACGTGAAAGTTTGTGAGTATGGATGGATGTTTGTTACTCTTTCACGTAAAAACGAATGGGCGGATTTTGATGAAACTTTACAGTAATAACATCAGAATAACACATAGGGTACTTTTTACCGCGGGAAGACTTTTCATTCCCACGGGAAACCGAATTCCACGCGAACGTAGTCGCGGGCGGCCTAGTGTAGAATAAAATCTTATTCTTTTAGTCTAAAAGGTTCTCCATGTGCCACCATCAGCAAAATATTTATTTCTCTTCAACACCTAACGAATCCCACTTTAAAGGAAGCCCATCTTTCCAACGTCACATCCCTTGTAAATCCCCACCTGAAAGTACTTCCAGTGCTGCTGGTTTTCCACCAGGTACTTGGAGCGTCGTCTGTTCTGTTTGACAACCGCGCGCGCGTTCTGGAGTTTCTCCTCCTGACGGGAAACACGCTCGCGAGACATATCCACTTCGGCTGATGTTTCACCGCTAGATAATATTGTTGTTGTTAGTTGTATTATAATTTAAGGACCCAAGAAGCCCTTATCGTTAAATTATCTACAGGGTTATTTCTAATTAGCGCATCACCTCTAGTAGGCAGCTTTTCTACATCAATACCAACAACATTTAACCAACGAATAATTAAAATTAATATTTAAAAAAAAAAGTTTTTTTATACAAATTTATTAGGTGCATCTAAACGGTACAATACTCTACACGTACGCAACTGGCGTGGCAGGCGCGCGGGCAACGGGGGGTGGGCGACCGGTTTAGGAACTTCTTACAAAATACAGAGTTATAAATAACAGAGCGTGCAAATTTGTTTTTTTTTGTTTTTGTGTTAATTATCAAGTTTTTCAAAAAGCCGTAGAACAAATGTTATTGGGATTGATGTAAGGAACCCGCCTGCAAGAGGTGATGCGCTAATTACAAATAACCCTGTATATGTCTCACTTGTTGAGCACAACCCTTCTTCTCGTAGCGAGAATGCAAGACACTTTAACAAAAGAAAAAGAAGCTAAATTTGTCGGGCTTTGTAAATACGTTGGTACTGATATATTTTTTGCAAAGTTAAATTGTAACTTATAATTTGGTCATTTCAGTAACAAACGCATACATACATAAAAAGTATATTTTACTAGTGGCCGCCCGCGACTCCGTTCGCGTGGAAGTCGATTTCCCGTGGGAATGAGAAGTTTTCCCGCGGTAAAAAGTACCCTATGTCCTTTCCCAAGTTCAGTTCTTTCTTCATACCGAAATTTCATCAAAATCGGTTCAGTGGTTTAGGCGTGAAAGCGTAACAGACAGACAGACAGACAGAGTTACTTTCGCATTTATAATATTAGTAGGGAAGTAGGGATAACGAGAGCCATTAAAAGCTTCTAATAAAAGACATCGTGTAGTAAAATGCCTCATTTTTTGTGTGTAAAGTAAGTAAAAACTCACTGTTTAACTGTCAGCTGCTTGTTCTTCTCATTAAGCATGTTGTATCTGGAGGTGAGATTGTCGACGGACTCCTCGTAGGCTGCAACCTTATTGTTGAGCTGCTTTAGGTCATCACGCATGTCGTAGTACTGCTTCGTCAGGTTTTCTAGCTCTTGGATTTCTGGAGCTGGAAGGTGGAATTATATGAAGAGTTTATATTTTTGTTTCGGGACAATGTAAGACTTCAATCACGGGATTGCAGTAGGTAGTTTTATTGTGCTTTAGATGGGTCAGCAAGTTTTCTCATATTTATTACCTTTGAGGTAATAGACTTTTGATTTTAACATTAAGCTAAGATCAGATTGATCAAATTTTGTTTAATATTGAAAATTTCTGCATGAAATCCGCGTCTAGAGCGGCGCCCTTCTCCCGCAGCTCTCGTTCTGCTGCTAGCTACATACACAGCACAGACTCACTGCACTCGTCCAGCGGCGCTATGGTGCTGATGAAGTGGTTGTGCGCGGCGTGGACCACCCGCAGCGTGGCCTCCAGCGCCGACACGTCTCGCTCGCGGCGAGAGATGTCCGCGTCCAGAGCGGCGCCCTTCTCCCGCAGCTCTCGTTCTGCTGCTAGCTACATACACAGCACAGACTCACTGCACTCGTCCAGCGGCGCTATGGTGCTGATGAAGTGGTTGTGCGCGGCGTGGACCACCCGCAGCGTGGCCTCCAGCGCCGACACGTCTCGCTCGCGGCGAGAGATGTCCGCGTCCAGAGCGGCGCCCTTCTCCCGCAGCTCTCGTTCTGCTGCTAGCTACATACACAGCACAGACTCACTGCACTCGTCCAGCGGCGCTATGGTGCTGATGAAGTGGTTGTGCGCGGCGTGGACCACCCGCAGCGTGGCCTCCAGCGCCGACACGTCTCGCTCGCGGCGAGAGATGTCCGCGTCCAGAGCGGCGCCCTTCTCCCGCAGCTCTCGTTCTGCTGCTAGCTACATACACAGCACAGACTCACTGCACTCGTCCAGCGGCGCTATGGTGCTGATGAAGTGGTTGTGCGCGGCGTGGACCACCCGCAGCGTGGCCTCCAGCGCCGACACGTCTCGCTCGCGGCGAGAGATGTCCGCGTCCAGAGCGGCGCCCTTCTCCCGCAGCTCTCGTTCTGCTGCTAGCTACATACACAGCACAGACTCACTGCACTCGTCCAGCGGCGCTATGGTGCTGATGAAGTGGTTGTGCGCGGCGTGGACCACCCGCAGCGTGGCCTCCAGCGCCGACACGTCTCGCTCGCGGCGAGAGATGTCCGCGTCCAGAGCGGCGCCCTTCTCCCGCAGCTCTCGTTCTGCTGCTAGCTACATACACAGCACAGACTCACTGCACTCGTCCAGCGGCGCTATGGTGCTGATGAAGTGGTTGTGCGCGGCGTGGACCACCCGCAGCGTGGCCTCCAGCGCCGACACGTCTCGCTCGCGGCGAGAGATGTCCGCGTCCAGAGCGGCGCCCTTCTCCCGCAGCTCTCGTTCTGCTGCTAGCTACATACACAGCACAGACTCACTGCACTCGTCCAGCGGCGCTATGGTGCTGATGAAGTGGTTGTGCGCGGCGTGGACCACCCGCAGCGTGGCCTCCAGCGCCGACACGTCTCGCTCGCGGCGAGAGATGTCCGCGTCCAGAGCGGCGCCCTTCTCCCGCAGCTCTCGTTCTGCTGCTAGCTACATACACAGCACAGACTCACTGCACTCGTCCAGCGGCGCTATGGTGCTGATGAAGTGGTTGTGCGCGGCGTGGACCACCCGCAGCGTGGCCTCCAGCGCCGACACGTCTCGCTCGCGGCGAGAGATGTCCGCGTCCAGAGCGGCGCCCTTCTCCCGCAGCTCTCGTTCTGCTGCTAGCTACATACACAGCACAGACTCACTGCACTCGTCCAGCGGCGCTATGGTGCTGATGAAGTGGTTGTGCGCGGCGTGGACCACCCGCAGCGTGGCCTCCAGCGCCGACACGTCTCGCTCGCGGCGAGAGATGTCCGCGTCCAGAGCGGCGCCCTTCTCCCGCAGCTCTCGTTCTGCTGCTAGCTACATACACAGCACAGACTCACTGCACTCGTCCAGCGGCGCTATGGTGCTGATGAAGTGGTTGTGCGCGGCGTGGACCACCCGCAGCGTGGCCTCCAGCGCCGACACGTCTCGCTCGCGGCGAGAGATGTCCGCGTCCAGAGCGGCGCCCTTCTCCCGCAGCTCTCGTTCTGCTGCTAGCTACATACACAGCACAGACTCACTGCACTCGTCCAGCGGCGCTATGGTGCTGATGAAGTGGTTGTGCGCGGCGTGGACCACCCGCAGCGTGGCCTCCAGCGCCGACACGTCTCGCTCGCGGCGAGAGATGTCCGCGTCCAGAGCGGCGCCCTTCTCCCGCAGCTCGGCACGCTCGGCAGCGAACTTTATATACGAAACTGTTGTTGTATTTATGCAGCTTATAAAAACGAGTTAATTTGGAACGAGTTAATGGAACTGTATCATTGAGGTGAGGTACGATTGTACACAGTGGACAATTAAGGAAACCCGCGAACTAGGCAGCCACAATTTGCGGTTGCCCATAAAACGTGCCTGTTTGCACGGCAACCAATAGACTGCGTGTAGCCAGAGCGAGTGTAGGCGAATGTGTGGCAGCCCCCAGCCTCCGCGTACCTACTAGTTGTATCGGCCAGAAGTAATTTCGAACTTTTTCTAAAAATGACTTTCTGAATGAGGGATTTCCAATAGTCGTCGATTGGCTGCCATAACTGGCTGCGCAAATATTCTGACTGGCGCAGCAACATGGACGTGGAAGAACTTATTATTGTTTACCTATCTCGTAAAAAACACAAAACAAAGAAAATAAACTTAATTCATCCTCTTTTTCTAGGAAAGCACTCAAAAGGCCTTTTCCAAACCTATTTCGATGTTTGAACTTTTTCAGACCGGTTTTTTAACTACACGAGGATGTGCAATCAGTGCAATCGTTTGATAAACTTTGATAAAAAATATCTACTAAATTAAATCAAAGCCAATTTCTCTTCTAACAATTCTTTCCAAGGTCCTAAAAAAAATTGTAAATAATCGGCTAGTTAGACTACATAGAAAAGTTTCAGTTGCTCTCCGAACATCGATATGGCTTTAGAAGACACAAATCAACGAAGGATGCTGCTTTACTGCTGACCGAACATATCACATCCCATCTTGATGCAGGGCGAAAATGTATTGGCTTGTTCCTAGACCTCAGCAAGGCATTCGATACTGTCTCGGTGACGCTCCTAATTATAAAGTTGGACGCTATGGGAATCAGAGGTAAGGCACTCAATTGGTTTCAATCTTATCTCACCGACAGATGGCAAAATACGTGAAAATAGGTAAACATCAAAGTGAGCCTCTGAGTGTCGACTTTGGAGTACAACAGGGCAGTATCCCGGGCCCAACCCTCTTCACAATCTACATTAACGATGCGCTTAATGTACCAATACCCAATGCCAAAGTCATATGCTATGCAGATGACACAGCCGTTGTTTGCTTTGGGGATAGCTGGGGCCAAGTTCGCGATGTAGCTGAGACTGCCTTAAGAACGCTTATGAGATGGCTTGACAACAACCTCTTGACGCTTAATACCAAAAAAACACAATGTGTATGGTTCCATAAGACTAAAGCATCAAGCCCATCGGAGTCAATTCTTAAAACCCACTTTTGCGCTCAAGAACTAGGAGATCCAGGAAACTGCAGTTGTGAACGCATTGCTTCCTCAACTTTCACTAAGTACCTAGGACTTACTCTGGATCAAAACCTTAACTTTAAGGAACACATAGCGGGTGTAAAAAAACGAGTTCGGAAGATTATTTACACAATGAAGCTGATTCGTAATTCTGCTGACAAAAAGACGTTATCTGTGGTCTACTTTGCAATTTGTCAAAGTCTAATACAGTACTGCATCGGCGTGTGGGGAGATGCAGCAAAAACGTACATGTTAATGCTGGAGAGGGCTCAAAGGGCGGTAATCAAGGTGATGCTAAGAAAACCCTTCTTATTTTCCACGGAATCCCTTTACAATGAAGCAAATCTGCTTACAGTCCGACAGTTATACATTCTATCGGCTACAAACAAAACTCACTCTAAAACCCTTTCGCGTACCGAGTTTCAAAACCTTACATTAAAAAGAGTTTTTGAAGTTCCTATCCCAAAAGTTAGAACTACTTTTGCCAAACGTCAGTCTGCATTTCTTCATAAATATATTTACAATAAAGTTGATAAACACTGCCCGCTTAAGCACCTAAATACGAAACATGCAAACCGAACAGTCAAAAAATGGTTACTAGGTTTAAATTATTACTCAACAGAATCTTTATTACTAACACTTACATAACATGTTTTATCTATACTTACCCACACATAAATATGCATATTCATACACGCAAACACACACACACACACACATTCACCTACACACACACACACACACACTAATACACCCACCCATACATACGCAACTATGCCTTCTTATTTTATTTTTACTTAATTTCTATTTGTTAAATTAGATCTTTTTTAATTTAAACAATAGGTACAATTATGTTTTAATGTATGTCACGCCATCCGTTCCCCATGATACAAGCGACTCGCTTAGTTTGGGGACAGAATGTCAAAAAAAAAGTACTAATACTGGCCGCTACAACTAGTGCGCGGAGCCTTTTAGACTGAAGAGTCAGCCTAGTATATTAATTATTATAAATATTATATTATCAATTTGATTCTGATGTGAAAACGAATTTAGCGTGTTCTATCTATGGCTAAAAATAATAATTATAAACTACATTACACGACGGTCCTTACCTTAATTTTGAAGAAGGCTACCGTCATTTGGTCACCGGAATCGTCTTTTCCAAGAGTTGCAATAAATATATCGTATCTAAAAATACAAAATAATCAAGGTTATTAATTATTGCTTTATACAGCACCAGTAAGAATCCGTCCACTATATATCACAAAATCCTAACAATCTGTTGGATCTTTGTCATAGTTTACAAGCTAATAATTTCACAGCGCAATAAGAACGATTCCAAAACTATAGAAATATGGTAGCCAAATGCTATAGTTTACGTCAGTAGAAACATTGTTTTAGCCCCTGTCCATCTTTCCGCCACCAGTCTGTAACTCAGGAAGCGTGATAGCTAGACAGTTAAAGTTGTATTTCTGTTACCGCTATAATAATACTAAAAACAAAAAAACAATACTTAAGGCAACTCCCATAAAACAAACATATTTTATTGCAAATTTTCATAGACGTTACGGAGATCTTCATGCAAGTCCTCTTCACACTAGGCCAGTTTATATTTACACTAGTGGGTCACTACGCACACTTTGCATGGTGTAATTTTGGCCGACTTGTTCACAAAACATCGAAATTTTTTCGATGTGTTCTTTAGATACAAATTTAAATAAATAAATATCTTAAAAGATGGCGAAAACCGCATTAAAATCCCTCACGTAGTTTAGGGGGAGTTAGCGGCCAAACATACAAACAGACAGAATTAGCGACTTGGATTTATACCATGTAATGAAGAGGTGTTGTTCTACCAGCCGCTGGTTCACTGCCTGGTGGATGTTACCTCTTCTTGAGCTGCACGATCCTCTGTTCCCGCTCCCGCACGAGTCCCTGCAGCCGCCCCAGGTCCTCGACCAGCCGCTGGTTCATTCCCTGGTGGATGTTACCTCTTCTTGAGCTGCACGATCCTCTGTTCCCGCTCCCGCACGAGTCCCTGCAGCCGCCCCAGGTCCTCGACCAGCCGCTGGTTCATTCCCTGGTGGATGTTACCTCTTCTTGAGCTGCACGATCCTCTGTTCCCGCTCCCGCACGAGTCCCTGCAGCCGCCCCAGGTCCTCGACCAGCCGCTGGTTCATTCCCTGGTGGATGTTACCTCTTCTTGAGCTGCACGATCCTCTGTTCCCGCTCCCGCACGAGTCCCTGCAGCCGCCCCAGGTCCTCTACCAGCCGCTGGTTCATTCCCTGGTGGATGTTACCTCTTCTTGAGCTGCACGATCCTCTGTTCCCGCTCCCGCACGAGCCCCTGCAGCCGCCCCAGGTCCTCTACCAGCCGCTGGTTCCTTGCCTGGTGGATGTTACCTCTTCTTCAGCTGCACGATCCTCTGTTCCCGCTCGCGCACGAGTCCCTGCAGCCGCCCCAGGTCCTCGACCAGCGCGCGCTTCTGCACGTTGAACATGTCGCGCCGCGCCGAGATCTCCACCAGACGCTCGTTCATTGCCTGGTGGAATACATGGGGGACTATAACCAATGGAGAACACATGCGAAGATACTGAAGGAAATGAAGAACCCTGTAGGTGCGATTGTCCAATATGGTAAGGTTAAATAATCAATTGGCGAAGGCGAAACCACTCCATATAAATAGATATCAGCTTTTATACTATTACGTTAGTTTAACCACAGTTAATTAAGCTTTAAGGGTGTCTGGCTTGAACCGCCACGATATGAAGCGTCTGGCAATGAATGACTTCCTTGTTAACAATATTCTGAAGGTAATATAAAAAAATCACGCTTTATAATTTGACGAAAGTAGACTTATGGCTTACAGAACTTTAGTGTCGTTTATCTGACAAAGCCACAATGAGACAAACATAGTGGGTCATCGTTCGTACCTATGTTAGGAGTATGCGCTGACGAATTTTCAACTTTATAAAAAAACGAAGGCTCACGGGCCCTTAGACCATATGGTTTTATCAATCTACATGCAACTGACGACCTCTGTGGTGCAGCGGTATACATATATACCGGACTGCTAAGCGGAAGGTTCCGGGTTCGATCCCCGGATCGGGCCAATTTTGTAAAAATGGTTTTTCGATATTGGCTCGTGTAACTAGGTTCTCCCCTAGTCCATAGTGTGGTACCTATAGTACAAGCTTTGCTTAGTTTAGGACCACACAGTTGGTGTGTCAGTCTGGAGATTTACTATATTTATAATTATTATTATTGTAACTAGTATCTAAGTGCTTACCGCTCGCAGCTGCAGCCTCTGCGCGTCCAGACTAAACGCGGTGTCATCCAGCCCCGCCACAGCTCTAGTGGCGTGCGACACAATCACGCGGGTCAGCGCCTCCTCCACTCTTTCCCTTCTCCAGGTCTCTTACAATGTCTAGAAGGTGAAAAAGTCCCTCTCATGCTAACTAAGTCCTCACCGCTCGCAGCTGCAGCCTCTGCGCGTCCAGACTAAACGCGGTATCATCCAGCCCCGCCACAGCTCTAGTGGCGTGTGATACTCTAACGCGGGTCAGCGCCTCCTCAACTCTCTCCCGCCTCCAGGTCTCTCGCAGCTCCTTCAGTTCCTTCTCGCCGCCGTCGCAGGTGAGCACCGCCATTTTTAGACGGTTTTTCTGGGGTTGGTAAAGGGTGTTAATGAAAAGATTAGGCGAGTGATTTCTAGAACCTGAGAAATTAAAAATGCTTTATCATAGAAGAAGAAGATAAGGAACAAAAGTTTTCTAGATAAACAGTTACTTTTGAATGGACCTATAAATAATAAATTGCTTTTTACAATAAATTTTTGTCAACTTAAAAATCACCTAAAAACATCATTCATCTCAATATTTAATAAATGTAGTGATTAGCTTAAATATAAATGAGAAATTTAAAAGATACCTTTAATTATGACAAAAAAGATACCAAAATACATCCTTATAAATAGACCAAAAGAATAAAGTTAAATTCCTTTTTCAAGATAAAACTTACTTAAAACAGCATTCTGCCCAATTTTCAAAGTACATCAACAACCTATAGTTCTAGAATTCTGATATCTCCTACCATCTTCCCGTGTTCGTTGGTGCGGTAGTCCACCTCCCTCGCCAGGAAGCGCATGTCGTCGTTCAGCATGGACGCGTGCCGCTCCAGCAGGGCCACGCGCGCCGCGTGACGCGCCAGCACGCCGCGGGTCCTAGTTCAATGGATAGTTCTAGTATTCTGATATCTCCTACCATCTTCCCGTGTTCGTTGGTGCGGTAGTCCACCTCCCTCGCCAGGAAGCGCATGTCGTCGTTCAGCATGGACGCGTGCCGCTCCAGCAGGGCCACGCGCGCCGCGTGACGCGCCAGCACGCCGCGGCTCCTAGTTCAATGGATAGTTCTAGTATTCTGATATCTCCTACCATCTTCCCGTGTTCGTTGGTGCGGTAGTCCACCTCCCTCGCCAGGAAGCGCATGTCGTCGTTCAGCATGGACGCGTGCCGCTCCAGCAGGGCCACGCGCGCCGCGTGACGCGCCAGCACGCCGCGGGTCCTAGTTCAATGGATAGTTCTAGTATTCTGATATCTCCTACCATCTTCCCGTGTTCGTTGGTGCGGTAGTCCACCTCCCTCGCCAGGAAGCGCATGTCGTCGTTCAGCATGGACGCGTGCCGCTCCAGCAGGGCCACGCGCGCCGCGTGACGCGCCAGCACGCCGCGGGTCCTAGTTCAATGGATAGTTCTAGTATTCTGATATCTCCTACCATCTTCCCGTGTTCGTTGGTGCGGTAGTCCACCTCCCTCGCCAGGAAGCGCATGTCGTCGTTCAGCATGGACGCGTGCCGCTCCAGCAGGGCCACGCGCGCCGCGTGACGCGCCAGCACGCCGCGGATTCTGGATATAATAACTTATAATAATAATAAATCTCCAGACTAACACACCAACTGTGTGGCCCTAAACTAAGCAAAGCTTGTACTATAGGTACCACACAATGGACTCGGGGAGAACCTAGTTTCACCCAGACACGACACAATATCGAAAAACCATTTTTACGAAATTGGTCCGACCCGGGGATCGAACCCGGAACCATCCGCTTAGCAGTCCGGTATATATACCGCTGCACCACAGAGGTCGTCAAACACAGATAAATGGATACTTATATTTTAAATGGTCTCTTTCTTTTTTTTTTTTAATTGTTGGCTTCTGATTATTAGGAATAACTTATACTTAAATACAGACAGACTCCAAAAGGTTGCTCTGTAAATCTATAGGTGAGATATGTGTCCACTAGTAGGCGTCTCATTGTTAATAATGATGATGGTTAAAATATAACCAATGGAGAATACATTGATTAAGGATTTCAATTAAAACACTCAGAGAAATGTTCGGTCTCGGTGGCAGTAATTACTCTGTCTTTCCTGCACCTAGATTCACTTCCGTCCCCTCTTCGCGGAAATGGTTATAAATTACATTTCTACTTTCAACACTCAGCCTGCGATAAAGAATTGTTACTACATTGTTTGTAGAAAATAGACAGAAACAGCTTTTCATCTTAGCACACTCTTACTAGATTTACGATCGATGAGATTTTTTATACCTTAAGTATCTGATGCTGGAAAAACGAATTATCTTAATTTTCAATGAGCATCTCAGCGCAGAATGTACCACATATGATATAGAGTCCGCCATAAGATTGGGAAAAAAAAGGAGAAAAAGCAAGACCTATTAAAATAACATTCACAAAACTTGTAATGTGCATAAGCACTATGTAGGAAACTTATGTAGGCTGGAATACTGGCAGCTATTGTTTTATATTATTTAAATAGATTCTAAAGAAGAAACAATGAGATATTGACAGCATCCTTCCAGACTCAGTCATATTTTCGTGCTCGGACTGTGGGCACATAACATTAAAATCACTTTTATGCTTTAAATACAAAGCTTTCAAAAAGATTAAAATCTTTGATTTCTCTCTCACGTTTCCCCCAAACGTTAGTTGGTGGAGGCGCCGGGTAATGTAATGTGCATAAGCACTATGTAGGAAACTTATGTAGGCTGGAATACTGGCAGCTATTGTTTTATATTATTTAAATAGATTCTAAAGAAGAAACAATGAGATATTGACAGCATCCTTCCAGACTCAGTCATATTTTCGTGCTCGGACTGTGGGCACATAACATTAAAATCACTTTTATGCTTTAAATACAAAGCTTTCAAAAAGATTAAAATCTTTGATTTCTCTCTCACGTTTCCCCCAAACGTTAGTAAACTAAACAGGAAAGTAACAATATTAAAAAGAAAAAAACAACTGGAACGAACCCATTATTACATAAAAGAAGATTTCTCTCCTCAGGTCATTGAAAAACGGAAAGAACTACAAAAAGAAGTGGACATCGCTAGAAGCCAGGGCACAGGTGCTGTACTGAGATACAATAAAATTGTTTACTTAGAGCAAAGAAAAACTTATCAAAACAAACAACACAACTCTAAAAGAAAACCATCGAAATCCCCTGAGAACCAAATAACTTTCACACCGAATCTGGAAAAAAGAGGGTCAGCTCCACAACGCACAATTAAAAAAACTAAAGTAGATATGAAAAACTATTTTACACCAAAAGACACAGATATAAGTTCTTCTCCTACTCCTAGTTCAACCCAAATTAGGGGTGGTAGCCAATTTGAACAATAGCAATCAGCAGGCCTTCCTTCTAAACTCTACAAAAACCGCAAAACTAGCTTTACTACCCTTCACTCTCCCGGCACGGCTGGTCCCCGTGGGAGTAGTAGACCACAACCCTCCATCAAAAAACAAGATAACTTAAACAATAGAAAAAGCAAATACCTCTACATTGGCACATTGAATGTGAGATCACTGATTGAACCAACAAGATTTACCGAATTAAAATACGCTATTGCTAAACTAAACTGGAATGTAATTGGACTATCTGAAATAAAACTTGCAGGCAAGGAAATTATAGAGCATCAAGATTTTATTTTCATGTACTACGGACAAACCCATAACAGGAACGGTGTTGGATTTCTAATAAAAAAAGAATTGAAAAATAACATAAAAGACTTTGAACCAATATCCGACAGAGTAGCAAAGTTAAGTTTAAACATTGATTATAAAACAATTTTTATTATTCAAGTGTATGCGCCAACAGAACAATCAACATTGGAGGACATAGATCAATTTTACGAGGATCTCAGAGTAGCGATGAAAAACACGAACAGGGATACATTGATCATAGGCGATTTCAATGCACAGATTGGTCTCCCCACTAATGATGATAAAGATGTTATGGGTTCGTGGGGATACGGGAAACGAAGTCCAAGAGGTCAAATTCTAATAAATTTTTGTTTTGAACATCAATTACATATTTCAAATACCTACTTCAAGAAGAATCTGAATCGTCGATGGACTTGGATGCACCCTAACAGCATTACACGAAATGAAATTGACTACATTATAACAAAGAACAATAACTGTATCCATAACGTCGATGTCATACCTACTACACATCCTACTGATCACAGGCTGGTACGTGCGTCACTCATACTTCACAACAAGCGCATTGCCTCAAGAAAACACTTCGGAAAGAACAACATATTCGATATTGCACCTCCAGAGCAGGAGCACCTGAAAGAAAATTTTTCACAAGAAATTAAAAACATGCAATTCATAAACATAAAGCACACTTACTCTACTTTAGTCACAAAAATTAAAAAAATTAAAGATAGACTAAAAAACAACAAAAAGTGTAATGATTCTATTATTCAAGAAAACCTAGCAAAACTAATAAAGAAAAGGACTCTATTAAAAGAAAAGAAAAACAAAACTAGCATAGAGAAAAAACATTTATCGGCATTATACAAATTAATTAGAAAACAACTACGAAATAAATCTAAAGAACGTAGATATAATATTATTGAATTTGAATTGGAAAAATTTGCATCCGTCAAAAGAGCTTATAAAAGATTAGATTCGGGCAAAAAATGGATTACACAACTTACAAAATGCAGGCACCAAGTAACGGACAGAAATCATATATTAACAGTTGCCACAGAGTTTTATGCTAGATTATATGAACATCCCGCCGCTTACGAAGACTCATCCCAAAATATAGAGTCACTCAATTCGGAGAGTGTACCAGAATTTCTGGAGTACGAAATAAGCCACTCCATTCACCAATTAAAATCAAAGAAAAGCCCTGGAGAAGATCTCATAACAAATGACATATTAAAAGCCATCAGAGAGCCAATAACACCCCTTTTAACCACAATATTCAATGAAATCTTGAAAAAAGAGTCGATACCACCTGACTGGAACACGGCAATTATAACTTTACTCTACAAAAAAGGCGATCCAGGACAAATGGACAACTACAGACCACTGAGTATGCTGCAGTCACTTTATAAATTATTTACCAGCCTAATATTAAAAAGGATCTCAAAGACGTTAGACGACAACCAACCCAGAGAGCAAGCAGGATTCAGATCCGGCTTCTCTACAAACGATCACATTTTCACGATAACACAGATTATCGATAAGTACAATGAACACAATAAAGAGCTCTACATGGCCTTCGTAGACTATTCTAAGGCCTTTGACTCTATCTACCATGAGTCTCTATGGTGCTCCCTTAGTGAACAAGGAGTACACGTAAAGTACATAAAACTTTTAAAAGAAATTTACAAGAACAGTAGAGCCATAATCAAACTGGAGAAAAAGGGAGAGCCATTCAACATTCAAAAAGGAGTCAGGCAGGGTGATCCCATCTCACCAAAGCTGTTCAACGCCGTTTTGGAACATGTCTTCAGACAGTTAAACTGGTGCGATGTCGGTATCAAAATAAACGGTGAGCGACTCAACCATCTCCGATTCGCAGATGATATTGTTCTGTTAAGCGAAACACATGCAGATCTTGAACGCATGCTAAAGTCTCTAGATGAGGAGAGCCGCAAATGTGGTCTTCACATGAACGGTGAAAAAACATGCCTGTTGACCAACAGCATCAGAGTACCTACGATGATACAAGGCACATCAATCGCATACGTAGACAACTATGTTTATCTTGGGCAAAGCATTTCGTTTAACAAACCGACAGAAAATGAAGTAGATCGTAGAATAAACAGTGCTTGGAGAAGATATTGGTCGCTAAAAGAAGTATTTAAATCACGCATCCCGATTCGCTTAAAAAAGAAAGCTATGGACACCGTCATATTACCTACTCTACTCTACGGTTGTCAAAGTTGGACACTCACAAAGGCAGTAACATACAAACTTCAAGCCTTCCAACGAGCAATGGAGAGGAGTATGCTAGGAATTAAACTTCGAGACCGTAAAAGAAGCAAAGACATACGGCTGTGCACTAAAATAATAGATGCTGTGGAATTAGCTTGCAAGTTGAAATGGCGATGGGCAGGACACGTGGCCAGAGCGACAGATGGACGCTGGAGCGAGAGGGTTCTCCATTGGTACCCTCGCGATGCACCACGCACTCGAGGCAGACCCAGGCGCCGGTGGTGCGATGATATTGTGGCCGTCGCCGGCCCCACCTGGACTAGAGTAACCCAAGACAGAGAGGAATGGCATAAGATGGAGGAGGCCTTCGCCCTTAAAAGGGCACCCAATAATAGTAATTTAACAAATTAATGATTCAAATATAAAAAAAATAAAAATCTATTTCAATTTAACTTTAATCTAAGACACCAATCAATTTATTAAAATGTTATTTTTGTAATCTAATTATTGTTAAAATGCATATTTAATCTATTCTATTATATATATAAGAAACTAATGAATTTTATAATCAGGATTGTATACTAACTTTATAATTAAGATTTTTAAATGTACTTTTTGGGAAAATAAAAGGCTTAAATAAATAAATAAATAAATCTGATGCAGAATTACACATATATTTTTACACCACAAAACTGAATTATCCATAAAATAAAGCCTTTTTTTATA
Source organism: Emmelina monodactyla (assembly GCA_916618145.1). NCBI lineage: Eukaryota > Metazoa > Arthropoda > Insecta > Lepidoptera > Pterophoridae > Emmelina > Emmelina monodactyla. The sequence continues at coordinate 4,264,546 of OU745304.1, read as the reverse complement.
ATATAGCAGAGCATGCGGGTCACCTGATGGTAAGTGATCACCGCCGTACATGACTACCCGCAACACTGTGGGTGTTGGGGGTGTGTTGCTGAGCCTTTGACAAAATTGGGCACCGGATACCGCACTCACCGAACGAAACGCAGGAACATCGTCCCTACTTCACTTCGGTTTTCTGTGCGACGGTGGCATTTCACCGGTCGAGTCAGCCCAGTAATCGCTGCAGACAGAGCCTACAGCTAGACTCTAACACTCTCAATCAACTAAACCGTTGCCAAAATAGCTCTAACAGCCAAACCTTGTCTCCTTGGCAACGAGTTCAGCGGAGTACTCCCGGTCCGCCTGCTCGCCTTCCATCATCAGCAGCCGCGCGCCCACCGTCTCCAGCTGGAAGCACTGGAACACCATTCATCACTTATTGAATGGTGACATTAATGGGTTCACTGTGTGGATGAGTTGTTCTACATAAAACAGTGCTCCATGTAGTGCTACAGGGTGGTGAAAAAATACATGCAAACACGGTGCTTTTTGTGCTACCCAAAACAAAACCTAACTCCCTTTTTTATATTTTAAACCTACTAGTAAACTAGGTTTTCACTGGTCAATCTTATATGATAACTTTGGTTATATTGACAAAACTAACAAAAATACCTATGGGCTAAAATGTGATTATGAATAAAAGTTCACTGGGATGAGTTGTTCTACATACAACAGTGCTTCATGTAGTGCTACAGTGTGGTGGAAAAACAAGTGCAAACACGGTGCTTTTTGTGCTACCTAAAACAAAACCTAACTCCCTATTTTATATTTTAAACGTACATTTGGTAAACTAGGTTTTCACTAGTCAATCTTATACATATATGAAGGGCGTCCCAAGACTACGAGACATCAAGAGAAAGTACCTTAAATATCGTAGATAGGATATTTTGCTGAGAGAAGACTTTATTTTGTTTTTTAAACTTAATAATTCTGCATTTAAAAAAAAACTAAATAATTTACAAAAAAATACTAAATTTACTTCGGCAGTTTCACGTATGTTTTTAATTTGATTAAAATGATTGATTTCACGTTGTTTCTTTCTTTTAAGATACTATATTACTTAAGAAGAATTAAATTACCTTTTGTCTATTCTTTCGATTGGCATAATAAAAATAGGGCTTATTTTTTTTCATATTTAAGTGGCTTCAATTCCCAGACGAAGCAAGTATTTTTTAGAAATTCTTTAAATGCAGAATTACAAAGTTAAAAAAATAAAAAAGTCTTTCAGCAAAATCCTATCTACGATTCTTAAGGTACTTTCCCTTGATGTCCCGAAGTCTAATATAACTTTGGTTATATTGACAAAACATATCTAAGAAAATACCTATGGGCTAAAATGTGATTATGAATAAAAATAAGCATAAGATTTTAAGTTAAAACTCTCTTAATTAAACAAAATATTGCTATCACCTACCCAGCATTAATATAAGACAGGGACAGTTGTCCTGTCAACGTAAAATTTAGTCAAGTATTTCCTTACACTACATATGACAAAGTGGTAGCAATATTTTTTTATTTCGTTTACGGAGTGTATAGGGGGCACAGTTTAACAATAAGATAAGAGGTCACGCAATTACTAACGATGCTATAAAGTGATTCCTTTTGAACTTGTAAGTTTTTCTGCAAGCCATTCTTTCTGGTTTCCAACTTGCTCATTATCGCTTTTGACGCTGAAACATTGAATGCCTATTGTGATAATATGAACTTTCTTTTTCGGAAGAATATATAGAATGCTCCCAGAAAATAAGGACAAAAAGATCAAAACTTGCAGCTGTCTTTGGAATCTATGTTTTGAGTTAGTAATTTTAATTCAGATAAGACGAAAAGAAAATGAGTTAATTAATATTTTTTCTTAATACATATAATAAAACAATGTCACCATTTGTGTTTCTTTGCATGTATATCCGCATAAAAGCACGCAACAGATATATACAGTTTTCACGATTAATTTTATATGATTTCGAGAGAGTTAAGTTAGTAATACGTTTGATAAAATAATAGACTTCTGGGCTTAAACTTAGCATATTTTTTGTTATTAATTTTAAGCTTCAAATAAAAGCAGGTAAATCTAAATACCTTTCAGCTGCATGTGGAATAGTTTTTCCTCATTTTTGAGCGCCAACAGTTTCTGTTGCTCTACGAAGGAGCAATGCATCGCCCTTTGTTGGTTTACAGTCAGCTGATTCGCGTAATGCTCCTCTTCCTACAAGTATAGTTTAATTAATATGACTTAACATTCAAATCTATACTAATATTATAAAGCTGAAGAGTTTGTTTGTTTGTTTGTTTGTTTGTTTGTTTGTTTGTTTGAACGCGATAATCTCAGGAACTACTGGTTCGAATTTAAAAATTCTTTTTGTGTTGAATAGACCATTTATCGAGGCAGGCTTTAGGCTATATAACATCACGCCGCAACTATTAGGAGCGAAGAAATAATGGAAAATGTGAAAGAAACGGGGAAAATTATTCATCCTTGAGGGCTTCCGTTGCGTGCGCTGCGAAAACGGTTCTAGAAACCAAAAATATATGTATGAAAGAATTAAGGGAACTTTTCACCGCGGGAAAACTTCGCATTTCCACGGGAAACCGACTTCTACGCGAACGGAGTCGCGAGCGGCCACTAGTAGAGTATATAAGAAAAACATGTAAAGATAATTTATTTATTTATTTATTTATTTATTTCATGGGAAAAACAACAGCTTATAGTAAATAAGGACAGTAAACAATTGTATCTATACAAAAGCCAATAACAGTTTTTCACAATTAAACAGGTAAGAATATAAAGCTAAACTAACATTATGTGCGTAAAAGCAAGTAACCTATTTATCTATCTACATTTTTTGTGCGTGGTTAAGTGTGTGTGTGTGTGTGTGTTTCTGTGTGTGTGCGTGTGTGTGTGTGGTTTTTATGTGTGCGATGTAAGCGAATGTATAATATGTTGTTTAAATGTGCGTAAAGTGGTGCTAAATAGTTCAACAGAATTAAAATTTTGATTATATAAATTAGTTATTCGGGGAATTAATGAGTTTTGGGCATAGTTTGTCCGAACCAATGGTACGTGAAACAGAGACTGGCAAGATATCCTGGACCGTGTGCTAGGCGTTCGTAGGGCAACTTCCCTGAGAAGTTCAGGGCAGTTTATTGTGCCATTAATAATGTTGAACAACAATGACATATCTAAAAGGCTTCGACGTTCTTCAAGGGTAAGCAGATTGTGATGGCGGCAATTTTCCTCGTAGGTGCCAGCACTAGATTTAACTCTATAGTTTAAGAAGTTTAGAAACTTTTTTTGGAGCCTTTCAATTTTTTGGCTATGAATAGCATATTGGGGTGACCAAATGCTGCATGCGTACTCCAATATACTGCGTATATATGCAAAATAAATAACTTTTAAGCATAGGGCGTCGTTGAATAAGTTACATGTCCGAAAAATAAATCCGAGATTTTTGTAGGCCCGGTTAGTGATTTCCTCAATATGATCGTTGAATGTAAGCTTGGAATCAATTAAAACACCCAAATCTTTAACTGATGAGACCCTGTTTAATGATTTAGAGTCAATTGTATAATTAAATTCATGGATTGTATTACTTCTTGTCAAACTCATTATTACACATTTATCAGTATTAACATTAATGAAATTATATTTATAATAAGCAGATAATCTATTTAAATCTTCTTGCAGTTTTTTGCAGTCATCCGTACTATTTATTTCTAAGAATATTTTTTTGTCATCAGCATAAAGAAGAAATTTACAGTTCTGAAAGCATGTGTAAATATCGTATAGATATACATTATATAGTAAGGGTCCAATAAGGGATCCTTGTGGGACACCAGATTTAATCTCAACAAGATCAGAACGAGAGCCGCCGATTGCGACAATTTGACTCCTACATGTAACATATGAGGAAAGCCAACGATACAAATTGCCATGTATGCCAAGATATTCTAATTTCCTCAAAAGTATAGTGTGGTCAACTCTGTCAAAAGCCTTTTCGAAGTCCGTGTAGATCACATCTACCTGTGTTCGTTTGTCTAAACAGCAAGTGACGTAGTTCGTAAATAGAGCTAAGTTTGTTGTAGTTGATCTATTTTTAAGGAAACCATGTTGTTCGTTGGGTATAAATTGTGTCAAATAAGGACTTATACACTGGAACACGATCTTTTCAAAAACCTTACTGATAGAATTTAATATTGAAATGGGTCGGTAGTTGCTAATTTGATTTTTAGGTCCTTTTTTATGAATTGGGATAATATTAGCTGTCTTCCAAATTTCAGGGAATTTACCCAATAACAATGATTTTGTAAAAATAATTTTCAGCGGTTTGCTAAGTTCTTGTGCGCATTTTTTTATGAAATAATTACTGATTCCGTCAGTGCCAGGTCCTTTTGTTTCGTCAAGTCTGTCAAGTAGATATTTAATGTTTTTTTCTGTCACGTTAACAGATGTAAGTGTGTCAGGATAGCAGTTTTGGGGCGGAATCATTTCCATGTCAGGGTAGTGTAAAGAAGGTTCTTTAAAAACACTTTCGAAGAAAAAACTAAACCCTCCACAAATACTTTCACTTCCTGTATAGCTAATGTCATTGTGTTTTAAGATTTTTGGGTAGCCACTGCCACTACGTCTTGATTTTACGTATGACCAAAGATGATTGGGATTAAGTTTTATGTTTTCCTGTGCATTTTTTAAGTACAGATGGTAGTCCCTATTTTCAAGATTTTGTTGCCTTTTCCTTAAGAGTGAGAATTCATAGTAATCCCTATAGTTACCAAAGCGTTTCCATTTCTTGTGATGTTTTGTTTTTTCACGGATTAGTTTGATAAGTGCAGGGCTATACCAATAGGGATACTTTGCTTTCGATTTTCTATGGTCGATTGGAATATAACTGGAAATAGAATGTTTAAGTACCTCGTATAATTTTTCAACCGATTCATCAACATCGAGTTCGTTCAAGATGTTAAACCAGTCAATATTTTTCAGATATTCTTTTATTTTAGGGTAGTCACCTTTTCTGAATCTGACTTTTGGACTGGATTCTTCGTGTAGGGGGTAAGCTGTTATATCGGATAAATCCACTTCCAAAGACGGATGAAATTTGTCCTCTTTAACTAAAGGCATTCCCGAAGAACTTACAGTGATATCAAATGAACTGAATATCAGATCCAAGACATTATTATGCGAGTTACTGATACGGTTATACTGACTGATACCAGATAAATTTAACTCACTAATAAGCTCTTTAGCAGCTTCCTGGGTATTAACGGGACCTTTTTTTAAAAAGGTTGGGGTATCACCATCCCACTTAACATACCGAAGATTAAAATCTCCAGCAATGAGAATTTCGTCCTTAGAGTTCGCAGATACCTTAGTCACAGTTGAAATTATGTGAAATATATTCTGAGCATGATGTGGATTGTCTGGTGTATAAACAGCACAAACATGCAAATTAGTATTCCTTGGTTTTAGGTTAGGTATAGTTATCCAGAGACATTCTGTAGGTTTAGAAGCAACCACGCTGTGCGCGTAAGCACCTAATTCCTTCTTAACTAGAATAAGAACGCCACCTCCTGTGCATTTACCAGTGGCAGAAAGGTCACGGTCCAGTCTAAAGACGTCATATTTAGGCCCACATAATTCCGTATCTAAAATTCCATCACAAAGCCAAGATTCTGTTATAACAATTATATCATAATCACATGCACATGTGTTACGAAATAAAGTAATGGTTTTAGTGCGCAAACCCCTGGTATTTTGGTAATAGAGCTTTAAACCCATTGGTTAATTGACATCAAATAATTGTCGTTTTTTGAGCAGGGGTTTGCGCCGATATGAGTAATTGTGTTTTAATGTGTTGTAGAGTGTATTGTGTGTGAGTGTAGTTATATAAATAAAGTGTACAATAATAACGTTAAAATTAAAGAGAATAATAAAATTATAAATAAAAGTAGATATAAGTAACATTAAATTATCTTCGTCAGATCTGTATCTTTCAAAATAGTTATATATGGAAATCCATCGTTTTTCCTTACATGAATTATACAGTTTTTTACCCAGATATATTTATAGCTAGCAGTTTTACATTTTTCTTTAGTAATTTTTAACAGATACTTATTTTCTTTAGTAAGATGCTCGTTGACAAAAATACGCTTAGTTTCGCCATTTATTCCAATATCCTTGGTAGTTACTCCACGACTTTTCTTGATGCCTGCGAGTAAGTTGTCCTTTAGAGCTCGATGACGAAGTTTGACCACGATGTTTTTTGGACGGCCGCGTACGTCAGAGGTGGGGCGCACTCTATTCGCGAACTCAATGTCAGAGCTGGAGAGGGCGACTTTAGCGTGTTCTGCTACACGGACCACAATATCAATTAGGCATTCAGTTTTCGACTCTGGCAAGCCAGTAATCTCGATGTTATTCTGTCTTTGCCATTGATCATGCTTATGGATCTGAAATTGTAAGCTTGTGATCTCAGTTTTGCAATCACTAAGCTGAGACTCAAGGTGCTCAATCTTAGAAGCACTACTCTTTAATTGCGAAAACTGGTCCCTGAAGGCATCAAGTTCTTGGGATATTATGCTGATATTAGCAGACAGATCAGAAATTGTTGTCATGAAGTCCTTCCTAAACAGTGACAGGCTCTCTCTTATTTCGCTGCGAATAATAGCACGAATGTCTGTTGCTATCGAAGGGCTGAGAGTTTCCGGCAGAGGCTGGGCTGGCGCGTCGCGGTCGCTTAGTACCTGAGAACCCGCTGCAAGTGTCGAGACGTTGGAGCTAATTTTGACAGCTGCGGTTATAGCGGAACCACGTACTGGTGTACGAGAGTTATCTGTTTTCTTTTCTTCCGCCTTACATGTTGGACATTTAGGTATTACTTGTTTATCTTTTAAATTTTGTAAGTATTCACGTTCTGATATGCCAAGACAAACATAATGGTAAACACGCAGACAGGCCGAACATTCTAGTTTTTCAGCTTTATTTGAGCTCATATATTTTTTACAGGCGTCACAACGAAGAGTAGGCATTTTTATTACAATCTGATTTTATGATATATTATGGTAGGTAGCTTGTAAATACGTTGGTCTTCTCAAAACAAAAATGACCCGCACAATACCTTGAAGTTGTGAATGCAGTCGCTGCTAAGCAGTGAAGTAAACGGCCAGAAGGTCTTAAGCGCCGTGTAATACGCGGCGCTTACGCGTTCTTGTCACACACCGGCACAAAGTTATTGGATCGAAGATATTATTTTGTTTTATCAATGATTTTAGATCAATTACTTGATTAAACAGTACTTTACTATGTATGGGAGATAGTTTTGTATATAAACCACAGCACAGCACCGATATATGTTTGAAAAAGTAAATATTTTGAGACTTTTGGAAATATTATTAAGGGAGTGCACGAAAAGAGTGTTGTTAGCTTAAAGTACCGTAGACGGTTTTAGTCAAAATTTTAATATAGTTGTTGATAAAGTTTTATGTGGTTGAATGAATAACTTTATAAAAAAATAGTTTACGGTTAAAACATTACGATTTAATAATATAATATAACAATTTGGCTGACAAAACTTTTGTTGGTGATATTGAAGCATCCTAAAATAACTTAATTAATTTATGCCCTTGTATTTTATTTATTATTTATGTCAAAATTGAAAAAAAAACTGGATTAACTTTACTTACGTTAAGCATTTCCTGAAGTTGCTTTGCACGTTTTTCGGATGACTTGCTTTTGTCCAAGGATTCTTCGATTTTATCTTTCAACTCTTCCATCTGTAAAATAAATATAAATACAAATTTATTAAAATCTCAAGTTTTTCTTTTCTTTTCAGTTTTCTATAAGAATATTAGTAAGATATTGTTAAATTATTTTAACGTCTAAAGGCTGAATACATTGTCAAGGGTATAATTATTTAAAAGTAATTTTAGAACTTGAACCTTTAATTTGAGTTCTTCAAGCATGTTGTCTTTCTTCCGCTGTTCGTCTATGATGCGTCGGTTCTCCATGCGAAGTTTCTCCAACTTCTGGTTCAGATGGGCCATCTCACGTTGTAGGCATTTCACCTGAGAGTTTATAAAAATATTCACATAAATATAAAAATAGGAGGAGTTGGTTGCGATCTCTTGTGGAAGTTAAGTGACGTTGGCCGCGGTCAGTCGTAGGATGGGTGTCCGCTAAATAGGCTTTTCTATTGGAAAACATATGATTCGTCAAACCAATTACAGTCCGGCCACCGAGAGAATGCGTTTCTGACACATTGTGTTTGAAATAACGAGGTAACTTTGAAAGCCCCCCCAAGGGATCGCGCCTTGCCGCGTCGGGGGGGCTTAGTACCCCGTAGCAAGCCAGCTACTGGGGGAAGCTAAGCGGTCCCACATGGGGCCGGTCGTGAGGTAGACCGGCCCACGAGAGGGGGGCTGCTCCAGCTGGGCGGGAGCCCAGCGTGCTGATGCGCCCGGAGGGGAGGCTCTGGCCGGGCTCGGCCCGGTCAGTTGCACCCCAGGAGGGGAGGCTCCAGCAGGGCCTTTGGCCCTCGTTCTGTTGAGCGCCCAGGGGGGTAATCGTGGGGGGGTCGGGTGGTGCGGCGTGGCGGCCGCGGCATCCGATCCTCCGCGATTCGGATTGGAGGTGGTGGGCTGAGGAAGGGGTGGTGGGAAAACCCCTCTCCTAGGCCCAGGGCGGCGACTCCAGCCGGTGAGGCCCCAGGTCGGCAGACGGCCGAAGACCCTGGGGAGGTTCCCAAGCTGCCGACACAGGGCAAGGTCGGTAGCCAATCAAGGGAACAAGAGGGGGTAGGCGCGCCGCGGTTGTTCCAGCGCGCCTCCAAACTTGAGGGGGCTGCCTCGGTGGCCAGCCGTCGGTGGGTTCGCGGCGAGCAGACCTTTACAGGACATTCCCGCGTCCCCGCCATTATACGACGGCCAGTAGGACAACTCCAGGTTTTTAGTCGGTGCGAGCCCGACATAACCCGTCTCCTTTCCCTGGAGGGGACGGGTATGCGTAGGCATTTTCCTGGACAAACAAAAAAAAAAAAAAAAAGTAACTTTGAAAGGCGGTCTACTACTATTTTGACCCTACAAACAAATAATCACTACATAGTATAAAACAAAGTCGCTTTTTCTGTCCCTATGTCCCTATGTCCCTTTGTATGCTTAAATCTTTAAAACTACGCAACGGATTTTGAAGCGGTTTTTTTTAATAGATAGAGTGATTCAAGAGAGAGGTTTATATGTATAATAACATAGTACAGGTAAAGCAGTTTTACTCCAAATTTAAGGCGTGCGAAGCCGCGCGGGTAAAAGCTAGTAAACAATAAAATGATATTAAGTCACACTGATTTTAAATTTTATAACTGTGGGCTTACTGTAAGGGTAATAATTACTGATAAAATATGTATTTTTAAAAATATAAACAACACTACTTCTAAAAAGTACAAGGTTATGTACTTATGATATTTTCGTAGGCATGTGCTAAAAATAACAGTCAATTTTAAAGTTATCAATCAATTGCTAATAAAAAAGGCAGAATTAGTAGCTTGGTTATAAGAACACGATATCGACGTAAATATGGACATGCTTAAAGCATAACTATTGCGGTTAGTGAAAGAAAATAAATCGGCAAATGTTCGATATGAAATAGACGAATTGGCTCTGCAGTACGGTCATCGGGTGCTGAGACTTATACCATATAATTGCCAATACAATGCTATTGAGTTTCGTTTGTAAAAAGGCAGCACTTGGATTTTCTTGCTAATTCTTTTCCACCTTGGGCTTAGCTTCAAAATTAACGTTATACAAGTATCTTTAGAGCCGGTTTTTCAATAGTCAGATAAATTCTATCTAACAGAAAATCAGTATGTTTTTGTTGCACGTCGAACATAAATACTTGACATATGTATGAAGTGACAATGAAAACATACTTCTTATCAGTCAGTTAGCATTTATCAGACTATTGCAAAATCAGCCCTTAATCTAATTATTTACGTTCCTACAGTAAAACAATACTGTTTCGTTTTTTTTTCTTATTTCACCTAGATTTTAACTCGTAACAACATGAAACTATTTTTATATTATAAATAAAATATAAATAAGATTTAAATTATAAATAAGTTTTTTTTTTCTGTTGATTGAAAAATAATTTATCAATGTTGTTTTTTACCCCAACACTAATGGCATGTGTCACAAACGCATTCTCTCGGTGGCCAGACTATTAGGTGTCTATTACGCGACAGGAAAATCTTGACAGTAGGGTAGCTATTTCCTAACAGTCCCCCAAGTCAAGTGATAGTAGAAATTTGCGTTAGCGAGTGAATAGAATAAAAAAATATAAAACTGTCAATTAGCAAGCTTGTCAAAATTTCAGTTCCATACATTTTTATTCTATTCACTCGCTAACGCAAATTTCTTTGATGACACTCGAAAGATACGCGTTGCAAATTAATTACTGTAAACTAATTAAGAATTCAATTAGTTATTATTGATCCATTGTGGACAAAAATACTTATCATTACTTATTTATATATGCATCTGATTAAAAAAATTGCAGATTAATTGTTATGGCTCTAACGTATCACCTCGCTATCCTGCGTCAGGTTGTCATCGCGCAGGCGCTGGAAGTCGGACCGTATGCCGCTCAGTTTGTGCGCGAGAGTGATGTTCTCGCGCTGCGCCTCCGCGTTGTTGCCGAGTTGTTGCTCGCAGAACAACTGCTGCTCGCGGACCTGCTCCGATATCTTGTGAGCCTCTTGTTCTAGTATCGCGTAGTCCTGGAAATAACCGGACATAGGAACACCCGCTTTTAAAGCTTTTGATGACATATGTGACGTAAAAAATTATGAGTGTGTAGAGTTAAGGAATTAGCGGTTATACACACTTACAGACAAGGAGTGCGACAACGCTACGTTCACTATGAAATTCAATTTAATGCAGATCATAAATACATACTTCTGTCAGTCAAAAATTCTGTTTACCAAAAAATCTAAGTTAAGTCAGTTCTACTTACACAAAATGGTCATTTAATACGAGTAATTATGTTTATAATTAAAAATGAATCGCCGAAATATTTGTACACGCATACCTTTAGAACGACTGCACCTAATAAGATAAATATTTTTTGGTTGTGCTAGTCCTACTAATATTATAAATGTGAAAGTTTGTGAGTATGTATGTCTGTTTGGATGGATGTTTGTTACTCTTTCACGTAAAAACTACTGGATGGATTTGGATGAAACTTTACAGTAATATAATAGGTTATACATCAGAATAACACATAGGGTACTTTTTACCGCGGGAAAACATCTCATTCCCACGGGAAACCGACTTCCACGCGAACAGAGTCGCGGGCGGCCACTAGTAAATATGAAATCGAACCTCTCTAGTATGACGTATGTCGGTATCTCTCTGTCGGAGGTTCTCAACGGCTGATCGCCACATTTGCATCATCTGTTTTCTCTGCTCCATTCCCTCCATCACCTGCACAAAACTTTATTTATTAAATGAAAAAACATATACAGCGTGTCCCAAAAGGTTACGTAGCTGGGAAGGGGGGTGGTAGGGATGGTCACAAGGGTCCCCAGAAAAATAATAAAAAAATTCCCCTCTGGATATTTCATTAAAAAAAAACCATTTTTTTTAAATCTAAAAATTTTACACCTTGTTACCCTATATTGCTTACTGTACCTACAGATATTGCTTTATTTGAAAAAAAAAAACCTGTTATGTAATCGTCAATAACCCTTTATCAAATTGAAATAAAAAAAACTATACATATCTAACCAAGTTTTAAAGAAAATTAAGTTCTTGTCCAGTCAAGGACTTAGTAATTACGACTTCACTCAACTTCCTCCAAGCGTACTGAAAAAAAAATGTACTACGCAACTCCGGCGAGTAAGTTAAAAAAATAGGTAATTTTATTGCAATTCCAAAATGGTATAACACTTATTTGAAAAAATCATACTAGGACATTTAAAAATATTTTTCGGGAACGATACTCCTGCAAAAATAAAAATATCAAAAAACAATAGTCTCAAATTCGTACGCAAATACATTTTTAAATGTCTATTCTGTTGCTTTGATGTTACTGCCCGGTATAATTCTCAAGATTGGAGTACAGACATACCTCAAACATTCGAATAAGGCTAGATTAAGTTTTTCCATATGCCAGGGAAAATAATCTTTACTGCATTTACTCAAGTAAACGAAAGATGTAAAGGATCAAGCTTCACCTTGTCTGGTCTGTACAAAAGCAAAGGTTGATAGATTTGATTAGCTTATCTAACTGGTCTCTTACCTAAAAGTGGCTTATTAACTAATACTTTCAGCTCATCCCTAAAATAGTTTTGGTAATATTCATTATAATTTCAGTATAGGCCATAGACATCTATTACCCTGTCTAAGACTAGGTAAGCTGTGATAACAAATAAAAAGCGTGGTAAAAATAAATCCTATTTCCATACAAAAAAAGTTCGGTTAGTTAGTTTCAAAACGGCCACAGCTTACTCGACATTACAGTTGCGATTTTAAATGAAACTCGAAAGAAAACAAAATTATAATTTATTATTTTAATAAAATGCTCGAAATGTCTACCACCAACATAAATACATGCCCTGCGTCGTTTTAAAAATGAGCATCATAAATGAACTCAAGTCAACCAAGTCCTTGATGGGTTTTTCATAAACTTTTTTATTTTTTATTAAACGAGCAAACGAGCATGCGAGGCACCTGATGGTAAGTGATCACCGCCGCCCATAACTACCCGCAACACTGTGGGTGTTGGGGGTGTGTTGCTGAGCCTTCAAGGTGGGAATACACTCTCGACTTGAAGAGCCGCATGTTGTAGGTAGCCAGGAATACCGCTGCAGGAAGTTCATTCCACATCTGCGTAGTGCGCGGCAAAAAATTACTTAATCTTAAATATAATAAACTTAATCTAGCCTTATTCGAATGTTTGAGGTATGTCTGTACTCCAATCTTGAGAATTATACCGGGCAGTAACATCAAAGCAACAGAATAGACATTTAAAAATGTATTTGCGTACGAATTTGAGACTATTGTTTTTTGATATTTTTATTTTTGCAGGAGTATCGTTCCCGAAAAATATTTTTAAATGTCCTCGTATGAATTTTTCAAATAAGTGTTATACCATTTTGGAATCGCAATAAAATTACCTATTTTTTTAACTTACTCGCCGGAGTTGCGTAGTACGTTTTTTTTTCAGTACGCTTGGAAGAAGTTGAGTGAAGTCGTAATTACTAAGTCCTTGACTGGACAAGAACTTAATTTTCTTTAAAACTTGGTTAGATATGTATAGTTTTTTTTATTTCAATTTGATAAAGGGTTATTGACGATTACATAACAGGTTTTTTTTTTTCAAATACAGCTATTTCTGTAGGTACAATAAGCAAAATAGGGTAACAAGGTGTAAAATTTTTAGTTTTTAAAAAAATGTATTTTTTTTATTGAAATATCCAGAGGGGAATTTTTTTATTATTTTTCTGGTGACCCTTGTGACCACCCCTACCACCCCCCTTCCCAGCTACGTAACCTTTTGGGACACCCTGTATATACAAAAAAATTTGATTAAAAATCTAAAAAAAAAACCATCTTTGTCACAACTTATAAGACAACCAACTTGTAAATTTTGCACCAAGAGTTAAAGTTAATGCATTGTTGTAAGGTTTTATACCTGAACAGAAACTCTTTCGCAAGCAGCCTCCTCAGCAACAACGTGAGAGATAAGTTGGTGTAGTCGCTCCTCCAGCTTGTCATGTTGGTCTTGCAACTTGCTTCTTTTTACATCTAAGGCCTAAAGTTGAATCAGAGTAATGTGATTAAGTAGGACCTTGAATAATGACAACATTTTTTTTTTTTCTATTTTTTTTATTCATTAAAATTAAAGCAAAGAGTTAAAGGAGAAATTTAGTTAAAGTGACATGGTTGAAAGTTGAAACTGTATAAAAGATTCAGTTGTAGTTTTTGAAGCAAGTGTACCTTGACTTTACTCTGGTCCTGCTTTGTGAACTGCTGTATGGCCTCTATGTCGCAGGCACGTCGCTCCAGGGCCGCTCTCCACTCCTGCACGGCTCCCCTCTCTCCACAAACCTCAGACTTCATACTGTCTGCCTTCTTTAGCAACCGGGATATGTTCACTGTTTAAGAATTTTTGTATTAATTTTTTGTTACAAAATAAAATGACTATTTATTTTAAAACAAATGAGTAAAAGTATTTTATGTACTCTGGATTTTCTCCAACCGGCCAGAAATATCTTTGTTTTCTTTATTGCTGTCCACTATGTCTCTCTCCAATCTGCCGACTTCATTATTGGACAGCTGCTGCAGCTTCACCTCCTGTTCAAGCTGTTGCTTGTGAGCAAACAGTAAACGCTGAAAAAAAGGATTGATATTATTTCGTAAGTAATAGATTATCTGCTGAGAATATTAGTTTTTGACCTTTCGCTATGTGCCATTTCCCACCTCTATTCTGTTACTATTAGCTTCTTCAGATATACATATTTATAATATAAATACCAAATATATTAAAAAAATATATCAAGTTATAATTAATCCTACATTTGTATTGATATCATTAGTTTACTCATTAAGTGTTATTATTATTTAATTCTATTTGTATTCTATTATTTTAAAACTCTTCTGATACATTATTTTTCCTTATACTCGCTCATTCCATCCTGTTTTCCTATTCCCAATGTTTGACCAAAATGTACCAAATAACACTTGACCAAAGATAAAGAAAAAAAATTTACAAAAACAACTTACAATATTTTCTTGATACTCAGAATGAACATGCTCCTTGTATTTCTTTAAATCATTTGTTTTTTGATTTTGTAATAAAAGGGCTTCCTTGAGTCTCTGAATCTCATTTTGTCTGCAAGAAAATATAGAATGCACATATATATACAGCTATAACAATACAATTGAGATGTTAAAAAACATAAAATTTTAATATTGACCTTGTTATTAGTTGCGATTCTAATGCTTGATTTTCTTCATCTGCCAGTGGTATCCTTGTACCTTCATTCCATCCCAGCTGCTCCAATAGATGGGCCATATACCTTGGAGGTTGGCCTTGCTCGGACATCGTTTAACAGTTTTTACAATTTAAGACATATTTTTCTATAAAACTTTACAAAAAAAGACACTTCGCAGTAACCAAGTAAAAATTATCACCATCAACAAACAATAAACAAACAAGTCTGATTTTAGAATCAATCAAAAATTCAAAACAACGCGCATGATTTTAGTAAACAAAACCATATGTTTTAGGCCATGAACATAGGCATGTGCAAGATAAAAATTCAAATACCGAACATTGCTTAGGAAAAACAGCAGAATCGGAAATCTATTGCTAATGTAACTCCGGTAAAAGCGTTGTGACAAGGACAGTAAAAACGATAGTGTTGTAAAACTAGTGAGTCCTGTTTGATCAAAAACCGGTAACGCTACGCGGGAATTTTGAGTTACTTTTTTTCAATTTGAGCCCATGCTAATCTTTATGAATTGGTACATATAAAATTGCCAATTGAAAGTAAACATATTACAATAGCAAGTTATACTTTAATATATTTTTTTTTACTGGGAAGTTCGGATTTCATTACTTGTTAGTAAATATATTTTTTACTAGTGGCCGCCCGCGACTCCGTTCGCGTAGAAGTCGGTTCCCCGTGGGAATGAGATGTTTTCCCGCGGTAAAAATTCCCCTATAAGTTATTCTGATGTATATTATATATTACTGTAAAGTTTCATCCAAATCCGTCCAGTAGTTTTTACGTGAAAGAGTAACAAAAATCAATACATCCATTATACTTTCACGTTTATAATATTAGTAGAATTGCTAATTAAATAAATTGCAATATTCTTGTAAAGTGGTTGTAAAAATTTAAAGAATTAAGTATATAGGTATGACGTTTCAAAATCTATAATTTAGTTCATTTAATTTACCTTTACAATAAACTAAGTTGTATTCTTTACCCATTGATATATTATCAATGTCTTTACCATACACATGTAAAATATTTCTTTTTTTTGCCAGAAATATGGCACCAAGGATTATTACAATATGAAACGTTTTCTAAATACCTACTAAATTTGTCAAGAAGCCAAAATCTACGCTGTACTAAAAATAACTCTGCTCAAGATTAGTTTTCGTACACAGGCAGCCGTTGCTACATGTGTGACGAACGGTTTAGTAAAAAAAATAGAAATGAGTTGCGATACCTCACATTTACCGTGCCCGATTTGTTCCCATGTTGGAGCTTTTAACACAGTTCGATCACTTAGAGACCGACTTATCTATGTATCAACTAATGCTCTTACATGTCCCGTGTGCCAAGAAGAAGTATCTGGATTAGATAAACTGACTATTCATTTATTTAGTCATGTCGAATTATTATTTTTTGATGAGAAAAATCCAAGTGAATTAATAAACATTAAGAAGAAGAACAAAAAAGTAGTTTCTGCAGAATCCGGGCCAAAGAAGAGTGTGATTGTCTCGGCTAAAAATAGTACACCGTCATCAAATGCGTGTTCACCAGTCAAATATGTTAAAATATGTCCTAAACCACCTAAACTAGCATTGGCTAGGGTGCCTATTATAAGTTTTCCACAAGAAAATAAAATTGCAATACCTCAAGTTTGTGATCCGATAAAAAACAGTAATCATGAAACGAAATCAATAAGTCAAAGCAATGAAAAACAGAACCAGTTTACATGCGATATATGTGGACTAAAATTCTCTGATAAAAATATAATTGAAATGCACAAAAAACTAGTACACAATAATACTCAAGAATATTTAAATATAACGAAATTTCAGTGTCATTTGTGTCCAAAGCAGTTTAAAATGAGAGGCTCACTTATGGTCCACCTTAGAGTAGCCCATTTTGGTTTCTTAACTTGTGACCGGGAAAGCAAAAGTAAAGTTCAAAGTATTGAAAAAAATAATCAAGTTGAAGTTAAAGAGGACAAAATTATTAATTTAGAGAAAAGTGATACCAAACAATGGCAATGTGATGTCTGTAAAAAATTCTTTACAACAAAATATTTCTTGAAAAAGCACAAGCGTCTTCACACAGGTTAAATGTTTTCTAAGGTAATTCACTAACAAGCATAAACTAACAAAAAAATATGTTTTACATTTAAAAAATGCATAAAACATTAACCAATAAAATGTAAAATTGTGTGCGCACAATTTAAAATTAAAATATTAAATTTAAAATTGTGTTCTTAATCTTTCTGTTATGAATTGGGGATTAATTATCATGTCTTGTTTTTCAGGTGAAACTCCATATGCATGTACACAATGCAATAAAACTTTTACGTTTCAACAGTCTTACCATAAACATCTGTTGTACCACAACGATGATAAACCCCATAACTGCAACTTTTGTGGTCGTGCCTTTAAGGAACTCTCAACTCTTCATAACCATCAACGTATTCATACGGGAGAAAAACCATTTTCATGCGAGACATGCGGTAAGTAAAGGTAGTTTTAACTTTTGTTTTCTAAAGTCATGAGTAGACAAAGTCTTAGACGATTAAAACGAGTTACTATTTATTAATGATATTTATTTTCAGGTAAATGTTTCCGACAAAGGGTATCTTATTTAGTTCATCGGCGTATTCACACTGGGGTTATGCCTTACAAATGCACCGCTTGTAACAAAAGTTTTCGGTATAAAGTAAGTACCTAGGTCTATAAGAATAAGGATAATTAAGTGTTATAAAAAATATTAAACGTTAAAACTGTTATTCCTGTTATTTTCTATATGAGTTTATAAAAACAAAATAAAGAACAACTGAAAATCAAGTTTTAATGAAGTGTTTAATCTAAAGTAATAGAAATTCTTATTTTTATACTCATTATAATTCAAATGTCAATCAGTCAAAAAGTTTGTGTTTTATCTTATACCCCATCTCATCTTTAAAGTAGGTACCTAGTTTAATGTATTTATTTTATTGTTATAAGAATTTTTTGGTTTCAGGTTTCTCAGCGTACCCATAAATGCTTAGCACAGCCTCCAGGTACTGTTGTAAGACAATCAGGAGACTTGGTAGAAAAACTAAAAATAAAATATACTTCCAAATATGAACATCAAGAAGTAGTGACTAATCAAATTTCAGAAATTTCTGAGGCCAATGCAGAACTTATACGATCCGGTGCTGAATTGTCTTTAGAAGATATGGAGTCCGAACATTTTAAATTAATTCCTGAACTATCACCTGAAACTCACATCGAAAAACCAGAAAACACTGCATTATCACTTACAAGCCCTGATAATACATTCCAGATATGCGACGACTTATTTACAGGAAACTTTGGTGATCTTATTAATGGCATTCACGATGAAGATAAAAATGTACCTTCTCCATCGGAAATTCTACGTAATTTGTGCCTGTCTAAAGATGAACAAAACGAGACATCAAATGATTCAAATAGTATTTCAAACTCGAAGAATAAACGTTTTAATGCTGTTTATACAGATATGTAATAGTAAAATGATTGTACATTTTATAAAAGTTGTTTTGCATATTTTCCTTAAATGTAAATCCTAAAATTGAAGTTCACAAGCAATCTTAACAATTAGGAGCCACCTCATATCACTACTTACCATGTAACGTAACTTATCTTGCCATGAACTATAAGAAAAACGCTTAGCATTGCACTTTTTGATTCGTGGTAAAAATTGCTAGTGTCGAAAAAATAACATTCGAATGAATTAGAAGTATAGTTTTTTATTAACAAGGTTTTTAGTCACTTATACGTTTAATCTAACAAAGTAAACTATTTTTTTTTAGTGTTAAAAAACAATATACTTAATTGATTTGCCAATATTTTTATCCTTCTTTTATTTAATAAATACCGGTTTTTTCCTTGCATTTCATCGGTTACACACAACACTATACGTCAATTTGAGCGTCGTCGCTCCGCTCGGGTTCGCTCGGGCTGCTTACATGTCTTATTGAAAAGAAAAAAAAAGTGTGAGGTAACCAGCTGTTTTTGTTCTTTTCGTGTGCTTGAAAAATTGCAGAGATCATGGTAGAACAAAATTGATCAGTGTTTTAGTGTTATTTTTTCTTGATTATGGTGACAATTACTTAAATTCAGTGAAAACTTTTGTTTGTATGAACTGCATTACTGTTAAATTAATCGATTCTGCGAGTCGTTCAGTGCTCGCGATAGCTGCCTTCTGCAATCTACTACGTCGCATTTGAAAGACATGCAATCTGTGTAAATTAGGCCAACCTGGTTGCTGTCGATATTTTTTCGTAAGGTAAGTTTTAGATAAATAATCTTTCAATGATGAATTGAATTCCGAGTGTTCGGATATTTTTATTTAATTCCTACCTCCATTTTTGTTTTTCATTACTTACACAGTGAGTCGTTAAGTTGTCATGAATCATAATTTTATGTTTTTATTAACGTAAGATATACCTTAAAATGATCTCCAAAACTCATTCAAACTTGCCACAGAAAAAAAAAATATTTCAACAGACATGTTCTTAATTCTTACCATATCACAAAGAAGTTAAAGAAGAATGAGTATGCTAGAATAAATAACCATTGTTATGGAGCAACTTCTTTTAATTTTAAATAAGGTGCATAGGTTTTATTTTCAACCTAATAATGAAAAATCTTTGATACCTAATTTAATTCAACTTCTTTCACATTTTTTTATTATTTCTGAAATAATATTTAAGATACTTAGGCCTCTTTTTCCTATTGAGAATTTTGCTAGAGTTTAAAATACTACTAGCTTACATTTTCTTTATGTAAACAAATTTTTCAAATACCTAATTATTGACTGTAAATACATATAGAGATACATTCTCGGCAGATATAAACGTTTTTTATGCAAAAAGATGTTGCTCTAAGCTGCAAACACAATTATGGTTCATTATGTATTAGAGCAACATCTATAAATATCAAAATAAATACAATAATCATATTTGACGACCTCTGTGCCGCAGCGGTAACTAAACCAGACTGCAAAGCTGATGGTTCTGGATTCGATCCCCCGGTTGGGCCAATATTGTAAAAGTTGTTTTTCGGCACAACAGCTTACTGGACTTACTTAAGGGCAACAGAATTGGTGTGTTTAGTCTAGAGATTTGTTATTATTATATTTGTTATAACAAGCTCAAAAGGCGTAAAGGTTTCAGTTTCAGGTAATGTGATTTTTCCCACTTGCAATGGCCAGCTTAATGTGTTAATGGCTCAATAATTAAGTTGGTATTTAATTTTACTTTGCAGCACATATTCATCTTGCTTTTGATTAATTATTATTGTGGAGGAAGGGTATGCCCAGCTTTATTAAATTTGTGCAAAGTATTTAAATTATTATTTTACTCACTTTACTTCATTTGGGTAACCATGATTAAATACAATCATAATAAAGCTAATGCTTTTCGTAGACTCTTTATTCTCATCAATTGATTATTTTATTTATTTACCTTGGAATAACCGAATTTTTATTTTATGGCTATGCTATTTAAGTAGTTTATTTTGATATAAATGCCTGAACCAAAGGGTTACAATAGAAGTTTTTTGCTATATCAAGAATGTTTTTTTTTAAAACGCGAAACATGTATATTCGACATCCTTTTATCACCGTTGTGCGTAAGCACCTACGACAAGATTGGGAAAAATGTGTTCTTTGTCCGCGTTCGGTAGGTACCTGTGCTAAATAAATTGGCGGGCAGCCGAGGATCGCGACGGTTATTGATCGATCCTGCCGCGGAGAGAGGGGCGGCCACTCTTACATATACAACACGCCAAACAACCTTCTACGTACCAAATACAATGAAAAAACGTTTGTGCAGCAGTCAGCTTGCAACTGCCTTCGCCAGTCATCACTACGAGCTATCATAAATTAGCCCTTTACTTAAATAAAACCTATTTAGGTCCTAATGTATAAATATGCCTGGAATTGCGTTTAGTTTGGTTATAAAGTAGGTTTATTATTTCTATGTTCATGCAGTAACGTAATTGGATGCTGGCATAGAAATAGGCAACCGCAGCACCTGTCTCACACAACCAGAAGAAAATGTCCGCATTCTAACTCGCTTTAAAATTATACCTATCTTTGCTAACATCCACATGGTTTCATTGGACTATTTTGTAACATCTATTTTCAGACTATCAAGCTTGTATCGGGGTCACTCATATTCAAACTGGTGTGACTTTGTTATGTACCTAATAGTGGCCTGGCTTGTTTAAATCGAGTAACCATTGTGTTAATTGTATTGGCTCTGCAGTTTTCCGTTTCACATTGAAATTATTCCCTGTCAAGATGTGTGTGGGTCGATGTTTTACGTTTTGTGCTCCCGTGAGCAGAGGCGAAGTGTGCAAAATGAGATACAGTATTGGCCTAGATACGCAAGTTGCGTAAAGGACCGTAGACTTGAACTCATTTGTGCTTCTGCTGACACAGTTTTCAGGGTAGGTACGTGAGTATCTACTTATAATTTGGTAAATATTTACTTCCGACGACATTCATTTGTCTAAAGCGCTCGCTGCTAGGTAGAACGTGATTAAAACGATGACCTCAATCATGTCATTATTTTTCTTACAAGTATTAAATCCATAACATTGAGTTATTCTAAAACCAATGTTGCAAATTTTTTTAAACGTTTATAAACAAAGTAAGATCAATTTATTTATATAGTCATTTATTCCTTGCTTGTCCACAATTTGGCAGTCATACCATGTCGGAGTCTTGCATAATACCCTGAGGCAAAGCTATATTGTGCCTGTCGGTTGCAACACCATAACTTTCTCCATCTGACATATATCCACACTGGTTTTCGACTGACCCCGAAAGTTGAACTTTAAGCTGGATGTACCATTGGATTCGCATCGCCAGATTTTATGCTTTCTTATTATGACAGAAACTTTTCCAATCAAAGTTTTTTTTAGTACATAATTTCTATTTGCCTTAGAATGCTAACTCGTGTAACAATTTATTATTTGTTCTTGAAAGTAGACTAAGGGTTCCTAGTGGTCATTATTATTTTCTTCCACCCCATCTCACCATTAGGCGAAGGCGCAATTTATTGCGTGAACTTGTAAATTACTGCAATGTTCTCGTTCTCTTTGTTCTCTTGTCTTTAAATTAGGTATATATTTTTAAACTTAGTTATAATTATTTATTTTCGGAAATTAATGGTTTCACATTAATAGGCTTTTAAATTCAAAGATGTTGACCACAAAGCCACTAGCTACTTGTTGAAAGTCTGTGTGTATGTTATATTTACATCAGAACTTGTTCACGTATTGCGTCCTGGCGACCGGGCAACGTTCAGAGCCAGTTTATTTATCGTATTAATGTATACCGCTTGCCATGTCCCTGACTCCAGAAATAAAATGATGCATCTTCTTCTTAACCCGCTAACATGAATATTTCTTTTGAAGTTATAGACACTGCAAAAAGAACGCGGGTCTCCGAGCATTACGCGACTGGCAATCGAACGAAATAAATAAATTAGCATTCTAAAATGCAAAACTAAAAAGTAAAATCTCAATTAACATTTCTATGAGATACGACGTACCTATCTAAAAATGTTATTTGATTTGTAGGTATACCGAACCAAAGTATCAATGGGTAGCCAGACATCAAAGCTGGACATTAATTGGAAGGTGATCTGTCTGGGCCGTAGTATTATAATTTGCAGCGGTGTAGGAGAGAAGGGTCGTGCGGTCGTTGAACCCGTAGGGCTCCGTGGAAGTGACGCGTGTGGTGTTCTATCCCGGTGGGGGCGCGGGCGCTGCGACTCGGGGCGGTCGTTGACTCCCTCCGGGGCGCGCTTTGTATGCACCCCAGATTGATTTTTACTCTAACAGTCGCATACGATTTCAAAAATCAATTCGGTAAACCGAAAATACGTGACAATCGATTTGTTCAATCGTTGAATAGAAACGAACCGTTTATTCGGTTTGTCTCGATCGAAAAGGCGAGCAGCAAGCATTGTCATCGGCGTAGTGTCCGGTGCGGTAGTGGTCGAGCTTGTTTCGCACGTGGCCGCTGCAGTGGGTTGTCGACCCGCGGCCTTGAATCCAGCCCCGCGACCCAACCACTCACCGAATCTGTATGTACCTTTATGCTGACGGACACAACAAACGCAAAGATTTTGGTTAAGAATCGGTATTAAAACGATTTTTAGCTAGTGAAACATTCCAATTTTGGTTACATTTTGTCACAGAAAGTTAACTTAGATTCTTGGACTAAATCCAATTTCGTGAACGAAGTATAAAAAACTCGATCATTATCGCGGCCCGGCGATTGTTTGTAAATATTCCAATATAACGACAGGTTCTTGGTAAGTCGACAAACGCTCAGGACGCGAGGACTGGAGTCAAGGAAGGTCACGCATCGGAATAACAAATCTTGTTGGTAGCGGTAACTGCGCGTGCGCCTTTCACACTGTTATTGTTTCCGTTGGCATCACTAAGACACGCTGAAATTAATAAAGATGAATCAGATCATTTGCATTTTTTATAGAAATTTGTAATTTTTTTAGTTACCTAATATAACATACCGTTACCGCACTAAGTTCCCATTTGATCATTCGATGAGTGATTCTTAAAGTATTTCAAAACAAAACATGTACTTACAGTGTTGAGTGAAACGACACTAGACATGACCCTTTTTAAAAGAACACTTGTTGATAAATCTGAAAAAAAATCATGTGCCTTGTCTGTCTGTCTCATTATTATTTATTTATCTACCTGCGTCGCAGCTGCGCTTGAACCTTTCTTGTATTTAAAGACGAACACAGTTCCTCTCGATAAAACCAGTTGTGTTAAAAGAAGAATAATTTATTGCATATAAAACATGCAAAAAGTTATATGAAAGTAGGGTAACTACTCAGTTTTCAGATATGTCATATTTATAGTTAATCTCAAAAATAAAAAAACGCAACAAACAATTGTTATCTTCCACATGGCTGCGTTATCTTGCTGAGAAGGTTGGTAATTTATTTGTCGCTACGCTGCCCAACATCTATAAATCTTAATTCAGTGTAAGCAAATAGGTATTTCGAGAGTCAAATATGCAGGTAACGCCCCAAAGTGTAGGCTCGAGCTGCCACAATATGCGTCGGTTTATAAATAAAGCGTTGATTTCCAATTCATATTGGAGTAGCGGTCACACACGCTGCCGAACCGGACATAGCGATCACATAGGTCGTTCACCACACCCTCTCTCGCTCCCACGATTCAAGGGACCATAAAAAAATACTGCAAAACAAACGAAAGTGGCCCTAACCTTCTCTAAACAAAATCATATAACTTGCTTACACGAAGGTTTCATATTTAGGTTATAAGGTCACGCTGCATAATAAAGACAAAGGCGACCTTGTTTTTGCTGCGATGTTCTTACCTAATACCGATAGCGACATGCAGCTCGTGTAGCAGTTACTTAACGGAATTGGCTTATCGATACAACGAGGTAAATTATAGGTATAATACACTACATATTTTTTACCTAGATTTGCTGTTATACTTTAATGCAGGTAATGGGGCAGCCTACAAGCTATTGGTTCGCTTGTAGGTGGGTGGTACCCACGCATGATAAGAGTCGTGCAGTAGAGTGCAGTTTTTTTATCCATACAGTGACTGTCTGTTTATCTTAATTTTATTAAAGCCCAAAAGCCACCTTACTTGGTCTACGCATACCCAAGATTTTTGTTGTTACATGCAACATTTTCATGCCTATAAAAATAGCAATCGCAAAACATTTTATTGAATCACCTTTAGTATTAGCAGTAGTGATGCAATTCGTATTCGCCGAATATCACATAATCGCCGAATATTCGTATTCGCCGAATATGATAACAATATTCGTACAAATAATTTATGTAAAACGGAACGCAACTTTAATTCAGAAATACATTATCAAAACACGCACTGCCAAATTTATTGCCATCTGAAGATCTACTACATTTTTGGCGACAACATGTTCATTTTCCGACACTGAGAAGATTGGCCCAGAAATATTTTTCACTAAAACTGTCTATTGATCGTCTGAAAGACTTTTTAATATACAAACAGAAAAAAGAAATCGTTTAACACCTAATAATTTACGCAAATTGTGTTTTTTGAATAAAAATTTGCCAGTAGTGGCTTTTAATTATAAAATAAAAAAAATAGTTACTTTTCTTAGTTGTTTTAATATATTTGTAACTGTTCGTATTCGCAGAATATTGAAAATGCTATTCGTATTCGTAAAAGTGATATTCGTTGCTAATATCACTAATTAGCAGCCATAGAAACCGCTTCAGAAGAAAAATATATTTCCTAAATTTATTCTAGTTTCAGTCAACCTTAGTTCTGCGCCAGTTTATTTACTTAAAAAAAATGTGTCATGGTCTGTACAAAGCACTAAGTATTTAAGAAGGAAAGAGAAATTTTATTTATACTTAAAATCATTTTGTTACTCTTCAAAATTTAAAGAAGACCAACTTCCGTATTGCAATCCAGGAATAGTCTTGTAGAACAAAAATAAAATATTTTAACTCGTATTTTTTTTCTTTTTTGAAGGTAGGAAGTAATATTAACTGAACCTAATAACGCGACATTCTAACTTTCCGCCTGAAACTCCATAATACGTTAACTTTATACTATATTATTCCACTGATTTCCGTCTTGAATATTTCAGCCAAATCTTTATTTGGGTAAATAGGTACTCAAAGGATTCCCTTTATAAAATCTACTTACCTAATCTAGGTACCTACCACCTGCAATTTTTTACACATAAAATGCTTATAAATCTGCGGCATGTAGATATTAAAAGAGGTGTAGATCTATGGATTTAATTAATATTTGGGATATTATGAAAAACTCCACTCAATAACATTGTCATAAAATATAAAAACAATGAAATTAAACGAAGGATAGGTACAGGAATGAATGGCATTATAAAAACAAAATATTTTGCCAGTACACGCGGCAGCACTTGTAAATTGTTTTTGAAAAAAATCTATGAATTAAACACAAAGAAAAATATATAATATTTTAAATAGCTACTAAAAAACAAAACCCATGCTTCTTTTTTGGTGCTTATGGCAAATTTATTTTTATTCGGTTTAGTAGTTTCGGAGTTAATTGGTTACAAGCTAACAAACAAACCCTTTTTTTTTCTAAACGTTTTCAGTACTATTAAACAGAATAATTTTACACTATACAGCTGCACTTGACTCAACATGATATAGCAATAGATTTTAATGCATGTCATTTATGTCTCATCATAAGCGAGTAGTCGTTTTGTATATTATTGGTTTCATTCTACAAGTTTTTTTAGTATTCAACCAATTGAGTATTTTAAGCAAAGGTTTTACTACTTCCCAAACACTAAATCAATAGTACCCGACTGACTTGGCAACACTCGTGTATCTAGTTTTTTCTGAAAATGTAAACGCTTCAACACATAAAATAAGTTCAATAGATAGAAATAAAAATAAAACCCAAGAAAAATACGAAAAAAATACTCTAAGTTTTCGATTTTTGGAGATCACCTACCTTTTTTTCAAGATAATTTTTGCAAACATATAATATATTTTACCTTATTTCTAAAATAAGTTTATTGCCCATGTAACTATTTTTTTGAAACTTTAATAATTTTACTAAAATTTTTATATAATGATAAATGAGTATATTTTGAAAGCTTTCCTTTACTATTTTTACTTATTTTTTTAAATAATAATGATAAATGAGTATACTTTTATTTGGCTAATCCTATTTTTCATTATAATAAACACATTATGGCAGTTTTTAGTAGAAATCTCTTTTCTTCATATGGCAACATTAATTGTCATTGATTTGACAGCAGCAAGCCAGCTGTGCGCTGTGCGTAGTTGAAAAATAACTCGGAACAAAACTAAAGCGTAATCGTCCTTGATGTGTCATCCATTTTATTAAAATCCACACGTTTAAGCTACGAATTATTCCATAAACTGCTGAAGTTCATCTCGTGTCTACTGTAAAAACTAAATCCCGTTGGTCTCCTAAGTGGGTAGCGTTAATCAGAATGTTTATGTAACTCGGTGATGTTTGAAACAGGGGAGTGTATCTGTGTTGTTCTTTGTTGCAGGTTGGAAGGCAGTGACTAACGAGTATTGAGTGCAGTGTCAGTGTTGTGCAGTGTTTAGTGTAGTGGTAGTTGGTGGTGGTGAATGCAGCGCAAGGGGTGCAGCGCCCGCCCTGGCATGGTGGCGGGCAGCTAGCGCGCGCGGGCGGCCCCCGGAGGCCCCTCACCAGCACCCGCGTGTGTCCCCCAGCGTCGTCTATGGCCGATCAACACATCACACCGTCGTCACACTCTGCACTAACGAGAGAGTCCAGCCGGTGAGTCCCGTCTTGTTCTTACTCAAAAACAATCTAGCTGTATTTAAAAATTTCTTGCTCGTTCGTCATTTCAGTACCCATGGATAATTTATAATGTCCGCATAGGATTATTCTAGGAAGTAATTAAAAAGGAGCGGCCAAAATTCTTGCTAGAAATTCACATTCGACAAACGAATATCATTTTGTGAATGTATTTTTTCTTTTTCAAATTTTTAAACCTTTTTTATTTATGTAACATTATGGAAAGCTTTTTTAGTAATAAGCTTATTAGTTCTGTGATGAGTTCCTTTATATCTGAAAATAATTGTGATCTAAGTATTACTAATATGTTCAATGCTAGCAGTAAAAAGCAAGTTGCTCCTTTAAAAAGGTGAAACCTGATGAATTCTGATGAATTTATGAAAACAATTTGTCTTATTTTGTTTTGCCGATAGATATTAATACTCTAAACACTTTTATAATAATTTCCGAGAAATACCTATTAATTGAGAATTGCAAATTATGAGGAAACTTTAAAATCTATAAATACATATTTTATGTGACAACATGCATTTCATGAGTTTGTTTGTTGTCTTGAATTGTTTATGGCTGATTCATAGTTAAACAAAATGCTTCTCAAGTGACAGGGCCCTTGGGAACAAAAGATATAAATAAGTCACCATTGTGTCTTATAATACCTGCTGCTAATGACAATTCATCAAAAGCAAGCAATTTGAAACTCCTCTAAGTAGGTTCCTGTTACATTGAAATGAGTTATTAGTTACTGCATTAGGTATTTAACTTGATCTATTAGTAATCTATTAATGGAAAGTCAATTTTGTTAATTAATAGTTATTTGTTAGTTTCATTATGCACAACATTTTGTAGCAGAGTATGTTGTCAATCACTTGAGAACAATGTATAGCTTTTTCAAAAAATCAACAAAATAAATTAGTAACTAAGTAGTACAAGAAACAAAGTTTGCTTAAATAAGGCATTTTGAAATTCATACAAAAGCTGAAAACTATTCTGGTTTGTTAATACTAGTGGAGATATTAAGTTGAGAGAAATTAAATAGATAAGTTATTAGATTTATCCAATCATATTTAGGGATAATTATGTTCCATGGATTATCTTATAAAATCCTAGCCATAGATATAAAAAATATGTTTTATTTGACGACCTGTGTGGTGATGGTTCCGGGTTCGTTCCCTGGGTCGGGCCAATTTCGTAAAAATGGTTTTTCGATATTGGCTCGTGTCTGGGTGTAACTAGGTTCTCCCCTAGTCCATTGTGTGGTACCTATAGTACAAGCTTTGCTTAGTTTAGGACCACACAGTTGGTGTGTCAGTCTGGAGATTTATTTTAGATTTATTTATTTATTAAAACACCCTAATAACCTTCCTATATTATAAGAGATGTTAAGAAACTATCTCCAAAATAGCATCAATAGCAAATGAATGAAGTACAACACCCAGTGATCACAGTAATTAAATGAACTTTGAAACATTGGACGGTGAAATATTAAAATTAATAAAAGAGATAATTTGATTAAATGAGTTTCAAAATTATAATAATCATATTTAATAATTCAATACAAGGTATATTTATAAAAACGACAATTCTAATTAACTTTAAATTCTATAAAAACCTTTAAGTATTTTATTTAACTATCTATTTTTATAGGTTATTAAGGATATTTAATGTGGTATAGAAAGGTTTATTTAATTAGGGCTATGTAATTTAAAGTTTTACCGGCTAGTCATTTCACTTTTAAAGATCTATAAGTAGGCTATTAGTTTGTTAAGTGTTTGTGGTGTTGATTGGATGTATGATAATGTTATGGTGGGCAGGTCTTCTCCTAGCAGGGTGGTGGGCGGGCGGTGGTTGCGTGGAGCCGCCCACAGCCGCCGCAGCCGGCGCCCCGCGTCGTCCGCCCGCGCCGCCGAGCCGCGCCGCAGCTCGCGCCTGCTCGCCACGCAGCCGCGCTCCGACTACTCCATCTCGGAGCGCTGGTCGTACGGCGCAGACGTCTACGAGACCCGCTACCACCCGCCGCACGCGCGCGACTCCGCCGCCCGCCACAAGCGCGCCCGGACCGCCTCGTATGACACGACCAAACCGGCCGCCACCAGCGCCGGCGCCGACAACTGCGTCGCCTATTGCACCCGCTCGCGGACCGCTCTTAAGACCAGTGAGAGTGTTTGTGAGCATTTACCGAACAGTTTAAAGACCGAAACAACGACTTTACCGTCCGGTCGGGACGAAACTCCGACCTCAACGCGACAGTTTCATTTTAGTACTACTGAGGGTGGCTTGTTACCGCTCGACGATAGGGATTTCGCTTATTCACCGTTCAGTTCATCGACCGTCACCGAGCTTCTCGACTCTGATTATTCCGTGTACAGCCCGACCGCCAGTCGTCGGAAAGGAAAGAAGAGGAAGCGCTCGTCTCATCGCTCCTTGTCTAACAGAAAAAGACTTCTAAATCTAGAGGAGTGCAGGAAGAAATTTAAGATAGATTCGCACAGCAAAGACGTGCCAGACTCTAGTAGAGAGGCGACCGACAGCAGGAGCACTACATCGGACCTGGAGCGGAGTGACCAACCAATCTCAGAAGCACAATCTTGCTCGTATCCGCTCCGAAATAGACATCGCGAACTCGGGCCACCTACCTCAACCGTTATTAGTGAAAGTTCAGGTAATGATCTCATTTACTAATCACTTACAATTAAAACATTTAATTTCTCTTTCATCACTCATTGATTTATTTATTTATCACTTACCCGGTTTTGCTCCTTCAGAGGAACGGTGAACATTTGCTATCAGCAATTCTAAATTTAGTTCCCAAGCAGAATAAACAATGAGATTTCACATACTGTCATGTATTTAAATTATGCCGAGCACTTAATGCGCTTCTCGTTTTAGCTTATCTATCAGGTGTTATCGTGTATGTATCAAGAGCAGTCATTCAATAGAGATAATGTGCTGAGGCTTGGTGCTAATTATTGTTTGTGTTATTGCAGCGAGTCCGTCTACAAGTGACGTCACACATTCCGAGGAGAGCAAGAGTGTCACCGAAAGCGGCAGGAGCTCATCACCACCTTCTTATAAAGATATTCAAGGTATGTTACACATAAACCGCAATGTATGTTATATTCATTCAATGTTTGTTATCTAACAAGTATGTTTGGTGCAATTTCAGAACCGGGCTCTTCGAAAGCGCACAGCTCGGTCAGTAAACTTCTCATTGTACCGCGTGATTTGCCGTATCTTCGTCAAACTAACGCCAGAAGGGTATGTATTATTAGCGAATGATAACGCGTGCATTGATTGTGTTGTGTGTGAATTAATTAATGGTTGGTTATGTTTGTAGAGTATCGCAGCTGCGACGGGTGCTACCCTGGGGGCTTGCTTGACTCGCGGCGCGGGCTCCACACATCGCCAGAGGCAGGATTCTGCTTCCAAAAGACAGGTACACATTTATCTTACATGCTAGTATTATTCGTCCAATATACTAAAAAGCTGACGAGTATTCTTTCTCAGCGACGCGCCAATACACATTTTTACCAATTTAGAAATTGCAGATAAGAATACAGTTACGGTCCTATCTTTGTTGTAAATCTAATCGAAAACAACAAAATGTGTGTCACTATGTCAAACGCAAATGATTGTCGTGATATTAATTTGGTTTAGTTAGTTCCAGTTAAAGTACGAAAATAGATTTAATATTAAAATAAGTGTGTGAAGTGTTTACGCCAACATAAAACCAACGATGACGCTCGACTTGTATTGAAATGTAGCGTTCGGCTGCAGAAATAACCGACATCCTGCGTCTTACTAGCGATAACACTCGGGTTAAACATATTTCCTGTACACATGCAATTTAAAAATCAATGCGCAGATTGAATTCTTTATCGTGAATTATGAGCATTAGAACTATAGGCAAATGAAGATAACGTTTTCCATGTCTCTTTGATTGTAAACGTTTATTTCAAGAAGCAAGCCATTTTAATTTCTCGGGTTACCATTAAATTTACCTCTTGATTCCTTACTTCTCGATATTTCGGCACTATTGCATGCGCCATGATAACGTGAGGGTTTCTTCAAATAAAAAGTGTCAATTACTGTGTTTCTGTTTTTGAAACTCATCATAACTATTCATTTAAGCATTTATGTAATTGTCAATCGGCCAATTGCCCTTCAGAGCGCCTCAATCGCTAATATTTCAGATAAAATCCAACTGAAGTTATAATTCATTTAACTTCTTATTCGTTAAATATATGTATACCTAAAAATAATGTGGTTTAAGTATATTTTTTCTTTGCCAATCAGTCAGTCAGTCAGTCAGTTTTTACCAATTGAAAGAGCATTGTGCATTGCATTACATTTATTGTGTTACTTATACTGATTTAATACGTGGTATGTTTCTGAAAATTTTCCTTTGACTTTACTCGTGTTTAATAAATTCTAGTAGCTTATTATACACAAATATTAAAGCTTTTTTGTTATTCTTTGACGTCTTACGTGTAAACTATAACCGATCATATCTATAAATTCGTAACTAACTTCTGAAAATGATTCCAAGAAAACTACTGAAGGGTTTTAACTCCATACAAAGTTCTAACATGCACATTGAAAATGTAGAATTAGACTAGCATTGCAACTGCAAATTTACATTCATGCAAATAAGAGACATAGATTAGATCAGTCATACTCTTTGGTACTATTAGCACGTGCCGTCAAAATGTATGACGCAGATGAATGTAAATTCTCTTTTGTAGATATTGTTTGATTCTGAGTGATAACTCTCTAAATTTAACATATTGCTATCATTTACTCGGCAATGTCAGAGCTGCGTAGTCATTTTGGTTCGACCAGCAAATTTAATTTTCGCGCGATTCTTTTTCCAACGCCGTAAAAGATGTTCAGAATATTTCCAGTTCGACTGGTAAATGACTTCATGATCTGCCGTTGTAATGTATATCGTGCGTGTTAGTGTATACGTGTGTGTGTTTGTCCTGCCAGGCGGGCGGGGGCGAGGCCGCGGGGGGCGGGCGGCGCGCGCGGGCTCGAGACATGCCGCAGCCGCAGCCCTCCACCGCACGGCGCGACAAGCGAGGTACGTTACCTTCCCCTCAAGTCAAGTGGCTCTATTCACTCGCTATCGCAAATTTCTACTGCCACTTGACTTGGGGGACTGGTCTGTCATATCTTCGACATATCCTGTCTTTTACGGGGCCTATCTTCATTAACTGCCAAGTTGTATATCTTCTTTATATCTATACTTCATTTAATTGATCTTCTTTCTTCTCTATCTTCTACTTTCCTTATCTCCCAGTAATGTCCTATAATTCCAATGTAATATCTGTTGTCTCCTCTTTCATCTATCTAGGTCTTCTTTTAAATGGTAAAAAGAGATGTGTTTGTTTGTTTGTTATCGATGATAATAACTAGGTAACTACTAAACCGATTTTAAAAAGAAAACATGACAAAGCCTCTACATGATATTTTAATTACCCATGAGTTATGGCTTACTTTTTCACTTATTAATAATTAAAAAATATTTATTATTTAGTTACTTACACCTAAATTATCTTTATTCTTATGCTTCTCAAAATCTGTGTGTTCACGGTTAAAATAATTCCATTTTACTCTGTTGCCGGAATTGTCTTCTGACACAAACGATCGCGCGCGCCAACTCGCCGTCCAATATGGCGATTAGTTATTTGGCAAACCTAACACAAAATAACTACGAGACCTTGGTCAATTCATGCACTTTATTTCCTTTAAAGTTATGTAATCTAAGCTTATAACTCCAGGTGGACATAAATGATAAAAATGAAGGTGAATATGTTTATTAATGGTGTTTTGTGTATTTCAGGAAAAAGCACTCTGGGTTCGTGTGCTAGTACAGGAAGTGTGTCCGGCCGCTCACAACCGCAGCCGCTAACCACGGTATGTATCAATATAATCACTATTTTACTTACATCTATGTACTGCCTCTACAGCAATTTTATAGTGAGATTCCCAAACATTAGCAATCGTACGTCTGTTTTCACGACAATTTCCCTTGATTTAAAAACCCCTGACATATTAAAAAAAAGACTTTGTATACTTGACATGCATTTTACTTATAGAGGCCTACAGATGAATGGGGTTTTAACATTATACAACTTAAAATGCTGTAATGTTTATCATGTTAATTCCATTGCCTTCATACTAAAGTAAGTGGAAATGATTAAAATGATAATATTTGCGTGCAGGGCGCCGTGGCATCTACATCGTCATCGCCGCCCGCCGCCTCGGCCGCGATGCCGGACCAACCAGCTGCAGACAGCAAGCTCAAGGGGAAAGGTCAGTTGCCACTTAGCAGATTGTACTATCATAGTATGTAAAAAAGTGTAAGTTCTATTTTACGTCTTAGCTTTAACAATTGTGCTTCAAGTCTCATTAATTGTGTCTTCTTGTAAAATTTATTTCATGTGTTTGTTATTCTAAACTAGAGTTTAATTTATTTTTGAATCTATTTCAATATTTTTATCAAACCTCAACAATATCATTGATTTGAAACTCGTGTTTTCACTTGTTTTATTACATTTTCAACTTTAGTAACATACTTAACGCGTCCAATGCCACTGTAATTTCGAGCATGAACTAGCGATGCCAACTAAAATACGGTGACCGCGCTAAGCTAAATTTTTTATTTATGCGAATTTTCGCATTCAAAACGCGCTGTGCGCGTTGCCGGCATCTTTACGTATACATACAAAAACGCGCCAGGTGCGTTGTCGGTTGTTCGGTTATTGTCTGTATTCTATGACACCCTCCTATTGTTGATCTCCCAGAGCACGGTTATTTGCTGTATAACTAGTTAGTATGACACCGTCCTGTTGTTCTCCAGAGCACAACTCGCTGGTGGGTCTGCTGGCGGCGTCCCCCGCGGAGGAGTGCGGCGCGGCGGGGGCGGGGGCGGCGGCGGGGGGCGCGTCCGAGTCGTCGTCGGAGGAGGGCGAGGTGGGCCGCCTGCAGGCGCTGCTGGAGGCGCGCGGCCTGCCGCCGCACCTGCTGGGCGCGCTGGGCCCGCGCATGCAGCACCTGCTGCACCGGAGTCACGCGCACACTGAGGGTACGGGCCAAGTGGAGGAAACGTTGGGTGTTGACTCTCAATATAGTGATACCGAAAGCTAACTTCGTATTCGGAATTTCAAATTCCATGTTGAAGTAGCGCCAGATTCGCGTTAAATCATAAATAAAACAAAAATATGCCTATTTTATTACTTACTTTCTTTTATCTAATTAAGTTGTGTCCTGGGGCTTCATGCGCTTTTTCCATGGGTCATGACCCCATTCGTTTGGTAGTTTTTGACAAAGTAACATACACGCACACACTCTCACAAACTGTCGCAAAAAAAAATTAATAATATCAGTTAGCATAAGTTGAAAAAAAACTTCAATTTACTAGTAAGAAACAGCCAATACTATAAACCAGGGTGGCTACTGCCATTTCTAGTTCAGTCGATTCACAAGGCAATAAATATAAATACATAGAACACACTGCACAAAGTATTAATACTCCAAATTGATTTACTATGCTGTTTCATTTAAGTTTTTATTACAAGTAACATACTTGATATACATTTCATAGTTACTGACAGATCGCACTGAGTGTCGTCAGTGAATAGTCGATCTTCGGTCTAAATAAGTTGGCCACCCCTGCTATAAACTAACTAAAACCTCCGTTCGCCAGCTGCCTCCAAGGCCGCGCAACTCCTGGCGGGGCTGCAGGCCACCGGCGACGAGGGCCAGCAGCTGCAGGCGGTGATCGAGATGTGCCAGCTGCTGGTGATGGGCAACGAGGACACGCTGGCCGGCTTCCCCGTGCGCCAGGTCGTGCCCGCGCTCGTCAACCTGCTGGGCCACGAGCACAACTTTGATATGGTGGGTTTACTGGGGTAACAGCTGTAGGTTAGAATCAAATCAAATCAAAATTCTTTTATTCATCATAGAAATGTAACATATACTTAATGAACGTCTATGTTACAAACTTCGACTTTACCTAACCGTAGACCGAGAGAAAAAAGCCGGCGGAAAAAAACTCCCAGCAAACAGTTAGCAACGTGATACTTCACGATGTTCTTCACTGGGTTCAATTCCCAGTTGCACAATGCTCGGAGACCCGCGTTCCTTTTTCAAGTATCTATAACTTGAAAATTAGCAACGTGTGTTGCGTTTTTAGATACTTATTGTTTGTGGTTTAACTTTATTTGTATGTTGAGGATAGCTGTAACGAGAATGTTGCCGTAATACTGCTTGTTGATCTTAACAGACTAGTCAGTCAATATAAAACCGAAAAAAAACTTCGACCTTAACTCAATTATATTTTTAAATCTACCAACCACAATCTCTTGCATTGGTTTGTTTACCTAAACATTCCAAATAATATTACTAATGCCCTAAAAAAACTATACCAAAGCCGCCCAAGTCTTTTTGTGCCCATAACTAGTTTACCACATATTTGTACAAGTGTACCATTCTATTGTCATTCCCCAGATGAACCACGCCTGCCGAGCATTAACCTACATGCTGGAAGCCCTGCCGCGCTCCAGCGGGGCTGTTGCTTTGGCAGTCCCCGCGTTCCTAGACAAGCTGCAGGCCATCACTTGTATGGATGTGGCCGAGCAGAGTCTGACAGCGTTGGATATGCTTTCTAGGAGGCACTCCAAGGCTATATTGCAGGCGGTGAGTACTGGTGTATTTTGTTTATTAGGATTGTTGTATTGATGTAGTTTTAAAGTAAGGGATATGCTATGTTCAAAAACTTAACGTTGAAATAAAAGCATCATTAAAAGTAGTGAAGAAACAATTTAATTTTATTATAAATTGTGAAAATACCTACTTTCCTTATCTGAAGTTGGAGACAAATAAAATACGTATAATAATAGTTAGTTATAGATAAGAAAAAAAAAACCTAATCTGTATATGTAAAAGTTGAATATGTTATGAAAAAACCCACCTCAACAGAAATATTAAGGTTCATTATTGTTATGTTACTTTTTTTCAGGGAGCACAAATTAATGCATTATGTTTTACTAGTGTAACATAGTAGGATATTGTCGCAGCATTTCATAATTATATTTTTTCTTACAGCGCGGTGTATCAGCAGTGTTGACGTACCTGGATTTCTTCTCAATCAACGCTCAGCGCGCGGCTTTGTCTATCACTGCCAATTGTTGCCAGAACCTTACCCCGGACGAGTTCCATTTAGTGAGGGACTCACTGCAGTTGCTGGCAAACAGGTAAAATAGATAAACAAATAAAACAGTTATTAGATGCATAATGCTAGCAAAGCTGTTGCTTTTAAATAAGGAGTCCCAACTGTAAATGACATAAGTTGAAAATATTTTTTTTTATGATATAAAAAAATTTGATTTAAGCTAAACTGACCTTTGTAACTTAAGAATTAACACAATCTCCATACAAAAACCTCTTTTTTATGGGTATAGATGTATAAACAACAAAACTTAATTAATGCATTTAAAAAAAACTTTCTTAATTCCTTATTACGATTGTTTTAGACTGACCCACCAAGACAAGAAATCCGTGGAGTACGTTTGCTCCGCGTTCTCTCGCCTGGTCGATAGCTTCCAGCACGAGCCGGCGCGACTACAGGAGATCGCAACACCGGACCTGTTAACTAATCTGCAGCAACTTGTGAGTTTATACTTCTTTTTGTATTAAAAGTTAGAACCTTAAGTAAAAAAATCAATGCGTCTATAAGATCATAGAAAGATAAATTCTTAACGCAATTGAATTACCTGTTCAAATGGCAATGTCATTACATTGTTATCATTAATCTGACATTTGTGTTAACCGGTAATGTAGATTACCTTTCAACTAAAGTTATTGCTGATAGTCTTCTAAACACAATTCTTCTAGCCTTATTTCCTAGGGCGATGTTGAGATAAAATAAAAGAAGCTGTGTATTCGGAAAGGTAAAAGAAAGAAAGACTGACCAAATTGGCAACACAGATTCAGTAGAAAATGTTCACCGAACTAGCGTGTTGGATTACGGCTCAATCTCTCTCCCTATCCGAGAAGGAGGGCTAGAATAGGCTGTTATTATACTTAGGTCAAATGTTAACCGCAGCGTATTAAAAATTACTGTTTGCCTCGTATGTCCCACTGAATCAGAGCAACAGCTTGGAGTGAATGTGAGAATTAGTCTTCGTGTTAATAATAGCTTTTGCTCATATCTACGTTCTTATTAAACCACATTCCGTGTCAATTTTTGAATACTTTTGCACTTGCCGTCCACATAGATGGCCTGTAACCCACATACTAATGGCGTCGTCGACTTCAATTAGATAATCCCATTTTTTTGGGAAGAATTGCTACGGGCCAAACCTTTGGCGTCTCTTGGCAGTTTACTTGATAAAGAAGCATCTAGATAACGGTGTATCTTGCTACATTAAGTAATTAGTCTATGCCAATAAGCAGTAGAAACGCTAGTACTGTACTACGGCGAGTGATAGTACTACCAAGGTTTTGATTCTGTTGCGTTAACAAAGCTACCAAATTAGAATATGACAAAGTGACCTCTCATGCGTTACTTTGCGGAAATCCATTTCGATGACCCTTTTAGTAATTACTAAAAGTGTCATCGACTTCATACTTGTTTCTTTTTGACTTGAGTTACAAAATCTTAAAATTGTCACCCTTTGCTTAGGATGATTCCGAATAAAGTTAAGACTTTGTCTACGGTTAATATATTAAAGCCTTATATTTAATTGAATCTTATACGGAAATTCAAACTTCAAATTCTTGTGCTAAGCAAGGCATTCTTTTTCGGACTACGATGTTATCGGCCGATTTAAATTTTATTTGTCGTTCGGCGCACGATATGCCAGTGTAACGAATTGGCAGATACTTTTAATCTTAGACAAGAAATAAGGCTTGGCAATAACAACCAGCGGGTCAATTACCGTAATGTTATGTAGTGCTGCTTAATTGCGTTTACGTCTTAACCTCTGAATCCGTATTACCGTAATGACAGGAAAACCTACACGTCACGTTTAAGCGTTAAAAACTTTGCGAATCCTGACGTGCGATAAACGCCACAATGAAATTTTACGGTAATACGAACGGTGTCTTCTGTTTTGCGTTGACTTCACGTGTGCGTCAGCTTCGCGAATGCGTCGAACCTACGTCTTATTACGGTAATTGACCCGCAGAAAGCAGAACGAAACAGAAGGATACATTAGGTTGGCCTGCCTGTACCAAACTGGTTTTCGTTTAAAGATGAACCTTACCAACGTTCAGAAAACTCGTATATTTTTAACAAGTGCGTCCTAATAGAGTTCTTAACTATACAGCCGAGTCTTGGTAGACTACCATAGCTATACTTAAGAACAATAAGTGGTCAGGAAGGCTAAACAAAGATTCGGATATTGTTAAGCAAATAGTCAAATTAAAATTGCAATGATCATGTCACGTCGCCCGAAAACCAGATTCCTGTGTTAAAATGGAGGCTAAGAGAACACAAACGACCAGTTAAAAGACCTCAGATGAGATGGAAGATGACATCGAAAGATTATACCGAAATTGGATACTGGCAGCCCAAAATAGAATAAAGTGGAGAGAGTTTAAAGAGGCCTACACCAAGTTGGTGGATAAGATGATTATATGTTGTTTGATCGTGGAAAAACCGCAGATCTCTTGACGCCATTCTGGTCTTTAATGAAAAACCGTATCGTGTTATTAGTCATCAACTATAACTTTGTTTTTTTTGCCTAACAGTTGGTGGTGCAGCCCCCTCTAGTATCGGGCCCTACGTTCATCACGGTGCTGCGCCTGCTGTGGACGATGTGCTCCATGTGCCCGCAGCTGGCCGTGGCGCTGCACCAGCGGTCCATCGCCGACACCGCGCTCTGTCTGCTCACACACGTGTCTAGACACCACCAGCTGAACGATCAGGTAACTAGAGGGGACCAGTGTTGGTTGGTTGTGTCTGTAGCTGTAGTCGCTAGTGTCGGGTCCCACGTTCATCACGGTGCTGCGCCTGCTGTGGACGATGTGCTCCATGTGCCCGCAGCTGGCCGTGGCGCTGCACCAGCGGTCCATCGCCGACACCGCGCTCTGTCTGCTCACACACGTGTCTAGACACCACCAGCTGAACGATCAGGTAACTAGAGGGGACCAGTGTTGGTTGGTTGTGTCTGTGGCTGTAGTCGCTAGTGTCTGGGCCACGTTCATCACGGTGCTGCGGCTGCTGTGGACGATGTGCTCCATGTGCCCGCAGCTGTGTATCTTATATTGTAAAAAAAAACGAAATATATGATGATTGGAAATAAGAATCTTTACGTCATTAATCTTTCTCTGTACTTTTTTGCTGATCCTTTCTTTCTTCTTCCAGCAGATAGAGCTAGTCCCCCGGTCTCCGCAAGAGTTGTACGAGCTGACCTGCCTAACGGCGGAGTTGCTTCCCCGACTGCCCACGGACGGGATCTTCGCTGTGCAGGCGCATCTCGACAGGAACACCACCACGCAGGCGCCGCACTGGCAGTGGAGGGATGATAGAGGTAACTTAATAATCTTCGCAATCATCTTTAAACAGAACACAGTTTTAAAGATTAATTTACTAACGGCCGACACCAATATTCTACTAACCTTTGACGCCTTGTTATTTGTGTAACTTTGGTAACTATTATACATGATTTTACGTCTCAATAAACTATGGTAGATGGCTGTTGATATGGAAATGACAGAAATACGTCACAAAAAACGAAACTAGCAATTTCCAATTACCAAGGTTTTAACTATAGTAGTATATTGGTTTCGGCCGTAAATGATTAAGTTTAACTAGTGTTCCATGAAAGTCTGTCTTGATAAATCTTCTCGTAAGTCCTAGTATTACCATACTGTGCATTATGCACATAACAAAACATATTTCATGGTAGTTAACGAATGACGAGTTGTTTTCTACTACTAAGTTAAGAATGTAGTTTAGACTCTCTAGAAACTCTTTGAGATCTCTTCGAAACTTATTTCCATCCCACAGGAGTATGGCGCTCGTACTCCTGGGCCGAGAGCCGCGCCCTAGAAGCCGGGGCCGCGGCCGGTGAAGAAGAAGTGTGTCTGACCACTCTAGGCCGGTCTTACACCGTGGAGCTGGCGTCCATGCAACAGCTGAACGACCAGACCGGGACCGCCAGACCGGTGCAGAGGGTCGTGCCCGCGCAGAAACCAGCCCAGCCGGCTAATGCTGCTCCAGGTAGATATAGCAGCTGGAACAGTGATGAATACTAAACGCAGCAACATTATTCAGCAATTTCATTCAAAGCGATTTCGTTCAAGCGTCCCAACACCGATACCTTTCAATGGTATTGATATTCGAGTTAGAGGACACCCACACAGATTTTTTCTAACTTCTTCTAACAGTTTCTTTGAACCCCCACACACTTTTTATCATAGCTTGTTTTTCGGCAGATCTTTTACTCCCTTAAAACTATTATACTCTTTTCCGTAATTGCACTTTAAGCCTGCATTAGCTAATATGTGTCTTGTCTTTTTCAACTTTGTATGACTTTTAGCTTTTGTTACTATTAGGGTTAACGCACATTTTAGTGACTGTAGGATTCTTGAAATGGGGGTTATTCTCTACCCTTCTTGACTATACAGTCTTAAACTAAAAGCCGTAATAACTCTTCAACTGTCATCTTGTTGGGTATCAAATAACAACTCAAACAAATATATCACTTCACAATTATTTAATTCACTCACTTAGACTAACACAAAAAAGAACCAATCTGGTTGATAATTCAAAATCAACTCTTGTCTCCCACCATATTCCTTTTTTTTTAATTCTAATAAATTCAAATCCGTAAATCTGCCCTTCTCCATTTTTCGTTAGTCAAAACCGGATGTTCAATAAATAATATTTTTGAGTTTAATACTGAAAGAAACATTAAATATATGCAAAAGGCAATCAAATATCTATTTTAACTTTTTAAGGCCAAAACATAAAGTAAATCATGATTAAACTAAGCAACCCAACAATCTCTCCACACCCGCGCATAGCCGTGTTCCGAAGCCGTAATAACTCTTCAACCGTCATGTCAACAGACCCGCGCATAGCCGTGATCCGCAGCAACCCGTCCATGGTGCGCGCCATCCTGGCGGTGCTGCACGAGGTGTACTGGTCCTCGGCGGGGCCCGCCGTCCGCTCGCAGGCGCTCCGGGCTATATTGCGGTGTGTTTACTACGCGGATGCCCCGCTGCTACGACGTGCGCTTAAAACTCAAGTAAGTGTCGGTAGCAATAAGTATATACCGGCTGAGTTGAGAACCTTCGTCTGTGGAAGTCGGTTAAAAATAGTTGTGATAATCTATAAGATTAAACCACACTTT
Organism: Emmelina monodactyla; assembly: GCA_916618145.1. Lineage (NCBI taxonomy): Eukaryota > Metazoa > Arthropoda > Insecta > Lepidoptera > Pterophoridae > Emmelina > Emmelina monodactyla. The sequence continues at coordinate 4,222,771 of OU745304.1, read as the reverse complement.
GTAATAATTTACAGTTAATTGTCACCCTAATTAAGCGATGTTAACTCGATTTATTCTCCTTAAAAATGCCGTTTACATAAAACATTACAAAAAGTCCTTACTCTACAAATTACATTTAAGGCGAAGCTTATGGCTAACACATTAAGGCGAAGCACTGCACTAACACTGCACTTAACACCCTCTACACTTAAGAAAAGTTTAGTTTTGAAAGAATCAAAGACATGAATTTGTATGGACGAAACATGACATCATATCGAACTTAAGAAAGTCGGTTCACGTTCATGTTACGTGTTTAGTTATTAATATATTAAAAAAAAATTGAAATCCCAACTTAGCAAGCCATTTGAAATTTAGAAGCTCAAATACCACGGACTATCATCTAATTATCTAACTTATAACAACTATTTTATAACAGACTATTTCACGTTCAAAATGATATCACATACTGACTGAAACCTTCCCCAGGTGATCTCATCGCACATCGCCGGCATGATGGCGTCCTCGGACCTGCGCATCGTGGTGGGCTCTCTCCAGCTGGCAGAGATCCTGATGCAGCGGCTGCCCGAGGAGATGGCCGTGCAGTTCCGCCGCGAGGGCGTGCTGCACCAGGTGGCGCTGCTGGCGGAGAAGACCCGCGAGGACAAGCTGAAGCAGGAGCAGAGTAAAGTGAGTGGATAGAGTTATAGCTATGGTCGTGCAGTTCCGCCGCGAGGGCGTGCTGCACCAGGTGGCGCTGCTGGCGGAGAAGACCCGGGAGGACAAGCTGAAGCAGGAGCAGAGTAAAGTGAGTGGATAGAGTTATAGCTATGGTCGTGCAGTTCCGCCGCGAGGGCGTGCTGCACCAGGTGGCGCTGCTGGCGGAGAAGACCCGGGAGGACAAGCTGAAGCAGGAGCAGAGTAAAGTGAGTGGATAGAGTTATAGCTATGGTCGTGCAGTTCCGCCGCGAGGGCGTGCTGCACCAGGTGGCGCTGCTGGCGGAGAAGACCCGGGAGGACAAGCTGAAGCAGGAGCAGAGTAAAGTGAGTGGATAGAGTTATAGCTATGGTCGTGCAGTTCCGCCGCGAGGGCGTGCTGCACCAGGTGGCGCTGCTGGCGGAGAAGACCCGGGAGGACAAGCTGAAGCAGGAGCAGAGTAAAGTGAGTGGATAGAGTTATAGCTATGGTCGTGCAGTTCCGCCGCGAGGGCGTGCTGCACCAGGTGGCGCTGCTGGCGGAGAAGACCCGGGAGGACAAGCTGAAGCAGGAGCAGAGTAAAGTGAGTGGATAGAGTTATAGCTATGGTCGTGCAGTTCCGCCGCGAGGGCGTGCTGCACCAGGTGGCGCTGCTGGCGGAGAAGACCCGGGAGGACAAGCTGAAGCAGGAGCAGAGTAAAGTGAGTGGATAGAGTTATAGCTATGGTCGTGCAGTTCCGCCGCGAGGGCGTGCTGCACCAGGTGGCGCTGCTGGCGGAGAAGACCCGGGAGGACAAGCTGAAGCAGGAGCAGAGTAAAGTGAGTGGATAGAGTTATAGCTATGGTCGTGCAGTTCCGCCGCGAGGGCGTGCTGCACCAGGTGGCGCTGCTGGCGGAGAAGACCCGGGAGGACAAGCTGAAGCAGGAGCAGAGTAAAGTGAGTGGATAGAGTTATAGCTATGGTCGTGCAGTTCCGCCGCGAGGGCGTGCTGCACCAGGTGGCGCTGCTGGCGGAGAAGACCCGGGAGGACAAGCTGAAGCAGGAGCAGAGTAAAGTGAGTGGATAGAGTTATAGCTATGGTCGTGCAGTTCCGCCGCGAGGGCGTGCTGCACCAGGTGGCGCTGCTGGCGGAGAAGACCCGGGAGGACAAGCTGAAGCAGGAGCAGAGTAAAGTGAGTGGATAGAGTTATAGCTATGGTCGTGCAGTTCCGCCGCGAGGGCGTGCTGCACCAGGTGGCGCTGCTGGCGGAGAAGACCCGGGAGGACAAGCTGAAGCAGGAGCAGAGTAAAGTGAGTGGATAGAGTTATAGCTATGGTCGTGCAGTTCCGCCGCGAGGGCGTGCTGCACCAGGTGGCGCTGCTGGCGGAGAAGACCCGGGAGGACAAGCTGAAGCAGGAGCAGAGTAAAGTGAGTGGATAGAGTTATAGCTATGGTCGTGCAGTTCCGCCGCGAGGGCGTGCTGCACCAGGTGGCGCTGCTGGCGGAGAAGACCCGCGAGGACAAGCTGAAGCAGGAGCAGAGTAAAGTGAGTGGATAGAAGCTATGGTCAAATTGGTTGGAACTGTTTGAATTTTATTGCTGTTGTGAAGAAAATGTACAATTGTATCTGAAAGTAGAACAAAATTTAACTCTGGTTATTTTTGTCGTTGTCATTTATTACGCTTTGGGTTTTTGAATACTGATGAATTTCCTTTATGCTAAGTTCTTATGCTTTTTTGATGCATTTGATATGAGTATAAATAAACTCTGGCATGTTTCCATTGGCAACATAAAAGTATTAATTACTCCTTAATGTTTTAACTGTTGTTTTGGTTTGTTTTGGAGATTGTTTTTGCCACTTGTTTAGAACGCATTTACGTTAAACGCTATTTCTAACTTGTGCTGTGCGAAATACATTATTTTGTATTTTATTTTTAGAGTAATAACTGTTTGTTTTTGCTTATAAATATCAGTTTTAAAATCGAATATTTTGTAACGCAGTTCTTGCTTTTTTTGCATGTGATGAGCAAAGCTCGCATGTTTTAATAGCCGCTTTAAAAAAATATACCAATCGACTGTGTTAACAGTAAATACATATTCATGAACAAACTTACCTTACTGTCAGGCAATACATACAAAATTTACAAGGTTAATCTTATTCATCTTCTCCCTGCATCTCTTTCATCAGTTGACAAGGAGACTTCTTTCTGCTGGAATATATTTAGGCTATTGCTTTTAAGTTTCTATCAAATAATAGCTCAACACAAATACCTACAAATACCTATATTTAACCAGTATTTGTATTCCAGTCTCCGGTGGCAGCATCAGCCCCCTCCAGTGGTAGTGCCTCGCCGCCGGCGTCCACTTCCACCACGACTATGGACAATAAGAACCTAACACTCGCGTTTTCCGCCTCGGGTTCTTTTGTCACTACTATGCTGCGTAAGTTTTAATATTAACAATAGGTTGATGTTTTTGATTAAAAACAAAATTGACTCGGTATACCCTTTGATCGTTTTTACGCTTAAAATTATACTTTTTTTAACGGGTAATACGTATGCGTTCATTAAATACTATTTGATGAATTGATTATAATCCGTACATACAGGGTCTGTCGTAATGAATGGATAACCCGTTACCTACAGTTGATCCGGATATGAGGCTATAAGAAAATGGTGTCTTCTTGCCAGGGTTGTCAACCATAAGAAAATGGCGTAGACTTTTAAACTTTTTTATAAATTTCCCAATTTTATTTATTTATTCTGCTGCCATTTCTTCAAATTTTGATGTATTTGTATAATTCTTTTAGTATTATACTGCTGAAGACGTGTATTATGTAATTTAAATACAATTTTAGGTGTTATCCACGTTGAACATTATCAAAATACTCATTTTAAGAAAAATATTTCCAATTTTTTTTCTTTATGTCAACTTTTGATCATCTCCTGTGGAAAAAAAAAGTATGACGTTATAGCTGCCCATGATCTCAATAAATTGTCTAGTATGTGTAGATTCTTAAAAGGTATAACGATGTGTACTTTACAAGCAACATTAAGTTACAGGAGCGAGAACACTAATCAAGGTCGGAATTTTTATTTTTCATGTTATGTTATAAATGGTTGTAAAACTTCGTCATAATGATTTTATTCTATCAAGATACTTTGCACAAACACTATCGGGCCACTAATAGGATATTCAGAAGAAAACCCGGTTGTTTTTGGGAAAAAAATAACTTTACTTCACGATAATAATGTAATGAAAATGTACAAATGAAAATTGTTGTGCTCTAATAGTTACATGCGACAAACATGTTGCGACAAGTTTATTCGAAATTGAAACGGATTTTAAAAATCGAACAAAGACCGCACTACAAAGAAAAGTGGAAAAAATTAGAAGGAAATCGTCCTTCCACTCTAATGAACATACGGTAATCAGGATGTCGCACATTTGGATATCTTACACGATAAACACTAGCAGCTCTATTGGTGCTGCCATTACGTACACCGTAAATGTAATGCATGTTCGCGTATTCGGCCGGCGTGTACTGTTGCGGCATGATACACAAACTACACAAAAACTTTTCCAAAACAACAAGTTCAATCGATAGCACAACACAATGTCCGTAAATGTGAGCAAAGTCATCAGTATCACCACGTTATCAAGTCCAAATCACAAGGAAAATCATAGTCAAATATTAGAAAGCAGTTACAAATTGACGAAAATAGTGGCCCCGATTCTCAAAACACTCTCTAAAACTAAATTAAAAATATCGCTTTCACTTTCTCATGCTTCGTATTAGAACAAGACAGGTACATTGGTCTCACTAAATTTAGTCCACATCATTGTGAAATTGAACGAAATGCGCTGAGGACTAGTCTAAAATTGCCTTCGCCGTGTCATATTGCACGTGCATTTTAGTTTGACAGGACTAAAATGATTACCTGTCTCTGTCTTATTGATGTGTAAGTGACAGCGATAGTTTTAGTTTAGTTTAGAGAGTGTTTTCAGAATCGGGGCTAATGTGAACAAAAGGACATGCGATGGTCAAAATCACACTGATGTGATGAGTACCCTTTTCTTTGTAATGCCGTTTCAATTTCGGATAAATTTGTCGCAACATGTTTGTCGCATGTAACTATTAGAGCACAACAATTTTCATTTGTACATTTTCATTACATTATTATCGTGAAGTAAAGTTATTTTTTTCCCAAAAACAACCGGGTTTTCTTCTGAATATCCTATTAGTGGCCCGATAGTGTTTGTGCAAAGTATCTTGATAGAATAAAATCATTATGACGAAGTTTTACAACCATTTATAACATAACATGAAAAAAAAAAATCCAACCTTGATTAGTGTTCTCGCTCCTGTAACTTAATGTTGCTTGTAAAGTACACATCGTTATACCTTTTTAGAATCTACACATACTAGACAATTTATTGAGATCATGGGCAGCTATAACGTCATACTTTTTTTTTCCACAGGAGATGATCAAAGGTTGACATAAAGAAAAAAAATTGGAAATATTTTTCTTAAAATGAGTATTTTGATAATGTTCAACGTGGATAACACCTAAAATTGTATTTAAATTACATAATACACGTATTCAGCAGTATAATACTAAAAGAATTATACAAATACATCAAAATTTGAAGAAATGGCAGCAGAATAAATAAAAAAAATTGGGAAATTTATAAAAAAGTTTAAAAGTCTACGCCATTTTCTTATGGTTGACAACCCTGGCAAGAAGACACCATTTTCTTATAGCCTCATATCCGGATCAACTGTAGGTAACGGGTTATCCATTCATTACGACAGACCCTGTATAATAGGTTATATAGCTGTTTAATGGATGTAAAAAATTTGGAGTCTACAAACTCGGGCATATTTGTTTATTGATGTTATTTATCAGTGATTAGCCTTTGTAAATGAATGTTATTTTACAGCAACGGCTAACGACCACAGTGCGTCAGAGCCTGGACAGGCATCGGGGTCTGCACAAGTTTCAACTACAGTTCATAGGTTAGTGAGGCATTGCTGTTTTTTATTTAAACACTATACGCTTTGAAATACGCACTATAATTAAGTTTATTATGTCCACTTATTTCAAAAAGAGTAAAAGATTGTTTAGCATATTATTAATTTGATGGCAAGCCAAGTATTCAAAAATCTAATAATTATAAAAACAATTAAAACCAGTTATAAGGATTAAAGGGAATATAAAGTGGACAAACAGACACTAATAGCGATTTTACATGATGTAGATCGGGCAGCCCCCTGCAGCTGGCGGAGATGTTAAAGCGCAAGCGCGCCATCAAGCGAGCCGGCGCCGGCGCCGCGCGGCCGCGGAGACGCGACGACGCGCCGCCCGCCGCCCGCCACGACCACGAGCCGCCCGGTGGGTAGATGGAATTAGTAGTGGGCACCACTAGGGAACTATCACATGACAAACGTGAACCACCTGCCATTCTACCGCGTAACTAGCGTCGATTTGAACTCGACGTCGAAATCTGTTTTCGACGATACCGACAACATTGGTTTCATAATTTCGTACCGCGCAATTTATAGGGCGTGGCTAAAGCAACCGCCGATAACAGACCGAATGAATAAATGACCGTCGAATAGAGATCCGCCAGTGTTAACAATTTAGCCTATGAAAACAGCCCTACCGCGTAACTAGCGTCGATTTGAACTCGACGTCTACAAGTGTTTTCATAGGCTAAATTGTTGACAATGGCGGGTCTCTAGCCAATGAAAACAGTTGTCGACGTCGAGTTCAAATCGACGCTAGTTACGCGGTAGCCCCCCTGGTATGTGCCGAGAAAGCATGTGCGTTTGCCGCGGCCTAGCGAGGTCCCGACCAATCGAGGATTAATCTTGTGCGGCAGCTTCGTGAGACTGCTCGCTTTGAGAGTACGCAGCTATACAGTTGCAGTGCCAGTATCATCTAAATATACAAACTTTTATATTTATAATATTAGCAGGGTTAAGGTTTGGCTTAGGTAGGCTCTCACAAGCCCAATTGCATCACAAGCATAATGCATTCGCCAAGACCTATCCTTAATCTATGGTAATTTCGCCTACCCAGCCGGCTGCAGCTACGTGGGCCGCGGCGGCGGGGGCGGGGGCGCGGGGCGCGGCGCCTCCAAGGCGTCCATGTTCCTGTCGTCGCTGCACCCGTCGCGCTGGGGCCGCAGCAAGGACACGCCCGCCGCGCACCACCTGCCGCCGCACAACAAGTAAGATACTACACGACACAACTAACGCTTGTGCACTACTAGCACATGAGTAAAGAAACTGAACAGAGACAAAGCTTCTAAAGAGCTAGCTATTTTGGTAGGGTTGGCACAATTGAATAAATTAAAAATATAAATGTACTTTTTATTCAAATTTTTTATTAAAATAGGTTTTTTTTTACAAATTACATACTCTAAATATTTTTTTTTTATTACTTTTGGTTTTTTAATAATTTGTTGTGTCTTTTAATCGAATGATAAATTCTAAATCTAATATAAAGTTTTTTCAAATAAACCACACAGTACAATGTACAACCATATTTACAAAACTTTTTAAATACTAAAACAAAAGTATTACTACGTATTATGTGAGAAACTCGAAAACAAAAACAAAACACGCACAACGTTCGAGCGTCGCGTCACGCCTGCACGCCCTGAGATTGACCACTGGCTGATCTAGTTTGAAGCGGTTTCGGCTCATACGTGACAAGCGGCCAGTGGTCACGCACACACACGCGTTGCACTTGTAGTGATGTACCTGTCACAGCGCATTCGTATGTAGCTTTGTCTCTGTTCAGTTTCTTTACTCATGTGCTACTAGCGACCCGCCCACGCTTCGCAATGGTGTAATTTTGGCAGACTTGCTCACGAATCATTGATTTTTGGCTAATTTAAAAAAACGTTTTCCGATTGTACTTTGTTTACAAATTTAAATGAAAAAAAATACCTAAAAGATGGTGAAAACCGCATTTAGCCGGAACCGGAGTTAGCGGCCAAACATAAAAACAGACAGAATTAGCGATTTGGATTTATACTATGTAATGATTCACACTGAGGACACAGTTCACGGTTGACAGTTCGTACCGAGTATTCTCTGCCGCGGTTTATAATCTCTACTTATATGCTCCTCCGAATGCCGTCAACATGCTTCTCGTCATTCGATATGAAACTCGCGAGGTAACGCGAGCTTTCCAGAAACATCTGCGCCTGCTACGCGCGGCGTTGTTGGCTAAGGTGTAAAAATACTATGTTTTGTGCCTTCGATAGGCATTGTAAAAGTCCCCAAATTGATTTAAAAGTGCAAAAAAACTGTACACTAGCTCGTTCGCAACTTATGAAACAGTTATTATGCTTCTTATAAACGGTTTTTCATTAAAACCCTTAAAAACCGCTTTTGTCACGACCAATAATCATTATCATCATCATCATTATTATTACATAGTATAAATCCAAGTCGCTAATTCTGTCTGTTTGTATATTTGGCCTAAAGTATGTAACGGATTTAAATGCGGTTTTCTCCATATTTAAGGGTATTTATTCATTTAAAATTGTAGATAAAGAAGGTTTAGAAAAGGTTTTTTTAAGTTAGCCAAAATTCAATATTTCGTTGGCAAGTCGGCCAAAATAACACCATTGCGAAGCGTGGGCGGGTCGCTTGTCATGTTATAAGTTTAGATGGTTTAAACACATTGTTTCCGTCGCAGAGAGAAGGTCCGCGAGTGGATCGAGTCGGTGTCCGGGCGGCTGCAGCAGCAGTGGGGCGCTCTCGGCGGCGGCGGCGGCGCGCTGCAGCAGCTGTCCGCGCTGGGCGCCGCGCTGCCGCTGCCGGGCCGCCGCGCGCCCGCGCTGCGCCACCTGCGGGACACGCTGGCGCACCACGACGTGTCGCCCTTCGAGGTCAGTGTGTAGTTGTAGCAACAGGGGCTGCAGCAACAATGGGGAGCTCTCGGCGGCGGCGGCGGCGCGCTGCAGCAGCTGTCCGCGCTGGGCGCCGCGCTGCCGCTGCCGGGCCGCCGCGCGCCCGCGCTGCGCCACCTGCGGGACACGCTGGCGCACCACGACGTGTCGCCCTTCGAGGTCAGTGTGTAGTTGTAGCAACAGGGGCTGCAGCAACAATGGGGAGCTCTCGGCGGCGGCGGCGGCGCGCTGCAGCAGCTGTCCGCGCTGGGCGCCGCGCTGCCGCTGCCGGGCCGCCGCGCGCCCGCGCTGCGCCACCTGCGGGACACGCTGGCGCACCACGACGTGTCGCCCTTCGAGGTCAGTGTGTAGTTGTAGCAACAGGGGCTGCAGCAACAATGGGGAGCTCTCGGCGGCGGCGGCGGCGCGCTGCAGCAGCTGTCCGCGCTGGGCGCCGCGCTGCCGCTGCCGGGCCGCCGCGCGCCCGCGCTGCGCCACCTGCGGGACACGCTGGCGCACCACGACGTGTCGCCCTTCGAGGTAACGCCACGTAGCTGTAGGACGATACTGCTAGTCTCCCCGCACCGTGTTCAACGGAGGACCTGCCCCCCTACCGCGTAACTAGCGTCGATTTGAACTCGACGTCGAAGTCTGTTTTCGATACCGACATCATTGGTTTCATAATTTCGTACCGCGCAATTTAAGGGGCGTGGCTAAAGCAACCGCAGATAACAGGGGGGCTACCGCGTAACTAGCGTCGATTTGAACTCGACGTCGAAAACTGTTTTTATAGGCTAAATTGTTATCTAAATCGAAATAAATCGAATCGAATCGACGAATAAATCGAAATTTAAGGGGCGTTACTAAATAATAGCCGATTACAGACCGAATGAATAAATAACCGTCGAATAGAGACCCGCCAGTGTTAACAATTTAGCCTATGAAAACAGTTGTCGACGTCGAGTTCATATCGACGCTAGTTACGTGGTAGGGGGCCTGATAGCGGCAAACCAGCGGGCTGTTGACGTCGCCAGACACTGGAGGTTGATCGTGTGACACCATTGACACGAAAAGAAAAAGAAGGACGATAGAACTAATAAACAATTGCCAAGTAGCTAGAGAAAGATATAACAAACGTTTGCCACAATAAAAGTGAGCATCAAATGGAACAAAATTATTAGAATCACCATTTACGATGTTATTGTTGTGCAATATTTTTTAAGTTGTCAAATAATGTCAAATAATAATAAGTATTAGTCTGTGGGCGCCCACGAGGTTCACTTCTAAAGAAACGTGTCAACGGCAGCTACAGTGATAACGTATTTCTCGATGACCTATTGTGTTGACAGAATTTTTTGCTTAATAACTATCAGAGCAGTCAATCTACCGTTGTAGTTGCATCTAAAGTTGCAGAAATTCGCAACTTTCATCTTTATGCAGATTTTTAAGCTGATTATACCCTCTTTTGTAAGTTAAAAGATTCGTTTTTGTTTAATCAATCACAGACCAAATTCAATGTCAACTTTAAACCTTGTCACTATTAAACTTAACAACTTCTGTTTTCTTGCACCTCTAGTTGAACCACTCGGGAGTCATAGAGGCTTTACTCCAGTTCCTGACTGGGGAGGAGGGAGACAGCACTACAGGAGAGAACGAGACGGAAACTCCTCCGCGTGAAGAGGACGTTGTGAACTGTGAACAGAGGCTGCGGCTGTTTCTCAATGTCTTCGCCGATATGCCTTTAGAGCCTGAGTAAGTTTACTGTTTTATACGTTGAGAATTTCAGAGTTTGCAGCATTAGATAATTGAATTGACTTTCAATTTGTTCAATATACTTAATCAATAAATATAAATAAATCCGAATGTTAAAGAACCTTGTATAAATACATAAAAAATACAATAACTTCATTACTTACGACTTGAACTTTAATCACCAATCAATTTAACAAAACAAAAGCACTTTCTTAGTATATTTCAGCGTATTATAATGCACTAGTTTCTACTTATTATGGTACTAAAGACAATTTCACTAAATAACTAAATACACGCCAGGAATCATGATAGATTTAAGGAGCATGTGGTACGAGGTGGCGTGACGTTAATCATGACAGTTTATTATACATATAGAGTAGACATCCTGCTTTTAAAATTCCTTAATTTCCTCGCGTATTTGTTTAAACCGAGTCTTTCTTTTATCTTGCTTATCCTTGTTATTTATTTTACTTATAATATTATTAAATACTTACACTTAAATGTCTGTCTGTCTGTATATATGTTCCTCTTTCAAATCGAAACGGCTGAACCGATTTAAACGAATTTTGGAATATACACAGTTCAACAGCCTCGGAAGAAAATAGGCTACTTTTTACCGCGATAATTAGTTCATTCCTACGGGAAGAAACACTTTTATCACAGACGTAGTTCCTACTTGTTATAAGTCTGCTCGTATTGCCAACTGCGTACTAACCCCGCTGTGTCCGCGCGTAGTGGCGGCGCGACGTGGGACGAGTCGTGCTCGCTGGAGGCGGGCGCGTGCGCGCCGCTGTCGCTGCTGGTGGGCAAGGTGAACGCGTGCGTGTCGCACCTGGAGCAGTTCCCCGTGCGCGTGCACGACCTGCCGCAGCGCGCGCACTCCTCCGCGCTCAACACGCTCAACACGCACCAGCTCATGGTGAGTTACCCACGATACACTCCCACACGAAATATACTGATCAACGTTGATATCCCACAGACACCTACATCGCCTTCTATATCACTAACGGTCGGGCTCAATACAATAACTTACTGACCTTTGACGCCTTATTATGTGTGTTTCTATTGTAACCTTTATATATTTTTTGACGTGAAACGTCTTTAATACGAACACAGAACCGTAACGAATTGGTCTATATCATCTAACAATAATAATTGCAAACCGATTTATCGTAGAAACATTAATTTAGTGTCATTATTTAGAGTATATAATCAGCTCGCATTCATTAAAATATTTAAAACAGAGTCAATCTGATTTTCTTCTAATCTTTTACTCTAAAAGCGACTTACTGATAAAGTCGCTTCACGTTAAAACCAAAGGCCGTGTGCACCGATACATCCGTGTTTGTATCAACATTTTGTCCGTCGGAAACCTACATCGCCTTCTGTATTGCTAACGGCCAATCTCAATATTTCTTTAATCTTCGACGCCTAAAATATGTGATACTATTATTACCTTTAGCCATGTTTTTGCGTCTCAGTAAACTATGGTAGATAGCTGTTGATATGAAAATGTCGGAAACATGGGTCGATGTCTTTTCGGACACAAAAAAATTTGGACACTTTGGCCAAATTGTGGATTTTCAGTTTTAATATTATTTTTTACCAAATGTTAATTTTAGTTTTGTTTCAAAAACATATTAACCAGTTACTGTGGTTATAACTACGCCTATATTATGAATGTTGAGACCGACCATTAGTCAATCACAATGAATGAATACACTTTTTAGCATAGACTTTCATATATAATATTGGATATAAGCTAGGTACTGGAAGTGCAGTTTAATATGGCAGCTACATATCTTTGTCTTTACGGTTTCGCCCAAAGCTAGCGTTCCTTATTAGAACTAAGAATTTTGAAATCTGCACATATACCTATTCGTATAATACCTATAATCTGTATGTTTTTTTTTTTTACAGTGTGATCTCAAACGTCATCCGACGTGCACCAACCTCAAGCAATGGAAAGGTGGTGTCGTGCGGATAGACCCCTTAGCATTAGTTCAAGCAATAGAAAGGTAAACAGACTTGATTTTATTATGTTAGTTTTGAGAAACGGTTATTATGAACTTTTACAGTTTTCAGTATTGTCAGTTTAGACTTGTTCTGCATTTTAATATTTTGTAAGAAGTCATATTTTAAATACATTTTTTCTGTTTAGAAGTTTTTTTAGGAAAGCAACTTGCCCTTCGAAATAGGCTACTTTTTACCGCAGGAATATTGTCTCATTCCCACGGGGAAAATATATTTTATTGCAGATCGTAATCGCGGTTACCTACTAGTGTTAAATAAACAAATACCAAAATATCATGTTTATGCCTCCTATGCCTTACTACCGTTATCCCACATCAGTACAGTTGCATGTTCTGTGCCAGGTACCTGGCGGCGCGCGGCTACGCGTCGGCGCGCCCGCGCGAGGGCGCCGCGGCCGCGCACTCGGACGACGACGCCGACGACGACGACGACGTCGACGACGCGCTCGCCGCGCCCGTGCACACCACCGAGTATGTCGTAGTCACTGTTGTCAATGTTTATTTAAGTTGGAGATTTTTTTATGCCGCCATATGCAAAGACTTATATAACAAAAAAGGCATAAATTAAATTATCATTTACGCTCGTCACTCCGTTCCTCGCTAACTATTTATCGGCTTCAAGAGTACTGAAGTTGAAATTATAAAATTAGAATGACGTAAAATCTTAACATTCAATTACTTTTTTACAAGTTTTTTTTTGAATTGAAATTAAAAACATTACTACAAAAAAATTGTATAGTTTCAATCCGAAATTATGCCAGAAATAACCTATTGAATTAGCTATCTTCTATCACTTCACCAAAACCAAAATCTAAAGTTTTTGATTATACCAATTAAGTGATATTCTTATACTAAAATGTTTGTTTTCGCCCACAGCACGGATCATAAGTTAGAGTTCCTGATCGGCGACAAGGTGCTGCCGTACAACATGACGGTGTACCAGGCTGTCAGACAGTACTCAGAACAAACTGACACGGACACCGACACGGAAACTCCACTGGGTGAGTCTACACGATAAAAACATAGAGTAGGACCTTAACAACAAACTCATAAATAGAATATAGACACCAATTTGCCAAGCCGACAGCGTGCCGCTTACATATTTCACGATTTACATATCTAGCATAGTATAGCTAATTTTAACATAGAAATTTTGCGATATATTTCATATAATTATGCCTTTTGCACTACAATATACAACTACAGTAACTATCGCTAATAACTGATAACTTCTTTTAACAAAGCACGATCAGCAATACCTTTGTATATTATACTATAGACTAGTTCGCAATATATTGTTGAAATAAATTACCTTTATTACTATTCGTTTTAAAACTGTGTCTTAGCACAAAATTTTCTTCATACACTTTTTGCTCTACGCCATAACAAGTACACAAAACCTTTCTGTTCCACCTCCTTTTTGAATCCATTTCATATGAAATTGTCCCCCGTCCAGCCAACGCGGGCATCTGGGTGCAGACGCACACGATCTACTACCGCGCGGTGGAGGCGGTGGAGCCGCCGCGGCCCGACTCCACGCCCGGGAAGAAGGGCAAGGGCGCGCCCACCAAGCTGTCGTCGCGCCGGAAACCAGACCTGCTGTGGAACGGTAATATACAATACCTGTTAAAACTAGAATTTGTTAAAAAAAGTGTAGGAGATAATTAAAAACTAGCTTATATGTATATTTATTTATTTTTTACACAGCAAACATTTGAATAAGTTATTCAGAAGTTCTGACATTCATATAATTTTTTTTTAAAGACAATTTTTTTAAATATTTACTTCAATTTTGAAGCAGTATAGAAGCGTTTTTAAATATAAGCCTTTTATTCGATTTGTTTTCTTTACAAATAATATTTCTGGCTGAATTCTTATTTTAACTGAAATTAAATAAACGTTATATAAATTCTCGATAACATTTCTAACGGTAATTGAAACTCTTTTCCTAGTTTCGGAAGTTCACAAATTACCAGTAAACATATCTTTACCTCAACGAGTCTCCAGCTCACCTTGTTGGTCGTTTACTGTTTTATGACCATTGTTAAATTTTCCTTTCTCTCCGCAGAGGGCGTGGTGCCGCCCCCCGCCAGCCCCCTCTTCTCCCTGCTGCGGCGGCCCGTCTGCGCCCCCGCCCCCGACGTGCAGGACCCGTGCCTGGCCGCGCTAAGACTGCTTCACGCATTACACGCGATCTCCCGCCACTGGCACTCGCTGTATAGGGAGCTGTGTGTTCCGGACACGGGGCCGCTGTTGCCGCACCACCACTTCATTAATCATAAGGTGAGTGACGGGAGATGGCAGGTGTTGGGGGGAGACGGGATATGTCAGGTGGTGTGTGGAGACGGGAGATGTCAGGGAGTCTACTGGGACTTGACGGTCGTATCGTGCATCTTATCAAAATCGCGAGATTGGTACCGAGACTTACGACTTTTAAAACGATATTTCCTGTCGTTACGATTATCGTCTTAACACCTTACCGGGACTTGTGTCGTCGCCTAGTTGAACTGTCAAGTTTGACAGTTAATTTCGTCAAATTGTCGTGATAGTGCCGGTAAGGCATTCCATCAAGTTCGTTCGTACTTCGGTCGCACGGATACGATTTTGATTGTATAGTCCCGGTAGAACCCCAGGTGTTGTGGGGGAGACGGGAGATATATGGTCTTGCGGGTGAGATGGGATTTTGAAGGTCTTGTGAGTGAGACGGGAATCATGCGTTCTTGCTATAACAAGTATACGTGCGACATAGTAGGGGAGACTATGTAAATATGGATGGATTGTGCGAAAGACGATAGGCGTAGGAAAATAGTGATTGCCGAGTTGATGACTGGAAGAGAAGTGGAAGAGCGAACATGTTGTGCCGACCCTTGTGTACTTTAAGGGGGATAAGGGCAGGAAGATGCTTGATATTTAACTGACAGAAAGGGATCCCTGGCTAATATTTGCTGTGTTATGAGTGGGATTGAACGATGCTTATTTAATAATGTCTAGAGTATAGTAATAGATAGATTAGTTTTATTTTTTATGTTTAATTGTTCCAGCTCGCTGCCAAAGCTAATCGCCAACTACAGGACCCCTTAGTTATAATGACTGGAAATCTGCCGCCATGGCTCAAAAAGATTGCCTACGCTTGGTAAGTCACATTACAAAAACAAAAAAATCTATCGTGTTCAAACCTGTTGACTTACGAAACTAATGTAAATGTTCCCTGCAGCCCCTTCGTGTTCCCGTTCGAGTGCCGGCACCTGCTGTTCTACGTGGTGTCGTTCGACCGCGACCGCGCCCTCCAACGCCTCCTAGAGGCGGGCGGGGAGCGCGCGGGGGGCGCAGACGCCGAGCGCATCGCCCCCCGCCTCGACCGCCGCAAGCGCACCGTCCAGCGACACAACGTTCTGAGGCAGGCCGAGCACGTCATGCACGAGTTCGCGCACTCCAAGGCGCTGCTCGAGATACAGTACGAGAACGAGGTCGGAACCGGCCTCGGACCGACTTTAGAGTTCTACGCGCTGGTCTCGCAGGAGCTGCAGCGCGCGGACCTCGACCTGTGGCACGGCAGCGAGAACTTCAAGCAGAAGCCGTCGTTCGGCGGCGAGATCGTCAAGTCGTCGCCGGCCGTGTCGGACCTGGCGTCGTCAGTGCGTGATGCGTTGAGTCTGGGGGAGGATAGAGAGAAGGTGGCGTACGTGTCGTGGCCGTGCGGGCTGTTCCCGCAGGCGCTGGGCAGGAATGCGCGCGCGTCGCATCTGTCGCGGGTCAAGGCCAAGTTCCGCTTCCTCGGCAAGTTCATGGCCAAAGCTGTTATGGACTCCAGAATGGTGAGTTTTGCTTTTGTTTGTTTCACTTTGATTAACTTGGTGTCTACATCTGGGCGGATGTTTATTGTGTGTGCGTGGCATACGCATTGAATGTACTCGAGTTTTAATGTAGAAGTGTTTTTAAAATGGAAAACTGTAAAAAATAAATTATACCTATGTATATAAAAACTGGCTTCAATCATGAGTCGACGGAGTCCCGCTAGGACTCCTTTTTCTGGGTGGTATCAAAAAAGTAACCTAACTAACCTAAGCTATTGATGTTCTAACCGGCTAAAACTAGGCGTAGCCGCACTTCGGGTATTAGCCGTAACATATACACTAATAAAACTGAGACCAAATCAAAGCTAAAGATTATTCGTTTATCGTCTTGAAACTGACTTTATTTGATAAGTTCTATGATCGCATACGGAGTATTTTCCCCATTGTGAATTTAAAAATATTAACATTTAGATATGTTAAGTTCATAACATTATCTAGTCCTCATAAAATTATGGATTTCGATTATAGTCGATTTTTTTTTACCAACTACTGATCTGATCTAGCCCAGTCCACATTCCTGATCTAGCCCAGTCCAATAGACACATTCCGTTTCGTTAGACTGATATATGAGAGCTCAAAGTCACGGTCAATTTTATTAACGCCTGGGTCTTGTAAAGGGATGTTTCTTTTTACTGGACGAACAAATAGCCACTCCCTTGCTGTGTGGCTTGTAGATGTTTTTTATGTTCCCAACATTCATACCAATTAAAATTATTGTAACCTTATTCTTAGGGCTTATCGTTTTATTGTAGTGTTTGACTATGCCTCGTCATACTTAGTTACTGAACAGTCGTCGTGATACCTGTCTCGCAGGTGGACATCCCGCTGTCGGGCAGCATGTACCGCTGGATGGTGGGCGAGCAGCGCTGGCTGGGGCTGCGCGACGTGGCGCTCGTGGCGCCCGAGCTGAGCCGCTCGCTGCGCCGCCTGCACGCCGCGCTGCGGGCCGCGCAGCACCGCAACCAGCCCGTACGTATTACTAGCGGCCGCCCAAGACTCCGGTCCCCGTGGAATGAGAAGAAGTCAGTTTCCCGTGGGAATGAGAAGAAGTCAGTTTCCCGTGGAATGAGAAGAAGTCAGTTTCCGGTGGGAATGAGTTTTCCCGCGGTAAAAAGTACCCTGTGTGTTATTCTGGTGTATAACCTACATTACTGTAAAGTTTCATCGAAATCGGTCCAGTAGTTTTTACGTGGAAGAGTAACAAACATCTATAAATCCTCACATACTCATAAACTTTCACGTTTATAATATTAGTAGGACTACTCGAAACTGACACATCATACAGACACGCAAACGCAGGGCAGTAACACCGAACTGGTTTGAAACCACGCGCATGAACTAGCTTCTTAGCTAGGCCCGTAGTGTGGTCAGGCAGCGCGGACACGAACGTTTGAAACTACGCGCGCTAGGCTTCCACCTTACTACATTTGATACTTCGCACCCGGACGCCCACTTACACAGATGAAACAAGGAAGAAGGGCCAACTCTCGTTATGAAACAACTACAACAATTTTATTATAATAAAAACTTGACAAAACTACCTGGAAATCGAATAAATTCTAAAACTTTAACCAAAATGCAATTTAACAAGTGGAAGTAAATAGCTAATAGCCTCACCAACTATCCACCATTTTCATTTGGCTACTCACCCTCCAAACACCGTGTATATTAAACTTCTAACACCTATTTCGAAGCGCTTATTCGACATAGAACTCTCTCTTCAGTATTGTCACTTATTACTTCACCTCTAACCTCACCCACCCAGATAACGGCCCTCGAGCTGGACGGCTGCCCCATCGAGGAGCTGGGCCTGGACTTCATCCTGCCCGGCGACGGCTGCACGGAGCTGCGGCGCGGCGGCCGCGACATCCCCGTGACGCCCACCAACCTGAGGCAGTACATACAGCTCGTGCACCACTGGCTGCTGTATGAAGGTAATACATGCACCATTGTAGTCTGGTCTTGAGCGGGAACTTTATATACAGCTCGTGCACCACTGGCTGCTGTATGAAGGTAATACATGGACCATTGTAGTCTGGTCTTGAGCGGGAACTTTATATACAGCTCGTGCACCACTGGCTGCTGTATGAAGGTAATACACCATTGTAGGACCGAGTTATACAGCGTCGGGTCTTGAGCGGGAACTTTATATACAGCTCGTGCACCACTGGCTGCTGTATGAAGGTAATACACCATTGTAGGACCGAAATATACAGCGTCGGGTCTTGAGCGGGAACTTTATATACAGCTCGTGCACCACTGGCTGCTGTATGAAGGTAATAGACCATTGTAGGACAGAGTTATACAGCGTCTTGAGCGGGAACTTTAATATATACAGCTCGTGCACCACTGGCTGCTGTATGAAGGTAATACACCATTGTAGGACCGAAATATACAGCGTCGGGTCTTGAGCGGGAACTTTATATACAGCTCGTGCACCACTGGCTGCTGTATGAAGGTAATACACCATTGTAGGACCGAAATATACAGCGTCGGGTCTTGAGCGGGAACTTTATATACAGCTCGTGCACCACTGGCTGCTGTATGAAGGTAATACACCATTGTAGGACCGAAATATACAGCGTCGGGTCTTGAGCGGGAACTTTATATACAGCTCGTGCACCACTGGCTGCTGTATGAAGGTAATACACCATTGTAGGACCGAGTTGTACAGCGTCGGGTCTTGAGCGGGAACTTTAATATACAGAGCGTCCCGGTACCTCAAGGGAAAGTACCTTAAATATCGTAGATAGGTAATTTTACTGAAAGAAGACTTTATTTTATTTTTTAAACTTAGTTATTCTGCATTTAAAAAAAAACTAAATAATTTAAAAAAAAATACTTAATTTACTTCGGCAGTTTCAGGTATGTTTTTAATTTGATTAAAATGATTGATTTCACGTTGTGCCTTTCTTTTAAGATACTATGTTACTTAAGAAGAATTATTACTTTTTGTCTATTCTTTCGATTGGCATCATAAAAATAGGGGTTAATTTTTTTTTATATTTAAGTGGGTTCGATTCCCAGACGAAGCAAGTATATTTTAGAAATTCTTTAAATGCAGAATTACTAAGTTAAAAAAATTAAATAAAGTCTTCTTTCAGCAAAATATCCTATCTACGATATTTAAGGTACTTTCCCTTGATGTCCCGTAGCCTTGGGACGCCCTGTATACAGCTCGTGCACCACTGGCTGCTGTATGAAGGTACCCACTGTGAACATCTTCTACGGGTGCGTTCTACCGGAATATTCGCAGCGCCTATGTTTCGTTCCACTTAAAAACCGTAGTCGCAATGGTCGCTTCCGTAGGATCATAAATAGCGTTATTTTACATTGACGTTATTTGGCCAGCGTTTGCAGGTAGAACTGTCCCATTTCTTCTGACATGTTCAAGAAATGCGGGATTCGAAAATCATAATATTACAGGAACAAAACATGATAATATTTTTGCTGAGACATTGAGGAAAAGTTTATTTTATATAATGATTCTACTAACTAAATTTTTCCATATATTTTTTTATTGATTTTTTATTTTGCCCAAATGTTCTATTTTATTTGTCGTATGATTTTAACCAAAACTACATAGTTTATATTTTCTATTAACAGGAGTAATTAAACAAATGGAAGCTTTCAAAGAAGGATTTGAATCAGTATTCCCGCTGGAAAACCTCAAAATATTCTACCCTGAAGAGTTGGAGCAAGTGTTCTGTGGAAGCCCTTCAGGTACGTTCCAAATTTTTTGTTGATATTTTAACACTACGATTGTGATGGCAGTTTCTTTACCTCTTTGGCACAATTGTTGACAAAACTATGCAATCAACAACATAGCTTTTTGCTGTGGGTGGTCGTTTGGAATTACGTCATGTTCTCGATTTTTTTTTGGCAAACTGAAGATCAGCAGAACCAAAACTTGTTAAGCAACTTTAGTGGTTCATCCACCTAAGGGTGGAAAAAGCCTTAGGGACGAGATCCCTGCCAGTCTGATCAGATTTTCTGTGTCTTAGTTCATAAATTCAGAGCGATAGAAATACTGATGGGGAAGTAAAAAGTAGAATGAGGATGGATGAAATGGCCATAGGTCCCAGGAATAAGCATGGCAGTAATGTTATAAGGAGGAATGAAGATCTTGCAACAAGAAGAACGTTGGGCATACATAAAATAAAAAGAAAAATAAACGACATGCTTAGGAAATTAGGGAATGCCAAGATAGAGATAAATTACGATAGTTGTGCCGACCCCACTTGCCGTGAGGTAAGGGCAAGGGCATGATGTCTAGCTTCACGCTTTCCTGGTTTCTGTTCGAAGTGGTGAATTTTCACGACTTTAATTCCCGAAATATTTCCGTACTAGTGACCGCCCGCGACTCCGTTCGTGTGGAAGTCGGTTTCCCGCGGGAATGATGTTTTCCCGCGGTAAAAAGTACCCTATGTGTTATTCTGATGTATAACCTATATTACTGCAAAGTTTCATCCAAATCCATCCAGTAGTTTTTACGTGAAAGAGTAACAAACATCCATCCATACATCCATACTCACAAACTTTTACATTTATAATATTAGTAGGATTTTGTTTACATAGTTATGCAATTGGATTGAATTTTTACTTCATTGTGTTAGATTTCTGGCTTTGATAACCTGCGTTTGTGTAGATGAAGGTTACCAAGTATCCTATGTAGACTCACTTTTTTATTTCTCTTTATTGTATTACGGATAGCTGTTCCAGCCCCTGTCTCTTACCCTTCCCTTCATCCCCGCAGGCAGCCGCTCCAGCCGCTGGGACGCGCGGCTGCTGTCGTCGTGCATCCGGCCCGACCACGGCTACACGGCCGCGTCGCGCGCCATCCGCTGGCTCGTGGACATCCTGTGCACCTACACCCGCGACGAGCAGCGGCTGTTCCTGCAGTTCGTCACCGGCAGCCCGCGCCTCCCGGCCGGAGGTATGGATACTAGTATAAGATAGACGATTGTGGACATCCTGTGCACCTACACCCGCGACGAGCAGCGGCTGTTCCTGCAGTTCGTCACCGGCAGCCCGCGCCTCCCGGCCGGAGGTATGGATACTAGTATAAGATAGACGATTGTGGACATCCTGTGCACCTACACCCGCGACGAGCAGCGGCTGTTCCTGCAGTTCGTCACCGGCAGCCCGCGCCTCCCGGCCGGAGGTATGGATACTGATATAAGATAGATGATTGTGGACATCCTGTGCACCTACACCAGAGACGAGCAGCGGCTGTTCCTGCAGTTCGTCACCGGCAGCCCGCGCCTCCCGGCCGGAGGTATGGATACTGATATAAGATAGATGATTGTGGACATCCTGTGCACCTACACCAGGGACGAGCAGCGGCTGTTCCTGCAGTTCGTCACCGGCAGCCCGCGCCTCCCGGCCGGAGGTATGGATACTGATATAAGATAGATGATTGTGGACATCCTGTGCACCTACACCAGGGACGAGCAGCGCCTGTTCCTGCAGTTCGTCACCGGCAGCCCGCGCCTCCCGGCCGGAGGTATGATACTGATATAAGATAGATGATTGTGGACATCCTGTGCACCTACACCAGGGACGAGCAGCGCCTGTTCCTGCAGTTCGTCACCGGCAGCCCGCGCCTCCCGGCCGGAGGTATGGATACTGATATAAGATAGATGATTGTGGACATCCTGTGCACCTACACCAGGGACGAGCAGCGGCTGTTCCTGCAGTTCGTCACCGGCAGCCCGCGCCTCCCGGCCGGAGGTATGGATACTGATATAAGATAGATGATTGTGGACATCCTGTGCACCTACACCAGGGACGAGCAGCGCCTGTTCCTGCAGTTCGTCACCGGCAGCCCGCGCCTCCCGGCCGGAGGTATGGATACTGATATAAGATAGATGATTGTGGACATCCTGTGCACCTACACCCGCGACGAGCAGCGGCTGTTCCTGCAGTTCGTCACCGGCAGCCCGCGGCTCCCGGCCGGAGGTATGATACTAGTATAAGATAGATGATTGTGGACATCCTGTGCACCTACACCCGCGACGAGCAGCGGCTGTTCCTGCAGTTCGTCACCGGCAGCCCGCGGCTCCCGGCCGGAGGTATGGATACTGATATAAGATAGATGATTGTGGACATCCTGTGCACCTACACCAGGGACGAGCAGCGGCTGTTCCTGCAGTTCGTCACCGGCAGCCCGCGGCTCCCGGCCGGAGGTATGATACTAGTATAAGATAGATGATTGTGGACATCCTGTGCACCTACACCAGGGACGAGCAGCGGCTGTTCCTGCAGTTCGTCACCGGCAGCCCGCGCCTCGCGGCCGGAGGTATGGACACTAATATGAGATAGAAGTGCGTGGTAGCCTAGTGGCAACAGGAAAGGTCTACTATACCGAAGGTTCCGGGTTCGATCCCCACTAGGGTGTACCACTAATTTGGTCTTTCAAATTATGCACGCACTAACGGTGAGGGAAAAACATAGTGAGGAAACCCATGATTGGATGATAATCCATCATGTGATCCACCAACCCGCACCGAGCCAGCGTGGTGGATTACGGCTCAAACCCTGTCGCTATCCGAGATGGAGGCCTGTGCTCAACTATGGGGCATATATAGGCTATTTATTTAGATTGTGGACATACTGTGCAGTTCGTCACCGGCAGATAAAGGAGAATGATTTTTTGTACTATTGTGGGTCTGTAATCAGTACAAAAGGTCAGAATGTCAATTGATTGGTATTAATCAGGTTCATTGTCGCCTTAACTTGGACAAGTTAATTATAACAATCATTTGTTAGTAAAAAGCACAGTTGTTATCCGTATTTAAAGTATGCAGGCAAATCCGTTTACATCTTCTTATTAATATTTTTTAACTTACTCTTTTTTGAAGATATTTGTAAGATTAGTCAAAATCAAACTGATGTTATCTCAAGTAGTAAAACATCTACCCTGACTCAACTGGGGCGGATTCCTTACTAGAATAACAATTAATAAACTATTGGTGGTCCAGGTTTCCGCGCGCTGAACCCGCCGCTGACGGTGGTGCGCAAGTCGCTGGAGTCGGCGCTGGACGCGGACGAGTACCTGCCGTCCGTGATGACGTGCGTCAACTACCTGAAGCTGCCCGACTACAGCAGCCCCGACGTGATGCGCGCCAAGCTGCGCCTCGCCGCCTCCGAGGGACAACACTCCTTCCATCTCTCATAAACACTATATACCAGATACATATGTTTATATCGACATTTTTTTCTTTTATAATTTAAATGTGATTGTATATTTTTATCGTTTCACGACTCGGATAGAACATCTCTAAAGCCATCTTGAGTTATAAATAACTATATATTTACTATAAGTATGTTTGAAGGACCATTGAAATATTTACTTGTGAAGTCCTGCAAGTTATAATATAGCATTTATTACCTACCAAACGGTGTATGTTTTCAATAGTTAACATTTAAGTATCATTAATGAGTAAAAGAAGTGCAAAATTTAATATGTAACGATTTCAATAAAACCATGTAAACAATAAATAAGACAATGCTGTAGTTTTCTTTGGTGTCCACTTTCAGAGAGGTAATATCGACGTCATGTATAGTTTAGCCGTGTCCTCCCAATACTGACTAATCATCAGTTCAAATACCTGCAGAAATGTCATTTTGATTATAAAACTGTAGTCTAAAAAATAAAGTTTAGAATAAAGAAAAGCTTTTAAAAAATACTAGCGGGTGAGAATTTATAGCAATCGCATATATCCAATCCATCCCAAGCGGGCGACGACGCCTCCGTTTAGTAGGCACCTACAATGAACCAATGTTTCATGTCGTACACGGGACCTACCGCTTAGCGATCTCGTACTGACAAACATATTACTGTCACATGAGTAAAGAAACTGAACAGAGACAAAGCTACATACGAATGCGCTGTGACAGGTACATCACTACAAGTGCAACGCGTGTGTGTGCGTGACCACTGGCCGCTTGTCACGTATGAGCCGAAACCGCTTCAAACTAGATCAGCCAGACTCAGCCAGTGGTCAATCTCAGGGCGTGCAGGCGTGACGCGACGCTCGAACGTTGTGCGTGTTTTGTTTTTGTTTTCGACAATTTTATTGAATTTGTTGAATTGCTTGAGCAAAAATTTCGCGAATATTTTGATCTTCATATTAAAAATGTTAATATTGGTAATGACATATTAGCACGTTTGCAAGATTGTACATTTCATATGCCATGTGAGTGTTTCCCATTGGTTTATTTGAAAAAACTTTATATTAGATTTAGAATTTATCATTCGATTAAAAGACACAACAAATTATTAAAAACCAAAAGTAATAAAAAAAAATATTTAGAGTATGTAATTTGTAAAAAAAAACCTATTTTAATAAAAAAATTGAAAAAAAAGTACATTTATATTTTTAATTTATTCAATTGTGCCAACCCTACCAAAATAGGTATAAATTTTGCTAGCTCTACGTAGTGATTAAATTCTCTTTGGCTCTTTAGAAGCTTTGTCTCTGTTCAGTTTCTTTACTCATGTGTTACTGTTTCTGTTCTCGTTTTCTCATATTACGTTGCCTATTAAAGGTTGAACTTTAATCCATTCAAACTATTGATATGTAGGAATCTTAAATTGAATAAAAAATCTTTATTTTATTAACTTGTTTGATGTCTACATAAATAGATTTTTTCCTATCTCCTCTTTCGGTTAACACTCATACTAACACAAAGTTCAGCTTAGGCCCTCTGAACTACACTAGTATTGGAAATTTGAACCAATATTGCTATTAATTTAAGGGTTTTAAGTTTTCGATAGATCAATTTTATGATAAAATTCAATGACAAAACAAAATAAACCTCTACTTGTTAAATTTAGGATTTTGTATGGTGTGGTAATAAAAAATAATAGTAAGTTTTTAAAATGTATTCACTTGACACACTTGGAATAGTAACACTGACAATATTTTCATAAATAAATACATCTACATACATTTCATAACTACATTCTTCTTTAATTCTACCCTTCTAATATGGGGGTCATTTAAACTTTAACAACATTTTACCTATTTCATGAAATTGATAGCCAAAGAAAGATTACACAATGTTTAATTATGAAAATGAGGAATCAAGTCACAAAGGATATAATGGAATACTTATATCTACATGTTGTGCTTCATTATATAAAAACACTAAATAAAATAAAGGTACCTAACTAAATACCTTTTGAAGCAAAATTAACATGTTCAAAATGTACAGAAAACACTTAAGTTATTGACCCTTGTAAATAAAACTCAGTGTAAGTGGAGGTAAATTTTACATTTTGAATAAAAGTATTTTGCTCTAAAAGGATAAATCTAGTTAAAATTATCACATGCTTAAAAAAACAATTTAAAATTGAATCTTAAAGTACCATTGCAGTCCAGCCTAAGATGAGACAAACTCCGCCCATGGGAGTAAGTCTGCGGAAAGAGTGATCACCAGTGAATGCGTGGTAGTAACAAGTACCACAGAACAATCCCATACCCGCAATGAACAGGGAACCCGCCTGAAAGCATATTTAATTAAAGGCCAAACTATTGCACAAAACTTACTTATTACATTAAGCTACACTACTTACCAAGTAAGGTCTTTTGCATAAAGGTACTGTTACAAGGGCTAAAGTGTGCAAGAAGTGAAATCTGTTGGCTGTTTCAAATATTTTCTTCAAGTCTTCCTTGTTATTGGGATCTGGGAATGTTCTGTGGGCTCCCATAGCTCCAAGTACAACAGCTGTTGCTCCACTTATGCCTGCGAGGCGTACGAAGGGCCCGGCTTCTTGTGCTAACTCCCATAGAGGCATTTTTATGATTACAGGAGCGGGAGCCAGACTTGAAGAAGATTTAGGTTTAAAAATACCCTATAAACAAAACGTTCGAGATTAAAGCGGAGATATTGACAGTCATTGTATTACGTCACAAAAACAATTTTATCGCAAAAAATATTATTATAGATATACACATCTTTGTAATTAAATGGACGACTTACTATTTGTCGCAATAAATTCATTGTTCCATCCGCCACCGTATTTAACATGAGAACTTCCCCTATATTTACCATACCTTATCCCGTATGTAGCTTTTTTATTTTCTTAAATTGAATCACACGAATTATATATGGTAGTTAGATTTTACAAATCATAAATATTCTTCGTAAATTATGTTTCTCCTTTCATGGATTTTACCAAAGACTATATAAGCTGTAGGAAAGGAGGCGGAAGTAAGGAGTCGACCTAGAGTAATGATGAGACGGTTAGAATTACCAACCTAACATTTTTTTTGTTAAGTTGGTGCCACTTATTTCTCTCTTGCCTTATAAAATTTTAGATAGGAATATGCAAAATGACAGAAAAAGTACAATGCTTTTCTAGTTTACTTACGAGTGGAAAAAGTAAGTACCGAGATCAAACATTTTTTTTTTATTGAATTGCATTGAACAAAATTATTTAAGCCAAAGTTTTAAAGCCGAAAGCCGCCTTGTCCTTCTTCGTCTTCTCTTCCTTCAACCACGTCTTTTGAGGTTGTCCCAAATGTGCTTAATCGGATTTGGATTGGGCTTAGTGCCAGCCATTGTAAAACCCCGTATCCCGGCTTCTTAAGGTACTTTTAGACGGATCTTCTTGCGGTATGGCAACGTGCATTGTCTTTCGCTAACTTTAAGTCGTCTCCTTTCCTAAATATTAATATCTCGTAGGTATCTGCCTATGATAAAATTATTGTTATAACCAATCAATATACCTACGAAGTAACTAAATTTTAAACGCGAAAAACCTCTCACACTACCTTACTCGAACCCACCCTCGATATGGAGCATATCAGTTAGGTACCCTGTATCAGTAGGCATGCTTCCCTGGCAAGAATTAGGAACTGTCAAAACGGTCTGGCTGATTAATAAATAAATAAATATCTAAATTTGCTTCTATACTATTACTTAAGTACCTACATCTGCAATTAAAGTACAAGTAAAATATATATATTTTTTTGCCGAGGTAAAGATGACTCAAACTTCTTAATGATCCATTCGTAGGTACACGTTTTTTAGGAGAAGTGGCTACAAATGAAAAGCACTTTACACACATATTTTTTATTTTTAAAGTAAAAAAGACACATACCTACTTATTCTCACTCACAAAATCTTAAGAAAATCATTATTTTAGACCTACATACCTAAAATCTAAGTGTTGTTTAGTTTTACATGGTACAATAGTATAGTGGGGAGATTCTTAAATAATGTGAAATTTACCATTTGCAAATTTACATTAAGGCCAAGATAAGTCCTCAAACAAAGTATCTACTGCTACTTCCCTTTCAGTCTGTTTGTTTTAATTTCAAATAGGTATCCACGCTGCTGGTAGTTAATTATAAGTGAAGAAGAACCCTTATGGTTCATTAACTCGATCATTTTTGTATAGTTAGCTGGATAACCACATGTTTATTTAAAATGAAGATAGGTCTCTGCTTAGATAAAATAAATAATTATGAATTAAGAATGTTATCGTGTTTGCTTTACATCGATTTTTGTCTTGGGACAGCAAACACCAGCAAATCTGAAACAAAAATGGAGTATTTGAGTATTTTTACATTTCAGGGTTTATAAACTTCCATTCCCTGTCACTCTTGCTCAAATAAAAGTAATTTAAAAACTCTAAAGATATTTGACATCAATCAACTTTGTGAAGTCAGAGCTTAATGTTTTACATAGGTATTGAAATACAATGTCACTGATTTTGAAAACAGTTAAAAAACTAAACTTCAAAAAAGGGATACATTTGTCTTAATTATTATATTTATTATAAGTATTGTATTATTATAAATCTTCATGAGTCCATGACATTCTTCGAGGACCAGTCAACTTGCTTTCCCTGAACTTTCTCATATTGCACACTGTATATTAATGTTGAATAAGAGATAACTAACAATTTGAGTTTAAACAGATAACTTACAAACGGATTTGATTAAATTCAACCAAAACATCAACTTCCAGTCAGTTTGTTGAGCAACTTACGAGTACATCCTGTTTATTAATCGTGATTCAAAACTCACCCTTTAACTGAGCAATGTGTTTCTTCGTAATTCTTAAGAGTGAAATCGGCGGCAAGTTCACAGCGTGTTAAATAAACACACTGTCCGGTTTCACCTTCGTGCGTACGCGCACAATCTTCATCTCTTGTTTCTTTGGGAACCTAAAAATTTGTAAATGTAGGTAGTATTTGTTTTCATCAATCAATCAATCATAGTATTTGATTATGCTTTACCTCTGTTTCTGTGTTAAGTTTTAAGCTGACAGTTCCATTAGCGGTATTTACGTCGAGGGTACCGAACGTGTTGTTAATTGCCGGTACTGCCCAACTATAAGACTCTAATTTCCACTGAACAAGAGGATCTGGTAGAGGGGTGGTGGAAATTGTCTGAAAACCACCAGCGTTTCCTGCTGCTAAATAAAAAAAAATATTTAAAAATAAGTGCAGTTAATATTAAAGTAACAAAAATCTGATGTAAGACAATAATTAGTGACAGTATGTTTTTTATTCATTAAAGCCTGTTAAACGGATCAATTATTTATATTTTTTTAAATAGAATGAACGAAATATTTATTTTGATACTATAGGTAACTCACGTTTATGGCTTGAAAGACTTTTTTGATTCGTAAGTCTGGCTATTATGGTTCTCTGTAGAACTGTTTGTCTTCTTAAATAATACGTTATCGTCTGAAGACGCAAAAATTAAAAAATAAACTCAAACCAACCCATGGCACTAGCAGCAGAGGCGAGAGAATAGTCGAGGCTCAACTGTTGCGCCGCAAATAGTGCCGAAGAAGAACTCATTGAATATGCTGGTCGATGCATAAACGAACCTAAGTAAATAACATATAGTATTTTTATTGAGATATTTTTCATTTTAGTTAATAAGCGCAATCGTTCAGAAGTTTTGTTTGTTTAGATTGCAAAAGCTCCTATTGAACGACTGGGGAACGAAATTGTAATTGAAGTTTCAATTTTAGCATCCCGGTTTTATGTTTAAAATGTAGGACAATATTTTGTTAAGTTAAAACTGCGACTGAACTGCGATTCGATATTATTACCGTATTGTGGTTGTAGAAACTGTGGTCTAAAAGCGGCTCTAAGGGCCAAACCTCCAGATCCGCTATGGTATCCTGTGAAACAATTAGTTGAATGGAGACAATCTCGATGTTGAAGTGAGATAGATATTGAGAGAGAAATTGAATAATTAAGTAGATGGCCTACTTAAACAATAAAAAAAAAATATGTACTCTAGCGATACCAAAGCCAATGGTTTGCAATACTGAATGTTCTTATAAAGTCCCATGATACTGGTTATGAAGTTTAATGGACAAGCTAAAGTAGTGACCGATGAGGAAAAACCGTAACTATTTACGTTGAAATAACTTCCACGTTACGACCTATAAAATGAAAATCCAAGAACGTATTTTCTTCTTTTTGTTACTTGGCTACTTACATTATGGGCTATACCTAAAATTCTATCTTCAAACAGCTTCTCAAAATCTTAAGAGACGCTCCAGTATTTAGCTTTTAGTTAACTAAAACCAAACTGCTCGCGTGATAAAGTTGCGTTTTCACGGTTGCGGCACTTGAGCAAATAGTTTCTTGAAATAACACCAAAATATGGCAATGCGCATAAAGTAACTAATAAAGACAATAGGCAAACGACCAACAATAAACACGCTGTCACTAATTACGTCGTGAAATACCGCTTCAACGGACCGAAAGTAGTAGTAGCAACTTTTTCGAGGCCTGCATAATCAACTTCTTCTTCGACAGCAATCAAAGCTAGATCATCTCCGTAGTCCGCCACTGGTGAAGGTGCTGCTGGAAAACCAGATGGCCGATACGCTGCTACGTGATCCCGAAATTACAGAACATATTATATAATCAACCACCACCACCACTATCATTCAGTAACAAAATATAAATTGCAGGTGCAGCAAGTGCTAAAAGGTTTAGCTGATTATTTGGAATACCAAAACAATTGTGTACACAATTACTTACAACATTCATTCAAGGTTTATTTTAGATGATTATTATTTATACAGGGTGTCCAGGAAACAATGGATAAGCTCTGAAGGGCTAATAGTAGAACTAAAGGCAAGCCTAAAAAATAATTGATAAAAAGTATAACCCTTACACTGCTAGAAATATGGCGCTTTAAAAAAAAACTTCATATTTTTTTGACTGTGTTCATATTTTTACTCGTAACGAGGTCAAATCACTTAATAACATCATTATTTCTGTGCTAAAATAATAAATATTAACCGCATCAGTGAATAACTATCAAATAAAATAGCTAACTAAAGTATTTTTCTCAAAAAATAATGTTAAACTTTTGATTTGTGTAAAATTTCTGAAGAAATATTTTTGATGCGCAACTTTGAACAGCTCTGGTGTAAAAAAATTATATGAAAGTAACAGTGACCAATGATTTCAAAATATTCCTGGTTTAATAACGTTTTTAAAAAGATGTAATATGTCGTTATTGTAATGAAAAACGAATGAACTAATGGTATTAGTGTGTAAAATGGGATAATTATTTAGATCTAGCAAAATTAAAAAAATACAATAAAACTAAAGAAATATGATTTTCAATTGACATGAATTGCAAACCCATTGGAATAATTTAGAGTAACTGTTCAAATTGTCTGTCCCCATCCTGATGCAGACCCTGCATCTACGAATAAAGGATCTTCAAAGAAATCAACTTAACAGGAGAAAGTGATCCAAATTTTCTTCATAATGACTTACCCAGTTTATTGATAGACGTGTCCGAAGAGCTTCGCGACACATATTGGCTTCAAAATGAAGGCTGTCTAGCACACTATGCTGTTGCATTATGTGCATACTTGACGAAACCTACCCTAACAGGTAGGTAGGCCGCCTAAACCTAAACGCTTTAGACTTTTTACTGGGGGTATTTTAAGGAAGAGTTTTACCGGCAACCAGTAACTTCATTAGAAGATCTACGAGCTCGTGTTTAGGCCGCTGCAATCAATGATCGACGACACGATTTTTTTGAAGATCCTTTATTCGTAGTTGTAGGGCCTGCATCAGGATGGGGACAGACAGTTTGAACAGTTGCTCTTAATTATTCTAATGTTTTTGCAATTAATATCAGTTGAAAATCATATTACTTTAGTTTTATTGTATTTTTATAATTTTGCTAGAACTAAATAATTATCCCATTTTACACACTAATACCATTAGTTCAATCTTTTTTCATTACAATAACGACATATTACATCTTTTTAAAAACGTTATTAAACCAGGAATATTTTGAAATCTTTGGTCACTGTTACTTTCATATAATTTTTTTACACCAGAGCTGTTCAAAGTTGCGCATCAAAAATATTTCTTCAGAAATTTTACACAAATCAAAAGTTTAACATTATTTTTTGAGAAAAATACTTTAGTTAGCTATTTTATTTGATAGTTATTCACTGATGCGGTTAATATTTATTATTTTAGCACAGAAATAATGATGTTATTAAGTGATTTGACCTCGTTACGAGTAAAAATATGAACACAGTCAAAAAAATATGAAGTTTTTTTTTAAAGCGCCATATTTCTAGCAGTGTAAGGGTTATACTTTTTATCAATTATTTTTTAGGCTTGCCTTTAGTTCTACTATTAGCCCTTCAGAGCTTATCCATTGTTTCCTGGACACCCGGTATATTTAATGAAGCGGGCTGGCATTTCTTTAGCCAACCAAAAATTGTTTTTCAATGTTGGTGATTACAACGTAATATAACATCGTCAAACATCTAAGTAGGTACCTACCTACTGAACTTATAAGTAATTCATACGTTCATATTGATTTCATACGGTAGATGAATGTAGCATGCAAACCAATTACGATATCAGTAGCCTTACCACAAGCTCTTAAGTGCGATCATAAGTGTGGTAAGGTCCCCCTCACGGAACAGAGAAGTAGATGGAAGTGTGAAGTAGGCGGGGCACGCGTTCCACTAGTAAGCGGAGGCTCGCAAACCTATACCTCAGTCGTAGCTGTCTTATTGTCGTGTTCGGTTGTGTTTTGCTGTGATCGTATTGCGTTTTCTTAATCTAATTCGACTTTATTTTTAAATCAGTAAAGTTCAATTCATATTTGTTCTAATTCTAATGTAACATAAAACATAACAATTGTAAACATGAACTTTATTTGCCCAGAAATAAAGTTCAACTTACATTGTTAAATGTAGGAACGCCACCTATTGTTAAAAAGTTAAATTTTGTGTGAGTCAGAATGGCGGGTGTACCTTAACAGATTCGAGCGAGTTATATATAAAACTTTAGTAGGTACCTAAGATGTACTATTTGGTACCAATTAAAGAAATTGGTGTACCTCCTTAAAAGCAGAGATACCTATAACCAAATGCGAGTACACCCGCCACATTGACTGTAAGAATGGCGGGTGTATCTCCAGTTCTGGGTTATAGACATGTTGGTGAGTTATTTAAAGTATACCAAATTTCTTTACCTTTGGTGTACACAATTTATTTTCGGCAATTTTTTCGCCAAGTTATTGATTTCACCATAATCTCGCCAGGATCATAATTTTTCAACAAAATGGCAAAAAAAAACCTTATCTGGCAACGCTGGCGACACTCTTTCGCTCCCTTGTGTTTAAGTGCTATGGTCCTTCAAATAATCTTTTGAACTTGTAATTTGTAGACCGTTCAGTAATAATATTTAAGAGACATCTTCGTGTACAATAGTATTGTTAAAATACTACAACGCGCACAGATCTACGACAAATTTAATAAGCAGGTACATAGCTATTTTCGTAACTTTGTAGCACTCACCTCTCTTATTAAAATTTTAAATCAAAGTTTATTTATGCCGAAAAACAAAATTTTGCCACCATACTATAAAAAAATCCAAATTTTAATGATATTCGCTTATATTTCATCGACAAGCACTTCATTATAGATAATAAAAAAGTCCCCTTATGTTAGGTTGTTGACGAGGGTAGCGGAGTAAAAGCATATGGACGTTTCACAGCTTTATTTAACGTAACAAATTACATCTCGTAATTAAATTAAAAATGCTCACATGCATGGCGTAGTACGAACCGAACAGAAAAGACATAGACTAGCAAGAGTCGAGGCATAGACCTAAAATATTGGAGTGCCTTGTGTAATGCCATAGAGTAAAATATAACACCTTACTTAAAATACCAGACTTGAGGCCCTGTATTTAGGCGGCATATGTGTAAATGCGTACCGCCGGGAAGAATGTTGGCGACGATAAGCGCGATGTATGTCGCTACAAAGTCTCTAATACCAAAATCTTGGATTCCTTTGGAATCGAGCAATATTGCACTTTGGTGCTCTTTTATGTTAGGTACACCAAAGGTACAGAAAGGAGGATGGGCAAAAATGTATGGGCCGTGGTACCCGCTCCAATAGCTATAACCAATATATTTTTTTAAAGAACATTAAATGTAGAAAAGCGTCTGCTATGGGGCCAGTTCTAATTCACGTTTTGAAAGCAGTAATTCTACTAAGTATTATAAATAAAAATGTACTACAAACTGTTGAGATAACCAGAAAAAGCATAGAATAAGCAAAGGATACAGTTATTAGCTCTTAAACAGCTTTACCACCTCCATCCCCTCTAACCCTTTGTCCTTAATAGAAGGAGAAATAAAACTGGCTCTTCAAATAAAAATCATATTATTGGATACACATTATAAATCACTATCGACTATAATAGCATTGAGGAAGGACGCTGGAGCAGTAAATCCCTCATGCCTCGCGTGACCAAGATACCATACGATTGACACGATATGTGCACAAGTGCCCATCGTACGCCTCCCGGTTAAACATGTGCAATAATGTTGGGCAATATTACTATTTGCCCTATTTATTAATAAATAACAATAGTACATTCTTGAACGCACATGACGCGACTGGATCCTTCCACGCAAAAGCCAGGCATCTTCGTGTATGCCATAGTCTGGCAGATCCTCAACTGCTTGGTCTCTATATGTTTCAATTAAATAGAGACCGTTGGATAAATGCTCGGCGCAGTAGGATCTTGCCAGCTTGAGCTGGTACGTACCGAGCGCTAACAAAACTATGTCTTCCTCCGTCATTCTAGGGAAGTTTTCAATTACGTTGGCTTCGATCCTTTGAAAATCTACTCGTCTTTGATTAAGCCGCTTTCTGTCTACATAGCTGTGTAAAAGATTTGGGGTATCCACACTCTGTCTAATTCTTTCAATAAAGGCATTTGCGTTTACGCTATCCACGATGGGTTGGTGAAAGTGGTTGGTCATAGCTGCGGCAATTCTAAAATCAGTAAACATGTTTGGCAGGGACTTATTAAAATATTTTTGCCGCAAGAGCTTAAAATCAACTTGGACAAGCTCTAAAACTGTTTAAAAATAAAAGCATGGACAGGAATGTATAAAATGTTACACGTACGATTTTTTTTACATTAGTAACATTGATGTATGATTATCTCTAAACGCAACCAGATCTGAGAGTGGTGCCCGTAGTAAAAATTATAAGTCTTGATAAGACCTTTCAAATGACACTATAAGCTTATCTATTGGAGCCGGGTACCAATCTGCCCATCCTCCTTTGGTATGATTTAAATAACTTACCAACATGTCTATAACCGAGAACTGGAGATACACCCGCCATTCTGACAGTTAATGTGGCGGGTGTACTCGCATTTAGTTATATATCTGCTCTTAAGGAGGTACACCAATTTCTTTGATGGGTACCAAATAGTACATTATAGGTACTAAGTTTGACATATGACTCGTTCAAATCTGTTAAGGTACACCCGCCATTCTGACTCTCACAGAATTTTTTGTATGTCAAAGCGAACGTGAAGTAAGTTGCGGAAGGTCGTAAATACATTATGGGTTTTAGTAAAGTAAGCTCTATTCATCACTGACAAGGTGTGTTTTTGCTTAACAGCATTTAGAAATAAGGTCATTCAGGCACTAAGGATATGTGACCAATAAAAACAATTGTTTACATGTAGTGACTATGTTTATTATCAGTTCCATGTGTGAGTTTTGGCGACAGCGGTTCCGCTAGTAAGTTTGTCGTATAGCATTTCCATCTACTTCTCTGTTCCGTGGTCCCCCTAGTCATCAATCAGTGACAAGCAAGCATTTGAATGAAATGACCGAAATTAAAAACTGTCGGTAGGGAACATTTTAAATGAAAAGATGTTGGAAAAGGTTTTGTATTTGCCCCATGTTTTTTTGTTATATTTATGAAAAGTTAGTAAGTACTAATTAATTAACGAAACAAAATCCCAATTTCTAATAATGGACTAACTACATTTTTTAAAACAATTATGAACTCAGCTTTATAAATAATATTCAAAGATGTGAGAGCTATAAAATACATAGGTCCCTAATAAAAAATTATAATAAAGATTTTTTTTTTCAAATATATTTATTGTTAAACGTCTTTTCAACCAACATTTATGAATCACAATCATGTCAGATTTTTTAACTGACAGAGAAAAAATATAGTTATTTTAATTTTCATAGGTTGAAAGTGCTTTACAAAATTAGAGGATTTTTTATCTACAGCTAGTCAGATAAGCTCTAATTTAAACAGGCACGGAGGATCCTGGATTCGATATCCTATACCAGTATACAGGGTGTAAAAAAACAATTTCAGAAACCGAAAACTTCTAATGTAAGATTTACTTTTTACTATATTTTTGACATTTTTAAACACAATTGCAAATAAACAATTAGATTTCAGGATTCTGTCAAATTAAATGATATTTGCGCCATCAGTTGAAGCGGCGAGCATTTTGTTCGATCATTTATATATTTTTGATTGAGGTTTTTGTGTATTATGTGCTAAATTTAGCTGACTTAAATTTAATCTAAACAATACATGGTTTCGGTTTTCGGAAATGGTCGGCTCACACCCTGTTTATTCGGTGAAAAAGTGTGATGAAAAATACTAAAACTATGTGACATACCAAATTGTCCAGAACTCATTCCGGGGGGTCCCTCTGAAAACCAAACAATATATTGTCATACTTAGTTACTTACCGAGTTACCGTTACTACCTTTATGCTGATTCTAATTTAATGTTGTAAGCTTTTCGACTAGTAGCTTTAAGTATTAGCTAAGCAGCAGGTCCCGGGTTCGACATAACTTGTTTAAAATGTCCTTTTGTTATTCTGATTACAACTTAGTAAGTGTGGTAATCAGCAGATTGTTGTTGTTTGTTGCGTGGAAGGAATAAAGATATTTAAAGTCTCCAAGAGGTGAGAAAAAGACTATTTCTTTCTATTCTACGACAGTTTAATGTTCCGTTTTTGATATATTGAGCTTTGAATGAAACGTTTTATTATTATATTAGTTTTAAAACATTCGAGATTTTTCACTCATAATTAGTATAGTATAATGTAATAAATGATACTTACGCATAGCATACATTGGTGGAGGAAGACCTGAAACATAAAAACTTATATTTAGATTTTATAGAAGATAATAGATTTTTCTTAGTACTAATTAGTACTAAGTTTCTTTATCGGGTGATATGTAGATATTGAATAAATCCGGTGAAGTAAGGCTTCCTTGACGAACACCACAATCTGTCGTTGTTGTTGTTGTGTAGCCTAAATAAAGGAGTGCTTAAATTAAATTATTATAAGTACTTACTCTCTTTGTCTACAGATTCAGCATCGACGGCAGAGTTCGTAGCGTTAGGTTTTACGACTACGAGCGATGTCAACGGTGTCACGAATTCATACTGAAAAGCATTACAAAATCTCATTCATATACCTAATTAAATATTTTGGAAAACTTTGTGTTTAATGTCAAAATAACGGTACATTATAAATACTGGTACACAACAGTGATTGTGTACCAGTAGCCTATGAATTTGTGCTTTAAATTATTTAAAAAATACTCACCTTCAATGCTATATCCAGCGCCTTCTTGCCAGGTCCTTTCTTGTCATCTTGTTCATCCAATGCATCTCGCTCGTCTAGGAGTTGCTTAATTGTGAGGTACGCCCATAGCCTTTCCAAGGGCAATTCCTTTTTACTCACTGGAGTTAGTCTGGGCACGATGTCAAATTTTCTCTAAGCATAAAAAAAATCTCTTAAAAGATTTGCCTATGCAAGCTTCTCATATTTACAAACGTCTTTTCAAAACGGTAACACCTTAATTACTCATAAAAAATTTCCTTTAACAAATATTTGTATTTATTTATTATTTACCTTGCCACTGGGCGCGTCGCTGCCTCCGCAGAAGGCTGCCACCTCTGGCTTGAAGGTCTGGCCCTGCGCTTCTACATATTGTCCTGCAACTACCACCTCCGAACCAGCATAGATTGTGCGGTATTTGGTTTTTGTCACTTCTTTAACCTAAAAAACGAATAAATATTATTAAGAAGACACCGTAAACAGTTCCAAAATTATACACACATACGCCAATAGTATGTGAATATTTTCCCCAATTTTTAGATTTTATGTCGAAGTCAGGTTTAATTTTACCTAGTACTCTATCCTGCATTTTGTGGTTTTGGTAAACTGTGCTCAGTTTTTTCGGCGTAAGGTACGGTACATCCAAATAGGCAGGAAGGATGGTAATGCTACCGACGCGATCGGGCTTCTGGTGCTAACAAAATCACATACTTCTAAAACGATCTGACAGGTTCATTTAGTTGGATATCTTACCTGTTGCTCGGGGTATACGAAGTTGACATGTGAGAGTAGCGGCGAGGCGACCTCGCGGTAGAAGTGTCGGAGCTGCAGCGCCGCGTCCGCCGCCTCATAGATGTGCCGCATGAAGCCAGCGTTGCGCAGAGACAACTTACGCAGGAACGACCGATCCGCATCCTCACCTTTAAACAATGTGACATCAAAACAATTGCCTAAGCTAAGAAACCAGGATTCTCATTAGGAAACCTACACTTGTTTCGCGCACCTTGAGACCATTCAACTTAAATTAAAATTATTTAATAGAACAGAGGATAACTCACCAAATGCAAGCGAAAAGATCGAAGTTTTCGAGTCTCCGAAGTTTTTCTCTGTAATTCTATTGATGATGCGAGTAGGATTTGATTCCCCGACGGTAGGCTCACCGTCCGTAAGGAAGATTATGATTGGCTCCAGTTTTCCTTCTAAAATGAACATGGTGTTTAGTCTTTTAAGGTAAATTATAAAAAAATAGTTATAATACGGTGCAAAACTTAGATTATTTACTTACCAGTTATTGGACTCGAAGTCGTATCTGGAACAGATTTTTCTGTCTTGTTCTGTTTAGGAGTGGAATCAATCCCTTTCTTGATGAGCTTGATCGCAACTTCTAGGGCTTTATCAATATTCGTTCCTCCGGCAGCTGTCAGTCTTTGAGCAATAATTTTAGCCTTAGCAACATTAGCTTCAGTCGCTGGATACGGTGGAACAAGTTCGGGCTCTTTGTTCTCTGATTCATAAGCAGCGGCGATACTTTGATATCTGTTCGCTGGAATATCTTTGTCTGCTTCATCTAAGTTGTGAACCTAGAAATTATAGAGTAAGATGTCATTTTTGTACCTTTTTTTATTAGAACAACCAATAAACAAATTCAACTTACCAGCACGCCATTTGAAAATTCAACGATGCTAAAATAATCGCCTTTATTAAGCTCCGAAAGGATAGCTTTCATAGCTTCATGTAATTGCTCTATTTTGTGTCCAGACATTGATCCGGATGTATCAAGAACAAACACTACATGTTTGTTTAGAGGTGGCAAGTCTGCCGGTGCATATACATGAACAAAATATCCATCATTTACCTGTGACAAATTAGTGAAATTACAACAAGTTTCAAGGTTTAGGTATGTTACATGAAATAGAAGCAGTCGCTTACCAGGACTTCACCATTTTTCGGACGCTCAACATCGTATTGTACCACGAATTGTCCCAGCACACCTGTTTTGTCTTCCTGTTTGTTGTTGTAGTACGAGTAACTACCGTGGAAATTTTGAGATTCTTTTGTTTTTGCCTATAATAAAAAAGTAAACAGTTATAAGTAGATCTCGTTTGACCATGAATTGTATGATTAGGTATGTTACCTACTCTGCAGGTAAGTAGGTGGGTATTGATTACTGTTGAAATAGGTTTCTATAATAACTTGACCCATTGTTAAAGTTAATCGCAAGAATCTTACAGACTTACGTAACAAAAACAAAGCCAAGATTAGTCACATACCGCGTATACATCCATTAATCGCTTTTGCTCGTCGAGGTCAGGGCTAAATGTGATGATAGCTTCGCGGTCATCGTGGGTCCGTTTGATAACAGCCCGTGTGTTTTCTATAATATACACAAATCGTAGTTAAATTCTCTTTCAGATAAAAAGAGGAAAAAAAAACAAATATGGTGATACGAAATCAAGAACTCACG
The DNA here is from genome assembly GCA_916618145.1 of Emmelina monodactyla. NCBI lineage: Eukaryota > Metazoa > Arthropoda > Insecta > Lepidoptera > Pterophoridae > Emmelina > Emmelina monodactyla. The sequence continues at coordinate 4,183,147 of OU745304.1, read as the reverse complement.
ATCATCTTCAGGCGACGCATCAATTTCATTGCCAGTTCTTACTTCCGGGACTCTCAGATCCGTGATCTTTTCAGTTTCTTTGATTTGGACTACAACGTTAAGTTTTGGTACCAAGTTACCAGGATGCAGGTTGATAGCGTGGTTATATACACCATTACGTCGAACCAGCAGTTCCTCGTAAGTAAGGTTGAAAATCGCTACGGATTTTGGTTCCACATTGACGGACACCGTAAAGTGATTAGAATCACGAGCCCTAAAACATTGATTGTTAATTAAATTTATAATAACATAAAGAAATAAATCTTCGGACTAACACACCAACCTAAACTACGCAGAGCTTGAACTATAGGTACCACACAATGTACTAGGGGAGAACCTAGTTACACCCAGACACGAGCCAATTTCGAAAAACCATTTTGATGAAATTGACGCGATCCGGGGATCGAACCCGGAACTACCAGCTTAGCAGTCCGGTATACCGGGTGTCCAGGAAACAATGGATAAGCTCTGAAGGGCTAATAGTAGAACTAAAGGCAAGCCTAAAAAATAATTGATAAAAAGTATAACCCTTACACTGCTAGAAATATGGCGCTTTAAAAAAAAACTTCATATTTTTTTTACTGTGTTCATATTTTTACTCGTAACGAGGTCAAATCACTTAATAACATCATTATTTCTGTGCTAAAATAATTAATATTAACCGCATCAGTGAATAACTATCAAATAAAATAGCTAACTTAAGTATTTTTCTCAAAAAATAATGTTAAACTTTTGATTTGTGTAAAATTTCTGAAGAAATATTTTTGATGCGCAACTTTGAACAGCTCTGGTGTAAAAAAATTATATGAAAGTAACAGTGACCAATGATTTCAAAATATTCCTGGTTTAATAACGTTTTTAAAAAGATGTAATATGTCGTTATTGTAATGAAAAAAGATTGAACTAATGGTATTAGTGTGTAAAATGGGATAATTATTAAGATCTAGCAAAATTAAAAAAATACAATAAAACTAAGGAAATATGATTTTCAATTGACATTAATTGCAAACCCATTGGAATAATTGAGAGTAACTGTTCAAATTGTCTGTCCCCATCCTGATGCAGACCCTGCATCTACGAATAAAGGATCTTCAAAAAAATCGCGCGTGTCGTCGATGATTGATTGCAGCGGCCTGAACACGAGCTCGTAGATCTTCTAATGAAGTTACTGGTTGCCGGTAAAACTCTTCCTTAAAATACCCCCAGTAAAAAGTCTAAAGCGTTTAGGTTTAGGCGGCCTACCTACCTGTTAGGATAGGTTTCAAGTATGCACATAATGCAACAGCATAGTGTGCTAGACAGCCTTCATTTTGAAGCCAATATGTGTCGCGAAGCTCTTCGGACACGTCTATCAATAAATTGGGTAAGTCATTATGAAGAAAATTTGGATCACTTTCTCCTGTTAAGTTGATTTTTTTGAAGATTCTTTATTCGTAGTTGTAGGGCCTGCATCAGGATGGGGACAGACAATTTGAACAGTTGCTGTCAATTAATCTAATGTTTTTGCAATTAATATCAGTTGAAAATCATATTTCTTTAGTTTTATTGTATTTTTATAATTTTGCTAGAACTAAATAATTATCCCATTTTACACACTAATACCATTAGTTCAATCTTTTTTCATTACAATAACGACATATTACATCTTTTTAAAAACGTTATTAAACCAGGAATATTTTGAAATCATTGGCCACTGTTACTTTCATATAATTTTTTTACACCAGAGCTGTTCAAAGTTGCGCATCAAAAATATTTCTTCAGAAATTTTACACAAATCAAAAGTTTAACATTATTTTTTGAGAAAAATACTTTAGTTAGCTATTTTATTTGATAGTTATTCACTGATGCGGTTAATATTAATTATTTTAGCACAGAAATAATGATGGTATTAAGTGATTTGACCTCGTTACGAGTAAAAATATGAACACAGTCAAAAAAATATAAAGTTTTTTTTTAAAGCGCCGTATTTCTAGCAGTGTAAGGGTTATACTTTTTATCAATTATTTTTTAGGCTTGCCTTTAGTTCTACTATTAGCCCTTCAGAGCTTATCCATTGTTTCCTGGACACCCGGTATATACCACTGCACCACAGAGTTCGTAAAATGTACCTATGTATTTTGCATAACATACAGTTATTTAACAGATGTAATAGTTTCAACGACCTTACAATAGCTATAAGTTTTAACAAAACAATAAATATGACCGTAACTTACTTAGCACCAATCAGAGCGGCCCCAAATCCATGAGAAACAGCCTCCGTATATACTTGCTTAGCATCTTCTTTGCCTTTCACATATGCTTTATATGATTTTCCGTCAATAGTCCTGCATTTAAATATATACATAGTAAAAAAAAAACTTTCTTGTAGGTATTTAAAACCCATGTTTACTGATTGGTTGGAAGGTAGGTACTTTACTTATGTTTGGGTTCCTTGGAATTTGTATACTTAATGGAAATTCCCACTACTGTAACTGCCTATGACGATAATGTAATACCTTACACTACTTATACAAACTTACATAACAAAGCCACTGATAAACGCGGTCTCTGGTAATAGAACCCTGAAGGTGGCTTCCTGGGCTTTTTTAGCAGGATTCTTTACGTGGGTTACAACTGCGGTGTGAGCGTATCTCAACGAAATGTCAGATTTTACTTCCATCTCAGTTAACTGAATCGGTGCATTTGGCTCATCAGTTGTCAATTCTGTCGCCGACTCCGACGCTGGTGTCTAAAAAATCATTATAGAACTTAAAACCTGCGATTCAAGTGTAAAGTGACGATTTTTGTGAACCAAAGAAACTTAAACTTGTCTGAACGTTGATTCTGAGTAGCTACTAGCATAGTAGGCTGTAGAGATAAAGCTACTCTTTAAACTCACGGTGCACAAAACCTGTACTGCGCCGCACCGTACCTACATAGATCAATGCTTGAAACAAAGTTTTCTTTTATCTTCTACAAACCAAACTGGGGTAAGAAAGTACGTATTTTGTCAGTTTGCGCACCGTGAGAGGTACCCTATTGTAATAAATTCAAAGGACCGACGAACGTATTTTTGTTACTCAGGTTGGTTAAATCTTGGTTCTGTAAAATTCCAAATAGGTATCTTAAATTAAGCAAAGATAAACCGGTATGCTGCTTTAACGCAATGTCGAATGTGGCTACATTAAAAATGGTATCAAATTGCACCGCCCCACGGATTTTGGGTATCATTCATAGTTCCCAGCTAATCAGTTTAAACTCACCGATACATCGGACCTAGTGATGACCATAGTATCTTGTGTTGGTACTGCAGCCATTTGCACAGCAGCCAGTGTCGCCATCAACAAAATAGCAGTCCGCCATATTGTCCCCATGTTTACCTTCAGATAACAACATTGTGTCATTAAATAAAGGCCAAAGTCAATTAAAACAAATGAACATTAATAATTACCTACTGATTTATGAGGGATGTCATTTATAGGTACGACCAAAATGTATTTCGAAATACAATATTTCTTAAAAGAGAATAATATCATCAAAATAATTTATTTGATTAAGTGGTAGGTAGGTACCAATTTTTCACACTGACCCAATGATCAACACTCAATTTTTTTTATTTCATAAGTGCTTGTCGAGTTTAGTTTTTATTAACATTAAGTTTTTTTTACTATTTTCAAGTAAAAAAACTTCATTATTTATTATGTTTGATGGTTGTAGCTACATATGTCTGTGAATACCAAACATCTTATTTTGCTATTGTGTCGAAGACTTTTGCTATTAGTTAAGTAAAGTTACTTTTCCAGGTAGATATCTACCTTAAAATCTAACTTAAGGTGGCTATATTTTGCATTTACAACGTTAAAGTTTTCAATCATAAGGCTTCAACACCAAATAGCTGTCTCGTAATTATGAATTCTAGTCGTATACCTTGCACTAACGAACGGGCCATAACTTTACCTACTATTCCTAACAACCATACCGAAATCTACAACGGCGACAGCTGTTTAGTAGACTGTTTATCTAGGTCGAGCCAATACTTGTTTGTTGTGGTTGACCAAACGGAAAATACAAGGACGCTGAATCTATTATTCTGCCTTGGGTATCCAAAAATTGACGGCCAAACAAACTAACTGTCTACTTATCTATTGGTGAATTACTTCTAATTATAGAAATGTTAATTTAATTAACATGAGTACCTAAACCTACCTACCTACATCAGTAATGTTAACGACTTGTTATGTCAACTACAGTTAAATTGCTTTCATTGTATCGCATATTGGCAAAATGCCTTAGCGAAACGAGTTGTTAAAGGTACAGTATGTTGAAGTTAGTGTTTGTATTGCGTAGGTGTGCCGAGCCGGCCGGTTAGTTTTAGACGCGGTTATGTAAGTAACGTCCATACTCACAAGTTTGTTTACTGTTAACGAGATGATTGCACAAATTGCCACTCAAACTCTGGCACGTTCCGTATTCACTTGAAACTGAATTTAAATAAATAATCAGGTGATCGCGCGACGCGTTCGGTCGAGCCGAGGGTCAGGGCGCTACTCGGATCGGACTAGCACCGCACCAACTAAAATACTTATATCAAGCTATAGATGTATATGAATATCGCATATTAACTGAGACGCTGTATATCGAGTTAAAGACTGGACTTCCCAAAGCGGATAACATTTTGTTATTTTACCTTACAGTGATTCCCAAATAATTGACTTCAACACAACAACTCTTAAAAATATTATGAATGTAACTACTGGTTTTTGGAGAAGTACCTTAATTAATCAATCTGCTGTGGAAGGTTCTTAACTTGGGTACTTAAGTAAAATAGGTAATAAAAGGTAAGTGTGTTAAGAAAATGTATTATGATACTTCCATAAATGCATCTATCTAAGTATCTACCTACCTACCTAATTACATGTAGGTAGGTAACATTTTAGTTTACAAAAGTTTGAATTATAATGTTCCGAATATATAAATAAGTAGATAGCATTGACCTAAAATTAAATTAAATTCTTACTTAAAAATAAATTAAAATTATTAGAAATATCAACTTTTGCTTCCTCCAAAAATCTTTTTTTTTAACGTAAGTTACTTAGCGAATAGGTACCTTCTTAAACTTGAACAACTTTGGAAACGTTAGGCGTTTCTCAGAATCGCGTCCAATCTAAGTTTATCACGGTTTTAATTCGTGTTCTGCTTATTGGACGCTTGTTTTTGTTTTGTTTCAAAAATAGCTGGTCGCTTCTTAGTATGTTATCTACGTTCCTACTTACTAAAACATACAAATACCGTTACTTACCAATCTTTTCTCCTGAGGGTTGTAATATCACGTCAGAACCAAGGTTATGCAATGATAACATTATCCTACTAATAATAGTGTGATATATTGTATGATTTATCTGAAAACTGAAATAGTACCATGGGTAGGTAGCTTATTACCGCAGGAAAATACCTCATTCCCAAGAGAAAATGGCTATAGCCGAAGGGGCTCTGGACATAAGGTTACTAAGCAAACATTCCCATTCGATAATCCTTCTTAATAATAAACATATTCATTGAACTGTAGGTAGGTAATAATAAACTCCTCTAGCGCAGTGCAGGTTAGTGGATATCATGATAGAAATATCCGACGTCCTACTTTAGGTATTCTAAAAAGAGGTTAATAATCCAAAGCTAAACCATTGCAAATGTAAACCCGGTCTTATATAAAACGTACATTCTTGTACCTAAGTGCCTACTCACATAAAATTAAAAATCTTAAAAACCGAAGTATGTACTTAGTACTTACTAAAAAAAGCTATAGGTAAGTAAGTAACACACGATTAACGTATCTATGATATTGTTAGTAGGTATTGTATGGTACCCCAAGGCAGTTCTTAAGATACCATTTATAATATTTAATACTAGTGGCCGCCCGCGACTCCGTCCGCGTGGAAGTCGGTTTCCCGTGGGAATGATGTAACTTTGGTGATTCTATACCGATTTCTATTAGTTTTATTGAATAGTTAATAATGTTAACTTTTCTAATTAGGGATCACTGAGAGTGTTAAACGTAAGAGTAGACAAATATAGGTACTTAATCAGAAAGCTTCGAACTGCTAAGCTATCGGGAGTTACCTACACGTGTTATTGTGAGTCAACCATAAACGATGGACACATGCTTTCGTGGGATATTTTTTATATAATTTTAAGGAGAACATTCCCGCCATACATGATTTCTGTGTAGCTTTAATCATTAAGAATGCACACGTGACGGAAGCTTCAAAATAAAGTAACTTCTCCCGTTTTCCTAACATTTCCCTTCACTGCTCTGCTCCTTTTATTTATTGTAGCATGATGAAAAGTATACTATAACCAGCTCAGGAGTATGAAAAATAATTGTACCAATTTTCGTTAAAATCTGTCGAGTAGTTTTTGTTTCTATATCGGTTATAGGTACAGACAGACAGACAAAAATTGTACAAATTGCATTTTTGGCATCCATAACGATCCCTAAACACCATAGTTATTTTCTAAATATATTTCTTGTACAGAATTGAACTCTCTACAGATTTATTACCTATACCTAAGTTAGTGTATAGATAGATGAGTTCCTGTAATATAAACAATCCTTAGTATAAGCTATATAGGTAAAAAATTATAGGTATCGCATAGTTAAATATTGCAAAGAAGCTGGTAGACCGTTTTTTACCGGTGTAGGTAATTTTCTATTCGGCCTCTCTATCCACTGAATATTTAAACAAATATAGAAACCAGTTGACTGGTGCAAGCGAGCAAGTTCAGTAAATCATTGAACCCAAACTAACAACAGTCCAGGTTAAGACGGGTTTGCTCCTTTTTATGGCGACATACGCAGGAATGGAACTTGTTTTCAGTATTTTATGTGAAGTTTATGAGGTACCTTCTTATAAACTGCGTCCTTTTTTGCGCCTTGTCCAGCTGTTCTTTTTTAAAATCTATCTCTTTGTGGGATAAGATTTAATTAAGTTTATTTTATTGATGGCTATTTCTCACTCGGGAATAGACTCGCACTGCCAAAAAATTATCACATTTCACGTAAAGAGAGAAGCTTCAAAATTTACCCGCTATATCAAAGTTTTAAATACATAGCTTGGCCGTTTACCAAAATGCTATCGCAGTGCCTACAGGTAACTGTCGTAATTATGAGGGGTAAATTTTTAATCTTCAAAATTCAGTTTCTATGATACTTGATGCCCTGACTATGTACTGGTTTTATACGTTTTGGTTTACGAGTCCAACTTACACTTGGCTAATAGGTGACAAAAAAGTTCACTGCAAGCCGGTCTTAACTCAATAATCGTACTTGTTAGTTTTGGTGACATTTATTGAGTATCAATAGTTAGATTTAACTTGGCGCCAATGGTAGGTTATTGATATTGGCCATTAATACACATGCACGTCTTCGATGACGTAAATATTATAAAAAAAAGATTCGAGGTCATTATAGTTTCAGACGGGAAAAGATAACAAAAATATTCTACGAATTGTTATGATATTTCAAGAATGAATGATATGCCCGGATAGCTCAGTCGGTAGAGCATTGGACTTTTAATCCAAGGGTCCAGGGTTCAAGTCCCTGTTCGGGCGGCATACTCTTTTTGTAACAAATTATAAAACTTCTGCTTTATGAAAACAGCAAGTCTTTTAAATCATCATAGGCAAAAAAATTGATACACCATAAAAATAATTGATATATAAAGACCAGGAAATAATGGGATTCATGAGACCTGAGAGATTTGGGTCTAATCAAATTAATTTAAGTAATAAAAATAAACACACTATTACAGTTTTTTCACTTTATTTTAATATTGATCAAAAGGCATAAATTTTCTACAAACTTGACTACCACAAAAACATTTTTTTCTATGTACTTTGTCATTGGATATACTTCTGTTGCAGCCATAGTCAATGCATAGTTCTTCATCAGGTGATACATTCAAACAAGTAAATATTGCTAGTTTAGGAACTAATGAGTCAACCCTCACTGGAATAATTATACAGTTTGGTTCACAGCTGTGGTTAATATATCGACCTATATTACCAAAACAACTAGGATCTACAAATGTTTGAATTACTTTGTCATTGCTATGCTCATTTAAGCAAAATATGTAGTTCATCTTTCCATTTTCTTTATTGTATTGTTGTCTTGTTTCGGCCTGCTTCCGTGTAATAACTTCTCCTGCATATTCACAGACAAATGTTCCCTCGACTAATGTATTTCCAGCAAAAAGGCCTAACCCCTTAAGTGGGTTGGCGCAAGGTTTTACATTTAAATATTGATTTGGTCCCCTTTGTACAATTCTGTTTCCACACCCTGGAATGCATGAACATAAACTATTGCATTCATTTATAGGAACCATACTTTGTTCTATATTTTTTTTAACTGATTCATAATTTGTACTTCTGTGGCCTTCAAGACACATACATGATTCTAATACACAAGATAAATTACATTCACAATGCTTCATAATTTGAGAATTAAATTTTTCATTTAGGGATTCATATTCTTTGCTGAAATCAGTAGGTCCAGGAATATTTTCAGTAATATATATTAAAGTATTATCTTCATGACAATAGTTGTCGTTCATTATATTTACGATATAACTTAGCAGCCGTGTTACATTAAGAACAAATTGATGTAGGTCAGGCAGTAGGTCCTTCTTTTTTGTATTTAGTAACTTAGTAATAAATTTCTAACTGCGGTTCACAAAAAAGCAAACAAACAAAAGGATATATCCACAAACTATTAAGAAGAGATATTACGACGAGGATTTATCAGCGAATTACCCGCGATCACAAACTTTTACATTTAAATTAAATAAACACATCTCTAAATAAAATTTTCGCTACCTAACTAAAAACAATCAATCAAAATATTTTATTTACCTATCTCTCATTCAACTAAACAGTGTGCCCAATACTTTATGCCAAAAAGTCAACGAAAATTGCTAGAAGTCGCTAGATTATTTCTTTTTATTGAGCAAATTTTTTTTCAGATGCCGTAAATTAGTGGTGAGGTAGTAAATTACAACTTTTTTTATTTAACCCCAGTTTTTAAAATAGGAGCTAGATTATTTTTGTCGCTAGACACGTATTTTAAGCCCCTTAAGACAACAAAATGTCGCTAGATCTAGTGACTATGTCGCTAAATTGGCATCATTGTCAATTAATCAATCAAACCTGTGCTGCCAGTAGAAAACCTCGAAAATGTCGCTCATAAAAAAGCGCAGTCGCAACAAATTATTTGGTCTCCATAATCATGGGCATTGGTTTATTTTCATTTATACTACAACAAAAGATTTTATTTATTTTACTAGAGTTATAACATAATAATATGTTAGTAGTTTAACTGCAGGAGCACTCGTCTTCAGCATATCTCAGTTTTTCAATTTTTAATCAATTTAGCAATTTTCTATGAGCGATGTTCCAACATAATTATTAGGAAAAAAGAAGACCAGCGAAAGTTAAAAGCGGAAGGTAGATCAATTGTCAAAAAGACGTTAAAATGAGGAAAAGCAAGACATCTGGCAGCACTAACAGCACAGATTCAATAGTAATAGTTCACTTATCGTGTGACAGTTTTAAGCACTTCATCCTTAGCACAGATTAAGAAGGAATACTAATGTCGTGGTCCTTTAATAGAATACGTGAAAACGTTGGTAAGCGTGCACATTCGTGGACCAAAAAAGATTTCATTACTCACAAACGTTAGCACTGAGATCAATTTGGTCCACTTGTTGGTAAGAACAAATGCAAGAACGTTCTGTCAAAATGACAGGTGGTTTAATAAGGGTCAGTAAGATTGCATGTTGAGGTTTTTCCGATGAATCTGCTAAATATCTTTACATTAAACAATATTAGTTCAACAAAACTTGTCCGAAAGTTTAGATCTTACAAATTAAAGTATTCAGTTGACAGTTTGGCATTGACTGACATTCATCTGACATTGCTGCACACAGTGCACTACCTATCTTTTGTTTGCATCGTTAGCACTGAACGATGACGTCACTAATGACGTCAGATCGCTCAGAGTGTGCAAACGTTCGGATTAATGGACCAACCGTGTGCACGCAAATAGTGCAGAAAGCGCGCTGACAGCAATTTCGGACCAGTGTATAAGTATTTTGATGGTCAGTTTTTTTTTGTTTACCAGTTATTGTTACCCCATGAAAAATAAGTTTACAAAATACAATAAGTAGATAAAACTACGTGAAAAATAAAAATTAATAAACACTTCATACAAATAAATAAACAACTTAATTTAACTTAAAACTATTTAAATATAACTTATTATAAATCAATTTGATTAACTAAAATCAATTAGTTTAATCTGTCGTTTGACTTGAGCGCAGCTGGTGCCAATAATATCAATTTCTTTGAAGTATTTGTTTTAAAGTCAACCTTAGTATAGGTACAGGAGAATGCGCGGTTTTCAAAAAAATAAAAAATATAGTTCATGCAAATTCCCTAGATGGCGCTGAACAAACTAAGTACCTAAGTAGAACACACTAAGTAAATAAGTAAGATGGACCTTTAAAAAAGGAAAAAGATTGAATATAAATAATATAGAATAATAGAGGAGTCCAAAGTAATCAGAAATAACCAAAGAAATCCACGAATAAAGAAGTACACAACATAGCCAGCGTGTAAGCGTCAACCTACAAACAAAACAAACACATATATATGTTACCGGCAATGTGTACAATCCGGTATTCTATACAGTACCTAGGTAATGTATAGAATACCTAAAACGTGCCGGTAATGTATGAAATATCATTTATTTTATACTTTGCCTAGGTATTCTATACAATACCGAATGCGCGGCCGGTAATGTATGTAATGCAGGTAAGATTATAATGAAAAACGTCAAAGAGGAAATTTATTATGATGTATATTGCACTTTTATTAGTTTTATTTTTTTATTTTTCAAGTAACTAATTTTTCTCGTACTTCTTTCTTTATTTATTTTTATCCTACCAACGAAATTCATAATAGTCAGTTGCCATAACTTTTTAAATAATAAGTAGTATCATTACTAAGGATTTTTTTGACTCATATTTTTTTCCTTCCCAACTTTTTTCTCCGAAGTAGTTGGTAATTTTTAGTAAAAAATATCAGGGTTGTGGTGCTTTGCCGACCGCTGCCGCGGCACGCTTGCTACGCTCGCTCGGCATGCACAATGTTTGGTCACCATTCAACCTCACACTCCTAATCGCTTCGATCGACCTATTCAAACTACGGGGACAGGACAAGGATTTGTCAAATCGTCAATTTTTTTTACACTTTCATTGGTACATTATTTGAACCTGTTTAATAATTATTATAAGCATATTATAGGTTATCATTGATAAATATAGACCAAGATCTATTTATTTTACACATTGCCGGTGGTACAGCAGTAAAGTATTGAATTGACAATAATATTCATTTTATTTATACATTGCCTGTACGCCCCAGGTATTCTATACATTACCTAGGTATTGTATAGAATACCTGAATTATACAGATTGCCGGTAACATATATACCGCTGCACCACAGACGATATACAGGGTAATTTGTTATTAGCGCATCAGCTCTTGCAGGCGGCTTCCTTACATCAATCCCAATAACATTTGTTCTACGACTTTTTGCAAAACTTGATAATAAACACAAAAACAAAAAACAAAAACAAATTTGCGCGCTCTGTTATTTATAACTCTGTATTTTGTAAGAAGTTCCTAAACCGGTCGCCCGCGCGCCTGCCACGCCAGTTGCGTAGTAGTATTGTACCGTTTAGATGCACCTAATAAATTTGTATGAAAAAACTTATTTTGTTTAAATATTTATTTTAATTATTCGTTGGTTAAATGTTGTTGGGATTGATGTAGCAAAGCTGACTACAAGCGGTGATGCGCTAATTAGAAATAACCCTGTAAATACAGCGGTATATAAACCGGACTGCTAAGCGGATGGTTCAGGGTTCAATCCCCGGGTCGGTCGGGCCAATTTCGTCAAAATAGTTTCTCGATATTAGTGGTACCTATAGTACAAGCTTTGCTTAGTTTAGGGCCACACAGTCGGTGTGTCAGCCTGGAGATTTATCCCTACTATCCCTACTTCCCTACTAATAATAATAATAATATTATAAATGCGAAAGTAACTCTGTCTGTCTGTCGGTCTGTCTGTCTGTCTGTCTGTCTGTTACGCTTTCACGCTTAAACCACTGAACCGATTTTGATGAAATTTGGTATGAAGAAAGAACTGAACTTAGGAAAGGCCATAGGGTACTTTTTACCGCGGGAAAACCTCTAATTCCCACGGGAAATCGACTTCCACGCGAACGGAGTCGCGGGCGGCCACTAGTTATTATTATAAATTAGCTTCGCAATGGTGTAAGTTTGGCCGACTTGCTCACTAAACATAGATTTTTACATAGGCTTACTTAAAAAATAGCTTTGTTTTTTTTCTATCCTTTTCCTTTTTTAGAGGTAACACCTGCGTACTTAGTTTGTTCAGCGCCATCTAGTAAATTTGTATGAACAATTTTTTTTTCCGCTCATTATAACCTAGGACAGGTTCTTCTAAAAGGCGGATTAAGGAAAAGGGATGGGTTTCTCCGATATTTGGATGGGACTTTGAAATAAAATTTTGACAGCAGTTCAGGACAGTCAATATCACCATTTAGCGATTTCGATAAAAATAACAAATCTCTAAGGTTTCTTCTACTTTCTATACTTTTCATTTTGAAATGTTTTAGCCGTGATTTGTAACTTTCGTTTTTTTAAACCCCTACAGATTATGCTAGATGGTTTAAGAAGCGTTTTTGTATTTTCTCAAATCTTAGATTATGAGCTGTAAAATGGTGACACCAAACCACACTACTATATTCTAGAATGCTGCGAACTAGAGTATTGAACAACAAAATCTTTGTTTCAGTCTTTTGAAATGCTATTTCTTATAATAAAACCGAGGGACTTCGACGCTTTTTTATTACCATATTAAAGTGAGGGATAAATTTTAATTTTCGGTCCATGAGTACGTACTCTTAGAACTAAAGTATCAACAGAGTTAAACCCGTGCCATTCATATTGTACGTGAAAGTAATTGGCTTTGTTTTGCGGGTATACGTCATTTGCTGGAATTTGTCTGTGTTTAATTCCACTAACCAAGTCATTGATGAAAATGTTAAAAAGAACAGGTCCCAAATGAGACCCCTGTACACCAGATGTTATGTGAAAGTTTCTAGATTTATAACCTTCTGCAACTACATAAAATAATCTATCAACCAAGTATGATTTAAGCCAGTTAAGGAAGGAACCAGTGCAACCATACACAGTAAGCTTTTGAATCAGCACGCCATGCGATACCTTGTCGAAAGCCTTACTGAAGTCAGTATATATCGCATCGACTTGTTGGTTAGAATCCATCGACTGAATAACATTCTCAACAAAAGTCACCATATTGCTGCTCGTGGTGATCTCCTAGCAGTGAAGCCGTGCTGATGTTCCGATATATATTTTTTATAGTGATTTTGTATACTAGGACATACTAAGACTTCAAAAACTTTTGCTAAAATGGTAAGAATAGATATTGGCCTATAATCTACTGCATCTAGAATTGGTCTTGTGTATTGGGACAACTTTAGCGATTTTCCAGATGTCTGGGAAAATCCTAGTCCTAAGAGAATGATTAAAGATAATTTGTAGAGAAACCACCAGCACGTCAGCACATTTAACAAAGAAAATAGGAGGAACATTGTCAGATCCTGAGCCTTTAGAGATGTCCAATTTCTTAAGAGATGACACAAAATCTTTTTTGTGAAGGTACAAATTTGAAAAGCAATCCGAGTTACTTGCTATACTTTTCAAGTAAGCAGACGTAGTGATAGCATCCGGTGGTAATTTATATGGAAATATGAACCAAATGTATTGCAAATGTCTTCTCCATTAGTAGCACAATCGACGCCATTATACATTGTTTTAGGGTAAGTGATACATTGCGCTTTGCTTTAATGTAGGACCAGAAACACTTCGGCTGGACGTTTATATTCTGTTCAATCTTGTTAATGTACGAATAAAAGCATTGTTTGGATAACTTTTCACAGCGTTTACTACACAACTGAAGAGCAATTTTGTCCATGGGATTGTGATAAGTGTTAAATCTTTTTAAATATTTATTTTTCTCTCTTAAACATCTCTTGAAGTCTTTATTAAATTATTCTTGATTTTAACAGAAAGAACAAATAATCTTATTAAATTATTAATGTGCGTGTAAAATATGTCTATTAAAGTTGTATCTTTTTGCTGTTTTAGGTTTCATATGTTTGCCAAAATCTAACTTTAATATAATATCCAAAGGTGGATGATGATTATCAATTCTACAAAGACCAACTCTATCTTCAGTTACTTGACAAAATGGTACATCAACGAGGACTAAGTTTAGTTTTGTTGTTAACATTATACTGTTTTAAATTATTTAAATGCACAAAATCTTTAAAGTCCTGATACATTTTAGGGAGAGTTGTGCCCGGACTAATGGCCGAATTCCAATTTATATTGCTAATATTAAAATCTCCAATTAAGACAGAGTAATTGTCGTTAAATGTATCTCGGACAGAGTTAAAGTTGTCAATAAAATGATCAAAAGCAGATCTTTTCACGGGGGATGGTAAATACACGACACAAAACGCTATCTTAAAACTAGATCCCATACAAACAGTAACCCACGCATCCTCACATTCGCTTTGCCAATTGGTCATTACATTAACTGAGTATATGTTGGAGATTGCTATTAAGACATCTTATTTATGATTCAAACTATTAACTTTCCTATCTCGCCTAAAAACATTGTATCTACTATCAAAAAGTTCACTGTTAAAGACAGTTTCATTGAGCCAAGTCTCTGTTAAAATAATTGCATCGTAATCATTGTTAAAGATTTTTCGATAAACTTCTTCTGTTTTAGTCTAAGGTTTTAGTACGCAAATTTTCTTATTTTCGTAGCACCTCAAGAGCTTTTTTGACATTTGACTTTGACATTGACTTTATTTACCCAGCCCCACGAGATTTTGTTTTTGTCCTCAATAGAAATTTATTGTCGGTGTAGTCTATTTCGTGTTACGAGTGCTAAGATGAAAGTCATAGTTTAAGGTTTAAAAAAACAAATCCTAGATGGCGCTGTCAGTCGCCGTCTTGAAAGTGGCAAGAGTGGTAATAAAGTTTTATGATCTGGCAACACAGCTCATACAGTGTCGCGCAGGCGCAAGTTGTGACGTGACGTAATTGCTCATTCATACTTTTTATTCATTCAGAAAAATGAGAAAATATAAAAATAGCGTTAAATGTATTTTATATTCCTTCTCTTTGTAATGTGAACGTTCGATACTTCAGTATCCCATTTGACAACATACTGTGTAGTGAAAATAACATCGTTTTATCTCAACCACAGTGCATTTTCCATTGATAGTAACCAGTGTATTGTAGTGAGTGGGAATATGTGGACACATGCGCAAAGTTAGTGGGGATTCCATTCATAGATCATACATGCCCTGCAAATTTACATTTTGTTGTCGTATATAGTTTGTGCACAATGTGTTTTTAAAAGCGCTGTTAGTTCTTTTGATGCAACACCCACTCAAATTGTTGAAAACGGGCTCAAGTAGAACATTACGACACTCCGGAAGCGGAGAGGGACAGGCAGGACAAGCCGGCCGTTCCGAAAGAGATAACAGCGGATGAAAGAGATAAAACAGTTATGGATTTAACATGGCGGACGATATGCGTGAAGTGCGGGTTGAAGAAAGATTAAAAATTAAGATCGGTGAGTATTTTTCGCCCTTGAAAATATACTGTTATTACTACAAATGCGTATTTAAACACTTTATATGTAAAGCTTTTACAATTTCGATCAGTAACATTATTCTTCTAATGTTGATGTCAGAAGTTTCGTTGTCAGGTACACTGTTTTTTCGTAGTTTTCTGAACGTTAAGTTATATTTTCGTTGGTTTATCAATTTGAACTTTCTCTAATGATCAGCTAACATCATAATTTAAAGCTTACTCGAAGATTTTTGAAATTAGTTCTTTGTTTTCGTTCAGATGTTTTGACAGCTAGAGCCCGAGTTTATGAATGAATTGGCGTGAATTAACTTTACTAGAAAGATTCTCAATGTGCATTGTATTTTGTGAATAATATTTTTATTGCCATAAACTACATGTTAGAGTGGAAATTAGTTTTTTGAAGTTTTTATGATACCTTGATTGCACTAAATAGGTCAGATATTCACATAACTATAATCAGTTGATTTAAATCTGTATGATATACATAATCAATAATATTAGTATAATCAAATAAAAATATAAAATATACAAAGAGATACCTACTATGTTTATGAATGATCGCTGGAACCTCGCACTAAAACTTTTGAACACAAAGTCAAAACTTTTGAAATTTACGTTAACTACTAAAGTGGATATATTATAAGATAGTTTACTTATATACATATGATACTGACTAATTTTGTATGAAAAATGATATTAAATTCAAACATCCACATAGGTGTAAAGCTATTTTTCATTTAAAACATACTACTATCCTTATGCTAAACAGTTAAAAATATTATATTGGCTCCCACTCTTTAAATTAAATGGTCTAATGGGTACCAAGTTTTGTGCAAGTACTAATCTCAACATCACAAAACTTGTTTTTGGCATTTTACAAAAATTTGTCTAAATGAACATATACTTGTAAATCTATTTGAAAATGTCTGCATTATTGTGATCTCAGTATAAAAATAAGTTATTTGTTGCAAAGAACTCACTTAAAAATTTTTTTTTATGTTAAACAGACAGAAGTAGCGACTTTACATTAAGGTTTCTAATGAATGTTACGTAGTCACCCTATGAGTATACTTTGAGTTAACAAAATTTGGGTTCAAATTACATGTTTAAGCTCGGTAGTGACACCAAAATAATGTCTAAACAACACAAAAGGAGAATATCCAGAAAAGATTGGCACATTCTGTGTTAAAAATCTCTTACCATGACTATCCAACTATGTAAGAAAACATTTGAATAATAATATAACTTATTACATATTTTTCTTTTAAAATTGTATAATTAACTTTTACATTAGCTAGTCTTTCTCTGAGCGTTGTTTATGCAATTGCCCAATGATTTTCTGAGAAAAAGGTTCTTTCAATTACCATTAAAAAATATCTTAAATGAATAAAGCTGATGGATGGACATTCTAACTCCTTTTTGCTCATTCTCCAATCTCTCTCAATCAAAAAATTAAAGTAATTTATCACAAACTAGAAAATACAATTTGTATCAAAATAACAGCAATATATAGCAAGATATTTTTTTTTAAATTATACCATTACTTATTTCAAATATAAATCTTAAATAGCAGATAATCTACTTTTTATAAGTGTGACGGGTGGGACACTCATGACACCCGCTTGCCTGAGTGGAAGGCTTCGCCATCCATCCATCTTTTGTTAGGGAGTTTTTACATATGTAATAAGTAAACCATCAAGGTGCAATTGAAATTAGGCTTTGCTTAAAGTTATGAAAATATTCCGAAACACTTTCTTATTTATTTATTGTGCCTTTTATTGTCATGTACTTCTTAGAGTGGTGAAGAAAATATTTTGTCTTTTGTGTACAGTTTTTAAATCCACTAGGTATTAAAAAAAGTTAATAACTGCATGGCCATTATGAAGTAAATATAATTTTATTGTTACAAGCTATTATTGGTGTGGATGTAAGAGCGCATAAATTGTTGATAACGTAAAGTGTGTCTGCCGCGATAAGGGTGCAAAACGTCTTCCGGGGCGCGACCCTCGAATCAGCGCCGGCTAAGATAAGTTATTGAACAACGTTATGCCTAATAGTTATTTATAAAATACTCCTTTTGGCATAAATGTTTTCATCTCAAATGCGAATAGTTTAATTCTATCTTTTATTCAATCATTGATTCGTTATTTTGTCTACTACATATACACAATTTACTTTAACTGTTTGATCATTATCATTATTTTATTGCATAGTATAAATTCAAGTCACTAATTTTGTCTGTTTGTATGTTTGTCCACTATCTCTTCCTTAACCACGTTACGGATTTAAATGCGGTTTTCACCATCTTTTAAGTATTTTTTCATTTAAATTTGTGAAAAAAACATTCGGGAAAAGATTTTTTAAGCTAGCCGAAATTCAATTTTCATGAGCAAGTTGGCCAAAATTACACCATTGCGAAGCGTAGTGGGGCCGCTAGTTATGTATAGATAAATAATGCTTAGTTTAGATTTTAGGATATTAACTCAAAAAGTAACTTTCCAACTTGTTTTAAATATTTAGTCGTGATTATTTTTTGATATTATTTTACCTTTATATTTTTTTCGTTTATGTACAAGATTTTCACATGCACGTAATAGTATCGCTAATAGTGTTGTGATGCGGTCTATTTTTTTTTAATTCTGACCCGGTGTCCTTGATTTTAATTCTGCCTGTTTACTACACGATGCCGATTAGTTTCACTTGCGTAGAACAATGTTCTCATAAAGGCAATGGACCGACTTTAGTTGAGCGTGGCATTGACACTTTCCGGTATGGACACTTGGAGTTGGTATTGCTGCATTGATTGCTCTACGAGTACCGTGTACGAATCCGGTAACGTTCGTCATAAAATCATACCCCACCTCTAACGTATGTAACTTCTTACTGCTGAGTTATTCTATGATTTATGAAGTACTCATATTATCGAGCCGGTACTAATATCGTCGACACAAATCAATTAGATCCGTACTACTTACTGCCTACAACCGTGTCGTCTTTGGTTATAGATTCAACATCATACTCAGACTGAGCTATTTTTAAAGTTTTAATGAATGGAGACGATTTCAGTAACGTGAGTGACAGAGATAGGATTGTAGGTTGGAGTGTGACAAACTGAAATAACACTCGCGACTCATTTAACGCTTTGTAGCGTTGTTTAGTGTAGGAGCCTACATAGTTTATCAGCACGAAAAGCCTACATCGTTTATTACCGGCTCGAAGCGGGCGGTATGAATGGGGCAAACCAAGCATTTTCCTTACCATTGCACACCAGAACAACCATTCATGGAAACTCGGCGTTCCGTTAATGAAAAACGCGCTCGTCGATAGACACCGTTATCCACCACGTGTGGACTCATTAATAATTTCCATTCAAAGCAAAACTACTTCTTATCGCGTATCGTTATGCCTATCTACTATCGTTATCGTTGTTATTTTAATATAATGTTTAATATTATTTCCGCCTCCAATTTATACACGATATGAGTAACGTCGTTTTATCAGTCAGAATGATTATTATCTTGCAAACTACAGCGAAAATCATGCAGATTTTTCTTGTTGACCGTCAAGCAAGTTGTGCGTTTTTGGTTCTGATTCATTTGCAGATCCATGTTGATTTTTATTAAACTATAATGTTTCTAAATGGATAGATAATTTGGTGGCTATTTGCGTTGTTTCGCGCAACCCACTTGAGGATCAAAATCTATTCTAGTATGTGGGTGAATCTGAACCCAAAGCTCAGCACTAAGTTATATGTACCTACCTAAAACAAGATAGTGTAGGCGGCACGGCAGTAAGAATTATGTTACATAGGCATTAAACTGCCTGCCAACAACTTACTAAATACCAACCTAATCACTTTATGTATGAAATGAAACCTTGGCTCAGTAATTTAATGTTTTCCTTGTAAACATTATTTCCTTTACATATAATTATTTTGAGTAATTTATATTTTATAAAATATAACCAACAGAATGAGAAAATGATAAACAAAATATACGTAAAAGGGAATTTTATCAACTGCTTTATTTGATTGTTTTGGAAATATTAATTCTTATTCTTTTATCAAATATAAAATATTTCATCTGTCTTGAGGAATAATTTACGTATGATATTGTTACAAAATTGTTGCAAATCGTGTGACTGCCAAAATAATATTCACCAAAGTATAATATCTGACTTAATTTCTCGAACAATTATTCAAAATTTCGCTGACACGGCTAATAAAATCCACCAAGTATACTAATACATTGGGTATTTTTATTTCTTAACTTTACGATTATTGTTTGAGCTCATATGAGAATATTAATGAAACTGTTGAAAACGCTGAAAGCTTTATTTCAAATTGCAACTAACGAAAAAGCGTTGGGTAATTTGGACAATAAGAATATTCAGTCCAGCTAAGTACGCGTATGGCCACATTAAGTTACTTGGTCAACGTGGTTATGAAACAACCGTTGATTTTTTACGAGCTCGCATTTTCGTATTTCTTCCCATGTTTCTATCGTAGCTGAGAAGTACTCTCGATTTCGAAACAATCGCTCCACGCACTGTGTGGAAACGGCTAATGATTGCCATTGTGGCTGCTTAGCTGGTACGTACGCATTAGTTTCCTCAGCGTGGTGCGCGAGGTACCTGGTATTGAAAGATTCCCGTTTCAGTCCCACGATCCACTTTGGTGGCGTGCGCTGGTGCCACTGTCATGTTGATGATGATGACGGTTGTTTTTGCATCAGTAATTATGTACAGTTTGTTGCAAGTTTCTCTGGCAAGCCAATTACGACGAATTTGTGGGAGTCTTGGAACTGTTTAAAAGCCTTCTCTTTTGTTTAGCCGAAATTATGTTACTTCAACTTTTAGTAGTATAATTGTTATAATAACGAGTTTTATGGAATTGCTTTACGCCCACAACAATTTGCTGTTTGGCTATTCACACGTCGATTATTGAGTTCGAAGCTACATTTTTATGCTGTTCGGTAGTGTGTTTCCATCTACAGGAAATTGTTTCAAAACATCATTCAGTTTTCACTATTATAAACACGAGTTCTTACGTAATAACTAGTCAAAGGTGCATTGCCAATAATTGTTTGTCTTATAAGTCACGTCACTCACCTGATATTGTATGCTTGTATAAAAATGGTTAGATTGTAATACAAGCAATTCAAGCAAAATGGTTAAAAAATGCCTCGCAGTCACGAATTTGATTCTGTAGTCATTAATCATCACGAACTGACCAGCAATGGTTATCCACTTAAACTGACTTCATAGGTAGGTACTTACGATATCAATAACCATGATCAAAGGAAAATATCCTTTTTAGTTTATAGATACGTATTACTTAGATAAAATCTTGAATTACGCACCGTTATGACAGCTAATGATACATGCTTCTGTATTTTAAATTATTGAGGCGTTTAATTCACCATTATAAACGAACATAACTTAATCTTGTGACTTTATCGGTATTTTATCATCGATTATTTGCTCGACCGGTTAGTTATTGAGCTACCGTAAATTGTGATGTTAGCATTCAGTTGGCTGTGCGAACTTGTCGGTCAGCCTCAGCGGACAGGATTGTTCATGGGCCAATGATGGCAGCGTCACCTTCGTTACCCAAATATAGCGATAACAGGCGAGGTCGCGACATATTGCGCAAGCGCCGCGCCAACGGCCCTTCCTTTTAAAGTTTTCATTATCTCGGACTTTACAACAAATCTGCAATAACCCGAAAGGAAAAGATCGTTATAGTAATTGCACCGTTTCATAACATGTTTTTTTAACAATGATTTTGTAATTGACCCGAGTTTTCTTGTAAAATGTACCAGCAAGAGTATATTGTGCTTTCGATGACTTTGTGCGTGTTATGGTGTAAAAGTGAAAAGTCGTTAACAATTATCCACTTAAAATGATAATGCAGATCAATGCGATTAATCTCGTAGACATAAAAATACTCTACTCGCTGATGACGATATAATCGATTAGTCAAGTGAATGGTTCTCGTAATTGGAGATAATGTCGTTACTCGATACGACAAACCGAGAGCCTTAATAGCTTTATGTCCTTAAATCGTGTCGCACGAGGTTCGAGTAACGATGGATAATGTTGCAAGTCATTACGTTATTATGTACTGACTTCTTGCTACCTTTATCAATGAGCCTGCAATTACCGGCTGTGTAATAACGGGTGTCGTTTTCATTTGTTTTAGGAGAAGCCAAGAAACTTCCAGCTCGCAACCATGGCGCCCCGTGCCATCGTGACGTGTACTGTGTGCTGTCACTTGACCAGGAGGAGATATTCCGCACCTCCACCATGGAGAGAACTCTCGAGTAAGTCAACCTTATTTTTACAGCCTATACGACCCACAACTTGGGCGCACCAAGTAAACTTATCTTTCATTAATCAAACCAAGCGTACTCGGAATAAATTGGTTTATGTTTATTGGCGGCAACTGCTTTGTATTAAACTTTGAATGAACCGTTGCTCTTCCGGAATGATGACAATAACGAACATTGTGTCCGGTGCCCGCCCGGCTTCCGGCCTTATCGGGTGGGAACAGTTTACTAACACATATCCAGATTTTACGTTAATGTGTCAAGGTTTTAGAAAAGGACCGACCAATAAGTAAAATTTACTCTTAAATCAACTTAAATGTGTAACAACCATTTGGGGATACCATTTCGTAGGCGCTGTTACAAACATTTTCCATTTTGATAGATTTGCGAAACATAATCCTTAAATTAGGTTTTATGACTGAACCAGTGGGTGTTCATTCATGTGAGCTCTTCCACATGTATAAATCATAGGTATTGCCTACATTTAACCTACTTACTAAAGTGACTCAGTTATTTCCCTTGTCAACAAAATAAATGGTTTTATTAATGAGGTTCTTCCTTGTTAATTACCTCTGTAAGTACGCAAGAACTGATAAATGCAATAACTTTTATTACTCCTTTAAGTCTTTTATTGCCTGCAAAAATGAATGAATTAACATTATTATGTGTTTCCATTCATTTCTTTCCAAGTGCTACGTAGTATAATAGATGTGTTATCATTATCGTTATCTGGCCAATCTTATAAACATTGTCACTGTAAATAATGTAGGAATTAAAGTAACATTTCTGTTCTTGTTGAATAAATAAAAAAAATGTGATGATGAAAACACTATTTTCTTTTGTTTTCGATAAGTTATAATTTCTTCGTAGACTATCTGTAGGGACAAAATTCTTGGAATCCCTAAATTCAGTGTGTCGACACGCGCGACACAGAAAACTTCCTCGAGTGCACTTTGTGCGTGCGCATCGTCGAAAGGTGACAACTTCCGGTCGCGCTTTCACGACTTCCAATCAGAAAAACATGTTATTAAACTGCCGTCAGCATTTAAATTGACGTCCCTCATAGCGAACAAATGAAAATTGTCGTGTGCAAAAATAAGCATCGTTTGAATGGCATTCCTTTTTTGCTTGAGTGCAGTCGAAGTGGGGACTGATTAAGCGGCAGTTGACGAAATTCGGGTGTTGGAGCGCATGTGGAGGCGTCACTTTATTATTGGCAGTGCACAAGAGAGGGCGGGCCTGCGGCGTGCCACGTCCCGGATGCGTTTCCGGCGCGCGTGCGCCAGCGCGGAACGTTTCTTCCGCTCCACCCCCTCGCCATTCAGTTTTCGGAATGAATGAATAACCGCCCCGATTCAATGAAGCTAATTACGGAAAACACCGCCATGTTACTCATCAATTATGGGTTTCCGTGGGAACAGTGTTAAACCTTAAACAGATACTAAATACTGAAATTTTATTACTTATTAAGTTAAAATTTACACAAAACTTTATGAGTCATGAATATGTATAATAGTATGGTGAAACTAACAGTAATGTAGTATGTACTAGAATAGATAAAATAAGTAGGTACACATTATAACCCAAGAGCAGACAGGACACTGCAGTGGATATCGAAGGAAATGTCAGTCGTCGAACGAGTTAATGAGTTCTTTGTCTTGCGATAACTTATCATAAATGCATTTACACTACATACAATTTCTCTTTGCGAAACCGTTTATAATAATCTGTTGATGTTTCAAATGTAACATCATTAACCGGTGCCTATTTATTTTCGTTCGTTTAAAAGTTTTTTTTATTTTGAGAGTGCATTTCTATTTTTGGTTTGATGTGTACGAATACCACAAGCCATTCCTTTTATGCATTCGTCTGCTACCA
Source organism: Emmelina monodactyla (assembly GCA_916618145.1). Taxonomy (NCBI): domain Eukaryota; kingdom Metazoa; phylum Arthropoda; class Insecta; order Lepidoptera; family Pterophoridae; genus Emmelina; species Emmelina monodactyla. The sequence goes on along the minus strand of OU745304.1, from coordinate 4,159,082 downwards.
GGAGCTCATAATCTCGGTAGCGTAACATTAAACGGAAGCTTTTAAGTGATAAATTGGTGCCGGAACCTCGTAGCGCGTAAAATGATCATCGCCTGCCGGGTCTTGAGTGCAACGCTCTGGTTTCTTGTGTAGATACCTACCCGTGTACTGGTCGGTACACACTCCGCGCTATTTCGTGCTCTCTTTGCCACGTGAATGGATACTGTACAGACCGGCTTTGTAGGCAGAAGTGTAGGTGTGCTATCTATCCGACTGTGCCCTACTTTATTTCTTCGAGCAAGAATTTGTTATTGACGTGTATTTGAATGTCTAAATCTATTTTTAGGATGTACAACTGCACGTTTTATGACTACTATGTCGCTGGAATGAGCGACTCGTGCCGGAAATCTATGTTTTCGTAGATTTTCTCTGGCTCATTCATGTCACATGTAACTTACAATGCAAGTTTTTCCTCAATGGAGCCGGATGAATGGAAAAGGCAGATGTCATGCTTATTTGTAACGGGCTCGTGCGCTCGATTTGCCTGGCTAATAAGTAGGTACCTACTTACGATGGTGATCAGTGGTCAGGTGTGGTGTTCAATGTGCAAGTTGACCTCCGCCACACCTGCGGAGTAGCTCCCTCGTGGTGTTCGGGACACGCGCCCCGCCCACCCGTCGGCCGCGCTAGCTATAAATACAGATTCGGCGCCGGATGCAGCCCGCACACAAGGATGCGACACACCATCAAAAGAGATGCGTATGCGCACAGTGTTTTTTTGACGTTTTACTGAAGGGATGAATGAACGTGTAGGGTAGATTTGTCTGGACTAAAATAAAATCTTTAATGTCTCGTCTTAGTTCTCGCAGCACTTAAATAGAGAAATTGGTTCACGGTTTAATTTCCTACATAGAACTCATTAAGAACTTCGCTTTAAGTTTACCTTAATGATTTTCCCCTGAACATTAAGGTAATGTTATGTTAATGACGCATTGCGTTAGATGGATACTATTGTTGTTGGGTAAACGTGTTTAATGTTGCGACTTTCCCCAACAAACAACATCAATTAAAGTTGACAGGCGATGGTGGCAATTACCGCATGATGTTATTGTGCCCGTTCCGGCTAAATTGTGTGATTAATTAATTAAACATTACATCACCCGCGACGGAACCTCTGAACATGTTTCCAAGAATGCATGCTCACACACTGAAATTATTAAACGCAAAACTTCACATGAAACCAGGCTCGTATATCACTTGCGTACTCATCGTTTCAAAAACATACTTATTGATTGTTGTTTCGTATTTCGTTTGTATATTTGAATGCATTCGCTGCAGATCTCATTTCATCAAGGTAACAAAATCGCTGCAATAGCTTTCACCTGAGATGGTGCTGCCCACGCCCGCCCATGCTCTCCCGGTGCTATTTGCATCAGCCGCGTGTCGCCCATGTAACTCATTCAATTACATATCTACCTACGGAACATTAAATATACCAGCCATTAATTCGAAATAATACGAATTGGCGAACGTAGTATCATTGCTAATTTCATCCAATAGCGCACTAAACTAGCGATATCCATCAAATGCAATTTAAATTCAGTGATCAATAAAGTTTTATAGTAAGTTCGAGCAGGCAAAACCATTACCAATCTAACTTTATTGTGCATCTTGACGCTCCGCAATAGACTCTATAAAATCGAGTAACAACGCTTTCGTTTTATAGATCTAATAAATTAATCTTTATAACTTTACTCTAACTGTTAAATGTCACTAGTTCATGAACTTATCTTAATTCTTGTTGCAGCCCCTTTTTCGGAGAAGAGTTCCAGTTCGAGGTGCCGCGGCGGTTTCGATACCTGTCGGTGTACGTGTTCGACCGCGACAAGCACCTCAAGCAGGACAAGGTGCTCGGCAAGGTGGCCATCAAGCAGGAGGACCTGCACAAGTACAACAACAAGGACTACTGGTTCCCGGTGCGGCCCGTGGACGCCGACTCGGAGGTGCAGGGCAAGGCGCACATCGAGATCTCGCTCGAGGACTCGCGGCGGAGGCTGCGCATGGAGCCGAAGCCGCCGGACCCCGCGGACGGCAGCCGCGCCACCAACCTCGTGCGCCTCTCCGAGCTGAAGCTGTTCGGCTCCTGCTCGAGCTCCACCAGCAAGAAGCTAGAGGGGGCGCTGGGGGAGCCGGGGCTGTCGCGCTCCGAGAGCATGAAGGAGGCGGGCGTGGCGGCGCCGGCGCGCAGCAAGCCGCCGCTGCACGCGCTGGGCGGGGACTCGCCGCCCGCCGCCGACTACTGGTCCGACCCCGAGCGGCACTGCGCCGCGCGCGACCCCCCGGACACGCTGCGCCTGCGCGTGCTGGAGTGCTCCGAGCTCACCACCAAGAACGGCCAGTGCGACCCGTTCGCGCTCGTCACCGTCCTCTACTCGAACGGCCGCCGGATCGAGAAGCGCACCAAATCGAAAAAAAAGACTGTTAGCCCGAAATTCGACGAGATCTTCTGTTTTGATCTCATCTGCGACCCGGATCCGAAGGACAAGGATGGTTCGCAATCGGTCAGTGTTTGTTTCCGTGAGATCGTTACTTGTGTGTAGTGTTATCGTGGTGCTAATGGTGTGTGTTGTGTTGTAGGCGGGCGTGGCGAGCGAGGCGCGCGTGTCGGTGTGGCACGACGCGGCGCCGCCCGTGTTCCTCGGCGAGGTGCGTCTGCAGCTGCGCCGGCCCGCGCCGCAGCCCATGAGATGCTGGTCAGTTGCTATACACACTCACTGATAGTTCGATATAGTCACTGCCAATCAAAGCAACATGCTGGTAGGCAAAAAGTAGGACGTAATTGCTGTTATTTCTAAGGCATACTTCTTGTTAAATAAGAAATTAATGTGGCTAGGCTATGGATGTGCCTCATAGGAAAATTTACTACAAAACCCTATTATTCGACGACCTCTGCGGTGCAGCGGTATATATACCGGACTGCTAAGCAGATGGTTCCGGGTTCGATCCCCGGGTCGGGCCAATTTCGTAAAAAATATTTTTCGATATCGATATACCGGGTGTCCCAAGACTATGGTACATGAAGGGAAAGTACCTTAAATATCGTAGACGGGATATTTTGCTGAAAGAAGACTTTATTTTATTTTTTATATGTCTGGGTGTAACTAGGTTCTCCCCTAATCCATTGTGTATTTTATTTTTTATATGTCTGGGTGTAACTAGGTTCTCCCCTAATCCATTGTGTGTTACCTATACTACAAGCTTTGCTTAGTTGACACACAGTTAATGTGTCAATCTCGAGATTTATTTCTTTCTTAACCCCCAGGTTCTTCCTAACCTCCCGCTCTGGCGGCGCGTTCTCCCGCGGCGCGACCCCGCCCGGCACGCGGCTGTCCTCCGGCGGCGGTGGATCGCTGCGGCTCCTACTACAGTACACGGTGGACCACGTGTTCCCGCTGCACTGCTACAACGCGCTGAAGGAGCTGTTCCTGAAGAGCGTGCATCAGCGGGTGAGTTGAAGGGTTAAAGTTACGCGGCTGTCCTCCGGCGGCGGTGGATCGCTGCGGCTGCTGCTACAGTACACGGTGGACCACGTGTTCCCGCTGCACTGCTACAACGCGCTGAAGGAGCTGTTCCTGAAGAGCGTGCATCAGCGGGTGAGTTGAAGGGTTAAAGTTACGCGGCTGTCCTCCGGCGGCGGTGGATCGCTGCGGCTCCTGCTACAGTACACGGTGGATCACGTGTTCCCGCTGCACTGCTACAACGCGCTGAAGGAGCTGTTCCTGAAGAGCGTGCATCAGCGGGTGAGTTGAAGGGTTAAAGTTACGCGGCTGTCCTCCGGCGGCGGTGGATCGCTGCGGCTGCTGCTACAGTACACGGTGGACCACGTGTTCCCGCTGCACTGCTACAACGCGCTGAAGGAGCTGTTCCTGAAGAGCGTGCATCAGCGGGTGAGTTGAAGGGTTAAAGTTACGCGGCTGTCCTCCGGCGGCGGTGGATCGCTGCGGCTGCTGCTACAGTACACGGTGGACCACGTGTTCCCGCTGCACTGCTACAACGCGCTGAAGGAGCTGTTCCTGAAGAGCGTGCATCAGCGGGTGAGTCGAAGGGTTGAAGTTGTAGGGGTCAAATTCGGTATTTACAAATGGCACGGAAAAAAGAACTAGCTTTTTTTGTAGAGTAAAAACTGGTTGATTTTTTTTATTGTACACAATTCGATTAAAATAAGCTAAGTTAAGAAAAATCTGTGGATTGCTAATTAGAATAAGTTTGTTTTTAATACTTAAGTGACTGGCGAATTCTTATTTTAATAATAGAATATAATTTGAAATAGGTCCATTTCCATAGTTCTTATATAGTTAAATATATGAAAGCCGATATTAAACCCCATTGATTATACGGTATCTATGTAAAAAATCTCTCCAAAGGTACATTATAGTTTCTTGCCCAACAAGGTGAATTAAAATACAATAACGCGGCACGCCCCTTTCTCGTTTAACCGTAGTATGCGACGCTTTGTTGTGGCTGTGCCTGCATTGTTGACTCTGGGAATATTGTCGCTCAATACTTAGCACTGTAACCTAAATTCTTTATGTAAAAACTCTATGGTTCTGCCCTCATAAACTTATGAAAAAAAAAACGAAAACCAAAGAGGTTTTGTTTAACGCTACAATTCTTATTTTATTTCCAGCCAATAACAACGTCAGCGGTCTACATTCTAGGAGAGATTGTGTCGAGTAAAACGGATGCAGCACAACCCCTGGTGCGATTGTTTACGCACCACGATCTAATAGTGCCTATAGTTATGGAATTAGCAGATGCCGAAATATCAGCTTTAACGTGAGTCATTTTATTCAACTTGGGTAATAACCTAATTATAAATAGCATGACCTAATTCAGTAATGTTTATCCTAATAATTCATATTTATTGTAGTTTAATTATAATTCAGACACATGAATTAAGAAAATGTTGCCAAAGGAAGTGTAATAAAATTAATTACATTAAAAATATTGTGATTGCAAATTCAGTTGATGGTATCTTGATATGAGAGATTGTTATCATGTATGTTTCAATTTAATTATACACAACATTTTAATCAATATTCATGTGAAGATTCAAGATTGCAGTTACAAGCTTGCGAATGAATACAAAATGCTTTATTTATTGAAAGTCTTGCAATCAACTTTTAGTTAAGTTATTCATAGATTATGTTATCTTGACTGGTTACCACCTCCCCGCCACAGAAACCTATTATAACTAGTGACACGCCCGAGCTATGTATGGCGGCATTTTTGTATCAAAACACAAAATTTCCCATATTGATAGATTTTTCGCCTTCCCAAGCCTATGGAAGTGCATTTCTAACCTGTCGCCTCCAATTAGTTATCCAACATCCAACAAACTAAAAAGGTTATATATCCCCCAGTGACGCAACAACGATATTCCGCGGCAACACGCTAGTCTCCAAGATGATGGACGAGGCCATGCGTCTCACCGGAGCGTCGTATTTACGCTCCGTATTACGCCCTACGCTCGCGGCCGTGCTCGCCGAGAGAAAACCCTGCGAGATCGACCCGGCCAGGGTTAAACCTTCAGCGGCCACGTCGACGAACTTGGCTAATTTGAAGGACTATGTTGAGAGGGTGAGATAATGTGTTATTTGTAACAAGTGTAACTAAGACTTTAAGAGAGTAAGATGTTAGATGACATGACCACAAAAGTATAGAATTTTCGCTTTTCTAATGAATTATGGAGTTATTGTTTTGTATCGGTTATAAAAAACCTAGATAAAAGTATATTAATAACAGTGGAACACTATAATATCTGTTGTATAGTTAAAAAGGTAGCAAATAGAAAAAGATATGCTAATAACAATTCTATTTAAATATGGGTTCATCGTTAGATCTATAATCTAGTATCCCGTTTTATTCGTTCTATTTTTTACTTTATTTTTAGTTCATTAAGATCAAAAGTAAATATGTAACGTCTTTTCGCCAATCCCTATACATTACTAATTACCAACTCGCATATCTAAACGTTGCCCTCCCTTCCAGGTATTCTCAGCAATAACCTCTTCATCAGCGACATGCCCGCCCCCCATGTGTCGACTATTCGAGGCATTACGTCTCGTGGCCGCGAGACACTTCCCGCAAAACGCCGAGGTTCGGTACTCTGTGGTCTCCGGCTTCATATTCCTGAGGTTCTTTGCCCCGGCTATACTGGGGCCGAGGCTGTTTGACCTTACTACGGAGCAAATTGTAAGTTGACCGTTGTGGTTCATTATTTAGTAGTGTTAATTATTGAGGAAAACTGTTATGAGGACAGGAAGCGGTTATAATTATCGTTTTTACACTTATACAATGAATCAGCGTATTGGAAAATATTTAAATTCCTCTCAATATTTGATAGGATGGTCTAGCTGGACCTTGCAAGTATGATTAACATGTGGTGTGTGGTAAATGATGTGGTATTTTCTATGATAATACTTTAAAAATAATAAGTTTGTTCATACTGACATACATATTTGCACTATTTTTAAATGCCAAATTTTTTTTTTTTATCCAGCTAAACTTTCCCTACACTATATATAAATTAAATACAAATAATTTTCTTAACCATCTCCCGTTTCATCATTCAACAATACATTTTACTTTTACAATCGTAATATAATTTCCTTTACCTATTTGCTAACCTAACAATATCTTTAGGCCATTTGCTCAACAACCAAAATCTTTAAGTATAAATAGGTCGTCGTCAATTATGGTATATCCTACTAATATTATAAACGTGAAAGTTTGTGAGTATGTGAGGATGTATGGATGTTTGTTACTCTTTCACGTAAAAACTACTGGACGGATTTGGATGAAACTTTACAGTAATGTAGGTTATACATCAGAATAACACATAGGGTACTTTTTACCGCGGGAAAACTTCTCATTCCCACGGAAAATCGACTTCCACGCGAATGGTGTCGCGGGCGGGCACAAGTCGTCAATATATCTTCAACCTTGTACCGCAGGACCCTCAAACGAACCGCACTTTGACCCTGATCTCGAAGACCATCCAGTCGCTGGGCAACCTGGTGAGCAGCCGGTCCGCGCAGCAGGTGTGCAAGGAGGAGTACATGGCCGAACTGTACCGCAGCTTCTGTACGCCGCGACATGTGAGTGTGGGGATACTGTACTTTTGTTATACAGGGTCTGTCGTAATGAATGGATAACCCGTTACCTACAGTTGATCCGGATGTGAGGCTATAAGAAAATGGTGTCTTCTTGCCAGGGTTGTCAACCATAAGAAAATGGCGTAGACTTTTAAACTTTTTTATAAATTCCCCAATTTTTTTTATTTAATTTGCTGCCATTTCTTCAAATTTTGATGTATTTGTATAATTCTTTTAGTATTATACTGCTGAAGACGTGTATTATGTAATTTAAATAAAATTTTAGGTGTTATTCACGTTGAACATTATCAAAATACTTATTTTAAGAAAAATATTTCCAATTTTTTTTCTTTATGTCAACTTTTGATCTTCTCCTGTGGAAAAAAAAAGTATGACGTTATAGCTGCCCATGATTTCAATAAATTGTCTAGTATGTGTAGATTCTAAAAAGGTATAACGATGTGTACTTTACAAGCAACATTAAGTTACAGGAGCGAGAACACTAATCAAGGTCGGAATTTTTATTTTTCATGTTATGTAATAAATGGTTGTAAAACTTCGTCATAATGATTTTATTCTATCAAGATACTTTGCACAAACACTATCGGGCCACTAATAGGATATTCAGCAGAAAACCCGGTTGTTTTTGGGAAAAAAAATAACTTTACTTCACGATAATAATGTAATGAAAATGTACTAATGAAAATTGTTGTGCTCTAATAGTTACATGCGACAAACATGTTGCGACAAGTTTATTCGAAATTGAAACGGATTTTAAAAATCGAACAAAGACCGCATTACAAAGAAAAGGGTACTCATCACATCAGTCTGATTTTGACCATCGCATGTCCTTTTGTTCACATTAGCCCCGATTCTGAAAACACTCTCTAAACTAAACTAAAACTATCGCTGTCACTTACACATCAATAAGACAGAGACAGGTAATCATTTTAGTTCTGTCAAACTAAAATGTACGTGCAATATGACACGGCGTAGGCAATTTTAGGCAAGTCCTCAGCGCATTTCGTTCAATTTCACAATGATGTGGACTAAATTTAGTGAGACCAATGTACGTGTCTTGTTCTAATACGAAGCATGAGAAAGTGACAGCGATATTTTTAATTTAGTTTTAGAGGGTGTTTTGAGAATCGGGGCCACTATTTTCGTCAATTTGTTACTGCTTTCTAATATTTGACTATGATTTTCCTTGTGATTTGGACTTGATAACGTGGTGATACTGATGACTTTGCTCACATTTACGGACATTGTGTTGTGCTATCGATTGAACTTGTTGTTTTGGAAAAGTTTTTGTGTAGTTTGTGTATCATGCCGCAACAGTACACGCCGGCCGAATACGCGAACATGCATTACATTTACGGTGTACGTAATGGCAGCACCAATAGAGCTGCTAGTGTTTATCGTGTAAGATATCCAAATGTGCGACATCCTGTTTACCGTGTGTTCATTAGAGTGCACAATGCATTTATGGAAGGACGATTTCCTTCTAATTTTTTCCACTTTTCTTTGTAATGCGGTCTTTGTTCGATTTTTAAAATCCGTTTCAATTTCGAATAAACTTGTCGCAACATGTTTGTCGCATGCAACTATTAGAGCACAACAATTTTCATTAGTACATTTTCATTACATTATTATCGTGAAGTAAAGTTATTTTTTTTCCCAAAAACAACCGGGTTTTCTGCTGAATATTCTATTAGTGGCCCGATAGTGTTTGTGCAAAGTATCTTGATAGAATAAAATCATTATGACGAAGTTTTACAACCATTTATTACATAACATGAAAAATAAAAATTCCGACCTTGATTAGTGTTCTCGCTCCTGTAACTTAATTTTGCTTGTAAAGTACACATCGTTATACCTTTTTAGAATCTACACATACTAGACAATTTATTGAGATCATGGGCAGCTATAACGTCATACTTTTTTTTTCCACAGGAGATGATCAAAAGTTGACATAAAGAAAAAAAATTGGAAATATTTTTCTTAAAATGAGTATTTTGATAATGTTCAACGTGAATAACACCTAAAACTGTATTTAAATTACATAATACACGTCTTCAGCAGTATAATACTAAAAGAATTATACAAATACATCAAAATTTGAAGAAATGGCAGCAGAATAAATAAAAAAAATTGGGAAATTTATAAAAAAGTTTAAAAGTCTACGCCATTTTCTTATGGTTGACAACCCTGGCAAGAAGACACCATTTTCTTATGGCCTCACATCCGGATCAACTGTAGGTAACGGGTTATCCATTCATTACGACAGACCCTGTAGAGTGGATAGTTAAGTTATAATAATCAAGCATAACATACTCGTTATCTTCTACTTTTATTGCAGAGTGGATAGTATAGTTATAATTGGGCATAACATACTTGTTATTCTAATGGGATTAAGCAAGAGATTAAGTATTGGATTTTGGGTGTTTGGAAAATATAGATTTTGAATGTTTTAAACTTAAAAATTTTCTAGAGAAAAAGTAATGTAGATGATAGTGAAATTTGTAATAAAGTGTGTTTTGTGGTTTCGAATCTGTCTGTGTAGAAAGCGAGATTCGGCGATCATATTTGTGTGGTTTAAAGATAAACTTTTAAAGGAACAATAATAAAATTTATAGCTAATATCAGTTTCGTATATGATTTAAAATTTGTAACTTTCCTATGTTTTTTGTTATATTTTTTCAAATACATCTGAAAAAAAAAACCGAACAGGAAAATAACTTCATAACATGAATATATCCGTAATATACCAATAACAGTCATAAATTAAACTACTTATTAATGGAATGAAGGAAATATGCCACTTATTCATAAATTGAGATGCGTGAAAACCACTGTACCTATAGAATGGTTTTACCCATACATTATTGTTATTAATTAATTATAAAAGTATATTTCGAAGTAATTATTCTCTCTATGATTTATGCCATTTATTAATAAATTGTTATGTTTGTTAACAGGTACAGGCTATCAAGCAGTTCTTAGAAATAATATCAACGAGCACCGACACGCAGAATAACAATGTTCAAGAAACGCCCGTTTTATTGAAGGAAGGGTCAGTATCAAATATTAGATGATGTCATGGTTTGCTTTATGACACTATTTTAACAAACTTAAAATATTGATATCACTTTCTCCCACATAGTATAAGAAGGAGACAGATATAGGTCACTGAATTGATTCTAAATCATCGTAAATTCGCGCTGATGACTATAGTTTATTCGCGTTAAGAAAATAGTGAGTGATCGTTGTCAGCCGGCCTGGCCACACCCCCAGCCAATTAAAATGCTAGAAATTAAAAAGTCTAATTCACAGTGATCAGTTGAAGTCAGACCTTCGAAGAAAACGGTTGTGGATTTTGCGTGCCTTGTCCAACGATAAATTTTGAAAAAATGAATACTTCACCAATTCCAAAGAATAAAAGTGGATCAATAATCCATAGTGGAGAGAGACACATAATTTACAATGTTTATAAGTACTTTAAATTGTGTGATTTAAATGCAACTGTGGAGAGCATAGTCATAGAACAGCAAGTGCATGCGGCATGTCCGAAAATACTGTTTATAAAATTATTATTTTTCTTTCGTACTTTTACTCCTCTGTGAATACACCCTTATCCTGTAGTTGTCACTATTTTCTTAACGCGAATAGACTATAGCTTGGGACGTGTTTAGGTTGGCAGTACTAAAATTTCTACCTGCCTCTGCTTTATATTAATGCTGAGTATAAATTCAGCGATATTTATAGCTTAGTTTAAAAAGAAAGACTTGGATTGATTTACAGGCAAAAGTTAACCAAAACTATGACATAAAAATGTTAATCTACATCCTATTGATACATAATTATGACATACTCAATAAATACGATGAATATGAATTAATGTTGTTAATGAATAACTTTTTGTTTTTGCTTACTAATGGATAGATATGGGTGAGTACTTGTGATGCGCTAGATATCTATACTATAGTCCAAATAATGATTGAACATAGACTGATTAATAATTTGTAATAGACACGCCCAAAGGGACATAAATGAAACAAATTTAGTTATAGCTAAATTGCATTCACGCATTCGTAGGTAAGAACGTAAAATAATAAGAAGATAGAAAAACTTAAAAGCACTTTTATATTTAGACGAATTGATATAATGTTGTTATTATAAGCGTTTCGTGTTGCTTTCCTGCGTTCTTATAGAATTTTGAAATAAAATGATATGTTGAAATGGACAGAGACTTTTAAGGAAAAAAACTTTATTCCTAAATTTATTTCCGCCCAGCGGTTTTACCCGGAGTTAAATCTGTTTTCCTACATGTTATTTCAGGTTATATTTACCGTCTAAACAATTTTCATCGTTCAGTCATTTTGCGCATTGTTATTAATTATAACTTACTGATGTTGATATATTTAATCTTTTAACGTAAGACCAAGTAATTTGCCAGTATTTGCCTAGCTGTGAAGGCACTTATTCCTAAGCAAACAATTAAATGTAACATACTTGTTCCAGTACAATGATAAAGCGTTCAGAAGGGGTCCGCTCGGGCGCGGGGTCCCCGCGGCGGCGCTGGGCCCGCGCTGCGCATACGCACGCCAAAAGGAGACACTTCAGACTTACCAAGTAAGTTAAATATAGGCATTAGACTTAGACTAACCTTTACTTTACTTGAAAAACATAACCCTTCTGTAGCAGTCAGGTAAAAAGAAGACATTTTTTTACCTACTTTTCATAAGTACATTCTCTAGTGCCCGTTTGTCACTATATTTAGTTTTATACTACTTACTTCTTTTTACGATTACTTTACTTAAAAAACAAAATACACATTTCCCCTTTTTTCTCTGATAATCCATTGTCCAGTGCCTGTTTATAGTTGAATTTTGGTACACGTTGTGTTTTCAATATACGAGAGATATTAAAACGAATAAATTACATAAATCATCATTATTACTACTACTAAAAAGTTAAGGCAGTATTATTATAAAAAAGTATTAATTGCGTACTCTGTACATAAAATGTAACTTATTTGCAATTTTTCATATTGTTGACAAAGAATACAAAAGTAAATTTGTCAAACAGTTCGTAAATTAAAAAATATGAAGTGATAATTATGGTCTAAAATTATACGGTGTTTTTCCTTCTGCGGTTAGATAGTTATTTCGATCGCATTATAATATCCCGTATTTTAAATTAAGATTATGAAGTAATTATACCAACTTTTTAGTTAGGATTACGATGAATCATGTTATTACAGTTTAAGTTGACTTCGGGAAATCTGTATTTCTACAGTAAAGAAAAATTTAAGGGAAAAAGTAAAATAAATAATTGGTTTATTAAATTTTAAACAAAATGTGGACAGTATCTTTAAACAAATGTAATTTGAACTTCGTATTTATTGTGTTAATATAAAAAGATATTTTTGAGTTTATTTGGGTGGGTTAGGTGGCTACATACTTCCACTCCTACACACTTCCGCAGCATTCAGACCAAACTCTCTTAAACTTTCTAATGATAGAAATAAGCAGAGCAGTGCTTTCAACACAATAACGCTTTACCATAAAAAACCTAATAGAATTTTACTCAATCGTATTAAAATTTACCACATTCTATAGGTACCAAGTCATTTTTTCCTGTTTCTTGTATCTATCTAACATACAATTTCCTAATGAATGGGGGAGACGTGTAAATAAATTAAAATACTTTAGTTATGTTAACAGCTTTATATTGAAAAGCATATCTGATAAAAAGATTTTAAAGTTACGTGCTCACACTCAGAGCACCCAAACAAGAATGTGCCTGGGAGGAAGCCGTCGACATTCCATTGTTTTCTCTTCAAATACTATTCGAGAGTTCTAAATAAAATAATAGCTGCCAGTATTTAAACAAAAAGTTTCCTACCTAGCGTGCTTATGCACCTTACAAATGTTCCCTGTTTCATGTGTGTAACGTTTCATGTAACCCCAGTTCCGAGCTGTGGTGGACGCGCTGCGGGTCCAAGGCGCCGGCGCACCGGCTGTCGCTGGCGGGGATCACGGCCGTGACCGTGCTGGACCAGCTGCCCGCCGGCGCGCCGCTCGGGGCCAATAATATATTCCAGATCGGTGAGTTTGTAGATTAGTTGTAAACAGGCTTTTGATAAGTTTGTAGATTAGTTGTAAACAGGTTTTTGATAAGTTTTAGGGTGTTAAAGGCAAATAATAATCAAGTTAAGGAAAGTTAAAGACAAATAATAATCAAAGCGAAGCTGAGTTTATTTAGTATTGGATTAAAAAGTTGAATTATACTTACTTTTAGACAGAGTAAAAGTAATAAAAAAAAATTCGGATATTATTGCCAGCATTGTCTACATTATACAGGGGTTGAACCTAATCCCATTGATAAACATTACAGATAAAATTAACACAATTTGATTTGAGATAATCCCCAACGCTTTTAGTTTACATATAACTGTGCGTATATATTTTTTTTGCTATACACGCAACTTATACTCGTCCATCAAAACCCAGTTTTACGAAAGTAATCTTTTTAAACTCCGTACAAACCTACACTAAACTAAAATAACATTCATAACATTGTTCCCCAGAGCATCGAGACCGCGTGCTGCAAGTGCAAGCGGGCAACTGCGTGGAGCGCGCCGAGTGGGTGCGGCTTCTATCAGCTTTGTGCAAACGACCCACGCACAAAGAACGACTCGTCGACGGGACTTGGACTTGGTGAGATACATAGAATTTAGGCTATCTGTTAGACATTTAGGACTTTGAGATTATATAGACTGTTGGACTTCATAAGAAGTACGTTGTCTATTCATCTTGCAAGATTTCAAGTCATATAATCGAAGATATCATCAACTTCAATCAAGGGAGTGATATGGAAAAAAGTAAAAAATCAAAACTTAAATTTTGTAGCTAGAGCATGAGTAATGTAAGTCAATGCATTTTTAAAAACACCTATAAATCCAGGTTCGAAATGTTCAAGATTATCTGTTATTATTTCACTTCATTCCCATACATATTACATAAGCAATGAATGTAAAGTGTCTTTTTAAAAACCGTTCTTATCTCCGAATTTGAACTCGCAGTTCATTTTCCTACATGTGTTGTTCAATTTCATTGTTATTAATATCCGGTTAACACATACCTATTCACTGACATTAGAGCTATTATTACTTACTACAAAGAGAGATGACACCCCTTACCGCAAATATGTCCCGTTCAAGAGTGCTAATCTATCAACTTATCTATGGAAATTTATTCATTTGCACTTTGTTGTTGAACTTAAATTATTTTTGTAATATCTTCTCTAGTGGATGACGTTATGTTACTGAATTAGAAGAGATATTTCAATGAAAAACCTTTAAGCTTTTTAAATATGTGCATTAACAATTAAATAGCCTGAAACCTATAAATTTTAAAGAAGAACAATTTGTAACACTCGATAACTAGCATAGTCGTACGCAACGGAAAAATAAGAAGTGTGACAAAGCGCCCCCTTCGGCTATTAATATCTCCTCATCTTCCTGCCTTTATGGCTGGCTGTCAAAAGGAAGACCGTTTGAATTTGACATCCAACACTGCCTCTTCTGACCGTCCAACAAAATGATATTTAGGAAGTTTTCGCCTAAAACTGGAAGCAAGCAACGAAGTAAAATGAAATGAAATAAATTGAGATGAAATTACTTTACTGTATGTAGGATTAAAAACTAATCTTTTATACATATACATACAAAAAAAAATGTCACGGGACACCCCTACATACATCAGCAAATTCCGTAGTAGACCGAGAGAAAAACTGGCTGAAAAAACTCTCGGCACTCTTTTCGGAAATTATACAATCTTAATTTAGATTTATATTAATTTAAAACGTGTACATTCAGTGAACATATTAATTTTTTCTCGTACCTCCCCGCTCAAAATAATAAAAGTTAAAAAATATTAACGTGCCAGTGAACTTGTGGCCACACATGGTCACAGTATTAGTGACAGGTGTCTTCTCCCTGCAATCACCTTTTTTCTCTTCTTATCCAGTTGCGGTCGCCCAGCCGGAGAATGTTCCGGCTGCTGCTCGCCCGCCACCGACAAGGGCTCGATGGCGGCGGCGCTGCGGCTGGACCCGGCGCGGGACCTGCAGCGACTGCACGCGCTGCTGGTGGCGCACGCCAACAAGCTGGACCACAAGCACGCTATAGGTGGGTCGTGTGACGTGTCTGCTGGTACATCTAGCTGCGGTCGCCCCGCAGGACAGTGTTCCGGCTGCTTTATTCATCATAGATATGTAACATATACTTAATGAACGTCAATGTTACAAACTACGACTTTACCTAACAGAGAGAATAGACTGAGAGAAAAAAGCCGGCGGAAAAAAACTACCTGCACTCTTTTCGGAAATTATAATTAGTCTGGTGGTACAAAAGTCGATCTTTAGGTACATTGTGGAAATAGAAAATCTACTTTAAATAGCATTAAACATTTAGATTGATTCTAGGAATGGGATTGGCGTCTCTCTGTAATGAATTCTCTAATTTACCCATAACATCATTTTATGTTAAATAATATTTAAGTAATTTTTGATCATACTAGTTACCTACTTCAAACTAGCCTTGAAACTGCCACTGTCTAAATCTACTACAGTTTTAACCCAATCAAGCCGCTTGTCCGACTAATCCTGCAATTATCCAATATACTACTTTGTTCCTTATTAACTTCAATTTACCCGAAGATTCAATTGAAGTTGTGTTTGTTTAGGCCTGGATATGTCGGCCGAGGATCGCGAGGCCGAGGCTCAGACGCTGCGGGAACTGACCGAGGCGATGTTCGACCTGGAGCACAAACACCGGATATACAACCGGTCGAAGGCGAGGGAAACCAAATATGGGAGCAAGTGAGTGGACGCTATTGTTTTAAACAGAGAAGAGAAAACATGTTAGTTTATTAGGGTGGAGTTTAGATTTGCGTGAGCCTTGTATATTTGTAGGTACTTTTAAGTAGGCCAAAAAATTCTGGTTTAAAAAAAAGTGCAGTGAATTTACCTATTTGAATGGAAAATCGCACTTAATGCATAGGTGCCAATGCCTTCAATTCAAATTAAAAGGGCAAAGTTCATTCAAATTAAACTTTTACATTTTCTATCTTCAACTTTTATACTAGATGTATGGGGGAGAAAAATACATTGCGTTCCTAAGCTTTGACAGTGAGTCAAAACGTTCCAGTATTTGAAAATTTTATCAACTTATTGATATAATGCATCATGGATTCCTTATTACTTCCTGTTCGGTTAAACTATAACGACCACCTCCTTTTCTTTTAATCATTGTGTAGTGAGTGCTTGCTACATTAGTCAGTTGTTTAATTTAGTCCAGTGTTTCGAAGTAGGTTGATTGCTAGCCAAGTTTGTTTCACTAACGGTAATGTTCACTTACAGACAAGCTCCGATCGGTGACGACAACTACCTGCAGGTGGCGGGCGCGGGGTCGGGGGCGGGCGCGGAGGGGGCGGCGTGGGCCGTGCGCGGGGGGCGCGACGAGCCGTACGTGACCATGGCGGCGCTGGCCCGCCCCGCGCGCCCGCCGCGCCCCCCCGCGCCGCCCCGACGCCGCGCCGCCCGCCCCCTCCCCCGCCACCTCCCCCGCCGCCCCCGCCTGCGCCGAATACGAGCTGATGTCGAACTTCGCGACGGCCGCGCCCCCCGCCGTGCCGCCGCGCCGCCGCGCCGACGACGCGCTGCTGGACGAGCTGAGTCGCGACCGCACCGTGCTGCACGTGTGCGAGGACGACGAGCCGCCCCCGCCCCCGCCCCCGCCCGGCGAGCCCGCCGCGCCCCCGCCGCGCGCGCTCGCCGACCGCCTCACGCCCTCCTTCCTCAAGCGGAAGAAGAACGCCGACGACAAGCCGAAGAAGGACGAGGCGCGCGCCACGCGGCCGCTCGACTCGTCCATGGTGGCCAACCTGAAGCTGCTGTCGCTGCACCGGTACGGCGCCGAGCCCGAGCCGGAGTGGCGCCCGCCGCTCGACATCCGCCTCTAGCGCCGCCGCGTGCCGGCGTGACGCCGCGCGCGCGTGTGACCGCGACTGTGACCCCCGAGTGACCGCGCGAGTGTGACCCCACGTGACGATCCCATTCCCGACTCCACCTTGTGAAGTGACTGCTCGGAGTGGTATGGACGAGGCCTCGTCCTCGATTAGTTATATTAGATGAAAGTGTATGAGATTAGGTAGTGTAAAAAGGTCTATGACTCCAGCATTTGTCTTTAATTAATTAGAGTATCATAATTTGTACTAAAATAAAGAGCACACTATATTTACTTACATAATTATAGTGTATTTTATATAAACTACAAATGTCTTTTTGGACAAGTAATGTTGACTTAGTAAACATTATTTTATTATAACTTTTTGACTTTTGTAGTAAAAGTAACTCAAATTTAGATTTTACAATACCCTGGGTGGTTTCGCAGTGTTTTTGATGAACCAAATAATTCGAGTTATTCAGATTGATCTCATGAAATTGTAAGCAAGAACATCCTCATTATTCATGGATACATACATACAATATTATCTACTTTTAAATGTGATAATTTCAAAACTGTGCTAAACAATGTTATATTTCAAATTGTGCACTTGGTTCTTCCAATATTTTATATTAGCTATTAAAATATCAATGTAGATGTACTTAACACCTTACATTTCAAATTCTTTCGACAATATAAAGTTGTTTTTTAAATCTAATGAAAATGGCCTTATAGAATGTAACATTACATGAATGGCCTGTTGCGGCTCATAATGGAATAGAAACACCATTATTCAAACTGTGATTCACTTTACAAACTCAATTCATGTTGTATAAAATAAGTTTTTCTGTAAATAAATAGTTCTATTATTACAGTCAATTGCGAGAATATCGAATATTACCTAATAATTAGACCTAATTACTCTTGTTTATTTGATAGCTTATTATTTAATAAATAGGTGTTCATGTAAGAAAGTATGGCAATAGTTATTACACAAGTTGCAACTCATAATTTGTATTTTATGTGCATTGTTGTCCTCTATTTCAAGAGGTGTATTTGTTTAGATAATATTAAGTAAAATGTACAAATTAATATTTCTCAAAATATGTTATTTATTCTATCTATTTTCATTTTGTTAATAAAATGTCTCATAAATTTAATTTACAATGTTGTATTATTTTTTTGAATGAGATTTATTCAAGCAAACTGTTTCAATAAACGATCTACAGATTGTGGAACCAATCCAAAGACGCAATCGATCCATGGGAAGCAAGCGATCTTTTTTCTAGCATATTTGTTTGAAAATGGTGCCAACCATCATCCCAATAACCGATCTATAGATTTTGACACATCCATTGAACACCATTTGAATCCATTTTTGCCAACCCCGGAATCGGGCAGTTTGATCTTTTGATTGAGTGACTTTTTATGTCAGTCCATGTAAAACAAAAACAGTTACCTACCATAGAAACGTACATTGACCTAAAACTTTTAAAATCTAAATTTACAAGAAGTGCCTTTACTGGATGCGCCTTCCCGGCAGACGTGTAATTAAAAATTAAAGTTTTCGATAAAATTAAAATGTTTGTATAAGCACAATGCAATTATTGCAAAAAAACAGCAAAGATCGGGACAAAATTTATATCCGGCAATTTTTCCGAGCTAATTACATAAGATGTATGTTATTTATGTATATTATACTATTTTCAGACAAGTTAAAACTAAGGCAAACTTTTTAAATATAAGTAAAACTAACTTTTTATTTACAATGAAGAGATCGGTCGACGATCTTTTTGCATCACTGACATCGATTGCATATCATTGTTATTGGGACGCAGCTGCGCAGGTTGGGGATCGAACCGCAGAATGTGTACGATCTCAGATCGTCCCAACTCTCGGATTAAGGATTCGATATTGGGCTCCGGCGGCGTAAGGCTGTAGGTATCTCATGAACCGCGATCGATAGCGAGACAGTAAAAAAAATCACAAATTATGTAAATAACAAACTATAATAACAAATACCTTCCTAATATAAATAAAGGGGACTTCTATTCAGCGAACTTTATTTTTGGCCTCCCTTCGTCGCACTGGGCCACATTTATTTGTGAATTATAGTGGCCGCCCGCGTCTCCGTTCGCGTGGAAGTCGGTTACCCGTGGGAATGAGAAGTTTTCCCGCGGTAAAAAGTACCGTAGGTGTTATTCTGATGTATAACCTATATTACTGTAAAGTTTCATCCAAATCCGTCCAGTAGTTTTTACGTGAAAGAGACATTCATATTTTTTTTATAATATTAAAAGGAGTATATGATTCAGTATTCACGCGCGATGGCTTATTATTAGCGTATTTCATGTATAATTTTTGCGTTTCAAAGAACGTTTAGAAAAAGCTTTTTTAAGTTAGCAAAAATGCAATCACAAAACCATTGCGAAGCGTGGGCGGGTCGCTCGTAATTGATAATTCATTATCGAACTAAAATATAACTATTTGCACTTCCCTAAAAACTCCTAAAAAATTACAAATAATGTCATTTATTTGTGCATGCACAAAATATTTACACCATAGCCACGTAAAATAAAAAAAAATTACATGACATTGTCAATCGTGTTTGTTGATGGACGGACATTCCTTCTCTCTTTTCTTTTTGGTCATCGTCAAAAAATAACTCGGTTTGCTTGTTTCACCAGTAAAAACTAACCAAGAAGAGTCATAAAACGACTTAAAGTAAAAAGGGATTCTGTTCAAACCACAACATTTACAGAATTTTGAATCATGGCCGATTCCGTAAATATGTCTCTTGGTAAGTGCTAGAAGCGCGCGTATTTGGTTACAAAAATATAACATTTACGTAGTATTTAGTATTTTTCACTAAACCGCTTTCTCATTTTGGCTAAGGTAATATGATTCTTCAGTGAAAGTGATAAAGAGTACTGCGTCAAAATAAATTTTAGCTCATATTTAGCAAATTTATGACATTAGTGCTTCTACTGCCCACGACGATTTCACTCACTTTCATTTTCAGCGAGAGTGTGTGAATGAACATATTTTATTCTATATTAAATTAATTTACAGATGAAATCATCAAACAAAACAAAATGATACAAGGAGGAAAAACAAGAGGCAAGGGTGGTGGTGGTAGAGGCCGCGGAGGAACGCGGGGTCGGGGTCGCGGCCGTGGTCGTGGTCGCGGGCGGTCTTTGACACGCGCCAACAGTGTAGACCAGCGCCAGGGACGCTCACGCTCGCGTAGCCGTGGACCTCAAAACCGTTCTCTGTCTCGTAATCGCTCGCAATCGCGTGCACGCTCCCGATCCCGCCAGCCCCGTGCCGGTTCCAGGGCCAGATCCAACTCACGAAATCGTCGAGGACTGACTCCTAAAGGACGTGCAGGCTTAGAAGAGCAACAAGAAATGCCGCAGTTGCTTAGGAACACAAGAGGTAAACATAACTTCTAAGCATAGACATTTGAGATTTTACTTTTAATTTTGCATTATAAATGCTAATTTATTAATTTTGAAGTTATAAACACTGGAAAAAGGAACGCGGGCCTCCGAGCATTACGCGACTGGGACTCGAACCCAGGACCTTTGGATTGCCGGTCCAATGCTCTTCCAACTGAGCTACCGCGCCGCTACGTTGACCCATCGAAATTTCTCCCAGTATCTATGTGCTTTCGTCATATAGCTGACGTTATTCCATCAAATGAGAGGCGTTTCCGCCTCTTCATTTCAGTAGAAATACCTTTACAGGATATTTAACTACTAATTAAGATGAAACAAGCTAATGATTGAGATTTTACTTTTAATTTTGCATTATAAATGCTAATTTATTAATTTTGAAGTTATAAACACTGGAAAAAGGAACGCGGGCCTCCGAGCATTACGCGACTGGGACTCGAACCCAGGACCTTTGGATAGACATTTGTTTACCAATTACAATTTATTACAATAACTTTTATTTGCAGGAACTCGTGGGCGATTTGGAAGGCTAAGAAGGAATAACACCAATCCCAATCTCAGAGGTGGTATACATACCCGACTAGGCATGACAACTCGCAGAGGTGCTAGCATCAATAGACCTTTGGCTCTAGTTAAAAGAGGAATTGCTAAACGTGGCAGAGGACTTTCTACTGGAAACCGCTACAGCAATGTTGGATTGAGATCTGATCAAATACTCAAAGAGCAACGTAAGAATTTCATGCAACAAAATAATGTTATAAGGTCTCAAACTTTTACTAGATCTAGGTCTAGGTCTAGATCTCGGAATAATTCATTTACCTCTGCTTCACAACTCACTGTGAGTGTTGCAAATGACTTTGCAAAGAGACGTCGTAATAGTGTTGGAAGTTCAGGTTATTTAAACAGACAAAGTTTGGCCCAACTCAATCAACAATTTACAAACTTCAATCCTAAAAGAGGACCGGGTAGTGTAAAGTCAATGGGGTCAAACCGATCTAACAGATCAAGCCGATCAAATAAATCAAATGCGAGTCAAAGGTCTAGAGGTCGCGGCAGAGGTGGCAACCGTGGTGTGGGAAGAAAATTTGTGAATAAACAGGTTCTGAATCCAAAATTACAAAAGGAAATAGCTTCAATACAGGGAAAATCTCAAGGCACCTCTGTGGCAAATGGTGAATCACCAAGTGGTGTCAACTTTTCTCCAACACCGGCTTCTACTGGACTCACTCTACATCAACGGTTTGCTACATAAGTAATTTAATAAAATTTAATTAGAAAAGTACAGTAGGAAGATAAGTATCATTTTTCACTAATATATAGATTGTAAGTAAGAGTATTGTGGGTCACTTTGTTTATTTTCATTGGTTTTGTCTGGTTAAAGCTGACAAAAAAATATTAAAACCCAGTTGTACTTCATTACATTGTTCTGAATTCAGTTATAATTATTGTTTGTTTAGGTTTTTACAGCTGTGTTGATGTGATGCAAAATTTTATTGACTTTACAGAAGTGAAAAAATAGGTACAATCAAAGAAGTTGCCAGTCAGTTATATATAAGTACAATTCACTTTCCTTTTGATCAGTTTAAATAAAAACCCTGTCTATGCTATAAAAAACAGCAATTTATTAAAAAAACAATAGCTTGTTGCGAGTATTGCACAGCATTCTGTTCAGGGAGTAGTCTACTGTCAACTTCTGTGATTATACAGCTAGGACTTGGTATTTACTACAAAATGTGTATGATGTGTAAATAATTCTATAATACAGTGTAATGACAAAAACAAGTAATTACACTTGCATAACATGTTATTTTAAAAAAGTGAAGCAAATAAAAGTGTTTTTTTTTGTATAACAGTTTTATTACTATTTTAGTTAATATTTAGCAAATTACTTATGCCTGATTAAAAATCCTTTCTGTATTTACATTGTGTACATCTTGGGCATCATGATGAGAGAATCTGTAACTAAATTTTGTGATTAATGGGGAACAATGGTCAGTTGACCATAAAAATTTACAAATAATTAAATTTCTTACAGTTTTCTCCAAGAATATTGCTCATGATTAGTCCATGGAACTTTTTTATATGGTTATCAAGATTATCATCTTTTGATCCTTTCTGTGAATATTCAAATGTCCATCCCAGATGCTGGCCACAATGTGGGCATGCACAAATTCTCCAAGTATATCCAGGGAACCAGGAATCTGCACCTTGAGCCTGTAAAATTATATAAATTAAATTAACTTTATAATTGTCAATTTATCTGATCTATCTTGACAATTCATTCTTACAGGTCCAACATTTTCGCAATTTGCCTTTTCCATTGTAACAACCTCAAATTTTACTCCGAAGGGATTAACTAAAGTTTGTATGGTAACATTTCGTTTACCGAATACGTTACGTTTTTCATTTTTCTTGGACCCTGGACTTAGCTTTGGTAATATGTAATAGGAATCAGCCACGTCAGCACCACATTTGCGACAGAGTAGTAATTCTGCACAAAAAAAATATAAAATACAGTAAACTCGGAAGTTCCAACTTTGTACGTAAGGTATTACGATCACCTTCTCCATTCCGATGAGTTTTTGAATTATGTTCAGCTAATGCACACCAATTATGTGTAAAACTTATAGCTATTAAAGTTAAATAATAAAAGTAATGCATAAACATTCCTCTTTACTTCTTTTGCTGGTTTATTATTTATTTAGCAACTCGGCTATCGTAACATGTTTGATTATACAATACAAATTAATTTCAACAAAATCAGAACAAAATAACATCAGTTTGTTTACAACTAAGAACTGTCACTGTCATTATCAGTCATTATCAGTCATTTCAATCATGTCATTGTCGTCGACAATCGTTGCTATTCGTCAATCTTAATTATTTTATACCCAGACTACAAAAAGTCTGTGGGTGCGATGGTGTTAGGCTGTTTCCCCATTTACTGTAGGCATACAGCCTATAGGCGAGAGTAATTATCTAAATTAAAATCTTGCATCAAAGTAATGCAAAATGCGTAGCACTTGATTTTATTGTTTAATAGATGTTATACATCGAATCAAGATTTTTGGGCTACATTTGATTGAAATTCTATTGAAAAGACATCACTATATTCAATCAATCCTGCAGCAAGGTTGTTGTTTTTGTATTGTGTGTTTATTTTGGTTTAAAGTGAATATAATCAAAATCCAATAAGATATTAGAAAATTATTGTGCCTGCCAACGGGAAGTTTTTATATACATAAAGCATACTGTGTCTATCGTACAAAAATATATAATTCGGTAGCAAGAAAAAAAAACGCCATGTCGTTTTTCAAAACCGTAACATCAAGTTTTAATGTACGTAGCCGTGATGCTATCCTTAAAATTTCATTGATAAATAACCTATCGGAATGTGTTAAAGACATACAGTATAATAATCAGTTTGAAGAGAATTTCCACAGTGTTTTGGGATCAACAGACTCGACAAATACATTGTGCGTAGCCCTTGAGGCACTCTTTCTTCACGGTCTTAAAGACACGTTTCTAAAGAAAGCCAAAAATGTGTTCTCTGGTGACCCCGAACAAAGACCGCAACCCAATTTCTGGCCCCTTGTTCTTGTTTTATCCCACAGGCAAAATGTGGACCAAATATCGTCATTGCCCCTAATCAATTCAGAAATAGGCCAATGTAGAGCCTGGCTACGAATAGCTTTAAATGAGTGTTTACTTTCTTCTTATATGGCTACTTTGCTGCGCAACATTTCTGCAGTTAAACCTTTTTACAACAAGGCAGCATTTGTATGTGATGCTGAAATACTGGAGGTGGCACAAAAACTCATTGAAGGGTTAGAAACCTGTGTACAATTTAACTTGCCAATTAATTCCAGCTTGCTAAACCAATGGCCAGAGCAAGTCCTTATGTTGGCAGGTATTTGGGTGCCCACAATGAAGGCACCACCTATCAGTGCTGGTGTTGATATCGCAAGCACTTTGACAACTGAGGACTTGAAACCAAAGTTAGCTTCTACACCAACACACAGCAACATAACAGGGTTGGGACAAATGTTAGCTTTGAGTGAAGATGAAGCTTTGGATTTTATTTTATCTAAAAATGCAAACACAATAACTTCTGAAGTGAAAGATGATGAACTGAACACTGTGAATGCTAATCTACCTACAACTGAGGAGGTTGGTCCTGACCAAGCAACAGAGCCAGTAGATATCCAACAGCCCTCAACTAGTGTCGAAAATAAAGAAGATATATCCTTCTCACTTCCATCAGATCTGGATGAAGATTTCATTGCTCCATCAGATGTAAATATTACTGGAAATTCTCTCAAAGGAAAAGGCTGGACAGCAGATGATGAACTTAATACATCAGTTAACTCAAACTCATCACATGGCAGTAGTATGATTAAAACACCTGAAATAAAAAGTCTGTCATCACTGGTAGATCAACCTGTAGACGCTAATACAAATTTAAGAGATATATTGAAAAATATACATAAAGAATTAAAACTAACATCAGAGGATGTTGATATAAATGATTTTAAAGTTGAAGCAAGCACACCTGATGATCCAATGCTTCAGGGTCTTGGTTTTGAAATCATTCCCAATTCAACAACAGGCTCATTTACAGTTCCAGAACTAAAGAAAATGATTAAGCAGTTGTGCCAGCTGTCCCGTGAACAAGGACTGGACCATCAAAACTATCAATGTAATGGTTGCCAGGATCTACTTGGAAGTACTATCTCAAAAGCAAAAGTGTGTGCATACACAGGAGAATATTTTTGTGCTAATTGTATGGATCCAAATATTTTTATTATTCCTGCCAGAGTCATACACAATTGGGATTTCAAAAGATACCCTGTGTCTAAGAAATCAGCTCAATTCCTTCTAGAATTCCAACATCATCCTTGGATAGACATGAAAAAGTTTAATCCCAAGATTTACTATGGTGTCTCAGACATGGCACAGTTACAAGAGTTCAGAATACAGTTAAATTTCCTGAGGGCTTACATCTTTAACTGTAGGGAACCTGTGATTGAGGAGTTGCAGAAGAGGATCTGGCCCAGAGAATATCTCTATGATCATGTGCATCTGTACACAATATCAGATTTGGCTCAAATACCTAATGGGTCATTAGTGCTGCAATTGGAGAAGGTAGTCAATTTTGCTAAAGCCCATGTGTTGGATTGTTGGTTGTGCAGTCAAAAAGGATTTATTTGTGAAGTGTGTAAAGATCCTAAAATATTGTACCCATTCGAAACAAGCTCAACCTATCGGTGTGATGAATGCTCTAGTGTTTTCCATGCAAAGTGTTTAAATCCAAATATTCCTTGTCCAAAATGCAAAAGGAAACAGAATAGAACTACTGATTCCTCACTACTTGATGCCCTCCATGGCCATTTGTATAAATAGTATTTCTAAAAATAGAATGTCTTGGAAAATGCATTTTGGTTTTGAAACTCACTTGGGTAGCCATTGATGGTACAACTATGATAATCAGATCAGGGAAAGGATGTATTAAAATTATGTGATAAATTCTGTACCTACATACTTTAATTTATTGAATAAAAATTCATGTAATTTGATGTAGACAATGCAATATATAATGTAAAATAATAGAATGTAATGCTATATATTTTTAATTAATAGAGGTGTTTATTTTTTAAAAGTAGGCGTAAGTCCTTATCGTAATAGAATATGCAGTGCAATGATAAAATAATTTCTATTTTTAACATGCAGATAATGTTTATAAATTAACGACATATCTATTTAATTTAGTTTTCCTAGTTTAAGATATGTAGTGTATTGTGATTATTATTTGTAAATAATTTAAAAATTAAATATCTCACCATTGTATCTGATGTTAAACATCACAAAGTAAAGATGAGCAATTTTATTTTATACTATAATTATATCACTTATGATATTACTATAATTTTGTGTTAGAAGGAAATAAAGTACACAATAAAACGAAATTTAAAGTTTGGGTTCAATGCTCTTTTTCTGATTGAGTAGGGATCCTCCGCAGTACCGATCCCCCTCTGTTTCATCCCTCCTTCTGTGTCTGATGATTGATTTCCATGCATGACAGGATCGTAACTCCGGAGTTGAACTTTAGGTAGGTATCTTCCCACACAAATATCCATAACTACCCAGTTGCGGCCACATAAGATTGAGTACTAGAACTTCCACAGTAAGACGTAACTAAACTCGCGTTGAAAAAAGCGGGAATTTTTCCGGTTTTTTTCAAATTCCTTCGTTTTTATCAAAGTTTCATTCGAAAGTTTCAAGAAAAATAAATATGAAATATTTCATGTTTTTTATGAATAAAACGATAAAAACGTGAAAAATATGAAAAAAACGGAAAAGTAATACACCGTTTTAGAGATATGAGGGGTTCTTTATCGAAGAGTTTTCCATGGTGTTGGTCCTGGGTTGGTACGGGGAATCTTATAGGGGGTCAAAAATGGTGTCAGAATTGACCTCCGACGCTCCGTTTAAGAGTTATCCCCTGAGAAGCTATGCAATAGCTTAAAAACTTGTTTTTTTCAAACGTTTTTTTCAATTTTTCGAAACAAACGGCGAAAATTTTAATAAAACCCGTTTTTTTCCAAAAATTTTTATCTGATATATTTCAGCGTAACAAACGAATAAAACGGTAAAAAACGAAAAAACGTTTCTTTCGCCGAAAAAAACAATTTGTTTCTTTCGGAATTTTCAACGCTAATTACTAAACCATTAAATCATACCTAATTAAGTTTCTCAAGTGATTTGATTATCATTCTATACGTCGAAAATAATCCCAAATAAACTTATGTATTATGCATTATTTATTTAAAATCCTTGACATCGTAACATAAATGTGTTATCGTAAGGCAAGCACATGATAACAATATAAGATATCGTGTTCCTCTGCAAGTTAAATATCGGTAGGTACAATCTTCATTACATAGTATGTATAAATATAAGTCGCTAATCGTATCTGTTTGGAGTAATATATCAATGGCTTGTCCATTATCTCCTCTTAAACCACGCAACGCGTTAATTACGCGTTTAATGCGTTTTTCACGATTGAATGAAATCAGATAATGTTATCAAGTGGGCCATTATCCCGCCCACGCTTCGCAATGGTGTAAATTTTCCGACTTGCTCGCGAACCCTTGCATTTTTGCTAACTGAAAAAAACTGCCTAGGCATAAGCTGCCTGAGGTACTGCACGCTGCGAGTCCCATCTTGACGAAATCCTTATGCCCTGGTACGTGAGGACGAACACAGCTGACAAATAGTACCTATATCTTCAGTGGATTACATCATTCATTATACGGCTCTAAAACCACCTGGAAGTGACGTGTATCCGGCTTTTACATCAAATGATAGATGAAAAGGGATAAATTATTTATTACAATGCTGTCCTGCTCTTGCGCCGCACCAACTGCGTATGTGAGTGTTTCATTCCTGTAAGTGTGCAAACATTGCTTCCTATAGCTTTATAGGCGCCTGGTACTTTTGCTGGAATCAAGCCTAATATCTATATATCTATCTATCTATCTTAGTCTTGGCCATACCGTTTTTTTCACATACGATACATACCTTCTACATACCCATGAATTCCTAGTATTTTAGCTGCAAAAATGTGGTACTGAAAAGCCGAAAACAAATTATATTAGATACCTGAGTCTGGACTTAATTATAAGTGGCTTATTTATAAATTGCCTGTATCGAGCTAAATTGTATACATGTAAGCCTGGTACTTTCTAAAACAAATATTTAAAAATAAACGGTGTAACGCCTCCTTTAGAAGAGATTATTTGCATACTGTTGCTTTCTAACAATAATCTTCTGTGGGTTAAATTCCCCTAGTAAACGCTAGTGCTCGTATCTTATTCAGACATGTCAGTTAAGCGCTCGCTGCCCCAAAAAAACACAGGAAAGCTGAAAGAGTTGGATACAGTGTTACAATATGAATCTAAACCTGATTTAGAATAACATCACAATGAATATGACTATGTGTCTCGTAAAACAAAAAAGAGACGAGCTTTAAGAACGCCTCCTCAAATAGATATGAGTAGGTACAACGAATGTTATGATGTAAATGCGTACTTTATTTAATTTTAGCTTACTGTCCACCCAGCAGGATCAGCGTTTCCGAGAACTTTAAGCTACTATGCAAAAACAAAATGAAGATATTATGGAAAGTATAAGATTTCTTTCGGAAAAGTATGATGTGGCCTTGAACCAAATAGAATCACTAGAAAGCGAGAAAAGAGAAGATAAAAAGCGAATTATTGCACTCGAAGAAAGAGTAGATTACTTAGATAAAAAAATCTGCTCCAAAACAGTTCGCAACATTGAATTTTGGCCAAATTAACAATCTTTTCTTGATCATATTTTACTTACAAAACTACTCGAAAAATACCTAAAATATGGTTAAAACTGCATTGAAACCGTTTCGTGACTTATATTTGAGTAACAGAAACGAATGCTGTCTTTTTTATACACTACGTTATATAAGAAATATAATAATATGTTAAATTAAATGAAATAAATAAATACTGACTGAATGTTTTTATTAGAGCCAAACATTATTACAAAAATATTTATTAGAACTATTCATAGATAATATAAAATATTTTAACTTAACATTTATTTTATTTCATATTTCAACACTGTATTACCTTAATACTGTATTCAAATGCATTATTATCACTAATGTAAATATATACACATCTGTTTTATCTTTTCCTATAATTAAGTTTTACCTTGTACGGTTTTGGTTAAGGATATCATTTAAAAAGTTATCAATCTCTTTTTTATTACGTATGCTATGGTTTTTGCTTTTATCATTTTTCCTGAATTTACTGTCGTGTTCAGCGACGTTCTCAGCTATATTAAATTCCTCAACGCATTGTAGTTTGTCGGGGTCATCGCCTTTGCTTTTGCTAGTTTTTCTCTTCTGTTGGTAACTGAGGGCCTCCTTGTCGAAATCTAGAGGGACCACGCCTAGGTCGCCGCTGTATCTGTTTTTGGCGATTTGTAAATATTTCTTTCCTCTTACGGCTGTCAGGCGTTTATCCTAAAAAATGATTGGGTAAGTATGTAAGTTATAATTAAAAAGATAACTTCTTTTGATGCAAACAGTTATCTTTTGTTTTTGCCATGAATAAAGTTGTATTGGTAATAACTTACTTACAACTAATATTGTTGAAATATTTAGGTAACCATGACTTAAATATTTTACTTAAGATGATATTAGGTACCTGAACAATAAGAACATTATCAGCTTCTTGTGATGCTTTAGCGCTGCCGAAAATTGAACTTGTAGATAGATCTTCCGATTCTCGTTCCTAAAATTAAAACACCATTAATTATCATTTCTGGTATATACGAGTACATACTTGTTTATAAATGATATTATATACTATTCACATGAACACTCGAAATGCATTATAGTCCCTACCTACCTAAATTCTAAATTCAAAAACCAGCGTATAACAACATAATCTAACCTTTCTCGGGTGCATAACAAGTGTCACGTGGCAATGCCTCGCGGTGGCGAACGTCCTGAACGCCGCAATCACCGCGTCCTGTCTGGAGTACTTGTCGTCGCGCTCGTCTCCGAGTCCCAGCATGAACTGCACGTTGTCTACTACCACGTGCGCGATGTCGTGCATGTAGCGCGCGTGCTCCACGGCCTATGCAAGGTTAAGAAAGAATTGATACCTATTTTAATAAATCAGTTCAGAAACCTCGACGTAATCGATGTACATACAAAAAAAAACCGGCTGAATTGAGCACTTCCTTTTTTGGAAGTTGGTTAAAAATAAGCTTGGAAGTTATGGCCGGTCTTCTTTTTGTAAATAATCACTCCAAAGGTTTTTCTATGCCTATCTAGAGTTTCTCTAGTGTGGTCCCTCGTAAGTACCTATGCCGATTTTGCCCAGCCCAATCGTAAGTACAATATGAACCCTAGGGGGCAACAAACGTCAAAATAAACAAAATATCTCAGTTTCTTACCTCCATAACAACTTTGATAGATTGCTGTCCATGGAACGCCAGGTAGTATATCGGTAGTTTCTGGAACTCGTCTGCGTACTTCTGGAAGTCCTGCAGATTCTGCTCCAGCGGTACGCCGGCGAACTGCTGGAGCATGGTGCGGGCGAGGCGCGAGTTCCGTATCTCGAAACTGCCCCAGAGGGTTTTTAGCTGGAAGTTTCACGTGAATTATCTATCTATCTAAGTTTGTCGTTATATTTTTTGTGTTGTGATTTAAGTCATTGAAAATGTAAACTTTACGCTCTCGTTTGAAATGTGGGAAATAGCATAAGTGAAAATTAAATATGCGTATTGCGCAGTAATTATATGAAGACAGTAAAAGTGATATAAGGAAGAGATAAGGAAATTGATTATCATATAGATATCAACATAGCTAGGCGAAGACTCCGCAAAATAAAGATAACTGGATTACCCAAACATCATAAAATTTTAGTAGCGCTAGTGGCATGATATTCCTATTTTCTCCGTGCTTCGTAACGACTGTGGCCGCTACTCTTCAGGAACCACTTTGGAGGCCCCAAAAACTCTGTTACCAGATGAATATATGCTGCAAAGTTAGAATCAAAAAGAAGAAGAAGTGGAATGTATCTTACTCCTTGCTGGGCGAGGTCCAGCGACATCTCGGCGCACAGCGTGGTCTTGCCGCAGCCGGTGGGCCCCGTCAGCACCGTGAGCTCGCCGCGGCGGTGGCCGCCCAGCAGACGGGTTAGAGCGGGGAAACGCTGCCATTTCATACCACGCACCTAGTGCAGGATATAGTTTTGGGATAAGCTGGTTGTTTTTTTAGGTACTTGTACTTTTAAACTTATAATGGTGTTCTCGAAAAAGGCTTTAATAATAGGCATTGATTAAGACATGAAATGTAGTCTGGGGCAAAGAATTATGAAATTAGTTAAAATTTTTTTTTGTATGTATGTTTGTATATGTATGTATGTAAAGCTTAATATCCCAGGTTATTTAAAATTAAAACGGATTAAAGAAAAGAAAAGCGACGAAAAATAATAAAACAAAAGCTATAATAAAGTAGGTACCTACTACTAAACATAGACTGCATAAACGTAATAAAACATAACATTTATCTCCGTAAAATTGTTGGCGACAGACAATAAAACTTCAATTGTGCATTAACCTAAGGTTAATAATGGAGAATGTTAACAAATTTTGATTATTATCTCTTCGTATTCTCTGTCAAAAATAAAAAATACTGGTGAAAGAATTATTTCGATGCGTCAATTCGTTTCCGATTTATAAGTAAAATAAGTTGCTACCGCACGACGCGGGCTGCCGGTGGCGGTGTGACGTCACACCACAACTCGCTCGGTCTGGCTCACTCAGTACGCTCGCGGTTGCACGCACTTGTCGTCTAAATTAAACCTAAATACTTTTAAAAATGTCTAATCCAACTACTAGGAAATCATGTGTTGTGCCTAAATGTAAAAATACAACTATCAATTCGCCGGAAAAGTTGTTTTTTACAGTTCCAAAGGATACATACATACATTACCAAATCTTTTAACTTGAACATAACCAATACCATTAAACAATTTGTTAGTAAAAATACAAATAAATAAAAGAGGTTTAGTTCATATCATCTACATTTGCAATAAAAAATAAATTAAATTTCTTAAATAAAATAGTAAAGGTAAAGTGTATCTGTAACGTTCAACTACCTACATCTAGATCGTATAGGTATCCTGCTTCCTAGTAATATAATAAACGCGGAAGATTGTGTTTGTGTTTGTTATCTTTCACACAAAAAGTACTGAACGGATCTGGACGAAAACTGAAATAATCCATAGGCTTCTTTTAATTCTGGGAAAATTTACAGTTCCCGAGGGAAACGCGGGCGATGCTGCTAACTAAAGCTAGTTAGTACTAAATCGATGCATGTATTTATTTAAATTTACTTAGAAGAGCGGTATCTTTGTATAAATACTAGTGGCCGCCCGCGACTCCGTTCGCGTAGAAGTCGGTTTCCGTGGGAATGAGAAGTTTTCAGAGAAGTAAAAAGTACCCTATGTGTCATTCTGATGTGTAACCTAACTGCAAAGTTTCATCCAAATCCGTCCAGCCCCCCAAGTCAAGTGGAAAGTGATATTTGCGATAGCAAGTGAATAGAAAAATTTTTGACAAGCTTGCAATTTGACAGTTTCATACATATTTTTTCTATTCACTCGCTATCGCAAATATCACTTGCCACTTGACTTGGGGGGCAGTAGTTTTTACATGTAAGAGTAACAAACATCCATACTCACAAACTTTCACATTTATAATATTAGAAGGACGTACCTACCTATAGCTTCAAAACTATGATACATGATTTGTTGTCTTTAACGTAAAAAAAATAATGATAGGTAGGTAGGTACATACTTCTACTATTGGACTTGCATTCTTCCATTAGTATTTTTATTGGTTATTTTGTTTTGATAATACAGTTTAGAACATATCAAACATTTCGGCGGCAACAAAATTACTATTTCTTGATAATAATGCGCAGCCATTAATTCATCTATTTTAGATAGATTACACGATTACCTTTTTTCGAAACCTATACCCAATTTATTAATAGAATAATATTTACTATTAACGTATAATAACGAATAATATTTATATTTACTAATACGAGACCGAAAACACAAAAAAATATACATTAAATGTTAAATAAATAAAAAAATAGAATAAAATACTGTGCCAGCTATATGCGCCACCGCGGGCGCGTTGTGGTAAGACGTCACAAGCGGTCACGTGACTGTTAGCGGGACTCGATATTTTTCGAAACTTTGAATGCCTATAAAATCAAAACTACTGGGTATTTTTGATTACAACAAAAACTAGTGTATTTGTATGCATACAGGCTTTACTGAGACAAAATTTCAAGCGATTTGGCATACCTAGTAACATTCTCCATTCATTGCTCGCTTCGCAAAACATTGACCTTGACTATCTCACTCTTACTTAAATGAAAGATAAACTGTAGGTATGTTTATTAGATTCCTTATTTAAAAATACGTTACTTTATCAATGTTGGTGAGTTCAGCGTACACATCGTCCCGGAGAGCGGCGAAGGTCGTGATGGAGCGGTGGGCGGCCGGCTTGGCTTCACTCACTAATGTCTTTAGAGAGAGATTAGCAGCAGCTGCTTCTGATGCCGTCACCAGTCCATCTGTAGGCCTGACGGGTTTGTTAGCTATCTCGTTGATATAAAAGACAGTAAGGAACTTAAAATTTTGATTTTTAAGGATCTATACAACTCAGTGTCAAAATAACTCAATTCCAAAATTAATTGATTGAAAAATATAAAAATGAAACCCGTTTTCCTTGGTCACGGCATCACGTGTGAATGGCTGGACCGATTTCACTAATTCTTTTTTTGTTGTATTTGTTATTATTAGGAGAAGGTTCTTACGGAAAAAAATATTAAGAAAATCTCTCAGAAATATTGAAAAATATACAAATAAAGTAGTGCATAATTGCAACGCTAAGGCGGTTCGAAGTTCGCCGGGTCAGCTAGTTAATAGGCATGATGACAGATTTTGAAAAACTGTTGTATCATATTCAGAAATATATACTTATGTATTTTATTCACAGTCATCATGCCTATTGAAAAGAATACAGACAGATAGAAAAACTACACATTTTCGCATTTGACATTAATAGATAATTCCAGTTAGTAAAATTGAAAGTTGATTGGTAGCAGATTGTATTTTTGAAATATAAATAAACTATATTAAACCTACCTAACAAATCTGCAGCGATCTTCCCCAAGTTTCTCAGCAACTGCCCGCATATTATCCCAGTCACCCCATAGACACAGTTTCTGATAGTTCTCTAGTGTTGGTAAAACTATTGGTGGCAAACTACAGTTGGTCAGCCACACCAAAGCTCCTGAAAATTGATTACATATGTGAAAAAATAATTTATGGGCAATTGTATCAAAAAGTTAAAAATGTTACCTGGTACTTTATCAGCAGCTAAATTTAAGACATCCTGTATACTAGGGACCAATACTGCCTGGTCATTTCTAGTTATTTTAACAGCTTTTGACCAGAAAATACCAGCATTATGTAAACCGTGACTCTCCATGTTGTCCTCTTGCCCAGCTTGGATTTTACGGTATCCAACTACATTATTGAGTGAGTTTTTCAAGGGATAGTACAGAATGGTACGATCAGCTGATAACCTTACTTCTGATAATACTTTGTGTGCTTCATGGTGGAACTAGTAAAACAAAGAAAAATACATTACACTTAACATATTATGGGGACAAAAATATAGTTTTAAAACACTTACTGGATATTCAAACAACCTAAATAAATCAAATAATTCAGCTTCAGACAGCTTATCTATTGAGGTAGTTTCTGTAACAATGTTACTCCAGTCTTTTTGAAATTGCTCAGATGCTTGTTTTGAAACTTCTATGTGTTCTTTGACACTTGTTTCAATTTTAGCTTTTCTCAAAAGCCTCTCTAGAAGACTCCAATCACCGTGCACGTTACATTTTGGGCATATAAAGTAACCTGAAAAGAGAAAAAGAAAGTTAGAGATACACAACTTTAATATTTGATAGTTTATGAGAGTAATATACGAACCAGTCTTTTTATTGACAAACATCTTTGTGTCTGCAGTCTTAGCATCCCCTGAACATATGATACACTTCGTCGTAATTGAAGTAAATCCATCTTGTACAGCAAAACCTTTTTGTCGCAATAATTTTCTGATATCTGTGATAGTTGCTTTAGGTATATCTTCTAAGCCTACGGTATGGATATTTTTGTTTACATTTGGACAACTACATTGTTTGAAAATAGATTTCACAGGATATTTTTTCAGTAGCTTTATAGAATTAATCATAGTTATTAGAAATAACGTTGTTCATATCGTTCCAAATATTTAACCTCAATTCTAACAACAAAGAATGATAAATGTAAACAAAAACATAACCTTCAAAATAAGTGTCAATGTCAAATTCACCAATATTGTCAATCATAGGGTTGATCGTTGTATAATTTTAAATGTCATAAATCGAATTACAAGCCATTGAAATCGATACACTTTTTCTTCACTGTAATCGCCATACGCAACGCGAGTTAAGAAATCAGTTTAGCTTCTGTTTACTAATTTTGTATCAGTACAGATTTCTATTTCAGCACATTTAGTACTACTGTATCTTATAATAATTCGCCTTCGTGAACCATTTTTTTTTCCCAATATTTATTAATGAAATACCTCGGCACGGGCAAGTCACACAAAGTAGGCTTGGCTATTCCCTTAAGAAAATAGACCCTTCTACTGAATAAACCAACTACAGTCTATTCGCGTTAAGAAAATAGTGAGTGATCGTTGTCAGCCGGTCTGACAACGCGCCCCAGCCAATTAAAATGCTAGAAATTAAAAAGTCGAGTTCACAGTGACCAGTTGAAGTCTGACCTTCGAAGGAAACGGTTGTGGATTTTGCGTGACTTGTCCAACGATAAATTTTGAAAAAATGAATACTTCACCAATTCCAAAGAATAAAAGTCGATCAATAATCCATAGTGGAGAGAGACACATAATTTACAATGTTTATAAGTACTTTAAATTGTGTGATTTAAATGCAACTGTGGAGAGCATAGTCATAGAAACAGCAAGTGCATGTGGCATGTCCGAAAATACTGTTTATAAAATTATTATTTTTCTTTCGTACTTTTATTCCACTGTGAATACACCCTTATCCTGTAGTTGTCACTATTTTCTTAACGCGAATAGACTGTAGTCCCTCTCGCCCCATAAATAATCATGTACTCCCCAAAATGTCACCATCAAATTAAATCAGCGCAAGAAAACATGCACTCGAAATTATTTCTAATTAATTAGCATACCTAGCAAGTTTTATTATATTTATAAAAATAGTTCCAAATTGTAAAATGTGGCAATATTTTATTAAGTGTGGAGGATGAGATTAATCGACGATGACATACCTAAGAATGGTTTAAATTAAAGATTTTGATTGTTTTATCAATTTATTTAGTAAAATGTACAATAATTATTTACAGTTTTGCCACTTTTAATACACACTTAAATAAACCAATAACTTGAATAAGCAGTATAGAACGAAAATACACATTGTACTCATTTATATTTTCTAATTCACACAAATAATTTTATTGTAAAAAAAGTGTTTCGTCCAACTACATTAATCGTTTTGTTTATCATGGTTGATATTTTAATATATTCAATAATATTTTGCATGGGTTTATGAAAAAAAAGGTTTGATAAATCAATAAAAAGTTAAGAACTAAATTAGTAAATGTATAAAATAAATAATACGTGGAATTACACTTACAATCTAAGTAATTAATTCTATTTTATCATAGTATTGACAAATAAAATTTTTCTAATTCAACTAATAAGTTGTAAGTATAAAAGATTATTTAAAAATAATTTTCATCTAAAAATAACGAGTTTTTGATAGAATGGCAATTTGGTTATTTCCTTAATACTTACGAGAAGTTTCAAATGTTTTTTTTTGCCTTTTCATAACAAACATTTTGATTAAGGCATCGTGCGGGAGATTTTAACGAAACTACAAGTAAATTATAAGTTAATTATCAAAGCCTCGTCGACACATAGCCATGTACCACTAGTTTACTTGTGTCCAATGATAATTTGAGGATATGTCATTGGCTTGCAATAATACTTAATTAGGGAAGACGCGGTCGCCGTCAAAGGTTTTGTCAGTCTGGAGATTTATTTATTTATACCCGTGACCGCCCTCTGCAGACCGCGCCCGAACAAGAGGATATTTTTAAAGACCACGTGACTGTACCAATCAACATATTCATGTTTATACCAATTAATCAACTAACCAAACCTGTAGGTAGACTATAGAAACAAACCCAAAATGAGGTCGTTTTAGAATATCACTTTTTGTACGCCAACCACATCTGAAAATTCACACCGTTGATCTTATCAATCATTGCTAGCTTCACTTCACTAACACGGTCTACTATAACATTGATATTTCACAATCATCGCAAGTTACACTTGACTAACACGCCCCACTATTTCACAATCCCTACGTTCCTCAAATAGATAAAAGTGATTTGAACGCTCACATCACCGTTCCGTTGAAGCGAGAGCGCGTCCATTGTCGACGATGGGTGAGAACGATTACGTCATAAACATTGCGCTCAGAGAACCAACACTTTGGAGCATGGTCAGCGTAAGCGCTGGCAAAACTTAAATTTACGCAATCACTGTCAATATCGCCCTAAAAGTAATCGGAACGGTTGTAGGCTATTTGAGCGTTCACAGTTCTGTAAGCGGTTTTCGGAACGCACTAAACGATTACTATCAATCACCCCCACTTCCCCATGCCTAGTACGGCGGGTACTGCTGCCGCAGGTGCTGCACCATGGGCCCCTGCTGCTGCTGCATGGCCAGCATCTGCTGCCGCATGGCGGCGCGCTGCTGGGCCAGCTGCGGCGCGTACTGCGCGCCCGCCGACAGCCCGCGGTACTGGCCCACGCCGGTGTTCATGCCGCCCATTGTTACGTTTGGCGCTTGCTGTGGTATAACAAGTTGATTGTGTAGTGAGTGGCAGTTAAAACTTGATTACGCCGAAGGTTAAAACGTTAGCAAGCGTGAAACTCGGGCAATTATAACTCAGGTTTTTAAAAAAAATGTCGTTTAATTATTACTTAAAGTTCATGAATTATCAATGTAATTTAAAAGCCTTTCTGTTATAAATTTTTCAGAAATACAAACTGCAACTGATGTACTTCGCATGTATTATATTGGCAGCCTACTTACTTGCATGTACTGTGGCCTAGCATTTTGTCGTTGCTGCGCCAAATACGCTTCTTGACTTCGACCTCCCATCATATTCTGCAATGAAATTACACATTATATTAGTCTTGCTTTAATTAACACTTGTACATTAAATTTAAAGCTTGTAAGCCTACTAACCGGTTGGAATGATTGCTGTCCAGGGAATCCGCCCATAGCGTTTCCCCCTTGTGGTCCCATAGTTCCAGTCTGGCCGGTCATATTACCCATACCCCCTCCTTGCCCCATCTGGCCCATTTGCCCCATCGACTGGCCCATCTGCCCCATTCCCTGTCCCATTTGTCCCATACCCTGTGACATCTGACCCGTCTGAGCTACACTCTGGTTCATTTGGCCCACACTTTGTCCCATAGAGTTGACACCTTGTGCCATGGGATTGACTTGTTGGCCCATTTGATTCACGTTTTGACCCATTCCCTGAAGAAAAGATAAGGTTGAAGCAACTCTAAATGTTTGGCTTATATCTCTAAGGATGTGCAGAGCTTGTTGAAATGTCGATAGTCGAAACAATTGTTGAAACGCTAACTGGCATACTGTTAATAAAAATTATTATACAATTCTGCAGCTAAACAAATATCAGTTCGAAAGATACTTTTCTATTATTCCTATAATCCTGACACATAAAAATGTGTGCTGCAAACATCGAAAGCTATGAAGCTGACAGACCTGGTTCATCATTTGCGGTTGTCCTCCCTGCATAATCTGTTGTCCGTATCCCCCGTACCCCTGCTGCATTCCGCCGTACTGTCCGCCAAACATCTGTCCACCCATGCCGCCCATCTGCGAACTTCCCATCTGCCCCGTGCCCATCTGACCCGTCCCCATCTGTCCCGCTCCCATTTGAGCCGAACTCATTTGTGGTGTTCCCATTTGTCCCCCGGCCATCTGACTGGCGCCCATCTGGTTGCTGGCCATTTGTCCTGGTCCCATTTGAACTCCTCCCATTTGTGACATTGGTCCCATTCCGCCCATGCCGCTCATTGGGTTCATTTGACTGGGACACAACAAGCAAGACAATAAAAACTCATGAGATAAACCACAAACATGTATTTTGGTGTGGAAACTTACTTGGGCTGCATCTGTCCCATTTGGTTCGGTTGCATTTGTCTCATGCCTTGTCTTTGGAACGGAGCTCTCGCATGCGGCGGCGCACCAGGATATCCTCCGCTCTGTCACATATTTTTACATATGAAAAAAGCCCTTTATTCTCATAATTTAGACTTGTAAAATAATTACAATAGCCCCGATTCTAAAAACATTAAATTAATTGTAATATATAGCCGTTACTTTCTCATGCTTAGGTATCAGAGAAAAACAGGAATTTTGAAATTAAACTCTTTTTAACGGAATAATCCGTTTTACGCGTTTATTGATTTATTTTTTATTTTCAAGTACTAATGATCGCGTAAATTTAGGAAGTCACAGGTATATTGGTCTCACTAAATTTAGTCCATATCATTGTAAAAATCAATAAAGTAAAAATTTAACTAGATGTGCTGGAGACCTAGCTTAAAATTCCCTGCGCCGCCTGCGCCGTGTCATAATGCACGCAAATTTTAGTTTGACAGGACTAAAATGATTACCTGTCTCTGTCTTATCCTATTTCTATGTAAATGATAATAATATGTATTTTAATTTGCTTTAGAGTTTGTTTTTCTGCTGATTGTTTTCGGGGCCAAAGTTGTAAACTTTATGTTCTACTCCAACATAATAGTTTGTCATTACAATTCTGGAAAGTTCTGGAAGGTTCTTCCCTAATCCATTGTGTGGTACCTATACTACAAGCTCTACTTAGTTTAGGGCCACACAGTAGGTTTGTTAGTCTGGAGGTTTATTTATTTTTAGTTACATTACCTGTATCTGCGTCATCTGGTTGTAGGGCACCCGCGACCGCAGCATGTTGCTCAGCGCTTGTTTCGACTGAGTGTTCGATTGTGGCGCCACACCGCGGGGATTCACACCTGATAATTACAACATTTACAAACAGTGCGTCATTAATCTAGAGAACATCAGCCTATATTTTTTTGCTAATAGTAAAGTGCTGCAATTTTGGTGAAGCTTGTAATGTTTTATTGAAATTGATGTAAATTAATTAGCATTAACTGCTATAGAATAAGCCATCTAATGTTGACTCTTGGCAACTGTATCACTATTACTATACAATTTCCCACCCCTGGCGTTATACTGCATGGCTGCAAATGGCTGTTTCGAAATATATTAATAACATGTTTTGACAGTGTGTACATAACGTTACCGATATAGTTATGCTTCTACTATTTTTTACGCCGTTATACAATCTAACTTAACCGACAACCTTTCATAATTTTCTCCGACTACCTTACAAATACGATTAGCATGTAATACGTTATGTAGTGTAGTGTAAATGTTATGTAGTGTAGTGTATATGTAATGTATTGTAGTGTATATGTTATGTAGTGTAGTGTATATGTTATGTAGTGTAGTGTATATGTCGTGTAGTGTAGTGTATATGTCATGTAGTGTAATGTATATGTCATGTAGTGTAGTGTACATGTCACCTTGCTGTGGTTGCTGCGCGTAGTAGTTCTGCGGCGGCGGGTACCACTGCTGCTGCTGCAGGAACTGCGGCGCCGCCGGACCAGAGCCCGGCGCCGCGCCTACGCTCTGTGGCACATACATCATTACATAGTATAAATCCCTAATTGTGTCTGTATGTTTGGCTGCTATCTCCTCCTAAACTACGTAATGGATTTTGATACGGGTTTCGCCATCTTTTAGGATATTTACTCATTTAAAGAAGAATGCCGAAACCTATACCAATTGCATGTTAATAAAATATATCCCGTAATTATTTTGATGCTTTTTGACTACCATAGGCAAATTTTGAATCATAAAACCCGGGTTTACGATTTTTCTGTTTTTTTTTTGTTTTTATTCGTTGGGTTGAGCTTTTTCCTCCAAATCAAAACTCCGTTACTTGTAACTAGCTATAAGCTGGATTCAGTTTTGCAGTGAATCTTTCTGAGTTTCTTTGTAATATTTTTGGACTTTTATTTTCAAAAATATGTTTATGAGAAAAAAAATTTGAACTGCGGGTTCGTACAGAAAAATGTTACATGCCAACGGTGATAGTATGTGATAAGCTGGCTAAAATGATTATTTCATAAACATGCAATCGGTACAGGCTTCCATACATAAACCGGCATTCTCTTTTGTAAATAAAGAAAATTCTGATAAAGTAATTTTATGTTAGCTAAAATTCAACTTAACGGGAACAAGTCGCGCCAAATTAGACCATTGCGAAGCGTGGGCGGGTCGCTAGTTATGTACAAACTCACCAATAGGCAGTAAAGAAAGTTCATACAAGCGTAATCATGGCCAAAAGAAGTAACTAGAAATCATTTCTTAAATTATATCTATGTTGTTTATTAACAAAGTAATGTAACATTGAACACATTGAAGTTTTTAGTAGAAAATAATTGTGTATTTAATAAAATTAAATAGATAACAGTGTATACCTTGCCATTTATTTAATTGAACAAAAAATACCGTATACTTTAAAGCTAAATAGAATTATTAACAACACAACGTGTATTGGTTTGAGAGAGCTAAAAAATGACATAACATTTTCTTTTGTAGCACCTTAACTTGGGCATGATTAATAGTTAGCATAGCATGCAGGAAAATAAGACACATACCGGCGCGGTGGGTTTAGGTTTCTTTGCGATCTTGTCCATTTTGTTACAGGACATTTTGCGGCCCTTCCCGGCTCTAGTAGGGCTCGAGTCCGCGCTGTCATTGTCCTGCGCAAACGCATCACCCGGGTTAGAATACGTTACAGGATTTTCAACAGTAAATGTAGGAGGATAGGGTACAAAGTCCGAGAGATTGAAGTAGCTAGGAAATTAAGATAAGGAAGAAAGAGATGGTTACAAGAATGGTTATGTTAGAACTGTCAAAGTTTTACCTGTTTGCTGTCATTGTTTTCTAAGTCTTCAGCCGGGAGGGGCAGCGGTGCTAGGTAGTATTCCATCGGTTTGACTTGGTGAGTGTGGTATTTTAATAATCTACAACAAAATATATTTTTGTTCCTAACACTTTTATTTGCAAACTTATTCCTTATGTTGTTGGTTATAAATGATCTAATGAGTGAAAACAAATTAAAATTAATAATATTCTAACTTCAATGTACGCCTACCTATGAGCATTTTCATAAGTCAATGGTTTTCTTTCGACTTTGGTGGCCGCAAACCAAGCCCACGATAGCGGTGCGGGATTCTTGCCACCCTCCACTAACTCCCAACTCGACACTCGCTGCTTTTCTGTCAACTTTAAACCCTGAAAGACAAAAAAGATATGTTTTCGGACTGTATGTCTTATTGAAATATTAATACGATTTTTTACGACTGTATGTTTTAAGGCAGTAGAAATACGATGCTTTTTATAATACCTGTTTCTTGTCGCTGTCAAACCCAGTTATTTTGTTTCCTTTCTGATCGACTAAACATCCCAGTGGCTCGCACGCGATGACCTGTCAAATTACACAATTAAAATAAAGAGCCTTTAACATTAAGCCTTGATATGACCAAACTGATATTTTAAATCAAAATTGACATAAAAAGGAATGTACTTGTTTAAGTTAGTTATCAGAAAGTAGCGCCAATATAATTGTTTTACTTTGATAACAGCTGTTCTATACCAAGTTTGTACTAACGTTCGATAGATGGCGCCACTGGTAGATTTAATCGCGCTTTTGTTATATTTTTGGGTTTGATGGGACCCTTATATGAAAAAATATTTTTTGTTCGTTTCATTTGGGCCTGACGAGGCAATACATGTTTAAACAGTGTGCGTGTGTTACATTTCTCCAAATAGGACGTAATCCGTACAGTACTTAAAACACAAGGGTTACTTTACCTCGATAATGGTGTTTTTCGATAGCGGCAGCAGCTGCCTCATGCTCTGCACCGAGGGTCCGTGCCTGTCTCCGATCTCCTTCTTCAGTTTCTTCATCAGGTTCTGGTAATGCTTCCTGTTATTGTCGTCGCCGCCCTCCGCCAGCGTGGAGTGAATCAACGTCGCGAGCATGTCGGTGAGAGTCGTGAACAAGTTGCTGCGACAC
This sequence comes from Emmelina monodactyla, assembly GCA_916618145.1. Classification (NCBI taxonomy): domain Eukaryota; kingdom Metazoa; phylum Arthropoda; class Insecta; order Lepidoptera; family Pterophoridae; genus Emmelina; species Emmelina monodactyla. The sequence goes on along the minus strand of OU745304.1, from coordinate 4,115,504 downwards.
AGACTAAATTAACTTACTTGTAGCGACCAGTCTGCCCAGCCAGCACTACATAGCAAGTCGACGGGACACTGGGTTTAATATTTACACTGTGGCTGTAACCCGACACCGATTTGATGGGAGTGTTGGATGAGACTCGCTTTGTAGTTAATGAAGTGCTATCGACAAAAGAAGCTGGACGGCAAAGTAATAATGCGGGTGAGTTGAACTACTAGGACGGGAGCAAGCTTTGGAATTGCTGGGTCAGACGAAATCAACTGTAAAACGAAACCATTAAAAATAAAACACTTATGAACGTTTTCACCAACGTTACCTAAATTTAAGAGACTCCTTACACTTTTTAAACAACACCTTAATATAAATATTTTTCATGGTATACCTGAATATAAACTGACAATAAATTGTAGTAAAAAAATATTATTACAGCTACAATTACTTATCATATACATTTTGAAATATTCTAAGCGCCTTCTTAACCTAGGGAACGTTGGTGAATACCTTTATTAATCCTTTCTTACCTATTATTATAAGCGTCTATAACTTGATGCGCCACTAACTGCGTCAGCAACACCGCCCAGTCCGACGTCAATTGATACGATCTCTTTATCGCATCAAACATGCCCCCGGCTAGCGAGAACCTAAATAATAATAATCATAAGAAACTCTTTATTGCAATTATAAAGGAATATACAAAAGACATTGACTAAAACTATTACAATAGGTGGTCATGTCGCTTTGAGCGATTTCTCCTTGGCAAACCGAAGTTAAAAGACTTATGACGAATGCTTGCGGATAGGTTCTTGATTGCAATTTAATAAAATAATAATAAGACAATTATAATAAGTGGGTGTTTCGTCAGTTCGCCCCGGTCCTGAAAGCACCGCGGGGCCAAACGCACAAGGGCTTTTTGAATTGGCCGATTGGCCCCGCGGTGTCAATCGGTGAACAACTTTTTTCGACTTCGTCACTTGACACCGCTGTTTTATAAACAAATCAGGACCGGGGCGAACTGACGAAACACCCACATAAATTTGTAAGTATGGATGGATGTTTGTTACGCTTTCACGTAAAAACTACTGGACGGATTTGGATGAAACTTTACTGTAAAGGTTTTACATCAGAATAATACATAGGGTACTTTTTAACGCGGGGAAACGCCTCACCTGAGTTGCAGTGCCTCACCTGAGTTGCAGTGCCTCACCTGAGTTGCAGTGCCTCACCTGAGTTGTAGTGCCTCACCTGAGTTGCAGTGCCTCACCTGAGTTGTAGTGCCTCACCTGAGTTGCAGTGCCTCACCTGAGTTGCAGTGCCTCACCTGAGTTGTAGTGCCTCACCTGAGTTGCAGTGCCTCACCTGAGTTGTAGTGCCTCACCTGAGTTGTAGTGCCTCACCTGAGTTGTAGTGCCTCACCTGAGTTGTAGTGCCTCACCTGAGTTGTAGTGCCTCACCTGAGTTGTAGTGCCTCACCTGAGTTGTAGTGCCTCACCTGAGTTGTAGTGCCTCACCTGAGTTGTAGTGCCTCACCTGAGTTGTAGTGCCTCACCTGAGTTGTAGTGCCTCACCTGAGTTGTAGTGCCTCACCTGAGTTGTAGTGCCTCACCTGAGTTGCAGTGCCTCACCTGCGTTGCAGTGCCTCACCTGAGTTGCAGTGCCTCACCTGAGTTGCAGTGCCTCACCTGAGTTGCAGTGCCTCACCTGAGTTGTAGGGCCTCACCTGAGTAGCAGTGCCTCACCTTAGTTGTAGTGCCTCGCCTTAGTTGAAAGGCCTTACCTTAGTTGCAGCGCCTCGGGCGCCACGTCATCCTGCCAGGTGTCGGCGCACGCGGCGCGGTCGTGGTCGCGCGCGTGGCTCAGGTAGTGCTGGAGTTGCGCGTGGATCGAACTCAGCAGGCTCTCCTGGGGCCGTGGATAGTTCGGAATGAATATTAGGGTTCTTGAAATCAAACTAAAGTGATAGATTTACATTTTGAAGCTGAAGATGATCAAGAAAATGAAGCTAAAGTGATTGATTTACGTTTTGAAGTAATAATGGAAGAACGTTAAGGTTCAGTGCCACCACACATGAGTAACTTTCAAAATGTTAATTAATGAATAGCTATTTTTATAACCTATTTTGTATCTATTACTTTACATGTGTAAAATAAAAAAACTTATCAATAAATCAAGCGTCTTTTTTTCCTTCTGATTTTGTATTTGACAAAAGAGTGCTGAAAGGTTTTGTCCGCTGGCTTTTTCTCTCATCTACTATCATTATGTGTATGTAACAGACCTAAATAAAATCAAACATTTTAATAATAATAATAAAAGACTAACATACCAATTATGTGGCCCTACAGTTAATTGCAGTAAGCACTTGTGTTATAGGTACCACACAATGGACAGGGGGAGAACCTAGTTATACCCAGACACGAGCCAAAATCGAAAAAAGTTTTTTTCTAATAATTTACAAAAAATACTTAATTTACTTCGGCAGTTTCAAGTATGTATTAAATTTGATTAAAATGATTGATTTCACGTTGTTCCTTTCTTTTAAGATACTATGTAACTTAAGAAGAATTATTACCTTCCTTCGATTGGCATCATAAAAATAGGGGTGATTTTTTTTTTCAAATTGAAGTGGGTTCGATTCCCAGACGAAGCAAGTAATTTTTAGAAATTCCTTAAATGCAGTATTACTTAGTTTAAAAAATAAAATAAAGTCTTCTTTCAGCAAAATATCCTATCTACGATATTTAAGGTACTTTCCCTTGATGTCCCGTAGTCTTGGGACGCCCTGTATACCGCTGCACCACTGCGGTCGTCACAATATCCCCTACCTTCTGGTCGTCCTGATGCCGCAGACAGGTGAGCACGAGCGCCAGCAGCGGCTCGTTGGCTAGTCTTATGTTGGTGTTGTTGCCGCACGCGCAGCCGCCGCCCACGCCGCGCTTGCCGCCGCCGCCGCCGCCCGACGAGCTGGATAAATAATAGTAATAGTAGCCTATGGAGGCCCCACAAAGCAAAGGCTTTTTAGGATAGCAGGAGGAATTGAGCCGCAACGCAACACGATGGCTCGGTGAAGGTTGGTGGATGTCATAAACTTTACATAATATAAATCCAAGTTGCTAATTCTGTCTGTTTGTATGTATAAATATTTGAATAGTTTTGTTGGGATAGAAATCCGGTTACTGGCAGTTTAAGGTTGGTTGATAGAAGTATTTTATTGATAATGTAATGATCGGATATAAAGATGTATGCAAAGTATTTTGGGCTTACTCAAAAGTATAAAGAGCGGTCAAGTTTTGTGTTTAGTGGCCAGTACAATTTAACGCGAAAAAACAAAATGAAAACTTGCTACAAAGTGCAACACCTAGTGGTGAGTGGCGCTGGCCAATACTTTTAAAGACGAGATATTTTTTTAACCAATAATACAGAGACTCATAATCTAAAGATTGCTGAATGCATGCTTGTTGTTAAACATTTGTTCGCTAAAGGAACTTAAAATCTATATCTATACTAATATTATAAAGAGGAAAATTTTGTTTGGTTGTGTCGAATAGGCTCAAAAACTACTGGATCGATTTTTAAAATTCTTTCACCATTCGAAAGCTACATTATCCACGAGTAACATAGGCTATATTTTATTTTGTAAAAAACAGGGTTCCGTAAGATTGCGATGTTAGTTGCGGGTGAAACCGCAGGGCGGAAAGCTAGTTTGCAATATTTCTTTCAAAATAACGTTATCCTTACCCCTTATAGCTAGGGCTCTGGTGGCTCTTACAGTCGCGATGTGAGCCCCCGCTGCCGCCGCCGCTGTTGTTGCAATTGCCGCTGCAACTCTGACCCCACCCTGTTTCTAAGATCTACAGAGTGGCGACAGTAAATCAATCAGTAAGTCAACATTTGGGATCTCGCAATAAAGTTTAAGCTGATAGCTGTCATTGTAACTAACTCTAAAACAGGAGTGTTAATTAACTATATAGATTGTTGAAGGTTTTTGTGTTGTTTTATAACTATTGTGTTCTAAAAAAGTTTGTCTTTAGTTTTAGTGAAGGTCGATGGTGTTCTTAGATGACATTCAATGTTAAAGCCTTATCTTCCCTACGAAATGTTAAACCTATACATATATTAAAGTAAAAACATTAAAAACAAAGTTTTCACAATTAAGTTTGAAAGAGACAAAAAAATACAACTAATATCGCTTTCAAATTTCCATTTCCAAGACTTTACTTACTTTAAATTCTAGGACTATAACGGGTGTAAAAAGACCACTTCAGAGGACTGAAACCATGGATCTTGAGCCTCAATAGTAACTAAATTTACTAATAGTATACCCAGAAAACTCAATATAAAAAAGTTATTAAGGATTGAAAAGTCATATTCGTCGCTTGAAATCATCGCTCACACATCAACTATTGGTTAAAACACTATTTAATTTGAAATCATCGCAAAATATGATAGTATAAATGCGATTGTGTACTATTACATTAAAAAAAATCGATTCATACAAAAAAAATTTTTTGCTTAAAACGTAACCAGCACCCCGTATATATGTTACGGCTAATACCCGAAGTGCGGCTACACCTAGTTTTAGCCGGTTAGAAGTGTTTTTTATATGGAAAAATGTTAAAAAAAAATTAGTCCTATGTATAAAAAAACTGGCTTCAATCATGAGTCGACGGAGTCCCGCTACGCGGGACTCCTTTTTCTGGGTGGTATCAAAAAAGTAACCTAACTAACCTAACCTATTGATGTTCTAACCGGCTAAAACTAGGTGTAGCCGCACTTCGGGTATTAGCCGTAACATATACACAACACTATAAGCAGCAAATCCTACTAATCCTACTTATAATAATATTATAAATGTGAAAGTTTGTGACGATGTATGGATGGATGGATGTTTGTTACTCTTTCACGTAAAAACTACTGGACGGATTTTGATGAAACTTTACAGTAATATAGCTTATACATCAGATTAACATATAGGATACTTTTTACCGCGGGAAAACTTTTCATTCCCACGGGAAACCGACTTCTACGCGAACGGAGTCGCGGGCGGCCACTAGTATAATAAATGTGAAAGTTTGTAGTATGGAAGTATGGATGTTTGTTACTCTTTCACGTAAAAACTACTGGACGGATTTGGATGAAACGTTGCAGTAATATCGGTTATACATCAGAATAACACATAGGGTACTTTTTACCGCGGGAAAACTTCTCATTCCCACGGGAAACCGACTTCCACGCGAACGGAGTCGCGGGCGGCCACTAGTGTATAATAAAAGTTTCAATGTAAACAACAGTACCTGTCCAGCTTGTTTGAGCACCCGGCCCTGCACGGCGGGCGGCAGCTTGGCCACGAGCGGCGCCACCAGCCACACGGACTCGCCCCACTTGCTGGACCCCACCCAGCCGCGGTCGCCGACCACCCTGTATACCATTCATATTGATCGAGTTAAGATTCTGTGGGATGCGGTCACCACCCACTCTGGATACCATTCATATTAATCGAGTTAAGATTCTGTGGGATGCGGTCGCCGCCCACTCTGGATACCATTCATATTAATCGAGTTAAGATTCTATGGGATTTGTTTGAGTGATTGATAGGTTGTAGTTGGGTATGTTGATAGAGATTACTTATTAAGATAACAAGAATAGCCATTTAGAAACAAAACAGTCATTAAAGATGTATGTAAACTTGATAGCTATCACACATAAAACGAAGCTTTAAAACAATGATTTTCCTATCTTCTTAGAAAAAAAAACAGATTGATTTAAGACTTCTTGAAACAAGTCAATTATTAACTCTAAATTTGATTAAACCAATTTCTCAACTCATGACATGACATACTTATTTAAAAAGTAACTGAAGACGATCTGCTTATCTCCCATTCTCCATCTTCTCCGTCAATCGATCGATCTAATATTCCCGTCTTCTTTCAATATAACCTTCAATTAGTTACAACCCACCTGTCTTTATTATTGGGTGGCGGCGCCGGCTGCTGGAACACGTTGATGACGGCGCGCGCGACGGTGTCCAGCCAGCCCGCCAGCTCCGAGGAGCCGCTCGGGAACTGCTTGAACATCAGCTGCAGGTCCAGGCACGACATGCGAAGCGACCACTGCTCGAGGTTCTAACGGAGACGAGAAGATACATGTAGTACTGACGTCACAGCAATACGGAGCGATCGATGTTCGGGATTCTAATGGGGGTCGGAGAGAGGAGATTGAACTCTAAACACAACTGACCCAAGGGTTATAGAAACAGCCAGCCCGCCAGCTCCGAGGAGCCGCTCGGGAACTGCTTGAAACGGAGACGAGGAGATACATGAATAGATGGTAGACTAACAGGAGGCTAATGGATGGACATCAGCTGCAGGACCAGGAAGTTCTTTTTTCTTGGCTTGCGCTGTTTACTGGACAGTGCTTGCAAATGGTATATGTAATAACTTTTATCTTTCGAGGCAAGGATTTCGAATCCTTATCATATAATCATAGCTTAAATCACAGTTTTGCACTGGTGTTAATTCTTTTATATCAATTCTATGATTCACATACCTCTAACAATCTAGTAATCATGGTCTTCTGGTCGAGGTCAGGATGCGTGTGGCTCGCTGAATCCGGGTAACAAATCATGTGAAGTAATCTAAACAAGGAATATACACCTAAATTTAACCAAAATGGACAAAGGCGACCCGAAGTCATAAAAATAAATCGAACTTAAACTCTATGCTTTGCTTGTGTTTTTATTATTTATAATTGTAAAGGTATATATTTCTATGCATTTTTTTAATTAAGTAATAATGTACCAACAGCCAGTAACAAATTGAATACAGAGATAATGCGTTGTATATACTTATACTCCGAAAGTATAAATAAGCAGTGTATGTTTAAAATTTATTTCAAAATGTCAAAATTACAAAAATCGGTCAAAAACAAAGTCAAAACTAGGAATAGTCAAAAAATAAAAGCAGTTTTGGTTATTTGTTTTTGTGTGCCTTCCAAACATTATAGCAGTAACTTACCTTTGTGCCTGTCGAGGTTTCAGCATAGGATCCAGCAGCATTTCTGGTCTATACAGATCATCCGGGTTCTGAAGACATTTCTGTAGAACCCACTCTTCAGAGCAGATCTCAGCTAGCACCCGCTTAGCTAAAGACGACAGAGATTGCGAGGAGTCGAGAAGGGACGAACCGACTCCACCGCTGCCCCTGTTAATGATTCTTAGTAAAGTTGAAAGGTAAAGGCTAACGGTACATTATTGATTTTAGAAACTGAGTGTATTATAGCGACAAGTATTTAATTTATAAGTCAATCTTACATGATTTGATATGGCCGTGAATTATTAATAAATTATTTATTAAAACAACAGTACATTATGAGTCATCATTAATTTAGAACACGTAAGCTAATATACAGCATCGAAAAACAGTGTTAACTCAGTAAAACTTTTTAAAAAATGTAGCTGTAAAATTGTAGCTATAAAACACTTTCAATATTCGTCCAATATGTACCGACAGCAAACAAAAAAAGCTTTATGTTCATAGGATGATGGTGGAACAGTAGTGGTACAGAGTCGTGTAGCGTTATTATTTAGGTACGTGGTTTAAAAGAATTGCTTGAAGTATACAGGGAGTGTCAAAAGTCACCAAATGCTCAAGGTGATAGGTTTACATATTATTTTGTTATTGACAAAAATCGGTTTGCATATTTAAACAGTGGACATCAGGTTTTATATAGAGGGTGTGTAAGTGTTTAGCAGTTACTTATACACAGTGTTATGGTATATAAACAATGGATGCAGCAAAATAACATGAAGACAAGCTAAGCGAGTAATCAACGAAAAAAGTACATCAGAATAAAAGGCAGTATGGATGATAGTGCGAACATACAACTCAATATTGAAAAAACAAACCTAGGAGTTCTATGGCCCCCACTCATGTCTGAGTCTACCAGCCTAAGGATAAAAAATATCGCCAATAAATATTAACATTAAACCAAAATATCAGCTGCATATAACTTCGCCAGTTTTAATTTGTACAGCGTTAGGGATCGATCGTAAACTTGCAAAGCGTAAGTTGATTATCATTTGTTTATCTCAAACTACATACATAATATTTTCTGCAAAATAAACTTGTTGGTAGGTCATGCATGACATTCATATATTACGTCAAACAAGGGTAGTTCTTATTCCGAGTGGGTTCGGGTGTAAAATGGCTTGTACTTACGACATGAGGTCTAGTTGTGTGTCGGTTGGTACGGTATCACTGGTACCAAGGATGTGTGATAGTTCACATGATTTCTTGCCGCCGGATTTTATGTTATGTGCCGCTGAATCTCCGACCACTGTAGTGAAAACGATATAGTATTTAGGAAAATTTTGGCTTACAGTAATAGATATGGTAACGAAGTCTTAAAAGTTCAATTTATGAACCAACTAGCTTTTACCCGCGCGGCTTCGCACGCCTTAAATTTGGAGTAAAACTGCTTTCCCTGTACTATGTTATTATACATATAAACCTTCCTCTTGAATCACTCTATCTATTAAAAAAAACCGCTTCAAAATCCGCTGAGTAGTTTTAAAGATTTAAGCATACAAAGGGACATAGGGACATAGGGACAGAAAAAGCGACTTTGTTTTATACTATGTAGTGAAGTTATACCCTTATGCATTGACTTGGTCAGAAAATCTATCAAACTTTTTCTTATTTCATTTTTTAGAAAGGGCTAGCAACATTTTAGCTTAGTTAAGAGAATGTTTTCAATATTTAGGCTATTGAATTTGTATCAATGAAGATTTGACTGTTTTTTTTCTGTATTCATAGACAAAAAAGTTTAAACGTTATTCATTATTCATAACATAGTATAAAGTCGCTAATTGTGTCTGTTTGTATGTTTGTCCGCTAACTTCTCCTAAACTACGTTACGGCTTTTAATTCGGTTTTCGCCATCTTTTAAGGAATTTATTCTTTTAAATTTGTAAATAAACAACATTCGAAAAAAGTTTCTTTAAGTTAGCCAAAATTCACTGTTTCGTGATCAAGTCGGCCAAAACTACACCATTGCGAAGCGCGGGCGGGTAGCTCGTTCAATTACAAACTCACTCAAGATAGCCTTCAGTGTAGCTAAGACAGGCCCAGCGCCGATGTTTTTGTGCGCTGCTGCTAATAGATGGCGGTCACAAGACAAGCGCACGCCCGCCGCGCCGCCGCCCGGGCCCGGCGAGGTGGACACGCTGTATAGACCTGCGGGGATACAAATACAGGGTGATTGGTAATGCGATACATTCCTTCTAAGCGGTTAAAGAAGAGCTTATTTGCAGTCAATTAAGGCATAATATGCTATGTCCGAAAATTGATAATTTCTGAGATATGCAACATTTAAGATTTTTTATAAAAAACCCCATTTTCGAAGTTCAAATGAATCATTTTAGTGAAAATTTGAGAATTGAGTTTAATGTTTTGTTGTTTTATGGTAGCTTGATAAATAAAATGATATTTCAGATTCAAATTTGCTAAAAATAATCGTCCTTATTTTAGAAAAAGTCAAGAAACCAAGAACAACTTTTAAAAAAAGTTAAGTCTTATGTCAATTAAAAGCGATTTTCTAAAAAAAAGTTCAAATAATGTTACGTATAAATTACATAAAAAACTTCCCCACTTCATTAGCTATTCAAAAAGGTACATTTGTCATACTAAAACTAAGTATTTGATTGACAACTCTACTAATAAAAGAAGTAACCTCTCTCTTAGAACGCCTCTACATTGTGGTTACCGCGCACTTTTGCAATGTTTTCTTTGGTTGATGTCGACGTCTTGCACAGGGATAATGCAATAACATTTAAGAACTGCCGTTAAATAAATTTTTTTTTTTGAATAGCCAAACCTTCAAGTGTGTAGCTTTTGCGGTTAGTTAGAATTAGAGTGTGCGGAAAAAGTTACTTCTATTAAAAGAAAGAAATCTAACTACACCTTTATCATTAATCACTACACATCACTTGTTGTTTTTTCTTTGGTCGATGTCGCCAACTCTTGTGGTGGTTGCTAGATTTCTGCGAAAAACATCTATCATTTCTTCGTCTACTTCGCCAAATTCGAGGTCTACTAGATTCACTTGTTCGGGCGGATACAAGCTTTATTTTTCTGAGACGTCGATACGTCCCCAAAAACACTCTAACGTTTGACACACGTCGATTACGGAAACGCAACAAGTATTTTTTTGCTGTAACAGCGTTGCCGTTACACAATGCGTAAATAAGAAGAATGTCTGAGTATCCTTCATTACAAAAGGTCCTCGCCCACAGCAACTTTTTGTAGCGATGCTGTCGTGCGTTCGCATCGATATCGTAGACTAGCAGTCGCTGACTGTGTGCCTTCATAGCCACGATTCAGTCGCGATGAGTTAGTATTGTCTTTGCATAGTTGCGATAATGTAGCGCGTTGCAAATGCGACTAACACGCGCGACAGCATCGGTACAAAAAGTTTTCGAAGGCAAGGATCTTAAATGATACCATTTCAAGAGTTCTTAATGAAAATGCAGTTAGTTTTCTTTTAATAGAGGTCACTTTTTTCGCGCTTAACACTTTTTTTTCTATTTGACTGCAAAGGATGCACACTTGAGGCTCTGGCTTTTTCGAAATTTATTCATTTAACGGCAGACTTTAATGTTATTGCATTATCCCTGTGCAAAACGGCGACATCAACCAAAGAAAACACTGCAAAAGTGCGCTGTAACCACAAAGTAGAGGCGTTCTAAGAGAGAGGTTACTTCTTTTATTAGTAGAATTGTCAATCAAATACTTAAATTTAGTATGACAAATGTACCTTTTTGAATAACTTATGAATTGGGGAAGTTTTTTATGTAATTTGTACGCAACATTATTTTGACTTTTTTTTAGAAAATCGCTTTTAATTGCCATAAGACTTAACTTTTTTTAAAAGTTGTTCTTGGTTTCTTGACTTTTTCTAAAATAAGGACGATTAATTTTAGCAAATTTGAATCTAAAATGTAATTTTAGTTATCAAGCTACCATAAAACAACAAAACATTAAACTCAATTTTGAATTTTTCACTAAAAGGTTCATTTGAACTTTGAAAATGGGTTTTTTTATAAAAAATCTTAAATGTTGCATATCTCAGAAATTATCAATTTTCGGACATAGCATATTATGCCTTAATTGACTGCAAATAAGCTCTTCTTTAACCGCTTAGAAGGAATGTAGCGCATTACCAATCACCCTGTATATACATTTATTAGCTAATAGGCGTTTCATGACTACTTATTTATGTATCTATACTAATATTATAAAGCTGAAGAGTTTGTTTGTTTGTTTGTTTGTTTGTTTGAACGCGGTAATCTCAGGAACTACTGGTTCGAATTTAAAAATTCTTTTTGTGTTGAATAGACCATTTATCGAGGCAGACTTTAGGCTATATAACATGACGCTGCAACTATTAGGAGCGAAGAAATAATGGAAAATATGAAAAAAAACGGGGAAAATTATTCATCCTTGAGGGCTTCCGTTGCGTGCGCTGCGAAAACGGTTCTAGATACCAAATAAATATGTATGAAAGAATTAAGGGAACTTTTTACCGCGGGAAAACTTCGCATTCCCACGGGAAACCGACTTCTACGCGAACGGAGTCGCGAGCGGCCACTAGTCTTAAAAATAACCTTTAAAATAATGATAATTAATTACTTAACTTTTATTTAGCTTTAAATTAACATAAACTTAACTTAAATTTAGCTTAAACTTAGCTCAAACTTAACTTAATCTTCAACTTAACTTAAATTAACTTAAACTCAACTTAATCTTCAACTTAACTTAAATTAACTTAAACTCAACTTAAACTTAACTTAACTTAAACTTAATTTAAACTTAACTTAAACTTAATTTAAACTTAACTTAAACTTAACTTAAACATAACTTCAACTTCACTAATTAATAAACATAAATGTCCCTCACCCGGCTGCGGCGTGTCAGCAGTTTTGAACAGCCTCAACAGTAGATGGCACGTGAGTCGTGCGCCCGCGTCGGTGGCGGGCTGCGCGCCCGGGATGCCGTTACAGGCTTTTAGTAATGAGGGTAAAGCCGCGTGCCGGACGAAGTCTTCCAGGGAGAAGCAGTGGCGGGCTGGAAGGGGGAAATGTGTTTGTTTCATAGTCAAGTTAATTTGAGTAGAAGCCGCTGAAAGTAATGAAACAGTTAGAAAAAACTTGTTCTAGTTTTGAAGATGTTCTATAACCTAAAATTATGGAGTAAAAAATAAAACGTAAAGAAATAACAGCATTCATCGAAGAAAACAATCAATTATTAAATCGCTTCAGATTTGAATCAGGAAAATGAGGAATACGAAGACACGATTTGTTATTTGTTTTGCATAATTTGTCCCGCCTGCAGGTACCTTACGCATCAAAGTTTGCGGCGGCGGGAACATATTTAAAGCAATATTTTTAAAACAACTTTCCTTCAAGTAACTTATTGGTTTTTAATTACAACTGTAAACATTTTTGTTCCACTTCTAGTAACAAAAATTGTAATTTAAACTTAAACAACATCTAACAAAAACCGAAACAAAAACTGACCGACTAATATGCTAGTGAACACAGCCAGCGCGTCGTGAGCCGCCGCGTCGTGCAGGTCTCTATGCAGCAGCAGGTCCGGGTACAGTGGCGGCGTGTAATGAGTCCCACATAGAATACTCACCGACTAATATGCTAGTGAACACAGCCAGCGCGTCGTGAGCCGCCGCGTCGTGCAGGTCTCTATGCAGCAGCAGGTCCGGGTACAGTGGCGGCGTGTAATGAGTCCCACATAGAATACTCACCGACTAATATGCTAGTGAACACAGCCAGCGCGTCGTGAGCCGCCGCGTCGTGCAGGTCTCTATGCAGCAGCAGGTCCGGGTACAGTGGCGGCGTGTAATGGGCGCCACATAGCACCACTAAAGCCCCGAGCCATTCCGATGCTAGGGCGCTGCACCACGCTGTCATTTCAGCGCAAATTACGCCTAGCTCGTTCACGCTAGAACAAATAATTTACGATAAATTGATGTTAATTTAGATTGTTAATGCAGTTGGTGAAAGATAAATTTAAGTGTTTGTATCTGGTCAATGCAGGAGATTTATTGAATGAAACATAGATGCGTTTACAGATTTTTGGTTTAAACTGATAAAAAAATTAAAAACATGAGAAAAGTAATCTGAAAACTTTTATTAGTTAGCCTCTGGGATAGTATTTTAATAATTCAAAAGCAAATGAATCGTTCTACCTGATAAATTTTAGAAAGTTTAAAAACTATTTACTAAATAATCGATTTATTAATTTAGTTGTCAATTTTATATTGTTAGTATTACCGGTCGTTGTCGACTTCCCGGCACACAGCCAACATCGCTGAACAAACGAAGCTGTATCTATTCGTTGGTGATTCTGCCACTTGCCGCGCCCACGCCACTTCTAACTTACCTATTAAAACAAATCCATTTTATTTATAAACTATTTTATACTATAGTCATAAGAAAAGAAACATTTTGTTGATGAACTGTGAGTAAAATAGAAAGAATACGTACTTTTTCGTGGGTTTGTAAAGAACTCAGTCAAAAATTGCGGATTGTATGTGTAGTTGGAAGGAGTGGGTGTCAGCGGGGAATACAGCGCTTGTCTGTAACAAATATTATCATCCTTATTCAACATAGAAAAGTCGTATTAGATTGAAATATTACGGTCATTGATAACGACACATGAAATATATTTAGAACTGTTTTAAACCACAGGAAAAGAGCTCATCCACAGAGTGTAATGGATAAACTTCTTTAATCCTTAAATTAAATCAAAAAGGTTTATTCTTTCAAGAGTTATGACGACATCACACATAAGACACACAGATACACACAATAGACGCAACTACCGAAGTAGCTTAACCCTACATTGTAGGAAAATATAAAATCAATATTGTATTCCTGCAATCAAATCTTGCCACATGTCAAAACTTGTTACTTTTTTATGTTTATTCTATAATTTAATAAATAATAGTAAGTTGCAGTAAGCACTTGTGTTATAGGTACCACATAATGGACTCTAGGGGAGAACCTAGTTACACCTAGACACGAGCCAATATCGAAAAAACCATACTACGAAATTGGCCCGACCCGGGGATCGAACCCGGAACCACCCGCTTAGCAGTCCGGTATATATACCGCTGCACCACAGAGGTCGTCATTCTTATTCTTTCAAGAGTTATGACGATATCACGCATAGACACACAATAGACGCAACATAGATTTATTATCTTCGCTCTCGCTCTTACTAGATGGAGCACTGCCTGTAAACAATAGCTTTGATCTTGCGGCAGTTTTTTATTTTCGTGCCAACTCGTGTGTCAAATAATACATAACTGTTCGAAAAGCTTCCGACCAAACCATGGCATGTTTTCTGACTTAGTACTAGGAACAAACCAAGATGTCGCTTAAGTCCAAACCTTTTATTTACTCATCATCCTCGCTGAGCAACAAAATAATACGTAAAAAAATTCAAGCTCGACAAAACGGAAACTACACATTTGTCTTTTTGTCGTTTTTCAATCATTTTGGCAATAAAAGATAAATGTTTTAAAAGTTTTGAAACGCCATCTATATATGACCCTTGACATTCCTTGAAAGCTGTTATATTTTAGTAACTACTCTTAAAATTGACTATTTTTAACCATCAACCACCTACCTGCGGTCTCAGAGACCGTAATGTTTTATAAAATTCAAATATAATTTTAATAAAAAAAATTGATGGTTATTTTTTACTACTTTTTATGTTAAAAACTTACATAAATACGAAACAATTGCTATACTTTTTTTCAGTTCCTAAAGATATTTATAATTTAATAGCAAATATTTGGTGCTAAAACGAAGCTTTGGCGTATAAAGTTGCATGTTTTGTTACGGAACTTTAATTTGTTAATTGAAATCCTAAAATCAACGCAATTATCTATTAGCGGTCTTTGCGACCGCACGGTGGTGGTAACAGGACAAAAATAGGTGCTAGGTGGTTAAGGGTTAATGTCAAATATTATGTCATATAAAAACAGGGGCGTAGGAGAAACAATATTTTTAAGGGCCCTAAAAAAAAATATTTAAACTTAGATTCACAATTACTCCTCGCCCATAGTACTCGTAATAGACAATATAAAGAATATTTTTCTTTTTGCTTATTCATTTATGGGTTTTACTCACTTTTCTAGGGTTTTGGATGTTATAATAAATAGTGACTTTTAGAACCAGTTTTCGTTTATTAAAGTAGCTTTTTACTAGTTTCATCAAAATATACTTATTTATATACGAGTATATCCTCTGTCAGACTATCCTCTTTGATCTTACTATGCATTTTTAAACGAGAAATCCTATATCCTAGGCCATTATCTTGTAAAAAATATTTTACTTTTTTAACACCGTCAGTTTGAAAACGTATGGACTTATGGAGATTTGTTTAAAAAAAAGAATAAAGTGGGCTATATTCAATGTGTAGTTTTAAAAAAATAAATTCTATTTAAGTTTTCACTATTTTATGGCCCCTGTAGCTCGGGGGCCCCAAAAAATTGATACGGCGGCTACGCCCCTGCATAAAAGTTGACACAAGCTCGGGTAGGTTCGAGTATGCTGAATTCAGCACACTTATGTTTTGCCGCATTTTACGAGTACCAGTGCTCCATCTAGAAAGAGCGAGAGCGAAGATAATAAATCTATGAGACGCAACTACCGAAATAACTTAATCCTACATTGTAGAAAAATATAAAATCAACATTCTATACCTGATATAGCCCCCATACCCCATATAACCTGAGTCACTTTATTCACGTTTCTTCTTCTATTACTTACAAAACCTGTCACTGTCATTATGTATCTCCTTCTACATTCTACTTACTTAATCTTAGGATAAGCATTAGAGAACGTATCGGCATGCGGCGCGTGGCACAGATGCGCCGCCGCTTTATACAGATCGTGTAATTGTGCGAGAACACAGCGCTCGGCCGAGCCGCAGTCGCCGGGGTTGGTCACGCACTTCACTAGGCGGCAGAGTTGCTCGAATACTGATGAGGTTTGCTCCACGCATACTGTGAATAGGACATTCAATGAATAAAACTAAGGGTATATTGGGGGTAGAAATTAGAGGCAAGCTTTGAAGTACAATGCTAGAAGTTAGCGTTTATAAAAATGTATACTATGTATAGCCACAGGAACCGGAAATATTTTTCTTTTTGGTTTTTCTATTATGTAGGAAATAATACGTAACCAACACAAACAAGCTTAAATAAAAACCTTGATTTACATCACTTACGTGTTAAAGCTTTCAAATACGAATTTAGTTTTTCTTTGGTGTTCGTTTTAAATTAAGAATCAGTCTGGCTGTATGACATCATTATTTCACGATACATTAGTTCTCAATAAAAGATCTACTTACATAGTAAACAGGAGTGGTATCTCCTGAGTGCCCCAACAGTGTAAAGTGCTAGGGCGGAGGTGTAAGCCCTGGGAGCTGCTAGCCCACTGCTGGGCGCCCCGCGGGAGATAAGGGCTAACTCTACCTCTGATAGCTCTTTTAGTATCTATAGGAAGATGGGGTAAATAATAATAAATGATTGTTACCGTAAGGTAGAAAAACATTTAGCACAATTTTCAAGAAATGAAAAGTAATTAAACAAATAATTTATAACAATTAATTTTTTGGCAAAATTTTAGTATTTAGCCTTGTATGTGTTAAAAATAACCACCATGAACATTTTTATTTAGCTACAAAAATACTTTTATAACCCACCTGTATACACGTGTCGATAAGTCCATGTACATTCAAGGCAATCTCCATTAGATCCAGAGCAAATGCCACATGTTCAGGCTGCGGCAAGTAAGTCGTGGCTCCAGCAGAATATGCAGCGAGAGCTTCACAAACAGCGCCGCCGACCGCCCATGAAACTGCGCCTTGCTCGTACATAGACATAGCCTGGATGGCACGAGGGTAAACTTGACTTATTGTACTTGAAGTTAGTGAGAGAGAAATGATAGAAAAAAAAGAAGAAAGTATAGAACCTAAGTGGTTGTGGATATGTGAAATTATAAACAATATTATTTTGCCTCAATAACAGACGATTTAAGTAGATATCCAAAGCTTTATAGCTCCGCTTGATAAGAATTTCAGAAACGACACTGTAAATATTGTAACACAAAATTAATTAAGTACCTGAAACTTTTGTGTGACAGCCTCAAAATTAAATTCACTTCTCGAGTGCTTCTTTATCTTGCCTCCTTCCGCAACATCGATTGAGAACTTTTTGGAAAATAACTTGCATATTTCTGTAAACAAACCAAAAATATTTATACTACCCTTTTCATCTGCAAGAAGGTTTATAATTACAAATATGTCCAAAAAAGTCTAATTTTTAAGTTTTTGATTGCGTCTTCAAAAACGACACTAGTGCTTTTACCAATAACAAATCACTCATCAATTTGGGATTTAATGAAACTATGTAATAAGCTTGATGGAAATTAAAATATATTCACTTTGGGCACAAATTTAATAAGTGTCGGCAACGAAAAAAAATGATTCCAAGTTATTATGGAAATTGTCCTTATCATTTGTTGCTATCGCATCAAAACTGTGGGACAGATACTTTAGTTGTTATATGATATTGAAATTCTGATATTGCCACACATTTTGCCAAATAGAGATGACGAAAGTTTTTTTACAAATGCAAACCTTACTTTTTTACACTTTATGTATGAAAAAAAAAAACACTTTTATTACCCATTATCATGTAAGATGTTGACTTTAGGATCTTAGTGTTAAAATAATAAAATTATCAAATTGTTGTGGCCAATCATTTAAAACCATTTTTTCCCTGACCGTCACTTTTACTTTCAGGCCCAAGTTTCTACGTAACATGATTAATCTCCTTTCTATTAGTGGGCGGTTTTGGTAATCTTCTTAAGCTCTTACGTGTTTGCTGTAATGGTTGGTTAATTGGAACCGTCCACTAACCTTTGGTGATCTTCTTGAGCGCGTGCTTGGCCGTGTCCGTTGAGACCTGCGTGGAATGCAACTTCCCGCCGCTCCCCCTCCACTACCCCGCTATCTTTCGCAAACACGCCGCTGTGACGTCACCGTGCTCCACTTATCGCGCTCGTGTTACACTAACCTTTGGTGATCTTCTTGAGCGCGTGCTTGGCCGTGTCCTTGGTGCGGCCCACGCCGTACAGCAGGATGTGGCGCTGGTTGGCGTCGTGCGGCGCGCAGTCCGGCTCCGCGGGCGGCAGCGGGAAGTGCAGCGTGTAGCTGTAGTGGCGCGAGGGGGCGCGGGCCGGGGGCGGGTTTGTTGTAACGGCTGGTTGGTTGGGACCGTCCACTTACCCTTGGTGATCTTCTTGAGCGCGTGCTTGGCCGTGTCCTTGGTGCGGCCCACGCCGTACAGCAGGATGTGGCGCTGGTTGGCGTCGTGCGGCGCGCAGTCCGGCTCCGCGGGCGGCAGCGGGAAGTGCAGCGTGTAGCTGTAGTGGCGCGAGGGGGCGCGGGCCGGGGGCGGGTTTGTTGTAACGGCTGGTTGGTTGGGACCGTCCACTTACCCTTGGTGATCTTCTTGAGCGCGTGCTTGGCCGTGTCCTTGGTGCGGCCCACGCCGTACAGCAGGATGTGGCGCTGGTTGGCGTCGTGCGGCGCGCAGTCCGGCTCCGCGGGCGGCAGCGGGAAGTGCAGCGTGTAGCTGTAGTGGCGCGAGGGGGCGCGGGCCGGGGGCGGGTTTGTTGTAACGGCTGGTTGGTTGGGACCGTCCACTTACCCTTCGTGATCTTCTTGAGCGCGTGCTTGGCCGTGTCCTTGGTGCGGCCCACGCCGTACAGCAGGATGTGGCGCTGGTTGGCGTCGTGCGGCGCGCAGTCCGGCTCCGCGGGCGGCAGCGGGAAGTGCAGCGTGTAGCTGTAGTGGCGCGAGGGGGCGCGGGCCGGGGGCGGGTTTGTTGTAATGGCTGGTTGGTTGCATCGTCCACTTACCCTTGGTGATCTTCTTGAGCGCGTGCTTGGCCGTGTCCTTGGTGCGGCCCACGCCGTACAGCAGGATGTGGCGCTGGTTGGCGTCGTGCGGCGCGCAGTCCGGCTCCGCGGGCGGCAGCGGGAAGTGCAGCGTGTAGCTGTAGTGGCGGGGGGGGGCGCGGGCCGGGGGCGTGTTTGCTGTAACGGCTGGTTGGTTGAACCGTCCACTTACCCTTGGTGATCTTCTTGAGCGCGTGCTTGGCCGTGTCCTTGGTGCGGCCCACGCCGTACAGCAGGATGTGGCGCTGGTTGGCGTCGTGCGGCGCGCAGTCCGGCTCCGCGGGCGGCAGCGGGAAGTGCAGCGTGTAGCTGTAGTGGCGCGAGGGGGCGCGGGCCGGGGGCGGGTTTGTTGTAACGGCTGGTTGGTTGGGACCGTCCACTTACCCTTGGTGATCTTCTTGAGCGCGTGCTTGGCCGTGTCCTTGGTCCGGCCCACGCCGTACAGCAGGATGTGGCGCTGGTTGGCGTCGTGCGGCGCGCAGTCCGGCTCCGCGGGCGGCAGCGGGAAGTGCAGCGTGTAGCTGTAGTGGCGCGAGGGGGCGCGGGCCGGGGGCGGGTTTGTCGTAACGGTTGGTTGGTTGCATCGTCCACTTACCATTGGTGATCTTCTTGAGCGCGTGCTTGGCCGTGTCCTTGGTGCGGCCGACGCCGTACAGCAGGATGTGGCGCTGGTTGGCGTCGTGCGGCGCGCAGTCCGGCTCCGCGGGCGGCAGCGGGAAGTGCAGCGTGTAGCTGTAGTGGCGCGAGGGGGCGCGGGCCGGGGGCGGGTTTGTTGTAATGGCTGGTTGGTTGCATCGTCCACTTACCCTTGGTGATCTTCTTGAGCGCGTGCTTGGCCGTGTCCGTTGAGACCTGCGTGGAATGCAACTTCCCGCCCGCTCCCCCTCCACTACCCCGCTATCTCCCGCAAACACGCCGCTGTGACGTCACCGTGCTCCACTTATCGCGCACGTGTTATACTAACCTTTGGTGATCTTCTTGAGCGCGTGCTTGGCCGTGTCCTTGGTGCGGCCCACGCCGTACAGCAGGATGTGGCGCTGGTTGGCGTCGTGCGGCGCGCAGTCCGGCTCCGCGGGCGGCAGCGGGAAGTGCAGCGTGTAGCTGTAGTGGCGCGAGGGGGCGCGGGCCGGGGGCGGGTTTGTTGTAACGGCTGGTTGGTTGGGACCGTCCACTTACCCTTGGTGATCTTCTTGAGCGCGTGCTTGGCCGTGTCCTTGGTGCGGCCCACGCCGTACAGCAGGATGTGGCGCTGGTTGGCGTCGTGCGGCGCGCAGTCCGGCTCCGCGGGCGGCAGCGGGAAGTGCAGCGTGTAGCTGTAGTGGCGCGAGGGGGCGCGGGCCGGGGGCGGGTTTGTTGTAACGGCTGGTTGGTTGGGACCGTCCACTTACCCTTGGTGATCTTCTTGAGCGCGTGCTTGGCCGTGTCCTTGGTGCGGCCCACGCCGTACAGCAGGATGTGGCGCTGGTTGGCGTCGTGCGGCGCGCAGTCCGGCTCCGCGGGCGGCAGCGGGAAGTGCAGCGTGTAGCTGTAGTGGCGCGAGGGGGCGCGGGCCGGGGGCGGGTTTGTTGTAACGGCTGGTTGGTTGGGACCGTCCACTTACCCTTCGTGATCTTCTTGAGCGCGTGCTTGGCCGTGTCCTTGGTGCGGCCCACGCCGTACAGCAGGATGTGGCGCTGGTTGGCGTCGTGCGGCGCGCAGTCCGGCTCCGCGGGCGGCAGCGGGAAGTGCAGCGTGTAGCTGTAGTGGCGGGACGGGGGCGCGGCGCGGGGGGCGGCGCCGGCCGCACGGATACCTGGCGATCAAATCAAAATTCCTTTATTCATCATTCATATACTTAATGAACGTCAATGTTACAAACTACGACTTTACCTAAACGTAAACCGAGAGAAAAAAGCCGGCGGAAAAAACTCCCAGCACTCTTTTCGGAAATTATACAAGAATTTAAAACGTGTACATGCACTACGAACTAATTAAGGAACTATTCGCACCACAATTCGGAACCAGAGCAGACCGTTTCTCGAAGGCGGCACCTGTAGGTCTATTCTGTAAAACGAAACGTATGCACTTGCCTTCGTTTCGGGCCCGGAACTGACATTGGCTTTTCTATTTGGCTTGCATATCGTTTTACGTATTTGTATTCCGAAAGTCAATGAAATAATAAGGGTTTTGACTTAAATTCCTATTCTTTACGTCAAAAACCTTATGATTGATGAAACGATACGAAAGCCAATAGAATAGCAAATGTCCGTTACGGGCCCGAAACGAAAGCAAAGTGCTCACGTTTCGTTTTACAGAATAGACGTACTGATCACAAGTATGACGTGTGCTCCAGCCATCGTCCTACTCAACCATATTAGAGGGAGTTGGGCGACCCGTTGACACAACGCCACGGCCCCAGTAACTTTCGAGGCGAGCATGACTACTCTGGTTGAGTTCACGTCATCATCCCATTACATGTTATAAAGCAGTCGCAAACCGTATCTGTATGTTTGACCGCTAGCTCCTCCTAAACCAGTTAAAGGATTCTAGTACGACTTTTTAGGTTAGCCAATTAAGAAGCGTAAGCTGGTCACTAGTACTAAAAACGGACTTCAAACATACAATAGCTGATATATTATGGTTTGTTTGTACCTGTCGGTTACGTAGGCTGACACCTAATATTGACAGAGACAGAACATATTTTAAGGAATGTAGGATTAAAGTGTATCACCATTCTGTTTTAAAAGTAATAGGCAGATTTTCGATGGTAAGGCCATTAAGAATCACGACGTATACAAAAATGTCGACAAAAAGGGGCAAATGTTAAGTGGCAATAATCCAACCCTATGTTAATTAATATTAAGTACCTAATGTTGGCAACAAATTGACAGGACAATAAGAAAATTGCATAGTATTAAAGATGATTTTTCCGACACGTTCGAACATAATTATAAATTAATTTCCACAAATTTATGAAATGAAATTATTAGAAATAAAAAAGAAAACAAAATTTAAAAATGCATACACAGCCTACAGACAGCTTAAATGGCGTTGGACGGGACATATGTTAAGAGAAAGTATAGTAAAATGGACAAAATTAGTAACTGAATGGTATCCCATAGATAACAAAAGAAATAGAGGCAGACAGAGCAAAAGATGGGAAGATGACTTTAAAAAAGTAGCTGGTCCACTGTGGACCCGTTTAGCAAGACAGGAATATGTGGAAAACTTTAGAGGAGGCCTTTGTCGATAGACAAGCTGTTCCATACAAACATCCAGTTGCTGATCATTCAAGTGCAAGTTATAACTTTTAATTAATTTAGTTTAAGTAAGGCATTATATGTATATTGTAAGTTGAAAAACAGCAATAAAGGCTATTTTATTTTTATAATTTCCACAAAAACACCTTTCAAATCAACCCTCTGTTCCCTTACCAGGTATTCCAATAGCGGCGCCCATCATCGGGCTGGCCACGCTGTGCGAGGGCTCCCCGGGGTCCTTGGGGCTGTCGGGCGCGTCCATGGAGTTCTGCTGGTCCTCCTTGATGTGCTGCAGCAGCTTGTCCAGGTCGTCGTCGATCTTCGAGTCGTCCAGGTCCATGCGGACGTTCTCCTAGGACCGATAGGTATACTTAAGTAGAATTATATTTAACGTTCTCCTAACACCGATAAGTTTACTTAAGTAGATTTATTTAGCCGACTTCACAAAGAGGATGAAGTTCGAAAGGCCTTTTTGAATGGACGCTTTTATTTATAAAATAGCATGCGTTGTCGTATGAGCTTTATAAAGTTGACAAAACATATGAAATGAAAGCTTCGGAATTAAATGAATTATTTTATACCAATTCCGGAATTTGGTACCATACATGAAATCGGTGGTGATCTTTTTTGGTATAATGAAAAAGCATTTTTCGATCAATTTTATCATTCGTTTTCTTAATCTACATACTTTTAAGCTACCATCTTCCCAATCATCCAATTCGCCCTTCAGACATATTTCTCACTTCACTTCAAATATATTCACCGTATGTTTAAATAACTTACCTCCACCATCTTAGGTTTAAGGTCGATACTGGCGAAGATATCGTCATCCATGCCATGCGGCGCGCTGCTGGCTCCCGGGGCTATGGTGTGCCCGCTTGGAACCGGCTCCGTAGGCGATATTAGATCACCTGATTTAATAATTTAAGAAATTAGAGAGAAGGGAATGTATATCGTAGTAGGTTGGTTGCTTTTGTAAAATATTTGGGGGAATAGTTTACTGAAAAATAAGATCTTGAACATATTAACAGAATAAGTGCGAAAAACCTGTGTTTTTATTTGTGCCTGTAAATGTAACTGTATGACTATGAAATACGTTTAAAAAAGTGCAAAAGTAGCTGTTTTTATCTTACTGACTAATCTGTTATACAAAAGGGTACAATTGATAAATATCGATGATAAAAGGTAACAGAACGATTAATGAATAATCCCTATTAAAAAAAACTAGTTATTCATATACCAGATCTTACCTCTAGAAATAAGAGTGCACATATAAGCATCGTGAGAGAACACATCCCGTCGTATAAGTTCACCAAATAAATGTACTAGATTAGCGAACTGTTGTCTATTGCCCGGCGCTGCATTCGGACTTTCATCTGCAATAAAATAAAACCAATAAATAACAGTTAATTACCTAAAAGTACATATTTTTGTTAGCTTTTTTATTTACCTAAAACTGGAGCATCGTTGTCTAGAAACCGAAGTAGCAGGTTCTGGAATATCGGCGGTCCGTTATAAAGTCCGGCCCCTGAGCTTATAGACTCTTTATCGTCCGAACCTGTAATGCGATCACAAATTAGTTCATATGTAATTTGGGTTGGAGGCGTTTATTCTGGTGAAATAGCTTTCTTGCACCGTACTGAAAATAATTTAAACCGATTCTAACTTGGGGATCGGAAGCGTAAGGTAAACACCTACCGCGAACCCTTTCAAAGGCTTTACTTCGTCCATAATTGTTAAAAATACGACACTGTCAGTGTTTACTTTACACATCTCACCTCCTATATACAGTCAAGCTAGTCGTAAAATAAACAAAACCTTTACACCCAGTGGCTTAACCCTGCACAACTCTTCAACCTCAATCCAATTCACACTTATCGCAACAACTTCTAGCATTTCTTCCTCCTCCCACCTCCCCGCTCACCATGCCCGTGGTGCTCGTGGTGCTGGTGCAGCAGCAGCAGCTGCCGCTTGTCCAGCAGCGCGGCGGCGGCCATGGCGCGGTGCTCGCCCCATCGAGCCCCGCAGACAGCCCACTCGCAGATCACCTTCACCACCGCGTAGGTGCAGGGCCACTCCTGGACATTATCATCATCATTATCATCATCATTATTTATATTATTATCATCATCAAAATTATCAATTCACTATGCTTTATAAGTAACTAGCAACCCGCCCACACTTCGCAATGGTGTATTTTTGGCCGACTTGATCACGGAACATAAAATTTTGGCTACCTTAAAGAAACTTTTTTAAATCTATACTAATATAATAAAGCTGAAGAGTTTGTTTGTTTGTTTGTTTATTTGTTTGTTTGTTTGTTTGTTTGAACGCTCTAATCTCAGAAACTACTGGTTCGAATTTAAAAAATCTTTTTGTGTTGAATAGACCATTTATCGAGGCAGGCTTTAGGCTATATTACATCACGCTGCAACTATTAAGAGCGAAGAAATAATGGAAAATGTGAAAAAAACGGGGAAAATTATTCATCCTTGAGGGCTTCCTTTGCGTGCGCTGCGAAAATGGTTCTAGATACCAAAAATATAGGTATATAATAGGTATAGGTACAAGAATTAAGGGAACTTTTTACCGCGGGAAAACTTCGCATTCCCACGGGAAACCGACTCCTATGCGAACGGAGTCGCGAGCAGCCACTAGTGTTTTATATTTACAAATTTAAATGAAAAAAATCCCTAACCGCATTTAAATCCGTTACGTGGTTTAGGAGGAGTTAGCGGACAAACATACAAACAGATAGAATTAGCGACTTGGATTTATACCATGTAATGATAACTAGCGTTTGCCCGCGGCTTCGCACGCGTTAAATTCGGAGTAAAACCTCTTTCCCTATATATAACTATAAACCTTCCTCTTGAATCACTCTATCTAATAAAACAAATCCGCT
This sequence comes from Emmelina monodactyla, assembly GCA_916618145.1. NCBI lineage: Eukaryota > Metazoa > Arthropoda > Insecta > Lepidoptera > Pterophoridae > Emmelina > Emmelina monodactyla. The sequence goes on along the minus strand of OU745304.1, from coordinate 4,090,321 downwards.
TCAAAATCCGTTGCGTAGTTTAAAATATTTAAGTAAACATAGGGACAGACAGAGAAAGCGATGTTGTTTTAAACTATGTAGTGAAGCCAAGGCGCTAATTGTCTGTTTGTATGTTTGTCCTTTGGCTCCTCGTAAACTAAGCCACGGATTTAAAAATGGTTTTCGCCATCTTTTGAGTATGTTTTTCCATGGTGAACCAATTAATACAATTACAACATTAATAATGTGGAATTGTTTTACCAAGGCGAACTTTGAACTTATTTGATTGTGGCTACAGGGTAATGAATGTTTTTCGTAAGGAAAAATCAGAAATAAATCTTACCGGATCCTTAGTGTCAGTGACGCCATCTTTGGTCGGCGGCGTGCAATTCGCAAACACTTCCTTATACAGCGTGTCCAAATTATTATTAGGATCCACCCTGTCGAAGCAATGGCGGTCTAGCGCTTCTAATACTGCTAATACTCGAGCTACAACATGGAATATATATTAAATTAGTTAAGTATTGGAATTATCACAATTTATTGAGCGAGTAAGCTGTTTAAATTACCTTGGGAACTAGTTTGCCATTTGTCGGTGCACCATTTGCTTTCAGCCTTTTTACTTCTCGCTGAGATTTCTTGTTCTGCTTCATACACCTAAAATCAACAGATATACTTTACTACTCCTATTTACCTTACTTTCATGAATAGACAATAGTGTTAAGTTAGTAAACTTACCTGTTTTCTATGTTCCTCAGTGATATTAGAGTCCATATGAGGCATTGGTAAAGCAGATGGTGGGATGGGTAGCAAGTCAAGTGGTGAGCCTTGTAAAGAGGATCCACAACCGGACCAAACCATTGCTGTGGGGCATTCTATACAGATTACCTGAAAATATAAAGTATTAATTAGTACGCTCTCATTTTAGCTATCTCTATTAACAGTTTAGTCTTTTGGCCGCGCACGAAAACTTTCCTTGAGTAGAGACGGCTATTTTTGAAGTGAATTATTGTAAGACCATACTGTTTTATGTTGCTAAAAAATATATTGCCAACTACAAAAGGACTACTACAACTACATAAGGATTAGCCAAACTTTTCTATAAGAAGTTTGTATTAGCGACGTTAACATTTAAACAATAAAAAAAGACAAACCTGTAATATAGTAGCCAGTTGAATAACAACATCTCTATGGTAGGGGCAGTTTAAAATCTCTCCAAAACCAGTTTGAACTGGATTCATTGAAGCTGTTACCACTGCTGCTGTCGTTTTCGTTTCTCTTGGCGGAGACACTCTTTCTTCCTTCACTTGTACCTCCATTGGTTGAGATGGGTTGGGGGTACCCATTGAATGATTGGGATTTGGTGTTCCTAGTGAGTGGTTTGGGTTTGGTGTACCCAATGAGTGGTTGGGGTTGGGCGTGCCAGGGTTAGCAGGCGTCGCTGAACGTTTGATTTGTGATACGTCAGGTTTCACATCACCGTTTGTTTCAGGTGCTGGTGACAAGGGCGCTGCAGGTTCTAAAAATAAATAAAGCAATATTTATTGGTTCAAAATTAATAATTTTTCCCCATATTTAAACGTTTTTTAAGTAATGCTTAGTTAGACTGCAAACATGGCTTCACTTTCTTTCGTTAGTGGCAGCAAGCTGTCAGCTAATTATTTTTTTTGAACAGCATGTTTTTTGACCCAAATGGTTAATTATAGAAGCTAAAACCATCTGCTAGTAGATAAAATAACTTAACATTGATTGGTGTAATACTACAAAAAAATGGGATAAAATACAACATTTTTTACTTTACATACCCTCTTGCTTTTCCACTTTAGCAAACACTGCGGGTTGGTTGAGTGTCCGCAATGTAGTATCTGACAGCACAGAACAAATGACTGCTGCTTTCTTAGCACAAGTGGTGGCGAGACGCCGTGATAGGCTCTCACAACATACAAACTCAGACATGTGTTGAAGTGTGAGTGGAAGGAACAATCTGAAAGTTAATGTAAATATATTCTCTGATAATAGTAATCCCCTCAAAAACATAAATGTAAAATGAGAGCCAAGTCCATTCACATTAGTTTACAATAGGGATGTTAAGGATATCCATATTCGTAACCGAAACTACCGGATATCCGAAATAAAAAAATATCCTTATCCGTAACCGAAACCGAAATAAATGTTTCGGATAATTTCGGATAGTGGCGGAATTTAAAAATCTAAATGAAACACGTTACGACAAGTTGTTTTTGGCTGCGTTCCGTAAACCCTTACAGAACTGTGACCAAAGTGTTGGTTCTCTCTCTGAGCGCAATGTAGCGGTGTTTATGACGTCATCGTTCTCACCCATCGTCCTCCTCTATATAAATAAAACCATTTTATTATAATATTTTTTTGTATTACTTTTGAAATTCCTACAATCTAATATCCGTAACCAAAACTATCCGAAACTACCGGATAATCCGAAATAATTTCATATCCGTATCCGAAACCGAAACCGATATAAAAAAAAATCAATATCCGTATCCGAAACCGAAATTCCATATCCGTAACATCCCTAGTTTACAACACTGATACAAATCCATCTAAAGTACTGTATGTGTGGTGTAGAGACATTTTTCTAAAAGATGCTCAGAGAGAGTGGTAATATGTGTAAGTTTTAATTTATATTGATTGATTGATAATATTTAAAGGAATGTTAACAACATAAGGATTTCTAATGGATATTATTATGTGTATAAAAAGTTAATTATTCATTAAATTGGTCATTAATAGTTTATTACTATAATTAAAAAATATATTTTTTATTTTACACACCTTAAAAGTCCATCATCAGGAGGTCTTTTATCAATTAATTCAATCAACCATGTCAGAAAGTCATGTCTATCTAACAGACCTTCATCCAGTAAGTATTTAGCTAGACGACAACAATAATTCCACTGTTTTAACGCTTGCCGCCAGTCTGTGCTTTCAGTCATTGACATTGAGAGACCTGTAGCAAAAACTCATGATTTAATATTGCTAAAATACCAAATTGCTTGAATCATAATAAGTATGTAAATAACTTACTGCTTGAACTGCCTGGAGAATGCATAGAGTTAGGTACTGTGAGGTTATTGGGTGTGGAGCCACCTGATTGCAACCCTGAATTATTGTGACTCGGAGTTCCTTGACCTAAGGACACATTGAATAGTACTTTTTATATGTACAAGCCTTTGGATTATGATATAGACAGGATGTTTTATATTTTACCTGACTGAGATGGGGGAGTTTTGTCAGAAATGCTACCGGGCACTGAATTCTGATAATATTCAGCTAACTTTGGTATTTGATCTTTGAGGAACTTTATCAATGTAGTTGTCCATTCTGTAATCAAATTGCAGTAACTGTTAGTTGTAGTTTGTAACTGTGATGGAGTAATTATAGTTACACATAAGAAAAATGAGAAATAACCAACCTGTGGTGGGATCAGGAAGTTGTCTCTTCTTTATTTTAGCCTCAGCCGCCGCAACAGCATATGCAGAACTAAGCTTTATGAACCAAGCTGCTCTCATCATAGGCACTTGGTGCTCTGTCAATATTATAAATATCTCCTCTTTCTTATTAAAGTTTGGTGCCTTTTTTGAGAGCTGTGACAATGGTTTGTGTCCTAAAATAACAAAGAGTAATTTAATCATAGAATTATAAATCCAATGGTAAAAAAAAATATAATTTATTGATTAATACCTGCCAAATCCTTGAACCAGGCATCTATCTGTGGTTTAGTACGAGCAGTAGCGGGCCAGAAATTGTCTTTAGTGTTTACTTGCTGACGTTTTCGTCCGCAATCAGGCAAAGTGTTTAGCTCTTCCTTCTTGGACAGTATACTAGTAAAAAACTGGCCAATCTGAAACATGAACAGTATTTTCCCTAATACAGTAATATATTAAATAAAATAATAGCATAAATATATCGTCTATGGAAAGAGTGTCATACAAATACAGTTTAGACTACAAAAATATTAGGTACCTTTGTTGCAGAGTAGTTGAAATTTCTTGCTGTCCCAAATTCGTCACTAGATTGGGGCGTTGTAGAGAAGCCATGTTTTACATTGGTAGATGTCAGCTCATCTTCTTTTTGACGAGGCTCTTGAGGATATACGTCAGGAGGTCCGAGTCTTGGCTTTTTTAGAGGCCGTTTTTCATACATAATCCCCATAGTTACAGAGTTGATCTACTTGCTTATATAGAAATAACACATATCGCGTTTAACTTCATGAATTACAATGCCCGAACATTATTCAGAGCCTTTGAATAAAAGAAATCATGGTTTAAATAGGAAATTCGAAAAAAATACTTGGTAAAAGTGTTCAATACACAACACACAAGCAAGAGCGGAACACAAAATAATTTGATTGATTTGGGTTGAATGATTGAATATGTGACGTTTGTCAAATATGCATTTTTTTATCACGTTTGTTCAATGCAAAGGCAAATCATTAGAGCTATCCAAATTCAATTTTATTAACTAAAACTAAAACATAACACAGAAATGCTTTTATTATTTTTGCTAAGTACTTGATTTAATAAATTTAATGTCATAGTTTTTTTTTATATAAATTATTAATTATGAGCATCGTTTTATACAACTATTAAAGTAGATTATATTTGATGTATGTAGTATAAATAAATTAAAGGTTTCAGCCAAATATATAGACTCAACGGCAATAGTTAAAATTACAGTTCTGTTCTACTTTTCCACTGACTAAATAGGAATTACATTACAGTTTAATTTATAAAACTACAAAAAACATTTGTTATTAAGGGTTTTTTTCTTCTTGCTTTAGTTTTGAAAGAACGAAGCTAGGGGCAAGAAGTTGCGAAAAGTAACCTTTGTTGAAAAAAGATACTATAATTTAAAACCAGCTTTTACCCGCAGGGCTTCGCACGCGTTAAATTCGGAGTAAAACTATTTTCCCTGTACTATGTTATTATACATGTAAACCTTCCTCTTAAATCACGCTATCTATTAAAAAAAACCGCATTAAAATCCGTTGCGTAGTTTTAAAGATTTAAGCATACATAGGGACATTGAAAGCGACTTTGTTTTATACTATGTAGTGATCATTGCCACAAAAAATAATTAAGTTACATGACAGGCCCTGTTTGTCTGTTCATCAACAGTATTTGACATTGACGGCTAACACGATTTATTCCGTTTCGCTCAGACAGTGCTCAAGTTTACTGAATGAAATAGGCGATTTTAATTAAGTATAATATGGTTTTACGCTTGCGTAGTGATAAGCAATTCGGAATGCCTTCCTTCCTTGTTTATTTACAGTTGCTGTTTTGTAGGTTATAGTAAGAGATTGTATGGAAAAGTATTTTCTTACAAATAGACGAAGATAGTTCTTTTTTTTTCGACTTGTTACCTACACGAAAATTATCATGCCTCCCAAGAAACAGCCAGCTAACAAGGGCGCAGCTTCTAAGACTGCAGGAAAGTCTGGAGATGGAAAAGGTAAGTATTGATGACTTACTTTCGTTATGAGCGTTTGTTTTAAGAACTTTAAAAGCCCTCTACGTTCATATAATACGTTAAAAAACATATACAAGGAATAGATGCGAGTTTACCAAAGTTTACATTTTTAAATTCAGAATCGGCTGCCAAAGAAAAAAAAGGTGGTTCGGCTGTCAAAGTACGTCATATTTTGTGCGAGAAACAATCAAAATGTTTAGAAGCATTGGAAAAGATTAAGGCAGGACAGAAATTCCCTGATGTAGCAGCAGCATATAGCGAGGACAAAGCCCGCTCAGGAGGTGACCTCGGCTGGATGATTCGCGGGTCCATGGTCGGCCCATTCCAAGATGCGGCATTCGCTTTGCCTATCTCAACTGTAAACAATCCAATTTATACAGATCCGCCAATTAAAACAAAGTTTGGTTACCATATAATAATGGTTGAAGGAAAAAAATGACTGATATGGTGTTTGAATTTGCATATTTTTGGGCGATACTTTTGTTGTTTGTCATGGAAAGAATCAGTTGCTTGCAAGATCAATTTGACAAAAATATATGCTTATTGCCCGATTTACAACAATCTGATGAAATATGGGATCCAGAAGACTATGACAAGACTGAGTAAGTTCAACTTTTAAGTTTTATTAAGAGTTATGTGTTACAAGGTATTATAACTATAATAGATTAACATTGTTACAGCTACTATGTAAAACTGGCATTTCTACGATTGTACAGACTAATGCATGTAACTATGTTGTTGTCATTAGTGTATTTCTGTAACATTTCCCTGTGGTACATGATGAACAACAAGGCAACGCCCAAAACTCTCAGGTATAAGTTCAAAGTAACTGTTCCATAACTTTTAAACTTTTTTTACAAACAGTACTTTTAAAATTATTTGTTTTATAATGTTAATAAAATTATATGTAAAACTTTTCAATTTATTTTTTCTTCATATTAATTTCTTTAGCGTTATGATTGCAAAATATGTTAAGAATACAAAATGTCTTATTAGATTAAGTCACAGTTTCCTGTAAGTGATGGATCCAGATCCCAGTAGCATTTATTTGTGCGCAAAATGAACCAAATAATAAAATAATATCTGCAAAGACATCATCAATGAGATAGCTGAAGTAAGATTCAAGGGGTTTTACTACAAATTTAACGTGTGCGATGCCGCAAGCAAACATTTTAATAAAAGTAAAAAATAATATTTTCCATACTTGTTTTATAGTATCCATCATTATTTTATTTTTTCGTCCAGGAGTGTTTTGAAATGGTTTTAATTCACAAGGTATTTTACAAAATTCTGTCATCGATTTTTTGAAACTGCCTACTGTACATTTTATGAAAAACTATAATTTCGACTGAAAATTCGCATGCGTTAACTTATTCATCTCTAACTTAATTTTGTCTAAGAAAACTGTGTTTAGAGGAGGTACCCAACTAAGATAAGAAGCTACGTATTGCGGCCTGTTGGTATGAGATAGGGAAAATTATTTGGGGTGCCTTAGACTTTTCTATACTTAGATTCTCTGTGTTCTTGCACTCCATAGTATTTATGTAATACTTGTAGGTACCTGCGACTTCGAATGCTTTTTTCCGGTAAGAATGAGACTTATGCCCGCGGTCATTAATAGCCTAGACTGCTACACTATGTCAATTCCAAAATTCATTGAAATCGGTTCAGCCGTGTCGCTGTGAAAGCGGAACGTACAGATATACATACATACACATTTATAATATAAGGTATTTATATAGTAAGGAAGTAAGGATAAGGATGTTTTAAGTTTACTCAAAATAGCACATCTTACTGTCCGTAACCGCGCGTTCAACAATAATATTACACTGGTTTTAGTTGGTATTATATTCTGACCAACTCAATCGATATACGACAAAACGTAAAAATCTCTATTAAATTTCCATTTTCATAAATCGTTATTGAAGTCCTATCATTGTTAAATTAATTGTAATTGTTTTTTTAAGTTGAAAGATTAAACAAATATATAAATAATTAAGTACCAATGAAATGAACATTTGAAAATATATTTTTTAAAAATTACTCCGTAATCTTTAGTATGTACGAGTATTAGCAAAGTAATATTTTTACAGCTTTCATTACTTTTAAAATTAGAAGAAAACTTAGTGGTAAAAATAATCAATCTTATACGAAGATCATCCTTCCTCATTAATTCGTCTCTTATTTAAATCCTGAAAAAAATTGGAAGGGTTAAATTAAAAAATAACTTGTAAAACAGTCTTTATTAGACATTTAAATACTTACAAAGTATAATATTTTGGTGCTGTACATTTCAGCATCTTAACTATGTACTTAAGATACGAAAATAAATATTGTTGAGTTAGGATGAGGTATTTCTCTAGATATCTTTTTTGGCAGTGTTAGCAGCTGCAATAAATTAGTTAATTTATATTTCGCACGTGTCAAATTCGGTGTTTTTTCGATGTATGTTTATTAGTAAAGTTTGTTTTTATCGGGATGTTTAAACTCTAAGGTTGGGGTTTGTGTATCTGACGTATTTGAGGAGTGCGTCGTTTTCCTCGCAGACGAATGGCTTGCGGTGGTGGCAAGCGACGTCGTGCCAGTGAACACCGTCGTTGTAGAAGTTGTTGAGAATGGCCACGCAGTGCTCGGGAGCCCCTCCTTGAATCAACTCCTGTAAACAAAAAATAACATTAATCATCAATCTACAAATAGAACTTTCAAACATTTATGCTCAGGTTAACTGAAATAAACACAACTTATGTAACTCGTGTATAATGTACACAATTTCAAGTTCAATCTAATGATTTCCGTTAAAGGCCGCATCGAATTATTTGCATCATCACGTTAACTTCATTAAATTTTTTGAATGAATAGTAATGTTAGTTTAAGCTTTTTAACTTCTTTTGTTAGCTGCGTAACTCGACATAATAGATAATAGTCGAGACCTTGAATGCTGAGTGCGCAATAACCGGATGCGAGTGACCGTGCGCAGTGCGTATTGTAATATTTGAGGTTGAGGATGCGTCTGCGCATCCAAGGGAAAGCGATGAGCTAATACCTCGTTATCGCGCAATCTGAATACCGATGAGCTTTTGTCATACATAACTACCGACTACCTGTTTGTAGAAAGTGGTATGCATGCGGGCTTGCCCTTCGGCGAATATTTCGCAGGCCCATAAATATTCACGGCGCTTTCATTTTCATTGCGTACGCGCATTGTTGACTAGGCGGCGGCGCTGGTGTTTTATGACAAACATTACCTACTCAACGCTGCAGAATCGGTTCTGTTACATCACATGTGACTTAATTTCGCAATAAGCATTTCAGGCTTGACTTCGCACATAAGTGCTAGTTGGTTGTCCACGGTGATTAATTGATTAACAATGCTTACTCTGTTGTCGGGTTGGGGTTTTCCGATGCCGCCGCCTTCGGACCAGTCGTTCTGCTGGCGGTTGGTCGTGGGCGCAAGCTTTTGAAGTTCAGCAGTCCAGAACCAGCCGTTGATCTCATTGGGCAGAAGGTCGGGTCTGTTGCAACCCTTGAAGTCGCACAGTCTGCCGGACGTCCAAATGTATTTCACCTGCAAAAGAAAAGTGATTACTTCCGAGTCATTTTCCCCTATGATGACGAAACCAAAGTAGTAAGGCGTGACAAATTGGCGATTTATCCTGTAGCTTGTCATTTGTTTATTACTTGTTTCAACTAACTTGAACTGCCATACCTTCAATTTCGTATGATAATAATATGATTAGTAACTTTACTCTCTAATCATTTTAGTGAATACATCCTTTATTTACAGTTGTGGCGTGCTTACTAGCTATCAAATTATTCTCACAATAACATTAACGATATCCCTTAACTAGTTGGGAGAACCGAACTGAATGGTTTCTTGTTTGTTAGTAATTAACTAATTACGTACCAGTAAACAATGGAAAGAAAGTTTGTGTTTTTATTCTTTGTTTATTTTCACTCGTCGGCGACAGTTAGGTAATAGGTATTAGTAAACATGAATTAAATCATCGTTGTTTGCATTGGAAACTGTGTCATCATAGTAGGTATAGACAAGGTAAAAATAATGGGAAATATTGACTGGCATTGTCTCTAGATCATTCGAGACGTCTATAACAAAAAAGTGTAAGAAACAACACTGAATAGTGAAACTTAATAGAGGAAAATCTGTTTGTATTGTTGCATTTTTGAAATCATATTGTCTGAACGTTGTCGAATTCAGTTGCGTTTGAGTCGGTAGCTTCTCAGTTTCTCGTGTTTGATAACAATGGCTCAGCAAGCAACTGCCTTGTTGCAACAGTAGGCAAATGTTAAGAATTCGTTAAGGATTATTCTGTATTGTCTATCTTTACTTTCTATTTCTTTAGCACTCAAAAGTCGAATAGCCTAACAGTTACGGTGATCGCAACTGTTTTGAAAATACGTGACGAAAGTTAAACTGTCCAGCAATGTGTATTGTTTAGGTATTTGCTGAATGCCCTCACTTTGGTGTTTTGAAATTACATTTTACTGTGTGAATGAATATGTTACGTTTTTGCGTTACAGTTGGAGTCTGAATTTACCGAATAAGGTCACAATTCATTATGGCAATAAATTATTTTAGCGGGTGAATAATGTCTCCGTTAATCCTAATGACTGAGTCACAAAGAAAACAATATATGTTGGTTTATCTTCTGTCTGCAAATATAAATAGTTTTCAAAAGATATCATACCTTATCCTGTACAATGCGTGACTTGACCCACTCGTTCTCATCGCTGGTCTCCAGAGAGACGAGGTCCATGCAGCGCTGGCGGCAGTAGTTCCTGGCACTCAGCCAGTCTTCCTCAACTCCTCGCAGCGCAGGATCCCGCCAGGAGAAGAAGTATCCTTTGTCTGGACGAAGATAAACGTGTTAGACGGATTAACGTAGCAAATATGAAAAGAGCAAGGCAAAGGATTGCAAGATTTCTTAATAGATTCGCACTTTTTTAGATTAAGGGCTGAATTTTCAGTAGTCAGATAATATTTCACAAATGCATGGAGTGACAATGAAAACACTACTTTACTTTTTCAGATATGCACTTACCTGACAATTAAAAAATCAGTTTTAAAGTACTAATGAAGGAAATTAACAAAAAAGCTTTAGACAATCTCTGGTATGTTCCTTATCTTCCAAAAGCTTGGAATGTGTGCACGTTATCGCTAGATTGTGCGACAGGTTACAAGTTTATTTTTTTGGTAGAAAAATGGTTATCCAAAGTACGGAAAGTAACATTAGGTACTGTACTTGTTCATCTGTCTAATATATTTGTTGCAAAAAGATTCGTGCTGGGAACTCTACAAGGCAATTTTTTATCAGAAAAAGTTTACCGTTAATTGGTTAAGGTATTTTGATGAAAAATATTTAAAAGAAAAACTTTCAACAAGTTATTTTTTTTAATTAGTTTCTCAAAGTATCTAATCTAAGAACCTGCAAACTTACTGTCTGAGTATCTCTCGTGGATGGTTCTCTGGACGCACTGCGAGGGCACTGGGGGCTCAAGGATGCGGCCGTTGGGGAACTGCGCTCGCGCAACCGCCGCCATCAACAACACTGTTAGGACCTGCTTCATGTTGCCGCACTGGAACAAACTCCGATTTAATTATAAAGTATGATGACTTCACCTGAGAACGGTGTTGCTAACACTGATTATATTTCCGAAATTATGAATAATTATATAGTAGAAGTATTATGTAGTGGTGATGTAGTAACAAGCAACTCTCTCTAGCTATGGTATGCTTGTATGTTTAGACAATACTTTTTTTGTTAGGAGGAACAACGAAAAAGTGCAAGTTAAATTGAATTGACACTAATGGCACGACACTTAACTAAGGTACTTATAATACTACGGTCACAATGCTTTCATAAAACAAGCCGCAATTATTCTCATAAAAAAGAAGTTTTTTACAATTTATGCCTACCATCAAAAAAACTTAAGCACATATCAAGTTACGTAACGGTAAAAATCTCATTTTTCTTCGTAAACCAAGATGAAGATCTCATATAAAATTAAGTTTTTACATACGTTTGCTACTTGGAGACTTTTAGTTTAAAAAAACTCGTTTTGTGTGTTGTAGAACAAGTTACATCTAAGTTGAGACACGTATTAAGATAATCCCGGGTCTTACACCTATAAATTTCTCACTGGAATCCGGATCTAAATACAATAACAATGAGTAAACTGTCGTAGATACCTACTATTTTAATGTTTAAATTATAATATTGGGTAAATATAGCTGGTTTTCTCAAATGTTTAAAGTCTAAGATTAGAAAATAAAAACATCGATGACAGAATAATTAGTCGCAGACTTTTTTTCATATATTGTATCTATAGGTAGGTATATATTTATTTTATTGAATAGAACCTACACTTTATAGATTGTTTCATACAATGGTAGGTTTTAAAATTAGAAATTCGAAAATATTTGTTTGACCTTTAATAAAAAGGAAGAATGCACACAGTCACAAAACTGGAAATCTATTGTGGTATCATTGGCACTTAACATGTTGAAAAAGATTTAATTAATTTCTAATTGTCTAGGAAAATACCTAAAACAAATAAGAAAACAATGCAGAAACTATCTACAACTGATAAATACCTAAGGCTTGTAAATGAAATTGCTTCTGAAAGCTAAATATTAAAATTAATTTGGTCAACCGGTTCGACTCAGAAATCTAGATTTAGCTTTTACTAATAGTGTTTTTAAATAATGTCACCGGTTTAATCTATGAACAAAACTGTTTGTAAAATCAGTGTTGAAGTGACGCTGCCTGCTGTTTAATTTAGATGTTGTCATACCGTGTTTAATTAATTCATTACAAACAATAGTTGAAAAAGTTAAATCAGACAGATCAACTATTTCGGAACTATCACAAACTAAGTACGTAATTAAAAACTTAACTGACATCTTTAAAATACCTTGTAACCAGACTTTCCCTGAATATATCAGTGATAGTGAAAGAGGTTTCCTACAACCTTGCCCTTTACACTTTCGAGTTCATTCCACCTCTAGAGGTCGCTTGTATCGTTTAATCCCTTTCAACACGAGGAATTCGATAAAAAAACAAACTTGATTTCGAACTACTATCAGCTCCCACTTCTAAAGTAGGTACCTACCTACCTATTATGAAGATGAAAAATTATACCGGAATATAAATTGTGTATTGAAAGTTCAATAAGTACATGTATAAAATAATATTAATCATATTTATTATTAACGGATGAATTTTAATTTGCGTTCAATGAAAGTTTAGTAATTTTATTCATACTTATAGTTTTCTATCCTATTATGTATCCCAACGTCTTAAAAATAATTCGATACCTTCTGATTTGCAAATTAAAAAACCGCACTATTTATTATATTATGAATACAAATTATAAACTTTGCACAATTGTCAAATTTCACGAAAACGAATACACCCATAGAATATGGACTCACCTGTGTGTATCCTACGCGAGTACTTCACAAACTAAGCGTGCGCGCAGGCCGCACAGTTTTATATGGAGGAAGAGATGCGCGCGCGCACCCGCCCGTCATTCAGGGGGTGCTGGGATGGCCATACAAGAGTTTCAATATTATTGTAAAAATTAGCTGTTATTGTAATTAAAAGTTTAATATTTGGTTTTAATTACATAGTTCATCGGTTTTTTTTAATTTAACGGATGATAAAGCGTTTTCGTTTACTTACGCCTATTTGTAAAAGTTATCCTCGTAACTCAATAATAGATAAATGTGCCGGTACCAATAGTTAATTTAAAAATTGATAAATTATTATGTAATAAGTGTAGTCATTATTATTTAAATCGTAATGAACAATAGGAGAATCCTTGATAGTTCTTGAATGCACACCATTAACTTATAATCTTGACTTAGGGTCAAAGCAGTCATACATCTGTTGAATGAGTGTTTATGTTTATACCTAGGTAAGAAATGTATCTACCGTATTTGACTATTGTATGCATTTTTCTATAGGTACGTAAAGGCAAGCTAGTACATACCTGTTTTTTTTAATGAGCCGTGCCTACGAAGAAAAAAGAAAAATAAACGTTTAAAAATTTTGGTCATTCCCAACGACCTCAATTTACTGTCTATGTAGGTAATGGTTTACAAAAATCTTATTAGGTACTTGAATTGTATACCTGCATTAGTAGGTATATTATGAAGGTAAGATGGTACGCTGTAATTTACTAAGTTTTTTAAGCAATTGTTAGGTTAAGGTCCCTAGATATATTTAACATACGAGGGCTCTTCTAGAATTTCGTAACCATTACGATTTGTAGGACTGTTAGTATTTTAGTTATCACTTAAGCACAAGTACCTTATCACATACTTAAGTAATGGCATAAAAGAGGTGTTATTATGTAAAAGTAAACATATTCTAGAACTCTCGTTTGGCATGGTTTTGCAGACGTGTTGGCGTTGCTAATGTATTTTGCCGCTTTATTTCGGTTTGAGTTGCATGTAGATAGGTACCGTAAGGCGTTGGTTTGGTACGCTTGTATGTGGTGCGGCATGGCACGTGGTAAGAGTCATGCTTGTATTGACGGTAAGATGTTACGCAAATTCACCAAATACTTGGTGACCCACTTTGCGACACAATTCATAATTTTCTCGACCGATGAGGTGTTAAATGTTTTGATGTGATGTCATTAAGTTGTTTTTATTATTTTACTAACTAAAGTGTTTTTAAGTGTAATTAGTAGGTAAATAGTTTTTATGGATATTTATTTTTAGGATATAAAATTATTATTTTACAAAATATTCATATCGGTAGGATTTACAATTCATAATTTTGGTAGGTACATACCATAAACAGAAACGAAACTTTTAATCGTACAAAAAGTTTTTTTTTTTTTTATTTTTTTATAATATGGCTAAGCAAACGAGCATGCGGGTCACCTGATGGTAAGTGATCACCGCCGCCCATGACTACCCGCGACACAGTGGGTGTTGGGGGTGTGTTGCTGAGCCTTTGACAAAATTGGGCACCGGATACCGCACTCACCGAACGAAACGCAGGAACATCGTCCCTACTTCACGTCGGTTTTCTGTGCGACGGTGGTGTTTCACCGGTCGAGTCAGCCCAGCAATCGCCACTCCAAAAAAGTGCTTACAGAGCACGCATCTCGTGCGCGATACAAATACAGAGCTAGCAGGTATATACTTTCTTACTTTACAACTAAGTTAGGTAATTATCTACGACCAAGCAAGCTCAAAGGCTCAAGCAATTCAGGGCAAATATTTACTATTTAATAAGTTTGAAGATTAGTATTTTCAATTAATCTTAAAGTGTAAGCCAATATTTAAGGTTTTGATGGACAGGGTACACAGCACAGTAATTGAAGTTGTATTGTATAGAGTAGAGCAAAGGTTAATAAAAAAATATGACCTTTGCTTTAGGTTTCTTACTAATAACATTATTTATTTTTGTTTTGCCCAGGCAATGGTCTAGTCTTAATGTATTAGGTACCTAGATATGTTTCAACTCACGATAGTGGCACGTGGAGGTACCGCTAAACAATGTCACTGTAACGATAGTAATTTTGATGTATTCCTGTATGATCATCCAGGTGATATCACCTGGGTCATAATTTGAAACCGATTATGTCGAATGGTCACCTGAAAGTATATTCACCGGTGTTCATAGGCATCTGCCGCAAAAGTCACCTGTGTGAAACAGAAACGACGAACGTGCAACTTACCCTACCTACTTTTTTATTTTTTCTATGACCCCTTTAAAATGATACTTAACTTTAAGTAAAATTAATCTTAACTTCTACTTAGTATTATTAATATCTGTGCTTCTACTTATACAGTATTTGCACGTATTCGCCTTTGGTAATTCGGCTGATTTGTACAAAAGGTATTAAAAGGAAACAAATATGGAATTTTTGATGAAGTCGTCTATATTTTTTTTTAATTCACCATCAATTTCTGCAAGCATTGAATGTTGGCATAAGTATAAAATGTTAAAAAAGGTAAGTAGGTAAGGTGTCTGTTGATAATGTATTCTTGAAACATCCCTAAAGCTTCCGTAGAATTAAAAAGTTGATTTTGACATTGACAGATTATTTCAACTTAGCATTGTCAAAGTCACTAATGGATTTTAAAATGTCAAATGGAGAGTACCAATTTACGGGGAATTTAAACGTACTATAACATGCCGCGCGCCGTGTTGTTAATAAATTTAATTTTTTTATTGATATCGTTAATTACCAGTACATTACTTTCTTTATTATTGTTAATACAAATAATAAAGAATAATAATAGTTACCGTTAATAAGTTAATATTACCCAAAAGGGGTAGTACTATAAGTAAAATAGGGAATTCGTCAATAATTACTGGAATTAACGTACAAGTCTTCGGCAACACCCATAAGTTCATCGATAAGCTATTTGGATTTGGTCAAACTTGTTGTCGTATTTCCTTAGAATATTGAAATAGATATTTTATTGCGGAAAGTGTAGAATTTTGAGTGATATGTTCAACATGTTTTGTTGTCTTAAAGGTTGTGTTAACGGATTTACTTTGACACCAACGGTGCCCATACGGATCAAAGAAAATCCCGTTCAACTCGACACTTTGCATATGGGTACTTAATTTAATATTTACCAGTTATTTCTTTGTTTTATTAGCAATAAACAGTGACTCAAATTCAATGATATACATAAGTAACTGTTTGGACTTAAATTTAAATGGTTACTCTAAGTAAATTGAGTGTAAGTCGTAGCTTAGATTTGCGTAGGTGTTTGTATTGATTGCAGTTGAGACTGGCCGTATCTGTTGCAGGTCACGAAGTGGTGATAATAAAAGGTGGGCAGCGCGTGTGCGGGTCGGGGTGTGCGCTGGGGAATGCGCCCCTCATGCAGAATAAGTCTTACTTTGAGGTGAAATTGCAGCAAGGAGGAGTGTGGGCTGTGGGTGTCGCAACAAGAGACACAGATGTCAACAGAGTACATGGTAATCTTATTTTGAATGCTAATTAAGATATAATTAATTATTGTTTGTATCAAGAGATATTTTCATATTTTAAACTAATAAAGTTTAACACATGTCTTATATAGTTAGCATAATAATATACATACATAGTATTAAGAATGACTTTTTTAATTTATTTAATTATGCAAATCAAAATTTATTTTGGGCATTCAGTGCCATATTTTTTCTATTGTAGATTCAGTTAAGTGATGACCTGATGGAAACCTTGTTCTAATTAATACATGCTTATTATTCAACAACTCAATTGTTGTTGCAAATGTGCAGTCAGTTCATGGTCACAATTTTATAACTTGCTGTCTACATGCTGTGACATAACATATTAAACAATTATATTCAATGTTGTAATTATTTGCAACCTTTAATAACAAACATATAAAATGTCCTATCTATCTACCTATACTAAATTAGAATGGCTATTATTTCCAGGTGGAATGGATAAGGAGTCTTGGTGCTTAAACAGTGATGGAACAGTTCGGCATGCTAATGTTGAGCTCTACCACTTATCTCCACCCAGAGAGACACCAACAGCTGACTTGCTTGTCTCCACAGCATCACCTACGCATGAGAATGATAAACCAGAAAGTGATAAAGAAAATGAATCACCCTCTGTTATGCCGGTAGAAGGTGATACAATTGGAGTAGCATATGATCATGTAGACTTAAATTTCTATATCAACGGCAAAAATATGGAGATCCCTATCAGAAATATTAAAGGGACAGTATACCCAGCACTTTACGGTAAGAAATAAACAGATCATCAATTTATATTAAATAGTTGTCTTAGTTTTATGTAAAAAAATATATTCTACAATTACAGTTGATGATGGTGCAATTCTGGACATCAACCTGGAGAGTTTCTTGTACCCTCCACCTGCTGGGTTTGAAAAAATAATGATAGAGCAGTCACTACTTTAACAAACAGTGTTATAAAGGACAATGCAGATCTGACTGTGTGCGTGAATAAGTGGCTATGTGTGAGTGGAGCATCATTTAATGGTGTATTGCATTAATTTATATTGTGTATAGTGTGTATGTATTGCGCTTATGTATATCTAATCTGAATGCAATTCGAAAATTTATGCAAAGTTAATTTTAATATAAAAAGCTCATTTATTTGCAACAGATTTAAGGTAATTATTATGGAAAAAAGTATAGTAGGTACTTTTTTGATTGCAATGTATTAAAGTTCAATACTAAGTTACTTAATAATATTTGTAATGATCAAGAGTTTTTGACTGTCTAGCAACTCCATTGTTTGATAACATATGACTTAAACTATGAAAAAAAAACTTGTTTAAATAATTGATTAGGTGCTAGACAAAAATATATACCTTACCACTCTACCTTTGCAAATATACAGAATTTATTAGTATTAACTATTAAATAAGCTTCATGTGTTATGTCTGATAATGTGAAATAATGTGATAGTATAAGTATTTATTTTAAAATTAATTTACACTAATATTTTAAAGGAGGATTTTTTTTTGGTAACTATTGAATTCCAAAACTGTTAGAAGTTAGATAATATTATCGAAAAACAACATGGGATATGATTTATTTCTGTATTTAGTTATGATACACAGTTGTGTTAGTCTGGAGATTTATAATTGTGTCTATAACTACTATAGTTTATTCGCGTTAAGAAAATAGTGAGTGATCGTTGTCAGCCGGCCTGGCCACGCCCCCCAGCCAATTAAAATGCTAGAAATTAAAAAGTCGAGTTCACAGTGATCAGTTGAAGTCTGACCTTCGAAGAAAACAGTTGTGGATTTTGCGTGACATGTCCAACGATAAATTTTGAAAAAATGAATACTTCACCAATTCCAAAGAATAAAAGTGGATCAATAATCCATAGTGGAGAGAGACACATAATTTACAATGTTTATAAGTACTTTAAATTGTGTGATTTAAATGCAACTGTGGAGAGCATAGTCATAGAACAGCAAGTGCATGCGGCATGTCCGAAAATACTGTTTATTAAATTATTATTTTTCTTTCGTACTTTTACTCCACTGTGAAAACACCCTTATCCTGTAGTTGTCACTATTTTCTTAACGCGAATAGACTATAGATTATCATATTACTACTAGTTAGTATTTTAGTTTATTCCAAAAAAATACAGTTTAACTTAATATTTTGCTGTTGTCACAACTGCTCTTATGTATAATTGTAATTATACTTGTGTAATACTGTTATTGTCCGGCCACCGAGAGAATGCGTTTCTGACACATTGTGTTTGAAATAACGAGGTAACTTTGAAAGGCCGTCTACGAAAACAAACAAAAAAACAGTCGTCTATTTTGACCCTACAAACAAATAATAAGCAATAAAATGATATTAAGTCACACTGATTTTAAATTTTATAACTGTGGGCTTACTGTAAGGGTAATAATTACTGATCAAATATGTATTTAAAAAAATATAAACAACTCTACTTCTAAACAGTACAAGGTTGTATGCTTATGATGTTTTCGTAGGGATGTGCTAAAAATATCAGTCAATTTTAAATTTATCAATCAATTGCTAATAAAAAGCAGAATTAGTAGCTTGGTTATAAAAACATGATATCGACGTAAATGTGGACATGCTTGAAGCATAACTATTGCGGTTAGTGAAAGAAAATAAATCGGAAAATGTTCGATATGAAATAAATGAATTGGCTCTGAAGTACGGTCATCAGGTGCTGAGACTTATACCATATCATTGCCAATACAATGCTATTGAGTTTCGTTTGTAAAAAGGCAGCAGTTGGATTTTCTTGCTAGTTCTTTTCCACCTTGGGCTTAGCTTCAAAATTAACGTTATACAAGTAGGTATCTTTAGGGCCGGTTTTTCAATAGTCAGATAAATTCTATCTGACAGAAAATCAGTATGTTTTTGTTGCACGTCGAACATAAATACTTGACATAATGTATGAAGTGACAATAAAAACATACCTCTTATCAGTCAGTTAGCATTTATCAGACTATTGAAAAATCAGCCCTTAATCTAATTATTTATGTTCCTACAATAAAACAATACTGTTTCGATTTTGTTTTTTTTGATTTCACATAGATTTTAACTCAACATGAAACTATTTTTATATTATAAATAAAATATAAATAAGATAAACAAGTTTTTTTTCTGTTGATTGAAAAATAATTTTTCAATGTTGTTTTTTACCCCAACACTAATGGCATGTGTCACAAACGCATTCTCTCGGTGGCCGGACTATAAATATAATATTTTTCTTACACTTACCTATAATGTACTATCAATTTTCATTGACATCATTAATTAAATAATAAATTTTGAGTAGATTAAATAAAAAGCATTTTAAGTTTAGTTGTTAGATAAATTAGCATTTGTCATGACTCTTGGTCCTGATTTTTTATTTTTTTACTCAAAATTGATGACCGAAATATTAGCCTTGTGTTCAAAATTTGGATATTTTTTAGGAGATGACTTGTCAGTACAAAATTAGTATGTTTTTTAAGTAAGTCAACATTGTATTTGTTTGTGTCAAAAGTACCTAGAATAATGTGTAGCTTGACAAGTTCAAAAGCTATATTGATCCCTTAATAATATTTAATAATTTATTTCATGTATGGTATGTTGATGTTGTACTTATTAGATTAACAACCCAATATTCTGCTCAGGGTCTGCACTATCTATGTTCTTCATATCGTATGCTGTCGGAAAATTATTATATCATACTAGTTTATTAGTTAAAACTTTATATTTAAGATTCTAAAAGCAAAATAAAGACCGTTTTTAATAGAGGAATATGGAGCACAATACAATACTTAAAGTTTGGCATTTAGTTGCAAAATGTAAACTTATTGTGTGTGTGACTTCACGCACCATAAGACTGATATAGTTATGGTCAAAATAGTGTTTTCTCCTACAAAATTTAAATTCCATATTTTTTTTTTATTTCTGTATTAGTTGTTTTTCAATGAATCTAATAAACTCTTGACATATCAATAAGTTTCTAAAATAAAGCATTCAATATCTTAATCTAGTACAATAAAATAATAATGTCTAAATTATTGTATGTAAATCATTGTATAAACATTAGGTAAGTTAAACTGAAGTACCTATAATATATGTTTAAAAATGTAATATTGTTAAAACTAAATATAAAAACTATATTCTCAAGATTTTTTAATTATTTTTTATGCAAATTATCTGGCAGAATAATTGAACTAAGTGATAAGAATGAGACCATAATTGAATAATTCTGATTTACAATTTAGAAATGATTACATTCCATGTCGGTCTTACAGGTTGGGTTGGAAATAATTGGTTCGTAGTTTGTTTCTTTTCACGTCGTTGTTGTTTTAACTTCTGTAACTATCAAACCGTTGTTGGACATACCGCCAGTGTCTGAATTATAATGTTGAAGTTAAGTAACATTTAAGAACCATGCTTAAGTATTTGACCATACAAATAATATTTGTTTATTATTTAAGTAGGAATGTTAAAACATTAATTAAAAAACGCGCGGATAGCCTTTAATCATATGTGAGAGAGGTACCTAAGCAAATACTCGTCGCGCTTGGCAGATGTATTATATGATATACTAGTGGCCGCCCGCGACTCCGTTCGCGTAGAAGTCGGTTTCCCGTGGGAATGAGTAGTTTTCCCGCGGTAAAAAGTACCGTATGTGTTATTCTGATGTATAACCTATATTACTGTAAAGTTTCATAAAAATCCGTCCGATAGTTAATACGTGAAAAAGTAACATATGGCATTTTTTTATAGAAAGCTTATTCAGCAATGGATTTTCATCGACATTTCTTCAAAAATAAATAGCCTGGTAAATTATTTTATTGAAATAGCTACTCTAATCAGTCATGCCAGTATTCAAATTGCTATGCAATCAAATTTTAGGGCTATCCGCAACTTAGTTTTCGACAATAGCCCTTTTAGCAGACGTAAAGTTTTTCATTTGAAAAATTTAGAATTTCTTATAAGGATCGTGTCGCAAGTAGGTACATTTTAGGCTTTTAAATGACTTGAGTAACTGTATTGTTAATTTTTGTGATTATTGGTGGAACCATTGATAACGAAAGATTAATTATACGCTCTAACAATTTTAGCTAACTTATACATATTTTCTGAATGTTCTTTATTTACAAATTTAAATGAAAAAAATACCTTAAGGATGGTCAAAACCGCATTAAAATCTCTTAACTGGTTTAGGAGGAGTCAGCGGACAAACATACAAACAGACAGAGTTAGCGACATGGATATATACTATGTAATATAATGCCTAATGAGAGTTCCTTATCACTTTAATACGTGTACGGTGGTAGGTCTCGCGCCAGAAAAAATATTTCAAAGGGGCGGCAAAAAGCCAAAAGGCGGCAAATTTGTAAATACGCCACTGGAATCAGGCTTTGAATACCAACTAATCACTACATAGTTTCTTTCTTTGTCTATCCCTATGTATGCTTAAATCTTTAAAACTACGCAACGGTTTTTGATGAATTTTTTTTTTATAGATAAAGTGATTCAAGAGGAAGGTTAACATGTATAATAACATAGTACAGGGAAAGTTTACTCCGAATTTAACGCGTGCGAATCCGCGCGGGTAAAACTAACTCAATAAACTGAGGAGAACTTGTCAGTGCTAAAGCACTATTTTTAAAATAAGCATCCGTTATATCAGATTTATTTATTTACTAGCTGTTTACGCAAACCTTTTATGTCATATTTAAAAAAAAATAGGGCTGGCCACCCTTATTAGTTGGTTCGCCGCCCCTTTGAAATATATGTCTCGTGTCACTAATGTTTGACCTACCAGTAGGTCTAGCGATGCCATTTCTATGACTCGTGGTCCCACCGCTCGGTTGGGCTATTAGACACGCAAATAAATAAAATATACCTATGACTGGTAGACCCATTAACTATTGGAGTTTAATTAGCTAATTAAACCTTTCTAATTTTAGTCCGTGAATGAATGTTAAGGGAGAAAAAAAATCGTTTTATATTCTAATATTAAAACAAAAATGTTCTTCTATTTCATTTTATAATTTTTAAAGTTATTAAATGTTTGCAAAAAAAACTACCAGGCTATCAGAACTACATAGAAGTCAATACACCGTTTACAATTAGGATATGACATAATTGTAAACTTAAGAAGTCATTTGTGCTTTTAAAAAAATAAAATTTATTTCCTCGATTATGAAAGCAAAACCAAACCTACTAGGAATTCATAAATATGCAAGTGGTTACGGTGCTTAAGGTCTGGGGGCCCTGGGATCTTAGATTACAAGTTTTTCTGAGTTCAAAACTAAAAAATGCGGTCCTCACATTTTGCATACTCAATGTCCTTTGCTCATATGGGCGAATAGTTCAGATAGAGTAAAAAAAATAGAGGTTTCTCTATGGTATGGTTTCGAGGTTTCAACCTATAATGACCCCTCGGTGGTTCTGTTTTCCTGGTAGTTTAATACACGCAATATCTTAAAGAAAGCTAGTTTATAGTGAATATGGTAATTGGTTTAAGGCTCTTTAAGACACAGTATTGCCGGTGCGTTGAGCTGACGCTGCGACGTACAATGTTGATAACGCTCAGTAGTTTTGCATATAAATTTTAACCTAAGTCACACGGTGCGTTGGAACAGCGCGTGTGGCTACAGAAGCGGATAAAGAGGCATGACAGACAAGGCGGGAAGGGATGTTGATGATTACCGCGTCTTCCCATAATGGCGAAATGCGAAGTATTTACATCTTGAAGCCATATTGTTTAGTCTGATGCGTATTATTGTATAGAAGGAGTATTAAAAATACAACATAAAGTTGCCGCAATTTTAAGACCTTCTTTTTTTATTAAGGATAGAAGACTTGAACCTAACGTATGAAACCCACTTAATTTGTATAAAAGTGCATCGCATGACGGCCAAAATTTAGTTCCACCACTTTGTTTTACGCGTATGCGGTTTTTACCGCTGCGCAGATACTTGCATAAGATTACATGTGATACAGAATTGCGGAAAAAAAAGCTCGGTGAAAAACCTCTGTGCGGACTGGCCCTAATACTGTACAATACTTTAGTTTCATTGCAACCCTCCCTTATTTTATGATATTACATAGTACATGAACGCATTTTTAAGCCACACATTATTTCTGAAAAAAAGACTGCTTTGAACCGTGTTGCTAGATGAAAGAGTGCAAAAATATTGCATAAGGCCCAAAGTATAATTCTTTCGTATATTAAAATTAGAAAACTCACAAATAATGCGAAGAAGTTAGAAGTGAAAATATACTACTAAACCAAAGAAATGAATTCCTTTGAATTATTTTAAAAGAATTCGTAGAAGTCGTAGATATTATTGCCGTTCCATTTCAGTGTTGCGATTGTACTCGTACAAAATTTGCAACAAAAACGTTCAAATGGCAACCCTACCCCTGAAAGACAATAACAGTGCTACTAACTCCTCTACATGTATGACGGCCTAGTATTTTACAAATTCTTTATACCCAAATCTATTTTATTGTTGAATTTATTATCTTCTATAGAAAAATCAAGTTTTTTTGACTCCTACTAGTTTTGAACAGATTAAAATTTTACATTATAAGTTTTAAAACTATCGTGGTTTTTATTATTCACAACACTTTTTACGGGATATTTACCATGATTATAATAGTAAATATCCCGTAAAAAGTGTTGTGAAGGAAAATTTTACATGTTTAATTAAATTCTTACTAAAAAAAAGTAACACGGTGGGGCTATGAGTCATACTTTTAGACCATGCCTGGTAGACCTACCGCGTGGTAGGGACACGAGTCATGGTTTTTTGCGGGTGGTAGGACTAACAGGAATGGTATGACAACCGCGGTAGGGACACGAGTCATTCATCGAAAAATTGATGTTGGCCGATACTCAGACCTACTCAATATGCTCACAAAAATTCATGAGAATCGGTCAAGCCGTTTCGGAGGAGTACGGTAACTCACATTGTGACACGGGAATTTTATATATAAGATTTATTTCTCAATACTAATTCTCTAGGCCTGTCTAGGGGAGAACCTAGTTACACCCAGATTTTTGGATACTTTCTATTGCGTTATAGCTTAAGGTAGGTTACATCTCTAACTAACTTTTAAACTACACTTGGAGTCTCCTTATTCATACAAAATCTATAGGCAGGTATTATAATAATAATAATGGTATAAATCTCCGGACTATCACATCAAATTTGTGCCCTAAAAGTACGGAGTAAGCGCTTGTGCTTAAGGCATTAGACAATGAAAGCCTTATTTAATAAATAGTCGGCACGAACCACTAAAACCAGCATCTGACTACGACAATTTTGTCGTGATTCTATTGGTTATATTCCCACGACATGTGGTCATTTAACAGAATTGCAACAAATTTTTACTATCAATGTGATATAAGGGTTGTTAAGCTTTTAATTAATATCTTAGTAGTCCAGAATAACGGGAGGAAAGCTATGCTCTTAAAAAATGTTACAAATATCGAACAATATAACATGGATAACTTTATTATTTTACAAAAGTACCTGCTAACTCTAAAATCATATCATTAACCGGTTAACTTTTGTGTAGGTAATGAATATTAATTGGAGGGAAGATCCGCTGCTACTGAGAACAGACAAAAAAGGTTTAATTAATCTTTAGAAAAATGAAGCCACATTTTTTTACCTCCGCTTTTAGTAGGTAGTCCGTGCTTCTGAATTTTAAGGTAAAATATTCTTTACACCTTTAACATTTTTACAAAGCCGTTATACAGACAAAAGGAAAAGTTTAGTACCTAATAGGTACAAAAAATTAGTTTGAAGACACGAGAACAAATTTTAATAAATGACTCGAATTCATCACTTTTTTTAGATAATTTACCAAAGCAGTACCTACTTAACTTTGGTTTGAAATTAGTATAAAACCTCTCCATATGCCATATTCCTCAGTGTATTTACCCTCGGGATTAAAGTATTTCTCGGTAAAAAGTAAAGCTTGAAGCTAAAGTGTCAGTAATCCTGCGACACGAACCCTCATCAAGTAATGTTGCTCCAGCGACAACTTCCCTCCAGACACTGTTCAACCTCTCACACTTCTTATAAATAAGTCATGAATACCGCACAACCAGAGGTCACTCGTGAACTTAATATTTATAAGAATCCCTTCGCAAAGATATAGAATAACCGGCCTAAATAACGCTCTAGGCAACATGTGATTCTTTGCAGAAACGCCTTGACATGCCTTCATACGGAAATTAACTCTCTTAAGGTACTTACTAATTTTGGCAATACAAATTACAAACAACGTCTATGATGTTTGTTATTTTTACAGTGTCATTCAAACTGAAACCGCTAATGTACCTACTTTATTCGTATTTGTATACCTATGCATGTACGTTACCTGCCGAAGGGCATTTCGCACAGGAAATTACAATGTTACATAAAATGACACAGGAAATTGTAACATAAAGGCCGAAATACCTCTCTTTTGCACACACCCTGTACAAAGTATTTAATAGAACACACGAGATTTATAACGAGCATAATTGGCGGTGCGTGAAAATTTCAAAAAATTTATTTCAAAAATGGTTATGGAATGAAATACTAAAATGCATTTACGGTAATAACATTTACATACTTTTCGATGTTAAAGTAAATGCTAGGGAATTAAAGATTTAATAAATAGGTTTAACTTATTTCCTCATAAATTTTACGTGTCAGTTTTTTCATTACGTCCCCTAAACCTTAATGATCGTTCAATAAAGCATTCATAGGCAATATCCATAGTTGGAGTCATAAATAGTGTTGGAAAAACCCGAAATCGTAATATCGAGTTGCGAGCAAAATGGTCGGGTGGGATTTCCCGCGCTTTCATTCGCCGCCATTACTGTTTTGCTCCTGCGCTGACCTTTTTGTTCTACGCCGTCACACTGGAAAATAAATGGAAAACTAAAATGGGAAATACTTTACATTGCCCATGCGACGTGCGAGATGTGTTAACGTAGTACCTACGTAGGTAATAGAATGATTGTCAACGCTGTGTTACGGCGTAGCATTTCGTAGCGCTCTTATGCTTTTAACCAGCGCCTGCCAACTACTTATCTATTTTATTATTCATATCTTTACCGCCAATTATGACAGCTGCTGCATTACTATACTTGACATATTATATTTTGTCTTTTCTTACTCTAAAAGGTACCTAAAAGATCTGTAAAGCCAGATTTCCTTGCAGCGAGATTACGGCGCTCCTTGCGTCCGGCGGTCGTATATCACGATGCTCCGGCGCGGCCATGACGAATGCGGCGGACACGCGGAAAATTGGAAAACTCCCTGCCCAACACTTGAAATACTACGATATTTCAGTCTTCGTTATTTACTTTTATATAGGGAGGCACTTAACCTTATAAATACGAGGTGTAAAAGAACTGCTTCCGAAACCAAAAACTGGGCATTGCTGGAGGGGTACTAGTTACGTTTTGAGCAAAAAAAAAATGGTTTTTATGATTAACAGAAAATATTTTTTTTATACGTAATTTTACTAAATTGCATTTATGCTATCAGATTTTGCGATGATTTCAAATTAAATGGGGTTTTAATTTAATTTCAATGTAAATAGTCGCACCTGAACCAACAGTTGATGTGTGAGCGATGATTTCAAGCGCCGAACTGTTAGTGAATTTACTTAGTTACTATTGAGGCTCCAGAATACATGGTTTCAGACTTCGGTAGTAGTCTTTTTACACCCGTTATAAACTAAGTTTTGATTCAACGGTTGGTATTTACCAACTTTTACATTGAATGTATTTTTGGAAAAAAATATGCAAAAATATTGATATCGCATGTAGCTTTGGAAAAAAATATGCAAAAATATTGATATCGCATGTAGCTCTACATTTTATGGTTTCAATTTTGCGTAAAATCTGATGGAACATCTACCTACACATGTAGACACACGAAAAACGGCACCAATTGATTGCGTTTTTCGTTCATATGCCCCAAAAAACCAATATTTCATGTTTTGAGCGAATCGCGTGATGTGTTTCAAAAAACAGACCGTTTTATTGGATTGAGTAGCCGCCATTTTTTAATAAAACCGCTGAGTTTGGTAAGTTCCTCAGGCATTGTTTAAGAATCGATTCCTTGCAGCTGCTGTTGTTTGTCTACTCCCGTTTCTCCGATTCGATCTAGTTTTTCATTTTGTTTAACTATTGAAAATCAATAAAAGGACCTCAAATAAAAAAGAAGGAAAACTAACTTAATTAATTTGGGCCTAATAATAAGTATTCACTTTTACTTACATTCGTAGGTAATTAGGTACCCACCTACCTCATCAAAAAACTTGAAAATACTGAAAAATCTTTAATCAACCTACTTATTACCCCCTGGCACATAAACTACAAGTTCTTCGTTTGAAATTACGACATTCGGACCAGAAACTATGGGCGCAATATAAAATTATTAAAACTCCGGGGCGACGGCGGTCGTAATCGTAAAGTTTCCCTGCCCCGTCCCCGCCTCGTCAGCCGTCGCGGGTGGCGGTCAAATAAAACTAGATTATAAGTTTATTCGATACTAGTAGGAACTCGCGACCTCGTCTGTGATAAAAGTGTTTTTCCCGTGGGAATGAGACTTATGAACTCGGTAGAAAGTTGCCAATTTTCATCCCAGGTAGAACTATGTCAATTCTAAAATTCTTCAGAATCGGTTCAGCCGTTTCGACGTGAACGTGGAACATACAGGCAGACAAACAAACACCTTTTTAAATTTAGGATATCAAATTAGTAGTAACGAGTAAGGAGTAAGGATAATTACAAATACCCAAAAACAAATAACCCAGCAGTCGTAAAGCAAGTAAGTTTTTAAAAAAATAAACTTAAATCATATTTTATCTAGAATGCATTGTTGTTTTGTTATAATAATATTAAAGGTTTTTTTTTATTTTAAAAAAAAAAATAAAAAAACTATATTGTATGGGTCAATATAACCCGCCGTCATCGTCCTAGTAATGGTTTTCACTAGGGATGTTACGGATATGGAATTTCGGTTTCGGTTTCGGATACGGATATTTAATTTTTTTTATATCGGTTTCGGTTTTGGATACGGATATGAAATTATTTCGGATTAAAATATTGAGCTCAGAGAGAAAACCAACACTTTGGTCACAGTTCTGTAAGCGGTTTACGGAACGCAGCCAAAAACAACTTGTCGTAACGTCTTTCATTTGGATATTTAGATTCCGCCACTATCCGAAATTATCCGAAATATTAATTTCGGTTTCGGTTACGGATACGGATATTTTTTATTTCGGATATCCGGTAGTTTCGGTTACGGATATGGATATCCTTAACATCCCTAGTTTTCACGTCATTTTTGCTGGATTAAAAACAATTCTAACCGATTTAAATACTCCTATACATTTGACAGTCAAACTTCAAAGATAAAATTGAATTGGGTTTTCAGACAAGTGTCAAAATAAAATAAAATTAAAATGAAAAGCACTATAGTTCGTTCGCGTTAAGAAAATAGTGACAACTACAGGATAAGGGTGTATTCACAGTGGATTAAGAGTACAAAAGAAAAATAATAATTTTATAAACAGTATTTTCGGACACGCCGCATGCACTTGCTGTTTCTATGACTATGCTCTCCACAGTTGCATTTAAATCAATTTAAAGTACTTATAAACATTGTATATTATGCGTCTCTCTCCACTATGGATTATGGATCCACTTTTATTCTTTGGAATTGGTGAAGTATTCATTTCCAAAATTTATTGTTGGACGAGTCACGCAAAATACACAACCGTTTTCTTTGAAGGTCAGACTTCAACTGGTCACTGTGAACTCGACTTTTTAATTTCTAGGTTTTTAATTTTAATTTTAATTGGCTGGGGGGCGTGGCCAGGCCGGCGGACAACGATGACTCACTATTTTCTTAACGTGAATGGACTATAATTATCGGAAATAAGAATCACGTCTTTCATTAATGCTGTTAAAGGATATTTATGCAAAATTTGAAGTAGATTATTAGAGACCAGAAAACCACGTTGTGCATGCCCCCATTTTTCATCCCCTTAGGATGTGAATTTTGGGAAAACCGGCTTTATCGGATGGCTACGTCATATAAGGAACACACCCACACCCTCCAAGTTTCAGGTCTCTACGATTAGCGGTTTAGGCTGTGCGTTGATCCATAAGTCATTCAGGACAAAGGATTTTACAAATATAGATGCCTGATTCAGATGTAACACTAAAAGAACAAACGTCGTTTAATTCATGAATATCGTTAGAGGTATAAAATCTGTCGATTACCTACATCGGTAATTTTCGTGACATCAGTCTGCTCGCGGTTTTAATCAGGATGCAACAAAATCGTTGTCATAGAAATTGAAGGTTTAATTCTACAACTATAAATCATCCCTTCCTTAAAAATGCGTTTTGGTAAAACTTTTAAGTTACAGAGATTTTTTTTTTTTGACTTGTCTAGTTTCACGTTATTTGTTTTAAGCAATTCTTTTCCTTTCATGAACTGGATTTTAGCTTCATACTCATTTTTATAGGCTTTGTGTTGATTAAGTGAATCTCATACCATAGTCTTAACTTTTTGAAAACTTTTGTAGAGTTCTAGATATTCATAATTTCGAAATAGGTAGGTAGATATTTTCGGAATGTAACTACATTTATATGGTATGAATGAGTATTGTAATCGGTAATCGTACCTAATTGGAACTTGGAGTTCATTTTCAACATGAAATTTCCCTTTAATTTTAATAAAAACTAGTGGCCGCCCGCGACTCGCGTGGAAGTCGGTTTCCCGTGGGAATGAAAGGGTTTTCAGCGGTAAAAATTACTCTATGTGTTATTCTGAGATATAACCTATATTACTGCAAAGTTTCATCCAAATCCGTCCAGTAGTTTTTACGTGAAAGCGTAACAAACATCCATCCATACATCCATACTCACAAACTTTCACATTTATAATATTAGT
Source organism: Emmelina monodactyla (assembly GCA_916618145.1). Taxonomy (NCBI): domain Eukaryota; kingdom Metazoa; phylum Arthropoda; class Insecta; order Lepidoptera; family Pterophoridae; genus Emmelina; species Emmelina monodactyla. The sequence continues at coordinate 4,059,864 of OU745304.1, read as the reverse complement.
AGGATGTTTAGCTAGGTTCAATAAGCTGAGTCCACAGAATTATCTGCCGTAATAGTGAAGTACTGCATAAAAAAACCGAATTGAAAACGCAACTTTGAAACGAAAGAGTAGACTAATATAATAAGACAGCTTCGAACTGCTTGCTATCGGGAGTTACACATGTTATTGTGAGTGAACTATAAAATATGGACATAACTAATATGCTGTCGTGGTATATTTTTTATATAATTTTAAGGAGGACATTTCCATCATACATGATTTCTGTGTAGCTTTAACCATTAAGGTTGCACACGCGACGGAGTCTTAAAAAATGGAGTAACTTCCCCCCTTTTTATTTCCCTTCACTGCTCTGCTCCTATTGATTGTAGCGTGATGAAAAGTATCCTATAACCTGCCCAGGAGTATGAAGAATAATTATACCAAGTTTCGTTAAAATCCGTCCAGAAGTTTTTGTTTCTATAACGGTCAAACAGACAGACAGACAGACAGACAAAAAATTTACTGATTGCATTTTTGGCATCAGTATCGATCCCTAATCACCCCCTGATGGTTATTTTGGAAATATATTTCATGTACAGAATTGACCTCTCTACAGATTTATTATAAGTATAAAATAACAACGTGCTAGCTGAATAGCCCATAATTACCTACTAAAATAATCTTCTTCATTCAATAAGTATATCTTTGTTTCTGTATTAAATAACTAATTTATCGCCCGAGGCTTCTCATTGTTATTTTAAAAATGAATAAAGCCTAATTTGTCATCCAAATCTAACAATCCGTTATTGCGTGATTAACAAACAAATATCCAAACATCTAAACATCCAATTAATTAGTAGGATAGCAAGTAGGATTTACCTTTAAGTATGGACGTCATTTTTTCTTAACACTACTGTGGACGTGTAGTCTCACAGGCTCCTATATGAATACACTTTTTTTTTTGGAATTTGATATAAGATCGCTTTAAAACTGATTGAATATTAAAGTTATGGGATTTAGCAATAAAATAAAGTGATTCAATTATTAACTTTTATTTCAAAAATTATAGAAATTTTAAAAATCAAAAATTATGGCACTTTTCAGTCTAAATCTACTTAGGTAACATTTTTAGGTATTTAAAACAGCCAAACCTATTCATATAACAAAGTAAGACTTTTTTTCTCAAAATATAATATACAAGCAATAAAAAACACAAAACACCTACTTCAGGTAACAAATAAAAAAAATTTTGACAACAGTCTAATAACGTAAATTTACTGGCAGTCAGTGCACAAAGGTCTAGAACATTGGAGACACACAGGTTTGTTGCACCCAACACAAACATGGGTAGTCATCCTATGTTTTTTCGCGGGACAGATTCTACATGCTCTTCTGGTTCCTTGACTGGTTTCTTGATCCTGGACATCTTCTGTAACCATATCATTACCTAAAATTCGAGACATGGTCAACCTCAGCTCTCTTGGCAAACGTGTGTTTATAACACGTCTTTGCATATGAGGCACCACAAGCACACGTGCTAATTTTTTTAGAAAATCTCCTCTCTCCGCAGCTTTTGATTGGTGCATGTTATATAAAATGTAAGCATTCATGGCACTCAAGTCTAGGACACGATATAGCAAAACCATAGGCCATCTCCTTGTTCGACGGCTACTGGAGTAAATCGAGCATTTTTTGTCAGCCTCATCGACGCCCCCTTTAGTTGAATTATAATACATTATAATATCAGGTTTTTTAGTATTTTCATCTACCTGGTTACTATGATGCATGGAAGATACAAGCATCACAGCTCTATTCTTCTTTGGCACGTATGAGCATAAAGTTTTTGTGCTCGTAAATCCAAATAAAGTTGAATTTACTTCTCGATCATTCTTTGCTTGAAATTCAATGGGAATTTCCCTCTTGTTCTTCTTCAGCGTCCCTACATACGTCAGCTTCCGTGATGATAGTTCGTCTACGAGCTCTATAGATGAAAACCAATTGTCAGCCGTCACGTTACGGTTGGTTCCTTGTATGGGTTTTGTAAGGCGTAGGACACACTGAGTTGGAACTAGAAATTTCTTTTCTTGTGCTGTCAATCCGATACCATCCGAGTCTTTTCCACAGTAAATATACCCATTATAAAAATAATAGTTATTGGCATCACATAGTGCTCGTATTATCAGTCCATATTTACCAGGCTTTTTTGGCATATATGATATCATGTGACTTCTTCCTCGAAATTTGACGAGCATTTCATCCACTGTGGCACATTCGCTCAATTCATACAACTGTTGAGAATTACTCACAAACTTATTGAAAATAGGGGATATAGCAGCCAACTTATCAGTCTTCATCCTCTCTTCACGATCATCTGGGTTGTCAAATCGTAGACACAATAACAAAACCAGAAATCTTGTCTCTGACATTCCGCACCTAAATATCTCACAACCTGTGCCATCTGAAGCGAACAAGTAACTCGTGTTTTCATCATTTGATTTCAATACAGCTGAGTAAAACAAAAGGCCAATAAAAGCTTTGAGCTCAACCATGTCCAAATCATTCAATTCAGGTCTGTTATAACGGACAAAGTTGGTTCTGTAACTAGAAATTCTAACATTGGTCCAAGTTAGAATGCACTGGAGCATTTCTTCATCGAAAAGCTTATTCCAAATACTGTAGTGATCTTTACCATCTTCAAGAGTCAATTTTGAAGAACCTGCACGAGATGTTATAATATTATGTTGTGGGGTACGTACCCTAGCCGAAGGCGGCGTCTTGGCCCATTTATACCTATTTTTGCCGTAGTAATAGTTAGTTGTCACTAAGTCCGATAGTGGAAGATCGTCCGAACTATCACTACCCGATTCTTCTCCTAGGTCCTGGTCCTGATCTTGGTCTTGATCTTCATTCTGATCTTCGTCATTGTCACTTTCATGATTTTGTATCAGTTCGGACTCCAATATAAAAAATTCTTCAATATTCTCTTCATTGTCAGACTGATCCGAAGCTAACAACAACTCACTCACTTCTTGTTCGAAAGAAGGATCTCCTGCACGAAAAGTTTTTCTCGCAGGGCCCTGAACAGAACTCGTAGATGGTCGTTTTGATTTATTAGAACTACCGGCTTTATTGTTTTTTGACATTTTGTATTACAAAATCTGAAAGAAACATAATCGTTCTTATAAAATATATCATAGGGCAATAATGGACGTGTAGCCTGACAGGCTCCGGTGAATATTTTGATGGTCATTACTTACGTGATATTCATCGGACGACGCAACCTCCTCCCTCGTTGGTAGTTTTACAACTAAAACAAAAGCTACTGAGCCGCTCAATCGCGGGGAGTGGGGGGAATTAGGTAAAACTAAGAAAACGAAAACATCGAGTAGCCTGTGAGACTCCACGTCCATACTTAAAGGTTTACTTACAAATTTTAGTGTGAATAATTTACAAAAACGGCTTTCTATGAAAGAAGCTTGAAAAAGATACTTATTTATGTGACTTTGTATGATCTTGTTTATTCCTTACATTTACAAGATGGGCTACATTAACATTTATATCGCCACTTGAACTAGCTGCTAAAACGACGATAAAAAGGTTCCGAGACAAGAAGTTATTTGGCAGCACGCTTTGTCGTAAAATATCTTGCAAAATGTATATTTAACGTTGTTGCTTTTGTCCCAAAGTGTGTAATAAGTTTTTGATTAATTTTGATCGCGCGTGTTAACATAGAATTCCTTATTGTATTTTTTTTTAATATTTAAGGTCAATTTAGAGCTTTAGATCTTAGCCGTAAGAACCTACATAAACATTAGTTATGAAATTCTCACGATCGGTGCACGCGCAACGTCCCGTCTGCGATCATAGATCACGATTATACGATATTTAATAAAGAGATGCGTCGGCGCAATGCGTGATATCCGCTGTGAATCATTTAGAGAAAGCACGCGATGGGAATTCTTTCAACATGCTGTGCAGTATTGCCAAACGCATGCAATACATAAAGCCTTTATAATATACATCTTAGGTACTACAGCAAGATTCATAAAAGAAAAACTATATGTAACTGCCTGCATTCCTAAATGTTCCAATCTTTGCTAAAGTAGCAGTAAGCCCAAGGAAGAATATTATTTACCTATACTTAGGTACTTGTGACGAAGCAAATTCTTACCTACCACCATCTACCACCAAATATTTTGTATTTTATTTGGTTAGAAAATAAACGCTTTTCTTATGCCCGTCTATGGTTTACCTACATAATTTCTCTTGAGGAAGTAAGTAGGTTACCAATTCAGCAAACAAATAAATCTGTCAATGATTTGGGGCGTTCGTGTTATGAAATAAAGTCCCCAGGTGGCGCTGCTGGCGCTTCATTTTTTTATTTGCATATATATCGAAATTACTTCGGAGCGAATTGGTGCGCTTAAGTAGGTCCTATTTATAGGACAGACATCTTATTGTTAAAATAAAGGTACCTACTATGAGACGAAGACTACTGATGGACGAAGTTTTGTACGAAAATTATACGACCGCGGGAGTATGAAAGGAACAGTTTTAGATTAATGGAGAATGAGCCCAGATGCTTTTATTTCAAACAATGCACAAAAATTACATTTATTAATCATTAAAAAAGGACCACCCAACATTTGCCACTAACGCACGCATATGATATTGATAGCCTAGGTATAGAAGTAGTTACCTATAGTATTTGACAAAACTTAGAACCTTTATTTATTATTTATTTATTCACGGTTTTTGCACATACAAAATACATAATTAAAATGGTAATAGCTAAATTTTTATACAAAGGTGCAGCTTATTTCATGATGAAATTTCTTCCAGCTAATTTATTTTGTCACTAGTGGCCGCCCGCGACTCCGTTCGCGTGGAAGTCGGTTTCCCGTGGGACTGAGAAGTTTTCCCGCGGTAAAAAGTACCCTATGTGTTATTCTGATGTATAACCTATATTACTGCAAAGGTTCATCGAAATCCGTCCAGTAGTTTTTACGTGAAAGAGTAACAAACATCCATACATCCTCACATACTCACAAACTTTCACATTTATAATATTAGTAGGATTATTAAAGTCTAGAGCTCTAGAAATAAAATATATCATTTTATTATAAATTTAGATACTTACAAAGTTAGTACGTTTTTTGTTTTTTCAATAAATATTTATTTATTTCTTTCTATATTTAACGTATGCAATGACACAACATTTATAAGCGTTTTTTAACCATGAGCTAACTGGAACAAACATCTTGAATACACTTCTAAAACTGTTAAGATAAGCCCATTAAGGTACAAAGACGTAAAGAGGTAACGTGCAGATGTATTATTTCAATATTTTTTCATTACAATAACGACATATTACATCTTTTTAAAAACGTTATTAAACCAGGAATATTTTAAAATCATTGGCCACTGCTGCTTTCATATTATTTTTTTACACTAGAGCTGTTCAAAGTTCCACATCAAAAATATTTCTTTAGAAATTTTACACAAATCAAAAGTTTAACATTATTTTTTGAGAAAAATACTTTAGTAAGCTATTTTATTTGGTAGTTATTCACTGATGCGGTTTATATTAATTGTTTTAGCACAGAAATAATGATGGTATTAAGTGATTTGACCTCGTTACGAGTAAAAATATGAACACAGTCAAAAAAATATGAAGTTTTTTTTTAAAGCGCCATATTTCTAGCAGTGTAAGGGTTATACTTTTTATCAATTATATTTTAGGCTTGCCTTTAGTTCTACTATCAGCCCTTCAGAGGTTATCCATTGTTTCATGGACACCCGGTATAAATTAATTTTGTTTATCTTAGTTTACGAGCTTCTAAAAAGATTATCACCTTCATAAATGTTCAAATGACCAATAAAAAGGTTCCAAACATCTTTGGGTACTTATATTTACCTAGAAAGGTTTCTAGTTTTAGATATTAAAATAACAGCTAAATAAAATCTACGTAGGACATTACGTTATCAATCGCTTACTTGGATCCATTTTTTATTAAAAATAATATTGTAAAAATGCCTGATTTTAAAGTTTTAATTTTGAGTATTTAGAGTCACATATTGAGAACTGAGCTGATAAAATTAAGAAAACAATCTACAAAATTTAATAATAATCTACTTTTAAACAGGGCCGCGCCGACCCTAAGCAGCGCCTGTGTGCGACACCTACGAAGCGAATGTGTGCGAAACTTATGAAGCGCCTTTTTTAGTCGGTTTAGACAATTTTTTCAACTATGTTGTATTAAAAAAAAACAATCCGGCGCCCCTTTTGCTTAGGCGCCTGTGTGCGCCGCACACATCGCACATATGGGCGGCTCGGCCCTGCTTTTAAATTATTTGGTTTACCTCATACTCACTTTGTTTTTTCAGAATTTCACTGAACTTACCTTACCCATAATCGGTCACGGTAATACGTTATTTTAATATTACCGTGTACCATAGTTGAATGCAAACTGTTGCGTGGTTTGAAAGGAGCAGTTAGGTTAGTGAACAAATGTTAGCGGCTGTACAAATCCACTTAACACAAACAAGCACAGATGGTGACTTGGTTTTTCACATTAAACTGTTATTCACGTTAGTACGGCTTATTCGTTTCAAAAACTCATTTTTTGAGCTAAGGCGGTTTATTTCAGTTCTGCGAGTAGTTTCTTACATCATCGTTCTCCATAGTTCAAGCTGCTATTACAGCTCGGCGCTGGTAGCATTAATCAGCCACTTAACAGCAACTAATAAACTCTGCGGCTTAATAAAGGAGAATCTAGTATTATTTATGGTAACCAACCCGGATGGGTGGTCTTTAGACTTTACTCTTCATCACGGGTAATTAACATGACTTCATCCGAAGAATGCAACTAATTATAACCTGATTTTATCTATGATTATTATGTTCGGAACACGGTCGCAGAGACGACAAAAGCCATAAAGTAATTACAAACGAGGCAGATCTGTGTGGTCCCTTGTATAAATATATTTCTACACAAAATCATATGGTGGTTCAAGAGCAAGTAATGAAGCAATAAAACACAAACTTTCACCGTAATGTTATAGATGAAAATCTGTGTTTTGAATATGAGTTCTAAACTATTTGGTTTATTTTGAACAATACTTAAGTAGAATAATTACCAGTCAACATGTTAAAAAAGAAAACCTCATTGAAAATATATTTATCTAGTTAAGAGTTCAAAAGACTGCAGTTGAATATTATAACGCATCACATATATTTATTCATTATTCACCATAAAAATTATAACTCAGTTCGTCTAGGAGGTGGTGGCGGCGGTGGCGTCGGTGGTTGGTAGTATTTGTCGTAAATCTCTTCCCAGAAGGCGATGCGGTCCTGGTATAAGGGGCCTCGGAGCTCCTGAGTTACGTTCAGTGACATGTGAGGGGATAGATCCGCTCCGACGGGAGGCCAGGGCCAGAGCCTGGAACCCTTAGGTGCTGGAGTGCTGGAAGAATAGAATACTTTGAAAAAAAGAAGGAATATCAAACATGTAACATAACTTACTTACGGCTAGTATCGGTAAATTACCTATAGATTAATTTAATAATAGAAACATCTTACCTTGTTGTAGCGAAGTTATGCCATAAGTCTCTCATCAGAGCTTTTATTTGTTTAACCTTGTCGGGCAGAATATCTTCATTTTGGCTTCGTAAAAACAGTCCATCGAAAACAGCTAAACTCTGTTGACAATGACCAGCCCCCAACTCCTTCTTTATATAATTATGCGGTATTAGTGGTGGAAAACCTTCATCCACGAAAGAAAATTCATTGAGGTACATTTGTCTATGACCAGCTGCATGATGAAGCTTCACAATTTGTCCCAACGCTGTTACATAAAAGATGTCGGAATAATATTCTATATACGACATAATATTGTCGATATCGACAGGCTTATCACCGAAATATTTTTTTCTTATCTTGGCCGCCACAGCTTTCTTTTGTGCTTCCGATTTGAATTTCAAATCAGCGGGTAGCACAGAAGCGAAGTTTTCGTTCATCATGACACGGTTCCTATCAAAATATGGAAGTTGCAAAACTCCCTCTGCATTTGCTATTCCATACAATATTGGCAACTTTTTATAACTACCTTTCTTAAGAATGTCATAAGGTGCTTCATCTAAGAATGCTTCACCACTTCCAGTGTCGCGCTCTACACATGGTGCAAAAGTTAGTGTTGCATCGGGCCCCATATATGGGAATGCAGTAAGATTGCTCCAAGGAGTGCTCTTGTAAAACTCTTCTAAAGCGTAAAAGTTGTCGACGTCAGTAAAGCCTTTATGTTTAGCAAATGCTTTTGCATTATCAAGAGGGTTTTGAACGATTGATAATGAGCCGAGGCCATAACCACTTTCGGAAATCATTTTGGCAAACAGTCCATCAGTCGTTTTAGACAACATCAATAAGTCGACAGCGTGGGAGCCAGAGCTGCAGCCGGTGATGGTGACGTCATCAGCATTACCCCCAAATGCTGCTATGTTCAGTTTTACCCATCGCAGAAGTGCCACTTGATCTTTCATTCCAGCATTTCCTGGAATATCTTCAGTTCCTAGACATAGGAATCCAGAGGCTCCAATACGGTAGTTAAAATTAACGAGTATAATGTTTTTGTTTTTCACCAAGATTGTGGCAGTATTCATTTCGTTGTATCCTATACCAAAAGCGCCGCCGTGAATGCTGACGATTACTGGTAAATTTGTTTGATTCGTGTCTGGTACGTAAATGTTTGCAACCAGGCAGTCCTCCACAACAAGTCTGTCGACCATGTAATTGAACTCTTTATATTTGATATCGGTATATTGGGGACAAGCGATTTTTCGGTTTATAGCTGGAAATATGCCGAGCCAACTCGGAGGGGGCAATGGAGCCTAAAACATATGTTATATAGTTAGACACATACCTACATCCGATTATTTTAGAATATAATATTACTTTACTTACTTTGTAACGGTTACGTCCCGTGGGTGCTGTTGCATAAGGTATGCTGTAGAACACAAAGACTCCGCTTGGCTGAAGATAACCCTGAACATTGCCTTGACTAATTTTAACGATCTTAGATTTAGGCACTTCATCTGTTAGAACACATACTAAGAAACTAAATAGCAAATATTTCCACATTTTAACTGGTTCTGTAAAATAAAGTTTCGGTTACATGTAGGTACACTATTCATATATTACATGCATAAGTAGCATAGGATACAAACTACGTTCTACCTCTACAATAGGAGACAAATGAGTAGCACTTATTCAAACTTAAATTAGTGATGATACCTTTTACATCGGCATTATCACACGTCGGTGTAAAGTTGACTGTTGAAAAACAGTGTTATTTAAAACCTTTTAGTAATAGTATAAATCATTACTTGGTCACGATGTAATAAAACGAGCAAAGTAAGAAATTAAGTGAATTTAGGTTACCTGCCTCTTTATACAGGGTGATTTTAAATGCGATACATTCTAAAGCTTATTTGCAATCAATAAAGTCATATTATACCTATTCGAAAATTGTTAATTTCTGAGTTATGCAACATGGGGGAAATCATTTATGTAGTATGTACACAACATTAATTGAATTTTATTTAGAAAATAGCTTTTTTTTAAATAAGACAACTTTTTTTAAATGTTATACTTGGTTCCTTGACTTTTTCTAAAAATAAAGCTGTTTTTTTGCAAATTTAATCTAAAATATAATTTTTGTTATTAAGCTACCATAAAACGACAAAAGATTCAACATAAATATATTAATATTCTGTATTTTAGACTACCCTGCATAGGTAGTCTTAGGTTCGTTAATTAGCTAGGTTATGTAGGTACTTATGTATACAATGTATATACTAAATTTACTATACATTTAATTTTGCCCATATTTTACTACATTAAAATCGAAGAAATCGTGAACGTGTAGTTAAAATTACGCCAATAGTTAAATGGTAATTTTTTATGACTTTAGATAAGTCCTAGTAGTAAATATAATATTCCTAAGTGCGTAACTTAACTGTATTAAGGTAAATCGTATATATTAATTTATTTTGAGAAATCTTGCTTGCAAAATGTATCGGATCTCCACAATTTTTGAAAAAACTTTTTAACTTTTCTTTTTTGGGTTCTGTTCAATGTCCAAGGTACAACTCGATGGAGGGTACGATGGAGGGCACTTAGCACCGAGGTGATTAAAGGAATCGATTAGAAAGAAAGTCGTTAAATTTTGTAAGAGCGTTACGAGCTGACTCAATGCGGCATTTAATTTAGTTACCGAGATTATCTTTATCATTCACAAAACATCCAAGGTTTGTATGGGGAAACTTTCTCAATTGGAGCATTTATGTCACGAAAAGTGTTCGGCTGATCTAGTCTCACAGAAATCAAATTGTTTGTCTTTTTGGTATTGATGTTCAGATGTTCGGACCATAAAGGGAGCTTAATCTTTGAACACGATTGACAAATCTACGAGTGAGTGTGCCATTAAAATGGTTTAATCTTTAGCATGTAAATATGGAAAATAAATGTTCTACATATAATAAATAGACCTAATGTACTTGCAGAGAAAAAAAATACTTTCAGTGCTGGGTTCCCCCAACCATACATCTATCCTTGAACAGAATTCATGTGTGTGACGATCGACTGAGTGACAATGGATTGAAGAGCTATGCGCCGGCGACGAAGCTAAGCTCCGAAACGATGTGGCACTTGGCGCGGTCCTTTAGCTCGAGACAACCTGCGTTGCTGTTTGAGTAATGTCTTAGCTTCACTACCTGTATTAATATCTGGAAAGAATGCGAAGCGAATAGGTAACTCTCGTTGTAAGTGCAAAAAAAGTTTTCTTTTTTGTAAGTTCAGATTATTTATTATTATTATGTAGGTACCTATTTGTAATAAAAGTGGACAAAAGCGTTAATTCAAATATGTACTATGTTTCTTGCGCAATAAAACAATGATTTTTGCGGTGTATGAAAGCAGTCAAGCAACGTAGACAAACTACACTCGGGGCACACTTCCCTTGTAATTTAACATACTAGACACTCGACTAGTGTTCAGATGTAAGATGTGTAAAGAAAGATGCTGTCCTATGATGATGATGATGCTGCAAAACTATGCACTGCACCATACCACAGAAAGACCGCCGCGTATAATAAAGTCTATCTTAGCTTGGAAACACTACACTTTGGACATTCCGTGTTTTGAATCGCGCACCGTGGGACCGCCTCTTTATAAGGATGCGATGTGGTTTCCGCTCCGTGCTTTACTAAGCCAACGACACTTTATAGCGTAGGTAACTCTCGCGAGTCTATTACTTATAACTTTTTCACACATTTATTGCTTTTATAAGTTACTAGCTTTCCGCCCTGCGGTTTCACCCGCAGCTAAATAGCTTTTCCCGTGGGAATGAGGCTTTTTCCCGCAGTAAAATTATCCTATTTTCTTCCCTGGGTGTCGAATTATCTCTATACCAAAATCAAGACAATCGGTTCAGCCGTTTATGCGAAATGCGTATTGCGAATAGTCAGACATACGCATTAGACCTACAAAAAAGCCCGCCGCAATGTAAGCTTTCGAATGGTGGAAGAATTTTTTAAATCGGTTTTTGAGCCTATTCATTACAACCCACCAAACAAAGTTTTCCTCTTTATAATATTAGTGTAGATAGATGTATGAATACAGCTTACTACAGCTGAAACCAGTTTTACTACTTTTCTATGTTGAGTTTCAACAATCGAGCAAAACTAATAGGATTGTTTTGATTGTTGTAGAGATCCAAGTCTTATAAAGCTACGAACATATCTAGTGGAACATCAGCCTAATATGTCTTTAAGACATCTGCTAAATATGGGCCTCTGAAGTTAAAACACCAATTATAATAATTTACATGCGACCTATAAAGAAAGATGCATCAGAACTGAGTTCAATTATCTATGGAATAGAATAGTGTTACAATATTATCCCGAAAAGAACCATATAACAAAGGTATGTACTAAGTAACATAAAAAAATAAAGCTTTTACGCGCTTGAGATTTGTATTAGGTATTAGTATCTAAGGTTTTGTACAAATCTTGACTGTGTTGTACCACCGTCCTGCCTATTTCTTGCAGTAATCATTTTCTCCGTATTCCAGTTCGAAGGGCAGAATAATCAGAGTAATTCCTGCCACTGAAACCAAACATCTTATGTGTATTTCTGCATTACAATGCGGCTGTTAGTCTAATTTGTCGATACTCTTCTGCTCCACCCAAATGTTATTTACTTGGATGTCATTGTAACTATATTTTTAATCCTTACACAGCTTAACGGTATATTTAAATATAACCACAGAAGTTTAATTGTCTAGATGACGATTGATAATATGGATAATACTCTCTATATTGGTTTTTATAATACCTAATCGGAATCTGCCTAAAGTAATAAACCACATCCACGGGTTAAATGATATATCAAATGTTATATAAATATTGTTAAATAATTGATCCGGTTATTCACTACATCCAAAGCAAAATTTCCATCAGCAAATGTACATGAGTTTACCGAAGGAAATTGTTCCAATACAAAGGCTCGTCAGTCGCGGCTCCCGCACACGCTATAAATCCACTCCGAGGTATCTCTCGACGCGATAACCGACACAATGGCGATTACAAGAAACTGAATATAACTTAAGACAAAGGGGGACTCAAACATAACTTGTTCTGAAGGGTTTTTAGGAACCCCCGGGCAAGCGGGTCCTTTGTACGAGACTTCAAACGACGGAACACTCAAGACGCGACGCTCATTCGCACCGGAGTAAAACCTCTTATCTAAAGACAATTACCTCAATTCACCTTAAAACAATGCCTGTAGTCGCAACTCGTTTCATCGTAGGAAACTCAGTAATTACTGCCGAAGTTTTTGCAAAGTCCATTATTCATTATATCCCGATTTTAGGCCTGTGATTACGGAATGGAAAAGTTCATGTAATCCAATATCAAAAGCCATCAAAGTTGTTGTTTGCAATGATTTGAAACAGGGATATTTACGTAAGCATTAAGTCAATCGAGAGATTTCCCGTGGGCTTTATAAAATGTACAAGAATTCATTTTTATACACGTAGAGTGCTATCCGAAAATATAAATTATCTACTTGTTTCATAGTGTCAAGCGTAATTTTTAGGTTTACTTTTTGAGTAACAAAAAGCTTTTTTCTAAAAAAAACTTCGCTTTTGTGTTCTCCATAGTAGTCATTTCCGTCAAATTTATTATAAAAAGCAAGCTCTTAAAAGCTTTTAGGTTTTTTCCGGCTGGTGTTGTTACCTAACACTTTCTCTTAAAGTAGAAATTCTGGTGTAAAAATCTTGTTGCTTCACGTGGGTACTAGAAAATGGCAAAGAAAATGGAATTTAATGTTTGCAGGAAGACGCGATACGGTTCGTAAAATCCTCTTGCAGAGTGAACACTAAAAGGTTTAAAATCCCAAAGTCGTTGATACTCAGCACTTCCCTTTGAAGAATCTAGTCCGAGCATGTATAACTGTGAATCTGAAATGGACTAGTACCATCGTTGTCTAATATACCTACTATTTCAGTAGGCAGCTCCATAATTAAAGTAAAATCTTTTGTATTTTTACCAACACAAAAGTTGATTTGAAAAACTTTAAGTATGTAAGCATGTTATTACTGTCCATTACCTTAATTCAAATACCCAATCACCCACAAACTCTATCACAGTTAAATCATCCATATAACCCGTTTGGTAATGAACCGTCGCTTCTATCCTGTCACATCAGGAGGTAGTAATTTGTGCATTGTCGTGCATGGCTAGCTCGGATCCATCGTGTTCATTGACCAGACGCATTATTCAGATGAGATACGCCATACAACCGACCGCCCTACATTCCTACGTAAGTATTGATTAAGTGCATGAAGTGCCGGCGTCTAGGTCGAACGAATCACCTATTGATACATGAGTACTTCACGCAACGCTCGATCGAGCAATTTAACAATCACAAACGAGATAATACGAAGTTCTCTAAAAACATATAGGCTGCGCTAACAGTTGATACATGATTGCCGAAGAAGAATTCGCATACTAAGTAAGACGCTTAACGCGAAAATTTCCCCAAGCTCATCTCCATTTTAAAGTTGGGATCATTTATAATATTCCATCCCAGTGTATTAGCACGCACAACGTAGCGGCGACGACATCAATCAACGCAGCGTGATTGTCGCATCCATGCGAAAACAAAACACTTTTACCACCTTTATCCCGAGCGCTGAGGGTTCAAAATTGAATAAATTCGAAATTGAGTACTTACCGTTTCCTGGGGCGTCCCCACTTGACCACTTACCGGATGGACCCCAATCACTTAAATGCAAATTTGACCATTTCTACTTCCTGCACACTTCAACTACACAAGTTTGTAGTTATCGAACGTAAACGCCATATTTAGAGAACCGTTAATCAACTTCCGAGCGTCAGTTAAACACTTTAATTGGCTGTTAGCTATTCCTATCACAGCTTTTTGTAGCCATTCCTTTGAAACTTTAATTAGGTAGTAGGTATTTCTTTAGGCGTTGACTGTATATAAAATATTGCCTAACTCACTGGTTGTTAGGGTAATAATTTATAAAAGGTGCAGTGTTAATAGAAATATTATGGGTGTTTTGAATAACGCCTGGTTCACTGCGGGCAAATCTGACGCAATTCGGTGTTGGTATAAAATCAAACTGCAGCAATACTTTTAGACAATTTAATTTAGTGTCGTTCAACACGTTAATCATTATCGTAACTGTATGTTTTGGTTCAGTCGGAAACTTAAATAAAATTATACACTAGATTTGGTACTAGACAAAGCAAAAACAGTACAGTACTGAGCGGCATCTTCCCACTCGTCTTTATCATTCAATCATTCATTCTTTATCAATCAAATGCTCAAATGGAACTGCGACGCAATGGGAGGACCCCGCCGATCGCTATTACAACAGGCATACAATTAAATTATCTTACAGTATTATTATCATTTCACATAAACAATGTCACCTGGTGGTATGGCTTACTATTTATATGGCGTTTGCACCCTTAGGTAAGATAGTTTGAATAGGAGTACATTATAGCACAGTAGCTCAACACTTCGTACATAATTCTATGTAAATCTAGCTACCGCTACGATGTAAGCATATCCAAGTACATTAGAGTGACACTCCCGCAATAATGGCAACGTAATTTATCAAACATTTTAAATAAATTAAATATTTTAATGCAAAACGCTATTAAAACATCCGAATCGTTCAACTATTTGATTTGAATCCACGTTGACAATCCAAATTTTGATTCAGTATACCATTAGTTATCATTTTTATTTCTTGTCGGTACATTTATAATAATGGGTGCAATATTTTTATCACAGGGCTTAATTATATTATACACACAGAAAAATATACATCTACTCTTTATTTCGATCTAATATTAACAATTTGGATAATAACTGTACAATTGTTTTTTGGTATATTCATAGATAACTTAAATTAGTTTGCGTAAACATTTCATATACTTAAATACACGATGTTGCACCATACAAGGTACGAGTATATTACAAAAAATGTAACATAAATGCGAGAAAAAAATGTCTTTTGTTCCTAATTGACGAGATAAAATAAAATTGTAAACATAGAATTATCGGGTTCTCACGTAGCGCCGTCAATATTGACACATTTTATTATCAATAAATATGATCATATTATTAAGTTTAGTTTGCACCGTGATATTATGTCATCCATGTAAAGTATCTAATTCAAATAAAAAAGCTAAAGAACACATTTTAGTTAAAGCTGCCTCCAAAATAGAACAATAAACCAGCACTAAACACGAATTGCACTTAACATTAAAGTTTCAAGATAACTAACCTTATCTTGGACTTAATTAAAAAGTAACTTTATTAAAACTTAAACTAGAAGTAAGACTTGTTCTCGAAAATATTGTTTTCATTCTGGTACGAGATTACTTAAGATTAAAATAGACTGAGTAAAACTGTTCGTAGTTGTAATATAAAATACAGAATTTATATAAATCCAATAATGTAACTTTTATATACACTAGCTGCGTTTTCGTTTATTTTATTGAGTTGTTCATGAGTACATACTAACTTAGTAACTTATTGAGTTAAATATCAAATAATAAATTTATCAAAAACCTGATAAATACCATTTCCAAATATTGCAAAATGTTTAAATATCCGTAAGCAATAACGAAACAATATTGAAAATAAGCTCCAACAAAATCCTTGGAAATCTGAACAGAATTCCTGATAATATAAAAAGCTGCCACTTAAGTTCCAGATTTTCCACAACACCCAGTTTGTTTGCGACATTTAATGGACATTTACGGAGAAATGAATTTACTTTCAAATATTTGAGATGAATTTGGATCTTTGCGAATGGATACTCAGGAGAAAGTACAACTCAGCGAAACAAAAGATATGACAAGCCTGTTGAATATTTACAAGACCTATTTCAAATACTACTTGCATCTACTCTCTCGAACTTTAGAAGTGTCCACAACTTTTTGAGCCTTCCGTGTCCACGGCACGGCAGATACGTATCTAAATAATACCTAGCCTAGATTCGTTGGGTTCATCCTAGATGCATCACCTACCCTGTATCTATCTCAACCATCTTTCTAACATTCAACAACACTCAAAATAATATAGGCACCTAATTAATTACGTGTATAAACTTTTAAGGGATGGAATTACAAGTTTGACAGTTCCGACATTCAGCTCATTAACATCATTCACTCATTCGTGCATTAGTGTTACCGATTTCACTGTAAACAGTAATATAATAATAAGTCCTTTCATAAAACGAAAGCGTGGTAATATAAAATAAAATATAAAACAATAAAAAAGACGTAAATGTACTCTATAGCAATTCCCTTATTATACCTCTCACAATTTGAGGTATAGAACGCTTGTGAAAGTCATTAGATTGTTGTTACATTAATTGAGGATTTTCCTACTTCTTTTGATTTAACATCATATTTATTTTATACTGTTCATTCATAACTTGATATAGCGTAATTAAAATATACATTTCATTAAAAATTTAATAATATATCCATTCACTTTGTTATAAGTGTTTGATAGTAAATCTTTACAAATGACTAGTGTCTACACTAGAGTACTTACGACTGGGCTATTAACATTGAAGCGACAGTGATTGTAACGTTCACCGACTCTTGAATAAGCGACTAACAAGCCTGTGATATATAAAACTACGTTAACTTGTTACGCCCGAGTCGCAATCGCTTCAGTGTTGCCAACTTAAGGATAGTAACTTCATCAGTTTGTTACAAGGAGTTTGTGTTCTCACTAGACACAGACGCTTGCGGCAGTCGCGACACTTAAGAAAGGCATAAAATTGTATTCCATTTGACTATTTACACACCGGCTAGAGATAAACTAGTATTTGTAAATCCATAAAAACGAAATCAGTTTAAACCAGTTTTCCCACGTCAGTTTCGCGACTGCGGCTATCCTGCAACTCTGTGAACTCTACATGGTTAGTTCTACTACAGGAGTTGTGTTGGTTACTTGCCGCGGTATTTCTCCGTGGTGGCGTCTTCCAGGTTGCTGTCCCAGTCGAACTCGGTGACTCCGGTGCGGGGGCTGACCTCGCCGAGGTGCTTCCAGCGGTGGTCGAAGTCCGAGTCGCGCTTTTTTAACGCGTTGAATCTGTGCGAGAGAACGTACGTTGTGGAATATGTTAATAAAGTAATTGACGTGTTAAAGGAGGTAGTGGAAAAAAGTTTTTGCTATTGCGGTTTTTTTTCCAGTTGTAGGCTTCATAGTTTTATTCAACTATGTACTTAGTTAATGAATTTAACGTGAGCTTGATTTCATATATGAATTAAGAAATAATAAAATATATTTGGATGATCTTTAATATATATGTATGTATATCTATTGAAGATAGCAATTGACAAGCGATAAAAATATCAGTAATTAATTCTGCAATTTTTGAAACTCATTAGAATTTGGGCGTAAAATATTAGATTTAACTTTAAACATATTTTGCAAACCAATACACAATTTTGTTAATATAATAAGAGTAAACCAATAATAAAGCCAAACATAGTGTAGATTAGATTAGATTGAGCGGAACCTGTCATTTATCGGTGTTAGATATATTGTGCCCCATTTAACGCACACATATTGAACTAACAAGATAAATAGTTTTGGCTGGCTAAATATTCGTCTAGTAAATATATTTAGACAACGGCTTGGTTTAAATAAGACCTAGTCTCGTCATGTTTATAGTAATAAGATATAAGATCTTTGTCATTTTAGAATAAAGAAACAAGCTAATAAACATGTAAACTCCGCAACAACTCTTTAAAGAAACTTTAACGACTGGTAACAATAGGAAATTACAGTTCAAATGTTAATATCACACTGATATTTCAAAGGAATACATTGTGATTAGAGGAAATGATTTAAGAAACCTATGGACATGACACAACTTTTAATAACCGTACTTTTGATTACAAAATTATTGTTGATGTTTGGGAACAAATTAGATTCCTGGAGTCCTATTTCAAGTCTAGACATACTTTAGGCTCCAGTCTCTCTCACACTTCGGTTAATTTTTGTGTCTTCTTTACCTAATGTTAATTATTTATGTCACAAATTCTTTCTGTTTATGTTATACTAGAGGCCGCTCGCGACTCCGTTCGCGTAAAAGTCGGTTTCCCGTGGGAATGCGAAGTTTTTCCGCGGTAAAAAGTTCCTTAATTCTTTCATACATATATTTTTGGTTTCTAGAACCGTTTTCGCAGCGCACGCAACGGAAGCCCTCAAGGATGAATAATTTTCCCCGTTGTTTTCCCATTTTCCATTATTTCTTCGCTCCTAATAGTTGCAGCGTGATGTTTTATAGCATAAAGCCTGCCTCGATAAATGGTCTATCCAACACAAAAAGAATTTTTAAATTCGAACCAGTAGTTCCTGAGATTAGCGCGTTCAAACAAACAAACAAACTCTTCAGCTTTATAATATTAGTATAGATTTGTACTGTATTTGATATGTAAGAGAGAGAGAATAAACATTATTATTATTATTAAATAATATTCCAAATATAAAAAAAGCCTACCTAATATTCGCACAAGCCAGCTACGTTAGCTTTTTACCAGTGGCTCAAGTGCTAGTTTCGTTTGTACGTCTAAAAACCTACACGTCGTTTGCACGTGTAAAGTCCACAGCTTTCCCAACTCATCGACACTTTGTCTACCGCCTTTGTCCTCACCTCTTGAACATAAGGTTCTTGGCGAACTCGTACAGCTCCAGATCGAGGCTGTTCAGTCGTTTGATGTGCGCGACCTGCGCGGGAGTGAGCGCGGCGAGCGTCGCGCCCGACACCGTGGCGTTGTGCTGCGTGAACGGGACAGCGAACCTTAGGTTGAACGTCTCTTCGAACACGTACTGGGAGATCTACGGGAGAAACGATGGGGTAGAAGAGTTTATGTAATAGTATGTTTATGCTTCGTAATAATAGTTTTACTTTAAATGTAACTATCAAATAAAACTTTAATAATATAAAACTGTAAACTTAAATAACAAAGCGAATCACTGCCTTCTGAGATACAATTTCACTCTAGTTCTGAAGGCAGGGATCTATTTTATTTACATTAAAGGCTCATTTGGGCATTTCATATTTAAATAGTGTAGATTAATATTAAATTTTATTTATATTCTGATTTAAGTTAAGTATTAGTTCTTTTTGTATTAGTCCTTTTGAAAATAAACTATTTGTATTTATTTGTATTTGTAATGATAGACGGGTCTTATGACTATTGTCAATCAAAAAAGAGAGAGTAATATACTGGTACGCGTTGAATAATATCATATAGCGGCTTTTAATACCGGCCTGAGACTAAGATGCTAAGAATGGAAATTAAAAAGATGTCTGTCACATCTTTTTTTTTTTTTAAAATAACTTTAGTAAACACTTATTGTAGAGGTAAATAAGCTAATGCTAGTTTTATGTCATGATACAATGGCCTAGAGGAGAGCTCAGTTACGATTAAGATTTTTTTTATACATTTGTCGTAATTAGCTTTATTGTCACAAACCTCCTATGTGTGATGGCGTGTAAAATGGCTAGACTTTTTCCAATTCGAGGGATTAGACTGTTTATTGACACGAATGTCTGGTGTGAAATACTAGTTACCCCTAGACTGGTGGGTGGTTGTTTATTGCCAATCAATGCACAAGGCATAAAGGACTTGTGGGACGTGGTGAGCATACTAATATTATAGTTGTGAAAGTTCATAGAAGCTTGCGTTCTTAATCTTAACTCAATCACGCAAAATATGCTGGGTAGATACGGACAACATTTTAATGTTTTGTTGTTTTATGGTAGCTTGACAACTAAAATGATATATTTAGGTTCAAATTTGCTAAAAATAATCGTCCTTATTTTAGAAAAAGTCAAGAAACCAAGAACAACTTTTTAACCTCTTAGAAGGAATGTATCGCATTCCCGAAATGTCGGTTAATCGTAAGCTAAATATTAAATTTAAATTGTTTTTTTTAATTAACGTGTGCTTAAAATCTTAAGTTAACAATTCGAAGCTGCGGCCGAAGAGCTAGTAAGAAACTATAAACTAACGCCTCATTCAACTCAACGCACGCGTTAAATTCGGAGTAAAACCCCTTTTCCTATACTATAAGGTAAATTGAGATCTTTCCCGAGTTACACTTTTCGCCAACTTTTGTCATACAACGCCTCTCCTCCTTGCAGCGTTAAGTTTTGCACATCATGCATTAATTTCAACCATATTTGATTACCATAAAAACGGTTCTAGTGAGTTAATCTCAAAAGATAAACATATACTGTCGCAGATTTTTTTTTAGATCATTTCAAGAGGAATAATTCTTTCATACATATATTTTTGGTATCTTGAACCGTTTTCGCAGCGCACGCAACGAAAGCCCTCAAGGATGAATAAATTTCCCCGTATTTTTTACATTTTCCTCGCTCCTAATAGTTGCAGCGTGATGATATATAGCCTTAAGCCTTCCTCGATAAATGGTCTATTTAACACAAAAATAATTTTTCAATTCGAACCAGTAGTTCCTGAGATTAGCGCGTTCAAACAAACAAACAAACAAACAAACTCTTCAGCTTTATAATATTAGTATAGATGAGGTAAACAAAGTTTAAAAAATCTTTAAAAAAACAAAGTAGTTTCTTTTTTGAATTATAAAGAAATTGACTCTCCTAAAAGGAGTAAATAAAATGCCCACTTTCAATGCAACGATGGATCCGCGCCTGACACCATATTAGTTTTCCCGGCTAATGACCAAAATCCATCACGTCACACCACGAAGGGCCCGTTAAGCATTTTCATACATATTTTAGTTTGACGTATCACCAGCTTGAAATAATGCCGTTCGCGGCCGCCTGACGCGGATGCATGTCGCTAAATAATTAATGTCACCGCCGAGGAGTGAAAACCCTGTTTTCACAATGAGCAAACGTACGGAGCAACGGCGAACTAATTTTCATTGTTACGACTGTATTACCAAAACAAATTCAACTGGCAATCAGATGGGTTCAACAGGTTATTGTTGTGTTTAAAATAGGAATTACAATGTCTTAGAAGTGGAGAAAATTTACTCAATCACAATAGAAATTGATTTTAACGATGCGATTTGAAAGCTCTATCGAATAGTCACCTACGTAACGATAATATCGGAATTCGCACGTATTTCAACACTTCTGCGAAATCGACACCCACCAAAGCCACTTCCATCTCGTCTGCAGAACAGATTATACAGAAGCACCACTTTAGTAATAACAATTTGGCTTTCCTATTTAATACATTTTCTTAAGCAATGTGTTAAGGAAAATAACCTGAGTTAGCCAATCTGTGTGACAAGCTTCCTTAAAAAGACTACAGGTAATGATTATCTACCACATCTATACTACTGACTATTTTATTATTATGTTCACAACAATCTAGGAACTTCACTTAGTATCCATCGTAAATAAATTTAATATCACTAGTTTTTTTGTGACACTGTAGTTCTTCTGTCACCTAAACCTCCGGTTCTCCATCCCACATCGAAAGCCATCACCGTCTATATAATCTAGACTGCGGACCACGTAGTGCCGCCCACGCCAGCTAGCATTCCTGTCTGTATGAATATTCAGCGACCCGCACTAGCACAAAGAAACGAAACGTTTGTAACCGACGGAGGCGGCGCCGGCGGTGTCTGAAGCGATTCAAGTGCAAATCTACCGATGCGACTTCTAATAGTTGACTTGGGAAACTGGAGAAAGGATTTTGCATAGGTTTTGTGAATTAATAACAGTGCGCTGGGGGTGTTATCTTTGCATATAAGAGGTTGTATAAAAGGCTATAATAATGACTACAGAAAGCCACCAAGCAATATGTGATTGGAATTCTATTGCCTTCCCATATTTTCTTATTTCTCCCTGTTGCTTTGTAAAAATTAACCAACAAACTTAACTCTATAGTTGCAAAAAGTATATTTTTGAACTTTACCTAGTCCAGAAAAGTATATTTTTCAGCTTGAGCAATAAATAGGAGTAAAGTTTGTAACCGCCAGTGAATGAAACAGAGTGTTATCTATGAAAGGGTCAGCGCACCGGGCGCAGTCCGCAAGGAATAGATAGGCACTGTTCCAGGTAAGATCCTGGACGTGGATGGTGTTGGTTATACACTTGAATCTACTTTAAATTACAGAGTGTTTGAAGTTAAGTGCAGTTCGTTAACAGCTTTTCTATCTTGCGATTTGTGAGGGATAATCTTGTTAGTTCTAAATCGACTGGGCCAGGGTTTCACGAACTAGCTAAGGTCTAAGAAACCTGGTTATTCTTATGTAACATATTTCTTGTCAATATGAGCTTTCAAGTTAGATAAGACAAGTACAAAATTACAGATAGAAGGGTTTTCGCAAAGTCGAACTGCGAAACAGTTGAATTGCACTGTGTTTCGTTCAAAGAGCAGGATAGGCAGGGTAATTACTGACTAAGATCCTAAGACTTTGTCGACAGCGCTCCTACATATTATTGCTGCAGAAGTTTATATGTGTCGGTTACTTGTTTATTTCCTAGTTATATAGTATACATCTTAACAATTGTGGAAAGCTAGTAAACACTTTACAACCAAAAGGAAAATGGTGAAACAGTCTTTAAACTTTATAAACACGATACAAACTAAGTTTGAACAATTTTATTCTTACCAAAATAAAAAAATATATAGATATCTACACCAACTGCAACGAGAAAAAAATGAACCTTAATTCCCAAAGAGTATGAATCATAAAAATCTACCACGTCTTTAAAGATTCATTTTATTTGAACAAAAAGCCACAGCTGAACATTAAGTTGAAGCAAATCTTTATTAAACCGACAAAAAATTTACAATTTTTTCAGCTTTTCCCCAGCTCGAGCCCGTAAAAGTCGTTTATAATTTCCTCTTTTCTGTACAAAATCCTTTGAAAGGTTTTATTGTGCCTTGGATTTTTGCCAGAGACTAATAATTACGTTACAGACAACAATAAAATAATGAAGGATCGGTTACACAAGTTGTTTGTTGGTCGGCTGCTGCCGCACAAATGTAATTTGCTTTTCTGAAGGGAGATATGAAAATAAAGAGACATACGGCTTCGTATCTACGTCTCGTCGCTATCTTTCGATGCCAAGAAATCTTGGGTTGATAGAGTTTTGTTTATACTAAATTGTATTAGAGATTATGAAGTTTATTCACTATTCTTTGGTTTGTGAAATATATAATATATATGAGGTTTCTTCAGTTTCTGAATTCGCGTTACGTCTTGAGTAATTTCAGCTTTTGTTTGTGCGTGTGTTTGGCGGTCTCTAGCAGTAACATATTTACAGTTAGAATCCATAGAAATTCTACAACAACTTAGATTCCGAACTACGCTTCGAAAACTCCAAAAACCGCAAACTCGGAACCGCTAAGAGCGAGCACAGCACGTTCTTCGCCGGCATTTGGCGAGTACAAGTTAGCTGAAGTTGTTAGGCACATGACTGCTGCACCACTGTTAACACTGTCCAAGTTAAATTGAATTCTCTTGCACGCCACCGAATGTAGCAGTATACCGTTGATCAACAGTTGGGATGTGGCGCAAACTGTTTCGGAGACCGACGAGTTTCGGAATTGAGTTTTTTAGTTTGGAGTATTGCGTTTTATTTTTGGTGGATACCTACTTTAGTGTAGTAGAATTCAAAGTTTAGTCACTGGCGTGCTCTTAGTGAAGGGAAATTCTAGAATCTTTTCCAAATGCTTTTTTTACTTTTGACAAAAATAAGCAATGGCATCCTTGGCAAAAGGTAGATCTCAATGCCTGTTTATTACCTCTTACATGAAGTTGCAGATGTGTAGTTAATGTTCGATGTCGATACCGAAAATTAAAGAGCAGCCTTTGCCCAACATTTAGGCACA
The DNA here is from genome assembly GCA_916618145.1 of Emmelina monodactyla. Lineage (NCBI taxonomy): Eukaryota > Metazoa > Arthropoda > Insecta > Lepidoptera > Pterophoridae > Emmelina > Emmelina monodactyla. The sequence goes on along the minus strand of OU745304.1, from coordinate 4,035,414 downwards.
CACATTTACTTAATAATAATACAATACCTAAACCTATCCTGCCCTTTATATTTTGTGAAGTAATAGAGAAGAGGCTGTTACAGGAAATACTCTGTGTAGTACGAAACCATTATTTTATATTAATCGAAAACTATAAACACTAGGAGATAGACTGTTTGTTCTAGAACTTAGTAATAAGAGAAGCAAATCTGATAACCTTTTCAACACAATGTCTTTTATTAACAATTAAATATTAAAGAACAACAGAAGCATGAATAATAGATATAATAGAAAATTAATACGAAATATGACGAGAGCCAGATATAATTACCATATAACGTAAACGCCGATTTGATTAAGTAGGTACCAACAGTATCTTTGTCATTGATTTCAAATAAAAAGCATGGATGACCGTTAAATACGACGCATTTAAACTTATGTTATAGTTTAAAGCAATGAGAATCAAATAAAATTCGAATGTCTCTAAAAACTAAATGTTTAAAGGTAAAAGGTAAACTAACCTTCTGAAACTCGGTGAGTCCAAAGTATGCCATCGCGGCGAGGTTCCTCTTGGCCGACGCTAGCAGCACCCTGTCCGAATCCAATGACCTAAACAAGACATTTATCTAATTAATTTACTTGCCATTATGTAAACAAAATCGGTAATGATGTGATTTCATAATTTTGCAATAAGTAGATCTTAAATCTTCATTTTAACGCGATAATTGAAAGCACATGCATAATTTGTTGATGTAAATGTTAAATAAACTGGACCAGCTTGTTGCACTCACAAATTCTTACGATTTAATCCGAAAATCTCTTTGTCATACTGAGTCTGGACTCTAGAATCAATTACGGAACTCTATTTTTTTAATTTTTTCAAATAAAGTGGCAGCCATAAAACCTATTTATTCATCGAACATCTACGAAAAACATCGCAGTCCCACTGACAGATGTAAATATCCAACCTCCCAACACCTGTCTTTAAAAGTCCTCATTATAAATCTCATTGCCCCTACCTGTGTTTAAGCGTGCCGTTGTAGCAGCCGACCAGAGCCAGGTCAGCCAGCATCCTGGTCTGCCGGTTGTTGGCCAGGTTCCACGGGCAAGCTGCGAACTCCTCAAGAGTGACGCCGCGCCAGGACTCCCCCGTGTAGCACGCTGGCACCTCTGATGCTGCAGCAAAATTGAAGGTTATACCAGTTCTGACGAATCCGACGAAATCTTGATTGACCTTTAGCTGGCTTTAAAAGACTAATGGTTTATAAGAATACTAATATTGGACTGTGTAAATAAGTTATCGCGATAAGAATCGTCGTTAATATTGTGTGTCGAAATTTCATGAGAATGAGATTGTCTTACATATACTGAAATGAAGTTTTTTGGTGTTAACTGTTTTTAAGTGGACAACTTTTTGGAAGTCGAGACCCAATCAAATCCAGTTCATTGGTTAAAAGTACCTAATGGCTACATATTATAATAATAGAAATAAAATATGTCAAATATTTTAAACATATTTTAAAACGCAGTCAGTAATTCCTAGAACAGAATATCGATCGATATGCAATTTAATTAATCTGATGACACTGATGCCAAAGGTCGGGGTTGTGACCTACTACCTACAAATGATGCTATATTTTTAAAACCTATGACGCGATATCTTATCAGCATTTATTGGTAAATTTTTCGAATTCACTAATTATTACACTGCTGTAGCAGTGCTAGATTCTGATAATTAAAAATAACCCTCAGATGATGATTATGCTAATAAACGTTAAATCATCTTATTTCCAACTCATATTATCTGCAAAGTCAGTAACAATGAATCATGTGTTTTCGAATTGAAGAAGTAATACCAACTTTTATGAGCCCATGTGCGTAAATCAACTTTTACTTACACCGATTACACTTATCGAAAAGGTTTACTCCGCATTTCATAAATCGTTAAGCACGGTTTCACATTTGCAGACAACAGCAATATGATTTCGACAGAAATAAACGAGTGACGATAAAAATGACAAAATTACGCCTCATCGGTGTAAAAATATTGCTTTAAAAGAATTTACACTGTGCTAAAGCAAGATTGGAGACATTTTTCGCCGTAGTGTAAACTCTTGGGAATAATATAAGATGGATCCATTATTCAATATCCTTTATGTGATCAAAGGAGTGGGATCTCGGTCCTAAGTCTACATTAACATAACAGCCTTAGGAACGACCGCTAAGCTAGTGAAACTATTTGGGTTCAGTGTTTGTGGACCTAATGTGTAACTTATATGTTTTGGGAAGATAAGGCGATATAACTATGTACTCGGGTAAAATGAATTCATGGTTCGCCTACTCCTGTGATAACAACCTCATTGCAAGCTTAAATTCTCTTAGAGCTTTAAAACCGCATTCAAAAGTTCAGTAGGATTTGATGCTCTACTGCTAGCAAAGTTGCGGCAATTCGGAGAACGTACGTCCAACGCAAAGTACAGACACTATCATAGAGTGTAATACCAATAGAGTACCTACATATTAAGGTGTGCTGTGCCAAAACAAGAGAAAATTAGGGTTGTCATGCAACCAATGAATGAACGTTTGTATTAAGGAGTGCCGATAGCAATCACAAGCTAACTGGATGCAATCATTCGTACCCCGCTCCCCACCAACTTCTGTTGTCAGAGAAAAAACGCACCGAAACTCCATTAGATACATATTTGATGGGCATTGTATCCTGGTAAATGTAATTGTGAGTGCCCTTTGTTGGTTTCAGGTGAATAAGTAATGAATGGTAATGTATCAAACCTGTAGCGAGGCGCCCTTGACACCAGTGACGGGAGCCCTTCCACGTGGCGCCGCGCTTCACATGCCGGTACTCGGAGAGGTACCTACAAACCATTATTTAATAAAAGACCCGACAATATCCACTTTAAGGCAACATAAATCTAGATAATACAATAATTGTGAAATCTTTATGTAATTAACAGATATAAAGTTATTACTAAAGTACGTGTACTTTTATTAAAACTTTACACGTACTACAATAACAGTAACGCATAATTCACCGGCCATCGATCAATATCAGGAAACGTATTACATAATACACTTTAAAAGCACATGTGCTCGATTTCAAAGGATAATCGATTGCTATATCCTCAAATATGTGTAGAATACACAATACTAGCGTACAACGTAATACAAGTACATACACAGACTATTACAACATACATTCGGAAAGCAAACTTCCAAAGTGCTTAGTGTTGGCACGGAAAAGTTGTTTTCCCTACCCGGAATTTTACCAGAAAACCGATTTCTCCCTACACTTTGTATTTCTGTGTTTACTTTTCTCTCCAGGTCCTTATTGATGTTAAGAAAAAATTGAAACGCTGAATTTGACGTGAAATGTACGTTTTGCTTTTGATGAAGAATTTGCGGTAAACATGTTCAGAAAATACAGTTGGTTACACCGTTTAGGGGATTAAATATTTATCGGAGACATTAATATAAAAGGACCTCAGCAGTAAAATTATTTTGGGCGTATAGAACACTTTCCACTTGAGTAAACTAACATTGCTAAAATGGGTCAAATTAACCGGCCTAAGAAAGGATTAAACGACGACCTTTTGCGCAGACCCTTATAAATTCACGTAAACGTAGATGAATAAGGCCAATCTTAGAAGAAATACGTAACACTTTGCTTTTTATAAGGTAAACAAATCAATTAAATTAAACCATATCTCAAAGGAGATACTCATTAGGTTAGCTTTGTTTTTTTGATCGGAAATAACTTAAATTACGTGATTGGTGGTATGTATAGTGAGCATAACCGTAACTTCTAAGATCAACACAAAATCTACTATCAATAAAATTGATATCTAGAGGCCTAAACAACGTACCTGGCGACCGGTTCTCGCAGCAGGGTGATGTAGAAGTACCGCCGATGCACCGCTGAGCCCTCATGCTTGTCCAACTCACCCCCGACGCACGCAGTCAGCTCTGTGAAGTCCGCATGGAGACCACATCTGATGAAAAAGAAAACAAACGTTAGCTATTCACTGCTGCTGTTGCAATGGCTCTTAAACTGTTTAGCTTTGAGGTTATTATAGCTTTATTGGTGCGACATGTTTGTCCTTTACGTAATTGGACCTGATGTCATCATAATGAAGCACCATTAACGTATTATTTTTGACGCAAAATACACACACGTATAAGTTCATAAAATATTGTCTTTAAAAGACGAATCGATATTTAGAATTTGTAGTAGCAACTATACCCGTGGTACAGCGCGGTTGGACTTAAACGAAACCTGGTGAAGCGTGAACCAGAACTGGTGAATCGTGAACAGATATGTCGGATTCACTGGATATTGAACAGACACTCAAATTCACTCACGGCTTAACAATATATCTAGTGGAGTGCGTATCAGATAATGTAAATCTACACAGTCGATGGGTTGACGAAAACTAAATTTTTATATTTCTTGGAAGATAGGTGTTAAGTTCTGATATTCCTTATAGCCAAGACTTCGAAACATAATTTAGTTAAAAATATTAAATATCCTATAAAACATAAAGTTTTATTTAATGAAATTATAAATTTCTTATAAATTTAATGAAGAAAATTCTTTGAATCCGAAATATGTTTTTATAAAGTGGGAAATTCCATACAAATCTAATGAAGATATTTTCGTTTCCCTATGTTTTCCTATCCAAGTTTTCATGTTCCACACTTCAAAGAAGTCTTTTATTGTATATTACAGAAAATTGATGGTTTTTAGGGTTCCGTACCTCAAAAGGAAAAAAAACGGAACCCTTATAGGATCACTTTGTTGTCCGTCCGTCCGTCTGTCAAGACCCTTTTTCTCAGGAACGCGTGGAGGTATGAAGCTGAAATTTATATCAATTACTCAGGTCTACTGTCTCTTGAAGCTGTGAAAAAATCAAACTTCTAAGCCAACGCAATCAAAAGATACAGCCGTTTATGCTGCAAATTTTCGACACTTGCAAGGGAATCAAAACCTACAGGGTGCTTCCCGTGAACTCAGAATCTTGAAATTTGGTACGAAGCAACGTCTTATAGCATAGATAAAGGAAAAATTACGAAAACCATAAATTTTTAGTTACATCACATAATATATTTTTTTTAATAATTTTAACCTTACTACCCATTTCCTCATAAACGCGTAGAGGTATTAAATTGAAATTCATACCAAATACTCAGGTCTATAATACCTTTAAGCTGTAACAAAATCAAACTTCTATGTCAACGCAATCAAAAGAAACAGCAATTTAAGCTGCATATTTTGAAACTCGCAAGTACTCGCAAGGGAATCAAAACCTAAAGGGTACTTCCAGTCGACCTAGAATCTTGAAATTTGGCATGAAGCAACGTTTTATAGCACACATAAAGGAAAAATTCCGAAAACCTTAAATTTTTAGTTACATTACAAAATATATATTTTTTAATAAATATAAACTTATTACTTTTTTCCTCATGAACGCGTAGAGCTATCAAGTTGAAAATCATATCAAATACTTAGATCTAATTGCCTTTAACCCGTGAAAAAAAAAAAAAAACTAAGTCAACGCAAAAACGCAAAACGCAAAAGTACAACCATTGATACCGCATATTTTGAAACTCGCAACTACACGCACGGGAATTAAAACCTAAAGACCACTTCCCGTTGACATATAATCTCGAAATTTGGTATGAAGCAATAGCTTACAGCACAGGTAACAGAAAAATTCCGAAAAGCTTAAAATTTTAAGTAGTTTTTGCAGGTTTGTACGGAACCCTCGGTGCGCGAGTCCGACTCGCACTTGGCCGGTTTTTTTATATAAAAAAAAAACAAACAAAATCTAAACAAATGGTTACGGTATGCTTGCTGAATTATGGCATATGGGTAATGTTTGAAATCCATTTTAAATGGTTTAGGTAAGTTTAACTAACCCTCGGTGAATTTGTGGCATGTTATTGTAATTAGTAATCTAACGCATGCTTGCGTTATATCAGAGGGTGGGTAATAAACGTCTAGTATGTGGGATATATCTGAGAAATTGTAGAAAGATTTATGTCAACTAGGGAGGGTGACTTATAGACGTATCAATCGTTTGGCAAAAATGATACCTACGTGCAGATATTTAAATTTTGATAATATCCTCGTAGGTCGTTGTTTTATATACTTATCAAATAGTTTATTGAACACAAAATTACAAACAGTAAATAAAGACTGCTATTATTTATAGAGAATAGTTTACGAGCATCCATGGCTTCTAAAATGTATTGTTAGTCCTAGCAGAATATCATAATTCCTCTCTAAAGACGCATAAATTGGGCCTCGATTGCACCCCGTCGGATTACCTCCAACATCGATCACGGCATAAATTCCGAATAATCACAACGCTGGTGCTGACGGTTTAGCTCCCAGTACCGATGCCAATTTGTCGCGTGACCGAAATAAACGAGCTAATTATGATATCATTAATCGATACATAGATGTCCAGCAGTCTAAATAAATACATGTAACCGTTGCATGTGACACGGGTCAGATTGCCATCGGCAAGTTGACTCCCTACGTGATCGTGTGGAAACTGATAATGAGAATCACAAACAGAAGCCACGCTTATATTAATAGCATAACGCATATTAACATATTCCAATGCGTAATATGAACTGAAATATTCATAGGTTATGACAATCATTCAATTAATACAATATTGGCATATCAATCAATTCAATTAATGTATATTTATTATTAGCAATTTATTTTCCAATTATACTTGGTGAGTGTAAAAGCTTATCAATAATGGCTCAGTTGCGTTTGGTTTGGAATTATTATTAATGTTGATCTTGATAATGATTATAAAACCATTCTAATCGGTAGTAGTTAAACCGGTTGTATTGCAATTAATGTAATTATCTGTTTCCCGTGTTGTGCTATGCATATGCAAATATCTTATTGAGGGATAAATTAAACTAGACATTTTCTTATTATGAATTGAGACAAAATTTTGTATCATGATATTTAATTATTTTACTAATTAATGGCAGGATATAAGCTAATGCAATATTATTTGATGCTGCCGCGATGCATAAAATATAATAAACATCAAAAACTTCAAGATATGAAAACTTATATCCCGGCCGCTTGCGAGCGTCGAGAAACTACAAAATTGTTATTCAGTAAACGACGTGATACCTGCATATTCGCTTTAAAAAGCACTCTGATAAATATTCATATGTTTCCTTACGAGGAGCGTAAACGGTGCGAGTTTACCTTCAGACGGCGCGGCGACAACGAGCTTCTACGACTGACATCAAGATCATATCATAGGTCACCCTCGCGGAAAAATTAAACCACTCTCAGCCTTATCACACTCAAAATAGAGCAGGAGAAAGTTGGCCAATGTAGAGACGCTCTCACAACCGCCTGCGGCTGGCACACAGCCACACAGTTTCGGCAGCAAATTACATATGAACGTGATTAATATTTCACATTTCTAATTTCATGGTCGATGTAGCTGTACCGAGTTACATTTGTTGTGTTCTTGTTCTGGGTTTAGTCAGCAATCGCTATTTATTGGCATATTAGAAACATGATTAGCTTTTTCGGTTAGCTGGTGGCAAAGTATTGGACAACATTTAATTTGTTGCAAACGATGTTGCTTATTAGCTATAAATTTTAATGGCTTCAATATCAAAGTTCTCTAAAAGCATTCCCGATGTTACGGTGTTAACGCGAAAACACTTTCTAACAAAATGTTGCAGTGCATTACACTAGCCAGGCGGGCGATAAAGTTGCCGAGCGCGTCGTATGGAGCACGCATTGGCACTGCGCCACTTTAAGTATAACGTCCGACAGACGCTGTTACAGATCCTGCGCCGGAGTTCACAGGGTTAACAATGCGGCAACGTCGCTTGCGATTGACGATAAACAACCGAGCCACTTGCTGTTGATATACTAACGGCTTAATAAGACAAACATGAAGCTAAACGCATACTGAGTGCCACAAACAGAGAAACTAAAGAAGACTTAATGGGATGATGGATCTTAACCTAATTAATGAAGACGTTTCTGTAAACAGTTGAGGTATAGTACACACATAACTTCTTAAGTACACAATAAGTAATTAATTAGAAGCGTTTGCCAGATAAACGTTAGAACTTTGAGTAATAGTAATGTATCTAGATTTTAGTCGTTTGATCTGTAAATATCAAATGCTAGAAGCATCCAGTGCCAAAGCGGTTCATTCACATCTATCGACAACATCGTCACCTGTGCCAAACGCGACACTTTACACTAGCCAAGTATCCGTCGACAACTTCCACAAATTACACTTTGCATGCAACATGGATTCCAACCAAAATCTATAGCCTGTCCGAAATTAGAAAACATTGCCCTCGGCAGAGCTAACTAAAGCGCTATTCGTATTACAAAACTCAAAATTAATGTCCCTGATCTAAAGCACGCCATCATAAGATTTTTTATGACTTCCTGTTAATCTACCTCCACTAAATATTCCCCTTTTTTTTTTTTTTTTTTTTTTTTTTTTTTTTTTTTTTTTTTTTTTTTTTTTTTTTTTTTTTTTTTTTTTGTTTTACGACTGGAAAATGCATTACGCACCGTACCTCCCGCCCGGGGGGACGAGAGGCGTGTGTGGGACTCCCCCTTTCGGGTATACCCACTAAAAACCAGTCGATGTCCTTCGAAGGCGCCATAGTGCCGGGGCTGCGGGATACGTTAGTCATCTCACAGATCAGCCCCGGCGGCGACGGCCCGCGTTAAACTCGCGGGACCTCCTTCCTACTTGACGGGGAGGTTGAACCTCCCCCGTCCGTCTTGAGAAGGTGCGCCGGACATGGCGCGCGCCTTCTTGGGAGACCATTTTGCGGACGGCGGATTCCCCCGAATCCACCGCCCTAGGTCTCCTTTAGGTTGGGAGCTGGTGAGGCCGTGACCTCCTCCAGACTCCCCGCCCCTAATGGGTCATTGGCTCAGCGCCACCCCCCCTTCTCACCTTTTTGGAAGGCCCTTTACACGCCTTCCCCCCAACCTTGTGGTTGGCCGGCCGGTTTGCCGCAGCACACACTGAGCAGTGTGGCTCGGCCGTACAAGCTGCGGACTTGTGTCCCGCCTGGCCACAGCGGTAGCAGTCGCCGCTCCGGTCGACTGCTGAGGAGCAGTTGCACCCCACGTGCCCCTGCTCGTGGCACCGGTAACACAACCTCGGCCTAGGCTCTAAGAGCCTTGTTTGGGCCGAGGTCCACCCCACCAGCAGCCTGCCTTCGCAGGCTTTTTTGGCCGCAGCGATCGGGCACTGCGCCACCAACGTCCCAAGCCCCGATGGGCTGCGTCTAATGACGCCCACCTTTAGTGCGTCCACAGGACACTCGCCCTTCTTCGCCAGAGCGAGGGCGACATCTGCTTCAGTGATGGAATCGTCCAGACCCGAAATGTGTATCCCTACACATTTCGTGGGTCTGGACACCTTCACGATGTCGCTCCCCACTGCCTCCCTGATCTTCAAGGCAAAAACGTCTGCCTTCGGGCCACTCTGCGCTCCTGGGACCTCCAAAATGAAGGCCCCAGTGGCCGCCTTTCTACACTTAATGCCACCGTCAATGCCCAGGTCCGCAAGGTTAATGTTTTTCCTTGCCTGAGCAATGACGGAGGCATAAGTGACCCCCTTCTCTTTTGCTGAAGGAAGCATGGTGAGGACCACTGCGGCAGATCTTGGAGCACGCAGCGTCCTCTTTCGCTTCTTCTGCAATTTCCCTTTTTTAGGGGCCGTCTCCGGCGCCACAGCTACTACTGCTGAAGCTGCCTTTTGCACCTTGTGTTTCTTCTTTTTGGCCACCGTGACCCACCCCTCAGATGAAGGCGGTTGGGTTGGTGGCGGCTGGCTTTGTGGTGGCGGTTTAGAAACCACCGGAGGTGTGGCAATTACTGCCGGCTTTTTGGCAGCAGCCTCTGCGGCCGCCAGTTTCTCCTGCCTTTCTCGTCTGACCCTGTCGATGATGCTCTGCCTAGTGACAGGCATCACCGAAGGGGCGGGCTCTTCTCCTTTTTTATCTGCTGCTAAAGGTGGTCGCAGACGCGGCTCCGGCAGAAGCCGATTCTCAATACCAGCCAGTCTAGCATCGAGCATTGTACTAAACTGCTCAATGCTAGACCGGGATACCTCCTCCAGTAACCCCTTAATATCCAGCCCCGATGGAGCCGACCTCAACTTTTCCAGCTCTTTTTGGAGCTCCTCAACTTTTTTAGTCAGACGAGAGTTTGCCGACTTCAATTTTTTCATCTCGTCGTCTGACTCAGTCTTTTTAAGACCCTTGACCTTTGATCTTTTGGCCGGCCCATCCCGCAAACTCGTGTCGACGAGTTTTCGGATGGTGCGCTTCCTGCGCGGCCGGCCAGATTCGTCGTACTCCGTGTCATCTGACATAAGGAGATCAGTGTCGCATCCTGTAAGGGTGCTCTCCTCCGACTCGGATTCAACACACAGATGCGACAATGGAATGCGTGTATGCTTCTTTGCGTCCAGCGAACGCCGGGTCTCGTCAATGACCCGAGAAATCGGGCTAATAAAAGCCTCTGCGGGCAACTCCTTGGCCTTCGCCACACCTTTCGGCTTGGACTTGGGTTGGCCCTGAGAAGGGCCTTTCGACGTCCCAGGGGACGTGGGGGATGTCGTAGACATTACAACTTGAGGTTACAATATGTGTCACACAGTATCGTTTTGGATGTTTGGTCACCTCACCTACTGGCCACTGCGTTACCGCGCACCAAGTAGGGAGGGTCCAGGGCAGACGACGGGGACGTAATCACAAAACACTGTGGGACCTGCCCCACTAAATATTCCCCTAGTCGTTCCCAATCAATATCTTACATCAATAACCGTAAATTCAATCAAACGTGTGTGTCTACCCTCGTTTGTGAGAAACTAAGGTATCTACGTACAAAAAACTTTAATGGATTTTGCTGATCGATCGCAGTTAGAAAATGTCAGTCGGTATATGCGGGCACCGGTATATTTTTGGACTCGTCTATTTTAGCTAGAAGGTGTGTTAACTGTTGGGGCGATTTACACCTGGACTTACTAATGACTCAATATTTTGTTTGGCAACAGCCTAATGAAATTAATTTGCTAAACATCTTGATTTCATTCTAAAAGAAAACTGTATGAATTATAATCATTGCGTGAAAAAAAACATTACAGTAATCTTACAATCTAAAGTTTAAGATTAGTTTGGGATACGTCCTTTAAAAGCGAGCTGGTATTATTGCTACATTCGGACTAAGTAAGTAAGCCACCTATTCTCGGCGGCAGTAAAATGAAACCGTTACATGGTCCACCACAACAGAGGTTCATAGTCGCTAGAATTTAACGGCTGTTTCCACCAGGATTACTCCACAATAACAGTTTCAAGCTCATTCATGCTGTAGAGTTTGCAATTGCATTTTAAATTTACTAAAAAAATTACAACTACAAAAGTTTTTGTCATTGAAATTTGATAGTGTGTTGTTAAATAAACCATGACATAGACATACATTTATTCATTAAGTAAAGGCACATCTGATACTCGTGGAACAAAACGAAGCTCTCTCTATAATTCGTCTAATCCCATATGATTTACATACGTTACATATCACACAATGAAGCCATTAAAGCCGCAGCTGTATTAATACAATAATGAAACAAGCGATTATATATCCTAGTACAAACCAACGTCACAGGACGACAAATATTACAGTATATGTAAAATAAAGATTTCGTAGGATCAAAGTACCGCCAAACCGAAATCATAAACTTCCTCAAGTCTAACTAGCCAGTCATTAAGATGACGAAGATTATGAAATTACACGAACATGTGGAATTCATACAGCATGTACGTGCAATGATCGTAATATAACAAACAAAGGGTTATAAAATATTGTGGGAATAACTCCAGAGTCCAGTAGAAAGTAATTGCTGGAATTAATTGACGGACATAAAGGATTTACCTCCCCGTCCCCCGCGACCCCGACCGCTCTTTGTTACATCGGTTTCTAAGTCTCTTTTAATAACCCTTCCTTTTCTGACGTGGATATGAGCAACGATGGTAATATGGAGGCTTTTCCATATACGTCAATCAAAATTTTGCGACTCATTTTCGACATCGAAACGAATACAAGGGTTGACACAAGATCACAGATGATCAAGACCCTTAATGGACACCACTCAACTTCCCTGACATAAATGGTAATGCCAAGTAAAAGGGGCATTGGATGAAATTTAATGGAAAGTAAAATAGTATTAGAGTAAGTATGGACGACAGTTAAGAGGATACTGCGTCCATCCCGCGCTAAGAGCGGGATATCCGACGTTGCAAATAATATTATTTACTGAAAGTCGGCGTTCGAGAGCACAGCCGGGGTATAAGTTGTCGTATTATCCGGATAATCTCCGACAAGTTGCTCGACTGTTTGCACCGTGTAGTTTTATACCTCCCTCAGCTATCGAGCTTGCAGATCTGAATCCTTAAACGGTGCACAATAGGAACAACATACTCTCGCATTCACGACATCATATATACCGAGGCTCAACTCCAAATCACAAAACGAGAAAAGGTGTGAATGTGGCTTAAACACAATTCCGTGCTATTTAACATATGATACGCTGAACAAAACAACTGTTAAACAAAACTTTTAAAGATAAACGCACTCATGAATTTACAGCGTGTTTCATACGATGCTCATTGTTCGGACGTTACAGCTCGTCGATCGATGTTGTAGCCTTTATTTTATACCACTATTCGATTCGGTATGACTGAAAATAGCTTTTGAAATGGAAGTACTTACATTTATATAAATCGTTTAAATGTTAGAGGTTATGAAGTGCCAATTAGTTAGTTAACAAAGATAAAATAAGCCGACAGTTTTGCGTTGATTTGAAAGGATAAAGATAAGATTATGTTCTCAATTAACATTTTGGGGCTAAAGAGACCGATATAATTAGTGTGTTTATATTCTGTTTAAGACCTTGTTTTGCTACCGTAGTATCAAATTACTTATGTAGTTCGTAATGAATACAAATATTTCAATAAAACAGTAGCTTGTCTGTGCTCTAGAAATTCGTTAATGAATCCGAGATATTGAATCAATGTTTAATTGTTATTTAGGAACTGTCCTCGCTGACAATATAATATTTCAATTTAAATAAAGAGGTCAGTCCCGCCTTACCGGCTCTTTGTTAAATTCATTTAGTTAGAGCACTTCGTTTGGAATTTTGTCTTACGTTCATTAACATTAATTTACCCATTAGTATCTTATTTCTTAGTTTATTGAGTAACTAAATAAAAAAGAAAGAAATCAAAATTATGAATACGTTATATCATTTGTTAGGAAATCTTAGTTTTTATTTAGTCCAACATGCATACGCTTTTAAGCCAATGAACAATGGGATACAGGGTTATTTGTATAGCTACAGCGAACAATGATTGATCTTTTTTGCGCACGCTGTATAAAGGTTTGCGTGACCAAAGCTGTCCGTTCTACAATGGACAGGAGACCGCCTCTGTAATGACTGCTGCTGGCGTTTCCTCATAGTAATTAATTCATTTTGTGTTTACGACGCAACCACAATATACCCACCCCGTGCCCTCACAATTTTAAATCGATCCAAATATTATGATAAAAATATATTATTACACGATAATTGCGGTTATAAACGGCAGGATAAAACCGGTTTTTATTAGTTGTTTTATGTTGGCAATGTTGGCAGTGCACGCGCGACACTAGGACGGAAAGCACCCTTGAGATTGTATCGAGGGTTGATAAGCGACATTGTTTGCGGGGGAGGTTTTATTGCTTTTATTAAGACGGAACGCATTTATTTATTTGATACTATTTTAATCACACAGTATAGGATGATAAGAAAGAACAGCACAACGAAGGGAAACGACAAGATAACAACAGGGATACATTGGATGTCCTTGGGCTTTGACCAGGGTCAAATAGTAGAAAAATATATATCTATTATATATATAATTAAAGAATTAGGAAAAAACAACCTTATTCATTATTATAATAGCACCAGGCATATAGGTAGTTTTTTGAGTGGTAGAGTCTAGCTGTAGGCTCTGTCTGCAGCGATTGCTGGGCTGACTCGACCGGTGAAATACCACCGTCGCACAGGAAACCGACGTGAAGTAGGAACGATGTTCCTGCGTTTCGTTCGGTGAGTGCGGTATCCGGTGCCCAATTTTATTTATTTATTTATATATTTTCTTAAAGGTCAGCAACACCCCCCAACACCTACAGTGTTGAGGGTAGTCATGGGCGGCGGTGATCACTTACCATCAGGTGACCCGCATGCTCGTTTGCTACCTATACTACATTAAAAAAAAAAAAAAAAACCAGGCATTGCGTTGGCAGTAAAATAAGGTAATTCGTATGCATATCCAAATGGCTTCCGAGTTTGCATGTTGATGTATAGAACAGCGACGTCGGCGCATCTTAACAATTCAACGGATGTGTTAACACGTGACAGCATTTAAAATTTTGTCGTCAACCAAGCAAGAGTGTTAAGTGCCCAAAAATGACTACGTGTAGATTAGTATCCCAAGTTTCGGTAAAATTTTATTACCTATAAGAGATTTTTGTCACCCAACTTTCTAAGAATCGCTGTCTACTAGTAAATCTTTTGGTTTTATTTGTATTTTATCATATAGGTAGTCAATTAGGTTCTCACAACTAGTGCCGTATGTGTGGAGCAGGAACTTCTTCCGATTATTATTTACTAGTGGCTGCCCGCGACTCCGTTCGCGTGGAAGTCGGTTTCCCGTGGAAATGAGAAGTTTTCCCGCGGTAAAAAGTACCCTATGTGTTATTCTGATGTATAAATTGTAAAGTTTCATCCAAATCCGTAATTTTTACACTTACTTTCTTTGGTTAGTAAGTAACAAGCAAATAGTAAAGCATTAGCAATAAAATATAACAAATACCAGAGTGTCATTGATACTTCTCGCGGCTCAGTGCTTCGAGAATCCGTGGCAATACATCAATAGGACAATGTGCCAACATTCCTGCCCGACGACGGAAATCCAAATTAGCTGTGAAAAATACCTCGCGACAATATTTATAGCGCCAAACTCGCATTAGAATTCAGAATTCCAATTTACAATTTGAATTTCACGTCCAATTGGAGACCGCGTGTTCAAAACTTCCGATTCTAAGTCTAACGGTCGTTTCGTTTCCATCAGATGTGCGATAAGCCTACAATTTACTAGTTTCAAAAATAGAATCTTCAACTTTAAGGTATTTTCAAATATGTCATTATAGATTAATATCTTCAGGGACGATGTTCAATCAATTTGAAACAGTTATTCAAACAACGAAGAAAATTTCACTCGGTCCAAACTTATCTAGTCCGTTGATGTGGAAATTTCATTGTTATTTCTCCTTTTGTGATTTTGTAAAGGCCAAGGGCAAAGGTCTCAGTTGGGAACGGGAAAATCAACTTTAGTAGTCGCGACTTCCGAATTGTAACTATGAACCAAATCTATAGAAAGGGACCAATCATCCCAAAGGGTCATTTCAAAGAATAGGATATTTGTTAAATTTATGTATAAAACGGACACAATAGCGCATTCATATTTACATTAACTTTGAATGCGAGTTACATAAACTATCATTCGGGTTTTCTATTATCATATATAAATAAGCTAACTCAAGTTAGATTACTCGTATTAGTAAAATTCCTTAAATCTTTTTGTCTGTCTGAAGAATAGATTTAAATTTCTTACAAAAAGTTAATTTTAATAATAAAGATCCAATGTTTCATTCCGAAATCCAAAATAAGTAGGCACTTATGTAATAACGCAAAACTTGGCAAATATTTCACAATGTTACCGCTGTAACACCACTTTGAGTGTTAACTTCGTAGCGTTAAATGAAAAGCGACTCAAGAAAAACACAACCCCTTGAGTCGTTCGTAAATTTTTAATTTTCTGCTCGTTGAGCAAACATCATAAACAGTGTTTAAGTAAAAAATCCGATTAAAATGCGAATTAGGACGGTCGTTGGCAGCGCGGGCACGGACCCTTCGGAGCGTAAAAAATAAGATTTGTTTTTTTATTCGTTACTTCCTTTTATAATTGAGATGTAAACACGTTTCAGAAAAATCGTGATCGTAACTTAAGCTTTGTTGAGTTCGTGCATTTCAATTGTTTACTTTTTATTGATCTACTATGATTTTAAATAAAAAGGGTCCGTTGACTGGTCACTGGCTGTGCTGACGCTTACGCTGTCATCGTTAAATTAAACATGTGACACAAATCAATATTTGAATAATAATGGACATGTAAATGAAACACGGAAGCGAATCGGTCCTACAGAAAAATGTGTTACCATTTCTAAACCTCTACATTTTGTACAAAATGACCCAGCAGCGAATTGTGTTGATGTCGGGAATCCCTTTGTCCGCATGTCGCACGCGCCGCTCATTGCGATCTATTGCTGTTCCATCTAAGCCCTTCCTACTAACACGAAATTAGATTCTTCCGGTATTGACTTGCAAACTGATTGATTAATTCATTCGGCCCAAATCTTGTTAATTCAAGCCGTGAAGCTTTTGTTCCCATCGGCAATATTAATAAATTCCCCGTTGGGATTGGACGGACAGAAACAATGTGTTACAGTATTGTGTCCCGTTATTGCGATCCTTATCTCGGTAACTCTTTGTTTAGTAGCTCATGGCTATGTAGGGAAAATGTACATAATACACTGTCAATATTATACCTGTATGGTTGTATGCGTAGGTAAATCCAACCCCTGTTGACAATGTAAGGTTACCTTGGAGGCACGTAATCACGCATGCCTTGACGACATCAAAGCGGGTGCCTAAGAGCCCTTTGAAGAGATTTTCACTTAGAAAACTACCCATTAAATCCTTAAAAATCAAGCCTGCAGTCGTGCTTTGACTTGTGAAATGCAGCCAACTTTTCTCCCACTGACTATTAAAAGACCATAACTCGCCGTTATTTTTCAGATTTTTGCTCAAGTAAAACTCTCGATAAGCCTTTTTTGTTTTTTTTTGCACTTGAAAGCTCATTATGGTAACCGACACACTGTAACCGAGGAGACTTAGAAACTCGCAAGGCCTTCAACTGTAAACTAACGCAATAACATTACTTGGCTTTCCTAGCTTATGCATCAAAGAGAAGTTTATCTATGTACAGTTGAACGAACATAGGTCTCGGCTTACGGCCGAAACCAATATCTTACCATAGTTTTTGAAAAGTCGTCACTATTAGTTATTCAGTGACGTTTGATGTAACTGTTACTGCCGTCCCAATATTAACTTTTGCTCCATGAAGCCATTAGTTTTTGATTACCGATGCTTGCATATTGTACCCTTAAAACTAAACGCTTTTGAAAAAAAAATACATTGTACCCTTAATTATTACTTAGATATACTAATTTGACTTCACAGTCCTTAAACTAATGTAGTTAAAATTGATATAATATTGTATTTTTAATGTATATTCTCTTTAAATAGATTTTGCAAACATTGCCGATACGAAGTAACGAAACGTATTTTTTACATGTGTCAGCCTACGTCTCTATCTACAGAGTACTTCATGTATATAATATCATATAACTGTAATGAGCTAACAGCTTAAAAAAACGCCCTCTATACTTTTTATCTTTAATGTAATTGTTTATTCAAAAGGCAGGTATTCGTAAACGTACGAAACCTATGAGCTAATGCTTATAAGTAAGCGCTTACTCTTAATATTTGTAAAAAAAGCATCCAAATGCTAGAAGAGACTAACATAATGATGAAATACAATTGATTAAAGCGACCTCTTCGAAAGTTGTTTGTACCCTTAGAACAATTTGAATTTTCCATTATCAATATAACGTAGTTTCTACGTAGGTACTTACGTAGTTTTGACATTTGTCAGGTTCCAATTTGTTTATGTAAATAAACCCAAAAAAATAAATCTTTAAAAACACATTTTACTGCCACAAAATATCTGAAATACTGTTTTCCTGATGGAATTAATATCTAAACATGAAGTCTTAACATGTAAATCAATAAATGCCACTCGTAATAAATTAAAAGAGGAAGATGCTTGGAAATCAATTTCGCAGAAATTCAGTGCCGTTAAAGTTAAAAATCATCGTTCTGATCAACTACGTCTTAGATGAAGTAATTTAAAAAAGGCGGCAAGGAAGTGCAGTGCTTTAATAAGGCAAAACAGTTTAAAGGTTTGTAATTCTATTGTATATTTCTCCATATGACCTGAGCTTCTAGGTTATAAAGTAACGAGTATAAACCCACAAACTACGAGTATAAAATGAAAAATGCGAAAGAAACACTGTGTGTTTGTGTGCCTGTCTGTTACGTTTTCAGAACTGCTGAACCAATTTTAATGAAAGCACTTGTTTAGATTGCTGTCTTTTAAAAAAAAGTTTCGAAGTCAAAATGCAGCTGTTTACAGGTATAAGCTAGATGTTTTTATTTGCAGATTGAAGGTGGTGTTGCCTTAACTCCCTTGACCAGTTAGGTACTACATGTACCTACTGGGTTGACTACACACTATGGTGGTGATAGCCAAGACATATCAGAGATAGTGAAATCATCTGTTGCCCCACAAATGTCAAGGTGTGGTAAAAGAAAAAGATATTTTAATAATGGCTCCAATACTGTATAAAAATTTATAATAAATATTTTAAAATATGATATTTTGTTTTTAATTTTTACCAATACCTACCTATGTTATCTTTCAAAATGGTTTCAGATAACGGTTGGATACAATAGATTTTGAATAATAAAACAAATTATCAGAATATTTTTTTATTTGCAGGTCTTAGTTTTAGTAGCAATATTTTAAACGAAAATTATCTGAAAAAAAATGTTTAACAAAAATCATAATAACATTTCATAAACCTTTATGTATGAGCTTGAATAATTATGTATCGAATTTTGTCTAGCTGCATGATGTTGGTTACCCATATCTTCGGCAAGTATAGGGATAGTATCTTCTGCCTCTTATGGCTCTATTGTCTTGTTAATCTGAAAATTAAATAAACCTTTATTCGTGATTCACAGTCAGTACGTAGTTAATACAATAACAGTTTTAAAGAGATTGGCAGGTAAATATAACCATATAAACCCAACTTACAGTCATTGGCACGTGTGGGCAGTCAATTACACCGAGAACTTTAGGAAAACGTACCATGCTGTAGAATCCTTGCTGGGCTTTGTCCCGTACGTTGACGTCGTCCGGATACAAGCCGAAGTAGTAGTAGTGTAGTAGCCACAGATACCAGCATTGTGCCCAATGCATAAAGTCGCAGAGTGAGCATCAATTGGTGAAGTGGTTCCTTGAATGTTTTGTACATATCAGTATATTTATAAAAACATAAACCTTTCAACATTTTTTTAACAGAATCCTTATTTAAAAGGAACCAATTAAGCAGTTACGAATTTAGCTAATTAATGTTGCTTACCGGGAGGACAACACCTTCAGAGATGGTGATATTTTCATTAGGATTTCTTCGGTACATGTTTTTTTAAATCATAATCGGGTTGTAAATTCAAAGTCTGATTAAAAATATAATTAAATAATTTGTTCGACTATTTATTTTGCGTTCAAACAGTTTTTTATCACTTTCGTCAATAAACAATTCTGTTTACATTTTTATTTTAAGGTTATATTAGCTCTTTTACCATTAGTTTATCGCCCAATTTTGAAAGATAGCAATGTCATAACAAATAGTTGCAGAAAATAGATAAAGAAGACTAATAGTTATTTATTGATACGCTCAAACATTTTTTTCTATGCATTTGACAAACTATGGTAAACTCATTGGTAGATCAAGCAAATGGTTAGTAATCGCCCTTTACCAGAGTTTATTGGGACGCAAAATCATAGGTAATGTTACTAATAGTTACAGAAATGACAAGGCGTCAAAGGTTAGTAGGTTATTGGTTTCGGCGGTAAATTGCTTTTGAAGTGTGAAAAACCATGTGTAGTTTTAAACATTTCAAGTAAAACATAAAGAGGTAACTTTCTTGATTTAGACCTCGGTATTGATGCGCGAGTGTACTTAACCCGTTGTCAATAAACATTTAACATCCCATTCCATTAAGGCAGATCGTAAAAGTTGAACAGGAGAAGACATTTGCATGAAGCGAGCTGGATGAATTCCACTGGTCTATTCACACTCGACGACGAGCGACGGAAACGTGAGGCGTGACGTCTGTCGTCTGAATGTTCCTAAGACGTGACATGGTCGTCTAATACCGACCCGGCTGCGAGTACATCATCCTTCACAAAATACACGACATTGAGACGTGGCAGGACGTGCCCGGTGGTCTAGCATAGGAAATGCACATTCCGAAAAAACAACCAAGATACGTGCCCGATAACTGCGGACGCCTTTTTAGCTCCTGTTTATGAGACGGGTTATCGTCGCCCCATCTTTACCTTTGCAGAAACGTACAAGAAAAAGCAATTCCGGGGAAACGCCGAAAAAATTTAAAGTATTTTCTTGAGTACGTGATTAAGAATACAGAAAGCAATGAAGAGATCTGAGTAAATAATGTTCCCAGAGAAACTCTAACCGCGTTACCAATATCCGTTTGTGGATGAATCCGGGATGAGATTAAATTTGAGCAATCCCAGGATTAATCTCGGCGTGGGCGAGTCGTGTCTGTAAACAGACTCCCAAATCTAATATGTTCGCATAATAATGTCGTTTCTTGTATTGCGTTTATTAAGTCGCCGGTTTTGCTTCATGAATAAATCAACCGTGAACACAGATATGTAATAACTACACGAATAACAATCGTTTAATATTTCCGACATTGTATTCAAAGTTAAGACTAACAAAGGTATACAATTTAAGTTCTATCAGTTTACAGTATCACACATAAGATCCCAACACATTAAGATCCCGTATCGCACAATGGAACGCCGTTTCTATTTCGTCGATGGCCGTTCAAATACTTGTATCGAGATATAAGATAAACAATCGAAAATCGGTAGCATAATATTTGAGCTATTAACTCGATAGTGGGTGTTGGATAATTGATATTTCCCCGTTGACCATAATGACAAAAATACCAATATACAGAGGCTGTCGTGGGAATACATTGGTAGCATATGGTATGGTATAAATTATTTATATCATTAGTATCGGTTGCGGTAGACAGATGGAGTTAATTTCTTGTGTAACTAGCCGAGTTCAGTGATATAAAAACCGATACTTATTGGACGTGCTCAAGTGTACGCGTAACAAAATTTTATTGAATTCGAACACGATACGCGGCGTAGAAAATAATGTATTACATACTTTACACCCTGTATAACTTTTATGATCCTTTTATGTTTCTTTAAGGCAACATAAAGAATTTGTAGATTTCACTTTTATAACGTTCAATTGAAATAAAGAACTGCGACAGGTAAACTATTCTTAGTTTAATAATACGTATAATTTAGTATACCTACATCTAAAGAATTTTATAAAAATATGTCAATTTTGTTTGTATCTTTAAAAACTAGTATGAACAGGATTTTTCCCTCATTAATTCTGCTTCATACTAAAAATATTATTTTATAAAACAGATTTATCAAAGGAATAAAATGTCAAAGGCTTTTAATGAAAAAGAGCCAAGAGCTTTTTAAAGCTTAAAGCACCACAAAATCCCTACAAAATATGAAATAAAAATTTCCGTTACAAATATTGTATTTACAAGGTTCGGTATTATGCAGAATACTGTTAAATAACCGGACTATAAACAATCAGACAAGTCAGGTAGAGAAAGTGATTTCTATATGTTGTGTCTCGTTTTATTCTTATATTGTTATCTCTGTCATCACTAGTAACCGTAATGTACACACGACGCTGTGTGAAATCAATCTAATCAATCAATATTGATTGATTACTTAATTACCCGGCGGACAACGTTAATTGTTACCCGCAGGACTCGGACTGAGATAGCTACACAAGTAGTCTGAGGTCATACGATACAAATTAACAAAACATCGCTAAGTGGAAACCATTTTTGCTTTACCATTAACTAATTTTAGATTTATGAAAGAGATTGGGCGAATTTATGAAGGTAGGTCTCTAAAATTTGTAGAGATATAAATACAAATGATTACAGAAAATGTTTTGTAACCAAAAAAGTAATAACATGGGGTTATGATTCTATTTTGTCCAACTTTACCAACTCATTAGAAGGAAACATTTCTATAATGTTTCATATTTCAATAGAAAAACGGAAGATATGTACTAATTTGTACAAATGCTTCAGAATTGCAAAATTCCATACCTAACACGCAAACGTTTGGATTTTTAGCCAAGTACGAGGCCATTTATCAAATGTGGGTTCCACCCATCAATCGTAGTACGATGGAACTCCTCCTCTGCCTTAATACACTGCCATAATGAAACAAAAAGCGGTTTACATAGTAAAAGTGACTCGAACAAAAGGCTAAGTACGGTCCAGCTTTTCTAAAGAATTATCCGGATTTGTCATAATAAGCACCGGTCCCCAAACAATGAGCAGTCTCCTGCCCCCGCAGGAAACATTACCCCGAATTATGTGTTTCCAAGTGGACGAAATTGTCCTTTCTTAAAAAACGCTTCGCAGACCAAAATCCGCACTCGACTAATGCTAACTGCGCAAATTACTTTTTCGATGACACGATTCTTTCTCAAAATGGCAGCTGTAATTAACGAGACAAGGTCAATTATATTAAATCAAACGAGGTGAAAAAGAAAGGAGACGAAAAAAATCGGAAAAGTTTTAACGTTTGTTGAAGGGTACTTATATCGAGTGCGAGCAATTACCGAGTTCAATAATTGTTTAATTTTAAAGAGGAGATATGTGAAATTAATTTATATATTCAACGGGCTCAATTTATTCTAGTGTGGTAGTTTAGTCAGAGTTTACCTCCGGCTATTTCTGTCTAAACGCGGTGCAGTTAACACAAATAATTGCAAGTGTTAGCTGGTCTAACTAAACGAACTAAACGCCTCTTTGTACTCGCACGTGCATACCAACTACTACTTGCTAATGCAATGATATTGTCGCAATTAATAAAGAACAGAGTCAACGCGCTATAAATACTATTTGGGTTGCCACTGAAATAGCTTAGAATAAATTAAAACAATACAATAAAGTTGGGTGGAAAACAGTTTCAGCAGCCGGAATATTCATAAACCACAAATCGATTGTGACAGTCGTTGCCCGTCTGCGTCCTCATAAGTATTTCCACAATCGGATAATAAATGCTGAGGGTACAAAACATATGAGAGTATACTAAACTGCATACTTCAACAGTTTAAATAGGAACAGCAAAGAAAAACTTAACATTCAAAACAGCGACACTTTCATCCACTATTTCATAGAAAATTGCTCTCTCCTCCAATTCCCTGGGAAGTTATACCGTCGCTGTTTTACGGTACGAGAAAACGGTTTGTCTTTATCTGAATCTCAATGGCCCTTGCGACGTATGAGGGGCAAGGGTCTCGCAGACGGCGATGACGCGTGCAAAGTGCACACATTACTCAGACCAGGGACGCCTCTTTTCCAGTGTCGGGCTTCAACACTACACCCAGGGGAGATACACCATACACACACACATTCAACACTTTCACAAATACACACGTTTATTTTATCTATTATTGAAACAACAACTTTCTACAATGTTTATAGTTACGTCAAAGCTGTAAAATCTCTACGTTTATCTGAAACGAGGATACAACAAAGACAGCAATGTGCACTCAGTAGTTTTAGGCCCGCACTTAAAACTAACAATGCTTCAAACTGTTGTGCTACCAAACAAATAATAAACATTCATTGCTTTAAAAGTGATAGGGCTGCTACTTTATACGAATAAATTATGCTACCAAAATAGTGACCTGTCACAAAACAGTGACTGGGGAATAAAACACAGTAACAGTGACGAGTCATAAATTCGTACAAGCAGCCGAGGACGCGAAAGGGATTAATTTATACACGCACAAATTACACGAGCCGCAGCCGTGACACTCCAAAAAAAGAGTAACAACAAACGCAATAAACCGAACACGATATGCAATAAATAAAGTTCCAACAATCCAAAATTGCGAACAGACATCAACACGGTTTTACAAACTGGTGACATCATTTGGTGCGGCATTAAATTAACGGGTATGTGGGGAATCCGCAGCGTCTGTTGGCCGGTGGCAGCCCTGCGTCAGCGAGGAGGCACGCGCAACGTGCGGATGGCAGCTCAGACGGACCTACCTAACCAAACAATTAGATCATTGCCTCTACTCTACACCATTTAACCACTGTTTCACTTAAATATTATACATAAATATTCAAAAGCATTATTGAATTACACTCAACACGCGACGACAATAAATTACGCACTAACATCACGACTCGGAGTAAAACGAAAACTTTTTATTTCCTTACCATACTTACCAGCAGAATTTCCACGAGAAGGCGAAAAAAAGTTCCGAAGCTATCACGCTCTATCGAGCCAATCCGTTTTTATTGTGTACCGAAATGAACAGTGTCACAAATTGATTTACTCGATTTGCCGTTCGTATTGGAACACCAATATATCAGATCCCAGAGAAGTATCGAGGATTTAATTATCGGAGACCCGCGGCAGTTAATTTACGTCTATTGAGGGATTTAGTAATTGAACAGATGTTTCTAAATCGATATAACTACCATCGATGTTCAAACTTAAGAACGGAATAAACTATCTCTTGATTTGTCAATAAGAACAGCTATCACGTGCAAACGTTCATAATTCAAAGCCCAGCTTTGTAATTCAATCAACCGGCACTCTCAACGATCATAATAAAGAGGCGGTAATTTATAAATGCGAAATGAATTGATATGATAAACGAGGTAATTCAAGTTTCATTCAACCGCGAATGAAACCGCCACTGAATACCTATTTGAATGAATGGAATATATCATTCATCAAAAAAGTGCAAAATGAGCCGATTGTATGAACTAGAATGACACACTGTTGAAATCTTGATTGAAGCTCAGATCGTAAATTTCAACAAGTATTAGATCGACGAACGAAATTGTGGTGGACAATAGAAAGTAGTAAAATACAAGATGGTTCCTATTTCGTTTCTGTTGTAGAACACAATAATATTATAGTTCTGTCGATGATGCGGGTCTTTTATAACAAATCTAATAGTACATTCAAAAAGCTATAATAAATTTGTCAGCGCGATTGATGGTTTAAAGCGCTCGTTATCAGAATATTTTAATGATCGACAAATCTGTATTAGTCCGTTTCCAATGTTAATCTCATTACCATTAAAACGAATAAAACTTCCGTTTTGAGGGAAGTTTTAATACAAAAAAAGTAAAAGCAATATATTTGGCTTAAATGTATTGTACAGTTTAAAAGATAGTAATGTGAAAAGTGTGTTGCGCTAATCTTATCTTGGCCTTCCTCTGTTTGTAGTCAATATATTTTTTCGGTCGGTAATCGCGTGGCTGGTCGGCTTACAGCACAAAGGGTGGAATGGTTAGTAGATCCTTATTGTTTGCGATTTATTCGAAAGTTGGCGTTGCACGAGTAGATTTATATCAGTAGTTCGGGGGCTAGCACACGCGAGCTTGGCTGGAGGCAATTCTACTTCACAGGCAACCACTGGCTCGTCGCATTGCAATGAACTGGTCACTATTAACCTAGCTATTTCCATTTACCAAGCCACTGTAAATGGAAATAAGGGTTAATTCATGACTATAGGGCCGCGTTGTCACACTCGTGCATTTGAATTGTCGCTCGTAAATTGCTTCCATTTGGTTATTGTTTTCACAGCAATTTGTTGCGAAATGTGTTCTAGTGATGCCATTATATTTATTGCGTCGAAACGGATCGATTAAAAAAACAAGTGGGAGGGTGTGCAGATTGTCCTTTTAAATATGGGAAATGGCAGACAATAAGAATCAGTCCCACGCAGTGATGGCGCATCATTCACAGCTAATTGATATCCCTGCGCCGGCGCCGCTAGACAATGCGTCAACGAGACCCGCTCGCTGCACAATTGATGCAATTGACGGCAATTTATTACCGCACCTTCCTTAGATGCCAAATCATGAAATACCGTGACGAATCGCTCTGGGGCCCCGACTATAACCCTCCGCCAGACCAATATATCGCACTGACAACGCGACACTATCGCCAACAACATCAAATTATGCAAAACCTTACGGTGAAAAAACAACACCGCGAAAGGCTCGCAAAAACATTTTAGGCAAAACGTCAAAAACGTTCTTCGCTGATATAGCGCACTAAAATAACAACAGCTTTTCTGCATAACATGCGGACAATTAAAAATTTTTATCGCAAGTACTCATCTCGCATGCAAATTGTGGACAGAAATAAATTTCGGTGGACGTTTAAAATATTTAAAAAAAAAGCTGATTTTCCGGGGCAAGAATAAACGTGTTGGTAAATTTTAGGCTCGTCAATCATCATAGTGGGTATAGACGAGTGTTGGGTATCGTTAGTTTTGGTTCTATATGCGACGCCTGCGCACACGGCACGCGACGCTGATTACACGCTCGATTATCTCCAGTAATTTAGCCGCCGAACTTCAAGATGTGTATTTAGAGATACACTCTAGCTGCCACTGTTACTCCGAAACAATTAACGACTTTGAGGATCATCATGCGTACTTCCATAGCTATATTTATACTTTATTTAATAATGTCGCGAAATCTGTCTTGATAAAAACGCTAAGGCAAAGGTCAAGTTTTTAATAAGCATTTTACTTGCCTTATCGGCTTACTGTTTGCAAAAGACCGGCTAAACCACGACTATATATAATAGGAACTCTTGTTTTATGGTTTACGCATTCAAAACGTCATTTAATTTAACCTCACGTAGGACATTAATTATTGCTGTAACAGACGCCAGTGTTACAGCGATTTCAAATAAATAAGTCTATCTGTCAGATCGTTGGCAAATTATTATGTTAAAGACGAGTCATGAATTACTAGCAATTATATTAAAATAAGTCTGCCTTAATTACCGTAAAAGTAATAATTAATTAAAACTTGATTAAGACATTTGATTTTGTTTATCTAAATTAAATTCTATGTGGTTTTTTTTTCTTTAATGTCATTGATCAACAGCATGATTATTTTAAGCTGTGTCGTTTTGTTTAACCGAATTTTGTTTAAAACGATTTACTGTATGACAGAATTGACAAAGAATATTAGATATTACTTTTAACGATTTGTAAACTAATCTATAGCTAGTAAATCATACACACTACAATATAAGATAAGATTCCGCAGTAATTAACATATCCCCCAGTTAACTGTGTGCCGTTAATTCGTACCCCAATGTCCCTGCAAACGGATCCGGAAGTGGAAAGGGACAAACTACACAAACTATTTAATTGAGTTAACAAAACATTGTTACAATACTAACTGCTGAGCACAGTGTCATTACATTTTGAACTGCCTGTTTATGGGGTGATAAGAACTATATTTCTATAGCAGTTGTTATTATTAGTAAACTTTTGGATGATCTTGAGTAGGTACCTAACAGTAAAGGAAAGGTTCATAGTTAGCGAAATCATATAAATTTTGGGAAATCAATACCATACCGCACTAGAGAACGTTAATCTGTTTTTTATTATAACATGTGTTTTGTTAAGGTTCGTGCATAAAAACTTTTTACCTCGTAATCGTGTACAGATTACCTTACGAACACTCTCGAACAATTTCCGCCAAGACGCTTGGAGCAGCAAAACATTAAACCCACTTTAAAAGTTCCACAGAAACCGTTTCAAGTTTAAAACGTACAAATTGCTTAATGCGGTCCGAGCCCTATTGGAAAACTACGATGAAATTAATAGCAAATAAATCCTTCAGTTGCCAAACGTTAATTCTGCACGAAGATAAATCCTAACTAATCGTAAAACTTCCGCTTCCGGCGGTTCCATTTCAACGTTGGCAACATTGGGGAGGTACACTATTTATTTTGCAAAAACCGTTTATAAATCCCCGTCGTTCAATACAGAGTTCACAATCAATCTTTCGATGGAATCATTAGTGTTTCAAACAAGAAATAAAGCACTATATAACTTCGAATACAGTTTGAAGGACAAAAATACATTTCGATGAAGCGTTTACAACGTTCCGGTACTAAGAACAAAAGCTCGAAAAGAGTTCTACAAAGAACATCGATAGATAGAGATACCGGGAAGTGAATCGTAGGAAACTTTCCGTTTCAGGTTATCGTCAATCAACGCGCGAACGTTTAGCCGCTAACAGGTCAATTGTGAAATGAAAAAAGAAAAAAAAAACAACCAATCGCAGACGCTAGTCGATTTTATAATCGGCCTGATTGGCGGACTCCAAATTCAAATTAGTTCATTTTCAGTGCATAGTTGCAATTAAAGTTCATCGACTTATAAAATTATTGATAACTCCTAGTCGTTTGTCATAAGTCGTTTAGATAAAATACACATATGACAGTGTATTTCTGCTGAGCATATTCTAAGCTTTCCTTCTATACTGACCTTATAGCTTGTATTGCAACTGTTATAAGCAATTAAGATAATTCCATTACATCTCAATTGTGTTTGAGTAAGCTCAATTGAGCCGATGATATAAAACGGATTAAGCCATAAACAACATAGTGCAGTCATCTTATACGTAACTTGACATTTTGTTAACATTTTTACGACCGCTGTCGTATATCCCCTTTACAACTGACTGACAATGTTTATCTAATTTATATTAGTGCCCCCCGAAAGTAACCTTATTCCATTTTTATCATTGTATCCTTATCGACAAACAAAGTCAAACCGTATCACTAGAACAAGATGATTTATAACTTCCTATCAAACAAACTCGTGTGGACACAAATTAGGTGAAATTTACAAGGCAATTTGAAGATTTTGTATAAAGGTTTGATATAATGTTAAAAGAGTATCTTTACTAATAAACCAGTATTATTATAAAGATATACAGTTTGTGTGGATTTAATTGGTTATCTCTTAATTCCATTGACTGATTTTGAAAATCTGTCAACAGAAGGAAACTTCGTTATAGTAGTTACAAATAAAACTCTCAAATAATCAACTAGCAATTTTCACGCGAGTGTGGCCGTGAGCAGAATAGTATATTTCAATACAAGTGTGGAAAGGCTGTCATTACAACGAGTCCCGACAAATGACAGGCGGGACGAGTTGCAATGACGGTTCCGCACGTGTACTGAACGACTATTTTTAATACAGTTGCGAAAAAATAAAGCAATTTAATAAAATATAAAATTAGTATCGTAAATGTCGAAATAACTCATTTTGAAAATGGCGACATTTTTTCTTCACCCATTTGGTGGGCAAAGGTTACTATGCCCATACAGCCAAGTCTTCAGTCGAATTTTTTTATTGATATGAAATGAAAGTGAAATTTAATGAGATAAAATGAAATAAAACCAACCATGCTAATTCAATCAAATCATTAAATCTGATATCGAAACAAACTAGTAGCTTTTTTAGAAATATAATATAACTACGCTACGTAAGTATTAACATGAATCATAAAAACTTTTGTTTTTTTTTTAGTAAAAACTTCATGGTTGGTTAATTTTTCTTTTTAATAGACATTATTTTGACAGTTGGGAAAGAGAACGCACGAGTGCGGGAAAGGTAAAAAAAAAGCACGCGTGTGTAATAGCCCACATCCCGAACGCTATACGTCCCTGCAATATGCCACTTTTTGAGCAACTGTATTAAAAAGGTAGTATCATATTTACTTTTTTCCATAGACTCCATAAGATATTATTAAACAAAAAAAATATCTTTTAATTCTCGTATAAAATTAAAAGGTACCGTACCAAGTCCCTGACCAAAACACACCAAAATTGATATAATTATAATTTAGAGGTTAATCAAACGAATCCCAAACCACAGCAATACATAAGTGACATACCACAGAACATGAAAGCCACTTTAACGACAAAATCACGAGTGTTCAAATTGCGAACTAAATTTAATTTACTCGATAGTATTTAGTGAAACATCCAATTAGAGCATTTAAAACTGGAATAATGTAAAAAAAATATATTTAGCAATCTGACGCTACGTTCATTAGCAACATTAAATTTTCTGCTCAGGATCATAGATATTCTATTTTATTTGCTAATAATACAATATTACTTAGCAAACTTTATATATTCAAATTAATGAAAGTTCAACAACGTAAAATACATTTACACATTCTTCAGAACTTAACTTACTTTAATTAATAATATATTCAAGTTAAACATTTCTTAAGCAAACAACTGGTAGGAAATTAAGTTAACTAAGTATCTACAACTAAGTTAATTAAACGTTAAGCCAAGTAACAATAATTGCTCAGTCGATCCACTTGATTAACTGAATTATATATACAGAAACTAATTTCGTAGATTATACGTTAACATTATGCGTAACTATGAAGTTAGATGTCATCGTTTATATTGACACTTCAAGCCGAAGCCGAAAGATAATTATTATATTAATTTTCTATTTATTGATGTTTTTTGGTTTGACATAACAATGACTCTTCTGATAATCGGAACTTAAATACAATTTACAACGCCAAGAAACAACAGCACATAGATCACTTTGACCCAGAAAAAATAACAGCTTCTTCAAGTTACTTAATAGCTTAAGTAAAGCTTTATCGGGTCTATGATTGCTAATAAGATATTAAACGTACCGACTTCGTACAAAGATAAAGGAGGCTTGTTATTTTAGCAATAACTAACAGAATGGTTCATCGTTTTGTATTAGTTTTCATCGACTGTTCAAAAATAAACTTTGTAACAAGATTCCGGGCAGCAAATAAAGGTTAAGAGTCATATAAAACTTGAAGATTGCCTCCTCCAATTACGTCACAAAATGGCTTCGCCTTTGGAAACACGGCGGCATTCATTACCGCCCACTTATCGGGCACAACTTATAATTTATTGAATCCGCTTCATAACACGGATATAATCTTATTAAAACCTGGATATTAAATCGCATTAAAAAGGAATAACATAACAACCTGTTTAACTTGTTACGGGTTTAACGAGACTTATTACGACCACATTAAAAGCTCATGATTTCATTAGCCTGATAATAAAGGTATATAAAAAACCGAGCCATAAACACCTAATGATATCTGGTAAAACGGAGCGTTTAAGAATTGGGAAGAACGACCTGGGGGGTCCAACCGGAACGCATCCTAAATTAATAGCTTACAAGTTATCTCTTACCGAACCACCTCAGCGTGAGAAAACACTAATGACGCCACTACACTGTGGTCCGATACTTCAGCAACGTTAAAGTATGATCAAAGCACTTTTAAAGTGACAATCCAAACAGACGATCGATAGTAAGTGATGGATACCGTAAGGCGGAAACTCAAGCGCATTAGCCATACTTTTTCGAACTCCAAACAGTTTGTCTTAAAAAAAACAAATTGACGGAACAGCAACTGTTTAAATTAAGAAACATTTGAAATCAGTTGTACGTAGAGCTGAGTATAAGACGGCTAAGCCAGCTTATTCGGAGGCAACACGTACAGCTTGGCACAAGGCTCCCCATAGCGCAAGGCTTAAGCCTATTATGCATAATAGAATTACGGTACAATGACATCCCCTGTCATCGTACACGTAAACCTTTCCCGTCGGAAACATCAATTTAATCATATTAAAAAGACTAGGGGTTCATCGCCCTCGGCTTTACTCTATTTGATCAAAAAGGGTGGTTTGAAAGTTTTGTTACAGTTTAGCAATAAAATATATTGAATTTGCAACTAAATTGTGTGGCATTTTCTTAACGATGTTTTGTATGAAGCAACTTGTAAAGTGTTGAAACAAAGTTTCAAAATGATTATCGTAGCGAAACGAACTACAAAATTGATAGCCCTTTGTGTTTATAAATAGAAAAGAACATACATCGATCAACCGTAATAGAATATTATATGTAAATATGACTATTATATTATTATTACAGGAAACGAGAAAGTATAATATAGTCGAACAAAATATGTAAAGAGATTTTTTAAATTTGTATTTTTTAACATGTTTATTATTTGCCTTTGTTGTTTGTGAAATATTGCCTTTTATGGCTGGTTTGTTGGCAAAGGGAAACGATAATGTCTTTATTCTAAAGTTAGAACAAGCCTATTTGTATGTAAAAAGATTCGAATAAAAAGCCAATGTGCTACGGACGACTGCTTTTAAAAATAATAACGAGAATAAAAGCTTTAAAACTTGTAGTAAAAATTAAAAATTGTAAATTATTATTACAACTTATGTTCTCATTATAAGCAAGAACGTAATCAAAATATTTTGGTTAATTGTCCGAAAAATGTCTTAATACAGAACAGTATAGAATTATATTAGTTTGAAGCCTTCTCATTAGAAATGGAATTTAAATCAATAAACTAAATTAATAATTAATAAACACCGCGGTAGAATAAAATAATATGCCTACTACGATAACACAAATAGAGCTGTGAACCAAACACGCGATATTATCAAAAACTTATGAATATCATTTGAATTAACGGCCGCGGAGGTCCATTAGTGGCCAAGCATTTAAATGTTGCAAATGACAACATAATTTACTACGTACTAACTAGGCATGACAATGAGAAGTCAACTAGACAAAACGATCTAATCAACGCTGTGGACAAGGGGCTGACAACCTTTTATTATTTAAAAAAGAATTTATCACTACACAAGGATAACTAACTTAAAGAGAGAAAAAAAGGTAAATCCAAAAAATATATATCTTTCTGATAGTTTAATGTAAGTTTGGTTAGAAGAACTAAAGATTCGTGCAAATTAATAAGGTTTGAAAACCAAAAAAAGGTTTCGCACCTCTGCCTCACACCTACTACATTGTCCGCTTCATAGACAATTTATCTACGACCCATCGATTATTCGGGCCACGTGCATTAAAGCCTCCATACACCCCAAGGGCGTCGGTCAATTGTTAAAGAGATACAATTAGCATACGAGACGATCGCTGCCTACATTTCGACACATTTGCATGCCTAAATCAAGACCCGCTCAAGGACTCCCAACACCCAATTGGCGCCAATGATGTAACATTTGGGTGCTAGCCATTCATGCATCAACATTCAAATCGTACGTGTTATTGTGACACCAATTCATTTACAGACAATATGGACGCCATTCACATCCTAAACGAAACACATGCTCCTATTTACAGTTGTCAACCGACGGAATACTTCTCAAAAGATTACAAATGTTTATTGTTACAAAAAATCTTTCGTAGACAATGTTGTCAAATATTTCTATGGGAGGAACAGATGACGGTTAAAATGGAATGCTAAGCCCGCAGACATGTGTGGGGTTTAGGGTATGTCGTAAGTACTTTTGAGTTTCGTTAACAGAACGAAATATAATCTAAAAGGACATTCCGCGACCTATTCCTAAACCAACTGCGGTATATAAAAATTCCAACAACAAACGTTTCAAATAAACACTTCGTAGAAGCTGTACGTTTTGCGTAAACAAAATACTGCTATGCGAAACATAGGGCTTCTGGCGTATTGCGTGAAACTTGATATAACTTAACTACGTAGCTAAAACTTTCACATCTATCCCAAAAACAAAACACGACGAATCAGCGCAATAGTACAGATAGTTT
This sequence comes from Emmelina monodactyla, assembly GCA_916618145.1. Classification (NCBI taxonomy): domain Eukaryota; kingdom Metazoa; phylum Arthropoda; class Insecta; order Lepidoptera; family Pterophoridae; genus Emmelina; species Emmelina monodactyla. The sequence goes on along the minus strand of OU745304.1, from coordinate 4,001,744 downwards.
TAACTAAAACAAAATACATAAACGTAAAACTATGAATGAATCAGCGAATGCTCGCTTTAGGCGTTAAAACGGCACAATGGCCAAGGCACTTACTTCCACCCGGTGGAGTATCTGGAGAACAGCCATATTTCGTTGTTGTGCGGTCGAAAACAATGACACCGCTTCCTAGCTCGCTGACAGTTGCACGGCCGCTGTGAAACAAACAAGCTATATAAATAAACGCTTTAGGTGTGCTTCCACAAAAGGGAGCCTCAAGTAAGTGCATTGCAAATTTGCAGACAGCCGTGAAAACTCCAGGTTCGCAGTTTAAACAGACCCGTATTTATAGCTGTAACTAGAGCAGATTTGAGATCAATAGCTGCGATACGAGAGGGTTTTAATTTCCTTTTCGCAGTGGCGTATTCTTTTATCCGAGCGGTTACAAGCGCGGAAATTACCGGTCGAAATCGGCGCGCATCGTCTCGGCTTAGCCGCTGCGGGGAGACGCGCCGAGCACGGACGTCCGGTCGGGGACAATCGGACGAAACGAGCCACCGGACGAATATTACACGACGCGAGCGAGCAGCATTTCACCTCTAAACGAGAACGGCGCAAAAAATAATCTCTAGTAAAATACATTACCTATCTTTCCTACAGCTCATTCCAGAAACAATTGAATATTGCATGCAACGCTGCATCAAACATTCTATTAACATAATAGTTATTGTCTAAATTGTAAAAGCTATTCCGCAAAACACAAAGGCTTGTTTCGCATTGTCGAAGTGTTCAATTCTAATTGTAAATAACTAGGCGGTGAAAATATAATTTTGAAGTCGGGAAGGGCCGTTTTATTTCTCGCTAAAAATGTTTTTGAACCCTGTTTTGGCATTCTTTTGATGACTGAACAGCTACCGACATTGTTGGATTTCTCAATTTTTCAGTCATTTATTGTTCGTGCTTTATAAAAAAATCTTTGTCAAATAAACAGCGCCTTTGTTCTGGGCGGCCTGATTGTGTTCAAGATAAGACGTTATAATGTACAGATTAGTACAAGAGGGGTTTTATAAATATTTCAATCTATTCAAACCGCTCATTATAAGCTGCCTGCCATTTTGAATATTTGATAAATTAAGTATATTTTAATTAGTAGTTAAATCATTGTAATTTTGAAATAGAAAAGTTTTTTTTTTATCTAATACCTAAACTGTAATATGACAAAAGTTTTATAAGCTTCTCTTTTATACGCATCTTTCTTTGAGGCAAAAATTATACAGCTGTCAAAAATACGCAAGAACGGGGAAAAAAGTAACAAAATAAGTATACTGTACTATGTAAAGGTTATGTTTATCAAAATAAGGAAACAGGCGTGCGACGTATGAAACCATCGCAACGGTTTACGAGCGGCGCCCGCTATCATATGAAAATATTTGATGGAGCCTAATACTTACATTTTACTACACCACCGAGGTATTTTTGCATCGTAAAACGCTAAAACCAAATTCACTCCTAACAATTTAAAATATTCACTATACTATTTGGGTAAATGGAGCGTAAAACGTAAATAAATAACATGAAGGTAGGGAAATAGGGTGTGCTAAGAAACAGGCAAGTTTACACAAACTATTTCAGCAGTTGTTCAAGTTATACCCAAACAAAAAGTGAGGAACGCCAACTACGTACAAAGCAGAAGTTTGAACGCAATTGATTTAGTCGGCGAGGAATAACTGAATAAATCAAATAAGACTATTGTAAGATTAAATTAAAAAACTGGAGGAGTTTTATACTGTTTTTAGTTTATACAAAAGGCGATGTATTAAAACATTTCTTTTCATTACTAACTCGTTTGAGTTAGTAAGTCAATGAGACGTGTATAAGTGAGCTTTTAAAATAGTGATAAAAATATTTGTAAAAACAAAAATATAAAATCCTTAATTGGTAAATATAATTAAAATATTATAAATGCAAATGTTTCATTGGCTATTTATCCAAATAACAGCAAGCTTTGAAAAGTAAGCTTTGGCTTTAAAAATGTAAGTTTATTAATTCAAAAGAGATCTCAAAAGACAAACAATATGATTATTATTTTAGTTATTTAGACGTTAATGTCCTTTTGCAAAATACATAAAAGTTCAACGGCGACTGTTTTAAATAAACTATAGAATATAAATGGACGTTCATTGGATTTTACGATTATTATTATTACCACAACATAGAACTGGTTTAGTAGTATTGTATGATTACTACAAACAACACTGAATATTCATGTTATCTATTAAAACTAGACACAATTATACCAAGATAGATGTACAGTTGAGTTGCATTAACACGTGTAAGATACAAAGTTACTGTTTACAGTCTTTTATTTGTTGAAAAAGCTGAAATTTCAAATTATTTATTTATACATTAACTAGCGACCCGCCCACGCTTCGCAATGGTGTAATTTTTGCCGACTTGTTCACGAAGAAATAAACTTAAAAAAACTTTTTTTGATTGTTCTTTATTTACAAATTAAATTGAATACATTCCCTAAAAGATGGTGGAAACCGCATTTTAATCCGTTACGTAGTTTAGGAGGAGTTAGCGGACATACAAACAGACAGAATTAGCAACTTGGATTTATACTTGTAATGATCATGGATTAATTGACGTTTTATTTTACGACGTGGCGACTTTTTATTAAATACCGCAGACACGGATGTACTGAAGTGTTGCATGTTAAAGTGTAAACTGTAAATTGATGACAATAATTAATAAACGCGTAATATTCAATAAAAAAATAGTTCCATTTCAAGTATTAGTTTTTACAATAACGTTACCTTCTATGGAAAACAACTTTTACATTGTAATACAAAAACTACATTAAAATATTCAGTAACTAATCAGATTTCTGGTCTGAAAAGAAACAAGATAAATGTCCCTATAAAAGATGGTATCCGCAACCAGCCAATTATTTAGGGTTGCCATATGTATTTATATACTTAAATTTCTCTTTTTTCCCGCGCTGTACAATTTCACGTGAATGACGCTATCTCGCCATACGCCATTGTGTCCGCTCTTAACGGGCTAGCTACAATTCGGTTTCCTTTCTCTAACTACGTTGATAGCCTGTCCCCTTTTCAGTATTTTTCCGGGGTATTTCGCACGATTTAGTGCACTGGCAACACTTCCTGCCATTGTGCTTTAAACGCGATAAACTGGTCGTTTTTTATGTGTTTAACTGGATAAATTAGCTATGTTAAACAGTTTTGTATTTTAGAATTTATCAAAATAATATGCCAAACGATTTAATAATTTGATTTATTAAATTGTGAATAATTTAAAGCTGTATTTTTTAAAACTGTAAATATTTGTTAAGTTTAAGGTTTTGTGTTTCAATTTCAGTAAAAACCACATCCCAATGTAGCCGGTAGCGGCAGCGCCCCAGCTGAAACTAGCAAAACGTTAAAATATTTACAGTGCGACCGAGCACGTGGCCTCGCCCTCAATCTGCTCACTTTGCAGAACCTCAGCAAAACAAATAAACAACACACAAATGTATTGAACAAATGACTAGACTTGTAAACAAATTGAATCTAAGAGCTACGGCCACAATAAATAACGGCGGTGATCGTTCTGATCGTCGAGGCGAACGTGAAAAAAGTGACGTTTTCATTTGAGCCCAGCCAACCGGAGGACCGGCGTCAGCGCCATTCTGATGAAAGAACTGAACAAATAGATGCTCAGCGAGTTTTCCTTCAATTTCCCCTGACACCGCGTACGTGAGCCCGTGCGTCTCCAAACTCCTCATACAATTCTTTGTCTTTCATTGTCGTCGGGTTATCTCTAACCTCGTACACTCTATCACCGCGACCTTTCTGCAATTTTATTCAATTAACCACAACAACTTTTGGGTGGTCCTCGGCTAAACGGGTTATCGCCGCAACGAACAATAAAACTATTTACTGCGATAACACCAAAGACCGATTCCCGTTTTTCTAAGATGAAATATTGTAAAACAAAAAGGTCTTATGAATAAAGAACCCATCAGAGCTTTAATGTCTGAATAAAATACATAAGGAACGCGAAATAACGACAACGTATTTACATAAACAAGTAAATGTTACCCTCTATGGCTGCGTGGCCCTACTGAAGTCGCTCGATAAAGACCTTATTTGAATAAATGCGCGAGAGCTATTATAATATCATTTTTATATGGTGATTATGGAATAACATACGAGGGTTCCTTCAGCAAATTTCAATAAAAGGATTTAGCGAAGATTAAATAAAATTGCAAAGCGAATCATTGGCGCGGATGCAAAAACGATAAACGTAACTGGATCGGTTGTCTCGTAAAGCAAATAACTCAAAAGAATGAGGGGTACCGTATACTTATTCGACTGAATAACTTTTTAAAGTTCAGCAAGCAGCCCTATTTGTAAAACATAGCTCATTTTCTATCGGTTGCAATATTCGCCATTTGCTCGGCTATTTCCGGACTAAATTATGTTTAGAGGCACTGCTTAAAGCCTTTTATTCTATAATGTTGAGTAGCAATTTTTCTAGTTTCTTTAGGTAGAAAATTATTTTTAATAAGTACATCTTGGCGACAATCAAGGCTTATTGGGCTCATTAGCACCCGCGTCTAAAGAACTGCCAAAAACGAGATCCGCGTCCCCAACTTAGGACAAATAAAGCACTCCCTCGACAACTCATCAAACGAGCTTGTTCATCCAAAAAGCAAATTGACTTTCGTTCATTAACAAAATTATGAGGAAAACCAAGACCCATTGTAGGTATGTAATGATTAATTAATGCTCTTGCACAAAATGTTTGTGACATTTATTACAGGACTCCATTAATAAAAGCTACTGTAGGTAATCGCGAGTCAGTCAACATATCATTAATTTTCATTAACACGGCGTATCTGCAACGGAAGATGTCAAGAAAGAAATATCTTGTGAATACGTCGGAACGCCGTTAGCAGGAAATTAAGAACATTTAGGCAGGTAAATAAAACGAGATATTAGGTACGCGTTTTGGTAACAGAGTCATGCTCTCTAATCAGTTCCCTAAAATAATGTTTAAAGGTGTTTGTTGTTTCAAGATTAATGATTTCGAACGGCGCACGTTTTGCCCTCTGCTCCTATACTAACAAATGATCAAAATTCATTTCAGGTACACGAAGCTCGGTGTTTGACGCAACAATGACTGATCACCGCTACGTAATGCATTTCGGAACCACCAACCAAGTTTCCACAGGGCTGCTAGCGCTGAACATGACGCAGTGCTTTTCTTTGAATCTGAACTTCCCATTAACTGTGTCGTGTCAGCTGGCTCAATGGACGGCAAGAAGTGAACCCACTTCGAGATGAGAGCACGTTCCGCTCACACGCTCAATACCTACAGATTTAAAATTTAAAACTGACGTATGAACATGACTTGACTCACACTTTGCACTTGGTATATCAACCGCAAGCGCTTTGGCAAAATGAATAATGTTGAAATAAAATATTAATTATAATGTCGAAACCTATAATCATTATTCTCATTGCCCACCGATTTTAGTTTCCTCGCTTTACCGAATGAACCGAATTCCAGGCCTATTTATCATTAGCGAATTTGTTATGCCCCGATTGGTGGCAACCACTGCAATTATCCTTGTTTAATTAAAGTAATTAATGTAAATGTTTTCGGTACCTACCGTTATATCTAAGTCCATGACTAGATGTTTTCCGAATGAGGTCCCTCCCGTTTTTTGTATGTGGAGGAATACCATGACGTCGTGTGCGTTGAGGTCGAATCGGAAGTCGTCGTGTAGGACTTCGTCGTAGGAGAGACCTGGTTGTGTCATGGCGTCTGGGAGCGGCCGCCCTGGAGCCTCCGCGTACGTCAGTGCCAAGGATTCTGAGACGCGCTCTCTGGGAGAAGCGCATACCTGAAACAAAACACAACCATCAGCAAACACTTATTCAACACCCGTTTCATAAATCGGACGAGATATTTGATATTCTTCTTTACGGCTGTAACTGGATATTAAATTACGCCCCTCATTTCCACCAACACTAAAACTTTGCTCGTTTCAAAGATTAGCGACATCAAAACAAAGTCATACTCCAAGGGAAGCCGCCAACATTCAACCCCGGAGTGCCAAATAAAACAATAATTACTTCTCAACAGAAATTGATTGCTTTAACCCTCGGGGGTGTAGACTTGCCCTTGAAACTCAGTTTCGCCTTAACGGGAATCTAAATGTCTTTTACACGATGATAAATTGTAATGATTGAGCAAACTAGTACCGCAATTTAGTAGTCGGTGGCATTGCGTTAAATATAATTGTATCAAATAAGACAAAAGTAAGACTAATTGATGACAAAAGAGTTATAGTAATGTATATTCAGAAACTACAATAAAATAAATATTTTTTAACTAAGTAAAAAAGAATCGTTGTAACACTAGTACAGATATTATAACAAAACACCAATAAATCTAAATTACTAACGTAACAAGCCATCTAAGTTGATTATAAAGCTTTTATAGATGCTAAATTGGTCCTATTACCGCAATCACTGCAGGTCCCTCAAAATACCCCGTAGACGGGCAAAGTATCGGAAAACCAAAATAGCCCATTGGCCTGTTTCTGTATCCAGCCTTGGTCCACATCTCACACCTCAATCGGTAATGGGGTCAGCTTGAGGTATAGCAAATTCACTTTAAAAGCTTTGACCCTTTAATTAAATTAATAACGATGCAATTAAAAAGTTATTGCTCGAGTTTTAGAACTAAGACTGGAGTAAGTACACTTTGTTTCAATTTTAAAGACTGTTATCCTTTTCGCAAAGTATCCCCTTAGAAAGAAGTATTGGACGTTGTCGAGACTATCTGGATTGATCTTGAGCTAATAAAAACGTACTTTAAAGCTGCCGCTTCATTGTGTAGAGTCCTTAACAGTTATGCCAGCACTCGACCTCGTAGACTTGAAATCGAATCGAAGTCAAGATGGTCGCGAATCTCTCAACTCCCGGATAAAAAATAACGCAGGTCCTCATATCATTTCTAGCGTAAAGCTGTACTTCACGATATATTAAGTACCTTTTATTTCCTACTCGATTGACCCCAATCACGATAAATGTATTTTATAAATGCTAAGATTAATCCAAGCTACAGTTTCTACTTTATCGTTTCATGAGCTTTCCTTCAGAAAGTAATAAAAACTGCAATGAAGCCCGAGAATGTAATAGAAAAAGTTAAGTAACGACTTTAGCAATGGTAGACGATTGAAAGAAAGTAATTAACCTTTTGTATAAAAGTTTCTAGGTTTTTGTTATGACGAGAAAACTTCCAAGTGTCCGCTTATTCTCAACTATAATTATTTGACGCCGCAAGCAATTTCTCTCCCGATTTCATAAACGCCATTACAACAGTAATCTGCGTCAAAATAAAAATTACTTTTTTCCATATCTGCCGCTTTCAGTGAAGAGGGTGTCTACGAGATAAAGGGCTTTCTCCCTAGAAGGGCTTGTTTGTTCGACTAATGAAGTGGGCAGGCCGCCCTTCGCCCGCTAATATCTTACAGTTGCAATCAGGGCTGGGGGCGCGGATGGCTGGCGACCTCGAGCCCTAGGGCTGACGAGAGATACTACGAGGGGCTGCGACAATTCATTTTCCTTCCCAGAGATTGACTTGTGACTAACAGCTAATCAATTACACGACTAACATTGGAGATACTCTTACCAATTGGCACTGAAATGAATTTATAATGCTCAGGGAACGGAACAGCTGTATTGGTGTTCAAGGTAAGTTGCGGTCGCAGAAAACAAACTTAGCATTTCGAATAACCAAACTTTATAACTATTAGGAAAGTTTGGTTTTGTGTCAACCCTACGTTTTTCGAAGAACGCTTTCAATTAATCCCATAAAGGTCGCCTCTGAAAGAAGTTCATAATGAATCCGGTAAAAACGTCTACCGACGAAGCCAGCGGACGCTGATCAAAGTTCAACACTCACTTTTAGTTCTCATTTACAGTTAATGAGGGCAAAATATATCGTTGTGTTAATTGTATACAAATTATAGGTAGGTAGTTTGCACACTTCATAATATCAAATTATAAATTATAAAATAATAATAATAATAATAGCCTATTATGTCCCATACTTGAGCACAGGCTTCTTCTCGGATTTGAGCCGTTATTCACCACGCTGGCTCGGTGCGGGTTGGTAGATCACATGATGGATAATCATCCAGTCATGTGGGTTTCCTCACGATGATTTCCCTCACCGTTAGTGCGTGATAAACATGTACATAATTTGAAAAAGACCAATAGTTGCCAATAGGCTACCACGCACTTATAAATTAAATTTGAAATTATAAATATATTATTGCTAATAATTATTAAATTATTAACATTCCATTTTTAGCAAATTTTGATAACAGTTAACCAACCAAAATAACAGGAAAAGTATTTAACGCAGCTGTTTACAAATTGTAATCAATTTAAGGAAATTGCCGAATGTTTGGTAAATTAGTCAATATACCTACATATAAATGTTTAACGTTGTTTGTATAAACGTAAAGACACGCACCTAGTTCCTAGAATTATAAACGAAAGTTGTATGCAAATACTCTAACATAGTTCTAGAAGTTGAAAACCATTTTATTACCGATCTTTAATATTTATTACGCTGATAAAAAAACGTACGCCAATAAATCTGATAACACTTCATTATACAAATTAATCAACCCAATCTGGATTTCATTACACGCCACGATTCTATCGCGCAAATAAAATACTGAAACCCAAGACAAGGGTTCGCCACAACCCACAACGCAAGACACATTTCCCTCTCGAAGGAGCTAATCGGCATCGGGCTATTACAAGGAAGTGCACTCAGTGTAAGGGCAGCTTGAGTATTTAGATACTTGCAAATACATCAAGGCGAAGCGGGTCATACGATCTGGCGCCAGACAGAGCTAGAGCTCGCATCGTGCACTTGATACCCCTCTCAGCGGCATGATCGCATTAATTACATTACGATCTACCTCATTATATCGGATTTTTATTGCGAGACTCTGTATGTAACTGGTGAGGTTCTCTACCTTTTCTAGGTAACATAATCAAACCTCATATCAAATCTAGTTCAAAGGACTGAAGACGAATATAAAACGAATATCACAAACGATGAAACCCGTCTCAAGCAGATTTGGCAATATGGCCGCGGGTGGCGTCGTAATCAATCCGCACCGTGCTGGTTCAGGAAGCCGCGGTCGCCGGCCTCACCGAATTGACAGTATTATGTCAAATGGTAGGTGGAACACGACCGCAGAACGCTCCACATGATCAATCTGCGGTCTGCCACATGTGATAATATTGTAAAACACCTCGAACGACTCTAACACCGAACATCAGCTCTGCGAGTTTCATGCTTCGGTGAAAATTAAAGACAGACATCACGATATTTCATGATAAGGGCTTGTACACAAAACTGCGATGCGACGTCGCATCGCAAAAATCTGCGAGCTCCCTCTACGCATCGCAAGAACTTACGAATTGATTCGCATCGCGCATTCCTGCGATGTTGCGTCACACTTGTTGACACCATTTTAGTTCGCTCTGGGACAGCGCGTGGGCAAGACGTGTAGGTACTTTAAAAATGACAGAATACGACGTTGATTTTTTAATATCACTGATTGAGGAGCGCCCTGTTGTTTGGGACACTAGTAATGAAGATTATAAAGTATAAAATATATAGGAATTCTCCCCTTGTACGATTGTTTATGAAGATATGGTGATAATAAACTTAAAAGCTCTTCGAATGAAGATATGCTCATTCTAAAATACTCCAAAAATTTTTTTTCGTCGGTTTTCAAAGCTTTATATTTTAGAAGAAAAAAGTTTCCATCAGGATTCATAATAGTAATAAATGGATGAACCCAAAATCTTCTTTGTTTCTTTTTTCTATATCTCCTAAGCAATAATAAAAGTGCACACTTCTTTTTACGATCCATGTCACGACCTAGCTTTCAATTCAAAATACGTTTAGTACGGTTAACGGTCGTCGAAGGAATGGTCACACTGGGAGACGCCTTGCCGCACGAAATCGCATCGCAGCAATTCGTGTCGTAATTTTCTGAGTTGCGAATTCGCATCGCGTCGCATCGCAGTTTTGTGTACAAGCCCTAAGCAGTATTTATTCATGTTAAGAGGCATCTAATAGATTCAAGACGGAGTTGAACGACACGAAGTCTAAACATTGTAGGAATACATTACTTTTTGCTGACTTGAGTTTAGCAAACGACAAGCTCCTTTTGTGCCTTACATGTTAAATCCCAATCGAGCCTCCGAAGTAACGTTTCAGGTAAAATCTATAATATTTACATTCAAATACCTAGTCTTGCAAGAGACCATAAATCTCAAAGAACGAACGTAAACTTAAGATATTAAATCAAGTCAAAGTTTAACCAACCCGTAATAATGAATGGAACTAATGTGTTAGTCGCGTGAGTCACACGAATTTGTAACGCAAACACTCAATCACTAAGTTAGAATAAAATGATGGCGATAACTGTTGCCTTGGAAAGCCTTGAGATAACATGAGAGTTGAAATATTAGAAAGCAGCAACTAAGAAAATACTAAGATCTATTACAATTACTGCCCATGTTTTATCGAAATCATTGTAAAGAATTAGTAACTTGATTTTAATCACTTGTGAATTTTCTAGTGGGTAGTTTATGCAAAGTTATCGCTGACAATTATAATTAAGCGATCTAAATTAAAATAACTGCCATATGGACACTTCAAACTTATTCAGGTGTGATATCATATTTTACCTATATGAGGTCGAACACTAAAGGCTTTTGCTTTGCTCCTTAAGTAGTGCCACAAGGACGCATCTGTATAAGCATCGTCGAGGTATTCCTTCTTTGTCTCGTATATTTCAACACGGCACGGCATGACCAAACTGGGAATACAGAAGCGGTCATACCAGTCCCCTGAGGCTACTGCCCTCCACGTTAGAATCCAAATAATAAGATATTAAGAAACATATGGCAGCATACATATTTATTACGCCATATCTTTTGCGAATATCGAAATGGGAAGCACTTGTACTTAGGTTGGCTAGAGCTTACTCGCCACATCGGTTTCTAGTTAATGTTTTTTTTATTAAGTATGTGCCCAATAAAGGGCATAACTAATCTATTTTTTTGCCCGATTGTTAACTTTAGTTTGTCATACTTTTTACGCAGCGTTTCCACGGTGAAAAAACCTAAATTTAGCCTTTACGTGAAAAACATCGCGGAAGCTATGTGCATTTTTTTAGCTTAAGGTATGAGGTGCCAAGTTTCGATTTGATCGTAAATTCATATAGTTCCATTAATGATTAACTCCATTTTTATTACCTACTAGTGGGCGCCCGCGACTCCGTTCGCGTGGAAGTCGGTTTCCTGTGGGAATGAGAAGTTTTCCCGGGGTAAAAAGTACCCTATGTCCTTTCCCAAGTTCAGTTCTTTCTTCATACCAAATTTCATCAAAATTGGTTCAGTGGTTTAGACGTGAAAGCGTAACAGACAGACAGACAGACAGACAGACAGACCGACAGACAGACAGAGTTACTTTCGCATTTATAATATTAGTAGGGATCAACAATTAATGAAATTATTGAAACTCTACATAAAATTATAATCACCTAACTTTAGGCCGGAAACAAACAGGATTAAGACGTAATAAATTTTAAATTAAATGTTATATCTATTTATCCGGTAGCTAAGTATAATGTTATATTAAAAGCTTAATTAGTGACCAATTTTAATATCTTATTAGTTAATAAGTTATTATTCTTGTTCGAAATGAAATGAAAATTTTTATGAAAAATTACACGTAGCGAAAGCTTTGGCAAAATAATTAAAATAAAAAAAACTAGAACAGCACTAATGGATGTTAATTACTGGATTAACTCTAAGCCAATTGACTGCTATTTCAAATCCAACATTGTAACTGCTTACGTAAAGGAAATTTTCGTACAATGTACAAATTTTTAAATTAGACACAATGTTCATGTGTCAAACAATCGAGTATTATTTTCGTAAAAGCCTATAAGTAATTAACACGCACATATAATGAGTTTTATAATTATTGAAAATGGAAAGAACCAGTTGTCTAGTCGTCGTGTGAGCTTTTTGTGCGCCTGCCACCCCCCGCGGCTAGGGTGCGCAAGTGTATTGAAAAAAGGAGCGAAAAAACACAAAATCCAAGCCACAGTCAACTACACATGTGCCAACCCTACACCCCTTTTAATTAGTCGCGCGATTGTGTTCCCAGCTAAATAGGCTGCATCTAGCAAATAGGTTACCTACTGAGAAGAGTTTTTAATAAAGATACTAATAACAAAAAGGTTGTGTTTTCACAGAATTTGTTAAGCTTAAAACCTTTATTGTTTTATTAAGTAATCCTAATGGTGACATTACTCTGATAACTTAATATTGTACAATTTAACAACAAGTGAGCATAGGAAAAACTTTTTCAAACTCTGTCAAACTTTTTTGAAGTGATAGAAATTATGTTTTTAGTGTTTTGTAGTCAAACATGGAACCATTTAAGTTTTGCTCATTCTGTCCTTTCTGTCTTCCTGAACAGGCTATTGGCACTACAAAGCTGATATTGCAATCACATAAAATATTTTTAGGGCACCTAGATAACCTAGATAAGTAATGTCATGTAAAAAATCTTTTGATTTCCTGTCTGCTCAGTGTGTTTGTATCGTTGAGTGTGTATTTTGAAGTATTGAGGGTAGTTAAAATATGAATATGTTAATTTAGGGTTTTTTATTCAAAATCTAAAAGTTTAAGGTATTATTCATTTTAAACTTGGCTTCAACATATTCCATCCCTTAAAAATCAGGATAAATGGTCTTTATCCAACAATACTATATTAAAATTAGCAGGGATTCTTGGTATACATAATGAGAAAGAGAAGCTATCAGAACTATGGTTTAAGCAATTAATTAACTTTCATGAGTTGTACTGTAAGTATGACATATAACTAAATTAAAACCAAATTTAGAAACTTCTTTGGTAACAGCAATGTTTAGATTTTGAAATGTTTTTGAACATAAACTGTCTAGTAAAAATAAATGCTTGAATTGTAATATATTTACTATGTGCCTTATGGTCATATGTTTTTTTTATTACTTCATGGTATTAGTATTTCAGAGACATAGTAAAAAAAATATGTGGGCTCCAAGATAAATTCAAAATATTTGACATAATAGACTAGAAAACGCCTGATTAATTGATAGCGAGACAAGGTCTAGTTGATTTCCTAAAAATAATATCATTTTAGCAACAATTGATTGTTGTACAGTTTAGGTAGATATACTTAGTGGTTATCAGTATAATTTTCATTTTTTTTTTTTTATTAAGTAGGTACCTAAATTTTAGGTGCTTTTTAAAAATATTTGATCTATACTAATGAAAAGCTGCAACAACAAATTATATTTAACTACATTATATTGTCAAGACTAAACTGAGTAAGTGGATAAAAAAATATAAATAATATTTAAAGTAAGTAAGCGGGTATAGTTTATGCACACTTGTTTGTAAACAAAATAGTCCTGAATGAAATAACTCCTTACTTGATCTGGGCAGAAATATCCAAATGCCACCATTCCAAACAATGAAAGCAGTAAACAGAACAGTATCACTTTTCGTAGTTTAGATCTTGGCTCCATTTTTTTTATTTCGTAGACTCCACTCGGCAGCAACAAAGCAAAATCACTATCTACTTGCACGGACACACTTTTTTGCATTTCGACTGAATGCATGTCTCATTTTTGCCAATATACTTTATATGTTCTACTCCACTGTAGGACAAAACGTTTTATTTGCGTCCAGTCACTCCAGTCTATAAACAAATTGCATAGCACAGAACTCACATTGTTTTTATATGTTATTAGGTATTTATCTATAAATATAGGCACTGCATTTAACAGTTCGATTAATCCTTATCATAATAAAGTCTTATCTATCGAAATGTTACAGAGATTATTTAAAAGTATGTAATCGCTCTGCGCTTCCCACATTCACGACGGACTTCTGTTTGACGGATAAATGCGAATGACTGACTGAGACTGACTAAATGTCATTTAACGATATTGTGACCATCTTATATTGCAGCGTGCTAAATTTGTTCTATTTTATACTTTATGTTAATGGAATAAGGTGTCAATTCAAATTTATATAGGAAAGGCGTAACATGTTTGGCCAACATAACAAATCTCATAAATAGTGCTTTCATGCCTTTGAAAAAATACCCAATAAACTAGATTTTATTCTGGATCTGCTGTTATTGATAAATATCTAGTCAATTAAATACCTAATGTATAAGTCAATTATTTTCCTAGAGCAGAATACAAAAAAATATATATTTATGTTGGTAACTGTGCAGTGTAACTTCAGATCACAATTCCGTTGGTTTCCTTATTACTATATAGTCTGTGGAACTTGTCAAAAGCGCTGTCACTGTCATAATATAAGTTTTTTTTAAATCATTTGGCGGTACACAACAGTACTAATTTTTTTATGGATTTTGGAACAGTAACTTAAACAGTTTTTAAACCAGGAATATTTTGAAATCATTGGCCACTGTTGCTTTCATATTATTTTTTTACACCAGAGCTGTTCAAAGTTCCACATCAAAAATATTTCTTTATAAATTTTACACAAATCAAAAGTTTAACATTATTTTTTGAGAAAAATACTCCAGTTAGCTATTTTATTTGGTAGTTATTCACTGATGCGGTTAATATTAATTATTTTAGCACAGAAATAATGATGGTATTAAGTGATTTGACCTCGATACGAGTAAAATTATGAACACAGTCAAAAAAATATGAAGTTTTTTTTAAAGCGCAATATTTCTAGCAGTGTAAGGCCCAATTGCAGGGAACGTTTTAACCTCGGGTTACCTAACTCAGGTAAAAATGGCGCCACCATCGATTGTAACTATTTCTTATAACAATCGATGGTGGCGCCCTTTAAATCTGAGCTAGCTAATATACTTTTTATCGATTATTTTTAGGCTTGCCTTTAGTTCTACCACAGATATAATAATACTTAACGTACAGATACCTCATCCCATACAAAGAAAACGGCCACGCTAAACCATTCATTTCGTCCCTTACATTTTTACTTCCTCTAGCATTCTGTAGATGTCGTTAGAGAGCGCTCCGTGTGCGGTACGTTTGGGTCGAAATGTCTTAGTACTTTTAATAGATGGCGCTGATATACAATGAAAGTATTATAAAAATAAATAAGTAAAAAAAAACCGACTTCAACACTAAAAAGTTGAAAATAATTAACATTTAATATAATTTAAATACTGCCTTAACTGATAGGTTTATAGTCGGTGCCAAATTAATTTATTTCTTACGTATTAAATAGTAAGAGTTAATTGCTCTTTATTTATTTATTACTCGTTACATATCTTAAACTTTGAAGTAGGCATATCATTGCATTAATTTTCTCGTATTAATTTAAGTGTTAGAAATATTATTATGTATTTGTTTTAAGGCCTGACTTGGCAATGTGCTTGATGTGATAAAGCGCTAGGCCTGTAAAATATGTCCAACTTAAAACCTCAAGTACTACTTGACACGATAGAAGAAGAAAAAGGGAATTACCTACAAGAGTTCTGCTCATATGTGATGGTCTGTATCTGCTTAATCACATAGGTACCTACTTACGCAAGACATAAAACTGTCGCAAGAAGACCTCCAGCTGTACGCTAAGATAACATTTTTATAAGGACAAAGAGCATTAACCTTTTGCTCGCCCAACCTTAATCGCATTCCCGTGTCCTCCACGCCACGGCTCAAAATCAACAAAAAATCATACGAAAAGTATAGATCTGCCAAAAGTCGATAAACCTAATAATAACGCGGCGACCAGTTTTTTCTGTTTTTTGAAGGAATAAGTGAATACTAAAAATCTGGGGAGTTTTATTTAATCTTGTGTCATGCACGACTCTTTGTACTTAGTACCTAAATAAAAACAAAATATTGAAAATTAAATACTGGTTACACACAACACTACTCTTTATAGTGATGATGTCATGGTCTCGACTGGAAGACCACGGCGCAGCAAGCTCTCCTTTTTTGTCTTTCCATAAAGATGTACTAGAGTTACACGTAATGTATCGTTTGAATCGATAAAAAACTTTTTAGATAGATTTTCTGGAGTAAGCCAAGTTATGTCCACGACGGAAGATTAGGAATAGTTACTCTCTTAATTTTGTAATAAAATTATATATCTTTAAATGTGAATATATGTAATTGCTTAATCATCTTTTGAATAACGAGGAAGGTTGGTATTAAGACTTTACCAATAACAATATTTTACTAACTCCTCTTACGTGTAAAGGATTTTAATGCCGTTTCTACCATTATTATGCCTATTTTTTTGAATAGATTTTTAATAAAGATCCTAACTACTTATCTACTGCTTAAATTTAGGAAACGTTTTTTTTAAGTTATTTGAAATAATATAGCTAGCGTGTTTTGAGTTACTTAAGTAATTTTACGCATTACCAACCATTGAAGAGTGAAAATAATAGAACAATCATTAATTAATTCGTAGATATGAAATAAATCCCAGGTAGGTATGTACGTATGTGATATTCTAGAATACAATATACCTACTTAGTTATGTTGGTACTTATTTTTATACAAATTCGTTCTGCATCTAGTTTTTGAGAAAAATATTAACAAACACATATACCTGCATACCTGTTATCTTCTCACATATTATATATATATATATATATTATAAATAGGTAGCAAACGAGCATGCGGGTCACCTGATAATAAGTGATCACCGTCACCCATCACTACTCTCAACACTGTAGGTGTTGGGGGTGTGTTGCTGACCTTTAAGATAATATATAATTAAATAAATAAAATTGGGCACCGGATACCGCACTCACCGAACGAAACGCAGTAACATCGTCCCTACTTCACGTCCGTTTTCTGTGCGACGGTGGTATTTCACCGGTCGAGTCAGCCCAGCAATCGCTGCAGACAGAGCCCACGGCTAGACTCTACCACTCCAGAAAATGTATATATTATGTACTTAATAACAATTCTTACTGAAAGGTCGTTAAGAACTAGATATTTTTAAATTATAAAGAATATCTAAACACTGCTCGAGGTGCTACTTAAACATCTTTAGAGTGATCTTGTTTTTCTTGTTAACTAGGTAGGTGGGTAGGTACCTACTCCAAAACAAGAAACAACAAAATGTAAATACCTGCCTAGGTTATTAGCGAAATAATTAATGATTGCAAAAGCTGCAAGGAATCAGTGTGTTATTTTAGTACAAGATTTATCAAAACAATTGTCGACCCAAATGTAGGATTTTTTTATTAGGTAGGTACAGTAAGTTGCAAAAGTCCATACAGAGTTGCCAAATATTATCGCATCCAGTGGTCGTTTTTACACACACACTGACAAAAATAAACTAATATTTGACTACTACTTCTTAATATCAACCTTAACGTGCCAGTCTTAAAGCTCAATAAATTTTTGTAAACTATTATGGTGGTTAAAACATTTTCTTAAATACGATGATGTTTTTTTCGGATCTACCTGTGTAGGTTGTCTACGCGACAATATTAATACTAATTGTTACGAATAATTCTCAACCTTCATCTATCAGATGTTGTCTTAAGTTTCAGGTGCAGTTTTATTAATTGTAGTTTATATATGTCGTTTATTTATTGATATTTACGTTTATGTATGTCTCTCATGATAGTGTTATGAGTGAAAATCAAAAAAATTGTCCATAACAAAAAAGCTCGGTGACCTCATTACCAAAACTGATGTAACAAATCCTATAGTGAATAAAAATCATATTTTTATTATTAAGACGCTACAATATATAATGCTTTTGATATATAAACATCAGTTCAACTAAATTAGACTAAAGAAATACAATAAAAACCAAATCTAATGATGTGAAGTTTTTTTTTCTCACACAAAAATAGAGTGTCTCCACGTGCCTACTTTAGGTATAAAAAAGGAATACTTTTTAATAAACGAACTTACTTATTATTTTTTCTTACAATATACTTAAAAAATAATCACTGTACATGAAAAGGCTATTGATTTATTTAGCAACGTTGTATTTGATGAGTAAACTGAAGTAAAAATGATGTCTCCATATTTTGTTTCTTTGTGTGACGACCATTGTGTGACGCAATAATCTGCCCTTTTATAAACTTTTTGAACGCATCCGTATTTTTTTTACATCTGGCAACACTTGATTCACTACCAACCTTACAAAATAAAACTTCAGACATCTTTTTTTGATGTATTTGGTGTCGAGAGCTGTGATTATCATTTTGTCACTTTATAAAATAAATACTTGTGTTACGCAATATTTCAGGTAAGTTACATGTTTTCAGTACAGACATGTTATCTCAGGATAGTATTTCTAATAAGTAAATCGTTTAATAGACAAGAATTGTAAAAATCTTTATACTTTGTTTGTTGCGCGTGGTTTCATGTTTTGGTAGGTTATATTTTGCTTCCATTGTGTGACATTGTGTGACGTCACACAAAAGATCAGGGTGCATACACATTGCTATTAATACTTGTTTCAAAATAAAAATAATTGCAGATAATGGTACAAAATGCCTTTGACTGGAGCAGAAAGACAACGACGATATCGACAAAAGTTAAGTCAACAAAATCCAGAGAAATTTCTGCAGCAAATATAAACACATAATATTATGTGTTTTTTGATTACGAGTATGTGTTTTTTGAGTAAAAATGTTTTTAAACTGAAAGTTTAAATAATTTTCAAGTACTTTTCACTCGTAAAATGTAGCATTTTAGAATGTTATTTTTTTCAATAAATTTTCTTAGCTATTTTACTATGTTGTTTATTTTCTTAAATCCGCAAATATTCTACTACCCTACCCTAATTATTCTACACGTTGTTAATTAAAATTAATAGCTTTCCGTCAAATGATAATTTGTATGTATGTACCTTTATATTCTTTTGTGTGACACTAATTCTTTTGTGTTACAGAAATTCTAATATTCCATTGTGTTTCTTTTGTGTGACGTACAATTTTTTTGATTTTGACTCTTATATTCCTAACATGTTGTTATATTGAAATAGCAATAATGTTTATTACAAAACTTAGCCTTTCGCGGTACAGCATTAGCGGTCTCGAAAAAAAGACTTTGGCGTGACGAACTAGGTATTTGCTTACATAAAAACAATGTATTTTATTTCAATACTAGTGGCCGCCCGCGACTCCGTTCGCGTGGAAGTAGGTTTCCCGTGGGAATGAAAGGTTTTTCCGCGGTAAAAAGTACCCTATATGTTATTCTGATGAATAAACCTATATTACTGCAAAGTTTAAAATAGTTTTTACGTGAAAGAGTAACAAACTACCATACATCCATACATAATCACAATCTTTCACGTTAATTATATTATTAGGATTTAAAAAAGTGCCATGCCATTTTCCGCCGGTTAATTAGGAATTTAAAAAATTTACATATACCTATTGAGCCTATTGATATTTGAGTATTTTGTATGATCAATCACTATCACTAAGATATCCTACACACTAAGTTACTCGACATAACATTATTAATTCACAAATCTGCGGATAAACTTCCATTTTAAGAAAGTTCCTTTATAATCACTACGAAGTCGCTTTCTCTGTCTGTGCCTATGATTTTTAATATCATTGTATAGAGAAAGGGATTTTACTCCGAATTTAACGCGTGCGAAGCTGCGGGCAAAAGCTAGTATGTAATATGTTAAGCTATGTTTAATAAGCTGAGTCCACTTAATTATCTGCCGTAATAGTGGAGTACTGTATAAAAAATCCAAATTTAAAACACAACTTTGAAACAAAAGAGTAGACAAATATAATCAGAAAGCTTCAAACTGATAAGCTATCGGGAGTTATACGCGTTTTTGTGAGTCAAGCATAAAAGATGGACGTATGCTTTCGTGGGATATTTTTTTATATATGATGTTATGCTATTATATTTAGACATTAAAAACTTTTTTTAATGTACGCACCTGCACCCAGAAACATACCTACTGAACTTGTATTTTATGTAATAAAAGGGAAACCTGTTAATATTTCCTTTGTAATATCGCTGTTGGTTTTCTAATAAATAAATAAATATATAATTTTAAGGAGGACATTTCCGTCATACATGATTTCTGTGTAGCTTTAACCATTAAGGTTGCACACGCGAGGGAGTCTTAAAAAATGGAGTAACTTCTCCCGTTTTCCCAACATTTCCCTTCATTTTTCTGCTCCTATTGATTGTAGCGTGATGAAAAGTATCCTATAACCTGCCCAGGAGTATGCAGAATACTTGTAACAAGTTTCGTTAAACTCCGTCCAGTAGTTTTTGTTTCTATAACGATCAAACAGACAGACAGACAGACAGACAGACAAAAAATTTTCTGACTGCATTTTTGGCATCAGTATCGATCCCTAATCACCCCCTGATAGATATTTTGGAAATATATTTCATGTACAGAATTGACCTCTCTACAGATTTATTATTATATTATATTATTAAGATATAGATTTCTCAGATCTTATAGCTCAAAGAGACTTATTTTTATACTCTTATTTCGATAGCAGTTTTCAGTTTTTAAACACATTTAATTCCCGTGAGCCCGAAAGAGCTTGTCTGGTATAGGAGACTGAGGCGTTCAAAAGGTTAATTGATGAAATTATCTTTAAATACCTTATTTAATAGGATTAGTTTGTTTATATTTAAATTTGAACCGAAGAAAACGCGTTTAAAGTAGGAAAATATTTTGTTTATGATCCGTGAATAAGATGACAAAAGAATGTTTACAAATGCATGCATTTCATTCTTACCTTTCTGTATGAAAAAGAAAACAACTTTCGTTTCCTATTAACATGTAAGATGTTGACTTTAGGAGGTTAGTCTCATACAATGAAATTATCTGATTGATGTGGTCTTACATTTAAAACCTTCTTTTTTTGCTGGCCGGCGCTTTTAGTTTTGGGCCAAAGTTTATATGGACCGTGAATGGTCTTTTTTATTAAGCAACAAGTGACATCAAACAATCAATTTTGTATTTATTTGATTTATTAATTAGTCCTTCGAGTCTCACCGATTAGTCAAACAAATTTTATCAATAGTCTATCGATGG
Source organism: Emmelina monodactyla (assembly GCA_916618145.1). Taxonomy (NCBI): domain Eukaryota; kingdom Metazoa; phylum Arthropoda; class Insecta; order Lepidoptera; family Pterophoridae; genus Emmelina; species Emmelina monodactyla. The sequence goes on along the minus strand of OU745304.1, from coordinate 3,980,568 downwards.
CATATCGATGGTGTAGTACGTACGTTTCAAAACTACCTACCTACTTACTTAGCATTTCGAGCAACACAAGTAGGTAACTAGAACTGGATATCGATGGAATTTTATTCTAGAATGTTTCTAATACCAATAATTAATACCTAACCTAGCAATATTAATAAAAAATAAAATAAATATATGTGTAATATTTTAAGAAACAGAGTATACCGAAATACCGAAGTACAAGGCGACATCTATGAACGCCATTACAAAACTTGATTTTGTTATAAAATGAAGAATTTTTTAATTTTAACTTAGAATTATGTTATTTAGATAGCTTTTGCTACTTGAACACCAAACAAATTAAATCTATCATATTCGAAAGGAAAATTTTCATCTTATTCATTTTTCAAAATGCTTATATTTCAATCGCTACTTGTAGCGCCATCTTTTGTGCATTTAAGAAACTATCGATTCTTTGCTTCGGGATGAGACCCCATGGTTCTACTATTAGCCCTTCAGAGGTTATCCATTGTTTCCTGGACACCCGGTATAATACATCTTGAGTAAGTACCTATTTAACCATTTGCTTATGCAAAGGACTACATCTTTGATACATACATACTCGAAAGTGAAAGCACCACTGAACAGATTTAAATTAAACCATGCGAAATTCTGTCAGGTCTAGTTAGATAATATGGGTAGGTACCTACTATAGAATAGGTACCTTTCGGTAGATGGTACCAGCTTCAATGCCGGGTATAGTAGGTGACTAGGTATGTTCTTCTAAAGGATGTAGGTGTTTGAATACGTAGGTTTTACCAAGCGAAGGCTAGTCTAGGTTGTACCTATCACTTCGGGTGTTCCATTTTCTGCCTCTAAAAATCCACATTGCCTTCTAAATAATTATTTCAGCCATAATCAATTGACATCCTAAAACACCTATAAATAGTCAGGTCACGCACTGACTTACTACGATTCTCTCGACCACATCAAGTTCGTAAAGTAAAAGATTAGAACTTACTGCTCTTCGTGCTCGTTCCTTTTATCATAAGATCGCCGAAAGCAGTATCGAAACGTTTATCACTTCGGGTACGAAAGCTGCCACATTGGACATAATTTTACTTATACTGGTTAAAACTGCATTTATCATTTGTTCTGACTGGATAAGGACAAACCCATTGTCCAAACGTCCAAACCAACTTATCCAGTCAGAACAAATAAGGTGGGCGAATCGATACAAAAAGTACCCACCTAAAGTTTGATGTATGGAAGCAAGACTATTTCAAGCACCGATTTTTGTGCAGTGCGCGGTTTTGAACATCAGTCCCATGGTGCCTGATTCTTACATACTGTCCCTAAATCTAATATTAATTTTTTCAAAAAAAAAAAAGAAAAACGGTCTCAATTCTGTAACTATCTATACAAAGCTTAGAGCATCTAACCAAAGGAGATGGCATAGCAGGCCTTTCCCCTCAGGCAAAATTTTGGTCATAGCGATGGTCATAGTCGTGAACAAAAGTACCACGCACGGTACTTGATCATTCTGTGTCGCTCGGTCATATGTTGATGTGCTCCACAAAATGGTTATTTGTTCGGTTTTATTGTGTAAGCGACGTTCAGAAACTTCGAATTTACGTTTACATGGGATTTCATATCACCTGTTAGTATTTTTGGCAATGTACTACACTATCCCTACTTAATATTATAAATGCGAAAGTAACTCTGTCTGTCTGTCGGTCTGTCTGTCTGTCTGTCTGTCTGTCTGTCTGTCTGTCTGTCTGTCTGTCTGTCTGTCTGTCTGTCTGTCTGTCTGTCTGTCTGTCTGTCTGTCTGTCTGTCTGTCTGTCTGTCTGTCTGTTACGCTTTCACGAGTAAACCACTGAACCGATTTTGTTGAAATTTGGTATGCATAAAGAACTGAACTTAGGAAAGGACATAGGGTACTTTTTACCGCGGGAAAATTTCCCATTCCCACGGGAAACCGACTTCCACGCGAACGGAGTCGCGGGCGGCCACTAGTTTATTGATATTTTCGAATTTTAACCTTGATCGTAACGACACTTTAAACGATAGCAAATGTAAACAACGAATACTATATTAGGGAGACAAGTTGTCAACGCTGTCAAAGCTGACAACCACTGTGATGAGATTTCTTTTTAATTTTTTTTAATGTCGTTTTTAAAGGCCGGGATTCTAGACAGTGATGAGATAAAAGTGAATTGATTTGAATGACTGGTGGGACGAATGAATGGTTCGAAAAATATAAAGTTTAGCAGACATATATTACTAAATAGCGCTTACAGGTTTTAAGCTAAGACTTGCGAAGATGTGGACTAAAACCTAAGCTAGTATTAAAATAAACCTTATTATTTGTAGTTTCCCAAAAAATCCAAGTGTAAAGGACATTTGGACAAAATTTTGCGCGCGTGACGAATTGTGGCGACCTCGTAGAACAAGCGCCATTTGTTCAGAACATTTTAGTTCTGAAAATTATGAAGACCATATAAAATATAAAAATAGAAGGTTAAAGAAGGGAGCAATACCATCTATTAAAAAATGGGAAACGGTACGGTAAAATATAATATATTTGTTACAATAAGTGTTTCTCCCAGTATCTATGTGCTTTCGTCATATAGCTGACGTTATTCCATCAAATGAGAGGAGTTTCCGCCTCTTCATTTCAGTAGAAATACCTTTACAGGATATTTCACTACTAATTAAGATGAAACAAGCTAATGATTGAGATTTTACTATTCGTTTTACATTTTAAAAATGCTTATTTGTTATCTACTGTTATAACTCATTAATAAAACAATTATTTAGAACTATAATGATTGTATTGTATTCTGCTAAAATTCTACAAAAATAAAAGGATTTATTTTAAACTGATGTTACCCACTCATTTTATTTATTCCTTAGCATCTTTTTTTAGATAAACCAAAATTTGTAAGTGTTTAGTAAAAACTTACAATTGTAGTAGTATTAATAAGAAAAGGTAAATTTAATAATTAAATTGGACTAAAAAACTTCATTCGTTCAATAAAAATACCCATTCATTCTTATTGTTATTGTCACATCACTTCCTCGTCCCAAGGCTTAAAGGACGAAGATTCGGGGCCTGTAAAATTGTTACCAAAAAAAAAAAAAAAAACTTCCTCGTCCCCCACCAAAAGTGCCTGAAAAATATGTTCCTGCTAAAATTATCTTGTCATCTCCTTTGGTTAAATGCTCTAAGATACAAAGCCACAGAGTCTTTAAAAATAGCCATTTTTAATATTCGTTAAAATTGTCTTACAAAAACTATATTGGTGTGCATGCCACAAACACGTCACCACTTGGCAGGCTGAAAGTTACAGAATTGCCCCCAGATCTTCAATAATGCCGACCGTTTCTAATTCTGTCTAGACTACTACACTCTACTCTTATATTTAAAATTCTCGTGTCACAAAGTTAGTTACCTTACTCCTCCGAAACGGCTTTTCCGATTTTTACCAAATTTTATATGCATATTCAGTAGGTCTCAAAATCGGCTACTATCTGTGGGGCTGGCTAGTAGTGTTAATATAAAAAACATTGCTCTCCTTTTGGAAGTTCAGGTAAAAATAACATAAGGCACCAATAGCTCCTCAAATTAAGAATTACAATTATTATTCTTAATTCGAGGTATTATTACTGCCACACATAACTTATACTATTTCAGGCTTTTAATTCAGTATCCATTTTTGAAGTTTATAAAGATACCACATAATTCTTAAAAAATCAACACTTCATAGTACAATGTAAAATAAAACTATGCCAAACTGATATCTAAATAATCTAGTTATGTTAAGCAAAAATATGTATTGCATAAAAATATTTTAAAAAGTGATACTAACTGTATCACTATTCAAAAGATAAACTTTTTGACAAAATAATTATATTTAAGTTAAATGAAAAAGGCACTTTGAAATTAAGGTGGGGCTACAATTCAAAAGTGTAAATATAACAGATTGTAGGACAATATTTCCTGTTTTTACAAATTTCTCTCGTCACACTGCAGTTTGCTCTTAAAATATACTTACAGACATTAATTTTTTAAAAACATATTTACAGTGATCAAAATAATAAGAATTAATTACAATTCTATAAATGGTCATAAAGTACTAAGATAAGTACTAATGCAATGTCAATTTAATTTTAGATTTTGTAAACTCAAAATAATATGTTGAACATGAGCTCAATGCCACGAGAGAATTTAATTTTTTTTTTCTCACATTGGTATTAAAAATGTATATAAAATTCCACACCTCATTTGATTACAATATTCTTGTGGATGCAAGAGTCATCACTGACATTCCACTAACATTTTATTAACATTAGACACTGTTGCTTGAGAGATTGTTCCAACACTATACACTCAGGGCACATGTTGATTTAATTTCAGCGTTAAATGTCTCTGACAAAGAGGATCAACTCCTCTCACCACAGAATTTTCTAGATATAAAAATTACAATATACCTTCCGTATCAGTCCACATTTTTTAACAAAGTCCATATCTCGTCTTCACGCCCGGCGATCGACACAAGGCCATGTTGGTAATTGGTTAAAGTTCGGTTTCACTAGCCGTTTGTTTATTATAATGTTCTTCCAGTACAAAATATTAGCACGTTTTTAATTAATTTGTTGAAAGTTTTTTTTCGTTAGTAAAGCACTGTTAAAATTAATGTTCTATGATTAAATTGTTCAGGTAATGTAACGTCAGCCACTTGAAAAAGGTTTTTTTTTGTGAGATTATTTATTTGAGGCCACAATGTTTAGTCGGTGTGTGGTGTTCCTTGCTATAGAGTATCTATGGGGAGAAGCTAGTCCTCGCGTTGGTGTGGATCATTGCGAACAATCAGTTGCGAGGGCGGCCGCGTCCTCGGGACCCATCGCGATCCTGTAATACACAATCATTGAATTAGAAACTATACCTAATGGTGCAGATTCTAAGTTAAGGCTACCTCTAAATTAAACTATAAATATTGCTATCACTTACCCAGAAATAGCAAAATACAAAGACGGGTGATAATTTAAGTCCTGTCAAACTAAACTTTGCGTGCATTTTGACACGGCGCAAGCAAGACTAGCCCTCAGCGCATTTTGTCCAATTTTACTGTGATGCGGACTAAATTTAGTGAGACCAATAGATATTTTACTTAGTATGGGCAAGTGACGGCAATATTTTTAATTTGGTTTAGACAGGGTTCTCGGTATCAGGGCCAATGTCAATTATCCAAAATTTATACATAGAACTAATGCTAGGGTTTGAATGTATGTAAAAGGTAATCTCTGGAAATACTCGACCAATATTATTGATATTTTCACTGTTAGAAAGGTATATATTCATTATATCTCCTCAAATATATATAGATACATTTTTTTAAGAGTAAATAATGAGAGTAAGCATTTTTTCTTTTGCAACTCTATATTGATAATATAGATTCCTTAAATTCAGTTTTCATGTTAAAACGACTGGACCGATTAAATTTTGTAATAAAGATAGTTCTGACACCCTGGAAAGAAAATGGGCTTTTTTTCAAAATCACTTCAAACGAAGTCATGGGTACCAACAAGTGTTACACATAAACTGTATACATACCGTATTTAATAAATCCATAATAAAGTCCGCGTAATACCTATCTCATACAAGCCTCAATTGTTCATTTTCCCAGTAACAATGGGACGGGGCAGCAGGAAGGTACCTAATCTAGACGTAGTCTCTTACTTATTGTCCGGCCACCGAGAGAATGCGTTCCTGACACATTGTGTTTGACATAACGAGGTAACTTTGAAAGGCCGTCTACGAAAACAAACAAAAAAAAAGTCGTCTATTTTGACCCTACAAACAAATAATAAGCAATAAAATGATATTAAAACACACTGATTTTAAATTTTATAACTGATGGCTTACTGTAAGGGTAATAATTACTGATAAAATATGTATTTTTAAAAATGTAAACAACATCATATTTTCGTAGGGATGTGCTAAAAATATCAGTCAATTTTAAAGTTATCAATCAATTTCTAATAAAAAAGCAGAATAAGTAGCTTGGTTATAAAAACATGATATCGACGTAAATATGGATATGCTTGAAGCAAAACTATTGCGGTTAGTGAAAGAAAATAAATCGGCAAATGTTCGATATGAAATGGATGAATTGGCTCTGCAGTACGGTCATCGGGTGCTGAGACTTATACCATATTATTGCCAATACAATGCTTTTGAGTTTCGTTTGTAAAAAGGCAGCAGTTGGATTTTCTTGCTAGTTCTTTTCGACCTTGGGCTTAGCTTCAAAATTAACGTTATACAAGTATCTATACTAATATTATAAAGCTGAAGAGTTTGTTTGTTTGTTTGAACGCACTAATCACAGGAACTACTGGTTCGAATTTAAAAATTATTTTTGTGTTGGATAGACCATTTATCGAGGCAGGCTTTAGGCTATATAACATCACGCTGCAACTATTAGGAGCGAAGAAATAATGGAAAATGGGAAAAAAACGGGGAAAATTATTCATCCTTGAGGGCTTCCGTTGCGTGCGCTGCGAAAGCGGTTCTAGGAACCAAAAATATATGTATGAAAGAATAAAGGGACCTTTTTACCGCGGGAAAACTTCGTATTCCCACGGGAAACCGACTTCTACGCGAACGGAGTCGCGAGCGGCCACTAGTCTTTAATCTAATTATTTACGTTCCTACAATAAAACAATACTGTTTCGATTTTGTTTTTTATTATTTTACCTAGATTTTAACTCGTAACAACATAAAACTATTTTTATATTATAAATAAAATATAAATAAGATAAGCAAGTTTTTTTTCTGTTGATTGAAAAATGATTTATCAATGTTGTTTTTTACCCCAACACTAATGGCATGTGTCACAAACGCAATCTCTCGGTGGCCAGACTATAATGACGGCAATTTAGGTTCTACTTATCTTAAGTCATCGCGGGCGAACAGCTTTTAGACAATAAAATGAAAAAATAATGATAATATCAAAAAGGGTTCGTAATTCAGGACTAATTTTTGGAACCTAAACCAAGTCGATAGACCTTACCGTTTGTTTGCACGAGAGATAGGGATTACAGCTTGACGTACAATCCATAATGCTCACCAACCAATAGCTATAACGCCAAAACTATGATGCGACAATTTTTTCACATGTGTGCGTATTTGACTAATTTTTGGCATTTTCAAATTTCATTTTTACTGAGATTGCAAATATGAGTATTACAGTTTGAAGCAAATGTGGTGCGGGTTGGATGTTTTCACTACCGTTAATGCGTGATCAATATGTGCATAATTTGAAAAATATCAAATTAGTGGTACACCCAGGTTGCGATTTAACATGTAACTTTCGTTTAGTTGCCCAGTTTCTTCCACTTGGCTAACACACACTACGGATTAAAGAACAGTCTCGTAAAAGTCTCGGTAACTGGACAGTACAGTGTTTGTTTTGTTTTGCGACGTTTGATGGTAATATGTAGAATGGTAGATCACATTTTCCTTATCTATTTAAGAATTAGGTACATTTGATGGTACCAATGTGAGTGCATTGTAGAGATATGTTCGCAGCTTTAGAGTATGATTACATAATTTTGTTTGCTAGTAACGTGTCTATTATGAATACGTCATTGGTTGGTATTGTGTACTGCGTCGGTAATGACAAGAGACTAACCTTATTTAAATGTTGTGGTCTGAAATTGTCGCGATCACGGTAGCCATGGTCGCGACTGTCCCCGCGGCCATCGCGGTCGTCACGGTGGTCACGGTGATCACGGTGATCACGGTAGTCGCGCAGGTCGCGGGGGTCACGGGGGTCACGCGGGTCTCGACCGTCACGTGGGTCCCGCAGGTCGCGCGGGTCTCGAGGATCGCGGCCGTCCCTGCCATCGCGAGGGTCGCGATGATTGTCACGATGTCCGTCACGGTGGGAGTCGCGTGGGTCGCGATGGGCGTCGCGTGGGTCGCGGTTGTCGCGGTGGTCGCGGTGGTCGCGCAGGTCGCGGGGGTCGCGGGGGTCGCGGGGCTCGCGCAGGTCGCGGGGGTCGCGCGGGTCTCGCGGGTCGCGGTGCTCGCGCCCCTCGCGGCCGTCGCGACCGTCTCGTCCCTCGCGCGGCTCGCGGTAGTTCCGGTACCCACGCCCACCATCCTGCTCCTCGCGACCGCTTTCTTGGCTCGGGTGGAGAGGCACTTTACGCGAATCCTCTTCCTCTTGACGACGTTCGTAATGAATGAAGTCGTCAAAAATTGAAGTCGAATGGCAATAACTATGCATTATACGCAACACCTGTAAACCTTTCGCGTGCGGCACCTCCTGAGTGTCGCGAGAGTTCGTCACTGGCTTGTTCTCGTTATTCTCTAATTTGATATGACGAAGTTGAACGTTCGGCACGTCCTTAACGTAGATCCACTTGACGCGAAACTGTCCCTTCCACTTGTCTTGCGACCACACACTAGAGTTGGAGTTGTAGTCGACGGCGCTCATCATGCGCGCCATGCCGCAGAAGTGCCCGCTGCCGTTGACGGAGAACAGCAGGTACACGAGCCCGCCCTCGCGCTCGCGCTCGCGGAACGCCGCGTCCAGCCGCTTGTTGCCGTGCTCCGTGCTGCACCAGATCTCGTACTTGATGCTGCGGTGGATGTCGTCCTCCGAGTACGACTTGATGACGAAGAAGCGCGCAAGCGGGGCGCTCAAGTCGAACTCCTTCGGGTTGTAGTCGTTCTTGACACGCAGCTCGTCGAGCACGGGGTGCGGCAGCGCGGGGGCGGGCGGCGGCGGCGCGGCGGGCAGCGGGGGCAGCGGCGCGCGCGGCGGCTGCGTCCACGCGGGGGGCGCCTGCAGCGGGGGCGGGCGCTGCGGGGGCGCGGCGGCGGCGGTGGCGACAGGGGCCACCAGCGGGGGCGCGGGCGGACCGCCGGTTGGGGGCGGCACCGGCACCACGGGAGAGCTCTTCCCCGTGTCCCACGCCCCGATGTCCATGTTGTGCTTGCCGGGCACGATGGGCGGCGGGGGCATGCCGGGGCCCTTCTTCTTGAGCCCGCTGCTCTGCGACGAGGGCGTCGGCTTGGCCGGCTGGCTCGCGATCGAGGCCCACGTCATCTTTTTGGGTAGCTGGCCAGACGAGGTATCCTTGAAGTCGGGAGCACGCTCCTTGTCCACCTTGTGGTCTCCGAGGGCGAGGGTCTGCATCCCCGCGTCCACCGCCTTGATTCCATCGTGCACGTACAATCCATCAGCCCTATAGTAATCATCGTATTGTTTTGCACGACCTAATTGTCCCCAAGTAGAGTAATCACCATTTCCATGAAAATAGTTAAATGTGTTTGCTGGTTGTCCGAAAGCGGCAGTCGAGAATGGTGTTGTCGAGGGTCCGAATACACCTGTGTGAAAAATTATTAGTTTTACAAAATCCTTCAATAAGTTTATCTAGGTTTAAGTTTCATATTTAATAAACAATGTTTTATTAATGCATTATTTACCAATCTGACAAAGTAATTGTTAAGTGAATAACTAACTGCTTTATGAAAAAATGCAAAACAAATGCAACAAGCCTGATTTTTATATGAGGAAAACCACACAATGTAAGCTTCTATCTAAAACATGCAGAAGTAACCAATAATAAAATTATGAATTAAAATAAGCAAATTACAAATTAATAAAAAAAATGGTCCACCACAAACTTTCTTAACTAAAAATGGATGTAGAGTTATATGCAAAAAAAACAAAACTTCTTGTTATTTGATTACTGAAATAATTAACTGAGGAATTCTGTGTCTCTAATAAATACTAGCTACCATCCATTCCATAAGAATCATGAGGATTGTATCCTCCGAGGAAAGTCATTGGGTCTGTTCCATTGGTGGACCATGTCCCATCCCCGACTCCAAAAGCTTGATAAGGAAGTGCTGTTGTACCGTAATAACCTGTAATCAAATATAGATAATCATTCACACAATTCATTGAGTCACTAATGATGTTAGAAAGTATTGTTCAAATTACTCAATTAATTATATTCTGACAGTGAGTTTACCATTACATAAACAGGGTAATCTATAAATAGAAACCCTTGGATAACATAAAAGTTTGTGAAAGGAAACCAAAATTATTCTGAAAACAGCACTCAATAGGCATAGAAGAATTTGATGACACTAACTCTTCTCGTGGCGAATTTTTTCAGTTGTCAAAACAAAAATTAAGTTTAGTACCTACCTGCCGCGCTGTAGGGATCGGCTGCAGACGAGATGGGAGGTGCATACTGCTGTTGCTGATGACGCCATGACACCTCAGGCAATTCGTCACCGCCACTCTCTAACTGTTGCTCTTTTGGTGCATTTGTCACTGAAATGTTTTTCATTTACTTAGGACTAATTGTTAAAACTTTTTAAAACCACACAGTTCCAAATGTTATGAGGACCCATTTACTCTAGCTTCCTATTATTTAAAAGCGATTGCTAATATAAGGCTTCATTGGTTTTATAGCGTGTAAAGCTTTGTTAGTTCTCTATTAAAGTTAATTGTTTATGATCAGTAATGAAACTATAATAAAATCAGATTTTGATGTTTTCCCACAAATAGATAAGAACGTAGGTAAAAAAACACAGCAATCTAACTTTTGAAACTTCAGACAGAAATGGAAGTCCATGGGAATGATGGATAAAGTTATAATAGAATGTTTGACTAGACTTTTGTGAAAAAATTAGGGTCTTATATCAGGAAGGTTGGACATATCCGTCTGCTTAAGCTTTGTTTAACATTTAGAGAAAGCCTCCACGGCGACTATTTGCGGCTAGACGCCGACAATCTACGGATGTGGGACGAACGACCGGTAGGTAGGACTTTCGAGGAATGAAGCTTGCTACGTCATAATTATTGCATCTAAACTCTTACCTTGGTTCCCTTGCCCTTTCATCCGCTGTACGGAACACAGGATATGAAACAAACAATCGAATAATGTAGTTAAACACGTAACAGAGTGGTCAGCTATTGAATAATAATGCGGAAAACAATGTTGATGCGAAATACCTGATCTGACACGCCTGCTGACATTGGCCGCGATTTTACGATTATTGAGCACTTATCAAAGTCCTGTTTCACAGATATACAAAATTAATCACATCGGATTCACTACACTGAGTCTATAGTGTCCCAATTGCACTTAGAATTAAAAAATGTCCACAAGCAAATTCACCGCTGAACGGATGGAAGTTTGGTAATGGCGGATTGTCAGTGTTGCCAATTGCCAAAAAAAAATAACTTATCATTTGTTTCATTTGGCTGCGTTCCAAATCGCACTAACGGATACAAGCTTTTCACCTAAGAGTATAGTAATATATATGACAGCTTTTCACATATCAGACGTTCGGAGCAGAACAGCGTAACTTCTATCAGAAATTGTATTGGCAGATGTTATAAGCGCTGCTAGAATTTGAAAGTATGGATAAATAAATATATAAAATGTTTAAACGTGCGGAACGAGCCTCTTTATAACCTACTCTACAAAAATTTCAAGAGATTACAGACTTTCATAATATGAAGATTTATTACTACAATTCTCGATCTTATACTCCACGAGCTTTATCTTCTTTAGGTGTGAACTCCTTTCTCTGTACTATGTACATGAAAACCTTCCTCTTGAATCACTCTATCTATTATAAAAAACCGCATCAAAATCCGTTGCATAGTTTTAAAGATTTAAGCATACATAGGGACAGAGAAAGCGACTTTGTTTTATACTAGGTAGCCAATACTAAGGTAACTAATTAGGTAACAAGGTAGTTATGGTACATCATGAATTATATGAATAAATAAATCACTTTTTGAATTCTATAATTCCACTTCCAAATATGTAATCAGAAAAAAGGCAATTAAAACTATTTTTTCTTAAAAAATGAGGAAATAGTCTTGGTTCCACTAGCAGCTTTTTGTCTGGCTTTATCTTTAGCTGAAAGTGGTTTCTGCTTTTTAACTTCACAATTGTCAGCAATTAAACTTTCATTCAGAGGTTTGTTTTCTAAATCATCAACCAACTCTGACTTTAATCTTTTGGTTTCATTATTTTCTGCAATTTCAGATTTTCTTTTTTTCCCCAGAGTTTCAATCACCTCTTTTTTAAAGTTAAACATTGTTTCAAGCTTTTCTGATAAATCACTCTCAAGGTATTCTGATACCAAACCATAGGCATATTTGAGATAGTATTCTGTAAAAGATAATATGCACCACATTAAATTGAGAAAATGATTTTTAAATGGTTATTAAGTGCTGGAACTTCACAATACCTTCATCTAAATCATCATTTGCAAGATTGCTAGTCACAAAAGTAGCCGAAACTGCTCCAGATGTAACATGAATATTCTTATTTTTTAATACTGAAGCCACTTTACGTATTCTTTCCTGTAGCCAGTGAAGTGTCTTCTCTTCATTGTACTTATAGGCTTTCATATCTGGAGGACCCTAAAAATATAAATTTATAAGACAAATGTTTTCACAACTAAATTGACAGTCAAATATTTAATAGTTACCTTTAAATCTCCAATATCATCTAAACTAGTGACAAAATCTAAGATTTTATCAAAGCCCTTTTCAGACAGAAGATCTTCAAGAGGAATAGCTCTACTGCTGCATTGGCTGCGTAGTTTTGGTAAAACTGAAGGAAAAAGAAAAGTTAGCTTATGAAAAATAAAAGACAAACATGAAGAGTACATGTTTTTACAAATTTAAACATACATACCCAAAAAAAGGGGATTTATAGGGGTCATCATCAATAGACTGCCATCAGATTTAACAGTTTCTTGAATGAACCATGACCTACATGGTTCATTATGAGTAACAACCTCATATATCTTGCTATGGGCATCATCTAAGCAATATTTCGTTGGTTTCCCACTAGCAGGGTGTGGAAGCGATATAATACTAAAACTACAGTTTTCAAACAAGGGTTCTGAAAATATAAAAGGCTTCTTTAATCTCTTTATTGTTAAGGTTTATATAATATATCGAAGAGTCTATAGTAGATGGTAAAATTGCAGAAAATACTAACCTTTGATTAATGCAATCCATGAATTCTCAACCCGTTTATTGGTTGATGATGGTAGTGAAGTTATAGTATCAGTTTTTTTTTGTGTTCTGGTACTCATTTTATTGTGAGACACGAGGATTAATTAAGTAATTTCGCGCCTAAATCCTATTCTATATTTTGCAGTCTTGCTCAGGTTTTTTTTGTATAGATGCCTGAATGAAAATGATATGCACAAACTTTAGAAGAGATACGATAAAATATTTATAAATAAAGTGATAAAGGGAGGAAAGGAATTGGGAAATGTTTGTTTGTTTTGACTTGACTTGACTTGACTTTTGGGGTATAATGGCTTCTACCCTGTGGGTAATCCTGCCAATGTCACGTTTCAGATGAAACACAGTGATTTTAAAATGACAAATGACCGGTGTGAAATAAACTTATGACGTATGAGGCGTCAGACACCTTGAAGAGTTTAACACGGGACTCCACACTGAAATGCAAGACATCACAATAGTTAGTATTGACAAAGGATAAGGTTTAAAGATATATGTTGTTAGTTTGGATAAATTGAGTAAGTAAATGAATAAATATAGGTTTAGATAATGTTAGTAGGAAATTAGAGTTAATAGGACGAGGGAAGTTCGAAGGGAGAAGGTCGTGCATAGAAACAGTAAGACGCGGACAACTAAACATTAAATGGTCTACCGTACCCTCCTCGAGACCACACTCACACAGAGAGTGATCCCGAACCCTTATCTTGGACAGGAATGTGGGAGAACAATTATGTCCCAGTCGTAGGCGGATGATAGTGGAAGCGGTCGATTTCTTAAGGTTTTTATATTGAAAGAACCATGGCCTAGAAGGAATATCCAGCTGGAGACTTCCATAATGTCTACCTTTAAACCTTTTGGATGCTTTCCATTGATTCTGCCAAGTCTTGAAATTAAGCAGTTTAGAGAAGGAGCGAAGGTCTGACGCTTCATAGTTGGTGTATGTATTACATCCTAATGTAATGGCTGATTTGGCACAATTATCGGCGGTGGTGTTACCATCGATCCCGGTATGTCCAGGAATCCACGCCAACACGACCTCCTTACCTAGATGTCTGCAGTTTGCCAACTTTTCCCTTATTTCTAGTGTGTAATAATGAGGTTTAGAATGAAATGGGGATGAGCAAATGTCCTGAAGGGAGCTTTTGGAATCGGATAGGATAATGGCTTTAAAGATGTTGTGGGACTCTACGTATTTAATAGCCTCTAGAATTGCGATAGACTCGCCTGAGATGTTTGTTTTGAACTTTAGAATATTTCCTCCTGTCTGTCAATTAGACATTTGTCAACTTTTTAGCTACGTTCCAAATTACAAATTGTGTAAGAAATTATGAAGAACAAAAGTGCGTGGTAGCCTAGTGGCAAAGGAACGGGTCTTCGGCGTCTACTAATACTACCGAAAGTTCCGGATTGGATCCCCACCCGGGTGTACCACTAATTTGATATTTTCCAAATTGTGTACATGTTTATCACGCACTAACGATGGGAGAAAACACCGTGAGGAAACCCTCATTATTGTATGATTATCCATCATGTGCATCCAGCAACTAAGAACTAAAAATAATCATCATGTTGCTAATTTTTTGAGCTTTGTAAGAATGTTCGGTATATTCTTCTAGTAGCTGTTAGGTTTTGGCTGTTCTGATTTCAAATCAAGATCAATTTGAAATCCAAGATTTAAAAGCTTTATTCGTGTCGACCGGTACGTACCCATTATTTACCTGTCTGACTTTGACAATTTATAAGACAATGACATTGACATGACATCCATCTCAACAATAAGTTTTAGCGCGGATTTTACTTTACAGAAAAAAATATTTTTTTTCTGATTTGAAGAGAGAAAAAGTTTTAGTATCGTATGTATTACAGATTAGAGCCATGCAAGCATTTCTTAAAACTGGAAAGATTTCTGCCGGTGATAAACCCTCTACTTCTGGGGTAAAAACTATTAAGAAGAAACCCCCGGCACCTTGGGTTGAGAAATAGTGCGTACCATGAGTATATGTTCAGATAAATTTAAAATACGAATGTCCTTAACAAACAACAAATTATATTTTTTTATCTTTTTCAGCCGGCCAAAGACTATTGACGATATTGTTGATCAAGACGAGGTTGTGCAAGTCTTAAGAGAGTGTCTGTCTCGCGGTGATTTGCCTCATTTATTGTTCTACGGACCACCAGGCACTGGAAAAACCAGTGCTATATTAGCTGCAGCAAGACAGTTGTTTGGAGACATCTCAAGAGATAGGGTATTAGAGCTCAATGCCTCAGATGAAAGAGGAATACAAGTTATTCGGGACAAAGTTAAGACATTTGCTCAACTTACTGTTAGCAATACTCGCCCTGAGTAAGTTTTCTATCCAAAAATGACAAAATATACTTGAAGCATTTTACTAATGTTAACATTTGGTTTCAGTGGCCGTCCTTGCCCTCCCTACAAGTTGGTTATTCTTGATGAGGCAGATTCTATGACAACTGCAGCCCAGGCTGCCCTGCGTCGCACCATAGAACGGGAAACTAGGACCACACGATTCTGTCTGATCTGTAATTATGTATCTCGGATCATACCCCCAATTACAAGTAGATGCTCTAAGTTTAGATTCAAACCATTAGCTAGGGATAATGTTATCAAAAGGTATATTTTAATAATTTTTAATTCCTTATTGTTGTTCTTTATTATTTGTCATTACAGTGTATTTTAATCTGGCAGGTTGCAAGAGATTTGCCTGGCTGAAGGTGTGGAGATAGGTGATGGAACAATTCTGCATGAGGCTGTGGACACTTGTGAGGGAGATCTACGACGAGCACTCACTGCTCTGCAGTGCTGTCAGAGGTTGTTGGGGAAAATTACACCTGAAGGCCTTGTTGAGGTAATAAATGAAAATTATGCTAAGATTCATGTTTACCATAAAATATACTTATATTATTAATTCTAATAATACTTTAAGAATATTAAGTCATTCCATCTACATTTAAAACAAACCATGGTATAATATCTTCTTATTATTATAATTCTTCGTATTCTTCGTTTTATGGATTTTCTTCAAGTAATTGTAGCTCAGCTCTATTAATAGCTTTGTGTAAATCCAATTTAATTCTACTTTGATCTATTTTAGGAAGTTTTTTAACCATTTTACTCATACTTAAAAAGAAATGGTCTGTGTCATCAAAATCTGTGTTTTGCCTTTTCTCTGAAAATTCTAAATTATCTGTAATGCTATTTAAGTTTGTTCTAGAATGGCTGGCTTTCCTTTTATTAGAGGTTGATGATACATAGTGTATATTTTTATTTGGTATTCTTTTTGGGGATCCAATACTCTCTGATGATGAGAAGCTTTCTAAATATTCTGCAGTCTCTTCAATTTCCTCATCAGATGACTCTGCTTTAAGAGTTTCAAGTCTATGGTCCATTTCATCATTTCCTTTTAAGAATGACATTTCGGCTTCTAATCTCCAAGGTGCTAATTTTACTCCCTTACGTCGTTTAAGTTGTCGTCTTTTAATTGCATTACTGTAGCAATTTCGTAATTTGTACCAATCGTCCTTGCAATCTACAACTAGAAAAATATGTGTTTTAGGTTAGTAATGTATTTTAAGGATAAAAAAATAACAACAGACCGAATTTTGCTTATTGCGTTTCCAACGTGAGGCGTTAGGGGTACTTGTCTCTCTTTGCGAAGTTATTTTCTAATAAGTTTATAGACACTGGCACCATTAAAGACGACGCGTACACGAGGCAATGGTTAAAAGGTCTTTTAAGCCTTCTGGATTTTCTGGGCATTGCATTCGTCGAAATTATTGTAGGTACCTACTACCTACTTACCGGTCTTGCCATACTGTTTGGAAATTTCTTCCCAAGCCGCCTGCCGCAACGCTACATCGCGATATCCACTACACTTAGTGTTGTACAATACTTCCCGCTCCTTGATAAGTTCTATAAGATGTTCATCGGAATCTCCCATGTTTATTTGCAAAGGAGAAATCTACGTTATTTTCTGTATGTTTACAACGATACGTTGCGTTGCGGACGTAATAACACGTTGTTTGTTTGTGGCAGGGTCCTATATGTTCCATACAAGCAATTTTAACCTTGCACACATATAAACATTTTAATAAGTGTGGGTTGCTATTATAGACCCGTTGAAAAAAATATCACTACATAGTAGAAAACAAAGTCGCTTTCTCTGCCCGTATGTATGCTTAAATCTTTAAAACTACGCAACGGATTTTGATGCGGTTTTTTTAATAGATAGAATGCTTCAAGATGAAGGTTTACATGTATTCATACATAGTACAGAGAAAGGAGTTTTATTTCGAATTAAAAGCATCCGAAGCCGCACCGGTAAAACTATTAAATTTATAAATTAAAAATGGTCACACTGATTGGGAGTCGCTGTTTGTGTTTCCAATTCTGTAGCTTTTAACACAGTTCTTAATATTTTATTATTTTATCACTTATGTAGTTTTTTTTTAATAAGAAAAATATCGTTTCACTACCACCCTTCTTTCACCCTATTAATATTAACTCTCTTAGTAATACTGTTACTGTATTAATATTAACTCTCTTAGTAATCTCTTAGTAAGACGAAAAGTGGTTTAGTAATTAACTGCGGCTTTTAAGATACCTATAGGTAAGCTACTTTTAAACAGATATTAATAATGGCGTCTACGTATTTTCATGCTATTTCTACGGTAATACTCAGAAACACTGATGCTGTCAAGTCGACACTTGATTAAAACAAGTATGGCCGCCATTTGTGTTTATTTTTGTGATCAATTTTGTGGTTGTCTTTTCATTTAAACATATCAATCAATGTCGTAGAAGAAAGAACTACAAATACAAAAGTGCCTCTAACATCTTCGCAAGGATTTTCTAATGAAAAGTCCTTTTCTATATAGTTAAACACTCTTACGGCCTGACGGCTCTAAATTGGGTGATTTTTGGTTGTGTAAAGATTAAAAGAAAGATGTGGGTCAACCACCTAAGAAAGTACAGTAAAGCAGAAGCCAAAGACATATCTGTAACCTACCACAGATTTCTCGAACTCGAAAATCAAAATATAACTAAGTAAGTACTTGTCTTGGAGGTACCTAATTTGCACCAAATGGTTCTTGATTGATTTTTTTATTTTCTGATTATACAATTGCAATAAATGTGTTTCCTGTTATTTTTGTTTAAGGGCACATACTTGGGCAAACACGCAACAAATCTTTTGCAGTTGCAGCGCAGAAGTTTGCTATTCCTGTTGGTTTATAAAGAAATCTTGTCAGTTCAGGTACTAAATGTTTTTATTATTATTACTAGGTATAATTTATGATACTGTTATGAATGTACGAATTATTTGCAGATTATACGAAGACCTGGCCTTCACAACCAAAGTGGCCGTTTGGCAATTTTTCTCAAATTCATAGAATGAAAGCTATGCTCGCCTATCCTCGAACTAACAGTTTGGAAAAGTGATGGATAAATCTGAGCTGAATATTAAAAAGGTATCATTTTAAAATATATTTATAGATATATTCGTTACTTCTTTATTTACTACTACTTTATTCATTTATTAATGTAATATTGATAACATAATATTAATGACCTATATAAAGTCCTGATTTAATTTCAGAAAACACCGGTAAAAACCATAATGCTATGAAATTCCCAAACACTCCAAAATCAAGCTACATTTTCAAAGTTAAATTATATTACATCTGCCGCTGCACCATCAGAAGATATGATTGTTTACCTACCTATCAGGTAAATCGAAAACAAGAAGTCTCAACACAGTAAAATGATGGTTTTTGGAATAAATGATTATTCTGAAACTTAAATACCCGTTTTATTCATTATTTCATCCCAAGTTTAATATAACAGTAGGTATTAAATCTAAAAACATTTGTAATACCCGCGCTTTTCTTAGTAGCCTTAGATGTCTTGCTATTCCGTCGCGGCGGTAGTGTTGTACGTGTGTACGTGTAAGGTCAAAGTTTTTTATATGGAGTTAACGTTCTTCTCCTCTTTAGAGGAGTATTATTTTCCTTGGTTTGTGGCGAGTGACGCTGACGTCGACAGTGACATGTGGAAAAGACCAAACAACATCGCTAGTAATGCCAAATTAAAAATGATATTCGGGTGAATTTGAATAAGAAAATTGCGTTAACTACAATGTTTTGTTTTACACATGTAACACTATTACAGGAACATTTTCCGCTTTATATTTTTTTAATTAGCATTTATCCTTTGTATTTATATAGGTATACATGTTATGTTTATTTAATTCTATGTTTTTGTCTCTCCTTTTGTTGTATGTGTTATAACTGTGTGTAAAAACATTAAATGTTAAATAAATAAAATAAAAAAAATAAACAGCTAAACGACCGCAAAAAACAACTGTTTTAAAAAAAAGCTATTTTGATATAAATTTGTTTTCTAGTTTGCTTTATATTCCAACCTGCACTTTTTTGATTGATAAAATATTTTAAACGTGTAATAAAAAAATATTTTAATTATTTGGTTATTTTTTTAACTTAAGATGATTAGCATAATATTTACGACTTAGGTTATCGTAGCTTCTAAATTTCCTAACTTATGACCTTTTTTATATTTGGGAATACAGATAAGTAAGCGCGCGAAATTCAAAACACAGTACGACGCCCTCGGCTAACGCTTGCTTTTAACCTCTATAGCTAGAGATGATTCACACTATTTAATTGTACCATAAATTACTATATTTTTGGTAATTTATTGCAAAAACGTCACGTATAGCACGTATTTTGTTTTAAATATTTATCACACACGCAAGCGCGATACGGTTCATGCTCGGACGCATGTGAACGTTCATATACACCTATCTATTTTATAGCAGCTAGTTATATTACAACTTTGAACTGTATGCTGTGACCGGATGTTTGTGAAAATGGTCAAAGGGTGATAGTTTGTTGCGTCTCGTAATATCTGTACACGGTAGCCTGTCTGTAGCGTAAGAAAAACTTAGTTTGCATTCGCTTTCCACAGTTTACTTCACTTAATTAATGAATAGTCGTGGCCGCCCGCGACTCCGTCCCCGTGAAAGTCGGTTTCCCGTGGGAATGAGAAGTTTTCCCGCGGTAAAAAGTACCCTATGTGTTATTCTGATGTATAACCTACATTACTGCAAAGTTTCATCCAAATCCATCAAGTAGTTTTTACACGTTTTTAATATTAGTAAGACGTAAGGTTTGATGTGTTCAGTTACTTGAATTCAATATAAGTATAACAAAACTAAATCCTTTATGAGTAAAAGCCACATTTATTTTCATTTAGGTGACAAAGAAAAGTCTAGTTAATTAAAGCTTTAACTTTTTCAGTTATTCTTTTTAAGAGTTGTCCTTTGTGGTCTAAGTAAAATAATATTTGATGTTTATTCATCGAATCGCAAACATTACTAGGCGGATTAGGATAACATTTTATAACCACTCAACGATATATATGAATGATGAGCATCTGAACAACCAATTCTTTAAAATTAAAAATATGTTTTTAAGATTATCATTTTAATGTGGCGTTGTTTTGTAAAGTGCTTACTTAAATAATGTTCTTGTCCATAGGTGACCGGCCTAGTACCAGATGGTCTAGTCAACGAATATCTGAGCGTCAAGAACTACAGCGAACTAGAGAAGTTTGTGGAAAGGTAAGCTTTCACATGTTTTAAAATATTGGACAAATAAGTTTTAGTGATTTTATCTACTAAAAATCTAGAACATTAAAATTCCCTATGTAGCTGATCGATGTTTTGTGCCTCCATTTAATTAACTATGATCCTTATGGCTTTCACTCATGAATTTATTTAATAAAGGGGTCCCACGAATTTATGAATTCCTGAGTTAAGTTTTAACCAATATTTTTTTGTATTGTCAATTACTATAGTGTAGTACTTAATAGTTATTCAACTTTAAATACTTTTTTTCTTGATTTGTATGTAAGATCGTATAAATTAAACTTTAATTAACATCGACGGGATAACATAAACATCGTCGTAAGTCAAAAATACCACACAGACAACCTCAATATAAACTCTTACAATTTGTGGGTTTAGAATGGACGATTCAAAGTTGTAATTCACATCTCGCCCGAGTCATGATACTTCTATCTATCATGGCAACAAATAACAGCAGTTGGCAATTTTACCTTCAACCGCATTCGTTCCGCGTTTCAGAATATTTGTGCCTACACGACTCTCTGCCCGGTGTTTATCGCTTTGACTTCACGATGATTCGAGGCATTTTTGTAGAATTTGAAGTCGTTTGATAGTCATTTCTTTTTTTTATTACGTTCGTGTGAATTGTACGTTAGAAATTGTTGTATAGTATTGAAGTGGGTCTTAACGAAGTATAATGAACGGTTTAAGAGCTTTTTGTGTTTATTGTTAATCTGTACTTATGCTTTCTGGTTTGAGAGTATATTTTCGTTTGTTTTAGGTTTATAATGGAAGCGTATTCAGCTTCGCAGCTTCTGGAGCAGTTGAGTGCTACAGTGATCAACGCCGGTCATATGACAAACAAGCAGAAGTGCGCTATTAGTGAGAAACTAGCAGTTTGCGCCTACAGACTACTAGATGGCGGTGCTGAGGTCATGCAACTCACCGACTTGGGCTGTACCATCATCATGGCCAATAACAACCCTTAAATAAAATTAAAAGTAAAGATTTCGATTAACATGTATTAATAACAGACGTATCATCTTTGGAAATGATTACGTAAATGTAATTCTTGAACAATCGTCATTTTAAATCGCCAGCTTGTGTGTTCCAATACCTACAGTCGTTAAATGATGGTGTTGCTTTATCGTGTAATCGCTGGGCGAGTTTTGTACCTAAAGTAATTGCGTTTTCATAAAGCGATTCATTCCAGTTTTTACAATTGGTTGTTTTATTCTGCATGCAATTCCATTCATAATTGCCCCGTCCCCGTTTAGCCACGGTCAGGTACCCACGTATGTCCTAGGTCGCTAACTTAAATACTACATGATGTTTGCAGTTTACGCGCGCGTTCGTTTCACTTCCGCCGTTCGTCGGTTGAACGGACGGGCGAGTAGGAAAGAAAGAAAATAACGTTCAAGAAAAGATAATATCGGTCGTTTCTCCGCTCCCCTCTCCGCGTCACGGCGCGCGCGCAGCCCCGTGATTGGTCGAAGCGCCGCGTCTGCCCCCGCGCACCTCCCGCGGCGTCCACGGTCACAGATTTCAAATCTCGACCGTTTATTTCGTTCCGAGCGCGCCAGCATGCGGTCGTGCCGCAGCGCGCGCCTTTTTTCAATTCAAATTGTTTAAAAAAACACCGCAACGTGCTCGTGGACTGTTCGGTGCTACAACGTGACATCGCAAACTATAGTGCGTGCAGTGCATCGGAGGCGGCGCCGGCGGCAGACTGCGGCGGAAAAGTCAATTTCTTTCGATGAGTGGAGGTTTAGTGCATGTAATTGTTACACCATGACTAGATCCACACTCATCCATGGAAGTTGCGAGTTCGTCGCCGTGAAGCGGGAGCATCGGTCCCTAATGATACGTTAGCGGCAGGTACGCGCCGACGCAGAGGTAACCTTCGCGTCTACCTGTCCGCGCGCCCAAAAAATGTCGTTTTGTACACTCTGGCTATATGGTTATTCAGAGTGAGTTTTTGCTGGGTTTATTCGATGGTTTCTAAGAATGGTTTTTTTGTGGGGTTACGTCATGTTTTTATTGTGTTGTGCGCCGGTCGGTCGGTCGGTTGGCGGGAAGGGACGCGCCGGCGCATCTGCTCCTTCTGAGAAAGCGCTCGGCGGCGGGTCCCGAGTGGTCAGCGCGTGACGTCACGCGCGGGGCCGACAACCTTCCCGCCAGCGACCAACCCTCTCACAATGTACCCGCATTATCTCGATGCTTCACTTTAACTTGTACGAGAACGGAGGAATCAATTTAATTCGCCACATAACTGTGCACGGTTAGTTTTGTATGGTTTCGCAATAAGTAATATTGTAATTTATCCTTGTAACACAATTTCCTGCCTGGGGTTTTACATGATAATATCGCTGACTTGGCGTAGCTGTAGGTAGTTTCATATTGCACGTTAGTTAATTTTTTCCTTATAAACTTCAAATTTTGTATTCGTGGTATTTTTTGTGACCACGCATCATTTTCGGTTGAAGAGTTCTGATCTAATCTTATTCTTTAGATATGTGTTTTTTTGGATAATTGACAATGACAATCCATTTTTAACCAAGGTTATTTATGAAATATGACTTAAGTTTAACTTGGGTTGTTAGTTGTTTTGCTTTTCCTAACTATTGTGTAGAAGTGTTCACACATACGGCGGTCATTGTTTGAAATTATTATCTCAAATTGAGAAACGTTCCATGGCTCTATGTTGCTATGTTGTGTAACCGTAGACGGTACTTTAATTCGTCTCACTGTTTATCAATCAAGCTTTTCAATTAATCGATCTGTGGCGTCGTTTCTTTGCCGTTTGAATTCTTTGGAAAAAGTGGAGCTAAATGAGTCATAAATTCCTTACGATAAATCACCACGTTTTAGTTTCCTTTCTGAGAATTTTGACTGTGGCTCTTTCTTTTTATACAAACAGCTCGAATAGCTGTTTAGTTCGAACGCGTTTTGTAATTATTAGTTAAAATTTTATGCCGCATTTAACGTCTGAAGATTGGAAAATATATCCATGTGTTCGTAAGTTTAATTTGAAGTTACAATCCGCCGCTTCCTAGTAATTTAATCATCCATTCCCTCACCATCTTCGCCACAAAATTACAGCGATCTCAATCAGCAACCGCATTCACATCTCCAAAGAAATGATTATGAGAAAAACCGAAATGAAACATTATACAAATTATTTAAAAATCAACGTCTTCATTGAATCCAATAAAAAATATCCTTGATATAATGTTCGAGCGGAGCGATTTATTCCGAGAGTAAATTACCGTGTGTCCATCAACGGTGTCGGTGTGTTATTTTAGTTTTTTTATGCCCCGTGGAGTCGCTAATAGTGTTCCGGGTAGTAGGCAGGGCCAGGTACCCAGGTAGACGAAATGAAAGCTCCCTCGGTCCCTATTAATGTAATTATGATAGGGCACAACCGTACAACCGACCCTTCTCGCTTTGTTACACGGAACATCAATTCCACAGCGATTTAACACAACCCGAACACAAATAACAGCTAAACAAAACTACGAGATGAGTCCGAATTCCTGCGTAGAACTAATTTATTGTCTTGTACAAGATAAAGCCGCATAATATGAATACTCGAAGCGTGAAGAAAGATTACGCTCGAACAAAATGTTACAGTTACGAGTGTAATTTTATGTAGTGATAATGTAATTGATGAACATTCTTATCATATTAAAGAGCCAGACGAATCATTAGACGAGTTAAAGTTAATGATAAAAAGTGACATCTAAATTCCTGAAAAGCATAAAGCGAATCTAAACGATAGAAACAGTTAGCGTTCATTATCATTCGATTAATTACAGCTCCACCGTGGGAACACTCTGATTGATAAAAGAAGGGAAGTTTTTGCCGCAGTGTAACCAGCTAAACGGAATGCCTAACATATGGGAACATTGTTCAGTGGCAGTATGAATGGAGCGTTACATAATGGAACACAACTGATTACAATGCTTATATGGAAAAAGTGCAAAAAGTATTTGCTGTAATTGGTATCAGAGAGCGATAAAAACAATAGAAAAGCGCATTGAAATTTTAAATTTGGTTCATTGTAATCGATTCCTGGCGATAAAACGTTTCACATAGGTTTGAAGTGCTAGAGTGCGTATCGCGTGCAGTTTTTTCTACGGTCTTAGTTAGGACTATGTATGAACCCGTGGTGTGAACGGATAGGGTCGTGGAACCGGTTGACCTACAGTAACGTTCCTTTGTTACGGTAACCCTCTCACAAGTTTTATAACGACTGGTTGCAGAAACGAAATAATAAATCTGCAGTTTTAAAGGCTGTTGGAAATGTACCGTTTGTGAAACAATTATGCCATTTGCATTGGTGGCAGTAAACTTAACAAATTGCTTAACAAAATGTCGGACTTTATTTTATTGATGGATTCAAAAGAACTTTTAAAATTATTTCAAAGAAACCAGTCCTTTGTCCGGAGTCGAAACTTCGAACAAAACAAATTACTTAATAGTCTCGTCTATTTGGCCATCGCCTTGAGGATTTAGACAATTTGAATTTCTCCTTAGAAGGTTTCTAAACGCTTTCGTGGAATTCCGTGTTTTTTTCCTTAAAGTATCTTGAACATTGAGAATAATATTAACCTCCTGAGGCGTGTTTGAATTATTTTAGCACGTTCCAGTATGTTTTATTCTTTGTTGTTTAGAGTTGTAATAAGCGAGTAGTTTCTTGTGTTGAGTATGAGTTAGAATTGACTGCGTCATGCAGTGGTCGGCGGTATTTGATTGTAGCCAATTAGTTGTAATGCCTAGCCTCGGTCGGATATCGCAGTAGTAATTTGTTGACATACGGTACATACCTATTGTGAACAAGATTTATGTGTGAAATGAGCGAGGTCGATGCCATTACTCGCAGTAAAGCCTCAACGCCTGAATGAGAGAGATAGGTGTATTTTAAAATATGGGTTTGTCTCGTTCTATGTGGAACTAGTATGCGGTTGCTGGCAGGTCACGGTGGTCCGCCAGGATTCTGTTACAAATACGTTCCGAGTAGTTGGCAACGAGTCAGTTTTATGGTAATACCTCACTGAAACTCATTTTTAATAGGGGGTTTAGTGCCTTAATGTTGCAATGTTAAAAGGAGTAAGTACACGAGTTCGCCATAACTTTTATAGTAGTTCTAAAATTTATTTTTCAAGGACAGTAAAGGTATGAATGGGAGAAAATACTTTTGCGTTATGTTTTTCTTTTAGTTTACCTTCCAAAACAAATTTTAGTACTTCCAGATGGTCGCTGTGAACAGGCTACGTGTCGACGGTATCAGTCTACGTGCCTTCAATTTGGTAACATTCTCTTGTCAAATTACACTACACCGACGATTCGTGAACTGCTGTGTAATACGTTTGCCGCTCACTTGTGTATTAGATGAGTCATTTATCATTAACATGAAGTACTTGTGTACTGAAATCAGTATATACCATGTCAGTAAATTGACCAATAAATATCCTTTGTTTCCATATATAAATTATTGTAAATTGCAGCAGTGCAGTGTAGGTACAGATGATGAATTGATATCGAAATAATTTCACGGAATTTGGGAATAATGCCATTGTCTTGTTCTGAATCATTGCTTCAATGTAGGTTATTTCGTTACAACAATTCACAAATGTTTACTAGTGATAATTTAAAATTTTATGGATAAAATTTTTTTATATTTATACTTTTAAATATGGGATAGCACGAAAATATTCCTCAAATACTTGTTACAATAAAGGGCTTGCTCAATGTGCTTTGGATTACTTGTCTTCTTCATGCATTTAGGTACTCTGATCTCTTTCTGGTTATAAATAAGGGTTGTCAACGTTATACTATTAAATTAGCTCATTTTCGCGTAGTACCACAATTCCTTATAGTCTCTGACTTGGTGCTTGAAGTAATTTAAAAAATTAGGAATAAAGTTACCCTGAAGTCAGGAGTTTTGCCCCAGTTGATGAATCATATTTTAAAGGACTAATTCACGGGCTAAACTAACCGCACAAACTCAAATAGGGAATAGTTTTAGAGACAGTTTTTTTAATTTAACAAATAAACCGATATTGAGTTGAAAGAAACTGGAAAAGTAATGATTGTTTTGATACTTTAAAAACCTACGGAGTAAAAGAAAACTGTGTCCGCTAAAATAAACTTTAATAAATTTTAGGTCTTTTCTGTTTGCCTTCTTAATATTAAATTAAATAGTATTGCGGTCACGCGTGTTTCTTCCACTGTAAGTACTTATCTCATCTCAAATTGTTTGGTGTCAGATACTCACGATGCACGTGGAAAATCAGAATGAAATTTTATAAGAATTTGTTGTGTTCTTTTGTATTTTTTTTTCTCAAAAAAATTTACAATATAAAAGTCTTTTTAATGTAATTTCTATGCAAGCGTTTTTATAATGGAGTTATTTTAGTTGTAATAAAATAAAATAATGCTATTGTAACTTTCATGTGTTCATTAATTCTAAATCTACTTAAATCATATCTACATAGTAAGTAATAGTAAGTAACTTGTCATTAAAAGCTTCACTTAATCGTACCATTTAACATTTTATTTACACTATTCAGTGTTAAATGGTACGATTAAATGTTTTATTAAACAAAAACGGGTCGCCATTAAATAAATAGAATCAGGCATTAATACCTGAACTTATTTTATTTACTCACTAGCTTTTACCCGCGCGGCTTTGCACGCATTAAATTCGGAGTAAAAATCCTTTCTCTGTACTATGTTATTATACATCTAAACCACTTTATCTATTAAAAAGCCGCATCAAAGTCCGTTGCGTAGTTTTAAAGATTTAAGCATACCTACATAGGGACAGAGGAAGCGACTTTGTTTTATACTATTTAGTGATTTGTCAATTAAAATCGTTGTTCGTAACCGGAGGTGTTATAGAATTTGCCGCGACAAAAAAAGGTAAGTGTTTACTGGTACCTACGGTACCTAAATTCTTAGGAATTATATTTTTACTTAGAAAATTGAGTTATGCATATCGCAAGCATTCACGTATACAATTAAGTAAGACTATAATAGTTGCAATCGCGTAGGTCCTAAGAAATGGTACTGGGTACGTGTTGGTGGTGCTTGCTAGCGCGCCGCCCACAAAGGCGCAGCCATCGAGCTATCCTTGGATCCTGTTTGCGCTCGAATCCAATTTTCTCGAGGCGGTTTGCAATCTTCAATCATTATTTTTGCAAAGACAAATCCATTTCTGCCTGCGGTACGTGACTGTGGGGTAATGAGAGCTAATGGCGGTGGAGCTGTCATTACGTTGGCCGGTTGGTTGCCCGTGCGCACCGCAGCCTCGATACGACCGCCGCGCAATTCTGCATCGGCGCGTTCGTTCACGATTGCTGTCAGCTTGTGGCACTGCAATCATTATTTCACTTTTAACGGCCAATTTGATGCTTACAACACATCTTTACAGACTCATTGTTGCTTTGTAGCCGTTGCTTTTATTGTATCCCAAGAATGTTATATTCAGTGAGTTTTATACGCGCCTACAATCACTCGCGCATTATGGGCAAGTGGAGAATGTCTGCGTTTCTCTTCGTAGTCATTTTATTGGTCTGTAAAAACACCTTTTAATATTTATAAAATATGCTGTATTTATGTAACAATTTACCTACTTTATCGATAGCTAATACTATTAGAAACTTATCTAAGTATATTTTCGTACAAGCATAGCAGACCAATCATGTCTCGCTCGGTCAGTAGGCATCAATTAAAATCAACTGGTAAGTGGGGCACAATGTCCTTATTGTCCAGTTTATTGATTTGTTTCATTGAGGAGACAAGAGCGCATTCACGCAGACACGCTGTCTTGATATTGAGATAAATCGTTGACTAAAATATAAAGTTGGACCATAAGTAGGTACCGTACCTATACATATAGTAGATAGTGGCAAGTAACAAAATATTTTAGTTATTTTTATTTAAAATCGAAATAAAGTATTTATTTTAAGCATAAGTGTGTTCTTCTGGTATTCCATACTTTCACCTACAGTAAGTATTCCCTTACAAACTTAAGCATTTTAATATTAGAAGGAAACCTACCCACTTATCCCTGTACCAACTACCACTCCCAATTCTGAACCCATCACGTGTTATTTTTCAAGTACTATAAATTTACCTTCTGAGTTTTTTTAAGAACGAAAAGTTAAGTACCAAGTCCTTACAAACGTCGTACGAATACCTCTCGATTAAAGCATAAAGTGGCCTCGATTCTTAAATAATAAAAAAATGAAAGAATCTCCTCCGCTTTTTTATAATAAAATACGGTAAGAATATATCCAATAAAATAAATAGAATGAATCACCCTAATTACTATGTTTGCGTCTGCATATAATGCATGCAAAATAGAAAAGTCGACGTAAGCTGGATTATCTGACTATGCGTCTATAATTTACGAGGGCCTAACTGAAAGTTTTTAGAACTGGCAACTTAAAAGCATTATATTAAAAAAATAAGTTTAAATTTTGAAAATAGAACTCTTTACCAATAATATTGAGTATACATTTCATTCATTTGTCATTTGTTTTACGATTTGGCGGCAAATTGAAAATTGTCTGTGCACGTCAGAATGAATTTAAGCCGAGAAAATTTTCGTGCAATGATTTTTTATGACTTTCGATGTCATATAAGTCAACAAGAAAGTTATGATAGACTTCGATTGGCTTTCACGATGAAGCCCCATCTCGTGCCACAGTTTACAACTGGTTTAATGAATTCAAACGTGGTCGAACTAATCTCACGGATGATTTGCGTGAGGGACGGCCTTCTACAGCGACGACTGAAGATAATATCAGTGTTGTGCGGCGTATGACAGAGACTGACAAAAGAGTGACCTATCAGCAGATTCGGACAAGTCTAGGCATAGGTATGAGTCAAGTGCACAAAATCCTCCACGAACATTTAGAGGTCAGGAAGCTTTGTGCCCGCTGGATACCGCATAATTTGACCGAGGCTCAAAAACTCCGCCGTGTTGATTGGTGCCGAGAAATGATCCAAAAATTTAACGGAGGTGACTCAAATGCTGTGTTCGACATACTAACGGGTGACGAAAGCTGGATTTACTGTTATGATCCGGAAACCAAAAGACAGTCTGCTCAGTGGGTGTTTCCTTCCGAAGAGTTGCCAACTAAAGTGAAGAGAGGTCGAAGTGTTGGAAAAAAGATGGTGGCCTCGTTCTTCGAAAAGACAGGTCATTACGCGACAGTTGTCTTAGAGGATCAGAAAACGGTTAATGCAGAGTGGTACACTAACAACTGTTTGCCACTTGTCTTGGAAAAAGTTCGAGAGAAACGACGTTCTAAGAACTTTCAGTTTGACCCTCGTATTATAACTTAGTGATAAAATCTATATTTTCTGGTTTAGTAAGTATAAAGCAATTTAAGCAGATGTCCGAAGTGCCTACCTCTTTTTCCTTCATCCTTCTTTCTTTTTCTCCACCTTGTCAGAGGAAGACGTCAGGAAAGCAGTATTGTCTATCAGTTCCGCTGCTGCGCTAAAATGGTTACTCCTATCCTTCAAGTTATATCTCCGAATCTTGCTGTTCTATCTACTTATTGTTTCTTTGCTTTTAACTTGACTTGATCTGCTTATCTTCTAAATGTTTTAAAACTGTTGACAAAATTAAACTATGAACAGTTTCCTAAATGTTATCTTTGTAAGAAAAAAATTACTGACTGAGTATTATTAGCAACCTACCTAGGCAAACTACATCCAAATTACGTTTCTAGTTTTTTCGTTATGGATTTTATGCTACAGATATACAATCCCACCGTTTAAATCAAATATTAAAAATATACTTATTTAAGGCTCAGGTAGGTTGGTTTACGTTCCCTTATAATATGTACATTTCATTTCTCTTTATAATAAGTACATTTCGAAAAAGGAAACTAAGTAAATTACTTTTTAATTAAGAAAATAAAATAAATAACTTTAAAAAGCTAATTCTAGAGTGCAAAATCAGTTCTATTTCCGTCAGACTACGCAATTTTGTTTCCGTTCTTACTGAGAAATTGTTTTACGGTATGACTCTTCTATTTACTGTCCACTATAGGCGGTATTATTATAAAACAGGTATATATACTTACTATCCCGACTCGGTTTGTTATTTGTTATCATATTCCACGTCAAGGTCGCCCGAGGGATATTTATTCTTGATAAAATATATAACTATAAATAAACAAGTAGGTATTATACCTATTTATTTGAGCACAGTAGTTATGTCTTTTGCGGTCTATAAGTCGTTAGCTCCTAATAGGTAACGTCAAGTAATAATATAATAGCTGTAGTGGTATACAAAAACCTATTGCTATCTACTTCAAAATTGTCTTCGATTTTCTTAGATCAAAAAAACAGTTTTAAATAAAAAATACGAAGGAAAAAAAAGAAAACTTAAATAAAATTATTTAAGTACATACTTACATAAATTTTATTTTGGAGTATAGGTTGTAATGGTACTTATGGATTAGTCACCCTAATCTTGCAACGATGCATCCGTTCTAAATCCTCTGCTGTCCACCAGGCGGTTTTCGAACTAAGACGTAGCTAGGCCAATTCTCGTTTTTTATTTTTAAATACTATAATGTCATACTTAAATGTAACCGGCGGATGGGATCTCACGCAGCATAGGATATTAATGAAGTTTTTTGTATCTTACCAATGACCTACAACAATTTGTCGATACAAGGGAAACTTTAAACTGTCGCTCATAGTAAGTTGAAAGGGCGAGAGAATTTGTTTTATTGAGTAACTAAGCCTGAGGATCATAGGTTAAAGGAACTTGGGAGTGCCAGGAATGTCTTACCTTTGGGTTGCACTAAGCTAAGTTAGTGCTTGTTAATACTACAAATCAAGATCTAAGGTCTTAACTTAAACCTTTAAATATATAACTTAGTAACTAAATGCTGAAATGTTATATTTTGTAATTTATGAATACAAATTGAGTAAGGTATATTGTAGAAACAAAAGATCAGCACTGATTGAATTTCAATATAAAACTTTTAAACTATTTGCTAAAGTTACTAAATACTAAAATTTTTATGGATATTCCGTTCAAATAATAGTAAGGTTCCGGTGTGAAAGTATTCGTTAATATCGCGTTGATGTCTTTTCCATTAAATTGGGGCACTCACCTGCAAGGGTAGGGTAACATTTTGTAATGTTTACTCCACATTTTAACCTGACTGGTTGTTAGCTACAACTATTGGGTTGAATCACTTTTACTTCGGAACTTCATATCTTAGGTAGGCTAGGAAGACATGTGCCTGGAAGTGATGCCGATTTTGATTAGTATCAAAATCTTTTTCGTAGGCGGTGGGATGTAATGTGCATAAGCACTATGTAGGAAACTTATGTAGGCTGGAATACTGGCAGTAACCACCAACTAACGTTTGGGGGAAACGTGAAAGAAAATAAAAGATTTTAATCTTTTATAAAGCTTTATATTCAAAGCATAAAAGTGATTTTAATGTAAAGCTGAATACAGTTTCAATTCTTTTATTTTCTTTCACGTTTCCCCCAAACGTTAGTTGGTGGAGCTGTGGATGATGGAGTAGTTGTTCGATAATAATATTTCTCATTTGTTATGTCGAGTCATTATGTGGTGTTTTGTATTGTTATTTTTGTCTTTTGTCGAGCGAGATGTAACATTGATAATTTTCAGATGATGACTTTGGACAATGATGTATCTATAGAGATAATTTGATAATGCAGCTAAGCAGCCATGATTACTGGATGCTGCCTAGATGCATGATGATTAAACCACTACGATTGTGATTGAAATATTTAAGTTTTTTTTTGCGTCTATTTTCAAAATTCCTATTTTTAAGTTCTTGTGAAGTTTTTGGACTAGCATACTGTGATTCACCCATGCATCATGTATTTTTGTTAGGTTTTTGCATGAAGGGGTCAGTTTAACTTGTTTAAATATTTATCTTTCTAGTTTCATTTGTTTACTCCACATTTTAACCTGACTGGTTGTTAGCTACAACTATTGGGTTGAATCACTTTTACTTCGGAACTTCCTATCTTAGGTAGGCTAGGAAGACATGTGCCTGGAAGTGATGCCGATTTTGATTAGTATCAAAATCTTTTTCGTAGGCGGTGGGATGTAATGTGCATAAGCACTATGTAGGAAACTTATGTAGGCTGGAATACTGGCAGCTATTGTTTTATATTATTTAAATAGATTCTAAAGAAGAAACAATGAGATATTGACAGCATCCTTCCAGACTAAGTCATATTTTCGTGCTCGGACTGTGGGCACATAACATTAAAATCACTTTTATGCTTTGAATATAAAGCTTTATAAAAGATTAAAATCTTTTATTTTCTTTCACGTTTCCCCCAAACGTTAGTCATTTTGTATGCATGAACTGAGCAGGTGGAAATCATGAATTCATTGTGTAATAATTACAAGAAGTAAGTATAACGATAATGTTATTAATTGATAAGTACAGTGAGAGTTGTAACAGTTTTATTTATGACTAATACCTATAGTTAGTTAATTGTATAAATGATACAGTTAAATCAATTTTTCATGGAACGCGTTTTTCCTAATTAGTTTTTCCCAAAGACCCAACTAGGTTAGGTTAGTATATAACAGTTCTATCTTACTAGGGATATACCTAAAAACGGGCTGCCCCATAAATAGGGAAAATAACAGTGTTGGAATTCAAGGAAATCACCTATAAAATAGTCGCTAAACACCCAAAGCTACGCTTACCAGGCCCTAACCGTCGGCATTCAAATGCGTTGCAATTGCCAAAACAATGGACACGCGATGTGCATTCGTATGGTTCGTGTAGGAAGCCTGCGTTGTGAATGTACCTGTGATTAGCATGGAGCCAACGTGGAGCCACTTGTCGCGCCGTGGGCATTCCGCGTGACGCCCCACGCCGCTATACCACCCCGACTAATGTACAATGGACTGAGAATTGGGAATGCTTACAGGATTATTGAAAGCTGAGTGATAACTTTCTTGATGGTCAAAAAGGTAACAAGCTTGATTTGTAAACGTTCTGTTCATTAATGTCATAAAAGTAAGTGTTTATTTATTCGGAATGGCAAAAACATATCAATATGAAATGTAAGGTTTCGATTTGTATTCATAACAATAATATAATGCAACTTATATTCGTCCCATTCTCGTCGTTTGAGCACAGGCTCCCTTCTCGGATAGCGAGAGGAAATCCACCACACTGGATCAGTGCGGGTTGGTGGATAATCATCCAATTATGGACCAAATGGTACACCCAAGTGGGGATTTCACTCAGAACCTTGGGAATTAGCCTGGTTCCTGTGGCCACTATGCTACCACGCTGTTACCAATCGAAATAGCTTTAAAAAACTCGCTGTAAAAAACGATCACTTTAGTAGACTATATTTCCAAAGGAAAGACTACACAACATGTAAATTTAACAACCAAACAAGTAAGGTAGCAGCTTACCTCTATTTACTTGTTTGTTTGTTTCAAAGTACGCAGACTTGTTATCCTCACATCATGTGATTACATACAGGGTCTGTGGTTTTACAATTTACTTCGTAATACTGCGATGAGATAGACCTAAGTACCTATTAACATAAACTGAATTCTAGATATCTATGTGTCCATACTTTGATGTAAAAGCCTTCGTCTTCGCTAGTTTCCTCCAGCGGTGGCAACCACACCCCGGTGGGCCCCAGAAGTCATTGTATCTATGGCGGCGTCACGGCGGCGTGCGCGCAGCAATTTGCTACTGTTACGCCACGCCGTCCCCTGTCACCGCCGGTGGTTACTGTCCGAGTCAATAGATAGGCTTTGGACACGGTACAGCGGCGGTGATTCGCTTTGTTCTGGTTTGGTTATATACCTCCGTAACTGACGGGTAAGCAACAACAGATGCAGAAGATGAGATGATGAAGATGGTCTACACCACACTAGATACCTATCTAGACGGACAGAGAAAGAACATATCACCTTGTATGAATGATACAATACAATACCAACGTAATGGATTTTTAACTGGCCTAAAAGTCAAAGTATTTGAAACATCATGAAACATCGATCCATTTTGCGAATGGCATCGTAACAATTTAACAAAAAGAAAGTTCCCACAAGTTCATTACAAATGATGTAGGCAATTGAACCTATAAAATAAATGAATTTCATGTAATAAACTGGCACTGTAGAAGCTCCGAAGCAAGGTGTGTTTAATCATCGTAAAAATTTATTGACGCACCCAATATTAAATTGTACGTACAACAATTAGAGGGGTACCAACGTTCTACAGTAGTAAGTAAATTGTATACAATTTACATAACGTAGCACATATATTGCTGTATAAGTTACGCTTTGCCATGTGTATTTTACAAACAAATTCGGGTTAGTAAGATATGATAAGATCGTATAATATAATATCTTAATTAATAAACTTGTTAACTCTTAGCGTGATAACACTTAAAAATTTACGAAATTACGTTTTGTATTATTATTTAGCTCACAACAAACAAAGCCTTTTCATGTAATTTTCGTATCCCATTGTAAATGGAAAATAAACGCTTATTCACATGCTATCGTTGAATCGTAATAATAGTACACGAGTAAGAGGGTTATTATTTTCATGACGCAAAGGATCTATGTTATATGTACTTATACTGAATGGTAATATTAGGTACCTAGAAATAATGCTCTATACATATAAGTACTTTCCTTTTTATTCGGCTATTTTTGTTTTTGAGTTGCCAGTGAGAAGAATAGTAAAATATTCCATTTCAACTTAAGCTATTATAACACAGATATAGCGACCATATATCATTACGACATTATTTCGTAGCGTTCACAAAATGGAGACGCTTGCGTGACTGTAATTATAGTTGGATTTGTGTCTTGTCCGGCGACTAATTGTGGTGGCGAAGCTGTAGGTACATGTGTGTAGGTAGTTGTACGTTTCCTGTGTCCAATTGATGTGTGATGTTGCTTAGATATGTTAATAAATCATTTATGAAGGATTTAGAAATAAATCTCTTACAAATATTTATGAAGATAGATACATTTTCGTTTTGTAACATGTGATCATTGACATGCCCACCTAGGATACTGTTTATGGTGTCTAGCTCATGATTTATTGATGAGAAATATTTAACCTTTCATCTTTAAGTATCAAAATATCATACTAAACATGTTTGCGATTAAATTAATGGAGCTGCAGTATCATTTTATAAAATGCACTCGGTAAATCAACATGCTGTTGATGACAAATCGACTGTATCGATATCTTTGAAGTCAATAATCCATTTATTCCAGGACTTGGCCATCAAAGAATAATAAATGAAATACCTTTGCAGCCCGCAAGTTCTGAGCTTCAATATATGAATAAAAACATAAAATACTATTTATTTCTATTCGTTTGTTAGTGAATAAGAAATATAAAACAACTAAATCACAACGAATAGAAAGAAGCACTTACAACAAACTTGTAAATACACAGTGCGGGAACCAGCCGCTGCTAAACACAGGGCTGCGGTCAGAAGGAATGCGCCCGCGCCACCAATCCCGAACCACCCCAATGGTGATTTGTACACGAAAGAGATGGCAATATCTCCCTGTCTATCAGCTTCCCCTTCACTCAATCAAGGCTCATCAAACCGGTAACGTCTCAGGACGGTTCGCCGGCCGCTCGGCGCCCGCGCAACTCTCCAGGGTACCAACTCCCTTCCCTCATCTCATTTCACGCTTCTTAGAAGGGAATTCTCAATAATTTCTCTAGCTTGCGAACTGTCATTGGCTGTAATATCAAGAAAACATTAACGTCAGAGTAATCTTGTGGAGCAAGTATTTGTTCAATGTCCCGGCGACTCGTTTATAAGTTAAATTGCCCTCAACTATTAGGTGCTGTCATGTCAAGCGCACGATTTCTTCATAAATACAACGCGGCTCAAATAGATCAATTGGATCGTGTTTGTATTTATTCTGATTAACAAAGTAAAAGTTTAAATACATTAAGATTTTTATGCATCAACAATAAAAGCCAACTTAAACCATCACCTAGAAAAGTTACGAACCTTTGTAAGGTTAGGTTACCTTTTGTGAGATTAATATTATTGATTTAGTTTTACCTAATGTTGAATAAACCTTCCTTTTTTTATTCTTACACAACACAAAGGAACACTTCCAAAAGCAAAAATGTCTTTCCGGAATAAAAGTTATGGTTTACAAAGAGTTTTGTTCATTCTGAGTCCTTCTTAGAAACATTAAGTAGTTCAAATTCGTGTAGTCACGACATCAGAAGTGGTACTTTCCCTGCCATTTTGTTAAGAGGATATAACCAAGGACTACCTAAGTAGTTTGAAATAATTATTAGCCCCAAGAGTGTATAAATTTAACATATTTCAGTGTAAATGAAGTCATGTAGAAATTAAGTCTAGTTAAATTTTAGTCATTGCATACCACAATGCTAGTAAAAAAAAAAATTTATCCGAAACCATAGATTACAATTACTAGGTATCTAAATAACCGAAAATGGTTTATAAGGTATTGTAATAGGTTGTATTCATATAATCGTATGTGTGTTTGTGTATAAATCACGTGAAGATTTCCACATGTCGACACAGGATGGGCGGCGTTGTACCAACTCACCGCTGATTTTAAAGCAAATTAAACTAAAGAATAAGCAAATTTTCGAGATTGACCCAAAAGCCAGGCATTGAGTTTATAATCTGATGATTTTTTTCTTTTGTCGCAGTGTGTTTGCTACCTAATCTTATAAATACTTATGTAAATACTTACATACACATCTTTGTAGCCGTCAATAAATATCCAAATGTCTGTTTCTTATCAAATAAAGGTACAAATCGAATTTAAATTATGTTATTTGAATCATGTTCAATATATCTGAATCAAACTACGTGATAAACATCTGCACGTGGAATTAAGAATATTTTGTTTATAAATCATTGTGAACGTGACTGCTTCTCTTAAACCTTACATTTGCATGAAATTCTTAATCTTCCATGACGTCACAAGTATTCTGTGTAGATGTATTCAAGCAACCTTATGTTACTTTCGCCAGTTTTTAGACTAAGCTTTCTTTACAAATTAGGTAGAAGCATCATATACGAGTAAATATGTAAAAACGAACAGAAATAGAACAAGTAATAACAATACGATTTAGAAACATTATCTCCAACGTTTTTTCACACCATTCCTTACAGCGTTTTTCCTAACATCAGCGGTTACAAATAATGTTACGGCAGATCAATTTAAAAAACCCGATTCAATTCGTCATTCGTTTGATTTGGGATCACGCCTCGCCGACTTATGAAGAATGATACTACAACCATGAAGGGCAAGGCCACGGAGGGCACTGAACCTAACTATTTAGGGACAAGATACATGTAATATTGACTGACAGAGTTGCCAACTTAATAGTTTTATGGGTGTAATAAAGTGTAGTTATGGGCCTTGAGGTAACACTTACAGCCACTAAAGGTAAATGTTTATAACATTTAATTATTTTTATACGTTTCAGAGTTTACTTGTTCAGCACAATAAAGTAGTAAAGGCTACTCTACGCATAATTGTGTGTTTATTTAATATTTTATGACACTTTTACATTAATGACGTCGTGTATAGGTATAGTTAACTTATATTTGTGGCTTAGTGTGATTGGATGGTGATTTCATTTTAAAGCAAAACCTAGCAAAAAGTGGATACAGAATCAATTATTACTTTTCTTACCGTTTTTTCATTTAAATGAGATTTTTGCATTAGCAACTCTTAAAAATGTCTCGGACGTGAAAATAAAAATATCATAAACCTGATGATGAGAGTGTTGGTAAGTACAAGTTTTTCGCTTTTACGATTATTTTATTAGTTTCTGTGGGTAATTATGGAAGCATGCATACATATCCTACTAATATTATAAACGTGAAAGTTTTTGAGTATGTATGGATGGATGGATGTATGGATGGATGTATGGATGAATGTTTGTTACTCTTTCACGTAACAACTACTGGACATATTTTGATGAACCTTAACAGTAATCCTACTAATATTATAAATGTGAAATTTTGTGAGTATGTATGGATGTATGGATGTTTGTTACTCATTCACGTAAAAACTACCGGACTGATTTGGACGAAACTTTACAGTAATATAGATTATACATCAGAATAACACAAAAAGTACTTTTTATTCCTTCGGGAAACCGACTTCCACGCGAACGGAGTCGCGGGCGGCCAATAGTAAAAACATATTTTTGTTTCGTTAATCAACCTAGTAAAAGACATCAACGAATGTACAAAAAGTGCTTGATTAAAATAGCTA
The DNA here is from genome assembly GCA_916618145.1 of Emmelina monodactyla. NCBI lineage: Eukaryota > Metazoa > Arthropoda > Insecta > Lepidoptera > Pterophoridae > Emmelina > Emmelina monodactyla. The sequence goes on along the minus strand of OU745304.1, from coordinate 3,941,506 downwards.
AGTAAATAATTTGTTTAACATGTGTTAACCTATTCTTTATTTAAATTATATATTGTAATGTTTATGGCAAATAAGGCCATTAAGGAATTTTCCCATCTCGTATAGTCAACCCTATCCGAATATGGAAAAGGCAAAGTTCAACGTACGTAACATAGGTAAACACCTCTGTTGCTTGCGCGTTACTTTACGTAGGTTCAACTTTAATACGTTTTTAATGTTCAGACGGTTGAAAGTCCACAAACGGTTAAACTAACATTGAAACTATCAATCCTTAGTTTTAAAATAACCTTAGAACAAGATTGAAGCGAAGTGGCGCGGCGCGGAAACTCCCACGCGGCAACACCGTCATTAGCGGATTCATAGAAACAACGGGACACATGGGAAAGAGGGGTCCAGGAGGAATCACTAAATAGCTTTTTAAACATAGCTAATATGCGTGCCTAAAGGTACTTAACTTTATTAGTAGTACGTTCGGAGTTTACGCCTTTACGTCAGTAAAGTAATTGAAGAAGTTTTTTATTAAAAGAAGTAGGTATTGTTAGTTAAAATGCCTGTCGGTTAAAAAAATAAGTGCTACTAGTAAACTTCAGATTTCAAGATTCTGTATGTTTTATACCTTTTCAAATAAATATATGTTTTATAAATAACGCGTAGCAGTTCTCTACGAGTGGGTATGTTGCACGGTAGCCATCTCCCACGCATCATCATTACCCCTTCATGGAACCAGCAGCGGTAACTCCTGGGAACCACTAACTCAATGCGCACACGCAATGATTTCATGTTTGACATTTCATTTCGAAGAGGAGATTAGAGGAAAAGGACTCCAGAAACTTGAAATAAATCTGTAACGATATCATTAAATTTCTATTCGTAGGTACTTGAATAAGTCACCGAGTATAATATCAATTCTATTAAAAAGTATGTAAAACACTTAATTTGTAATTTTTTTGTGTTTAAGAGCTTAATTACCGCGATAACATTTATTAGTATCTGGAAATATCTGCTTTTATAATAGTTCTGCCTCGGTAATTAACGGCTGAGCTTGGAGTTTACATATTTAAAGTACAAAGTACTTAACGACATTATTTGATTATATTTTCTTACAAGGATAAAGTGCCATTGACATTTATGGAAATTAGGTACTACATTTACATACATTAGATATTAATAAGTTTGTATCTGCTTTCCCAGTAGTACACTAACGGCCGAAACCAATATTCTACTATAGTTAAAACTTTGGTAATTAGAAACTGCTAGTTTTGTTTTTTGTGACGTGTTTCTGTCATTTCCATATCAACTGCTATCTAACAATAACCATAGTTTATTGCGACGCAAAAACATAGATTATAGTAACCATAGTTACACAAATAACAAGGCGTCAAAGGTTAGTAGAATATTGGTTTCGGCCCTTAGTAACTTTTGAATTCAGCTACTTGATATTACATCCTTCACTTACTGTATTTATATTTTTCAAACTAAGTTTGTTTTGACTTATTAAAAACAATATATTACGAAAAGTTGTACCGACTATATCTTGATGGTTGATATAAAAAGCGTGTCAATAAATATTTAGCTAAGTAAATTATGTAGGTATGTAAATATAACTATCATTAGATCATCAAATGTTTGTCCTACAGACACAGTCATTCCAAAAAGTACATTTGTATTTCCATTAAATTGATTAAAACTTTGTTTTACGAAAATAATAAACTAAATAAATATTGAAACTGGTTAACTAGTGGTTTGCATCTTAACTGCTTTGAACTAAAAACTAGACACTATTAACAAAAGTTTTTTTAAAATATATATTGCTAAAATTCATTATAACAGGTTTAAAACAAAAAAAAAATTCTTTAGCTACTAGCCTGAGATATTAATTTAAATAACTATTATAAATATAATTTAATAATATTTAAAAAAGCAAATTTAAGTTACACACTTTGGTTTTTTGTTGGAATCATGACGTCAACATATTTTATTTAATTAATAATAAAATATCAATTAATGTGACAGTGGTACAATTAAAATAATCCACTTCGTACTTCGGAACATGCATAATTTACTTAACAACTCGCTACCGAGTTAAATGAGCTATGCTTAGTTTACCATGGACTAACTGAACTTGCTTGTAAAGTACTTATGTTAACACGTAGTTACACGTAACTTTCTATGTTTGATAATTTATTTCTACGAATTTGTACGCACGATGACCATTACATACTTTCTTAAAAAATTACCTAGTATTAGGATGTCGCTAGGTACCGACACCTGCGCAAGAGTGTAGAGGACCTACCTAAGCAAAATGGCGGAACTAAATGTAGGGGTCAATGACCGGTGTGAGTCATTAAGGCTGAAACGTCAACAAATGACGAACTCGAGAAAAGTTATTAAGTTGATCGTTTTAGTTTTGTTTGTGCAAGTTGTTTGAAACTATTAATGGATGGAATAAAACCGTAGGTTGTTGATCGTGAAATTGATATCGAGTTTAAGTGCGATATCGACTATCAAAATAAATGTACGGTATATCTAAATATAAGTTCTATTAGTGTATGATAAACTATTACCATTTTTATGATTGACTAGTTTTCTTGTACCTGCTTTTCGTAGTAAAATAGTCCGATTATTAAATAAGTTTAGAATGTTTAGACAACGCGTACTTAAAAGCCGATTTAAGAATAAGTTTAAAACTAAAATCTTCTTTCTTAGATTTGAACCAACTGTGAATCTTGTATCTGTAAACCTTTAATAATATACTTTAATATATTCACAGAAGAAGATAAAATGCAGTCAAGTACATTTACTTACTCGAATAATTATATCCAAGATGTTTATCTGTCGAAGTAATTTGTGGCGCGCGTTGATGTTTTTATTACAACGGCAAAACATTTGTTTGAACGCGAAGCTTCCATTTACATACAACCGCTTACAACAAAATTAAGTAATACTCACTTAATTTAAGAGTTTCTCAAATTTAATTACATTTGGGGAAATTGTTAGAAAGTTTTTTAGTGTACTTTATTGGTTTAAAACAAAGCTATTGGAAGAAAACAAATATCAAGTTAATTTATCCAATTCCGACCAGGATTTAAGTTCAAAGTTATTTCATATTCTGTAATAAAACGTGTTAAAAACATGAAAACCACAAAGATCTAATGATTAGAAATGGAACGGTAATTAAAAATAAGTTTTATTATACAGTGTCGAAAGAAAATGATAATAAAAATGACATTCTCTTATTAAAATCATTTCTCTTCGTGAAACCAACACAAAATGCTTTCGTTAATTGTAAATAGATAAATCTTTCAAACTGAAAATTAATATTTTCTTATATGCAAATGCAGGCTATAAGGATGCGCAGTGACATGCGAATTGATGACAGGAAATTGCAGCACGCATGCGCAAAAACTAGACTAAGAAGAACACACAACGATGGTTAAGATTATAGCATGGGGAAGCAAAGGCACCGACTTGGTTTTCAAGTATTCAAGTTAATTTTGTTTACATTTTACAAAACGTCCGAAACTTTAGGGTCTTTCTCGAATACATCGTTTTTTTATATTGAAATATTATGCAATATCAAAAAAAATAGGTTATTGAAATTTTATTTCATCATTCTATTTATTATAATTGTTACAACTTGCTAGAAAAAAACAATATATATTATCAAGGTAGGTATATTGGTATTTCTATATTGATGCTGGGATATCATTTTAAACTTCTCATTCCCGCTTGGAGGAATATTAAAAGACTAATCAGGGCTCGTAAAAACATTAAATAAACATTAGAAAGTGATAAATGCTCGTATGAAAGTGGTGCGCGCGCGCATGGCTGCGGGTGCGTTCGATAATTCGAAAAAAAACCGCGGCAACCGGAAATAGGGTTGGATTTGCTAGGGGACGTAACCTCGTTTGAATAAAAAGTTGCAAGTTTACACGGTAACTATAGCTTTGTAGGTTAATTTACAGTAATATTTGTATTTTTAACTGTTGTTTTAAGAAATCGATTTCACGGTAAAGTTTGTACGTTAATAAAACGAAAATAGCTGGTTTGTGACGGTTGTGCGCGGATATAACGCCCATGTATTTTGAATTTCGAGTACAAATGTTCACTTCAGCAATTTTAATTTGGCTCCGGTTCGTTAAATCTTGCATTCGGCTGTTATATTGGCCACGGAACGTGTTAACAGACATTGTATTGCCAAAATAACATATTTAACTGTTTATAATTAGAATATGTTAAAACGTTAAAATATCCGGGTTTGGGAGTGCTTTCGAGTAACGGACTTTTTATTCGTTAGGATGAAAAACAAACATTAATTCATTTATTATCAGAGACACGTTCTGTTTTTAACAACATTGTCACTTGTAGGTATTTAGTTGTGGCTTTTGAATAAAACACTAGGTAACTACCTACCATTAATGTTTAAACGTGGTAAAAATTCTTACCTATATATTAGGTACTTGACACTATTTACTGTTTTGTAACAACCTACGTTAAAATACCAATTTAATATATAAAAATGTTTATTCTGCAGAATAGACGTACTAAATAAAAATAAATGACGTAGATAGGCCGTGCTCTTCTTCATTCGAAAATAACCTCTGTTTGCTCTTTATCAAATAAAAGTTAACTTAAATCTTATTATGCTTAGTTCACAGTTTCATTCTTCTAATCTAAGGAGTCAATATTCATACCTACCTCCACACTTAATTGAGATCAAGACCTGTACCGAAGTGGTTTACCTTGTGTTAGTCGATAACCGGTAAAATGTTATAGAATTGAATAACATTTGAATTTATTGACTCTACCATGTGATATAATAACGATCTCGTCTCAGATTTATGAGGGCATTCGTTAAGAGTTAGATACTAATACGCTTTAAATGCTGAGCGTATGCGAAAATTACTTATATAGGTATTTTTATCTTGAAAATTAAAATTCAAAAAATGAAAAAGCATATGTAGTGCAAAAAATATATAAAAGATATCTTTATAAAAACAAAATAACCTTTTAGCTATCTCTTTGCATTTATTACATTTGTTTGTCTGTATAAATCTATACACCTCATGACTCAACATTTTATGTGATTGTATTTGCAACTTCTTATTTTGGGAATTTTGATACTTATTTTATGTTGTCACGTTCCAAAACCTATATTTTATAAAGGTTCGCTGAAATCATCGTTTAGTTCGTTACAACCCTAGTTACAAATTTAAATAAACTCGGTTGGATTCGATTAGATTTGGTGTTCGGGATCGGTGCGCGCGCGCAGTGCCGCGGCGTGACTCGACGGATTCCTGGCAGGTTCCCAGCGCACACGGCTCAGAACACCACTTCTCAACTAGTAATTCGTTTGATGGAATATTTCCTATTTAAAATAAATATTTGTTTTGGTATAATCCATATAAATTCTATTAGATCTATTAGGAATTTTGGCAAATAATCTGAAATAACATGTTATTTTCTCATTGACAGACATTTACGTAGGTATTTAAAACATCCATGACCATTATTTTAAACAAATCGCTATTACATTCAAATGGCTTTGGAAGAAAAAGGTTGGGAACCTCAGTTTGAGAGGCTCCTCGGATCGATCTGGATGACCAAACAGGTTCCGTGACGAAGAAAGTAGTGAAGTTACAACGTTGGAGTTGCTATGCTAACTCGCTACTAGATCTCGTTTGTTGCGCAGGACACGTTGATCTGATTTGTTACAAAAAACACAGAAAGCAATAAAAGTTATATTTTTATAAAAGACATTTGTCGTCATAGTCGTCCTAATCAAAATAAGTCCACTGGCGCATACGATATGATAGCCAGCTCCATAGATTAACAGAGTAGCTTCAGCGACGGTTGGTAAGTCATAAGTACAAATTTTAAAAGCACCTTCTGCAACCATAAGTCACACACACACAGACAAAATTTATGTACCAATGACATTCACTACTTCTATCAATTGTTTATATTTAAATTAATGATGTAACAAAGTTTAATCCTCGTTTTTCCTTTTATTTGTTTGTTTGCCGTCCTCGTATGGACCTAACAACAAAGTTGCGGCAGATTCAAGTGCGTGTGAATGATTGCATAGAGATAATATGAAGCCAAATAGTCATAATTGCTACATGCTTAATATGATATCGAAAAAGCAATGGTTACTGTAGTTATCTATCTAATGTATCTTACTGCAACTGTATGGGGTAAGAAAGAATACCTACGTTAAGTATAAGGGTGAATATGATACGTTCCAAAGAACTGAATATTCCAACGAAGTCTAACTGAACGTTAACAATTCTTTTAATGGCTTTATCCCACTTAGCGACATCATTTAGTATCGTATTACAACAAAGGTTGTCATCTCCGCATAAGTTATGGTTTCTCAGGTACAATACTCTATGGTTTATTCTATGGCACACGTAAGAGGTAAAACGAGATTGTTTTTAGATTTCTCGACCGATATTTAGATCGAGCTATTCCACAATAAATTTATATTTCATAGCAGTTTTAAACAATTAAATAAGGTCAACTAACAAATATAAATTAAAGTTATTGACGTACTTACTAACCTAGTTCTTACATTCTAAACTTTAAAGTAAGTACGTGACCTGTGTTAGTACTTGATTTATGCGAAGCAAATCAATTTCTTCTACTTCTACGTTTGAATTGATTATAAATTATTGTGCATTTACCAGACTTTCTCAGTTTTTGTACAGAGACGACGTAGCTTTGTCGTAACGCTGATAGTTTTGAATGTCGAAACGAGACCGAGAACTGCCGAGAACGATGATAAAGCGTAGTATATCGGTAGTCATCATAGAGGTAAGTGCCTTACGCGAGTGTACTAGTAGTAAGGAACCGGTTTAGACTGTATTAAACATACTCTCGACCCGCGACTACAGACCACGTGCAGATACAACCGTTTGTCTTCATCTATTTTACTCAGAGATACCACAAGAACAAAGAACTGCTGATAGAAACATATTTTGAAGGTATAGACCTACTTACATACAAATAAAATGCAAAGAAGTTGTTTTACCTACAGAATGTGCGTTGGTAATCTTGCGTTGCAAAATAAATTTAACTTCAAATAATGTAACTTACAAAGTTGTTCTTTAAAGGTTATAAAAAAAAAGTATTAGTTGAGTAGAGCGTATTCAAATTTTTGGCAGGAAATACTTACACGTACATTTTGACATTACTCATCGTAAAAATTTGCTAACATGCTTCATAACATTAAAACGGTGTATTTCTTTTAGAGAAAATTAATACTTAACCAGTATTATTATATATGTGAGCTGAATTTCCCATCTTGAATGTAATAGATAAACAGACAGCCTACTTGATAATCCCTTGTTCACTTACTATTAAATCGAATTGAACCCCTCATCATCAATGCAACCAATAAATGAAGAAGACTGTAATTATCAATTTTATTAAACGGTGTTCTCGCATGTCGCCCGCATGGAGGTACAAAGAGTACTAGACACGTGACCCAATCTGCGGGTGGACCCATTAGAGGGAAAATCATGGAGTTATCACCCCTCCCTTTTATAAACCAATTCCGCCAAAGTACCCACATCGTTCTAGATTTCAATACAAATGCACAACTGATTGGATTTACCGTTTTGGTGTTGTGGGAAACTAATTTCCTTGCCAACCAACGGTTAGTTATATGAAACATACATACACTAACTTATGTATATTTACCAATTAGTTTTAAAAAGAGAGAAAGTTTACTTCAATTTATACGTTTCATCATCAGGGAAGCTAGAAAAGGCGAGGCAAGTTTTCCCGCGCTTCGGTCGTGACCGTTGCTTGGCGGGAAATGAAACGTCAAATTGTGGATGCGTTCAGAAACGACGCGGCCGACCAGAACATGACGAATTACGGCCGCTCTCGAAAGCCAGTTCAGTAATTATTGTGGACAAGGTACTTTTTGCTTCTGACGAATGACTCCGAAGCTTTGTACCTCTGCTAATGACACTCGTGAAGAGCCGAGATCTAATATTAACTATTTCTTTTGTGTGAGGATCAGGCGTGGTTTTGATGGCGTACTCCGAAGGGCAATAACCCCCATAATTTTGTTGCCGTACTTCTACTACAACTCGTCAAATGTACGTGATTGTCATACTCCAACGTAACTTTAGCTTGAAGAAATAAACTTTGCCAATGAGAAAGAAGTAAAAAAATTCTTCAAACTAAAAGCCACCAACAGTGTTTTGGACTGGACAGTGCCTGCGACAACTTATCTGTAGTCGCCGCGAATCGACCAAATTAGCTTCAAATCTGTCAAAATTAACACCTGATTACCCGTACATTTTGTCGTTTTTTTTTAAATTGTCAAATCCAATACCTCACGGTTTGTGGTGGGGGCATCGTGTTTTCTCAAGCGTAAAATGAGAGCGGACCACAGTCTTTTTTGTTCTGAGAAAATAATTTCGGTGCTTTTAAACTTATTTTCCTATTTTAACTGTTTACGATGACTCGCCGTACTTTGACTCTATTGTAATGACTTGAGAATTAAAAAGAAATCAGAGACCACGGCATTACTCTGGAATCAGAGAATAGGTTATTATGTGCCTGCAGGATAATTTCGTATTAACGACATTAATTATTTAAACAAAACTTTTATGATTGTGAAGATTCATAGTTCGTTATCGTAGGTACGAACACAGGTAGTAAGTTTATGACAGTATTTTCATAGTATGTAGGTAGTAAAAGTTAGACGTTCATTACAGCTTTTATATCGTTAACTTAAGCGTAAATTTAAAACCTACGTATTACTTCAACACATAGTTACCTACTAATAATTTAATTTCGAACAACAAGCCTCATTATTTAAAATATGTATGGTTTTAGTTGCTTAATAATAAATATTTGATTATTTAAATATAAAATAAAAGTTAATATCTATGCCACTTTACTTTTATTTTAAGTAACTGAGCTAATTTGAGATAAAAATTGTGTTGTAATTTTTCGTCAGTTTTTCGCCGAAACTCGTTCACTGCAACTTGAGAAGAGCTGCGCTGGTGGTTGCCTTGTCTTGTCAAATGACGGTTGACAGATTTAAAAATATATTTTTTAAATTACGAATGTTTTTATGCCTTGAAAGAATAGGTACTCAATTTATTAAGGTTAATTCCAAATATCTTTTTACAGATTAATAAGATATACCTACCTACAAAAAGTTAACATAATTAATAATGTTAACATTCCTAAAAGTTTCAATTTAAATAATATTCCTAGTTCAATTTCAACTTACGTAGTTCTAACGCAACCGCGATAGCAGCCGCCATGAAATAGACACTTGTAAGGAACACATCGAAATGTCAGTTAAAGTTCATCAGACTATCCATCGATGTAGACTTGATGAGAAGCGCCTGTAATAAAACTCCAATTGATCTTATAAAATAACACCAATACATATCCTATTCACCTCAACGTTAGACCGAGACAGCGCTATATAAGAGTTAGTTTTTATCTCTGTCCATCAAGGCTTCGGAAACGTGATACAGCATAAAAAGTGGCGTTGTACGTGGGGGCACGTTGAAGATAATCAGGTTTGTTGCTAACCGACCCGCTGACTATATTTAGACCTTTTTCTTTCAAAGGTCGTTACCACAACGAAATGAAGTAATAATTTAAGTTAACATATCGCACTTAGACTTGAGGTATTGCTTGATTTGATTGAGGTTCTTCTGGCGAACGGATTGCGGCAGCTGGGCTGTTGAGCATGCGTACGAATTTAAAAAAAGAACACGGTTCACAGAAATAATTCATCAGAGTTAAATTACATACCTACGTTCTTTTAATGATGATATGTATTCTGAATGCGAATTTTAACGGTTTCTTTTTCAAAAAAATGGTAAGCTATGGTACTGTTTCTAAGCAACATTTAGTAACATTTTGGCGGCAAACACTTCAGTTGGTGTTTTCTTACAAGTCATTCGCACACAAATCATGTGTCATTTCCGGAGTTTGACTCGCACCAACGCACGAAGAATGAGTTACTAGTAATATTGTAGGTATTTTCTTACGTATTACATACTTTAAAGAGTATGTATATAAGTATGATATAGCCGCTCTCTACAAAAATAGGTAAACTTATTATATATTTAATTTAAATATCAATAGCAATAATTATCGAATTTTATACATGTTTTAAGTGTATTTCTTGAAGAGTTTAAAGAGCCAACGTAGGAGGGCATACTTATGTTACTTACTTAGTTGACGTGAGCGTAGGTACTTCGGAAGAGGCACATATTATTAATATGATTTTACGCAAGTAGAGTCGAGGAAATTATAACTGATCACTATGGAGAGGTATCTTGTATAAATCTGTATAACTAATCAAGACTGTGCGATGTCTTGATAGACTATTTTGACCTGAATCATGTTGATTTAGAAAAAAACTTATTTAACGGTTGATTGGACGTGGTTTACTTCTAAACTGTGGTTTCTCCGATAGTGCCTACCTATCTCGGAGATAAACAACTTTTTGCTGTATCTGCCTCTAATACGCAAACGCCATGTCTAAAACGATGTTTTTTTGCACAATGATTTCGCAACAACGCGACACTTAGTCATTTTATAATAATACTTACATATTGGAAACAACTATATCCTTAGTTAACTTGTGGCCGCCCGCGACACCGTTCGCGTAAAGGACGGTTTCACGTGGGCATGAGAAGTTTTCCCGCGGTAAAAAGTACTATTTGTGTTATGTTGTATGACCTATATTACTGTAAAGTTGCATCCAAATCCGTCCAGTAGTTTTTTCGTGAAAGAGTAACAAACATCCATCCATACATCCATACTTACAAACTTTCACGTTTATAATATTAGTAGGTTGTTACCATTTGTCACTAAGAAGTATCTAGGAACTACTTACTCCTTCGAAACATCTACTACTAAAATGTAGAGATAGTCACATCTTAAACTTCTATTACTGAATGCGGTAGAAAAATAAAACTGTCACCAACTAATTTGATAATGGGTTTTATATTTATTTTAAGTACTTCTTAAGATATCATATTTCATTAAACAGCCATTCAAATCACTATTGCAAGTGTTTAGTTAAATTTATTCAAATTATCATCATAAAGTGGACTGTTAATATTATTGATTGACGAGAAACAAGTTTTTAATTGGCGCCAAGAGGGCGCCACTGTCGAAAAAAAATTAAAGTTCTAACTGAAATTAAACTGGTTAAAATAAACCAGCAGGTGTATGTCGCTTTTTGTCCTGTTTCTGTAATTAGTATTACTACATTGAATGTCTAATCTTTGTGTTAAGTTTTTAGAAACGATCAAGAATAAGCAATGAACATCGACTTAAAAAAAGCATTTTCCATAAAAAAAGGGAAAAAACGTATGGGATGGATAACCAGATAAGTTGTTAAGTGTTAATTAACTCAAAAGGTAACTCTATACGTATTGACTTCATGTGACCATGATTTTCTTTTTTCACCCTACAATCAAAGCTAAAGCTAAAGCTAGGAACAATAGTGAACCCCCTTGTTGTTCCGCTACACCTCTTCTTCAAGAACTTTCTTTGTTCTGGTGTAGTATTAACGCCATCGATAATATCTAATTTACGAGTGCGTGCGCAGACTTACTTGCTTACAATGGATGCGTGGCGCTTACGCTCATTTTCAAGGCATTTAAGACAGCCTGGGAACAGTTTATCATAGATTTGTATCGACAAGATTTTCTACTTTAGACGCATTCTGATGAGGATAACTGTACCATAGTTTATGGCGTGTTAAAGAAATTGTTTAACAACTAGAATATAAGTTATACCTTTCTAAATTAACTAGGAAAATAGTTTCAATTTTTTCAGACACCGAAAATTCCTTCTTCAAATTATTCGATGTATTATTACCCTGCGCAATCACTTTTTGCTACACTTTACATGATACTAGTGGCCGCCCGCGACTCCGTTCGCGTGGAAGTCGGTTTCCGTGGGAATGAGATGTTTTCCCGCGGTAAAAAGTCTACTTTGTGTTATTCTGATGTGTAACCTACATTACTGCAAAGTTTCATCCAAATCCATCCAGTAGTTTTTACGTGAAAGAGTAACAAACATCCATCCATCCATCCATACGTCCTCACAAACTTTCACATTTATAATATTAGTAGGATATTACATGATATAAGTACCTAATACTTGTTATACCTATATTTTCCTATGCATGATAATAGATACCTATGTATTTATCAAGCTGGGCTATACTGTACTGTATGCCGGAAGGCAGGGGCGGAGTCCGTATTATTGTAGTCGAAATAACGGGTCCGAGTGGCAGTGATTAATAAACTATTTACGTACCTACATACACGGGTATTCTATTGTTTAACAATATGCCTTTAAAGAACATCAGACAAAGAAAAATAATCTTAGCGGAACATCTATCATATTTTTGTATTTCATTTAAAGAAATACGAAGGAGATTTTAAGAGATACCAAAGAGCGCATGCGTTTCAAAATTATCTTTGAAGTTTAGCCTAAAATGAACAATTAAAAATCAAGTGAGGTAGGTACTTACCTGTTTATAAATATAAAATAATAACTATAAAAAATGAACAAATATTGAAATTAAGAATCTCTGAGTAAGTAGATAAGGCAATCAATTTTTTCCTTGGAAATTACTAAATTACAGGTGATGGAACATCCTACTCCCTATATGTAAGGCGGGGTTACCAAACCAAAATTGCCGTCAACCAGAACCAATCCTTGAAGAATGTAACCGTATTTCTAAGTTCACAGTAGCATGCTTACCCAATACTTTATATTTTTCCCAAACCAATTTCTTTGTTTGATTTACGGCCAAGCGAGTGACGATACAATTTAGCTGGTGCAAAGACCTTTACACTCTGTTTAACAAAATAGTTGATTCGTTTGCATCCAGCGGGGTAATTACTCGGTGTATTGCCAGACACAATGCTAGTGCTATTTATTTTACTTACCATTGTGTAATGTGCATAAGCACTATGTAAGAAACTTATGTAGGCTGGAATACTGGCAGCTATTGTTTTATATTATTTAAATAGATTCTTAAGAAGAAACAATGAGATATTGACAGCATCCTTCCAGACTCAGTCATATTTTCGTGCTCGGACTGTGGGCACATAACATTAAAATCACTTTTATGCTTTGAATATAAAGCTCTAAAAAAGATTAAAATCTTTGATTTCTCGCTCACGTTTCCCCCAAACGTTAGTTGGTGGACTCAGTCATATTTTCGTGCTCGGACTGTGGGCACATAACATTAAAATCACTTTTATGCTTTGAATATAAAGCTCTAAAAAAGATTAAAATCTTTGATTTCTCGCTCACGTTTCCCCCAAACGTTAGTCATTGTATTTCACAATAGCAACGGCATCGGCGAATGCCTAACACCTTTGTATGGGGGGAGGTGCGGATGGTAAAACAATTTATTTTTGCCGATTGATACAAATTAACGTAGTAGATTTAGATGCCCCCTGCAGATATAAGCACGGTACAGTTCAATTGTAGTTGCCAAGGGGCCGATTATAAAACTTGATAACCAGCACTTCTCTTGGTTAAACAAAATACCTAATAATTAATTTAAGTATCCCGGAAAGCTGAACCAAAAATGGTTCAGCCTCAGTTTCTTTTAAAGAGGCTCATTTAAAATCAACCTAACAACAACTAAATAGTATATCTACATTTTAACTATCGGAACATAGCTGAGATCTATTTCAGCAATATGAAACTACACTCTAAAATTTGTCGCATACTATCCACTATTGATTTGATTAACCAGTAGGATTGTTGCAAAATAAACAAACATAACTTCAAGCACACAATTTCTCTCCTATTTCTCGACCTAATAATCTAAAGAAAACCAAATCCGAATATTCCGAGTTCAAATGCAATGCATCGATGTACCCGCAAGTAGAGAAAGCGGCTCTCTACATTGCCTGGAGTTAGATAGCGCGAACTTTAACCTTTGCTCTTTACTACGATACGATTACCTCGCGCTCAGGTCGATTGCTTACTTGCATCCAAAATTCAAAAATAGAACCCCTTAAAAAGTAAGTAGACTTGACAGAAAAAACAAAGAAGTTTCGATGCCAAAGAAAGATTGTAGCGCAAGCCTGAAATTATCTTGTTGCGGTCATTACAATTGCAACGTAAATAGAAATTAAATCATAAACGCACAACTATAATCCTTCCTCATTGATGGTAATAACTGGCTGCCTCGCTGTATTACATTCTGTTTCAATAAAACCATAAACTTTATGCAAGTCAACAGCGATTTATCTGTTGGACATCTATGGTGGGAGCAAAGACTAGCTACGGTACAGATAGCCGCTGCTTCTTAATATTTATGTATAGATTTTGTACCTGTATGATATTGAAAAATAATACTGATAGTTAAATATCAAACTGACTTTGTTAGCTGCCTTCATCAACGTATCTGCTTTCTTATCGCAGAAGGTATTTGGACCTGCTTTTTAGAAGGTATGTGGCATGTGCTATTTGAGTAAATATTTGAGTTTCTGCATACCGAAATCCGCGTGTTTAATTTCACATGGTGATAAACATTTGCTTTTAAATGTTTAAATAGTATACAACATATAGATTCTTTCTTCGTCTATTTATGGAATAAAGTCAATCAAGACAAAAACTACACCACATTATTTTAAGCTGGTCTCTGAATAGTAAAAAGGCGCATTTTTTGTCTGCTTGTATGTGTGTGCACTGATTTGATATAAACTTGGATGGTTTTCCCATTAATAAAAGTTTATTATTCAAAACCTAATCATACTGGAAGTGCGGTAGTTACGTACAGTATGTATGTATGCTTGTTACTTAATCAAACCAAAACAGATTAACAGATTGCGGTAAAATTCAGCATTTGAATGTTATATAGCATATCATAATAACTAATTTCCACTGAATAATGCGTAAAGCTACGGGACCGCCAGGCCGACTGTTAGGCCCCTACAAAAAGAAACAAAAAAGTATTCCTTTGTTTCAAAATCTGACGACAAAATCTGTCCTCAAAAACGTCAACCATTGACCCGCACCGACTGCAATGTTACTTGCAATTTGTTAATAACTATGATTGTCTACAGCTTGAAGTATCTTCTAGTTTATGTCAGGAAGCCTGTGGTACTCTATGTATAGTCTATGTCAGGCAGAAGCACTCTATGTATAGTCTATGTCAGGTAGAAGCGGGGTGAACGCTCGCGCCGTCATTACCACGACCGCATCATTACCTCAAGCTCTCTGCGTCGGTGTTCGACACAATTTGTTTTATAATCTTTTATCATCCTGCCTACCACTACTTGATTACTTCCACTTTTTTCCGAGAACACTCGTATAATGGTATATTTACTCCGGACAACGTTGCAGACAAATAGACCTACCGCCCTTATTTTAATCTGTGGACGCTTAAAAGTTAATAACCAAATCGAGAAGACGCAAAAAAAGACAATTATTTTGCAATAATATAATTGACCAATAAATAGTTTTGCATATACAAATTGACATTTACAGATACGTACAATTGAGAATTCCAGCTATATTATACAGTCGAAAACGAGCAATATTCTCTTAAATAGTGAAAGCTTTGTAGTAAAGATATAATAAGATTTTAAATTAGGACATAAAATAAAATACATAGAGCACCGGAAGTCATGGATATAAGTAAAATATATCTTACGTTTATACTAGTATTATCGGTCATTAAATTATTTAGGCCACATTTATAAATAGACATTAATCAGTAGTAATTAATTTTAGGTTAAGTTTAATCTTCAATATTCAGATCTCTTATTAAAATGTACACTGGGAATGTATATATTATACAGATATATTTTAAATTTACATTTACACAGATATACAATGCTAAATAAGTTAATACGACACTTTTAATTTTATTTGTCTCAACTTAGTCGTTTAGACGTACAGATAAACTTCAGGTGTTTGAAAAGTTCCTAATCATACAAAAATAATGAAAGAAAAGATTTTTTTATACGAAATGATAAACAAATAAATAAGTTAGGTTTACAATAATTTTTCGTATTAACATGGTACCACTTCTTGAAACAACTCACCTGAACAATGACTAAAAAATTATAAGATAAATAATTTACAACGATATAAATACAAATTTTAAGCGGTACAGTGTTGTTGAATCTTAGGTTAAATTGACAAACCTTATAAAATATGCTTTATGAGCAAAAATTTAAGAGAGACTGGTAACTGTTTAGATTTTTATCTAAAATATTTATTGAACTGAAGCAAGCAAGTTTAGTTTTCTCTTCAGTTCTGATATTTTTGAAAACATAAATAAAATAAATGCCTCTATTCAACAATAAAAACTATAAAAAAATGATATTGTCTATTAAGAGAAATTAAAACTAAAATAGAAAAAAAATTATGCTGATATCACACTATTCATATTCGCATATTTTTATTATACTTATTACATGTTAATTCTACGAAATATTAAAGCTTAGCTTAAATTCATAGCCAGCCTTTACATAGAGAAGTAGCGTGACAAACATTTCATGTTTACACGTTTACATCAAAGCTATATAATTAGTTAATTACACTTATTTAAAATCGCATTTTTTATATTCATCTCAGCCGTTATAGTATATTTTTACGGATTAATACAAAACATTGATTGAAACGGTCTGATTAGTTCAAAATTGCACGAATAATTATTATATTTAAGTTAATAAACATTTTATAATAGACAATATATATAGGAGACCAAGCTGATTATTTATTAACAAATATACCCATCTTGTTCCTTAGCGTAATTTTGCAATATTTTGTTGTTTATCACAAGTTTACAAACCAATTTATCTATAGAAGAGTAACTAACTTAGAAATATTTCACCAAAAAACCTATTTATAAGCCATGCATGCGCAGTGACACTTAATTTTTTGACTCAAACTAATGGCAGTTGTTTGTTTTGATTGAATGTTTGCGGATATTAAGATGAAACTTAATATGGTAAATACTGTGCAAATCCGCTATAATTTCTCTACTGGGAGTCCACTATTACACCACCCGCCCGCCAACAAAGCACTCATCTTCATTTAAATAGATTCTTAAACCAAATATCTTCTAGACTCAAGATCACAACAACAACAGCAGCAAAAAAATAATGAATAGTCAAAATATACATTGGTTTATCACAATGCTAAAAACTTAATATTGGAAGAACACGCGTATAATTATTTCACTTCTTCAGTCCAAAAATTTATTTAACGCTTGTTGTTTTGTAGACGTAAAGAGTAGTGAACTTAATACAATTATCTACTTCTTTATTATATCTCAGACTCAGACTCTGCTGAAATATTTTTCGAGTTACTCTTCTAAAGATACTGCTTTCTCTTACCCTCAACCGATCAAAAACCTTTTGTATAAAAATCCGCAACTTTACCTCAGTCCTAGGACGTCTTTCTAATTTTGTTCCGTAAAAAATCCTTTTCCTTATCTCAGTCCTATGACATCTCTTTTCTTTCTATTACACATCTATACCCTTACCTTACCTTAGTTGTCAGTTCTATGACTAATTACTTTTCCTTGTAGTGTCCTTACTTTACCTTAGACGTCAGTCCTTAGCCATCTCTGTTTTTTTAGCTCCCTAACCTTACCTTAGTCGTCAGTGCTTGGTTTCTTCTTAGCTCTCTTACCTTACCTTACTGACCTAACCTTACGACCGACAGTTCTAAGCCATTGGTGTTTTTTTTTTCTTTTAAGCTCTCTTACCTCACCTTACTGACCTAACCTTACGACCTTCACTTCCATCACTTGCCTTCTATTTGGTCCTTACTTCCTGGCCCTCCCTCTTCTTCCCCTGTCCGTAGTACAGCGCCGCCAGCTCCAGCAGCTCCCTGCGCATGGCCTGCGCCTGCGCTCGCAGGTTCTGTTCCTTGGTCCTGATGACGAGGTATTGCTGCTCTTGTTCCTCAGTGTGCTGCTGGACCAGGCAGCGGAGGTAGAGTTCTGGTGGGGTAGTTGTGATTTTTAATTATTTGTGGTGTAGACAGTAAGGTTTTTTTAAATAACGATTTGCATGTATAAGCATTCGACGATTAAATACAATTTTGGATATAACAATTTTAGATTAATAATAAATCTCCAGACTAACACACCAATTATGTGGCCCTAAAGTAAGTTGCATTAAGCACTTGTGTTAAAGGTACCACACAATGTACTAGGGGGAACCTAGTTACAAGCTAATATCGAAAAACCATTTTTACGAAATTGGCCCGACCCGGGGATTGAACCCGGAACCATCCGCTTAGCAGTCCGGTATACAGGGTCTGTCGTAATGAATGGATAACCCGTTACCTACAGTTGATCCGGGTGTGAGGCTATAAGAAAATGGTGTCTTCTTGCCAGGGTTGTCACCCATAAGAAAATGGCGTAGACTTTTAAACTTTTTTATAAATTTCGCTATTTTTTTCATTTATTCCGCTGCGATTTCTTCAAATTTTGCTATATTTGAATATATTTTTTTGTATTATACTCCTGAAGACGTGTACTATGTAATTTTAATACAATTTTAGGTGTTATTCACGTTGAACATTATCAAAATTCTCATTTTAAGAAAAACATTTCCAATGTTTTTTCTTTATGTCAACTTTTGATCATATCCTGTGAAAAAAAAAAGTATGACGTTATAGCTGCCCATAATCTCAATAAATTGTCTAGTATGTGTAGATTCTAAAAAGGTATAACGATGTGTACTTTACAAGCAAAATTAAATTACAGGAGCGAGAACACTAATCAAGGTCGGAATTTTTATTTTTCATGTTATGTTATAAATGGATGTAAAACTTCGTCATAATGATTTTATTCTATCAAGATACTTTGCACAAACACTATCGGGCCACTAATAGGATATTCAAAAGAAAACCCGTTTGTTTTTGGGAAAAAAATAACATTACTCCACGATAATAATGTAATAAAAATGTACAAATGAAAATTGTTGTGCTCTAATAGTTACATGCGAGAAACATGTTGCAACAAGATTATTCGAAATTGAAACGGATTTTAAAAATCGAACAAAGACCGCTTGAAAATTGAACTCAATTTTTTTTACTCTTTAACAGTGTATTCCGATTTTGTTCCATTTTGCCAAAGCTATATGACCGTAAGCCAACTTAACCTATAGCAAGTATTATAACTTACCTTCCCATATTACATAGCTCATAGGCGCCACGGAGGGCCATATGACGCCCGCGGTGGGTTCGTACAGCGGGTTGATGTATGTGCTGAGCACTTCGGGCTGGTTGAGACATAGACTGTTTGCATGTACTATTACTACTTACCTTCCCATATAACATAGCTCATAGGCGCCACGGAGGGCCATATGACGCCCGCGGTGGGTTCGTACAGCGGGTTGATGTATGTGCTGAGGACTTCGGGCTGGTTGAGACATAGACTGTTTGCATGTACTATTACTACTTACCTTCCCATATAACATAGCTCATAGGCGCCACGGAGGGCCATATGACGCCCGCGGTGGGTTCGTACAGCGGGTTGATGTATGTGCTGAGCACTTCGGGCTGGTTGAGACATAGACTGTTTGCATGTACTATTACTACTTACCTTCCCATATAACATAGCTCATAGGCGCCACGGAGGGCCATATGACGCCCGCGGTGGGTTCGTACAGCGGGTTGATGTATGTGCTGAGGACTTCAGGCTGGTTGAGACATAGACTGTTTGCAGGTATTATTACTACTTACCTTCCCATATAACATAGCTCATAGGCGCCACGGAGGGCCATATGACGCCCGCGGTGGGTTCGTACAGCGGGTTGATGTATGTGCTGAGCACTTCGGGCTGGTTGAGACATAGACTGTTTGCATGTACTATTACTACTTACCTTCCCATATAACATAGCTCATAGGCGCCACGGAGGGCCATATGACGCCCGCGGTGGGTTCGTACAGCGGGTTGATGTATGTGCTGAGGACTTCAGGCTGGTTGAGACATAGACTGTTTGCAGGTATTATTACTACTTACCTTCCCATATAACATAGCTCATAGGCGCCACGGAGGGCCATATGACGCCCGCGGTGGGTTCGTACAGCGGGTTGATGTATGTGCTGAGGACTTCAGGCTGGTTGAGACATAGACTGTTTGCAGGTATTATTACTACTTACCTTCCCATATAACATAGCTCATAGGCGCCACGGAGGGCCATATGACGCCCGCGGTGGGTTCGTACAGCGGGTTGATGTATGTGCTGAGCACTTCGGGCTGGTTGAGACATAGACTGTTTGCAGGTATTATTACTACTTACCTTCCCATATAACATAGCTCATAGGCGCCACGGAGGGCCATATGACGCCCGCGGTGGGTTCGTACAGCGGGTTGATGTATGTGCTGAGCACTTCGGGCTGGTTGAGACATAGACTGTTTGCATGTACTATTACTACTTACCTTCCCATATAACATAGCTCATAGGCGCCACGGAGGGCCATATGACGCCCGCGGTGGGTTCGTACAGCGGGTTGATGTATGTGCTGAGGACTTCGGGCTGGTTGAGACATAGACTGTTTGCATGTACTATTACTACTTACCTTCCCATATAACATAGCTCATAGGCGCCACGGAGGGCCATATGACGCCCGCGGTGGGTTCGTACAGCGGGTTGATGTATGTGCTGAGGACTTCAGGCTGGTTGAGACATAGACTGTTTGCAGGTATTATTACTACTTACCTTCCCATATAACATAGCTCATAGGCGCCACGGAGGGCCATATGACGCCCGCGGTGGGTTCGTACAGCGGGTTGATGTATGTGCTGAGGACTTCAGGCTGGTTGAGACATAGACTGTTTGCAGGTATTATTACTACTTACCTTCCCATATAACATAGCTCATAGGCGCCACGGAGGGCCATATGACGCCCGCGGTGGGTTCGTACAGCGGGTTGATGTATGTGCTGAGCACTTCGGGCTGGTTGAGACATAGACTGTTTGCAGGTATTATTACTACTTACCTTCCCATATAACATAGCTCATAGGCGCCACGGAGGGCCATATGACGCCCGCGGTGGGTTCGTACAGCGGGTTGATGTATGTGCTGAGCACTTCGGGCTGGTTGAGACATAGACTGTTTGCATGTACTATTACTACTTACCTTCCCATATAACATAGCTCATAGGCGCCACGGAGGGCCATATGACGCCCGCGGTGGGTTCGTACAGCGGGTTGATGTATGTGCTGAGGACTTCGGGCTGGTTGAGACATAGACTGTTTGCATGTACTATTACTACTTACCTTCCCATATAACATAGCTCATAGGCGCCACGGAGGGCCATATGACGCCCGCGGTGGGTTCGTACAGCGGGTTGATGTATGTGCTGAGCACTTCGGGCTGGTTGAGACATAGACTGTTTGCATGTACTATTACTACTTACCTTCCCATATAACATAGCTCATAGGCGCCACGGAGGGCCATATGACGCCCGCGGTGGGTTCGTACAGCGGGTTGATGTATGTGCTGAGGACTTCAGGCTGGTTGAGCCACGACCACAGACTGGTCGTCTTCTCATAGAGACCGCGGGAGGAACGCTCCTGGTCGTTGTCACAGAGGAATGTACCTGGGATTAAAAATGATTGTTTTTTATTTAGATATTGTTGTGTTTAGATTCTAGTATTTAGCAAAAATAAAAGTAATAGCAAGCTTTAATACCTTTAACTGGTTTATTTATATACATTTGGCAAAAGTGGCATGCTGCGTTTTATAGGATTGGAAAAGTACGAATCGCCGATCGTACGAAGTTTTACCCAAAGATGAAACGAATAGCAGTTTAGCCGGATACTGAATATTGCTATGATGAATATCCGGCTACAAAATTGGCCATTTCACCACTACTCTCAACTATAATAAATAACTTTACACAATAGTAACTTTACGCCTATTAATTAACTCACCATACTGACTAGCGTACGCGTGTTCAAACAGCGTGACCAGCATCGCCTGCGTGTACTGGAACGAGCACGGGAACTGGTGCAGGAACTGCCGCACGCAGTCCAGGAGCAGCGGGAAGGTGGGGGCCGCCCGGGCGGTAGTGGGGGCGTAGGCGCCGGACCGGAGACGGGAGTGGAAGGGGTGGCCGGCGAGCAGCCATTCGCGGGTTATCAGCGCTTGGAGGCTGGAGAAAAAAGAACATTGAACATGTTAGTTTTTTTTTTTTAAATCCTATGAAAATCTTTCTAGGTTGTTGTAATGACTAGTATTGTATATTAAGGTAGGATTAGGGGGAAGGTGGGGGAATAGGGGCCGAAGCGGAGGCGGGAGTGGAAGGAATGGCCGGCTAGGAGCCACTCGCGGGTTATAAGCGCTTAGAGACTAGAGAAAAAAAAGGGTGGTAATTAAACCGACTTCTTTTGTAAGCATTTACGTGAAAGAGTAACAAACATCCATCCATACATCCAGCCATACATACTCACAAACTTTCACGTTTATAATACATATTAGCAGGATGTAAAATGTTGCCATATACTGTCAAAAAGATTCCATGTAAATTTTCAATGCGAAACTTAACAGCGAATAATAAATCTTCCAAAGAAATTTTGTTGATCAAATGCTCAAGAGCTATCTCGTTTTTATTTACCCCAAAAAAAAATCAAGATGTAAGTATATGTTCATTTTTTTAAAATAATCCTGAAAAAAAAACATATATTAAAAGGTTCTTACCCTCGTATCGTCCTGCAGTCTGGGTTTAGTATAATTTGTACCAACGAGCAGACTAGCAGCGTCGCGTCTTCTCCCTTTGTACCGTGGATCAACACGGGTTCCGCTTTCTGTAATGCAACAAAAATAATACATGACAGCGATGTAAATTGATGTCAAAATAACAATGGGAAGTTTCTGTCAAAATATGTCTTTGGACGTTAAAACTGTTATTAGATTAATACAAATATATGTTTTTTAATGAATTGTCTTTTTCCATCATGAGTCATCAAGAAAGTGATGGCAAGACTTTTAGCTTAGTTTCGCAAATGTTTTCAGAATCTCATCCGTTGACGTCTTAACATATCAAATTAATTTAATCCATTTAAAGTAATGATGCATTACATTTCATAAATTTACGCAGTGCTTCGAACTATGGTTTAACTATCACTGCTGCTTTACTATCAAAAGCTGGATGAAAAAAAAACATATTTATTTTGGAAACGATGGCGTAATTTATAATACAATCACTTATTATCCGTTCGAATGAGGTACTATCGTTTATATGGAATAAAGTACCTAAACGAAAGTACCTACCTCATTTCAACGTATAGTATATCTTTATATCAAGTTTTATAAAATACGTTCAGTAGTTTTTTCATGAAAGAGAAACAAAAACAAACAACTTTTTTAGTATTAAGTAAGACGTAGTGCTGTCTTGATTAATTAACATGTAACAATTTTATAGATAACACATGCGCAGTGAGCGAGGATCTATCACAGAATAACAGCAATGTCAGTTATGTTACTCTGAAACACTGAAAACACTTTCTAAATAAAATTAAAAATATTGCCGTCACTTTCACATACTTAGTGTACGCAAAAAACAGTTATATTGGTCCCACAAAATTTAGTCCTTATCATGAATATTGGGCCAAATGAGCTGAAGACTAGTCTAGGCTGTCTGCCATAATGCACGCAAACTTTTGCTTGACAGGACTAAAACTAGTTAACACAATTATTACTTCATATAACTTCTTAGATTTACGCGATTAATATTACTTGAAATTAAACTCATTTTAACGGGTTTTACGCGTTTTGTAGTCTACCCGTGACCACGACATTTGTAAAAATGCCGAAACGTCGGAAAATCAAAAATAATAAAACAAACGCGTAAAACCCGTTAAAATGAGTTTAATTTCAAGTATTACTTCATATGTGATACTATTGTTGATAGTTTATTTTAGATATTCTTAATTCAGAATCGGCAATAAAACCAGCCATTTGCAAATCTTACTTGGTGTATATGTTGAGCAATGATGCAGGCAGTGTGTAAAGAATTTCTGACGTTTTCAGGCCAACCGGAAGAGTCCATTTTTGATAACCATTTGTCGCTTGAAATGTCCTTGTCGTTGCATGCTGAAACAAAACATATCACTCTTAAAAAATTAAACAACTAAAGAGGTTCTAAAATTAGAAGACATTCATTACCAATATTACACATAAAGGGCTGGGGAGAAGAGAATTCTGTTCTTCAATTCTGAAAATTATTTATAAAAAAATATTAGAGAACAATGAAAACCGTATCGATATCCGTTGCATGGTTTAGGTGGGGAAAGAATTAGCTAATACAAATTAAACAGATACGGGCGGGGTTTTTGTTTAGTAGGCTCTTCTAGCGACTCACCTAAGCAACGGCGCAGAACCCTTACTTACTTTTTATATTTCTGCCTACAGTTAAAAATAATACAACAACAAGCGCTATAGTTTATGTATTACCTTCAATAAGTTTAGCAAACCCCTCCAACAATGGCTGCTGGTTGTCCACATCGTCCATAGACCGGTTGTATATCTTCCACTGCGAATAGTTTGCATTACTCTCCGTGCCTCCACCTGAAAACAATAATACAGATTTATTATAAGTAGAAAAATAAACTGCCAAGTAATAGGAAAAAAAGTGCAGAAAAATATCGGCACACCTTACTGTGATGATAAGAAAATAAGGTCAATTATTTTCCTTACGTTACGGCTGATTGAAAGTTTATCAACAATATGGTACATATAATTTAGAAGTAAATTTCAATAAAAATAACAAAGGAGAATATTTGAGTGGTATTTTGATTTTTTTTTACCTACCACAGGTTTTTTTTATAGTATCAAAAGCAATACCCAACATTTTTTACCTTTATTCAACTGCTGCGATATAGAATTAGAGCTGCGTAGGTCGTAAATAATTCCTTTCATGCCGGGCGCGACGACGGCGTTCAGGATGGCCTCGTCGGGCCGACAGCGCCGGTGCTTCGGCCCGTATAGAGGTTGGCCCGCGCGCATTAGCACAGCCTTTAAAATAACATTGAGTAGTTTACTAGAGACTTGAACACGCTTCGCAATAGTGATATTTTAGCAAACATTAAACTATGACTAAAGTAAGGAAACTTTTTCTGGATTTACTTGACCAACAAAACTATTTAAAAAATAGGTAAAAGATGGGGAAATACCGATTTTGCTTTATACTGTGTAGTTAATGAGGCGTAGGCAAACTCGCCAAGCTTGTTACAAAACTTAATTAGTTGGTGCTTGATGCAGAAACTATCCTTTTAATTAATGTTTGGTCTAAATTGATGTGAATCTTGAGATCTACTATTAGTCCTACACACAGTTACATGTCTTCACACACACTACTATAAACTGTTCCTATAAGATTTTAAGTTAACTCAAACAATGTAAGAATTCAGTTTGCAATAAACAAACTTGTAAGAAAGACATGTTTTTACTTCAAATAAGTGTCAAGCTAATCTGAACCGTATTAGTGAGAACAATTAATATAATAATATTTTCTTAGAAACCTTAAACAGCACCCACATTCCATGGACCATGCTTGAGGACAAGTCTTATTCTGAAGCTGCATGAAGTAGAAGTGTATGGATATTGCCAATATCTTATTATCAGGGATGAATTATGTAAAAAAAAAAACTTTTAATTCCATTAGATAGTAGAAAATTTAATTAAACAAGTGGGCTCAATCAACAGCAACTTGGGAAAATATATTCATGTCATCAACATAAATATTGGGGTAATTTATTATTATTAAGGAGTTTGTAATCAAATCAATTTGTTAGTCCGTGTAAAAACAGGCAGTTGCTATGACAACTTATAAGATTTAATGGAACCTTGAAACTAAGGTTGATTCTTGTGTTGTCGACTTTTTAGTTTATCTGTATTTATACTTACACCATTATTATGTCTATATGAGAGGACTGGAAACCGGCCCCCTTGCCTAAACGTAGCTGCAGCAGCCAGCGTTTCGTCATCTATACTCTTTGGCACCACCACAGACTTCCCATACCCCGAACAAACACCATACTTCTGATTGACTCGGGATAATCTCCAGTCTTCTGATGCAAGAACCTTAGCAAATTCACCTTCAATACTGAAAAAATATTATTTCAATCATTATATACATTAAGAACAAGTGTTAAACATAATTATCACATAAAATATCAAGAATTTTTTTTTATTAATAATAAATTGCAATGATTTTAGTATTATCAAAAATTGTATATGGTCAAATAAATAAATTTTACCTGTACAAAGTGTATCCATTTTCAAGAATGCTTTGCAAATGTCTGTAGAAGAATGGGTAAAACAGGCTAGGGTCTTGCAAACCTGAGAGGTTTTCTAATGTCTGCGCAAGAAGGTTTAGTTCCGTAGAGTTTGAGATATCAAGCTGCAGTATTCTAAGATCTTTACATTTCAAAAACAGAGACCCTCCTTGGGGAACACCAGCACTAGGCTTGTTTTCTTTCTTTTCTATACTATCAATATTTTTATATAGAATCTGAAAATGTAAAATCTCATATAAATTTATTTTAAGGTATATTGCAAAAATATCTAAAAGATAAACAAGCATTCAAATAATAAGTATATAGATATATTGATTATAATGTAATTACAAATAGTTCTTCAACGCCTTCCTTTCGAGAACTCAAGATAAGGTGATGTCCTGTTATACAAACTGTAGCATCGACGTTTTCTCTGTGAGGGTATTTTAATACAACTCCATCTAACTTGTTTATAAGTTGTAAATTAATAAATTCCATGGTTTCATTTATTTTCTTATTTGTTTTTTCTAAAATCTCTTCAAAACACTGATAAGTTCACCAACAATCAATCCACAATCAATCATCAATAATCAATCGTCGATTTCATAAGCTTTTGATAGGTGTCTTATTCAGTGTTGACCAATCAAGACAAGCGAGCGAATGATTTTGCAAAAGCATTTAAAACAACCCTACTCAAAATCAAGGGAATGAAGTTTATAGTTACGCTTGGGGTATAAAGACATTGAATGTATGATCGGTATATAAAGGCTAAATTATATATAGGTATTTAAAATTTAACCTAATAAAAAATACTTAAGCGCATCGCTTTTGAAAAAGATTGATATTTGCGAATATGTATATGGAAGGATTTGCAAGGAGCAGCTATCTACATGCCCCTTCGCTCAACTTGTATAGTGCATAGAAAATGAGGTAGGTACAAGTAAAAGTTTGTAATAAAAATAGGTCTGCGCTATAGTGCGCTAAGACAGCGCTTAATTCAAACCATTCGTTCACAGCTTAGAAGTAGTACGGCAATTTAGCCGCAGCGTATCTGCCAACTAGTGTCGTTCCTAAGAGTTGATTGATTGCTACTATCCAAAAATGTTTCTTGCATACTTATTTGAACAAAACTCTTCTTTAGAAACTATAGTATAAACAGTATGTTTGGTATGAAAAAATATATATTTTTTATAAAAAATACTAAACTCTTGTAAAATACTTCAGTCAAGTTAGAAAGAAACAACATATTAACGAATTTCTGTGTGGTGAAACAGAGAAAGATGTATTTTACACAGTTTTACGAGTAAAAATATTTTGAGCGTTTCTGATTGGTTAGAAACTAGACACTAAAGCTCCCTCTGGTTGGACCACCAAAAATCATATGTATACGATGCGATGGCGAGCAGACTAGAGTTTTAGTTTTCTTACGTTAACAATTATTCAATTTGGTTAAATTTGTATGTGAGAGTTGTAATGTACGCAGCTCTTGCACTTAAATGCAAGCAAAGACAAAGTGTAGAGTTTGTTAGAAAGTTTTGGTGATTTTGTTTGAGACTAACAGAACATCGTGAGGTAAGTGCATGGATGGAAGTAATTTTTACTGTATTGTGCACACACACTTGCTTATGTATTGTTTATCAGAATTAGACTCAATGTAGCAATGTCTCTAAAATCAGAATCTATTCAAACATAATTCATAGTACTCAATGTTTTTAAGGTTTCAACTTTTAAAGTGTCCACTTTTTCATAAAGGTAAAGCTATAAATACCATGACAACGTTTGTTCACAGACGATGGGGGATAGCTCAGAGTCTAGTATGGAGACTGATGTTTCCTCAACAACTGGAGACGCACCAGACTCCCAGGAGGTAGCAGGATCTCAGAGCAATATGGAAACTATCATAGTTGTAGTAGAGCAGGTGAAGGATGAAGAGCCGGCCTCATCACACACCAAAGCGACTCTTGAGACGACTGCAGAGCATACCAATGAACCTGATAAAAGTGAGGAAACCCCACCACAAGAAAATGCTGTACAAAAAGAGAGTATAGCACAGAATGACACAGTATCATGCAATCAAGAAACACAAAAACCAATTACACCCAAAAAGGTTGATGCTTCTCAGGTGACTCCTGTTCAGCCAGACACACAAACAGTCATTAGTACAGAGCCTCAGTCTGAAACTGTAGATTCTTCTAGCAATGTTGAAGCACAGGAATCTATAGAAAATTCAAAAATTGAAATACCTACATTAGATACCCAACCGGTTGAAAGCCTCAATAAAGAACCTGAACAAAAACCAATGTCTCCCATCAAAGAGGTGCAACCACAAGGCTCTGTTGTAGACTCAAAACAAGTAAACTTGTCTACAGAAAAACTAGCTGTCATTGACAATGTTGACAGCACTGACAGTAACAAAAAGGGGGAAGATGCAACCAGGAATAAAACACCTATGGATGTTTGCATAGCAATAGAAGCTTCAAATGATACACAAATAGATGCAAATTCAGACATGACTGAAAAAGAGCATAACAAAAGTATAAGCAGGGAACTGAAGTCATTAATAAAGTCTGCTAAAGAGTCCAAGATAATCAATGAATGTACACAAGTGACATCAAAAATGAGGAAATCAAGAACACCCTTGGATACATCAGGCACAAACCTTAACATTTCAGTTGAAACTGAAAAGATACAGGGACAACGTCGAAACAGTAGCAACTCACAACAGAGCAACTCAAGCGAAAAATCTGAGAAGGTCCTGAAGAGATCCATGAGGTCACAGAACCCTGAATTTGTGATTAAGGTGAAACAATTTCTTAATTCTGTTACGGGTAAGGTACAAAAGGAGACAGAGGCAGGCACTCAGTCTGATGAGGAATCCCCTCCAAGGAACGCGGAACCTCAGAATGAAGTTGCCATCATTTCATCTAAAAAGAAAAAGATGACAGAGGAACTGGTAAGGTCCTTACGATTCTGCTAGCCCTGTCTCTGGTTAGTTACTCTTGTCTCCTTTTAATCAAATTACATGTATTTTGGAGTACCTACCCTTTGTTAGATTGTAAACTTTTTTCATAATACCCTCTATAGAATTCACACTCATTTGCAGTCTTTTGTTTGTGTAGAAGTTGTCATTTTATTCCTGAACAAAATGGCTACCATAAAATTTTCAGCTGTTATAGTTTAGTTATAATGAAAGATGGTTTGTTTTCATCTCATGTAATCATTTAGAAAATAAATCATACACTACACTTGATTAGAATAAGTAATATTTACTATTGTCCTAGTAGTAATTTGATGTTTCTACAGGAAACCAAGGATGGAAAGCTGCGGTGTGATCCATTCTGCTGGAGGTGCCACTGGGGTGTAGAACAGGAGACCAATGAAAAAGGCCATAGTCCAATGAGTTGCACTATCTGTCCGCGGTCCTTTCATTACAAATGTTTGTCATTGGCAGAACGGAACAAAATCAGTGAAGAAGCTAACTGGGCTTGTCCAGAATGTAGACTCATCATGCAGGCTGAAAGTTCAGAGTCCAGGTATTAAATGCAGTATAAAATTTATTCTTTTAAAGTAATTAGTATAATTTATTGAAAATATTTAATTGGATTGGTCATTATTTATTTTGTGGTTTGTTATTCTGTTACTGTTTTAACTAATATGTATATTTATAGTTTATCAAACAATCATTTTGTGACTCTATTTAGTTGTCTGACACTAATCAATATCTATGTAAGTTTTGAGGTTATGTCTGGTATTTGCAGATCTCCAGCTATGAAGAAACTGTCACTAGGAATGCTTTGTGAGCTGCTTACATACGCCTTGGATAGAATGAAATATATCAATGGGGTAAATATCAAATGAGTATTTAAATATTGTAAGTATGAAATGGAAATTTAAATGATGATTTTGTTATTTAACATTTTTCTATAGTAAATGTTTGTTTAATTTTATAATCAACATCTATTTAATAATGCTAATCAATATATTGGCAAAGTTATCTTATGCATTCAATTTGATCTATAAATAAAATAAATTGTAAGTACATAATGAGAAATAAGAGAAAACGCGATTGTCATCTAAATCAAATATAGCTGAGTCTGCTGAGCTAAGTGCCGGTTTTATATTCTAGAAAATTGAGCTAGTTATTGATACATTTTCTTTACAATAATAAGTGGCTTATCTACAATGTAAATTCTACATTACAAACACGCTAATTCACGATGTAGCTATGACAGACGCTCGCGACTTTCACCTATCGATGAATGTAGTCTTTTTCGACGAACAGTCTAGCATTCTGTTGGGTATTATACCTATGTACAGGTTTCGCCCAGCCATCCGCCTTAGTGAATTGACCTCGCGTATTATCTACCTACAGCACATTTGCGCAACGCATAGCATCCTCTATCTCTTTCTCACGCGACTAATCGATGCCGTGGCGTCGCTATCTGTCTCGCTCTGGCACGCTAATAATAAACGGGTGGTGTTTGCGTGTGTGAGTGTTCTTGATTCGTCGCTGACTGTGTATATGTAACCATGTTTTGTGTTTTTAAGATGTTGGTACCGAGATATGGCTAGCCACCTAGATTTTGAAATACAAACGTATGCTAAGGAATGTAATTAACACATATTTTTTTGTACAATAAAACTTCTTTATTCTAAAGCAAACTGTTGAATGGGATATAAAAACGAACTTTTTAATCCGTATTCTGTCCTGAATACTCCAAATTTCGGTAGTTAAAACCTATTGACCGAGCGTATCATTTCGTACTACCTTTGGATTGGATACACTTTTACTAAACGTGGGCACATACCTAAATAATAATTTACCGGCAGCTGGTTTTCTAAGCCAATTTTTATTCCAGGTGGAGCCGTTCACTCAGCCGGTGAATCGCGTCGTGTTTCCTGATTACGACAAATATGTGGTTCATCCTATGGATCTGTCGCTAATGAGAGAGCATATAAAGGAAGGCCACTACGGTAGTACGGAGGCCTTCTACGCCGACGCGCAATGGATACTGCATAATAGCGTTATCTTTAATACATGTAAGTTGCCGCTTTCTGAAATACTGACCTGTAAAAGTTATCTCTACTTGCAAAATGTTTTTCTGAGTTACTTTTAAGATACAGATATTTGGAATAAGGGATTTATATAGTATTCCCGTAAATATTTATTGCATCAGCGTTTTATCGTATTTGTTACTGTTAATAGCGGATGAGCGATTATTATATTCTGAAATCAAATCAAATCCTTAACTAGCTACGCAACTTTTTTATTCGGAATTAGAAGGCTTAATAAATCGATTACTAGTCTGCTATAAACTGCCTGTATTAATACTGTTTTAGTTTCTGATGCGAACGTTTGAATCAAATTCACATACAATTTTGATTACATAAGTATACGATTGTATGCAAATTGTTTATTTATACTTTAAGATGTGGCTATGGTTATAACACCGTGGATAAAACTGATTTCTAAAGACTCGATCTACAAGGGTCAATTTTACAATAGCATAACTCACTTTTAACTACATTCTTGTGTTTGTACGTAAATCATATAAAACAGTGGTGCTTACCATATGTTTCTTTATAAAATTTGATGTCTCATATCTCTCTCTCATATCTATCAAACTTGTTGCTAGAATTGGTGATTATAACAACCCCACGAAGAATAGTAATTAGCCATATTGAAATAAATTAAGTCGCATTTTTCGTTTCAACTATTTTACAAATGATATTTAGAGTTTATTTGGATTTTTAAAATATTAACTGTAGGTGGGCCTAAAACTAGGTTGTGTTTAAGAGTTCGACTAATGTCTTTCTTTTTAAAGTTAAAAGTACTTCTCATTTAAAAAGTCTAAGTAAGTCTAACTAAACCAACACTTTTTCACCTTAACCCATACAACAAACTTTCCAATACATACACTATTCAATCTCTTTCACCTAAACCAAAAATCCTTTTTACAAAAACACTTCCCCATCTCACACGCTGCTAAACCAGTGTCGCTGGTTGCAGTGCAGTCCAAGTTGTTTAATAGAATGCTTTTTAGACTTAAATTATATTAATAATAAACAAACTGTGCTGTGGGTGGGCATAAAACAAGGTTTTGTTTACCTTTTCTCTTTCCAAAAGGCTTCCATGTCTTAACAGTCAAAGAACCTCTTACAAAACCTACTATTTTTTACCTACAACCATACAAAAAACATCTCGTACACATACACGATTCGCCCTCTTTTTCACCTAAACCAAAAAAAAACATTACCAAAATCCGCCCGGTTGGTCGCTGGTTGCAGTGCAGACCAAGTTGTCAACCGCCGCGCGCGAGCTACTTCGTTCCTTCAAGACGGAGATGAGAGTGCTAAACTATTTTACAATGTTTTTAGACTTAAATTGCATTAACCTTTTTTTTCCAAAACGGAATCCATCTCTAAAAAGTCAAAGACACAAATTTTTCTCAAAACATTTCGTATACGTACACTATTCCATCTCTTTCACTTAAACCAAAACACCTTCTATCAAAACATCATCCCCCACGCTGCTAAACCATGATCCAGTGTCGCTGGTTGCAGTGCAGTCCAAACTCTCCTCCGCTGCGCGCGCTACTCCGTTTCTTCTAGACGGAGATGGGAGTACTAATACGAATGCTTTTTAGTCTATTTTTTTTTTAAATCTATTTTACAATGCTTTTTAGACTTAAATTATATTAATAATAAATAAACGTGTAGGTGGACATAAAACTAAGTTATGTGTACCTGTGGGCGCTGATGGCGTTGAATTCCTGAATTGCCTGCCTGCCTGCTCTGGTTTCTAAGGGTCTTCTTCAATGACTTGTTTTATTGAATTTGAAAATAAACTGATTTATTTAACATAAAGATATAAAGTACAAATGTCTTGTTCTGTGAAATCTTGCGCAGTAAGTAAGTGGCGGCGGCACCGGCGAAGTCATCTTATACCCCTGGCTGGGCATTGCAGCTAGCGCCATCTGTGTTTTATCGGTGCACTCTTCATTGTGTGCACCTTGCTGCTTGCGTTATCTTGACTTCATTGATTTGGCTCAGTTTGCGCCGCACGCACATAGATGGCGTGCACATACCGGCGGGCGTTGAGGGTCAATGACTCTCAAAAGATTGATGATTCAGTTGTGGACAGCCACGGCACCGTCGTCGTCATGGCGCGTGACAGCATCCATGTAACTGCTCTGGACGGGAAGGGGGCAGATCTTTGAAAATGCCCTCTTTGTGACTCCGGTTGCTGTGCGAATGTTAGCAACCCTGGATACTCCATCTCGACCTGGGAACAGAGATAAAATTCTTCCTAGTCGCCACTTCAATGGCGGAAGATTGTCGTCTTTGATAATCACTAAGGTCCCGGGTTGAATGCTCGCTTGATCTCTTTGCCATTTAGTGCGCCTCTGTAGTTCTGTAATGTACTCTCTTGACCAACGACGCCAGAACTGTTGCCTCAGACATTCCAAATGTTTGTAGCGAGATAGTGTATGCTGCGGTGCTGTCAGTTCTTCCTCGGCGAGGGCAGTAAGAGGCCGACCAATCATAAAGTGAGCTGGAGTGAGGGGATGAAGATCGTTTGGGTCTGTGGACATAGGATACAAGGGTCGGGAGTTGAGGACGGCTTCTATCTGTGCTAAAACCGTACTGAACTCCTCGAAGGTTAAATTACAATTGCCTAGCACTCTATTAATGTGATGTTTGCAAGACTTTACCCCCGCTTCCCACAAACCCCCAAAATGAGGTGCATAAGGTGGTGAAAATTTAAATTCAATTTGTTGATCAGATGTGAAATCAATAATGGATCGACGATTGTTCACTAAAGCAGTATTGAGCTCTCTAGCCGCACCAACAAAGTTCCTGCCTTGATCAGAATATATTTGTAATGGTTTTCCCCTGCGAGCTATAAATCTTTTTAATGCTAAAATATAGCTTTCTGACGACAAACTAGTGACTAATTCTAGGTGTACAGCGCGTGTCGTGAAACAAACAAAAATACACAAATAACATTTCTCAAGTTTAGCACCCCTACCTTTCCGATTCAATATGTGCAATGGCCCTGCATAGTCGACCCCGCACCGAATAAATGGAAATCCTGGTTGTAATCTTGCACTAGGTAAGTTGCCCATTATTGGTTCAACTACTTTGCCTCTCATACGACAACACATTACACACTGACGTACTACCTTTCTAGCCAGATTTCTGCCACCTAATGGCCAATAGCTATCTCTAATGTGTGATAATAACAAAAGAGGCCCCGCATGCAATAACCTAATGTGCTCACATTTAAATAACAAAAATGTAAAATAATGTTTACTTGACAACAAGATAGGATGCTTCTTAGAATATGCAATGTCAGCGTTTTCCAACCTGCCACCGACTCTTAGAATATTGTTATTGTCTAAAAATAAATTTAAACTCGACAAATTACATTTTAAGCTAATTTTACGATTATTCAAAAATGCATCATATTCAACTGGAAATGATTGCCTCTGTACCATTTTGATTAGACATAATAAAGACTCATTTAATTCACTAACTAACAACGGGCCGGTTTGTCTATTGGATTTTATTTTAATGCGTAAATTCTTTATAAACCGTAACACATAGGCACTAACGCGATGTAGTCGTTTAAAGTTTGAAAATCTATCAAAATCAAAAATACTCTCACTTGCAACACTGCATGACACACTGTTTACGATTTGTGACTTCAGTTCTGGTAATGAAGTTATGTTCTGACACTCATCATTTTGGTTATCACCTTCAAAACAATCAAATGCATTATTTGTTAGACACTGTGATGCATTCCACCATAAAGTTGATTGGTGTAAATCTGACAAAGTAACTCCACGTGACAATAAATCAGCTGGATTATTAGAAGAACTTACATGTTTCCAAGTAGCATTACAAGTTAAGTCATTAATTTCCACTATTCTATTCTGCACAAATGCTTTTAACTGATTTGGTGGCATTTTTAACCATCCTAACACAATAGTGGAATCTGTCCACAAGACTATCTTGTCAAACGTCAACCGAAGTGAGGTTATAATTTTATGCAATAATCTCGCACCTATCAATGCACCGCACAACTCGAGCCGCGGTATTGTAACCGGTTTTAAGGGAGCGACTCGGCTTTTAGAACACAATAGTCTACATGTGACGTCACCGTTATCACTGCATGAACGAATGTAAGCGCACGCCCCGTATGCGACTTGGCTTGCGTCTGTAAATATGTGCAATTCGAGATGATTATAGTCGGCATTTATAACGTATCTAGGTATTTTTATATTATGAAGATACGATAAATTACTTATGAAATTATTCCATTTAACTAAAATGTCTTGAGGAATCTCGTCATCCCATCCTACTTTGCAAACCCATAAGTTTTGCAACAATATTTTGCCTAAAATAATAAAGGGGCTTAACAAACCTAGTGGATCGTAAATCTGTGACACTAATGAAAGAATTATACGTTTAGTTACTTTACCTTTGAAGGTTTTAAATTTTGAAGTAAAATGTAGCTGATCACTGTGATGATACCAACCTATTCCAAGCGTTTTACTCGATATACTATCATCTAAAGATAACCGTTTTGACGTCTGGTTATTTTGCACTTCCTTAGGCACTATATCTGGCATATTAGAAGTCCACTTTCGCAAATGAAAGCAACCCGAAAGACATATATCGCTTATCTTTTTGCAAGTATCGAATAACTCTGATTTGCTATCACTGCCGGTTATAAGATCATCTACGAAAAAATCTTCTAATATAACTCGTGAAATGTGCTCGTCCGCGCACTGCAAACCTAACTGCCTCACACAACGTATGCTGAGAAATGGCGCGGAGGCTGTACCATAGGTGACAGTATTAAGTTGGTACACACTTAGCGCCTCTGATGAGTCGTTACGCCACAAAACTAATTGTAAATTAAGTTGATCCGGTTGTATTAATATTTGCCTAAACATTTTCTCTATGTCGGCGCATATGACATATTTATATTGACGAAATCGCAGCAAAATAGAAATTAAGTCGTTTTGAAGTGCTTGACCGACCATTTGAATATCGTTTAGTGATTTGCCAGATGACGTTTTTTGACTAGCATTGAACACTACACGTAATTTGGTTGTTGAACTATCCTCGCGAAATACCCCGTGATGAGGTAGGAAATAATGTGAATCGCCGTAATTTTCAATACGCGTCATGTGCCCTAGGCTTATGTATTCGTTCATAAAATCACTATACATCTTTTTATATTCCGGTGACCTATTTAATTTGCGTTCAAGTGCAAGGAACCGGTTTCTAGCTGTATCGTAACTATCGCCTAACTCATCGACAGATTGTTTTAATGGAATGCGAACTGAAAATCTGCCGTTTGGCAAACGTTTATGAGTTTCGACAAATATTTGTTCACAAGCTTGTTCTTCGATTGATAACTTGGAATTTGAGTTAATTGGAAGTTCCTCAATCTCCCAGAATTTTCTAAGCTGGTCGTTTAAATCCGTTTGGAGGAAATGACATTGAATTAAGCGCTTAGGTAAACATTCATCATGATTTAATATTGGGCCAGAAACTATCCATCCCAGTTTAGTATTCTGTACGAATGGCCCGGTAGGTAGACGAAATTTGCCTTCAAGTAATAAATCCCAAAAGTAATCTGCTCCAATTAATATATCGACCCCAGATGAAGCGTTAAAGAAAGGATCGGCTAAAGTTATATTAACCGGAACGTTTAAAGAATTATAGGGAATATTAAACGTAGGCAAAGTAGTGGTTATATTAGGTAAAACCAAACATTTAAGGCGGGTATTATAATTATTAGTTAAAGATTTTAATGTTATTACACATGATTGAGTAGATTGCGTAACGGCATGACCTACTCCCGTGATTTGAACAGAAGACTGTATCGAATTAACGTTTAATTTATGAGCTAATGTTTCTGTAATTATGCAATTCTGACTACCGCTATCTAGTAAAACGCGAGCTTCGTAATAAAGATCATCTGGGCCAGCAACTTCTACTAATGCAGTTGACAACAATACGGTATTTAATGCGACCGACTCTGTAAAATCAGCATTTGCATATGGGTTATTAATGGGCAATTCAGTAAAAGAATGCAACACGGCTGACTGGTTAGATTGTGAAGTCAGTGGCTCGTGTAACACCGGCGATAAAGCGTTATCATTTCTACTTATATCCTTATGTAACAAAGTATTATGCTTCTGACTGCATTGTTTACAAGGGCCAAAATAACAAGTGGACACGGAATGACCAACTCGCAAACAATTAATGCAAATATTTTTATGATTTATGAAACTTAATTTATCCTTGCTTGCTAACTTTAAAAAATCATTGCATGTGTAAAGTGAATGATTTTTGGTACACATCGGGCAAATGCGGGTACCTTTGTTAGGCTTACTGGTAGAAGCTAAACTGTGAACTTTAACTAGCTTTTTTGGATAATCAGGTACAAATTTGTTACTACTATGAACATGATTTGCTTTTAACATTTCTAAGGTATCTGCTTTGTTCTTTAGGAACGTCAACAAGTCATTTAAGGTTAAATTATAATTAATATTTGACATGAGGGTACTTTTACATTGTTCCCATTCCTTTTCTATATTTAAATCTAATTTAGAGACAATTATGTATATAATGAGTGTATCCCATGATTCAGTGGGCTCACCTAGCGCACCTAATGCCCTTAAATTTTTGAGAACAGTATCAATTAGCCGTCTAACTTGAGAAGGGCATTCCTTGTTCACCGATTGCATTGAAAATAAAGCTTTAACGTGGTTATGAACAAGCAATTTACTATTATTGTACCTCTCGTTTAATAATCCCCATGCAATTGCATAGTTTTTTGAAGAAAATTCCAATGACTTTATGACTTGTAAAGCGTTGCCTTGAAGAGCTGCTCTAAGATAATGAAACTTTTGTATTTCGTCAAGTTGTTCAGATTTATGAATCATGGAAAGGTAAGTGTCTCTAAACTCGAGCCAGTTGTCGTAAGAACCGTCAAATGTGGGTAGAATTATCGTTGGCAATTTCACTAACTGATTACTACTGGCTTTGTTGCAAGGTTCTTTGCTTAAATTCTTTAGTAATAAATCTACAGCGGAGAGAGCACTGAAATATGAGTTTTCGAAACTTTCCCGAATTTCAAGTTGTTGAGGTATTTCACTATCAGTCACTAACTCTTCGATAGAAGCCTGTATAATATTAAATTCGGATAAAAGAGATTTTGCTATATCACATCGCAAGGCTAGTTCGGTACTTTGTTTGTCGTCTAGAACTCCCGATAAATTAGACACGTATTTAACGAACAATGTCAATCTACCTTTAATGATTCCTCGTTTTTTATTAAGTTCCCGAATATTATCGTTTAAATCTATTTGCAAACACGGATTTGGAGACTTACTACGCACTGTAATATTATCTACGCTCATTTTGGAGGGTGTGTGTGAATGTGGTAGGTACTTACAAACTTACGACGCGACGTGGTGAATTAATGCGCACCGCGTAGGCGTGGTACCGGCAAACTCGAGCTATAGTAAAAGAAAAACGCTTTAGCACAGAATAGAATAGGTAAAGAAGGTAAAGGAGGTAAAAGGAACGATTGGTCAAACCCTTTCCAGATAGTTCTAGAAGCTGATTCTTCTTTTGAGGGTACGTCGATGATTCGGCTCCGAAGGTCCAATGTGGGCGCTGATGGCGTTGAATTCCTGAATTGCCTGCCTGCCTGCTCTGGTTTCTAAGGGTCTTCTTCAATGACTTGTTTTATTGAATTTGAAAATAAACTGATTTATTTAACATAAAGATATAAAGTACAAATGTCTTGTTCTGTGAAATCTTGCGCAGTAAGTAAGTGGCGGCGGCACCGGCGAAGTCATCTTATACCCCTGGCTGGGCATTGCAGCTAGCGCCATCTGTGTTTTATCGGTGCACTCTTCATTGTGTGCACCTTGCTGCTTGCGTTATCTTGACTTCATTGATTTGGCTCAGTTTGCGCCGCACGCACATAGATGGCGTGCACAGTACCTTTTTTTTCCAAAACGGAATCTATCTCTAAAAAGTCAAACACACAAAATTTTCACCCAAATCCACACATCAAAACATCTCGTATACATACACTACTCCATCTCTTTCACCTAAACCAAAAAACTTTTATCAAAACATCATCCCCCACGCTGCTAAACCATGATCCAGTGTCGCTGGTTGCAGTGCAGTCCAAACTCTCGTCGGCTGCGCGCGCGCTGCTCCGTTCCATCAAGACGGAGATGGGAGTACTAATACGAATGCTTTTTAGACTTAAATTACATTAATAATAAATAAACTGTAGGTGGACATAAAACCAGGTTATGTGTACCTTTTTTTTCCAAAACTGAATCCACGTCTAAATAGTCAAAAACTAATTTTT
This sequence comes from Emmelina monodactyla, assembly GCA_916618145.1. Taxonomy (NCBI): domain Eukaryota; kingdom Metazoa; phylum Arthropoda; class Insecta; order Lepidoptera; family Pterophoridae; genus Emmelina; species Emmelina monodactyla. Next base: position 3,901,802 of record OU745304.1, on the reverse strand, counting down.
CACCCAAATCCACACACCAAAACATCTCGTATACATACACTATTCCACCTCTTTTTCACTTAAACCAAAAAACCATTTTACAAAAACACTCCCCCCCATCTTCCACGATGCTAAATCACGGTCCAGTGTCGCTGGTTGCAGTGCAGTCCAAGCTGTCCTCGGCTGCGCGCGCGCTGCTCCGCTCGTTCAAGACGGAGATGGGCGAGATCGAGGCGTGTCCGGAGTGCTACCGCGCGGCGCACTCGCGGCGGCAGACGTGGTTCATCGACGTGTGCTCCACGCCGCATATACTGCTGTGGGCCAAGCTGAAAGGTAATTTATACAAACAAATTAAGATAAATATTTACTTATGGTTTGGAAGTTTGTCTATGCTCAATGTGGAAAGGGATGAACAGATTTGGATGAAAGTTTGTAGATGGATGAACTGTTGAATGAGTGAAAACGCATAGCGGAAGCCTTATTGTAAAAGCAGTCTCTATTCTACTTACTTGGTTGGGCACCTACTATCGGATAGCGAAAGGGCCTTATTCATTATCCACCTCGCTGACTTAGTGTGGATTGGTATATTCACTTGCGAAATAATCATTCGATCATGTGGACTAACCTTGCGATATTGTTAAATAATATATCTATGGCTGCGTATCTCCTGAAAAAGTTAGGTACTCATTAGATTATTTTTAATAAAAATTAAAAAATCTAGATGTCTTAAATACAGCTCAATTATAGCCTTTATAATCACTTTCACCAATACAATTTCACATTATTAAAAGACTACAACATATAACAAAACAACCTCTACTATATTCCTTTACTCCAGGGTTCCCGTACTGGCCAGCCAAGGGCATGTCGGTGAACAGTTCCGGGCTGGTCGATGTGAGATTCTTCGGCGCCCACGACCGCGCCTGGGTGCCTTCGAGGGACTGCTTCCTGTTCTCGGAGAAGGACCCCAACAACTTTAGAGCGAAGAGGCAGGATATCATTGATAGTATGCAGGTGAATAATCGTGCTTAATTTACTAACTAACTTAACGAACATTTTTATTTTGTTACCTATCTATAACTGTATGGGGTTTCAATTTACCTTTATTTAAAGATCGTCTAACAAGATAATTATTAGTACAATGTGTGTATTTTTCTCTGTGGCATCGTAGGTCACAAGCTAATAACCCGATTTTATTTATTTGTAATTGCAAGGGTGTCTCTATCGAGCTTTTATTCTTAACAGTTAGTTACTTTGCTATTAATTGAACACTTGATAGTTTTTTACTGAATTCTTCGTATTACCACAGTATTCGAAAAAATACAGAAATTAAAGCACAATAATAACTGATTGACGCTTGCCTAATAATAAAAATAAATATGATAGTGATATCCTCGTAAATCAAGTAGTAACGTTTATTAAACAGGTCAGCATAAATACAAGCTATTATCTGGGCAAATATAATTATATCAAATCATTTTATTGTTTTAGGAAGCTGAGCAGCACATACGTAATATATCTCGCAAGTATGGGAAGTTCGTGTACCCGCCGTTTAGGACGCAATTCGAACCTTCTAAGCTGGCAGAGCAACTTAAACTTATGGTAAGTTACTCATGGTAAGGAAAAATATATCTAACTAGTGGCCGCCCGCGACTCCGTTCGCGTGGAAGTCGGTTTCCCGTGGTAATGAAAGGTTTTTCCGCGGTAAAAAATACCCTATGTGTTATTCTGATGAATAAACCTATATAACTGCAGTTTTATCCAAATCCGTCCAGTAGATTTTACGTGATAAAAAAATGCCATTCTGAATTGGGAATTTAAAAATTAGTCATGGACCTATTAAACCTATTGATATTTGAGTATTTTGTATGATCAATCCCTGAGATGTCGTTCATTATTAATCGTACATTATTGATCGAGACATATCATTATTAATTCACAAATCGGTGGATAAACTTCAAAGGCATTTTAATAAAGTTCCTTTATAATCACTACAAAGTCGCTTTCTCTATCTGTGCGTATTTTTTTTACATATTGTATGGGGAAAGGGATTTTACTCCGAATTTAGCGCGTGCGAAGCTGCGGGCAAAAGCTAGTATGTAATATGTTTAGCTTTGTTCAATAAGCTGAGTCCATTGAATTATCTGCCGTAATAGTGAAGAACTCTATAAAAAATCCGAATTGAAAACACAACTTTAAAACGTTGTAGACAAATATAATAAGACAGCTTCGAACTGCTTGCTATCGGGAGTTACACGTGTTATTGTGAGTCAACCATAAAATATAGACATATGCTGCCGTGGGATATTTTTTTATATAATTTTAAGGAGGACATTTCTGTCATACATGATTTCTGTGTAGCTTTAACCATTAAGGTAGCACACGCGACGACGTTTTGTTTCCATAACGGTCCCACAGACAGACAGACAGACAGACAGACAAAAATTTTACTGGTTGCATTTTTGGCATTAGTATCGATCCCTTATCACCCCTGATAGTTATTTTGGAAATATATTTAATGTACAGAATTGCCCACTCTACAGATTTATTATAAGTATAGATTATTTATTTTTATTTATTTATTTATTCAGGCTTACCAACTAAATACATAAAAAACATAGAATATAAACATTGTTTGAAATAAGAAAGTTTAAATATGCATTTAAATTATAGGTATGCACAACATTAATTAACATTATAAAATCTAAAAAGTAAACTAAGAGAAAATAAGGTATTCTAAATTAGACCAAATTTTTTTTTTTTTTGAAATTTAAACAAACCAAAAATATTAATACTGAATCAAAACAACATAAAAATAAAAATAAATGAAAAAAAAAAAAAGTTAAAAGGAAATAAAGTAATAATTATATCTTAGACTATAATACTGGAACTTTTATTAAAAAAATGAAGAAATGATTTTCTTTTTATAACAGAAAGACTATTTTCAAATGTATCAACATCACAGTTTTTATAAAACTCATTGTAACTTAGCATCATTGTATTTATTGGCGAAGTACTGCCATAATTTGTCCTGCTAAAATTGACGTTAAAAGGTACATAGTTGCACAATCTGGCGGAAACTCTAGGCACCTTAAAGTTAATCTGCTCGAGGAGGGATGGACTATCTATTTGGTCGTTGAGTAGTTTATGCAGGTATAAGATGGATTGTTGTTGTTTGCGTTGATCGAGGGACAGAAGTCTGAAGTGAGACAATTTGCCAAGATAGCTCGTGATTTTCTGGTGGACATTACTTACATAACTCAACTTGTTTAAAAACTGTTTCTGAATCTTCTCCAGGCGCTGTATGTTATTCTGGTATGTGGGATACCACACTATGCTACAGTATTCGACATTACTACGGACTAAAGCAAAGTAAAGGATCTTAAAGGCTTTCACGGAATTAAATTTTTTAGTGTTTCGAAAAATGAAATGTAACATCCTCAGAGACTTATTAAGTGTTTGATTGATGTGACTAGAAAAACGCATTTCAGAATCTATGATGACACCTAAATCCTTAACCTCCGATATTTTTGTTAACGTTGAACCGATGATATTGTATGAGCTCAAGTATTTGTTAAACTTTCGCGAGAATTTAATGTGAAAACATTTATCTGTATTGAAAGGCAATTTGTTGTGCTGACACCAAATAGAAATTCTATCTAAATCGTCTTGTAATTGAATCTGATCAGTGGCATCGTTCACAACTTTTGAAATTTTTAAGTCGTCAGCATATAATTCAAAATGAGAGTTCAAAATACAGGTCTTTATGTCGTTGATAAACATCACAAAAAGTAAAGGACCCAGAATAGAGCCTTGCGGAACACCTGATGTTGGTATGATTTCTCTAGAAACGAAACCGTTTACGTCTACCTTTTGTGTCCGATTCTTAAGGTAAGAGGAAAACCAATCTAATAAGCATCCGTGTATGCCGAAAAATGAATTAAGTTTTGTGAGCAAAATTTCATGATCGACTTTATCAAATGCCTTACTAAAATCCGTATATATGGCATCAATTTCATTTCCAGCACTCATTTTAGTAATAATTCGATCAACAAAGTTAACAAGGTTAGATGTGGTCGAACGTTTCTTACAAAAACCATGTTGCTGGTCTGCTATTATATGTTTTATGTGATTTAATAAATAAGGAAGTAACAAAGACTCAAATAATTTTCCTAAAACAGAGAGAATACTAATTGGTCTGTAATTCTGAACATCGTTCTTTTTACCAGATTTATGCAAAGGCTTTATAATAGCATCCTTCCAAATTTTTGGGAACACGCCTTCCGCTAAAGATCTATTAAATATCATTTGGATTGGTTCAGATAGTACTGATGCGCATTTCTTGAAAAATATTGGGTGAATGCCATCACTACCTGCACCCTTGTTGACATTCAGGATTTTTAACCCACGTTCAACACAGCTTTGAGTTAAATTAATATTAGCAAGAGGAATGATGTTATTAAAAGTGTTATCTACATTATTAAGTGGCTGATTATTATATGATACAGGATTGTATACCTGCTCAAAGTTTTCGGCAAACAGATTTGCAATTTTCACACCATCATCAGCCGTTTGTGATCCTAATGTCATTAGTGAAGGAATACTGCTTATGTTTCCGCGTTTATTTTGAATGTACGTCCAAAAATACTGTGGATTTTTGATAACGCTCTCAACAACATGTTCAATATATCGATCATAACACTTTTTAATCAAAGTTTTAGTTCTGGACTTTAAAATATTATATTCCAATTCATCTAATCCATTGTGATATTTTTTCATTTTCATGCGAGATTTTTCTTTTTCTTTTAATAACTTTATAAGATTTGTTGTAAACCAGGGAGGATAAGATCTTTTGTTAATTTTATGACAGGGAACAAATTCAGCTATAATTTTTTTGATAATAGAGTAAAATTTTGTAACCATCTCATCAATAGTCAAACAGTCTGAGAGTTCAATAGTCCAAACAAATTGTGATAAACAAGTACGTATTTTTTCATAATCAGCAGAAAAGAATTTTAATTTCGGTGAATGTCGCGCAGGCAGTAATTTTATTTTGCTCAAGACCAAGTCAACATTTAAAGGCGGATGGTAATTATCTATTCGAGAAATAGTGTGGTTACATCGCTTGACTGAAATATTGCAAGATGTATTACTTAACACAAGGTCTAGTATTCGGCCCTGGTGATTTAAAATGCCATTGTATTGTTTCAAGTTATAACTAGATAAAAAATCCACAAGTTCGCAACCGATTGAATCATTGTAATTATTAGGTATAAGGGAAGTACCCGCACTAGTTGACCATAAAATATCCCTTTGGTTGAAATCACCTAAAATAAGAAAGTCGCTTTCAGTGTTATTTAAAAAAATTGAGGCATTTTCAATAAAATGTTGAAGTGTGCTGATTTGGACAGGAGAAGGCAAGTACACTGCGCATATTCGTAATTTATGATTACCGAGATTCAGAGTTATCCATAAGTCTTCACAACGAGATTCGCAGTTATAGTTTCTATAACTATTAATCGTTTTTTTTATTGCTATAAGAACACCACCACCATCAAGCGCTTTACCAAAAGTGTTAGATGATCTATCCCTCCTGTACACTTGATATCTGCTATCGAAAATTTCACTATCAAATATAGTATCGTTTAGCCAGGTCTCAGTCAAAACAATTAAGTCGTAATTATTAGAACAAATTTCAAGATAAATATCAGTTAATTTAGTCCGCATACCGCGGATATTTTGGTAGTAAATATTAAGAGTGAATTTTAAAAACAAACTAAAATAATCATTCAAAAGAAATTAAATATAATTAACAAAACAAAAATAAAAATTTGAGCAAAATTAAGTTAAGTTTTTTAAGAAATCTTCGTGCAAAATCATCTTCGCAGGGTGTTCATCATCTTTTCTTACAAAAATTTACACATATTTAAAAATTTTCTGTTTTGCCCATACCCGTGTAGCGGCATGCAGTGACTTATTAGCTGGAGAAAGATGCTCGCTAATATATACGGGACATTCATGGTCACCAAAGCCCAGTAATTTGGTATTAAGCTTTTCTTTAGGATGGGACTTGTTGTACTTGTAAACAGCAGCTAATAAGTTATCACGCTTCAATTTATTGCTAAATCTGCAGACTACAGTTTTGGGTTTCTTGGAAGCTTGATTTTGCTTTTGTACTCTTGTACAGGCTATGACGTCAGCTTCATTAATTGGCGCATTGACCACTTTACTAATTTGAATAACTGTGTTAACTAAATTTTCTTGTCTGTGTTCTGGAAGGCAGTGAATGTCTAAGTTATTTTGTCTTGAATCTTGCTCCATCATGGAAATCCTAGACTCAAGGTTTTTAATTTTGCCTTTCAAATGGTTATTTTCCGTAAGGATCTGTTTATTTGCAACTACGCAGGAATCAATATTTTTTTTTATATCATCAAACTGCGCATTTAAAAAGTTTAAGCTTTCCTCAAATCCTCGAATTTCATTCCTGAGACTAGAAAATTCGTCTATAATAGTTTCTCGTATAATTGTCACAAGTTCTTCTCTTAGAATATTCTTAATGTTTGTACGTAAACTATCGCTATCCTCGTTTGTTGAATAACGAGCAGCATTGCCCCGGGAAATAGTAATATTCCGATATTCGTTAGGTAAAGTTGCTGTGGCGGGAGATGTCGTGCATTTAGATATGTCCTCTTTAGTTTTATCACGCTGTGAAGAAGATGGGAGAGAACAATCAGGACACTTCCAGTTAGTCTTCTTTTTAAGGCTGGTACTAGTCAATTGAACGCACTGGTAATGAAACTGTTTTTTGCAATTGCCTTGCGTACAAATAATCTTTTCACTTGACTTCAATGGTATATTGCATCCACTATTGCAGCAGTTGTTCATTTTAGATATTTATACGTATTCTTGAAAATTCGAGTAAACGAAGCACGGAAACGTTCAAGTCCGATGTAGCGATCTAAGCGCGGCACAAAGCGACGCACGCACGCTCACTGCGGGTTGTGGTAGGTCAGTTTCACGGTTCGTTATTTAAAATTTTTGAAATGTTTTTGCTTATATCTCGCAAACTAATACGAATTTCACTATTATAATTTCACCAACATAATGTATAATTACTAAACAAAAACACTATTATAAACACTAACTTGTAATGTAAATATAAACATAAATTTTAATTTACTATTGCGGAGCAAAAACAAAACAGGTCTTTCTTAAACGAGCGCGGCGCGCGTAATCCTGTAAGTAAGATTAGCGTAAATATAACGTAAAAATTAAATTACAGATACCCAATTATGAACCAGAGGCGACCACTCCAAATGTGAACACGTTGGCTTCGTCTCCGGCTGTGAAAAGGTTTAGACTGAGCTCTAAAGGTTCGAAATCTTCAGCTAGTGATAGGTAAGTGTGTTCATTATTAGAGCTGATACATAGTTTGCACCATTTTGTAGTTTATACGTTAATGTTAACTCTGTAGCGATGGACATTATTTAAATCAACTTACCATGACTTTATAGTCTGCATATTGATATGTTATTTAAATGTGTAAGATCTATGTTAATAACTTTATTTTTGACAGGGATTCAAGTGTGAAAGAAGATAATGCAAACACGTCGAAAGAAACTTCCGACAATGAAAATGAAGAAAAGAAAGAAACTAAAAACGACAAGTAAGTTAAAATGAAACTATTTTGCAATAATACTTTAATCAGTTTAAAATAAACTGTATTTTGTATATTTTAGAGAAAAACCAGCAGAAGTGGAAGCAGAAACAACACCTTCCAAAAAACGAAGGAAATCTGCACCACAAGAACCAGTTACAGCTGAAAAAGAAATCGAAAAGTCTAGAAAACGTCGCCGATCTCAACTAGAGGAAGCCATCATCACCATCATACCAACACCCGAGGAGAAACGAAGGAAACTTGAAGAAAAAACAGACGACAAGAAGAAGACGGACACACCAGAAACTAAGAAAAAAGACAATAATGAAAAACAACAGAAATCATCAGAAAATGGAGCAACAACACCAAAAACAAAAACACATAAGGAATATCCATCCGGCAAGAAAACCACAGTCACCTACGTGTCTAGAACACCGAAGATAAACCCCCTCAAAATCGTCATATCAAAGAGAACCTCCAGAGCCAGCACGCCGAAAAGCACGCCCGAGAAATCACTGCTGAAAGAAAAGACCAAACAAAACGAAACCGACAAGGAAAAACCGGACACACCGAAAACTAAACAGAAGAAGCGCAAATCCACTGACGATAGCGCCAAGACTCCCGACCAGAAGTCAAACGCGGCTAGACACAGCGGCAAGGGGATATGCGTGCCCGTGCGCATCGTCAGCAAACCCAGCGTTCACGTCGAGAACAAAGATGCGCAGAAACCTAAAGAGAAGACCGACGATAACACCACCCTCGCCGAACTCGCTCGAGAATCAGCCAAAAAGACTACAGGCCTCCCCACCATCACCAACGTCAGGAGTTTATCAGAAACAGTCGATAACTCTCCGAAATTGAACAAGAACGCCAAAATTGTAGTAGAGGTGCCCGCCAACTCCAGCGTGTTTGCACCCACCAGCACCGACAGCGTGACAACCAGCAAGGAGGCCGCCAACAAGCTGCAGAGACTCCGACAAAAAGACCCTGAACCCTCATCTCTCATAGGCAAAGTTGGAGTTCGAGCCTTTGCCCGTATGACGTCACCGCCCAGACCCGCCGGCGACGTCCAAGTGGAGATCAAATCGGAGCCGATAGACGTGGACCTGGACGCCGAGCGACAGACTGAAAAGCTCGATCTAATGACCGCCTTCCGACTGCGGCCCGTGAACCCCGCCCCCGTCTCCAGCTTACGAGACGTCAGAATCACCAAAGTCACTTCCACTTCAACGACTCCTGTGGTAGCAAAAGCCAAGACTCCTGAACTACGGCCGCGGGCCAAGAAGTCGTTCCCGCAGCCTCGGAAGCCTGACGATGGGCGCTCGGAGTTGAACTGCAAGAACTCGATGGTGTATATTCCGATCCAGCCGCCGATGTCGCAGGCGCCGGTGCGGCCGCCGCGGCCCCCGCCCGCCGCCAGGACCATGGCTTCTAACACTGCAGTCAGTTGTGGTGAGTGTCCTAACATACATGTCTCTCGAAATTAGTGTCTTTCGTCCCAAAATGTATCGGTTCCGACTTTTTTTATTTGGTTCTATAAGTATAATTTTCTCGTTTGTCAATCTTACAGTTAGCAATCGCAAATGAATGACAACCGCAAAAAAATTACGATAATTTTATTTCCCACTTTCAACAAAAAAAAACTAGAAAGTAAAAGTGTATTGCCTCTGTTTCTCTGTTTCTATTTTCTTGAAAATCCTAATTGGCTGTGTTCAATATAAAACAAAACTCTAAATAGCCTTGTATTTTTTTAAGTTATTTTCGTCTATAAATAACAGCAAACATTTTCATCCTCCCCAGTGAACAGCCTGGTAAACACGGTGACTACCCCACTAGTGCCTAGTTCGCTGTCTCTGCCGGTGTGTTCGTCTCCGATGGTCCCGTCTGGTCCCTCTTTGGTCTCGTCCGGTCCCTCGCTGGTCTCATCTGGTCCATCGTTGGTCCAAACTGTTCCCTCGTTGGTCCAGTCCGGTCCCTCGTTGGTCCCAGGTGGTCCGTCGATGGTCCCGGGTGGGGCCTCGCTGGTCCCAGGTGGCCCCTCGCTGGTCCCAGGTGGTCCCTCGCTGGTCCCGCCACAGAATATCGGGCAGGTACCGACCAACGTGCATACAGTGCCACTACTGACTACAATGAATGGGCAATGGACTATTAGCTTGCAGCCTATCATGTCGGTTGGCGGTGTTGATGTAAGTATTATAAACAAAAAGATATGTTATACGTATAACTATTGATGATGTTATCTAGTTCTCCGAAATGTTTATATTTAGACATAAAAAAATTACCATGTTATTGGGAAAATTAATAGGCATGCCGACTGCTTCCACTAGCAAACCATGAAGAATAACGACAGATTTCTTATAATGTAGTTTTGTAAACCAACACATAATCTTTTATATGCTCAATGTTTTTATCAATTATGATAAACTCTAATAGTTAATTCAGTTCAATCTACTATTTCATGGCTGCTTAATGGTGTCAAGTCAATTTAATCACTATTACTATCATTACAGAGCACATCGTCCCCGCCGCTAGTGAACGGCGTCCCGGATCGATCCGGTCCCACACAATCCATTGTACCACTGCCACCAGCGCTTATATCAAACAACAGTAATAATGGTGGTAATAGCAATGTGACGGGGACTCAGGTGATGCAGAACAATCTAGTGATGACCAACACTGTACTGAGACAGGATACGAACACGGGAGAGGTATGTGGGTTATCTAAATCTTAATATATGTATAATTAATTATCGTATGAAATCGTATCACGTTGCTTGACCGCGATGGACTCGTTTTAAATAAAATTTGCACACCGTGTGCAGTTTGATCCAACTTGAAAGAAAGTAAAGGTTTCACCCGCAACTAAATGATTTTTCCCGTGGCAATATCTCACGAAACCCTGTTTTTTCCAAAATAAAATAAAGCCTATGTTACCCGTGGATAATGTAGCTTTCGAACGGTGAAAGATTTTTTTTTAATCAGTCCAGTAGTTTCGGAGCCTATTCATTTCAAACAAACAAATAAAAAATCAAATCTTTCCTCTTTATAATATTAGTATAGATATCACAATTTATAGTCGCAATAATTGTGGCCGAATCTGCTAGTACTATTATATCGGATGGGATGGATGAGAACGAGTAATATAAAGCTTTGTTACACTTTTGCGCGAAAAATACTGAAAGCATTTAGGTGTATCTTTACAGTATGGTTCATGCTTTATTTTTCTCTAGAAAATAATATTTGTTAAAACGCAGTAAAGCAGCGGTCGGCAACCTTTTAGCAGGCAAGGGCCACATGGTGAAAAAATCGACCAAAGGCGGGCGCCGCACTTGGGCTAATAATATTACAAAAAACTTCAATGGTTTTTTTAAAACATTCGCGGGCTGCAAAGAAGACGTCGGCGGCCGGGCCGCGTGTTGCCGACCGCTGCAGTAAAGCATTCAATTATCTTCTAATTCACGGTTGCCGAAATACCTGAGTGTGATTTTCTTTAAATTAATAATTTATACTAATATAAATAGGGATAAGATAACTTTAACACAACACTAACACATTAGCATTGCATTAATAAAGTGTCTTCAGCTGAAAGTGTAACAAGTTAAACAACTAGCCATACATAATGTGATTTAATTGTTATAGTTACCGCGAATGCAGCGTCCGATAATAATAAATCCACAAGAAGTGCCGCCGCCGCCCTCCGCGGGGCCCATCACTGCCAGGATTACCAGCAACGCCACCAAGGTTAGTTAAACTTTTTTAATTGTAATTTTAGTATAAATTTTATTTAAAAATAAGAACCTCTAGTAACTAAAATTAAGTATAACTTTGGGACTTAGATGTATAAAAAATATTTTATATCTAAACCTAAAATGTAACCCTGAACACACCAGCTCTTTGCTCGAGTTCGTAGATAAAAGCTGGTTATTTATATGGTTCTTGACATTTGTACACAATTTACAATCAGCCAAAGAAAGCTAAACATGTTAAATACTCTGTGTAAGGATGACTTAATAGTTTTCTATACTCTTTGTTACAAACTGTCATCGGTGTCAAATTACTTGTAATGTCTGGCTATGAAGAAATACACTCAAAAAGAAAAGGTGCGTGTTTTATTGAATTGCAGTACAACTAAAGGAAAATTAACAGCAGAGCGTAGTTACCGACATAAAATAAACAATGTCGGCGAACGGTAATTATGTAACTTTGCCAAAGTTATCTGATGCAATTGGATTTGCAAATTGGAAATTTAGAGTCAACCTCCTGCTTGAAGAAAAAGGGCTTCTTGATGTATTGAAAGCAACCAGTTTTGACGACAAAAAGACTAAGGAAATGGACGCCAAAGCAAGATCAATTATAGCACAATGTGTCGCTGACAAATATTTAGAAATTATAAAGAAGAGCAAAACGGCCGCCGCCATGTTGCGGGATTTAGAGAAAATTTTTGAAAGAAAAAGCGTTTTTAGCAAACTGATGATAAGAAAAAGGATTCTGGGACTCAAACATAATTTTTCGTCATCGCTTCAAGAGCATTTCCTTAAATTTGATGAACTTATTACTGAACTGGAGGCGACAAGCGAAGCGACACTAGAAATGTGCGATAAGGTATGTCACCTTTTAATTTCTTTACCTAAAGAGTTTGAGAACATAATTACGGCTCTTGAAACCATGAGCGATGAAAAAGAACTTGATCTGGAATTTGTAAAGGCAAGGTTGTTAGACGCTGAGTTAAAACTAAAAGGACAAACAACAGAAAACAATCCAGAATTCAATTTTATTTCTTGCTATAGATGTGGAAGAGGGGGACATAAATATTTTCAATGCAGGAGTCAAGGACAGCATAGCGGTCAAGGACAGCATAGCGGACAAGGACAAACATCGAGTAGAGGACATGGATTTTCAGGACGAGGACATTATCAACATCGACAGAATAGGATAAGGACACGAGGAAGAGGTTATGGAAATAGAGGAAGAGGATACCATCAGGCACAAGTAGCACATACAACTATGAAAGATGAAGAGAATGAAGATAATTTTATGTTTTTAACAGGTATCACAGAAATTTGTAATAATGTAAAGGTGTATAATGAAACAGATATAGATTGGGTAATAGATTCTGGTTGTACTGAGCATCTGATACAAAGTAAATATGAACAATATATGATTAATGTCGAGTCAATTAAAGAAATGAAAATATATCTAGCTAACGGTAAATATATCTCAGCATACAAAAGAGGGACAGTAGAACTAATTTGTAATGGCTCTAAATTATCATTTCAGGCAATAATAGTACAAAATATTAAATTTAACTTAATTTCAGTAAAGAAAATTATAGAAAATGAAAAATATGCAGTAAATTTTAGAAACAATTGCGTTGAGATAACCAATATCAAAAACAAGAAAACATTGATAGGTAAACATGTAGGAAAATTATTTATTTTACCAACAAAATTCTTAACTAACTTTTGTAATAATTTATGGCATAGACGTTTAGGTCATCTCCATGATAACTACTTAAAGCAGATGAACCTGCCAAAGGTGGAAGGTACCTGTTCACCCTGCAAAGAAGGTAAGGCAACTAGATTACCATTCAAACCTACTGAAAAACCGAGGTCTAGGTACATCGGTGAACTCCTGCATACCGATGTTGCTGGACCAATGTCAACTCCTGGTATCAATGGTGAGTTATATTATCAATTAATTATAGATGATTTTTCCCATTTCTGTGTAGCGTTCCTTATGAAAAACAAAAGTGAAGCAACGGACAACCTTTTAAACTATATAAGACGATTAGAAACTGAGAAAGAAACTACAGTGAAGTACATCAGATGTGACAATGGTGGTGAATTTAAAAATAATAAAATACATAACTTTTGCAGGAAAAGGGGCATTGTTATTCAGTATACTCAACCATACTCACCTCAATTAAATGGAGTCGCTGAACGCATGAACCGTACTGTTTATGAGAGAGCACGTACTATACTGATAGAAACAAAACTCCCGAAATACTTATGGGGTGAAGCAGTGGCATGTGCCGTTTATCAAATCAACCGCTGCCCTTCTTCTTCAATAAATTTTAAAATACCTTGTGAAATAATGTATGGCAAAGCCGATCTTAGCAAGTTGAGAGTATTTGGATCAAAAGCGTGGAAAGTAAACATGCCAAGAGGAAATAAATTTGACAAGAGAGCGACAGAAACACGAATGGTAGGATATGCACCAGTAGGTTATAGACTTTGGGATCCAGAGAGAAATAAAATTGTTATATCTAGAGACGTTACGTTTAATGAAGAAGATTATATTCATGAAGAGAAAATTAATAATGACAGATGTGATAAATACTTTGAAGAAGAGCAAAATGATAAAGAAGAAGAGCAAAATGATAAAGAAGATAAAAGCGAAAGAGAAAATGATGAAGGAACGAATGAAAGCAATGATGTCAACCAAGAGAGTGAAATTAATGATGAAATATTTGAGGAATGTGACAACAATGCAAATAATGAAGTTAAAGTAACTACAAGGTCAGGAAGGACAGTTAATTTACCTAAAAAGTTTACGGATTATGAGGTTTATGCAGCATATTGTTTGCTATCTGGAGACCCCTTAAACTATGAAGAGGCAATAAAAAATGAAGAATGGAAATGTGCAATTCAAAAGGAACTGGACTCGCAGATTAAATTGAAGACATGGGAAGAAGCGACATTACCAAAAGATTGCAAGGCTATAGACGTAAAATGGATATTTAGAACCAAACAAGATGGTACAAAGAAAGCAAGACTAGTTGCACGTGGGTTCCAACAACAGAATTTTGAAATTAATTACTCTCCAGTAGCGAAAATGTCAACAGTGAGGTTACTGTTAAGTTTAGCTGTACAACAAAATTTGCCAGTTTTTCAAATGGACATACCAACAGCATTTCTTCATGGATTTTTGGAAACAGAGGTTTATATTAAGCGTCCCAAAGGATTAAAAAGCGGAGAAGGGAAAGTACTAAGACTTCGAAAGGCTCTGTATGGTTTAAAAGAAGCTCCAAAGAGCTGGAATAAAAGATTTCACGATTTCATAACTGGTAAAGGATATGTACAATCTAAGCATGACGCTTGTTTATATGGAAAAGGAAGAAACTGGTTACTGGTGTACGTAGATGACATCTTGACTTTGGGGCCGGAATCAGAAGAGATTATTGAAAAATTAAGGAAAGAATTCAAAGTCAAATCGCTAGGAGAAATAAGGGAATATTTAGGATTAGAAATAACGAGAAAAGAAGACAAACTGGAAATAAGACAAACTAAAATGATAGAAAAATTGCTGAACAAATTTAATATGAAGAACTGTAAAGGAAGCAAAACTCCAATGGAAGTTAATTTTTATATATCTGCTACAGGAAATTTAGGAACCCAAGTACCCTACAGAGAATTAATATGTTCTATGTTGTATATAGCCACAAGTAGTCGTCCAGATATAAGTTATCCTGTAGCTTATTTGAGCAGATTTTTAGATAAACCGACAACAGAAGCATGGAACGCAAGTAAAAGAATTCTACGATATTTAAATGAAACTCAAAATCAAGGTTTGATATATACAAAATTAGGTAATCCTACTAAAATTACAGCTTACTCTGATGCGGACTGGGCAGCTGACAAGCAAGATAGGAAAAGCACAAGTGGGTGTGTTATTTTTCAAGGTAATAATTTAATTACTTGGCTTTCGAAGAAACAGACCTGTACTGCATTGTCTACAGCAGAGGCAGAATTTGTCGCCGCAGCTTTATGTGCAGGTAATTTAATTCATGTTAGAAATCTTTTATCAGAGTTGCTAAATTCTAATCAGATCTCAGCTCATTTATTGATTGATAATCAGAGCACTATTAAATTAATCAATAATCAGTTAAACACAAAAGCTACTAAACATATTGACATAAAGTATCACTACATAAAAGATTTGGTTAAACAAAATGTTATATCTATTTCTTATGTTCCTAGTAATGAGAATGCTGCAGATATATTTACCAAAGCACTTGCTGTTATTAAACATAGATATTTGTCTAAGATGTTGAATGTAATGTAGTAGGTGTGTCCTTTAAACTATGTTCTTGATATGTTAGTTATGTTATAAATATGCATATTGTTTTTGTTTATTAAATTTAGTTTGCAACATTAAATTGTAAGTAATTTTAATTAGTTATGTTATAAAGATGCATATTGTTTTTGTTTATTAAACTTAGTTTTCAACATTAAATTGTAAGTAATTTTAATGTTGAGGTGGCGTGTTAAATACTCTGTGTAAGGATGACTTAATAGTTTTCTATACTCTTTGTTACAAACTGTCATCGGTGTCAAATTACTTGTAATGTCTGGCTATGAAGAAATACACTCAAAAAGAAAAGGTGCGTGTTTTATTGAATTGCAGTACAACTAAAGGAAAATTAACAAAACAACCTTCATTCAAAAATCTTTTTTCCCCAACCACCAACTTTAATATTCCAGTTGGCGGATCTATTCCGCAGCCTGCTAGAAGAGTCTATAGACAAGGTCGACGACCCCACGGCCACGGTCACCGCCCTCAAGCTGCAGCTAGAGCACGCCACGTGGAAACACAAGCAGGAGGTCGATGAACTCATACACACGCATGGTATGTGGGGTGTTTATTAGCTGGCGTTAGTCATAAAATACTGAATATCCAAACATACAAAGTCATAAACTTTGATATTTCTTAGTTTTACGCAATCATTATTACTCATTTTTCTTTAAATTTTTTTAAGCTTAGCAGTGAAAACTTGTAATTGGCCATCTTTTAGTGTTTTAAATTATGTATAGCTGTAAGTTTTCCAAATATAGTAAAATAAAATAAAATTTTAACGGATTAATTAATACGCGTTGTCTACCCGTGACAAATCAAAATTCATTTATTCAACATAAATATGTAACATATACTTAATGGACGTCAATGTTACAAACTTCGACTTTACCTAACCGTAGACCGAGAGAAAAAAGCCGGCGGAAAAATCCCAGCACTCTTTTCGGAAATACAATCATAATTTACACGACCACGGCATTTGTAAAAATGTCGAAACGTCGGAAATCAAAAATAAAATAATAAACGCGTATTAATCCGTTAAAATGAGTTTATTTTCAAGACAAACGTTACCTTACTTATTATATTAGGAGAGGAGGTTTAAATATAAAGTCGCTATCCATATCCGATATGTTTGTCTGTCTGTGTACTAACTGCTGGAACCACGCTACAAATTTTGATACTAAAGGTTAAAATAAAAAAGTTATTGTAATATTAAACAGAGCTACCTTTAATACTTATATTGTTTATTATATAATAATTTATCGAAGTCTTGCATTTCACTTTTGCAGTCTAAAATTCGATAAAAAATATCCACTAACAACCATATTTCAAACGATAACTTATACTTGTAAAGTTGTTAAACCAAAAAAAAACAATATTAACTTGTAAAGTTGTTAAACCAAAAAAAAACAATATTAAGTTGTTATTGATTTTTTTGTTTTGTTTGTTTACAGACCTCCAGTTAGCTGAAATTCGACTCACCATGGAGAAGGAGAAGTTGCGCGCCGTCGCCGAGGCTAAGAAAAATACGATGAACGAGATTGACTCGATCAAGCTCAAACAATGGTAAACTAAATAAATAAATCTCCAGACTAACACACCAACAGTGGCCCTAAACTAAGCAAAGCTTGTACTATAGGTACCACATAATGGACTAGGGGAGAACCTAGTTACACCCAGACACGAGCCAATTTCGAAAAACCCTTTTGACGAAATTGGCCCGACCCGGGGATCGAACCCGGAACCATCCGCTTAGTAGTCCGGTATATATACCGCTACACCACAGAGGTCGTCTGTTTATTCATTTTTATTTGCCTTGCCTAAAAATTAACATTATAGTGCTTGAGGTTAATGCTAACACATAAGCTGATGGCGGTTAGTCAGTTTTACATTTGAAATCAAATTCTTACAGCGTTTTGTTTCTGATATTTAACACTAGTGGACGCCCGCAACTCCGTTCGCGTGGAAGTTGGTCTCCCGTGGGAATGAGAAGTATTCCCGCGGTAAAAAGTACCCTATGTCCTTTCCCAAGTTCAGTTCTTTCTTCATTCCAAATTTCATCAAAATCGGTTCAGTAGTTTAGGCGTGAAAGCGTAACAGACAGACAGACAGACAGACAGAGTTACTTTCGCATTTATAATATTAGTAGGGATTGTGTATCAAAAATATTGTCTTTGCTATAAACTTAACCTTCCCAGCAATAAAGTACTTGTTTTTAGAATCCCTTCTAATACACCCTTTGTGTATATCGATTAATTACTGCTATGTCCCCGATTCTATCCCTATCATTGTTTATTTATTAAAATCTACAAATACACCAGAAAAATACACAAAAATGTTAAATTAGTAAACTAAAAAGTACAACTAGGTGGCCTTATAGCTAGTAAGCGATTTCTTCTAGACAGACCCAGTTGCTTTCTTCTCAATATTTATTCACATGTTATCTATATGTACGGTCCAGGTGTGCGTGGTGTAAGAAGGAAGCGCATTTCTACTGTTGCTGGTGGGCGTCGTACTGCGAGGCGGGCTGCCAGCGCGCGCACTGGACCGCGCACCGCCACGCGTGCGAACAGCAGGCGCACAAGGTAGTATACACGCGAATAAATAAATAAATAGCCTATATATGTCCCATAGTTGAGCACAGGCCTCCTTCTCGGATAGCGAGAGAGTTTAAGCCCTAATCCACCACGCTGGCTCGTTGCGGGTTGGCGGATCACATGATGGATTATCATCCAATCATGTGGGTTTCCTCACGATGTTTTTCCCTCACCGTTAGTGCGTGATAAACATGTACATATTTGAAAAAGACCAAATTAGTGGTACACCCTAGTAGGGATCGAACCCGGAACCTTCGATATGGTTGACCGTTCCTGTTGCCACTAGGCTACCACGCACCTGTGGTAGAATAATATAAAAAAACATAAAATTCTGTTGCATAATTTTAAAGATCTAATCATACAGACACGCAGACGGCGGAAAGCGACTCTGTTTTATACTATGTAGTGATAAAAACTGACAAAGTATAAAACTTAACTTATTTAAGACATAGACATTTTCCGACGAATATTTTTTTTTACTGTGAGATTCGAATAACTTTATCCATTATAATTTGTTATAATTTCAAGTTTAACGATCGTGTAAATCTCAAATGTTACATTAACAATAATTGTTACAGAGTTCAACCGAATTGGGCACGGAACCTGAAAGTAGACTGCACCCGAAACCTATTACAACCGTAAGTTCTTAAATTATATCAATTACTAGTTGGTTTACAAATTACAATTCGATGTAAAATAGATGAAAGTGCTTTTCCCATGGGAATGAGACTTTTTCCACAGTATAAAGTTGCCTTTTTTTTCAGTGTATCCAACTATCTCTATTCCAAAATTCATTTGAATCGGTGTTGACGCTTTGACGAGAAATTTTTGAGAGAATTTTCGCATTTATAATTTTAGTAACCGTTTGTAATTCACCTAATCATTCACAGGATTTTACAATGACTATTATGCGTTTTTACAGAAGACATCACAAGGGCCCATGTTGACGGTTGGCGGTAAAGTGGTGAATCAGGACAAAACTAGTCCACAGAAATCTGCTATCATCAGTAAGTTATTTAAATTTATACAACGGAACAATCATAGAACTTAGTCTTGATGTTATTTTAACATTGTGAAAAAGCTGTGATAAACTGTAGGACAAAAAAAACGATACCAAAAGACGTGCTCAACTCCTAACGGCTAACATCATCATTAACCTAGCATAATTTATTGACCAGACCAGAAAAATATTCAATGGCCGTCTGTACGTGATTGTAGGACTAAAAGCGTGATCCCTTTTAAACTTCAACTTTTTCAACTAAAGTAACGTTAGCGTTTAAAAGTGACTGCAGGTATCCTACTAATATTATAAACGTGACAGTTGGTGAGTATGCATGGAGGTTTGTTACTCTTTCACATAAAAACTACTGGACGGATTTGGATGAAACTTTACAGTAATATAGGTTATAATCATAATAAACACATAGGGTACTTTTTACCGCGGGAAAAATTCTCATTGCCTCGGGAAATCGACTTCCACGCGACGGAGTCGCGGGCGGCCACTAGTTCTCTATAATCTATTAAGTTTTGATACCACCCTCATGTCTCCCCGCAGTGAGTATGGTGGAGGACCCGAACGGCAACCAGACCATGAAGTGCGTCGGCTTCCAGCACCTGAAGCAGCCGCCCGTCATCATCAACAAGCAGGTAAGAAGGTAACAGACTGTCTTGCATGATAAGCCTTTGTATACAGTCGATTTGCACTTAAAGCATGTAAGTATTGTTAGATTAGTATTGGCTTTTTTCTTTGTGTTATTCCAACTATGGCGTTTGTGAATTATTTGATACCGATTGAGTGTTAAAAAGTAATAAACAGTACCACACGTTATGTCAGTACTCCATGTGATATCCTGTGATTAGAAGTGATTAATTTTTTTTTTCTTTTAATATTCATATTTGACGGGGATCCTGGGGTACACGTAGTCGAAGTTTATAGTTCTGTTTAAAGTAGTTAAAATTATTTATTATTTTTATATATTTTGAAGTTAATAATTTTTAAACTTAACGTCTTGATTCCATTTCAATAAATAGCTCTCATATAATCGTGCTCCGAAGTACCTAAACAAAAAAAAGTAATGTTTTTTAAATTACCAAGTTCGCATTCTAAGACGCGGTTTATAAATACGCACCCAAGCGTATCGCAGCTTATATACCGTTTACTTAAAAATTGTTAAGCTAATAAAATTGTTAAAAAACTGTATTCTTGTCGTTGTAGTTAATAATTCTATTCTGTTTTAGATAATGGCCAACGACGAAAAGTCCAAGAAGGTGGTGACCTGTATTCTTGTCGTTGTAGTTAATAATTCTATTCTGTTTTAGATAATGGCCAACGACGAAAAGTCCAAGAAGGTGGTGACCTCTTCCGGCGGCTACCTGATAGTCGGCACGGGCGCGCCCAACGCTCCTCTAGTCACGCAGACTCTGCGCCCATTCTTCTCCACTTGAAAACGAAAAACATCCACCAATAGTTCAGTGTGGACCATCAATCTATAAGGACTTGTGCATGTGTAACAAAAGTTAAAGAAAAATATCGAAAAATCGTACTAAACTATGGGAAATACGTAGATTTATAACGTCAAGATGCATTGTGTTGCAAGTAATGATAAGTGTATGTTTGTAAGTCAGTAATAATCTGCCTGCCAATATTTTTAAACTGAACTATTTTTGTATAGTTTGTATGCAACCAAGTTGCAACCAAAATTCTAGTACCTAAGTCTAGGTATGTATGATTTGAAACGATTTATTCGGTATAAGAAAAAACGGTAATGAAAGTTGTGAATACATTTTAAAAGTCTTTCGAAGTTGTAAATAATGTAAATTGTTTCAAAGTATTGTTACTGACATAGATTGTCAGTAAAATATTTTATCTGGTGATATTTTGCTATATTTTAGATTCCGTATTTGTAGCAGCATTGTATTGTAACAGCCGTGTCATGTATCTTGAGGATTGTGTATAATTAACTAGATGCAATCCACTTATTTTACGAATATCAATAGGATTTCTCTAGTTTTAATTCATGGTCAAACATATTTTAAAATTGCTCAATGAAATAAAGCTAAGAGCAACATAAATGTTAAAAACATGTCTCTTTTTTACATAAGAATTGATGTCGATAATTTTAAGACTGTTAGTTTTAGGGATGCCTACTCATGTAGTGTATGTTTCATGTGTACTCGATAATGATGTTATAGGTATTGTGTTTAAGATAGGATAACAATATATTGTACAAATGGACATTTTGGAAATCAACTGTCTTTACTTCAGTCCTTGTTATATTATAAACGAATTGAAAGCTTGTTGCTCTTTGAAGAAAGTAAATAATCTATGCGTAAGAAATTTTTAGAGGAAAAGGCAATAACAAGGTGATTTAACATAAAAAAAAACGTTAATAGTTTGTCTGCAGAGCTGAATCATTGTATCCTTTGGATGTATATATAAGAAAGTGATTAGGGATTAAATAGTACATAAGGTACGAAATGTTTTAATTTCAATAAATAACGGTGTCCATAAGTAATTCTGTTTTATTTCATTTCAATATCATACTTGTCGTTATTAGCAGAAAGGCACTGCTGATAAATTCAATCCTAATATTTGATAAGGAATACGAATTTTGAAAAAGCTAAAAATTAGTCATAGTCACACATTTGGTTGGTGTGAACTATGGCTTGAACAACAAGCTGTTGTCCTCTGCTGTGATAAAAGGCCTAGTATGTCAGACATTATTGATAATTAATTCTTTATTGCAATACTGAATAATATGCCCTTACATTTGTTTAATTCTCAATCTAAAGTAATGATTAGGGAGATTAACAAATGTAATCATGTAAAAATACCAATATTTTTTTATGTTTCCATGTTTTCATTTTATGATTTAACATTTCTATAATTACTTAATTTTTCTATAATCTTAATTAAGAAATCACAGCTTTCACAAAATTTTATTGTCTATTGTATTCTGCAGCCCCAGCTTTAGCCAATTGGTCAGCCATTTCATTACCATGAATGCCCTTGTGGGCTTCTACATAGTTCCATTTTATTTGTAATTTGTTTTGCACACTATCCAACTCCATGAAGTCTACTTGATTCTTCACTGGTTCCCCAGATTGTAGTTTCCATCCTTTCTTTTTCCAACCTGCAAAAAAAACCTTTGTTATAAAGCTTATTCAGAAAAGTGAATGATTTATAGTTAAACACTGACCAGGCATCCATTTGGTAACCGCATTGATGACAAACTTTGAATCTGTATTAATTGCCAGCTTTGTGACCCCATTTTGAAGTGCAAGCTTCATTGCTTTAGTTGCAGCCTGTATTTCACCACAATTATTAGTGGCTCTTCCTGAGACAGGTTCACTAGTGTTGAGTGGGTGTCCATTGGCCCAAAACACACCAAGACCAGCCCGAGCAGTGTTTCGACCATTTGAAGAACATGCACCATCCGTGTACACATTTACAAATCCATCATTGTCCATATTAAATTGAACATCCTGACTGTTTCTACTATTTCTAGACTTTTTAACAGGTGGCTCTAACAAAATAGCTTTTTTTTGAGTCTTTGAACCTTTGTTATAAATTTTTGTTATTCCTTTTTCATTATTGTATATTCGCTTTTCTAAGTCATCTAATTGCTTCCCTATAATAGCACCGAGATCATCAGAATCATCAGAATCCCAAGTTTCATCCAAATTTTTTTGTTCAGTTTGTTTACTTTTCGTTTGTTTATTATTAATCTTTGATTTCTGATTGCTTTGTTGGTTAGCAGAGGATACTGAGTAGGGGCGTTTACCGTTCCCATTTGTTGGTCTGTTGTTAACTGAGCTTTTACCACCTTCAGTGTTAATAAAATCTTGAGCAGCTGTAATGACATCGAACTTTTTGTATCTCGCGCCGGAAAACCCTTTGACTTGAGCTTCACAATCTGCCCAAGTCATGAATATACCTGGCGTTCGACCTTTGGCTACAGCGTAGAACGGCATTTTGAAACAAACTGGCGCTAACCGCAACCCTTGAAATATTACCCTCCAACAACTTTGCATTTAACATAAAGCAAATGCACAACCTACATATAAACATAAACAATAGTTGAGGTGACATGACGTTGACTGACATTTGACATTAAATTGGAAGTTGACGTTAAATTCTTTCGAGACTAGACGCAAAGGACATTACAACGTAACTAAAGAGGTGTATGTCTCGTGTCCCCACTGTTTGACCTACCAGTAGGTCTAGCGATGCAATTTCTATGACTCGTGGTCCCACCGCTCGGTTGGGCTATTAGATACGCAAATAAATAAAATAAAACTATGACTGGTAGACCCATCGTATTTACTATTGGAGTATAATTAGCTTATTAAACTTTTCTAATTTTAATCCTTGAATTAATGTTAAGGGACAAAAAACTTGCCTTTTTTTTCAAATATTTAACAAGTATTATTTTGATTAGCTTAATTTTGTAGTGGTTTTTTTTATTTTCTCGACAAAAAAATACTAGGCTATCAGATTCACAAAGGAGTTAATTTATAATAACAATTCAAATTCCTTTTCTGAGAGTTTTTACGTTACTCGTGTGATGAAACATACTAGTTTATCATAAGTTTTAAAGATGTTAAGTACCTAAGTCTTGAGGCACTGCGCAAACAGGCAATCTTCCAATATCAGCTTCTATTAGTGCATACAGCCATCGTAAAAACTTCTTGTCTAAGGTAATATAAGTCTATTTAGTAAAGACCCTGCTCTTTAATTAAAAGTTTTTTTGTTTACGTAATTAGTATATAAATATGACCTTTTACCATATTTTTTCTAAAATTTAAGCTAAAAAATACTGTCCTGCTATGTTTGTCATCATATCTAGGCATAAGCTTGAAAAGTAAAATGGAAAGAACTAATAAATCTAACTATTCAAACGCGTCTTAAATAAATATCATAACTTTGCCTTATTTATACAACAAGATCTTTAAAAACGAGAATCAATTAATTATAGTAATGGCAGATTCTTTGATGAAAATCTAGACGTCGGGCGTGTAGCCTTTATAAACGTATTTTATTTTTATCAAAATCTACTAGGCGATCAGAGCTGCCAAGGAGACCAATTAATTGAGACAACCCGTTAGAGTGAGAGAAATATGTTTTGATATTTTAGGATGTCAAAGTTGTCAAGTTTGATGAAGTATCTTCATGAAATACCTATAATATGCAGCCAGTGTGTCTGTTTTTAAATAAAGTAGGTACCGATATTTAAGTGCTCTTAGACATAAATATCGGTAAATAAATACAAGTAAATTGTTTCTATGCATGCAATGAAACAAAGTCGTAATTCACACAATTCAATTCAAACCACAGTTAAACGCCAGTTTTGACGTGTTTCTATAAAATCACAAGCTGTTTTTGAGGTAAGAAACAAAAATATTTACTTAACGTTAATCAATTCAAAATAGATAGATGCAATTAACTCTTTGGATTTTATGATTTCCGAATATGGGAGTGTAGTATCTAGTCTTAACATTATTTGTAGAAATATCTCTGAACAGGAAAGGAGACAATCTCAATCCCTGTAATAACTCTTCTACATGTATGACTGCCTAGTATTTTACAAATTCTTTAAACCCAAATTTTTTTATTGTTAAAATATTAACTTCTATAAAAGAAAAACAAAGTTTTTTTGACTGCTACTAGTTTTGAACAGTTGAAAATTTAACATGTTCAATTAAATTCTTTCTAAACTGTGTTAATACGTAAAAAAAAAGTAACACGGTAGGGCTACGAGTCATACTTATAGACCATGCCTTGTAGGGACACGAGTCATGGTTTTTGACGGGTAGTAGGGCTAAACAGGAATGGTAGGAAAGCCGCGGCAGGGACACGAGTCATGCATCACTTAAGAAACAAAATGTGTTAATTTTTGGAAATCTGAAAAAGGATATCTAATTTGGCATTATTCTATAAATTAAGTACAAAACTAAGCATGACTTTGAACTTGAAAGAATATTACCAACCTTATGAATAGACTTTTAGTTTGTAGGTACTAGCTTTCCGCCCTGCGATTTCCCCCGTAAGAAGAATGCTAATTACCTACTTAAATCTTATTTTAGTGGGTGTCTCCTCAATAAAATGACCCTACTCACCAAATTTTACGGCCCGAACTTTAATTGTTTAACGCTCGATGATGATGAATCAGTCAGTCAATCAGACTCGCCCTATTATTTTATAAGTACCTTTAGATTAAACTTAAATAAAGCCGAACTAAGTTGCAAACCTTTAGCGTTAGGTATTGCATTTGTAGGTAGGTGCCTACTGTACCTATTAGTAGACATGATGTTCATTCGATCAGCGGGGCTGTCCCATAAGAAAAGAAATAACTACCTACTTATAGTTTTTTATTATGTTATTATTAATAGGTACCTAACACATGAAAAAAAAATTAAAACAGGATAGCCTTGCTAACATTATGATATTCCTGGGTTTTGCCTTGACGTTGTTAAAAGGGACCTCCTGTATAACATAATCCCACGATGTCCTATATAGTTATGTGGAACCTTTTCGAACTATCTTTTAAATTTCCCTACAGTATAAATATTTGTGAAAAACATTCCTACTTTTATTATTGAGCTCAAATTAATAAGCCCTTAGTACTTATTAGGGTCATTTATTTATGGTTAATTACGTCAAATAACAGGTCACCATGTAGATAGTAATGAAATAAAATACCACCGGTACAATAGGTAATGTACTTTATTAGGATGATCTTAAAATATCGATCAAGGTCCGCGTTTCATTATTTCTGTCACAATATTTCTAACTGCTCAAACTTTTGAATGGTTTTCAATTTGTAATTTAGGATTACATTTCGTTTCTTCTGTAAAATTGCACACTGCTTATAACAATCAAATTTCACATTCTTTTAACGTTTGTGAATTACATATTATCTTAAGAAAAATAGGCCATAAATCTGAAGTTAAAGTAACAATAACAATAAGTTACTGATTTACTAGAGCCCGTTTTTCATGAATTACATAATAATTTACACACTTTTCAGTTTTCTTTCTCATTCGTATCAAACCTGTACCAATATCAAAAAAGAATCTTTCTTTTCCGTCATTTACCAAATGCGTCATTACCTAAGTTAATAATTAATAAGTAGGTTTACACTAATCACATGTTTTAATTAAAATCATGATTATAAAAGTACCTACATTAAACTAAATTACTTACACGTGCAAATTTGATTTACATAATTTCCTAAATTGAAGTGTTAACTAATTTAAAACAGAATATAAAAATTTAACACTCTTAAAACTTTTCAGATCTTAAATTAAGAGCTAGTTTTTAAAACACATACACAATGGCACTAAGGTAAAATGGCGTGGGGTTATCCATTGGAAGAAACCGTTCCTGTTATTTGGGTAAAAAATCTTCAGTCAACGTTTGGCTACACACGCTATATTTCCTACCTAGATAGCTTTAGCAAGAACTTACAATAAGTTATTTAATGTTTGATTTCATGTAAATTGTTAAAAAAATATGCCAATTTTGAATATATGGCTTAGCGGAGATAGTGCTACGAAACGATGCTTGCTACGCCTCGTAGCGCGTAGAAACTTTTTTGTGAATATTCAGTGAGATTCAGAACAGATTCAGGTATGTTTTATAATTAATTAAAAGTTTATTGTAAATTATTGTTATAAGTTTGTGCTAAAGCCATGCATCTAATATAACATAGCATCCCACAATGCACAACGCACGCCACCGATTGTTACATGAACAACCACTATGTGTTTACTTATTACATTCATACAACTTATATTACACCCTTGCCACGTTTACAAGTAAAACGGTAACTAAGTATACAGTACAGACCTACACACAATCAATTCAACTAATCAATATTGGTAAATATTTATATTAAAACACTTTTTCTTAGGTACTTATAATAATTGAAAACTATATAAGGTATTTGAACATACCGAGTTATATTTTTAATAACACAATAAGTAATAAAGATAACAGTACACAACGTTATTAATAAAATTTGTTAAAATCGTAAACAATTGTTTTGGTTAATACTTGGTTAAAAGTCGAGTGAAATATAAAATTTCTGTTGCAATTAGGTAGCTGGGGTTTTGACTAGTATAATGTTAGTCTAGTGCCTTTAGGTAAGTCCACATGGTTTGTGTCGAGAAAAATATAACAAAAAAAGTAATATAAAATTTGTTATAGATGTGCATGTAGGATAAAATCATACATCATAATGAGAAGTTGATATTCATATTAATTTTCATATGAGTCATAAAATAAAATATTTAAATTAGAAAACGTAAAAGATAATATTAGTGTTGGATGGAATAATGGTAGTGTTTATTGTTGAGAAACGTCATTCAGAGCAGCACCCGCAGACTAGAGTAGCAATCGATCGGAACTAGCAGTAATACAAGCTCAATAGTACAGCTCACTAAATGGCTACGTGAATATCGCTAATTGTTCTAATAAATAGAATACCCACAAGTTTAGAATTGGTACCTAGTTTTGTTAATTAACGTTAAAAACAACCTTAAAAGTTGAAGTTAAATAATGGTGGATGACGGTTCCTAGATCACCTTAGATTGTTGATCTTCAGTTATTGTAGACACCGCATCCTACCATATGTTTATAAAACCCATGTATATCTAGGATGTCTTGCTGATAAATATATTAATACATAGATTAATACAAAAATACACACAGGTAATTGATAAGGTTTAGATGTTTCTATCGAGATTCACCTAGGTTATACAGGGTTACTTACATATAAAAATATAGCCGCATTTGTTACAATTTAAAAATAAACTGTGCGTGTTTTCATAAGTTCCACTTTTGCTCGTTAATTGTATACAGTTACTTCTAAGATAAATTAGTAACTTTGTTCTAAATTTTTTACTATTAAATATTAAATCAGAATTGGTTAGTGGGTTAATAAATGATATGTTGTATAAAACTGAGGTGATTCAATGAGTATTAAATAGTTTAGTCATCAATCGGCTACAAATTAATATACAGAAAAAAATATAATATTCCATATAAACTACTTCAAAACGGACGAAAATAAAAAAAAACAACATTTCTCATAATACAAAGTAGGTACCTTAGTAAAACTGTTATTCAGTTAATAACTAAGTTTACATAATATAATTAAAATGCTGAATTAGTCACGTATTGGAAATATTAACGACTTACCGAAAACACGAATCGTCTACGTCTCACATCTAGTAAAAAAGTTCGATCGCTAGATCGCCTAGCTAGCTCGCTACTCGTCACAAGGCACGTATCGTCCACTAGGATACGTTGAAAAAATATTTCTCTGCATCAAACACAACAGCGTGTTACCAAAAACGTAACATCGGAGTCCGTAGTAAGAGGGAGTCTATATGGAGCACTCGTCGTCGTCGCGCGCGTAGTCGTCGTCGTCGCGGTCGAGGCCCCGGGCCGCGCGCACCTTGCTGGCCACGGCGCCCGTGACCACGCGCGCGAACCCGCCCCGCGCGCCCGCGCCGCGCTCCGCCGCCACCGCGCGCTCGTACCGCTCCGAGATGCGCGCCGCGCCCGTCGCCGCGGAGTACGACGGCGGCTCCTTGCGCGCGCCGCCCCCCCGCCCCCGCGCCCGCCACGTGCTTGTACAGGAAGCTGCTGTTGCCGCCGAACCGGTCCGACTTGCCGTTCATCATCATCAGGCTGACGGGCTTCTCGGGTGGGACCGGCTTCTCGGGCAGTTTTTTGTCGGGAAGGCCGTTCTTGTCGGACTGAAGCATGGCGAGGCGGTCGTGGGAGCCCAGCGAGTAGATGGAGCTGAGGTTGACGTAGGGCGCGGCGGCGGGCGCGGCCCCGCCCCCCGCCCCGCCGCCCGCGGCCTCGCTCAGCGTGGGCTCCTCGGCGCTGGACTCGTCCGCCGCCTCCGTGTGGGTCACCTCGTCCACGTTGGGTGACAAACAGTCGTCATCGGTTTCATCGTATGAGCTAAAACATAAAATCTAGTATGAAAATATTCTGAAACCATCTGCCGCGCTCGAGATATGTACTGAATGCAAGTGAATAATCATAATCTTTGTTAGTGTTGCTCCATGCCTGAACGATTTTATTAATAACAGTCAAAAAAGCTCGATTATGTTTGGAGTGATGTAGAAAATATATACATAGTTTCATCAGTAAGGCAGACGGTCATAAAAATTGTAAGCATAGCGAAGTGTTCCAATAAATACAACAGTTGTTCGAGTGATATTAAATTTGATATGTGTTTTTATGTTTGCATCCAAAGAAAACATCACACATAAAAGCTCAGAATTTAATTAGCGATAAAAATGTGAAGTGAAAAACTTTGACATCACAGTGAAAACATGAAACATTTAAGTGTATTCTCTGTTATCACTTTAAGTGCTCAGCTGCAGACTTCAAGTGATAGCATTATCACTTCAAGAACCCATAAAGACAAGACGGGCCGAAACAACACTATGTTTCCATCAAATGCGAGGATCACAAAGAGTTAAATACAGACACTGCAATCGTGAACACAATCAATTATCTTACCCTAGCATAGCCACTTCTGTCTTCCTCCCTGATGAAAGAAATTACAATAAATAAAGTAATTAATTTAAAACTAAATAAGAAATAATAATAGGGAGTTATGAGTCTTGTAATAGATACATAAATGATAAATAAAAACAGACACATAGGTATATTCATGAAGGGAGTTATATTGTACCGACATATCTAGTAAGAACACAAAATAATGAGTGTAAGTATGATATTCTTGATAATGATAAAACCAGACAACCAACTATGCAATTTGCATTCAGAACATATTGTACAAATTATTAAGTCACCTAAAACATATTTCTTAGTAAGTATATTGTTTGGTTAATTTATATTCATTCTTCGTTATAGGACTGTGCTATAGACAAGTGTTCTTGTGAATAACTAAAATGCTCAATGTTGCTAAAATTCTTCATCTAGTGCAATAAGATAACTAGGAAACCAAGACAATTTTATCCATTCCGTTTGTGTCTACTTTACCATATTGTTATTTATATAATTGTATTCCGTTCACTCCGTTATTTCTGCACATTTCATAGAATCGAATCATACATTTTTTCCTCTCTGACTCTTTCATAACTCTATATAAATCCCTGTTCACGATGAAAAACAAAAATATGGTTGAAAAATAAATAAAAAGAATAACTAAAACTTTTAGGTATTGTTTAAAATAATCAGGTATTGTTCTACTTACATTTGATCTTGAGCGTCACTGCCACCTTCTTCGGCTACTAAAAGCTCATACTCTTCTGCAGCATATCGATCCCATTCTGACATCTGTAAATAAACCAATTAGTTTGGATCATATTAAAATATGGTATTCAATCTTAAGAACCTTCATTTTTGTTTTTTAATACACCTTTTTCATACTTCCATATTTAACATCATGAGTGAGTAGAGAAACTAATTTTAAAAGTAGAACTTTGAAATAAGTAGTGTAAGCCATCTTAAAGGTCGGCATCACACCCCCAACACCCACAGTGTTGCGGGTAGTCATGGGCGGCGGTGATCACTTACCATCAGGTGACCCGCATGCTCGTTTGCTCCCGATTTATAAAAAAAAAAACGTACATCACAGTCGGAGTCACGCTGCGTGGCGAAGGGGTCCCGCTGCTCGTGGTCCAGGTACTTCTCCAGGTTGAAGAACGTGTCGAAGAAGATGGGAGTCATCTTGCACTTCTTGAGGTCCGACAGCGTCACCTTGCCGTCCGTCGCTGGCCGGACCATGTCTAACATCTGCAACGATTAACGCAGGTTATTGAAGACACATTAACAGAAAACTGCAAAATGCAAATCATATTTAACTTATTTGTAAAATTAAAAGTTAAATTTCTTAGCAATCGAAAAAAAGGTCGTCACACCTATCACCAATGATTAACTGAGTTCAAAGTTCCACAAGAATAATTTTACCCATATCAGCTTTCTCAAAGGTGTCGGTATTTTTAGCGTTTCGTTGAGCAATTATTATAGTTAGTTACAGTTAGCTCGAATTCATGTACCTACTCAGACCGAAATTTAGATAAAATATTAGTTAATATAAGTTATAGGCGATAGTCAAGAAAAGTTACGGCAAAGGATACTTTACCTGACATAAACAGTCACTGAAAGGCAGTGTCTCGATCCCGATTGCTTCCATCCGCTGCATTTGTTCTTCGTAGAAGTATTCCAGCTCATACATTGAAAGAAATCCGTCTCCATCTAAATCCATGCATCTGAAATTTCCAAATATGATTCTGTTAACTCTCAAATCCTTTATCTGCCGTTAATTAATGATAACTAAACAGAATCATCGCTCTTATCTTTTATGAAAAGCATTTCGTTTCAACCTGCCTAAATTTCCAAGGCCTAATGTAATTGAATTTAGGATCCAACTTTACACGATTCGGGCGTATCAAACTTGCTCTATACTGCCATTATGCATGCGATGGTTCTCCAGAACTTTATACCACAATTTAATACAGTTGAATCCGCGTTGTTTTGGAAATTTCACGCTTGCATTGTTCCATAAAGTTCACAAATTTTGTAGTTCAGTTGTACCATCAGATAAGCCTAAATTATGGTATTTTCACGCCTCGCAAGATCGTTATATACCATAACTTTGATGGCCATCTTTTAAATTGTACTCACTTTCTCTCTGGTGTTAAGTAACGTTGTTACGGTGACTGTTTATGAATAACAAAATTTGATTCAAGTCTAATTTGAATAATCAAGTCAAAAGGTCCGCTGAAGAATGTTGTAGGTTGCTTGTGTGTTATGCAAGGTATTTGTTAAAAGCTTGCTGATATTTTCCATAAACTACTGCTTTCGAAGTGTCACCCACCTATACCAGTACTCGATGGCGGTAGGATGCGACTTGTCCTCCTCGGCCAGCAAGAACCACACGAACTCCGTGTAGGACATGCGCGGCTCTCCGCCAGGGGTCACTCGGTTCTGGTTGCCGCGCGTCACACACCCGGACAGCACCCGCTCGATCATACGACTAGATAGCGCTGAGGAATTACCAGAACACCATGATTGAAGAAGGGTGGTTCCATTATGAGAAAGTGTATGCGTAAAATTTCCATTTCTAAAGAGCTACTTAGAACTTGAAAATTGAAAAATATATCTCTCGATCAAAGGTTTCAATTTCAAATTTCGTTTTATTCTATTTAAGTCATCATCGCCCAGCTCTATCCTAATTGCATTGTTGCATTATTATATTTTATCATATCATCCCAAAAAAATCAGCTGGGGGCTCTGTCAACCTCAGTTAGTTACCTCGCTAGTCTATGAACATCTATTCATCCATTCATCTCCACATACCAACTTTCACTTTTACAATATGATTATGATTTACCGTGGTCGTTGTGCCGCGCGAGGTCATGCTTGTCAATAAACAAGTCGTGGTCGCGATCCAGCTCCCAGAACTTGCAGTAGATCACGTAGAAGTGCTCGTAGCTGGAACAATGCAATTTATAAATAAACCACATCGGTTTGTTTATTTTGAAATAAAATGCCTCTTCTGTAATAATTGCATAAAAACAGCAATAACGGCGGTAATGCAGCCTTGTTCGGCTTTTGTTGAATGACACAATGAGTCTTTACACAAAACAACAATGGAATATGCGTTACTTCAGCTCTTTGGGATGACTTGAGGATTCTTATTCAAGGTTACGAGGACGGTTATCATAATAAATACCTAAAGTATTGTGTAATTTGGTTGATATCCTCTTCTTCCTCTAACAGCTGGATGACCTGGAGCAGGTTGGATCGCCGCAGCTCCGGGATCGATATCCGACCAGACCACGATCGGTTCACGCAGTAAAATATCCTAGCAATCACCTGGAAAGAAACAAATAACAATTTAACCTTACGTATAGACTCAAAAAAATTGCGTTTCTACTTTTAGCAATAACATGTATCAAAATGAAGGTATTAAAACGTAATTTGTTGCCTGTAAGGTATTCTAGACATGTTTCCAAGAACTTCGGTGAACTAAGTTTAATTACAACAGCAATTACTAAATGTCTAATTGTACTCTGCTTAGGTTTTTAACCTTCATCTTATCTTAACTAAGTGTACGCAGAATTCTGTATACCAACTAGAGAGTTTATTATTGTGAAACTGCAACTTGTTAATGACTCGTTAATAGTTAAAGTGCTTCTGGTAACCTAAAAATACTAAATAAGTATCTAATAACTATTCTTATTATTAAAATATGTAAGTTTAAAATATCTATGTTTATGCATGCATTTAAATAACAATATGAATTAAAAAATAAACAATGTCATAGAAATCGTGTAAAAACCTAAATAACAAAGGTTATTGGACAGGCAGTCGGTCATTATTTTCTTTTATGATCGCCTCAGCTTTAATGAAGTTAGTAAGAACGTGCTCAAGTCTAGTCTAGTCATATTGCTTACCTAAGAATGCTTGACATTGACCTTAATAAAGTTTATATCAGAGAGGTCATTAGGGTAAATCTTAAGTAGAAATTTACACAAGAACAACTTGAAAGGAGAAGTCTCATTTTATCCTGTCAAATTAATTGACAAGTCTGAGTAGATACATTTAATACAAACGCTAAAAGTAAACCCTAAACAGCTCAGATAATGCATTTTTTTATTTTATTTTATCATCTTTTTTCCCTTCGGTTACTATACTCCATGACTCATTCCGTACTGAGACATATCTTACTTTCAGTACATTACTTACAGTATGTACATATCTGGAGTGGAACTCAGTGGCCTCTTTCAAGAAGGACAGCCCAGGATGAGTGTCCACCACGTCTTGGACAAGTGGCACGAAGTCCTCAGGAGCGAGGGTGTTGCTGCGGCCCCGCGTCAGGATGTACACGAAACGAGACGCCATGTCGTGGCAGCTGGATGACATTCTGCAATAATAGGCTTTGTTACAGACTGTTTAAGGCTTACAATCGAAATCTAAAGTGGACTGACTTAAAATAAAAACACGCCATTGCTATTAAAAGGTATGTATACAAAGAAACTAGTGTAGATAATCTAATTATGTAGCTCATCTGTTTTATGTATAAGTCTTCTATAAGTACCTACCTCAACTCAACTATTTGTTACGCAAAACAGATGGACAGATAAACATAATCACTAGAACTAAGATTGCTTTATTTTTATAACGAAAAGCTATTTTACAAATTGTACTACGACCTTCAAATAAAATCGAATACATTCTGGATGTCGGGGCTGAGTTTCACGCGAATCACGCTTTACGAGATTAAGGCTGCGGGCTGGCTTCGCGAGTTCCATTTTATACATCGATGCGTCACAATTTTCAGAACCGATTGAAAATTTTGTACACATTATTAACCTACTAAACCGATTCCCTTGAAATGTAGTAATTGAGGCTTGTAATTAAGGTTTTAATAACGATGACAGATAACGATATTAATTTTAAAAGGCAAGGGTTGTTTGAATAATGCTTCGAAAAGGAAACTAATCGTAACATGGTGTTGCAGTAACGGAAAAACAGAAATAGGCACAGTGACGAGAAAAGACAATAGTCAAAAAGCAACAAGTTTTAGTAACACTTTCAACTTCTGTCGATAGTGTTGACACGTAACATTGTTACTTCCTATATTGCGTGTTGTTAAATTTTATGGGTTTTTAAAGTTTATAAAGACATCATTCTATAGTGGGTACATAAGTTAAAATACTTTGGCGGTGGAAGGAACGAGGATTATTTTATAATATTTTTATGCGGTCCAAGCAAAATACGGGTGTGAAGCGTTGACCATCAAAGACGATACTAAAAGACGCCTAGAAGCCTTCGAGATGTGGTGTTATCGTCGCATGCTTCGCATCAGTTGGATGGACTCACAGGGTTACTAATGAAAGAGTTCTAAAGCGTATGTGTCGAAACCGTGAACTACTGCAGAGCATCAAAAAGAGAAAAGTTGGATATCTCGATCATGTGCTCAGACACGAATGGTATCAACTGCTTCAATTAATAAGGATGGGATAGAAGGCAAACGTCGCGCTGGTAGAAGAAAGAAATATTGGCTTAGAAACATCCGGGAATGAACAGGAGTGGTCAGCGTAGAACAACTTTTTCGCTGTGCTCAGAGCAGGTCAAGTTTCCAAGAGCCGATAGCCAACCTCCAGTACCTAGTGGAGAGGCACTAGAAGAAGAAGAAGCAAAATCAATGCATATTTTGAACGAGAGAAAATCACAAGTAAATATGTAGTGGTGAAAGTTCGAAATGAACGATAATCACAGAACTATTCTGAATTAAGCGATGGTAAATCTTAGGTTTTACCTGAAACTTGGCTTTACTGTGATCCGAGCTTAAACAAAAACATATGTACCAATAACAATTTTATAAGGGTAAAGAATACGCACTCTCTCCAGAAGTCGATGAATTTGTGTCCGTCGACGGCCGCGTGCAGGTTGGGCTGCGTGGCCAGGAACAGCGGCATCTTCCAGTACAGCGGGCAGTCGCACGCGCACACGATGTGCTTGAAGCTCTCGCGGGGCACCTGGCGAATCATAATACCAGTATTATAAAGAAATGATTTGCAAACAATCAATACTATAAATAAGGGGTATTGATAGATTTTGAACATTCGGGGAGAACTCTAGAACCATTAGACTAATTTTTAAATTTCTTTCATGAGTAAGCTACGTTGTCGAAAACAAATGAAAAAGCATTTTCTCAAAGCATGAGAAATAGTTTTTATAAAAACTGACTATTTATGTAATTTTCTTTAGACAAAGAAAAATTTAACAAGACCGGTTGGTCCGTTGGGAATCAGAGTTATTCTCTTATCATAATTTTGAACACGCTTTCACTACATTGTGTTTTAAAAATTTTTTTCGAAACTTTATTTTAAAGGACATGTGCTTTATTTTATTGAGGCAATATTTTTAGACAAAACTCTTCGAAACCTCCTAAACATAAACACTGAACGTCGTAGGTACATACCTATTGTCATGATTAATCAAACAGGCGGTAAAATTATAAGATTTTGCGTCAGGGTTTAAACAGTGCCAAAAATAATAGGGCTGAGAAAAAACAAACTACGAGCTATACAATGAAAGCTATATAATGTCTAATTAAATGAGGTAATTTATATAGTTAACTGATCCCTCCAGCTGGTCGACGTAACACTTACGCCAGTAATTGCGTTCTGTTATTTAACTATTAAGATTGACAGTCATTAACTCCTAGCCGGGGGGTAAAGACGAAGAAGTTAATTTAATCTCGTCCTCTCTAGCTAAACTCGAACAAAAATACTTTATTACATCTCAAGATCTACGACTGTGAGCGGTGACTGTATAAAAAGGTCATCACCCCGCACATGTCGTTCGCTTGCTT
Organism: Emmelina monodactyla; assembly: GCA_916618145.1. Lineage (NCBI taxonomy): Eukaryota > Metazoa > Arthropoda > Insecta > Lepidoptera > Pterophoridae > Emmelina > Emmelina monodactyla. The sequence continues at coordinate 3,865,113 of OU745304.1, read as the reverse complement.
TTCGCAAATTGGCACAAAAACTTTCTGGAAACGAGAAAACTTATGCCAAATTTCATATTCAATTCGATATTGCAATCCATGAAAAATGTACAGCCACTCGGTAGTAAACCCACGGGAGTATTGATTGATGTTTTTTTCATGCACCATTAAATATTGACCTACACATATACTATGAAACTTTATGTAAATTACTACAGTATATAAAGGCATTTTACGACTGCGTTGGTAGACACTGTTATATGGTGCTCGCAATATACTATACCCAATAAATAACCCTTCCGAAAATGGGACTTAACCTTTAGTTTGTAAGTGTCCATTCACCCAAAGATCGCAAAACAGATATAAACATAAAATCGTGGTCATGAAAATTAATGAGCTCGATTAATTACCCATTGTTATCCATACAAAGTTATCAACTACTAATTTCCGTTTTCTAAATCTGTGCTACATAAACTGTGAATCCCCATTACATTTTTCTACAAGCGATTATGGTTTCTACCAACTGAACTATATGACCTAAATTATATTAAGCGATGCAACAATTAATTGAATTGTAGGTTTAAGGAAACTGAGTTCTATTTGTTGGTAAGTAAAGAATATAATCGCGTATTAAACTGGATTATAGTGTAATAGTGAAATGGTCACGCGCGTCCCTCGAGCAATAGTCCGGTTTCCGTCCGAACTAAAACTGTATGTAATAACTGAAGTCCCTTAAAAGAGACGCATTTCATAACTGTATTATGAACAGTTAATATTATACTTATAAACTTCGAGCTTTATCGTTTTACCTGCGGCTAAACGGGAATTTGAAATTGGGGTACAATCTACACCTGCACTCGCGGTTACTATACTATCGATAATACTAGGCCATGTTTAGCTATTTTTGTACAATATCACATCCGTTCAAAAAGGATCTAAACGTTCAACTTACACATTTAAAATATCCTTTAGCACAGATTGCCAACAAGTCAAACCCTAGTATTCCCAAACAATACTAGATTACGATTGAAGAATACGATATTTTAGGATAAAACGTGGGAAAAGCTACTTACTACGAGTATGTGAGTTTGACTGGAGAAGGTCGAGGTTTTTGCATAATTTTGAAGCTGGCTAGACTTTATTTTACATATTGTATAAGGCAAAGAAAACAAGAAAATTATGAATTATTAGAAGTGTAGTGAGACTGTTGTTGTAGACATAAAACTAAAATTAAGAATAGATTTAATTATTTATCAAAAACCAACACATTGACTTACTCCAAGTAAAGTGCGGCAGTGTCCCTAATTTAGGATCTCTTCCGAAAAGGAGACATCGTAAAAGTTGTCCAAACTGTCGTTCATGGTCGTGTAGATTATGTTAACAATGTGCAGACAAGGATACCACGCAGGCAGATAGTTACAAAGTTATTTACTTACAAGAGTAACACAGTTCTCAAATACACGTAGGTAATTTGAATATACGAAGGCTTTTGGAGACAAACTTTAAAGTTATTGGTTCCCCTTTATTCAAATTACCTTGGTTTAGATATTGTTATGGAAGAAATGATATAGCGGTTTTCGAAATAACCGTGTTTAAAATAAGTAGGTATACAACGACGCTCTACAATTTGGCATTAGTCTTGTACCTACTTGCCTACCCTAATACTCGCTCTATTAATTTTTCCATTCATGTGGAAAAAGAGAAAAGTTCTCAGAATTTATAGAATAAGTAAAAGGCAAATTAAAAGATTAGATAGCTCGGAAAATTCTTTCGAATTTGGCATGCATTATTTATGAAAGTAACGCTTTGGTAGTTTCATATTAAAAATAAAAACGATACTTCTGTGCTTACTCAAAAAAATAGAAAAAAGCGCAAATCGATTTCCACCGACCCTTTTTACTTAGTTCTATTAGCGTTCCCACACCCTAATATTGAGCGGCTCAGGCTCAAACCTTCAACTTTTCACCCAGTTTCGCATCGATCCCGGTCCCTTGTTTGGCGTTATCCCATAAGCCTATGGAGTCCCGCGGGGTCGTTGACCTCGGAACTAGGTCACGTGGCGGCTGTCCCTCCGACTGCAGATCGACGCCGATACTTCGAGATCACTCTAATATAAACCTAGTCAACTCAAGAACACTTGTAGTTGCTTGTAGTAGACAAAAATAGTTGAACGACGAAAATAAACTGAAGCCGCATTGTTTGTGGCCGAGCACGCAGCGAAATATGCGTTCAAAGATAGCTTGACTTTCAAGAAAAGTAATTATCTAAACTTTGAAAATCTTTTGGAATTCTAAGAAATTGAAGCCTAAATGTTTTGATTCAATAGCATGCAGAGAAACGAGCTAAACCGATTAAAAATCAAGGCTCCTTTATCGAGAAGTAATATCGATTTTATCTATTTAATAATATTCGCTATAAAACGCTACACCCGCGTTCGATAAGTAAATGTTGTGATTAAAAAACCAAACGATGTTTTACTCGCCATGGTTGATGGCTCGCCGCGTTGTAGACAAACCATCTGAGCAGAAAGAAACACTCGCATTAGAGACACATCATTATTTTGGATTAGCTTTGGGTGGAACACTGCGATATGGAAAATACCTCTTTAGATGTAAGTATTCAAATGAGTTTAGAATAATATACCTTTGCCTTTGAAGCACGATATTGATTCATTTATATACATTTATTCATATTATCTAAATACATAGAACCTACAAGTTCGTTAAGTTTCACATCCCACATAATTTAAATATAATCAGTAGTCAAAGTCTTGAGAGGCAATCTTATATAAGCCTATGAAAGTAGACTGGCTATTTTTTACAGATTTCATAAGCAACTTCTCTTAGCTTATATATCTTTTAGCTATAGCATAATATCTAAAGCATTTTCATTACTGCAATAGATTGATTTCTTTCAATCTAAAATCGCAGGAATGGTTGCTCTGTAACAGTGAGCGATTGACCCGGATGAGCGGTAAAGAGGTCGAACCCACACAAACGTTGCTTTGATACCAGTTGGCGGTATTTCAAATATTTGGGAACACTCGCCACGAAACTCCAACTAATGTCTTTGAGTCAATGGACAATGCAATTGGCCGGATTTGGCAAACATAAATAATAAACGTTGAAATATTTCGTCTATTTGTGTGTTTGTGTTGACGAAATCAAATAAGAAAATATATACTACCGTGTACGAAACTTATTTATAACACTTTAAAAAAATATCTCAAAACCTTATAGAGAAAAAGGGCTTAGTTCAACATTGCAATAAGGTTTCAAAACATTAAAACATCTGTTTAAAAGAATTTAATATGTATAATACAAGATTAAATATTTGTTTGAAAAAAATACAATTTATGTGAGAATAACGAATTAGGTATGTATTCTTAATCCTCATTAATGACCATGGCATTTTTTATAGATTACTACCACGTTGATATAGGTGGTAAAATAAAAAAATGCCACTTTCAATATTTCATAATTCTTCGTTTTTTATAAGAGAAAAACTAGAAGGTTCCATGTGTTACATGCGTTGGCCTGAACCTACATCAATCACTTTTACTTTTACTTTCTATGATCGATGGCAGTTCCGAAAATGTTGTGTGAGAACTGTTGCTATAAATCTATGAATGTAGGTTTAAAGAATGATATCATGCATTAGCAGTTATTCTTGTTTTAAACATTCACTTTATTTAATGTAAGCAATAATAATGGATAGTTTATTGCATGATTATAGGAATCCGCTGTTATTACAATAGCGGATCCAAACAAAAATATATAATGATGCAAACGTGGTTAGAAACTATAAATAACAACAGAGAAGTAAGTAGTCCCAACACTACTACTACACTTATTTATAAAAAAAAAAAGTAGAGCGTCGTTGCCGTGCATCACCCATTCGTGTATGATCAAAAAGACGTTGATTAATTACTACCGGTCGTTATCGTGTTTGTGACAAATTGTTTAATTATTGTTATTGATCAATCCAGAACATTGAATAACCTTTCCTGTTTCGAAATTTTGTTAACATTTATTATAATAAGATAGCATAGCATCGACTGGTTTAGTTTGAAAGTCTATGATTACAATCAAGTCATTCAAGATTCAAGGAAGGAAAGATTACTCACAATAGACAGATTATTATGATCTCGGTCATTACAATGATTTACATAATGATACAAGTAAAATTGCTTCAAATGGTCGTACGTCCATTTGTTTGTATGTTTTATCATGTCCGTGGGAAGATCTGAAGCCTTCCAGATAGAACAACCTTCAATTTTGGATGTTTATTTTGTGTGAACACGGATACAATTATGACATATCCTGTTAAATAATTACACTTGATTAATTAGCAATTACAGACTTTTTGTTTTACTTGCTTAATTTTTTTACTTTTTGTTAAAGTTTTTTTTTACTTAATAGTTATTAATTTTTGCGCACATACTTCAACTCGAATTCAAGCTCAATGTAAGGAAAGTATCACTACTGCTTAATTTAAACAAATTTATGGACTGTAATGAAGGGTTTTTGTATAATTAACAAAATTTAAATCGTTTTTATTACGTACCCTTATAAAATGACCTTTGTAAAGGTAATAAAATGGGCTGAAGTCACGACAATCATTCATTACGTTTCGTTTCTTCTGTAATGTTGATTTCATATTTATTCTGCCTTATAATGTACTATAACTACATACTTTTTTAAAGTATGGAGTAAAAATTGTGTGTTACTATTAAAAAGAATCTTAAGACGCTTTTGTTCATTCACAAAGTCATTTTGAATGGGACAAAAATTATTTTGTATTTATTATTTGGCAAATAACCATTAATATCATTGAAGTAGAGTAAAAGCTGATTTATAGCTGATGATTTGGATAAGACAGTTTCCACATCGTCTGCTGAAGTGCTGGTTTCACCACATTAAATTGCCTACGTGAGATGACGTGTGCGTTGTACGATTCCTGAAATAGTGTGTAGGGGGCAGCACCAGAATAACAGGCCACAGCGAGTTGCTAGCCGAGTATTGGACCACTGCCAGGCTACGCTGCACTGTGACGCCGAGACGTACAGACAAACTAACAAACACGAACTACAGAAAATGCTAATGCTGTTAAACTCATGTTTTGATTTTGAACAAATATTTTGATGCTGTGCAGATTTTAATGAGCAAGTGATGGTTTATTATTTTTTGGTAATTTTTGACAGAATTTATGATATACTTGAAAACCCTGTTTGACATGGGTTAAATTACCTACTATACAGAAAACGAGAATATACGTTCACGGTAGACATTTATATAAAAAGAAGCAACATATTTGTTAATTTAAAATATTTTGATTACCGAAACACCAAATAAATTAAAACGTGTCTATTTTAAAAATAACTTTTATATAATCAAGAAATTGCTTGTGTTTTTATTCTGCTAACGGTATTGACAATCAGTGCTTGCCTCGAGATAGCGTGAGATGCAAGTTGCAATTGCTCACTTCCAAAGCTGGTTTTCATTTGATTATTTATCATGACAACTTTCATATTTCTGGCACATTTTAGTTATTTATTTGAGTTGCGAATAAAATTTACACGATCATATAAAATGTATACGGTAAAAGTTGTACAATGTTGGACAGTTGCCTACGTAAGCAAGTTATCTAGTTGTATGATCTACAGTGACGTAACTTTTTTATCAATTCCATTTAGAAAAAGCCTTTGAGACTTTTCTATATTCTGCCTACCAAGTTAAACGAGTAGGAATAAGTTAGAGAAACCCGACTATCTTTAAAGATTTAAATCTGAGTTAATCCGATCTTGAACTTGAAGGAGCCGAAAGCTTCAAGTGGAAAAGTTATTTTTTGCGAGTCGGGCCTCTTTTACCCAATTTGGATTTGGGCCAGACCAAAATTGTTTTTGCCGCCGAGGGCTATATTAGAGTCGTTGCTCTGATAAATGGTCTCATATATCTCTGTTTGTTATGGCTGACTGAAGCCGAGATTGATATATTTATTTTATGTAAATCATTTATCCATGGACGGTAAATCAATGACTGTGTTGGTCTGTTTTTTGCTATTAAGTTAGTCGTCAAAATCATGTGGAATGATCGTCATATTTCATATTGTAAAATAATTTCTTAGCTGAATATCATCATCGCATTTTACGTTAAGACACATTTTAGAATAGCGTGCCTATCAATGTTTAACTTTGACGCAAATCAAGAAAGTAGAGTCCCTAATCACTTGTAGTGGATTTACGTTAATCTTTACAAGCCGATCCATTTAGTCTGTCTTGTCTGACCAATTTATATACAGTTTACGCACCGAAATTTCGGCTACGTCTGATTAGTCAAGTCATTCGGACACGATTAGCTCAGCTTGTCGTAAGTCTACCTTTATTACCAAAACTATGTTTTTCAAACTAGTAAGTTTTGACGGTGGCGGTAATGTTCTTAACCTCGAACCAAACTCGTTACCTACATAACGAGTCAGCCTTCACACTGAACACAGTAATTTTACAGCGTGAATATTAAAGTGATTCTTATCAACCCCCAATCTCGGTGAAGATATAATCAAAAGAAAAGCATTACTTATCTTACCTGACTATTAGGGAAGGTAGCGAAGGCCGATTGCACTTTATGCAGCGCGTGGTCCTGCTGGTGCGCGGGCGCCGGTCGGCCGCACGGGAAGTAGAAGCGAGGGATGACGCGCGTGGGTGCCCCCCCCGCGCCGCCCCGCACCGACCGCTGCAGCGTCGTGTGCGCCGGCGCCGACGACGGCTTCGGCGGCGTGGAGGCCGCATAGCTCTGTGAACATGGGGGAGAATTAGTCTTGATTCAAATTAACTTACTGAGTAGACTTAAATGTTATGGCTGACAGCGTAGATTTCAATTTGTAGGTTAATGCCTGATGGTCCTTGAGGAACCGTAGAATAAACGAATCGTTAGTGGTTGAGCTAAAGATTATTGTGTTCTTTATTTATTAGCATACCTAATATTTTAGATCAAAATGATCTATCACGATTTTAAAAAGTGTATACGTAAGATCTGTTTAGCCTAAGAAGGCTAATAAGGCCTCTAATTGATACAAGGAAACTTGTTTGATTTCGGTAACTGACAAATTTTACAAAACGTTAGAGTTCAATATAATATAATATTACACTTATTGTTTATTCAAAACAGATAACAAAGTTTTGAGTAAATTAATGCGATAAGTTTTTATATACCTTTCGTAAACCTATATAAAACCTACAATTTTAAAATAACCTTTAAACCAAAGGCCATGGAGTCCACACAAGTATTAAAATGCAATTTCCTACTATAACAAAAGCGAGCTAATCCCCTGATTGGTTTCCGATGTACCGAGATAACCGATAGATACGAGATATTGGCACACAGATACCACAGTCGCCTTGGCCTACAATTTACTGGCGGCACCGTAGTAAATACAACTAGGTAGTAAATACTCTCGGGTACTTTAGATATTTACCTCGAAAACGTTTTATTCAAATTAAACCAACGATCGGTGCACAAACATTGAATTAAATAGAATTGCACACGGATTAACATAAAGTCTTGGTTTAATGCAGTGTTTTATTGGTAATAGTAATGTTGTAAACAACATTATCAAATTAGAACTACGTTTGGAAAAAACATATGTTGAATTTTTTAATAGAACGCCACGTGTTGTTCGTTAGCCAGTGATAATCACTTAGTTCACCGATGAAATACAGGGTGTTGACTCCTTGACTAATAGCCAAAAACAATTATGACGAGGTAATTATAAAACTCCACAAAGGTTCTTGACCTAAAATAAACTAGTTTGAGGCTATTTATAGACTGTGCCTTGAGATTTTGTTCCTGTTTATTTCAGTGATACCAAGAATTTACTAACGGCAGAATTTTGAGCTCCAATTCATTTGTTATTGCTAAAACATTTTAAATGATATAAAGATTTAAACTGTATGATAAATAACTACAATATTATACACTTTCAGATTTAAAATGAACATTCAGCAAATAGCCTTTTGTAAGAACATTCTGAATAAAATACAAGTCGGTTTTATGTGATTGTTTCTTTCTCATTTTCAGCTTCAGGCTACCGTTCAGAAGCGAGGAAATTACAAAGCGATTTACCGCGGTCGCCACAATTACTGTGTACTTGATGTTAAAATAAAACTTCTGTTCTTTGAAATAGCATTATCGTTATAATATTATTTTACTTGTCTACTGGGTAGGCAACTATTCTGTAGAAGTCTTGTGTAGGAAAGGTAACCTTACTATAATATTTGCTGACCCCGCAAACGTTGTTTTGCCATATAAATATTAGGGGTGGACAACCCTTATCACTTAGGGGTATGAAAAATAGATGTTGGCCGATTCACAAACCTACTCAATATGCTCACAAAATTTCATGAGAATCGGTCAAGCCGTTTCGGAGGAGTGCGGACACGAACATTGTGACACGAGAAATTTAAATATAAGATTATAAATGTGAAAATGTGTCTGTCTGTATGTATGTTCCGGTTTCACGTCGAAACGGCTGAACCGATTCAAATGCATTTTGGAATAGACATAGTTCTACAGCTTGGGCCTACTTTTTACAGTGGGAATAAGCCTCATTCCCATGGGAAAAACACTTTTATCTCAGACAAAGTCACTGGTCCTAGTAGTAAAATAGAATCTCGGTTTAAATGTTTTCGCAACAAATTCCTAAGGCTAGCCTCCCGCAGTAACGTAATGACTGCGCCCACGCATGGACAATAATGGGTAAATTGCGCTCGTTAGTTCGCTGCGTTGTTATTGCTAAAATGATTTATTCTTCCTGGATGTTTTGGTTGAAAGAAACTTCGTTACAATTTAGAGCGTTAAATTAATAACCGCGGTTTTGCAATTTTATTTATATTTCCACTAAAATATTGTTCTTATCAAGAAGTATAAAGGCACTAGTTATGTTAAATTACAATGAAAGACAGAACCCGTCTATTTATCAGATCAGTCTATTTATAAGCTAAGCCCGTGGGTACTTCAAATATGTCTCCTTGATTTATGTCCAATTATCTGTTTATATTTAGCTCGGAGCCATGTTCGATTAAATTTCCTTTGTTACTTTCTGCTAAGCAAAAGTACGCTTAGTAACTAGGAAAACATTTGTGAAGTTTGTTCGTAATTAGTAGTAATTTTTACATATAAAAAGTTGTTTTTATATTCTGACAGGATATCTACGGTGTATCTTGTGTTTAAATTCAGTGATCAAATTTACTAGTACGTTACATTGTGTTCTATACGAATCGTATTTGGGGAACAACGTTGGTCTTCCCAGTGCTATTGTTTTATAACCTAGAAGATGTTGAGTCATTCCATCATCGTGGATGCTGTCCGCGGCCCGGCATGGTTTTCCTGGTTATTTATACAGCTGCGGGGGTGAGGCGCGGCGCGGCGGGGGGAGGGGCACCGGCCACGTGGTATAAATAGTAGCGCATGTCCGTATGTACCGCACTCGCCGAGACGCACCAAATCGGGTAGCGACTACCGCCTTCTCGCAACTTGCTAGATAATTGGCTCGCACCGAAATAACTTGGACATAAGTATAGCATATAAAACCTATACACAAACCTGCTACATGTTAGCGGTTATTTACAGTCTCATATATTTGTACAATGTTTTCTTTTGCTATATAGAGTTCATTTGTTACAGTTGATTACCTATCCAAACACAACGCTTACACAAATCGTTCTTATTTTAAGAGTTTTAAGGTTTATTATGCTATGATGGGAGTTGGTGTAAACATTGGCTCAAGTAACGACAGACACTTGCGAAGTTGCGGCGTCAGTCGCGGCTGCTGGGCTGCTAGTTAGAAAACACGAGGGAAATAAACTTAGTTGTAGGGAGACGTATAATGAAACCACTTTATAGTTACTAAGGTAAAACGATTGTCTTGGTACATTCTACTAAGCGCTTGTCTTTGTAACATAAGTATGTGAGCTATTGAGTTGCGCTATAATCTAGTTTTTCGTAGTGTTGGAACGTAATTGAAAATGGTTTCTGTGCCAATTTCATTCAAACAATAGACTTTTTTTATCTTGTGACTAATATAGTTTAGCAACACATATTCTTCTTGCATGTGTGTTTGAATCAACGCCCTTTAATAATTCTCTCCGTAGTTAGATTAATTATTTAAATGTTTACATTGATTTTCGGTTCTCACCTACTACGCTACGTGTTAAAGGTCCTTGCTACGATCCGTAGCACCGTAGCCAAAATATGTTTTATTTACCGCCTTCGAAAGTCGTTTCATATCTCATCTGTTTATTTATTTTCTCCTTCAATACCTATAACATCCATTATCTGCGGCTTGTTTATGATTATTTCTTATTTTCCGTGAATATTGCTAGAAGCATTTCCTCATTCATTTTCATAAGATGTTATTAGCATTTAAAAAGAATGTGCTTGCAATGGAAATGTTAACCATTTGGAGCGCTTCTTACTCCGGTGAATAAAAAGGTAAATAAAAATGTAAATTGCAAAGAGAAGATATTGAGAGCAATTCTTATAAGTAGTCTACTCTATTGAAGTTTTATACGTTTTTATATACGTAGTACTATACGTATACTCATATTTTTGTAGAAATGATTTTTCGAGATATTTTGAAAACAAAATATAGCACTTTTACCTAAATAATTTATATTTAGAATGTATATCATTACAGTAGGTATCATCGTACCAAGTTTAAAAAAACATACAACTTTAAGAAAAAAAAAGTACTTGAATGTAAATAAAAACATAAAATTTTGAGTTAACTCCATACATAAACAATATTTCTCGGTAATGCAATAAACGCGTGCGCACCTCGTTAATCATTCGACGACAGATGCATTTATTCCAATAAAAAACAAACCAGACTGGTGCATTTATAATCAGATTTATTTTTAGGATTTTAACCTATGTTGGAAAGAGAATGTTTATTCAGCTGTATTAACATGTAAACGCTAGTAGCTATGTATATAAACTTTTATAATTTTATGCTGTAATTTAGTTAACCAGGAATCTTCAGTATGGTGGTTATTCACTTCCATTGTTTTGGCAATGGCCCATTTGAATGTTAGTAATTTTTATGCCAATTCGTATATTAATCGCGTTTATTGCATATCTAAAATAATACAGTTGATATTAATAACATAATTTTGCTCAGGTTTAAAGTAAAACATCATTTTTGCTTTTCCAATTATCATTGTCCCAGTCATTCCTTTCCAAAAGAGATTCAAGCAATTCTGTCTATTATTAGCCCATGTCTGAAGCCTCCAAATCTTCATATTCTCCGTCTCACGTACCATACGTCTGTCTCGCTCGCACTGGCAACAAGTCTACGTATTTCAGTTTGAGCACGAGTTCTACCCCGACGCGTTGCCATGGCAACCATTGATCGGCCGCGCCTTTGGTGCAGTCTGGCTGCTGTCTCCCGTATGCCCATTGATATCAATTACTACTTTAAAAAGGTAAAACTGTAGGTAAAAATATAATGTTTATGTATTTTTTATGATATGTACTGCAGTGGTAATAAATAAAATTTGTAGCACGCGGTAAACGTCATGGGGAATAACCGTTACATCGTTTTGGGTCAAATTAATCATTGGTTTTCTCATAAAAGCGTCTTGCTCTCTTGCTAGTAATGCCTCTACTTATACAAATTAATAGAGACAAATTTTGACTATTTTGAATCATATGTAAGAATACTTTCAACTCATCATTGCCATTCATACAAAAATAAAACTGAACCAATAAATACGATTTATGAGCTAGAACAGCCACAGACTAAAAAAAAACATTTTAATCGCAATTTAAGATAACTTTTTCTCTATTTATTAAAAAAAACATAATTTAAGTGACCTCTTTGAAAACTGAATGACCTATAAATGATTAAAACTACATAAAGCGCCGAACATTTCATCAGCGACACACGAGTCACACGCTCTTAAACTTTGAGACCTCAGTAATGAAATTTAATATTTAATTTTCCAGCGAGACCCGCGTGAGAGCAATTTAAGCGGTCAAGGGCGCAAATGCACCAGTGCAGAGGTTCTGCCAATGAGAGGAAACAAACCTTATCAAGACCGAGTAAGATCCGTTTTGGTTCTAAAAGTAAGAGTGCCGTGGAAATATTTTCAATTTGTGAATGGTTTACATTGCTTTGAAATGGACCAGCTGCTTAGTTCAAATGGAATCACTAGCGTGTTTGGCAATTGACTCGGTTTAATAAATTATCCCCTAGTTACAGAATCGCTGTGATAGTTTTATAGCTTACATCGTGTACACTCTCTGTGCTGTATTAGATAATTATATAGCCAACAGCTGTACTCGTTATTACTATTACTGTTTTCGTAATTTAAGTTGGAGTTTAACTTTAAAGTTGTTGTATTTTATGAGTAAGCTTTACAACAGACAACTATTCAGTCGTTAAATTAGGCAAATATTGTCAACAGAGATACATATGTAGAAGTTTAGATAGATATACTAACTCTATTCTATTCTACTACATCATACATCCCATAGCTCCCATATAAGAACAGCATCCTACGTGTGATGGGGTTCAGTTCCTCATTGACTTTTAAATGAGGTTTTCTATCTCTTCCCCGTGATTTACTGACTTCCCTACAAGGATGCTAAATGTATAGAGCACGCTATAAATACGGTAACACATGTTTACAACAATACAATTTAAGGTTATCGTAAATATATAAACGAACTACGTTTATAGCCTGTTAGTGGCTACAGTTAAAACCCATAATGAAGGACATACCAAGCGCATGTCCATTAAAAAAACTATATTGAAACAGTTACACAAACTAACTACAAAATCACTCAGTCGACATAATTGCTTGAACAATTGTTAAATGGATGAGCAAAACGAATGCAATTAATTGTAATTGCGAGGTACATATTTATGAATTAACCCGGCCTTGCTTACAGAATTACACATACACGATAAGGTATGTCATCATTGATATCAAGCAGTCACGTCATGGTATGGAGCAATGAACTCTTATCAGCACCCGTCTTATCACGGCTGCAAGACGTTGTACAATGCATCCATTGAGTAACTAAATACATGAATGACGAAAGAAATGCTGATAACTTGAGAAATATGAAATGCTAACGGTAGAGAAATTGGTGCATTGTTGTTGCTGTGTATTTTTGTTTTGGAAACAAATGCGATCATCAATTGTAAGATGTGTTTGGAAATGAAATAGTCTTGCGTCAGTAGGTATCCGCTGGATTTTTTAAACTCTTATACAACTAATAAAGAATAATATCACGAGCATTTTACTCCAGGAACTAGCTTCCAAGGTTTCGTAGGTGATGTCATAAAGTTGTAAGGGAGTAAGTACAAGTAGTTATTATTTGGTCGCGTGCGCCATCTGATATTACTAAGAACTACTACTAGGAATGAGGTGTTCTTGGAATTTCACGACCTTCAGAATCAGGGTGTCAGCAATTTTATTTGCTGATTGTTCTAAACTTGTTTTGATGAGTTAGGAATTGAAGAACTGTTTAATATAAAAATTCGGAAGTCGTTTTTCTTTTATTAACTACAAAATGTGGCAGAAAACACTCATGTAGTCAAGTCCTACGCACTTTTTTATGGAATTTAGTATCTCATTAAGATTCTCTTGTCTCCAGATAAGGAAGACTCGAAGTAAATCATTTAACTAAATCAATTTAAGAGAAGACTGCGAATGTTTTAATTAACTATTGATGTTAAGTCATAAAGAACGTAGGAGTGTTGTTAACTAGCTTATTCCATATATGGAATGTCGGATAAATGTATACATCTTTACCATACATCTTTCTTTGTGATGTCAGAATCTTACAACAGCAAGTAGGTACGTACCTGAAACAAAAGAACATGATAGTTAGATTTACTGCATACATATTGCAACCTATATTATGAAAATAATAATTTGAGTAATCCTATGGAATCCGATAAATAATATTGGGGTAACACAGTTTAAGTTATATAAGAACGTTACTCAAATTTAACCCATTTAACATTTTACCGTCATGGCGTCTCGACAGAGACACATTCTATTTTTAGCGTTCATAATCTTATCTCTTCAAGTAAGCTTAACATAATTGTCTAGTCAAGTAATATTTTAGTTCTCCGATAACATACTTTTTTTTTTGCAGAATGTGGTTATTTGCCAAAATTGTTTCCAATGTTCTCCGGGCATTAATTGTGCGCAGTCGGACCCTTCAATAGGGTCTCGCCAATGTCGATCTGCAATGTCGTGCGGTTCCTGCCCACTAACCAAGTTGTGTTTGTGCCCCAACCAAAACTGCCAGAGCTCGCTGCCGGCAGTAATAGAACCTCCCAAAGTGTCCCTGCCGAACCCACTATGCCTGCAGACGAGCTTCCCGCTACCTAACGTTGGTATCGTCCGACCTGACCCCACCATCGTCCAATGCTCCGACGACGACTTCGAAGACATGATAGACGAATGCTGGAGCGACATACCAAGAGTTAACCCTCCTATGGACCTACCACCATGGTTCATAAGGAGATGTCAAGGAAACCAAGGAACGCCCGTACTTCTGCAAATGTGTTCTCAACCTGCGTGTACACAACCTCAGATTGTTATTCAGAAGCCTAAGTCTAAACTAAGACAATTACTTCCCGTCCTAATGATAGCAATGATAGCTCAAAATGGTGATGATGGGAGCTACTGCGGCGGAGGTGGGGGGTGCGGGGTCATCCCAGTTCCCTTTCCAATTCCCGTACCATGTAACTATGGCTTCAATGCCTAAAATGAAACCTGAGACAATCGATATAACGTTATAGTTTCTAAGTGTTATTACTAAGTTATTGAATAGAAAGTAAATATATTTTTGATCCATGATGTTTTGTTTTACTCAATAAGTATTAAGTTACGCAAACAAGTAAACACAGATTTGACACGTACGATTAAACGTGTGATAAGGGCTAAGCATTGTTACGACTTGCCATTTTGTAACTCACAATCGATTAAATATCCTACCTATCAGTTTTTGCATGAAGAAATTGATTGTTAGTATAAAATGTTTATCAATCACCGAAAAAGCTCATTTGATTTGAGACAATACAAATGAGTTAACAATAAATGAAAGAGCAGAAGGGAAGATGATTTTCTTCAATCGCAAGTTCCCAGTTATTTTATACTTGCCATTCGTATTTTTTTGTTTGGTAAGTTTCTTTTCTTAGGTTTTGGTAAGATTTGTTTAAATGTGAGGCAAGACTGGATAACATGTTTTGTTACTTGCAGGTTGAAGTTAAGTCTGACGGAACTTCGTCCTGTAATGGAGCGTATTTAACTAACTCGGGTGGCAGTGACGACGACTCCAGCCTATTGCTGACTCTTCTTATGTTAGCTTCAAAGAGAGGAAACAGTTGCTGCTGCAGCAACCAACCGCAAATTGTGCCTATCCCCTACCCCATCCCAATACCGGTGAACAACTTCATCAATCGAGGGTCTAATTATGATGACAACAGTGACGAAACCGATGAACCAACCCCACCACGACCACCCCCACCGCCACCAGTACCACCCCCACCACCGCCGCCAGGATCACCCCCACCCCCACAAACCAATAATCCAACAATCAGAGTAATTGTTTCGGAACAATAAACAATAGCTTAGAGATTTATTTATTGTGTGCTAGTACATTATTATTAAAGAAAAATATACTTTCAATAAAGTTGCTTTATTTTCAAATTGGATTTTATTATACCTATAATAAAGAATACCAAAGGTACACAACTTGTCCTTCAAGTTAGAGTCTATAAACAGTAATATGAAAACATTTTTTTTATGAAAATAGTATTTGTAATAAGACGTCTTAAGAAATATTTTACTTTTAGGCGATATATGTTATTTGTTGGACACGTACCTAAATAAACTTATAATGAGAATAGCTTTAGTAGTATTTGTTAAAAAACATTGCTTTGCATTATGATAGTTTTTTAGTTAATTAATTTTTATTGGTTAACGAGAACAAATACTAACAGTAAAATAAGTGAAACAAATAATCTTAAAAGTAATAAATAGCGATGATAGCCCATAAAAATATTTTAAGTGCCCCCTACATTTTAGGGAACGTTGGTAAAAACGGGCAGTCATAGGTAATTTTGAAAATAGCATTCGTACTGGTATAAAAATGTGACAATTTTAAAATTCGCAATTTAATATTGATACTGATATTACCCATAAGTACGATAAAGTTTATAAAATATCTCATTTTGTGGTTGGCATCAGTATTTTCAGACGCTTTCCATTATAAAACGATGGGTATAGAGCCAACAAATTAATGAAAATTGGAATTATGGAAACTTCTAAGATAGTCCAGATAAAGCAGGATTGTTTAGTACTCATTAGCGCTTACATTTTAAAGGTAAAAACTACTGGACGGATTTAGATGAGACTTTACAGTAATATAGGTTATACATCAGAATAACACATAGGGTACTTTGTACCGCGGGAAAACTTCTCATTCCCACGGGAAACCGACTTCCACGCGAACGGAGTCGCGGGCGGCCACTATTTAACCAATAATTTTCATGTTTACACTTCGTTGTGCTTGCTTTTTAAGTTGGTTGAATATTTATCTACAGCTTAAGCTATCTTGATTGTTATAGTTTTATAAACAAATACACAAATAATCCCTAATTCGTTTTTTCGAAGGTATTACATGTACTATTGCGATTTTTATAATTTTCCGTGTTGTGGTAAGTAGGTACTAATAAAAGTGATAGCAGCGTATACAGACAGAAAAGCGAAAATTGAAAAACTCTGGAGGTCGTATGCTTAACTATGAATCACTGAAAAGGTAATTAGACAAAGAAACATACTTAACACTATTATAAAACTTCAGGTTATAATATAAAAAGGAGTAAAGTTTGTGAGTTTATATGTTCTTGGGAGAACTCTCTGAACCTACTAAACCTTTTTTTTCCAATATAAAAAAAAAGATACGATGCCTAGAAGTGAAAAAAGGCTAATCATAAGCTTTTCTATTCATTATACCAGGTCAGTGAAGCCATGGGTGGAATTCCCATAAAAATGATGAAATTACCTACGTTAAACATCGTTCTTTTTCTAATATCACAAATCTTGAAATCTTTCAATTTCAAAATACAATTTTGTGCGAATTTCCTGTGTGTACTTTTTTAAAGATATGAACTGACGGAAAGACAACACAAAAATCATTTTTTTCATCATCTTTGTAATAAACTGACTAAAAGATTTTAAGAACGTAAAATGTGACTAATAATACCTAGTGGTTGTGATGCAATAATCACTGAGGAGGTATTCATCTCTACTTTATCAATAACTTATCTGAGCATGATTGCACACACTTTCATCTTTTAATTAAATTTATATAAAGACAGTTTCGAGATCTGACTAGTCATTTTATCCCAAGATGGCATCAATCAGACTCCTTTTTCCGGTGTTCATACTCTCAATTTTTTTACAAGTAAGTTTTACATATGACTCAGGCTGTCCATCATTTGTTTGGTAACCATTTATTTAACAATGGTATTTTTGTTTACAGAAAACTCAAGCGCAATGCAGCTGTGGTAAAAACAACATGTTTAAGAATATGCAAATGTCAAACTTTAAATTTATAAAGAGCAGCGACCTATTACCGACGATGGATGGAACCTTTAATTTCGCACAGAAAAGTGTTCCTGAACAAAAGTCGCCGTCAGCCACGGGGCAGTCAAGTTCAAACTGCAAAGATATATTTAATGGCATGAAGAAACCGATGGGAATGCAAATACCAATTTCATCCATTTCAATTGGTAATGAGAATAAGGCTGCTTTAAAAGAAAGTCCATTGCCTTGTCCATGTTCAAATACTCGGAACCTCAACAGTGGATTTTTTGGAGATTTTAAATTCTTCCCAGACAAACCGTCGCCACCACTCCCTCAAAGTCAACCTTGTCCTACTCAATGCTCACAAAGAACAGACAATAGCTTTGTACCAATATCAATAGCAATCCCATCAAATCAAATTGAATCACCAATGGGATCACCAAACCAAGCTTTTTCACTGGCAGATTTGTCATCTTTCTCCTTTGTACCTAATATGTTTTCGAATAGTAATCCACAAAATTATGTATACAACATGCCTCCGAATTCCGATATGTCTTCAATGATGCAATCAGCGTTATTCCAGCCCGCAATGCAAATGAAATCTACAATGCCGTCGCAAACTCCTGTGGTGTATCTAATACAAGCACCAAGTCCGCCACAGTATGTTACCCCTGTAGCTTACCCTACAGCTTCTAGTAGTTCTAAGTCTACGAACCTCAAATCTTTAATACCACTGCTACTAAATTTACTAAAAGAAAAGAAATGCGATTCTGGCTGTCCAAGTTGTCCTTACTGTGGAAACAAAGAGCAATCGATCATAAATAGTGGATATGCCCAAAAACACGTTAACAGTCAAAAGCAAAAAGATCTGCAAGACGAAAAGGGAACCGATGAAAAAGCAGAGATACAAGAGGAACCAGAAAATGAAAAAGACGAATCCAAAAATGAAGAAGAAAATAATGAAAGTGAAGAATACGATGACAGCATGGATGACAGCAATGATAATGATGATGACTTCAGAGACGACAGTAAGGAAAAGTAGCCGATGGATCATTCATGTAGATGCATTAAATTAATTGTTATATTAGTTAGCTTACTTAATAATTATTATATCTGTAAATAAATGTTGTCGTGAAAGTCGTTTTGCTTTATTATTTTAACATATAATAAAAGCCTTAATAAAACTTTATATTATTTATTAAAGCGAAAATATGGAATGTTTTATCTACGTTTCTGAAAACACAGTTAGGTAACCGATTCAGAAGTTGCAAAATTCGTAGATAAATTTTAATTTTATGAAACGCAAAGAAAAATATATTAATGTCTAATAAGTAGATTAAAACTATTTCTACATTGATTGCATCGAAAATAATATAAACAATATAAAAGTAAGTTTTAGGTATACGTATGATTATTTTTATTAGTAAATTGTTACTATGAATTCCTTCTGGTTACTAGGTCTCGTGCTGATCGCCACTGTCACCGTAAGTAGAATACATATTATTTAAATAATTCTATGTCCTTATGTCATCAGTGGTCCTAAGATATTGTTTATCATACTTTCTTCTTTTATTTAGGTTTTGGTGGAAGCTCAATGCGGTTGTGGGTGTAGTGCGCCCATCGTGGTGAGATCTAACGACGATGACAGTCTGAACCGTATCCTGCCCATCCTCTTTATGTTGCTTGTGGATAACTGCAACGGCAACAACGGCGGCGGCTGCGGCGGCGGCTGCGGAGGCTGCACCGTCATCCCCATACCTTACCCTGTCCCATACCCCATTAACTAAAGTTTATAAACCATTTATAAATATCGTAAATCTAATGTCATTTGTTTTTATAGGAACAATAGCCTGTTGTTTTTGTTATTTTTCAATCTGTTTGTCGGAGTTATGGGAATGTTGTTGTTTAAACAAATAAAGAATTGAACTACCTACCTCTGTCTTTTATAGTCATTGCAATGAAAAATTTATTCAATCCCATCGTTCCACTGGATCGTAATGATGTATTAGTTACATTTCAGGAGCGGAAAGCCCAACACTGTATAAACACGGAACAGTAGTAGTTCTTTTAATGGGAACAGTTAACTAGTTAATTATAGAATTCTTAAGTTAAAGAGAAATAAAACATCGTTATTGTAAGGAAAATTCGTATATAAGTTAGCCCTTTTTAAAAATAGCTAAATACATATTGATGTATAAGATACTCATCACTAAATCTCATCACTACATCACTCTCATCGAAAAAAGGAGATATACGTGTTTTATTACGTCAATATACACAATTTAATAATACACTTACAATTTATTTGTTTTTTATATCAATAATATCCTTGCCTAGTAATCGTTTAAAGTTAGGTGTATAATGTATATAATATATAATGTGTATAGTATATAAAACCTTTTCTGTTTTTACCAGTCGAATTAGTTTAAATAAGAATTTCTCTTTAAAGCATTTAGATCCATCAATTATTTTAATGTTGCTTCATAGCACTGTTGTTGGGTAGAGCTTACATTATTATTTCTATTATCTTTGCTGTTACAATTTATTTAAGCTACTGATCTATGCTAGCCTAAGTGGATGTCTAATGGCTGATGATGATGATGAAGAGGATGTGTTTGATATGAGAAGTGTACTAATATGCAAACCAACGGGGTCGGCGAATACAACCACTTTCTTATTTATACTTTCAAAGATATCAACTAATATTAACGAGAAGTCATCTGATTCTTTATAGAAATCAAAAAAATATCAGCCAGAATAAGTTATCAGTTTTTTATAACGAATTAACTACTCAGATGAAAATCAACTGAAAAATACGGATACGAATTTTCATATATCAAGAATCAAACGCGTCGTTTGATATTAGAGACTCTAAAATATAGAAGTCGGTACTCACAATTAATATATGCTCAAGTATTCCACTTATACTTTTGTACCTAGTTAATGCTTTATAAAATCGTTACAATAAAATTTATAACATGAAAATGTTCAATATTTTAAGTTGAAGGGATGGCTAATATTAAGATTGTTGGGAGACTCTATAAATCGTATCACACAAAAATAAAGTTATTTAATTTCATAGTTTTTTTTAGTGTAGCTCCTCAATGCAAATCAAAGGGTTAAATATCATATTTAGTGACCTAGGGTACCAGTAGAGTCTACAACAAGAGTTCATGTAAATTATATGAAAGATTTGTGATTTTGGCCTGTCCAGCCCCCCAAGTCAAGTGGCAAGTGATACTTGCGATAGCGAGTGAACAGAGAAAATATGTATGAAACTGTCAAATTGCAAGCCTTTCAAAAATGTTAGTCTCATACAAATTTATTCTATTAACTCGCTATCGCAAATATCACTTGCCACTTGACTTGGGGGGCAGTTTTTTTCTCACGTTTAGCCTTACGTTTTCAATGTTGACCAAGTTACTTCGTTACTAACAACTTTATCACCAATTTATCGTATGAGATTAATTTCTTTGTGCTGTTTTTTTAAATGCTGTAGTGGCAATATTCTATAGTTTAAAAGACACTTCATTTTACAATTGTTTTATAAAAAACATCTATAGTCTGGCCACCGAGAGATTGCGTTTGTGACACATGCCATTAGTGTTGGGGTAAAAAACAACATTGATAAATCATTTTTCAATCAACAGAAAAAAAACTTGCTTATCTTATTTATATTTTATTTATAATATAAAAATAGTTTTATGTTGTTACGAGTTAAAATCTAGGTAAAATAATAAAAAACAAAATCGAAACAGTATTGTTTTATTGTAGGAACGTAAATAATTAGATTAAAGACTAGTGGCCGCTCGCGACTCCGTTCGCGTAGAAGTTGGTTTCCCGTGGGAATGCGAAGTTTTCCCGGGGTAAAAAGGTCCCTTTATTCTTTCATACATATATTTTTGGTTCCTAGAACCGCTTTCGCAGCGCACGCAACGGAAGCCCTCAAGGATGAATAATTTTCCCCGTTTTTTTCCCATTTTCCATTATTTCTTCGCTCCTAATAGTTGCAGCGTGATGTTATATAGCCTAAAGCCTGCCTCGATAAATGGTCTATCCAACACAAAACAATTTTTAAATTCGAACCAGTAGTTCCTGAGATTAGTGCGTTCAAACAAACAAACAAACAAACAAACTCTTCAGCTTTATAATATTAGTATAGATACTTGTATAACGTTAATTTTGAAGCTAAGCCCAAGGTCGAAAAGAACTAGCAAGAAAATCCAACTGCTGCCTTTTTACAAACGAAACTCAAAAGCATTGTATTGGCAATAATATGGTATAAGTCTCAGCACCCGATGACCGTACTGCAGAGCCAATTCATCTATTTCATATCGAACATTAGCCGATTTATTTTCTTTCACTAACCGCAATAGTTATGCTTCAAGCATATCCATATTTACGTCGATATCATGTTTTTATAACCAAGCTACTTATTCTGCTTTTTTATTAGAAATTGATTGATAACTTTAAAATTGACTGATATTTTTAGCACATCCCTACGAAAATATGATGTTGTTTACATTTTTAAAAATACATATTTTATCAGTAATTATTACCCTTACAGTAAGCCATCAGTTCTAAAATTTAAAATCAGTGTGTTTTAATATCATTTTATTGCTTATTATTTGTTTGTAGGGTCAAAATAGACGACTTTTTTTTTGTTTGTTTTCGTAGACGGCCTTTCAAAGTTACCTCGTTATGTCAAACACAATGTGTCAGGAACGCATTCTCTCGGTGGCCGGACAATAGACAGTATAAATATAAATTTATTTCTTATGTTTTAAAGTATTCATGCAAATATTTATTTTTAAAGTATGCAAACGAAAAATTATCATTTATTTTTAGTCAACTAACTTAAACTGATTTATAAAATGAATACTTAATTATTTCAGTTTTAAAGCTAAATGCTAGCTAAATTGTTATTGTTCGTTGGTATCCTACAAGTTTATGCAATCAGCCGATCAAATGAGTGTGTCAAAAACTACTTATGCCTTGGTTTAAATTTATCGACGTTAATGATTATGGAATTTGCAATATAGTACACTAAAGTAAACTAAACATTGATAACTTATCTAGTTATTGCAGTTGCTGTTACATAAAATCCACCAAATTGCACCTTGATTACTAAATTAAATAATACCCAGTAACCGACTTCACTTTTGAAATATATTTTATATAAATAAAACGCATTTGATAAATTAAAAACATTACATTCGATCGAGTACTAGTAGGTTTAAATTATGAAGACTTTAATCCTTTTGCTGGGAGTTCTTGGGCTCCAGGTAAGCTTAAATTACAAATACTTTATCCTTACACAGAAGGATTTTTTTATCAACATTTTTTTTTTGTCAGGGTTGCCTCGCACAGTGTGGGTGCGGTTGCGGTTCTGGTTGCGGCGGCCGGTTCGTGATCCCCGCTGTGATCAAGCCCTGTGGGGGCTGTTCCGCCCCCTGCACGTGCTCGTCCTACTCCCCCGCCCTGACCTGCACCACCAGCGTGGCCCCGGCACCCGCCACTATTGTAGTCGCCGACAACGATGACGACAACTGGCAGCAACTGCTCTACTTCCTTATTTGCGCTTTAAAAAGCCGAAGGAATAACGGTGGTAATTGTGGAAACGGTGGCGGCTGCGGCGGCGGTTGCGGGGGTAGTTGCGGCGGATACGGTGGTGGTTGCGGTGGTTGCGGCGGTTGCGGCGGCTTTGGAGGTTGCGGTGGTTTTGGTGGATGCGCTGGAGGCTGTGGAGGATACGGCGGCGGCTTCGGAGGCTGCGGATGCTGCGGCTTCCCTTTTCCAATTTGCGGAGGTTATTCAGGCTGTGGTTGCAGTTTCATCCCATTCCCTATCCCCTACCCCATATCAAGCTCTTCAGGAAATGACGTAGGCGGCACCGACGGAGGATCAGACAACACAGCCAACAGTACGCCAGCTTCAATCAACTTGATCATTAGCGCCACCGACGACTCCAATAAAGAAAATGCAGATGATTCTTAATAAAATACTAAAGAACTCAGAAAACAACAAAAAATACTTATATATCATTTCGTTAATAAAATCTGTTACCAATTTCATTCAATATTTTATTACTTACAAATCATATTTTAAGAAATAATTAATAATGGGTAATTTGCCACCCAATTTTGCAATATTTTTGAATACGTGTCATTCTAAAATGATACAAATAATTAAGCAATATTTAAAACATAACCTATATAAAAAGAATAATTGCGTTCCTTTTGATTTCAGAATGTTAAATTATTTATATTAAAATTGCCAAAATGTACTCTCACACTTTTAATAGATTAAATGTAATTTTAGCGTTCTTCATTATTTATATGGTAAGTACACAGTAGATTGTTTCTTTTTGAAAGCCTATTTACCTGCTTTGATATCAACTGCTCTTTTTTTTTCTAGGTTACATATTGCGAAGCTTGTTTGAAATGGCTAAGTGAATCTAAAAGTGATTCAAAGTCTTGTGATAATGACGATACCTATAAAGCTTATTATCAATCGTACGGGCGTTACGGATACAGTCCGTATTATTACGGTCAGTCTGGGTATACTCCTTACTATCCAAGCTATCAACAGACTAGTCAATCTAATCCTGTCAATGTCGTCGTAGTCAACCAACTGGACTTCGATGAAGATGATGATGAAGAAGAACAATACGAAGAAGATAACGAATTCAATATTTTGGACATTTTCTCACCTATTATAAACCTATTTGAGAAGGAGGAAAAAGATCCTGAAACAGTTTATGTTCCCTATCCAGTACCGGTTTGTTGCAACGAGTGCCCACCCCCGAATAGAGATAACATATGCCCAAAAACATGCGGGAAATGTCAAAGTTGCCGACCTTATAGATGTAAAAAACCATGTGGCAAGAAAAAATATAGGTCAGACGATTTTCTTGGCAGTCGTCAACGTTGCTGTAAAAGAAGAAATTGCGAATCTCAGTGCCTTCGAAAACCTACTTATAGTCGAATATTGCACAAAAATTGTGAATAATGTTTATTACATACTTAATGTAATTAAAGCTACCAAAGTGAATAATATATATTTAAAAATATGATTTACTTCAAAGTTCCTTAGTCAACTACTACGAGAAACACATCATTTCAATAAATTAAAATACACATGGAAAATATGTTAAATTGCGTTAATTTTATAATTTGATAAGGCATGTTCATTTCATAAAAGTAAGATGACAAAATATTTTATGATGCAACAACTATTTTGTAAAGAAAAATATTTTGTTACGTTGGCTATTTATGTGTGTATAGGATAATATTTCTTCATTTTTAACATATTAGTAAATGTAGGTAGTTTATGTTTTATACTTGATAAAATGAATTGGAACCTCTATTTGGTTACGTTTATCGCAATACAGGTATTTATCAATTAGGTCAATAATATTTTTTGTGTTAAATATTCTACAAACCTAAAACCAATATTTTTTCAGAGCACGCGGATTTACTCAACTGTTGCAGATACATTAGGACAATGTTTTGAAATGTTTCCGAGCGTTGAATATCCTTCTAGTATACTGGATGCTGCGGCCCCTTTTTATTTTCAGTCTAATGATATACTAAGCCCTTTTCCATGTGATGTTCAGAGATCATTTAAATCACTAAGCAAACCAAAAGATGTGTGTTGCGTTCCGCCTTTCACCATAGCGCCATGTTCCGATTTACAAACAAAAGACAGTTCAGAACCAAATCCCATAGATATAAGTCCTATAAATAACACAATCAAAAATCCTTTTGATACTGAATTAAATACTACAAGTATTGAACAAACTGAAACCATCGATGCTGTCGAAGAAACTAAAACCGAGGACGGCAAAACAGAAACAGATCCTGAAAATTGTATTCCTATTTTAGACGATATGAGCTTAGGTGACATTGACGATCAAAATGAGAAAAACTTGGTAAATGAACCTAACATTATGCCAGAGTTACAAACACCTCCAACAGGTACAGATATTGCGCAGAGTGTCGAACCAATAAAAACTTTAGGGACTGAGGATATACCATTAGAAGCAATTCCAGATTCTTTAATAAGTGCAGTACCGATAGAAAGTACAGAGCCTGCAGAAATACCATCAGAAGTGGTCCCGGATCCTGTTCTAACTGCAGTACCAATAACGACTGTAGATCCCGCAGGAATACCAACAGACACAGTCTCAGATTCTGTATTGAGTGCAGTACCAATAGATGAAACAGAACCTTCAAAAATACCAGCAGCTATAGAAAATGTAGACCCTGCTGCAACACTAACAGAAGTTGTTCCAGAATATGTAGTTCCGATAGAGAATAAAGAGCCTGCTGAAATGCCTATTACTTCTGATCTTGTACCAGAAACGGAACAAAATACAGCATTAGAATCTCCCCAAGACGTACCAAGTACTTCAATTGTTGAAGATAAAGACAAATCTTTATTAACCGAATCAGAGGATGTTGCCACTTTGGCTAACCCCGTTATACCTGTGTAATACATTACTACTTGTTACTGAAAAAAATGTTTGCTTTTTATTTCTTAGTTTAAAAAAATACATCATCGGTCAAAAATTAAATAACGTCCTCTACATCTAAGAAAAATATTCTATGAAATTGTGTTCTAACTCTAAGAAGATTGGTTATCAACTTGCGTTGCTGTTTTTATCAATCTTCTGGGAATCTGTTTGTAAAATATTTGTTACATAAGCTTCAAACTAAGCACAATCATTATAAATATACTTTTATATACAGTTTATCTAAATACATATCATTTCACATTTGTATCTAATGAGATGTGCCGAGCCAGGACTGTCACAATTATTTTTGGAATTATAATACAAGTGAGTAAACAAATTTATTGTTTAAACTGAGAGCTTTAAGAATAATGCCTATGTTAAAACTTTTTCTATTGCTTGAAATTAAACTCATTTTAACGGGTTTTACGCGTTTATTTTATTATTTTTGATTTTCCGACGTTTCGACATTTTTACAAATGCCGTGGTCACGGGTAGACTGATCTAAGAAGTTATATTTTTCTATTGATTGCAGTGTTGCTTTACTAGTCAAACAAGAAAACTCTGCCAGAATAGAAATCCATGTCCTTACTTAAAACGAAAGACAAATAATGGTGATCTTTTAAACAATTTTAATTTTCCTAATAATGATTACCCCCTACTAAAAACATATCCTGTTTACGAAGGAGCTTGTGTTTTGCAAGAACAAACAAAAACTTGCAATCAACGAGGTTTACGCAAACAACCAAGCAACGAACAAAGGAAATTTAGGAAAACTAAAAGTAAAAATAAAATAAGAAACACTACCTACAATGGAACCAATTGTATAAGTCCTGAGTCAATTTGCAGAGACAATAACAAAATACTGTTCCCTGAAGTCGAATATCCCCTTTCAGCACAAGAAACTTGGAAACCTAGTTATTGGATGTGTCCTTTAGATTATTCTGTAAACTCTGATGTTACTGATAATAAAAATAAGATACCAACTCTATGTTCAAAGAAATGCCGATCAAAAAAAGTTAACTATTTTGAGAAAAGTAACTTGTTCTCTCCATCACCTAAGAACAAAACAAGTAATTGCCAATGCGAAGAAAAAAGTATGGTTTCAGACATAACACCGTGCATTGACGATCAAATCCAAGATTATACAAGTATATTAACAACGGACGTGCCAAAATGTAAAGCAGATGATTCAGTGGAAATCAATGATGATGGAAATTGCTTAGATGAAGTAGAATTTATCTTCATACCAAATGAAGAACAGGCTTTAGACGCCTGCATTACAACACCAAAACCATATTCAACCACAGAAAATTGGGACTTCAATACTGAAGTGGTGCCTTTAGAATAATTTATTTATTTATTTTCTGAACGTTTTATATGTTACATAGTTTCTGTTTGAATGTAACTTATTTTTTTTCTAACTAATAAATAATTTATACCATACCATCATTCTTTTGTTTTTTAACAATTGAAATGATTCTTACTGCAGTCTAATATTCTTAAAAGATCATTCGTTAAGTAGATTACGTCGGCGCAGTTCAACTTCGGGTCAACAAAGTCTAGGCATTATAAAATACCGACTGTACATGAGGTGAGTAGGAAAAGGCGTTATTATTGTATAGAAAAAGGTTGTAATTATTATTCTAAGAAAATTATTTCTGCGGCCAAATTTAATGTTTTCTGATAATGTCATTCCTCGAAAGATTTACTACCTATTTATAATCGTGAGTTTATAATGCATTACTTTGTAAGCTACATAATAATAATCTAGTCATAATTCTGGCCTAGAATCAAGGCTCATAAAAAAGAGACAGTGTAACTAACAAACTCAAAACTTCATAGTTCTGCTGCTCAAAATAGTAGGTACAAATATCCAGTAGTGTCAACATTTTACTCCAGTTGCATAAAGTACGTAACACCTCAGCAGTGACAGTGTTAAGCCGGTGTTAGTAGCTACCGGCCCGTCTCCGGCCTAATTCTTACATCCTTACTTAAGAACATTACGTATGCTCGCCTCGGACTTGCGACATGTGAGGTTTCCTTTAAGAACTACTAATCGCATTCGTTGTTTACAGAAGAAGTAGAAAATTTAACTAAAGCACATAAAAACTATTAAATTCACGTATAAAAAATAATCAATAGCATAAAGAAGAATTTACAGTAATAACTCATATCATAGATTTTGTCCACTTTCAAAACTTTCTACCCTACACAAAGTTGCTGCAACATTAGATTTCTATCGATTTAATTAAACTACGACAAAAACCGTACACAAATGCGCCGGCGCACGACAGGTCGTGTAATGTGAGAGAACCGGTTGGTCGACAAACTATACGCGACCTTGCGCACGCGACTCTTACGTCATTCCACGCAGTTGACACTATCCGCTCCTTTCCATCGCGATTCATTCACATTTTAAATCACATGAACCTTACGGTTTCATTTTTGCAAATGTAGTTCTTTCATTATGTAGTTGTAGGTATATTTCCTATTAAATAAGACTACTTACTGTAATTGTAAATGTAGCGCAAACAGAAGTGGTTGTATAATTGTCCGTCTCAATGTCAGCACTATGAACAGCATCACATCAGATTCGCTTGGAGGACCATCGATTATTTCCTTTGTTCAGAACAATGGTGGGTGATCAGCGATTATCTCTCGATCATAAACAAATAACTCTACCTACATTGACAAGGTTGCTCTCGGTCCCACATCAGTGACTTCTCACGAGGAGTGTCATACAATGATTTATAACCTCTCCCATTTCCATACAGAATAATGTAACGTCATGTGTCTGTAAATAGACACTTTTTGTAACGTCGTACACATTGGAGATGAATATGCAATCATAGAAGTGACGCAGTAGGAATTCAAGATTGGATATTGCCAATGACATCGTGTAAAGTACGTTGTGTTTTATAACACTGTTTAAAGTTATCTTTGTATGAGATTTTTATTCTAGGAAGAGAGAATTTTGAATAAACTGAAATATAAACGAATGTACAAAGATATCATAAATAACAGGCACCTTTAAAGCGCATTAAAGGTGTGGAAAGGCGTTAATCCCGTTTAATAGGTATTCAAACGTGGGTATCAAATTATTTATAAAAAAAGCTGAGTTGTATCTGGTAAGTACATCCGGTGCTCAGCTGTTCTCGGCAGTATGCAACGCCTACGGTGCCGTTTTGAATGTCGAACCTGCGCCTACGCAGACTTACCATAACTATCTCGGTAGTGATCATTATTATGACCATTTATTGATATATTTGAATTTAAGATAAAGTAATGTTAGAAATGCGTAAATCGGCACAGTTTGACCTTCGGGTAAGCAATGTATGTTTCTGATTATAAATATTTGGGTCCCCTCCGCTACCGCGTAATGTTTAGAAGTCAGGTCATGCCACACCCTCGTCTCGTCACCCCTTCAATCGGATATAAAAGCCACCACACGGTTAAGTAACAATATCCATTTTAAAATGCAATAGGTGTGCTCACTTGCAGCTGGTCAATATTAACATCGATTAAGTAATTATTCTGTACGATGTTCAACCCTCCGTTCAGTTCGCTTATTGCAAATGAAGTATTCTGAAGGATTTTGTTTCATTAGATTAACCTTAGCTCTTAATATATTCAGCAAGGAAAGCCTGTTGAATTGTTTAGCAGGGCCTTGATCTGTCTTGTTAAATTAAGGAGGTGCGTAATATCAGAATTTCGCAATTCTGACACCGTAGTTAACAGGTGACCTTTGCCTGACATCAATCAGGACTTTCAAAGTTCGTGACATTTCAATTACCTACGTTCCCGTCGCTGTGTACGCTAACTCAAAAATAATTTAACACAATATCGCCCACGTTCTTTTAGTTGGGATAAATATAAAGACTTTATAAAGCTTTGACAACGATATCAAGCTTTCCGGAATAATTTTAATGTGAGGATAATTTGGTATCAAGATCAGATAAAATGTAAAACTATCAACGCAGCTCTATTCCTACGCTATGAGACATAATGCTAATGTATTTATCAGCATCTAAGTTATCTGGTCTACCCATATCAGTAACTTGTCTGAACTTAGACGCTTCATAAATACCAGCTAACGCCACATTCCGGACCGGGCATTTATGTTTTGATGGACAGGTCGATAAGCCAAGCGGAATTCCTATCGATTGAAATGGCACATTAAAATAAAACAGCTTAAGTATTTTAGAAGTTAGTACTAATATTTTATGTGATACTTCTGAAAATAGTACATACCTACATATGAAGTAGTCTCCCTATCAAACTAGTTAAGACCCAATTTTAAATATACGACCCAGTGAGCAGTGTCAATTACGCTCAAATGTCCCATTTCCGGGTCAGCGACCAATTACTATCTGGCTCGGGCGGTCGGGCGGCCATTAATCTTGCTTTGTATGAGGAATTCGTCTTCCCCAACTATGATGCAAAAGGAACTGGTGCGGAGGCGTCGACCGTAGGCGCGAGGTCGCTTACGACACACTGCAACAAGCCTTTTGGGGTGTACAGTTTGCAGCAATTTGTTCACCGACATGCTAAAAGCTATACTGTAGCACTGGCTGCATTATTCACGGCGACCGTACTGCATTTCGTGGTACAGCCCTCAACCGGAATGTCAAAATGTTTGTTTTAGTAGATTTGTTCGGAGCGTGTACTTGCGGTTACCTACGTTTGGTGCATTTTAGCAGCCTATTGAACTTAGTGGGAACCACATTGTACCAAGAATGTGGGTCGAGACGAAAGCAAACGACGCTGTTGCAAGAGCTGGTTTGTTAACAAGAGTTTACTGTCGGCCTGGGAACTAGGGGCTCGGCTAGTAATTCCTTTAAATGTTAAGTGCATTTACCTTGTATAAGAAAATGTCTTAACGAGACACACTTATAAGAACTGTATTTAGGTATCTGTTTTAGGGAAAGAAAGAATTGGGAACTATTGTTATTAATTTACAGTTAATTTTGGAGCACGTTCAAACATTGAAGAAGCTGTTAATTCTTTGCTTTCCGGGTCACATGGAAAAAGGTTAATTTTAATTTTTTTTTTGTTCATAAGTCGATAAACCAGTAATTTGATGAAAGTCGAAACAAAAAGACTATCGATTGTAAGTGAGTCGTACGCGCATTGGACCGTGCTATACAGGAAAGAGACTTTCCGCACCATCGGAGAAGAGGACACCCAGCAATAAATGGATGGTTCTTGTAACAAGTATTGTGGAAATCTTTTGTACAATTTAATTGGCTGTAGGGCCAACTATGTAGTTCGAAACATAAAGCACGGACGGTTTTTATTGAACAATAATGTTATTTACATTAGACAAGGTAAACTACATAATGACCTATATTTGTTTGTAATTTTTTCTAGCAGCATTACCTAGTTACAGGAAAAATATTACCCAACTTTGCAGTAAAAATTGTAAAATGTTGGATAACAGTGATCAATGCAACAAACACTCTGAGAATGGTCATAATTGCCTGTGTGCAAAATCAATTTATCTAAATTGAAACATCCACAGTGCCCACATCGGTAATCATACTTTTTGCAATAGCATCCGTGTGTTTGTTTGCAGCAAGTAGGTAGTATGTGGCACGCAAGTTGCCGTGGTCGGTGCGCGGGCGCTACATTTCACGGCCACCACACACTCGTGCGCATACAACATGAGGCAACTCTCACTCAAATGTGGATTCAGTTTTGTATGAAGCACATAAGTATTTTACTTTTTTACTAGTTTTTTTTTACTGTTTAGCAAAAATTGGTAGTTAATCTCAGCTTTTAGTTGCCTAAACTTTTTGCGTAGATAATGTTCCAAGCCAAAATGTCAATTGCCCGTTGCAAATACCATATTTCAATAAAAATATTAGGTTTGTGTTCAAAAAAATATTTTATTCTTTGTAATTGATGAATTATGATGATGACTTTTTAAAAATCAGATATAGACATGTCCCTCGCATATCCGCAGCCACTCAGTATTATTTACCTTGACTCAGATGTCGGTTGAAATCGCGTGGGTTCATGACCATTTTTAAACATAACTTTCACAAATTCAAAATAAGATTTTTACCTATGTACCTACTATTACGTATAAGATGTAAACTAAAGTCGGCCTAGAAGACTAGTTTATATAAGTTCTAGTTTCTTGCGTAAGTGTAACACTTTTTATAAATAGAAGTCAAACGTACACTAATATGCAAAATAGTTTTTGAATCGACATTGATTGTTCACGAAATATTCTTCCGTTCCCATGAGCGATAGAAACTCTAATTATAATACGAATAACACAGAAAGTGTAGTCTTACATAGCACCTTTATAAATAAGTATAGTCATTAGTATCGTTCTGTACAAAGCAATTTTAATTCTCATTGTTGGTCTTTACATTCTCAGATACAAGATAACACGCACAACTCTTTGTTCAGCAAAAATAGAAGTTTCCCATGCTCTACTAAACGTACTTATACAGATAAAGTAGGTAGGTATTTTAACTGAGACATCTTAATGTTAGTTACTCGAATACATATCTTTTAAATGATTTAAAAAAGAAAGGTATAAAATCAAATAAGATTACTCGGATCGTTAATTAAGACTAGATTGTGTAATCCAACTTCGAGATAACACTAAACGAAATTAAAGAATGATTGTTCCAGAAAAAAAAAACGATTAAAGGCAATTTCGTACTATTTCAGTTAATTTGAAAAGCATTTCAATTAAACCGCAGCACTTGGTTGATTGCGTTCTTTCCAATTGCTTACCTCCGCGGTGACCAGCTACATGTGTGGTTATGTTCATTCATTCATTCATATTTCATTCTCGCTGCAGTTTGAATGAATGATGGAATGTTTGTATACATATGAATGTTGTTACATGGATGTAGTTAATCAACACAGTTTATTGTTTCTTGGTCACAATCACTTTGAAAATTGCCGTCGGTATGTAGGTAAGGTTTTACTGAGAGGTAAGGAAAATTGTTAAATGATAAATATTGTTTACATTAGCATTATAATAATAACACAAAATATGATTTTCCTACAAATTAGGTATCTATGTTTATACATATAGTAGGTACTTACCATAAAGTAAATTTTCAAAGTAAGTACCTTAGTAAAATTCGATTGTGGTCCCAAATTTCCAAAGCAGCTTAATTGAGTAGGTACCTACCCTCTAACGAACCTTAGTCTAAGTAAGTATAATAACGAGACTGGGATCGTTAACGTAAAATGAGTTTAATTTTGTCCCTGAATGCTACAAGGATAAGGCTTCTGTTTATTCACAAAGTTAGATGAAATAGTCTTGCGCTGCGACCTTACTTTGCGCAACTGGAGTTATGTTTGCGAAGCGTAATTATTTACTTTTGTGTCATTGAAAACTTAATGTTAAGTATTTAATTTAAAATGATTATCAACCGAATATATTAGCACATTTAATGTTAAGGTTAGCGTGAAAATAAACGAATTGTATATTTGGGCATTACAAAATTGACATAATAAATGGTTTCCTGTGTAAGGTGGTTCGAACTTCATTCATAATATAATTAACTTATGTTTTACATAATTTAAAATGCACGAACTGAATCTCTTTCAATGACATAGAAACTTTTGTATTTTGTATAAAGTTTGGACCACTTTTATCTGGGCCATCTTTTAGCTCGAAAGCCAGTATCGAGCGTGGACTAAATATTGATGACTTGAAGTCACTTACTTCATGCGATGATCGAAGTCACTTGTCCATTTCTA
Source organism: Emmelina monodactyla (assembly GCA_916618145.1). Lineage (NCBI taxonomy): Eukaryota > Metazoa > Arthropoda > Insecta > Lepidoptera > Pterophoridae > Emmelina > Emmelina monodactyla. Next base: position 3,831,271 of record OU745304.1, on the reverse strand, counting down.
AATGACTATCAGCCACGTGACTCGCAACTACAATATAGCCATTCACACTTGATGCACTACTTATTGTTAACACCTTCGGCGTTAAGTCTGCGCTCAGAATCACAAGCAGCTAGACAATAGCTTGCCGGAGTGAAAACCGCCGTATAATCTGCACCGGCAGTTCTCTAGTGAAAGAATATTGTTCCACAGACGTGCTGTGGTTCTGAACTAACAAATAACAGTACTTGAACACTAAAGCAAGCAGAGGAAAGCTGACATTCGCTTTTAAATAACAATTAGATACGCAATTTTAGGCCTATTTAATTAACCAGCCAAATCGAGCACAAGGTTGTTTTTCACAAAAACAGAATTAAATCTGACATCTTGTGGCCGGTCTACGGGAATTTAAATTTTCATATTAATGGAGATCTGTTTATACGGCCTTGGACGGGTTCGTTGTATACGCTAACACATACGTCACAGCTTGATATTTTCGATGCTTAAAGTACGCAGCTGATATATCGAACCGAATAAATGCGCAGTTCATAAGAAAAATAAAAAAGTCTCATATTCATTCATTCTTCCATCGAGTTTCATACCTTTGGGAGAGGTGAGCTGTAAAAGTGAAAGTGTAAAAAGCTCCATCATCTAAACCAACGATCATCAAACCGATTTGGATACTGAAGCCATACCGAGCGATGAAGTTACCTATTGATGTCATGCGCACACCATTTGTGGATCTATCACGCACCAACCTTTTTTGTTTTCAACTGAAGAGAGAGCGATTCCGACAAATTCAAAGTATTGAAATACGAAATCGGTTTATTTATAAACCACATTTGAAGCGTCAGTTTCCAATTGAATATTCAATGAACTGATTAGTTTCTTCTTAAAGCTAGAACGGAATAAACAAGTTATACACCTCGATTAACTATTCTAACTTTGTTTGTTAAATACTTACAATAAACTATTTTCGATAAACAAGTAACAAGAATACTAATCGTCGGAGATTTCTCCTAGTCCATAGTCTATAGCCTATTGTACCCGAATCTAGAGTTATGTTCCTCTAATCAATTTGAATGTAAGTTTAACTCCGAGCGGCGCGGACCGTGTGAGAAAGTGAAAGTTCTCAAAGCTCCAACATATCGTTATTACATAAAATACAATCATGATAAAACATAATTACTAGTTGTAATGTAAGAGGTCGTTAAACTAGTATCCAATGCTTATCGGTCATGGACTCAGTTACGACGTTTGAAACTATAGCTACTCTTATAAAGTTACATAAGAAACTTGTTTAAATATAACTACTTATGTTAATATGTTTTTTTATCAACATTTGCATAGAAATTAGAAAAAGTTGAAGTAGTTGATAGAATTGTCGTAAAATTTAGATGCTTTGACAGTCAGCCGACGTAAGTACGTTATGTCATAAAATACCACTCCAATTTATTTGGATTAAATAAACAAATTGAGAACGTCTTACGCGATCTAATGTTTTATTACTTTTCAAATAGTTTACCAAACTGACCGAACATAGACCGCAGTGGGTAATACTTCAGAGCAAATGGACAAACAACACATAATATTTTTATCTAGGTATACATATAACTTGCATTTTCTAACGACGAAAAAAACATGGAATAATGATTTTTTTAACATGTGTTTGTTAATAAAAACATTAGGAATATATTTATAGACACGGCAACAGTCGGAGTATTTCAAAGTGTGATTCATTGAATGGCTAGAGAGATGAGATCCATTGTATTATTCTGCCGTTCCCATCGTTCGATAAATCTGCGGATGTTGTTATATTAAGATTTATCTTTACTACATAATTATATTTAATTTTATTAATCTCTGTAATTTGTATTATATTTTAATGATAACGCTTATTAATTAATAGTAATCGGGTTGGTTTGTGAACAGGAACTTGTGGACTTTCACTTCTCTCTCGGCAGGTTAGCTTATTATCATGACTATGAGAAAGCACTAACCAGCGGTGGCAGCAGTCATCGGACTGACTGCCTTTCCAATTTGCATACATTTCATCACAGTTCATAATTTAATGTATAAATTAACAATGAATTAGATAATAAACAAAATTAAGTTATTCGATTTCCGAGATTTAGTTTCACTTGTTATTTTTAGAGGCTGGTTGATATGTTATTACTTAGTTGATAAGTTGCGTGTCGGGTTTAGAATTTTCTAGACCTTGGAAGTCGCAGGTTGTACCTAACTGTAGGACATGAAGCGGGTCCCTTGAGACACTACAAGCTAGTTCACATAACTAGTTATCTGATAACGTTGTTTAATGCTGTTTGTTCGACTTCGGCACTTAAAACTCGCAGAATATTTTATGGCGGCATTCAACAGAATAGTTTTGTTATCTGATTCAAATAACTTTAGTTCCTGACACCTTTTAAAGGCCTATGTTATAACGTTTACTTACCTGCTTTAATTTATTATGTATTGCTGTAATCCAGTGCAAGTTGTGTCACTGGTATTTAGTTCAAATACCGCATTATAATAATTTCGGTGATTTAAGATTCAAATTAAATGGAAAACAAGAGCGTGTTGAATCGCGTTACATCGAGGTAGGTATATCACGCCCTAGTTGGCGCAGTTGGCGGCGTCGGCGCAACCCGAATATTCCGGGTTCGATTTCCGGCTCACACAAACGCGTTTTTGTTAGGATAATACTTGGAACATAACGACCTATTTCTTCATTTAGTACGATTTTGGTAGAAATGAAGTGTACCGAGTGACGTCCTTTGGGAAAATGCCAATACATTGGGAAAATGAAAATTCACCCTTTTATAACTATAGAATAATTTTTCTTGTGGTGCGTTCTTAATTACTATTTAGCTCTTATGGCGTGACAAAAGTAATTTAAATTACTAATAAATTGAGTTTAATAAATCTTACAAGTAGCTTTAAAGTGCTGTTGATTCTTATAGAAATAAACCTATTTTTAAGCATTTATATAAGACCTATACTTAATAAAACTATTGCGCAACATTAACTAGTTACTAGGATATTAACAAAAGCAATAAAACTTTATAGATTGTAGTTCAATCTAAAAATAGACACGCATTTATTTGTGTAGAAAATTAGAACGAATGAGAACCAAATACCGCTATTGATTAAGGAAATTGGAGCACAACTGAAATTAAACAAAGGGATAGATAAGATGATAAGCATCAAAAACATAGTGTGTTATTGATGTTATCACATTAAATCGATGACAAAATCGTGTTACCATTTGATTACCTACAGCAACAAAATATTGTTAAAGTTGAACCGATCAGAGAGTAATTACTTCCGATCAATCTGCAACCACTTCCTGTCGGTGCTTCGTCTCAGTCCCCACTAGTTGCCGGGCTTTCTACTTTACGTGATCTGTACCAGTTCGCATAATTAAATGGTTGGGTAAGACCAGTTTTATTAACCTTTATTAACTAGATCACACCTTACGACTTTATACCGAGTCGGTATTCAGAGCAATTTGTTTATGTGAACGTTTACAGTTGGAATTTCATACATAACTTTACCATGATGGTTTTGGTATAAAGACTTACATGGTCATGGTAATTAGCTATGTTCTAGACATACATTTGTTTCGACGAATGGTCGCCTGAGTGTGAAACGCTGTGATCGAACGCCGCCGCCGCTGGGCACAAGCCAACTGAAGCCATTCCCGCCGTTCCGGAGCATTTAAATTTAGAACATGGAGTTATTTTTTTCTCTACACGTAGAACATAGATTGACCAAGCAGTTGAACAATCTCTAATGAAATTGAAACTTAGCGAACACGTTCATAGTTTGCTTGTATTTCAATTAAATGTTATTATATCTGGTTCATCGTAATAAATGTATGTACCTACTTTCTTGTTATTTCCTATGAATACTTATTACTCATATTTGCTATCAGTGACTCAAATCACTCAAGGCACTCCTTGCTTTGCAGTAAGTCGTTACTACCAAAATAAAAGCAGCGTTACAGAATTATAATTCTTCATTTGTTTTTAGGACACAAATGCACGTGTATGTTTAGTTTGTGGCATGAATTCCAATGTCCAAAATGTGTCCTGTGTGTCTTTTTGTGAGTCAAAGCGTAACCGCGTTACTGTTATATGAACTGACAACGATGGAACCTGCCGATAACCCACGATGACGGATTATGTTTATGTCCCATATTCTATTTTTAAACAAGACGATAATATAAAAGAAAGTAGTCTCCAGTTTATTTATTTGTAGGATTGCCGAATTGAAGAGTAAGTGAGAATACAAGACAAAAATCAAGTTAGAATTTGTATTCTTTTGCAACAGAAAGTAGGTACGAATGCTATACATTTTGTGTGTTTGAAAAGGTCTTTAATTTAGATGGGAACAATGCACTGTTCTGTTCTGTATACAAAATATACACATACATATTATCTGTATAGTGGTTCATCGAGTAAAAACTTGGCAATTTGTCAAAAATGTTCCGATCGCCGTCGCCACACGGCCAGCGGCGTGTCCTCACTGAACACTGCAGCAGGTTAGTTCATTGGCATAATTTGAATCGTGACACAGACTGAAATACAACTAGACAACCTCTCTCACTTTGCACCTGAAATTAAACACGATTCCAATAGACGGTTTGTGTTAAACTCAAGCAGAACATTCAAACCATACAACATTATAAGCGAATTCGTATAGTATGTAATTTACTAAAGATTTCCTCGTCTTTATACGAAGAACGCTGATGTCACTTCGGAATATGTGCTATTCCATCATACGCAAATAAACGTTTGCTTGATCTAACTACCGAGTAAAGTTAAAGGTCGTAACAACAACTTAGTTACTCATATGCTTCAAGACTTCTTAGATTATTGCAAAATAATTGTTTCTAACGTTTGTTTTAGTCTGCAATCCTGGAATTAAATGCAAAAAAATTTGCTGAACCTTAAAAATATATCATTTTTTTAATGGTCAACAATTTATAAAAAAAGGCATTGCTAAGCTTACCTGTGCTCTATTGATAACATCATGTGGTCCTCGCCAGGTCGTAGCTGCCGGAGTTTTTCGTTTAGCGAGTTCCAACGTCGCCTCACTGGGGCATCGCTCGAACATGAGGACACGCTCAGCGACGGATCCCCTCGTGAGGAACGGACGCACCGGAGTTGCCCCATTTGTTGCAGCTGGCTCTCCTGTACCAGCACTGGACGCGCGCCGCGCTCTGGCCTCGAACTTAGATCGAGCCTCAGTAACATGCGAGCCTAGAGACGCCCGCCGTTCTGTGCTTGCTCCACGGCTTGACGGCTTCCGTGCACCCGTTTCGAGGCGGTCTTGATAACGACTTTTGGCATAGTCAACTAGAGACACAGGTGATGGTGGCACCACGTCGGGCCTTTCAGCTGACCGCTCAGCGACCACGCCACCTGTACGCAGCGCTCGCATTAGTCGCTCTTCTTCTCGATCTACCTCTAAACGCATAGCAGCTGTATCTGCTCTTCTAACGTTAGGTATACCTGCAGTGGTACCGTTTCGTTCTGGTACTAGATCTGGTGGCAATGAAGTCTCAACGATATCATTTTCAATACGTTGTTCTCGCCGTGGCTCATGTCTCTGTTCACGTCTTGCGTCTGGTCTATTTTCTCTCAGGATCTCGGGCCTTTGTCTTATATCCGGTCGTAATTTGATATCGGGCTTTGGTTCCGGTTTTGGTTTCGTTCTAAGACTATCGGCCAGCTTGATTCCAGGAGAGGGTCTGCAAGATAAAATTTCAGAGGGCGCTAGCCCACGTGCCTTCCAAGTCTGATAGATGGCTTCAGCATGATCCGAGATTTGTTTGGCGATAGCGGCGATGTCTTCCTCGCCGGTGTCGATCTCGCGGCGGGCAGTAGCCGCCATGGCCGAGCCCGGGCTCAGCGGAGGCGCGCGCACCGTCTCAGGGGCTCGTCGGGAGCCTCATCCGCGTTCACAGCTGATCACAAAAACACACGGTTCGGGTAGCACTTAAACTGGAACTTCACTGATAAAATCACTCTATCACATGGAGCGCTGTAGCTGAACTCGTAATACGGGTGCGGGCGCGGTATGTCAACAAACAAAGGGGCTCGCTCGGTCGTGCGGCAGCGAGGGCGCAACAGACAAGGGGCCGGCGGCGGCGCCTCGCGCGGACTGCGGCGCCGGCCGCCCGCGCCCCCCGCCGCCCGCGCCGCCCCGCGCCGCCCGCACCCACTCCTCCACATCCAGCGCTCTCCAATAAACCCTACAAATTATATCAACAAACCAGACACCTACCATGTGCCGCAATACCGATCTGTGATTGTGCTAGCTACATGTTCTTTTTTATCTCCTTCACGAATACAAAATACCTATTTACCTACATACGGAAAAACAATGGTCAAGTTTTCTAATAAAGTTTTTTTTTATATATTATAGGTACCTACAATAATCTAAAATTTAAATAGAACGATATAATATTCATTTCATTCAATGACAAATGTCGACATTTAATTCGTAGACTACTACAATAGAGCGCATGCGTTAAAGGTGTTTTGAATATAATTTTCCAATTACCTAAGTGTCTCTTAAAGGTAGAAAGCGATATTCTCACAATATGTATTTACATTCTCAAGTAAGCGAAAGGTGCATAAGAATTTATTTTATCTCGAAAGAACCTTTTCATAATTTACCTTTTCATAATTTAAGGTTTAAATATAGGCTAGTTTATCCTACTTCCATTATTAATCCATTAAAACCCTATTATCCTTCAACAATAAGAAAAAATGTCTATAGGTTCCTACTTATTCAATTTGATAACGCAATCTAAACTAATCTCAATTAAATAATGGCTGTTGTATAAAATTGTACAATCAACCACGCAATGCTCGAAGCACGAGCCACGTCTCTTATTTATTTACATTAGATTCTCCCTATTTTTATACGAGGAGTGCGAACCGCGCACTGAACTACGTCACAACACACATCACGCCAGCCGCGCCACACCACGGCAGCATTCGAAACTAAAACAGTTAAAAATATACCACTCCGAAGACGAAACAGCAATGTCTGTTTTGACAGCTTCCTCAATAATTGAGGACAGGAAATCCTGGCGTGTAAAAATAATCAACTAGTAATTAGAAAGTTTGGACTGCAATCGTTTTAATACGTGATAACATTGAGGCGGTAGTAACACATGGTTCCCTGTCTTATTCGCTAGACAGCCCAACTACAAAGTTGAATATGAATGAAACCCCTAGTGCATTGCTCTATGAGTAGTTATATTGACGGGTATAGTAAGCGTAGTCACCCTATTGAGGTGCGGCGATCTTTGACCCCACGCATTTACAAATAAGTTTGACTATGCAGTAACTTTATAAAATTACAGTACAGCTTAGGGTTCAATCAGATAAATGGTTGTAATAGTTTATAAGAACTACATACGACGCCATAGTCATACATTTTTGAGCGGCAATTATTATGATAAGCAAATTTGCTATAAAAATATGACATTTATATGTTTCTAAATTGAATTATTATCGTTTAGGTACTAGCTTTGCACGCGTTAAATTCGGAGTAAAACCCCTTTACCTAAATGTGTTATTAAACATATAAACCTTCCTCTTAAACCATTTATCTATTGAAAAAACCCCATCACAATCCATTGCGAAGTTTAAAAGATTTAAGCATATCTACATATGGACAGAAAAAGCGACTAGAGACGCGATACTAAGCGAGAGAGACTAGATACTAAGTATGTAGTGATTTGAGGCTGGTCAAAGTGTTTGACATGATATCCTATAAGTACTTTGTAAATTAATTAAAGTTAAGATTACGACGTATTTTAAAAGGAGTTAAGCATGATCTAAGCATTGATTTCCTTTACCTCTGCTAGTTGGTACATCTGTTAAAGCCTCGATGATACTTCTGTTGCATATGCCCCATGCTGTAATACATTGATATATTACTCTCTAGATGGAGTGTTGCATCCAAAACGTCACTCCAAAAGCGGCGCAAATTTTTATGAATGTGTGCGTGACGCGCGTATAACACTATTCAAAATTGTGCATGTGTACGTCAAAGGGATACCAAGTTATAAAATTAAAATTTAGAAGTTACCTATGCAAATTTTATTTATCAAGAATAAAAAAATATTAAATAAAAAATTTTTTTTCTAGTAATTAATACACTAACATACAGAGACAAGCGTCAAAAATGCGATAGTTTAATAAAACTGTTTAAGTGCAGTACTTACGTGGCCTTAACACTTTGCCACGTCCTACTAATATTATTTCATACTAATATTACAAATGTGGAAATTTATGTTTGGATATTTATTTATTAGTTTCGTTAAAAATACTGTTAAACTACGCATAATGAAGAAGATGTCAAAATTCCGCTTTAAAAAAAATATATAATTATAATTATTTTACGTGCTTAAAAAAACCGCAAAATTTAATTTTTTTCCTACAAAAGAAGTTGGCAACACCAGAACATTTCAAAACATTTTTTCTATTCGAAAACTAATGTAATGTTTTCTAGTATTTTACTACAAAATCATTATTAAATGCTTAAACTAACCGAAATAACGATAAGCCAGGGATATTGGTAATGTTTCTTGAACTATTACGGCAACCTTTGAACGCGCATTTAGGCATTGTTGTCTTTTTTCCTAGAGAACCTCTCTGCTTGACGGACCAAATGACACTAACGTAGGATGTACGTATAAATTGGATTTGGTAGCTTATTTTTTGCGCCGCTTTTGAGTGTCGGACTTGGTATCTAGAGAGTAATATATCAATGCTGTAATAGTATATTATGATACAAGTGCGCAAAGTTGTTCATTATACACGAGGCTGAGGGTTGCGCCGATTGTCTTTAATAAAATGTCATGTTGCTCACGAGTAATATACGCACTTTTTCAACACACTTGCGAGGGAAAACAATTAAATCTTGCATAAATAGTTTTTCCGCATAGCAACAAATGCAATGTACCTAAACAAAATATAAAGAATTCGGGAAATGACGTGCAAATTTTTTTTTGCACACGCCATTCAGCCGCCATACAGCCTATTTTTGAAAATATATTTTTTCATATAAAATACAATGATTCTGTAACAAAGGCTGTGCCTCGGCTCGGGTAGACATTCGTCGGAACTCGTTGTAATGACAGCCTTTCCACACTTGTATTGAAAAATACTATTGCTTAAATAAAAAATACGAAAACTGAAAACCTCAGGGACTAGATTGGACTTGATAGAGTTAAAGGTTTAAACATTATTAGGCCGGCAGTATGAGCACCTTAGCATTAAGCACTAATCACTTCAAAGTCTGCTTGACGTGCTGGCACTACTTGCTGTCAGTTACTATTTAGGTATTTGTGGTTATTTGTTAGGTATTATTTTTTTTACACCAGAATAAATATACGTTTTTTGTGAGAAATTATTGTTTGCCCCGTCATCAATTACATATTAGATAAACTTATGTCCTGAGTTTAATAGTGGGCACCTTTTTGAAAGTTTTCTTCATAACAATATACACAAACGTTATGGTTAACTATTTAACTGTGATTCAATGGAAAACCCAGAAGTAGACAGTTCAAAGAATCCGTTAAAACATTGCGAGGAAATAGATGTGTTTTTCTTCAAAAACGGTGAACGAGAACTTCCTCCGAGAAAGTACCATTTTTCTCAAAACGATCTCAATTATTGGAACGATACATTGAAATCTGTTGCTTCTACTGAAATTGAGATGTAAGAAATACCTGTACACATCCACATTATTATTATTATTTTTCCTCCTGGAAAGTTGAACGAAGAGACTTTGTCTTACAGTTGTCGTTCGCTATGTCGTGAAAGTGATAGTTGTGCCCATTTTAAAGTCTCTGCTATATAAAATCCTTTTAATGTTTTCAGAGGTAATAATCTAGAATTGTATAATTTAAATGGCCAAAAAATACAAGGGCCTTTAGAACTACGGGACGGCGCTGCATACGTTATTGTTAAATCTGATGAAAGTTTCAAAGACACCGGATACGAATCATATTTGGTACAAGCTTCGAGGTAAATGTAAATTTAAATAACAATATTAATTGCCGTAAATGTGTGTATATCTTACAACATACTCTTACTAATCAACAGAAAAAAGGATATTATCTTCAACTTAGGTAGTCATGTAAGGATGATCAGGCCTTGTGCCTACTTCGGTTAAGTACAAAATCATTTTTTATTGTTAGACCTATTCAGTACTTACCCAAATAAAATATTCTTTATAGATCTATGGAAAAGCGTTTGAAGCAATCTAATAAATATGAACACTCTACAGGTATTAACTTAAATCATGTTACTTTGAAATCTATGACGTCGTAGAATACATTTTACTATTTAAATTTATTTTGCAGTTCCAACTCTCAATAATGTAACAGGAAGAAAGACAAAGAAACGAAAAAAAAATACCAACTTAGAGGTATGTTTGTTAAGAAAGATTTCATAATTTTGATACGGGGTATCCCTAATTAATTTATGAAAACACATACCTATGATTCTAAGAATTTGCACCTTCATGCTTAGTGCCTATAGATTATTAATATCCAATGAACTGGGAAACTTTAGAAGAAACTTATTTGTTTTTCCACCACAAACAATCTTCTTAATAAAAAAGACCTTTGGTCTTAATTGGTTTGATTTTAATTTCTATTTTTGTTTATAATGTATACTTTTTGTTTCACAATATAAGCTAAGATAAAAATCTCTTTAGAATTTACAGGAGAAAAAAACAGTGTTAAGAAGTAAGTCTCCTAACATGACCCAAATTTCAAATGTTTCTAACATTCGAACGTGGCCAGGAAAAAGAAAGGAAGACGATAATAGTCAAAAACAAAAGTCACCAATTCGTCGCAGGACAAGTCCAATAAGAAAAGGAAAATTAGAAAAAAGAGACAGCTCCACTGTAGATACAAACAGAAGAAGAAGCAGTAGTAGAGAAATGGTAGCACTTAACAGTAAAGAAAAAACACCAGAAGGTATTAAAGGGTACAACAATATGAAGGATGGACGATTATCGAATGTATTCCGAGAAATGAAAATCAACAATAGTTTGGAAAATGGTCAAGACCCTAAACTCATTCGATTAAATGAGAAAACAGTAGTAACTAAAGATGATGCTGCAGTACAAGTTGTAGTTGTTCAAATAGATGAAGGAACAGAACCACCCATCGTAGTAGAATATGATGAAAAGGGAGTTCAAAAACCTTCAAATTCTTCAATAACTCGTAATTATGAAAATGACAACTATGTAGCGGTAATGGAAGCTGATGCAACTTTACAATTGACAATTCAAGCATCCGTACATGGTGAAGGAATCACGACACTTGTAAGTGACAAAAACAATGCTGAAATGATCAAATTAGAAAACAACTTATATAGTGATAGTACAGCTCAACTTCGAATTGACACGTCTTTGGCGAATAAAATGATTATAGATACCAAAGTCGTGAAGGTTGTTGTCATTCATTGTACGGTTGGTGCTATGGATAATGCTAACGTTGTTCCTCTTAGTGCAACAAAATCAGACAATCATAATAGACAGTAAGTAAATATCAATCTCCTTTTGAAATCTCGTTAGAGAGTCACCATTCACGTCTATTTGAATGTTTATCATATTATCTATAACAATGTCTTTAATTACGGTTTCCACTGTCATGTCGATATTTAATTATTTTTAGAGAAAACATTCATTCAAACATTGATATTTATTTTAGATCCGTCGTACGTGAAAAAAGTGACATTGACTCAATTGTACTTCCGAAGCTAATTCGATCACACTCATGTGCAAATGAGCAAGAAGCTGAAATAAGAAAATCCAGTAAAAATACAATTACTTCTCAAAATTATTCGGACACAGCCGTAAACGATGATTCCGAAACAGATTTTGGAATCAAAAAACAAAGGGAGAACAGAATAAACAGTGTACCATCAAGTTTACTTGTTAAATCTCCTAACGAAATGGATTCTTCACTTATTTCTCGCACAAGAATTACACAGGATGCTAGTATGCCATTTAAAAGACAAAAAAAAGTTTCTTTATCTGATGAGCAGCCTACCGAATTTAACGATCCTAGGATATCTGTCGATGCAGATGGGGAACCTATCATTTTATTAGAACCTGGGGCTAAAAACATGGACCAATATAGGTCAAAAAAATTTTCTCTGACAGAGCGTAACTTACCAGCCGATAATGAGTCGTCACAAATTAATCTACCAAAAAGTCATACAAAGAGTCTTAATTTACACTTGAGTTCAAAACAATGTCCAGAAAAATTACCAGGTTCACTTTCCTCAAATAAGGAAACCAGCACATCGTATCAATCAGAAGCCCCTTGTAGCACTACACGATGTCCTTCAGCTGTCAGTAAACTATCAACTTTGGTAGAAAAACAGTGTAAAATTTGTTATTATAAACCACCACCATGTGTTCCGAACTGCACGCCCCTCGCAGATGTGTCGCCATCGGCTTCTCAACTTGATCCAGAAAAGTGCAATTGGCCTGAAGACTTGCGTGGCCGATACATTCAAACGGACTCTTGTGAGGTTTTGGTAAAGTTTATATTTATTGAGGGTTTTTGGCTCCTACTGACTTTCCATATTGAGATGGAAAAGTTTAGTTTAAAATATATTATTGTTATTATTATCGAAAGCTTTCCGCCCTGCGGTTTCACCTGCAGCTAAATTTATTTTCAAAATCCTTTCTTAGTGCTCACTTGCATCATGAAACCTGTAACAAATTTCATGGCTCTAACTTTAATAGCTTACGGTTGGTGAGGATGAATCATTCAATCAGTCAGTCAGGACATGTTATTTTATAAGTACTTATAGATTTTCTTATATTGAATATTTGTTTTTTTCAGTTAATGGTTCGGCGCCATCCAGATGATTCTCAATATTCCTTCCACTTCCCTACAATCAGGGATCTAAAAGATTTTAAATTGATTTAAATAAAAAAAATGCTTTATTTTGCTGTTTTATGATAATTTACAAAGTTTATGTAGATACTACAATTATACTAATATATTTTTGCTTCCGTCAATGAGTTTGCTAATCTGAAATAGCTAAGACGCTTTTTTGCTAAACAAAAAAATTAAAAAGTGAAAGTTTTTTTTTTTTTGTAATTCTAGAATTAAAATATGTTTAAAATAGAGCATTCCATTTCACATTATTGTATAGGTTATCACAGTAATAACTATAATGATAATTTCACTCGTCGAAAACTTGTTCCTTGATTCACCATTATCTTTGGTATCCATAAGTAGCGTTTGATATTTTTGTAATTTCTTAGACAGAACGTTTTGGGCTTTTTTCGACAATTTACTTATTTGGCGGGGGGTCAGATACTGCAGATTCTCAGGATCAATTTCATTAATGACCTAAAATAATAACAAACTTTTGTGTGTTTCTACTCGTAGAAGGTAATAAAACCAATTCAAAAACTAGCAAACCGCCTGCATCTTTGGATGCGTCAACCGATTGTAGCGGCTTCACTGACTTCAGATTACAAATTTAGAACATTTTTTAGGTAGTAGATAGCTCTACATCTGCTTCATCGTGAACAAAATAAAATGAATACCAAACCGACCTGAGCAGTAAGTCCAGCGAATGCGTATGGATTTATAGATGCTAGGTCAGGTCCATCAAGGGCCGCAACGATGAGTCCCAGTCGTGAAACTTCTTGTATAGTCCAGCTGAACGGTTTACCTAGAGTCTAGAAGATCAATAGACAGTTGAAAACGCTACTTTGGGAATTTTTACTTTAATATAAAAATACAAATAAATAATATAGCTTCTAACTTCAAATCAATTTATCATAAATCTAATGATAACAAAATACGGACTAGAGATTAAAATTCTGACGATATTAATAGTAGGAAAAATAAGCTCACGTGTGTTTGAGTCATTTTTGTCAACAAGAATTGCCTTTGGAGTTCTTCACAGGAACGGATATGATAAAACACCTAAAATAAAGTAAGTACATATTAATTGCTATAATGTACAGCTGTTCCCAGTGTTATGTATTAACAGTCATACAAATACTCTACTTTATTTTTATTTGTCATTTTTGGGCAACACTTTTTACAACTTCGGGCAATAATTTAACTACATTTTCTAAAATCAAAAAACTTATAAAAACTAGAGGCGATCCTATTCGGATTAGGTACCTTAACTTTTTTAATATTTGTTTTCACAAATTTACAAAAAGGCTTATTTTATATATTATACTTGTGGCCGCCCACGACTCCGTTCGCGTGAAAGTCGGTTTCCCGTGGGAATAATATGTTTTCCCGCGGTAAAAAGTACCATATGTGTTATTCTAATGTATAACCTTTATTACTGCAAAGTTTCATCCAAATCCATCTAGTAGTTTTTACGTGAAAGAGTAACAAACATCCATCCATACATCCATACATACGCACAAACTTTCACGTTAATAATATTAGTATGATTGTACAAACAAATAAAAATAATACAATAAAACAACTTATGACTAAGATACGTGTTCGCTCTAATTAGCTCACGTTTATTTAAATTGGCAACACATGCCAATAAATTTTGTAGATTTTTCGGTTGCCCTTCTGGCAACATTGAGTTTAAAATTCGCCCGCTCTGTAGTAGCACCTATCGTTTGTCGTTCTCGTATATTTATCGTTTTTATCGCTTTTATCGTTTCGTCGTAGTTTTAGTAGTTAGTTAGTAGTAGCTAGCTAGTTTATGTTTGTGTGTGTACAATATTGTGAAGTGGAGATCCTGGATTCCGAGTCGGCAGATATATCACCAAACCAGTCAGGTATTCTAGGAGCGATCAAGGTAAGTCTAGATCAGCCGACATCAATCCGAAGATATTTGTACTTGGAGCGGTGCATACACATCTTCACCCACACTCAGGTGAGTCCAGCTTTCAAAGCTTTATACTTTATTTGACCACACAGCATATATAGTCTCGTCTCGCTATCGTTTAGTTAGTTTTAGATTTTCATATACAGTCCACTATCTATCGCCTACATTTTTGGTCCATCGAGCGGATCTTAGTGTCTTGCGACCACATTTTTGGTCATTTGAGCGGTCTCGCGACTTAATTTTAGTATATCTTATCGTATCTTTTCGTATTTTGTTTGTTTTAAATTCCTTTGTTCTTTGTGTAAATTATAATTTTATTGAAGGTAATTTAAAATCACTTGTAATATTCAAATTTCCCGCAGTTGGTTTGAAACGGTCTTCGAACGGTCATTTCAATCATCTGCCATAGATCTTGTCGTCGATCAATCATTCGGATCATTCGTTCTGACATCTGTCACTGTCGCTGTCGTTGTCGTTGTGTCATCCTTTATCTGTCATTGTATTGGTTTGTTTACTTTTGTTCGAACAATTTATCGTTGTTGTTTTTCGTCGATTTTAAGTTAAATTAAGCATTGCAATGATGGAAAAGGATGATTCAATGATGGTTTCAGGTGATCAGAATCGGATTGACCGCGATTACGCGCTAATGCGGCTAGAATTTGTCGATCCTTCAGATCTGCCAACGGAGGAAGAACTGAAGGAGTTATCCAGCGACTTTCACAGTGCTCAGCGCAAATTGTTAGCTACTCTCGCTAAAGAGGAGCAGCGTGTAGAGTGCGGGGTCACTATGACCTTCGAAAAGCGTTTTCGCAAGTTAATTAAGTTAGTTCGGGAGCAGTCTGCAACCGTCGCGAAACCTGCTCCAGTTAGTATAGAAACAGTTACGGCAAAGCTGCCAAAGATTAATATTAAGCCATTTGATGGCACCTTAGAGAATTGGGTGAGCTTTAAGCAGCTCTTTGACTCACTAATCCATAAGAGAAGCATTTCGAACGTCGAGAAACTGCATTATTTATTGTCAAGTGTCCAAGGTGTTGCTTATGACTTGATCAAGAACTTTCCTTTATCGGATGAAAGCTATTTAGATGCCTACACAACCCTATCGAAGTACTATGATAAGAAGCGTCAGATAGCATTTCATTATTATGAAAAAATTGTTTATTGTGAACCTATTAGGTCAAAGTCTGGTTCTGAGTTGGAACGCTTGTCTAGAACCTTCAGTGAAAACCTAGCAGTGTTGGAAAAGTACAACTTGCCAGATAAAAACTTCATGTTGTTCCACCTGCTATGGTCCAAGCTTGATAGGTCCACTAGGGAAGCGTTCCAGCTAGAATATAATTCGAATGACATTCCAGACTTTGAATTTCTTCAAGGTTTTATAGACAAGTATGTTAGGGCTATGGATAATTCAATATTTAGGGATTCAAATAGTTCAAATTTATTGAAACCAACTAGACAGAAACCCAAGTCAGCCTTTGTCGTTACTCAACTGACTTGTGAGTTTTGTTCTGGCCAACACTTATTAGCACAATGTATAGATTTCTTGAAAGAACCTGTACATAGTCGGTTTCAATTTGTGAAACATAAAAATTTATGTCTTTGTTGTTTGTCGAGTAATCACAGAGTGAAAGATTGCAATTCTCGTTATCGCTGTGAGGTGTGTAACTATTCACACCACACAATTTTACACTTCACAAAGGAAGCTTTCGTTGTGAGTAATACTATATCTGCACCAACCACAGAACCTTCACCTCCAACTCAGCCTAGTAATGTTGTTTTGACATCCACTACAAAAAACAGCACTGTACTGTTCGCTACTGCAAAAGTATTGGTTAAAGATAGAGCAGGTAACTTGCATATATGTAGGGCTTTGCTAGACTGTGCAAGTGCCTGCAACTTCATATCGGAGCCTTTTGCACACAAGTTAGGTCTGCCAATTGCACCGAGGCCCAGTACAGTTAGCGGGATAGGAAATTCTATTGCTGAGCCGCATGGTACCTTGTCGTCTGAGCTTAGGTCGGTGCACAACCATAAAATAAAATTTAGATTTGATGCCCTGGTGTTGCCCTCAATTTGTGTGGACCAGCCAGGTGAAAGGTTTGATAGTTCAGGCTGGTCACACTTAAATAAATTGGTTTTAGCTGATGCTGATTTTACCTCTCCAGGCCCAATAGATATGTTGTTGGGTGCAGACATCTTTGCATCCTCATTGATATCTGGGCTTCGACAGGGTGCAAAGGGTCAACCCAAGGCCCTGAATACTGTTTTCGGGTGGATAGTGATGGGAGAGTGTGCCATCACTCCTCACAACCACCAACCTATTGAAAAAAATAATAATTGTTTAGTTGTTTCCCCTTCGTCCCACGATACGTTGGTTCGTGCGCCCTGTTCGAACGTCGTGAAGCAAGGGCAAAAATCGGTCACAATGTTATCATCCAAAGATGACATGCATATTGTTGACAACCTTTTGACAAAATTTTCGTCGTTGACTAAAGTCAAGAGAATCTTGGCATGGATTTTTCGCTTTCGAAGAAATATACAGCCAAAGAATTCTCCCTCGCGAGTTCTTGGAGACTTGCAGCCTGATGAGCTTAATTCCGCTCTTATGTTCTTAATTCATCACGTTCAGATGCAAGCATTTGAGTCGGAATTAAATTGTCTCAGAAGGGGAGCTCCTAATTCGTTGCCGAAGGGGCTTCGTAAGCTGGCTGTGTTTGTCGATGATGCGGGTCTCCTCAGGGTGGGCGGTCGCTTGGCATTTGCGGAGATAAACCACAGTGCCAAGCATCCGATTTTGCTGCCTCGTGACCATCGGTTTACGAATTTGCTGATAGAGGAGTGTCATCGGCAGAACTCCCATCCGGGCGCTCGCACACTGCAGAACTTGTTGGCCCAATCCTTCTGGATTTTGTCGGCCAAGCAAGCCATTCGTGCTGCTGTGTCGCGTTGCGTCAGATGCTTTCGCGCAAATCCGAAACCAGCTTCTCCACCTCTAATGGGTAATTTGCCAGCCTATAGAGTATGTCAACTGAAGCCGTTTTCAAACGTTGTCGTCGATTACGGTGGCCCTTTTGACATCGCTCTGGGTCGTGGTCGTGGTGTTCGAACCTTTAAAGGTTACATTTGTGTCTTCGTGTGTACCAGCACGAAGGCTATACATATAGAGTTGGCTTCGGAACTGACCACTGAGGCATTTCTCGCCGTCTTGAGACGTTTTATAGCGCGCCGTGGTAGATGTTCGCATATAGTTTCCGACCAGGGTCGGAACTTTGTCGGTGCTGCCAACTACCTCGGCGGCCTTATGCAGAAAGTGGCAGGTTCTGAAGCCATCAAATTTTCGTTTAGTCCACCGGGTAGTCCTCACTTCAACGGTTTGGCTGAGGCGGGAATAAAGGCAGTCAAAACTCATTTGTCGCGCGTTGTCGGCCTGCAACGGCTGACATACGAAGAGTTTTATACTGTGTTGGCGCAAGTCGAGGCAATGCTGAATTCCCGACCTCTAACGCCGTTAAGTAGTGATGCCAATGATTTTGCTGCCCTCACTCCTGCACATTTCTTGACATTAGAGCCGTTGACAATGTTGCAGGAGGAAGACCTAACGGAGCAAAATATTAGCGTCCTCCAACGTTGGAGGCTAATACAAAAGATGCACCAAGACTTCTGGCGTAGGTGGAGTAATGAATATATTCACACCTTACACCAGAGGTCCAAATGGGACAAGGCAAGCCCAGCCATCGAAGTAGGGACTTTAGTGCTCATAGTTAATGAGCAAACTCACCCACTGCACTGGTGCCTCGGTCGAGTCGTGACCTTGCATCCTGGCGCAGATGGGATTTGTCGCGTTGTGACAGTGAGGACGGCCACGGGCGAATACAAACGCCCCGTCGTTAAGGTGTGTCCACTGCCAATATTTGTTTAGTCTTTTTTTTTTCGTTATACATTCATTTATTCTTTTATTTTGCTAACATTTTTAAAATTTTGGTTCCTTTTCGTTTTCGTAAATCGTAGCATTTAGGTGGGCGGAATGTTCGCTCTAATTAGCTCACGTTTATTTAAATTGGCAACACATGCCAATAAATTTTGTAGATTTTTCGGTTGCCCTTCTGGCAACATTGAGTTTAAAATTCGCCCGCTCTGTAGTAGCACCTATCGTTTGTCGTTCTCGTATATTTATCGTTTTTATCGCTTTTATCGTTTCGTCGTAGTTTTAGTAGTTAGTTAGTAGTAGCTAGCTAGTTTATGTTTGTGTGTGTACAATATTGTGAAGTGGAGATCCTGGATTCCGAGTCGGCAGATATATCACCAAACCAGTCAGGTATTCTAGGAGCGATCAAGGTAAGTCTAGATCAGCCGACATCAATCCGAAGATATTTGTACTTGGAGCGGTGCATACACATCTTCACCCACACTCAGGTGAGTCCAGCTTTCAAAGCTTTATACTTTATTTGACCACACAGCATATATAGTCTCGTCTCGCTATCGTTTAGTTAGTTTTAGATTTTCATATACAGTCCACTATCTATCGCCTACAATACGTGTGTATTTTATCTTATTCATTATTTTTATTTCAATTAACATACCTTACTACTTATCAGTAAATAACTTTTTGTTGGTATTCTTCTCATGTAGTTCATTGGTAAGCCACATATTAAATTATTCATTATATTAAGGCTGCTTGGTTCATACCACTTTTTATGAAGTTTTATGTAGGCACTGGTAACCACTCCCACCTATTAATAAGTATATTAAGAAAAACAATTTAGAAGAATTATGGAAATTTAGTTTCATGGGTCTTTTGTTTTAAATTGTATTTATACAAGCATAGAGGTACTTGAAATTAAACTCATTTTAACGGGTTTCACGCGTTTATTTTATTATTGTGAAAATTAAATGAGTTAAAATGAGTTTAATTTCAAGTAATAATAATCGCGTAAATATAAGAAGCATAGAGGTAGTAACTTAAACATTTTGATTTCAAAATTTCTGTAATAACGATTCGCAGCAGGGCTTTGCTATATTCAAAAATAAACAATGTTTGTACTACAAGTACTTTTATCATCATCAAGACTCCTGACATAACTTATACAACAATAATCAGGATTTGTATGTAAATAAGGTAATCTCAATATTTTGGAGATTTTTTACTATACCTGGTGACGAGATAGTTGTTCATGAGTCCCGATATATGATACAATATTTTCATCGGAGAGATTGAGTCTTGCCATCTCTCTCCCACTCAAGTATTTGAAGAGAGGCCGATAGAGTTCCAACTCGGCTACAGTGATCGTATCAGAAGGACGATTACCTTTGACTACAATCCAAATTGCAGTCAGTTTTTCACGGGCTATCTTTATCATTGATATAGCATGAGCCTGATAATACATAATTAATATACCTAACTATGTCAATAGAGTCTTCAAAATTAAAAACTATAGCGATACATTACTAGGTATATAGGTATGTAGCCTTAACTATAAAAATACTGTTTCATTTGTTTCAGCATCTACGGCTAGCAACTTACAAGCATTCTCATATATCTACTCACAGACATTAGCACATATCTTGGTGGTAGGTGCAGTATATCAATCAAACTTCCGTATATGAATATTGCAAACGCGTCCATTGCGGTCTGCATGCGGTCTTTAGTGATGTTCAAAGCATTGCGACCTGGCATCATCATCATGTCGGGAAATGGAGCATGAACACTTTTCTTACCCTTGAAATACTCTTTACTGAAATACGTAATTGAAATAGTCACTTTTGATTGTATTTCCTCCTTTAGAACTTTGAAAAACATTCAAATCCAAAACTGTCAAGCAATATAAAGAAAGAATAGATACAAACCGACCGTACTTTCCGGTAGGATACTTAATTTTACTGTAAGAAACATTTAAATGTTTCAGATCCTCTATATTTGCTGCGAATCAGAAATATTTGGGTAATTGAGTTGGGGAAATAAATTTATTGAATAATTCAGAAAGGAACTTACTTTTATTCCCAAGCAAATGTTTGTATAATTGAATTTCAAAAATATTAAGTGGATCTGCAAGATAATAAACGCAGTAATAATAAACGCTTAAAGTATCACTTGGTCGATATCTTCTTTAATACCAAAAATTACCCACTTGGATGCAAATGGATACCATTATACTTACCTATTTCACCTCGTTTTAATGGGGCTGTATCAAAACATATGGTTGACAAAATTGGTGCAATAATTAAATAGCACAACAAAGTCTTTCTGGTCATATTTTTTTATTTTATAAACCGTGAAAGGTTACAAACTATCCCAAGAACTGGGTAAAATCATTAAATCTATTAGGTCACGAATGAAAATTGTACACTGACAAATGGTAAAAATTAGCGAAATAATGAATATTCCACATATAGTGGATATGGTAATTAATACTTAGATTAACATGCATTAATGCATTTTCGTGACTCCGGAGTATATCTTACTTAATATAAATGCGAAAGTTTGAAGTAGGTATGTAGGTGTGGTTGTTACTTTTTCACACAAAACTACTGAATGAATGGGAGAAAACTTGATATAGAAGTTTGGTTTAAACAATTCGCAAAAAAAATACATATTTCAAATTGTCATCTTTCAACAGCAAGCTATGTGCATGAAAAATGAACTCCTCCACGCTCATTACATTGTATTTGCACATGAAGTCACTGAAAAAGAAACAAATTCGATCAACTCTGTAATCTAAGTAAAGATCGAAGAGAAGAGTTAATAGAGATACTATTGTCAGTTTAGAAATAATGTTGTAAAGGCAATCGCATAATCAGTTTGACCTGTAGTTGCCTCTCTTATCAACAAGCAGAATAATACTAATCGTTTTTTAAATACCTATTCGTAAAACGCAAAGTAGGAACAGATTCCTCTTAATATATTACATAACTTAAGGCTTCTCGTGTAGTCTTTCTTTTTCTCTCTGCAGCTAAAAATGACAGCAATTGAAGTCTAATGAGTTTATGGCGGGATTACACTAACGAGTCAAAAAGAATCCATCTACCTATCCGCTTTTTTCAACGTCAATCAACTGCGCTAGCCGGGTGAAGGGCACTGAACATTAGGAGTGTCAAATAGCAAAAAGGAAAAGCGTAGTAAACATGAGTTAATGATATAAAAATTAAAAGTAAAATGTATGCCTCGTCCTCAGAGATTCTCAATAATGATTTGGATTGTTGTAACAATGAGATGTTCTGTCTGCAATCACCGATGACGCCTTACCCGTTTTATCCATACGCTCATGAGTTCTCCCAACCTTTTGTAGGATGTACGCTGTGTGGACGCCTCGTAAGTTTAAATTCTACAGTTAGTTCGTGCAAGCTTCCTTTTTAATTCATACATTAAATATTATAATTTTGTAGAAAAATAAATGGAAAAAAAAGCAACAGAAAGCGGAAGAAGATAAAAAACGGCAATCTTTTAAAATCGCTTATGATTTTTACAAAAAGGTAAACATTATTAACTACACACCTATGTTTTTTCATCTTGCTTAAATTAAATTTATAAATACAGAACACTCAGGAAAAGTTTTCTTCAGTCAGCAAAACAACACCTCCTAACAAACTGCAAAATTTAATTTAAATTTATGGGTGAAAAGTTATAAAATAAATTACTCATAATCAAAAATTTAATGGCAGCCAGATCAAAAATATTTGTTTATAGGATCGGCAAATGCAACAGGAGGCAGGGATTTTGCCTCGTGAAGACGAAAAAGAGAACTTTTCACATTGGTTGGGAAAAAAATATAATGAATATTTAGGAGAACTAGAATCGAACAATTCACCATCAAGCAAGGACACTGAAGTTGTTCCTCAAAAAGATCACAGTGAAGAGAGAAGGTGGGTACCAAGTTATCCCCAAGTATTCCCTTCGTAGCCTTTCACCAGAATTTATTTGCCATTTCTTATGTTCTAGCGACAACTAAGCGCGTTTAATGCATTTAATTCATAAAACATCTTATCTTATAATTTGATTTAGTTTCTGAGAAGTTAACCTAGTCATCCCTTACATTTCCTTTTATTTGTAGAGTCGAGCAATCTTACACTCCAGACAATATTGAAACAGACGAAACATATCCCTCCACTTCGCCAAAAAGAACAAGACACAGTGAAGATCAATATGTAATAACTATCTTAGGCTGTCTTTTAACAAACAAACAAGTACATAAATAAACTATTCCTTACAATTTTCAGGAAGAGAACGAGGCATACGAGGTACCTTCTCAACCAGACCGTAAACATGGTGAGACTCAATTTGATGAACATTATCAGAGCAAGGTCAATTGAAAACCCTTTAAAATATTATATCGTATAAGTACAATATTTGGTAAAGATTTAATTATACGCAGGGTTTTCACCAAAATGGTATTCCACGAAGAAAACATATATTCGAACCAAGTGAACAAAGATTTGTTAAATACGTACCAACTGCAAAGGTGAGTGAAACAGTATTTCGATATTAAAAAACGGGCATAAAATGGGTATTATTATTGAAAGTTCTAATATTTTCATTATTAAATGTGAAACATTACATTTATATTAATAAAAAAACTAGCTTTCCGCCCTGCGGTTTTCCACGCAACTAAATGGTTTTTCCCGTGGTAATATCTTACGAAACCCTATTTTTTCCAAAATAAAATATAGTCTATGTTACTCGTGGATAATGTAGCTTTCGAATGGTGAAAGAATTTTTTTAATCGGTTTAGTAGTTTCGGAGCCTATTCATTTCAAACAAACAAACAAACAAAAAATCAAATCTTTCGGCTTTATAGTATAGACTAGTGTCATAGGAATTCTGTGAGAGAATTACAATTATTTTAGTCAATTGTAAATTATTTATAGGTTTCTTACCAAAAAAGTAGACAAAGGCAACCACCAAGTGAACCAAGAGATTCAAAATCGGTTAAAATCACATCAACAGCGAAGGTGAGCGAAAAGTATTTTAAAAAGGTAGGTACTTATCACTTTTAATTGTCCTATCATCGACACCTATCTTAAACATAAAACATCTTGTGAAGTTTCGCTGTGACAAAGCTTATTTATATGTTTCATAAGTTAGTGTCCTTTGTATGTGAACTAGTAGGTAAGTAGGTATTACGAGGAAACCTTTGCTCAAATGGCTTTTCAGAACCAAAATTACTGAACTCATTTTCTTTTTAATCCTTACAAAGCTACATTATCAAGAAGAAACATGGTCTTCATTAGATTTTAGAAAAATATTACATAATATGAAAAAAATAAAAAACACAAAAGCTAATAGATGGATGAATACTATCCCTTCAAAAACATAAATGTGAAATGAGTACTATAAGAAGTACCTACTTTAAAAATAACTTTTTAATAGGTACTTTAAAAAATAAATCTGCTAAATTAAGTACCTACCAATCTCTAATCAACAAGCCACAACAACGTATTTCATACATAAATTAGAAGTTCCCAAACTCAGAACATACTTACACACGTTTTGTCATTTTTACAAAATGCCGTGGTCACGGGTAGACTTGTCTATGAGTTTAATTTCAAGTAATAATGATCGCGTAAATCTAAGAAGTTACATTATCATAAGTATATTACGAAAAGTCTCAAAATGTAGATTGTAAATTGCATATCGATTTTTCATAAGCCGGACCACAAACAACAAAACGAAAACATCCCTTGGAGTTTTGTACCAGACTCCATCAACGATATTGCTAAAATAGTTAAGGGACGTTACGAAGAAGTCTTTAACCATCGCCTTCCTGCATCAATACACGAGGTTCCAGAATCACAAGAAAAACTTTTTTCATCAAGCCAAAAACTAAATAAAAATAAGAGACGCACCCATTCAGGAAAAAAGGTAAAAAAGTGCTGTCCATCTCGTTGTCCGGGCAAGAAAAAAAGAATGTCTAAGGTAAGTAGTTACAAAATGATTGTTTTCTATATCTATACTATCTATTTTATTGTTTGTTTGTTTGAATGGAATAGGCTCTGAAACTAATAGAAATTTGAAGTTAACACACAGGCAAAGCTGCAGGCGAATTTCAACACTTTTCAAAATATTTACCGCTGAAAATTGCTGCTATTCTTATTCATAGGGCAATTAAGCAGCAAAATTGTAATAATATATATTTTCCTTTCACCTTCTTGGTTAAATAATCACAGAACTTGTTAACTAATATTAAAAACAATTATTGTTTTTTGCAAAGCAATCACTTCGTGGTTCTTCAGTATCTAGTGGCGAGTTTTCACAATCGGTAAGATTTATAAATGTCCGGTAAAAGATTTTAACCGTTTTAACAGAAATAGTTATCTGATGTAATAGTTACTTATGCACTGTTTTCAAACAGACAAAGCGGTCAAATGGGGCATCAAACACAAACATTTCAATAACCAAACTAAGTAATTGGTCAAAAAATAACATTTATAGGAGAGTAAGTTACATTTTTACGTTTAACAATGCAATATTTTTTTTACTGTAACTTGGATCTGGCATCATCATTTTCTGAGTTATCCATTGTTTAATAAGTAGACTGATAAACGTAAGGTGCCCCATTTTGATTGGTCTGTAAGCTTAAAATTTGATAAGCCACTGCTCAATTAATTTAAGAATTACATTTTTACATTAATGTTATTAATTAATGAAGACGGGAAGTTATTTTCAGAGACCGACAAAAAATAAATGCAAGTGTCCACCTTGTCGAAACAAAAAATATTCTAGTAATAGATATTTCCTATCAAAATCTGCTGGTATTCGTCCAAAATCTGGTCTTAACAGTGACTACAATTTAATGGAAAAGGTAAAAACCGTAAAAGTTCACAAAATTCCGATAAATACTTAAATAAAATATTAAAAGAAGTACAATCAAAAGTATTTTTACAGCAATTTTCTGGGGTCTTTGAGTCCAAAGAAGTGAGGCAAGCCAACATAAACAATACTCCTTCTAATAACAGCATGAAATCGGTAAGTACGTAAAAATGTTTAGGAAAAGTAACTGATTCCTATCAGGTTATTCCTCTATTTTTAAAAAGTTTTTGGCCTATCGTTTTACGATTGATCGTTGATTTTGTAGAGATTAGATTTTTTTTACTATTTCCAGCTTTCGTCGAGTCGGAGAGCATTATCACGTTCAAGAACTACTGTACCAAGGGGCCTGGGAGAAGGAAGAATTTATCCTCCAGTGCATTCGTGCATTTTCAGAGACACAATAAGCATCGATTCGAATTGTTCATGTCCAGCGAGTGACGAAAAAAGGTTTTCATCTGGCTCTAGAATTAATTCCAGTCAAATATCTTCAAAGACTGTAGTGCCTAGTACAAAAACGGCACAAACTAGTGATAGTTTCTATAAGAAGGTAACAACTCCCTGTAAAATGTATTGCGTACGTAATGCGATGATATTAAATGTTGCTTTGTTATTGCAGCCTACGTATAACTTCAATGAAAAGGAGTGGACGCCTGAAGGTAGTTCCTTAAAAGCACAGGTAACTGCAGAGGAATCATTAAAATATTTGTTTAGCCATTCGGGTCCTATTGTTGCGCTAAGGCCTCTCTTATCCACCACTGTTTTTTTTTCTTCCATCTTGGGCGTTGGCACGGTTTTGCGCATTCCTCCACCGTTGTCTGTCTTGAGTAAATTGAGTCCAGTCTTTCTATCTGTCGAATTCGACCACGATTTTGTTTTGAAACACGATCTGCCAGCCTGGACCGCTGAGCTTCAAACAAAGACCAATTCTGTGCGCCGTATGTTAAGACGGAGAGAATACACACTTCCATAAGTCTTAAGTTAAGGAAAATCTCCCTTCATAAAAGGTTTCAAAGACCAAGAGCTCTTCCAGACGTTCATCTTGCAATTTCTTGGTCCTTGCTTGAAAAAAGACTAATTGGCCCAAATATACGAACTTCGGGAGATATGCAATGTCTTCCCCGACAATATGCACATATTGACAATTTGTTGAAATTTTTTAGTCTGGAATCAGGCCTGAATCGCCCGATAATCCACGAAGAATACCAGTTTTTGATGGTGAGCAATACAATGAAACGTACTCAGGGGGTGCACCTATAAATTCTAAAAACTTAGATGCAAGAGGAAACCTAGACCCAATGGTAAAAAATATTTTAATAGCTAAATATAATCCAGCTATTATAGCCTATATATATAGGACAGGTATTGCTGAATGTTTCTTTTAAGTCTTTTAAAAAATGTTTCCCAAATAATATGACCACAGTAAAAGGATAGGTAAGGTAATCCTGAATTTTCTACATGAGTTTAGGCTAGCATTCTCAATTTGATTTTATTGATAAACGTTCTCTAAGGTCTTCTTTCAATTGTATGGCATAACTTTAACGATCATATTCCAATTTTTTTTAGTCGGGAATCAGGAACGCACCACTTGATGATCCACGTCGAACACCAGTTTCTGATAAAGAGCAATATAATGAAACTTATGCAGGAGGTGCACCTATAAAATCTAAAAACCTTCATGCAAGAGGAAACCTACCCCCAACGGTAAAAAATAATTTAATAGCTAAAATACAGTCCAGCTGTTGTTGCCTATTTATCTGCCAGCGTCATAGAAAATAACGAATGTTCCCTTTAAGTCGTTTAAAAGATGTTTTCCAAATAGTGTGATCAAAGTCAAAGGATAGTAAGATAAGTCTACGATAAGACAATCACAATTTTTTTCCAAGAGTTTGGACAAGCATTTTCAATTTGATTTTATTAATAAACTAAGGTCTACTTTCAATTGTATGGCATTACTTTATCAATCATGTTAAATATTTTTTAGTCGGGAATCAGCAACGAAACACTTGATGATCCACGTAGAACACCAGTTTTTGATGAAGAGCAATACAATGAAACTTATTCAGGGGGTGCACCTAAAAATTCTAAAAACTTAGATGCAAGAGGAAACCTAGACCCAGTGGTAAAAAAATATTTTAATATCTAATATATAATCCAATTAATGTAGCCTATTTATCTACCATCGACAAAAATAATGTTTTACTGGTAGGAAATGTATTTGCCGAATGTTCTTTTTAGTCATTTAAAAAAATGTTTTCCAAATAATATGACCAGGGTCACAGGATAGGAAAGACAGTCCCGAATTGTGTACAAGAATTTAGACTATCATTCTCAATTTGATTTTATTCATAAACGTTCTCTAAGGTCTCATTAATATTCCAATTTTTTTAGTCGGGAATCGGGAACGTTACACTTGATGATCCACGTAGAACACCAGTTTTTGATGAAGAGCAATACAATGAAACTTATTCAGGAGGTGCACCTATAAAATCTAAAAACCTTGATGCAAGAGAAAACCTACCCCCAAAGGTAAAAAAATATTTTAATAGCTAAAATACAGGTTAGCTATTATTGCCTATTTATCTGCCAGCGTCATAGAAAATGCGAGCATTGGGCATAGAGTTTGCCGAATGTTCTCTTTAAGTCGTTTAAAAGATGTTTTCCAAATTGTGTGATCATAGTCAAAGGATAGTAAGATAAGTCTACGATAAGACAATCACAAACTTTCTACAAGAGTTTTGACAAGCATTTTCAATTTGATTTTATTAATAAACTAAGGTCTACTTTCAATTGTATGGAATTACTTTATCAATCATGTTAAATATTTTTTAGTCTGAAATCAGCAACGAAACACTTGATGATCCACGTAGAACACCAGTTTTTGATGAAGAGCAATATAATGAAACGTATTCAGGAGGTGCACCTATAAAATCTAAAAACCTTGATGGAAGAGGAAACCAAGTGCAGTTGGTAAATTTATTGAAGATAATTTATAAATAAGTCACCAGATTTTTAACAGCAGCTTGCCATGGTTAAACTTTACAGGGATATTTTACCAATTCTCGTTATGTAGTATAAAAAGAAAAAAATGCGTTATTGTGGCTTGATGAGATAATATCGACGGTGGAAATTTCTTAAGCGACATAGAGGTAATTTTACAGGAGAGCAAAAAGAAGTTTGTAATTTCGGGAAATCGAGGATAAAAAAATAACTATTTATTCGATTTACTTTATTCCAAAAAAAAATTAATGCTATTAATACCTTTTATTATCTTCTTTCAATAGTTGGAGCTAATTTTGTGTAATTACCGAGTTAATGTCGCTTAGTAAAATTTTAACAAAAATGACAAACCGTAAAAAATTACTAACCGACCACACAACAAATATTCAAGTGCAGGAAATAAGTCTTAAATACATTTGATTGTATTTTTTCAGTCTGGAAAATAGTCATAAACCAAAATTCAATGAAATTATGTTTCTAAATAAATTTACTTAAATGCATTCAAATAAACTGTTGACTCCAGGATAAAATACTTCTACGTCTCTTGTTTTAGCAATAATGACATTGTTTGAATAAATTAAACGATATAATATTATAAAAAAGGCAATAACAAATGTTTTATTTAATTAAAGAAATATATCATAATTTTAATGTTTTTCTATTTATTAAATTTTATAAAAAAAACAATAAGAACACAGTTCAGGAACACAAAGAAACTTGCTTTATCGTAATCAGACTCTAAACATTAAATAATCTAACATGATGAGTAAATATCATGAATTATCATGTTAACACTAGATTCATAAACATTCGTCTCCCAGACCGCACAAAACGCATTTTTGTTTCTTTTTTCTCCATTAAAAGAGATAGAAAGTTGATCTTTTCAGTACCTTCCTGGCTTGTTCGACCTAAAATATTGCAATTGCAACTGTTTCAAAAATATTAATAATTAACGATTTATAAACCTTTAGTCGTCTGAGAGACGAATGTTTATGAATAGCGTAACTATTGACGTGATCGGGCGTTATTTTTGAAACAGTTTTTTTAAGAGTTCTTGGTTTTAAAACTAGAAGTAAGTATGAGATATTATAAAATAGGTCTCTACAAGGTAATATCTATAAATATATTTTTTAATTACGTGTATAATAATTCAAATTGGCTTATTATGAGATATCAGAATGGAAGATCGCAAATTGTGAATTATTTGATTCGTTTATCAAATTTTGCCTATAATTATTTTATCTTTTTTTATAAAATTACGTACTTTAGTAAAATCGAGAATCATGTGATGTTAGAAGATGCGGTCTCAGTAGATTCTTACTATGAACCATGGTAACGTAAAGGGCGCAAAATGAAAAAATTGAAGACATGCCTAAAATAGATTAAATGCCTTTTATTATATAGTCTGATCTTCTTGAAACCCAAAAAAACCTTTAATGATTATATTAATTACTAAAAATGTCGCATTACAAGGTTTCAGTACAAGCTATGAAAAAAAAATGTTATATCGCACGTCGCGGCCGTTTTTTTTATTCCCTATTTCTTAATATATTTTTTTAATTCATTATTTATTTTTATGTTAACCAATAAACCATATAAAATAATGTCATACTTATTTTCTTTATTTTAATAATATTTTCTTCATAAATCCATCACTTAAGTACAGTCGTCTGTGAGACGAATGTCTATGAATAATGTTCCTCTTAGGTATGGTTATGAATCTAGGGTTAAGGTCATGTTTTACCAAGCGACATACTACCATATTGAATTTCTTGTAGGAGAAAATACTAAACGACATTTTTTCCATTGAGTGAGAATTGGTAGTTATTGACTAAGCGCCAAATTGCAATTACTCAGGGTTTGGTAAAAATATCTTAGTGCGTTTTTTTATTTTTTTGTGTCCGGATAAAATTTACTAAACGCCAAAGTACTAAAAATAAAAATCAAGTGAAATTAACTAAGTACAAATTCTTATTTTGAAAAATTGTCTAAGTAACATTTTTCATAAAAAGGTCAAAAAGTTGTCGTTTAGTCGCCGAAAACACAAAAAAAACACCAAAAATTGAAATATCTAAGCGACATCAAAAGTCAAAGATGCAGTTTTTTTTTCTGAATCGTTTGATGTATATAACTCAATTTCGCCAAAAGTGTCGCTTAGGTAATTTTGCCTTTCCACCGTCGATATATATGTAGGTGGGTAGGATATAATATTAGAAATTGTTTTAGTGGACCATACTTAGTAATAACGTTAATCGAACTATGTATTTAGTAACATAGTTTTCTCCTGCT
Organism: Emmelina monodactyla; assembly: GCA_916618145.1. Lineage (NCBI taxonomy): Eukaryota > Metazoa > Arthropoda > Insecta > Lepidoptera > Pterophoridae > Emmelina > Emmelina monodactyla. The sequence continues at coordinate 3,800,326 of OU745304.1, read as the reverse complement.
TGTTTTATAAAAAAATACAAGTGCTCTTGCAGTTTCAGTGTTAATTGGTCTCTGGTTCTCTTTTTCAGTATAAAAAACACAATAGGTACACGGACAATCTTATTTCTAATTTAATCATTGTAATAACTTTTAGTCCAATGTCCCTCAAATCAAAAAACGTGGATCAATACAAATACCAGCGCCGGAATATCACAGGTATATGCCGAGAGATGGTGAGCAATATGTAGGCAGAGCGCCGACGAGTTCCAGAAACGATGAAAGCGCCGCTTACTACTCGCCGATAGTAAGTAAAAGCTAATAGAATAATTTCACTTAAAGCTTACAATTTCGGCCAGAAAACTTACGAAGCTGGCCTATCAGGGAATGGAAACAGCAAAGGCTAGGAAGAAGAACTTAGTGACCTATTTTCTCAACGTAGCATAGTGGTATATTTTAATCTGATATGAGGTTGAGCAAAATTTTTTAATTGCACCAATTAGAACTAGAAACTACTAGCAGCTTACCTGCTAGTAGTTTCAAACTGCTAATCGAAAGTGAAAGTGGACTTTTAAGCAGTTGAAAGCGCACAGCTGAACAGAATACAGCTGTGTCGTGGGTTGTTAAAATGGATTAATAGTCAGCTAAGAAGAAATATCTACAAGACACTTATTACTTACAATTTTCATACGTTTATAGTTAACTAAATTTCTTATTTCAAATATTTTTTTAGTACATTCCCGTGTCTGAAGATCGCCGATATATATCGAGAGATGCTGAACAATATCTTGGAAGTACTAGAAACGTTGGAACAGATGCAAGCAATTACTACCAACCAATGGTAAGTGAACACTATTATATTATTTACTAATTTTTGAAGTGCACATCGTTGGCACCGAAAACATATTCCTGGGAAGATAAAGAGTGGGATGGACAAGAAGAAGAACATGCTAATGACATAATTCCTGAACTAAGTATTTTCTTCTATTAAACGATTCATTTCCAGTTTCATCTTTGTTTTATTTTTTAGCCTCATGTCTCTCACATCGAAGAACTTGGAGCAAGACCGCAAAGACCAGCTTCTAAAGATCACAGATACATGCGAAGAGATGGTGTGCAATATGAAGAAAGAATACCTATGAGTACTAGAAATGTCGGAACCGTTGCAAGTAACAGCTACCTACCAATAGTAAGTTGAAGCTAATGGAATAAAAAAAATATAAAGAGTACCAGCATCGATACTAAATAATTTGTTGTAAACTGCTACACGTTGTCATATACAGGGTCTGTCGTAATGAATGGATAACCCGTTACCTACAGTTGATCCGGATGTGAGGCTATAAGAAAATGGTGTCTTCTTGCCTGGGTTGTCAACCATAAGAAAATGGCGTAGACTTTTAAACTTTTTTATAAATTTCGCTATTTTTTTCATTTATTCCGTTGCCATTTCTTCAAATTTTGATGTATTTGTATAATTCTTTTAGTATTATACTGCTGAAGACGTGTATTATGTAATTTAAATACAATTGTAGGTGTTATTCACGTTGAACATTATCAAAATACTCATTTTAAGAAAAACATTTCCAATTTTTTTTCTTTATGTCAACTTTTGATCATCTCCTGTGGAAAAAAAAAGTATGACGTTATAGCTGCCCATGATCTCAATAAATTGTCTAGTATGTGTAGATTCTAAAAAGGTATAACGATGTGTACTTTACAAGCAACATTAAGTTACAGGAGCGAGAACACTAATCAAGGTCGGAATTTTTATTTTTCATGTTATGTTACAAATGGTTGTAAAACTTCGTCATAATGATTTTATTCTATCAAGATACTTTGCACAAACACTATCGGGCCACTAATAGGATATTCAGAAGAAAACCCGGTTGTTTTTGGGAAAAAAATAACATTACTTCACGATAATAATGTAATGAAAATGTACAAATGAAAATTGTTGTGCTCTAATAGTTACATGCGACAAACATGTTGCGACAAGTTTATTCGAAATTCAAACGGATTTTAAAAATCGAACAAGACCGCTTTACAAAGAAAAGGGTACTCATCACATCAGTGTGATTTTGACCATCGCATGTCCTTTTGTTCACATTGGCCCCGATTCTGAAAACACTTTCTAAACTAAACTAAAACTATCGCTGTCACTTACACATCAATAAGACAGAGACAGGTTATCATTTTAGTCCTGTCAAACTAAAATGTACGTGCAATATGCCACGGCGAAGGCAATTTTAGGCTAGTCCTCAGCGCATTTCGTTCAATTTCACAATGATGTGGACTAAATTTAGTGAGACCAATGTACCTGTCTTGTTCTAATACGAAGCATGAGAAAGTGACAGCGATATTTTTAATTTAGTTTTAGAGAGTGTTTTGAGAATCGGGGCCACTATTTTCGTCAATTTGTTACTGCTTTCTAATAATTGACTAGGATTTTCCTTGTGATTTGGACTTGATAACGTGGTGATACTGATGACTTTGCTCACATTTACGGACATTGTGTTGTGCTATCGATTGAACTTGTTGTTTTGGAAAAGTTTTTGTGTAGTTTGTGTATCATGCCGCAACAGTACACGCCGGCCGAATACGCGAACATGCATTACATTTACGGTGTATGTAATAGCAGCACCAATAGAGCTGCTAGTGTTTATCATGTAAGATATCCAAATGTGCGACATCCTGATTACCGTGTGTTCATTAGAGTGCACAATGCATTAATGGAAGGACGATTTCCTTGTAATTTTTTCCACTTTTCTTCGTAATGCGGTCTTTGTTCGATTTTTAAAATCCGTTTCAATTTCGAATAAACTTGTCGCAACATGTTTGTCGCATGTAACTATTAGAGCACAACAGTTTTCATTTTTACATTTTCATTACATTATTATCGTGGAGTAATGTTATTTTTTTCCCAAAAACAACCGGGTTTTCTTCTGAATATCCTATTAGTGGCCCGATAGTGTTTATGCAAAGTATCTTGATAGAATAAAATCATTATGACGAAGTTTTACAACCATTTATAACATAACATGAAAAATAAAAATTCCGACCTTGATTAGTGTTCTCGCTCCTGTAACTTATTGTTGCTTGTAAAGTACACATCGTTATACCTTTTTAGAATCTACACATACTAGACAATTTATTGAGATCATGGGCAGCTATAACGTCATACTTTTTTTTTCCACAGGAGATGATCAAAAGTTGACATAAAGAAAAAAAATTGGAAATGTTTTTCTTAAAATGAGTATTTTGATAATGTTCAACTTGAATAGCACCTACAATTGTATTTAAATTACATAATACACGTCTTCAGCAGTATAATACTAAAATAATTATACAAATACATCAAAATTTGAAGAAATGGCAATGGAATAAATGAAAAAAATAGCGAAATTTATAAAAAAGTTTAAAAGTCTACGCCATTTTCTTATGGTTGACAACCCAGGCAAGAAGACACCATTTTCTTATAGCCTCACATCCGGATCAACTGTAGGTAACAGGTTATCCATTCATTACGACAGACCCTGTATGTATATGCTTGTTTAAAGTAACCTAAGTTATCCCGGCCACCTTGTTTCAAAATTTTTCGTCATCTTAATAATAAGCTTGTATATTCTAATGTATGTTTTTGTTGGAAAGTCGATGGATAATTTGTATAAAGTAACTAGGATGGATAAGATATGGAATGAGTATGTCAGAGGAAGTTTGAAAGTAGCGCCAGTGATTTGAGGAGTGATAGGTTAGCATGGTATGAATATGTTATAAGGAGGGATGAAGAAAATAAAGCAAGAAGAATGTTAGGAATAAATGTGAATGAATGGAAAAGTAGAGGAGACCAAAGAAGTGATGGATGGACTGTACATCAGACGATATGCCTAGGATAACGCCGATATAGAGAAATGGAAGGAAGAAACTAAAAAGAGATAAGGGAGAGATGGTGATGTTAGGATGTAGTATGTAGAGACTATGAACCTTCTTGCGGAAACTTTGTCGAGTAAAGTTATATCAATGAATTACCAAAAATTAACTTCTTACTTTGTTATGCTTTTATAGTCCCAAACAGAGATGGATGCACGAGGATCAAGACAGGAAATACCAGCACATAATGGTCAAAGAGTTGTTACAAGAGGCGATCAATATTACGGAAAAACACCAACATACAAAGACGTTGCTTCCGTTGCAAGTAACAATTACCTACCTTTGGTGAGTTGATGAGTATAACAGTATACTATTTCCTAAAATTAACGTACCTAAGAAAAGAGTGGTTGGTATAACTTAGATCTAAGTATCAACTACCAAATCTCTAGAAAAAATCAAAAATATTTACTTTATGTTAGGCACTATAGAAGTGTTGCCATTAAGCTATTTTTGATGCACTTATCAGAACAGAAAGGTATACAGTTCAAGTAACTGTTTTAAAAGTTTTCTTGCTATAAATTTTCTCTCACTGTCGGATTACTTTCAGTATGGAGGAATGTCTAATTTATATCAATACGACCCATTATGTGATTGTCCTCCTATAACTAAAATAAAAAGTACCACTGTTGTACCACCACCGGGGACTTCAAGAACTACAATTCATGCCAGTAGTATGGAAGAATATTATAATATAGTAGGTTTGATGATGCAAAATTATGTTGATAGTGAAATTACTATACAACTATATTCTTTTTTTATACCATTTTTAGGTTGATGCTATAAAATCAAGAAGCCAAATGATGAAGAGTTTACAGAGCTTAGACCCTAGGTCTAACACGACACTAACACAAGATGGTTATACGAAAAGTTATGACGCCAACAAGCCTGTTGGAACGGTATTTATATAGCCCTAGAAAAACAATTTTGATATACTCAATGCTAATTAAAAAAAATGTACAGATATTAATACAAATATATTTCAGAGTGGTGTGTGGGTAGATGCACGTGGATTATTACATCAAATGCCAACATTTGAACAACGCAATTATATTCACGAAGGCAACATAAAACATTTAAACAGAGTACCAACAAACTATAAAAATATTGACAATTTTGCCCATAAGTCCCATCCACCAACAGTAAGTTTATATAATAAAAATTATACAGAACCACATTGATTGAAAAATAAAATAATATAGAGACTAAAGAAAGTCCATAAACTATTTTTATTGACGTTGAAAAAATCTTATAACATTAAGTTAATAAATTATGTTCCCAAATTTCAAATATTGTAAAACAATTTAAGGCCAACTCGAGTATTGATGAACGTAGTTCAAGACTTCAAATACCAGCATTTGATGAACGTAAGCGCATGTCGAGAGATCGAGAAAACTTTTTAGAGCGACCACCAACTAGCTTTAAGTACGTCACACCCGTTTCAACTTATAACAAACTTCCAATGGTAAGTTGGTAAGAATAGATTATATGATGCAAAAATAACAAAAAGCAAATTAGTTGCCTAGCTATTGAATTCCATGCCTCACTTGAATTTACTATAGATCAGACTTGGTTTTAATGTAAACTTGTGGCCGCCCGCAACTCCGTTCGCGTTGAAGTCGGTTTCCCGTGGGAATGAGATGTTTTCCCGCAGTGAAAAGTACCCTAGTGTTATTCTGATGTATAACCAATATTACTGCAAAATTTCATCCAAATCCGTCCAGCAGTTTTTACGTGAAAGAGTAACAAACATCCATCCTCACAAACTTTCGCATTTATAATATTAGTAGGATTAATCGTGGTGTAGCATCCACACTCCACTTCGTCCAAAGTGACGGATAACATCTTCTGCTTAATACTATTTTTTAATATATATGTTTAAGCATTCAGTTAGGTAAAATGCCAAATTACCTGTGATAAAATTGAATCCATTTACTTCTGAAAAAAAACCTTTTTTTATTTGCATGTTATAATTATTCCATTAATATACGTTTTTTGTCATAAGGCATCGGATCATAAACGACTTTCTGGCTCAAGAAGTGTTGAGTCTGCAGTGTCGGGCGGAGTGAAAATACATCCACAACAGCTATACAAGAAACATAGTACTGATATTACTGCCAACAGTCGCCACTCGATTAATTATGACAAGGCACGAGGAGGACCGAGAAGATCGATTGAAACAACATTTTCACCAAAATCTGAAAACACTGAAGCATCTTACAAAAGACCTTTGTCTAGCACCGAAACTGCGAACAGTCGACACCCCGTTAACAATTATAATAAGACACCAGGTGGACAAAGAAAGTCGAATGATACAACATTTTCACCAACTACTGAAAACAGTGGAGCCTCTTACAAAGGACCTTTGTCTAGCACCGAAACTGCCAACAGTCGACACCCCATTAACAATTATGATAAGACACCAAGTGGACCGAGAAAGTCGATTGATACAACATTTTCACCAACAACTGAAAGCAGTGGAACCTCTCAAAAAGAACCCTTGTCTAGCACCAGAACTGCCAACGGTCGACACCCCGTTAACAATTATGATAAGACACCAGATGGACCAAGAAAGTCGATTGATACAACATTTTTACCAACAACTGAAAACAGTGGAGCCTCTTACAAAGGACTTTTGTCTAGCACCAGAACTGCCAACGGTCGACACCCCATTAACAATTATGATAATACACCAAGTGGACCGAGAAAGTCGATTGATACAAAATTTTCACCAATAACTGAAAGCAGTGGAACCTCTCAAAATGGACCTTTGTCTAGCACCAGAACTGCCAACGGTCGACACCCCATTAACAATTATGACAAGACACCAGGTGGACCGAGAAAGTCGATTGACACAACATTTTTACCAACAACTGGAAGCAGTGAAACCCCTTACAAAGGACCTTTGTCTAGCACCAGAACAGCACACACTAGTGACCATTTCGTCGGAAAGGTAACTCTGCCAATATTCTAAGGTTAACGTCTATGTAGACAAAATACATGTAAAAGCACTACTATTTATTGTTTATATTCTTAGGGAGGCACAAACCAAGGTCAACGTATTTCTTACAATCAGGTAAATGCCAAACCCCAGAGAACCATACGATCACAAACTAGTGCTGATGCAGCCACTAGTTATTCAGCTATCAATAAAGTAAGCAGCTTTATACATTAGTGTTTAAATAGTCTAGTTGAAGATTTTTTACTTAAGTCACGTAACACGTGTTTGATTAAGATTATTTTTAATTTCAATTAACACATCAATTATTTTATAAAAAAATCTTTCAGTCTCAGGATGAAGCAAGAATTTCATCTAGTTCTATACTAAAAACACCTCAAGCAAAAAAGAGGAAATCAGACTCTTCAAAAAACATTAACATCAGTGATGCGCCAACTGTGGAGAGAATGCCTTCGGGACATGACATCAAAAATTTGGGCGTTGATTCTTTATCTAATGTACTTCCAACGGTAAATGTCTAAAAACACGTATTACTATTTTAACCAGAAGATCATTTTTTTCTACACTTTGGTAATTTAACAATTACGAAGTAGGATTCTGATGCTCGTTACTCAGCGCCCGCCCGGCGACTAGAAGGACTCAAAAATTGTTATACTATCATACTCAAATTTTCTATTTAAATAAATAGTTAATTGAAATTTACGGCACGAATTGAGGGGGACGATTAAAAGCTGCGTATCACCACATTTAATAACTCCAGCGTTTACCTTGACGTAAGATTATGAGTAGGTTTTTAGAATAATATAAATCTATCATTATCATCATAAGTAAAGGCTTACTGGAATTATGTTGTACCTTTCAGAAAACTACGATAAAAGTAGAACGAGAAAAGACAGATCAAGTAATAAAGAAGTCATGGTCCAGTGCCTCTCCATCCATTGCGTCAGGGACCCACACTGAAACTAGCTCTATTAACAGTGTCAAAATAACTGAAACGGTTACTAATATTTGTGCATTATTAGTAGTAGTAATTTGAGTTTCACCTAAGCAAAACAACAACGTTTTTTTCCAGAAATATTATGAATCAAATCCCGTTGCTGATGCTTCTCGCAAACCACCATCATTCGAACAAAAGAAAACTATTTTAAATGTCGAAACATCTTTTTCGGATCCTCTATCATGTCATAATATTGTTCAAGCAGTAAGTAGAATTTTAATGAATTACGATTGTATTGTAAAAAAAACGTGTTATTTTTCAAATAAAGTGTAATGTCAATTTCAGACAGATAAAGCAAAAAAAACCGAAACTATTCAAAATCAAATATGGAGGAGAGCTGGAAACGATGAACTTATTTCAATAGATGACTCACAGTTATCTACAGATGCCAATATGAATGCAAACATGGGGAACTATGAAAAAATATCAAATAATGTAGCACGAAGACTACAACTTACAAAATCGAAAGCTAATATTATCTCCAAACGTAACCGTGATGAATTAATAAAGGCGTTGCAAAGTTGGTTGGAATGCCAAAACAACTTAGGGCCGCTTCTTTTAGCAGATCAAGAAGAACTCGACCCTGCCTGCGTTGAAACGAGTTTCAGTGGAACAGCTCAAACTTCTGATATAGCTTTTAACCTGGTAAATAAATATCCCTTAATTTATCCAACTAAGTAGATTTTCTCTATAGTTAGTTCTAATGGTTTCTTTTTCTAGAGCGATGTGATGAATGAGACTACTTTTATCAAAATAATTCAACGTCCAAAAGATTACAACAAATCTAAGAGAAGCAAACACGATGAGGCATAATTTTAAATTAGTTTTGCCTGTGAGTAATAAATTTATTTCTTTTCTGATAGCTTTCATTTTGACATAAACAATCACAATATTTTATTTTAGCAAACTTCGTTATCAGTTGTTATTTATTTGTCTTAAAATTATTTGCAGCAATAGTAACCAGTGAAGTTGTTGTTGTACCGGTCTAATGGAGAAGTTTTATAATGAGTGTTTTACTCAACAACAAGAGTTATGTACTTTGTTTCCTAATTCTTTCTATCCACCTTACATTCACCAACACGCTCATCCAATCATATGTCGCGCACACGCTGTGAGTATTCAGGATCTCTTTTTCTTTCTTTATTGATTTTAACAAAATCAATTTAAGAGTTGATTGAGTTATCATGAATTTTCTAGACACGACAGAAAGACAGTCCCCCAAAAAAGTCGGTACAGTCTGAGTCACATGAGCAGGAGAAAAGATCAAATTCTTCTTTTGCGAATGCGTACGAATGGTTCACAAAGGTAATTCCAAAAAAAAGAAATTATAACTATAGTAATTCATTTTTCATTTAATATTAGGGGCTTTCATACCTTTAAATAAGTACGTTTTGTGGTAATTTACAGGATAGATGGCCACATAAGGCTAATAAAAACCGGTCGCGACCACAACTGCAGGAACTAGAAGATGATGAAGCTCAGGCCTTCTTGCGCTGGCTCTGCAGCAAGTACAGTCAGTATCAAGAGGAAAATGATAGGAACAACGAAGAAACGCTTCCTCACAACCAATCTTCAGATGTCATACCTGTAAAGTACGTATAATATTGATGAGAACTGAGGAAGAATTGAAAGTGTTAAAAATAACATACATTATATTTCGTCATTTCATTCTCAGATATAAATTAATTTACTATGTAGTTCCCCTTTTCTTGCGCTAGCAACATCGCACGTTTAGATTTAAAGTAAAAAAAAAAAAAATGTTTATGCCGACATTGGTTTGAATTTAACGTTGGTATTTCACGTCATTCTTTTTTCGTGCGCTGCAACGAACGGACGTTTTACAAAATGCCGAAAAGAAACGCGAAGGAAAGGATAGAATCATATAAAAAGAAGATTAGAAGATTAGAACGAAAGGAATTTCGTAGAATAAGAACCTTGTCTTCATCGGATTCGGAAACAATATCAAGTAAGTGGTATTTTCTTAACCAACTAAGTGTTCAAAGTGTTCATTATTATACATACCTAACCTCTTTCCGGGAGGATGTCCGCGATGGCATCACGATGGTAATTACAGAGGCACATGGTAACCTAATGCAACTAAAACCGGGAGGTTACCCGCGATGGTAACACGAGGGTAATTTAAGATCAAACATGGGTTTTAGAAATTAAAATACCGTGTCACATTCTAAATTATATATTTATTATCAGGTCCGACCAATTTGGAGGTTATTCCTCCTGACCCAGTTCTGGAACCATCAGACGTATTGGCTTCTCAACAACCTGTTACCTCCCCGGCCCCTCCAGCACCGGAGGCCATTACAGAACCGCCGTTAGTCGAGCCCGTGTCCACAGAAGCCCCATCAACAACGCCTTCCGACCTAGACCCAAGTATATTGGCTGCTTTAGGAGAAGTGACCGATGATACCCCGGAGTTCGGTGATAAGATTCATGAAAGTCTGGCCAAAATATGGACACCGTTGTTGAAAAAAGGAATGACAAAGGATCAAAGGGAGGTACTTTTAAAAAATTACCTTATTCCTGAAAATTGCCCTCTTTTACAATCGCCGATCCTAAACCCTGAAATTCAGGCGGCTATTCCCGATTCAAGTAAATTTCGTGATAAGAAAATGTTGAGCACACAACAACAACTCGGTATTGGCATCACAGCCATCAACAGAGGTTTAAACTTACTCGTTAAAAACGAATGTACTGTAGATGCCATTGTAGTTATAAGTGTTAAGTAAAACTCACAGATAACTGTTTGTAAATATATTGTCCGATTTAAACACCACAGAAGTAGAAGGCACAAAGAGTTCACAAGCAAAATACACAGGTAAAGTCAGATGAAGGAAAGCAAGATGCCAGTAATTAACAAGATAAAAAGAAATGAGAAGAAAGCACAACAATATGATATGAGAAAGCGTAAAAGCGTTAAGTATGCGCGATAGCGAGCGACGTGCGCTCAGCGTCGGAGTAGGTTCTCGACTGGTGTGCGTGGTGCGCGCGCGGCTGCATGTTCGTACGATGCGCATGCGCAGCTAGCGATAACAAAAGGCTAGTGCGAGGGCAAAATGCATCGACCATCGATATAACATCGCGCATGAATAATAATTGTAAATATAGTAATAAATTAGATATTTAAATGTTGGTTAGATAAATAAATAGATAAGTGTCATAAATAGTTTGGGTTAATAAAATTAGAAATAATAAATTATTATTCTACATACACATAAATATAAATTATATATAAATTAAGTAGTGTAGGCTACACCACCCCCCTCCAGAGACCGTCATGGGCGATAAAAATCAGGGAACCTAACTCGCCGCCCAGAGCGTGTTGTATACTCCCTATTTACATCTGGTACAGGCTCGGTGCTAGGTTGATCGGCAAGCAGAAAAGCGGGCTTTACGCGATCTATCGACACCGTGACTTGTTTACCTTTCTGTAAGATTTTGAAAACTTTATCGTCCCTAGATAAAACTTTAAAGGGGCCAGAATATGCTGGTTGGAGAGAGCCACGTGATGCGTCTTCACGTAGGAAAACGTGATCACTTGTAGCCAGCTCCTTGAAAATAAAAGGTTTGGGCCTGCAGTGACGAGAAGCTGGTACAGGTCTAACCTTTTCAGCAATCTGTTTAAGCCGTGCCGAAAAATCTGTCATGTCTGTAGTGCCACCGTCAGCGGGCTCCAAGAATTCTCCTGGTAACCTCAAGGGCTCCCCGTAGACTAGTTCTGCGGAGGAGCTTTGTAAGTCTTCTTTAAAGGCTGTTCTTATGCCTAACAGTACCCAAGGCAGAGACTCTGTCCACCTGTCATTAGCATGACAGACAATGGCAGCTTTCAGTTGGCGGTGAAAGCGTTCGACCATGCCATTAGCCGCAGGGTGGTATGCAGTAGTCCGCTTATGTTCAAAACCGGCAATTTTGGACAGATGCTCGAAAAGCGCCGATTCAAATTGGCGGCCACGGTCGGTTGTTATACTCCTAGGACAACCAAACCGAGCAATCCACGTAGACAACAGTGCTTTAGCTACCGTTTCTGCGGTTATGTCTTCAATCGGTATTGCTTCAGGCCATCGAGTAAACCGGTCTACGGCAGTCAAGCAATACCGATATCCTTGCGAAAGTGGTAGCGGCCCCACAAGATCTATATGGATCTGTGTGAAGCGCACACGGGGCAAGGTGAAGGTGCCTAGGGGTGCCGTAACGTGGCGGTTGACCTTTGCTCTTTGACAAGGCAAACAAGTACGCGCCCACTCTCGGCAATCTTTCCTGACTCCGGGCCATACGAAACGTTCTGCGACAAGTCTCGCAGAAGCTGTAGCACCGGGGTGGCTCAGAGAGTGGAGGCTCTCAAACACCTGTCTCCGAAAATATTTTGGGACGAATGGCCTGGAAGTCGGCGTACTGACATCACAGTAAATTGGAATACGGCTTCCAGGAACATTCAGCTTCTCCAAACGAAGAGAGGAACCTTCGGCGAGAAGCTTTTGTAGCTCAGGGTCAGTAGCTTGGCCTTGAGCTAAAGTCTCAAAATTCACAGGCGCTCCCAATTCGTCAATTCGTGACAGGGTATCCGCTACAACATTATCCTTGCCGGATATATGGCGGATATCTGTTGTAAATTGAGATATATAATCGAGGTGCCTAAATTGTCTCGGCGAACAGTTTCGCTTGCGTTCATGGAACGCAAAGCTGATCGGCTTATGATCTGTGAAGACAACAAAGTGGCGGGCCTCGAGCATATGTCTAAAATATTTAATGCCTTCATATATGGCAAGCAACTCCCTATCGTAAGGTGAATATTTCACCTGGGATGGGCTAAGCTTACGTGAAAAAAATGCAAGCGGTTGCCATGCACCGTCTTTGTGTTGTTGGAGGACTGCACCGATTGCCTTATCGGAGGCATCAGTCACCAAGGCAAGTTGGGCGGTGCAATCAGGGTGTGCTAATAGAGCAGCATTAGCAAGGCTCTCCCTGCACGCGTTAAATGAGTTAAGAGTCTCACCTGTCAACTCGATGGGTTGCGATCCCTTAACAGCTCCGACTAACAAGGCGTGCAAGGGAGCTTGGATTTCAGCGGCTCTGGGAAGAAACCTCCTATAAAAATTGAGCATGCCTAGGAATGCCTTAAGCTGACGTACGGTTGCAGGAACAGGAAAGTCTTTTACGGCTTGAACCTTAGAGTCAAGTGGTCTTGAGCCCTCTTTGGATATGGAGTAGCCTAAGAAGGTTACCTCGGAGACTCCAAAGACGCACTTCTCGATGTTCACCTGCAGTCCGTAGTCTTTCAGCTTGGCAAAAATCTGGCGAAGATGTTGCTCGTGCTCCTGCTCATCCTTAGAAAAAACGAGAATGTCATCTAGGTAGCAATAAATAAAATCGAGGCCTCTGGTGACTTCATCCATGAAGCGCTGAAATGTTTGGCCGGCATTCCGAAGTCCGAATGTCATGAATGGAAATTCATAAAGACCGAAAGGAGTAGAGATTGCGGTCTTCGGAATGTCGGCCGGATGGACAGGTATCTGATTATATGCCTTTAACAAATCCAGCGTGCTGAAGATTTTGCATCCGACAAGGTTCTGGGCAAAATCATGAATGTGCTTGATTGGATATCTGTCAGGGATAGTACGGGCATTTAACGCGCGGTAATCGCCGCAAGGACGCCAACCATTGTCCCTCTTTGGCGCCAGATGTAGAGGCGACGCCCAGGGACTCTGCGATGGTCGAGCAGTACCACTAGTGAGCATTGAGTTGAACTCCTGTTTGGCGATCTTTAATTTATCAGGAGCTAACCTACGAGGGGTGCATGCAACTGGGGGGCCTGGAGTCGTGCGTATGTAATGGACAGTATTATGTGTGATGTTGCGATGTATACCAGTTGGTCGAGTAATATCCGGGAATTCGTTAAGAATGCTATGATAACGGGTTAATTCACCAGACGAGACCTTTACAGAGGCTATGTTAATACAACTAACTACTTTGGCTAAGGATGATACAGAGGTAGTACTATCAATCAAGCGTTTGTAACGACAATCAACAATAAGGTAGTAATAGTTTAAAAAATCAACACCAATAATTGGTTTGGTAATATCTGCTACTACAAATCGCCAACTAAATACTCTACGTAGTCCAAAGTCTAAATTTAAATACACATAACCATATGTTGATATACTAGACCCATTTGCAGCACACAAGTTGTAATCTGTCCGAGCACGACGATCACGAAGAAGGGACCGGGGGAAGACACACAGATCGCTTCCAGTGTCGATCAGGAACTGCACCTTCGACGCTCGGTCCGTGACAAACAGGCGACCAGGAGAAGTGTTAGGGCAGTCATCCGTCGCCATTAGCGACCGCCCGTCGCATTTCCCGATTTGTAGTCGCAGGGTGTTATACATCTGTTGGCCTTCTCTCCAAACTTGCTATGGTACCAGCAGAGTGGGAAATTGCGGTAATTAGAGTGCGACCGCTTAGATCTCGATGAAGATCTACGACGAGGCGATCTTGTAGACCTGCCATGGGCTCTACTGTTCCTACCCGGCGTCAAATTCTGGAGTTGTCTCCTCAGCTCTGAAACTTCCCTCGCGAGTGCATCCAAAGCAGAACCAGGGGCGGCTTGGCTAGTAGAGGCTACTACCGGTGTTGGTACAGCCAGTTCCTGTATGCGGTCAGCTAAATCTGCCAGGTCATCAATGGATGATGTTGCTGGTTGACCTGCAAGCACCGTCTGGATACCGTGGGTGAGACGACTGATCCAAATTGTCTTAAGAAAATCATCAGACACGTTCACTCCGGCGAGGCTCTTCATATGTCGAAGAAATTGAGAAGGCTTGCGATCGCCGAGCTCCTCATGCATCAAAAGTTGCTTGAGCTTCTTTTCCTTCGACGCCGTTAGTCGCTTAACAAGCTCATTCTTCAAGGTGAGGTATTTGTCACTGGCTGGAGGGTTGATAATAAGGTCCTTGACCTCCCTCGCATATTGATTCTCCAATTGACCAATGACAAAATTAAACTTGGTTGCGTCACTTGTTATTCCGGAAACGCTGAACTGTCCTTCAACTTGCGCAAACCAAATTTCTGGCTCTTCAGGCCAAAATGGGGGAAGCCTTGTCGATACTTTGAAAACATCGATATTTTTTATCGACTCTGTCCCATCACTATTTGGCGTGGCGTTACCACGTGTAGCTTCGAGTCCTTTGTCCATGGTTCAAAATAGGGGTCACCACTGTAGTTATAAGTGTTAAGTAAAACTCACAGATAACTGTTTGTAAATATATTGTCCGATTTAAACACCACAGAAGTAGAAGGCACAAAGAGTTCACAAGCAAAATACACAGGTAAAGTCAGATGAAGGAAAGCAAGATGCCAGTAATTAACAAGATAAAAAGAAATGAGAAGAAAGCACAACAATATGATATGAGAAAGCGTAAAAGCGTTAAGTATGCGCGATAGCGAGCGACGTGCGCTCAGCGTCGGAGTAGGTTCTCGACTGGTGTGCGTGGTGCGCGCGCGGCTGCATGTTCGTACGATGCGCATGCGCAGCTAGCGATAACAAAAGGCTAGTGCGAGGGCAAAATGCATCGACCATCGATATAACATCGCGCATGAATAATAATTGTAAATATAGTAATAAATTAGATATTTAAATGTTGGTTAGATAAATAAATAGATAAGTGTCATAAATAGTTTGGGTTAATAAAATTAGAAATAATAAATTATTATTCTACATACACATAAATATAAATTATATATAAATTAAGTAGTGTAGGCTACACCATTAAATACATAAGTGACGGTTGTCGAATCTTATCGGATTTACACTATCAGAATACCGAAACCAGAATAAAATTCATTGTCCCCGGCTTAGAAAAATCTTTCTTACATTTTATAGAAAAATCTGAACGAGACAGTACTTTATTTGGCAAAGATTTATCGGAGAAAATTAAATCTTCGCAGACCATTGTTAAGCAGGGTCAGCAAATAAAAAAGGTTATGACAGTACCACGAACACCGCTTCCATCTACATCGAATACAACACCAAGCAGTACTCGGATCTTCAACCAGGGAAACGGATCAGGACCTTCTCGCTATCAAGCGAACAGGGGGGGGGCGAGGAGGTTACAAACGGACGAGTCAACGACTACCCCAGCCGAACACGACAATCCAGCCTCGGACGAGCTTCAAGCCTCGTGCTCCGGCACGACGTTAACGCAGGTACATGCCGGTAGAATTAGTCTTTTTTATGATTGCTGGCGTAAAATAACCAATAATAAGACAATATTAACTTGGATTACAGAAGGTGTAGATATTCCATTTAATACAGATGTTTCACAATCATTTTTGCCAAACCAAACTTGGTCAGATTCAGAGAGATTCGATATGATGCTAGCCATTCAGAAATTATTAGAATTAGGGGCGATTAACATTTGTAATACAGTTGAAGGAGAATTCTTTTCTAAAATATTTTTAGCACCTAAACCTAACGGTGATAAACGATTCATATTAAACTTGAAAAATCTTAACCAATTTATTGATAAATCTCACTTCAAAATGGAAGATTACCGAACTGCTACCAAACTCATTTCCAGAAATAGTTTTTTAGCAACTATAGACTTAAAAGAAGCATATCTCCTAGTACCAATCAATGTGAAATTTAGAAAATTTTTACGATTTAAATTCCTTAACGAAAAAGCTGAAACTGTATGTTATGAGTTTAAAGCAATGCCTTATGGCCTTTCTATTGCTCCTCGTATTTTCACTAAATTAATGAAAGAGGTTATGACTTCTCTAAGACGCAAAGGATATAAATCGGTCATATATTTGGACGATATACTGTGTATAGGAGATAGTTATGAAAACTGCCTTAAAAACGTTAATGAAACCCTACACTTGCTATCTTGCTTAGGTTTCGTTGTTAACCATAAAAAAAAGTTGTTTAGTACCACAACAACAATGTAAATTCTTAGGATTCTTATTTAATACTAATTCTTTAGAATTATTACTACCTAACGATAAACGCGATCATATTGCACAGTTGGTAAAAAAGTTTTCTAAACTACCCACCTGTACCATTAGAGAATTCTCTCATTTGATAGGAGTATTGACAGCTGCTTGCCCAGCAGTCAAATACGGCTGGTTATACACCAAAACTTTAGAGAGACAAAAATATCTTTTATTACGAAAATTTGGCGATTATAACACAAAAATCGATCTATCAAAAAACAAATGTATTTTAAATGATTTGAATTGGTGGGCAAATAAGATAAATGATTGTAGTAATTTTATGAAAATTCCTGATTTTACTTTAGAAATATTTTCCGATGCCTCAAGAACCGGTTGGGGTGCCTTTTGCGATAACAATCGGGCACACGGTTCCTGGAAAGATAGCGAACAGATTTATCATATAAATTATTTAGAATTAATGGCGGTGTTTCTAGGTTTAAAAACTTTTGCCAAAAATCAATCCAACTGTGCGATATTATTGCGTATAGATAATAAAACAGCCTTAAGCTATATTAACAGGATGGGGGGGGTACAATACCCTCATCTTAACAACCTTGCTAAAGAAATATGGCAATGGTGCGAGAACCGAAATATATGGTTAATTGCTTCTTATATAAATTCCAAAGATAATTTTGAAGCCGATGTAGAATCTAGAAAAATAAATCCAGACGTTGAATGGAGTTTATCAAATGATGCTTTTAAGATTATTATTGAGAAGTTGGGCGACCCAGAAATCGATTTGTTCGCTTCTCGCACCAACGCCAAAACAAATATATATGTATCATGGTACCCTGACCCTGATGCATCTTTTATTGATGCATTTACCATTAGCTGGAAAAACAAGTACTTTTATGCTTTTCCACCCTTTTGCCTAATTCTCAAATGTTTACAAAAAGTAGTTGATGACGAAGCGTGTGGTATATTGGTATTTCCATGGTGGCCATCGCAACCATGGTTTCCTTTAATATTTGATTTAATATCCTCTGATATAATATATTTCGAGCCTAACAAAAATCTTCTCCAATCCGGTTCCAGGCAGATGTCACATCCTCTGCACTCTCATCTTACTCTGGCTGCAGCGAGACTCTCAGGGATGCGTTCCTGAGAAGAAACATTCCACCAGACTCAATTAAGCTTATGCTGGCATCACTTTCAGATAACACCAAAAAACAATATAGTGTTTCATATAAACTTTGGTGGCAGTTTTGCGTAAGTCAAAATTTTAGTATATTTGAAAGTTCTGTAGCAAGGGTGATTTCGTTCCTAACTCAGGAATTTAACAAGGGAGCTTCTTACGGTAGTTTAAACTCACACCGATCTGCACTATCTTTATTGTTAGGTAACAATATAGGATCTGATGAGTGCATCAAAAGACTACTTAAAGGAGTTTTCAAATTGAAACCAAGTCAACCTAAATATAATCATACTTGGGACCCCCAATTAGTGTTGTCTCTCGTTTCAAACTGGTATCCAAATAGAAATTTAGATCTTGAACACTTAACAAAGAAATTGGTCATCTTACTAGCATTATGCACAGCACAGCGAGTTCAGACATTATGTTTAATAAAACTTAATAATATACATTTTTTAGATAACGGTGTTAATATCTTAATTACAGATTTGATTAAAACTTCCGCTCCCGGTAAAGAACAACCGGTATTGTTCCTACCTTACTTCGAGGAAAACAAAAGTATATGTCCTGCTACAGTTCTTTCAGATTACATTTTTGTGACCAAAAAATTTAGAAATGATAATCCAAAATTAATTTTGACCATCAAAAAACCTAACAAACCCGCTACGTCTCAGACAGTAAGCCGCTGGATAAAAGCGGTGTTGTCCGAGAGTGGTATCGACACAACTATATTTACCGGACACAGTACACGGCACGCTTCGACATCGACTGCTAGCTTGGCGGGTGTAGGTATAGACACGATACGCAAAGCTGCTGGATGGTCGACGAATTCGCAAACATTTGCAAGATTTTATAAATTAAATATAATTAATTCTGAAGGAGATTTTGCCAAATCAGTGTTTAGGATTTCATAATTAATAAATTGTTTTGCTGGTACTTAAAAGTGATTGTTAATTAAATTATAAGTAATTAATCACTAATTAATAAGAAATTAATAAAAACTTAAATTATATTATTTCTTCTGTTTCTTTTTTACAAAAACCTACATTTTAGTAATGAGGTAGGCAGGTATTACAAAATACTAGGTATAGTCTCTAAACATCTACATAGTAAATTAATTTATATCTGAGAATGAAATGACGAAATATAATATAAGATCAAACGAACTTCCCAAAGAAGTGAAGTTCGATCGTTATTATGTGAGTCATTTCATTCGAAAGATATAAACACCCACCCTACCCTCCCAATGTAATACCTATCTCTAAAACGAATGACGTGAAATACCAACGTTAAATTCAAACCAATGTCGGCATAAACATTTTTTTTTTTTTTACTTTAAATCTAAACGTGCGATGTTGCTAGCGCAAGAAAAGGGGAACTACATAGTAAATTAATTTATATCTTTCGAATGAAATGACTCACATAATAACGATCGAACTTCACTTCTTTGGGAAGTTCGTTTGATCTTATATTATTACTTTTAGGTCAAAACATAAAGTAGACTACATTATGGAACCAAAGGCATTAAATCCGACACATGTACCGTACGTATCCTTAAACTATAGATGTACTTTCAGAGTGTTTTTTTTAGTTTCTAAATTAAAATGTACGATGTATTCGTCTCAGGGGTAAACATTATCAAAGTTCAACAAATTCTTTAAATTCGGTAAAATCAAACGCTACCTTCGTTAAATACAAAGGCTGTTGTAACACCAAGTGCGCAGGCTATCGTCGGCGAGGTGGAGATAATATCGGACGTCCAAGATATCCTATTGCTAAGGGAAAAACCCAAAAACCAAATGAAAAAATTGTATGTATATTAAATTTAACTTTTTTAGTAACTGCATTAACAAATAATAATAACCTGATAATTTGGATATATTTTCAGACGTCCAATAGACGTCCAATGGTTAAAAAGCAAGTTTCTTACAAACCTAAACGAATTGACGCTGAGACTCAGTACGAACATGAAGTCATGCTGAAACCTATGGTACTTCTTATTCTTCAGTAACCTCTATCACTTAATAGTGTTAAAACCAAGTCACCATCAGCATCTGTCTGATATGTGCTAACTTATTCTTTAACTATGCTTCTGCTTTTACTAACAACGTTTTAAAAAAGTTAAATTTCATATTTAACTTTATATTCCGATTTTTGATTAAACGTGGTAGTTATTTTTTGCTTAGCGATTCCCTACTTTAATGGAAAAACAAGTGAAGATTTGTAAGTTTCTGCGATTCACAGGTGTGCCGTGAACAACCACCGTGGTATCCTTCAGACAAGTCCATACGAAACCGAAAACGGAGAGAATCATCAGAAGTTCCGTCTATAATTTTTATGGAAGTAAAGGATGCACCGTCAGATATTGACGGCATTTGGCTGAGTCCTTTGTCTCTTGATGCTGTAGCGCCAAACGAGGACACCGATCAGAATTTAGATTTCAGCGATGAAATGTTTGAAGATCTGCAGCGACCGTGCATTTGTCTTGAAAAAGTTAGACCATCAAAATCCAAAGAGAAATGCATGTGTGGCTGCACAGTACAAACCTCCGACGTTGCAATTGATCTCGTAAGTATTTTATAACCTGTGTTTAAAGTAACAGAAACAGGAAAGTAACCATTAAGCGTGGAATTCGCTACTGCAAATATACAATATTTTACTGTTGTCCTATTTATATCATAATAATGACTAAAGTAAGTCACGATATTAGATATTTAAGAATACTACATTCAGAAAAATAATTTTGCTCATAGCAATATATAGATAAAATAGTAGGTATTATTTAACAGTTGTTTAACAGATGTTTGTTATTTTTATGTGCATGAATTATATCGTTTACTCAGGTTAATCTTGTCAGTAAATGAGTTAAAATAAATTCACAGGATGAAGCACTTGACAGGGCTCTATTTGTAAAAATCATACAACGAATGAAAGCCCCTGAGAAATGATACCAATAGTAATGATGCGTCAAACAAGCCTAACCTTTAAAGTCCTACTCCTAAATGAAATGGAAACGTTAAAATACGTTTTATCAAAAAAGGGACAAAATATTATCTGAAATCTATCGGAAGCGTATTATTTGTCATATTTTAATATTAAATTAAAAATAAAAACATGTTTAAAAATATATTTCTTTTGCTTTATTTTTTATAACAATCAGACCCGTTTTGATACTTCACTGCTATCACGTCTAACTATTTAACAATAAAATATTGTATTTACAAAAATCTAGATATTTACAGTAGATACTTAAAATACTACGTCATGATTTGAAGCAATAAAATTTAATTTGGAGGTCCATACGATGAAGCTGGTTGAGATTGTGGGAGGAAGTTAGAACTGCTCTGTGACGAAGACGATACTGATGAGCCTGTAGATGCACTGCTTGCAGAAATGGATGGGAGCCCATAGTCTTGGGAAGGTGCGGAGGGGGCTACTGCCGAGGTTCCCGTAGACTGGGAAATACTTTGAGCCCGTCCAAACCCTGAGTCAACTGGAAGTGCAGACTGATGCGTAAACGATGAAATTTCTATACTAGGCTGCGCATTTTCCAGCGAAACCCCAGAAACCAGTGACAAGTACCCAGCACTACGGGCTGTACTATGCTCGTTTTCCTTAATCAAATTTTGAAGTCGGTCGAGCACAGCAGAATCGAAAACCTCCCGGTGAGTCTGCCCCTGTGCACCACTGTACAGATTGGTGTCTGCCTGGTAACTTGATAGTGCAGCAGATCCAAGATTTTGTGACTGAAGCTGTATAGGTAACTGCTGTTGTGGCGCAATTCTCAGTTGGGGTTGCTGGTATGAATAGCCCTGTTGACCACCAAGTTGTAGTTGTTGACTGCCGAGTTGTTGTTGACTACTGAATTGTTGTTGGCTACCGAATTGTTGTTGTTGAATACCGAGTTGTTGCTGTTGATAATATTGTATCGGATGATATACGTAAGAAGATTGGATCTGTTGTTGCGGAAAGATGTCTTGTTGAGTCCGGAAAGGTTGCGGTAGAGGCTGGGGAGCTAATTGCGGCGTGCCATAAGAAGTGCTTGGGATAGACAACGGCGCTTGCGGTTGAATATACTGTGGTTGAGGTCTTGGCTGGATGTACTGCGGTTGTGGGGCAGGCTGTGAGTACTGCAGCTGTGGAGCCGGTTGTGGCTGAATGTACTGCGGCTGCGGCGCCTGCTGGATGAAGGTGGGCCCAGTGCTGGGCTGCTGGTAGTGGTAGCCCGATGATTGCGAGTGTCCATGGTGGTGGTGGTGCTGTAGCGGCGGGTATTGTTGCGGGAGGGGCTGCGGCGAAGGGGAGGGGTACTGGAACGAGGGCGCATGTGGCGCCGGTCGCGGCAAGTGGTACGGTGCCTCCGCTGTCACCGCTACTACCAAACTCAGTATCGCCTGGAATTTAATAAACAAATACTTAAATACACAATCTTAAACAAACAAAGCCGTAACAAAACAAGCAAAATAGTCAAATACTAAGAATACGTGACAGATTTGCATAAAATTTTCACTTTTAAATTTCAAAACTGAGGTGCTAGTCAAAAACTTGTTTCACTTTGTTTACCACCAAATAAGTTGACACTTCAATATTAACTTAAATCAACCTATGTAGTACTTATCTATACTTATAAAATCTAGTAAATTAACAAAAGCTTTTAATGTACTAACCAATTCAAAAAACTAACTATTAAAAACCATCTAACCTTAAATCCTACCAAAGCGAATCAATGCGACATTCATTGTATTGGAAATTGCCAAAGTTTAAGATGATAAAATATAGAGATGAGCACTTACCGCGACTCTCATGGTTGCTGGTATGTGTAGTATGTGAGGTGGACGGGCCCTGCGCCGCTTTATATCGGCCACCACCTGCGCCGGCGCCTCCCCACGGACGCACCGTAACGTCACACAGCACTACTAATTTTCAGGACTACGGGATATGGAAACAGTCACTTACCAACACATATTTGATTTTCAATCAGATTTGGAAAACGTAACATCTAAATGCCCGAAGTAATGCGCGTATAAGATGGATACGACCTGCACGGAGTGTTATGTAAAATAGAGAAAAGAAAGTAAGACCGCGTGCCTAATTTATTAACCAATTCGCTCATCGTAAAACTGAGTCTACTCTTGAACTTGGATGAAGAAAAAAAACCTAATAACAAAGCTGCAAACTTGCTTAAAATAAAGTTATTATGTCATTACTTTTGTAAGCAATTCTAGAAATACTAACTGTAAAATCAATTAGCAAACTTAACTATGTAAGTAACACAGAGATGGCTGCAATGATTTAGCTGAAAGGACTTTATCTCCTAAACTAAGAGTCAATAGTGAATAGTTAGCCGTAATAGTCTGCAACTTCAATAAGACAGACGTGAAATAACTGATGTCTTTTGTTTAGGGAATTTAGTCTTTTGAATTAGTTAAGTAAGAATTAGTTCAACAGTCCAAATGAAAAGCATGTAAACTGTAAAAAAAAACTATTTTATTATGACGCGATACTTTCAGTAACGCTTGATTCATTTAAAATTTTAACTCATTCACTCCTAAATGGTGTAGACAAAATCACACGGTCGTTACAGTAATGTACATACTCGTATGGACAACTAATGAAGAAGACAAGCATATAAGTAAATTAATGTAATATAAAGAAACTTGTTTGTTATAAACAAACCTGTGCATAGTTTAGTGATATGCAAAAAAATCATCGCCTTTAGTTTTTTGTTTAGTAATGACATTGTGGTAGGTACTTGAGTGTCATCAGTTTGCAAGTCACACATTTCGCAACATATCAATACCAGTGGTTAAGACTGTGACACCTCGCACATTGACCTTCCTAGATGAGCCAGCAGCAGCACTCGATGTTTGGACACGTTGCCCAACAAATCTACACCTTTGTTTACAAGATCGCAATCCAAATCAATGAAACTGTGAATTTTGAGAGTAAAATACTTGAAATGGCAGTTTACTTATCTCATTAGCACAACAAATACGATGAAAACACTACTCGGTGGCCACCAAAATATTTTGTTGATTAAATGACTACCACCTGCGATTATTCAGAGGTAATAATGGGCATTTTATTATATTTGGTTTTAATTCTACGATTATGTAAATAAATAATACGAATTGTTTAACTTAGAATTGCAAATCACGATTGCATCATAAACCTTTTCATTTCTGAATTTATTGACCATTACTTTAAAGACTTACTGAGATTTAGATGCATTTACGTGATACGATTATTGTTTTATGTTTGCAGATTGATTAAACATTAAACAGTCAGTTAATATTTACATGACATTTCACTTTCGTTGATTCTTTTCGTTGTTTAACCGAAATCAGAAATATTGATGGATAGGTAACTTAAGAATACATTTATTCATGTTTGTTGACATATAGTTAGGCATTAGTAGGTGGGTCCATGTTAACTAGCAAACAATGAGGTAAGAGAGAAATTGCTGCGAACAGGTCGCCAACTCGGCTCAGACAAATTTACACCCGCACTAACGTTTGCACACAATTCAGCATTTCCATAGAAACGTGTCGCAACTGGCATCATATTAGGTAACGCATGGATGCTATTGTCGTAGGTTTTGTGGCTAATGTGGCCCGTGTTTATTTATTGCCCCTAATGTATTTAAACATGATGCCAATTGATTCAACGCTCTCTCCACAGGTACTCGTAACGTAGCGCTTTTATCTCAAGTTAAATCGCTGCCCGCTCTTTATAACTTAACTAATCTGAACAAAATCATTTTCTAGTGGAAGAACTAACAATAAAATATTTCAATAAAATCTTTATATCTTTTATATTATTATTTTCGTATCCTATTTCTTCACAAAGTCCCCCGAAGGCTTAGTGGTCGCCTGCATTTCTTTCATCTTCTGCAGCCGTTTAGCGACAATGCGGATGTGCGTCCTCTTCATTTCTAGGATCTCTTTCATCTCCTCCTTGTCTTCATCCTGTTTAATTTACATCTGTATTAATAACACAAACAATAACCTAATTTAACATTCTTTTGCAAGTACTTTCTGACGACAAAAAGCCTATTGATGCCTTATTGAGAAACACTTAAGGTTATTTCATCATTTATGACAGATCAAGTCACAAATATTAAAAAGGGACAGTTGTTTCGTTATTAACATAATAGCTTCGTTAAGTTTCAATGATCGCGGTTAACGTTCGACGTTTATTGTATAAAGCTATTGGCCAATGACTTAAGTTACTCTTCATGCCATATTGTTCGACTATAAGAAAGAATGGGCTGTTATATACTCTTAAAAAGCTTTGTCGCAAGTGATCATTAGATTCAAATGTTGATTGGAATTAGCGTAATGCAACTATAAATACACATTAGTTAAAGGATTTTTTTTCTAAATTTATTATGCAGGTATCGAGACATCTTAATATCGAAAATTTATTCTAGACCACATTTTATTAATTAAAAATGTTAATTTGAAAGTATGTTTTTAAAAATGAAAAATGAATTTAATTTATAAATATATTTTTTAAGATTTTACTAAGATCTTTTAATATGTAGCTTTTAGTGTCGCTAAGAGAAGGTCAAGTAGGTAGATACAAACCCACCAGAATGAAAGCCATGCGAAACTGATGCATTACAATGTTTTATTATATTATATTAAAACGTTATGGTTTCCATTTATTAGATTTTTTAATAGATATTTGCAAATATTTGATGCTTCGACGAATCAAAGTTGTCAAGTAAATGTCAATCGAAGTCATAAAATCATTGGTGTAAAGTTTTATAGAGACCTGCGTTTTGAAGTTTAATCAATGTAAACATAGGTATTTGGAATCTGGACACATACATAACTAGCAAACCATAAGCTTTATATTATTTACTGTACAATAAATAGTTTATGACTTGACCTAAATAACAGACCATACGTCGATAAGAAGTTAAAGTCGCTTGCAAAAAAAAAACGATTAATGGTGTTACAATCTACCTGGGTTAGTATTAAGTAAAATAATAATGTCATACACATGCAATGGTCATTCGATCTGCTCGTAGGAGATGGTTTATTACATTTATTTTACAGAACTGGGTAATATCTCTGTCTGTTAATGCACCTGCTTTATTTTACACCAACATTAATTAACTACCTTAGCTAATAAAAGTCAAAAAACATATCAGAGATTTCATATGACCACTTATTTATGACTTACGTTGTTCTGAAAATACCAACAAACCCCCATATTAACAATTTGCATACGCTCAAAGCAAAACCCGCGTACACACAAAGCTACAGCAATAACCCGTCGAAGCACGTATACCTTTTGATTGATCCTGAGCACGAGCGCGCGCTTCCCGCAAGCCATCGGCTGGCTGTAGTGCAGCAGCTGCTTCAAGCGCTGCGCCGGCGGCACCCCGCGCTCCACCACCAGCACGATGCGCGCCCACTGCCGCTGCCACTCGTTGCGCGTCTCCGCTATCTTCTGGTACGTGTTGCCCATCATGGCGATCAGCATGTTCACGAGCAGGATCGCCACGATTATCATGTAGATCACGAACAACAGCTGACAAGACAACACGTGGTTACTAGTGGAAACACGTGATGTGTTCGCGAGTAAGGGGTTAGTGAACTTAGTACGTAATGTAAAGAAAGTAATCTTAAAAGAAACAAAGGAGTTACAGCTTCAGTGATAGAACGGTCGCGTCATGGTTAGAGGTCAAAGTTCAGATAGATTTGTCAAGTATGAATAATTTTAGCATATATTTCTAAAGTCGGTTCAATTGTGTGCAGTGTGAATTGATGTATTGACAGGTCGTGCGCTCCAGCTTCTAGTATTTCCATAAATTGCTAAATACAGGTTTAAAATATCTATAAAAATTGGTAGAGTTAATACTTCTGTAGCATAGATCCATATCGAGTAGCCTGTCCTCCTAACCTGAACGTTGCAAATTGATTTTAAAACTACTTATTACATAATGTATACGAAAGAGTTAGTATTCTCAAACTTAGTCAAACTACAGGTTACGTTAGTTCTGTCAAATAAAATAAATTAACACATAACAAATTCACTCTGAGCACCTATAGGTATCATACAAGCATAAAGCTATACAAATTTTTCTGAAATCAAATATCAAGCTTACATTTATATATGTTTTATTGCGTACTTTAAATATATATACGTACTTAGTTACCTAACCATTGAAATATAATTTACCAAATAAACTAAAACACAACTAGAAATTAAAAAACTAAAACATACCCTTCCAAAAACATTTTGAACTCATACCAAAACTATCGGGTCAAAAGCCACTAAAAAGTCTCGGTGAATTTTTACTAGGTTTATGACCTTTACATTCAGAAAGACCATTGAAAATATTGTTATGGAAAGTAGTAAAGGTCCCGCGTCGTCGCCCTGTCGTCTCTACCTCCCAGACTATCATATTACAATGCATTGAGGTCAACAATTTGTAATAATATCTTGTATCAATTGTTATCATTCACAATAATGTCTCGGGTTCAGAGATTTATGAACTCGTGCAGGTTTTCGCAATTGAAAGTTTTTGGTACGCACGTTGAAGTCTTTTAGTCCTAAAATAATAATATTCCTAATTTGGCCGCATTTTATAAATTAGTTGTTACATAGCTAAAAGTAATTATGCGCAAATCTAGCCTCGGTGTTTAGGTTTTATGTACTGAACACTTACTTCGTTAATAATAATAATAAATCTCTACACTACTACACCAACTCTGTGTCCCTAAACTATGGCAGTAGCACGGCAGTAAGCTTTAATGGTCTAACTAAGGGGTTAATCATAATAAAACTTTAGACAACCTCGCCAACTGTAGCCTATGATATACAGGGCGTCCCAACACTACGGTACATCAAGGGAAAGTACCTTAAATATCGTAGATAGGATACTTTGCTGAAAGCTTATATTTAAGTGGGTTCGATATCCAATCGAAAGAATGGACAAAAGTAATAGGTAATTCTTCTTAAGTAACTTATTTAAGATACTATTCCCAGACGAAGCAAGTAAAATTTAGAAATTCTTTAAATGCAGGATTACTATGTTTAAAAAATAAAATAAAGTCTTTATTCAGCAAAATATCCTAACTACGATAGGTACTTTCCCTTGATGTACCGTAGTCCTGGGACGCCCTGTATATTCCTAAAGTAAGCGCAATAACCGCCCATGTCACAGGACTCAATGAACCTCAACGTAAGTACCTTAGCTTCAATCTCATGGTCCGTCCTCTCGAAGGCTGTGTAGTAGTCGGAGAAGGAGGTGAGCGACATGAGGAACATCGCCATCACGGACTCCATGGGCGAGGGCATCGGGTTGGACATGGAGTCGTCCACGCCCTCCGGCGTGTTGGGGTTGTCGAACGAGAGGAAGATCACGTAGTACGCTGTGGTGAAGGTTTACTAGGATAAGTTTCAATGGTAGCTTATCTGGCTACGCTTTCGAAGGCCGCCTGACTCGGATAGCGGACTTCGCATTGAAGCTTTCAATGTGATATTAGTCTTATATAAAATGACGCTTATTCACCGCGAAGTTGTGTACTGATGTAAATCCGAATAACTGTAGTAATCAGGCGCTAATGATTAACTGTACTATTTTAAACTATCATTCCCTGATTTAAATAGACTCACGATTATTTCCACTTCAAGTTATCGTATCAGTAATCACCTTGAGAGAATCCCATAACGAACACCAGGTAGATACAGACGAACCGCAGCAGATCTCCCATCACCATCCTGTATATCATCACCACGAATGGACCCACCGTCTTGAATCCCCTAAAAACAAAAAAAAAATTAACACTAGCTGACCCAACAAACGCCATTTCGCTAAGCCAGTGGTTGATTTGGTAGCAAGAAACCGCTTTTATGGATTTTTTAAGTGATAGGTTTTCCTGGTCATGTTTCATAAAAACTCCACACGAACCTTAACAAAAATTGTTTGTCTTTCTTTTCAGAGTTTTCAGCTTTGTGATTAATTTTTTTCTAGATTTATTATAATAACCATACATTTAATATAGAAGCTAGAGATACATTTAATATACCTGCAAAAGAATAAGAAATATGGCGCAGTAGTCAACATGATGATGACGGCGAGATGGTCCTCCGCCTCGTCCGCGCACCACAGCCGCAACGTTGGCAGCACCACCATCAGCAAACACGAGAACAAGAACATTACCCTGGAAACAATCCTTATTTGTAGCCACTATAAATCAAAGGTATTAAACACTAACGTGGAAATTAAAAAGCTTACAAAAAAGCTTTCGTATTACTTTGATAATGTGGCTATCTTTCTTTTAAAAAATATTCGAAACTGGATCACTAGTTTCGGAGATAACCCTGAAAATCAAAACCCAACAACTTAACGTCTTAATAATATTAGTATTAGATTACCTCGATGGTACTGTGCTGAGATTTTCAATGAACATTTTGAGTCCTAAAAACCTAGCTTCACGTAATGCTGCACCTATGTATGCTAGCGCGCCCAGCCATAATATTAGCTCTGACGATATTCTCACCTGAATAGTTTATAAAAGACAAATTACTTAATATAATTATTTCTTAACATAACGAATCATGTGTAGTGGATATGTTACTTTTGCCTGCCAAGTGTCGAAGTTCATTAATCTGCATTCTTCAGTTAAGTCTTCCCACCATCCTTCCATGTCATCTTTAGGTGGTTCAGTAGCTAAAATAATACTAAATTTTTAGACGTTTATTTAAGTAATAATAATTAAACAAAACACACATGATGACAAACACACAGACATCACAGATAAGACACATGCTCAACAGGAACATACACAGTCTAACATATGCAAGTCATGCACTAAACGTTTCACGGATGTGTGTACGACATGGGAAAAACATGCAGAAATAACCACTAACACGTGTTATTTGGATGTTTTAATTTTTGTAATGAAATGCTAGGAAACGAGATGTCTTGTAATCCAATATCAGTGATTCTGTCTACAAACAGTTCGCAAATATTACGTTTCTCTTTTTCCTTCGGATGGCTCTTGAAGCGAGCACACGGGGGGCCGTCAGACTTTGTATCGGTTAGAATTTCCACAGAACCGGGATCAAATTCTGTACCATTATGTAAGAGTGTACAGTTTTCTGAAAAATTTAAGCCGAAATGTGTCAGGGTTTGTTAGTGTTAAGTTTCTAGTCAATTAAGTTGTACAGTTAATCAATCAATTATCTTTTTTGGTATGCCGTGTATTACTTTTTGTCACAGTAGTTACGTTTGTTTTAAAAACGGTTTACCCACCTGAATCAATTCCTTCAGTATCATTAAGGGTATTCCCAATAGTAGTATTAAGAGCAGTGCCATTGACTACCATGGATGGAGGACCAGGTCGCAATGTAAAGCAAACCATAGACACCAGGAAATAACACGAAAACAGAATAAACTGGCGGTAGAAACGGAACTTTACAAACGTATTCCATTTCGTTTTCAGCAAATCTATTAGCATGCCTTCCAGGAGTTCCAGATGTTCATCTTTTTCCTAAAAACAAAAGAATAAAACTTATCAACCCTACCACAAGAGTCGTTATCGCCATTGAACACCAGAATTTACTATCTTACGCCAAATACGACGAGATTAAGAGCCGAGTCTTTGCTGATGAGTCCAGTTTCCGTGTCGATGGTGTCCACCTGTCCTAGAGGGTACGCTGCACAGGTAGTAGCTCCGATCTGCCAGTAGATCTCCCTCTCTATGTTCAGGATATGAAAGAAGAGCTCAACTCGAGCTAGTTTAGCGGCCAGCGTCAACGGTGTCAAGTTCTGTACATTGCGGATGCTGAGTGATGCCCCAACTTCGTATGCCATGTCAAACGTACTCTACACAAGTAAAAATACACCTTATTGCAATATCATTAAAGTCTAGTTTGTTTTTAAAATTCACGTACCGTTTTTTCGTAGATTATGAGCATGTGCAAGACAGTGTTGCCGTTGGTGTCTTGTTTGTTGGGATCAGCTCCTTTAGCAAGGATTAGTCGGTAACACTCCTCTTGACCAAGACATGCGGCAAAACTTAGTGGATATTCTCCCCAGTAAACATATCTGCATTCATAAATAAAAAGCAATTGTTGTTTAATTCAAAACAAGCTTAGGGAAATACAGAGGAAAAACAGAAGTTCACCCATTGTAATTAGTGTCCGGTTGCACGTTGACCCACTCATGGTCCAAGGAGTCCGTCCTGGAAGCCTTCTGGTCCTCGGGGCACATGAAGTTGCCGCAGCAGCGCTCGTGGTAGTTGGCTCCAGCCTCCAGCAGGAACTTCACCATCGCGGGGTCCTCGTTCACTATTGTCATGTGGAGCACGCTCTCGCCTGTGAGGGCTCTTTTTTAATATACCGCTCAAAATTGATTTAATTTTTTGTGATGTTACAGTTGTATAAAACATGGCTTTAAAAGTAATATTTTTACACGTCGTCATAAATCGTTTATAGAATGAGCCTAAAGTAAACCTTTTTATAAAACTTCAAAACCTGGTTTCTAGAAGCTTAATTTGAAAAATCGTACTTATTTAAAATCTAAATTTTCATACAAAAGTCTTTTCATTTAATCATTAATCAACGTCAAATATTTTACCGCGAAAATTTGTTAAATTATAGGTATTGAATTTTATCGAGTGCTCTATCAAATTAGTTGCGATCGCGATAGAGGCAAATTTATTTTCTAGGTCACGGTGCTACCGTCAGATAAGCCAATTTATTTTTCAAGATTGAAAAGGTGATGACATGGCAATTTCCAATAACTTGAAAACTAATAAACCGTAACTATTTAAAAAATGTAGAGTAAATTATGTTTAGAATTTTAAGTAACCACTTTGTTATAAGTTCATTGTTTTTAAGCAAAAGCTGAAATCATATAACCATAATATATATAAGTCATCTACCGATAGTAGAAAATATTGTTTTTACTCGGCGGCGTTTAAAAAAGTATGCAAAACTAAAAATGCAATAATTATATTGGGACTATGCACTTAATATAATAAAAGATAAAAAAACAAGTTAAAGTAATAGCATACCTACTAAAAACTCTTACCATAATATTCGTCGCTCATATAAATATCGTTTATTAGTTTTGGGTAAAATCTCAACAGGCGTTTTGCCAAATCCGCCAGCAACGAGGTGGCATTTAACAAACACAGATGTAAGATAGTCTCACCCACTGCCCCACGTTCCTATAAAAAAGTACATAGAGCCATATAAGAACTTAACTTTGCAAAGTAAATGAAAAATAAAAAGGTATTTTTAGCTTAATTAACAAACTAGTGGCCGCCCGCGACTCCGTTCGCGTGGAAGTCGGTTTCCCGTGGGAATGAGATGTTTTCCCGCGGTAAAAAGTACCCTATGTGTTATTCTGATATATAATGTATATTACTGTAAAGTTTCATCCAAATCCGTCCGGTAATTTTTACGTGAAAGATCCATCCATACTCACAAACTTTCACGTTTATAATATTAGTAGGATGCTCATGCATTTAATGTGTAGAATAGGTTAAGGTATATTATTTTTTATTGTTAGGTTGTATTGTATGTATTATCTCTGGAACTAGTTAAAATCTAATCTAATCTTTATCCAGAGGAAAGCTACGGTATTAGGGACAGACACAGGCTTTTATTCTTTTGTGCGGGCAGAAGGCTAGGCATTAGGCAATACAAGAAAAGTTTCGGTCCGCACCTGAGACATAATAAACGATACCTTTAAATCCCAACACAGTTCTTTATAGGCGTCTGGATTGGCGTCGTATTCCTCTTGTGTAACTTCAGGCCAATCCTTTTCAACATCAAACTCCTCATCAGGATTCTCCATACCACGCAGTGGAGGCAACTGGACGGTAGAAAATATTTAGTACGTATTCTTTCAACAAATTTAGTCTAACTCAACTTAGCACTACTAAAAATGACGGATTTCGTTAAGAGCTAGTAACAACAATAATGTTCTTGATATAATTTTCCTAACCTTTTTTTTCAAATAACGGTTGGCCTTTTTGAATCTTATAGTTAGTTAGTTAAATAAACATACGTAGCTTTCTCATAAATATATTTATAGGTTTTTTTTATAATTATTATTCAGCCATTCGGATCCCATTGTTGGGCAAAGGCCTCTCTCAAACTCTTCCACTGTTGTCGGTCTGTAGTGTATTGAGGTATTAATATATGTTTATAGATAAAATAAAAAAACGTAATCCTACCAACTTATGTCTAGAACGTTCCTTATTCCGCAGCAGCACTAGATGAGATATCGGGATGTACCGCCCGCGCCCTCTATTGTACAGGAACGGCTCCACTTTAGTCTTGATGGCGTGGTCTATTTCTGCGTACTGCTTATTTTGGACTGCTCGCTTCATCATGTCCACTAGTAAGCCGCCACCTCAAGAAATAATGGCTAACTTAGATCTTTAGCTAAATCGCAGCGAACTTAAATTTAAAAATATAGTAAAAGCTGCTAAAAATGCTTCCGACATAAATGTCTATTTGGTGATATGCTTATGGTTACGTTGTTAAGAAAATATCTTGAAAGTTTATTTTGCTACTAATACATTTTAGGCGCGCGACGAAACCTCGGACCTTTATACGTTTATACGTTTATGCATTGCGTAGTTTTAACATGAGTTGCTAAGCAAATAAACTCATCAACATATTCCTTAACTTTATTAGGTACTTACTTACCCTTGAGATCAATTAGTTTGTAAAGTTTTTGTGTCGAAACTCCTGCCTGCTTCTTAACACCACTCGTGACATTGCTCTCAGTATTTCCCATTTTTTAGAACTAAACCTAATCTGCTTTTTATAACTAACACACTTAAATTTAAAACGTTGTCTGTAGTTAAGGTAAAGTTAACCGTGTGCGGATATTGATAAAACAAACCGTTACTAGGAACAACAATATGATCTGTAAGCTATGAAAAAGTATCTTAGATTACGTAAGGTATTTATTTGAAGAAACTTTTGACAAGATTAAGAGTACTGGTAATGCTCTAGAATCTAAAGTTTATGTTCTCAAAAGATGAATTCATTACGAATGGTATATACAAAAACTGCATCAATTCATTTACCAAGTTAAAGATCTTCTTTTATGAACTTATTTTTGTTAAAAGTAATCTTGTTATTATAAATAAAACCAAATTAATTGACACAACTTATACATTTATCGGCAAAATTTCCGTACTACTACTTTGCTAAAAGTTTCTTGGAAGTTGTCATAATATACTCTTTGCAAGAAATCTACACAAGATAATTAATAAACTTTCAAGAATAAATAATTCTAACTTAGAAACTATAATATATCTATTTTTACAGTTTTACGTCGGAAATTGGCCTTGTCTGTCTTTCTCAGATGCAATTTAACAACGATATCACAAACATTAAATTTTAAGAGTCGTTCAAGTATATTTTTCCCTCAGAATCACTTAAAGGTGAAACTCCGTTTTGGGTGTTATTAGTCTTGTAATCTCGTCAATGCAAAAAAACAAAAATAATGTTTTACTCTTTAATCAAATTAGTACTTAACGCAATCATTATACCCTAATCAGACATTATAATAAATAAAATGACATTTTTATACAAATAACATGCAAATGCATTAGTAGGAATTGTTGATGCACCTATCTTAGTTTTTTTAATATATTTTAACCGAACAGTCTAGATAACCAGCTGGGTTTTGCAGTCGTAGTTGTCGTAGTAGTAGGGATTAATAGTGGATCCGCATACGAAGCCTCAGGAATTAGCCCTTGCGATTTGTTCCTTACTGCCCTAGATAGGCGAAATCCCTTCTGCAGGTCTCGAAGCAAGTCTGGCTGAGGATGTCTTCGCTCCCACTCAGTAGCTGCAGACACATAACTATGCTTATCAAAATGCGCTTCACGACAAACAAAACAAAATCAGTTCAGCTATGACATCATACCACAGACAGGCACACAGATACATACGTCAATATATACATAGAAGAGTCAGAAAATAAAATAGTTGATACAAATATAGTCTCTGTACTGACGGCAATAAGGTTCCTGTTCGGTAGTGAGCACGAAGTAGGGCCCCGCGGCTGGTGGCCGTCCGCCGCCGCCCTCCGCCGAGATGCCCATGTCTGCGCAAGATGCCAGTCGATCACATGCCGCCTCCATACTGGCATTTACACTGCAAACCACATAATATATGGAAAGATGGCTTTAACTTTTTAGCTTAAGCTCTCTATTAAAGACAAGAGGGAATTGCATATTATGTTGTAATTTTATTCCAAATTTTACACGGGGTTCCTTGTTAAAAATACCTGGATTTAAAATGTTTGTTTTACCCTTCGTATGTCAAGTTCCAACGATGAGCTCTAAAAGTACAATTCTGATTTATCAAGGACTCCGTAAATAACAAGTAAGCTCTTCCGTGACTACAAATAGCTTGTTGTAGCTCTGAAACAAAATGAAGCGATGGTTTAATTTCTTTATTATACCTATTTGGTATTTATAAAAATGATTTGTGACGTAATACTTACTTGTAGGAGAAATGGGTAATAATTTTGCCCAAAAGGATTGAGAATTATTATAGCATCCTGGCTGCTTCATTCCACCGTTAGGATAAAAATCTGCATCACCTAGTAAAAAGCAGTGTAATTACATGAAATGTTTGTGCGAATAACTTTTTTTTCTGCGGGCATATTACCAGTGGGTTCAGGCAGTCCCAAACCAAATCTGGAAAGAAGACGAGCGTTGGTGTGTATGACGTCAACAAAATCGGCGTCTGAGTCGTCCAATCGCTCGACGTTGTTCGTAGTAGTAAAACATGGTTGTGCAGGATCCAAACCTTTAAAACCACAAATAGAACTTACTAGAAATTTAATTAGTTGTATAAACTCAATGTTATCACCTACCCGTTATTCGGTGAACTTTTCCAACATGGTAAGAAACGTAGGACGAGATATGAGCGCCTAAACTGTGACCTATTAGATGAAAGTCCTTGACTCTTGCCCCAGTTGCTGATATTAGTTGATGCATAAAACTGAAATATACAAATAAAAACCAGAACATACACATATATTTATGAAAACTTCTAATCCCGTCAGAGTTTATTTGCCTTACGTGATGACATCTGAACCAACCCGCCTCGTATTGGCCACTGCCCGCCAGTACTTCCAAGTATTGCCTCCTCCACTCCAATCTACTGTTATTACATTCACATCTCCCTGTAAGAAATATATTGTAGGAATACCAAATCCTTATACTCAGTTTGCTATATTTTCTTTATCACTCACCCATTGCAGAAATGCTGTCGTCATGTCAAGAACCCATGTCGCGTTACTGTGGCTCATAAATCCGTGTATGATCATGACGGTTTTTCGATTTGGATTGAAGTCCACCCATTCCAGGCCAAATTGAGGACCTGGGTATACCTATAAAAAATATAAGAACTTCTAAATTTAAAAATATTGACTTTTAGAATGTGGTGCCCATATCTGCTTGTATGTATAACCGCTAAACTCTTTTTAATCTCGCCACGGATTTTGATACAAATTTTCATTAGATATTTTTGGTATTTTCACAAGTACCCATAAATCAAAGAGAATACTTTTAAATAATGCAAAATATGTTGAGATCTATTATATGTATTATTATATTATTATTTTTTATTTCTATTAATATGAACTTTGTTAAATTCCTTACTTGAACTCTCTTTGGCCTCAGTCTTGAAGAGAAGTAGAAGTGCGTGTTAACTTTTTCAGCGGAATCAGGCTTCATATTGAAAAGGCCAAGCAGCTGTTTAAAAAAAGGACCCAACCCGAAACAGTCCACTAAGTTCGGAACTGTTGCACTTTCATCAGTTTCCAATCGATCCTAAAAAAATATAAAATCTATGTAATATATGTATCAAACGTATTAACAATCTTTTAGGTACATACTTCATTTCCTTCCTGTAAAAAATAAATAATCATAAAGTGTTAACATTAATTCTTAGATATTGAATCTGCAGCATCCATGATGTACTAAATTGTACGTTTTTGTTTTTAAGACATGTTTTGCGCAGGGAATTAAAAATCTATACTAATATTATAAAGCTGAAGAGTTTGTTTGTTTGTTTGTTTGTTTGTTTGTTTGTTTGTTTGTTTGTTTGTTTGTTTGAACGCTCTAATCTCAGGAACTACTGGTTTGATTTTAAAAATTCTTTTTGTGTTGAATAGACCATTTATCGAGGCAGGCTTTAGGCTATATAACATCACGTTGCCACTATAAAGAGCGAAGAAATAATGGAAAATGTAAAAAAAAACGGGGGAAATTATTCATCCTTGAGAGCTTCCGTTGCGTGCGCTGCCAAAAACGGTTCTAGATACCAAAAATATATGTATGAAAGAATTAAGGGAACTTTTTACCGCGGGAAAACTTCGCATTCCCACGGGAAACCGACTTCTACGCGAACGGAGTCGCGCGCGGCCCCTAGTGTCTTATAACGGGTGTAAAAAGACCACTTCCAAAGCCTGAAACCATGTATTCTTGAGCCTCAATAGTAACTAAATTCACTAGCAGTATACCCAGAAAACTCAATTTAAAAAAGTTATTAAGGATTGAAAAGTCATATTCGCCGCTTGAAATCATCGCTCACACTCACACATCAACTGTCGGTTCAGCTGCGATTATTTACATTGCAAATTAAATTGAACCCTATTTAATTTTAATCGCAAAATCTGTTAGTATTAATGCAATTTCGGAAAATTACGTAAAAAAAAAAAATCATAAAAAAATTTTTTTTTGCTCAAAACGTGACTAGTACCCCTACAGCAATGCCCAGTTTTTGTTTTCGGAAGCAGTTCTTTTATACCCAGTATATTAACTGTCTCAGAAAAAACGTTACATAGTGTAATTTTATTTAACAGCCGAGATGAGACGCACCTAACTCTCTGCATTAATTTAAGTAGATTTTAGGGTTCTCAAGGTGACGAACTATCTGTATTCCAAAATTCAGTATAATCGATTTAGCCATTTTAACGTGAAAACTGATCATGTTACTGAAATCAAATAAGCATTAAGGGCGTCTGGCAAGGGTTTGCCACGATGGGACGTCATTGGTAACAATGTTCTGTAGGTAATAATAAAAAATCACACTTTATAATTTAACGAAAGTAAAGTTATGTCTTACACAACTTTAGTACCGTTTATATGCCAAAACCTCACTGGTACACGTTAAAGATATGAGAGTTATCTGCTTATTCCCGTACATTAATTACATTATAATTTACGTACATCAATACCAACGTAATCATTGTTAGCAATATTCGGCGGCTGCGTGGTTGACGCTTCATTTATTTTGAGAAACTCCCTCAGATCCTCGGGGCTGATGTGGTTCTCCACTGAAAAAAACACATATGTACTTCGTGTAACAAGGTAAGGAATAATTCGATAAACAAATCGCGGGAAATGTGTGAAACGGAAAACTAAGTAGGTACCTAAGTTATACCATGGTTACACCCATTTTCCCAACGTAAAAAAATTGAGTAAGCCCTCATCAGCGCATCACATTCTAACAATTACAAACTTTGACTTAATATAGTAGTTAAACCTATGTTATTTATAATTAGGATGTGTTATATGGAAATTTACACGATTAATAAAATATAAAAAATAGGCGTAATGGTGATACATTTTTCCTGTAATTATTTTTCAGTATAATGTCAAAGAGATAAACGAGTAATTACTAATCACAAGTCCGGGAAAAAACGAAGTTGTTAGAAGATAGTTTTAATAGTATTAACAAGCGGAGAAAATTGCAAACTTTAAGTACCTATTCTATTGTTTGCCTAATTATGATGGCTTGATTGTAAGCAATTAATCTCAAACTGGTAATGGTATATTTTTATTTCTACAATAAAATTTAATGACCGAAAAGATGGATCTATCAAGGCAGAAACAGTCAATAATTATAGATAATTATCTGCTGGGACCTTCTTCATGGCTTAAGGTCTAGGTTGAATTATGGTTTTGCCCTACATTGAATCGGAAATGGAGTAAATTTTTATCGTTTAAGGCTAACAATTAAAGCATTTTTTTATCTTCGTTTTGGTTCTTTTATTTTTCTTATACAAACAGCAAGTACGCCTAATCTATCAAATTATATAATTTTATTTATCGATTATCTTTTTACGTAAGAACCTAAATAAGATTTTTCTGTAACAAGGTTTTCGGAAGACTTAAAGAACCATGGTTATAACACACCCTCTAGTTTTAGCGGTCAATAATAACATCCTTTCTTTAATATTATAAATGTGAAAATGTTTATGTCTATCTGTCTGTATGTTCCGCATTTCCGCTGTATGTTTCAGCCGTTTGAACTGATTTTGATGAATTTTATAATAGAGGTAGTTCGATACCCTACCAAGAAAATAGTATACTTTTTACCGCGGGAATACGCTACATTCCCACGGGAAAAGCTGCTTAGCTGCATTTGAAACCGCAGGGCGGTAAGCTAGTACCTATGTATATAAAACAATACTTCTGTAGGCTACAGACTGTAGCAGTCGGGTAATTTCAATTGTTAAATTACATACGCGTGTCAATTAAAGCTAAGCAATTCATTGAAACATCGAGCAGTGACATGAAATGCCCCTTAATCTTGAGAGACGTAAATAAACCCGTCTTAATTTAGCATAATTACTGTTTTTACTTTTAAGTTAAATACTTTTTTGAAAAAAAACATGTAGGTATGTAGTTACAGTCTGTTTCTGTACGAACAGTACTGAATACAGATTCCGAGGTTTTACAATTCTTTTCTTAGGTGCTGCAGTTGTTTAGGTACGGTGCGCAACACCATATCGGTACAGTTCATGTTAGCATTTGATATTCTAAAATGTTTTTTATGCCATCTAAACAGCATCGACTTTACACTGGCTACGGGAATGGGTCACACACAGTGATGTTGCACCAAATAATTCCGCGACGTTTAGGTATGTATATATTTTAATTGTCATATGCCTGACATTATAAACAAGTAAACAAGTCACCAGCATGAAATATCTACGTTACAAAATACGCGTCACGTACCTAAGTATGCATTTATGGATATGCATACTAAATAAGACTGTAGCGATGACGTTTCGGTGTAGGTACAAAGCTTTATCATATGTATCGTATGTAGGTATCTAGGGTGCGTTATCAACAATCTTTTCTATCCATATTACAAAAGCAAACTTATCGCTAAAAGATACCGTGGTTATTTCCCCAATGCGTCAGTGTATCGCGTGCTCACCTTCCGAATCGTTGCCTGCCTCGACAAACATTGAATCACGCAAAAATCTTAACATCCACCTGCCTACTAACCTGGTTTAGTGCAAAACTAAGTGCAGATACTTATTCAGGTCATGTACAGAAATTGTAACATGTACTTACAGAAATTGTGCATTCAATTTATATCTGTGACAAAAATAACAGATTTGTTGTGGGGTTAAAAAGATTTAAGTAATGAAATATTAAATGTGTATTGGAAGACTACACAATTGGTAGGTAACCATCTGATTAGTTTATTGATACTTAGGCACGAAATATTAGCTACTAGTGGCTAAGTAAACAATTCTAGAGTTGTGTAGAACACCTTGATCTACACACCCTTTAGCTTATGCAACATATACCCAAAAATAGTTAAATAATACCTATATGTGTTTTTGGACTTACAATAACCATATTCCCTAGTTTAGAGCCTAGTCATACCTAGTTAGGTAATGGTAACATCAAATTAGAGGATATTAAAAATTTAACCAATAAATAAATTAAATTAAATGCAAATTGCAAGAACTTAGAGTATCTTAAATTATCTATGTTAATTCTAGGTTAATTATGTTCAAATAAAATAATTACTCACACTCATCTGTAGTAAATATAATTCTTTTGTCAGCATTCCCGTTATATATTTGTACAACTAACAAAACGAAACATGCCGAAAATCGAAACATGATTAGAATTTGCTTATTTATCTAAAGCGGCTGCACCGAACCATTGCACAAATAAATATGATGATTTACTTAAACTTGACCTGAAGATATCAATCAAATGCTCAGTTTAATAAAGTCAATAGTGTTCGTGATCTCTTGATTTGTCACTGACATTGACTTAGCGCAAATTCCGATTCCAGTTAACGAATGATGATGACGCTTCATACAGGATGCGAATCCGTTCTGGGATCACATTATGATAAAACAATATCAAATTAATTAAAGTAAACATATAAATTCAACTGATAACTAATAACAAACATGCAACCACATGTATCTATAACTTATGTAGTAA
The DNA here is from genome assembly GCA_916618145.1 of Emmelina monodactyla. Taxonomy (NCBI): domain Eukaryota; kingdom Metazoa; phylum Arthropoda; class Insecta; order Lepidoptera; family Pterophoridae; genus Emmelina; species Emmelina monodactyla. The sequence continues at coordinate 3,759,056 of OU745304.1, read as the reverse complement.
GTAGATACCTAAGTGTGTAAGTACCTAACTATCACCTACTTGTAGTATTTTTAAACTACTTGAACTTGAAGCAAATAAAGTTCGTCGTCCAGAAGGTATACCTTAATTGAACATGACTGACTTAGAAATGGGATGCTCATTTAGCTAGGATGCTCAAATAGATACATACTAAAGTAGGTTACTAATAAATCCTCGATGGCAATCTATAGGTTGAAATGTTTCTAAAACTTTTGAATATCTTATTAGGTTGCTTTTTTCAAAATACACTTACTTAGGTACCTTACCGTCGGGTAAAACCTACTGTTTGTAAGCACATTAATCTATTTTTTGTTAGTGTTGGCAGTTTAAAAAAAAATTAAGCTATATACCTTCTATTGGCAATGTGTTTAGATTTTTTTGCATTCATGTGATCAATCAATTAAATACGTAACGAAAAGCGCCATTATTTAAATAACTTAATTAGATAGTTATTTTAACTGAAACTTAATTAAGTGCTTAATTTCTGCTAATTAAAGCCGTGAATTTTACGGTATTAAAACAGTTCATAACCTAAATCAACCGTAGGTATTTTAAAATGTAATTTGACTCTTTGACAAAAGTTACTCATATGGTGTAGGTAGTTAACTTTTAGTACTTAAATCTGTTAAAAAATATATAGGTAAGTAAGTGATTTCTTTCTTGATGGCAAATTAATTCGGTAGTTTTTTTCTTTAACTTGTTTTCTAATAAAACACATATTTTACTAAGAAAGTTAAAATCGTTTAAGTATCTAATAATACCTACCTTAAATATTTTATATGTAAATTATTTAATTAATTTTAATAATTTATTTATTTAAACCAACATGCTTTCGAATAAGTACACAGCTTCAGTACTTCCGCTTCGCCGCATCGTAAAATGCAGCAAACTAAAATGAAATCTATTGCGTCGGCCCTAGTCGGCGACGTCAAACGAGTCCTTGACAAAAAGAGTGGTATGTAGGTATTAGGGATGCTAAGGATATCCATATCCGTAACCGAAACTACCGGATATCCGAAATAAAAAAATATCCGTATCCGTAACCGAAACCGAAATAAATGTTTCGGATAATTTCGGATAGTGGCGGAATCTAAAAATCTAAATGAAACACGTTACGACAGGTTGTTTTTGGCTGCGTTCCGTAAACCGCTTACAGAACTGTGACCAAAGTGTTGGTTCGTAATGTAGCGGTGTTTATGACTTCATCGTTCTCACCCATCGTCCTCCTCTATATTAATAAAAACATTTTATTTTTTTTGAAATTCCTACAATCTAATATCCGTAACCGAAACTATCCGAAACTACGGGATAATCCGAAATAATTTCATATCCGTATCCGAAACCGAAACCGATATAAACAAATTTCATTATCCGTATCCGAAACCGAAACCGAAATTCCATATCCGTAACATCCCTAGTAGGTATTTGTAAAAAATGTATAACATATTCAAATAAAAGTATGGAACAAAGTAAAGGTCGTCGGAAACGTTATTGTTTGTGCAAAAATAAGGATTTAAACGACGTAACTATTCTTCAAAATCTTAAATCTAATCGTTTAAATTAAGTAACCAGCGGGCACTGGAATTATTAAACTGCGTAAACGCTGTAACCCGTGCATTGCTTTAGGTAATGTTGTGATATTGTGGAATACAGGTTTGTTTTTTACTTGTTCTATGAGGTAAGGAAACACAGCCAAAACACCTATTTCTCTTTAATTTTAATTTACTTTATTTTAGTCAGCTTTTTAGTAATTTGTAAATTATAAGACTTATATGATACTAGTACACGCAACTTCGCCTGCAATAGAAGTAAATTTTCCCTTGGAAATGAGACTTATTCCTGTGGTAAAAAGCAGCCATCCCAAGCAGTTGAACTCTCTGTTCCAAAATTCATTAAAATCGGTCCAGCCGTTTAGACGTGAAAACGAAAAATAATGCAGACATACACATTTCCACATTTATATTAAGTAAGAATTATCATGTAAAAAAATTCAACGCAGTTTATTTTCGTCATTTCAAAAAAATATAACCATAACTTAAAAGTTTGGATTTAGTTTCAATTTTTAGTTATTATTATTAAAATATTATATCTTTACAGGTTCCTATGCCTACGACTTTTCCAACAAGGTAGAAAACATATGGAAGAAAACAAATCGACAACTCGGCAACCCGCGTTAACGAATTGTGTTGCTATATACTAAAAGTAAGCTAAATTAACTCGCCTTTATTTTTAAAAAACAATTATTTAAAGGTCAATTGAAACCAATAAAAGTTAAATTAATATCAAATTAAAACAATTGACGATATTATGTATAATTTAATTTGCTATACCTATATTCGTGTAATATTCGTGCTATATTCGTATAATCTCTTTTTTGTTAATGGCAACTTCATGGTAAAATAACTGCAATGGTATTGGTTCAAAAATGAAACCGTCCGTTCAAAATTCGTAAACAACAGCCTGGCCTGTCTTCAATCAAAGTTCAAACGTGCGGCCGTTTGAAACCACCTTTGTTAATTTTTGACAACAATCTGCAACAGTTTATTGATAGTTTATTAAATTATTCTACTTAGTTATTTAAATAGTTACATAAAATGACGTCGAACAAGGAAGATGAAAAGAAAGAAATTCCTGAAATTATTCACGATCCGCAAACGAAGAGCACCTACCAAAGGTTGCGATTTTTTGGAAAGGTAATTGGTCTTTTTTGTCATTATTCGTCTCTACTAACGACCAAGCTTATTTCGAAGCTTATCAAGGTTTTAGTGTAGTACTTTGTTTTGTATATTTCTGATAAAACAACTTGAAATAAGTCAATGCTTTAGAAGCCGTTATTTACCAGTGTAACGATTTGAATGTTATACATTTACATCAGGAAATGACGATACTTCTTAATTTTATTTCAGGGAGGCTTTGCTAAATGCTACGAAATACAGGACTTGGCCACAAGTCACATCTATGCTGGAAAGATAGTTTCAAAGAAGTTGATGGTGAAGTCAAGCCAGAAGGAGAAAATGGCCCAGGAAATCTCCATCCACCGGTCACTTGAGCACAAACATGTTGTTGGATTTCATAGTTTCTTCGAAGACTCTTTAAATATTTACATTATTTTAGAGTTATGTAAAAGACGAGTAAGTATATAACTTTCTGATTCAGTAACTAAACTAAATTAGCCTTGTAAGTAATATATTTTACAAATTAACCCCAGTCAATGATGGAGCTGCACAAGAGAAGAAAAGCCATCACAGAACCAGAGACTCGGTTCTACATGCACCAGATCCTACTTGGAGTGCAGTATCTTCACAGTAAGAGAATCATTCATCGAGATCTCAAACTCGGAAACCTTTTCCTTGACGATGACCTCCACGTCAAGATTGGAGACTTTGGACTTGCTGCAAGAATTGAATATGAAGGTTTTTTTTTTTTTTTTTTTTTTTTTTTTTTTTTTATAATATTAAATCATGCAATCAGTCTTTAGACTATGAGCAGATGTGTTGAGCGGGTCATATTCATTTAAAGGCTTTTCCCCACTTGGAGGGCCTCATTCTGTGTAGACGTCAGTCTTGTTTTAGTATTTGACGCCTCTTCAAGCGTTGGATTGTGTCGGGTATGGTGAGCTGAACAGCTAATTGGTTTGGGTGGTCTCGCAGCCGTCTTTCATACTTTACACCATATGATGCTATTTCGTCTTTCACTGTCTTAATGTTAAGGTGATCATGAACCTCAGAGTTTCTTATGAACCAGGGGACGTTAGCAACCTGTTTCAGAATCGAATCTTCAGCTCTTTGGATTATGGCTATATTGGAGTCGCATGCTGAACCCCACAGTTGGATTCCATACGTCCAGATTGGTTTTAGAATTGAACTGTATATTAGGACTTTGTTGTCGATAGAAAGTTTAGAATTTCTGCCAAGTAGCCAATGGAGAGCCTTGAATCTTAGGTTGAGCTCTTTCCTCTTGGCCTCTATATGTTTCTTCCAAATTAACCTGCGATCAAGGTGCATGCCAAGGTATTTTACCGTATCTTTGTGGGGTAGTTTTTGGTTGCCAAGAGATACCGGAGGACAGTCTCCCCTTTTCAAGGTAAATGTAATATGGACTGATTTGGGGCCGCTGGCCTTTATCCTCCACATTCGAAACCATTCGTCAATTTTAATAAGACTGGATTGTAATGCCCGTGACGCTTTGATTGGACACACGTTGGATGCAAGGATTGCGGTGTCATCAGCGAATGTTGCGATTGATACATCAGGGATCTGCGGTAAGTCTGAGGCAAATATTGAATACAGGATCGGTCCGAGCACAGAACCCTGAGGAACACCCGCTAGTATGCTAGAGAATTTCGAGAAGCTTTCACTTTCCTTTATTTGGAAAATTCTATCCGTCAAATATGATTGCAGGATTGTAAAGAATGTATGCGGGAGGCTTGATTTTATTTTATATAATAGTCCCTTGTGCCAGACTTTATCGAAAGCTTTTTCGATATCGAGAAATGCAGCAGAGCAGAACATTTTCCTTTCAAGAGCCTTTCTGATCTCACTGACCACTCGATGAACTTGTTCGATGGTCGCGTGGTTCTGTCTGAATCCAAATTGGTGATCTGGAATTATTTTCCGGTTAGCTAATTCCACCGTTATTCTTTTAAGGAGTATTTTTTCTAGCAGTTTAGACATAATTGGAAGTAAACTTATTGGTCTGTATGAGCTAACTTGGTGAACGGGTTTGCCAGGTTTGAGTACCATTATGATTTGGGAAACTTTCCATAGATTAGGAAAATACCCAACTGTCATTATACTATTGAAAAGCATAACTAGAAACACTATTGCTTTCTTTGGGAGATGTTGGAGGACCTCTTTGTCGATTAGATCAAATCCTGGAGATTTCTTTCGGTCCAATCTGTGTATGGTTGCTAGTATTTCTTTCGGTGATGTTGGAGTTAGCGGAATGTCAAGTTGATAGTCCTGGTTTAAAATTAGGTCAATTTTAGTTTCGTCACTGTCGCAGTCCGGATCATTGGGTAAAAATACTGAAGCCAAGTAATTTGAAAATACGTCTGCTTTTTGTTGCGGAGTTTTTGCCCAATTATTACTGGAAATCCTTAAAGGCGGTTTTGAATTAACGGGTGGTTTAGTGTTTCTGCAAGCTTTCCACAGGGAGAAGTTCGTCTGACTGGTTGCTGATAGTGACTCTACATAGGCAGTTGTCGAAGCTTCATTGAAATCAAATATTAATTTCTTTAGTTTTTTGATTGCAAAATTCAGAGCCCGCTTATCTTCAGGATGTCTAGAGGTTTGCCAAACTCTTCGCAATCTCCTCTTTTCTAAATATGAAGGTAATAAACATTTGAAATCAATATTTAATAATTTTAAACTTGTTTTTTATTACTTTCTATAATTCATCAAATTGTTTTTAGGAGAGAGGAAACAGACCCTTTGCGGCACTCCTAACTATATTGCACCAGAAATATTGACAAAGAAGGGACACTCCTTTGAAGTGGACATTTGGAGTCTTGGGTGCATTATGTACACTTTACTTGTTGGCAAACCTCCATTCGAGACGTCTACACTTAAAGACACTTACAAAAGGATCAAGCAATGTGAATACAGGTAACAAATAAGGAATTTTAACTTAATTAAATATTTTTCATGAACTTTGTCTTCTAAGGTAGATTTATTAAAAAAAGGGGTCATGTAAGTGAGATAAAAGAATTATATTATGTAATTGCTCACTAGTGAGGGGGTGTACCTAGCTCTGCATGCGTGTCGCGGCGGCTGGCGCTCGCTGCGGGCGCGGTACGCCGATGCCGTCGTCACACAAAATACTCTACAACACCGACTCAGGTTGCTATCGTACTACATATATGTGTTGGTGGAAGAATCAGCCATCAGTTATGTGTTTTTATAGGAGAGAGCATCATTGTACTACGTACAGAACCATTTTTATATTCAGAAGGAGCTTTTGGGGATAGTTGTTAATGATTTATTCAGCAGTTATTTCCATATCATTGTGTTTTTAATTTTTTTGTATAGAAATAAGCAATATGTGTGTCTAACAAACAATAGCATCTTACATTAACCTCATATAATGAGCATTTTTAGTCACATGCATTGCCTACATACAAAATCAACTTTCACACTTCTTAAAATCATTATAGTGGCACACTTTGCTATCATTTGCCAAACAATGGCACATATAGCAATACCCAGTGATAAAAAATTCACAATCATGTAATTTCTATAGGATCCCGTCAACGCTGCGCAAGCCCGCAGCATCCATGATAGTGCTGCAGCTGCAGTCGAACCCCGCGCGGCGGCCGTCCGTGGACAAGCTGCTGCAGCACGAGTTCTTCACGACGGGGATCCTGCCCACGGCGCTGCCGCTGTCCTGCCTCACCACCGCGCCAAGGACCGACCAACTCGAGGGCACCTTCATGCGGCGCCCGCTCAACGAGGTTAACACCAATGGTGAGTACATGGACTTATGTAATAAGCCTAAGTTGATACAGGCTTTGCAAAAAATGAGTAACAATAAACATCTCTTCTATTCTCTGTTTTTAAATAGTGTAAACTTACAACTCTTAATATGTAAGTTGCAAAAGTCCATACCGAGTTGATAAAAATTATAGCATCCAGTGGTCGCTTCTACACACACACTGACATAAATAAACTAATATTTTACTATAACTTCTTAGATTTACCCGATTATTATTACTTGAAATTTAACTCATTTTAACGGGTTTTACGCGTTTATTTTATTATTTTTAATTTTCGGACGTTTCGGCATTTTTGCAACAAGTCTATCCATGACCACAGCATTTGCAAAAATGCCGAAACGTCGGCTTTAAGTAATATTTTACTACTACTTCTTAATATCAACCTTAAGGCATCAGTTTTAAAGCTCAATATATTTTTGTAAACTATTGTGGTTGTTAAAACATTTTCGCATACGACGATGTTTTTTTCGGATCAACCTACACTCTAACCGACAACATTGATACTTCTTGTTGCGATAATTCTCAACCTTAATCTGAGAGCTTTAGGTTCAGGTTCAAATTTATTTATTTTACTTTTTAAGTTGTAAGAAATACTAACAAAATGAGCGTAAATAAATATAGAAGGTAAGGTAAACAGTAGATAAAAACAGTAATTTATTATAACTTGTTTACAAATATATTTAGGTAATGTTTGATACTTAAAATAATTGATACTGATTTCAAAAGATAATAATAATTACAGTCTATATTTCAAACTTCCAACAACAAACATTAATGTATTTTCACACTTGTTTTACTTTTTAAGGTTAGTTGTAGCTTAAGTAATCGTTTTCGTAAAGAAAAGAAAATTGAAGCTAGCTAACCATAAAAAAATACATTGTAATTGAAAAATGTTTTACTTACGAACTTATATTTAATTACTACTTTAATGAAATACTATTGGTATTTAATATACCCTCCACTGTTTTCAATAACCATAAGCTAACGCGCACCGTCACATTGATTTCACTATATTCGAACAATACACAGTTCCACTTTAATTTCCACACTTCCAGACACTTCCATTGGTAGAAAATGCCTCTGTAGTCCTTTCTTTCGCATGTCCCATCTCTGCGCCATCAACATGGAACTATTACTCTTTTGAGGCCATCAATCCCCATACATTTAGATTACATCGATGTTTTGAACTATTGTAAATCCACCGTTTTACTGTTATCTACTGAAACAAAAACAAAATATGAATAAATATAACAAATAACAAGTTAAAATAGATAGTTACGCAACACACGCTAAATTTGTTATAATAATACCCAATCAAAGAAAAATAATGGATAAAAAAACACTATTTTCATACTTACGGAAAAATATTATATTATATCATACTAGTGGCCGCCCGCGACTCCGTTCGCGTTAAAGTCGGTTTCCCGTGGGAATGCGAAGTTTTCCCGCGGTAAAAAGTACCCTATGTCCTTTCCCAAGTTCAGTTCTTTCTCCATACCAAATTTCATCACAATCGGTTCAGTGGTTTAGGCGTGAAAGCGTAACAGACAGACAGACAGACAGACCGACAGACAGACAGAGTTACTTTCGCATTTATAATATTAGTAGGGATAAATGTATGCTTTTCGATAATACGCATTCTGTCCTGCATACTAATACATATTAACTTGCCTGTTATAGAACTTGGAAATCTACTTTATCAAACACAACACTGGCACCTTCGCTAGCGAACCAGCAACGACAAAGCGTTTAGCAAATGATTCAATCATTGTATGATTTTGGATATTTTCGTTTTACCCTCAAATTGTGACATTTGTAAGAAATGCTCAAATGTTTTATAATTTTACTGGCAATTCGACTAATATTTTTAAAAATGTGTTTAGTCTTAAGCCTTTTATGTTATGGTTGAAAATAATTTGTAACATTTAATGTCTATGTGTGTGTAATTTGCATGCAAGCAGTTATAGACCTTACACTCAGTATGGACTTTTGCAACTGACCGTACCTACTTGAATTTTAATTGTGACTGAAAAACTCGACATTTTAAGTCAGAATTATTGATAATCTAAACTTTCACAGAGCATGTGCCTATGTCGGTGGATTCTCCGATGAAGCGCGATGTGGTGGAGCCGCGCGGCTCGGAGCCCGCCTCCCACAAACAGAACCTGGTGGCTCTCCGCGACCAGCTGGCCGCACTGCTGGCCAATAAGGTATATGCGATACATACAACTAATATTAAGCAAAATTAGGCACTAAATAGAAGACACTTGAGATTTTATTTTAAATTTTGCATTATAAATGCTAATTTATTAATTTTAAAGTTGTAAATACTGGAATCCAGTCGCGTAATGCTCGGAGGCCCGCGTTCCTTTTTCTTCAAACTTCAAAATTAATAGAAGACACTTACTACAGTAACATTGTAACGATAAAAAACGATTATGATTCTCCATGACAGGTGCAAGTTCACCCCTTATACACTTCACGGTCTTTAAGCACCTGGCAACTTTAAACACGCTTTTTTTACTTGACTAATGCCACATATGTATTCCTTTACAATCAACTATCTTTACCCTTAAAACTTGTAACTAACACAAACTTCCTTCACAGTTGAAATGCCGTCCCGAGGCGCTAACGGACGAGCTGAGCGACCCCGCGGCCCAGCCGCTAGTGTGGGTCGGCAAGTGGGTGGACTACAGCGACAAGTACGGGTTCGGATACCAGCTGTGCGACGAGAGTGTCGGCGTCATGTTCAACGACACTACCAAACTCATCATGCTGTCCAATGGAGTGTATGTATCAATCACTATAAACCGATCTATTTAACGATTAAGAATTGGGAAAGCTATTTTACTTCAACTAACAAATAAAACGATAACTCTTCTTCCAACACATTTCTATTCGACAATTTCCAGTGGTAATCCTACTAAAATTATAAACGTGAAAGTTTGTGAGTATGGATGTATGGATGTCTGTTCCTCTTTCACATAAAACGTACTCTACGGATTTGGATGAAACTTAAAGTAATATAGGTTATACATCAGAATAACACAAAGGTACTTTTTACCGCGGGAAAACATCTCATTCCCACGGGAAACCGACTTCCACGCAAACGGAGTCGCGGGCAACCACTAGTAAGTAAATAAATACGTACTTTACCCTACGTAATGTTTCTTTATTTCAGTAACGTGCACTATATAAACCGAGCAAGTCAAGAACAGTACATGTCGATGCGCGACTACCCTCCCGAACTTGACAAGAAAATGAAACTACTTACTTACTTCCGGCGGTACATGACTGAGCATCTTATGAAAGCCGGTAAACTAATTATAATTTTTTACAATATCTAGGAGATTTCAATACATTTTCATCATACTTTTGAGGAAGTCATGAGCATGTGCATAAAGTTGCTATGTCAAATTTACATTGACATTCCTTGATCACAGATTATATGAAGCCTAGCAATTCATATTCTGTTTTCAAGGATTTTTTGTATTATTTTTGACAATTCTTTACACTTTTTCACATTTAAATTGTTTTCTTTAAATTGAACATAATGCTGCTGCAGACAACTGTAATTAATATTGTATGTTGCAACAGGAGCGAGCGTGGCAGTTCGCGAGTCGGATGGATTGTCTCGACTGCCGCATCTTCACAAGTGGTTCCGGACAACCCTCGCCGTCATTATGTACCTGACGAACGGAACCCTACAGGTACGCCTTTGTAACTACCGAAATATGATAAAAATCTCCAAATAAAGCAGAAAAACATTGTCATATCAATTAATTTCAATTTACAGATTAACTTCCAAGATCACACGAAGATTATCCTTTGCCCGCTGATGTCGGCGGTGACTTACATTGACGTTGACAAGAACTTCCGGACTTTCCGGTTCAGCACAGTTGAAGAGCATGGCTGTGATAAAAAACTATACTCCAACCTCACATATGCTTTAGAAAAACTGAATAGCATACTCTCAAATCAGCTGTGCTACGCTACATTGATTATTACGCCTAGAAATAAATATAGCTAAAAGCGAAAAAGAGTTTTTGCGTCTTTAGTTTATTAGGTATGATTATTGTCTCAAAAATCAATTTTAGTAAACATGTTAGATTACATTAACAACTTCACAGCTGATGTTTCTAGTATCTAGTGTTGTAGTAATGTTGATTTTTCGATTTCTTAAAGCTCCTTTCTGAACGATAGGTTCATCAGGTTAGCTTTTTTTATTCTTCTTTATACTATTTAACAAAATACTTATTTATTTAAGTAAAGCAATGGCCTGTTATTTGACCATTGCTTTTGATTCCATTCCACTAAAGTTAGGGAGGGAACACCTTTTTTAATTCACTACAGCATTTTAGAGAAACATAACAGCAAATAATTATATCGGATTACTTGTTAAATTTATATAAAATGTGCCTTCACGATGTATTTTAGAGATATGTATTAAAAATGATTTCTTTTGTTTTTCGCTGATCCATAACCCTAAAGTCCGCACCAAAAGACTGATATTAGGGCGGCTGACGGTGGCGCATACGTTTGTAATCGTTTATTTAGTTTTATATTATCTGTACCTATTATACCTTATTTTATGACACTTGTTTCCGTGCTTCAGTAACTTCGAAACTAAATTGTAATTTAGAGTCTGATATTACGGTAGCGCAATTGAACAACCTAAAGTGTAAAGGGAATAGAGCAAACATGAACAAAGGGGCGTCAGTATTATTCGATGATGTAAAGGGCACCGCCATATGTACTGGCGAGGATCGTTCTGCCTCTTGTAACATAACAATATTTGACAATAAAGTTATTTTAGAATAATAGTTTTTTATTTACAACCCATGATTAGTAAAACAGATATGAGAGAAATTGGATACCTACCTACTTACGGTAATTTAACACAGATTTTTCAATTCGAACTAATAATTCCTGTAAGCGCGTTGAAACAAATTAACTCTGCTGCTTTATTATATGTAACCAAGCTCACATCGCAATTATGAGGCCCTAAAGTAAGTGCCGGAAGTGCTTGTGGTGCCACACAATGGACTAGGGGAGAACCTAGCTTCGCCAAGACGCGAGACAATGGAGAATGTTACTAGGTATGCCAAATCGCTTGAAATTTTGTCTCAGTAAAGCCTGTATGCATACAAATACACTAGTTTTTGTTGTAATCAAAAATACCCAGTAGTTTTGATTTTATAGGCATTAAAAGTTTCGAAAAATATCGAGTCCCGCTAACAGTCACGTGACCGCTTGTGACGTCTTACCACAACGCGCCAGCGGTGGCGCATATAGCTGGCACAGTATTTTATTTTATTTTTTTATTTATTTAACATTTAATGTAAAAATTTTTTGTGTTTTCGGTCGCGTATTAGTAAATATAAATATTATTCGTTATTATACGTTAATAGTTAATATTATTCTATTAATAAATTGGGATAGGTTTCGAAAAAAGGTAATCGTGTAATCTATCTAAAATAGATGAATTAATGGCTGCGCATTATTTATCAAGAAATAGTGATTTTGTTGCCGCCGAAATGTTTGATATGTTCTAAACTGTTTTATCAAAACAAAATAACCAATATAATAAAAAGACTAATGGAAGAATGCAAGTCCAATAGTAGAAGTATGTACCTACCCTACCTATCATTATTTTTTTTACGTTAAAGACAACAAATCATGTATCATAGTTTTGTAGCTATAGGAAGGTACGTCCTTCTAATATTATAAATGTGAAAGTTTGTGAGTATGGATGTATGAATGTTTGTTACTCTTACACGTAAAAACTACTGCCCCCCAAGTCAAGTGGCAAGTGATATTTGCGATAGCGAGTGAATAGAAAAAATATGTATGAAACTGTCAAATTGCAAGCTTGTCAAAAATTTATTCTATTCATTTGCTATCGCAAATATCACTTGCCACTTGACTTGGGGGGCTGGACGGATTTGGATGAAACTTTGCAGTAGGTTACACATCAGAATGACACATAGGGTACTTTTTACCGCGGGAAAACTTCTCATTCCCACGGAAACCGACTTCTACGCGAACGGAGTCGCGGGCGGCCACTAGTATGTATACAAAGATACCGCTCTTCTAAGTAAATTTAAATAAATACATGCATTGATTTAGTACTAACTAGCTTTAGTTAGCAGCTTCGCCCGCGTTTCCTTCGGGAACTGTACATTTTCCCAGGATTAAAAGAAGCCTATGGATTATTTCAGTCTTCGTCCAGATCCATTCAGTACTTTTTGTGTGAAAGATAACAAACACAAACACAATCTTCCGCGTTTATTATATTACTAGGAACTAGGATACCTATACGATCTAGATGTAGGTAGTTGAACGTTACAGATGCACTTTACCTTTACTATTTTATTTAAGTAATTTAATTTATTTTTTATTGCAAATGTAGATGATATGAACTAAACCTCTTTTATTTATTTGTATTTTTACTAACAAATTGTTTAATGGTATTGGTTATGTTCAAGTTAAAAGATTTAGTGATGTATGTATGTATCCTTTGGAACTGTAAAAAACAACTGTTCCGGCGAATTGATAGTTGTATTTTTACATTTAGGCACAGCACATGATTTCCTAGTAGTTGGATTAGACATTTTTAAAAGTATTTAGGTTTAATTTAGACGACAAGTGCGCGCGACCGCGAGCGTTCTGAGTGAGCCAGACCGAGCGAGTTGTGGTGTGACGTCACACCGCCACCGGCAGCCCGCGTCGTGCTGCAGCAACTTATTTTACTTATAAATCGGAAACTAATTGACGCATCGAAATAATTCTTTCACCAGTATTTTTTATTTTTGACAGAGAAAACGAAGAGATAATAAGCAAAATTTGTTAACATTCTCCATTTCGAAAAACAATTTAATCCGGAATTGGCTGAAGATCAAACCAAAAACCTAGTTGATAAAATCTCACTAAATAAATTTAACTTCCTGGAGAGGGGAATATATTGAAACAAGATAGGAAGTATTGAAAATTTTAGATTTCTCCTACATACAACAGATAAGCCAGGTGAACGCATAGCGACTAGTGTCGCCAGCGTTATTTTCAATCTTGTCATTGTTATTTGCTATTTTACGTGATTAGTGAAAAACATTGTTGCAATTTTTGTTGGTTCAAGTCTGGGACTCCACAACAATTTTGTTTCAAAACTTCATCTGTTTTACTCATGTTACTCATTAGAATAGAACAACATTAAACTAGAATAATTAACATCTAAGAAATAAGTTACTATGTAAAAAAACTAGGAGTAAACATAAGATTATGGATAATCACAGTTAGCTTTATTTACTGACAAAGTAGTAAGCTTGTAATATTCTTCCACACTCAGACACAGACACACTTAAAAGTCAATATTAATCTCTACAGCACTTAAATTCACAGTTCAGTGTGGTGTATAGCTTGATGTGCCGCATGGAACTCTCCCGGATGTATGAACAGCCCCTCCCGAACCTGCCAGTCTGTATAGGTTCCATATTGAGAACTAACCCCAACAATTTCCCCTTGGCCACTTATAGGTCTGCCGAAAGTTCGTCCTGACCCAGCAAGGTATCTGAAATTAAAATTAAGATTTGTTTTATTCTTTGACTTATTAAAAACTAGTGGCCGCCTGCGACTCCGTTCGCGTGGAAGTCGGTTTCCCGTGGGAATGAGATGTTTTCCCGCAGTAAAAAGTATCCTATGTGTTATTCTGATGTATAACCTATATTACTGCAAAGTTTCATCCAAATCCATCCAGTAGTTTTTACGTGAAAGAGTAACAAACATCCATCCATCCATCCATCCATCCATTCATCCTCATAAACTTTCACATTTATAATATTAGTAGGATAAAGTTATCTTTTAAGTTAATAAAGATATACATACACTCCAGTATCCTCATGTTTGAATTTGACAGGTGTGTCTCTTCTCCAGTAATCATTGTTGCAAACCACAGTCCAATGGTCCCCACTGTCACCTTCACCATCATCATCACCATAACATGATACCTCCTGGTTGCCCGATAGAGGTGATGTGAAATAATGGGAGTGTAGGTTCTTTTTAGTGGCTACATGATGCAGGCGAATCTTAGAGTTGCATTTAACTGGTGCTCTGAAAGATATACAGATCATTAAAATTGATGAGGAATTATAATTAGCTTACAGGAAAGTTTTATTATGTCAAGCAGATACACACCCCCTTTTGCAAGTTTCAGCCATAGGCGCCTTGACAAGCCAATGGCTGTTGTTATCATCGGCGACATCAACAGCCGTAACTGACTGCTGGCCTGAGCCTGAGCCATACTTTACATCATGCGAGTGAAGACGCAAACGTAGGTCCGAATTTATCAACTTTATTAGAGAGCCGCAAGTCACAAACTCGGCTTTGGAACCTGCAATTAGTTAATACTATGTGATGCCTAAAATTCTTATTGGGCCACGTAACTGTAGACGGCTGTTATCATCTGATACGTACGTACCTTCAACGCTCTGGATATACATGGACATAGCAACAAATATAGAAAATAATAACAAAACATCACGAGTTACTTGTTCCTTCATTTTTACTTTCTGGCCGAATATTTACGCAAATAATTTAAAAAGTACAAGATGAAACAATAAACCACCGCACAGGCAGATCGCGTACAAAGACAATCCGAATGAATTGACAGTGACAGTGGCGGTGGCATTTTACTTTTTTTTATTCTTGCATATTAGGTGTCGGCATATTAAGCGCAATACACAGACCTACTTCAATGTTTCTTTGTTGCGGTCAAACTCAAAAAAAAAATGCAATAAAAAGGAAAAAATCAATTTATATTAAAAAGTGAAGTATTCCTGTTTTGCGCTTATTAACCAAAATTGGCTAAATACACAAAGGAACACTCCTATGGGTGATCTGTCAAGGCTGTACGGTTCAAAGAACCTTTGCCTTCATAAATTACCATAGAAAGGAGGTGGATGTGTCAGCTGTCTTATCGGCTGCCTAGGGATGTCGAAAGTAAAAAGAAAAACATTAATTTATCGATTTTTTAATAAAGATCTACATTAACGACATTGATATTTTGTACAAAAAATATCTATGTATAAATCTATGAATAGATCAAATTTCGTGTATCTAAGAAAGACATGTATATAGCCTGCCGATTATGAAATTGAGATAATAAGGCATTTACTAATATCATTCTCGAAACAAAAAAATATACATAACTTTTTACAAAAAAATATTCTATATTTTATATCGAAATAACGATGCATCGAATAAAAACATATCAGGTTAAAATATTGACATATCGATCCTTTTTAACAACCCATGAACAACCCTAGTTGCCCCGTCCTCCCTTGCAGTAGTTGCAGTTTTTTTGTGGTATTTATTTACTATTTATTTATGTTCTGTTGATTGGACATGTACTGTTGATTGGAGTGATATTCAGAATTAAAATAAGGCAAATACTAAATACTACTCAGCTTTAAATCAGCTGACCATTTACTATTTATTATTGTGATTATTAAATAAAATTTACAAAAGCATTTACAATTTACACTTCACTGCAAAATTTGAAGTTGAACTAAGACTTCTATTTGGAATTGTAAGTCTTCAAATAGAAATGGAAAATAACGGTCTCCCACCAGTAGATAAAGTGAAAGGTATGAAAAAACTTAAGTAAATTCTTTACTTTGATGTAACAGCTGTTTCATACACCCTGTTTCATAAACCTGTATTTTAGCTAGCTTCGATCCAGGCTGGAATGATCCACCGACATTTGCGTATAATGCTCAGCAGTCTACTCCTAGCAGACCTAGGAATTTCCTGAATAAAAGGGTGGCTTTCCCTCTGTCTGGATCAAGTCAACTTCAAAGTTCAGCTCAACCTGTGAGCTTACCTCCTATGCCAACTACTGCTGCTGTCACTCCAAATAATAGTCTTAGCAGCGCATCCATAAGTGAACCTGTAATTGTGGACAGCTCAGAGGTGCTAAGGGTAGTCAAAGAAACAATGGCCAAATTACTAGAACAGAGTACTGAATTAGGACCTAAAACCATTGATATCAAGAAAAGATTAAGTATCATGGAGGAAATGTGGATCAGTGATAAGCTTAATAATAGGATAAAGTTGCAAATGAAAGAACTTGCTTTAGGTAAGTCAAGCCGGTAATTTTATTAATTGTATTTCAGTCCTGTTTTTTCTAACCTTGTAAGAAAATAAGTGGCCTTCGTCCTACAGTGTGAGGATACAGGCTAACCCTACTAATATTATAAATGTGAAAGTTTGTGATTATGTATGGATGTTTGTTACTCTTTCATGTAAAAACTACTGGATGGATTTGGATGAAACTTTGTAGTAATATAGGTTATACATCAGAATAACACATAGGGTACTTTTAACCGCAGGCAAACATCTCTTTCCCACAGGAAACAGACTTCCATGCGAACAGAATCGCAGTCGGCCACTAGTATAATAATAATGAAAGAAATATTTCTATTTCTGTCTCAATAAGAAGAATTTCTGGATTTTATATTGATTATATTACAGACCTTTCATTCATTATTTTTATATAATCTAATTGGCCTTGTTTATAAACAATGGATTATTTGTAAATCGTTTGTACTACAAAATTAAATACCTAACCAAAAGTATAGAGTTTAGCACATATAGGTATTCTAAAAACCAAAAAACTATATTTACAGCTTTGGAAAATGATGACCCTAGTAAAGCGGATGAAATACATAGAGCATTAATGGTGGACCATGTGGGTGCTGTGGGTACCTGGATGCCAGGAGTAAAGCAACTTATATTGAATCATATAGCACGCTTGGAGCTACTGGCTATTGACAAAGAGTAAAAAGTTAATAATACCCAGAAAGGTATACAATGATGACATTTCAATAATAATGAATCATCATATTTAAAGACCACAAATGCAAAACAAAGTCATCCATACTGTTAAGTTTTATTGTGATATATGTAAATAAAAGGGAAATATATCTGCTTAAATATAGTTTTATTATTTTTATGTCTTTACTTAAAACTAAAACTGATTACTTCACTACACTCAGTCTATATGCCCCTCTTGATTGGTTTTGGTGCCACGGTGACGCGCACAGGCTTGCACAGTTCCACTAGCTGGTCATCTTCTGTCGTCAAACAGATTGATATGTCTACTCCGCACGGCTCTGTCCAAACACCATGTGACACCAGAACTTTCGTGAGCAGACGCAGGTTTTGAGTGCCATCATCATCTATATCAAAATGAAACAAATATATAAATTATAGATTTGTTACATCTCTTATTTATGTAAGTAGGTATAAGCGAATTCTTAAAACTCATCCCATTACTAACCTTTATTTCTGACTTCTGATTATTGTTAAATTAAAAGCCATCAGTTTCCCACCCATTGCTAAGAGAAGACCTCTTCCCTATAATAGCTACTTGAAACTAAATATACTTCAATGTAAATTTGCTAGTCTTACTAATATATTGATGGTCCAGTGGCCTCAAGTCCTCTGTAGGCGGCGCCAGTGCGTGGACCCTTCTATCGGGGTAGGCCACTCTGACCCTTATAGCGTCGGGGGTCGCGACTCTAGTGATCTCTGCCTCGAGCGCCACGCCCGCTATGAGGCCGGCGCAGAACCGAACCACCGTGTCGTTATCGCTGGCCGGCTACATGGATAACATGGATGTAGTTAATCAATACAGTTTATTGTTTCTTGGTCACAATCACTTTGAAAATTGCCGTCGGTATATAGGTACTGAGCGGTAAGGAAAATTGTTAAATGGTAAATATTGTTTACATTAGCATTATTATAATAACACAAAATATAATTTTCCTACAAAGTAGGCATCAAAGTAGGTTTATACATAAAGTAGGTACTTACCATAAAGTAAATTTTCAAAGTAAGTACCTTAGTAAAATTCGATTGTGGTCCCAAATTTCCAAAGCAGCTTAATTGAGTAGGTACCTACCCTCTAACGAACCTTAGTCTAAGTAAGTATAATAACGAGACTGGGATCGTTAACGTAAAATGAGTTTAATTTTGTCCCTGAATGCTACAAGGATAAGGCTTCTGTTTATTCACAAAGTTAGATGAAATAGTCTTGCGCTGCGACCTTACTTTGCGCAACTGGAGTTATGTTTGCGAAGCGTAATTATTTACTTTTGTGTCATTGAAAACTTAATGTTAAGTATTTAATTTAAAATGAATATCAACCGAATATATTAGCACATTTAATGTTAAGGTTAGCGTGAAAATAAACGAATTGTATATTTGGGCATTATAAAATTGACATAATAAATGGTTTCCTGTTTAAGGTGGTTTGAACTTCATTCATAATACAAGTACCTTATGTTTTACATCATTTAACATGCACGAATTGAATTTTTTGTCAAAGACATAGAAACTTTTGTATTTTGTATGAAGTTTGAACCACTTTTATCTGGGCCATCTCGCGAAAGCCAGTGTCGAGCGTGGACTAAATATTGATGACTTGAAGTCACTAACTTCATGCGATGATCGAAGTCCTGTCCATTTCTAAATGACTATCAGCCACGTGACTCGCAACTACAATATAGCCATTCACACTTGATGCACTACTTATTGTTAACACCTTCGGCGTTAAGTCTGCGCTCAGAATTACAAGCAGCTAGACAATACCTTGCCGGAGTGAAAACCGCCGTATAATCTGCACCGGCAGTTCTCTTGTGAAAGAATATTGTTCCACAGACGTGCTGAGGTTCTGAACTAACAAATAACAGTACCTATCTAAAGCAGGCAGAGGAAAGCTGACATTCGCTATTAAATAACAATTAGATACGCAATTTTAAGCCTATTTAATTAACTAGCCAAATCGAGCACAAGGTTGTTTTTCACAAAAACAGAATTAAATCTGACATCTTGTGGCCGGTCTACGGGAATTTAAATTTTCATATTAATGGAGATCTGTTTATACGGCCTTGGACAGGTTCGCTGTATACGCTAACACATATACGTCACTGCTTGATATTTTCGATGCTTAAAGTACGCAGCTGATATATCGAACCGAATAAATGCGCAATTCATAAGAAAAATAAAAAAGTCTCATATTCATTCATTCTTCTGTCGAGTTTCATACCTTTGGGAGAGGTGAGCTGTAAAAGTGAAAGTGTAAAAAGCTCCATCATCTAAACCAACGATCATCAAACCGATTTGGATACTGAAGCCATACCGAGCCATGAAGTTACCTATTGATGTCATGCGCACACCATTTGTGGATCTATCACGCACCAACCTTTTTTGTTTTCAACTGAAGAGAGAGCGATTCCGACAAATTCAAAGTATTGAAATTCGAAATCGGTTTATTTATAAACCACATTTGACGCGTCAGTTTCCAATTGAATATTCAATGAACTGATTAGTTTCTTCTTAAAGCTAGAACGGAATAAACAAGTTATACACCTCGATTAACTATTCTAACTTTGTTTGTTAAATACTTACAATAAACTATTTTCGATAAACAAGTAACAAGAATACTAATCGTCGGAGATTTCTCCTAGTCCATAGTCTATAGCCTATTGTACCCGAATCGAGAGTTATGTTCCTCTAATCAATTTGAATGTAAGTTTAAATCCGAGCGGCGCGGACCGTGTGAGAAAGTGAAAGTTCTCAAAGCTCCAACATATCGTTATTACATAAAATACGATCATGATAAAACATAATTACTAGTTGTAATGTAAGAGGTCGTTAAACTAGTATCCAATGGTTATCGGTCATGGACTCAGTTACGACGTTTGAAACTATAGCTACTCTTATAAAGTTACATAAGAAACTTGTTTAAATATAACTACTTATGTTAATATGTTTTTTTATCAACATTTGCATAGAAATTAGAAAAAGTTGAAGTAGTTGATAGAATTGTCGTAAAATTTAGATGCTTTGACAGTCAGCCGACGTAAGTACGTTATGTCATAAAATACCACTCCAATTTATTTGGATTAAATAAACAAATTGAGAACGTCTTACGCGATCTAATGTTTTATTACTTTTCAAATAGTTTACCAAACTGACCGAACATAGACCGCAGTGGGTAATACTTCAGAGCAAATGGACAAACAACACATAATATTTTTATCTAGGTATATAACTTGCATTTTCTAACGACGAAAAAAACATGGAATAATGATTTTTTTAACATGTGTTTGTTAATAAAAACATTAGGAATATATTTATAGACACGGCAACAGTCGGAGTATTTCAAAGTGTGATTCATTGAATGGCCAGAGAGGTGAGATCCATTGTATTATTCTGCCGTTCCCATCGTTCGATAAATCTGCGGATGTTGTTATATTAAGATTTATCTTTACTACATAATTATATTTAATTTTATTAATCTCTGTAATTTGTATTATATTTTAATGATAACGCTTATTAATTAATAATAATCGGGTTGGTTGGTAAACAGGAACTTGTGAACTTTCACTTCTCTCTCGGCAGGTTAGCTTATTATCATGACTATGAGAAAGCACTAACCAGCGGTGGCAGCAGTCATTGGACTGACTGCCTTTCCAATTTGCATACATTTCATCACAGTCCATAATTTAATGTATAAATTAACAATGAATTAGATAATGAACAAAATTAAGTTATTCGATTTCCGAGATTTAGTTTCACTTGTTATTTTTAGAGGCTGGTTGATATGTTATTACTTAGTTGATAAGTTGCGTGTCAGGTCAGGTTTAGAATTTTCTAGACCTTGGAAGTCGCAGGTTGTACCTAACTGTAGGACATGAAGCGGGTCCCTTGAGACACTACAAGCTAGTTCACATAACTAGTTATCTGATAACGTTGTTTAATGCTGTTTGTTCAGCTTCGGCACTTAAAACTCGCAGAATATTTTATGGCGGCATTCAACAGAATAGTTTTGTTATCTGATTCAAATAACTTTAGTTCCTGACACCTTTTAAAGGCCTATGTTATTACGTTTACTTACCTGCTTAAATTTATTCGGTATTGCTGTAATCCAGTGCAAGTTGTGTCACTGGTATTTAGTTCAAAAACTGCATTATAATAATTTCGGTGATTTAAGATTCAAATTAAATGGAAAACAAGAGCGTGTTGAATCGCGTTACATCGAGGTAGGTATATCACGCCCTAGTTGGCGCAGTTGGCGGCGTCGGCGCAACCCGAATATTCCGGGTTCGATTTCCGGCTCACACAAACGCGTTTTTGTTAGGATAATACTTGGAACATAACGACCTTTTTCTTTATTTAGTACGATTTTGGTAGAAATGAAGTGTACCGAGTGACGTCCTTTGGGAAAATGCCAATACTTGGGAAAATGAAAATTCACCCTTTTATAACTATAGAATAATATTTCTTGTGGTGCGTTCTTATTTACTATTTAGCTCTTATGGCGTGACAAAAGTAATTTTAAATTACTTATAAAGTGAGTTTAATAAATCTTACAAGTAGCTTTAAAATGCTGTTGTTTCTTATAGAAATAAACCTATTTTTAAGCATTTATATAAACTTATACTTAGTAAAACTATTGCGCAACATTAACTAGTTACTAGGATATTAACAAACGCAATAAAACTTTATAGATTGTAGTCAATCTAAAAATAGACACGCATTTATTTGTGTAGAAAATTAGAACGAATGAGGACCAAATACCGCTATTGATTAAAGAATTTGGAGCACAACTGAAATTAAACAAAGGGATAGATAAGATGATAAGCATCAAGAACATAGTGTGTTATTGATATTATCACATTAAATCGATGACAAAATCGTGTTACCATTTAATTACCTGCAGTAACAAAATATTGTTAAAGTTGAACCGATCAGAGAGTAATCACTTCCGATCAATCTGCAACCACTTCCTGTCGGTGCTTCGTCTCAGTCCCCACTAGTTGTCGGGCTTTCTACTTTACGTGATCTGTAGGTCTATTCTGTAAAACGAAACGTATGCACTTGCCTTCGTTTCGGGCCCGAAACTGACATTGGCTATTCTATTTGGCTTGCATATCGTTTAACGTATTTGTAATCCGAAAGTCAACGAAATAATAAGGGTTTTAACTTAAATTTCTATTCTTTACGTCAAAAACCTTATGATTGATGAAACGATACGAAAGCCAATAGAATAGCAAATGTCCGTTACGGGTACGAAACGAAAGCAAAGTGCTCACGTTTCGTTTTACAGAATAGACGTACTGTACCAGTTCGCATAATTAAATGGTTGAGTAAGACCAGTTTTATTAACCTTTATTAACTAGATCACACCTTACGACTTTATACCGAGTCGGTATTCAGAGCAATTTGTTTATGTGAACGTTTACAGTTGGAATTTCATACATAACTTTACCATGATGGTTTTGGTATAAAGACTTACATGGTCATGGTAATTAGCTATGTTCTAGACATACATTTGTTTCGACGAATGGTCGCCTGAGTGTGAAACGCTGTGATCGAACGCCGCCGCTGGGCTACAGCCAACTGAAGCCATCCCGCCGTTCCGGAGCATTTAAATTTAGAACATGGAGTTATTTTTTTCTCTACACGTAGAACATAGATTGACCAAGCAGTTGAACAATCTCTAATGAAATTGAAACTTAACGAACACGGTCATAGTTTGCTTGTATTTCAATTAAATGTTATTATATCTGGTTCATCGTAATAAATATAGGTACCTACTTTCTTGTTATTTCCTATGAATACTTATTACTCATATTTGCTCAAATAACTCAAGGCACTCCTTGCTTTGCAGTTATTTTGGTAGTAACGACTACTACCAAAATAAAAGGAGCGTTTCAGAATTATAATTCTTCATTTGTTTTTAGGACACAAATGCACGTGTATGTTTAGTTTGTGACATGAATTCCAATGTCCAAAATGTGTCCTGTGTGTCTATTTGTGAGTCAAAGCGTAACCGCGTTACTGTTATATGAACTGACAACGATGGAACCTGCCGATAACCCGCGATGACGGATTATGTTTATGTCCCATATTCTATTTTTAAAACAAGACGATAATATTAAGGAAAGCAGTCTCCAGTTGAATGATTTGTAGTATTGCCGAATTGAAGAGTACGTGAGAGTACAAGACAAAAAAATCAAGTTAAAAATTTGCAACAGAAAGTAGGTACGAATGCTATACATTTTGTGGGTTTGAAAAGGTCTTTAATTTAGATGGGAACAATGCACTGTTCTGTTCTGTATACAAAATATACACATACATATTATCTGTATAGTGGTTCATCGAGTAAAAACTTGGCAGTTTGTCAAAAATGTTCCGATCGCCGCCGCCACACGGCCAGCGGCGTGTCCTCACTGAACACTGCAGCAGGTTAGTTCATTGGCATAATTTGAATCGTGACACAGACTGAAATACAACTAGACAACCTCTCTCACTTTGCACCTGAAATTAAACACGATTCTAATAGACGGTTTGTGTTAAACTCAAGCAGAACATTCAAACCATACAACATTATAAGCGAATTCGTTTAGTATGTAATTTACTAAAGATTTCCTCGTCTTTATACGAAGAACGCTGATGTCACTTCGGAATATGTGCTATTCCATCATACGCAAATAAACGTTTGCTTGATCTAACTACCGAGTAAAGTTAAAGGTCGTAACGTAAATGCTCCTATTACCGCCCCTTTAAGCTGTCTTAGGAATAACATTGAGTAAATAGATAGATACTGATAGGTTAGTTAAGGTGTTTTTATTTAATATCAATCTTTGTAAAGTGTTCTGTTGGATTCGGTACTTCAATTTAGTATTTTATTACACAGTAATTATTAAATAATTGTTTTATCCGAAAGAGCAATTGATTCTATTACCGACCTAAAGATGTGGTTTGATTCTATTACCGTTTTTTCTGATTCTATTACCGACCCATAAAAATTGCCCCTTCATCTAAACGAAAAAATAAAAAAAATGCAGTTAAAAGTATATTAAGACATTATTACAGTTTTAAAATCAACATCTTAATATTACAATCCTACTAATATTATAAAAGTAAAATATTGTGAGTATGTATGGATGTGTGGATGTATGTGAGTATGTGAGGATGTTACTTTTTCACGTAAAAACTACAGGACGGGATGAAACTTTACAGTAATATAGGTTATACATTAGAATAACACATAGGGTACTTTTTACCGCGGGAAAACTTTTCATCCCCACGGGAAACCGACTTCCACGCGAACGGAGTCGCGGGCGTTCACTAGTCGTACATAATATACTTCCTTGCTGCCCTTTCGGACGAAAACCCGTTTTTCTTTGGACATAAAAAGAATCCCGTCCCATTGCAATTAAAATCGGCTTGTAGGCTAATTCAATTCGCCTTGAAATGGTAGGATGCCTAGACATAACCTTAAGATACCATCCTCTCCCTGGAACACCATCATTGAAAGGATAAGAGCGCTCTAAGTTTTCCCCTAATTTTGCAATTGTTTCTAACAGTTGGTCTTTTGTTACAGGAAAACCTGACTTTCCGACATAGAAAATCCAGTCTATAAGTCTTTTTTCGTCGTCCTTCGTTGAACAATATTGTTTTCCACAATGTTCATTTGTATATTTATTATTTGTCTTGTCATGGTAGTTTTTCTCGGTATGCCATAGGTCTTCAAGCTTAGTATATCCTGCTTCCTTCATTTACAGCTAGCAGCGCAGCTTCTAGTTGAGCAGAGGTATAGTGCTTGCGCCTATGCGGTTACATGTTTCTATAAAAATGGTTCTTGTGATTTCTTTTCAGCTGTGAGTCGGTAATAGAATCAAATATGAAAATTACAAACTTCTAATAACGCCACGGATCGTTAATAGAGTCAAGTTATGAAATTTGGATCCTATTACCGCCCTTTATTAAGATATGATTTTATGCCAAAAAAACCAACAAAAATGTTTAAATTCAATGATATTTCGAAAACGAATATATGTATTATAGTTTTTATGTGATAGCAAGCAGATAAATCAACTTTAAGTTTGTTATTTACCTTAAGTAATATTTCGGTGTGCTTACGAGGCTGGAGACGCGTCACTATGGAAAGTGCGTCGGTGTCGAGCGGCACTCATTTAATGTCAAATTATTGCTAACATTGGTTATTTAGACAAGACAAATTTACTCTGTTTGTTAACCACTAAAACTACCAACCAAATTTTTAAGTTAATTTTTTTATGGAATCTATATTAAGTCTAATATGAGTGATTGAAAAAATAGGTCGGTAATAGAGTACAAATTTTAGTAGGTCGTTAATAGGAGCATTTACGTTAACAACAACTTACTCATATGCTTCAAGACTTCTTAGATTATTGCAAAATAATAGTTTATAACGTTTGTTTTAGTCGTCAATCCTCGAATTAAATGCAAAAATAATTTTGCTGAACCTTAAAATTATATCATTTTTTAAATGGTCAACAATTTATAAAAAAGGCATTGCTAAGCTTACCTGTGCTCTATTGATAACATCATGTGGTCCTCGCCAGGTCGTAGCTGCCGGAGTTTTTCGTTTAGCGAGTTCCAACGTCGCCTCACTGGGGCATCGCTCGAACATGAGGACACGTTCAGCGACGGATCCCCTCGTGAGGAACGGACGCACCGGAGTCGCCCCATTTGCTGCAGCTGGCTCTCCTGTACCAGCACTGGATGCGCGCCGCGCTCTGGCCTCGAACTTAGATCGAGCCTCAGTAACGTGCGAGCCTAGAGACGCTCGCCGTTCTGTGCTTGCTCCACGGCTTGACGGCTTCCGTGCACCCGTTTCGAGGCGGTCTTGATAACGACTTTTGGCATAGTCAACTAGAGACACAGGTGACGGCGGCACCACGTCGGGCCTTTCAGCTGAGCGCTCAGCGACCACGCCACCTGTACGCAGCGCTCGCATTAGTCGCTCTTCTTCTCGATCTACCTCTAAACGCATAGCAGCTGTATCTGCTCTTCTAACGTTAGGTATACCTGCAGTGGTACCGTTTCGTTCTGGTACTAGATCTGGTGGCAATGAAGTCTCAACGATATCATTTTCAATACGTTGTTCTCGCCGTGGCTCATGTCTCTGTTCACGTCTTGCGTCAGGTCTATTTTCTCTCAGGATCTCGGGCCTTTGTCTTATATCCGGTCGTAATTTGATATCGGGCTTTGGTTCCGGTTTTGGTTTCGTTCTAAGACTATCGGCCAGCTTGATTCCAGGAGAGGGTCTGCAAGATAAAATTTCAGAGGGCGCTAGCCCACGTGCCTTCCAAGTCTGATAGATGGCTTCAGCATGATCCGAGATTTGTTTGGCGATAGCGGCGATGTCTTCCTCGCCGGTGTCGATCTCGCGGCGGGCAGTAGCCGCCATGGCCGAGCCCGGGCTCAGCGGAGGCGCGCGCACCGTCTCAGGGGCTCGTCGGGAGCCTCATCCGCGTTCACAGCTGATCACAAAAACACACGGTTCGGGTAGCACTTAAACTGGAACTTCACTGATAAAATCACTCTATCACATGGAGCGCTGTAGCTGAACTCGTAATACGGGTGCGGGCGCGGTATGTCAACAAACAAAGGGGCTCGCTCGGTCGTGTGGCAGCGAGGGCGCAACAGACAAGGGGCCGGCGGCGGCGCCTCGCGCGGACTGCGGCGCCGGCCGCCCGCGCCCCCCGCCGCCCGCGCCGCCCCGCGCCGCCCGCACCCACTCCTCCACATCCAGTGCTCACCAATAAACCCTACAAATTATATCAACAAACCAGACACCTACCATGTGCCGCAATACCGATCTGTGATTGTGCTATCTACATGTGCTTTTTTATCTCCTTCACAGTATACAAAATACCTATTTACCTACATACGGAAAAACAATGGTCAATTTTCTAATAAAGTTTTTTTAATATATTGTATGTTGGGACCTAAAAAAGTTAAAATTTTAATAGAACGATATAATATTCATTTCATTCAATGACAAATGTCGACATTTAATTCGTAGTTAGACTAATACAATAGAGCGCATGCGTTAAAGGTGTTTTGAATATAATTTTCCAATTAAGTGTCTCTAAAAGCTAGAAAGTGATATTCTCACAATATTTATTAACATTCTCAAGTAAACGAAGGTGCATAAGAATTTATTTTATCTCGAAAGAATCTTTTCATAATTTACCGAAGATAAGGTTTAAATAATAATAATAATAATAAATATACTTTATTGCACAATAAAACAGAAATAACACATTTTGAGGGAACATTTAAGCAAAAGGTGGCCTTATTGCTTTAAGCAATTTCTCCCAGGCAAACCTGGCGAAGGAGACAAATTTGAAAAGAAATGGATAGGTGCAATAATTATCACGGAAAGTACAAATATAAAATCTACAAACATACGAAGATAAGAAATATAAGTAAAATACATAAACTACAAATAAAAACGTAAAAGTTATATGATATACATACAAGTACTTAAATATAAAAGGTATATAGAAAAATAGAAACTATAACAAAATTTTGATGAATTTCCAAAGTAATATGTAGGTAAGGTAGTAAATATTAGAGGGTTGATATAAAATGATTTTGGACAGATTGTTGGAAATGTTGCAATGTCTTGGATTGTCGAATTACTAAAGGGAGGGAGTTCCACAAACTTATGGCCTGCACAGTGAAAGAAGCACCATAAAAGCTAGTGTGGTTGGGCGGTGTAACTAATGTTAAGGAAGTGGCACTGCGAAGGCTAAAACTGTGACTTTCGTGCCAATATTTAAAACGTTTTTTTAGATATTTCGGAGTATTTGAATCATTCAGCACACGAAAGAGGAGACAAAGGATGTGAGTATTCCTGCGAAGTCGGATTGGGAGCCACCCGAGCTTAGTGCGAAACTCGGAGATATGATCATATTTGCGCAATCCGAATATAAAACGGATGCACAGATTTTGAAGCCGCTCGAGTTTATTGAGTTGCTCCTCATTTATGTCAACGAATGATAGATCCGCGTAATCAAGGATGGGAAGGAGAATGGATTGTGCAATTGTAATTTTGGTAGAAATTGGCAGAACGTTGCAAAGTCGTCGGAGGCTGCCAGCGGCAGCAAACATCTTTTTGCTCATTTTCTCTATCTGCGGTTGCCAGGAGAGTGAGTCGTCAATGAGAATCCCTAAGTTGTTGACACAGGTGCTATACGGAATTTTAATATCATTAAAATAGACACTCGGCAGATTTAACCAATCAATTTTTGCCAACATCTGTCTGCTGCCAATTATGATGAGTTTGGTTTTGAGTGGATTTACCATAACACCGTAGTGTTTGCTCCAATCATTAATATTGGCTAAATCGATGTTGGTTCGTACAACTGCTGAATGAAGGCTTTCTAAAGGTGCATGAGAGTAAATTTGTAAATCGTCTGCATACAGATGGTAGAGAGAAGAGATATGGGAAGAAATGGAATTAATAAAAATACTAAAGAGAAGTGGGGACAACACGCCACCTTGCGGAACACCGCAGTGCAAGCCACACCACGGGGATTGTCTATCTTCAACAGATATACGCTGACGGCGTCCACGCAAGTAACTTTGAAACCAATCAGTTGCCGTTGGAGATATGTTAAGAGATCGTAAGACTGCAATCATTATGTCAAAATCGACAGTGTTAAATGCGTTACTAAAATCAAGTAGGGTTAAAATAGTGAGCTGTCGATTTTCCATAGCTGATCGCATGTCGTCCGTAATATTGACCAATGCCGTGACTGTGCTATGCCCCGGTCGAAAGCCAGACTGATAAGGATTATGGAGATCATTGGATACAAGGAAGTTGTTTAATTGGTGGTATACCAATCGTTCTAGGACTTTTGAAAGGAAGGGTAGGATAGAAATTGGTCTGTAATCGGAAAAAGAAACAGGATTGTTGGTTTTAGGTAATGGGATAATCTCTGCATCCTTCCAGATGTCCGGAAAAGTGTTGGTTGCTATTGAGGAGTTAAGGATTTTAGTGATTGTGGGAACTAGGATATCACAGATCGGGAGTATCATTTTTCGACTGATACAGTCACTGCCCACAGCGTCAGATGTTATGGCCAATATGTTTCTCTTAACATCACAATCAGCAAACTGTTTGAAACGGAACTGAGGAAAACTGGGTAGAGATAGCGAGGAAAGTTTACTAATGGTAGCAGCCTTTAAAGGTTCTGCACAAAGGGGAGAGGTAGCAAAGTGTAGGTTAAGGGAATTAGTGTCTAAATTTGATGGCAAGGCATCATTTCGTGTTTTACCTATACCTAACGACTTGAGGAATTTCCAGACTTTCTTAGGATCCGGGTTATCTAAAGAGGAGTGGATATGGCGTCGTTGTGCATCTCTACAGGCCGTATTGCAGCGATTACGTAGTCTTCTGTAAAAGTCTTTATTTTCATCGGAAGGATTCTTTTTAAATTTAGATTTGGCACGGTTTCTTTGAGACATCATAGATTTAAGATCTGCAGTAAGCCATGGAGCAGGAAGATGTTTCAGTCTCATTGGTTTTATAGGCGCATGCTTGTCATAAAGCCAAATAAGGAGGTTATTGAAAACACGCACCTTATCTTGAACTGACTGTTCCTTGTCTATAGAAGACCAATCAAGTTTTCCAGCATCTTCTCTTAGATTTTCTGAGTTCATTCTACCAAAATTACGACGCAAGATAACACGGGGCTTAATTTTAGGGAAATGGACTTTGTAGGACAAGTAAATTAAATCATGGTAAGAAAAGGCATCAGCACTTAACTGACCATGAATTGCAACATGCTGTGGAGAGGATACAATACTAAGATCAAGGAGTGATGGGGCAGAATGGGGATAATAGTGGGTTGCGTTTGAAGGAAGAATGTGCATGTTGCAGGAGTCAGTGATGGATCTCAGGCGATTACTGCGGCTATCATTTTTGAGCAAGCAAGTATTAAAATCTCCCATTAAGATAACATGAGAGTACAAAGGTGTCAGGTCTTCTAAAAGCTTCTCTAATGTTGGAAAGTAGTTTATAGTATCCGATGGACTATACAGAACTCCCAACAGAAGCTTATTGTGAGCAATTGTGACCTCTATAAATAAATACTGTACTGGGTTGACATCTGACTGTGAAGATATGCTAACAACATTATATGGAATTTTTGCTCTAAGATAAATAGCAACGCCACCACCGGTCCTACCAGAACGGTCATTCCGAATTATACGGAAACCTGGTATAGCGCAAGAGGTGGATGGTAAACAGGGTTTTAACCAGGTCTCCGAGACGACGATGGCGTGCACTAGTGGGTTATCAAAAGTGGTGAGCATATCGGAATAATGAGCAGGAATACTCTGAGCATTTATGTGAACGACATTGAAATTGTTTGGATGCTGGGAAAAACAAGACGATAAGGATTTATCTAAGGAATAGGTACTGAGGAAGCTGTCATCATCCTCCGAAATATCTGAACACGTCACAAAAGAAGACGACGACGAATCTAAATCTATATTATTCAAATTTAAGTTATTCATCAATGTTATAAAATAAATATGAAGTACTTATGTATAAAAATAGTAATAATAATAAAATATAAGTAAGTATAAATTAATTGTAAAAAATAAATAAATGTAAACACTATTGTTAATAAGTTAACTGTGAGTAATATTGCACCCACCAGCAGCAACATTTTTAAAACACTAACATAAAACTATTTTTTAAATACAAAAACGAATATTAGTTTTAATATCACAATCAATATAATATTTGTTATGCTTTGTTTGTGATTGAAAGTAAAACTATAAAGAAGAAAAATGTAAAAAGTAAAAATATATACAAACTAAACTAAAAATCTTAAATTAGGTCTTTGTCACAATGTGTAACCGCACCATGGCCAGAAATAAAAATGTATTTACTAAAGGTGACATGACATTGACAGATGTCAGCATTTCAATGCTTCACAACCTGCAAACAAAACACAACACAACAAAAATGCAAGAAAAAAGTATTAAATATGTAGTAACGAGGGTATCAAGAAAATATATAATATAATTGTCTTATAACGTAGCATATCTACTTTTTTGCAAGAAGTCGTCGGCTTTGTTTTAACACCGGTTTCTTGTCGGCGGGCTTCTCACCAAGTTCACGGCGGTCGGGTGATGTAGCAGGTTGTGCCTCAGGAATGGCATCAAGATCCGGAACAGAAAACACG
This sequence comes from Emmelina monodactyla, assembly GCA_916618145.1. Classification (NCBI taxonomy): domain Eukaryota; kingdom Metazoa; phylum Arthropoda; class Insecta; order Lepidoptera; family Pterophoridae; genus Emmelina; species Emmelina monodactyla. The sequence goes on along the minus strand of OU745304.1, from coordinate 3,727,439 downwards.
CGATGTCGGGAACCAAACGTATCCACCACGAAAATGTTGCCTTCCTTGGTCCAGCACCTTGTGATCCCAAACCGCTTCCGAGCAGCCATGAATGCATCATGACGAGGCTTTGTGAGAAACTCCGACAGAGTTATGCCTGTTCCCTTCAGCATAGTTTTGCTCTCCCACACCTTGGTGCGAAGCTGTATTTCATGAAATTCCACCAAGATGGGCCGAGACTTGTCTGGGAGTGGGGTTTTACCAATGCGGAAGCAGCGGCTTATACTGAGCTTAGAAAAACCAGGCAGTTTCATATGCTCAGAAACAACCTTGGTCACTGCTACAGATACATCTTTGTGTGTCTCCGGTACACCATGCATAAGTAAAATGTTGCGGCGGTTGTGCATCTCCAATCTGTCACAGTCACGGGCAATCATCTGAACTTGTTGTTGGAGAGACTTCACCGATGTCAGCATAAACGATTGAAAGAAAGTGAACCGGGATTCAAGGGACGATGAAGCTGAACCACCCCCTTGTACTTTCTGGAGCTCTTGCTGGAACTCAGCCATTTGTGTATGGAACATAGAGACCATTGCATCAATCGAGTGTTGTACACTTTCCATGGTGGTAGTGATTGTGATAAAAAGTAGTTATAAATAGGAAAATTTTAAATGCTGCAGGCAGGTACTGTAGTTATTCACTTGATTTTTTCATAAATATATAACTGTTTAATAATTATTAAATATTTTTCAAGAGCACTTTTTTAAGACGTATGGTTTTATTTATGTCCTACCCGAAAAAAAAAAAAAGACTTATAGGCTAGTTTATCCTACTTCCATTATTAATCCATTAAAACCCTATTATCCTTCAACAATAAGAAAAAATGTCTATAGGTTCCTACTAATTCAATTTGATAACGCAAGCTAAACTAATCTCAATTAAATAATGGCTGTTGTATAAAATTGTACAATCAACCACGCAATGCTCGAAGCACGAGCCACGTCTCTTATTTATTTACATTAGATTCTCCCTATTTTTATACGAGGAGTGCGAACCGCGCACTGAACTACGTCACAACACACATCGCACCGCCGCGCCGCACCACGGCAACATTCGAAACTAAAACACTTAAAAATATACCACTCCGAAGACGAAACAGCAATGTCTGTTTTGACAGCTTCCTCAATAATAGAGGACAGGAAATCCTGGCGTGTAAAAATAATCAACTAGTAATTAGAAAGTTTGGACTGCAATCGTTTTAATACGTGATAACATTGAGGCGGTAGTAACACATGGTTCCCTGTCTTATTCGCTAGACAGCCCAACTACAAAGTTGAATATGAATGAAACCCCTAGTGCATTGCTCTATGAGTAGTTATATTTACGGGTATAGTTAGCGTAGTCACCCTATTGAGGTGCGGCGATCTTTGACCCCACGCATTTACAAATAAGTTTGACAATGCAGTAACTTTATACAATTATAGGACAGCTTAGGGTTCAATCAGACAAATGGTTGTAATAGTTTATAAGAACTACATACGACGCTAATAGTCATACATTTTTGAGCGGCAATTATTATGATAAGCAAATTTGCTATAAAAATATGACATTTATATGTTTCTAAATTGAATTATTATCGTTTAGGTACTAGCTTTGCACGCGTTAAATTCGGAGTAAAACCCCTTTCCCTAAATGTGTTATTAAACATATAAACCTTCCTCTTAAATCATTTATCTATTGAAAAAACCCCATCACAATCCATTGCGGAGTTTAAAAGATTTAAGCATATCTACATATGGACAGAAAAAGCGACTTTGTTTCATACTAAGTATGTAGTGATTTGAGGCTGGTCAAAGTGTTTGACATGATATCCTATAAGTACTTTGTAAATTTAATTAAAGTGATTAGATTACGACGTATTTTAAAAGGAGTTAAGCATGAGCTAAGCATTCATTTCCTTTACCTTTGCTAGTTGGTACATTCGTTAAAGCCTCGATGATACTTTTGTTGCATATGCCCCATGCTGTAATAGTATATTATGAGACAAGTGTGCAAAGTTGTTCATTATACACGAGGCTGAGGGTTGCGCCGATTGTCTTTAATAAAATGTCATGTTGCTCACGAGTACCATACGCACTTTTTCAACACACTTGCGAGGAAAAACAATTAAATCTTGCATAAATCGTTTTTCCGCATAGCAACAAATGCAATGTAAACAAAATATAAAGAATTCGGGAAATGACGTGCAAATTTTTTTTTGCACACGCCATACAGCCTTTTTTGAAAATATATTTTTTCATATAAAATACAATGATTCTGTAACAAATTACGTTTATAACCAATAATTTGATCATAATTCATGTTTTTTTTCTAATATGGACACATTTATTTATTCCAAATATGTAATAGTATATTTCAATACAAGTGTGGAAAGGCTGTCATTACAACGAGTTCCGATAAATGTCTACCCGAGCCAAGGCACAGCCGAAGGCGAAGGTTGACAGGCGGGACGAGTTGCAATGACGGTTCCGCACGTGTACTGAACGACTATTTTTAATACAGTTGCGAAAAAATAAAGCAATTTAATAAAATATAAAATTAGGATCGTAAATGTCGAAATAACTCATTTTGAAAATGGCGCCATTTTTTCTTCACCCATTTGGTAGGCAAAGGTTACTATGCCCATACAGCCAAGTCTTCAGTAGATTTTTTTTATAGATATGAAATGACAATGAAATTTTATGAGATAAAATTAAATGAAACCAACAACACTAATTCAATCAAATCATTAAATCTGATATCGAAACAAACTAGTAGCTTTTTTTAGAAATATACCTACGCTACGTAAGTATTAACATAAATCATAAAAACTTATTTGTTTTTTTTTAGTAAAAACTTCATGGTTGGTTAATTTTTCTTTTTAATAGATATTATTTTGACAGTTGGGAAAGAGAACGCACGAGTGCGGGAAAGGTAAAAAAAAAGCACGCGTGTGTAATAGCCTACATCCCGAACGCTATATGTCCCTGCAATACGCCACTTTTTGAGCAACTGTATTAAAATAGTATATTTCAATACAAGTGTGGAAAGGCTGTCATTACAACGAGTTCCGACAAATCTCTACCCGAGCCGAGGCACAGCCGAAGGTGAGGGTTGATAGGAGGGAGGGACGAGTTGCAATGACGGTTCCGCACGTGTACTGAACGACTATTTTTAATACAGTTGCGAAAAAATAAAGCAATCTATTAAAATATACAATTAGGATCGTAAATGTCGAAATAACTCATTTTGTGCAACAAACAACTAAACTCGCAAAGAAAATTTCTGGAAAATGGCGCCATTTTTTCTTCGCCCATTTAGTAGGCAAAGGTTACTATGCCCATACAGCCAAGTCTTCAGTAGAATTTTTTAAATTGATATGAAATGAAAATGAAATGTAATAAAATGAAATGAAACCAACCACACTAACTCAATCAAATCATTAAATCTGATATCGGAACAAACTAGCTGCTTTTTTTAGAAATATACAAAAAAATGTTTTTAATACAGTTGCTCAAAAAGTGGCGTATTGCAGGGACATATAGCGTTCGGGATGTAGGCTATTACACACGCGTGCTTTTTTTTTACCTTTCCCGCACTCTTGACTTTTGGGGTATAATGGCTTCTACCCTGTGGGTAATCCTGCCAATGTCACGTTTCAGATGAAACACAGTGATTTTAAAATGACAAATGACCGGTGTGAAATAAACTTATGACGTATGAGGCGTCAGACACCTTGAAGAGTTTAACACAGGACTCCACACTGAAATGCAAGACATCACAATAGTTAGTATTGACAAAGGGTAAGGTTTAAAGATATATGTTGTTAGTTTGGATAAATTGAGTAAGTAAATGAATAAATATAGGTTTAGATAATGTTAGTAGGAAATTAGAGTTAATAGGACGAGGGAAGTTCGAAGGGAGAAGGTCGTGCATAGAAACAGTAAGACGCGGACAACTAAACATTAAATGGTCTACCGTACCCTCCTCGAGACCACACTCACACAGAGAGTGATCCCGAACCCTTATCTTGGACAGGAATGTGGGGGAACAATTATGTCCCAGTCGTAGGCGGATGATAGTGGAAGCGGTCGATTTCTTAAGGTTTTTATATTGAAAGAACCATGGCCTAGAAGGAATATCCAGCTGGAGACTTCCATAATGTCTACCTTTAAACCTTTTGGATGCTTTCCATTGATTCTGCCAAGTCTTGAAATTAAGCAGTTTAGAGAAGGAGCGAAGGTCTGACGCTTCATAGTTGGTGTATGTATTACATCCTAATGTAATGGCTGATTTGGCACAATTATCGGCGGTGGTGTTACCGTCGATCCCGGTATGTCCAGGAATCCACGCCAACACGACCTCCTTACCTAGATGTCTGCAGTTTGCCAACTTTTCCCTTATTTCTAGTGTGTAATAATGAGGTTTAGAATGAAATGGGGATGAGCAAATGTCCTGAAGGGAGCTTTTGGAATCGGATAGGATAATGGCTTTAAAGATGTTGTGGGACTCTACGTATTTAATAGCCTCTAGAATTGCGATAGACTCGCCTGAGAACACGGAAAACGGGAAGGGGAGTTTAAATTGAAGTATTATTCTAAACCTCGGAATCCACACCGCCGCACCAACATTACCCATCTCGTTATTCTTTGAGGCATCAGTGTAAATGGCAATCCAATCTGAATAGTCTTTGCTCAAGATAGATTTGAGGTTTTCATTTGCAAGTGGGTTGTCTTTATGAATGCCGAGGTCCAGCACTACAATTGGGCTATGGATGAGGGAATCAAATTGGAAGGTAAATATATAATTGCATATAAATTGGAGTGGAGTATAGGGAAGGCTTTTAAACTTTTGAAAGCTGACAAGAAGGCAAGGTTTATTTTTGTGAGACCAGTATTTGGACTTTGGGTAGAGATTATCAAGCTGAGTAAGGTTGACAAGTAGGGGATGATTGGAGGTTTTAAGGACGTTACAAAGGAATCGGTCAGAAAGAAGTTGTCTACGCAGACTAAGAGGAGGCTCTACACATTCAACCTGGAGAGCATTAATAGGGGAAGATTTCATGGCTCCCGAGATTATCCGGAGACATTTGGATTGAAGCTTATCGAGTTTAGATATATACAATTTACTACAGGGCTCTAAAAGGAAGGACGCGTAGTCGAAGTGGCTTCTAACTATGGCATTATAAAGGATTTTTTGAGACATAGGGTGGGAACCCCACCACACACCGGAAAGGGATCTAAGGATATTGATGTTTTTCTCACATTTGTTGATAATATATGACAAGTGGGATATGCCTGATAATCGAGAATCCAGGATTAAACCCAAAAACTTTGCATTATCAGACTGGGGTATAGGGATGTCGTCAATGTAGAGGTCCAGGTCAGGTAAACTTTTTTGACGGGAAAATATTACAGCTTTACTTTTGGGAGCGGAAAAGGAAAGACCATGATCTAGAAGCCAAGGTGACAAATATTGGAGTGCACTATTAATGCGAACTGTGATATCCTGAAATGAATTTGAAGAGACGTAAAGAGTTATATCATCCGCATATTGTAGTATGTTGCAAAAGCTAGAAACTGACCTCTCCAAGTCGTATGTGTAGATGTTGAATAAAAGGGGGCTCAAGACAGAACCCTGGGGAAGACCCTTCCAGACTGTTTTTAAAGGGAGATAGCCATCTTGGTTACGAACTTTAATGTATCTACCCATATACATATTGCAAATAAGGTTAACCAACCTCACAGGAATGCTCAGCTCGAGCATTTTCTGCCTGAGCATCGGAAGCTGAACGTTATCATAAGCAGATGTTATGTCAAGGAAAACACCTACAAGGTGTTCCTTGCGCGAATAAGCTAGTCTAACTTCTGAGGTAAATACACTAAGGCTATCAATTGTACCCATTCCTTTACGGAACCCAAATTGGGTTGGTGGGAGAATGTTGTTATATTCTACATACCATTCTAATCGATTTTTTATGAGGTGCTCCATTATTTTAGCAAGAACAGACGAAAGGGCAATAGGGCGATAGGATGAGGGATCTGCAGGATTCTTGCCAGGCTTAATGACAGGGATAATGATCTGAGTTTTCCAGTCCACTGGGATAGAGGAGGAAATAAATATATGGTTTAACAGATTTAGTAAAATTGATTTGGAAGAGGAAGAAGACTTAACTATAAACGAGTAGGGGATGCCGTCTATTCCGGGGCTAGTATCACGTAGGTTTTCTAACGCGGCCGCCAACTCGTCCATCGTAAAAGGCTCATCAAGTCTGTTTCCGGTGAACGGTACACTAGGATAGGAGGGGAGTTGATTGTAGTTGGGAACAAAAGGAGGCGCCAGACTATTAAGGAAGTCATCTATCCACAAGCTAGAATCACAGCTTGAATTAACCGGATCTGGAAGGAGTGCATTACGAAACTTCTTTATCTGTTTCCATACTATCGTAGCAGAAGTGCGAGGAGAAAGATTTTCACAAAATGACATCCAACCTTCCCGCTTTTTTTTTGATAGGATTCTTCTACATTGGGCCGCGGCCTGTTTGTAAATTAGGTAGGATTCCAAATCTGTCGATCTGTAATAACTCCTCTCTGCATCCTGGCGGCGCCTAATAGCACTAGTGCATTCAGCATCCCACCAAGGTGGAGAGAGGTGCTTGCGGCTAGATTGGGGTTTCAATGGGATACTAGAATCAGCGGCGGTAATAACGGAATCTACATATTGGGTATAAACTTCGACGCAATTAACGGAGTTAATAGAAGATAAAGAAGAAAGGTTATGATCTAAACTTTGTGAAAACTTTGGCCAATCTGCTTGTGCAATCCGGTATTTGAGGAGGGGGGGAATGGAAGGGGGAGTATGACAGTTATCTAGGGACCTGATAATAATAGGAAAGTGATCGCTGCCGTATGTAAGGTCAAGGACAGACCAAGACAATGACGATGAAAGTGAAGGAGAACACAGAGATATATCAACTGCACTAGGATTTTGGTTAGGTAATGCACGTAGGGTAGGAGAACCATCATTAAGTAGGAATAGATTGACGTCATCAATCAAATCAATTAATTGATTACCAGATGAGTCAGAAAGGAAACATCCCCACATAGGGCTGTGACAATTCAGATCACCTAGGACAATAAGGGGATGGGGAAGAGAGGATAGAAGGCTATTGAGGTTGAGGATGATGTTACGATTAGGGTAGGGAATATAGACAGAAACTAAAGTGATTCCCAGCACTTTAACGGCTACTATGTTTAAGTCAGGACTAGAGGAAGGAAGATCTATTCGAAAGAAAGGGAAGGGACGTTTGATGAGGAGGGCACACCCTCCCCATCCATCACTCCTGTCGTCGCGGAGGCAAGCATAGCCAGGGATCCTGAAGCAGGAGCCAGGGCGCAGCCGGGACTCCGCGACAGCAAGAGCAAGGGGGATAAATTGGTTAATCAAATTTAAAAATTCATGTTTTTTGTTTTTCATACTTCTACAGTTCCACTGGAGTAGACTGTACCCTATTTTTAATTAAATCAAATATAAAGCTTTGCAGTGAGGAGATGACGGTGTCCGGTACTAGTTCACTGAACTTTTGATAAATGCCAAGAATTACCTTGGTTAAATCTAGAATAGTAGTGTCAGTGCCGATAAGATTTTCTAGGTTTGGGGAATTTTCTAAATTAGGATAGGCAGACCCGTTGGGGAGTGATGAGGGAGGAGTGCAGGTTATATTTCTGTGTGCCGCTATATCATACGATTTGTTGGTTGAAACCCATGGTCGTCTTTCAACGGAGACAGTTTTTCTATATGAACTTGAAGGATGGTTGGTGGAAGATTGACTGGGGAGGAGATGGGTCGGGGACGGTTGAGACAAGGAATTTGTAGGGCTCTGATGCATGGCAGCATCGGCATATGACCGACGTGGATATTTCTTCTCCGCATCCCGGTAAGAAATGTTTTGGTCAGACATAGTTATTTTGATGGAACGTTGTCGGGATTGCTCAGAGCAGGATTTATTAGTTGCAAAATGTTTGTTGGCACAGAAAAGGCAGATAGCTTGATCCTCAGAGATCTGGCAATCATCACCTGGATGAGGGCCAGCACATTTAAAACAGTTTGGCTTTGATCTGCATTGAGATTTAATATGTCCAAATCGGCAACAATTGAGGCATTGGATTGTTGGAAGAAGGTAAGTATTAACAGATAAAGAAGTTTCATACACATGCACATTCTCAGGAAGGGATTGACTCCTAAAAGTAAGAACTACTGTTTGGGTAGGAATCCACACTGGGGTGCGGTCTTCATAGATCTTCCTATTCATGCGTCGAGCTTTGACTATGGATCCACAAAAATCAGGGTAATCTAAGGCACTAATCAATTCCTCCATAGACATATCCACAGGGATATGGCGTACCACACCCATGCGAGTAATCATGAAGGAAGGGATAAAACAACGATATTTTTCTTTAACGGAAGGATTGTTTAAGAAAGAATTGGCAGAATCAATAGAAGAAAATTGAACAGAAATCTTATTCCTGCCTAACTGCTTAATGCCACCTTTGGATATTCCTTTAATCGCCAATTGGTGTAAATATTGACCGAATTTCAATAGTTTAATCGAAGGGGAGGATCTAAGACCAGGAGAAGGGTCAGCAGCAATAGTGGATGTTACGTGGACGATGAATGGTCCTTTATCAGAAGGTAGAAAACTTAGATTTTTAGGATCGAATTCAGGGACCGTATATATACTTTGAATGGAGGCAGATGGCTCAACAATGGCTTTTTTTGCCGTTGGGCCTGACTCCGTAGGGCCGGCAATAATTTCATTTCTACGTTTTCGCGCAGTTAAGGGCAAATCTATATCTGGCGGGTCTAGAGGGTCCGGCGGGACAACCTCCATAGTAGTTTTTAGAGGAAACAAATAAACAAAACACTTACTTAAATACACCAAGGACAAACACAGTTACATTAACAAACACTTATTTTAGGTAAACGCTTCAAAGGAGAAGAGAATTTGGAAAATTATACGAGATCACGTGTATCACTTACTCCACAACAAGCAGCTCAACTTCCCGCACTCGTGCGTTCTCTTTCCCAACTGTCAAAATAATATCTATTAAAAAGAAAAATTAACCAACCATGAAGTTTTTACTAAAAAAAAAAAAAACAAATAAGTTTTTATGATTTATGTTAATACTTACGTAGCGTAGGTATATTTCTAAAAAAAGCTACTAGTTTGTTTCGATATCAGATTTAATGATTTGATTGAATTAGTGTTGTTGGTTTCATTTAATTTTATCTCATAAAATTTCATTGTCATTTCATATCTATAAAAAAAAATCTACTGAAGACTTGGCTGTATGGGCATAGTAACCTTTGCCTACCAAATGGGTGAAGAAAAAATGGCGCCATTTTCAAAATGAGTTATTTCGACATTTACGATCCTAATTTTATATTTTATTATACACTGTACGCTATTCAAAGCCTATATAGAATGAGAAAAGGCACTTCCGTTTCCCTATTTTTCACGTATCCGGTACAAGTTTATGCTCCCCCCCTCCCTCCACCGCCCAGGCAGGCCAGCAGAGTGGCAGTTGCTGGCTTTAGATTCATTGGCGTCCAAATTCCCGACGCAGACAGTCGTGTTCACCAGACTATCTGAACTTTTCATAGCGATTGTCTATTTTTTCACATTTTTCTTTCTTTCGGTACATTTTGTCTTCGTTTTATTGGTAAGTCATTTTTGTTACAATATTTTGTAACGGTTTTTGCCGTTCGTTTTAAAAACTTTCTTTTGTGTCCCTACATGGGGTAATATCTTGTTATTTTATTTCTACATTTAAATAGGCAAGATAATTTTATGGTTTGGTTCGACTCCTACCATTTGATTTTTGAACGAAGAATTTCATTCATTATGTTATTTTTGTTAACCTACCTTCTTTTTATGAATATTTTTTAACAAAGAGTTTTTAAGTGTCTTAACAGCTACTTGTTACTTGTTTTTTTTCGTAAATTTATTTCGATTTAGCATCATGAATGCTGAAAAGAGTGATAAACCGGAAAGTGCTAGTGATAGTAGTTCGGACAGTTCGTCGTCGACCTCCAGTAACGCGTCGCATGCTTCACCAAAACGAAAGCATAACCGACGAAAATTCAAAAAGCATAAGCGATCGGACCGCTCCTTAAAAAAGGTTTTTAAAGAGATAAATGCTTTACGCGATTACGTCTGTCGCCCACAATCATCGCCGGGACAGTTCGAAGGCTTTGAAAATTTAAATGATTATGACCGTTGTATTGATTTGAATTCAGAGAGTTTACAGCTTAACGACCAAAAGTTATTGCCTGAGTTTTGTTTAAATATTGACACTAGTGTGAAGGATCCCGCAGTTCCTAAAGCTTCAGTAGAATATTTAAATACTTTAAAAAAGTTACAAAAATTTGAGCATGAATCGTGGAGTGATGTCAGGTATTTAGAGGTTCAAAAAAATTATGCACACTCTCCAGGGTTTATTGAACTGGAAGCCAATGACGAAATTAAAGCTTATGAAAATACTAAAACTCTCTCGTATGTTGAAAAAAGCTATGCGACTTTGACATATACCATGTTAAAACAAAAAGAAGCTTTAGAATGCGGAATTCGCGATTTCTTGAATTGGGCTAATGAATCTGAATCCGTCAGTTACGCAGATATGAAAGATAAATTAGAAGGTATTTTCCTTAACGGCGATTTCTTTAAAGTTTCCTCTGATGCGATTCAGTTAATTTGCGGCCATAGAGCTGATATTGTCCAACAAAGAAGAGACAGTATCTTAAAATCTGTTAAAGATCCTTTAGTCAAATCAACCCTTAAAAAAGTGCCTCCCTCGTGTACTCATTTATTTGAAAATCAATTATTTACAAATGCTCTTGAAAAATTTGGAGGCATAAGAAAAATATTTTGGCCGCAACCAAAATATAACACGAACAGGCCTGCTGCGCAAGCAGGACCCAGCTCTTATATGTACAAGTACCCTGCGCAAGGGTTATCTAACAATTATATACCTGCGCAAGGTTTTTATAATGCTTACAAAGGTCGACCACCTACGCAAGGTGTGAGTTTCAATCAGGCTGGGAATTATCATGGTGACCAAGGCAGACTACGTCCTGCGCAAGGACCAAACAATATGGGACTGAGAATGAGAGGCGCACTCCTGGATAGTCAGCCCTTTCGTGGCAGAATCCGCACCGACAGACCACATGATCCACCACGTAACCCGAAACGACCAAGCTCGCCGGGCAAAGACTACAAAAATAGAAATAAACGCAGGAGGTTCTGACTCACCGAATTTTCAAGGAGGCCGGTTAAAACATTTTATTTCAAAATGGAAAATAATGCAAGCCCCAACTTACATTTTAAAAATCATCAAAGGCTACCAAATACCTTTCATAACCAGGCCGCCGCTAATAATGCCAGAGAAGAACAATGCATTTCACCTAAAATCAACTCCAGAATTAGACAAGGTCATTCACGAATTAATACGAACGAAGGTGTTAGAAGTAGCTCCCATTACCCCCAGCTTCCTATCATCGATCTTCCTGATTCCAAAAAACGATGGAACGCTACGGCCTATTTTCAATTTAAAGGCTCTGAATCAGTTTGTTCAAAACCAAAAATTCAAACTCATAAATATTTTCAAGATACCGGATTTTATCCAGCGAGGAGATTGGTTAGCAAAAATAGACCTGAGTCACGCTTATTTTCATTTGCCCATAATAGACAGGCAAAGATGCTTTCTTCGTCTAATTTACGACGGCAGACTGTATCAAATGACCTGCCTACCATTTGGCTTAAGTTCGGCTCCGAAGGCGTTTGCTTCCGTAACAAATTGGATTGCTCAGATACTCCGCGAGAAGGGAATAAGGCTTGTGGTATATTTGGACGACTTTTTGATCGCCAATCAAGATGTAGAGGTTCTCAGGAATCACATAAAAATAGTAGTGGAGGTCCTCGAAACTTTGGGGTGGATAATAAATTATCAAAAATCGAGTTTGTCTCCACAAAGGCAGATCGAATATCTGGGAGTGATATGGGATCCCTTAAAAAATACGAAATCACTACCACCCAAAAAAGTAGACAAAATAGTGCACATGTCAAACCGCATGATCTCCCGCACTTTTACCCATCTAAAAGAGTTGCAATGTGTAGTAGGAACTTTGAGTTTTTGCAGTTTCGTGATAGAACGGGGAAGGCTACATTTCAGAAGCCTACAAAACCTAATGATAGCCTCCCAAAAGGGAAATTCGCATACGCGAATCAAACTGTCACCCGAAGCAAAGAAGGAACTTCTATGGTGGTCAATAAATTGTCGGAGGTCATCAAAAATATGGTTCCCTCAACCGACTCACTTTCTAACGACGGACGCGTCGAATATTGCTTGGGGGGCCAAGTTGGACAATGTCAACCTTTCAGGTCAATGGTCACCACTGGAAAGATCTCTACATGGCAACCAAAAGGAACTGCTCACAATATTGAAAGTTTTACAGCAGAGTCGCATATTGCGCTTGGAGCAGTCGTCAATTCTTCTGCAAAGCGACAACCAAACTGTCGTGGCTTATTTAAGGAACGAAGGAGGTACTCGGTCATGGCATCTGATGGATCTCACCTACAAGATCTACGAATTACTCGATCTCTTTCAGATTCGACTGAAAATTTATCACTTACCCGGAATATACAATTGCGAAGCGGACCACCTGTCGCGATTAAAGATGTCACCAGAATGGCACCTGTTACCAGCTGCAACTCTTATACTTTTCTCGAAATGGGGAGTTCCCCAAATCGACCTGTTTGCATCTCACGCAGCCCATGTGGTCAACAGGTATGCATCCATAGATCAGAAGGATCAGCAAGCAGCATTCCACGACGCTTTGAGTCGTCATTGGGATTATCGTCTGGCCTGGGTGTTCCCACCACCTTGCCTGATACCTCGAGTCTTACAACACCTGAACGAAGCAAAGGGTGTATTTCTCTTCGTGGTTCCCCGGTGGGAGCAGGTCTTTTGGAGAACCGACCTGAAGAAGAGAGCGTTGGCAGCCCCTCACACGGTCCAGAACTTGCCGCGGGTGATGATCGATGCATCAACCGGATTGCCCCCACCAAATGTACAAGAAATGACCCTCGAGGTCTGGAAATGTGGGGGTGGGATCAAAGCCTAAAAAATTGGACTAAAGATCAGAAATCCCTGTTAAAAACTGGTTGGCGAGAGTCTACATTAAAGACATACAGATCAGCTTGGAGAAAATGGCAGCAATGGTGTACAATTAATGGAATAGACAAATACAAACCTGAGGGTTCTGACCTAGCTCGTTACTTGGCTGATTTACATCAAAAAGAAGGGCTATCTTATAGGTCTATTTTGGTACATAAATCAACTGTGGCTACATTATGTAATGTAGAAAATTCTACATCTTTAAGCTCGCACATTTTAGTTCGACAGGTCCTAAAAGCAATCTCTTTAAAAAATCCACAATTACCTCAACCACCAGTATGGGACGTAACACATTTGTTGAATTTTATAAAATCAAAAGTCTTTAATTGTAATAGCCCCTATGAAGTCTCACAACATTTGGCAATTTTACTGTTACTCTGTTCAGGAAGAAGAGTGCATGATTTGACTCTGTTGAATATAGATAAAAACCACATGCTGCTTTCTGAAGAGCAAGTTATTTTTTGGCCGGTATTTGGATCAAAAACCGACACTTCGGCCCACCGTCAGTCAGGATGGAAAATAACTGTAAACTATGATTGTCACATATTAAATATAGTATATTGGGTAAAACATCACATAAATTTATCAAAAGACAGAAGAACAGAAGGAGAAAATGTTCTGTCGAATTCATTATTTATAACTCTAAGAGGTCCAGTTAAACCTGCCTCACGGTCCATCATAGCCAACTGGGTGAAATGTAAGTTAAACGATGCTGGAATACAAGCTTCACCAGGAAGCACTAGAGCTGCAGTTGCTTCCAAGAACTGGGTTGAAAATGTTCCTATTGATCGAATATTAGCGCAAGGTAACTGGCTTTCTGGAAGCACGTTCAAAAAGTTTTATTGCAAGGAAATCAAGGAATCTGTAGTATCAAATTCAATTAGTAACTTCTTTACAAGCGTTTAATCAGTATGTTTAAAATAATTCGCAAATACCTGTTCGATTCTTTATTATAATTACTTATTGTTTGATTTTATTATACCTAATTTTGGTTTAAAATTTAAGGCTTGGTTTGTTTCCTATACATTAAATATTATTTCAGATTATGTTTGTATATGATTTTATTTGAATAAGTTCTTTCTATACATCCTTTTATGCCAATTTAAGTTATGCTCCTAAGGAATATAATTCTAAACTATATCAGTCTATCTAGCTACCTATAGTTATAGTATATTGCCAGTGTTTCTCAGCATACTTCTAGTCACATTGGCGCCCTCCATCGCCAGGCGAAATCAGACACGTCTCTCATTCTATATAGGCTTTGAATAGCGTACAGTGTATAATATGAGCGTTTTAACTTACAATAAAACGCTTATTATATACTTACCTATTCAAAGCCTATAATTAAGTCCTGCCTGGCTTGAATGATCCGCAATGAATCTAAAGCCAGCAACTGCCACTCTGCTGGCCTGCCTGGGCGGTGGAGGGAGGGGGGGAGCATAAACTTGTACCGGATACGTGAAAAATAGGGAAACGGAAGTGCCTTCTCTCATTCTATATAGGCTTTGAATAGGTAAGTATATAATAAGCGTTTTATTGTAAGTTAAAACGCTCATATTAAATTGCTTTATTTTTTCGCAACTGTATTAAAAATAGTCGTTCAGTACACGTGCGGAACCGTCATTGTAACTCGTCCCGCCTGTCAACCCTCGCCTTCGGCTGTGCCTTGGCTCGGGTAGACATTTATCGGAACTCGTTGTAATGACAGCCTTTCCACACTTGTATTGAAATATACTATTGCTTAAATAAAAAATACGAAAACTGAAAACCTCAGGGACTGGATTGGACTTGATAGAGTTAAAGGTTTAAACATTATTAGGCCGGCAGTATGAGCACCTTAGCAATAAGCACTAATCACTTCAAAGTCTGCTTGACGTGCTGGCACTACTTGCTGTCAGTTACTATTTAGGTATTGAGGTTATTTGTTAGGTATTATTTTTATTACACCAGAATTAAAATACGTTTTTTGTGAGAAATTATTGTTTGCCCCGTCATCAATTTCATATTTGATAAACTTATGTCCTGGGTTTAATAGTGGGCACCTTTTTGAAAGTTTTCTACATAACAATATACACAAACGTTATGGTTAACTATTTAACTGTGATTCAATGGAAAACCCAGAAGTAGACAGTTCAAAGAATCCGTTAAAATATTGCGAGGAAATAGATGTGTTTTTCTTCAAAAACGGTGAACGAGAACTTCCTCCGAGAAAGTACCATTTTTCTCAAAACGATCTCAATTATTGGAACGATACATTGAAATCTGTTGCTTCTACTGAAATTGAGATGTAAGAAATACCTGTACACATCCATATTATTATTATTATTTTCCTCCCGGAAAGTTGAACGAAGAGACTTTGTCTTACAGTTGTCGTTCGCTATGTCGTGAAAGTGATAGTTGTGCCCATTTTAAAGTCTCTGCTATATAAAATCCTTTTAATGTTTTCAGAGGTAAGTAATAATCTAGAATTGTATAATTTAAATGGCCAAAAAATACAAGGGCCTTTAGAACTACGGGACGGCGCTGCATACGTTATTGTTAAATCTGATGAAAGTTTCAAAGACACCGGATACGAATCATATTTGGTACAAGCTTCGAGGTAAATGTAAATTTAAATAACAATATTAATTGCCGTAGGTAAATGTGTGTCTATCTTACAACATACTCGTACTAATCAACAGAAAAAAGGATATTATCTTCAACTTAGATAGTCATGTAAGGATGATCAGGCCTTGTGCCTACTTTGATTAAGTACAAAATCATTTTTTATTGTTAGACCTATTCAGTACTTACCCAAATAAAATATTCTTTATAGATCTATGGAAAAGCGTTTGAAGCAATCTAATAAATATGAACACTCTACAGGTATTCACTTAAATAATGTTACTTTGAAATCTATGACGTCGTAGAATACATTTTACTATTTAAATTTATTTTGCAGTTCCAACTCTCAATAATGTAACAGGAAGAAAGACAAAGAAACGAAAAAAAAATACCAACTTAGAGGTATGTTTGTTAAGAAAGATTTCATAATTTTGATACGGGGTATCCCTAATTAATTTATGAAAACACATACGATTCTAAGAATTTGCACCTTCATGCTTAGTGCCTATAGATTATTAATATCCAATGAACTGGGAAACTTTAGAAGAAACTTATTTGTTTTTCCACCACAAACAATCTTCTTAATAAAAAAGACCTTTGGTCTTAATTGGTTTGATTTTAATTTATATTTTTTTTTATAATGTATACTTTTTGTTTTACAATATAAGCTAAGATAAAAATCTCTTTAGAATTTACAGGAGAAAAAAACAGTGTTAAGAAGTAAGTCTCCTAACATGACCCAAATTTCAAATGTTTCTAACATTCGAACGTGGCCAGGAAAAAGAAAGGAAGACGATAATAGTCAAAAACAAAAGTCACCAATTCGTCGCAGGACAAGTCCAATAAGAAAAGGAAAATTAGAAAAAAGAGACAGCTCCACTGTAGATACAAACAGAAGAAGAAGCAGTAGTAGAGAAATGGTAGCACTTAACAGTAAAGAAAAAACACCAGAAGGTATTAAAGGGTACAACAATATGAAGGATGGACGATTATCGAATGTATTCCGAGAAATGAAAATCAACAATAGTTTGGAAAATGGTCAAGATCCTAAACTCATTCGATTAAATGAGAAAACAGTAGTAACTAAAGATGATGCTGCAGTACAAGTTGTAGTTGTTCAAATAGATGAAGGAACAGAACCACCCATCGTAGTAGAATATGATGAAAAGGGAGTTCAAAAACCTTCAAATTCTTCAATAACTCGTAATTATGAAAATGACAACTATGTAGCGGTAATGGAAGCTGATGCAACTTTACAATTGACAATTCAAGCATCCGTACATGGTGAAGGAATCACGACACTTGTAAGTGACAAAAACAATGCTGAAATGATCAAATTAGAAAACAACTTATATAGTGATAGTACAGCTCAACTTCGAATTGACACGTCTTTGGCGAATAAAATGATTATAGATACCAAAGTCGTGAAGGTTGTTGTCATTCATTGTACGGTTGGTGCTATGGATAATGCTAACGTTGTTCCTCTTAGTGCAACAAAATCAGACAATCATAATAGACAGTAAGTAAATATCAATCTCCTTTTGAAATCTCGTTAAAGAGAGTCACCATTCACGTCTATTTTAATGTTTATCTGCTACCGACTAATAAAGCTCTTTTTTAACAATGTCTTTAATTACGGTTTCCACTGTCATGTCGATATTTAATTATTTTTAGAGAAAACATTCATTCAAACATTGATATTTATTTTAGATCCGTCGTACGTGAAAAAAGTGACATTGACTCAATTGTACTTCCGAAGCTAATTCGATCACACTCATGTGCAAATGAGCAAGAAGCTGAAATAAGAAAATCCAGTAAAAATACAATTACTTCTCAAAATTATTCGGACACAGCCGTAAACGATGATTCCGAAACAGATTTTGGAATCAAAAAACAAAGGGAGAACAGAATAAACAGTGTACCATCAAGTTTACTTGTTAAATCTCCTAACGAAATGGATTCTTCACTTATTTCTCGCACAAGAATTACACAGGATGCTAGTATGCCATTTAAAAGACAAAAAAAAGTTTCTTTATCTGATGAGCAGCCTACCGAATTTAACGATCCTAGGATATCTGTCGATGCAGATGGGGAACCTATCATTTTATTAGAACCTGGGGCTAAAAACATGGACCAATATAGGTCAAAAAAATTTTCTCTGACAGAGCGTAACTTACCAGCCGATAATGAGTCGTCACAAATTAATCTACCAAAAAGTCATACAAAGAGTCTTAATTTACACTTGAGTTCAAAACAATGTCCAGAAAAATTACCAGGTTCACTTTCCTCAAATAAGGAAACCAGCACATCGTATCAATCAGAAGCCCCTTGTAGCACTACACGATGTCCTTCAGCTGTCAGTAAACTATCAACTTTGGTAGAAAAACAGTGTAAAATTTGTTATTATAAACCACCACCATGTGTTCCGAACTGCACGCCCCTCGCAGATGTGTCGCCATCGGCTTCTCAACTTGATCCAGAAAAGTGCAATTGGCCTGAAGACTTGCGTGGCCGATACATTCAAACGGACTCTTGTGAGGTTTTGGTAAAGTTTATATTTATTGAGGGTTTTTGGCTCCTACTGACTTTCCATATTGAGATGGAAAAGTTTAGTTTAAAATATATTATTGTTATTATTATCGAAAGCTTTCCGCCCTGCGGTTTCACCTGCAGCTAAATTTATTTTCAAAATCCTTTCTTAGTGCTCACTTGCATCATGAAACCTGTAACAAATTTCATGGCTCTAACTTTAATAGCTTACGGTTGGTGAGGATGAATCATTCAATCAGTCAGTCTGGACATGTTATTTTATAAGTACTTATAGATTTTCTTATATTGAATATTTGTTTTTTTCAGTTAATGGTTCGGCGCCATCCAGATGATTCTCAATATTCCTTCCACTTCCCTACAATCAGGGATCTAAAAGATTTTAAATTGATTTAAATAAAAAAAATGCTTTATTATGCTGTTTTATGATAATTTACAAAGTTTATGTAGATACTACAATTATACTAATATATTTTTGCTTCCGTCAATGAGTTTGCTAATCTGAAATAGCTAAGACGCTTTTTTGCTAAACAAAAAAATTAAAAAGTGAAAGTTTTTTTTTTTTTTGTAATTCTAGAATTAAAATATCTTAAAAATAGAGCATTCCATTTCACATTATTGTATAGGTTATCACAGTAATAACTATAATGATAATTTCACTCGTCGAAAACTTGTTCCTTGATTCACCATTATCTTTGGTATCCATAAGTAGCGTTTGATATTTCTGTAATTTCTTAGACAGAACGTTTTGAGCTTTTTTCGACAATTTACTTATTTGGCGGGGGGTCAGATACTGCAGATTCTCAGGATCAATTTCATTAATGACCTAAAATTATAACCAGATATTTAAAAAACTTTTCTGTGTTTCTACTCGTAGAAGGTAAAAAAACCAATTCAAAAACTAGCAAAACGCCTGCATCTTTGGATGAGTCAACCGATTGTAGCGGCTTCACTGACTTCAGATTACAAATTTAGAACATTTTTTAGGTAGTAGATAGCTCTACATCTGCTTCATCGTGAACAAAATAAAATGAATACCAAACCGACCTGAGCAGTAAGTCCAGCGAATGCGTATGGATTTATAGATGCTAGGTCAGGTCCATCAAGGGCCGCAACGATGAGTCCCAGTCGTGAAACTTCTTGTATAGTCCAGCTGAACGGTTTACCTAAAGTCTAGAAGATCAATAGACAGTTGAAAACGCTACTTTGGGAATTTTTACTTTAATATAAAAATACAAATAAATAATATAGCTTCTAACTTCAAATCAATTTATCATAAATCTAATGATAACAAAATACGGACTAGAGATTAAAATTCTGACGATATTAATAGTAGGAAAAATAAGCTCACGTGTGTTTGAGTCATTTTTGTCAACAAGAATTGCCTTTGGAGTTCTTCACAGGAACGGATATGATAAAACACCTAAAATAAAGTAAGTACATATTAATTGCTATTAATTTACAGCTTTTCCCAGTGTTATGTATTAAACAGTCATACAAAAACTATTTTTATTTGTCATTTTTTAGGCTCTTTTTTATTAACTCATTTCTGTAATCAATGTAATCTTAGGTACAACTTAAGGCAATAATTTAACTAGATTTTCTAAAATTTAAATCTTGTAAAAACTAGAGATGCTATTTGGATTACCTTTACTTTTTAAATATTTTTTACACAAATATACAAATGTCTTGTTTTATATTATACTTGTGGCCGCCCGCAACTGCGTTCGCGTGAAAGTCGGTTTCCCGTGGGTATAAGATGTTTTCCCGCGGTAAAAAGTGCCCTATGTGTAATTCTGATGTATAACCTATATTACGGCAAAGTTTCATTATAATCCGTCTCGTAGTTTTTACGTGAAAGAGTAACAAACATCCATCCATACATCCATACATACTCACAAAATTTCAAGTTTATAATATTATGGTAGGATTGTACAAAACAAACAAATATAAAAATAACAATAAAACAACTAATGACTAAAAAAAGTGAGTATATTTTCTAGTTTATAATTTTTACTTCAATTCACATACCTTACTACTTATCAGTAAATAACTTTTTGTTGGTATTCTTCTCATGTAGTTCATTGGTAAGCCACATATTAAATTATTCATTATATTAAGGCTGCTTGGTTCATACCAATTTTTATGAAGTTTTATGTAGGCACTGGTCACCACTCCCACCTATTAATAAGTATATTAAAAAACACAATTTAGAAGAAGAATGTTTCATGGGACTTCTGTTTTACATTGTATTTATACAAGCATAGAGGTACTTGAAATTAAACTCATTTTAACGGGTTTTACGCGTTTATTTTATTATTGTGAAAATTAAATGAGTTAAAATGAGTTTAATTTCAAGTAATAATAATCGCGTAAATATAAGAAGCATAGAGGTAATAACTTAAACATTTTGATTTCCAAATTTCTGTAATAACGATTCGCAGCAGGGCTTTGCTATATTCAAAAATAAACAATGTTTGTACTACAAGTACTTTTATCATCAGCAAGACTCCTGACATAACTTATACAACTATAATCAGGATTTGTAGGTAAATAAGGTAATTTCATTATTTTGGAGGTTTTTTATATCACCTGGTGGCGAGATAGTTGTTCATGAGTCCCGATATATGATACAATATTTTCATCGGAGAGATTGAGTCTTGCCATCTCTCTCCCACTCAAGTATTTAAAGAGAGGCCGATAGAGTTCCAACTCGGCAACAGTGATCGTATCAGAAGGACGATTACCTTTGACTACAATCCAAATTGCAGTCAGTTTTTCACGGGCTATCTTTATCATTGATATAGCATGAGCCTGTTAAAACATAATTAATGCATATTAGATACCTAACTATGTCAATAGACCCTTCAAAATTAAAAACTATAGCGATACATGACTATATAGGTATCTAGCCTAAACTATAAAAATACTGTTTCATTTGTTTCAGCATCTACGGCTAGCATCTTACAAGCATTCTCATGTATCTACTCACAGACATTAGTACATATCTCGGTGGTAGGTGCAGTATATCAATCAAACTTCCGTATATGAATATTGCAAATGCGTCCATTGCGGTCTGCATGCGGTCTTGAGTGATGTTCAATGCATTGCGACCTGGCATCATCATCATGTCGGGAAATGGAGCATGAACACTTTTCTTACCCTTGAAATACTCTTTACTGAAAACGTAATTGAAATAGTAACTTTTGATTGTATTTCCTCCTTAAGAGCTTTGAAAAACATTCAAATCCAAAACTATCAAGCAATATAAAAAAAGAATAGATACAAACCGACCGTACTTTCCGGTAGGATACTTAATTTTACTGTAAGAAACATTTAAATGTTTCAGATCCTCTATATTTGCTGCGAATCAGAAATATTTGGTTAATTGAGTTGGGGAAATAACATTATTGAATAATTCAGAAAGGAACTTACTTTTATTCCCAAGCAAATGTTTGTATAATTGGATCTCAAAAATATTAAGTGGATCTGCAAGATAATAAACGCAGGTAATACTTAAAGTATCACTTGGTCGATATCTTCTTTAATACCAAAAATTACCCACTTGGATGCAAATGGATACCATTATACTTACCTATTTCACCTCGTTTTAATGGGGCTGTATCAAAACATATGATTGACAAAATTGGTGCAATAATTAAATAGCACAACAAAGTCTTTCTGGTCATATTTTTTATTTTATAAACCGTGAAAGGTTACAAACTATCCCAAGAACTGGGTAAAATCATTAAATCTATTAGGTCACGAATGAAAATTTTACTCTGACAAATGGTAAAAATTAGCGAAATAATGAATATTCCACATATAGTGGATATGGTAATTAACACTTAGATTAACATGCATTAATGCATTTTCGTGACTCCGGAGTATATCTTACTTAATATAATTGCGAAAGTTTGAAGTAGGTATGTAGGTGTGTTTGTTACTTTTTCACAAAAACTACTGAATGTATGGGAGAAAACTTGATATAGAAGTTTGGTTTAAACAATTCGCAATTACATGTTTCAAATTGTCATGTTTCAACAGCAAGCCATGTTCATGAAAAATGAACTCCTCCACGCTCATTACATTGTATTTGCACATGAAGCCACTGAAAAAGAAACAAATTCGATCAACTCTGTAATCTAAGTAAAGATCGAAGAGAAGAGTTAATAGAGATATTATAGTCAGTTTAGAAATAATGTTGTAAATGCAATCGCATAATCAGTTTGACCTGTAGTTGCCTCTCTTATCAACAAGTAGAATAATAGGTACCTACTAATCTTTTTTTAAATACATATTCGTAATACGCGAAGTAGGTACAGATTCCTCTTAAGATATTTCATAACTTAAGGCTTCCCGTGCGTGTGGTCTTCCTTTTTCTGTCTGCAGCTAAAAATGACGGCAATGAAGTCTAATGAGTTTATGGCGGGGTTACACTAACGAGTCAAAAAGGATCCATCTACCTATCCCTTAGACCTATCCGCTTTTTTCAACGTCAATCAACTTCGCTAGTCGGGTGAAGGGTACTGAACATTAGCAGTGTCAAATAGCAAAAAGGAAAAGCGTAGTAAACATGAGTTAATGATATAAAAATTAAAAGTAAAATGTATGCCTCGTCCTCAGAGATTCTCAATAATGATTTGGATTGTTGTAACAATGAGATGTTCTGTCTGCAATCACCGATGACGCCTTACCCGTTTTATCCATACGCTCATGAGTTTTCCCAACCTTTTGTAGGATGTACGCTGTGTGGACGCCTCGTAAGTTTTAATTCTACAGTTAGTTCGTGCAAGCTTCCTTTTTAATTCAATCATTAAATATTATAATTTTGTAGAAAAATAAATGGAAAAAAAAGCAACAGAAAGCGGAAGAAGATAAAAAACGGCAATCTTTTAAAATCGCTTATGATTTTTACAAAAAGGTAATCATTATTAACTACACACCTATGTTTTGTCATCTTGCTTAAATTAAATTTATAAATACAGAACTTCAGTCAGCAAAACTTTAATGTGTCGTTAACAAGTCTACTAAAATTACACAATTGCGAAGCGTAGGCGGGTTTATTTCATAAATATTATTCCACTAGTGGCCGCGACTCCTTTCGCGTGGAAGTCGGTTTCCCGTGGGAATGAGAAGATTTCCCGCGTTAAAAAGTACCCTATGTGTTATTCTGGTGTATAACCTATATTACTGTTAAGATTCATCAAAATCCGGCCAGTAGTTTTTACGTGAAAGAGTAACAAACATCCTTACACCCATCCATATATCCATACATCCATACATACTCACAAACTTAGGATAAAGCAAAGTCCCAACTTTTGTTTCTTTGTCCTCTAACAAACTGCAAAATTTCATTTAAATTTATGGGTCACAAGTTATAAAATAAATTACTTATAGTCAAAAATTTTATGGCAGGCAGATCTACAACCCTTGTTTTTTATAGGATCGGCAAATGCAACAGGATGCAGGCATTTTGCCTCGTGAAGATGAAAAAGAGAACTTTTCACGTTGGTTGGGAAAAAAATATAATGAATATTTAGGAGAACTAGAATCGAACAATTCACCATCAAGCAAGGACACTGAAGTTGTTCCTCAAAAAGATCACAGTGAAGAGAGAAGGTGGGTACCAAGTTATCCCCAAGTATTCCCTTCGTAGCCTTTTACCAGAATTTATTTGCCATTTCTTATGTTCTAGCGACAACTAAGCGCGTTTAATGCATTTAATTCATAAAACATCTTATCTTATAATTTGATTTAGTTTCTGAGAAGTTAACCTAGTCATCCCTTACATTTCCTTTTATTTACAGTGTCGAGAAATCTTACACTCCAGACAATATTGAAACAGACGAAACATATCCCACCTCAACTTCGCCAAAAAAAACAAGACACAGTGAAGATCAATATGTAATAACTATCTTAGGATGTCTTTCAACAAACAAGCAAGTACATAACTAATCTATTCCTTCCAATTTTCAGGAAGAGAACGAGGCATACGAGATATCTTCTCAACCAGACCGTAAACATGGTGAGACACAGTTTGATGAACATTATCAGAGCAAGGTCAATTGAAAAACCTTTAAAATATTATATCGTATAAGTACAATATTTGGTAAAGATTTAATTATTCGCAGGGTTTTCACCAAAATGGTATTCCACAAAGAAAACATATTTTCGAACCAAGTGAACCAAGATTTGTTAAATACCTACCAACTGCAAAGGTGAGTGAAACAGTATTTCGATATTAAAAAAGGTCATTAAATGGGTATTATTATTGAGAGTTCTAATATCAGTTACCTCATTATTAAATGTGAAACAATACATTTACCTTTATAAAAAAACTAGCTTTCCGCCCTGCGGTTTCACCCGCAACTAAATGGTTTTTCCCGTGGCAATATCTTACGGAACCCATTTTTTTCCAAAATAAAATACCTATAGCCTATGTTACTCGTGGATAATGTAGCTTTCGAATGGTGAAATATTTTTTTAAATCGGTCCAGTAGTTTCGGAGCCTATTCATTTCAAACAAAGAAACATACAATAAATCAAATCTTTCCTCTTTATAATATTAATTATTATTATTACAGTATAGACTAGTGTTATAGGAATTCTATGAGAGAATTACAATTATTTTAGTCAATTGTAAATTATTTATAGGTTTCTCACCAAAATAGTAGTCCACAAAGGCATCATTTTTTCTTACCAAGTGAACCAAGAGATTCAAAATCGGTTAAAAGCACAACAACAACGAAGGTGAGCGAAAAGTATTTTAAAAAGGTAGGTACTTATCACTTTTAATTGTCCTATCATCGACACCTATCTTAAACATAAAACATCTTGTGAAGTTTTGCTGTGACAAAGCTTATTTATATGTTTCATAAGTTAGTGTCCTTTGTATGTGAACTAGTAGGTAAGTAGGTATTACGAGGAAACCTTTGCTCAAATGGCTTTTCAGAACCAAAATTACTGAACTCATTTTCTTTTCAATCCTTACAAAGCTACATTATCAAGAAGAAACATGGTCTTCATTAGATTTTAGAAAAATATAACATAATATGAAAAAAATAAAAAACACAAAAGCTAATAGATGGATGAATACTATCCCTTCAAAAACATAAATGTGAAATGAGTACTATAAGAAGTACTTTAAAAATAACTTTTTAATAGGTACTTTAAAAAATAAATCTGCTAAATTAAGTACCTACCAATCTCTAATCAACAAGCCACAACAACGTATTTCATACATAAATTAGAAGTTCCCAAACTCAGAACATACTTACACACGTTTTGTCATTTTTACAAATGCCGTGGTCACGGGTAGACTTGTCTATGAGTTTAATTTCAAGTAATAATGATCGCGTAAATCTAAGAAGTTACATTATCATAAGTATATTACGAAAAGTCTCAAAATGTAGATTGTAAATTGCATATCGATTTTTCATAAGCCGGACCACAAACAACAAAACGAAAACATCCCTTGGAGTTTTGTACCAGACTCCATCAACGATATTGCTAAAATAGTTAAGGGACGTTACGAAGAAGTCTTTAACCATCGCCTTCCTGCATCAATACACGAGGTTCCAGAATCACGAGAAAAACTTTCTTCATCAAGCCAAAAACTAAATAAAAATAAGAGACGCACCCATTCAGGAAAAAAGGTAAAAAAGTGTTGTCCATCTCGTTGTCCGGGCAAGAAAAAAAGAATGTCTAAGGTAAGTAGTTACAAAATGATTGTTTTCTATATCTATACTATCTATATAATAATTTTATTAAGAGGAAAGATTTTATTGTTTGTTTGTTTGAATGGAATGGGCTCTGAAACTAATAGAAATTTGAAGTTAACACACAGGCAAAGCTGCAGGCGAATTTCAACACTTTTCAAAATATTTACCGCTGAAAATTGCTGCTATTCTTATTCATAGGGCAATTAAGCAGCAAAATTGTAATAATATATATTTTCCTTTCACCTTCTTGGTTAAATAATCACAGAACTTGTTAACTAATATTAAAAACAATTATTGTTTTTTGCAAAGCAATCACTTCGTGGTTCTTCAGTATCTAGTGGCGAGTTTTCACAATCGGTAAGATTTATAAATGTCCGGTAAAAGATTTTAACCGTTTTAACAGAAATAGTTATCTGATGTAATAGTTACTTATGCACTGTTTTCAAACAGACAAAGCGGTCAAATGGGGCATCAAACACAAACATTTCAAGAACTAAACTAAGTAATAGGTCAAAAAATAACATTAATAGGAAAGTAAGTTACACTTTTTACGTTTAACAATGCAATATTTTTTTACTGTAACTTGGATCTGGACATCATCATTTTCTAAGTTATCCATTGTTTAAGATGTAGACTGATAAACGTAAGGTGCCCCATTTTGATTGATCTGTAAGCTTAAAATTGATAAGCCATTGCTCAATTAATTTAAGAATTACATTTTTACATTAATGTTATTAATTAATGTAGACGGGAAGTTATTTTCAGAGACCGACAAAAAATAAATGCAAGTGTCCACCTTGTCGAAACAAAAAATATTCTAGTAATAGATATTTCCTATCAAAATCTGCTGGTATTCTTCCAAAATCTGGTCTTAACAGTGACTACAATTTAATGGAAAAGGTAAAAACCGTAAAAGTTCACAAAATTCCGATAAATAAATAAAATATTAAAAGAAGTACAATCAAAAGTATTTTTACAGCAATTTTCTGGGGTCTTTGAGTCCAAAGAAGTGAGGCAAGCCAACATAAACAATACTCCTTCTAATAACAGCATGAAATCGGTAAGTAAGTAAAAATGTTTAGGAAAAGTAACTGATTCCTATCAGTTATTCCTCTATTTTTACAGTTTTTGGTCTATCGTTCTACGATTGATCGTTGATTTTGTAGAGATTAGAATATTTTTTTTAACTATTTCCAGCTTTCGTCGAGTCGGAAAGCATTATCACGTTCAAGAACTACTGTACCAAGGGGCCTGGGAGAAGGAAGAATTTATCCTCCAGTGCATTCGTGCATTTTTAAAGACACAATAAGCATCGATTCGAATTGTTCATGTCCAGCGAGTGACGAAAAAAGGTTTTCATCTGGCTCTAGAATTAATTCCAGTCAAATATCTTCAAAGACTGTAGTGCCTAGTACAAAAACGGCACAAATTAGTGATAGTTTCTATAAGAAGGTAACAACTCCCTGTAAAATATATTGCGTACGTTTTGCGATGATATTAAATGTTGCTTTGTTATTGCAGCCTACGTATAACTTCAATGAAAAGGAGTGGACGCCTGTAGGTAGTTCCTTAAAAGCACAGGTAACTGCAGAGGAATCATTAAAATATTTGTTTAGCCATTCGGGTCCTATTGTTGCGCTAAGGCCTCTCTTATCCACCACTGTTTTTTTTTTCTTCCATCTTGGGCGTTGGCACGGTTTTGCGCATTCCTCCACCGTTGTCTGTCTTGAGTAAATTGAGTCCAGTCTTTCTATCTGTCGAATTCGACCACGATTTTGTTTTGAAACACGATCTGCCAGCCTGGACCGCTGAGCTTCTAACAAAGACCAATTCTGTGCGCCGTATGTTAAGACGGAGAGAATACACACTTCCATAAGTCTTAAGTTAAGGAAAATCTCCCTTCATAAAAGGTTTCAAAGACCAAGAGCTCTTCCAGACGTTCATCTTGCAATTTCTTGGTCCTTGCTTGAAAAAAGACTAATTGGCCCAAATATACGAACTTCGGGAGATATGCAATGTCTTCCCCGACAATATGCACATATTGACAATTTGTTGAAATTTTTTAGTCTGGAATCAGGCCTGAATCGCCCGATAATCCACGAAGAATACCAGTTTTTGATGGTGAGCAATACAATGAAACGTACTCAGGGGGTGCACCTATAAATTCTAAAAACTTAGATGCAAGAGGAAACCTAGACCCAATGGTAAAAAATATTTTAATAGCTAAATATAATCCAGCTATTATAGCCTATATATATAGGACAGGTATTGCTGAATGTTTCTTTTAAGTCTTTTAAAAAATGTTTCCCAAATAATATGACCACAGTAAAAGGATAGGTAAGGTAATCCTGAATTTTCTACATGAGTTTAGGCTAGCATTCTCAATTTGATTTTATTGATAAACGTTCTCTAAGGTCTTCTTTCAATTGTATGGCATAACTTTAACGATCATATTCCAATTTTTTTTAGTCGGGAATCCGGAACGCACCACTTGATGATCCACGTCGAACACCAGTTTCTGATAAAGAGCAATATAATGAAACTTATGCAGGAGGTGCACCTATAAAATCTAAAAACCTTCATGCAAGAGGAAACCTACCCCCAACGGTAAAAAATAATTTAATAGCTAAAATACAGTCCAGCTGTTGTTGCCTATTTATCTGCCAGCGTCATAGAAAATAACGAATGTTCCCTTTAAGTCGTTTAAAAGATGTTTTCCAAATAGTGTGATCAAAGTCAAAGGATAGTAAGATAAGTCTACGATAAGACAATCACAATTTTTTTCCAAGAGTTTGGACAAGCATTTTCAATTTGATTTTATTAATAAACTAAGGTCTACTTTCAATTGTATGGCATTACTTTATCAATCATGTTAAATATTTTTTAGTCGGGAATCAGCAACGAAACACTTGATGATCCACGTAGAACACCAGTTTTTGATGAAGAGCAATACAATGAAACTTATTCAGGGGGTGCACCTAAAAATTCTAAAAACTTAGATGCAAGAGGAAACCTAGACCCAGTGGTAAAAAAATATTTTAATATCTAATATATAATCCAATTAATGTAGCCTATTTATCTACCATCGACAAAAATAATGTTTTACTGGTAGGAAATGTATTTGCCGAATGTTCTTTTTAGTCATTTAAAAAAACACAGGATAGGAAAGACAGTCCCGAATTGTGTACAAGAATTTAGACTATCATTCTCAATTTGATTTTATTCATAAACGTTCTCTAAGGTCTCATTAATATTCCAATTTTTTTAGTCGGGAATCGGGAACGTTACACTTGATGATCCACGTAGAACACCAGTTTTTGATGAAGAGCAATACAATGAAACTTATTCAGGAGGTGCACCTATAAAATCTAAAAACCTTGATGCAAGAGAAAACCTACCCCCAAAGGTAAAAAAATATTTTAATAGCTAAAATACAGGTTAGCTATTATTGCCTATTTATCTGCCAGCGTCATAGAAAATGCGAGCATTGGGCATAGAGTTTGCCGAATGTTCTCTTTAAGT
Source organism: Emmelina monodactyla (assembly GCA_916618145.1). Classification (NCBI taxonomy): domain Eukaryota; kingdom Metazoa; phylum Arthropoda; class Insecta; order Lepidoptera; family Pterophoridae; genus Emmelina; species Emmelina monodactyla. The sequence continues at coordinate 3,697,789 of OU745304.1, read as the reverse complement.
CGTTTAAAAGATGTTTTCCAAATTGTGTGATCATAGTCAAAGGATAGTAAGATAAGTCTACGATAAGACAATCACAAACTTTCTACAAGAGTTTTGACAAGCATTTTCAATTTGATTTTATTAATAAACTAAGGTCTACTTTCAATTGTATGGAATTACTTTATCAATCATGTTAAATATTTTTTAGTCTGAAATCAGCAACGAAACACTTGATGATCCACGTAGAACACCAGTTTTTGATGAAGAGCAATATAATGAAACGTATTCAGGAGGTGCACCTATAAAATCTAAAAACCTTGATGGAAGAGGAAACCAAGTGCAGTTGGTAAATTTATTGAAGATAATTTATAAATAAGTCACCAGATTTTTAACAGCAGCTTGCCATGGTTAAACTTTACAGGGATATTTTACCAATTCTCGTTATGTAGTATAAAAAGAAAAAAATGCGTTATTGTGGCTTGATGAGATAATATCGACGGTGGAAAGGCAATATTTCTTAAGCGACATAGAGGTAATTTTACAGGAGAGCAAAAAGAAGTTTGTAATTTCGGGAAATCGAGGATAAAAAAATAACTATTTATTCGATTTACTTTATTCCAAAAAAAAATTAATGCTATTAATACCTTTTATTATCTTCTTTCAATAGTTGGAGCTAATTTTGTGTAATTACCGAGTTAATGTCGCTTAGTAAAATTTTAACAAAAATGACAAACCGTAAAAAATTACTAACCGACCACACAACAAATATTCAAGTGCAGGAAATAAGTCTTAAATACATTTGATTGTATTTTTTCAGTCTGGAAAATAGTCATAAACCAAAATTCAATGAAATTATGTTTCTAAATAAATTTACTTAAATGCATTCAAATAAACTGTTGACTCCAGGATAAAATACTTCTACGTCTCTTGTTTTAGCAATAATGACATTGTTTGAATAAATTAAACGATATAATATTATAAAAAAGGCAATAACAAATGTTTTATTTAATTAAAGAAATATATCATAATTTTAATGTTTTTCTATTTATTAAATTTTATAAAAAAAACAATAAGAACACAGTTCAGGAACACAAAGAAACTTGCTTTATCGTAATCAGACTCTAAACATTAAATAATCTAACATGATGAGTAAATATCATGAATTATCATGTTAACACTAGATTCATAAACATTCGTCTCCCAGACCGCACAAAACGCATTTTTGTTTCTTTTTTCTCCATTAAAAGAGATAGAAAGTTGATCTTTTCAGTACCTTCCTGGCTTGTTCGACCTAAAATATTGCAATTGCAACTGTTTCAAAAATATTAATAATTAACGATTTATAAACCTTTAGTCGTCTGAGAGACGAATGTTTATGAATAGCGTAACTATTGACGTGATCGGGCGTTATTTTTGAAACAGTTTTTTTAAGAGTTCTTGGTTTTAAAACTAAAGTATGAGATATTATAAAATAGGTCTCTACAAGGTAATATCTATAAATATATTTTTTAATTACGTGTATAATAATTCAAATTGGCTTATTATGAGATATCAGAATGGAAGATCGCAAATTGTGAATTATTTGATTCGTTTATCAAATTTTGCCTATAATTATTTTATCTTTTTTTATAAAATTACGTACTTTAGTAAAATCGAGAATCATGTGATGTTAGAAGATGCGGTCTCAGTAGATTCTTACTATGAACCATGGTAACGTAAAGGGCGCAAAATGAAAAAATTTAAGACATGCCTAAAATAGATTAAATGCCTTTTATTATATAGTCTGATCTTCTTGAAACCCAAAAAAACCTTTAATGATTATATTAATTACTAAAAATGTCGCATTACAAGGTTTCAGTACAAGCTATGAAAAAAAAATGTTATATCGCACGTCGCGGCCGTTTTTTTTATTCCCTATTTCTTAATATATTTTTTTAATTCATTATTTATTTTTATGTTAACCAATAAACCATATAAAATAATGTCATACTTATTTTCTTTATTTTAATAATATTTTCTTCATAAATCCATCACTTAAGTACAGTCGTCTGTGAGACGAATGTCTATGAATAATGTTCCTCTTAGGTATGGTTATGAATCTAGGGTTAAGGTCATGTTTTACCAAGCGACATACTACCATATTGAATTTCTTGTAGGAGAAAATACTAAACGACATTTTTTCCATTGAGTGAGAATTGGTAGTTATTGACTAAGCGCCAAATTGCAATTACTCAGGGTTTGGTAAAAATATCTTAGTGCGTTTTTTTATTTTTTTGTGTCCGGATAAAATTTACTAAACGCCAAAGTACTAAAAATAAAAATCAAGTGAAATTAACTAAGTACAAATTCTTATTTTGAAAAATTGTCTAAGTAACATTTTTCATAAAAAGGTCAAAAAGTTGTCGTTTAGTCGCCGAAAACACAAAAAAACACCAAAAATTGAAATATCTAAGCGACATCAAAAGTCAAAGATGCAGTTTTTTTTTCTGAATCGTTTGATGTATATAACTCAATTTCGCCAAAAGTGTCGCTTAGTTAGGTAATTTTGCCTTTCCACCGTCGATATATATGTAGGTGGGTAGGATATAATATTAGAAATTGTTTTAGTGGACCATACTTAGTAATAACGTTAATCGAACTATGTATTTAGTAACATAGTTTTCTCCTGCTTGTTTTATAAAAAAATACAAGTGCTCTTGCAGTTTCAGTGTTAATTGGTCTCTGGTTCTCTTTTTCAGTATAAAAAACACAATAGGTACACGGACAATCTTATTTCTAATTTAATCATTGTAATAACTTTTAGTCCAATGTCCCTCAAATCAAAAAACGTGGATCAATACAAATACCAGCGCCGGAATATCACAGGTATATGCCGAGAGATGGTGAGCAATATGTAGGCAGAGCGCCGACGAGTTCCAGAAACGATGAAAGCGCCGCTTACTACTCGCCGATAGTAAGTAAAAGCTAATAGAATAATTTCACTTAAAGCTTACAATTTCGGCCAGAAAACTTACGAAGCTGGCCTATCAGGGAATGGAAACAGCAAAGGCTAGGAAGAAGAACTTAGTGACCTATTTTCTCAACGTAGCATAGTGGTATATTTTAATCTGATATGAGGTTGAGCAAAATTTTTTAATTGCACCAATTAGTACTAGAAACTACTAGCAGCTTACCTGCTAGTAGTTTCAAACTGCTAATCGAAAGTGAAAGTGGACTTTTAAGCAGTTGAAAGCGCACAGCTGAACAGAATACAGCTGTGTCGTGGGTTGTTAAAATGGATTAATAGTCAGCTAAGAAGAAATATCTACAAGACACTTATTACTTACAATTTTCATACGTTTATAGTTAACTAAATTTCTTATTTCAAATATTTTTTTAGTACATTCCCGTGTCTGAAGATCGCCGATATATATCGAGAGATGCTGAACAATATCTTGGAAGTACTAGAAACGTTGGAACAGATGCAAGCAATTACTACCAACCAATGGTAAGTGAACACTATTATATTATTTACTAATTTTTGAAGTGCACATCGTTGGCACCGAAAACATATTCCTGGGAAGATAAAGAGTGGGATGGACAAGAAGACGAACATGCTAATGACATAATTAGTGAACTAAGTATTTTCTTCTATTAAACGATTCATTTCCAGTTTCATCTTTGTTTTATTTTTTAGTCCCATGTCTCTCACATCGAAGAACGTGGAGCAAGACCGCAAATACCAGCTTCTAAAGATCAAAGATACATGCGAAGAGATGGTGTGCAATATGAAGAAAGAATACCTATGAGTACTAGAAATGTCGGAACAGTTGCAAGTAACAGCTACCTACCAATAGTAAGTTGAAGCTAATGGAATAAAAAAATATAAAGAGTACCAGCATCGATACTAAATAATTTGTTGTAAACTGCTACACGTTGTCATATATGTATGTATATACTTGTTAAAAGTATCCCGCCCACCTTGTTGAAAAATGTTTCGTCATCTTAATAATATATAATAGCTTGTATATTCTTATGTATGTTTTTTGTCGAAAAGTCGATGGATAATTTGTATAAAGTGTGAAGTAACTAGGATGGATAGGATATGGAATGAGTATGTCAGAGGAAGTTTGAAAGTAGCGCCAGTGATTTGAGGAGTATTGGTTAGCGTGGTATGAATATGTAAGGAGGGATGAAGAAAATATAGCAAGAAGAATGTTAGGAATAAACGTGAATGAATGGAAAAGTAGAGGAGACCAAAGAAGTGATGGATGGACTGTACATCAGACGATATGCCTAGGATAACGCCGATATAGAGAAATGGAAGGAAGAAACTAAAAGAGAAAAGGGAGAGATGGTGATGTTAGGATGTAGTATGTAGAGACTATGAACCTTCTTGCGGAAACTTTGTCGAGTAAAGTTATATCCATGAATTACCAACAATTAACTTCTTACTTTGTTATGCTTTTATAGTCCCAAACAGAGATGGATGCACGAGGATCAAGACAGGAAATACCAGCACTTAATGGTCAAAGAGTTGTTACAAGAGGCGATCAATATTACGGAAAAATACCAACATACAAAGACGTTGCTTCCGTTGCAAGTAACAATTACCTACCTTTGGTGAGTTGATGAGTATAACAGTATACTATTACCTAAAATTAACGTACCTAAGAAAAGAGTGGTTGGTATAACTTAGATCTAAGTATCAACTACCAAATCTCTAGAAAAAATCAAAAATATTTACTTTATGTTAGGCACTATAGAAGTGTTGCCATTAAGCTTTTTATGATGCACATATCAGAACAGAAAGGTATACAGTTCAAGTAACTGTTTTAAACGTTTTCTTGCTACAAATTTTCTCTCAATGTCGGATTACTTTCAGTATGGAGGAATGTCTAATTTATATCAATACGACCCATTATGTGATTGTCCTCCCATAACTAAAATAAAAAGTACCACTGTTGTACCACCACCGGGGACTTCAAGAACTACAATTCATGCCAGTAGTATGGAAGAATATTATAATATAGTAGGTTTGATGATGCAAAATTATGTTGATAGTGAAATTACTATACAACTATATTCTTTTGTATACCATTTTTAGGTTGATGCTATAAAATCAAGAAGCCAAATGATGAAGAGTTTACAGAGCTTAGACCCTAGGTCTAACACGACACTAACACAAGATGGTTATACGAAAAGTTATGACGTCAATAAGCCCGTTGAAACGGTATTTATATAGCCCTAGAAAAACAATTTTGTTATACTCAATGCTAATTAAAAATATTGTACAAATATCAATACAAATATATTTCAGAGTGGTGTGTGGGTAGATGCACGTGGATTATTACATCAAATGCCAACATTTGAACAACGCAATTATATTCACGAAGGCAACATAAAACATTTAAACAGAGTACCAACAAACATTAAAAATATTGACACTTTTGCTAATAAGTCCCATCCACCAACAGTAAGTTTATATTCCTAATAAAAAATATACAGAACAACATTGATTGAAAAATAAAATAATATTGAGACTGAAGAAAGTCCTTAAACTTTTTTATTGACGTTGAAAAAATCTTATAACATTAAGTTAATAAATAATGTTCCCAAATTTCAAATATTGTAAAACAATTTAAGGCCAACTCGAGTATTGATGAACGTAGTTCAAGACTTCAAATACCAGCATTTGATGAACGTAAGCGCATGTCAAGAGGTCGAGAAAACTTTTTAGAGCCAACACCAACTAGCTTTAAGTACGTCACACCCGTTTCAAGTTATAACAAACGTCCAATGGTAAGTTGGTAAGGATAGATTATATGATGCAAAAATAACAAATAGCAAATTAGTTGCCTAGCTATTGAATTCCATGCCTCACTGGAATTTACTAGCAAAGATGATGAAATAAGAAAAAAATCTGACTTGGTTTTAATGTAAATTAATTTAAAAAAAATTAAATGAAATTAAATTTAATGCCACTAGGGCCACCCGCGACTCCGTTCGCGTGGAAGTCGGTTTCTTGTGGGAATGAGATGTTTTCCCGGAGTAAAAGTACCCTATGTGTTATTCTGATACCTATACTACCTATTACTGCAAAGTTTCATCCAAATCCGTCCAGCAGTTTTTACGTGAAAGAGTAACAAACATCCATCCTCACAAACTTTCACAGTTATAATATTAGTAGGATTATTCGTGGTGAAGCATCCACACTCGACTACATCCAAAGTGACGGAAAACATCTTCTGTTTAATACTATTTTTTAAATATTGTTATTATATGTGTTTCCAAAACACACAGCATTTTGTGAAGAAGCATCCATAGATTTTACCATAAAATGTATAATAAAGACCTTACCTTGCATTTTTTCTACCTTTTTTCTCTTTCACTAATGCAGAACGCGTCCTCAATCTTAACTTGACGCGCCTGTCAGGTTGTCAATGCAAATGTCAACCTCATAGCGTTTGTAGATTTTGCCGCTAAAGCATACAAAATCTTTTAGAAATAAGTTTTTAAGTGTTATTTGTGAAGTTATTGTGCATTAAAGTGTGTTTTTGATTGGTGTGTACAACTAGTAGTCACAAATAATAGTTCTATTTAAAAATGAGTACCGATTCTGTGCGGGATGACGAAAATTGTGTATCAGGTAAGAAACGGTCGGATGCCGCTGCTTCGGATGGAGAGCGGTTATCACGACAAAATAATCGCCGTCAGGGCTCGTACTATGAAAGTACGTCGTCCTCATCTTCGGAAGATGAGGAGGGCATCGCCTCACCACCACCTAATAAGCGACGTAAGTATTCGCGGGGCGTGGCTAGTAGTGACGATCCGCGCATAGATTCATTAATAAATCAGGTAAATTATATATCGGGATATTTAACACAGTTACCTAATTATTTTATGAATAATAATCAAAACACACCACAAGCAATAGCAACTCCAAGTACATCACAAGTCTTATCCAATCCATCTACCAGTTCCCTAGATCAGTTAGATATTCAAAATTCTCATGAGCAATATTTATTTAATCCCTGTTCAGGGTCAGACAAGTTTTTGTTGGGTGATTTAAATACAGACTTTGATGATAAGATTGTTATTCCAGCCGCAAAGAAAGATAGGCTTGATAAGGTCAATAACCTACAACACTTTGACTCTCAAGCCTGGAAAGGCTTACGCTACAAGTCATTGTTACAAACATTTGTTGCTACCCCAGGATTTGTTGCATTAAAGGTAAATGAAGAGTTGTGCCATTTCAGAAAAACCAAAGATTATCTAGCATCAGCAGAAAACATGCTAGCTGCGTTGACCAATGCAGAGCTAGAACATCAGGAACTTTTGAAGCATGGCCTACAGAGCTTACTAAATTGGGCAGCCAGCAACTCAGATGAATTAAATCCTAGTACATTGTTTGATAAAGTATCATCATTGTTGGGACAGGGATCTTCACTCCATAAATGTTCAGAAAAAATTATGCAAATTATTTGTGGCAGACGAAGTGAGTGCATAGAAATAAGAAGGGAGAGGATTTTGAAAGAAATTAATAATCCTGCACTGAAGGCATCAATGAGGGAGGTTCCTCCGAGTGGTGAATATTTATTTAGTAAAACATCATTGCAACCAATTGTTCAATCTCTTGGAGGCCCACAATCATGGCTCAATAAGCCAAATTACATTAAAGAAAACAGAAACAATTTACCAGTACCCAGAGCTTCTCCTTCTTTTAAGTACAGACCAGACCGTAGACAGAACCCAAACTTTAATCATAAGAGTTCAAGAGGAAGACAAAGTAGCTTTCGACCCACTCAGAGGCAACATAACTTTCGAGGAAAACAATACAAGAGGGGCAATGCAGATGCAGAGAGTAGACAAAAGTGACTATCAACAAAGGCACCGAGCCTTCCAGGGAGGATGCCTGCGGTTTTATACCCAAGCATGGAAGGACCTTGGTGCAAACCCATTTATTTTGAAGATAGTCTCCCAAGGTCGAATACCTTTCAAAACCCGACCACCACTTCAGCATTTAACTCCAGCATTGCTAAGAAAGTTCACTACCAAGATCTCCCCAAGCATGACAGCAGTTATTCAAGATTTGCAAATGAAAGGCGTTTTAGAGACTCCTACAAATTTAAATTCTGGTTTCCTTTCCAAGATGTTTCTTGTAAAGAAAGCGGATGGGGGGGAGCGCCCTATATTCGACCTAAGAGGTTTGAACAGGTTTATAACCACAAAACATTTTCAATTGGTGTCCCAGACAGATGTCATCGATTTCCTCCAGGCAGGCGATTGGATGGTGAAGATAGATTTGGAGCAAGCCTATCTACATCTACCCATAGCAGAGTCACATCGTCGTTTTCTACGAGTTGTTTACAAGGATCAAGTTCTGCAGTTAACAGCTCTTCCCTTTGGCCTGTCTTCTGCCCCCCGAACATTTGCAACACTTACCAACTGGGTTGCAGAGATTTTGCGTACAAGGGGAATGAGGATACTGGTATACCTCGACGATTTTATTTTAGCCAACCAGAACAGAACCACACTCCAAATACATGTCACAGAGGCACTCAATATTCTAGAAAACCTAGGTTGGCATGTAAATTACCAAAAGTCTGTTCTAACACCTTGTCAGAATCTAGAATATTTAGGCCTTATATGGGACACGAAGGACAGCACTATGTCTTTACCCCAAAAGAAGGTTACAAGAATAAAAGCTGTACTTTCAAAGATGGCTCAGATAGGTCAGTGCTCTTTACGGGAGGCACAAAGCTTGCTAGGGCTACTAAATTTTGCAAACCTTACCACTCCAAAGGGTCGCTTACACTGCCGATTATTACAGAGGTTTTTGAGGGGCTTTCAACAACATCGACCAAGGCAGAAGAGACTTATCTCTCCTCCTGTGCAGCAGGAATTAAATTGGTGGCGGAACGCCATAAACCACAGCTCGGTGGTTCTGCACAGGAAGGAGGTGACTCACTTTTTGACCACAGACGCAGCGGATGCGGGCTGGGGTGCTCACCTCAACGAGAGGTATTTAACAGGCAAGTGGCTGGAGTATCAAAAGTCTTGGCACTCGAACCAAAAAGAATTGTTCGCCGTTTACGGTGCAGTAAGTCGCAACCGCAAATATTTGCAAAATGCGCATGTTTTGATACAATCCGACAATCGAACGTTAGTGGCATACATCCGAAACGAGGGCGGAACACGGTCACTAGCGTTACTCGAACTGACAACCAGACTCCTGGAACTGACAGAGCGGTGGAACATCACGCTCTCGGCGGCGTACCTCCCGGGGAGGTACAACGGCATAGCCGACCGCCTGTCACGAAACAGACCAGTGCCGGAATGGCACCTGTTGCCCCCGGCCTCGGGGGCCGTATTCGAAATTTGGGGCGTACCAGAGATCGATCTGTTCGCTTCAGAACAAAGCGCAGTCGTAGACAACTACGTAACCTGGGACTCAAGAGATGGCTCTGCAAGTTATTACGACGCCTTCAGCCGAAAGTGGAATTACAGCCTAGGTTGGGTGTTTCCACCGCCCAATCTAATGCCACGGGTGCTGCGACATCTCAACACAGCAGTCGGCAATTATATAATAATAGCTCCATTTTGGACGCAATGTTTTTGGTTGACAGATCTGAAAGCGCGGGCCCTGGCAGAGCCAATCCCAATACCGAACTTACAGAACAACCTAATAGATCTCTCAACGGGCCAGAGTCCTCCACAGGTGGAGAAGTTAGAGCTTCTGGCGTGGAAAATTGGGGGTGGGCCAGTCAAGTAGCTCACTGGTCTTTAGAGGAACGAGAACTCCTTAAGAAGAGTTGGCGTGAGTCAACTTTAGCAACATATAAAGCACCAATTAAACGCTGGTTGTCATGGTGTGAGCTTAATAATATTAACCCCAAGGCTCCACAAGGAAATGAGGTAGCTAGGTTTTTATCAAAGTTATGTTTAGAAGATGGACTAGCTTACAGCACTATTTTATTAAATAAGTCTGCTATTTGCACATACTCAGGAACAAATTCAGATGAAATTTCTAAGAATTTCTTTGTGCACCAGGTACTTAAAGCTATTTCACAGATAAAACCTACAGAGAAGAGACCACATATTTGGAACACGGATTTACTTTTTCAATGGCTAAAGGATTCACCCATGACAGACACTTTATTTGATATTTCCAGACGAACTGCTGTTATTTTACTTTTAGCTTCAGGGCGTAGAATTCATGATCTCACACTTTTAGATTTACCTATAGACACATTATGTGACAGCACAGATCAAGTGACTTTGTGGCCAAGATTTGGTTCTAAGACAGATAATTCTAACAGAAGACAGTCTGGGTGGTTGCTTAAACAGCATATTGATGAACACTTATGCCCGGTTAGACATTTAAAAAGATTGATGGAGGTCTCAGAGGAGAGACGTTCTAAAGCAACTAGTTTAAAAAGTATTTTCATATCAATCACAGGTATCATAAAGCCTGCTACACGAACCATGATAGCAGGATGGCTTAAGTCTATTTTTAAAGAGGTTGGAATAGAAGCACCACCTGGCAGCATAAGATCTGCAGTTGCATCTAGAAGTTATATGGAGAATAGACCCATAGAACAGATTTTAGAAAGAGGCAATTGGAGATCCTCTCAAACATTTCGCAAGTATTATTGTAGAGTTGTTCAAGAGAGTGAAAATAATGCTTGCCAAGATCAATTGTCAAGCAATTTTTTGAATATTTAAGTTTTTATTTCTGTTTTCCCTAATTGATTTTAAGTTCATATTACTCTAACAATTTCTTTAATTGGTACAACTGTTTGTTTTGTTAAAAATGATTATTTTGTTAAATATGTTGATTTTTTATAAAGAACATTAAGTTTGTTATAATTTTAATTTTGTTATTTGTTTTTTATTATACTTTGATCTCAAGATACAAAGAGTTAATTTCTAATTTAATTAGTGTGATATTAGAAAGCAGATTATTTTGTTATTCCAGTGTGAAAACAGTGTAATTTTAGAAATAAATAGTACATAATAAAGTAGCTACAAATTCTTTATATCAAGGTTTATTTATTTAGTTCATCATAGCGTTTGTTCTCTTTCACCAGCAGATACCAAACAGGTCTTCACAAAATGCTGTGTGTTTTGGAAACACATATAATAAGACTGTTTTGCACTCCAACAAAACAGTTATTATGTGTGTGGAAAAACACACAGCATTTAAGCAAGGGGCTTGCTGGTGATGACTACTATGAGGTTGACATTTGCATTGACAACCTGACAGGCGCGTCAAGTTAAGATTGAGGACGCGTTCTGCATTAGTGAAAGAGAAAAAAGGTAGAAAAAATGCAAGGTAAGGTCTTTATTATACATTTTATGGTAAAATCTATGGATGCTTCTTCACAAAATGCTGTGTGTTTTTCCACACACATAATAACTGTTTTGTTGGAGTGCAAAACAGTCTTATTTTTTAACATTCAGTTAGGTAAAAGGCCAAATTACCTGTGATAAAATTGAATCCATTTAATTCTGGAAAAAAGTCCTTTTTTTATTTGCATGCTATAATTATTTCATTAAAATACCTTTTTTGTTGTCCTAAGGCATCGGATAATACACGACTTTCTGGCTCAAGAAGTGTCGAGTCTGCAGTGTCGGGCGGAGAGAAAATATACCCACAACAGTTATACAAGAAACATAGTACTGATATTACTGCCAACATTCGCCACTCGGTTAATTATGACAAGGCACAAGGTGGACCGAGAAGATCGATTGAAACAACATTTTCACCAATAACTGAAAGCAGTGGAACCTCTCAAAAAGGACCTTTGTCTGGCACCAGAACTGCCAACGGTCGACACTCCATTAACAATTATGATAAGACACCAAGTGGACCGAAAAAGTCGATTGATACCTTTTCACCAATAACTGAAAGCAGCGGAACTTCTCAAAAAGGACCTTTGTCTAGCACCAGAACTGCCAACGGTCGACACTCCATTAACAATTATGAAAAGACACCCAGTGGACCGAGAAAGTCGATTGATACATTTTCACCAATAACTGAAAGCAGTGGAACCTCTCAAAAAGGACCTTTGTCTAGCACCAGAACTGCCAACGGTCGACACTCCATTAACAATTATGATAAGACACCAAGTGGACCGAGAAAGTCGATTGATACAACATTTTCACCAATAACTGAAAGCAATGAAACCTCTCAAAAAGGACCTTTGTCTAGCACCAGAACAGCGCAAACTAGTGACCATTTTGTCGGAAAGGTAACTCTGCCAATATTCTAAGGTTAACGTCTATGTAGACAAAATACATGTAAAAGCACTACTATTTATTGTTTATATTCTTAGGGAGGCACAAACCAAGGTCAACGTATTTCTTACAATCAAGTAAATGCCCAACCCCAGAGAACCATACGATCGCAAACTAGTGCTGATGCAGCCACTAGTAATTCAGCTATCAATAAAGTAAGCAGCTTTATACATTAGTGTTTAAACAGTCTAGTTGAAATTTTTTTACTTAAGTCACGTAATGCGTGTTAGATTAAGATTATTTTCAATTTTAATTATATCAATTATTTTATAAAAAAATCTTTCAGTCTCAGGGTGAAGCAAGAATTTCATCTAGTTCTATACTAAAAACACCTCAAGCAAAAAAGAGGATATCTGACTCTTCAAAAAACATTAACATCAGTGATGCGCCAATTGTGAATAGAATGCCGTCGGGACATGACATACAAAATTTGGGCGTTGACTCTTTATCTAATGTACTTCCAACGGTAAATGTCTAAAAACACGTATTACTATTTTAACCAGAAGATATTTTTTTCTACACATTGGTAATTTAGCAATTACGAAGTAGGATTCTGATGCTCGTTACTCAGCGCCCGCCCGGTAACTAGAAGGACCCAAAAAATGTTGTGCTATCATACCAAAATCTTCTATTTAAATAAACAGTTAATTGACATTTATACTATACCGGACTGTAAAGCGGATGGTTCCGGGTTCGATCCCCGGGTCGGGCCAATTTTGTCAAAATGGTTTTTCGACATTGGCTCGTGTCTGGCTGTAACTAGGTTCTCCCCTAGTCCATTGTGTGGTACCTGTAACACAAGCGCTTAATGCGCTTACCACAGGACTACATAATTGGTGTGTTAGTCTGGAGATTTATTATTATTATATTATTTATGGCAGCAACCAAATTCCGTTTGCAAGGGGGGGGGCGATTTAAAGCTGCGTATTACTACATTTAATAACTCCAGCGTTTAACTTGACGTAAGATTATGAGTAGGTTTTTAGAATATAATAAATCTATCGTTATCATCATAAGTAAAGGCTTACTGGAATAATGTTGTACCTTTCAGAAAACTACGATAAAAGTAGAACGAGAAAAGACAGATCAAGTAATGAAGAAGTCATGGTCCAGTGCCTCTCCATCCATTGCGTCAGGGACACACACTGAAACTAGCTCTATTAACAGTGTCAAAATAACTGAAACGGTTACTAATATTTGGGCATTATTAGTAGTAGTCATTTGAGTTAATTCACTAAGCAAAACAACAACGTTTTTTTTTTCAGAAATATTATGAATCAAATCCTGTTGCTGATGCTTCTCGCAAACCACCATCATTCGAACAAAAGAAAACTATTTTAAATGTTGAAACATCTTTTTCGGATACTCTATCGTGTCATAATATTGTTCAAGCAGTAAGTAGAATTTTCATGAATTACGATTGTATTGTAACTAAACGTGTTAATTTACAAATAAAGTGTTATTAATGTCAATTTCAGACAGATAAAGCAAAAAAATCTGAAACTATTCAAAATCAAATATGGATGAGAGCTGGAAACGATGAACTTATTTCAATAGATGACTCACAGTTATCTACAGATGCCAATATGAATGCATACATGGGGAACTCTGAAAATATATCAAATAATAAATCACGAAGACTGCAACTTACAAAATCGAAAGCTAATATTATCTCCAAACGTAACCGTGATGAATTAATAAAGGCGTTGCAAAGTTGGCTGGAATGCCAAAAAAACTTAGGGCCGCTTCTTTTAGCAGATCAAGAAGAACTCGACCCTGCCTGCGTTGAAACAAGTTTCAGCGGAACAGCTCAAACTTCTGATATAGCTTTTAACCTTGTAAATAAGAAGCAATTACTCGTAATTTATCCAACTTAGTAGATTTTATCTATAGTTAGTTGTAATGGTTTCTTTTTCTAGAGCGATGTAATGAATGAGGCTACTTTTATCAAAATAATTCAACGTCCAAAAGATTACATCAAATCTAAGAGAAGCAAACACGATGAGGCATAATTTTAATTTAGTTTTGCCTGTGAGTTATACATTTATTTCTTTTTTGATAGCTGTAATTTTGACATAAACAATCACAATATTTTATTTTAGCAAACTTCGTTTTCAGTTGTAATTTATTTGTCTTAAAATTATTTGCAGCAATAGTAACCAGTGAAGTTGTTGTTGTACCGGACTAATGGAGAAGTTTTATAATGAGTGTTTTACTCAACAACAAGAGTTATGTACTTTGTTCCCTAATTCTTTCTATCCACCTTACATTCACCAACACGCTCATCCAATCATATGTCGCGCACACGCTGTGAGTATTCAGGATCTATTTTTCTTTCTTTATTGATTTTAACAAAATCAATTTAAGAGTTGATTGAGTATCATGAATTTTCTAGACACGACAGAAAGACAGTCGCCCAAAAAAGTCGGTACAGTCTGAGTCACATGAGCAGGAGAAAAGATCAAATTCTTCTTTTGCGAATGCGTACGAATGGTTCACAAAGGTAATTCCAAAAAAAAGAAATTATAACTATAGTAATTCATTTTTCATTTAATATTAGTGTCTTTCATATCTTTAAATAAGTACGTTTTGTGGTAATTTACAGGATAGATGGCCACATAAGGCTAATAAAAACCGTTCGCGACCACAACTGCAGGAACTAGAAGATGATGAAGCTCAGGCCTTCTTGCGCTGGCTCTGCAGCAAGTACAGTCAGTATCAGCAGGAAAATGATAGGAACAACGAAGAAACGCTTCCTCACAACCAATCTACAGATGTCATACCTGTAAAGTACGTATTAAATTGATGAGAACTGAGGAAGAATTGTAAAAATGTTAAAAATAACAAACATTATTACTTTTAGGTCAAAACATAAAGTTGACTACATTATGGAACCAAAGGAATTAAAACCGTCACATGTACCGTACGTATCCTTAAACTAAGATGTACTTTCAGAGTGTTTTTATTAGTTACCAAATTAAAATGTACGATGTGTTTGTCTCAGGGGTAAACATTATCAAAGTTCAACAAATTCTTTAAATTCGGTAAAATCAAACGCTACCTTCGTTAAATACAAAGGCTGTTGTAACACCAAGTGCGCAGGCTATCGTCGCCGAGGTGGAGATAATATCGGTTATATCGGACGTCCAAGATATCCTATTGCTAAGGGAAAAAACCAAAAACCAAATGAAAAAATTGTATGTATATTAAATTTAACTTTTTTAGTAACTGCATTAGCAAATAATAATAACCTGATAATTTGGATATATTTTCAGACGTCCAATAGACGTCCAATGGTTAAAAAGCAAGTTTCTTACAAACCTAAACGAATTGACGCTGAGACTCAGTACGAACATGAAGTCATGCTGAAACCTGTGGTACTTCTTATTTTTCAGTAACCTCTATCACTTAATAGTGTTAAAACTAAGTCACCATCAGCATCTGTCTGATTTGTGCTAACTTATTCTTTAACTATGCTTCTGCTTTTACTAACAACGTTTTAAAAAAGTTAAATTTCATATTTAACTTTATATTCCGATTTTTGATTAAACGTGGTAGTTATTTTTTGCTTAGCGATTCCCTACTTTAATGGAAAAACAAGTGAAGATTTGTAAGTTTCTGCGATTTACAGGTGTGCCGTGAACAACCACCGTGTTATCCTTCAAACAAGTCCAAACGAAACCGAAAACGGAGAGAATCATCAGAAGTTCCGTCTATAATTTTTATGGAAGTAAAGGATGCACCATCAGATATTGACGGCATTTGGCTGAGTCCTTTGTCTCTTGATGCTGTAGCGCCAAACGAGGATACCGATCAGAATTTAGATTTCAGCGATGAAATGTTTGAAGATCTGCAGCGACCGTGCATTTGTCTTGAAAAAGTTAGACCATCAAAATCCAAAGAGAAATGCATGTGTGGGTGCACAGTACAGACCTCCGACGTTGCAATTGATCTCGTAAGTGTTTTATTACCTGTGTTTAAAGTAACAGAAACAGGAAAGTAGCCATAAAGCGTGAAAGTCGCTACTGCAAATATACAATATTTTACTGTTGTCCTATTTATATCATAATAATGACCAAAATAAGTCTAGATATTTAAGAATAATAAGAAAAATAATTTTGCTCTTAGCAATATCTAGATAAAATAGCCGGTATTATTTAACACTAGTTTAACAGATGTTTGTTATTTTTATGTTCATGAATTATATCATATACTCAGGTTAATCTTGTTGGTAAATGATTTACTTTTATTTTTTTTTTCACAGGATGAAGCACTTGACAGGGCTCTATTTGTAAAAATCATACAACGAATGAAAGCTCCTGAGAAATGGTACTAATAGTAATGATGCGTCAAACAAGCCTAATAGTCGTCAATGAAATGGAAACGTTAAAATACGTTTTATCAAAAAAGGGACAAAATATTATCTGAAATCTATGGGAAGCGTTATTATTTGTCATATTTTTTTATTAAATTAAAAATAAAAACATGTTTAAAAATATATTTCTTATGCTTTATTTTTTATAACAATCAGACCCGTTTTGATACTTCATTGCTATCACGTCTAACTATTTAACAATAAAATATTGTATTTACAAAAATCTAGATATTTACAGTAGATACTTAAAATACTACGTCATGATTTTTAGCAATTAAATTTAATTTGGAGGTCCATACGATGAAGCTGGTTGAGATTGTGGGAGGAAGTTAGCGCTGCTCTGTGACGAAGACGATACTGATGAGCCTGTAGATGCACTACTTGCAGAAATGGATGGGAGCCCATAGTCTTGGGAAGGTGCGGAGGGGGCTACTGCCGAGGTTCCCGTAGACTGGGAAATACTTTGAGCCCGTCCAAACCCTGAGTCAACTGGAAGTGCAGACTGATGCGTAAACGATGAAATTTCTATACTAGGCTGCGCATTTTCCAGCGAAACCCCAGAAACCAGTGACAAGTACCCAGCACTACGGGCTGAACTATGCTCGTTTTCCTTAATCAAATTTTGAAGTCGGTCGAGCACAGCAGAATCGAAAACCTCCCGGTGTGTCTGCCCCTGTGCACCACTGTACAGATTGGTGTCTGCCTGGTAGCTTGATAGTGCAGCAGATCCAAGATTTTGTGACTGAAGCTGTATAGGTAACTGCTGTTGTGGCGCAATTCTCAGTTGGGGTTGCTGGTATGAATAGCCCTGTTGACCACCAAGTTGTAGTTGTTGACTGCCGAGTTGTTGTTGACTACTGAATTGTTGTTGGCTACCGAATTGTTGTTGTTGAATGCCGAGTTGTTGCTGTTGATAATACTGTATCGGATGATATACGTAAGAAGATTGGATCTGTTGTTGCGGAAAGATGTCTTGTTGAGTCCGGAAAGGTTGCGGTAGAGGCTGGGGAGCTAATTGCGGCGTGCCATAAGAAGTGCTTGGGATAGACAACGGCGCTTGCGGTTGAATATACTGTGGTTGAGGTCTTGGCTGGTTGTACTGCAGTTGTGGGGCAGGCTGCGAGTACTGCAGCTGTGGAGCCGGTTGTGGCTGAATGTACTGCGGCTGCGGCGCTTGCTGGATGAAGGTGGGCCCAGTGCTGGGCTGCTGGTAGTGGTAGCCCGATGATTGCGAGTGTCCATGGTGGTGGTGGTGCTGTAGCGGCGGGTATTGTTGCGGGAGGGGCTGCGGCGAAGGGGAGGGGTACTGGAACGAGGGCGCATGTGGCGCCGGTCGCGGCAAGTGGTACGGTGCCTCCGCTGTCACCGCTACTACCAAACTCAGTATCGCCTGGAATTTAATAAACAAATACTTAAATACACAATCTTAAACAAACAAAGCCGTAACAAAACAAGCAAAATAGTCAAATACTAAGAATACGTGACAGATTTGCATAAAATTTTCACTTTTAAATTTCAAAACTGAGGTGCTAGTCAAAAACTTGTTTCACTTTGTTTACCACCAAATAAGTTGACACTTCAATATTAACTTAAATCAACCTATGTAGTACTTATCTATACTTATAAAATCTAGTAAATTAACAAAAGCTTTTAATGTACTAACCAATTCAAAAAACTAACTATTAAAAACCATCTAACCTTAAATCCTACCAAAGCGAATCAATGCGACATTCATTGTATTGGAAATTGCCAAAGTTTAAGATGATAAAATATAGAGATGAGCACTTACCGCGACTCTCATGGTTGCTGGTATGTGTAGTATGTGAGGTGGACGGGCCCTGCGCCGCTTTATACCGGCCACCACCTGCGCCGGCGCCTCCCCACGGACGCACCGTAACGTCACACAGCACTACTAATTTTCAGGACTACGGGATATGGAAACAGTCACTTACCAACACATATTTGATTTTCAATCAGATTTGGAAAACGTAACATCTAAATGCCCGAAGTAATGCGCGTATAAGATGGATACGACCTGCACGGAGTGTTATGTAAAATAGAGAAAAGAAAGTAAGACCGCGTGCCTAATTTATTAACCAATTCGCTCATCGTAAAACTGAGTCTACTCTTGAACTTGAATGAAGAAAAAAAACCTAATAACAAAGCTTCAAACTTGCTTAAAATAAAGTTATTATGTCATTACTTTTGTAAGCAATTCTAGAAATACTAACTGTAAAATCAATTAGCAAACTTAACTATGTAAGTAACACAGAGATGGCTGCAATGATTTAGCTGAAAGGACTTGCTAAAAGGGTGTGAAGTAACAATTGATTATCTCCTAAACTAAGAGTCAATAGTGAATAGTTAGCCGTAATAGTCTGCAACTTCAATAAGACAGACATGAAATAAGTGATGTCTTTTGTTTAGTGAATTTAGTCTTGTGAATTACTTTAGTTAGAATTAGTTCAACAGTCCAAATGAAAAGCATGTAAACTGTAAAAAAATACTATTTTATTATGACGCGATACTTTCAGTAACGCTTGATTCATTTACAATTTTAACTCATGTGAAATGAGTGATCCTAAATGGTGTAGACAAAATCACACGGTCGTTTCAGTAATGTACATACTCGTATGGACAACTAACAATGAAGAAGACAGGCATATAAGTAAATTCATTTAATATAAAGAAACTTGTTATTAATCAAACAAAACTGTGCATAGTTTAGTGATATGCAAAAAAATATCGCCTTTAGTATTTTGTTTAGTTATGACATTGTAGTAAGTACTTAAGTGTCATCAGTTTGCAAGTCAAACATTTCGCAACATATCAATACCAGTGGTTAAGACTGTGACACCTCGCACATTGACCTTCCCGATACGAGCCAGCAGCAGCACTCGATGTTTGGACACGTTGCCCAACAAATCTACACCTTTGTTTACAAGATCGCAATCCAAATCAATGAAACTGTGAATTTTGAGAGTAAAATACTTGAAATGGCAGTTTACTTATCTCATTAGCAACAACGATGAAAACACTACTCGGTGGCCAACGAAAATATTTTGTTGATTAAATGACTTCCACCTGTGAGTATTCAGAGGTAATAATAGGCATTTTATTATATTATGTTTTAATTCTACGACTATGTAAATAAATAATACGAATTGTTTAACTTAGAATTGCAAATCACGATTGCATCATAAACCTTTTCATTTCTGAATTTATTGACCATTACTTTAAAGACTTACTGAGATTTAGATGCATTTACGTGATACGATTATTGTTTTATGTTTGCAGATTGATTAAACATTAAACAGTCAGTTAATATTTACATGACATTTCACTTTCGTTGATTCTTGTCGTTGTTTAACCGAAATCAGAAATATTGATGAATAAGTAACTTAAGAATACATTTATTCATGTTTGTTGACATATAGTTAGGCATTAGTAGGTGGGTCCATGTTAACTAGCAAACAATGAGGTAAGAGAGAAATTGCCGCGAACAGGTCGCCAACTCGGCTCAGACAAATTTACACCCGCACTAACGTTTGTACACAATTCGGCATTTCCATAGAAACGTGTCGCAACTGGCATCATATTAGGTAACGCATGGATGCTATTGTCGTAGGTTTTGTGGCTAATGTGGCTCGTGTTTATTTATTGCCCCTAATGTATTTAAACATGATGCCAATTGATTCAACGATCGCTCGAGCAGGTACTCGTAACCTAGCGCTTTTATCTCAAGTTAAATCGCTGCCCGCTCTTTATAACTAAACTAATCTGAACAAAATCATTTTCTAGTGGAAGAACTAACAATAAAATATTTCAATAAAATCTTTATATCTTTTATATTATTATTTTCGTATCCTATTTCTTCACAAAGTCCCCCGAAGGCTTAGTGGTCGCCTGCATTTCTTTCATCTTCTGCAACCGCTTAGCGACAATGCGGATGTGCGTCCTCTTCATTTCTAGGATCTCTTTCATCTCCTCCTTGTCTTCGTCCTGTTTAATTTACATCTTTATTAATAACACAAACAATAACCTAATTTAACATTCTTTTGCAAGTACTTTCTGACGACAAAAAGCCTATTGATGCCTTATTGAGAAACACCTAAGGTTATTTCATCATTTATGACAGATCAAGTCACAAATATTAAAAAGGGACAGTTGTTTCGTTATTAACATAATAGCTTCGTTAAGTTTCAATGATCGCGGTTAACTTTCGACGTTTATTGTATAAAGCTATTGGCCAATGACTCAAGTTACTCGTCATGCCATATTGTTCGACTATAAGAAATAATGGGTTGTTGTATACTCTTAAAAAGCTTTGTCGCAAGTGATCATTAGGTTCAAATGTTGATTGGAATTAGCATAATGCAACTATAAATACACATTAGTTAAAGGTTTTTTTTTCTAAATTTATTATTCATGTATCGAGACATCTTAATATCGAAACTATTCTGGACCATATTTAATTATTTAAAAAAGTTGACTAGAAAATATATTTTTTTAATGAAAAATGAATTTTTATTTATAAATATATTTTTTAAGATTTTACTGAGATCTTTTAATATGTAGCTTTTAGTGTCGCTAAGAGAAGGTCAAGTAGGTAGATACAAACCCACCAGAATGAAAGCCATGCGCAACTGATGCATTTCAATGTTTTATTATATTAAATCGTTATGGTTTCTGTTTATTAGATTTTTTAATAGATATTTGCAAATATTTAATACTTCAACGAATCAAAGTTGTCAAGTAAATGTCAATCGAAGTCATAAAATCATTGGTGTAAAGTTTTATAGAGACATGCGTTTTGAAGTTTAATCAATGTACCTAAGCATAGGTATTTGGAATCTGGACACATATATAACTAGCAAACGATAAGCTTTATATTATTTACTGTACAATAAATAGTTTATGACTTGACCTAAATAACAGACACCTTAGCTTGTGACGTTATTAAAACAATGTGACCATACGTCGATAAGAAGTTAAAATCGCTTGCAAAAAAAACGATTAATGTTGTTTCATTATAGCTAGGTTAGTATTAAGTGAAATAAGAATGTCAAACACATGCAATGGTCATTGGATCTGCTCGTAGAAGTTGGTTTATTACATTTATTTTACGGCACGGGGTAATATCTCTGTCTGTTAATGCACCTGCTTTATTTTACACCAATATTAATTAACTACTTTAGCTAATAAAAATCAAAAAAACAGATATCAGAATTTGCATATGACCACTTATTTACTTACTTAACGTTGTTCTGAAAGTACCAACAAACCCCAATACTAACAATTCGCATACACTCAAAGCTACAGCAATAACCCGTCGAAGCACGTATACCTTTTGATTGATCCTGAGCACGAGCGCGCGCTTCCCGCAAGCCATCGGCTGGCTGTAGTGCAGCAGCTGCTTCAAGCGCTGCGCCGGCGGCACCCCGCGCTCCACCACCAGCACGATGCGCGCCCACTGCCGCTGCCACTCGTTGCGCGTCTCCGCTATCTTCTGGTACGTGTTGCCCATCATGGCGATCAGCATGTTCACGAGCAGGATCGCCACGATTATCATGTAGATCACGAACAACAGCTGACAAGACAACACGTGGTTACTAGTGGAAACACGTGATGTATTCGCGGGTAAGAGGTTAGTGAACTTAATAAAATAATAAAAATAATAAAATACTCTTTATTGCACAAGTAAAAACAAAATTACAAAAAAAACAAATTACAGTCGGATAAGGCAAAAGGTGGCCTTATTACTTAAAGTAATTTCTACCAGGCAAACCTTTTTAAAGGAAATCGTGAAAGAAAATGGATAGGTGCAAATAAATTATTTTTAATAAAAAAATACTTATGGATACATACAATTATATATTTATATACATATAATAATTCATACATATAATTATAAACAAAAATTAGACTTAAATACATACAAAGAAAACAAATATGGATAAGTAATAGGGGTTAACTCGATGACTTAAAATATTCGTAAATAGATTTTCTGAAAGAGTTAAGTGTTTTAGACTGTCGAAGATCTTTAGGGATTGTGTTCCACAGCTTAACAGCCTTTACAGTAAAGGAGTTACCGTAAAATGTGGAGTGGTTTGTTGGCGTTGCTAAAACAAGAGAAGAGGAACTGCGAAGGCCGAGATTGTGGCTCTCGTGCCAGTATGTAAATCGTTCTTTTAGATACTTCGGAGTTTGCGAATCATTCAGCACACGGTAGAGGAGACAAAGGATGTGAGTATTCCTGCGAAGTCTTATTGGGAGCCACCCGAGCTTACTGCGAAATTCAGAGATGTGGTCGAACTTGCGCAATCCGAATATAAAACGGATGCACATATTTTGGAGTCGCTCGAGCTTATTAAGTTGGTCTTCATTAATATCGACAAATGCCAGATCCGCGTAATCGAGGATAGGAAGGAGTAATGATTGAGCAAGCGTAATTTTGGTAGAAGTAGGCAGAAAGTTGCGAAGCCTCCTCAAACTACCAGATGCAGCAAACATTTTTTTACTCATCTTTTCAATTTGATTTTTCCAGGATAATGTGCTATCCAATAAAATTCCTAAGTTTTTAACACAGGTGCTATATGTGATCCTAACTCCATCAAAACGAATATCAGGCAAAGTCTGCCAATTAATCTTATCGAGCATTTGCCTGCTACCTATAATAATAACCTGTGTCTTATTTGGATTCACCATAACTCCAAAACGTTTACTCCAGTCATTAATAGTGTCTAGATCGTTATTAGTTCGTTTAATGGCTAATTCAAGGTTCTCAGGTGATGTGTGTGTGTAAATTTGTAAATCGTCTGCATACAGATGGTAGAGAGAAGTAACGTGGGAAGTGATGGAGTTTATAAAAACGCTAAAGAGGAGTGGAGACAACACGCCACCTTGCGGTACGCCGCAGTGCAATCCGCACCACGAGGATTGACTATCTTCGATAGATATACGCTGACGACGGCCACGCAAGTAACTTTGAAACCAGTCAGTTGCCGTTGGAGATATGTTAAGAGATCGTAGTACAGCACACAGTATGTCAAAATCGACAGTATTAAAGGCATTACTAAAGTCTAGTAAAGTAAGAATTGTGAGCTGTCGTTTCTCCATAGCTTCACGGATATCATCCGTGATTTTGACCAATGCCGAGACTGTGCTATGTCCAGGCCGAAATCCTGATTGAAAGGGATTAATGAGATTATTGGAAACAAGGAAACTGTTTAGTTGTACTTAGTTCGTAACGTAAAGAAAGTTATCCTAAAAGAAACAAAGGAGTTACAGCTTCAGTGATAGAACGGTCGCGTCATGGTTAGAGGTCAAAGTTCAGATAGATTTGTCAAGTATGAATAATTTTAGCATATATTTCTAAAGTCGGTTAAATTGTGTGCAGTGTGAATTGATGTATTGACAGGTCGTGCGCTCCAGCTTCTAGTATTTCCATAAATTGCTAAATACAGGTTTAAAATATCTATAAAAATTGGTAGAGTTAATACTTCTGTAGCATAGATCCATATCGAGTAGCCTGTCCTCCTAACCTGAACGTTGCAAATTGATTTTAAAACTACTTATTACATAATGTATACGAAAGAGTTAGTATTCTCAAACTTAGTCAAACTACAGGTTACGTTAGTTCTGTCAAATAAAATAAATTAACACATAACAAATTCACTCTGAGCACCTATAGGTATCATACAAGCATAAAGCTATACAAATTTTTCTGAAATCAAATATCAAGCTTACATTTATATATGTTTTATTGCGTACTTTAAATATATATACGTACTTAGTTACCTAACCATTGAAATATAATTTACCAAATAAACTAAAACACAACTAGAAATTAAAAAACTAAAACATACCCTTCCAAAAACATTTTGAACTCATACCAAAACTATCGGGTCAAAAGCCACTAAAAAGTCTCGGTGAATTTTTACTAGGTTTATGACCTTTACATTCAGAAAGACCATTGAAAATATTGATATGGAAAGTAGTAAAGGTCCCGCGTCGTCGCCCTGTCGTCTCTACCTCCCAGACTATCATATTACAATGCATTGAGGTCAACAATTTGTAATAATATTATCTTGTATCAATTGTTATCATTCACAATAATGTCTTGTGTTCAGAGATTTATGAACACGTCTAGTCTAGGTTTTCGCAATTGAAAGTTTTTGGTACGCACGTTGAAGTCTTTTAGTCCTAAAATAATAATATTCCTAATTTGGCGGCATTTTATAAATTAGTTGTTACATAGCTAAAAGTAATTATACGCAAATCTAGCCTCGGTGTTTAGGTTTTATGTACTCAACACTTAATTCGTTAATAATAATAATAAATATCTACACTACTACACCAACTCTGTGTCCCTAAACTATGGCAGTAGCACGGCAGTAAGCTTTAATGGTCTAACTAAGGGGTTAATCATAATAAAACTTTAGACAACCTCGCCAACTGTAGCCTATGATATACAGGGCGTCCCAACACTACGGTACATCAAGGGAAAGTACCTTAAATATCGTAGATACGATACTTTGCTGAAAGAAGACTGTATTTTATTTTTTAAACATAGTAATCCTGCATTTAAAGAATTTCTAAATTTTACTTGCTTCGTCTGGGAATAGTATCTTAAATAAGTTACTTAAGAAGAATTATTACTTTTGTCCATTCTTTCGATTGGATATCGAACCCACTTAAATATAAAAAATCTAAAAATCCTATTTTTATGATTCCAATCGAAAGAAGTTTAAAAAATAAAATAAAGTCTTTATTCAGCAAAATATCCTAACTACGATAGGTACTTTCCCTTGATGTACCGTAGTCCTGGGACGCCCTGTATATCCCTAAAGTAAGCGCAATAACCGCCCATGTTAAAGGACTCAATTAACCTCAGTTTTAGTACCTTAGCTTCAATCTCATGGTCCGTCCTCTCGAAGGCTGTGTAGTAGTCGGAGAAGGAGGTGAGCGACATGAGGAACATCGCCATCACGGACTCCATGGGCGAGGGCATCGGGTTGGACATGGAGTCGTCCACGCCCTCCGGCGTGTTGGGGTTGTCGAACGAGAGGAAGATCACGTAGTACGCTGTGGTGAAGGTTTACTGGGATAAGTTTAATGGTAGCTAGTTATATGGCAACGCTTTCGAAGGCCGCCCAATTCTGCTAACGAAGTTTGCATCGAAGCTTTCAATGTGATTATATTAGTCTTATATAAAGTGACGCTTATTCACTGAAGTTATTGTAATGATGTAAATCCTGATCGCGCCAAAACGTTGTGAAATTTGATAAGTAATCAGGCAAAGTATTAACTGTTACTATTTTAAACTATTATTCCCTGATTTAAATAGACTTACGATTACGACACTTAATAAACTTGCGTCTTTTCCACCTCAAGTTAACTTATCGGTAATCACCTTGAGAGAATCCCATAACGAACACGAGGTAGATACAGACGAACCGCAGCAGATCTCCCATCACCATCCTGTATATCATCACCACGAATGGACCCACCGTCTTGAATCCCCTAAAAACAAAAAATAGTTAACACTGGCTGACCCAACAAACGCCATTTCGCTAAACCAGTGGTTGATTTGGTAGCAAGAAACCGCTTTTATGGATTTTTTAAGTGATAGGTTTTCCTGGTCTTGTTTCATAAAAACTCCACACGAACCTTAACAAAAATTGTTTGTCTTTCTTTTCAGAGTTTTCAGCTTTGTGATTAATTTTTTTCTAGATTTATTATAATAACCATACATTTAATATAGAAGCTAGATATACATTTAATATACCTGCAAAAGAATAAGAAATATGGCGCAGTAGTCAACATGATGATGACGGCGAGATGGTCCTCCGCCTCGTCCGCGCACCACAGCCGCAACGTTGGCAGCACCACCATCAGCAAACACGAAAACAAGAACATCACCCTAGAAACAATCCTTATTTGTAGCAACACTAACGTGGAAATTAAAAAGCTTACAAAAAAGCTTTTGTATTACTTTGATAATGTGGCTTCCTTTCTTTTAAAAAAAAAATTGAAACTGGATCACTAGTTTCGGAAATATCCCTGAAAATCCAAACTCAAAAACTTAACGTCTTAATAATATTAGTATTAGATTACCTCGATGGAACTGTGCTGAGATTTTCAATGAACATTTTGAGTCCTAAAAACCTTGCTTCACGTAATGCTGCTCCTATGTACGCTAGCGCGCCAAGCCATAATATTAGCTCTGATGATATTCTCACCTGAATAATTTATAAAAGACAAATTACTTAATATAATTATTTCTTAACATAACGAATCATGTGGAGTGGGTGTGTTACTTTTGCCTGCCAAGTGTCGAAGTTCATTAATCTGCATTCTTCCGTTAAATCTTCCCACCATCCTTCCATGTCATCTTTAGGTGGTTCAGTAGCTAAAATAATACTAAATTTTTAGACATTTATTTAAGTAATAATAATTAAACAAAACACACATGATGACAAACACACATACATCACAGATAAAACACATGCTCAACAGGAACATTCACAGTCTAACATATATTATGCAAGTCATGCACTAAACGTTTCACGGATGTGTGTACGACATGGGAAAAACATGCAGAAATAACCACTAACACGTGTAATTTGGATGTTTTAATTGTTGTAATGAAATGCTAGGAAACGAGATGTCTTGAAATCCAATATCAGTGATTCTGTCTACAAACACTTCGCAAATATTACGTTTCTCTTTTTCCTTCGGATGGCTCTTGAAGCGAGCACACGGGGGGCCGTCAGACTTTGTATCGGTTAGAATTTCCACAGAACCGGGATCAAATTCTGTACCATTATGTAAGAGTGTACAGTTTTCTGAAAAATTTAAGCCGAAATGTGTCAGGGTTTGTTAGTGTTAAGTTTCTAGTCAATTAAGTTGTACAGTTAATCAATCAATTATCTTTTTTGGTATGCCGTGTATTACTTTTTGTCACAGTAGTTACGTTTGTTTTAAAAACGGTTTACCCACCTGAATCAATTCCTTCAGTATCATTAAGGGTATTCCCAATAGTAGTATTAAGAGCAGTGCCATTGACTACCATGGATGGAGGACCAGGTCGCAATGTAAAGCAAACCATAGACACCAGGAAATAACACGAAAACAGAATAAACTGGCGGTAGAAACGGAACTTTACAAACGTATTCCATTTCGTTTTCAGCAAATCTATTAACATGCCTTCCAGGAGTTCCAAATGTTCATCTTTTTCCTAAAAACAAAAAAATAAAACTTATCAACCCTACCACAAGAGTCGTAATTAGGGATGTTAAGGATATCCATATCCGTAACCGAAACTACCGGATATCCGAAATAAAAAAATATCCGTATCCGTAACCGAAACGGAAATAAATGTTTCGGATAGTTTCGGATAGTGGCGGAATCTAAAAATCTAAATGAAACACGTTACGACAAGTGGTTTCTGGCTGCGTTCCGTAAACCGCTTACAGAACTGTGACCAAAGTGTTGGTTGTTTATGACGTCATCGTCCTCCTCTATATAAATAAAACCATGAAAATGATTCCTAGAATCTAATATCCGTAACCGAAATTATCCGAAACTACCGGATAATCCGAAATAATTTCATATCCGTATCCGAAACCGAAACCGATATAAAAAAAACAATATCCGAAACCGAAACCGAAATTCCATATCCGTAACATCCCTACTCGTAATCGCAATTGAACATCAGATATTACTATCTTACGCCAAATACGACGAGATTAAGAGCCGAGTCTTTGCTGATGAGTCCAGTTTCCGTGTCGATGGTATCCACCTGTCCTAGAGGGTACGCTGCACAGGTAGTCGCTCCGATCTGCCAGTAGATCTCTCTCTCTATGTTCAGGATATGAAAGAAGAGCTCAACTCGAGCTAGTTTAGCGGCCAGCGTCAACGGTGTCAAGTTCTGTACATTGCGGATGCTGAGTGATGCCCCAACTTCATATGCCATGTCAAACGTACTCTACACAAGTAAAAATACACCTACATTACATTATCAAAAAAGTCTAGTTTATTTTTAAAATTCACGTACCGTTTTTTCGTAGATAATGAGCATGTGCAAGACAGTGTTGCCGTTTGTGTCTTGTTTGTTGGGATCAGCTCCTTTAGCAAGGATTAGTCGGTAACACTCCTCTTGACCAAGACATGCGGCAAAACTTAGTGGATATTCTCCCCAGTAAACATATCTGCATTCATAAATAAAAAGCAATTGTTGTTTAATTCAAAACAAGCTTAGGGAAATACAGAGGAAAAACAGAAGTTCACCCATTGTAATTAGTGTCCGGTTGCACGTTGACCCATTCATGGTCCAAGGAGTCCGTTCTGGAGGCCTTCTGGTCCTCGGGACACATGAAGTTGCCGCAGCAGCGCTCGTGGTAGTTGGCTCCAGCCTCCAGCAGGAACTTCACCATCGCGGGGTCCTCGTTCACTATTGTCATGTGGAGCACGCTCTCGCCTGTGAGGGTGCTTTTTTAATATACCTACCACTCAAAATTGATTTAATTTTTTGTGATGTTACAGTTGTCTAAAACATAGCTTTAAAAGTAATATTTATACACGTCGCCATAAATCGTTTATAGAATGAGCCTAAAGTAAACCTTTTTATAAAACTTCAAAACCTGGTTTCTAGAAGCTTAATTTGAAAAATCGTACTTATTTAAAATCTAAATTTTCATACAAAAGTCTTTTCATTTAATCATTAATCAACGTCAAATATTTTACCGCAAAAATTTGTTAAATTATAGGTATTGAATTTTATCGAGTGCTCTATCAAATTAGTTGCGATCGCGATAGAGGCAAATTTATTTTCTAGGTCACGGTGCTACCGTCAGATAAGCCAATTTATTTTTCAAGATTGAAAAGGTGATGACATGGCAATTTCCAATAACTTGAAAACTAATAAACCGTAACTATTTAAAAAATGTAGAGTAAATTATGTTTAGAATTTTAAGTAACCACTTTGTTATAAGTTCATTGTTTTTAAGCAAAAGCTGAAATCATATAACCATAATATATATAAGTCATCTACCGATAGTAGAAAATATTGTTTTTACTCGGCGGCGTTTAAAAAAGTATGCAAAACTAAAAATGCAATAATTATATTGGGACTATGCACTTAATATAATAAAAGATAAAAAAACAAGTTAAAGTAATAGCATACCTACTAAAAACTCTTACCATAATATTCGTCGCTCATATAAATATCGTTTATTAGTTTTGGGTAAAATCTCAACAGGCGTTTTGCCAAATCCGCCAGCAACGAGGTGGCGTTTAACAAACACAGATGTAAGATAGTCTCCCCCACTGCCCCACGTTCCTATAAAAAAATACATAGCCATATAAGAACTTAACTTTGCAAAGTAAATGAAAAATAAAAAGGTATTTTTAACTTTATTAACACATGCAATTTAATGTGTAGAATAGGTTAAGGTAGTTATATTAATTTTTATTGTTAGTTTGTAGTGTATGTTTAATCTCTGTGGAACTAGTTAAAAAATCCAGAAGAAAGCGGTATTGGGGACAGACACAGGCTTTTATTCAGGTTTTTTTTTGCGCGGGCAGAAGGCTAGGCATGAGGCAATTCAAGAAAAGTTTCGGACCGCACCTGAGACATAATAAACGATACCTTTAAATCCCAACACAGTTCTTTATAGGCGTCTGGATTGGCGTCGTATTCCTCTTGTGTAACTTCAGGCCAATCCTTTTCAACATCAAACTCCTCATCAGGATTCTCCATACCTCGAAGTGGAGGCAACTGGCCGGTAGAAAATATTTAGTACGTATTCTTTCAACAAATTTAGTCTAACTCAACTTAGCACTACTAAAAATGACGGATTTCGTTAAGAGCTAGTAACAACAATAATGTTCTTGATATAATTTTCCTAACCTTTTTTTTCAAATAACGGTTGGCCTTTTTGAATCTTATAGTTAGTTAGTTAAATAAACATACGTAGCTTTCTCATAAATATATTTATAGGTTTTTTTTATAATTATTATTCAGCCATTCGGATCCCATTGTTGGGCAAAGGCCTCTCTCAAACTCTTCCACTGTTGTCGGTCTGTAGTGTATTGAGGTATTAATATATGTTTATAGATAAAATAAAAAAACGTAATCCTACCAACTTATGTCTAGAACGTTCCTTATTCCGCAGCAGCACTAGATGAGATATCGGGATGTACCGCCCGCGCCCTCTATTGTACAGGAACGGCTCCACTTTAGTCTTGATGGCGTGGTCTATTTCTGCGTACTGCTTGTTCTGGACTGCCCGCTTCATCATGTCCACTAGTAAGCCGCCACCTCAAGAAATAATGGCTAACTTATATCTGAAGCTAAATCGAAGCGAACTTTAATTTATAAATATTTGTGTTACGTTGTTAAGAAAATATGTTAAAACAAATTGTATTTTGCTATTGCTACGTTTTAGGCGCCCGTTGAAACCTCGGGACAATTTTATACGTCCGATAGTTTGGTTAATTAAACCTGTTATACAAATTTGAACATAAGCCGCTAAGAAATTAAACACATCAACCTATTCGTTAACTTTTTCAAGTACTTACCCTTTAGATCAATTAGTTTGTAAAGTTTTTGTGTCGAAACTCCTGCCTGCTTCTTTACACCACTTGTGACATTGCTCTCAGTATTTCCCATTTTTTAGAACTAAACCTAAACTGCTATTTATAACTTTACACACTTATTTTAAAACGTTGTCTGTAGTTAAGGTTATGTTAACCGTGTGCGGATATTGATAAAACAAACCGTTACTAGGTACAACAATATAATCTGTAAGCTATGAAAAAGTATCTTAGATTACGTAAGGTATTTATTTGAAGAAACTTTTGACAAGATTTTCGGTTACAAAAGATTACTGGTAATGCTATATATAGGACCTAAAGTTTAAGTTCTCAAAAGATGAATTCATTACGAATGGTACCTATATACAAAAACTGTATCAATACATTTACCAAGTGTTATCTTCCAAAATTGTATAAATTACGTAAAGATCTTCTTTTATGAACTTATTTTTGTTAAAAGTACTCTTGTTATAAATAAAACCAAATTAATTGACACAACTTTTACATTTATCGGCAAAATTTCCGTACTACTACTTTGCCAAGAGTTTCTTGGAAGTTGTCATAATATACCTACTCTTTGCAAGAAATCTACGCAAGGGAATAAATAAACTTTCAAGAATAAATAACTCTAACTTGCAAACTAGGTACAATATATCTCTTTTTATCATCTACCCAAGAGGATTTACAGTTTTACGTCGGAAATTGGCCTTGTCTCCTAGTTTTGCCCAGATACAATTAAATGACCTCTACACAGAGTTAAGATATTACAAATATTAAAATTGAAGTGTCGTTCAAGTATATTTTTTCCTCAGAATCACGTATAGGTGAAACTCCGTTTTGGATGTTTTATTAGTCTTGTAATCTCGTCAATGCAAGAAAAAACAAAAATAATGTTTTACTCTTTAATCAAAATAGTACTTAACGCAATCCTTATACCCTAATCAGACAAAATAATAAATTAAATTATTTTTTTATACAAATAACATGCAAATGCATTGGTAGGTATTGTTGATGCACCTATCTTAGTTTTTTTTAATATATTTTAACCGAACAGTCTAGATAACCAGCTGGGTTTTGCAGTCGTAGTTGTCGTAGTAGTAGGGATTAATAGTGGATCCGCATACGAAGCTTCAGGAATTAGCCCTTGCGATTTGTTCCTTACTGCCCTAGATAGGCGAAATCCCTTCTGCAGGTCTCGAAGCAAGTCTGGCTGAGGATGTCTTCGCTCCCACTCAGTAGCTGCAGACAGATAGCTATGCTTATCAAAATGCGCTTCACGACAAACAAAACAAAATCAGTTCAGCTGTGATATCATACCACAGACAGGCACACAGATACATACGTCAATATATACATAGAAGAGTGAGAAAATAAAATAGTTGATACAAATATAGTCTCTGTACTGACGGCAATAAGGTTCCTGTTCGGTAGTGAGCACGAAGTAGGGCCCCGCGGCTGGTGGCCGTCCGCCGCCGCCCTCCGCCGAGATGCCCATGTCTGCGCAAGATGCCAGTCGATCACATGCCGCCTCCATACTGGCATTTACACTGCAAACCACATAATATATGGAAAGATGGCTTTAACTTTTTAGCTTAAGCTCTCTATTAAAGACAAGAGGGAATTGCATATTATGTTGTAATTTTATTCCAAATTTTACACGGGGTTCCTTGTTAAAAATACCTGGATTTAAAATGTATGTTTTACCCTTCGTATGTCAAGTTCCAACGATGAGCTCTAAAAGTACAATTCTGATTTATCAAGGACTCCGTAAATAACAAGTAAGCTCTTCCGTGACTACAAATAGCTTGTTGTAGCTCTGAAACAAAATGAAGCGATGGTTTAATTTCTTTATTATACCTATTTGGTATTTATAAAAATGATTTGTGACGTAATACTTACTTGTAGGAGAAATGGGTAATAATTTTGCCCAAAAGGATTGAGAATTATTATAGCATCCTGGCTGCTTCATTCCACCGTTAGGATAAAAATCTGCATCACCTAGTAAAAAGCAGTGTAATTACATGAAATGTTTGTGCGAATAACTTTTTTTTCTGCGGGCATATTACCAGTGGGTTCAGGCAGTCCCAAACCAAATCTGGAAAGAAGACGAGCGTTGGTGTGTATGACGTCAACAAAATCGGCGTCTGAGTCGTCCAATCGCTCGACGTTGTTCGTAGTAGTAAAACATGGTTGTGCAGGATCCAAACCTTTAAAACCACAAATAGAACTTACTAGAAATTTAATTAGTTGTATAAACTCAATGTTATCACCTACCCGTTATTCGGTGAACTTTTCCAACATGGTAAGAAACGTAGGACGAGATATGAGCGCCTAAACTGTGACCTATTAGATGAAAGTCCTTGACTCTTGCCCCAGTTGCTGATATTAGTTGATGCGTAAAACTGAAATATACAAATAAAAACCAGAACATACACATATATTTATGAAAACTTCTAATCCCGTCAGAGTTTATTTGCCTTACGTGATGACATCTGAACCAACCCGCCTCGTATTGGCCACTGCCCGCCAGTACTTCCAAGTATTGCCTCCTCCACTCCAATCTACTGTTATTACATTCACATCTCCCTGTAAGAAATATATTGTAGGAATACCAAATCCTTATACTCAGTTTGCTATATTTTCTTTATCACTCACCCATTGCAGAAATGCTGTCGTCATGTCAAGAACCCATGTCGCGTTACTGTGGCTCATAAATCCGTGTATGATCATGACGGTTTTTCGATTTGGATTGAAGTCCACCCATTCCAGGCCAAATTGAGGACCTGGGTATACCTATAAAAAATATAAGAACTTCTAAATTTAAAAATATTGACTTTTAGAATGTGGTGCCCATATCTGCTTGTATGTATAACCGCTAAACTCTTTTTAATCTCGCCACGGATTTTGATACAAATTTTCATTAGATATTTTTGGTATTTTCACAAGTACCCATAAATCAAAGAGAATACTTTTAAATAATGCAAAATATGTTGAGATCTATTATATGTATTATTATATTATTATTTTTTATTTCTATTAATATGAACTTTGTTAAATTCCTTACTTGAACTCTCTTTGGCCTCAGTCTTGAAGAGAAGTAGAAGTGCGTGTTAACTTTTTCAGCAGAATCAGGCTTCATATTGAAAAGGCCAAGCAGCTGTTTAAAAAAAGGACCCAACCCGAAACAGTCCACTAAGTTCGGAACTGTTGCACTTTCATCAGTTTCCAATCGATCCTAAAAAAATATAAAATCTATGTAATATATGTATCAAACGTATTAACAATCTTTTAGGTACATACTTCATTTCCTTCCTGTAAAAAATAAATAATCATAAAGTGTTAACATTAATTCTTAGATATTGAATCTGCAGCATCCATGATGTACTAAATTGTACGTTTTTGTTTTTAAGACATGTTTTGCGCAGGGAATTAAAAATGTCTTATAACGGGTGTAAAAAGACCACTTCCGAAGCCTGAAACCATGTATTCTTGAGCCTCAATAGTAACTAAATTCACTAGCAGTATACCCAGAAAACTCAATTTAAAAAAGTTATTAAGGATTGAAAAGTCATATTCGCCGCTTGAAATCATCG
Source organism: Emmelina monodactyla (assembly GCA_916618145.1). Taxonomy (NCBI): domain Eukaryota; kingdom Metazoa; phylum Arthropoda; class Insecta; order Lepidoptera; family Pterophoridae; genus Emmelina; species Emmelina monodactyla. The sequence goes on along the minus strand of OU745304.1, from coordinate 3,662,959 downwards.
CTCACACTCACACATCAACTGTCGGTTCAGCTGCGATTATTTACATTGCAAATTAAATTGAACCCTATTTAATTTTAATCGCAAAATCTGTTAGTATTTATGCAATTTCGGAAAATTACGTAAAAAAAAAAAATATCATAAAAAAATTTTTTTTTGCTCAAAACGTGACTAGTTTTTGTTTTCGGAAGCAGTTCTTTTATACCCAGTATATTAACTGTCTCAGAAAAAACGTTACATAGTGTAATTTTATTTAACAGCCGAGATGAGACGCACCTAACTCTCTGCATTAATTTAAGTAGATTTTAGGGTTCTCGAGGTGACGAACTATCTGTATTCCAAAATTCAGTATAATCGATTTAGCCATTTTAACGTGAAAACTGATCATGTTACTGAAATCAAATAAGCATTAAGGGCGTCTGGCAAGGGTTTGCCACGATGGGACGTCATTGGTAACAATGTTCTGTAGGTAATAATAAAAAATCACACTTTATAATTTAACGAAAGTAAAGTTATGTCTTACACAACTTTAGTACCGTTTATATGCCAAAACCTCACTGGTACACGTTAAAGATATGAGAGTTATCTGCTTATTCCCGTACATTACATTATAATTTACGTACATCAATACCAACGTAATCATTGTTAGCAATATTCGGCGGCTGCGTGGTTGACGCTTCATTTATTTTGAGAAACTCCCTCAGATCCTCGGGGCTGATGTGGTTCTCCACTGAAAAAAACACATTAATAAAGAAAAAAAGAAAAATAGATATGTACTTCATGTAACAAGGTAAGGAATAACTCGATAAACAAATCGCGGGAAATGTGTGAAACGGAAAACTAAGTAGGTACCTAAGTTATACCATGGTTACACCCATTTTCCCAACGTAAAAAAATTGAGTAAGCCCTCATCAGCGCATCACATTCTAACAATTACAAACTTTGACTTAATATAGTAGTTAAACCTATGTTATTTATAATTAGGATGTGTTATATGGAAATTTACATGATTAATAAAATATAAAAATTAGACGTAATGATGATACATTTTTCCTGTAATTATTCTTCAGTATAAATATTATAATGTCAAAGAGATAAATGAGTAATTACTAATCACAAGTCCGGGAAAAAACGAAGTTGTTAGAAGATAGTTTTAAAAGTACCTACCTATTACCAAGCGGAGAAAATTGCAAACTTTAATTACCTATTCTATTGTTAGCCTAATTATGATGGCTTGATTATTAGCAATTAATCTCAAACTGGTAATGGTATATTTTTATTTCTACAATAAAATTTAATGACCGAAAAGATGGATCTATCAAGGCAGAAACAGTCAATAATTATAGATAATTATCTGCTGGGACCTTCTTCATGGCTTAAGGTCTAGGTTGAATTATGGTTTTGCCCTACATTGAATCGGAAATGGAGTAAATTTGTATCGTTTAAGGCTAACAATTAAAGCATTTTTTTATCTTCGTTTTGGTTCTTTTATTTTTCTTATACAAACAGCAAGTACGCCTAATCTATCAAATTATATAATTTTATTTATCGATTATCTTTTTACGTAAGTAAATAAGATTTTTCTGTAACAAGGTTTTCGGAAGACTTAAAGAACCATGGTTATAACACACCCTCTAGTTTTAGCGGTCAATAATAACATCCTTTCTTTAATATTATAAATGTGAAAATGTTTATGTATGTCTGTCTGTATGTTCCGCATTTCCGCTGTATGTTTCAGCCGTTTGAACTGATTTTGATGAATTTTATAATAGAGGTAGTTCGATACCCTACCAAGAAAATAGTATACTTTTTACCGCGGGAATACGCTACATTCCCACGGGAAAAGCTGCTTAGCTGCATTTGAAACCGCAGGGCGGTAAGCTAGTACCTATGTATATAAAACAATACTTCTGTAGCAGTCGGGTAATTTCAATTGTTAAATTACATACGCGTGTCAATTAAAGCTAAGCAATTCATTGAAACATCGAGCAGTGACATGAAATGCCCCTTAATCTTGAGAGACGTAAATAAACCCGTCTTAATTTAGCATAATTACTGTTTTTACTTTTAAGTTAAATACTTTTTTGAAAAAAAACATGTATGTAGTTACAGTCTGTTTCTGTACGAACAGTACTGAATACAGATTCCGAGGTTTTACAATTCTTTTCTTAGGTGCTGCAGTTGTTTAGGTACGGTGCGCAACACCATATCGGTACAGTTCATGTTAGCATTTGATATTCTAAAATGTTTTTTATGCCATCTAAACAGCATCGACTTTACACTGGCTACGGGAATGGGTCACACACAGTGATGTTGCACCAAATAATTCCGCGACGTTTAGGTATGTATATATTTTAATTGTCATATGCCTGACATTATAAACAAGTAAACAAGTCACCAGCATGAAATATCTACGTTACAAAATACGCGTCACGTACCTAAGTATGCATTTATGGATATGCATACTAAATAAGACTGTAGCGATGACGTTTCGGTGTAGGTACAAAGCTTTATCATATGTATCGTATGTAGGTATCTAGGGTGCGTTATCAACAATCTTTTCTATCCATATTACAAAAGCAAACTTATCGCTAAAAGATACCGTGGTTATTTCCCCAATGCGTCAGTGTATCGCGTGCTCACCTTCCGAATCGTTGCCTGCCTCGACAAACATTGAATCACGCAAAAATCTTAACATCCACCTGCCTACTAACCTGGTTTAGTGCAAAACTAAGTGCAGATACTTATTCAGGTCATGTACAGAAATTGTAACATGTACTTACAGAAATTGTGCATTCAATTTATATCTTTGACAAAAATAACAGATTTGTTGTGGAGTTAAAAAAAAATAAGTAATGAAATATTAAATGTGGTTTGGAAGACTACACAATTGGTAGGTAACCATCTGATTAGTTTATTGATACTTAGGCACGAAATATTACCTACTAGTGGCTAAATAAACAATTCTAGAGTTGTGTAGAACACCTTGTTTTACATACCCTACAGCTTATGCAACATATACCTAAAAATAGTTAAATAAAACCTATATGTGTTTTTGGACTTACAATAACCTATATTCCCTAGTTTAGAGCCTAGTTAGGTAATGGTACCATCAAATTAGAGGTATATTAAAAATTTAAACCAATAAATAAATTAAATGCAAATTGCAAGAACTTACAATATCTTAAATTATCTATGTTCTAGGTTAATTATGTTCAAACAAAATAATTACTCACACTCGTCCGTAGTAAATATAATTCTTTTGTCAGCATTCCCGTTATATATTTGTACAACTAACAAAACGAAACATGCCGAAAATCGAAACATGATTAGAATTTGCTTATTTATCTAAAGCGGCTGCACCGAACCATTGCACAAATAAATATGATGATTTACTTAAACTTGACCTGATGATATCAATCAAATGCTCAGTTTAATAAAGTCAATAGTGTTCGTGATCTCTTGATTTGTCACTGACATTGACTTAGCGCAAATTCCGATTCCAGTTAACGAATGATGATGACGCTTCATACAGGATGCGAATCCGTTCTGGGATCGCATTATGATAAAACAATATCAAATTAATTAAAGTAAACATATAAATTCAACTGATAACTTATAACAAACATGCAACCACGTGTATCTATAACTTATATAGTAAGTAGATACCTAAGTGTGTACCTAACTATCACCTACTTGTAGTATTATTAAACTACTTGAACTTTAAACAAATACTGCAAATAAAGTTCGTCGTTCAGTACGTATACGGGTAGTTCTACAAACTAAGGAATTTTTGACGGCTCAACCAAAATTTAATGAAAAAATTGATAATAACATTTTATTTTGAATGCCATACTATAAATTACAATTGTTTTTAGATGGTCACTAAAAATAATTAAGATTCACAAATCTTTTTTGAACAAAATTACTGTTCAAAGTGCCGAATTCTCAGGATCCTGCAGTGTCCCTCGTCCAAATTTTAGTTCAAAGTGCGTCGTGATTCATATTCTTCTACATTAGGGTCTTAAAAGAAACCAAAATTAAAAAGTTTACTAATTTTCCTAGCTAGGAAGGACAATTACTATTTGTATTTCCTTAAAAAATATTAAATAAATCATGTTTACATTTTGTCCCCACGATTTTATATCAGTATCCTGTTCGCTGTTGAATTGGCAAATATTCTCTAAACTAAATGCTGAGAGTCTTTACCGTTCCGCTGAGTCGATAGTACCTACGGAAGGTTCAAAGAATGTCATCTTCCTATTCTCACCTAGCACGTTGTTTAGTGAGCCCAGTGCGTTTCGCGAGTGAAATGGGGTCGTAATCAGTGGAGCTCTCAGTATCCTGGTAAGATTTTTATTTGCGAAATAGATAATAAATATAACTAATTTTAGCGTATTGATATGTAAGATGCTAGCGCATAGGCCTAGTTAACGTGATTTTTTATGAAAGTTATAAATTGGTGTGTTTATTTTATTTTAAGACAGAAATTCTCAGGAACCTGGCCTCAGGATCCTGTCAAATTGGTACTCAGGATACTGAGAACCGTCCAGGATCCTGAGTACTTTATATAATGTACTGTTTATGTGCAATAATAGTTTTTTGTTTATACTTAAAAAAACTAAAAATGAATAATTTGATCAATAAACTTAACTTACTCTCGTAATTTGTTTATATACGGTTAATTAGTTTTGGGTGGTGGTCTAAGTAAAAGTATTCTTGAAATTGTTATATTAAAAGTATAAAATAAACAAATATTTAATCGATCTAACAAATATTATATTTGAATGACACCAAAAACAATCAGACCAAAGAAGAAATATTAGAAAAGAAAAGGATAGCTAGATATAAAAAAAAATAGAACAACCCTCAGAAATTAGCGCCTGGAAAAGAAACCAAATCCTTTAAAAAGAAAAATTTAATAACTAATATGATTAACCAATTTGTTTGAGAAAATACTCCGTCCAGTTTAGATGATGAACCTGTAAGTCCTCAGCAAGTAAAATGTTGAGATAAACACTCAAACATTATCGCCAAAGCCAAATCTAAAATTAAAATCAGCACAATAACGGTCACAGCACAGAAGCAGCGTAATTACAGAAAACAGGAGATAAAACAAAAAACTGCGCTTATAGTAAAGTTTGAATAAAAACTAAGCAAATATAAAAGAGATTGATTTTGAAAAAATAAAAGAATCAACTGGATCGCCTAAAACCGCAATGACCTATCTTGCTGAAGATCCAACGACACGAGAAGACATCGTCAAAAAGGCTTTATTTGGTTATGTGTTGAAAAAGCAAATCTCAGATAATATGTCTAATCTAAAGACTGGTCAAGAGAAGAAAGATGCAAACTTATTGCTTTTGGGCCAGATTTTCAATGCAAATAAGGGTTGAAAGTTGGAAAACAAGGTTTAAAAAAAAGATGTATAAAAAGATAGTTCAATAATTTTTGGAACACAAGTACAGTAGACTGTGTGCAGGCAACAAGAAGTACAAAAATGCTGCAGGCTAGATTCATAAAAAATCTTCATAAAGAATATTTGAACTCAGGTACCTAATGTCACTATGAGCTACTCCATGTTTGCGAGACTAATCCCCGTCTGGATAGTCACTCCAAAATTATCAAACAGAGATACGAGTAACATGCTTGTGTTAATGTTATTAATGTAAAGAGGCAAAAAAAAGTTAAATAAATAGTTGATCTCGATGTATTGATGTTATTTTCCTCAGTTTCCTGGAGTCACTCTCAGTTTCCTGTGGCATGTTTTTTTTTAAATGGCCATAAATCAGTAAATATCAAATAATTTGTCTGTTCCTTTTAGGATAAGCTAAAGGACACTGTACTCTAGCTATTAGACTGAATGCCGCCTCTAAAATGTGTAAAAAATGTCGTGCCGAAATCAGACTCAAATTCTTCCTTATTTTGTAGAACTACCCATACCTCAATTGAACATGACTGACTCAGAAATGGGATGAGTAGGACTGATCATTTTGGATAATACTAATGATCACTTGGATACATACTAAAGTAGGTTACCTACTAATAAATCCTCGATGGCAATCTATAGGTTGAAATGTTTCAAAAACTTTTGAATATCTTATTAGGTTGCTTATTTCAAAATACACTTAGGTACCTTACTGTCGGGTAATACCTACCTACTGTTCGTAAACACATAACTCTATATTTGTTAGTGTGCGCAGTTTAAAAAAAAATTAAGCTCTCTATACTATTGGCAATGTGTTTAGATTTTTTTGCATTCATGTGACCAATCAATTAAATACGTAACGAAAAGCGCCATTATTTAAATAACTTAATTACTTACCTAGATAGTTATTTTAACTGAAACTTAATTGAATGCTGAATTTCTGCTTAGTAAAGCTGTGAATTTTACGATATTAAAACAATTCATAACCTAAATTAACTGTAGTAAGTAATTTCTCTCTTGATGGTAAAGTAATTCGGTAGTTTTTTGTTTTAACTTGTTTTCTAATAATAAAACACATATTTTGCTACGAAAGTTAAAATCGATTGAAATTGTTTAAGTATCTAATAATACCTACCTTAAATATTTTATATGTATATTATTTAATTAATTTTAATAATGTATTTATTAAAACCAACATGCTTTCGAATAAGTACACAGCTTCAGTACTTCCGCTTCGCCGCATCGTAAAATGCAGCAAACTAAAATGAAATCTATTGCGTCGGCCCTAGTCGGCGACGTCAAACGAGTCCTTGACAAAAAGAGTGGTACGTAGGTAGGTATTTGTAAAAATGTATAACATATTCAAATAAAAGTATTGAACAAAGTAAAGGTCGTCGGAAACGTTATTGTTTGTGCTAAAATAAGGATTTAAACGACGTAACTATTCTTCAAAATCTTAAATCTAACCGTTTAAATTAAGTAACCAGCAGGCATTGGAATTATTAAACTGCGTAAACGCTGTAACCCGTACATTGCTTTAGGTAATGTTGTGATATTGTGGAATAAAGGATTATTTTTTACTTGTTCTATGAGGTAAGGAAACACAGCCAAAACACCTATTTCTCTTTAATTTTAATTTATTTTATTTTAGTCAGCTTTTTAGTAATTTGTAAATTATAAGACTTATATGATACTAGTACACGAAACTTCGTCTGCAATAGAAGTAAATTTTCCCTTGGAAATGAGACTTATTCCTGTGGTAAAAAGTAGCAATCCCAAGCAGTTGAACTCTCTGTTCCAAAATTCATTAAAATCGGTCCAGCCGTTTAGACGTGAATAATGAAAGACATACACATTTCCACATTTATAATATTAAGTAAGAATTATCATGTAAAAAAATAATAATAAACTTGAGATCCACAAGAGCTAGAGAATTCAACGCAGTTTTTTATGTCATTTCAAAAAAATAATAACTTAAAAGTTTGAATTTAGTTTCAATTTTTAGTTATTATTATTAAAATATTATATCTTTACAGGTTCCTATGCCTACGACTTTTCCAACAAGGTAGAAAACATATGGAAGAAAACAAATCGACAACTCGGCAACCCGCGTTAACGAATTGTGTTGCTATATACTAAAAGTAAGCTAAATTAACTCGCCTTTAATTTTAAATTAAAAAACAATTATTTAAAGGTCAATTTAAACCAATAAAAAAGTTAAATTAATATCAAATTAAAACAATTGACGATATTATGTATAATTTAATTTGCTATACCTATATTCGTGTAATATTCGTGCTATATTCGTATAATCTCTTTTTTGTTAATGGCAACTTCATGGTAAAATAACTGCAATGGTATTGGTTCAAAAATGAAACCGTCCGTTCAAAATTCGTAAACAACAGCCTAGCCTGCCTTCAATCAAAGTTCAAACGTGCGGCCGTTTGAAATCACCTTTGTTAGTTTTTGACAACAATCTGCAACAGTTTATTGATAGTTTATTAAATTATTCTACTTAGTTATTTAAATAGTTACATAAAATGACGTCGAACAAGGAAGATGAAAAGAAAGAAATTCCTGAAATTATTCACGATCCGCAAACGAAGAGCACCTACCAAAGGTTGCGATTTTTTGGAAAGGTAATTGGTCTTTTTTGTCATTATTCGTCTCTACTAACGACCAAGCTTATTTCGAAGCTTATCAAGGTTTTAGTGTAGTACTTTGTTTTGTATATTTCTGATAAAACAACTTGAAATAAGTCAATGCTTTAGAAGCCGTTATTTACCAGTGTAACGATTTGAATGTTATACATTTACATCAGGAAATGACGATACTTCTTAATTTTATTTCAGGGAGGCTTTGCTAAATGCTACGAAATACAGGACTTGGCCACAAGTCACATCTATGCTGGAAAGATAGTTTCAAAGAAGTTGATGGTGAAGTCAAGCCAGAAGGAGAAAATGGCCCAGGAAATCTCCATCCACCGATCACTTGAGCACAAACATGTTGTTGGATTTCATAGTTTCTTTGAAGACTCCTTGAATATTTACATTATTTTAGAGTTATGTAAAAGACGAGTAAGTATTAAAGTTTCTGATTCAGTAACTCAACTAAATTAGCCCTGTAAGTAATACATATTTTTTTACAAATTAACCTCAGTCAATGATGGAGCTGCACAAGAGAAGAAAAGCCATCACAGAACCAGAGACTCGGTTCTACATGCACCAGATTCTACTTGGAGTGCAGTATCTTCACAGTAAGAGAATCATTCATCGAGATCTCAAACTCGGAAACCTTTTCCTTGACGATGACCTCCACGTCAAGATTGGAGACTTTGGACTTGCTGCAAGAATTGAATATGAAGGTAATAAACATTTGAAATCAATATTTAATAATTTTAAGCTTGTCTTTTATTACTTTCTATAATTCCTCAAATTGTAGGAGAGAGGAAACAGACCCTTTGCGGCACTCCTAACTACATTGCACCAGAAATATTGACCAAGAAGGGACACTCCTTTGAAGTGGACATTTGGAGTCTTGGGTGCATTATGTACACTTTACTTGTTGGCAAACCTCCATTTGAGACGTCTACACTTAAAGACACTTACAAAAGGATCAAGCAATGTGAATACAGGTAACAACAAGCAATTTTAACTTAATTAAATATTTTTCATGAACTTTGTCTCCTAAGGTAGTTTTATTAAAAAAAGGGGTAATGTAAGTGAGTAAAAAAGTGATATAATGTACTTGCTCACTAGTGAGGGGGTGTACCTAGCTCTGCATGCGTGTCGCGGCGGCTGGCGCTCGCTGCGGGCGCGGTACGCCGATGCCGTCGTCACACAAAATACTCTACAACACCGACTCAGGTTGCTATCGTACTACATATATGTGTTGGTGGAAGAATCAGCCATCAGTTATGTGTTTTTATAGGAGAGAGCATCATTGTACTACGTACAGAACCATTTTTATATTGAGAAGAAGCTTTTGGGGATTACTGTTAATGATTTCTTAAGCAGCTATTTTCATATCATTGTGTTTTTTAATTTTTTGTATAGAAATAAGCAATCTGTGTGTCTAACAAACAATAGCATCTTACATTAACCTTGTTTAATGAGCATTTTTAGTCACATGCATTACCTACATACAAAATCAACTTTCACACTTCTTAAAATCATTATACCTGCACACTTTGATATCATTTGTCATTCAATGGCACATATAGCAATACCCAGTGATTAAAAATTCACAATCACATAATTCCTATAGGATCCCGTCGACGCTGCGCAAGCCCGCAGCATCCATGATAGTGCTGCAGCTGCAGTCGAACCCCGCGCGGCGGCCGTCCGTGGACAAGCTGCTGCAGCACGAGTTCTTCACGACGGGGATCCTGCCCACGGCGCTGCCGCTGTCCTGCCTCACCACCGCGCCCAGGACCGACCAACTCGAGGGCACCTTCATGCGGCGCCCGCTCAACGAGGTTAACACCAACGGTGAGTACATGGACTTATGTAAAAAGGCTAAGTTAATACAGCCTTTGCAAAATATGTGTAACAGTTAACATTTTCTCTTCACTGTTTTTAAATAGTGTAAACTTACAACTTTTAATATGTACAGTAAGTTGCAAAAGTCCATACCGAGTTGATAAAAATTATAGCATCCAGTGGTCGCTTCTACACACACACTGACATAAATAAACTAATATTTTACTACTACTTCTTAATATCAACCTTAACGCATCAGTTTTAAAGCTCAATATATTTTTGTAAACTATTGTGGTTGTTAAAACATTTTCGCATACGACGATGTTTTTTTCGGATCAACCTACACTCTAACCGATAAAGGCCTATTCAAACCTGAGCGATATTCGCTGCCGCTGTGGGTAGAGGTACATACCGCGCGGGTTTCGCTCAGGTATTTAGTATCAATTACCTACCGCTTAGGTCTGAACAGTATTACTACCGCATACCCACTGTGTTTTCTCTGCCGCAGACGGTAGCGAATACCGCTTAGATCTGAATAGGCCTTAACATTGATACTACTTGTTGCGATAATTCTCAACCTTAATCTGAGAGCTTTAGGTTCAGGTTCATTTTACTTTTTAAGTTGTAAGAAATACTAACTAAATGAGGGTAAATAAATATAGTAAGGTAGTAAGAAAACAGTAGATAAAACAGTAATTTATTATAACTTGTTTACAAATATATTTAGGTAATGCTTGATACTTAATGAAAATAATTGATACTGATTTCAAAAGATAATAATAATTACAGTCTATATTTCAAACTTCCAACAACAAACATTAATGTATTTTTACACTTGTTTTACTTTTTAAGGTTAGTTGTAGCTTAAGTAATCGTTTTCTTAAAGAAAAGAAAATTGAAGCTAGCTAACCAAATAAAAATACATTGTAATTGAAAAATGTTTTACTTACGAACTTATATTTAATTACTACTTTAATGAAATACTATTGGTATTTAATATACCCTCCCCTGTTTTCAATAACCATAAGCTAACGCGCACATTGATTTCACTATATTCGAACAATACACAGTTCCACTTTAATTTCCACACTTCCAGACACTTCCATTGGTAGAAAATGCCTCTGTAGTCCTTTCTTTCGCATGTCCCATCTCTGCGCCATCAACATGGAACTATTACTCTTTCGAGGCCATCAATCCCCATACATTTAGGTTACATCGATGTTTTGAACTATTGTAAATCTTTTACCGTTATCTACTGAAACAAAAACAAAATATGAATAAATATAACAAATAACAAGTTAAAATAGATAGTTATGCAACACACGCTAAATTTGTTATAATAATACCCAATCAAAGAAAAATAATGGATAAAAAAACACTATTTTCATACGGAAAAATATTATATTATATCATACAAATGTATGATTTTAGATTATACGCATTCTGTCCTGCATACTAATACATATTAACTTGCATGTTATAGAACTTGGAAATCAACTTTATCAAACACAACACTGGCACCTTCGCTAGCGAACCAGCAACGACAAAGCGTTTAGCAAATAATTCAATCATTGTATGATTTTGGATATTTTCGTTTTACCCTCAAATTGTGACATTTGTAAGAAATGTTCAAATGTTTTCTAATTTTACTCGCAATTCGACTAATATTTTTAAAAATGTGTTTAGTCTTAAGCCTTTTATGTTATGGTTGAAAATAATTTGTAACATTTAATGTCTATGTGTGTGTAATTTGCATGCAAGCAGTTATAGACCTTACACTCAGTATGGACTTTTGCAACTGACCGTACCTACTTGAATTTTAATTGTGACTGAAAAACTCGACATTTTAAGTCAGAATTATTGATAATCTAAACTTTCACAGAGCATGTGCCTATGTCGGTGGATTCTCCGATGAAGCGCGATGTGGTGGAGCCGCGCGGCTCGGAGCCCGCCTCCCACAAACAGAACCTGGTGGCTCTCCGCGACCAGCTCGCCGCACTGCTGGCCAATAAGGTATAAAGGATACATACAACTAATCTAAAGCAACATTAGGCAATAAATAGAAGACTCTAACTACAGTAACATTGTAACCATGTTTCCATGACAGGTGCAAGTTCACCCCTTATACACTTCACGGTCTTTAAGCACCTGGCAACTATAAAAATGCTTTTTTTACTTGACTTATGCCACATAAGTATTCCTTTACACACTACTATCTTTACCCTTAAAACTTGTAACTAACACAAACTTCCTTCGCAGTTGAAATGCCGTCCCGAGGCGCTAACGGACGAGCTGAGCGACCCCGCGGCCCAGCCGCTGGTGTGGGTCGGCAAGTGGGTGGACTACAGCGACAAGTACGGGTTCGGATACCAGCTGTGCGACGAGAGTGTCGGCGTCATGTTCAACGACACTACCAAACTCATCATGCTGTCCAATGGAGTGTATGTATCAATCACTATAAACCGATCTATTTAACGATTAAGAATTGGGAAAGCTATTTTACTTCAACTAACAAATAAAACGATAACTCTTCTTCCAACACATTTCTATTCGACAATTTCCAGTGGTAATAAGTAAATAAATACGTACTTTACCCTACGTAATGTTTCTTTATTTCAGTAACGTGCACTATATAAACCGAGCAAGTCAAGAACAGTACATGTCGATGCGCGACTACCCTCCCGAACTTGACAAGAAAATGAAACTACTTACGTACTTCCGGCGGTACATGACTGAGCATCTTATGAAAGCCGGTAAACTAATTATAATTTTTTACAATATCTAGGAGATTTCAATACATTTCCATCATACTTTTGAGCAAGCCATAAGCAAGTGCATAAAGTTGCTATGTCAAATTTACATTGACATTCCTTGATCACAGATTATATGAAGCCTAGCAATTCATATTCTGTTTTCAAGGATTTTTTGTATTATTTTTGACAATTCGTTACACTTTTTCACATTTAAATTGTTTTCTTTAAATTGAACATAATGCTGCTGCAGACAACTGTAATTAATATTGTATGTTGCAACAGGAGCGAGCGTGGCAGTTCGCGAGTCGGATGGATTGTCTCGACTGCCGCATCTTCACAAGTGGTTCCGGACAACCCTCGCCGTCATTATGTACCTGACGAACGGAACCCTACAGGTACGCCTTTGTAACTACCGAAATATGATAAAAATCTCCAAATAAAGCAGAAAAACATTGTCATATCAATTAATTTCAATTTACAGATTAACTTCCAAGATCACACAAAGATTATCCTTTGCCCGCTGATGTCGGCGGTGACTTACATTGACGTGGACAAGAACTTCCGGACTTTCCGGTTCAGCACAGTTGAAGAGCATGGCTGTGATAAAAAACTATATTCCAACCTCACATATGCTTTAGAAAAACTGAATAGCATACTCTCAAATAACATTTTGATTATTACGCTAACTTAATTAATATAACATTTTGATTATTACGCCTAGAAATAAATATAGCTAAAAGCGAAAAAGAGTTTTTGCGTCTTTAGTTTATTAGGTATGATTATTGTCTCAAAAATCAATTTTAGTAAACATGTTAGATTACATTAACAACTTCACAGCTGATGTTTCTAGTATCTAGTGTTGTAGTAATGTTGATTTTTCGATTTCTTAAAGCTCCTTTCTGAACGATAGGTTCATCAGGTTAGCTTTTTTTATTCTTCTTTATACTATTTAACAAAATACTTATTTATTTAAGTAAAGCAATGGCCTGTTTGACCATTGCTTTTGATTCCATTCCACTAAAGCTAGGAAGGGAACACCTTTTTTAATTCACTACAGCATTTTAGAGAAACATAACAGCAAATAATTATGTCGGATTACTTGTTAAATTTATATAAAATGTGCCTTCACGATGTATTTTAGAGATATGTATTAAAAATGATTTCTTTTGTTTTTCGCTGATCCATAACCCTAAAGTCCGCACCAAAAGACTGATATTAGGACGGCTGACGGTGGCGCATACGTTTGTAATCGTTTATTTAGTTTTATATTATCTGTACCTATTATACCTTATTTTATGACACTTGTTTCCGTGCTTCAGTAACTTCGAAACTAAATTGTAATTTAGAGTCTGATATTACGGTAGCGCAATTGAACAACCTAAAGTGTAAAGGGAATAGAGCAAACATGAACAAAGGGGCGCGTCAGTATTATTCGATGATGTTAAGGCACCGCCATTTGTACTGGCGAGGATCGTTCTGCCTCTTGTAACATAACAATATTTGACAATAAAGTTATTTTAGAATAATTGGTTTTTATTTACAACCCATGATTCCCCTAGTAAAATATAGATATGAGAGGTTTTTTTAGCTTTAAGTTGGGTATCTACCTACTTTCCGACGGTATTCAACACAGATTTTTCAATTCAAACCAATAATTCCTGTGTGTTGAAACAAATGAACTCTGCTGATTTATTATATGTAGCCAGGCTAACACTGCGATTATGAGGCCCTAAAGTAAGTGCCGGAAGTGCTTGTGGTGCCACACAATGGACTAGGGGAGAACCTAGCTTCGCCAAGACGCGAGACAATTTCGAAAAACAATTTAATCCGGAATTGGCTGAAGATCAAACCAAAAACCTAGTTGATAAAATCTCACTAAATAAATTTTACTTCCTGGAGAGGGGAATATATTGAAACAAGATAGGAAGTATTGAAAATTTTAGATTTCTCCTACATACAACAGATAAGCCAGGTGAACGCATAGCGACTAGTGTCGCCAGCGTTATTTTCAATCTTGTCATTGTTATTTGCTATTTTACGTGATTAGTGAAAAACATTGTTGCAATTTTTGTTGGTTCAAGTCTGGGACTCCACAACAATTTTGTTTCAAAACTTCATCTGTTTTAATCATGTTACTCATTAGAATAGAACAACATTAAACTAGAATAATTAACATCTAAGAAATAAGTTACTATGTAAAAAAACTAGGAGTAAACATAAGATTATGGATAATCACAGTTAGCTTTATTTACTGACAAAGTAGTAAGCTTGTAATATTCTTCCACACTCAGACACACACACACTTAAAAGTCAATATTAATCTCCACAGCACTTAAATTCACAGTTCAGTGTGGTGTATAGCTTGATGTGCCGCATGGAACTCTCCCGGATGTATGAACAGCCCTTCCCGAACCTGCCAGTCTGTATAGGTTCCATATTGAGAACTAACCCCAACAATTTCCCCTTGGCCACTTATAGGTCTGCCGAAAGTTCGTCCTGACCCAGCAAGGTATCTGAAATTAAAATTAAGATTTGTTTTATTCTTTGACTTATTAATAACTAGTGGCCGCCCGCGACTCCGTTCGCGTGGAAGTCGGTTTCCCGTGGGAGATGAGATGTTTTCCCGCAGTAAAAAGTATCCTATGTGTTATTCTGATGTATAACCTATATTACTGCAAAGTTTCATCCAAATCCATCCAGTAGTTTTTACGTGAAAGAGTAACAAACATCCATCCATCCCTCCATCCATTCATCCTCACAAACTTTCACATTTATAATATTAGTAGGATAGTAGGATAAAATTATCTTTTAAGTTAATAAAGATATACATACACTCCAGTATCCTCATGTTTGAATTTGACAGGTGTGTCTCTTCTCCAGTAATCATTGTTGCAAACCACAGTCCAATGGTCCCCACTGTCACCTTCACCATCATCGTCACCATAACATGATACCTCCTGGTTGCCAGATAGAGGGGATGTGAAATAATGGGAGTGCAGGTTCTTTTTAGTGGCTACATGATGCAGGCGAATCTTAGAGTTGCATTTAACTGGTGCTCTGAAAGATATACAGATCATTAAATTGATGAGGAATTATAATTAGCTTACAGAAAAGTATTATTATGTGAAGCAGATACACACCCCCTTTTGCAAGTTTCAGCCATAGGCGCCTTGACAAGCCAATGGCTATTGTTATCATCGGCGACATCAACAGCCGTAACTGACTGCTGGCCTGAGCCTGAGCCATACTTTACATCATGCGAGTGAAGACGCAAACGTAGGTCTGAATTTATCAACTTTATTAGAGAGCCGCAAGTCACAAACTCGGCTTTAGAACCTGCAATTAATTAATACTATGTGATGCCTAAAATTCTTATTGGGCCACGTAACTGTAGACGGCTGTTATCATCTGATACGTACGTACCTTCAACGCTCTGGATATACATGGACATAGCAACAAATATAGAAAATAATAACAAAACATCACTAGTTACTTGTTCCTTCATTTTTACTTTCTGGCCGAATATTTACGCAAATAATTTAAAAAGTACAAGATGAAACAATAAACCACCGCACAGGCAGATCGCGTACAAAGACAATCCGAATGAATTGACAGTGACAGTGGCGGTGGCATTTTACTTTTTTTTATTAGGTGCATATTAGGTGTCGGCATATTAAGCGCAATACACAGACCTACTTCAATGTTTCTTTGTTGCGGTCAAACTCAAAAAAAAATGCAATAAAAAGGAAAAAATCAATTTATATTAAAAAGTGAAGTATTCCTGTTTTGCGCTTATTAACCAAAATTGGCTAAATACACAAAGGAACACTCCTATGGGTGATCTGTCAAGGCTGTACGGTTCAAAGAACCTTTGCCTTCATAAATTACCATAGAAAGGAGGTGGATGTGTCAGCTGTCTTATCGGCTGCCTAGGGATGTCGAAAGTAAAAAGAAAAACATTAATTTATCGATTTTTTAATAAAGATCTACATTAACGACATTGATATTTTGTACAAAAAATATCTATGTATAAATCTATGAATAGATCAAATTTCGTGTATCTAAGAAAGACATGTATATAGCCTGCCGATTATGAAATTGAGATAATAAGGCATTTACTAATATCATTCTCGAAACAAAAAAATATACATAACTTTTTACAAAAAAATATTCTATATTTTATATCGAAATAACGATGCATCGAATAAAAACATATCAGGTTAAAATATTGACATATCGATCCTTTTTAACAACCCATGAACAACCCTAGTTGCCCCGTCCTCCCTTGCAGTAGTTGCAGTTTTTTTGTGGTATTTATTTACTATTTATTTATGTTCTGTTGATTGGACATGTACTGTTGATTGGAGTGATATTCAGAATTAAAATAAGGCAAATACTAAATACTACTCAGCTTTAAATCAGCTGACCATTTACTATTTATTATTGTGATTATTAAATAAAATTTACAAAAGCATTTACAATTTACACTTCACTGCAAAATTTGAAGTTGAACTAAGACTTCTATTTGGAATTGTAAGTCTTCAAATAGAAATGGAAAATAACGGTCTCCCACCAGTAGATAAAGTGAAAGGTATGAAAAAACTTAAGTAAATTCTTTACTTTGATGTAACAGCTGTTTCATACACCCTGTTTCATAAACCTGTATTTTAGCTAGCTTCGATCCAGGCTGGAATGATCCACCGACATTTGCGTATAATGCTCAGCAGTCTACTCCTAGCAGACCTAGGAATTTCCTGAATAAAAGGGTGGCTTTCCCTCTGTCTGGATCAAGTCAACTTCAAAGTTCAGCTCAACCTGTGAGCTTACCTCCTATGCCAACTACTGCTGCTGTCACTCCAAATAATAGTCTTAGCAGCGCATCCATAAGTGAACCTGTGATTGTGGACAGCTCAGAGGTGCTAAGGGTAGTCAAAGAAACAATGGCCAAATTACTAGAACAGAGTACTGAATTAGGACCTAAAACCATTGATATCAAGAAAAGATTAAGTATCATGGAGGAAATGTGGATCAGTGATAAGCTTAATAATAGGATAAAGTTGCAAATGAAAGAACTTGCTTTAGGTAAGTCAAGCCGGTAATTTTATTAATTGTATTTCAGTCCTGTTTTTTCTAACCTTGTAAGAAAATAAGTGGCCTTCGTCCTACAGTGTGAGGATACAGGCTAACCCTACTAATATTATAAATGTGAAAGTTTGTGATTATGTATGGATGTTTGTTACTCTTTCATGTAAAAACTACTGGATGGATTTGGATGAAACTTTGTAGTAATATAGGTTATACATCAGAATAACACATAGGGTACTTTTAACCGCAGGCAAACATCTCTTTCCCACAGGAAACAGACTTCCATGCGAACAGAATCGCAGTCGGCCACTAGTATAATAATAATGAAAGAAATATTTCTATTTCTGTCTCAATAAGAAGAATTTCTGGATTTTATATTGATTATATTACAGACCTTTCATTCATTATTTTTATATAATCTAATTGGCCTTGTTTATAAACAATGGATTATTTGTAAATCGTTTGTACTACAAATTTAATACCTAACCAAAAGTATAGAGTTTAGCACATATAGGTATTCTAAAAACCAAAAAACTATATTTACAGCTTTGGAAAATGATGACCCTAGTAAAGCGGATGAAATACATAGAGCATTAATGGTGGACCATGTGGGTGCTGTGGGTACCTGGATGCCAGGAGTAAAGCAACTTATATTGAATCATATAGCACGCTTGGAGCTACTGGCTATTGACAAAGAGTAAAAAGTTAATAATACCCAGAAAGGTATACAATGATGACATTTCAATAATAATGAATCATCATATTTAAAGACCACAAATGCAAAACAAAGTCATCCATACTGTTAAGTTTTATTGTGATATATGTAAATAAAAGGGAAATATATCTGCTTAAATAAAGTTTTATTATTTTTATATGTCTTTACTTAAAACTAAAACTGATTACTTCACTACACTCAGTTTATATGCCCCTCTTGATTGGTTTTGGTGCCACGGTGACGCGCACAGGCTTGCACAGTTCTACTAGCTGGTCATCCTCTGTAGTCAGACAGATTGATATGTCTACTCCGCACGGCTCTGTCCAAACACCATGTGACACCAGAACTTTCGTGAGCAGACGTAGGTTTTGAGTGCCATCATCATCTATATCAAAATGAAACAAATATATAAATTATAGATCTGTTACATATAGTCTTATTTATGTAAGTAGGTATTAGGCGAATTCTTAAAACTTATACCGTTACAAACCTTTATTTCTGATTATTGTTAAATTAAAAGCCCACCCATTGCTAAGAGAAGACCTCTTCCCTATAATAGATACTTAAAACTAAATATAGCTCAATGTAAATATGCTAGTCTTACTAATATATTGATGGTCCAGTGGCCTCAAGTCCTCTGTAGGCGGCGCCAGTGCGTGGACCCTTCTATCGGGGTAGGCGACTCTGACCCTTATAGCGTCGGGGGTCGCGACTCGGGTGATCTCTGCCTCGAGAGCGACGCCCGCTATGAGGCCGGCGCAGAACCGAACCACCGTGTCGTTGTCGCTGGCCGGCTCGATTATACTCGCTGTGCACATGTGGATCTATCAAGAAACAGAAATGACATGAAGCTGATATGTTTTCATAACTTAGAGTAAAGAAAGGTAAGTACAAAAAATCCTAACTCAAGGCAGAACAGAGCAAGGTTTTTCAATCATTTGAAAAGTTTTTTTTTTCCTCTTTTAATTTGCGATCAGTCAAAATAACTATAAGCAAATTAGTTGTGCTTCAAATGGCTTTATTGAGGGAGATGCCCAATGGCATCTTCTCCTCACAGGTTTAATAATGCACTACTTTCTTATGTCCAGTGCCAGGATTGAATAAGGTCTGTTGGTTTATCGGTTAATAGCTTCTTTGCAAGTTGGTTTGGGTGGTTTTTTAAGCGGGATTTGTATTTGGCTGACGTTAGTCGTATCTCATCTTTGACTGAATTAATTTTAAGATGCTCTTGTATTTCTGTGTTTGTTATGAGCCAAGGCACGTTGCAGATTGTCCTTAAAATTTTATTCTGTTGGATTTGAATAAGGTTTATGTTTGAGTTGCTGGCACATCCCCAAAGTTGAATCCCATATGTCCATACAGGTTTGAGGGTGGATGTATATATTAAAAGCTTGTTGTCCGTGTTCAGTTTAGAGTTACGGCCCAGAAGCCAGTTAATGTTCTTAAAGCGGAATTTAATCTCTTCTCTTTTTTTCTGTATGTGCTCTTTCCATGTCAATCGCCGGTCTAGATGGAGGCCAAGATATCGGACAGTGTCTTTGTGTGGCAAAATATTGTTACCGAGTGACACACTGGGACAATTTCCTTGTCTTAGGGTGAATGTCACTTGTACTGATTTTGTTGTACTTGCTTGAGTTCTCCACTTTTGAAGCCACGATGATACGAGGTTTAGGCCTCGCTGTAACATGTTGGACGCAAGTATAGGGTCTTTGTTACTAGCAAGGATGGCAGTGTCATCGGCGAAAGTTGCAGTCATAATGCCAGTTGTTTCAGGAAGGTCTGCTGTATAAATCGTGTAGAGAGCGGGACCAAGCACTGAACCTTGAGGAACTCCTGCTTTTATGACAAAAAATGTAGATGTGGATTCACCTTCTTTTACTTGAAACATTCGATCCGTCAGGTAAGACTTCATGAGCAGATAGTAGCTGTGCGGAAGATTGTTTTTTATTTTACATAGAAGCCCTTTGTGCCACACTTTGTCGAAGGCCTGTTGTATATCTAAGAATACTGCGGCACAGTATTCCTTATCTTCCAACGTATTGCGGATTTTATCGCACACTCTGTGCACCTGTTCAACAGTTGAGTGTTCCTGCCGAAATCCAAATTGGTGATCAGGAATCACATTATTTTTGATCAGGAAAGGCATAATTCTTCTAAGAATAATTTTCTCGAACAATTTTTTTCAGTATTGGAAGAAGGCTGATCGGGCGATAGGAACATACCTCTCTTGCAGGTTTCCCTGCCTTGTGAAGCATAAGGACTTGGGATACTTTCCAAAGGCTTGGGTAAGTTTGTGTACGAAGAATTCCGTTGAATAACGTTGTAATGAAGATTAGGGCTCTTTTTGGTAGTTCTATTAAGACCTCTTTGGTCAATAGGTCGTATCCTGGTGCTTTTTTGTTAGGTAGGTCTTTAATAAGTCTCCAAACTTCTCCAACAGTGACAGGCTTTGGTGGTAGATCCATCTGGAGGTCGTGGCTAAGTTGATGATCAATGTGTTTTTCAAACGTGTCATTTCCTTCACTGTTAGGTTCAAATACATGTGACAGATGTTCAGCAAAGACATCAGCTTTTTCCTGATCAGATCTCGCCCAACCATTAGAAGATCGTCGAATCGGTTGTTTTGCTTCATGAGGTCTATTGAACGATTTTGTAAATTTCCATAATGAGCAATTGGTAGCTCGAGATACGGTAAGTGAATCAAGTCGGGCCTGTAGTGTGTCATTATTTACAGTTTTTATTGCTTCACGAAGTTGTAAGATTGCCTTATTTAAGTTAGGTCTATCTTGAGGTTTTCGTCCGAGTTGCCAGATTCTCCTTAAACGTCGTTTCTCAAGAACTTTTTTCTTTTATTACTAAAGGATTATTAGCCATATACGTTTTTTTAGGCATTTCAGGCGTGTTTTTCCAACACGACTCTTGTATAAAGTTAGTAATAAGTTTGGTGAATTTGAAAAGTGATCCAGAGTTTCTGTAGTTCAGTGGCCGGCAGTCTAAAGCCGTCACACACGTCACAGAAAAACTGCTTGTTTTGTACGATTACATCGCACATTTCGCTTTACGCGATTTTACGCAGTATAAGCATTTTTCACCTTTTTCACCTAGTTCACGTTCGCCGTTCATATTGTGTGCACACATATACGACAAGTATAATAAACAAGTAATATCAAGCATTTATCAAGTTTTATTCCTGTTCCATATCAAGAAATCATTATTTTGTGTAGTGAGTTAACAAGAGCCGCTACATAAATTGGTCCTTCGAGCATCGGAAGGTGTCTTTTGTGTTTTTTGGTGATAGCGAATCGGTGCGGTCGGCCTCCCACCAGCGGGTCTCCCCGATCGTATTGAGAAGTCGCATATATCATTGAATAGCGCTTTAGGCACTGGAAGGTGAATCAGCAATCAACAATCAAGTTACCTTATCAAGAAGATAATTCAAGGATCTTTTATCAAGAGAGCTTATCAAGAAGCACTTCTACTATCAAGTTATCGAGGATCTATCAAGGGATCGAACGGCGATACAAACGTGAACTCACACTATTTAAGGAACAGGTTTGCTTTTCAAGTTAGCAATTACAATTATCAAGAATTTATACCTAACAAGTGATCTTCAAAAAAGTGAGCAAGCACAATGGAAGATTTTAATAATTTACTTCTCAATCAGCAACAAATAATCGACGCGATTGAAAAGCTATTTTCTAATTTTAAGAAAGATGGCAGTGACAGAAAAACCTCGGAGTATCTTAAAAGAAAACTAGTGACTCTGGATAGATATTGGGATGAATTTAACCGAAATCATGAAAAATTAATAAAATGTGAAAATCCAAATAACGACTACTTTAACGGCAATCATTACGAAAGATCCAAAGTATTCTACATGGAAGTGCGAGATATAATTTTGAAGACCCCTGTGACATCTTCAGCGACTCAAACCCTGCTCAAGCCCGCGACTACTCTTGTACAACAACCGGTATCCGTCTCTGCTCCAGCAACCCCGTCTGCATCAGGAGAAGTCAAACAAGTGACCACGGTACCCCTGTTCTTATCTGACCCTCAAGAAAAGCCAAATTTAATACAAGAAAATGGTTCATCGTTGTACAAACCTCACGGTACAACTAGCAAGCTCGATGATATGTTGCGGAAACAGACAAGTAACTTCAAGGCCTTAGATCGGACACTCACGAACATTAACATCAACGAAACAACCGAAAAATGGCAATTTAAAGACGTCATCAAGAATCTTGAGTCAAGATGGTACAACATAGATAAGTTACACTGGGAAATCGACAGTGAGTTAAACGGCGCTGAAAATGAACATTACGAACAACAGTTTACAAAACATGAAAATAGTTATAACAACATGAAGAGAGACCTAAACAGCAAGCTATGGGCCGTCGCACACAGGGAGCACTCGACGCCAAAATTAGACATTCCTTTATTTCACGGCAACTACCAGCAATGGACTTCTTTTAAAGACCTATTCATTGAAGCGATCCACAATAACCCATGCTTATCTTATGCACAAAAGATGCAGTTTTTGAAGAGCAAGCTCAAAGGGGAGCCCGAGCGACTCATACAACATCTTCCTATAAGCTCAGAAAACTACATGACGTGCTGGGATATAATAAATCACCGATATAATAATAAAAGGCTTATCTTCACCACGCACATGAATACTATCATGGCATTACCTGTTATGCAGCAAGTATCGTCGAGTCATATCAAGCGGATTCACGACGTAACAGTCGAATGTCTTAATGGAATTAAAAATCTTGCCATTAACATTGATACCTGGACCCAATAATGGTCCACCTACTAGCACAGAAGCTAGACTCCGAGACGCACAATGAATACATGCAAGCATTAAAGGAACCGCGGGAACTCCCATTGCTTAAAGATTTTTTACAATTTCTGGAAACCAAGTTCACAACCCTCGAAGCATCAAGGCGTAAACAAGAAAACGGATATCAAAGGTCATACAACAATCCTTCAACTTCTATAGTGAATCAACAATCAAGATTTATTAACAAGTATACAAGCAACAAGGCTCTAACTAACCACAGGCAACATGTTATTTCATGCCCTGTATGTTCCAAAGATCACGGCATTTATTTTTGTAATCAATTCAAAGAAATGAGTCCCCAAGTAAAACTCAATACGATTACAAAATTAAATTTATGCAGCAATTGTCTGTATAATCATAAAGGAAAACTCTGTAGCTCGAACAAAGTATGCAAAGAGTGCAATGGCAAGCATAATTCTTTACTTCATAGTGCATTTACAAACCAAAACGTGAATTCACAGTTGCGAAACTCTAATAGCAATACCTACCAAGTCAAGCAAGAAACGACTTCAAAAAATGAAATACTTCTAGCTACAGCACTTATCAAAATTCAAGCAAACGACGGAGTGCAACATACATTGCGCGCTCTCGTTGATCAGGGGTCACAGGTCTCCCTAATAAGCGAGAAGGCTATGCAACAATTGAAATTACCTAGATATAAATGCAACGGTGTCATTACTGGAATCGGAGCGACCGACAACCAATGTAAAGGCGCGACCTACATAAATGTTAGTTCATTAATTAACGATTATAAATTTAGCACCGAAGTATTTATTATGAAGAATTTAACAAGAAACTTGCCAAATAGAACTTTTCTCAAGCCATCATGGAGCTTCATAGACAGCGTTGAATTCGCAGATCCAGAATTTTATATGAGCAAACCAATCGATGTTTTACTGGGTGCTGAGATTTATGCGAACATATTACAAGACGGTATATATCGAGAGGAGAAGACGTCACTAATAGCACAAGAAACTTGCCTTGGCTGGATTTTGTGCGGAAACGTACAAAGTCCGCAATGTAATATAGTAATTAATAATTTCAAAGACCTGCAACAATTTTGGGAGATTGAAGATATTTCTAAAGAAACGCCAATCACGACGGAAGAGGACGATTGTATCAAGTTTTAACAGTCAACAACAATAAGGTTAGCCGATGGTCGTTATCAAGTACGACTACCCCTTAAGAGTACGAAAGAGCTCGGTGAATCCAAAAACAAAGCGATTGCGCAATTCAAACACTTAGAAATTAGACTTATGAAAAATCCCGAAATTGCTACATTATACAAGGCGTTCATAGACGAGTACTTAGCGCTCGGGCACATGACACCGACGCAAGCATCTTGTAAGAAGACACCGGAGTGCTACTTGCCACATCATTGCGTGCTACGACAAGGCTCTACTACGACTGCGCTACGCGTAGTATTCAACGCATCTGCAAATACTTCTACGGGAACAAGCCTAAATGATTTGATGCACAAAGGTCCCAACCTACAAAAAGATCTTTTAACTTTAATTTTAAAATGGAGACAACATCGAGTAGTTTTCGTCGCCGACATCGAAAAAATGTTTAGACAGCTATGGGTGCATCCCGATGATCAAAATTTACAAAAAATCATCTGGAGAGATTCGCCGAAACAAAAGATGCACGAGTTTCAACTAGCCACTGTCACCTACGGCACCAAGGCCGCCCCGTTTCTTGCAATGATGACCCTGCAGCGGCTAGCATCGGATGAGCGAAACAAATATCCAGAAGCAGCTGAAGTTGTCGAGCAATGCTTTTACATGGACGATCTCTTACACGGCGCCGACACACTGTCATCAGCTGCGAAACTCAAGGACGAACTTATACAACTTTTGAGGTCTGGCGGCTTCAATCTAAGAAAATGGAGGTCAAATTACAATGAGTTAGTTCAAGAAACCAACACGGGTGAATGTAACAACAATCAGTACATGTTCAGGCAACAAGAGTCGATGAAAACTCTCGGTCTAAATTGGGACCCAACTCAAGACGCATTTACCTTTCAATCAAGTTACAGTAAAACTGATAACGCGGTGATAACGAAACGAAAACTACTTTCAGAGATATCTAAACTATTTGATCCGTTGGGTTGGCTGACACCGCTTTCTACGCAAATGAAGCTATTATTTTAAAACGCATGGGCTACAGATATTCAATGGGATGACAAGGTCCCAGAGGTCATTAACAAGGAATGGCTGAAAATAAAAGAAAATATTTTAATTATTAATAAAATTAAAATACATAGATGGTTAGGAACGGAAATACATTCAACGATCGAGTTACACGGATTTTGCGATGCTTCGCAAAAAGCGTACGCTTGCGTTATTTACTGCAAAACAAGTCATCAAGGACGCAGTAAAATTATTTTAATAGCGGGAAAATCAAGATTGGTTCCGTGCAAGAAGGAAGTATCTTTACCAAAATTAGAACTCTGCGGCGCACACCTACTAAGCAAATTGATGAACAAGGTCAAAGAAAGCATGAACTACCAACACATCAAGGTTTATGGTTGGGTGGACTCAACAGCTGTGCTCGGATGGATACAAGGAAATCCTGAGCGCTGGAAGGTATTCGTTGCCAACAGGGTGCGACAAATAACCGAAGTAATACCGCCCGACTGCTGGCGGTACGTCAAGTCCGCCGAGAACCCAGCTGACTGCGCCAGCCGCGGTCTCGATGCTCAACAACTACAGCAGCATACCCTATGGTGGCAAGGACCTACCTGGCTAACCACCACTAACGCGGAAGAACAAGAACTTACGCACACATACACCACAGATGAAGAAGTCAAAACTCAACAAGTCCATGTCACACTACAAACAAAAAACAAAAATATGAGTATCGTGTCAGAGGTATTAGAAAAATATAGCTCATACACTAAATTATTACGTGTATTGGCATGGGTAAGACGTTTTTTGACAAGAAAATCTAATAGAAAATCTGAATCTTATATAACTTTGTCCGAGATAAGACAAGCAAGTGTCATTATAATTAAATACGTACAAGAGCAAGAGTTTAATAGTGAAGTCGAAGATCTCAAATCAAGCAAGCGAGTATGTTCGAAGAGCAAGCTGTTAAACTTAAATCCTATTCTCGACCAAGATGGGGTTTTGCGTGTTGGTGGTAGACTACAACACGCACATATCAACTCAGACATGAAACACCCTATAATATTGCCGCACAAGGGGCATTTAACTGAAATGATTATTAATCAAGCGCACAAACTTACCTTCCACGGTGGAGCTCGGGTCACGTTGTCACTAATCCGACAGAAATACTGGATCATGGGAGGAAATAATGCTACGAAAAAATATATTCGAAGCTGCGTCATCTGTAAAAAACATAATCCTAATATTCAATACCAGTTAATGGGTGACTTACCTGAAGCACGCGTCAATCCATCTCGCCCGTTTGCTCACACCGGCGTAGATTTTACCGGCCACGTATACATAAAGTCCAGCAAGGGGCGCGGTACCAAGACCACTAAAGGATACGTGGCGGTGTTTGTGTGCATGGTAACCAAGGTCGTGCACCTGGAGCTCGTGTCGGACATGACGACACCTGCCTTCATCGCCGCTCTACGCAGGATGGCGGCACGCAGGGGCACCCCAAAACACATGTACAGCGACAACGGACGCAATTTTGTTGGTGCTAACAGATGCATACAACAAGAATATCAAGAGATACTACAAAGTATCAATGACGATTTCCTTAATGAAATAACCGATTTAGAAATCACCTGGCATTTCAACGCTCCTTCGTGGCCATCAGCAGGAGGCCTGTGGGAGGCCGCGGTGAAAAGCTTTAAATTTCATCTCAAAAGAGTGATCGGCGAGCAACGATTAACCTATGAAGAATTCACAACACTACTAGCTCAAATTGAAAGTTGTTTAAACTCAAGACCATTGTGTCCCTTATCCGAAGACCCACAAGATTTAAATTATTTAACTCCAGCCCATTTCCTAACAGGAGGACCGACTTTGACGTTAATTGAGACAGAAAGGGATCAACGAACGCGATGGAATTTAACTCAAAAAATATTACAAGATCTATGGAAACGTTGGCGCTCTGAGTATATGGTACAGTTGACGGCAAGAAACAAGTGGGAACGCCCTCGACGCAATATTCAGCTAAATGATATTGTCCTTATCCACGACGACAACATACCCCCAGGCAAGTGGGCGATGGGGAGAGTTATAGAACTGCACCAAGGCAGAGATGGCTACGTACGCGTAGTTACACTTAAAACTAAAAATGGTTTTACAAAACGCCCCGTTGTCAAACTCGCATTATTAATGGAGAGTGAACAAGACACCTCGACATTTACATCTTCGTGTACAAGTGATCAAGCAAATGATGTAACAAACGAACATATTCAAAAAACTGCAAAGTCAAAGTCCAGCCGCCGCCCCCCGAAGCTCACACTCTCTACGATGTTTGCAGCACTCATGTTATTCTTATCACTGATAACAAGCTCTCAGTGTATCACAAACATTACAAACTTCAGAAATGGCCAAAGTCTATACTTTGACAAAATATCAGATATGATGCTAGTTCGAGATGAATGGAAGCTCGTTGTTTACTATAACTTAGAACCATACTGGGAGGGCATATCAGTTTTCAATAAATACAAAAGGTCATTGGACGAAACATGTGGTCGCATAAGAAAACATATACACTGTGACGTCATCATACTTCAACTACAACATGGATTCTCAGAACTTGAGTACTACAATCAGCTGCTGCTTAGTCAGCATTCGAGCACGCGATCTGCTAGACTGCGGCGGCGCCGGGGCCTTATCAATGGCGTAGGCTACATGGCAAACAGCTTATTTGGCGTACTTGATGAAAGATTCGCCGAACAGTACAAGACTGACATAACTTTAGTTCGAGACAACGAAAAACACCTCCAGGCTCTGTGGAAAAATCAAACATCCATAGTTGAGGCTCAATTCAATCTTTTAAAACGAGTAGAAAATACAATGCATCAACAACATAAAATAATCCACCAACACATGAACGTAATGGAACAAAATGTAAACAAGTTAAAGGAAGAAATGCAAAGTAATGAAATAGTGAGTTCATTCAACCTCGGAGCGACTATAGCAAGCAATATGTTATTTAATTTGAAAAACATTCAAGGTATGTTATTGGACACCATCACTGACGTTTATCATGAACGATTCAACATACACCTATTGAGTCCGGAACAACTTACCGACGAACTTAGCACAATTTCAAGCAAAATACCTAAAGATGTTTCGCTACCGATTGATAACATACATGCCGATTTACACAAGATTTATGAACACTTGAAAATAAAAACAAGATTGCTAGAAAAGATTCTTATTTTTGAGATTCGCATACCTCTTATCACGAGAGATGTGTATGAAATCTTGCATTTATACCCCATTCCGAAGATTGTTGGAGATAACATGATCACCATCGTTCCAGTGTCGGAGTACATCTCTATTAACATGAAGAAAGATGTCTACCTGCCACTGACGGAATATGAACTGAGATCATGCGCAGTACTTTCTGGATCACACTACTGTCATATTGTGAAACCTTTAATCACAATCAGGGGAGACAAGAGTTTCTGTGAAGCCCAAAATGACGAGTGCAAAACAATAAATAAAACATGTCAACAGGAGTGGCGGGCAATAAGTAGTTTCAACACATACCTGTTTACCTGTTGCACTACGTGTCAAGCGCGTACAATGTGTGAAGATCAAGTTACAGTGCATCAGCTGAGCGATGCCGGCCTTATTAATATAGGTCATGGCTGCATGATTAAAACGGAAGACATGGCAATATTTCCTTATAAGATTCACATGAGTGAAATAAATGTATCGCCCGATATATTTACACCTAGATTTGCTCCTATCAACCGTATTATCAATTTAACGATACCAAACTCCACATTTGAAAATAATCTCTCACACGTTGAATTCAAGCAAGAAATAACCAATTTAACCAAACAACTGAACAAGTTGAAGGAACAAGCCACATTGTCAAATGACATCTCTTACCACGATGTACATCACTACACAGCAATTTATGTAGTAGTTGGAGTCATCTTTTTGACGGCATTTATCGCACTTATAAAGAAGTTCAAGCACAGAACCCGGAGTGTGCCAGCTACAGCAAGTGAAGCCCACGAGTCACCAAGGACTTACTCGCCGCGGGCCGCCGGGTCGACTGCGCCGCCGCCCAAGCCAGCTCGCGCGCAGTGGACGCCCGCGCTAGTCCAGCCCGCGGCTACGGTCACCCACAGCATCAAGATTCCAACCATCAATTATCACTTGGATTGCTAATTTTTATTTTTATCAATTTAATGTTCTACTTTATCATGATTACTTTACATGTACCTATCTATATATGTATCTTCATCTCGTGCCCGCAATATGTACGATTACATCGCACATTTCGCTTTACGCGATTTTACGCAGTATAAGCATTTTTCACCTTTTTCACCTAGTTCACGTTCGCCGTTCATATTGTGTGCACACATATACGACAAGTATAATAAACAAGTAATATCAAGCATTTATCAAGTTTTATTCCTGTTCCATATCAAGAAATCATTATTTTTTAATACAGTTGCTCAAAAAGTGGCGTATTGCAGGGACGTATAGCGTTCGGGATGTGGGCTATTACACACGCGTGCTTTTTTTTTACCTTTCCCGCACTCGTGCGTTCTCTTTCCCAACTGTCAAAATAATGTCTATTAAAAAGAAAAATTAACCAACCATGAAGTTTTTACTAAAAAAAAAACAAAGAAGTTTTTATGATTCATGTTAATACTTATGTAGCGTAGGTATATTTCTAAAAAAAGATACTAGTTTGTTTCGATATCAGATTTAATGATTTGATTGAATTAGTGTGGTTGGTTTCATTTCATTTTATCTCATTAAATTTCATTTTCATTTCATATCAATAAAAAAAATCTACTGAAGACTTGGCTGTATGGGCATAGTAACCTTTGCCTACCAAATGGGTGAAGAAAAAATGGCGCCATTTTCAAAATGAGTTATTTCGACATTTACGATCCTAATTTATATTTTATTAAATTGCTTTATTTTTTCGCAGCTGTATTTAAAATAGTCGTTCATTACACGTGCGGAACCGTCATTGCAACTCGTCCCGCCTGTCAACCCTCGCCTTCGGCTGTGCCTTGGCTCGGGTAGACATTGGTCGGAACTCGTTGTAATGACAGCCTTTCCACACTTGTATTGAAATATACTATTGTGTAGTGAGTTAACAAGAGCCGCTACATGTTTTCTTGTGGCATGTACCAACTAGTGTGATTATTCTATTACACCTTTGGTTATAGAGTACCTTGAGGCTGGGCCGCGGGATGGCGGGCAGCGGCGCGGCCTGCAGCAGCGGCAGCAGCGCGGCGGCCAGCGGCGCCGGCTTGTGCTCGCCCGCCGACGACAGCAGCTGGAACACCGCGATCGTGAACGGGTCCGGCTCCACGCCTGGATGTAGAGAGATGGAATAAGCACAATTTTAGTAGTGGGTAAAGGCGAAATTAAAAAAAAAAAAAATTAAATTGGTTGTGTTTTGAATTCAATCAAGTCAATGATCAACACATGGAGAAATTACCCTCGTGAAAAGATTTAACACATTTCTAATAGTAGCCCCGATTCTGAAAACACTCTCTAAACTAAACTAAAACGATCGCCGTCACTTACTCATCAATAGTATGAGACAGAGACAGGTAATAATTTTAGTCCTGTCAAACTAAAATTTACGTGCATTATGTCACGGCGAAGGCAATTTTAGGTTAGTCCACGGCGCATTTCGTTCAATTTTACAATGATGTGGACTAAATTAAGTGAGACCAACATTCTTCTTCTAATACAAACCATGGAAGAGTGACAACGATATTTTTAATTTAGTTTTCGGAATCGGGGCCATTGACTGTACAAGACAGTATAAGAAGACCTAAAGAACAGCATAAGAAAGTTACAAACACAGTCCTAGTATGTTACCTGCAGCCGCCAGCATTCTGTCGAGCAGCTCGGCGTGGTGCGTGAGCGCGGCGGCGGCGGCCAGCGCGCCCCCCGCCCCCTCGCCGCCCGCGCCCCCGCCCCCGCCCCCCGCCACCGCGGCGCACACCCGCGCGGCGCACACGCGCAGCGCCAGTTGCCACACGCACGCGTTCTCTTGCTCCGTTACACCGCTGAACTGGTACTGAAGGCTGCGGAGACAATAACAATTACGTTTAGGCTACAGCACTGCATTGATCACCGTGTAAGATAGAAAGGTTACCCGTACAAAAAAGGTAATGGCGGGTAAACATGCAAGTAAAACATCAACAATTTTAAGTATTTAAAAGTGTATATATTTATGTTGATAAAGCGTGTTGGAATGCGATGTACTGACATTTATTTAAATCCAAAATGAGTTAAAAATACACCTTAACCAACGCTTCAGTCTCCAGCGGCAATTTTTCGTCAAATGGCTGGTAACTTCAGCTTTTTCTCCCACCTTGAACCCGGTCGTTCAGCCCTAGAGACAAACGTCAACCCCACCTGAGGCAGGCGGCGGCCAGGCGGCGCTGCGCGTGCGGCGCCAGCAGCCCGCAGTTGTGCAGCGTGCCGTGACCCGCATCTCCGCCAGTGTACACGCGGCTGTAGTCACTACACACACCCACCTGAGGCAGGCGGCGGCCAGGCGGCGCTGCGCGTGCGGCGCCAGCAGCCCGCAGTTGTGCAGCGTGCCGTGACCCGCATCTCCGCCAGTGTACACGCGGCTGTAGTCACTACACACACCCACCTGAGGCAGGCGGCGGCCAGGCGGCGCTGCGCGTGCGGCGCCAGCAGCCCGCAGTTGTGCAGCGTGCCGTGACCCGCATCTCCGCCAGTGTACACGCGGCTGTAGTCACTACACACACCCACCTGAGGCAGGCGGCGGCCAGGCGGCGCTGCGCGTGCGGCGCCAGCAGCCCGCAGTTGTGCAGCGTGCCGTGACCCGCATCTCCGCCAGTGTACACGCGGCTGTAGTCACTACACACACCCACCTGAGGCAGGCGGCGGCCAGGCGGCGCTGCGCGTGCGGCGCCAGCAGCCCGCAGTTGTGCAGCGTGCCGTGACCCGCATCTCCGCCAGTGTACACGCGGCTGTAGTCACTACACACACCCACCTGAGGCAGGCGGCGGCCAGGCGGCGCTGCGCGTGCGGCGCCAGCAGGCCGCAGTTGTGCAGCGTGCCGTGACCCGCATCTCCGCCAGTGTACACGCGGCTGTAGTCACTACACACACCCACCTGAGGCAGGCGGCGGCCAGGCGGCGCTGCGCGTGCGGCGCCAGCAGGCCGCAGTTGTGCAGCGTGCCGTGACCCGCATCTCCGCCAGTGTACACGCGGCTGTAGTCACTACACACACCCACCTGAGGCAGGCGGCGGCCAGGCGGCGCTGCGCGTGCGGCGCCAGCAGCCCGCAGTTGTGCAGCGTGCCGTGACCCGCATCTCCGCCAGTGTACACGCGGCTGTAGTCACTACACACACCCACCTGAGGCAGGCGGCGGCCAGGCGGCGCTGCGCGTGCGGCGCCAGCAGCCCGCAGTTGTGCAGCGTGCCGTGACCCGCATCTCCGCCAGTGTACACGCGGCTGTAGTCACTACACACACCCACCTGAGGCAGGCGGCGGCCAGGCGGCGCTGCGCGTGCGGCGCCAGCAGCCCGCAGTTGTGCAGCGTGCCGTGACCCGCATCTCCGCCAGTGTACACGCGGCTGTAGTCACTACACACACCCACCTGAGGCAGGCGGCGGCCAGGCGGCGCTACGCGTGCGGCGCCAGCAGGCCGCAGTTGTGCAGCGTGCCGTGACCCGCATCTCCGCCAGTGTACACGCGGCTGTAGTCACTACACACACCCACCTGAGGCAGGCGGCGGCCAGGCGGCGCTGCGCGTGCGGCGCCAGCAGCCCGCAGTTGTGCAGCGTGCCGTGACCCGCATCTCCGCCAGTGTACACGCGGCTGTAGTCACTACACACACCCACCTGAGGCAGGCGGCGGCCAGGCGGCGCTGCGCGTGCGGCGCCAGCAGGCCGCAGTTGTGCAGCGTGCCGTGACCCGCATCTCCGCCAGTGTACACGCGGCTGTAGTCACTACACACACCCACCTGAGGCAGGCGGCGGCCAGGCGGCGCTGCGCGTGCGGCGCCAGCAGGCCGCAGTTGTGCAGCGTGCCGTGACCCGCATCTCCGCCAGTGTACACGCGGCTGTAGTCACTACACACACCCACCTGAGGCAGGCGGCGGCCAGGCGGCGCTGCGCGTGCGGCGCCAGCAGCCCGCAGTTGTGCAGCGTGCCGTGACCCGCATCTCCGCCAGTGTACACGCGGCTGTAGTCACTACACACACCCACCTGAGGCAGGCGGCGGCCAGGCGGCGCTGCGCGTGCGGCGCCAGCAGCCCGCAGTTGTGCAGCGTGCCGTGACCCGCATCTCCGCCAGTGTACACGCGGCTGTAGTCACTACACACACCCACCTGAGGCAGGCGGCGGCCAGGCGGCGCTGCGCGTGCGGCGCCAGCAGCCCGCAGTTGTGCAGCGTGCCGTGACCCGCATCTCCGCCAGTGTACACGCGGCTGTAGTCACTACACACACCCACCTGAGGCAGGCGGCGGCCAGGCGGCGCTGCGCGTGCGGCGCCAGCAGCCCGCAGTTGTGCAGCGTGCCGTGACCCGCATCTCCGCCAGTGTACACGCGGCTGTAGTCACTACACACACCCACCTGAGGCAGGCGGCGGCCAGGCGGCGCTGCGCGTGCGGCGCCAGCAGCCCGCAGTTGTGCAGCGTGCCGTGACCCGCATCTCCGCCAGTGTACACGCGGCTGTAGTCACTACACACACCCACCTGAGGCAGGCGGCGGCCAGGCGGCGCTGCGCGTGCGGCGCCAGCAGCCCGCAGTTGTGCAGCGTGCCGTGACCCGCATCTCCGCCAGTGTACACGCGGCTGTAGTCACTACACACACCCACCTGAGGCAGGCGGCGGCCAGGCGGCGCTGCGCGTGCGGCGCCAGCAGCCCGCAGTTGTGCAGCGTGCCGTGACCCGCATCTCCGCCAGTGTACACGCGGCTGTAGTCACTACACACACCCACCTGAGGCAGGCGGCGGCCAGGCGGCGCTGCGCGTGCGGCGCCAGCAGCCCGCAGTTGTGCAGCGTGCCGTGACCCGCATCTCCGCCAGTGTACACGCGGCTGTAGTCACTACACACACCCACCTGAGGCAGGCGGCGGCCAGGCGGCGCTGCGCGTGCGGCGCCAGCAGCCCGCAGTTGTGCAGCGTGCCGTGACCCGCATCTCCGCCAGTGTACACGCGGCTGTAGTCACTACACACACCCACCTGAGGCAGGCGGCGGCCAGGCGGCGCTGCGCGTGCGGCGCCAGCAGCCCGCAGTTGTGCAGCGTGCCGTGACCCGCATCTCCGCCAGTGTACACGCGGCTGTAGTCACTACACACACCCACCTGAGGCAGGCGGCGGCCAGGCGGCGCTGCGCGTGCGGCGCCAGCAGCCCGCAGTTGTGCAGCGTGCCGTGACCCGCATCTCCGCCAGTGTACACGCGGCTGTAGTCACTACACACACCCACCTGAGGCAGGCGGCGGCCAGGCGGCGCTGCGCGTGCGGCGCCAGCAGGCCGCAGTTGTGCAGCGTGCCGTGACCCGCATCTCCGCCAGTGTACACGCGGCTGTAGTCACTACACACACCCACCTGAGGCAGGCGGCGGCCAGGCGGCGCTGCGCGTGCGGCGCCAGCAGGCCGCAGTTGTGCAGCGTGCCGTGCAGCAGCTGCGCGCAGGCCGCCAGCTGCGCCGTGAACCGCGCCGCGCCCGCCACCAGCGGCTCCATCTCCGCCAGTCTACACCGCACATTGGTGACAAACGTTTCATTATCATCATTATCATAATTATCATTATCATTATCATCATTATCATTATCATCATTATCATTATCATCATTATCATTACATAGTATCATCATTACATAGTATAAATCCAAGTCGCTAATTCTGTCTGTTTGTATGTTTGTCGCTATCTCCTCCCACACAAGATTCTTATGCGTTGTTATCCATCCAAAAGGTATTTTTTTCATTTAAATTTGTAAATAAAGAACTTTTTGAAATTGTTTTTTTAAGTTAGCAATAATGCAAGTCGGTAAAATTACCTACACCATTGCGTAGCGTGGGCCGCTGGTTAATAATAAACACATGTAGCAAAAATTTTACCCACCCGAACGTGAAAGAAGCCTGTAGGCAGGTAGATACTTAACGAATTCTTGTAACAACAGATTAAAATACACTACATATTCTTCATACTTAGCCGTAGTACACTCCTTACCTTAACTAGATCATCATTAGAGAGTCGTAATTAAGTTTAGAACAGTCGGAAAAATATTTGGCAGTCAAAATTAAATTAAATCAAAGAGCATGAACAGAGAGACAAATTTTTTTTTTTTTTTTTGAGTACACAGATGCAACATACGCACTATTTCCTCCTTAAATTATTATTAATAGACCTTGTAGGGATACAGCACCCGATGACCGTACTTCAGAGCCAATTCATCTATTTCATGTCGAACATTTGCCGATTTATTTTCTTTCACTAACCGCAATAGTTATGCTTCAAGCATGTCCATACTTACGTCGATATCATATTTTTATAACCAAGCTACTAATTCTGCTTTTTTATTAGCAATTGATTGATAACTTTAAAATTGACTGATAGTTTTAGCACATCCCTACGAAAATGTCATAAGTACATAACCTTGTACTGTTTTGAAGTAGTGTTGTTTATATTTTAAAAAATACATATTTCATCAGTAATTATTACCCTTACTGTAAGCCCTCAGTTATAAAATTTAAAATCAGTGTGACTTAATATCATTTTATTGCTTACTAGTGGCTGCTCGCGACTCCGTTCGCGTAGAAGTCGGTTTCCCGTGGGAATGCGAATTTTTCCCGCGGTAAAAAGTTCCCTTAATTCTTGTACACATATATTTTTGGTACCTAGAACCATTTTCGCAGCGCACGCAAAAGAAGCCCTCAAGAATGAATAATTTTCCCTGTTTTTTTCACATTTTTCATTATTTCTTCGCTCTTAATAGTTGCAGCGTGATGTTATATATCCTAAAGCCTGCCTCGATAAATGGTCTATTCAACACAAAAAGAATTTTTAAATTCGAACCAGTAGTTCCTGAGATTAGAGCGTTCAAACAAACAAACAAATAAACTCTTCAGCTTTATTATATTAGTATAGATTATTTGTTTGTAGGGTCAAAATAGACGACTTTTTTTTGTTTGTTTTCGTAGACGGCCTTTCAAAGTTACCTCGTCATTTCAAACACAATGTGTCAGAAACGCATTCTCTCGGTGGCCGGACTATAGTTGATCACCTTTTAAACTCCACCTGAAAGATCACAAACTTTAATTTATACCATCACTTACTTGTTAAGCTGTTCCTCGGCCGTTTTCAGCATCTTGAGCCGCACGGTGTTGGACAGCGCGGTGTTGTCGATGTGCTGCAGAACGTTCTCGAAGAACTTCCGCAGCGCCGTGTCGTCCGTGTCACTCTCGCGCTTCTCCGCGCTCGACTGCTGGTTGTCGCCTGACATAGAGTCAAACTAGTGTCAAGAACGCAGAATGGACACCACGGATACGTATTTAAAAGGTAGACTGACGACCAGCGGAGCTATTACGTAAGAAAGCGTCGACAGAATCTTCATTACATAGTATAAATCCAAGTCACTAATTGTGTCTGTTTGTATGTTTGTCCGCTAACTCCTCCTAAATAACGTAATGGATCTTAATTTGGTTTTCACCATCTTTTAGGGAATTTATTCATTTAAATTTGTGAATAAAGAAAAATCAGTAATTTTTTTTAAGGTTAGCTAAAATTCAACTTATCGGGAACAGGTCGCGAAAATTTACATCATTGCGAAGCGTGGGCGGGTAGCTAGTCTTTTATAAAATATTGCCGCAAGTGCTCTCACATAAATCCCAGCCCGATTTCCCAAGTTATCAAAAGGTAATTTAGGCTTCACATTGATCGATGTTCGATTTCTTCCACAAAGTTTTCTGCAGAACGTTAAGATAAGACAACAACATGACACCGATTACGATCAAACCAGCTAAGAATGCCACGGTTGAACTGATTTATCAGATCGGCATATTCCAGCAGGGGATCCAAATAAAAAATCTGCACTATACAGGGTCTGTCGTAATGAATGGATAACCCGTTACCTACAGTTGATCCGGATGTGAGGCTATAAGAAAATGGTGTCTTCTTGCCAGGGTTGTCAACCATAAGAAAATGGCGTAGACTTTTAAACTTTTTTATAAATTTCGCTATTTTTTTCATTTATTCCGCTGCCATTTCTTCAAATTTTGATGTATTTGTATAATTCTTTTAGTATTATACTGCTGAAGACGTGTATTATGTAATTTAAATACAATTTTAGGTGTTATTCACGTTGAACATTATCAAAATACTCATTTTAAGAAAAACATTTCCAATTTTTTTTCTTTATGTCAACTTTTGATCATCTCCTGTGGAAAAAAAAAGTATGACGTTATAGCTGCCCATGATCTCAATAAATTGTCTAGTATGTGTAGATTCTAAAAAGGTATAACGATGTGTACTTTACAAGCAACATTAAGTTACAGGAGCGAGAACACTAATCAAGGTCGGAATTTTTATTTTTCATGTTATGTTATAAATGGTTGTAAAACTTCGTCATAATGATTTTATTCTATCAAGATACTTTGCACAAACACTATCGGGCCACTAATAGGATATTCAGAAGAAAACCCGGTTGTTTTTGGGAAAAAAATAACATTACTTTACGATAATAATGAAAATGTACAAATGAAAATTGTTGTGCTCTAATAGTTACATGCGACAAACATGTTGCGACAAGTTTATTCGAAATTAAACGGATTTTAAAAATCGAACAAGACCGCATTACAAAGAAAAGGGTACTCATCACATCAGTGTGATTTTCACCATCGCATGTCCTTTTGTTCACATTGGCCCCGATTCTGAAAACACTCTCTAAACTAAACTAAAACTATCGCTGTCACTTACACATCAATAAGACAGAGACAGGTAATCATTTTAGTCCTGTCAAACTAAAATGTACGTGCAATATGACACGGCGAAGGCAATTTTAGGCTAGTCCTCAGCGCATTTCGTTCAATTTCACAATGATGTGGACTAAATTTAGTGAGACCAATGTACCTGTCTTGTTCTGATACGAAGCATGAGAAAGTGACAGCGATATTTTTAATTTAGTTTTAGAGAGTGTTTTGAGAATCGGGGCCACTATTTTCGTCAATTTGTTACTGCTTTCTAATATTTGACTATGATTTTCCTTGTGATTTGGACTTGATAACGTGGTGATACTGATGACTTTGCTCACATTTACGGACATTGTGTTGGGCTATCGATTGAACTTGTTGTTTTGGAAAAGTTTTTGTGTAGTTTGTGTATCATGCCGCAACAGTATACGCCGGCCGAATACGCGAACATGCATTACATTTACGGTGTATGTAATGGCAGCACCAATAGAGCTTCTAGTGTTTATCGTGTAAGATATCCAAATGTGCGACATCCTGATTACCGTGTGTTCATTAAAGTGCACAATGAATTTATGGAAGGACGATTTCCTTCTAATTTTTTCCACTTTTCTTTGTATTGCGGACTTTGTTCGATTTTTAAAATTCAAAATTCAATTTCGAAATATCTTGTCGCAACATGTTTGTCGCATGTAACTATTAGAGCACAACAATTTTCATTTGTACATTTTCATTACATTATTATCGTGAAGTAATGTTATTTTTTTCCCAAAAACAACCGGGTTTTCTTCTGAATATCCTATTAGTGGCCCGATAGTGTTTGTGCAAAGTATCTTGATAGAATAAAATCATTATGACGAAGTTTTACAACCATTTATAACATAACATGAAAAATAAAAATTCCGACCTTGATTAGTGTTCTCGCTCCTGTAACTTAATGTTGCTTGTAAAGTACACATCGTTATACCTTTTTAGAATCTACACATACTAGACAATTTATTGAGATCATGGGCAGCTATAACGTCATACTTTTTTTTTCCACAGGAGATGATCAAAAGTTGACATAAAGAAAAAAAATTGGAAATATTTTTCTTAAAATGAGTATTTTGATAATGTTCAACGTGAATAACACCTAAAATTGTATTTAAATCACATAATACACGTCTTCAGCAGTATAATACTAAAATAATTATACAAATACATCAAAATTTGAAGAAATGGCAGCGGAATAAATGAAAAAAATAGCGAAATTTATAAAAAAGTTTAAAAGTCTACGCCATTTTCTTATGGTTGACAACCCTGGCAAGAAAACACCATTTTCTTATAGCCTCACATCCGGATCAACTGTAGGTAACGGGTTATCCATTCATTACGACAGACCCTGTATAATAAAAAAGAACAAAAAAATGGAAATTAATTTACGACTTTCAGCATTATTTATAACATTATCTTATCATATAGACAGCTTAAAGGTTAAGAGAAAATAATTCGTTTTTCTTAGCTTGCGTTTGCAACCTAATCAGAGGCATGAGGAAGAAATTCCCATAAACTTACCTATACACAGATGTGGTACTAGATGCGGCATGGTGTCTCTCAAGTAGGTGTAATGTTTGACCGTGTGTTGTCCGAATAGTGGCAACATTGTGGGGACCAGGGCCGCTGCGTTCATTACTAGGATCAACACGCACACGTCTGATGGTATAAAGTCAAGGAAATTAATGTAAAGAATGCCTTCAGTTCAAATATCAAAAATATATAAAACATATGACCGAATCTGTAATCCTCATAATTGAAATTTCAATTAAAGCTATTTTTAACAATACTAAAAATTAATTGTCATGACATGGTCACACATTTTCAAATATAAGGCTTACAGCTTGAATCCCACTTTTTAATGAACATATTTAATCAGTTTCATTAAGCTTGTATCATCTTTGTTTCCAACTGCCGTATTCCCCCCAATCCCCCATTTATTATAAAACTCCAAAGGATACACGTGGGGTCTTCCACGTCCGGCTCGGGCATGTCGAAGAAGGGGTGCGTTCCCAGCAGCCGCGACACGAGCGGCAGCACGAGCGTCGCGTGCGAGCTGCCCAGGCGCTGCACGCAGCGGTACGTCGATCTTTTATCCTGGGGATACGGTGGGTTGTGTTTTCTGGTAAAGCGTTTGGTCTACTATATAAATAAACTAGTCCTAAGCGCATTTAGTTCTATTCCAAACAAAAGTAATCGGCAACTGGACATCCCTAGCATTCGATAGACATTACTGGTCGACGTCATTGCCGGTTGACGCGGATTTGGATTGAACCTAATGGCGGCTACATGTTGTTTTTTCTACTAATTCACATTTTATTAGACTACTGGCCGCGACTCCATCGCGTGGAAGTCTGTTTCCCGTGACAATGAGAAGTTTTCCCGCGGTAATAAGTACCCTATATGTTATTTTGATGTATAACCTATATTACTGTTTACATGAATTATTAACTTTTTACGTGAAAGAGTGACAAACATACATACATCCATACTCACCAACTTTCACGTTTATAATATCAGTAGGAAGTAGGATATGTTTAATCTAGAGTCCAATAAATATTGTTACCTTATGATACCTGTCTTTTCTAAAACTAAGTATTAAAAAGTTTCGGCAATATTTTTTGTTTGGTTTAGTGTTTTCATTGTCGGGGACGATGCCACTGGAGTTCATGTGACGCGCACTCTCAGTATGACAAGTATGGTGATTTTTTGCAAAAAATCTATGAAAATATGTCGTTTTTGTGGTGTCGAGTATTGAATAGATGTTTGACTGGCTTCTTGAAAAGATTCTCAAGAGCTATATTTCCGGAGTCTCTAGATAGCTAGGGATGCAGAAATGTTTTCAACGAATCTCTTTAACCTGTAATAATTTAACTCATTGTATTTTACCTGCGGATATCTCTTGAGGTTTTCAAGTATCTTGTCGATACACATCTCGAGGCAAGTTTTACTGGCGACGGTACACGAGCCCAGCATTCTATGAAGCCCTTCTCGCACGTCCATTGAATAGTCCTGGTAATTGTAACGAGTTTTTTCAGTTTAAATAACAAACAGACGTATATTAGAACTGTGTTTGTAAAACTGATATCTAAACTAGATATTGACTTAACTCTATAACTCGGCCCATATAGGGTGTTATGAAATTTTTGTTCGAACTAATAATTTTAAAAAGATGTGTAACAGAAAACATCTTTTATTTTTATTTATTTGTACAAAGTTAGTGCACAAAGGGCGGACTTAATGCCTGTTGGCATTATCTATCAGACAACCGCATGGCAAAAAGAAAAACTATAAAGTAATTGGGTAGTACATTGATAAGAAATGAAAAAATCAAAATAAATAATGGGGTAAATTTGAATATCAGTAATTGTTGTTAATAAATATGATACAGTATATTACACATACATAAACATAAATACCTACCTACATACCTACATATAATTATAGAATATACATACTCATAATACATAAATCATCTTTTGTACTTTAAGACTAGATTTTGTTAGTAAGTACGGAAAAAAATCAGTAACTGATAATTTTAAACACATTATTCTACGATATAGAAGCTTACCTCCAAAGCCGCGAGTATGGTCTCCAGCTGGTCCTCCCGCAGCACGATGTGGTGCGAGATCTGCGTGAGCGAGTCGATGGCGCGCAGGCGCACGTCCTCGATCTCGTCGTTGAACATGTCCACGAGGAAGTCCAGCGAGGTGGTCGCGAACGAGGGGTTCCGCAGCGACAGCTGGCAGACCGCGTCCACCGCCGCCGTGCGGACCTCTAGTGTAGCATACCGCGTGATGTATACGTGTTTGTAACATGATAGCTGGTAGGTTAATGACCCCTATGAGAGAACTACTGAGAGAGTCCATGGCGCGCAGCCGCACGTCCTCGATCTCGTCGTTGAACATGTCCACGAGGAAGTCCAGCGAGGTGGTCGCGAACGAGGGGTTCCGCAGCGACAGCTGGCAGACCGCGTCCACCGCCGCCGTGCGGACCTCTAGTGTAGCATACCGCGTGATGTATACGTGTTTGTAACATGATAGCTGGTAGGTTAATGACCCCTATGAGAGAACTACTGAGAGAGTCCATGGCGCGCAGCCGCACGTCCTCGATCTCGTCGTTGAACATGTCCACGAGGAAGTCCAGCGAGGTGGTCGCGAACGAGGGGTTCCGCAGCGACAGCTGGCAGACCGCGTCCACCGCCGCCGTGCGGACCTCTAGTGTAGCATACCGACACGTGATGTATGCGTGTTTATAACAAGATAGCTGGTAGGTTAATGACCCCTATGAGAGAACTACTGAACTATCTCAGCACCATGTGGTGAGAGATCTGCGTGAGAGAACATGTCCACGAGGAAGTCCAGCGAGGTGGTCGCGAACGAGGGGTTCCGCAGCGACAGCTGGCAGACCGCGTCCACCGCCGCCGTGCGGACCTCTAGTGTAGCATACCGCGTGATGTATACGTGTTTGTAACATGATAGCTGGTAGGTTAATTACCCCTATGAGACGACTATTGAACTATCTCAGCACCATGTGGTGAGAGATCTGCGTGAGAGAGTCGATAGCGCGCAGCCGCACGTCACGTAATTACAACTTACAAGTTCAGTGTGAATCAGTTCATTCAATATGAACAATTATTGTAAAACATGTCTCTCCTTCCTGACCTTGGATTACGCTGCTGTCACTGCTGCTTTTTATTGGCTAAGGGCTGATTTTTCAAAAGTCAGATAAATGCTAACTGACTGATAAAAGCTATGTTTTCATTGTAACTTCAAACATATGTCAAGTATATATGTTCGACGTGCAACGAAAACAAGCTGATTTTCTGTCAGATAGAATTTATCTGACTATTGAAAAACCGGCCCTTAATAATGTAAGACAAAATATCTTTATCTATTTCTCTTATTCTCCAGCCCCCCAAGTTAAGTGGCAAGTGATAATTGCGATAGCGAGTGAATAGAAAAAATATGTATGAAACCGTCAAATTGCAAGCTTGTCAAAAATTAAAGTTTCATACAACTTATTCTATTCACTCGCTAACGCAAATTTCTACTGCCACTTGACTTGGGGGGCTGAACCCCGATGAGACTCGTTATTGACTGGAACAGTGCATGCAGTCCCTGTCACACAGTAGCATACCCACCGAGCAGCTCGTCCTCCAGGCCGTGCACGAAGGCGCCGGGCGCGCCGCCGCCGCACAGCGCCACGTCCTCGCCGCGCAGCAGCGCGCCGGGCGCGTCGTCGGCCCAGCGCCGGCCGCTGGCCCACGCGCCGCTGCGGTGCAGCTCCAAGCCGCGCTCGTGCGCCGTGCGCTTCTTCTGCGGTTGGGATAGAAGGAACACTGGAGATGATATCTAGTAGGGTGTGCGACTCGACAATGCGATAATTGGACGCAGGTAAGAGTGGCCATGTGAATATAATAATAGTCGACGTTAATTGCCAAGGTTTGGTACAGGTGCAATTTTCTCGTCATGAGCAAATTTTTTTCTGATCTGACTTGGTTAAAAACACTTCGTGGGCTCGCAACCACATCTTCATTTCTATTAATTTATCATTAGTACCGTAGTCGCTACTTTGCTTTATACAATGTAATCATCATCATTATTCTTGTTATCATATTCATCGACATCATGAAAACGCTATAAATATATCTCAAAATCTTAACTACAATATTACCTTCATATTGCTCATAAGCTGCTTGTCCAGCGTCTGCAGCAGGAATCGGTCCGAGACTGCACGAGTGGAGCCGAGCAGCGAGCAAGCCAGCGCGCGCACTTGCATGCAGAGGTCATTGACCGCCGAGCAGATCCGGACGAACGCGTCGTCGACCAATCGGATCGTTGTCTCACCGTCGCCTAGTGTCACTGTGCTAGAATAGAAGAGGTTTGTGTAATTAAACTATGTTAACTTCGGCTAAAAAAGATACAGCTTTGGAAGAATAAAAAAATATCTAAACTTTTAAATGTACACATAGGTTTGGTTAGAGATACACATACACTTTATACAGATAAAATATA
Source organism: Emmelina monodactyla (assembly GCA_916618145.1). NCBI lineage: Eukaryota > Metazoa > Arthropoda > Insecta > Lepidoptera > Pterophoridae > Emmelina > Emmelina monodactyla. The sequence continues at coordinate 3,618,511 of OU745304.1, read as the reverse complement.
GAATTCACCTTAATTGTTCAATGCATTTTTTTTTTAAATTTGGAGGATAAAATAAAAATTTGAGCAGTCTTTTAGAGTTAATACTTACTTCTCGGGATAGTTATTTCCCAACAGCCATACTAATTTCAGAGCAACTTCTCGGACAATTTCATAGTCATCTGAGAGGGCGGTACAAACAATGTCATACAAAGAAGCGCTCAGAGCTTGCCCTCTATCATGCAGTGTCAGAAGTGCTTGAAAGGCTTCCCGTCTTACTCTTGCATCCTGAAACGTTAACATAAATTTGAGTAAAAAAGTATATTTAACTTTAAGGTAATTGGATAATAATCATGAAGAGTTAAAAGTTCTTACCTCAGCATTTGAATAATCCCCTAACAATTTGACAATAGCATCAGCTTCAGCCACCATATCAGTTGTCCGCTCATTTTCAGGTAGAATTGGATATAACTCGCTGATAAGATGCAAACATTGACACTTCACCATTTGACTTGTATCTTTTAAGTTCTCTCTTGCAACTCCAACAAGACGCATCATAAGCATTCTATCTTCATTCAGTTTTAAACCCAATTTCCTGAGAGTTGTAATACCCTGTGCAATTACCTAGAAAACATTAAAATGTTGTTAAGTATGTATGTATGTGTTTAAGAACACCCTAAATATTTAAGAGGGATAAAGAATGGGGTCACAAGATGGGAGGATGACATAAGTTACAGAGGAATGTAGTGATATATTACCAGATTTAAGTTAATTAACATTAATAGAAAAGCATCAACATGCTATTTGAAAATTTGATATGTTCATTTACTGTCAAGTTGATAAAACAAAGCATACCTTATGGGATGTTTCATTTTTAATGAGGTGCATAGTCTCATCAATCAAGTGTGTGAGACTGGCTCCCGGACATTCAAGCCCAATATCACAATACAACCATAGAATTTTAACTTTAACAGCAGATTCCTCTTCAGTCTGGAAATGTTCCGAGAGTTTCTTGATTGCTTCATCAATATCAGACTCCTGGAACTGCAGACAATCAGAAATACGCAGGAGCAGCTGCAGAGCCTCGTCACTGGACTTGCATTTCTCCAATAACCCCACAAAAGCAGCCGCAGAACTTCCTATAAGTGGTTTCTTTGCCAAATGTAGCTTCTTCGACGCTGGACCATCCTGAAAGAGATTTGAAATGTCATTGACTTTTATTGTAAATATTTTTAGAGCATACAAGTATTCCACAGTTCACCAATAAACTTAAAACCTTATAACAATAAGATATTAATCATATACCTACCTGAAAGGATTTGTTATATTCAGCAAGTGCTCTTTTCTTCAGTACAGCTGCCATGTTTGAGTGTTTTCCTTCTGACTGGGGTTAAAAGTGCAATAAGCCAACTTTGGATTTTTTTAGATAAAAGCTTTTATCGGTTTATATGAATTGGTCTAGGCAATATAAAGTTGCAGTAAGTAATGTAATTATAACACAGTAAATAAAACAATATCTTCAAGTATGTACCATTGTCATATCTCAATTGACATTTGACATCAATAACAAAACACTCAATGGTAAGTAAGGTTCAAAATTGCTATCAGCGCGCTATAGCTGTATGCGCTATTTGCGTGCTAACAGTGCCGCCGCGCCGTCGTCAGTCAAGCAGAGTCTAGCGGTAGGCTCTGTCTGCAGTGATTACTGGGCTGACTCGACCGGTGAAATATAGGAAACAATATGTCATTTCGACAGAACGTTCTAGCAGATGTTTGTTGTACCAACTATTTGACAAATTGATTGCAGGGCTAACGTATGTGAGTAATGAAAGATTTACGTACGGAACTTTTGCAAGCTTACCAACGTTTCCACCGTATTCTATTGACTTGACTTTTGGGGTATAATGGCTTCTACCCTGTGGGTAATCCTGCCAATGTCACGTTTCAGATGAAACACAGTGATTTTAAAATGACAAATGACCGGTGTGAAATAAACTTATGACGTATGAGGCGTCAGACACCTTGAAGAGTTTAACACAGGACTCCACACTGAAATGCAAGACATCACAATAGTTAGTATTGACAAAGGGTAAGGTTTAAAGATATATGTTGTTAGTTTGGATAAATTGAGTAAGTAAATGAATAAATATAGGTTTAGATAATGTTAGTAGGAAATTAGAGTTAATAGGACGAGGGAAGTTCGAAGGGAGAAGGTCGTGCATAGAAACAGTAAGACGCGGACAACTAAACATTAAATGGTCTACCGTACCCTCCTCGAGACCACACTCACACAGAGAGTGATCCCGAACCCTTATCTTGGACAGGAATGTGGGGGAACAATTATGTCCCAGTCGTAGGCGGATGATAGTGGAAGCGGTCGATTTCTTAAGGTTTTTATATTGAAAGAACCATGGCCTAGAAGGAATATCCAGCTGGAGACTTCCATAATGTCTACCTTTAAACCTTTTGGATGCTTTCCATTGATTCTGCCAAGTCTTGAAATTAAGCAGTTTAGAGAAGGAGCGAAGGTCTGACGCTTCATAGTTGGTGTATGTATTACATCCTAATGTAATGGCTGATTTGGCACAATTATCGGCGGTGGTGTTACCGTCGATCCCGGTATGTCCAGGAATCCACGCCAACACGACCTCCTTACCTAGATGTCTGCAGTTTGCCAACTTTTCCCTTATTTCTAGTGTGTAATAATGAGGTTTAGAATGAAATGGGGATGAGCAAATGTCCTGAAGGGAGCTTTTGGAATCGGATAGGATAATGGCTTTAAAGATGTTGTGGGACTCTACGTATTTAATAGCCTCTAGAATTGCGATAGACTCGCCTGAGAACACGGAAAACGGGAAGGGGAGTTTAAATTGAAGTATTATTCTAAACCTCGGAATCCACACCGCCGCACCAACATTACCCATCTCGTTATTCTTTGAGGCATCAGTGTAAATGGCAATCCAATCTGAATAGTCTTTGCTCAAGATAGATTTGAGGTTTTCATTTGCAAGTGGGTTGTCTTTATGAATGCCGAGGTCCAGCACTACAATTGGGCTATGGATGAGGGAATCAAATTGGAAGGTAAATATATAATTGCATATAAATTGGAGTGGAGTATAGGGAAGGCTTTTAAACTTTTGAAAGCTGACAAGAAGGCAAGGTTTATTTTTGTGAGACCAGTATTTGGACTTTGGGTAGAGATTATCAAGCTGAGTAAGGTTGACAAGTAGGGGATGATTGGAGGTTTTAAGGACGTTACAAAGGAATCGGTCAGAAAGAAGTTGTCTACGCAGACTAAGAGGAGGCTCTACACATTCAACCTGGAGAGCATTAATAGGGGAAGATTTCATGGCTCCCGAGATTATCCGGAGACATTTGGATTGAAGCTTATCGAGTTTAGATATATACAATTTACTACAGGGCTCTAAAAGGAAGGACGCGTAGTCGAAGTGGCTTCTAACTATGGCATTATAAAGGATTTTTTGAGACATAGGGTGGGAACCCCACCACACACCGGAAAGGGATCTAAGGATATTGATGTTTTTCTCACATTTGTTGATAATATATGACAAGTGGGATATGCCTGATAATCGAGAATCCAGGATTAAACCCAAAAACTTTGCATTATCAGACTGGGGTATAGGGATGTCGTCAATGTAGAGGTCCAGGTCAGGTAAACTTTTTTGACGGGAAAATATTACAGCTTTACTTTTGGGAGCGGAAAAGGAAAGACCATGATCTAGAAGCCAAGGTGACAAATATTGGAGTGCACTATTAATGCGAACTGTGATATCCTGAAATGAATTTGAAGAGACGTAAAGAGTTATATCATCCGCATATTGTAGTATGTTGCAAAAGCTAGAAACTGACCTCTCCAAGTCGTATGTGTAGATGTTGAATAAAAGGGGGCTCAAGACAGAACCCTGGGGAAGACCCTTCCAGACTGTTTTTAAAGGGAGATAGCCATCTTGGTTACGAACTTTAATGTATCTACCCATATACATATTGCAAATAAGGTTAACCAACCTCACAGGAATGCTCAGCTCGAGCATTTTCTGCCTGAGCATCGGAAGCTGAACGTTATCATAAGCAGATGTTATGTCAAGGAAAACACCTACAAGGTGTTCCTTGCGCGAATAAGCTAGTCTAACTTCTGAGGTAAATACACTAAGGCTATCAATTGTACCCATTCCTTTACGGAACCCAAATTGGGTTGGTGGGAGAATGTTGTTATATTCTACATACCATTCTAATCGATTTTTTATGAGGTGCTCCATTATTTTAGCAAGAACAGACGAAAGGGCAATAGGGCGATAGGATGAGGGATCTGCAGGATTCTTGCCAGGCTTAATGACAGGGATAATGATCTGAGTTTTCCAGTCCACTGGGATAGAGGAGGAAATAAATATATGGTTTAACAGATTTAGTAAAATTGATTTGGAAGAGGAAGAAGACTTAACTATAAACGAGTAGGGGATGCCGTCTATTCCGGGGCTAGTATCACGTAGGTTTTCTAACGCGGCCGCCAACTCGTCCATCGTAAAAGGCTCATCAAGTCTGTTTCCGGTGAACGGTACACTAGGATAGGAGGGGAGTTGATTGTAGTTGGGAACAAAAGGAGGCGCCAGACTATTAAGGAAGTCATCTATCCACAAGCTAGAATCACAGCTTGAATTAACCGGATCTGGAAGGAGTGCATTACGAAACTTCTTTATCTGTTTCCATGCTATCGTAGCAGAAGTGCGAGGAGAAAGATTTTCACAAAATGACATCCAACCTTCCCGCTTTTTTTTTGATAGGATTCTTCTACATTGGGCCGCGGCCTGTTTGTAAATTAGGTAGGATTCCAAATCTGTCGATCTGTAATAACTCCTCTCTGCATCCTGGCGGCGCCTAATAGCACTAGTGCATTCAGCATCCCACCAAGGTGGAGAGAGGTGCTTGCGGCTAGATTGGGGTTTCAATGGGATACTAGAATCAGCGGCGGTAATAACGGAATCTACATATTGGGTATAAACTTCGACGCAATTAACGGAGTTAATAGAAGATAAAGAAGAAAGGTTATGATCTAAACTTTGTGAAAACTTTGGCCAATCTGCTTGTGCAATCCGGTATTTGAGGAGGGGGGGAATGGAAGGGGGAGTATGACAGTTATCTAGGGACCTGATAATAATAGGAAAGTGATCGCTGCCGTATGTAAGGTCAAGGACAGACCAAGACAATGACGATGAAAGTGAAGGAGAACACAGAGATATATCAACTGCACTAGGATTTTGGTTAGGTAATGCACGTAGGGTAGGAGAACCATCATTAAGTAGGAATAGATTGACGTCATCAATCAAATCAATTAATTGATTACCAGATGAGTCAGAAAGGAAACATCCCCACATAGGGCTGTGACAATTCAGATCACCTAGGACAATAAGGGGATGGGGAAGAGAGGATAGAAGGCTATTGAGGTTGAGGATGATGTTACGATTAGGGTAGGGAATATAGACAGAAACTAAAGTGATTCCCAGCACTTTAACGGCTACTATGTTTAAGTCAGGACTAGAGGAAGGAAGATCTATTCGAAAGAAAGGGAAGGGACGTTTGATGAGGAGGGCACACCCTCCCCATCCATCACTCCTGTCGTCGCGGAGGCAAGCATAGCCAGGGATCCTGAAGCAGGAGCCAGGGCGCAGCCGGGACTCCGCGACAGCAAGAGCAAGGGGGATAAATTGGTTAATCAAATTTAAAAATTCATGTTTTTTGTTTTTCATACTTCTACAGTTCCACTGGAGTAGACTGTACCCTATTTTTAATTAAATCAAATATAAAGCTTTGCAGTGAGGAGATGACGGTGTCCGGTACTAGTTCACTGAACTTTTGATAAATGCCAAGAATTACCTTGGTTAAATCTAGAATAGTAGTGTCAGTGCCGATAAGATTTTCTAGGTTTGGGGAATTTTCTAAATTAGGATAGGCAGACCCGTTGGGGAGTGATGAGGGAGGAGTGCAGGTTATATTTCTGTGTGCCGCTATATCATACGATTTGTTGGTTGAAACCCATGGTCGTCTTTCAACGGAGACAGTTTTTCTATATGAACTTGAAGGATGGTTGGTGGAAGATTGACTGGGGAGGAGATGGGTCGGGGACGGTTGAGACAAGGAATTTGTAGGGCTCTGATGCATGGCAGCATCGGCATATGACCGACGTGGATATTTCTTCTCCGCATCCCGGTAAGAAATGTTTTGGTCAGACATAGTTATTTTGATGGAACGTTGTCGGGATTGCTCAGAGCAGGATTTATTAGTTGCAAAATGTTTGTTGGCACAGAAAAGGCAGATAGCTTGATCCTCAGAGATCTGGCAATCATCACCTGGATGAGGGCCAGCACATTTAAAACAGTTTGGCTTTGATCTGCATTGAGATTTAATATGTCCAAATCGGCAACAATTGAGGCATTGGATTGTTGGAAGAAGGTAAGTATTAACAGATAAAGAAGTTTCATACACATGCACATTCTCAGGAAGGGATTGACTCCTAAAAGTAAGAACTACTGTTTGGGTAGGAATCCACACTGGGGTGCGGTCTTCATAGATCTTCCTATTCATGCGTCGAGCTTTGACTATGGATCCACAAAAATCAGGGTAATCTAAGGCACTAATCAATTCCTCCATAGACATATCCACAGGGATATGGCGTACCACACCCATGCGAGTAATCATGAAGGAAGGGATAAAACAACGATATTTTTCTTTAACGGAAGGATTGTTTAAGAAAGAATTGGCAGAATCAATAGAAGAAAATTGAACAGAAATCTTATTCCTGCCTAACTGCTTAATGCCACCTTTGGATATTCCTTTAATCGCCAATTGGTGTAAATATTGACCGAATTTCAATAGTTTAATCGAAGGGGAGGATCTAAGACCAGGAGAAGGGTCAGCAGCAATAGTGGATGTTACGTGGACGATGAATGGTCCTTTATCAGAAGGTAGAAAACTTAGATTTTTAGGATCGAATTCAGGGACCGTATATATACTTTGAATGGAGGCAGATGGCTCAACAATGGCTTTTTTTGCCGTTGGGCCTGACTCCGTAGGGCCGGCAATAATTTCATTTCTACGTTTTCGCGCAGTTAAGGGCAAATCTATATCTGGCGGGTCTGGAGGGTCCGGCGGGACAACCTCCATAGTAGTTTTTAGAGGAAACAAATAAACAAAACACTTACTTAAATACACCAAGGACAAACACAGTTACATTAACAAACACTTATTTTAGGTAAACGCTTCAAAGGAGAAGAGAATTTGGAAAATTATACGAGATCACGTGTATCACTTACTCCACAACAAGCAGCTCAAAAACCGTATTCTATTATCGGACCACGACTTTTGACATCCATCATGCATGTTATGTCAATTGACAATTTGATTTTGATTCAAGAAGAGTATTAAAAATATTCTAAAGTGTTTAATTAATTTGTACATTGTTTTCCCAAATTATGTAACTTAAACATATTTCAGTGGTATCAGTATTCGATGTAACGTATTCAACTTCATACATATAATAACAGCCAACAGGCAAATGGATATATTTTTTGATTTACAATTTGGTTACAACATCGGGTTTGGTTACGACGTTAATTATCATCATTTCAGATAATGTGAAAGCACAAGGTAAGCCATATATTAAAAGGCCGTCGGAACAGTTTTGGTATTTAGAAAAATAAATACACCTGTGAAATTTATTGTGAAGGGAGGCAGTGTCTTAAATTAATGTGAATTATTTATTTCATGTAAAACTTACAGTTCATTATAAATCAGAATGACTGAATGCCAAGTTTTGGATCCTCGTTTCAATGAAAAGAAAATGGAAATTGTTAGAAATGATCACCAAAGACATTGGAAAGAATTTGTGTGTGGTGGTGGATCAGCATTTTGCAATATACTTATTAGCTATCCACTCAACAAACTCATATTTAGACAGGTTAGTATACATGATGCCTAAATAAATAGTATAATTTATATACTTTTAAATAATTAAATCTATTATTACAGATGATGCATGGAGTACAAACTACTTTTGCATTAAATCAACTTCAAAAAGAAGGCTTGGGATTTTTGTATCGTGGAATGTTGCCCCCATTGATGCAAAGATCTATGTCAATGTCTCTCATGTTTGGAGTTTATGATGGATGTCTGCATCCCCTGTTAAATTGTCATGTAAATAGTTATTTAGCTAAAATAATAGCAGGCGTAGTGGCGGGAAGTGTTGAAGCTACACTTATGCCATTTGAAAGGATTCAAACCTTACTTATTCATCCAAAATACCACGAAAAGTTTAAAAATACTGGACATGCTATGATTCATATTGGAAAGTTTTATGGAATCAAAGAATTTTACAGAGGTCTTGTTCCAATATTATTGAGAAATGGTCCCTCTAATGCAATATTTTTCATAGCAAGGGATGAAATTAAATATTATTTACCTCATCAAGAAAAAATATTCTACCAAAGCTTTCAAAATTTCTTAGCTGGAGCATCTATTGGAGCTATTCTTAGTACTTTGTATTATCCCTTAAATGTAATAAAAATATCTATGCAGTGTGAATTAGGAGGACCTCACCAATCAATGATTTATACTTTTAGACATATACTGGAAGAAAGAGAATACAAGTTTAGTAGATTTTACCATGGGTGTTGGTTAAATATATCAAGAGCTTTCATTAGTTGGGGAATAATTAATGCCTCATATGAAATATTTAGGAAATTCTTATAATTCTAGTCATATGTCAGTATTTATCTTGTTTGGTGGTTTTGTTGCAATTAAATAATTAAAATCTTGTATATTGGTTTATAAAAAATAAAAGGATATGTACATATAAATATGTATGGCAATAGAAGCTACTCCAAAATTGCAACTTTTTTTTTAAATTAAAATGTTGGTGCTGCTTACATATTTATTTTGATATGTTTGCACAGTTTAAGTATAAGTAGATAATGTTTTTGTTATAAAGGGCATTTATTTGTAAATAGATAGAAATCAAATATTTGTTTACTTCAATGTTTATTATCATCTTGATTTATAAAACACTCAACCTTATTGGTGATAATTTATGTAGGTATTCCAACTACTCTTCACATTAAGTTTTATAGGTAGGAACATAGTTCAAAATATAATGTGTCAGTCTTTGTATACCTATTAGTTTATAAAGTGTTATCTTAATAAATACAAGCCACTGTTTAAGGTTCTTTTTTTACTTATCAGATATCAGAGTCAGCCCAATAAGATTTCTTTAAAAAAATTGGCCTTGTTAGCTTCATTTACGTCTCGTGGAAAACGGGGCTTATAGTCCACCCCTTTTTTTATTTAAGTTATTGTTGTAAATCTAATCTAATTTCGACACACAGGATTAATAGAATGAGGACTCAAAGATTTTTGAAGAATGCCATTTATTAAAAACGCTGTATTCGACGCACAGAAAGGCGCTAAACTGAAGTTTCATTGAGTGTAGTTTAGTTTAGCGAAACACAGGTAATACAGAGCGTTAGTGACTTAGGTTATGAAACAAGTTATCTTCTTCAACATTTAACAGTTGTAAAGTACGGCTCCAAAACTTTAAAGCAAACTCCTTGTCGTCACATTGTTTCGATGTATTAGCCACGTGACAATCACTGAAAAGCAGGCATATTTTAAAACATAGGTATTAGCCAAATATCAAAATTAACCCCCATTCCTATCGAAAATTGCATGGCTAACGTTGCACCGACGACCACCCTGTATAGTGACCTACCCTTTTTATATAATGCACGTAGCCTTTTTAGCACAGATTACCTAATCTTATGTATAACCTGTATATTACTGTAAAGTTTCATCAAAATCCGTTTAGTAGTTTTTACGTGAAAGAGTAACAAACATCCATAAATCCATCCATACATACTCACAAACTTTCATGTTCATAATACCTATTAGTAGGATGTAAGAGAAGGGAGGCCTTAATGCCCATTGTTACTAGCCGATTAAAACTAAACCCACCAATAATATAGGCCAGTTTGTTCGGCGCAGTCTTCATCTACCGCGCAGTATATCGTTGTTTGAGCACCGCAGGGGGCTGACTTTAGGAATAGTCCCATAATGTTGTTGAAGGCCCAGGTAGCGCCGTACCAGGCCGTGTCGCTAAAATGTCGGCTGATGTCAGTGCGCACGATCCCGGGGTGAACGCAGTATGTCTTAACGTTGTCTATTCCATGTTTCTGTTGTAAAGTCATTTTTGTTAACAGGAGCTACATAATAATCGTGGGCGTTACGTAGTACCATGATAGTACCTATCAACCTACACCGCACGGGTTAAGAACTTGCTTATTTTTAACAAGCTTTTATTAAATTAGCTTCGGATATACAAAATCTATCCAATTTCCAATAATAAAAATACTATAAAAAATAAGGAATAATGTGATTAATCGCAATTAGCTTAATTTAACTTTACTTAGGTCCTTAGGTTAAAGCATGAAAATAAAAAAGGGGATCGCAAAAATATAGATTCTTTTGCCAAAGTATAATTAAAATTTAAACGGCTTCGTATTGTAAAATAAATGTGTATCTTATACTTACGAAATAAAAAAATGATTTCTTACCCCTAAATGCAAAGCCAGAGATTTTGAAAATAAAACATTAGCTGCTTTGCTTAGTGAATACGCTTTTAAGGGATCGTAAACACTTTTCTCAAAGTTTAAATCGTCGAGATCTATTTCGTATGCTGTGAAATAATGTTGTGTCTTAGTTAGTTGTAGTTAGGTTGTATCTATATTCACTAACAGAACATACTATATTAAGGGCCTTTACTCACATTTATGTAAATAAGATGAAAGCGTTACAATTCTGGATGGTGCTCTTTCAATGAGTTTTGGTAAAAGGAGCAAAGTTAATAAAGCATGGCCCAAATGGTTAGTTCCCATGTGTGTTTCAAATCCGTCAGTTGTTTTTCCTTCAGGAGACATCATTACGCCTGCATTGTTTATAAGTATGTTCACAGTCTTCTCTGAAGCTAAGACACGGGCAACAAACTTCCTAACGGAATTTAAACTTGAAAGATCCAATTCTTCTATGATTAATATGCCATTTGAGTCTCCGTTTTTTGCTTGATTTTGTATTTCCTTTTGGGCTTGTTCTGCTTTATCAAGATTCCGACAAGCCATTATAACTCTTGCTCCTGAAATTGTTGCAATTTTTTATGTTTATTACGCATTTTCTTCTGACCGTTTTCACCGATTATCTAAGATGCTGATAAAACTTAACTTTAATGGTACCATTCAGAAACGAAACAAAATCTATATAAGCAAAAGTAAGTAAGTATTCTAGTTTATCGAACTAACATTTTTAAGTAAGTACTTAAGAAGAATCTAGTAAGTATAAAAAAACGAACCCCTTTTATATAAATCCAATGCTGTTTCTTTTCCGATCCCCGTGTTGGAGCCTGTGATGATAGCTGTAGAACCAACTAGTTTTTTTTGGCTTTTACACCATCCACTAATGATGTCCATTCTGTTAGCTTATCTGTAGGTAATAAGCACAACTTTTTTTTAAAAAGTAAGTAATGATGGTAAGATACCTTCTATAGATATAGCTGGTATGGTAAGTAAGGTAAATAATTGTAGGCTTTTTTTTTAAGATAATAACAAAATCTGTAGATCAAGATTTTGTTATTAATTTCTTACCTAAGTGTCAACCTTAAAATCTCATAAAGATGTAAAAATAAAAAAGTCCTATATTCAGATAGCTATGTCACATAATGAGAATCGAATGTCTACTTTGTAGATGACCCAAACAAACATTAATATTTACAATCAAACAGGTTAATAACTAGCTACTAAGACAGGCTAATTCTGTCATGTTTTTCGAATTTAAGACAACCACAATACCAATTGATCTGCTGCTTAAAACTTTTAGTTCCATGATTCCTGAGCTTAATAGCTAGACTATGATAATCTCATATTTTTTTTCGACGAACTCAATTAGATAAAGAAACCCCAATTTCATTTGTGTGGACAGTTAAAATATTACATTACTTACCTGAATATATTTTTTAAAGAGCTCTGCGGTCTGTCCGACTAGTTCACCTTGACTTGAGCTATCTATTATTATGCGGTAGGCGAGCGACTGATGTTTGGTTGTACCTACTCAGTTAATTCTATTAGAATTCGATATCTGCCTCGAACAAATAGGTAGGCACAAACTAATTTAATAACTTTGTGTACCTAAGGTAGCTACGTTTCTTCACGCCTTAAACATATGATTGTATAAATGAATGTCTAAATATTAAGCTTTTTTTGTACAACAATAAACATAAATAACACAAAGAAACTGGGCTATTCTGCTCCAGTATCGTGACTGGCTGTTCAGACAGACAGTCCGCTAATTACACTTATTATTTAGGCGGACAATACCTACCTTCGTCATCAACCACAATTGCCTATAAATAAAAAAGCGGCAAATCGCAAGGACACACACATTGAGGGTTCCGTACAAACATGTAGGCATGCCAGAAATACCTACGTTTTTATATTTAAATTCTGTTTTTTGTTGTAACGTCAATTATGTTTTTTTTCAGATTTTTCCCATTATTTGTCCTATAACATTCCTTATTTAATGCAAAATTACCTATCATAGTTTCTAGGAAGTTCGATATCAATTTCCACTTGATACGTTCACGCGTGAAGGGTTGTGGCAGGCAGGCAGATGGACCATAAAGAAGGTGAAGGTATACCTTTTGTGGTACGGAGATCTAAAAATGGTTTAAAAGTGCCGCTTTAGGTAATAGGTAAGTATCTTTAAATTGGTCTTTAATTATCCTCTCCCCTCCAGTTTTCTTTTGACTCTAGTTCACGTCTGATCGAAAACTCATTTTAGTCTGATTATTACATTTACAAGGTGTTTTGGTGGCTATGGTTAAGCTAATTTATTTAGACAAATTTACAATGACGGTGCTCATGTTTTTTTATTGAGTATTATGACTACCTACCTTAATTTTCATTGCATTTTTCGTTATAGCCTTTTTTAAATAATTATTGCCGATTTTAAATATCCATTTGAATTTATAAGTTTAGATTTCATGGTTTTCCTTGTGTTTAATTTACCACGTTTGTTAGAAAGATTTGATCCTTATTGTTGACTCTATCGATCGATGTCATAAAAGTACAGGGTGTTATTTTTTCAGATTTTAGCCGGTTCGGTTCCCGGGTGTAGCAAGCTAATTTTCGAAAATCTGTGAATGCAGTTCTTTTTATTTTAAAAAATAAAGGAATGTTTCCTTTGAGCAAAATTGTCTATCTCCAATACTTACAGTACTTTCCCTCCAGGTGGCGTTCAAAAATTCCACCCTGTATAATAAAATGTATTATGAATAATTGTTAATAAATTTTATTTATTAATTCATTATATTAAATACTTATTACTTATTTGTATGTAACTTTACGTTACATTATAGGTACTTTACTTACTAGCGTTACGTGAACTTTCATATTTAAAACTAGCGACCCGCCTACGCTTCGCAATACTTGTTCCCGGCATGTTGTATTTTGGCTTACTTAAAAATACTTTTTCTAGATGTTCTTTATTTACAAATTTAAATGAAAAAATTACCTAAAAAATTGTAATCCCCTTTTCCTTAGCTCTAAGGCTTGCGTTGCCCCAAACACCCTGTAAGTAATATGCTCACAAACGATTTAATTAATTACCTAATTTTGACGAAATACCCAAAGCACGACCTCTCTTTTTCTTTTAATTCTCAATAAACAAGTAAGAACAAAAACTTGGAAAATTTAGCCTAACTCAAAAAAACAATAAAACCGCGAATTACACGTAGGTAGGTATAAATAAGATAAGAGCGAGATCAGCGATTTTGTTACGTGTGCTGTGGAAGTGAGACAGAGCTATTTGATTGTATTTGTGCCGGGTTGAGGTGGTGATGAGTGAGTCGTGTGAGAAAGTTATGCGAAGAAAGAAAGTTACTTACTTACTGTTTCGCTGCTTGATGGTGCGGTGTAATTTATTATTTAAGTTTCTATCTTTTTGATTAACAATATTTATAGGTGTCGGAATATAGACATAAAGAATTTGCTGTGTACTGATTTGGCATAATACTGGAATAAAAATGCCTCTATTTAGTGGACGTTGTTTAAGTGCCGTTAAACTTATTGGTAAGACGGCAGTTGTAACTGGTTCCAACACAGGTATAGGCAAAGAAACAGCCTTGGATTTTTATAAACGGGGTAAGTTTAACCAGGTGTAGTTATAACATGAACTACAGTACTAACTAAGAAGGTTGTTGTTAAATCCTAATAATGTTTACAACACCTACCTCTTACACATACCTACTTACTCATACCTAAATTTGGATAACTCTTAATTCTTAAACTTTTGTATCTAACTACCTATACAGGGGCCAAAGTTATTATGGCATGTCGAAGTACAGAAAGGGCTGAAAAAGCAAAAATAGAAATAGAAAAAGCTTGTGAAAGTCTACCTGACACTGGGAGCCTTGTTATCATTAAATGTGATCTGACATCATTAAAATCAGTGAGGGAATGTGCTCAGAAAATTATTGATACGGAACCACAAGTGAACATATTAGTAAACAATGCGGGTATCATGATGTGCCCAAAATCTGAAACTGAAGATGGGTTCGAAATGCAGTTTGGAACTAATCATTTGTCCCACTTCTTACTTACATTGCTCTTACTGCCCAGAATCAGAAATAGTACCCCTGCCCGTATTGTTACTGTCTCATCTAAGGCTCATATTGGTAAGAAATTGGTTTATTTTATTACTTTCTTTAACAAGGGCAATGATATAACTGGTAATAGTAAGTGTTTTTTTAAATAACAACTTTAATATTATAAATGTGAAACTGTCTGTCTGTATGTTCCACTTTCACGTCGAAATGACTGGACCGATTTCAATGAATTTTGGAATAGACATAGTTCAACAGCCTGGGAAGTAAATACTTATTCCGCGGGTATCGCGGACGAAGTCGCGGGTACCAACTATTAGATCATTGTGTTCTTTGATTTTAGGATATGAAGTAACATTTGATGATCCGAACTATAACAATAGACCCTACAGCCCAGGTGAAGCATATGGACAGAGTAAACTTGCTAATATACTATTCTCAAGGGAGTTAGCACAAAGACTAAAGGTGGGTTATACAATACACACTGTAATTAATAAAAAGGCAAGTTAAATAGATTTTTGGATATACAGGATAATCAAATAAATGGGGTGAACACCTATTCTTTGCATCCTGGTATGATAAAAACCGAACTTGGAAGACATTTGGACAAGTCATTATTCTGGGGGGCCCGAATATTATTAAGGATATTACTTACACCATTTATGAAATCAGTGGAATTAGGGGCACAAACTTCTATATATTGTGCTGTCGATGAGAAATCTGCAAATGAAACTGGACTCTATTACAGGTAAAACCCCTACCTTCTCTTATGGTGTATAAATATTCTTTTTTTATAACTTACAATCCCAAAAATTTCAGTGATTGTGAAGTTGCATCGCCACACCCAAGAGCAATGAATGATGAACTTGCAAAAAAACTTTGGAATCTTTCTAGTGAGCTTGTGCAACTTGGAGAATATAATGCTTTTACTGCTCAGGACCCAGGAGTAAAGAAATGAAAATTATAAAAGAGTAATTAATAAAATATTTAAACGAATCTATCTTAAGAAAGGATATACATAATTAAATAGGATTATTGTACAGTAATTCAATAATTTATTTACAGTTTTACAATACAAAATACTTTTAACAATTAAAGGAAATTAAAAGCAGTCTGTTTTTTTATTACTAAGAACAAATGTGACAAGAGAACTCTTTATCTGGTAAATGAACATGTTTTATATGGAAGCCCGGTATGCAATGTGAGTGGTATTTATTACAACATTTATGACATTCTAACAAATCTTCTGAGATGTTATCTAAACAAATATCACATATAGCTGTCTTTTTAGATATAACTTCATCACAGTCTAAAATTTCTGACACTGGTTCTGTGCATCCCTCACTATTCTTAAACTTAATTTCATTATTTTCTTCCAACTCATTCTCATCATCACTTTGGGAATCATCCTCACTTTGATCCTCAATCATTTCTATGGTTTCCTTCAGATTAATAGTTTCTTTTGAGCAATCAATATTTTCTTCTTCAAATGGAAATAATCCTAATTTGTGAAAAGCTTCAACTAGAACTTCTGGTTTTGTAAGATCATTAAAAATATTTTCAAACAATGAATTGAATGTTAGGTTTGTGAGAGGCGTTTGATAAGAGGTTCTGAGTCCTTTTCTCCAACTTGATTTGAATGGCTGGCACACACTAGCTTGGATGCGTGTGCTATTGGGGTATATAGCAATGAGATGTATTCCCAAGTTTTTGCATAGTTCTGATATACTCAATGTCACAGGAGTTTTACGGTCCACAAATAAAATAATGGGCAAATTAATACTTTTCATTACAAGATCTGGATACAGAATGTCTTTTATGTAAGAGTAAAATGAATCAATTGTTGTTTTTCCTTTACTACTGCAAGAAATTCCCCAACCAGTTGGCATAGTTTGAGCAGCTCTGTCTGGTAATTTTTCATTAGGATAAACTAACATAGGATTTGTCACCAATCCAGTGGCCGAAAATGAAAAAAGAACAGTAATGTTTTGGGAAGAATGTTGTGAAGCATCAGTAAAAATTTTGCCTGTATTTGAGCACAGTTTAAATTTTGTTTCATCAAGTTTAAATAACCTTTTGGGGTCTGTTAATACACAGAAAAGCTTTTCTTCAGACATAAATTGCCTGATGGAGCGATACCACACCTTTATTTCATCTTCAGTTATTGAAGCAGCAGAATTTAATGCCATCGAAATATGTGGATGTCTTCTTAGAAACGCTGAAAACCATCCATAATTTGGTAGATTGTTACGGAAAGGGGTTTTCCTAGGGTTTGCTAATAAAAATTTCTGGGCACTTATTTGGATATCTGCTTTCTTTCCAGGAAACCCTCTTCTAACTAAATCTATGATATAATCAGCAAGGTCTGTTTCTTCTGCTTCAGTTAAAAATGCACTAGGTCCAGATGTACACTTGGTATTTGGATGAGTTACTTTAAATTGAATACTGCTTCTAGGCACACCAAACCGTCGAGCGGCTTCCCGGATAGATCCTTGGTTACTTCTCACATATTTTACTGCTCTTCGCATTACATCTTCAGAATATTGCCGTTTCTTCATGGCGCTCTGAACTGTTTCTCCTTCATAAAATAAACGAAAAAGTTGTTTATGAGATCTAAACCCCTTCGGAGTGAGAAATTCCAATCTCAGATTGACTAGGAATGAGGGCGACACTTTAAAGAAACATACATGAATTTATAAACAAAACAGAAAAACTCATTGTTTTGCCTACTTGGTCTTCGTTCCAATTCACGTAAATAAGCGCTAGTTGCGCCGCCAATGCCTATTAATTTAATTATGGTCGCTCCGAATCACGCAAGCGTGCGCGTCTACATCATAAGAATTAAAACGTAGTGATTAAATCCTCTTTGATAAGAATAGAAGACCATTTCCCTATTCGACACGAAGTAAAAACTAGGAAAACTTCATATGGTTGACTCGTCATTTGATTGCGAGAAATTTGACGAGATACTGCGTTTTTTTACCACCAGGGTTGCCAGATGTAATTTTCAAATTTTCGCCACTTTCAATAATTTTTTTCGCCAAAATGATACGTTTTAGAAGAAAAATCGCCAATCTTGATTTAGAAAAAATATCAAAAGGTATATTCTTTTTTTATAGATATTCTTTCCTTGGTCATCAAGTAAAGAATATTTATATTGTATTTTGATGATTGTTTTTCCTTTTACCCATTTTTTAACCCATTTTCCCAAAACAATCCCAAATAAAGAAACATTTTTTTTATTTATTACCAAAAATTTCAACAAAAAAAAACGACTTTACGTAACTTTTTTTACTTGGAATTTGTGTTTTCAGCCTCAAATATAGACATAATTCATAATCGCCAAAAATTCGCTTGACCAATTTTTTTTCGCCAACTTTTTCGCCAAGGAATTTATATCGCCAAAATCTCGCCACGGTCATAATTTTTCGCCAAAATGGCGGGAAAAAACCCCAATCTGGCAACGCTGTTTACCACTCACTTGTCAAACCAAACGTCTCATTGATATTCAAGACTTGAAAAATGTTTTGACAGCATTTCGTAACGTGTGGAACTTCTTCGTACGAATCGGAACGGGGCCTACTTCAAATCAGTATTACCAACCAAAAAATATTTAAGACAATAAACATTAATACCCATTATATTTTGATAATCATGAAATACTTTTGAGCCAAAATTAAATACGCAAAGTTAAATTTAATTAGAGGTGTAAAAGTAACGAAATAAAGAGTACCCGTATGTATTCGTTACTCTAATTCTTAGTACTCGTTACTATCGTATCGTTACTCGTTACCTTTGATTCCGCATTAGAAAACATACTGATACGTAAGTAACGTGTGGCATACTGATACGTAAGTAACGTATCAGTATGTATGCGGATACCATTGTTCCCTCGTTAGAAAACATACAGATACGTTGGTAACGTATTAGTACCTATGCGGATGTGTATCGTAACGTTACATATCCGGCTGTGTAAGGGGCACTTTTTAATTTAACTTTACTGTAATTTAAACCAAATTTGTGTTATGTATAAGTTAATCTAGAATTTTCGGTAAAGGTAAGAACTACAAGTGAACTGTAGACGTTATCTACTATATTTAGAATTAACTATTTTCACATTTAGAAATTAGTTTAATAGGAAACCTTCATGGCATTCAAATATATTTATTGTCAATAAAATAAAAGTATAACAACATAAGTAATAACGTATCGTTTCCATCGATAAATCAACATAAAAATAGTTTGCATAGGAACAAATTAAACTTAAAAATTAAATAAAAATAAAGTTCTAACAAAACTAAAACATCACTAAGTTTTTTTTTTAGTTAAATAAGATACAACAATAAAATAAAACATATTTAAAAAAAAACTAAAACAATCAATATAGAAAATCTTTTTTCATAAAATGAGATTGTACCTAGAGTAGATACTAAAAATTTTATGGGCAAACGCTGGTATGCTATCAGCTCATCGCGCACGGTTGTACCAACCTATACGAAAGATGCGAGTAACAAAATACATTCGGGAGTAACGTTTCGTTACTCGGTACTAGAAGGCGCACCCGTTAATTAGTGAAGAATACATGCGGTTTGCCACAGCTTTAAATTTAATGTAACAGCGCGTGGACAACTCAGACATTACACATGTGGGCATTGTTCGTGTCAATCAGTATGCATCAAACATAACAAATAAGACAGCTGTCAGATCGATTTTGTTTTCAATCCAGCCAGTCCAGTCATAATTTCATTTGTAATTCAAAAACAGCAAACACACAACCAACACAAATCTCATTTAAAAAATCACAACGAAATACGCGTAGCTTGGATTGAGGATTATAGAGCTTCGGAAATTACAGATAAGTTGTGGTCTATAAACACAATATCAATGACGCAACCGCAAACCAATCAGATTTATTAATTATTATACTAAATAACCCAGGCCATATGGAGTTCGATAATATTGATAATACATGGCGTCGCCCATCTTCAATTAGGATGGATAAATCAAAATGCAATCAAATACCAAAGAAATCAACAGCAACAGTTGTAGTTTTGGGTCTAGCTATTTTGAGTTGCCTATTTGGTTATTGTACATTAAGTGAGACTCTTCCTTACGAGTCCAAAACTTTGAGACTTGTTATTGTGGTAAGTATTTATAAGTATGTACCTATATATGTAAATATGTTTGATGCATTATTATTTCAACTTATTTATTTGTTATTAGTTTTTTCGGCATGGAGCTAGAACACCCACAACAACATACAAGAGTGACCCCTTCAAAAATTATCAATGGCCTGATGGATTTGGTAGTCTTACCAATGTAAGCATAGTATTCATTTTATATTAACCATTAGTGTACTCATAAATGCATTTGCAAAAGCCCTAAATTCAAAATTAGTGTTAAATTTAATGATTTAAGGTTGGTAATCCTTGAGTTTGGGCAGCTATCTTACCTTTTTTATAATTAATTACTTTTCACCAATACTTGTATTGGCTAGGATTGCTAAATTACTTCCATTTTGTTGATCACCATAAAATTTATCTGAATCATCTGAAATTATTCCTTTCATCCTTATGGTAATAGTGTGCAATTAAGTTTTGTATGGTCTGCAAATTATACTGCTGTCTAGCAGATGTTTTAAGATTTTTATCTACTTAATTTTACCTCAATCTATCTCTACCTCAAGGCAAGGCCATGAGTTATGCTAATCTTGATCTGTACTAATCCAGAATCCAGGATAGTAAATTGGTAACAAATTAAAATGATGGTTATGTGGAAAAAGTTTTGACAAATCCTCATTATTTTGGAAATAAAGTTTAACACAAAAAAGTAATAATCATACAATTGATGATGGTAAATAAAACCGCATTTTTATATAGTCAAACTAGATCATGATCAAAATACATACAAGTCAAAAATAAATAATATCATAATGCGGATTCCCCCATATAACCTTGACATGTACCCCTTTCCGCCCTGGAATCATTTTACGCGCTATTTTTTTGAACTTGTGTCAAACAAACGTAATAACGAAACTAACAGGAAAAAATATTTTAGCACTTCTGTAAGGGAACAATTTTTGTTTAAAGTTGTGGCTACCTCTTCACGCCAACATTTTCTCACAGAAAGAAAGCAACTTCCTCCGAAGCAGCGCCGGTCTTTAATCGCACTATCGAAA
Source organism: Emmelina monodactyla (assembly GCA_916618145.1). Classification (NCBI taxonomy): domain Eukaryota; kingdom Metazoa; phylum Arthropoda; class Insecta; order Lepidoptera; family Pterophoridae; genus Emmelina; species Emmelina monodactyla. Next base: position 3,597,647 of record OU745304.1, on the reverse strand, counting down.
TGTTTTCGCGACTTAGTATACAGGGTGGTCCAACTAGCGACGTCAATTAATTATTTTTAGATTCCTCGCACCGCACCTCACACCATATTAATATGTAGGTTTAAGTCCTAAAATGGGTTTTATTTTTATCATACAGGTTGGCAAGGCACAAATGTTTGAGCTGGGGAAAAAATATAGGGCGTATTACGCCAACTTTTTTTCTGAGGAATACTTTGAGAAAGATGTTTACGTCCGCAGCAGTGATTCTTCACGTTGTTTGATGAGTGCCTACACATTTCTAGCGGGCCTGTACCCACCTACAGAAAGACAGATGTGGCATCCAGAAATTCCATGGCAACCAATTCCAGTTCATTCTTTGCCTCGTGAACTTGACAATGTAAGTCATTTTTTCGAGTGTGGGTACTTAACAATGATATTGTTTTTTTTTGGATCAACGACAAACATACCTAAAATACTGATTTTCAGATTGAGAGGTAGTCATATGCATGGTTAACGGATTTTTCTTTATTTTACGAGAATTTCGTTTCCATACTTTAGTTATTTTATTGCTTATTTTTTCTTTCCAGATAGTTGCTAGTACTAAATACTGCAAACTGTGGAAAGAAATGTACAATGAGTTATTGGAAGAAAAAAATAACGACCCCAATAACACAGATTTATTTGATTACCTGAGCAAATATACAAATCAAAGTTTGAGGAGTGTATTAAATGTGGATTTTCTTTACTCTACTTTGCTCTCCCAACAAGATGCTGGGTTGAAAATCCCAGAGTGGACAAAAAATGTATTTCCTACAAGAATGAGGACACCCTTTATGCTAAGTTTGGCATTACTTTCATACAATGAGACACTCCAGAAATTAAATGTTGGTATGTTTTTGTATGAATTATTTTATACTGATTGAAATTTTAGAAGAGTTCTATTGGCTTAAAATTCGGCTTCCAAGCTCAACTCCATCTAACATTTTGTGGATAATAACTGCCAGGTTTACATAGCTCAATTACCTTCATAATGAAAATTAGCACCATTAATATTACAGAATTGAGACCATGATATTATATTTATTTTTTATAGGCCCTCTTCTATCGGAAATACGGACGAAACTGAATGAATCGGTTAACCATGAAAATGTGGACAGGAATCTCTATATTTACTCTGGTCATGATGTTAACGTTGTCGGACTGTGGAGATCACTGGGAATGACTGAACTTTTAGAACCTGAATATGGAGCCAGCATTGTACTGGAGTTACACGAAGAAATCGAACACGAAACATTCTACGTTAAAGTATGATCACACTCAAATACAAACGTTCTTTTTTGTACCTATGAATGACATTGACAAATGTGTTTCTGTCTTAGGTTTTTTATAGGAACAATACAAAGATCGAAGTACCAACGGAGCTTACACTGCCGTTTTGTTCCAACCCGTGCACGTTCAATGAATTCACAGCACACATTGGCAAGCTGATACCCGAAAATTGGGAAAAGGAATGCAAAAACATCTAAGGAAAATTAACGAGAATTTTCGTCATTTTTCTGTTGAATAACTAATACTTACCTAATTTTAACCTTATGAAAAAACACAAATTGACTCACGGTAGGTATATGATAAGTACTCAAGATAATGTTTATTCTTGTTGTGATATTAGTTTTTTCTACCGTTAAAAAGTTGTTATAAAATGAATCTGCACAAACAATTTTATTATACATATTAATGATGCCGTTTGTCTGCTGTTAGACTACGTTAGGTGTAGAATAATGTATATTTTTCTTTTTATGAAGTTATCAAGTAGGTGATTGTTGTAAAGTGTTGTGCCAAATAAAATATTATGTAGGTAGTAGATCTTTGTCGTTCTAGTCATAAGTGGCAGCTCTAATTTTGTTTCTAATTCTATTCTGATTTTCTTTTCCGATGCTATCCGTTTTTGCGATGCTGATCAATAATATTTGAACCAATCATGAGACCAGACAAATCCCCCCCTCCCCACTTGCTGGATGGGTTAAACCATAAAAAGGACGCCAAATTAAGATTTGATAAATTGAAAAGGACCCATTTGCAATGAGGAGAATGCCATTACTTTTATTTATTTATTATTTTAAGTTTTATAAGCTAAGCTTTTACCCGCGCGGCTTCGCACGCCTTAAATTTGGAGTCAAACTGCTTTCCCTGTAATATGTTATTATACATATAAACCTTCCTCTTGAATCACTCTATCTATTAAAAAAAACCGCTTCAAAATCCGCTGCGTAGTTTTAAAGATTTAAGTATACAAAGGGACATAGGGACATAGGGACAGAAAAAGCGACTTTGTTTTATACTATGTAGTGAAGTTCCAAATAATTCACATACCATTTATTTACAAAAAATGAGGTAAAAACACATGCAACCTATTTAAAAAAATATACATATTTTGATTTTTTGTACTTACCGATGTTTATTTTAAATTTAGTTTTTGATGAACCTTTTACCACTTGGAGTGCAAGCAAGCATCAGCACGTAGGTGCCTGGTACGTGCAATAAAGCAAACAATTTTACCCATACAGACGCTAAGTACCTATTCAAAAAGCTTATAATAAATATACTTAAGAAAAAAAGGAATTTCAAAGTCAATGTTCGAATTTTTCTAATCTCAAGTTAGGTTTTATAATTCATTAAGTTTTAAGGTTTTTTTAAACAAAGAATAGTAAATTTAAAAGTTAATATGAAGTTTAATGTGTTTATTTTTTTATTAAAGTATTTTAATCAATAAATGTTGTAATTATCTAAATCTACGCGTTTCATTGCTACCTCTCCAAAACTAAATCATCAAAATCCCTATACATAATTCAATTATTGTAATTATTCCACACTAGCGACTTGTATTTATACTATGTAATGATGATTAAGTAAAGCGCGTCTTGTCTCTGGCAATTCTATATGGCAGCTTTTGTAACTGACACGAGACAAAACCTACTCTTTAGCTAATAGTGAGCCCGCTAAGTCGAGCAAAAAAAGCGGCACACTACTATTCAGGCCTATTCCACTTTGAGTTTTGTGCTAGTTACTTCACTACTGTTAATAAGGAACTACAATCAAATAGGTACAAATTTATTAAGTAAAATATAGTAAAAACAAAAATCTTGCTCGACCCTGACGCACTGGCGTCTATATGTGCCGTTTTTGTACTATTTAAAAAAAAATCAACTTATGTAATACTATAAATAAAACAAATGTTTTTCATTATGTTTTCATAATTAAAAATGTTATACAAAATAGGTGGGTTATACATGGACGGCACAAATTTATCCTAGCTTATCATGTAAATTATGATTAAAGTAGATAAGATAAAACCTTAAATATACCTACAAACGTAAACCTAATACATCCTACTAATATTATAAACGTGAAAGTTTGTGAGTATGTATAGATGTTTGTTACTCTTTCACATAAAAACTACTGGACGGATTTTGATGAAACTTTACAGTAATATAGGTTATACATCAGAATAACAAAAAAGGGTACTTTTTACCGCGGGAAAACTTTTTATTCCCACGGGAAACCGACTTTCACGCGGACGGAGTCGCGGGCGGCCACTAGTAAGAACATAAATCACCCTTATAACCGATTTTTGATTAATATGTACATTAATGGAGTCAAGCCTTGACTGTCAAGGTAGCTTAAAATTTATATTTTTTATTTATTTGTAATGTTTGTTCTTTTTATGTATAAGTAACTTAACAAGTTCATTTTTGTTTGCTAATTGGTTTTGTAAAAAAAAACACTGGTCCAATTCATACAAACTATGACCCCGATTATGAAAAACTTTATCAAATTAAAATATTGCAGTCACTTTCCCATAATACTTACTATAAAACAGAGACAGCAAAATTTGTCTATTCTCATCTTGCTTGCGCTGTGTCAAAACGCTCGCTTATGTAGTCTATACCATGGTCTATACTAATACTAATATTATAAAGAGGAAAGATTTGATTTTTTGTTTGTTTGTTTGAAATGAATAGGCTCCGAAACTACTGAACCGATTTAAAAAAATCTTTCACCATTCGAAAGCTTCATTATTCACGAGTAACATAGGCTATATTTTATTTTGGAAAAAATAGGGTTCCGTAAGATACCTATTGCCACGGGAAAAACCATTTAGTTGCGGGTGAAACCGCAGGGCGGAAAGCTAGTTACCAATAAAAGGATAACCCGTCGTCTCTGTCATACTATTGCTGAGAAAGTGATAGCAATATTTAGTGTTTAAATAAATTAAAGTCTTTTAGAAAGTTTTTAAGTGAGCCAAAATTCAGTGTTTCGGGAACAAGTCGCTCATAATTACACTATTGCGAAGCGTGGGCGGGTCGCTAGTATAAGAATATATGGAAACATTAGTGAACTTAATATTTAAGTTTAAATAATTATAAGTTTAATTTTAATGAATTGTTTTTGAATCGCGGCATATTTTTGATGATAGATTTTTAGAAATTAAAGTTATTTAGTGACGGTTTTATGCTTGAATGTAATAACAACAGTGATAAAATTAATTATTAAGCTTAAAACTTTAACTTAATTACATTAACTCCTAGAAATATTTCTTTAACAAAATTAGTTGAAATAAACTAAATATAACTTAATTTAATGACTTAATAATAAAGGCAAAATGTAGGTGTAAAGACCTCTAGTTTTATATATTTCATTTACAATTGAAATAGTACAACTACATTATTGACTAAAAACACAACACAGTTTACGTCTTGGCCCCATTAACTATGTCACTACAAATGCATGATTTCATATCATATTTTATTGTTATCTACTATCTCCATAGTCTGATTACCTAGTTGCCACAACATGTAAGTACATTGCGTTCTTTGTAAGCCCTTACTGCAGTGTAAACTATAACAGCAATCCATGTAGCAACACACAGCCAGCATCCAATTAGTGCCAGTTGTAAAGACAAACCAGTATTAATAAAGTCTCCTCGCCTACTATTTGGTGCATCCTTAGCCAAATAATCCATGAAGTCAAAAATAGCTTGGCAATTTAGACGAAATTGTATAGCTGTTGTTTGGTCTCCACTTGAACGCAGTTCCTGTTACACAAAATTTGAACATCATTAATTTGTCAACTGTCCATATTGGGCCAACTGTTGGAGCTATGTGGAGTGCTGTTTACACATTAGCCCTTCAAGATGGACATGGTAAGTTTCGTCTCCGCAACATTCGTAAATTGTTATGGTCAGAAAATATTGTCAGGAAAGCAATAGGAACTACAAAATAATTGCCAATAACATTTGAAAAAATTAAAGAAATATAACAAATAATTGTAAGTAATTCCAACCAATATTGGTCCAATGTGTAAACGCTGTTTGCGGGGCAAGTAAAGATCCTTTGATTTGTGAACAATAAACATACCTTGACTAATTGGGTCCTGTACTGTGTGCAGGTTTTAATGAATCCATCTGTAATTATTGACGCTAACACCAGATTGTATATAAGGAACAGGCCAGCAAAACATGAAGATGGAATCCAGCAATAGATTACAGAATCATTTTTATGCGCCACTCTGGATCGAGAAGTCACTACTATAGACTCTCCTTCTCTAAAAAATAAAATACAATTAATTAATTAAAAAGTATTTGGCAAATTTAACAAAAAACATTACATTCATCTATTTACATTTCCTCCATTGCTGCTGTTTTTTCATCTTCATACTGACCAATATTATTGATACACACTCTATACATATGGAATAGAAGCATTACTAGTGAATATGCCAACATAGGCAGAGGTGCAAATATTGCATAGTAACAGTAAGCATTATGTCCCCCATTGAAGTACTGATGAGTGCTAACTCCATACAATATACAGCCACAATTGGTGTTCTCTAGCCAACTACCAGGGCAAACATCTAGTGTAGCGCGCCAATGATTATACGGGATAGCTAAACTTATTACTGTCACACTGAACAACAATGTTAATAATCCGTAGCACCAGCATAGTTTTCTCTCCGTTTGGTATTGATTCATGGTTAACAGCATCAAAATTAAAATGCGCTAGGGTATTGTGCGTTGCTTTGCAAGGGACTTTGTGTTTTTAAGAACAAAAAAAAACTTCTGCTATGTTGTATAAAAAAAAGATTTCTGAATTAGACTAATGGTTTATAACTTATAGTTTAAATTTAATTTGAAAAAACAATATTCAAGTTAATCTGAATAATTTAACCAAAACAAACAAGCCCAGATCGAGCCCAACAACACGGTGTGTCAGCAGGTGGCAGGTGTGTAGGTGTGTCACTCATGTGTCAACTGTCAGTTGTAACCAACCCTACACTGACCATACTCATGGTGGACTTCCATCTTAGAGACTTCCACGAGTATAAACAATCACAAAAAGCGAATCTTTACAAAAACTTATTGTTAACCTTTCAACACCACAGCAAACAAATTTTCATTTCATACTTGCTAATATGTGAAATGTAAAAATGTGTAGGTCTGACAGTCTGTATGTTCCGCTTTCACGTAAAAACGGCTGAACCAATTGTCATGAATTTTGGAATGGAGATAGTTAGATACCAAAGGAAGAAAAAAGAAAACATTTTACTGCGGGAAAAAGCCTCATACCCACGGGAAAAGCCATTTAGCTACGGAAGAAACCGCAGGGTGGAAAGCTAGTAAATAATATTTGAGGGGATAATTTATTTAAAATATACATTTTACTTGTAACAATACAAGTTTTAATCATTTTTTTAGTTTAGTTAGATAATTAAAAACCAGGTAGTGAAGAATGTATGCACCCAAACTTATAGATAGCGCTCATCGTTGAGTTTCTAAAAAACAATTCTTTAGCGATACTATGTAAGTAAGAAACTCTATGTTTTCCGAGGAATGGTTCTTCTTTTTATTTAGTTATGACAATACTATGCATCCGTTGTTTTCAAGTTTTTTTTTACGATATCTGTTCTATTTATTTACATTACATCTGTACATCTCTTGGGTTTGGTTGGTTAGCGTTAAAACTTATGTATCTCTTCTTAGTCTGTGAAACTTGTGTATAGGACAATATTTGTATTTGGTGCATTAGTGTTATGTTAGATCAGCTTATTTAAGTTATCGGGTGACTTTGTGTGACTGTGATTAAATAAAAATGGTGTTATCATTAAAATTGTTGCTATACATTAGCATTATTAGTAGCGTCAGTGCTCATGACCAAGAAGTTACAAAGGAAGAAGACGTTGGTGTCAAATATGCTAACAGGTGCGAAGTTTGCAAAATATTAGCTACTGAGTTACAGGGCCGGCTTGAAGAAACCGGCAAAATACATGATGTAATTGAAATAGGATATTCCGTCGATGATGTGCAACCTAAAAAGAAAACAAAATATGAGAAATCTGAGTTACGTCTGATAGAATCATTAGAAGGTGTGTGTGAGAAAATTTTAGAGTACAATATTCATAAAGAAAGGCAAGATAGCACTCGATTTGCAAAAGGAATGAGCCAGACCTTTAAAACGCTTCATGGGCTAGTAGACAAGGGTGTGAAAGTTGATCTAGGAATTCCTTTGGAACTGTGGGATAAACCGTCAGCTGAAATTACTCATCTCAAAACACAGTGTGAGAGCTTACTTGAAGAAAATGAAGAGGCTGTAGAAGACTGGTATTGGGACTATCAGGGTGTCACTGATCTAAAAAAACATTTGTGCACCAAACATGCCCTTCATGGAAATGATGACTCATGTTTGTACGAAAAACTAGAGGTGAAAGGAGAAAAGTCGGAACTGTAGAAACAGTTTTTTTGTTTATGTTATAAATACTGCTTTAGATGCTGTTTTTTGAGGTGAAATGTAAAAGGAACATGCAGAATTAACAACATACATTTAAATCTCTGCCATAATCTACAATATTAAAGTTCATCAATCCTGCAATCCTCTATTTAAGTTTGCACCAATGGAACTGCAGTCTTAATGATGGCATAAGTACCTCAGTTTTAAGTAAAGTTTGTGATTTATGATTAAACCAGACTGTTAAAGATTTTATAGCATTTAAGGTATATAATTAATAAAGTTTATTTATAATAAATAATAATAATAATAAAGTTTATTTGTCCAAAAGAAATTTTTACAGCTTTTTTGTTACATTCTGTCCCCAAACTAAGCGAGTCGCTTGTATCATGGGGAACGGTTGGCGCGACATACATAAAAAACATAACTGTACCTATTGTTCAAAAAAAAAAAAATCTAATTTAACAAATAGAAATTATGTAAAAATAAAATAAAATAAGAAGACATAGTTGCGTGTGTATGGGTGGGTGTATGTGTGTGTGTGTGTGTAGGTGAATGTGTGTGTGTTTGCGTGTATGTATATGCATATTTATGTGTGGGTAAGTATAGATAAAACATGTTATGTAAGTGTTAGTAATAAAGATTCTGTTGAGTAATAATTTAAACCTAGTAACCACTTTTTGACTGTTCGGTTTGCATGTTTCTTATTTAGGTGCTTAAGCGGGCAGTGTTTATTAACTTTATTGTAAATATATTTATGGAGAAATGCAGACTGACGTTTGGCAAAAGTGGTTCTGACTTTTGAGATAGGAACTTCAAAAACTCTTTTTAATGTAAGGTTTTGAAAGTCAGTACGCGAAAGGGTTTTAGAGTGAGTTTTGTTTGTAGCCGATAGGATGTATAACTGTCGGACTGTTAGCAGATTTGCTTCTTTGTAAAGGGACTCCGTGGGAAATAAGAAGGGTTTTCTTAGCATCACCTTGATTACCGCCCTTTGAGCCCTCTCCAGCATTAACATGTACGTTTTTGCTGCACCTCCCCACACGCCGATGCAGTACTGTACTATGCTTTGACAAATTGCAAAGTAGACCACAGATAACGTCTTTTTGTCAGCAGAGTTACGAATCAGTTTCATCGTGTAAATAAGCTTCCGAACTCGTTTTTTTAAGGTATATTTTGTATCTGTCATTAGTTTTAGTACCCACAAAGGGTGGCAATAACGATTATTTATACTAGGTATTACAAATAATCATGTGAAAACATAAGAACTCAATTATGTTACTATACTTGTCATTTCACTTAAACAGACCATGCTGAACTCCAAAGTAAGCTAGTAAAAAATATATTCTATAATGAACATTTAAGATAATTATTCCTAATTAGGAATTGTCTTGCATTATAAATTTTATGTTATTGCTAAGTCATACACATTAAATCAAATAAATTAAACATTTTTATACCTACATTGTTTTGTTTATAAGTTTTAGTTTGACAGACATCTGTTTTTGTCTTACTGCTGGGAAAGGGGCTAGTGACTGAGTATTTAACCATATTTTTTGGCTAAATCCTCGAAAGTAAAGTTCACTGACTTGGAGGTGATTTATTACCAATAGTTCCGTAGGCGCAAATTTACGCAAATCGGAACGCCTCTGCTTACTTGGGCCCAGTAAACAAATGAAACGTCACTGTCATTCCAATACCTACCAATTTATTTACTTTAGGTTAGTATTTTAGGGACTTCCGGTTTGCGCGCGGGAAAATTGGAAGTGAAAAATTTTTTCGTGAACTTAAAAATTCATTTAATTCTTTCAATTTTGTTAAATAGTGTACATTTTGTATATATATTTAATAACTATCGTATAGAAGCTTAATTTTTATTAAAATGACGTCTCGGGCGAAACGCAAGAAAAAGAAGGAGGAGGCAGTAATATCAGGGGAAGACTCGCTGCTTTCGGACTCCGACTCCATGCACAGTGACTGCAATTCAGCTAAGTCCGATCCATATAAAACTTATTTCGTTCCCGATTATACACGTCGGTATCCTGAGGATTCTTCAGCTACAGATTTCGTTGTCTTCTTGGAATCAAACGATGAGTCCAAACCTATTTCAACAAGAGATATGATTTCTTTATCATCAACATTAAAGAAATATATAAAAGGCATAAAATATATGCAAAATCTTAATAAATACAAAGTTACAGTTCATTTTGACCGTGCAAATTTGGCAAATAGTTTTCTTAACAATAAGACTTTGTTATCAGAATATAAACTCAAAGCAACTATTCCTGCAAAAACTACTGAAATTACTGGTGTTATTACTAATGTGCCCATTAAATGGTCCAATCAAAAAATTTTTGGAGTGATTAATAGTAATAAAAAAATTATTTCTGTTCGGAGAATTCAAAGGAAGGTTAAAAATGAACAAAACTTTGAATTACAACCGACTAAAACAGTAATCATAACTTTTGCTGCCATTTATCTTCCTGATCATATTGATTTACAAGGCTGGAGGTTTCCAGTTAAGATGTACATTCCACCTGTAAAACAATGCTTTAAATGCCTACGGTATGGACATTTGGCTAAGTACTGTAAAAATAATGTTAGATGTTCAATATGTGGAGATGCACATTCTTTTAAAGAATGTACAGTACCTAGGGAAAAGGCTACATGCTGTCACTGTAGAGGAAATCACATTAGTATATCTGCTGAGTGTCCTATTAAAAAGAAAAAAATTAATGATATTAAAATTGGTTTATCCTCTTTGTCTTATGCTTCAGTTGCAAATACAGAGAGTTTTCCAGCCTTAGGACAAAAGTTTGACCTGCTCAGTCACTTGAAAAAAGATAATAAATCTTTGAATTTATTGGTTGAGGCTATTGTTAAAATAATTACATTAAATAAAACAAAGGAAACTTCCATCAGTACTAAAAATATTTTACAAATATTAAGTGATATTTATGAAAAGTCATCTGCTAATAATCCATCCTAATGGCTCATTTAAAAATAGTTCAGTGGAATGCTCAAAGCATTAAAAGTAATAAATCTGAATTTACATATTTTCTTTATAGTAATGATGTTGATATCGCTTTAATAAGTGAAACTTGGCTTAGACCACATCATACCTTTAACATAAAGGGATACACAATAGTTAGAAATGACACTGGTAATACACATAATGGAGTTGCAATAATAATTCATAACAAATTACAATTCTTAAAAATTGATACTTATTTTGATGATTCCTTACAAAATGTTGCTGTACAGATAAAAATAGGTGGTAAATATATTTCATTTGTTAGTGTTTATTGTCCTTCTAGGTGTCATTATTCAAAATTAAAATTTTCAAAATTAATTGATAGTCTTCCAACTCCAGTCTTTATTGCTGGAGATTTCAATGCATACCATACTTCTTGGGGTTGTCAAAAAGTGGATAAAAGAGGTGAAGAAGTACTAGATTCTTTTGATGAAAATAACCTTGTTCTGTTAAATTCAGGAGAAGTCACGACTGTAGGAACTTCGTCCTGGAGACCAAATGGCTTAGATCTTTCTTTGGTTAGTCCAGCTTTATCATGGGATTGTGAATGGTCTGTTCATGATGATTCCTTTGGAAGTTATCATTTGCCTACAATTACTAAACTTCTGTTGTCTCAAACTCCAGTTATATCTTCAGAACATTGTGTTCACTCTCAAAATGTCAGTAAGAAATTAAACTTGAATTTAGTTAATTGGGATTTGTATGTAAATATTGTTAATACTTCGTTGAATAGTTTTATGATTAATTCTGAATGTTCACTAGAAAGTTATTTGCAGTTTTGTGATATTTTATTGGCATCAGTTGAAAAATCTATGTCACAACAAAAAACGAAAACAAAGTCTTGTTGTCAATGTCAAAATCTTTGTCATTTATGCTCACGTTCCGTTTCAGGTTTTAGGGCAAAAAGGGCAAGACATTCCGTTCCTTGGTGGAATAGCAAATGTGCAGATGCTGTTAAAAAATGTAAAGATGCTTTTGTTGCTTTCAAAAATGATCCTTCTGTAGAAAAATATTTGCTTTTTAAAAAAAATCAGGCTTCTAAGAAATTGACTATAAACTTTGAAAAACAGAAATCTTGGCAAGATTATTGCAATTCTATAAATCGTCTTACTCCAATTTCTCATGTCTGGAATAAAATACGCAGATTTAACAAAACTTTTGTTTCTAGAAGTGAAAATGATCATTGGGTAAATAGTTTTTTAAAAAAATACACTCCAGACTATGTCTCGAAACCTTTTACTTTTGTAGATAACAAATTTCATAGACAAAATCTTTCGTTGCTTGATCCGTTCACAATTTCTGAACTTACTGCTGCCATAAAATCAAGAAAAGATACAACTTGTGGTTTAGATGGTATTTCCTATAAAATGTTTCGTCTTCTCAGTCATAAAAATCTATGTAAATTCTTGATAATTTTAAATATTTTGTTTGAAAATGACTTAATACCAAATCAATGGAAAACTGATTGTCTGGTCCCTGTACTGAAGCCAGGGAAGGATCTTGATAGTCCAGATTCTTATCGACCTATAGCGTTGTCCTCTTGTGTTGGTAAAATTTTTGAGCAGCTGCTCAAACAACGTCTGGAATATTACATCGAATCAAATTGTATTCTTCCTAGTAATCAGTTTGGTTTTCGGCGTGGACGCTCGGCTAGGGAAAGCATTGCACATTTGTTATTAGATGCAAATAAATCCATAAAGGAACGGAATTATCTTGCTTGTAATTTTTTCGATGTAACAGGAGCCTTTAACAATGTAGGTTTAGAAACGCTTGCTAATATCTTGCTATCACTCAGAATTCCAAAAAAAATGGTTCTTTGGATATATAACTTTCTAAATGAAAGAATGGTCTATGTTAAATTGGGTAACAACTTTTATGGTCCACGTAATTCCTATAAAGGCGTCAATCAAGGCGGCATCTTGAGCCCTCTACTGTATATAATTTATATTCATAAATTGAATGAGATATTAGGCGCAAATGTTTCTAATCTGCAGTTTGCTGATGATCTTGTTGTTTATTGTTCTGGCAAAAAACTTAAAGATGTGCAAACGAATTTAAATAATGCCTGTAAAAGGCTTGAAGTCTATTTTTCTTTCTTAGGTTTAACTGTAAATACAGAAAAGAGTAAATCTCTTGTTTTCTCTAGAGATAAAGATTGTAAATTAGAATGTGTATATAATGGTAACCTTATTCCTAACTGTACAGAAATAAAATTCTTAGGTGTAGTATTTCAACAAAATTTAAGTTTTAAAAAATATGTGCAAATATTGATAGATAGAGCTGTAAAAGCTACAAATATTTTAAAATGCCTTACTGGTTGTCGTTTTGGTGCAGATCCTAAAATATTATTGATGCTGTTTAAATCATTAGTTAGAAGTCACTTTGAATATGCTTTTTTTTGCTTTGCTTCTGACAATAATTTTATAAATAAAATAGATAAAGTACAAAATAAAAATCTCAGGATAATTCTAGGAGCCATGAGTACTTCTCCGATTAATTCAATGCAAGTTGAAACTAACACTTGTCCCATTAAATTTAGGTTTGATTATTTGAAAAGAAGGTTCATAATTGATTTGATGAAAACTTCTAATAATGCGTTGTACAAAAAGATTTTGATATCTAATTACTCTTATTTATGTAAAAATTTTGATTTCATTAATTATTTGAAAAATGAAAATATTGCTCAGTATGATATTTTACCTTGTTATATTGGAACATATGAAGGTAAGTTTTTTAAATTTGATGTCATTATAGACACAAATTTAAAAAATAAATATGAAGTATATGAAAAGTTATCATACTATGATAATTACCGTCAAATTTACACAGATGCTTCAAAAACATCTCAGTCTGTGTCGATAGCGGCTTATGATATTATTTTGAAAATTGCACATGGTTATAAGCTGTCCAATATTTGCAGTATTTTTACGGCAGAAGCTGCTGCTATTCTGTTTGCTTTAGATTTGATTAGTTCTGTAGATTCTTCTGGTAAATGGATTATTATTTCTGATAGTATGAGTGTTCTTCAAGCTATTAATAATCCTCGTCTTTCTAGTAAAATTCATCCTTTTATATATGAGATCCGGGAAAAGATTTATAAATTATCATTGAAACATAAAGAAATTGTCATTTTCTGGACACCAGCACACATTGGTGTTAGTGGTAATGAATTAGCTGATACATTAGCTAGTATCATTACAAATACTGATAACAACATTTGCAAATTAAAAAACATAGCAATTCCCATTTCAGAGTTTCTTCCTGAAATAAAAAATCAAATGATTAATAATTGGTTTCAATTTTGGCAAGATTCTCTTAAAGAAAAGGGCAAGTGGTATTCCGTATGTAATCAAAAAATTTCGTCTCCTTGGTTTACCAAGGGCTCTTTCAAAAATAGAAATTTTTATACAACAATTTGTCGTCTTCGTATAGGTCATGCTGCTTTTAATGAACACTTATATCGCATGAATATGATAACTTCCCCTTGTTGTTCATATTGTAATGAGTCAGTACAGTCATTGGATCATATATTTTTTGAATGTCCTCAATTTCATATTGACAGGTTAATTTTCATTGATGAGCTATTAGAAATTTATAAAACATTAGAAAATATCCCGCGTAATACTCAAGAACTTTTAAAAACAACTGAATGCTACTTACCTATGTATAAATTCATAAAATTTACAGTGTGTAATATCTGATGAAAATGTTTATGTATACTCATAACAAATATATATTAGCATTTTATTATTAAAGACATGGACTTGGTCCTTATTATGTTTGTTTATGAGGAAATAAAATATCGTCAATGTTACTTCTTATTGAAAACTAAACAAAGCTAAGTCAACAAGAAAGAAGAAAACCAAATTATTGATGACATGGCTGTATGGGCATAGTCTCTTTGCCTTTCCGCATGACGGAAGAATCTAACAAAAAAAAAAAAAAATTAGTATTTTAGGAAACACACAAACAACCACAGTTGTCTTAAAAATCCCATTAATTAATTAATATCACAAAAACTATGAAATTAAATGAAAAAACTAAATTGATCGGAGAAAATGTTATTCTTACACCATACTGTGAACAACATGTACTAAGGTAAATACATAATTAGGAGGCCTGTCATTATTTCAATGTTCATAGTAAATTACAAGACAACATTTGCAGATATCATGAATGGATGAAATCTGAAGAATTACAAAAACTAACAGGCTCTGAACCATTAACACTTGAACAGGAATATGAAATGCAAAAATCTTGGAGAGAAGACGACGATAGTAAGTTACCTACTGTTTTGAATTATTTCCCTTTGTTTATTAAAGTACCTATAATCATTTGGTGTATATCTTCTGATGTTACCAAACATAATAAGTGAGATGAATCTCTTATTCACCTTATTGATGTTTTTTTAGAGTGTACCTTTATTATCCTCGATAAGAAGAAATTTGAAGAAACTGAAGATGAAATTGGTATGTAGCATTCACATTATGATAGTAGTAGAATGTGCAAAATTATTTACTGTTGCCAGTTTGATATCAAAGATTATTTTATGTGTGTATGTTTGCAGGTGCCATGATTGGTGATACAAATATTTTTTTATTAGATAAAGATAATTTATCAGGAGAGATTGAAATAATGATAGCTGAACCATTTGCTAGAGGCAAGAAGCTTGGATGGGAAGCTGTAATACTGATGTTATTATATGGAGTTCAGTACCTAAACATCAAGTCATTTGAAGCTAAAATTGCTATGATAAACCACATTTGCATCAGGATGTTTAGAAAATTAAAATTTATTGAGAGTTCACAAAGTGACGTGTTTCAAGAAGTCACTTTTGTAAAAGATGTTGATAATGAATGGCAGAAATGGTTAGAAAAGCAATATAATTTTAAAATTATACAAGAAGAATAATAATAAGTATATGTTTTTGGGTTTTTATAATATACAAATATAAAATAGAGTGTAAATCTAATTTTTTAAACAATTTTGGTTTTGTCCTACACTAATTAGAATCAGTAAAGATTCTAAGTGATCAACGGATTAAGTTGAAATGACCGTTGATTGTTATATTTTTCAAAACCTTTATAAAACAAATCTACAAATTAAAAAACTATACTAAAAATACTTTAAAACATGAGCGTACCTACTATTTACGAGCATTTTCTCTGATTAATATAAAAGTCGAAAACTCGACTGCTACATTGTAAAATAGATAGCGTTTGTTAGAAGGAATGCTTCCTAGAGGTGTCAAAATGATCATTGTTTTTTCGGATGTGTTTTATATATTTTTTTATTTTTATTTCAATTTCGTACATAATTTTTTTAATGTGTGTCTGAATTCCGAAGGATGCTATGTCACCGCACCGCTAGAAACTATGACACGTACTTCCACTCAGAGAAGGGAGAGAATGAGTAAGGTGGGGTAATCTAGCCGAAAGCACTATACATTCAAGAAATCATTCCTTGATGCCCGTAGCACACCTCCGCCGCGAAACCGTAACAGAGGAACCGCAAAATAATTCCGCCATGTGTTGTCCGTAGTAGGTGAAGCGGAACACTAGCGAAACTGCCTATTCTAACCTTAGATTCTAACGCATAGATCCTACTAATATTATAAATGTGAAAGTTTGTGAGGATGTATGGATGTTTGTTACTCTTTCACGTAAAAACTACTGGACGGATTTGAAAAAAACTTTACAGTAATATAGGTTATACATCAGAATAACACATAGGGTACTTTTTACCGCGGGAAAACATCTCATTCCCACGGGAAACCGACTTCCTCGCGAACGGAGTCGCGGGCGGCCACTAGTTCAACTATAATTCTCTCTCTTTCCCCACGCGGTTCCGTCGATCTGCTCCGACGCCAGCCACGTCTCTGCGCTCCTGCCGCTAAGCAAGCTACTCTAGATTGCGGCGGAATACTTCCAGCGGTTCCGTGACCTAAGTTTCGCAGCGGAGGTGTGCTACGGGCATGAATGATCATTCCTTCAGACATCTTACCTGCATTCTCAGTACGTCGCTATTCATCATACTCAAAGTCCCACAACGTCGCTTCTACTTATGGTACAGCCGCGGTCAGTCTTTTTACAAAGCTTAAAAAAAAATAAGTATTTTATTTATTTTTTAACTTTAACTATTGGGAAAATTACTATGAAATCAAATATTGCGTTACTTTCCGGGCGAGATAAACAGACATGAGTTACTCCCACAAATGCATACAACTACGAGTACCTATGTGAATCTGCAGGAATCAACAGTGATCGCCGTACATTTACCATCGCCAACAATTTTCGATCGTAATTGATACACTGATATTTTTATTATATTCGTATGTTCAATTACTACAATTCAAATAATAAGTAATAAAAATTGCGTTAATATTTCTTTTTTGATTTTATTATGTGCTAAAAATTCTGCTATGAACTGTACCATTTCTAACCTAAAACGCGGCGTGCCGTGAAATACTGTGATGCAAGGAACGCCGTACCGGGAAATGAAAGTAAAACGTAAAGCGACATTATGGGAAGCGAACGTACAGGGAATGGAGTCCATTAGCCGCGGCAATAACGCTGCTTAGCCCTAAGGGCTGCCGCACACGGGCCACAGGCCACGGGCCACAAAACGCCGCCACTGGCATATTTCCTGTTATTTTCATACATTTTACATGGACACGCCGCACACGGTTGTCGCCGGTGGCGGCCACACGCGGCTTAATAAAATGTATTGAAAGTGGCAGTGGCGGCGTTTTGTGGTTGTGGCCCGTGGCCCGTGTGCGGAAGCCCTTAATAATAATACGGTCATGACGCGGCTAATTTGGGAAGTTTTTGACACCCACTTCAACTGTCCATGGTCCAAAACAAAACAAATAAAATTTAAGCACCTTTTTAATCAACTGTCAAATATACTATTAACGAGCTATAAACTGCCAGGTGCAGTTGTAATAATATATTAAACTACAACACTTAAGTTTCCATCTCCGCCATGTAAACAAATGTAGTTAATGTAAGGCGAATAACCTATTCAATACAGAATATTCAAGCTATCGGTACATAAATAAAAGATTAAATACATTCACACTTGTACTCCATCAACTCGCATACAAAATTGAAGTGCAATTATTACAATAGCTACAATAATTTAAAAAATTGTTCCAACTACAAAACTTTGAAATGTTGCTTACATTAAGCAATACGATCGATGCTTCATGTACAATGTAGAGCGGTATTCCATTGCCGGTATCGAGAGGGTGTTCTGCTTTTCGGCAGTCCACTGTAGGAAAATCACAGCCGTGTCGTGTCGTAGGCGACATGGACTATAACCAATGGAGACAAGCGGGCGAGTGTTCATAGTTATAGCGTCGCATGTCGTGTCGGGCGCGACGACCACGACGTCTACAAGTCGCACTTGGTGTCGTGGAAGTCGTCGTCGGTGTCGGAGCCGTCGTCGGTCAGCTGACGCTGTGTTTCCGTTTCCGGGTGCCGAGAACGACCAGTGCGCGCGACATCTAAGTAAACAAGGACGGCCGGTTAGCTAATTATTATGTTTAAGCAAAGGAAATAATATTATTGTTAAATTGTAATTGATGGTGCATAATATGTCCCAAGATTCGTTAAGGTGCAATTTCTAGCAGAAAGTCCAACAATAATTGTTAAACAAAGTTTATTAACTATTTTTGCGGTAACATTTTTGGCTGTTTGGGTTCTGTTAGGCCTGTTGTGAGTGTATGGCAGGGCACACAGCGCCTGCAGATCGAACCAAAACGCAAGAGAAACGTTCTAGGCTTTTTAATAAACAACCATATTTTGTTACTTAAATGTTTTTTACGTTGAAAAAGCTATGACCAAATTAGTCCGGCTTCATAGAAGTGTTGTTTAGCTTTAAATAAGATTAAGTCTGGCTTTTAGTACAAATGTTTGGCCTTATTGAGCGCTGAGTTAAGCTTTTTAATTTTAAAAGATGCAAACCCTCCATGCAATATCAAAATCATTGCGAAGCGTGAGCGGGTTACTTTTTATGAGCAAGTTATTTCCGTTGCAAAATAAAACACTAGCATTGCTATCATAACTATGATTACTGAATTGTTAGAATGATCTCACCCGTGGTTATTACATGTTCTACTAACAAACTACACTATTATTACGAGTAATATAACAAAGATAAAAAAACAAGCAATATTATACCTACACGAATGTTACTGCTAACTAAGTGCAACTACTGTTCAGGCACCGCTTCTACTAATGATGGTGTGTATTGTGAATGAGTGCTAAGTGTGGTGTAATACAAAATACAAGCGGTGCAATAATTACCCAGTTACCTGCTTGTGGATCCCGCAGCGAGTCGAAGCGGCGGGACTTGGGCGGCGGCGGCGACACCGAGCCCCGACTGCAACAAACACTTCAAGTTAAACCCAGATTATACAGGGTGGAGTTTACGGACAAAGGGCGTTTACAGATAAGCGTTTTATACGCTTTAGGAAACGCATGTAGGCGCGTTTAGGCGCTGCTTATGCACATGCGCAAGTCGTACTAGCGTTGACGCGCTTTTAAGCTTGTATTGTATAAGCGCGAGCCATAGATGCTTTACCGACATACGCGCAGAAAAATAAGTGGTCAGAATGATTTTGAGTTTTTAGTAAATATGTGTCCTCATGTGTACGTGTGTTTGTACCTGTGTGTCTTTGTGTGTGTACGTGTGTTTGTACCTGTGTGTCCTCGTGTGTGTACTTGTGTTTGTACCTGTGTGTCCTCGTGTTTGTACCTGTGTGTCCTTGTGTGTGTACGTGTGTTTGTACCCGTGTGTCCTCGTGTGTTTGTACCTGTGTGTCCTTGTATGTGTGTGTGTATGTACCTGTGCGTGGGCGAGGGCGGCGGCGGGGAGCCGCGCGGGGAGGGCGGCTGGCTGAGCGCCTGCAGGATCCGGTCCTTGCCGCCGTTCCAGATGGAGGACAGGCGGCCGTCGGGCCCGAACAGCAGCAGGAACGCGTCGATCAGCTCGCGCGACTTCTCCTCCCACTTGGATAGGATGTCCACGCGCTTCTCGCCGATATTCGTCATCACCTGCGGGCGGATACAGATACGTTATAAAAGAACAAAGTTATAAACGATTATTAAAGTCAACGTTATTTGTATAGGGTACATAAGAAGAACTAAACTCCAATGTCTGCTTAAACTCGCCGTCGAAAAAAAGGGTCGACGACATTTCGGACACAAAAAACTCGGACATATGGATTTTCATTTTTAATATTATTTTTTACCAAGGTGACCGAGTTTTTTGTGTCCGAAATGTCGTCGACCCGAAAAAAACGTTTTGGAGAAGCTGCTCGTACATTAAATAAAACCCTTGTGCTTTAGATAGCACGTTAAACAGTTGATTAGAGTAATTCATGTATATTAAGCCTTTTGAGCAGCTTGTGAAACCCTGACGAAAAAAGATGGCCAACGAAACAGAAAAAATCACACTAATATTCCTCAATTACCTTTTTGCCTTTGTCTTTAAGTTCGTCCATTTTGTTTTGTAACCTAAACTTCTTCTCGTTGATGAAGGACACGTTGAGTTCCTTGGCGGAGTACCCTCGCGCGAGATTTCTTCTCACATACATGTCGTAGTCGCGGACTATTCGCGCTACGATGTCTGACGTCGACACACCTGCAAAATATACATTTTAATATTTATTTTAATTTAATTCACTAGCCTTCCAACCAGCGGTTTAAACTAGGGAATGAGGTACTTTCCGCGTAAGAAAGTACCCTTTGTGTTATTACAGGATTTAGTCTAAATACCAAGTTTCATTCAAAACCGTTTATTAGTTTTTGCGTGAAAGTGTAACAAACAGACGTATATTTTGTACATTAGAAGGCACTAATATATTAAGAGCTACACATAGTTGGAATTATATAGCAACTTTCGGTCTCATCTTTTGTTGTGATCTATACCAGACAACCAAATGGAGAGTAGAAAAATCAAATATCACTAGTTTATAGGTGCCATGGGCGTAGCCACAGTAGGGCATTATGGTTCAAGTATTTTAAGTTTTAACAATTTATCAATTTTTTACTTTTGTTACAAAATAATTTTGTAAATACTTCAAACATAATATCATTCATACTATTATAAAAATAAAACGTAAATTAAGTTTAATACCTGCATTCTCGTATTTTATTAAAAATTCTCACGACTAGAATCCAATTAAAAGTCATTTTATGTCTACATTTAATTACATCGACACAAAAGTAGTTTGCCATTTCAGGTAAAAATACGATTCGGTAATGTATTATTTTGTCTACGTATTCAGAATGCTATATTGTCTGTTACGTAAGCATTACGTTAGCCACATAGGCAT
This sequence comes from Emmelina monodactyla, assembly GCA_916618145.1. Lineage (NCBI taxonomy): Eukaryota > Metazoa > Arthropoda > Insecta > Lepidoptera > Pterophoridae > Emmelina > Emmelina monodactyla. Next base: position 3,576,514 of record OU745304.1, on the reverse strand, counting down.
TTACATAATACCACGTTCTGAAACTACAGGCAAACGTATTTATTATAAGATAAATTCGGCCTCGAGTGCAAACAATCTGAACGTGACTTAATTCCGATAACGTCAAGGTTTTTTTTTATCGTGAATTGTGCAGAAATATCCGACAGCATACAAATAAACTTACACTTCGAGAAAACAATACAAATGCGATAAGATAGATAACAAACCGCGCAGTTCGTACAATCGCAGTTTTTCTAATAACATTTCAAGGTTTCGATTAACGTTGGTAAGTAAAAAACAGACGAAATGCGAAAATTTTAAATCTAATGAATGTTTTCTCTTTATGCATGGATATTCATACGATTTATAATAAAGCGTTAGGTTTTAAATATACTATACACGACAGCGATAAAGCTTTATTACTCTTCTACAGCTGCTATATCCTTAATCAGGCAATATAAGCAGATGGTCTCAAGCACTTACATTTTGAAGCACTTATTCCTGCAGAATCAAGTACCCAAAAATAGCTATTCAATTTTGACTCTAGTCGCTCTCGTATTAAAAGCCATATTCTGCTGCAGACACAAGTGCCCAAACACAGTTATTCAAACTTGACTTTAGTCGCCCTCGTCTTAAAAGCCATATTCGTTCGGACTTACCTTCAGTACGTTCTGTAGCCACAAACATATCTCTGGCTTTGATCATCGCGTACGCGTCGTCGCAGTAGTCTGTGGTGTAGGGAATGCTGTCGTGGGCCACGAAGTCTATTTTGTGATACTCTAGATACTCCTCGTCACAGAGCCAGGGAGCGTCGCATACTACCTGCAATATAAAATATACTTTAACTAGTGACCCGCCCACGGTTCGCAAAGGTGTAATTTTGCCGACTTGTTCACGAAACATTGCATTTTGGCTTACTTAAAAAATCATTTCTCAAATATTATCTAAAAAATTGTGAATCAATTAACAGCGGACAAACAGACACAATTAGAGACTTACACTGAGAGAATAACACTGTTCTTTTCTAAGCGTTAGATGAGTATGACTGACTTTTCAACTATTTTCATCTAGTTTGACACGTTCATAGATAGCTAATTTTGAACCCAAATGCTATGTGACCGATGTGTATGTTTTTTTAGTAAACTGTGTGGTTTGCGGGCTGTATAATCGCTATTCTTTAAACTAGTTACAATATTTCGGTATTTTTTAAGTTAATTAACATAAGATTGTACAAATACTTTGCGTTACTTAACATGTACCTACTAATTTGTTAAAGAACGATATTTTTATTTTTATTACCCAGTATGATAATCGACGTTTTTTCTTAATTATGTGCATTTATATTTTGGCATTATTGCCTTGAAAATAACTGTTACTTTGCTCGAATTACTAACGACAAAGATAAGCAGATCGAATTTCAGGCTTCTAGTTATGAATTAGGTTATTAATACGCTATAAACTTATGTTGACTTTGAGCTTATTTTAATGTTATAGTTTACACACATGCAATACTGTCGACGGCAGTGTCCCACGCGACGTTTAACAAAAGGTAACAATTATACTAATAAAATATGAAGGCCGGACCCCGAGCGGCACATTATATTGTTTAAAGAGTAGTTGCAACACATCCAATTGTTAAATTATTTAGTTTTTGTCTGGAAATGTCACGTTTTGTAACGCGTTGATGTCTTTTCAAGTTAATGTGTATTTTTTGGGTACTCATGACTTATTCAAGAGATAATTGAGCATACCTGAAGTAAAATAAGTTTATTCCATTTTCAAAATGTTTATAATCGAGCAATGCACAGAACACGGAACTGGAAAAATAAGTCTACGACCTTACAGTTTTAAGAAATGCTAATTGCGGTACGGAATTACCTGCTCCCGCAATTATTGTTCATATAAGTTTCTTTAGTATCATTTTAGTGCCAATTTAAATTGTATTTAATCTTAAATACGTAAAATAAAATTGAAAAATTTATGTTACCTACTTAATAAGGTTTAAACGTAATAAAAATATTGTTTCATAATATGTTTTGTTTACCATTTCGGTGATCGTTACAATTTCGAAATACAAACAACGATCTATTAAGGTGCTAGTAAATAATCAACAAGTTATTTTTGCCACAATAAACACTTTACCCCGCTCCGTCATGCGAAATAATTTGGCTTCACAATAAAAACATATTGTTAAAATCCAATGATTGTAAGCAAAACAATATTCATCGTCAAAAGAACGTCGAAACTCACAAGGGAAAATGACTTATATAATAAGAAAACTAGAAAACGCTTAGCAAAAATAGCCTACTACTTTCTATTAAAGACATGTATGGGATAAAAATCTAGTAACTTTTCCGGTTTACCACATATGTATATGAATTGAACAAGCACGATTCTGTAAACCGTTTCTAACTGTACTGACGGCGGTTATACATCGATTTTTTGCGGCCGATAACTGCACCTTCGGATAATTTATTTTGCATAATTTAGTGGCAACAAGCCCCATGTGGGTGGGTGTAGGTATCAACATAATTGTGCAAAGGCGAAAAGATTATTATTCTAAGCTGCCGAACAACTGATCAAATACGGTGATGTTATAACACCTCTAAGACCAATATAATCTAGAATATTCTATTGTTTTGGTGAGTAAGTTTGTTTTTTGTTAAGATAAGTGTAGTGTATCCAAGACAGAGGCACTTGCTCAACAAGTGGGACTTATCAAAGCAAATTATAATTAAGTGTACAGTGTTGTGTCGGCAGTAGTAAGTGTGTACCTCGTCGACGTATCTGCAATGTCGGACGGCTTCGTACCTCTCCTCTTCAGTCATGACGGTGCGCCCCTTTCGACTGTGTGTCAGGGCGTCGCTGCAAACTGCAACATTAACAATACCACTTGTTAGTTTATACGTTAAATACATAGATCATATAGGAGTTGAAACATTTTAGGTTATCTGATGCATTAGTACATATTTGTCAATAACTAGATTAAACTAGCGGGAATACATGACACATACGCTTTTGAATATTAATTACACTCGTTACTTATTTGAAGGAGTTTCTGATTAAGATGTAATGAGTCATTTGTAAATGAAATACTTCGTCATTTTGTAAAAGTTAAATGCGAGTTAATGAAGTGTAGGTATATTCTTAATGAACAAATCAAGGATAATTGTTATTGGAATTCACGGCCGGTGTCATCATAAATCTATACTAATTGGAACAACAGTGTCACTATCAACATTATTGCCACAGTTTTGATAACAGACAACTATTAATCATACTCAAAACTGAAATTATCAAGAGATAAAAAACGTATGATGACACGTATCTGGTGTCTGCTAGCCAATTGCAATCGAGTTATTGAAACAGATATTGAATCACAGATAATGATTGCCGATTACACAATACGGGTGGGGCGGCGGCTAATCTTATCGTTTAATTTCGCTTTGCAAAGATATATTTCGAAATGCGTAGTCAAAAATATCCTACGCAGTTAAATACCCAGATTCCAAAGATACCCATCAGTCAATTAATTGTAATATAAATGACTCGCTGCTTTGGAATGCTTTGTAGCCCTATGTCCTGTTTTATTTAAATGAAGTGACTAAATAAATACTCGTAACAGATAAGTTAAACAATAAGGCAACGTCATTACCAGTATTCTTATCACATAAATGGTACGTTGGAATTCATACCGGCTTGGATTAGACAATATTTAAAAGGTTTCAGGAAGTTTGGCGTTTCATTTTTTATTTCATGGAACATGGACATACCAAAGATTAGAGGAAACAATAGGGGCAAGTCTTTTGAAAAAAAGCCCACGCCACTTTATGAGTCAGACTAATAATGCAGTTGAAAAACTCACAAAGTTAGATTCCCATCCGAAGTACAATAAAAATATGTAGAACTTAGTTATTTTAGTTTTTTTCACACAATATGTAAGAGATCTGTTCAGTTTTGAATGAAGAAAACTTGGATCACTTCTACATTCACAACACCCAAAATGCGTTAATTCAATCTAAATTTGTATTTAATTGGTCTACTATTCTACCATCTACCATCAGCTTTTGACAACTGAAGACGGTTAATACGTGTGGAATAACTGCCCAATCACTAGTTTCTTACGCACAGAACTTCCTTAAGCCTATAGGCAATTTTTTTTAAATGTACCTAAATAGGGAGCAAACGGGCATGCGGGTCACCAGATGGTAAGTGATCACCGCCAACCATGACTACCCGCAACACTGTGGGTGTTGGGGGTGTGTTGCCGACCTTTGAGATGGGAATACACTCTCGACTTGAAGAGCCTTTCCTAGGCATGGGAACGTACCTCCAACGATGAGGTACACGTTGGGGAACACCGTCTTGGCCTGCTGCAGCTGGCGCGCGTGGCCCTGGTGGAACATGTCGTAGATTCCGTCGGAGTAGACGCGCACGGGGCGGCCCGCGGTGCCGGCCAGCGCGGCGGCTCGCGGGATGCGCCCGTAGTGGACGCGCTCCCGCTCCGCTATCGCCGCCGGGTCTGTGCTGAACGGCGCTTCGAGCCGCAGCGACTGCAACAATGACATGTGTTGTCAATATATGGGACAATTGGGACAGGTAGCATTGGCAATCTATTGTTGAGACGGATAGCAGAGACTGCAGCTGTCAGTAGGTAGTTATGGAACTTTAGTGGGGTCGTCGGTTTTAGACTTTATTCTTAATTTGTTTACATGAAAGAAACAAACTTGTTTATATTATTAAAATTTATGATTAGACTGTTATACGATTCGTTAATGTTTTGATACTAACAAGGAATTGCCTCTCAGTTGCAAAAAAGTTAAGAGTACAAACAGTAATAAAACGTAAGTAAATTGGCTTTGGCCTTCTTTTTTATCTTTATTGTAGTCGAACTATTAATGCAGACTTAAACGTAGAAGCTACGTACAACAGGATGATATTTCATTACTACTGAGTGTTTTCGACATTGAGTGAATTCGCTAAAACTAGATTACAGGGCAATTACACAACTTATCAATACGTAACAATACTAAAGTAAATCAGTAAAAGAAGAAGTACCTACTAACCTATTCATTAACCTTATACTACTTCGAAATAATTATGAATATCAATAAAAACAAAACCAGTCTATGTAGGAAGGAAAATAATATTTTTTTACAATATAAAATATCCTTGTTATTTGTTCCATATGTAAGTTGTTTATTTGGTTTGGTTTAAAAGCGGACTCACGCATTACAATGCCGGTAGATGCTCGCCACAATTGCGTCAGCAACGACTGGCAAACAGACTAATATTTAGTCTGTTTATTGAAACACTTTGTTTAAGCAAAAGCTGTGCTAATATTAAACCTCAAAATGTCGGATGTAGGTAGCAATAATTGAATGAACATATCTTATTATAAACAAATGCAGTTAGTACAAGTACAAACAACTTTAGTTTTACAATGCCTATGATATCAAAACAGTAGCGTTTTGCGTTAGGTTTTGTGGTTGAGTCAGATCGATATTCCAATTAAGAAGTGATGACTTCATCGCTTTATATACGTAACGTGCATACTGTCGATTAAGGTATCAGGTCCAATAGTGCGTCAGCTGGATCTTGGTTAGTATTATTTTCTCAGCGGGTACATCGACCTAAGAGCTTGACTCGGTCCTACAGTATGTTTATTTTTGTTGAAGCTCCGCAATCGGCTAGCAGTCGTCATGTCAAGGTTCACGCCGCGCGATACGCGACGCCGCGCCGCCAGCGGGCGGTGGTGGCGTGATTCTACGTCACCGAGTTGCATTCCAACACGAGCTGATTGCAAGACTCATTAATAATATAGTAATTATAGCTACTGATAACAACTACGATATTTGGGGAAAAACCGAAGTTTTCTTTAAGAAAAAAGTTTGCGTTGGTGGCACATGGTTGATTTATGTACCAATAAATGTTCAAAATGCATTAATTTCACCGATACGTTTTAAGTATTGTATCTCGAATATACCTTACTTCCTTGATATGCTAAACAATACGTATACAATAAGTTATACTTTATGGCAATACTTACATATTTATTTTTGTTGTTATAGTTTTCGCATCTAACTACGACCACGTAAATGTCTGCATATATTTTCTGACGATCAGAATTATCGTTGCATTGTATTGGAATAGTTATATCTCCGTTAATTACAGAGACAGTTTCTATTTAGAGGTATTTGGTGATAAAGTGTATGACGTCAGGGGTCAATTTCTAAGATTAGCGCGAGTGAACATTACTATTACTATAAATCATATTTATCTGATTATTATACGTTAGAAACGCGTTTCACCAAATGTTGATTTCTTATTTTTAATCAAAAACGGTAGTTAGAGCATAAATCATTTTGCCGTTTAATAGCCTTTGAAATACGAAATATTTATTCACCTTAAAAAAATGAACAAGAAATGTCTTAACCATGATTTCGAAAAAAACTTTTACTTTCTAATTGTTTACTTAGAATTTAGATATGTTAACTTACACGTGAAGAGGTGTGCACTATAAATACACTTGAACTAACAACCGACGATAGATTTAAAAACAATATTATGATAAAAATTGATAACCCTGTGTGACAAACTAAAGGTTCACTCAATCAAGTTGACCCTGTAGAAGCTGTTATCGTAATATATAGAAGCATGACTAAATCTTCGGAGGAAAACGATGTTATTTATCACGGTACAATTTACGGTGAAACTTCTGAGCAATTTTACACGATTGTGTTGAGTGAGACTGTCACATTTTTAACCCCTAAAGCTAAATGAGCGTGTGTATAATTATCGTGTGTATCTATCTGTGGCTGTAGGGTATCGATATTTGCCAATTAATTCGATGAATGTTCCCTTTTACTTTTACCCTTTTAGGTGATGTATTGTTCAATCAAACGATGAATTTATATAGATTGTTCTTAGCTATGTTATTTTTTTTTTATTTGGCTAATTTTATTTATGTCATAAAATGTGTGACTTTTACGTAGGTTGTTGTTACCATTTAAAGTTATATTCGTTTTCATACATTGGCTCTCTCTCTACTATCTTCGGTATTAAAAAAACTTAAACGGAGCAAACTTTTGAGTGAAACTCTGACACCAGATTAATATACACCGAAAAAGAATAAGAACATTAGGGTATGCTTGTTATTATTATTTCAAAATCATTATTGGAAACTTGTAATTGGACTCAAATTTGCAAGCCCGTGGAAGCCTCGGCAACGGGACATGACCAGTGAGATCATAAAGCTGTAAAGCCAGTTTATCGGGAATTCAATGATCCGAGTTCCGGGTGCCATGATGTTTACCTTGAATTTATGTATTCTTAAATCATATTTATAACTGCATACCTATGGTGTATTCTTTTAAGATTTCAATTATATAAAAATTGCCTTCAGAACCACTTGTCGTTGAAGACAAGTATTAGAAAATGTAAACAAACGTCATTGTTTTTATTCGATTGTTTATATATTTTTATTGAATCATGTTAAAGGCGGACTTTGCTTTCAGCTTCAGTAAAATAAGAACTTAAACACTGAGGTTCCTTTGTAAACATAAGGTAATTTTGGTTTAAAGTTGCATGAACATTTACAGATGGTAATGTATCATCATTTGCGTCATAAGCAGTGAAACTATCTATTTTGAACGAGGGATCAAAAGGCCGAAAGAATATGAATTAAAATGTGCTCTTAGTATCCATATACGAATTACAATGAATAAGTGAGTGTAGGCGCTCGGTCAACACTTTCACTGTGGATACAGACTAAATATTGTGTAGTTAAACAAACAGTGCAAAATTTCTCCTCTACTGTTTAATTTGCCTGCCTATATAACTTCTTGCCAAACCTGAAATCTACGTGTACATCTTGTTATCCTTGCAATTCAATTTGCACTACGTACACGTCTAAGCATTAGAACATTCCGAAAAAATCTACATAAATCAAATTGGTGTTTTTGGCCGTAACAAACGTAATTTATGAAATGTAATAATGTGTACTCACTGGCGGCGTGACATGTACTTCGGGTTCTAGGTATCCATTGAATTCAGTAGGGGTATCACCGGCGAAGCCATTCTGGAGTTTCCCGTTGGGAAGACCGTTCGTGACACTCGCGGTCACAGTCATTGTTTCAGGCGCCATATTTAAGTCTTCAATATTTATTACACGTTTTCACAAATAAAGGAAACAAAACTAACTATAAGAATTATTTTTCAAAATAAGCATTATAAACAAATCATGTAAGAATTCTCTAAATTTTTGTTTTGATTTATCAGCGATAAAAAATTCCAGCAAATTGTTCCAAAATTGAGATACTTTTGTTTTGTTGACGTGGAATGTCGAGTTTTTTTTTGACGGCAATGAGTAGTTGTCGATGGACGGTAATTTTATGATTGAAATGCCGAGCGTGGTTGCACCGCAAGGTGCCGCGAGTGACTGATTTTTGTCTGACAGCCGCTCGTTGGTGAGAACCGACCAATGGTAGCAGATTGTGTTGGTAGAGGCAGGGGCGGCGCGGGGCGGGGAAGGTGGCGCGACGTCGACGTGGAAGTTTGGCAGACACGCGACGGGCCACGAGGATTCCCGAACGACTGCGCCGGCCGGCGGCGCACTACCGAACATTGAGCGGCACCGATACTATTTACCCCCAAAGTACTTCGACTGTGGCCGGCCAATGCATTTTAAATCACCGAGGATAACGTGTTGCTGGCCAATAACTTTAATTTAAAATTTTGATTCGGACAAACTTGGATGTATTTAATCTGTTATGAAACGACTTGTGCCCGTTTACACCAACGTTACCGATATTTTTGATAATGTGCTTCATTAACCTCGGTAATAACGATACGCGCTCTGCGTGAGAATGTATTTAAATAAATGTAACAAATCTCTACCGATCGCTCCCTAAACTTAGAATGATTATTACTAGTATATCGCCAGCAGCTTCGCATGCATCAACCGATTTCCAACTTTAAATTCACAAAATTCCATTTAAAACTTCACACCTATTTCTAAATTGCCTTTCTTAGTGCTTATTTACAGTTTTCGCTCGGCGATCAGTTTAGATAACAATACGAAATTCTAAAATTAGATATTAATCAAATTCGAATTCGCTGCTTGTATGTGTTGTTGTTAACAATGTGGATTTTTGTTGGTATGTCACCGTAATGCAAATGATGGATGTAGTTTGCGCAGCGTTAAAAATAGTTTTTTTCGCAGCTCCAGATAATTGTAAATAGGTAGTAGGTAAAGATTGAGATTCTAAACCGATTTTAATAAAATCTTGTACTTACAATAAATAACTACGTTATCAGAAACTAACATAAAAAAATATATTTCCATGTGAGTAAAGTCGCGAGGAGAAGGTTTGTAGAAAAATATAGGCTATATTCGCTAGTTTTTTTTTAGTTTTAACATTATTATTCTAACATACCAACTGGTGTAATTGAATGTGCCTATTCTAGATTTCCTGATGAGATCGTAATAGAAGTTGGCAGAGTGCGAATCGTAGAAATGGTGAGTCTTGGCGCCAACAACTCGGTCACTGGGTCGACCGGACGGTCGTTGCCTCTAAGCGGTAATGTGTCGTCCATAAATTAATGACACGGCAAAAGCTAATAGGTAGGGCATGCAATACAGGAAGGATGTTTCTTCATCTAGTCGATTGCAGCGAAGTCAAGGGGCGAAATATGGGCTATTCTACTCAGACAGAACCCCATGTTAATGAAATTAAATGTCTATTCTAAGCTTTACTGTCACGATTAAGAACCTACACACTATGACAGAATAAATAAACGTAAAAAAACTTTATCGTGCTGTAATGAGTCATTTCAAATACTTCGATAGAAAAATCATAAATAATTACCTACTTACTCAATTTAATAGGTAGTTATATTTAATTCGTAGTGAACACTTAGACATGTTCTTCTAATAAAATATTAACACCTCAGTCTAACGTACCTATACGTATAAGCCGTATGCGCATATCGCGGCGGTAATAGCGCCCGTATCGTTTCAGGGAGTAGTACTATTTAGACAAGAAGATTAAGAAAATTACAAATAAATAAGTAAATAAATAAAACGATCGGATGGATTTTCTTTTTAACTAATAGGATAACTCTATTCTTAAATAGTGTTTAATATGACAATTCGACACCCAAACTAAGCCAAAAATGTTACGGTGGGGAACATAAAAACCATGTCTTCTTTTTGAAGGTTTCAAAATAACAGATCCTTAAACCTATTTCTTATATAGTAACGTTATGAGATCAGGAAGGTCTAAAAAAATTGCGTAAGAACGAGATCACGCCACTTTTTTGGCTTAGTGCCATGATATTGATCATTTTGGATTTCACTTTCTGTACAGATGTTTTGTGGATACCTACTGGTATCAAATGTTCTCGTATTTTTATTATTTTATAAATTAATTACATAATAAGTATATACATTCTCATGATGATGAGCAACATGATAAATAACTGGCTCTTAACCCTGACAGAAATTGAAATTAGAAAGATATTGAATTTAATCTTAAAAGGTATCAATCAGTCTGCTATGAAGAGCAGGAATAAGGTTTTTTTGGAACAAATTGTAACCAACACTAAAATACATTAAATATTACTTCCTGTAACATTTAATGTATGTTTTTTTAAGAACCTAAAATGATCCATTTACACTTGTATACATACAGCATGTTTTTATTTAATATTATATAAATATAACATTATTATATTTTTTTTATACCGGGTGTCCAGGAAACAATGGATAAACTCTGAAGGGCTGATAGTAGAACTAAAGGCAAGCCTAAAAAATAATTGATAAAAAGTATAACCCTTACACTGCTAGAAATATGGCGCTTTAAAAAAAAACTTCATATTTTTTTGACTGTGTTCATATTTTTACTCGTAACGAGGTCAAATCACTTAATACCATCATTATTTCTGTGCTAAAATAATTAATATTAACCGCATCAGTGAATGACTACCAAATAAAATAGCTAACTAAAGCATTTTTCTCAAAAAATAATGTTAAACTTTTGATTTGTGTAAAATTTCTAAAGAAAGATTTTTGATGTGGAACTTTGAACAGCTCTGGTGTAAAAAAATAATATGAAAGCAACAGTGACCAATGATTTCAAAATATTCCTGGTTTAATAACGTTTTTAAAAAGATGTAATATGTCGTTATTGTATTGAAAAAATATTGAACTAATGGTATTAGTGTGGAAAATGGGATAATTATTTAGTTGTAGCAAAATTAAAAAAATACAATAAAACTAAAGAAATATGATTTTAAACTGATATTAATTGCAAACACATTGTAGTAATTGAGAGCAACTGTTCAAATTGTCTGTCCCCATCCTGATGCAGGCCCTACATTGACGAATAAAGAATTTTCAAAAAAATCGCGTGTTTCGTCGATCATTGATTGCAGCGGCCTGAACACGAGCTCGTAGATCTACTTATGCAGTTACTGGTTGCCGGTAAAACTCTTCCTTAAAATACCCCCAGTAAAAAAGTCCAAAGCGTTTAGGCTTAGGCGGCCTACCTACCTGTTAGGGAAGGTTTCGTCAAATAGGTATGCACATAATGCAACAACATAGTGTGCTAGACAGACAGCCTTCATTTTGAAGCCAATATGTGTCGCGAAGCTCTTCGGGCACGTCTATCAATAAATTGGGTAAGTCATTTTGAAGAAAATTTGGATCACTTTCTCCTGTTAAGTTGATTTCTTTGAAGATCCTTTATTCATAGATGTAGGGCCTGCATCAGGTTGGGGACAGACAATTTGAACAGTTGCTCTCAATTACTCCAATGTGTTTGCAATTAATATCAGTTTAAAATCATATTTCTTTAGTTTTATTGTATTTTTTTAATTTTGCTACAACTAAATAATTATCCCATTTTCCACACTAATACCATTAGTTCAATATTTTTTCAATACAATAACGACATATTACATCTTTTTAAAAACGTTATTAAACCAGGAATATTTTGAAATCATTGGTCACTGTTGCTTTCATATTATTTTTTTACACCAGAGCTGTTCAAAGTTCCACATCAAAAATCTTTCTTTAGAAATTTTACACAAATCAAAAGTTTAACATTATTTTTTGAGAAAAATGCTTTAATTAGCTATTTTATTTGGTAGTCATTCACTGATGCGGTTAATATTAATTATTTTAGCACAGAAATAATGATCGTATTAAGTGATTTGACCTCGTTACGAGTAAAAATATGAACACAGTCAAAAAAATATGAAGTTTTTTTTTAAAGCGCCATATTTCTAGCAGTGTAAGGGTTATACTTTTTATCAATTATTTTTTAGGCTTGCCTTTAGTTCTACTATCAGCCCTTCAGAGGTTATCCATTGTTTCCTGGACACCCGGTATAATAGTCAGCAGTACACAGCACTTTATGTGTTTTCCCAAGTGTGCATCCTTTTCAGGCGTCTAAAAAGGATGTATACTTATATGCACTTTGGTTCAAGAGCCAATAATGTGTCACCCTGTAAATATTTGTCTCAATTTCCTGCTTATTTACATCTTTTTAGGGGCTTCATAAAATGATATGCACAGTCTTGTCATTTTACTCATCCATGTTTTTAAAGTCAATTCTTACAAGGTGTTTTAAGAGCTACCTCAGCTAGTCTACACAGGTGACAGGAGTAAGTTATAAAAAAGGGCAGGACAATGCAGATTTTCTATTTTTAGAAAGTCTCGTAGTTACTTGGTGAAAATAAACATCTGCACCTGACAGAATCTCAGTAAAAAGTGGAAGCTTCTATAATATGGCTTGTTTATATACTTTTAATACACAAAATACTACAAACCATATAATAAATGTACAAAAAACTAATTTTTAATACACACAACATTCAAATTAGATCCAAAGCCTATAGAGATATGGTTCCAATGGGCCGTTCACATAAAGAAAACCGTGATTGAGTTCCCTTATAAACACTAAATTCACTTTTTAATATATTTATTTAAAAACTTGAAGTGAAGTTAGCAGTTGTAAAACCTCTTAGGGAAATTATATATTATTTTCATAATTATAAATTAATCTACTTTAAAACTTATCATGTACATCAACAACTCTCCTTTCTCCTACACTGTCAGTTCTTACCGAAGGTCTTTTCTGAACAACTAAAAGTTTTATACTTCAGATACAAAACAAGTAAAAAGCAACTAACCTGCGTAGATTCTTGGTGTTTAACATTCGAATCACTGCTATTTTCACTAGAATGTGTACCATTTCTGTCCTCATGATCATTAGAATCCAGTGATACATTCATTTTTGCTTCAATTTCGTTTCTTGCTCTCTTGCGAGACATATTCACATAGTACTAACTAAAACAGCTAGTTTTGAAACTCAATATCGCGAATTAATACAAACACTTTACACACAATAACTAAGTCAGCAATTCGCAGTAGTTCTGGCAATGCAACACCAAAACAATCGTATATATTTGGATCTTTTAGATAATAGGCCACACACAACTCACACCAGTCACACAACAAGACAAGACACAAGACCAAAGAGTATAGAAACTAGGGACGTAATGGACATGACATATAGAAGTGTGTTGCCAGATAAAAAAAAACTCGCGTATTTTCAACAAAAAAAGAGTTTTTTTTTAAACAAGGACAAATTACGTTTTAAATTTAGAGTAAAACAATAAAAAAAATGTTGCTTTATTCACAGAAAGACATAGCTCAGTGTCGTATCTTGATTAACTAACCTCAACATATGATGACAGGATTTTTTTTGACAGCTTTTTTATTTTATTATCTAGGTGCTTAAAAATATTAATATACAAAATCTTTAGGAATCCGCTATCAAATCCGGAGACGGATCCGCTGTCGAAAAGACGGTAAAAAAGCCGAAAAGCGGTACATCTGGCAGCACTGGCACAGATTAAAGAGAGATACTGCTACGTAACGTATCAATACCACAACGCAATTTATAAAAAAAGAACTCTCGTGATCTCTTCCCATCAAAAATTCGACTCAAAATACTATAGGTACATGTTATACTATAGGTACTTAGTATAACTGTAAAATGATTTACATATGTATGCATGGTGATACAAATACCTCCTGTTATAATGACGGACTAATTTTAGTTAACATTTTAGTAAGACAAGTTTTAGTCTTCTAATAATAATATTGTTTAAGAATTCGCAGTAATAATTATTTATTTTATATTATCAGCTGAGCCAACCTAATATAAGCCATTAGGTATCGGTTACATTCGTTAGCCTTAGTTAAAGAAAAAATTTACTAGATACTTAGAGCTATATTTTAAATTATTAACTTGATATTTTAATAGAATTATGGAATTCGCTCTAAGGTCATTCATTAGATTTAAGCATATGTTTCCCTCTTCTTTGATGTCTTTGAGTGCGCTCGATGTATTTGTGACTTTGTGTGCTCTGTCCTTAGAGCATTTAAGGCTAAGGCTCTGTCGAACGCAACCTCAGAACCAGGGACCAGCAGGGCTGTTCTCTAACTCGAATATCAATACCTTTGAAAGGGATCGGTATCGCGACTCTTGAACGAAATCGGTTTTCGAGTCGCAATCGCTTTCAATTTTGAATAATATTGCTGAATGATGTTGCTGCGTTTAATTATTCACGAAAAAAAATATTTCTTTATTTTTTATTTATTATTAAAACAATGTAGGATTAATTTTTAGTATCAAACTTTAATCTTTGATGTCATTAACTTATTATTAAACTCATTTTTGCTTTAATTTAAATTAAAAAAATAAGATCTTTTCGGACTTCAAAACGCAATTGACACTTATGAGATATTGCGATACCCTTCAAACCTTACTTTCCGACAACATCCTTCATCGAAAGGTGTTGATTTTGAGACTCAATCTTGAATGAGCCAAATGAACTTTTTGAACGATATTTATCAATTTTGAAAGGTGTTTGTGATTGCGACTTGTCAAATGAAAGATTTCACTTTGGAGGTCCCTCTTTCAAATAAGTATGATACCAATGCAGTAACTTATGAACAAATTTTTAAATATGGCGCTTTTGATAAAAAAAAATAGTGTTGTTAAAGATATAGGTAGGAAAGTATTTAGTATAAGAGCAATAAATAAAAGGTAAAGGTAGGTATCGCATAAAGATACTTTGTAAAGAAGTGAAAATTTTGTAGGAAATTACTTATTCTATGAACCTACGAATAACCTACTTATTTACTTATTCAAGTTAATGAAATCCTATGAAATTCATATATTTATTTCATTTGGGTTTGTAAAGATGGTACTTACCTAGAATTTTATACCTTTCTTGCAAGCACGGCACAACCACTAGCAACTTATATTCGGCTACTTAATATGTGGTTTATAATGTTTGCAATAACCAACGAGACTTAAGTCATGGTAATTAGTGTAGTTAGGTAACTATATCTTCAGCATACAGCGCACTCTAGTAATTCTATATTTAGTATTTGTTTATATGATGAGTAGGAAGTATTAGGATATGGTGAGGTCAATGTAATTTAAAAAACAAGGACTGAAGCCCTAGGAAAGTTGAAATGCAACGAAACACAAACCATTATTTCTGCAATTTAAATATTTAATAAAAATTGGATATTTAAATAGAACTATACTATATTTGAAATTAAACTCATGTAACAAATTATTAATAGTACCTAATTGTGTAAGTCTTCTTTTTAATAATAAATATTTCTTTGCTACTTCAAAATAGGCACTTCCTATTTATTATATTTTTCACTGATCGAGGAAGGTGAAATGAGTTAATATATATTCAAAGTCATATAAAACACAAAAAAGGAACATTATTAGAAATAAAATACTCATAAAATTCATTAAGAAGCTTATATTAATTTCAAATTCACATTTTTGTGAAAAAATAGTCAAAATGATGCATCTCTTTTATTTTACATGACAGGGAACCAAATAATTTGAAGACAGCTAAGAAAATAAGTAGTTATTTACATCCTTTCAAACTAACAATTCTTTTTTGCAATTCAATTAACACCTTTGACTGCCGCTACCCTTTCACTTAACAGATGGTATGATCTTCGATGATATCTTTTACTTCTCTGTAGAATGTGCGTCTGAAACATACAAGTAATATTAATTATACTATCAAACTAATTATTATTACTTAAAAAAAAGATAGGCTGGTAGCACCACAATCAAAATGCAAAGAATTCTCCGCTATCATGATAAAATAATTATATACATAACAACCAGCCACATGTTGCTGTGGCTAAGTTTTTTGCTGTATTATATTTTGCAATAATAATAATATTATATAGCTTTTGCCAGCGGCTCAGTAAGCTTCACATTTGGAGTAAAACGCCTTTCCCTATACATAAAATCTTCCCCTTGAATCTCTCTATCTATTAAAAAAACCCATCAAAATCTGTTGTGTAATTTTAAGATCTAAGCTTACAGACACGCAGACGGCGGCAAGTGACTTTGTTTTATACTATGCAGTGAAGAAGATAAATAACGAAAACAAGTACCTTTAATAACAACAAAACTTTTCTCGAGACACATGAAGTTTATTACTTGTTTGTATCGTTTGGGAACCTCGGGTACATAAGGACTGTGTTTCTCTTATATGTTGCGCAACTTTATTTATAAAAATATGTAAATTATTGATATTATAAATTGATTTGAAAGCAAATAAATAAAACGTTGCGGTTGCGCTGATACTTGACATTGACATGACAATTGATTGACATTGACGTCAGATAAGTTTTCCAATTTTTGTTACTAGCAATGCAAATAAACTTGTGTTTTCATGAAGCAAATAAAAAATGCCGTGGATATTATTATAAATAATATTATTCTTACTACTTTTAAGTAAGTTTTTTTGAGTAAATTTTTACTGTTTTTATTTGTATTTATCGCTAGTAAATTTGTTTTGTGAATTAATGAAAATACAAATAACATAAATACCTACGTAAATTGCTCTAATTTTAACTTAGAATTGCACTTTGTATCACCAATTTACTCTCCGTTTTCATGACTTTTTTATCCAACATTCAAAGTCTGTAATTTAGAACAAATAAAAAATATGTTTTAAAAATATAAAATTTAATACAAAATAAATTATTGAATTAATAAATTCTTTTAAAAAGAAAAGCTACGGTTTTTTTAAACTAGGCTGCGCATGGTTGAAAGAACCTTTGCCTCATAAATAAACCAAAAAAAAAGGTACGTATGTCACTCACTACCAATGTTATTGTTTTGTTTGTTTACTTTACTTTGCTAGGCTAACTAACCTTAAAATAAACTCAATAACTTATTTAATGTTGTATGAACGTTGGAAATACTCTTACATAGAGAAAACGTAATGTTTTATCATCAATATTGTTTGTGATTAAGCCTCTCTGTAAGTTATAGTTCTATATTTTAGGTAGGTAACTAACGTATGAAGGTTATGTTCCTAGATTTATGACTTAAGATTTGCCATTATTTACAAATATTTAGTAAGTTGTTCAAATGAAGAAACATTCATTCATCAAATTTATATAATAAATTGTTGAATTCAAGGCATATCTGTAATTTAAAATTATTGATTTCAGTACGAATCAAAAGTGTTGTATCAACTGTGCCAAAAAGGCGAAAGATTTATACGTTTTGAAGGGAAATCAGAGTTATCAACTGTGCCAACATGCTGCTAATGGAGAACTTAGACATCGAACAATTAAAGAAGATTTTGAAACAAACAGAATCATGGGTGTCAACAAATATTTCCTTCCCTTCATTACTAATTAACTAAAACTTTGTTAACAAAAAAGATGGTTATGAAAGAACCACAACTGGGGCTTGTATTATTTATTTATTTTTAAAGTGTTACATCATATGAAACTTAATTTGTAAAGATATCAAAATAATCAAGGTTTGTTAACTAAATAATATGTACCTATTTACCTACATAAAAAAAAAAATAGCGGCATGACCTCTTAGCTTTTCAATTTATATTGTAGCAATATCTAAATATTACTTAAAATAGTGGATTCAGAAACAAGGAGTTACCTACTAATTTATATAACCATTATTTATATAACAAAACGATGAATATAACATTTAATAAAATTGACAATTGTAGTTTCTGTTGTATTACCTACTAAAGAGT
This sequence comes from Emmelina monodactyla, assembly GCA_916618145.1. Lineage (NCBI taxonomy): Eukaryota > Metazoa > Arthropoda > Insecta > Lepidoptera > Pterophoridae > Emmelina > Emmelina monodactyla. Next base: position 3,558,397 of record OU745304.1, on the reverse strand, counting down.
AGACGGCTGTTTGATTTTAGAGTGAAATAGGTATTTTATAGAACCAAAATGGATAGTTGAGAACCTACTTGAGTATGCATGCATCTACAATGTGTGTTTCTTCACATTTACCTTTTATCTGAGACATTTTGGCTTTTTTGAGATTAAGCATGGCATGAAACTTTGTTTGGTAAGTACTGTGCAAAATGTAGTACATTTCAAATAGGTTCATTTAGGCATAAACATTATTTAGAAATCTTGAAATGATTGGAATTGGACTGGAGTGGTCAGTAGGTACCAATAAATTAGAATTATTGCTAGCAAGGTATTTAAATTTTACTTTTATACCTACCTACCAAAACCGACTCGAGTTTGCTTCTATTTCTGTGACTAAACAATGCATAGAGCTAGGTTTAATGTGTGATTCCGCTTCTATGCACCATTGATCCACTACGCAGTATGCACGCTTACAAGTTAAGTTAGACATTAAAAACTCAAATTTTCAAATGCGCAATGTTTTAAAGCTTTTTTAAGTAGATACCTACCTAAATGAGAGAAAAACACCAAAAAATAGCGGTAAATAATCTGCTACTTTCATTTCAATTGTTGTTATTTGTAAGTGCCTTGTTTGATTTGACAAGTCGTATATCTTTCAAAGCAGTTGTAATCCTTCAAAAAGTCAATTTCGTTCATTCAATTGTAGTCGCAATAGCAATCGCTTTCGATGAAAGGTGTTGTCGAAAATGTCACGGAAAACTTCTCTACAAAGGGAGTTTGAAGGGGATCGAGATCGGTGTCAGACTTACAGAACGTGGCCACAGGGGGTCTACTGGGACTTGACGGTCGTATCGTGCATCTCATCCAAATCGCGAGATTGGTACTGAGACTTACGACTTTTAAAACGATATTTCCTGTCGTTACGATCAATCTTAGTACAAATCATTTGAGTGTTACTGATTAATATAAATTGTATTTAAAAGAATGGCACAAATTTTCAAAATGTAAGAGTTTTATGCAATTATTAGAACACATTAGGTACTGATATAGTCAAATATATGATATATTTTTAAATTTTCGCACTTATTAGTACGGATTTCACGAGAAATACACTTTTTGCAATGTTATACACTTTGAAAATTGGTAACACTAAATATAGTGCCTGCCTTGTGTTAACCACAGCTGCATGTTTAGTTTTTCCACATAATTAGTGCTTTTGCTATATTTCCCGTTGAGTTGAGCTTTGGTTCCTCTGATTTATACACGACATCAACTGTGATGACTAGGACATGTTTCAAAATAAAGCGTACAAATATTTTCAAAAATGATATAAAAGGAGAAAATAAAATGTATAAAATCTATACCATTTCTATGCCGGGTGTCCAGTAAACAATGGATAAGCTCTGAAGGGCTAATAGTAGAACTAAAGGCAAGCCTAAAAAATAATTGATAAAAAGTATAACCCTTACACTGCTAGAAATATGGCGCTTAAAAAACTTCATATTTTTTTGACTGTGTTCATATTTTTACTCGAAACGAGGTCAAATCTCTTAAAAACATCATTATTTCTGTGCTAAAATAATTAATGTTAACCGCATCAGTGAATAACTATCAAATAAAATAGCTAACTAAAGTATTTTTCTCAAAAAATAATGTTAAACTTTTGATTTGTGTAAAATTTCTGAAGAAATATTTTTGATGCGCAACTTTGAACAGCTCTGGTGTAAAAAAATTATATGAAAGCAACAGTGACCAATGATTTCAAAATATTCCTGGTTTAATAACGTTTTTAAAAAGATGTAATATGTCGTTATTGTAATGAAAAAATATTGAACTAATGGTATTAGTGTGTAAAATGGGATAATTATTTAGTTCTAGCAAAATTAAAAAAATACAATAAAACTAAAGAAATATGATTTTAAACTGATATTAATTGCAAACACATTGGAGTAATTGAGAGCAACTGTTCAAATTGTCTGTCCCCATCCTGATGCAGGCCCTACATCTACGAATAAAGGATCTTAAAAAGAATCTACTTAACAGGAGAAAGTGATCCAAATTTTCTTCAAAATGACTTACCCAATTTATTGATAGACTTGCCCGAAGAGCTTCACGACACATATTGGCTTCAAAATGAAGGCTTTCTAGCACACTATGCTGTTGCATTAAGTGCATACTTGACGAAACCTACCCTAACAGGTAGGTAGGCCGCCTAAACCTAAACGCTTTGGACTTTTTTACTGGGGGTATTTTAAGGAAGAGGTTTACCGGCAACCAGTAACTTCATTAGAAGATCTACGAGCTCGTGTTCAGGCCGCTGCAATCAATGATCGACGACACGCGCGATTTTTTTTGAAGATCCTTTATTCGTTGTTGTAGGGCCTGCATCAGGATGGGGACAGACAATTTGAACAGTTGCTCTCAATTATTCCAATGTGTTTGCAATTAATATCAATTGAAAATCATATTTCTTTAGTTTTATTGTATTTTTATAATTTTGCTAGAACTAAATAATTATCCCATTTTACACACTAATACCATTAGTTCAATATTTTTTCATTACAATAACGACATATTACATCTTTTTAAAAACGTTATTAAACCAGGAATATTTTGAAATCATTGGTCACTGTTGCTTGCATATAATTTTTTTACACCAGAGCTGTTCAAAGTTGCGCATCAAAAATATTTCTTCAGAAATTTTACACAAATCAAAAGTTTATCATTATTTTTTGAGAAAAATACTTTAGTTAGCTATTTTATTTGATAGTTATTCACTGATGCGGTTAATATTAATTATTTTAGCACAGAAATAATGATGGTATTGAGTGATTTGACCTCGTTACGAGTAAAAATATGAACACAGTCAAAAAAATATGAAGTTTTTTTTTAAAGCGCCATATTTCTAGCAGTGTAAGGGTTATACTTTTTATCAATTATTTTTTAGGCTTGCCTTTAGTTCTACTATTAGCCCTTCAGAGGTTATCCATTGTTTCCTGGACACCCTGTTTGTATCATTTCAAGTCTATCCGTATACATTGTAGTAGCTGCTATCTGAATCTATACATATGTATATTGGTTTAAAGTTGCTAACTCGTGTGTACCATGGCGCTAGTTATGACGTTGCAACTATAGGGGCCGAGATTGGTCTCTATTGCAATATATAAAAGTTACTCTATGCTCAGAACGAGGCTCTAAAACTAAATCGAATCGCTTGCCTTGATTGCTAATATTGCCATTTCGGTTCCACAAAATTTTGCTTCGTGATTGTATTGTTTGTTGGTAATGTCCTGTGCGCTGTATACTGATGTTTATTTCAGTGATAAATAATGGTTGTTCTGTTTGTGTTAAAATGAAACTGCGATTAAAAGGAAAATAATATCAGTTATTAAAATGGCACACTCAAATTTCAGGTATAAAAATAGAAATTCGAAAGAATATTGAGTCGGAAGTCAATATTCGAAGTTGTTAATTATTGCACGCTTATTCCTCTATTTCAGTTCTGTAGATGAGTATGGATTTGAACGTCATGAAGACTTTGACTATGAAAGCTATGAAGATTTTATGTCTGTTTACCTCAAAGTTCTTGCAACTAGAGCACAAAAGTGGTCCACCCTTCTTGGCGATGGAAAATCGGTTAAAAGGACTACCACTGTCAAGCGTTACGTTCGTAAAGGAATCCCCAGTGAGTCACAGTTTAAAAAAAATATATAGTTGGTAAGCAGCACTCTAAATAATAAAAGTTTTTTTGTTAAAGGTGAGCATCGTCCCTCAGTGTGGATGGCTATATCTGAGGTTGACAAAATGAGAGATGAGTTTCCAGATCATTACCAGAAAATATTGATGTCTCCATTTGAAAAGGAACTTGTGGATTTAGTAAAAACAGATTTGCCTCGCACCTTCCCTGATAATATATATTTTACCAAAGAAGCAAATCATCAAATACATCTGTTTAATGTGTTGATAGCACACGCTCATGACAACAAAGTGGTTGGTTACTGTCAAGGATTAAACTACATTGCTGGTATATTACTTTTTTTATATTAAAGGTTAAGTTGGGTTGATAAATATTTTACTTTATTTCTAATGTGACAGGATTACTGTTATTGGCAACTAAAAGTGAGGAGACATCATTTTGGCTGCTTAAAGTATTAGTTGAAAAAATACTGCCAGATTATTACACTAAAACCATGGATGGTCTTATTGTAGATATTGAGGTACTTTCTGAATTAGTCAAGACTAAAGTACCTGATGTTCACCAACATGTTATAAACTTAGGTTTGTACTATTTTCATTTCTAACAAGGCATAATTTATATCAATATTATAATACTATTTCAAAATATTTTTATTAAAAACATGCATAAATTATTGTCTTTGTTTTTAAAAGTATTAAAAGTAAAATTGAATGTTGCAGGTTTGCCATGGGCTGTAATAACTACCAAGTGGTTTGTTTGCCTGTTTGCTGAAGTCCTTCCCATAGAAACGGTTCTTAGAATATGGGACTGCCTATTTTATGAGGGCTCCAAAATACTCTTCAGAGTGTGTTTAACACTTATAAAATCCAATAGAGTGGCTATATTAGCTTGTAATGATTTTACATCTTTAGCAGAATGCTTTAAGGCTATTGTCAAAAATGCCAGTGCTCTACACTGTCATGAATTTATGCAGGTATTTAACAGCTACATACGTTATTACTATGTCTAAAAATACTTTTATCACAATTAATTTATCAATTTAATGTGATTAGCTATCATTGTATTTTCACATTTAGTAGGAAATTTCATAAATGCAGTCTAATGTTAAATTTTAATTCTATTTTTCAGTCAATCTTCAAAGTCCCTGGCACTTTGTCTAATGCTAAAATTATCAAACTACGGGCACGTTTCGCAAAACAAAGACAGGAACAACAAAATAGTGAGCTTCGATGAACAAACAAGTCTTATTGGTATAAAAGTTTTGATCTCATATATAAAAGACTACAACTAAAATTACTGTTACCGTGTCTTGATTTAATTTATTCTTGACTCAATTCCAAAAAGAAATTACATAAAGATGTGCTTGATAAACATGTAAAAGTAGTTTCTATTTACAATTTCAAAGTCTATTTTTATGCTCTTTTTAAAAGCTTTACATTACTTGTAGCGAATATCTAGAAACTTTTATACTTTTCTATTAATTATCAACTGTAAATACATAATTTGATAATTGCTAGCAATACACAAACATCCCTTATTTTGTTGCTAATACAACTTTACTGAAGACATTTACAAACTCTAAGCTCCTATTTACAAACTATTTGATTAATATCTTGAATTGTTTGATGTAAGACCCTAATAAAGGCCTACTTATTACTAACATCAAACAATTTAGGTGTAAACATTTTTACAAAAGTATGTATTACATACAGAGCAAAATACTTTAAGATATTGTTTATTATGTTGTTAGATAAGAAAGTAATTATGTAATAAGAATTACTGGTTATGGTTTTAAAATAAGCTTTTTGTTTAAAATTAAGGAAGTCCTTAATTTACTTGATGTTATATAAATGATAACCAAAGAATGCACAAAAGACTTTAAATCTGAACAAACACTTTTTTAACCAATAAAAATAATACTGACAATTGTGTTTATAAACCAATTCTTATTGTTTTTAGTTACAAGATAGTTTACAGGCAAGCTATATGTATATATGTTAACTGTGTTTCAGCTAATTATTATCTAATGAGAATTTCTGTGAAACATTTTTAAGATGTATTTTTTGTATTTAATTTAAGGTGCTAATGTTATTTACACTTTTAGTCTAATATACATAAGTACCTACATTAGCAGAAGTTTGAATAATTTATGACAATAAAAATTACATATCTTATTGGTTCAACTTGGTTTGTACTAATATTTTTTTTAGGCTTTGTTTCTTACTTTTAAAAGTTTAGCACACATTGCATTAAATGAAGCTATATTTGTATGTAATGCTCTTTTTTATAGTAGTGCTTGATGTTGGGCAATATTTAAATGTTAGAGTACGGATGTTTAAAAAATAAAGTTGTTTGTTGTGTATAACTAGTTTATTTTCAATTTATATCCTACTTAACTATTTAAACATTTTTTATACATCATTAAATTCAGCATAAGGTTGGCTAGTGTTATTAAATATCTGTTAGTATTTCTAGGATTTACCACTTTCTAATAGATCTTTGGCTTCATTTATTTTAGATGCAATCAATGGGGAACCACCACGGTCAGGATGATTCAATATCATGATCTTTCTATGTGCATCCCTGATCTGAAATATTAAAATTACTTTTTTATTGCATCTAGATACCTACTATTTTTATTAGGTATATTCATATATTTTTGTGCTACCTTTGCTTTGTTGGCTGTTGGACTGACACCTAAAATAAGTGCAGCTTCTCTCTTTGTCATTTTTGGTTCAAAACCTCCCTTGTAATACTTGGAATTGGCCATACTTTCTGCATCAAACTTGGGCAGATTTTTCATAGCTTCAGCAAACTTGGTAGTGGCATTGGGCATTTGTCTTAGAACATACCGACCAGCAAATCCAACAGCAGCCATACCCAGACCAGCTAATATGACTGAACTTGCCTTAAAAGTATAAGTTATCAAATTTAAAAGCTGATGATGTAAAGTTGTGAAATTTGAGGTTAGCTGGCATTTGATTGTCAACTTACCATAATTTTGTCTTCTTAGGAGTTACTTTTTTAATGGTTAATATTATGGTTTTTTAAACTATAAGAAAAAACCTTTTTGTTTTAGCTCCTAAGAAAGTATTTTTATGTATGTATTGTTATGTTATGAATGACAATGACATTATCACAACAGTCACATTCAGAAAGAGACACAGATTGTTAAAAGATATAGGGAGAGCAAATTAATAATTATAATTTACTAGTGGCCCGCCAACGCTTCGCAATGGTGTAATTTGGCACGACTTGTTCCCGTTAAGTTGAATTTGAGCTAACTTAAAATAACTTTATCTATATTTTCTTTATAATTTTAATGAAAAAAATATTAATATGTTGGCGAAAACCGCAATCAAATCCGTTAAGTGGTTTAGGAGGAGTTAATGGACAAATATAGAAACAAACACAATTAGCGACTTTGATTTATACTATGTAAGTGGTTACTTAGTAGTTAGAGTACCAACCATGAAAATAACATTTTTATAGAATAAAACTTTCAACCTTGGATTTATAAGCAACAACTAGAATGCTAGGTCACGACGTGGGCTGAAACAGAGATAATTATGATATTTTCCTAAACAAGCAAACAAGTGTTCGCGTTGTATTGTGGTAGCCATAATTTCTAATAAATTATCTTTTATAAATAAATGTTGTTCGTACTTCGTATGAGCATGTATGAATCAGAACGAAGTCTGTGAGTATACGGTGTCAAGAAGCAGCCATGTTTTGTCCTAGAAAACTTAGCTTATTTAAACTAAAGTCATGTCTACAGGTTTTTATGTCATTGTCTGTATTTTTTTTATTAGGCTAAATGCTAATGGCCAAATCATTTTAAAGTATTAATTAAAAAAGTTTATTCTACAAACTATGTGCATAAAAGTATCAAATATGAAATAAAACACTCGTTTTTTCCAAGCTATTTAAACTAAAAAACTTACTTTTAAATTGAGTCTAAATTGTATACAACTGGCAACACGTGGCTTGTGCAGACGCCATAAAATATTTGAAAAAAAAATCAGGCCTTTCTGAAGAGGTTCAACATGGCAGGAGATCAGGCGCAATTTTTCCAATTATTGAATACACTATTGTCTGCAGATAATGACATCCGATCTCAAGCTGAAGTAAGTACTTTTTATGGTCTATATTTTCTAAATACTGAGATAAAGCTTACAAAAATAATGTTAGGATAGTTTAGAAACTTAGCTCATGGCCTCGTGTCAAAACGTGGTTATGTTATAAGACATCATTTTTCTACAGAAATACTCACGGTTTTTACTTTTTTACTTATAAATTGGATATTTTTCATTGTATTACTTACTATGTTGTAAATTGCAAGTGCCTATGTGTTAAATGTATAACCGCAAAACTGCTACCCCTTACCGCAGCATCACCGGACGCAAAAATGTTTTGATATTTCTCTCTTTAATACCATGTGTTTTAATTTGTCCAATATATTTATAGGAAGCTTACAAAAATATACCAATAGAAACAAAAGTGGTGTACTTGGTGGGAGCTATTCAGAATGTGGAACTTGGAGAAGAAGGTCGACAGACCGCGGCAGTTCTCCTGCGCCGGTTACTCAGTGCAGAATTCTTTGAATTTTTCCCCAAATTACCAGTTGAACAACAATCAATGCTTAGGGAACAGTTGTTGTTCACTCTTCAAATGGATTGTACCCAACAGCTAAGACGAAAGGCAAGTCCAAATATCTAAGTCTCACTTCTTTGGTTGATTAATATAAATGAAGTCAAGGTCTTCAGGTTATAAATTACATATGACTATGAGCCTATCTTATGAGGTCACAGTTGGTATGTTAATTGACATAGCTCCTGTTTAAAGTTCAATCTACTGTGTTGATAGAAGAATTTGATACTGTTATTGCATAATAAAACTGAAGTTGTATTATCATAGCATTGAATTGCTTTTTGTTCTGATTTATGGTTTTAACACAACTTCTTAAAAAATGTGCAATAGTGAACTAAACTTTACTACCTATGTCTATACAAATACAAAGAATTATAGTAGTTTTACATGACTCATCTTACAACAACCTGTTATTTTTATATGTATTGAATTAATGTATAAGTAAGGATTACTGATTTTATCTGTTATTTAAGAGGCGGTTTAATTAATAATATGTTTTTTTTTAGGTTTGTGATGTAGTGTCTGAACTTGCAAGAAATCACATTGATGATGATGGAGTCAATCAGTGGCCAGAATTCCTTCAATTCATGTTTAATTGTGCCAACTCACAGGACTCCAACCTTAAAGAAGCAGGCATTAGGATGTTTACGTAAATATATATTTTCCTGTTTATTAGTATTTATTATGATAGGCATATGTTAACTTAAGTTAATGTTATAGGTTTGTTCCTGGTATATTTGGTAACCAACAGAATGAAAACTTAGATGTAATTAAAAGGATGCTGCTGACCTCACTGCTACCTACAGAGTCTGATGCTTTACGCATACAGGCAGTTAAAGCTGTTGGTGCATTTATTCTTCTTCATGATAAGGAACCAGCTATCCAGAAGCATTTTGGTGATGTTCTTATTCCAATGATGCAGGTAAATGAAATAAAGTTATTATAATGAGGCACACTAACTCCTACGTGCAATGTCTTTATGATATATGTTACTGCCAAAGTGTGCAACAAAAAACTTGGGAATTCGCTAACACCAACCTGAACATAGGATGGAGTTTGATAGTAACTTCCAAGACATGTTTGATGCATATTTTTTAAGATTTATGATTACATATTGATTGGTACAGCTCATTCTATTTAGATTTATTGTAGGGTCATTTCGCCAGTTTGCGTCCATTACCCTATTCGCGTCCATTTTTCCGACCTCCCTATAAAAAATCTCGATAATAGGTATATTATCATACTAAATCACCGAAAAGTCGTTACCGCTAATACCTCACCGTATAAGAGGCACACACACATAGACAAAAGCTCGGTGTGCCCAATCAATCTTGTGTAGAAAAAATAGTTAGTCTCCGTTCTTGAACAAAGAAGCACGGACGCGCGGAATATCGGCAAAAAATAGTGTGCAGGGGCGCGTTCGACGGTAAGTATTTTTTTATTTTATGCGTTTTTTAGAATACACAGCTGTTTCTAGACATAAAGCATGAAAAAAGGAGTAATATTAATTATGCATTTGCTTGTTTTTTTTTAAGTTAACAGTTAAAATAAGGTGGACGCGATTTAGTACAACGAATTTATAAAATTTGCACTTTGCGACCACAGTGGACGCGAATTCGTCTATTTATGATTAAGTTAGTTTTTATTTTTATGCGATTTAATTATGAAAGGCAATTTGTTTTTATTTTTTGTTTATGTACTAATATCATGCAATCGTAATGAGCAATTTGCGTCCACATTATTATGATTGAAGAAAAAGATACAGATATTTCATCACATGAGGACGCAAACCATACCTACAGGGAAATTGTATTGTACTAAATTGCGTCCATTTTTTCATTAATACAAATAATAGAACAAATATTTATTTTTAACTTATTTTTAAAAATAATTTAATATGTATCTTTTTTTATTAAAACTACAAATAACATTAATTTTTTTGCAAACTAAATGCAGTGAAACTAGTTAATTTTTTAGTAATTTTTAATTTTTTGCTGTTTAAGATGAGTTCTGGGGAAGGTAGTAAGAAAAAAGAAAAGAAAAAATACACAGAAGAAGATTTAAATAAAGCATTAAGTGACATTCGTGAGAAGAAAAAATCTATAAGACAAATATGCAAAGAATATGCTATTCCCAAGACCACATTATTGGACAAAATCAGTGGACGCAGGCCAGATGGAGTTAATACCATCATTTGAGATTTATTAATGATAATAATGTTGATTTTCAAATAACTATATTCTTGAATAAAGAATCTGTTAAAATAAAAATTTTCTTTACATTATCTTAAAAATATCACCCCTACATTCCTCTTCCTAGCTGGTGGACGCAAAATGGTCTATGGGTGGACGCAAATTAGATTTTTTGGACGCAAAGTGGGTAAAACGCGAATTTTTGAAGTTTGTCTATTTATAAAAAAAACACAAGAAGTTTCGAACAAAACTGAAAGCAAACCCTATAGTAGACTATATAATGAACACATTACATAAGTTTTTCATTGAAACTAGTGCTGGAACATTTTTATCTTCTCCTTCAAACATGCCAACTGCACTAAATGGACGCGAACTGGCGAAATGACCCTACCCAATCAATATATCTAGAATAAGTCATTGCCCATAAGTTTAAAATATTGGTTATATATAAACTATTTTATTTTCAGGTAGTTGTTCAGTCCATTGAGAAAGCGGAAGATGATGCAGCATTGAAAGTTTTGATAGAATTAGCAGAATCCACTCCCAAATTCCTTAGACCACAACTTGAAGCAATTTTCCAAGTTTGCATAAAGGTAACTAGGAAATCTTCATAAATTACAAATTATAATTATACAAAAATTTTGTTTAAAAAAAATTATAATGTTATTCTATTGCGTAGGTATTAAGCGACACAGACGCCGAAGATAATTGGAGGCAATTGGCATTAGAGGCAATGGTCACACTTTGTGAAACTGCTCCTGCCATGGTCCGCAAACAAGCACCGAATGCTGTTCGCATGTTGACTCCCCTTGTACTACAAATGATGTGTGAACTTGACGATGAACCTGACTGGTCTCTTCAAGATGATGTAGCAGATGATGACAATGAACAGTAAGTTGATTGGTTTCAGATTTTAACCTATGTTTTAGTTTATTTTTTTAGTAAGGGGTAAGATGTGTTTTTGTTAGCTATTCTCATGGGTAGTTGATCACCATATCTTACAAGAGCAAGATCAAGAAAATTAGCATTCTTTTAGTTTTTATACATGAGGATGTCAGTCCCTTGATTACAGTTATTTTTTTCTTATCATTTAGGCTGAATAGCCTTAATGCAAGTATTGATATAATTGTTTTTGTCTCTAGGAACTATGTAGCAGCAGAGTCTGCTTTAGACAGAATGTGCTGTGGTCTAGGAGGCAAGATTATGTTGAATCTTATTGTGGGTCAAGTGCCTGAGATGTTGAACTCCGAAGACTGGAAGAGGAGACATGCAGCTCTCATGGCTGTGTCCTCTGCTGGAGAAGGATGCCACAAACAAATGGAACAGATGCTAGACCAAGTTGTTACAGCTGTTCTAAATTACTTGACTGATCCAGTAAGTTTTTATACCATTAAAACCCTTCAAAGCAACAATAAGAAGTGTTCTTTACAATGTTTCGTTTTCTGTCGTAGCACCCACGAGTTCGTTATGCTGTATGCAATGCCATTGGGCAAATGTCTACAGACTTCGCTCCCGTATTCGAAAAAAAATATCACGACAAAGTAGTGCCAGGCCTACTGATGGTTTTAGATGACAACGCAAATCCCCGCGTGCAGGTATGTCACAAAGCAATATATACGTGTTTTTACTTGTTAGCTATGTAACAATTTTGAATGTGTTTTGTCCCATGTATTAAATGTTTTAAAAATATTTAAACATTTCAGGCTCATGCGGCTGCTGCTTTGGTAAACTTCTGTGAAGATTGTCCTAAGCCAATCCTTACCCAGTATCTTGATCCCTTGATGCTTAAACTTGAACTAGTTTTGACTACCAAATTCAAAGAGGTAATTCTTTATATTTACTTACCTGATCCCAATGTTCGTTAGTGGTGTGAATATGTTATGTTTATATCACTTCCATAGCATTGGGAAAATAAATGTGACATTTGCTCCTTTTCTCTCTCTGTAGATAGTTAGGGATCTCAGTTCACAAACATTTTTAGTTTACTTCTAAAGAGTTGAGGCTGTTGAGTTTAATGCAGTGTGGATATGACTGTTAATCTTATTTACAGTTGGTTGAGCGTGGCACTAAGTTGGTGCTAGAGCAAATTGTGACAACAATTGCATCAGTAGCCGACACAGTTGAGAAAGATTTTGTAGGATATTATGATCGCCTGATGCCCTGCCTCAAGTATATCATAGCTAATGCTACTACTGATGAACTTAAAATGCTCAGAGGAAAAACGATTGAATGTGTCAGTCTTATTGGTATGTAATATTATTAAATACTAACTTATATCTTGCTTCATTAAGAAATATTTTTTCAAAACCTTTCTATTTTTTAGGCTTAGCTGTTGGTGAAGAAAAATTCATGTCTGATGCCTCAGAAGTAATGGATCTTTTATTAAAAACACACACTGAAGGAGACCAACTGCCTGCTGATGATCCACAAACTTCCTATCTTATTTCTGCATGGTCCCGTATCTGCAGAATTATGGGTAAGATAATGTTATTAAAGTTTTTATTTAGTTTGTTATTTATTAGTAGTTAAGAACATAGCACTCTAACTCCTACGTGCAATGCCTCTGTGGTATATGTTACTGCCAAAGTGTGCAATATTAAAATTGGGAATTCGCTAACACCAACCTGAACATAGGATGGAGTTTGATAGTAACTTTCAAGACACATGAAAATACTTTAGCTAGTAAGCTTTTTAACAAGTTTTAAAATGAAAAATTAACATTAACAGCAATTTCCAGGTAAAAAGTTTGCACAGTACCTGCCAATGGTGATGGAGCCAGTTATGCGTACCGCAGCTATGAAGCCTGAGGTTGCTCTCCTGGACAATGAAGATCTAGAAACTATTGAGGGAGATCTCGACTGGCACTTTGTCACTCTAGGGGAACAGCAAAACTTTGGAATAAAAACTGCAGGTATATACCATAATGTCAATTTTTACATGTTTTTCATAGTAAAATCATTCACAAGTATTATTTTATCCAATGTTCGTTAGTGGCATAAATTACTTACTGTTTATATCACTTCCATAGCATTGGAAGAACAAATGTGGCATTTGCTCCCTTTTTTCCTACTTTAGGAATTCAGGGATCTCAGTTCACATACAACATAGTTTATGTTAACACCTTGTCTTCAAAATCGTTGCCAGTCAACACAAATTACAAAGCGTAATGTTTCATCACAGGTCTAGAAGACAAGGCTTCTGCTTGCGATATGCTAGTGTGCTATGCTCGTGAATTGAAAGAGGCATTCTCAGACTACGCTGAAGATGTCGTCCGACTAATGGTTCCGATGTTGAAGTTTTACTTCCACGACAACGTCCGCACGGCGGCGGCCGAGTCTCTGCCTTACCTGTTAGAATGCGCCAAGATCAAGGGGCCACAGTACATTCAAGGAATGTGGGCGTATATTCTTCCGGAGTTGCTCAAAGCAATCGACGCCGAACCCGAACAAGAAGTTCAAGTTGAACTGCTCAACAGTTTAGCTAAGGTAAGTAGGAAATATGCTGTTAGATAAATCATTGTTTTGTTATGGTATTCAGTTAGTGTAATAGTGCAATGTGTGTAGTGCATAGAGTTGCTGGGCGGTGGATGTCTCACGGACGAGACTATGGGCGAGGTGCTGCGGCTGCTCAACAAACTGCTCACAGAACATTTCGAACGAGCCACCGAGCGTAGACAGAAACGAGCTGACGAAGATTACGACGAGGTAAATATATTTCCAACTTTAAGTACATTATTAGGTACCTGTCTAAAATTATTTGGGTGTGGTAGCCCACTAGGCTTTTGATTCTTATCGATAAACAATTTTTAAGTTTATTTAACGCAAATATTAATTTTTAATTAATTTCTGACATCAGATGTTTTTCAAATAAACTTCTCGCTATGACTGGTCTGGTATTCGAAAATATATCTTAATGAATGTTGAGTGATGCTATTCGTTTTTTTTACTTTTATCCTACTAATATTATAAATGTGAAAGTTTGTGACGATGTATGGATGGATGGATGGGTGGATGGCTGGCTGGATGGATGGATGGATGGATGGATGTTTGTTACTCTTTCACGTAAAAACTACTGGATGCATTTGGATGAAACTTTGCAGTAACATAGGTTATACATCAGAATAACACATAGGATACTTTTTACCGCGGGAAAACATCTCATTCCAACGGGAAACCGACTTCCACGCGAACAGAGTCGCGGGCGGCCACTAGTAACTTGATAAATATGTAATGTTGTTATCCCGTAGGTTGTAGAGGAGCAGTTAGCCGACGAAGACAATGAAGACGTGTACGGCTTGTCGCGCGTGGCTGACGTTCTCCATTCCTTGCTGTCCGCATACCGCGACGCGTTCTACCCGCATCTAGACACGCTGCTGCCACATCTCATACAACTGCTCGGACCTGGCAGACCGTACTCCGATAGACAGTGGGCAATTTGTATATTCGACGATGTTATAGAATTTGGTGGTAAGTAGTATATAGATTTTTTTCACTTAAATTTGTAATAAAGAAATTTCAGAAAAAGTTATTTCATGTTAACAAAAATTCAACGTATTGGGAACAAGTGGCGCAAAATTACACCATTGCGAAGCGTAGGCGGGTCACTAGTACTACATATTTCCACTTCTACTCTAAACTTGGCTAACAGCAATTGCGAGTGATCGTAAATTTTTGTTTTTGCTGAGAAGCATTAGATTTTAAAGACGTTACAGTTTTTCATCCCCACATAGTCGGTTTTAACATTGAATATAAATCGCTACTTCACCGCAACTGCCATTAACCCTTACCCTCGTTGTTAGGTCCAGCGTGCGTGAAATACCAGGAGATCTTCCTCGAGCCCATGCTGTCCGGGCTTCGTTCGAGCGAGCCCGAGCTGCGGCAGGCGGCGGCTTACGGCTGCGGGGTACTAGCGCAGTTCGGCGGCGAGCAGTTCGCGGGGGCCTGCGCGCGCGCCGCGCCGCTGCTGGCCGCCGTCATCGCGGACCCCAACTCGAGATCCGTGGAGAACGTGAACGCGACGGAGAACGCCATCTCAGCTGTGACGAAGATTATCAAGTACAACCACTCGCAGATAAACAGGGATGAGATTATAAGACATTGGTGAGTGGTTTTTTTTTTTGGAGTTTTATTCTGTAAAAATAAGTTGGTTACTTAGTAAGTTATTTGTGAAATAGGGGCTGGCTGGACTTCCGTTATAATTTTTTTGTTCTATGTCAACTTCTATGCCAAGAGGATTTGTTTCCATGTTCTTGGTCATCCTATATTAATTTTTTTCACAAAACTTAAGAATTACCTACTCAAAATAAACTTCCTTACGAACCTATTTAGAAGTAAACTAGTAAACTGCAATAAAAAACCTGATATAAGATTTAGCAGGAGTGTATTCAACAATCATATAACAGTCACAAACACCGACACTGCTTAAACCGTGCAACTCCGTCCCCAGGCTGACGTGGCTGCCGGTGACGGAGGACGTGGAGGAGGCGCCGCACGTGTACGGGCTGGTGTGCGAGCTGGCGGGCGGCGGGCACCCCGCGCTGGCCGCCGACCCGCCGCGCCTGCTGGCCGTGCTGGCCGAGGCGCTGCGCAGCGACGCCGTGCCGCGCGACCACCCCGTGCACGCGCAGCTGTGCGCGCTGCTGCGGCAGATACAGGTACAGATAGCTGACACCGGGCACGGACGATGCTAACCAGGCACGGACGACACTGCTGGCCGTGCTGGCCGAGGCGCTGCGCAGCGACGCCGTGCCGCGCGACCACCCCGTGCACGCGCAGCTGTGCGCGCTGCTGCGGCAGATACAGGTACAGATAGCTGACACCGGGCACGGACGATGCTAACCAGGCACGGACGACACTGCTGGCCGTGCTGGCCGAGGCGCTGCGCAGCGACGCCGTGCCGCGCGACCACCCCGTGCACGCGCAGCTGTGCGCGCTGCTGCGGCAGATACAGGTACAGATAGCTGACACCGGGCACGGACGATGCTAACCAGGCACGGACGACACTGCTGGCCGTGCTGGCCGAGGCGCTGCGCAGCGACGCCGTGCCGCGCGACCACCCCGTGCACGCGCAGCTGTGCGCGCTGCTGCGGCAGATACAGGTACAGATAGCTGACACCGGGCACGGACGATGCTAACCAGGCACGGACGACACTGCTGGCCGTGCTGGCCGAGGCGCTGCGCAGCGACGCCGTGCCGCGCGACCACCCCGTGCACGCGCAGCTGTGCGCGCTGCTGCGGCAGATACAGGTACAGATAGCTGACACCGGGCACGGACGATGCTAACCAGGCACGGACGACACTGCTGGCCGTGCTGGCCGAGGCGCTGCGCAGCGACGCCGTGCCGCGCGACCACCCCGTGCACGCGCAGCTGTGCGCGCTGCTGCGGCAGATACAGGTACAGATAGCTGACACCGGGCACGGACGATGCTAACCAGGCACGGACGACACTGCTGGCCGTGCTGGCCGAGGCGCTGCGCAGCGACGCCGTGCCGCGCGACCACCCCGTGCACGCGCAGCTGTGCGCGCTGCTGCGGCAGATACAGGTACAGATAGCTGACACCGGGCACGGACGATGCTAACCAGGCACGGACGACACTGCTGGCCGTGCTGGCCGAGGCGCTGCGCAGCGACGCCGTGCCGCGCGACCACCCCGTGCACGCGCAGCTGTGCGCGCTGCTGCGGCAGATACAGGTACAGATAGCTGACACCGGGCACGGACGATGCTAACCAGGCACGGACGACACTGCTGGCCGTGCTGGCCGAGGCGCTGCGCAGCGACGCCGTGCCGCGCGACCACCCCGTGCACGCGCAGCTGTGCGCGCTGCTGCGGCAGATACAGGTACAGATAGCTGACACCGGGCACGGACGATGCTAACCAGGCACGGACGACACTGCTGGCCGTGCTGGCCGAGGCGCTGCGCAGCGACGCCGTGCCGCGCGACCACCCCGTGCACGCGCAGCTGTGCGCGCTGCTGCGGCAGATACAGGTACAGATAGCTGACACCAGGCGCGGCCGATACGTACCAGGCACGGACCACACTAACCAGGCACGGACGATACTAACCAGGCACGGACGATGCTAACCAGGCACGGACGATACTAACCAGGCACGGACGATGCTAACCAGGCACGGACGATACTAACCAGGCACGGACGATACTAACCAGGCACAGACGATACAAACATAGTTGATACTAACCAGGCACAGACGATACTAACCAGGCACAGACAATACTAACCAGGCACAGACGATACTAACCAGGCACAGACGATACAAACATAGTTGATACTAACCAGGCACAGACGATACAAACCTAGTTGAAACTAACCAGGCACAGACGATACAAACCTAGGTGGTACTAACCAGGCACAGACGATACAAACTTAGTTGATACTAACCAGGCACAGACAATACAAACCTAGTTGATACTAACCAGGCACAGACGATACAAACCTAGTTGATACTAACCAGGCACAGACAATACAAACCTAGTTGATACTAACCAGGCACAAACGATACAAACCTAGGGATACTAACCAGGCACAGACGATACAAACCTAGTTGATACTAACCAGGCACAGACAATACAAACCTAGTTGATACTAACCAGGCACAGACGATACAAACCTAGTTATACTAACCAGGCACGGACGATACAAACCTAGGTGATGCTAACCAGGCACAGACGATACAAACCTAGGTGGTACTAACCAGGCACAGACAATACAAACCTAGTTGATACTAACCAGGCACAGACAATACAAACCTAGTTGATACTAACCAGGCACAGACGATACAAACTTAGTTGATACTAACCAGGCACAGATGTTGCAAACCTAGTTGTTAATAACCAGGCACGGACGAGACAAACCTAGTTGATACTAACCAGGCACAGACGATACAAACCTAGTTGATACTAACCAGGCACAGACGATACAAACCTAGTTGATACTAACCAGGCACAGACAATATAAACTTAGTTCTCAGTGTGAATGGTTAGTAGCTTGCACTGGCTTTTGGCAACTTAATGCAGGTGTAAATTGAAACTTTGGCAGGAGGAATGAAAGAAATGATAAATGTTGGAATAGGAATAATTTTAGAAAAAAAATTACAACTGCCACTTGACTTGTGGTAGCCTAAGAAACATTTCGACAAATGTCTAATAAATAATGTATTATTTGTTACAGAGCAACACAGAATTATTCAACACGTGCCTAATGCAACTTAGTAATGAACACAAGGAAGCACTGCAGCTAGCTCTATCTTCATAGGCCAACGTCACCGTATTTATTGTATTGACTATCGACGTTCCGGCTCGCATCGCTTGTCTCGTCAGGGGCGGCGCCCCCACTACCTACCTTACCTGCTATCTACTTACTGTAGTCACACTTTACTGTAATATCGGATATTACTAATAAAACATTTGATAACCCCCTATTGACTCGTTTGGACGAGAAGACTACCGCTGGTAGCCTGTCACCCTGATTAAAAATCCTGCTTTTTACCACATTATGATAAGCGATCTCATTCTAAGAAATCTGTTGGGCTAATTAAAATTGCTGTGATATATTTTATACTAATTTTTTTGATTCATTACTTTGAGCTTCGTTTGTAGAGACACTTCTAACGATTATCTAAATGTTGTTTCGAAACTTGTTTTTCGTATCGTAATTTAACTAAGTGGGGATAGTCCAATCTCAGTGGTCGTTACGTTATATGGTTAAACGTTTGCTGACTTAGTATAATTATAATATTAGTCGCTAAGATGATTGGATTGTCTTCATAATGTTTTCGATATTAATTTGCCTGTTACGGCATAGTGGGAATATGGTGGCTGTTCCTTGCTACGGACGAGATGTCATGTCTGTTTATAAGAAACAATTTTATTCAATAAAATATATTATTATTAAATATACATTTCTTTGTTTAACTAAAATAAAAGTTATTGTCCTTAACATTTTAAGCTTTTCAATATCGTCCCTTCCAAGTTGCAGTAGTGGCCACTTAAAACCTAATGACTAGGCAAGCAAGCCATTTTGTTTTCTTGAACTTAACAAAGCAGGCCGAGCGTAACGTAACGGTGGTAAAAGTTTGCCGTAGGTAGGTTACCAGTTTAGTAGCTGCACTGAGGCCCGATATTTATAAAACTTGAGACGCTGAACTCAAGCGTATACTTAACCGTTAAATTAAATTTCCAGTGGTTGTCAACCATAGGGTGCCTACCTACAGGTAACTGTTTATCCTACTAATATTATAAATGTGATAGTTTGTAAGTATGTGAGGATGTATGGATGTTTGTTACTGTTTCACGTAAAAACTATTGGATGGATTTGGGTGAAACTTTGCAGTGATATAGGTTATACATCAGAATAACACATAGGGTACTTTTTACCGCGGGAAAACTTCTCATTCCCACGGAAAATCGACGGGCGGCCACTAGTTAATCTATATTAAAATACGTACGTAATAAAAAATATTTATTTTCCTTTGTTTCCTTAGACACTACCGCTTGGCAATACTAGTTGAGTCAAGGGAAATTTTACATTCCCGTGGCACTACTGGTAGTGCTAAGGCTAAATGAACATTTCCAGTGAAACTACACTCTTGCCAGTAGATTCACGGGAAATGAACGGTTTTCTGACAGCTGTTAATTGTAGTTTAATTTTATGTTGATAGATGGATCAACTACGAACGTTATTTTTTAATGGGAAAGACAAAAAACAAAAACTTTATTAAATTAAAATTTTATTATTTCAAATTCAAATCAAATCAAAACCGACATTAGTATTGCTAGAGAAAAAAAATAGCTTTGTTTTTTTCTATCCTTTTTCAATTTTAAAGGTAACACCCGCGTACTTAGTTTGTTCAGCGCCATCTTGCGAATTTTTTTGGAGTTTTTTTTTTTGAAAACCGCTTATTAATTTCCCATGGCACGAGTGAGATATCTGTACCTTAGGGGTTATTAAACCTTACACTATTTGGAATGTTAAAAGACTTCTTAAAAGTTCTACTAACAGGTTCCCAAGACTGAGAATTGTGTTCAAACTGATCATCGTCACACTGTGTTTCTATTTCCGTTTCGGGAACATACTTGCGTTTTTTAATTAATTCTAGAAAAAATATTGAAAGGTGTTATCAAAGCCAGGATTCGAACTTAGCAAATCTATTAAAATAATTACTATGTTTTGGTCACCAATGAATAGTTTAGAAGTAAAAACGGAAGCTTTTTGATTTGCGATAAAATACATCCCACAGGTTGACAACCAATGGTGGAAATCTATAACTTACCTTCCATCTCGTATAAAACACGTAGATCGACACTTTTAAATACACTAATCTAATAACTGAAACATAACAAACAATAACAGGTCTCACTTTGTATTATTTTAGTTAAAACTGAATAAAATAGCGTAAAAACATCACCAGTGGCCCATGACGCGATAGGTGCGTCATCATTTAGGAGGGCCCGTGACGCGACTAGCATGTCATTAAATTTTGTATGGGGCCACGAAGGAAAGGCTCGAAAAATGATGGTGGCAAGGAGTCGGTTAAGTTTGGTATTTTATTTAAAACTAGTGGGCGCCCGCGACTCCGTTCGCGTGGAAGTCGGTTTCCCATGGGAATGAGAAATTTTCCCGCGGTAAAAAGTACCCTATGTCCTTTCCCAAGTTCAGTTCTTTCTTCATACCAAATTTCATCAAAATCGGTTCAGTGGTTTAGGCGTGAAAGCGTAACAGACAGACAGACAGACAGACAGACCGACAGACAGGCAGAGTTACTTTTGCATTTATAATATTATAGTAGGGAAGTAGGGATGACATCTCATGATCGCGTTCAAGTCCGTTATCAGAGTTCAGTGTTTTATAATACGGGCCTAAATTTTTAGGGTTCCATTCCCAAAGGAAATTCTATTATTATGGCAGGCATCAGTTATGTAAGTAAGCGACTCGAGTTGATATGTGTGCTGCAACCTTAAGGCGGAAAGCTACATTAATTAAAATCGTTTAAATAAATTAGCTTTGGCTGTAAGACGTCAAGACTTGATACGGTAAGTAGGTAGGTATTCTAATTTCTAGTTCTAAATTAATGAGTTTTTTGCACAGCTACGTGTCGTCTTGAATACTTTCAGATCGCCGGGATATCACCCTGGATAATGACTTAAAATGTATTCAAAACTGATAGGTACCCGCAACTTCGTCTGCGATACAAGTGATTTTCCCGAGGGAATGAAAGTTATTCCCGTGGTAAAATGTAGCCTAATTTGATCCCAGGCTGTTGAACTTTGTCTATTCTAAATTTCATTAAATTCGGTTCATCGTGAAAGTACGATACCACGTGAAAACATACAGGTTCATATATGATATTAAGTAATGATAAGACTAGTAAGAAAGCAAGTATACAATTATTATTTGAAACTGATTATCTTATCAAATATTAAATAAAGTTTAAGTTTGGTTCTACGTGAGCGAATATTTTTTTGTTTACATCTACATACACGAACTTATTTACGAGGGAGTTGCCATGTACAAATTATATTTTGGCTGACAGTGACAAATTGACGTTGATGTATTCGTTTTTTATTGACAACACCTATAAACAAGTAGTTGGTCCGCAAAAAGAAAATTGTAAAGAATTGTGTTTTTAAAGTTCTATTTTGTTACAAAAAAATACAAAAAAGGTTTTTGTACTTTTTTTATTTAATTAATTTTAATAAAAAATGGGTCCTCCTCCCGTAGTGACTGGGATTTCACCTAAAGAAGGACCACCGGGTACCAGAGTAACTATTCGGGGAGAATTTTTGGGTACCAGCGCTACAGACTTAATTGGTAATTTATTGCACACAAAGAACACATTCTCATAGGCATTTTATTCTAATTATTAACCGCTCTTCAAAAATATCAAAATATAGGTCTGAAAATTTGTGGGTGTGATTGTTTATTATCTGCTGAATGGAAAAGCAAAAACAAAATAGTCGCCCGCTCAGGACCGTGCAAAGGACGTGGTGATATCATTGTTACAACAAGATCAGGAGGAGAAGGCACTTCTACTGTGCAATTTAGAGGTATTATACTAGTTCCTTTTTATAAACTTTACACTTTTAGTAAAGTGGGTGGATAAAGTGTTAGGTAAGTACATACATTTTTTCCCTTCGAGGTTACCATGAATCTATTGGACCAGTGAAAGAGAGTGCAGTGTGGGTGGAGGAGGTGATGCCTCTGTCATTGCCATGGGGCCGTCGCCCCATGTCCCCCACTGCATACATCCCCCCTGACCCTCTTGGACTCTCCACCGAAGGAGATGATTGCAAGTTTCCTGAAGAAGAGCTGCATGAATTGTTTCCAGATGGGTTTGTATATATTCATTAGACAAAGCTGTCCTCGCTAAAATCTTAATGATTAAATAAATTGTTGTCTTTTTGTACTGATCTCAAACATTTTTTTTCAGGTCAGGTAAACTAACAGATGACAATTTTCAACCAGGCTGGTATCTTTTAGAGCATCATAGTGCTACTTCTTTTGAAGATTTGAAAGCTGGAATGGTATTCCTTCAAAGAAAGGTAGAAAATAAAACCAAAACTTCAATAATTTAACTATACTTACTTTTATCTAAGTTGTCATTCCATTTATTTATTGAACAGGTTGAGAGTCAAAAAGAAGGTCAGATAAACTTTCTGAAATCAAATACTGGGGCAGTGATGGACCAATTGGACAGATTAGTACTCATTAAGAATATGTTTGAAGATGATCAAAGAAAGAATGGAAAGGAACCATTACCAAGTTTACAGGCTGCAATAGAAGGTATCTATTGAGATATGATTTACAGTTTAGATTGTTACAGTTTAATTCATTGTTTAAAAATTATAAGCTTTTGTTTCACAGAATCCATCACTCTGGCCAATTCATTATTTTCTGAGATTTTGTCTCGTAAGGAGCATGCAGATAAAACACGAGAGGCTTTGTCTGTGCTTACTAGACATAAGTTCCTGTTCCAACTGCCTGCATCCATTGATAAAAACATAAAAAAGAAAGAGTATGATCTAGTTGTCAATGATTACACAAGAGCTAAGAACTTATTTGGAAATACTGATGTTCAGGTATTTTGCTGTTACACAAAAAGCAAATTAAATCTATTAGTAATAAATTAATTGTATTAACACACCATTATATTTTAGCTTTTTCAAAAAATTCTTGATGAAATAGACAAGAAAATAGAGGAGCTGAAAGAAAAATTGTACAGCAAACTCAAAATGATGCCCATTAATGTTCAAGAACAGATTAAGTATATCAAGTAAGTTTAGTAATCATGAGAATGAATCCCATTTCCTGACTTATCATTGATAAAATAGGTTTCATATTTGAATCTGATGTCTAATAGCTGTTTTACTTGTTTTTAGACTGCTGATAAGTCTGAACTGGGAAGGTGACGCAGCGTGGACTGCAATTACGACGAGACACGAGTACTTGATGGCTCTACTGAACAAGGTTAAAGATCACTTTAAACAAAAAGAGGATCAGGAAAATACAGACAAAGGTATATTTTCAATTAGCATCCAGTTTTTAAATCGAGTAATTTAGATCTTCACATCCTAAAGTTCAAATCTTTGGTAATGTTTTCTAAGTTGCTTTTGGCAGTTGACACTGTTATTTCATTATCATTATGAAGCAAAGTCGCTAATCATGTTTGTTTTGTTTGTTTGTCCTCTAACTTCTCCTTAGACAGTTAATATTTTCTCCTAAAAAAGAACATTTGAAAATGTCTTTAAGTTTCGTGAACAAGTTTCTGTGAAGCGACGGCGGATCACTAGTTCTGTATTATTATCATCATCATTATCATTATCATTACATATTATAAATTCAAGTCGCTAATTCTGTCTTTTTGTATGTTTGTCCACTATCTCCTCCTAAGTCACTTAACGGATTTAAATGCGGTTTTCGCCATCTTAATAAAGGTATTTTTTTAATTTAAATTTGTAAATAAAGAACATTCAGAAAAAGTTTTATTTAGTTAGCCAAAATTCAATATTTCGTGAGCAAGTCGGCCAAAACTACGAAGCGTGGGCGGGTCTCTGGTTCTGTTTAACAATAACTTGCCAGGTAAGCGCAAGGGCAAGGAGTCTGACCCCGCGGGGTGCGGCGGGTGGGGCGCGGTCCGCGTGCTGTGGGCGGGCGCGGCCAGCGCGGCGCTGGCGAGCGAGCTGGCGGCGCTGTGGCCGCTCGCGCGCCGGTACTTCAACGCGGAGCTGGCCGGCGAGCCGCACCACCCGGACAGGCATGCCACGCTGAAGGTAACCGAGGTTGGATGGGGTGGTGGAAGCTTACACAACGACGACGGTTTAAAAAAAGTGCATCTTTTGAACTTGTCATTTACTTATACTTAAAAATCGATGTCAGACAGAAGTAATAAGGTTTCTGAATTTTTGGGTGCTATAAGTTGGTTTTGCATAAAAACAAACGAATGTCGTTATCATACATGTAACATAATCTGAAGTTACGTAAGATGATTCCATCTTAATTGAGCCTCAATTCGGTCAATTTTAACAAACTTGACTTATTTTACGGATTATTTTAGTAATTCAAGAGTCATTCCAATATTAATCATTATTTCATTTATTGAACATATATGTATTTATGTTTATATAATAAATATGTATGTAGGAACGGGACGGTGTACGAGTGAAGTATGAATATTGAATGATAGTGACAGGTGTGAGTGAGAGGAATAATAAAGAGAGCGAGAAAGGTAGCGAAAAGTAGAAAGTGTTGTAAAGGTGAGCTCTTGTGAAAAAGTTGGATAAATAATTAAGAAGAAAAGGTGTTTTTGATCTCGAATGTCCCTATCCCACTACAAAATTGGGGGCTCGTCCGGGATAGTCAAAACGCATTCGAGAACGTATAAAGGTGAAGAAGGTGACACGGCGGCGTGGCCACGAGGCGTGGCACTCCACTTGGAAAAAGTTGATTGCGTAGCAAGCAATACCTAAAGATGACTTCAAGATCTCCTAATCAACGGGTTGGAGGTGTTAACAACGCTGAAAAAACAAAAATCTCAAAAGAGGCGGCGGCGGCGGCGACAGTAAATATGGCGTCACTGGGTTTCGAAGGCGGCGCGGCAAGGTTTGATGGCGAAGGCAAGACATAATATCTGATCTTGCTTCGTTGCCTTCGAAAAATGGTTCATCGCCAATGTGGGCAAGTGATATCGAAGACAATGCTGATATCTTCGGTTGGAACGCCCAGCAGAAACTTATCATAGCCAGACGCTCATTGTGCGGCACGGCAGAGCTTTGGTTGAGATCTGAAAAGACGTTCAAAACTTATGAAGATCTGAAGGCGGCATTGCAGAAAGAGTTCCCAGAAACTGTAAATTCCAAAGAAATGCACGAACTGATAGCAGGTCGCAAGAAGCGGGTTGATGTAACATTTTACCAATACATGTTAACCATGAAAGAATTCGGAAAGAGAGCGAGAAAGGTGGCGATGAAGAAAAGGTGTTAAAGGTGTGCTCTTGAAATAAGTTTAAATAAATTATAATTAAGAAGAAAGAAGTTACCATGTTTTCTACATTATTTTGCACCTATCCACTTTTGTACCATGTTTCTTTAACTTGAGGTTGTCTGGAAGAGATCGCTCCCAGCGATAGGACCTCCTGTTGATGTACCTACCTACATGTGACTTTTCATTGTTTGTTCAACTAAGTGAAAAATAAATAAATAAATATACTCTTACCTATACAATCTATTTGATTATCTACGCGGGGGTAGGAGATGATAACGGCGTGCGTGGAGCTGTACTGCTCGCACATGCGCGGCTGCCTGCTGGCGGGCGGCGCGGCGCCGGCGCCGGTGATGCGCGCGCGGCTCGTGGCCAACCTGCGCCATCTGCGGGACGCGTACGAGTCGCTGCTGAAGCTGGATCTGCCGTCGCAGGTTTGTATTGACACGAGAATATGTCTTTTGTGGCATTCCACGAGAACGGGATATATGTTATCACTAGTGGCCGCCCGCGACTCCGTTCGCGTGGAAGTCGGTTTCCCGTGGGAATGAGATGTTTTCCCGCGGTCAAAAGTACCCTATATGTTATTCTGATGTATACCTATATTACTGTAAAATTTCATCAAAATCCATTCCAGTAGTTTTTACGTGAAAGAGTAACAAACATCAAAACATACATCCAACTCACAAACTTTCACTTTTATAATATTAGTAGGATTATTATTACTAAGTATAAATCCCAATCGGCAACTGTGTCTATTTGTCCGCTAACTCCCTCTAACCACTAAACGGATTTTAAGGAGTTTTTCGCCATGTTAAAGGTGAAAACTGACGCAATTAGCAAGTTGGATTGATGGCCATAATTTGCTAACGGCTTGACCTAGAATTTTAGCCTTAGCTTGTATTGCCTTGGTTTATCGCCGAGTTACATCTTGACGTTGGGAGATGTCCTACTCTGTTTATGAATGAACTAGCGAGCCGCCCACGCTTCGCAATGGTGTAATTTTGCCGACTTGCTCACGAAACATTGATTTTTGGGTAACTTAAAAAATCTTTTTCCGATTGTTCTGTTATAAAGGATGGTGAAAACCGAAATAAAATCCCTCAACTGGTTTAGGGGGAGTTAGCGGCCAAACATACAAACAAGACAGAATTAGCGACTTGGATTTATACTATGTAATGATGATGATGATGATGCTTCATGTCTAGCCTCTAAGTGCGGTGGAACGCGTGATGTTCGAGTACCGCGCGCACGGCGCCGCGGCGTTCCTGCAGCGCGCGCACAAGAAGGTGAAGAGCGTCGCCGACCACGAGACCTGGGCCATCGAGCAGTACTCGCACTACGGCGCCATCACCAACCTCGTACGTAGACAATACTACCAGCAACCAGCTTAGGAATAGCAATGTTTAGACAATATTTCCAAAAAAAAATAATTTGAAAAAAAGTTTTAATTTTATGACCAGTCGCGTAACTCGAAACTGCTGAATACTAAACGCAGCAACATCATTCAGCAATTTCATTCGAAATTTTACGCGATTGCGACTCGAAAACCGATTTCGTTCAAGAGTCCCTACACCGATACCTTTCAAAGGTATTGATATTCGAGTTACGCGACACTCCCACAGGTTTTAGTTTATCTTATTAGTATGATATTAATTAATACTTTATCCTCTTGAAATTGAGCGAACCTTTCTCTTATGACATCATAACTGATTGGACGTACTTAAATAATGTTACTGTCAGTTTTGGACTACCTACAATTTACCCTTAGAATAACTCTGCAACATAGATAACTTTGACAATACTTTCATTGTATTCCTGTTTGTTCTAGCCAAGCCTGCTCGAGTCGCATATAAACGAGGCTCTATCGTCCATCCACAAGTGCGTGTTGTCTTGCGGGCGGCGGGAAACCGCGTTGTTTCTAGAACAGTCGGCGCCCACGGAGTCGCTTCACAAACAAACGCAGCAAATACTGCTGGCGTACAACGACGCGCTCAAACAACTAGCGTTGACGCATAACGATGAGGTAATTACAACTAAGTGTCGGTGACAAGCCTTTTCATTCTGCTAAAAATATGATTCTCAAAATCTACCATAATATGAATGTCATGACAGCGATTGCAGCGGTGTCATTGTAATCTGCTAGCAGAATTGGGGCCAAGTTAAAAAAAATTGGGAAAATTTTATATGATTGAGTGAAATTTAACAGATTTGATAACGAGTTTGTAGTTGTTTTTTTGTGGTCCATTCACAGACTAAGGTTCCTGGTAAGGCATAGATGAGAAGTTTAAAGCATAGAAAATAAATAAATAAAACCCTTTGATTTTTGTGCTTTTATATCTGTTCTAAAACAATGCTTTATATTAGGTTCGTATTTAATAAAAAAATGTATTGTTGGTTTTAGTTCTGAAAACAGTAAACATTGATTAATCTTTGTGAGTAAGGATGTATGCATGTATGGCTGTTTGTTACTCTTTCACGTAAAAACTACTGGACGGATTAGGATGAAACTTTACAGTAATATAGGTTATACATCAGAATAACACATAGGGTACTTTTTACCGCGGGAGAACTTCTCATTCCCACGGGAAACCGACTTCCACGCCAACGTAGTCGCGGGCGGCCACTAGTTTTTATATATTTTTAAACTTCAACAACTCGTAATATACACACTTCACCATCAAACCAACAAGTGTGATCTCCAGCACGACTTCAACAACACGAGTCTGTCCGTGGCGCTCGACCAGCGGCTGGACGAGTCGTTCCCGGCCGCGGAGGAAGCTCGCAGCTGGCAGCAGAGACTACTGATAGCCGGCGCCAACGCGAGCTACACCAGGGAGGTCACGCTTAGCAACATCGTGGCTTTGTTTGAGAGGTAGGTACGATAAGCTGGGATTATAACACGACTTCAACAACACGAGTCTCTCGGTGGCGCTCGACCAGCGGCTGGACGAGTCGTTCCCGGCCGCGGAGGAGGCGCGCAGCTGGCAGCAGAGACTACTGATCGCCGGCGCCAACGCAGGCTACACCAGGGAGGTCACGCTTAGCAACATCGTGGCTTTGTTTGAGAGGTAGGTGTGTGGTTAAAACGAGTCGTTCCCGGCCGCGGAGGAAGCTCGCAGCTGGCAGCAGAGACTACTGATAGCCGGCGCCAACGCGAGCTACACCAGACAGGTCACGCTTAGCAACATCGCGGCTTTGTTTGAGAGGTGGGTGTATGGTTAAAACGAGGCGGAAAAGCTCGATTTTAACTCTAGGGAACTGTGATGCGATTTTGGAAAGGATAAATTATTTGATTTTATTAAACTAATCAAGCCGTCAAATAATAGCTATTAATGAGAGCAAGATATAATACTTAAAATCAATTTGACTAAAAGTATTTTTATTTGTAGAAAACAAATAATACTAAAATATCTTCCCTGATTTTATTTTATATATTATTTAATAATATTGCCCTGTACTTTACTATTCTATTCATTAATTCTCACTTAAAAATCTTTATATTTGATTTATTCAATAAAATAACTGTACCTAATATTAAACATAATACACTACCTATAAATATTAATCATCTAGGTATATGTTATAGAATCCATAGAATCTTATCTTCCACCCTGTATATTTTATTATTACTTAAGATTCACTTACAAATAACTTGTGTATTTCCTACAGCTACAACTTGCCTAAGCCCGTGCAAGCGATCATGGTGACCCGCGAGGCGCTGAACAATCTAGAAACTTCCATAGCGGAGACCTACTTGGAACACAAGGGCGACCCTCTCGTGGGGACCATAGAGCCCAGCATGTACATGGGCCGCTACCAAATTGACCCCGACGCAGAGATAGACGACGCCAGACCTTACGTGTACGAGATCATCAACAATCTAATCGCAGTACACGCTGAGGTAAGTACTTCATAAATTATTTATAGCCATGAGGGTCGTATATAGGTCAAGGTCTAAAGCAATGTCTGTAAAAAGGGTGCAATAACCTTTCTCAAGACCCTTTGTAAAAGTAACAATAAGAAAAAAAAACATGTTTAGTTCCACAGTTATCCGATAGATGGCGCCAAAGTAAAATTAAATCGCGCTTACACAATTTGTTAACGAAATGGTCGGGTTGTATGAAGTTTTCACTCTTGTTAACTTTGCGCAGAGGCAATATCGTAACCAATGAGGTTTATCCGAGGTGCGATTATTGCTAGTTGAAAACTTTACCAATACCCCGCCTTGTGGACGTGAAATACCGTCCACTATGGCAATTTTTGAACGGCCGTTAAGGCCTTATAAATCTCAAAATACTTAATTATCTAAATTCTTTGCGTACTGTTATAACGAATAGGCGAGAAGCCTTTTTAAAAAAAAGAACTTTTAATTTTAAAGAACACTTTTATTTATGAAAGTTAGTTATGAAACAAGATTACTTCTGAGACTTAGAAAACTTATAATAAATTGAATTAATTAAAAGGGCAAGTGTCACGCGCGGATGATGGATTCGAACTGATTTTTAAAAGATGGAATAAAATATATTAAGAGATCAGAAACTGCAAGCTTAGGTCTAGACTAGAGTTGATAAGGCATTATAGGGTACATATTTAATATATAACAGCCCCCAGGGTTAAGAGTAAACTTATCCCAAAAGGGTTAAGTTTATGTACTACGGATTTTAGGCGGAGGAATACTTGAG
Organism: Emmelina monodactyla; assembly: GCA_916618145.1. NCBI lineage: Eukaryota > Metazoa > Arthropoda > Insecta > Lepidoptera > Pterophoridae > Emmelina > Emmelina monodactyla. The sequence goes on along the minus strand of OU745304.1, from coordinate 3,527,706 downwards.
GATGGTACAGCAATTTCTGACAATTCTTCAGCGTTTTCTAATTCTATTTTAGATTTACGGTTTACAAATAAACGTTGACATGTGCCCCTTTTTATACATTTGAAAAATAGGAAAAACATAAAAAATATAATTAATAAAGAAATGACAATAATTGTTAATGAATAATATTGGCCATAAAGAACAATATGTGGCTTATCTATAATTTTATCGAGACTTTTTACAATTTGATCTATTTTAATATCTGGTTGGGATGTAATAGATTCTAGATTAACGCTTGTTAGATTTAAAACAGGAATGTGTAGTTTATTATTCTGTAATAATTTTAAGTTACAACAAGAGTCGTTTAAAAGGTTAAAGTTAATTTTAATTGACTGTAGTTTAATAGTTTTTGTATATCTTGGTATTAACTTGAAATCCTTGTAGTATGCTATACATTGTATAGGTAGGTTTAATATACCTGTGCCTGATATTATACTTTCGTTGATAGTAGAACCAGTGCAATCTATAGATATTTTAGATGGATTTGTTATGACATAGATCCACTTATTATTTGCTAAGGGTTGCCAAATATCTAATTGGCCTCGAATAAATTTAGTTTTACAGTTATAAGGGACATAATTATATGCTTTGGAAATTATCTCTGATTCACAAATCGGAGATGTGGAACTCGAATACACATCTAAGCTTTCGCAAATATAATTCAAATTATAAACTATCTTACAGCTACTTAAGTTATCTAGTTTACAATAATGTGATCTATCTCTAGTTACAGCTATATATTTCGAGGATGGTAAAATAGCGGAGTAAGTATCTTTAGTTACAGTGACGGGATAAGGTATATTATGATATAAGTAGTATTGTTTTGAATTTACAAGAGGTATTTTTAAAATGAATATTATTTTGTTATCATGGTAATATGTTGCAATTTCAGATACATTCATTAACGTAAATATATTTTCAAGAGATAGGTTTATAGGAAATTGATGATAATCAGCTAAAAATCTATAATTGTTAACAAGGTCGGTAAACAATTGGTTCGGAGCTATAATAGATGGATGCAAAATGTTACTTTTACTGAACATGATTCCGTTGATAATATCTTCTAATTTAAATGACAATGTTAAAAGATTATTCTCTAGTATATTAACAATTTCATATACCTTAGACCTAAACAACAAATTATTGCTCATTAATGTAAAGCCTCATTTACATGATACCATTTTCTTGCACGTTCAATAGCAATAATTGAATACAATAGTGGAAGCGCAATATTTGCATTTCAATAATTGTAAGCAACTGTTTACACGTTGATATTATTTATAAAGTTGAACGCCATTATTGAATGCAAATCTTGAAAAGAAATAATTGCCAGCGTGTTTTGTTTACATTGATACAATAATGGTAAGGAGATTATCGCTTTCAAGAATTGTCTTGTCTAAACATCGACTTGTACGTTCCTGTTCCATTTACTGGCACGTTGCTTCAAGAATTGACCGTATTTGCTCAGACGAATATTTTCATTCAAGTTTTGGACATCTTCGGATAAAATGGCAAGTATTGAACAAGAAAATATTGTATGTATAGTTTAAACGGAGAACATTTTTGAATGCAAAACTTGCCTAGTAGAGAAAGAATATGGCATGTTGTTTATACGCTGCAATTCAAGTATTGCTTCGACATAATTGTACGCTACAGGCAAGAAAATGGTATCGTGTAAATGAGGCTTAAGATTCTGTTGGTTTTGTGTAAGGATATCAATGGCGCCATTCAATCGTTGTTCGTTTGTGCTAACTTTGTGTAATGTTTCTTTAATTGATGAAAGACTAGAAGTAGTGACGAGAATATTTTCTTTGATTAATTTAGATATTTTAACTTGATCGTTTTCTACCGACTGAATTGCATTACTGTATCGAATAGCGTCATCTTCGTCCATTGTACCGAACAAATGTTTAAATACGGAGCCCACTCCACCGAACCAAGCAGATCTTTTAGATCTAGATTCAATCAAATGGGATATAGAATCAAAGTTTTGAATTAAATCACTATATCTAGCAGATAGAGGTTGGAGTAAATTAAAACATTCGGTATCAGAGAAAAGAGCACTTTGTTTACATAAGAACTTAGTGGTTCCTATTACACCGTTTAGGTTATTTATTTGTGGTTGAATGAAAGATATGTCTACTGGAATTACTACACTTAGGGTGCCATCTACTATTTTAAGTGACCCTATTGGGTCGAAATGTATGCCAGATGAATTCATCGAAGGTTTGACGAAGACTTCTTGAGCAGAAGACAGGGCACTGTAAAATAATAGTGATTTTACTAGGAATCGTGACGGCGGACTAATTTTACTTCGTCATAGTGATGAATTACATGTCGTCTATTTATCAATAGGGTTAAACTATTCCTACCATTAATTTTAATGACTTTGTAAGGGCCTTTCCAAATTGGCGATAAGGCTTTACGCAAGCGGAGGTGGTTTCTGAGGAAAACGTAGTCACCTACATAATATTTTATAGGTCGTGTATGTGTATCATAATATGTTTTTGAAGATTCTTTAGATTTAGTAATATGTTCAAAGGCTTTATCTCTTGTGTATTTAAGGCGATGTTGCAACATTTTAATGTACTCAGGGTAAGTAGCATTTAAAGTCGGTTCAAAGATAGAATTTGGAAGTGTTGGTTTATGTCCGAAAATCAGCTCATAAGGTGTATAATTTGTCGTAGAATGGACAGCTGTGTTGTAAGCTAACATGGCTGTATATACATATTTTGGCCAGTCGTCTTGATTAGTCGATATATATGACTTGAGATATTCTTTCAATGTGGAGTGACTACGCTCTAATGCTCCCTGAGTTTGGGGATGATATGGAGATGACCATAATTGTTTTATTTTAAGAAATTTGCAAGTTGACTTAAACATTTCGGCTGTAAAATTTGTGCCTTGATCAGTGAGTATTTGTTTAGGGATGCCAAAGAGAGATATGAAATGAATTAAACACTCGCTGGTTTCCTCGGCGGTAGTACTGCGTATTGGATAAGCTATTGAAAATTTAGTCAGGTCATCTTGAAGAGTTAAAATGTATTTTAATTTCGCTGTACCAGATTCAGGAAGAGGACCAACTATATCAAGTGAAAGCCTTTCAAAAGGAGTAGTAGAGGTACTAGTAATTTGCATTGGTGCTCGGTTAACTTTCCTAAGAGCTTTATTTGTTTGACAGGAAGTGCAATTTTTTACATAATTTTCTATTTCACTACGCATGCCTTTCCAGTAATATTGCTCACGGATTTTGTTGAACATTCTGTTAGAACCAAGATGACCAGCAATAGGAATGTCGTGATTTTCACGGAGAATCTTTTGAACTTCAGAAGGACTGGGATAATATATTTTGTTTCGGTAAATATGAATTTGGATTTTAGTGTTGTGGAATAAATGTGTTAGCATGTTGTAAATTTTAATATATGTATGTTTGCCAAATGGATTTTTAAAGTCGGAAATGGATATTTTGTCAACAGGATCGGTAAGAGAAATTAAATGATTTCGGAGATTTTTTAGAGATTCAAATATGTCAGTGTAAGAGCATGTGTCAAAGTGATTTACTTTAGTAAATAGGAAGTAGTAATCTTTGTCGTTATGTGGAAATAGTTTATAAGAGAATAGAGTTCGTTCTGAATCTGTGAATGACTCTGAGTGTGGAGAATTCGACATGATTTCTTGAACGTAGGGATTAGATTCGTCCAGATCAAGAGATGTAGGTATAATAAGAATTTTATTTAGACTTTTCAGCAAACTGTCACTATGTTCAACGATTGCTGTATTATATGTCATAGTTGAAGAAGATTTCAAGAATTTAGTATAAGTATCATTATGGTCCGGTAAGTTTTGCAGATTAGGATTTACTTCGAGACTTGGGTATTGAATATTGGGAATTTGGTTACTAGTTGAAGCAAAGGGTATAACTTCATTTTCAGGATTTTCTCTTTCAGGATTCGGAGCAGTATTTTCAAGTATAGATTCCAGGTCAGGAGTAAGGTAAGTATTTTCAGGTAGAAGTTCCGGAAGCTGGACTGGTTGAGGTAAGTTTTAAGGACTTGTAGGATTTAAAGGACTAAAATCAACAACATCTTCATTGAAAGGACTAATGTCTAACGGACCAAGATCTATTAGTTGCTCATCAGGTAAGTTTCCAGGATATACAGGATTTACAGGATAACGGGATAGAGCATCTGCTGCTGAATTTAATTTACCTTTTCTATACACAATTTCATATTCAAATTCTTGGAGTTGAAGACGCCAACGTTGCAATTTGCTACTTGGGTCTGTATGATTAAAGAGCCACTTTAAAGGACGATGATCAGTTATGATAACAAACTTGCGACCAAACAAATATGGTCTGAAGGTTTTGCAACCCCAGACAATAGCCAACAACTCTTTTTCTGTTGTGCTATAATTGGTTTCACATTTATTTAAGGTTCTTGATGCATATGCTACGGGATGATCTTTTCCCACGGGTCCTTGAGAAAGAATAGCTGATATCGCATAATTAGATGCATCGCAAGTAAGATTAAAGGGTTTTGTAAAATCCGGATAGATAAGTACGGGAGCAGTGACAAGTTTATTCTTAAGCAATTCGAATGCAAGTTGCTGTTCATTTGTCTAAATGAACGGAGTATCCTTTTTTAGGAGAGACGTAAGTGGTTTAGATGATTTTGAGAATTCTGGGATAAAACGTCTATAATAAGATATGAGCCCTAAAAAGGATTTAATGTCTTTAGGACACTTAGGAATCGGGAATTCTTGAACGGATTTTATCTTATTAGGATCTGGTTTAAGTCCGTCTTCGGTTATAATATGTCCAAGATAGCCTACTTCTTTTCTTAAGAACTCACACTTGTCGGGTTGCAACTTTAAATTGAAATTACGAAGTTTCTGGAATACTGCGGTTAAGTTCTGAATATGACTGGTTAAATCATGTGAGTAAATAACTATATCATCAAGATAGACGAAGCATCTTTCTCCTTGGAGACCGGCAAGGACATTGTTCATAAGGCGTTGAAAAGTTGATGGAGCATTTTTCAAGCCGAAGGGCATTCGAGTAAATTCGAAATGTCCTTGTGGAACACTAAAAGCGGTTTTACAAGCATCTTTTGGAGCCATCTTGATTTGATGAAACCCTGAAGCTAGGTCGAGAGTAGAGAAGTACTTTGAGTTGCCTAATTGGTCAAGAATTTCCACAATGTTGGGAATAGGATAAGTTTCACCAATGGTGTGATCATTTAATTTCCTATAATCTATGACGATGCGCCACTTCTTTTGGCCAGAAGCATCGATTTTCTTTGGAACAATCCATATTGGAGAAGACCAAGGTGATAAGGAGGGTTGAATAATTTTTTGATCGAGCATTTTTTGTATTTGAGAGTTGACTTCTTGTTTATGAACCTCTGGAAATCGATAGGATTTGACATTAATAGGTTGATCAGTGGAAGTTCGGATTTCATGCTGAATAGCATCAGTTGAAGTTAGTAGGTCGTTAGGTAAGTGGAAAATATCTGAATATTTGGAGCAAAGTTCATAAAGAGCTTCACTTTCTTCAGGATTAAGATGTGAAGCGCGAAGGAGTTCCAGAACTTCATTAGTTCTGTCCAGACATGACTTATTCGTATCGAATGATGGATAAAATTCATAATCGACAGGATGTAAGGTGAGTTGAAGATTGGAATTTAATGAGACATTTTCTTCTGACGTATTAAGGATTGTGAGATTTACTCGTTTATTATTTTTTACTTTTACTAAACAGTTAGCAACGAAAAGAGTTTCATTTATATGTTGGTCAAGAATAAGACCTTCATTCAATTCAGGATTCTTAATTGAACATTCAATGGTGATTTCAGATCGGGGTGGAATTTGATAAATTGGATCAGTGAAATTAAGTTTAACTTTATTTTTGCAGAGGTTCAAGATTTGACGATTGTAGTCAATAGAACAATGAAAATGGGTAAGTAGATCATTTCCGATGATTCCATCATAAGGTAAGTTTATTTTATCAACTACGTGAAATAAAAAGGGAATGCTTTCTCTGCCAAAAATGAGATTCATATCAAAATTACCGAGGGTAGGTATGGCATCTTCACAGTTATCTATACCTTTTAATTTTATTATATCATTATTAAGTTTTGGAGACAGTTGTGAATTGATAGAGGACTTTTGTAAAAGACAAATAGAAGATCCAGTGTCAACAAGTAAAACGAGAGGCTTATTGGATATCGAGGTTTGTATAAGAACATGAGGTAAGGATATTTTATTTGGTTTACATGATATTTCATAAACTTTTCTTTCTTTTACAGAATTGGATACGGAGTTATGAAGAGATGCTTGGGGTTGATTACCCACGAGGTCATTGGAAATAGATTTATGGACTCTTGCTTGGGGCTGGTTACCCGTGTGGTCCTTGGAAATAGAATTATGGACTCTTGCTTGGGGCTGGTTACCCGTGTGGTCCTTGGAAATAGAATGATGGACACTTGCTTGGGGCTGGTTACCCGTGTGGTCCTTGGAAATAGAATGATGGACACTTGCTTGGGGCTGGTTACCCGTGTGGTCCTTGGAAATAGAATGATGGACACTTGCTTGGGGCTGGTTACCCGTGTGGTCCTTGGAAATAGAATGATGGACACTTGCTTGGGGCTGGTTACCCGTGTGGTCCTTGGAAATAGAATGATGGACACTTGCTTGGGGCTGGTTACCCGTGTGGTCCTTGGAAACAGAATGATGGACACTTGCTTGGGGCTGGTTACCCGTGTGGTCCTTGGAAATAGAATGATGGGTGTCGTTAGCATTAAATGAGTTAGCTGAAAGTTGTGGATGGGGTCTCACGAGACACCTCCGTGAGTCCCTTATTCGTTTAAATGATCGTCTTGTTTATAATATTGGGATTCGTCTGCACTAGTAGATGGTTGTGGTTCGGAATTGTTAAGATTTTCGTCGTAAACTAAACAATGAACACGAGCTGGATTGGGTCTATAATTATCATGATTTGGACGTTGTTGGAATGGTTGAGGACCTTTGAACCTGCTATTGTTATATTCACGTTTCCTGCAAGTTTCTATTGTATGCCCCTGGTTTTTGCAATATCGGCAGTAAGGAATTTGATTATTTCGTTCAAATTGTCTCGGCAATTGAGATTTTGAATTTAAGTTATGAATTGGTGGTTTAAAAGAATAATTAGGTCTATGTGTTGGGCGTTGAGATGTTGCAGATTGAGAATGTCGTTTAGCAAAAAGGTTTAAAATTTTTTCTTCAGATACTGCGTGGTTAATAGATTCGTTAAGCGTATTAGGATTTTTACTTCGGACTAAGTTAGAGATGTCGGGTTTAAGACCAAGCAAAAATGTGTTGAGTGCTAAGTCTTCCATAGCTGCGGTACGACCGGATAATTCTGATTTCTTCTTATTAGATAAAGTTACTTCCGTTAATAATTTTGAGAGACAAGTTTCTACTCTTAGTGCAAATTGACTGACGGATTCATTGCTTGATTGACGACATTCTTGTAGTTCAGTTAATAAATGTGCATAATGTTTCTTTTCACCAAATTGAGTATTTAAAAAGGTCTTTAATTGTTCCCAGGAATCGAAATCTTTAATGTTGCATGCAGTTTCAGCTTTACCTTCAAGTTGTGAATAAATGAATTTAAATAAAATAGGTTTTTGGCTTTCAGAAGCCAATTCCATTGCATTTTCACAATTAGTCAAAAATGAATTTAGTTTTTCTCGCAAGCCATCAAAAGGTTTTATGAATTTAAAAAGAGTATTAATTTGTATAAGTTCCCGTTCTTGCTTAACTTGTGAATCTTTGACAGACATTTTTTAAAAGTATTTATATAAGTCAGTAAGTAACAAATAAGTTAAGTTGCAGTACGGTGTAACAGGCGGCCAGTAAGTAATGGAGAATGTTAACAAATTTTGATTATTATCTCTTCGTATTCTCTGTCAAAAATAAAAAATACTGGTGAAAGAATTATTTCGATGCGTCAATTAGTTTCCGATTTATAAGTAAAATAAGTTGCTACCGCACGACGCGGGCTGCCGGTGGCGGTGTGACGTCACACCACAACTCGCTCGGTCTGGCTCACTCAGTACGCTCGCGGTCGCGCGCACTTGTCGTCTAAATTAAACCTAAATACTTTTAAAAATGTCTAATCCAACTACTAGGAAATCATGTGTTGTGCCTAAATGTAAAAATACAACTATCAATTCGCCGGAAAAGTTGTTTTTTACAGTTCAAAGGATACATACATACATCACCAAATCTTTTAACTTGAACATAACCAATACCATTAAACAATTTGTTAGTAAAAATACAAATAAATAAAAGAGGTTTAGTTCATATCATCTACATTTGCAATAAAAAATAAATTAAATAACTTAAATAAAATAATAAAGGTAAAGTGCATCTGTAACGTTCAACTACCTACATCTAGATCGTATAGGTATCCTACTTCCTAGTAATATAATAAACGCGGAAGATTGTGTTTGTGTTTGTTATCTTTCACACAAAAAGTACTGAACGGATCTGGACGAAGACTGAAATAATCCATAGGCTTCTTTTAATCCTGGGAAAATGTACAGTTCCCGAGGGAAACGCGGGCGAAGCTAACTTAAGCTAGTTAGTACTAAATCAATGCATGTATTTATTTAAATTTACTTAGAAGAGCGGTATCTTTGTATACATACTAGTGGCCGCCCGCGACTCCGTTCGCGTAGAAGTCGGTTTCCGTGGGAATGAGAAGTTTTCCCGCGGTAAAAAGTACCCTATGTGTCATTCTGATGTGTAACCTACTGCAAAGTTTCATCCAAATCCGTCCAGCCCCCCAAGTCAAGTGGCAAGTGATATTTGCGATAGCAAGTGAATAGAATAAATTTGTATGAAACTGTCATTTTTGACAAGCTTGCAATTTGACAGTTTCATACATATTTTTTCTATTCACTCGCTATCGCAAATATCACTTGCCACTTGACTTGGGGGGCAGTAGTTTTTACGTGTAAGAGTAACAAACATTCATACATCCATACTCACAAACTTTCACATTTATAATATTAGAAGGACGTACCTACCTATAGCTACAAAACTATGATACATGATTTGTTGTCTTTAACGTAAAAAAAATAATGATAGGTAGGTAGGTAGATACTTCTACTATTGGACTTGCATTCTTCTATTAGTATTTTTATTATATTGGTTATTTTGTTTTGATAAAACAGTTTAGAACATATCAAACATTTCGGCGGCAACAAAATCACTATTTCTTGATAAATAATGCGCAGCCATTAATTCATCTATTTTTAGATAGATTACACGATTACCTTTTTTCGAAACCTATACCCAATTTATTAATAGAATAATATTTACTTTTAACTAGGGATGTTAAGGATATCCATATCCGTAACCGAAACTACCGGATATCCGAAATAAAAAAATATCCGTAACCGTAACCGAAACCGAAATAAATGTTTCGGATAATTTCGGATAGTGGCGGAATTTAAAAATCTAAATGAAACACGTTACGACAAGTTGTTTTTGGCTGCGTTCCGTAAACTGCTTACAGAACTGTGACCAAATTGTTGGTTCTCTCTCTGAGCTCAATGTAGCGGTGTTTATGACGTCATCGTTCTCACCCATCGTCCTACTCTATATAAATAAAACTATTTTATTATCTATTTTTTTGTATTACTTTTGAAATTCCTACAATCTAATATCCGTAACCGAAACTATCCGAAACTACCGGATAATCCGAAATAATTTCATATCCGAAACCGAAACCGAAACCGATATTAAAAAAATTCAATATCCGTATCCGAAACCGAAACCGAAATTCCATATCCGTAACATCCCTACTTTTAACGTGTAATAACGAATAATACCTATTTAAATTTACTAATACGCGACCGAAAACACAAAAAAAATATACATTAAATGTTAAATAAATAAAAAAATAAAATAGAATACTGCGCCAGCTATATGCGCCACCGCTGGCGCGTTGTGGTAAGACGTCACAAGCGGTCACGTGACTGTTAGCGGGACTCGATATTTTTCGAAACTTTGAATGCCTATAAAATCAAAACTACTGGGTATTTTTGATTACAACAAAAACTAGTGTATTTGTATGCATACAGGCTTTTCTGAGACAAAATTTCAAGCGATTTGGCATACCTAGTAACATTCTCCATTACGCTTACTGTGCGTCTAGACTTGATAAGCAAATGTTTAGAGATTAACAATGTGCGAAGCAAATTCTTAGAATTGAACTTACAGATATTTTAAAATAATAAGTATGTAGAAGACAAGAATGTTATGTTTAATAATATTTCACTGTAATACGTAAATCACTTTCACTGAAAATATTCACTTTAGTTTAGGTAGACTTATTAATTGTGAGTTTTCTTGGAAAGAATGGTGTAAAAACTTACAGGAACACGGCGAAAATAGGCAGGAACATGACCTTACAGCAACACGACGTTTTGGAGTCGTATGGTCTTAAGACCATAACCACGAAGCGAACAGGATCTCAGGAACCACGAAGTTGAATATGGAGAGTTTCCCTTGACAGGATCTCAGGAACTACGAAGTTTTTAAGGAGAGTTTGTTTTAACAGGATCTCAGGAACCACGAAGTTGTTTATTGAGAGTTTCTTCTAACAGGATCTCAGGAACCACGAAGATATAGAGATTTTCCTTTGACAGGAGTGCAGACTTTGAAGACGATGAGTTCGACTTGGCGTTTAAAGACACTTGCTTGATTCACTTCACTTTCAGTTTGTTTCACAACACAACTTAGACGGAGACGTCCCAAGGATACCTTCACCGTCGGTATCCCACCGCTGCCACCAAATTGTTATAACGAATAGGCGAGAAGCCTTTTTAAAAAAAAGAACTTTTAATTTTAAAGAACACTTTTATTTATGAAAGTTAGTTATGAAACAAGATTACTTCTGAGACTTAGAAAACTTATAATAAATTGAATTAATTAAAAGGGCAAGTGTCACGCGCGGATGATGGATTCGAACTGATTTTTAAAAGATGGAATAAAATATATTAAGAGATCAGAAACTGCAAGCTTAGGTCTAGACTAGAGTTGATAAGGCATTATAGGGTACATATTTAATATATAACAGTACATTACATATGCCCGTTTTTATCTACGTTACTCTAAAATTTTTTGGACACTTTCAAATATTTCAAAGGCCTAAAAAATAACTATGTATTTATAGCTATATTTATTTATTCATTTATTTACTACTTTTGTACAAACACACTGGAAAAAACATAATTAACAAACATAGACAGCAATGTTAGTATAAAGGTACTGCTTATTTCTTATTTGAAATTTCTTCCAGCTGACCATTGGTGGGGAGTTTGATGAGGAACAATAAGTAGCGTGACATACTCTTAAAATAAATACAGAATAAACTAATAATAATATACTTACAAACTACATACAATTACACACAAACCGTAATAATAATTAAATATTAATGTACATATACTTTAAAAATATACATAGATTTATTAACTTTTTGTAACTACGATGTGATGTCAGTTTATATTTAAACTCGCTTTACCCCGCGCTAAATGTCTTTTCCCGTGGGAATGAGACTTCCCTGGATTAAAAACTGTAAAAAATAAATGAATATTATTCATAATCTTAGGTCATTCATACAAACTTTCAACCCTTATTTTACCTCATTAATAGTAGAATTTCCACAAATGCTGATACACGTATTCAATAATTTGTAGTCAAAAGCCTGCAGACAAAGTTTCTGACTTCTGACTTAAAAAAAATCGGACTTCTACACTAATCCATATACAAATTTTCAACCCCTATTTCATCCCTTCAGGGGTAAAAATTCTATAATTACTTACATAGCGGGTGTCTTCTCAATGAAATGACCCTATTTCCACGGCCCTTACGAAAATAGTTTACGCTCGGCGATGATGAATAAAACTTGCAAAATATTAACATTTAGGTGTTGTTTAAATTAAAATGTGTAAGGACTTTCTTAAATTTAACGGGTATTAGTATTTATTAATTTATGTATTTAAGTAATACGGCGATACATATTTGTCATAGATCATTTTGGTACAGTCAGCATCATATAGTTCGTATCATCCACTGTAGCCAAATACTTGAAAACAACCAGAGTCCTCACATTCAGCGAATCAACTAGTGTCATCACATTCATCAGAGCATTCAGGTTGCTCTAAATTACCGTAGCGTGCAGAAAGCCTTATAGAAAGTCGCATTCAAAGCGTCTTAAATCCCGTTTCAACCAAAGCGCCATCGGTAACGTAGCGCCCAGGGTAGTCACAATCTTCGGTACAAAGTAAAAAAACAACTTTATGCTTCATGTAATAGCGATGAGAATTCTATGATCAAGGATTAGAACGATATATAAAAAATCGCTTAATTCTTCTAATCGACCAAAAATATACCAGGAACGCACAAATGTGTAAGAACCTATGTCTTCAAACTTCAGAAACTTTTCTTCTAGTTTTTGTTTTCCGGTTTCAAATTTTGAGTCGGCGCTGAAAAATCACTTTTATGTACTAGAATTTCATGAGTGTAAAAGGGTTGGAACAGTGAGTTATGTTAACATTCAAACTTTTTGCTTGATACTTTTTTATTTCGAAATTTTCATATCTTTGGTATTTTGTTTGAAATTCGAATCTCCTTGAATGAAGTTTCATATTTTACACATCAGATGTCATTTCTTGACATATAATAAAGCAAGAGCCAGATGCAAAACCTTCCTTAAAATAAATATTTCCCGCGCGAGAAAAGTCTCAATTTTTGTTAAAATTGTCGTTTTCATAATAAAATTGTCGTATACTTACTTACTATTGAATCCTACTTAATTATTTTTCACGTAGGTATCCTAATATTGAGTGTTTTCAAAATAAAATACCAATTCGTGGACAAGTAGGAACAGCACAGACTAATAAATCATAATATTATATTGATACACGTATAATGGAACAGAATGAAAACTTTAACTTATTCATATTTTATTTACTAATGAACATCCGGCTCTTAAACTAGAATGATCATGTGACGTAGTGATTATCACAATATTTATTTACTCTTTTTATTTCATGATAGCCTAGTACTTAGAACAGTCCCGCGTTGGCATGGTGCACTTAATTACTCTCCGTTAAAAAAAAACATCATTCTTATTACTTACTTACTCTTGACAATTTATGATATGCTAGTATGTGTTCGTTATTTAAACGATTTAAAATGGTATATTGAATTGAAATGCAATTAATTTAATCATCTTTCTAAATGGTGATTATAATTTCTATCGATTGACATTTAATTGATGAAAAAAAAATGTTTCAGTTTACATAATAAATCTGTTTTCAATAATAAAATTATTGCAAGTCATCTATCTTTAGGTAAGAAATAATGTAGGTATTTGAATTCTCAAAAGACTAAAAGACTGCTTAAACTTGGAATTGAACCCATGCTCATGAATTGCCTATCGGATGCCACAGCCTTGACACCATCGCTGGTTACTAGAAGTAAACAAAATAAGCTACATAATTTAAACTTTCACTAAAACTTAAAAAAGACTTCAAGCTGTCAAAGAATCTATGTTTAAATTGTCGTATCTAAGATCTAATAAATGATTTCGTTGACTCTTTCTTACTTATGAAAACCTAGTAACATATTTATTTAAATACACTTGAATTCCATTGGATTACTTAAATTTATTTTTGTTAACTACTTAAAATGTTTTATAAAATTTCAGACGTAGGTATAACGTATGTATTAAAGCATTCCTTTACAAACAAAATAACTTCTTTATAAATCTGAGAGCTCAGTAGTTAAGTCCCGTCTTATTCTAATATTTCAAAAATACATATTTTTTGCAAATGAAGTTTTCTGCCAAAACAGTTTCCTTTAGACATGCGGTAGCGTGTCAAGCAAAGTACACCTCTATTAAATGAAGCATAAAGTTGTTTTTTTACTTTGTACCGAAGATTGTGACTACCCTGGGCGCTACGTTACCGATGGCGCTTTGGTTGAAACGGGTTTTAAGACGCTTTGAATGCGACTTTCTATAAGGCTTTCTGCACGCTACGGTAATTTAGAGCAACCTGAATGCTCTGATTAATTTGATGACACTGGTTGATTCGCTGAAAGTGAGGACTCTAGTTGTTTTCAAGTTTTTGGCTACAGTGGATGTTACGAACTATATGATGCTGACTGTACATCAGTAAGTTGTTAAATCTTTAATTAAAATTTCGTTAAAACAAACTAATTGTATTTTTTTAATAAAAATCGGCAAAGGCAATGGATGGATAACATGGACACAAAATGATTAAATTATGAGCCTGTCCGGGTACTTTCTTTGCATTTTCAAAGAAAAAATCTTGTCTATTTATCCTTTAAGCACTAATCTACCTTATCGGATCGAAATGTTTGAAGTGAATTAAAGCACCGACGATTCTTCTCTTAGCAGACGTAGCGATTGTTCTAACAATCAGAATTGATTTTATTACATTAGTACCACTTTCAGTAACCTCTTGCTCAAATATTATGTAAAAAAATCAAAACGAGCAGACTTGCACGCATCAACAATTTAGATGGCTGTGTTTGAGGGTACGTGGTTTAGCCGAAAACAAGTAGTAGAAGTATGTATACCTAAAAAAAATCAGACACGCAAATAAAAATCACTCCAAGTCGCCTCCATGCGAAGACGAAGGCCTTTGCTCTCCCTTCGTAATGTCGTAAAAATTGCAGTTGTAGAAAGGCGGACCCAACCGTGCTTGAATTTGTGTGTAGTTAGTACTTTTGCGTCAAATCTCCCACAGTGGACTCCACTGCAACAGTTTTTAAGAGTGCTTGGTGGTTTATTAGGTAGACGCAGTTTGCGGCGCCGGGTCAGGTAGGTACGTGCGCGACATCTGCGAGACCGTGTGCGAGGAGCTGGCGCGGCTGGCGGCGGGGGGCGCGGGCGCGGGGGCGGGGGGCGCCGCGGGGGCGGGGGCGGCGGGGCGCGGGGAGGCCATGCAGCGCCGGCTGGACTACAGCCTGCTGCAGCGCGCCATAGCCCGGCACGCCACCGCACCTGCGCTGTAAGTTGCTCAAGACAAGCATCAATACCGTAACGTATAACCTATTGAGAAATGTTGCTATCCGTGTCAGGTTGCATATGTATCTCCGCTCCGCTATGCTGACTTCTAACTTAGTACGTAATGGATTTTCATTTAGTTTGCACTGTCATTGTTTAAATATTTTTTATAGAAAGTTTGAAGATATTATAAATTCAGGAAAGTTTTTTAAACTTTGATGTTTCTTTAAGAAACCCTCGTATAAAAAAATCCTAACACGGTTTTTACCATGATTCCAATATTTTTATAGCGACTACTATTTGTAGTTATGGTAAACCAAAAAAAAAAAATACATTTTCCCAAATTAATTATTTTGTGTTCACATCGGCAAAGGGCACAATCCAATACAGGACCATAAATTTGTTGTATAAAATAAAATTGTTGTATCAGTATTATAAGTTTTTAACCAACCACAAAAATACTCACACCTGTGCCAACTCCCTTAATTACGATATCAGTTAATCGAAAGTGAACCATCTGTTGTATGGGGTGACTATAATGTGAGAGGGTCAGAAACAGATGGTCTCCCTTCATAATGACCACTTATTACTGCTGGTTAATAAGAAATTCATTTTGCTTGACAGAAACTACTTAAAAGAAGCCATCGATAGTCTACCACCTCTCCAGACCGATGAAGAGAAAAGGTAAGATCTATTTGTAGTTTGTTGTTTATTTAATTTGTTACTTTATCCCAAAGCAAACAGTTAAACCTAGTTTTGCCCCGTTTGTAAAATTCTTTAATACTATAAGTGGTTTAACTGTCCGACACCAAAACTGATCCCTAAAAACTGACAGTTTAATGATAAGGGCCGGTTTTTCAATAGTCAGATAAATTCTATCTGACAGAAAATCCGTATGTTTTTGTTGCACATCGAACATAAATACTTGACATATGAATGAAGTGACAATGAAAACATACCTCTTATCAGTCAGTTAGCATTTATCTGACTATTGAAAAATCAGCCCTAAGTGTAATAATGTGTAATCAACAGATTACTTTATAACTTAACTTAAACGGACTTGAATTGTCTTTACTTTTGTATTTTTCTTATTAATATTTTTTCTCTAGGAAATTGGATGTGTTGCTTTTGACAATCAGCAAACGAATGGAACTACAGCTATCGTGCCTCAATTGTGACATGGAGACTATCTAAACATCCCGAACACAAAGAACAAGTATTAAGGTAGTTGCACTAATTCTAAAATAAATACTCTATCAAATATTTATTCGTAGACTTAAGAAATAATATTATATTAATAATTGTAGAATTATTTTATTGTTATCAATGCTGATGTGTATATTTTGTATTTTTGGCAAATAAATAATAAAAACATATATTTTTACAAAGTTATGTAGTTTCTTGCAATCGCTTGTAGTTCTGAAATCAAAAAATAATAAGTCGATTTAAGAGGTTTTGGAATATAATAATACGAGAAGGTAAGAAAAGTCAACGGTAAAATCGTCAAAACAATGTTTGAATCCGAAAGATTATTTTTCAGATTTCCAAAAAATTTAACCTTTCAGAAAAAGTAAAAAACAGTAACTTAATTAAACTAAAGTTATTTGTTATAAATAAAACTAAAACCTAGGAAACGAGTTGTCCTGTAAACGTTGGTTTATAGTCTCCGCTACTTAGTCATACAGTGTTCTATTTTGACACAAGTTAGGAGTTGTCCTGTAAACGTTGGTTTATAGTCTCAGGTACTTAGTCCTACAGTGTTTTATTTTGACACAAGTTAGCTAACCTCTTCGGCGGCTTCTCGCAGCATCCTGGTCATGGCGGGCCCGGTCTCCGCGACCATCTTGCTGAAGAACCCGCGCGGGTTTTGTAGCAATACGTGCGGGTGCTCGAACTCCTTCATCATACCCGCGTCCAGCACTAAGATCTGTGGGCAATCAGCACTTATTTATGACTTTCCGACCTGCGGTTTCACCCGCAACTAAATGTTTTTTCCCGTGGCGATATCTTACGGAACCCTCTTTTTTCCAAATGGAATAAAGCCTATGTTACTCGTGGATAATGTAGCTTTCGAATGGTGAAAGATTTTTTTAAATCGGTCCAGTAGTTTCGGAGCCTATTCATTTCAAACAAACAAACAAAAAATCAAAATTTTCCTATGATAGGAAGAAATAGTAACGACATGCACACGTTTTTAGTAAAAGGACAAGGACACGGTTTTGTCCAAATAAGTTTTTTTATTATGGACGGCAGGCGGATATAGTTAGGTACTGCTGTTTTAGAAAAACGTGTGATTGACAAACTTAACGTAATTTACGAAGATTAGCATTGATTAACTGCAACTGGCATGGAATAAAACCTAGATTCTTAAACGGCACAGCAATGGTTACTTTATCGTATGAAGGATCAAAAGTCGAATTGTTACCCACGAGAATCGAAATTATTCCTTAGCCTATCAGATTACTGCTATGAGCAGGTCCAGGAAATTGCAAACAAACTGTTAAAGGACCAACATCAAATTCCCTTACTTTATCGGAGTCTATGATAGTGTTGAGCCGGTGTGCGACGGTGAGCACCGTGCACTGCCCGAAGTGCTGTCTAATCGCGGTTTGAATGAGCGCGTCGGTTTGCGCGTCCACGTTGGCTGTGGCTTCGTCCAGGACTAGAATCTTGTTTTTGTGAACGATGGCGCGCGCCAAGCAAACCAACTGACGCTCGCCCACGCTGAAGTTGGAACCGCTCTCCGACACTTCTTTGTATAGTGGATCTAAAAACATAAATTGATTTCGTTTTTTTTATATAGGTATTATGCCTCGCGATTTCGCAGCTTTTCCCGTGGGGATTTCAGTAAATCTTATCTTAGTCCTTGCTCACTTATATCATAAAAAGGACGCCTGACTGAACCAAACGTCATGGCCCTAACTTTAATAGTTTTAACGTTTGGCGATAATGAGTCATTTTTCGTTATTTTATAAGTATAGATGAAACATTTATGAGAAAAAGCTTACTTTGGCCGTCGCCATCAGAGCTAAGTTTAACGTAACTAAGAGCTTCTAATAGTATATCGTCTGGACATTCATCGAATGGGTCGAGATTCTTACGTAAAGATCCACTGAAAAGCACGGGCTCCTTAAAGAGTCAGTTCGGTTTAATCAATTATACATTTGTCTGTGATATTTTAATAAAAGTGATAGTACCTGCGGAATAATTGATATTTTTTCTCTTAAATCATGAAGCCCAATAGTAGAAATGTCGACATCATCGAACAATATTTTTCCCTCTGTGTATGCCAGTCGAAAGAGAGCTTGAATAATTGACGACTTGCCTGCTCCAGTGCGTCCAACAATCCCAATCTAAAATCTCTAAGTATGAATACTCTGATAAGACTTTGAAGTCAATAAAAATATAAAGATCGAACCTTTTCATGAGGTTTGATGTCTAGTGTCAGTCGATACAACACATTATCGCCAGTAGGAGTATATTTCAGTGTGAGGTTCTCAAATTTAATGGCACCTTCAAACGGCCAGTTAGCGGGCGGTTTGTTTTCTTCTTTTGTCTGAAAATCGCTTTAAACTTTATTATTCATTTGAACTTTATTATTCATTCCCTATTTTCAGTAGATGTTATTACTAACGGCTCGAAGGAAAGCTTCTCGTGGCAAGTGAGTGTATTCTAGAATACGTTCGACGCTAGTCATTTGGTTTTCCATTTCAGCTGACTGTCGCATGCCCCACTGAAACACGCCGGTCAAAGATATCGATTGCGTTATCACCAAGCCTACCATACTGCCGCTGGTATCTGTTTTCATCAAACAGCTAAACGTGACACATATAATGAAAACCAGGCATATCTGATCCAGATAGAATCCAAAGGCTCTGCTGCAAGTGATAAAGAGGTACCACGATGCGCTGTGCAGGTCTTGGTGTCGGTCAAACTCCTGAGACAGGAGCTTTTCTGCTCCAAAAGATCTTATGGTAGTAAGACCTAACACTGTGGCATTAACGTGGCTAAATACTGGACTGCGTGCTGAAACAAAAAATAGGTATATTTTTTCTCGGTACATTCAATTAAATTTACATTTATAACTGATTTGCATACTTATGCCTTCCAAACGTTTTACAGCACCCGTGGTTTTAATGTAAATGAGACGAAAAATGTAAAATATAATTAGGGTTGCTACAATCGGAACTAAAAGTGCCACATCAGCTATGAGAACCACGATAATAACTCCACACAAACCCAGTAATATCTGTAAAATGGCAAATATTTAGGTAAAATATTATAAATACAGATACCTATCGTGTAGCTTAATATGTTATACCTGAAAACAATCGATCATAGCTTGAGGAAGTAGTTCGTCGACTGCGCCCATATCCTTGCTAAAGCGGTTAAGTATCCGCCCAGAGGAGTTTGTGTTGAAAAAACTCATGGGCGATCGTGCTATACATTCAAACATATCATCGTGCAATCTGAAACACAAGATGGGACACGACCGGATAAAAATACATCAATGGTAACATAGGTACATAAGTTTGTACTCCTTACTCCTTACCTAATAGAAGAATTCATGCATAGGTTGAAGAATAAAACGGCTCTTATTAAAGCAACCGTGACTGTCAACAGCGTGATCAATGCGAATATTACGCCATAATCTTTTCTTTGTAAACCTTGCTCATACCAAATAAGATTATCCATTGTCGGATCTCCCGTTAGTCTGTCTTCTACTTTACTCCTGAAATATACGGTTGTGCATGCAATATTTGATTTAGTCTGTATTAATTCACGGCTCTCAATTAATGCTTACCAATCAAGCATGTAAGTAATAAACTAAAAAATCGTTTTATTAATAAATTCCTTAAATATCTTACAATCATCTGAGAACTTACCACAAGCAAAGCCAATAGTCGCTTGCACTAGCAAAAACCTGAGCTAATATGAAGAACATAAAAACAAGTAAAACGTAAAGTTTTTTGTTTCCGGCAAAGAAATAATCGGTGTAGACTTTAGAGCTCACTCTACCAGTTGTCTGGATTTCGGCTTCTGGTCGATACGTCTGAAAATGTATTTATTCAACTTTCCAGACTTTTCGAGTCAAATCATATCATCTGACTGTTTTACCTCAACATCGGCTTCGATAAAGAGGGAAAAGCGATGTCTAAAATTACTCATAGTACTGGTGACTTTTGATATAGATTTATCTAAGGGACGGACTTCGCTTTCTTTTACTAAGTCACCTTGTGGCTGGTCGTTCAATTTAACTATAATATCAAGTTCCTTGCCCTGAAACAATTGTTATTTCAACAAATTATATTATAACCCAATTAAGTCATCACTTAATAAACTGAGAATTTTAGCTTACTTTCAGTTCGTTAAAATCTCCGACATCCAATATGCCTCCTTTATCCATTACAACTATTTGGTCCACTGTTTTGATAAATTGCAGTTGGTGTGTAACTAAAACGACAGTTTTTTTTTCTAAAAACCTAGAAATATATTTGTGGTTTTACATACGGCTCTATGTTTTAGGTAACAACTAATAAAAAATAGCAGGAATTTATTGTACTTACTTTTTAATACACTGGTCAAAAATGTGTTTTGATACATGACTATCCACTGCTGAAAGCGGATCATCCAGAAGATAGATATCAGCCTATAAAATAAAATTAATGAAACTTGCTGCTTAAATTAAATAAAAAGTGTTTAGTGGCTCGCCAAATATTTAAAGTAATTGCGTATAAACATTGTCATGACGATTTTATTTTTGTTCTTACATCTTTGTAGACAGCTCTTGCTAAATTGATCCGAGCTCGTTGTCCTCCGCTTAGAGAAACTCCTCGTTCACCAATAATAGTTTTGTCTCCATGCGGGAACAGAGATAAATCACGCTCTAAAGCGCAAACTTTACACACTTCCATATATCTCGCTTTCCTAAACGGTCTGCCAAATAGTATATTCTGACGGACAGATCCTAAAATGATTTCCACGGTATTTAAACTGGGTATTTTAAGTGCATTTATTTTTATAAACGTTGAATGTGTAAGTACCTACGAATAACCATGGATCTTGACTTGCATAACTGATAGAGCCCTTGACTTCTACAGATCCTGCATCGCAAGGCAGTTCTTTCATGATCATGTGTAATAGAGTCGATTTTCCCGAACCAACTGAACCTATTATTGTCGATAACGATCCATTTGGGATCTGGCGGGGTAACACATATTTTACATCATATACGTAAAAAATACTATCGATGTAACACGATGGATACATACCTGTAGATTGACATCTTTTGCATCGGGAACAGAAGCTGATGTAATCCATTTACTTTCCGCCTCTACGAACTCTACGACGACATCGTCTTTATCAATAACTGCGACATAAAACAAAATATTCATTTGAGATTTGCACGTTGACGATTTGACGTGTTTTTTATTAAGACTTTATAACACTTCCTTTTACCTTTAGTACGCGAGGTTGTGGTTTGGCTCTGTTGGTTCGTTGCAGAGGAAATATTCACAGGATCAACTATAAGAAAACTTTTATTAGTTAAAATCATTTCACATAAGTTAGCGGTATAGTACCATGAGTTTACATTACCGGCAATTACTACATGCTTCTTTGGTTGGTCTGGTATATCCAATTCTATAACCTCACGAATGGGTAAGTCGCATTCCTCGCCAAGTAAATAATCGCGAATTCTTTTGATTGCGACAGACATTTCCGATACCTTAAAATTATAATGAGTTTGTCTTTTATTATTATTTAGTCTTATCATGTTTTTTTCTTTATTTTAGTCGGTTCAATTGATGAAATACCTGGCCTACAGCTTGAGGGAAAAAAAGAGTCATAGATTGTTTCAGGACATTGTAGTAACAAGTTAAAATAAACACATCCTCCACAGTTATTCTATTTACGAATGTGACATACAAGAATATGACGACGAAAATAGAAAATCTCGAAGTGAACATTATGAAAGACATAATTATTCCTTTTATATAAGATGCTAGTTTGATATAGCGTATTTCTTCTCTGAAACAAAAAGCATTTAATATTTTAGTCTTGAAACCATAACATATAGATGTATATGTATAAACTATATGTCTATGTCTATAGATATACATATTTTACCATAAATTAAATGCTTACCGTCTTACAAGATCAACGATGTTTCTGAATGGGTACTCCCAGGTGTACATTTTTATCACTCCAATGCCTTGTATTATTTCTTGCATTAGTTTTACTCTTTCATCCGTCTTTACCGCTGTGTTAATTCGATAATATGCAGTTCGTATACCCAAAAAGACTGTAAGGTATAAACTTTTTTTAACTTTCGCCAATAACAGGGAAACACAAAAAATGGAGAAATAGGAACTTCGGCGACACCTAGATACTTAACCGTATAAAGAAAGGTAGAGCACGTACCATTGTGGAGAAGAAAAAAAAATGTGCTTATACTTACACATTTGGACAAAAAAGGAGTTGCGACAGACATTACTCATGACAAATCTTACCTCCCCCGATTCAAGAACCACCGAGACGATGTAATTGGGTTATAGTAGCTTTCCTCTGATCAAGTTCATTTTAATTGCTCTTTTATGTGAGTACCTAATTTATATATTTATACCTTACCTTGGAATGGGATTATAACTAACAGAACCATGGCTCCATATATAGCCGGTAACCCCATAAAATGATACAAGGCGATGGTTGTTATCTAAAAATTAAAATAAGCGAATGAAATTTATATAACGAATTAGGTAGTTTGTGTTGAAAGCCGTTACATCAACCTACCAATGTTTCCACTGGTCCGATCCACAAGTAGTGTAAAAATAGAGGTGCTGTATCGAAGCGGTTAACATCGTTCGCTAGGAGGTTCACTACTAAACCAGCGCTGTGGTCGCACATTGCTTGGAGGGTCACTTTTAGGGCCTAAAACCAATGTACATTTATAACGTACAGTTTGCATACCTATAGTTTAAGGTCCTAAGCCTAAGTTTTGTACTTATAAAATCCAGCTACTAATAAACTCAAAACTGTTCTTCTTTGTCTTAATTGAATTTCTTAAGGCATTTCCCAGAAATCTTTAACACTTCCAAATTACTATCATCGTCACACGAATGAGGAAGATAAAATACCTTCCTGTAGATGAGACTACAGACAGCCACTCTCATTTTCATGCCGATGTGCATGGCGCCCATCATAAACGGATGTTGAACCATCACGTTGACCGCACTGCAGAAGACGACTCCGCACGCGAAGAAGATCGCCTCACCCCACGATATTGCACCTTTTGAATCGTAGTAGTTGAAAATACGAGCAATGTAGGTAGAGGAACTAGTACTGAAAACAACGATACCTGTTTACTATATTTTTGTAGTTTTTTACAAAAACGATTGAAAGGGAAATAAGACTAAAAAGTAATTACGTGTTATTTTGCAATTCCTGGGCAGGACTGTAATAGCGCAACAGCAATCCTAAGAACAATGGCTGTTGCAACCTGGATGTAACGAAATAGGTCCATAATCAAATTCGCTGGAATTATTTCTATGCGTGTGCTACCTTATCATGTTAATAGTACCTAGGCATATGGAGTAAATATTTCGCAATATTTTAAGATACACAATTAATTAAGAAATTAACTTATTAGCTAGTAAAAACAATCAACAATTGGATCACATGTTTTAAAAACATAGAAACCTAAAAAAACGTACAAGAATATTATGTGGTAAGATATCGCCGTAGAGAGTCACATATCTTCTAATAAGTTTAAATTTCCAAAATTGTCACCTAGGTCTTTTAACTTTCTTTGTTAAAGCCAGACGTCTTTAAGTATAATGAACAAACTTACCTTATCAAGAATTCTAAGGCTGCTAATATAAGCCCATACAATATAAGTTCGGAGCCAAATACTTTAACTAATGCTTTAAAGAGGCTTGGTATTTTCCTTGTGCCGTTACATTTTTCAACTTCGATATTCCATGCATTTTCTAACATATCCCCTAAGTAAAAGAAAATAATGAGGACTAATCTTTATTTATTATACCTATTTGATCAAACTAATTTTGATTTTTGTTTGTTGCTCTTACCGAGTGTGCTAGACTGGTGTTCAGGTAATGGTCTGAATAGATCACTTTCAACTATTTCGCGACTATAGCCTAGTTTGAATGTTTCCAAGGTCCAACTGAAATATAGCTTGTATTGATTTTAATAGTTAATAAATGGGTAAGTAAATAAGCTTAATTGTCAAACTGTTTAGAAGGCCGTACCCAAACGTAAGTATGGAAAATAGATTCGCTCTATAACGGGGATTCATTTGCCGTCGTTGTTTCGGACCCGTATCCATTGTAGTTATCTATTTCTTAATTAATAGATAAGTATGTAACTATAACGCAAACCTTATCTTTAGTCACAAAACCCTACTTTGTTTGTTTCTATGTAGACGTACTTAAAAAATCTAGTTGGTGTATTAATTTTACGACACTTATCATTATAGAAAACCTTAAATTAGAATTAACTTGAACACGGTGAACTTCGACTGCGGCAGTTTCGAAACAAAAAGGTATTTATAATTAATTTTTTCTTATAGTAGGTACCTAACAACAAATGACTACAAATAAAACAATTTGGGTAGGCACATACCTACCTACCTACCTAAATAAACATTATTTTATTGGTCACGGAATTTACCCTATGTGCTACTTAGTGGAGAACTAAGTATATGCACCTTTACGTGATACAAGCTGTTCCCTGTTATCATAACTATGACTCAATTTTGTTTACGGACAAAGCATAGGTAATATACATATCTACTAACCTATATTAACTGCATTGCACGGTCAAAAAATAAAACTATAAAAGACACTGCGCAACTCGCAATCTGAAGAAAATGGGGTCAATTAAACTAATGCTACTTGGACTGGTTGCTGTTGCTATGCTGGAGGTAAGTCTATTTATTATCCTTTAGCAGAAACGTGTTATTTATATTTTACAATAAGTATGTTTAATCTTGACTTTTATGCTTAGGTCAGCCAAGGGCAATGTTTCTCGCCGTCGTCTTGGTGCTCTTTTGGACCCAGGGAAACTGTAATTACCACCACGCAAGAACCAGCCCGTTGCTGTACATCCTCGGGAATGGAAGATCTTAACAAGCTCATTATCCTGGCGAAATTACTAGTTGAAAAAAATTCTCAAAATAACAATGCAATTGATGCTGAAGGCATCATCAAGAAATTAATTGACGCACTAATTTATACAACTTTGCAATATAACCAGTGCCGAGCCACTCTTGAGTTATTGATACGGGGTGGCGTTGGAGGAGGAAAACCTAGTGGCAATGGTGGTTCTGGTGGTACTAGCGGTACTGGTGGCTCTGGTGGTACTGGTGGGACCGGTGGTACTGGTGGCACGAGTGGTAGCAGTGGAGGCGGAAAAAGTCTGATTGACATAGGACTTCTAAATCCAAAGTCACCCAATAATATACTAGACTTGGGAGTGGCCGGGCAAGATGTTCTTGGAATCGGATTAGGGAATAGCAGTGGCAGTGGAAACGGCAGTGCAGCTGGAACTAGCGGCGCTACGCCTGGAAATGGATACAGCTCAGGTTCGCCCCTGATTGGTTTAGGTTTACTGAGCCCTAATCTCAATAACAATATATTGGATGTAGAGCTGGCTGGTCAAGATCTTTTAGGTGTTGGCTTAGGTAACAGTCGTTCTGGAACCAGTGGTAGCAGTAGTAGCACACCTAGTGCCGTAAGCAGTGGAACTAGTGGAAGCAGCCCTACCGGATCTTCTGCTACAGGTTCAAACTAGGTCTTCTTCAGCCGAATTCTCCAGACAATATTCTAAATCTAGGTGTTTCGGGTCAGAATTTATTAGATATGGTATAGGAAATAGTAAATTGTCTATCGATCAACCTACTATTCCATATCGAGTTTTGTGCCAAGATGGCGGTCTTAGATGCGTAAAAAATAATAAATTGGGACCGGGAATTACCTGGCTTTACGCCCACAAATACATGCAAACATTATTTCTTGCTCATTATTAAAAATATTATTATGGAACCCGATAACCCACCTGAAATGTACCTACTGTATTGTTTGTGTTATCTTTTTCATCAAAATAAATAAAAAACTTTCAATACAGCCTTGATTTTAATAATTTCCACCCGCGCCCATAGAATGATGGTCGTTTACCTACGCCACGTGTTACACACACATACACACGATGAAAATAACAATATTTGAACTATATTAATAAATGTCAGAACGGTTAAACACTTCCACCAAATATGAGCCATATAAGTGGCCGCCCGATTAATTCAATAACATCAAAAGGTATCTATGACGTTCGAATAAATGCAGATTTAGCATCGTGGGCTCCCCTACTATACCTAGCATATTAGATATACAAATTAATATGGCATTGAGCTACTACGCTTTTATACCGGGTGTCCAGGAAACAATGGATAAGCTCTGAAGGGCTAATAGTAGAACTAAAGGCAAGCCTAAAAAATAATTGATAAAAAGTATAACCCTTACACTTCTAGAAATATGGCGCTTTGAAAAAAAAATTCATATTTTTTTGACTGTGTTCATATTTTTACTCGTAACGAGGTCAAATCACTTAATAACATCATTATTTCTGTGCTAAAATAATTAATATTAACCGCATCAGTGAATAACTATCAAATAAAATAGCTAACTAAAGTATTTTTCTCAAAAAATAATGTTAAACTTTTGATTTGTGTAAAATTTCTGAAGAAATATTTTTGATGCGCATCTTTGAACAGCTCTGGTGTAAAAAAATAATATGAAAGCAACAGTGGCCAATGATTTCAAAATATTCCTGGTTTAATAACGTTTTTAAAAAGATGTAATATGTCGTTATTGTAATGAAAAAATATTGAACTAATGGTATTAGTGTATAAAATGGGATAATTATTTAGTTCTAGCAAAATTATAAAAATACAATAAAACTAAAGAAATATGATTTTCAATTGACATTAATTGCAAACCCATTGGAATAATTTAGAGTAACTGTTCAAATTGTCTGTCCCCATCCTGATGCAGACCCTGCATCTACG
Source organism: Emmelina monodactyla (assembly GCA_916618145.1). NCBI lineage: Eukaryota > Metazoa > Arthropoda > Insecta > Lepidoptera > Pterophoridae > Emmelina > Emmelina monodactyla. The sequence goes on along the minus strand of OU745304.1, from coordinate 3,500,494 downwards.
AATAAAGGATCTTCAAAGAAATCAACTTAACAGGAGAAAGTGATCCAAATTTTCTTCATAATGACTTACCCAATTTATTGATAGACGTGTCCGAAGAGCTTCGCGACACATATTGGCTTCAAAATGAAGGCTGTCTAGCACACTATGCTGTTGCGTCATGTGCATACTTGACGAAACCTACCCTAACAGGTAAGTAGGCCACCTAAACCTAAACGCTTTAGACTTTTTACTGGGGGTATTTTAAGGAAGAGTTTTACCGGCAACCAGTAACTTCATTAGAAGATCTACGAGCTCGTGTTCAGGCCGCTGCAATCAATGATCGACGACACGCGCGATTTTTTTGAAGGTCCTTTATTCGTAGTTGTAGGGCCTGCATCAGGATGGGGACAGACAATTTGAACATTTGCTCTCAATTATTCTATTGTTTTTGCAATTAATATCAGTTGAAAATCATATTTCTTTAGTTTTATTGTATTTTTATAATTTTGCTAGAACTAAATAACTATCCCATTTTACACACTAATACCATTAGTTCAATATTTTTTCATTACAATAACGACATATTACATCTTTTTAAAAACGTTATTAAACCAGAAATATTTTGAAATCATTGGCCACTGTTGCTTTCATATTATTTTTTTACACCAGAGCTGTTCAAAGATGCGCATCAAAAATATTTCTTCAGAAATTTTACACAAATCAATAGTTTAACATTATTTTTTGAGAAAAATACTTTAGTTAGCTATTTTATTTGATAGTTATTCACTGATGCGGTTAATATTAATTATTTTAGCACAGAAATAATGATGTTATTAAGTGATTTGACCTCGTTACGAGTAAAAATATGAACACAGTCAAAAAAATATGAAGTTTTTTTTTTAAAGCGCCATATTTCTAGCAGTGTAAGGGTTATACTTTTTATCAATTATTTTTTAGGCTTACCTTTAGTTCTACTATTAGCCCTTCAGAGCTTATCCATTGTTTCCTGGACACCCTGTATATCTGCTAAGCTTTGTGATTTTCAAATCATCATCATAATTAACCTTTAATATCTCATTTATAGCCAATCTCTTTACTCCTGTTATAGGTAAAACTTTAGTAACTGGAAATTCCTTGTTTCGTTCTTGTGACTCGTAATAATCCATTTTTATATCAAAAACTATTTAGGTATCATAGTTTATTGAAACTTAAAAACGCGAATATTGTCATACGCTCGATGTTAATTAATAAATAAAGTTTATATCCTTCTGTGTTGCGGCGACATCAAATAGTACGTAAGTACAGTCACGGCCAGAGTGAGCTGACCAGTCTGATTTTAAAACACGAATGCAAACTTCGCAAAGATTTTTTTCTGTGCGAAAGTCGAACAAACAGAACATACGGAGTGTATTAAAATATTTATCGAACAAATTTCGCACAGAAAAATTCATCACCTATAACTATGCGGGGGTTGGTCTGAAGATAAAGTTTATCTGACATAAATTACTTGTTTGACAATCTCCTATCTAATTAATATATAAAAAGTGAGTTAGGAAGAAAACATTTTTTTCAGAAAATTCTAGGCTCCTTTGTAATCTTGCACACCCTTATCTACATTCCAACCTTTTAGCTACGTAATTTATTAAACGGGTATTTTTACAGTAGCTACAAAAAACTTAAAACGCCGCGCCGGGAAGTACTTTCATATACTAAATACAGATAATCGAATTCTCTTCATAAAATAAATTTGGGACTCGACTCGATTATTTTCGCTCTCGCGTACACAACACTATCTTCAAAATTTGAATTGCTGTCAGTTTCAAACTGAGTTTTTGAGTTTTGTTGTTTGTTTGCTAAGGAAATTATTTTCTTATTTTAGTTTAGTCTTTATTATTTAAACACATTTTCCTGTAGATTAAACTTCATGGCAAAAATGAAATATTGTCAACATGACTTCTGAGGTTGATGATATAAAAACAAATGAGTTTCTTCGACGTCGAAAGTTGCGGCTTCAGCAGGTTTGTAAACAAGCTATAAACTTATGTTTTTCTAAAGCAAATGTATTAGTAACCATTATTTTTTACGGTTTTATTGTTTTTTAGGTTAGAGAGCAATCGAAAACAATCGCAAAGAAAGTCAGACAACGCACGAGTGAAGAAAAGATAAGACAAATATCTAACTCAAATTCCCAAAAGGAACGAAATTATATGAAAGTTCAAGATAAGTTTGTGAAAGAACTTCAAGAATATTATACTCAAGGCGTGAAAAATATAGGCGATGGACATAAGCAGGCTTCCACTCTAAAAGAGACAGGTAAATTATTTAAAAAACAAAGGTGATAGAACACAAATTTCAATTACTAAATTATGTATCAACACTCTAAGATATTTTAAAGCTATCAAAATAATTTTAGGTAATGAACAAGTTGATTTGTCTAAATCTCGAGGAAAAGCAGCGGTAGCCGAACTGCGCAAAAGGAAACAGGATAAGCTTGATGAACAAAAAAGAGTGCTTGATCGAAAATTGCAAGCCCGGTAAAGTATATCCATAAAGTTTAAATAAAAGGAAGTAATACTTAATCAATCAATAACATATTTTTGGGTTTTATTACAGAGATGTTGCTAATGAAATAAGCAGAGAAAAATCATTGTCCATTTCAAATAAACTCAGTTCAAAGTTTTCTTCAGACAATCAAATTGCCTCAAATACTGAGCCCCCAAGTATAGAGAACCCTACAGTGTCTGACCCTAAAGAAAGTAATCAACATGTGGTCAATGACAATCAAGAAGGTATAGCACAAAGTGCAATGGAAGCACAAGAAAATTCTGATAAAGCTGAACATGAGTCTGATCCAAATGTCCCCAGTCTTCCTTTAAATTATGATGAAGATCCAAAACATTCAAATAATGAATGTGCAGTTCCCAAAAGTAAAAGATTAAATCTTTTTACATTAAGTGATGACATGCCAAATAGTCTTCGTGGTGGTCTAGTTAATACATCAAGCACATATGAAAAAGTAAAACCCGCATTGACATTAGTAACAGAATATTTGCAAGCTCGTGCTATGAGATTGCGGGAGCCTGAGCATATAATCACCAATAAAAAGTCTGAAAATTTATATGACATAAGGGAAACTATCGTCCGGAGTCGCTCTACGCGTGCAGAAGGTGTGTGTGTGTTAGATGATGAATTAGTATCTGGTCCAACTTGGTATCCTGAAGTGTCTTGTTCTTTATGCAAACACGAAAGATCTATCAATACTGAAATGTGTCAATTTAGTGGTTTCAGTTGCCTAGGTGCTCATAATGCTACAAAGTTTAACTCAATTGACAAGAATCAATATTTACAGAGAATGAGTAAGCTAATGACGTATCTGTTATTTATTATAGTTATCATCTTAATTTTTATGTTTGATGTATTATAATTGTAGATACTGTAAATAGTCTAATGGTGGTTAAAATTTTGAAATCGGTCGCCTGATTTAGGGGTTTTGGGGGGTTGGGGGGGGGGGGGGGGGAGGGGTCTGAACCCCCCTGACCATTTTCAGCTGCCGGAAAAAAAAGGGGGCGCCAAAAAAAAAATTTTTTTTTAAACCCCTCAATATGGCGACCTTTAGTAGCCAATTTATATGTATAAAAACTCGCTTCAATCATGTTTCAACGGATCCTTTTTCTGGCAGTTTAAGAACAGTAACCTAACTAACCTAACCCATTGATGTCGGATTGTGTCAACTCGGTGTAAGACATTGCTATTAATTACCTAAGAATTATGTAAACACACTTAATAAATACAATCTGATTACCTCGATTGTATTTAAAATTAAGATTGTAGAAAAACCACAATATCATTCATCCAAGATGCTAAATGCGTTCCGATTCACGCAATTGTGCTAGTATTTAGGAAGTTTTGAATTTTTTTTAAAAATATTTAGACGCGACTCCGGCAGCCAAAATTACTTGTAGGAGGTTCAGACCCCTCCTCCCCACCCCGCCAAACCCGCTACAACCCTTAAATCAGGCGACCGATTTCAAAACCCAACCCCTAATGGTCCCTCTTCTATCTTCAGTAAAAAAAAGTAAGAAGTTCACATAGTAAAAATATTTTTTTAACTTCATTCATCATAGCTAGAACACCCTTGGGCACTGAAGCATAATCATTTAATTTTAAATTCGTTTATCATATTTTTTTACAGAAAAACAAAGTAAGCCATCTGAAAGATATGTTGGTAAGAACCCATCTGTAACCGTGTACAATCACTCTTCACGGAACACTCGCGATGTTCCATATGAAGAGGCAGGTTGTGTCCGCAGAGATCCAGTCTGTGATGAGGATGCCTTCACGCAGGCTGTGCGACTGACTGCAGCTGAGGAGTTGCAGAGTAACCAACAATTCAAGAATCTGCATAATATGAGGAGCAAAGTTGCCATGTCAAAGCTGAATGTTGAGAAGGAATATAAGGACACAATGGACTTTCTGAATACAATGCATAAAAGCAAAGAACCAGATCCTGTAATAGTATGTACTTATTTAATTGATGATTCACAGTAAAAACCATTTCATTTTGTTAGATAATAAGAAACATTTTTATTTATTACCCTTAACTAAGTTACTACACTGCAGGTTTCGGGTTTTACCCGCACCTGAGTGTACCACTAATTTTAAAATCCAACCAATAGGGATATGAAGATGTATTTTGAAAGGTTTTCCTTATTTTCTACTCTAAAAACCAAACGGATTTTTTATATATTTTCACGTACGCGAGGGCAAAAAGGCGCAAATAAACTTCACCAGTTGTCATCTTCTATTTGAATATTTTTATGCCGATGTCCCAGACTTGGGAATCTTGAGTTTTGATAACGATGTATCCTTCTGCTTTAGAAAAACGCTTACAAAGATGCTGCACAACAACAAGAATCCATAGCTACTCGCCAACGTAAACTGGAGTATGAATTCAAAAAAATGGAAAAAGAACATAAAAAGAAACATACCTGCAAGGTAATTTATTGTAACCTGAATTAATTATGTATAAACATAACTGTTACCTGGCTAACCTAGTTTATTTTTCAGAGATCGATTCGAAATAAATCTAAATCTTTATCTTCAGCTCAAAACGCATTAGATGACGATTATGGCGATGATATACAATATTCCTGGATGCCAATACCAGAAAGTGATGAGAACCTCGCTATTCATACTATCCCTACCTTTTTTAAAGAACCTAAAAGTGGAAATAGTGTTAAATTTAGTAAGGTGGATGGATACCACGAGTATAGATCACGACACAAGCATACCCCTCCCACCAAGGAACATAGTAATACGAGAAGTAATAGAAAAGTTATTGAAGCAGTTTTTGTTGAAGATATAGATGAATCAAACCTAAGTAATGAAACTGACACTGGTTCTACAAGAGAATTGACCCCAAAACGAGTTACAAAAGAACCAGACAATAAACATGACGGTCTATCTGATGCTGAGAGAATAATCATATACAAGATTGTTGAGTCAAGAAAAAACAAAAAAAATAAAAAAGCTATTACCACACAAGTCCAAGATCTGAAAGTAAATGATAATAATAATATGACCCATCATGGTGCTACACAAACTGTCCAGGACAAACAAAATGAAATTCACCATGTGCCATTAGAAAATTTAAAAGAGGGTGAGTCATTTGTAATTTTAATATCTTTGTTAATTTATTTGAGTATTTTCCCCACTTGAATGTCATATTGTTCTAATTTTATTCCTTCTCTTTAGGTATTTACAAAGCTGCAGCTGATAAAGGGTAAGTGCAATCATGTAGATTACATTTTGATGATGTAACACAGATATATGGTAAATTTTTTTTTTTTAAATCTATACATTGCAATCTCCAGGGTATCCTATGGTATATTGAATTATCAAAGAGTTGATACCGAAATTTGGAGTTCCGATGGACCAATTCCTTGGTGGTAATATATATTAATGTTAAAAATGTTAGTAATTAGTCCAGTCCCTGATGACAAGGGCGTTCTGTTAAGTTGTGAAAATAGTACTATTACTAATTAAACTTGTAAAAAGTACCTATCTAACTACCAGGACAGTTATCCAGGTCACTTTTGGAAAATTACAAAATTCGCTGTAGGCCTTAAAGAACTAGAGTTTCAAATATTAGTCACTCTTCCAAAGCTACTTTGCCAAAAAATCTGTGCTATGCAATGCAATTTGTGCGGCCTTCAGTTAACAATGACGCACTATGTCGTTTCATAATCATTGATAATATTTAGTAAAGATAAGTACCACCGTATGGGCTCAGTTTTTGTTAATTAGTTAGTAAGCACATTTAGTTCATCGTCATCAAAAGCTATGAAATATTTATTTCAGGTCAAATGTATCATCAATGTCCATGTGCCGCCACGATGCACCACTTGAGGACAACAAGGCCAGCGCCCAGCCTTCTCAACCAGATACGAGAAATAAATGCAAACGTAATGGTTTTATACATTATTTATTTCTATATACTACTAGATTTTCACCCACAGCGTTGTCAAATACAGTCATGTGATGCCCGCTATTTTGTTTTTTAATTTGTTAATTGTATTGTATTTTTCTATGTACAAAATTTTACCGAATCTTAATTAAAATAATAAAAGGAAGTAGTATAATTATCTTTTATAAACCTTTTCTAATTTGATTTCAGATGACCCGCTTCAGTGGGAAATCGGACATAAGCCCATTCAGCAAAAGTAAGAATTAACACACCTACTCAATATGCAAGTTTTATTTCAGTACCTATTTAAGTTTTACTTATTGTTTTGTTTTTAGAAAACCTACAGAGTTGTGCAATTGCGGAAAATCATCCACGTGTACTGACGGTTCGTCCTTTAAAACGGCTGACGAGGTTGACTGTAAAAAAACCAGCAATGGATTTATAAAATTAATTGACAAAGACGGGCAGGAGGCCGGCCAATTTTACATAGGGGCCTCTGGAACACTAAAGGATGACGCGTACGAAGTAGTGTTTCAGTTGCGTAAAAAAGACGGAACGACATCAAATGATAATAAAACAAAACCAGCTATGACTCAAATCGATAATGATAAACCAATCGAAGACAAACCGGAAGTAACTTCAAAAGACCTTAACAGAAACAAATGCAAAGAAACATTCCTTCTAGAAAATTCATCTGATAATGTAGGTTCGTCAGAACAAGAAGAAGAAATTAAAAGTTGTATTGCTAGAGATACACAAAATACATCCATTGTAGATGCTAAAAATACATCTGGACATAATTTAATCAAAACAGTTAACAAGTCTGTTCAATCTGAACCCAATGTGCAACAAAGTTCTAATGCAGAAGTAAAATCTATTTTCACTCAAACATCATTTTCATCTACATCTGAAAGACAAATTGGCATACAAATGAGCTCATCCGCTTCTACGTCCTATATGAGTCCACCAGAGAAAATATTGCCCTCTTATATTAGAAACAAACATTGCGAACGTGCATCACAAAATGCAAGTCCATTCAATAAGTACAGTAAATTTGGCAAGACTTCAGGAACGCCGCCGAATACTGCCGCGACCAACATCAATCATCAAAGTCCATCGGAGTCAGAATATGAAAAGAAAAAAACTAAACACCGATGTCGTAAAGTACAGCGACGAAAAGATATTAGTGACAGGAAAAAACAAAACTCTACACAAAGTTCGACTCCCAGTCAAGTTGTGTGGGATAAACTAATTCTACGTTTGACCTCTGATACTTCTTCGCAAACGAAAAATATTGCTAAGAAAAATAGCAAACCTAATATAAATCCTCTTATCAAAACGTATATTGATCACCTATTATCATTGAACCGAGATAGCCTTAAAGCAATAGAGGTGGTTAATCTGGAATGTAGCTCTGTCACTACTCCTAGTAGTTCAATTATTGATACTCCTCGCAACTTGGCTGGTGCACCTACGAAACCTTTAGAAAACAAAATTTCTCTTGAACAAATTAAAAAATACATTGAAAATCAACTTATAGAGAAGTTAAAACAAAGAGATAATCCTGAAAAACAACAGCAAGTTAAGCCAGAAATCCATAGAACTAACCTACCATCTTTGTCTAAAAAGAAACAAATGCATAAAGTTAAGTCCTTAAATATTTCAAAAAGTATACTAAAATCCATTCACAATAATTCATTTACTAAAAAGAACCTTCCCAAGTCGAGTTCATATAACCAACCAAGAAATATAAAATCCACGTCTCAAAAGATCTGCTCGGTAGACAATAAAGCACCACGCAACCAACAAGAAAAAAATATTAAAAGTCATGATAAAATTGAACCACCATTTAAGGCCGATGACTTAAAGCAGAAAAATAACAAGAAGAGCGAAATGCCTAAAACCAAGTCAATAGAAACTATTATTTCTAGTATACCAATTATCCGTAGTGAAGTTAACATTCCGACAGTTCAACAACCAATAGCAGTTAACAAAACCCCGGTAACAATGGTACCTCAGAAAGAAATCCCAATTCACACTTCAACTCAAACACACCAATCTATAGAAAATGAAATAAGTTATATCAAAATTGCGGAAGACAAACTTAAAAATATGGAAAAGATCGCAGATTTAACCGAAAAGTGCACTTCTAGGTTATCTAACCTTGCTAAGGTATTAGAAGAGGTTCGCAGAAAAAAATGCGCTACTTACCCCCATACAAACAGTGACATTATAACAAGTTCTGACCACAGCTCGGAATACCATGACAAAGAAAATGAAGCATTATATAGAAATAATATTCAATTAATTGATCCTGGATGCTGTAAGTCCAACAGTGATAGTTCAGATAATGGTATCGTTTCTGAAATAAAAAGTTCTACTGTACCTAATTTTACACCTTTAGAAGTAAACCCCACACCACATATCAGCAGGTCAGATTCAAACACAGGAACTATAGATAATTCATGTGTGAAAGTAAGAGCTAAGCCACCGCCAGCGCTCAATAATTTCAGCAAATATCACGTGACACCCCATGAGTTGTCAACAGTCGTGGAAGTAGACTCTCCTATGAGCTTAATACTAAAAAATCCTTCGGTCCATACCTCGACCGAAGAAATCGCTAAAGATAAAAATGAAAACGATGATGCAGGCAGCATTAAAGAAACAAAAGTCAATCCTGATAAAGATGTTATTGATTCTAAAATTCCTATGTTGGATTTAAATCAATTTAACAAGATAATGTTACAACCTTTTATAAGTATTCAAGAGTATGCAAAGGACGTAAATGTTGTATCAGTTGATGAGGCTTCAAATATTGAAGACTTAACAATTCCAAAAGAAGGCAACATCGTTGTAGCCACAGACGATGTAAGTTCTCTGCATTCAGATGGTAGTTTACCTGATGTAGTATCTGAATTGCTTAAGAGAAAATTGATTGCTGAACCTTTTAAATTTGACAGCGAATCTAATGAAAACGCTACTACAATTTCATCTGACTCACTTTCTATTTTGAAAATTAAATCTTTCAAAGATAAGAGAAAACCGCATCCAATAATGCACAATAAAGAGAATATGGTTGATTCTTCGGACACCATAAGTATGTCTTCAAATCCCGATTTAGAAAATGCATTTAAAAAGCTCGGAATGGGGTGGGCGTCTTCAACTTTAAAGAAGACTAAAGAGCGCCTTGCTTTATCATCTTCTTCAAATACTTCCAGCTCTAGTTTATCGCAGTTTAAAGTTAAAAACTTCAGTCAAGATGTCCCGGCCCTTGTGACAGATTCAATCTCTTCTGCCGCCAATGCGACTAAGAAAAAACACTCGGACAGATCTAAAAATGCAGAACAGCAGACGCTTATATCAAATTCTATGACAGTTAAAGAATTCCTAAAAACCGAACTTTCAAAAAAAATTACTTTCACTCGGAAACCTGATAGAACCGATAGAACAGACGAGTTTGTCTCACTTTATGAAACCAAAATTCCTGAGGACTTGAAGGATCAGGCCCAAGGTACCCGAGACACCACAACGGATAATAGTCAAAATGGAAATAATAGGGCTCGCACTTCCACTCCAGTGCAAATTTTTAAATCCATGATCTACCATTCAAGCTCCAACTCCAACACATCAAATGGTTTATTTAGCAACGCTGACGACCTTTCTTCAGTTAAAGGGTCTAACTCTATTCGTAATCATTCCACATCTGACAAAGATGATCTTACCATTCCAAATTACAGTCTGAAAATGCGTAAAAGTCCCGATAATAGTAAAAGTGAATGAAATAAATTCTTAACGTTTTATTTTATATCTGTATATTTTTGTGTTTAAAATAAATCGAATTGTTTATTATTGAAGTTTGATTTTTTATTTATTTTACCATATTTTAGATTGCCATACGTTAGCACATACTTTAGAAAATTTTCAGGTCTATGGAAACTCTAACACGGTCTTTGGTCTTACGAGGGCCAAACTGAGAGTTTTTAGAACTGGCAACTTAAAAGCATTATATTAAAAAAATAAGTTTAAATTTTGAAAATAGAACTCTTTACCAATAATATTGAGTATACATTTCATTCATTTGTCATTTGTTTTACGATTGTCTGTGCACGTCAGAATGAATTTAAGCCGAGAAAATTTTCGTGCAATGATTTTTTATGACTCGATGTCATATAAGTCAACAAGAAAGTTATGATAGACTTCGATTGGCTTTTCACGATGAAGCCCCATCTTGTGCCACAGTTTACAACTGGTTTAATGAATTCAAACGTGGTCGAATTAATCTCACCGATGATTTGCGTGAGGGACGGCCTTCTACAGCGACGACTGACGACTTCAGTGTTGTGCGGCGTATGATAGAGACTGACAAAAGAGTGACCTATCAGCAGATTCGGACAAGTCTAGGCATACCTAGGTTAGGTATGAGTCAAGTGCACAAAATCCTCCATGAACATTTAGCGGTCAGGAAGCTTTGTGCCCGCTGGATACCGCATAATTTGACCGAGGCTCAAAAACTCCGCCGTGTTGATTGGTGCCGAGAAATGATCCAAAAATTTGAAGGAGGTGGCTCAAATGCTGTGTTCGACATACTAACGGGTGACGAAAGCTGGATTTACTGTTATGATCCGGAAACCAAAAGACAGTCTGCTCAGTGGGTGTTTCCTTCCGAAGAGTTGCCAACTAAAGGGAAGAGAGGTCGAAGTGTTGGAAAAAAGATGGTGGCCTCGTTCTTCGGAAAGACAGGTCATTACGCGACAGTTGTCTTAGAGGATCAGAAAACGGTTAATGCAGAGTGGTACACTAACAACTGTTTGCCACTTGTCTTGGAAAAAGTTCGAGAGAAATGACCTCGCAGCAGGATCCTCCTTCATCACGACAATGCCTCGTCGCACACCGCCAGGCAAACGATCGACTATTTGGCGACTTCAGACGTGGAATTACTGGGTCACCCGCCGTATAGCCCCGACCTCGCACCCTGCGATTTTTATTTATTCCCGAAAATAAAAGAAAAACTTCGAGGAAAACAATTTATGGACGCCGAAGAAGCAGTGGCTGCGTTTCAAAACGCCGTCGAAGAGACCCCTAAGGCCGAGTGGGCAAGGTGCTTTTCTCAATGGTTCCATCGAATGCAGCGATGTATTGATGTAAATGGACGCTATTTTGAAAAGTTATAATAAAACTAATAACTTGCTAGAATGCTTAGTTTTTGATTTTCTAAGAACTTTCAGTTTGACCCTCGTAAGGCTTATCGTCAAACTAACAAAATTGTATTACAGTGCCTAGTAAGAGTTTTCTATCATTCCGTGTAAGCTTTATATCAAAAAAAGAAAACTGACAATTTATGCTTCTGCCAGCCTGGGGCGCTGTGCAAGTTTGAAAACGAACTGCTGTCACGTGACATTACACTACACATATCCTACAGCAGGGCTATTATGGAAGCCATATTATATTTCATATAGTGGCCTACGCGACTCCGTTCGCGTGGAAGTCGGTTTCCCGTGGGAATGAGAATTTTTCCCGCGGTAAAAAGTACCCTGTGTTATTCTGATGTATCCTACTAATATTATAAATGTGAAAGTTTGTGAGTATGGATGGATGTTTGTTACTCGTTCACGTAAAAATTACTGGATGGATTTTGATGAAACTTTACAAAAAATCCATCCAGTAGTTTTTACGTGAAAGAGTAACAAACATCTATACATCCTCACATAGTTTCACATTTATAATATTAGTAGGATTTTAGTAAAAAATGTAAACATTTTTTTCCTCATTTGCTTCAATGTACGGCTTATTCCGTTTATCCTGAAACAGCCACCCTAAGATGGATACTCGGAAATGCGTGTTCATCTATGCACCCTGAACTTATAGGATATAGCCCAATGTACGAAGTTTAGTTTTATCTGTAAAGCTGTAATGGAACTCTCAGGTCAAACATTTTGAAGAAATTGTACTTTCGTTTATTTTTCAACGAAAACCATTATTTCTAGTTTTTTACGAATCGTTTCAAGAGTCAAGCTTTACGTTAAATGTTTCATATTATGTGATTCTTTGATCAAATTCATATTTTTGAGATCACTCAGTTCAGACACCGTATGAATTGAGTGTTCCATTTAAACTGAAGTTAGTCTGAAGATCGCATCCTAGCAAATGGTATAATAAAAACGATCCTCACAGAGTTAGTACTTTTTGAGATTTAGGTAGACTTTGCCATTTGGTTCAAACGTCTGAAAAGAGTGTTATAGGTTTTGGGCTATAACTGATTTAACTAAACATTTACAAATTTTTGACTTAGTGTTTAAAAATTTCACATCTTTTACTAAATGTTGAAAAAAGAACACCCAATGCAAATGCTCATCTCCAGACCTAGTAAAGCTATAAAGGCTTTTGAGATGCTTGCAGCAATCATTTGTTGGAAAATTAATAAAAATTAAAAGTTTGAAACACCTCAGTTTATTAACTTACTGTAATCATATCTTTGTACCATAACATGGTATAACATTAATTAAGACATTTATTTAATGTAATAAATAAATTAAATAATAATTAGGTAGGTATATTTACAGCCAGAAATTAAACTAGTTTCATTAATACCTGCTAAATCACAGATTATAAAGCCTAATATTTTACACTTGTTAACCTTCTACTGAAAGTCTAGTTTGATAAAATTCACTAAGAAAAATGATTACTAAAATATAATTGAGATTTCATGAGTTTCAGAATCAACAACTAACACAGAAATGACACATTACACAGAGTTCCTAAAGTTTACAGATTGTATGTTGAAAAATAAAAGTAAACAAAAAATATATGGTGCCATCAAAACCTACAAAAAAAAGATGTTTTCATAATAAGTATGGGCCAGATTGATACACTAAATTGTGTTTGACAAGAAAGTGGCATGTTTTCATCACATATTTCAAATAAAAATCAATCAATTAAGAGACATCTATAAGAGATTGGTCTTAATAAATGAAACTCACACTAAGCTTCTACATTCAGGATAAGCTAAAAAATCATTGATCTTTTTTGTCACTTTTAAGTAATCTGTCCCTAATTAACGTATACGCTAGCCCAGCAGTGAGTGCAGTTACTACTGTCCCCTGCGCTGCAACACGAAGTTGCATTAAAAAAACACTTGTACTCATTTTTCCTCGTGTCTTATACTTGTAGGCACCAAGGCCACATACTCCTATCAACCCTAAAATACCTGAAACAACAAAAAAGGAAGTTTTAAAACTAAATGAAAAAGTTAAAATTTTTTGCAAGTAGAAATAAATAATGTTAAAATAAGCTTTTAAAAAACACATCTATTTTCATTTCACTTACCAACTATCATAAAGGGGGAGTCTTTGGACTTTCTTGCGAAACGTTCGGCTTGAGATTCATCATTATATTCAAATATTGGTTGGGATTGGGACCGCGACATTTTTCCTGAAAAAAACATGTAAGATGTACCGATTCGGGTAGTATTACAAGTGTTTTATTACACACTCGCAGAAGAAAATTAAACCATTAATTTTATAAAGAAAATATTATACCTTATAAAATCTCTGAGACAATTATATAATATTACAAAACCTTTTGATATTTTCACAACATTGCATCACAATCACGTCGCACACACACACAGCACAGATGGGAGTGGAAATATTTGTCAAATTTGACGTAACGGAAGGAAGGTGACTGTGTGACATTGACAACCAATAAAAATAACCTTGTGTTATGAATATTTCAAGGGCGACGATAGGTACCACTTCTTTAACTAAACTAAACTAAAAAAGGTAATGTCAAAAACCTATTTAAGGAAAATAGACGTGACTTACTCAAATTTTGTATATTTAATAAAAAATGTTTTTTTTTTCCTTTCTTGATAAGCAATTTTAAAATATGGCCAACATTAAAATCCACTTATTTTGGTTTACTAGTTGCAAAATAATATGTTGTATGGTTTGTCGTTTTTAAATGGATACATAAAGTTAATATGGAAGCAATGTTTATCGTAGCATTGCATTGAGATATGAAGAGGAAAGGTTTCAAATATTCGATACCACAAGTTGCACATTTGCACATATATTTGTTCTTTGCTTCACTTTTATAAAAGTTTTATTCCGTACGTAATTTGTTTGTGATACATTATTGTATAATTTTTTTTGGTTTTTTTAACAATATTTTTGGGTGATGATATGGTTTTCATATCATATCTTCAACAGATGAATATGTTATCACTACATAGTATAAAACAAAGTCGCTTTCCGCCGTCTGTGTGTCTGTATGCTTGAAAGGGGTTGGGTTTTGAAATCGGTCGCCTGATTTAAGGGTTGTGGGGGGTTTGGGGGGGGTGGGGAGGAGGGGTCTGAACCCCCTACAAGTAATTTTGGCTGCCGGAGTCGCGTCTAAATATTTTTTAAAAAAATTCAAAATTTCCTAAATACTAGCACAATTGCGTGAATCGGAACGCATTTAGCATCTTGGATGAATGATATTGTGGTTTTTCTACAATCTTAATTTTAAATACAATCGAGGTAATCAGATTGTATTTATAAAGTGTGTTTACATAATTCTTAGGTAATTAATAGCAATGACTTACTCCGAGTTGACACAATCCGACATCAATGGGTTAGGTTAGTTAGGTTACTGTTTTTAAACTGCCAGAAAAAGGAGTCCCGCGAAGCGGGACTCCGTTGACTCATGATTGAAGCGAGTTTTTATACATATAAATTGGCTACAAAAGGTCGCCATATCGAGGGGTTTAAAAAAAAAAATTTTAATTTTGGCGCCCCCTTTTTTTTCCGGCAGCTGAAAATGGTCAGGAGGGGTTCAGACCCCTCCCCCCCACCCCCCCCCAACCCCCCAAAACCCCTAAATCAGGCGACCGATTTCAAAACTTTAACCCTTGAAAGGAATGTTAAAATACTTTAATCTAGATCTAAAGATGTTAATTGCTTAGTTATAACAAAAAAATATATACCTAAATAAAGTTAACACGTTAACATATTTTTTTAATAATTTTATTGCGTTGATGCCTTATATCTGCAGCCAAACTATTTGAAATCAAGTTTGTTCAATAGCAGTTTATTAATATTGCTGGAAAACATGTATGCATGTCGAGCGGTATTAAATAAAATACATTGTCAATCCAAAAAGTAGTTTTTATTAATTTTAATCTAAGCTACATGATATTTTATACAAAAATTGCTTATGATAATAATAAATAAGAGCTTTAAAAAACACCTTATACTACAAGTTTTTTTAAGTGGCTTTCAAGTTTGCCTCACAGGTGAAAAATAAAGACGTCTTTACTTCAACGATATAAATACAAGAAAAATGATCTAGGTATATAAACGCATAATGCTTTTAAAATTAAAGAAAAATAAATACATTCACATTTTCACTCAAAGTTTTAATCAGAGAAGATAATCACACTACGCATCTTCAATTGACATAAAGTAGTAATGAGCGAGAACGCACCATATCATATATTTACAAGCTTGCTACCGGCAAAGGTTGTATTAAACGCAGGATTTTGTAGGTTGATATATTTGTCGTAGAACATCGATCGTAGATGCAGAATCGATTAATATTATTCGTCTACGTGCGGGTAGTTGGAAGGAATTGTAATTATTGTAAACCTGCGCATTAGTAATATTGAAAACGATTTAACAACTGCACTAAGAGAAGTAAAAGAAGGCAGTGGCAGACAACTGTGGTTATAAACGCAACGAGATTCTTATTCTATAAAATTATATAAATTTTATTCTATAAAGTTTTAAATCAAAATGATTTCGTATTCTTTGTTTTTATTTTGATAAGTAGAATGCATGCGACAGATTAATATAGATATATATTTAGTGGGATTTATGGCTAGTTTGGAGAGCTTGACTTAGACTTGTACACGTACAGGGGTTGCGCTTAAGTACGCCCTAAACGTTTAGACATCTGGCTCTGATATGACAGGACAATGAACGACTACAATAAGCAATCCTTTTGGCCGCCATATAATGGCTAGGTAGGTATTTTTGTATATTCATACTATTTTGTTCTGCCATAATTTCAGGTTTCATAAGTTGTTGTACCTAGATGCACAAATGGAATGTAAATATTTTAAATGTCTGTGAGTGAGTTATGATGTGGACCCAATGATTTCACCTGTGCTGCTTCCATACCCTGTTTTACTAACAACTTACTCTAACCCATTTAAACTTTAATTGATGTTATTGGAATTAATGTCAGGAGTAATATCTTTTCACTTCAGACAAAATTATTTCATAACTTGATTCGTCTATTATGATGAATTGTTTGGCTCTCCTACTAAAATAGTATATATCTCCAGTGTAAATATCAAACCACAATGCATGTATGTGTAGATCATCTTTTTCAAGCCTTTTTTTTAACATTCCATAGGAAGCAACATTCTGTAGTTGTTGTAAGGTATTGACCTGCAAAAATATAAAAATTAGATTATCTTTGTAAAACATTTTGACTTAACTTAGCTTTTAGTTTTATAATTAAATAAATAGGTATAATATTAGCAGCACCTGAGATAATTTGTCTTCAATACGGAATTTGTTTTCTGGATCTATGTAAGCCACAAATTTTCTTTGAGGTGTTTCAGCAGTAAACATCATAGGTTTAGAAAAGTCATTATTCATCTCAATGAACTTCTTAAGACTTGATTCTGCATGTGTACAGAGCCATGACTTTAAAGGCGAAATTCTCCTTTGCATCTGTATAAAAACAATTGTTTCCTTATAACAATAGTTTATACGTTCAATATAAGATTATAATAAATTAATTGACTCGGTTAAGGAATAGCTAATAGTACTAACAGCACAGGATTCTTCTTCACTTTTAAGTTTATATAATAGATTCATTGCTTTGCAGTCACTATGACCACAAACAATAATATTTCGAATATCATTTATGACGCATCCGAGCTCTAATGCTGCAGGTTCACAACTGGTCATTTCATCGATGAAATGTTGTGAGTGAGGTATTACGTTTCCAGCATTTCGTACTGAAAAAAAATAAGAAGTCTAATAAGACTAAAAAAATTACATCTTTCCTTAGAACACCTTCATGGGAAACAAAAGGGAACCTCACCTAGACATACTTTTTTTTCCAAACTTGTTCGGTACTGTGGTTTATTTTTAACAACACATTCACTGGTGCTGATTGATAATGCAACTCTCTATTCTAAGCATAAATTATGGCTGTAACTCAGCAATAGTATAAGATAAGCTACCTAGTAAACTCAATCTCACCAACCAAATATTCTGTATGCATTGCATGACATAACACAAGTTAAGTGTCCAAGCGCATTACATTCGATTTTGCAAGAATTTGTCTCAGTTTGGTGATATCAAATCACCTTTTTAATCTAACATGATGTACAAAAAAGTGATTTCTTTTATTTCTCTCCTTAGGGCCACAAATAAGTAAGGTATAAGACATTTAGTTTAGTAAACAGAGGTCCAGAATCGGGGCCATTCTGTCCAGCTTGGGTGCGTTCAAACTTCTTTATAACAGACGAAGCCAATATTGATTTGGAACATTCTTCAATTCGTATCACACTCAAATACCTTAATTTATTTAATAAAAACATTAATCATTTTTTTAAGCTTGCTCACTTGTTTCTAATGTTTAAAAAAAATAATGATCTATACATATAAAACCGAAAAGTATAAAGACATGAATGCCGAACTTTTTTAAATAACCTAGGTAAGGTGCATTGGGGTAATTCCGACAGAAATTTCTATGAGATGACTAGAGGTCTATGTGACAGTTAATTATTCAAAGTTATTTTTTATTTACTGTCATTATTGTTTAACCTATAGGTACTCAATAAGATGGTGTATTACTAATTAAAATTAGAATCTTAAACATGTTATTAGGTTCTTTAAATTAAGCATTTAAAATGTTAAGTCATTTTTTTTTTGTATTGGGGTAATTACGAGCTATCTTGGGGTTATTCCGAAGTCATTCAAAAGTGATCCTTACTGCAAAACGACTTAAAGTTTACATTTATTTTTCAACCGTAATTACCCCTTACACAAAAAACCATCACATTTGTCAGTAGTATAGCTAATCTAATTTTTTTCAACATTTTATTTCGGAATTACCCCGATAAAAGATTGTGGTTCTCAACATTTCAGTAAAATGACAAGGAGACGAGACCGTTTATTCCTGTTGTCCACCCCCCCTAATCTGGGTCCGAAAAAAAAAACTTATTTTAATTATAAAGGGATAAATATCACTCCATAACTACACCACACCAAATTACTCAATATTATTTGCCAAAGATTACTTATAAGGTTTAGGTCACGCTTAAGTAAACTAAATCAGACATAATTTCAGTTTGTTTACATGTTGAGAACCAGTGCTAATTAGTATGAAAAAGCTATTTGGGGTAATTACGATATAAACGTAAATCGGAATAACCCCTGTGGGGTATTTCCGAAAAATAAATAAAACCACAGCTACGACGTTGTCTTCCTTTCACACATTCGCAAAAAACGATTATCTGTTATAAAAACAAACACTCATTTAAATAACTTACCAGAATTCCGAGAAAAATATGTTGGGGTTATTACGAATCAACGAAAATGGCGCGAAAAACACTTGCTTCAGAAAACTTGATGCTACGCACGTGTTGTTGACAATAATGACTCACGACAACTGACGCGGCCAGGACAATCAAGATGGCGGCTAGATTAGTGTTGCCAACAAGAAAATATCACTCAGAACGGTAGATTTTTTAAAATTTCGGAATATACCCGTTTTCAGAATTACCCCAATGCACCTTATATAGTGTAATTTGAATACAGGAAAGTATGAGAACAACCTACCTATTACCCAAGACAGGAGTTTGATTGTTGTTTTACTCGAAACTACTGAACAAGTTTTTATGTATCATCGATACTAAGTATTATAAAAAAAACTAAATTTAAAACTTACCTACAAACATGTCACCAACACATGTCTCTGTAAATCTAGTAGGTATCATTCGGCTGTCCATGCATGTATAGAAGAGTGCTTTCGGCTGTGGAATGTCGATATATTAAATAGATTGTTAATTTCATTATAAGTCAAAATATACAACTATAGTCTGGCCACCGAGAGAATGCGTTTGTGACACATGCCATTAGTGTTGGGGTAAAAAACAACATTGATAACTTATTTTTCAATCAACAGAAAAAAAACTTGCTCATCTTATTTATATTTTATTTATAATATAAAAATGGTTTTATGTTGCTACGAGTTAAAATCTAGGTGAAATAATAAAAAACAAAATCGGAACAGTATTGTTTTATTGTAGGAACGTAAATAGGTAATTAGATTAAAGATATTTGTATAACGTTAATTTTTAAGCTAAGCCCAAGATGGAAAAGAACTAGCAAGAAAATCCAACTGCTGCCTTTTTACAAAGGAAACTCAATAGCATTGTATTGGCATAAGTCTGATATTATAATATGATATGATAGTATGATATGGTATAAGTCTCAGCACCCGATTACCGTACTGCAGAGCCAATTCATCTATTTCATATCGAACATTAATTTGCCGATTTATTTTCTTTCACTAACCGCAATAGTTATGCTTCAAGCATGTCCATATTTACGTCGATATCATCTATACTAATATTATAAAGCTGAAGAGTTTGTTTGTTTGAACGCGCTAATCTCAGGAACTACTGGTTCGAATTTAAAAAATATTTTTGTGTTGAATAGACCATTTATCGAGGCAGGCTTTAGGCTATATAACATCACGCTGCAACTATTAGGAGCGAAGAAATAATGGAAAATATAAAAAAAAACGGGGAAAATTATTCATCCTTGAGGGCTTCCGTTGCGTGCGCTGCCAAAACGGTTCTAGACACTAAAAATATATGTATGAAAGAATTAAGGGAACTTTTTACCGCGGGAAAACTTCGCATTCCCACGGGAAACCGACTTCTACGCGAACGGAGTCGCGCGCGCACACTAGTGTTTTTATAAACAAGCTACTAATTCTGCTTTTTTATTAGCAATTGATTGATAACTTTAAAATTGACTGATATTTTTAGCACATCCCTACGAAAATATCATAAGTAGTGTTTGTTGTTAATATTTTTAAAAATACATATTTTATCAGTAATTATTACCCTTACAGTAAGCCCTCAGTTATAAAATTTAAAATCAGTGCGTCTTAATATCATTTTATTGCTTATTATTTGTTTGTGGGGTCAAAATAGACGACTTTTTTTTTGTTTGTTTACGTAGACGGCCTTTCAAAGTTCCCTCGTTATTTCAAACACAATGTGTCAGGAACGCAATCTCTCGGTGGCCGGACAATAGGTATATTCTGTTAATGGTTTAATTGATTTAATAGTGCTCGCTGTGTTTATTGGAACATACGCAACATGTTCTGTGGCTTTGACAGATATTTAACTTTAACTATGTCAAAAATCAAAAATGTGTCAATTGTGTCATTTCTTGATGTTAAAATAAAGATAGAATATTTTTGTGAGTTTATCAAAGACATTTGAAATATTTTCTGCTTGTTTTACGGATTTACCAGCAACATTTCGCTCATACAAATTGTTTTAATAGTCTTTTGTTAACCGAAGGTATGTTGACAATAATATAAGCACGATGAATGAGGTCTAGGTTTTTTGCTTACCATAGGATTATCTTTCACTTCTTGAAACTGTTTTACCATAACTGCTCTATCTAACACACGATACCGCATTATTCCTCTAATAATTCTATCCATAATTGATAATTTACTGTTACACTTTTACTGAAAACATAACTAGTTTTTTGAGACTGTGCTTACATGTTAACTGACATTTCTGACCTTCACTAACAGCTTATCGTCGTGTATTCGTTTCGATCATACCTACTTAATTACTGTATGTTGAATAGTTAGCAATGTACATTTACTGTCTACAACACTACTACCCTATAATGACTGTCATATTATGTGCTATTTACTAAAGACTTAAATTAATTTTAGATGAGTGCTGAGGGCGATGTTGGTGATGGGGCAAGCAAAGAGCCATTACCATTTCCAATAAATCACAGATTTCAAGAGCCTGAAAAGGCTGTTAAAACTATTACAGACATGGCTATTTGGGAGAGATCTGAAGCTTACATGGAATATACTGGTTTTATAGCTACTCTTAATGAATCTATTAAAGGCAAACCAATGTCTGTAGACTGTAAGGTCTCTGATAATTTAAAGAAAATTCTTCATCTATTGGAAAAAATTGAAAGTTATCTGGATTTGTGCCCTCCTATAGAACAGCCACAAAGGTTTGGAAATGAAGCATTTAAGGATTTCATGTGTAGGGTCAAATCTGAGAGTACCCCCTTACTTCAAAATGCACTTGATCTAAGGATTCATGTAGCAATACCTGAAATAAAAGTTTATTTGGAAGAAAGTTTTGGTAATACCACCAGGATTGACTATGGCACAGGACATGAAATGGCATTTATTATGTTTCTCTGTTGCCTTTACAAAGTAGGTGTCCTTAACAGAGAAGACAATGTAGCAACTGTGTGTATAATATTTAACAAGTATATCCAAATTGTGAGAACCTTACAACAGACATATAGGATGGAGCCTGCCGGAAGTCATGGTGTTTGGAGTTTAGATGATTACCAATTTGTTCCATTTATTTGGGGCAGTGCACAACTAATTCAGAATCCCAAGGTTTATCCACCAGTAAAGTTCCTTGATGAAGATATTATTGAAAAGTTTGCAGATGAATTTATGTTTATCTCCTGCATTAAATACATAAAGTCTGTTAAAACAGGACCCTTTGCTGAGCATTCTAACCAGCTTTGGAGCATCAGTGCTGTTGGTACTTGGTCAAAAATTAACCAAGGTTTAATTAAAATGTATAAAAAAGAGGTTCTGTCTAAATTTCCTGTTATACAGCATGTTTTGTTTGGTTCTATACTTCCAATACGTAGATTTTCCGCAAAATAATTGGTTTCTTTTCCAAATCAGATTACAGTATTAATTTTAATATTTTATTGATATTTTTACACTATAACCTTGGTGTTAAAATTACATAATTAAAGGTAGTGTATAAAATAAGTTTACGATTCAGGTTAAAGTTGTTAGCAGCTCAGCTGTAAAAAAAATGATGCTTTACATTTTATATAACTTGTTTGTTTTTTATTGTCACATACCTACCCTGTACATGCAAAAACATGCTACATGATAACTATTGCTTTTAAAATATTTACTTGTCAATAAATTCCCTTATTTCTAGTCCATTTATTTGTATGAAATAAATAACTTATTTCATAAATTAAACATAGTATTTGTTCTTTTCTGCTTATACTAAGTAAAATTTAAAAATATTGCTTTTACTTTCTCGTACAAAGTATAAGACAGAGACAGGAACATAGGTCAAACTAAATTAAGCGAGCATTATGATTCTGGCACAATGATGTGGACTAAATGTAGTGGGACCAATATAGAAGTCTTTCTAATACTAAGAACGTGAAAGTGATGGCACCATTGTCAAACTTCTCGACGCTGGTGAAACGTTAGAGCCTCGCTTAAATAAACCATTGACTCTTTAAACTAGCTTTGACAGTCTCGCACCTAAAAATACATTCGTAAGCAATAAGTTAATTTGTCGGCAGTTCTTTCTTCGGTTTGCTGAAGTGGTTGCTATAAAGTGTGTATGCCATGCCGGCGGTCAGCGCGCCGACTGCGATTCCTTGTGATATCACACGGAACTGCATCAGAAACACGCTGGTACTCATGGCTCCTCGGTTCTTGTACTTGTACGCACCGTAGCCCACAGCTGATAAGCAACCGGCTATTCCTGGAAAACATGAGATAGATCATTTCAAAAATGTTAAGTACCTACATAAAATAATTAATAACGACAATATGATAAAATTACTAAATCCCTACTAATATTATAAATGCGAAAGTAACTCTGTCTGTCTGTCTGTCTGTTACGCTTTCACGCCTAAACCACTGACCCGATTTTGATGAAATTTGGTATAAAGAAAGAACTGAACTTGGGAAAGGACATAGGGTACTTTTTACCGCGGGAAAACTTCTCATTCCCACGGGAAACCGACTTCCACGCAAACGGAGTTGCGGGCGGCCACTAGTTGTATATATGCAAATAAATTTGAAAAAAATGCATTTAAATAGAAAACAATTGAAAATTAAATGATTAGATGATTAACTTGATTAGGAGTTAGCAGAAGTTAAACTCTTTTGGCATTTTTTAACCTTTTTTTACCTTAAGTTACTGCAATCTACCTTCTTAATAAAGGTAAGATTACTTATGGGATTTAACTTTACAATAGGTAAATGTAAATAATACGACAAAGTCGCGCACGTCCCGTCTCGTTAAAATTTTTTAGCGTGGTTTTTGTTAATAAATAAATAAATATCTCAATAATCTTCATAAAGGAGCACGTTAGTAATTGCATGACGCAAGTATGCGCATATTGCTAATAGCCAGCCACACTGCAAATAATCTTTACGTAACAATACTGAGAACTCAAATAAATACGTGAGTCCTTACTCATTTAATTCTCTATCAGAAACTTATCTTTTAATTTAATTTATTAAATTTAGAGAACATTAAACATTATTACTTTTGTTATATATTTACAAAAGCATGTGTACATACCAAGTATCATAAACGGAGATTCTTTTGATTTTCTAGCTAATTTCTCGCCTTGACTCTCATCGTGATAATCGAATATGGGTTTTTCTTCAGCCATTTTCTGTAAACCAAAACGAGAGTAGGAGAGTAAGAATAGTAAAGAAGACACAACAGTTAAATAAGTCCAAGTAGATACGTGGTTATGTCAACTTTAACGAACTCGGAACCTACCTTACTTCTCTTGCTAAATAAAAACACCACCTATTTTAAGAATGAAAAAATATTGTCTAATCTATATAATAATCTCAACATGTTTATAAAAATAACATGTTACATTACAAGGTTTTTAAAATAAACTATAATAAAAATATTTTACCTTGATT
The DNA here is from genome assembly GCA_916618145.1 of Emmelina monodactyla. Classification (NCBI taxonomy): domain Eukaryota; kingdom Metazoa; phylum Arthropoda; class Insecta; order Lepidoptera; family Pterophoridae; genus Emmelina; species Emmelina monodactyla. The sequence goes on along the minus strand of OU745304.1, from coordinate 3,476,040 downwards.
GTAATCTTGACCTATAAAAGAAGACGTCCTACCAGCTGGGAATCACACCACAAGATACTAAACTGATAGGCATTCAAGATGACGTCATCAGTATATATGCACTCTTCATTTTCCTTAACAGTGGCTATCGCATTAATTTTTTTATTTCTTTTGAACAATAGCTACTTAAGACTTCACCGTGCGGAAGGCAGAAACCGTAAGCTATGTAAGTTTGGAAATTAAATTTGTTTTTTTTTAAGTACGAATTCTAAAGATTTTAATTCTAAATATCCATTTGTTAATAGCCTCACCAAACGGTACTTATATGAAATTAATTGAGTGAAGTAGATGTCAGTACCTACTGATAAGGAATATCTACTATAGATATAAGATAAGAGATTGACGATTGATTGATAAACATTTTCCTTCAAATGGATTTCTGTTGGTTAAAAATAATTTGTAAAAACATATTGAACATTTTAATTTAAAATAAATATCGCAACATTTACAGCATACATTTTATATAGCATACCTAATCTAGACAGACTTATCAAAGTAATATGATATAATGTAGGGTTGGTAAAACTACACACTCAGCATTGAGGGGCGCGATTATTACAATCAGGATTGTCTCAAATCCTACTTCACTAAAAACCCCTTTATAATCGAAGTGAAGTTAGCGTTTGATAAAGATCGCGATTAGTGTTTTCCTAACGGGACACCATTTCAGTATTTTATAAAAACATATAACAAGTAGGAAGAACAAGTATCTTAACAAACTTAATATTCTACCTAAACATCAAATGTTACAATAGGTACAATATGTATGATATAATCACAGCTGTCCAAGGTACACTTAGTTACAAGTAACATATAAAAAAAGAAACCATAGGCAAGCAGAAATATGATAATATAGAAAGGTACATATTGTTAAAAAGTTCCAAATGCAAGTTTAAATCCGCAATTTATAAATTGTCGCATAATATTTTGCACATAAACGCATACCAATCGAGCAACAAAATTATTAACCTTAGCATCAACTGCAGACCATTTTTAAGCATACTTAGGCCCGTATTACAGAAGGCGGCTCAAGCGTCGTTTGAACTTCAATCAGTCAAAATTCGTTTTAAACACAGATCACCACTCAAGCATCGATCTTATTATAGAACGCATTTTAAGTTCAGTTCAGGTGAAACTTGACTCGAGTGACGATTTGAGCGAAGCTCATATTGTTTATGGTTCAAGTTGGTTTTCATTTACACATTATTGTGTTTTAAAAAGATATATAAATATTTTATAACACAAAGTTTAGAATACTAGATTTTTTCATAGTCTAAATTAAAGACTAATTAATATGTTAACAGTGTAAGCAAGTAAAAATAGTTTTTTTATGTTTTATTTAACTGTTTGTTGTTCTGTGTAGAATTTCAAAAACCTTTTATACTGTGGCGACATAGATGGCGCTGATCGTCGCCAACATTCTTTCCCGTCGGTACGCATACAAATGACACCGAAATGTATGGCATATGTTTCTGAATAACTTCATGGTGCTGCACTTCAGCAGTATTGACATTCTTTATATGTGTGCATCAATTGCACCATCAATATTAGGCAATCCATGATATTGTAGATATTGTCGTCAAAAATATTTGTTGTTTACAATATTTACAGCTACAGACTTTTGACAGTATCTAGTTCAATCTACTCTCAAGAGTGGTGTTGACACGATTTACGTGATCATAGATCAAATCCTCGCTTGAGTGGTGATTTCAACTTAAAAGTCAATTCAAAATATAAAAATACTCAATTGAACGTTGATCAACGAATTTCGTTTCAAGAGCGGTTCTAAAATAAAAGCTTTACTTAAAACTAGTTTTAAAACTAAATTCATTACTGAGTTACATTCTATAATACGGCCCTTAGTGCGGAATTTTTTGCTCGATTGTAACTAATTTAAACTTAATTTTAACTTATTATGCTTTTTTAATTTCGGTTCAAGAATAAAGTAAAATTTCGTTCTGCGGCAATATTACATAGAACTTTATACGGGATATTTTTAAAATATAATTTATATAAAATGGGATTTCCCTTTTTCATAAATAAACAAGAGTTTTATTATACAATTTGTAAAATGCATCTCAGAGTATATAGCATTTGATATAATAGAAAATCAACATTAAAATATATTCAAGCGATCTAAGAATTTATTTTCTAGTCGTGATACCACCATTGGCGAATAACGCCGTCAATTCAATGGGGTTGTATTTTAGCTACTCATATTAACGCTAATTTGGTTTTGAGCTTTTTTTCATGGATATTGGTTAGGAGCGGATGAGGAGACTTTTTCAAGTTTCTCAAAGTGTTTTCTTGCGTTTCTGATATTGATGAGTGTCGCTTCGGAGGGTATCTTGGGGTCCGACATTTCCACCATCACGTAGGTGTTGCTCGTGAATCCATCGATGAACGCCGCAAAAACGCTGTTTCGCACCTGAGAAACAATAAGTTACAATAACTAAGGGCTGATTTTTCATTAGTCAGATAAATGCTAACTGACTGATAAGAGGTATGTTTTCATTGTCACTTCATACATATGTCAAGAATTTATGTTCGACGTGCAACAAGAATTTCTGTCAGTTAGAATTTATCTGACTATTGAAAAACCGGCCCTAAGAAGAATTAACACAATGTTTCCATTTTTGCTTTAGAAAAATCTTTAGACTGTATCTTTCTAGACTTACAACATTTGTCTGAGAGAAGAAATTCTAAAGTTCATGAAATCGAACTTAGCATGTCTTGCATATTCATAAAATTCGACTTCTAGACTGAGTAGGAAACTGTAGAGTGAATGTGCATAAAAACAAAAGTCTAAGGCCCAATTGCAGGGAACGTTTTAACCTCTGGTTAGCTTCGGGTTAGCTAACTCAGGTTTAAATGGCGCCACCATCGATTGTAACTACTTCTTATTACAATCGATGGTGGCGCCATTTAAATCTGAGTTAGCTAAACCGAGGTTAAAACGTTCCCTGCAATTGGGCCTTAATAGTTTTTTATAACCCGCTTTCAAAATCAACAGGGTGTGTTTCAAGCTGTAATTTTCATATTTTTCTTGATTTTACTTTGTACACACTTTCAGTGGCAAGTTCGATAAATATTAAACAATGTAGTAGCTACCTCCATGCTCTGGAACTGCGCTGCCAGTTTCGAGCAGGACAGTTTGAACTGCTTCACGATGTTGGAGAGTTTCTCGAAGCGATGCGCGTCGCGGTGCGGCCGCCGCCGGCAGTGGGACACCACCAGGAATGTCGCGCGCTCGAATAGAAGCACCTGTATACAACAACGTAGCTTTGAACTTGTTTGTCGGAGGATAATGTTAAGCGGGTATAATAAATATACTATTAAGCTAATATTTACTTTTAGAATATGTTTGTGCTAAGTATTCTATTGATAAGTAAATTTTTAGTTTTACAGGCTATGGTGTCGTAAAAGCGTATTATTTTCTTAAAGAGAATTAAATAAGTAAGGATCTATGTATTGATGTAAGTCTCATCCTTTATGCACTTTTGCAAAGTTAAGGGATACTAACAACATTAAAAACTGACAAGATGTGCACTGCTGCCTTGACTCCATAGAGAAAGATCAAGTTAAAATGACAAGTGCAGGACTGTTAAATTATGAGCAACATTTACTGTTAAATTATGAGCAACATTTACCAAGTTTTGTCTTTATATTTTTCTGTTAACCTTATCCAATAGGTAAAATAAGGCAAAGCAGAAATAATGTGAATTAGATAAAATATACAAAATTCCTCTTACGCAAAAAAATATAAGGGAATTTCTTTTAATATTCTCATTTCAGTGTGCTTACCTCGTCAGCATCAACAATACTTGCAAATTGTTTCAGAGATGATTCCAGTGCCTTAACATTAGGTATCAATTTGTAGACTATGCTGGACCAAGCCCTAAAAAAATAAATATCATATCATTGATATGCATTTTAGGATGCAAATTTTATGTTGTGCTAGATAGATACATTGTTACATACTTGTATAATGTTTCATCCCATATGCTAGTTCGGAAGCATGTGCACTCTAGTGGCTTGGACAGTATTTTTAGTTCTGATTCTCTCTCCCTAAATATATCCTCCCTTTGATCTTCTGCAACTAGGTCCATTTTATGTACCAAACAAAATATTCGAGCTTCTGGTGAATTCTGTGAACATTACAATGATAAGTAAGCATTATTTTTTTTACACACTTTCTTTTATAAATTCCTGAAAAACAATACCTGAAGAATGGCCTCTAAACAGGACTGATAGTAATGGGTATCCTTTTCCATCTCTCTGCTTTCCACATCAAAAACATAGATAAGAACTTCCACATTTCGAAAAATATTGTCTCTTTGTGATGCAAAGTAATTTTCCATAAACGCCTCCTGACCTCCACAGTCCCATAGGTTCAGCACCAGGTTGCCGAGGAAGCGAACATGCGAGTGTTCAACATCAACTAAAAATTACATCGTGTCAAGGTTGTTTTTTAACAAAATATCTAGCAAAATAACAAAACAGTGGTATTACTCACTTGTAGCTCCTAATCGTCTTGTGTCTCTAGCAATGTAATTTGCAAAAATGATTGATCTCATACTAGTCTTTCCAGACCCACTTTTCCCCATTAAAAGCACCTGGAATAATAAGCAATAATATAATAATAACATCAGATTCTTATAAGAAGTGAGTTTAAAAGGAACGATATTAACTTTTTTCTTCATGATCAATAATTGAGCTTATTATCCTCTTTTAAGAAAAACAATATTCACAATTATAATATAGAGCAATATTTTAGAATAAGAGAAGTTTATTGTTGAACTGCAATATTTAGGGCGTAAATAGATCAAGTTTACATCAGTCAGACAACAAATGAAAGTTCATGTCATTCGCTTTGTTTGACATTGACAGTGAGTGAGGATGTGTTCTTTCACTGTCAATCATTGAGGTTGTGTTGCAGTAAAACTAAAAAATCAAGTTCTTTGTGATACTATATTTAGTTAAGGGATTTTGTTCCTCATTAGGTGGCAGCACTGACATATACAGGGTCTGTCGTAATGAATGGATAACCCGTTACCTACAGTTGATCCGGATGTGAGGCTATAAGAAAATGGTGTCTTCTTGCCAGGGTTGTCACCCATAAGAAAATGGCGTAGACTTTTAAACTTTTTTATAAATTTCGCTATTTTTTTCATTTATTCCGCTGCGATTTCTTCAAATTTTGCTATATTTGTATATTTTTTTTTGTATTATACTCCTGAAGACGTGTACTATGTAATTTTAATACAATTTTAGGTGTTATTCACGTTGAACATTATCAAAATTCTCATTTTAAGAAAAACATTTCCAATGTTTTTTCTTTATGTCAACTTTTGATCATCTCCTGTGAAAAAAAAAAGTATGACGTTATAGCTGCCCATAATCTCAATAAATTGTCTAGTATGTGTAGATTCTAAAAAGGTATAACGATGTGTACTTTACAAGCAACATTAAGTTACAGGAGCGAGAACACTAATCAAGGTCGGAATTTTTATTTTTCAAGTTATGTTATAAATGGTTGTAAAACTTCGTCATAATGATTTTATTCTATCAAGATACTTTGCACAAACACTTTCGGGCCACTAATAGGATATTCAGAAGAAAACCCGGTTGTTTTTGGGAAAAAATAACATAACTCCACGATAATAATGTAATGAAAATGTGCAAATGAAAATTGTTGCGCTCTAATAGTTACATGCGAGAAACATGTTGCGACAAGTTTATTCGAAATTGAAACGGATTTTAAAAATCGAACAAAGACCGCATTACAAAGAAAAGGGTACTTATCACATCAGTGTAATGTTGAACATCGCAGGTGCTTTTGTTCTCATTATTTTCGTCAATTTGTTACTGCTTTCTAATATCGGACTTTGATTTTCTTTGTGATTTGGACTTGATAACATGGTGATACTGATGACTTCGCTTACATTTTCGGACATTTTGTTGTGCTATCGATTGAACTTGTTGTTTTGGAAAAGTTTTTGTGTAGTTTGTGTACCATGCCGCAACAATACACGCCGGCCGAATACGCGAACATGCATTACATTTACGATGTATGTAATGGCAAAGATATCCAAATGTGCGACATCCTGATTACCCTGTGTTCATGTGCACAATGCATTTATGGAAGGACGATTTCCTTCCACTTCTTTCCACTTTTCTTTGTAATGCGGTCTTTGTTCGATTTTTAAAATCCGTTTAAATTTCGAATAAACTTGTCGCAACATGTTTCTCGCATGTAACTATTAGAGCACAACAATTTTCATTTGCACATTTTCATTACATTATTATCGTGGAGTAATGTTATTTTTTTCCCAAAAACAACCGGGTTTTCTTCTGAATATCCTATTAGTGGCCCGATAGTGTTTGTGCAATGTATTTTGAAAGAATAAAATCATTATGACGAAGTTTTACAACCATTTATAACATAACTTGAAAAATAAAAATTCCGACCTTGATTAGTGTTCTCGCTCCTGTAACTTAATGTTGCTTGTAAAGTACACATCGTTATACCTTTTTAGAATCTACACATACTAGACAATTTATTGAGATTATGGGCAGCTATAACGTCATACTTTTTTTTTTCACAGGAGATGATCAAAAGTTGACATAAAGAAAAAACATTGGAAATGTTTTTCTTAAAATGAGAATTTTGATAATGTTCAACGTGAATAACACCTAAAATTGTATTAAATTACATAGTACACGTCTTCAGGAGTATAATACAAAAAAAAATATACAAATATAGCAAAATTTGAAGAAATCGCAGCGGAATAAATGAAAAAAATAGCGAAATTTATAAAAAAGTTTAAAAGTCTACGCCATTTTCTGATGGGTGACAACCCTGGCAAAAAGACACCATTTTCTTATAGCCTCACATCCGGATCAACTGTAGGTAACGGGTTATCCATTCATTACGACAGACCCTGTATAAAACGCCTTTACCATTAAGAATCTAGGACAAACAAAATTCGCTGATATGTCTGTGAAAATATATAGCCTTGCTTAAATAGTGCCTGAGGAAAACTAGATCACTTGGGGTGAATAGTAACCGAATTCCTTTACGTGAAGGATATGTACTCTATTGCTATCTTAAAATATTGTACTTGACATATCGGCAGATTGTGCGTGACATTGACTTTACAATGGCACTGACAATTGACAACAGACAAACAAATGACAAAAGTGTATTGGATTGGTTTGGTTAGTCTGTTACCTTTTTCTCATGATTTCTACATAAAATCTTGTATTAACTAAGTGATACGGTATTTATGACCTATCAACAAAATGGCAAGACATAGAAACATAAGAAATAGAAATTATTCCGACGATTACGATTTTGACGATGTTTATGGACACTCTGTTGAAGAAGACAGCTGTATGTCTCCAAGTGATGCTGCTCAGTTTATGTTTGATCGATCTCGAAATCAACAAGCAATAGCACAGTTCTTGGATAACCACGATGACATTAAAGAAGAGCCTGAAAATGAACCCGACGACGTGCCAGCGCTACAACGTCGCGAGTCATTGGATTTCAGGAGCCTAAATTTGAAAGAAGAGGACGAAGCTAAACTCATGTCCTGCTTAGATGAGCTGCGCAATGTCCTTGGCGATACAATGCCAGACAACATTCTTGTGCAATCTGTAATGAAACACAATTTTGATTTTTCCAAAGCTCTAGATGAAATTTTAAATCAAAACAAGGCAGAAGAAAAGCCTAAAACAGTAATACCACCAGTAGTTTTAATTGATAATATTAAATCACCATTGATAACTACTGATAAACCTGCAAAACTTATAACCACCAATGTTGAGCCTAAGAAGGCAGGTATTGTCAAGGGTTTCAAAGTAAGTGATGAATCAAGTTCTGGAAGTCGCCCCCAAACTCCTAGAGATCTTTCACCAGCTGTTGAAAGACCTCAAAGTGATGACATTAGAGTATTCAAAGTAAAAGAAAGCAAAATAGATCCAAACCTGCAATATTCTAATGAAAGAGGTTCTGAGAAGGACCACTTGTACATAGTTGTCATTGGACATGTAGATGCTGGAAAGTCTACTCTTATGGGTCGGCTGCTTTGTGAAATGGGAGAAGTCAGTCAGAGAACTATGCACAAGTTTGAGCAGGAAAGCAAAAAAATTGGTAAACAAAGTTTCATGTATGCATGGGTTTTAGATGAAACCGGAGAGGAGAGAGTCAGGGGAATAACAATGGATGTTGGAAGGGCACAATTTGAAACCCAAACTAAGAAAGTTATTATTCTTGATGCTCCTGGTCATGCAGACTTTATACCTAATATGATCACAGGAGCAGGTCAAGCAGATGTTTCATTGCTAGTAGTTGATGCAACAAGAGGAGAATTTGAATCAGGATTTGATCTTGGTGGTCAAACAAGAGAGCATGCCCTTCTTGTTAGGTCTTTGGGAGTGAACCAACTAGCAGTTGCAGTAAATAAACTAGACACTACATCTTGGTCAGAAGAGAGGTTCAATGAAATTGTAAAAAAATTAAAAGCATTTTTAAAACAAGCTGGATTTAAGGATTCTGATGTAACATATGTACCATGTTCAGGGCTAACTGGAGAGAACTTGGTTAAAACAACAACAGAGCCTGAGCTGCTTAAATGGTATAAGGGACCTTGCTTGTTGGAAGTAATAGACAAGTTCAATGTTCCTGAGAGGCCTGTCAGCAAACCTTTGAGGATGTCAGTTAATGATGTGTATAAAGGTACCGGTTCAGGTTTCTGTGTTGCTGGCCGCATAGAGAATGGGGTCATCAATAAGGGAGATAAAGTACTTGTTTGTCCTACCAAGGAATTAGCTGAAGTAAGAGGCTTGACTATAAATGAACTATCCAGTAATGTGGCATTTGCTGGAGACCAAGTTGCTGTTACATTGTCTGGAGTTGATATTCAGAATGTTACTGTAGGGTTCATTATTAGTGATCCAAACAAACAAGTTCCCGTCACAACACGGTTCGAGGCCCGGCTGGTAGTGTTCAATGTTAAAGTACCTATAACAAAAGGGTATCCAGTTCTTATTCATCATCAATCTCTAGTGGAGTCTGCAAACATTATTAAATTGAAAGCATTACTTAATAAAAGCACTGGCGAAGTTTTGAAAAAGAAACCTAGATGTTTGGGAAATAACTCTGTTGCTGTTGTAGAAATAGAAGTTTGCCGGCCAATCTGTATAGAAAGATACAAGGATGTAAAGGAGCTTGGTAGAGTTATGCTGAGGGTGGCGGGTGTAACAATAGCTGCTGGATTAGTTACTGATATTTACAGTAATTGACTTGTATAACATAAATCTGATGCAAATAATATATGTAATAAAATAGGTTTAGGTTTTTTCATGTTGGCCTATCTGTAAAGTTAATTTGTAAGTTAGTCCAACTAATTATGACATTCTGTGTAAATAAAATGTAACATCGTAAGAGATGGCAAAGGCTGTAGACCAATAAGGTGTTAAATTATGTTGTCTAGCTAGACAATAAAGTTCTACTAATGCCTGCATGCGTTTTTTGTATAGTAAACATAAATAAAGCTTTGTTATTCTGCAGTCTGCCCTTTGAGTAAGTAACTTCACAGTTTTTTTCTTGATACTGTTAAAGTACAATGTTATAGAATATGTAAATTATTTAATTAAAACATGTTTGTTATTTCTTGGATTTTTAATTAACCATTTTGTTGTATAATATTTTGCAATAAAATAATATGCATACTGTTTACTCCACCGAAAGTATTATTTATTTAGTCTGATAGTAACAAACAGTTTTAAATTGGTTTTAGATTGCATGTATCTTGCCTAGCTGTAGGGGTGAAGCGATAAATGTCCTACGTTAGCATATGTTGTTGAATTCTAGCGAAACTTAAAAAACTGGATAACATTCATACTGTCCAAACGTTGAAGTTTACTTTAAGGCTAGATTCAAGTAGGCACTTGACTGACCTGACGGCAATGCAAAGTCAAGTCTTAACATTCATCCAATGCGTTGCAATAGTTAACGACTACCTACTGTAGTCACCTACCTACACGCACCCCTCACGTAAATAAAATATTGACAAGTCTTGTTAAAAGTAGACTGTAGACCGCGTAACGAGCTGTCGTCCGCAAACAACTTATCTAAATTGAATCTGTAGTGGCAGACTGGTTAAATGTTTGTTCACCCCGGTCCGCTACGTCACCGCATCCGCTGATACTCGCTGCCTTTTCGCCAAATCAACGGTTCTCACCCCTAACTTTGAAACAACTGCAACACATGCAAACCTAACTTGAGGGTGGGTACATATATTTTTTTTTTTAATAAGTTACTAAAATGCTCCATTGATTGATTGTCTCGATTCTTAAAACACTAAACCAAATTAAAAATGCCGCATAATGAATTATTTATATGTCAGAAATATAACACTTTCCTAGAGGTAATCCAAAAACGAAAACTTACCTATACTTCTTACCTAGTACTTACAATGTTAAACGATTGGTAAATCCGACTTTGAATCTTTCGTATTGAGTTAGGTATTAAATTAGATTTTCAATTAAATCTTTTTTCCATTATTTTTCTCGTTCCAAATACAACTCAATCAGATAGAATTAGACGTGCTTGTTTTGCATCTTGGTTAGTTTTTCGTCATTTCATGCTTGAAAACCTAGGAACCCTTAATTTAGTTACTTAAATAATTATTGAAAGACTTATCTAAAGATGTGTAATGTGTATGTTTTAATTTTTAATGTTGCATATTTCTTGTCTTCATCAAATACTTTGGATGTAAGTGGTAGAACTTTCGATTCCTTATTGATTTGTGGTGAGTACCTACTGACAGTTCTACGATTCTACATGTAAACATTATACTACGCACAATACGGTAACGTATTTACCAACTATCTTAAATAATATATGAACCTAATGCTCAAAATGGTACTTCTCGGTAGGGACTTAAATTGTAGGTTGGTTTGTACCATTATCAAGACGTCGAAATAAATAAAAAATCTTTAGACTAGTTCAACTTTTATTACTACATAGTATAAAACAAAGTCTTTAAAACTACGCAACGGATTTTGATGCGTTTTTTTAATAGATAGAGTGATTCAAGTACTTACAGGGAAAGGAGTTTCACTCCGAATTGAACGCGTGCGAAGCCGCGCGGGTAAAAGGTAGTAGAATAATAATTTGCAATATGAATTCAACATGTAAGTAGGTAAATAAGATTTTTCTTCTAGAGCTAAGATTTGACTTTTTCTCTTTTTTCAGGGAAACCCAAAATGACGTCCCCTCCAATAGGAGTTCCATACTTAGAATTCATCTGTGGAGTAGACAACGTAGTGGATCTACAGGAACATGTAAATATCTCTAATGTTTCAGATGAATTTTCAGCTAGGTAGGTAATTGTGAATTTGAATTGTGAGCCTTACGTTTTTTTTTGATTTTTGAGAGAAGCTAACGAACGAGCAAGCGGGTCACGTGATGGTAAGTGATCACCGCCGCCCATATACACCCACAATTATATATGCATTGAGGGTGCGTTGCTGGCCTATGAGAAATTGGGCACCGGATACCTATCACACTCACCGAACGAAATGCAGGAATATCGTCCCTACTTCACGTCGGTTTTCTGTGTGACGGTGGTATTTCACCGGTCGAGTCAGCTCAATAGTTGCTGCAGACAGAGCCTACAGCTAGACTCTACCACTCCCAAAATCTTAATACACTTTTAATTTATTTCGAAATCACCAAATCTTTTTAGGTACCTAGGTACTTAAATAAACATAGTTCACAATCCGTGCCGGTGCAACACCACGGTTATCTTAAAAAAACTAAATTAAACCATCTCTATCTGTTTAGGTTCAGAAGACCTGTCGTAAGGATCTGAACTCCAGCGCCGGGGCAGCAGTGGGGGCCGCAGTGGGGGCCCCGGTGCGCGCGCGCAGCGCCGGCACCACCTACATGTGCTTGGGAAACAACAAGTTTCATCTGACTGCACATTGTAACTCTACTGTACAGTATTATGTTTACTGCTAAAACGAACTACTTAAGTAAGTAAAGATAGTGAAAAAAAAGAGAATTTTTAATTTTCATTTTTTTTTTCTGACACCCACTTCATGTTTCCCTGGTGAATAATGAATCAAGTTATCAGTAAATATAAAAAAACATCGTTTTTTTCTCCTCTGACGTGCCTTTTGACTATTTCCTTAGTGTACCTACCTAGTTATTTACTATCATAAACTGAGTCTAATTGCTCTCGTAAAACATCCGTATCAAGTTACCAGTGAAAACTCAACAAGTTGCATCAATTAGTGTTCTACGCAAAGGGCTTCAGCGGTTCTCAGTGTTGGTAATTTGAGAGTAGATAAATAGCTAGTAGACTAGTTCTGTCTGCATGTGACTGTTGAAAGGAGTACACGCTTACCAAGTTGTTATGGCATACCTACGAACAAGGGTAACAAATCTACGAGTAACAGTCGGATCAAATTTATTGCCGTATTATATTTTGCATACTGTTTTTTGTGTATTGGTATACCGTTTAGGTATGAATATCTTAATTCGTTTGTTGGTGCATCTTTATCTTCTAGTTCTTCAGCTGCATCCTCTTATAGGTACCTACCTACCCCCTCGTCAAAGCTCTACCACAATATCTAAATTTGATGTAACGTGGTACATGGTCGGGATATAGCATTGTTGTCGGCTGGTACCTTAGTCCGTGGTATATAGTGGTATCAAATGACACTTTCTCTTCCTCGTTGTTTAACTTTGAAGTACGGTTTCGGTGGTGACACAATACGCTGCACATGGGATTAATGGGAACTGCATGATGTGATCTCATCGCAATGTGTAATGTGCATATGCACTATGTAGGAAACTTATTGCTGGAATACTGGCAGCTATTGTTTTATATTATTCAAATAGATTCTAAAGAAGAATCTATGAGATATTGACAGCTTCCTTCCAGACGGAGTCATATTTTCGTGCTCGGACTGTGAGCACATAACTTTAAACTCACTTTTATGCTTTAAATATAAAGCTGAATACAGTTTCAATTCTTTTATTATCTTTCACGTTCCCCCAAACGTTAGTCAATGTAACTAACTACGAGTAATTACTTGAAGAGAGTTGGCAAGGTTCATGTTTGGTAACATTTCGTTAGGAATGTTATGTTCTACGTTGTAGGTTTAATTAATCTAAAAAACTAAAAGAAAACTACTTCTACCAAATAAAAATATTTGATGACATCGCAGACTCCGTTTAGTTTAATTACGTTTTGATAAATTAAACCTAAAATTTTTGTAACTAATATTTTTTGAAAATAATCAAATAAAACAATTAAAGGTTATTGATATAAAGGTTAACATAGATTTTACATAACTAACAGCCCACTCAGGGTCTGTACGATTAAGTTTATTAATATAAATAATAAAAGGTTAATTAATATAAATTTCATGTTTGACCGCGATGGACTCAGAAACTACTAAAACGATTTAAATCAAATTTGCACACCGTGTGCAGTTTGATCCAATTTGAAAGATAGGATAGCGTATAAGTATCTCAATTTATAGTCGCAATATTATATTAGGTATTGCAAAATATAAAATAACAAAAACCTTAGCCACTGAAACGCGTAGTTGGTCTACTAGTTAATTAAATATAAGGTCATTATTTTACAAACGAATTAAAAAAACAAGGAGATTCGGAATTCGGCTGTGTTTTCTTATTATTATTCTACTGTACCTACCAAAACATCGTTCTAACTACTATACTAATAATTAAATGGTGTAAATCAAATTACCATTTCAAACATCAAAACATCGCCTGAAGTCAAAAGTGATCATCGACGCTATTTTGACTTCACAACAAATATTTGAAATGGTTTGTAGGCGTTTGCTCGAAGCTATAACATATCTTCGTTGACAGCAGAGAATAGGTACCTACTAACTTACTTTATTTGTTAATAGTTATAGATTGTAGATCATCAGACACGTCGCATTAGTAAAGAGGCATCTATCAGCTTTCACAAAAGATTAACTAAAAGATATGAGGCGGGAATCGCTGTGGGCGTTTCTGAGATATGGTTATGACACTATAGAAAATACTATAATAGATGTTTTTAATATTTTAAACTTTAATTATGCCGCTAATAGCTGGGACTTAATTATTATAGATTAGTAGGCGTACCATTAAAATCTATTCAGCATTAGTTATCTATAAATTGAAAGATTTTGTAGTGTACCACTTCTATTTATTGTAAAGGTAGCTTCGACTTTTAGTTTATTTCGTTTTGTTTTTTACTTTTGTTTTAATTTGAGATCAGACAGTGTTACCATCTTAACATGTATGTTGAAATAATAAGAACTTATGTGTAAGAAGTTAATGTTTATAGGAAGTAAAGGCCTATGTAAATTGATAATCTGGATTAGACATTTCTTGCACTGTCAGTAACTTCTTTAGGAACTGTTATAATGGAATAGGCAATTGAATCAGAATAATTTAAAATGCCACTAAAATAAATTTCTAAGTCCATTAATTTCTGCGTAGGAGTAAAATGACGTGAGGCTATATCGCAGTCATTATAAATAATAAACAGATAAACGTTCTAGACAATAGATCTGATCCGTGGGTGGCGCGCGTGCGCATTTATTTCGTTGCGTTTAGTAAAATGTAGGTAGGTAGGTAGTAGGTACCTATATGATCATTATTTTTTTGTTATTACTTTTCAAAATATGATTTACAGAAGGGATATTAAAATACAGATGTGCAACAAGTGAGTCGGTATGTAATAGGCCCTTTTATATTTAGTCATTTTATTACTATTTAATACCGGCCGTTCGCCCACAGTTTTTCTCTGTAATTAATGCTTCACCAATCAATTAAATGTTTAAAACCAGTTTTTACTGAAAATTTTCCCGACGTCCAATCTCACTTTTGAGAGAATCTCACATTAAAGAATATTAGAGAAAAATAACGTGTATGATAAGTTTTAATTTGTCTCATAGTTGGTTCCAAACTGATTCGATTAGATATTCGTTCTCAAAAGCATTAATTTTAACCACAATAACTGGTAAACTTCGTTTTGTTTGATGACGTTAAATCAATCTGTAACTAAAATTTTCATACTTATATCTCACATAGAGACGCAAATCGCAAAGTAGCTTACAATGGTAGCTAAAAAGTGAGCCGCCGCGCCGTTGTGAATAACAATACACTTACAAAAATTTACTAATGTATTGCAAAAGGGCCAAAAGGTAGCAAAAAGTCGTCGAGTGATGTAGGTTTGATAGTAAATTATTTAATTTAGGAGGTGACAGCGTAGGACGGCGCGGTGCAATAGTTTTATTTTGTTCTTTAGTTTAAGGGATACGACGAGATTGGCATTTTAGATTGGATGCACCCACACACAGCGTGTAATAGAATAAAAACTATGACTGAACGTGATTGGAGAACGAATTACCTTTTTCAAACAATTGTGCAAGTAAACACACCAAGGGTCAAATGTGGGCGTTGTAATAGAGAAAGGAAAGAAAATTTATATTGCTCCAAAATGTAGCAATTTACGCCTGTAATAGTTTACCTATATAAAAAGCCCTATTTATAGAGTAGGTACTGGGTTCTTCCTCAAATGAAGCCCTAACAGTTTAAGTTATTTAATTTGACTTAACCAACTATTCATTAATAACCTACAAAATCACTAATTATGAAATTAATAAAAGTCTGATTATTACACTACCTTCCTAGTAATTTCTTGGTGGAGGATATTTAAAGGAAACATAAGAAAGACAAATAAATATTTATTACTTACTTGTCACCTTGATAGTTACACATAAATAGGGAAATGAATAAAGGGTAGTTGTAATATAAAGTATTTTAACACAATTTATAAAATTATAAAATAAAATAACACAAAGAATATAGAAATATACCTAATTTCTACAGAATTACAGACTAATGAATACAAAGTACTTAACTTGTTATCGATGCAACGGCCAATTGAAAAAGTGACCCGAGCCAACCACAATATGTGCTTTTATAGACTTCTCCTACCGTCAAAGTCAGGAAATCGCCCCACTTAATCACGTGACGGTAGCTACTTTGCGATTGGTGCGGTTTACAAAAACCAATCAAGAAACAGTACGTCATACAATTCTGACAAGACGATTCAAAATAATAACTTTTTAAATACATAAACTGTGCTACCATTTAAAAGTTCTGAAAATATTAATATTCACATTTATAGTTTTATAATATAATGGTATTTCTACTTATAATCTAATACGGCCATACTGACAGTACTTCGTCCTCGAAGTACATAATACAAGTTTTTACATATAACAAACATCAATACAAAGTTTAAAGTGGGTTTTATAAGTTTAAACAAATAACTTAAAACAAATGAAATAAACAGAAAGCCACTGAAAATAACTAAATTAATAACTATGTACCTATATATATACAATATCTGCATTAAAGTCTAGAAATCAATTAGGATCTAGAAATTAAAGACAAAAACAACTAGGAACATCGGTAAACATACAAAAGAATCCTATGTACTTTATACATTATTATAATAGTAATAAATAGTTCACTTGATGTTGTTTATTTTACCCATATCATATGATACATTTTCCTTCCATTAGCATAAGAAAACCAATACCAATTAAGTAATAATAAATTATGCCAGTTGAATAGACATGTTGGCAGCATTCACCCGCTGCCGGTGAGATCCGCCAACACCAATCAAAAGGCCGACCAGCGGAATTATATGCCAGTTGAATAGACATGTTGGCAGCATTCACCCGCTGCCGGTGAGATCCGCCAACACCAATCAAAAGGCCGACCAGCGGAATTATATGAGAAAAAATAATAATTTAAAGTACAGTAAGTTGCAAAAGTACTAAGTACCTATGTAAAAATTAAATAAAACAATACAAACATATTTCTTATTATTATCTGTATTTTTTTTTTTGTTTTTACGTGGCACTTTCAATAGCAATATTATCTTCTACCCATTCCCCTGGCCAAAATCGCAATTTATCTTTTGCGACGGTAATGTTTCTTAAATTTCTAAGTCCTCTTAGAGCATAGCGATCATATGGTAGTATAGAAGTAATTTCATAGGGACCTTTATATTTTGGTTTTAATTTATCATGGCGTCTGTGGTCTTGATTAACATACACTAAATCTCCTATTTCATAAATTTTATTATCTCGCCTCACAGAGTCAAAACGTTTCTTAAACTTTTCTGCTACAAGTTGTAGCCTTTGCTTAGCAATTTGTCGATCAACATGTACATTTATATCAGGTTCTAAGATATTAATGTTAGGGATTTCACTTAAACGAGCTTGAACACTAGGTATGTTTGCTTCAACGCCTATTAACAAACGCAGAGGAGAAAATCCAGTGGATTTTTGAACGGTGGTGTTTATTGATTGTTGAACCTTCCACAACATGCTTGGCCAATCTGACGTTCCACTACACATTGTGCTCAACATATTTATAACAGTAAATACATATCGCTCACATTGCCCATTGCTCCTAGGTGTCCCTGTAGCTATCATGTGGTGATCAATATGTAATTCTCTAAAAAAATTCTGAATCTGGTTTGAACTAAAATTTGTACCGCGATCTGTGATAACCAATGAAGGTGTACCAAACAATGTAATCGTTTCTCGTATAATTGGAATAAGTTCTTGAGTATTTAACGTTTTAAGAGGTTTAAGTAAACAAAATTTGGTAAATCCGTCTACAATTAGCAATATATGTCTAAAACCTTCATTAGTTACTGTAAAAGGTCCGGTACAATCTAAGTGTAAAGTGTGAAAGGGGATGGCAGTTTTGTCAATTGGGTGTAATAAGCCTTGTTTTGGACCCGAATGTCCTTTTCTTTCAATACAAATTAAACAATACCCAATATATTTTTTAACAAAAGCTGCCATTCCAGGGAACCAAAAATATTCTCTTATTTTATGTATTGTTTTATCAAAACCTACATGGCAGTTTTCATCATGATAGAGACGTAAAATACTTAATCTATAACCTTTTGGTACGAACAACCTCGGCTTTGCATCTGGTTCTGTTTTATAATACAATAAGTTATTTTGAATTAGATATTGAGTCGAATCAACTTCACCGGCTACCACTTGTGACATTAAAGACTGAGTTTCTGAATCATTTTGCTGTGCTATTTCTAGCCATGACGGAGAAGTATGATTTTCATCAATTTCTATTACATTTACTTCAGGTAACGGCTCAAAACGTTCTGGCTTTGGGTTTAAAACAGGATTGCGGCTAAGAAAGTCGACATGACTAATATATTTACCTTTTTTATAGACAATTTCAAACCGAAAATCTTGTAGAAAAGTCCACCAACGGGCAACTCTTGGGGACAAATCTCTTTTTAACATTGTTGCCTTAATAGAATTGCAGTCAGTCACAATTTTAAATTTAATACCAAGAAGGTACACTCTAAAATGTTTAAGGGCATTATAAATTGCTAACGTCTCTAAATCATACGAGCAATATTTTGCTTCTGTTGGAGTTGTTCTTTTACTGTAATAAGCTACTACTTTATTAACGTTATTATTTTCTTGTAAAAGAATTGCACCGAAACCAATCGAGCTAGCATCAGTATGTAACTCTGTTGGTAGTTTCGGGTCAAAAATTGTTAATAATGGCTTAGAAATTAAACTGTCTATAACATATTTTCTGGCCGCATCCTGCTCCGTCCCCCATTCCCATTTTTGATTAATTTTAGTTAATTTAGTAATGCAAGCTGTTCGAGAGGCAAAATTTAGTATAAATTTTCTAAAATAGCTAGCTAAACCCATGAATTGCCGAACTTGCTTAACTTTTCTGGGTACTGGTGAATTAATAAGTGCAGACACCTTAGATTCACTAGGCCTAACACCGTCTTGAGAGATATGTCTACCTAGATATTCAATATGTTCAACGAAAAAATTACATTTTTTGATATTTATTGTAAAACCAGATGTGGCAAGCGCTGAAATTGTTTGCTCCAAATAATTAAGACCCTGTTCGATAGTTGCAAAAGGTATCAATATATCATCAATATATACTAAAAGGAAATCCAAATGCTTTACCGCTTTAACAATAGCTCTCTGAAAAACGGAAGGACCATTACAAATACCAAAAGGCATCTTGAGGAATTCATAGTGTCCATCCGGGGTTATAAAAGCAGTATACTTAGTTGATTCCTTTGCTATTGGTATTTGATAGAAGCCATTTTTCATGTCAATAGATATATAATACTTCGCTCGCCCTAACTTATCTATTTGGTCCTCGATGAGAGGGAGAGGGTATCTGTCTCTTTCAATCAATCTATTTAACGCTCTAAAATCTATACACATTCTATCACTTCCATCTTTTTTTTTTACTAAAATCACAGGACTTGCAAAAGATGAATTACTTTCTTTAATATTTTTTTTATTTAATAAATCTTTGACGATTTCTTTAACCTTCTCCCTTTCTATCGGTGCCAATCTATACGGTCTGTAATACACGATTTCATCTTTCTTTAATTTTATATTTAATTCTCCCGTTTTTACTGTACCTATATCGTCTAACACCGAAGGATACTTTTGAAAAATAACTTTTATCTTTTCTTGTATTTTAATATCCAAATGAGTCATTGCATTATGTAGGTCAGTTAATGGATCGAATTGCAACGTGTTAATTTTGAGGGTAGATTTAAAAAATGATTTTCTAGCTAAACGTGAACCGAAATTATCCGTTATAATTTCAATATCTGAATGTTGAATAGCATTCCGTCCTATTAATAAATCATACACACAATCAGCATCATTGACAACTAATATATCTAGTTCAATCAACAAATCCGAAAATTTAACGGGAACTAAAACTTTTGCGAACACATTTAATGTACCTGCACCGATTCCGCAAATACGTAAATTACATGGCAAAAGGCGGCAACCCAGACGTTTTACTATAGATTCTTTTATTAAACTACAATTAGCTCCGGTATCAATAAGAGCATTAATTATTACATCATTAACGGATACCTTCGTTAATTTTAATTCGGATTGCCTAAAAAATTTACCTCGTTTTCTGATTGATTTACTTTGTTATTAGTATTTAATACTGAGGGTCGGTATCTGCAAATTGAATCTGTATGACCCGCCTTTTTACAATAAGTACAAAATCTATCGTAAACCACATTAGATTTTGATTCAAATTTTGTTGTCGAATTTACTTGGCTATCTTTCCTATAGCATTGCGCCTTGGTGTGCCCCAATTTACCACAGTTAAAACATTTAGCTTCATTAGGTCGTTGTTCTATTCTATTCCGTTTAATGTTACTATGGAAGGCCTTATCATTACTTTGCTCTAATGGACGTTTTTTTGTTTTAACATATGAAGTAAACAAAGCAATTAGTTCAGAAGGGTTCTTAACGTTGCTATTGAAAGACGCCATTTTTACATTTACATCACTAATGCCCCCACAAATTAATTCAGTAAGTTGTGTATCAGTAAAATTAACTCTAGTGCCACGTAATAATCTTAACTTTTCTCTAGCATATTCGCAATACGACTCTGAAGAATCCGATGTGAACAACACAGCTTTCTGTAGTTTTTCAGATAGATTTTTTCTTTCAGGGTAAAGATCTGTTATTTCCGATCGGAAATTCTCCCAAGATCGTCCGCCTAATGGTTCCCATGATTCAAACCACAATAAAGCAGAGCCTTTTAAGGCCTTACCGGCTTTAGCAACAGTAGCAATGCTGCTCCATTTGAATTCCTTGGCGAGGGTTTCAATATTGACGCACCAGGACTCAGCACCACTGTCGCTTGTAGCAGGGTTGAACGTGGGCAAGGCGACGTCATCATCTCGCTGCCGAGGCGCCGACGCAGCATCTTGGATCGCTTTGAGGAAATCTTGGAATGCAGAGATATCCATCCTGAAAATGTAGAAACACGTGTTAATTTACATGTGTTTGAAATTCGATCCCACTTCTGATAATAGTTTACCTATATAAAAAGCCCTATTTATAGAGTAGGTACTGGGTTCTTCCTCAAATGAAGCCCTAACAGTTTAAGTTATTTAATTTGACTTAACCAACTATTCATTAATAACCTACAAAATCACTAATTATGAAATTAATAAAAGTCTGATTATTACACTACCTTCCTAGTAATTTCTTGGTGGAGGATATTTAAAGGAAACATAAGAAAGACAAATAAATATTTATTACTTACTTGTCACCTTGATAGTTACACATAAATAGGGAAATGAATAAAGGGTAGTTGTAATATAAAGTATTTTAACACAATTTATAAAATTATAAAATAAAATAACACAAAGAATATAGAAATATACCTAATTTCTACAGAATTACAGACTAATGAATACAAAGTACTTAACTTGTTATCGATGCAACGGCCAATTGAAAAAGTGACCCGAGCCAACCACAATATGTGCTTTTATAGACTTCTCCTACCGTCAAAGTCAGGAAATCGCCCCACTTAATCACGTGACGGTAGCTACTTTGCGATTGGTGCGGTTTACAAAAACCAATCAAGAAACAGTACGTCATACAATTCTGACAAGACGATTCAAAATAATAACTTTTTAAATACATAAACTGTGCTACCATTTAAAAGTTCTGAAAATATTAATATTCACATTTATAGTTTTATAATATAATGGTATTTCTACTTATAATCTAATACCTGCATAGTGCATAGTACCTACCTAAAGAAAAGATTGAAATGTAATACAATGAAGCAACTATTTTAAATGCTGTTTAAACACATTTGCTAATAGGTAAACTTCTAAATTTTAGGATCCTTTGATTGTTTCCATTTTCGGATTTAATACCGAATCGAGTCGAGTTTTGCTCATATCAAATGTATCTAGTTTCTCTTCTAGTCCCTTGTGTGGAATCTAAATCGTCAGCATGCGCTCAGTAAACTGCCGCCCAGATGATGTGTTGTGTCTAGGGATTTATTATTTTAATTATTTCAAGGTTTGAGCTTTAAATTGGGTGTGTGTTCTTCATCAATCGTAGTTAATAATGATCTTAGGGATAATTGCTAAGATTAGGTAGGTATGTGATGTGCAATCATCAGTATAGATACAATGTAGCAGATTCCTTAGTGGTACTTTTATAATTGATCTAACTAATTATATGGTGTTATTTATCGACAAAGCATGGCATGGTCAGTATAAAAATGGCAGATATCGTTAACAATGTTCCTGATTTGATGGAACCGTTCCATCGTTGCAGAGAACTAATGGCCCGTGAAATAGGCTGGCAACATGTCGCTGAACAATATTGTTTTAAATCGAACAATGCTACCAACGTTTTGCAATGTTTTGCAATGAAATTGTAAATGGAATGGAATTGACAGTAATGAGAGACGCCTATCCGAGCATATGAGCAAATTGAATTTGTGCTCAGTGGACGACAAAATGATGTCACTTTCATTATTTTCAGGGTAAATAGATACCTATTAAAAGAGCTATTGTGGAACGTTGAAAAACATAATAAACAGCCTACAACAGCGAATTAATTAAAGTTATTATACGTTAACTGCATTTTTTTGTAGGTACCTTAAATTTTGGAAAACTAGTATCGTATGGTTTTCTTTTGCAGTCACGTAAGTTTCTCTGTCTCGTCACGTTGTAAGTGCCCTTTGTGTGGTACTTGTTACTTTTGAAAATACTTCTAAAGACCTATAAAAAAATATGTAGGTACTTACGTCATACAAAAGTAATATAGCACGGCGGATCCTCGCAGTGATCCGGCCGATATTACATGTGATATTACTCCCGCCGTGTGAGACACTCTATTGCATTGCTCGTATGAATAAAATATAGACTCCGCTCCCTTTATATCCTGCATTCTAACTATGTATTTTCAGATGGAATATCTATTCGGAGCGTCTTCACATTTCAAACCAGCGTAATGGAATATTTTCAGAGTGTACAGATTTATACAATCCTGATTAAATATAAAAGTTAGCGAGCTATAAAAATATTATATAAGTAAGTTCAGCAGATAGATAGATAGATAGATTAACTCTTTATTGCTCACACATATTAGAGAAGTACAAAGATCGTCTTAAACTAGTGTGGGCAAAGGCGGTCTTATCGCTGAAAGCGATCTCTTCCAGACAACCTTTGTGTTGATGGAGACATAAAACTAAGAATAATTAAAAGATAGTGTGCCATTTCGGAAAAATGCTTCAATTAACATATCATACTAGAAAAATATATACATACATGTATATACATATATACAAATGATAAACTTACATAAAATATATACACAATACAGATATAAACATACATATACATAAACATACATACATATTATCACATAAATACCTACCACAATTACCAATACATTGTTACAACCTAAGGATTATTGAAGAGATGTTCTTTCAGTTTGACTGAGAATATGTTTACCGATTTAGAGCATCGAATGTGCGAAGGCAGTTTGTTCCATAAACAGGCAGCCTTGATGGTAAAAGACTCGTGGAAGTACTCTGATCGACAAAGTGGGATGTCCAGCGTGTTATCAGCATCAGACCTCAGCTCGCGGTTGTGTCCTGCTCCTAAAAACCTAAATCGGTTCTTCAGGTAGCCGGGAGTGCGTGGATCGCATAGGACCTTATACAGAAGAGTAAGAATATGCTCCACTCGACGCAGCCTGATGGGCAGCCACTTAAGCTCACGCCTAAATTCCGATACATGGTCGAACTTGCGCAAACCATAGATAAACCTAATACAAAGGTTTTGAAGTCGTTGAAGTTTGCTTAGAAGATCCTCGTTAAGATCTATGAGGCAGACATCAGCATAATCTAAAATAGGCAGAAGGAGAGATTGTGCTAGTTCAACTTTCGTTTTAAAAGGAAGTAAGTTTTTCCATCTTCTGAGGGATCCAGCGGCTGCATATAAGCGTCGGCTAACTTCCGTGATATGAGGAGACCAGGAAAACGTAGGATCGAACACGACACCCAGATTTTTGACCATGTTTCTGATAGGTAATGCAACATCGTTTAGCGTGATGGGTGGAAAAGTTAATAAAGAAAGCTTGGCGATCTGCTTTTTACCACCAATTATAATAGCCTGCGATTTGTCTGGATTGATAGTCAGTCCGTATGATTGACTCCATGCGGAAATATTTGCAAGATCCTCATTTATCCTAGCAACCAAGACATCAATTTCATCAACCGAGGCCTGAGAGTAAATTTGAAGGTCATCAGCGTAAAGATGATACTGGCATTTAAGTAGAGGTGTCACAAAATTAATAAATATAGAAAAAAGGAGGGGGGATAAGACCCCACCCTGTGGTACTCCAGCAATAACATCACAGAACCCAGAAATCCTTTCACCCACCCGAATACACTGCTGTCTCCCAACCAGGTAGTTACGGAACCATGGAATCTCCTTTCCAGACCCAAAAACTTTTTTCAGCATTGCTAGTAGTATATCACTATCTACCGCGTTAAAAGCGTTGCTAAAATCGAGGAGTACCATAGCGGTCACTTGTTGGTTTTCCATACCTGATCTAATATCATCAGACACGTTAACTAAAGCGGTTGTAGTGCTATGACCTTGGCAGAATCCTGATTGGAAGGGACTTAATATATTTGCGGAGTTGATAAAAACGGAGACTTGGTGGCTAACTAAACGTTCTAATACTTTAGATAAAAAGGTAAGTATAGAAATGGGCCTAAACTGTGAAGGGTTGGAAGGATTTGATGTCTTAGGGATAGGGATAACAAGGGCTTTACGCCAACAACTAGGAAACGTACCAGTGCTGAGAGAAAAGTTGAAGATGTGACAGATGACAGGTAAAAGGATTTCCGAAGCAAATGTGATCATATAACTGCTAATACCGTCAACTCCCTCCGCATTTGATTTAATGGCCTTGATGTTTTGCACGATATCAGTCTCAGAAACGGATCTAAATGAAAATGTGGGTCCTTGTGTATTATAGGCACTAGCAAGAGATTGCAAAGTGGCTTGTTTCAAGGCAGCTGGAATAGGAGAAATCTGAGTAAAGTGACGGTTTAATGAATCAAGCTCAATTGAAGGTGAAAGGGAAGGTTTGATTTTACCGATACCTATGGAGTTAAGAAACGACCACACCTTAGCAGGACTACCATTTGCAACAGAGCTGTGTATATGCCGACGCTGCGCATCTCTGCACATTCTGCTGCAGCGATTGCGTAACTCTTTATAGCGTCTGTGGTTATCATCTGCGGGATTCTTCTTAAATTTAGCCTTTGCAGTATTACGCTTAGACATCATAATTTTAATATTATCTGTAAGCCACGGAGCTGGAAGATGTTTAAGCCGAACTGGGCGAAGTGGAGCGTGTGAGTCATAAAGCTGAATTAGTTCAGCATTAAAAATCTCCAGCTTTTCGTCAATTGAAGGCGCAGAATAAACTGCGTCCCATTTGGCACCACTAAGATCAGCTAAAAACTTTGTTTTGTCTATATCATTAAAATTACGTTTTAATATAATACGTGTCTTCGGCTTAGGAAATCTAATTTTGTAAGAGATAAAAATTAGGTCATGGTACGAGAAGGCGTCAGCAGGAAATTGTCCATGAGCACTAACATGATCACCAGATGAGACTAGGCCGAGGTCAAGTAGTGATGGTTGTCGGTTAGGAAAGTGATGTGTGGTATTAGAGGGTAGAATGTTAAGATTAACTGAATTAACGATAGATCGAAGTCGGGAGGAGTGTGAGTCGTTTTTTAGGAGGCAGGTGTTGAAATCTCCCATTATAATAGTGTGATCAACTGTTGGAACCAAAGCCTCCACCACCGTCTCAAAGGTATCGTAATAATTAATGTCACGATCAGGGTTATAGAAAACGCCTAGCAAAACTTTTCTATAACCAAACGGGATTTCAATAAAAAGGTGCTCAGAGGATTTAGTATATAATGAGGGCGATTGGCTTACAATATTAAAGGATAAGTGATTTCTAAGATATATCGCAACCCCACCACAACCTTTGCCGGTTCTATCATTCCGTATCAAATTAAATCCAGGTAATGAATAAGAGGTTGAGGAAAGACATGGTTTCAAGAAGGTTTCAGATACCAGGATTGCATGTAGATGCGAGTTATTAGAGAACGAGGCTATGAAATCAGCATAATGCGCAGGTATGCTTTGCGCATTTATATGAACAACATTAAAATTTTTGGGGAATTCTGAAAATTTGGAAATAAGCAGCGAGTCTAAAGATTGTGAAGTAGTACTGAGAAAACTGTCATCGTCGGATGATGACAAAGAGAAGAATTCTGAAACATTATCTGAGATATCATCATCATCGCTTGTATATTGCAACATCAAATATTAGATTGATATAGTAGGTAAGTATATAAAAAATAATATTAATATCTATATATAAATAATAAACTAAGCAATACGTAGGTATGTATTTCTATAATAAAATAAAAATAAATAAAATATAATACAATGTAATTAAATCACACTCGCCAGCAGTGCTTAATTCTATGACTTTAAGCAATATTACTTAAGTACCTACTAAAAGTTTACATACACTTTATATACCTTAAAGAGAAAACACACATTTAAAAAACAAAAAAATATATAGTTACAGTCATACAGTCAGGGCCATATCGGGTTTTTTAAATAGCTTAAGTACGTATGTAGGTACGTACTAAACAAATGAAATGTACCTGTAAACTACTACAGTTCATAAGTGAAAAATACAATAGGTATATAGAAAAAAAAAGATGCAATAATATTAATTAGCTGTTCACCGACGGTGTCGGTCGAACGAGTCGAGTCGAGCAAGCAGTCAGTATGAGATAAGATAGATAGCCTCGCAGGCGCATAGTTAGTGCCGGGACCGCGCAGTGAACAATATATAATTTTAAACTGTAAACAATAACTAAGTACGCTAAAAAACCTATTTATCAAACGTGTATATTACTAAAAGTTTAACAACTATGTCGTAAAATATTAAATCGAGTGAAGCTTAATAAACTGAACTACTTAAAGTGGCATTTAAACTAGGGCACTGAACTCAGTCATTGTTTCGACCTTGGACCTTCTGCCATCAGCTGTCTTGATGTGAATGACGCCGTCCTGGGTCCAGCAGTTGGTTATACCAAACTTTTCTCTGGCAGCCATGAAGACGTCGTGACGAGGTTTTGTTAAAAACTCCGACAAAGTGATTTTGGAGCCCTTTAATGCAGCCTTACTTTTCCATACGGCGTTACGCACTGAGCAGTCATTGAATTTTATCAGAATCGGCCGTACTTTCTTGGTGTTAGCAGTCTTGCCCAACCTATAGCTATGCATAATGGCGTTAGCAGTCAGCGTAGGAATATTACACTTCGCTAGGTTGGTCATTACCTTGGCGCATATATCCTCACCAGGTTGTTCAGGCACACCATGCACGAGTAGCATATTCCTTCGGAAACGCATTTCAATGCGATCTATGCCATTGCGCAGCGAATCAACCTGGGCGCGAAGCAACGCGAGTCCATTGCAGACGAAGGATTTGAAGGACTGGAACTCTGTGTTGAGTGCAGCAATGGTATTGGGATTTTTACGCGACGTGGAAGCCTGCATTAGCTCAGCCTGGAACTCAGCCATCTTCGTCTCGAATAGTTTCGACATGTTGAGCATATTCTCTTCAAGTTGTGAGTGATTAGTGGTCATGGTGTTTTGCATTAGGAGAACTTAACGGAGAAAAACCACTGCAGGCGAGTAACACTATTTACATATCACAGCACTGCATATAATTTAAAAGTAAATAACTGTATTTTATATATTTAATTGTATAAAATAAACAGAGCTAAATATTTAGGTGTCTGTTTGGCAACTACCCGAAACAGTGTTCCGCAGGTGGTTAATATGAAAATCTTTGGCAAAACTATAAAAATAAAACGAAAAAACATACAATACAGAATTTATTTTCATAATATATACTCAAGATATAACAGCGATTGTTTCTGTCACAATCATACACTCATCTTCCAACAATATGTACAGTCAGCTTCACAATAACTTAGGGACATTTTGTCTTGTCTACCATCACATTTCAGAATCGTTTTTAACGGTTTCCAATACCTAATTTGTTTTTGTAAACGGTTTACCGTTATGTCTGTTGCCATTTTCCTGAAATACTCGTACTATCTATCACGTTATTTATTGTCATAACTAACGCGCCTGAAATAATCATTAAGAATAATTACATATACATCAATTAATTTGGTGCTGCCAAGCAAAAACTACAGTTTTATTCACTATTTGATGATTATTGATGATAAAATATATATACATTTATTAAAAAAGTAGTATTTGATCAAATTAATTTGAAAAACTGCCCCATTTTCTTTTCTGGTCCTACTTACTTATTCTAAATTCGAAGATTAAACGTTTATTTACAATATATTCCCCAATGTGTAGTGAACGGCGATGGTTCACTATGGAAATTTTGTTCTGTTGTTTGACATTTAGACCGATAGCGTTTATCACGTTTTACGTTTTTGTAGATCAAAATATAAATACTTTACCTAAGCTACGAGAAAGCTCCAGCCATAAGTATTTATCTTTAATACTTTTTTACATATTGGCAGTTGCTTTGTTCTATACATTTTACGACGTTTGTAAAGTTAATGTTTTAGTTTCATACATGTAATTGATATATAAATATATTCTAAAGCAATTGTGCCAAAATAACTTACTGTAACTTGCATTTTGTAATATTTAATAATTAAAACTTTTCCCTAATTAAATTATAAATATTCGTAACATTAATATGGCAACAGAAATATTCACTAGCTAAGCACCTCTACCAGTAGGCTTTTTGAGATATATTTACAAAAAAACTATACAGTCACTTCTTAAAGATAATAATTTATCACTCATTAGTCCGTAATTTTACTTAATAAAGTTATTGCCAACTACTCAGTAATAACAATTTTAGATTTCCAATTAGTTAAAGTATAAAGTTCCCTAATTTAAATGCAGTTTATTGTTACAATACCGATATAATTTCTCTCTAACATCTAAAACAAACAAAATACACGAATATGTACAAAATACACTGATATCGTAGACTGATATGCACTGTACAAAGTTCCGATGAGTTTGTAAATGCAATAAATTTCTATCAGCAGTTGGAATATTTTTGTAAAAATTAAGGTTAAAGTTTTGTGAATAAAAGCTGATATGACTTGTACACTAGTGGGGACTAGTTTCAAAATTACTTCTCTACATTTTCCAAACGAAACCACTTGTCTTTTGTCTTTGCACATAAAGACTATATAGTTTATAGACACATCACTAGGGTTCATGATATGAGGGTTGGCTCGGCGGAGCGGAGTTGAGTCACAGTCTCACTGAGTCTCGGAGCTCCTTAAGTGAGTGTGAGGCTGAGTGTACACAGCACGACCACACTCGCGACTGACAGCAGAGATCGGGACGCAGCGCCGCTGGTGGTCTTTGGTGTCGAAGTGTACGTGGTCTCCTTGTTGAAAGTACGTGATTCTGTGAAAGAGTAACATTTAGGTGTGATGAAAAAGTAATATGAGACGAAATACACATAGATTATTGATAAAATTTGTTTGAGCTTACCGATTTGTTTATCTCCTGAACCTTCTTCGCCGGAGCCCTCAGCGTCGTCGTCGCCGTCGTCGGTGTAGTCTCCGCCGGAGCCCGAGCCATTGGCCTCGTCGCCCTGCATGTCGGTCTCTCCCGCCGATTGCCCGCCCTTCCACGTGTGCGATACCAGCAGCTAACACATTTATATTAAAGTTTAGCAAAACAACTTTTAATTTTATAACATAGAGAATATTTCCAAATAAGTATAGGTTACCTGATAAGCTGTCCGTAATCGGTTTCCTATTTCTTCTACGCGTCGGTCCTCTGGCGCTCCGTTGGGTAATTCAGGATTATATCTCTGGTCGGCCGGTGACGACGAAGCTACCAGAGTCTTATCGTATCTGAAAATAAGTAATTGCAAATTGTAGGCAATTGTTTTTGGTAACAAGTTTAATGATAGTTGCCTCAGTTGGATGACTTACTCTCCAACGGTGTCTCCGTTCCAGCAGTGTTGGTTGTTCTCGTGTGCGTAGTCGGACTCGCAGAGTTTGTCGGCGAGGTTCTGGAACAGGGTCTTGGTGTAGGCGAGCGAGGCGGCGAACTGCAGCAGCTCGGCGTCGGGCGGCGGCGCGCGCAGGGAGTCGCGCCGCGGGCCGGGCGTGGGCCGCGCCGGCGACGCGCGCGCAGACTCCACCGTCATCGGCGGACCGCACTCTTGACGCACCTGATCAATCAACAACATTAACTCTAGGTTCTTAAGTGTATAAAACGCTTGTGTGTTTTTATGTAATGTTTTGCACAAACATATTTCCTTTATTGGGTAAAAAGTAGATAATAATCGCATGTGCAGAGTCTAGCGTGAAACTAATTATCATTCCCACTTACTACGACCTATCAATCTCGACTTATTTAACAAAAAGCTAATGAATGGAACGTAATCATGAATGGCTGCAGAAAAACTGAAAAATGATAATGGCATCCTGCCATAGATGTAAATATATATAATTACAAACAGGTATGTCTGATACAAAAAGTGGTTGGAGAAGATCAATAAGACGTAGCTACATACGTGTCGAAGTACATTGAGTGGATGTAGCCGTAATTGCCTCTAAAAGGTTCTTGATCGATTTAATTCCTTCGCAGAATTGCGTCGCTTCCGTTAATTGAGCTGGCGCGGATATTTTCACGTGCCTACGATCTTTTTGGTAGTACATTTCGGTGAAGTTTAATTGAAAAATCCTCAATTTAATTCTGTGTTAGTCCGAAGCGTCTTTGTAAAATGACGGTAGAGCTTCTGTATTTATGCAAATATGCAGGTAGTTACATGAGCGGTGCTGGCACATAAAGTGCATAAATAATTGGTTGTGTGTACTCTCTATAGATATACTGCGGAGATATGACTGGGCACTGCTATCTGCTATTTCTATCGACTGTTGACTCGGTGCGTTAGTATTTGTGGTGTTGTAGTGACAATATCATCGTTGTTTCTATACGGAAACATAATGGATAGCCTGGTTCTACAGCGTTGAAGCTACATTTATGAGCATGGAAGATAGCTTTTATTGACTTTGATGGATTACATTGACGGTAAAATGCGATCATAGCGATACGAGCAGTGGAAGTGCCATTGGTATAATTTAGCTGTTTTTTTAAACAACAAACACAAGCAGTCTGTATACATAGATGTATTTAATGAATTTCAAATGTAGAGAGATGCTTTTTTTAGTTGTTTTTTGTTGGTCTGGTAAGTGGGAATGTGTCCGGTCCTTAGCAGTAGATGTTAATCTTCACTTAGCGAGTGGACGGTGATAGATGTGTGCAGGCGGCGGATCGATGGATCGCTTTGACGTTTGTCCAAATATCACCGGGGGGAGTGGGGGGGGGGGTGCGCTGGCACTCGCGCGTAAATGTCTGCTGCGACGGCGCAAATTAAGCTCTCTATTCACACGCATGTTTGATAATTAGGTGTACATACCTACAAATGATTTTGTTATCTAGTAGGACAACATTAAGCGAACATTACCCCCTTCACAGAAATAGTATAGATTATTGAGGTAATAAATTAAAACTTTAACTTTAATACACGATATAAAAATTAATACTTAATTATTGGATTACTTAAAATTGAGACCTTTGTATAAAAAAGTTGTATATCTAAGAAGTACTTACCACTTCAACTAGTAAAATGCCGTGCTTAACTTCTTCTCTAAATAGACTCATGCAAAACCGGACTGAACAGTGCTTATTTTCTCACACGTTTTATTGCAGTTATTAAATAGCGCTAACTTATATTTAAAACGCACACAAGTCTAGTTAGTTTCGACGGTACTAATCATAAAAAATAGTGTTTGAAAGTGAAGGTGAGTCTACTGGACTTTTCTAGTAATAGGTAGTTCCATAATTCATATCGCGTTTCTGAGTTTTATCTACCCTTTTCTGTAACAAGCTTGTTAAAAGTTTGCACACTTTTTTTGAACCGCCATGTTTAATACGGCCCGAGCGATAAAACCGCGTTTTGAAATGGCATGGGTCCGAAGAACTACTAGGTTGGTTGGTCATTCCTCGGTTGTTTCGTGTGCAGTGAGCCTAACGCGGTTCATCGGGCGTTGTGGAACGAATCTGCGCGTGCCTTCGTCGTGTGAACGGCCGCGTTGACGCGCGACAAACGCAAATAAACCAACCACGCCAGAATACGACACAGACTACTGAACTTCAGCGGACATGCTGAGCAGAAATCAATATAAGTAGGGATGCCGATCTAATTTGATGGCCTTGAACAGAAATTACTTCCGTTGCTGTTTTGTGAGATTTTTGCCACAGATGTTACAGACTGAATTAAAGCATGATTAGCTTCGTGGATTGATGGAACTGTAAGCTAACAGATGAAGAACAAATCTCGTGTTTCATATATTCCGATATGAAAAGCTAGATTTTTCATGGACTATCTGATATTGCTACACTGTGGCTAGTTCATAGGCTTGCAAACAAAACGATATACGAACTGTGATTATTTTAATATCGGCTCGCTTACATATAGAGCTTCGGAATGCAGCGCAAGCGGCAGCATACTTGCAATATTGAACTTAAAGCTCAAAGCTCGAGCGATGAAAATATTGCATCGGCCAATTTCAGATTCGTTTTTAGAACTAAGTGAGCAGTAACTGTAGTTAATAGTGAGAAATGTGGGTAAAACGATATCGGTATGCTTTAAATAATTCGAAATGCTCTTAATTGGTTTCTACTGAGATGTATTTATAGACATAATTTAAAGTCACAATTGATTGACACTTGGAATTAAGTTATTTATTTATAACAATAAAGTTTTATTATAGTCTGGCCACCGAGAGATTGCGCTTGTGACACATGCCATTAGTGTTGGGGTAAAAAACAACATTGATAAATCATTTTTCAATCAACAGAAAAAAAACTTGCTTATCTTATTTATATTTTATTTATAATATAAAAATAGTTTTATGTTGTTACGAGTTAAAATCTAGGCAAAATAATAAAAAACAAAATCGAAACAGTATTGTTTTATTGTAGGAACGTAAATAATTAGATTAAAGACTAGTGGCCGCTCGCGACTCCGTTCGCGTAGAAGTCGGTTTCCCGTGGGAATGCGAAGTTTTCCCGCGGTAAAAAGGTCCCTTTATTCTTTCATACATATATTTTTGGTTCCTAGAACCGCTTTCGCAGCGCACGCAACGGAAGCCCTCAAGGATGAATAATTTTCCCCGTTTTTTTTCCCATTTTCCATTATTTCTTCGCTCCTAATAGTTGCAGCGTGATGTTATATAGCCTAAAGCCTGCCTCGATAAATGGTCTATCCAACACAAAAAGAATTTTTAAATTCGAACCAGTAGTTCCTGAGATTAGTGCGTTCAAACAAACAAACAAACAAACTCTTCAGCTTTATAATATTAGTATAGATACTTGTATAACGTTAATTTTGAAGCTAAGCCCAAGGTCGAAAAGAACTAGCAAGAAAATCCAACTGCTGCCTTTTTAAAAACGAAACTCAATAGCATTGTATTGGCAATAATATGGTATAAGTCTCAGCACCCGATGACCGTACTGCAGAGCCAATTCATCTATTTCATATCGAACATTTGCCGATTTATTTTCTTTCACTAACTGCAATAGTTATGCTTCAAGCATATCCATATTTACGTCGACATCATGTTTTTATAACCAAGCTACTAATTCTGCTTTTTTATTAGAAATTGATTGATAACTTTAAAATTGACTGATATTTTTAGCACATCCCTACGAAAATATGATGTTGTTTACATTTTTAAAAATACATATTTTATCAGTAATTATTACCCTTACAGTAAGTCATCAGTTATAAAATTTAAAATCAGTGTGTTTTAATATCATTTTATTGCTTATTATTTGTTTGTAGGGTCAAAATAGACGACTTTTTTTTTGTTTGTTTTCGTAGACGGCCTTTCAAAGTTACCTCGTTATGTCAAACACAATGTGTCAGGAACGCATTCTCTCGGTGGCCGGACAATAGACGCAAATTGATCGTGATTTGTATCAATTATTTGCAATTGGAAGACTTCGTACTGTAGTCCTTCAACTCAGGCGCCGGTCGATTCAAATGTATTGTATCAATTACTCTGCGTGATGAGAATTATCTAACTTCATACGAACTTCTAAATTAAAACATGACGCTTGTTGATTTTTATTGTCTATTCCCGAAAATTAAATCATGAGTTTACGATGGATGGTTTTATTGAAATGTTAGTATTATATAGGGTTGCCAAAGCAACTTAGTATGTTTCTCCTTATTAAACAAGTAATAATAACCTAACTGTTTAAATAAGAACCTTAAATTATACTTTGCTTTGTATTATAAGTTATATAAATACACAATAAAGGCTGTCTTCTGGAAATAACTGTTCGCAAAGTTGTGAAATTGCCTTCATGCATGTGACATGTTGGGGCCTTTATCAAACGTCTTTCGAACTTTGATGAGGGAAGCAAGTTCAAATAGGTACCTACAGAGAATTACACATTTGAATTTCTGTTATAAATACAATAAATATTCCTTAATTATTTCTAGCAGAAGGAACATTGTTTTTATAAAGTTCTTTTATTTGTAAGAATAATAAAAAGCTACAGCATTTTCCAAATGTATCTACTCTTGTAGTTCCCATAGTTTCTTAAATAAAGTTTATAACCATGTAGTTAATAAGAACTATATTTCCATAAATCATAAATGTATCTTCACAATCGAGACTTTTAAACATAGAATACTTAAAAGCTTTTGCATTAAAATAAACGATCATAAAAACTAAGAGCGGATTAAATGTTCATTTAAGTTTTTTCTTTGTTCGCAATATGCAATATACCTGTAATACCTACTCAGCGTTTTAATATTCAGTTATGTCGAATTTCAAGTTCGCGCCGACAAAACACAAATGTAAAAGAACTATAAAAATAGGCAGGTACTTGAAGATGGAGCGACAAAAAACTAAAGATCCGAGCTTTAGCAGCAATGCTGATTAGATTCACTGATAAAGAATAAATCAATTCGTAGAACCTATCAATTATTTTATTACGTCTTTTTCATTTAGCGCATCAATATTATTACTGTACCACGATTAACATAACTATGCTACCTACTTTTGAATTCGTGTATTGTATTGATTATTTTTATATTTATTTTTATGCGAATCATTAATTCCTATAAAGATATAGTGGGTCCGCGGGGGGTCTGCATCGGTATAATGACGCGGCATACAACACACTGGACTAGCCGCCGCCGCCGGCGCACCCTCTGTGCCACACTCAGACCATTAGCTAAATGCGATACCGATCAGTAGCAATCATACTCATTGTGACTCCAATCCGCACGATATAAGAGTTTTACCGACATTGAACTAGATATAAGATATATATTTGTAACTGATAACTTCAAAGTTAATTCTGCAATAAGTTAGTTCTGCAGACAAAAGCATATTTTTATCAAACAACCAACCTACGAATAACCTCCGGATATGTTGACATCTTCCCAAAATAAAATAAAAACCAGTTCGGCCGTAACTATTTTAATTGTCAGCCATTATGTAATAAATGCTAATTAATTACCTGCTCATTTGAAACAATTAACATGTCTACCGTTGGGAGCGACGCGTCAATCGAAGACTTTAATAGTCATTGATTGACACCAGAAACTCTTTGTTATATTCTGAGTCACATATATTGATATGTATCGTAGATTGTATCGATTATGTTGATTGCAAAGTTAGGTAATGTTTAATATTTGGAGGCTAAAATGGCGGTTGATTGGTCTGTGTTGCCAAATTTAAAACAATGTAGGGAGGCGCGATGTGCATCCGGTGTCTCCGAGCATTCGAGACCGGCATAAGCAGTGCCTCATTATTATCTGTCTGCAATTTTATGAAGACTTACGGGAACAAATAATAATTCGATGGGCTTTGGTATATCAAATTTATTCTGTTTCATAATGTATCGGAACATTATCATAAAATAAATAGCCACTTAACAAAGACGTTATCTAGTTACAGCGCCGTCGAGATATTTCCATCGACCTACGCGTGCCGTTATGTTAAAATTAATAAACATAAATTAGAAATTACCATTATGTTCAAAATTGACGAAATGGATTTAAAATACGAGGCTGAATGAAGTACGTACTGGCGATGACCACACGCCACTTAAACCACTAACTAAACAAACAGTTTGACACGTGGGCGTCAAGATTACGATAAAATTAATTGCTCAAATGAAAGATTCGACATTCAAACCGTCCCGGTTCTCTTACGTAACGAAATTGAAATACTTTCAACTGTATTCAATGAATGTTGTAATTACAAAAGTTTTGGATCCCAAAAGTTTATAGACTTTAGCGATGTAGCGTCGCGAGACGGTCTGAAAGTTTCGATTCACGATCTCTTTGTGTAGGTAATTGTGATCTGACCTGGAGGGGATTCAATACAAGTGGTTCGTTGCTTCGGTTACAAATTACATGAATTTCCGTACAAAAGCCGGAGAAATTTATGAAATCAGATTCATTAGCAACGCTCGCCAATAGTACCTACCTATTTAATTTCATTTGAGAAGTTACAATCCTTTGAGAAGATCTAAAACATTACGAGAATAAATCGTAGATTTATTAATATTTTTCTTGGCTCGTTTGAGCTTCGAGTTAACATATTTTGTTAACCGTTAACCTTAAAAATGCCATGTCTGAATAATGAAGCCACCATAAAACACATTAATGTATTTCGCACAATAAAATTGTTATAAAAAATCAGTTTATTTATTCGTACAAAACCAGAAGTCGTGGGATGAGTTTATCAGTGTCATAAACAAGCAATAGAAGATCAATAAATAAAACTGTGATGCGGCTGTATATTCATAAAGTTGTGTTTTCTAGGCGGTTTGACACGGGACGACCCGACCACGACGTTTACAAAACTTCTTAGTCGTAAAATATACCTACTAGATATTACTTTATTAACACGTCTATCGTTATGGAGTTATTAATACAGGGTCTGTCGTAATGAATGGATAACCCGTTACCTACAGTTGATCCGGATGTGAGGCTATAAGAAAATGGTGTTTTCTTGCCAGGGTTGTCAACCATAAGAAAATGGCGTAGACTTTTAAACTTTTTTATAAATTTCGCTATTTTTTTCATTTATTCCGCTGCCATTTCTTCAAATTTTGATGTATTTGTATAATTCTTTTAGTATTATACTGCTGAAGACGTGTATTTTGTAATTTAAATACAATTTTAGGTGTTATTCACGTTGAACATTATCAAAATACTCATTTTAAGAAAAATATTTCCAATTTTTTTTCTTTATGTCAACTTTTGATCATCTCCTGTGGAAAAAAAAAGTATGACGTTATAGCTGCCCATGATCTCAATAAATTGTCTAGTATGTGTAGATTCTAAAAAGGTATAACGATGTGTACTTTACAAGCAACATTAAGTTACAGGAGCGAGAACACTAATCAAGGTCGGAATTTTTATTTTTCATGTTATGTTATAAATGGTTGTAAAACTTCGTCATAATGATTTTATTCTATCAAGATACTTTGCACAAACACTATCGGGCCACTAATAGGATATTCAGAAGAAAACCCGGTTGTTTTTGGGAAAAAAATAACATTACTTCACGATAATAATGTAATGAAAATGTACAAATGAAAATTGTTGTGCTCTAATAGTTACATGCGACAAACATGTTGCGACAAGTTTATTCGAAATTAAAACGGATTTTAAAAATCGAACAAGACCGCATTACAAAGAAAAGTGGAAAAAATTAGAAGGAAATCGTCCTTCCATAAATGCATTGTGCACTTTAATGAACACACGGTAATCAGGATGTCGCACATTTGGAT
The DNA here is from genome assembly GCA_916618145.1 of Emmelina monodactyla. NCBI lineage: Eukaryota > Metazoa > Arthropoda > Insecta > Lepidoptera > Pterophoridae > Emmelina > Emmelina monodactyla. The sequence goes on along the minus strand of OU745304.1, from coordinate 3,438,031 downwards.
ATCTTACACGATAAACACTAGAAGCTCTATTGGTGCTGCCATTACATACACCGTAAATGTAATGCATGTTCGCGTATTCGGCCGGCGTATACTGTTGCGGCATGATACACAAACTACACAAAAACTTTTCCCAAACAACAAGTTCAATCGATAGCACAACACAATGTCCGTAAATGTGAGCAAAGTCATCAGTATGACCACGTTATCAAGTCCAAATCACAAGGAAAATCATAGTCAAATATTAGAAAGCAGTAACAAATTGACGAAAATAGTGGCCCCGATTCTCAAAACACTCTCTAAAACTAAATTAAAAATATCGCTGTCACTTTCTCATGCTTCGTATTAGAACAAGACAGGTACATTGGTCTCACTAAATTTAGTCCACATCATTGTGAAATTGAACGAAATGCGCTGAGGACTAGCCTAAAATTGCCTTCGCCGTGTCATATTGCACGTACATTTTAGTTTGACAGGACTAAAATGATTACCTGTCTCTGTCTTATTGATGTGTAAGTGACAGCGATAGTTTTAGATTAGTTTAGAGAGTGTTTTCAGAATCGGGGCCAATGTGAACAAAAGGACATGCGATGGTCAAAATCACACTGATGTGATGAGTACCCCTTTCTTTGTAATGCGGTCTTGTTCGATTTTTAAAATCCGTTTTAATTTCGAATAAACTTGTCGCAACATGTTTGTCGCATGTAACTATTAGAGCACAACAATTTTCATTTGTACATTTTCATTATATTATTATCGTGAAGTAATGTTATTTTTTTCCCAAAAACAACCGGGTTTTCTTCTGAATATCCTATTAGTGGCCCGATAGTGTTTGTGCAAAGTATCTTGATAGAATAAAATCATTATGACGAAGTTTTACAACCATTTATAACATAACATGAAAAATAAAAATTCCGACCTTGATTAGTGTTCTCGCTCCTGTAACTTAATGTTGCTTGTAAAGTACACATCGTTATACCTTTTTAGAATCTACACATACTAGACAATTTATTGAGATCATGGGCAGCTATAACGTCATACTTTTTTTTTCCACAGGAGATGATCAAAAGTTGACATAAAGAAAAAAAATTGGAAATATTTTTCTTAAAATGAGTATTTTGATAATGTTCAACGTGAATAACACCTAAAATTGTATTTAAATTACAAAATACACGTCTTCAGCAGTATAATACTAAAAGAATTATACAAATACATCAAAATTTGAAGAAATGGCAGCGGAATAAATGAAAAAAATAGCGAAATTTATAAAAAAGTTTAAAAGTCTACGCCATTTTCTTATGGTTGACAACCCTGGCAAGAAAACACCATTTTCTTATAGCCTCACATCCGGATCAACTGTAGGTAACGGGTTATCCATTCATTACGACAGACCCTGTATATTGTACAACAAACATGTTATGACACTTTACCTTTTTTATTTGTTTGTCGTGTCGTGTCTCGTTTGATGAAAACCGTTTGCTTCATCTTGGTCCCTGGCTGCGCCCACGCATGTCATGACCTGCGCGCGAGTGGGCCGTCGACCGACCGCGTAATTATTATAATCCACTCATATATTGCCATTATTATCTGAGATGGAGATGAGTTTCTATATTTTGGTGGGCGACTACAGACAGGTCAAGGGTTAAGAGCAGCGCGTTTAATTTTTTTGTGCTAATTATTGTCTCGTAGCAATGCTGCTACGAAAAGCGTAGCAGTTGCATGTTTGTTAATTAAGTTATAATAAGGTTTTCAGATTGTATGATTTGATTAGTGGGTGTAAGCGTACTATATATTTTGTTGAAATTGTTGATTACGGTTTTAATATTATTGAATCGATGTTGAATTAGAAATCGCTCTCCGCCCGGTGGTTGCGCCGTGATTCGCGAGGTGAAAGCACCGCGCGGGGCGTGGGCGGCGCCGGCGCAGCCTCCACGCAGACATACTTCTATAGAGCTCTCTTCAAACTTGTATCTCTTTGTTGGCGTCAAGTAGACAAAAACTTAGAATAATTATTCAAAGAGTTTGTAGTAACTTCGCTTTTGAAAGGCGTGATTGTCAAAGTTTTAAAACTTGATGAGTTAAGATGTCGAAACTTGCAGCGAACCGAAATTATTTACCTCTACTTCATCATTTTCTTATTGCTAAAGTATATACATTTTACTACTCGTATTCTGTCCGTTCATTAGCAATAACAGGCAATGAAGACTCGTCGCGTCTTGCAATGTAAAGTACTAAGGGAGGACCGGTCCTAACTGCACTGATACTGATTGTAAATTGACCTAAATCTGTTTGTCTGTGTTGCAAGTCTGATATAATGTTGCCAGGCGGCGAGGATTCCAGCTACTCAGACACGTCGTCCAACATTTCGTGTGAGTTACAAATGAAAACCGAGGAATAATCCAGTCGTTGAAATTCACAGACCGTTTCACTTCACCTCCGCTCCGGTCTAGTCTAAAGCGAATTTTGATTACGTGTTGAATTTGGAAGTATTACAGATCATTGCTTAAACTTCAAAGACTAAAGCCGGAAAAGTTAAGCTTTTGATAAAATTGTGTATTTTCCGCAAGTTGTGCTGCAAGTTATGTTAGGTTTTCCATTTTTATGAAACACAACGGAGGTTGGAACGTGGCTCGGCCGGAGCTAGAACTAGGTTATTGCTGGAAAATTGAAAGTCAACATCCGGAACGTCCTTCTTTTACAGCTTAATCCGTACTATAATATTATAAAGAGGTAAACTTCGTGAGTTTGGATATTCGAGAAAATTACCGGTACCACGGAACTGATTTAAAAAATATACCGGTAGAAAGTTACGTTATCAGGAAGTGATTCACTAATTTTATTTCAAGAATAAGAAAAGTATTGTATTAGTTTCTGTATATTAACAACATTGGTAAAATTAAATTCAAAGACTCAAATAAGATGCTCGTTGCAACATAAATATTGAATCGTCCGCAATTTGCAGAGAGAAACAGCTTTGTACGAAGCCAATATATATTCAAGTCTTGTCATTTCGCTTTTGCAGAGCAAGTATTGCACGCAAATATACTTTACCTATTTGAAATATTTAGTTATAAATAATACGGAAATGTAGTTATTAAGTACGTGCTCATTCAATAAGTTTATTCTCATATTCAATATGCTATAAAGTTGGACATCTGTCGATAAAGGATATAATATTGGTTGAAATGCAAATAAAACAGCGACATGTGTCCTAAAATGGAAGTCATGTCCTTGTACACTAATGACATAATCAGACCTTGCCATACACTCAACACATACAAAATACAAATCCATATAAATGACAAGTGACTCACCGGGACACAGCCATATTGTCTCTAACGTATTAAATAATGTCAACTTCTTGATTTACATATCCGAAAACGATTTGAATTCCATTTGATACGAAACGCTGAATTCTAAGTGTAGTACCTAATTAGCTACTTCTAAATAATTACAATAATTGCAAACTTAGAATTTCTTTTTAAAAATATAGCTTTTTATTGATTAAAATAAAATAAAACTTTTGTTTAAGAAGATTATTGATTGTTCAACATTATAAAATAAAAAAATCAAGTCAGGTGGATAGATTAATTAGGGACTTTTATATTTATTTATTTATTTGTGCAAATTGAAATTGAGTTAACACGTTTTCACAAACCATAATTCAGTTATTTCATTTGATATATTATCTCGGGAACTTTGCGAAAATGCTTTTCTTCAATCGTTCGACATGGTATAAGCGTTCTTCCATTCGATCGCGGCTTTCAGGGACTTAGAATATAATTTATTACATTTGAGACGTAGCTCTAACTCTCACATGAAGTATTCTCGTTTATCATTGGACATCCCAAATTGAATTTACTTGGAACTCGTTGGTCTACCAATTAATGTTTAAATTCAATAAAGTAGACGCTTATCGGATACGATTACTTGCGCCCACTGCTGGGCGATTTGGGCCTACTCTGCAGTTTATAGTGTCGTAATGAAATGTAAATCTAATCTAGGAAGGGATTCCCAGCTTTACGACTGTTCAATGGATCTTCGCTCGTAATAGATATTGAATTCAGTCTCGGCTTTTACAACCGGCTATAGAATGCAAATTGTTGGTATCAACTGTGCTAGCACCATCTACTCAGTAATTGAATCGAACTGCACTGTAAACTCAGCTGGATACACGTGTGGCAGCGTTCCAAATTTAAATATTCTGCGCAACCGATGATAACTTCGTTATGGTCTGCTTTAGGCATTATTTACGAGTGCCAAACTGAAAGGCATCGGTGGCACATTTCATAGTTCCGTGGTAGTTATTTCACGGTGAAACGGCACGGCACGCTGAACCTGCCACCTCTATAAATCACCCAAAGTTATGGTACAACTATTTGTAACTTTGTTGGATGGAAACTATGAGATTTGTAGCCTACTGTAGATTACTAAAGTGTATTTATTGCTCAGCAGTATCGTTATAGACAAGTGGCATTTGATGATCGCTAACTCAATAGAAAAGTATGCGATTGACATAATCATACGCTTTACTGGTTTTGACTAACTTAGGATAAAATAAAGCTTCCCCTTGGGCTAGACCTAGGCCTAGACTCAGTACAAACACATCTTTCTCCCACAGGTTTAATAAGTTTTGAGACACAACTGACCTTCTTCTCGAGCGCGGCCTGGTTCTCGAGCGCGTGCATGATGGCGTTGGACAGCTGCTCGTCGAGCGTGCGCAGCGCGGCGTCTGCGCCGGGCCGCGTGGTGCGCTCCATCGCCTCCACGAACTCCGACCACGGCTCCGCCAGCTCCGACACCACGGAGCCTATGCACCTGTGTTATTAACATAGTTTTAAACTAGTGGCCCGCGACTCCGTTCGCGTGGAAGTCGGTTTCCCGCGGGAATGAGATGTTTTCCCGCGGTAAAAAGTACCCTTTGTGTTATTCTGATGTATAACCTATATTACTGCAGTTTCATCCAAATCCATCAAGTAGTTTTTACGTGAAAGAGTAACAAACATCCATCCATAAATCCATCCATACATCCATACTCACAAACTTTCACATTTATAATATTAGAAGGATTAACTAGCTATTATTCTAATCATCTATATAAAAGTTGTCTATCTAATGTTTATATAGCTTTGTGCTGAGAAAAAAATCTATTGCAGATAAAACAAAGTTTTCCAAAACATCTAAACATTGCCAAAAAAAGTGAACTAAATTACCTACATAACACACCTAAAGTCGATATAAAGTCGCAAGAAACGAAAAAAAACGAATGAGTAAGCATCTATGAATGTTATAATAAATAGATGTAATCTAAACCTGTACGTTATTTAATTAACTATATATTTAATTAAGAATCTGCTCTCTACACCATTTATTACTGTGTCATGAAATCTGGCTATGACCATACCTCGCACTAGGAGCGGCACGGAGGTCGCTCCTTATTTAGAAAGCTAAGATGTTATTATGGTACTGCGCCACTAATAACTAACTTGGACTTCACAAACAGACTTCATTTGTATGTCCATACAAACTTTATTAAGGATTAATCATCGCGACTTTAGACATTTGACTTATGCCTACATTTATTAGATATGTCGGACAATTTGCTATCATTTGCATGAATTCTGCATAACTAACTCCAATTAAAGCAATCGATTTGTTATCTGTTTGAGACAATTTATGAATAATAATGATATCATATTTTGGAGTGGCTTCAAGGTTGTTAATTTTTTTGTACGGAATTAATCCGATGTGTCGTTCACTTCTTTTAAGTCAGGACATTCACTCTTCGCACGACTAAATCCAGGCGTCGAATGTAATGATTTAGTTTTGAGTCAAAGGTTAGGTATTGCCAAATTTATGTTGTAAATATATGTATGGACAAGTCAAAGCGTTTACTTTATTACAAAAACGGAAAATAATAATAACTGATCGTCCACTTTTGGCCTCTAAATCTCCACACTATAATTCTTTTGTGACTTTTGACCCCAAAGCTAAGTTATGATTCCGTACTACAAAATGTAAATAAAAAGCTAAATAACCACGAGTGTATTGTTTAAAGAAGGGACGGTTACCCTCTAGCGACGTTGAGGCAGTAGTTCTTGCAGGGGCTGACGTCGAGGCCGCGGCAGCGCGCGCAGCCGGCGGCGCGCAGGAGTCGCTCGGAGCACTGGTCCGTGGTGCTGGCCAGCACGCGCTCGCTGCTCGCCAGCGCGCCGGCGCCCACGGCCGCCACCTGCAGCAGCGCGCGCGCACCTTCCAGCGACCACGCCAGGGACGAACCCAGCTGCAATATGAGTGTTCGTTAATGTTGTTTCGGTTGATCATCGCGTGTAACAAGTAGGTATATGTTTCAAATAAATTTAATGAGATTTTTTCAAAATAAAAAAAACACGTAAAATATAAAAGAATAAAAGATATATACCTCTTTTGGGATATCTCCAAACGGCCTGACGGAATCGTAAGCGTCTTTGAGGCATGCTTCATACTCCGGCGTGAATCGCTTCGCCTCCAGCCGCAGAACGTTCTGGTACGCCACCGGGAACAGGTCTCGGAAGAACTTCCACGTGCTATCCACCATGTTTTTCGGTGGAGAGGTGGTTATCTCCGCCTCCATGACTTCCTGCTCGGGCCCCGTTCGGAGCAGAGATCGGATGTCTTCGTACAGGAGTGAGAGAGAGGCGTGAGCCCGGGAGTCGTGGCCGCGGTACACCTGCGAGAGCAGCACGGCTGTCTTGTTCTGCGATTGATGCGACAGCGCTATTAGGTGCTCTGTGAAGAAAAAAAAAGTTTTGGTTCTCCCGTAAATCAAGTCGTTATGTTTATATTGCTACCTATGTAAGTATCGGAAGAAATAATACACGCACGATTTAGAAAAACGCATGATTTTAACAAGACGCGTAAATAAGGTTTGCTTTCCTGCTTAAACAACAGCAAACAAACAAAAATTATCTAAATATTCGAAAAAGTCAGTAGGAACATAATTGCACTCTCTCGTAATAAATGTATGCTGTTGGATAATCTTTTATATTCAGTAATCGATGTCCTTATTAAATATGCCTAAGCGCCTTTGTTCTAAATTGTTTGGGCTATATTGAACACAAAGACTACCTACGCACGCAATAATTTATTACCCACAAGGATATACTCCACACATGCGAGTATAATTTAAGGGCTAATTTCATTGGGATCCTCACAGACAGAACGGTTACACTGATTTAACTCAATAAGTTTTGACAATGGCATTAATTCATTGTAATTAAGTCGGGATAACTTGGTCTTTGTTAGGCGATTTGAAGATAACGTGTGACGGAAATTAATTGTTCCTAAGTTTAAAGTTTTGAGATTAATTATCAGTAATTTAAGTTCATTTAACTAGTGTAAAAGTTAAAGCATATGATTATGATGAAACGCTATTTTAGGGTATTGAAATACTTGTCATAGTTTGGGTTTGTTGCCCTACGATGTTTTCGTCAATAGTAAGTTCAATATTTTTCCCTTTACCTCTGTCATTCTCTGTCGACTACGTATAATTTCAAAGTGAATGTGAGTTTATCGGAGTGCTAATCAAACATGTGGTTGCTCCGGCAGCTGCGGGTGGCGCTAGTCGTTATCTGGTGGAATGTGACGCCACGACACAGGACTAGCGGGGATTAACTCCGTCTACATCAGGTTTCAAAACTTACACTATTTTTTTATGTCCTTCGTTGATAAAGGATAGTTAACTAACTAACGCTTGCACTTCTCGTGTACGAATTTTAAACGAACTCTCTTCCCTTATTTCAAACTCTTAATTTTTTTCGTGATTATAGACCTTCCTTAGGTCAAATTACATTAAATTAAATGATTTTTAAAAAGTTGGTAAAGCATTTGAAACTATTCGTTTTTTTTAAGATACGATGCCGTTGACGACGCAGTACAAAAAAACATGTCATTACCTCTTCTTTTTTAAAATATAAACTTACTTCTACGTATTTTAAATTTTAAACATTGTGATTGCGCCTTTAATTAAACACAAACACATTTTCCGGTGCTTTCATAATATGTAATTAAAGTTACATGCAGTTTGCTTTCGCCTTATCGTGAGAGATAAGTTTCATTTTATGAAACTTTTATATCGCTGTACGTTCCTCAGCTTTAGGAAATAAGCTTTTAAGTACCGAGCTTTCGGACGTATAGCTTTATTTACATAGACTGGTGTGAAATTATACCGTGAATTTGAATTTAAGCTGAGGAAATAAATTCCATCAGGATTTCGTGAAACATTTTCGTATTTCGTTTGGTAAGTGGGTACGGCACAAAACCACTGGCTGCGTAACGAGGAAAGAAAGCTCTTCGGAGGTCACATTTTCAAGAATATTCATTAGGAAAACCTACACCGAAAAGGTGAAAGGTGTCGTCTGTCTTTTACATTTTGAAAACACCTCGAATTACGCCCTTACCAAATTGTATTTTTCCATATATTTAAAGAGGCAGTTTATAGTGCGTCGGTTCAAATGGCATGGTTAAGCAGTGCTTTATTTCGTAACATAAATTAGGAGGCGGTTTTCAATTCGACACGTTTTTAATTGAATATATTAACTAAGCTTTAAATATTAATAAATGAATTAAGGGCCTTTGTCTATGCTTGGGGCCGCATGTAGTTATCGACAGTTCCCTATTCTTCTCCCTACGCACTTCTTTCACCTGCCTGCCCACCACACACCTACACGAAGATGCGTCAAAGCCTCAACTATTCCCGCTTCAACCAACCTTATTCCCAAATAAACCACACCCATACCACAGAGTCACACTCCAACGGAGTTTATTAGAGCAGGCAGTAACCATTGCGGTCGAAAACTTAATACGTGATGATTGTTAACACCGATCCCGCGATGTACGACGAACTCTGGTTTCAAACCCCTCTGAATTCGAGACCGGATGTCACCCGAGCGTGCCTGTAATATTTACAGGTGAAGTCAAAGCGCCTTTGATCTACGACAGAGGAGGACCCTTTCAATGTGGGCCTCACATATGCCTTTCAGGTTCGGTAAAGCTAGCAATGGAAATTTGTGATTCTAAATATTGACTTATAAGTTATTTAGACCTAAAAAGAGAACGGTAGAAAAAGGCTTGTCTATTTCGTTTTGCGCTAGAAATACGAATCTAAGCCTACTCGATATTCGTAGTGGTACATCGGAGACCTCCAGACGCCCTTGTAATTACGCTCGTCACGTAGCGCCCGCTCAGTGCCAGGTACTGCGCACTCGACCTCAAACTGAAACACTAACTTCGCGACGTCTTCTCCGTAATACATAACATTTGAATAACCTAGATGGAAAAATCCATTTTTAAGTTACCTATTTTCTATTCATAACGTCATAGAGAAATTCTAACCTTGTATGATTTAATACTTTAGTTTTATGCATCACATCATATGAGGCTGATAGGTAAGAACATTGCGTAAGATGATTTTACATACTCGTAATTTGATGTAAAATGTCTATTTGCAAATATTTGTGTGAGTGAGTGATCAGATCAACGATGTGTATAGATCTCGGTGTTTGTTTTTGCTGATTGTACCAGCATTTGATTTCGGATTTCATTCAAATTACAATTTGAAAACACGACTGTCTGGTTTATTTGTGTGAAAGGCTGATACATATTTTCCCAACAAAGCTTTGGAGGTAAATTGGGTTTAAATGAAATAAGAGATAAGTACATGGCGAAATTTAATAAACCGAGTCTGTTTACTTAGGTAATACAGGAAAATATAATAAAAAGTAGAGAAATATGTGCCCATATTGAGATCTATGGTAAGAATGTAATAGCTGTAGAACTGTAGAAGCGTGGGTGTGTGTGTGGTCTTTGCCGCCACTCGATACACAAAGGGAAGAAAGTACCTCCCGCTCGACTATTTCCTCCTGGTACTTATAACTTAGGCCTCATTGTTCTAAGCTCCTTATTGAGGAAAGGGTGGTTGTCTAACAGCACACTGTATTTTGTTTGAGGGATAATGAGGCCCTTTGAACCAACCTATTACAGTTTCGCTTTAATTATAATGCGAAACCATAGACAAAAGATAATTAAAGTACTTGTACTAAACCTTTAAAATTGGTCTTTTCGGTGGAAAAAAACGTTATTTACTTCCACATTAAAAATATTTTCAATTCGATCGCGAATTTGTGTTCTTTGTTAAGTTCCGTCGATATTCAATACGTCAGTGAACTGATTATTAATGCAATAAGCAATTGCTGAATCGATAGCTTCGACGCCAACAATTCCCTCCAATACATATCTGCACTAAACATTGTGAACGTTTTGCCGTTCTGGAAATTCTTCTTTTAAAATAATATACCTGATATGAATACAAAGTGAAAAACTGCAGCAAAGTTAAATATAATTTGGCAACGTGTTTATAACAGCTACAGAAGTAGGTAAACTTCGCCTCGGAACTCTGGCGCCACGCCATAAAAGAAAGTTTCGCTTCGACTGTCACTGATTTACAATAACCATTTACAATCGAATACTTACAAACATAAATTTATTCAAATTGAAAAATCTACTTTATTGGACTATAATGAAACGCGTAAACTCTCAAATAAAAACCAGAGCCCTCGCTAATGAAGGCAATAAAGACTAACGTAATTTAATTGATTTTGAACATACAATAAAAGGAAATTAAATTTTTCACACGAGACGAAAAGACTTAATTGGATTACTATACCAGATGACAAAATATAGCCTCAATAAATATTTATGTAAAAGCTTTACAACGCAATATTTTTAGTAGTTGCCTTAACGGCCTACTCGGCTATAAAACAGAGCCTTCCATAGTCAATTTTCCGTAAATGCTTCTTTTGGTTATATGCTTATGTAAATTTTAATAAGAGGGGAGGGTGGTATAATGAGGCTATTTTGTAGTGCGGTGGCAGCGGGCGGGGCGGCTCTCCCCGATGTGTTACGACTGCAAACACATTTCTGTGTGTATGTTTGTTTGTGTTGGAGGGAGCGCGGGCCCAATTTGCCGCGGCCGCGTGTTTATGCCGCGCGCATTGTGCCGGCCCGCGGTATTTATTGTTGAAGCCCCGACTGTTGGGGTAGGCGCTCGACTGATGACGGTAGACACATGCTTATGAATCGATATTTTTAAAGGAAGCGGAAGTGATCGGAATTAGTTTGCTTTGTTTTTTTGTTTGATTATAAATAAAATTTTTATTCGGCGTTTATTTTTTTTATAAAAAACGATCAATGTTAAATGTTGAGTTCGAATTTTGAACAGCTCTATCTATTACTAGAGGCGTCCTTAGTCTACTTATCAATTAATCTGCTTTTAGGTCTGAATCCTTGAACTGATACAGATGTTGCATCTCACGAAGGTTTGTTATATTTAGTAGTATCGTGTCATGTATATTTGTTAGTTAAGAGACCTAATTCTAATGTTTGTTTAGATATAGTATTAACGCAACGTAATCGTTATAATGAAATAAGTAAGTTCATGCTATAAACGTGGTCTATCACCATTCAGATAATGTTTATTTTCTCAGCCAGTGCGAATGTCTTCTTTTCACCGCTGTCCCTCTATCGCCCCTCATAAGCTGACCTTTACTTCATCCCCTACACGATTTCCTTCCAAGTATAGTAAGGTTACTTTGCAGAGTCCGGCGCGTTGAGAGTAGTAGGAAATGGTTACCTTCCCAGTATTAGTTACCTTACAGAGTCCATCGTGTGAAGAGCAGCAGGAAACGGTTACCTAGTGTTAGTTAGTTACCTTGCAGGGTCCGTCGTGTGGACAGCAGCAGGTCGGCGACGGGCGCGGTGAGCGCGGCGGCGCGGGCGACGGCGGCGCGGTGCAGGCCGCTGCGCAGGTGCGTCTCGCGGTACCGCCCGCAGCAGTGCCCGCCGCAGGTGGAGCCTGGAGCAATGCAGGATGCGTTTATTGAGGTATTCTTTACATTAGGTAGTTATCGGGAATGAAGCACTCAGTTTTAAAGCAGGAAATAAGAGTTATCTGTTTTCTATTTCATAGAGATTGAAGTCTATTAGGACAAAGAATGCGGTTTATAATACATTTGGTATAATACTTTGGTTTATACATAATTTTGGTTATAAATACCTAATTATCCTTTGTATGTTATATTGTAGTGTTACCTAAAAACAAAAATTCGAAAAGGCAGGTTTTTTATTTATTTTGATTATGTTGATAGTTGTCATAGCCGGCGGTAAGGAAACGTAATGTAATCCTATTTCCAGGATCGACTTTTTCAATTTCAATCCCATTTTCTGCTGAAACGGATTTCTCTTGACCTACAAAACTAGAACAAATACGATAATACTACGTTTCTTCTTAGTCAGCATAGTGCAATACACATTTGCAGCAATTTCACCGAACTAAGAAATTAGTTGGTAGGTAGGCACATTTTCCTTTTCACACTCACCTTTAATGTCTACATTACTATACGCAGCTCCGTCATACAAATGTCTTACTTATATCATTCCCGACAGGAGAAAATTGAAATTATAATAAATAATAACACGCGTCATTCACAAAGAAGATTGTAACATTTTTCTTTTTTTCTTAATTTTCTATCACATTTCCTTATGATTTATTTCACAGAACATGAAAAAACAATTTGGAGAAAACGCGGGCTCGTTCTAACATTGATGTATCTGTGAGGCACACGTGAGGTTTTCATCAGATGATAAATAACGAAAATTGTAGCCGACGTCGACAGCCAGCCAGAGTTACATTGTTTACGATTCGAAAATTGTCGAATTCACAATAAATATGCCAATGAAATATAGGTCACGGTGTCTGGTGTTAATTTCATGGAAAATAGACGCGGAATAAAAATAAAAGAATGCGGTTCAGAGACAAATGTGTTTTTGTATTAATAAAGGAAATATAAATAAATCGGTGGACGATTTTAACAGTTGTCAATTGTTTTACACCTCGTCGAGGTTAAGCTGTCACCTTGGAATCGGTCACGATCGCGGTCACGGACATCACAATAACCACTTTAATTTAATTAGTTCAATGTACTAAATGAAAACAAAAATAAAATCAATGTACTTATATCATGTAGGTACATTCTTGAATTCTGTACATTAGTCAACTGTGCTAATCGTTAGTTTAGACAATAAAATAGTGCTGTCCAAGAAGATTACGCTCGGGATTTATGAACATTTGGCATGCGCGGGAGTCGGCGGAAGAATTTACACTCCGTTGTTTACTCCTAGCGATTTGGACTCAATCCAACCGAATTCATTGTAACGATCACTTACCCCAAAATAATGGTCTCAATCCCAAAAATGTGAAGATGACAAAGTTTTTCAATCATCCAAATGTGTTTTAGTGTCGAAAGCTTTTACAGTGGTACTTATTTCATATTACGAGTGCTGTCGAGATAGCAGGATCTCATTTCCTTTTCATTTAATGGGTAATTACTGACATCCGCGAATTCATTCCCGTTAGCTTTATTACATTTACGTTAAGCGAAGCATACATACAAGGTTCTACAACTTTAATATTAAATATTTCAATTTTCAAACAACGTAGTCTCACTAAACCCCGCTTAATGCTGTGTTGCTGTATTTGACTTCACATTACTCAAGCTACATACAGTTTTTAAAGAAACAAATACTAACCAACAATTTAAAGAAACTGTGCCCTGCTGTTCCATATATAAATTCAACCTCTTTCTCCCACAGATTTTTTGTCGTTTTGTTTTACAGAACTCTAGCATTAAAAGTTTTAAAAAGACGGTTTGCTAACAATTTTAATCAATACGAAATACTTCAAATTATGATTTATTTTATATAAAAGTGTCTAGGCGATATACAGTAAGTACAGCTTGATCGGGCGCACACAAAGGCGGGCGCGTCCCGCGTATCGATCCCGCGCCACCGACTCCGCACCGCGGCGGGAACTCTAACGCGATCTTACGGAGATTTATTTCAGCTCTCCGAAACTTATTCAATTCTTACGGATCGCCCGAGAAATATTACCCGAGAAACGAAGTTATATATACGAAAACACTTCCAGATTGCTGACCTATCGATAAATGTCGTGAGAAATATGCAAATACTAACAAAATATCTCAATCATTAAATTATCACTGCCGAAGAGGTCGCTCTACAAAGTCTACAATCTAGACGTTAATTTATTGATAAATGGCAAGTAATTAAAAACCAGTTTTCGCTAATCTCTGTAATCACTCGAGAAGGAACAGGTGTTGCAGCGAAATGTCAGACGTCCGAGTTTTTGTGCCACTAACTATCCGTATTTGTACTTACGACCGAAGCTCCTAAAGATAATTGAAAGAAAAACGTGGTAACTATGCAGATACTACGAATCTTCTCATTACATAGCACACGCGAGCAGGTTACAGGATACAAAAAGAACAATTAGAGGCGATAAATTATGTTAAAGAATGCAGTTAATAAAGACGGTGCGGAAAATTCCGAAGCATCTTAGATTATTTTCCTCGAGGTACAAGCTGGGTGTACAGTAATTCCTTATCACGCTGGATCCAATTTATTTTGCTAGACACATAAAATCTATCATATGCTTCATATATTAGTTAATTTGGCGTGCAGTAAAAAACTGTCCATGACGCGGCTGGAGCGACGCCCGCGCCGATCTCAAGGCTACCGATCTACTGCGCTAGGGCTGCCAACTGTAAATCATACCATTATATTTTTTACGAAACAATTAAATGAAGAAACTAACTTCAAGTAAGGGAAATATTTCTTCGACTAAATACTAACTTTATATTTCATTGCGAGCGTTCATACGTTTTACGAGCACAGGGGGAAATTAGTGTTACTGAATCATGATTGGCTGTTTCAATTTCATCAAGACTTAATGATTACAGCATGATAATAAAGTAGCCTTGCATGTAAAAACTTACATATAATTTAAATTGGACATTCTCTGTGAGAATATTATCTATGTGCGTTTATGATTTATCCGAGAAACAGGCCTGTGCTCAACTAGTGAGATGTTAATGTGTTATCATCATTATTTATGTACGTTTGTTAGTGATGACCCTGTTTAGCATCAGTGGCGCGTCAGTCAAAACGTTTGAGTTGTCGAGGCGACCCGACCACCGTACAAACTAATAAAATGGTTAAAATTGAAGATATTTCACTTCATTTATCAACTAAAGCAAGTTCTCTCTTACATCATAAATAGAATAAGCGTATATTTAGATAACTTTTAACTTGTGTGTAGCAAACACAGGTGCCGTTTTTATAAAGGAATTTCTCGCAGTCTTATTCTCAAAAATACAGGAACGTTGTTTCCTACTAATATAAATATTCATATTTAAAGTTAGAACATTCGTGTGTACAGCGTTGACTAATTGCTTAAAACACGAACATAGACTAAATATGTTGTTTTATGAACACGATAAATAATGTAATGCGAGATATTAATGTTTCAAACTGGTTTAGTTTGCATTGCACCTGTAATTTGTATGCAGGTACATGTCTAGAAATAAAATGCGTTAAAATAAACAGGCCCCGGGGCAAAGAGTGTTTTAATAGTAATCAATTATCTTATAACAGGTATAAGGGAGGTTATGTGGTTAGTAATAATGAGTGTGATTAAATCTTGCTTGTATCAGTATGTGCGCATGAGTTGCGGTTACAAGAGTTGCGCCGGCGCAGACGACGCGGAGCCGGCGGCGGCGTCGGGAACGGCGCTATTGTAGGAAACTCCTTTTAATGTAAGAAAACAGGTAATGCGTAATCCTACTTCCTACTATAATATTATAAACGTGAAAGTTTGTGAGTATTATGGATGTATGGATGTTTGTTACTCTTACACGTAAAAACTACTAGATGGATTTTGATGAAACTTTACAGTAATATAGGTAATACATCAGAATAACATATAGGGTACTTTTTACCGCGGGAAAACTTCTCATTCCTACGGGAAACCGAATTCCACGCGAACGGAGTCGCGGGCGGCCACTAGTTAAATAATATGTTTGTTTCTAATAAAAAAAAATAACAAAATGTGGATACTCTAATTTTATTTAAAACATTTAACTGGTTATTCTCTTTAATCTGTACAAATATCTTACGTCTCTTTTCACCTATCACCTAAAGTATTTAAAGCCTTAAGGCCCAATTGCAGGGAACGTTTTAACCTCGGGTTAGCTAACTAAGATTTAAATAGCGCCACCATCTATTGTAATAAGAAGTAGTTACAATCGATGGTGGCGCCATTTAAACCTGAGTTAGCTAACCCGAAGCTAACCCGAGGTTAAAAGGTTCCCTGCAATTGGGCCTTAGTTGTGCACATATTTCGAACGTGTACCCAAAACAAATGGTTGCAATTAAAAACAATCTCATGACACAAAAAAAAGTGTGAAAACTATTTATTCATAAAAACAAATAACTTGTTTTATTAGTCATAGATAATAAACAATCAAGGGGAGTGAATTTATGGCGGAATTAATGTCTGATTGTGTAGCTGGTTGTAAACTACACCGCAGCAGTGCGATGGGGCTTTAACTGTTTACTTATAGGTAACATGACATTTGACATTTACTAAAGTCATTTATTTAATGTTCTTCTAATTACTTGATTTATTTAATACTATTAATTTTATACTGCGTTAAGGTTGAATAAAAGCCCAAACGAACGCAAATCCAACGCATAATATGTGCTGCATACATATTTCACTTTAGGAAGCAAATCCTACGCCGTACCATTATGAACCTACAAAAAACCCAGTTTTCTAATTAATCCTTAACAAAATCTGTCTTATTCACGTTAACGCGAAACAAATGTAGGCAGCTCCCTCGGCGTTCGCTGCTTTATGAATATTCAGCGAAACGTCACAAACTAAATAAAATTTAAATAAAGCGGCTACAACATCCGGTGGAAGGTTGCTCCAACTCAGCCGTGATAAACGTCGTCTGGCAACCTAGACAAGCGGGTCCAGAGATATATGCGTATTTAGATCATTTTATGACGTACTGTCTAGGCCCTATATTTTAAATACATAACGTTTACGACTTATTTATGCAGACACCTTTTTTGCTGTCAAATGATCATTATAAAGTCAAGCTTCAAGGAAGCAAATATTAGTACAAATAAAAGTAACTTACGATTCTGAATTTCGAAACAATGTAATATATCTTACAAATAACAAGACGTTTCAATACTACTAGCCTTATAGAATTTAATTTAACCGTACAGTCTTAACCCGTGGAAATCCGCAAACTGTATATTATGCAACAAGGGCGGGTTCTGCAGTGCAATTTCGCAGTGAATGCGAAAAAACAGCAAAGTGCAGCGCTGCACGCGACCCGGGCCGCGCCCGGTAGATTTAACCCGGATTATACCACGTTAATGTCCGTTCATTTTGGTGAAACCTTACCGATATCATTACTCAGGAATTATTCGCAGATTTAATAGATTACGAAATAAAACACTAGCAGAAAACTGTTGCGTCAGAGGTGTTATCTAAATAAAAGGGTTTGTCGGGCGCGGCTGCGGCCAGTCACCCGCAGATTGGATCGCCGGTGATTACCGACTTCACCTTTCACAGAACTGCGCCGTAACCCACGTTATTATATCATGAAACTTCGAGCGCGGCCACCGTAAAACATAGGTAATTTGAGAATGTTTAATTGCAAGTTTCACTATCGTGGACTTGTTTATGACCCGGTGTTACGCTGTAAGTATTGTTTGGTCAACCTTTAAACTTTACAAATTGTTGTTTCCTGCAGAAGAATAGTAGTTACACACAAATTGCGTTGCCATTAAACTTTCCTCTTTCACTCCTGTATTCATAGAAAAGTTTGTTCTGATGAAAAGCCCTTCGCCATCATTTGTTTCGGAGCGACGCAACTTTGGTTATTTAAAAGTTTTTAATATATTTCACTTTGAAATTTTAATTAATCCGAAGTAAAAAGCTGCTTTGTAGTTAAGTTTAACGAGTTACTGCCAACAGTAAATATACCGATATAAGTGGGTACACAAATACCGTGTAGATTATTAAAATTGAATTTCACAACACCGTAGTTATCTTTTTAATAAAAGCAATTTCCTAAACAATATTAAAATGCCTCGGAAGCTTACAATATAAACGCTATAAAATTTGTAATCTCGTGTCACAGTATATTTATAGTAAAGATTTTAATGTGAAAATAAGCGGTGATTAAACATCCACCGCTGATAAAAGTAAGCGACCTAATTTATACTGAAATTATAGAAATTGCCTCAAAATTAAACGCCAAATCGTTTACAAACTTGTTTTGATATAAAATCTAACGGAAACAACTGATAATGGAAAAATAAAATATATTTTATTGCGTTAATATTTTACTAGGTGGAGTTAGAACCAATCCGCCCACTGGCGCTCGTTAATTTGAAAATATTATCATGGAATTAAAGTTAAGGTAACATGTCGCTGGGTTTATTTGATATCATTAATTATTCGGAGCACACCAGAAAATCTGGGTTGGATTTAATTCACTTTTTAATTAGTTTTTAAGTTTCTGTGATGAACAAAAATAAACAAAACTTATGTTTACAGCGTTGTTATAGATTATAAAATGTATTTTATACAAATAGACGTATGTATGAATTCACGTGTCTAGTTCGCAAAACCAATAAAACTTTTAAACCGGATAACAAAAACAACAATCGCTTACTTTTCCGTCCCCAGAGAGCCGGCTGCTATTTGATAGAGACTAGCCTCGAACTCGTAAAAACGTAATTTTCCTTCGTACGAGTTAAAAACAAAAATATACTAAGTTGTGCAATCCTCGCATGCATTAGCTGCATCGATCGACCGGACTACGGCGCTACGGCGGCGCTACGGACGACCATTATTTACTACGAAACAATCCGCGAGGGTGGAGCTGTGACGTCACCATGTTTTTACTCCCCCAGGTCATTTTTCATGAGGCTTCCATTAACAGATCATTTTCAGTGTTTTTCCTTGAAATCCGTTATGTCCGATAACACTTCCACGTAGTTTTTCCTCGTATGGAATAGACCTTTGATTTCCTTTTTCTTTTTACAAAGAATAGGCGGGTATTGTTCGGGTTTTATTTCACTAGACATAAACTCAGATCATTGTTTCTTTCGCAAGTGAAAGAGAATTATATAAAAAGTATGTTTGCGTTGTGTTTGTTATTTGTCTGTTATCTTTACTGCGTTTATGTTTAGAATATAAATTATTCCTATGAAAAACACTAACACTAATGATTGTAAGAACTTACAAGTATTCTATAATGTTTACATTTCAATTATAGCTATAATTATGAGTTTCTGACTGTATGATTATCATTTATGCCGACAACATAAAGTTCTATATCTACTGCATTTAAAAATACGTATTTTAATTACACCAAAGGAATAAATAGCAACGTATAAAACTAAATTAAAAACAGCATAGCTTTTTAAAACACGCTCATTTATTACTCGATTAATCCTTATGTAACTAAGCAAAGAAAAAAACTGTTATATAATTAATTATTTTCAGCTTTCGTTTAATTTTCTACTCCGAACTCGTTAGGTTTTTCTACACGCTTAATGTAATACGAAGAATAATCCTTCATTACACAAGAAACGTCAAACTTCTTGGTAATAAAGCAATTAGTAGCTTTAACTCCGTACAAAATCGAAAGCACTCAAGTGTGTACGTGTGTTAAGTGAAACTTAAATTGATAATAAGTAAGTTTCCCAACACGTGTGTGTTTCCATGTTTGGACGAGCCGATAATGATGTAGTGACACCGCTTATGGCGGGGTTCCTTTCACTTGACATGCTCTTAATTGACCGTCATATCTTCTTAAGGAATCCAGCCGTTTATCGGGACTTGCAACACTGCATTCGGATGCCGAACGCTGTTTTTGGAGTTAGCAAAGATTGCCAGGTAATGAACATATGGCACGCTTTGGTAAGTTTCTCTGGGTTTTGTAATCAAATACGATGTAAATTACGACATTATTAGTTCCGACACGGTTTCAGACGATGAATTAGGTAAATAGTCGTCTACAAGTTATTTCAGATTATTAGTCTAACGTATTTGGCAAACTAATCATATGTTGTTACGTAATATTTGTACGATGAGCCCAGAGCTTTGACTCATTTGTAATTTTGTGTTTACAACTTAATCTTTATGAATACCTTTCTTTTCATAAGTTCGTAGAGGAATGTCTATGTCCGTTATTATCTATATTGAAAGACCATTACCTGAAACAAATAAACCAACATTAATAGATTTCAATAATAGTCAACAAGCTTACTCTTAAAATAATAAAAGTTCTTCGGTACATTATTACAACAAGCTTTGTCTTTGAGAGCGAAATGGATTTAATAATACTTAATATAAGATACTTCTCTCAGAATACCGAACCAATTCTTAGTTGTTAAAATAATGAACTCTAAATTGAAATCTTAAAGAGGTTTAAAATACCGCAAAGTTGTGTCTTATTTTGGAATTCGTGCATAATTTGAATTATGTTACATCGTGCTCAGGACAGACGGTGTGGCGATCCTGCAACGTTCTAAATCCGTCGGCTCGGAGCTGCGCACGCGTCTCGTGCCAAATTAGCACCCATGTGCTACTGCATGCTTAATTACCAGTTCGTATAATACTAGTATAAAGTTAAGCGAGTCAAAAAATTTCATCGAAAATATCCACGCGATGGTAAACAACAAAAAATACATTTATAACTCGACGAACCAAATTA
This sequence comes from Emmelina monodactyla, assembly GCA_916618145.1. Lineage (NCBI taxonomy): Eukaryota > Metazoa > Arthropoda > Insecta > Lepidoptera > Pterophoridae > Emmelina > Emmelina monodactyla. The sequence continues at coordinate 3,417,335 of OU745304.1, read as the reverse complement.
CAGCGCACGCAATTTTCTTACTCTTCCTGTCTGTAATCGAAATCAAATATGCAATTTACGTTCCAATATTCCGTACAAAGTCTCTATACGACCATAAATTGTGTTGAATTGTTTATGAGTTTGGAAATTGTTCACTCACTCGGATGTCGCAATGGGAGTCGTCCGAACTGCGGACACATTAAATTATTTACAGAACACATGTGCACAACAAAACTTTTGCAACTATAACGGTGAAGAAAACGACACACCAACTTAAGAATCGATCACAACATACCTACATTTAATTTGCACCAGCGCGAGTGACAATTCAAAATTCCTTCGACAATTACACATGCAATTGGAATCTGCATATAAAAGGTACAAAATTCTATCACTGTTGCCAGAAAACGAGTTTTGAATAGTGATCGAATCGGGTGCCGACGCACGCTGAGGCATCCCAGCCGCGGCGGCATGTTTTTGACGATCGACTTGCAAAAAATAAAAGACGAAGGCATCTGCAGGAACAAGAGAGAGGCGCGGGCGCAGCTAGCGGCCAAAAACGGGTTTCCTCGGTGAGAATGTGCGCTAATATATGCGGCCAAAGACAATGCGTCTACACCGTGTAGTCCCGCCCCCGACGTCTGCACTCACTCATGTCGCGCCCATTACTCCACTGTTGTCACGGCTACAAATACCTACAATTTGCTCTCCCCACGGAACATACTTAGTAGCTGTTGCTGCATACTTACACTCAACCCGTCAGCGAATACATCGAGCGGAAACGGTACGAGAATAAAGCTGTTATTTCAAGCTGCCCACATTTTGCTCGTTTTGAACTTGCCATTCAGAAAAGTTTTACCTTTCTCCCCATCGTGACACCATTAACCCGGCGCGTCCTACATACGTCGAATTCACAATTATTGGAACATTTTCCTATCCACTTGTTGAAATGGGTTATAGGGATTCAGGGAACAGTTTGTCACAAGTGCGGAGTGGCTGAATGTGAATTGAACCCGACAGCTGCACGCGTCGCTCCACTCGCCGTAACAAGAACTCGCTTCGTTAGAGCCGCAGATTTAAAATAAAACTCTTTGCAGAACAAAAACCCTTCTGCGGTGCGGAGTAGGCGCTCCACCACAAATTGAAACGACACAATTACACGACTTTCACAGTGGAAAATAACTTTTATTGTGTTCCAGCAAAAGTTAATTTCGCTCCGGAAGAAGTTTCGCCGGCGACATCCACACTCGCGGCGTGCGGGTGCATTGATGTTTTATTTCAATTGTCGCTGCGGGTGGATACCCGTATTCGCGAGTGCATCTGACAACAATTTCACCAATCACATCTAGTGGCTCTGAACAAGTTTAATTTCCTCTAATTCCTGTTCAGAGTGAGCTTATTCTTTAATGATCGCAATGTATGCGTCCTGTACCGGTGATACTGCAATTTCAATCAGTTTATTAATAAATGAGTGTTGCAGACGACGTCGTTATTGTGAGACCCTCGCGCGGTGTCAAGTGGCCAAGTTCGAGGACTCCAATGAACGTTGATCAAGTTACACAAGGGCTGTCTGTCCTTTGATTAGGTTAAATATGTTGTGATTGAGGATCAGGTTACGTTGGCAAGTTAGCAGTGAAGTGAGTAATATTCCCAGACGTATCGGCGACGACTCCTTGTCTGGCCTCTTTGATGGCTCGGTAGGTACCAGATTACAGCCCCATTGTTCCGATCTTCACAAATCTCATTCCAGAACTTTTAATCGTTTCATATTTCACTGTGAATAGCCTCAGTAAATCACTTCAACAAAAGAGTTTTCCACAATTTATCAGGTGCTCAACTAAATAAACATCAAGCGTAGCGCTACAAATAAATTACAATAAAGTCGAGCAGTTCAATACATAGTAAATTTCCCGCTTAAGCCTCTAGCACCTGATCTTTGTTACGGTTCTATATTGAGCCTTGTGGCTATAAAAATAAGGGCTACTTTGTAGTTTGTTTTTTTCGTTAATATTTGCATAGGTTGTCCGAAACCGGACGGAGGCTCGGATGGACAATACACAGATTGATAATACGTGATTACTATTCAAATGTACGTGCGAGATACGTTACGATAAACATAAATTTACTAAGTATAATTAATTCCTTTCAATTAACAGAGAATCTTCACGCAATTAAACGAGCTATCAATTTAACTTCTAATAAAGGTTGCAATGAAAATTCCTTAATGACAGGAAACATTAAACGTGGGATTGTAATGAACCGTTCCCCATTACCATTCGACATTTAGATCAAAACGTTAAAATAAGCTGTATTTTTTGCCGTACTAAGTAATATTAGTGTTTCTTCTTTATATTCACTTTCAGTTTGAGATATGTTCAAAAAACGAAACAGTTTAGGATTGGAAGTGACTGCAATATCTAAAGTAGCACTTAATCGTCTGGATTACATATACTATTGGCAAGATAACCGTCTTTAGTTTCGTTACTTTTAAATACCTATATCCTAACACTCAAACTCTGTTTTTTTTAGTAAAAGTTATTTCTTATAGTGTAATCAAAATCCCGCCGACCGTAGCAACTTCAGTGTAAGCCCCTTGAGCCCAGTAATACACACACATACAATAAAACGGATGGGGTATAAAACGTTGTACGTAGCAGCTGGTGAAACATCGATTTGCAATTACGAGTAGCTCACTTTCAGACTTTATCCAGCCATGACTTATCACTTTAATATTTCACGTTTCTGTTTAAATTAAAATATTTTTTTTATAATGAAAATAGTTTTGGATAAACCTTTTCAATACAATAATAATTAAAATAAATCGAGAAGCTTAATCATGCTGCAGACGTTAAAAACATAAATTTATGATTTATAGCGTTTAAAATCCGCAATTAGATAGGTCTGTATTTAATACAGGATGTATTCTTCCTGCTGCAAACAGACAAGAAATAAATATAAACTTAATTTGTTGAATTTAAGTTGCACACAAACAAACTCAATAGTTTAACCTATTCTTACCTACTAATATAGGTAATGCATGTAGATAAAGTTTTTGAGCATAAAACACGTCGGCAAGTCCGTAAAAACATTTTGAAATTGAATAAATTTTATAGATCCCGATGGAAAGCTCAAGGTAAATATTTTAAATGCATATTTATTTACTTTACATGCATGCGAAAACCGCCGAGCGGAAAACTAGTATTAAAAACATACCTTAAGTTAAAAGATTGCGTAGTGTGTCATGTTTAACCTACTAGTTAGTAATTGCCAATGATTATTGTGTATTAATTCAATATATATGCATTCAATATTATTTAAATGCAGGTGTGTTAACAGTTTTGAATCTAATAATATGTTTACATTTTATAATGGCGAAGATTATAAGCAAGAAGAATTAATTTTAGGTTAGCTTTATGGCTTTTCGCGTAAGTAATATGGCTATAATACATAAATCTGTACACAAAGCAACCGTAAGTATATGATTAAATAAATAGCTTTAGATGTTTTCAGATCACAACTCTCCTAAAAAAAAGGAATTAAATACTTATTAAGTTTTAAACAATTTAACAGTTTCTTCTCGTCTCAAGATTTACACTTATCATCGTTAATTATCCGAACAGCCCCAGAGCTCCTTAAAACTAAATTTATACTGCCAACTCACTAAGTATTATAATTCCATTAAAAAATATTTTAATAAAACCAGTACCTACCTAACGTATCCAAAAATATTCGTAACCGATTTGCGTCCAAGTAGCTGTAACATTCCCATAATCAAGAATTTATAAAAAACACGGTAAAAAATAGTCACCCAGTTTCCAATTAAGGTTGTGCCGCATCAACGTGTCCCGTCACAGCCGCTACATTGTGATGCCACGCGCGTCTCCCACCAGATGGTGCGGCCCTACCCTAACCCGGCCAAGGAAACCTCAATTAGGCAACATGCATTTGCAATGCAGATAATAAAACACATCGAGCCTGTTTTCCTCTTCAACTAACTAATAACATTTTTCATAACAATAATTAATTTTGAATATAATTTGAAGTTCGGCTGTGACCGTTGTGTTGTGAGTCACTAACCTAACCCCGATATTTGGCAGATAAAATTGGCATAAACACTATTTACGATCAATATAGTATTTTAATAAGACACAAAGATAATCTCGAGAAGTATTGGGCCACCCATTGAGAATTTATAAAATGACGCAAAATACCTACAGCTAAATTATTACAGGTCAAAGATCCGATGAGACAAACTTTATGCAGATGCGTAAAACTTCTAAGAATTCATTTTGGTGAGAAAAATAAAAGTTTTCGTCGTAATGCGTTTTGCTTGGCGCCAATAATCGAGTTTCGCGGTAGAACCCACGCAGCTATATCTGGGCTTCTGATGTGGACTTGATGAAGCCGCCCACAAAATACCTACTTAATAAAACTGAAGAAAAGCAATAAAATTTCTACATATAAGTACATAATGTAGGCTAATTTACGTACCGGCACGCGAGACCTACAGAAGTTGATTTTTTATGCTTCATTTCACTCGTTCTGCCTTTGTTTGGAACCAATTTTAACCTTAAACACAGAACTGTAATGACGTTAGTTAAGTATATGATTTCGATCTAGATTATATTAGTAAAACACCGACACCTGTAACCTTTAACGGTTCATATATGTATAATGAATGCAAACTACTAGCTCGTTAGATTGTTAACTATTAACACAACAGTGTTCTGTGTTGGGGCTATGATATCACTTAGTTTACGAGACATTAGCTCCAGGGAGTCATACAAATTGCTACATCGAGTCATACCACCGAGCACTGCAATGGAAGATTTTGTTTTAATCTCCGTTTACTTATAGCACAAATACTTAAATAATACAATATTTTATAATCAAGAAAACGTATATTGTAACGTTTATTGCTGATTTTAATTAATCTTGAACCATGTATAAACTGGTCATACATATTCTTAATAATTATTTAAAACTTCGCAATGTTTATACGTAGGAACGTGTGCGCATGTCATGTATGGCGGCGTTAGATCATGGGGGCAGTCACGCGGCGCCAGGGAAGCTTCCGACGACCTTCTTCAAAACATGCACATTAGAATTAATGTATTCTTTATCAACGATAGCATCCATGTAAAATCAATAATAAAATAGATAATATGGTGATAAATTTGTTTAACGATCAACAGCAGATTAAATATAAATTTTGACATAAAACAAAATTGAAGGAATTTCAGATTCTAGATTAATTACTGTGAAATATCTGAAGAGAGATTGCCATTAACTCCGAGTCTGTTTCTAAGAAATTTACTTATGATATAAACGTTTGCCAAAATGTTATTTTAATATTGAATTGAATTCGAAACACTTTCTTTATTGGGAATGGCAATATCTATGAAATTAAAAGACTGATAACTTTAGCTGTAGTAAGTAGGTATAAGTGTCTACATCGTACATAGTATTACTGTATTGCAGTATAACATTGTATCATTCAAAGGTAGATGTACCTAAATTGTGTCAACCAATTACGTCCGTTTTCTAGGAACCCGCGATATGATCGCGATCCAGATGCAATCGGTCGCCTTTCCTGTCACGCTCTCAATTCAAACACAACAATTAAACGTAAAAACAAAGAAGTAACGAGTATTACTCTTAATAACGTTTCCAGAAATAAAAAGGGTCGTGCAAAAATCAATTAAAAGTTAATGATTATCTTATTTTACCTTATCAAAATAAAATAAAAATGTTTTAAGATTTGTGACTGGCCAATTAAAAATCATTACTTTCCTGTTATTTTCATAGATACTTATCAAAACAACAGCTAAATATACGTTGTAAAATAATAATATTAAACAAGGAAAGATATGTATCTCAAATAATTAAATATGGAAATGATGTCTTCAAGCCTAGTCATCATTGACACCTACAAAATAATACACATAATTGGTTGTCCATATTGAAGTTATTAATTATCGTCCTCGGTCACAGTTGGAATTCAGAATTAAATCTTTTATTCGTACCGCTGCAGGTGTCAGAGACTAATTAAACTCTCGCATCGACCCATATCAACTCCATCTTAATTCGGATTTGGCGCCCAACTCGATAATTTATACCTTGCGAATGGAAAACAAAAAGAAAATATCCATATGAGAGGTTGCAGAACTGGACCGCAGGGTATTAGTCATTGTTCACACGAAGCCCGCGCCGAGGAATGCCAAAAGGATCCAATTTACATAAAATACCTCGACGCAGGTTGTAAACCGAAGGTGAAGAGCATGCGCCGCAATAACTGAACATGTTTCATCCCACAAAGCTACAGACGTTACCTCGCTCTAAAAGTTTATTTTATATCGACATTCTGAAGACTATTACGAAGGAAAGTGTCCAGCAAATACAAAGAAAGATTGCAGCGCATTTTGTTGTATTGAATTCAATAAACCCATGGTTGGTCGAATCTAGGTATAACTACTTACACCACTGATTAAGTTAAGGAGTTATACACTAACTATAAACATTTAACCAAAGAAACATTCAACAAAATTTAAAAGGCGCTATATTTACTTTAAATTCCAATACTTCTATTCAGAAAGTAGGCGGGTGCTTAGTCTAGGTTAAAAAGTTCAAACAACTAAGTAAGTACAAAGTAAATTTTCTTAAGGAGAAGACTTTCTAGTTTTCTCAAGTACGTATTTACCTAGACTTTGTGAAACTTTGTAGGAAAGTCGCGTCATTTACCACTGAAGTACAACCTTTGATGAGGGTAGTGGTTATAAATTTAATTGAGAGGTTGCCATCTAAGGTTGTGGAAATAAATTGTTTAAGATACAATTACATTGCGGATAAGTAAATGTAGCGAATGGCAAGCTCTAAATTCACGGGAGGATCAACGCAGGCGCACCAATCAAACATGAAAGGCAAATATTTGACACAAACAAAAAAACATAGGTTTTACTTAAAAGCGAACATTTAAACTTAAAGAAAACAAAACTGTTATTGATTATATTAGTATTATTCTTAATTGATTTGTCGTGTAAAATAATTCCTTGACTAATATATGTTTGCATTCTGTCGACGTAGATTTCCAGCTTTTAGTGATTTAGCCACCGCAATATTTCAACTCGGTTACCAAGTTGCATTTGCATAAAATGGGAACGTCGTCGTTCGCTTTAAGTATCAAATACCTACCGGCGCCATTTTACGACATCCACCAATCTTATCTGAATCTTTCCGATCTTTCAATTCCAAACTTCGGCTACAATTTAGTTACTTTACGAGTTTTGAATAAAACGAGACGTTCTCTAATTTAAGATTTTGTGTTATTTATGACCTGAGTATTGTTATTATAACAAAGCGGATCGGGCACAGCTCATCAGCACGAAGAGGTTAATAATTAACCCTTGAATAATTGAGATTGCAACGAAGCTGATTATGTGCCCGAATCCCGGTCATTAAGGCGAAGATGACGGGGTTAATGACCCGTGTGGGTGAGAGGCGGAGTATTGTGCAGCGAAAATGTAGGTGCCAGGTTGATGCACTGCAAGTGATTTTGCAGAACTCTCTGGAAGTTAGTAGAGGCACCCCCTAGTAAAGTAAGAAGTAAAAAGGCACAACAGACATATAAAAAGCAATCATTCTTAGAGTAAGCTATTTTGGCAAAGTTTAAAGCCTGAATAAAAGAAACATACAACTGTTCTTACGGAAAGTTTACCAACCTAGGTAATTCGAAACTTTATGCTCGTACCTTACTGTAGTAAAACCGTACCTATCCTGTATTAGTACTTATACCTAGCAAAATATTTTATTGTTAATTACTGAATTTGATACCTACATAGTGCACTTTTTTAATAGAATTAATAAAATTGAAAAACCTACGTTTATCGATATCATTATCACTTAATCAAAGCCATAACTCGCAATATACATGTCATTAGGGAATAAAAAACGAAGACGAAAAATGGATTTTTCAGGTCCATAATTAAAAGCGACTTTGATATCTTAAACTGTAATGGCCGCATTTATAAATATTATGTAAATCGAATGGCATCTAAAGAAAATGAATCTTTAAATAATGCGGCATCGATTGGTCTGTTCCATGTCTGAGATTCGCAGATTGTTAATATCGATTAGGGAGTGTCCGAGTGATGTATGCTCTTTGATCTGCAAGTGACTCACTCATGACCCCATACTATGTCATATCTTATAATAATTCTTGACTCGAGTTTTTTTTGATTGATCAGTAAATTGCTCAGATTTAATACATAGGAAAATATAAATCAAATATTGTTGCAAATGGTAGTGAGAGGTAGGCAGTAACGTAAATTACCCAGGTAATATCTGCAGAATGTTAAAATGTAATTAATTAAAAACGTTTAATAATACTCGGATTCGGTCACGGTTACAGGCATAAAGGCAGACTAAACCAAAATAGATTGAATGACTTCATCGCAAAAAAAGAACAAAACATTACCTACCTTTTTGCATTTTAAATTAAGTGCAGGGATTGAATCAAGTTAGGTATTAGGTATGTATAAATTTCGTATTCCAAAATTGTAAATGTTAACTAAACTACATCAACAAAACCGATAAAATGACAAATAAGTATGTTTAAATACTAACTCAAGGTAAAAAATCAGAATTCATAAATTCCATTTCAATCAGAATACGCGAGTGGGATCATTTAATTGACTTGCTGACTGTAATTGAGTTCAAATGTCAAGTGACAGGTGTGATAAAATATTTTACACCTTATCCTAGCTGAAAATAGATTTATTATAGGGTTTTCGGCTTGTCATATATTTCGCGAACAATTTCACAATAATTGCATACCAGAGGTACAGGTTTGCAAATAATACGACTCGAGTGTCTAGTATTGGGACTAGTGACATCTACAGGACAGAGCGAAAGGTCAGCGCTGGAATGCTAGCTCAGTCGTATCTATTTCCCAACCCTACTACTGGCTACTTGAATATAAAACTTTAGTACTCATTTATTTGTTACACCACTACATGTCATATGGCTCTAACATACTAAACCTGTACTTGCCTCACATTTACCCAAACGATATTCCATTTTGTTTAGTAAGTACGCAAGATTAAAACTTTTTACGATATTCTAGACGGTAATTGAAGCAATAGTAAACTTGCAATACTCGTTCGTATATTTGAAAGGGTGATTATCCTTGTTATTGCAGGAAAGGAAAACAAAATCTGTAATTAAACTTGCAAACAGGGGTTATGGAGGACTGCAGAGTAATAAATATTCAGAAAGTACGCACGCTCGTACCGTTAGCGCTTATTTCCCTGCATTTTAACTGTAACAATTCTGAACTATCCGAGCTAATAAGTTTCACGTAGGTGCTAAAAGTTGTTAGTTAAGAATTTTAATTTAAATTGTTGTATGAAATCTTTAAATAGAATCGGAAAGGTGTAGGTAAAGAATTTATCTTTGAATGATGACGTTACATTGGTGAGTTCCAATTGACAGTAACGTTGGTAGGTGCGATGGACATTTTGGCACCGTTCCATATCTGATGCTTTATTCTGTGTTACCCTGGATACCACAGTCGCAAATCGATCTTCTGAGGTGCTTGTTAAGTTTTATATTTTATTATGACAAAATCAACAATCCATACAAACTTTTCAATTTTCTTATCTTTGCCGTAGTCGCGAAATATAATTCATTCAATTTTGGTATTGCAAAACAAGGCCCTATTAGACAAAAACAATGGATCACCAATTTGCTTGACAACTCAGGTCATAGACAACAAAACCAAGATAAAAATTTTAGAAATATGCACAAATTTTTACAAAACACTCTACCATGATGACGCTATACAAAATTTTTCAGATCAAAATAGCGAATCAATAAATATTCCTTCCGTAACTAGTGACGAAATTGAGCGTTCTATAAAATCACTAAAGTTTAATCGTAGTCCGGGTGATGATGGTATCACAGCTGAATCCCTAAATGCTGGTCTACCTACTCTTCTTCCACACATTACAAAATTAAATAACCTTATTCTAAAAAATGGCAAATTCCCTAATAATTTTTGTAACTCCATTATAACACTGCTCCATAAGAAAGGTGATAAATCAAATATAAATAATTATAGGCCAATAAGTCTCGTATCTCATTTGTATAAATCCTTTATGAAAATTATTGAAAACAGAATTAGCACTCAATTAAACGACCAACAGCCCCCAGAACAAGCTGGATTTCGCCCCGGTCTATCAACAACTGATCATCTACATACCATCAACCAAATAATTGAAAAGTATCAAGAATTTAACTTACCTCTATATTTAGCCTTTATAGATTATAACAAAGCCTTTGATTCCCTTAAACACCAACCGATATTTAATGCATTGAAGAAACAAAAAATAGATCAGCCGTACATTAAAATGTTGCAAATCCTATACCAGCAAAGCCAATCCTACGTCAAATTAAATAGCTCTCAGGGTCCACTTTTTCCCATCGAAAGAGGAGTGAAGCAAGGAGACCCGCTTTCACCTAAACTCTTTACCGCCACCCTTGAGGAAGTGTTCCGAAAGCTCGTTGATCCGTGGAAAGCTAAAGGTATCAAGATCAATGAGTATCGCCTAACCAATCTACGATTCGCCGACGACATAGTACTCTTTTCTTCATCGCCTTTAGAGTTGCAACAAATGCTAGAAGAACTCAGCGAGGCAAGCCTTGAGGTTGGACTTGAAATAAATAAATCAAAGACCAAGGTAATGACCAACTCAACCAAGCGCCAAATTAAACTCCACGGTGAAGTGATAGACTGTGTGAATGAGTATGTGTATTTAGGCCAATTAGTTTCCTTCAACTTGAGACAAGATAAAGAGCTCGATAGGAGGACAGAGCGCAGTTGGAGGAGCTATTGGTCTCTAAAGCACTTTATGAAGGGAAATATACCGATGTACATAAAACGCAGACTCATGAACATGTGTATCCTTCCCGTGTTGACATATGGTGCTCAGACTTGGTCCTTGACGGAACTTCAAAAGTCCAAACTCAAGATTTGTCAAAGAGCTATGGAACGCAGCATCCTAGGTATCAAACTTCTGGACCGTATCAACAACACCGAACTGCGTTCCAAAACTAAAATAGCTGACGTAGCTCTAAAGGCGGCGAAACTGAAATGGGACTGGGCCGGTCACGTCTGTCGAATGTCCAGTAGCCAATGGGCTAAACGCGTAACAGACTGGACACCCACCAACATTCGACGACGTGGCAGACCCCGACGTCGTTGGCGAGACGATCTAGATGCTTTTGACAAAGATTGGGTTCTGTTAACCACAAACCGGGCAGAGTGGAAAGAAAGGGGAGAGGCCTTTGCTCAATTATGGGACCCTGATGGCTAATAATAATTTGGTATTGTTTTACGAGGAAGCAGCTCCCAACACTTTACTAAATAACCAAACAAACAATATACCTCTACTATATTATAGATATCCATTTCGCGCGAGGCATTCGCAATTTTGCAGCTCCGTCCGGGAAGGTCGCCGTCAATGGCCACTTCCGTCATGCACCGCATTCCGCCATATTCCGTCCGTTCGCAACATTCCGCTGTACAGCCCGCCGATCCCTACCGACGGTACTGTACAGTCTCGGCGACGCGCTTCCCACTATTTGTGTAAATTGACTATTATGAGACGAGGGAGGTGTAAAGTTTCAGCGACATTTCGCAATTTGCAATGTCTTGTCATAATAGAGGATAAATAATGGCTTATTTATGTCAATTTTTTTGTTATTTCGTAGAAATCCCAAATCATTTACCCAATTACCTATCACAACTGACAAGATAATCAATAAATACCTTATCTTCTTGCTTTAATTTAAACTTATTCATTACTTTGTTATGACTGGACTAACCGTTCTTCAAGCCCACGTCTTTAGAAATGTTGAAACGTTGTTGCGATATTCTCTATATTTCCATTCATTAGTCGAAGTAACTGACAGCTCGTGATCTTAATTCGGTAGTTTTTACCAGTAACTAATGACCGTAGAATAAGGCCACGTGGTTTGATCGTGCCATATTTGTCGTACGTAGGCGCTGGAGCTCGTAGGATGTAGGTATGTATGTAATTGTGGTAATCTCTACGTCACGAACCCGAACTTGTAGACAAAAACATGTGTCCGAGTCATGGCACTTTTTGTCGCACATATTTTTTGTTAATGCTTAGGTATATCTAATATCATAATCAGACATAATGTACGTATATCTATTAATTTAAGAGTAATGAGTGTTTGTTTAATTATCACTTTGGCTAACTGTAACCTTTAAGATATAAATTCAATAAAAGCTATCACTGACGTGATTGATATGAATAGCATTAACAAACCAACAGTTTTTTGCGTGTGCGTATGATTGACACCTCGTTCTATTCGTATAAAGTGGCTGATACGATCTTGACTCTCTGTTTGAAAAGTTTTCATATGCCAAAGATACTATCACATCCGGTTGTTGTGTTTATTCAGTTTACTGACATTAGGGTATCAATTTGTTAATCGGAGATATCAATCTGTAATTTGAGTAAGTTTTATAGTTGTTATTTGTTAATCAGTATTGTAGATAACTTTTTATTTTGGATAGTTTATTTTTATTAGCTTTTTTTTTCAACGCTAACTACCTAACTGTTTGTTTAAAAAAACGTTTGCAAATGTCAAACAAATCGTTTGTTAATTAGGTATTTTTATAAAACGAAGGAATGTCGCATCATATCTGGGAGCAGCCATTAGACGGGTCCTCCCACGTGCTTCTAGCAGGAAAGTGTTTTAAAGTGCAACGGCCAATCATGTAGACGGTTGTGACCCCCGCAGTGAACAGACGAATTAAATTTATCTTTAACTTATTAATTTTGTATATTAAAAGACCACGTATAAAGATATAGCATAATTAAAAACACCTACTGCCTTAATAAAAATATTATAGTTAGCTATACTTTTGAGATAAGTAAGACGAGTAAGATGGAGCCGCAGCAGTTAAACAACAAGTTAAAGAGGTAGTTTAACACCACTTAGCTACTTTACCGAGTAAAGTTGGTTTGATTCTGTAACAGCACGAAGGAACAATTCTGTCTTTTATAAAAATGACATAATCTTCTTATATCTTTGCTCTTGAATCAGCACATACATAAAATAATCTTATTTGTTTAATCCGACTGAAAAAATTGGTGTAAGTAATTCGTAGAGGTCAAAAACCTTACATCAAGGAAGTAAGTCAAACCGATATTTCACAGAACTCTACCAAACAAAACTTCCAATGTCAATATAACACGTTAGCTCGATAATTTAAGATACCGTAGTATAATGGTAAGCATATGTCAATCTTATAAATTGGGCCGGCCTTCCTTTGAGAGGCGACCGTGGGAGCCCTACCGACGACGCCTTTACCACGTTTTAAGATTCCTTAGACGGTTACACGACACATTAACTTTGATAATAATGATTCATCTTCAATTCACATTAGTTAAAATTATTTTTTTAATATAAAAAACATGCTTCATGCAGTAGTCGACTGTCAACATTTTAAATCGGATTCATTTAACAACGGTAGGTAGGCGCTGCTGTACGGTAATCCTGTCAGGCACCACGTGACGTCACGTCCGTCCGACTCTGATTGATATTGATATATTTGGCGGGTCGCAGTGGACGTCCGAGATTGATGCGCTTACAACCGCCCTGCACCGGTGCACAAACATTACGCAATACAAATAAGAGTATTTGAGTTGGATTATTTCATTGGTTCCTAAATAACCGTAGTTACTAAAAATAACAAAAATTGTTATCCCTTTTTCTTTTTACCAAACCAAAGCTTTTTACAGTCATATTCAAGAATTTATTTTTCTCACTACGGGACAACGTAAAGGATTTAATAACGTCCTTACTCTCAGGACAGGTCATAACTAATACCCTAAAGGAAATCAAACTTCCGTCTCACGCCTGCGACCATTATGTTTGCTGAGCTAAAATAGTGTTTGTAATGAATTTGAAGTGTCGAATCATTAATCTAAGTTCCAGCTTCGCTCGGCTTGTCACTTGCTGTCACCGTAGTTAGCTTGAGTAACTTTAATCTAATAAGTTTGCTGAGAAAATAGACCTTGCCCCAGTTTCTTGCAAATCTAAGTTTGTTCGTTTTTTCAAACACGTTTTAAATCGATCACGTATTCAGCTTTGGATACAAAGTTGATCCTCTAATTCCATTACTGGATTAAACTGGAAGTTGGTTCGTAGTTTCGTGTTGATGTTATCGCTCTGGTTTGTTGTTTTGTTTGTTGATAATTCCCTTAAAATTGCATGTGGCGATGAATGTACACTGGAGGTTGTATTAGCGCCATTATAGTGATTGATGCTGACTCAGCATTGCAAATGGATTCACATGTTGAAAAACCATCCATCCATAATCTATCATATCATATAGGTTGCCTCTGTTAATCCAAATTAAGGTCTAATTTACTAAATAATATTTCTATTAGCTCTACATTTCCTGCCAAACAGGCATTAGACTAGTCTAACTAATTGTACGGTATATCAAGTGTCAGTCTGACAGTAAGTGTGACATTTGTTCGCCGCGGCACCGCGACACCGCACGACGCGGCAGCGACGCCTCATTAGTACTGTAATGCATCCGATGTCGACATGTCATGCTGCTATTCGCATGTAGACCCCATATCAGTTTACATTTCCTAATAGCTCATTACGCAACTGTTGGTACATGCTGATATTTACTGAAAACAATACCTGTTTCAGACGTGCAGTTAATTTATAGAAAATAACAACAGAAGAACGAAAAGCCCTACTGTATTACTCTTTAGCGTTATTGTATTCGAGAATATCTTAATTTGTCATCTGGGAGCATTCGCTCTGCAGTGTCGATTAGGTTCAGTTCGCAGACTCCAACTCTCTAAATAGAATGGTTATTCTGACTGCACAGGTTCCAACCGTTTATTTTTATTAACACTCGACGCGACTTGAATACGTAGTTAAATTTTCATGAAAAGAGAGAACCTATTTACAGTTGGCACAAAGTCCCGGAGAGTTAAAGAAACCCGTGAGAGCTGTTCACTAATAAAGAGCTCTGCTGCGCCAGTGACTAATTTGCGCTTTGTTTCGTGTTAATAAAAATGAAGTACAGCTTATAGTTAAATAACATTTCAATGGACGGTTGTAGATTTCAAATTAAAGCAATCAAGCTGAACTAGAGTGACCTACCTACCGTAGGTGTCGTTCTATTGATGTTTAGGTTCTTAATTCCAATTAATATATAGATAGTTTACATTCTTTTCTTTCTGTTAATTTGTTTCAAGTTTCCAACGATCTGCTGCATAACAATTGGGTCATTATGACACTGCGGTAGGGCGGAGACAAAAACAGGAGTCGCCCGGAACCGAGCTCGCGTGCTGCCGCTGCTGGCTGTACGTCGCAGGAATTCTGCACTTAAGCCTGAATTCTTGTGTTAACGAGAATAAATACTTGCAGGTAACAGCCACATACTAAACTTTGTTAGAATGAAAACGATATTAAATGGTCAACCAACGGTTTTCTACGGCCAGCGACATTTTGGATTAATGTTTATAATTGATGTATTTCCGTAATTTACTTAACAGAAAAAGCTTTAAGTACTGACTATGTTAAAATCAGACTAAGACTTAACTAATAGAAAAGTAAAAGAGAATTAATTTTATTATAAACACACGCGTTGTTTGCGTTCTAATGAGTGTTTGATCACTCTCTCACACTCCACTTGATGTGGCATTATTTGATCAACCTGTTAAAGGCGATCACGACCCGTCGTCCAATCTCCGGACTGCACGGAATACGGACTAAACACCAATCAACTATCAACACTGAAGTGGGAACTTTAAATAGAAATAAATTTGCATCTAAAACGATGATGTGTTATTTAGAAACATTTCTAAATGATTGGCTGCAAAGAAAAAGACTTTTTTTCTGTCGTTTGTCCTTATTTATTTTATTTTTCTTGGAAAACATACAGTTTTATATAACTTTTTAGGTAATATCACATAATAAAAGCATAATAAAATTCATAAAAAATATGGCTACTAAAATTGTTATTAGTAGTTAACCACTTCTTATTTAATTTTACAATACATAACATAGGAAATGTTTATTCATTACAACCATTATAAGAAAGCATTAAATAACCATTCATAGAGACATCTGTATAAGATTGTCTATTCTAGTTCGTTCTTTGAGGAACGTTCCATATTACCATAATGTCAAGGCATATTTATAGATATTAATGATAACTACACACGTCACTGAGCGTGTACGCATATTCTGCATTCGAAACGCACAGTTCAAACATCGAACGTGAGTTTGCATAACTTAAGCCCTCACTGTCTGGCTGATACTCAGAATAGCTAGTTTCTCTAATAATAATATACTGAGACTATTCTCGGTACTGCGAATATGAATTGCAACAGTTTTGTCATAATTGTTATGTTAAAGTTTAACTACTTATGATTGTGACAATGGTTTACGACCTTTATTATATTTCCTAGTCCTAGTGTTGTATCTTAATAGAGTTTAATCGCTTTACAATGATTACATTCGTGACTGAGCAAGCGTGTATAGGCTTATAAATAAAGCGCCTGTTATATTTAATTAGAAACATCTAAAGTATTAAGTTATTTGAAATATAATTTAAAACGATCAGGTAGGTGCAAGTAATCTTTTATAATTTGGTTACTTTATTTACTTACGAAAAGTCTAAAAAGTATTGGCAGGGGTAATTTACGAACCAATATATACGTATAGATCTATATGACAGAGGTTGTTGAGTGACCCGTGAAATTGGTATTCGCTGGCGACCGCTATATATGCCCTCTACAACCACGTACCTACTGCTCCATTATAATGGAGTCTTTCAACCAACCTTCAAAATAGTTATACACACGAGAAACCTAATAAAGAACTTTACCCTACAAGACTTCGGTCAAATAACGTGCGGTAAAAACTCAATTGTAAACTGTATTTTCCAAAAAAATAATGGGTTAAACCTAATATAATGGTTATCAACTTGCAAATAAACTTTAACCTCAAAATTAATAGGTAAGTTTGGATCACCATTTAAAAACAGACTGATAACAAGTTGTTATTTACACGTGATAATTAAATTAACTTTGCTCAATCATTAGGGTAAAGTAACAAGTGAATTGTTTTAACGAGGTGCGTTATCTGAGCAACAACGGCTGGACGTGAGCAAGGTCAATATTGGTCCAGCAATCGTTGAACCTACCCGTGGGTACCTACACTTGGAACACAAATTAGAGTAGGTAAAGAGTTACGATTTAAAATATGTTAGTAAATTAGCCTCAAAACAAATATGTCAAAAATAAAGGAGAGTATTATAACAAAAATGGAAAACTATACATACAAATTTAGAGGCCCTAAGGTAACAGCCCATTCTGCGCTGGTAAATGTCTCAATAAAAAAATATATTCCTATTTACTATACGGGCAATTGGAAATAAGCTCAGTTTTTCTTCCGAAAAGATATGGACTATCGACTACCTTAAAGAAACCAAAATACCACCTGAAGTATCATAAGTGCATACATTATTTTGCAAACATTGTAACAATCACTCTAAATACCAACACTATCAAATAACAGCACAGTTAGGTCAACGAAATCTTAAACGCAGGTAAGCTTTGCAGTTGAACACATGTAGATCAGTGCAAAGTGCACGCGAGGTGTGCGCTCGCGCCGGTCCCAGCAACGCGCCAACCAGCACAGAACGAGGTATGCCGCCGCTCGCCCCGCCTCATATAACATACACTTTACGACCATAGCACGAAACTGACAACTGAAAACAACGTAAATAGGAACAGATATGAGTATAGTACTTGTTGAGTACTATTTCAGTAATAATACCTAATTACTTTTGTCGCAATTATTTTTTGCAGTGCAAGTTTTGTGTGTTATCTGATATCGTAGGTTATAACTTAAACAAATGTATACAGTATTTACTGCTATCTATATACTATTTTCTTGAAATAAGTATAGTAGTAATAATTCGACCTGTATTTTAGAACATTGTAAAATCCATTTACATACGACGCTTCCAGCAGTCATGAATTTCATATTTAATGGTTACTGGTTCAACTGAATCGGATATTATGGTAGTAAATTATCTGTAGGTATTGATGGACCAAACGGAAGCTATGAAAAGCAACTGTAAGCCATCGTAATGTTGGCAAGATTTGTGAGTACTTGCCAAATTAACATGTATTAATTATCTATATCTGTACTTTATGGTGAATTATGATATATCCAACATTTAATTTTAAAATAGACAACTAGTGACAAACCCGGTATATACAAAAGTCTGCATAGTATTTAATTACAACATGTTATGTAAAGATAAAAAAGACCTATATCACAACGATCAAGGCAACCGGGTCACTGGGGCGGCGCGGGCGCACAAAATTTAAAAATAAACCATTTTCCGGATGTGGGGAAAACCACGTCACCGGATCACTAAATTTACTTTACGATCATCATCAATTTCTTCAAACTACTTTTTAATTTACAGAGTATCATAACGCTAGAAATTTAAACTTCAGTCAACAAATCTTTGAATAGTAAGAAAACCGTTTAACTTTGTTAAAAAGCTAGTGACCGCCCGCGATTCCGAATGAGAAGTTTTCCCGCGGTAAAAAGTACCCTATATGCTATTCTGATGTATAAAGTTTTACTGTAAAGTTTCATCACAATCCGTCCAGTAGTTTTTACGTGAAAGAGTAACAAACATCCATACTTTTATATTAAATTATTATTCAAAAATGTGTTAGCTGATATCGCTTCTATTAAAAGTTGCAACGACCTTGTCGAGCTTGCTTGGTAGCTCAATACCTAGCCGCTAACCACACTTAGATGGGACAAGATTAAATATTTACAAGAAACATGCGATGTTGAAATGATTTCAAAAGATACCTATTGCAAATTCCTATCTTACCGCTCATAATTAATAACAATTAGGAAGCAATTTGTTAGTCAAAATAACTTTACCAATACAGTGTGTAGAATAACAATTTACTGTATTTGACCGAAAATAAGAGTAAGTTTTAATGCTGTTGATCATCGATCAAAATTTAAGTTTAAACCTCAATTGGCTCTCATCAAGAATCCCTCGTGATCTCCAGGACTGTTCTCGCATCGAGTGAGAGGCAATTGATCGCAAGATTAGATTACATCACGTTAGATTCCGTCAATTTAGTCGTGACAGTGAGATGGCCCGCTTCCTGCTTCTACGGAACCCGCTATTATGTCTTGTTAACGAGCTCTTCCAAAAAATACGGATCCTTTCAATAATTTTCTAGACTATCAATTTAGCTAAGCGCTTGTATTAAAAGTAATCACACAACGGACTAGGAAACTACCTTGTTATACCCAGACACGATCGAACCCAGGTCACTCTGCTTAACATTCCGTTACACATACATCTACGCTTCGAAGTAAAACATTTTTTGCGTGTAAGTAGCTGAACATGTTTATTTTGTAGGTAGGGTTAATATTTAACAATTTGGTTCAAGATCTGCCAATGATTGTACCCGTCGATTGAATGGTGCTCGTTGGATCTATGAAACTTATTGTCATGTAAGTGGGTACTGCAATCATACGCTATTGTTGTACCCTCGTGTACCCACTCCAACTCTATGTAGAGCTTTAATATTGGCAGTATGTTGCACTTTAACAACCAGTTTGGTACACAAGAAGGGTTCCAGAGCTGACTTACTATTTTACTATTATTAATCAATCTTAAACCTTATTTAAAATGAAAAAACAAACTTTTCAGAACTACTTCCAAAGAGGCCATTTAACTTGAATCGCAAAGCATTCAAACACAAAAAGCTTCTTAAAAATTCTCAGCTCGAAACTCTAAAAGTTGGTATAAAACTCGTAAAGTATTATCTCTGCGGCATTTACAAAACAATAGCTTGAAAGTAAAAGCTTGGAAAAGGTAAAAAAGTTTATTTGTTTTACGTCGCGTCACTTGTTCGTGCTAAGCTGTTATGGCCGACAGGTAGACAGATTACCGTATTATGAATATTCAAACAATTTCACGGACTTAAAACTCTGTGAAACATTAATATTAATTTGGCTTACAGTAGTAGTGGAACTTAGTCGTGTTAGGGGTTCTTAGTAATCGTTTTTTAAAGATGCTAATAACTTAATTCTTTACGCGAAGCTTAAGGCTTTATATATCGGTAGCGTTATTCACAAAGCCTTATAAGTAAATCACTGGAATTCCCCGATCGAAAGTGACACAACAGATCCATGTCGTTTGATACAATTTCGGGTATCAAATGTCTTCGATTAGGGTGTAATGTCGGGGAGTTAACCCCGTGAGTGACGAGGGGAGTAACGTGACCCGGGAAGCCACGACCGTCCGTGCCGGGCCAGCGGTTATCTTACTGCCCACCTGTTTCACTAACCAACCACTCGGTTACAAGACAATTCAATCATCAAAAGGAATTATGACTAATCTTTGATTTCAAAACCATAGCTAAAGTTAAATAAAAACAGTAGACTAGCCTATTAAAATATTATAGGTATTTTAAGGCCTGTGTAGATTTCCACAAAGCAACGCCTGATTTCATTAATTTTACCCGTTTCTAATATTTGCAATTATGTTTTATAGCAATACGTATATTTCAATGATTAATGTTTATTTATTAAATAGTAGGACGTCGCGCGGAGGGGTCGCGGGCCGACCACAGATAACCCCGCGATACACCGCGCCGGCAACCCCGGCCCCGGGAATAATTAGCGAAACCTATCTACTGTTAATTAATTTCGAGCTTCCAAGTACTCCCAACTCGCAGATTACAGAAATAAACAATTTCACCAGAAACTTCCAAACCCCTATTTAATTGGACCTACTTAACAGAGCAGTCAGGAATTTCAAGCCTAACTTTCTATTCGAGTCGACACATTGAAAGCTTCAGAAAAGCAGTCAAATAAATTAGAATTAAAGCTGTTTGCTGAGATTTCATAGCATTGTACTGAGGTATATGTAGAGCCTCCCTCATGAAACATTAATCAGCTGCGAGTAGCGACCGGGGAATCCTTGCCTTTATCCGCGAACCTTTTAACAATTTTCTCAGAATCTTTTTGTTATTTATCAAATCTGAAAAGAGTAATTAACTAGATAGCTTCGACTCTGAATTAACTTTGTTTTCTGCAGTAACGGGAAAGAATAAATAGCCACCCCATGAATAACAATAAGGCTTCCCCTCGACAGGAACCGCTAACAGCCGCGCTATTAGACGCAACTTCCGGTACAATTTAACCTTCTTTTATGCGGCATTTATTTTTCTTAATTACCTCTTACTCCCTTTAATACGTAACTTAGATGTATAGAATGCGGCAGATGTTATATTCAATGAAAAGAAACAGAAGTGCCACCCTTGTTGATAGTGATTCCTGGCATGTTGCTAACGATTGTCAAAACGTATAAACACAAAACGGTGTTAAATCAGAGGTACCTGCGCCTGGGCAGGTAGGCGGGCGGTACAATGGCATTCCACGCATCCAACATGAATCAAAATTCGGCGCAGCGATGACTAACTCTAACCCGCCTGATAAATTACAACTATAATCACTACATCTACAGCCGTTATTAAGGGATGATTTCATTAAGATACGCTCACGCGCAGGTGCGTCACCTGCTTCCCGCTGTTACTCATAATTCCCTCTGCTCTTCTGACAAACATCATGATTTGTGCTCAGCGTTAATTAGAAAAAAAGTTTTATTAATTTACGACGACAACCCGTAGGTTAACGAAATTGGAGTCCGTTAAACATGGGTATCCACAACATAATTTGTCTTTCTTTTTTGTGACACCCGGAAATTGGAAGATAGAGGTTAAATGTCAGTTAAAGTTGAGATCCGAGTAATTGAGTAAACAAGGCAAGCGGAGCGTAGAGGCCCGGAGTCGCGGGTGGAGGTGGTAAGTGTGGAGTCAAACATCATTAGCGGCGCACAGGCGTGTCGCGCGCGGCCGGGTACCGGAGGGCCGCGACTGGTTCCGTCCATTGCCAGCCTGCGACCTCCCGCCACGAGGGGAACAATGAAAGTGAGCGAGGGCAGGAATGCGGCGGGGCGCGGGCGCGGGCGGCGGTCCCGGTTCCCAGGCAGGAATGCCACCACGACCAACAAAGCCTGCCCGCGCCCGCCATTCACCCGCCTCCCCCGCCCCCCGCACGCAGCCCCGCAAACCCCTACACTCACACACGTCATTTTTCGTGACTTTCCCTAAGCGCCTTTTACCTTTGCGTTTATCGCTTATCGATATTCAAAAGTCGTTACGGTTTCTTGCGGATTTGCGACGAATGTTTCCCGATAATAAATTCTCGAGTAATCGTTTTATGAATACTGTCTTTGATCATGCGAGTGCATTTAATACATCGCTTTAAATGTAATGTATATGATGTGATTATAATAAATGTTATTGTTCCATTGATAGGCGGGCAAGGTTCGAGGTCGGGTGTTGTGTGTCCGTCAGCTGACTTCATACATTTACTTGGAACAGGAGTCTTTATGATGCAGATACTGTTCTATTGATAGTTTCCTATATGAATCGCTATCGTAGATTAGGAGTTACAAGCTTGATTGTCAAGGAAATAAGCGTGCACGCATGTCTGTAGAGTCTAATAGAAACATTGTGCTGATCCGTTTTAAAATATATGGACAGTGCTGATTGAAACCGTCGCTTGTTTTCTTAACGTAGTGTTTGGTAAGTGGTGTATGATCCAACGTTCGATTGATTGGTTGTCAGCTGATTGGCGACAGTGTAAGACACCGGAGCCGTCGACTCGTGCGCCGGTCACTCGACACCACACGCACACCACCACGTTGTCGTGTATGTAGGTAATAGGTCACTACTTAACAAACAACCTGCCGCTACAATTTACTATTTTTTTCTTCACACGTGTTGCAAAAATGCGCAAATGACAGGAAATAAAATATAAATGAAATAAACTTGTCCTTAAATATGAGTTTCAAGTTTGTCATTAGATATATTTGACTCAGAAATAATGTAGCCCTAATTCAGTATTTACAGATAAAACCGTGATTTAAAATTTTATGAGCTGTGAGTATTTAAGTTATTAAAACGTCTCAAAGCAAATTAAGGTAAACCAAAACAAAACGTGTAACATATTTAAATAATCAACAAGTTAATACTTAGATAAAAGTTAATTCATTGTCCCAATTTACATTAAGTTACGATTAAAGTTTATTGCGATTCCGTCTACAAATGGAAATGTAGGTAGTAACCTAATTAACTTAAATAAACGTAGGCATTTCATTCAAACGTAAGAACGATACTTAAATAGAACTAAGTAAGAATTTAATTAACGTAAAAAGCTTTCAAGTTGCGCAAAGAGTTGAACCTTTTTTTTTTTAAAGAAAGAAAATTTATTCATTTGTTAATTGGGAGTTGTTGAGTACCTCTGTAAGTTTTCCTTTTGATTTTAATTGTCGCAGTTTGAGAAGCAATTCAATTAATTATTGAATACGAGCAAATAATCTTGTTAAGTTATGTCGATACCGAGCGTAACTTATTTCAAAAAGCTATAAGATGATTAGCTCATCTCGGTTTACGGTAATGCCAAGTATATGTTTAGTGTAATCTAACGATGGACATGTTTACATAGACCCGCACCTGGTTCGCTGCCATCATCAGCTGACGCGTTGTGCCTCGCGAAGAAATCCTCATACTGAATGCAGGTGGTCGACGCTCCACGACTCCACCCGACCAGGCTCAACAACAACAAAATCACGCTACACTTCATTTTGCAACACAAAATTTAAACTGTCAACTTTTTTTTTTTTTTCGCACACACGAACTCGCGGTATTAAGAGCGCGAGCGGCCGCGTGCACCTCTGCCGGCGCGCGAGCAAGGACTGGCCAGTCGCGAGTAGCCAAACGCCCGCACACACAGCACAAGTTTAAATTAGGAACTGAAATAAAATTAATAGAGTGCCTACGAGCTTTTCAGCGCCCGCTGCGTTTCTTATTCAACGGTATTCGCCAGCTTTTGTTTGTTTTATTGGCCCTTTAATTGTGGCGAGACTGGTGCGCTTCTATGACTTTATGATTACGAGCGAAATAATAGTGATTCATAATGATGTCATTTGGTTTTGGTTTTCGGTTTAATTGTTGTTTGATGCATGGCAGGTCCCGCAGTATGTGGGGGGTGCGCGCGCCGGTATCGAGCGCCGCGCGAGGCCCGAGCTGTCAGAAACACCGGACGCTCGCTTCCACCAGCTCTCACACCCCAGAGCCTACACTCGACATTACCTAAACGTTTCAAGCATACAATTAATTACATTGTTTGCATTGCCTGTAACTGTTTATGGTTTTTCCAGTATTTATAACTTCAAAATTAACATATTAAATACTGCTAAAACTATAAGAAGGAAAACATATTAACCACATTACCTAATACTTAACATTTTTTATAAAATTCTCACATTTACACCAAACCGACACTGAAACCAATTCGTTACTACATAATTTAAGAGTCGGCTTCATCGAATTATCTTTTAAATTATCGGAGAAACTGTTAGAATTTGGTCATAATTCTTTGTTTAAATATGACTTTGGGTTTGCGGAGGTAGTTGGGGTTGCGTTGTTATGATGAATGCGCCGGAGTGGCATATTTGTAATTTATGTGCGAGCGCGCAGGTAGAGCGTTCATTGAGGCCGCGCGGAGCCGCCTGCGACGCTGCTTGCTGGGACCTTAGCTCGGGTGGGGTCGGGTGCAAACACTTATAGAACGCGGAATATTTATCAAAGTGTAGATGTTTGATAAATAGTCAAAATTTATGATAAATACAGATTATGTATTTCATCGAAGTACCTATCTAATCAGAACAAATACCTCATAATATAACTGTTTTTAGCTATGTTAAAGCTCCTACAATTAAAGCATATACAGGGTGTCCCAAAAGGTTACGTAGCTGGGAAGGGGGGTGGCAGGGGTGGTCACAAGGGTCACCAGAAAAATAATAAAAAAATTCCCCTCTGGATATTTCAATAAAAAAAATACATTTTTTAAAAAACTAAAAATTATACGCCTTGTTACCCTATTTTGCTTACTGTACCTACAGATATTGCTGAATTTGAAAAAAAAAACCTGTTATGTAATCATCAATAACCCTTTATCAAATTGAAATAAAAAAAACTATACATATCTAACCAAGTTTTAAAGAAAATTAAGTTCTTGTCCAGACAAGGACTTAGTAATTACGATTTCACTCAACTTCCTGCAAGCGTACTCAAAAAAAAACGTACTACGCAACTCCGGCGAGTAACTTAAAAAAATAGGTAATTTTATTGCAATTCCAAAATGGTATAACACTTATTTGAAAAATTCATACTAGGACAATTAAAAATATTTTTCGGGAACAATACTCCTGCAAAAATAAAAATATCAAAAAACAATAGTCTCAAATTCGTACGCAAATACATTTTTAAATGTCTATTCTGTTGCTTTGATGTTACTGCCCGGTATAATTCTCAAGATTGGAGTACAAACATACTTCAAACATTCAAGTACAGTCTAGGCTAGATCAACGCGTAAGTTGTAAAAATATGGAGCTTGATCTGCGCATCATTTGTGCGTACCACCGTGCGTGTCACGCGGATTTTTGCCGCGCACAACGCAGATGTGGAATGAACTTCCTGCAGCGGTATTCCTGGCTACCTACAGCATGGGGCTCTTCAAGTCGAGAGTGTATTCCCACCTTAAAGGTCAGCAACACACCCCCAACACCCACAGTGTTGCGGGTAGTTATGGGCGGCGGTGATCACTTACCATCAGGTGCCTCGCATGCTCGTTTGCTCGTTTAATAAAAAATAAAAAAGTTTATGAATAACCCATCAAGGACTTAGTTGACTTGGGTTCATTTATGATGCTCATTTTTAAAACGACGCAGGGCATGTATTTATGTTGGTGGTAGACATTTTGAGCATTTTATTAAAATAATAAATTATAATTTTGTTTTCTTTCGAGTTTCATTTAAAATCGCAACTGTAATGTCGAGTAAGCTGTGGCCGTTTTGTAACTAACTAACCAAACTTTTTTGTATGGAAATAGGATTTATTTTTATTTGTTATCCCAGCTTACCTAGTCTTAGACTGTACCTACAGGGTAATAGATGTCTATGGCCTATACTGAAATTATGATGAATATTACCAACACTATTTTAGGGATGAGCTGAAAGTATTAGTTAATAAGCCACTTTTAGGTAAGAGACCAGTTAGATAAGCTAATCAAATCTATCAACCTTTGCTTTTGTACACACCAGACAAGGTGAAGCTTGATCCTTTACCTACATCTTTCGTTTACTTGAGTAAATGCAGTGAAGATTATTTTCCCTGGAATATGGAAAAACTTAATCTAGCCTTATTCGAATGTTTGAGGTATGTCTGTACTCAAATCTTGAGAATTATACCGGGCAGTAACATCAAAGCAACAGAACAGACATTTAAAAATGTATTTGCGTACGAATTTGAGACTATTGTTTTTTGATATTTTATTTTTGCAGTAGTATTGTTCCCGAAAAATATTTTTAAATGTCCTAGTATGAATTTTTCAAATAAGTGTTATACCATTTTGGAATTGCAATAAAATTACCTATTTTTTTAACTTACTCGCCGGAGATGCGTAGTACGTTTTTTTTTCAGTATGCTTGGAGGAAGTTGAGTGAAGTCGTAATTACTAAGTCCTTGACTGGACAAGAACTTAATTTTCTTTAAAACTTGATTAGATATGTATAGTTTTTTTAATTTCAATTTGATAAAGGGTTATTGACGATTACATAACATGTTTTTTTTTTCAAATACAGCAATATCTGTAGGTACAGTAAGCAAAATAGGGTAACAAGGTGTAAAATTTTTAGATTTTTAAAAAATGTTTTTTTTTTATTGAAATATCCAGAGGGGAATTTTTTTATTATTTTTCTGGTGACCCTTGTGACCATCCCTACCACCCCCCTTCCCAGCTACGTAACCTTTTGGGACACGCTGTATATAAAATGAAGAGTACCTAATAAAGTGTTTAATGTAAATTATTAAAATCGCTTGTCACTTGTAAGTTAGAAGCGTCACGTACAACAATGGCCGCTTGCACCGGTCATGAATGCTGCTCCTATAATAAAGGGAACGTCTCATTTATTATTGACAAATATTTCGCATGAAAAAAATCTCAAGGAGTCCATCGGAAGGCGCCAGTTCTATTTTATTGTATTTATACACAAAGGCGGTTGTTTTGAAACGAATTCTGTAAAGGACAGGAAATTATATCAATGCTTTATGTCAGCCATTTAATAAATTCTAGCGTATTGGGGCGGCATTTTTGCGCGCGTTTATGTCTTTTGTATGGAGGATGCGTGTGCGCAACGAACGTGGTTTTTACATTTTGCCTGCGGACGATTTTGGGTGGCGAGCGGGTTAACATCATTGTAGTCTGTTAGTAAGCCAGTTATTATAATTTTATGTTTTGTATACTGTTAACTAAACTTTCAAATTATTGATGACCTCTGTGGTATGTATATCCTCTGTTAAGCAAAAGACTTCGGTTCTATTGGTAGGTCGAAAAAAATTTTGATCAAAAATAGATTCAAAATTCCCTATTTTACATGATAGTGCTTAGTTATTACGTAACAGGTTATTGTAGTGGAGAGATTTATTAATTGTACTTTTTCCTCTACCGACTACTTCATTGAGTTATCTTAATTGTTACTTTTTCACAGTTATACACCCTGCAGACGCGTGTTTTATCTTGTCGTCACAAGTCGGCCGATTAGCAAGCCCCAAGGCGGTTACAAAAACAAGGGAAAAAACAACCGTTCACAATGCGAGGTGATGCCGTGAACAATTCAGAACAAACCGTACCTCTGAGTCATCTCATACACTTTTATTTTACAAAAATACGTCGTCTTTGAATGCGAGATGAATATTTTAAGCTCATAATAGTCCGACAGGGTCCATCGTGGGAGCTCATTCCATAAAGAGTCGAACAACGTCTTAAAAAAACTCACATTTTCCAACCTCTTTTTATATCTCTTGTTCTACATTTCAATACAAACTGATCTGACGCCATTGATTCAATTCACTCAGAAAATATTATCCCTTTAGATACCGACAAAGCAATACTTTTACCTGATTCTCAAAATCATCGTGAATATGTGAAAACGAATAAATAACGATCATTAATCACTTTGAAAGCTGTATTGATCCCAATGAATTAATAATTTAATTAATATTTGCTAAATACAAACCAGCGAACTGAAATGTTTGCTCAATTTCAGATTTACGTGACCATGACTTAATTAATTGAGAACACCAAAAATACATACAATTAATTTAACAATTAAAAACAGAATCATTATTACTCTGTACATAAACATTTAGGTATAGTTGCAATATATAAAAGAATGTTAAATATATTGAATTATTCTCTCTTCACAGTTTTAGTCACTTTATTACCTATATAAAAAATATATTTTTGTTATCTTAACCTCAAAGCGTGCTACACCATAGTCGGCTAGCTGTCTACACGCACCGCAACCGCCACCTCAAAGTAGTGATAATGTAACGGATTGGCCAAATATTAGTCACCAGCTCTCATTTCCTGATTGATATCCCACGCTGATGCGACGCTCCGTCAGTGTCGCGGCGAGGGGATACCTCGAGCAAGTTTTATAGCGTCATCCATCACCAGGTGTCCTGCGTACTGACGGAGGGGAGGGTAATGCACTGTCTTTGAAATCAGGAGTAAAGACGCACTTGACAATAGATTTGTTGGTTAAAATACAAAGTATGTATATCAAAATTCTACTGACTTGATATTGATACCTTATGGTTATAAATAACAATCAAACATAATTCAAACCTTATCCTAGTTTACTTTTAACATACAATTCAGTTTAGATAGATCATCTTAATCCAATAGTGACATTCCTAACCCCGGTATAATTATAATTTCATGGAGGTAAGTAACTCGAAGATGCACCGTGTGATAACAGATCAGGCGGCGCTACTAATTCAGGCTTAGCTGCTCTCTCTGTCCTTGTTGTTTACTTTGTAAATAACAGAGACGGTTGCATGGATTGAAATCATTGAGAATGAGATGTAGTATTGTCGGTGAGATGAGTCACGCGAGTGGAATGCGGTGGTGAGAAATGCAGCCTCCCTAAGGAACGGCGCTCTCGTGTGCGTAATCTTTATATTAATTATAGCAAGGTGCTATTGGCTCGTTAAAATACCTGAGTGGATATAAATCAATGTACTAACAATAGTGCAGAACCTTGGTAGTTAGTTCTAAGATGTTAACTAGATTTACGCGATGCCATAAAGTTTTTAGCACTCTCCTTTTAGATGTTGTTATCTACTTAGGTTTTTAATAGTAAAGTACGTATATTTTTTAGCACCTAATATTCAGCGATGTAATAAGTAAATATAAGGCCAATATTTATGTCTCACAAGACAAATAAATCTTTTTTATATTATATTTAAAACGAATAGTTTTGATTTCTATGAAAAAAGATGGCAATAATTGATTTGCTAACTAATTCAATGAAACATTGAAGTATAAAATCGATTCATGAATGAATATTTTATTATTTTAGGCCCATGTTTGCATTCAACATGTTACCTACATCAAAGAAGAATCTGATTCATTCAACATCTTTCTAAATGTACAGTTTCTATTTACGCTACGCCTTTTCCTAAAATCCTGATGGACTTAAATCGATTGCGGTCGGGATAGGTGTCGATACGATCTGTGATCGACGACGTACATCCAATGATACGATCATTCGGAATTATGCGGGATTTAAAGGACCAGTCCCAGATGTATTAAAGTAGTTTAACTAAGGACAACAAAGCTTGGGATTAGGACCGTATTGAACAAATAAACTTTTTATTTACTGTTAGGTAGGTTAAAAAACATTATTTTATAATTGTCTGTATAATCTATCACTAAGAATTGCAAAGTAAAAGCAAAGTTGCATATTTATAAGCATAGGTAAGCTTTACAAAGTTTTTTTTTCTAAACATATGAAAAATAACATTGAATGACACGATTTATGCAAGCTGTTATTTGGTTCATACTGCTTCCTTTGAATTATAATGATGTATATCCTACTAATATTCTAAACGTGAAAGTTTGTGAGTATGGATGTATGGATGGATGTTTGTTACTCTTTCACGTAAAAACTACTGGACGGATTTTGATGAAACTTTAAAGTAATATAAGTTGTACATCAGAATAACACATAGGGTACTTTTTACCGCGGGAAAGTTTTCATTCCCACGGGAAACCGATTTCCACGCGAACGGAGTCGCGGGCGGCCACTAGTAGTTTATGTTTCCGTTTTTTTAGTGTGTTTTTCATACAATTTATAAATATTATATTCTCAGATGTATCAGCATATCGTATTAAAATTAAAGTGCGGGATTTATGATAGACCGTCTGTGCTGGTAAACTGCAAGATTGAAATTATGCAGAACATCAAGCGAATGAAGACATCCTGCTTTTCAATTTCAAATTCGATGAAACTACATATTATTAAAACATTATCATCATTAGGTACATCGTATAAATCCAAGTCGCTAATTGTGTCTGTTTGAATGATTGTTACAGGTTTTGATGCGGTTTTTGATATCTTTTAGGGAATTTATTCATTTAAAATTGTAATTAAAAAACATTTTTTTTAGTGAGCCTAAATTTCATATTTCCTGAGCAAGTCAGCCAAAATTGCACCGTTGAGAAGCATGGCCGAGTCACTAGTTGAATTATAAAAAGTCCAAATTGTCGCAAAAAATTTGGGAATACAATTTCACGCATATGTTCAACATCCCATTTTAGTATTCATACTTACGTTCACAGGTACCCACACACACCTTTATTTACTTCTGAAAAGGTGTAACGTCCTCCATGTATATTATGAACCCATTTCAAGCAACACTCGAAGACACCTATTTCACGACAAAGAACTTCCGTTTCCTGTAACTGAAGGCGATACAAATGCAGGCTTGTATTTACATTTAAAAATATTAGGGTACGTGTACAATAAACAGAACGTGTATTGTGCTCATATTATTATTTTGTACAATTTTTTTTAATCTCAACTACATAGGGGACACTGAAAATCTTAAATGTAGCACCACCTTGCTACGTACTCGTATACATTTTTAGATTATTTATTACTAGGTCGCCAGTAGCAGACCCAATATTATAACTACTGAAAACAGAGCCAATATTACAACTACTGAAAATGTTCAAGATGTAGGTATATGTTTCTCATAATTTTAATAAAAATATTCGAAAGAAATATTTATGATACGTAGCAATTTTGTAAATCCTTTCAGCAAATTTTCAGCTACGGCAGGTGGCGGGACAACTTTTCTCAGTAGCTACTCATTAATCAAAGCTTACCTTATGTATGTATGTAGGTACTGAACAAGAAAGTATATTCGTTATATATGTATTATTAACTTTTATCCGCGCAGCTTCGCACGAGTTTAATTCGGAGTAAAACTTCATTCCCTATACTATGTAATTATACATGTAAACCTTCCCCTTGAATCGATCTATCTTTTTAAAAAAAACCGCATTAAAATCTGTTGCGTAGTTTTAAAGATTTAATAGGAACGGAGAAAGCGACTTCGTTTTATACTATGTAGTGATTGTTACAAATTAGTATAAATCTCAACGTAGAAAACTAGTAAGTAGTGATAGCAGTAAAAAATTGCAGTAGGTATAACTATGATTTATATTTATGTGCTAAAACATCAAAACAGAAAAGGATTTTAAAAAATAATATACGTATGTTGCGTTGCCTTACAGTGTATAGTTGTCAGGGTATATCACACTAATGACCCGGAGGAAAAGTAGAAGTTAACATTAAAGTCAAAGAAAACATATTTTAGACGACGACACTCGAAAAAATGTGTGTCAGTGTAATCATAAATATTTCTTTTTATTTTATTTGTTCTTACGCTTTATATGCCGATCAGCACATTAGCTTTGCAGCCTTATCGAGCGCAAAGAGCCATGTGCAAAGATCAGTAATACTTTCTTTATACACGGAATTATATATAATTTATGAAGTTAAAGGTACCGCACATAAATTCCTAATCGCGGCACCTAATGTAAGTTAGATTCACACCCTCCTTACTGAGAGAAAACGTCGGCCCGACCTCAAGCACCCAATTTATCACGCGGCATTCAGTCCTTACCTCTTGTTGAATTATAAATGAATACAAGTCCACTTATTCTGTGTACCCTGCGAGCTTTGCGCCTCAAAAAGGTAATCTCAGCCTCAATCTACGTAACAGACAGGGGACCAGCCTCCCACTCCGACCTCTAGATTGGAAGATGGCGGATTTTATTTGCTAACACCCTTTATAGGATTCTGTATTATCATTTATATTTAGGGGCATTACTTTAGTATTAAAAAAACATAATTACAACTGTTTTTTTAGCTATGGAGTTTAACATTAAAGCTCTTTTAGATTATTTGTTTATTTTATTTTCTGGATGAAAAGTGGATCAATTAAATTCAATTTACAACCGCAGTTTATACACGAGTTTGGATTTGAACGAAGACTAAATATGTATTTTATTTTTGGGAAGTGAGTATTAGATATTGGAGGTTTTTCACAAATCGATGATATCTAGTAAGTAGGTATTAGCACCCATGACATAATATTTTATTAGAATGTAGGTATTAACTACGTGTAGGTACTAGCAAACTCTTATATTTACGCTGGTTTAAGTAGTTTAATAGTATCGAAATTAAAAAAAAATACATGCAAAGAATGTAGGCAACAAGCACTTACTAACAGCAAACTTTTCTAAAACAGAGATTGCACCCTGTCGTCCGCACTTCACCCCTGAACTTTAACAAACTAGCCTTTCGAGCCGCGCAGCCGAGACTCTAGCCAAAGTGCGCTCTAATGAAAAGAAATACGAAATACAACCTGCCTTAGCACATGCCAGCCTTCGTTAGCTAAGTATCTACCCAACTTCGAAAGAAAATTACCAAAGAAACAAGATTATATTTGTTCCCTTTGTTCTTAAGACTCAGAAAAAATTACTAGAAGTCTCATACGTACGCAATTCAGACAAAGTTCGTAGTAGGTATTTATTTTGCTATTCCAAGTTTTGAAACTTCAAGAAAGCGTGAAGGTAATCCGTGAGGGACTCGTGACCTGATTTTGGTATGTATGAAAAAGTTTTCCTCCTTGTTGAATGACAACCCCATATATAAAGGTATAAAAAGTTATTTTTTTTTCCGCTAGACGGTTTGAGTATTATACGTTTTATCGCAATTGCAAACTGTACGACGTAACTGGATAAAAAGCATATTATTTAAATTGAGTATCATTTCATCCACACGGCGTAGTCAGGATATTGTAAATAGGCAAACTAATCAAAAACATATGCAAAATTATATTTCTATATTATTTATTTACATTTAACATAAACTAATAATCTAAATAATAAACCTAGGCAACATGATACTCGCAGTCTTAAATAAAATAATACAAACTAGTAAATTCCGTATTCCATCTGTGCATCTAAGTGCTCGTTTTCGGGAACTATATCAATTTCTATTGGTTCCGACTTCAGTTTGGCTTTAGGATCTACGGAGAAGAAGCGGAATAACTTGGACAAGTTGATGATGGAGTACGCAGAGTGTGCCAGCTGGTCCTCGACCATCTCTTTCAAAGTCTGGAACGCAGACGCAATGTTAGCATGCACTTTATTTTTGCCCGCGTTTTTGCTCAAGTCGAAGAGGAAGTGGAAAAAGTTGATTTGGAGGTAGAGATCTTTCTCGGTGTAGTCTCTGAACATGACGCCTTTCTCGCAGAGTCTGCAGAGCGGGTAGCCGCCGGCGAAGGTCTGCGGCAGCCTGGTGGAGCGGTGGCCGCACGCCGGGTCCTCGCACGACAGCCAGCCCGCGTAATACAGCGCCGTGTACTCGCGGATCTGCAGGCTCAACTGGTTCTGAATATTCGCCAGATAATCCGCGGGAACTGCCAAACATTTCTCGTTTTGACAACGCTCCAAAAACGTCACGCTCTCCTTGTCTAGCTTCGTGAACGTCTCTCGAACCCTGTTTTCTGTCTTGCAGCTCTCGAGTGGACATGTGAACACGAACTCCTTGCAGTGTCTGTACTTCGTTTGTTCGTTTTCGAACTCGTAAGTTTCCGTGTTGGTGGATTCCTTCTTCATCATTTGTTTGTACCCGGATGGATCCAGGCCGAGGCAGTCCGCGACTCGAGCGGGGTCCATTCCCTCGATCGGTTCGCAGATTCTGGATATAACCGGATGTAATTGATGCGCTAAGTAGTATCTGTAGTCAACTTTTAAGTGTTCGCCGTTTTTCAATTCCTCAATGTGATACGCTCTCTGTGTTGCCGAGTTAGCGGTGCCGTCTTCGCATATTATGTAGGGAACTATATCACCCTTTTTGAACCTTCTGCTATTTTTATTATTAAGTCTCATGGCAACCTGTACATGAGGTTGTAGATTTTTGTCTGCATATTCACTTGGGTTCTTGGTGAGCTGTTTGGTTATTGTCAACATTGAGAGTGGCATTTTGTTACTGGTCAAGTCCTCCTTCAGTTTGTTAAGATGGTTTTGTATGCTTTCTATACGTTCATCGGCCGATTGTTCGGATAGAATCTGAGTTAAGATGAACTTGCCCGCTTCAGCAGCAAGCTGGGACCAATCTCGACGAACGATGTCCAAACCTTTATGTTCTTGGCTGAACATGAATTCGCCGTTCTTGTTCCTGCTAATTAGAACCGCTGCGTACTTCTTCTTTTTAAGTAATAGCAAATAGCGGAACACTCCATCAATATCAAGTTCTATTTGGCGGTATTTTTTATTGATCTCGCGCTTTAGATCGTTGCCAATTTTGAATACGCTATCGTAATCTAGGCAATTTGTATTGATCATCAAACTGTCGGTGTCACCGTACACAACTTCGTAGTTGAGTTTTTGTACGATATCTTTAGTATCCATCAGGATTTCACGACCTTTCATAGTTACAAGAGCGGCGAGTGGTTTTGCGTAAAACCTCGAATGCGTGAATCCAAGACAACCATACATAGAGTTAGCCGTTAACTTGAGCGCCGTCTGTCTAATATTATATTGCATGTACTGCTCTGGCGAGAGATCCGGATTTTTCATTAGCTTTTTGACTTCTCTTCTGCTCTCCACCAGTTTTCTAATTTGGGTTGGGAGTACCCCAAAATCTTTCTTAGGCTCAGGTAAAACTAAGTTGGCTACATCATCGTCGGATGCCGAAGCGTTTTTCCTTTTAATAGTTGTGAAGCAAATATTGTATTCTTGAATGATGCTAGGATATAGAGAATTGAAATCCATGAGTAGAATAAGTTTGTCATAGAATCCCTTTTTAGGTTCTAAAACGAGTCCTCCAGAGTAGGCGGCTTTCTTTTTCGCCTGTTTCTTTGAAGGGGCAGTTTCATCTTGTTCCTCGTTGTCCGGGTCTCCGGTAGAGGCCACTTTCTTACCATATTGTTTATCGGGCACGATATAATTCTTCTCCGAGA
Source organism: Emmelina monodactyla (assembly GCA_916618145.1). NCBI lineage: Eukaryota > Metazoa > Arthropoda > Insecta > Lepidoptera > Pterophoridae > Emmelina > Emmelina monodactyla. The sequence continues at coordinate 3,381,714 of OU745304.1, read as the reverse complement.
ACGCGTGCAGTAATAGAAACTCGTTTCGTTCGGATCGCCCGCCCATTAGAGTTCTGGACATGACGTTGCCGGCAATTTGCGTAATTTGTAACGCGAGGGGAATCACGTTTAGTTCGCACATCATTTTTAAAATATACGACGCGTCCTGCATCGTAAGTGAGACCAGCTCGAGCAGGTCTCTGCTAGTTTCGTAGTATCGCGGTAAATCTTCGAGAGCGATATCTACGCGATCGCCTTCTTTCATCTTTAAGACATTAACGCACAGCGTGTCTAGATCGAAGCTTCTAGCTCGAATCAATTCCATGGCGGACAGCTTTATATCACACACAAGTCTACCTAAAAACGCGTCTTTAGACGCATATTTCTTTTGGGGAGCTACCGATCTCTTTAACCGTCCTAACCGCGACCAATTTGGGATATTCAAGTCTAAAACGTTTCCTATGAGTAGATCTTGCTGGAATCCTTGCAGATCATGACCGACTACTAGGTCCGGGTCCAGCTTCCAGAACTGAACCATGAAGTAATTTAGGAGTTCTCTTTCGGTGTCGCATTTTGTAAGTTTAGTTGCAGTGTACTGCGGCAGGGCTTGTTTTAGGTCCAGCGGCCAAATCTCGTTGCATTTTGTCATCACTGGAAAGAATGGCATGTTCTTTAAAATGATAACTACTTAAAGAGTTGGTGACACTAAAGATATGTAACTTACCACAGAAATGACTCTGGAAGGGCGGGTTCGGCGGCGGCTTGTGAATGTTGTAGCTGGAGTGAGACAAGCAGCTCAACATTAGTATTTTGGTTTTCCTAGTTTTGGCGTCGGTAGTTGTTCTCATATTCAGCTGAAAATATGCAATAGATTAATTTCATCTTTAAATAAATAAAATCCTCTCATATTAAATTACAACTTTTGTTCTTTGTGGTAAATTGATTGATTGTTAATCTTAACTGAACAAATTTTAATGAAATCTTGTACATAAACACACTATATACCCCAAAAACCTCTTCTTTTTCACTGGAAAACTAATTTACCCACTAGGACGTAAGCTAGTTCTATCACTAAACTTACTGTTGCAACCACAATAGGCGGTGGCTCCAGGTCTTTGTCTCCCCTCATCACATTTACAAACTCCATTTTCTCACAGGTCGCCTCCAGTTTACACCACGACACCTTGGCTAGTACACTCTCAGGGTTCTTTATCTCCAGCCAGCAAGGACCTTTAACTTTCCTCTCGAGAAGGAATGTTTCTAACGAAGAAGTGTTGCATCCAAAGACGTGGGAGAATGTGTTGTACTTCTTATTGGCTGGCGGAGGAGGGAATGTTGCCTGTAAATATAAAATAACGCTACTAAACATAGATAATTTTGATGGTAAAGGTTTGATGTTATCACATTAATTAATTAATTAAGTGAATAAGATTGGGAGGGTTACAGATAGGGGAAGTGTATGATGATATTAAAATAAGTTTTGAGGGTTGGGTGTTTGATAAGGAAGTGTGTTTGAAAGTAGTTTCTTATTAGTGACTTATGTAATTTTTGGCAACTTGATCACAATGAAGTTTATGTGTAATTGAAAGTTAAAATAACACTTACAGAATATTTAACTTCTAAGTAGTCAGACTGTGCCGGAATGTCAGGCAGGTTGAAGGCGTAGTTCCTTGTAACCTTCCGTGACTTGAACTCTTTGAGGCCCAGGTCTGCTGCCACTGAAGAGTTGAACTCCTCATACACATCCATCATGGTTACCTCTTGATCAGTTGGCTCTTGAGTTACAGGATCCAATTTCTGAACAATAATAATTAATAAGAATTACTTGTACTTTTCATTCATAGTACATTATTTATTTAAACCTTTTTAAGCAGAAAAAGAATTACTTGTTGAATGTTTAGGTAAAACTTACATATTCTCGAGGTAACAGAAACAGTTGGCGGTTAACATTCTTCACAACAATGCAGCAGGATACACAGCCAGCCTTCTTGTTTGATGGCTTCACATATACCTTCCCAAACAAGTATACAATCCCCGGCTTCACATATCTATCCTCCCATGCATCTAGCCAGTAGAACTTCAGAATTTTCTCCCCATCTTCATTTGTTTCCACTGGCAACTGTCCATCAGTTTGGACAGAGGCAGCTGCTTGGTTGTCACCCATCTGCTGAGTCCAAGTGCTTGTAATAGCCTTTAACTCTTTAGGAGACTCTTGCTTGACTACAGGAGATACTTCAAAGTCTTCATTCATGAACTCATCAGCTACATCAGTGATAGTATTAGCTGTGGTAGGAGTTTCTGTCTTGACCTCAGCTAGTTTCCCATCATTGCTGAAGTCATCATCAAAGTCAATGTCTTGTGTGTGGAACTCTTCAATATTTTGAGTGGCGGTATCATCCAGCTCTTTTTTTATTTCTTTGTCTATTTTCCATTCGGTTTTTTTTGTGACTTTGTTAGGTTCTGATTTTGTTTCTTTGGGAATTATAGGCTCAGTTTTCTGAAATGAGTTTTTTATTTTTAGTAAGACAGAAAGAAAATAAAAATGTTAAATAAGTAATAAAAAAAACAATCAGTACTTTTAGTCCAAAAAAGAAAATTTATGCCACTTACAATTACATTTTGTGTAGTACTAGGCTTGCTAGGAATAGGCTTCTCATATGCTATTGATGTAGCTGGCTTTTTGGCTGCCTCTGATAAACCTTTGAAGTAGTTCTGTGCATCTCTCTTGCTAGAGGACACAATGTTAGTTTTATTTGTAACCAAGGCCTTTGGTTTTGCAGTTGCAGAGGAAGCATTACCATCCAAATCTGACATGATATCAGAAAGAATATTGTCCTCTGAGGTTTTTATGTCCTGTAATTAACATTTTTTTTTACATTGTAAGCTCCATAACAGTTTTATATTATCAGTTAAAGCTTACTTCTTTTTTCTTTGAAGGCATTGATCCCAAAAGGTTAAGGATATTCCCCTTCAGTGAGGGTTGAGGTGCCACTTTCGCCTTTCTTTTCTGTCCGCGACCCGTGGCCTTAGTAGTAGCTTCGTAGGAATCTTCGATTTCCTCATCAAATATTTCTCGACCATCCTCCACATAACCTGTACCATCTGTAAATATTACTCAGAATATCAATAACGACAAAGATGATGGTACGAATTAAAAACTCAATAAATTAGAACAAAATGTGATAAATATCTTACCATCTTCTATCCAGTTGTCTTCCTGTCGCTGTAGAACACGTTCGGAATATTCGTTTTCATCTATTGTGTCATACACATTCTCCACTTCATCTACATCATATTTGTTCTTGTCACCTTTCCCTTTTAACTGCTTTAATCTTTCCAAAGCAGATAATCGGCCCTTTTTATCGACTTTTTGGCGCTTAGCTCTTTGAGCAGCTGAAAGTATTTTTTGTTACTAAATAACGGTCGAATGATGGATGGGATATGTGATATAGGAAACGTACCTAAAGAGTCTGCCATGGTGTTCTTTGGTCTGTAACATAAAATTGGTGGTTTCAAAATAAATATACAATTTCAGAAATCAAGAGCCGAGACAACACATAAACAAAAATATTGGCGCGCACAATTTGACATTGACACCAAAACAAAGTTTTTGTTTGATTGATTGATTGACATTGCCAGAAACCATAGACTTACTTCATTTAATTGGCACATGTAGCAAAGACGACTTCTAGAAGACGATTTTCTTTCTTTCTAATTACGTGTAGAGAGAAGCCTGCAAATCGTTTTCATTTTAAAATAAAGCCTACCTTTGGTTCTTTGAAGATAGGAATTATATACAAATGAAAGTTTTTTCCATTAAATGTTTTCGTTTGGAAACATTAAAAATGGCTACGAGTGGCGTGCGGTGCGGCGCGGCGCCATTGGGTGAGTGACAGATGAAGTGAAGGAAGGGGGAAATCAAGCGTTGTTATTTTCGCTTCAATGTATTTAGCATTATTTTGAATTGCCTAGTAATTTACAGTTGCGTGGAGTTCAGTGCTATCTTGTTTTAAAATGTCTACCGATTTCTATATACGCTATTATGTTGGACATAAAGGAAAGTTTGGTCATGAATTTTTGGAATTTGAGTTTCGGCCTGATGGAAAGCTACGTTACGCCAATAATTCTAATTACAAGAATGATACAATGATTAGAAAAGAAGCCTACGTTCATCCGTGTGTCATGGAGGAACTGAAAAGAGTAATAGTAGACTCGGAAATCATGCACGAAGATGACCGGTTGTGGCCACAACCTGACCGTGTTGGTAGACAGGTAAGAAACAAATGATGAAATACACTCTTTTTACACGCTTTCCCAGAACAAGCTAGATGTTAAAATAATGGTCATCAGAGCATTAAATTATTCTTTCAGATTCTAACCTAGGATTACACCAACTCTTCATTGGTTTACTTTTATAAAACTTTGATTTTAACTTTCAGGAATTAGAAATCGTCATTGGTGATGAGCACATTTCGTTTACAACTTCTAAAACTGGATCTCTGTTGGATGTCAATCAATCTCGGGATCCCGAAGGAATGAGATGCTTCTATTACCTGGTGCAGGACTTGAAATGTTTAGTGTTTTCACTCATTGCTCTGCATTTTAAGATTAAGCCTATATAAGTTAGATAATAAGAGTATAATAAAGTTTGAGTAATATTTATAATCTTTGTTCTTAGTTCCTTAGAATAAGAAAACCCACTTTCTATACCAAATTTGACTAATTAAACAGCACATAATATTGCTTTTTGAGTAGAATGAATGTGCTATCATTTTTATTCTACGAAGTAAGTTTTGAATTTAACCGACTCCTTGCCACCATCATTTTTCGAGCCTTTCGTCCGTGGCCCCATACAAAATTCAATGACGCGCTAGTCGCGTCACGGGCCCTCCTAAATGATGACGCGACTAACGCGTCGTGGGCCACTGGTGATGTTATTACGCTATTTTAGGCTTTTTCAACTAAAAGAATACAAAGTGAGACCTGTTATTGTTTGTTATGTTTCATTTATTAGTTTATTGTATTTAAAAGTGTCGATCTACGTGTTTTATACGAGATAGAAGGTAAGTTATAGATTTCCACCATTGGTTGTCAACCTGTGGGAAGTATTTTATCGCAAATCAAAAATCTTCCGTTTTTACATCTAAACTATTCATTGGTGACCAAAACATAGTAATTATTTTTATAGATTTGCTTAGTTCGAATCCTGGCTTTAATAATAACACTTTTCAATAATTAGTAGGTAGGATAAACAGTTACCTGTAGGTAGGCACCCTATGGTTGACAACCACTGGCAATTTAATTTTTCAAAAAAAAATAGTGGCCCGTGATATTGGTGTTCCTAATGAGTTAATTTTTATATAAAATAAGATATTTTATTGATTAAATCAAATAAAAATTTGAATTGCAACTATTTTCTAATGACGCATCTCTCGCGTCATGGGCCTCCCTGAAGGTTTCTTCATGACGCGCTAGGGACAGGAGTCGGTTAACTGAAAAGTCCCTCACATTACAACATCAAAATTGTAAAAAAACTAATAAACTTAATGACAAGGAGTATTTTTTTTCATATCAGTTTTATTGTTTATCCTACATTATGGCTTCAATTTATAATGGGATGCAGTATAAAAACAACTAAAACTTGTTACTTAACATTTATTTCAGACAAAAATAACAATCAGGCACACTGGTTTTATTCTTAATTTCTAACATTCTTATTCAGCAATCATCAAACTTAAAAATACTGAGGTCACTTCTTACATGAAAGTAATCTTGGTTCTTACTTGATTAACCTGCCATACATTCAAGTTTTCGTATTCTTCAATACAGGCATCAACCTAGAAGAAGATAAAAAGTAATTAAATCAATGTAGAGAAAAAAATAGAATTACCAATGCAAAGAAATGTGGATTTACCTGATCAGGTTTGAATCCCTTGTCTACACATCTCTCAATGACGTCTGCAATTTTAACAGTGGTGTTACTTCCTGCTAAATCGCGGACAATCGCAAAGATGCGGTCAGTCGACGTTATTCCTCTGAAAAAAGTAAAATAGTATATTTAAAAATTGCTAGTCGAGTCGAGTCTTTCAAGCCAAACTGATAAGTACCTTTGAGTATTATCATCAGTAGGTTGTAGAGACTGCTTAGACATCTCTACAAGGCGTATTGCTTCCTGTACATCTTCTTTTTCCACCACGTCACACAACCTACAAAATTTAAGTCAGTATATTTAGAACATACAAACTACTTTACAAATAAAATGCATTGAAGTGTTTAGAGTAATGCCTACCACTCTAAACACTTCAATGCATGGAAACACCTGAATACCACATTTTATTGTAAAGTCAGAATTAATATACCTTAGCCTGGCGAGTGCAGTGGACAGTCGAAGTATCGCGAGCAGATTACGTGCTGATGTGAACGTGACGTCACGAGCATTGCGAGCCTCACGACGCAGCTCCACATATGATGCTGCAACAAAAATGAATTAAATATTTTTTGATTTAGAAGCACTTCATTTGTTTATCATTGGAATTTTAATAAAGACGACCACAGTTTGTTTTTCAAGTAAATTTTAGAGCATAAACATGAATTTTATCTAGTATACCAGTGTCTAAATCAGCGGTCGGCAACACGCGGCCCGCGGGCCGCATGCGGCTCGCCAAGGTCTTCAGTGCGGCCCACGAATGTTTAAAAAAAATATATTATATATAGTAAAATTTCACATGTTTATTAAATTTTAAAGAGATTTTTTTTGTAATTACAAGTGTGGCCCGCCTTTGGTCGATTTTTTCACCATGTGGCCCTTGCCTGCTAAAAGGTTGCCGACCGCTGGTCTAAATAAAAAGATAACTTACAAACGATATAAGAAGCAAGATGTTCCGGCACAGCGGGCTGCTTGCGCTTGGTGAGTGCTACGTATCGCCGCACGAGCTTCATGGGCAGCGCGCGGACGGAGGTCGGCGGCTGCGAGCAGTGCTGGTGCACGTACGCGATGTGCTTCGCCAGCTCCAAGTCTTTGTCGCTACGAACAATTAAAAAAACAATTTATTAAGTACTAGTGGCCGCCCGCGACTCCGTTCGCGTGGAAGTCGGTTCCCCGTGGGAATGAAAGGCTTTTCCACGGTATAAAGTACCCTATGTGTTATTCTGATGTACGAGTATAAACCTATATTACTGCAAAGTTTTATCCAAATCCGTCCAATAGTTTTGACGTGAAAGAGTAACAAACTACCATAAATCCATACATAATCACAAACTTTCACGTTAATTATATTATTAGGATTTTAAAAAATGACAATGCATTTTCCGCCGGTATCTGAATTAGGAATTTAAAAATTTGTCATGTATGTACACTATCACTAAGATATCCCACATAAGTTACTCGACATAACATTATTAATTCACAAATCGGCGGATAAACTTCCATTTTAAGAAAGTTCCTTTATAATCACTACAAAGTCGATTTCTCTGTCTGTGCCTATGTGTTTTTAACATATATAACATTGTATAGGGAAAGGGATTTTACTGCGAATTCAACGCGTGAGAAGCTGCGGGCAAAAGCTAGTATGTAATATGTTTAGCTATGTTCAATAAGCTGAGTCCACTGAATTATCTGCCGTAATAGTGAAGTACTGTATAAAAAATCCGAATTTAAAACACAACTTTGAAACGAAAGAGTAGACAAATATAATAAGACAGCTTCGAACTGCTTGCTATCGGGAGTTTCACGTGCTATTGTAAGTCAACTATAAAATATGGACATATGCTGTCGTGGGATATTTTTTATATAATTTTAAGGAGGACATTTCCGTCATACATGATTTTCGCGTAGCTTTAACCATTTAGGTTGCACACGCGACGGAGTGTTAAAACATGGAATAACTTCTCCAGTTTTCCCAACATTTCCCTGCACTGCTCTGCTCCTATTGATTGTAGCGTAATAAAAAGTATCCTACAACCGGCCCAGGAATATGAAGAATAATTGTACCAAGTTTGGTTAAAATCCGTCCAGTAGTTTTTTTTTCTATAACGGTCAAAAAGACAGACAGACAAAAAATTTACTGACTGCATTTTTGGCATCAGTATCGATCCCTAATCTCCCGATCCCTGACCTCTCTACAGATTTATTATAAGTATAGATTACTTCTTTTTCAGTAGGTTAAGTAAAGTAGAGTCACAAGGAAAGAGCAACGCAAAACAACTTTTTCCCAGCTTTTTGTGGCGCGGGCAACGCTGACAGGTTTTGCGCTAGATTACTCCTGATTATAAGGGCTCACTGATCAAGTTACATGTGTTTTTCCTCTATTAGAAGGTTACTTTCACTAACTTACCGGTTAGGCTTGTCCTGTATCAGCCACAGCAAGTCAAACCTAGACAGCAATGCTGCGGGTAGTTGTATATTTTGCTCGATGGTCCGCTTCGGGTTGTATCGCCCATAAGCGGGATTTGCAGCTGCCAGGATCGACACGCGAGCATTCAGGCATGTCATTATACCCGCCTAGAAATATTAAATAAAAATACATGTAGCTAGTTAAAACTGTATCATGAATATTTGTGAATGAAAGTTAGTTTCATACCTTAGCAATGCTGATGGTCTGCTGCTCCATAACTTCGTGAATAGCGGTGCGGTCTGCTTCCGCCATCTTGTCAAACTCGTCGATGCAGCACACGCCTTGGTCCGCGAGAACTAAGGCTCCACCTTCTAACATCATCTCACCGGTAAATGGGTCCTACAAGGAACATACCAACGGTGACTTAGAGTAACTTTTATTTTCGAGTTTGACGTAAAAATAATATTGACTAGGTTTAGTCTTAGTTTATCTTTTAGCAGATAATAAAAATCCTGTAATTCCTGTGTGAATATAGGTTAAATCTATTAGAATATTTTATACTAAGTTATATATAACTCACCATTTATTTTGTACCAAAACCTTCAGCCTCGCATAAAATCATGTTTTACATCGGTACGCAGAATTTTTCGCAGCAAAAAGTACCCTGTACGTTATTTCATATCAAACTCTTTCCAACCAAATTTCACCCAAACACGTCCAGCCATTGAACACCAACAACAAACTTTTCCCTTCACAACCCTTCCCAGACTATCATCAGCAGTATCAATTACTCTTAAAAATAAACTTTCCTTACCCATCAGCACAATGCATTACCTTCAAAACAGCAGCAGTAAGCCCGACCCCGGAGGACCCTCGCCCTGTAGTGTACTGGGACCGCGGCGCGAGCCGGTCGATGTAGTTCAGCAGCTGCGACTTGGCCACGCCGGGGTCGCCCATGAGGCAGAGGTTTATAGCGCCACGGATCTTCATGCCGTTCGGACGCCTGGCAGAAACGAACAGTTAAAGTAAAAGACAATCGAATCGAAACTAACTAAATGGAAACTTAACAAGACTAGAGTCAAATTTAATATAGTCCTTTGTCATCATAAGTTTTCCATAAAAGCATCTATTTATGGTTCTATGTATTTGTGCAGAAAAGCTAGATCCAAATGAACATTACAAAATCCTTATTCAATGGCCACAATGCGCTCGTCTAGTGGCCGCAAATTGCCTAAGAGGCCACACGCTAGTCTATCTAACAGCATATACATAAAACGAACGAAAATATAAAGCGGTTATTTATATTGAAGTCTTACAAAACGTAGCGTCCTGGGCTTACGCCTTCATATTCCAATACTACTCACGTGTAGTTGCATCCAAATAATTTACTTCAAAATGAGCTAGTAAGGAAGCACCCTCGCTTAATTACCTATCAACTCCTCCAACCAACAACAGCAGCAGTGCTTTCTTCACATCTTCATGACCGTAGATCTCCGGCGCCAAGCTCTTCGCTAGTTTCGAGTAGAGATCTTCATCAGCCAGCTCAGCTAGCTCTTCTTCGGTCAGGGCTTCTGTGACGTCATCGTCGCATTGGTTCAGGCATGTCACAGTCTGATTAACAAAGCGATTGCCTATGTAGGTCAGTTAGCCTTTAAATCAGTGTATTAGGCGGCGTTGGAAACAAAAAGACTAAGATTATGATGGTGATGCCATTCCATGCAAATGTTTTAAATCAATAATTGATTAACTATCTAAATAAGAGAGCCAACAGAAGAGAAATATAACTCTGATCAAAAAAACAACACAAAGTAATCAGAAATAGCAGTTGTTGATAGCCCACATGACCAAGCTATCACAGCAAAACCTACAAACAATCATCATAAAACTCATCCAACTTACATGAGCCTCCAGATAGGTATCGGACAGCAGCCCCTGCAGCAGCTGCCTGAACCCGGCCTGCACGAGCGGCAGGAACACGCCGCTCACCGCCACGTGGTCGCCGGGCTGCGCGCGCCGCGTGGCCTCCCCGCGGCAGTACACGGACAGCTGGCGCGGGATGTGCCCCACCGGGACTTGGTCTGACTGTACATTTGTAAACAATACGGGTGAAGTAACCACCAGGGAGTTGTGCTATTAAGAATAGCTAAAATAGCTTAACTACTAAATGATATCCTACTTTGTGTTAAAAATATGTGGGTCATAGCTACCCAGCTGGGCATGAAAAATCATTGAACCACATAAACATTGTCTTTGTCAGAAGTAGTTTATAGCAAAAATATTTCAACAACACTAAAATTAAAGTGAAAATATAGTGCCTTACTGCAACTAAAGATTGGCAGTTGATTTATCAAACTTCATGGGAAAAGCAATACTCAATGATTGTTAACATACATGTTCCTGTATTTTCAATTCCTGGAACTTCTGGAAGCGGGACCCTCTAGTCTGCAGGTGCAATTGTCCAGCTGTCTTGTTGATTCTACACTCATCAGCCATACACGAGGGAGGTGGTGTGAATTGAAGGCCTCTTACAGGCTGGTATGTTTCAGCACCACAGGCACTACAGGAATAAGTGGCCACAACGAGCAGTGGCTTAACATCTGTGCTTCTTGTGACAATACCTACAGAAAAGGAGAATAATTTTAATTATATATTTGTTACCGGCAATGTGTATAGTCCGGCATTCTATACAATACCTAGGTAATGTATAGAATACCTAAAACATGCCGGTAATGTATGAAATATCATTTATTTTATACTTTGCCTAGGTATTCTATACAATACCAAATGCGCGCCCGGTATGTAATGCAGGTAAGATTAAAATGAAAAACGTCAAAGAGGAACTTTATTATGGTCTATATTGCACTTTTATAAGTTTTTTTCTTTTTTTTTTCAACTACCGATTAGTGTTCATAACAATCACTGTTATGAATTTTTCTGGTTCTTTTTTCTTTATTTATTTTTGTCCTACTAACGGAATTCATAATAGTCAGTTGCCATAACTTTTTAATTCATAGTATCATTACTAAGGATTTTTTTTCTTTCATAACTTTTTTTACCAAAGTTGTTGATAATTTTTAGTAAAAAATATCATTGTGACTTCAAACTACAGGCACATGACAAGGATTTGTCAAATCGTCAATTCTATACATTACCTAGGTATTGTATAGAATACCTGAATTTTACAGATTGCCAGTAACATATTCATTGAATCCTACAGATGATAAGATGATGGTTACTTGACCTGATATAGACCTTGATATACTTTAAATAAATAAATAAAAACATGCAAAAACAGCTAGTTAGATTTTTATAAGCATTTTGAGCATAATGATTATGAACCAAACAAAGCATAAAAGCTCATCCAAATTAAATTGTTCAGTTAAATGTGGAAAACTTTTATTATTAAAGCAGAGAGTGAAAAGCATACACACCTCGGACAGTAACTAGTTTTCCAATGTGCTCAGCTTTTACATCTCTGATAGGAAGAGATTTCGCAGTTGACATATCTTTGAAACACACCTCACTGCAACAAAAAGTTATGTGAAAAATATCTTAAACCATAAACATTATAATGCATTTTAAAAGCATACAATATATCTTACAATCTCCGAATAAGATCTGCTGGATATCTGTTCCTGGGGTCTCTCATTTCTCCTGGAATCCTGTGATTCCTTGCCTCCAGCATGACTCTGTGTTCAATGTACACATCCAAGGCATCTTTAGCAGCTACCTGCAAAACAAATAACTTTAATTGTTTCAGTCTCACTAAAACATCACCATTGGGATTTTTCATTATTAATTAATTATTATTATTGTTATTATATATAATTAATGGAAATTATAAAATGATTGAAAACTATGAAAGATAATTGAATAACATGTACAAACCTCTCTTTGTTTGTAATCTGGTAACATTTCATATACAACATCAGACACCATATTAGTATATCTTCGGGTGTTCTGTTTAACTGCCTCAGTAAGCTCTTCATTTGTCTCATGTAAATCATCTAAGTCTACTGTGAATGCAATCTGAATAACATAGAAATGTATAAAATAATTGTAAAAATCAAAATTTTATATCAAAATTTACAAAAAAAAATAACTAAACCTGTTCCCTGTGAGCAACCCTAGTAAGTTGTTCTGAATATTTAAATATTTTATGCCCTTCATCATCGGTCTGACAAAAATCGACGAAAAAGTTCTTGAACAATTCTGTAACACAATATTTGTATTAGAAAAAAAACAACTAAAAAGTAATATCTTTTAAGTATAAATATAATACCTTTATCCGCAGCGTAGTCCCGCATTGCCATTATAGTTATTGTTTGATTTTAATACTATTTAAACAAATTCTTACGGAAAATCTCAAGTTAGGATTCTCAACAAACAACACAAGCAAAGCAATGCGAACTTTTGTTTATGACATTGACAACAAGTTTTGGCGCGAATTTGTTTTTTATATATAGCAACTGTAAATAATAAATTTAAAAGTATTTTTTTTTTTAATATTTTTTGATTATTCCTAAGTTATGTCATAGTCTACAAGCGGCTTTTAACAAGATTTTGAAATTTGTCATGAATCCTTGCAGTTTCAGACAAGGTTTGTTGATACAAAACACACCGACACGTATCGGTTTTAATGCAGCCTTCTCCTACTAAGGAGAGCGGGAATTAATATTCATACCTTTTCCTAGCTGAAGTATTTGCCGCAAGATATTATGTTATTTTTATTTTCTGTGGTAATCATCTGATGGTCGTATTATAGAACAACGTTTAGTTTTAATGGTTGTTTAAGCTAGTCGAGCTTTCTTTATCAGACTTTTGGTAAAATCGGATATTACCTCATTTACTGGTGCAAACCTCAAAACAGAATTTTTTTTTCATTCCTTTCTCTTATTTCATATGTTATATAAGTTTATTTTTATCACCTATTCTTTGGTTTTATACTTAAAGTTATATCAAGTTATATAAAACTTTCACAGATTTTTTCTTAATATAATCGATACTTATTCAGCGGTATTCAAAGCATCAATTAGTTGCCCTATTGATTGATCAATCAATCTGACATTTATCATTCTATTCAGTAGGCTTAGTGTCAAAGTTGTCAAACTGATCTTTTCTTCTCGGACCCAATCAAGATGGGTGAGTAAATTTTTCTGTGCCGAATCTAAGAAAATCTTAGTAAAAAATAACACATTAAACTTTGAAAACACATGTAATCGTTAGTGAATTATTCAGTGAAGTTCCACCATTATATATTTTTTTGTTACTATGCGTTGTTTTTGAGTGATAAGTGATACAACATCAGTGTTTTGGCTAATTTGTATTGATGGAATACTCTGTTGTTCAGGTATTAGCCGCGATCACTGGCATAAGCGGAGAGCTACTGGAGGCAAACGTGCCCCCATCCGCAAGAAGAGGAAGTACGAGTTAGGCCGTCCTGCAGCCAATACCAGGGTAAGTTCAGTGAACATAACCTAAATTCGGCTCGTGGCACTGTGTTTGTTAGTGTCTTGGGATACTAAAAGGTTTTTTATGTTCTAGTTGGGCCCCCAGCGTATTCATGCAGTGCGCTCTCGCGGTGGAAACACCAAATACCGCGCCTTGCGTTTGGATACAGGAAACTTTGCTTGGGGATCTGAATGTAAGTTCTACAATGTTCTTATTCTGGTATGATGTTCTTACCATAGTGATTTGTTGATTCTAATGTGTTATTTATTGTTACAGGCGCGACTCGCAAAAGCCGTATTATTGATGTAGTATACAATGCCTCCAACAATGAGTTGGTGCGTACCAAGACCCTTGTCAAGAACGCAATTGTTGTGGTTGATGCTACTCCATTCAGACAGTGGTATGAGTCACACTATCTTCTGCCCCTTGGAAGGAAGAAGGGAGCCAAATTGGTTAGTTTCACACAAACAATTCTATCATATGTTATTCACATGGAATGAAATGAAATATAATTATGTAGTCTTCATGCTTTGTGATGAAATCATTGCGTGTCAGATGACCTTTATTGATTATAATTGCAATGCTGATTTCAAAGATTTTTTAACTAAGAAACTCTTCAGAAACTAGACTAATTCTGTTTTCTTTTTAGACTGAAGCTGAAGAAGCCATCATCAACAAAAAGAGGAGCAAAAAAACAGCTAAAAAGTATGTTGGTAGACAGCGCCTTGCCAAGGTTGAGACAGCTTTGGAAGAGCAATTCCACACTGGACGTTTATTGGGTATGTTTCCTGAATTTTCTCTGAACTTTTTTTATTATTATTAAATGATGAAAACAAGTTTTGAAACTACATTTGGATAGTGACCGTTTTGGAAGCTGTCTAGTAGTTAAATGATTTTTACTTGTCATAGTTACTCTGATATCCCACAGAAAAAGTAAATAAATTTGTTAATAGTGTAGCTCTTGCTAACGCTTAGTTTTTCTTTCAGCTTGTGTAGCAAGTCGGCCAGGCCAATGTGGCCGAGCTGATGGCTACGTGCTGGAGGGCAAAGAACTTGAGTTCTACTTGAGGAAGATCAAATCTAAGAGGGCTAAGTAAAACAAGTGATAAGAAATAAATGCAAAAAAAACTATACTCTCTTTCAATTACATCTCCTGAAGAATAAATTATCTTCACTTGATAATTAAACATTTTAGGTATAGGTACTGTAAGATTGATCAGCTGTGATTTGGAAAAATGTATCTTTATTACTTGGTTTCTAAAGAAGAAGCTCATTGTGTATTTAAAATTCGATAGCATATACCTAAGCTTTTTGATTTTACCAATTTAATACAGTTAAAGTATTCTTGCATTTTCGCTTTTATGTGTGTTGTGTACAGTACGCATAAAACAATTTGATTAAGAGTTTTATAGTAAGGTGCCTACTTTCTTTCGCTAGATATTCAGCTATTCTCCCTGCTGATATTATAAATTTGAAAGTTTAATATATTATAAACATCATATTACCCAATAAATATCACGCAAAATGGCTGACAGGATTTGTAACAAGATAGGTAATAACCCAGAATAACAGCCGTGGTAATTCAAATCGAGTTTAATTGCTAAATTTTATAAATTAACCAAAAGCAAGGTTTGAATCGGAATATAGGGCCCCACGTATTAAAAATCAAGAATCTGAAGTTGCCGCTTGCGAAGCTCCCGAGTTATAATTTACTAGTAGGTAGGTACAGTCAAAAGCATAAAGATATTATAAGACAAGATAGTCAAAAATATCTTTGGTTGAAAAATTCAATTTTATGTTAGTGTCATAATAACCATATCATTGTAACCAAACAAAGTTGACATAAATATCATCGCAATAATTTGCAATTTTATATAACGCATCAAGATGTTCAATATTATGTTGGCATAAACACTAGTCATTGGTATCTAAGCATTTAATTTTTCAAAAATATCTTCGCGCTTAAGAAAAATAAACTCTATGACTTAAGTCACAGTAATCATCTTTATTTATCTGTTTCATTTTATGCATGACGTCATTGACGTGGCTTTTGTTTAGAACTGAATTAATCTTTTATAATTAAAGTCGTAAGAAAATAGTTTTTTGAAAGAAAGCCCCGCCCGCGGTTTTATCTGAAATTACACTACTGGAAAATGCCGATAGTGTAATGGGAGGTAAAAATCTCCCATGGCACAACTAGTAGTGTCAAGCGGTAGTGCCTAAGTAAAAAAACGTATTCGTAACCATTAAACGAATTCACAGATCTCATTGACTAAGGGATTGAGTTAAAAAGGCGAATAAATAACACCAATAATAACTTATAAAATCTAGTGTAAAATAATAATTACCTACAAAAAAAAGATCACTTCTCTCGTTTCTGTGTGATTTTAAATTTTCTTTTCTTTATATTTTCTGTTTTTTTCTTTACTAAGTATGTGCCATTAATGTTTAGTTAAGGTAAATAAGTCAAATATATGACGAGAAAATAAATTATTTAATTAATGATTAAATGAACCGACAAACCTATTTCTTTATTCTATTATGTATAGGTAATCAACATGACCAGTGACATACATTGTCATATAGTATGTTTTTTATTGTATGTCAATATGACATAACCACGCAATGAAAATCTTCAGATAAGAAATAATTATTTTCAAATAGTAGATAGAACTTAATCGAAAAACCACTTTGGAATCTATAAACATAGATAATAATAGTTCTGACATTCATGTCATTGTATTGCAAATTAATAAAATTGTACTGCAGAATATTTGTAAAATTCTATCATCATCGATGATCACCATGAATCCCGAACTCCAGAATCATTGCGTACGCATGTCATGCAAATATGGGATTCCCTGCGAGGTGTTGATTTCTGTCACAATGCTGTACTTCTAGATGTCATCAATGCAGAAGGACGATACACAAGATTTTAATTCCAAGTTCAATTTTTTTTTTTATTTAATCAAAGGGTTTTAGTTTGGTTTATAATTCATGTTTTATTTATATTAAATAACTAACGCAATATACGTAATAACGTTTTCTTCATGTAAATAAATTTTAATAATTTTTTTAGGGCTACTACAAAAATAGTACATTAATACATAATATACGTTTTTCTTTTGATTAAGGGCACTTTTCCTGTCACGTTTTATTTTTGTAGTCAAGTTTTACACGATTTTTGTAGGATTCCACATGTTATGGCTACACTACTAGCTTATGGACATGTGATAATAAATCTTTGCAATAATCATTAATTATAAACCTTATGGCGAAAGACTTAAAATTGCTTGTACCATGTAACCGAAGATATTTTTGACTATTCTGGGCGCTTAGATACCAGAGAATGTTAGGCAGCCTATATAATACAGACTACTTTAAAAGATACGATGTAATTGGACATTTTCAACCCGCAGATATATATGATTCTTATACTGGTGACAATAATTTGATAACTGTATATGCCAAAATAAAATTGAAACTTTGCAACTAACATTTAATTGTAGACTCTGATACATTATATTTTTATGCTTTTGACTGTACTTATATAATATCACAATTAAGAAATATACCATTTATGGGAATTTGCGGAATGATAGCGCCCACTAATCAGATCACCCCCTGTGATGATGATCTGTGGCCCACTTGTATCGTTCCAATAATACTTATCAGTGCACTCAAAGATTTGTCTAGAACCTACTTCATAAGAACCTAACTGCATGAATTAGAATTTGAAGAAAGCAAATAAAACGCCAGAATTACCAGAAATAAACTATAATATCCTGTTATTCAGTGGATCAACCATCTTTCCGGCCATAAGCGCTACGTGTATGCTGGAGTCCATCACGAAGTAGAGGAACGGATACGTCGCCGAGAACTTCACCGGCTGCCGATTGTTGACGTATCCTGAAACAGGTTTTTCAATCATTGTTTTAGCTGCCATTTATTAAACATAGTAAACCTTGTAGGCATTGTATTACAACGTCGGTACCTATTTTAAAAAATCAAACAGGCAAAAAAGCATCAGTTTCCGGAAACTTTCTAATTCCTGACATAGTAGGTATCATGTCATGAATGAAATCTAACTACATGTTTTCATAAGAGGATCAATAGAGTTCGTAACCAGATTTTTATCATAATTGTGATCATAATTCATTTAAAAATAGAAACTAAAATAATTGTTACAACACAATGTTGGGTAACTAATGAATGAGGTAACTAACATTCATTCAAATAGTAAAACTGTGTCGTCCTTGCCATGCAAATGTGCTCAACGGTTATCACGAAAAATCTTTGAAACAAACCAACTGTGGCGACAGGAAACAATCATCCAGTAATTTTCCCATTTAAGTTCATTTGTTATTGAAATTGTGGACTATCTAGGAATCATTATTTTCATCTGTTGTGATTAGGCATTCGGGTCGTTTGCTGTAATGGTAATGCAATGGTTCCCCTGATGCACATTGTTACCTACTCGTAATAGTCACGTCATCCTACAGAATTCACATTATTGGTACGAGTCGCGGCTACTTGCGGGTACTTAACGTCATTTGATTTGATCGTTGCATCTGCTACATTTCATTTAAAAAGTTTTAAGAGTTAACCTTCTAGAATTCCATAATCCCGTGGCTAAGTATAATTTTAATAAGATTATAAAAATCAAGGTAAGAAGGGAGCCTGTTCTTTAGAATTTCAAATCATTAGTCATCATCACATACCTAAGCACTGGAATAAAATAATTTACACTTAAAATTTCGCACAATCTTAGCAGTTAGATAAATGTATAGGAAAATATAAAGTTGGTAAACTATGCTTTAGATATAGTAAACAGCTGAAATATAAATAAGTTTTTTAAAAGGTCATTTTATGGTAAATTATCAAAGTCCAGCTCACTTGTGTCTGAAAACTAAATATGATTCTTAAAAGAAAAACTTGACACATTGTTTTATGGAAAACGCAAAATGGTACCTAGGAACTATGTAAAACAATCTTTATCGATGAAATTATCCATCATTTGAAAGCAAACCGATTTTGAAAATATTCAATCAATTATAAAATGGGTGACATGGCAGCACGTATTCATCAATAGGTAGTATTATTTAAATACGCGTATCGCCGCGTTACGCCACACGGATCCACCACATAGAGATTAGACAATAGACGGGACACTTATCGCCTCCACTTTAGGCTACAATTATCTCATCTCTTGCACCAGAAAATTAGGCTACGAAAGCGACATCATCTTGTTCTCAAATTAACTTCTGCAATGTAAATAATGTGGTGACGGTAACAGTGTGCCAAATGCTTGGTAGGTATCTAGATAGAATTTGTAGGTTGTCTTCCTTATAAGAAAGCATGTACCTTCCTACTTAAAAGTCTGTAATTCACGTCTTCGGTTCACGCGTTGTGAAGAGTTTCATAGTTGCCCAAAGATTACCGATATTTTTTTACCAAACAATTATTATAAGATAATCTAGATAATTTTCACAAAAATACTTCCATGTGGACTCAAAATCATGTTTTTATTAAGCCACTTTAAGGTTTTTCCTTATGACAGTTTACAGTTCTTAGCGCCGGAAGACTGTAGGTAACTACCGGCTGACTTCCTTATCGAATCGTATTATTACTAGCAAAATGAATGTAATCCCAACTGAATTAATGTGTCCTCTACGGTTGTCAATTAAATTTAATTGTGCAAAATCAATTTCACAAATTTTTGAAGCGAAGCGCGTCAATGCCGCCCAAGGATGTTCCGGCGGCATGCGCGACGTACCATGACGGGCTGTTAGTGACCCCACATCACATATAGGTATACAGTATGTAAGTAGACACCACAGACAATTTTGTCTTTATTCAAAACAAGAATTGAAACAAACGCTTAATTATTTATTCTTGGGATTGTAACACCCACGAATACGCGAACAATGGGTATACAAAGTTACCCACCCATTTGTTTGGACGTAGGTTACGTTTCCTCCTGGCATGAAGTTTGTTTATCACATGATAAGTTAAATAAACTGCAATACGTCAATATGTTTTATACAAAAATATTAAACTATAACTAGCAATTGGTACCGTTATTATTTAGTTGAAGTAACTATCTCTCAGAAAGTTTACAATAATGTTATGGTAAGTCTGTATCATTTTAATTTAAAGTTTGCTTACTATTATGCGATTTCTGATCTTCATTCTTGTATTTTCTAATGGCTACGGAGACAGCCTGTTCGATGCTTCGAACGTAGACGCCTGCTTGACCAGTCATGGGGGTAAAATCCCGCTGGCGTGGCTCGAACACATCTCTAACGCCCAACTATAAATAAGACAAAGAAAACAACTTAAGCGTTTAAGAACTTGGGTCAAAGACCACACGGTTATAAGGTCGTAATAAGCAGGTTGCTGATCACATTCCCACATAAATAACGGAAACGTTAGGTAGGTACCTATAAATCATAAATACATATCTGCTTACCATCGTCTGCATGAGAACGGTGAGGTTCTCTAACTTAACTTTTATAATTTGGTGACATGTCCTTCCCATTCTACTGTTAATGATAACATCTTTTTGTTTAACAGACAGAGCGTTAGACTTGTTTAACGTGGGTGGTAGATAACTTTTGAATAATGAGAGTGAGTTCGTTTGGTAACTTAACATTAAGTTAATCCATGATTTTTTAATAAATTTTGAAAATGCCTTTGTGCCTTAATTCTTTTTTTAAATAATATAAATGGAAGTTTTTTATTGCGACTTGAGGCTAAAATTAACACGTTTTAGAAGAACTAAAAAGAAGTTCTCGGCAAGAAATGCCTACAATAATTTATTTTTTAATTAAAGTTAGTAAGAAAATGTTTGGTTTTTCAGTTTAGGTCACATTCCCTCAGGACGCACATGACGGAAAGCAAAGAATTTGTGAATACGAATCTGAAAGTGTTTTGTATATTCGTGTTAACTTTTTGCAGTTACAATTGGTTGGTAGATAGATAACTTAAACCACACCGCAGATTCCATAGTGCTAACATAAAATTAAGATATGCATAGATAAACATCATGTCTACATAAGTTGGCAGTTAGCCTTCTACTTTGTTTTGAATAATTTGAGGTTTATTCTCACATTTTAGTGCTAGTAATTAACCAAAACGCCCTTACCTTCTGTAGATCCGTTGTAAGTGTTACATGTCCCTTGACCGTGAAGCTTGGAACGATGGCGTTAACCCTGCGCGGGCGCAAAGCTGTATGGACGTCTGATAGATCCGACTCCCGGGCCATCCGTGCCAGTAACCTCCCAAGATCCACAACGCTACGACTAGAGGGCAGAACCACTAGTAGATAATATCTTTCACTATCTAGTGGTAATCGAAGAGCTGATGCTTCTAAATGAGGAAGGTAGGCGTGATCCAGTACCGTGTCATAGTACATATAGCTAACCTAGTGGAACAATATATAAATTCAGAAATGTTATGGAATAATAATAATAAAAAACTTTATCTTGTGCTACTAAAACAAACCTGTATGTGTCTGAGTCCATTAACTAAAAACATATTTCCTTGTCCTCTAAATCCACCATCACCAACCCCAGAATAATCTGGAATAGGTATTTCATAGGATCTGTAAATTAAATAATCATCTACGTATGGAGGATTCAAAAAGTCTACAATAGACTTCTTCCTTCGTTCTAGGGTTTCCAGGGTTGATTCATTATTGACTGCAGTAATCATTTGCGCAAGTGTTACTATTTCAGCATCAGTTGAAGTAACAGTCGACATTGAAGCTGTTGTAGATTCAGAAGAATCTGTTTCTGTTGATATCATTTCACTATTAGTCGCCATTGTTGATGTGAAATCTGTTGTAGAGTCGGTGTTAACAGTGGATATAATTTCTACATCATTATTGATTGTGGTTTTGTCATCAGCAGTGCTTGTTGTGGCAGCTACTGTTGATGTTGGAGATGTCGTAGTCTCTTCTAAGGTAGTTGGTATTACTGTTGTAGTACTTGTAACTTCTATTTCTGTTACTTGTTCAGTCATCGTAATTGGTTCCATACTATTCTGCGTGATTTGTGTAGTTATTTCAGAAGTCAATTCCAAAGAAGAAGAAGTGGTTGTAGTGATTTCATCGTTAATTATATCTGCACCGGTGCTTGTTATTGCTTCTGTTGTAATTATTGTAGATGGATCTTCTCGACCAGACATCGCTTCTGTTGTAGTCATAGGCATTATCGTTGTCTGTGTTGGAGTATTTTGCGTGGTCGTAGTGGCGGCAGATTCATCAGTTCCATTATTTGTTTGTGGTGGCAAAGTTGGCAACTGGTCACTTTCCAAGTCAAATCCATAGAACCGTAAAACTTTTCTGTAGCTTTCATTGAATGTTACATTTTCATTGTTCAATGCAAGACCAGCCAAAAATCCTTCCTCTGGCACAAAGTATGTCTGTAACAAGGCTGGTTGGTTGATTACTGTGAAATATTAAGTTTAAAAAGAGTAGGTTCTAGTTCCAAAGTTTACTTCATGAGGGCATGTTTTGTGTTAGGCAGGTACCTACATTAGTAGTATTTGTGTATGAGAAGAGTTCTTCAAATATCTGTTTAATTTGTTGAAGAAGTACCTATTTAATGTATGTGGGCTACAGCCCTCATGTGTCTGTGAGTTTTATGTAACAAAATGTGCTCAATGAACTTCGAAGGTGTCAATGAACAATAACAACTAACAAAACATTCAATTCGTTGCGGAAGTTTGCGATCATTTGTAAACCAATTCTTTCGATTGATACAAAAATAATGAAAACTATGGAAAAGTATAGGTAACGATGGGTTTAAAATTATAAGAACAACTTAATCTGTTAGAGTTTTAAGTAGAGAAATAAATACTTACTTTAAGTGTACGATGAATATCCCTGAAGCCCACTCTCATCACATTCCTGTTCCAAGGTAGCTGCAAGGCTCTTTGAATCTGGAACGACGACTCTCCATCCACACCTTCGTACAAAGCCACTAATATTCCCATAAGTCCATAAGGAGAAAACGCTATGTTATTATCGTTTAAAAAGTTGTGTTCAGCTAAAACTTTTAGAGCAAATCCGTTTGTTGCGTCTACCATATGGGCTAAAGGTGTACGTCCAGTGTCCCATAGTTTTATTTCTATAGGGATGCCATAATCTATGCTTGAAGTAGAAGTGATACAGCCGAATGTGTACAACACGATTGATAACACAGCCGCGGAGCGCGCGCGGCTTCCTCGGCTCATGGTGTCGGTCACTCTGCGCACGGTTCAGTGACGCGATGCTGAACTTCTCGGTGTGAAATAATTCTTCATGTTAAAATAATTATCGTCAATCTCTACAAAGAATCTTACGGTGAATGCCCTCGGGGCGTAGCTTTTTACAAGAAGATTTTAAATAGGTATGTAAGACGTACGTTTAAGAAAGGATGTAGATATATAGGTACCTAATTATCCGGTTGAAGGTAAATAATCATTATGCTACACAGAAATTATGAACTACTGGACGGATTTAGATGAAACTTTACAGTAAAACATCAGAATAACACATAGGTACCCTAACCTAACATAACATATTTACCGCGGGAAAACTTCTCATTTCCACGGGAAACCGACTCCTACGCGGACGGAGTCGCGGGCGTCCACTAGTAAAAAATATATGAACAACCGACTGCGCTCTTTGAACTAGATTTATAATTTCAAAGCATTGATAATTACTTAGGTATAGTACTTATAAGTACAGTAAATGAACTTTGTTGGGAAAGGGAAAGTTGTAGATATAATAATAGGGGGAAGTCCCATAAGCCCGGACGGGTCCTAAAGTCGGACATACTTAAAATCAGAACGAATAAGCGCGACAATTTGTTGCTTTTGCTGCGGTTAGATAGGTCATTCCAAGTAAAGTGTGGAGGAGGAGAGCCAAAAGTCAGTGCTGACTCGTTCGTCGGGAAGCGTTGTCCAAATTTTGTGGTTAGTATAAATTTTGTATCAAGTATTTTTTCGGGGTCTGTAAATAAATAGTATTTAAACTGTGGGATGATATCCATTATTTTTAATTATTATTGCTTTTGTTCTTATCTTACATAATTCATAGCTTTTTCATGATTCTTTAACACACAATTTGAATGAGAATTTTTCTTGTATATACCTTAGGGTCCCTAAGTCCGGACACTCATAAAGTTCCCTAGTACCGGACAGTTTAACAGCAAGTGTTGTTATTGTTATTTTTGTGTTTTATTTTTAAGGTTTATCATGGGTAAACCCAAACCGAGATCGTCAGAACACCCCCAAAGATAAAGTTTTTAATTGTAGGATTTACATAGATCCATTAATTCCTTTGAGGTTATTTCAATTAAATCGACGACAGAACTTGAATTAAACTCATTTTAACGGGTTTTTACGCGTTTTATTTAATTATTTTTGATTTTCCGACGTTTCACGTGGTCACGGGTAGACAGAAGTCTGATTAATTATATTTTTTGTGATTTAAAAAAAACCATATTACGATTTGTTTACCATAATCTTAAAACTGTGTTTTAGACTGTTATTAAATTTCTATTTTGCTTCAAAAAAACTTTGTCAATATAAAGCTAAAATCATTTTTTTACTTGTCAATATTACATTTAAGCGGAATTTTTAAAAGCTTATTGGACTTTATGATATGGGCATGTCGGAAAAGTAAAGAAATATTGATCCCATGTTTCGATTTTTTTTAATACATATCGATACATAAGTCAAAGTTGTCATTTATAGCCATTATAGCCATTATACGATAATGGGCTTAGTATAGGCCAGAAGGCCTAAACTGAGCTTTGTATTAGTCTGAGTGTTCACCAAAAGTAAAGTAGGGCAAAAAACAATTTGTCTAAACATAAGTTAAAATAATAAAGATTAAAAGAACAGAAACAAAGCCGTATTTTGATATCCCAGCAAAAGCGGGATATCCTTAGTTTACATTTTTGTTGGCGGCAATTTTAGTAAACAATCGAAAACAAAAAATAATTTAAAGAAAGAATGAAAAACTTGCTTTTATGCAAAGTTCTGCTTAAACCTTTTGCACTATAGTAAGCAACGTTATCACTCGCTAATACATTTTATCTTTTACCTTCAATAGAACTTAAGAATTATATTTGAGTATTTTTTATCTTTTATGGTTTTGCATTCTAGCGAGTTTAGTGTTATAAATAATTTTGTATATATGTTTTTTTTGGGTGATTTTGTATCGATATAACGTTCGATCGATACTTTTTCAACCCTACCTAACTTAATAAATAAGATGGCGGCGATTCAGTGAAACGCGTCGTCGTTTTTTTCGTTGTTGGAGATAATACATCTTTATCGTGTATACGTCTACTGTAATAAGTAAACTTTTGTGGTAAAGATATATTGATTTCATTTACGAAAGCTGCTAGTGATTGTGCTGACTGTCCTGTTCTCCACGTCAAGGTTAGTACAGACCAACTTTCTGATAATATTACTTATTACAGAACAAAGTAAACAAACATCTGAAAAAAGTGTAATGAATCTAACATTAATGGTTTTCTGGCAAAAAAATAAGTAGGGACGTATACCCGTATACATTGCGTAAAGACTCCTATTCCACTTATTTTGTTACTCAAACAATCGTAGGTTTTTTAATCGTAGTAACCTAGTACTTCCTTCTGTAGTTAGAAGACCGCTGGTGTTATATTATTGTGACAAAACTAAAAATATATAAAGGTTATTAAAACTCTGAGACAAAGTCATCTTTTATTTTGCTGATTACTAAGATCGCAAAATGAGACTGTACGTGGTGATAATATTAATTTCTGACGAGAATTCCTGGTAAGTATGAAGTCCTCGGTGAACATGTAAGTATCCATTTATGTAATTATATTTTTTAAGATAAGACGTTAATTTTTTGTTAGCATATGATGTTGAGGGCATTGGTTTTATTTTACAGTCAAGCAATCTGAAGACCAAAAGAAGATAGTGATAAGTCCTAGTGACTTGTGTGAAAATAGTTTATGACAGTATATTGGCCATAAACAAGTGTAGTGTGTGAAGATGGATCTACCAGAAGGCCCTCCTGGGGCTGAGGGCTATGAAGATTCAGTGACAGAATTACCTGCAAAAAAACCAGAAACTGAGGAAAAAGGATCCACTAAGGTAAATACCAATTATGTTTTACCATAAAAACAATCAATACTTAACCTTTGTAACGAAATTGACCCAAAAGAAAATCTAATTTTGTACATTTTTTACTAACATATTGTTATAGAAAATGTTACCTACCTTGTTAGCCCTCAATGGTGTCGTTAGTACCCAGTTTAGGGTTTACATTGTTTTTTTTTGTATTAAAATGTAATAATTTGGACATAGTGATCAATTACTATAGGAACTTCTTTTTCTATTCAAAAAAATTTTGGTTACAAATTTACTAAGGTAAAAATTAAACATAACAACAAGTTTTATAAGTTTTATTAAACTTTGCAAATACTAGTTTGTAAGATTTAAATGTGAAGTTATTGTTTTCTTGGTTCTCCTTAACAAAATAAGTATTTACCTATACACTAGCAGACTCAGACACACGTTGCTGTGGCTAAGGTTTTTGTTATACATATTATTTATGCAATAAAATAATATTGCGTCTATAAGTTGAAATATAAGTATACTATCAGATCTTTCAAGTTGGATCAAACTGCACACGGTGTGCAAATTTGATTTGGTGAAGTAGTTGAGGATTCCATTGTGGTCAAACCACACGACACAAAATTTATATATACAAAGATATTGCAATTTGATGATCTAAAAAATATTTATTTCGACTAGGTTGCAACACTAAACATAATTTTATACATCGGGGCGTACCAAAGTCTCTGAATTATTGGAGTACTATGTGTGTGGTAAATAGGTAAAATTTACATGTTATATAGTAACAATGTTAAACACACACAAACACACTACTAAATATTCAGAGTTGCCAGGTATTGCTATGCATCATCCTAGTCATTGACTAACATGAATTTCCAAAAATGCATGGATTTAAATTAGTTCTTTTATGATAATTGAGTTCCTGTTATAAGGTACCGAAATATTACGGCTAATTAGTCGACTTTATTGAGTGTTGCACTTTCGTGTGACATGACATAATATAGAGCAGTTAGGCCTTGATAAAGAATAACTAAGTATTATTGTATCTTCTTAATGAAATCTAAAGGAAAGGTAGTACTTATTATGCCAGTGACTAATACGTGACAACATTTGATAATTGAAAAGGTGTCTACGCAAATAAATACAACAATTCATGAGAATTGTTTAATCTTAAAGAGTTGAAGGCAGCGTTTGAGAAATGCGTTTTTTATCAGGAACCTATATCAACTCATGCAATAACGTTTCCTTGATTCTTAAAGTTAAGTATTATCGTAAATAACCGTGAGTAATGGTTATACGTGTTCGCGTTCTATTTGGTTTTCAAATTGAAAATTGGTGCAGAATACCTTCTTTAATCAAATATACCTACTACTGTGACCTGTGGAGACGGTAAGTGTTTTTGACAAAGATCAACAACGAAAGTGAAAATAAATGTTTAATTGTTTTGACGTATTTTATTTTTCCGATTGTCGCGCGAATTACGGTTTTTCTGATGCGGCCGTTTTGAGGATTCTATTTAACGGATTTTCGCTGAACACGTATTTCTGTTCTTGGTCTTAATTTGACTTGGTGTTCAACAGGCGGAGCAGGAGTTCCTTGAACATCTGGAGAGCTTGAAGATCAAGGTCGACAATGGGCAGGTTCGGTGTATGGTGGAGCGACGGGGCCGGGACATTTCGGCGAAGTGGATCTATCTTTGCTTCCCCTGCGCTGCCGTCTGTAGTGGAGAAACCATACTTCAGGTAAACATATTTAAGGCATTCTATAATGATTTTTCACTAAAAAAAATTGTAGCAACAATGGTTATAGTAACTTAATCATTTTATAGACACATCTTTCGGGAAAGAAACACAAGGCCAAGCTAAGCATGCGATCAATATGGCCTATGTCAATATTTGAAGAACATCCATATGTTAAAAATGAGAAAGATAACAAAAGTACTGGTAAGTAAATATTAAATGAACAATTTTATTGATGTAGGTCGTAAAATTATAGAGATGTTTTTTTTTACATTTTAGTGACGGAGCAAGGCAACCAAAAGTTAGCGCAGATGGTTGAACTGCAAAATACACCATTAACTGAGCTGGACAAGAAATATATGCACAGACGCAATATACGCTGCCACCTTCAGGACCAACTGGACACATTTAAGTTAGTATTTTGTAACTGTTATATAAAATATGGTAAATGGAGCCTGGTAAGATTTAATTTCTGTTTAAAAATATTATATGTTATCTCAATAGTGTTCAAAGTCGTTCGTATTCTTTCTTCAACACGCACGCACGGTTTTTAATAAAAAAAAATATCGCTTGAAATTTAATCACCGTAACGTTTAAGAAATATGACTCATATACTGATAGTACTAGCTCAATATACTTAGTTAATCATTACTGACAGGGCTCCTCTACTGGGCCTTGAGTATTTGATCGAGTATCCACCGGAGAAGCCCCACCACGAGCCGACGTACCTGTGCGTGTTGTGCATGAAGCAAGGAGCGCCCCGGACCATACTCAACCACCTTACCTGCTTTGCACATCGACTTCTTTACTTGGTAAGTTCTTGAACTCCTACCTTAAGTTAACTTTCTATGTGATTAGGAAGCAAACAAGTAGGCAGATTACGTTTAGGGTCTCTTGATGAAACTTTTTTTTTCAAAGCTAATAATTCACAGCGAAGATTTACATGTTACATCAGCTTTAACTAAAATGTAAACTTGGTTTCAACAACTATGCCTCCTAAAAGTAGTCTTTTCATACCTTCAAACATATAATCACCTCCTTGACACTTATAAAGATGTTCCCACTAAGCGTTGGTATTGTATTTCAGAACCAGCACTTCCAGAAGGCGATGTCGCTTCTGTCCCCGTACCGCGCGGTGCGGCAGTACCGGCAGGGCTACAACGTGCTCGTGGACCGACTCGTGCGCCGCATCGACTCCAAGTTCGGCCGGCTCAAGCCCGTCAACTTCGACAAGGAGGAGTACGAGGCGGAGAAGTGAGTTTATATGGGCACCACGTAAAACTTATAAAGAACAAGTTTTTATTTATGAGAATAAGTCCGAATGCCCCTTTTTTAATTGATGGGCAAAGGCGTCTCCAAAACATTTCTATTGATGTCCTGAGCCGTTCTAGTAATACAATAGCCCCCTTAAAAATTTGGTATTTATTATTTAATTGCAAACCCTGGAGTTTTATTTAAAAGGGAAATAATAACCTTTTCCATTGTTTACAGAGAATCGATCCATCAATGGATCTACAACGGTTATCATATCTCTGAAAACACCGGCAGCACTTTCGAAGAGGTCATTGACATTGGGCTTCTGAAGTCATTGAACTTTGATGGTAACTTATAAAAAAAATTGTTACTTGTTTTAATTTAGTTAGTGCCCTCGTTTTCTTTAGTAAAATGTTATTTGTTTTAGAAGAAAATGAAACTAAAAAACGAGATCCATCTCCGCCGGTTGTTGCCATGCCGAAATCTGATTTCAAATCTTTTACGGTAAGTAAACATTGATATACAATAATGTACAATCTAGCACACATATTTTTATCGTTTTGTACGCATGCATAAGTCAGTATTGTCTTAGTAACTGTTTTCTTTTTCGTTCAGTTTAATTTAGTATTTTTTTCTATACAAGCTTTTACAGACAGACAACTGAAAAGTAATCTAAACAGGGGGGCTACCGCGTAACTAGCGTCGATTTGAACTCGCCGTCGACAACTGTTTTCATTGGCTAGAGACCCGCCATTGTACCCGCCTATGAAAACAGTTGTCGACGTCGAGTTCAAATCGACGCTAGTTACGCAGTAGAAGGGCTGGTGCATATGTTCTGTAGCACCTTAACGTTCCCTACATAAATATATAGTGGTACATTCC
The DNA here is from genome assembly GCA_916618145.1 of Emmelina monodactyla. Lineage (NCBI taxonomy): Eukaryota > Metazoa > Arthropoda > Insecta > Lepidoptera > Pterophoridae > Emmelina > Emmelina monodactyla. The sequence goes on along the minus strand of OU745304.1, from coordinate 3,351,950 downwards.
GCAGCGCCCCCCGGGCCGACAGGAGCGGCGCTCGGTGGGCTCGCTGTCCGACGTCAGCGACGACGACGCGCGCGACCGCCGCCGGCACCAGCCCAAAGTCGACAATGGACCTTACAGGTAGCTATAACGGGTGTAGCAAGACCACTTCCGAAGCCTGAAACCATGTATTCTGGAGCCTCAACAGTAACTCAATTCACTAACAGTATACCCAGAAAACCGAATTTAAAAAAGTTATTAAGGATTGAAAAGTCGTATTCGGTACTTGAAATCATCGCTCACACATAAACTGTGGAAATTATCACAAAATCTGATAGTATAAAATGCAATTTTGTACAATTATGTAAGTAATTTTTTTTTTCTGTTAGTCATAAAAACAGTTTTGCTTATTGTACAATTTTATCTGGACCGCTGAGTATCACTCGACATTGCGGGTAAAGAATCCGGGTGATCCCATGCCAAAATTGAAATTTAGTTAAAATATGTTTGTTAGGCCCAATTGCAGGGAACGTTTTAATTTAACCTCGGGTTAGCTTCGGGTTAGCCACTATCGATTGTAACTACTTCTCATTACAATCGATGGTAGCGCCATTTAAATCTGAGTTAGCTAACCCGAGGTTAAAACGTTTGCTGCAAGTGGGCCTTAATGATACAATTGAAGCCTTTGCTTCGAGGTCTAATATAACTTGAATATTAAGAATTAATTAGGTATTACTTATTTAAATGTTGTCTGGACACTATTACTTTTTTTGCATAATTAGCTACGTTAATAGTAAGTTACTAATGAGTTTAAGGTAATAATAAGTTTGCCGTCTGGATAAGGCATTCATTTTCATTTTTGTTCTCAGAGACAAATTCGCACAATCACGCTACCAACCCTACGATCGGAATGCATCGCGCCCCAAAGTCGACGAAAAGGTAAATCTAAAAGTTTTTTATTAACTTAGCAACTTTTTTTTTTTTCTTGCTAATTAATTTCTAATATTGCACAAATACCAATTATTTACTTAAATAAATTTCAGATTATTTCTGATACTACTAAATACATATCAAACGCATTTAATACGTCCTAAATTAGAAGAGAAAGAAAATCATTTTCATTATCAATAATCGAAATCGTAAATTCAGAAAAAGCATTATTAACTAAAATTCAATGTGCTATAAACATGTATGGTATCATCTTTCGTTTAACACCAAATATTACGCTTTTTCTTTAAAACTTTTTTATAGCTAGCTAAATTCCTATCTAATTTTCACCCGTGTCATCCTTTACTTCCAAAGCAGCGCCCCCCCAACTACAAGTACAAGATCACCATGGCGCAGAGACAGGTGGCCACGGAGGCCGCGTCCGCCCTCAAGACGCTGGCGTACCACGAGAAGAACCCAGAGAAGCACCCGCTGTACCCCGAGGAGTGGAAGAAGTTCTGGAACAGGCGGTACAAGGAGATACAGACTGGTTAGTAAGGATAGTTGATATTAATTTAATGTTGGGTTGGTGTAGATGTCTAGTATTGTTTTAATGTGTGTGTATTGAAAAAAAAATCGGTTTTATGTCCGTCTAGTGTCTAGACCCATCGCAAAATGAACACACGCTAATTATGTGGAATAAAACAACTTTTTGGATGAATTAAATAAAATATATTGACTAGAAACACGTCACTTAAGCGACGTTCGTGTGCATCTTTGACGACGATCACCCCGACGACGACGGTTTTCAGTCAATATAAACAATCAGGAAAAGATACTTTTTAAACGCGTAATTTTAAAACGTTTGTAGCTTTTCAACATATTATTATTTATTATGAACTATTGAAATGTCCGCTATGCGACGATAACAAAATACTCTAAATCCAGCATGTAGTTTTTTTATTTAAATTTTAACCGTCTGAAATCGGAATAAAAAATAAAAGAGTTAAAATTGAAATAACTCAACAACAGTTAACTTTTGCATAGACCATTATTGGTCAGAATCGGTTGCTTTTGACCTAATCTATCACCCCTTAACAGGAATACGTGACATTAGAAGCCACCCTGAATAGTCTGGGATCCCCCACTTTGCTGGTCGTTGTTGTTATTGAATAAGGAAAGTAAAGGTGATTGTGATATGTTCACTTATTCGTTCAGGAGCGTTATTGTGGGGTCTTTATAGTGCCTTATTATCTCCAACTGTTCCAGCACGGATAATTTTAAGCTTTTTTGACATGTATGGAGAACTGAAAATGAGTGATTGTATCTTTAAGATGTTCTGCAAAATTTGATTTTTGTGGATGGTTGTTTGTTTAGGCAGATATATGTTTCCTATAGCGAATGTTATATTGCGACTGGTCTGCCTAATATATAGTCCATTACATCCACTACATGTAAGCTTGTTAACCCCGGACTTACCTTTGTCGATTTTGTTTTTACCGTTACAAATAAGTTGTAGTCGATTCGAGTTTTTGAAAGCCACATGAATGTCATGACATCTTAAAGTGTTGGCTATCTTTTCTGATATATGACCCAAATTTTATCATCTGGGAAAATATAGCGTATTTGCACAGTACTTACTAAAAGTTTTACCAAGAATTCATCATCGACATCTTCATCACAAAATCTACCCCTGTATGGCATAGTCGTGGCCAACATTCTTTGTGATGGTGAAATCGAAGACAAAATCCGTAGCGCGACAATACCACGAATGTCAGTAAAGGCGGATGATTTCGACATCCACCGGCACTAGTGGCGGACTTGCAGACTCGGCCGCCCTAGGTCCCAAATCATCAGCCGCCTCTTTCTCAGCATCCACCATATAGACTACTCTAGAAAAATCATTAGTGGCCGCCCTAGGCCCGGGCCTACCTGGGTAAATCCGCCACTGATCGGCACTTGTTTCCCTTGTTCTCCCAGAGGGCAAGGACCCGTCCAAGCACGACTTCAAGCCGGAGTGGATCCAGTTCTGGACGGCGCGCATGAAGGAGATCCACAACGAGGAGCTGCGGCTGCAGGTGGGCGAGATCTACCGCAAGCTGCGACTCACGCCGCCGCCCGACGACGCCTATCTGGACAAGGAGGGCCGGCCCGAGAGGCGAGACGAGCCCGAGCGACGCAGGTATTTAAATAAGGATACGCAACACAATACCGAAGTTTGAGTAGACATCGCTTAAGTTTAGACACAGGGAATTAAATTGGGCAAGAGGAACGATGTAGTAGCAGTAATAAGAGTAATTATGGATGAATTCGAGAGCTAGGTTATAATTCTCAGCTTTAAAACGATACAAAAAAAGAATAACAAAAATAATAGGAAGGGTAGTTAAAGTTCATAATAATTATTGTAATTTTTCTTTTTTTATTTATAATTACGCTCAAAGTAACCGCAGCGACACTTCGCGCCATATATAACTATAAAGTTTTTTAAAGAGGTTTAATAATGAATGAATTAACAGAGACGACCGTCGACCCTACGACGAGCGCCGCCGCTCCCCTCACCCGGAGTCTCGTGACAATCGCCCGCCTCCTCGTCGCGAGACTCGCGGCCACTCTCGCGAGACTCGCGGCCACTCTCGCGAGACTCGCGGCCACTCTCGCGAGACTCGCGGCACCTCGCGCGGCGAGACTCGCGCAGATTCCCGCGGAGACAGGCTGCCGGTGAAAGAGAGAAGGCGGTCGCCGGAGAGGAGGCGCTCGCCGCCGAGGAAACGAAGCCCGGAGAGGCGACGGTCACCACACACATACCCGCACAGGTACACTAAATGATGAAAGTAAGATCGGGTGCAGAGCAAACAGAAAACGGTAGGACAAATTGTCATGCACTTTTTTCGAGTTTGTAATAAACGTTGAGAAAGCGATATTTTAATACAATTTGTGTTAAGTTTAATAATCTAACGTTGTTTTTGTCATGTGGTGTTACAAATAAAAATTGAAATACTGAGTTTAAAATGAATTATGTGATACTACAGGAGCAGCGTAGAGCCTCGACGTCCCGCCTCTCGACAGATGCGTTCCCGCAGCCCGCTCTCAATGTGAGTTGATCTATCTCTATCATTTTTATAATAAAACTAGTGGCCGCCCGCGACTCCGTTCGCGTGGAAGTCGGTTTCCCGTGGAAATGAGAAGTTTTCCCGCGGTAAAAGGTAACATATATGTAACTAGTGGCCGCTCGCGACTCCGTTCGCGTAGAAGTCGGTTTCCCGTGGAAATGCGTAGCTTTCCCGCGGTAAAAAGTTCCCTTAATTCTTTCATACATATATTTTTGGTATCTAGAACCGTTTTCGCAGCGCACGCAACGGAAGCCCTTAAGGATAAATAATTTACCCCGTTTTTTTTCATATTTTCCATTATTTCTTCGTTCCTAATAGTTTTAGCGTCATGTTACATAGCCTAAAGCCTGCCTCGATAAATGGTCTATTCAACATAAAAAGAATTTTTAAATTCGAACCAGTAGTTCCTGAGATTAGCGCGTTCAAACAAACAAACAAACAAACAAACAAACTCTTCAGCTTTATAATATTAGTATAGATTATTACACTTATGTTTAACTAACCGAAATGTGTATGAGGTCCCTTAATGACTTTATTATTTTTCGTTGCCTAAAAGTCAAATATGTAGGCACTAAAAAATATCTACTAGGTATTGAAAATGGTCCATGATGTGACACTAGGTAGTTATTGAAAATCCAAGAGGTCAAAAAGCGACAGTTACAATGACGTCACATAGCTCAATCTTACCCCGGCCTTGTCAAATCAACATAAACATTCTATGAAAATCTCAGTAATTATTGTGCAAATCCGCTATCATTTCTCTACTGGCAGTCCACTAATGCACCGCCCGCTCGCTTACTATCGGTTTGCTAATACAATAGTTACCACGCATTTTTCTTCAACACGGTGCATCCTCAAGAGACGTCTGTTCGCTTTAGTGGCCAGCAACAGACAGTCTGTTGAGAGAAACGACCAAACGCGACTCTGTTCGCGTGGAAGTCGGTTTCCCGTGGGAATGTAAAGTTTTCCCGCGGTAAAAAGTACCCTATGTGTTATTCTGATGTATATGTTACGGCTAATACCCGAAGTGCGGCTACACCTAGTTTTAGCCGGTTAGAAGTGATTTTTATATAGAAAACTGTAAAAAAAAATATATACCTATGGATATAAAAACTGGCTTCAATCATGAGTCGACGGAGTCCCACTACGCGGGACTCCTTTTTTGGGTGGTATCAAAAAAGTAACCTAACTAACCTAACCTATTGATGTTTCTAACCGGCTAAAACTAGGTGTAGCCGCACTTCGGGTATTAGCCGTAACATATATATTACTGCAAAGTTACATCCAAATCCGTCCAATAGTTTTTATGTGAAAGAGTAACAACATCATCACATCCTCACATACTCACAAACTTTCACATTAATAATATTAGTAGGATTTGCACAGTAATTACTAAGAGTTTCATCTTAATGGATTTCCGCAAAGTAACGCCAGGGCCGCGCCGACCCCCAGCAGCGCCTGTGTGCAAAATCTATGAAGCGCCTTTTTTGTCGGTTAAGACATATATTTTTTTATAAATTTTAAATTCTGGCTGTGAATTCCAGATTTATGATACATAATTACTAGGGATGTTACGGATATGGAATTTCGGTTTCGGATACGGATATCAAATTATTTCGGATTATCCGGTAGATTCGGATAGTTTCGGTTACGGATATTAGATTGTAGGAATTTCAAAAGTAATACAAAAAAATATAGATAATAAAATGGTTTTATTTATATAGAGGAGGACGATGGGTGAGAACGATGACGTCATAAACACCGCTACATTGAGCTCAGAAAGAGAACCAACACTTTGGTCACAGTTCTGTAAGCGGTTTACGGAACGCAGCCAAAAACAACTTGTCGTAACGAGTTTCATTTAGATTTTTAGATTCTGCCACTATCCGAAATTATCCGAAACATTTATTTCGGTTTCGGTTACGGATACGGATATTTTTTTATTTCGGATATCCGGTAGTTTCGGTTACGGATATGGATATCCTTAACATCCCTAATAATTACGTACGTCTACGTCACTACATTAGCACGTCTGAAGCCCCCTAAAAACCTTAAAAGGTTATTTAGGGAATGCTGGTGATAATATGCATAAAATTTTAAATGGCCTAAAATATTTTTTTCTTGAATACTTATTATCGTTATATTATGATGCAAATGTTTTTTTAATTTATTTATTATTTAAACCCTTAAAATAATGTTTAAAAAGTGCAAAATAAGGGAGCGAAATTCAAACTGTCAAAACGCGCCACCATTGGTCGAACGTAATGTGACGTCATCTGACACGACATTGCATTCATCAGCGTCGAAACTTATACTGTTTTACAAGTTTTTGTGAAGAAAATAAATAAAAAATCTGGGCCAAAAGTGCCCAGCATTGCCCTGTTAAACCGTTTGTGCACAAAAATCTATAATTAAAATAATAAATTAAAAAAATATTTTGAACTTCAAGGAACTTCAGGAATATTTTGAGTTAATAAAGGTTTATAATTAATTATTGTGTTGATTTTATGCGTCATTATTTATTTCCGTTGCCTTAGTGATGGGTATCTATGAACAAACCGATATCAATAATGAAATCGATTTCCAATTTTAAAGTTACCTAATTTTAATATTATGGGCAAATATAATATATTTCGTTTAGCTAAGAATTATCTTCAAGGAGATACAAAGGTTTTTGTACAGTCGTTGACTCGCACGTTAAAGAGCAAAGAGATCAAGCCGACGCAGTAATGCTCTTCATTCATTTGAACTTGTTCTGGGACTATCTAAAACAGCGACTGGTATTTGCATTGGCTTACGTTTTTTTTTTTAAATCTCTCCAGCAGCTTTTACCCAACTGGAGATATTTTTCAGCATGTTTATAATCTGCCGTGAGTTTATCTGCAGTTTTTAGGGTGTTCTAGAAATATATTCTAAGTATATCACATATTTTGCCTATAAAACGTATCAAATCGATAACAAGACAAACAATGTTCATAATCTAATCGTTTTGTTGAAATATAATCGTTTTTCAAGCCCTTCGTGTCACCAAAACTGGCATCTGTCTGTCATTGAAGTCTCCTCGTTGCGTTTGCTTTCGATGTTGTTATTGTGCGATTATTCTGTGATTTGTGATAATTACAGCTATTATCCGCTTACTCTCACGGACGATAAATACGATTTCAATTACAAGCTTTATTTTGCACGTTATTTTTTTTTTACTTTTCCTTAAAAATGCTTTGCATCAACTGCAGTATAGCAATCAGTCGTCTGTTATTGTTCCTGCTTCCTTTGTATGGAAATATATGTCAAGCATGATATAGATTATTAATTACAGAAGCAGCAGAAAATGAAAGATTGAGTCGCCGCTCAATGGTTTGTAACAAGACCTCGGCACTAAACTCTTAACAATGATGATCCAATATTACCAGTTATTTTATCATAGCATAATCACCTAGTAAGTTGAATTAATAACTGTTGACCCATATTTAACATATTTTTTGGTTGAAGATTAGTTATTTATATTTATGTTTCAGCGTGGTAGTGTGTTGTATTATGCATGTTATACTTGTTGGACGAGTGCTCGAAGGTTTTTGGCTCGCAGTGCTACTCCTAACAATGAATTACCAATACCACCGCCATTGCATGTGGTTTTACCTGTAACAACTCACCGCCTGAGCAAAATAATATTAATCTGCCGCACTACAAGCGTGCTTCACTTCTGTTCACTGCATATTTGAAACTTGCACTACCTAACCAGTTATTACATCTTGTAGTATGCCTTTACAAAATAATGATGCTGCAAGAGTTTAACGGATCTTATTTGCACTACTGAATTTTTACACAACTCAGAATATACCTATACAATTTCAAAAAATATCAAAAACAGAACAGTAAAAGCCGTCGAGGGCCCTGAGGGAATAGTCACGATTGAAAAACCGCCTATATCACAACATGCAATTGTATTGATGTGAATCAGGGAAGTCTAGATGTGTTAACAGGGATATTAGTTTAAGATTTACTTTATTTATAAAAAGATACTTAATAAAAATGGCAACAACATTTGTTTCTTTTTTGCTAGAATCTGTAACACAATATTGGAAGAAAAAATATTTTCATGATTTAGGCTCTGACTGGCTGCCCAGCCCGTGCTTCAACGGCCATTTAGTTAATGCGATGTGCCATGACATGCAACGACGATATGATTGCATCGGATCTAAGACGCACTTGCTCTCTCTAACTCTTTGAGATAAAGTTATAAAAATATGATCAGTCAACGCCTAGTCAACTGTGTGGCCCAGCGGAGTTTATAATATTGTTATAGGTCGAAGATAAGTTTGCAGTTTTAGGTGATGAAATGGATTAAAATACCTCCCTCCTATCACGTATAAGTTAGTATAACAGGTGTATCTACTGCTATCTAACTAAATGGATTCAATTTAGGACAGCCGCTTTTTAATTATAGCAGCGTTGAGTACATAATGATACTACTGTTGTTATCAATTACCTATACTTGTAAGATTTAATCATTTTAAACATTATAAGATTCCTTATGAAAAGTGATAAGTAGCAGAGCTGCAACATTGTTATGGATTTGTAAAAGGCCTTTTATTTTATGATGTCTGATTACAGTTAATTGTGAAGTTCCTTGAATCTGCAACTATGTTTTAAACAAACGTCATAGTTTACAGTTTTCACAGGCAGAAACATTTAATTGTATATTTTAATGTTAAATAAGGCAGGCAGGCAATGCAAACGGTCCGTCTTATTTAATCTATATTCTTGTGCTGATTGTAATGAAGTTTAGTTTAGATTAGTAGTGAATCTTTGACAATGACTGAAAGTGGTTCTGTCATAGCACATTAGGACAATCTACCGAGAACAGGTGCATTTATGATAGCATATAATTTTGCATCTGTCGCGTCTCCAAGGCGCGATGTGGGTTGTGGTGGTACAGCAAATGACAACCACAGATTCTTCTTTGATATTCGATTTAATGTGGTTTACAATTTGATGTTGCGTGTTCAACGGTTGGTTGGCAAGTGAAGTTATACAAAGAAAAGAAACAAAAACTAGACCAAATATGTAGTTGAGACGTATTGCTATAGAAAAGACGTAGGCGCGCAGACAGCATCGAAACCCGATTATACGAGCGCAGAGATCAGATGATGTTTCATAGTATATTTAAGACCATAATATAGATTTTTATTCATATATGCACACAGCAGTTTACTTAAAATACACCAAAACATTTACATATTGACACAAAAATATATGAGGCAAAACTCCTTTCTTCAACCGTAGAGTAAATTTTTCTCCTTGCTCTTTTATCAAATTGTATTCAATATAATTTTCTGTACCTTCCTTTACCTGGAATAAATCAACAACCATAAAAAATTCGTAAAACCACAACAGGAATAAAGTTTTAATAGAAAGTTATAGCTACTGATCTTTTCTTATAGGGTAGGTTAATTTTATACCGAATTTTCTAATGTTCAATAGCTAATGCAAAACTTACTTTTTACTAATTTACATTAAGCTGTATACAGGGTGTCCCAAAAGGTTACGTAGCTGGGAAGGGGGGTGGTAGGGGTGGTCACAAGGGTCACCAGAAAAATAATAAAAAAATTCCCCTCTGGATATTTCAATAAAAAAAATACATTTTTTAAAAATCTAAAAATTTTACACCTTGTTACCCTATTTTGCTTACTGTACCTACAGATATTGCTGTATTTGAAAAAAAAAACCTGTTATGTAATCGTCAATAACCCTTTATCAAATTGAAATAAAAAAAACTATACATATCTAATCAAGTTTTAAAGAAAATTAAGTTCTTGTCCAGACAAGGACTTAGTAATTACGATTTCACTCAACTTCGTCCAAGCGTACTGAAAAAAAAAACGTACTACGCAACTCCGGCGAGTAACTTAAAAAAATAGGTAATTTTATTGCAATTCCAAAATGGTATAACACTTATTTGAAAAATTCATATTAGGACATCTAAAAATATTTTTCGGGAACAATACTCCTGCAAAAATAAAAATATCAAAAAACAATAGTCTCAAATTCGTACGCAAATACATTTTTAAATGTCTATTCTGTTGCTTTGATGTTACTGCCCGGTATAATTCTTAATATTGGAGTACAAACATACTTCCAACATTCAAGTACAGTCTAGGCTAAATCAACGCGTAAGTTGTAAAAATATGGAGCTTGATCTGCGCATCATTTGTGCGTACCACCGTGCGTGTCACGCGGATTTTTTTGCCGCGCACAACGTAGATGTGGAATGAACTTCCTGCAGCGGTATTCCTGGCTACCTACAACATGGGGCTCTTCAAGTCGAGAGTGTATTCCCACCTTAAAGGTCAGCAACACACCCCCAACACCCACAGTGTTGCGGGTAGTTATGGGCGGCGGTGATCACTTACCATCAGGTGCCTCGCATGCTCGTTTGCTCGTTTAATAAAAAATAAAAAAGTTTATGAAAAACCCATCAAGGACTTGGTTGACTTGAGTTCATTTATGATGCTCATTTTTAAAACGACGCAGGGCATGTATTTATGTTGGTGGTAGACATTTCGAGCATTTTATTAAAATAATAAATTATAATTTTGTTTTCTTTCGAGTTTCATTTAAAATCGCAACTGTAATGTCGAGTAAGCTGTGGCCGTTTTGAAACTAACTGAACTTTTTTTGTATGGAAATAGGATTTATTTTTATTTGTTATCCCAGCTTACCTAGTCTTAGACTGTACCTACAGGGTAATAGATGTCTATGGCCTATACTGAAATTATTATGAATATTATACCAAAACTATTTTAGGGATGAGCTGAAAGTATTAGTTAATAAGCCACTTTTAGGTAAGAGACCAGTTAAATAAGCTTAGATATCAACCTTTGCTTTTGTACAGACCAGACAAGGTGAAGCTTGATCCTTTACCTACATCTTTCGTTTACTTGAGTAAATGCAGTAAAGATTATTTTCCCTGGCATATGGAAAAACTTAATCTAGCCTTATTCGAATGTTTGAGGTATGTCTGTACCCCAATCTTGAGAATTATACCGGGCAGTAACATCAAAGCAACAGAACAGACATTTAAAAATGTATTTGCGTACGAATTTGAGACTATTGTTTTTTGATATTTTATTTTTACAGGAGTATTGTTCCCGAAAAATATTTTTAAATGTCCTAGTATGAATTTTTCAAATAAGTGTTATACCATTTTGGAATTGCAATAAAATTACCTATTTTTTTAACTTACTCGCCGGAGATGCGTAGTACGTTTTTTTTTCAGTACGCTTGGAGGAAGTTGAGTGAAGTCGTAATTACCCGTCCTTGACTGGACAAGAACTTAATTTTCTTTAAAACTTGGTTAGATATGTATAGTTTTTTTTATTTCAATTTGATAAAGGGTTATTGACGATTACATAACAGGTTTTTTTTTTCAAATACAGCAATATCTGTAGGTACAGTAAGCAAAATAGGGTAACAAGGTGTAAAATTTTTATATTTTTAAAAAATGATTTTTTTTTATTGAAATATCCAGAGGGGAATTTTTTTATTATTTTTCTGGTGACCCTTGTGACCATCTCTACCACCCCCCTTCCCAGCTACGTAACCTTTTGGGACACGCTGTATAAATAAAGTATACTTTCGTTAAATTGATCTTCACAACAATATGAACAAGATTTAGGAGATATATTATCCCTTCTCATCACCTTACACAACCGTCTTCGTATTTTCGCATCACTTGAAATACGAAAAAAACACTTTCTCGGGTGTTTTTCGAATAGCATTTGTGCACTCCGGTACTATGCAATACTTATAAGATATTTTTTGGCTTCTTCCATGGTTTTAAAGCTATTAAAACTGTAAATATGTATGAAATAACTGAAAAGTTCATAGTAAAGTCCCACTGGACGTGTCGTGTGACGTCACTCAAAGCGCGCGCAAAATGGCGGCGTTTCAACTGCTCTAATTTTTTCAATGTTTTAAATTTCGTTTTTAAAAATATCTAGAGTATTTTGAAGATTTTTTATATTTTTTTCTATGTTATAATGTCGTAAACTATTAATTTAAGGCACGAAAAAAAAACATGAATATCCCCTATTATCAATACTATGTTGATTTAAAAAAAAACAATAGTATCTGCTGGCATTTCATCAGGCGCCCGTCTTGCTTAGGCACCTGTGTGCGCCGCACACTTCGCACGTATGGGCTCCTCGGCCTTGAGTAACATCTGATTCCATCAATTTTTTTATTAACATTCTCTATCCCATCTTCAACTCCCTACAATTGATGTCCCCCCCCCCGCAGGCGCCGCAGCCCCCGCCGCAGCCCGCGCCGCAGCCCGCTGTCGCTGCGCCAGGACGCGCGCAACCGCAGCCCCGCGCCCGCGCCCGTGCTCGTGTCCGACGTGTCCGACGACGACCTCAAGCCGTGCGTATACTACCATATATCAAACTTCTATTCTATTCATCTTCTTACAGTTTTTATTTCAGCACTAGTGGCTGCTCGCGACTCCGTTCGCGTAGAAGTCGGTTTCCCGTGGGAATGCGAAGTTTTCCCGCGGTAAAAAGTTCCCTTAATTCTTGTATACATATATTTTTGGTATCTAGAACCATTTTCGCAGCGCACGCAAAGGAAGCTCCAAGGATGAATAATTTTCCCCGTTTTTTTAACATTTTCCATTATTTCTTCGCTCTTAATAGTTGCAGCGTGATGTTGTATAGCCTAAAGCCTGCCTCGATAAATGGTCTATTCAACACAAAAAGAATTTTTAAATTCGAACCAGTAGTTCCTGAGATTAGAGCGTTCAAACAAATAAACAAACTCTTCAGCTTTATTATATTAGTATAGATTAAAATTAATAGAATTTACGCAAAAAGACAGGTCTTTGATAGATTTTCATAAACTTTGAAAACTGTTGATGAAGATTTTTTCTTCGTTTGTTTTGTATTGTTTTTCGGGTCAATCTTTTTTACGTAAAAGCGTAGCCGTAACTGTACATTGACAGAGTGATTTACAAAAGAAGATAAACACTTTTTTCCTGTTTTTACAGTTCCTTCCAATTTTTCTTTTGCCCCAAGTTATTTTTTTCATAAATTCTCTAATCTGAAATCGTATACTGTGCCATTACAAGACGTTTGCAAACTATGCAAACGTACGACAACCTCTATAAAATCTCAATTGAATTCCCCCACCTGGTGTAAGGCATATTTAAATAAATAAATAATACAATTCCCCCACAGCGACGACGGCATCTCCCCCTGGAACTCGGACGTGGAATCCCTCGGCACTCTCCCCGACACGCGATCTCCGCCGCGGTCGCGATCGCGCACCGGCTCGGTCGCGTCCTCCCGCCGCCCGCGCTTCCACGCTGCGGCCGAGCCCCGCGATCTCGGCCCGCCTGAGAACGTGGTGGCTACGTTGAGGCTATTGGTGGCGCTCGAGGACTATTTGGGGAGTCTGGGGCCGAAGATTGTGGACTTGCTGACGGAGGCGTTGAAGATGGAGAAGGTATTGTGTAGCTAGAAATAAATCTAAAAAGTTTTTACGGTGTTGAACTTCACAGTTATTGTTTTTGATTTACATTTTGACTTAAATGATAATATCGTTATTTCTTGTTTAATTTCAATAGTTTCGTTATTTCTTGTTTTCTTTTGCTAAGTTACAATAACAATTAGGAACTATGGCATTCAACTCTTTAGTCAAACAGAATATTCAATTCACATAATCCCAACTTAGTCCCCCAGAAGCTATTGCATCAATTATACCATGATTCCACTTAATGAGATTTAAAGCCAATTAAGTACCTAAAGTTGATTTTCGAGATTGAATATTAAATCGCTTTTATTGAAATCTATTAAACGTATACTCCAAAAACGTGTATAAAATCAATAACTTCGAAGAACTAAAAGTGTTATTTCAATTTTAATAAGACTAGTGGCCCCCCGCAACTCCGTTTGCGTGGAAGTCGGTTCCCGTGGGAATGAGATGTTTCCCGCGATAAAAAGTACCCTATGTGTTATTCTGATGTAAAACCTATAGTCTGGCAACCGAGAGAATGCGTTTGTGACACATGCCATTGGTGTTGTCGTAAAACACAACATTGATAAATTATTTTTCAATCAATAGAAAAAAAACTTGTTTGTCTTATTTATATTTTATTTATAATATAAAAATAGTTTCATGTTGTTTCGAGTTAAAATCTAGATGAGATAAAAAAAACAAAATCGAAACAGTATTGTTTTATTGTAGGAACGTAAATAATTAGATTAAAGATACTTGTATAACGTTAATTTTGAAGCTAAGCCCAAGGTGGAAAAGAACTAGCAAGAAAATTCAACTGCTGCCTTTTTACAAACGAAACTCAATAGCATTGTATTGGCAATGATATGGTATAAGTCTCAGCACCAAATGATCGTACTGCAGAGCCAATTCATCTATTTCATATCGAACAATTGCCGATTTATTTTCTTTCACAAACCGCAATAGTTATGCTTCAAGCATGTCCATATCTACGTCGATATCATGTTTTTATAACCAAGCTACTAATTCTGCTTTTTTATTAGCAATTGATTGATAACTTTAAAATTGACTGATATTTTTAGCACATCCCTTCGAAAATATCATAAGTAACCTTGTACTGCTTAGAAGTAGTGTTGTTTATATTTTTTAAAATACATATTTAATCAGTAATTATTACCCTTACAGTAAGCCCTCAGTTATAAAATTTAAAATCAGTGTGACTTAATATCATTTTATTGCTTATTATTTGTTTGTAGGGTCAAAATAGACGACTTTTTTTTTGTTTTCGTAGACGGCCTTTCAAAGTTACCTCGGTGGCCGGACGAAATCCATCCAGTCGTTTTGACGTGAAAAAGTAACAAACATTCATCCATACATCCATACCTACAAACTTACACATTTGTAACATTAGTAGGAAGTATCACTTTATTTTTTATACTGTATTATGAACTATTTTATTTTTTGTGTAATTTTCTAGGTACAAGTTGACATGTTATTAACATATTACCAATAAACTATGATTGTATGATCCAGGAGTTGGCCAACTCATCGGAGGAGCTGCTCGTCCGCGAGTCGGCGGTGGCGCTGCTGGAGACCGCCAAGGAGAAGCTGAAGGGCGCGGCGCAGGCGGGGCTGGTGCCGGCCGCCGCCGCGCCCGCCGTGCGCGCCGCCGTGGTGCGCGCCGCCGCCACGCTGCACGAGGCCGACACCCGCGCCAGCAGGCGGAAGGTAACATGCAACAACGTAGACACAAGGAGAGGCTGCAGGGCGCGGCGCAGGCGGGGCTGGTGCCGGCCGCCGCCGCGCCCGCCGTGCGCGCCGCCGTGGTGCGCGCCGCCGCCACGCTGCACGAGGCCGACACCCGCGCCAGCAGGCGGAAGGTAACATGCAACAACGTAGACACAAGGAGAGGCTGCAGGGCGCGGCGCAGGCGGGGCTGGTGCCGGCCGCCGCCGCGCCCGCCGTGCGCGCCGCCGTGGTGCGCGCCGCCGCCACGCTGCACGAGGCCGACACCCGCGCCAGCAGGCGGAAGGTAACATGCAACAACGTAGACACAAGGAGAGGCTGCAGGGCGCGGCGCAGGCGGGGCTGGTGCCGGCCGCCGCCGCGCCCGCCGTGCGCGCCGCCGTGGTGCGCGCCGCCGCCACGCTGCACGAGGCCGACACCCGCGCCAGCAGGCGGAAGGTAACATGCAACAACGTAGACACAAGGAGAGGCTGCAGGGCGCGGCGCAGGCGGGGCTGGTGCCGGCCGCCGCCGCGCCCGCCGTGCGCGCCGCCGTGGTGCGCGCCGCCGCCACGCTGCACGAGGCCGACACCCGCGCCAGCAGGCGGAAGGTAACATGCAACAACGTAGACACAAGGAGAGGCTGCAGGGCGCGGCGCAGGCGGGGCTGGTGCCGGCCGCCGCCGCGCCCGCCGTGCGCGCCGCCGTGGTGCGCGCCGCCGCCACGCTGCACGAGGCCGACACCCGCGCCAGCAGGCGGAAGGTAACATGCAACAACGTAGACACAAGGAGAGGCTGCAGGGCGCGGCGCAGGCGGGGCTGGTGCCGGCCGCCGCCGCGCCCGCCGTGCGCGCCGCCGTGGTGCGCGCCGCCGCCACGCTGCACGAGGCCGACACCCGCGCCAGCAGGCGGAAGGTAACATGCAACAACGTAGACACAAGGAGAGGCTGCAGGGCGCGGCGCAGGCGGGGCTGGTGCCGGCCGCCGCCGCGCCCGCCGTGCGCGCCGCCGTGGTGCGCGCCGCCGCCACGCTGCACGAGGCCGACACCCGCGCCAGCAGGCGGAAGGTAACATGCAACAACGTAGACACAAGGAGAGGCTGCAGGGCGCGGCGCAGGCGGGGCTGGTGCCGGCCGCCGCCGCGCCCGCCGTGCGCGCCGCCGTGGTGCGCGCCGCCGCCACGCTGCACGAGGCCGACACCCGCGCCAGCAGGCGGAAGGTAACATGCAACAACGTAGACACAAGGAGAGGCTGCAGGGCGCGGCGCAGGCGGGGCTGGTGCCGGCCGCCGCCGCGCCCGCCGTGCGCGCCGCCGTGGTGCGCGCCGCCGCCACGCTGCACGAGGCCGACACCCGCGCCAGCAGGCGGAAGGTAACATGCAACAACGTAGACACAGGGAGAGGCTGCAGGGCGCGGCGCAGGCGGGGCTGGTGCCGGCCGCCGCCGCGCCCGCCGTGCGCGCCGCCGTGGTGCGCGCCGCCGCCACGCTGCACGAGGCCGACACCCGCGCCAGCAGGCGGAAGGTAACATGCAACAACGTAGACACAAGGAGAGGCTGCAGGGCGCGGCGCAGGCGGGGCTGGTGCCGGCCGCCGCCGCGCCCGCCGTGCGCGCCGCCGTGGTGCGCGCCGCCGCCACGCTGCACGAGGCCGACACCCGCGCCAGCAGGCGGAAGGTAACATGCAACAACGTAGACACAAGGAGAGGCTGCAGGGCGCGGCGCAGGCGGGGCTGGTGCCGGCCGCCGCCGCGCCCGCCGTGCGCGCCGCCGTGGTGCGCGCCGCCGCCACGCTGCACGAGGCCGACACCCGCGCCAGCAGGCGGAAGGTAACATGCAACAACGTAGACACAAGGAGAGGCTGCAGGGCGCGGCGCAGGCGGGGCTGGTGCCGGCCGCCGCCGCGCCCGCCGTGCGCGCCGCCGTGGTGCGCGCCGCCGCCACGCTGCACGAGGCCGACACCCGCGCCAGCAGGCGGAAGGTAACATGCAACAACGTAGACACAAGGAGAGGCTGCAGGGCGCGGCGCAGGCGGGGCTGGTGCCGGCCGCCGCCGCGCCCGCCGTGCGCGCCGCCGTGGTGCGCGCCGCCGCCACGCTGCACGAGGCCGACACCCGCGCCAGCAGGCGGAAGGTAACATGCAACAACGTAGACACAAGGAGAGGCTGCAGGGCGCGGCGCAGGCGGGGCTGGTGCCGGCCGCCGCCGCGCCCGCCGTGCGCGCCGCCGTGGTGCGCGCCGCCGCCACGCTGCACGAGGCCGACACCCGCGCCAGCAGGCGGAAGGTAACATGCAACAACGTAGACACAAGGAGAGGCTGCAGGGCGCGGCGCAGGCGGGGCTGGTGCCGGCCGCCGCCGCGCCCGCCGTGCGCGCCGCCGTGGTGCGCGCCGCCGCCACGCTGCACGAGGCCGACACCCGCGCCAGCAGGCGGAAGGTAACATGCAACAACGTAGACACAAGGAGAGGCTGCAGGGCGCGGCGCAGGCGGGGCTGGTGCCGGCCGCCGCCGCGCCCGCCGTGCGCGCCGCCGTGGTGCGCGCCGCCGCCACGCTGCACGAGGCCGACACCCGCGCCAGCAGGCGGAAGGTAACATGCAACAACGTAGACACAAGGAGAGGCTGCAGGGCGCGGCGCAGGCGGGGCTGGTGCCGGCCGCCGCCGCGCCCGCCGTTCGCGCCGCCGTGGTGCGCGCCGCCGCCACGCTGCACGAGGCCGACACCCGCGCCAGCAGGCGGAAGGTAACATGCAACAACGTAGACACAAGGAGAGGCTGCAGGGCGCGGCGCAGGCGGGGCTGGTGCCGGCCGCCGCCGCGCCCGCCGTGCGCGCCGCCGTGGTGCGCGCCGCCGCCACGCTGCACGAGGCCGACACCCGCGCCAGCAGGCGGAAGGTAACATGCAACAACGTAGACACAAGGAGAGGCTGCAGGGCGCGGCGCAGGCGGGGCTGGTGCCGGCCGCCGCCGCGCCCGCCGTGCGCGCCGCCGTGGTGCGCGCCGCCGCCACGCTGCACGAGGCCGACACCCGCGCCAGCAGGCGGAAGGTAACATGCAACAACGTAGACACAAGGAGAGGCTGCAGGGCGCGGCGCAGGCGGGGCTGGTGCCGGCCGCCGCCGCGCCCGCCGTGCGCGCCGCCGTGGTGCGCGCCGCCGCCACGCTGCACGAGGCCGACACCCGCGCCAGCAGGCGGAAGGTAACATGCAACAACGTAGACACAAGGAGAGGCTGCAGGGCGCGGCGCAGGCGGGGCTGGTGCCGGCCGCCGCCGCGCCCGCCGTGCGCGCCGCCGTGGTGCGCGCCGCCGCCACGCTGCACGAGGCCGACACCCGCGCCAGCAGGCGGAAGGTAACATGCAACAACGTAGACACAAGGAGAGGCTGCAGGGCGCGGCGCAGGCGGGGCTGGTGCCGGCCGCCGCCGCGCCCGCCGTGCGCGCCGCCGTGGTGCGCGCCGCCGCCACGCTGCACGAGGCCGACACCCGCGCCAGCAGGCGGAAGGTAACATGCAACAACGTAGACACAAGGAGAGGCTGCAGGGCGCGGCGCAGGCGGGGCTGGTGCCGGCCGCCGCCGCGCCCGCCGTGCGCGCCGCCGTGGTGCGCGCCGCCGCCACGCTGCACGAGGCCGACACCCGCGCCAGCAGGCGGAAGGTAACATGCAACAACGTAGACACAAGGAGAGGCTGCAGGGCGCGGCGCAGGCGGGGCTGGTGCCGGCCGCCGCCGCGCCCGCCGTGCGCGCCGCCGTGGTGCGCGCCGCCGCCACGCTGCACGAGGCCGACACCCGCGCCAGCAGGCGGAAGGTAACATGCAACAACGTAGACACAAGGAGAGGCTGCAGGGCGCGGCGCAGGCGGGGCTGGTGCCGGCCGCCGCCGCGCCCGCCGTGCGCGCCGCCGTGGTGCGCGCCGCCGCCACGCTGCACGAGGCCGACACCCGCGCCAGCAGGCGGAAGGTAACATGCAACAACGTAGACACAAGGAGAGGCTGCAGGGCGCGGCGCAGGCGGGGCTGGTGCCGGCCGCCGCCGCGCCCGCCGTGCGCGCCGCCGTGGTGCGCGCCGCCGCCACGCTGCACGAGGCCGACACCCGCGCCAGCAGGCGGAAGGTAACATGCAACAACGTAGACACAAGGAGAGGCTGCAGGGCGCGGCGCAGGCGGGGCTGGTGCCGGCCGCCGCCGCGCCCGCCGTGCGCGCCGCCGTGGTGCGCGCCGCCGCCACGCTGCACGAGGCCGACACCCGCGCCAGCAGGCGGAAGGTAACATGCAACAACGTAGACACAAGGAGAGGCTGCAGGGCGCGGCGCAGGCGGGGCTGGTGCCGGCCGCCGCCGCGCCCGCCGTGCGCGCCGCCGTGGTGCGCGCCGCCGCCACGCTGCACGAGGCCGACACCCGCGCCAGCAGGCGGAAGGTAACATGCAACAACGTAGACACAAGGAGAGGCTGCAGGGCGCGGCGCAGGCGGGGCTGGTGCCGGCCGCCGCCGCGCCCGCCGTGCGCGCCGCCGTGGTGCGCGCCGCCGCCACGCTGCACGAGGCCGACACCCGCGCCAGCAGGCGGAAGGTAACATGCAACAACGTAGACACAAGGAGAGGCTGCAGGGCGCGGCGCAGGCGGGGCTGGTGCCGGCCGCCGCCGCGCCCGCCGTGCGCGCCGCCGTGGTGCGCGCCGCCGCCACGCTGCACGAGGCCGACACCCGCGCCAGCAGGCGGAAGGTAACATGCAACAACGTAGACACAAGGAGAGGCTGCAGGGCGCGGCGCAGGCGGGGCTGGTGCCGGCCGCCGCCGCGCCCGCCGTGCGCGCCGCCGTGGTGCGCGCCGCCGCCACGCTGCACGAGGCCGACACCCGCGCCAGCAGGCGGAAGGTAACATGCAACAACGTAGACACAAGGAGAGGCTGCAGGGCGCGGCGCAGGCGGGGCTGGTGCCGGCCGCCGCCGCGCCCGCCGTGCGCGCCGCCGTGGTGCGCGCCGCCGCCACGCTGCACGAGGCCGACACCCGCGCCAGCAGGCGGAAGGTAACATGCAACAACGTAGACACAAGGAGAGGCTGCAGGGCGCGGCGCAGGCGGGGCTGGTGCCGGCCGCCGCCGCGCCCGCCGTGCGCGCCGCCGTGGTGCGCGCCGCCGCCACGCTGCACGAGGCCGACACCCGCGCCAGCAGGCGGAAGGTAACATGCAACAACGTAGACACAAGGAGAGGCTGCAGGGCGCGGCGCAGGCGGGGCTGGTGCCGGCCGCCGCCGCGCCCGCCGTGCGCGCCGCCGTGGTGCGCGCCGCCGCCACGCTGCACGAGGCCGACACCCGCGCCAGCAGGCGGAAGGTAACATGCAACAACGTAGACACAAGGAGAGGCTGCAGGGCGCGGCGCAGGCGGGGCTGGTGCCGGCCGCCGCCGCGCCCGCCGTGCGCGCCGCCGTGGTGCGCGCCGCCGCCACGCTGCACGAGGCCGACACCCGCGCCAGCAGGCGGAAGGTAACATGCAACAACGTAGACACAAGGAGAGGCTGCAGGGCGCGGCGCAGGCGGGGCTGGTGCCGGCCGCCGCCGCGCCCGCCGTGCGCGCCGCCGTGGTGCGCGCCGCCGCCACGCTGCACGAGGCCGACACCCGCGCCAGCAGGCGGAAGGTAACATGCAACAACGTAGACACAAGGAGAGGCTGCAGGGCGCGGCGCAGGCGGGGCTGGTGCCGGCCGCCGCCGCGCCCGCCGTGCGCGCCGCCGTGGTGCGCGCCGCCGCCACGCTGCACGAGGCCGACACCCGCGCCAGCAGGCGGAAGGTAACATGCAACAACGTAGACACAAGGAGAGGCTGCAGGGCGCGGCGCAGGCGGGGCTGGTGCCGGCCGCCGCCGCGCCCGCCGTGCGCGCCGCCGTGGTGCGCGCCGCCGCCACGCTGCACGAGGCCGACACCCGCGCCAGCAGGCGGAAGGTTTGGACTGCTGATGAATACATGAAACAACTATTTATAAAAAAAAAAACTATACTTATGTGTTCTTTTCCATAAATAAAGTTGTCAGAACTCATCAAAATCGGCTTACCCTATCAGAATGTGATGCGGTAACGACTGTCAAAAGTAAACACAGTGGAATTAAGAACCTTCTCCGTTTTTGAAGTCGTTTTAAAAATGTTTGCACGGCGGGGTGGTAAAAAGGTAAAACTTTGTAAATATGGATTGTAATCTCCAAAACTACGTTATCTGAGAGTAATTCTTATTTTTTATTGTACCTAATTGTTTCGTAAATTAAATTTGTATATATATATATTTTGTTTTATATTAAACTCACTAAATTTAACTATATTTTTTTTGTAAACTTTAACTTAATTAGCAGCTATGCACGTTCACTATATATAAAAAAAACTCATGTTGTATTTGCCTGTAATTGGGTTACATTTCTACATTTGTAATTTTAATATTGTATACTTAAAATATGTCTGTAAATGTCAACCTGTTGGCAAATCTTATAATAAATAAATAAATAAATTCTATAGATCTCGGTCTGTTTTACGTGGCATGGAGGAGGTTTGTTTATATTCCTACCATACAATAGGAAAAAAAAATGTCCGAAAACATGTTCTTGCCTATCCCTCCTGCTCTCCTTACTCCTACTTCCATTTAATTTTACAGTTGAGTTCATTAATATATTTACATTTCCAGAGTTCTAAAATAATGGAATGTAAAAAAAAAACTACTTATGTGAAAACTTTAAGCATTATTAATATGTGACTGCATTTTATCAGAAAAAATGTACATTCTGTCATAAGTTTATTACGTATACCCCTAATTCAACATCTGAGTCAGGGGGTTAAGTGGTAAACACGAGAGCTTGCAAGACCAAGTTCCAAGGTTCGGATCGCGATTTGTCCAAAAATGTAAAAAGAACATGCTCATTTAAATATTACAGTTTAACTTAAAACAAAAACTTAGCCCAGGGGTTGCTTCCGCCGGGGCTGATTTGTGTGAAGGCTTATGCTATCCCGCAGCCCCGGCACTATGGCGTAACAGGAGGAACATCGACAGGTTTTTAGTGGGTATACCCGAAAGGGGGAGTCCCACACACGCCTCTCGCCCCCCTGGGCGGGAGGTACGGTGCGTAATGCATTTTCCTGTCGAAAAACAAAAAAAAGAAAAAACCCAGGGGTTGCTGACTAAATACTGCGTTATAAACTGACGTCTATTAGCACTTTCAACCGGCAATTTTACTGCAAAATGTTAAAGTTGTAAATACAGAGTTCCTCGTATTATGTAGTTACGTTAAGAGCATTTTTATGATCAGCGTCCGCTAACAGAATCCTATTCAGAGGAACGAGATTTGTAATGGATTTTACGCGGATTTAGCTTAGTTGCAAAGACTGAATAAACTTGATCACTCTTACTTACAAGTTTTTTGATATTTTCTTTGTTTATTGGCTTCGATCAGGAAACATTTGCTTGCAAAACTAGGCCACGATTTTTTTATTTCTGGAGTTCTTCTTTTTTGTGTGATGAATGCTTTTCCAGCACATACGCTGCCTATTAACGCATCTGAAGTGATTCGTATAGGGTATGGAGTCAATGTCAATTTTTTAGTAGTATTACCTAACGTTGTCGATAGTATGATAACTGTAGTCAGTGCTCGCGGCATGACAAGATATTCCGATTGCCTCTCTTTTTCCCAAACTTCTCGTCGAAAGTTCTGCGCTTGTTACTACCGTTTAGCTGCCTGGTCCTCGAGTCACGTGGCTGGTGATATTTGCGATTGAAATGAAATTACTTTATTGTATGTAGGATAAAAAACTAATCTCTTATACATTGTCAAAAGCATAAAATCAAAAATAAAAAAAAATGTCACGGGACACCCCTACATACATCAGCAATGGCCGTAGTAGACCGAGAGAAAAAGCTGGCGGAAACAACTCTCGGCACTCTTTTCGAAATTCTACAATAATAATTTAGATTTATATTCATTTCTTGATATTAAATTGAGATTGGCCCCGATTCTGAAAACTATCGCTGTCACTTACTCATCAATAGTATAAGACAGAGACAGGTAATCATTTTAGTCGTGTCAAACTAAAATGTACGTGCAATATGACACGGCGAAGGCCATTTTAGGCTAGTCCTCAGCGCATTTCGTTCAATTTTACAATGATGTGGACTAAATTTAGTGAGATCAATGTACCTGTCTTGTTCTAATACGAAGCATGAAAAAGTGACAGCGATATTTTTAATTTAGTTTTAGAGAGTGTTTTGAGAATCGGGGCCATTGTTGACATTAATTTTTGTTACTTGTGGGTCCTTTTAATTGGCCTTCTCATATTTAGCAACGAGTTTCATAATCCTGTTTTAGCTGTAAGTTCCCCTAAAATATGTAAATAAAATAATGACTCCAGCATCGGTGATTGCAGGCGCAGCAGCAGGCCAAGCCCGCCGCCAGCCTCGGCGCCGTGGCGGTGGCGGGCGTGGGCGCCGTGGACCGCGCGCAGATCGCGCAGCAGATGGCGGCCGCGCTGGTGGCGCAGGGCAAGACGGACGTGGGGCCCGCCGAGCTCGCCATGCTCGTCGACGCCGTGGTGAGTGAGACCTTACCTTTATACAGGCCGGCAAAACACTACCAGACATCGAGGGAAATCACTTGCTTCGACTGGGAATCGAACCCACTAAATGCAGAATTACTAAGTTAATAAAATAAAATAAAGTCTTCTTTCAGCAAAATATCCTATCTACGATATTTAGGGCTGGTTTTTTTAATAGTCAGATAAATGCTAACTGACTGGTAAGAGGTATGTTTTCATTGCCACTTCATACATATGTCAAGTATTTATGATCGACGTGCAACAAAAACATACTGATTTTCTGTAGAATTTATCTGACTATTGAAAAACCGGTCAGTCACCTTTATACAGATGTTTGACTGTTACCTTGGCCGGCAATGTCTTTGTGATGATGCAGTTGTTCCCGAAGCTGATGAAGATACAGAACATGCTTTAATTAGCTATACAGAAGTCCCAAGACTACGGGACATCAAGGGAAATTACTTGCTTCGAATGGGAATCGAACCCACTACATGCAGAATTACTAAGTTTATAAAATAAAATAAAGTCTTCTTTCAGCAAAATATCCTATCTACGATATTAAGGGCTGATTTTTCAATAGTCAGATAAATGCTAACTGACTGATAAGAGGTATGTTTTCATTGACACTTCATACATATGTCAAGTATTTATGATAGACGTGCAACAAAAACATACTGTTTTCTGTAGAATTTATCTGACTATTGAAAAACCGGCCCTAAATATCGTAGATAGGATATTTTGCTGAAAGAAAACTTTATTTTATTTTTTAAACTTAGTAATTCTGCATTTAGTGGGTTCGATTCCCAGACGAAGCAAGTCATTTTTAGAAATTCTTTAAATGCGTTCTGTGTTAAGTTGATGTCCCGTAGCGTTGGGACGCCCTGTATAGCTAATTAAAGCATGTTCGGGATCTCATCGGGAACGACTGCATATCACATAGACATTGCCGGCCAAGGTAACAGCCCTAATTCTGTGGTATTCAAATCCAAGACGATTAAAATTAATTTAATTACTATTCCCAATAGAAAAAGCAAAAAAAGCATATGACTTGAAAATAAGTGATACCTAATGGTTATTAATAAGTAAGTAATGCAAATTGGTACAGCAGCGACCATTACGTTTTTTTTTTTTTTTTATAGTGAGGCAGCAATTGATGCTGCCCCTTCCAGTCTTACCAAACTTGAATTTCAACTCATTACCTCATTTAGCTAACTGTCCTATATCTTCAGGTGGGCATGGCCGAGGCCAAGAAGCGCGAGGCGGAGGAGGCGCGGCGCCGCGAGCAGCTGGCGAGGAGCAACGACGCCGCCTCCGCGCTGCAGATGCTGCAGTCCGCCTACGACGAAAATGATAAGAAGTATGTGTACCAACATTACGCACGAGACTCTTCTCGTTCTCATAGCCTTTTCTATAAAAAAAATAATCAGTAAGCTGCTCTTAGGTTTAAGCGTGACTTACAGGACTTACTTAACTAATTAAACAAAAAAAGACGTGTGGCACTCGGAAACTGCCGCGGTAAAGCTATTGCAAGCATTTTGTAACAACTTATGTAATTATTTTATTAATGCATTTTTTTTTCCTTTGTTTTTTTTTTCTTTGATATTAATTCAACTTTTTGAGATAAGAAAACAATTTTTTTTCTTTTATTAAATAAATGAGAAGTTGATATTGTTCAAAATATTTTATAAGTCATTAAAAGTTCTGCTATTCATCAATAGATGGCAAAACAAAAAAGTATCACCGCTGTGCCAGTCGGAGTAGGGGGTGTTAGGTTATTTTCGTTACGGAATTTCTGGATTCGGTCTCCACGCTCAAGGCCCGCGATAGAAGCTATGCAATAGCTTAATAATCTTGTATTAATTTATTGCGAATCGACAGCAGTCAGTAGTAGGTTACCACTTTAAATTTAACATGTGATCTTATTTTCAGAGCTGAGAAAGATGAATCGCCTCAACAAGAAGCTATGGATCGTCTCTCCGACTCAGACCTAGAAACCCTTCTCAAGAACTTCGGCGAACTATCCGCGGAGGAGCAGCACAGTTTGATCGCGTATTTGAAGAAGCTCGAGGCTCGAGAACCGGCGCGAGTCGAGAGACTGCGGCAGTACGTGAGCGCCGCCGCGCCCGTGGTTGTAGAGGACCCCCCCAAGAAGTCGCCAGAGGTCGTCGCCGTCCATAGCGACGACGACGACGATTACACCGTGGAAGACGTAAGTTCAATAAACAAGGCAATAAAAATTATATGTTAGAATGTTGAGAAAGATGATGGTAACCGTTGTGTTCGTTTCAGGTTTTCAAATCGGCGACGCAGAAAGTAAAAGAAGATCAAATACGACAAGAAATGGAAATCGTGAAGAAATCGCTGGAAGAGTTCAAACCGCCGGCGAAAGCGGAATCTCCCCCTAAAGTCATTCCGGGTATTGACCTCACCAACAACCTGTCTGCAGCCACGGATCTGCTGGCACTGGTCCAGGCGTCGATCAAGTCCACGGCGGCCGCCGCGCCCGCCGCCGACGTGGTCTCCGCCGCCGGCCAGCCGCGGTCCTTCGGCGACCCCGAGCCACATGGCAACTTCGACAACAAAACTAACAACCAAATACCACCAACAAAACAAAACACCAACCAAGTACAACAACACTTCGACTCGACAACCCCGATACAAAGTGACATCTCACGACCACCGCCCGCCGCCAACAACGCGGCCAATCAAAACCAGAACGAACCATTCAATCAAAATCAACCCCAGTGGGAAAACAGACCGAACTGGAACAACCAGGAATCGGGCAACAACCAGCAGGGGTGGGACAATCAAAGGCAAAACTGGGACAATAACCAGGACCAGGACAGGCAGTGGAACAATCAAGATCAGAATTGGAACAATCAAGGCCAAAGTTGGAACAACCAGGGCCAAGACTGGAACAATCAAAACCAAAATAATTGGAATAATCAAGAAAAATCCTGGGGTAATAATCAAACTTCCAACTGGGATAGCAACCAGGGGCAATCTTGGGACAATAACCAGGGGCCGAAATGGGACGCCAACCAAGTTGGTGGGGGCGGTTGGAATAATCAAAATCAAAGGGGCCACCAACGTGGCAATAATCACTTTAATAATAAACGTGGTAATTTAAATAGTAACTTCGACGGTAGACAAAACCCGAACCCTGGGTTTAGAGGACGCGGAGGAGGCAGAGGGAACTTTAGAGGTCGCGGCAGAGGGGGCTTTTAGTCACCAACTGCAACGTATTATTATGAACTAAAGGCGGCCTTGTCATCAAAATTCGTATTCCTTAGATTAACAAATATTTACAGAAACAAGAAAAAATAGTATTTTCTACATCATAATGGAGTAATGAATTTTGATAATACGACCGATAGTATATAATATTTTTAAGAATATGAATTACATTACAACATTGTAGTATTTTAATACTTATTGTAATAAACTTGATATATTTAATTGGTTGATTATTTTTAAGTGCTTAAAGAAGTTATTGCATATTATACTTATTACCATGCAAACTTATACTACAATATGCCTTAACGACTTTTCCTAACTCTTCATAGCGATTTCATATATTGATGTCAAGTAGGAAAACAAGTCGTAACTGTTACTTAAAAAAATAGGTTAACAGACAACTACACCAATATGGCCACAGTGAGCAAGGTGAGAACCTAAATATACCCCAGATAAGATACGAGCGAATTTCAGAAATACAATTTTACTATTTGGTAGCCAATCAGCAGCTTTTGAAGTTATAGATACTGGAAAAAGTAACGCGGGCCTCCGAGAATTGCGCGACTGGGAAACGAACCCAGGACCTTTAGATAACCGGTCTAATGCTACTTCGACCCAACGAAACTTCCCCCAGTAAAGGTGTTTCAACTGAAATGAAGAGGCGGAAACTCCTCATTTGATGGAATAACGTCAGCTATTGACGTAACCACATATACAGGGTTATTTCTAATCAGCGCATCACTTCTTGTAGGCAGCTTTTCTACATCAATTCCAATAACATTTAACCAACGAATAATAAAAATTAATATTTAAATAAAATAAGTTTTTCCATACAAATTTATTAGATGCCTCTGAACGGTACAATACTCTACGCGCACCCAACTGGCGTGGCAGGCGCGCGGGCGACGGGGGGTGGGCGACCGGTTTAGGAACTTCTTACAAAATACAGAGTTAAAAATAACAGAGCGCGCAAATTTGTTTTTGTGTTAATTATCAAGTTTTGCAAAAAGTCGTAGAACAATGTTATTGGGATTGATGTAAGGAAGCCGCCTGCAAGAGGTGATGCGCTAATTACAAATAACCCTGTATACTGGGGGAAATATCGTTGGGTCATCGTAGCGGCGCGGTAGCTCAGTGGTCAGAGCAATGGACCGGTTATCTAAAGGTCATGGGTTCGTTTCCCAGTCGCGCAATGCTCGGAAACCCGCGTTCATTAGCATTTTAAATGCAAAACTAAAAGTAAAATCTCAATCAACACCTTTTTTTAAATTGGGGCAACCTATTATTTTAAGAATTATTTTATTAGATTTACATTTAGTTTTTTTTTGTATTAGCTAATAAAATTCTGAAGGATCTCATTTGGTTTTGACTATATTAATCTCCTTTTACGGCCAAACTGAGAGCGACCGATAAGACACGCCCACATTCGCTCTCGGTGGTAGGAAGCAAACTAACCCTAATAAACTTTAAAAGTATTATAAGTTGGCTGGAGAAAAAACTAGGAAAACAAAACTAGAATCTCAGGTTAATTTCAAAAGGAATTTATGTCTACAACTAGGCCGAAAAACTAGATATTCTTCTTCAATAAATGGAATATAGTAGAGTCGAAGCATAGAATTCCTTCTGCGTAAGTTTCGCTACGCGACACGGCGAATTGGCTACGCGGATGACGGCAGGTTTTCCCCTTCACGCCCTTCGGCTTATAGGTGGACCAATGTTCATGCTATTGGTAAAACTACTGCATCCATTGGGCATTCTTATGCCAGCAAGTGCTTGAAGTAAAAAACTTATCGTGTTACTCCTGTTACACGATAAGCCCCCCTCCAGCACATATTGCCTAACACGCTCACCGAACTAGTGATGCGGGGTGAGTGGCGCCAACGTCGGCCGACAAACCAAATGTATTGGTTTTACGTTCATACATCAAAGAATCGTGATGCAGCCCGCCAACAGAGTTCATATGACATAAAAATTCAAAATATTTAAAGTTGTGCCACGCGATTTCTCCCGCGGCAATGAGAGAAAAAAAATATTAAACGTTTTTTTTATTTTCTTTAAACTTTCTAAACAAACTATATGTAATATAAATAAATAAATAAGTTTATCAAAGTTTTAATATGAAGCTACCTTATTCATCAATCTTTAGTAAAAAGCTACTGATGAAAATATTGATACTGTTAATAATGATATCGTCACGCTTACGTTCTAAGGCTGTCAAACCAAAACAAAAACGTTTCGTTGCATATTAATTTGAATAAAAATATTAATAAAACTACCGGACAAAAAACCTTTTAGTATAACTATAAAAATCCGCGTTTTATTTTTATTTTGTTTTTAAAAGTTATTTCTGCATAAAAGTTATTATAATGAGATATAATAATTTTGAATTTCGAATCAGCTGTTTTTTTTTGCATGAAATGGAACGTAGTGTTGTTATATTTTTGTATTTGTGTGTACTTGCGCGTTGCGCGCGCACGATCGCATCGCATCTGCCGAAACCGACCGATTATGGCGGACGGGCAGTGAAGGATGAATATCGTCTTCTTTGAATCGGAAAATATCGACGGGAGCCAATGGCATAAATCGGGTTCTTTGTAAAAATTGTACATTGTAAATAGTTTCGTGTACATATAGTCAGTATATTTGTGGTTGTTTTGGTTGAAAATTGTGTGAATAGTGTAATATTTTGAGTGTTAGTCAATTTAGTTTTCGATGCCGACTTTAAGCTAAAATCTGTCGATAATAGATTGTGTTCGAAATATACGTTTAAAACACCAAAATTTGTGAATTTTACACATTTCAATTCATCCAAAAAGTATATTAGTTCGGTTTAGTGTTGCCTTTGTCTTGATCCGTCAAGGAGACCGTTGCAGAGCTTGCAATATTTTGGTTTCCTAAAGCGGCTGTCATCCCGATACTATAAAGCTGTCAATTAAGACAAAAGGACCTTTTTCTGTGTAGTGAACTCATGTTTTGTGTAAAAGCTATTTGCCCGGTAGTCGCTGTTCAGCCGTGAAGCGATTGTTGACTATATAGCGGTTAGTTGTGTCTATAAACAAAACACAAAATTGTGTTTACTGTTGCAAAGTGTTGAAGTGTAGTAAAACTGAATGCTCGAGCCTCACGGAAGCCCAATGAAGTGGCCGGGTTCAGCGGCGGAAGAAGAAGCGGGTGAAGCTCGGGCGGTGCAAACCCGTAGCCAGGACGATGCCGCGGTGCATTATGTATTCCCACGGGAGCCGCAGGAAGCGGAGCTACCGTCCCTAGCGCCTAAACAGCGTTGGGCGGTTGGCGACGACAATATCGTTGAGGTTTGTCTCCTCTTTGTTTTTGTTTAGTGTAAACTGTTTTCATCTTATCTCAACACTATCTTACTGTCTTTATGTAGTAAATTAGCATTTATACCTAAATGCTTGTTAATCTTATTTCAGGGTAATTAGTGCATTTATTTCTTTGAGGTTACTTTTAGGGAATGGTCAAGAGTTTTATGTATTTATCTTTGATTCAAAGGTAATTTCAGTGTAGTTTTATTCTCAGAGGTTAGTTTTGGCTAAATGTCAATGTAAAGCAATCTAATCTTGTTTGTTAGAATAATAATTTTGGATGAATCTATGATGTTTCTTGCATTTGTTTATTTACTTAAGTAGTTTTATTTTAAGTTGTTGCTTTAAAAACTAGTATTGCATGAACTTCCATCACTTATTGCAGATAGCCACAAAAGATTTTTATGCATTCATAATTTAGGATGTTGTTAATAAAAACCATAATTTGAGGTTGAATTTAAGGAACCATTATGTTTATTATGTTTTTTCCATTTCAGAATCAAGATAAATGGAAGAATACCACACCAATAACAATGAATAATATGCAACAGCAAGGCTCTGTAGTGCACCTTAAAAACTCTCATACTAATCAGCAGCAACAGTTCATGAATCAAGCCATTGCATCATCAGTTGGCACACTGGCTATGAATCCATCAGTGATTGGGTCTCACCCAGCGCACCTGACAAACAACATGGTCCATACACAGATGGCTCAAATGCAAAACCATACTCTGGGAAACAACCTTATACAAAACAGTGCTATGATGCTACCACCATTACAAGGCATGCAAAATGCTCCTCTTGGGCAGCAAGGGCTATATGACATTCATCAGCATCCGGGAACACCAATGCAAGCTATGAATGGTATTGGCAAAAGTGGTGAACACCTTATGTACTTGAGTCAAGCAGGAATGCTCAACCCAGGAGCCAACCAGTTCCTGCAACAAGGCCAAAATCAACTTGGTTTAACACCAGTTGCTGCCATCCGAAACCAGGTATGTTGGAATTTTGTTTGTTTTTATAATAGTTATATTATGGAGGGTAAACAACTATAAGTGTTATGGTTATTTAAAACCAAGTTGAAACCCTACATTTGTGAGTTCCTAATAAGCAGCTTTTAACTGTGCTGGTGGCAAGTTATCATTAACAAAGACAATAGGTGATAAAGTTTGTTAAAAGGCAATTGTGTTCATGAACTCTGATGCTAAATGTTTTGATAGATGGCAAATAATTGTTGACACTGTTAGTTATTGTTTGAAAAGATTTATTTGTTAATAAGAGTTATAGATTTATTTTAAGATCTTTCATTTGACAAATTTTATTGTTGGAGGCTTTGATTTTAGTAACTAGATCACTTCTAGTTTTCCGACTAAGTAAACACTTTTTGAAAGCTATATTTCTTTAGTGTTCCTTAGCGTTAATAGTCATAAAAGATATTATAATTATTAACATTATATACTATAGTTATTTACATGCATACATAAAATTAATACTCATGACTTTCTATTAACTTGGTCCCAATTTTCTAGATAGGTATTAAAAAAATTGTTTTAAGCATTTCATTTATTTTCATCTTCTTCTTAACTACATAACTATACATTTTCTTCTGTACATACATATGGTACATTCAGAAAAATATTATTTAAATCAGGTAAAATGTTTTGTGAGGAATATGCTAAACAATCCTTATATATTCTGGTGAGAAAACATATGTTATAGTTGTTGCTAAAATCTTTTTATATACCTATCTAATTATGTTATAATGAAATACCGGGCAGTAAGTACATTAAACCCTAAATTTTGAGAAACTTATAAAGAGTATTTAAAAAATTTATAATAATAAATAATTTATAATTAACGTCAGACATAGTAAACCTGTGCACCAAAAAAAAAAAAATGTCTTAGGCAATTTAGATCATCTATGTCAGTTTCTATAAATAGTTATTTGATTGCATTTTTTTTATTGTCAGCTTCATATTCTGCCTTTTATTTCAATTAAGTAATTGGTAAAAATTGTGAGCACCCCATCCTCTATCTCTCAAACGGTTATAAGTATAAATTGTAAAAATGTATTGCTGTGATAGTTAAGTAGAGACATTTATTATTAATATTTTCATAATAAATGGCTTGAAACTAATAAGAAGCTAAACACAAATAAATCCATATTAATTTTGTTTGTCACAGACATGAAGTTTTTTCTTTGGAGAACTAAATAGAACACTAAAATAAAGAAATTTGCAGTATTACAGAGTTTACAAATTCTTTTATCTTAAATAAGAAGGTTAACTTTATTTTTTGGCTTTTTTGATCAGCCTAGTTGGGATCGTCGCCTGTTCTGATAAGTGGGAAATAACTACTTAGGTAAAAGCACCAACTATGGATATTATAGGAATTATTTTTCCGATTTTGCTCTATAATTTTAAAGTTTTAGGGTTTCTAGGGTTTTGGACGTTAATAATAAGTGTATTTTAGAAAAAGTTTTCGATTTTTTTTTTTAAAAGATTACCAGCTTCATCAAAATAGTCTTAATTAAATATACCCTCTGTCAGTCTCCAGTTATAGACATCAGATATCTATACACAAAATATTCACAATTGGACAGAAAGCTTCATTTGATGCACATTTCAAAAACGATAATTAACAATTAGAAACGGGTTACTAGTTATTCTAGTATAAGATAAAAATATATACCTATTTAAAATACATTAATTGAACGTCCTACTATCCTACTAATATGAAATCCTACTAACGTGAAAATTTGTGAGTATGTATGGATGTATAGATTTATGGATGTTTGTTACTCTTTCACGTAAAAACTACTGGACAGATTTTAATGAATCTTTACAGTTATATAGTTTATACACAAGAATAACACAAAGGATACTTTTTACCGCGGGAAAAATTTTCATTCCCACGGGAAACCGACTTACTTCCACGCGAACGGAGTCGGGGGCGACCACTAGTAAGTTCATAATTGGGTACAGGCATATAAACAGATTAAGAATATCGAAAAAATTAAGTGTAAAATTCCATTGAGGTTTTAGGTGAGAGTGTATAATTAATCTTCCATTATCAATAGTTCCACCAATAATAACAAACCTGTCATAAAAGAAGTTTATGAATGGTACTTGCGGCGCGATTCTAAATTTTTCAAATGAAAAAAACCTACGTTTGGATAAAGTGCAATTGCCGAAAAAGAAATAGCGGATAGATCTCAAAATTTGATTCCATAGCACTTAGAGTACAGGCACGACTGATTAAAGTTGCTATTTCAATAAAATAAATTGTCAGACAAATTTCAAAAAATATCCATATTAGTCCAGGTTCATAATAGGCGCCCTTACCTTACATTTTACCGGAATGTTCGTTACCAGCGAAATTACTTTGCGCGTGTCTCAAAAAACTACCACATTTCCTGTGCATCAAAAACTAAAAAAATTTGGTCGGAAAAGTCAAAGAAAATTAGTTGTTTGTTACTGGCTTAGAAATTAATTAATAATATTTTTTAAAATTATTTCTTAAAAAAAAAAAATAAACAAAATGTGTCATTCCGTCCATTTTCTGTCCTTATTATCCTTCATAAGAAAAATATGCTTAAAAAAATAACAATAAATACGAAATAACGGGACGCACATTTTTGAGGGTTCCGTGCCCGAAGAAAAAAACGAGGCTGAAGGGGGTTTTACAACGCAACCGGAACGAGCCCAGTAATGACTCCGTTTACCTCGCAATACGAAAATACTTAAATTTGTTTCCGCCAACAGAGTCGGCGCAAATGACTGAATTAATGAATATTATGTATTTTTGTTAACAACATTTTTTTTTATACAATATAAAATAATGTATATTAGAGATGAGCCGAGTAACACTTGCCGAGTACCGAGTATTACTCGAACTTACTTCAATTTTTTTTTAACCGAGTACTCGGCCGAGTAACTCGGTTCTATCTAGTTCCCAATTTCGCGCGCTTAAACAAGTACAAACGAACACAAGAATATTAAAAAAAAAATGGTGGACAGGGCACCAAACAAGGCATCATAATTTACATTTATAAAATTTTAAATATTGATTATTTTTATTACTGTTCCTTTAATTTTGTCTTACTAGTACTCATGCATTAGCATAATTTTGATTCTATTACTTGAGGATGTCAAAGATTTCCTCAATCAGTACGTTTTGATTAACACTGTTGTTTCAATTATATTTACCTAAATATATTGCTTTCTTTAAACAAAGTATATTACTTTTTGGTACTCGGCATTCGTTTACCGAGTTACTCGGCCGAGTACCAAGTACCAAAAAACCCGCCGAGTGCGCCGAGTATAAACCGAGTACTCGGCCCATCTCTTATGTATATTTAGGGGGTTCCTATACAACAAACGAAATTTTATGCAGCGGCGTGTTTATAGGTAACTAGCTTTTCGCCCGCGGCTTCGCCCGTCGTTGCACCTATCAACTTCTCCCTTTTTATTTATTCGATACAAGGATTGGTCAATAAGGAACTTCCATACGAACTTTCATCCCCTATTTCAACCCCTTCTACCAGTTTTTTCGTATTAAAAAGTATGGTATGTCCTTTCCCAAGTTCAGCTCCATCTACAAACCAAATTTCATCGAAATCGCTTTGACAATAACGAACTTTCATACAAACTTTTTCCTTTCATTCCATCATGAAATAGGTTCAACCCCTTCTACCCTTTTTTTCGCGATAAAAAGTATCCTATGTCCTTTCCCAATTTCAGTTCTATCTTCATACCAAATTTCATCAAAATAGGTTCAGTGGTTTATGCGTGAAAGCGTAACAGACAGACAGAGTTACTTTCGCATTTATAATATTATAGTGGCCGCCCGCGACTCCGTTCGCGTGGAAGTCGGTTTCCCGTGGGAATGAGAAGTTTTCCCGCGGTAAAAAGTAACCTATGTCCTTTCCCAAGTTCAGTTCTTTCTCCATACCAAATTTCATCACAATCGGTTCAGTGGTTTAAGCGTGAAAGCGTAACAGACAGACAGACAGACAGACAGAGTTACTTTCGCATTTATAATATTAGTAGGGACTAGCGACCCGCCCACGCTTCGCAATAATGTAATTTTGCCCGACTTGTTCATTAAACTTAGAATTTTGGCCAACTTAAAAAAACTTTTTCGAATGTTCTTTACTTAAAAATTTAAATGAAAAACTACCTAAGAAATGGCGAAACCCGCATTAAAATCCATTAAGTGGTTCAGGAGGACATCGCGGACAAAAATACAAACAGACAGAATTAGCGACTTGGATTTATACTATGCAATGATGATAAGAACCCATCGTGCGCGAATCCGACCCGCACTTGGCCGGTTTTTTACATACTTCACAGTGTTTAAAACTTTATTCTAAATCTAAACTATCAACTTTAAAAAATAAGTAACACCCTTTTGGCCAATTATCAAAAATTTCACCATAAAAAATTGCGAAATTCTAAAACTACAAACTTAATAATATATTCCATAATAAAATAGCCTTTCGGCCGCGGCTTCACTTGCTTTTAAATAAAATGAACATCAATAAAATTAGACTGTCACTCCCTGATGACGAAACTTTCTTGTGGTAAAACACTTTATTTCCTATTTCTTTAATAGAATCTTCATTTAAATATTCAATTACATAGTATTTAAAAAAAATAGTTTGATTTATAACCCGAAAGCAATTAACTCTTTTTATTTACACGTTGACTTGGTAACCTTGAAAGTACAGAAACTTGTTTTTCGTCGCTTTTCTTCCACAGAAATACATCTCCTAGAAATCTATCTTTTATGAAAAACATTCCATGGAAACCAAACAACCAACCTCCATATTGATAACGTGCACGTTTACGTTCTATTCATAATATGGTGTTTAGCGACATCTGTCGAATACAACGGAAACCACGGCCCCTACGAGAGACGCTCCTGTGCGGTGTAAGGGGGGTTTGACGCAGGCGCTATGGTCGGCGTACGTCCTTTGTTCGAAACAAGTCAACATAGTGCTTTTTGAGTTTGGATCTTTCTAGCTTCATTTCTAATCAAAGAAATGAAATAATATGCACACGTTTTGCCAAAATCTGTGTAGATTTCGTGTAGACGTAGTGTTTTGACTGTAGTGTTGTTTTTATCGCGTAAAAACTTTCGCCGCGGTTCATGATCGAGCTTTAGGCGGATTGTACGCATGAAACCCTTGAGTGACTTTTTTTTTGAATCTGATGTTATGGATATGGGCCCCGACATGGTAAGTTATATACCAAATTAATGTACATAAATGTGTTGGGAAGCAGTTTTAAGTCATGATTTGCTGTAAAAAGGGTTTTTTAGTGCAACAGGTCTGTTTTTGTTTTGTTTACTTGTCACCCGGCGTCCGCCATTACTGGCTGGTTTCTCGCAATTTTTGAACCGGTGTAGTTGTTTTTATATTTATTTTGATCACAATGTATTTATCTGGATAGGCCTCACATTTTCCGTAAAAAATGGTCTTTACAATATCTGTAACGTATACATTTTCTTTTTATGGTTAGGTAAAACTTTCAGGAATAGAAAAAAAATGACAATCGTAAATTATATTCAACAAGAACAATTATTTTTTGTGATTATTCAGTTTAAAAACATTTTTGAGGTATATTACTTCAAGCATAGGTCATACATTTTTAAATTCAATTCAAAAAACTATTGAACATGTTGACAAAACCTCAACCTCAACACAGTTCTTGTATTGACTTGACAAACTGTCATAAAACTTGTCAAGTAGATAATAAGATTTTAGGGTTGCCAATATTTTTTAAATCATGTTTGCAAATACCCTATAAACTATAATTCACAAAACCTTAATTTACAAAATATTAAGACTACTTGCCAAGTTTAAAAAGCAGGTTTATGTTTACATAAGACAACTTTAAATAAATACCTACTTAGATATTTCAAACACAAGCAAATTTGATTCTAAATAAAAAGGCTATTTATATAAATATGTGCTATATTTTTTTAATTTGTCCCTAGCCAAAAACAATGAATTGAGAAGAAAATAAAAAACTATTTTACAAACTTAACCATCCTGCTGATATTATTTTATTGATGTATTTTTTATTCTGTACCTCACCATGTCCTCCGAATA
Source organism: Emmelina monodactyla (assembly GCA_916618145.1). Lineage (NCBI taxonomy): Eukaryota > Metazoa > Arthropoda > Insecta > Lepidoptera > Pterophoridae > Emmelina > Emmelina monodactyla. Next base: position 3,314,467 of record OU745304.1, on the reverse strand, counting down.
GTTTGTGTTATTATTTCGAAACATTATTTTCTTATTTGGTGTTTAAAAGTAGTCAGGTTTAGCTCACTACTTACTCATTGAGCAAAGAAAGTATTTGAATGGAAGTTTTCTTTTTATACATTAGCTAATTTATATGTTTCTAAAGCAAAATAATAGCATTAATGGGCATTTTTCAAATTACTTGACCAGAGCGAAAAGGTCATGTCCACTGACTTAAAAACTATGTTATTTGATAATAATAAGTGAACATATCATATTTAATATAGCAATCGATAGCAAATTTCAACACTAATAAACTAAATCAGAATAATAATTAAAAATAAATTCTTAACTTAAAAAAATAAATAAAAATGTAACTACATGTACCACAATTTAACGATGTCCCACGCATACCTTCCTACCTTTGTGTGTCATTATTCCTAAATATTCTCAAATACTCATACTAAAATCACTTGGTTTGTGTGGTAAAACAATTGGAAATAACGTTTTTTAATGTTTTTTAATCGGTTCTTATATCAATATAATTAAATAAATCAAATTTTATTTTGTCCACGACTTTTGGCTGTACCGGAATTCCCAGTTAGTAACGACGATTTTCTTCTATTTCTAAATAAAAATAAGTATTCTGATGTTTTTGAAGAGGCAGCCCTAGCTTTTGACAGTTTAAAATCGTTGGCAGTTTCTTTCTCGGGCCTCTATTTGTCGGTTATTTACCGTTACTTAGTGTTCAGAGCAGTGTGTTGACAAAAGTATGTCCTGATTATGAAGTTGATTTTGAAAAGGAAAATATTATTGTTTTAACTCTAAAATTGTTTTAAGTTTATCATTAAGTATCTAAAAATAACTGAAGAATAATAAAATCATAAGTTTTAGTGTATATATATGAATTATTTTGATGTGAAGTCATAAAAAGTAGTATCGTAACGTCCGGTTAGTAACGTTAAATGTAGGCAAATTTATTCCAGTTAGTAACATTCCAGTTCGGTAACGGGTCAAGTTTTTTGAAAAACGCCCTAATAACTCTTATGTGTAAAATTGATTACTGGTTTTGTGAAATAACTTTTCAAATAAGAAAAAAACTATTTTGTTCATACAAGCACTTGCTGTTCTAATTGATCTCTAAATGTGAGTTTATTTCTTTACAAAAATGTGTAAAATTAAATTTAGGATGTAACACAATATCAACAAGTTGGGCAAGATTTTAAGTAATGTAAAACATAAACAACCCGTTCAAACATGTAATATTGTTTACAGATTGCACCTTCTGCAAAAAAATTATGGGACAAAGGACCCGGTGCTGGTGGTGACAGCAAGGGTCCACATCTCCCACCACTGCAACTTAACCCAGAACAAATGTGGCGCGATCCCACATGGTCTGCTCAAGGTTTGTGCACAATCAATTATGAACATCCATTAATGTTATTTAATTCTTAAATACTTTTGAAGAAATATAAAAATGTTATAAATACACAATGACAATTTATGTCCTGATATAGTTATTGTAAAGGTGATATGAATAAAATTATTATTATGCAACACATAGAATGACTGACCATTTCATTTGAGTCACAGTAATCTAATTCAGCTGCTTGTGTGTTCAGTCAGTGCTTTGATAAATGTGTATGTGTTATGTGTCTAGCTGAGCACAATGTAGGAGTGCCGATGATGGGTACCCGGCGAGGAGCCGCCTTCCCGGGCGGGGACGCCGGCAGCATTCTGTCCCCGCGCGACACCGCCGGCCTCGGCGTCAAGATGGTCGAGTACGTGCTTGGAGGATCTCCAACAGGCAAGTATCATTTCTATTTTGAAATTGATCTCGTAATCCGCGTTATTGTATCACGTGGGTGGGCAGTGCGTCACGTAGCCTTCGCACCTGGTCCAGATTTCGTGACGTTGAGTGGTGTGTGTCGGTTCGAAGGCGGTGGAGCGGGCGGCGGCGGGGCGGGCTGCGGCAAGGACGTGGGCGGCGTGGTGGCGGGGCTGCGCGGCATGGGGCTGGAGGAGCGCGCCGACGACAAGGCCGGCTCGCCCTTCGACAAGGACCTGCACGAGCTGCACGACCACAACCTGCCCAACGGACTGCACAATGGACAGGAGGACGACAAAGCGTTCAAGTGAGTCCATTTTTTTAAACACGTGCAGTGGACTACAGGAAGTTTCTTAGGCAAGTTTTTATGGTAAAGAACATTTAGTACGTTAATTTGCATATTGAAATCAATATTTTAATGGTTACCAACTCACGTTGTACTCAAGGCTTAATTTCCATTGGCATTGAATACATAATTTAATTTAATTACTCGTAATAGCTCGAGATCTGACTAGTTTCGCGGGCGGGTACTATTCGGTGTGATTTCCGCGCGGGCCTCTGTGGTCGGTAATGAGTGTCGTCGGTCGCGAGCGCAATGCGAGTTGTTACAAATATGAAATGTGGTGTTGGCGCGAAGGTCGCCCGGGTGGCGGGTGCGGGCGGGGTCGCGCGGGCAATAACCGCGGCTCACGGCCTCTGTCAATGCCGCCGCCTCGCACCTCTCGCTCGCGCAGACCCGCTCTAGACGTAATCTTTATCACCGCGTCATTATAAATACATGAATCATAACTCGGACGCATCTCGCGCTATAGATACCACCGGCGTGTTATCAATGAACAATGTGGACATGTTGATAGCTATGTTTTTGTTTCGCGATCGAAAACATTGCGTTTGGGGTTCTTTACTCATAATAATAAAGAGAGATTTATAGAGTTTCTTACTTTTTTATTATTATTTTTTTAAATATTAATTACGCAAAAATAAAGAGATCTTCAAAAATAACACCCATAAAAAACTTGGGACATATTACACAACTCTTAACATTGGTTGCTCTTGATATAACTGTATACAAAATTATTTAAATTTAAGATGGCAACTATTTATACTTCAAGGGCTGGCGACAATAGTACCTTTTAATTGTGGATTATAAAACTGACATATGTTTGTTATTCCGAATAGTTAAAATATCGTCTATTTTTACATTTCGTTAAGTAGTGAAGACATGTGCCTTCTCTTAATTCATACTTTTATTCGTATGTCAACGGCACATTAACACAAGAACAGCAACGCCATAAGAGTAGGAAACGTTTTTTTGTAATAACTTGGATTGTTCCAAAATTAAGAAAGAAAAATAGAAACAAACCAATAAACAAGGAAAGTTTATTTATCCATTATATTACTTATTTAGGTAAAAATTTTGGTCAATTAGTTCCTACATACTCGCTAAATTGTTGCCAACACCTACTCATAACATAATGGAAGATTAAAATAATATTCTACTAATATAATAAACGTGAAAGTTTGTAAGTATGTATGTATGGATCTTCTTCATGTAAAACTATTGGACGGATTTGAATGAAACTTTACATTAATATAAATTTTACATCAGAATAACACTGTACTTTATAAAACAAAATCGTTTAAATCAAATCAAAATACCGCGGGAAAACTTCTCATTCCCACGGGAAACCGACCTCAACGCGAACGGAATCGCGGGCGGCCACTAGTAATGTCCCAAACGTGAGCTTGTTACTTAACTGCGCTATTAGTATTGAATTGGATTGGGAGTCGTTTATTAGTACAGGCCGATGAATCGCGAACTTTGTAAACCGGATTCTTATGCCACTTTTAAAATTTGCTTGTATCTGGGTGTAACTGTGTAGTTTTCCCTCTAGTCCATTGCTTAGTCTAGACTCACATAGTGGGTTTAGGCTTGGTGATTTATTATGATGACCTACAAACATATTCGTAAAATTAAAATTTGCATAACAATTGAGAAAGACAACTGCTTTAAAATAGATTTAATTTTGGTTCCCTAGTTCATTGTGTGATACGTACAACACAAGCACTTACTCTTGGGGCGGGTTGTATCACAACTACTTAACGTGTCTGTCGTCGTTAAAAATGGCGTTAACCAATGTCAAGCTAGAAAACGGGTTGTTTCACCAATGTCGGCCTTTAACGGACGTTAAAAATTAACGATTACGTTGACCGGCCATCCACCCACTGGTTAACGTAACTTTTCTCTTGTTGACAGGACATCTTTGATGAAAAGCTTTTATCAATACCTATGGATTCTGTTTTATTTTCATATATTATAAATGATAGTAATGATTTACTTTTTAATGGCAACTCGAATAACATTGAGGAACAGTTGCTTGTGTGACGTAACAACGCTTTGTATTTGACGTACGTTAAACATCTGATGTAATCGTCAAAAAGTTACGTACGTATGATACGTTAACCAACTGTTTGATACAACCCGCCCTTAGGGACTCATAGTTGTTAGTCTGGAGATTGATTGATTGATTTGTTGTGGCAGCCGCACGCCCGGCTCGCGGCAGCCGTCGCCCGCGGAGGAGGAGGGCCGCAACGGCGACGCGGCGTCGTTCCCGCTGCTGCCGCCGCACCTGCCCGCGCCCGCGCCCGCGCCGCTGCACCACCTGCCGCATCTCACGCACCCGCAGGTAACACACACACAACACACACACACATACAGCGTAATTTGTGTATAGTCTGCACCACCTGCCGCATCTCACGCACCCGCAGGTAACACACACACAACACACACACACATACAGCGTAATTTGTGTATAGTCTGCACCACCTGCCGCATCTCACGCACCCGCAGGTAACACACACACAACACACACACACATACAGCGTAATTTGTGTATAGTCTGCACCACCTGCCGCATCTCACGCACCCGCAGGTAACACACACACAACACACACACACATACAGCGTAATTTGTGTATAGTCTGCACCACCTGCCGCATCTCACGCACCCGCAGGTAACACACACACAACACACACACACATACAGCGTAATTTGTGTATAGTCTGCACCACCTGCCGCATCTCACGCACCCGCACACTACACACACAATACACATACGGAGTAATAATTAGTCACTCTCAACTCTGAAATCGAACTTGAGATCAATCATAGGTGACATGCTCGTTATGATAGTTAGTTAGTAAGGAACTTGAAAAGTCTTGAGAGCGTATCAGCTGAGATCGATCTTGAGAGCGATTTATATAAACGGGCCCTAGACATTACTTTTTGATATAAGGTTGATTTTAGGTAGTAAAACAAGTTGTAATATACCTAAGCTCACAGATCAAGGTTTCTTTTAGTTATTAAAACTCAAACATTAGCTACTTGTGAATACTAAAATAATAGGCACTGTTGGTTAATTAGCTAGGATTCAGTTCTTATGTTCTGCCTCAAATGATGGATTTGGATTTGATTGCTTGTAATATTAAGTGCAAAATCAAAACCAAGGTCTCTTATTATTCTTTGTTCTGCCTACTTTGTAACATTTAAAGTACCATATAGAGACTGTTAGATGTAAAGCTTAATAAACTTCTTTGTAATATAAGAACTGAGATAAGCTTTCAATAAACAAATGCAAACAATGCTGACAGTTGTGTAATCTGAACTAAAAAAAATAAGTTTGTTTTTCAGTATTATTATTGCACTTAGTTAACAGTCAGTGAGATAATGACTAAATCGACCATCTGTTCAAATAAAGACAACATGACCTACATTACATATTACAAGTTGAGGCCATAGTTACGCCTTTTTACTGGAATTTAAGAATAACTTTAGCATGTTTCTAATAATATTACTCGTTTGTTACAGCACCATCCAGGAATGCTTGGTGTTGCTCCACTTCAAGGCCTACCGCATCCTCAACATCCACAAATTCACCCTGGTATGTATAAAATTGAATAACTACATATTTTTAATCCATTAATTTATTAAAACTGTATAACTTGCGCCTCAAAAGATGAAAACCCAAGTTATATGAGTGTGCCTTCGCCTCAGGTGACACCTCTCACAATTACACGAAATTACAGGGCGACAATTCTACGAAATTCTACTATTTTAAGGGCTGATTTTTCAATAGTCAGATAAATGCTAACTGACTGATAAGAGGTATGTTTTCATTGTCACTTCATACATATGTCAAGTATTTACGTACGACGTGCAACAAAAACATACAGATTTTCTGTCAGGTAGAATTTATCTGACTATTGAAAAACCGGCCTTAATTGTATAAAAATGGTAACTGAAGTGAAAAGCTATATTTCATATTGGTATATTTTTGTTTACAGGAATGACCTTGAATGACTCCATGAATCAACACATTGAACTAGTCCTTCAGATGGAGCAACATCCACAGTTTGACAACAATAGCTTCGCCAGTTCGCAGCAGGTATTGTACAAACAAACTATTATTTTAATATTAAAACTGATTAAATACTGAATTCATTGAGGTAACCACAGTTTTCACATTTTTCCAATTTTTTGACAAATTATTTTTAAAAGTTTTTATCAATACGGAAAAACTATTAAAAATATCTCTAACATAACTAAGCGTAATCGTATCGGCTTCTTTTTGGTATCGTTTTGGTAATATTAAAGTAAGTAAAAACAACAGTTTACTTAGCGAAGCTGACGTAAAATTCTACCAACAGTAGATTTTAAATATAATATGCCTTTTGTAATTTTTTATATATTACCAAACGTTCTGGTTTAAATTCTCTTAAAGTTTTGTAATTACCTTTGAACAAAATCCGTGCTTGGTTAAAAAGGAGTAAATAGAAAGGGTAAACATACAAACCCACGCAAGTTTTGACTGCTTGTTTTTGAAACTAGTCGCCTATCGTCGTTTACATGCAACAAAACATATCATTTAGATTTATCAGAACTTTTTTTGTAGTAGAATTCGTATTAAAATGTTTTGCATAGTTTAGCAGGTTATTCCGTAATTTCATTAAAAATAAATTGTTACGAAAGGCTAATAATTTTTTTGGAAAAGGACAAAGATAGGTTAGAGAAATTGTAATGTCAACAACTTAAAAAGTATAAATTGGTACATGTATTAATTAATATTCCATCACTCGACATTTATTTGACTAGGTATTTTTATTAAACCTCGTCATAAACACTGTTAAATCTAGTCATGATAGGCTTCCAGCCTTTATAGAATACCAGTGGCCGCCCGCGACTCCGTTCGGGTGGAAGTCGGTTTCCCGTGGGAATGAGAAGTTTTCTCGCGGTAAAAAGTACCCAATGTCCTTTCTCAAGTTCAGTTCTATCTTCATACCAAATTTCATCAAAATCGGTTCAGTGGTTTAGGCGTGAAAGCGTAACAGACAGAGTTTCTTTTGCATTTATAATACATATTAGTAGGGATCTATACTGGTCCTTACAAATCTAAATCGCCAAAGTCGACACGATAAGAAGAAGAAGAATGAAATGTCTATAGTTCACGAAGCGACCCCAAGCTACGATTGATCGATTCTTCTGATATCCTTTTGGGGCGATTGGTTAAGGGTATATTTAGACATTGATATAATGTAATCTTGCTATTCAAGCTATGTCGTGTTTCGCATGCGTAAGCTCAAATAGTTAGCGAGTAAAAGAATAAAATGCACTCTGATTTTGATTAAAAGTACTCGACTGTAAGTTATACCCCGATTCCGGTTTATTAGCTCGTGATTCTTGTTTATAATTGATGGATGCACAAGATTTCATTCAAAACCAAATACATATATTTAGAATAAGCTAAAATTATTCATAAGACATTAGTCTTATGAATTAGGTATAAAAAGAAACAAGTAAGTATAGAAAAACGAAAAAGCCTTTAGAGTTTTCTATTCTTTGTATATTCGCGTATTTTGTATTTTTAAAATTGCATTTTTTTTTAAAGATAATGTTATCCTACTAATAATATAAATATGAAAGTTTGTGAGGATGTATGTTGGTTAATCTTTCACGTAAAAACTACTGGACGGATTTGGATGAAACTTGCAGTAATATGTGTTATACATCAGAATAACACATAGGGTACTTTTTACCGCGGGAAAAGATCTCATTCCCACGGGAAGCCGACTTCCACGCGAACGGGGTCGCGGGTGGCCACTAGTATGTATATTTATTCCTACTGTAGTTGTATTATGGTTACGCTACCGGTCATCAAGCCGACCTTGTTTTCCCTTTTGCTCATATTATTTGTTATTATCCAGTACGGCGGCGTGGGCGTGGGCGGCGGCGTGGGCGGCGGCGGCGGCGCGGGGCTCGTGAACGGAGCCGCCGTGGGGCCGCCCGCCGACCAGCAGCACCACCAGCAGTTCGATGTACAGGTACGTGGATATCAATACATAGAGGGGCTTACAACCAAACAATACGACTGGCGAGTAGCGGAGAGAGACGAAGATGTTACGGTGGGAGAGGTGTCGTCATTACACATTGTACGCGGGGCTCTACCATGCCATGTGACAGGAACACATTAGAGACGGGGCTCTCCGGTTCTACCATACAGTTACTACAGGCGATAACGTAGAATGAGGAAGATAATACAGTGATTAGTTACATGATTACATACCGGGTGTCCAGGAAACAATGGATAAACTCTGAAGGGCTGATAGTAGAACTAAAGGCAAGGCTAAAAAATAATTGATAAAAAGTATAACCCTTACACTGCTAGAAATATGGCGCTTTAAAAAATAACTTCATATTTTTTTGACTGTGTTCATATTTTTACTCGTAACGAGGTCAAATCACTTAATACCATCATTATTTCTGTGATAAAATAATTAATATTAACCGCATCAATGAATAACTACCAAATAAAATAGCTAACTAAAGTATTTTTCTCAAAAAATAATGTTGAACTTTTGATTTGTGTAAAATTTCTAAAGAAATATTTTTGATGTGGAACTTTGAACAGCTCTGGTGTAAAAAAATAATAAGAAAGCAACAGTGGCCAATGATTTTAAAATATTCCTGGTTTAATAACGTTTTCAAAAAGATGTAATATGTCATTATTGTAATGAAAAAATATTGAATTAATGGTATTAGTGTGTAAAATGGGATAATTATTTAGATCTAGCAAAATTAAAAAAATACAATAAAACTAAAGAAATATGATTTTTAATTGACATTAATTGCAAACCCATTGGAATAATTTAGAGTAACTGTTCAAATTGTCTGTCCCCATCCTGATGCAGACCCTGCATCTACGAATAAAGGATCTTCAAAGAAATCAACTTAACAGGAGAAAGTGATCCAAATTTTCTTCATAATGACTTACCCAATTTATTGATAGACGTGTCCGAAGAGCTTCGCGACACATATTGGCTTCAAAATGAAGGCTGTCTAGCACACTATGCTGTTGCATTATGTGCATACCTACTTGACGAAACCTACCCTAACAGGTAGGTAGGCCGCCTAAACCTAAACGCTTTAGACTTTTTACTGGGGGTATTTTAAGGAAGAGTTTTACCGGCAACCAGTAACTTCATAAGAAGATCTACGAGCTCGTGTTCAGGCGGCTGCAATCAATGATCGACGAAACACGCGTTTTTTTTTAAGATCCTTTATTCGTAAATGTAGGGCCTGCATCAGGGTGGGGACAGACAATTTGAACAGTTGCTCTCAATTATTTTAATGTGTTTGCAATTAATATCAGGTTAAAATCATATTTCTTTAGTTTTATTGTATTTTTTTAATTTTGCTAGAACTAAATAATTATCCCATTTTACACACTAATACCATTAGTTCAATATTTTTTCATTACAATAACGACATATTACATCTTTTTGAAAACGTTATTAAACCAGGAATATTTTAAAATCATTGGCCACTGTTGCTTTCATATTATTTTTTTACACCAGAGCTGTTCAAAGTTCCACATCAAAAATATTTCTTTAGAAATTTTACACAAATCAAAAGTTCAACATTATTTTTTGAGAAAAATACTTTAGTTAGCTATTTTATTTGGTAGTTATTCACTGATGCGGTTAATATTAATTATTTTAGCACAGAAATAATGATGGTATTAAGTGATTTGACCTCGTTTCGAGTAAAAATATGAACACAGTCAAAAAAATATGAAGTTTTTTTTTAAAGCGCCATATTTCTAGCAGTGTTAGGGTTATACTTTTTATCAATTATTTTTTAGGCTTGCCTTTAGTTCTACTATCAGCCCTTCAGAGTTTATCCATTGTTTCCTGGACACCCGGTATAAATACTGTCTGCGCGCATCTACAGCTGTAGGTATAGTAGTGTGAAGAACAATACACATTGATAAGTGACATTACATGTAGCTTGGGCTGCCTTCTCTATCGCCTATCTACACAACCCTACAGCGATACCATAGGGTAAGGAAGATACTACAGTGATAAGTGTCGACAGTACAAGTAAGGTAGACTGCCTTCGCTACCCTACAGCGATATCAGTGAAAGAAAGAAGTTATACTAAAAATCTAACTATTAAAAGGCTTATTGGTGCAGAACAGTACTATACTGGACAGTTCAGTAGAAGGTTACGACCAATTTGGTGCAAAAAATTCGGATTGTGCCAATTTGATACAAAAAATAGTTCTCTAAATTAGCTCGTGTCTGAGGGTTCACCCCAAGTCCGTTCTGTGGTGCCTGTAACACAATTCGTAATTCTAGTCGATATCTTCGTCGAGGACTGTGTGATTCTTTTTCCGTAAAAAAATAATAGACCAATAATTACTGTGGTTGTGAGCACGTGAAAATGAGTTTTTTCTTATACATTCTATAGTCTTTTCTCCTCTATAGGTGTATACCTTGTATGCCATACCATAGTTTGCAGACAATATTTTGAAACTTTCACGCAAGCCCCTGTTTATAACTGCTGCAACAAACGAATTTATAGTTCTGTAATTAATATTTATTTATATTAAACTGGTTCTGAAACTAAGAATATAGGACTATAACTTGTTATACATTTTTGGTTACTTAAGTTTATGTCATTGCGTTGTCTCGACGTATCACAGATTTTCGGATTTATTTAATTTGCGTTGAAATACATTTTTAAAATTTCAATTATAACCTAAAAAGAATTAATCCTGTGAAAAAGCTGACCTTGAATAGGTATTAATAAAAACTACATTAACTTTAACTTATGGCGCGATTAAGAATCCATTTATCCATTTGATGTCAGGTAAGACCACCCAACACCTCTAGTAAAGTTTCTTGATTGGCCTATATATTAAACAAACCTTTTTTTGTAATGACAACTAGCGAAAGAGCAAGCGAGTCACATGATGGCGATTACCGCCGCCCATATACAGAAATCACATCGGTGTTAGGGGTACGTTTCTGGCCTTTGAGGAATGTGGACCGAATAGCACCAAACCAATACGCACTCTCGGCGTGAACTCTACTTCGTATCGGTCTTCTGTGCGACGGTGGTATTTCGCTTTCAAACTTTTATAGTTATTGCTATTTCCTTGTAAAGAAACACATAAAGTGCTGGATAACTCATTACTAATTAATTATCGATCTATAGAAACAAAACTACTGTCTTTTTGGGTTACAAACGTCAGTAAAGCGTTGATTGGTGCATTCAAAATGTAAGTTGAAATTTATTCACTATCATAATCTTAGTAAATAATTAAAATGTTAGTATGGTGTTATAAATTTTGTTTTTGTGTCAGCTTATACATGAACATTAGCGGAAAATTCGTCTGGAAGGTTCCAATGTTACTTCAAGTAAATATCTTAGATACTGCATTAGCTGAAGTTTTGATTTTTGAATAAATCCTTAACAGTTTACTATTTAAACTCCCTAATTACATGGGATTTTAAGTGGGAACTGCAACCCGGAACGGGAAGAGATGCAATTATTAATACTAATAAAAAAAAACATATTGTGAAAAGCTTATAAAAAACCTAAACCTACATTTAAATATGTTACTGACGTTTGAAGTTTTAAAAACAATATTCGGTTTCATTTATTGATTGTTTTAAATAACAAATCATTTAGAATACAATAGGTTTTTATTTTTCTTGATCTCAGTTTCTTACAATGTGCTTCACTTCCAGCTTAGCGTGGAATTTTACAGTCCGTTACAAAATGTTTATAATGCTTGCCGCTAGATGACGCCAGTTGGTTGCTTGTACAGCAGCGAGTATAGATGTCTCTCGAACATTACTTGCATTGCTTACATGTTTCTGGGTATTTTATACGCCTCGCGAGTACGCGGTCAATTAAATTACAAAAACGCATTAAATATGAAAACTATTCTACCAAGAAGTGGCCGTATCTCTTTCTTTTTATTGGAATTTAGAACGAGGCGAAAGTTTTGCGCAGGTAATAGTTTTATTAAAGTTTTTGAAAGCCGCGTTTAAACGCGCTTATTGCTGGTTTACATTACCGCGCGTGATTCGCTAACAAATTGATGTATTATAATAGTTTTCATCATGTCTAAGAATTCACTCGCGTTTTTCGTACACAGACGCTGGTATACAAATACAATGCTGCCTTTATTAAGTAAACCGCTAACGGACAATACCCTGTTTCTATAATCCGTGTTGCATTAGCATAACATGTCGCAACGTAACTGAAGGTTGATGTATTTGACTGGCGGCGAAGCTTGAGCGGTGTTTCGGGGATGGCAGGGTGGTTCCGTTATGCAGTAGTTGCAGACGTTTGTGGCTAACGAGCCACTATCTCCGGCCCGCTCCCACCGCGTCGAACAAGGAAGCAATAAACCTACACCTTAACTGCACACACCATTACCGATTGTATGTAACGGGCGCACATACGCGATACAATCTATGTGGATCGCGCGCCGATGTGTCAATATCGCCTTATCGAATTGCCGCATTTTCGTTGTTGCCAAAGGAAGCCTTTTACAACCTATCACACATTGTAGGTAAACCTTTGCAAAATTTAGTCGATTCCACGCTACGAGGCTCTATAATCTGGCCACCGAGAGATTGCGTTTGTGACACATGCCAGTAGTGTTGGGGTAAAAAATAATATTGACAAATATTTTTTCAATCAACATTAGTAAAAAAATTAGTTTATCTTATATCTATTTTACTTGTATAGCAAGAAACTCCAACTGCTGCCTTTTTTCAAAACAAATATTTAGGTCTACAATACAATAAGTACTAAAACTAAAAGTAGGTAATAAATACTTAAAATAATAGATATCGCGCTGGTATAAATTTAATCAGATTCCGATTCGCTTGAGGAGGTGCTATCATCATCTTCTCCAACATTTATAATTATGTTATTATCAATGATCGAATCAATTCTAATATCTCGATCAAAGTCTTTGGTAATAAGATTTTTTGTTTTTTCTACCGCCTTCGCCCAGTCTTCCTTCGTGATTTTTTCGCAAGCTTCTTTTAATAGAGCCATCATCTTTTTTGTGCTAAAAGGTGGGGACGTATTGCGACGGGCTGCATAACCCTTAATTTGAGCCCAAATTAATTCAATAGCATTGTATTGGCAATGATATGGTGGAAGTCTCAGCACCCGATGACCGTACTGCAGAGCTAATTCATCTATTTCATATCTAACATTTGCCGATTTATTTTCTTTCACTAACCGTAATAATTCTGCTTTAAGCATGTCCATATTTACGTCAATACCATGTTTTTGTAACCAAGCTACTAATTCTGCTTTTTTATTAGCTTGGGTAGGTGCCTTATCAATTTGCACTGAATGATAAGGGGCATTATCCATTATTATTACAGAAGGCTCTGCTAGGGCGGGTAACAGCATGCTTTGGAACCACTCTTTAAATGTAGCGGCATTCATTTCTTCGTGATAGTCGGTAGTGCTTTTCGACTCAAATGCCAATAAGCCGTTTTCTACAAAACCATATTTAGCTGAGCCCGCGTGACATATTATAAGTCGAGCACCTTTACCCATGGGTACTTTCGACGTTGACGCTTGTGTTTCATCCGTCCAAGAATAAGAAACTGAATGATTTGCATTAAGCCATGTCTCGTCAATGAAAACTACATTTTCCCAGTGAGTTATATTTTTTACTTTCCTTAAGAAACTTATCCGTTTCAGGATGATTTCATGGCGTTCTAACAAGATTTTTCTTCTATCAGTTTTTTTATACGAAAACCCAATATCTTTTAAGATTTTCGTTAAAGATGTTTTACCCCCGTTAAACAATCCAGCATCTCTCAAAGATGTCATTAGCTTCATTCTGTTAAGGTACTCATTTCTTGAATAATAACCATAAATATGATTCCTGATTGCATCCGCGTCAAAACTGTCAATATCTGTGACCGGTTTGGTTCTGCGTTTCTTCTTTGGAGTATGTAAAATATTGTCTGCCATACCAGTAGTGTCGAACTTTTCTTTATTAATGTTTGTAATTGTTCGTTTGCTAATTCCAAGCGCCTGAGAGACGCGTTCTTGCACTTGCTGGACTGGCACCAAGGGTCCGCCATTTTGCCTTTCTCGCTCAAAATATTCTTGCAGTTTTATGATTAATTCGCGTGTTTCACTTTTTATTGTTTGCCCACGTTTAGGCATTGTTATGCACGGAAAGAAAAATAGGTACAACAAAATCGAAATCCAAGTTAGCGCCAAGGTAAGTATAAAGAGCAGAAACAGTCCAGTAGAGAAAAGCCGAGTAATAAGAAAAGCAAAAATAAACACTAGATAATGTGATCTACGCGCACGAAACGACAACCGAAATACCCAAAAGTCCTGACGCCCAATGTCACGCTATTAGGGTTGACATTTTTCCATAAATTCTTCTTTCATACTAAATAGTTTCTTTTTTGAAGTTGTAAATACTGGAAAAAGGAACGCGGGCCTCCGAGCATTACGCGACTGGGACTCGAACCCAGGACCTTTGGATGACCGGTCCAATGCTCTTCCAACTGACGATCCTGGGTTCGACGCCTGGCGGAAACTCCTCTCATTGATAGAATAACGTCAACTATATGACGAAAGCACATAGATACTGGAAGAAATTTCGATGGGTCAACGTAGCGGCGTGGTAGCTCAGTTGGAAGAGCATTGGACCGGTCATCCAAAGGTCCTGGGTTCAAGTCCCAGTCGCGTAATGCTCGGAGGCCCGCGTTCCTCTTTCCAGTATTTACAACTTCAAAAATTAATAAATTAGCATTTATAATGCAAAATTTAAAGTCAAATCTAAATAGTTTCTTTTATAGTATTAATGAAAAACTTTTAATTTTTAAAATAGAGTGATTGATAGCTTTAAAAACATCATTGATAAATCATTTTTCAATCAACAGAAAAAAAACTTGCTCATCTTATTTATATTTTATTTATAATATAAAAATAGTTTTATGTTGTTACGAGTTAAAATCTAGGTAAAATAATAAAAAACAAAATCGAAACAGTATTGTTTTATTGTAGGAACGTAAATAATTAGATTAAAGACTAGTGGCCGCTCGCGACTCCGTTCGCGTAGAAGTCGGTTTCCCGTGGGAATGCGAAGTTTTCCCGCGGTAAAAAGGTCCCTTTATTCTTTCATACTTATATTTTTGGTTCCTAGAACCGCTTTCCCTGCTCACGCAACGGAAGCCCTCAAGGATAAATAATTTTCCCCGTTTTTTTCCCATTTTCCATTATTTCTTCGCTCCTAATAGTTGCAGCGTGATGTTATATAGCCTAAAGCCTGCCTGGATAAATGGTCTATCCAACACAAAAATAATTTTTAAATTCGAACCAGTAGTTCCTGAGATTAGTGCGTTCAAACAAACAAACAAACAAACTCTTCAGCTTTATAATATTAGTATAGATACTTGTATAACGTTAATTTTGAAGCTAAGCCCAAGGTCGAAAAGAACTAGCAAGAAAATCCAACTGCTGCCTTTTTACAAACGAAACTCAAAAGCATTGTATTGGCAATAATATGGTATAAGTCTCAGCACCCGATGACCGTACTGCTGAGCCAATTCATCTATTTCATATCGAACATTTGCCGATTTATTTTCTTTCACTAACCGCAATAGTTATGCTTCAAGCATATCCATATTTACGTCGATATCATGTTTTTATAACCAAGCTACTTATTCTGCTTTTTTATTAGAAATTGATTGATAACTTTAAAATTGACTGATATTTTTAGCACATCCCTACGAAAATATGATGTTGTTTACATTTTTAAAAATACATATTTTATCAGTAATTATTACCCTTACAGTAAGCCATCAGTTATAAAATTTAAAATCAGTGTGTTTTAATATCATTTTATTGCTTATTATTTGTTTGTAGGGTCAAAATAGACGACTTTTTTTTTGTTTGTTTTCGTAGACGGCCTGTCAAAGTTACCTCGTTATGTCAAACACAATGTGTCAGGAACGCATTCTCTCGGTGGCCGGACAATAGTTGCTTTCCGATATTGTTTTCCGAAGCGCAGTCGTTTTCTGCTAGGGCAGGCAGACCTTGAGTTTGGCGGATTTATTTGTAGCTCTTACCAAGTTTAGATATAACCGTGAATTGATTCAAAAATGTAGTTCGGTCAAAGAATACCTAATTGGTAACTTTTCCGCCATGAAGTTTGCCTCTGAGGCAACGTAACTGACAAGATTGCGAGGTGGTTGAACTTTAGCAACGGCAATTCTGTCTGCTACCTGCATTGTTCGACGCCTGCAATCCGTGTGAAAACTGCTATCTGGGTTATATTATTTTCTAGCATTGCATGTAATTTGGTGAAAGATTTGGTTCATGCACGCTTCCTTCAAATGAATGTTTAGTGCAGAACTGCATTGTAGGGGGGTTGGTTTTTAAAATGGTGCGTATTAGGAAGGTAATGGTAAAGTTTGGTCATATAGGAGACATAATTAACTAAGGTTCACTTGACTATTCATTACGGGTACTTAAGCCCCGCGGTTCGCGCTCCGCGGTGCCCGAGATCGACCTCGTGGGAAATTAAACTGTGCTCGGGCCGTCTTCTGCCCGCAGCCATTTCTCGCTCGCTCGCTTCTTTTACGTGCGAACACTTTCTTTTGCAGATTTTCACATTTCTCTTTACTACGTTACTGTATAAACTTTAAAAACACGAAAACCATTCTTGAAACGTTTACTTTCGTAACCGATTTGTAGATTGGTTAGCTAATATTTCCGTTTTTTTTAATAGTTGTATATTTGGCCTAAATTATCAATTCAGTGAGTTTTCTCACAACAAGGTAATGATTGACTACGCAATAATTAATCTTTGAGGTTAGTTATCTTGTAACGGTGATTAAATCATCAAGACAGGACTGTATTGAAATTAGTTGCGGTTTGTTCGGTGCCCACGTGAGCGGTTCATTAAATATAGAGGTGTAATCAGTGCGAGCTCGCAGCACCCTCAGCCTCGGTCTCAGTTAACCGCACTGTAAATAAACCTGCGTTGCGCGATACGTTTCAAAAATAGACGAAGTTTGCAGCAAACACAAATTATGGCTTTTCATTTACTGTTTGCAGTTTTTATTAAACTTTGCGGTATTGCGTATTTCTTCGTGACTGCCAAAAAGATCCGTTTCTATGAGGCAGTCAGGAAGGGCGTGCAGGTTAATGTTGCAACGGATTGATCAGATCGTGAATCGAATCGGAGCCGGCGAGCCGCGGCCGATTGCGCCGCTACGCATCACCAACTTCAGAGAAATTAAAGTAGGTACTCGAACCGCTAGAATGCTTGCTCCGCATGGCAACATCTTGCGAAACTTCTCGCTGTTTTAATTGTCCCCTTCACGTAGCCGAATTACGGTATGACTTGTTCACGCTTCTTAAATAAGCCGAAAAGTTAATGACCAATGTTACACAAAGTTGTTACACTGTTTTGGGGAGGCAATATTTGTTCAAAAGCGACTGCAGCGAGCCCGAGGGCGCTTAGCTAAAGATGCCCGCTTTGTCCGGGCGCCGGTTATGAGATTATTCTCGCTTTGACATATTATTTTTACATTCTCCGCTGCTACTTCGCAAGATAATTGCCTGTTTTACGGGATTTAGGTGATTCGCACACAACTTTGTTGGATTATATGTTTTTTTTTCTTAAACATACATTGAAGTGGCTGATGTCGTTTATAATTTGATATGCGAATTAATTCTTCAGGATATTAGTTTGCGGGGATGCGAAGGTGGTAATTGGTTCGTCGCTTGCGCCGGAGATAAGGCCGCCTTATTGGCAGCGGCGCGCTCCCGCTAACTAACGCTTATTAAACTTGAACAGCGGCGCGCTGATCACTTCACCTTCTTGTTTACTCTAAACTTAGATTAATCGTTCACTTGGCCTCTTTGTGCAGCTATTTATCTCAACGAAATAAGGTTTTCAACGAACAAAATAGTCGAACAACTCCCCAACATTTATGTGTCACAACTTTATTTTTTTTACAATATTTTACCGTTTGTATATGTTACACTTGAAACAAGTGTGTAGTGATCGTCGTTAACCCGCATTAGATTGCACGTACCACAGCTTATAGATTTTACCTTCATTACGTGATAATGTTACGTATGCATGCTGTATTAACGATGATGAAAATGCTTGCTTCGAAAAACTAGCTGCGAACAAACCAGAAATTCTGCTTGCGTCGCGTTTGGCGTGTGATTATGTATGTTTCTCTTTTTGTTGTGAAGCAGTGAGAATAAATACTAACTGGTGTGTGTGCCTATTGTTAACTTTTTATCTCTACCATGTACTAGGTACTGTATTTTCTCCTTTGTCTCGTAATAACGACAACAGCTTTTGTTAAGTAATGTTCGATTTCTCAAGGTATTAAAACTATTTACCGGTGCTAGCTAACGGCAGATTCAATACGTCATTACAACTGTTCAAATTGGCTATACATAGTTTCATGATGCAGATAATTGAGTGTACACGGGAAAATAATCGCCAAGCACAAACAAATCTGTTCACATGCGCACGCCGCTTGGTAGTAACAATAATATGTGTAAATATATAAAAGTCACGTTGTGATATGAGTGTCCGTGATGTGCTAAATGTTACTCACTAATAGTCTAGGCAACATATTATGCTTTTTAGAGTTACTTTATAGCTATTTTGGAAAATAAGAATCGAGATGTCATTCGACTTGTCATCGCATCTATTTGATTTTCGGAAAAAATAATAAAACTAAGAGATTTAAGCAATAAAGTTAAGTATGATTAGGGATTATTGAATTTACTAGAATAAAATATGAACTGTTAAGCAAAGTCGTTTACGTTTCAAGTTTGAGATGTTATAAATATTGTAGCGGGCCGTGGGTGTGTGTGGGTAGTTTCTGAGTCGCGGTGAGATGGCCCATGTTCCGCACACGCGGTCCGCCATCGCCTACAATGGCAGCTTTGTTTGCTCGCACCGGCCACTCCGTTGTGTCGCCTCGCTTTACTCCACTACATCGCCCATATTATGCTGATGTGACCACAAACGAGATTATAATTTCAAACGACACCACTGCTTGCTCTGTTTTATGAACAATGAACACACCCGGCTCGCTTTGCATTATGTTAACACAGGACTAGTTATCCTGTGTACCGTATTTAGATAGCTTGGACCTAGTAAAATAATGCTAATTAAAGCTACGTTAGTTCATTCTATGAGGTGGTTGTATATGTTTTCGTAAACGTCGAGAAAGGATTTATATTGAGCCGACGGTCGCGCAGTGGGATTTCACACGCGTTTGGTACATCCCGGCTTAATGCGGGGAACCCTTTATTGATGACTTGAGCTTTGTTTCGGTAACTCTAAAATCTAACGTCTTTTCTCGCTGTATAAATTTAGTACAACTGTAACTGCTAAGACACGGATTTTATTTGCTATTCAGTGTAGATTGCTTACCTGCTTGTTTAATTTTATTGAAGGTTTAGCAACTAAGTAGGGTCGGAATGATCGACGTGAAATTCAATTGGGTGCTAGTTACGATCACAAAGAACACGTAAACTCATAAAAAGAAAAGAGCTACACCCGAAGGTCCCCCCCTAACCTTACTCGAAGGGTGAAGTAAAATAACTATAGTGTGTCAATTCAAGTTGCATTGAACCCTATTAATCATAAATTTGCGAGCGATCAATAACAAATTTTATAATTTATTGTCTCCACCTTCAGTACCTAGTACGATGTCACGAATCAGTGATTGTGGCATTTAAAGTTCATGCTGATATTTGCATGGATACCATCGCGCCGTTGTTGATCCATGACTATTCCAGTAGGGCTTCGCTATTTCGCCGAATTTTCCTGAATAAAATTTACAGGGTTTGCTTTTATATATTTTTAGCATATGATAAAGTTGAATCCGAATGGAGTTAAACCCTCTGAAGCTTTAGATACGCGCAAGGCCTAATTAACAGTACTGAGCATTTGCATCGGGTGCCGGCGGTCAAAGGATTCGCCGCTCATTACGTGCGTTGGCAACGTCCCTCGGTCAACCTGCAACTGTCACTGAATTTTGACTAACGTTGCTACACAAAGCGAATTGTGCTGATTACACTTTGGAGTTTAATTTATGACTAGAGAGTTATGCTGCAAGAAGAGCACACAGTGAGGCAGTCGGTAGACACGCGCGATGCTAGGTTGGCGGAAGGTGCGATAAGATCGCGTGAGAGGCGAGCGCTAGCGGCAAACCGCGCTGGACGATTCGTCACGCTGCGTTAATGTTGCCGGGGCACGCTACACTTGACTATCTGAAGCCGACTTTACTATCCATCACTATTACTTATTACAACGGAATTACCTACTAATCAATACCACGTTGCGTTGATACCTTTCCAACTATGTTTCGTGCAATATTGTTTCAAGTATGTAAAACAGGCATCTGCTAATATATTTATTGTTTATGTACGTAAGGATAATGTTATATTAAAATAATAACACCGGTATTCTTTGGATAATGTTAAGTATTCCAGTGGGATTGTATGTGTATGTTATTTAAATGTGTAATGACTACAAACCTAGCGTGTTAGCCTAGTTAACGTTACATTGCTTGAATAACAACAAAAGTGGGCGTAAATTGTCCGACAGATGGTCAGCAGACACAGAACGCGTCATAGCTTTGATTAAAGTTAATTAACTGAAGCCATTTCCACACGGTGGGGACAGGGCGCGGCGGTGGCACTGCCGCCACCCCGACGACATCGCCGCACCCAGTGCACGATCCTATAACTTTACTCTATTCATACAGACGGGTTTATTGTTCATTTTATTGCTGTCTATAAGAAAATATTAGTTCGGTTTACTATGTACCTAGTTATTGGTGTACCGTAAAGGGTCGTAGTTAAAGTTTGCGGCCCCCGCTGCCCTAGCGACGGAGCCGCGCGAGATTTATCGCGGACACGCACGCAGCTGGCGCTCTGCCCATCGCCCTGCGCCCTTTTATCACTGAGTAAAACACGCCCGCCGCGTTAATTTGTTTGTTCTAGCGTGGTTTGGCTAATGAATCGCCCCAAGGTGGACCCGTGTCCACGACCCGGCCAATATTAAACACCCCCCAAACGGTAAAGACTTACAAATAAACCGTAAATCACGATTCGTCATTAAACCCGACCGTCCTTGTAAAGATTTATGTGAATATACTAGCGAATGATAGTATGTGTTGAGTGATGACACTTTTCTATAATTAATTATAATTTTCGACGACAGGATCACATATGCTCTCATTGCGTTGAGCAACCAGAGAGTGAATCATATGTTCAGGTGAGGTCGCATTCCTGTTTCTGCCGCTACCTGTGCGCCAGAAATACACGATGCACGCTCGCCGCGCCCGCGCACACATACACAAACGCTTATTTTTGGCGAATACACACGCTCTTTGCACAAATATTTCTGGATTTGATAGCTGTATCTGTTTTATGGCCGGGCTATCGTCTAACAAAGTAGGTGTATAACTACTGCTTATCTAAACACCGCATGATTGGGAGATCGTAAATCTGCGCTAACACTCCCAACATGTGTATTTGAAATAAATTATGTCGGCCTATCAAAAGAAATTACTGTTCGTAGAAAATTACTATCAAATGAACAAACAATTCACAATTTTTTGAGCTTTAACGGTAGTTTCTATATTGTTATCTAAGATCTTGTGTTCTTCATTTCTTCTATTCATGATTCTATTGCTTCCACTAATTTCGCAGTTACCCATTCTAACGTTTTCTTGTTTGGTTCACCACTTAATTAGGTACTGGTCGTAAAACTGTCTTCCTCATCTTATATTTACCACGTTTGCCCTTTTTATTATCCGATTACATGGGCCGCGCGGTTTGCAAAGCGTTCTCGAGAGCGCGAGGGGAGCCGTTTCATTTGTTTCTTCAGAAATTACTTCAGACCATCTCGTGCTCCTTGAAACACGCCTCTTTATTAGAAGAAAACGCCGCATCCCCAACGAGAGAGCGTTACAACATAATTAGCACATTGTACGCGAGCCTCCGTCTGTGTTGTCAGCTTTGTAATTAATGTTCATATCGATATGATTACGGTCAGCTTATCAGAACGGTCCATTGGGAAGCACAGCGGTATACCTATCTACTAGATAAATTAAACGTGTTTGTGCGCGAGCCGCTTTCGATTTAGGACGCACCTGAAGTTGGATTCATTGCGTGTGTAATTCGGTGTGATGGGTAGCGAGAACATAAGTGTTCATGTTTGTGGAGCGGCAGGAGATAGTGGGTGGTGTCGGTAGTGGAAAACGTCCGCTGCAATTAGCAGACTGTCGAGTGTCGCACCCGCAGCCGCCCGCGGACCCACTCGTGTGTCGCCGCGTAAATTAAAACGTGCCACTCGACCCGATCACATCCTCAAACTGCAATTCAATCGTCAATTCATTCTTTTACCTCCCGTTTATTTATTTCAATAAAATCTATATGTATTTCGGTTGGACAAATGGTATTTTATTTCTTTGCAATAAATAAGATACTACATTTTGTATTCGTTGTGTGAATTTGTAAAATATTGGCAGTTGCTCGGCCGCTAAGTCTTTAAGATTTGTAGTGAAGTTCGGCAGAAACAGAGGTAAAGTCCCGCGGGCGCTCCTCTCGTAATTGAGAGGGCCCGCGGGCCGATAATAGCGCCTACCGCGAACCGAGCGCCACGTAAATCATGCCCTCGTTACTCTCCATTAACCACCTCATAATACCAAATTGACTTGATTTTTCCCCTATCGGCAGTTTTTTCTTAACATGGAAGAAGGTACTTGGTTATTTTGTTATTTTAATAAAAAATATTTCCAATTTAAGGTAGGTGAGGTAAGGTGTCAATAGTAATACATGTATTAAAATATATCTTGCTTCTAAACTTTAAATATCGACTTAGCATAGAAGAAGGATAACAGTTAAAATTCTCACTTTAGTGCAGTATTAGGATGTTGAGGGTTGCACCACTTGTCACGACACTGAAGTTGATGTGGTAGAGACATGCGAGCTTTTTAAAACAAACTTTAGGTATTTGGCCATAAACGAAAGGAAGGTGTGCGATAAAACCATCGCGTGACTGAACCTCACACCGTAGCCTCGCTGAATACTTTGATTAGGCCAAACATATTGTTTCCAAACTTCACGGGGGTGAAATTAGAATTGTCTGTAGGCTCTGCTTTATTGTTTACTGTATATCAGCACTAGCTTCGTAAAATAGAAACAGATAGCATATAAACTAGTATTTCGTAATCTAAATTGTAAACAATGAATGACTCTCATAGTTGAATTTCAAGTGTGCTAGATTCGTGGTACCAGCGGTTAGCTGGCACTAAGAGCTTATCGGCGTGACGTCAGTCCAGGGGTGGTGCCGACGTAGAGGCATGTAGATCGCGAAATTGATTGCATGTTATCTGATGGGGCACGGGTTCTTCGCTAGCGTTTAATATGCGCGTCCGATGGGGCGGCACGCGATCCTTTTGACAGGAGATCGGCCGCTCCCCGCGGTAATTACCACCGCCCGTGTGCGCCCGCGACGTCGCCGTTCCCGAACACTAGTCTGTAATTACGCCTAGCACTACATTCTCCGTACTACGCTTCACATTGTTGCTTAATATCTGTTTACCAGCGCATAATTCACGCAATTCTGCTGCTGCACACACCCAGCCTAACTCAATTTAACAGCAGTGCAATGTCACGTACCAATTACAGCAAATTATAATTTCAATTTTCTTTTAAATACATTATTCAGGTGTTCGTTATTTCAGGGTAGAAATAGAAACCTATTGTTTATTTAAACCATTACTTGGGGAGTGTCGATTCCGCATAAATTTAAAGATTTTAATGGTTGTTGGCGGTGTTCCTTAATTTGATTGGAGATGGAGCGGACGCGAGCGGAGACTTGTCCGCGGCCGTAGCCAAGTTGCGCTAATTGCCCCGTGCAATATAGACACAATGACAAACTTCGCCCTCCCTCGGCTTGCGACTTTTCGCCGTTTTATTTAAAATCCACTTACCCGCTCGGCAGATTGTTATTCTTACGAATTGCGTTGAATGGAAACAGGATTTCATTAAATTTAAATCATAGCGTACATTTTTTAAGCACTGCTTTACAATCATTATTAACGTAGGTTGTTTCACAAGATTAGCGACCGAGTGTTCGACAGTTAATTACCTTGTATGTAGGCAAACGTAGCGAGGATAGTGAAGCGGTCTCACAGTAATTGATAGTGACATTTGACGGACGTGCAGCGGCATGTATTGCGCCCCCTGGGACACAACCCCGCGCAACCGTAGTTGTAGATACCTACTGCGGAACGTGCATGAACGAATTAACACCCTTTGAGGGCACCACTTCATGTTAACATAGACCTTTATTAATAAACACGATAATTATTAAATATGAATACGAAGTCAGGTAAATTATGCCATTCCCTATGTCATGTTGACATTGGACGCAAAACAAACTCGGCCAGCAGGCCTCAAGCTTACTTCTGCAAACTAAGCTTGCCCTAAAAGTTTTCAGGGCTCGCTAATAAACGCAAGCAATTCTGTTCCCCTTTGTTTGTTTAGTTGCTTTGCTACGGTGATTTCACGATTTGCTTTCAAATCTTACTGAGATTATCTTTCTATAATCGTTGGATAAGATGAAGTTTCATATACCAATTATATTGGAATTGCAATGTGAGCACCTTGATTAAGGTAAAGAATTCAAAAACTTAAACCAGCTGCGTGTCGGTAAGCACGTGTCAAACTGTGGGCTAGCAAAGTGTAGTTTCTCCGCAAATAGGAGAAAATGCGATAGTTTCTCAAGCGAAAGCTATAAGACCAGTATCGGTTCTCGTACATAGTCATTGCAGAGCGTTTATCTCATACAGTCTTATGTTACAATACATACAATGTTTTGTTTCTCATGTCAATAAGTTCTCGTGTGATAAATCGCTAAGTGGTATTGATTTGGAGTAAAGGAGGAGGTGGCTGTAAAGTGTTAGTATTGGTCGTGAAGCATACGAGCCGACATAGAAATGTTTTTATTCTTGCGACACGTCCGCAGGCAGCGGGTCGTGTTCCCGCGGGACGCTAGCCGTACTTCCGAACGGAGATATTTATTGCCGCCCCAGAAGCCGCTGTTACCTAATGTAACGTTTTATGGTGGCTCTTATTACGGATCCCGCACTGAACTGTCGTCTCCATCTTAGGACAGGTATCTGCTCCACGCGTAACAACTTTACTTATTCAATCACCCAAATAAAGTCTTCTTTTTACGTTTCCAATAAAATGAGAAGATAAGTCACCAGAGTCCCTATATCCGACCGGTCTGTAAGCTGGTCACTAGTGATTCACAAAACTGCCAAACGTTCAAGTTGTTCTTTGCGGCAATCGTAAATTGGACGTCCCAGGGGTACGAGCTGTCGGCTGAGCCGCATAAGCTAATCGCGCGAGGCGCCCCCTACCGCCTCCACTTTCTTAACTGTATATCGCCTGGCATAATAGCCTCGAGAAAGCCCTCTTTGTTGCTCCGACGATTTGTTATCTCAGTACTTTACCTCCGCACCTTATTTGACTCCTTTAATTGTTCTATCGAATTGTCGGCCTCGTTGTTTAAAATGCTTTGTCATATGCTTCCAAGTCTTTTAAATCGTGCCTCCCTAAACCATTATGACCAGCTTTAGCATTTCATTGTAAGCAAAATCAAGATTTATTACCAGAAGATTTGTTTTAAACCTGCTGTCATAATATCACGTTGTTTGAGCCGAATTCATACTGTTGAAGATTGTATTGCGTTGGTTATAACTTATAAGTTACTTACATGTAATATGTAGGAGGTGCGAAACCGTATGCGTTACGCTCAGGTGCGCAGGCGGCCGTTCAACTCGTTCGTGTTAGCGTTAGCATGATGCGTGATGCTTGAGAACCGTGGCTTCCTACATTCTGTAACAACAGACACGTGTGCGCTTCTTTCTAAATCTTGAACGAGTTCGTTGATTCTACAATTACTTGGTAGTTATTGTTTCCTTTGTAAGAAAGTTTACAAATCGTTCAACTAAATTGAATACGTAAGTCAACTTAAAATACGTGCCTAAACGCCAATTTTTTTTGCCCACAACTATATCATTTTTTGTAATGAGCACCACAGAGCACTACAGCCTGTCGACACCTTGTTACTGTCTTAGTCAGATGTCTTTCTTGACGACTTGACTCGGTCCCCGCCTCTAATGATGGTACACACATCGCCATTACATGAGGTCAAACAAGGGTTTCGTTTGTTGACACATAACTTTTATTGTGTTTATTTTAAGGACATGTTGACTAAATATACGTTAGCACGGTGAAGGTGGGGTTCGTGGTAAGAATGAGTTTTGGTTCCAATCAAAAAATATTTGATAGGTTTTCGAGGATGCCAATTTTCACTATGAATTGTCTTTTACGGGCGGTGTTGTCATGTCACAGCTGCTAACCGAAGTTTTTGCTTAGTTCTGTTTTGTACTAGCCACGCGCGACATGTAAAATAGCTTCGGCACTATATTCAGCCGACCTTATTGTTTTTCGAAATTGCTTTCCGTTTCGTTAGGCCAATATTTAGCATATTTCGAGTCATTCACAATAGCGTGCTGGCGGGTAGGGTTAATTGTCCCCTATCTAAATTGACTAATCGATAGCAGTGAATAAAAGTTATGTTGTTTATCAGAATAGATAATTATTTCGGTCTAGCTAATACAAGTGAAACAATGAATGAAGAAGTGCAATTCCTAAATTAGACAAGCAATATTGTTAAAAGCTTGTGTTTGTTTAATTGGCGGCAATACTCGTTTCAGCATTTTTACTTGCAATCGCAAATAGACAGCCGATGAAATGATAAAGTGTGGTTTAGCCGTAGTTGTTTACTCGACAGCGGTAAAAGGTTTGCGAGTCCCTCGCGGCAACAGGGCAGTTGTTTTCATTTGGTTATTTACTTTTAATTTGGCAGCAAGCGGATGATGCGGTCGGCGCGGGGAGTGTCGCGTGAATAATTGAGCCGATATACGCTCCGGGTGTCGGCCACTGCCCACCTCTATCTAACTACTCTTACACTGGAAACTCATCTCACACAAGTCATTTACTCCTTCATTAAATATTACAGATTAACATATTTTTTTCTCTAGAGTATCCAAAATTCGTAATACATCATTCAATATAAGTTTACCGTTAATGAAAATAAATATGAATGAGTCGGTGAATTTAATTTTTATTTGCTCTGAAACGCAGCGTTGCCGTGCCCAACTTTCTGTCAACGGAGAAAAGAAAGTTAATTACCTTGACTAGAATGACAGTCGGCTTACAGACATACTTCTTCCTAAATCCTTTGAATTGTGTAAAATAATTGATGAGGTGAACTTATTTCGAACCCTATTGTACAGCTTTTGTATTTGTAAATGTTGGAGAAAGAAAAGCTTTGTTTCATTTTGATGTAGGTAATTACGAAGTAGGGGTAAGTGGAAAGTACGTACGGCAGAACGCCGTGAATATGTATGAAGTTATTATTTTTGTATTGGAGTGTGCCTTCGTCTTATTCTGTATGAATAGTGTTGTATGCAAATGAAAACCACGTTGCGAGGTCGGGGGTGCGACTGCGGGTCGCGTGCTGCTAGACATTAGCCGCTCACTATAAGAAGTTGGCAGGGGGTGGCTTATTGTCTCGCCTCTATTAATATCACTGTTTACGGCAAATTAATATCTTCCACATAGATCTACCAACTTCTACAGAAGTGCCAATGCCATTTGTGTAAACTAAAAGTGAAAACCTCGAAAACCACATTTTGTTTATTTGTTCTTAAAACAATTCTGCATAGGCAAATATTGTTTGGACAATACAAAAAGTTGCTAGTGGAACAAAAATATTATAAGTTTTATTATTGTTTCGACAGATCTCTCTTGGGTACATTCGTCGAAATTGGATTCAAGTTTGAATTACGCACTTCTGTTTCTTAACTGTTTGAATCAAAGCTGAACAATTTTCCTTATTTTCTTGTGCGTTCAAATCCGAAGTTGAATACGTATATTTTACCCTGCAAATTACTTTGGGGGCTGTCTTATTGTATTGACTATTGAGAGTACGGGCTGTTTGAATTATTTAAGAAGGCGGAGTTTCAAAACTGGTCACGTGTCTTAATGTGGAGCCAATTCCAAAGATTTAACTAACCTATTGTTTTGCCACAATAACTTATTATTTTAATAAACCAATTAACGATCTAAGGGTGAGTGTTTACTTATAATTTGATTTAAATGTAATTTGAATTATATTATGAAGCGACATATTTATTTGGCAATCGTATTAAAATGGGAAAAAAATCTATCTTAGTCACTAATTGACTACGCTATAAATATTCGTCAAATATCGAAAGAGGTTAGACACTGCCTCAAGGGTCTACGAAGAAAGTAGAGCGTCTTGCGAAGCAGATGCAGGGCGTTCGCTGCAGCAACGGTGTTTGTTGTGGAGGCGGCGCTCGGAGCGGGCGCGGGCGCGGGGGGTCGCGGCGGGGGGCGCGCGGGCGGCAGGTGCGGCGCGCGGCAGTCCCGCCGCTCGCGCCGCGCCGACATGTAGCGCCGGCCCCGACTAGTGCCGCGTCGAGTGTAGTGCCCGGTGAGACTAGCGAACTATGGTGGTCCTCGAGGGTGGCGGCGCGCTGCTCGAGCCAGCCCTCGCGCTCGACGGCACCTCCGCTGCCTGCCTCGAGCGCGCCTATGCCCAAGCGGATGTCTCTCTAAAACTTTTACCAAAACGTTACATTAATGTGCACCAATGGCTTTCGCCGATGAACACTACCGCCACTGCCGCAGCGGCTGCTGGAAAAGATCTCAAACTACAAATTGTAAGGATTGCTTCGCATACTCGTTCACTTGTTAAGTTTATTATTTATTAAAATTTAAGCTTTTTAAAATGTTCCGGCACCGTGAATGTCGAGTAAACACGTAAGTAAACAAAAAATAACAGTAGGCATCTAGTTAACCGAGTAACTACGTAGTACAATTACCTGCTTAGGATATTACACATCGTTATTAAATTCTTCTTACCTACAATAAACACATATTTATTAAGGAAAAATATGCGTTTTAACAAGATATTGTAGTTATAAATAAACACAATTATTTGTCTTAAAAACTTTGTATTACCACAACATTGATGGAATACATTGAATCTCGGATCGAGGGGCATCGCGGCAATGTCACCCATATCTCGTTGATGTCTAATGTTTCATGTATGCTAATGACGAAATATAGTACGTACCTACAACCTGTTTATGAATGTCAAAATTAAATACACATACATTTAAAATCCAGTAAAGCAGAAGATTGTTTACAAAATGATTTGAATATGATTAAAATAAGCAAACTTATTCTTAAGATGTTATGTACGTTCATATAAATAATCCTTCAAAATAGGCATGCCACTAACATTGTTTACAAGTTATTTTAAAAATAAACGATATCAAATTCTGAAAAAAATTAAAAAAAACTAAAATTACGGAAACATTAACGAAATCAGTTTTTAGTTGGTGTGTGTATCTAGATAGTGGAGTTAGATTGACCGCGATAGCGAGTGGCTCTCCCTTTACACGGCGCGGCAGGAGGCGTCGTGGCGGCCGCCGTATCTCGCGTCCGATCTTCCCGCATTCATCGCAGCGAGCCAAACGCTAAGCGCACCTAAATGTAATTCCCCAGGTACCGACTATTCAACCGGCAGACTCGCATTTATCTATGAAAAGTTACATTAGACAAATTGGATACTACACTCTTTGCGCTAATCCACATCCCTCAAACTTCGGCTTTTTCTTATTCAGACGAATTCCGCTGATGTTGTATACTTTCAGTGCATTTTCAGCGCTTTGCATAAACCTACCGTACCTTAGATATAGTGGAGCAAGTAGAGGGGTGTGCGTGTAGCCGGCCCGGTTGCCGCAGCGCTCGTTTATTTGCGCCTTCCTACCTCTTTTGTTATGCCCTGTCGCCTGTGTCTGCTTTGAAAAATTGTAATGCAGCGGTATTGTAGAGTCGACTTGCTGCGATTGTGCACACCACTCGCGGCCACGAATTTATGTCTTCTCTATAAATATATCCAGTTTCGCAATGAACGGTTTACTGGCTTTACACAGGTGAACACTGATTCGGTTATCTTCTGCTTAAAGCCTTTACAAAGCATCAATATCGTACATGTAAAATAACATAATGGAATAGAGCGGGGGTGGAGAACACATGCCGTTGAATACATTAGGCGCCGCTAGCGATGTCGGTGTCGGAACGCCCGTAATATATTTCACTTGCGGTCATTTTCGACAATTAACCACATAAAATAAGTGAAATTATGCATGCGGCCGACGACGGCGTATATCACGTCCAGTTACGGGGCACGATACACCTACCCGTACGTTCATTATTCAAAGAAATGTTTCGCTCGACCAGCCCGCCTCCGGAAGCACGGGCTCTGTTCGTGTGATTGATGGGGAGCTCTTTATTTTTACACTATTCTTTTTACCAATGCAGCATTTGCGCGATTTTATTATACACCGCACTTAGCCAGACATTATTTGTGGTTACGACGACGTTAAACTTGATAGTTTTTACCATAACATGTGTGTTTAATGACAACGTTAATGATAAAGAACTAAATACTTCTTTCAATATCAAACCCCTTGCCAAAGCTGCAACGTTTTTGACTCATGTCTGATCTGACCTGTGTCGGATTCATTTTCTCTTGTAATTTCCTGCAATTTCCGGACGCTTCGCTAAATTCACATGTATGTCCATCTGAAAATGATTTTCCGTAAACGCCCATGCTTAGTATTTAGTAATTAACATATTCATAAACATGTTTCTAAATTTTGGAAGCCTAAGTACGCTGGAGTTTAAAATAAATTGTTTAAAACATTTTAAATTAAATGGAACTCAAGTTCAAGCGCGAGATCAACGTCCTGGCTGTAGCGCGGAGCTTACGCAATCAGCGAAAGGTTGATGTGCGTGCATGACTGCGTCACGGCGCCCGCGCCACCTACGGCCTTCCGCAGGTTTACTTGGAACTTTGGACAAAAGAATCAAAATCTCGATGTGAGCTGTAGCTATTTACTTACAATTCACATTTAAACGTGACATTCCATCTCGTAGACAAGTTTAGAATTTAATTTCACATTTCGCTGGAATCAGCATGCGATCTCGATTCGCCTCACCTTGAGGCGAGTGTGAATCAGCGGCTGCTCGCACACCGGTGTGACGAGGGCAGTTAAGAATAGCGTGGTATCTATTTAGAAGTCCTCTCTGTTTGTTTGCCAGCAAAATGTGTCATTGTTAACTAAATTAAGTTACAAACTTTTGCCAGCTGTTTCGACAGAGGTGTGTAGAGCGACCGCAAGTCGCACTCCGATTCGCTCATTAATCTCATTGTAATTCGGGAATCGCCTGAGTGCAGTTTGTTCTACCTTCACACAGTTATTATAAAACACTTTTATAGCGACAACATACCACACAAGAATGTTTATGGTTTTTTTTTGTTATTACATTAGAAATTTAAATTAATTCAATATAAGGTGTAAAATCAAGTTTCGTAAATAACTATAAGAAAAAAATATACCATAGAAGTTTTTAAATAAAAAAACAATAACATAAAATTTTAATATTCAAGTTCAAATGAAACATTATTTGAATATATAGGAAGGTCCACTGTCCTGTGGTGTCAAGGTGTTGGGGTTAATGATATAGTTTTCTCGTAATTATCCCCGGTTTCTCTTTACAGTACGCAATTTATATGCACAGCCCGAGCGAACCATAACGAGCTCAATAATGGAACTCTTTAATTTTTCATCGGGGAGGGTCATGTTGCTAATAATTTATTAATTAACATGAGCGCTGGTTGCACTGTCATTCCGATAGCTGTGACATTATCGGTGGAGAGCTGCGTAAACATCAGAATGTAAAACACGATACCGTTTAGCCAATTAATTAATTGCTGTGGTTGGCGGGCAGCGCGAGCGGGTGGCGGTGGAGCGAGCTCGTTACGGAAATAATGAGTGCGCTGCAGTGCACCCTCTGCGACTTGGACCCCGGAGACGTGGTTGCTTCTTTTTGTTCCGCGCCTAGAGGCCCTTCGCTACTGCGGGGGTACATTGCGGGAAACTCGTAACTTTACTTTACGGCCGATAAAAATATGGACAATTTCTCCAGGATAATTTATGGATGCGTAAAATTTTGAACACATTTCGTTGTAGCCTCTGTACTCAAACTTTAAACAGTCGTATAAATATTGCTTGCACTCAAAGGTTGAATAGTCAAAATGAGAATTATTCACACAAAAAAATTCTGCTCATAAAGATTGAATACCTGAATAAAGACGTATGCTTATGAATAACCAACTCTATAGAAAATAGAAACAGTTGCTTTGCCCCGTTACCTCAAACACGTACAACCTGTTCGTTTTAACTGTTAGCAACATGGATTGCGACCAAGAAGCTAAAACGTGCTCTTTGCCAAGGTGAAAGCTTAATGAGCCTAGCTTATGTAGAGGCACACGAGTGACATCATGCGGTATCCATATACGAGAGCATCAACAACAGACGTTTTACTGTTATAAATTAATTGAGTCGATGTAATACTTCTTCCAGGCTAAGGGTATTACCGTCGCTATATGACTTGTAAGAAGACAGTATCGTATGCCGGGTTTATTAGGGTCTCGTGTGATTGAGGCAACCTCGGAGACGTGTCACTTGATTTAATTAAGAACCGCTTTACCGCCCGTTCCTAGAGCATTACGCCCTACAGGCAATAGGCGTTTAATTTTCAGCCGACTCACTTCATACGCGATTTATGTCAATCAATTTACACCTTTTATTATAATTGAGACATTTATTGCACTCTAATAGAAGTGAAATGTTTTGATAAGATTGTATCTTAATCACGTGAGACGAAGGGAAACCCTTGAAATCCTTCAGTGATTGCATCGTTTAGCTCAGACAGTGTTCATATTTCATTGCTGCTACCCCACTAGGAGTCAACAAATTGGCTTCATTTGTAACAACAGTGACCGACCCTTATTTTTCTGATTGTTTCACCGACCGAGGTAACACTTTTATTGCGTGTTTATGACTTGATCTCGTTAGCATTTGCTATTATTGGATGTCTGCATAATGTCAAGCTAAAGACGGTGTTTTTTTTGTTTTGTCGTTGAAACTTCCATCTTAATGGTGAAGTTAGTTTAAAAGTATTTTTACGTAATTTGCATAACGTTATGGAGGCTCTTTTTATTATTTGAATAAAAGTGGATGGAAAAGAACGATAATTATAGGAAGATTTTTCAAAATATTCAGTGTAAGCCTAATGCGCTACTCGTGTCCGCCGTCATCACGCGTCGCGGGAGAAGTTCGTTATTAATTCACGCCTCTCAACTGGGCTGCTTTTGCTTTAGTTCCCTTCCTGTTTTGGGTATACTTGCTGCCATGGCACTTGTTATTTTAAAGTTTAATATTTTTCAATCAAAATCATTTGAAAACACAACGCTTGTTTCACGACAAAAAAGCTACCCCGGCATCGTTCAGATTGTAAGAAATTGTTTGAATAAGAACGTAAGCAATTCAAAAATGCAAATTATTAATTCCTAAAGATACATTTACCCATAAACTAAGTTTTTTTTTTCAATTGTTCGTACGTGATTATAGTGCACCACAATCGGCAATCACGCTGTGGCCAAAAAGCATCGACGCGGTGCTGATTGTGATATTGTCTGGCGCGGTGTGGGTTGAGTTCGCGAGCAAAGGGCGAGCGCGAGCTGTGCGCCACCCGTGCGCATTTGTGATGCAAATTGTGCAGTCCGCGCCGTCACACCGCACCGCGCCTTACCTTCCCCAACCGCCATCATTATCGCTGAAAAAGTGACCGCTTTTGACACCTATTTACATAATGCACCAAAAACAATAGATATTATTATTGAAGAGTAACGTTATTTTACTATAAACTTTTCCGTACGCGTATGTTGGTATCGATACGGTCCCGTTAGCTAAAGGAATTCAATAGTGTCGGATGATTGCAAGAAGCCCGTGTGAAGTTTCGTGAGAACTTATAGTCTGCAATGAACTTAACGTTATCGTATTTCAAACGATTTCGCAAAACGAGCAAACAAGAACGGAGGCAAGAAGCGTGCGGTGAAAACTGAGTCAAAGCGTAGGTATTAGAAACGCTCCGATTACCACGAGACGAAGCGCGCCCGACGCTGCCTTCGCGAGCCTTTTCCATCCCTGTTGACACTGGGCGACACTTGTTACTTCCGATGCCTTTTTAACTGTATCTCTTTTGCACCTTCAAACCAAATTAGAAAAGTTTTTTGAATCATCAACTTAAATAAATTCTTTACAATTCTACTCGGCAACTTAAGTGTTTGTTTAGGAATTCTATAGTTCATTCAAAACAATATTACAAGGTGGACCGTTACCCATTATAATATTTTTCTACGTTGTCACGGTTATAATATAAAAAGACATGAATTACGGTATGTTTCAAATTTAAATCTTATAGAACCTTACAAACAAAATGCTCTAAAGACAACTTTCGATTGGAAACTAACAAAAGAAAAGATAGAACTAGTTTAGTGCACAGCGTTTCATGATCATTTCTTTTTTGTGGTTGATACACAAAAGGAATGATGATGATGAGGTGGCGATTGCAATGTTGTAGAAACAGCGGTATCGCTGCTAGCTTGACCGCGTTCCACTAACGGTATCCACTCCCGAAGTGTTTCTTCGGCTTGTGGCACACTTTGTGCGTACATTCACCTCGCGAGATGTTGCTGTCTCCGGCTCAAATACCGTAATTGTGCGCTTTGCTTTACCAAAACTAGAAACTACATTGCTTCTAAATACTTACTAAATTCATAACCACGTCTTTCTTTCGAGGCAATTTACCTCGCTTGGTGATTACATTTTCGCATGACTCAATTTATCAATTATACACAACTGTTTCTATCAAATACCGTTTCAATATTACGTTTCAAAGCAACGTGGACGCTTTCTCGTATTAAAATTCAAAGCGATCGAGGTCACAAATCCCGTTATACTATCTTATTTTCAAAAGCGCTAAAAAGGAGAAAAGGAAATTGAAAATTAAAGAAGCTATTTCGCTACTCCTCAACAATGTCAAGCGATATAATTACATTTAGCTAAGTTTGTTTTTCTTGTAGCTCGTTGTCTAGATATTAACTTTTTGTGTTCTTTTGATTTTTACCCTGAGGAAGTATGCTTTCACCGAGATTTAAAAAAGAGTTTAAAATTCCTGTTCCTGATACTGTCTGCGCGTGATTGTTGATCCGGTGGATGTTTATTTTGGTTTTAGTTTCGTAAAAAAGAGGTCGATTTAAGTGTAGGTCGATTGACCGTCCACTGTCGTAATACATACGATATTTATATATTTAGGTATACCACATTACTAAAGTTTGGGACAACATAACATGACGTTCTTTTCTAGGCAATACTGGTTGTTGTTGTTGTTATATTATGTTATACATAAATAGTTGAAAACCGTTCGCTTATGAAACTGACAAGCGTATTTATTTGGAAGCAACTAAATTAGCGTCATCATCTGACGGATGTATGTATTTTATTTATTTTTCCAAAAATTTTGGGTAAAGAAGTTCATACATAAGCAAAATTACTATCCGCATCTCTTTTAGCGTCGTGTATTAGTAAGTTCTACTAATATTATTTGTTAAGTTTACTTTAATAGAGATTATTTCGGAATCGGCACCATTGTTAGCGAATATGAAAATTATACGAAGGTTCCTATTATACGCATGAACCTACAAAATTAAAGTGTGTAGCAATGAATTATTAGCTTTTCGGTAAAATATTCTGCTAAAGCTATGTATGAGGAACAACTTGGTGGGTTGCTTGCGTGTTTAAGAGCTACTTCCTTTGCATTGGTGAGCAATATATTTACATTTTTCGCCACCTTCGCATCTCCAATATTCCCATTTTATTTCCTGTTCCGTTTTGCTCGCGAGGCCTTTGTTTTACTGCATACTACGCCATATTTCATAATTAAGCAAATCCTGTTCGGTGAAAGTAAAATAACGGTCCACAAGTGAATCAATGGAACCTTATTTTCCTTCGTGCTGCTTGCTGCTCCAGTTCTTAAGAAAATTATTTTTTTTTAGAAATATTATTTTAATGATACAATTATCTAAAAAACAATTAACTAGATCCATTTCTTGCAATAAGTCTGTTTAAAACTTAAAATAATTTCACAGAAAAAAAATCCTATTTCCAACTCCTTATTTTTAGGTATATGTGAGATGAATCAGTACATCGGATGTTAGGATGAGTATCTTTAGCTGCTTATATGGCGTACGCATGTGAGTCGACGCATACAGACGACGGTGTTATACTCGACTTGCCTCGACCGATTGACCAACTTATTGTGTCATGCTTTTCGCCTCTGATTTACCACCATTACCATGCGGATCGGCATGTTTACAATTGTAGGACGCCGCAAATCGGATCACTCCACTATCATCCTCGTTGCATAAAGGTCCATCGTCACGTCCGCGAAGAAAATAGCAACGCTATGTGATTTATGTTTCGTGGTATATCTACAACATCACATTAATATGCGAGCCGCGTTTTGTGCAATAACAAACAAATCCGACTTCACACCGACACTGGTATTTTGAAAAGAGTTGATCCCTTAAGCACATTTGTCCAGCGTGGATCTTGCTCATTGTTATTCGACTCGAAAGGCTTATTATGTCATCCCGGCATAAAGTTTCTCAAAAATGTGCTTAATGGCCATTTACGGCTTCGAGCGAGGAAAAGGCAACCGATGACTAGGTACGCTTTTATCGGGCAAGGTGAAGCTTTAGAAAATGTTTGTTTTTCCGATAGCTTTGCCGAAGGAAATGTGTAGTTGAAAGGAATAGAAGGGTGTACGTCTGGGGATCGAGGTGCGGCTTAGGGGTCACCTGAATCGTGGGGATGTGGTGTTTTTACGAGTGGGGTGCGGCGCCGCGGCGCGCCTGCTAATTTTGATAAAAGCATCGGCCGGCCTCGCCCGCGCCGCCGCTGCGCCGCTGTGACCAATAAATATATACCTGTCGAATTTGTTTTTCTATAAATAAACGCAACAATGATGCTTCTCTTAATAAAATAAGTTGACTCATTTCCAGCTACTAATCAGAAGGTACTGTGAGTGGTGAATTGTTTCTTAGCAAGTCCTTGCAGTTTTTAAAACGGTTCCAGATGTTGGTCAAGTCCTTAGCATGAAGTTTCTTTTAATTATTATTAAACACCAAAGTATTATAACACGTTCTTACATATTATAACTTATAAAATATTATTTAAAAGACTAATGACAAATACAGGGTGTAAAAGAACTGCTTCCGAAAACAAAAACTGGGCATTGCTGCAGGGGTACGTTGTTTCGTTTTGAGCAAAAAAAAAATGTTTTAATTGATAAGAGAAGAATTTTTTTTTACGTTATTGTACAAAATTGCATTTATACTTTCAGATTTTACGATGATTTCAAATTAAATTAGGTGTTATTTAATTCGCAAATTTTGCAATCTAAATAATCGCACCGGAACCAACAGTTGATGTGTGAGTGATAATTTCAAGTGCCGAATATGACTTTTAAATCCTCAATAACTTTTTAAATTGAGTTTTCTGAGTAGGTATACCTACTGTTAGTGAATTTAGTTACTATTGAGGCACTGGAATACATGGTTCAGGCTTCGGAAATGGTCATTTTACACCCGTTATATATCAAATCTGTTAGAAGTTAACATGCCAATCTTTGTAAAATTAAGTTTTAAAATAAAAAAAATATGTGTTTGAATCAAAATAGAAAAGATACTTTTTTTAAATTTGTACAGGTGCAATGAAATCAACTTAAAAAGAAAATGCTTTTTAAACGCTGAAGAATTTACGCTAATCGAACGTAATACCGAAAATTAAGTAAGGATCCATAGGGCGTGAACGGAGGGCGTGGCGACGCTCCGCCCAGCCAGTCCCGCCCACGCCCTTTGCCACTTTTTCTCAAAAATATATTTTATGTAAGATGTTACGTCCCCGTTATTTTATTAGCCTGTATACAATTATTAGCGTTAGTAATCTAACAACACTAACCAACGATTTGCTGAATTTAGAATTAAATATATGAACTAACATAACCTTTGTAGTCTGGTACCTTTAATTATTATTGAACATATTTACAAGAGTTTTAAACTTGGGGCTCACTGTTTTTTTTGGTAACAAAGTTGTGAGTATGATTACTTGGGAATTGATTACATTTAGACTGTGATACCGGAAGAGATGAGAGTCGGCAGGCCGGGAGCCCGCGGGGGCGCGTAAACTCGTTAGAGCTGAGATCCCAGCTTGGGCGGCAGCACGCTACCCGCGCTATATACCCTCGTAATCTCGTTGAAACTCCCCGCGCTGTCGACTATGATTCACCCACAAATTACCTTTCTACTCGATCAACAATCGAATTCGCTGTCGACGTAATTAAATTCCACTCTTTATTCTTTCCTACAATCGCAAACAATTTTATCGGCAAAACTAGCAAACGACGGAAATGATCTCGAGAGAAGCACGTAGCGCCTTGACAGTGCCGCTAAAAGCTTATTGTTGACGTAGCGTTCGATTGAAGAGGTGCGGCAACATTATTGTCCTTGTAATTGATTGCTTTGTCACGTAATTTGTTTGATGTCGTCGCAGGAGCGGGCGGGGCTGCCTCGCGGGACTATCGCGCCACTTGTCCTCATCACCGTCTGCTGCTGTAAATAATTGATACGCGAATGTCCTGACTCAGCTCGCTGCTACCTACTTGATACTATAGATATATAATTCACTTAAGAAACGCTTGCTCACTACCACCTGTATCTAAGTTAGACAATTAATAGGGTTGTGTTTTTATAATTATGTATATTGACCATGTTATCTTTTACCGACCGAAAGGAAAAGGGTTAAAGAATTAATAAAAACTAAGCAAAACGTACGTTGAATAATACATTTAAAGCGCAATCAGTTATTTGTGCGACACGGGTGAGTCGGTTTAGCGAGGCACGGGCGCGCGTTCCGTCACTAATAACCCTGTAATTGGTATCGAAGCTCGCCGCAGTCGGATTACCGAGCGTCTAATTGAATGCGAGACGTTACCCGCGCGCGCCTCCGACTCTACCTTCCACAGAAAGACTTAATTCCACTGCGGTCCGGCGGGCTTGTGCTGCAGCGCACGTGCACACCCACCACTAAGATTAAATCGACTCAGATGAATAGAAATTGTATTTCACGCGTCAAACGCAACATCAAAAGCGAAACCCCTCACCCACACCAGATTTACTTTGTAACTCTACAGCGTTAAATAACCATTTCGTGTCAATTAGCTAATGAAAAATTAAAATGATGGCATCAAAATTTGTGAGGTGGCGGGGGGTATTTAATGGAAATAACGGGACATCTGCTTTCATCTTGGTTCATATTTTACATTATTCATCTTGAAAAAACTTTTATTGATTTAAAATAGAACTTAATTAGAAAGTGTACTTTATTCTGAAAGTTGTTTATTTTATAGGTAGGTATTATTACAATGCCATATCATCTCCTTTGCACTTGGATATCGTCCAAATCTACAGAACTTGTATTCTGCAAATACCTGTACCTGTCGACCTCTTAACATACTGTCAGAATCTTTTCGTCGTTGTGTGCGACTTATTTTTGGTGAAGTTTCCGTGGCGATTAATGTGTAAAGCTGGCACTTGAGACAGACGAGACGAGCCGGCGCGCGACGCAAATTCGTGAATCGTGTGCGGCCTGTTACACAATGTTTACCTACACACGGCCCTCTCTCGCCCCAGGTTCTGGACCGCGGCCAACATCTCCTCTCAACAGGTAGATCGTATTCTTGGTGACATCACACCCAAAGCAATGCTATTACAACACATGATTCACCTAATTCCGAATTGTGGTGTCGTGGCATAGTTTCAAAGCATTGTAAAAGTTGTATCTATTCAATTTTACCGTTGCTCTCCGTAAAACCGCTCGATAAAAATGAAAAATCTAAATAGGTTCATTTCGCTGAAACAGTCTAGCACACTTTACTTCCAGCAGCACATGCGTCGGACAGCGATGTTCGTTATAAGCTTTTAAAACGATTGTTAATTAGCTTGTTTCTCCGAGAGCCACCCTTTCTACCGCAATACCCGGATAAAAACAAACGATATATTCTGCTATTAATTAAAATTCTGCAGGATTAAATTCTTGACTGCCGTAAGCGGATCCTATTAACGTTTGCGTTTTAAAAATGTGTTGCTCGCACCGAATTAACACGGAACTTTTTTGTTGCAGCAATTGTTCCGATCGCAGCAAGCGGCGGCAGCCGGCGGTCCCGCGGCCGCGGCCCAGCTGCAGCTACTACAGCAGCAGCAACAGCAACAGTTTCAACTACAGCAGCAATTGGCTGCCCAGCAAGCGTTCACACAGGCCCCGTATGTGATAAATGCGGGGCAGGAGGGCGCGCCGTACGTGAGCGCGTTGATAGCGGGCGTGCCGCCGTACTATGGCGTGGCGGCGCCGTGGGGCGTGTACCCCGGGCTGGTGGCGCAGCAGCAGGCGCAGCAGCCGCGGCGGCCGCTCACGCCGCAGCAGGGCGAGCAGCCGGTGAACGGCCAGGGGCAGTACGTGATCCCGTACTACGACCCCGGCTCGCTGGTGATGGGCGGGCGCAACGGCACGCCGCTGCGGCTCGTGTCGCCGGGCGGCGTGCTGGCGCCGCGCCAGTACCCCGCGCCGCACGCCGCGCCCACGCCGCAGCCGCACCAGCCGCAGCAGCCGCAGCAGCCTGGTGAGTACCCCACAACGACCACACTCTGTACAGATGTACACTAACAACACACACACGAATATCTTACCTCCATTCATCACTACCACTTTAGATTAATGTTTGGTGTGGATTGCGGAACTAATTTATGAGTAAAAGCTGAATAGAAAGTTTTGAAATCATCTTATTTTACGTTAATTTGAATTTTATACTAATTTTTATTTTGTGAAAGTAAGTTATTGAACTCTCTATTACCCGTTTTAAAAGTTAATAGTGTACATAATAATTAACACTAGCACAAAACTTCTCTGTAATATAAACTGTAAAGCTGCTGCAATTTTAAAAAAGCCTCAAGGGAATTCCCTTATCAAGTTTAAGTCGGACGACGGACGGAAGTCACCAAAATAGACAAGTAGGTGAAAGGAGGTTGTTTGTTTGTGGGTCAGTTCGATGATAGAGTTTACGTTCGTTCTTTGTTCTTTTTGTATCTTTTCTATTGAATATTCATAGTCGATTATTTTGCAAAGTTAAAGGAATGTTACATTTGAATGTCATGGCTTGAATTACTTATTTAATAGTTCCTGTTATCAAAGCCCTATAAAAGTGGCAGAAAATACGTAAACATAAATAACAGCTTTAAGTTACTTCCTGTATTTTCAGCCACTTTATTTTTGAATGCCCCAGAAATCTTTTTTCTTTATACGTTAGTAAACAGTCGTGTAAATAAAGTATGTAAGCTCGTGTCCGTGACCTCAGCGTCGTGGTCCGTCCGGTCCCTCGCTAGCTAGTGTACAGCGTCGTCGGTGGTGTACATAGTCGGTGGGTGTAGATGTTTAGCAAGCGGCAGGTCGCGGTGTTGTTGCAGGCGGCGGCTCGGGGCGGCGCGACTCGCTGGAGCTGGGCGGCGGCGCGCTGGCCGAGTACGCGCGCAAGTGGGGCCCCTCGCCGCTGTCGCCGCCGCTGGCCGCCGCGCTGGGGCCCGTGGGGCTGCGGCCCGTGTCCGCCGCGCCCGGCGCCGAGACCGCCAAGTACAGGTACCCGCGCGCGGCTCGAGCTACACACACACACACACACACAACACACACACACATACTCATCTATACACAATTACAATTGAAATACTCTGAAAAAATATACATCTATACTAATATTCAGAGGAAAGATTTGATTTTTTGTTTGTTTGTTTGACATGAATAGGCCCCGAAACTACTCGACCGATTTAAAAAAATCTTTCACCATTCGAGAGCTCCCTGAGTAACATAGGCTATATTTTATATTGGAAAAATATGGTTCCGTAAGATATTGCCACGGGAAAAACCATTTAGTTGCGAGTGAAACCCCAGGGCGGAAAGCTAGTTTATATTATAAATTCACAAACACAATTTATCTATGACAAAAACGAAAAACAAGGTGTTCGTTTAAGTTTATAATTTGATGTGTTTATCACCCATGTAACCTTAAAATCAATCAACTATATAAAAACCTCTGGTCCAAAGTTGTCAAAGCTGCTAATAGGGGAAAGCTTCTACATTTGACTTAATTAACCACTTAGGTAACCGGTTTCCGTTCTTTATTTACAAAGGAATCTTTTTTTAAAGTTTGAAACCTGTTATGCACATCTTTTATAGGATTAATACGTATTTTATGTAGATGTAGCAACTGGTTGTCTAAAATACCTGACTTATTAGAGCATTCGTGATAAAATGGCTAAAACTCGCCAGACGTGATTTCTCACGTGGAATTCGTTCCACATGTCAATATTAAAACAACCTTCCGCATGTTGAAAATGTAACGGAGCACTAAGTTAACCTCGATTACAGTAATCAAAGGGCCGATTTTTCAATAGTTAGTTAAATTCTATCTGACAGAAAATCGGCATGTTTTCATTGCACATCGAATATAAATATTTGACATGTGTATGAAGTGACAATGAAAACATACCTATTATCAGTCGGATAGCATTTATCTGGCAATTGAAAAATCAATCCTTAATCAATTAAAACACACAAGATACAGAATACAAGCGAGAAACATCAGCATCTATAAATATATGTATACTTGTATATAATTTACATAGACCTTTTGTAAAATCGCCATTAGTATCATTGTACAGATTAATATTTTGTTTGTCGTAGCATGCTCAATACATAATAGTTTCATTTGTACCCACAAAACATGATTA
This sequence comes from Emmelina monodactyla, assembly GCA_916618145.1. Taxonomy (NCBI): domain Eukaryota; kingdom Metazoa; phylum Arthropoda; class Insecta; order Lepidoptera; family Pterophoridae; genus Emmelina; species Emmelina monodactyla. Next base: position 3,271,278 of record OU745304.1, on the reverse strand, counting down.
ACAAATAGCTCGTCATTTTCCGAGGGTGTTCTGAGTGATGGTGTTTTGCGTTGCAGAACTGTGGGCAGTTTAGCACAAGGTCTGACATCCAATGGAATGTTCGGCTCATCATCGTCATTACTAAGCAAACTCAGTGGAGTGGGAACTATATCAGGTTGGTGACACGATTCTTTGTAAATAATTGTCTTTGCCTTTCTCACACGTTTCTCTTTGTAAATTGTGTAAATATCAAGGTGGTATACTGGTTTTTGTAAATATATATTTCTTTTTTCACATGAAATAAATCAACTGTACTAATAAACAAAAATATTTAACAAACACAAAGATCGATAAGATGTCTTTGAAACGATAAACTAGTTCAATTCCACTGACTCGTTGAGAACTGTGGCTATATATCACAATTTGTGTGTATATTTGGGCCAAATAAAATAAAAACAAATATTTTATGCGGCGGAGTCACGCAGGGACAGTTACGTCGTGTGTTACATTCCCGTGAGAACGAGCATTTTATATGAAGAAAGCTATTGTCTTGTGATTCACATACATATCGCAGATCAGATTAAGGTGAATCTTCGTCTCTCCCATGGCAGTTATCTAAATTGTGTGTTCTGGAAAACAGATTTCACACATTAGACTCGACTACAGCTACTATTATAACTCGCCGAATGTTTGCTATGGTCTTTTTTTTATGAAAAAGGTAATAATCAACAACAATGTTTTTGCAACCAAATTAAAGCAGTTTCTATTTTTCTTTTCTTTTTTGAATTGGTTAATCTGAAATAAAATGAATGAATAAATCAATGTGCGATTGCGGCACAATGTTAGGAATTAGTCTTATCGACGTATGACTCCGTGTGGCGACCATGGTTGGGTTTGTCTCACTGCGGGTAGTCTAGTGTTGGCCGCGATGACAACGGAGGGTGGTTTCCAGAGCTGGTCGGCGGCGGGCTGGGCGTGGGCGGCGTGGGCGTGGGCAGCGTGGGCGCGCTCGTGGGCGACAAGCCGGCGGCCGGCCGCAGCCGCCTGCTCGAGGACTTCCGCAACAACCGCTTCCCCAACCTGCAGCTGCGCGACCTCGCCAACCACATCGTGGAGTTCTCGCAGGACCAGCACGGCTCGCGGTAACTACTATAAACTTTAGTAAATTATTGTATCAGTCTCAATAGGTTGTACCCACCTTATACGAAGTGTAAAAAGACTGCTTCCGAAAACAAAAATGGGCATTGCTGGAGGAGGACACTGGTTCCGTTTAGAGAAGAAAAAAATATATTACATAATTGTACAAAATTGCATTTATTTATACTATCATATTTCGCGATGGTTTCTAATTAAATAGTGTTTTAATTTAATTTGCAATTAAACCATGTGTGAGCGATGAATTGAGCGACGAATATGACTTTTCAATCCTTTATATTTTTTTGAAATATAGTTTTCGGGGTATTCTGATAGTGAATTTAGTTACTATTCAGGCTCAAGAATACATAGTTTCAGGCTTCGGAAGTGGTCTTTTTACACCCGTAATGTTAAAAATTACTTTCTTTATTCTCACGTAGCAGGAAAAAAAACCGACCTAAATTAAAGTTGCCGACGTCATTTTCTTGGTATGTCACTTTTTCCGAACGCACGCTGACTGAAAGTCACTATAACAAAACTTGCCTCGAAAAATACCCACATCATGCCATACCTGGCATGAGAATAAAGAAATTGTGTATTGTTGGATGTTTGTTTACAATATTGCTGACCTCTGCCGTATGTACAAGTTCACGTTAAAATGATTCATGACAAACACTTGTTTAAATCCATCAGGTGGTTTTATTGCATCATTAGATATTAGGTAATCTTTTAAGCTGTTTCTTAAATGCGTTATACTAAGTAGTTAATAATATAAAAACACCTCAACATGAACTATTAAACCGTCAAGGTTAAAAATAAATATTGACTAAATAAGGCTAAGTGACGTTGTGACATTTTAAAACAAGCGGTCGATCAACATGATATATTTAATTACAGATTCATTCAACAAAAATTGGAAAGAGCGTCCGTACAGGAAAAACAGATGGTGTTCAATGAGATAATCGGCGCCGCGTACAGTTTGATGACGGACGTGTTCGGCAACTACGTGATACAGAAGTTCTTCGAGTTCGGCACCACGGAGCAGAAGACCACGCTGGCACAAAAGGTAACCAGCGTCTCAATTCTGTCAAATTTGACACACAGCCATAGGTTCGATATAGGCATATATCGGCCGATATTGGTGACGTTTCTTCAATATTTCTACAAATTTTATATATAAAACATAAAATATAAAAACAACTGACGTGCTACACGCTCGTTTCAATTGCGGACGTTGGAAGTTATAGAATTGCCCCTCTGCTTGTATTACTATATGCAACTATGAACTGACATGCATAATTAGCGTGCCACGGTTCACATACCGTTCATTGACAAATAGGTCTCTTATTGTTCTAAGCTACTATGCAGCAATAGAAGCCGGTCTATCAATCCTTATGCTCTCCTTACAGTTTTTAATATAAACTGTTGTTTTTAAATAAGAACACTGCAATTTATATAATTATAATTAAAAGGAAGCTGTAAATATTATTTATTTTATTACGTAAGCTCACAACGTCGTTATTTATTTTAGAACAGATGCGTTTTTTTATATTTGAGTTAGTTTGAATTATACGATATATTTTTTGATTTTTATTGTTACTAGTGACTTACCCAAGCTACTCTATGGCCGTATTATTTCACGATTCATAACCTAATAAAGGGCTTGCTTGTTAGTCGTAATGAGTAGAGTGACGGGACTGTTTGCCGGGTGCTCAAAACGTTTATACAACAGACCATTGAGCTTACTCGTCCTTGTAAAATTGGCTTGGCCTAGTCACTCTTGGCTGCTATGCTGCTTTACCACTGACGATGTACCCAACACAAACAACTTTGCTAACGAACTACGTTTGAACTTAAAGCTTTTAAAAAGTTCAAGTTTTTTTATTCTTTGTCGCAAGCTAGTTAGTACAAATCTTTCCCGTCTACCTTGGTTTTATTTAATCATGTGTCTACTGATCGCTTAAATATAATTAAAAATATAAAAAAAGAGAAATAAGAAAGAAAACACTAACAATGTACATTCAGACTAAATTTCATTCGACTATAAACTCATCTTATTGCACGTCGAATATAATTTACAGTTTAAATGAAGTGAAAATGAAATCATGCTACTTATCAGTCTTGATAGTATTTATCTCACATTTTATAAACTTAGAGAATCGTAATGAACTCAGCATTCCTTGGTCAAACTTAAGCCAGGTTAAAAAAATAGTAAAGTTGTTTAGTAGGGGTATAACTAGTAGTGCAATTGGCCTATATCTGTTTTGTATTGGCAGGTGCGCGGGCACGTGCTGGCGCTGGCGCTGCAGATGTACGGCTGCCGCGTGATCCAGAAGGCGCTGGAGTCCATCCCCGCCGACCAGCAGCAGGAGGTGGTGCGCGAGCTCGACGGACACGTGCTCAAGTGCGTCAAGGACCAGAACGGGAACCACGTCGTACGTTACACACATACTTACTGCGGAACTAGTGACAATAGTGCTGTGCCGTGATTACTGTGCTGAAGCGGATTTTACAATATTGTGATGGATTAGTTGTTTATTTAAAAATGGTTAAAATTACTTTAAACAATGGAGGTGGCGGAATGGATGTAAAGATCAAATACGTAAGCAAGTTTAAAATAACGTGGAGTTGATGGATACAGAATTTGTGCTATCTTTGTATGGATGAATGCTTTGTTATAAAAGTGTCAACAATACGAATATGGCACATAGTGTGGGTCATTAAATAGTACAAGGGTTCACTATTTTTCGCCTGCATTATATGGTTACCATATGAATGATTCGGGTTCAATCCCCTTTGTGGTGTATCATTATTGTTTTTTTGTATTTTACACGCACTTACAGTGAGGAAACACATGGTTGGGTGAATATTTATCAACCACTCTAAGTCAGTGTCAGTGTACAGGCCTTCCTCTTAAATCCGTTTTGCTATACGAGAAATAGGAGGACTACCGCGTAACTAGCGTCGATTTGAACTCTACGTCGAAATCTGTTTTCATAGGCTATATTGTTAACACTTGGTCTCTGTTCGACGGTCATTTATTCATTCGGTCTGTTATCGGCGGTTGCTTTAGCCACGCCCCTTAAATTGCGCGGTACGAAATTATGAAACCAATGATGTCGGTATCGAAAACAGATTTCGACGTCAAGTTCAAATCTACGCTAGTTACGCGGTAGAAGGGTAGGTGTGTGCACAAGTAGTAGGCGAGTAGCCCTGTATCAAGACGTATGTTTCCCGGATCAGGTGCAGAAGTGCATCGAGTGCGTGGAGCCGGCGGCGCTGCAGTTCATCATCGCGGCGTTCGCGGGGCAGGTGTACGCGCTGTCCACGCACCCGTACGGCTGCCGCGTGATCCAGCGCATCCTGGAGCACTGCACGGGCGAGCAGACGGCGGCCGTGCTGCACGAGCTGCACGCGCACACGGACCAGCTCATCGCCGACCAGTACGGCAACTACGTGGTGCAGCACGTGCTGGAGCACGGCGCGCCCGACGACCGCGCGCGCCTCGTGAACGCCGTGCGCGGCAAGGTGCTGCAGCTGTCGCAGCACAAGTTCGCCTCCAACGTGGTGGAGAAGTGCGTGTCGCACGCGTCGCGCGCCGAGCGGGCGCTGCTCATCGACGAGCTGTGCGGCTTCAACGACAACGCGCTGCACGTCATGATGAAGGACCAGTACGCCAACTACGTGGTGCAGAAGATGATCGACGTGGCCGAGCCCACGCAGCGCAAGGTGCTCATGCACAAGATCCGCCCGCACATCGGCTCGCTGCGCAAGTACACGTACGGGAAGCACATCATCGCCAAGCTGGAGAAGTTCTTCATGAAGGCGCCCGAGCTGGGCCCCATCGGCCCGCCGCCGCCGCCCGTGCTCTAACTGCCGCCTCTGTACCATACCTACACTGTGAATAGCGACATTGTACATTTGTAAGTAAGAGCTGGCCGCCCCCGGCGGCGGACTGATGTACAGACTACAGTAGTTGTACCGCAGCGACCGCGCACCGTCTAGCAAGTAAGTGTTCTAGTATTACTCGTTGTTCGTATGATGATCTATGTATAAATATTTGAACGTCTCTCATTCTCGTGTAATTTATGAATCGAAGGAGGGCGCCGGTCCGCTGAGCCGGTCGTCTCCGTGATGTAGCTCGTTGTAGATTTAATATTAGCTGGGCTAGGGGACCTTGAATCTTCTATGGAAATGATGAAGAGTGATGCCGCAGGCAGTTCTAGACAATCGGCACTATAGTCGTGATTTTCTTATATATTGTTTTGTGTAATGTTCCAAGTCGAGCTCTCGTTTAAGTTAAAACCGGCTTACGAATCGTACATAGGTATTTTATCGAATATTGTTGATTAGGGCCGGAGTGTATAGTACGATTAATTTGTGAAAATGATATTTTTGTATATTTTTATGTAAAACTAATTTAAGTTATTTAGTTAATGTAGTGGTCTCCCCGCGAGAAGCGGAGGCACTTGCCCGTCGAGGGGCGCTGCTTATGTTGTAGGTGCACTAGGTTATAGTGATGATTGTAGAGTTCTGTACTGATAGAGTTAGTCCGAGGTCTGCCTTGCCGCCGCACGTCACAAGCGTAGCTGATCCTCATTCCCCTGTGTATACATCTATAGGAAGCGTAGTTTCCTAAGACACCTCAGATTTTTTACGTCTAGATGTAATTGAAAATAAAATTATTGTATATGGCTGTACAAAAATGTTAACAAAAAATGATTGATTTGTAAAACCTGTATGTGATGATGGAATGGGAGGGGGCGGCCGGAACGAAGCCGAGTTGTGATCTCCGCTGCGGCCGGCCCCTCTCGTAGGTTGTATTAGATAACATTTATATGATGATCCATCTATTTAGACATAATTATAATAAAGCATTTCTGTAATAATATTACAAAATGAAACTATCCTCGTTTTATTCCCACCCTTCCTCCATTTGTTGTATCCCTTGGTAAGATTTACAAAAGTAGAAGTTAATTGATAATTAATTACGTAGAAAATATGGATGACACAAATTAAGCCATGAGATAACCTAGATGAGGACCTCAATCTCTAGAAGGGACGACTGGTTACTTAATCTGTAGAATGTGAGAGACAGAATGGCGGGTGTACCTAAACCTCAGATCACCCCTAATATATTCCGATATATTAGACCTATGTTTCGCCTTCATGCATAAGAAATCATAGTGCAAGCCACGCCTACATATTTTAATTGTCATGACCAGCCGACAGACACTCGCATTCGTGTCACTCCGTATTTGTGACAGCGAACATTTTTTTTAATGGAGTTCAACTTACATTGGTTTCTTTATTGTAAACCTAAGTTGTAAACAAATAAATGATATCTCTTTCTGTCAGTACAAATATAAATACGGTTACCTCATTTTTTTAAAGAAACACGAGTTTACACGAGTAATATTAGAGTTTGATCAACGATGTCGATGTATCGATATTTTTTGTTAGAGGTTACTTAACTTCTTAATCAAATTTTAAACTAAACTTCCACCCGCAGCTTCGCATGCGTTGGTGATATCGTGTAGCACCCACTTATTATGTAAAAATATTTACTTTGAATCTAACATTTATAAATAAGAAAGAAGATGCAAACTTGGGCCAAAAATTAAAAGTGCGGGCCAGCGTAAATAAACGTTTAAAATGATTGCCCACATCAGTCTGATAATTGCATTATAGACACAATAGTCAACATCGTACTTTAAGGGCGGGTTGTATCAAACAGTTGGTTAACGTATCTACGTACGTAACTTTTTGACAATTACATCAGATGTTTAACGTACGTCAAATACAAAGACTTGGCTTGACGAGTACGAGGTGGAAAAGTACCCGGGACCAACGGCTTGTTTTCCGAAGCACGGAGAAACTCGGGATGTAATGCCACTAGCGGTCACCCATCCTTGGACTGACCGCGGCCGGCGTTGCTTAACCTCGACTATCGAGTAGATAGACGAGATCGCAACGGGCCACCGAGCTCCTCAATGTAATGGAAAAGAAAGTAGATTTTTTTTAATTACGTTAAAAGTGTAAAATAAAGATTTGCATTTGTAAAAAATTGTTGCTCTCATTAAGAGATTATAAACAAAACATTATCCTAGGTAAGACAAAAACAGACTAATACCTACTAAATAAGGTTTTTATTTACCTATTTATGTAATAAACCAGATGACCATCACAAGTAAGCAGAATTCTTGCAAGTGATCCCCTAAATACGCCTCAAAATAAATATTTTAAAAATATATTTGCCAAAAATGTATTGCGATATCAGCGCTTCAATATGTTATAATATTCTGTAGTACTTGTCCCACAGTTTTGGTGCCTTTTATATCATATTAAATGAATAATCTCATTTAATATGATATAAAAACGAAGGCCAATCAACCAGATTAGTAAATCGGTCGATAGTTTTATTAAACGATACTTATAATTTATCGAATACTTACATCACCAATTGAAGGGTGTATCTTAGAACGTTTTTGAACTAGCCAATCAGAATGTCATACTTCCTCCCCTGCTCCTCAACTTGCGGAATCTATTTGGACGAGTCATATGTCAAACAAAAGTACCCATTCTACTACTACTATAGTCTATTCGCGTTAAGAAAATAGTGACAACTACAGGATAAGGGTGTATTCACAGTGGAGTAAAAGTACGAAAGAAAAATAATAATTTTATAAACAGTATTTTCGGACATGCCGCATGCACTTGCTGTTTCTATGACTATGCTCTCCACAGTTGCATTTAAATCACACAATTTAAAGTACTTATAAACATTGTAAATTATGTGTCTCTCTCCACTATGGATTATTGATCCACTTTTATTCTTCGGCATTGGTGAAGTATTCAGTTTTTCAAAATTTATCGTTGGACAAGTCACGCAAAATCCACAACCGTTTTCTTCGAAGGTCATACTTCAACTGGTCACTGTGAACTCGACTTTTTAATTTCTAGCATTTTAATTGGCTGGGGGGCGTCGCCAGGCCGGCTGACAACGATCACTCACTATTTTCTTAACGCGAATAGAGTATAGGTACTACTATTCAGATATATATAGTAAGTACCTATACATACCTACATAAGTTTACTCAGTCAACTAGACTCAACCATCCTGCCGTCGAAAACCAAAAAGTTTGGTAAATTACAAAATAGTACAAATTAATTGGCTCGTCTAAAGTTGTTTACCTGAAAATGTTCACACTCATGTTTCCGAAAATTGACATTCATAATATCACTAATGGATAAACATTTGAACTCCTAATTTTTGTTTTTCATAACGCTGTTATTCCTAAACCTACTTAATATAATATTTTTAATCATAATCAACATCAAAAATTAAGATGCCTAAATTACAATAATGTATGGTTGGTTGAACTAAAAAAAAAACGTAATCAGATGAAAACCGGTTTGTACCTACTTTTGCTTCGAAGAATGTAAATACTTTGCATTTTTTACTTGTGGCGTCTTCCGGAACTTTACAATCGAAACTTTACGAAGTACGAACGAACTTGATGGAATGCCTTACCGGCACTCTTATCACAACAATTTGACAAAATTAACTGTCAAACTTGACAGTTCAACTAGGCGACGACACAAGTCCCGGTAAGAAATATAATATAAAATATAACGACAGGAAATATCGTTTTAAAAGTCGTAAGTCTCGGTACAAATCCCACGATTTTGATAAGATGCACGATACGACCGTCAAGTCCCAGAAGACCCCCTGATCCTAAGTCTAAGTAGGTATATGTTACCAAATAAGCGCTTCGCCGGGTGGTGCTATTTCAATTTGGCGAGCGTTTGTAATCGGACTGTGCAGTTTGGAAAATGCCGAATTATAGATTCTGCCTGCAACTTACGTTATGTCGATCATTATGCATAAAAATGATATTGCTTTGAATAATTGTATAAAAGAGTAACCGTCTTATTGAGAAAATATAGGAAAACAAATAGTAGTACAATGGATGTTTATTGCTACTGACATGATTCGGAACTCAATGAACATTAGAAACAGAGTAGTTAGGAATTGTTATTAAAAAATAAATTTCGGATTTTCAATAATCGGAGTTAAAAATTTAGGCTAACTTTGGTGCTCCCCAATTTTTTAATACCTTTATGCTTGTCCTAACACCCGCCATTCTGACACAAAAAAAATCAGAAGCAAATTGTGACTTGATTAGGTTAAAAATATCGATCTCCATTCCAGATTTATTAAAAACAACATAAAATAGTTCTTATTACTTTATTCTTACAACGATCTTATCTAAATGTGTAAACTTGGCCCACACGTTTATTTCTCTTCCTCCTTTTCCTTGGGTTCTTTGTTTTTCTCCTTGGGCCGCACCGACCGTTCCCGGGAGCGTTCTCGTTCTCGGTCGCGGTCTCGGGATCGTTCTCGGGAGCGCGATCGCTCCCGGCGCGGCGAGCGGGACCGCGACTTGTGGCGCCGAGACCGAGATCTGGAGCGCTCGCGGCGGTAGGACCTACAAATAAATGTTTTTTTAATCATATTTCATTTCATCTATAAAATCTATGTTTCGAGGTCAATTCTGTACATGAACTATATTTCCAAAATAACTATCAGGGGTTGATTAGGGATCGAATCTGATGGCAAAAATGCAATCAATAAATTTTTTGTCTGTCTACCTGTCTGTATAACCGTTATAGAACAATAACTACTCGACGGATTTTAACGAAACTTGGTACAATTATTTTTCATACTCCTGAGCTGGTTATAGTATACTTTCATCACGCTACAATCAATAGGAGCAGAGCATTGAAGGGAAATGTTGGGAAAACGTGAGAAGTTACTCAATTTTTTAAGCTTCTTAACATTATTAACTATTCCATTAAAAAAAATTGAAATCGGTAAAGAAACACTAAAGATATACATGAAATACGCTAATAATTATTATTTAGGAGTTATCACCAACATTTAGCGAAGTTTTAAAATCGTCGAAAATTTTACTCTGCCTTGTTCAGGTAGGAAGTGGAGTACGAATAGAAAGGGTACCAGGAATACTGTGATGTCGGATTTTAATGTAAGCTAGGAGTTACACAAAGTATTATTTCATGAAACTCACTTTTCCCGGACCCGGTCTGGTTTGATGGAGCGCGATCGCTCGCGTTCTCTGTCTCGTTCCCGCTCTCGTTCACGCTCATACTGTAACAATAATAATTAGAATTTAAACAAAAAAAATGACGTGTGGCACTTGAGGACTGCCGCGGTAAAGCTATTGCATAGCATCTATTCAAAAATTATTCATTATTGAGGTCTTCCGTTGCGTGCGCTGCGAAAACGGTTTAAGATACCCAAAATATATGTATAAAAGAATGATTCCTTTTGAAATGATCTAAAAAAATTGTCTAAAATAAATGTTCCACGCGGACGAGGTCGTGGGCACAGCTAGTATAGTATAAATCCAAGTCGCTAATTCTGTCTGTTTGTATGTGTTTAAGTAAGCTATCAGAAAGTGGTGTCAATATAATTGTTTTGCTTTAATAACAGCGCAAAATGAGTGGGATGGGATTTGTTTAGGGGTTTTATATGTTTAGGGGTATTTTTAGGGTTTTTTTTCAGAAGAAATTGATATAATTTATAAAGTATTAGATAATTTATAAATAGAGAAAATTAAGAAATATTACTTTTATTTTATATATTATTTTTATTTTGATATATTATTTTTATGAATTATATTTTTAGGGGAATTTTCAAATATTGCGGCAATTTTAGGGGGTTTTGACTTAGGTTTAGGGATAAATATTTTTGAGGGTTGGTAGCACTGCTAGTCGCACGCACCCAAACACCGTGCCGAAGTCTGCCGAACTGAACCGACGATACACGACTTTGCTGCACCGCTGTGCCGGTTGGAGTGGGGGGTGTTAGGTTTTTTCGTTACGTAATTTTTACATTCGGTGTCGGCGCTCAGAGCCTGAGAGCTATGCAATAGCTTAATAAAAAGGATAATGGAGAATGTTACTAGGTATGCCAAATCGCTTGAAATTTTGTCTCAGTAAAGCCTGTATGCATACAAATACACTCGTTTTTGTTGTAATCAAAAATACCAAGTAGTTTTGATTTTATAGGCATTCAAAGTTTCGAAAAATATCAAGTCCCGCTAACAGTCACGTGACCGCTTGTGACGTATTACAACAACGCGCCAGCGGTGGCGCATATAGCTGGCGCAGTATTTTTTTTTTTTTTTTTATTTATTTAACATTTAATGTATTATTTTTTTGTGTTTTCGGTCGCGTATTAGTAAATATAAATATTATTCGTTATTATACGTTAATAGTTAATATTATTCTATTAATAAATTGGATATAGGATTCGAAAAAAGGTAATCGTGTAATCTATCTAAAATAGATAAATTAATGACTGCGCATTATTTATCAAGAAATAGTGATTTTGTTGCCGCCGAATTGATATGTTCCAAACTGTTTTATCAAAACAAAATAACCAATATAATAAAAATACTAATGGAAGAATGCAAGTCCAATAGTAGAACTAGGTACCTACCTACCTATCATTATTTTTTTTACGTTAAAGACAACAAATCATGTATCATAGTTTTGTAGCTATAGGTAGGTACGTCCTTCTAATATTATAAATGTGAAAGTTTGTGAGTGTAAATGTGTGGATGTATAAATGTTTGTTACTCTTACACGTAAAAACTACTCCCCCCCCAAGTCAAGTGGCAAGTGATATTTGCGATAGCGAGTGAATAGAAAAAATATGTATGAAACTGTCATGGTATTTTTTACCGCGGGAAAACTTCTCATTCCCACGGAAACCGACTTCCACGCGAACGGAGTTGCGGGCGGCCACTAGTATGTATACAAAGATACCGCTCTTCTAAGTAAATTTAAATAAATACATGCATTGATTTAGTACTAACTAGCTTTAGTTAGCAGCTTCGCCCGCGTTTCCCTCGGGAACTGTACATTTTCCCAGGATTAAAAGAAGCCTATGGATTATTTCAGTCTTTGTCCAGATCCGTTCAGTACTTTTTGTGTGAAAGATAACAAACACAAACACAATCTTCCGCGTTTATTATATTACTAGGAAGTAGGATACCTATACGATCTAGATGTAGTTGAACGTTACAGATGCACTTTACCTTTACTATTTTATTTAAGTAATTTTAATTTATTTTTTATTGCAAATGTAGATGATATGAACTAAACCTCTTTTATTTATTTGTATTTTTACTAACAAATTGTTTAATGGTATTGGTTATGTTCAAGTTAAAAGATTTGGTTATGTATGTATGTATCCTTTGGAACTGTAAAAAACAACTTTTCCGGCGAATTGATAGTTGTATTTTTACATTTAGGCACAACACATGATTTCCTAGCAGTTGGATTAGACATTTTTAAAAGTATTTAGGTTTAATTTAGACGACAAGTGCGCGCGACCGCGAGCGTACTGAGTGAGCCAGACCGAGCGAGTTGTGGTGTGACGTCACACCGCCACCGGCAGCCCGCGTCGTGCGGTAGCAACTTATTTTACTTATAAATCGAAAACTAATTGACGCATCGAAATAATTCTTTCACCAGTATTTTTTATTTTTGACAGAGAATATGAAGAGACAATAATCAAAATTTGTTAACATTCTCCATTAGTTAAATATTTGTAGAAACACCTCCTCAGATTTTAAATATTTATTCCTAGTTCAGGTGATATTGATAAAGTTAAAATTGTAGCCGAAAGGAAGAACAAAAATAATTGGAAGTTTGTTTAAAAGTGCACAGTAGAGTTTACTTGTTAACATCACACAGGCTTCTGACTAGTTTGGTTTTCTTAAGCAGTTTCTTATAACACCTGATTAGGAATACATTATTTAAAATATGTATGATAATATCATATCACACACTTTACAACTTTCGTAACTGACGGAAACAAAACATATGTATTTTAACTTCTCTGATTTGGCAAAATAGCGTTTTAATTACATAAAGTAGGCGATAAGTCCCGATAACAACTTTTACTAAAGAATCTTTAAAATCGATTCAATGGTCCCAGTAATTTCCCATTCATCCAAACACAAACTTCACCTCTTTACAATATTGGTATAGATTTTTTAAGAAGTGGTAGAGTCTAGCTGTAGGCTCTGTCTGCAGCGATTACTGGGCTGACTCGACCGGTGAAATACCACCGTCGCACAGAAAACCGACGTGAGCAGGTGACCCGCATGCTCGTTTGCACCCTATACCATAAAAAAAAGAAGATAGGTCCCGCATGGTTGCATCGTACCTCGTCCCTTCTCTCCCGCTCGCGTCGGTCTCTCTCATCCCTCTCTCTCCTGTCTCTGTCCCGCTCTCTGTCTCTGTCCCGCTCGTGCGCGTGCGGCGGCGGGTGCGGGGGCGCGCGGTACGGGGGCGGGAAGTGCTGCGGCGGGGGCGGCATGCCGGGCGGCGCCACCAGCGGGGGCGGCATCGGCGGCGCCATGCCCACCGCGGGGCCGGGCGTCAGTTCCTTGATGTCCGTCGGCGCCCAGCCTTGATCTGGACCTCCTGTATTATACCAAGCAATATAAAACATTAGTTTAATAACAATCTAATACGGAAATATCTGAATGGCTACGGTTGGCTAAGTCCCGTTCATCCAACAAGTGGCATAAAAGTTAATGTCTTTACAAAGTGGCATTTAAAGATTAAGAAAAGGTCTCTGAGCGAATCAGACCTTGCAGCCTTTTTATGAGTTTATGTAAACACTGGCTTCACTGGTACAATTCACAATCCATGTGCAGTAAGTAAGTTCGTACCCCACACGGGCTCCTCGTAGCCGGCGAGCGGGAAGTAGTGCTCGGGCGGCGGCAGGTACTCGTCGCGCCGCCCGCCGTACTCGCGCCGCTCCGCCGTCATCACCTGAACAGCATATACTTATTCAATAGTGCATCATCATCATTACATAGTATAGATACAAGTCGCTAATCGTGTCTGTTTGTCCGATGACTCCTCCTAAATCACGAAACGGATTTTAATGCGGTTTTCGCCATCTTTTAGGGAATTTATTCATTTCAATTTGTAAATAAAGAACGTGTAGAAAAATATTAAAACTAGCTAAAAAACATTGTTTATGGAACAAGTCGGCAAAAATTACACCAATGAGTAGTACACCAGTGGGCAGGTCGCTAGTTATTATTGTTATTACATATTACATAATATAAGTCTAAGTCGCTTATTGTGTCTGTTTGTATGTTTGTCCGCTAGCTCCTCCTAAACCACTTAACGGATTTTAATGCGGTTTTCGTTATATTTTCTTATTTCAATTTGTAAATAAAGAAGTTGTAGAAAAAGTTGGTAAAAATTAGATCAAAAACATTGTTTCGGGAAAATTACACCGCGTGGGCGGGTCGCTAGTTTTAAATATAAGTAAGATTTGTCTTGTCGATCATATGTTGCCTGCTAATAATGCTTCAAAACTAGCTAACTAAGTCACTAAAGGTTATTAAAGTTTGGCGCATGGTGCAACGAGTTATTAGTCGAGTGATTAATACACTTACTTTAATAAAACCAACACCATCATCCAGTCTTCTATTTTTGGTAATTCCTGCTGCATACTGCTGCATGAATAGCAGCAGAAGTGCAAAGGTATATAGATAAGGTATTCGTTAGTGCTATTTTTTATGAAATTTTAAAATCTAGAGTTATCCTAACATACTGTAAGTATGTGTCTGTCCTCACCTGAATGGTGTTTTCTCTAGGTTGGTAGGAATTGATTGGCACTACTCCTGGGGGCATGCCTTCGTCGTGTCTGATAGGAACTGTGAATGAAAATAACAGTTATTGAGTCTATTACATCCTATTGGATTTTTACTTTACTTCTTCGATACATTGTGACATTATGTATAGAAATTAAAGGTAATTAATGTCAAAATAAAGATGTACATGAACATAAAAGGTTATCTACACGTTGACAATAACAAAGATGGTTAATAATGCCTGAGTATACCTCATTATCTCTATTCAAAACTTAAACCGTAGTTAACGTAAATATGTAATACACTGTGCGGCTACATTTTTTATTTTTTTACTAATATTCGTATCGCCCTAATAGATACTACTCAATAAACATAATTGACTATTCTTCATTAGTTGCAATAAGTCATCAATACCCTAGCTAATGAATGATATAGGTACCAACCGGGTGGCCTCCGGACGTCCATGGTGGGTCTGGTGGGCGCCCCGTCTCCCCGCAGCCGCCGCTGTCGGTCGCAGTACGCACTCCACGTCAACTCGTTGAACCCATAGTTGAAATAATCTAAGCAACAAACAGTCAACTATAAGACATACAATTAATAGATTGCCCATAACAGGCAGGTAAAATCTAATTAAACCTGTCAAAAAAATGCTGTGGAAAACATTAGGCAACAAAATTATATTCCTTTAATTTTAACCACCCAGAAAACAGCTGGTTTTCAAATTATCTTGTTCCTGAAACATTGCTTTTTTAGCTAGTTTTATTATTTTTTTCTGAATTTCTTGTTTTACAAATTAAGGTGAAAGATATTGTAAAGAAGAAGATAGCATACAAACATACAGACACCAATAGACTTGGATTTATACTCGAAAGTCAGTTTGTCAATGTAATTAGTTATTTTTTTCACAAAAACTTAATCTATTTTGAATAATAACAGTTACTGATTCTATTAATCCACAGAGAAAAGTCATTTAACTTGGCCAGTAGAAAAATAGATAATTTTATATTGTTTGGGGTTAATCCATAAGGCTGCTAAATTATAGGTAGGTATGATAGTGAATCACATTATAAAGCCATACCTGATATATCTGCTCCAGGCTTATTCCAGGGCTTATCTTCAATAGTGTCAATATTAAACTCTAGGGCCGGAACACCATTTATGCTGCCAGGCCCATCGAGATCTTCCAATGACACTTTACCTGCAGCTGTGCCTAAACGTTGCTTCTCTGCTGCACCCGTAGCAACCAAGCCACGCTATAAAACAAAATAAATGATTTTAGAGTAGAGCAGTCCAACAAACAACTGTCACATAAATTGAGGTTAATTTGGGTAAAGGAACTAATAAAAAGTTTATCCACTCAACCATACCTTAATATTTAAACTTGTAGAATACTGGGGACCAGATTTAATTTCTCCTATGGTTACTTTAACATCATCACTATCGTCCGAGTCTGAATCTCCATTCTCTTGGCTGTCTCCATCCCCGTTCGCACCGTCCTCCACCGCCTGGCCATCGGCGTCTCGCTCCACGTCTTCAAAGTGTTCATCGTTGAACTGAGAATCGTCATTGTTTCCTTCATTTTCCTCGTTTTCTTCTTTATCTTCACCCTCCTTGAAGTACAAATTAGAATCAATACAGAGTTATATTAAATTTATGTATTTAGCATAAATAAGAGAAGCTAACACTAGTTTCAACTTACGACAGCTGCATCAGGTTGCGTGGTTTCATTTTGAGGTTTTTCAATTTCTTCCGGTTCTTTCTCTACATTTAGTCCAGTGTTAGAATCACCGTACAACCAATTATCGTCTTCCTCTCCAGGCGGAGCTTCTAAAGCTACATCAGCCATTTATTTTATCAACCCTACCGAAACTTTTATCTAATTAAAATCAGCGACGAATTCTATGCTTATATTTTCATACTTCAGTGATGCTGATGCGTGCGGTGCGCGGTGCGAAATTTAATGACAAATCAAATGACATTAATTAAAGTTGTCATTGTCAATCAAACCCAAGTGTCAATTTGTCAGCTTCAATCCTTGCGTTCCGTAAATCGCTTACAGAACTGTGAACGCTCAAATCGCTTACAACCGTTCCAATTACTTTTAGCGCGATATTGACAGTTATTGCGTCAATTTAAGTTTTGACAGCGCTTACGCCGACCATACTCCAAAGTGTTGGTTCTCTGAGCGCAATGTTAATGACGTCGTCGTTCTCACCCATCGTTGACCATGGACGCGCTCTCGCTTCAACGGAACGGTGATGTGAGCGTTAAAATCACTTTTATCTATTTTCGGAACGCAGGGAATAGGTATACTTTTTAAGCTATTGCATAGCTTTTATTTCAGGCTCTGAGCGCGGGGACCGAATGTAAAAATTCCGTAACGAAAAAACCAACACCCCCCACTCCAACCGGCACAGCAGCGGTGCAGCAAAGTCGTGTATCGTCGGTTCAGTTCGGCAGACTTCGGCACGGTGTTTGGGTGCGTGCGACTAGACGAATCGAGACGAGGTGCTCCGAAATTGGACGAATATGTAAACATATATCAACAATATTATCTTCTTATTTTCAAATAGATGCTATGCAATAGCTTTACCGCGGCAGTCCTCGAGTGCCACACGTCATTTTTGTAAATAAACGCTTGATACTTAGAGGCTTGACATGTTAGGCGTCTCCATACTCCTTTGAGTATAAACTACTCAAAGCCTTAGAGCTTAGAGCTCAAAGCTTAGAGCATTTAACCATTTGGTTAAATGCTCGAGACTCAAAGCCAAACTCCAAGCCTTTATGCCGGGGCTACACTATACAAAATTTCAACGCCGCTGACGGTGCAAATCTTAATTAATGATTGTAAATTCGCATTGGCGTAATTTTGGCCGACTTGTTATCAAAATATTGAATTTTAGCTTATTACTATAACTTTTTCGGAATGTTCTTTTATTTAAAATTATGAAATCTATGAAAACATTTTGAAATCGGTCGCCTTTTTAAGGGGTTTTGGGAGGTTGGGGGGAAGACGGGGGGAGGGGTCTGAACCCCCGCTGACCATTTTCAGCCGCCGGAAAAACTTGGTTCCTTTGAAAAAAAATGTTATCCTCATTCATACCGGAATAACGGATTCCACAAAAATGACTCTGTTTGCAGAATTAATTAACTCAACTTCTTATACGTATCATACAAAAGCGTACGAACCCTTTGCGCGCCCGATGCACAACACATACCTACACAATACACTGGCAAAACCTTAGAATAGAACAACGTTGCTCGTAGTAGTGGAGCCCAAGAGGGGATTTATGGATTTACTCAAGCGCGGCAGATTAACATACTGAGGGATACTTTGTACCCGGTTATGTACTCCCAACAATTATGAGCCCCATATATAAGGCCGCCCGTCAAGGATAAAGGATCAGATTAGTAAAAAAAAATTGATCATCTGAAATTCTCGAGCGCGTTAGAATAAGGTAGGGCGAGTTAGTTTCATGTTAAAACGTGTATATTCCACTAATCTGACAATTTGAGGGTGGCGTAAAGAAAGGGGAGGGCTACAAAGTTGTAAAAAAAAAACGTCATCTCGACATTCTCGAGCGTGGCTAATTTTTTTTTTATTTTGTAGGGAAAAATTCAAGAATTAAGAAAAATATATAATCTGACGATTTCCACAAGCCGAAGTAAAAAAAATTCATTAATAAAGTTTATTTTTGCAGCTACGTGATGCCTATATTTCCCTCTCTGCGTTTCTATCCCTCTCTCACTCTCTCTCTCTCTATCTATTATTCTCTCACTCCGTCCCCACTCTGGTTTCTGTTGCCATGACAGCTTTGTATTTTCTTGTAAATACAAGTTTTATACTTGAAAAAAAACATATACTTTTTTATTTGCATGCTATTTCCTGAGCTTTTCACTTACTTAAGATCAATGACAAAAAACAATTTTTTTTTCTAAATGTCAGTTTAGACGAATCCCTTCAGATAATCGTCAGATTATGAGACAGCATGGCTTAAAAATGAACCATATATATCTTAATCTGACGCGCTTGAGTATTTCAATATGACGATTTTTTTTTGCGCATTCTAATAATGGCCGCGAGCTTGCGTCACATACAAATCGTCAGATTATTATATACGAGCTTTTTTTAGGTTCACTTAACATCCCCTTCGAAAGTCTGACGCGCTCGATTAAATTTTTATTTTTTTTATTTTCAACCCTTACGTACGACCACTCCCATCATCAAAACAATCAGATTAATAAACGTACATTTTTAAAAATACGTAGGACATGGATGATATCAATATCTGACGCGCTCGAGTATGTCCATGCAACAGTTTTTTTTTACATCTTTAAAAATCTATAGCCGTTTCCCTCACCGATAAAAACTTATATATTATATGACATTTTTTTCTTTTTATTAACTAAGCTTTGGAGTCCAATACGTCTCTGTGACGCTCGAGTAAATCCCGATTTAGCATCGTGGGCTCCCCTACTATCGAAGGACAAAACGTAGTGTGACCGCTTGAAAGCGATAATTCGGCATTGTGAATGCTTTGAGTATTAAAATTAATTTGGTTAAATACTCAAAGTTGTGATTGAACTTATTAAAGGGTGGCGACACTAAAGTTGAACGCCCATGAACGCACTAAAAGACCTTTTTGAATGTTTACCTTCAATACTCTAGTTCTATTGAAATTTTACTAAGTTTTGTTTTGAATTTTTACTTAAGATTTGATTGTTGATTACTAGAGCAGCCAGCCAAACCACCTGCTTCAATAAAACTCTGGCCATAAGGTATTTTATAACTGCCAATATTTTTGAAAGGACACAAAATAAAATCCATAGGTATTTTAAATAAACACACTTTAAATTTAATAAATTAGTAAAATAATAAGTTACAAGCACCAAGAGAGATCATTGTTTAAAAATTTAATCAAGTCCATTGCGCCGTCTTGGAAACATCTTTTCCTCCAGCTGTTCTACTTTCTGTGCAACATTAGCCAGATGCTCCGAAGCTTCAGATGCTGCAGTGCCACATGTCTCTGCCAACTGCTGCACTCCATTAGAAACCTAAGAAAAACAATGAAAATAAATATCTTTCTTAAAATAATATACTTAATCCTTATGTTTTAAACCTACAGCATCAGCTTCCATCTTCACTTCAGATGCAGATGCTTGCATCTGATTTACTTGAGCTTGTAATTCTGGTACTTGTTGTATTGGTTCTGACTCCAAAACAGGGGCGGCCTGAAAATATTATGTTTAATACCAATTTAACTGTTTGAGTAGATGATGTCTTGTAAGAAGGTATATTTATTTAGAAAATAACTTTTTAGATGTTGGTTAAACTTGATGAAAAATTATTAGTTACTTTTTAATAAAACACTTCCCTCACCTGACGACATTTATGCATACATTGGCAGTGGTGTGTAAGCACAGGTTCGGCAGCAATGATCTCTTGCATATGCATATTATTTTGTTGCATCTATAATCAAAAAACGTATTCGACCATTCAATAATCATAGAAATTTGGGATTAGTCATCAGTAAAGGCTGAATATCCAAAATACTTACATTTTCTACAAGATTTGGATTTGAATAATTGTTTAACTCGGAAGCCATTTCTCTGGCTTGATTTAATTTCTCATATTCTGCAGTGGCATGGTTAATTGATTGGGAGGTGTTTACCAAATTTGTTGTTATAGAATCACCCCGTTGTCCGTCAATACAAGCGTTAGCCATTCCAAGTTTAGCCTCCAATTGCTCGATTCTACTTTGTAAAATTGCGATTGGATCCATTGTAGAACGTTTTTAGCAATACAGTAAGTAGTGAGTATAGAAAGTCAAGTAAAAAGAACTGCTAAATTACATAAAAATAATGAAATCAAATTGGTAGATACAAGGGGATGACATTTGACAAATGTCAAACTAACAATAGAATGAATATGAATGTTGTTGACGTTTGAGTACCAATTGTTTTAGAAAAAAACAAATATTTGCCTGCCAGTTAAGTATTTATTTATAAGCATAATATTAATTAGCGAAGAAAATACTAAATTTAATCTTGTTTGATTGAGTAAAACGTTTGAAAGCTTCGTTAAAAATTAAATATGGACTTTATTATTTATTGTTGGAGTGATATTTTGGGCAAAAAATATTGATATATCTATCAGATTTTTATTGTTAATGTTATGATGGATAAACCAAAAGTTTTATGAAGAAAGTTAGTAATAGTGCACTATTTGCGTTCAAACGGTTGGACCATTTATACGACGTGTGCACATCTCTGTGACGACCCCGTGTAATGCTAACGGTGCAAAAAAAAGATAGGTAGTGTATTGTGTGCAGCAATGCAACTGAATAATTTAATTTGTAGGATTGAAACTTTCGGAAAAGTTTTGTTGAACTTATATTGTTTAATATAAATATAATATAATATAAATCTCCAGACTAACACACCAATTATGTGGCCCTATGGTAAGCGCATTAAGCGCTTGTGTTACAGGTACCAAACAATGGACTAGGGGAGAACCTAGTTACACCCAGACACGAGCCAATGTCGAAAAACCATTTTGACGAAATTGGCCCGACCCGGGGATCGAACCCGGAACCATCCGCTTTACAGTCCGGTATTATACTATAATAGTTACCGCTGCGCCACAGAGGTCGTCGATTAATGTATTTAGTAGATTCATCGGAAAATCCTAAAAATGCAATCTCACTGTCCCATATTAAACCAGTTGTCATTTTGGCAGAACGTTCTAGCATATGTTCGTACACACTAGTGGACCAAATTAATTTCATTGCTAAAGTTTGTGAGTAATGAAATCATTTTCAGCGCCGCATTTGCACGCTTACCAACGTTTTCACTGTATTCTATTAACGGACCCCCACATTTAACGATTGACACTTGTCACTGTCACTGTCAGGTCAGTCGGTCTGGCTGTTTGTTTGTCTGCATGATTTGTTTTGGCCCTGTTGTGGTTTTGGATTTATGTAGCCTCTGTAAGTCTGTCTAGTAGTTACTTGAAATATTTAATGTATCATGGATGCTGAACTGGGAGAAATTAATGAAGACGATTTTTATCTACCACCTGTTAAATATGAATGTAAGTTCTAAGAAGTAGACAGTTCAATGTTCCGAATCCGATTTTAGCTCTAAGCTCTGCTAGATACTGTGCAGTTTAATGAATTATTTTTTACTTCTTTTACAGATTTAGATCACACGGCCGACGTACAGTAAGTTATCATTCAATTTTTAAAATAAAGAACTTATGAAATTAAATATAAAGTATAATAGAAGTAAAATTTATCAGTTAACAAATATTCCTTTATCCAATTAAAATTGGATTGGAGGAAGATTTGTAGGAATTTTTTTTCTTATTTGTTTAACTTTTCCATTAAAAATATAAATGATAATTTCATTTTTAGGTTACATGCATGGGGCGATAGTCTCAAAGAGGCGTTTGAGCAATGTGGCATGGCAATGTTTGGTTACATGACAGATCTTAATTATGTTCAGATGAAGCAAGTACATTCAATAGAAGCTACTGCAGATGATCTAATGGGATTACTTTATCATTTCCTAGATGAACTACTATTTTTATTTTCTTGTGAACCATTTCTTATATGTAAGAAATTGGTAATAACAGAATTTAACACAGAAGAATTTAGAATAGTTTGTAAGTGTTTTGGAGAAGAATTTGAAATTGGAAAACACCCACAAGGATCCGAAGTTAAAGCAATAACATATTCAGCAATGCAAATTGTGGATGAACCTAAGGATAATAAGTTTGAAGTGTTTGTTATTATTGATATTTAATAATATCACTTTCCTTTGACATAGGTTATTGTTCTTTTTATTTTAATACCAAAACTGTTATTTACAAAATGTTAATTGTATTTTTGCAAAGGTTATATTTTTGTAAGCTTTCTTATTATCAAAAAAAATCCTTTGAATAAAAATGATGCAATCTACAAGTACTTAATTATTTTAAAATCTGTAAAATTTTGTACTTAGGTATTGTAATAGTAAGTAATTTGCATTTTCTGGGTACAGATTGAATTAGGGATTATGAAACATCATTTTAAACACAGTTTCTTAAAATATAAATATATCATAGGATTAATAGAATAATAATTAAGTATTATTTATGCCATGATGGCTTCATGATTTATTTTATTAAGGATATTTTTTTGTATTTTTTCATTTGTATGGCTCATTTTTCTCTAGGCTCTAGGAATAGATAATGTTGCCTCTGAAGAAAAAAATATAATTCAAAAACGGTATTTAATTACTTACATAAGTTTTGACTATATAGATTTTAATCCTAACCCCATCTCTGCTTACTATTTATTTACCCATCTGCTACAATATTTTCATACCAAGTCCTGCCTGTTGAGTAATGACAATGAGATGAGGCATAAAGTAAAGTAAGTAAATCCATATTCATTAGTGTTACTTTTGCCTTTTCTGCTGTTTCTGCTAGATGATATTTTGAACTGTCGTTTAAAGCGCAGCGTAATGGCATTTTTATTAGGCTGGTATCTCAAACCCTTTTTCGACCTCTTAAAAATGAGATGTCAGCATGGGGTGATCAAATTAGAATAGAAAAATATTTATAAGTATTCGGAAATACAAAAATAAATGTATTACGTACGAATTAGTTAATTTTCTGGGTTAATTAATTCAATATTTTCGAAGTCTGTCTACATTGAATGTACCCATTACTTAGTTTTTCGTTTATGGCATACCATAGACACCGCTGTCCACGCTCTTTTTTTTCAATCACGCTTTGTCTTTACATCCGGTTATAAATTATTGGCGGTTTACGTAGCGTAGGTAAGCGCCAGTAGTTTCCGTTTTGTTTGATACATCAAGCTAAAACTTGTAAAAATTAAAAGACTAACTAAAGTAGATTAATTTTAAATATTTCATACAAATTTGGTCATTGATACTATAATATTTACCGGTTATGAATATAAAAGGTGGTAAATTTGGATGTTTTTACTTAATTCCCATGGGAAAATTCATTTATGATGATGACGCTGATGAAACTGTAGGACTGTAAACTAAGTAGTCATATATGAAACCACAGCTTTAAAAAAATAAAAATTATATTGCTATTTCAGTGTTAAGTAAAAAGCCTCTCCCCGAATTTTACACTCTTGCCTCACGGCAGCAGCTATACGCGAGAAGTGAAAAACTGACTAAATCGTCTTTCCATCGACACCATCGTCTTCCTCTTGCATGGTTGCCAATTGGTAGTAATTTTAGCAAATGTTCAATGGATTTTACATCAAAAAGACAGCAAACCTTGAGTTTAGACTTCTTAATTTTTGTCAGAAAAGAGTTGAAGAACTAATTGTTTAAACCATTTTTGTTTAATTTTGTTACAGAGATTTGTTATCATGGGGCACAAGAGTTGATTTTCCTGCTTAAGGAGATTCTGCAGTTATGCCAACAGCCCTGACCCTTTATAACCCTATTAAAAAGTAGTGTTTTGTAATCTGCGAGGTTTTTAGATAGCCTCGCGATTTCCTTTTTATTTATCCGTTATCGAATTTTCTGGTGTTGGATCTGGTGTTGGAAATGGATATTCCATTTCTCTTGATTTGTAATTTTTAATAAGTGGTTTTTCTCTAAGGCATTTTTAAGGGTTATTATTTAATTCTAGTTTCCTTGGCTACCTACTAAGTTGTACTAGTTATGGAGTTTGGAATAAGGGTCAATAATGGATAGTTTCGATATTTTTTCATCCTTCTAATCAATATTTTTATACGTACCTATGATTTTGAAATTCTATTCTTACTGGGTTTTATTTCACTGCACGCATCGTAATGCCAGCTTCGATCAATGTATACAATTTGGTGATGGCTTTGCTTGGGAAGAGGACTAAAGTGAATATCAACAAGAATGTCATGATACGTAAAACATCATCATCATTACATAGTATAAATCCAAGTCGCTAATGGTGTCTAAGTGTCTATTTGTATGTTTGTCCGCTAACTCCACCTAAACCACTTTACGGATTTAAAAGTTGTTTTCGCCATCTTAAAGGTATTTTTTTCATTTAAATTTGTAAATATAGAACATTTAAAAAAAGTTCTTTAAGTTAGCCAAAATTTTATGTTTCGTGATCAAGTCGGTCAAAAATACACCATTGCGAAGCGTGGGCGGGTCGCTAGTAAAATATAATATCGATTTTTAACCTAATTTATTTGTTATTTTAACATTGAATAGGAATTTTGGAACTGGTCAGTGGTCTAAACAATATTGAAAATTATCTATTAAGTAGTTTTTTTTAGTAATATCTTAATATGAAACCTATTACGTTTATGGTTCTTCCATCAGGAGAAATCCAAGTCCATCATTGTGTGCTTTATTGTTAATAAATAATATATGTTTTGATCAAATAAAACTAAAGTTCTAAAGGAATGGTCCAATGTTGTCTCATGTGACCGTGCCTTGTTTGTGTCCGAACTTTGTTTTTACTTAAAATTGACATTTGAAATTAAAATTATTTATTTTATAAAAAATATTTTGTTTTACTTTGTTTTACTTAACTTTTGATGACCTGTAAATAATATTACTAGCAAAAAATGAGTTTTGACTAACAAATTCAATAATGTTAATATTAAAATAATTAGGTATAAAATTTAATATTATATAATGATTTTAACTAACGCTTGAGTTATAGGTTCCACACAATAGACTGGGGGAAAACCTTGTTACGACTTTTGTGAACTTTCCTTCACACAGCTGAGCCATGAAGGTACTTAGTCACGAGCAAACCGAAAAACTAACAATTTATCTTCTTTTTTTCATTTAATCAGTCAGTTCGTCAGTCATTTAAAGTAATTACCATTGTGCGGGGAACTTAAGTTAACGTTTGCAAAGCCACTGGATTTTATTGTAAGAAATATTTAACAATATTCCAGGTTGATATTAGAAAGTGTAGAAAAGGAAAATAGTGCTATTTATTTGTATTACTTTTGGTACTTTTCCATCCCCGTTTTTAAAATAAGCCAATTTTACCTCTTGTATTATTGTGTTCGACATCTAACTAAAGAGTTAAGCAAGACATATAATGTTTATTGAATCTTGTAGGTAACTGAACTAAAATTTCGGTCAAATAAATAGCGGTACATATCTAAAATATTGCAATTAACTTAAATTTGGCAGTTTTTGTGAAGTTTGTTGTGGCTGTATTACGAATTAATAAACGAATTTTAGACTTAGATACCTACCTACTTAAACAGTTTAAGTTAGTTCGCTAATTAATAAAAGTGTAGGTAATGTGTGCAACAAAACATTAAATCAAGACAACTAAAACGATACATAAGATCGTAAGATATTTTTTTATAACTATTGTAAGTTCAAAATTCTTCCATCAATAATGGGGGTTCAATACCATGAAACTGTTTCAGAACTACACATAACCAATAAGTTAGGTAAACGTACCTTCCGGTAATCACGAATAAATAAAAAATGAGAGAAAACCAATAGAAGAGGAGGCCATATCTACACTTATAGTTAATAAACTGAAACATTAACTAATAAGGCGTTTCCCATTTTAACTTAGGTAGCTTGAACTCTTAGAACCTGAGTGCCAAAAATATAGGAAACTATGAGTATAAATAATTAAACGGTTTCTTTTTATTTTATACTTATTATTTACTGTGTCAACCCTATTGGTTTGGTAGGCAGGTATAGCCCATCTTAACACGATTATTATATGAACGAATACAAATTTTTAGAAAGCCATTTCCCAAATAAAAAGTTATATTCTACCCCAATTATTTAGGATAGCGTTTTTAATATATATAAGTAAAAATATTATTTGTCTCCTCTGGCGTATTTGATTTATTACGTTTCCTACATATAATAACTCACTTATGTTTAAGAAATTTATTTATAATTTATATGTCTTTTTAAATTAGATTACGACAAAAAAAGAAAAAAACCACTAACTTTAATATTAAATAATAAAAAATATCTCGCTATCCGAGAAGGAGGCCTGTGCTCAACTATGGGACACATTATATAGGCTATTATTTATTTATTTAATAAAAAATATTACTATAAAAAACTTAGTCTTTACGTTATTAATTATCCTAACATATATTTGCCACGTAGCTACCTTCCTACTTTTCTAAAAATCTTTCTCAACTTCTACAAAACCAAAAACCTACACTTCATTAAAAATATGATATTAAATATATCTTTATTTAATTACGTGTATGATGCCTGTCCAAAACCAAGTCATAAAATGCGCGAAAATGGAGCGCATTCTTGACTTAAAAGTTTCGTTGTTACCCTTTTCTCACAGGCGGTTAGTTCGTTTGCCTAAACCAAACCGGTCGCGAACGAAATTATAAAATTCGTTAGTATTTTTTTATGGCTTCTCGAGTAGGGGAGGAATTCAGAAACTGGGCGTCTGTCCGCTAGGGGTTGTTTGCTTGCTCGTTTGAATCGCGCCTGCGCGCGTAGTTCGCGCCACTGCTACGTCGCTTGCAAGCCAGATGTTCTGAAAAGCTTCCTGTCGTTTACTGCGTTTACTGTGCTCCGCAATTTTATTCTTTTAGTTGATAAAAAATGTGCATTACGGCATTATTTAAACTTTTATTATTTTGTGCAATAGTCAGTGATTAAATTGTAATGTAAATAGCTTTATTTGTGAATAGAACAATTGACTAGAGCATCCTAATGTCCACGAGTTCACTCAAGACCAATAAAGCGGCGGACATTTTATTTTGACTACTCGATAATGTAGCGTTCGTGTTAAAAACATTCATGCCGTTTTATAGTGACTTATTTGGACATCGTTCGCTTACACCTTTCGTAAGTACAATTACTTTAACAAAAATATTAATTTATTGTAGGAAATCTTAGTGTATAGACTTATAAACCCTTAGTGTATGGAGGTCGGTTATGTCGTAAAATACCGCTAGGTTGTGGATGTTTATGAGGTAAACGTTGTGGATTCTGTGACGTAAGCGAAAAAAATATTGTACAAATGAAACACCAGCAAAGTTTACCCCCAAAAAAACTTCAATATGAACTATCGACCCATTCTCCTTTGGAGGCTTCTCTTGAGAAATTCCGCGCGCGCGGCGCCCCTAACCTCTATGCTAATTGAATTGTAGTAATTATGTCTCTTTACATTAGGGAATATTCAATTTATAGATAGATTCCTCATATTAAATGTTATAACGATAAATAGCGATGCCGAGGGGGGTGAAGCGAGGGCCGGTGGAGGGCGAGGAGGTGGTGGTTCGCGCCGGGACTTCTCCGTCCTTGACTACACTCTTGGACGACAGTCCAAGCCAGCCTATAAGCTACCACCTGCTAGACCATGGTTATGGTGCCACACCACAGCATCAAATCAGGCGTGAAGCGCCGACAGCTCCGCCCAAAACATCCGAGGTGAGTGTCTGAACAGTTCTTACCATTTTCTGCAAAACTTATTCCGCTGTAAATTTTCAGAAACTTCAGCTCTCAACTCTTCTTAGTGTATCATGTAAGCTAGATTCATATTTTATAAAAGTGTAGGTTATGACAACTGTTGTCCATTTTTTATTGTTTTTCAATCAATTGAGTTTGTAATTTGTTATATTCTTCGTGTTGAACATTCAACCTGAAACAGATATCTTATTCGACTGATTATGATGTGGCATTGCCATATATTATGTGGAAAATGCTGTCATTCATGAACTGCTTTAGAAAACTTAGAAGATTGTTGATTTAATGCCTTGAGTTTTTTGACTATTTGGTGCCACTAAGTGTTTCAAATTAGTGTAAAAGTATAAGCAGTTGAAAGAATTAAACTGTTTATACTCAAAAGAAACACAGAAACTGTATATATTGTTCAGAGTGGACAAATGCAATGGGATTACTTATTGAAGTTTTCTCAGTTATTTGATACCATGATTTATGCTCGAGGCCTGTTGTCAATTTATAACAATTTCAAAATGATAAAATGGTAACTTGTAATCTACATGATAGGACTTGGAATGATGAAGATTATAAAATTAAGAGTGTTCAAACTATTATGTTCTATTAGTTTTCCTACATATATTTGATGATCTTATAAATGGATAGGTCGCAAATGTTATCAGTGTTTGAATAGTGTAATAAAGTCATCTTCTTTTACTTATGTAATTAAATTAATAACTTACAATTTCATCTATTTAAACATCTATTTAAACTGAAATGTTAACATGAGACTTCAATAGATTCTAACAAAATTGGGGTTCAGTTTTTTTAATAAATGCCTAATGCAATTTTGATTTACTCATTCATTACATTATGGTATTGCCTAAGGCTTTGATAAAAGCTTACCCATTTTTTGAATATGTATATGCTCTGTAATCAGGTACAGCAGGGTCTATTAAATATTGTGCTCACACATGGTCAGGTCATTGACTTATTAGGGTGTATTGAACCATGATAGTATGCAGATTAAAAAAATAATAATTCTGTAACCAGTTTTATGTTAAACCACTAAAATAAAAGTTTTTTAAATATGCTATCTTTATAATATTTTATAGGTTGTTATAATTAGTTGATGAATAAAAAAATATTTAAACAAAAATCTGCTTTCACACTGATGTTGGTAAATGACATGTATGGGAAAAAAAAAACTTGCATATTTTGGCGATTGCTTGGTTGCACCACGTGGCGTGCCACATGAGTTTGAGCTATACATTTTCCGATACAAGAGGTACGTGCAAGGCATGAAAGGCCGCTGATAATCAAATAAAGCGGGATTTTATTGATCCACGCCCGTATCGTGGACGCGCAAGGGTGCTGGTGAAAGTATACAGAAAATTGAAAGGCTGTTAAACTGTATTATAAAAAAAGTTGTTATGAATATGCTGCAACACAAAGTACGCCGGCACTGTTGGTTTTGTCTTGTGGAGTTCAACTAAGTTATTACCACCGTCTTGTCTACCGCTTTACACCTAATAGGTGATATTGATAAAAAGTCTAGGTACAAATCTGGCTAGCAGACATCTGGTGGCGCAGCTGGAGGCAATGCTTTGTTGCTCCTGTGCTTGTTGCTAAGACACATGTGTCGACGGCCTCACGAAGCGTGGACGAGCTACCATATGTGGAGTGCTTCTTTGCCTGCCAAGTGACCTACGACTACTTAACTTCCTGCTCGATATCTAAACATTTTTTGCGCGTTAGAAATGAAAGAAAGGCCGTTTACTTGAATACATTAAATGTTAAATTGATGTAATTTCGGTTACTTACTATGAAACACGCGCGGTACTAAGACCCCGTTGATTAAAGTTGTCTTAGGGCAAGAAAGGAATCGTGCAAAAAACGTCATTGTGTAATCTTTAACAAAGACGGATCTATGCAGTCGTTACTGGATTGTAACGTAGGGCCAAATTGATT
The DNA here is from genome assembly GCA_916618145.1 of Emmelina monodactyla. Taxonomy (NCBI): domain Eukaryota; kingdom Metazoa; phylum Arthropoda; class Insecta; order Lepidoptera; family Pterophoridae; genus Emmelina; species Emmelina monodactyla. The sequence goes on along the minus strand of OU745304.1, from coordinate 3,241,057 downwards.
ATGGTAATAGCGCAAGGGTGATGCCGTTGTTTGTGACGTTAGACGTCAGCTTAAAGGCGCATCTGCTCTGATTTACCGATGACTCGCTTCTTCGTTTGCACAAAGATGTGCGGACCCACAATCCTGCAAATTAACAATAGAACGCAGTTCACTATTAATAATAACACAAAATTTTCGAGATAAGAAATTGCCATTCTTTCGTTAGAGGTCCCTTCCGAGAGCCAGGCGGCTTTTGTGTTGATTCTAATTTATGTCATGTATTGTTACGGGTACCCTCCCCACACACTTCCTTTTAGGGGCTTCGGCCCCACTCTCGATGTTGAAATTGAATTTGTTGCATCGGTTTGTTGAAAAGTCTATGCACGGCTTCCTGTCTGAGTTGAAATGTCGCGAAATTGTGATAAAAATTTGACCACGTTAAACAAGTGCATAAAAATAGTGAATTAAAGTGATGCTTAATTGAACTATTGTAGTAGCTATGAGGTCGGAGATAAGACAACAGGAAACAAACAGTGATTAAGCGAAGTATCGCTTTTTGGAGGAATTATAATGACCTATTCCGTGTTAAGAGTGAGTGATTGTTTAATTAAAGTCCGGCAAATATTCTGTGCGTGAAGTTTCTAAATCAATGTTTGTGCGTCGGTATCGATCATATTTGCAGTTAAATAAGCAGATTCTTGAGGGGTTGGAAACTGTTCGGCGGTGTAGAGAATGAAATAGGGTTCGTGGGGTTCCGAGAATCGCCGGTAGGTTTTCGAGTGAGTGCATTACTGCTCGGGCGAGAGAGCGACAAAGGAATTTTGTGCCAAAAACGGGTGGCGTTAGAGAGAGATGCAAGTCGTGGTTTATTTATTAAACGTTACACACAACCCAATGTTCATTGGTTTTACATTCACCGAACTGTTTTTAAAAGACTCGAAGTGTGAGGTTGAGGAAGTAAAAAATAAACCATGCCATGGCGTTGATAAATTAATTGAATAAGATTACTATCCTGCTTGACGCTTGTTAATTGCGGATGCGTCATGTAAGTGAATGTGTGCGCTCCCTTAAATTTACACTACTTTGGGTTCCCGTGTCATGTTAAAAGTCTATCTTGAACCGGTTGAAGTCAACTCTTTACACAATAAAAAATGCTTTCGTAATAAAACAATCGATTCTAATTCAAAGGTTGTATTAAAGATGTGATTGACTAGGCGGTGAAAAGAAGACTGAACCTGAGCGAGAGTAGTTCCGGCAGCCAGGGCCACGTGGTGCCCATGAAGGCGGACTTCAAGACGCCCAAGCAGAAGCGCGTCAAGGTGCTGACACCCAAGTGCTACAGCGGGCCCTCCAGCTCCGTCAAGAAATACACCGAACGCTCCAGGTATATTCCCTAACTCAGGTAAACATCCTTTGAAATACCGCCGCTTACAGTTATGTCCCGACAGCCCACCTCTCTGCTAGCCACAGAGCTAAAGTTGTTTTTTGTTTTGATGGATCTATTTATTTCCCGAGTGGGCTTTTTTGTGTACACTTTTTTCTATAACTATGGCAAAGAGCCAGGAAGTCCACCAAATTCGTCAGAAATCACTATGGAGCTTCAGTAGGTAAATATTATGTGGTGATTTCTAAATGCCACTAGCATAAGACTGCAATCTTTCACGTGTTTATTTTTAAATTCTTCCTATTTCTATGTAATAATGATCGTTGTCGGTACAAGCTATCCTTTATTTAGATCATTGAGAAAGGTGGTATTACTTGAGAAATATCGGAGCCAATTTCTTTTTTTTTGCATTCATTGTTAGCTTACTTGAAGGATACATAGATGCAATTGTTTCAGGTTCGACACATCACTAGGTTTATTGACAAAGAAGTTTGTCGATCTGTTGAAATCCTCGCCGCATGGAGTCCTAGACTTGAACCTAGCGGCCGAGCTGCTCTCAGTACAGAAACGACGTATCTACGATATAACTAACGTATTAGAAGGCATAGGAATATTAGAAAAGAGATCTAAGAATAATATACAATGGAAGTGTGGTAAGTACTATTTTAAATAGTCGAGGTTCTTTTCTTTTAGTTGTGATTTCTTTTTCACTCAGCTGTTTTTATCTTAGTATTTTGGTGCTCAAATGTTACGTGGGCACGATTAATGATGATAATATGAAAAGTATTTTTAAAAGTGCGTTGATAAATATCATGTACCTATGTTGCAACGCCACACAAACGCTAGGTCATGACATTGTCGGCTACTTAAATGTCGAAGTGCGTCCTCCTTTCTACCATTAGTGTTAAGAAGTATAATATTTTAATTAGCACATTTCACCGTTATCAATGAAGAATAAGGTCTTCTTTATCTTTCGCTTATGTAGTGAGTTTTATCGGCTGACGATTGCTCTAGTTTTTTTAGGAATACTTCCGTATCTTGGTAAAATGTTAGAATAGTATCTCTTTTTCGTTAACATTGAACACTTTGTACAGTAAGTTATGTAGAGCGCAACAATTTTATGTTGGATTGGAGTCAGTTTTGTGCTCACAAATAGAGCGTATCATTGTTAATAGTTGATGATATAAGAGCATATCTACTCAACATTGTATGGGCAATAATATATTTTACGTAGATAGGTGAATCACAAAACATTGAATCATTAAACGTCGAAATAACAAGTTTTTTTTGGCCATGAAGTTTGTGAAATGTCAAATTCAGTATAAAAGCAAAATCTTTTTTAAATAACTAGCTGTACGCCCGCAGTTTCACAACAAAAGTATTTTCAGAGATAACCTGTCTCATCCAAACTCTTCCAGAAACAATCTTTAGCTCTTTATAGTAGATATTAATATAAAGTCATAGCATTACAACTTGTTTGAAAGAAGTTAAGAATTTTAGCTATTTGCTGGCAGACAAATCGCGTGGTCGCAACTGCTATCACTGTCCTAGAGTTAAAAAAGTAAACGATGACTATTAGAAAGGCAAATAATTCACGGTAAAAGTAACCTCTAAAATTTACGCCATTTAACAAATTAGTTTCATGGATACTATTGTGAGCGTTTGACGTTATAAAAACATTCAATTATCAAGCATTCCGTGAGAATTGACTTACACCATAAAACCTTTAAAATACTGGTGATTACTCGTCCTCAGGAAGTTCCTTGTACCGTTCTTAGTACTGCTTCTTTAACTTAACATTTTACAAAGAGAAATAAGCTACCTGCTGATCTAGCGTATCCTTCTCCAAACATAGTTTAGCAACGTAGCCAGTTAAACTTATGAGATTATCTCAACATTGAGAGAGTTAGGCCTGTTTGTTTAACAACGCTGTGCAGGGATGTTCCTGTGCGTATCTGTCCTTCGCTGGAATTTAAACGAACGAACCTTGTTTGGTTTAGTTTGAAATATAATTCGAACGATAGCGTGATTCAGAACTTCATTTTGAAACAGTCTTAATACAGCTTATGCCTATGCTTTAAAAACGCATTGGTTTGAGATCATGTCGTCATACATTGAGTCCCTGAAAAAATTAGGCTGGTTAGTACTTTATAAGGAGCTGCTGTTTGTGGTTTCAACCGCAGCTAAATTATTTTTCCTGTGGGAATTTCTAAAAACCCTTTCTTAGTGTTGTACATCGTACAAGGAACGCCTGTACCAAATTTCATGGCCCTAACTTTAATAGTTTACGCTCGGCGATGCATGATGAATCCGTCAGGACTTGCTATAAGTATAGACAAAAATGAGTATGATGCTAGTTCCACAAACCAGGAAGCAAACAAAACTAAACAAAGCCTGAAGTTATAGACACTGGGAAAAGGAACGCGCGTCTCCGAGCATCTATCACTTCAAAATTAATATATTAGCATTTTAAATGCAAAACTAAAAGTAAAATCCTAAACAAAGCCTGCTCCACCAGGCTCGGCGGGCATGGGCGCGGACGAGAACCGCATGCGGCGCTTGCGGCGCGACGTGCGGTCGCTTTCCTCGCGCGAGTCGCGGCTGTCGCACGCCGTCGCCGCGGCAGAGAAGGCGCTCGCCAAGCTCTCCGCCGACCACAGCTCGCTGGCTTACATCACGTACGCGGACCTCAGGTCGATCAAAGACTTTAGGAACCAAACGGTCATACCGATCAAAGCGCCGCCCGATACTAGGCTTAGTGTAAGTATCACACCCCTTCACGCTCTGTATTATCATTTTATAAGTGGTCGTGATTAAAAGTGAGATTGTGTTTTGCAGGTACCCCATCCTGATGGCAAGGGATACATGATCCATTTGAAGTCCATGTCTGGTGAAATAGAAGTCTATCTGTGTCCAAAGGAACGGCCGGCGTCACCACCTCCTTGTAAGTATTCTTAAAATTATGTAGTTATTTTTACTTGATGGTATTTTGTGCAGTTTATAACTGTGAGATTATTTGTGTTTCAGCATTAGGTCTTTTACCAGCGGATCCGTTATTAGAAGACAACAAAGCACTTTTAGCTCCACTTATCTCAAAAATTCAAGCCATGCCCCATAGTTCTATATCGGCGGACTTCACGTAAGTTGCATTTTTTTTCATTTTTCTTTAGACAAGGTTTTAGGGATCCCTTTGGATAAGAAAAGGCCTCTTTAGTCCCGTGGGTATCGTAAAAGTGCTTAAGGGATTGCCAACCAGTCAGAGTTGTACTTTGTAATGCACCAACAATCTATGTTTAGCGAATCAAATGTCGCCGCTTTTAACACATGTATTTTGTATTTGCTAAAAGCTGTCGCATAATATTTTGAGTCTAATAAATATAAAGGTAAAAATGCGTTTATGAATGAGGGGGCTATACCATATCGTTCTTGTGGGAAAGTATGGGATTTGTGATTAAGTTAGTTGACAATACACAAAAGCGGCCAATCAAGAGTGATACGCGTTAAGTAACACGTTTGGAACAGGTTTTCTTGTGATTTATTTTACAAGGGTTGAAAGTGGGTCTCGGGCACCTGACTGGGGTAGCACAATTAGTCTGGACTTCTTCTCATGCTGTACGTAAATAATCAAACATGATTTGTATGTAACTAAGAGTTTTTGGGATAAAAATGCCAACAAATCTTACTCAAATGAATAACAGTCATCCCAGGCTGAAATTTAATTAATATAAAGCAGATATTTAAAAACAGAAGAGAAGAAAGAAGTAGGAAAAAAAGAAACTTACTTATACAATTTTAACAAGACATAATATCCAAGCATATTTGAAGATGTTGTAACTGTAATTACACGCTAAATAGTCTGTAAAGCTTACTATTCTCATTCTATTCCGCATTCAATTGTTTTTGTCAGCTTAACATTTAATCAGCTTCACTTACTGTTCCACACCCTCAAACCTAATATCTATCCATGAACATACTATATTTAGACTTCTACTAGTATATTTGTTTACATCTTACTAATATTATAAACGTGAAAGTTTGCGAGTATGTATGAATGTTTGTTACTCTTTCACGTAAAAACTACTGGACGGATTTGGATGAAACTTTGCAGTGACATAGGTTATACATCAGAATAACACATCGAGTATTTTTTACCTTGGGAAAACATCTCATTCCCGCGGGAAACCGACTTCCACGCGCACGGAGTCCCTGGCGGCCACTAGTTCTGTATATTTGGTCTAAATAACCACAATGTTTGACTTCTGCTAGATATTCGTTTACATTCTACATGTATTTGGTCTAACTCCTTCTACTATCTTCTACGTTCTACTTCTGTGTTTGGTGTAAATAACCCCTATGTTCCCGCAGCACGCCCATAAAGCGCGAGCTGGAGTGCCTGGCGCTGGAGAGCGGCTCCCCGCGCGTGACGGACCCCGCGCTGCCGCTGCACGAGGGACACACCCCACACCAGCACCACCACCAGCTGGACACGCCCGACAGTTAGTATCGTCATTATCATCATTATCACTATCATCATTATCATTATCATCATTATCGTTATCATTATCATCATTATTATCATTATCATTATTATCATTATCATCATTATCATTATTATCATTATTATCATTATCATCATTATCATCATTACCATTACATTGTATAAATCCAAGTTGCTATTTGTATGTTTGTCCGCTAACTCCTTCTAAACCACTGGACGAAGAAGATAAGAAGTCGCGCAAAATTCACCATTGCAAAGCGTGGGCGGGTCGCCAGTCATTACATAGTATAAATCCAAGTCGCTAATTGTGTCTGTTTGTATGTTTGGCCGCTATCTCCTCCTAAACCATTGAACGGATTTTAATGTGGTTTTCATCATCTTTTAGGTAATGTTTTTCATTTAATTTTGTTAATAAAGGAAATTGAGAAAAAGTTATTTTAAGTCAGCAAAAATTCAACGTGTCGAGAAGTCGCGAAAAATTACAACATTGCAAAGCGTGGGCGGGTCGCTAGTGCGTCCCTACACTGCACCTGGACTGCGCCGCACACTCATGAACAGCTAGACACGCCTGAGTGCTAGTATTTACATGCTGTGGTTTAAACCCAGACCAAAAATGTTTGTAGCATATGATAGGCTTTATTGAAGACTGAATAAGGTAAGGAAGGACTGATGAGGAGTTAGAGGTTGTTGATGTTATAAACAACTAAAAACCGAAATCATATTGATGTCATAAAAGCTAATCTATGCAAGTTGCGTCTGAAGATGATGTGGAAACCCCAACTTCAATAGTATCAGGATCCTTTCATACTGATAAAGATTTTACTTATCAAAGTGGGTGAATGATAACTCAGTTAAACCAAACATCTTAAGTCACTTAAATCTTCAATGCTCATGCATCTTATCAGACGACAGGCTTTAGTCTACCCACTATCAAATCGCGCAACTTATATCCTGCCAACAAATAGTTCTTGTATCAGTAACTATATTGCGTAATTTACATCACAAGTTTCGACTTATCTTAGGCTCCAGTCTCCCCTTACACAGTCATTGATTTGTATAATGTAAGTTATATATTACATTAGATTACATAGTTAACTTCTTCATTACAATGTATCTTTGGAGAGAAATAAACAATTATTATTATTCGTAGGTGCCGCGCGGGGTCGGCTGCGGAACGCGCTGATCGCGGACAGCGACGACTTCGCGCCCACCATGGGCGGGGGCAAGTTCCAGCTGCAGACTGAAGACCAGGAACACGGTACATATACTCACTTATACAGGGTTATTTCTAATTAGCGCATCACCTCTTGTAGGCAGCTTTTCTACATCAATCCAGCAAGAGGCGCTAATTACAAATAACCCTGTATATGTTACGGCTAATACCCGAAGTGCGGCTACACCTAGTTTAAGCCGGTTAGTAGTCTTTTTAATATGGGGAATGTAACAAAAATAATATATACCTATGTATATATATAAAACCGGCTTCAATCATGAGTCGACGGAGTCCCGCTCTTTTTCTGGACGGTATTAAAGAAGTAACCTAACCTATTGATGTTTCTAACTGGCTAAAACTAGGTGTAGCCGCACTTCGGGTATTAGCCGTAACATATACACGTTATGTACTTATGACTGCTACATTTTGGTCATTTGAGTAACAGTAACATACAGCTGTAAAAACCTATCATAGTTATAATATAAGTATAAAGGAGAGATAGTAATATTGCAAAAAGGACAACAGCCCATTCATTGGCGTCACAATTTTTGGTATCATTTGTGATGACTGTGCCAAAGAATAGGAAAGATCTTTTACGTTTATTCCAAAATGTATTTAAGTTTCTTTAGCAATAGCTCAGTTTGAGGCACTAGTGGAACCTTTTTTGGGAGTCAGTTACGCTTTTATAGATATAATTCTCTGTAGAGTTGGTATCAATAAAAAATTGAGAGACGGTAAACAAACCGAATTGATTTGCAACGCGACATCTTGTGCAGAACCAAATAATTCTGTAATAATATGCGTTGTCACGACTTGCTTTCTTTTCTGTGCAACTATATCACTCATTGTACTTGTACCAAATTGTTAAATACCATACTGTTAAAGGGCTAAGGGATTTTAACTTTTGTATAAAGCTTTCATGTCTGTGTATAATTTTAGTATTTAAGTTCAACTGGTGTGGTTCATACTTCATTAACTATTCACCACTACTTCGTACACATTATTCACGAAGACCTCAGTTGTTCTACTAAACTCCTTTAAAAGAAGCACTTAAAACTATAAATAGATAAATACAAAAGAAGTTTAAAACAACTGAGCTCTTAGTGTACACTAAATAAGGGTCATTATTGTGTCAACGTGAAGGAAGCATGCGTATTTCACGGCTAGTACTCGCACTGTGATTTGTGTTGCCATCACATCACAGTCAGAGTTCTAGCTGAGAGGTGCGCCATACAACACCGGGATATAAGAAGCATATACAGAAGATACGTGCATGTCGTCATAAACATCTAAAAACTCATCCAAACTAATAATATTGATTTAACCCGACTGCACTAAAATAATACCATGAATCTAACGAACCATTTACTAAATTCCATTGAAGACTAACGTGGAATTTAATTTAATTCGAGTAATGTAAAATATCTTAATAAATCTCGTTTTTTGATTCAGTTTCGACACTGAAAATCGCCATCAAATTATGCTTAATAATCGTTATTGTCATCAATCGAAGTCGGGTAATAATCCGATATAACCACGTGTAAATAAACTAAGATCAATAGGTGTTTTGAGGGGACAGTAACAGATAGGTCAAACTCACATAAGTAAAACTCTTCTAGTTATGAAGTTTTTAACCAAAATTGAATTTTAAGACTTGCCATCATACGAAAACGGTGTCTTGCGTAAGTGTTTAGACATAAAATTTTTTTCAATTCCAAAATTAATCGTCATAAAATAAAACATATCTATCTCCTCGTATTAATGGTCGGGAAGTCAGAAATCAGAGTAACTTTTATTCGTGTACATGTTACGGCTAATACCCGAAGTGCGGCTACACCTAGTTTTAGCCGGTTAGAACATCAATAGGTTAGGTTAGTTAGGTTACTTTTTTGATACCACCCAGAAAAAGCGGGACTCCGTCGACTCATGATTCAAGCCAGTTTTTATATACATAGGTATAATTTTTTTTTTACAGTTTTCCATATAAAAATCACTTCTAACCGGCTAAAACTAGGTGTAGCCGCACTTCGGGTATTAGCCGTAACATACATACAAATTTAGACGGTCAATTCCATTTCGTTAATTCAACTCTTGTTTCAACGCTAAACGTTTATCAAATCGTGGCAGAGGATCATATTCATCTCATTCGGTGACGGTATCATAATACCACGTGTCAAACGAAGCATCTAACATTTACATTCCAATATTCCATTAACAATCCGACTTGCGTTTCACCACTAACCGTGCCACCACCACCAGCCTCGTCTCTGCTGGTTCTGTGGTAGCACCCAGCTTGTTTCGTCTATCTCTACCAGTCCGTGGTAGCACCCAGCTTGTGCCTCGTCTATCTACCGGTCGTGGTAGCACCCAGCTTGTCCAGCGGGCGGCGGCGAGCTGGGCCCCTTGTGGCTGCACTGCCTCCTGTAGCACCATGGGATTCAGCTCACCGCCCCCACTAACCGCCATCATACTAACGCCATGTAACACCGCATCGCTGTAACCAACTACCAGCCATCACCGCTGCCGGCGTGTATATATCTGTGTGTGTGTGTGGGGGAAAGTGCTGTTTACGCTATGATTTTGAGATGTAGAAGTAAATGTTGTCTAAGCAACGGAGTATTATTAACACAAATTACAATAGTAAAGTGTATCATTCTGTAACAAGTTTTAAAAATCATATGTTATAGCGTAAATAGCAGCGTTACCCTAGTTTTAAAGGCCTTTATCAAGATGAGTTCTCAGATTTTGATTAGGTTTACATATTGTGACCAATTAAAAATCGAGATAAAGGCTTTTAGTTTGTATAAAAAACATGTGTGTTTACTAAGAAATTTTCTACTTCTATACGTTTTGGCGTTGGATAAGTGACAATATTTGTTTTCTTGTTGCTGTGTGGATATTGGAAACTGTTAATCATATATTGTACTATTTATAAGCTACAGGGTAACCCTAAACTATTGATATCTAGACTTAAACTGAATGGTTTGTTTTATGACATGAATTAGTGCTAAAAGCTACCTTGACAGTTCAGTTTGATCTTTCTTTGAAAGTATATTGTATTCTCTATATAAAGTATTAAATAAAAATATGTAACAGGCATCTACATAGGCCCATTAATGAATAAATTTCATGTCATTCTAATGATTTGATACTGAAATCATTATTTTTGTCATTTACTAGATAATTATTTATTGGTAAGTTAAAGAGTTCACTTAGCATTTGCTACTACTTTTTCTGTATGATCTTACTCGGATCTTTCAAGGATTAATTTGATAGTATAAATTGTAGGTTTTTTTCTCTTTCTGTGTAGTAGGCATATTAAATAGGTTTGCACAAGGGTACAATACAAATACAAAGGGTATGCGTATGGGTCATGCGTAAACCATGATTCAATAGAAAATCTACTATAGTTAGATTGTTCGTATTTAGTGGCAGAGCAATAACCCTTGTAAATAATGTTTTTATACTTATACTGCGCAGAAATAAATTACAAGTCTATGGTAACCTATTAGGCCTTTTGTCCAAGAAGAAAAAACCGTGTCGAGTACCCCTTGATTATGATCATTAATTTAAATATGTTCGTGATTGTTTTTTTTAATAGCATTAAAACGTTACTATGTAGTTAAAAATGTTGTACTAGAATCGGATCTCATGTGTTGGTCTAAGCTATTTTATGGATCAACCGATTTATATTTTAGTTATTTGGATGGTCACTTGCTGATAGAAACTTAAGTTAATAACGTTGAGTATCACTTAAGTGCTTGGCCATACAAATATACTTTTGATTATAACTCAAGTAGGAACAGAAGGTTAGGTATGATGTTCCGCAGAAAAAAAAGGGCGATCCATAGATCCCACCATAGTTTAATATGCTGCTTTTGTCCCTGCTTACTCACAATAGGGTGTTATGAGTATTAATTGTGTATTATGTGTTGCAGAAGCGCTGGAGCTGGAGCCGTTCCTGGCGCTGGAGCCGCCGATGTCCGCCACCGACTACGGCTTCTGTCTCGACCACGACGAGGGACTCGCCGAGCTGTTCGACTTCCAGTTCTAGTGCGACACTAGACTAGTGCGATACCCGACTAGTGCGGTACTGGACTAGTGCGATACCAGACTAGTGCGATACTGGACTAGTGCGATACCAGACTAGTGCGATACTAGATTAGTGCGATACTAGACTAGTGCATTTACTGCGGTAGTGATAACAAGACTTCGGAGTTTGTTTGAAGTAGTGGCCAGACTGAAGGAACTTATGAAGGACCACGATTGAACTAGACACTGTGGCAGGCCCTAATTGTTATTTGTATTTGATACCCGACACGACTCGTCGGGGAAGTAATTAAATTACCGAATTTGGCTTTAAACAATTGGTGAGGAGTGAGTCGGCAGCCGGCGGCGCGCTCGTGTGTACATAGCTCGCTCAATCATTGCGCGCGCGCACCTGTATATAGAAACTAATGAACGGTGATATCCTAGCGGCCTTCGATTTTACTTGTAAAGCTAGATGTTAGTGAACCGACCCTCGATATGTTGACCCCAGTACCCGTGTTCGCATTGCACACTTCCGTTAAATGCCGTTTGCCAAATATTTAGTTAGGATGGGTTTTATTTAGTGAATTATCGATGTAAATAGCGCCGAGCGGACGGCGGCGGCGCGGGGTTTTATGTTCCCGACGAGTTTAAGTACAAATCGCAAAATTACAATAGAGGTTGTATTGCAAGTACATTACAAGGAACCGTGACGTCACCGTCCGCCGGTAGTTCGTGTACAGCACAAATGTCTTTGTATAAACTACTCGGTAAGTGCATATCAACATAATTTTAATGTTAGACTTAATTTGAAGAGAGTGGGGGCAGTTTGGCCGGTTGTGAGAGGCTCGGGCCGCCGCCCGACGCGACTTATTTTACTAAAAAACAAACTTGATCATCTTTTTCTTTAGGTATGTTTACTTTTTTATTTGCAACGTTCTCCAGCGAACCCGCCAGACATATCCCACATTAAAGTATTAAAAAATAATTTCTTGTTATTTATAAATAATTTTGCATTACTTATTTTTAGATTAATTGCAATCATTTCAATAACATCGCGATTTGAAATGCTAGTGAAACTTGTTGTGGAGCTAATTTATTCTGAATGAAGTGAAATCTGTACAGTATGAATTTTTATGCATCTTTTTTGTTTCTGTACAACTATTGATTAAGTTTAATTTTTGGTTTTGCTAAGATATTGTTAGGTTTTCATTTACTACGTAGGCCTTCGCAGGCTGACATTGTTTTAATCAGAAAGGCTTTATCGAGGCCTAAACTTATATGAATGAAAAAATGCGTCCAATAACTAGTTTGTGTTTTGCCAGTTGTAAAATCACAAAAAGTATAAAGTAACAAAGATCGTTTATATTGTGGAGGCAGACCGCGATCTTACAATTCTAACTTAATAATAATAAAAAAACTATTTACACGCTACGGTACCCCACTTAGAATATTTTTCTGTCAACCTATACAGAATATTCAATTACTAGATAAAAAATCATCGAGTTTGTTTAACATTGGCAAAACATTTAAATTCTTACCTTTGCCCGTCTTTGGGTGTGTCAAGTGCTTTGCGAAACCGTTGATAATGTAGATCCATCACCATGGCTTGTACAAAACTGTTTGTTGACGTTAACTCGGGGCCAAGTTGAACGAGAAAAGGAAGTACAAATGAAGACATGAGTTTTCTCGTGATTACGTTTTAAGGTTTTTTACTCTCTAAATACTTTTTGGTTGTCCCTTTTTTCCTGTTGGTAGTTCACTTGAGTGACCCTTCTAGCTGAGCTAAAGTAAATTCTGTTTAAATATTGTGTTATTACGCTGCTAAAATACTCTTCGATTTATGATGCATTGTTACTTTTTAGATTAAACAAATATTTTTGAAAATTGTTAAGGGCCTGGTCTCTGTATAACGTCATCGTCGGGTTCATAAGTGTAACCGGTTTCGAGAAGTTACCCGTCATTATTATGTAATATTTTAATGACTATAACTCTTGCAAAACTAACAAGGATCGAAATACCTCAAAATTGTATCATAGTTGTCCAAATGTAATGAGTTTTATTTCAATTTGAGTTCACCTTTGAATGTTGCGGTTGGATTTGAATGACCAAAGATTTTCAAACGAATTTCCGTCTTGCAACGACCTAAAACGAATTCGGGTGTGCCCATTTGAAATAAAATATCAAAGCTTACTAAATATATTTGTAACTCACAACGATATTAGTCCGTACTGAATTAAACGTCCTCGCGACGTCCACAGGGTCCTAAATATAGGGAATTTCAAATGATACAAATTTTCGTACCATTTCATACGAAACAAACAGTTGTTGATCATTATTAGTGTTATATCACTGAGTAGAAACGTGCCACACGCTTAGTTCTGTCCGTCTTGCTTGTACTTATTGTGATGGTAGCGATCTTTTGTTGTTTCCAAATAAGTCGATGCGCGGGTTTTAGTGTTTTAGTTTATATTAGTTCCGGTCGGCATTGTTTGTAATTTTCCTGGTTATGTAAATGAAAATAAAAGGTGCAATGTTAAGATTTAAAATGTATTTATGAGTGGATCGAGGCGAGTACTCGAGGCCGCTCGAGCGCCGCCGCGGAGGCGAGTCGTCTGTTCGGTTTGTATTCATTTGTGTTGGAAGACTGAAGTTGATTATTCCAGTTTCGACGAGTGCGAGTTATTTGTTAATTGAATTTAAATATAAAGTCATATTATATAGTTAGGTTATATTTTTTAATAAATATAATATTGAGATATGTAATATATACACGTTTTTGATTTCATACCTTTTAACAATACGACGAGGTAGAACAATATTTTAGAGGACTAGACATACATACGTTTGTGACTATTTACAACACGGTTATTGAGCATTCATACTTAAAGCTTATGAATCTAGTCTCTAATGTAATTGTCTAGCGGGAAGTCCCTGAAGGAGTGGCTCCAGATGTCTGAGAAGGCGGTGCTCACGAGGTCGTTGATGAGCGGCCGGATCATGGCGAAGCCCGGCTTCCACGTCGCGTTGATTATACGATCCAGGACCGATTCTGAAATAAAGTCGTTTTATAAGTTCTGGAGGTACAAGATAGACATGGATACTTTTACAATTAGATGACTAGATTGATGAGAATGGTTACTCATGCAGAGCACATAAGTATGTTTTAGCCTTTTGTGCCTTTATTGTCAAAGTAAACCTAAAAATAATGTCCTAGCAGAAAGGCTTAAATGTTAAATTTGATTACAAGATGATTCTGGCGATAACGCAGAATCTGTAGTCTATAATAATAATAAATAATAAATCTCCAAACTAACACACCAACTGTGTGGCCCTAAACTAAGCAGAGCTCGTACTATAGGTACCCCACAATGGACTAGGGGAGAACCTAGTTACACCCAGACACGAGCCAATTTCGAAAAACCATTTTGACGAAATTGGCCCGTCCCGGGGATCGAACCCGAAACCATCCGCTTAGCAGTCCGGTACTTGGTATACCGCTGCACCACAGAGGTCGTCAATATGGGCTGCCGCACCCGGCCAAATAATGTGGCCGCCACCGGCGACAACCGTGTGCGGCGAGTCCGAGTATGAAAATAACAGGAAATATGCCAGTGGCGGCGTTTTGTGGCCTGTGGCCTGTGGTCCGTGTGTGGCAGCAGATGGTAAGTTAATTGTACCCAGCACGCTCCGGCCGCGCAGCAGGTTCCCCACGTGGATGTCCATGTCTCCGATGTGGTCCACCTCCACCTTCACGTCGAGGCGGCCTCCGTCGCGCCGCACGCGCGTGGTCTGCGAGTAGTCGCGCAGGGTGAGGTTCCAGCGCCCCGAGCGGAACACGCCCAGGCCGAGCGCGTCACCCTGGGGGATATCATTATCATTACATAGTATAAATCCAAGTCGCTAATTCTGTCTGTTTGTATGTTCACCGCTAACCGCCAGTTGAGGGAATTTAATGCGGTTTTCACCATCCTTTAGGTATTTTTTTCATTTAAATTTGTAATTAAAGAACAATCGGAAACAGTTTTATTATAACTTAAAGTTAGCCAAAAATCAATGTTTCGTGAGCAAGTCGGCCAAAATGACACCATTGCGAAGCGTGGGCGGGTTAGTAGTATTATAATATGCGTCACTCTGGGGATATGGCACTGTGTTATGATATGCGTCACCCTAGGGAGATGACACTGTAAGTCTTCTCCTGGTTATAAGTATCATTAGTACCGCTACTAGATGATGGAATTGAAAGTTGTGTTGGAAAGAAAAGTTGCCCCTACGCAGTTCATAGCTGCCCCATGTTAGGCTCCCTTTTTTGACACTATCTAGGCAAATTATCAAAGTACACTAGTTACCCCAAAGCTTAAATATTCAGATGGCGATTGGGATTTTCAAACATTCGATCACAGCCTTAGGCGCATTTAGAGAAGGAAAACAAGGATTTTCAGTATTTTTTTAATGAAAATGTAAATATTTAATCACAAGAAAGGTCATACGGAAAAATCGATATGATTGGAAAAGTGAAATCAGTTTAAAAGCGGACATGGTCATAAGAAATCGTTGAGTTAACTAAAAGGTAAAAGTAGATAACTACGTCAAGTTTAAACATTTGTGATATAAACAAAGCGCTGTCTTGTAAAAAAAAAACTAGTATCTACCTACAAATAATTATGAGAAAAGGATTGCAAGTAGGAAAACAATTCTGTTATTTTCGGGACCATTATTTTTTTTACTAATTCCAACTACACTTAGTATATTTACTAACTACATATTTACGTATCCTCGTAAACCGCAAGTCGTGCGTGATTTACCTACTCATTGATCATTGATATACTTACTTGAAAAGGTCGTGACCAATCAATTAAAAATGCTCTGTGCTTATAAATATCCATAGTATGGAAGATACTCGGAAGTAGTGCCAATGGAAAAACACAATACCTGCTTACGTAAGTATTTTTACTATTATATTTTAATGTATAATTACGCAAAAAGCCCAATGACTCGCGGCGATCAAATCAAAGTTAGGTATTGTACGATTATAAAGTTTTATGTGTATTTAGGTAATTACCTTGAATTCGTAATCGCCCCATAGCCATTTCTCAGGGAAGTACTGTGAGTATACAATCATGTGATTCGACCAGTCGGTTCTGAAAACAAATTCGAAAAAATGTAGGCAGGCAAAAAGGGGTATTTTTAATCATTCATATTCTCTGGGTTCCTGTAGCATCGAAGTTAAAAGCGTTGAAGTAGCCGCGAAGTTGGTTGAGAAGATCAAGGGCTGATAATATTCAAGTTTCAAATAAGCATTTTTTACAAAAAGGTTTTTCTTTCAAGTTAAATTACGTTCATTATTTTTGAAAATTAAATGTTAATCGATCAGACCAATTAAACAGATGACCAGTTTAAAACTAAGGAAGTAAGAAGGTATTTACTTGTATTTAGTGCAAGTAGACTGCGTCCAGCCTCGCTCGGAGACGTCTTTGAGGGTGAGTGTGTACCCCATGCCGGCGATGGAGCGCGTCTGCTTCACCTCCTTGGCGAAGTGCGGGTCGAACGGCGCCACGCCCAGTTCAGGAATACCTGGAAGAAAAACGTGTGTGAAAATCTCAACTGTCTAGCTATCCCTGGTGACAGACGGATGGGACAGTGATGTTAGTTATAGGGTCCCATTGTTACCTTTTGGGAACGGAACCCTAAAAAGATAAATGACAAATTGAGCCGTTATTGTTTATCAATATGCAAATAGAATTATGAAGAGGGTAACTTTAATTTTTTCACCCACATTGGCTGGATTATACACTTAGGTTAGCACCACATAAACTTAAAATTAAATTGAATGTTACAAACATCAAATACAAACCAGATTGACAATTTTGATTTAAAGCCAAGATTATAAACAAATACAACATATGAACCTATCTTACTTGAAATTATTGTATAAAGTGTCGATGCATTCAAGAGCATGGTTGGCGAATTTGCGAGGAATAACCTTAATTCTGAACACAGTTCACATGGCGGTCTGTCTAAGCTCAGCGAACTTCTTGGGACTACACCACAGACTGCTGTCCCCGATATGCATTCTCCACATCTATGTGTGGAATACTACCGTATTAATAGGTTTGATACTGAATAAGCCTGCTTCTCGGTTCCTATTGTTCTATGGTGCAGTGATGTCGTTTCTGCTATCACTCACTGTAACTATATGTGTTTTCAAACAAATAACTTATTATGATAGTCCGAAGGACCGACCACCTATTATATTTGTATTGGCATTTTTGCCACTTGCCATGATGTTGGTGATAACAATTGATTTCGTATTTCTGGTGATTTCGACGCGTTTCGATAGCAATAGACATATTTCGGTGAGTCCGTCAATGGAAGTAGCTATTCATGGCAAATAAATAAAATGTAAATAACAATAGGTCAATTCTTAGTGCTACTAGCTTTTTACGATTAGTGGCCTCACTGAATATTTTTATCTATACTTATTCAAGATTTAAAAACTGATAACTGTAGTAAAGCGCTTCTCAAAATGGTATCTTCTATCAAAATGGGATTTTACAAAAATCCTATACATATTTTGTTTCCTACCTAAGTTCATTAATTATATACAGGGTCTGTCGTAATGAATGGATAACCCGTTACCTACAATTGATCCGGATGTGAGGCTATAAGAAAATGGTGTCTTCTTGCCAGGGTTGTCAACCATAAGAAAATGGCGTAGACTTTTAAACTTTTTTATAAATTTCGCTATTTTTTTCATTTATTCAGCTGCCATTTCTTCAAATTTCGATATACAGGGTGTTTGGAGGTTGAGTAGCCAAATGAAAATGGTGGATAGGTGAGGCTATTAGCTATTTACTTCCACCTATTAAATTGCATTTTGGTTCAAGTTTTAGAATTTATTCGATTTTTAAGATTTTCTTAAGAAAATCCCCGATTTTGTCATTAAAAGTCCAATATAATTTTTATTTACTGTCGGAACCAAACGAAAATAGTTTTAATTTAAAGGCTAATACTGTTTTATTCAGATGAAATCATAAATTAACACAAATCATCTCATATAAAGTTACAGTGGGTTCATAAACTTCGCGGAACCAGTGGGAAAAAAACGTTCAGTCAACTTTGCTACGAAATTTTTTTAAAAAATATGAGAGTTTGAAAATTTTCATTTGCTTTTAAAAACTTCTACATTTAATACACTCTATAATGATATGCTACTTGTAACATAAATAATTAGAAATTTCAGCAGAAATAGTAAGTTAGTCCTCAAAGACGCCTGCTAAGGAAGGTACAAACCCGTTAAACTACGTATGTAGTTAAAAACTTCGGTCTCATTCTAACAAAGCTATGCCTATTGGGTTATCTATTTTGTCACTAGGCAACACTTATCTTGTTTGCAACCTCATGTGTAATAAAATGTTTTTATTTTCTGACTGAAGATTGTTGTTGGCCCATATGAAAACTTTATAGCACTACCCACCTAGTTGGATGCAGACCTCAGTTCAGAGCGTCTCGATCATTTCCACTACACTGTTTCCCTTAGGGGCCTCTCTCTGAGAAGACCCAGCAAGAAACTCAACGGGGGTCGGATCTGATAGTCGAGGAAACCGGATGTTGAATGCCGCACCTGCTGGTTGGAGCGGTGTATTTATAGGGAAGATTTAAAGCTGTTACCACTATCGTGTCCGACGGGCCGGCGCGGCAGCGGGCGCGGGCTGGAGGAAGCAGATTGTTTCTTACGGCAATCTTTTGACGTTTGACGTTCGTTTGACGATTGTGATTGGTCGCCTCTGGCGAGGGTCGCAAAGAGCGGATGGTTGGGGTGGTGAGAGGCGGAGTAAAAGAAACTCCTAGATTCAGTCTCCGTGAACCGGTTCTACATGACTTGCAGCTGGTGAAATGGTATTTGCTTGCATGCGAAAAGACCACGCTACCGTTGGCTATGACTAGACAGACGAAAGTCAGATAGGTAATAGCTTATTTTGAAGTGACATCTTTCATTTCATTTCATTTCATTTCATTTCATTTCATTTCATTTCATTTCATTTCATTTCCACGCTACCGTTGGTCATGACTTTTTTCAAGCAACATTTTACTCCGACTGTAGAAAAGTGTAGGTCACCGAGAATCTGCGCTGAGCGGAGTTAAACATGTGAAATAGTAGAATCCTCTTCTATTCGAGGCAAGAAAAGTGAAGAGGGAGTTGAATGAGATAACACAATAGGCATAGTTTTGTAAGAATGAGACAAAAGTTTTTAACTACATACGTAGTTTAACGGGTTTGTACCTTCCTTACCAGGCGTCTTTGAGGATTAACTTACTATTTCTGTTGAGATTTCTAATTATTTATGTTACATGTGGCATATCATTATAATGTGTATTAAATGTAGAAGTTTTTAAAAGCAAATGAAATCTTGAAACTCTCATATTTTTTTATTTTTTTTCATAGCAAAGTTGACTGAACATTTTTTTCCCACTGGTTCCGCGAAGTTTATGAACCCACTGTAACTTTATTTGAGATGATTTGTATTAACTTATGATTTCATCTGAATAAAACGGTATTAGGCTTTAAATTAAAACTATTTTCGTTTGGTTCCGACAGTAAATAAAAATTATATTGGACTTTTAATGACAAAATCGGGGATTTTCTTAAGAAAATCTTAAAAATCGAATAAATTCTAAAACTTGAACCAAAATGCAATTTAATAAGTGGAAGTAAATAGCTTATAGCCTCACCTATCCACCATTTTCATTTGGCTACTCAACCTCCAAACACCCTGTATTTGTATATTTTTTTTGTATCATACTCCTGAAGACGTGTATTATGTAATTTTAATACAATTTTAGGTGTTATACACGTTGAACATTATAAAAATTCTCATTTTAAGAAAAACATTTCCAATGTTTTTTCTTTATGTCAACTTTTGATCATCTCTTGTGAAAAATAAAAGTACGACGTTATAGCTGCCCATGATCTCAATAAATTTTTTAGTATGTGTAGATTCTAAAAAGGTATAACGATGTGTACTTTTCAAGCAACATTAAGTTACAGGAGCGAAAACACTAATCAAGGTCGGAATTTTTATTTTTCAAGTTATGTTATAAATGGTTGTAAAACTTCGTCATACTGATTTTATTCTATCAAGATAGTTTGCACAAACACTATCGGGCCACTAATAGAATATCCAGAAGAAAACCCGGTCGTTTTTGGGAAAAAAAACATTACTCTACGATAATAATGTAATGAAAATTGTTGTGCTCTAATAGTTACATGCGACAAACATGTTGCGACAAATTTATTCGAAATTGAAACGGAACGGAACATTACTAAGAAAAGTGGAAAAAGTGGAAGGAAATCGTCTTTCCATAAATGCATTGTGCACATGAACACACGGTAATCAGGATATCACACATTTGGATATCTTTCACGATAAATATTAGCAGCTCTATTGGTGTTGCCATTACATACACCGTAAATGTAATGCATGTTCGCGTTTTCGGCCGGCGTGTATTGTTGCGGCATGATACACAAACTACACAAAAACTTTTCCAAAACAACAAGTTCAATCGATAGCACAACACAATGTTCGTAAATGTGAGCAAAGTCATCAGTATCACCACGTTATCATGTCCAAATCACAAGGAAAATTAAAGTCCGATATTAGAAAGCAGTAACAAATTGACGATAATAATGATAACAAAAGCACATGCGATGAAAATTACACTGATGTGATGAGTACCCTTTTCTTTGTAATGCGGTCCTTGTTCGATTTTTTAAATCCGTTTCAATTTCGAATAAACTTGTCGCAACATGTTTGTCGCATGTAACTATTAGAGCACAACAATTTTCATTTGTACATTTTCATTACATTATTATCGTAGAGTAATGTTTTTTTTCCCAAAAACGACCGGGTTTTCTTCTGAATATCCTATTAGTGGCCCGATAGTGTTTGTGCAAACTATCTTGATAGAATAAAATCAGTATGACGAACTACATGTAACGTCATGAACTAGTATGACAACCATTTATAACATAACTTGAAAAATAAAAATTCCGACCTTGATTAGTGTTTTTGCTCCTGTAACTTAATGTTGCTTGAAAAGTACACATCGTTATACCTTTTTAGAATCTACACATACTAGAAAATTTATTGAGATCATGGGCAGCTATAACGTCGTACTTTTATTTTTCACAGGAGATGATCAAAAGTTGACATAAAGAAAAAACATTGGAAATGTTTTTCTTAAAATGAGATTTTTGATAATGTTCAACGTGAATAACACCTAAAATTGTATTAAAATTACATAATACACGTCTTCAGGAATATAATACAAGAAAAAATATACAAATATATCGAAATTTGAAGAAATGGCAGCTGAATAAATGAAAAAAATAGCGAAATTTATAAAAAAGTTTAAAAGTCTACGCCATTTTCTTATGGTTGACAACCCTGGCAAGAAGACACCATTTTCTTATAGCCTCACATCCAGATCAACTGTAGGTAACGGGTTATCCATTCATTACGACAGACCCTGTATCTACATATAAAGCTGTTTCCAACAAATATAGCTGACAATATACCATCAGCCTTCTCTCGCCATATTAAATATATGTATTCAAAATAAATATATCGAATTTTCATTTAAATTTAGGACCAACGGCAATCAACATTACGTTGTATAAAGTAAATGTATGTTAAACGCTAACCGGACACGTTCGTATGTATTTTTGCTAAGCCAACCTAGTTGATTTCGAATGGTGATATTTATCAGAAGATTTGTTGTTTGTTAGAAGTTAAAATTTGATGTTTTAGGGTTTGTATTTTAAACACCTACGCACCCGTACGAACTACTAGTAGGTACCTACCTTCATTAACTATTGTTTATACCATTTATAAGAATTTGTAAGGCATGCCATTTCAGGTTAAGTTATCAGATATGTAATAAAATTTTGCTTCATGTTACGTAAATGTTTACCTGTTTTAAAGAAAGGCCGAATTTTGTTAAAAGCCCGTTTCATGCAGGAATCAAATTCTGGCGAGGATTTTCGACACGCAGAGAATATTCTTTCTGAAAGCAAAAACGAAATAGTGTAAACAATTCTTAAAAAATAATTATTTTTAAAATAAGTTGTTTGTCAAGAATTTTGTAAGAAAGAGATTCGTGTGTTTACCGACGTAGCCGCAAGCAATGCAATATTTGATTGTCTTTACCTTGATCATGCTTATGTAATATGGAATTTAATAATCTGTTTACATGGCTCTTATACATTATTTGTGCACCACACCGTGAATTGTACAATTTATAGGCGCTTTTATAGTTATGAATATAAAATATTTATTTTCAATATACATTTATATGTTTATTTTTTGTTCAATAAATAGGAAGCTGTGGGTAAAGAATCAGGAAATATAATGAACAAAAACTTCTGTGTGCTTAGCATCGTTGTTGTACACAATGAAAACTCTTATGATTGATTGGCGGGTATGATAGGTTTATATAGTACCTGCGGGTAGAGGGCGTTGTGGTGTGATTGGTGATTTCTTCACAGTCGGATATACGTAATTATTAAAGAAAAATAATTTTCGGAGATGCCATGCCTAATATCTCGAAAACCATAGGACTTTTACTTAGGATTAAATATAATATACTGAATCGCCCCAATGCCGTCTACCCGCACGCGGAGGTACCGTATTATCCAGTCACTACGCCACACCCTGTATATATTTACTTATTTTGTATGACTATTATTTATCTTCATTTCAGCTTAAAAATTTGAAAAATCTGTTTTTGTTCTTACTTTAACAATAAGTAGGTAGGTAATATTAGTACAGTCAAAAGCATAAAAATATAATGTATCAGAGTCTACAATTAAATGTTAGTTGCAAAGTTTCAATTTTATTTTAGCATATACAGTTATCAAATTATTGTCACCAGTATAAGAATCATATATATCTGCGGGTTGAAAATGTCCAATTACATCGTATCTTTTAAAGTAGTCTGTATTATATAGGCTGCCTAACATTCTCTGGTATCTAAGCGCCCAGAATAGTCAAAAATATCTTCGGTTACATGGTACAAGCAATTTTAAGTCTTTCGCCATAAGGTTTATAATTAATGATTATTGCAAAGATTTATTATCACATGTCCATAAGCTAGTAGTGTAGCCATAACATGTGGAATCCTACAAAAATCGTGTAAAACTTGACTACAAAAATAAAACGTGACAGGAAAAATGCCCTTTATCAAAAGAAAAACGTATATTATGTATTAATGTACTATTTTTGAAGTAGCCCTAAAAAAATTATTAAAATTTATTTACATGAAGAAAACGTTATTACGTATATTGCGTTAGTTATTTAATATAAATAAAACATGAATTATAAACCAAACTAAAACCCTTTGATTAAATAAAAAAAAAATTTAACTTGGAAATAAAAATCTTGTGTATCGTCCTTCTGCATTGATGACATCTAGGGTGCGTTCAGGGAGTCGCTATCAGCACTAAAAACCCAAACGCTACTATTGCTGTTCGGAGAGCCAATTGCGTGTCAGCGATTGCAAGCTCCACGAACGCTATTTGCGTTGCGATTGCGTGATCGCCTTCGGCCATCTTGACACATTTGCGCGGGACTTTGCACTGTGCTTGAGTGAAACATGGAGGTGATGGAGGGTCGTAGTGATTTCTTGCGAATTTTAACGATAACGTGTACTCTTCGTTAACATCAAGATCTTGAAAAACCATTTCGACGGAATTGTCCATTTTGCTGTCAGAATGCCGGTTGCTCGAAGAACGAAGGAGGTTAGGACCACGATGAGTAGTGATAGCGTTCGAGTTCACAGAGTTCGCAAACACTGACGCTGTCATCACACCACCTCGGAAAAAATTGCATTGACAGTGAATTGTCATGACGTCACACACCATTATTGATGACGTCACGAACACGATTGATAGCACCACCGTCGAGCTCCGTGAACAAATTTTAGCGCTAGATAGCGCGGATAGCGACTCCCCGAACGCACCCTAGAAGTACAGCATTTTGACAGAAATCAA
This sequence comes from Emmelina monodactyla, assembly GCA_916618145.1. Taxonomy (NCBI): domain Eukaryota; kingdom Metazoa; phylum Arthropoda; class Insecta; order Lepidoptera; family Pterophoridae; genus Emmelina; species Emmelina monodactyla. The sequence goes on along the minus strand of OU745304.1, from coordinate 3,216,903 downwards.
CACCTCGCAGGGAATCCCATATTTGCATGACATGCGTACGCAATGATTCTGGAGTTCGGGATTCATGGTGATCATCGATGATGATAGAATTTTACAAATATTCTGCAGTGCAATTTTATTAATTTGCAATACAATGACATGAATGTCAGAACTATTATTATCTATGTTTATAGATTCCAAAGTGGTTTTTCGATTAAGTTCTATCTACTATTTGAAAATAATTATTTCATATCTGAAGATTTTCATTGCGTGGTTATGTCATATTGACATACAATAAAAAACATACTATATGACAATGTATGTCACTGGTCATGTTGATTACCTATACATAATAGAATAAAGAAATAGGTTTGTCGGTTCATGTAATCAATAATTAAATAATTTATTTTCTCGTCATATATTTCTAACCTTAACTAAACATTAATGGCACATACTTACGATCGTAGTAAAGAAAAAAACAGAAAATATAAAGAAAAGAAAATTTAAAATCACACAGAAACGAGAGAAGTGATCTTTTTTTTGTAGGTAATTATTATTTTACACTAGATTTTATAAGTTATTATTGGTGTTATTTATTCGCCTTTTTTAACTCAATCCCTTAGTCAATGAGATCAGTGAATTCGTTTAATGGTTACGAATACGTTTTTTTACTTAGGCACTACCGCTTGACACTACTAGTTGTGCCATGGGAGATTTTTACCTCCCATTACACTATCGGCATTTTCCAGTAGTGTAATTTCAGATAAAACCGCGGGCGGGGCTTTCTTTCAAAAAACTATTTTCTTACCACTTTATAAAAGTTAATTCAGTTCTAAACAAAAGGCACGTCAATGACGTCATGCATAAAATGAAACAGATAAATAAAGATGATTACTGTGACTTAAGTCATAGAGATTATTTTTCTTAAGCGCGAAGATATTTTTGAAAAATTAAATGCTTAGATACCAATGAATAGTGTTTATGCCAACATAATATTGAACATCTTGATGCGTTATATAAAATTGCAAATTATTGCGATGATATTTATGTCAACTTTGTTTGGTTACAATGATATGGTTATTATGACACTAACATAAAATTGAATTTTTCAACCAAAGATATTTTTGACTATCTTGTCTTATAATATCTTTATGCTTTTGACTGTACCTTATTTTAATTAAGCAATAATTAACAGAAAGGAAGGTGCAATTTATTTCTACAGCACCATTCACTTTTTTGTTGTGTTACTTAAAATTATTTTACAGGTCAAATTATTTTTTGGCATTATATTAAGTGTTTTGTATTAGTTAGCTGTAGGTTGAACTTGTGATAAAGTAAATTAGATAGGTAAGTCGATATTTAAAAACTTTCTCAGATTAAATTTAGATACCGAAAAAGCAATGGAAAAGTTTTGTATCGCGGTTACGAACCGCGCGTGAGTGACCGGCGCAAGCGCCCGCACTTGACCCGCTTCGGAGCGATGCGGTTTGTTGTATGAGATCAATATCCAGGCAAGACACACTGAGAAGGTAGAGTAACAGGGAAAAGTATCTTACTAGTAGAGAACTTACAAGGACGGTTTCCAAACTCTGATACTAGAAGAATATGTGCTGCATAGTGTTTTTTTAATGATATATGGAGCAAACGAGCTGCGGGTCACCTGATGGTAAGTGATCACCGCCGCCCATGACTCCCCGCAACACTGTGGGTGTTGGGACGTGTTGCTGAGCCTTTGAGAAAATTGGACACCGCACTCACCGAACGAAATGCAGGAACATAGTCCCTACTTTACGACGGTTTTCTGTGCAACGGTGGTATTTCACCGGTCGGTTCAGCCCAGTAATCGATGCAGACAGAGCCTACAGCTGGACTCTACTACTCGTGTATATTCATCACACGAAAAGAAGAAGAAGAAGACTTATTTATTATTCGCATAATAATCCCCTGCTAAACGAATGTTACGTCAGCAACATCAGTTTACAATTCAAGACATAATGTAAGTTATAATATATAAGTTAAACATCATGTTAGAATATTAAATTATTCACATAAAGGTATCTACACCGTACCTTGACCGATTAAATGTATCTCATATAAACTTTATATTTGAAAAACAAAAAAGTTTAACTAAACTTAGCGCGATGCATTATCTACCATTTTGACCATGTTTTGATTAAATGATTAAGACAACTACCTACTAACCGAAAAGCTATTTAATAAATAAAATATCTTTTATATTCGTTGAAAAACCCAAGAATAGCATTCTATTACAAAAGACATCAACGCAGAGCCTAAGGAAATACATGAACAAGTTTTGACGAAGAAACGTTTGATACAAAATTCCAAATAAATGATTTAGTAACACCGTTGAGACATTGCCGGTAGTCCTTGTAGGAAATTGGATGTTCTTGAGATGTTTTGAAAGAGTTACCTTACACAATGCTGATCAACGACTTGCACGGTATGTACCTACCTGACAGAACGTGATATATTGCGTCGCGTTTTTAACTAATTTGTTAAATATTTTAAAGTTACTATAGCCGTTGTGTAAGCATTCATTAAATATACCTTAATTATTTTATACTATGTAGAAAATTACGACATGTTTAACAACTACACTAAATTATTAAAATAATGAAAATAATTTACAAATAACATACCGGCAATCAAATAAACTTAGATGTAATAAGCAAGGTCTACATTTTGCAAACACATTCGTTTTTCTTAATAATATGCGTAGGTCTTTCGTACGTACTCGTATCTACTTACTTTACAACGGTACGATGTTGATGCTTATTTCGTAATCGTTTTTGTATATCTACTCTACTTTTATCACAACCTTTGAAAGTACTTCACACACTTCATACATTATTCATTAACTTATTAGAATATTTGAACAATACGTTAATCTATCAAAGTTGAATTCACATAGAAAAAACTGACAAATATCGCACACTATTAACACCACAATATTATTGCCAAACAATTAACACGATTTTGTCGTTTTTGACTTCGCAAGTTTCAAAATACGCAAGTTATGTTCACTTACCAATGTCCTTAGCTTCGTTTTCTGTCCTTGTAACTTGAAAACTTAATAACACTGTAGCACAGAAAAGCAGACAGCTTTTCGAATTCATTTTTGAAAATAAAAAAAAACTATTACTAATTATATTTTTTAATTTTATTTTCAGCCAGTGTTTATTTTATTATTTAAGAATAACAAAAAAGTTTGTATACAAAGCTCGTGGTGCGTTTGAACCGTGTGTTTAACTAGGTTCACTGAAGTAGTTTGAATATTGCGCTCGATTGCGGTCGCCGGCGCAGCTCTGCAGAAGGTCTCGAAAGTAGCCCCCTACCATTAATCCAAGGAACCAAAAGCTGTATACATATAGGTACCTTCATAAGAAACTTATAAATAGAATTTAATTCTTAGATTGTTGTTATTCATGGTATTTTTATAATTAGAATTAATTGATAGTTGGGGGACCCCGAATTTATTATTTGACCTCATTACGTTATGTATAGCTTAAGTACGAGGTAGTAATTAGGTAATGGGCACGTAACCATAAATACGATGGTCAGTTAAGTGTTGAGTGACTGCGCTTGCGACATTTACGAACAAATGTCACGACACCATGACCTGCTTCTTCCGACAAGACTCGAACCTTTGACTTTACTGTGAGGATGTTGGGTCCCGCACTTTGTGGCACACTGTACAACACTATCAAATGTAAAGGAGTAAAATTGCCACCGATATATTTCTTGTACTGATCTACATAAAGTATAATAACTAACGGAGATTGTGGTGCGACTCGTCATACGTGTAAAACCTTACATAACTGATCGGATATGAATACATGTAATACACCGACCTATTACCATTCGCTTTAGACGATGTTAATAGCTCAATAAAACTTATGTAAGATATATTTAATTGAAGGATTTGAAGTGAGCACCAAGTTTGTAAGAGACAAAAAAGTGTGTCGTAGGAAAAAGTTTGTATTAAAATTTAATGCATGGACTGCTGACACCCTGTATATCTATTACTTAAGTAAGGAAATAGCTATTTTTCTGTAAACTTACCTATTTATTTAAATTATTTATCTATATCTGTATGCATGCATATACACACATTTACGTAAACCATCGTAAACTAAATCATACAAAGCTCTCTCGGTATTTTCCGCTATTTTTACCTATTAGGCTTTGCAGCTTGCATATAGGACATGTAAATTTAAATTATTATGTTCACAAATCGTATGAATAGAATATTTCACATGTAGTAAAGTATTTGCGATCAAAATAATATCATAGACGTTAAATCAAACTTAACTGCGCACAATCAAGATAGTGTTAATCAAAACTTAAATAGAATGTAAGGTTACTAATTAAATTATTTCGGTCATGTTAGGTATAACCTTTAGAATCAAGAAATGTATGTTTTTTATCAAACTTTTTATGTCTGTCTATCGTATATCTGATAATAGTTTTTTACAGGATGATTTTGACGCTGTGTTTAGCTATCTCTTTATTTTTAATTATTTTTGTAACTGACCTTAACGTTAAGTGTTAGGAGGTAGATTAGAGTTTTTAATAGTAAGTAGCCGTAGTTGAGGTGATATTTATGACAGCAATTATTTTTACTAGAAAAAACTGAACGGATTTTACTTTAGATTAACTTATTTTGTGAAATGTATTATTTTATTACGGTTTCATTGTATAATTTAAGGTTTGACCTGTAAATATTTTTACCAATAAAAATGTCTATGTCTATAAATGGATTCTGTGTAATTAGAGAACATTTATAATTATATTCATTTTGTCTTACGTCTGGTCACTTTCGATATACGAATTAATTTTGTTTGCTTTTCAATAAGAATAACCATAGTCTTAAGAAGAGTTTATTAAATTCTCACAAAAAGTTTGTCTTAATCTAACTTACAGTAAGAATCTTCACTAATTCAATAATTTAAGTATGGTAAATACAAAACAATGTCACTGGATAATTTAGCACCACAATTGATACTTGAAACTTATATTTTACACATTGTGTACTTAAGCATAAATATAATAAATCAACTTTAGTCAAGTGTTTAGTCTAACTTAGTCAATTTGGTCTAAAAACAATGTTTGTTCCCAATAAATAGCGTTGTCACGATTGTTTACCGAAGTATCACTATTTACAAAATATCTACTTAAATACTACAACCTAAATATGGGTCAGGGTGATCTATAGTTCTTTTTTAATTTAAAAGTATGCCTTACTTTTGCAAAATCATTTTTTTATGAAAACGGTATTTAAATTGGATGCGTGGCTCAAAAAGTGATAACGAATATAAAGATTAATTCAAGGCACTTTGCTTTTTTCTATAGAGATGCTGTGCAGTCAATTTTTCAAGTCTCTAGTTACCTATATAATCAATAGATCACCCTGCCACCAAGTCAATCGATCGACTGATCGGCGCACGAGTCGTCGGATCTAGTCGACAATCCACTCGTTGTAAGGAACGTTCTCTAAGATCCGCTCCAGGAAGCGGGACATCTTCTCCGCGAGATCTTTCTTCAGTTGCGGCTTCATTTCTTTGAGCAACTCTTGTGCGTTTGTGTTGATGAACAGGTTCAAGGCAGCCTCTGTAGGAAGAGATCAGGATTAAAATATCTAGTGATTGTATCAACACTAAGGCAAGTTCATCGTGGAGCGTTATTGCTATTTTTATTTTAAAGGCATAGTTGTAGGCTTCGTTAGGCGCATTCATTTCGTTCTTCTTGAATGAATTTGTAGTTTTGCTATAGAATAATTATGTCCGCGTAGGACTGAATTTATTTTATGAAAGTGATTTAACCCGCAACTAAGTTGGTCTCTGGGCTATCAATATTTTCCAGTGCTAGAAGGTACCTTTTGTATTACACTCCACTGGAAATATTATATTTTTCGGGAAGAAACAGAAACCGTAACTAACACATATTCTACTCACAATTACTAGCCGAACCCGCAAACGTTGTTTTGCCTAATTTGAAAAAAATGTTGGTCTGGATAATCCTTATCACATAGGGGTATGAAAAATACCTAGATGTTGGCCGATTCTCAGACCTACTCAATATGGTCAAGCCGTTTCGGAGGGTAAGGAAACGAACATTGTGTCACGAGAATTAACATGATATTTAAACTCACGCAACACCGCGTTTCCATTGTGCAGGTTCTCGACGCCCATCTGTATGTCCTTGACGGAGAAGTCGAGCTTCAGTTGTTTCAGCTTCAGGTACGTCTTGCCGTCGCGCTCGTACGGCACGCCGCGGAAGTAGACCTTCGCCTTTACGTCGTCTGCATAGAGTTCATATTTGAATAACTGGGTTTATGTTGAAGAAAAGTTAGTCAGGTATGGTATAAAAAATATGAGGGGTGAGGTTTTAACAAAGTCGTTTAGTGTAAATCAATGACCTAATATTTTGTATTAGAAATAAGTACTGAAGCGTCTTTGCTAAACATATAATGTGCTTCCGCTGCGTTTATCAAATGAGAAACTGGTTAAAGCTAATTATCATTTTGGGGAGACGGTTCTTTTAGAGCTATCCTTTTTTTGTACTTCAGTAAAATAGACTAAAGTAGTTATAGCTGGTAAGCATTATATATCAGCCTTTAATTTGTGATTTGTTGTATATAACAGCTTAAGATGCTCATTAGTGTGTGGTAAGCTGACCGTATTCCCCCCAGTAGTCGCCGCCGCCGGACGCGCGCACCAGCAGCAGCACGCCCGACGAGCGGTAGCGCGCCTTCGCAGAGATGTGCGCGCCGTGCAGCGTCAGCTGGAACTGGTGCGTGTCGATGTCCGACCTGCAATATATAGCTGTTAGGTAGGTGCTGACAAATGACAGTCGCTAGCGAGCGAGATAGAGCCAGTGGAAGAACGAACTAACTATGTAAGAAGTTGGAATGAAAATGAGATGTGCGCGCCGTGCAGCGTCAGCTGGAACTGGTGCGTGTCGATGTCCGACCTGCAATATATAGCTGTTAGGTAGGTGCTGACAAATGACAGTCGCTAGCGAGCGAGATAGAGCCAGTGGAAGAACGAACTAACTATGTAAGAAGTTGGAATGAAAATGAGATGTGCGCGCCGTGCAGCGTCAGCTGGAACTGGTGCGTGTCGATGTCCGACCTGCAATATATAGCTGTTAGGTAGCTGCTGACAAATGACAGTCGCTAGCGAGCGAGATAGAGCCAGTGGAAGAACGAACTAACTATGTAAGAAGTTGGAATGAAAATGAGATGTGCGCGCCGTGCAGCGTCAGCTGGAACTGGTGCGTGTCGATGTCAGACCTGCAATATATAGCTGTTAGGTAGGTGCTGACAAATGACAGTCGCTAGCGAGCGAGATAGAGCCAGTGGAAGAACGAACTAACTATGTAAGAAGTTGGAATGAAAATGAGATGTGCGCGCCGTGCAGCGTCAGCTGGAACTGGTGCGTGTCGATGTCAGACCTGCAATATATAGCTGTTAGGTAGGTGCTGACAAATGACAGTCGCTAGCGAGCGAGATAGAGCCAGTGGAAGAACGAACTAACTATGTAAGAAGTTGGAATGAAAATGAGATGTGCGCGCCGTGCAGCGTCAGCTGGAACTGGTGCGTGTCGATGTCCGACCTGCAATATATAGCTGTTAGGTAGGTGCTGACAAATGACAGTCGCTAGCGAGCGAGATAGAGCCAGTGGAAGAACGAACTAACTATGTAAGAAGTTGGAATGAAAATGATGTCCGACCTGCAAATATAGCTGGTGGGAGGTTGTTGACAAATGACAGTTGCTAGCGAGGGAAAACCAGCGGAAGATCGAACTTTGTAGTTGGAATGGGAAGTGTTGAATAGAAATGTGACAGATAATGAGATGTGCGCGCCGTGCAGCGTCAGCTGGAACTGGTGCGTGTCGATGTCCGACCTGCAATATATAGCAGGTGGGAGGTTGTTGACAAATGACAGTTGCTAGCGAGGGAAAACACGCGGAAGATCGAACTATGGAGTTGGAATGGGAAGACGTTGTAGTGAATTGTGACTAAAAATGAGAAGTGCGCGCCGTGCAGCGTCAGCTAGAACTGGTTCGTCTTAATCTCGCGATCTCGATACCCCATACTGGTAATATATAGCAGGTGTTAGGTGCTGACTGATGACAGTTGCAATGGCGGGAAAAAGGGCCAATGGAAGATCGTACACGTTGGAAGGTTTGAATCGAAATGCGTCCCAGTAAAAAAAAGTTAAATGGGTTTGACTAGTTTCTAGGTAAAGAGTATAGCAAGAGATTTCAAACTGATTGAAACGGTAGGTTAAGCAATAACAATGGACGTGAACTAATTAGTTAATTGAATTGTTAACAAAACACGAATGGTGTGCTGAGCTGATGAATCAGAAGTGGGATATGTAGTACCAAATGTTTAATTAAACATTGATTCTCCACATGAATAATTATTTGTCTTTCTCTCAATATCATTCTTTAAAGATCCTAATCTTGACCACATCGATGGTCATCCACTTGCAACCACTTCCCATTAGTCACGCAGTCCTGAGTCAACATTTCTCCGTTGACCCTGAGGATGCTTGGTCATTTGGGCACAATGGACCCGCGTGCGTGTTGTGAATACATTAGCAGCGTGAGAAAGACGCCGCGTTTCCTTCACGGTAGCGATTGGCAGTAAAAGTTCTAAACTATTGTGGTTTATTGACAAAGGGTCATTGGTCCTCAGCTGACTGATGCGGATATGGGAAACCAACAGTTAGGAAGGATCTGACTAACAGTGTTCTTTGTGGGGTTCGTTTTAGGAAGGTATTCTAATTGAACACATTACTTTTTATTAAACTTTACGTAGCGATATAGGTATGTTTATTAAAAGCTTGATTAAATTCTTTATAAAGGGACTCTCAAATTTAGAAAAACTGTTCATAAGTAACGTAACATTCGATTGCGTTCCTTCATACATGGTCATCTATATAATTTGCTTTAAAACTTGTTAAAGACGTTAACAACATTTAAAACTTGTAAAAGACAGTCAATACTGCATGTTATGTGCTAAGTTAATTAATAGATTATAATAATATTTAAAAAATTCCTACACATCTACTGTCTGAAAACCTAAGCATCATTCACTGAGAATCCACATAAAGCCTCAGCTGATAATTATGTTAGCTGTATATTTCTCTTAACATTATACTTTCATTAAGAAACCGTTTATTACTATTATAATCATATAATTACCTGACATTAGTAATGGTCATATTGGAGACTCCGGTAGCGTGGATGTCGTTAAACGATGCTCGGTAGCCATCAGGACCACCGCCTAAAGCGATCGACAACTCCTCGATTACTATAGCTTCAGCCTGAAACAGGTTTGAAGTAAACTTAGCTTATAGCTTTTATATAGAGTTTTTAGTGTAGGTGTTATGGTGTTAAATACCTTTGAATAAAGATAGCAGAAAAATTTACAGATTAATTAGCTACATATTTAGTGAAAGCAAACATGTTGCTAATCATAAATATTTGCTATAGGTACTCAAGTAAGTAAATATAATTAGTTAACAAAGGATTCTTGTTAATTTATGTTATTAAGTATCATAGACACAGTATTAGCCAACTTTATATTCATTAATTTAAATACCAATACAACTGTAGTTAAACATAGAATTAAGTAAAGTGATGTATAGTGAATTAGTGGCCGCCCGCGACTCCGTTCTCGTGGAAGTCGGTTTCCCGTGGGAATGAGATTTTTTTCCGCGGTAAAAAGTACCCTATGTGTTTTTCTGATGTATAACCTATATTACTGCAAAGTTTCATCCAAATCCATCCAGTAGTTTTTGCGTGAAAGAGTAACAAACATCCATCCATACTCACAAACTTTCTCATTTATAATATTAGTAGGATTAAGTTATACCTCTCCAATGCCGAACTCCGGGGCTCCTCCCTTCAGGTACTCGAGGAGGTTGTTGAAGCTGCGCAGGAGACAGTTGTCCACGTTCTCGTCGTTCCTCGAACACCGACCGCCGAATACTGCATCTACACACATAAAAAAAAATAGGAACTCTATAACTCCCCTACATACAGAAGAAGTTAGACTTTTGTCAAATAATGTAATAGCTAGTTGATTTTATTTGTGTGTATTCTTAAATACTTTTCATAAAAGATACAACAAGGCAAAAGTCTCGACATGATTTATTTATTTTCTGAAGTGCAATAAGGTTTTTAGGAGATTCCAGTTGTTTTTAAGAGTGGGAATCCCACTTATTCTCTCGATAAACCTTTTACTTAGTGGTAAAATTAACGTTAATTTAAAAATGGCCTGTCAAGATCCTTTACAGTAAGATTTTAAATAAACTTGCTAACGTTATTGTAAACCTAAACGCTTTCTATGTTCTCTAATAACGACAGGAGTGCGTTATGATCATTAGTATGCGTAAAGGTGTCCATAACGGTAGCTCGGTACTTGACGGTCACGATAACACCCGCTAGTGAAAACAAACAATCTTGACATAGCTAATGCGTAAAAATAAGAAACCGAGAATCACTTGGTGGTTTGATAGGTTTTGAATTTCTAGATTTATTCGTTTTAGACCTTTTGTGAAGTTAAACGAAAAGTAGTTCTAAAACAGTTATAGTTAGCTAGTGTGTCGAATATGTGTACCTAAGGTGAGTAGAGTCCCGATAGCCGTGCTAAAGCAGTGAAACTGCTTCCTAGTACCCCAATTCTGCTAATCAACTTTAACAATTTCATTGATGATTGAGTCATTTCATGAATGAAGTGATATGATCGATAAATCGTCGAAGTTTCTCGCGTGAATTGTGCCCCACTGTACGTACTTTAGTTGTGACCCGACTCGTTAGGATTTGGAAATTGCAAGTTGCCTCTCAAATTGTAGAGCATGTTACAAAAACTGGACAATAAAAATAAATAAAATTAAATTAAATTAAGGATAACGATTGCTTGTGTAGCTTTCACTTGTTTACAGGACATACAATCAATAATATTTTAAACTTAGCATACCTATTTACTGTTTTCTGAGAGTGTGTCATACTTTATTCTATTTGCCCGTGAACTTGACCTAACACATTTATGTACTTACCGGATTTGGCAAACAACAATAGAAATCTCTAGACAAAAATAATAAACAGCTGATCACTTGATTTATTATTAACAATACGCATACATTTACTTCAAAAGAGTTTGTGATCATTTGAGATTTTTATTTTTTTGCTTGTATAGTTGAAAAGATAAAGAAGCGCGTACGTTTTACTCGTCGAAAGTATTATTTAGGTACTTTTATGTCAATAAATAAGTAAAGCGCTATTCATATTCCATTTAATAATTGTTTGAAATTAGATATTTTCTAGTAGATATTTCTGCACCACTCTATCTTTTTGTTGTCTACTCAATATATATTTTTTAGACCTTTTTACAGTTTGATTCGAAAACATTAAATATAGGCAAATAGATTGTAGCTATTGCTTTCTCGTATACTTATATACTTTTTCCAACAACATACTAGAAATAAAAAAAAAAACTTAAATCCTTGTATTTTTTTTCTTGAATACTGTTTGAATAGGTAACATCCTTAGGCCCAACTGCAGGGAACGTTTTAACCTCGGGTTAGCTAACTCAGATTTTAATGGCGCCACCATCGATTGAAATAAGAAGTAGTTACAATCGATGGTAGCGCCATTTAAACCTGAGTTAGCTAACCTGAAGCTAACCCGAGGTTAAAACGATCCCTGCAATTGGGCCTTAGAGCTATTAATGTTCTTCCTATTTTAGTTAACACACCAAACTCTATGTTCTACTTTGAAACCTTTGTTCGCCTCTTTGGTCCATGAATCAAAACGTTTCACACCTCTTTGTAAACCCTTCCGACCTTTGAGTAATATTTTAAGTTGTCAAATATATATTTTAACACAATAACGTGTCGGTACATAACTTTAGAGCGTTATTTATGCATAACAATCTTCTTGGAAAATATTGAGATGAGGCATAAAGATTTAAAGGTTAAGTTAAGCTTTAAGGATATAAAGACAACACTATAAAAAAGCAAAATTGGTTTTTTCGGAGTATTTTCTGGAATTACTGAATGGATTTAAAGAGCTCTTTCATCAGTAGTAAGCTAAGTTAGCAGGCATTGTCAAAGGCAACTTTTATTTAGGCTATTTTTTTGCACCTGGGTGGAGGCTAAGTGTGTATTAGTTTGGTAACAACTAGTATAATTAAAAAAGCTTTGTATATATGTATATGCATATACTAGTAGACGTGTAAGTAAGATTGCAGCTGCCAGATCATTGACCGAGAATCGAGACAAGCTGCAAACTGGCTCGCCACCACTTTATAAAAACTCTGACGCATCGGTACAGTTAATTTGACATTCTGACAACCCACTTCCAAACACAAAACATATGATCAATAGGTTTGATTGGTGCCAATATTAATATTATAACAGGTAGCTTCATAATACTGTAATTGTAGGTAAAAAAATATATTATAACCTATAAAATCTTCGTTTACGAAATATTAAATTTTGCAAAGTCTATGTGTAGATAACATTCATAGTTCAAATTAATTAAGCTCTTATGTTAATTTAGAAGTAAAATTATATATTTTTTACAGAAAATTATGATGATAAATTTACGTACCCAATATAGATAAACTAGAAAAATGGTATGTGATTCTTGTTCAAAATTATTTTTAATTATTATATTATCGATGCATTGATTGATAACTGTAATATAAAATTCTTTTTTACTTATTGCAACCTGCAACACAATTCCACGTATGTATATAATATTTTAAAATTAAGTTTTGATAATAGTCCCAACCTTGTTGTAATCGTAAAATAAGCTAATTAGTCTAAAATAGACTATTATCCTTCAAATTATAATTTTATCTTGCTGCAGGGGTCATCTTATTATTCAAAAGTTTTTTTTTCAATAATTTGTAAGGATATTCATATTATATACTTCCGCAAATATACATTTTCCCTATTCTTTATAATCTAAAATAAAACATTTAGAACCAACTACCTTCAAACCACTGTAATACAACTATTGTGTTTTGTATTTTATGATGTATTGTGTTAACGAATTTAAAGTTGATAGCGACATGTTCTTTCTTTGTTTTCAAATATCTGTAAAAAACTCAGCAGGTACGTTTATTAGGTAAAATTAGTAGCTAATGTATTGTATTGGTATAATGCGCACCTATTTACCTGTCAATTATATACATCTCGTGTCTAACGCAGTGGGTGAAGGTCTATCGTAAGTATGTATTGCTCTAAGATTAAACGTCGATTATGTACCTAATACTAGTTATTTAGGCAGCTGCTGGCACTAATAAGATAAGGACCTAAGTGCATAGTCTTAGTATGTACATAAATAGCCTTTTTAGTCGGTTCTGTGTAATTTGTTGAACCTGAGTCGACAAAAACGATGTATTTTCAAAAAAGCAAAACAACATGAAGGTGCCCTTTCATTAGGTATCATATTATACGTTTTTTAGTCAATTCGCAGCAATTTAAATATCGGGCGTGATAAGTATCTTTTCTGTCAATGAAAAAATCCATGTTATTGTATTTACTTCTTTAAAGCTATTGTTAGAATGGTGAATAAATACTGTGCATTCAAGAGAAGGTAAAAAAGGAGTTAGCACAAAAAAAACCCATTCTATTGAAATGAATTTTGCGTAGACACCTGATCAAAATCGTTTTAAATGTTAATAAATGAATAAGAAATAAATAATAAATCTCCAGAATTATTTTCCCATTACACTTTTTATTTACTTTTTGCCTTGTTGGTCCAACATTATTTTTAATATTATGATGGACTTACAAAAGCCTTAAAAATGAGGTATATTAGGATTCTGAAGTTATCTTTTTAGTTTTGCCATGTCCGTCTGTTAACCGGCTCAGGGTTTTACTTTAATACGTTTTATTTTAAAGCTATAATGTTTAATATTTGATTAAAGTTAAGTACAAAAAAATCAAATCTCTTGCTGGAGTGAATCATTATTATTATTACTCCAAAATATTGTATTTTAAGTATTTGGATTATTAGAACGTTCTTAATTTAAAAAAAAGTGCTAAGAATGCCAAATCTTATCTTTTCGTTTTAATCTTTCAAACTTTATTTACAGAAACTATCGAGAAAGCGTTATTAAATTGTCTAGATTTGTTGGAACTTTAAAAAAAAATGTAGGCCAAAGTTACCATTAGTTCTAAGCCGTTAAGCTCTGTTCTGTATTAGGTACAATTAAATTATTATTATGTTGAACATATAAACAGACCTCGGAACTTATTAAATCTAAACAATTTTATCGTGAATTTTGAAGATATTCATTTAAGAACCATTACGCATGCGCATATTAACGAAAACAATAAAGTTGCATAAACACTCCAATTAAAGGTTTAAATTAAATTCAGATATCATCATTAAAACGGTTATGTACTTTTTAAATAACGTTATAATTATCTAACACCTTTGTTGTTTAATTATAGTGAAAGATATAGATATTATCCGACGTAGTTAGGTGGTAATTATAATGTATATAGGCTCTACCGCGAGTGTCTCAATACGAAATGACAGCGTTATGGTCATGCGCGCGCAGCTTTCTTCACTTCCGCGTGAACATACGTATTTATGTAATAATTATTGTAGGTTCTACATGGTTCTACAGATAGGTGTACTTGCTAGTTTGTTTGTTTATCATCAAAGGTAAACCAGAAAATATAACTTAAGAATTAAATAGTATTTATGAGTTTGGTTTTGGGGTTTGTTGAAATTAAATTTGTAACATTTGGGGTATTGAATTAACGAACGTACTGAATGAAATAAGGGATGTAGAAACTAGACTTTAGTAGGACATAGGCAGGTATTAAACAACATTTAATAAGCACTATGTAATAAAATTATAAGCAACTACTGCTGCATTTTTAAGATTAGTTGGTAAGTGTAAAAAATATTTGCAAAGTAAGTGAAAGTGGTAAAAACTTTCTCTTACTGTAACAGTTGATTTTAATTTGTTTCAGAGATTATTTGTTGTTTTAACATTGCAATAAGTAAAATAGTACTTAAGTTATAATTATTTACCAAATTTTTAATTTTCTTAACCATTTAGACAAAATTAAATTAAAATATTTTAGCATCTTATTGAATAAAATAGTCTGTCTGCTACATTTATATTTATTTTGTTTTTCTTAGGTTCAAGGATTATTATTGGGACCCCCTTTCTAAATGAATTTTCATTTGGTCTGGATAGATTTATAGGTAAAACTTATTGTATATAATTCTCTTTATTCTATCAAATTGCTAATTAAGTTTTGATTAAAAATAAACAGCCTTCTCTACTAATGCATTTACCGTGGTTTTAAAAATATCTGTTTTGGTTTAAATTACAGTCGTGAATTACAAAATTAAGCTTACCTAACATAATTGTGCTGGTAATTGTTTGTAGCTACTGTTTCTCAGTAGAAGCCTAGCCTTCCTGAATAGCTAGCTAAGAATAGGTATTTAAAATATCTACTTTCTTATAAAGGTACTTACTTGTCTTAGCAGCTTCCGCCACAACCACGACGAATAACAAACAAAACACTTTAGCTATTGACATTTTTGTTTTCGATTTTTGAAATAATAAAAACGCGCGTAACTTTTTTTAACTTTTTAAAAGGTTGTTGCCCCGATGTCGCAGGCGCGTCCGGTTAATACAGCCTCGAGGCGAGCAATGGAGGAGCTATCGACAACTTTATAGTTGTAGAAGACACTTTGCTGTACCATCACGTACTGTTTAATCACTTTGCGGTAAACATACGTTTAAGTTTTCATCGACAAATATTATTCACAATCTTGGGAATTTTGAAGGTTGAAGGTACAGTTCAAAACATTTTTCTCATTCAATATTGGGCATCAGTATTGTGACTTTTGTTGTCTTGAAGCCCGTCAGACATGATCGGTAACATTCAAGTACCGCTATGTTACGGTTCGTAGGTAATTAATCGCGGATAAATGCTTCAATGCTCTACATCTTTAACACAGTTTTTTAATGTGTTTCTGATTATGTTATGTGTAGGTTTAAAAGATATTTGATGTACCTATATTAAAACAAAAATACCTACTACACTCCAAATATGCCGACTTACACAAATAGTTATTTAAAAAACTTAGGATTTACACTTAGCATTATTACTTCTCATATACCTGCGTATTGAAATTCATTATTTGAAGTTAGGTGTAATATCAACATCGCACGAGCTTTGCACATCTTTAAGAAGTTAATAATAGAAATCTATTCATAGAAACCTAGCTTTTTGTAGTTTAGCCAGGTTTTTTTTTATTTACATACCAGCAAAGTGTTTTATATACATATACATTATATACATATAATATTACCTACGTCGATCTAGTCTTCTATCTGCATTACAAGGTAAAATATCAAAACAACTATAAGACTACATACTAATTAAAAGAAAAAAGTCACTAGGCTATGTACATCCCATATAGTTACATATCAAAAGTTAAAGAATTCGTCATCTTCCTCCTCTGGTGGGTCATCATCAATAGAGGTCCCCACCAGGGCTGACAGCTTGACTCCCTGTTCCTGCATGCTGTCCACTTCAGGCAGCTTTTGCTTGATCAACTCCTCCACGTTTATTTTATTGAGTTCCTGCTGGACTTTCTCTCTCAGTGGTCCTTCGATAGCATCCATGATCTGGTACCTTAGTAAGTTAGGAAGAATGTTGACGCCAAACTCAATAACGTAGTCTAGAGTTCCGGCACCGTCGCATCGCACTTGGATGTTACCAACTTCAAGGTCCAGGCTACGGAATTGAGGTCTCTCTCTAGTATCCATAGGTTGAGCCAAAACGATTCTACCACTAAGATACTCCACGGAAAACGAAGCCGTCCCGCCCCTCGACAACAGGCCACCGACAGCCGATATTTCCCAAACAGTAGTTCCTTCTAGTTTTTGTGTGCCGATTTCAAAATCGGCAATTACTGTTTTATTTTCCATCTTAAGCGTGATGTTTCCAACTCGGTGGAAAGAAGATATTCCTGTAACCCACGTGTGAGAGAGCGCTATAGAGAATATGCTAACTGAGTTATTGTAGTCTTTTATTTTGTATGGATCCAAGTTGTTTTGACGTACTTTCTTTCGAGCTTCCGCTATAACCATGTCCAGTGGAGATATGGAATTTGGGAATTGCATGTCTCCGGCTACTTTTTCAAGCTGCATGTTAATTTCTTCTCTGGCTTTAGTATAAGCTTCTTTGAGTACTAGTGGTTTGACTGAATCAAAGATGAAGGTTCCGGCTGAGTTGATGAAACTTTGCAGCATGCTGGCCATGATTCCCAGATTTTGGAAGTCGACATTAATGTTGTCGGGTTTGAGATCTATTTGTATGTTTTGTGCGCGTATTTTCCCGTCCCTCTCGACTCCTAGGGTGCCTTGAGCGGTTATTTGGAGTCCTGTGACGTCGACAGTGAATGGTCCCTGGGCGCGGTTCAGCCAAGTGGACAACGTGTAGTTGCCCCGAGCATGAAGTTTCTCGATCACCATGGCAGCATTCACCTGAAATATTAATAATAAGATGTTTTAACTTAAGGTCGTGAATCAAATAAACAAATAAAATAAACAATCCAAATCAACGAACTAAACCGCAAAGATGATAAAACATCATATCTTTTCGCACCGCGTTTTTTGATCGGTTTGCTTAACCACCTATAAAAACCACGTTTTATTCAGAAATATAAATTATAACTTGAAGTTTCAATTAAAATAAAAAATCCAAATCAACAAACGAAACTAAAGGGTAAAGATGATTAAACCTCTTATTTTAACAGCAAAGCTTAACTACCTAACCTAAACCACAAATGTGTAAAAACTAACAGCAACTATATGCAATGATAGGTTAAACTGTCTGTAGGTATATTCGTTGTAAAAGTTAAACAGCCGTTCCCACGGTCTGCAATTCTACGCACAAAGTACCTATAGTTAGGTGTTTGCAACCTGAATGTATTTATTTATTACAAGCGTCGATTTTTAGGTACCGTGAGATCGCATCAAAGACAAACACACCTGCATGGATCCAACTTCTGCATTGACGTAGATGATCTTAAAGTTTCGCAGACCGTACACTTCTGTGTTTTTAAATAGCAGTGTGCCTATTGGCAGCACTTTCTTGGTGTCTGGTACGGGCAAGGGCTCGGGTATCTCTGCCCCCGGGATCCCCACTGGGTCGGGCTGCTTGTAGTGCTCCAGCACTTGCAGGATGAACTCACTCATCTTCTCCTCGCCATGTCTTAACTGGGCTTCCGTCGTTTCTTCTGATACATCTGGAATTAGGAAGCATAACTAAGGTTAAGGAGTACAGTTGGGTACAACTTGCTCTTGTTTCAAAAATCAATAAGTTTTTGGGACACTATTTAGATTTATATTTGTAAACATTGTTCTGTTGTATGGTCATACATATTATTAGCCTCATGTGTAAATACTCGTTTCTTATAGATTTAGGTTAGAAACTACAGCAGCAGTGCTCAAGCTGGTTTTAGTACAAAGAATTAACGTAGGTAGGTAAGTACAGTCAGCAGCATAAAAATATAATGTATCAGAGTCTACAATTAAATGTTAGTTGCAAAGTTTCAATTTTATTTTGGCATATACAGTTATCAAATTATTGTCACCAGTCTAAGAATCATATAAATCTGCGGGTTGACAATGTCCAATTACATCGTATCTTTTAAAGTAGTCTGTATTATATAGGCTGCCTAACATTCTCTGGTATCTAAGCGCCCAGAATAGTCAAAAATATCTTCGGTTACATAGTACAAGCAATTTTAAGTCTTTCGCCATAAGGTTTATAATTAATCATCATTGCAAAGATTTATCATCACATGTCCATAAGCTAGTAGTGTAGCCATAACATGTGGAATCCTACAAAAATCGTGTAAAACTTGACTCCAAAAATAAAACGTGACAGGAAAAGTGCCCTTAATCAAAAGAAAAACGTATATTATGTATTAATGTACTATTTTTGTAGTAGCCCTAAAAATTTATTAAAATTTATTTACATGAAGAAAACGTGATATATAGATTGCGTTAGTTATTTAATAAAAATAAAATATGAATTATAAACCGAACTAAAACCCTTAGTTTAAATAAAAAAAAAAATTGAACTTGGGATTAAAATCTTGTGCATCCTCCTTCTGCATTGATGACATCTAGAAGTACAGCATTTTGACAGAAATCAACACCTCGCAGGGAATCCCATATTTGCATGTCATGCGTACGCAATGATTCCGAAGTTCGGGATTGATGGTGATCATCGATGATGATAGAATTTTACAAATATTCTGCAGTGCAATTTTATTAATTTGCAATACTATTACATGAATGTCAGAACTATTATTAGATATCTATGTTTATAGATTCCAAAGTGGTTTTTCGATTAAGTTCTATCTACTATTTGAAAATAATTATTTCTTATCTGAAGATTTTCATTGCGTAGTTATGTCATATAGACATACAATAAAAATATATTATATGACAATGTATGTCACTGGTCATGTTGATTACCTATACATAATAGAATAAAGAAATAGTTTTGTCGGTTCATTTAATGAATAATTAAATAATTTATTTTCTCTTCATATATTTCTAACCTTAAATGCACATACTTAGTAAAGAAAAAAACAGAAAATATAAAGAAAAGAAAATTTAAAATCACACAGAAACGAGAGAAGTGATCTTTTTTTTGTAGGTAATAATTATTTTACACTAGATTTTATAAGTTATTATTGATGTTATTTATTCGCCTTTTTTAACTCAATCCCTTAGTCAATGAGATCGGTGAATTCGTTTAATGATTATGAATACGTTTTTTACTTAGGCACTACCGCTTGACACTACTAGTTGTGCCATGGGAGATTTTTACCTCCCATTACACTATCGACATTTTCCAGTAGTGTTATTTCAGATAAAACCGCGGGCGGGGCTTTCTTTCAAAAAACTATTTTCTTACGACTTTAATTATAAAAGACTCAGTTCTAAACAAAAGCCACGTCAATGACGTCATGCATAAAATGAATCAGATAAATAAAGATGATTACTGTGACTTAAGTCATAGAGTTTATTTTTCTTAAGCGCGAAGATATTTTTGAAAAATTAAATGCTTAGATACCAATGAATAGTGTTTATGCCAACATAATATTGACCATCTTGATTCGTTATATAAAATTGCAAATTATTGCGATGATATTATGACAACTTTGTTTGGTTACAATGATATGGTTATTATGACATTAACATAAAATTGAATTTTTCACCCAAAGATATTTTTGACTATCTTGTCTTATAATATCTTTATGCTTTTGACTGTACCTATTTCTTCCAAAACAAATTACTTCAATATAGGTATAATTATATAGTCAGTAGATATGCAATTAATTAAAACCCTTTGTGTTGAATTTTTAACCTTGACTTTGATCCTGTATTTAAACACATTTTGTTTCGTAGTAATTCTAAAGACAATGCTCGAAAATAACAAAATAACATTTGACGTCACAAATGATAACTCTAATAGCTATTATTTATCAAATTTACATTCTATAACGCCAAATATGCTTTATTTACCTTGGCTGTGTCCAAAATCGGTGAGAAAGAGAAGAAAGCACACAACACACCACTTGGTCCACATCCTGCACACAATTACTGGAACGCAACGTGCGCTTGCGACTAAACCGGAGGGTCAAAGGGTCACTCGCAGATAAACAAACGGACGATTCGGATCAATCGACAGTTCCCTACTACATTACAATTATGATAGCTTTAGCTAAGTATAATTAGTCAGTAGCAATTTTTGTGCCTTAAGTGGTTAATCATATTACTATAATCTAATGAGGTTGGCAGAAAGACGATTTTTACCGATGTGCAAATAAGATGCTGATTAAGATAATGATGAGTAACAGAAAAGTATTGTTACAATGTAGGTAATTATAGCTGCGATCATTTAACTTAAGTTCACTTATTTGTTTTTATAATACAAGTCCCTACATTCAACTGAATGTGCCAACTTAGGTAAATATCCTGTTTATTAAAATGGAACAAAGTATGATATGATAAGGTAAATCTAAATTAATTGCGTAAATTTATCTTGAAATTCCGGGTAAGATTGTGATTTCTTAGTTATGTTTTCCTTATTAAAACTGTTTATTAAAAAAATACTTGTAGGTTGGTTAAAGTAAAAAAAATGAGTAACCAGTTGTTCTATCTTCTAAGACTTTTTAATGTTGTCGAAAAATATAAAAATGCCTCTTTTGAAATCACTTTTTTGAAGGGTAGTTCAAAGGTTTTTTTTATTATTTTAAGGGTCGTAATTAAACCAACTTCCTTTTAGCATTATCCGCCTTTAAAAATCCACATTGCCTTCTAAATAAATAAGTTAGCCACAACCAATATCCTTCAAAATATCAAGCTTTTAATTTAATTACTCAGTAGACACATTTTAAAAAAAAATGCCACCTATATCAAAACTTTTTGACGATAGCATGTAGATTTTGGCAGTGTCAACATCAACCTAATATAATAAATTTAGTTCCCCTAATGGTTATTACCTACAGCTAAGTGTGGAATCAGTTTGATGCGGTTTTTTGTAATAGATAGAGTGATTGAGGAAGGATTGTATACCTATACAGGGCGTCCCAAGACTACGGTACATCAAGGAAAAGTACCTACCTTAAATATCGTAAATAGGATATTTTGCTGAAAGAAGACTTTAAAAATTACTTTCTTCGTCTGGGGATCGAACCCACCCAAATATGAAAAAAAACACCCGTATTTTTATGATGCCAATCGAAAGAATAGACTGAAAGTAATAATTCTTCTTAAGTAACTTTAGTAGGTACCTATCTTAAAAGAAAGGAACAACGTGAAATGATTTTTACAAATTTCAAGAAAATTATTTAATGTCTACAACGACGTTCGACCTAATTTAATTTCCCTTATTTAAATAGAAACGAAAGACAGAAAGATACAGGTGACTTCTATAGGTAGACGTTTGAAATGTTTAAAGAATGTATATGCCTTTAAGATGAGTTTGAATAACCACTAAAACTGAACATGCTATATCATAACATAATGCTAAATTGCGATCTCAATTTAAGCCAGTTTTTATAACTTTTAATGGACAAGTGCGAGTAATGGTTTATGCTTGTAGAGTCATCTATGCTTCGTTTTCTAAACTAAAACTCGGCAACTGCGTGGAACTGTTATCGACGACAAAGTCAGCAAAGCGAGTAGTTTCACAATACCTTTGCTAGATGGCGATAAATCCTACTAATATTATAAACGTGAAAGTTTGTGAGTATGGATGGATGTATGGATGGATGTTTGTAACTCTTTCACGTAAAAACTGCTGGATGGATTTTAATGAAACTTTACAGTAATATAGGTTATACATCAGAATAACATATAGGGTACTTTTTTCCGCAAGAAAACTTCTCATTCCCACGGGAAACCGACTTCCACGCGAATGGAGTCGCGGGCGACCACTAGTATAATATAAGGTAAACTGCCCATTATAAACTTGAAGGCCATTTAACATCCCGAAGGCGCCTTTTTGCTATTTTATTCCTTAAATCAATAATAAGAAATGAACCAGTGGATTTCCAAAAACAATCAAAATCATATTTTAAGGTTCAAACTTATGTCTCCAGCAAAGCTGGCTGAACCTTAAAATGTTATCTAGTAAAGGGCGCGTCAGAATCTACAGACTAATGCATACAAAATGCATATTATGATAAGTACAAGTGTGCAAAGTACTTAATTTGTTACAAAATAATTGTATTTTATCTCAAAAAGTATATATGTACCTATATATAAAAAGGCTTGGCGGCTGGCTGGCGCGTGCAAAAAAAAGGTTGAGTGTCATTTCCCGAATTTTTTATATTTTGTTTACATTGCATTTGCTGCTGTGTAGGAAACTTTTTATGCAAAATATAATTGTATTTCCTCGCAAGTGTGTTGAAAAAGTGCTTTTGGTACTCATGAGCATCATGTTCAATATACACGAGGCTGAGGGTTGCAGCCCGAGCCGCAGGTGAGGGCGCTAGTCAGCCAAGTGCACCTTTGCACACTTGAATCATAATATACTATATCCAAACGATTTAGAAATTATACTTAATTTGTAATTCAGTTGCTTCTCGACAAAATTTTGCTATAAAAAAACAGGAGGATTTTTACAGGAGAAAAAAACGATGGTGTTCAGACTTTTCCTATTTACCTTTTTAGTTATTAAAAAAAAAACCGGCCAAGTGCGAGACGGACTCGTGGATGAGGGATTCCGTACATGAAAATCACGGGAGGTTTTTTTTATTTTAGCTTTCTAGCTATCACGGTTTATGAGATACAACTTGGTGACAGACAGACAGATAGACGGACAGATTCTGGCTTTGTAATAGGTAGGATTCCGTTTTTATCTTTTAGGTACGGAACCCTAAAAACCAAGTTGATCAAATGATACCTTAAACATAATTAAGATTGTTATATATTGATATAATATATTTTTCTTAATGAAAGTAATTCATCGCTGGCACAACTCATTTCCAACTAGTCCAATTCTAATGGGACGAAATATCGTTTATCACGTCACGCACGATTTCAGTTGTTTGCATAGGAAGATATTTTCTAGTTAATTCAATTAACGGTTCATACTCAAATTTAACTGATATACGTGTGAAGACACTCCAATCATTATAATATCAAATCATAATTGTGACGAATACGGAAGATCCAAGATCTACTAGAAGTCTACAATTAATCTATCGATAAGTAATCGAATATCTACGTAACAATAATTAAAAACATATAATTGTATAGTAAAAATGACGTAGTAGAACTCGATAAAGTTACTGACGTAAATAACCGAATACATTTAATTAATTGTTTTACAAATAACAATTATTAATACTGAGTCAAGTAAAGTCTAGAAATGAATGCAAGGCCAGAAGCCATTAGAGTTAATGTTTAATATGGTAAAGAAATAGTATTTTGAGGTATGTTTTGGTGTATTATAGGTAAGTACTTTTTGATTAGTATGTATTTTGGGCTAGTTTTTCAACGGCCAGGGTCGCTAATTTACGTAAGAAACTTTAACTTTTATTGCTTACTATTAAAAACTATGGATTTAATTTAAGTTTTAGATTGTATTTATCTTTCCCTACATACATACATTAAGCGACTCACAAGATTCTCTGCCTTTGTACTTAGCTACTACCAATGTCTGGCCGGTTTGTTTCCCAAAAATCTGTTTTATTGTGCATTTTATAAAAAGCTATTTCCAAGTTTTTTAGTTATTTGTTTACAGATACAGATTACTTATAATTATTAAAAGAGGACGCCTAGTTCTTCCTTATTAACCTTTACATACATTCTTGTCTATCAATACCCGTCGCAGAACTAACCTACGTTAACAATATATGTACCTACTACTTACTCATTATCTGTGACTATTAACTGATTATAAGGAAAATATAAACATGGCCAATTGAATGTGTAATTATGTCAAAGTATAAATTATAGTTTGTCTATTGTTCTTTCTTGTAAAACATGTTGGATAGGTTGGTCTTAGGTTCGACATTGAGTGAGTAGGTAACATGACAAACTTAGGAAGGCTTTAGTTGCTATTAAGTCGGACATGCATTGGCTTTTAAAGAACTAATATTGTCTCCATGTTTATTTGTGACTGTTCATTTAATTTGGATCACAGTCACAATTTGAATAAATATAGAGTAAGGTGTCAGAACCAGCATTGATTTTGTTGCTTGTCGGTACTGTATGACCTTTCTAAAGTTTTGGCCATCATCAACTTAGTGAAGTGAATGTTTCTTTTCATATCTAGTGATCCATCCAAACTTTGTACAGGTGCAATGTTCCATGACATGTTGACACGATATTGAATTTAATCCAAAAATCTGAGGTAGATTTATGATAACAGTGAAAACTGAATATAGTTCGATGCACGATTGTGCAGAAGTTAGCGAATACGCATATAATCAAAGTCGTCATCCGCGTTTTCTTATGTTTGTTTTTTGGGTTCCGTACCTCAACAGGTAATTAACAGTTATATCATTGCTGAGATGTCCATCTGCCTGGCTTTTACCTATATTTTTCTCGAAAACAGGTAAGTATACATTTTTGATTCATTTTTAAAAAAATAAGCCTGCAATTGAGGCTTGAAAATTTAAATATTTAAATGCCACCCGATCACAGAATACGTACAGCTATTTATATTTCATACATTTACGGGTAATACCATGAAGTTTTGCATGTTTAAACTAAATTTGAAAAAAGAAACTAATTGTTTGCTAAGCATTAAAGATTTATTTATTTTATTTATTCATTTATTATTCTCTGGAACTACAAACAGAACTAACATTAAAAATATAAAAATAAAAGTAACAACATAGAAAAGGTACCTAAATAATGCTAGACCCACAACGTAGCTCACGTGTAAGAATGTACGGAGCCCTCGATGTGCCTGCACTTTGCAGCTTTTCTATGAGCGACGCGGATGTCTAGCACATAGTTGTAATACAAATAAAAAGAAGCACCCACTTATATAAAGTTAATGAGTTAAACAATGGAAAATTGTGGAAAGGCTATGATGAATCACTTTGATTTACTTATTGATTGATACCTGTTCGCAGTGGTTATTCCTTTTTGTTTTAAAACGTAATAGGCAAACAATAAATTTTACTTTGATAAGTATTACTGAATTTCTTAAGCAACAACAACACAGCGAAAATTGTTCCAAGATTTATCTAATAGCATTTTAAATGTTTTATTATAAAAAAATTGTTTTAAAAATGTTTTTTTATAAATAACGATGGCCTTAATTTTAGTTTAAAAGTAGATAATGTACTTTATTAATTATATATAAAAATCTACATGTACACATGTAGATCTCTTCAATTTAAAAAACACCTCTGTTTTTTTTCTACGTTTGATAAAGAATTAAATTAAGAGCTTTCGTATTATTTAATTATTAATCCTTCGTATCACAAAATCATTATATCTATTTTCGATCTGCATATTTTGTTATTTCAATAACTTCTAATTGCATGCATTTTTTCATTGCACCAAAACTCACCTTCCCGCGCTTTGTCAATTAAGTTGATTTGTTTGCCTAGATCTCCTTGCGTGTGCGCATCTCTGCTCTGCCCATATATATAATCGTGTCATCGAGATAGGTCACTAGTTCTGCATAAGACTTTGCTCTGGTAATAGACAATTAGTGATAAATCTTTAACATACAAGATGTCGAGAGTAACCGCAACTGTAATAGTATTATTGTGCTGTTGTGGAGGTGCATTTTTTAGAGAAATACGTAAGTAACAGTAACTTTATATTTTTGTTTTTTTAACTAACAGAAGGTTTACATACGGTGGCAAGTTTCAAGTAGACAGAAATATACGGTGGTATCGACGTTAGCTTTAGATTAAAACCAAAAAATATAACGTTATTTAAGTTGTAGTTAAAATTAATATGTCAAAATAAATAAGACAAGATGACCACTCTATTTCTACAGCTTAACAGTGAAACATGTTCTCGATTATAAGTTTGTTCTGGGTAAATCGTGTTTTTCGGGCTTCGTTACCTACTATATATTTGATTTAATCCCCAGAAATTTTGGTTAGTTATTGAATAAGAGAGTTGGCTCCTCATGCTGCAAACAATAATTTCATTGATTGGTTCTCTTGGTTAGTTTGTCAACTCAAGAATATAAGACCTACAGAAATCTGAAACTAAAGAATGCTTTGCTTTAATCATATTTTTTATAGTTTTATAATTTAGGCATACTTAACCCTAGATTCATAACCATACCTAAGAGGAACATTATTCATAGACATTCGTCTCACAGACGACTGTACGTAAGTGATGGATTTATGAAGAAAATAAGTATGACATTATTTTATATGGTTTATTGGTTAGCATAAAAATAAATAATAAAGTGAAAAAATATTTTAAAAAATTGGAAATTAAAAAAAAGGCCGCGATGTGCGATATAACATTTTTGTTTTCATTGCTTGTATTGAAACCTTGTAATGCGATATTTTTAGTAATTAATATAATCATTAAAGTTTTTTTTTGGGTTTCAATAAGATCAGACTATATATAAAAGGCATTTAATCCAAAAAAACAATGATTTTTATTTTTAGGCATGTCATCAATTTTTTTCATTTCGCGCCCTTTACGTTACCATGGTTCATTGTAAGAATCTACTGAGACCGCTTCTTCTAACATCACATGATTCTCGATTTTACTTAAGTATGTAATTTTATAAAAAAAGGATAAAATAATTTGGCCAAAATTTGATAAACGAATCAAATAATTCACAATTTGCCAATCTTCCATTCTGAAATCTCAAAATAAGCCAATTTGAAGTATTATACACGTAATTAAAAAATATATTTATAAATATAACCTTGTAGAGACCTATTTTATAATATCTCATACTTACTTCTAGTTTTTAAAACCAAGAACTCGTAAAGAAACTGTTTCAAAAATAACGCCCGATCACGTCAATAGTTACGCTATTCATAAACATTCGTCTTTCAGACGACTAAGGGTTTATAAATCGTTAATTATTAATATTTTTAGGACAGTTGCAATTGCAATACTTTAGGTCAAACGAGCCAGGAAGGTACAACAAAAAGATCAACTTTCTACCTCTTATAATCGCGACAAAAAAAACAAAAATGCGTTTTGTGCGGTCTGAGAGACGAATGTTTATGAATCTAGTGTTAAGTCATGTGTTTGTCTGTAATCTTGCAAATCAATCAATTTGAAGTAACACCAAAAAACTTTTTACGGCTCCATTATTTATTTTTTGGTTAAAATATTACCTGTGGTAGGAAAATTCCTCCAAATCAATACTAGCGGGTTGAGTGGACTGTATTTTAATTAATTAAATATTATAAGACACGGAATGTGGCAATCTGGCTGAAATAAAAAGAAATTGGAACAATCTGGGACTTACTTGAAAAATTCAGGCACCACGTGTACCTATGAAGTTTATAAAAGTTCGTTTCTACCAAAAATCAGCACAAATCCAATGTCCATGGGTTAGATATCACTGCAGTGTTCACATTCACACGGTTTTTGATAGTAATTGACGTAATTAACACCAAATATAATTAAAAAGGGCGCACACACAGTTACTCGGCAGACATGTTTTTTGCAACAACAAAATGCGTCTCCACTCTCCAGTGCATTAGAAACGCATAGGTGTGCGAGCGAGATGCCCAGATTGAGGTTTGGGAATAAAGGGGAGGGAAAGAATGATGGGTTTTAAGATTGCCACATTAACAATAAAAAATAGCCAAAAAATAACCACCAACCTGTGTTAAGTGTTAGACTTAATTATGTTTAGCTGATAGGATTTATTCAAATGTTTTCGTGTATTTATTTATCTCAGTAACTATTTTGAGGCATCTTACCCCCGGATTCTATATATTGATATCTAGAATTATAAGTTAAGTAACGTCTACGGTATTTCAGTTATTGACCATATAAAAAGAATATGACCCAACTTTATTATCTCAAGATAGAAACCGGCATTAAGTAAAATTAAAGTTTTTATTTTATAAGTATTATATTGATGGAACAAGGACAATCGTTGTATCCTTTCGTCTCAGTGAACCTTACCGTTAATTTTGGTATTCTAGAAAAAAAAAGTACACCCAATTTCAGTATGCTATCTCAAATAATATATTTATTTACAAGCCTTACATTTTAAATATTCTTCTCCTTATTATACCTAAAGATTTCTTTTGTAACATTCGCTCAGATGGAAATATTTGATACATTAGTTTTTTATAAATTCTTCTTCTTTAAGACAAAATAAAATTATAGTTAAAATAATGCGTACGTAGTTCAAAGGAATAAACGAACACAAATAAAAATATAAATTTACGAGCGACCCGCCCACGCTTCGCAATGGTGTAATTTTGCCGTCTTGCTCACGAACCCTTGCATTTTTACCAACTAAAAAAAACGTTTTCTAAACGTCTCTATTTACAAATTTAAATGAATAAATACCCTAAAATATAGAAAAAACCGTTACGTACTTTAGGAGGAGTTAGAAGCCAAACATACAAACAGACAGAATTAGCGACTTGGATTTATACTATGTAATGATATGATCAGCAATGGCCAATCTGAAGCTATAGGTACATATAACAGGACAATACAATTTATTTCCAAAAGGCCGAATACAAAAAGAACTAATAATTAACTTAAATCAGAATAATTATAAATAAAATTTAATCTTAATCTATTAAAATATGAAATGCCCAAATGAGCCTATAATACAAATAAAAATAGATCCCTGCCTTCATAACTAGTGTGAAACTGTATTTCGGAAGGCAGTGATTCGCTCTGACAATTAAGTTTACAGTTTTATATTATTAAAGTTTTATTTGATAGGTAGGTAAGTTTATAGTAAAATTATCATTACGACGCATAAAGTATACGTACACAAATTTATTTCTAGTTTAATAAAACTTCTTACCTATATTAAATTAAGCTAGTGTTATGTAATCAAAAATTGTTTATTATGTTAACTTAGGAAGAGCGAGGTTTTCCCAACACAAATAGCATTAGATTACTTACTGGGAAGCCCCGGCAACTTATTTGTAATTGCTTTTACAAAATAAACATATTATTATTATTTTATATGAGTAAATTTTCAATACAATAAAAAAAATCTTCTTCTTTCGTGTGTTGAATACACTGACAGGGTTTTTTGGAAACCGCCTTTTAAGGCCACTGACATCGTTCCTGAAAGAAAAGTGGCCACCCAACTGACAGTATTTTCCAATCGTATAGGCACCTGAAACGGCTTAACGAGCACGAAGTATTTCATTAAACAAACCGACAGAAATCATCAATAGTTATGAGAGTGGTAGAGTCTAGCTGTAGGCTCTGTCTGCAGCGATTAGTTGGCTGACTCGACCGGTGAAATACCACCGTCGCAAAGCAAACCGACGTGAAGTAGGGACGATGTTTCTGCGTTTCGTTCGGTGAGTGTGGTATCCGGTGCCCAATTTTCTCAAAGGCTCATCAACGCACTCCCAACACCCACAGTGTTGCGGGTAGTCATGGGCGGCGGTGATCACTTACCATCAGGTGAACCGCATGCTCGTTTGCTACATATATTATAAAAAAAGATAAACCAGTTATACAATTAATAACATTGATAGTATTTATTAATCTACGTCATACTGTGGTTTCTTGCTCATCTTAAATAGAAGACATAAGATCCAAGGAGAACCTCTAATTACTATTTTACGACTTTTAAATAGAAATATCTATCAAAGTAAACTTATTATTGACAATCACACGTTTTTTAAGTGTCCTTTAATGACATGTCGATCTTGTTTCATAAACAATAGATTGCATTTTAACGAGTCAAGTAATTACAGTGATAATTGTTGGGTAAAACAAAAGATGTTACTGCGGTTTAATTTGTAAACATAACAAACTTAATTTGTTTGTAAGTGTGAGAAGTCTAAAACTGAGTACCTTTTTATATCTTGGTTTTTATCTTTACTTAAAGTCATGATGATATCATATCAATTTGCTATAACAATAATTAAAATCTGAAGAAGATTATTATACTTTTGCAAACCCAACCCAAAGATATTGAAAAAATATAAAAAAGCTAAACAGCCGGAGAAAAGCTCTATAGAGTCTATCGTTTAGTAAATTATAGTATTGTATATATTTTCTGTTATCCAAGAAGCCTTCGAATTCATTTTCTGCTTTAAAATACTAATCTTATTCAATTGATTATTTAGAAAGCATAAGTTTGTGATTATGTATTTTTGTTACTCTTACACGTAAAAACTGCTAAACGGATTAAGATGAACACACGGTATATTTTTTAAGCTGGAAAATTCCTAATTTCCGCCAAAACCATATTGCTGCACGTGGAACTAAATATATTGAACTTAAGTAGTCAATTTAAATCTAATTTAGCATGTTGATTGCTAGTGCTTTAATAAGATATCATTTAGCAAAGTTAAACATACATGAAGCGATAACTCCATACATTAATGTGCTTTACGAGCAATTGTCTTTCCGTAATAAATATATTATTTTATTCTAAGTACAGTTTATATTGTACGTAATATTATATTATTAATGAAACGGATGAGAACAAGTCATCACGATTTGCACCTGGATGTTTAAATGCAAATATAAATTCTTTGAAATAGTAAGATAAAACAAAGATTACGAGGCCTTGATGTATCTTTTTGCACTAACCTTTGTGTAATGATATTATGTAATAAATAATAAAAAATACTCGATAATGTTTAGTTTTGACGTAACAAATCAAAGATGGACTACGGGCTTTTAAACAAAACCAAATTAACGTAATCGTTTAAAAAGTTATTATTAACGAAGACTCAAAGCCTTTTGCTTCTATCTTTGACTGTAGTCTCACCCTTTTATCTATTTTCATATATTTTTTTCAGTTATGAAGTTACTAAATAAATGTGTTGTAAAATTAAGTATTTATTCCTAATATTTTTTCCATAGATTTAGAAGAGCAAGGCGAAGACCAATAATAAATCTATGTTTTTTTTGCATTGATCGCAATCACGAAACGTATCTCTATACGACAATTAACCAATGCAATTATGCATTACGCAAGGACGACGCGATTGTCGCTTCCTAAGAGTGATTCCTTTGTATGTACAATGAGGGCTTTGTGCTCGTCCTGTGCTTTGTGTTTTTACACGAATAAGTTTATCGACTACTTAAATGTACCTTCAACTAATTTTAGACACGCAACGTAACATCAACTAAGTTTATAAACCCGTGATATCTTTATTATCTCATATCAAGCTATTACATTGTAATCAAAGTGTCAATAAGAGAACTATAATTTAATGTTAATAGTTAGTACTTTGATCAGTGATATAAGAAAGTTGAAACAATGAAATCTAGGTAGCAAAAAGTGCTGTTATTATCGCGTTTAATTCTTTTTGTGAGAACTTATCCTGTTCTATTGTGATAGACCAACAAATTATCTTACTAATATTATAAACGTGAAAGTTTGTCAGTATCTAAGTATGGATGTATGGATGTTTGTTACTCTTTCACGTAAAAACTACTGGACGGATTTTGATGCAACTTTACAGTAATATAGGTTATACGACAGAATAATAATATAAGGTACTTTTTACCGAGGGAAAACTTATCATTCACGGGAAACCGACTTCCACCCGAACGGAGTCGCGGGCGGCCACTAGGACAACAATATTTCCTATTTTGCAGTATCAAACCAAATACTATAATATGTACATAATTAACTTGAAATTGACTCATTTTTGAGGATCTTTTAAATGTAAAACTATTTTTACACCTAGCACCTGTGTTATTTTAATAAACTATACATTCTATTTTTTTATTTACGAAAGATTTATGTACGAACTTTTAGTGAGTATAACAATACAGCTAAGGGAAACACCTCATGACAATTCTAAAACTTGACTACAAAGGTGCTGCTCCTCAATGTTCTTTCATCTTCTCGCACCAAGTAGAAGGCCCTAAAAAGGCGGTTCCCAAAAACTCTGACACTAGATGAATATGTGCTGCGAAGTGCATATTCATCACGCAATGAAGAAGAAGAAGAAGTAGGCTAAATAAAACTAAAGAAGTTTTGTTCATCAGCGTCATACATAAAGGTGTGCAAGCGCGAGCAGAGCACCATCGACGCGTGCGTGCGCACGGCCATCGAGACGCTGCGCCCGCGCCTCGCCGGCGGCATCGCGGAGCTCAAGGTGCCCGGCATCGACCCCTTCTACATACCCGAGGTAATTTACAAGATTGGTAAGGTTTTTTTTAATGATGGAAGCTTGTAAACGAGCAAGCTGGTCACGTGATGGTAAGTGATCACCGCCGCCCATATACACCCACAATCACAAATGTATTGAGGGTGCGTTGCTAGCCTTTGAAAAAATTGGGCACCGGATATCGCACTCACCGAACGAAACGCAGGAACATCGTCCCTACTTCACGTCGGTTTTCTGTGCGACGGTGGTATTTCACCGGTCGAATCAGCCCATTAATCGCTGTAAACAGAGCCTACAGCTTGACTCTACCACTCTAAGAATAAGGTAGTAATAAAGCTTCCTGATTAGGGATGGACACTGAAGTTTGATAAGCACGGACTCGGTATTAAAAGAGTAATAGGCGCACGAGCATGTTGGATTGCGGCGCTATTCGAGAAGAAGCCATGTGCTCGGTTATAAGTAACCTGCACGTATCTTGCATAAAACTAATGGGTAAAAAACAAAGTTACTATTAAAGTTCTCTCAGCCTCATATCTAGTTCCTTTATTAGCTAACGGCCCGATTTAACTGTAAAGCATTTGTGGCAAAGCTTGATTAGTAAATACGGGAAAGCTACTTACCACAATCAATAATAATAATCGAACAACCAATACTTACAACTTAATCACATAAGACCAACATTACTTAAAAAAGGCCAGTCTTTCCCTGGTTCCAATCTGAACTGGTATCTATCTCGGTGCTTCACCCCTGGAGCCCCGCACTCAGCCACTGTCCCCACTTCCAGCTGAAGGTGGTGAGCGGCGACCTGGCGGCGCTGCGCGCGTCCGGCAAGGACGTGAAGGTGACCGGCGCCGGGAACTTCACCATCAAGACCATATCGTGAGTAAACACTATACATTTTTTTTTAAATATATAATCGGGGGCAAACGAGCATGCGGGTCACCTGATGGTAAGTGATCACCGCCGCCCGTGACTACCCGCAACATAGGGTGTTGGGGGTGTGTTGCCGACCTTTAAGATGGGAATACACTCTCGACTTGAAGAGCCCCATACATTACTAATAACTATAATAAACCATATGGAGATTCCATATAACACCGGTGGTGTCGTTTTGGTGGTGTCAAGTGGAATGATTGATTTTAGACTGATTATACCTACTTACCCTTGACATATCTAATGACTAAGAAGTAGTAGGTAAAAACAATTTGTGGTGAAACATAGTTTTAGTTAAGTTTTAGTGTATATTTGTAAATTAAATATTTCTTGTAGTATGTTTATTTAGATAGGCTACCTTTACGGCATTGCTCAATGAGGGGACATACCACGTGGCTCTCTTTACGGTAGTGCTGAGGTACAGCACATGCCAAATTTTGAGACTATAAAGATAGGTGCCATTGCTAGTAAATTAATGATCGCATACATCTGCATTTAAATCTGCCTACAACCTCCGAAGAAGTAAGAGCTCCAGTAACCACTAAAAATTAAATTAACTAATTTTGTTTTAAAACTAGCCTTTTGTTTTAGTTAAACTGCACGTTATTCTGTAAAATCAAAGCATATTAAACTTAGCTAAACCTCTACGAATGTCGTTCGCCTTTTAGGATAACCGAGCAAAGTTGTTTGTAATCACTTTTGCATACACTTCGTCTCTATGCACTAAGAAGCAAATCCATTACAAGTCAATTTTGCTCTCGCGTTTCAGTGTGAACTTGGACAACTACGCGATAAAGGCCAAGGTTCGGTTCCCGAAGCTGCACTTCGTGGGTCAGTACAAGATTGACGCCAAGGTGCTGGTGGTGCCGCTGCACGGGCAGGGGAAGATCATCGCAGACGCAGGTTACTCATTAAGCCTTTTATTTAAAAAACTAGTGGCCGCTCGCGTCTCCGTCCGCGGGGAAATCGGTTTCCAGTAGGAATAAAAAGTTTTCCCGCGGTAAAAAGTACCTTATGTGTTATTCTGATCTATATTACTATAAAGTTTCATCAACATCCGTCCAGTAGTTTTTACGTGAAAGAGTAACATACATACTCACAAACTTTCACGTTTATAATATTAGTAGGATTATTGAAGTACCTAATGTTTACAAAAAGGCTATCCTTGTTCCTCCGGTTCACGGCAATACACTTCACATATATCGTCGACGTAATTGGCTAAGGAAAAATTCTTGTAGTTATTAAATTAACCAAAATAAGTAAATTAAATGACAAACAACAACGTTATTACAATGACTAAAAGTTAAAAAAAAGATAGTAGTGGTATGGGTGATTTGTTTAAATTGACTGACGATATTACATTATTAACATCAATAATTTTCATTTATTTCTATTATTATTTTACAGTAACACTTTTAATCTATTTTTCTTCATTTCCAGTAAAAACGGACGCAGAGCTGTCCCTCCATTCCAAGGTGGAGACTCGGAACGGCGTGGAGTACCTCAAGTTCACGGGAATGGACGCCGTGGTCAGCATCCGCGACTACCGGGTGCGGCTCGAGGGACTCTTCAACGGAGACAAAGTGCTCGGTAACACTGAAAATTTATGTACTTCTTGTCACTGCCTTGGCGAATAGTTTGTATCTTACGCTGTCAAGAGAATTATCATCTTTATTACCACCGTATAAAGAGATAAAAAACGTTCATCGATTTCTTAACATTTTCGCTTATAACTTTTTTTATTTATCGTTCTACGACAAAATGTTACTGGACCAAAGTTGTAGAGAATTTAATTTGCTACAAAAATATTTTTTTTTGTCAGATAAATAGTTCAAGAGATACCTACATCGTAAAAACCATTTCAACACCTATTTTCAAGATGGCGGCCGTGGGACAAGGGTGACGACCCCACAAACTTGGTTTTAGCTTTTCATAGACCCCCCTTCAAAAAAATAAAATTGGGTCCTCTAAAAAACGCAACCCCAAATGTAACTTTTCAATGGACTATATAAAGCCCTTATGAAATGAATCGAACTACGACCCATCCACCATGCAATTATTAACCGAATGTTTGCGGTGATTGTAAGCAATAAAAAACTTACATGTAGGAACTGGCGTTAATGAGAAAGTGGGTGATGGACACGTATATTTAAAAAAGAAAATGTAGACCCAACACCTTCGTTTTCAATCATTTGTAAATTATAGTCTATCAAAGTCTATTAAGTAAGAGTTAATTATATCTAAATCAAAACAATAAAATACGACAGGTAGTAGTGATCACTTCCCTACGTTTTGAAAGTCATTATGTTTTTCTTTGCAATAAGAGTAAGTACACTTTTTGGTAAAACAATAAATTATTAATTAATTAATTAGTTTTCTTAACAAAGTGCATTTTAATAAAATAAAAAATATAAGAAAGTAATAAAAAAAACAAATAGGTAGAGTTTGTGTTAACGATGAAAAACGTAACAAACATTTAAATATAACTTACAATTTATTCTGATATCTTTGTAATTTACATAGGTAATTATGTATTATGTAATAAGTGTATTTTATAGTTCATTCGACACGTGGCTGTTTTCTTAAATTGCAGTCATTGATTGTTCTTTTTATTACCTTTAATTGACCCATAATTTGTCCAATGATTCCGTCATATGAACATGCAAATCAACATTATTTAGAATACTAAGAACCTGCCCTAATTAAGTTACAATTACCGGACAATTATATCATTGTTAATTTATTATGAGTAACGAATGCAAAATAACCATGTAAATTACGAATGTATTCAAATGGTTTTATAACAATGCCGTTTACCTAAGAACTACTTAAAATACTTTATTAGCAGTAATTTTACAAAAAAATATAACTTTAATTCACAATAAATGTCGAAAGTTGGTTTTAAGAAACAAATACCACAACACAAAGTAATATTAATACAATATTTAATTGTGAAATTTACTTATACAATTCATTCAGAGGTAGACAAGTATTTTTTTTAAACTAACAAATAATTTTGAACCTCGACAACATTTCTATTATTCCTAAATTTTTGTTAAAAACTTGGAAGTAGGTATATGAAAATTTTACCTATTGTACTCTTTTTATAGGCAAATCTCATGGTGGCTAAAAAAATTGACGATCATTTCATCTAAAGCTTATTTTACATCATTTATGTTCGTTACCAGGGGAAGCGGCTAACCGGGCCATCAACGAGAACCGGGAAGAGTTCCTGCAAGCCACGAAGCCTTACGTTGAGAAGACTGTGGCTAAGATCCTCCTCGACTCAGCCAACAAGATCGCCAACGACATACCCCTCGACAAACTGCTGCCAAAGCCATAACAACCTTAATGACTAAACAACAAAGAACGCTACAGATACTTCAGTAAAGTTCATTTTCCTTTGAAGGCCTACAAATTGTTAAAAGACGGAACTCATGCGGGTTCGTAGAAAATCTAATCCTAAGTGGTTTAGCTGCACGACTTTTATTTTTGTTATATGTATTCAAATAACAGGTGATTTAAGTTCAAAATTCAACGACAAAGACTATCTTCGAATGTCCTTTTT
The DNA here is from genome assembly GCA_916618145.1 of Emmelina monodactyla. Lineage (NCBI taxonomy): Eukaryota > Metazoa > Arthropoda > Insecta > Lepidoptera > Pterophoridae > Emmelina > Emmelina monodactyla. The sequence continues at coordinate 3,179,559 of OU745304.1, read as the reverse complement.
GTAATAGGCTCTCAAAGTCATCAAGCAATAAGTAGCGTTACCTGCCTGTAAAAAGAATTTGCATCATAGTTTCTTCGTATATAAACATTTTGTAAGTAGATATATATTTTTGAGATGGCACGAATAAACTATTTACTTTTTGGTATTTCACTGTATCACACTGCATGTATATAAATAGTATTAGAGAATTAAGTACATTAAAATAAAATGTAAGAAAGAAAAAAAAGCGTTTGTTTTCAAAGTCCGATTTATTAATTTGGATATAAACCCTTAAGAATTTAAAAATAAACTTTAAATCTTTTAGATAATGTTATATTTTAACGTTTTTTTAACGACGTAGAGACATTAAAAAAAGTTTTGGGACTGTTTAATAAGAAACGGAACTTTTAATGAAACATTTGTAATTTTTTTTTACTGGAATAACTTTATAGACAAATGTATTTTTCCATATAAAATTGTAGAAAATGCCTTTAAGAATAATCATTAACATTGATATAACACCAGCGCGTTCCTGTAAACTTCTGCACATCGTATATCCAAGTTCCCACTCAAGAGCTTTTAATATTTTTTTAAGTAACTAGCTTTCCGCCCTGCGGTTTCACCCGCAACAAAATATTTTTTCCCGTGGCAATTTCTTACGGAACCCTATTTTTTTCCAAAGTAAAATATATCCTATGTTACACGTGGATAATGTAGCTTTCAAATGGTGAAAGAATTTTTCAAATCGGTCCAGTAGTTTTTGAGCCTATTCGACACAACCAAACAAAGTTTTCCTCTTTATAATACATATTAGTATAGAAGTATAGATAAGGGGAACAATATGTTTTGGTTTTTGTAGACAAAATAAAATTCAAATATGCGATTTAGTTTATTCATTAGGTTATTCACACATCTCATTACAAAAAATTGCAAGAATAAATAAAATTAAGGCGAGTATAATGAACATTAAAAATAATAGTTTGTAACATTGACGTTCATTAAGTATACAGCGTGTAAGAAGACCATGTCCGAAGCCAGAAACCATGTATTATTGAACCTAAACACTAACTAAAGCCACCATCAAAATGCCCCAGAACCTCAATTTAAAAAAAAATAAAACATACATTAAAGCAATGTATATCAGCGGGAGCAACGACCTTTCACGCGAGAACAGCTGATCGCTGTTTGTTTGTTTAGCGCCCCCCCCCCCTCCCCGCGCCCGCCCCGTGCGCCCCCCGCGCCCCTCGTGACATCAGCGTAACATGAAGCATACATTTTAAAACTGTGTTTACGTTAATTGAGTGATTTTAAGATATCGGCTAATCCTACCTACCTACCAATACGCCGATGGCAATTGTTTGCAACTATCTTCCTAGCAGATATCCTAGTACCGGTTGGTATATCAAATTTCTATTTAAGACAGAGATGCTGAAAAGGCATTATCAATTTATCACAGGATATGAAAATCTAGCGTGTGATTCAGTGCGCGCGCACCTACTAGTACCCAGGCGGCGACGTGGTTGTCATAGCACCCTCACCCGCGCCGCAATCCAGCCCCCTCAAATGACTGGCGAGTGACAGCTAGTCTCTTAGGCCTGCATTTATAAATCACTCTCAACGCTAATATCGAACTCGAGCTTAATCATTGAGGTGACACAAATTTCATCAAGGGCCTTAGTGTAGTCGTATTAATAATCACTTTTTTACACATGTTTACACGTACCTTTATTGAGCGAACAGCTATTCTAATAAAGCCACCAAATAGCCTCACATTGTAGCACAAATAAAGTTCCTTTTTTAATAAAAAATATTCACACCTTTTTATTAAACTGCCGTCTCCGTTACGGTATTTAGTAGAGTTGATTTATTAATTAGACTTATTTAATTCTAAACTGAGGCAGATTTATGTTCGTATGACACGCTTCTTAACTTTTTTTCCTTATTAACAAAAATACTTATTCCCGCACATACACTAAACACACCAGTGAAGTAAAGACGCTCACCGTTGAATTTCACTATTGACTGACACGACATGACTAATTAATTAAACTAGCTACGAATTTCACAAAAAACAACAATAATGATCACGCGCCGAATTAAACTAAAGCTAAAGAAAGAGAGACTAGACAGCCCGGCGCCTGCGAGGCAGTGTTACCAACTCTCAAAAACGTTTGTCCCTAATGCTTAAGACAAAATCCCACAAACATTTTTTTTTATTCATACCATTAAAATTTAAACATGTAACGAAAGTTAACACGATTTATTTTTTACTATTTTGATTGAATTTAACAAAAAATTGTTTTATTTTATTTTTAATTAACTTAATACCTTGGTCACGGACACAGGTGCACTGAAATGTTTGTTTACAAGGAGTAATAAGTTTGTTTTTTTTCGGCTGTTTTTTTTAAACACTTACAATACCCCTAAAAGAATTAAGCCCTGAAAACCCACCATTGCCGTTTTACTCCTTACATTTAGGGGAAAATTTTTATGTTGGTAACCTTGCCGCGGTAGAGCGGCGCGTGTGGGGATAAGGGCGCGTCCGCACCGATGTTTTTCACAACGAGGTTTTTTTTTCGCTATTCTGAGACACATGTAATGTTATGCATGTATCCGCACAGGCGTTAAAAAACGCACGCGGGTAAAAAAACTGTTGCAACTACAATTTGAGCGCAATGCGATGTAATTTTTTCTGCGAATGTTTTGTGTAGTATCAAAGTATAAAGTATCTTTTGATAGTCTATTAAGTCGCTTTAGTATTAGATAAACAAACCTTTTAGTTCGGTGGTCCATTTCAGTCGTGCCTCTCACCAGAGACATGTAATATCAGATAAAAATCGTAGGAATATTATCCGCGGTACGTACTAGGTGTAATTCGGAATCTTAAACGCGTGAACAAAACCTCGCGGTGAAAAATCTCGGTGCGGACGCACCCTAAGACAGTGCACCGATAAAGACGCCGCCGTCGTCGTACAATGACAAACCGATCTAGACTCTATTTCGTCGGGATAGGGTTGAATTTACAGTTTGTAGTAATTTCCTTTGAAGGAAGCGACATTGCGACAAAATAAAAACATCTTCCGACATCAAAGGCGCCGCCATCGTCGAAAACGACAAACAGATTTAGACTTTATTTGTTAGGAATAGGGTCGTATTAACAAACAATTTGCAGTATTCTTAAAACACAGTTAGAGATGCATTCATAAAGGTAGGTGTGGTATCGATATGTTTTTTTCCGGCAGAAGGCAAATTTTACGTAATTTTAGAAACAAAGAAATACACATGAAGAAGAAAAGCACTAAGTATACCAATTAAATCTAAGTGTCAAAAGTCACGTGAGCACAGCTCAATACGAGAGAGTTTTACAAGGTTGTTTAACACCCCAGATAAAATTAAACCCATAAAATTTACTAATAAAACAATTAATTGTTTGAGGTAAATACCACAAAAACACAGAAACCTCTCATTGTAAACTATCTAATCTTAACTTGCGCTGAATCCAGAAACAAGGTAGGTAGATACTGTCCTCTGTTTTGATTAGCTTTGCTAGTAAATGTTTTGATACTAATTGAATAAATATCATTTTTTATTGTTATCGACAAATTTTTATCGACTACCTACCCATAATTAAATCAATCAATTCGATGATTTTGAGGCAGCGCGGCGGCTTGCTTTGATCTAGACACCGACCACAGGTGCGAAAATCTTTCATTTAGTTCTTTTTGGTACGTTACGCGGCACACTTGACTTGCCTGGTTTTAGTTACCTACGTCTTACTTTTTAGTTTAAGTGATAAAGTGAAGTTTAAGTTGTGTTTAATATCATAGTTAGAACCTACCTGTTTGATACATTTAGGAAATAGTGTTCAATCAATGAGAGTGTGGAAGTGCAGTTGATGTGTGACCGATTCTCGTCTTTAATGATATTCCTACCTCATGTGGGTAGTGTGTAGAGACTCCGATTCTGCTGGCTTAAATACTTCGTATTGACTGTCAACATAAGTAGGTATGTACCTAAAACCTTTATAAACTATTGATTGGATTGAAATAACCTACCTAGAAAATTAAATAGTATTGGTTTAAGTGAGGTTATGATTAATTATGAATCTACTAGTGCGTCCTGACTTTTTAAGGTAGTTTCCTAATAGTTTTGTTAGTTTAGGTAGGTAGCTAATTATGTTAATAGTTTAAGAAGGAATTTTACGTCGCTAGTAATCTATTTTTTAGAAAATACTGGATGTATCTACTTACTTACAAGAGCAGTATACTAATAGATTGTATGTTGGCAGGTTATTAGGTACCTTATTGCCTGGTACTTAGTTTCAAAACTGTAAACTTATGTAATCGGAAGCTATGCTTTACAACAAAACGTCGTAATTCTTTAAGTTGTAGGTAGGGTTTGCAACTAATCAAGCAAAGGCCTAATTGATAGTGGAAGAAGAAGGGTGGATGAAATTTAAGCAGTTAAGTTACCTACCTATGGTCAAATAATTTTGTGAGTTATAAAGCTGTTGCCTGTAGGTATTTTAGCTATGAAGTTTTACTTTCAATTGTTGCTGTGTCAATCTCAGAACAAATAGACATAAGAAAGAAAGGTCTGTAGAAAATTTAATATGCGTATCTGAGTCCTTTACTGTGGCAAGTGGCATTTTATTTTTATTTTGGTAAAATTTATAATTTTTATCATGGCTATTGTAAGAAAAAAATGTTTAACGTAGGATAATTGGCTGGCGGACTAGGTAGGTTGGAAATAACGGCGGGCGGACGCGAGTTCGGTTTTGGCGGGAAATCGCTCGGCGCTTGTTGCCACCCGCGGCCGCTTGTTGTCACCCGCCCCGCCCCGCTCAGCGTCTCGTCTCGCCGCTCGAGGTCATTTGCTTTTCCAATCAGCTGATTGCGGTGTTAGAATTAGATTGAAGTTTTAATAAAAATAATACCAAAACGTTATTTGATTTGAAATAATCACATAATTTGGTTGTTTACATGATTCTGAGTATGAATCAATAAAAAAAAAAATTGAAATATCATGTCCAAAATTGGTTTTTTTTTTGCTCTAGTCGTAACTGGTACCCCCTCAGCAATACCCAGTTTTCGTTTTCGGAAGCAGTTCTTTTACACCCAGTATGTTACATATCTATGATGAATAAAAGAATTTTGATTTTGATTTTGATTTTGAGTAACCTTGAGTAGGAACCTAATGGAAATATACTAGTCTAAAATATAGTTAGAATTGAGGAAATAAGACTCCTATATTACTTAAACTTAACTTGCTCGTGAATAACTTATTACATTTTTTTATGTTACACAAAAAAAGGTTTTTACAAATTTGTTTTATAAATAAAGAGGTAAAGATTGCGAGTGTGTTTATGTATGTTTGGAAAATAAAATCTAGATCTTCGGTAGACTATTTTCTTTCTTCAGCGGAAAGCTACGTTATCAGGGAGTGCCCCTCTCTTAACTATCACTTGCCTCGCGCTCACTCCTGCAACTTACTATGTTTGGTATTGTTCTTTTTTGGATAACATGATAAACCTTCAACCTTTATTAATAAACTTTAAATCTTACAGATAATGTTAAATATAATGTATTTTTTAAATAATATAAAGTTACACACGAAGTTTACACGAAAAACCCTACTAATATTATAAATGCGAACGTAACTCTGTCTGTCTGTCTGTTACGTATTCAAGCCTAGACCACTGAACCGATTTTAATGAAATTTGGTATGAAGAAAGAACTGAACTTGGGAAAGGACATAGGGTACATTTTACCGCTGGAAAACTTCTCATTTACACGGGAAACCGACTTCCACGCGAACGAAGTCGCGGGCGGCCGCTAGTTAAAAATAATAATAACCTAATGGAAATATACCTATCTAAATATAGTTGCTATTGACGTAATTAGAATCGTTTATTACGGAAATTTTACATACTCGTGGATAATTAATTATATTTTTTTAAATAAATGTTATAAAGTAAAACCTTTTTACAAATTTGCTTTATATTCATACTAATTATAATAAAAAGGTAACATTTGTTAGTATGTATTTGTATGTTTTGAAAAAGTTCTAGAACTTCAGTAGATTCTTGTCTTTCTTCAGCGGAAAGCTACGGATATAGGAAGTTCTTTTCCCTCCACTGTCACTTGCCTCGCGCTCACTGCTACAACTACCCTACATACATGTAGCTATTGCAACCGTCAAAATGGCCTGGCTGAAGAGATATCATCATCCTATAGTAACGTTAGTAATATAAATGGATATCAGGTTTTATTCTTTAATACATTAAGGATATCTGGCTAGGGTTGCCATGATGCAAAGTGTCTGGAAATGAATGACATCATTGTGATCAATATTTTAAAGTTATTATAAAAAAACACATTTATATTAGACGAATGTACTTATCTTTCGGGCCGTTTATCTGCCAAAGGCACAATGACACAAACTTCATAATGGGCCATCGTTGCTAGGAGTATATACTCCTAACTCATACCAAACAATCAAAAAACAAATCGAAATATTTCTATAACTTCCTAATAGCGACTGAAAGATGATAAACACTTTAAGCGGAGTCTGCAAGGTTATTGCTGTATTGAATTTGGCTTTAAACTAATACTAAGAATATACCGCTAGACCTTTTTAGTATACATAATAATCTTATTTAGATTAAGTCACAAAAATATCTAAAATGAAGTTCTTAAGAACTCGGATCTATTTGTATTCTATTTTTATAATGAGAGTTTCTCATCGGATTCTTTAGCTGAATTTTAAAATGAAAAGCCCTTGATAAAAAAAGATAGATGTTCTCACTAGTATAAACAAAAGTTGCGGTAAAACAAACCTTAACAATCTTGGAATTCCAGAGTTGTAATATAGTTAAATGTTGCCAATTAAAACTAATGTAATTAGTCGTTTTTCCTGTATGACCATATATGACCAACCACGGGGTTAGCAGAGGTTATTATAAATATTTTTTTCTAGCTTTGTTTTAATAGGTAAATATTGTATGTAGTCTTTGAAACACAAAAATCTGTTTTAAATAAATTATTCAGAGAACTTGAAAAAAGTGGCTTCACCTTAATTCATATGGGACTACACATTTTGTGTAACGCATCAAGATCGCTTCATACTAAACCATTGCGTAAAGGGTCATTGGTGTTGAGATCTTATTTCTGTGCCAATAATTTGCGTACACATCTTCTGGATTCTTTGCGTTACAACCACACAATATTATAGTTCGTATTGTAAACGGGAGAGAGGTGATAATAGCTTGGCAAGAGCGTTGTTGGTCACCTTGACCGCAGTTGCCTCATCGCAGCCGTTCGCTGGTGATCGACGTCCGTAGGAAACGGAACACCAACTTTCAAGGGCTCCGTTCCTCAACATGTAAACAGTTTATGCAAAAAACGCAGTCGGTGCACGTGCATCTGTTGGGAAAGCGGACGACTGTTGAAACGGTAATTTGGAGCGAATCTGCGGCCTATAGGTTTTTTTACACGTGCCGAAACTACAATACTTATTGTTAATATTGTAGCATGATGGGGCAAAAATGACTTAACTTATATGCAATTAAACTTATAAATTGTTATTAATACCTAGTTGTTTTCTATTCTGAACAACTTTTTGCATATGTTTTTTGAGAAAGGCGTGCGGAAATTTTATATGAAATAAAATTTGCAAAAGAGAGACTTTAATAATTGTGATTGATTTCCATTAACATAAAAAAACCGTTTCATTAATTCTAACAGGGTATTTTTCTTTGCGAACCTTTAAAAATAGTCCACAATGAAACTGTTAATTGGTTTTAGTTAGATATTTTAAATTTTTATTTTTTATGTTTAAAAATCGAACCTAGTAATAGATTGTGTTTTAATTTAATTTTTCTAATAAAGATTTTGATTTCATAGTAAAACTTGTCAATTATATACGTGTAGTTATTACTATTAGTACCGATTTAACTTACAAACTGTATCAGTTTACCGTATCGTATCTAGATAACAGCCAATTAACTATTACCTAGTAAGTTACGGATGCTTCGCAATTCACGTGCTCGGGAACTCTCGCTTCCTGCGGCTTCAGCTTCCGAAAGATTTTCCCTTAATGGCCGGAACCGCCACTGTCCGCCGTCCCTGTCTGTTTGTGTGGGGTAGAGTGGGACGGGTATAGTCGGCGGTCGGCGCGGTGGTGCGCGCGAGTGCGGCGGCGGCGGCTCGCAGGCGCAGTGCCGGCTGGAGCCCCGACCCGGCCACGCGACGCCTGCGCTCCCCGCGATGAACGCCATCACGCTGTGCCTACTGGCTCTGCGATACGTCGCGGCCGATATACGTAAGTACCTACAACTTACCATGCAAGTTCGATATACTAACGTTAGCAAAGTTAAGGCAATTGGGAACAGGCGTTAAAATTTTGAGGCTTTATTAAAATTGTTTCGTACCGGTTGTTATAAATAAAATGTATTTTAGTGTCGACGTATTTGTTAATATCTTACAGTAAAATCATATGAAACATCTCGGCAGCGTAATATTGCAACATGTTGTCTATTGCCGAAACGGCGTTAACTATTATTTGGCAACAAAACGTAACACTAGTGAGGTATGTGCATATTTGTTGCAAGTGCTTGATATTGGTTCTGTGTTCACGAGTGCAGTTACGTGTAGGTGACATAAGACAAGACCTGTTTGGGATCGGTACTGAGACCTATGGCCGATATCTAACTTAACGAGTAACCATTACTAATAGGCAAATTAGTTTATGACTTTCATTTGATTCTGAAGAAGGGCCGACCAGTGAAATTTGTCAAATTTGCGAGGCACGATTTTCATAGACTATTCTAAAAATAAGCGAATGTATAAATAGTTTAACCGTTGCAATACTAATTGAAGATTTAAGTTATATTATTGAATGCTTTTTTCTTTTATATGTTGCCCATAAAGAATAAATAAATTTAAAAGGTTTTTTTGGTTTTTTAAACAATTGCTTAATATGATCGCTTATCAAATGATGATGCCGAAAATCTTGCTACCAATTATTTCGCCGCTAGTGGCCGCCCGCGATTGCGTTTGCGTGGAAATCGGTTTCCCGTGGGAAGAAGAAGTTTTCCCGCGGTAAAAAGTACACTATGTGTTATTCCAATGTATACCTATATTACTGAAAAGTTTCATCCAAATCCGTCCAGTAGTTTTTACGTGAAAGAGTAATAAACATCCATCCATACATACTCACAAACTTTCACGTTTTTAATATAAGTAGGATTAAAATAACTCATTGTTCTAAATGTATCTTAATATTAAATCTGATAGAAAGATTCTCGATTACATGTCTGTGCTCTTAATTTATTAGAAATGAGTAAATAGTTTGAATGAGTCTTGCTGGATGATTTTGACTCTCAGATTTACAAAGTAAGAAAGAAATAACAAGTTCATGTATAGCTTTTTAACAGAAAAAACTTAAAATATTTGACGCACGCGGCGTTTAAATCTTGTCACCTAAAGATATAAGATTATTTGTTCTTATTTATTAAAAAGAAATATTTTCTTAGTTAACCTTTCTGATTTTTTTATTTCAGCTTCATACATAAAAGTATGCCAGAGAAATGACCCCAACGTCGACAAATGTATTATCAACTCGGTAAATGAACTCCGACCAAAAATGATAAAGGTAAGCATATCTAACTAAACACTATATCATAAAACGGGTGTAAAAAGTGCTTCCGAAAAGTCAAAATCAAATTCGAAAACTGGATATTTTTATTAATTTTTATAAGGATTATATTTTTACTTAATTATACACAGTTGCATGTTAATTATCAGATTTAGGGATTATTCTAAATCAAATTGTGTTTTAAATTTTATTTTATTGAGCAATGTAAATAATCGTTCTAGCTGATGGCAGCTGCGGTGTGAGCGATGACCACAAGCGGTGAATTTTGTTACTATTTACTATTTTCACTTTTACGTTGGTTATCTATTCATAGGTTTAACAATGTTTATTGTCTCTTAGAGCTCGGGATGGAAATTTTGATTCTATATCAAATTTCCGTTTCTGTGTCCTTATCTTCAGTTAGTTCTGCTCCATTATTTTTTCTAATATTAAGAAATTATTCTGTCTCCTTAACGTCATCTCGTTCTCTTGCCTCAACTTCAGTTTTTGTCACTTTCTTTTCCTCCTCATTATCTTTGACTTCTTCTTCTCCACCGCTTGTTTCTGTCTCTTGATCTGATTCTCCTTCTTCAGCTTGAGTTTGAGTAACTTCTGTTTCCTTTTCACTGTCTTTGGTTACTTCTTCCCCACCGCTTGTTTCTGTCACTTGATCTGATTCTCCTTCTTCAGCTTGCGTTTGAGTAACTTCTGTTTCCTTTTCACTGTCTTTGATTACTTCTTTTCCACCGCTTGTTTCTGTCTCTTGATCTGATTCTCCTTCTTCAGCTTGCGTTTGAGTAACTTCTGTTTCCTTTTCACTGTCTTTGGTTACTTCTTCTCCACCGCTTGTTTCTGTCTCTTGATCTGATTCTCCTTCTTCAGCTTGAGTTTGAGTAACTTCTGTTTCCTTTTCACTGTCTTTGGTTACTTCTTCTCCACCGCTTGTTTCTGTCTCTTGATCTGATTCTCCTTCTTCAGCTTGAGTTTGAGTAACTTCTGTTTCCTTTTCACTGTCTTTGGTTACTTCTTCTCCACCGCTTGTTTCTGTCTCTTGATCTGATTCTCCTTCTTCAGCTTGAGTTTGAGTAACTTCTGTTTCCTTTTCACTGTCTTTGGTTACTTCTTCTCCACCGCTTGTTTCTGTCTCTTGATCTGATTCTCCTTCTTCAGCTTGAGTTTGAGTAACTTCTGTTTCCTTTTCACTGTCTTTGGTGACTTCTTCTCCACCGCTTGTTTCTGTCACTTGATCTGATTCTCCTTCTTCAGCTTGAGTTTGAGTAACTTCTGTTTCCTTTTCACTGTCTTTGGTTACTTCTTCTCCACCGCTTGTTTCTGTCTCTTGATCTGATTCTCCTTCTTCAGCTTGTGTTTGAGTAACTTCTGTTTCCTTTTCACTGTCCTTGGTTTCTTCTTCTCCACCGCTTGTTTCTGTCTCTTGATCTGATTCTCCTTCTTCAGCTTGAGTTTGAGTAACTTCTGTTTCCTTTTCACTGTCTTTGGTTACTTCTTCTCCACCGCTTGTTTCTGTCTCTTGATCTGATTCTCCTTCTTCAGCTTGAGTTTGAGTAACTTCTGTTTCCTTTTCACTGTCTTTGGTGACTTCTTCTCCACCGCTTGTTTCTGTCACTTGATCTGATTCTCCTTCTTCAGCTTGAGTTTGAGTAACTTCTGTTTCCTTTTCACTGTCTTTGGTTACTTCTTCTCCACCGCTTGTTTCTGTCTCTTGATCTGATTCTCCTTCTTCAGCTTGAGTTTGAGTAACTTCTGTTTCCTTTTCACTGTCTTTGGTTACTTCTTCTCCACCGCTTGTTTCTGTCTCTTGATCTGATTCTCCTTCTTCAGCTTGAGTTTGAGTAACTTCTGTTTCCTTTTCACTGTCTTTGGTTACTTCTTCTCCACCGCTTGTTTCTGTCTCTTGATCTGATTCTCCTCCTTCAGCTTGAGTTTGAGTAACTTCTGATTCCTTTTCACTGTCTTTGGTTACTTCTTCTCCACCGCTTGTTTCTGTCACTTGAACGACTCCACGGTCTTTGTCCTTAGATTCAGTTTTAGAAGTATTTTTATTTTTGTTTGGAAATGATTTTGATCCGTTGCTAACAGTTTGGGGAGGTTTTTTACGATTATTTCTTAAGTCAACAAATATATTTACACACTTTCGGCAGTTTCTTGGTATAGGTATTCTTAATGAAGTACATATTCCAGTGGTTTTTTTGTTATTCCTGGAGTTTTGGGAATCAATGTAAATATTTGTCGGTCTAGTAGGTGAAAGTGTGATTAATTTGCAGTTATCGTTGTTTGTTTGGTATTCTCTATTGATTGTACTTATTTTCCGATTTCGAACGTAAGCATAAGGATAATTATTTCTCCTGATGCTGTATCTTGGAATTAAATAATTAATTGGTCTTTTCCTCGATATCACAATATTTGTTGAATAAGTAGTTTTACATTCTCCTATAAATACCTGAAATAAAAAATAATAATTCTGAAGTGTGTTATAAAATTTGTTTCTAAAATTTTTATTGATTTATTAAGCTTACCTCCGCGATAAAAGCGATCAAAATCAAACACAACACATTGCTGCAGTCCATTTTTGAACACTAAAACGAATAATACCTGTACTTCACTGTCATTTTATTGTATCCCATCATATAAGGCACGTACTAATTTGGCGATAAAAGAGTCAGGTGCGCGTGAGTCAGTGTCAGTTATCAAATTTAAAATTTTGAACCCACTTCCTTCCGGTGTATAAAATTTACGCTGTTTCATTGCATGTTGGTGGATAAATATAAGCATAACAATAATTATTTCGATTGTTAACATTCCGGTATTTTGTCCCGGATTCAGCTAATCAAGGTTAGTAATTGCCGGGATGAGCGCAACAGCGGTAACCTTCTGAATGGTAGGAAGTGAGACCGAGGCACCACCGAGTTGCACAACCTGGCAATCGACCAAACGCGTGGTTGACTTACCTATTCAAACAATAGGCATTAGTAGTTTGTCATAGTCATCGCATAAATCCTGAAGTGACCTGTTAAAGTCTGTTTGCTGCCGGTGATGCCTTTTTTCTAAAATCTTGCAAATGAAAAATTGTGGTACACAGGAAAAGCATAACGCAAACTTCAAGCAAAGGATCCTAGAGAACTGACAAAAACCGGAGCAAATTAACATTGTGAATTTGTGTGATTTCATTATCTGAACGTTTATTCCACCTTGTATCTGTTTGTAAATATTGTGGATTTAAAGTCGAATCTTGGCCGCAAGGAGGTATTAGGTTCCATGTTCTGGATTTATTAATACAGTGAATGGCGCACATTTTGATAGATAATTTAAGCTAGAGATCGTATGTCGGATATCCTTGAATATTGAGTTAGAGCACAGGCGCACGCGGCCTTTCGACTGTTGCCCAATATCCTTTAATTACCATTCGCCAATCAAATATACACTTTATATAGAGGTTTCCATTTATTGACAGTCTAACCTTCCGCTCGTAGCACTACTCGCATGAAAATAAAATCTAAATATAAGTATCCTTTGTAACATATAGATTCGTAGCTTTCCACTGGTGGAAGAGTTTTTAAAATCGGTTCAGTAGTTTTTGAGATTGCATACACTTTATACTAACTTGCAAACTTTACCTTTTTATAATATTACTATAAACTACAGCCATCCGAAACCCTTTTAGGAAAATAAAGTTAAATTACAAAAAAAATATAGTTTTTATTCAAACAGTTAAGACTTTATTAAACATTAAATGAATTCGTTTAGAACTGTAAATGTACCGGTAACAGTGAATATATTAGTGAAACACAGATGCATTAGAGATGCCACCGAAAAATGTTTGCATTGTAAGCAGGTCATTGTCAGGTGATTTCTCAATAATGCACTTTATATGAGTAAACGCTGAATGGCCTCGTTTTGCAATTCATTAATCTCAAATATTATTATAAAGGTATGTTTTTTACAATTTGCAATAACAGTAATTAAAAAAATCATCTAATTAGTTAAAATTAAACTTGTCAAATCTTTAAACTATTGATAACACACCTAGTATGTGACCCCAAATTATTAGCATTGAAGGCTTTTTCAACAAAAAACATTTATTTAGATAACTATGATTTACTTTTTCTACCGTATAAACAATGGGTTCGGAAATGATAAATGAACATTGTTTTGTGCCATTTGAATTGATTGCAGCCTTAAAACTAAAGTTTTGTTATATAGTGTTGGCACTTAACATTTATCAGTTAATGTTTTTAATTCAAAAAAAGAAACAAAAAATCTAAGTTTATTATTTTATTTTGAATTACAATCGAAAAATCCTCTGTTAACTAGTGACGAACCTTGTTACACCTAGACTCGAGTAAAACAAGCTTACCCTACACTTAACAGAGGTCATTCATGAGCCTTATCAGATACTAGTATAACTCCCGCAGCTTCGGCATGCGGCAACAGATTTTCGACTTTAAATACATAAAATTCCATATAAACTTAACCCTATTTTCCACTCTTAATCCCTAAGGTTAAATTTCTGAAAATCCTTCATTAGTGCTCACTTACATCATGGAAGGAATTCCTAATTTCTAGGTTCAGTAATTTCTGTAGATCATGATATTTAAGTCAATGACTTGGGTTTGCTTTTATTTATAGAAAACTTAATTGAATAATGGTCGTTGTATTTGCAGGGTATTCCAGAGTTGGAAGTGCCAGGCATCGAGCCTCTAAGCTTGGGGCAGATAGCGCTAGCGCGCGGGCCGCAGGGCGCCAAGCTCACCGCCGTCGTCAACGACGTCAAGGTGCGAGGGCCCAGCAACTTCATCATCGAGGAACTAAAGTTAGTAATCATCATAATCATAATCATCATTTATTCATAATTTAAAGATTACATGTCAAATAAGGGATATACAATTACAAGGTCAATAATAAGTCAATGAAAATAAAATAATAACAATGTCAAAGCAAATAAAAAAATAAAAAAAACGATAATAAGAATACGATGCAATTTCAAATAATATAATAAAAATATTTAATTAGGTCATAGGTTTTTATTCATAAAAATTATAAAAATCAATGTCAAATACAAATTTATGTCTTAAAACAGTTGCTCAATTACTAACAGACAAAAATTCATTGTAGCTGTAGAACGACTGTCCGAGAAGCCATGTTTCAAGCAAAAACTTAAAAGATTTTTCACTAGTGGCACTTTTGACATGTTGAGGAAGGAGATTGTACTTACTTAGTTATTTATATAAAGCTCTAATAGTAATAAGAGTATAGGCAAAGATTGAAAAAATGTGGAAGAAAGTTAAAGGTTTCTTAATGCGATCTTGAAGACAAACTCTAGTGTAGAGGTTGAGTAACGTTAAATTTAAGATAGATTATTGTGAATACAACGTGTTCTTGATGTTCTATTGGCTATGGAAAATATCACAATTCGTTGGCCCTACGTATGTTTTTACTTAACTTAATTAGGTGTCAAATATTAAAAAAATTAACTAGTTCTCGTCTTTTATGAATTTTAGTATTAATTCATTGTCTGTCTGATATAACATTCAAAGAAATCCGCGGTAAAAATCTTACTGTACTCCACAAATCTATATTAGTTTATCCTTCAAAATGAGGAAGATAGTACTTGACTATTATCATATGTAATAGGACCCGTGTCTTCCTAGTTCAGATACGATCTAGTTAAACTCTGCTGCTACTGCGCTAACGACATGACTTTTAAAAATTACTTCGTAATAGCAACTAGCGACATGTTATAACAATTTAGTTACACAAATTACCTTAACAGCGACATTATTCCAATTAACCTTATATTTAACACACGCCGGTTGTTATTATAAAGCACGTCAGCTCTTTGTTTGTCTAAAGGTTCTGGATTTTTCCAAACCGGTCACGTACCAGGCACAATCGGTATTTACATATAAAATTACTGATTAGGAGTTGGAACACATAATGATCGTATGGTAATACGTTTAGCGGCTATTTCGATGATGAACATGAATAATAACGATCGGCCTTTGTTCTGAAGTGTTATAGTTATCTAGAAGTGTCTCAGTACTCGTTGAAAACTTATTTTTGTAATGTTTTCTGAAAGCAAATGCAGGAGACACTAAATACTCAAATCGCTTTTGAAAAAGCTTGCAAATAAATCAAGAATTTTCTTATTTGGTCTAAACGTTTTTCAGTTAACTGGTAACATACAAAATCCGACCGATCCAAATAAAAACAGGCAGGTTTATAAAACGGGTATACCCAGTGCTAAGCTCGCACGTCACAGTCTGAAAGACCTGAGAGTCAACAACCTGTATGGGAGTCCCCAAATACTGTTAAGTCGTTAGTGACCCTCTCCCATTAAGTGGTCTAACAACTTTTTCGTTTATTCGCGTGATAAAAATACCTGTCGTATTTCTATTATTGCATTTATCTCGAATCTAAAAGCACAACAATCCTACTAATATTATAAACGTGAAAGTTTGTGAGTATGGATGTATGGATGTTTGTTACTCTTTCACGTAAAAACTACTGGATGGATTTTGATGAAACTTTACAGTAATATAGGTTATACATCAGACTAATATTAGGGTACATTTTACCGCGAGAAAACTTCTCATTCCCACGGGAAACCGACTTCCACGCGAACGGAGTCGCGGGCGGCCACTAGTAGGGATATATATTAAGAGATCTTTCTGCGTTTTTAGAACATGAAGTTAAACTGGATATCCGTTAAATTTCCAGGTCTGATCTGGATAAGAACCGGTTCGACTTCAAGCTGCTGCTGCCGAAGCTGGAGTTCTCCGGCAAGTACAAGATGGACATCCAGGTGCTGCTGCTGCGGCTGCAGGGCAGAGGGAACATCACTGGCACATTCAGTCAGTACCTTACATACTTACTTACTATATGTTCTATGGCTATAAGCTCTACTTTAACCTCTTAGAAGGAATGTATCGCAGTACCAATCACCCTGTATATTGCTATGTTCCTTTGCAAATCAGTAGGCAACTTAACTTTACTAGGGTTGGTAATCAGGCATAGTTTCTTTGCTAAAATGTCATCGTCTTGCGGATTCAAAAATCACAATCATTTTTTTGAGAAATAGCCTTCTATTTGATTTTCTTGTATGAAAATAAAGTAGTACATGTCACTTGCTGATAACGTAGCAAGAATCTAATGTACTGATGAAAGATTTTTTAAAGTCGGTTTAGTGGTTTAAATACCCACAAACATTAAATCTTAATATTCGTAAAATAATGTCCATAATAATTGATAATGCAACTTCCATACTTTTATTAAATCAATTAATCTCTTGTGTTAACTTAATAAGTTCTTAACCAAAATATTTATGTTTCCGCCATTATTTCTGAGTACGTTATAAAATCTGTTTGTCATTAAATATTTGCTTAAAATACGATTACGATATTACAAACCGCAAGCTAAAAAACAATATTGGTTTTAAAAAACTGTTCCAATTAAGGATTCGTCTGTCAGGTTCGCATAGAACTCAGCCTAATACGTTAGCAAAAACTTTGAACCACTTTTTACAAAAATGACACGAACAAAGAAAATGGACATTCAATCCAGTTAATGTTTATGTAGAGAATTAGTGCCTGCTAATATTTTTTGTAAATTATATAAGAAATATAAATAAAAAAAAACTGTATAACATTGATATTTACACCACCACACAAAATAGAGGTATAATCATTGTAAATAGATCCTCAATGATTTTCAAACTTATAATTTAAACAAATTATGGGCGAATATAGGCGACCACTTGTTTAAAGATAACCAAAATCCTTAATTTACGCATGCGTATTTCACACTATAATTTTTTAAACAAATATTGACCAACCATGACCAAAACTTTGAGTTAATTAAACATACATACTTATTTTAATAAGGCCAATGAAGTCTTAAATATATTTATACGGTCAAGAATATTAGTCTAACCTTGGCACGTGGATCCATATTATTATATTACCTACATAAGTATTCTCATAATGAAGTATTAACATGAAAACTTAATAAGGAAAACCATCAATAAGTTAATTATATGTTAGTATAACCGTAGGTACTTCTGGACTAATACTTATTTGAAAAACAACGAAGTAAAGTATGTGGAAACTGCCGCACTTGAATGGGGCATATTAGTAGTAAGGGGTCTTCTTTATTCGTTGTAATACAGCTCAATGTTAAATAGGAAGAAAAAAAGAAAATAGCGGTAAACAGGATAACATTTAACATTGAAAATTTAATTTTGAACGTTTTTTTTCTTTATTACATTATAAATTTGTAGGTTTCTAGTCTAACATATTTTTTACAAAACCAAACTGCATTCACAATATTAAGACATTTCTGTCAAACGTCGCTAGTAGAACGGGAAAATAAATAATTACAGAACATATGAACGCTCGTTGAAGTCTTTTGTATGGGGTTTTCTGCAAAATTGAATTGAAAATGAGTGGGTTTTTTACATTAAAATGTTAGAAAAATCTAACGTATATATCTGGCGTATAATATGCATTAAATTTGTTTTTACACACTTTTACATAACTGTAATTATGACGTAGGTAGGTAAGTCATATTACAGTAACTTTATTTTTTTTATTGACTTCATAATTTAAATTCACAATTATTATTTTTTCGACGGTATTTTTGAATAAAGGTTGTTTACCTTTTTATGTATAAGGCTGTTAGCAGTTTAACAATGTCTGTCTTAAATATTATTCAAAAGTATCAATAAAAAGTAAGATGCCTGGAGAGCTAACATTAGTTTAAGAGTTTTCTATATAATCAGGATATCACAAAAAAAAATTAAAATGAGAAAATAATTTTGATAAACATTTAAATTGCTAAACAATATAATAAGATAATTTAGGTCACTCAAATTTAAGTAAGTTGTAATTTAAGCGAGGCTAAATTTATTTCCAAGTTCATCCGCATTTCAGAATCTTGGGATCTATATCTAATACTAATGTCATAAAGAAGTAAAGTTTGTGGGTTCAGAAATAATCTATAGTACTATTAGGGTCAATTTATACTAGGCCAGAGTCGCAGCGCATCGAAGCGTCTATTCAAAACTGAACATAACAAATTCAACCTTAACCCCACAGCGTAACGCATGCATTGCTTCTGAGATTTTAAAAAGACGCGCGCATTCTTCGGAATTCGCCCGTCTGCGCGTGACCATGCGCGTGCGGCCTCGCTTTAGTTGTGAAGAATTTGACGCTTCGGTGCGCTTCGACTCTGCCCTAGTATAATTTGACCCTTAAATCGATTTAAAAAAAAAATACCAGTAAAAATATTTAGTAATATAATATTCATGTAACTTCTAAAAGGTCTTCTTCTATTTATATTTAGTAATCTTACATATCACAATTACAGAGGACTACGCCTGCAACGTGACGATGCGCGGGCACAAGGAAGAGCACGACGGCAAGGAGTACCTCAAGTTCGACCCCTTCCGCGTCAAGCTGCGCGTGGGCCAGTCCTCCATCTACCTGACGAACCTGTTCGACGGCGACCCCGTGCTGGGCCCGGCCACCAACCGCGTCATCAACGAGAACTCCAACGTCTTCCTCGAGGAGATCAGGCCAGTTCTGGAGAAGAGTTTGGGAGAACTGTTCACGGAGATGGCGAACAAGATCACGTCCACGTTCACGTATAAGGAGCTGTTCCCGTGATGTGGGGTTTGGTTATTTAATGTTAGGGTTAGGTGTGGATAGGTGTGTTGTTGGTTATGTATTTGGGAACTATAGCTGCAGACTTAAATCGAAGAAATACTTACAAAAATTTTATACCTATATTATGATGGGATGTTCTTTTTTACATTGGTAATAGTACTCCCTGAAAATAACAGATCCATATTCAGTTGTTAACTACACTGTTACTGATTTATTAATTGACGTCTTTCGAGTATGAGAATAACTAGATGACAATTTATGGTGTTTGCGGAGTTGTCTCTTAAGAAAATCACTTCGTTAATTATGTTGCAAGTTTAAAGGAAATTTGGGATTTCTCAATCCAGTGGCGATCAGTGTTTTTCTTACTAGACAGTTCTACAGGTACAAGATTAATACTTGCTTAATCAAATAGCTTCGGATTCCTATGTTTTCTTGGAAATGTCAAAAGGCTACATATTTTCTGAGCGAATTTTAAACTTATGGTATATTTTATGTTCTTATATAAAATAGGTATCAATAAAGTATCAAATAAGTTTAAATAAATAGAAAAGCACCGAAATGAGAAGCTACCAAATACTTTATTATTTTGTAACTAAGTACAACGAATATTTGACCGAATATATACTAGCAATGTATTATACATGTAGATATTAAAGGTACGGTAATTTTACAGGATCCAATAAAATATTTTAACATAACACCACATTTTTATTTAGAAACGTCAAGATCTTTTACGTTTAATTCAGGCACTTAACTTATCAAATACCTGATTTTGTTTAATTGATAATATCATTCGTTTTCCTCAATGTTCATTGGGTTCTTATCCATAAATTACCTTAGAAAAAAAGTTTTGACGATGGCTGTATGCACTAATAGAAGCTGATATTGGAAGATTGCCTGTTTGCATAATGCTCAAGACTTACTTAACACCTTCAAAACTTATGATATACTAGTTTGTTTCATCACACGAGTAACGTAAGAAAAACTCTCAATAAAAGACATTGAATTGTTATTATAGATTAACTCCTTCGTGAATCTGATAGCCTAGTAGTTTTTTGTCGAGAAAATATAAATACCACTACAAAATTAGGTTAATCAAAATAATACTTGTTAAATATTAGAAAAAAGGCAAGTATTTTACTGCCTTAACATTCATTCATGGATTAAAATGAGAAAGGTTTATTTAGCTAATTACACTCCAATAGTAAATACGGTGGGTCTACCAGTCATATATTTGCGTGTCTGATAGCTTAACCGAGCGGTGGGACCACGAGTAATAGAAATTGCATCGCTAGACATACTGGTAGGTCAAATAGTAGGGACACGAGACATACACCTAAAAAGATTTTAAGAAAAAAATGTATTACAATGTTTTACATGTTCGTTTAACTAGCGCCATCTATTGATGATCAGCAGAACCTTTACAACATTATCTTGTACTTAATAGCTCTTCGAAATATTAGTTCCTCTGCTGATAAGTTCCTCGGCTTTATGTTGTATATCAAACATTTTTTATATTTATTTCCCATATTTTAGAATTGGTAGTTGCCACGTCTTTATAAATAACTTTTTTCCAGAAGATCCATGAAGTTACTGAAAGTTTCAGTTAATTAAACCATGGTCCTAAGGTTGCCCAAGTGGGAGAAGAAAGCTTTATTCATTTTTTTTACCATTTTACACTTGTACACAAAGAACAAATCCAGGAGATATTGACAATTACGACTTTAAAGGTATCTCAAATATTTTTACACCCATTTGGACTAACTTGCTAACTAACTTCGCAAGAACAACATGATGTCCTAAGTGTATTTTTCCATACCCTTACGTAAAAGTAAGGCACCACCGTGCGATTAAGTTGTGCGTTTACGCATGTAAACCGTACATATCAATTATTCAACCTATAATATTAAGATGGCACTTATGGAAAGGACTATAGGAAATCGGTAGCTAACGACATACTTCATGGTTTATTTCCGATATAAACGCCACTAGCTATTACCCACGAACTGTCCGTCCATGACACGAACATTAAGTAATCATTAGGTATTCAACCGTCTAGCTGTATTCTAAACTCGTATGCTAACAATGAATTGCTTACAACCTTACAACACTAGGATTTCTATGTAGCTTTTGCACACTTTTAAAAGTTATGTAGTTACTATTTTTTTATTAACACGCTTTTAATTGCTGTTCATCTTGCGAGAACTGTGAAGGTGTGATATTATCTTGAATAATGGCAGTTTTAGTTTACATGGTTACGATAGCAGAAGGTGCGAAAGATTAGATTAAGTTGGTGATAGCAAAATTTCGAAAAAATGTAATTTTGGACAATTAGCATTATTTTGGCTATAATGAAATGCTTAAAGAGTTTTTGGCTAATTGGTTTTATAAATTAAATAAATGAAAAATAAAATGAGTTTTTAAGAGAGAGAAATTACGGTTAAGGATTTTGTAAATGACAATAAGGTTTTGTGATGACCTAAGCATGAAGACTCAACTTCACAGACATTACAGGGAAGAGTTAGATTCGCTTTAGAATTATAAGAGCCAAGATGTTACCAAGGTTAGTTGCAAGTAGAATAATGCATCACTTATTATTTAGAACCTATACTCTAAACTACTTATAATACTTACTATTACTCTAAATATTGGACGGTGAGAATGTTTTTTGGTATTTCCTTACTCTTCTTCTTACAATTGATGGAAACTTTATGTATAACGATCAACGAATGTAATGGATTTAAAAAAACTTAATCTACTTTATCCATCTTGATAGTAATTGATCTGACGTTATAATTTCAACTGGATTGAGCTTCGATTTGGTTGTGAATAAAAATACTATAATTTATATCTGACGTTATTGTATAGAGATTAATGTAGATATTATTTGAAGCAAAACAACAAGGGTTTTTCTTCTGATATACTAATTACATACAATGCAAACCAACCAGGCTTTTAGACACTGATCTATAATCAATAAGCGTATTTTTTTGCAACAGGTAGGATATTAAAATAAAAAAAACCGAATGCTTTTAAGTACTAAAAGGTTTCGTTTACGTCATTGCACGTTGTTCGGGTACCTACTGCTACTATTTATAGATTTCCTTACAAGATAGGCATTTGTTTTGCGCATTGTTAAGATACAAAATAGGTTTTTGCTGCCCCCCAAAAGGTAACCTATTCTCAAGTCCAATTTATTCGAAGGCCCGTTGAGACAGCAGTGTGGCCTTCCCATGGCCTACCTAATCCCGAAACATTTTAATTAAGTGCCTACTACCTATTTTGACAATTGGACTGAATTCAATTAAACCTCTATGCTAAAAAGTAAGTAAGTATATTTAAAGATTTTCTTGTTAACAAGTTTATTAGAGGTCAATTTTATTTATTTTTATAACTAATTGCACAATTTTATAATTAAATACGTAGTCAACATCTTAAACTATTAACTATGTAAAACGATAAAAATCTATATTTTTGCAAGTCAGTCAGACTTAACAAAACATACTACACAAACCGATTAGTGGCTGATTGTTTAAATGGGAAAAACCATAAACACTTGTTAAGAAAAGGTAAACAATTATGTCGGGCGGTGGGTTAAAAAGCACAAAGTAATGAAATATTTATTAACTAAATTGAAGTACTCGAACAAGTATTTAATTGGTTTATTAGTTTTCCCCCCGTGGTGAAGCCCGCGGTTGTATGTGTTCTTCAATAGTATTGTAATAGCCTCATTTTTTTATTTATATAAACGCTATTCTAAAAAATGGCTTCGAACTAAGATTTCATAATAAGTTGGACGTCTGTCCTAATCTTTTCAATGATTTAGAGAACTTATCAACTGCAAGCACTAATGTAACTTACCACTTCTTTAGTTGGGCCCCGCAAGAAGTATAATTAACAATTTATTTAAATATCGAAATACCATTATAATCTTTATGCTGTAAATTCAGGGGCATAAATTGTTAAAGATGTATGTCAGAAATATTAATGATTGCCTGAGTGGTTATATTATTTTTATAAAAGTCACATATGCGGACATAGCTTTGCTACATTAATCGGTAATTTATTATAGATTTCCAGTCAAGTGGCTGCCTGATCGGATACATATAAGTTTTTATTTATTTTATTTATTTATTTATTTAAAACAAAAAAAGTGTATATTAACTTTTAACCTTTGTCCCCCAAAGCCGTTTTGGCTCTATCCTTGGTTTTAACTTAATACACTTAAACAGTTGGTAATGGACACTCTGAATTTATCCAATAAATAAAATATCGTAATATATAAAAACTAATAAAAATTAAATAATAAACGCTTTTTTTACAATGAGTGTTAAGTTATGATGATAACAAAAAACAAATTAACAAATCATTCCTGTTTATAATATAAGCTTCGATTTTGCAGTGACGTATAGGTATGCGCATAGATTTATTATGATCTTCGCTCTGGCCGAAAAAAATCTATGGGTATGCGGGTATGGAGGGGTAAATTAAATTCATTTAGGGCCGATTTTTCAATAGATAGTTAAAACGCCAGATATTGAACAGCCAAGATAACCCTCTGCTAGCTATCCTAATGATTTTTGTGCCTAGCTTCACATCGATTCAGCAAGAAAGAGACATTCTTATATATTTTACAGTTGTTAGGAAAGGACAGTTAACTTTCAACGCATTGACAGCGAGTGTACCAATTGACAAAAACTTTAGGTACGTATGACATCAAGATTTGCCGTTAACGATAATACATAGATTTACTTAAAATTAGATGGAGCCGAACAAAAAAAAATACAAGTTAAAATTACAAATACAATTAATTTAAAAAGCATCTGTCAACTTTGAAAAAACATGTCTATCATATTATATTGAGTGTTAGCAAATTTTTTTGATGTTTTTATAAAAAATCGATTTGGTATTTCATATATGCAGAGAAACTTGGAATTCCTGTATATCTTAATACTTAATTAGTATTTTAATATCATTCTCAAAAAATTTATATATTTTTGATAAGCGTATCTTTAGCAATGTGTTATTTGTGACACGCACACATCAAACGTATTACCCCATCTAGAAATGTATACCTACATCTATCTTGACAACAATAGCTTATTGCATAGATATTCGAAATTAAACCTCTTGTGATAGATATTTTTGTCCTGTTCTGATAACTATAAATTAATATCTTCAAATTTAGTATAATACCCATGTTTTTACAAAATATAAGCAAATCACTAATAAATTATCCTTTATTTACATACGCATGATGACAGAAACGTCAAATATGTGGTCAGATAAGTGCTTAACTGAGGCTAAAAGAGGCAGCTAAGTTTTTCAGTCAGTTATCGAATTTAACCTTCTGTTAGTGCTTATCTACTTGAAAAAATGGCAATCTTGCTATCCATAGAATAAGTCCTATTTGGAGGCTTAGCTTACTATTGAAAAATCGGCCTTTAGAAAATATTAAAAGAACCTATTAGTACAGTTTGTCCACATATGCTGAGGGAACAACTTCTTTGGCATATGTAAAACTTAAGAAGTACAAGAAGTACGTAGTTGTCTATAAGGAAATTCTGACTATTTTGATAATAAATTTAAACACCACTTAAAACTTCCCATTTTTGAAGGCGTAATAATTCGAACTAACTTTCCGATGTGTTGTTGTTCTGCCTTGTCTATCTAAGTAGCACACTTAGATTTTTATCACATATTTCCCGTAAATAAATATTAAGTACTAGTGGCCGCTCGCGACTCCGTTCGCGTAGAAGTCGGTTTCCCGAGGGAATGCCAAGTTTTCCCGCGGTAAAAAGTTCCCTTAATTCTTTCATACATATATTTTTGGCATCTAGAACCGTTTTAGTTGCCGTTACTACCGTTATTAGTGCGTTCAAACAAACAAACAAACTCTTCAGCTTTATAATATTAGTATAGATTAACTTATGTGATGAAGGCCTCAAAACTTACGTCAAGGAATTGTACTATTATTAACAAACATGTTCATTTGTAAACAACATAATTTATATTTATTGATATTATTGTACGACGTATGTATTACCTATTATTATTTATATGTGCTATTTACTAATAGGTTAACAGTCGGTGCCAAATCAACTAAATACTTATGTATTAACTAGTAAGACTTAATTTATTACATTGCTCTTTATTTATTACACTTAACATAGGTATCTTAATTTTTATAGTAGGCATTACATTAATTTGCTCATATCAATTTAAGTGATTAAGGGCCGATTTTTCAATAGTCAGTTAAGCCTTCAGATAGGACTTATTCTATGGATAGCAAGATTGTGAATTTTTCAATTAGCGGGTAAGCTCTAACAGAGGGTTAAACTCGATAACTGGCTGATAAACTTAGCTGCCTCTTTTTGCCTCAGTTTAGCAGTTATCTGACTGATTTTTTGACGTTTCTGTCTTCATGCGTATGTAAATATAGGATAATTTATTAGTGTTTTGCTTATTTTTTGTAAAACCATGGATATTTTACTTTATTTGAAGACAATAATGTATAGTTATCAAAACGGGAAAAAAATATATATCACAAGAGGTTTCATTTCGAATATCTGTGCAATAAGCTATTGTTGACATCACAGATGTATACATTTCTAGATGGAGTATTACGTTTGATGTATGCGTGTCATAAATAACACACTGCTAAAGATACGCTATATCAACGTCAAATAATCTGTTAGATAACTGCTTAACTGAGGCAAAAAGAGGCAGCTAAGTTTATCCGCCAGTTATCGAGTTTAACCTTCTGTTAGAGCTTATCCACTAATTGAAAAATTCACAATCTTGCTATCCATAGAATAAGTCCTATCTGAAGGCTTAACTGACTATTGAAAAATCGGCCCTTAGTATAGTATTTGTTTGTTTGACAAAAAAGTGCTGAGAGCTTTTTTCTCTCGGTCCACGTCTAGGTAAAGTCGAAGTTCGAAAGATTGTTGACGTTCATTAAGTATATGTAACATATCTATGATGAATAAAATATTGTTTAATTTAATTTTAAGATTCATGTTAGTTCATATATCCAAATTAAAAAAATTGTCCTGTTATTCCGAAGCTTTTTAAATCGATAGTGATATATTGTTGGCAGCAGTTCAACCGGGAAAAGTCAAGTGCGAAAAACTAGTGTTGAATGTGACGGTAAAAAACCGGCAGCCATCGGCAAGTTTGGGGAAAGCCAAAGTTTGTACATTGAGACTGAGATCCGCTTCAGTTTGCGAAACTTTTGTATATTTGTATGTATTTCATAAGGTGCAGAAACTTCATCAAAGCTAGTAAGAATATAAACAGAGATTTTGTAATACCTACCAGCAACATTAGAGTATAAAAAATTATTTAAAATCTTGGTCTATTTTTAGCTTTACTAATGTTCGATATAATATAAACGTGACTATAGCAAGGTAAACTTATGACCGCCTGAACCCAAAAACAATCAATCGGCCACTCCATTAGTTGCAGTTCAATTATAACGACTTATGAGTGTTTTGTTTAGTTTCTTACTGTCATTTTTTCAGTATAATTGCACAAGTGTGGTTCCGGCGCGGTGCAACTACAAATAAGTGATTTTGGGTGCGCGGACGCACATTCTCGCGGCGCCCCTCGATCCGGCCGCTTGTCACTAGTTTGTCTGTTAGTTTGTTAGTCTGTATACCGTGAAAATGAGAGTAGTGTTGGTATTTGTAGCCTGCCTTGCTATGGCGTACGGGAGAGTCACACGTGAGTATGCTGTTTTCGGCTTTTTAAGCGATTAATATTTTTATTATCAAGAAATAGAGTTAAATATATATTACTATCTCTTTATTGCGATAAAAGTTAAATTAGGTTTTTCACTCTGTAAAGCTTATGTGATAGGGTTCGTTATTATAAGAGGCATTTATTTATATTAAGTGGGTTAAAATACATTAATGAATAAAACCGTAACTTTAAAACCATAAAACATCCATAAAATTTGAACTGGATATTGATCGGTGAATGTCGTTAGATTAAACTCTCTAAGTACAATATAATTGCATAAATTAACGCTATAAAACCGTGTCTCACAGATTAATACAACTATTGTTGTTCACCTCAGCCTAGATATACTAATCTATGCATTACCTAAATACCTATTTGGTGAGATTTTTCTGAAGTTTTTTGTTCCTTTGTGATTTTTGTTTACTATGTTGCAAGTTTAACCTCTATATCGGTTTCTTTACGGTATTGCTCTATATTTTAAACCACTTTTGAAATATCTTTTTAGTCTGAAGCTTTTACCGTTTCCCTTGGAGTTGCTTAAGTTAGATTTTATGGTTTTTCTTAAATATTTATAATGTCTTCATGCGAAAATACTTCACTAAATGTACTTGGTTTCTAATGTTGTAATTTATTTACAAGATTGTTAATATGTACATCAAAAATCTATTTTCAATAATATTGAGAATCCATAAAATAAATTTGGGTATATCAAATTTATAAATGTAAATAATTTAGGTCGACGTAGTTATTCGGGTTCTTAAACCATCCTCCTATTTTTATATTTTTATTTTAAATTAACATTTTAAATACGTTTATTATGATAACTACTTCAGTTCAACTTTTGACCTAATAACAAACTAGAAACCCACTCTAGCTCCTATGCAAATGTTTAATTATTTATTTTTCCTTGTCTTATCTTTAAATAGTTTTATCTATTCTTATGATAGTTTAATTCTTATATTCATATTTAGGAGAGATAAAAAGAAATATCGAGTTGAACAGAGAGCATAACGTCGACCTTAGACATGAAACGCCGTTTAGGTGCATGAAAAAAGCAGTATAGGGAGATTTCTTTACTTCAATTTTAGAAGTAAACATAGTTTAAGGGTAGAAAAGGGCATTTTATCACTTTATTATTAGTTTATTTTCAACATGTTAATCACCCGGCTGTAGTTATCTCAGTTTAGTAACCAGTAATGCAAGACTAGTTAGCGTTACGACTTGTTACGTCGCAAGGTAAAAATTTACTCAGATATCAGTTATGCAATGCTGAATTACTGGGTTATTTAGGTTTGTTTACCTACAATTTTAGTTAGAGCACGATAGTTATGGAGCTGGTGGCAAAACTAGTGATATTAGGTTACACATTAGTGAATGTATAGCTGTGCTCAAGAGTCTTACTACAATTATGCGATCGCGTTTATCCGTTGGTCCGTAGTTTAGTAAGAACTGATTAAGAATCTTTCAGAAGTCTTTAACAAAGAAACTAGACAATATTTTTATTTTAAATTCTTTTAAGTTCTACATTTCTGTGCTCAATTATCTAATAGACAATTTTGCACCACTTTGTACTATTTGGGGCAGAACTAACAAAAATAGGACGGGCTTTTCGGCCGGGAATATTAAAATTTTTGGACTGAAATCGTAATTTGTCTATTCCATAAAATGTAATGACATAATGTACTCTAATCTAGCTCTCGGACTAACAAAGCCTCACCTCGCCGAGCGTGGTAATCGACCGATTAACGGTTTACTAAATTGAAACGACAGATTACAGCCATTAGCTTTATGGGTTTTTAAAAAGCATGTTCAAGGAAAAGATAGGTTAATACGTAGGATACCTATAGCAAAAAATACTTGCATCAAATAGAGGTCAATCTTTTGTATCCGGCTCGAAGGACTTGTTTAACTTTTAAATTATACGTAAGTAGGTACTTATTTACTATTAACTCATTATAACTCAATAACCTTCGTACAAATGGATTATTTTTACTTTATTTGTTTAAAATGATTGCACGATTTTAAGTAGTTGTACATACGTCATATGGAAAAAAAGGGGCTCTTTGATAAAAAATATATGTAAATCCAAAGTTTTATTTGATTATTGATGAAACTAAAGACTTCTGAGTTTAATATTGGCATAATTTTTGCTTATTAACGTTTAAACTAACTTATTATCTTTTTTATTTTGCTTAACCATAAAACTGAATCAAAGTTCAATTGATATATGCACTCAATTTTATTCTCGCAGAGCCACACCTATATGTACTCGAAGCTTATGTACGTAACCGAAATACTCAGGGTAATTAATTACTAGTTTTCCTTGTAATCTAAGTTAATCTTGTCACCAGGCAACGAATTGCCATTTTACTTCATTACATAGTATAAATCCAAGTCGCTAATTCTGTCTACTTGTATGTTTGGCTGATAATTCCTCCTAAACCAGTAGAGGGATTTTAATGCGGTTTACACCATCCTTTAGGTATTTTTTTCATTTAAATTTGTAAATAAAGAACAATCGGAAAAAGTTTTTTTAAGTTAGCTAAAATTCAACTTATCGGGAACAAGTCGCACCAAATTACACCATTGCGAAGCGTGGGCGGGTCGCTAGTCTTTATATAATCTCAAAAGTAATTGGCATAAACATACGATGTTTCTTATGTAACATTATTTGGGGTGTAATTCCAATTCAACGAAACCATTGTATCAAAATGTTACGCATGCGCACAGGACTCCGGATGAATAACAATGATTCAGATTCAATGAACACCTTTGTGAACTTGCCTACTGCAGTTGCATAAAATATATGTTTGGTAACACATTGTTATTAAGAAAGTATGTTAAAGTCGGTTATCTTAAGTAAGATTCTAAAATAAATATCTCTCGGTCTTAGTCTCGGTCGGGTGAAAACCGATTCGTTGGGTTTCTAAGTATTAGTCAATTTTACGCTTCGATACCGGTGGATTTAGTAGGTCTCCATTATGCAGTATTGATGATGAGCTTTGGCCCAGGAAGTTTCAAGTCTAGAGTGGTCCGCTTTCTCAAAGGGCAGCAACGTCAACACTGATGTGATAGTTGGTGTACATAGGCAGCGGTGATCACCTACCATCACTTGACCCACCTCCTTTAATATGAAAACCTTTAATATCTTATTCAATTTCAAGTTTTTATACTAAACACATTAACAAATACCTTCATCAAATTGTAATTAACTCCAATTCCACCATAATTCCAGCGGACGACTTCCCGACGTGCAAGCGCAGCGACCCCGAGATCGAGAAGTGCGTGCTGACCGCCATCGAGACCATGCGCCCGCGCTTCAAGCAGGGCATCCCCTCCCTCAACGTGCCCGCCCTGGACCCCTTCACCCTGCCCACGCTCAAACTGGACCGCACCATGGACAACCTGCGGCTGAAGGCAGTCATCAAGAACATCAAGGCTGTCGGCGGAGGCAACTTCAAAGTTGAGAAGCTCAAGTAAGTTGGTGGAAACTAATAAAGTACTAGTATTATAAACGCGAAAAGATGATCAGCAAAATGGATGAGCCGATTAATTAAAAGAATTTTGGAATAGTGTGACACCCTGAAAAGAAAATAAGCTACTTTTACTACGGTTATAACCCTTATCCTAGTGTGAAAATCACTTTTATCTTGTCTTCACCGAATTCAGGTAGGTTACTACCAACTAATATTGATATAAACTTAAGGAAATTAGTCATTTATTGCCCAAGACGTAAAGGAAATTGGTTTCTGTGATTGCGGTCAGAGATTGTATGTTTGTTCACTCATAAGTCATTTATTTTAAAATTGTCTTGATAATCAGTAAATTTTACTGATTCGGAAGTTTATTAAATCCCGCAGCAGCTAAAAACACTTAAGGAAGTTACAACAAAAACAATAATTCTAATCAATCAGAATGCTGTATGCGAAGTACAAAACAAAACATAACTATAAAACAAACTACATAACAACTATAATAGAAACATTTAAAAACTGATCACAATTGTTGTAGCATGTCAACTTTTAGAATTTAAATGGTCCCATTATCTCGTGGAGAATAATATCTACGACATTTAAAAACTATGAGCAAGTTTCTTAAAGTTTTTTTTATGGAAATTTTACCTATGACATAATGTTTTTTTAAGAATATTTGGTTATTTATGATAATAGACTTTAGTGTTTTACCTATTATTAAAATAAAATTAGTCTATTTACGTAAATTCTGACGTAGGTGTTTTGTTAAATACCACGTGCCCATACATGAAATAAGTACTACGTCATATTTTCTATTGGCTTCCTTGATAGATAGGCCTTAAAACTTTCAAACAATTCGTCGTTCCCTTTTTTAAAAAATAAAATAAGCCAACTATACCATTATTTATCTCCAACACTACATACTCAACTCATAAAAATCTACAATTGATCCTCAGGATAAAGTTGAACAACAAATACGGCGCCGACATGAAACTGACGCTGCCCAAGATCGCGGTGTCCGGCGACTACGACGTGCGCGGCTCGCGGCTGCTGGCCATCGACATCAACGGCAAGGGACGCATGAAGAGCACCTTCTGTGAGTACCAGCTGTCTGTACTACCGTCATTAGGAATATAAATTACATAACATATATAACAAGGGACGCATGAAGAGCACCTTCTGTGAGTACCAGCCTGTACTACCCTCATTTGGAATAAAGATACATAACATATATAACAAGGGACGCATGAAGAGCACCTTCTGTGAGTACCAGCTGTCTGTACTACCCTCATTTGGAATAAAGATACATAACATATATAACCAGGGACGCATGAAGAGCACCTTCTGTGAGTATCAGCTGTCTGTACTACCCTCATTTGGAATAAAGATACATAACATATATAACAAGGGACGCATGAAGAGCACCTTCTGTGAGTACCAGCTGTCTGTACTACCCTCATTTGGAATAAAGATACATAACATATATAACCAGGGACGCATGAAGAGCACCTTCTGTGAGTACCAGCTGTCTGTACTACCCTCATTTGGAATATAAAATTAATAACATATATAACAAGGGACGCATGAAGAGCACCTTCTGTGAGTACCAACCTGCACTACCCTCATTTGCAATAAAAATACATAACATATATAACAAGGGACGCATAAAGAGCACCATCTGTGAGTACCAGCTGTCTGTACTACCCTCATTTGGAATATAAATGGGTATACATAACGTATATAACAAGGGACGCATAAAGAGCACCTTCTGTGAGTACCCGCATTTTTAGGACCAAAAGACACTTCTAACTGTCTTATAAAGGCTACTGTATCCGAATGTTGTCCGAATACGGAAATTTTGGCAACTATATAGTTACACTGACGAATTTTTGCTTCATATCTAATGGCCCTGATTCTCAAAACACTCTCTAAAACTACATTAAAAATATCGCTGTCACTTTCTCATTCTTCGTATTAGAAAAAGACAGGTACATTGGTCTCGCTAAATTTAGTCCACATCATTGTAAAATCCGCTGACGACTAGCCTAAAATTGCCTTCGCCGTGTCATATTGCACGTACATTTTAGTTTTACAGGACTAAAATGATTACCTGTCTCTGTCTTATACTATTGAACAGTAAGTGACAGCGATAGTTTTGGTTTAGTTTAGACAGTGTTTTCAGAATCGGGGCCAATATCTAACTTACCTAAATATTTTGCACCATAACTTTGTAAGATCTTGGCCTCATTGTGTAATCCCCTTTACGTTAGAAGAAAAACCGCGAGATGGTTTTATGTAGGTAAAGATAATTACATAAATTACTTTATTTTAGATATTCACAAAACGTAGTTACCATTACTCAGAAATAATTGACATAAATTTATTAAAATGTAGAATAAGTAAAATCTGTTGGAAAAATGTACCAGAAATTATACTGTAGTTATTTCTATATACCTATATTTTTTTAAGTAGGCCTTTGAAACTGTTTTTTGTAAAAAAATACGGATGTGCACACTTTTTTCAATGAAAAAAATGGAAGTTACGAAATATGAATTTTGTTATAA
The DNA here is from genome assembly GCA_916618145.1 of Emmelina monodactyla. Lineage (NCBI taxonomy): Eukaryota > Metazoa > Arthropoda > Insecta > Lepidoptera > Pterophoridae > Emmelina > Emmelina monodactyla. Next base: position 3,146,478 of record OU745304.1, on the reverse strand, counting down.
TCATTGTTACCGGTCAATGAATAAAAATAAACAGTGTTTACGTTTACACATTTAGATGTTGCCTAAGCTTCAGTATTATTTGCAACTCCTTCAATGAGTCAATAGTTTTTGAGGTTAAATTTGCATATAGTTTTTTTTATATTAAGAACTCTTTACTCCTTTAATAATAAAGTTCATATCCGGGGGCGAAACGTATCAAAACATGTTTTGCAAAAACAATCGCGTAGTTTTCCTTGACAAAAAAATATTATGGCGACTGGCTAAACCAGATTCACTTTTTTTGTACATAACGTTTCTTTAGTTTGTTTTTTGTTGTTATTTTCCATACACTCTTCACTTTATGAATTGATTTTCTAAGGAGGTTAGTTATAATAGTTCCCAAAAAAACGTTTCATGAATAATGAAATAGTCTATTGGAAAACAACATTGCTATAAAAATAAAAACGTTGTTCAAAAGATATGGGATAAGTTTGGTTTCAGTACTAAAATAATTTTAGCCTGGGGAAAATACTTATAAAACACTTCGGAGAAAAAAAAATTGTAATCCTGCAAGCTATTAATTAGTTGTCTATCTGTTCCTTTTGACCAGTGCATCGCTAGAACTTGGTGATTATATTCTCTCTCTAACCAAGTGTTTTAATTGTGTGACTTATGATATGTAGATCATAACAAATATTCAATTTTTGTTCTTAAAAAATGTATTATAATTCCACTTAGAGTGCGCGGCCCTACGTCTAACTTACTAAATTTACTCATCAATTTTCTTTTCTTTACTAAATTTACTCATCAATTTTTTTTCTTTACTAAATTTACTCATAAAAATTTTTTTCTTTACTAAATTTACTCATCAATTTTCGTTTTGTTTCGCAGCCGGCATCACAGTGGTGATAAAAGGCGTGGCGAACCCCGTGACCCGCGACGGCGTGGAGTACCTGCAGCTCGACAAGCTGACCGTGCGTACGCGCATCAACGACGGCCACGTCGAGCTCAACGACTCGGAGAGACCTGCGGCCGGTGTGTATCTAACATGTGATATACTTAGATAAGATGGGAATATAAATAATAACTTTAGGAATTCATAAATACTGATACTATACATCTTAGTGTCAGTAAAATATTATTTCATGATTATTTTTTGGTCAGATTTATTTAGAATACGAGCCTTACTTTTCGTATGAAAGCTATTTGAAAGAGTTACTTAATAGTTTTTGGTTAACACTTGCGTAACACTTGTCATAAGTTATAAAAAGTAGCTGAGTTTGATCTAGCTAGCAAGCTTGATCGCGTTTTTAGATCATTATAGAAATTATATACTACTAAAACCAATAAACTAAAACAAGTATTTTATTTACAGCGCAATCAGCGGCGTTCTTCTTCAACAGCAACCCCAAGGTTGTGCTGGACATCGTGAACCCCCTGGTGGAAGAGACCGGCGCCACCATCGCCAAAATGTACATCAACAAAATACTCGCCACCATACCTCTGAACGAACTGCTTGTAGACTGAACCAATACCACACCACTGCCTATAACATGACATTAAAAAAAAAACGATGGTACTGGCCAGTGACGATCAAAAGAGATTTTATTTATTGAGTACACATTACTAAAATAATGAATCATTGTACCTGCAGTGTAATTTAAGACAGTAAAATAAGTTATTTAAGATGTTATTTAAGTAAGAGCTTCGCTAAAAATGTGATTTAAATATATAAGAAATAAATGGCGATCATGACATAAATAAAACGTGTAATTACTTACAAACTAAATTAGTTTTATCTTTGGGATAAGATTGTTTATCTTCCATTGGTAACCAAAGATGAAAGCTGTGTAAAATATCTGCCATGATTATTTTTGTAAAATTCAAATGAAATTAAAAATTTAAAAATACCCCTGTAGTTATTTTATAACTGATTATCCTTTTACCGTGGACTCACTTACGTAAAAATTGGCCTCAATGAAATATACTTAAGTCACTCTCTGAAAACGTAGCTTTCCACTAATGATAAAGTAATTAAAATCGTTATACCTAATAGTAGTTACCCCAAACATCCAAGCACACAAAATGTCTTTACAACATTAGAGTTTATATAAAAATAGAATCCTGTCGTATTTTAGAATGGCCTTTTCTCTTCCGCCATTGTTTCCAGTAGGTATCATTAGAAATAAATATTTCCACCTGTTCCGTATGATGTACTCGCACAAATCTCGTATGTACATATTAATACAAGTAAATGTCCTTAGATCTTAGGCCGAGGTTGTATTAGTTCCACAAAAGGCATCAACAGACCAGTTTGTCCCTTTTATAAAACCCTCGATTCATCTTAATCGAGTTTAGACTAAGTTGAGTAATCCATTCATGCACTATGGCTGATAGTTTTAAATTGCTGTTGAAATTGCTGATGGTAGTCGTTTTGCTGAAGTGTTCCAATGCAAGGAAGGTAGGAGAGAGGAATGTCACCGTCGATGATGGAGAAAATAATGGTAAGTCAAGTAAAAGCGACTCACGAGTTTAATTTAATACGGTGACGTAGAAAGAAATATATAAAATGTCTGCCTGTTTCTCATACTTAAGCTTTGCTAGAATCCATTTTTGATGAAATTTAAATTTAACAAAAATAATAAAAAAGAGCCAAAATATAAATATCCATTTCATAGTAAAACGTTGTCGTATCAACATTCAAACGCAAACGCGAATGGCAACTAATCAAAGATGCTACGGCATTTTAAATAAATCATTTTTACATACAGCAACATAGACAACCAAACCAAAATATTCCTCAAAGCCTAAACCGGTTTCAGTACCCGACGCAATGTGCCACTACAGCGACCCGCGCGTCTCCGAGTGCATCCAGCGCGTGGCTGAGCAGGCGCGGCAGCTGCTAGCACTGGGCATACCCTCGTTCGGCATCCAACCCCTGGAGCCGCTGAAGGTGCCCAGCATCAGGCTGCGGCAGCACCACGTGCCAAACAGTGCCTTCAAATATGACGCCTGGTTCACCGATGTGGCGCTACGGGGACTGACTAACTACACGTTCAATAAGTTGGAGTAAGGACCACTTTTTTTTTAGATTTTAAACTTAAACTTATTTAGTAAACTCAACTTTTTTCTATTCCTAAATGTGTCAGGCATGAACTTAAAGCAGTAATTTAAAACCGAAGCATTGCAATAACATGACTACACTTTATAATTGATCACTCATAGGGTTGTTCAGAAGTTGCACATAACGCTAAGGCTCAATTGCAGGGAACGTTTTAACCTCGGGTTAGCTAACTTAGATTTAAATGGCGCCACCATCCATTGTAATAAGAAGTAGTTACAATCGATGGTGGCGCCATTTAAACCTGAGTTAGCTTACCCGAGGTTTAAACGTTCCCTGCAATTGGGCCTTAAACAGTTATTATTAAGCCTGCACGTGTCAGCGAAATATGAAATAGAAATATATTTTGTCTCAGTCCCACTTATAATGTCCGTCTGTTTGTTGCCAGCGTGTACCCCGAGCAGTTGAAGGTGTCGGCCAACGTCAGCCTGCCGCGGCTGGCCATGAGCGGCGAGTACGTCGTCATCGGACACTTCCAGATGCTGCCGGTCGAGTCCACCGGCAACATTGCCGCTAATTTTAGTATGTTAACGTTTTATTAGAATAATCTTTAAAATGTTATGAGAATGGCTAAGCGAAACCGTTAGTCCATAAAAATTAGAACTTAAGGTTCAAACACAGGGTTCAAATTGATATGTAAACTAATAATACTTTAAATACTACTAGTAGTAAAGTCTTATTGAGAATTTCTAAAGAATAAATCTGCCCCTTATTAATAAGAGAATATCCGCTTCGTCGCGTTTTTCTTTTAACTGCATTGTCTTTAAGTAACCGCTTATCGCTTAAAATCTTTTAATTCACATTCGTTGAATTCTATTTACAAACTTTATCGACCCAAGAATGATTCTATAAGAATGATTCATATTCTTTAACTATTAAGAACTTTGTTTTGCTATTCGCAGCGCAGTGCACATTCGCTCTAGAAGCCGTCGGCGCGCGCGTGCACAAGCGCATGGTGATCCGCGACGCGAGCGTCAAGCTGCGGTGCGCCGGAGTGCCGGACGCGGCGCTCAACGAGCCACACTCTACTACGGGGGAAATGGGTATGTTCATTCAATTTCAATATTCAACTTTTTCATAAGATATTAAGTTATATACAAGGGTAGGCTGTAAAAAGTCTATGTAATTTTATATTTTTTATTGTTAATTGCGTTCCATATCACCTAACTGATACTTGTCGCAAAATATTTGGTAGGTACATCCCAGTTCCTTAGTACGATTTACATCACATCACGATTTAATAGAGGTATTCGGATTCATCTGCGGCTTCCCGTGAATATACTTTCTACTTATATCTATTATAAATGTGAAAGTTTGTGAGTATGTGAGTATGTATGGATGTTTGTTACTCTTTCACGTAAAAACTATTGGACGTATTTGGATAAAACTTTGCAGTAATATAGGTTATTATACATCAGAATAACACATAGGGTACTTTTTACCGCGGGAAAACTTCTCATTCCCACGGGAAACCGACTTCCACGCGAACGGAGTCGCGGGCGGCCACTAGTTATGCTATATTTATGCCAAATTGTATGCAAGTTCGTCTTGCCGATTTAACTTTACTGAGCATTACACACATAAACTCACCTCATACTAACAGCCGTATTCCTTTCAACTATTTTCAACCTTCTACCTCCCTTCCAGAGTTAATAACCGACCACATAATCAAGATGCACGCCCGCGAGATCGCGGCCGAGGTGCAGCCCGCCGTCGAGACTGCGCTTGCGATGCTGCTAGAAGACGTCGCCAACAAGGTGCTACGTCACCTGCCGGCAGACTCGGTGTTCCCGAACAAATGAACCGTGGCCATGGAATGGGAAAACATCGACCTGCTGCTGATATTCGGAACTGTTGTCGGGATTAGCTGTATTCTCTTTAACATGTGAGCTTTGGGAGTTTTGGATTGCAATTATAAACCTATTTGGATATTTATAGGTTTATAGACAAGTCTCAAATACCTAAGCACAGATTGTTTGTTATTCTAATTATTATTATTTTTTATTTCGTTCTAAACAGCTTTAGTGATTACTAAGCTATGTAGAGCATTAACTTATATACATCAACTTTGAATAGGAAGTTAAATTAAAAGGTAAATAAAACAATAAACGATATACATGATGACAAGCAAAAAAATCCATATGTCCGTGAAATTACTTAAATTCTTAAAACGACCTTGACTTACACTCTACTGCGAAGCAGCATTATGCAATACACGAAATCAATGTATTATTGTTTAAAAATGTATGATATCAATTCGTTAAATTATTTATTTTACCTACTAAGTTAATAAAAAGAGTTAAATATTGCCAGCGTTGTTTATTTTCAAGTTATTTTGCTTATGTAATAGGAACCAGTAATTATTTTACATAACAGGATGTCATGATTTAAAACATTGCATTACAGTGTTGAAACAACTTTCAATTCTAAAAGGTATGTATATTTTACTGTTTTAGTTTTGAGATATTTAAGTACCTAGTAGTGCAACTACATATTTAAAAAATGAAAATACCTACATTCAAACATCAATTTCTTTCGGTTGCAATACAGCACTACCTACTCAATTGACTTTAGTTAAAAGTATAATATACCTACAATTCTAAGGACCTAATAGTGAAGTTGTACCTACTTTCAATCACCTATTTATTTCGGTAGCAATGCCGCAATACTAAACTTCCTAGTTTTAAAGTGTGAGATATATTCTAAAGACCTATTAGTGAAATTACCTACTTTACATATTTACATTAAAACATTTGTTTAGGTAGCAATACTATATCCTACTCGTATAACTTTAGTTTATAGGTGTAGCTGCAAACCTCCCATGCAGCGTGTTTGGTGTGGTGTCCCGGTTGCCTCATCAGAAAGTGTGCCAGCGGGCCGCGCCAACGCAGAAGCGTTACGTCACCGGCCACCGGTCGCCGGCGCCGGAGTCGACTGCGAAGTAACCTGGTGTATGCAAGCGGAGACTTTTTTTATAATAATGAAATCTCGAGATAAACAAAATAGTATCCGATTTTTTTTTGTTTTACTGAGTGATGTTCAGCATGCCGATTTAATTTCAAAAAGGGCTAATTTTAGTAAGGATTTGGTAAGCAATAGAAATGCTATAAACATAGTGTATATGCACTATGTTTATAGCATTTTCTCACGATGATAGCTAGATATATTTTTATTTATACAAAGTATAATTTGTAATCAATAAATAAAATTGCGGTAATAACTTTGTTATCTATAATTTCATCACACCTGATACAAATCAGGTGTTATCGAAGACCAACGTGCGATATGCGTCTACAGCCTTTTCTTAAAGACACGTAGCAATAAATATTTAAATTGCCATCTCTATTAATTAGTCTTTTATATATTTTCTTCCTAGACAGTTGTAGTGAGAAAAAATGTGGACTTCAATAAGTATCTTTACCGTTTTGGTGGTTTCAGTTTCGGCTGCTAACAAACCTTTTATTAATTGTACGTTTGAATAATATTATTTATGATTAACTAAATACAAGCTCTATAATTTTATATAATATTGTTTTTTTTGGCAGTTGGAGGATTTGTTTGTCCACGAGAGGAAAAAGCGTTAGGACGATGTATAAAGGACGCGTTGAACTCTTATATACCGAAGCTTGGTGCAGGTATGTTATCGTTTTTTTAGTAAAACTTATAACTAGTGGCAAACAGTTTACAACGACTTAAGTTGCTCTTAATTTGATTATGATGCTGTTTTAGAATTCTGTGTAAGAAACCCTTATCGGATCATGCCTATTTCCGTCTACCTTTTTATTTGTAACTGTATTTTTTTGTTGTTAAAAACTAGCTTTATTTAATTATGCAAAATATGTTTCTTTATAACAATAAATATGATGGTTTAAGAATTTACAAAACTAGGAGTTAACGAGCTATAAAATTCAATATCGGTGTACAGATCAGAGAGTCAAAACTCAAAAAAAAATCAAAAATCAAAATCGTCAATGTTACAAACTTCGACTTTACCTAAACGTTGACCGAGAGAAAAAGACGGCTGAATGCAAATAAAGGAACTCTGACTTTTTTAAATCAATGTTATGTCTCCAGCTAAAGCGCAAATAAAGGCCCTTTGACTTTTCATATCAATGTTATGTCAGCCTAATGCATGCGACGTATGCGCAGGTATCCCGGAGTTCGCCGTGCCGCCGTGCGAGCCGCTGCTGGTGCCGGCCATCACCATCCAGCAGTCGTCGGGCGCGCTCGCCGTCACCTCCGCCTACACCGACGTCACCGTGCGCGGACCTTCCACCATGAAAGTACTGGACTTACAGTAAGTTGAGCCAGTATCACTACATCATGGACGCAACGTGGATACTGCCTTTGAATTGCTTTGGACGCTACGTGGATACTGCCATGGGATTGCTTTGGTCAGACCAGAGTTTATAGTCATGTGGGAGAGAGGCAGCGGCTTACCGGTCATAATAATACTTTTAATTCGTAAATTGAAAACATCGTTAAGGAGTATACCTTTCAGTTTATTATTAAACGGACTTTAACCTACATTAGATAAAGATGTTATGTCTTTGTCAATTTCAGAATAAAGCTTACGTAACTGACAGGAACAACCCATATTTTAGTTAATGTAGATTTAAAAGGCGTTTATGAGTAAGAAGGTTAGCTTTTAAGTTCTTTAATTACAGTATAATTAAAATATTCGTGTGAACTATCCTAAACCAACCAAAATCCTGTAACTGTAACTTGACAGTCAAGTTACAGTCAAGAAAAAAGTCTAGATTCTTATTGATATAATTTCATCATAGAGTCGACACAGCCAAGAAGACGATAGAAGCCAAGCTGTCCATCCCCGAGCTGCGGATGGATGGCAACTACCGGATGTCGGGGCAGCTGCTCATGCTGCCCGTGGAGGGAGACGGCGAGTTCACTGCTACCTACTGTGAGTACCTTCATCAATACTTCACTATATCTGGGCAGGAAGCTTATGTATGTGGAGGGAGACGGCGAGTTCACTGCTACCTACTGTGAGTACTGTACCTTCATCAATACTTCACTATATCTGTGAAAGAAGCTTATGTATGTGTAGGGAGACGGCGAGTTCACTGCCACCTACTGTGAGTACCTTCCTCAATACTTTACTATACTTATCTGTGAAGGAAGCTTATATACGTTATATAAGTAAGACGCTGGCATACAGTCAATTATTTATGAATTAAGATAAGAACTATTGACTAAATGTAAAATAAAATGTTACAAGTCCAACAAGGGTCACTTAATGGTAACTAACGCCCATAAACTCTCGCAGTTTTAATTCCTTGAATTCCTACTTCTCTTGAGGATATTAACACTCTTCTAAACCCTAGCTAACATCGCCGCGAACGTCAGCATAACGCTGGGTCGTCTGAAGCGCGAGGGGCGACAAGACGCGCTGTCGTGCGACTCCCTCGGCGTGAAGTTCTCCGTGGGACACGCCACCATGGACATGCGGAACCTGTTCGGAGGTGACAGCGATCTAGGTGAGAGAAGAGTCTGTTTTTTTTTTATTTTATAATATGGCAAAGCAAACAAACGAGCATGCGGGTCACCTGATGGTAAGTGATCACCGCCGCCCATGACTACCCGCAACACTGTGGGTGTTGGGGGTGTGTTGCTGAGCCTTTGAAGAAATTAGACACCGGATACCGCACTCACCGAACGACTTCGCAGGAACATCGTCCCTACTTCACGTCGGTTTTCTGTGCTCAGCCCAGTAATCGCTGCAGACAGAGCCTACAGCTAGACTCTACCGCTCTAAAAAAGTCTGTGCTAAATAAAGAAAAAGTTGAGAGGTGTCAAGGGACACCCGGATGGAACGAAGTTCTTTAGTAAATACAACTTCGTTCCAAAAAGGATGGTGGCAACTTAACGTAGAAATAAAAAGAAGTTAGCCCTGACAGCGCATTTCAAGTTGGTCATAAATGGTATACGCGGATTCAGTGGGACAAAGTAGGACGATTTTGGTGCATTTGGTTCTGCTAGCTAATTTAAACGATTACTTTTAATCAAATACCAAATGTAACTGGTCACTGTCAAAACCTATGAGAATGGTATATTTTTTCTTGAGCTACAGCATTTTTTTGTTTAGGTGGTGCCATGAACAAGTTCATCAACGAGAACTGGCAGCAGTTGGCTGAAGAGCTCCAGGCACCGCTGGAGGAGGCTCTGCAGGCTTTCCTGAAGCCGCTGGCAGACCACGCCTTCGCTACCCTCAATGCTGATGATATACTCACGTAGAGTACACATTAGTGTGTGAGATGCAACTGTGTGTGTATAGTAATATAGATTAACTTATTGGTAAAGTATAATGTGCATAGTGTGTACTGTAGGTACATTTATTTATATGTGTTTAAATTATATTAAATAAACTAAACATACTCCATGTTTGAATTTTTTCTTTTAAGCATTAAGAGTTCAGGGGTGAAAAAATAAAGCTGGGTGTTACAGTAAATATTACATTTAATAAGAATTACAGATAATTAAAACTTAATTTCAAATAAATAAAACTTACTCTAAATATTTAAGTACAATATGTAGAAATACTTATTTACAAATTAATCGTGCAATTAATTTTAATTCTAACCTGCTTTTTCAGATTTAAGTTATATTAACTTAAAATTTATGATGGTGGGTGGTTTTTAATATATTCTGAATTTTTGTATCGTTTGCAAAAATACTTGAATCTAGTACTACATATATATTGTTTATCAAGCATATAAATCACAGATCATCATATTTCTTAAATGTTTATGTATAGTTAATCTCAAACCCTATTTTATAAATACATGTTTTTCCTGTCAGTACCTATACAAGACTACGTTACGCTACTACGGGTAGTAAATACAGGCCAAAGCTAAAAATACAGGACGAAAAACTAAAGGTCTGAATCGTAATTGATTTATAGGATTTGATAAGGAGCACAACTAAAAAAATACGGGGTGTAAATGAACTGCTTCCGAAAAAATAACTGGGCATTGCTGGAGGGGTACTAGTTAAGTTTAAGTAATGATTAAAAAAAAAATTTTTTACTTAATTTTCCAAAATTGTTTTAATACTATCAGATTTTGCGATGATTTGAAAATTAAATAGGGTTTTAATTTAATTTGCAATGTAAATAATCGCACCTGAACCGACAGTTGATGTGTGAGCGATGATTTCAAGTGGCAAATATGACTTTTAAATACTTAATAACTTTTTTAATTTCAGTTTTCTGGGTATGCTGTTAGTGAATTTAGTTACTATTGAGGCTCAAGAATACGTGGTTTCAGGCTTCGGAAGTGGTCTTTTTACACCCGTTATATCATATCACACCCTAACTTAGAACTACAATGCAACAACCGTGATGCTCCTAATCGACCCTGAGCCACAGCTCGATGGGTATGTGCGTGAACGCAGCGTTGAGGAACTCCTTGAAGTGCGCGGCGATGGCCTGCGCCGCCGCCGGCCGCATCTCCTCGATGATGTCGGCCGCGTTGTTGTTCAGGAACTGGTTCATTGCCTCACCTGAATAAAAAAGGAATTTTAGTCTTAAAGATTAATCCTTTCCTAAAGATTTATCCTATATTTAATCGACCAAATTGGCGATATATTAAAAAAGGGCCAAATCAAAAGTACCCGTAATCGACGAGCATGCAAGCGCAAGAAGTATGTCTGGCCGAAGTATATGGCGATCCATAGTCTCTGCCTACCCCATTGGGAGAAAGGCGTGACGATATGTAAGATTAATCCTAGAACGATTAATAAAAGAAAAAGAAACTACAGCATTTGGTAATGGTCATGCAATTTTAGTTCCTTTGCTTTAGTAGTCGTATTTCAGTAAAGAAGTGAGGCTAATCATAACTATACTACAGCCACGCTCATAGTTGAAACGAAGACTTTCTATCTGTGGTTAAACTTAGATATAGTGCTAAGTATGTACCAATAATTTAATCAAAACAATGACGTACTAATTTTCTATTGTTTGAATAAAGAATACGGCTATATCTATCTATAATGTTAGTACTGACCAATAACACTGCCATGATTGACCGTGTCCCGCACTTTGAACCTTGCTCCCTTCAGCTTAAAGTCTACGAGCAGTCGATCCACCGCCATGTACTTCACACCATCCCTCTCCAGATCCTTACCGAAGATCTTAGCAATCGCCGCTACGTCCGCTGAAAGGATAAACAAAAAGATTTGAACCTTATCTTTAGGGTCTTAAAACTTAAATTGTAATAACAGCCTATACACGTCCCACCAGTTTGGCCCGAGTCTTAATTTAGTTATAGGGCCGATTTTTCAATAGTTAGTTAAATTCTGACAGAAAATCAGCATGTTTTCGTTGCACATCGAATATAAATATTTGACATGTGTATGAAGTGACAGTGAAACATACCTATTATCAGTCGGATAGCGTTTATCTGACAATTGAAAAATCAGTCCAATAAATCAAAATCAAACTAATAAATTTTCTAGTGGACAAACACTCAAATTATGCAGTTTAAACTCAATTATGCAATATCATGCAAAAAATCATTAAAACTTGCATTATATCCAATAATATGTAAAATTAATTGAAGTCAAATATCTAAATTAACATTTTAGGCATATTTATAAGACAATCACCAAGATATCTAATTTCGAAAACTAATTTATTTATAGAGGTTTATTACAGTTTTGAAATACCAAGGTAAATATAATAATAAGGTTGCAAAACATGATAGATGAAGGATTGCACGGGTACTTGTCGAATGAAACATGTAAAATTAATGTTAAAATTTTATATCGAAACACATTCTCTTGACTTATATCTAGCCGTTAATAAATCATGCCTATAATGAACCGCACTAGAAAAATCATCTTTTAGCTTTTTTTCTTAAAAACTGCTTATAAACTTTACAAAATTGATCTTGCAATTTATGTATTCGATAGGTTTTTGGCAAAGAGATCTTCCAACAAAAAGATTCCTAAAAGTTTCGATTCTGTATGTCCCGTTATCAAATTAAGATATGTCTTACTGAAGGCAGCCCAGAAGTCTCCCTGCGAGCGCACCGGGAACAGCAGCACCTGCCCGGACACCTCGTAGCGGCCGGTGATCTCGATGCGCGGGCGCACCAGACCCGTGTCTATGTATGTAGCTATGTATATATGTCTTACTGAACGCAGCCCAGAAGTCTCCCTGCGAGCGCACCGGGAACAGCAGCACCTGCCCGGACACCTCGTAGCGGCCGGTGATCTCGATGCGCGGGCGCACCAGACCCGTGTCTATGTATGTAGCTATGTATATATGTCTTACTGAACGCAGCCCAGAAGTCTCCCTGCGAGCGCACCGGGAACAGCAGCACCTGCCCGGACACCTCGTAGCGGCCGGTGATCTCGATGCGCGGGCGCACCAGACCCGTGTCTATGTATGTAGCTATGTATATATGTCTTACTGAACGCAGCCCAGAAGTCTCCCTGCGAGCGCACCGGGAACAGCAGCACCTGCCCGGACACCTCGTAGCGGCCGGTGATCTCGATGCGCGGGCGCACCAGACCCGTGTCTATGTATGTAGCTATGTATATATGTCTTACTGAACGCAGCCCAGAAGTCTCCCTGCGAGCGCACCGGGAACAGCAGCACCTGCCCGGACACCTCGTAGCGGCCGGTGATCTCGATGCGCGGGCGCACCAGACCCGTGTCTATGTATGTAGCTATGTATATATGTCTTACTGAACGCAGCCCAGAAGTCTCCCTGCGAGCGCACCGGGAACAGCAGCACCTGCCCGGACACCTCGTAGCGGCCGGTGATCTCGATGCGCGGGCGCACCAGACCCGTGTCTATGTATGTAGCTATGTATATATGTCTTACTGAACGCAGCCCAGAAGTCTCCCTGCGAGCGCACCGGGAACAGCAGCACCTGCCCGGACACCTCGTAGCGGCCGGTGATCTCGATGCGCGGGAGCACCAGACCCATGTCTATGCGCAGCTTTGACAAGTCCGATCTATACATGAGAAACATAAGGATTTTAAGAATAATTAAGAAAAAACATTGATTAATATCATATTTTTACTGAATTTGGTAGGTTCATGTAAGAATTATCATATATTACACCAAAATGTTTGTGACCGCCAATAACATAATTATATCAAATTACAAAAACAACCTGTAAACCCTATGTATTTTTTTCAAAAAATATCTAGAATCAATTACGTATAGAATTATACCTCATTCCTAGTTTACAAAAACGTATGACTAGACTAATATTTTATCTTGTTTAAGTGTGTGATACTTATACGTTTACCTAAGTGTGTGACTATATGTGGCGCATTGTGCAACAAATCAATACAATCCGACCAGAAATTCTAATTGGTTACATTTTTTTATTAATTCACATATCAGTGACAATGCATGACACAATCTATTAATTGAACCTCGCACGCTAATTCGTATTGTTACCGTAAAGTTTTTGTTTCGATCCAAATTGTGCCAACGCAATGTTCCCATGATTACATTTTCCAAACGATCATTATAAACCTCATTTATCATAAATAAGGTATTTAACGTTGCGTTATAATGTCACGTATGACAAACCCTTCATAATTGGGCTTGCAACATTTTGTTAGTTATATTTTTCCGTCACCTCAAAAATCACCACTCTAAGTAATTACAGTTTACATCAAAACATGCGGTTAAATCTCATCTGAACGCTATTACAGTGGATCATTATAATAGTTACAACACGTTAAGCAAGTGACTTGCCGGGAATTCGCAAAAGTTACAAAATATATTTTATGTTCCGATGTACATCGGACAGTCAGCACCAATCTTGACCCAGTTTAATGACCTTGTCACATATTGGAAACGTATGATCTGTTATGTATTCGTATTATAAGTAAATTGTATGAATAGGTGTCACCTTGCCAGAGATAACGAAGGGCTTAAATAAACCTACTAGACTTTTAAAAAGATTGCCATAATTTCCTACCCAAACAAAACTGCGATGCGTAAGTGAGAAACGTAACTGTAGTATCTTCGTACTCCTCGTTTATTTCATTCAAATACGAATAGATATTTTTTTCAGTATAAGGTATATTGATGAATGCTGTTATGTTTAAATGTTTAGATTTTTAACACTTTTACAAGCTTTTAGCTCGATAATTCTGTAGGTACTAGTACACAATTAGGCATCAAAAAGAACTCCGCGTTAGTACCCTTATTAATTTGCAGTTATTGGTATTTTTTTCACAAACCCGCTGCCTACCTTATCTTGGTGATGGTGTAGTTACTAGGCCCAATCACCGTGATGTTTGTGAACGCGGCCGTCACCCTGACTGCGCCCGCGTCGTTCTCCATCACGAGGCGGTCGATGAACAGCGGCTCCACGGGGGGTACTCCGATGTCGGGCAGCCCGCGCGCCAGCCAGGGCCGGAGGTGGTTGAACGACCGCTTGATGCACTGGTCGAGGGCCGGGTCGCTGCGGTGGCATGGCAGCACGTATTCCGCTGGAAATGGAAACAATAAATTTAATAATACGGTTGAATGGGTTAAGTAATAAGTAAGTTGAAAGTTTAGGTACTGGAGAGCTTGGTTAGTAGAAGCTTTGGCTGACAAAACACTGAAGAGAAACGGGAACCACTTAGAACCTTTGTCGGGCATGGAGCAGTCAATAGCTTTCGTTAGTGTTTACAGCAAGCAAAATATAGGTACGTTCTTAGGTACTACTACCATGATCTTTAGTCGTATAATAGGACAAATAGATTATAACACTTTATCCATAAAGGCACCCATTTCAACAGTGGACATAACCAGGTTTAGTCACACTGCATAAAAAATGACAATTTGGGCAACGATCATTGAACTTGAACAAGATCGTTAGCATTCAATCAACTCTTGCACAAGGTCACAGATTACATAACACAGTTATACAACTGCGGGTAACCTACAAACCCGGTTACGCTGTTGAGAATGCTGACTTCACTGCTCTGCACCATCATAACATCATATTAGATTTGTAGATAAACTTAAAAAGATATGTGTCTTATACTATTATTAGATAAAAAACGTTGTTAGGCACGTGTTAACTTGTTATTAAAATTGTTAATTTAATTACAATTTTGCAATTTTAGAACGGTATTACGAATTGTTTTAGAAATGAGAGTCATGAATGAAATTGAGCAACTTGATAATGAACGTTGAATTTATTTTAATTTTGCGTAATCAGCAGGTACCTACGCTCTGATTTATACGCATTATGTCGCTTGACTAAATAAACCTTTCTACAAAACCATTTTTTGTAATATTTCTAATACAGTAATTTACAATTATATATGGTATATATAAAATCACCAAAATATATTAACATATATTTATGAATTTAGACGGCGAACCTACTATTAGACTCTAGCAAACTACAAGTATACATTTATCATGTACATTGTTTTTTAACAATTAAAAGAATACTTATTTTCAAAACGGATGCAGACAAACACTTATGTATTTATTTGTTTATAATTATATATTATCCAACTTCCCGTTCCAGCGTATTTGTAGTTTCTTGACAACATCTCAACTCATTCCAATTAAACCTAAAAACATTCTTGTATGTAATAGTAGCTGCTCGTAGAACTACTAACAAACAAAACACTACCTATTATGTCGGATCAGACCATATCACCTGTATTTGGTATGTTCGGCATTGGAACGATCATCGATGTATCTTTTGATCATACGCATGATATTAATGGGCAGCGTGATTTGGCCTACGTGTGATATTGATGTTCCCGCGTGATCAAAGTACTTATGGTATCCATGGCCCCGCTTGCTATGGGGTGATCGTGATCAAATACGTGATGCTTTATTTCTGTAGGTCATACGTACAATAAAAAATAAAATGACTTAAATATCTCTAAGTTACTATAACAGATTTCGTTAATGCAATTATGAAGTTGAAGGTCGTTTTGTTTCAAGGTTAATATTTAAATTGCAAATTATATATTTAACGTCGATAAAAAATATATTGTTATCAAAAGTATTGCCCTTCTTGGATTTACTTGAGAATTTCACTTTAATTATTTATACCTAAGGTTTTTTAGCCGCTTCTTCCGGTATACTCTCATATCGTATCGCGATTTCGGAATTTAAAATAAATGTATTTTTTCCTGATTCTTATATATATAAAAGCTAATGAGCATTTTCAGTAGAGTTGCATGCAAATGTTTGTAAAATGATTCACAGTAGTCATCAACCATGAAAATAACACAATCCTATTAAGTAGATAGTTAATTGTTTCATTGTTACACAATTTATTGAACAGTGAGTCAATTCACGTACTCCTACCATTTATATTTTTTATTGGACCTCGTCCCCTTATACGAATCCATAGCCTTGTAGCTGTAACAAGAAGTCTGCAGTTTTTAAGAACCCTATGACTTAACTTAAGGAAACAATGTTTTAATGCACCTAGGTATCAAATAAAACCTAATTTTCAAACAGTCTAGAGCTAGTCTCCTGCAGTTTCACACGCAGCTAAACGTGTAAAAAGCTAACTCCTTCATATGCCAATATTCGTCAGGGAAAATTAAGGCTTCTAATGGTGAAGTTTTTTTCAAGTCGGTCCCGTAGTTTAAGATTATTCAATAGAAAATATGTCAACGAGCCAATCAAAGTATAAAAATTATCTTTAAAATTCTGTGCTAAAATCACAACAATAAAGCTCTTAATCGCTCGTTTACAATCCTTTACTTTGGACGTTATATTACCACCTCGTAATATTAATTGCCTACATTATTCCACCAACAACACCGACGAGAAAATAACTGGGTCAATATTGACTGATGGCGACCATCCGCAAATATTATACAGGCTGCGAATATGATATGACATAACTATTTGCGATTCTTTTATAGAAGATTTGCTGTTAATGCTTAACTTTAAGATGTTAACGCTATTAATGGTTTATAGGCACTCATTTAGTGGATATGAAAACATAATTAGAATCACTCCTGACACCTGTGAGTGTTTACTTTAGCAAACGTTTTAAAGCGCGTGTAAAAGTAAATTAAGAGTTGTCAGCATATCTCAGAGGCTTTCGATAGTGACGTTAAGGTAATTAATTCGATTTAGGTCATGTTATGGTTTAAGGCCTCCCTTAAAGTAATATAGGCTTCTCAAACAGCCGGCTCCGGTCGCGCAACGCACATATTTGCGAGCCCTCCTCGACCGGCAAACACACATATTGTTGTCACTCTGTCCGTCTGTATGCTTTGCGGTTTCGACAGACGACGCCCGTAACTACACGACCTTGGCATACTTGAGTTACATTTTCCAAAACACCAGACAAAATTATGTTAGTTTCTATATTAACACGTAAAGTAATGCAACCTGGGAAACATGGCCCACTGACACAGTGCGCGGAGTCATTGTGTCATAGCGACGCCTGCGCACCTCAGCTAGGAAACCCGCACGGCTTTGTCTCTACCGCAATATCAGATTATCTCGACTCTTTAAAACGCGTTTTGTAATAACAATATAAAGTTAGAGTTTCTACGCCACGATTCGCAATATGTTGCAAAATAACCACCGAGTCTAGTTAAGCACTCTTGGGGCTTTGACTTCTCATCGGCTGATTGCTATATGATTTCGACAGAGCAACCCGAAATTCAACAATTGTTCGAAGCATGAATCGACTATAACCTGCTGCTATTTCTTCATAACTTCCATACAAAAGCTCGAGCGATACACGGCGAATTATAATTTTGTAACTTTAAAGGTTCCTTTCGTAACTCGAATAATGTGTTTGAGTAATAATTGGGTGATAGTAAGATAAGGTTTTTGAGTTTTGAGTAAATGTGAGATTTATTAGCATAGTACTTACGTAAGACACCCTGTGAGCTTTCTGCCGCCGCCCGCGCAGCCAGCACCGCCAACACACACCACCAGGAGATCACACCCATTGTCCCTTAGTTTTAAACTACTCAACTCAATTATTAAAATAATCAAATAACTAATTGAAATTAATTTGAAACTACTGATGCTAGCAAGTCATAATTCAAAGGCTTTCACAGGCACTCAAAGTTCGTTTTTTTTAAATTGCAGTATGTTTGCGGTTCGCGTCCGTCGTGTCAGGGCGGCGGTGGTCGGAGTGCGCGGGCGCGGGTCTACTCGAGCGGCGCTGCTCCGGGCGCGCGGCTCATTTTGTTTGAAGTGAAAGCATAACATGTCATGTGTTTTATTCCGAGTCGGTTTTCGACATCCTTATGGGCCCCCACCACGGATGGTTTCACTAACACCATGGCACGCCCACAGGAGTCAGGCCACCATTTTTCTATTGCTTTTCATGCATCGTGATCGAGTTAATATGAATGTTTTGTATTGGTAACGTATGGGGTGATGTTAGTCAACTTTTGGTGGTCCTGATACAATGTTGCAAGATTAGGGTTCGACTTGTTCCGTGACAAATATTTAGACCCAAGGCGCGACAATCCCGCATTGATAAAGATGACAAATATAAAGTCCTTGAGATATTGTAGTTACGTTTCAATTGCTGTTAAAAGTAAGTGACTTTTAATTACAATTTAAGTATTTTCCTAAAATGAAAAATAAACACATAATAGAGTAAAATTTATACAGGAAAAAAATGGAAACATTATCTGAGTATATTTTACCAATATTGTATTTTTTGTTGTCTTATAAATATTGGCTAAAATATTACCTACATACTTAACTAAATCGTTCATACCTTTTAAGTTAGAATCTAAAGATTTACGCTAAAGATAATTTTATCTATAATAATTTACGTTTATATTTTATTATTACTATACCTAACTAAATCGTTCATAACTTTTAAGTTAGAATCTAAAAATTTACGCTAAAGATAATTTTATATACTTTTATTTATTTTTATACACATTATAGTCGCGAAGATACACTGTTTATCTTTCTCTCGGTCATTACTTCGCTTAATCATAACCTCATTTGTAGAGAACTTTCTGGACTACCACGTCCATTGCGTTCTCCGGATCGCCCGCTTTTAATTTGTACTCAGAAACTGAGCAATGTACATCGTCAATAGTTTATATAACGAGTTGAAAGTTCAATATTTAATTATCTTTTGTCGTGTAAATCACTGAGCGCTCCAGAATCTTGACAAAGTGAAGTACCCTCGGTCCAAAGAGACGTGTTTTGGTCAATTGTCTTTTTCGCATTATTTTAATGAGGTTTTGGTGACTCTGTGTTAAAATTTATGTGTTAAAACTTTATGTAATGTGTTGGAACTAGTTGTAAGATGGGTTGGGACTTCTCTCGTCGGCAGTGGCTGACGATCGTGGTCATCTCCATTGCGGACTTCTGCAACGCGATATGTGTTGCTCTTCAGGCACCGTTCTACCCTAGCGAGGTACATATTCTACTGATTGATTTTATATTGTATCAAAATGCCTAAAAGGGGGGAATGGAAAGTTTTATAACTTTTGTTTAAGACTATGGAATTCTAAAACGTAAACATTGTCCAAAATTATTTTAGAATACAAGCTTTTTGTCCGCAGACCCGCATGCGTTAACTTTACGAGTTTTTACATCCTGATAAATCATAAGAGGGTTGCATGTCAAGAAAACAACAAAAAGTATTTAATTACTTAGTATATATAACTAAGTTTTTATGCTTTTATTATAATAATATCGAACTTCCATACATACTTTTCTTTCCCACAATATTATTATATAGTTCTTTTTTGCAATAATGTGCTTTCTACTAAATTTAATCAAAATAGATTTAAGTGAAGCGGTACGCATAGACAGATTCTTTCCCATTTATAATACAAGACCATATTATAAAAATATACTAGCAGAGCTAATGATTTTTAAGAATCACAGTTGGTATATTTAAAACTCCTATTTTTTTGACGCGAGTTCACAGTTCGCTAAATTAGAGGCGTTTCGGTACAAATGCACCAAATAACGATAAATGTATCACATTAACTAGTTTAAGGAGCTATAAAAAGTTTTTGTTACAATGTCGTTTTATCGCTATAGTATGTAGTTTATACAGATAATATACCGCATCCTGATTTAAAAGCCTTATTATTAACCATTCTTGCTACGAGCTACGACATCCTTCGTAGACCGCTCTAATTAAATGCTACGCTGCTGCTACGATTCCTGTTGCATTATTTTACTCACTGAATTTAATAATAATAATAGTAATTTTACTAGTTCTTTAGATAGTCTATTACTAAAATATACATACATGTTATATTAGATATCATCTGTACGACAATAATCTCATTTCCTGATTATAATGAATAGTTAATTGATATTTGCAGCTTAATGAGCTAGTAGACATTTAGCGCGTGTTTAGTTTACATCATTAGATTATATTTAATCAATTAAAAGATAATAAATTATTTATACTTCAAGGGCATGATTAATAAATTACGAAAACTTTTTTTTTCAAAATCTTAATAAAAACTCTATACTTATAAAGAAAACAGGATTTATTAACACGTGTCATTTGTTGATTTTGGACATTCTTGAGTTAAATAATGATTTTGTTGTTTCAACATGACCTTTTATTGATGACCCGTATATCTATATAGGTATTTATTTACTAAATCCGTTACTTTTAACAATAGGTATGAAACACCGAATTTATCATACACTAGCTTCATGAATATGCATGATGCATGTATTCTTTTTAATTACCATTTGTTATTTATAGCAAAGTTATATACCTGTTCTCAAACACTTATTTAAAAAGCTTTTTAGATATTATACCGGGGTATTTGTAATTAGCGCTAGGATTGATGTAGAAAAGCTGCCTACAAGAGGTGATGCGCTAATTAGAAATAGCCCTGTTTACGTCATAACTAGTTATTTAGTTTCTGAGTTAATACTTAGGTTACAAATAAACAAACTAATCTTTCTTCCTTATAATATGTGTGTATAGCTAACGTACTTGTGAGTTCTAGGTATCGTTGTATCTCACAGTTGAATAATTGAAAATTCTCACAACGAGAAGAATTTAGAAAAAAACTGATCCCATTCCGTCTTGAGTTTATTACATAATCTCTCACGCGACTTTTCATGTATTGTGGAAGTTTAATAAATGTAGTTCATATATGCGATTTATCCTACTAATATCATAAACGTGAAAGTTTGTGAGTATGTATGGATGTTTGTTCCTCTTTCACGTAAAAACGACTGGACGGATTTTGATGAAACTTTACAACAATATAGGTTTTACATCAGAATAACATATAGGGTACTTTTTACCGCGGGAAAATTTCTCATTCCTACGGGAAACTGACTTCCACGCAAACGGAGTCGCAGGCGGCCACTAGTTACTCTATATTTTATTTAAGAAAACCTAAGTCAATGTTAGCTTTTAAAACTTTATGTAAATAGCGAGAAGAGTGATAAATTAAGTCACAATTTCCCCATAGTTTTGTTGCTAAAAGATGCAAGGTATGTGTTTCATCAACCCAACTTGTAGCAAGCGTTTTTCTAGGAGGTGCAAGGTGCTTTCACCCAGCCTATAATTTTAAGATAGGTGCCCAAAATCATAGCGACGTTATTTAAACACAAAAAGAGCGTAAGTCCCAAGTTTTGCTCCTTTCCAAAAGACGATACCGCACTAAGCTTAAGGCACAATTTGCTTAGGTATCACAACGCACCTATATTATCTTTTGGTATCTCACAATTGACACGCAGATGTGTCAAATTAGTACTCTCGGACAGCTATCAACCTCTGACATTGCCACAAAGTTTGGTCGCGTCAATTGATCTAGTAGGCAGGCGGAGAGATAGCCCCGCGCAGGTTATCAGGCAGCGGCACCAACCGCCGGCGCCTGCGCATATGTGTGTCTAATTACGTGTTAACAACACTTTATACACAACTAGTGGCCGCCCGCGACTCCGTTCGCGTGGAAGTCGGTTTCCCGTGGGAATGAGAAGTTTTCCCGCGATAAAAAGTACCCTATGTGTTATTCTGATGTATAACCTATATTACTGCAAAGTTTCATCCAAATCCATCCAGTAGTTTTTACGTGAAAGAGTAACAAACATCCATCCATCCATACATCCTCACAAACTTTCACGTTTATGATATTAGTAGGATAGTAGGATTAATATTATGTAGGGAAGGTAGAGTTTTCTGGGAGTAGAGGGTAGTTAAGTAAAAATGTAAAAATAAAGAATATGAATAAATTTTATTTATATTCCTATTAACAAGTGACTCTATAGAGATGGTCTCAATTATAGTATAAATATTTAAAGCAGAAAAGAGGAGTAAGCAGATCTACACAAACAGAAATTGATAAAATAAAAATATGCTGCTTGCTATAAACTTTAATGATAAAATATTAAAATAGTTGATTACTTATGTAAAAGGTACAGGCATTGAAATCATTTTAAATGACCAGTGAATAATATTAAATTCGGTAGTAAAAATAGACAAAAATATTGGTTTAGCGCAAATAAACTAGATGGAAAATTTATTTATCCTCCGCATAAAGATAAATAAGCAAGTTAAATAAATATGTATACGTACTTAATAATCTGGAGATTTGGTAGTGTCCCTGTTTAGACAAATCAATCGAAGCGCAAGGGCACTAAATATTCTTTGTATGGTTTATCGTTTTTTTAAACGATGACATGATTTTCTAAAAGGTTTGTGTACGAATCACAATGTAATGTATGGAATATTGTATTTAGATTAGTCTGTGTACTATGTAATTAGTTAAGGATACAATGTATGAAATCGGCAATTGTTATCAATTTGAAATGCGATTGTTCATTTACCGACTAATACACGTTTTCACGAATTCTAGATTTACTTCCTACTAATATTATAAACGTCAAAGATTGTGAGTATGTGAGGATGTATGGATGAATGGATGATTGTTACTCTTTCACGACTAAACGACTTAAACTACTGGATGGATTTGGATGAAATAACACATAGGATACTTTTTACCGCGGGAAAACTTCTCATTCCCACGGGAAATCGACTTCCAAACGAAAGGAGTCGCGGGCACCCACTACTCTTGTTATAATTATTCATTATTACCACTTTAAGCGAACTTTTGACCTAAAATAAATAGATTTATTTATCTTTTTACTCCAGCAAGAGCGTTGGTTTCCTAATTGTATGATTTGAATGCCGCATTATAAATTTAGTTTAAGTTACCTTATGGCTCTTTTTGTTTGATATAAAAATAAACCTTACGATGTACATTAACATAAATTAAGCAAACATCTTATTTAACATAAATCCAAATAATAACACAATTCAATTAAAACATTGACCACACTGAAATTTTAATGACTATTTTTTACCTCTTTCTATGAAATAATACTTTATGTAGCAGTCAAATGTAGAGAAGTGAGTTCGTTCTTTAAAATATATCATAATTCAAAATCAAATATTCAAATATTTTTATTGTTTAAAAAACTGCCTAATACAATTTTAACAAATTTTACAAAATCTGTAGATTAAATATTAATTATAATAGGCTACATATTAACATTGATTACCCTCTAAACTAGTTTAAACTGTATCATAGAAGGTAGTTCATTAACTAACTAAATTTTTTTTCTGGCTAAGTTACATTAAAAAAAAATGATTTGCATAATGTAAAAAATGAAGCAATGAAAGTTACAGTCTTTTTAGATGTAAGTAAGAAGTAAAGAGTTGTTTAATAATTTAATAGTGAACATTTTCAAAGCAGCATATTCAAACCGTTACAAGATTCTTAAAAACAGTTTTACAGTCATTATGTTTGAGAAACTTTGGAAAACTTTTAACCAGTCTGTTATAAATGAATAAACTTTTTATGAATTACTTCATGCTGTACATCATTATCGTTCTGCCTAGTATTTCATTTTAGCTCGATGTTGCAATTGGCCCGATATGGCTGTACATCATCGATATAGAGTTGTATGTTCGCAGTTTTTAATTTTACACCGGATTGCAAACTGCACGATAACGCTGTGCAGCATCAAAATTTTTCCAAGAATTTCATTATAGCCTCGAAGTTGCCATCGGATCGAATTAGCTGTACAGCATCAGACTACGATCCAATTTTGAATAGTGTGTTCGTAATTTTGAAAATTAATACAATAACAGGCTGCACAATAACACCATGCAGCATTAGAGTTCGTTTATTTTTATTTTCTATTTTTCGTTAAATTTTTAAAATGTTCTAATATTTTCCAGGCAGCACGCAAAGGCTGTACAGCATCGGAGTACGGCCTGGTGTTCGGGGTGTTCGAGCTGGTGGTGTTCCTCGTGAGTCCGTTCTACGGCGCCCACCTCAACACCATCGGGCCCAAGCTGCTGTTCAATGGAGGAATACTCACCACGGGGACATGCGCCATTCTCTTTGGGTAAGGCTTTTTTTTTTACTCAGTTTAATTCTGGAATTTTTTAGTCTAAACATATTCAAAATCTGTTAAAAAGGTGACGATTCTATGTTTTTGACTTTAAACCTTTTTTTAAATCCCGTGGTGTTGTTTTAGAAGAAGTTAGCGGAAATGTAATCAAATAGACGCGTAAAGCGACGCTTTTTTATCCTACTTTATTATAAGAGCAAAAACGACGGTACGCAATAAAATGAAGCTTTACAAAATAAATTCTCAGGCGTTTCTTTTACCGCTGGAAATTAAACATTTAACTTCGACTGAAACTGCAAGGCGGAGACTTTTAGATACGAAAATTGAAGTAGATATTAAAGGTTACTTCATAAAGAATTGCACAGCCGTGCCACTGTTATGCTCGACTTGACGTGGGCACTGCCCCTAGATAACAACTGCTATAACCCATTGCCTACATTCGTGTTGTAGTGAGGGTACTGCCCCTAGATTACAATCGTTATACCTTCCCATTGACTGCATTACTCTCCTGCGACGACCTCTGTGGTGCAGCGGTATATTCACCGGACTGCTAAGCAGACGGTTCCGGGTTCGATCCTCGGGTCGGGCCAATGTCGTTAAAATGGTTTTTCGATATTGGTGTAACTAGCTTCTCCCCTAGTCCATTATGTGGTACCTATAACAAAAGAGCTTACTGCAACTTACTTTAGGGCCACATAATTGGCGTGTTAGTCTGGAGATTTATTATTACTGTTGTATTGTGTTTCCAGTCTTTTGGACAAGGTGGAGGGCCACATTCCCTTCATCACGCTGAGCTTCATCATCCGCATCGTGGAGGCGATGGGCAACGCCGCCTTCCTCACCGCCTCCTTCGCCATCATCGCCAAGGAGTTCCCCAACAATGTTGCCACTATGTTTGTAAGTACTCCTTATAGTCCTTATAGTAGTCCTTATCTTTTAAGTAAAAAAAATTATAATATATAAGTGAGTTGCTAAAGAAAGGAGGATACGAAGACAATTCTTGCTGCTTTTTTTCTTTAAACGTTATTAAAAGTAAAGACAGGAAAAAAATTGCAAGACGGGAACGTTCCGTGTAGTTCGATTTTCGAAAATACGTTATTATGTCTAGTAGATCATTATTAAAGGAGACCAATCAGTTTGGGCCCAAATTCAAAAGTGCCAGGCAATGTTTTTTTTCTCGAAACTATTTGGAATATTGTCCTTATCATTTATTACTTTGGCACCAAAACTGTGGGACCGAAACTTTGTTGTTATAAGACATTGAAGTTCTTATATTGCCATACATTTTACCAACAAAAATAAATAGTATTTTAAAAATATTTGTATACAGGCTTAGTTCTGGACCAAGCTCTGGAGAAAGCTAGGTTCTGGCACTTCTCAAACCTGAAAAATGTCCTAAAGTCCCAAAAGCTATCGACCCATTTCCCTACTTTGCTAAACTATAAACTATTTGAGCGGCTTCTTCTAAATCAGGTGATTAAACCAACACTTATTCCAGCGCTGGCTGGCATCAGACTTTCTTCATCGTCTCTTTTTCTATTTTTTTATTTCGCCTCTGAAAATGTCTCACGAATACCCGCCCATCCAGAGAAAGGAGGCAGGTTATGACGGGGTTGCCCCCACTAAAAACCCGACCTGGCCCTGTTTCGGGTACCTGGGAACCATCAAAACTTCCAGTCTATCCGCCACCGACCTCGAATCTCCCCGGCAAGAGTCGCCGACGCGCCACTGTGTGGTCAATGGCACGTCGTCGCGTCACCCTGGACCGAAGAAGAGAGTGAGAAATATTCCCTCCACCCCTTCCCCGACCCACCCCTGAACCAACCGTGCAGGACCGGATGCTGCGGCCGCCACACCATCCCAACGGGCGCATCTGACAGACGGTACTCGTCAATACAAGCCCGCGGGCCGGCCTACACCACGACCAAAGCTACACGATAAAGCCTAGAGCCAAAACACTATTGCGGGATGCCCAGGGTGCACCGGACACCGGACCGACCCTTCCCTGCTCTGCAAAACACAAGTATCCCAGAACGAGGAAAGTGGATGAGGATGACCAACCTATTACATCAACTAACTAACACTTTCTTTACGCAAACGATCTTGCATTTACTGTGCAATCATCTACATTTGAGAAAACTAAAGAGAACCTTAAAAGTGCTTCAGATGAATTTGACGCACGAACTTGTACAGCACTTCTTAGATCTCTGTCATCTTTACACATTATCTAGGTGCAACATTGGATAGATACTCGTAGCTTACATTTACAAACCGATGTGTGTCAAAAACAAAGTTGGTACTCGAAAAAACCTGCTCCGACGGCTCAGTAACACGACATGGGGTGCTGCCGCAGATATTTTGAGAACCACGAGTGCTCTTTCCTTCTCAGCCACCGAATACGCCGAAGGCCTTTTCCCTTTCCGTGTTCAACCGGCGACACCGGTCTCGCGAAATCCGCACGCTTTTGTATTTCTACACAAATCAACCAACCCGTGCTCATCTCGCGTCAACTGAACACGATTTTGCGATCAAGCATGTCTAAAACGGGTTTTACAAAACAGTGTGAGTTTGAATTAAACACGGTTTTTAATTGGTCGGTTTGAAACAAAGCCCGTGCTGATTTAGCTCGATCGTAAATGTTCGGAATTAATCGTGCGGGCCGGAAAGGGCCGAAGCACGTGGGTGCATTCGCGCGATTGTCAGTTGCGATAAAAAGCGTGCGGATTACGCGAGACCGGTGTCGCTAGTTGAACACGGAAAGGGAAATACGCACGCCGAATATTCCGAACAAAAACCCTAATCTTAATTATTGTAAAAATTAAAAATAAGAGACTAAGACACACATACGTTCATATAATTTTTTTAACGACAAAAGAACCTGCTTTCTTTCTTCAATATTACTTTATTTGTGTAGGTATACTTTAAGACACGAATTTGTACAATTTCATCCTAAATTTACCGTTTGAGATTCCAGTTAAAATAAAAAACTAAACTTGTTTGAGTTAGTCGTGGGGTTCTTAACCCATACGAGCTGTTTAACTTCGACAAAAACAAAGTCGGACGTTGTTTCTAATTTTGCAAATATTCCAAGATGTATGAAAAATTTAATGCCAAAAAAGCTTGAAAAGTAGCTGCCCCTTTAATAATCCGGATGTAACATACCTGCTTGGAATAATAAGGACCTTAATAATCTGAATTAAAAGAAGGATTGAACAACAAATAAAATAAATAAAACATTTAGAGCACAATTACCGATTTATTTAATACTGAAAAAGTTAACAGCAACCTCAAAAATCCTTTAAATTATTATAATAATGTTATAAACCACTGTACTTTAGCATGTAACTTTTAAGCTTTGGAAAAACAAGTTTCTTTATTAAATTGCTAAACATCATGTCTATGTGATTCCACTTGGGGTCATCAATTTTGGATATCTCCAACAAATTGGGCAGTTTTGTTGCTAGAAACTTCACGTCCTTGGGCACTATGATCTGATCATCAGCACCATACAATATCACAGCTGGAATATTCACATTACTCAAGTTGTACACAGGCGGCTCTTCTTTGCCATACAGTTGAAAGTTTTCTTCTCTCCCGTAGTCAAATTTCCGGAACGTGGTATTTCTCAAATTTTGACTATATCTTATTACATTCCGCATTGAAGTCCCGGCAGGGAAAAATGAGTAAATCATTGTTTTTGTTGTTTGACTGATTGAGCTTTTGTGGAAAGTATCTATAACATCTAATGAATATGAACAATAACCTGATTTGATGAAACACAAAAAGTCGAGAAACATTTGACTGAAACCACCTTTTGCAAACACTTCATGCAAGCCAATATCATTGAGCACATTTTCGTATTCTTCTATAACTGTGAACAGAGATTTAATGAGCCTCGACTTTATATTAAATACTGTAGTAGCTGGAGCTAGACCTATCACGAGTTGAATCTTATTACAGTGCTCCGTATCATCAGAACACATCGCAAAGAAAGTGCAACAACCTTCAGAGTAACAGATATAGTTGAGTTTCTTTGAACTGGTAGTGTTGAGGACGTGGTCGACCACGGCTGGGACGTCGTATTGTCCGATCTCATCAACCGACCATTGCCAATACTGGCGATCTGTGTCCGCATTCATGGAGATATGTCTTCTCGAAAAATAGTTGCCACGCGTGTTCCCGAGCCAAACATCAAAACAAGAATCCGCTAGAAGGTATCCTATTCCTGCACCAGGGCCTGCTACCAGCCAGCTGTCTGAAGTCAGCAACATACCATGTTGCAGCACCACCGGAGGCTTTCTCATTTTGTTTAAACAATCACGTCGCCTCATTCGGAATACTGTCAAAATATGTCCAGATCCCGACACGATGTCGTGCTCTTCAGTATGATAGATATCCTTCGAAACTCGTATTCTAAGATAATTTGATTCAAAGTTCTCCTTGCTACCTTCTGGCATCGTCACAACCACATCAAGACAAAGAAACAAAACGATCACTATCGAACACTCAACGTGATTTTTTATCATTTTTCTTGCGAATCACACAAACGAGCATCTGCGGAAAGGCACTTATAGTAACTAAAATATATTGAAAAATGCAAACGAAACCTAAAATAAAATTGGTAACTGCTTTACTAGGAAGCAAAACCAGTATTGGATACGTTTTTTTAAAAAAAAATTGCTCATATAATTTCATTCAGACTAATACGACAACTATTTTATTTATTTACAAATTTATTGTCTCACACATGGATATTTTTTTTATTGTGCAGTCTGTTATTGTTGAATGATAAAATATATTAAATTAAATTTTGGACTAAAGAAAATATTATAAATTGATCTGAGACAGTTGGGTTAAAAATATTATGAATCATAGAAGGTTTAGTAATGATACCAGAACTGTAAAAATAATAATTAAGAAAAGATTACAACTACCGCGGTGGTAAAATTTATCAAAGGGTGTTCGTTTTAAGTTTCTTTTTTGACTGCCTATAATTTGAAAACTACACAACCTAGAATGGATGGGACACTTATATGAAGCAAACTAAGTGTATCAAAGCGATTACAATCAATACTTTTTTGGATATTTTTCTTTGCTTTTAAAACTGCAGAAGACATTTTTTTTTTGTTTTACAAATTTAGGTTTATATAGTTGTCACGTGTAAGTTTAAATGGGTATGGAATTCTAAAAATAGATTATATTTATTTATAGGCTATTTATTTATAACCTACGGCTTATCAAAACCGAGAATTATTTAATAAAATTAAGAAATTCGTGTCTTCGAGGTTCTGATTTTCCTAAAATAAAACTGAACCGTTTTGTTATAAAGAAAATTAATATTATATTTTTTGGACACTGACATCAAACTCTAATAAAATATCGCTCTTTTGAGTCATTTTCGGTGACTTCTAGTTTTAAGATGATATAAATTGAATGAAAACGTAGAGGCATACCTCAACATAATACTGAGAAAACAAAGGCACGATTTCTTAACCCTTAATCGGATACGAGTTAATAAGGGTGATATGGCTGGTTGTTCTGTTAATTAAGGTTAATTGTATTCTAAATAAGAAATCCTAATGACTAACGTTTGGGGGAAACGTGAGAGAGAAATCAAAGATTTTAATCTTTTTCAATGCTTTGTATTTAAAGCATAAAAGTGATTTTAATGTTATGTGCCCACAGTCCGAGCACGAAAATATGACTGAGTCTGGAAGGATGCTGTCAATATCTCATTGTTTCTTCTTTAGAATCTATTTAAATAATATAAAACAATAGCTGCCAGTATTCCAGCCTACATAAGTTTCCTACAAAGTGCTTATGCACATTACATCCCACCGCCTACGAAAAAGATTTTGATACTAATCAAAATCGGCATCATTTCCAGGCACATGTCTTCCTAGCCTACCTAAGTTAGGAAGCTCCGAAGTAAAAGTGATTCGACCCAATAGTTGTAGCTAACAACCAGTCAGGTTAAAATGTGGAGTAAACAAATGAAATGAGAAGATAAATAATTAAACAAGTTAAACTGACCCCATCATGTAAAAACCTAACAAAAATACATGATGTATGGGTGAATCACAGTATGCTAGTCCAAAAACTTCACAAGAACTTAAAAATAGGAATTTTGAAAATAGACGCAAAAACAAACTTAAATATTTCAATCACAATCGTAGTGGTTTAATCATCATGCAGCATCCAGTAATCATGGCTGCTTAGCTGCATTATCAAATTATCTCTATAGATACATCATTGTCCAAAGTCATCATCTGAAAATTATCAATGTTACATCTCGCTCGACAAAAGACAAAAATAACAATACAAAACACCACATAATGACTCGACATAACAAATGAGAAATATTATTATCGAACAACTACTCCATCATCCACATACCTACACAAAATTCATTTAATCAAATTTACCTACTTCATCAAGATTTTAACAGTCTAAGAAAAACCCTATCTTTACTCAATATGAAGTTTCATAAATTAAATACGTATTTGATTATTAAATCTTTGGGGCAAATAGTGAAAACATTCAAATATTCCATACTTGTGATAACGCTTAATAAGAATCAACAATGATACAACAAACCAATAAATAATCTCTTCACGCTCCCCCTGGAATATGTGCAAATCATCTCTAAATAAAATCAAAGATTCTCTTCCCTAAGATATTCTTATTAGGAAGTTTTAGATAGAGAATGACAGCGATTCCACACGACAAAAACTAACCTCCCACATTCTTTTTGTTGTATCATAATCTTCTTTTCGGTAACATCATCCATTTCGAAACATAATAATTATTTAAATTATTTCATATCCGTCACCATTTATAAACATAAACAAACAATACTGACTGACTTGACATAAAAAATTACATGACAGTACTGACAGTTATTCTTTTTTTACCAATGTCAACATCCATAGACAAAGCAAAAATCTAAAACCTATAATAAGTATTTTTTTTTTTATGGCAATCGAGCAAGTATTCGTTTCTTAATTCTACTCATCAACTTAATAAAAGACCTAAGATGATACCATATGGAATGTTATTCCATGCGTTACCATTTCTTATACATAACACATACCTTATACCATTAAGATAAACGAAATATCTTATTTCATCTATAAATAAAAGCTGAAACTACCACACAAAAAATATAATACAAAAACATAAAGAAAGAGAATAGTGTACCTACCTACCTATAATACACATGAATAATATTCTAGAAGTTGGGCAAAATATATTACAATCGTAATTTGAACGGTTTCATAGAATTATGATGATATATTAAATTACGAGCAGAAGAACCATTGACTTTTGTAATTAAGTAATTATTATTACTTAAACAACGCACAACTCTATATGGGCCAAAATATAAACGTGACAACTTAGAACCAATCCTAGTCGTTTTCCTAGGGTTATATATGAGAACTAAATCTCCAGGTTCATAACGCACAAACTTAACCTTCCTGTCAAACAGTCTCTTCTGACGTGTTTGAACCTTACGTATATTTTCTAACGCTTTCGTGATACGCACATTATTCGCAGCAGAACGTGACGTAATATCGAGATCATCCGTTAACAAATTTATATTTACATTGGCATCGGACCTTATAAGAGGATCGCGCGCGAACATAACTGAAAATGGAGACAACTGAGTAGAAGACTGTTTAGATACGTTGTATGCATGATTTATGAGCGGTACATACATACATACAACTTCCTAATAAGAATATCTTAGGGAAGAGAATCTTTGATTTTATTTAGAGATGATTTGCACATATTCCAGGGGGAGCGTGAAGAGATTATTTATTGGTTTGTTGTATCATTGTTGATTCTTATTAAGCGTTATCACAAGTATGGAATATTTGAATGTTTTCACTATTTGCCCCAAAGATTTAATAATCAAATACGTATTTAATTTATGAAAGTGATTTTAATGTTATGTGCCCACAGTCCGAGCACGAAAATATGACTGAGTCTGGAAGGATGCTGTCAATATCTCATTGTTTCTTCTTTAGAATCTATTTAAATAATATAAAACAATAGCTGCCAGTATTCCAGCCTACATAAGTTTCCTACAAAGTGCTTATGCACATTACATAATGTAAAAAAAAGAGGGAGTGCAAAACTTGCAAGTGTTCGCACCAATTTTGAATTCGACGGTCAATAACAGCCGAAAAAAAAATATTTTTTTACCAGTACTGATAACATGAAAAAGTATAAAATTCGTTTTATACTTTTTTTATAGTTTTTAAAATAAAAATATAGGATGCGATTTATTAAATTTTTTAACAAAAAGTAACAATATAATGTGTCATGTATTATTATTGTTTAAAAAACCGTGCAACCTTAATGGTTAAAGCTACACAGAAATGATGTACAACGGAAATGTTTTCCTTAAATTTTATAAAAAATATCCCACGACAGCATATGTCTATCTTTTATGGTTGACTGACAATAGCACGTGAAACGGCCGATAGCTTAGCAGTTCAAAGCTTGCTGATTATATTTGTCTACTCTTACGTTTATAACACTCTCAGTTATCCCTAATTAAAAAAGTTAACATTACTAACTATTACATAAAAAAAGAATCATATAAGTCGGTAAAGAATTACCAAAATTATATAAAAAATACTTTTTACCGCGGGAAAACTTCTCATTCCCACTGATAACCGACTTCCACGCGAATGGAGTCGCTGGCAGCCACTAGTAATACAATATTTAAATGATAAAATTGCGCTTGATATGTAGACAGGTTATTTCTTAAAATTGTTTTGGGCCTACGAACTGCTCCATAACTAGATAATTTGTAACATTTTTGTTACTACTTTTTATACGACCTTGTGGTTATATTTTTTGCCATATCATAGTTGAATGTCTACTGGTTTTGTGTGTTTGTGTTTGTCAAAAGAGTACTGAGAGTTCCTTTCGCCTGCTTTTTTCACTCGGTCTACGGATTGGTTTAAGTCAAATATAAATAAGTAATACGGAACATACTCGTACGTATTTATAAATAAAAGCTTTAGATTTTTTTTAGATTAGGATTCCTGTTTTTAAATATTATAACAAACTTAATAGAGACGGCTTGATCCAAGCTAGTATACTAAATTATAAAAATAATTAGCTAAATATCTTTACCCAAGGAAATAGGATACTACGAGTTCAAAGTTTCTTCAAATCCGTTCACTAGTCTGCGTGAAAGAGTAACAAATACACAACCTTCCGCTCTATGATACTAATAGTGACCCGCCCACGTTTCGTAATGGAACAATTTTGGCTGACCTGTGGACGAAACATTGAATTTTGGCTGAAACAAACACAATAAACTAGTGTAGGATCCCGCTATAGAACGACCTTCACCGAGCTGGTTAATGGATGAAAGATGTTTTTTGTCAAATAAAATATATCAGTAAATATATTGCAAATAGGTAGTCTTAATTTTTTTTTACTTTGTCTAGATTATTGAATACTCGATTATTATAGACGTTATTTATTTCCCGTCAGACCGGTGTAAGTTACAAATATCGATTTACGTGTTTATAACTGCCTACCCAAGAGTTGTGACGGGAAATAAATAGTCAACCTAACGTTTGTAACTATAGGCTTCATATTTTTGATTAGAATGGAATTTGTTCAATAACCAAGCCAGTTTAACTTAAAAACCGGATTTTTTTCAGACAACTCATTCGCCATATACCTATTTATTGACATATTTAATTTGATAAAAAATATCTTTTATCCATTAACCAGCTCGGTGAAGGTCTTTCTATAGCAGTATCCTAGACTAAACGACTTGGATTTATACTATGTAATGTAGATACACTTTATCTTTAACATCAACGTACTACATCCTCGCTTTTCATCAACTAGGCATCGCTGGAGACGTTCTTCGGGCTGGGCCTAATCGTGGGCCCAACGCTGGGCGGCGCGCTGTACGGGCTGGGCGGGTACTCGCTGCCGTTCGCCGTGCTGGGGTCGGCGCTCTTCTGTGCCGCGGTCATGAGCTGCCTCGTGCTGCCAGCGGGCAACGATGACGAGGACCTGAGGCCTTCTGGACGTGAGTGTTGTGTGCTTTATTACAATAGGGATAAGGTTGAGATTAAAACACGTACGGAATTGACAGAGTGAGTTTACCGATGTTTTTAAGCTGAGACTGAAATACTTTCAGCCAAAGAAATCATGTCTCATGTCTAGATTAGTTCTCGGTTTTAAAAATATATTTTATTGCAAACACACTGTGTTAAGTTTTGCTCTTCGAATTCTGAAGGGACTGCCAAAATGTTTGTTCGTTTGTTTAGCGTCGATGCTGACTCTGCTGCGTATTCCTGGCGTGCTGCTGTGTGCCGTCAGCATCATGGTAACCAGCATGAGCATCGGCTTCTTGCAGGCAACACTGGCACCACACCTCTCTCAAGTAAGATATTCAACGAACAGAAAAACTCGCTTTTTTTCCATATATTTTAATGTACCTAAACTGCAGGTATAATTTTAACTTCAAATTAGTATAATTTTAATTCAAATTCAAATTTAATTACTTTTTTGTAAAACTACCATTAAAAAAATAAGCATTAATTACTGGTTGGTGATGAAACTTATTGTAGAACAAAGAATCGTACTATTCTTAAAATATATTAAAACGACCCGGAACCTTTCATTTAATGAATTCCGTTTAAAATCAACTGCACCTACTCGTACTTTTATAAATAATATTTTGTAAGTTTAAATGTTTGTATGTTTGTTACTCGTTCACGAAAATCAGGTGGTCGGATTTAGATGAAATTTTTGCAGGTACATACATAGATAAGTTTAGATAGAGAGACAAATTCAACAAATTTTTAACAAACTAGACGACGTCATTTACTCGTATTTTTCAAACTATGCGAACCTGCTAACAAAACCTAGTTCTCCCAAGTTGTCAGTGTCAATTGACATTGCAGAACTTCAGCCTGTCCCCCGTGGTGATGGGTCTGATGTTCGTGATCAACGGCGGCGTGTACGCGCTGTCGGCGCCGGCGTGGGGCTGGCTGTGCGACCGGCGCGTGCGCCCCAAGGCGGTGACGGCCGCGGGCTGCGCGTTCGTGGCCGCGGGCTTCCTGCTGGTGGGGCCGGCGCCCTTCCTCGCGGGGGATAGACCTACGTATGTATCAATAAATCTCCAGACTAACACCAACTGTGTGGCCTAAACTAAGCAAAGCTTGTACTAAAGGTACCACACAATGAACTAGGGGAGAACCTAGTTACACTCAGACATGAGCCAATACCGAAAAACCATTTTTACGAAATTGGCTCGACCCGCGGATCGAACCCGGAACCATGCGCTTAGCAGTCCGGTATATTTATACCGCTGCACCACACTCACCACAGAGGTCGTCAAATGTATGATGTGGTATTTATTTTAGATGGAAAAACTTGACTGGTACAGTTTGATATTGGTAATGTGAAATGGGAGACGGGCAAAAGAGGCATTGAAAGTCAATTAAAAAAGTGTTGAAATGGATTTGATTGTTTATTCATTGGGTAGAACTTAAAATGATATTCAACGTCTTCAACTATGAGTTTTAATGTAACGACGTTACGTTATGTTACAGTAACGTGAATGTTCTACTGTACCTGTAGGTATCTACAACTTCATTAACCGCAATATTGTTTTATTACCTAGTTGTCTTTAGTAAATTGGTACTCTAGACAGTTGACCTTGGTTATTGACACTGCACTCATAAGCACTTGTTAAAAATTACATCCCAATAATGATTGTATACCTACCTCTTTCATTTGGTATACATTTTTTTAAGTTAAGGAAACATAAAGTTGTACCTTTAAGTATACGTTAAAAATAAACTGTTAATTTTTTTGACAATAAAATAGGAAGTCAAATTGTTAAGTTCTTTTTCCCTTCTTTTTCATTCTACTTCCGTAGGTATTTGTAACTGGATTTAATTGCGAATGAGTAGGCAGTCCGGTGCCTTTTAGCTTAGTAACTGGGCTTGTATTGGCCAATATGAATGCAGTGTTCATACAAAATGACCATTCAAAAATTACCGGCATTCCAAAAGCACGTCACTTACTTTACTTACTTACTTTACTTAGTTTGTCACGCAGATTAAAAGGTATATGAATGAACCTGATTTCCATCCATTTCCCTCAACAAAATCTTCAATAGACTAAAAAAAATCTAGTATATTATTTTAGACCTAATTTTTATCTCTTTTTAGGGTTCCGTACCTCAAAAGGAAAAAAAACGGAACCCTTATAGGATCACTTTGTTGTCCGTCCGTCCGTCCGTCTGTCAAGACCCTTTTTCTCAGGAACGCGTGGAGGTATGAAGCTGAAATTTATATCAATTACTCAGGTCTACTGTCCCTTGAAGCTGTAAAAATTCAAACTTCTAAGCCAACGCAATCAAAAGATACAGCCGTTTATGCCGCAAATTTTCGACACTTGCAAGGGAATCAAAACCTACAGGGTGCTTCCCGTGAACTCAGAATCTTGAAATTTGGTACGAAACAACGTCTTATAGCATAGATAAAGGAAAAATTACGAAAACCATAAATTTTTAGTTACATCACATAATATATTTTTTTTAATAATTTTAACCTTACTACCCATTTCCTCATAAACGCGTAGAGGTATTAAATTGAAATTCATACCAAATACTCAGGTCTATAATACCTTTAAGCTGTAACAAAATCAAACTTCTATGTCAACGCAATCAAAAGAAACAGCAATTTAAGCTGCATATTTTGAAACTCGCAAGTACTCGCAAGGGAATCAAAACCTAAAGGGTACTTCCAGTCGACCTAGAATCTTGAAATTTGGCATGAAGCAACGTTTTATAGCACACATAAAGGAAAAATTCCGAAAACCTTAAAT
This sequence comes from Emmelina monodactyla, assembly GCA_916618145.1. NCBI lineage: Eukaryota > Metazoa > Arthropoda > Insecta > Lepidoptera > Pterophoridae > Emmelina > Emmelina monodactyla. The sequence goes on along the minus strand of OU745304.1, from coordinate 3,109,124 downwards.
TTTTAGTTACATTACAAAATATATATTTTTTAATAAATATAAACTTATTACTTTTTTCCTCATGAACACGAAGAGCTATCAAGTTGAAAATCATATCAAATACTTAGATCTAATTGCCTTTAACCCGTGAAAAAAAAAACTAAGTCAACGCAAAAACGCAAAACGCAAAAGTACAACCATTGATACCGCATATTTTGAAACTCGCAACTACACGCACGGGAATTAAAACCTAAAGACCACTTCCCGTTGACATATAATCTCGAAATTTGGTAAGAAGCAATAGCTTACAGCACAGGTAACAGAAAAATTCCGAAAAGCTTAAAATTTTAAGTAGTTTTTGCAGGTTTGTACGGAACCCTCGGTGCGCGAGTCCGACTTTTTTTTTTTTTAATAATCAAACTAGAAAACACCGAAAGTTCACACTAAAAAAACGGTTGAATGTGACTAGATTCTCTCCTAGTCCTTTGTGTGACGTGATACCTATGTCCAAAGCCACACAGTTGGTATGTAGTTTGGTAATTTATTTACGTATTAAATGTGTTAATTGCAGTAAGATGTGGGAGCTGGTGACGGGTTTGGTGCTGCATGGCCTCGGGATCGGCAGTCAGCTCGTAGCCTCATTCTCTGATGCTCTCAGCACATCTATGTAAGTCGAGTTCTATTAACCTATTACTTACACATATTTAGAATAGTATCCATCGACAAGTTACAATAGAATAGTTTTATAAGACAGAATCCGAATTTTATAAGACGTTCGGTCACATTTAATGGCTGTATAAAACTTTTACAGCCTAACTGATCTTTCACTATATAATAATAAAAAATAAGTTACTATCACAAATACAGCGAAATTCAATTTATAAAATATCTCGTTAGTATAAACGCAGAAAAAACATAAAACCAAAAGTAGAAATGTAAGTAATCAAATGAACCAACGCGAAATCAATTCATGCTGAAGTTGTATCACGTCATTAACGATACAAGTTATGTGGCAGCTGGCGGCTACATCTCATTTATCATTTGAGTTCGTTAAGCTTTTTACACATTCGTAAAAAAATATATGATCGCCAAATCTTACGTCTTTTGTTTTAATACTGTTATTAATGGCAACAAAAACCAATGTTACAGCTCGAGTGGTCTGCCGAATTCAATAGAAACGTATGGTTTGGTGTCTGGAATGTGGACTTCTACCTTCGCTTTGGGAGCATTCATCGGACCCACAGTGTCGGGACTGCTCTTTGATAATATAGGATTCAGGAATTCGACGCTTTTCATCGTCGTGCTACATATTATAGTTGTAAGTTTTGGCTAGTTTTTAAGCTTAGAAGTGGAGTCTAGAGTTTGAACGTTTTATTTTCATGAGCAATGATTATTATAGACATATTTGAGTAAAGAAACTGTATTGTTGTAGAGAAATAGTAATGTTCATACATTTAAAAAACATCATAATATTAGCATTTTTATTATCCACTTATAGCTATATCTGGCGTTTCACACAAAATAATCATACAATAAATGGACAAACTGTCTGTAATTTTTAAGAAGCAATTGAACTTATTTACTTTTTTTAAAATCTTGAATCTTTTGTGGAAAGTTATATTATAACTCGTTCAGTTGATTTCGCCAGAAAGTAATATCATCAATTCCGATATAGCAAGCAATGTTTAAAAAATAAAATTGCGTTATAGATATAAATAAAAAATCCAAAAGAGCAAACTAACGGTTGTTCCTTAAACGCCACCTATTGTTCAGTAGCAAAACTTTAAACGCACGTTTAAAGTACTGTACAAAAGTTCTAATAAAAGTTAAAATTGTAATGATTATAACTAATGGATTATAAATGATTATACTGTGGTGCAGCGGTATATGTACCGGACTGCTAAGCGGATGGTTCCGGGTTCGATCCCCGTGTCGGGCCAAATTCGTCAAAATGGTTTTTCGAAATTGGCTCGTGTCTGGGTGTAACTAGGTTCTCCCCTAGTCCATTGTGTGCCTATAGTACAAGCTTTGCTTAGTTAAGTTCCACACAGTTGGTGTGTTAGTCTGGAGATTTACTATTTATTATTATACTTAACTCTAACAAAACGACAAAACATAACAACCAACACCAACTATTCCCTAACACCAAACAATTCCCCTCAGATGGTGACAGTGCTGATGTTCCTGTGCTGGTGCTCCCGCGCATACAAGATGGACGTGTCGGTGTCCGCCGGCGACCTGCTGCAGCTCGACGGAACCCTGGACGAGAGCGTGCTCATCGGAGACAAGTTCCCGCTGCCGGCGCCTACTAAGAGGTACCTACTGCCCTTCTTCCGCGTAACTAGCGTCGACTTGAACTCGACGTCGAAATCGAAATAAATCGAATCGAATCGACGAATAAATCGAATAAAATTTAAGGAGCGTGGCTAAAGCAACCGCCGATAACAGACCGAATGAATAAATGACCGTCGAATAGAGACCCCACCAGTGTTAACAATTTAGCCTATGAAAACAGTTTTCGACGTCGAGTTCAAATCGACGTTAGTTACTTGGTAGCCCCCCTGGTGATGTTAGGATACATAGGTTTGAAGTTGTAGGTGATCACGGAAAGTGTTCCTACATAAATGGTAAAGTACATTCAAAACAATTTAACGACCGCCGTGGCGCAGCGGTAGTGTACCAGATTGTTAAGCGGAAGGTACCCGATTCTATTACCGCATTGGGAAAATTTGGTTTAAAATATTTTATCCTAATCCCCCAGACTCTTATGTTCACATTATTATCGGTACGTAACTCTTTTTTTTTTAATGAAATGACATGAAATCTCCAATCTTTCGTGAACATGTCTTCAAAACCCAACCGTACAACCTTCTTACCACCAATCAATTTCCCCCAGTCGTCGCGTGGGCGGCATCAGCATCGAGCGCTCGCGGCCGCCCGCCATGAACTCGCTCATCGCGTGCTCGTCGTACAAGAACCGGCGCAGCCCGTGGTCTGCGCGCACGCCGCGGTACCGCCCCACCTACGGCAGCCTCGACCACCGGTTCCGGGGGGCTTACAACACGTAACAACCACTAGGAATTAGATCTTAAGCTCGTTAACCTATTGGAATTACAAATGTATGTGTTGTGTTAAAAAAGAAATAGAGCTTACTAGATTTAAAGATCGTTCTTGCCAGGACCATAAAGAAAAATGCATCCAAAAATCTTTGTCCTATTGGACTTGCAACTTTATGGATTCTCATATATCTTCTTCAATATCCTCTTCTATATCGGCTTCTTGAATATCCATTCAATTGGATGGATATTTAAGAAGCATTTAAAAAATCTATCTTATTCTTTAGTGCAGTTTACAGCCAATAGTAAAATATATTTTTTCTTACTATTGGTAGAAAACTGTACTTAATGCAAATGTATAAAAGTTGTGCATCGTATTTTTTGTTACTTGTAGTAATTTTGCTTTAGTTGTGAATTTAAATTTAGTGACCTTTTATTAGTTTGTTATTCGATAATCGAGATGTACGATTTTTTTAAGGATTTAGTCACGCAGGGCGCCAGAGAGAATACCTATTTTATTGATTAAGTAAGCTCAAACAAAACTAGGAACAATCTTATTACTTGTAAAATACATTATTTTTGTTTTTTTCATAATTAATTTCTATTTGTAATTAATTTGTAAGAAACTGCCATTATTACATAATATAATATATAAGTACCTATATCTGCCATAATTTAATTACTTTTACGATATATTAGCATAAATTGTATAATAAATTGTTAATAATATTTATCGTTAGGCTTGTTTGTTATTTGTTTTAACACCTAAAGTTCTTTTGATCTACATACAAATACAGGTCAATCTTTGATTACCTTCTTACAAAAACACCACGTTAGTTTTCGTACTCATTAAGAAATATATGAAGGTATCTAAATTAGTAATTAATTAATTACTACGCTTATTAACACCTTTTTAATTATTTCTCTTGCCAATTACTTATGATGAATTGTGATTCTCTGCACACATGACACGTAATATTACACATTGAAAAAATCCTTATAAATTTATCGTTTTTTTTTCTAAATTCATTCTAAAAGGATAATTATGATATCATCGTAACTTGGCTTAACTAAACAAATGATTAACACTAACGGCAACTCGAACCCAAATGCCTAAAAATAAAAACTATAGATATATATAATTCCTATTCAAATAACCCTGCGTTCAACCTCAGTTACATCACCTTAATAACTGCTCGACAAAACATCAAAGCTTACGATCTAAATCTGCAGTGTCACCAACATGCAAATCTAACTGTTATGTAACTAACGCCATTTGCTGGCTCACTGCGGAATGTCACATTTAATATACAGGGTCTGTCGTAATGAATGGATAACCCGTTACCTACAGTTGATCCGGGTGTGAGGCTATAAGAAAATGGTGTCTTCTTGCCAGGGTTGTCACCCATAAGAAAATGGCGTGCACTTTTAAACTTTTATATAAATTTCGCTATTTTTTTATTTATTCCGCTGCCATTTCTTCAAATTTTGCTATATTTGTATATTTTTTTTTGTATTATACTCCTGAAGACGTGTACTATGTAATTTTAGTATAATTTAAGGTGTTATTCACGTTGAACATTATCAAAATTCTCATTTTAAGAAAAACATTTCCAATGTTTTTTCTTTATGTCAACTTTTGATCATCTCCTGTGAAAAAAAAAAGTATGACGTTATAGCTGCCCATGATCTCAATAAATTGTCTAGTATGTGTAGATTCTAAAAAGGTATAACGATGTGTACTTTACAAGCAACATTAAGTTACAGGAGCGAGAACACTAATCAAGGTCGGAATTTTTATTTTTCAAGTTATGTTATAAATGGTTGTAAAACTTCGTCATAATGATTTTATTCTATCAAGATACTTTGCACAAACACTATCGGGCCACTAATAGGATATTCAGAAGAAAACCCGGTTGTTTTTGGGAAAAAAATAAAATTACTCCACGATAATAATGTTATGAAAATGTACAAATGAAAATTTTTGTGCTCTAATAGTTACATGCGAGAAACATGTTGCGACAAGTTTATTCGAAATTAAAACGGATTTTAAAAATCGAACAAAGTCCGTATTACAAAGAAAAGTGGAAAAAAGTGGAAGGAAATCGTCCTTCCATAAATGCATTGTGCACATGAACACACGGTAATCAGGATGTCGCACATTTGGATACCTTTGCCATTACATACATCGTAAATGTAATGCATGTTCGCGTATTCGGCCGGCGTGTATTATTGCGGCATGATACACAAACTACACAAAAACTTTTCCAAAACAACAAGTTCAAGCGATAGCACAACACAATGTCCGTAAATGTGGGCGAAGTGATCAGTATCACCATGTTATCAAGTCCAAATCACAAGGAAAATCAAAGTCCGATATTAGAAAGCAGTAACAAATTGACGAAAATAATGAGAACAAAACAAAAGCACATGCGATGTTCAAAATTACACTGATGTGATGAGTACCCTTTTCTTTGTAATGCGGTCTTTGTTCGATTTTTAAAATCCGTTTCAATTTCGAATAAACTTTTCACAACATGTTTCTCGCATGTAACTATTAGAGCACAAAAATTTTCTTCCACTTTTTTCCACTTTTCTTTGTAATATGGACTTTGTTCGATTTTTAAAATCCGTTTCAATTTCGAATAAACTTGTCACAACATGTTTCTTGCATGTAACTGTTAGAGCACAAAAATTTTCATTTGTACATTTTCATAACATTATTATCGTGGAGTAATTTTATTTTTTTCCCAAAAACAACCGGGTTTTCTTCTGAATATCCTATTAGTGGCCCGATAGTGTTTGTGCAAAGTATCTTGATAGAATAAAATCATTATGACGAAGTTTTACAACCATTTATAACATAACTTGAAAAATAAAAATTCCGACCTTGATTAGTGTTCTCGCTCCTGTAACTTAATGTTGCTTGTAAAGTACACATCGTTATACCTTTTTAGAATCTACACATACTAGACAATTTATTGAGATCATGGGCAGCTATAACGTCATACTTTTTTTTTTCACAGGAGATGATCAAAAGTTGACATAAAGAAAAAACATTGGAAATGTTTTTCTTAAAATGAGAATTTTGATAATGTTCAACGTGAATAACACCTAAAATTTTACTAAAATTACATAGTACACGTCTTCAGGAGTATAATACAAAAAAAAATATACAAATATAGCAAAATTTGAAGAAATGGCAGCGGAATAAATGAAAAAAATTGCGAAATTTATAAAAAAGTTTAAAAGTGCACGCCATTTTCTTATGGGTGACAACCCTGGCAAGAAGACACCATTTTCTTATAGCCTCACACCCGGATCAACTGTAGGTAACGGGTTATCCATTCATTACGACAGACCCTGTATATGTAATTATGTCATTAAAGCATACATAATTGTACAGTCATTAAGCGTTTAACATGCTTAAGATGTTAATGATTTTTAACGATAGCAAACAACTAGGATTATTATTTTCCTTATTTTGAAGTAGGTTATGGGATGTCAATGATAAAAACAAATGCCGATTTAATATGAAAGATCAACAGTGATGTTCATTTGAAAAACCTCATAACTTCAGCATTTTTATGATCCCCAAATACATTTATTAAAATGTTTGTTAAGAAGTAGGTGATTTAGGCAAGGACTGCATAAATTAATGGTATAAATTGAGATTCCCATGCTCATCGGCGAAAGGTTGCATTCCGCGTCAAAGGTCGCAGGTTCTTCCCGCGGCGACGCCACTCACTGCGCTCGCGCACCTACACCGCAACATACACTTAGCTAGGTTAACATAGCGGAGAAACTATGGTGAGGTAGCTGTTATGGAAATGGCGTAAAAAGGGGTACTTTGGAATCGATAATAACACTAACAGTGTTTTTTAAAAATAAAATAAACGGAAATAACATTCTTTATTATAGATACCTACAGGTTTCGTTTAGTTGACTTGTTTTTTTTTAAAGAAGAAAATAGAAAAAATTTAAACACTACCCCGTAATATACGAGAAGAAAACAAATTCTTATAGACAATAATTAAATAATGTTCAAATGGTTTATTTTTTATTTTAGCATATTCTGGTAAATTTTGTATGAACAAAATATGCTTTACGATGTGACGATTCTGTCGCGTCAATTACCAGCATTTTAACGCTCAATGTTTACCGAGTTTCGCTATGTGCTGAAATTGTTTTCAAACAAAAGGAAGAAGAATTAAATATAAAGCAAAAAACAATCATAATCTTATTTTCATGAGACATTGACCGATGACGTCATTGCACTCTGAGCTTACTCATCTGAATGTTAACCCGGAAAGTTTTACTTTTATTTAATATAAACAAGTTTACAACTTATATACCCTTCTCTTACCATATTGAATACAAGACCATTGTGTAGTTATTTTAAGTTTTATTTATAAAAGTTTCCTTTTTTATAATAATTATTTATTGCATGTTCAAAAAACAATAGGGAGAGAAACTACTAACTTTTATACCCGAAGATACACCAGATTGCTAGAGTTATCAAATGCGGTTAAGCAATACTTGTCAAAACATCAAAAACATCATTATTGCCATTCCAAAAACGTTACTTAAAGCTATTTACTTCACAAATAAAATAAGGTACCTATCAACATGCACTGTGCCTATGAAAATGTTATGTTAAATCTCCTGTTTCTGAATAACATCCTACTAATATTATAAACGTGAAAGTTTGTGAGTATGGATGGATGTATGGATGTTTGTTACTCTTTCACGTAAAAACTACTGGATGGATTTTGATGAAACTTTACAGTAATATAGGTTATACATCAGAATAACATATAGGGTACTTTTTACCGCGGGAAAACTTCTCATGCCCACGGGAAACCGACTTCCACGCGAACGGAGTCGCGGACGGCCACTAGTATTATACATTTGTTCTTTTAAGTCAAGGAGTATATTCCACCTTTCACCTGATGATTATTGTAAGAAAGAAGTCATATACGTAGCGAGGCTATATTTTTGTGCGAAACCAGTTTAGCGAGCTCCAGTCACGACCAAGGAGTCAAATTTCATGCCACAGTGCCACCTCGGACGACCGAATAATATTACTAACATTGAGGAATACTGCACACTTATTGAAATCATTTGAATCGTATTTTATATACTCATGAGCCAACAAACAAACAGTTGATCCAATTAAAAGAAAATATATTTTATTATATATGCATAAAAGCTACAATTTTCTATATTTTCTTAATAGTTATGTACATATTTTTTTACTAAACCACAATTCCACGACATGTCAAATGTCTATAATCTATAAACAATGTTTCTCCAACTTGCCAGCCCCCCAAGTCAAGTGGCAGTAGAAATATGCGTTGGCGAGTGAATAGAATAAAAATGTATGAAACTGTCAAATTTCAAGCTTGACAAAGATGACATTTTTTTATACATATTTTTTCTATTCACTCACTATCGCAAATATCCCTTGCCACTTGACTTCGGGGGCAGACCATTTAGTTGTCGACATAAAGCCACTAAATCTATTGCAACATCGATCACTTAAGTAAAAGTGTAATGAGGTCTTGTTTATTCTTATTACTAACCATACCTGATTATGTAAAACATATATGATATAATATCTACATATTAGAACTAGTAAAACAGGAATGGTGGGTAAAAGGATTATCGGCTCACCTTGACACTTTGCCTGCCTCATTAATGAAACCTATTTGTGTATCTGCTTACTTTTAGTGTCATTTAATTTTGAATTAGCCATGTTGTGATTGGTTTAAGTGTTCGACACGCTCAATAACTAATGACATTCTATACCTGTCAAGCGCAATCATATTTTTAATGTTTAAGAGAGGTTATTAGGTTTATACTCGTATTTAGAAGGATACCTAGAAGGTCGTCCGACATAGAAGGTAATAAAAATAAGTATAACGTAAATACATATATATTTTATTTAAATATAGACACTATAATTATACCATAATATGAAGGAGGCTTTTTCAACCTTGTCAGAATCAACAAGAAGCAAAAAGGGGGAAACTATAAATACATATGTTTTTGTAATGCTCTAATCATTGATGTAGTAAGTACCTAACATTAAAATTTATGTTTTTGTTCATTATCTACTTGTTATTGTAACCGATGTCACATTGTTTGCCATCACCGTCAAATTAAAGAAGGCTGTATCTAATTCTGCTATTATTCTCGAAAATCTGACCACAATTATCTGTTTAAATATTTATATTGACTTATCCGTGTTTAAGTGTTGATGCTAATTTACAAGAAGCTGTGACACTGGGGAAAAACCACGCATAAGTTGTTTAATTTCCTTCATCTTATGACTATAACATCGATATTAAGCATAGATGGATTTCATGTTTTAGCAATTACCTACTACCAAATACTAAAATCAAATTAGTATAACATCAAACGATATGCAAAAGTTTTCTTTAACTTATTCTAAAGATAATCGAATCGGAAAAACCCCCTCATTTTATTCAATCGGTTAAAAAGCTCAACAAACCGAAAGCTTTGTTATCCGTTGTGAGTGAGTCATACTTTTTGAACATCCAACGGATCGCTGACAGCCGTTGGATCGATCCACGACTCGCCTGCGCGCGCGCGTCCTTGTAGCCTCCTCGCAAAACACGCATACATTACTAAATCAAAAGGTTTTACATAAAGCCAATTCCATAGGAATTCATTTAGGCAATCTTGGTGATTAATATTTCATTATGTTAATTGGACGATTCAGTTTAAGGATAACTACTGTTTAGCTCACAAGTATCCTTAAGGTAAAGAAAATGCATGTGGGCATGAGTAATTTAGTATGAAATCAACCTTCTAAATAGTGATCTACCGAATTATTGCGATTCGCTACACCCTCGTGAATCACTAGCATTGTTAGTTCTATGAATGAGATAAAGTTCGTAGAAGCTCCATTGTGCCGCCGCTGAGCTTCGAGCTTTGCATTCTTGTATAATGATATCACAAGGAAGGGATGCGTACACGCAGATACAAATGTCCCGAGCAACGCCTTCATTGAGGGAGTGAGGGAGAAAGCATTACTGACAGGTAAATCAATAAAAAACTCAAGCTTTCCGCAAAAAAAAACAAAAAGTCCAAATATTTGTCCTTTTTGAGTATTGTTTTTTTAAACAGTGTTCATGTATTTATCTCATTAACAAACAAGGCACATAGCAATGGAATTAAGTTGGCATTTGACAGAATGGTACCCCTCGCATCGCTCCTACATCGCGAAGGCAACAGACAACTCAAGGCTGCACGCACATTTTTATGAAATACTTCTTGGAAGTAAGCTCTATTAGAATAATGGGATTGGACCACCATTAGAACTTTGTCCAAACAAGGGTTCCCACTTTGATCCCACCAGTATTATACATGTTTATGCTGAGGTAAAACGACGGGAGAAGACCAAAAATCTGTAAATAAACTTAAGAAAAGTTATGTTAACCTATTTTCTCACACAAATTTATAGTTTAGGTACAGGTTCATGACATATTATTTGAAGTAAAACTGCTTTTTCACTAAAGCTGGTATACTATGCCAGCAAAACCGGTAACTTAGCCTAACCTTAACAATATTTTATATCTTTTTTTAAGGTCTAAAGTTTGTTCCAATTGAATGTTCATTAAACCGAATGGCCAGAGTTAGTTTTGTCATACAATATATGGACATATAAGGCGGCTGTTGTCCTTGGAAGACGTTATATGGCAAATGACCCACAATTCGAATCTAGAATAGCAGCTGACATTTTTAGTATGAATAATATACCTACATAATTGAGATAAGTCAATACAAAAAGTTGTGCTGTACATAAAGAGAATTTAATAGGTTTAATTTAATAATTAAATTAGTACTGACTATTTGTGTTATTTCACTTTAATAATGGTATTCAGCACTACAAGTTATAATTAAAAAAACTAAATCTTAAGTTTATAACATGCAAAAAATTAATTTTCTAGATTATACCTAAACATCATATTATAATCTATTAAAATTATTTAAAGATGTTATAGATACCAAATATTTTATCACAGGCTTAGAAATGTAGATTTGGCATTTAAAGTTAACATCAAAATTCCTTACTAATTAAGTTCAAGTTCTATTACTTAATATTACATTTGTTTAATTGCCAATTACTTAGCGTAGGTACCTGTGACAATTCCAACTAGTTGCTAGGTGAGTAACGAACGCCATGATTTCCCCCACTGGTTTAAATATACAAGGTGAACCAAACCAATCCTCCTAAAGAAAAAGTATTCTAAATATGGAAACAAGCAAACTTTTTTGGAAGGAATTTATCAATGTGACACTTTGATTCATAGTTCTACCTTGTACTTAACTTTGAAATAATCTTTCAAGTACGTAGTTTTCTGATTAACTAAGAAAAACCCCTTGTAATTTATAATAATTAATTGGTGACCAGCCCACGCATCGCAATAGTGTTATTTGGGACAATCATACAAACAGACACCTAACCATATTTTTATACTTCGTAATAAAATCCTACTATCCTTCTAATATTATAAACGTGAAAGTTTGTGAGTATGCATGGATGTATGGATGGATGTTTGTTACTCTTTCACGTCAAAACTACTGGACCGATTTGGATCAAACTTTACAGTAATAAAGTTTATACATAGAGCACATAGGGTACTTTTTACCGCGGGAAAACTTCTCATTCCCACGGGAAACCAACTTCCACGCGAACGGAGTCGCGGGCGGCCACTATTAATGGTAATGATGATACACCTCCATCATACCTACGCGGGTATGTATGTATCTACCTACCTACGTGGTCCGTGAGACCGCGTCGCGCTCCGGCTGCGTCTGCGCATCTTGTCTTACACCCGTCTTCCTGTCCCACTGCCCTCCGAGGAAACACACACCAACAGTTTCTCTTCAACCTGAGACTGAGATTCTTGATAAATACTATAAAGTTAGGTAGCTACTAAGTAGATTAGTTTTGAAAGTGCTTACGTTTTAACTGAGTTTACAATTATTGTTAAACGTGATACCTATATTTAAAATTTTCATAATTATACTGACCTATTCACGTTAACAATTGTAATCATCCGATTCTGACAAATATTCTGTTGTTTCGGGAGGAATTCATTTTTATTTAGAATTTCAAATTTGTTAGAAAACTGAAAATGACAATTTACGAGTTCATATCTTTCATTTTGAGTAGCCAAGTTCTTTAATACTAAGACTCAATAAAAAAACAACCAAAAATATGTAACGTAATGTCGGCATAATTAAAGCTCACTTACGTAAGTAGTTATGGTTAAGCGTTAATCTCAACCAGTTAACTGTTTACCTCTAACAACAGAATATAACTTCTTCTTAGTCACGTTAATTCTGAGTACACATTAATTGTAAGCTGTGTGAGAAATTAAAACGATTGTTTAATAGAAATACTCGCAGAGATTTGAGATTAGGATAGGAGCTTACAGCAGACAAAAGATTACTGTTTTTTTATTACACCACGCGCTTTGTCCATGCTGCCTAATGCTCCGTAACGTTAAAAATAATAATATGGTTAAAACATCTTTAAACGTGTTGGAAATTATGCGTCCAAAGCTGCATATGGGTACCTCATAAACATAAATACCTACCGGAGTCATGGTTATTTTAAGCTTCGTCACTCGTACTTTCATACAAGTATATTGCAAGAATGTGACCTGCCACTTACACAGGTACCTGCGTAAATAGTCTCACAAACCATTGGATTTGCGTCCTTATATCGAGGACCATAAGGTCGTATGTTTTGGATATTGGTTGTAATACTCCAAGGGGTCGTAATCGACGTTTGCAGTAACACGGCCGATAAGAGATTGTAACTGTGAAACGAAAGCTGAATGCAATTGTTGTAAACTTTAGGTATTCCTCTAAAGAATTATACCTTCATAATAATTTTAAAGAAATTCTGTCCCAGCTTTATCATACAGCTTTAAGACATAAGCCATGGATAGAAAGAAAATGGCATGGCTATCATGAGTTCTATGATTATGTTCTTATCTACATAAAATTAGTTTCTTCCTCTTTGAGAAAGTTATTGTCAAGGCGCCGCAAAGAATTCTCTGATTCATTACGTAATGCCATTGATTTGTTCACTGATAGGGTGATACCCTCCGGCTCGTCACGCCACAGGAGGCAAGGAAACTACCCTCCAAGGAAGCTAAGGAAACACAAGGAAGTATCCTTTGCGCGTTGCCTCCTGTTCTTGCGGCGACGGGAGCGACAGGTGGCGCGCCCGCGCCATTCGCGCGACCGCCGCCGCCGCGACCGGTAACACGAACGCACGTTGCAGTTGTAGTTTTAATTTACAGTGTGTGGTGCCAGTACTTATTGGGATTTTGTGCCAGTGTGCTTGATTGAGGTTGGAGCAAAAAGGTTGGTTGGTTTTTGTTTTTTTTGGTGATGTGGAGTTGGTAGTAACGTTTTTGGAGCTTTTGAAAAATGTTATCAGATAATAATATGTACTTAAAAAAAAGGTTATATTATTTATATTTTAATATGATATTCGTTACGAATTAAAGTAAAAGAGGTATTGAAATCTTAAAAATCAAGTGTTGTTAACAAAAGACATCAACGGGCGGCCAAGTGCAATAACTCGTAAAAGCTTTTAGAGTGAGGTTTATTTTAAGGAATTTAACCTGTACCTTATCGTTATTAATATAAAAACGTTGAAACTTGATTAAATAACGAACATTAATTGTATATTCCACGTTTACAATCTAGTTGCCATTAGCTGACCGGTTTGCAAGCATTAGCACATTGAAATTTCAATAAGTTGACATTTTTCTAAATATTGGTCTTAGTCATGGTTTTAATTTAGAATGTCATTCTCTACTTACATTAGTAATTTGAGTATAGTTCATTCAGATAGCAAAAATAGACATGACACGATTATGCATTTAAATCAAAGATCGTTTATACCTAACCAAATTAGTAATTGTGTAATAGAAAATACTTGTTAATAAATAAATATTTAATTCTAAATAATATATTTGAAAATGAATTAAAACATTGTTTCTTATTCTAAAACCACTTTTGCACGTTTTGTTATAAAATTGTAAGATTTTCGCTATCATTTTGCACTTCAAGATAAACGGTTCTCATTTTGTCACGTTCTTGCTTTTAAGTCATTGATATTAATAGAAAAAAACCGTCTTTAAAAAAATCATTGTATATTGATTCCAGATGTTCCAACATGCTAATTTCTATCACTTTGTATTTTATTGTGTTATAAAATCAATACAATTGTGTTGTAACCGACAGACATTCTATTGTGGATACTCAATCAATTGTGTTTATATTTGCTACAGGCAATATAATGACAAATAGTTACATACTGAACACAGGACGACTATATCTACATTCGTTAAAATATCTGGAATCCTTACAAAAATAATAAAAGCGAAGTTGTATATGTGTTGTATATCTTTTTATCTGTATGTTCCGCATCTACGTCAAAACGGCAACACCGATTTAATTTAAATTAGATGTAAAGATAGTTCGAGAATATCACTTTAATCTACTTTAAACCACTACTCTAACAATTATATTAGAAATATCAGAATATCTATGACTATCCCAGCTAAAACAACATTCTGCAAGTACGTCACTTGTTAGAGCTTCTAAGGCGATTAGCAATCAGCGGAAAAGAAATAATACAAAAAATTTTGTGTCCTATTATCTTTCTAAATAGGCTATTTATTAACAAAACGTTGAAGCCAAATCTTATCTACATTTCTACAAATGATGCCTTAACAACAATGACGTAAAACTTTTTAACTTTTCACAAGAGCACAAACTATCTCATTGTAAATTAAAAGAACTGTTATCACAAGAATTTGAAACAATAGATTTTTTATAACTTCCTGACTCAATAGCCTATTCATTTCTTTCAAAAGTTTAAAGTAATTAGGAGTATATGAGACGGATTAAATAACTTTATTTACTATTGTTCAATATTTTAACGTAACTTTTAAAAATCGGTAATTGCTTCGGTTTTTTGTTTACATAGATCTAATAAAAACATAAGGAAGTTTAACTAATTTATAGTTGTAATCTACAATGTAACAGAACGAATCATAATCAGTTAATAATAGTTGAAAAATAGGGTTTTACCCAAACTATTGACTTCGTAACACCCTAAATACATTTTGTTTATTGACAAAACAATCCCATTGGATACAGAAAAATGAACTCCACTAATGCCAATTGAAACATGCACATGTTTAGTCATAATCGTCATAGAATAATAGAGATGTGTTCAGATAAAGCTGATGTAGTTTTTAATTAAAGTTGACGAAACCAGCTTCTCAGGACTGTCATTAGTTGTAATTAAATGTCTATAACGTAACTTTAGAAGAAAAAATATACTTCTGTTTAATAGCAGGTCTTGTTAATCTAATTTAAAAATAGAAAAAATACTTTTATGTATAAATAAATGCATTATTTACAATATTTAAGAGTTTAAACTACCTCTCAGAACTATAACTTTACCTTGTGTCGACAACACGAACTGAAACCATAAACACTCACATTTTTACCTGTACTGCGCAAGATTTCTTCAAAGGCTCACACACGACAGAGAAAGAGCGATGCTTTTCTTAACATTCGAGCGAGAAAGCTGCAGGACCTACGGTAGGAGTGGCGCGGAATGCGTTTTTGCACGAGCTTCAATGCAGTTTTGACGTAGGCTCAAGTTATGAGTTATAACCGACTCAGTGCTTTACAATTTACAAATATTTATTATTTTATGTAAAAAATAAATGTTATTATTTCATCATTTGTTGCCGTTGCGTCACCGAGGCCTGTCACATCGCAGGAAGTTTCATAGAGTGATTTCTTACATCGATATTTGCGAGTCATCGCCTTCGGTTCGACCTAGAAACTGTGAACTGCAACCTTTTAGTTGCATCGTTATATAACAGTTCCGATGGGAGCCTGTGTCTTGCATCCTTGCGTTAGACAAAAGCCGCAGTCGGCCTTCGACGACCGGTCCCGCTCAGCCGCTTACTTTCGCGACTCCTACACACAACCACCGACTCGATTCGGATTATTCGATTCATTGGGATTGTATTATTCGATAGTGCTGCTGTCAATCGCTCAGTAATTATGCGTAAAACAATGCAGTCAAGGCCGGAGAACGTAACAACCCTTTCTGTTTATTTTTGTCACAAAATAGCTGTTAGGTACCTAATTTTATTTATGTATACAGCTGTCACATGTTTCCATATTATAGGTATACCTTGAATTCATAATTTAATTACCTAAACAATGGCTGAAAGCATAATTGATAAATTCATGAATTACAATTTCATACGTTAAATAGTTACAGAAATTACCTATGTTTATGTCCGTGCCAGATTTTAAAACTCAAAGAGTTTTCTCATTTATTTGACTTATTACCAAAGAAACATCCAACACTCACTAGCTACCCTAATATCGTAAAACCATTACTTAACGTGTATCGCAGTGATTAAAGCTATAATGACGATATAATTGCGTGCGCGCATGATGCAACGGCCGCGACTGCCACCGGGTCAACTGTCACTCGAGGACGACGACATACGCGTGACATTTCGTATTTAGAACACCGAGTGCGATATTTGAAATATAAAGACTATATTGAGTACGCTGGTACTACCCTTGAGTTTTACAATATTTTCGTCACCGAAACTTCTAACTTATGAGCGGAAGCATAAAAAGTTTTTATGTTTTATTAATATCAATTTCATATATAACACTATTTTATATAAAATTGAATCAACCGTCATGTTTTATAAATATTAATTAAATAGACTAATGCAAATGAAACCAAGCTTATGATAAATAATTTCTTATAAATAAACATAGAACAGGATCTATAAGAATTCATAAAAACAGGCATAAAACAAGCTAGTTAGATGCTTATAACAAACTCGTTAGCAATATGCTACCGATGCGGATAATTAAATTCAGTGTTGATTGTATTATTTATATAACTGTGGACGCTGTGACCATCACAAACTAATAAAAATATTAATTTATCTTAGTAATATAAATATTACAACACTGCCATGGTTCTACTAAGGAAGATAACAAATTATTATTTTTTGTGACTGAGACTAACAGTCTGATCACACGATGCGCAAAACTACGCACAAATCGGTGATTAAAATAAGATATCATTAGGCTGCCATTAGCTTAACTTTAAGTACATAGTGCGTCGCACTAAGCATGATGGGAAATCACTATTTAATTATTATTTCGATTACTCGCTATGCTGCAAATGATATTTAAATCGTTAGAATCTCCGTGTTAATATCATATGTATGCTCTTTTGATTATAGAAGTTATTCAAGTTCAAATTACTTTTAGCAAGTAATTATAAACTTTTGAATTTAGTTGATTCGCCATA
The DNA here is from genome assembly GCA_916618145.1 of Emmelina monodactyla. NCBI lineage: Eukaryota > Metazoa > Arthropoda > Insecta > Lepidoptera > Pterophoridae > Emmelina > Emmelina monodactyla. The sequence goes on along the minus strand of OU745304.1, from coordinate 3,091,658 downwards.
AACGTGTAGTGTGTTCTCCCGCGGTTGCATTCTCCGCCAGTCCACGGATACCCGACCTGCGCCGGCGCAGCACTTTCAAAACTATTACATAGCTCAACCAGTTCGACAGATATCGCAAAACTCGTGTGATAACGTTATGAAACAATAAGAAAATACAGAAATACACAGATATCTCGATTTACAACATTTTTTTGAGAAGTAACTGAAGGAGTTGTAAGAGTTGCGCAATTAATGTCGTTAATGAGATAATGATCTGTTGTGTTGAATCGCCGCCGGTGCAGATGTCGCCATCACGATGCAATGTCACTGCGCAGCTTCGATGCCAGTTGCCACTGCAACTAGGAACGAATTTGTGCTGGCCTAATTAAATATATACCAAGATATTTAATAACTAGAAAAGCTAATTACTTACGGAGTTAAATCGTAAAAAAGAACATATAAGTAAAAATTCTTTCCCATTCCTAATACAATTTACCTACGATTAAATAGAATTAAACGGATATAATAACTAAATACTGAAACATCGTTGAACACGATCACGTGCTCCTATATCATGTGATCGAAGCGCACGCGCATGGTTTTCATTACAGTTTCGCAACTGCTGCGTCAACAGCCTACAGTCTTGTGCACTCAGACAAAATTGACTCCGATTATAACAATTCAGTGGGCACCAAAATAGCTTTGTATCTAAGTACTGCGGACTTTCAATGGCGGAAATTCTTTAATAAATCATTAAAATCTCATGAGGAAACATATTAAAATTCAGATAAATATTTGTATGTAGGTGGGTACATAGTTTCTGGCGTGTGCGAATAAAATTTTGCAGTTGTTGCAAAATGTCTAAGTTTTAGGATGTTAACGAGAACGACACGATTCGGCTTATTTGTCGATGGATTACTGAAATCGCAAGCAACCTCCAAAATATTGATCGTCACGTTTTTGTTGCTGAAATTTTCATCTGCTATTTACAGATTTTCACAATCAGGCGGGAACAAAATGATTACGTAGATATTGACATCGAATATTGATCGTCAAGTGGTTACTAAAATGTAATATCTTTAATTATAGCAATATGCAACGTCGTAACGTTGCAGGCTTAGAAATGTATGAAAATGTTTGCTTATTTAAGAATAATGTAATTTTTCTACAGTTGAGTTTAGTCAGAGAAGTAAAACTTGAGTTTTAATGTTTTTTTTGTTGTTTCAGGCGATACGTCGTTCGTATTCCACAGCGGATACCTACAATGTAAGGAGAGCTCCAACAACCAGTTATTACGCCATGTGTAACAAACATTTGCAATAAAAATACTGGTGCAATTAATTAGTGCTGTTTTGAAAGAATATTGGAAACTTTGGGACTTACAGTGAAGTGTCAACTCTGTGACATCCAGACGCGCTTGCAATTTGGCGGCAACACTTGGTAAGTATTTTATAAACATCAGAATAAGGTTGATTATGATACTTGATAAAATGCCATCAACATCAATAACATACTTATTATATGATGCAGATAACCGGAACGATATATCATTGTGATCACAAAGAATTAGCCGTAGGTACAAATTATAACATGAACCTTAGGACGAAATATAATAGTGCACAAATCAAGGTTAAAAAAAACTCAATAGCCAGTGATATTTTGTGAGGCCATAAGGTCAAGAGATGAGATAAAAACAGCACCTTTGCCTGGTTTACCAAGGCCTTCTTATGTTCAAAGGTGCTACGATTTAAAAATTAATTTTTCTACTTCCGCAATGTACACTGGCAGATCACAAAGATCGTGGAATTTGTAGTTTAAAAAAATACATTTCCCGCGCAATTCTGACAGTTGGCACCTGACAGCTAGGTCTATCAGCAGTGTCACCGTGATTGGTGGGTTCCGGCGTGTCGCTCTCATGGGACACTGCGCAGTCGCAGCCTTGTGCGCACCAAGGTCGGGGACATTATGATAGTCATGCTTAACAACCCTGATTATAAGCAAATTATAATCGCAGCCAATTTGACAAATGTAGAATTTTCCATTTGGCCAAATTCAAGCTGTTTAAAAAAATTTATGTTTTTTAAATGTTGTTTATTGAATGTACAAGGAAATACCAATTGTTAAGTAAAAAAGTAATAATTGTAATTTAGTGACTAATAGTCTAAAAATTTTACAAATCAACTCATACAGGAAACCCAATTAAGTCGATTATTATCTTACCATATTTCAACTCGAACAAATTAAATAAACATTATGGATCAGCTTCAGTATGCGAATAAAAAAATGGGTTTCTTCAAAAAGGATGTTTGCGTGTAACTAACATGCCACAAATTTAATTATGACGCATTTTTCTTTGGTTCACGGAAGCGTTTTGTATCTAGATTACAAACTAACTTAACATTTTTTACGAAAAGAGAGACAAACTACCGACAAAATTCTATTATCATTTGTTTCATTTCAATATTTAAAAAATATATACTAGAATGATCTGTTTTCACTATAATTTCAACGAAGTTAACCATATGCATAGTAAAGCGTGGTTTCTCGTGCGATATTGAACAATTGTCTTGAATATCTGCAAGTTCCGTTGCGCTCGGTTGAAAGTAAGCAGGAGTGGAAAGCTCGTGCGGCGCGCGCGCAGCTCCCCGACCCAATTCTGCGCCGAACCTGTTCTGAACTTACATAACACAGTCTCTCGATTATTGCCAGCCCTTCCAACAGAAGTCTTGAGTTGTTAATGATACAAATAAATTAATTGCAACCATTATGGTCATCGGTTTACATGTTTGCAAAAAAAGCGTAACTGATTGATGAAAGCGCAATATGTTTTACAATAGTCGATTTATTTAAATTATCTTAGTTTAATTTTAACAAAAATTTTAAGGAAGGTTAAAAATGCAGTTAATTTGAATAATTTCCTTTCACAGTTATTAATAAATTAAATTGGAGTTATTGAGCATTGACCCGGTCGGGCGCGCCGCCTGATTGCAGACAGATTGAGAAAAATATTCCGAAACTGTTACATAACCTTGTCTACCAAACATATCGACTTCTAGAATTTATATTTGCATTGCCTATTAACATACTTTCCGTGAATTATCTGTGTATTTAGACTGCTGTTAGCTTACACATGTTGTAATATGTATGAACTTTCAAAATCGCTTTTAGATTAGAGATCATTCCAATCATACTTGTTCACTCTTACTTTCATTCAAAGACTGAAAGCCGTTCCCTCCATATACAGTGATGACGACAACTTTCAGAAACCCTGGTTCTAGACATACCACATAGTTGCAGATCGATGAACCAATCCAAAACTTAATGCAAATATAGAAAAATCTAAGTGACATCTCAATCTGTATGTTGTTTCTTTGACTCCACTTTGCATATTACGAACCATGTGTCATGGTCACAAATCGCCAGTTACGTGATGGATGTGGCTAAGTCGTGGGTACATACTTCACAGGTTTCTCCACAAAGCAGTGAATGATGTGCGAAATTTTCAGAAACTTGGTCGTTGTAGAGAAATCACATAATTCGTGCGCGTACGCAACGTGATCGACTCATCTCGGGCCCTCGCCGTCTAATGGATGTCGACACCGCTCCTTGTAATATGTGCTAAACACACGCGTTTGTAAGAAGTAGGTTCAATCGTACACATTTCGTCAATAGGAACTCAATCAATGCTGTTCCGGAACAATAACTGCTTTGTGAACCATGCATGCAAAAAGCTAATTACCCTGCACAATAGCTCTAAGTCAATGTCTTTTATTTAATTACAGCGGGACAGAGATTGACTTATGAGGTGTCCATTACGCTAATCAATTTGTTGTTGGTTGTATAATGTGTTGATAATATTTGTTCATTCACTCTCACTCAGTCGTTCACTCACGTAACGAGGGGCTTTCTACATACAAGCTCTATGTGCAGAGGCCTCCGGGTGTCATCTTAGAAAGTGGAAAATGGAAAACGTTATTGATTTTCATTGGAACTAGATTTAAAAACTTTCCACAAGCATCAACTTTGAAAATTCCTAATCACATATTACATTTAGCCACTTTCTGTGTTTAAATTATGTTATAATTATTTAATTGTAAGAAACAGCTGTATCAATACTTTATCGGACACAAATTAAGTAGAAGAACCTGTAACAATGGAAGAAAATGAAACAGCACTCGAACACAGCCAATCGTTAATTTGTGAATAAGCTAATTTATTGATAAACTGTTTGAGAAGTTATTGTTTTTTTAGAAGATATCATTAAATTGAACATCTAAATTATATTTATCTGAAGTATCCCAGCAATATAAAGACAAAGGCAACGTAACTTTTCTTTCATATTTGAAACTAAAACAACAAAATAAAATTACTCTTATATATTTTCTAAAGATTTTTGATAACTATTAAGTTTGTAAGCTAATAACTAAACTTTTCGTTATTTGTAAGAGTAAATCTTCGCAAGGAGTAAAAGCTTTGCCAATGTACCAGACGGTAATAAAACAAAATAGAATCATTGTTCTTACCGTTTACTACACGACAACACAACTGAAGAAATTGCCACTTAATTTTAATACATACAATTTTCAACCTTATGGCAGGGATGATTGAGATGAAAACCCAATATTACGAATAGTAAAAGCCTAGATCTGGGATTAATAAACCAGCTGAATTGAGATTCACGTTTTGTAACGGAAATGCGCACGCGTTGAAGTCTTTTTCACTTGGTCGGGTTAAAATAGCTTTTTCACAATGTGTCTTGTTAGAAGCCAGTACTCGGGTGCAATGACCTGTAGCGAACAGTTGGTTTTGATTGAGAAACTGATAAATTTGTAATTTTAAGATATCTTATAAGGTTAATTCTAATCTACTGTTTTTTTTGCCGGAGCTTTTTGATCTGATTTATCATTGTTCTAAAATCAACAGTCAATGTCATTTATTAATAATAGTTTTATAAGAAAATGTTCATACTAAGTTATGTACCAAGCTTGAATTATACTCGTTAGTGCAGCTATATCCACCAATTATGAACAACGAAGGTCGCCGCTTGCATTTCCTTTCTAATTCATATCAAAACCTTTACATCATTTTTTATACGTTTTTATTTACTTATTCATTATAAGTCAGTTAAAGTTATAACAATATTGCTTAGTGAAAAAAAAAAAATGCCACACCCTGTATGTCCGACTTTTAAAAGTAAACACACAAAGTTAATCTAAGTGCACACTCCGCCATTAAAGCCTTATTCGGGGACACAAAGAATGTGGCAACAACACAAGGCTATATAAAACGATCTGCTTGCTATATCTGAATTCGGATAATTAATACCACTGTTTCGGTGCGTGAGCTAACAAAATGCTTTTATTAACATAATTATGAAATGTTTAGAAGCTTATTTTTTGTTTTTATAAGGAATAGATTTCTTGAACTAGTTTTAACATTTGAAGCAAATATTCTGAATATATCACGTCTTTTATTAGCATCGCTTTCGAACATTAAAAACTTTATAATTGCAGTTGTTGGTATATTAAAATTTGTAGATTGAAATCGGAGGTAGGTACATAATGGAGTGATCAGCCGGTTTGGCTTCAGGGCCGGCACCCACACCTCACTCTCAGTTTCTATATTATCTCTGCATACTAAACATGCCGACCAATATACTGAAAGTGAGAGTACTCCATACCACCGCTACTTACCTACTCTAGCTAAGTAATTATATACTTACTTACTGAGTAATTACACAGGATAAATCTGACAAGAAGATTCCGCAACACACTAGTTTCAGGAAGGCACTGCCTGTCCTTGACCATGAATAGAGAATGTACTTTGGATTGAAAAAAAAAATTTGTGCAAAGAATTCCAACGAAGAAACCTACTCAAGAATGCAACGCATTTATTGATTTTATTTTCGAAAGGAAGAGGTTGCGTAACAATCCATATGCTTATCAGACGAAGCTTTTATAAGACAGTCACATGTATAACCACTTCCGTCTGCAGCGGAAGTAAAGGTGCAAGTCGCGTGCGCAGGTCCAATATGGCGGACAATCGTCGCCGACGTCGATCTAATAACCGATCGAGAGGCGAGGTCGCTCACTGGAGGTCTCGCGGCTTGTTGAAACAAACTGGAAAATGTTTCCTTTTACTTATTAATTTATGCAATTTTAGTTCCTGATTTCAATAATATCAATCGTCATTGAATAGGCTGTTGAGCAACGTGATTAAATTGCTGAAGGATAACGAACGACTTCCTAACACTCTCCATATTTAAATGTTCACCAAAACGTTAGCCTGCCCAATTGATTGGACACAGACACTTGAGCTTCTTCAATAAGTGAGACATTAGTTCCCCTCACGATTGTGTATGTATTGTTTGTATTTGCATTCTAAAGCTGTTTTCGTACTAATACATTAAACGGATTTGTCTGGCATTCACTAGTAAAGTGCTCTAGCATGTTTTTCAAAGGTCAAATATGTCACGGTATGCATGACACACAGTATTATTTTGTCCTCCCAATGTCTCAGGCGGGTAGCGCCACAAATTCTTGTCGGGCAAGGCTGTGCGGTTAGCATTCCTTAAGTTTTAACCACTTGTGATAATTCATTAGTGACACCTATCTAGTCATTAGTTATCGTTCAGTAAATTTCCAATTTAATTTTAAAGCTGGAGGTCGTTACTGATTACCCACAAGCCAGTACAAACTAAATTATAAGTATTTTGTATTGTTTTTTTGCTATTTTGTTTTTGCTATTTTGTTTTAGAATAAATGAATCTTTAATATTATTATCCCTTAGGTGTCCTAACGCTACTCAAGTATTGTTATCAATTTGATAACATCTAACTATGTTGGTGAATGCGCCGAGCCAATTTGGTTCGACTTATTCTGTCTTTTCTTATAGTTCAGTCAGTAATGTTAACAACTTTCTATTTTCAAAAATATTCCGCAAATTATTCTTGTTTATTGAGTGTCTGCTCTACATGTTGGTTGCGAAATGTGGTATAATCACCGATATCAGCATCAGCGGATGGTAATACTGCGGTTCAATTGTGTCACTCGCTGCGCAGGCGTCGCCGGGGGCGGGGGCTGTCACGCCCAGATTCTTAACATTCAATGGTGTTATGTTGGCGATACACTTATGATGTGATATATATGATATAATCTAACTAATGCAATGTGCGATGTTGTTGTTGTAACGAAGACGGGGCATACCTTGTCACCAACTTCTTTTTTAAGTAGGAAAGTGCAAATATCTTATTTGAATTGCATTAGATCCCTCTGACGCTTAAATAAAATCCTAATTTTAGCGTTTGAGGTTTATCTACATTTCTTTTTATGCCTACATCTTAAAACTTACTTCTGTTAAAATACTGTAGATTTTCTTTCGATTATTATATTACATTATATTTGCAGTAAGATGACGACATCATTGCATCGTAATCAAAGTTACAGTAACAAGTAATGGAAGAGAAACTTTTTACTGCGCATGCGACTGCGACCTGTCCGCGCTTTTTGTCACCAGTAATGAGATGCGCGAACCTCGTTCATGGAATGCTAGTGTTTTTTTACCATTCCACTACTTATATTTTTTTTTTATAAGTGAACCTAGCAAACGAGCAAGCGGGTCACGTGATGGTAAGTGATCACCGCCGCCCATATACACCCACAATTACATATGCATTGAGGGTGCGTTACTGGCCTTAAAGAAAATTGGGCACCGGATATCGCACTCGTATTTCACCGGTCGAGTCAGCCCAGTAATCGCTGCAGACAGAGCCTACAGCTAGACTCTACCACTCCCAAAATTAGGTACTATCACTCAAATTTACACAAAATCTATACATTTTCAATATCTACTTACTAACGTGATAAATAACTGAAATGTTAGACTCATTTTGTATCGATACATATAAACTAAAACAAATAGATCATAATTTGGGGCAGTTTCGTTTTAAACATTCACTGAATATTTATGATAGATATGCCGATAAATTCATGAATAAATTACAATCGAAAAGGTATTACGAAATCTTGAATTGCAGGTTTTGAGGCCTTGCAACTGTCAACTTAAACTGTTGTTTAAATACAGTTAGCTACAAAGACAAAAAAATATTGTAAAGTACAAGTTGAAAAAGCTGTGATAAGTGTATCATTCGATTACAGTTATGATAAGGTATCATTCCTCCGCGCGCCACCTGAAGCAAGTCTAGTTGTCTTCATTAGATCGACTCCCACGCATCGAGACGTTCGTTTACCTCGACACGTAGTCTCATTACCGCGGGTCTCTGGTGGTCAGTCAGTGGGAAACACACTCTTCACTTCCTACCTTTGAATGACCACAAACTGAATTCCCTATACATCATCACACTTAAATAAATTCGACGTAAAATGCGGATGTGTGTAAGATGTTCTGGGTTTTGCGAAGGTGGAAAAATTACCGTTTATTTTCGCTGAATCATAGCTTTAAGTTTTATCAATTCACAATGTAACGTCTGACGTTCGTTTTGACATCGTAATATCTGTAAATGGAGTGGCCGAGACCATCCTCGGTTTTACTGTTACTTGCCAAATTCGGTTGTCAGGTGAATCACACGCAATCAGACCATTTCACTGTAATCAATCACGCCTTCACAGATCTGTGGTAAACACCCGCCGGTAATTGACTGGAAGAGATTGTTGTTACCTAATAAAATTAATTACAAACACAGATACTATGCTTTTAAAGAAAGTTTATAGAGTTAAAAGCTTGATAGGTTAAGTGCGGTTATAAAATATTAGGCTGCGTCGGTAACTGTAATTTGTAATGAATATTCGGAAGGTTTTATGTTATTTTTTTGTACAGTGTGTTAAGTTCAATCAACTGTGTAATAAATGCTTATAAATAGTTATGTTACATTGAGTAACAACATCTAAATATAACATCAACTTGCCGAATTGAACTCACAATTGACTTCTAACTATGCATCCCTTTTAAGTTAGTTAAAACGATCCGAAATTATTATAATAAATAATACGATACTAAATTTGATAAAACTTTCAAGTAATTTTTGTTCCTAAGAGTAAAAATATATAACTGAGTGTCTTGCTATGCGTCGAACTCTAAAACGACCGCGCTAATTTAGTTGTTTTTTTTTCTCTTACTTAAAATACATAGTTTTTGACAGAACAAAGTCAGTTGGGTCAGCAAGTTCATAATTATTACACAATATTTTAACGAATCGACTACCTACAATATGCCTATACAACGTGAATCATTTCCAGTAGAGTAAATGTCAAACAGCTAGTAATTTACATAAAAACACGTTATTTAATGCTTTCGGCAACCTTGATCAAGGATGTAACGCGTCTGGGCAATATGAATAGGCTAATTAAAATGCAAAGGTATGATTCTACGCCATTAAATTGTATAATTATAGAAAAACCTTTTTATTTAACCTTTAAACTATAAGCCCATAAACCATCTTTAGAAAAAGCTAGAGTAGCAAATCTTCTTTTTTAATCATCAACCTTGACCAGTGAACCTTGTTGATCGTCACATTTCACGGCTGAACAACTTCTTATTAATACACGAAGCTAGCACCATAACTAACGCAACCCCCAAACACGTTGTTTCAGCTTTTTGTTGCAAACGTTAAACAGTTCGTTAAGCCGAGCACTCGATCGGAACCAGTTGCGGCGCGGCGTGTGCCAAGTAACGTAATTGTATGCAGATAGGTTCTGTCGCAAGCCAGGCCTGATACGAATTACCTAATGTCGTAGTGACACTACGAGCCCAGCATTGAATCTCAAATTCGATCACCGCACGCGCAACGCAATAATCCCTTCAGCCTTCGACGCGGGCCACATACAAAGTTACCAAAACAATAAAAACTGGTCCGCCACATATTTATTTGGTAATAACGCGCTTAAACAGGTAATAGCGATGAAAAACAATGCCACATCGGCTTGTAGCCTTATTAATTCTTGATGCATTCCCGTAGCGAAGGCGAGATGAGGCTTTGTTCCTGTAATGAAGAAATTAATATGCGGTAGGTGCGCGGGCGCTGCGTCATCACGTATCGTTTTCCTATTCTTATTGGTTTGGGTTTATCTCAGCGTGAATTACCTAGTCCCAACAATGTAAAGATGACCTAATCTATATATTTCTGCAAAATTCATGGCGATCTCTGTTTATATTACGGGAAGTATTAATGAGGTAAATAAACAACAATAAGTAGGTACTAAATGACACAATGAAAAGAAATTAATCAACAAAGTACGAAGGTAATAAAGAAATAGTTCTTTCAATAGGTAGGTATAATTAAATACTATCCACAAAGCATTTATACGTAAAAGCTGAATATATTTAAACAAGCCTTAATAAAATAATATAAAATACAGTTTACTTTACTTATTAAAATATGAATACAGTTAAAATTAAGTAAATAATTTATTTTTTCTACGCACGTGACAATTCAGCCTAGAAATCTAGGGCACCTGTTATTGTAGTCCGACTTTCAGTTTTCACAAAATTGCTAACCTGACCCTGTGTCTTACGTGTTTATTATCAGTTTAAGTACTCTGTTTACAATTTGTATGCGAGTGGCCTTTCACTGTAGTTCAGACAATGGTGGCCACCGATGCTGGTACGGTTCACCAATCACACACAATGAGACGAGTCGCCGCGACCACCTGATCTACTAGTTTTGTGATGTTTCCAACGAAAAGTACCTGTTATTTTAAACCACTTTGCGGCATTTGTGTCCGATGACCTCAGAACATGAGTAACATCGGACTTTCAGTTAGACGCTTAAACTGGAACATCTTCGAGCCTTAAACGAAATGATCTGAACCAGCTCTCGACTTACAACTGATTACACAATTAACTTGTAATTGGATAGCATCAAATTTGATTAAATCGCACCGATGTGTTAAACAGTGTGTAAATGATAAGGTTGAATGGTTCAACTACGAAACGCGCATTTATGTCATGACCCTAAAAACAATCGTAGTTAATTAAACCTACAAAACGAACCTAAAGCTAATTTGCGACTGTTGCCAACAATCTAGAATTCTGCAGCTATTGCCGCGTTATCTAATGGAACCAAGCCATTGATTGCTTTTATATTTTAATTGCAAATTATTTACGCGGTATCTAAACTTCTGCTTTGCACATTTTATTGCGACGCTGTCTTTGTAAATTTTAAGTAATGAAACATCTTATGTTCTATTTAACCTTCTAGGTGCTTAGTGACAGATTGAGGAACAACCACTTCACAATCGGCGACCCACCAGTATTTTTATATTGCTTCATAGGGCACGTTCAAATGTCATATCATCCGAATTTAGCAGAACAATAGTATAAACGACAATAGCACCTCTCAAAGCACCATCATCATTATCTTATATCGTTACGTCTTAAAACTTTCGTATAGACCGACGAGCATCAACTGTTTCATTATGTGAACAATCGAATCACAATAATGAATCTACTGTCTTTCAGTTCTCTATTACAAAGTATGTCCTATTGATCTAAGATCTCAAATAAATAACAAAGCGCTTGGAGTATAAAATAAACTTTGTAAATGTTTACAATTTAAATCGAATTCCAATGGTTGTGTGCATTTAGAGATATATTGAACCAGCTGTGCGCTGACAAAAACGTCCTGGCGTGCAATGCAGTTGGTCTAGTCCAGGCTGGTTGCCTTTCACAACTAGCATTCCTTGCCGCATAGCTGCGCGCGCGGCGTCATTCACTGATATACCTGCGCGGGAGTGGCTCTCATTACTTCCTCTTCTCATCCTGACTTGCCTTGTTCTTTCACTTGTACGCTTTTTTATCGTACGGAGTGGGCGATTTTCTGCGTGCATTTATTTAAGTTAACACCAATGTCATTCATTCTTAGTCCGGAGTTGGAAAATATATGCCATCTAAAGCATATGTGTCGTTGCTAATACTGGGTGGCGCAAAAGTATTGGCACTAAATTTTTTTTTTTTTATATGACATTTCCTGTCATTCTGTTGTTAAAAATTGTGTAGTGAACAAATGTAAAATACACTGAAAATAAACATGGACCGTTTTACTCCCCAAGAACGTGGAATAATCGTGTCATACTTAGTGAGGGACGCTTGTCCAGGCCGAGTTATCTCTCGTTTTGGCAATTTGCCTTGGCCTGCAAGATCACTCGATCTGACCAGTCCAGACTTCTTTCTTTAGTTTTTTGAAATCTCAGGTGTATGTGAACAAGCTTCAGACTCTCGCAGCTCTAAAAGATAACATTCATCGAGAAATAAGGAACATATCGCAGGAAGTGTTACGGCAAGTTATGCAAAATGTCATAAATAGGGCTCAAATGTGCATCAACTCTGGAGGTCACCATTTAAAAGACATCATCTTTAAATCCTAATGGTACGAAATTTAATGGCACAAATATACATTAAATAAAACCTAAATCTAGATTTCTAATTAAAAAAAAAGTTATAGCTGAAACAAATAGGGCCTTTACTTTTGCGCCACCCAGTACAAGTATTTACACACAATGCGCTCCACCTACGATGTAGCCGTGTGCGCAGGCCGGCTCTAATCTGCGGGTATGTCATGTCACCACAAACACAATGTGACGTGATCACATGATCACCAACACAAGGTAACCCTGGCTGCCCACTCAACCTTGCGAATGTGACCTACGACCAACTTTCCCTTTACTAACTGCTCTGTATCTACCTCAACCTTGTAAAACAGGACAATAAACTGCTTACAAGCTGTTTTATCTCTTCGAGTTATATTAAATTTAACGATTTTCGAAACATCTACCTGCAAGATATTAAGGTTATGTTTCTTGCAACTTACGCCAACTGCGCAAGACTAAAGACTAACAATTAATTCACTAATCTGACAAACCAGCATCGTGTCGTTCATTAAATTTAATAACATAAATATACCAACCCGGTACATTCCACAATCATTAGTTAAGCACAACAATATTGTTTGCATTGTTGCGTTCTGCGTCAACCGATATAGTATTTCAATTTGATAGTCAGTTGAATCGCGTTGATCAAAGTAGGTGATCGTATTAAGTAAAGATGTAGTGTAGTATATTTGTAGTACTGTGGTTGTCTGTTAGTGAAAATGCCCGGGGGTGGGAACCTACTCCGCGCGGACCGGTACCGCAAGGCTCCTCCGATAAGTCCGCGCGTCGTGCGAGCAAAGTATTACTTTACTCGATCTATGATCATAGAGTCCCCGGTCAAGAGGAGACAAATGACACCATCGAGGTATTACAATGAAAGTTCAATTTATGCCTATCATCAACCGAAGAAGACTGTAGGGTGGTCTTAAAAAATGCATCGTTGATTTGTACGCTACAGCGTTACGGGTATCGTAGCTGCTACGGAACATTTAATGTGTTACATCTAATTAAAAAACAGACAAAATTTACATAGTTTGCTGCATGCATAAATAAGTCAGATTAGTTGAAGTTTGTTTTTTTGCATAAATTAGCGAAACATTAATAAACAAAATATAACGACTTGACATAATACGCTTGTTTATGAAGGTTTCGAGAACTTCTTATTGAGAACTTTATAAATATTCCGTTGGAATGGCATCGCACTTAATTTGTAGGTTGGAACTTGGTATTTTGACAAGATCCTATTCCAGTTTATCTAACAAATTAGGTTACATAATTTATATTTATAACGTATCTACATACTCACAACCATCTTCTTTTCCTACATGACGGATCTTCTTGTATAACGTAAATACAAACTTGTTCTAAATTTAAGGAAATGCGCGAAACATTTGGAACCATGACAAACGCAATTTCGCGCAGTCTAGAACAGGCGTTACGACTTATTTTCACAACAACAATTATTTCTGTCCATAAATGACAATACCCAGCTTCTCTCGCTAATAAAGAAACTATGTCACAAGGTTGAAGTAAACGCGGAAGTAAATAGTTAAAAAGGTCATAAAATAAACGTACCTAGCCCATCAATTAGTAATTGCGTCAAAGTAATCTATGTTGAATGCTTAAGAGAGACATTTATTATCACTAATTTCCGTGGACAATCGCAACCTTTAATCATAAAATAAGAGTACAAGTTATGTTCTAGTTTTATCTAACTCAGTCTTCAATTTAATATTGTAGGCTTAAGTGGCGTCCACCGTGCGTCCACCCGAGTGGATAATCCAGACATTGCCACTTTTCAGGCTCCAGTATCTCGGTGTTGCTGTAACAATGTTTTCTTTCACCAGATGTCTGTCCGCCCCCAAAGTGATGGACAGTCACAGCCGCTCGTCATCGCCCCCCGCGCGCCCGCAGCACCGGCCGCCGTCGCCCCCCTCGCCGCCCGCCTCCCCCGGCCCCGACACCGGCCTCGACAACCGCGCCTACGCACACGACGAGGACCACAACCACAACGACTCCTTCGCCTCCAACCAACCGCACACCAACGGGAAGAAGAAGGCACTAGAAGCTGTCAACCTTGAACTCGTCAATATGGCGCCCAAAAAGAAAGACACAGAGGTCGACATGAGCACCACCAACCCGTACGACGAATACTTCGTGCCGGTCAACGAACATAGGAAATATATGAGGTTTGTTACTCTTTTATACATAACTACATACATAGAACTAAACCACACACAATCATTTTTAAACTAGCTTCTTGTATGTAACGCAGTAGTATCACAAGAGCGTCCCAGGATTGATTCTCGCCGCAACTTGACGACAGTTTATAAAATATATTGTCGCGGTTCCATTTTTAGATAAATAATAAATTTCAACTTAGTAAACTACCTACTTGCTAATTCAGCCCGTCTCTTATAAAAATAGCTACATAATTGATTAGTTCCCATATAAACGACTTCAAGGACTTTTAAGTCCAATTTAAACTTAATCTTAAGTATTTCGTTGGTTTATTTTGGAGTTCCGTGAAAGGGTTTTGCTTCAGTGAACGCAGGATATGACTAATAAATAAGACAATAGGTAGGTACTTACTTAAAACACATAATGTACAAGAAAAACCCAAATTTAAAAACATCTAACGCCAAGTTTCTTAGTTAATGTAGCCATACCTACTTGCATAATTTTTAAAAACAAGGAAATACTTTGCTCTAAATCTGGTTTAAAAACAACATTCCAACGTTTTGAATACTAGAACAAACTTCGAGCATAACAAATTTAAGTTTTCTAAAGCACTACCTGCATACATTTGTTATGGTTAAATAGAGTGTCAATAGGAACAACTATTTTATTTACATAACAAAGAAGGAACATATTTTAGAGCAAAGCGTTTTAAAAAATGAATAGTCAGTAGATACTTATCTAAAAGCTTTAAATATGAATTAAAACGAATGAATATTATTATCGATGTTTTAACCAAACTTGCAGCTTTCTTTATTAACTTAAATGGTTACGCAAAATAGATACTAACCATGCATATTAAAATGTTTAAACTAAAAAAAAGTAATGATGAGTATTTCATAATTCGCAAGCAAGTTATTAACACTACGATCTACGTCATCAGTAAAATTAACTAGACTTCCCACGGTACTTGCTTAGAGCTGTTAACCTGTTAATTATTGAAAACTTGGTACTGCTCTAATGCTCTAGTATTTTCCAACAGTGTGGTTCTAATGGTGAATGAGCAATATGGATACGTTTAACTGAACAAAATATATTTACAAACAACATTAGGTAAGCAATTAAAAAATAATAAATCAAAGCGGAAAGATAAATAAAACAAAGTTTTCATAACAAATTGAATGATTCAATTCCGAATAATTACTTTTTTTTATTCAGTAATCTCTGTAAAGTATTGATGCATATAGAAAAGCATGCGAAATTGTTATACTTAGACCTTTCTGGAAAATGAGTTCTGTTAGTTATCGTATCCTGCATAAAGTCGGCATCCTAGTTCTAAACGAAGGGTCACGTCGGAGCATGGCGAACCCGATTGTTACGCGATGCTAGGACGGGGGCCCGGGGCGCGGGGGGCGAGGCGCGGGAACAAAGCGAGGACAATGACCCGGGGCCCGCGCTCACCTACAACCTAGGACTCTGTATCATGCCTCTTATAATAAAAGGACTTTTATATTTCACCTTAAAACACTTACTCGTGTATAACAATGCTTTGTTGAAAGTATTCTTAATTTAACCGAATTTATTTATGGTTTTACAGAGGCGAAAAACTGTACGTAACTGCAGACAAAAGAGGGGACAAAGCGGGCTGCAAGCGGCCGCTCTGCTGGACCTTGTTGGGGCTAGTCGTAGTGGCTATTGTAGTACTTATAGTTCTAGCAGCGAGTAAGTATTTATATCCTACTTGTGGCCGCCCGCGACTCCGTTCGCTTGGAAGTCGGTTTCCCGTGGGAATGAGAAGTTTTCCCGCGGTAAAAAGTACCATATGTGTTATTCTGATGTATAACCTATATAATATAACTGCAAAGTTTTATCCAAATCCATCCAGTAGTTTTTACGTGAAACAGTAACAAACATCCATACGTCCATACATACCTACTTACATACTCACAAACTTTCACATTTATAATATTAGTAGGATATTACTGTAAAGTTTCATAAAAATCCGTCCAGTAGTTTTTACGTGAAAGAGTAACAAACATCCATACATACACACAAACTTACACGTTTATAATATTAGTAGGATTTTATATCTTGAAATAATACATTCCTCCTTAAAAGTGATCAATCAAAGATTTAAAATCGTACTTGTCAGCTTGAAGTATTACGATTATAAACCTAAGTTATTCATAAATCTTAACGTTATACTTTTCTTTAAATTTTTTACGCTAAAAAAACATTTTAACAATTGACTCATAATTTTTACAGCTGGCGTATTATTTTCGAGTCAGCCCTCGCCTGTGGAACAGTACAATTCTTCGCTAAGTACAGCGCGAGCGCTAGGAGGGGTGTTTGCGCCGGCGCAACCCACTGCCAACGAAGAATCCGATCACAAAGACCACGATCATAGTCACCACAATCATAATAACGATCACAATCACCAGGACCAAGATAAAGAACAACAAGATCAAGTTCCATACGACGACTTCAACCGCGATGATGAACGAGACGGTAAAAGTACTACCACTCCTGCGCAACAGTCTTATGACGCATCTGAGGAAGAGGAAAAATACTTCCCGCCAATTTCAGCCGAAAATAATGATTCAGCTTTGTATGGTAGGTATCACTTTTTTAATTTATTTAAAGGTAAAATAATAAAGTAATATCAAAACAGGTACCTATGTAAATTATTTAACACAATTAATACTAATTTGTTTGTTTTTGTTTCAGTGCCAAGAACTGTAGAAGGAGAATTAAGGATAGATAACGAAGAATTTAGTGATTTGCTGAATGATACCGACAGCGATGCGTACCGGGACTTTGTTCACTCATTTAGTGAAGCATTAAAAACTGCTATAATCAGTAAAAACGACGACTTATCTAACAGTAACCAATTATTCAACGTAGAAGTTGTACAATTAAGGTACGTAAAGTATTTTCGTTTTCGAATGTATAAATAGTTGCTATATGAGATTAGAATGGAGTGAAGTTCTAAAATGTACTGATCTTATAACTCTTCAAATTTGATTACAGGAAAGGCTCCATTATTGCGACATACAGAATACACTGGAATCCAAAAGTGAACACAGAAGCAATAGATGATCTGCTGACACCAATGAAACTAAAGAAAATCCTTAACACATATTTACAAAATAATAACAGAATGATAAGCACTTTCCATATTGCAGAAGACAAAATAGAGACTAGACCGGTTTTGGATATGTGTCAAATAAATAAACACGATTGTCAACATGGTTGTAAATTTGATGAAGCATCACTTGATTTTGTATGCACTTGTCCACCTGGCCAGTTTTTAAATGTAATTAGTCTCAAAAAATGTTTACCTTTATTAGAACCAGAGGCCACTGAAACAACTTCAGTCAATCCAGAATTAAGTTCAAAACCAGATGAAGATGGCGAGGGACACACTAACTATACAAACTTGTTTGATACTAATACCACAACTGCTGAGCCCGACCCAGATCTAAACTTCTCACATATCCTCGAAGATCATAAAATTTCTCTGCACTCAGATCATTCGGAAACTACAACAGACATTATAAAAACTCGGCTAGAAAATATTCCAGCTTCAGAACCCACAGCAGAACCATCCGCCGAAACAGCGCCAGAGCCTGCTGCTGAACCAATTTCGGAGCCAGCCGCTGAGCCAGAACCCAATCCAGAACCTACAACTGAATTTTTGGTGGAACCAATCTCAGAACCTACGGCGGAACCTGCAGCAGAACCCGTGGCAGAGCCAACGGCAGAACCTGCAGCAGAACCCGTAGCAGAACCCACAGCAGAACCCACAGCAGAACCCGCAGCTGAACCCGCAGCTGAACCCGCAGCTGAACCTACGGCAGAACCTACGGCTGAACCAACTTCAGAACCGGCAGCGGAACCAGCAGCAGGGCCTACTCCTGAGCCAACTGCAGAACCCGTGGCTGAACCTACTCCTGAGCCTGCTGCCGAACCTGCACCGGAGCCCACTGCAGAACCATCTTACAACCACGGAAACCCGGCATTTGAGTCTAAAGAAGAGCAAAATATTGAAACCACCACAGGAAATGTGGAGCTTGTAGAATCCGTTAGAGGCATGAAATCTCAAAACCCAATATTTCAATTATTTGAAAAGGTTAAACAAACAACCAATAATCCTTTGATGCACACCGAAGACGATTCAAAAGAATTTTTGACTGTTAATCACAACAATACAATGAGAAGTGATGAAATGTCCTTACAAGAACTATCTAATATGTATGTTACTATTAAAGATATGGAAACGACTACGAGTGATTATTTATATTTTGAAACGACAAAAAATGAAAAGAATCAGGAGCTAAACGATGACAATGAAACAAACGCACCTAATTCGGAAGAAGTTATGATGACAACACAAAACATAATTGCATCTACTACCACAAATCCCACTACCACTATGAATAACCACGATACCACAACAAATAGTTGGTTGCATAAATATTCAGAAATAAATAAACAAGAAAATATTATCAAACCAGAAGAAATAAATCAAATGTCTAATTCCACTACAGAACCTACTACTGCACTAAATAATAATCTAAATTTTACTTCTAATAATCTCGTAGAAGGATTAACTAATGACAGCTCCTCAGAATCATCAAACGATAACGAAATACCAGTTACCAATATTCCACAAATGGTAACTATTATGGACGCAAATTCTACAAGCAATAATTCTATATTGATACAAACAAAAACATTAACGCGAAACAAGACAAATGATGAAAACTTAACAGAAGTAAATCACGCAATAAAAGATGCAGAAATTAATACAACCACACAAGCATCAACTGAACCAATTGAAATGAAAACACATAAATCTATATTCGATCTTTATGAGAGTGTGGAAAAACCAGAACAAACCACAGAGAACCCTGATTTAAAAAATGATCTCGATTACAATGTCAAAGATGAAGTATCGGAAAAACAGGAATCGACTGAATCGAACGATGAAATGTACAAAACATTATTTAAAGCGAACAGTACTAACGGCGATACAGAAGATATGTTTACTACTACCAGCTACACAGCAGATGAATGGATAACAGCACCAGTAACTGAGGTCAAGTATGAAGAAATGGTCAACAAAATAAATGATGATTCTGATAAAAATAAACAGTCGTCGGTCCAAAAAATTAGTGACGTTGACTCTGACTATGATGGAAGAACAAGTCGAAAAAAAGAAGACCAAAAATCAGAAACTGACGATAGTGTATACGACATAATCAATGATTATAATACAGATTCAAGAGTTAAACGCATTAACAAAGCATCTTCTACTACTGAAAGTATGGCAGAAACAACAACAACAGACTATCTCTTTGACGACACCACTTTAGAATCTACCACTTTAGCAGAGTACGTGTACAAAACTACTAGAAGAGAAAAAAGCTTTAAATCAGAGACCTCCCTAGGTGAACCAGCTCCCGTTTGGGAAGAATCAGATCTTGAAGAAGAGGAAACACCTGACTTAAATAAGAAAGAACCTATAGAATCATTCGCTACAGAATCGATAGATTTGTCAACGACCGAAACCACTGAGCCGACTGTAACACAAACAACTTCCTTACCTGACTTAAAAGAACCAACCACCTTATCCATAAATGATATTGATGACAGCTTACAAAATGAGCACAAGTATAATAAAGAAGATGTTAAAGACGCAAAAAATCTTAACGTGACGATATATGAAATTCAAAATCATATCGGCAACATTGCGGCCACTACTAAATCACCAAATTTGCATTCATCAGAATACGTAGACCACGACACAGAAATGAATCCTTTCTTGCCGGAAGCAGAAAATAACAAGCATCTTGTCAAAAAACTGCAGGAGGGGCATGATCTTGAACCTATTAATTTTAATGAAACACAAAATGATAACACAGAAGATCATATTATGACGGATTCACTTACTTCGGCTACTAATTCTACTTCAGAAAATGCCAAACATAATGACAATGAAATACAGAATGAAACTACAACAACAGAGTCGTCATCCCATGAAAGCTCTATTAATGATATAGTGGAGATTATGCATAATATTACTGCGAAGGGAGATACAGAAACTAAAAATCTTAACAGTTTTTTATCAGACACTGAAGACTTAGACGTCAACAAAGTAACATCTACTGAACATAGCATTACAACCGAAGATATGAAAACAGAAGACAATACAGCTAGTCAAACAACAGCAGCGCCTGTTTCTAAGGCGACTGAATCATTGGTCACCACACAACCCTCAGATAATGAATATCTTAGTGTTGTTCCTATTGAAAAGAAATCAACTGAGGAATCTCCAAATGTTTTACTAACGGAAAAGCAATTAAGTAGTATACTCGATGAGAAAAAATCTGTCAATTTGAATACAGTTTCAAATGAAGCGTAGTCATTTAAAAACTATAAGAGTATACAATACCTGTAAACATTATTTTCCAATTTACGAATACTGGTTGGCTTACGATGCCATAAATCTTTTTGTATCAACAATAGAAGCGGAGACAATCTAAGTGCTTCATAATTCTTGCACAAAATCATAGAAG
This sequence comes from Emmelina monodactyla, assembly GCA_916618145.1. Lineage (NCBI taxonomy): Eukaryota > Metazoa > Arthropoda > Insecta > Lepidoptera > Pterophoridae > Emmelina > Emmelina monodactyla. The sequence goes on along the minus strand of OU745304.1, from coordinate 3,070,537 downwards.
GCTAGTCAAACGCAGGAGTCAACGCGTGAGTTACTTATTTATTTATAACACAACATTAGACATATTCATGTCAAAATGATGCAAACAAACACGTCTATCTGTGTTTTCATTTCATTTTCTAACAGTACAATAAAATCAGAAAATGACTGCTTTTAGAGTGTCAGTACACTTGTTAAATTGTTACCAATAGCTCAAGTTGTTGCTGTTTTCAGTCATCGTTTGTTGATCAAAGAAGACGTTGTAATCTAGAAACCAATCTAAATGTTATGCCATGTGGTTATGTGATACTTGCAAACGATAGATGGGAAATATAATATTGATGCACTCGCGAGCATAATTGTTATGATTATTTAGGTAGACTTAACAAATTTAAAAATATAAAGATTAATGTAGTTCTTTTTTCTGTGGACAATGCAATCTTTTTCGAAATGTCACTAACGCGTGTGTCATGTAATTTAGGTTGTTAGGTACTATTGTAAATTAAACCTAAGTTTAAGTTGATGTACCATATTATATTTAGGAAAAATAAGAACTATAATTCAAGACACATGCAGAAACTATTAACAGAAAGACAGCGCTAAAAAAGCTCGCGGGTACCGCAATCAAGTTAGTGATAATAATAAGGCAGAAGTGAGGTCTGATTGTAATATAATTATTATATTAGTTTGTAGTAAGTATATTTTATATAATTTGGTTGAAATTGTAAAAAATATGTTGTAAATAAATGTAAATTTAATAATATAACTTTGTACTTTCAATATCGCCAGTAATCTATATTAATGAAAACATTTATGTGCACTATTTCTACATAGTACATTGATTAGGTCTTGGTGTGAGCTCATCGATTTCCTGCGCATCTGCGTTTCGTTCATCCATCATCATCTTTGCACACAAACAACCTTCTCCCATGGTAACACTCCCGCTCACGATGCACTTTCCAAGAATCTCTTTACAGCTATTCATAGGAACAAACTTAAATTCCTCTTGAACCCCAACATCAATATCAAATGTTACATCCAATTTGACGGTTCCATTGCTTTGATATTGTATCTTTGGCATATCAGTGGTTTTATCACAGTTAAAAACATTTTCTTTAGTTAATTCATTTTCGTAGTTGGTTCCACAAATGCTACTACAGGCACAGTTGTCACAAGACGAAGGTTTTTGTACTGAACCATCTGTGTTTTTTGATTCTTTCGTTTTATCTATTTGAATATTAAAGTTTGGGCTACTATCTCTACTCTTTCTTAACTTTGGCAAATTTTCAGTACCAAGTTCTATAGATTTCATTTCTGTAACGAGTTCATTCTCTGTATCATTCATTTGTGCACATAAACACGCATCGTTATTTTCGCTGTCACCTGTTACTATACAACAGCCTAAAACCGCTTTACATGTTCGTATACTTGGATCTTCATCATTATTTGGCACTGAATAATCAATTGGATCATTGACTTCATGTATTGTATCCATTTGATTTATATCAATAGAAGCTTCTTCTATATCTGTATCAGGTAAGGTTTTAATGTCAATAAAATAATCTTTATTAACATTATGATCTAGTTCGGCAATTTTATCATTGTTTATCTTTTCGATTTTTGGTTCTGAAAAATTTTCTGAAACAAAGTAAGACAAATGTTATAAGAATATCAATAGGTAGACTACATGAAATAACGTCCAATGAAAGAAGTACATACCATGTGAAGCTAAATGTCTCTTCCTTGCACTAGCTGAAGAAAACTTTCTGTTGCACCCTTCAATATCACAGTACAGCCACTTACTAGACTTATCATGGGTTTTTAAGTGAAGTTTCAAATTATTTGCTTGAACAAACCCTGCAAACATAAACTAAATGTTTAACATATTTCATCATCATTACATAGTATAAATCCAAGGCGCTATTTCTATCTGCTTGTATGTTTGTCCGCTATCTCCTCCTAAACCACTAGACGGATTTTGATGCGGTTTTTATACCATCTTTGACGTAATTTTCCATTTAAATTTGTAAGTAAAGAACAGTTTTCTTAAAAATGCCAAATTTTTAAGTATCGGGAACAAGTCGTGCACAATAACACCACTGCTAAGCGTAGGCGGGTCTCTAGTCGAATATAAATTACTAAAAAAATATAGGTAAATTTTATGACACCTACCTTTTCCACAAAAAGCACAAAAATATTTCTTTGTGTTAGTATGGGTTAATATATGATTCTGCAGATTGTGTGCAAAATTAAATGTCTTCGTGCAACCATCAAAATCGCAGCGAAACTCTCTCTCGGACACCGGCCTGTGGATCTTCATGTGGTTTTGTAGTGCCTTCTCACTGTGGAACTTGGACTTGCACTTCCCACATGTAAAAGTTCCTTTAAAAGAAAAGTTTTTTTTAGACAGTTGACAGGTTTTACAAAAGTGACCAACTTACATTATTAATATTTAAAAAAAAAGTCATTGGAAAGTCACTTCCTGATACTTTTCTTTACTAAGTTGCTTATAAAGTTGGACAAAAAAAAACTTGTTGACTATTCCATCTATAGGCAAGGAATCTTATGTCTCATTAGAAAGTATAGAAAGATACATATGCTAGGATATTTTCTTTGAATAAATTAATTAAATATTTTTAATTTAAACCATAAACATACCACCATGGGCATAGTTCATATGTCTTTTAACCAGACTGTCATCACGGAAGCTACGGCCACATTCAGAGCAGATGGCTGGACCTGTTCTTTTATGTTGCTTCTCATGACGGTGTAATGCTGATCTGCAAATATAAAAATAAAGTTTATTTGTAAGCTCTGGTAAACTTATTATATATTGTTTTATTGTCAGGAAGAACATTGTAACCAACAACAAGATACCCAAAATTATAATACTCCAGAAGTTGTTAAGAACCTTCACCTACAAAATTTGTAAAAAGCAGTATAAGATAATTATAATTCAATTAAAATATACCTATATAGGTATAACATTAGTCTCCAGATAGATAGACAATCACATATTGTTTACTAGACTATACATAGGGAAATCATAAATTAAATCACACTCTTTCACAATACTTTAGATTTTTTTATACTTATGAAAATGAATATGGTTTCTGAAAGAGATTGTTATCAGTGGGTATTCTGCCCTCATTACCATATTATAAATACAATTTCAAATGACATCTTACTTACAGAAAACTGAACTTCTTAGAACACACGTCACATTCAAACTGCTGAGAGTGACTCTGTTCATGTCTTAGCTTCTCACTCTGGTACTTGAACTTTTTATTGCAGTGCTGACATGGATACATTTTGCTTATGTTCTTATAAACTAGTTTCTGAAAAATATAGTTAACATTTTCTTGACTGCACCAGCATAGTGGATTACGGCTCAATCCCTCTCTCCAATTGAAAGGGAGGTCTGTGCTTAAGCCTTACTAGTACACTACAAAGAATCATAGAATGTAAATTATTAATTCTATCTATAAACACATATAATGTTTTGTGTATTTTGCACAACTGTGGGCTTATTATTATTAAAATAACTTAATGGGAACGTAATAATATAATATCTACTTAAAAGTATAGATACGGTATACAGACCTTAGATCAAAACAAAAACTTAAATGAAAATAAATCATGAAACGTGATACAAAATATTTCTACGAACAAAGGACAGATTCCCTTTTGTGTTTAATTAAATGAGTAGCTTGGTTTAACAAACTTAGTAGAGTTCAGAAAATAAACAAAAATTAGGTACAATCAGCTGATTGTAGTATTGTGATCCATTGTGTGTGACAGTGACAGACATGAGTGAGACGACCGACTTGACAACTACCCTACCTACGTTCCCATTCGCTTATTTTACCGAAAGTGCAAAAGGTGCAACTATAGGCGTTCCGAGTCAAACGATAGGAAGTCAAACAGCGCTCAGATACTTATTATGTTTGACAAGAGTCATTTTTCACACCAATTTGGAATGGTATGCCCAATAATGTCTGCGTTGTTAGTTTCATTTAGAGTAAGATCCCAGAGCCGTAAGACACAACTTATTTTCTAAAGCATATAACTTTCTGTTCTCAGTAGTCTCTTGCTTGTGTACTTTTTAATACCTGAATGTTTGTGGAGCTTGCCCGGTGACACCTGCGCAAGTACCAGCCCCTCAAGTCAAGTGGCGATAGAAATTTGCGTTAGCGGGTGAATAGAATTAAAATGTATGAAACTGTTAATACTATACATCCATACATACGGGGGGTGAGAAAGGTAGGCAGGAGAGAAAGGTAACTAAAAATCAGAGTTACTTAACTTAAATTTTTAAGACTGTTATACGTTATTAAGATAACTATTACAATGTTATATTTAATCAGTCAGAACAAATTGCAATGACCAAACATCCCCTAAACTCAAAAATTACCCAAACATATACCCCACCTGCGCAGGCGTCACCGGGCAAGCTCCACAAACATTCAGGTATTAAAAAGTATACAAGAAACTACTGAGAACCGAAAGTTATATGCTTTAGAAAATAAGTGGTGTCTTACAGCTCTGGGATCTTGGACTAATTCGGGATGAGGCATTAGTGACAAGCTTAGATTTGTCTCTTACGAGCGAGAGCGAAGACCAATAATAAATCTATGGTGACAAGTATTTTCCTTCACTACGTTCCACTTAACGTCCGCAACAACCACGACCGCTTAATTTTCGTTCCACTTGTCCAAAAGCATGGCAATGTGAAGAGTGGATGACGAACTCTTCCTATGTCGACCAGTAATAAAAACTATTACTGGTAGCTAGGCAACGGATTTCGCTGTTGACTGTCATATAAAATTCTTCTTGTAAAATGTTTGCTATGTGTTTGCTATTAAACCATAATTTTAGTTTTCTCCTGTGTTTTACTGGGTAAATACATTTCTCACATGGTAGCAGAGCGAAACAATATCACGGGATAATGTCTGTTGTGAAAATTAATTCACTTGGCCGAGAAAACTATGACACATGGGTAATTCATGCAAAAGCTTACCTAGTCAAAAATAAATTGTGGAAACATTTTAGCAACAAGTTCGTGATCACTGGATCAACAAGTCAAGAAGATATAGACGCAGACGAAGTAGCAAAATCTGAGCTGTTACTTCTCATCTCTTCATCGGAACTTAAGCAAGTAAAAAACTGCAAAACCGCAAAAGATGTCTGGGATGCACTGCAGTCTATTTATGCCAGCAAAGGACCTGCACGTAAGGCAAGCCTTTTAAAACAACTAATCCTGAACAAGTTGCATGCAAATGGTGATGTTCGAGAGCACCTAATGACTTTTATGGATACAGTCGACAAACTGAATGATTTAGACGTTCAAATTAACAACGATCTACTATCCATTATCATGCTCTACAGTCTCTCAGAGGAATACGAAAACTTTAGAATTGCAATCGAGACACAGGATACACTACCGAGTCCGGAGAAACTGAAAACTAAAATTATTGAAGAGAGTGACGCTCGACGACGCAACACCGACTTCAACGAACCAAGTACCTCCGAAGAAGCACTCTACGCAAGTTGTAAAATATGCAAAAGACAAGGAAACATCTTTAAGCGCAAAACTCACAAAATCTGCACCAATTGTTGGAAGAAAAACACCTTCAAAAAGGAGAAATCCAATCATTCCAGCAAACCTGAAAATAATCACTTTGTTTCACCACAGCAGCAATGTCTACTGACGAACAAAGCTGACAATAAACATATTTGGGTGCTAGATAGTGGCTGTACTTCTCATATGAGTTATCAGAAAAATTTGTTCAATAACATGAAAAGTACATCAAGGAAACTAAATTTTGCTAAAGATGATGTATCTGCTGAGATCAAAGGCACTGGAACTGTATCTATTAAAACCAAAGCTGGAAAACTAGTTACAGATACTCACCTGATGAACACGTTGTACGTACCCAGCCTGAGTACTAACTTATTGTCAGTCGGCAAGATGACGGATGCTGGTTGCACTGTCATTTTTTCCAAAACAAAAGCAACTGTCAATAATCCAAAAATCGGTATTACAATAACAGCCGAGAAAGACTCAGATGGACTATACCACGTCAAACCCCAGAAGCTAAACGATCGCAATAATCTTGCCAACATTGAAATTACAAAACCGGTGGCAAAATTATCAAACACTTCAATAGAAGAATGGCACAAAAGATTAGGACATATGAATACTAAAGATATGAAGCTAGCTCTTAAGAATGCCAGCCTCATTGGCTTGGATTTTGATGAGAATGAAAAACTTCCAGAGTGTGAAGCCTGCATTCGAGGAAAAATGCATCGAACTCCAGCCTCTACAGACAGAATCACTCCAAGAACAACAGAACGCCTCGAAATTGTTCATAGCGACGTGTGTGGACCAATACAGACTCCCACACTAGGACAAAACAGGTATTTTGTCACCTTTATCGACGATTTTAGCAAATACTGCAAAGTCTACTTGATGAGGAACAAGAACGAGGTACTCAGCAAGTTTAAGGAGTTCAAAGCGTCTGAAACCTTTACAGGAAACAAGATAAAATTCCTGCAAACAGACAATGGCACTGAATATGTCAATTCCGAATTTAACGCTTACCTCAAGCAACATGGAATCCAGCGAAGGCTCTCCGCTCCTCACACTCCTCACCAGAATGGTGTTGCAGAGAGGAAAAATCGCACACTAGTAGAAAAAGCTAGAACTATGATGCTAGAGGCCCACGCTCCGTTATACTTGTGGGGTGAAGCTATACTTACCGCCAACTACCTCTGCAACAGGGCAATCAACCAGAGCATCGAAGGAATGACACCTTACGAAAAATGGGTAGGAAGGAAACCCTGCGTTAACCATTTATACGTTTTTGGCTCCAAAACATTCATTCTTTTAAAAGGCTCTACACAACATAAATTTGCAGAAAAAGCAATCCCAGGAATGCTAGTTGGATACTCTGAAACTTCAAAGGCATTCAGAATATACGTACCTGCAAAAAGACGAGTCATTATCAGTAAGGATATTAGGGTGATGAAGAAAATGTTCTACGATAGTCAAAACACTACTCAACCTTTCGACACACCTCAACCCGAAATTGATGAAACTATAAACAATGACTGCAACGGGATTTTAATACTGCAAAACAATGATACCCTGCAACAACAAGGTACTCCAGGGCAAGAAAACATAGTTCACAGCACCGATAATGTACAAAGTGACTATGAATCTATCCATGAAGATGACATTAGCCCTGACGACAGACAAGACAATCTTGTGGAAAATATAGCTACGCAGGACGCAAGGGAACCTGATAATAAAGTACCTGAACCTGAACGGAGACAACTTCGTGACAGAGCACGGATCGCTCCCCCAAAAAGATTCGATGACTTCATTATGGCAGCAATTGACGCAGAAAAGTCTGAGGAGCCACAAACCTATTTCGAAGCCATAAACAGTAGCGACAAAACTAACTGGCGCAATGCAATGCACAGTGAATTTACCTCTTTGAACAAGAATCAAACCTGGGAACTTGTAGAATTGCCTAAAGGCAGAAAAGCTTTACCTTGTAAATGGGTCTACAAGAAGAAATTAAATCCAGACGGTACAATTGATCGCTACAAGGCCAGGTTAGTAGTAAAAGGATTCTCACAAAAACCAGGGCTAGATTATGACAAGACATTTAGTCCTGTTGTCCGACTTAGTACCATAAGAGCGGTATTAGGATTAGCTGCACAAGAAAATATGTGTTTACGACAATTCGACGTCTCAACGGCCTTCTTAAATGGCATTGTACAAGAAGAGATATACATGTCGCAACCCGAAGGGTACAAAGATGGTACAGCGAGGGTGTGCAAATTGAAGAAGAGCCTTTATGGACTAAAACAAGCTCCTCTCTGCTGGAACACATGTATATCAGAATATTTGACCAAAACCGGTTTTACCCAAAGTACGGAAGATCCTTGCTTGTACATTAAAAAAGGGCTTTTAATAGCACTATATGTGGATGATGGTCTAGTAGTCTCAAAGAACGAGAAAGTAACAGAGAATTTCATCGAACAACTAAAACGCCGTTTTGAGATAACAACCAAACCTGCATCTTATTTTCTTGGAATGGAAATTCACAAGGCTGAAGACGGAACTGTAATACTTGACCAAAAATCGTACACGAAGAGGATTTTGGACAAGTTTGGAATGGCTCATTGTAAGCCAGTTCCAACGCCTGCTATTAAGCCTTCTCAGGATGAAGAAAATGATAATGAACCTGATGACAGCAATTTTCCATACAGACAGGCTGTAGGAACCCTAGCCTACTTAATGGTCGCTACGAGACCTGACATTTGCTACGCCGTAAGTGTCGCGTCCAGACACCTAGAAAATCCTACAAAGCTTGACGTAAAGAACCTGAAACGAATACTCAGATATTTGAAAGGAACAACTGAAATGGGTCTGGTATTCAAGAAATCGGATCGGAATGGTATCATAGGTTACAGTGATGCAGACTATGGAGGGGATGCCACGACTGGTCATTCAACCACTGGAATGGTATTTTTATTTAATGGACCAATATTGTGGAAGAGTCAAAAACAAAGTGGTGTTTCACTCTCCTCAACTGAAGCCGAACTAGTAGCCTTAACTGAAACTGCGAAAGAAGTAATTTGGCTAAAAGGATTACTTCGAGAAATCGCCAATTTAGAAGAAGTACCGGTGATAAGGGTTGATAACGAATCGGCAATCAAACTGTCTGAAAACCCCCCTTACCAGTTTCATCAGCGAACAAAGCACATAAAGTTGAAACACTTCTTTATAAGGGAATGTGTATCAAATAACGAACTCAGAATTCAACATGTGCCCACAGAACTGCAGCTTGCAGATCTCTTCACGAAGCCGCTCTTCGGTCCGAAGCTGAAACAGCTCACCAAGAGGATTGGACTAGAAACCCCAACACATAGAAATTGGACTTAGAAATCGTCAAATTTCTCAAAGTTCGGTGGGTGTGAAGAGTGGATGACGAACTCTTCCTATGTCGACCAGTAATAAAAACTATTACTGGTAGCTAGGCAACGGATTTCGCTGTTGACTGTCATATAAAATTCTTCTTGTAAAATGTTTGCTATGTGTTTGCTATTAAACCATAATTTTAGTTTTCTCCTGTGTTTTACTGGGTAAATACATTTCGCAATCTACGTCCGTGAAATAAACTGGTTTCTGAACGCAGCCTAGAATAGCGAACAATCAGCTGTTTTTTGTTTAGGTTAGGATAAGGCGTAAAATATTCAATGTTCTTGAGGTTTGCTTTAAATTAATTACTAAGTTAAACGATATTCTACCATTAAAATTCATATCAAATAATTCATAAAGTCTATTATTCATCTCATAGCCTATCTTAAATGATGCAGTAGGAGTCCCTTATATAATTTATTTCATAATTTCCAGACTGCAATCAGTCACTGTTCACCGGCTCGTGGGGCAGGTGTATCTTTCCGAAATTCAGCATATTTACAAGCTATTGAATCTACGACTGCAATGGAAAATTGGGTAAAAGTAACTCTCATCTTATGTGCTTTCGGCACTTTACGAGAGATAAGACCATCAGAACCGTTTGTGTCTGAATTTCTACTTGGAGAATGGCGCAATGTCACTGAAGAACAACTCACCAGAGAAGTTTATCCAGTGGGAACATACTCATACTTTGCACTGCTGGTTGTTGTATTTTTGGTTACTGATTTCCTAAGATTTAATCCAGTTATAATAATTTCAGGTAAGAATATGTTTATCAATATATAATTAGTATGACTACCTACATGGTTAAGTAGATAGTAAGTACCTATAATTGCAAATGTGTAAGGTACCTCTATAGGTACCTACCTAAGTAGAAAGCACAATCATACAACTCAGGTTTTATCTCTTGTCACTAAATGGCAATACCTACTAAGAAATCAATTTAGTACAGCAGATATATTTGTGATAAATGTGCAATATGCCTACTCTGTCATCAACATCGTTAATTTGCATTTAACTGACTGCTTTGTTTATTGAAAGTTCATACACTACATTGGTTGTTCAATTATATTGTAGCTATCAGTAATGATTAATTAGTCTCAAGGTTATGGCAAAAACTGATGTTAAAATACTTGTTATTTTTTTCTAGGCTTAAGTGGTATTGTTGTTTATGCAATACTGTTGTGGACTACCAGCTTAGAATGGTTGCAGGCAACCCAATTCTTATATGGGCTATACATGGCAACTGAGGTTGCTTATTTTACATACATTTATGCCAAGGTAATTTTGATAATAACAACCTTATTAAAGTGACTATTTAGTCAAAGCACTTGTTTAATTACACATAAAGTATTCACAAGGTTTCTATGAGACTTCACTGCTTATTCACACAAGTGTTAATAAAATACTAGTAGAATGTTCAAATACTGTTTGTAATTTTTCTTAAATAATTAATTTTGTTCTATTAATTGACTTTACAGGTAGACTCGGAGAAGTACCCACTGGTAACGTCATACACTCGTATAGGAGCTCTCACTGGCAGATTTCTATCTGGCCTCAGCTCGCAGCTTCTCATTTATTTTCAATTAATGAATTACAGGCAATTAAATTATATCACTTTTGCAGGTATGTAATTGAAATTGATATTGGGTATTTTAGGATCCTCAATCTTTTATCTCTATCTTAAAATAATATTAAACATAATCTAATAGGCACTGTTGGTTCAATACTGAAGGTTTTTAAGTAAGTAGAAATTTTGCTTTGTGGTATGTTAATAAGATAAACCTTGGACACATAGAATTATCACTCTAAGACTTCTGTATCACAAATCCATTACTTAAGTCATTTTTTGAACACATTTAATTTTTTTTAAACATACCTACATAAATCTATTTGTCTCTTTAAGGCTTTAGTGACTTTTGTCGAACAAACAGAGAAAACGCATATTTTAACTACATAGGGTCTAATTAGGTCTTTAAGTGGGTTAGAATGTAGGTACCTCGTTAAATTAAAAACCTTACTGATTTGATTCGAAAGCGAATAAAAATCAAAACTTGACTCAAAAATACTTCGCGGTCAAAAGTACCTATTTTATTAAGACATAAACAAATCATAACTAAGAAATCAGTTTTTTTCGTTTTCCAGCTCAAATCTTGGCGTCGTTTTGGGCGCTGTGGCTGCCGAAAGTAAAATACAGTATATACTTCCATCGAAGGACATCTACAGCAAGTGAAACAAAGGAAGCAAATACACCCAATACACAACCAATAGATGTAAGTTTCAAATTATTTTCTTATATATTTCTTAATCCTACTAATATTATAAAAGTTGAGTATGTATGGATGTTTGTTACTCTTTCACGTAAAAACTACGGGATGAATTTTGATGAAACCTTGCAGTAATATAGGTTATACAACAGAATAACACATAGTATACTTTTTATTGCGGGAAAACTTCTCATTCCCACGGGAAACGTACTTCCACGCGAACGGAGTCGCGGGCGGCCACTATATTATAAACGTGAAAGTTTATGAGTATGTATGGATGTTTGTTACTCTTCCACGTAAAAACTACTGGACGGATTTTGATGAAACTTTACAGTAATATAGGCTGTACATCAGACAGAATAACACATAGGGTACTTTTTATTGCGGGAAAACTTCTTATTCCCACGCGAAACCGACTTCCACGCGAACGGAGTCGTGGGCGGCCACTAGTAATAGATACTTGCGTCGAAAACTGTTATCGTTTTGGCTTTGTGCATATATAAAACGGTAATTGGCAATTATACGTAAGCGATAACAGCTGTTTTCTTAAGATCTTTTTTCAAACGTTTGTTATTTTGGCCCCTTACCAATTTGGGTTCATTAATAACTTAAAAACGCTTAAGTTTAAAACTTAACTGCTGACCTACCTACTTGCCTTAAAACCTAATAATATGTAGTCGGTACTCAAGATCCGATAACTACACATTCAATCAGAGGCACTTTCCCCCAGCTTAGATATTTTCATTTTAATTTCCAGCTTTCCCTCAAACAAAGGGTTTTCGAAGCATGTTGGTTGATACTGCGCCATGCTCGAGCGGCATACAGCCGTCCCCGCGTGGTGGCGTGGTCGGCGGTATACGCTACCTCGCTAGCTCTGTACGTACAAACACAGTACTACGTGCAATTACTGTGGATTGGCATACAGAAAGAAAATAATTTGCCGAGTGACTATGTGAGTTTACACTAATAAATTAGATTTAAGCGTCTATAAATAGACTCTATAATAGTAGTTATCTCAGATAACATTATCCGTCTGGTTTCATCTGCTAATCTATTTGAAATACTTTAAACTAGAGATGCGCCGAGTAACACTTTTGCCGAGTACCGAGTACCGAGTTTCTATCAAATTCCCAAATTCGCGCGCGTAAACAAGTACAAACGAACGCAAGTATATTTAGAAGATAATTTGTTGGCAAATGGTGGACAGGGCACCAAACAAGGCATCATAATTTACCTTTATTAAATTTTAAATATTGATTATTTTTATTACTGTTCTTTTAATTTCGTCTCACTAAGTACTCATGCATTAGCATAATTTTGATTTTATTACTTGAGATTGTCAGGGATTTATTCAATCAGTACCACTGTTGTTTTAATTATATCTACCTAAATATATTGCTTTCTTTAAACAAAGTATACTCGGCATTAGTATACCGAGTTATTCGGCCGAGTTACCAAAAAACCCGCCGAGTACCGAGCATAAACCGAGTACTCGGCCCATCCCTACTTTAAACCTACTTACGTCCGTAAGTTAAAATAAAGGTTTGTTAAGGATTTAAGAAAAAACCCGGACAGGCGCGAGAGGCTGGTATAACAAATCTTGAGATTGTCATACTAACTGTGTGGCCCTAAACTCAATCCTACAATAGATTCGAGGAGAACCTAGTTATACCTTAACATGAAACACTTATAAAAATATCATTTCAAAAATTGGTTACCGATATTTAAGAATCGAACCCGGAACCACCCGTTTCGCAGTCCGGTATACATACCGCTGCGCCACAGTTAGTCGTCAGACAGTCATGTCGCGCTTGAGGGGCTGTCCTGTAAGAAAAACACCGATCGTGATCCTCTTTAAAACGCTAACTTCACTTCGTTAGTATAGTAGAAAAGTTTCAAGTGGAATAACGTTTGAAATGCATCGCGATCGGTGCCTTTAAACGGTCCCACGCGGCCACGTGCATACAGCCGCACACAGATCGACGCGTGTAATAAAGTCTTTTGAAGATTTCAAACACCAAACTTTTTTACTATTACTTTATGCGTAGAATCTCACCTACCCTGGGACCGTCTTTAAGGAATGTCCCACAGTTGCAAGTGGGGGTCGACGACATTTCGGACACAAAAAACTCGGACACCTTGGGCAATGTATGGATTTTCAATTTTAATATTATTTTTTACCATACATTTGCCAAGGTGTCCGAGTTTTTTGTGTCCGAAATGTCGTCAACCCGCAAGTGGTTGGTATTCGCTCACAGGTCATTGCCCCCTAGATGTCGTTGAACGGCGCGGCGGAGGCGGCCACCACGCTGCTGGGCGCGGGCGGCGCGTGGCTGGCGGCGCGCTGTTGCCACTCCGTGCTGCCCGCGCTCGTGTCCGCGGCGCAGGCGCTGGCACTACTGCGTGCGGTACTCACGACGAGCCTGGTGGAGTCGTACGCGGGATACGTGGTCACGGGCGTGATGTTCCATTACGTGATCACACTGGCTAGGTAAGGTTGAACGCAACGCAAGTTCGTTGGGAGAGGCGAAATGTTCAGTCATTATGATAAACAAGATTTTATTTTTGTCATTGCTTTGTTTTAATTTGAAAACTATAAAAGTAATAAAAAATAATATACTTCATTTAGTCCTCTCTTAAATATTGTAAGTTGTAAGCACGTGAACAGGTTACCTGTACCCCATCCTACTAATATTATAAATGTGAAAGTTTGTGACGATGTATGGATGGATGGATGGATGGATGTTTGTTACTCTTTCACGTAAAAACTACTGGATGGTTTTTGATGAAACTTTGCAGTAATATAGGTTATACATCAGAATAACACATAGGGTACTTTTTACCGCGGGAAAACACCTAATTCCCACGGGAAACCGACTTCCACGCGAACGGAGTTGCGGGCGGCCACTAGTTATATATATATTTTTTATATACCTACGTCCCGACGTTTTTTTCTATATTTCGAGTATTTGTAATTTAGAAGGTTATTGTTAATTAAGATATGCCACGTCCCCAAAAAAAAGCCCTCAAAGTTACCTCTAAATTGAATTAAATGTGATTCATGGACACATAATATGTCATACATAGGACAAATGATTCATCGGACAGGGAACCTGTTAAGTTAGTAACTAATAATTTTATAACGAAAATTTCGTTCTTTTTCAGCGCGAAAATTGCAAACCAACTAGCAGACGAGAGTTGCTTTGGTTTAATATTCGGAATAAACACATTCATCGGCACCGGCCTGCAATCCATATTGACCTTAGTTCTTATACAGGCGATTGACTTATCTATTAATGTCCAATATTATGTTCTTAGCGGACTGTACTTATTACAGGCTTTAGTCTGGCTAATAGGGTGGGTAATAAACAAATGGATTAAAAGGAAAGCAATGTTTACCTTACCAAAGACATCATAGTCGTTTAATAGGAAACCGACATAGGTTTATACCTTAAACCCAACTATAAATAAAAATAATATGCAATATTTTCATAGGCTGTGTTAGATTTATTTGTTAGGTACTTAAAATGTTGTTTTGTAAAATACTTTAGTACTAAGGTTTAAAAACTGGCGCGTGTTGGGTTTTAAAATTACTCGAATATTGTGAGATCCATTGGAATATTACAAATACTCTAGTGATTCTTTAGTGTTGTGAAGAAAATCTTTCTACCTTGCAAAATTCGCAGGTTATGATTTGTATTTTAAGGTAGCCAACTGAAAGATAATCTTTTAGTTTATGCATTTCAGTTTAATTTTATTATTTTAGCAATAATATATGCCTATATTTTATTAGGGTTACGTTTATTCAAGATCGTTTCAATGAAATAAATAAATCGTGAGCGCTTGTAGAATGTGGAAAAGTAAAATCTTTGCACTCCAACATAGGTACGTATCAGTGATGTAAACAGAATAAATATTACACCAAGTTGTCAGGGCAGATCTAAAGACACCAGTATACCTACCTACCAGAGGGATGTCCCGTAAGATAATCACGAATCACGGTCCCTTGCAAGCGCAAACTTCACTTTGTTAATATAATTTATAAGTTGAAATTTAATTTTTGACTATTCATCCAGCAAGTGATTTGGTAGGTAATAAGTTTAAAGGTCGTATTATAAAATATCGTTTAAAATTTATCATCGTTTGAGCCAGGCGAATTCTTTATTCAACTTTTAGTTGGTTTGAATCAATGAATGTAATATTCGCATAGTACTAGTTTTAGACTTAAGTTTCTTTTTAAAATACTTCCATGAGAATATACAACGTGGTTTTATTGATATCCCATTACTTTAAGGTTACATTCTTTAGGTTAAAAGAAAGAAAAAAAACCTCCTACAATATAGGTCCAAAATTGCATAGTTTCGGAGATATCATCAATTTAAAGATCTAAGCAAACAGACATGATTAGCCCTGATTCTGAAAACTAAAAAAATACCTTTATTTATTATCTTATTCTTGCTTGACATTGGAAAAGTTATGTATCTACCCCAAAATTTTCCTGCACGATATGTCCATATAATTATTAAACTGGACAAAACAGACTGTTATTCTAAATTTGGTTAGTCAGGCTTAAATAATCCCGTCCCTGACTTAGGAGGTAAATCAATAGGTGAGGTAGAGACAAATTTCTAGCATTTAAAACCAGTAATTGGAATACAAGTGTATTTTGAAGTGAATCACAAGTTAACTGTTGAGCTTTCTGTCTGTCTTTGATTTAATATAACCTAAATAAGCTCTGTTGGATTTTTTTGGATACTGAAGGAAATGTTAAAAATTATTATAGTATAAAACTTATTTAAGTATATATTGTCCGGCCACCGAGAGAATGCGTTCCTGACACATTGTGTTTGACATAACGAGGTAACTTTGAAAGGCCGTCTACGAAAACAAACAAAAAAAAGTCGTCTATTTTGACCCTACAAACAAATAATAAGCAATAAAATGATATTAAAACACACTGATTTTAAATTTTATAACTGATGGCTTACTGTAAGGGTAATAATTACTGATAAAATATGTATTTTTAAAAATGTAAACAACATCATATTTTCGTAGGGATGTGCTAAAAATATCAGTCAATTTTAAAGTTATCAATCAATTTCTAATAAAAAAGCAGAATAAGTAGCATGGTTATAAAAACATGATATCGACGTAAATATTGATATGCTTGAAGCATAACTATTGCGGTTAGTGAAAGAAAATAAATCGGCAAATGTTCGATATGAAATAGATGAATTGGCTCTGCAGTACGGTCATCGGGTGCTGAGACTTATACCATATTATTGCCAATACAATGCTTTTGAGTTTCGTTTGTAAAAAGGCAGCAGTTGGATTTTCTTGCTAGTTCTTTTCGACCTTGGGCTTAGCTTCAAAATTAACGTTATACAAGTATCTATACTAATATTATAAAGCTGAAGAGTTTGTTTGTTTGTTTGTTTGAACGCACTAATCTCAGGAACTACTGGTTCGAATTTAAAAATTCTTTTTGTGTCGGATAGACCATTTATCGAGGCAGGCTTTAGGCTATATAACATCACGCTGCAACTATTAGGAGCGAAGAAATAATGGAAAATGGAAAAAAAAACGGGGAAAATTATTCATCCTTGAGGGCTTCCGTTGCGTGCGCTGCGAAAGCGGTTCTAGGAACCAAAAATAAGAATAAAGGGACCTTTTTACCGCGGGAAAACTTCGCATTCCCACGGGAAACCGACTTCTACGCGAACGGAGTCGCGAGCGGCCACTAGTCTTTAATCTAATTATTTACGTTCCTACAATAAAACAATACTGTTTCGATTTTGTTTTTTACTATTTTACCTAGATTTTAACTCGTTACAACATAAAACTATTTTTATAACTATTATAAATAAAATATAAATAAGATAAGCAAGTTTTTTTTCTGTTGATTGAAAAATGATTTATCAATGTTGTTTTTTACCCCAACACTAATGGCATGTGTCACAAACGCAATCTCTCGGTGGCCAGACTATAGTTATAGAGAATTATCGAGACTGATAAAAGTTTGGCAGTAGGTACCAAAAAATTTGTTTAGCGTATTTCCTAATTTAAAAATAATAAAACTATAAATAAATACAACACATTTTTATGTAAATTTTTATTTAATACTATTTACAGTTAAGTAGAATGGAATGTATAAGGAAAGACAATAATATAATTGGTCAAACCCAAAATCATAATAAAAATAATGATTTATAAACATTTCTAAAATCTCTGCTGTAACTTGCCCATGTTATTTGGATGCATTTAAATTTATAACACCTATACCTTTATTTAAAATAAATATCAGGAATGCTTATAATAATTGTGTTTCACTCTTATGACATGCCTACCTAAAATATGATAAATTAAGCATATTGCAACCCTGCTGATGGTCTTGTTTTTAAGTAAACATAAAAGCAAATCAACATAAATATAACAGCAAATGTTGGCATTACAATAGTATTAATTTGCTGTCTGATTTTGGCAAATTCCTGTTTTCTTTCCCGCTTTTGTCTTGCATTTTCTTTTACTGCACCTTTTAGCTTCCTCATTTCACTAAACTAAAATTAAATAAAAGGTACATTAGAGTTTAATATTAGCTTTTGCCTGCAACTCTGCATGCATTAACTATTCTAGAATCTAGGGTGAGTGGTATAAATTTATTACAATAACAAATATTTATTGGTTTTCCAAGGAGGGACCTCAATACAGTCTCTTTTTCACCAGGACAAATTTCGATGCAATTTTCAACCCCTATTTTAATGCCTTCCAAGATTTACCTTTTTCTCAAACTTTAATAGACAGAAATTTATTTAACTCTCCCATTTATGTTAATAGTGAGAACTATATTCAGTAGGTTTATTTTTGTATATAAGTTACGGTCTAAAGAACTTAATATGTTTTATATGTAGATACCGAAAATAAACAATTTCACATATTATTATAGTAAGTAAAACTAGAAACGACACATACTTACTAAAGAATATGTATTAAATTTTACCTACTTTTTAAGAACACTACGTGTCAGCAGACAAATTAAACAGTTTGTTGATTATGTTAGAAAACACAATTATTCTCTCTCCGTTCGAACAAAATTGTCACCGAACGACCAACAAAAAACTGCTAACGCCAACACAACACAAACAACAAAACAATATTTTGACATTTGACAGCAGTCTATATAGGGTCCGTTCCACTTACCGACCGGAATGCTCACATGCTCACTGCGCCTCGTCAGTGAACGTATCCTCTACATGGGATCCAATCGTTTTTATTTTTGATGCGAAGTAGGTATGCTTTTATTGGTTGGAGTGTATTTTAGGATGTGCAAGATTACAAAGGGGCCTAAAATTTTTCTCCGTAACTCAAATTTTTTATTGATTCACCGGATAGGAGATGGTCAAACAAGCAATTTATGTCAGATAAACTTTTTCCTAAGACCTACCCCCGCATAGTTAAAGGGTGATTTCTTTTTACGTTAGTGACTGATTCCACACTTAGCTATAAGAAGAAGAAGAACAATGATATGATTGATAAAAACCTTAGAGTCAGTTAATTTAGGTAAGCGAGGAGCGCAGCAGCGACGAGCGTGTTAGGTCCACTATTAATTATTAAAAAAAAAACTACTGGCCGCCCGCGCCCGTGACCCCGTTCGCGTGGAAGTCGGTTTCCCGTGGGATGATAAGTTTTCCCGCGGTAAAAAGTACCTTGTGTTATTATAACCTATATTACTGTATAGTTTCATAAAAACCCGTCCAATAGTTTTTACGAGAAAGAGTAACAAACATCCATACATAGTCAAAAACTTTCACGTTTATTATATTATTATTTTTTTACAATTTGGATTTTTATTTTTTAATCTTGTTTAGTATCATTATAAATTAACGATTAAATTTTTATCTTGCCCTCCCTTATCTACACTCTGACTCTGTTTTATAATGAGCAGCGTGTCCTTCCAGAAATCTCAATGACTAATTTTAATAATGCCACAAAAATTAAGACAGCCACATATAAATATAGCTATTGTTTAGTGAGGATTATGGCTTGAACGTCAAACTGTTATCTCTAACAAAGCAAGCAAATGGTAAGGGCCAATCGACTTGATTGAAGTTCCAAAAAACAGTCGTGAATTAGTCACAAGGGGGTAAAAAGTAAACCCCCACCACATTAATAAACCCATTAGTAAACTATTTTCCTAAAATATATTTATATATAAGACTTAACCGACTCCTTGCCACCATCATTTTTCGAGCCTTTCGTCCGTGGCCCCATACAAAATTCAATGACGCGCTAGTCGCGTCACGGGCCCTCCTAAATGATGACGCGACTAACGCGTCATGGGCCACTGATGATGTTATTACGCTATTTTAGGCTTTTTCAACTAAAAGAATACAAAGTGAGACCTGTTATTGTTTGTTATGTTTCATTTATTAGTTTAGTGTATTTAAAAGTGTCGATCTACGTGTTTTATACGAGATAGAAGGTAAGTTATAGATTTCCACCATTGGTTGTCAACCTGTGGGAAGTATTTTATCGCAAATCAAAAATCTTCCGTTTTTACATCTAAACTATTCATTGGTGACCAAAACATAGTAATTATTTTTATAGATTTGCTAAGTTCGAATCCTGGCTTTAATAATAACACTTTTCAATAATTAGTAGGATAAACAGTTACCTTTAGGTAGGCACCCTATGGTTGACAGCCACTGGCAATTTAATTTTCCAAAAAAAAATAGTGGCCCTTGATAATGGTGTTCCTAATGAGTTAATTTTTATATAAAATAAGATATTTTATTGATTAAATCAAATAAAAATTTGAATTGCAACTATTTTCTAATGACGCATCTCTCGCGTCATGGGCCTCCCTGAAGGTTTCTTCATGACGCGCTAGGCGCGTCACGGGACAGGAGTCGGTTAAGTGAATAAGGGTAGGTACTAGGTAAGTACATAAGTATTTTAAATAAAACAAGTTTGTATGGTCAGCTTATATTAGGTACATCTTAGTACAACCTCTGGGGTGGGCCCATTGTTGATTTCATGTGAAGAGATCTCACATTCTGCCAATGTTTCTTCAGAAGGGACACCAAGAAGTTGATTGAAAGGTGCACATTCTGTGCCAGCTCATCAGGAGTCATGTCTACATGGCCAACAGCAACCGACAGGCACAACACCTAAAACAAACAAAATGTTTGTACATCTAGACTAACAAGAAAACCACAAGGTAATGATTCAATCAGGCAACACATTTTAAAAATTACAAAACCTTTTTCATCTGGAACTTGATGGTGGCTTTCACTTCATCAATCTTCTGGGTCATTGATTCTTGGTGAGAAAGCAGACCAGGGAACTTGCCAGCCTTGTTCAAACCTGGCCCAAGAAGACGAGGAATCTGCTTGATCAAAGACTCCGAAGCAAGGAAAGCATCATATCTGAAACATTAACAATTATTAGAAAAAATATTTAAAACTTAATAATAAGACAAGATACTTTATCTAAAGCTAATTTCTTACTTCTTCGCTAGTTTCTTAACAAGTTTCTTGTTCTTGTTAAGTTTTTTAAGAGCCTCTGCATCCATGCAAGGAACTTCTAATGACTTAGCTTCATCACAATGCTGCTGGTCACCAAGAACACACACCTGCATCTTCGGGCGAGGGATGTACTTCAGCCTGAAGTGTAACATAAGTAAATTAATAAACAAACATTTCAACACCAACATAATATAAATTGTAAAGATAAAGTCAGAACAATATTTTGACATCAACATATCAGATAATACATGCAATTTTATAACATCATGTTAATTAAGTAAATATGAAATCAAGTTCAGATAAATTAATTACTATCAAAACCAAAGAAACAACTATATACCAACAAATTCAGGTAAGGCTTACCATGGCTGCTGATACAAATCCTAATCGGTAAACATAGTCTACCTACCCATTATTTAAAGACTCTGGGTAAAGTCCCGTCAATTCACATTGACTCCCTGTTTCGAATCATTTTAGTGGATTTTTAACCAAGCATAACCTCTAATACCACGAAAATGCTCGTCACAGGTAAACATACTTGACGGTGCCGGAGAAACGCTTGTCCTTTTGGGGATCATAGTTCTTCAAACCAATTTGTATTTCCACGGTCTCCAAGAAGTTACGTTTCTTGTCTTTTGAAGACTGAAGAACAGCATTGACACACTCGTAAAGAGTGTCACGCGATACTTTAGAACTAAAAAGATTTGGGTATTAGAAAAGCTATAACACAGAAACACTTCATAACACTTTCGAAAGTAAAAAACCTAAGGCTATATCCAAGATTAATTTCGATTAACTTACGACATTTTGCTTAGTCTCCCTCCACGTTACGACGACAAAACTAGAAAGAAAGATTGCCGCCGCTGTGAGAATGAAATCTATCAATGTCAAATGTCAAAACGCTCAGAGCTAGCTAGCTGTTGATGACTGACATTGGCAGCTTATATCACGGTCCGAATTTGCTTTAAGCGCGCTTTATGCACTATTTGCGTTCCAACGGTTGGACCATTAAGACTGCGTTCCACTAATCGATCAAAACGTTTCAAACGCCCGTTTTCCGTTCCACTTAACGACCGCGATCGTTGTGGTCGCACTTGTGACGTCATCGCGACCGCATTCAGCCCAAACGTTCGAAATTGTTTGACAGCACTTGACATTTGGCGGCGGCATTAATTTAACCATTTACATTGTAAATTTAACTATAATATAATATTTAGAAATAGTTTTTTTTAATATCGTGGTCACCGATACAATGAAAGTTGTACAATTATGTAAAAAAATGCCGTTCGGGCTCAATATATTATTTTTCCACTTTGACATGAGAGCCATATTGCGGTTGCCTACAGTCCATTCCACTATAAGTTTTGATTGGGACAGAAATAAAGCGGTCGTGGCCAGGGTCTTTTTGTACCTTTAGCGAATCGCACCCTAATAAGACGTGTGCACGTCTCTGAGCAGTCTGACGTCATTAGTAACGTCATTGTTTAGTGCTTACGGTGTAAACAAAAGATAGGTAGTGTATTGTGTGCAGCAATGTCAAAGTCAATGCCGGAATGACAACTTTGTACGAGCTACGATGCGTACAGATAATATTTTATAGGCATTGACCTAGTGTTAGCAATGAGCCCAATATTCAGGGACAGCCTAGTAAACTACATAATTCTGCTTACTTGTACAACCTACATTAATTAATCTACATTTGACAATAATTTTGACCTAGTGTTGGCAATGAGTCCAATGTTCAGGGACGGCCGAGTGAACTACATTATTTCGCTTACTAGCAACCTACATTAATAAGTTTACATTATACATTAAGTTTTACAATAAATTCAGTTACTTCAAGGTACTCGTTGGGTTTGGTTATTTACATACCTACACCACAATTAGGAAAATAACCCACCCTCCTAACATTTTAACTGTGCGGTTTACGCCCGTACATGTTTTGGTCCTTCGAGCCGGATCAGCTTCGAGCAGTTAAAAGGATCTCGCGAGTGCTTCGATATAGTGATTTTTATCGTTTCGCGTCGCGTTCTGTGAGATACCAGTGACTATCGAATTAACATTAACATTTGCGAATAATTCGCTTAACATTAACAGTAACGTAACTTGTGCGGTTTACGCCCGTACATGTTTAGATTTTAATTAACAGTGACAAACAGTCGCGCAAGAGTTAACAAAACAGTGGAGTGTGAACAATAACTTTCCGTTACAACATAAGGGCGGGGAAGTTTTAACAATCAAAGAAGATTAAAAAAAAAAACAACAAACAAACAAACAACAATAAAAACATCGCCTGAGCTAGAGGACTTGAGGACAACAATGCAGACCTGAGGCAGTCGTAAGCTGGACACGAGAGAAAGGGGTTAAAGTACCCAAATTCAATTCCAGAGATGACGGAAGATTTGAAGAACGAGTTGCAACAACCAAAGACGCTTCAAGAGGCGATACATATCATCAAGTTCCTCACCACATCCCACGAACGGGAAGTCATTAGACTCAAACAGTCGTATCATAAACGAGTTGACATAATCAACAAACTCGAAACCAACAGAAAACGAGAATGCGGCATCATGTCAGCTCCGAGGATAATGCAGCTGATTGTGCAACCAGGGATAAAATAACATAACAATTAATACAAAACCATCTATGGTGGAACGGACCGCTATGGCTATGGACCCATCATCGATAAAAAACAAAACATATCAGAGTCACGATATCGAAACAAGAAAAAACAAATGTAAACGCTTCTTTATGCCAGAAAAATTGAACGATATTCATAGATAAATTATTAATTAATAACAGCTGTTAGCCAAGGTTGCAAAAACTGTGTAGCCTTGGTTTTGAGGTTCATTGCAAAACTACGATGTAAGTTTAATGACAACAATATGCACATAACTACAAGAGAGTAAAGTGAAGCCTATAACTTAATAATCAAGGATAAGCAGTCAAGACATTTTCCAAAGGAAATTAATTTAGTGAAACAAAATGGTAACAGAAACAGTAGGTTGGTTCCCTTTCTAGATGGGAAGGACTACTGAGAGTAGGAGGAAGGCTCAAGAACTCCTTGATTAATATGTCAATGAAACATCAATTAATATTACCAAGCCACAGTCGTTTGACGGATTTAGTAATTAATCAAGCAAATCAAATTGCATAACAATAACAGGTGGTTGTTCTCAAGTTGCGAAGAATGCACAGTCCGCATATTTTGTCCGAAGCAAATACAATTAAAAACATTGACCGATAATGGCCTTCTGGATTTTAGGTCAAGGATGCAACGTTAAGAACATAACTGGTCATAACAACAACTAAAATACAATTAACATAGACGCGGATGTCCTTTCGCTTCCTGAGACCTCTATCCTGAATCACATAACTAACTCTTCCACCATTGAGGTGTTCACTCCTGAAGACCACCGACACGAGCGGCACAATTTAAAGATGCAGATCGACGATTTAAAGCAACTGTCCAGCAGAAAGTTCAGTGTTCATGACATACATAAGTACATCGTCCTACATGTATTGTTAACACTTTGCATAATTGCCGGAATAGCTTTCTGCTTGTACCGAGTGCGAAAGGTAAATCCTACGCACTCCTGCCACTCCTACGCAGCCCGAAGCCACGGTAGTTTTCCGAGCGAGCACTGACCGTCGTCCGCAGCCGCGGATGACAACGAGTTCAGGACGTCCGGCGTCAGCGAGGAGCCCAGCACCTACACCGCGATCTCGATCAGCAATCGTTTAAACATTCCTCGTGTTAGTGATAGTGAATAATGTGTTTTTTTGAACAATTCATAGAGACAATAATATCGTATAATGTATTGATAATTGTTACTTTAGTTTAAGATTTACATTTTACATTTTGTTGTTGCTTAACCTTGTACATTGCAGTTTTACATTGATTTGCTCGTAATTTACATTTAACCTTGCTGCTCTCCTTCACTTTTCTTGAGTGGGCAGGATGTACGAGCTACGATGCGTACAGATAATATTTTATAGGCATTGACCTAGTGTTAGCAATGAGCCCAATATTCAGGGACAGCCTAGTAAACTACATAATTCTGCTTACTTGTACAACCTACATTAATTAATCTACATTTGACAATAATTTTGACCTAGTGTTGGCAATGAGTCCAATGTTCAGGGACGGCCGAGTGAACTACATTATTTCGCTTACTAGCAACCTACATTAATAAGTTTACATTATACATTAAGTTTTACAATAAATTCAGTTACTTCAAGGTACTCGTTGGGTTTGGTTATTTACATACCTACACCACAATTAGGAAAATAACCCACCCTCCTAACATTTTAACTGTGCGGTTTACGCCCGTACAAACTTAATAATTTAATTTGTAGGGTCTAAACTTTCGGACAAGTTGTATTTATACTGTTTAATGTAAAATGTATTTCAAGCAGATTTATCGGAAAACCTACAAAGCAATCTCACTGACCCATAGCACATGTTTGTATGTAAAAACTATTGGATCAAATTGATTTCAATGGTAACGTTTGTGGGTAATGAAATCATTTACGAACGGCGCATTTGCACGCTTATCTATGTTGTCACTGTGTTCTATTAACGGACCACGATATTAATTGACAGATATTAAGGATGCGTTCTCCTTCACTCGAAAGCGCCTTTTGTGCCGGCTCAGTTTTTGGCAAATCTTCCAAATCGCACAATTCGCACATAATATATCCAACTTTCATTCATTTGCTGTTAACAGTATTTTACATAAAAACATTATTTTTTTATTTTTACTGACATATTTTAGAGCTTCTCGCGCAACTTATCAATGAAGAACTTTTCATTTATTAAGTACGTATACTAATTGCTCAAAAATGGCGATTAAGTTTATTGTTAGGTACAATTTTCTAGCAAGATTTGAAATATTTTTGAAAGTACTTACTTACACTGCCCTATTTTTGATATTGTATTCTGTTAGAAGTTTGATACTTTTGGTCAGATTTAATAAATTTTCAACCAACGGATAAAATATACATATCTAAAAACTTTCTTAAGTGTTAACTAATGTTACTTTTAAACTCTCGCGCTTTTTTTATTAACTAGATCAAGACTTATAAGTGCATCATACATAAAAGTTCAGAATAAAATAGTTCTTATACGCAGTCAGGTTTGTTCAAAAATATTAAGTAAAGAAGGAATGCGTAACTTCAAGGACTTTTACTACTACTAGCTTTATCTATATCAAATACGAGTCGGACTCGCCTACGAATGTTTCCGTGCCATTATGTATAAAAACGGCCAAAAACAACGTAGGTTTTATAACGGGTGTAAAAAGACCATTTCCGAAGCCTGAAACCATGTATTCTGGAGCCTCAATAGTAACTAAATTCACTAACAGTATACCCAGAAAACCCAATTTAAAAAAGTTATTAAGGTTTGAAAAGTCATATTCGGCGCTTGAAATCATCGCTCACACATCAACTGTTGGTTCAGGTGCGATTATTTACATTGCAAATTAAATTGAAACCCTATTTAATTTGAATTCATCGCAAAGTCTGATAGAATAAATGCAATTTTGTACAATTAAGTAAAAAAAAATTTTTTTCTGTTAATTATAAATACAATTTTTTTTGCTCAAAACGTTAACAGTACCTCTCCAGCAATGTCCAGTTTTTATTTTCGGAAGCAGTTCTTTTACACCCTGTATATTTGTTTTTGGCAACAGAAAATGTGAAAATGTCAACTGTTCATGAGATACAGCCTAGTAGCCTAGTGGATGACAGACAGGTGGACGGAGGGACAGCAGAGTATTTGTAAGAGGGTCTCGTTGCTAACCTTTGTAAAGGCAAATTGATTCCTGAAGGTTGTGAAAAATAGAAACACATACTTAGTTATGTATAGTTTAAGCATTTTGTAATTAGAATAAAGATGCATATCTATCGTTTCTTCGGACTATATCAAGTATACGGGTATTTGGTGAAATTGGCTGGGGGTACCGAGGACTTGTTTTATACCATTTCTTTTTTTTTAACGCCGGATCACAAAGCATCCATCCATACTGTAAATATTAAAAATATATAAAAGTACTCTTTTATTTTGTAATACCCCAGCATAGCTGGTTTTTTGAAGTGTCTCAGCTGAGTGCGGTGGCATGTAGTGGGTAGGTTTGTTTACCTGCACCGTAGGATTGCCGCTGCGCCGTCTTATTTTAAAGTATCGGACCTTGTTCGCTCTCTTAGGATACCTAAACTATTTTTTCCATAGTTCGGTGAAAAACACTAGGCAAGGATAACTTGTCGTTCAAGGCTTTAGAGTGCATGTTTTTTAATATCTCACGTTGTTTGTCACCATTCGGTTTGGTAGCGGTATTTTACCAAGTATTTTGCTCTGAAGCAATAAAAGTGAACCCGAAGCCGCTTAAGGTAGGTTAGGTAGGTTGTTTGTTGTATGTAAAATATTAAAGTACCTTTACAAAAACCTATAAGCTACATTTTGTATTAACTAATTCCCTACATTAATAAAAATTACCTCCATTTGTGACGTTGGTGGAAGTCTGTAGATATCCGACGTACCAACTGGTTTTATGATTCCTTTTCGCTTCATTTTATCAAACCTCTGCATTGAGCCATACGCAAAACCATTTACTCTTCCGATATAAACATCAATAAGTCTAATTGTTTCAACGTTTGGGCGCTGAAACTAGAAGTTGTAAAGTTTTATAGAGGAAATTTTAATAGGGACGACATATTAATTGTTTCATGTTTCGGTAGAGTTTTCTGAAAAATTACTGTAAAAAAACTGGCCAAGTACGAGTTAGACACGAAAGGTCTAACTCGTACTTGGCCAGATCATGTTTTTAAATAAAATGTGCCTAACTATTGATATAATGTAAGACGCTCTGGTGGGGGCGTTTCGTTGTACGCATGCAAATAACACCGTGCCCGCGTCAAGAAGCGTATTTTGCTGGTGCTGACAAGCTGCGGCTATACGGTAGGTATGAATATGTATTGTTACCGCGTTTTTAAGCTCTACACCTATAAAAATAAAGAGACCTAATTATAAAAATATAAGTAACGTATTTGGACTTCAATACGATACGGCCACGAAACACGAGCCAATGGCGTTCCACACGTTGTTGAACCGATTTCTAACATTGATCTTCCTTATTTAGGTATATTTAATCACCCTAGTGCAATGATAAGTTTTTAAGACTCACGCTTTCAGGGCACGTTGAAGTCTCAAGCACATGTTTCATTAACGGGGCAACTTCTTCTTTCTTTCTAGGCTCCTTGTATTCAACGATCATCATATCTTTTATGTAGTTTTGAGAACCATAAGCGGTAATACCGAAAAATTCCATACTTAGTAAATGTTAATATTCAAACAGTATCAAAAAATATTACTTAAATTTTATTCCCTGTTGTCAATAACGTTAACTAGTGACAGATTAAAAATAGACACTTCGTAGTTTTTTAAACTTTGTTATAGAGATTGATTACAATTATAGCATTTTTATTGGTGATCGGACTACGAAACGACAATAGACTGACAGACAACTAACTATCACTACATAAGTAGTATAAAACAAAGTCACTTTCTCTGTCCCTATGTATGCTTAAATCTTTAAAACTACGCAATGGATTTTGATACGGTATTTTTAATACATAGAGTGATTCAAGATGAAGGTTTGTATGTTTAATAACATAGTATAGGGAAAGGGGTCTTACTCCGAATTTAACACGTGCCAAGCCGCGGGCAAAAGCTAGTGATATATAAAAGTGACTCTATGCGACTAACTAAGGCCTCGTTTTGAAGCAAACGAGCCACACACGGATATAAATATAAAACGCATTAAACAATTAAACAATGATGCTCAGAGACGTCGTAACTAAACACACACTTTGTATAGCCCCTGTATAATACTTACTTATTATTGGTCTCATTTACTAAAACAATCTACAAAACACTTTTTCATTCATTAAAACAAAACAAACATCCTGTATAACACCCCCGTATACTCACTTAGTCTCATTAACTAAAACTATTTCCCATTTCTAATAATAGTCCAACAGTTTGCACGCAAGTAGTGCATAGGGCGCGCTGATAGCAATTTCGGACCGTAATAACTGTCAGTGATTGTCAATGTGACAATTGTGACATTACATTTTCTGCGGTTTCTGCCTGTCTTGACTCGAACAAATCCAAAATAAAAGTAGGGTTAAATAAAATAAATTTGGTATTCACTTGATAAATAACACTAACAGTGAGTGAATATGGTAGACAGATACGAGTAAGAAGGAATTCAAGGAATAAAATCTTTGTGATTTGTAACATAAAGTTACAACAGTTATAAAGAAGGAAGGCATAAATTTCGTATAGGTAGGTAGGTATAATACTTATTTTCATGTCGCATTATCGGATGAAGTCACTTGCTGCATGACTACTAGCACGTTCCTTCGTATTTCGCTGAAAGAATTCCTCTATAATTGATACTTGTTTGTTTTAGATAACTTATCCTGCATTTATCATCATTATTTTTGCTGTTGTCGCACTTTATTTGTTCAACTGTTTTGTTTTACTTAAACCTTTTAGTAATGGATGGGGTAAGATAAAATTTCCTAACAAAATTTTCAAGAACTCTATAAGAAAACATGTTACTTAATATCAATATTTTAGCTTGCAGGGACAGAAGAGAAAAGGAAAGTTTCACCAATGCTGCAAAAAATTTTAAGATATGACATTCAAATAACTAAAAAGTTTGTTGAGTCAGCCCTGAGAACAACTGCCCTGAGATCTCTAAGAAACCATTCAAAGTTTTTAGAGGTAATGAACCAAAAAAAAAATTTTTTTTATTATTTTAAATAATGTTTTATGAATTTGTTCTGTTTGTAAGGTATCCTGTCATGGCATTGTTTGGCTGGCCGGGTGGCTGACCTTTATTTGGCTGTTTAACAACAAAGATCTATACCAACTTCAAGTAAATGTATTGATTGGTAAGTATACAAATTTTATTTCTACTTACAACTTATAAATTTATTCTAAATATTTTTTTTTGTTATAGCTTTGATCCTGGACATAGTTGTGATTGCTATTATTAAAGCTGTTGTAAGAAGGCGTCGGCCAATCCCAATGAACAAACTTCTATCACTTGGTCCTGATAAGTACTCTTTTCCATCAGGACATGCTAGTCGATCAATGATGATTGCATTTATTTTGCTGTATATAAGCCCTGTGTCAATAATTTTTTATCCTCCATTATTAGCCTGGGTTACCTCCGTTGCTGTTTCAAGAGTATTAGCTGAAAGGCATTATATTCTCGATGTTTTAGCAGGTTTGGGAGTTGGTATTTTAGAAGGACTTGCTATGTGCTTGATTTGGTTTTCACAAAGTACATCGGCTAGCATTTTGTCATCTTTGTCAGATGAAAAGTTGGATGGAGGTGAATTTCATGTGTAATTATTTTAAAAAATCTGTAGTGGTTCTTTTAAGTGTTGTGTGTTTGTAACTAAATTTATTGTTTAATCAATTTAATTTAAATCATATTATAATATTTATAATTTAAATCGTATTATAAAGATTGTTAACACAAATTATTATTTTTATTTTAGATCCCAGTTTTAATTTTGATTAGGTCTAAATTTCTGGTGTTTAGCCAATGTTTGTCTTGTCTAGACACATTATCATTTTGGTATTCTATGCTGCTGTTGCTAGTGTATTGCCTAAGAAGCCACCATATGCCCTACTTGTGTCTTTAATGTTAAAATGTTATGTAAATGTTATTTTCGTGGCAGTACTGGTGGGAAGACAAGTAAGCAGCCGCAAAGCTTTGCCACTTCCTTTGTTATATCCTTTCTCAAGCGCCAGGTCGCGATAAAGGATAGTAGGTATAGGTACCTACTTTATATTTGAAATAAAATATGGAATTATCTGTAATCAAACACCTGAGAAATAGCGAGGAACGTGGGTAACTGAGTATGTTTGGCCGTAGAATAGTATTGCTAGCTAGCAAGATTAGGCAAGTAAAGTACTGCTGCGAATGTAAATTCGCGTCGCGGGTAGAGCAGCTTGTGGTTGTAAAGTACCGGTCAGATCCTTTCGACGTATTTGCTGGCCAACGATACCACGTTAATTTATACCTCAATTAAGATTTGAAACGCCGTAGGTTATAATAACGGACTATAATATATACGTCGTTATACATTCATCCGCAGAAGCTTGTTGTGCGTCACATTCAGTTGTTGTAAAATTCGTGTGATTTTGAACTATTTCTATACTACTACCGATTGTCGTGTTTGAAGAGTCGTCGTGACTAGGTGTCTGGTAAGAAAATGTTGTATTACTCAAATTTAAATCTGCTATTCGACAACGAGATAATACACTATTGATTCCGTCCCGAGCAATAATAGCCTGTAGAGGTGATAATATTTTAATTTGGCTAGCTACAAATGCTCCAAAAATATCATTCTCATTTGGTTGTGACACTGAACCACATGTGGGTGTACTATTTAAATCATTCTTGATCGACCGAATTTCGTTGACCAAGGTTGCTACCTGAGTAATCTTTTTCTTTTTTGAAGCTGGTACACTAGACTTTTCGGTGGACAGTTTTGCCCATGGTGCTGTAGTTTTTGCGGATATTGCCTCGGACTCGTAGCGTTGCATCATATCATTTGATGTAGTAGTCGTAGATGGTTGTGTTGACAAATCAGAATTTGCAACATTGTCATTATTGTTTACATTATCAATATTCTCTTTATTATTGTCAATAACATCATCGGTATTTTCAGTATTGGTTTGTTCTTCTGATTCTTGACTGTCCTAAAAGAAAATAACAATCATTTTACTAATTATATAAACAACATATTTTTATTTATTTATTTTTATTTTTTATTATTTGTTTATTTTTACAGGTCCCAACTAATGATGAAGACTGGAGGAAAATAGAAAATGGATTTAAAAACAGATGGAACTTTCCAAACTGCTACGGTGCCATTGATGGCAAGCATATTCAAGTTGTAGTACCTGATAACAGTGGAACTTTGTATTTCAATTATAAAAAAGTGTTCAGTATTGTGCTTATGGCAATAGTAGATGACGACTATTGCTTTCGATACATAGATGTCGGAGCTTGTGGAATGTCATCAGATGGAAGTGTATTTAGGAATTGCTCCATATATAATAAACTAGAAAATAACCTTTTACCACATGGCGGAGTCATTGTTGGTGATGCCGCATTTCCTTTAAAACCGTACCTTTTAAAACCTTATCCAGGTGACAATTTAGAATGGTCACAGAAAGTCTTCAATTACCGACTATCTAGAGCCAGACGTGTAGTGGAGAATGCCTTTGGGATATTGGCTAGCCGATTTCGCGTATTTCAAAAACCAATAGCAGCTAATGTAAATACAGTGGATAAAGTTGTATTAGCAACATGTGCTTTGCACAATTGGTTGAGAAGTGAAAATCGAAAAACTTATATAACCAGCTCTGATATAGACCAAGAAGATATCGAAACAGGAAATGTCTATTCTGGTTCCTGGAGAACAGAAACTAGACAAAGTTTACAAAGTTTATGTCACCAAGGAAGTAACCATTCTTCGGTTTCAGCAATCCAAAAACGAGAAAACCTTAAGAACTACTTGAACAATGAAGGTGCTGTGCCTTGGCAATCGAGAATGATTTCATGATTACTGCAAGTCTTCTGAACGTTCGGATCTCAGTACAAATGTAGTAAACATCAATTTTATACTTTGAACGGACAGACAGACTGACGGATAATAGACAAACCCACACACACCCTCACACACACCCTCACACACGCACCCACACACACACGCACCCACACACACACCCACACACACACCCACACACCCACACACACACCCACACACACACACACGCACCCGAAATATTCGAAATATATTCGAAACTTAAAACTAAACAATAAATTATTGAAAATATCTAACCGTTGTTTTTCTCTTCATAGGTACATTTTTAATAAAACTGTGCATTTCCTGGAACCAATGCAGCTTCGACTTATATTCTTCTTGAGAACCTGCTCCAGACCGGGTTGATTTATCAATTTTAGTCAGTTCTTGAGAATATGTTGCTCTTAAATTTTTAATTTTACTTTTTACCTCTTTGGTAGTCATATCAATACCCATTGTCTTTAACTCGTCACACATTTTTTGTAGCGCTGAATCCCGTTTACATTTGTCTTTATAACTTGGAAGGGTGGCGTTCCACAAACATTCATGTTCACGGTATAGTTGTACGAACTTTAAATTAATCTCCGTACTTAGTTTGGGCATCTTAAAATCTCAAAAACACGTCGCGGAGAAAAACAAACAAAACCGTGGTTACTGTTTACGAGTCAACTGACAACTAGCTTCGCCGGCCACATGAAGCTAGTACACAAGCCAGGATAGTAAAATCAGTGGTGGGGGGCGCTACTAGCCTAAAAAATAGAACTCCATCCTATTTAAAACTGTCCTGGCTTGTCAACTAGCTTACTAGTTTACTAGCTTATAAATGAAGCTAGTTTTGTCTACACGAAGCCAGAAGTACTAGCTTGCTAGCTTACTGACACTAGCTTGCTATCCTAGCTTGAAAAACTAGCCTCGTGTATCCCGGGCATAAGGGCGTTATAATTACAACATAGTATAAAACAAAGTAAATATGTTTATCCACTAGCTTCTAAACCACTTAATTAAAGGATTTAAATGTGGTTATACTCATCTTTTAAGTAGGTATTTATCACTGAAAATTATAAATAAAAATCATCAGAATTTCTCTTAATTACTTACCTAATTCAATGAACTTTCACGCAAACAAGTTCCCCAAAATTACACCATTGCGAAGAGTAGGTAGGCGGGACACTTTACCTTGTAGAACCAAATTATTGATAGGTAAACCACATCAGTAGGGATCGAACCCAGAACCAGTACCTGTAGTCTTAAGCCCTAAGGCTACCACGCACTTTTGAAGTGGGTATCTACGTCAGTAGCTTGCCCCTCTTGAAACGCAACCGCATGCTGTGCACTGCGCGACTCGCACAGTTGATTCTTAGCGCCAGAGCCAGTGAAGAACAATGGCCAGCCAATAGTGACCTAAGAGTCTGTGACTGCCCGGCTTTTATTCATCATAGAATCTGTGAAACATCATAATTTATTCTGCATCATAGTCTGAAAGCTAAAAAAAATAATATCCTCTGAGCATAGGATTGTATAACCAAATAACTAAGTCGCAAACACACGGGTTGCGACTCTTGCTGTGTATTCACGCGGCGATTCAAATTAAGAACTCCACGGGAAAACGGACCTCCACACTCTTGGGAAATAGACGACGATTTTGCTAGCGTTTCTGCTCTGTTTGGCATAAATCTTTCTGTTTTGAATTAAAGGTCTCATCAATTAGGTAACATTTGTATTTCCATAAATACAGCAGAGAGAAGTAATGTTAAACAGTGATGAAATACTGAAAAGTGGCGACACGCTACACTGAAGTACGCCTTTATAAAGCTTTAAAATCAGTCCTAAAAAACTTAGTTTTGAATGAGCCGGCGGCGGCGGCGTCCAAGCAAGTAGGATATCAGAATACAAGTTCACTGTTACAGTTTCATATGCTGGAATCAAATCCATGATAGTGGTGACGACGACGGGTGTCTTCTCAATACGTAGTAATAATGGCTGTACCTATCATAAGTTATGGGTTAAATATCCCGTCATGTAAGTAGGTACCTATCAATAGAAACGCGCGCCCTCCTATATATTTTTTACCAACCAATATGATAAAACTAGTGGCCGCTCGCGACTCCGTTCGCGTAGAAGTCGGTTTCCCGTGGGAATGCGAAGTTTTCCCGCGGTAAAAAGTTCCCTTAATTCTTTCATACATATATTTTTGGTATCTTAAACCGTATTCGCAGCGCACGCAACGGAAGCCCTCAAGGATGAATTTTCCCCGTTTTTTTCACATTTTCCATTATGTCTTCGCTCCTAATAGTTGCAGCGTAATGTTATACCTTCCTCGATAAACGGTCTATTCAACACAAAAATATTTTTTCAATTCGAACCAGTTGTTCCTGAGATTAGCGCGTTTAATTAAACAAACAAACAAACAAACAAACTCTTCAGCTTTATAATATTAGTATAGATTATTATGTCGGTATAATATATGCTGTGCCGTAACTAAATAAAAAAAAGTAATGGTAGGTAACTGAATACTTTATTTCTATAAGATATCACTAACACTTCTAGAATCTGGATTTATCATCTCTTCGTCCGAATCATCACTGGCATCGTCTTCTGGGAGCTGCTCATCACCATCTTCGACTGAATCTTCACTATTTACACTTTGCTGAGTCGCAATAACTTCACCATGGATGTCTTTGTTTTTAAGATTCCCCATCCAGAATGCCTCAGAACACTTATTTGCTGCCAACACAGCTTTGACTTTGTAAATTAAAGTTTCAAGTAATTGCCTCATGTAAGGCACTTTACTCATTAAAACGGTGTCATTCTTCAAACGAGTATGACAACACAAAGACTGCAGAAATCTTGTTGACTGTTGAAGAATTTTAAGGATCTCTAAAACTTCCTGTGTTTCATTTTTAAATTGCAAATCCAAGATCGGGATTCCTTGTGTTAAAAATAGTTTTAAAATTGGCAAAGATTTTTTGAAAATGACAGATAAATTGTTACGGTTGTCTAAAACCTTTGCTATATCAGATAAATGTTTCAACATAATGGTAACTTCTTTCCATAGATTTAAATGTTCAGTATTTGTTAGTCCCTTGTTCAGATAGTTTTTGGAACACTCGTATAGTGCTGTTCCCAGATTTTTGTACAAAATAGAAAAATTACCTTTAGTTGTGCATTTAAACGTGCTAAGAACATCGCCAGACTTTTTGAGCGTTTGGATTTCTAATGTTAATTGTAAAGAAAGGTTTTTAAGAGCGGTGACTTCTTGGTTTTTTAAATATATACTAAACATTTTATCAATTTTCTGGTTGAACACAAGTCCTTTTTCAACTGAACCTTCAGGTGATCTCCATTGTTTTTCCAAAAAGTATTTAGTAACTTCTGTCACTGTTTTAGTTGCAGTTGCATTATCTGAATATTCTTTAACAGCATTCATTAAATCAACCAAAGACATTGCCGTGGATATTTGTAAGCAGCATGGTTGAATTTTTTGAAGAAATTTAATTACATTTAAAACCAATTCTTTCAAAGATATTGTCACATTTGAAACATCAACGTTAGCTAAAGTACGCAAAGAAGTTTTTAAAAGTCCATTACACCCTGTTTTAAATCCAATCCATTTAAAGAAAATTGTGAAAATTTGTAGAATCTGTTCTAAGCAAAAAATATAATTTAATGACTCCATAGGAATTTCTTCAGAACTCGTCATAGTACTTTGTAGGGTATGTTCTTCTAAATAAGTCTTAATAAAGTTTAAATGATTAGCCATGTTCGGAAAAATTTCATTGACTGATTTAGCACATTTTTCTGCCTCATATGGATCGTAAACTTCTAGGTCTTCTTTTTTTGATAAAAACGTTTTTCTTTTGATCTTTGATATAAGAACATTTTCTATGTTCGCGCTGATAGATCTTAACAAAAACATTAAAGTTTTAACTGTAAAATCTGAACCCTCAACGGTTAAATCGGTTTTTATTAGATGAAGTAAGGTCAAATTTAATGGTCTTAGAGGTAAACTTACAACATCATGTTTATTTTTATTGGAAAATTGAGATTGTGTTGGTTGTGTTCTCACAACATCGGTGACCATACTTTGTTCTTGAACGTTATTTTTCTTGGTAGTCTTTTGTTTTGGTATTTTTATATCCCTATTTTCACCAGTATATTTTGCAATGCTGAATCTACAATTTGGTGGTTTATAACCAATTTTACTCTTACTTATAATTTGATTTATTAAAAGTTCTAACTTTTCTATTTGTTCAACTCTGTCTAATATTTTCCCTTTTAGAGTTTCATCGGTTTGAGAAGCAAATGCGTTTAGCAATTCTCTAAACCAATTCATGCAATGCAATAAGCAGTCAGTGATATTTGATACAGTAACACTGTCCATATCTTCAATAAGATCTACATCAAACTTAGGCATTATGACTGCACAACCTAATAAAGCATCAATGCTTGACAAATCACCATTCTGTTGTTTGTAATGTAAAGTCTGTACCAGTTGAAATAATGGTGATAGTATATTAATATTTATCTCTTCTTTTGGTTTTAAAGTTAAGCCCGCAATATTAATTGCTATCACTTCATCCATTTCACTATCTGCATTAAGACAATATTGCATACATAAAGCAATGTTTTCAATTTTTTTATCTTCAATACTATCAACAATGAAGTTTTGCTGTAGATCACTTGTAACAGCATCAGTTAGCCAAGTAAGGAAATTTTTATTTATATTTGTAGCTGGATGAATAACTTTAGTCAATTCGTCATAGAAAAATGCTATCATATCAGGAAATTGTCTAGTGCTACGACTTATCAATTCTATAATCTGAGCAGCTTCTCGAAGATCACCTTCTGCCAAATGCGTCACTGATCCATAGCTTACATCATCAGGAAAATCAATTGTTGCTTCATCATCATTTCTTGAGGCCATCAGAAACTTTATAGCATGAATGCCAGCAACAATGCCTTGTATTTTAATTTTTGGGCTGGAACTGCTCAACTCTTTTCGTATTATCATATGGATATCATCTCTAATTATGGAATTTTCATAGCTATAAGCAAGACCACAAACTAAATTCATTGTAGCTCTTATTTCATACAGATTCATATCATCTGTTCTGTCTAACAATGTTAGCATTTGTAAGCTATGCGGTTTTAAAAGTGACATATCTTTTAATGCAACATTATTAAGAATTTGCATTATGCTCATAACACATTGCTTACAATCTAAGCCCAGTTGTAATAATTCTGCAACAACAATTTGGGCACAATCTTCCAGCTTAGACAACATTAGGATATAAATATGTGATGCAAATGAAACAATTAAGGGCTCACTTTTAATCTTCAGCAGTGCGTTTGCCAGGCTAATGCATTGTTTAATATAGTCTTTTAATATAGGTTTATATTTTTCAAATGTCTCATCAAGCAAACTTTCTTTTAGAATATCTGCTTTTATTTGCTTTTTTATTAAATTTTCTACATGTTTTTGCTTTTCTTCAGATGAAGAAAACAAAATTACCAAGATTACAAAATCTATATCTTTATGGTCAGAATGTAACTTGCAGTTTGCTATGGTTTTTAACCATGCTGTTGATATGTACTTGGACGAAATCATTGAACTTTTGATTGCTGACGCTGTCAACACTTGACTAGTGGCAATCTCATGAGCCTTTGCTGTAGTTGTCGACCACCCTAATGCATTTCGTAATCCTTGAACAACTTCCATGTATACATTTTCATTACCTTTTCCAGGCACAAGCAAAAATTTTATAAAGTTTGGAAAATAGTTGCATTTTGTCAAATTTGATAAAATATTTAATGTTTTTTGTTGTAACTGTTCATATTGTTCATCTTCTAAGCAGAGATATGATAAACAGTCCAATATTGCAGGTATTAAATTATGGTCTTCACTTAGTATTCGGCTTAACTCTGTAGCAATATTACTGTGCTGTTGATCTACTAATATGTCTGGAATAGCAATAATAATTTCCAATCTCACCATCTTTTCTGATGCCACATCTAATAGGTTAATGAGATGACAGGAAATTTTGTTGGAATCGGTAATACAATCGAGAGTAGAAAGACATTTTAAAATCATTTGTATCAATGGCCCACACTTGCTTTCTGCTGCAAGATCTAAAGCTTTTTCAAAAATAAAATCAATAAGCCTGTTCTGTAGTATTGGTACATTCAGTAATATCTTGAAAACACCATCATTAATTGTATATTCACCTTGAGATTCATCGCTTCTTCTAATAATGCTGGGAATTAAATAGTGTTTTAATATATTTATATCATTGCATTGTTTTTCTATCGCTGTATAAAACTCAGTTATATTGCGAGGATATTCAATGTGACTTTGCAGATGTTTTTTTAAATTTAGAATAATATGAATAGTTTCTTGATGAGCTATACACTTTTCTGGAGGATGTTTCAACTCTAACCCACATTCTCGTAAAGTTTTTTCCAATAAACTACTGTGTTTTTCAACTGTTTTCAATCTTTTACTGGGACTTGTATATTCCATTTGTAATTTATTCTTAATGCTACTCATTGTCCTATTACAATTCTTAATGTGAAAATGGTAAAACTTAATATATCCATGAAAAACCAAACGTGAATGTTATTCTAGTAACCGGCTGCTTCGATAACAAACAAACAGAACTAACCAAGGAAAATAATACTCCTCTAACGAGGAGAAGAACGTTAACTCCATATAAAAAAACTTTGACCTTACACGTACACACGTACAACACTACCGCCGCGACGGAATAGCAAGACATCTAAGGCTACTACAAAAAGCGCGGGTATTACAAATGTTTTTAGATTTAATACCTACTGTTATATTAAACTTGGGATGAAATAATGAATAAAACGGGTATTTACGTTTCAGAATAATCATTTATTCCAAAAATCATCATGTTACCGTGTTGAGATTTCTTGTTTTCGATTTACCTGATAGGTAGGTAAACAATCATATCTTCTTATGGTGCAGCGGCAGATGTAATATAATTTAAATTTGAAAATGTAGCTTGATTTTGGAGTGTTTGAATAGCATTATGATTTTTGCCGCTGTTTTCTGAAATTAAATCAGGCCTTTATATAGATCATTCATGTTATGTGATCAATATTACATTAATAAATGAATAAAGTAGTAGTAAATAAAGTAGTAACAAATATATTTTAAAATGATACCTTTTTACTATTCAGCTCAGATATATCCATCACTTTTCCTAGCTGTTAGTTCGAGGATAGGCGAGCATAGCTTTCATTCCAGAGAAAAATTGCCAAACGGCACCTTTGGTTGAGATTTTTACAAGGCCAGGTCTTCGTATAATCTGTAAATAATTCGTACATTCATAACAGTATCATAAATTATACCTAGTAATAGTAATAAAAACATTTAGTACCTGAACTGACAAGATTTCTTTATAAACCAACAGGAATAGCAAACTTCTGCACTGCAAACTGCAACTGCAAAAGATTTGTTGTAGATTTGCCCAAGTATGTGCCCTTAAACAAAAATAACAGGAAACACATTAATTGCAATAGTATTATCAGAAAATAAAACAATCCATCAAGAATCATTTGGTGCAAATTAGGTACCTCCAAGACAAAATACTTACTTAGTTATATTTTGATTTTCTAGTTCGAGAAATCTGTGGTAGGTTACAGATATGTCTTTGGCTTCTGTTTTACTGCACTTTCTGTGGTGTTGACCCACATCTTTCTTTTTATCTTTACACAACCAAAAATCACCCAATTTAGAGCCGTCAGGCCGTAAGAGTGTTTAACTATATAGAAAAGGACTTTTCATTAGTAAATCCTTGCGAAGATGTTAGAGGCACTTTTGTATTTGTAGTTCTTTCTTCAACGACACTGGTTGATACGTTAAAATGAAAAGACAACCACAAAATTGATCACAAAAATAAACACAAATGGCGGCCATACTTGTTTTAATCAAGTGTCGACTTGACAGCATCAGTGTTCCTAAGTATTACCGTAAAAATAGCATGAAAATACGTAGACGCCATTATTAATATCTGTTTAAAAGTAGCTTACCTATAGGTATATTAAAAGCCGCAGTTAATTACTGAACTACTTTTCGTCTTCAATCATCAAATGAACACTGTGCCGAAATTCGGGTCTCAAAAAGTTTTTAATAACGTAACAGATTACTAAGAGAGTTAATATTAATAGGGTGAAAGAAGGGTGGTAATGAAACGATATTTTTCTATTTTTTTTAATAAAGCTACATAAATGATAAAATAATAAAATATTAAGAACTGTGTTTAAAGCTACAGAATCGGCAACACAAACAGCGACTCCCAATCAGTGTGACCATTTTTAATTTATAAATTTACTAGTTTTTACCGGTGCGGCTTCCGATGCTTTAAATTCGAAATAAAACTCCTTTCTCTGTACTATGTATGAATACATGTAAACCTACATCTTGAAGTATTCTATCTATTAAAAAAACCGCATCAAAATCCGTTGCGTAGTTATAAAGATTTAAGCATACATAGGGGCAGAGAAAGCGACTTTGTTTTCTACTATGTAGTGATATTTTTTTCAACGGGTCTATAATAGCAACCCACACTTATTAAAATGTTTATATGTGTGCAAGGTTAAAATTGCTTGTATGGAACATATAGGACCCTGGAACTAACTTTGACAACTTACGCAGTAACGCTGAGGTTCAAAAGTTGCTGTCAACGCCCTGAAGGAAGCGGTTTGTGGTGGAAATGGACTCGTCAGTTTTATATACTGGTCCGAAATTGCTGTCAGCGCGCTTTCTGCACTATTTGCGTGCAGACGGTCGGTCCATTAATACGAACGTTTGCATACTCTGAGCAATCTGACGTCATTAGTGACGTCACCGTTCAGTGCTCACAGTGCAAACAAAAGATAGGTACCTAGTGCACTGTGTGCGGCAATGTCAGATGAATGTCAGTCAATGCCAAACTGACAACTGAATACTTTAATTTGTAAGATCTAAACTTTTGGACAAGTTTTGTTGAACCTATATTGTTTAATGTAAAGATATCTAGCAGATTCATCGGGAAAACCTTAACATGCAATCTTACTGACCCATATTAAACCACCTGTCATTTTGACAGAACGTTCAAGCATATGTTCGTACCAACAAGTGGACCAAATTGATTTCAGTGCTAACGTTTGTGAGTAATGAAATCTTATTTGGTCCACGCATTTGCACGCTCACC
The DNA here is from genome assembly GCA_916618145.1 of Emmelina monodactyla. Classification (NCBI taxonomy): domain Eukaryota; kingdom Metazoa; phylum Arthropoda; class Insecta; order Lepidoptera; family Pterophoridae; genus Emmelina; species Emmelina monodactyla. The sequence goes on along the minus strand of OU745304.1, from coordinate 3,028,876 downwards.
AACGTTTTCACGTATTCTATTAAAGGACCACGATGTTAGATAAACTTGTGCACTAGATTTCGGTCGAGTAACAACGCTGTCCCAAAAATAATTCTATTTACTTAACGCAATACCTCTAGAAAGGCGAATACCAAGAGTGGTCATGATTATTTATATTAAACAATGAAACGCTCACAGCTCCGTATGCTTTGACTTTCACACGTGGCGCCCCCTATTTTGATAAAAAGGAATCTATATTGTAAATTTAACATTTTACTTAACAATATAGTTGAATTTTAATTATCTGGTGTGTTATTCTGGATTTAGATTAGTATTTTAAAGATAAAAAATATATAAAATAATTCTAAATTGTAGCTAATTACATAAACTTATTCGTCTTCAAACAACGCAGGAAGTAAATTTGGAAGACGTACGGAAGACTTGCGTTGCTCGGAGCTCTTTATATAAAGTATAACATCGACCTAACGTTTAAAACATAAAATTTTAAATGGCCTAAAATATTTTTTTCTTGAATACTTATTATCGTTAGATTATAATGCAAAAGTTTTTTTTTAATTTATTTATTATTTAAACCCCTAAAATAATATTTAAAAAGTGCAAAATAAGGGAGCGAAATTCAAACTTCCAAAACGCGCCACCATTGGTCGAACGTAATGTGACGTCATCTGACACGACATTGCATTCATCAGCGTCGAAACTTATACTGTTTTACAAGTTTTTGTGAAAAAAAAAAAAATAATAATCTATATTCTTGTGCTGATTGTAATGAAGTTTAGTTTAGATTGGTAGTGAATCTTTGACGATGACTGAAGCTGGTTCTGTCATAGCCACAGGTCATAGCACATTAGGACAATCTACCGAGAACAGGTGCATATAATTTTGCATCGATACGAGCGCAGAGATCAGAGGATGTTTCATAGTATATTTAAGACCATAATATAGATTTTTATTCATAAATGCACACAGCAGTTTACTTAAAATACACCAAAACATTTACATATTGATACAAAAATATATGAGGCATCTCTCCTTTCTTCAACCGTAGAGTACATTTTTCTCCTTGCTCTTTTATTAAATTGTATTCAATATAATTTTTTGTATCTTCCTTTACCTGGTATAAATCAACAACCATAAAAAATTCGAAAAACCACAACGGGAATAAAGTTTTAATAGAAAGTTATAGCTACTGATCTTTTCTTATAGGATAGGTTAATTTTATACCGAATTTTCTAATGTTCAATAGCTAATGCAAAACTTACTTTTTACTAATTCACATTAAGCTGTATATAAATAAAGTATACTTACGTTAAATGATCTTCACAACAATATGAACAAGATTTAGGAGATATATTATCCCTTCTCATCGCTTCTCATCACCTTACACCACCGTCTTCGTATTTTCGCATCACTTGAAATACGAAAAAAAATACTTTCTCGGGTGTTTTTCGAATAGTATTTGTGCACTCCGGTACTATGCAATACTTATAAGATAATTTTTTGGCTTCTTCCATGGTTTTAAAGCTATTAAAACTGTAAATATGTATGAAATAACTGAAAAGTTCATAGTAAAGTCCCACTGGACGTGTCGTGTTACGTCACGCAAAGCGCGCGCAAAATGGCGGCGTTTCAACTGCTCTAATTTTTTCAATGTTTTGAATTTCGTTTTTAAAAATATCTAGAGTATTTTGAAGACTTTTTATATTTTTTTCGATGTTATAAAGTTGTAAACTATTAATTTAAGACAAGAAAAAAAAACATGAATATCCCCGTATCGTTCTTATACAGGGTGTAAAATGCTGCTTCCGAAAACGATAACTGGGCATTACTCGTTATTGAGTATCGGTAGCAAAAAAATATATATGATTAAAAAATAAAAAATAAATACTCAATTGTACCAAATTGCATTTAAACTATACATATTCCGCTAAAAAGCTTGGAATGGAAAGATATTTCAGTTTTTTGTAATAGTTTTTTTTTATTTGTTCGCCTGAATCTGAACGCGGCCTTGGCTATTAATATTGAATAGTAGGCTTAGGATGACCGGTATCGAGATACTCCGTGGGTGGGAGTGGAGAACGAATCGATCTCTATTTTTATGTCGAAACCGGTAGCATGACCTTTGTGAGAGAGAAGAAAACTCACGTCGAGTTTCGTTTCCGTGGTGATGAAGAGAGTGTTGCTATTTATGTAAATTTAAAATCATCACCTGCGATTCCATTCAATATTTTACACCCCATTCATTCAATTTCGTATTTTTTATAAATAGCCACCACTGTGGTTTTGTCTATAGTTAGTATTTTCTTACTAGTCTGTAGTCTGTGGGTGGAGTTAGTTTAGTAAACAAAACAAATAATGTGGGATAGGAAATCGTAGTTTCAAGAATAAATATGATCGTATCAAAAGTACTTCAACATCATTCATTTGTGATCCCCCATGTCAAAGAGATCACTTAGATCCCTTAGCATCCTACGCTCAATTTTTCATCTTTCCCGCTGCTCATCATAATTATTATTACATAGTATAAATCCAAGTCGCTGATTCTGTCTGTTTGTATGTTTGGTAATGCGGTTTTCACCGTCCTTTAGGTATTTTTTTAATTTAAATTTGTAAATAAAGAACATTCAGAAAAGGTTTTTTAAGTTAACTAAAATTAAATTTTTCGAGAATAAATAGTCGCCCAAAATTACACCATTGCGAAGCGTGGGCGGGTCACTAGTACTTATATACTATATAAGTACTAGTGACTATTATATACTATTCAAATGATATTAGTAAGAGACTGCCATAATACTTTAAATAATCACGAACGGTTTAACCTTATCAGCTAATTAAACTCAAGTACCTACCTATATATAGATGGTGCACACACGCACAATTCGACACGATCAATCTCAGTAAAACATACTCACAGCTTCTCGTCGTCAAAATTTGAGGAAGAGAATTATCTCGTATTAAAAAAAAAGAAGCGTGTGTTTTTGGGCGCGCATGCTACCGATTACAACGTGAGAGCCAAATGACGTATGTGAGTCACTGATCACCGTGAGTTGCGATGAGATAGTGTGCAGTCCTGCTACCGAATTAAAAAAATCGAGATATTCTCACAAACAAATGTCAAATACTCGATCTCACGACGCTTATGCTAAGCCCAAGGATAATGGCAAAACAGACAGCGTTGCCAGATTGGGGTTTTTTCCCGCCATTTTGGGGAAAAATTATGACCGTGGCGAGATTTTGGCGATATAAATTCCTTGGCGAAAAAGTTGGCGAAAAAAAATTGGTCAAGCGAATTTTTGGCGATTATGACTTATGTCTATATTTGAGGCTGAAAACACAAATTCCAAGTAAAAAAAGTTACGTAAAGTCGTTTTTTTTGTTGAAATTTTTGGTAATAAATAAAAAAAATGTTTCTTTATTTGGGATTGTTTTGGGAAAATGGGTTAAAAAATGGGTAAAAGGAAAAACAATCATCAAAATACAATATAAATATTCTTTACTTGATGACCAAGGAAAGAATATCTATAAAAAAAGAATATACCTTTTGATATTTTTTCTAAATCAAATTGGCGATTTTTCTTCTAAAACGTATCATTTTGGCGAAAAAAATTATTGAAAGTGGCGAAAATTTGAAAATTACATCTGGCAACCCTGAAAACAGAAGAAATCCTTTTGCCATTTCTTTCTACCATCATATAAAAAAATAAATAACCTAAAACTGTGATTTGTTTGGTTTGGATTGGAAGAAAACAATTTTAACTGCTAAGTTAACTACAGATTAACAATGAATCTAAATTACAAGAATGTTGCTAATATTGTGTTTAAATCTACAATTCTTCCATTATATAGTGTAAGTTTACATGACAAGTTCACTCAATAACCTTGTTTAAAATAGTTAATTTAAATATGCCTATTTCAGTGTCAACAAGTAAGGACCAAGTGGGTTAACGCTCTAATGATTAGAGATGTTAAACGCCGTAGGATGAGCGCAGAACATTTTCTTGAGCGAACAAGAATTAATGCTTTAAGAAAGAATGATATACTGCCCATTGAAATCAGAGAAATAGCTGACAAAGAAATCAACAAGTTTGAAATGAATGCTATACCTTTAAGGATAAATAATAGATGTGTTGTAACTTCCAGGTACCTACAACAAGATTGCTTTTTTTTATGCTTACATCCAGTTTCTGACTGTATGATCTATTTTCTGAAAAGTGGGCCCGATTATCCAGGCTTAGTCACAAATTTAAAATTATAGAAAGCAAATATAAACCTTAACTATAGTAATTCTTAAATTTCTGTGTATTAGACTTAAAACATTCTATCTCTATTACTTACAGGCCTCGTGGTATTGTTTATGATTGGAGGATGAGTCGGATTGTATGGAGACATTTAGCAGACTACAATAAACTTTCTGGTGTACAAAGAGCCATGTGGGGATAAATTGATTTTATGAGTATGAAACCTATCTTCTTGTTATTTATTTTAAATATAGCTCTAGTATGAACTTCTTTTTTAAATTGTATTTATTTTTACAAATTCCTGATAATTAAAATAAGCTAATGCAGTTAATGCCACAAATACTTTAAAAAAATACCTATGCACAAAGCTGTTTTAAATAAGTGGCAAAAATTATCTACCACACCACATCACTGATCAATCTCATAAAATGTATAACCCTGGTGGATTTCATTATTGAAAGCATGTTGTCCTGCAACTATCAATGACCCAGTAATGACTGGTCTCAATATTCGTGTGGTACTCTTGACCGCAGCGCAGAGCCACCATCTTAGAAATTGATCATTTTGTAGGTAGTTAACTATTATAGTTTATTGAGATATAAAAACACAAGGGTTCCATTAGTAATATAGATTTAACAAGGCGATATTATTAGTTTATTATTGAAATTGGCTGTTCAAGAAACTGTTGAGGCAAAACGAGTTTACCTTGTGCCACAATTTGGTACTGATGATCAGGTAAAAAATGGATACAGAAAATAGTTCAATCAACTGAATGAATAAAAAGCAAAATAGATTTTATTTTTTTATTAAGTTGTTTCCTTATACTAAATAAGCTTCATAAAGCCCAGTGGAATACCAAAAGCTTTAAAACAAGCTTTTTAGTCAAAGAGACCTGAAACAAATAAAAAAGTGTAAGTACCATTCGCACAACCATATCTTACATTAACTACAGAATTGTTAACTCAGTGTTAAAATATGTCAATCATATATTTTCTGAAGCTAATACATGCTAAACATCATTGTAATAGTAGTGCCCTAATTTAGAACTTTAATTATTACAGGTATTATGCACAGAGCCTATAAATGGAATTTAAATCTTTGGAATGGGTACTGCTTGCTCAAACTACTTCAAAACAAGTTTTAATGCACCTTTTAGGTGTAATTTTCATTCATCAAAAAAGCATGTGTACACACAAAAACCTATACCATAGAAATTCAAGTAAATGTTGACTTACCGAAGCCCATGTCGTCGTCAGACTCTTCAGGCTCTTCCTCTTTCTTCTTCTCTTCCTTGGCGGGTTCAGCGGAAGCAGGAGCAGCGGCGGCCGCTGGAGCACCAGCCGGCGCGGCACCAACTCCGGATCCGATGTTGGTGATCAAATCACGAACATTTACGCCCTCCAACGCTTTGGCGAACAAACCAGGCCAGTAAGGTTCAACCTCAACGTTGGCGGCTTTCAAGATCGTGGAGATCTTTTCACCCTAGAAGTTAACATGTGTCATTAGATACAAGCACAAAAATATACAAACAACGATGACTGGAATTATATTAAGAAAGGGCAATATTAACCCAAATTGGATACACACAAGAAATACTAACGATTCAAACGGATATTCCGAGGGTTGTTTGATATCATAACCTAAAAAGTTAAGATAGTCAAATAAATTACTTACTGTGACGGCAACATCATCATCAACCAAGATGAGAGCAGAGTAAACGCAAGCTAATTCAGCCTTGGATGCCATTTTAATAAATTTTCGTGCAAGTCGCCTGTAGGCCTTAGCTCAAAGAGAACAAGCACTTTTGCGTTGAACTCACGAACGAAAAGGAAAATGAAGGAACTTTGTTTTAGCTAGAAGTCTGTCATTGACAAATTCGAATGTCAGTCTGACAGTCAAATCAATGTCACATTCGCTATTTGGGCAATGGGCGCGTTCAGTCAGAGCCTTTCGCCCAGTAACCCAGTACGCACCGTTGATAATTTTAGTAAGATTTTTATCAGTTTATTGCATATTCCTGCTGAGATGCACGACTGAAATGGACCACCTAACTAAAATATAAATTTATTTAACACTAAAGCGGCTTAATTGGCGTATAAAAAGATGAAACTTGATTAAGTAAATACTGCGCAAATCCGCTATCAATTCTCTACAGGCAGTCCACTATTGCACCGCCCGCCAGCCCACTATTACTACACAGCCCTTAAAACAACGATAGAAACATAGCGCAGGAAATATAAAAAAATACATGTAAGACGAAGCATGCAGACTCCCGATGCATAATGGAAAAACGTAGTGGGGCTGCTTGATGTATCACTCGAGCTAAGATCTATACCTACTTATAATAAATCTTTAGAGAGGTCAATTCTGTACATAAAATATACATATTTTCATAATAACTATCAGGGATAGATACTGATGCCATAAATGCAATCAGTACATTTTTTGTCTGTCTGTCTGTATAACCGTTATAGAAACAAAAACTTCTCGACGGATTTTAACGATACTTTGTACAATTATTTTTCATAGTCCAGTGGGCTTAGCATAAGCGGCGTGATATCGAGTATTTGACATTTGTTTGTGGGAATATCTCGATTTTTTTAATTCGGTAGCAGGACTGCACACTATCTCATCGCAACATACGTCATTTGGCTCTCACGTCGTAATCGGTAGCATGCACGCCCAAAAACACACGTTTCTTTTTTTTTAATACGAGATAATTCTCTTCCTCAAATTTTGACGACGAGAAGCTGTGAGATTGCTTTACTGAGATTGATTGTGTCGAATTGTGCTTGCATGCATCATCTATATATAGGTACTTGAGTTTAATGAGCTGATAAGTGTTAGAACTTTTAATTTTTTAAAGAATTTTTAATGTTTAAAAATTTAAAAGGTTTCAACATTGTACACAACTGTCATTGCGTCTGGCATTCGGACCGAGCCCGTTCTTGCGAGAGGGCGTTGTAGATTGAAAAATATATATAGTTGTGAAACTATTTTTACTTTGTTAAATTAATAAAGAATAAAGAATTCAAGAAATATCATTTATTGCAGCATCCTGAATCTAGTATTATAACATAAGCTAAAACCGTTTGTAATTATTTGAAGTATTATGGCAGTCCCTTACTATAATCATATGAATAGTAGGTATATACTAGTGACCCGACCACGCTTCCCAATGGTGTAATTTTGGGCGACTTGTTCCCGAAACATTGAATTTTAGTTAACCCTTTGAAACCTTTTCTGAATGTTCTTTATTCAAAAATTTTAATGAAAAAATACCTAAAGGAAGGTGAAAACCGCATTAAAATCCCTCAACTGGTTTAGGAGGAGTTAGCGGCCAAACATACAAACAGACAGAATTAGCGACTTGGATTTATACTATGTAATGATGATGATGAGCAGCGGGAAAGAAGGAAAATTGAGCGTAGGATGCTGAGGGAAGTGATCCCTTTGACATGGGGGATCACGAATGATGTTGAAGTACTTTTGATATCATAATATTTATTCACGAAACTACGATTACCTATCCCGCATTATTTGTTTTGTTTAAACTCCACCCACAGACTACAGACTAGTAAGAACATACATACTTGTACTAACAATAGACAAAAATACAGTGGTGGCTATTTGTAAAAAAATAGAAATTGAATGAATGATGATGTTATTTTTACATAAATAGCAACACTCTCTTCATCACCACGGAATCGAAACTCGACGTGAGTTTTCTTCTCTCTCACAAAGGTCATGCTACCGGTTTCGACATAAAAATAGAGATCGATTCGTTCTCCACTCCCACCCACGGAGTATCTCGATACCGGTCATGCTAGGCCTACAGAGCTGCATATTAGTATACTTTTCATCACGCTACAATCAATAGGAGCAGAGCAGTGAAGGGAAATGTTGGGAAAACGGGAGAACATTATGAACTATCCTACTAATATTATAAACTAGTGGCCGCCCGCGACTCCGTTCGCGTGGAAGTCGGTTTCCCGTGGGAATGAAATGTTTTCCTGCGGTAAAAAGTACCCTATGTGTTATTCTGATGTATAACCTATATTACTGCAAAGTTTCATCCAAATCCATCCAGTAGTTTTTACGTGAAAGAGTAACAAACATCCATCCATCCATACATCCTCACAAACTTTCACATTTATAATATTAGTAGGACGTGAAAGTTTGTGAGGATGTATGGATGGATGGATGTTTGTTACTCTTTCCATAAATAAGAATCATTGAAATTGTTATAGAAACACCAAAGTTAGGGGGCGTCCATAAATTACGTGAGGTGTTTAAGGGGGGGAGGGGGTCGAGTCAAATCTCATCTAATCTTACGTTGGAGAGAGGGGGGGTCTCGGCAAATATCACGCAATTTTTTTTTCTGATTGAAACAAAAAAAATATATACTAGTTTGGTTTACGTAAGAAACTCACATTTTGAAAAATCTCACGTGAGATTCGGGGATGGGGGAGGGGGTCGAATAAAATCTCACGACATCTCACCAGGGGGGGGAGGGAGGGGCAGAAAATTTAAAAAAACACCTCACGTAATTTATGGACGCCCCCTTATATAGGGTAAACTTCTCATTCCCAACGGAGTTGTAAATAATAATTACTAAAGCTGTAAAAGGTGGCTACACTATCAATGAACGTCTATGAACACTATAATTAGCGGCATATCCCGCGTTACTAAAGCCGCAGCATGAGGCTTGAACGATGAGCGCGCTCACCTCTAGTGCCATCTACCTTATATAGTTAAACTCATTGTCGTGGTCCTTTAATCGAATACGTGAAAACGTTGGTAAGCGTGCAAATGCGTGGACATAAAAAGATATCATTACTCACAAACGTTAGCACTGAAATCAATTTAGTCCACTTGTTGGTACGAACATATGCTTGAACGTTCTGTCAAAATGACAGGTGGTTTAATATGGGTCAGAATTATTGCATGTTGAGGTTTTCCCGATGAATCTGCTAAATATCTTTACATTAAACAATATTAGTTCAACAAAACTTGTCCGAAAGTTTAGATCTTACAAATTAAAGTATTCAGTTGTCAGTTTGACATTGCCTGACATTCATCTGACATTGCTGCACACAGTGCACTACCTATCTTTTGTTTGCATCGTTAGCACTGAACGATGACGTCACTAATGACGTCAGATCGCTCAGAGTGTGCAAACGTTCGGATTAAAGGACCGACCGTGTGCACGCAAATAGTGCAGAAAGCGCGCTGACAGCAATTTCGGACCAGTATATTTGAGTATTAAGCCGTTTTGGTTAGGTACATACCTGAGTAGTGTCATGATTGAGTATAATAAATAACTATTTACCTACACATACATTAAGTCAGCTCTTACTATGTAAGATTTTATCCTATAGGCTCACAGCCTAACTGATAGTATGTATTATGTACTTATGTCTTAATATCTTTAAAATTGTTGGGAAACGGCAGTAATAAATAAAATGAGTATTAGGAAATAAATAACTTTTATTATTTGGCGTTAAGATGTCGAAAATATTAGCGTGCATGTATATTTAATTGAAAGTGCTGCTATCATTAAACTATTTACATTGATAAAATTAATTAAAAATTACATTTCAAACAAATTTTACTAAAGGTCCCACGAAAATAAATGATGCTTAACAAGCATATCTCTTACTCCTTCTTTCAATGGTTGATTTTGTGTGTCTTTCTTGAGAGGCAACTCCCAATCAGGATTTAGATTAAACCCAAACTGTGATAGTATTCGCAATTCACATTTGATTTGTACCCAACCTGGTGAGTTGATGAATGACCAAGGGTGATACCATTTTTGGACTACATCTACTGATGAGCACAGTACTTCTAGCCATAAATGCAGTGCTTCTTCATTTAGACCCATACTTATTAATGTTCGCAGTTTTACATCCATCTGTGCATGTGCATTATCATGTGACAAATTTATAGCCTGCACACATCTGTATAGTAACTCTTCAGGGGTTAATACTTTCCCATCTTCATCTAGTCTATATGTCTTGCAAAGTACTAAACGACTATATACTGAATTGAAGTCTTTTTCTACTTCTCTGGAAGAGGCTTCTTCAATAAACAACCATGGATGACAAGGCCCATCTAAAAAACTTGGTCTCTTTATACCGTGTAGCAATACTCGTTTGAAAGCAGGAGCCAATACTCCTCGCACTAAATGTGCTACCTTTTCTGTGACTGAATCATCTCCTGCTCTGCTGTATTTTACACCTTTTTCATCTAACAATTTGACAAACCTGGCAGGAAACCACCCTCTCAAGCCATTAAGTTCCCCAATCCAGCAATGTTCATCTCGTGAGCTAATAACTTCGATAACATCATTTTTCCTGAATCCTAACTCATCTCCATCTCTTCTCTCAAAATCTAACAAAGCTTTAGCTCTTCGTCTTTTGCTTTTGGAAACATTAACATATCTCTCTCTATCTGCTGCATGACTCTGCATGGTATAATCTGCTGTAAGTTGTACTTCTGATGTCAGTTGTGGCTCTAATGCTAAGAAATGACGAGCTACTTGCAAAATTGCTTCTCGGAGGTCAACAAGAATTTCGGTTTGTTTCACATTTTTTGAAATTGCATCTTCATTGTTACTATCCTCTCCAAAAAGTATTGTTTGTATTACTGATTTGCTCCTTTTAAGTTGTCGTCTTTGGAGCTGTTGCTTGGGCAAGTTGGGAATAGCATTAGGATTACCAACCAATGCCCCATGGTCTGCCATGAGATATGCCAGATGTCTTCTCCGGTGTGTTTCAATTAATGCGGGACTTAAAGTTTCACCACATACTTCATCTATAGTTTTGATAAGAAGGTCAACATCTTCAATCTCTCCAGGAATGTCTGACAACGCATTGAAAATTTGGGCAGAATTTGATATCTCATTAAATCTGTTCTCTTTTATTTTTAACATAGCTAATGTGACTTTGAAGAGAACTATTGAGCCATCAAGGAAAAACAAGTCCCATATTCTAAGTAAAACTCTCATTTGAACAACATTTGCATACAGAGTTAAAAACCAGTGCATGGTTATGAGAGAGAGTTCAATGTCATGTGCTGTTAACACTTGATCAATACCAGGCAAGTATGTGGATATCAAACTTCTTAAAACTTTTTGATCAGCTTGTATACCTATCAAAGTTGAAGAATAGTAAGAGGCGGGCAAGAGGTCTTCAACAGTTGTACACATGATCCAAAATGCATCTTCTTCTTCCATTAGGAGTAAAAGTGAAGCGGCAATCATTCCAGTTCCTTGGCAGTACCCAATGTCAGGATATAACCATGCCAAAGCCCTCAAAATTCTTCTTAGCCGAGGCACACCAGTGCTAGTGGAATGTGAGAAACATGCATTATTTGGTAATATTTGTACCAAGTCCTTTTCTATTTGCTTACTTGTTACTAAACCATCATCACTAGAAGCTCTGACTATTTCATGATATGTTATTTCAGTTGATGTTCTCTTCTTGTTAGCACCACAAAGATGCAACCATACTTGTGGGCGTAGGGAGTGTGGGATTCCATCTTTGACCATAGTTTGCAACTTTGCTGTTTTTTCTAATTTGCCCTCAGTTTCAGAGAAATTTATTTCTTTACTGTAAAATTCCCATTGTAGATGATGTTGGTCGTCTTCGACAACTGAAGGTGAAAGCAGTTTACTGGAACAATGTTCGGACTCCTCTTCGTCATCAACACAAAACCCAAATTCGTCAAACCTGTAATCTGGGAGTCCACCGCCATGTCCCTCAGATTCTGGTTGAGCTAACTTTGCCATTATATCTTGAGGTACCATACTAGAAGTAAGGGCTGAAAATGGCCCTCCTGGTGAAGGCAATAACTCATCTGCAACATTTAAACCTCTGATAGCGTCAATAACATCTTCTGGGTCGTCGTCTGCTAACGCAGTACTTATCTTACGTTCGTGATCTACACGCCCCACATATCCGTCATGGTCGCGTGAACTGAATAATGATTTTGCTAAATCCATTTTAATTAGCAACTTCTAATAATAAAAACTAAATTTAATCATTTTCTTCACATTCAGTATTTTAGAAAGTAAAGCACAAAAGATCAACAAAAATCAATGACGTTTTTTCTAAATGTCATTGTCAATCAGTAAACATTAATCAATGTCATACACTTTTTATTTATGGCAAGTCATATTGGCTAATAACGAAGTTCTGTCTGGGTATCAAAGTAAAACAACCAATAATTTGTTACCCAGGCGTTCACTAAACGTTTTGAGTATTTGACAAAAATTGCGTTTTCCTCACACAGAAACCTTGCTGTTATGTCAGTAATATTATAAAGCTAGAGTGTGTCTATTTGAACGCGCTAATCTCAAGAATTTCTGGACATTTTACTTTAGCTTTTTACAATTAAAAAAACAATAAATATGGCGTCTAATTCTCTCTTCTATCTGATCAATATGACTTCCGGTTTGCGCGCGGGAAAATTGGAAGTGAAAAAATTTTTCGTGAACTTAAAAATTCATTTAATTCTTTCAATTTTGTTAAATAGTGTACATTTTGTATATATTTTTAATAACTATAGTATAGAAGCTTAATTTTTATTAAAATGACGTCTCGGGCGAAACGCAAGAAAAAGAAGGAGGAGGCAGTAATATCAGGGGAAGACTCGCTGCTTTCGGACTCTGACTCCATGCACAGTGACTGCAATTCAGCTAAGTCCGATCCATATAAAACTTATTTCGTTCCCGATTATACACGTCGGTATCCTGAGGATTCTTCAGCTACTTACAGATTTCGTTGTCTTCTTGGAATCAAACGATGAGTCCAAACCTATTTCAACAAGAGATATGATTTCTTTATCATCAACATTAAAGAAATATATAAAAGGCATAAAATATATGCAAAATCTTAATAAATACAAAGTTACAGTTCATTTTGACCGTGCAAATTTGGCAAATAGTTTTCTTAACAATAAGACTTTGTTATCAGAATATAAACTCAAAGCAACTATTCCTGCAAAAACTACTGAAATTACTGGTGTTATTACTAATGTGCCCATTAAATGGTCCAATCAAAAAATTTTTGGAGTGATTAATAGTAATAAAAAAATTATTTCTGTTCGGAGAATTCAAAGGAAGGTTAAAAATGAACAAAACTTTGAATTACAACCGACTAAAACAGTAATCATAACTTTTGCTGCCATTTATCTTCCTGATCATATTGATTTACAAGGCTGGAGGTTTCCAGTTAAGATGTACATTCCACCTGTAAAACAATGCTTTAAATGCCTACGGTATGGACATTTGGCTAAGTACTGTAAAAATAATGTTAGATGTTCAATATGTGGAGATGCACATTCTTTTAAAGAATGTACAGTACCTAGGGAAAAGGCTACATGCTGTCACTGTAGAGGAAATCACATTAGTATATCTGCTGAGTGTCCTATTAAAAAGAAAAAAATTAATGATATTAAAATTGGTTTATCCTCTTTGTCTTATGCTTCAGTTGCAAATACAGAGAGTTTTCCAGCCTTAGGACAAAAGTTTGACCTGCTCAGTCACTTGAAAAAAGATAATAAATCTTTGAATTTATTGGTTGAGGCTATTGTTAAAATAATTACATTAAATAAAACAAAGGAAACTTCCATCAGTACTAAAAATATTTTACAAATATTAAGTGATATTTATGAAAAGTCATCTGCTAATAATCCATCCTAATGGCTCATTTAAAAATAGTTCAGTGGAATGCTCAAAGCATTAAAAGTAATAAATCTGAATTTACATATTTTCTTTATAGTAATGATGTTGATATCGCTTTAATAAGTGAAACTTGGCTTAGACCACATCATACCTTTAACATAAAGGGATACACAATAGTTAGAAATGACACTGGTAATACACATAATGGAGTTGCAATAATAATTCATAACAAATTACAATTCTTAAAAATTGATACTTATTTTGATGATTCCTTACAAAATGTTGCTGTACAGATAAAAATAGGTGGTAAATATATTTCATTTGTTAGTGTTTATTGTCCTTCTAGGTGTCATTATTCAAAATTAAAATTTTCAAAATTAATTGATAGTCTTCCAACTCCAGTCTTTATTGCTGGAGATTTCAATGCATACCATACTTCTTGGGGTTGTCAAAAAGTGGATAAAAGAGGTGAAGAAGTACTAGATTCTTTTGATGAAAATAACCTTGTTCTGTTAAATTCAGGAGAAGTCACGACTGTAGGAACTTCGTCCTGGAGACCAAATGGCTTAGATCTTTCTTTGGTTAGTCCAGCTTTATCATGGGATTGTGAATGGTCTGTTCATGATGATTCCTTTGGAAGTTATCATTTGCCTACAATTACTAAACTTCTGTTGTCTCAAACTCCAGTTATATCTTCAGAACATTGTGTTCACTCTCAAAATGTCAGTAAGAAATTAAACTTGAATTTAGTTAATTGGGATTTGTATGTAAATATTGTTAATACTTCGTTGAATAGTTTTATGATTAATTCTGAATGTTCACTAGAAAGTTATTTGCAGTTTTGTGATATTTTATTGGCATCAGTTGAAAAATCTATGTCACAACAAAAAACGAAAACAAAGTCTTGTTGTCAATGTCAAAATCTTTGTCATTTATGCTCACGTTCCGTTTCAGGTTTTAGGGCAAAAAGGGCAAGACATTCCGTTCCTTGGTGGAATAGCAAATGTGCAGATGCTGTTAAAAAATGTAAAGATGCTTTTGTTGCTTTCAAAAATGATCCTTCTGTAGAAAAATATTTGCTTTTTAAAAAAAATCAGGCTTCTAAGAAATTGACTATAAACTTTGAAAAACAGAAATCTTGGCAAGATTATTGCAATTCTATAAATCGTCTTACTCCAATTTCTCATGTCTGGAATAAAATACGCAGATTTAACAAAACTTTTGTTTCTAGAAGTGAAAATGATCATTGGGTAAATAGTTTTTTAAAAAAATACACTCCAGACTATGTCTCGAAACCTTTTACTTTTGCAGATAACAAATTTCATAGACAAAATCTTTCGTTGCTTGATCCGTTCACAATTTCTGAACTTACTGCTGCCATAAAATCAAGAAAAGATACAACTTGTGGTTTAGATGGTATTTCCTATAAAATGTTTCGTCTTCTCAGTCATAAAAATCTATGTAAATTCTTGATAATTTTAAATATTTTGTTTGAAAATGACTTAATACCAAATCAATGGAAAACTGATTGTCTGGTCCCTGTACTGAAGCCAGGGAAGGATCTTGATAGTCCAGATTCTTATCGACCTATAGCGTTGTCCTCTTGTGTTGGTAAAATTTTTGAGCAGCTGCTCAAACAACGTCTGGAATATTACATCGAATCAAATTCTATTCTTCCTAGTAATCAGTTTGGTTTTCGGCGTGGACGCTCGGCTAGGGAAAGCATTGCACATTTGTTATTAGATGCAAATAAATCCATAAAGGAACGGAATTATCTTGCTTGTAATTTTTTCGATGTAACAGGAGCCTTTAACAATGTAGGTTTAGAAACGCTTGCTAATATCTTGCTATCACTCAGAATTCCAAAAAAAATGGTTCTTTGGATATATAACTTTCTAAATGAAAGAATGGTCTATGTTAAATTGGGTAACAACTTTTATGGTCCACGTAATTCCTATAAAGGCGTCAATCAAGGCGGCATCTTGAGCCCTCTACTGTATATAATTTATATTCATAAATTGAATGAGATATTAGGCGCAAATGTTTCTAATCTGCAGTTTGCTGATGATCTTGTTGTTTATTGTTCTGGCAAAAAACTTAAAGATGTGCAAACGAATTTAAATAATGCCTGTAAAAGGCTTGAAGTCTATTTTTCTTTCTTAGGTTTAACTGTAAATACAGAAAAGAGTAAATCTCTTGTTTTCTCTAGAGATAAAGATTGTAAATTAGAATGTGTATATAATGGTAACCTTATTCCTAACTGTACAGAAATAAAATTCTTAGGTGTAGTATTTCAACAAAATTTAAGTTTTAAAAAATATGTGCAAATATTGATAGATAGAGCTGTAAAAGCTACAAATATTTTAAAATGCCTTACTGGTTGTCGTTTTGGTGCAGATCCTAAAATATTATTGATGCTGTTTAAATCATTAGTTAGAAGTCACTTTGAATATGCTTTTTTTTGCTTTGCTTCTGACAATAATTTTATAAATAAAATAGATAAAGTACAAAATAAAAATCTCAGGATAATTCTAGGAGCCATGAGTACTTCTCCGATTAATTCAATGCAAGTTGAAACTAACACTTGTCCCATTAAATTTAGGTTTGATTATTTGAAAAGAAGGTTCATAATTGATTTGATGAAAACTTCTAATAATGCGTTGTACAAAAAGATTTTGATATCTAATTACTCTTATTTATGTAAAAATTTTGATTTCATTAATTATTTGAAAAATGAAAATATTGCTCAGTATGATATTTTACCTTGTTATAGTGGAACATATGAAGGTAAGTTTTTTAAATTTGATGTCATTATAGACACAAATTTAAAAAATAAATATGAAGTATATGAAAAGTTATCATACTATGATAATTACCGTCAAATTTACACAGATGCTTCAAAAACATCTCAGTCTGTGTCGATAGCGGCTTATGATATTATTTTGAAAATTGCACATGGTTATAAGCTGTCCAATATTTGCAGTATTTTTACGGCAGAAGCTGCTGCTATTCTGTTTGCTTTAGATTTGATAAGTTCTGTAGATTCTTCTGGTAAATGGATTATTATTTCTGATAGTATGAGTGTTCTTCAAGCTATTAATAATCCCCGTCTTTCTAGTAAAATTCATCCTTTTATATATGAGATCCGGGAAAAGATTTATAAATTATCATTGAAACATAAAGAAATTGTCATTTTCTGGACACCAGCACATATTGGTGTTAGTGGTAATGAATTAGCTGATACATTAGCTAGTATCATTACAAATACTGATAACAACATTTGCAAATTAAAAAACATAGCAATTCCCATTTCAGAGTTTCTTCCTGAAATAAAAAATCAAATGATTAATAATTGGTTTCAATTTTGGCAAGATTCTCTTAAAGAAAAGGGCAAGTGGTATTCCGTATGTAACCAAAAAATTTCGTCTCCTTGGTTTACCAAGGGCTCTTTCAAAAATAGAAATTTTTATACAACAATTTGTCGTCCTCGTATAGGTCATGCTGCTTTTAATGAACACTTATATCGCATGAATATGATAACTTCCCCTTGTTGTTCATATTGTAATGAGTCAGTACAGTCATTGGATCATATATTTTTTGAATGTCCTCAATTTCATATTGACAGGTTAATTTTCATTGATGAGCTATTAGAAATTTATAAAACATTAGAAAATATCCCGCGTAATACTCAAGAACTTTTAAAAACAACTGAATGCTACTTACCTATGTATAAATTCATAAAATTTACAGTGTGTAATATCTGATGAAAATGTTTATGTATACTCATAACAAATATATATTAGCATTTTATTATTAAAGACATGGACTTGGTCCTTATTATGTTTGTTTATGAGGAAATAAAATATCGTCAATGTTACTTCTTATTGAAAACTAAACAAAACTAAGTCAACAAGAAAGAAGAAAACCAAATTATTGATGACATGGCTGTATGGGCATAGTCTCTTTGCCTTTCCGCATGACGGAAGAATCTAACAAAAAAAAAAAAAAAATCTCTCTTCTATCTGCTTTTTGATTGATCTGTCTGAATGTTATGTTTTGGTATTGGTTTGTAAAATGTGAAATGATGCAATATTGTGATTCATTTATGTGAAAGAAAAAGATAAATAAACTAAAATCCACGAACTACATTTTGAAAGCAATTTGATTTACGGCTCTCATAGAGCTGTGTAGTTTGAAGTGTTAAATGCGCATTTAGCAAAACCATTGTTTATCACTCCTGGGCTAGCTTGGCAGGTTATTTTGGATATTTTTCACTGTTCAATTATTATTTGCAATCACCTAATATTTCTTCCTTATTATTAAATTACAAACAAGCTTGACCGGATAGAACGTTAATTCTATTGAATTACTAAGAATTAAATATTGAGTATTTTTTCTTGCATGAAGTTAATCAACAATAAAAGCCTAAAGATTATACTGTTATGGCTTTTAAAGTGTGTTGTGTGCAAGATTGCTTGTCTAGTACTACAAGAAAGGAAGACTTTGGTGTCACATATCATAAATATCCCAAAGATGTAGCGCTAGTTAGACTCTGGGTTTCTAACACACATCATAGTCCTATAGAAACAGCTACGTCATACGTGTGCTCTAGACACTTTTGCAAGAGTGATTTCAGAGTGTTACAAGATTCTAAGTATGTCTTAAAGTCAGGTATATTCAAAAACAATGATTCGTAGGTAGCTGTTTATTGTGCATTATGTGAATGTTGTAGTTAGTTACTGTGATGTAGTACATTTATTATTAGAAGTTACTTGGTTCACTTAAGTTTATGGGTTAATTTACTAAGCTTACTTTTTATTGAGTCTTTAACTTCATATTCCGGTTAAGTTTTTAAAGCATGACATGTTTTGCTAGATGTTGTGCGGTGGTGTCTTTCTTAAATGGTAGTAATTGATGAGTAGGTTATTTATTATTTATTAATATTTTTCAGATGCTATACCATCAATATTTCCATGGACCAAAATGGAGGTTGATACAGAAACTACCAATAATGTTGACAAAGGTTTAACACCTGAACAACTTTTGTCAAATAAATGTATTGAATTGGAAGCCAAAAGTATTAATAATGATCTTGAAAATAAGATAATAAGTGAAAACAATACTTCTACTGAACATATTGAAATCCCCTTACAAAATGATGAAACCGAAATAAAAAATTTAAATCATGATAGTTCAACTGCACCTATTAATACAGTAAAATCATGTGAAGTAAATTTGGATGTTTTTAATGACAGAATTGAATCCCAAGGAGAAAATTTGGATGAAATCAAAGAGTTTCTTAACAATCAAAACACCACTGAAAATGCATGTTCTTCTGACAAACATATACATGATGATACTGATACTAGTGAGAAAATATCTGACCAAGAATTGAGTAATGTTTTAAAAAAAGAATCATCTATTGCTTCCAATGTTATGGACATGATCTTAAGTAGTGCAGAAACAAACGAAACAAAGAGCATAAACAAACCATTAGATAAACTAACAAAACCAAGTTTCACCAGCCCTGACAAAGGTTATAAAAACTTTATTTACACTATATACATATTTTTTTAGATATATTTTTAACAATATGTTAATTTCTGTATGTTTTTATTTCAACTACTTACCTAAACCTTTTATATTATAGGAAGTAATGCTCTTACTGTGGGTACTAAAGTTGAAGCAAAGGATTATGATGATATCTGGCATCCAGCTCAGATCAATGAAGTAGACTTTGAAGAGATGGAAGTTCTTGTTCATTATGACCAACCATTAAAAAAGTGAGTAGGTAGATTAAATTATCATTGTTGGTTATTTATTATTATTATTGTTGGTTACCATGGAAACATTGTTAATAAATTATGTTTGTTTGCTCCAAATAACATTTAATTAACATGTTCTAAAAGTGTAAAGATTTTGTGTTCTTTTAAAAAAGTCTTTTCTTGTTTATGTATTAGGTAGTATGATATACCTCTTTACCTTAATGTTAAAAAAAAGAAATTCTAAATTTAAAAATTTATGTCAATGTCCAAGTCATTTATGCAAGTTTTTAGTCTAGTGTTGCATGGAAAATTGAAAATATTTAATTTCGAGAGTAAGTAATGTATCAATAATTAATTAATTATAAGAAGTGTTTCAATAAAATCAGAGTATAGATATTTTGTGGCTTAAAAATATGATAGATATATTTTTTTGTATAATGTGGTTATCCCTTTGTGATTAAATTAAATAACTCGACCATTTTCACTTGATAGACCTGATGAATGGATCAGTGTTAGCAGTCCTCGATTAAGACCTTTTGGTACAAAGTCTATTACCCCACAATCAGCACCAGTTACCCCTGTGGTGTGTATTGCAAAAATGGTTCCTACTCCCGTTGCTGGCCCGTCAAGTGCTGAAGAGTTAAAGGAAGACAAACCTAAACTTGAGTTTGTGGAGGGTGAACGTTGCTTGGCGAGATGGCGAGATAATCGAAGGTTTATGGCAACTATTAAAACTGACATGGGGGATGGTATGCAAATTTTTATACTATTTTGTATATTCTATTGAAACTTTACTAATTAGATTTTAACCTTTTCCCAGGTAATTTCCAAATCATGTTTGATGATGGATTCATTTGGAAGTGCTCAGCTTCTCGACTATCCAAAATGAAGGAATCGCAAGGCAAATCTGAGCTGGCCGATGCTCCATCACCTTCCCAAACAATGCCAGCGACAGTGGTTCCAGGTCAACCACCGTACCACACTCATTTGTTTGATCCTGCAAGAGATTATTTAGGGTCGAAAAGTGAACGACGTGCTTTAAAAAGAAAGTTGAATATTAAAGAAATATTCAATATTGGACAGAAAAAGGTGAAAAAAGAATACATTCCGAGAGAAAAAACACCTAAGACAACACCTCAGGTTAAGAAACCCATTGTTGAGAAAAAGGCCAAGGTTGTTAAAAAGAAATTGGAAGTCAAGGAAGAAATCAAGACTGAAGCTACTACAGATATTCCCGGTATGTAGATTTTGGTTTATAAAGTACTAGCTGTTGATTACATAAATTAAGTTGTATTAACAGTGAGTTTGTCATATATTTTTAATGACTGAAAACTGTACATATAAGAATTGGCTTATTTGTTAAATTAAGAATATAATTACGAATTCGTAAATTAAAACTTCGTTTTAAACTAATAAGAGATACAGATTCTATCTTTTTACTGTAAACTTGTATTCTAATTAAGTATTTATTGTTTCAGATGCTATTGCTTCAATAATTGGCACAGTGGTTAAAGTTGAGCCAAATCCAATATCAGCAGGGTCAGATCAAAACCAAATTGAAGTTCAGTCTAAAATAGACTCGGTTGATAAGGCAGAAATTCAGACAGGTGTGGTGAAGGAAGAAAAAATTGAAATAATTATTGATAAAGATGAAAAGCAGGAGACAAAAATAGGTGCAGAACCTGTAAGTCCTATAAAATATGATTGCAGCTTGGTTGGTACCTTCCCATGCATGTACAATCCAAATAACCCATGTCCTAATTCCTCAGCTCTAGGTGTGGCTTCTGATGGTGTAGCTTTTTGTATAGTTTTTTTTGTAATTTAAATACGAATTCCAAAATATAGGTGGAGGAGGAGCAAAAACTTGAAAATTTTGAGTCGCTCGACGACCGGAAACACGAGGAGGTGATCGATAAAATGAAGGAAGTGATAAATAAACTTGAAGACGGCTTGAACGAGGGCAAGGCTGAATTGCCGAAACCTGAGATAAAAGAGGAGGTTGTCGATGATAACGCTTGCGTATCAAGTGACGGTGTCAAAGAGAAGGGGAAAAAGCTGTCCAAAGTAAAGAAGAGTAAAAAGCTGAGGTTGTTACAGGAGAAGAAAGTGAAGAAGCAGATGGCGAAGGCCCGGTGTGAGTTGGAGGAGATAAAGCGTCAGGTGGAGGCCATGCGGCTGGAGATGCTGATGAAGAGCGAGGAGCTGGCCAGGACTCGCAGCCAGGAGTTGTTGCCGGGCGAGTGGGCGTGTCGCTGGGTCAACGGGCAGCCCGTCGGGGCCGTCAGCGAAGTTCCCTGCGAGGCGAAGCTGGACGCCAACAACAAGCCCATACTGCCGCGCAGAAGTGTTCAGGTACGAAGACAAAGATAAACCAGTGGCTTATTTAAATTATGGAAATAGATAAAGATAAAATGTTTTTTAGGTGGAAGACAGCAGGTTGCCTGGAGGATGGACGAAACACATGGTGAGACGCAGTTTTGGAAGCTCAGCAGGCAAATGGGACGTCGTTTTAATCAGGTATTAATGTGAACAATATTTGTGGTATAAGTTTTTATTGCATGACATGACAGGTAATCTGTTTTTAGTCAAGAAAACCAGCGGTTCCACACGCGCGTCGAAATGCGCAACTATCTCGACAAGCATCCAGAGTTGAAGGAATACGAAGACGCTTTGTTAGACTTTGGTATACATTTGAAGCTGGCTCGTCGTCTAGGATGGGTCTCTGAAACACCAGATGGGGCTACAGAAGGTCCTGTGCCTCTACCAGCTGGAACACTCAGCACCACTTCACCATTAGTCAAGAGGAAACCGCTTAGTTTAAACAGGGAGAAGAAAAAGATTAAGAAAAAGTCAAAATCTAAACAGGTAAGATATGTATGTCAATTGTTCGCTTTTTGGTTAAAATTTTGAAATCGGTCGCCTGATTTAGGGGTTGTGGGGGGGGTGGGGGGGTGGGGGGGGGGAGGGGTCTGAACCCCCCCTGACCATTTTCAGCCGCCGGAAAAAAAAGGGTGCGCAAAAAAAAAAAAATTTTTTTAAACCCAGTAGCCCTCAATATGACAAACTTTAATAGCCAATTTATATGTATAAAAACTCGCTTCAATCATGAGTCAACGGAGTCCCGCTTCGCTTCTAAATCAGGCGACCGATTTCTAAATCCAACCCCGCTTTTTTTAGAAAGGATAAGGATGAGTTTATACGCTAATTGTGTTCAATTGTTTCAGTATTATGATCCTGGAGCATTTGATCAACCAGCTACAGAAGAACAGCCAGAAGTTAAGATAGATCCGCCTGCTTTAGTTGCCGAAGAAGGCTACGGTAAGCTTGTTTCAACATGTATGAAATTGTATAACCCTTAGTTAATGCTAATATTATGCATTTGTTTACAGTGTACGTCGGCTCACTGAAAGTACAAATAATCGAAAATCTCCTGCGTTGCCCAGCTGAAGGATGTTTCAAAAACTTCCGTAACAATACCCTCATAAAAATGCACATAAAGCACTACCACAGAGAACTACGGAAAATGTTAGGGGCCACTCCAAAAGTACTCGATTTGGCGTACGAACGACGTCCGGAACTAATTGATGTGACGCCAATCAAAAAAGAATCAAAAACAATAAAAGTTAAGATTCCCAGACATCCCAAACTGCAAAAGATTTCAGCTTTACCAGAAGTACCAAAGATAGAACCAGAGATCAAGGCTGAAGAGGTTGCGGCGCCGCCGGTTGATGTTCCGAAAGAAGAATTGATCATAACGCCTCATGATTCTCCTAAACTCCGTTCTGTGTTGGCAGCTAAGCCTGTGAAGCGTCCGAAGGTGCTTCTGCCAGTCCGCCGACCGGCAGAACAACCTTCGTCGGCAGATGATATACCAGACGAGTTCAAGGCTGCCATGCCGCGACAGCCCGTGCTAGAAATATCCAAGTGTGATGAACCTTTGGACTTCGAGACTGCAATTTCCACACACACAGTTACGAAACTGTATCCCGAGAAATTTAAGCATGACAGACTGAAGTTTAGTGAAGATGAGGATGGCTGGTTAGCTGCCAGTTCCGACATGGATACGAGGTCCAGTTTCCCTCGTTCCGGGACTCCGGATTCCAAATATGACATGAACATGATGCCTCCGATGTCCGCCGAATCCACTGACGATCAAAAAGAGCCTAACATGTATATGTATGATGACTGTGAGTTCAATTCAATTTACTTTTAGCTTCTTAGGATTGCAGTGCCACAATGATAATATAGGATAAAGTTTTTAACAATTCCGTTACGGGTCGTAGCTAATTCTTTCGACTTTTGATAAGCCTTTTACGTTCTCACTGAGTTGGTAGTCAAATTAGTATGGGTGTTGCAGTCGGTCGTCGCATTAAGATCGTGCACATGAAGCGCGAGGAGATCATCAACTGCCACTGCGGGTTCCGCGAGGAGGACGGGCTCATGGTGCAGTGCGAGCTGTGTCTCTGCTGGCAGCACGCGCTCTGCCACAACATCACCAAGGAGGCTGACGTGAGTACGCTGTAACCAACAAACAAGCAAGCAAGGTATACCAGCAGGTAGAACGTTGCTCGTCGTATAGAGATCGTGCACATGAAGCGCGAGGAGATCATCAACTGCCACTGCGGGGCCATTATATCGCAAAATATGATTTACATAAGACACAACTACATACAACATAAGATTAAAAAATAACAATAAGGTGCATATTTCACCTAATCACCACGTAATTGGTGACTTGTTCGTGTAAACCTACGATAAATTATAGCAAGCTGTCAATATGTTTCACACTTATACCCTAACCGGCATTTACTTACCACAACTTAAATCGAATAACATTATCAAACCCTACCAAATCTTTTCCATTCGCCCTATTTATGAACCATCCTTCTACCAGGTGCCGGAGAAGTACACGTGCAGCATCTGCCTGAACCCGCGCGGCGGGCGGCGCTCGCGGCGCTTCCTGCACGACCAGGACCCGCTGTACGAGGGGCTGCTGGCGGGCGGCCGCGGCTGCGAGTCGCTGCGGCGCTCGCACGAGCTGGCGGGAAACTTGCTGAGGATGCAGGACGCACTGCACGCGCTCGCTGTCAAGTACTACGTGGCTACGTGAGTTGATTTGTTTATTTAATACTAGTGGCCACCCGCTACCGTGGAAGTCGGTTTCCCGTGGGAATGAGATGTTTTCCCGCGCAAAAAAGTACCCTATGTGTTATTCTGATGTATAACCTATATTACTGCAAAGTTTCATCCAAATCCATCCAGTAGTTTTTACGTAAAAGAGTAACAAACATCCATCCATTCATCCATACATACTCACAAACTTTCACATTTATAATATTAGTAGGATTTGGCACAGATATTTGTGGTCATGTATCTATAATTACCCTGTGATGACGTCCGCTGCGAAACTCCTTTTTTCGTATGAATTTTAATAGCAAACTAGTCTACCATACCCTGTTTATTTTAAGACTTTTATATCTCTACTAAAATTAAAAATAAATGTTTTGCCAAAAAAAACCCGCGAGCTTTTTTTTGTATGAAACTTCGAACTCACAACATCTAGTTTCACATAACAAAACGGTCCACAGTAAGAAAAACCACCCCAAGCTGTATCTATGGGCCAAAGACTGGGAGACTACGGAGATCAGCCTCACCCAGGAAAAGCTGAATTCTGACTACTCGGACCTCAATATCATGATCAACGAAATCGGCAAAGAAAACCTGCCGGTGAAATCTGAGGACAATCTCTCCATGGATATCAAGACGCCGCCTTCGGAAGATCCGGTAAGATTTTTGGTAGCAACTTTGTGGGTTCTCTTATTTTTCAGCGTCAATGTATAACCAGAGATACAATCAATAAGAAAACACGAACTTTATGTTGAAGTGCAAATGGCAAATTATAATCTACAATGATGAAAATCACTGTTCTAGTTCACAAAATTTCTACTTGGTTTAAGTCGCGAGAAACTTTAAAAGAGATAGAAAGAGATGTGCTTAAGTATCTTATTTGAATTGATTTTATATCAGCTTAAATACCAATTTACTTCCATGGTGACGTTATCCAAACTGTTTCTAGCTACATGTAAAATAAGTCAGAACTTTGTTATTACATATCTTATTGTGTTTCCAGGATAGCGACAAATTTTCCCACCGAGGCGAGCCCAGCCTGTCTCAGACGTTGCTCAACGGCCTGCTGTCGAGTCCCGGCGGCGCTTCTTTGGATTTACCGATCAGCACTTCGGAGTTGGAGCGACTTGCGAAGGCTGTTGAAGGTAAGATGCAACTCACACATTCAATCAATAGATCAATAGTTGCGTGTGGCGTGTGGCTTTGTACGGCGGGGTCATGGCAATCCTTATCCTTACTAATATTATACATGTGAGAATGTGTCTGTCTGTTTGTTCCGCTTTCACGTCGAAATGGCTGGACAGATTTTAATGAGTTTTAGTATAGACAAAATTGAACAGCCTGGGATGAAAACTGGCTACTTTTTACCGCGGTAAAAAGTCTCATTCCCACGGGAAAATCTTTTGTTTTTTAATTCAAAAAATGAAATCTCTGCTTTTACGTGTTTACAGAGCAGTCGCTGCAGGAGTGTATGCTGGCGCCGCAGCCCGAGGCCGCCATCGAGAACGGCGCGTGTCGCGAGCGGCTGCTGCGGCACCTGCAGCGCTGCCACGCGCTCGTGGACGCGCGGCTCGACTCCATCGAGGCGCAGGTCGCGGGTACGAACTAGACTAGCTACACATAGAGAACGGCGCGTGGCAAACTCATCCAATTTCAGATACCACCACCGACAAGCGGCATTTTAACATCTTATTTTTTGGTAAATAGATCTCAAAGTAAAAGTCCATCAGTTAGTCACAAAAACTAGGTGTTTATAAGTATTGAATATTTCTCACTCTATGTGACTCTAGATATCAAGCTTGTGAAAATAACAATTATTGGATTAAATGAATGGTTATCATAAACCTGAATTTGTAGTCTCGGACAAGTACAGAAAGTAGTATAAGATAGAATCTAACATCTACCACACTTGTCATATTACAAAATGTTTATTAATTTCCAGAGCTGGAATCCCAAGACCCGTCGTTTGAAGACGACGAGACTGCTGAATACTTCCCGCGCACCAAGCAGACCATACAGATGCTCATGAGGGACCTGGACGTCATGGAAGAGCTTGGCGTAGTCACATGAATTGCAAATGACTAGGGTTGTAACAACTATTTGTATTTACTGAGTGTATTCCACAAGTATAAACTATATAAACTTTAAAACGATCCAGTGTTGTGTGTATAATTAGGAATAAGTGCTTTCTTGGTGATTATGTAAATAATATGGTGTAATAAAGTTACATCAACAAACTGTTGTTTTTTTTATTTACTTATAGTTTATGAAACACGAGGTTTTTGAAGAATTTCGAGTCTTTAACCTTGTTCCCTTCTATCCCAAAATAAGTACGGAAATAATAAAAAATGTAGGGATATAGGAATTTTGTTTAGCAAGAATAAAACAGTAGATACTTAAAAAAAGCTTTTATTTATACACAATCCTCAACCTTCATAGAATTTAGGTAATTGATCTCCAAGCACCACAGACCTCTCCACCCCAGCTTCAGAGATGACACCAAGTCGCACCACTCCACCGGATGATCCATCTCGGAGCATGGCCAGTGTCAGGGTGTTAGTGACAAACTTCTTGGCTTCTTCTTTACTCATCTTAGGCTTGAAGTTAGCATCAACATAGCCATACACATAGGATGAACCAGATCCTCCAATAGACACTTGCTGACGTTGGACCATGCCACCAATAGGGATAGAGTAGATTTGTCCTGGAAGATTGATAAATATTATGTTTCAAACTCTATCCTTTATTGAGCTTTAAAAATAGCAAGGAAACATACCTCCTAATTTTTTATCCCAGCCAGCTACTAAAATACCAGCAACAAGTGAATCACGGTAGTTGTAACAAAGTTCCCGGAATATGGATGCTGCTGTTTCAACAAGTGGTTCTTCACCCAACTCCATTTTGTGGAAATCTGAAATTGAAAATTTTATTAGGAAGCTGTGAGAAGGAACCATTTATATTTGATATTTCACGAAGAAGCTTTATTTACAATATTTGTAATATGCAGAGGGTGTAGAAACAGACATTCTAGTGTAATTTGTTCCACTGGCACTAACTTTTCTTTGCATTTAAACTCATTAAACTATTGAGGGTCAAATTGGACATTAAGTTTGATAATATTTCTTACTCAAACACAATAATATACTCACTCAAATGGTAAGTGACAATGTCAGCAATGGCCTGCGTATCAGCAGCAGACCCAGAGCGGCAGCAGTAGATATAGTCTGTGATCTTTGTTAGCTTGTCCGTTACTCTGTTCGCGATGTAGGCGCCTGTAGTAGTTCGGGAGTCAGCGCCGATAACAACGCCGCCGTCAAACTCGCAAGCCATGATAGATGTTCCGGTGCTGTGCGGCGCGCTCATCCATTCTGGGATGCACGGGTCCGCATAAGTGTTAACTAAAGACGCCGACATGTTTCTGAAAGAATAATGAGATGAGACACAAAGCAACAGTCCGATAGAAATTCCAAGTCGCACTGCTTCCAAACCATTACATTATAAGGTTACTTTCACAGGCTAGTACGGTGATACACAATCCGTTAGAAAATTCTTATAAAATTTAAGAAAGAAGAAAAAGGACTTACTGAGAAATTAACAAAATCTGGGATAAAATTGTTTTTGTAAAGTCACGATTAGGCTTCTAGGGATTTCTGTCAAATCCAACAACTGTCTTGTCATATTTGTCAGTTGTCAATGTCAAGTGGTCAGGGTTGCTTGTTACTTAGCGCTTATTGCTTGTATATAAAGGAATGTTTGTTTTTTGTATGAAATCGAAAACTGGAAAAAATATTTTTTTATTAAATATTAAAAAGGCGCCGGGAGTCCGACACACGCTCTTCACTCCCCGGTGAAGGGTATGGTGCGTAAAGCATTTCCACCGCGTCAACAAAAAAAAAAAGTAATTTTATTTACTTATAAATTGGTAGCATTGATAAGGTGAATTACGTTCCGATTTACTATACTTATGCCATACAAAATAAGTATAGTATTTTTGGTCATATGGATTATTTTTAACTAATCATTTATTAATTTAATAATCGTAAGTCTAAAGTGTCCTAGCCATATTCTGGCATCAATAGGGAGCAACCAGCTGACACAATTTTGTGACTACAAGTGTTTCTAAAAATGCTTATATTGCGGGGATGCCTTATAGTAGGGGAGCCCTCGATGCTAAATCTGGATTTACTCGAGCGTGATAGATACCTATTGGGTTGCAAAACTTAGATGACAAAAAGATAAAAATGTTATATAACATATACCATTTTATCGGTGGGGGAAACGACTATAGATTTCCAAAAATTAAAAAAAAAATATTTTGCATGGGCATACTCGGGCGTGTCAGATATTGATATCATCCATGTCCTACGTATTTTTAAAACATGTACGTTTATTAATCTGATGGTTTCCATTATGGAAATGGTCGTACGTAAGGGTTGAAAATGAAAAAAAAAACTTTTAATAGAGCACGTGAGATTTTTAAGGGAATGTTTAGTAGACCTAAAACAACGTTCTTATACAATAATCTGGAGGGATTTACCTAATCTGACAATAAAATTGAACTGAATTATATGAAATATAATCGGGCCGGCCACTTACAAGGCTCATATTTGGTGGAAGTGCTAAACCGGGTACAAGGTATCCCCCAGTATGTTAATCTGCCGCGCTTGAGTAAATACAGAAATCCCCTCTTGGGCTCCCCCACTATTAATGTAATAAAGCGTGTAAAAGAAAATTATACTGTTCAGAGTAGGTAAGTAAAAAAATTAGGTCCGAAAGTCTACTGTTACAGCGTGTTAAATCGCTGGTAAATTTGTATAAAACACCTTTATTTAGACTTACTTACAATATTTTTATATACCTATTGATTTTAATTTTAAAGTGGCTACAAATATTTAGAGACTATGACTGGGACCGGGATGACCGTACAAAAATAATTATTTCAACGAAAAACAAAAAACCGGCTATTTTAATATTTACTAGTTGCCGCCCGCGACTCCGTGGGACTGAGATGTTTTCCCGCGGTAAAAAGTACCTACCTGTTATCTGATGTATAACCTATATTACTGCAAACTTTCATCCAAATCCGTCCAGTAGTTTTTATGTGTAACAAACATCCATCCATACATACTCACAAACTTTCACGTTTATAATATTAGTAAGATGTAGGTACCTACTCAGCTACCTATCAATTGTATTCAACGTTAACACTTTTGTTTCGTTTTGGAATAACAATTCATACCTACTGCTTATAGGCACCTACCTACGTTACTAAACTAGGTAAGTAAGTACCTACTAAATAATGTAGATATAAGATCAATCCGAAACGGAACTCCAAACTTTTACAGTCAATGGTGGACATTTGTTCAAGTCTACGGACCTACGAACAATAGTAAGGTAAGTGAAAATAATGCCTCGTCATGTTTCGTGGGTGTCCTCCACTCATTAGCAGCCGTTGTCCCACAAAAATACAACTTTGTAAAAAAACTAAAATTTTTGCCACGGGCTATTTTTTTCGTCATGCCAAAATGTTGTTTATTTAAAAGTTATCAAAGAAAGATTCATAAAAGAACGAGATTTTTGATAAATCGTTTTTTTATTCGACGTTTCCATTCAAAAGGAATATCAAATTGATATCTATTTATTCATATTCATGAAGTTTGCGATTCGCTACCGTTGTTCAAAAAACGTCTTAGAACTTTTGCTGCATGCGTGGCGGATTTAATGGATTCGATACTTGCATGTTAAGAATTTCATAAGTGACGACCTCTGTGGTGCAGCGGTATATATACCGGGCTGCTAAGCGGATGGTTCCGGGTTCGATCCCCGGGCCGGGCCAATTTCGTAAAAATGGTTTTTCGATATTGGCTCGTGTCTGGGTGTAACTAGGTTCTCCCCTAGTCCATTATGTGGTACCTATAACACAAGTGCTTACTGCAACTTACCTTAGGCCACATAACTGGTGTGTTAGTCTGGAGATTTATTATAATTTTATTATTTTTATAAGTTAATATAATATTTTCTATTTGCTGAGTTGTACCTTACTGGAATAAATATGAAGGTAAACTATTTAGGTACCATTATTTGTTGCTTTCCAATAAGAAATAAAAATAAGTTAGTTTTGTTAAATATCTAGTACCTACCTAAGATGTAGATGAGAGTGTAGGTAGACATCACAGTAGACATGCCGATAATTTTACTGTAAAAAAATATACTTTACCTAAATATGTAAAAAACAATTCGTCAAAAAATTTGATAGGTAGGTACTCAAGTAATTCATACACAAAAAAAACCTAAGTAGAACTAATTGTACTTAAGTAACTAAGTAGTATAAGTATCAAAACGATTGGCTCCCCTGTAAAATCATTCAGCGGCTGTAAGTAGGCGTATTATTGAGGTGCGCATGCGACTCGGAACAAACGCAAGTGGCTGTCAATCTGTTTGAATAATGACGCGTGCGGTGGCGACGTTTTGTTATTTATTTATTTTATTTTTATTCCCATTTTATGCTGACACCCCCGCGACCCCTACACAATGACCAGATGCTGATATTTTTTCAATATCACAATGAATTTTAAGTTCGAATTGATATGGAATTTTGAATGCATTGTTAAAGTGATGCGGCAGTTTCCGTTGAATATTCAATTGATACGAGTATCAACGACATTTTGTTGATGTGTACTTAGTTAAAAAATTTACGAACTACTTACCTATACTTACTTACATTTTGATAATTTAACTTGATTAGAAAATTAAAAAAAACCTTACAGAACTTAAAAGACGGTTACTGTAACCAGAAATAGGCTGCATATTTGTATCCTTCTCAGCAACAATTTCACACAAAAGTCATTTTTAAAATTAACATTACAAATCTTTTATTGTATGAAGGCCATAATATTTTCATTGTTTTTATTAGTGAGCCAAACCTTGTATAAAAGATAGTTAACAAACTAATAAGTAAAGGGGCGATCTAAATAACTAATTTAAACCAAACCTTGTGGTCGTAAAACGTAAGTCATCTTCAGACCTTCCACCAGTCACAGAATTAATGTATTTTAGCGCCTACTTCATTTGTTACACTAGGTAAAAACGAAGTCATTTACAAGGTAGGTATTTCGTTTAGGTGTGTATCCTTGCTTATACGAGTATATTTTTCTCTGATCATTCACTAAAGGGCTTTCGACCGTCTCCGCTTACTTAAAAGCAACATAAACTCCCTCACGTTACTACTCCGTTTTATAATCCATCAAAACAACCCTAAGTCTGGCTCATTCACCGAATTAAAGAAGTTTTTTTTCCTCTACCTCGTGCCAACAAAGACTGTTCCCTTATATAAATTTGATACGATATTTTATAGAGAAGCGAGCGTAAGCACGCGCCGGACATTTTTATATTCTTTTTTCCCATGTGTGCGTTCCCCTTCGGATGCTGGGAGGGGAAGCAGGGGGATGCCACCCCTACTAAAAAGTTATGTATTTTTTCTCCTCTTTTTTCCTATCGACGTGATGAAAGAGCGAGCGATATTGATCCGACACGAGTTGGCACTAATATAAAATGTTGTGAGGAAATCTTTGTAAGAATTTGGTGAGACAGTAAGAAAGTACCTACCATGTTAGCACTTACTTTACATCTAGGTATACGCATACAAAAACCAACTGTCAAGTTTTAAAGTAGCAAACCATTAAATAGGGTTGCATATGCCATGTAAAGTCGTTGGTGTTTATTTATATCTAAGTATTGTAGGAAATCCGGCTTTGAAGTACTTACTCGTAAAAGAAAGGGTAGGATTAAAATATAATCAGCGCAGTTAGTATCTAGTATTGCATAAACTCTACGGTATTTATCTATAATCTTTTCCCATTTTAGACTTCTGGCACGCGCCTGTCCATTTTAAATTGATCTTTCCATGCACACAGAAGGGCAATTTCACGAGCGATGGCAGACATCTTGATTATACGCGATCCCTATCTGTCGAGCCTATTTTATGGTCTCCTCACTGATCAAGATGTGTAACCGATCCCAATCCAGAAGTACCGACTTAATCCGAACCTAGTTTTATCCGTTGTGCAAAATTGAAAAAAATCAAAGCCTGGTCAGTCAACAGGGTATTCTTTGTTACTTTTTCGACTCGGAGCCCACAATACGAAATAATCTCCAAAAAGTGACCCCAAAGAGTACTTGGAATTGTGCCTGGTGAATGCGGACCATCCAATCGTACAAAACGGCAGCGGTGTCCAAAAAAACTTTATAATCGTGTATTTGCAAAGAATGTATCGTCCACGTAATACAGGGTGTACGAATAATGCTATACGGGTCTCCATTAATCCTTTTAACGTTAGCAGTTCAGACTGTGGCTTCTACAGAAAAGAGTTGGTAACACATAGGTACTAAGTTACTTTTCGATTAATAAGGAACTTTATATAGATGTAGGTATATGAATGAGTATAAAGAACTTTAAAGAACAATTCTGTATTCGTCCGGTAATACTTAAAAGTGGTCCTAAATGAATTTACAAATGAATATTTATATCTACTCTTTTTACATAAAAGACCTAAACTTATTTTATATCTAGTTTTTTTACAAAACTAGATATAAAATGAACACCCTGTTTTCATAGGGTGCGTTACCTACCGGTGCCCACTCCATACAGTCGATAGCAGCTTGTCCTATCGCAATAAAGGGATGGACGCACGCCGTCCGCAGCCTCTGTGACACACCTGCCTTTGCCCACAGAAAAAAAACTTAATAAAAATTGCTGAAACAAAAATGGCGCGCTTCAGGAATGTTAATAATTACTATTGTAATAATTTGTCACTAAATAATTTATTTCTTAATTACATAACATATTCTAGGAACGTAATTTGGTACTTACCTAGTTGTTTAAATATGTGTAGGTACCTACGTTTTAATTTCTGCTCTGCTCATAGAGTGTAAAATCAAGTTTAAGGCAATCGTTTTGTTAAGTTTCATTACGAGTTTGTTACCTACAGTTTTCTTGCATTAATTCGTATTTTTCTTTAACCTTTGTTGTTTAATACGTTCTTAAATAAATTCAATGTCATTTTATGATGGGTGTTAGAACTATACCGTGTGAGTCACTACTTATTTAGTCGAAAGATGACGAACAACCGCAGTTCCAGGCACCGGTAGCGTAGTCAACCAACCGATGCCTTACTGCTTAAGAAAATAAAGTAAAAAGAGCGTAGTTGTATGGGTTATCATACCTAATGAAGGTTTGGGTTCAACACACCACTACTTATTATTTTACCACGCTTGACCATCCTTCTGTTCCTTTATTAAATCGTTAGTGATCAACGTTTAAAAACCTATTTAACTCTTTGTTAATAAAAATTTACCGTCTGCACTTGTTTGAAAATCCCACACAGTAACAACTTTTTTGTTATTTTCTAAAAACAGATAATCACTTTTTGTTTCCGGGGTCGCAATAATCCAAAAAAACTACCCACATTTTTATGGAATGAATCTTTTGTAGGGGACTTTTTACAAGCGTTTTTAGTTTTTTATTGGATGAGGTGCGAAAAAACGATAAGTTAATATGACGGTAAGTGTGGGGATGTACCAAATAATTACTAAGGAGGTTATAACTTACTTATTAACACGTTTTTAATATTTATTTTCTACAAGATTTTGTGTACGCTTGTTTATAACGTATTGCGTTTTGTAGAGACTATGGGCAATAATACGCAATAGTGCATTTGCACGACTATACCTAGTGCCCTAGTTAGGCATCAATTAAAATTGATCAAGTGGTATTTTTACTAATCATAACTATTTACTATTGTCATTTTACAATAGTAAATAAAAAAATATACGTATATTTTTTACCTACGTAAAGATACTTTTAAATCAGATTTAATATAGTGTACTTGTTGACTTTACTTGCACCAATCAATAAGTCACCACCTGACAAAAAACCACATAACCTCAAAATTACCAGATAATGGGCGCGTGCAGTTTTTTATTAAAAAAACCGCAAAGGGCTTACTTCCGATTAGGGGAGTTTAAAAAGGCACATAAGTACAGGTTTTTTGTACGTTCGTGTGTCGTGTTTTAACGCAGGGCGGGCAAATGTCAAGTAAGGCACGCTTTCTACACGCAACCCTCCTTGAGAATAGGGGAATATAAGATGGGGTGATGCTGTAAAGTTGATATTATACCTATTTCTTTCTTTACAAAAAATATTTTTTTCTTGTGTCTTACAGTTGGTTATACAAATCGAAAATCCTTAATTTACTTGAAAGTAAAGATTTGATCGTACAAAATATGTAAATTGGTTAGGAAAAAGTCAAAGAAGAATCCGACGACATTGAAAACGCCGCTTAGTATTTTTTCACTTTTGTCGGTACTGAGAGCGCTTTCTCTCAAAAAACGCCGTTACTCAAAACTTTATGCGAGCCTAACTAAACACAGTCGCGAAGAATTAATACCATTGTCCATTAATCAAGTTAAAAGGATTTTCTGTCGCAAAAACTGCATCGCTTTTGATGACCAACCCTTTTTTACGGACGCCGGCATGGGGTACCGTTAGTTTTGGTCATATTTAGAACAAATCTCTTTGTTTGTTTTATTTTTAAGTTATTGCTTTTTACAGCGAGCACTATCACCGAATGGTCAACCTTTTGTTGTTTGGTCCCAACTCTGGGCGTATTTGCATACAGTCCAGAGAAATTTGCATTTCGTCCCGTAGAGCTATTGAAGGGGTAAAAATGTTTATTGCAGTTGTATTTGTCGCTACGGCTTATATCATAAAATGTTAATCAGCTTAAAGTTGTTTGTTTCTTTAAAGAAAAACTAAGAACAAAGGGTTTTGATCACGCCGATTTTTTTTCTATTTTGTGTCAAATACAGACACAGCATCAAATATAACATAAACTTAATAACAATCGTTTAGAGTAATTAAGATAACTTAAGATGAATCCATGAACAAAATGTTCTCGAAGCTTCATTAGCTTAATCGAGCTTCCTTGAATCTGGAATGGACCTTTAGTACCTTTGTTTTGTTTTGGGACAAATTTGATAACACATTATATAGAACATAATAGTCGTAATGTTTATTTAATGCATGTTTAAACATTTTTAATAAGGTAAAGTCAAATAATTGTTTCTTGATAACGACTATTGTCGGCAACCTATATTAGCAAAGCACCAGATCATTTTATTGTTACAAATGCATCATTATTGTTGATTTGAAATATAACAGTTACATTGTAATGGGATTATCTACGCAAGAACAAACTAATTTAATATTTTGAAGCAGAATTACTAGGACATGCAAACTTAAAAGGATTACATTTTTTTATTTATCCTTTCGAAGTAAACGACAAAGGATTTTTTCCTCGCACAGCCAAGATAGATTGTGAAAGATACTTTTTTTGGTGTGGCAATCATAACTATATAACATTTTAAAAATGGAATTCGCATATGGCTGCAAAGGGACAGTACAAGCAGGTAGTGCATACAGTTTTTGCATTTCCTTTCCTCCTTTTTACAATAAAAACTTTCTTTTAAATAAATAATCCCGACATCGCTTGACAAGGATTCAACTTAAAATAATAATTGAAAGCGTTTTGTGCTTTGGCTACATGGATTCTTTAAGTCAGATTATCATGATCACTTCCTGTGTCTCTGACTACATTTTTACAAAGTACTAGTTAGTTCTGAATTTAGTTGGTATCTAATTATCCTTTCTATAATTCCTTTAATATATATATTACCTTTATGAAATTATTGTTCTAAAAATAAAGGTTTATAAATAATTACGAAAATATATGTCAATGTCTTTCTGTGATGTGTGTAGTAATAAAGTATGTGCTAGATTTGATTGAATTATAATCCATTCATTATTTCGTTAAGTTGTTCTATTATCTTCTTTAGGTTTTTAATGATCTTTAAGTTGTAGAGCTTTATTTTTCCACTATTTTTATATTGTACTCTATTTATTGTACAATACATTTAACTGCCTGTAGCTGCAGCTTAGAGGGTTGGCTATGGTTGTTAGATGCGGGGGTGTTTGCCATAAATTACCCGACTCATTTGAATTTCCAATCGGAGAAAACATACCCTAATATACAGGGTGTATTTGACGGTCGGCAAAAATGCGTTTCTTAGTAAAACTGTAAATGGTGGGCTAAGTTTCTGTAAGGTACTTTAAGGCCTAAATATGCTCTTGAAGCTTTTGACCGATTGTTAAATACCTTCAACTTGTTGGTATTTGTCATTGTTTCTAATTTGCATCTTCATATATTAAAACTAACTAGGTTAAAATTCAGTTGTTACCTACCTTAAATGGAATAAAGTTCTTCAATTATACGGGGCAAGCGCTTAACTTGAAAAAATAAATGGTTCATCACAGCGCTTTATCGACCACATCACAGGATTAAAGCGAAGTTTAATAAAGATGCAGATAAAAAGCATTGTTGTTTAAAAATCCTTTATAATTTAACTACGGTTTGGTGTCGATTGCTAACTGTGTAGACAAACAGACTGAATTGTTGATTGAAACATTTGATAAAACTTTATTCAAAAAGTTTACCTGCTTTTTATCAAATATTTTACTATAGTTCCACTCATCATCTGTAATAAACACATTATTATAATAATGCCTGATTTTTAATGGCTGACCAATGTAAAAAAATACTCATCTTTTATAAAGTATGGTAAGGAGTCAATTGGTTGAAAATTGTTTAGCTTAAATTAACTCTTAATTTAAATAAGTAAATAAACAGTAAGTAATTGTTCGATCAAGTTTCACAATTTACCCGTAGGTTTGTGCATATTGGTTGGTGATCTGTCGATATTATTTTAACAAAAGCAAGTTGATACAATGCAGGCAGAGACAGTTGGTATTTTACTTGTTTTCATACTTACACGTGTTTTTTATTCGCTTCAATACCAATTAAACTGTGTTCCTAACAAAGAATGTTTGTCTTTTTAAGCAAACAAAAAGGAATAAGTTTAAATGTTTTACACGTGTCGCAATTAAATAATAGACAGGCATGTCATTATGACGTGCGTGATGGCAGATTAAGCAAGTGTCGCTGAATGCGACCGCGCAAAAAACCTCAAGCTTCTAGGAAGGCGGTAAATCGATTTTTATTCAAATAATTCTTTCGTCTCAGCTTGTTTTGGAGATTAACTTTTTTTTTCACTTTTTTGTTTAAAATTGCAACTTTTTGGAACATGTGCAGCGGATTAACATCACAAAAACATTAGCATAAAATTTTAGAGGTAAATTTATTTATTCGAAACTGTTGAATATTGGGTGAAGTTGTTACCACAGTTGGTATTTTTTAAACCATTGAGTCATAGGAACATCTGTTTTTCTCAAGAAGCACTCAGCAATCACAGTATCACGTATCATGAGCGGACCTCGTTGGTCAAAAACTTTTTGAGTGGTCATCAAACAGCAGCTGGCCGAATAAAAAATTCTAACATTTAAGAAAAAAATCCGCACGTCTGAGGTATGGAAGCGTGCCGCCCACGGACCGCCTATTTTAGAAAATAAGTTTTTTTTAATAAAATTGTTCTGTTGCCGCAATATGGGTCGATACCATCTATTAATTATGAAGTTCTACGTAGGTAAAGTTATATGATTATTACCATAACTATTTTTTTTATAAAACCTATATGTGAATATAATTTGTATCTAACTATACAGTCGCTGTTCTCATCTATGTCTCTTAGGATTAGACGAGTAGCACAGAGCATAACGTAAATAGTTAAGTAAGTTCTTCATAATTAAGTTTCTTAACAAATAAAGAATCGTTTTAACAAATTTTACCTAAGTTTAAAAAAAACTCTAATTTTAAAGATTTGTATAAAGGTTTTAGATTAAATATTTTAAATCTACGATTTGAAACTATTAGAGTTTTGCTCAACCCTACAGCTTACTTGACAAGTTTCCTAAATATTCTTTTTCTTCTTTTAAAATTTTATAGTTTTTAATAATTTCCTATTTTATGCCGATCAAACCTATATTTCGAACGTAATCAACGACAAAAATATTTGTGGGTGTTTTTTGAAAAGCGTTCTTGATCATTGTTATAGAAAGATGAATAAAAAGAGGGTGTAAGTGTGAGAAATCACAAATTAAAGGTTCATTGTGGTGCGATTTTTAACCAATTATAGCGCCGTTTGATTAATGATTCGGGGTCTTGGAATAGTCCGATGAAAGAAAAAAAAACAGTTTATTTATATGGGTAACTTTAAGTTTAGTTTTAAGTTTTTAACATCAAAAGATAATTTAAGTACATTCTTAAAAGTTTTCTAAAAGAACGTCAAATTATTTGTTAATTGTATTGCAGACATAGAAATTTACTAAGCATTTTACTCATTTTGGGCGAGCTTTGAAATAAACTAAGGTATAAAATACCAAGTGTGCGCAGACGCATATCAACAGAGTTACCACCGATCGTAAAGACACCTGCATGGCACGAACCTGACAAAAAAGTACTTTTATTCAATACCCAATAGTGGATCTAAACTTTGAACAAGAAATGCGTAGAGACGTTTAATTTCAGTTAATTGTTTTTTTCACCATTTAACTAGTATATCTAAGTATTTTTATCACTGTCATTAAAAAACGTTATTTTGAATATTTTAGTTAAAGTAGAGGTAAATAAGTAAAGTAGCGTAACTTGAAGGAAATTCTAGTTTTAATTTTATTCAAAAATGTAACATACAAACTTGTTTTTTTCTTTAAGCAAAACTTAAATTTGAATGTTGTAAGTATTTTCTTAATTGTTTCTTTCGTCTATAACGAATGCCTTGAAGGGATTCCACTCGTCAGCTTTATATCAGCTAAACTTATTTATAGAAAAGTTCCATCTTTTTGTATTATATTTAAAATAGAGCTTGAAAAAAAAAAAAAAGTAAGTTGAAACTCACTTTATAAAACCATCTCTACTTACACCAATATCAGTTGAAACTTCTCCGCAGTATTTTTGTCCAGTATTCGCCTAAGCCTAATTCTTTTTATGTATTTTTTGTACCTGTCTTTTTATACAAATCTGCAACATCCGCTGGATTTAGGTCAGAAATCTTTTGTTGTTCGGTTTTAGAACGCGTGTACTTGTCCTTTATATCATTTAAATACTGGTTGGTTACATTTCGAGATTGAAACGTGAAAAAACCGTTGATAGTTGACTCGCAAAGGCATAGTTCCACTAAAATGTAAATGCTAATTCGACAAGCGTTACCTAGATAAATATTTAAATAGCTTCGAATACAGGGCCCCGCACGAGACTGTAGATTTGAAAATAATCTAATAAGTATATAAGTATGCACTTGCAGACATATGTTTTGGCTGTCCTTGTTTTTGATTCTGGAAGTGCGTCATATCGATCGAGATGGCGATCGGTTTTATACAGAAAAGTTTTATAATTTCATTATGCGTAGATAATCGAAATTTTTCTACAATTAAAAACTCTTAATATATAATGGCTGACGACATTGTACATAATACTAAGACATTGTACATAAAACTTAAACTTTCTTTCTATTAAAAAAACTTTTTATAAGTCCACAAAAATCTATTAACTAATATCTGTTTTGTTCTACGGAACGGCAATACCTTCGGTCGCATCACTCTTTACTTTTAGTTAAAAAACATTTAAGACAGACAATGGTGGTGTAATTGTTATTTTTAAAAGGAATTTACATAGCTACCGTATTACTGAAATAGCGAGAATTATGTTTATCTTTTGTCATGTATATTTTGAAGCACACCTTTCGAAACTGGTTTTTTGTGGTATTGTATATAAATTTCTCTTGCTCATACTAGTTTTACAAAATAACCAGTGACTAATTAGCATTTTGTTAAAGTTTTTTTTTGTCGTCGCATAACTGCGAGCTGTGTGTAGTAAATTTGGTAAAAGTAAGGAATTACATGTTAAAGGTTTTTTTGTTATACCTATAATTAATCAAGCAGGAAAAGTAAGACTAGGTTCTTAGTTTTATTTAGGTGGAGTTATGTATTTTTCAACTTGATGTTGATTGAAAATACTTTATATCACACATATGTATATCATTCAGTAGAGCTATCTCAAGTCACACTATAATGTACAGACTAAACGACACGAAACATTAACTACTACCAATATTATCTTTTGAGATATGGTAAAATTTTGTATTTCTTTAAAAAATATGTTTTATGCTTTACCTGTGCCTATTAGTTCACATTTCTATCAGATCAAAAATTAAAGACTGAGGAAGTAATGAAAAGAGATTATTAAAAGAAAATGATTTTTTATTTTGCATTCAACACACAAACTACCTAAATATCGTTTTTACATATTTATTGTAGTACACAATACAATTTGTACATGGAACAATTCCGTAGATAATAAATGCATGTTGATTTTCACAATATATACCTGCCTACATGTATGTTGAGGATAATGTAAAACTCGTTAGCTAATCACATATTAATTAATTGTACTATACATTTAGCTCTACATGGATAAATAAATAATAGATCTTTCTTATAATAATACACTCTGCTTACTTTACAAAATGAAACACCCGTATTAGCAAGAATGCCACATATTTTAACTTAACTAATAGGTAACTTCACCGTGTTCGTTAGTATATTTACAGGTTTAACAGAATATTAATGCAATTAAGCAAAAGTAAAAGCTACTTTTTGTACTTCATACAGAAATGCAGTCTTCATTACATTGGTCATAGGTTGTAGGAATAAACAAAACATTTTAAGATTAAATGAAATTACTTTTACAAACAAAATGAAAGCGATATTACTTTCAAAGATTTGACTGCGATCTTTGGTCTTAGTTAATATAACATAACAATTAAATTCCTACGTACGTTTGGACTTAAAACTACTAATACACTTTGTAATCACACATGAAACCTCTATATGACTATTTGATTTGACTTCACCTAAATACATTGACTAGTGTTACAAAACATATGATTGGCAGTGAATGAACTAAGCGTGCTGGGCCCGTCCTAGGTGAATGAAGAACGCGACGCGGTCGGCGGATCGCTCTCCGCATTTGTTACACATGAATGGATCATTGTAGCCATGGAATCCCATGTGTATTGTGTGCATGGTGAGATCACCGAAGGTAATGTCACAATACTGACACGAGTACTGTGAGCTGTGAGCCGTAGTGGTCGAAGCCTCCGCCGACCCATCCGACTCGGAGTCGGAACACTCCACTTCTCGTATCTTCTCATCTTCGTGCTGGAGCCTTAAAGCTGCCGGTTGCAGCTTAAAAGCTCGGCCTTTTCTTCTATTCTTCAGAGCCGTGGTAGGAGTAACAGGCATAGATCTGTCAGCCGGTGGCGGGGATCCTGCCTCGTCCGTTTTAGCGTTTGTCAAGTCGAGGGCGTCGTTTGTTTGGACTGGAGATTCCTTTGGAGAGTTCACTTTTGTGACGGGAGTGCGGG
Organism: Emmelina monodactyla; assembly: GCA_916618145.1. Classification (NCBI taxonomy): domain Eukaryota; kingdom Metazoa; phylum Arthropoda; class Insecta; order Lepidoptera; family Pterophoridae; genus Emmelina; species Emmelina monodactyla. The sequence continues at coordinate 2,986,631 of OU745304.1, read as the reverse complement.
GAAGGCTCTCGGGAGATTTTGGTGGTGGAGTTGTCATGTTTTCGGGTTCGTTGTATGAAAGCCTGTTCTGTAGTAGCGACGGCGGGGGAGACGGCTGTTTTTCAACTTGCATGTCTTGTTTAGGTGGTGATCTGGTTTCATAGTTATTGTTTGGGGGAAACAAAAAGGAATGCGGTAGCAAAGGAGGTAGATACGGCAGGTTGACAGGGAAATGGTTTCCGAATAACGGGTGCGTTGGAGGAGGGGCTTGGTGCTGATTGTTATTATTGTTGTTGCCAAGCGCTTGTTCTTCTAATATCTTAGCAAAAGGTTTCTGCTTTGGTCCACGTCGAGTCCCATAAACGTCGATGATCGGCAGCGGATTCGGTGTTCCATCCATGTTGAGGACCATTGCAGGATTGTGCTGGTATTTGCGGAGATGGAGTTTTAAGGAATGACAGTACTTGGTAGCGTAGTGACAGTCAGCACACCTGTACTGGTAGATGTTGGAGTGTGACTTCAGGTGAGAATTGAGCATCGACTTGTTCACACAGGAGTAGGAGCATTGTGTGCATTGGAAGGGTTTAGAGCCCAAATGATTTCTCATGTGGTACTCTAAGTGGTGTTTGTATTCCGTCACAAACGGGCATTTCCGGCACTTGAGCATTTTTTCAGGTTTAATGTGCTCCTTGCAGTGCTCCCAGAAACTGAGCTTGGTGACAGCTACAAATTCACATTGCTTACACTTGAAGGTCTTTACTTTTCCATGAGAGTTGACGGCGGGAACTCTGAGGCCGGGCTCGTCGTCGTAGTTCTCATCTGCAGATACATCACCACAGTCGTCGCCATCTTTCATTCCCTGTGGAATCCCATCATATCCTGAGTCCTGGAATCTGTCGAATGAGTTTCTGCCGTCTCTGTCAGGTGAGGATGGTGTTCCTGGTGGTGATTTTGGGGGAGTGGCGTCTGCGCGTGGGAGTGGTGTGGAGACGTGAGTCGGTGGGACCAGGCCGCGTGGGGAGTACGCGGTGTCATATCCGGGGGATGGTACGCCGTTGTTGCGGGGTTCAAATCCGGGTGGCGTCAGTAAGTTGTAGGGTAGGCCATTGCGGTAGGAGTCCATGTGCATGGCGAGGTTTGCCTTGGCCTTCATCGGCAGGTTGTCGTAGAACGGTTCTCCGGCGCTGCCGACGCTGCGCGGGGAGTGGTTGGAGTCCTTGCTGGACGACGACGGAGACGCGGAGTGGAAGCCGTCCGAGTAGAACCCACTCGTCTGCTCCTTGGAGTAGCTGCTCTCGTCCATTGGCTCCGATTTCTAGGAATTAAATTATAATTGTAGGCTTCGAGGTTTGATGTATAAAGTAGGTGCCTAAAGTTTTTTTATTGATTGTATTAATTAACTATAATTGTAACTTACAATGGTGGGCACTGGCAGTATGGACCCCCATGGCTGCGGGTGCGAGGGCGCCATGCCGGCGGGGGAAGCGCAACTCAGCATATCTGTGACAATACAAGTTAAATTATTGCCAATTTATTACACATGTACATAACAATACAAAGGTTACATAGCAAAACAAATTTGACAATAACTATGTAAGAAACTTACTTATATTGTAATAACCACTTTCTTACAAAAAATACTGTCATTAAAAATTCAATTACAAAACCCAAATGTTTAGTTTAGAACAGACCCAATTAAACTGCCTATTAAGAAACTTTGTTTTAGCAACGCCAAATTATAATAAACATAAAAATAAGCAAAAATGTTAAACTGCCTAAATTACAAAATTATTTGTAAAAACTGCTTATTTTGCATTGCAAGTAAAAAATGCGGAAAGTGGCAATCACGTTCGGCATTGTTCGTTGCTAAATAGTAGTTAAACTATTAGTTAAGACGCCGACGTTAATCAACTAATTATTAATTAATTGTTAAAAAATTAGAGCAACTAACGACGGCGGCGGCTTTTTGTAGTAATTACAAATAGATTTAACTCTTGACATTAGTTAAAAATCTATTCAGATGAATTTATCTGAGTGGTAGATTGAATGATATTATTGTTTTTTAATAGTTTAGTAGAATTTGTTCGATAAAATGCTAGTTCCAGTTTTCCTGTCAGTTTAAGAACGATTGAGAAAATATAGGTACACAGTAACTTTTTTATATTTTATTAAAAAAAATATTTAAAGATTCATTAACAACACACAAAATTAAAGTTTAATATAAAAGACTTAAACGCGTTGCTCTAGATAAAAAAACGTTTTGATCTAAAATTCTTAATTATTTGTTTACATACCTTCCCCTCTCACTCGCAATTAGATTTCGATGTATGTTATCACAGCACAATATTTTATAAACTTCACACAAAAGTCTCAACTATCACTAAGTTATAAACTGTCAAATGTTTTTTTATAACACAACCCTTAAATAAACCGAAAAGGAGACGTCCTTCCTCCACGACGTGTTAAAATGGACTGAAAAAAATCTGTCAATTTTTACGCTCCTGGCATCGATAGATGTATTCTATGTTTAAACGCGACTAGTTTTCTAGCGGGAGCGGGACGCGTATAGAGCCAGATAGCGCTGTCCTTGTTCTAACCCCACAGCCTATTTTTACCGGAGCCAATACGAGACGCGGACGGTTCTGGGTGGGGATTAAGTTATTAAGTTATTGTTTATACGATATTAATAATAAAAAAATAAGATCGCAGTCGGGCTATAAAACATAGGCACTGTAACTGTTATTGTTGTGTCATAAAGGCGAGTGTTAGTAGGGAAATGAGATCGTTTTTCTATTGTGTCACTTAACAGTATAATGCGATATTTATGCTTCGGTTTATTTCAGAATTAGGCGATTAATGGTATTAATAGAAAGCTTTTATATGAGAGTCCGATATAACTTTCACTCAATGTCGTTAGATTTATAATTAAAACGGAGTTTTTGTATCACTTATGCTTGTGGCTGTAATCTAGTTCGTTGATTATTTGTAATTAATAGTAATACTGCTGCAACAGGAAAGTGAAAAGGGGCGTTGAAATGTTTTAGTCTGTTAAAACGACCAATAGCATGGTGCTGTTTAAAAATGGAACGCTCAACGTTTTTTATCGAGATCGTGTCGACCAATAAAAAGCGAGTTTGTCCGAGGGGTGAGGTCGGGAAGTTTTTTCATATGCTGTTTTTTATTAATAAATATGTAGGTGTGTATGTATACTTATAGGTCATATAATTATATTTTTGTTAGGTTTGTACCGTGGTTAGTTTAATGTTTACGTAATAGACGTTTGTAATAAAAAAAGAAAAAAAAACTCATTTAACTTACCTACATCCTGCTTTTTAATTGTACAAAAGATTAATTTATATTTATCGCTGTACCGAATAAAGAATATTGTATTACATTATCAAAAAGTAAACAAATTTTAATTAATATAAATTATGTAAATATGTATTTATTCGTCACGATAGTTAACGCTACATAGATACTAAGAACTAAGATTGAGGGCAAGCAAGTACCAAATTCTATTTTAAATAAATTGGTAAACAATGGTAAAATAATGTATAAATATTTATAAAAAAAGGGTTTTACCTTAGTTATGTAACTTAAAGAAATATTAGGTCAATGTTGAAAGTTCATTGCATGTTTGAATTGTTTTTATTTTTTATTTAAATATATTGTGTGAAAATATGTAATACACAACTGAATAACTCCATACTTTTATTACCGCCTATTTCTAGATTTCCAAAGATTATTACAAAAATACATTTATTGTACCCCTGTAATATAATAATAAGAAAGTATACAAAAATCATTACAGATAACAAAATCGTTGTCTCAAACGATTCTTCTTAACTCGTTTGCAAGACTCGGGATGACTTTGTCTCTTATTACCCTTTCTATCGAATACAAACATGTTTGTTTGTTTGTTAGCTGCGCCGGCGCCGCGTACGTGACCGGCTACCACAGATTATATCATCCATTTCAATACTAAAGAACCTAATTGCCATCGAAATTACACAAACGATTATTATGGCGCCAAAAGTTTTTGTCACCGTCTCGAAAAAATCGTTAATAATCGATTTTTAACTGACGATAATTAGATTATGATACAATTTTACGAAATAATACGTGTTTCTGTTTTATTAATGAGTATTAATGACGTTGCGGTTGTGGAATTTTATGTGTTTTTCAAATTATGTAAAGTGCCCGAATATCAAATTGCATTGTACTTGTTACAATAAGTAATTAAATAGGAAAAAATTGCAAATAAATTTCAAAAAAACAATGTAAATTTTTACCTCAAATCTAGCAGCTGGTATCACAGTTAGTCATACATAACAATACCTATAACTTTAAATACATACATTTTTTTTTTGTTGCTGTATGGTAAGTTTTCTTTAGTAAGAGTCCAAGATTGCGCGTCCCTAATGCCCTCACCTAGAAGGCAGAGAGCAGAGGCAGTGCGCAGGGGCAGTTATCGCGGAGAGTAAAAAGTAATGTTCGGCGTTATGGCAGTTCCGAGACACGCTGTATATTGCAGGGGGCAACAGGGTATGGACACACTGAGAGTGAAATTTATGAACCCGAAGGTATTGAATATGTTGATTTCTTATCAAACAAGCAGTTGGCTCTCTAACAGTTTTAAGTTTTTTAAGTTTAATTCAGCAACTTCCTTAGCACAGTTGTATGTTAATAAAAAAAAAATTCACCTCAAAAGTAATTGTACTTACTAAAACCCCTTGACTATATCTACCCCTAGACTATATCTACAAATATTTATCCAATATAAAGCAAAAAAAAGTTATAAATATATCACATAGTGTCCGCATCTTTACGTCCAGATTCGTATCCCCTCGCATAAAAAATGATTGTACCTTCAAATCTATCCGGAGGGGCGCTCCCTCAGCCTCTGCCGCCCCCGCCCCCCGGCCCGCGCCCCCTGATGTCCGCCCCTAGCGTACATGAATGCTGAAAAGTTGGAACAGGTCGAAATATACCTACGTTATGTAAAGACTAGAAGGGTAAAAAAAAATTTTCCACTTCATGTTTTTTTTGTTAGAAAAGCAAATCATCCATCTACGCTTTAAACTGCAATTACCTATATCAAACTAGGAATTTCAAAAGGTTGTTATTCATTATATCTGTCTTATAAGTGCAAAAACGAAGATACTCACTATTGGAGTAGGTATGTCCTATTTTAAACTGAAAATTTTCTGAAAAGCCTGCCAACATTATCCACTTAGTTAACGTCAGAACACAAGTCTAGTTTATGGTTTCTAATGCTGCCATCATTCGAAATTTAAAAGAAATTAAATTTTTATCAAAAAACTTTAATGTGCAGAAAGGGGTTAAAATTTCTACTAACCGTTTTTGGGGTTTTAAGAATCGGGTAACAGAAATTCGAGATTTCAATAGGTTACCTACCCAAGTTTGTGCATCCATCCATGCGCTAATCGAATTGTATATTTTTAAAATTTATTTTCCGCTACATAACTATGGTATGATAGGTATGGTAAGTATTTATAAAAGAATCCAAGATTAAAAAACTTATAATAGTTAAAAGACAAACGATGATAAAAAACTATTTGTATTTAAAAAACCATTGACGTTATTGCTAAACACCTTTACAGGTGTAATAGTGTTTTTTATTTATTTGTACCCACATTTTAAGTCAAATTTTCACAGGTGATGCTTATTATACAGCTGGTATGACTAATGTTCAGGCTCATGACTTTAGCATATACGATATAATTGGTGACTCCGATTCATCTATCTATAATACCTACTTATAATTAATCAGTAGAGAGGTCAATTCTGTACATGAAATATATTTCCAAAATAACTATCAGGGAGTGATTAGGGATCGATACTGATGCCAAAAATGCAATCAGTTAAATGTTTGTCTGTCTGTCTGTCCGTCTGTCTGTCTGTATGTATAACCGTTATAGAAACCAAAACTACTGGACAAATTTTAACGAAACTTGGTACAATTATTTTTCATACTCCTGGGCTGGTTATAGTATACTTTACACCACGCTACAATCGATAGGAGCAGAGCAGTGAAGGAAAATGGTGAGAAAACAGGAGAAATCACTCCATTATAAACGTGAAAGTTTGTAAGTATGTATAGATGTTTGTTATTCATTGACGTAAAAACTACTGGACGGATTTGGATGAAACTTTACAGTAATATAAGATATACGTCAGAATAACACATAGGGTACTTTTTACCGCGGGAAAACTTCTCATTCCCGCGGGGAAACTTCTCATTCCCGCGGGGAAACTTCTCATTCCCGCGGGAAACCGACTTCCACGCGGACGGAGTCGCGGGCGGCCACTAGTCATGAATATGATCTGATTATACTTAACTAGCGACCCGCCCACGCTTAGCAATGGTGTAATATTTTCCGACTTGTTCACGAAAAACAAAATTTTGGCTTATTTAAGAATTCTTTTTTTATTGTTTATTTTTTACAAATTTAAATGAATAAACTACCTTTAAGATTGTGAAGACCACATTAAAATCTGTTGCGTGGTTTAGGAGGAGATAGCGGACAAACAGACACAATTTGCGACTTGGATGTAAACCTACTATGTAATGATGATGGACAACATTTTTTTCTGTACATGTGTGCTAATAAGAAAACAGATATAATTATCAGCAGATTGCAAGTATTTAAAGGTATTTTCTATGATTTTTTATGCCAATTTAATAAATAGGAATTTTTAGGGTTATCAAACGTGAGGCCAAAAACTTTATCGAATTTACTATTACTATTTATTATAGAATTTACTTTACATTTTTAAATTATTTTGCATTCTGATATCTACTGAAACGTGATTAAGAAAAGTTAAAAAAAGAAATCTCGTAATAAAGTTTAGTGTAGAACTATGATTCGTAAATACACGTTGAGGGTTAAAATTAAAAAACAAAATATATATTAGATAATTTTAGTAAATTAAATTTCACAATCATGATATAAACACGGTTTTTTTTGACAATGAGGTCTACAACACACTCTATTTACTTATCGTGGCGTTAAGATAATCAGTATACAATTTTGTAGTAGAAAGTGGAAACCTTTAAGTTAGCCATGTTGGTCTTTATTTTTTTAGCAATTTTCACAGAGATATTAAATAAAAAAGTATATAGCTTAAAGAGAAATTTGGTAAATAAATTATTTCTCGTATTTTCATAATATGGTGGTGTTTTTTAATAGTTATTATAACCTAAATCTCATGTGTTCCATAGGTAGGTATATAAACTGGAAGAATTAGAGTGAGGTATTTTTGTAAATCTCATTTTTTAGCGGATTTTAGTAATAAACTAACTATTTTTGTTTTTTTTATTTATACGGAAGCTTATATGTGTGAATTTCACTTTTTTAAATCCTTTTCCACTCTTATTACAGAGTCAAAGTGTAGAACAAAAATTATTTGTGAAATGTTATAGCATTAAAGTTAAGTTAATGGAATAGGTACCAAAACTAAACATAAGTCAATAACCTTTAATTTTTTAGTCGAACATTTGTTTAAATATTAAAATTAATAAAATTAAACTCTATTAATCATTTTGTACACTCCATGGTAGTATACACCATGTAGCAATATTAGTTTTGATTATTTTTGGTTAATAACATATCTTGAGTGTATTTGTTGTATGTACAGGATGTGAACCTTATCTAATTTTAATAAAATAAACCAATATTTCTAAAATTGATGATTCTTTGAGAAAGTAAATAGCCAACGATAGCAGCTGAGTCAATCGGACGTGTGACGTAAATGTTTAAAAAGATAAAGACCCGGGAAATGCCATACAATGCTTTTGTTATGTGCATACAACCACAGTTATATATTGGCTTATGAATTATTTATCAATATATCATTATAACCCAAATAAATTTAAGCTAAAAATTACATTTTATTTTAAAATACCCACCGGTATTTAGGCAGGTTTTTAAATTAAATGATAACTCTTCTCTTGTGTTTAAATTTTAATATTATTGTCTGGAGATTTATTTATTTTTTATTTTATTGTCGTCTCAAGATCAGCATAAGGAACCTAACGGCCACGTGTCGTCGTTTCACGTTATTTGGCAACACATCCTAGAACCCGGAAGCAAAAAACCAGCAGCAAAAAGCGAAAGTGACTTCAAAACGCAGATAAAACATAATTTATTGCACAACTCTGAAAATGCAAGCGATTGTTTAACGCAAAAAGTAGCAAATGGGTCTGACTGACCAGCTTTTGGCGAATTACCCACTGTGCTATTTATTATTGAAATCTTTTATCTACTTACTCAAAAACTTGGTTCCACTTTTGGTCCGGTACCAATGACATTAAATGTTTTAAGTGTGACCAAAGTTTTGAAATTCGCTATTCCAAATTTTGATGAAACATTCGGGATTTTCTACGTAGGTATTATTTAAGTATTAATAAGAACGTACTCAATACTCGAAATAAAACAAAAACGTCTCGCGTTATTGATTAAATGAAAGCTATATGAACTCTACACGTGTTGTAGTAATACTATAAAAACAATGAACACTGATACATTTTTCGGTTTTGAAAAAAATGTAACGTTCGTAAAACAAAAAATGGCAGTTAGTTGAGCATGCAAAAAGCTGCGCAGGCGTTCGGCGGCACGAGACGCAGCTGCCGTGCTTCCTCTTCCGAAAAAAAAACTAGCAAAGATGCCAAAAGTATTGAATCTCAGGAGCTGTCGTTAAAGAAATCAACGCTAGGATTTTTGTTTCCTAATAAAATAACTTTTTACTTTGTTACTTAGACAAAATTTTATTTTTTTATCATTGTTACATGTGTATTTAAAGTTTTATATGTCAATTCACCTTACATAATAAGGTTTACATTGCCGTACAAATACTCCTATGACGTCAATCGAGTAGGCCGGTGAAGCTGAGTAAATTTATAAAACACATTTATTGTGTCCACAAGTTTGGATGCCATCCGCAACGCAGTCGGTAGCAGTGTGTATTTTGCATGATTCTTAGAAGGACTTTGCACAAAATAATATCGAAAGTGAAGGAATTATTTTATTGAAGTGAAACAGAAAGCTTCCGAATTAGCTTTTGTTAAGGGATTTGTAAGCCGTGAAGGCCAAGTGAAACAATAGACAGGAAAAAATGGTCGCCATAAAAAAATGGCAACGGCGAGAAGCCGAAACCAGTAGCGAAGACTTTTGTTATCTAATTTAGTGCACATTTTAAAGCACGACAAATGTACAAAATCATAGTATCGGTTTTTTTAACAAAGTACCTACTAAGTATTCCTTACTTTTCAGCTAAAATATGAATGCGAAACGTTTAAAAAGATCCATCGCTATAAAAAAACATCAATTGTCAAAAGTCAGATCGCTACACACAGGTTAGTAAAAAAAGGTGTAGCAGGTTTTTTGTGAGTTCAAAGAACTACAAAGCACTATGGCATGTAGGGCGCAAAATGACGGGCATTTTTTACCCCCACGTGCATCGGAGGGTTACTTTTTATAAAGATACCGATCTCTCTCACGTTTTTTAAAGGTGTTTTATTAGTGGATCAGGTTAATTCCACTTGATTAGGGCATGTTTACACGAATAGGGGAACTTTTTATGACTTTTTTACAATGGTGTTTTATGGATGCCATTTAAGTATAATAACAAGATTATGTTTGACTTTTTCCGCGTTTCAACAAAGGTTTTGCCAATATATTTTTTGGTTTAAATAAAATAAATGTTACAGATTTAATCTCACTTGGATGTTTGTTTAGGTATAAAGAATTAAGATGCTTCCGGGGTTTCAACATGAAATGTGCAAACTCATTTTAGAAACTTTTTTTGCTTTTTCATTTACAAAGGTCAATATTTCAATGTTGTAAATTTTTAATAGTGACCCGGAATAATTTATGTTGTTCTCAATTGAAGGTAATTGGAGTTATTACGAAGGGCAGCCCTAAGATTGTGACGGCATTGTTTGGACCCTACAGGGGTCATAATGGTCAGGGGGTCAACGATTTATTACTTGTATTAAAATTTTACTTTATGTTCGAAATTGCAAAATTGTGTCATTGTTACAGATATAATTTTGATTTCGCGTGTATCAGAATAAAAAATCAAATAAAACGGATATACAATTTTTAAAGTGAGATCATTTTCTATTTAGTATAAAAGAAAAATTGAAAGAAATATATAATGCCCACCATATTAGAAAGTAGAGTAGAGGTGTAAAGTGTTTCAAACTGTTAGAAAAGTAATATACATGTATTTTTTTAAGTTGAAAAAAATTGTAAAAAAAGATGCTAAAGGTAAGCAAGCTGAAATAATAAGGGTTGGCTCAATAGGTAAAGATGACCCTGGCTCTAAGTTCGTATGACCGTTAACCTTAAGACGTGTGTGACCTGACCGTTATACAATTTATATACTCACACAAAGGGACCTATTGACCCATAACCTAAACATATTCCCTTTCCAGCCAATACCACAGCATCTACATAAATCACAAATCGAACACAAGACATTCGACGTTCGAAAATGTGTCAAAATCGAAAGCAACGGTCAAACAACAATGGCGTCCGCGCACATATACGGTTACATTTTATTTTATTTCTGTGCAAAATTGGAAAAATGTAACAATGTACAATTGTTATCAGGGCAAAAGGGTGCATTTTAGTAATCTTCTTAATGGCGTGTGTGAAAAGATTATAAATTAAGTTTCTGCAACAAATAAAAATGACCCCTGGGCATTGTCAGGGTGTCAATATGGTGTGACCGGGGCATTGTGTGTGACCCCTGCAGCTTAGCGGCAATTTGCGATCGCTTCGGTTCACAGCCGTGATCGCCTTACGTGCCTAGCCCGTCTATGAATACTCCGCGTTACAATAACATTGAAAAAAAAACTAAGTACCTATCAATACAATTGTCAACTCGCAGTATGGATGTAGATACACGATTAACTGTTATGTTAACGGAGGTATATAAATAGTTTACGTTCTATTTAAAAATACACCTACCCTTCCGCCAATTTATTTTAACTTTTCTCAACACTTTTCAAAAACCAAGTTATCCTGTCTTAGGATTTCGAAAAAATAAACCCTAACCTAAATCCACAATGCTTTTAGCTCCATTTACTCGCTTATTTACTAACTGTGTCTGTATTTGAAATGTCCGGTCGTAAAACGCACTCAAATTCGTTCACACAAATGGCCGAGTCATTGTTGAATTTGACCCCTCGGTAAAAATAATGGCCAAGGGGCAGATAAATTAAAAATGGCTCAAAAATACCCCTTGACACGATTTATCGTCCAACCATACACAATATCCGATACATATAAAGTTTAAAAGGCCGTATTTTAGTACAATCCGCCAGATTGCAGAGGACCGTTACATTTTGCAATATGTCATTTCTCTAGGCTTGACATATTGGAAATTTCAAGGGTGCAAATGGTAAGATGCGTTTAGAAATCACTGCAAGACCTCTAATTAAAACACGAATTATATTCCAGACAGACAGGCCACATAAAAAGATTAGAATGAATTTTGTAAAAAAGCGCTAATGTCGTCGAATGAACAATGGAAAGAATTCTAAAGCTTCAAAAAATCTACAAAAGTATGCCAACTCTCATATCCTAATTTATCGATTTTGCCTTAGAAATATTTCTCGGAATCCTAGCATCAACTGCAGGTAATTTTATTGCAAGTGTTCGTGACAATGACAAGAAATCCGCCACCACAATGATGCAAGATCGATGTGACTTTTTATACTGCATACATTTTTTAACCGACTTCCAACTTAACAACTTAAAATCAACCTTAAGAAGTAGACACTACAGTACTTTTTTTATTATTGTTGATCACGTTTCGCAGAAGTGATTTTTTTACTTAAACTATTGTGCTTTTTAAAAGGACAAGGTGATTAGGAATGTCCATTTTGTGCTATTTTATCGATCGTTCGTATTTGGCGGTAGTAAACGCCACAATTGATAGATGAGCGAAACGAACCACCTGCGGAACTTTGAACATTTTACAGTTTAGTTCTTTATAATACGAGAAAACCTTTTGCCGTATGATATAATTACGAACCGAAAGTATTTCGAATTGTTGTATCGTTCTGGCAACTACAGAAAAAAACAAAAGATTCCAAGAATTGCTCGATAGGAAAATTCTGATTTGGCGGGAACTCGGCATGAATAAAACATGGCGGTTTGACAGGAGGGTGTAGTACAGGGGGTGTACAGGGTGCTCCAACCCTTCCGCCCGATACGATTTATTAAATGTGCTCCCACACTCAGCAAGTTTTTTGTGATGGTACAACGAAGGGGTTGATTTTGTTAAGTACCGCGCGAGTATATAAGGGTGGTTATCGATTTTTGAATTTTTAGGGTGAGTTTTTGATATGTTACCTAACTTTTATGTTACTGCTACACTTTGACTAAGGGTTAAGTCTTTTTTTACAATATATCTTTCAACTTTTAATGTTTATGTGTTATCATTTTTAATAACTCAATTCGTTGAATGGATTCTGATGCTATATAATGTAAGTATTACTTATATTTCAACCTATTCCCACGCTTCAAAGGGGTAGCGAACAATGCAACTTATCGTCATGTCTTCCAATCTCAGTTTTAACGATTAAGCATCATGTGACATAGTGAATTCTATATTTGAAAAATGATATTTACTATGGATGGTAATATTAACAACATAGAGTTGGTATAGCTATTTATTTATTAGTCAGTAAACTTTTTAACGGTAAATATATAGTACATGTACAAACTACCGCTAACAGTTTCAGTTACTTGTTTTAATTCTAAATTATGAACGAAATCTGAAGAAATAGACGACAACACAGTACTACGCTCTGCATATTGCCGGTTTTTGGCGTGTTGAAACACAACTACGTAAATATATTTTGTTGAATTGAGTTATATGTTCGTCATCATCTCATTTAAGTACTTACATAAATAAAATCATAATTTTAAATATTTAAGGAAATTAAAGTTGTATCCTCTTTTTATTTATGAACGGTCTATAATCCTACATTAGATAAATACATTCGGTCTTTATCAATCTTATGTGACTGCTTTCAAAGCAGACAGCGACCAAACATATTTCAGCTAATGCTGATTTAAAGTGCGTTTATGAACCTTTATAACCTTTAGTATGATGCAAACGCAGTTAGTGCTCCTTTCTGTCAAATTACCTACCTTTAGGTAACTTTTTAAAATATTGTTTTCTTATTCTATCGGTTTCTAATCTACCTCGGTTCATTTGTTTTTCCAGCATTATTTTCCCATCATCCATAATATATCCGTCCCTATCTTCATAAAACTCATCGTCAATTTGACAAATGTCCTCCACTGCGTGACTAATGACGACAATTTTCAACGTAAACAATCACAGATATATACCATGATTTATGTATTAATACAAGTCTTATCCCCCCTGGAAAAGTAACTCATAATTTTAAGAGAATATTTTTTCGCGGGGACAGAGACAGAGGGCGCTGTTAGAGGGAGAGGTGTATATAAAATCCATACTTATAATATTTGCTGCCTCCGCACAAGGCACTCACACACTGAAGGAGCGATTTAGCACTCCACAGAGAGTTTTGGACTGTGTACAGCGTGATTATATTTTATTAATGTTATAAAGAGGTAAAGTTTGGTAATCAGAGAAACTAACCGTTTTTAAATTCTGACCTTGGATACTTTATTTAGGCTTATTTTATTTTTCATTTCTTTTATTTTTATACAAGCAAAGCCACAAGTTGGAGTTTAGTGTAATGAATTTTGTGGATAAAGTCTGTTTTTAAAATTTTTAATTTACATTACATTATTTTATTTCTTGACACAGTCTTCAGACAGGAATTGAATTGCACACCTTTAAAAATAATGTAACATCTGTTATTATTAGGTATATATGGACAATATCACCATCTGTTTTTAAGGTAAGTATGTATCCGTTATTTCTTTTGAACCCGTGCAATGGATATAAAACCAGATAACGGTAACTACAAAAAATGAAAAAAAGAAATGAAAATTTGTTAAAATGTGTACTTTTTTGAAATTTTAAAATTTTTTAGGTCATCCGAGTCTTTGTCAAAGTCGAAAGCAAGCTAAATTAACCATAAAACAAAATATTTTTATTTAACACCCTGTATTCGGCACTCAGTCTGCCCCCTCTCCTACGGGTCGTCCAGCGTCGCTGAGTCCAAGGAAAAAATGTACGATGCCATAAAAAATCAGCGTCCATTCGCTCCCGCAATTTTTACCCGTTTTTTCCCCTCGGAGGGCCGGTTGCCATGGCGACCGGGGGGGCAGCCCCCACACTGCGCGGATTCGCCAAAACGCTGCATCAATATTTTTATGGCGGCAAGAAAAATTTGTGTGTTGCTTTTGTTTGTTTTTGCTCTGTGAGTAGACGATCGTCAACTGTTTTTTTTTTCTTTTTGATAGTGATTGGGCGAGAAAGCGAAATCTATATTAAGTTGGTATTCGTCGATATCAAAATTGAATAGGTATAGAATTTGAAGCAATAGTTAGTAACGTTACGGTAAAAAGTTGCATTTGCTACGACGTAGCATGCTGTAGCAAATAGCTTGTTAAAAACTGTGCTCTTCTTTAATTCTGGTCACGACTTTTTTAGCTCATGCCTGCATAGAAATAAGCTAACAAATCGTCATTAAGAAATTACTTTCTAAAGTCAAACGTAACATTGCTTATTCACTAAATCATGTAGAGTAACTATACTGTCGATATCGTAATCTAGACCTAATTCTATTCCTACTACTTGGACTTTGAATCTCTGCCAAGAGCCCCTTGTGTCTACATGGATGTTTCAACATGACGGTATTACACAAATACTTGCACAGGAAAGTTATCTGATGTTTGGAAATCAATTATCCATAGAGTATTTGGCTCAGAAATAATGGGATTAGGAAAATAATATATGATCGCTGCGTTCGGTACGAGTCGATATTTTCTAGACAGCCAATATGATTTTGCTGGACGTAAGAATAAGACTTTTATTAAGGGAATGTTAAAGTTTTGCAGTTCGGAATGAAGTAAGAAATAAAATTGTTCAAAGACAAATCAGAGCAAATGTAATACAATTTTTAGTTACGATTTCAATTGAACTCTCCTTGTTGTATACCTAAATATTTTTTAAACTTCGACACGTTCAATTTGACTTTACGGTAAATCAGTTAGTTACTTTGTATAGTAAACTCCGCCCTTCTAAGCATTTTTCACGCCTCCATTAAAAAACATTCTACAATTGATAAAAAACCACATTATGTATCGCAACTTATAAAAAACTCCCCTATCTTTTTAATCTCGGTAAAATACGCGTTCATTGGCTGAGCGCTCCCCAATAAAAAGCGGAAAAAATAAAAAACAGTCGCGTGCGCACACACGCGTTCTCCATTCAAATTCAAATAAGGAACACGCGCGCTCATATAAAATACGGGACCGCTTATTATTAAGACGCGTCTATATTACCTTGAACTGAAAACAGGGTCGTTGAAAACAGCTTCACGGCTCAAGCAAAGTTGGTCGTATCGTTAAAAATAAGTATTGGAAGAAAAAATATAAAGCAGGGAAGTATTTTAAAATAGAAATAGTTGCTCCCCTTCCGTATAGGGGAGTGACTTGATGTATGGTTCGGATTTTAATAATATACAGAGTATGTTGGTTCGGTTGAACCGTAAGATTTGTCAATGTGTGTACGTTTGTGGTTCTATTTTGGGGAGGACGCGTGGCAAGATCCGATTTCTAGGTACTGTTGTTACCTTCACTACTCTGGTTACTTCTTCCGGTGATAGAGCATCAACAATTGTGGGTCGTTTTCAAGAAAGAACAAGAGTTTGGTAGCCGACTAGAAAAAAAACCCGCAGCAAAACTCGAATCGATTTGTTCCCTGATGAGATATTTAGATAAAGTTAAATTCTCCAAATTGTTCACTACCTTCATCTTCTTCGTTGTTTATCTATTCATGTTTGAAAGACTGTAGAGTTACACAAAACAACACACATAAATCCCGCGTTCCATGAGATACATGGAATAACTTGGAAGAAACCTAAAAATAAGGATCAATTTAATTACCATTATTCACAGACTCCTAAGCCACTAGAAACCGTCAATTTATTATTATGGACCCGTATCCAATTTAAAACAACGCACGGCCGAATGGAGCCATTAGGACCGAGGGGAAATATAACATTGTTTTCGAAGAACATAAAGAGGGGAATCCTTGTGGAGCAGAAAAAACAATTTAAAAATAAATGAAATAATTATAAAAGGGAGGGAGCACGGCGCGTGTCATGGCTGCCTATTTATTTTCAAGTCTGTTCAGCTGCCGTTCGAATATCGAACGCCCTTACTGGCAGCATATAAGATGACATGTGGCTGATTGAAAAAAAGTATAGCACAGGATCAAAAAAGTTCGTACCACCTGCGACAATACTGCCTAAGTATTGGGACACCTGTAGTTTTGTCACCACACGAATTAAAAATTTTACCTTTTCGTAAAAATTCAGTGGTTTGCTTTCAATTATAAAACCATATGTTTAAATACCAATGTTTTAGTATAATATTATAATAAATTGTTATAATTTACAACCAAAATCTTCATCATTAGGAGGTCGCGTACCGCCCATTTGCATTGTAGGCGGGAAAGACAACACGTGGCGCGGGAAAAAAGACTAAAGTTTACAAAAAGGTTCGCATCAAAAAGTACCGAATACGCCGCTACGCTCTTTGATTTTTGACTTATGAAAAAAAAATGCAAAAAATCTTAGTCATATTTTATACGATTTTTATTTTGCAGATTTTTCAATCGTTCTGATCAATTGAATTAAGTTTTTGTAAAAATGAACGGAAACAGTTTAATCTCTCTTCTAAATTTCCCATGAGCAATTAAATTAATGGTTTTTACATAATCTCAAATTAAGATATCTATTTATCAATGCGGGTAACGTACACATCATAATTGTCTTGTATACCTACTGATAAGTTAATAAAGCGAAAGCAAGAATTTGGTTAAATTTGTCTATGTTTTTTTTTGTAAATCAAGGTGGTCACGCCGCCTGCGTTGTGTTGCCGGCAATTAATCCACATCTGTCAAAGTAACAACACCACGCATGGAGGTGGCAAGCTGACCATTGTCTTATCTGATACAGATCGCACCAACCTACCACCAACAGAACTATGACGTCATCCTAGTTTACGAGCAGAAAGGAGTAATTAGTTGGCGTTCTAGTGAGAAGAGATAGGTTAAGATCTTATCGCATTAAGATAAGGTTATTAGTTGTTGTGGCAGAACGAAAAAATATGAAATGTGAAGATTTCAAAAGTGGAATACAAAACTTTTAAGAACTTTTTTTTATTTCTTCACAACTCTATTTTTTTATTTTTGCCTAGTACATTTGTTTTAGCTTTACAAATAAAATACTATCGATATTTACTTAATTATTTAGAATACTGAAAACTTTGATACATACTTAAAATAAGATCGTACCAATCTGTAGTAACTACCTATGGTAACTAAATCGTGTGTAAAGTTACAGTTGAGTTTTAATCGTATGATCACGATATCAGTCAATCTAAGTTTGAGTACTTAACTTCGGAACGAACTAAACCAAGTTAAAAACCATCTTCAGCTGTTGGCCATTAAGTAAAAAGGGGACATTTAGGACACGTCCGCACACAATGGACACCAAAATGACCAGAAAAAATCACTCTTTTTATTGACAATAGCGCCATGATGCGCGGGTGGACGATCAATAATCATGCTGTTTCAAAAAAGGAACGTCCTAAAATAATTGTAAATTCTGCGGAAAGATTTATGCATTTTTTTTTAAATTTGGTAGTCATTGTGGTGGAATGTTATCCGTTGGAGTGTCCGGTTGCAGATGTGTCGGTAAAAAACTGCATTTAGTAGAATTGTCGTAGCCAAGTGGTCATAACGACCCAAACCGACTAGTCTCGGGTTACAGAAGAATTGCCGATTGATACGGTAGTTAGGTTTTACAAACTTTTGAATTTTGAAGTAAGTTCTAGATTAAGAATACAATGACACGTATGCGTTTACTTACATTCATAAAATTTTGGAAATATTTTTTTACAATCATAAGTTGTAAGTATTAGTCATTTACTCAGTCTTTATTTATTTAGTGCTTTAAATATTGCCTTATAAAAATATACCTACGTACGAGTGAATTTCACTAGGTTTACAAAAACTAGGATCCTACTGTGATATACTGTGTATTTAAATATAGTCTACTAGTGGCCGCCCGCGACTCCGTTCGCGTGGAAGTCGGTGTCCCGTGGAAATGAAAAGTTTGTGTTATTCTGATGTACAACCTATATTACTGTAAAGTTTCATCAAACCACCAAACATTCCGTCCAGTAGTTGTTACGTGAAAGAGTAACAAACATCCATACATACTCACAAACCTTTACGTTTATAATATTTATTAGTAAGACGTATAATAGCGTTAAGTTGCTTTTATTACCTTTTATACAGGGTTATTTGTAATTAGCGCATCACCTTCACGTTGGGATTGGATGTAGAAAAGCTGCAAGAGGTGATGCGCTAATTAGAAATAACCCTGTATACTCATATATTACGTAAAATGAAAAAACAACAAAGTCCATACCTACATTACAAACTTCTATAATACATATAGTTGAGACATTCTACTAAGTAGTAATACTGCCTTATTTTGTTGAAATAATTGTTCGATCTATATAATTACCTACATAAATGTATTATTTAAAAGCAATGACGTTCTGATGTGTGGTGATAATCACTTTGCAAACAGAATGTTTCGCTCATAACATTATTGGAATATCTTCTTTTTAACAGAAAACTGACAAAGTGACACTGAGAAGGGTATCGGCAGATGTCGACAGGCGCTTTCTCCACACATATGATACTTTATACAAGCAATCATATAGAACAAATAACACCAATGTCTAGGCGCATATTTAGTGTCTGCTAAGTTAATGCTTCTCAATACCTTTTACGAGTAATTTTTTTAGAATTTCTTCTTAGATAATAAGTGCATGTAACGTACACTTTACCCTAACTTCTGGAAGGCGGAAGAAGCTGAATATTAATTATATTTACAAATTATTTCAAAAACTGGTTAATTCAAAAGTAAATTGGTGCACTAAGGTCAACTAACAAAAGTCTCAATCCACCATATCATTATTACAGCTGTGTAATTTTAAAAAAGAAATGAGGTGCATACTACAACGTCAATTTGTGTTATTTGTTATTACTTTTAGTATTAATTCAGTCTGGTCAATAGGTCAAATAGCTTTTACCCGCGCGGCTTCGCACGCGTTAAATTCGGAGTAAAACTCCTTTTCCTATACTATGTAATTATACATGTGAACCTTCCTCTTGAATCACTCTATCTATTTAAAAAACCGCAACAAATCCTTTGCCTAGTTTTAAAGATTTAAGCATACATAGGGACAGAGTAAGCGACTTTGTTTTATACTATGTATAAGTAGTGATCAGCAAATTGATAAAAAAACTCTCCATTTGCTGTAGTGGCTTGGTGATTTATTTTAAATGAAAAAAATTAAGACCAAGTTTTTAGCTTTACGCCCTACGTTTATACCCTTCGGTTTTTTTTCTTACGGCAAAAAGTATCTTCTGTGTTATACTATATTATAATTCTAATTAGGTATATATCGAATTTTATCACAATAAACTGATCATTTTTTGTCTGATTGAGTAACAAATTTACAAACTATTTAAAATTTTAGTAGAATGACAGGCACAATAATAATTATTACTCACGAGCAACCCGCCCACGCTTCGCAATGGTGTAATTTTGTCAACTTGTTCGCGAACCCTTGCATTTTTGTTAATTTTAAAAAACTTTTTCTAAAAGTTCTTTATTTATAAATTTAAATGAATAAATATCCTAAAATATGGAGAAAACAGCATTTAAATCCGTTACGTACTTTAGGAGAAGTTAGCGGCCAAACATACAAACAAACAGAATTAGCGACTTGGATTTATACTATGTAATGATGATGTATATTTTAATGTTTAATATTCGACTACACTTAAGTAAATATTTTATTTGAAAGCGAGTGTCAATAGTTTTATATTTTTTTTAATAAGCGTGAAATTATGTCTAGGTACAGCATTTCACCAAATGAGACAGGAAATTTAATTTATATTTCATTTATAAAACAGACAGTCTGTAATTGATAAAACACGATTTTAAACGTCGATTTCCTTAAAATTAAAATAAACTATTCCCGTCAGAGGCAATGAAGATGAACGACCCGTCTAATAAATATGACTTAGCATTTACATAGACCAAAGACGCTCAGAACTTTCACATT
This sequence comes from Emmelina monodactyla, assembly GCA_916618145.1. Lineage (NCBI taxonomy): Eukaryota > Metazoa > Arthropoda > Insecta > Lepidoptera > Pterophoridae > Emmelina > Emmelina monodactyla. The sequence continues at coordinate 2,966,292 of OU745304.1, read as the reverse complement.
TACAAGACGGTTAAGACGGGCATCACATTTTGTGAAGCAATATTGTAGATTTCAACCTCACAACAAATAATAATTGCTCGTTTAAAAGTTTGGTAGTTATTAAGACGATTGTTAAAAAATATCAATTCACTTAAACTGTTTTTTAGAATAATGTTATTAACATTGTATTTTATTATGTTATTTACGTCACACTGCGATGTCCCTGATTATATTATTATTATTCATTTTAATAAATAAAGAACTATATCACTGATTTACTTGCCGTTAGCTTGCCACTAGGAAACCGCCGCGCCGCCGCCGCCGTACCGTTGCCGCTACCATCTCATAGATACTTATGAAAATCATTTCAAAGCTCATGACCCTCTACAACCCCACGTTGTTCTCTGCCTCACATGGTCGGGACATCTTTGCCTTGTGCTGCACTTGTTTCCAAGTCGCTAACTTTTTACTCATTTTTTTACACGGAAAATAAACAAAAAACGATGAAACACGAGCCGTTAGACATGCGGATGTCGGTTAGAAGACTTCTTCATTTATTTCATAAATGAGTGCTCCTCACATTTTACGAATATTTGCGGATAATAAATAACGTGCTTTATAGAAAATGGTAAGAGGTTTATTTGCGCAAAAAATGGTAGAGTATAATAAAGATATAACCAAATGTAAAACAGTATTAATAAGTACAATAACTTTTATGTCGGACTCGCACCGACTAAAAACCTGGAGTTGTCCTACTAGCCGTCCAAAGGCCCTGGGTTTGAGTCCCAGTCGCGTAATGCTCGGAGGCCCGCGTTCCTTTTTCAAGTATCTATAACTTCAAAATTTTCTTACACTCTTAGGAAAAGCGTGAATAGGATTCGTTAGATAAAAAAATCTAATTAGTTGGTACTTTACTAAGATTCCTAGCTTTTGTCAAAAAAGCAGGCAGATTTCTGGTGCTTGCGTTAAACATACAAGGCCCTGCAGCACCAGTTTTCATTCGAGTCATTAATAAAAATGTCCAAAATCAGCACTAATTAGCGTCGCGTCATAAAAAGCGTTCAAAAACCGCGCGCACGGAATGTTTGCGGTTTTTTCAAGTACCCGCAGTTCAGTGCAAGTTCGCTCTAGCAGGAAACGACGTTCAGGAATGAGGATATATTCTCGTTAATTTTTGTCATAAATCATCGAAAATGTTAAGGTTTTTTTCGAGACTGACTGAAGTTGTATACAAACTTTCACGGGTCCTCCACCCTTAGTAGTTAAACACGTTAGGATTAGCTTATTTCAATTACTCAGTTATGTAGACATACATAGTTACCTATTGTTAATTGTATGTCATTATCAATTGAATTACAGTATGATTATCTTAATTTATGTTTGTTAGGGAGAAAAGGCAGAAAGTGAATCACGTGATGGTTTATCTGTGGTTTAGGTTATGACTAAAATACTGTTGTTTGTATTTAAAATTGTATAACAATATTTGTGACTTATTTATATTTGGTGAACATTTAACATAAAATAACAAATAGCACATTTCTTTTTAGTATTAATAGTATTAATATTATTGTCCCCCAATTACGTTTGTTTGTTTTTTTCAACTCTTTAAAAATAAAAGATGATTTTGTGTTTTGCGATTAAGTAGCCTTAAATTGGCCTAATAATGACAGGTCACTAAAGTTATACCTACTATTACAACTTAAATTCAGATTGATTCAGAGAATTTATTTATTGCTGATTTTAGCAATACATGAAGAACATTCGAAAGAACCACTTGAGGTTTTTACGACTTCTAAGCAATCCTATGTTTATTTTACTAAAAGTTATGGTATCCGAGGCTTTAAAAATTATGGAGTATTTCCTATATTGTAAGTTATTTGACCCCGGGGAGTCTTAACATCAACATAACATGTATTAAACAAAAAAATAAGTGTGAGAATTTTACTGATTTAAAAAAGTTTGATAGCATTTAGCGTGTCTCCGTTGAAATTTGAAATACTGAATTAAAAAAGATACATTACACAGCTCTTTAATGTATACTTTCATAGTCGTACCGCTTCTGAACAGTTAACATGAACTTAAGGCATAATGAAATGCTTTATTATTTTCATGATTAATAACTCGAGGAGAGTAACTTCATGCTACTAGACTTCAAAACCCACTCCAGCAACCAGTTACTTTACTTACGTATGTTTTTCACATAGCCACACAGCCCTTTCTGCCATCTGCCCCAACCTATGACATCCCGTTCTGTCCCATGATCAATCATTTCGTTTAATTAGTCCTGTGGTCTTCAGGAAGCTCCTAGTTCAGAGTTCCTCCCGTGGGACCCTGCTCATTACCGCCACCTGTGTAGGAAGCACGTGGACGACTTTGGTTTTTTCGCGACAAGACTTCACACTTTCAAGAGTTTTGTTCGCACTTTGAACCGGCCAGTGAGAAAGGACGTACGTGGTGAACTACTCAGTTGAAAGTAAACTTTAGTGGTATGCAATAAGGTTGAGATTAGATTGGTATGGAAGGAGTTGGTTATGGATTGTTAATTAAATGAAATCTTAAGAGGTTTGAATGTAGAGGTCCTCTTCTTCGGAAGTTAAATTCTTTAAATATTGCCTTCGATGTTAACTACAACTTTGCCTTATCCTTTTTTTCTTAGTTATGACTAATACTTAGCTAGCTTACTCTTCTCGGAGATTGTAAGTTATAGAATAGAACTACGTGCACTTTTTGCATTTATTTTATATAATGTGATAATGCTTATTTATTTTTTAATAAAGACTGCTTAAGTGAGTGTTAACATAAGATGAACCGTACCGTAGCGAATATACTCAAGGTGCCTATAACAAGAAAGGAACATCTTTCTTTTATTGTCATTCATCAAATTCTACATTCAAGATATATTTTTTCACTACAATCCTTCAACTTTGATACACCATGACACAACACTTGCGACATAGAAAAGCCTTTCTTATTATTTGCATCTTTTAAAGGTGTATAACATCGACCGGATAAGGTAAATATACCAGTAATGCAACCCTTATTGCTGAGATGATAAAGTTCAATAAATTAAGTGAAATTTGCAGTGTAATGCGACAGGAGACACATATTTGTATATTTTACCCTTCAAAAGGTGTGTTAAAATAAAATAGACGGGTTGAATATGGTAGCTTTTGTGAATAAAGTGTTTATTTGACATAACATCTGCTTCTACATGTAAGAAATTGCAGGAAACTTTCTTTGTGTAATAGAGCAATGTGTTATGCAAGAATATTCATAATTCACTAGGACCGCCAATTCCACCTTCAAGCTCATGTTAGTTGTGAAAAAGCTAAAGCTATGTCACTGCATTGTTCCCTATTATGGCGAAGGCTATTATTATGCCGTTTTATGTAAGAACTGTTTTTATATACTTAGGTTAATACACGACAATAGTACGTTCTTTTATCTCATGATATAAATTTTATTTATAATTAATGCTAATTTTATGAAAAAAAATTGAGTTTAATTTTTTTTGCGTGTTTTTAGCCCCGTTAATTTATTATTTACTAATTAAGAATTGAGTTATGTGACCCACTCAATCTCGTCTCTGCCAACGTTTTCTACAAATTATACAAATCTAGCTTTTACCTGCGCGGCTACGCAAGCGTTAAATTCGGAGTAAAACTCCTTTCCCTGTACTATGTCATTATACATGTACCTAAACCTTCCTCCTGAATCATTCTATCTATTAAAAAAAAACGCATCACAATCCGTTGCGTAGTTTTAAAGATTTAAGCATACATAGGGACATAGGGACAGAGAAAGCAACTTTGTTTTATACTATGTAGTGATTTGGTAAATGAGGTCTTTCTAAAAATCATAAAAATAATGTTAAAGTTGAAAATTTAATCCCCTAAACAGCTAAGGGATTATCTTTTCTAGGTATATAAAGGTACCTACTGCTACTTAATCCTCGTAGTGCAATAAAATAAGTATCGTCTTGTTTGGCGGTATATTAAAATCTCATTCATGTTCCGCCCGTTCAAATAACTGTTACATTTTAATCCGTTTAGTAACTTTTAAACGAACTCAAAACAACAATATTTTATATCCGAGCGCTATTGTTTTCATTAGCGGCTACTTTACATTATAAAAACGGTCGTAAAATAATATAACATTATATTTTCTCTTCACCCGTTTGATCTAAATCTGTTCCCACAAAATTTACGGCAGGTAAGAATATTTTTGGCAAATGCAAAAAATTGTCCATCAACGAACAAAAGATGGTGAAAGTTTTGTACAAAATCTGCTCTTTAACAAATATACATAATGCTACTTTTTATATTAAAAGTAGGTAAGGACAGCAAAAAACTTGAAGAACCTTTCTCCGAAGTTACCCTACATTTTAGACCACAAAAGGGTTTTGGATTTCACAAATAGATGCGTTTTTTTAATAAGCCTTTATTAGAAACTTTTTGAATGAATGTCAAATAGAAAATGATGTAGCGAATATATTGTTTGGCTAAAGAGTTGAAGCAAATGTTAGGTACTAACTATTGGGAGTTATCTAACGTAGTGTCAATTTTTTTTTTATAAAAAATATCTTCATACTCAATTTATACTTTGAAACATCATCAAAAAATCAACAAAGTTTGAATTTCGCGACAACTACAATACCAAATAATACAGTATCGATGTACCGAACAATGTGTGTATGTGTAACCAATCATAAAAATTGACAACTCACAATGTGTATCATGAGCATGACAACATAATGAGAGCGCTCCAAGCACGCTCGCGATATTTTGACTGACATTCACCTTTTATAGGAACTTTACCCTACAGCACGCGCGCCCTTTCAAACCAAATAAAATATTAATATCAATGAAATACGAATCACTGCACTTACGAGTATGAAGGCTGAATAAAAGAATAATGGAATTCTTAATATTTATTTCGACTTTGATTTAATTTAAAAACACATTTGAATCTTATAAAGTCAACTTAAATCTAATTAAATCTAGTAAATGCAACATAAATGCAATTTGTTTTGATACTAATTACGAAGGTTGTCATCAAAAAAGCTTTTTAAAGCTTTCTCAACAAGAACACGTTTTTTTTATAAAATTATAATGACTCACGCATTCGTGGCTATCTCTTCTATCGAATTGAATTTTTTGGATACATCGGATTAGATGAAGCACTTAGTTAATTCTTTCAAGAGTCATTTATAATTTTATCAGACCTCCCTTTACGTTCTGTTCTATTTTCCAAAACTAAAACTAACACATACTATTAATAAATAATCCTGATTTAACTCTACTCAATACTAAGTTATTATTTTGGCAAGAATAAAATATACCTGAATTTATCCATCATAGTTACCTACCCTTTAGATGATTTGAAAAAATGTTATTTTAATTCTTAGCGAATATGCTATCATGCTATCAGACTTTCACTACCCTCCAAAACTATATGAGTACTCGTTAGTTAAACTGAGCAATGGCCAATGTTCTCTATTCTGCGTATGCTAAGTCCTGAAATCACTCTTCAAATTCTTCTGCTAAATGCTGTTCCAGAACATTCTCGTAATTTCCCGAAGCTTCTCGTTTACATGTAGAGGTCGAAGTCCAGGCCGTTGCCCCCGCTGAGGAAGTCGTACAGGTAGACGGCCATCTCGTCGAGCGCGTCGAAGCGAGGGTCGCGGAGCGGCTCCTGCACCGAGCGCGCCGACCGGGACAGCGGCAGAGACCTGGCACGGGAGAATAAACCTTATAACCGGGGTTTAGAGACTAGTGTTGCGTGGTTTTTTCATGGACGACCTCTGTGGTGCAGCGGTATATATACCGGACTGCTAAGCGGATGGTTCCGGGTTCGATTCCCGGGTCGGGCCAATTTCGTAAAAATGTTTTTTCGAAATTAGTTCATGTCTGGTGTGGTTCTCCCCTAGTCCATTTTGTGGTAGGTACCTATAGTACAAGCTTTGCTTAGATTAGGACCACACAGTTGGTGTGTCAGTCTGGAGATTTATTATTATATTATTAATTTTGGAAGCTTATCGAACTGCAGGCTGTCTTTAAGAAGTTTAAGTTTGTAAGGGTATTTATTGTGAGCCATACTTAGACTCGATTAAAAATACACTCTACAGCAAAATCACTATTCCTCAGTAAAGGTACCTGAAATCAGCATCAGTGTCCAACTCGTCTTCGGTGGTGAATCGTTCGCGGATGTCCTTCATGATGCAGGCTTCCAGCTTCTTGTGCTGTAATCATCATTATCAATAGTCAATAAGTTTGAATTTACTAAAGATTATATATATTTATTAAGTGCTGGTTGTTGAAATACTAACCTTGTAACAGCGGAAGAAGAACATAGGCTTAATGAGTTCCTGAGACAGAGGGGATACGTCGCGCTTCACGTCGGGAACACATTGCTGGAATAAAATAAAAGCGTTTAGTTATCTTTTTTTTTGGTTTCTGACTGTGATTAAATATTTAAAAAGTAAAACATTTCAATAAGCAAAAGAGTCTAAGTCTAAGATACTTATTTTTAGTCGTGTAATATAAGTAGTATCCCCCATGTTGTGGCTCCAGGTGGTCGTCCACGTCGCCCAGTTCCAGCATGTCATATACCCAACAGCATCACCACCACAAACTCACCGAGAACTTCTGACAGAACTGCAGTCCGTCCTGGATGTCCCCCTTCAGCTCGGTGGACACGGGCAGGTTGGCGATGCGCTGCGTGATCTGCTCGTAGTTGGGCTCCAGGTTGTGGTCCACGTAGCCCAGTTCCTGCATGACGCAGGTGATGTTGCGCACGCGGCCGGCGCTGGGCCCGCGGGACACCAGCTCGAGGCGGTCGCGGAAGTCCATGTCGCGCTGGGTAGGGAAATAGAAATGAAGATGAGGGTAGGAGTTAATAAAAATAGAGATGACGATGAGGGAAATTAATTGAGAATGGTACGGAATTGCCAATTACGGGTATAGGGCAAAAAATAATACTTTTATCAAGTCTTAACATGTTCTTAACTAAATCACTAGTGGATTTTTTAAGGTAGGACACGGCTGCTATGGCCCCTAAGATAAGTGTGAGGGAAACTATTGTGTAATAAAAGAATAGATTTTGAGTTCTGCGGTCCTAAGCATGATTCAAACTCTTTAACGGTCAATTACTTGGGTTCAATTAGGTACTTTATCTAGAAATCGGCTTTACGTTAACTTAAAAACAAAGAGTGAATATGAAACTGTTACCTAATCGACTAATTTTTAAATGCAAAATTCCGAAACTGACAGTATGAAAAGTTGGAAGTACTTACTTAAATCTTAGAAGTTACTTACTTGAGTAAGATAAAGTGATAATAAGTTTCTGTTTACTTAGTAAGTATTTTTTCAAGGTTACTTATAAATAAACAATACAGTTTAATACGTTGGAGTGCCGTGTTGAACCTAGTTACAACGCCTGTAAATAACCAATAGCAAATATCCTAACTTACCGACATGCGGTTATTGCCGTAGTATGGTTGTTGGTAGTACCCTTGCTGGTACGAATAAGGGTTGTACTGTTGCGGGTACATCATACCGGCGGCGGCGTAAGGGTTGTACTGGTAGAAAGGGTTGGGGTTCGGAGACCCGAACCGGAGCTGAGGGTTGTTCATCATGAACGGAGGGATGGGCTGCTGCGGGTAGGGCTGCGGTGGTTGCATGGGCTGGTAAACAGATAATTTATAATTGTAAATAAAAAGTATTAAAATAATATAAAATAAAAAGTCTTAAATATAAAAGAAAGTACGTAATTATAATTATATTACAGATATTAAAGTAGCAATGTTTGTAATGAAACCCTGTAAATAATCTCAACCCTGTAAAAAAGCTAAGCACGCGAATACACATGCATGCACGAAAAACTGTTTGAATCAATAAACCATGATGACTCACAGTGATGAAGACAAAATTGAATAGTAATACGAATCGGTATTTCGCCTCCTCTCCCATCGCCTCTTTAGCTCAGTGGTAGAGCACTGGTCTCGTAAACCAGGGGTCGTGAGTTCAATCCTCACAGGAGGCATCCTTGCTTTTTGAGTTTATCTTTTTTAAATACTGTTTTTTGTGTTTTTAATACGTATCTTATAAAACTGTATAACTTAAAATAAATAAATAAACTTACCGCCTGTGGTCTGAATGCAAGAATTCCTCCTAAAGGTGACATCTTTTGAGGATTTTGAGAAGGAGGCTCTTGATTTGGAAGTTCATTGTCCAAATTGTGTAAAGCGCTATCTTGCGGTTTTATAATTGTTTGCGAGCCCGTATCCATTGTGAAACCGGGCGGCAACTTGCCGAGTAAAATGGACGGTATGTTGGATTGCTGGTTTGGCTGTGGGTTCGGCAAGTCGTCGAAAGATGGCGCTGATGAACATTTAGTATAGGCATCTTTCATTTCTTTCCGGATTTGTTTTACTACTTCAGGTCCAAAACAGCTTTCGTAAATCTGACAAAAAAAAACACAATTATTAAGTCATAAAAAAATATAAGTTATATGAACTACCTATTAATTTGTTGATTATGTGAGATTTGGTACCCTACGTAGAAAAGTTACATATTTTATGAGTTCTACTTCTATTTTAAACAAGCTCTTTATATTATAAACGTGTAGTCACTGTGTACACATGAAAATATGTAATTATAAATAATAACTTTTTGATCACTACTTGTTTTTAAACTTTAATTTCACAAAACGCACAAGAAGCAGTCGTGGCCGAGCGGTTAAGGCGTCTGACTAGAAATCAGATTCCCTCTGGGAGCGTAGGTTCGAATCCTACCGACTGCGGATTCTTTTTGCCCATCAAATTATTTATTTTGCATAATAAAATTACCTTCATCATAGCATATTTCTTAATGAATCTATCATCACTGCTCCCGACTGACTGCGACACAATGCACAGCACAAACGCTGCTAAAATTTGACTTCGCACCATCTTTACCTACAACAAAAAACATACAGTTAAGTTGCTTACGGTTAACTTATTGCCAAGCTTTTTATTAACTGTTGACTATTTCCTGTGTTCGTAATCAGCCCATGCTTAGCTTATAGGAAGTGGGTGCGGTTAATTTAGACCGAGCTTCGTGTACCTCCAGATAGTTCATTAACTTGTGTAAGTACCCTCCTACATTGAGTACTGCGAATTGAACGCACCGTTATATCTTCATTAATTTAACTGAACAAAAGCAACGGATATCGAAGAGTGGTGTTATTTTGGAGGATGTGAAGTTGGTCAGGTTTGATTTTATCAAGCAATTAATATAATCTGCTGTTGATTTCTTTTTAAATACTAAACTTATTTTTTAAATACCCTAAAAAAATTAAAGCCTAAATAAGGTATTTCCATTTGTTTTATAGTAGCCGTTAGTGTCTTAAGCATTTTAAATTAGCAAATATATATCAACATATTTTTTTAATAAAGAAATACTATAAACTATAAAATACCATATATAAAAGTCCACAAACCAAAAGTAACAACTGTTACTATCGTTAATTTGACAATATTATTTCGAACAGTAGGTTCCATATTAAGATATATCTTGTATCATGTTATAACACTGTATCTTGCTAAGGCTCGGTTGTTGACTTACCGCTGTTTTAACGTACATTAAGATCTCGATAAAGTAACTATACTTAAGATATGCTCATAACCGCAGCCACGCCAAACCATTTTTATAGCGGATACATTATTATATAGCCATTTAAATGTATTGCGTTTTACGAACTAAATAACAGCGATGATGGTAGTAAAGCGTCAAAGTTATTAAGTTGTTTATTTTCAGCGGACCAGTAGTCGTTTTCAGGTTATTTTAAAACACTTTGAGCTATTTAATAATAATAATAATTTATTTCATTAAAAAGTTATGTGAGTAATAACAATTTAAACGGTAGCATTTGCATTAGTTACAACTGAGTAGCAGAGCCAGAGGCTTCCTCATAAAACAATATACAAATATAGGAATGCATCAGAAAAGGTTTAATAATGTTGTAACCAACATTATAGGTACTTCAATGCTTACCAAGTATTTTTAAGTAAACAGATGAAAGCTTTTCTTCAATCGTTAACTTCTTTTTATGTGCATTAAGTACCGTTCCGTACACCGTGGGACCAATATACCTAGAATGTTTTATTATTATCCCAGTTATACATTGTATCAATTAATTAACAATAAAACGCATCGCATAGCTTTTGATACAGTTGTGTCATCTCAACACAGCCTATTACATGTAGAAAAATATTTAACGGTACAATATAATAGATGGTAATTTTCTTTGAACCTCATGTACTCGCATTGACTGTTCATAATGAAGTACTTAATGCAAACAATTAGCCGATCACGGGCAAGCATATAATTGAAGTAATAAAAACATTTTGAAGTGCATTAAATTATCGATGTAAAGCTTCTTAATCTTGCATAATGGAGATGTTATTTTGAGACTATGTTGCGGGTTTTTAAGAACTTATTTAAAGGCACTTTGTTATTACCGACATAAAATAGGTTTATAGTTGGCTGTAAACCTATTATAAGAAGGTATGAAATGATGTTTTACTAAATTAGACTGGGGTGTTAATTTGTTCTAGCCATGTTCTACTTAACATACTTTGAAAGATAAGTAATGTAAAAACATACTTTAATAAAAAAAAACATTTTTATTTCTCTATTCTTAAAACATGCTTAAAACGGTTTCAATTTTCAGACCTCTTCCTGTTGATCTAGTTCTCTACTTAATTTGTTATGTATTTTTTTAATTGTAGGAAGGTAAATAAACAAAGTTCGTTGAAGCGAGACTCAAAAAAAACAGGGCTGTTAACCTTTTCTTCTCCTGTTAAACCTTTATTTAAGTTCATGTTTTAAGAACCTTTATGAAAGTAGCATAGTTTATTTTATTAATTGACCAAGTTTAAAATTGAAAAATGAGCTGAAAAGGATATGAATATACTTGATCGATTTCATGCTAAGGTAGTTAATTTACATATAGCTAACTTTATCATCTTAAAATAAATAGCTAGCTATAATTCGCTTAGTTCTAACACTGCTCCTGTTATAACTTGGCGTTACACAGACATAAAGCCTTTAATAAGTTATTTAGTTCTAAATAGCAGTTGAGATTATTATGTATGTGGTTCACAGCTAAGCCTCCAACGACACGTAAAGCTATTGTCTATATAAAGAATATAGATTCATGATATTAAAGTTTTTATTATGGCACAAAAGCGCGTCTGCTTCGTGTCAATGACCTTCGCCGACCTTGCATCAGGGTCTGATCGCCTGAATTTGCAGTCCATCACGATTATCTGAATAAGACCTTAATTCAGGGTGATAGGGTTTAAATCGGAATGTGGTCTTCTTATTGCATCTGCCAGCTCGATAGTGCGTTGTGTAATGAACACTTACGCAAGTAGCAAGCACGCACAGACGGGCGAGTTGACTTGCGCCGAGTTAGATAATTATTTAATGTAATCTTTAATGAGATGGGCGCAATTTATAGTAAATTGAATCAGATTTGCTGTGGTGGGTAATCAAGGAGTTGGATTATCCCCAAGTTGTAAACTGCTAGTTTGAATAGGACGGTTTATTGTTATTGGAAGATAGTTATATATTTTTTAATCCTTTGTAAAAGCCTTTGCTCGTATGTAAGACTATTAAAAAGTAATTGTTTTGCTTTTTATGGCATTACTGTCTTGGCTGAATCAAAAGTAATGGATGTAGTTGCTTGCATGTGCAATAAAGTGGTAAAACATTTCACATTTTACTTCAATAATAAAAAAATGTGATTCATTTATTTCGTTTCCATTAAAAAACTTGTTTAACTTCAGTTAACTGTTGTCATTAGTCATCACTATTACTTTTAAATAATTTAAAATGGCAACAATGTTTAATTATTTTTTTTTTATATTTTCTTATACCAATTTTTTTTTGAAACAACGATAATAATATTTAATACCAAGAAATATATGTTGGTATCAAATATTATTTGTAATAATTTGAGCCAAATTGGTCTCAAAGTACTAATAAATAAGTGTTTTTTTACTTTATGAGCCTTGAAAATGCCTTCATGCCAGCCAAAAGGGTTGGACAAATAAAAAGCTGGCTTGCAGTACCATACGAAGCACCAAAACAGGAATTATGGCTAACAGGAAATGTAGCTTTGACGTGTTTGTGATTTTATGATTTTATCCTGTCCTACTGTCCTAGTCTAGTTTGCCTACTGTTTTTGTGTTTGACAAAAGCGTCATGAGATATTTTTTCCTTCAACTTTTTCTCTCGATCTACCGATATTTTAAAGCAAAAGTAAAAAACACTGGAAAAAAAATTTTTAAACAGAAAACAAGGAATATTCGTGCATTCAAAATGTCGCATCTATCCATAACATGATAGGTATATTTTAGTAATATGACTTAGTATTCATATCTACTTTTTTAAGAACAAAAATTATGAAATTGGTCATTGAAAATGCATAAAAAAATATGTGAAAAGAAAATGTACTATACCATGTACTAATGAACCTTTTTTCAATATCTCAATTAATAAATTGAAAATGTTTTTCATTGTTATTTGAAATTATTTAATTAATTAAAGTAAAAACAATAATTCATAGCCATAGCTGAAAAAAACTTATGAAAAGATATTTTGAAACTTCACTAAACGAAAATAATATCCATCTATTTAATGTCTCTATTGGAATAGTTTTGTATTACAGCCGGTCTTTTAACTCAACAAGCTAGTTTATATAAATACAACGATGTTCCTGCGGTCAAGAACAAAATAAATAAAACCACAAACATCAACTCTATTTAAATCAATAACTCTGTATGCAATCGAAGAAAACCAATACCCTATAGTTAGAAAAACTCGTATAGTTATTAAAGATTGATGATTGATCGTAAAGAAATATTGGCATCTAAGTGGATAGCGATCTAGTTATGAACTTGCTTATTTTGTTAGATCAGATAATCAGTAATTCTTGTTTTGTATTACTGTGGTTATAACCTAGTTGCTTAGTCCATAATTAAGTGGATGATTAATAAGATATCATTTGAAGTTCTTAAGTTAAGGACCTTATTGTTGGGAATGATACTTTATTATTTCTTGCGTTGGTGGTTACCAATTTGTTAAGCCTTATACAAAACTTGTTACAATATACAAAGTTAATGAACGTATCGTGAATACAATTGAAATGCACTTTTCTCCAAATTTTAGTAGAGGCAATCTTTTTTCCCCGTTGCTTATTATATAAAACTAAAAGCTTCATCATATGGCCAAAAAAACTCTGCGGCTTGACTTATTATTTCCCTTTATTAAATAGTTATAAAATACGTATTATCAACAAAAAATTTGTCAAACATTACATCTATGCCGCTCTGCATTAGACTACAAATTGATTACTCTCATATTATAACTAGAGATAAAGGACTCGAGGTTTTTAAACCCTTTCAGTCAAGACTCGCCTTAATTAAATTTTAAGACTCGACTCAAAAATTACGACTTGAGGCTTTTTACTAGTGTAAGAAGACTTCAGTCATTAGAGTTCAACTTTGAAATAAAACGACTCGAGTCTTATAATAACAGTTAAAACGACTTAGTCGCAAGTCTTTTAGTAAAGAACTCGAGTTGTTTAACATAAGATGAGCTGTTTAACATGAGATTATAAAATAATAAACTTCAGTGCTTTATAATTGTATTTTTATAGAGTTTTCAATTTTTTTATCACTAAACATTTTTTGTATTACTATTTATCGTAAATTTTAATTATTATAAAAAAAGAATTAAAAGGAAATGCCTAACGACTAAGGACTCTCGCGAACCGAGTCGTTTGAAAAGGATTCAAACCTTTAAGTTAAGACTGAGTCGTTTAAAATTGGGAGTCATTTTAAAACGACTTAAGTCTTAGATTAGACTTAGAGTCTCAGTTTTTGACTCAAATAAGGCTTAGGGTTCAGGGTTTAAAGACTCATTGAGTTGTTAACCGTGTGACTTGAGTCGAGTCCCCGTTAAAGAGCTTAAAAACCTCAAGTTCTTTCATCACGGATAATAGCGCACTTGATAACAATAACATAAGTGTTCGAAGCTGCATCAAAATGTATTCGATATTTTATAAACATACACAGTTGGTCGATGAAATATACATACTTCTCTTGATAGTTTTCTATAAACACAGAATTTCTGTGACTAGTGTATTTATTTGGTCACAATTTATGAGGAGAACTTAAACATTATCTATTTGTTCTATGTAATTAAACTCTAAAAGTTTACTATTAACATAGACTACAGTACTGAATGGTCATTTATCTGACTTTCACAGGAACATTTCGTTGTTAATAAATATGAAATTCCATGTTATTTGAACTCTACATAAACTGCGTTGCGCCCGCGCAGAAAATAAGCTGCATCGACGCAGCTCGCTAATAGGATTACATTCTTGAGGGTTTGCTGTCATTCTGTGATTAAAACTGGCCTTCGACGACTCTGCAGGTTATTTATGGCATTTTATTTAATAGATATTTAATTCACGAGGATTTATGGCAAAGAGATGAAACTTTATTAATGTTATATAAATTTTCCTACTATTATTATTATATCTTGAATCAATCAATTTACAAATTCTTAAATCCTAAGAAAATAAGGTTGTAAATATGATTATAATTGATAGTTTCTTTTTGCCATCAAATAAAGTTATAACTGTTTGCAAAAACATGTAATTACTTATAGAAAGATAACCGTCGTAGCCTCAACAATTAAAAGAAAAAACAAACATGATTCAACCGACTCGTGTCCACGCCGGCATACTTGCGAAGTGATAAAATCATATTTTTTTGCCCTGTCAGAGCCCATTTGAATACTGTGAGAAGCTAGCACGGTGGCTCGCTTCAAACGGCGATGACCGTTACATTTATATATACCCGCAACTGGTTACAGGGGAAGCTCACTATCACGGTTAAAAAAAGTAAAAACTCGCGAGAAAGGTCAGCAAATTGCCGAGATAGTTCGATGCAAACAATGTGAAGTGATGGGAAAGATGTTGAACCCTGAGTGGTCAAGTTACGGGGTACTCTATTTAGTAATAAGTAACTGGTTCTTGTGGCTTTTTATATAAATGACAGGCTGTCGACCGAGTTGATCGCTGATGTAGATTTTATATCGCTGTTCCGATCATCTTTTGACGTTGATCTTGATACGGCCGTAGGTGTCTAGATGATGAGCGTTAGGTACCTACTTTCTTTTCTTTAATGGAATTATATTCTAAAAGTGGTGTGAGGAATCTGATTAATACAGTGCTGATGTGGATGTAAATATATGTACCAAATCAAATATTTATTGATATAAGAAGCGTGGCTCTATATTTAAGTAATTTCAAAAACAATTTTGCTGTCACAGTTTAAGAAACACTTGGTTTAAATGTAATAAATTACCTCTGTCGCAAAGATGAGTTAGTACTACAATACATACATACTAATACACATTTTAATGCATCAAATGTTATATAGCTATTTTGTTAGACTATTATAAGTCGGTGTAAATGTACACTATACATTTCTTATTAAAAATTAATAAAATATTTAGTTTAGTTCGACTTACGAAAGGAACTAATTTTAAAATCTATTTATTTCTATTCAAAAGTAACCTGTACTAACGGTAACACCACTTAACAATGCCAAAATCGTATTTTTATTTATCTTTGTTACCATTTCTGTAAAGATATTTAAATTATGATTGTCCAGAAGGAGTAAGTGACGCCGTAAACATAACTTATTTCTGCTTTGGTCTCGCAATTTTTCGCGACTTGATAAGATTCCGAATGGTTTATTTTTCTGAGATATAACATTTTCATTGATATAGTTAATACAGGTCTAGGTATGACCTATCTACACTTATACGACAATTATTATTATCAACATATTTTAAACGATTGATTTCTAAACACTCAATAACTATTATGTATAATATAATAACATAAAGCTATAAAAATATTGTGGTTTAAAAATAACACTTATTTAGCATAGTGTTACCAGCACTAATAACAGAGAAGACCACGACACGATATTTTGTAAGAATTCATTATGCTGCCAGTTAAAATAAATATATGTAATATAAATTTTAACCCTTTCTTCCGAGAGACACCAATAAGCATTAACACAAATGTTTACTTGAAACACACTTGAAACAACAGGCAGCCGTCACTTTGTGCTGTCGTTCAATGTTTTATTGCGCGTAGTTCTGGCGAATGTCAGCATAATGCAGTTAGGTTAGGATCCCGGATAACTGAGGTCAAGATCCCAACTGACGGCGCTGTCAACCACGTTTGAAAATGGAAAATTTAAGACATTTACAAATGTTTTTTTTTTGATAAAGAATATAAATAAAATATGATTTTTAAAAAACGAAATACACAAAATGTGTAAGTTGTGCAAGTTCACGCATGCGCGTGCGTTGATGTCTTTTGTTTCAGTTCCACGAACTGTCTTATAGCTGCTACGAAAGCTATGGTTTTTAATCTAGGCTAAAAAAAACGTTTCGCTCATATTTTAAATCTATTTTTTTATAAAATATAAAAAAAAAAATTGACGTCATATTTTAAGATACTTAGCGATTATTTTGCCTATATATAATTCGAATCGGGTATTGAAGAAAGTAAATTTTGAACATAGACAACCAACCAACTTTATCAATGACTTTTAACTTTACTTCTTTTTTTTTACCGTTAAATGACATTACATATAGTACCGTCACTTTATTATAGAAAAGCGGGCCCTTCATTACGTACCTACTTACATCAATTTAAATTGTCAGTCACCGACAACTGACGGCACAAGTTTTTACAAAACTCACGAGAATTGCAATGTAATGACCGTACTGTTTATATATAGTACCGTAATCGTATGTTGTAGGTTTCAAAAATGTCAAGACATACTTCAATTTATTATAAATGCTCAATCATTATTAGGAATGCTTAGCAAACAGCTAGCAAAAAACTGTGGAATAAAAAACAAAACAAAAACGGTAGAAAAATGATAATTGAATAAAGAAAAAATAAAAGGAAGAAACTAATTTAACTAACGACGATAATTAATGGAATTACAAAAAAAACTAATTGATTTTGAATCGCGTAGTATTTGACATATGACAACAAGGTGAAAAAACTAAGCTAAGCCATTTATTTTAATAAGGCTTATTATGCCTACTTGTTATACTGAACCTTTTACATGAAAATATTCAACGTAATTGTTGTACAATTGAATTATTTATAATTTCTGTTATTATTTATTATCTATGTACTTATTTCACTCACTGTAGCTATTATAATATATTCCAAATTATACTTATTTTAACAAGATTGTTAAATAATATACTTGTTTATTTAAAAAACATTTTTATCATAAAGAACATTTTTTTTAAATATTTGTATGTATTTAGGTATTGTTAGGATGGCGGTCAGTATATCCTATAAACAACTACTTTTTCGATTGCTAGGAAATAATAAAAAAACGAAACTGTTTTACATGAATGAGTCACAGGATGAACTAAAATTTAGTTGCAATTAACATTTAATTTTATGCTATGTAAAATAAATGTGAAAGATTGTATGTTTGGATATTTGTTTGTCAGCTGGTTGGATTTGGAAGAAAATTTGAAGAAAGATATATTGTAACTATTAGGTTCAACTTTATAGTTAAATGTTAAATAAACAAAAAGAAAGATTTGAAACTGATTAGAGTATGATATTCATCAGAAAACAAGATTTTAACCGTAACACAGCTTGAGATCAAAGGAAGTGCACTAATATCTGTCATACAACTTGATTTATCAGAATATTACATAATAAAACATTATTTATTGCGTCATTATATATATCATCTCACTTTTAATATTATAGTTAACTTATACGATACATTCACGATTTATATTGCGATTCAAAACGGTACTTTCGTCGGTCATTAGAAGTTCTTTATTAATTATACGAGGCTGAAAGCTTAAACGATTATAAATGATGGTTACTGGAAAACATTATTTCTAAAGATATTCATAAGTTATTAAATAATAACAGCCTATAGCCTACTAGTTACTGTGCCTCTTATTCTCTAATCGATAATAGTTATTATACGTTATTTAAACGTTTAGTTCTGTAAGAAATAAAATTAACCTACAACAGTACTACGAAATATTGCAAATTAATATTCTTTAACGACCTTTTTATGGCTGGCTTATTAAAAAGGATATAATTTAAATGTATATTGCAATTATTTCTTATTTTTATAATAGTAATTCGTTAGTGGCTCTCAAAGCGTTAATACTCCAAACAGGAGTAACTTTTAATTTTATTTTTGTCGAAATCTTACTTGAATATTATTTGGTAAATTATCATTTAAAGTTTGACTTTGAATCTAACGTATATAAGCGATGATTTTAGATATATTAATTCATATAGTAGTAATTTCTAGAAAATAACCATTTTTACAAAAAAAACAACTACCTACATTCCTGTGTACTAAATTGCGGACTCAAAAAATGAATATGAAAGGATGAAATATTTATTTGTTTAGAAAAAAACGGAACCATGTGAACCAAAAGAAAAAAACTGTTAAAACCATCATTATGTAGGTACAATAACAGAGTAGAAAATAGAGGGAAAGAAGTGCAAGACGTTAATTAAAAACAGTGCAGTGGAATAAGGTATACGTACAATAAAATTTTAACAAAAAAAATCAAATAAATCTTATAATAGAGATGCGGTCCAATACCACAAAAGTAAATATCGCTAATGTCAAATAAACGGTATTTTTACTCCACTGAATAAACCAAAAAACCGTCTTAACAACCAGTTCAATTTTGTTTGGACAAAAGCTCATGCAAACATAGTTTTTTTTACTTTTTAACACCCAGAGAGAAAACTATTTTTGTGCATTTCTTCAGTAGTCTTAAGAACTATTTGATAGCGTTTGTATTATAAAAAGTTGTATTAAAAAAGTTATCGTGTTTCAATGCGAATTGAACATTATCTTCTTAAATAAATTTAAAAAAGTAACAAAAGGAAATTTCTTAATTTGAAAATGCAGCTTAGGTGAGACATATAAATATCTTTATAAAATGATTTTGTATCGATATGTTTTTCCGGTTATTATGTTACTGCTGAATGAATGAATGAATATTATAATTTATGTTTCTTATTTTGGAAGGATTGCCGTAAAAAAGGATTTACAGCTGTTTCTTAGAAGGCTACCAAAAACAATAAAAAAATTAAGGTCTTTAAAATTAAAAAGAAAAAAATTGCCAAAAATTTTGCAAATATTCAACTTTTACGATCATTACATAATTATTTAATAGTAGCTCTAAAATATATCTACCAAAACTAATAAAACTAACATCTCTATTATAAACAAGTAAACAAAGTGCACTGTCCACAGCGTACTCACCGGTGGCGCGTCGAAGCTGGAGAGTTGGAGTGCGCGGGCGCAGTGTGCGCACGCGAGGAGCAATGACTCGGACGCTCGCACTTGACCTTGTACTCGCGCAAGTAGACGCGAAACGAACACCCAGCCGAGCAACCAACACAATTTATACTCGCTTTGCAAGGTATACACATGGCCAGGGTAAACGGCCAACTTGTCCAAATTGGCTGAAAGGTAGACGACTTAAAATGTACCTAGCTTATCAATGGAAAAGGTCAAACGCCGATCAAGACTTGGGTTTCAGTTTAGTAGTATAACATGGCTGCTAATTTGTTGCTTGATGAATATGGCTGCCTAAGAGCGGTGCAACACGGGCGTTGCCGGTGCGTTGCGTCGTTGCAACGCAGTGATTGCAACGGACAGAGTGCCACACGAGCGCTGCGATGTCGCAACGCAACAGTCTACAATTTTCTAAAACATACTTGCGCGTTCAGTTGCCACACGCTGTTTTAACGCACGTGTGGTTTAGGTTAAAATTTATATTATGTAAAACTACGGAGCTTTAACGCTCAGTCGTCGCAGCGACAGTGCAACGCAACGGCAACGCTCAAGTAGCACCGCTCCTAATATAAAGTCGCTTAATTTAAGCAAAATTGAATTTGATATAAGTCTCCGACAAGTTCATATGAGCTTTGTAGACATTGCCAAATAAATCATTAGCAAATAAATGAAAAAAAAAGATGATAAATATTTTCAAATCCAACTTCAAGGACGCTAACTCTTAAAAACTAACGACCGGTTTCAATTACCCATCTACCGGTGATAACTAATTATTTACCGCAGTAAGATGTAGGTCTATTTGTAAAACGAAACGTTCAATTCTGTAACGGCCGAAACCAATGTTCTACTATAGTTAAAACCTTGGTAATTGGAAACTGCTAGTTTTGTTTTTTTGTGACGTGTTTCTTTCAGTTCCATATCAACAGCTATCTACCATAGTTTATTGAGACGCAAAAACATGGATAGTAGTTACCATAGTTACAAAAATAACAAGGCGTCAAAGGTTAGTAGAATATTGGTTTCGGCCTTATAACAATAATACGTTATCAGATTCTTCAATAACCCATCTAAAGGTGTTACTTACCGCAGTAAGCTGAATCCGAAATTGTTTCGTTAATAAAGCTGTTGATATAAAAATGACAGTAGAGGAATCAAAGAACGTCACACAAATACAACAAACCCTTCCTGCTACCGAAGTGTTATAATATTGAAACTAGTCATAAATCTACAACTAACTGCAACCGTAGTAGATACTTGCAAATTAGCATGAAGCCCAAGATTAATGGTAGTCAATTAATTACCAGAGTCATCCTTATAGGGAATCTAAAGCAGAGATTGATAAGAACTTTTGCATAATGAAGCTTGACAATTATAGCATGTAGAAACGCCTCTTCCCTGCTTCCACTTAAATCCTGTTTCAATTAACACACAAAATTATAGGCTACTACATGTTCTTAAAGATTTATGTAAGTTCCCCCGAATGAGCGCTTGATCTGCTATTCTTACTATAAATATTAAATATATTACTAAATAAAATTAAATCAATACATCAAACTATGTTTCTGAACGCATACGCTTTATAAAGCTAATAAAATAAAAGCGGTAATCTTGCCAGCTGTGTGTATCAGAAGCTTCAGGAACTATCCAGTTTAACTTGACCCTCTGTGCCTCCCGCGCGCCATGCAATAAAACCTAAAAAAGCTCCCACTTAGATATCTCACTTAACTGGTTGTGTCTTCGATCACACATTATATGCGATTTATTACGTTTTTACAAAGAATGCTTTTTCTTTTAAACAGCTCCTGTGAACCTAAAGTGCCTACAATAAATACCTTAAGACAAAAACATTACGTTTTAATGCAACGCATAAGAATAAAATATTTACATTGTATTTAAAACATTTCTATTGCATTACGACTCTGGGACAAAATTTAATTTCCTATGCTACATTTACGCATATAATTAAATTAAGCATAAAATCTACTTTACTGTTTTATTTACATCTAAGTATAGATAATTCCTCGTGTAGTAAATAATTTAATAACCCTGAAACCACCGAGTAATTAGTTAAGTTTCATGTTTCTTTACCACGACTAATGGGAAATAATATTCAAAGAATTAATAATGGCGGTAAACTTTAGAGAGTCAGTAGGTCAGTAGTGACATGGGGTCGGAATTATTTTATCAAAGTATCCTAAAAAATATAACTATAGATCCTAAAGAGAATGATTGTGTTGCAGCCTTAATTTATATAATTTTAAAACTAGTTATGGTTCGACCGTTACTTATCGGTGATTTCGTATTGCCCATAATTTATGATATTTTATTTGATGAGGTAATATTCGATTTTAAAAAAAGTCGGACAGAGAAAGTCCTTAGATCGACTAGCTTAAACAATGATTAAATATCCAAGTGTTATTCTTTAATAAGATCATTACTTAGAATACCTAATTAGGTGTCTATTTAAGAAAGATATCCAAATCTGCTGAAGATTTCTAAATTTGCGTCGGAGTCGGCGTCCATTCAACGACCACTAAACTTTTCATTTGGGTTTGCAGTCTTGACCTAAACTTAAGCTATTAATGCTTGTTAATGCTTGTTCTGAAGAGAATTGTTTATTAACTTTGCCGATTAGTTTTAAGTTTAGAACGCTTCATACAGTGGTGTTTAAACTAATCTTGTTAAGGAAAGGTTACCAGATGGAAATAACATTTTATTTTCAATTTAAACGTCGAGAATCGGCACAACATTCTTAGTCGTGGACTTATTACCTACATGTGTTCTTGCAATCTTCTTTTTATTACTTGTTTATTAATAATTAATAATTATAAAAGTTTATCGAGAAACCGTTTACCTACCTACAGTTAATTTTATTCAAAGAAATGAAACGCTAATACTAGAAATTGTATATGATGCTCTATAGATATAGGTACTATGTACCAAGAAAATAAATTTAGAAAAAGAAAATGTTAAACCGAAAGTGGGTAATTTATGTAATAGACAGAATAAGTAATAATATATAGGTATACACTGTTATGAACATGTATATACATACGGACATACGATGATCCTAAGATAAAGCACAAACAATGCAAAGGCTGGATTAGTGTGTCACTTTCTCTAAGTGTGGAGAAGGCATTAGATGCGGTGTCCAAAGTAACTGAAATACAATATTTTACTGCAATCGTTAAGCAACATGTTTATAATTTCAAACAATTATAACAGGTTGCTCTGGAAATCTACAACGAGGACACGGACATGAACAGCAGTTGACGTATGACTGATGATGATGATGGTGACGGAGTTACAGTGAAATACCAAATTAATTACCAATGAAAAAAGTTTTTTTTTTTAAATTTAATGTATATGTAGGCCTATTGTCCTTTATCTCAATTTGGCGAAAGGTTTTCTACTATAATATTATAAATGCGAAAGTAACTCTGTCTGTCTGTCTGTCTGTTACGCTTTCACGCCTAAACCACTGAACCGAATTTGATGAAATTTGGTATGAAGAAGGAACTGAACTTGGGAAAGGACATAGGGTACTTTTTACCGCGGGAAAACTTCTAATTTCCACGGTAAATCGACTTCCAAGCGAACAGAGTCGCGGGCGGCCACTATGATAGATAAAGGTGTAGGTATAGAACATTACCATAACAAAAGTCTAGACGGCCGAGCCACCTGCCGAGACTAATGACTTGGTTGAACAAATGCTTTTATATACGACTCTCTAAACTGTGGTCACCTATTTAGTGGCTTTTATAGCTGAACTTGAATAACTACAGTGAAAATTATTATTTGTAATAATTACAGGGAGGAAAAGTTACAAGGTTAATAACGCTTGTTACCAGTCTGTAACTTTAATAAAAAGCTGTACCGTTTTGTAACTATAACTTTGAAGCCTGTTATGCTGTTGGTCCTAGGCAAAAGTTTCCACTGGGAAGTACTTTGTACTCGGGGAGTGAAGAGCTTGTTGACTTGGAAAATAATGATAGTGGGGTACCGTCATCACCTCACTGTACAGGAAATACGTCAGAGGCCTTAAACTATGGTTCATAGAACTCTGTCGACTGTCTGATACTGTTAATGTGAACCTGTAAATGTCCCTTAAAGGAAAAGGAATCATGTACTTATTTGTATATTAATTATATCTCTGCCACTTACCACAAGCTCGTAAATTCCACCACAGTTCCTGGCAGTTGTAAACAAGCCTTGTTAAGTTATACAAGAAAAGTGTATGACACGAAAAACATAAACAAGGCTGTTTAGGTCTCGCTTTAAGCCCTTCCGGTAAGGGGGCCCTGTATGAATTATGGAATGTGTCTAAAACAACTAAAATTAGATATTTCATATTACTCATTGATTAGGGAGATCAATTAATTAATTGCCTCATCCGTAAAAAAGAAAATTTAAATTCCCTACATACCTAAGTAATTTTATATGTTCTTACCTACATTAAATTCAATTAACCTACTGTGCAGGATTTAGCTGTTCGTCAACAAGCACTAAACCTAGTAACGCTCTACCTTTTTACGCAATAGATAAGCTCAAAACTGGATTTACGGTTACAGAGCAAAAAAAGTGCGAATATAACATTTTTAAACCGGGTGGATCACCTAAACTATTTACCTACTTAGCTATGCGATAGTTTATATTTATACTAAGTATGGTAGATAGGGTACGTTATTTATTGTGTACTCACCATTGGTTGCTAGTTGACAGACGTTATATCTACTAATAGGTAACCTGTTAAAAACTCGAATTTCATTTACCCGAATCTTAAAACCCCGAAAACATTTGGTAGAACTTTTAAAAGACATATTTACTGAATGACATTTTTTTGAAATTCCTTTTTTGTTTCCCAGATGAACTAAAACCAAATTTTCAAAAAATATTTTTTTGTTACCCATATTCTCATAATCCAAATAATAGCTATGCCAGATTCTCAGAATACTTTTTTTTGTTTACCTTCGTACCATTTTCCAAATAAACGAATACCAAATTTTCATAATATTTATATTTAGTTCCAATACAATCATATTCCTGATAAACTATTGCCAGATTTTCATAATCTTTTTATTTGGTTCCCACACAATCGTGTTTCAGCTTAACTATTGCAATGGGAGCCGCTCCTTTTGCATTACGTCGATTGTCCTAAAATCGTTCGTCATACATAAATTGTCATACGGCGGAAACCAATATTCTACTATAGTTAAAACATTGGTAATTGGAAACTGCTAGTTTTGTTTTTTGTGACGTGTTTCTGTCATTTCCATATCAACAGCCATCTACCATAGTTTATTGAGACGCAAAAACATGGATAATGGTTACCATAGTTACACAAATAACAAGGCGTCAAAGGTTAGAAGAATATTGGTCTTGGCCAATGATCATCAAAAAGCATAACACTCATGTCGCAAAATTTATCCTTTGCATAACTTTTAAATGGCAAAACAGTCTATAGGCATATTATTCTTTAGCATAATGTATAAAATTCCTAAATTCAATTGGCATAACATCCTCATCATCAGTCCTAAAATGCTTTATCTTGATTTGGTTTGTCATAACTATTTATAGGAAAAGCTAATTTTATTTGGCATGTTTTAGGTCGACCAAATTATTAAAGTTATAATTTACAATTTTGGGTATGCGCTGTTTGTTCATATATTAAAATAATAGCGAGGAGGAGTGTGAGGTTGAATGGTGACCACACCGGCAGCGGTCGGCGAAGCGCCAAAACCGAAGTTCTTTTCTAAAAGTAGAGAGCCATTTAAAATAATACTAGGATTTAGTTGTTCTAGATATCGTTTATTTGAATTTAAAGAATCTTGATTTTAAAAATCTAGATATTGTTTGTCTGGATATCAATTAACTGGATTTCAAAATTTGTATTTTAAAAATCTGGCTTTTGTGCATATGGATATCGGTTATCTAGATTTCGCGCATTTAGATTTCGTGTGTCTGGAACTCATTCGTCTGGATTTTAAAACGTTGTGCAAATGAATAAATGGGCAAATGAAATTCGGAGTTGCGATTATATGGCAAACAAAACTTCGAAATTCTAAAAAACGGGATTATGAAAAAATGTCCAAACGTTTTCTGGATTATGAAATTCGGAATATTAAAATTACCTACTAATACCCTACCCTACCCTACCCTATTAATACTATCCTGTATACCGCGACCCTCGATAAAAAAATAAAAACAACAAAAAATAAAATAAATAAAAACACAGTTTATCTCTTTTCTGCACAGTTAGGTGATTTTATCGCTCTCTCTATGCTTTAGTTATTTCTCTTAGATTAAAAAGTATTAAACATTATTATTAAACTCTTTTATAATTGCATGCTTTAGTTACATGTTACTTAAGTAACTTGGAGAGCAGCCGTGCTATTTAGCTCAAATTCTCTTCTTTTGTCCAATCCTGCTGTTTATGCGCGATGACGATTGAATAACAAACATACTTTATTCTCATTTATAATATTAGTGATAGTGGCCACCCATATTGTCAGGCTTTATTTTTTAAATAGTTTTTGATCGTAAAATATACAGTTATGAAAAATAATGAACGCAACCCTAAACTGCCAATGACATGTCAATGTCAGGTTTAGCGTTTGTTTTGTTTACTAAAAACTCAGAAATAGGTTAAGTTACCTGTACCACTGTTTGTTTTATTTTAATTTTTTGCTTAATGTACGGTTTTAATTTAGTTTCAAAAAAATAAACAGTTCCTAAGAGCAGGTTTGGTGTTTTTTGTACTTAGAAAGTAAATATTAATAGAGAATTCAGATTGGGTTCATTTGTATTTGTTCTTTGTTGTTTGATAACATTCTTGAGGGTTTTTAGGTGCTTAAATTCATCAAGGTACTTATTTCTTTGTTTCCTCTCGTAGAATAATAACTGAACACTGGTGTATCCATACAAACATGTCGAGTAAACCAAACTCTAAGCGGACTATTTATGTTGGCGGTCTGGCTGAGGAAGTTGATGAGAAAGTTTTAAATGCTGCATTTGTGCCATTTGGTGATCTCGTAGATGTCCAGATACCGCTTGATTACGAGACAGAGAAACACAGAGGGTTTGCGTTCATCGAATTTGAGAACGCTGAGGATGCTGCCGCCGCAATTGATAATATGGTACTTCATTTAAACTATAAATCAGGAGCTTTTCCCTGATAGTCGTGTTATAATTTTTCTGTATATTTTACCAAATTACTTATACTTATAAATAAAACATTTCAGAATGACTCAGAACTATTTGGTCGTACAATCAGAGTGAATATCGCAGCCCCACAGCGTATCAAGGAAGGCTCGACTCGTCCAGTGTGGTCAGACGACAGCTGGCTTCAGAAACATGCTGGAGAGACACTACCTACTAAAGAAAAAGAGGCTGAAGACAATGGAGAGGAAAAAACTAAGAGTGATAGCACCACTACTGTAAGTCATTAACATTTTTTTTGATATATCAGTGACCTTAGTCCATATTTATATCAGCCCATTTTAAATAAAGTTGTAAGAATTTAATCTAATTTTTCAACCAAAAGGCAATTCCAGCGAAACCAGCAGAAAAACGAAACCCACAAGTTTACTTTGACATCAGTGTGGGCAAACAAGAGATTGGACGGGTGATCATGATGCTCCGGTCTGACATTGTGCCGAAGACTGCAGAGAACTTCAGGGCACTGTGCACTCACGAAAAGGGTTTCGGATACCAGGGAAGCAGTTTCCACAGGATCATACCAGATTTTGTATCCTTTTTTAAAGTTGTTTTAGTCTTGCCACATCATAGTATAAAACAAAGTCGCTTTGTCTGTCCCTATGTCCCTATGTATGCTTAAATTTTTAAAACTAGGCAACAGATTTTAATGTGATTCTTTTTACTAGAGTGATTGAAGAGGAAGGTTTATATGTATAATAGCATAGTATAGGGAAAGTGGTATTACTCCGAATTTAACGCGTGCGAATCCGTGGGCATAAGCTAGTTTTTTTATAAAACCTTATATTTCGCCCTATGTTTACTGTTAGTATATTATTCATCATCATCTTAATGGTTTTATAGACTGTGCATGCTTCTGAATTATCCTTAACTTAATAACTAAACAGATGTGTCAAGGTGGTGACTTTACCAACAACAATGGTACTGGAGGCAAGTCTATATATGGTCGTAAGTTTGAGGACGAAAACTTTACACTGAGGCATACTGGCCCCGGCATGCTGAGCATGGCTAACTCAGGACCCAATACTAATGGCTCACAGTTCTTCTTGTGTACAGCAAAGTAAGTTATAGACACTAAGATCATACAAGTTCCTTGAGAATAATAAAATGTTAACATTGTAATTTTTAAGAACCATTTAAATAAATAAATTATGTTTTTTAATTTCATTGCATTTTTGTTTTTCAGAACCGAATGGTTAGATGGAAAACACGTCGTATTCGGCCACGTAATATCTGGCTTAGATGTTTTAAAAAAAATGGAGAAATATGGAAGCAAAAGTGGCACGGTTTCGTCAAAAGTAGTAATAAGCAATTGTGGTGAATTACAATAAAATATTTTTAATAAGTTATATGGTTTTCATCTTTCCGAACAATTTCCATCTATTACCAAATGAACAGTGGACGTGCTATGGCAGTTAATGATGATGAAACTTTAAAAAACTGTGCTTGAATTTTACCTCAGATAATGGGGTACCTAAACCATCACAGATCAACACTAGAACCTTTACCGCACAAGTACTAGCAGTTAGAGATAAACAAGATCATTGTTACGAGTACAGGTGAACTTAACAGCAGTCTATCTAAAGACAATCTTATTTTTAACTTATGCAATAGTCAAGTTGCCTTTAAACAGCCGCCGTTTGTAGGTACTAATGTAACGTGAGTATCTACCCAACATTAATGTGTTGCAATGTATCTTAAATAGAGAACAAACTAAACGCACATGGGCACTTGATTAATTAAGACGTCCAGATAACTATGCAGTCAGGCACATTCCCTGCAAACTAAGTAGGTACCTTTGTCTTCAGTGAGGGCTCCTCACTCTTTAGCTGGCACTGTTGTTAGGTTTGTTTTGTTGTTATCTGCGCTTAACTCGGTGTGGCCGATGAATTTAAAGTTTTCTAGCTTTTACCCGCGCAGCTTCGCACGCGTTAAATTCTGAGTAAAACGCCTTTCTCTGTACTATGTAATACTTACATGTTAACTTTCCTCTTGAATAACTTTATCTATTAAAAGAAACCGCATCAAAATCCGTTGCGGAGTTTGATAAAGATTTAGCATACGTAGGGACAGAGAAAGCGACTTTGTTTTACTATATAGTGAAGATAAAAAAATGTACCTTAATTACTTGACTAAGTATTTCATATAATTATCACATAAACATGCGAAATGTATTGAAAAAATGATTCAAATAAAAGAAAAATTTTGCTGATAATCCAAAAATTAAAACATAGTTTATTATTTTCCAACAATTTTAATGTAGGTAATTAATACATTAATTTCATCTTTTGTACATTAATCTAAGTACCAAACACTTTGAATAGTATTTACCCTAGAAGCAACTTTTTTACAATGATAATAAAAATAATATTACTTGCGGAACAGAACAACTATTACGAAAAGCTTCTGATCAAATATTGCAAACAAAATTGTAATAAAAAATAATGTTCTGGATTGAAACAGTTGCATATTTTTGCCAAAAATAAATTAGGTATTGAATCACAGATCATGCTACTTACAATTACCGACATCAAGAAAACTAACTTTAACACTGTAAAAACAACTTTGAAACTTAGAAGAAAACTTTATTGACACTCCAAATTTTACTTACCTTACAAAATAAAAAATTGACCAATAAAATTAAGAAATGATAGCTAAGTTAGTTATAATTAAAAATAATATCAATAATGTGTATATACATATTTACATCTTAAATTTTAAGGCATTTTAGCATATTCCTTTTGAAATCCATGAAACATTAAAATAGATATCTTTTAGATAGTTATATAAAAAAACTAGTTGCACACTATAATTTTATTAAGATTGTTACCTAATTATTAGGACAAGGGAAACAACAACAATGAACAATGTGCTGAAATAACACTTTTTACGGCCAATGTTGTGGCACCAGCTAAAGGGTAGATGAGAATGGACTAACTTCACAAAACTCTAATTGGATGACAAGGACTCTCACAATGAGACCTGTATATTGATATTTGTAGCTGTCATAGCGTCTACCACAATTGAATCAGCCACATAGTTCAAAAACGATGAGTATCGCCAGCCATTCTACTGAACACAGCTCAAAACCATACAGTATGAAGCGAGATATTAGTAAGAATATGTACATTACTATGTTGTTTTTAGTATCATGTGTCTGAGTGTTTTCTTGTGTGTTGCTCACTTCACACTGTTGGTAATGGTTAAGTGACAGCTAGCCAGACGCAGGCTCTACAGGTTTGTCAGCAGTGAGTCCTTGTTTCTGACACCATTCTACAAAATCATCAATTAGGACAGGCCAAGCACCTTCCGAGTCATAATTACTCATACCATCATCTATTTGTGTAGCAAAGTCTAGTAGCAGATTCCATGTATCCTTTGGTATAGATCTTTTGTGGTGCTCCTGTAAGTAGGAAATAATAATTAAATAAATAATAAGTTATACATATAGCTTGCTGCATTGAAAATACACTCACCGTAAGGAACTTGCACCATGCATCTAGGAACTTAAACCTTCCTCGCATCACAATATTCCAATATGCAACAGCCATGTCAAGTTCCAAACCTTTTTGACCTGGGTTTTTAGCATAGTTAAATGTAAAATGATAGAAATCCTTAAACTTCATAGGATCTTTGATTTCCATTTCTAATGTAGGCAGCTTTCCTTTTAATTTGTCTATGCTGTCAACTCCTAGTTCAATAAGTCCCATTACGAATTCGTCTTTTGTGAATTCACATTGCACTGCAGCTTTGCACTTCCACGCTATTATAAGAACTAAAATTGATTCTGGACTAAGATTGAGATCTTCTAGAAACTTCATAACACCATCTACTGTGATTTTGTCATTTTCTTGTTGGTCCCTATATTTGGCGAACAGCTGTTCTAATTTTTTCCTGTCTACAGCTGACTTTGCTGAGTCCTTGTAATAAGCATCAGGGTTCTGGAAATAGTTGTCACTTGCCAAGTCCAGCTTCCAGTCGTTTTGGGCCAAACAATAAATTGCTGTGTTCTCGCTAGTTTGCGTAAAGGCCACAAACTTTTTGACCTTATCCCTCTGTGATGATTTTAATTTATTCTGCAAGAAAAATTCAAAATACGTCATAACCTCCTGAAGTGTTTGTACGATGCACACAATGAATTCCAATAGGATTCTAGGTGTTTTTGTGACGGGAATTTCATGATTGTTATATTTATTAACATGGGATCTATTTTACATACCATTTTTGATAACTTTAGGGAATTTCTAATAATGACTTTCACTGAAACTTCGACATCGGATTGTAGAGAAATAACAAATACAGATAAAAAAAATGGCCTATTATCAATCAGTATATTCAATCATATATTTAAACGAATGATTATAATTCTAGTTTCTTTAAAGCAAGATTTTAATGCTGCTGTTAACGATTATCTTATTGATGCTTTTTTTCTTATGTTTAATATTTACTTATTTTAATAATTAACTGTTTGAAAGTAGTTATAAATAGTACAACATATTTGAACGTAATGAACATCAAATTTACAGCTGACTGACTGTCAAAATAAATTGTCAAAGTCACGTTTGTGTGAGTAATTTGATTTGAGTAAATAAATTACACTCAGGTTTTTTTTTTGGTATTTTTTTTGTCAAAGATAATAAATTCTAATACCTTTTCATTAATTATATTTGTATTCCTGTAAATGTACGCAGTCCTTAACAAACTTGTATTTAAAGCGCATTTATAAATATATTTGTATCTCATATAACTGCTGCTTGACAGAATGCGGTACAGACTCTTGACAAATGCTGCAAGTTTTTTTAGAATCGAAGTCCGCCGTTTTTCGGCCACCCAAGACAAAGCCCCAAGAGTTCGGTTTGCTCCCAGCCCCACTGGCTATTTGCATTTAGGGGGTTTGCGAACAGCTCTATATAACTATTTATTTGCAAAATCAAGAGGTGGTGTGTTCATATTGCGGATTGAAGATACAGATCAAACGAGGAAAGTAGAAGGTTCTGTTAATGCTTTGGTGAATGATCTAGATTGGTCTGGCATAGAGTGCCATGAAGGTCCAATTACTGGTGGTGCCTTTGGACCATACATTCAATCTCACAGGCTTCAAATTTATAAGTGAGTTTATTTTTATAATTGGATGTTAAGTTGATTGTACAAGAATAAACATAGTCCTCTTATCATTTATTATTAATCTTTTTTTTTCAGATACCACATACAAACTTTACTGGACAATGGCTCAGCATATAAATGCTTTTGTACAGAAAGGCGATTAAATTTAATCCGCAGAGATGCTCTCAAGTCTCAAACAGTCCCTAAATATGACAACAGATGCCGTAACCTCAGTCACCAAGAAATTGATGAAAAAATTAAAAATGGAAATGCTTACTGTGTTCGATTCAAGGTATTAACTAGGTAATAGCCTATTATATAATATAATAATAGCCTAATATATACATAATAGGCTTAACAAACTATTATTAATAAGTAACTCTTTTTTGGCTACCAATATTATAAGTAGGTACCTACTTCGTATGAATTTAAATACTTTTCAGTTATCATCGGATTGCCAATCATTTGAAGACCTAATATTTGGTGGCATTGCTTATGATGTGTCTTTAAATGAGGGGGATCCCGTCCTTATGAAGTCTGATGGTTTTCCCACATACCACTTTGCTAACGTAGTTGATGATCACCTGATGGAAGTTACCCACGTACTAAGAGGTGTTGAGTGGCAGATCTCAACAACTAAACATTTGCTGTTATATAGGTACCAAAATAGAAAACTAGTTTCAATAAAATGAGAAAGTGGTTTAACAAGACGTATGCCAACAAAATTCAAAGAAACATAAAAAAATTGGTTAGGTAAAAGTTTAGATGCTTTACTTGACCTCTCCTTCCTATCATTATCCTATAGCTAACAATAATACCCTGTATCATGATAAAATTTTAAAAGCCTAAATACAGTTTTTTTACATAATGCAATAAAGAGTGGCTTTACATAATTGGACACTAGAAAAAATTCAATGAAGATTAAAGTAAATATGTATCTTAACTACTAAACACTATTACAGAGCATTTGGTTGGACGCCGCCCAAATTTGGACACCTGCCATTGATAGTAAATCCAGATGGTACCAAACTTAGCAAACGCCAAAGTGATGTTAAAGTTGAGGACTACAGACAGAAAGGTAAGCACTAGCTTATTGCAAAAATGTTTTAAGCGTATTTGAAAGTTTTTGAAAGAAGTAAACCCTACTAATAAGATATTGTTTTTTTTTTATAATAAATCTCCAGACTAACACACCAATTATGTGGCCCCATGGTAAGCGCATTAAGCGCTTGTGTTACAGGTACCACACAATGGACTAGGGGAGAACCTAGTTACACCCAGACACGAGCCAATGTCGAAAAACCATTTTTACGAAATGGAGAATGTTACTAGGTATGCCAAATCGCTTGAAATTTGTCTCAGTAAAGCCTGTATGCATACAAATACACTAGTTTTTGTTGTAATCAAAAATACCCAGTAGTTTTGATTTTATAGGCATTCAAAGTTTCGAAAAATATCGAGTCCCGCTAACAGTCACGTGACCGCTTGTGACGTCTTACCACAACGCGCCAGCGGTGGCGCATATAGCTGGCGCGGTATTTTATTTTATTTTTTTATTTATTTAACATTTAATGTATATTTTTTTTGTGTTTTCGGTCGCTTATTAGTAAATATAAATATTATTCTATTAATAAATTGGGTATAGGTTTCGAAAAAAGGTAATCGTGTAATCTATCTAAAATAGATGAATTAATGGCTGCGCATTATTTATCAAGAAATAGTGATTTAGTTGCCACCGAAATGTTTGATATGTTCTAAACTGTTTTATCAAAACAAAATAACCAATATAATAAAAATACTAATGGAAGAATGCAAGTCCAATAGTAGAAGTATGTACCTACCTACCTATCATTATTTTTTTTACGTTAAAGACAACAAATCATGTATCATAGTTTTGTAGCTATAGGTAGGTACGTCCTTCTAATATTATAAATGTGAAAGTTTGTGAGTGAGGATGTATGAATGTTTGTTACTCTTACACGTAAAAACTACTGCCCCCCAAGTCAAGTGGCAAGTGATATTTGCGATAGCGAGTGAATAGAAAAAATATGTATGAAACTGTCAATTTGCAAGCTTGTCAAAAATTTATTCTATTCACTTGCTATCGCAAATATCACTTGCCACTTGACTTGGGGGGCTGGACGGATTTGGATGAAACTTTGCAGTAGGTTACACATCAGAATGACACATAGGGTACTTTTTACCGCGGGAAAACTTCTCATTCCCACGGAAACCGACTTCTACGCGAACGGAGTCGCGGGCGGCCACTAGTATGTATACAAAGATACCGCTCTTCTAAGTAAATTTAAATACATGCATTGATTTAGTACTAACTAGCTTTAGTTAGCAGCTTCGCCCGCGTTTCCCTCGGGAACTGTACATTTTCCCAGGATTAAAAGAAGCCTATGGATTATTTCAGTCTTCGTCCAGATCCGTTCAGTACTTTTTGTGTGAAAGATAACAAACACAATCTTCCGCGTTTATTATATTACTAGGAAGTAGGGTACCTATACGATCTAGATGTAGGTAGTTGAACGTTACAGATGCACTTTACCTTTACTATTTTATTTAAGTAATTTAATTTATTTTTTATTGCAAATGTAGATGATATGAACTCAACCTCTTTTATTTATTTGTATTTTTACTAACAAATTGTTTAATGGTATTGGTTATGTTCAAGTTAAAAGATTTGGTGATGTATGTATGTATCCTTTGGAACTGTAAAAAACAACTTTTCCGGCGAATTGATAGTTGTATTTTTACATTTAGGCACAACACATGATTTCCTAGTAGTTGGATTAGACATTTTTAAAAGTATTTAGGTTTAATTTAGACGACAAGTGCGCGCGGCCGCGAGCGTACTGAGTGAGCCAGACCGAGCCAGTTGTGGTGTGACGTCACACCGCCACCGGCAGCCCGCGTCGTGCGGTAGCAACTTATTTTACTTATAAATCGGAAACTAATTGACGCATCGAAATAATTCTTTCACCAGTATTTTTTATTTTTGACAGAGAATACGAAGAGATAATAATCAAAAATTGTTAACATTCTCCATTGGCCCGACCCGGGGATCGAAACCAGAACCATCCGCTTTACAGTCCAGTATAGTTAACGCTGCGCCACAGAGGTCGTCGACACTAAACACTTAAAAGTACAATAACCTTATCCTTACTTTCCCTACTTTCCCTACTAATATTATAAATGCGAAAGTAACTCTGTCTGTCTGTCGGTCTGTCTGTCTGTCTGTCTGTCTGTCTGTTACGCTTTCACGCCTAAACCACTGAACCGATTTTGATGAAATTTGGTATGAAGAAAGAACTGAACTTGGGAAAGGACATAGGGTACTTTTTACCGCGGGAAAACTTCTAATTCCCACGGTAAACCGACTTCCACGCGAATGGAGTCGCGGGCGGCCACTAGTATATTATAAATGTGTATTTCTGTTTGTATGATCCACTTTGTTGATGAACAAATGAATCAATTTTAATTAATTTTGGAAGATTCATAGTTCAATAGTTAACCCCTGTGGTGTAGCCGTTCATTTCCGCACTGTATAACGGTTGATCCCAGGTTCGATCCCCAGGTCAGGCCAATTTTGTTGAATTGGTTTTTCGACATTGGCTGTAACTAAGTTCTCCCTAGTCCATTGTGTGGTACCTATAACATAAACGCTTACTGCGCTTACTTTAGGGGTACATAATTGGTGTGTTATTCTGGATATTTATTTATTTATTATTTACGTAAAGCTTGGGATTAAAATAGGCCACTTCTTACCGCCGAAATAAATCTCATACCCATGGGAAAATCAGAATCGCAGACGAAGACGCGGGTACCTACTATTATTGTCAACGTAGTAACTTATTTATTATAAACGTAGTAACTAATTAATTATATACCTTCCTATGCAAGTAAGTACAGATAGATATATAAACATTGGTTGTAGGGTTGTACCCCCTGGCGCTGGTGAACTACATCTCGATGTCCGGCGGCGGGTTCCCGCACGAGCCCGGCGCCGGCGTTCAGCTGCGGGACTTGGACGAACTGGCGCAACAGGTTACCACACTATATGTATTAGAAGATTAATCTAGCATCTATAGTCTATACTAGTAGATTACAATCTAGTAGACACTGTTTGTTAGTTTATAAAACGAGTGTTTTCTAAAATTAACGTAACTTACGTTAAAAATGACAGACTTGCTCATAAGGGATCTTACCTACCTATCTCATACCCCTGTTAAGAATAAAGCGCTATGGAATATCTCTGCATATCTAATTCTCAAACTTATGTCAGTTTTTACCTATAAGAACTCATTTTTATTAGGTTTAATTTTCTCTACATCATGGCACACTTATTCTCAATTTCTTTTCTAGTTTGACATAAAACTTGTGTCATCGCACCCTAGTCGCCTGAACCCCGACCTCCTAGAAGAATGCAATCGTTTAGAACTAAAACGCAGACTCAAAGATGAACGACTATCAGCTGAGTTAGTCAGTACTTTACGAGAGCTGATAAAAAACAAATATGCTAACCACAAACTTAATATTAGTTCTGAGCATGTAAAAAGTATTCTTGAATGGGCTGTATCAAGAATATCGCGTTTAGAAGATTTGGTATCAGAAAAGATGGCGTTTCTCTGGATTCTACCGTCAAATACTTCAAAAATTGATAAAGAACTGTTAGAAGATTTAATAGGTAGTTTGCAGGATGTTCAATTTGAGCAAAGTTCATTGAAGGTGTACTTGCGGGAGTTTGGTGAGAGGCACAATGTGAAGTTTCCAAAGTTGATGAAGATGCTTCGTGCCGTGCTGAGTGGCCTGGACGAGGGGCCTAGTGTTGCGGAAATGATGAACGTGTTGGGGAAGGAAGAGAGTTTGGAGAGAATAAAAGCTAATTTACGATAAACTTTGCGAATTTTATTTCATCTTACCTAACTTCCCCATCCTAGTTTTTTTTATTAACACTTAAAGTACCGAGCATAAAAGAATCGCCCTTTTTTAAAGATATTGTATTAGTTTTTTATTAATTTAATAAAAATGTTTATTCTTTACGTTTTTTTCGACCCAGCCGACATTGAATTTTTGATAATCCAAGAAAAAATTTTCAAAATGTAGGTCCTGAAACTAGGTAAAAATCTAATTATTGCATTCCATAGTTCATTTGGACTAATCACATCTTAAAATCTATTTGCACATTACCTACATTCCTGTCCTCTCAGACACAATTATTTACCTGCCATGATATACCTATCATGATTTTTAGCAGAGTGTAACTTGCTGAAAATACTCTCTCTGGGAGTTTGTATGAGGCACAGTGAGAAAAGTATTGGCAATTTTTAATTAGTTTAGTACCTACTCTCAATCATAATGACTGGCCTACACCACTTATTACACAATACTCAAAAAAGTATGCAGCATGGCAATTTGCTGGTGCACTATCATCTGCTAGAAGTCATAAGGTAACTTAGCTGTTTCATCATTAATTTCAGGAATAAGTATTTACCTATAAATATTTTTTGATAGGGTTATGAAACTTTTTTTGTGATTTATTGTTGAATAAACTAGAGCACATTGTTAGAAGCTAGGATTTAGAAACTATTTTAAGATATTTGTTCTACAGCATGTTAGGTACCAAAAATAAAACTAAAAAGTATTTTTTTGGGATTTTATTCTTTAAAGCTTACATTAAGAGGGTCTTAGATCCTTGAGGGATACAGCATCTGCAAAAAAAAAACTACTTTTAGTACTAGTATGAGTACATTGTTTTATGTTGATATTTTAGAGGTATCTTTATCAGTAAAAATTTGTCCACATAATATTCAGGTTTCAAATGTCTAAGCATCATTTAATATAATAGAATAGGTATGGAAAATTTAAACTAAGTCAAATAAATCATAACTTACTACTCGTATCCTATGTCCCATAGCCTGAGCAGGCAGGTTGGACTTGAAGCGAGCACGAACTGAGCCAGCATTACCATGAACTCTGGTCACCTTGCCCCAGATAGCACGCAACTTGGTCTTCTTGCCTCTGGGACCACCAGCAATAGGGGTGCGCTTCTTAGCTCTGTATACATACACACAGCGCTTGCCAGTGTAGAAAGTAGCATCATTGCTATCACGGGCACCCTCAATCTGTAACATTTACATTAAATTTAATATTCTTCAGTGTGTAAGTTTAGGAGTTGAATAAAACAAAATAAATGTAAAATTATCAGTTATAGTTTGTCCACATTCAATTCAGGTTTCAAATGTCTAAGCATCATTTAAAAAATATAAAAATACCTTGGAGACTAAACAGAAGTAAACATAACCTAAACAAACCTTGAGAAGGGCTGTGTTTTCGTGTTGGTTGCGAAGACCACGTTTGTATCCTGTGAATACGGCCTTAGCATAAAGTCTGCCGTGACGAGCCTTTGATGACACCTTCCTGATAACCTTTGCAGGTTCTGGAGGTGCCGCTGGTGCAGCCTTAGCCGCCTTCTCTTTAGGAGCCTTAGTTTTAGGCGCTTTCGCCTTTGGGGCAGTCGATGGCGCGTCAGCCATTCCTAAAATACAACACTCAACTTTAATTTCACTGAATTTATAAATTTATGAGGTTATGTTGACATCCCATTCCATTACGAGTCTCGAATAATCGCAAGTTATCTCATCAAACATCACAGTTTTTACTGAAAAATTAATACGGTGGAAGAAAAACATTATTATTGATTGATTTGGGTTAATTATTTTCAATCCAGACTCAAAATTTTCTATCAAAATATCGAAAAATATCAAACACTAACCGGACACTTTTATTTGCTGAAAATGAAAGACCAAAAAATGTTGCCAGTCTTTTTAGTTTTTGACAGTTAACTGACAGCTGTTGATCTGTTTGACATTTGTACTGCCTGTAAGTAGCCATTAATAAAAAACAAAATTGTATTTTAATTTATTGTATCTGGGAATCTTACAGAGAAATCCAAGGGATTTGCGATTCTTAGCAGTTATGAGAAAAGTTAAATCAGTAAAGTTACTGTCTTGAAAAGAATCACTTATCGGTAGTTTCTTACAGTTTAACTGTTCAGTAAATCGTCGCAAAAATTAGACCTAAGTGTCTAATAAATAAATGCATTAGGTAAGAGGTAATTAATTAGTCTTTGAGTATTTAACCAAATTGGACTAAATCCCCATAAACTTACCGTGAAAGTCTGCCTTTATGTTTATATGGCAACTCATGGTTTAGTGACATATGTGGCAGAATTAAGAACAAACAGTACTCACAATTTAAAAAATATACGATTGACTGATTTGGACCAATCACAGTGGACCACGAAAAAGAGACGAAAGAAGGAAAAATAATGGAGTGTGGCTCTGTCAAATAAATTAGTTTGTATTCGAAAAGCTGGCTAATATTCACTAAAGACTGCAAAAAAATATTTGTAATTTTATAATGGACTACCTAAGGAATATAAATTGGAACAAAGTCACACCTTGCCTTGTTTTATTAGTGCTAGAAGTAGTGTTAGAATGTAGGTATCTGTGTTATATTTTGATTCATTTTCTTTTACGTATTTTGTTGTGTTATTGTGTGGAAGGTGCTTCTTTAGGAGTGCTAATGTGTGTGATATAGTTTCAGAATGTGCGACACCGGCGGAGGTAAACAAACACTTGGAATTAGGGCGAGATTTTTTAGCAAGGGGGCAGCTATCGGATGCTCTTACTCATTATCATGCAGCAGTTGGTATGTTATCTTTATTTTACTTTGTAATATTTTCAAATATGTTTTTTATTGTGATAGATCAAACTAAAACGCCAACAGCATTCTGGTTCCCTAATGTAAAAACAAACTAATTAAATGTTATTACATATCTTTGCCATGTTATAATAACCATTAAATTGAATATTTATTAAACTTAATGAAACACTTGGGTTTATGTCTTTTAATATGTTTTACTTATCATTAACACAAATGTGTACTGTAGGTCAAACAAGATATCAAGATTTTTTTTAAATTAGTAAATGTTTTTCATAACAACGATTTCAAATTACATACATTTCTTATATTCCAGAGGGTGACCCCAACAACTATTTAACATATTTCAAAAGAGGGACTGTTTACTATGCATTGGGCAAAGCAAAGTTTGCATTACAAGACTTTACTAAAGTATTAGAGTTAAAGGCAGACTTCACAACTGCCAGGCTCCATCGAGCCAATGTCTATCTAAAGCTCGCCATGTATCCCGAAGCAAAAGAAGATTATTTACAAGTTGTAAGTCACATTTTTTTAAAAGCTTCTATTTTATATTAATTAAGATTAGAGATTAAGCTGGTAAATAATAAATTTTATAAAAAATAATTTGATTGAAAGTTCAATGGAAGATATAAACAGTGGCAATAATAAATAAAATGAATAAGTTCAACCTACTAGTAGCATTAATTGGAGCTGTAAGGTTTATACTTTTCAATACTGTAACAAAGAAACACATTTTTTTTGTGGTAACCCTGATCTATAATATCTACAGATAATAATAATAACACAATAGTTCCAATTTTAAATTAATAATTAGGTACTCTAACAATTTTGTAAATGAAGTAAATTGAAAAAGTTAATTTCAAAAAGTTTAATTCCTGAAAAAGTTTATTCACCAATCAATTTATCTTCTTTTACATACTAAGGCATGCCTGATTGCTATTTACATAATCTGCACCTGTACAATTATTCAAGGTTGTTGTATGTTTTTGTTCACATTGAGCAAATTGTTAGGTATTTCTCTTATCTTACTTGAGTATGAAGAATTTCTGTTCTATTGTGAAACTTGGAGCAGATAAAGCACAATTTTAAAGTTAAATTATTACTTGACTGCCAATTCTGATTTGTTAAAATTTCTTTTTTTTCCTTTTTTTAAAATCGTACATAACACCATTTCAATGTGCAAGTTTTGTTTTATGTATGTCTGCATTATTTGCTTCATATAGCTGATACTTACAAAAGCAAATTTCAACATACTATGTCCAAAGGAATAAACTCACAATTATGGTCATCTCTTCTCACTTTACACTTCTCACCCTTAACATAATTGAAAACCTCCACCTATCATTATAACATTTCTCTCCCCACCAGACCTACGCAGACCCGTACAACGAGGAAGCCGTCTCGCAGTACCACAGCATATCGCAATACGCTGAAGACAAGTACCTCTCGGAAGCGTACTACCGCGGCGGGGACTACCGCGCGGCCGTCGACCTGGCGTCGCGGCTGCTGGAGGTGTCCCCATGGGCCGCTGAGTTGAGGAGCCTCAGGGCAGAGTGCTATATTGAACTGGTGAGTAGGGGGTTTGTGAGAAATTGATAGTAGCGAAAACTTTTTGGTTATTGTCAAAGTATTTATGTTATAAATGTAGCAACCTTTCAGCAATAAAAACCAACTTAAAAATCTTCACAGTGTAATATTTATGAGACATATAATATAACTTACCCATTGTTATCATAAATTTTGTTAATACATAAACTGCCCTATTCATAATAATGTAGGTTTACTTACATCATTGTGAACCCAATATTTCAATTGTTACCCTTTCTTCTAGACTGATTAATTACAAAACACTGACAGCATTTAAATAACATTCTTACCCAGTTAAATCTATTAACCAATGCACATTTTTGTTATCTTTGTACCCTAGCAAAGTTATTTTACCTACTTTTAACCATTCACCCTACCTTCATTCTACAATGTCTTCCAATCTTCCAGAACGATCATTTCAACGACATTTTTGTTATCTTTTTACCCTAGCAAAGTTATTTTACCTACTACTAACCATTCTCCCTACCTTCTACAATGTCTTCCAACGTTCCAGAACGACCTATTCTCGGCGGTGTCGGACATCCGCTCGGTGAACCGGCTGCAGCAGGACTCCACGGCGGGGTACCTGCGGCTGGCGACGCTGCTGTACCAGCTGGGGCACGTCAGCGACGCGCTCAAGGTCGGTAGCGTTTATAGACCACGAGCGACCCGCCCACGCTTCGCAATGGTGTAATTTTGGGCGACTTGCACGCGAAACATTGAATTTTAGTTAACGTTAAAAACTTTTTCTGAATGTTCTTTATTTACATGAAAAAATTACCTAAAGGGCGGTGAAAACCGCATTAAAATCCCTCAACTGGTTTAGGAGGAGTTAGCAGCCAAACATACAAACAGACAGAATTAGCGACTTGTCTTTATACTATGTAATGAGGTATGCCTTATGACCACGACTTCACTCGCGTGGAAATAAAATAAGCCTAACTAGAAGAGACTATGTCAGTTCCGAAGCTTTCTACGGGCGTTATTTTATTTTGTTGTAAAGGTAGTTTTAAAGATACATTCAAACTGAAAAACGTAACCTTTTAGTATAAATAATAAATGAAAGTGGTGAAGGCACTAAATGATATATTAGCAATTTATGTTAACTCGTAAAATGATTTGGTAATGTAATGAAACGGAATAATAATGTAAGTTAATGTTATGACATCATACTGATATAGATAACAATAGAAAATGTTTATAACCACTGTACATGATCGATAGTTATTTAATACATATTGTGGTTTCCTTTTAATTAATAAATAGTGTATTACAACGTTTTTTTATAAACATTTTATCTACCTAAATATTGCGCATATTTTTCCCCAAAAAACTTTATATTAATTTACAGCAAAGTCATAAATTTTGCCATAACTGTCGAAAACTCCTTCCTTTCTAACAAAACCTTAATTTCCAGGAAATCCGAGAATGCCTGCGACTCGACCCCGAGCACAAGGAGTGCTTTCCTTTCTACAAGAAAGTTAAAAAGGTGGACAAGTTGCTACTAGAGTGCGAACAGTTCAATGAGAACCGTCAGTTTGTGGAGTGCATAGCGAACGCTAGGAAAGTGTTGAAATTGGAAAATGAGGTGACGCTGGTCGTGTTCGAAGCCAGGAAGTGGCTGTGCAGTTGCAGTGTTAAGGTGAGATATTAATTTACTAGTTTTTTGTGTACTTTAATAATAACTAGCTTTTGCCCGCGGCTTCAAACGCGTTAAATTCGGAGTAAACCCCTTTCTCTTTATATGTTATTTTGGGCCGGTTTTTCAATAGTCAGATAAATTCTAACTGACAGAAAATCAGTATGTTTTCGTTGCACGTCGAACATGAATACTTGACATATGTATGAAGTGACGATGAAAATATACCTCTTATCGGTCAGTTAGCATTTATCTGACTATTGAAAAATCAGCCCTTATACATATAAACCTTCCTCTTGTATCTATTAAAAAAACGCATCAAAATCCGTTGCGTAGTTTTAAAGATTGAAGCATATATAGGGACATAGGTACAGACAGAGAAAGTGACTTTATTTTATACTATGTGGTGATAACAGCCTATATTCGCCCTACTAATCATAAAAACACACAGGCCTCCTTCTCGGATAGACTACTATACATTGTTTTTTAATTATAATCTGGCCACCGAGAGATTGCGTTTGTGACACATGCCAGTAGTGTTGGGGTAAAAAATAATATTGACAAATATTTTTTCAATCAACATTAGTAAAAAAATTAGTTTATCTTATATCTATTTTACTTGTATAGCAAGAAACTCCAACTGCTGCCTTTTTTCAAAACAAATATTTAGGTCTACAATACAATAAGTACTAAAACTAAAAGTAGGTAATAAATACTTAAAATAATAGATATCGCGCTGGTATAAATTTAATCAGATTCCGATTCGCTTGAGGAGGTGCTATCATCATCTTCTCCAACATTTATAATTATGTTATTATCAATGATCGAATCAATTCTAATATCTCGATCAAAGTCTTTGGTAATAAGATTTTTTGTTTTTTCTACCGCCTTCGCCCAGTCTTCCTTCGTGATTTTTTCGCAAGCTTCTTTTAATAGAGCCATCATCTTTTTTGTGCTAAAAGGTGGGGACGTATTGCGACGGGCTGCATAACCCTTAATTTGAGCCCAAATTAATTCAATAGCATTGTATTGGCAATGATATGGTGGAAGTCTCAGCACCCGATGACCGTACTGCTGAGCCAATTCATCTATTTCATATCGAACATTTGCCGATTTATTTTCTTTCACTAACCGCAATAGTTATGCTTCAAGCATATCCATATTTACGTCGATATCATGTTTTTATAACCAAGCTACTTATTCTGCTTTTTTATTAGAAATTGATTGATAACTTTAAAATTGACTGATATTTTTAGCACATCCCTACGAAAATATGATGTTGTTTACATTTTTAAAAATACATATTTTATCAGTAATTATTACCCTTACAGTAAGCCATCAGTTATAAAATTTAAAATCAGTGTGTTTTAATATCATTTTATTGCTTATTATTTGTTTGTAGGGTCAAAATAGACGACTTTTTTTTTGTTTGTTTTCGTAGACGGCCTGTCAAAGTTACCTCGTTATGTCAAACACAATGTGTCAGGAACGCATTCTCTCGGTGGCCGGACAATAGGTGACTAAAATGTAAAAATGAAGTGTCGTTGAGAGACATATATAAATGTTTTTATTTGTACCTATATCTCTGCATTAAAAAAAAACTAGTTACTGTCCTTTTTGGTTGAGTAGATAGGTTTTTACGGAAAGTGATGTAAACAAAAATGACTGAAAAGAATTTAAAATTAGATTCGTATAGTTAACTTTTGTGTATTACAAATTACCGTTAAAAACTCTTCCTGCTACTCTTATGCTGTTGTTCAAAATGACACGGCGGAAAATTATTACAAGAATACGGATAGATAACCCCAAAAAACATTTCCTGTGAATCATATGTGATACATAGGAAAAATGTGTCTTAATTTTTCTC
The DNA here is from genome assembly GCA_916618145.1 of Emmelina monodactyla. Lineage (NCBI taxonomy): Eukaryota > Metazoa > Arthropoda > Insecta > Lepidoptera > Pterophoridae > Emmelina > Emmelina monodactyla. The sequence goes on along the minus strand of OU745304.1, from coordinate 2,921,709 downwards.
AGGGAACCTGTTAAGATCACTTTTAACACTGCTGTGTTCTTCATTGGGTTTTCATTATCGACCATTTATTTATATTAAATCTTATTCATTATTTGTGCACATTATATTACACGTATCTATAATCTTATTATTTTTTAGGAGGAGCTATACACAGAAGCGCTGGCGGAGTGCAAGTCCGCGTTGGAGATTCAGAAGGAGCCCTCAGTGATATGCGACAAGGCGGACGCGCTGCTGGGGCTAGAGATGTACGACGACGGTCAGTGGGAGTTATTATATCTATAAAGTATAAGTTTTTAGTTGAGTATTTTTAATGGGGTGTACATAATATAAAAAAGTTGCTGACCGCTAGATTATGTATATATATAAACACCTAAACCGCGCAACGTTTTTGATATGGATTTTACAAAAGGTAGGCAAATAAAAACTATTCATTATAAAAATTGTACCGGGGAGTTGATATAAAGTATTTACAATGATGTGCTTACTTAAATGTATTAATTACAATTATTACCTAAGAATTATACTACTTTATAAAAATCCTAATATCCTTATATAATTGCAGCGATCCGCACGTTCAAAGACGCCCTGGACATAGATGAGAACCTACAGCGAGCCAAAGAAGGAATGAGTCGCGCGCAGAAACTGCAGAAACAGTCGGAACAGAGGGACTACTACAAGATACTGGGCGTTAAGAGGTAACGTTCTTATTATTATACCTTATGAAGTATAAAAAACTCTGACACTAGATGAATATGTGCTGCAAAGAGCCTATTCATCACACGAAAAGTAAGTTTGAAGTATGGACTAGCGACCCGCAAACGCTTCGCAATGGTGTAATTTTGGCCGACTTGTTCACAAAACATTGAGTTTTGGCTAACTTCAAAAAACTTTTTCGGAATATTCTATATTTACAAATTTAAATGAAAAAAATACGACTAAGATGGCGAATACAGCATTAAAATCCGTTTAGTGGTTCAGGAGGAGTTAGCGGACAAACATACAAACAGAATAAGCGACTTGGATTTATACTATGTAATGATTATAACACCTTATATAGTTGCCTTTTATCATAGATTAAGAATATAGGAGCAGTCGTACTAACCTAACCTAACTATACCGATAATGGCATAGCCTAAGCCAAATAGGTCGTTAATAAAGAAATTTGCACATTTGATGAACACAATTGATGGGGCCGAGTAATACAACCCCAGGAAAATATGTTAAATTGCGGGGAAAATAAAAGAAAAGTGGACTGTATGAATATATAGGTTGAGATGCGGGGGTGGTGGATGAGAGAAAAGTACAAAACAAGGCTTGACCTAGCTGCAAGTGGAAAATAGGAAAGTGACGCGTACCTGGTACTTCCTGGTGCTGCTGCCTAAGGATGTCACTGTCCGTTTGTCTTCAGCCGGCCGGCACTCGCTTTTCATCACAATCACACACGTATATGCGGTTTTTGAACAGTTTGAATAATTAATATTAATTTCTAATTAATGCGTGGCACAATGCACGTTGACTTAGCGAAGTAGAAGTGAAGAGAGAGGGGAGACGTGTTGCTATCCCACTTCTTCCTTGAACCAGCGCCATCTATCTAGTGGCGACGCATACGTAGGCGCACCTCCAATATCCAATGCAAACTAGGAAAGCCTTGTTGAGGGCAGCCTAGCTAAAGAGATGTCGCTACTGAGGCGATTTCAGAAATATAATGAATTATGGCCCAACCAACAATATTAAATTGCAGCGTTTTAGAGTTGTTGTTGTTGGTAGTGCTCTATCTAGCCAAGTTCTTTATCTATGCCCTTTTATTGTTGAGACTGTAGTATATGAATGTTATTATTATAAGACCATTTTGCATAGTCACCTCTTCTGTCAAGTCTGAAATTAATGAACGTCTGATGATTCCACATTATTTCACATAATGGATGTTAAGCGTATATGTGTGTTAGTAATTGGCTGAGCAAAAACTGTGATTATAAAGTCGTCAAGGTTTTCAATTTGCAGTTAAGTTCAATGTTTTAAGTGTTTTTGTAAGAAATAAAAACTAAGGTTATAATTGCAAAATATGATTTATACAGGGTGATTCATAAGTAGCTTGCAGCCCAAATGCTCTCAAAAATGTGTACACAAATAATTATGAATACTTAGGTAGTCAAAGTTTAAAATAATAAGTAACTATAATTTCTGGAAATTCGAATCTACAAATTTAATTTGGTAAATAAAAAGTGTGTGAAAGGTATAGGCAGATACGGGGTTCTTTAAATAGTGTTAATTTTATAAGTGTTAAGTAATAAAGTAAGTTAAGTTAATGTTATAAGTGTTGATCTCAAGCAGCGAATGTAACTTTTCAATCCTTAATACAGGGTGTCCCAAAACTCGACGTCAACCCGAAACCGGGTGACAAGGCAAGTCATGCTGGTTATCAGAAAAATGTTTAAAAAAATCTAAGTCACGTGTTCTCAAAATTATTGGCATTTTAAAAAAACACGCAAAATTTCACACCCTGTGACAGTGTTTTTGCTGCTGTTGCCACAAATGTTCACTTTTGGAAACTTTTTTTTTTGATATGTAACCCTGAATAATGCTTCTCTAAACTGTTATCAACATTTCAAATCTAGCTCCTCGAGATTGCATAAAAATAGGACTTATTTCCAAGAAAAAAATTAAAAATTAAAAATGGCCTAGTTTTAACTGTCTGCATTGAAAAAAAATTGTACTACGCGAGTTTGGCAAGTTGTGTCAAAAGTTGGCGCATTTAGTAAGGATCCCAAAATGGTATGACACGTGGTAAATTGTAGTTGCTATCATGAACAAAAAAAAAAATTCGTAAAAATCCAGTGTTCAACAATTTTTTCTTACCTGGTTAAAAAATATTCTAATGGGCCCAAGGTTTTCCAAAGAGTCGTAAATTGTAAGTAGTGACAAAGGAGTCTTTCTAGGAAGTGTAAGCGAGATAGTATTTGTGCTAAAGTGATTGAGTGAGACGGAGAGAGTCACCTTCTCAAGTGCGAGCGAGACAGGTATGGACGCTAAAGTGACTGAGATGGAGAGAGTCATTTTACCAAGTGCGAGAGAGACAGAGAGTGACGCCAGGTATTCGCTATTGTAGATACACATTACAAACCAGTCAGTACGTTACGTTCCTTCGTTTACTGCGCTTGTTTTCGTATTCGTTTGTGTTGATTTCGTACTGTTTACTTTTGGCTATGTTTATGGACTTGTGATTGCTTGCGATTTAGATTCGGACTGTTTGTTTTCTCTGAACGACGACCTTTGCTTTCCTCTGGACTATTGTGTGAGTGTGTGACAAGTGCCGAGATGTCTTCGTATACCACTCGCGAATACGCTAATATGCACCTTATTTATGGTGAGTGCAGGTGTAATGCCAGTGCTGCTGCCAGACTTTACCGCGAAAGGTACCCAAACGCTGCTCGTTACCCCGATTATCGGGTGTTTACGAATGTGCATCGGTTGCTCTTCTCAGAAGGCCGCCTCCCAAATCAAACGCATGGTGGAGGCAGACCCACCAACCCTATGGAAGAAGAAGTTCTACAGGCTGTCGAAGAAGACCCAAGTACTTCAGTAAGAGCTATTGAAACGAACACCGGAGTGCCCAAAAGTTCAGCCCACCGTATTTTAAAAAGAAATGACCTACACCCATACCACGTACAGCGAGTACAGACATTATTACCCGGTGACTACCAAAATAGGGTGAATTTTTGCCGGACGATATTGGAGAGATACAGAGATGACCCACTTTTTCTAACAAAAATTTTATGGTCGGACGAATCAACTTTTAAAAAGGACGGCTACGTGAACATGCACAACCTGCATGAATGGCGTGTTGAAAACCCTCATTTAACGAGACAGGATCGGTCCCAGTACCGATTCAAAGTTAACATGTGGACCGGAATTTTGAATGGCAAAATAATTGGTCCTTTTGAGTTGCCTGATGCATTAACTGGCGAGGTTTACTTAGACTTTCTTCAAAACCATCTTCCAAATTTATTAGAAGACGTGCCGCTAAGCATTTACAGAGAAATGTGGTTCCAACAAGATGGGTGCCCAGCGCACTTTGCTCGCCCCGTAAGAGAGTACCTCGATGAAGAGCTTCCTGGGAGATGGATCGGGCGGGCTGGAACAATCTCGTGGCCGGCCCGTTCACCGGACTTGAATCCTTTAGACTTTTTTTACTGGGGAGCTGTTAAAGAAAAAGTTTACGAGAAGCCCATTGGGAGTGAACATGAATTACGGCAGAGAATAGCTGAAGCAGCTCAATTTGTAAATAATGGACGATACGCTAGAAAGATAGCTCGATCTTTTTTAAAAAGATGTCGCGCTTGTATTGCCGCCGAAGGAAGGCATTTCGAACACTTATTATAACATTTTAAGAATTATTGTAAATTTTATTAATAAACATTGGTATTAAAATTTTGTTTTATTTAAAATTGAAACCTTTAACAATAAATGCTTATTCCAATGCACACACTAAAAAAAAAAAATTAAAAGTGAACAATCTGTTCATTCAATAAAGATAGACGAGTACATCAGTACAATGTACAATTCAGTTAAATTTAATCAGTGTGTAAATTGGAAGCGGCTCCAATGTAACCAACGATAAGCTTTGCAATTTTAACCAAGTAAGAAAAAAAGATAAAAATGGGTTTTCATGGAAATATTTTTTTTTGTTCATGATAGCAGCTACAATTTGCCAAGTGTCATACCATTTTGGAATCCTTACTAAATGCGCCAACTTTTGTCACAACTTGCCAAACTCGCGTAGTACAATTTTTTTTCAATGCAGACAGTTAAAACTAGGCCATTTTTAATTTTTAATTTTTTTCATGGAAATAAGTCCTATTTTTATGCAATCTCGAGGAGCTAGATTTGAAATGTTGATAACAGTTTAGAGAAGCATTATTCAGGGTTACATATCAAAAAAAAAAGTTTCCAAAAGTGAACATTTGTGGCAACAGCAGCAAAAACACTGTCACAGGGTGTGAAATTTTGCGTGTTTTTTTAAAATGCCAATAATTTTGAGAACACGTGACTTAGATTTTTTTAAACATTTTTCTGATAACCAGCATGACTTGCCTTGTCACCCGGTTTCGGGTTGACGTCGAGTTTTGGGACACCCTGTATATCTTTTTAAATTAAGTTTTCTGGGTATTCTGTTAGAGAATTTAGTTACAAACAAGGCTCCAGAATACACGGTGTCAGGCTTCGGAAATGGCCTTTTAACACCCTGTATATATTTTTTACTAAATTGAAGACTCATACCATACTCCGGCGTACGCATTAAATAATCACGTATTACCAAACGATTCCTTAAATTTCGTTAAAAATCACAAATATTTAATAGGTGTCTGGAGATTTATTATTATTTATTTCCAGATCGGCCAACAAGCAAGAAATAGTGAAAGCATATCGGAAAGCCGCTCAGAAGTGGCACCCAGACAACTTCCAGGGCGACGAGAAGAAACTAGCGGAGAAGAAGTTCATCGACGTCGCCGCCGCGAAAGAGGTCAGTTCACAAATACTCTGCTTAATTTTGAAGTTATAGATACTGGAAAAAGGAACGCGGGTCTCCGAGCAGTATCTATAACTTCAAAATTAATAAATTTGCATTTTAAATGCAAAACTAAAAGTTAAATCTTAATTTTGAAGTTATAGATACTGGAAAAAGGAACGCGGGTCTCCAAGCAGTATCTATAACTTCAAAATTAATAAATAAGCATTTTAAATGCAAAACTAAAAGTTAAATCTTAATCTGCCTAAGTGAAATACAGGTTTATTTATAATTTTTAATTTCAGTAGTGATCCGGCCACGCTACGCAATTGTGTATATTTTAGGCATCTTAATTCTTTTTTTTATTAAAGTTTATGAGATGGCGAAAACCACACTTAATTCTGTTAAGTTGTTTAGAAGGAAACATACAAAAAGACACGATTAGCGACGTCGCTTTATACTATGTAATGATGATTTACGAGTAAAGGTTGTGGACAAAAATATATCAGGACGTGGCTACTAAAACTTGTAACTATTTAAATTACTTTTTTAAAATGTTTTCTGTTTTAACGGTAAAAGACATAAGTAATAAAAACCTATACCTATACGACCCACTAGTTGAGGACAGGCTTTATCGGATAGCGAGAGGAATTGAGCCGTAACCCACCGCTTGTAGGAGGTTGGTGGATGCAATATTTTAATAAATTAACTAATTATTGATGTCAGAAACAGTTATAAATCATCTTGACCAAACTGCAATTTCCTTATACAAACTATTCTATTTCGTAAACCTTTTCTAGTTTCAAATGTAAACTTACCATAGGGGTTTAATTAAAAATCTGTGTTCATTAACAGTTTTATTGATGAATTAGTTCATTGTGTTAAGGATATGATTTGATTGTTACAACTGATAACGGCTACAAGAACAAACTAAAGTAACAAGACAAAATTGCGTTACATGGCATTAAAAGACTAAATAAATTGCAATGAAACCATAAATATTTTACAATATTTACATGGGTGACAAATGAAGCAACGCCCCGTTATCCGTCACAAAGTCTGACCCAGTTATCCCAACTGCCTTTTCGCTCGCCAAATACAAGATCAAGTGGCCGATTTCATCCGGATTGGATGCACGTTTCAAAGGAGTCGTTTGACCGATCGCGTCCAAAGTCACGGGCAGATCCGAATGTTCAGCGAAGTCCGTTCTAACTGGTCCGGGGCTGACACTGTTCACGCGAACCCCTTTAGTGGCCAGCTCGAGAGCCGCGCCGCTTGTAAAGTGTCTTAGCCCAGCCTTTGACACCTCGTATCCCAAAAACCCGGGAATCGGCATATTCTTCAAGCCAGCCACACTGGAAACGTTGACGATATTCCCCTTTGTCTTCACGAGATGCGGAGCCGCCAGGGCAGTCAGGTTGACGACGGCGCGCAAGTTGGTGGACATCATAGCGTCATACCCTTCTAGAATGGTCCCGTCGAGAATGGTTCCAGGCTTGGAGAACCCCGCGTTGTTTACCAACACGTCGATTCGACCGAACCGCTTGATAGTTTCCGATATGATCCTGGCTGCTTCGCTATCTTTGCTGACGTCAGCATTAACTGTTAGAGGTGGTTTACCGATTTTCGTGATCTCTTGGGCAACATGGGTCAATCGTTCCTGATTTCTTCCTGCAATAACGACGTTTGCTCCTTCTTTGGCGAATAGTTTAGCCGTTGCGGCACCAATACCGGAGCTGCCCCCAGTAACGATAACAACTTTGTTCTGGAAACCCATTTTATGGATTATTTTTTAGAATAGTTTCAAACACGACCTAGAGGCACGTAAATCACGGCTTTACTAAAACGTTTCGCCAACTGTAATCGGAAATTCATCTCGAAGGGCACGGTGTATTTAACGTATAACAAGTCTCGTACGCACTATGCACAAAAAACGCACGCTGAGTGTAGATATACTTAGCAAGTTTTTGTCCAAAATAACTGTTTTTTTATTGGTTTATTCAAATATTAGTTGACTCCTTTTTCTCCTTCTTCGTTTTATCATCTATCATAATATTTACAAGAGTAGCGAACTCTTAATTAGTTGTATCAACCATTTATACTACTTCTATTTTAAAGGATATTGTTTTTATTATAACTCGAATAAAAATAACTGTTGTTGACTTTTACTGACTGCAGTCGTATTTTATGTGATGTAATAAATATCGTATTAAATACGTGGAAACACGGTTAAAAACTAAAGTGCGTATTTTAAACTGCTAAATGGAAAAATATTATAAGTCATTGTATGACATAACCAACTTCTTACCGTGTTATACTTCTTACTGTGCATATGTCGTGTGTAAATAAAACTAGCAAATTTTTCACGCAAAAACACTGAACAACTTACATTAAAGATTATAATTATATAAATTATGTTTCATATAGATTATCATAATACATCATAGGGACTCTTGGTAGCAATACACTTACGTCTCAGAACTTCAACATTATTACAGTACAAATATCGCTATGCGTGTACTTTTTAAAGTCAAATCATAAAAAATGACACTAAAAGGTAACAAAAAAAAAAATCGTAAAGTATAATACGCCAAAGGGTCAAGCCATTTTGGAGCAGTTTGGCAACAACATTGTGACACGAAAGTTTTATTAATATAAATTGTTATTAAACTTATTAAAACCTTGAATCATCAAACTTTAGGCCGTTTTCGAAGCTAGTACGATTTTTTGAAATGATATTCAGTGTCATATTATACTGAATGTTATGACAAGAATTTATAACTGAGTTATTAGTTTTTATTTAGGTTAAGGCCATAATTTTAACTGGTTTAATAGTTTTTTGACGTAAGTTGGTCAATTAAGATTTTTCTGTTCTGTTTCGTGTAAAGAAAAAAGGTAGATGGACTTAATTGTATGGCCTTTCGTAAAAGTAAACATAAATGGTTACTTATTTTTATTATCCTTAAAGCTATTTTAAGCCATAGAAGACTCAACACAAAATAAAGCTATTTGAAACATAGTTTTGTTACATTGAAAGAGTGGCATCGTGAGGAAACCCACATATCATCTTTAATGTGCATCCACCAACCCGCAATTTGTGCAGCGTGGTGGATTACGACTCTCGTTAACCGAGAAGGTTGTACTTAACTAGTGGGACGTAAAAAGGTTGTTTTTATAACACTTAAGTAGGATACATACTTAGGTAATTAACCAAACAAAAATGACGCAACTTCAAATTCCCAATTCAGTAACCGACGTAGTCTGTACTTTAAACTTACAAAAACTAACTACGTAATACTGTACTCGTACTTTTTATGCGTCAATTCAGAAACTGGCATTAAGAAACCCACTTTTTCTAAGGGCCGGTTTTTCAATAGTCAGATAAATTCTATCTGACAGAAAATCAGTATGTTTTTGTTGCACGTCGAACATAAATACTTGACATATGTATTAAGTGACAAAGAAAACATTCCTCTTATCAGTCAGTTAGCATTTATCTTTTGAAAAATCAGCCCTAAGTCATGTTAATTTGTCGGCAGGTACTTACGGATCCTGAGAAGCGAGCGCAGTTCGACTCCGGCGTCGACCCCCTGGACCCCGAGTCCAACCGCGGCGGCCAGGGCGGGCCCTTCAACAACCCCTTCCACCACTTCCAACACGGGTCACCCTTCCAATTCAAGTTTCACTTCAATTAAACAGTAAAACGTTGGACCCAGCTGGGCCGATATTGGCTTTAGTTGGGCCAATATTGGCTTTAGTTGGGCCGATATTGGCTTTAGTTGGGTTGATATCGGCTCAAATTGGGTCAATATTGGTGTTACTTAGGCTGATGTTGCCTTTGTTGGGCCAATATTGACTTTACTTGGGCCAATGTTGGCTCTAGTTGGGCCAATGTTAACTTTACTTGGGCCGATATTGGCTTTACTTGGGCATAACAACATCCAGTTTTTGCAAAACTCTTGGAGCAAGGTGGCAACTGATTTAAAAGGATGAGTGACTTATAGTGAATTGTGATCACGTGGAGTGTAGCTAACAATTTTTATAACAATAGGTAACGAATGACTGATTTCAATACACAAAGTAATAAGTTGAATTATTCGTATTTTTGCGTTAGTCCTTCTTGATGATAAATTCTGGCCAGTTTAAAATTCCGTTTGTTTTAAAATTTCTACTAACATTTGCTTTGATCTCCTTGAAATTAATTGTATGCTATTTTTGTATTTTTTTGTGTAATTTTCGCCTTTAGTTTTTCGGAGTTTATTAAATAAATAACACACTAAGTACAATATAATTGAAATACCTTTTTCCTTGCAACACGGGTATGTATAGAGCACTTTGTACGAAATATATTTATTTTCATGTTTTATCGTGAGATTTATGGTTTCCTTCTACAAACTATTGAATATAAACCTAAGATAGTATCATCAGCAAAGTGTTAATATTGTTTTTTTACTTTATCGCTTTGGTAACAAGACTCAAAATTGCAATAATATTGACACTTGGCCTTATATTCCAATTGCTGGAACTTTATACAACTATTTCACAAAATGAAGTTTTAGTAATTTGATTAACAATCAAAAGGTCTGCGTGTAATTTCTTATATTGTGCCTATTAACTAAAATCTTTAGTTGTTTCGACTCAAAAAAAAAAGCAGCTTTGTATCATATCATTAAAATTCCCCATGTTACTTATACACGAAAAATTACCGCAGACCTTTATCAAATATATTTATTTTTAAATAAGTTATTTGTTGTGATTCTTATTTTGTAAATATTTAGAATAATAAGACATTGCAATGAAGTTTACTTAGCATTTTTATTTATTCCTTTTATACATAGTTTTCAGTCTTAAACTTTGGAGTCGAAGCTGTTAAATAAATAAATAGTTTAGTGAATATTTTTACAAAGTAAATTAGACCTTATGTCTCTATGTTTAAGAGTCATCGTCCCACATAATCTTGGCTCTTCGCCTGCTGTCGACTATTTTCTCAGCAGTGATGTGTAGTTGGCGTGACACTCGCTGTATTTCGTTACCGAGTTTAGTCTTGTCCTCTTCTTTTTCGCAAATGAACCTAAAAACATAACAAAGGGTAATCGATTAATGAGATCAAGTCTTTACAATTTCGAATTCCTATCTGTACCCTGTACTTATAAAAGTGTGTTTGAATAAGAGGGTTAGTAAATAGTGCGTTAACTAGAACATGATTTTAAGTGGGTTAGCCATAATAAAATTTCTAAATTGGAAAAATTTATATCTCCTGTAATAATGTAAGTTGAATTATAATTAAGACAAGACTATTCAACTAACAGCCTATTAGCATGAATTGGTCTAAGGAAAAACCAGAGAACAGAGCCACTGTCGAAAATAAATTCACTACATTGACATGATTTTAAAAATGGCACCGCTGTAAGGTCAAGATAGCCTCGAACTTGGGGTCACTAAAATAAAATGTAAGTACATTACAAACTAATTTATATTCTTACAATCTTATTCATAAACGAATGCTAAACCAATATTAGTAAAAATACTTTATCTGTTAGTTTTGGAACCTATCGCATTAGATTTTCAGAGACAACACATTTTTACCAATACAGATTTACAATGCATTTATGAAACCGTTCTACAGGGTGTTTGGAGGTTGAGTAGCCAAATGAAAATGGTGGATAGGTGAGGCTATTAGCTATTTACTTCTACTTATTAAATTGCATTTTGGTTCAAGTTTTAGAATTTATTCGATTTTTAAGATTTTCTTAAGAAAATCCCCGATTTTGTCATTAGAAGTCCAATATAATTTTTATTTACTGTCGGAACCAAACGAAAATAGTTTTAATTTAAAGCCTAATACTGTTTTATTCAGATGAAATCATAAATTAATACAAATCATCTCAAATAAAGTTACAGTGGGTTCATAAACTTCGCGGAACCAGTGGAAAAAAAATGTTCAGTCAACTTTGCTACGAAAAAAAATAAAAAAATATGAGAGTTTCAAGATTTCATTTGCTTTTAAAAACTTCTACATTTAATACACATTATAATGATATGCCACATGTAACATAAATAATTAGAAATCTCAACAGAAATAGTAAGTTAATCCTCAAAGACGCCTGGTAAGGAAGGTACAAACCCGTTAAACTACGTATGTAGTTAAAAACTTTTGTCTCATTCTTACAAAACTATGCCTATTGTGTTATCTCATTCGACTCCCTCTTCACTTTTCTTGCTTTGAATAGAAGAGGATTCTACTATTTCACATGTTTAACTCCGCTCAGCGCAGATTCTCGGTGACCTACACTTTTCTACAGTCGGAGTAAAATGTTGCTTGAAAAAAGTCATGATCAACGGTAGCGTGGCCTTTGCGCATGCAAGAAAATCTCATTTTAAAAGTTTTTTTTGTTTTTCTTAATTTGCTGGTGAAAGATATCACTTGAAAATAAGCTATTATCTATCTGACTTTCGTCTGTCTAGTCATAGCCAACGGTAGCGTGGTCTTTTCGCATGCAATCAAATATCATTTCACCAGCTGCAAGTCATGTAGAACCGGTTCACGGAGACTGAATCTAGGAGTTTCTTTTACTCCGCCCCTCACCACCCCAACCATCCGCTCTTTGCGACCCTCGCAAGAGGCGACCAATTACAATCGTCAAACGAACGTCAAACGTCAAAAGATTACCGTAAGAAACAATCTGCTTCCTCCAGCCCGCGCCCGCTGCCGCGCCGGCCCAGTGGACACGATAGTGGTAACAGCTTTAAATCTTCCCTATAAATACACCGCTCCAACCAGCAGGTGCGGCATTCAACATCCGGTTTCCTCGACTATCAGATCCGACCCCCGTTGAGTTTCTTGCTGGGTCTTCTCAGAGAGAGGCCCCTAAGGGAAACAGTGTAGTGGAAATGATCGAGACGCCCTGAACTGAGGTCTGCATCCAACTACGTGGCCTTAGTGGTCGCATAGTTCGGTGAAGCTATAAAGTTTTCATATGGGCCAACAACAATCTTTAGTCAGAAAATAAAAACATTTTTTTATACATGAGGTCGCAAAGAAGATAAGTGTTGCCTAGGGTCAAAATAGATAACCCAATAGGCATAGCTTTGTAAGAATGAGACCGAAGTTTTTAATTGCATACGTAGTTTAACGGGTTTGTACCTTCCTTACCAGACGTCTTTGAGGACTAACTTACTATTTCTGTTGAGATTTCTAATTATTTATGTTACATGCAGCATATCATCATAAAGTGTATTAAATGTAGAAGTTTTTAAAAGCAAATGATATTTTCAAACTCTCATATTTTTTAATTTTTTTTCGTAGCAAAGTTGACTGAACATTTTTTTCCCACTGGTTCCACGAAGTTTATGAACCCACTGTAACTTTATATGAGATGATTTGTGTTAATTTATTATTTCATCTGAATAAAACAGTATTAGGCTTTAAATTAAAACTATTTTCGTTTGGTTCCGACAGTAAATAAAAATTATATTGGACTTTTAATGACAAAATCGGGGATTTTCTTAAGAAAATCTTAAAAATCGAATAAATTCTAAAACTTGAACCAAAATGAAATTTAATAAGTGGAAGTAAATAGCTAATAACCTCACCTATCCACCATTTTCATTTGGCTACTCAACCTCCAAACACCCTGTATATTATCTATATTTACCTGTGTCTATACCCGCACTCCTCTCCCCTATAAAGCAGTCCATTGGCCCCCGAGTCGTGAACCAGCGCCAGACACCTGCCGTCGCCGCCGATGCTCACCGCCGGGGGGTCACGCTCGCTGGTCGTGCTGGAGTTGCGCTGGATCGCGGCGGCAGAGTGCGACCAGATCCAGAGTAGACCGGGGTTTAGACCGCCCGTCCACCAGTTTACTCCTGAGGATATCATTATCATTACATAGTATTAATCCAAGTCGCTAATTTTGTCTGTTTGTATGTTTGGCTTCTAACTCTTCCTAAACCACTAAACGGATTTTATTGCGGTTTTCGCCAACTTTTAGGATATTTTCTCATTGAAATTTGTGAATAAAGAACATTAAGAAAAAGTAGTTTTAAATCAACTAAAATACAATGTTTCCGGAACAAGTCGCCCAAAATTACACCATTGCGAAGCGTGGTCGGGTCACTAGTTATTAATATGAAGAGTAAAATTGCAACGAGGTGGTACTAAATCTGGAGAAAACTAGGGAGGACGGGAGGTGAAAATGAATTGATCTGGAGAGTACCATGCCAACGGTATGGCATTAAACGAGATGGATACGACTCAATGCACTAGTTGTGTCTAGACACGAGCCAATTCCAAAGAAGAAATTAACTGCTTGGGAACGATAAAGTTCTTGGACTAAGTTCGGCTCCTGTGTTATAAGAGTTTATAGGCGTTGGTTCCCAATTACTGCCAACATCAAGAATTATAGAGTTTTTCATCTGTAGATGTTGTCAGTAAGTTTCATATTGTAACTTTTTTACTTATCTACTAATTATTGTGTTGTTGTTATCAGGTTAAATTAAAATGTATTTGCTATGTTCACAAATAAAAAAACCAAGACCAAAGCAATATTATAAATGTGAAAGTTTGTGAGGATGTATAGATGTTTGTTACTCTTTCACGTAAAAACTACTGGACGGATTTGGATGAAACTTTACAGTAATATAGGTTATACATCAGAATAACACATAGGGCACTTTTTACCGCGGGAAAACTTCTCATTCCCACCGGAAACCGACTTCCGCGCGAGTGTCGCGGGCGGCCACTAGTCAGTTATAAACTATGTCTTCTTTTCTTGTAACAATAATTACCTCTATTTTTCTTCTCGGCCAGCAGCCAGGAGAACAGCTGCCTTCTCTCCCCCTCCGTGTCTATCTCCAGCAGATGCGACTTCATCCTCCTGCAGGCGACGCTGGCTGACTTCCAGTCCACCGCCTCCTGGGAGAAGTGGTAGCAGACGCCCGACACGCGGGTGAAGTTTGACACGCAGGGATCTGGAATGGATATATTTTATTATGATGTTGTCTAAGCTAGGTATATTTTGTTAAATCAATGTATGATAGGGTAGATAATAAAAGACGAATAGGTTTTCTAAAAGAAGGAAGAAGATTAGGTATTCTAAAAACTGAGCATATAGGTCTTTTTTAACTTCTGCATTTAGAATGTCTTTAAAGTCGCCACTATGGTTCTTCAGTTACAATTTTCGTAAAAGAATGCATACATTTTTAACACTTATTGAGTCTATATACATGATACTCCATATCTTATCATAGAAAATAAAGGCACCTGGTTGTGGGTCATGTCCAACCACAATATAATGCATGGACTCCTCGACTCTCCTGAGCCTCTTCTCCATAAGATCCACTCTGTAGACCAGTTTCTCGATGGCGCTGAGCAGGAACAGGTCGGTTTCGGAGACCTGCTTCTTGGGGGGGTCGTCGACGCGGTCCACCGGGCTGGGGCGGGGGGGCTTCTGTGCGGGGGTAGGCTTGTAGGGCTGTTGGGGTTTTTCATACTGTAATAATAATAATAGGTTTGAATTATTGGTAGAGAATGTGCAAATTGTTGACAAAATTTGAAAATCCTTGTCGGTAAAAAATGTCAAAGTGAAAACTAATTCGAAACCGTTAGAAGATTTAAAGAAGTTAGCGAATAACTCGTACATACTGTTAGCGGTAAAACAAAAGTAATCGGTAACTGGACATCCCTAGCATTCGATGGACATCACTGGTTGGCGTCACTTCCGTTGGGCGCGGATTTGGATTGAATCTAATGAATGGCGGCTAGATGTTGTATTTTCTACTAATTCATATTAATTAAAGAGATGTTTAATCTAAAGCCCAATAAATATTGATAGTTTACAATACCTACAAATAGAGACAGATGTGTGCTGAGTTACACAAACCAAAAATTTAGAATTTTGATCTGAAGATATGTTCAGAAATTTCCAGGAATATCAGAGTGCAAGTAAGTATGCAGAATACTCACATATTCATAGCTAGGTTTGAACTTGTCCTTGTTCGGGTTAGGTGGTCTATTGACGATCTTCCCCCCGCTGGGCCGGGACGGCGGCGGCGGCCCCTGCCACTCGTTGTACGGCTTCGGCCCCGAAGGCGTCGGCGCCGACGGCTGCGGCTCCACCGGACTTTGCGAAGACTGGACAAAGGCAGAACCCCCATTCTGAGAAGCTACAGGACTCGGTGGCGTCTGAGTGTACGGAGCGTTCTGCTGATTCTGAACGTAGTTCGAAGGACTTTGCGGCGTCTGGGCGTACTGCCCGATCTGATTGTTCTGGGCCGACTGGTCGTAAGAAGACCCGTAGTTCTGTCCTTGGGGGTATTGATTCTGTTGGTTGTACGCAGCGGTTGGGTTGTTCGGTTGGTGGTTTCCTGCGTTGGTGTACGGTTGTTCATAGTAGTTGTATGGTCCAGGGTTGACGTTCATGTGTGGTCCGTTGTTGATGCGGGTGTTGGGCGCGGGGGGCGGGGGGACTAGGTCAACGCGGTCAGTGATGTAGTAGTTCTTGTTCTGTAGGGTCAGTATACGACCTGGAAAAAAAGTTTAGAGTTAGACACAATAATGTTGAAGTGGTCTTAATAAGACAGAAGATAGCGTTATTTATCGATCCTTTGTCGTGTACAATCAAGAAGTGAGTTGGAATTCTTATTCCCTACCTTATTACCTACCGCCTAACGGAACAATAATTAAACTGCTGTTAAGTTGTTTTTGGGTTTTAAATAGGTTTCCGTTCTATTTGTACTTATGTTGGAACCCACATTCCATGTGAATCGTTTCTTAGGCGTCGCAAATTTTTAATTTAAAATTACGGTACCATTACGACCCTAATGCACTGTTCCCACGATGCGCGACACCTAAGAAAACATTTAAAACCTTATTTACCCTGTCTCCCCGGTCGTTCCGGCGTGGTGACCCAGTCCTCCAGCAGATTGCTCCACGGTCCCGCCCCGGCATCGAACCCGCACACGTCAGTCACATTGTCACTCGCGACGGAATGAACTATTAGAGCGCAAAGCAGCGCGAGTACGCGGGACATCTGGGAATTAGGCGTGAAAATAGTATACATGTTAAATAGAAAATAGGATCCTTATAACAACTTATTTTTTCTTATATCTATGCTAAATATATGATAAAATTCACTTTAGTCGACCACATTTTTTAATGAAATTATAACTTGCTTATAAAAAGATTAAGTTTTAACTCTCATAAATTTTAAACTCAAAGCATCGCTGCATGACACCTGACTGTTAATAAGTAATAAGTCAATTTACTTCCTTAACAAATATTTTTTTTGCGAGTCCTTTTATTCAAACACAAGTACATAACGACAAACACCATATGTTTTAACCTACGTTCAAAATATTGTGTACACTGGTCCACATCGTTACTCGTCTTTCGACTTTCTTTCTTAATCTCCATCTTTATAAAGACTATATTTATACTAATCTTTCCATCGATTGCGCATAACCACATCCTGTTCGACGCGCATGCGCGGCTCTCTCCTCATTTCTACAAACTGGAACGAGATATTTCATAACTCGAGGAAAATCCTATGTACTCATTACATTCTACGGATTACTTAACAATTTTTTAATAATTTCTGATATGCGACTTTGTGGTTTCTGCTTTACAAGATTAAAAGATATCTAAGCCAATAGACAGTTTCAAGGCGTGTAGCCCGTAGGTATTTATTTCCAGGAACTATAAACGTTAGTTTGCAAGAAGTTATTAGGAGTATTTCAAGCTCCTGCGCCGGTATATTTATTTGTTGACACTTTTTACGTCAAACGTGTGTAATTACTTTTAGTATTAAACGGTTCGTTTAATTTAAAGATTTGACATTAATTATGATACCTTTGAAAAAAATCCTTATTTTTAAGCATATAACCTAATTGTCCTCCTTACGGTGTTTTGTTTATAAAACTAAAACGCTTTGATTGTACGGCGCGTTGATGTCTTTTACTTGAACGGGCGACACACAAACGCAAGTTTAGTTTTGCCTTTAATTGTTTTGTTAAAGAACCCTTCTTAAACACGACAAAAGTGTAAGACCACTGGGCAGTTTATAGGGGTTTATGGTGTGAATTACGATTTTAAGTAAAAAAAAGTAACTATAACGTATTTACTGTTTTATTGAACTTGTAAAATACAACCGTTAAAACCAACACTCCTTTCAGAGGTCAAGACCTTAAACTCACGACTTCATAAAGACTAATTTAATTTATATTCATTCAAGTTTACTGCTGCCTCTACATATGTAAATGCAGTGATTTATTATGTTCGAAGGTTCTATATTATTGTAAGTACTCCAAGAATCCAGCCAATATAATTAGGTAAGTAAGTCCCCGTGCTACTGACCGGCGCTTGCTCACGTCACTGTCATTACCTCACTGACGTTGCGTCATACGTCACTGACACTGACGTTGCGCAACGGAGAAAGTGAACAAGGATCTCGGTAAGATGATGTAAGCCTTTCGTTTTTATTGATGTTGTGATCGTGTGTGGAGGTTGAAAATATGTGCTTGTTGTAAAACATGTGCTAAAGAAGTAATACTCGTAGAAATATTTTACTGTATCACATATTTTTAACTTTTGATTTAACAACGTATTAAGTTTAATAATATGTAAGATTTTCTTAGATTAAAAAAAATGTTAAGATTATTAAATATTGTTTATTCAGCTCTTTAGAAAAATATCAAATATAAATACCTATTAGAAATACTTAGATAAATAATAATTTCCATGATTATTATTTTTTAAACTAAATCTGAGATTTTTACCAATTAAATTACAATTGAAAATACTGTAAGTATAATATATTTTCATTAAATGATAAAATTATCTAAAATCACATTCTGTAACATAACATTATCTCATAAAACATCCTTTGCAAGTAAAAAACTTTCAATAAAAACAAAATACTACCGCAGTAAAAATAACATATCGTTTATTCAACTCTTTATCAATAAAAACACATACACTCACCTTTCAAAGCATGTAAACAGCACCTTTCGCCGCGTAGTATAAATTCTCACAGTTTCACCGCGACACAGCCACTTTCCACAGTGCCTGATGAACACTGGAGATAGTTTACCACACTTGGGGAGGGAGGTGTCTGTTTGTAAATAAGGATTGTTGATGAATAATATGCAGGGTTTTTCTCTATGTACCTATTTGGTTAGGAACAAGTTTATATGACCTGAAGGATATGAATTATTGCATAAAAAAATAAATCAGCAGGTAAATTAAGGCGCTATTCGGTGTTAATCAAGGTGTTACTTAAGATGTTTAAAAACCTGTTATTGTATTTAATTATTCATTAATTATTAAAAAAATTAAGGACCCTTTTGCATATTTTTTTATAACAAAGTCAATATCCAAAATCTTAAGATTTTATAAAAAACGATAAGCCTCTAATTTATCTGTTTCGAAAACACTTTCCGTATCTTTTAAATTTCTTCAAAACATACATTTTCCTCATAATTAACCTACAACATTACATTAATGGACTATAACATGATTAAAGTAAAAGTAACAGACATTATTCATAACAAACGCACGCGCATGATAATCAGCCGGATAATTTAACTTGAGTCGCAAAAGAGGTGAATGTTGCGATTTACGAATGTGGGTAAATTGTTTCTGGGTATATATAAACGTATCATTAGTCAGAGAAAATTTTGTTATGATTAGTGTTAAAGTTTACTTCATCTTTGTTAACATGTGATTGGTTTTGGGTTTAGCTCAAACGCAAATATGGCGGGCTTCAATAACTTTAAAGCAAGACGATATTTATTTATTTATTTCAACTGTATTTACCTTCATTTACACCTCCTTATAGTTTTCTACTTCTCTTAAAAAACATCTACTATGCCTTTTTTAAAGCAGTGTTTAACAAATATCAATAACTATATTTTATATATTTTTCCTTTCTTATTAGCATCACAGACGAACAAAATCCCTTTCACACCTCACACGTTAATTACCTATATCCCTTATTTCTCAACTCAAAGCTTTTTGAAGTGAACTTTTATAACGCCCACAGAGCGGGCGCCGCTTGCGCAATAACAACTTTCGTTACAAGGTCGTAGAGTCAATGTTATCTGTTGACATCTTACACTCAAGTGAAATGTAAACTTGGAGGGGCACTGAGCATATGTTAATTGAGAAAGTTCTTCTTATGGTGATTCTTTTAAGGGAATGTTTTCAATCCAAAGAGTATATGCTTTATACAATGGGTAAAACCATTTTAAGTTGTGTAAGTAAAGTAAGATGATTTAAGTGCTCAACAATTTTCGTACAATATTTCCTAGCTCCTGCTTATTTTTTACAAAATAGAAACACCTACCTACCTTACCATTACGGTGTATACTTGTTTTATGATTTTGTTTTAATAAAAAGGAAAATAGAAGAGGACACTTTAATAAATAATATGAGCTCATATGATAACGAAACATTTTAATTTTATATTAACAACGAATAGTAATAGTTAGATCATTTATAAACTAAATAAAATATGTTTTAATTTTTTCGAAGCAAATTACAATATAACTGTTTACCTTATATAAAATTAAACTACTTAAGTAGGTACACTTTGAATTTTTAAATATCGTTTTAAGTAAATACCAGAAAACATAATAAGTAATCTTTGTAAATCATCTGGTAACAGTAAGACATCATATTTACACTACAGTGCAATTTACATTACAATAATACGTAATAAAAAGCTATTTTTACATAGAAATATATAAAACTTACAACTATTGGGGCTTTACTTTGTATCTTACACATTAACTTAATTAAAATTGGACGGGAAGTAATATCCTATTACTAAGATTACTCGTAACATATTTTGGTAAGTTTCGTATCTAAATCTTATGTCAAAAACCAACCTGTCATAAGGGCTTGTACTTTCTAGGTCCGACATTGAAACCCTTTCTTACAAACGTTGTGGGATGAACTTGCCTTAACCCTTGAGTCATTGCTATAGGAATCGGGGTTATTTTACCCGGCGCGGGCCAAAATGACCCCATTCGGTCCGATAGAGTCGCGCTTTCGAACCTTATTTTATGGGGCGGAGGAAATATTATAGGAAATGGATGCATTTGATTTGGCGGGACAAAGTGCAACGGTAAAGTGTGACTAGAGTAAGGATGCTCTGAAATTGGGACTAGTTTGTTTCTAAACGACTTTCTAGAAGGGAAAAACGGCATCGGATGTTGGTATAACTTCGATGGGTTAAACTGGCTTTGCATATACACCGGACTAGGGGATCGAAGAGCCACGACTCTATCACTGTAGTTACTGATAACTGAGAACCTTCTCTCAGGGTTTGGCATTGAAAACTTCCTATTCGCACTCTTCTGACTATCAACCGTCAAATGTCCAGTTGAATGCCTTCTATTTTTGAACTTCTTCGCTTTGTATTTACACTGTAACTTCTCAACATTAAGAATAAGTTCTGCTTCGAAATTGTCGTTTTGGTCTGCGTTATGTTTCTTGTATCTGTTGTCGTATTTTGCGTAATTGTCGTTTTGATCTACATTACGCATCTTGTATTGAGTATTATCGTAGTTTTCGTTAAGTTTCTTGTGTTTACTATGATCTCGTGTTACGTCTTCTTCTACATTACGTTTCTTGTATTGATTGATATCATAGATTCCGTAAAGTTTGTGTCTGTTGCTGTCGTGCTTTGCGTAATTATCGTTTTGGTCTACATTACGCATCTTATATACATTATCACCGTAGTTTTCCCTACATTTATTATCGTGTGTATTCTGAGTAGTGTTTTGTGTATTTGTGGTCAGAAGTAGACGGTCGTAGTTTTCGCTATGTTCCTCGTATTTCCCATCATGTGTAGTGTGAGTGTGGTGAGCGTGTGTGGTCAGAAGTAGACGGTGAGGTTCATGTGGTCGTGCAGCGCGGAGTTGGTGGCGTCGTGGACGGGGTCCGCGCTGCCCTGCAACAGGGGGGACTGTCACATACTATACATATACAGGGTGATTGGTAATGCGAATACATTCCTTCTAAGGGGTTAAAGTAGAGCATATTTGCAGTCAATTAAGTCATATCCTACCGTGTCCGAAAAATCCCCAATTCATTAGCTATTCAAAAAGGTACATTTGTCATACTAAAACTAAGAATTTGATTGACAACTCTACTAATAAAAGAAGTAACCTCTCTCATAGAACGCCTCTACATTGTGTTTACCGCGCACTTTTGCAGTGTTTTCTTTGGTTGATGTCGACGTCTTGCAAAGGGATAATGCAATAACATTTAAGATCTGCCGTTAAATATATTTTTTTTTTAAAAACCAAACCTTAAAGTGTGTAGCTTTTGCGGTTAATTAGAAAAAAAGAGTATGCTGAGTGCGGAAAAAGTTAATTCTATTAAAAGAAAGAAAGCTAACTACTTACATCTTTTTCATTAATCACTTCACATCACTTGTTGTTTTTTCTTTGGTCGATGTCGCCAACTCTTGTGGTGGTTCCTAGATTTCTGCGAATAACATCTATCATTTCTTCGTCTACTTTGCCAAATTCGAGGTCTACTAGATTCACTTGTTCGGGCGGATACACGCTTTATTTTTCTGAGACGTCGATACGTCCCCGAAAACACTCTAACGTTTGACACACGTCGATTACGGAAACGGAACAAGTAGGTACTTTTTTTGCTGTAACAACGTTGCCGTTACACTATCCGTAAATAAGAAGAATGTCTGTGTATTCTTCATTACAAAAGGCCCTTGCCCACAGCAACTTTTTGTAGCGATGCTGTCGTGCGTTCGCATCGATACAGTAGACTAGCAGTCGCTGACTGTGTGCCTTCATAGCCACGATTCAGTCGCGGTGCGTTAGTATTGTCTTTGCATCGATACCATTGCGATAATGTTGCGCGTTGCAAATGCGACTAACATGCGTTTACTTAACACGCGACAGCATCGGTACAAAAAGTCTTCGTAGGCAGGGATCCTAAATGATACCATTTCAAGAGTTCTTAATGAAAATATGTAGTTAGTTTTCTTTTAATAGAGGTCAATTTTTCCGCGCTTAACACATTTTTTTTCTATTTGACTGCATAGGCTGCACACTTGAAGCTTTGGCTTTTTACAAAATAGATTTATTTAACGGCAGAACTTAATGTTATTGCATTTTCTCTGTGCAAGACAGACAGTTTTTTCTTTGGTTGATGTCGACCAACCAAAGAAAACACTGCAAAAGTGCGCGGTAACCCCAATGTAGAGGCGTTCTAAGAGAGAGGTTACTTCTTTTATTAGTAGAGTTGTCAATGAAATACTTAGTTTTAGTATGACAAATGTACCTTTTTGAATAGCTAATGTATGATAATATGTAATATGGAGAAGTTTTTTAATTTGTACGCAACAATATTTGATTTTTTTTAGAAAATCGCTTTTTATTGCCATAAGACTTAACTTATTTTAAAAGTTGTTCTTGGTTGATGACTTTTTCTGAAATAAGAACGATTATATTTAGCAAATTTTAATCTAAAATATCATTATAGTTATCAAGCTACCATAACGCAACAAAACATTAAATTGAATTTTGAATTTTTCACTAAAAGGATTCATTTGAACTTCGAAAATGGGTTTTTTTATAAAAAATCTTAAATGTTGCATATCTCAGAAATTATCAATTTTCGGACATGGTATGATATGACTTAATTGACTGCGAATAAGCTGTACTTTAACCTCTTAGATGGAATGTATCGCGTTACCTATCACCCTGTATACTAACGATCATAGGTTAGAAGAAACCAGTTCAGTAGACTTTTCGAGAAAAAATAGTAAATTTAACATCAATACATTCACCTAATCTTTTCACTTTATAATGTTAGTATATTAATTTTATATCTGATTTTATGATTTTGTCAAAATTTTTTTTACTATAATATTAATGGTTTGGTGTACAATTCCTTCCTCCCTTAGAACTATTTGTAATAACATCATCCCAGCGTATAATATTCTTACCTGTGTGTTAGTGTCCCAGCTCAATGTTTTAACCCTCGCCGGTATGGTGGAGGCGGGCCACGCCACCCCCGACCTGCCGCCCCCCGCCGACACGTGGTCCGACAGCTGCGGGGCGGGGGCGGCGGGGGCGGGGGCGGGGGCGGGAGATACTTTAGACTTGGGGTGGCGGACAGACTGACGAGACGGTGATGATGCTGGGGAGAATAATTTTATGTAAGTGCGTTTTGTATGGAGTGAGTAGGTTAGCTAGATGATTTTTTTTTTTTACAATATTTTGAATGATTGATTTACTAATTAAACTAAAGTAACGAATAAAACCCCCCTCAAACAGAAGGTACAATTTTAAGTAACGTCCAGGAGATACAAAAGCATTTTTTAAGTAAAGTTTTACCAGTCAAGAATGGGCATTGGACCCGAAATCAACCCTAGAATAGCTCAGTAACTATTTATCTTCCACGTGAATCTTAAACACAGTTAACAAAATCACTAAATCTGTAGATAGTAGTCTAAACAATTTTAAAAAACCCTTGTAAATAGTAACGAATAACACTAAAGCCATTCAGAAACTTACCATTCTTAGTGAGCGTATCGTTCCTTAAGTCCAGACTGCTGGAACTCAATATCGTACTGGCGCCCGCACTCACACTCAATAGAGAGTTGGTGGAGCCGCGCGGGTCCGCGGGGGGGCGCGGCGAGCCGGGGGCGGGGGACTTGGAGGGGGGCGCCGGCGCGGGGGAGGGGGACGGGGACGACTTGGAGCGACGACGACTGGAAGTATACAGAACGTGAGGTTAATTAGACAAAATATAAACTATGTAAGTACGTAACTCTCCGTTAATAGCAATTATAATCAGAGTTCCCTTGTAAAACATAGTTTGATTGAATATGAGACAAGTAAAATCTTTAAGTAAAATTGAAATAATTTTTGCAGATTTAAAATACTAATATAGTATATATCACTGTGCTGTTAAGAACAAAATTATATCCTCATAAGTTGTTAAACACTTTAGTTTCAAACCAAGACAATTTTATTAAAACAACTCACCGTAAAACAAGTAGGAGTATAAGTGCCAGCAGTAATATCGCCGTGGCGGCGGCCGACGCCAGCACCGCCGCGCCGCCGGAGGAGGAGCCGCGGGACACCCACACCGACACCGGCACTGACGACTATAATGACAAACTCTTAGTTATAAATTGATACGTTCATCTTTAGTTTGACTTAAAACGATAGGTAGAAGACATAAAAGTTGGTAAAAAGGTTAAACATAGCTGGGGGCGGCAAATTAAAAGGGGCGGCAAATTTTTTATTTTTGTAAAACTTTCGCGGACTTTTTGTTTATAGATTTATTATAACCATAACTAAGTATTATAAATTGCATTTACAATAACTAGCACTTTTTTCCTCCTATTAAAACATCATTATTCATTAAGAAAACAAAAAAGATTTTAAAGTTTTAACATTATCGAAATAAAACTGTCTTGAACCTAAATTTAAAAAACCCCAAAATTAAAACACAAAATTTATAAATATACTAGCGACCCGCCCACACTTCGCAATGATGTGAATTAGCGCGACTTATTCCCGACACGTTGAATTTAGCTAACTTTAAATAACTTTTTCTGAATGTTCTTTATTTACTTAAATGAAAAAAAAATACCTAAAAGATGTCGAAACCCGCATTTAAATCTGTCACGTAGTTTAAGAGTAGTTAGCGAACAAACATACAAACAGACAGAATTAGTGACTTGGATTTATTGTGACTTCAAAATTAGTGACTTTAATGTAAATTTTCCCGAGAGTAAGGAGACCTGGAGGCTAAGATACAGGCGAAAGCTTAGTTTAGACTCCAGTCTCTCACTAATAATTATCAACTTTATGTAATGTTTTTGTCGCACCTTTTAAAAATGTTGTATTTGTTAATGAGATAAAATAAAGAAATTATTATTATACTATGTAATGAATCAACAATATAAATATACCTGTCGCGGAGGGTCCCCCGAGTCCGTGGCAGTGGCCACCACGTGGATGTAGCTGGAGTTCAGTGCCGATAGAGACGACTTGTTCACAAACACGCCGCCGCTAGCGTTCACGTACAGAATACTGGGGAATGTGGTAAATATAGGTTTTGTGGGTATGGTTAAAGATTGTAGGTGAATGGAAGTTAGTTTTTGGGGTATTGAATTGAGTAATGGAAAGGGATAGTGTGAATGAGCGTATTTGCTATTGTAAAACTGAAGGGGTAATTAACTTTTTTTTCTAAAGACACGTGTTATTTAGGTGTTAAATTTAAAAATTAATTTAATCTTATTATAATTGTAATTTAATAGAATGTATTTAAAATGCCAAATCAATAAAATCTTGTAACACCTATCAATACAAACGTTATTAATTTTAATTTGTGCAAACATAATTATAGTAGAAATGTACCTACAACTTGAAATCAAATGCACTGTGAGGACGTAAAAAGAACTAAAACTAGCTAGTTAGTAATCACGAGTATTTTTGTGTTTTTTTTTTAATTTTTAACCCTTTATGGACGTGTCAATATGACGTCATCATTGTTCTTTTGTATCGAGTTAGTTGTATGACGGTGTTTCGTGATCGCTTCTTTCGTCAACCTTCATTTTAGTACTCGATTCGATGACGGTGCGTTTTGTTAAATATTCACCGATACTAAAATCTTTTGGGCACTTTGTTAATCCTTCATATCACATAGAACTAAGAATAGAACTATCTTGTGTATAGAACTCGTAATGTGGGATATGTACTTAGTTAATTTAATACAAGTTTCTACGTTATTTATATGAATTTTCTCTCACCTGGCATGCGTCCCCCGCAGTGTAATGGTGACATTATCTCTCTCATCTCCATCAAACGCCTCCAATAATCCCACCGGTAATAGTTCCGAGTCAGAACTATCACTGGAACTGTGAGAACTATCCTGTGTATGGAACTCGTATTGCGGGTAGCGGAAACGCGGTTCCCATTCATTTACGTCGAGGACTGATATGGATACGGAGGCGGTGTCGTTCTGGAAGAACAGATAAAAAAAAATGATCATTAAAATCATTGACTTTAGTTTGTATTATATTATTTATGAACCAACGAGGTCGTGGTTTTAGTAGTAAACTTAAGGCGGAAACTAGTATTAATTCGTTTTTATTATCAAAACATAAGTAATTAAATCTACTATTATCCATTCTTACTTTTAATTCAATAAGGCAATATCCGATATATTTTACATAACATATTTTAAACTATGATAAAGAAAGTCTTTGAACTAACTAGCTTAAACAATAACTAAATCTGAATGTCATTTTAAAATACGACCATCTACGAGTATAATTGCAATTTAATTTTATCAATAAAATATCTTACCGCGTTCCCATCAGTCAACATGACTTGATAGTGGTATTTGTTCATAGTCTCGTAGTCTAGACTTCTTCTTAGAAGAACTTCACCCATAGAATTGATAGCAAACTTGTCCAGGAAACTACGTTCTGACACGTAGAACTGGAGTGGGGCCTGTAATTAAGGATTTCAATAGGTAAGGTTATTATGTTTTGGAGAAAAGAAAAAAAAGTTTGAATTAAATAAAAGATAATCTAGCAAAAATGTTGTGTTGGAAGAATAAGAAGGGATAAAGATATCTTTGATTCTATGTAATTAAATTAAGACTAATATGTAATAAAGTTTATCAATTTAAATAGGACCCGTGCTGGGCGCCACTATTAATTCGGTATTGTTTATGATTTACTTTAATAGAGCTTTTCGCCTGCATATTAAACAAGCAAATGAGGTCTGAAAGTACTATTATAAATCATGTTTTAAGTATTTTTTACAGATAAAACAAAGTAAGATCTAGTACTATCCTTGCTTATATCATACAATGACGGAATAATAGTACTCTAGTCAACAAAAGGTTTAACAACCTATTTACTCATCGCCTACCTTAAACAATTCTTAAATCTTACAACCATTTTAAAAAACGACCATCTAAACACTCACAGTAACCTCAGGCAGGGTATCCAGCTTCAGCAGCACAGTTCCCAGCTTCGCGTCCTCCCGCACACTCGTGGTATATAGTTTTTTAGCAAACCTCGGAACAAGGGAGGAGGAAGTGACGCCGCGGCGCACGGTTAGTGTAGCCAGCGCGTAGCGGTCCGGGTTGTCTACTTGGGTTGCCTGGGAAATAAATTAGATAAATCTGTATTATTTTGAACTAGTGGCCGCCCGCGACTCCGTTCGCGTGGAAGTCGGTTTCCCTTGGGAATGAGAAATTTTCCCGCGGTAAAAAGTACCCTATATGTTATTATGATGTATAACCTATTTTACTGTAAAGTTTCAACAAAATCCATCCAGTAGTTTTTACGTGAAAGAGTAACAATCATCCATACATACATACTCACAAACTTTCACGTTTATAATATTAGTAGCATAATCTTTAGGCCCACGCTAGGCGCCAATTTTACGAATTTCAATATGTAGGAGTTAACATTCCATCTGAATTTGATGCCTAATAAAATTACTTATTGCAGATTTGACAGAGCCATAAGAAAGTTCGTATCAAATCAGGCTTAGTAAAACAAACACTTTGTTTTATATTTTCAGTTAAGCTTGATCACATAGTCAAATAAAATAAGGTCAGACATATTTTTTAACACTTTTCCTACTCTTCAGATCTATGTAGCCCCTTTAAATCCAAAAAGTAAGCTATCATTCAACCTCATACCTTGATAACAAACGTGATAGCCATGTCCCGTGTCCCCAGCAACAGTCTAGTAACCGCCACCCGCCCCGTATCCCGGTCTATATGAAGCAGCATCGCGTTGTCTCCAGATATAGAGTATTGAACGGGAGCGTTGATTCCGGAGTCTTGATCACGGGCCGATATTGGAGAAGGGGAGGTGGTGAGGATTGTGCCCTGGAAGGTTAATGAGAATAATAAAGCTTATTTTTATAATATAGTTAGAAAATATACACAATTTTATTAATGGTGTGAATAAGAATACAAAGAGTAACAGATAGGCTGCATCACTATACAAGGCTGGAGTCCCCTGGTAGAAGTTCCTAGAAGCTATCACTCCTGACAGTCTACTTACCTCCTCAGCATCATCAGGAACAAGCGCCGAGTACCCCTCGCTGGAGAACCTCGGGTTCTGGTCGTCAGCGTCCATCACCTCCACATACAGACTGGCGTCGCTATACAAGGCTGGGGTGCCCTGGTAGAAGTTCCTAGAAACTATCACTCCTAACAGTCTACTTACCTCCTCAGCATCATCAGGAACAACCGCCGTATACCCCTCGCTGGAGAACCTCGGGTTCTGGTCATCAGCATCTATCACCTCCACATAAAGACTGGCATCGCTATACAAGGCTGGAGTCCCCTGGTAGAAATTCCTAGAAGCTTTCACTCCTAACAGTCTACTTACCTCCTCAGCATCATCAGGAACAACCGCCGTATACCCCTCGCTGGAGAACCTCGGGTTCTGGTCGTCAGCATCCATCACCTCCACATTCAGACTGGCATCGCTATACAAGGCTGGAGTCCCCTGGTAGAAATTCCTAGAAGCTTTCACTCCTAACAGTCTACTTACCTCCTCAGCATCATCAGGAACAACCGCCGTATACCCCTCGCTGGAGAACCTCGGGTTCTGGTCGTCAGCATCCATCACCTCCACATTCAGACTGGCATCGCTATACAAGGCTGGAGTCCCCTGATAGAAGTTCCTAGAAACTATCACTCCTAACAGTCTACTTACCTCCTCAGCATCATCAGGAACAACCGCCGTATACCCCTCGCTGGAGAACCTCGGGTTCTGGTCGTCAGCATCCATCACCTCCACATTCAGACTGGCATCGCTATACAAGGCTGGAGTCCCCTGGTAGAAATTCCTAGAAGCTTTCACTCCTAACAGTCTACTTACCTCCTCAGCATCATCAGGAACAACCGCCGTATACCCCTCGCTGGAGAACCTCGGGTTCTGGTCGTCAGCGTCCATCACCTCCACATACAGACTGGCATCACTATACAAGGCTGGAGTCCCCTGGTCTTCGGCGCGGAGGGTCAGCGTGAAGTTCCGGAGACTCTCGTAGTCCAGCGGGTGGCTGATGACGAGGATGCTGTCCAGGTCGTTGGCGAAGGATATTAGGTCCTGGGAAGGGGAGGTTTTAACGATGTTACACAGGGCACAGTATTAAAGTAAACAAAAGAATATAAAAAAAAATACTCAGTAGATGTTAGTGAAATCGAAATCCTTGGGTAAGAATAAGAGGTAAAAGAAACCCTCTTGTTCACAAAAATATCGATTTTAATGGAAACCAAATTACAAACTTAACATTGAATTTCCGAAGAACTTCGTTATTTTATGTATTTAATCGGGAAAAAAGTAATGTCGAACCAAAGTCCTTAAGATTTAAATTTTTTGACCTATATTCGTGTTCGTTGTGTTGTCTGCCAAAGGACTTGATCTGTTCTAAAGGATCCTCGAGGGATTCTATTCATTCCCACAACTAAATAAAATCAGAATACTCACGGAATGTTCTGACGGCAGCACACTATACCGCACCGTCGCATGCGGCCCCGGCTGGTCGGCGTCGGTCGCTCTCGCGTTTACCGCTAGTCTACTGCCCACGCCCGCCAGCTCCGACACCCGCACTTTATACGGAGCCCCCACCCACGAGGGGGCGTTGTCGTTCACGTCCCACACGCGGACCGATACCGGGATTATGAAGCTCTGGGGAAGGTTAAAGCTTATGGTGATATTAAAGCTAAAAATACTGGCATGCAAGGGTACAATTTGCATGCCAGTATTACTTGCAAATGTACCCACAGTGTGCCAGTTACTCGTACTTGCCAGTAACTTGTATGCTAGTTACTGTCCCGATTTACTGGCATGTGTATCCCCTCCCCAACTTAAGAGTTGGTGATAGTAGGATTTGCATCTTCTTCTTCGTCAAGCTTTTTAAGCAACCTAAGGCTCTACTACTTAAGTAAAGCTTTTCAAAAGGAAATCATAAACTGTTTTCTACTCATATGTTGTTAAGGCATCAAATTAAATGAGTCGTATAATGTGATCTTTAGTGCAATTCGTATCTTGGTGCAACACAATATATTAAGAATTGTATTTATAATTGCAATAAGTGCGAATCCATAAACTTTTAGATAAAACTACCTTTAAATCGTCAAATAAACTAATAACTTACAGGGTCAGTAGCAGGCAGTCTATCGCACCGCACATTAACATACACGCTGGCCGGTCCGCTCTTCTCTTCTCTGTCCAAGGCCTTCAGTAGAGTTATGTTGCGGGATCCCGGAGCGATGGCCACGGCCGCATCCCGCTCTTGAAGACGGAGCGAGATGTCGCCTCCGGGACTCGGGTCGCCATTCACTGATAGGGTTCCTAGGAATAGGAAGAAATTTGTGGCAGAGTTTTACGAATCAAAAATGGGAGACTTGTTGGCTTCCTTATTATAAGTAAACAAGGTTTAGACATGTATTAGGTCTGTCAGTTCCGAAAGATGTGACATAGTTATTTTTGACTAAAAAGATTTAAACTGCGTTTACTAAAGGGGGTTTAAGATTTTGACGTCTAAAATGTGATTATATTATCCTGTAGCATTATCTTAAAACAGTGTTTGATCGGATCTTCTTAACTAAGCTTTTAGATTAAATTGACATTTAGGTTAGGTAAATAAATACCTATGATGCTGCCAACGGCCATATCCTCGCTGACGAAGAAGCTCTCCACAGCTCCGCCATTCTTCAGGTAACACCGACTGTCTTGTATTGCTGGAATATCAATTGAACTATTAATCAGAACTAAGTAACTTGGTTTTATTTTACATCCACCTTATAACGAAACTTTAGTAGTCTTAATGGAAATGTAAACTATGTAGATTACCTAATAAAATCATGTTTTTCCTTTTTCATGATTAACTAGGTCTAGTTGCGTTATAAGGTGGTGTATTTCCTGCTTCTTAATACCTTGGCAGGTTAAACCAGAGTTCGGTGAAAAATTTAAAAGCAGAATATGCTTTCGAAGAAAATTACACAACTAAAATCTACACTCATTTAAAGCATGAACAAATCACGTAAACGTTACGAAAACCAAACCGTTATTCGTTTATCTTTTTCTAATTATTAGAACACAATTACAATTTTAAGGCGTGTTAAATGAATTTGCTATCATGATGTAAAATAAAGGAACTAATTTTACTTAGTGCTGTGCGTAACAATATAACGGTAGGTCAAAAGTGTAGGCCAGCAACTGTGAATCTACTAAATTAAAGCAACATCTTATAATTGTATACCTAATTGATGTATTTTGTAATGTATGGGTAAAATACCAAGCAAAAAAGCTCAATTTCTTTTACAAACGCATTAACTTCGTAAAATTTTATGAGATTTAGTAAGGTTATTTCGTAAATCAAGGACTCTCTTTAGGTGAGTTTTCAAACCAAAAGTACCTATGTTTTTAATTTAATTTCAAAAGATAAGCTAATTTCAGACCTTAGTCTTTTTTCAGTGTTTTAAACAATATACGTTAATAACACAAATAAAGCTTAGACACACTTTTAAAACCTTGTTCGCTTAAAGAAGACCCGTCCTTTACCTACCCCTTACTTATAATTTAAGACCTTTTCATGCATAAATATTGGTTAGTCAATCTTTAAATAAATAATGTTTAAAATAACATGATCTTTTATAAAAAATAGTTTACGCTGAACAAGTGTTCATATGCTTATTTTCCCCCGACCTAGTTTACCGGACACCATGACGAGTCACAAACGAGTTCACTACCCCTAACAAATTGGGTTGATTCCGCTTAATAATGATAATGCTTGCTCATTTCCTTGTGGATACAATTTACTATTACTAATCCATCGGTCATCACAATTTGGAAATTAGAAGTCGAAAAACAAGAAGTTGTGTCAAGAAAGTGTACGTTAATAATTGTAGGTGTATGATAAAGATAAAGAAACCTTAAGTGTGATAATAATAGTGGTGTTTTTATGGTAATTCAAAGCATAGAACTGTATAGGTATGTATGAGAGACGGTAACACATCAGGGCGCTATGAGTTGATGCAGCGTACCGGAACGCTACGATGTGTGAACGTCTAAAGTATTACGTGTTCTCTGTTTTTTACTCAACATTTGAAATTAGAATTTTATTAGTTTTTTCTCCTCGGCTCGGCCTCTCTAGATGGACAGTATTATTAAGTTCGGAAGAGGTTGGTCTTTTTTAATGATTTAGATATGTGGTAGCTTTCTAATCATGACCTTTGACAACTAGACTAACGTTAGTAGGTAATTTATCTGTCATTATTTCAACAAAATTGCTTAGCATTACCTGTTCTCATCGCGTGAGGGCGCAGGCAAGAAACATTCAAAATCTACGTAAGCATACAGTTTTGATTGTTTAATAAATGTCAACAAGATTTCGTGTCTAGATCAAAACTACCTGTGAGCTAAGAAAGTTGCAAAAAATAAAAATGATGCTCTACTTATCACATACAAAAAATAAAAGATAAACATGCCAAATAAAATTGTAGGTATTCTTCTAATTCAGTGAAACGATTAGTGTTGCAAAAATCTTATCCAAGGTTTCACCGTCATATTTGGTGTTATTATGAAAAGATAATAAATAAAAAAAGTAATTCTATAACATAACATTTATGCACTAAATACTTTAACAATATACATAAAGCGATAATCTATTCGTGGCAGATTCACTACAATTCGACGGTTGCTCCGAAGTTCTGCGTCGTGCTTCTTTTGTTTTCTACTTCCTTCTACGGTGCATCTAGATGGTTCTGGTAGGTTCTAGAAGGTAGTAGTACCTACGTGGTCGGCGGCGGACTCACCGCGGGATCGGATCGAAAGCGCGATGGCGGCGATGGTGACCGCTCGGGGGCGGGCTGTTGTTGCTTCTATACGGTCCACTGTTAGCGTTGATGGACAAGACAATTCATAAACTAGGCAGAAGTGAGGAACTGGCATCGCGATAGTGATGGCAAACTTCAGTGATATTGCAACGATTAGGTATACCTATGTCTTTTCATCTATTAAATTAATTTAAAGATCAAAAGCATTTGCTGTATAAATTGTTGAAGTTTCTTACGTAAAAAACCCCCGATAACTTTTGTTATTATTTACCTGTTTTTTTACCTTAT
This sequence comes from Emmelina monodactyla, assembly GCA_916618145.1. Taxonomy (NCBI): domain Eukaryota; kingdom Metazoa; phylum Arthropoda; class Insecta; order Lepidoptera; family Pterophoridae; genus Emmelina; species Emmelina monodactyla. The sequence continues at coordinate 2,888,044 of OU745304.1, read as the reverse complement.
CATAAGAATAGTAAACCGTCTTTTTTTTTAAATCTCCAGGAAGAACAAAAAAAGTTGACATAAGTATCTGGTTGTGGTAAAACTACTGGCAAACCGTCTTAATAAAAACATTTGAGTTGCACTAAACTCATATGTTAGGTACTGACCACACACTCACAAAAAATTATCAGGCCGCAAAATCATAACAAAATATTATAAGCTTGTTGGTGTCACTAATCTCCTAATCGCATTAGCACACCTAACAATGAGGTTAAACGGCTAGAACAATTTAATCTGGTCCGTTTTACGCAGACAGAGACACAAGTGGAACACCGGAAGGCAGTCCACTATAAATCCCCCTCGTCACTTCCGCTGCAGTCGGCATTCAAAATGGCCGGCAATCGCGATTTGAATTTGGGGCGAAGTAAGCCGTTACGCGGGGCCGGCTTTCGATTTTTAAATTTTGAGGGGTTTGTTTGTCTTACCCTTCGAAATGCTAAAATATTCTTAAATTCCATGCTAAGCTAAGCTATTTTTACGTTAACTATAGGGATAGAAACAATAGTGTAAAATTGATTTGTTATTTTTTTGGATGAATCATCATTCATTTTGACTCGCGCTTTTCTTAACGTGCATTATATGGATAGAAACAATGGAGAAGGTTACTTATTGTTTTTTTTTTGGGTGGATCATTATGCATCTCGCCTTAAGTGGCAGTAGCCATGTATTACAAAAAAAACTAAGAACAAATTGCTGGTTGAATTAATATAACCGCAAATGCCATCGGAGATGGGAGCACGTAGACAATGAATATATTTTATTGACCTGATCTTTTGCTTTCATTATAGATTGAACCTAACCTACGCTTTCATCTACTTAATAATAGAGTAAGGAAATTAGTTCTATTAAAGCTAAGTAGGTTATACTTATTGCTTTTTATTTTTAAACCAAAACTCAACCGTTCGGTAACTCAGGATTTCGGTTTAATTTTCACACACACTCATTTTAGTTTTATATAATTAGTCATGTATCTGTCACAGGCAATTGATAGAGACAAAACATACTTTAACTTTGCTTGAGCAAATGTTGATTGAAAATGCGTTTATAAATAATATAAGTAATGAAATGAAATGAAATGCAGTAGTATTATCTACCCAAGTTTTTCTATACACTCTTATTTACCGTTTTGCGATATTCATTTAAAAAGTATTCCAACAAATTAATAACTTATATAAGTAACTGCTCTTTTACTTGTCACTGATAAGAGTTTGTTATTTTGATTGATTTCTTTCACTGCAATCATGTTGCGTGCTCGGGACTTATTTCCTGAATAAAAACTGTGTTAATGATTTAATCCATGCCAACATTTGTACAATTCCACGTAAGTAAGCGGGAACGTATTTTTTGCGGCAAAATATGTGTAATTAGTATACTTAGGGTATAATTAATTACGTTACTACTCATTCTATGTTTCTTTTTAGATTGAAGAATGAAGGTATGTGGGATTGACAATGAGTTAATTTATTGGGTTACCTAATTAGTAACTCAATCAATTAATTTAAACTTTCCCTCTTCTTAATTAAATAACAAAGGAAGCGTCGTTTTACAATGTAGGTTACTTCCTTTCATCATATATTTCTCTTTTTAGCTATTTCTGGCAAAAATTGTTCTTTCATCAAAATTCATGGGTATATATTTTTTTATTTTTTGTGCCTTATTTTTATTGTATAAATATTATTTTGTTGACTTACAATTAGTTCTCACTCCCTGACATGGGTATTCGGTAGCCGTCAAGCAGCGGACAAGCAAGGGTCGAGCCATAGCGTGGTGGGTCCCTCAAGCATGCTTCCTGTCTCGAAATCTGATGGATATCGCTCGGAACACATCACTTTCGGTTTCATTACGTCACACTACCACTACGTGTTAGATTTCATTGTTTAAATCATGCTGACGATTGACTTCGAATTGTGCAGACGAGACTTTTGGAGTTAAATACGATTGGATAAAGAGTATTGTTGGAATGCAATCTGAAACCCATTTTTAATTAATCTTTAAGCTTGTCGGATATAAAAAAGGTAACTATTGCCGGGTTTTCATAAATTTATGGATGACAAAACAACAAATATGAGGGAAGTCACTCCTGCTAAAGTAAAACTTTTTTTTAGTTCTTTAGCATGTTTTTAAATTAATTATTTCGATGTGCAACTATACAAGTATTTTTAAAATTAAATTGTGCGTTCAATTATTTTCTAGGAAGGCATTTTTATGTGTAAAAAAGAAAGTTTTATTCATCATCGTTTTTATATTATTATAACTATTTTACTTAGTCGATTATTTTAATCCGATAAGGTTCATATTTATAATAATGAAAAATAAGGAAGCAGATTTAAGTAAACCGTAACGGAATTTAAACAAATAAGAGAGAGTGCCTCTAATCTAACTCAGCTAGCGGAATACCGTTTCATATAATTATGTAATGAATTCAAAATAATTCAAGATTGAGAACTAATTAATTATTCTATGAAATTACTTGAACGATACCTACTAAGGAATTAAAGGTAGTTGACTTGAGGCGTCTTGTTTGTAAGGAAATACTTACGTACTTTATGGAGATTAGCTTAGAAAAGTTTCCTGATAAGAAATTCTGCACTTAAGTACCTGCTAGCGCTACACTATAATAGCTTAATTCGGATAGAACATTACTATTATTTCTGGTCAGTTAATTAAGGAAAACTTGGAAGCTATTTTAATCGTTTTGGTGAGTCTTTACCAACTATTATTTATAGCCTCTGAAGCCGAGAAAAAGCAAAGGCTGAGGCAGATCACTGACTTTAGAGGGCAGTGGCTACATTGTTCTTATATAAATATAGTAAGACGCCACTGTCTGTCCTGTCGTTGGTTAATTCTCCTAGATGCCTCGAACTAAGCCCACAATATTTTGCAGGTACTCGGGATGTATTCTGATGATTAAAAATGTGACCCTCATCCTAAAATAAAACTTGACAGGTTTGCACAAAAACAATCGCAGGAAACATTAATTTGTAGTATTTTAACACTTTTGTCTTCAGCATAATGAACTTCCGAATCTTTGCATCTTGGAAGGATGAAGGACTACTCGTATTTGTTTATTTAACGAGGCACTTCCTTTCTTAAACTAATGAGTTATTTTCCATGATTTCTTCTCAAAGGACGTATGCTATAAAATGCGGTTGGTAACTGGTCACGTAATAAGTGCAAGTAGCTAATTATATAGAGGTCCATATCAACTATCTAATATGGTTAGTAAACAATTTCTTCTTTAATATCAGCAAAAATAATATATGTAAAGGACCAACATTTCCTAGCTAATATTTTTTATGCTGGCAACCTCGTCACAGCTGCGTTGCGTAAACAGTTACTCGTCAGCATTGCAGAACGTTTAAATGGGAGGAAATAGCAACAATGGTCGACCACTACCGCTTGTTCTTACATGTTTGCCACTCTGTGGCTACTTAGACGATTGGACATGCTGATTTCCGCTGCTCTATGTTTTTCGTTCAGGTTGTTTAGATTGACCCAAATCGAGGGGTTTTGATTACGTAGTACCAGTAAGATTCAGTTTCAAGTTGGAAAAATATAAATCATACAATCCAGAATTTTCTAGCACTTGTCTCGAATGGTAAAAGTGAAAATACGTTAGTATTTAATACAAGTAGGCAGGTCTTTAGCTTCACTATCACTGAGGGCTTAGACCTGTCAGACTTAAACGTTGTCGCTGCCCAGCAATTAGGTGCAATACCGATGGCGTATGCAAATGAGTAGGTGAGACCGACGCGTGCGCAGTCAGCACATCGGAGCCACCCGCCCGTGGCCGGACCAACGGTCGCTGACCTACCCGCAACTTTACGATCAAGTTGCAAACAACCTTGCGAGTTGGGCAACTGAGTCGCAATTTTGAAGATGAGTCAATGGAGACTTAGTTTCAGGGTTCTGGAAACTTCTTTGGATAATGTTGAGCTGGTGAGTTGTTGGAAGTCATACCAAAAATATATGACAATTTGGGTTAGTTTGTCAAAATAATAATAATAATAACTCGGGTAATATAGAAATATGCCTATACCAATGGCCGCCCGCTACTCCGTTCGCCTGGAAGTCGGTTTCCCGTGGGAATGATAAGTTTTCCCGCGGTAAAAAGTACCCTATATGCTATTCCCATGTATATCCTATATTACTGTAAAGTTTAATCAAAATCCGTCCAGTAGTTTTTACGTGAAAGAGTAACAAACATCCATACATCCATACACAATATATTAGTAGGATTATCATTGAAGGAATTGATCACCAACTAGAAGGCTTTGTACCCATCAAATTTTATAACAATGAAAGTTTGCATTTGAGAACAAGAGCAATTTAAAGCGGCCTTCGATCAACAATTCGGATAATACGGGCCCTAATTTTCAGTGAGTAATACGTGATACAACTTGTTCTATTTCACATAAGTGCCTACTTGTACTACTAACACAAGACCTATTTTCCTACTTGTCAAACTATCAGCTATGTAGCCGATGGGGTCAACAAACGGCGGGGGAGGGGGTGCGGTCAGCGGGGGGTGAATCGCAACAAGGAACATTTGCATACTACCCCCGCATGGGTAATTACTTGAGAATGTGGGACAGCTGGTGCTGTTTCTGCAGCCAAGAATTGCAAGGATACCTGGAATTTTACTAGGTTCCCTTTATGTTTTGTAAAGTGTATCTCTACAATGGTGTACCTATGTATCATACATACACTCTTTTCTAAAACACTATACCTATTGTGAATTTAATCATTTTACAAAACCATAAGTTGAAGGGAATGTTTTTTCCTATAATATTTTACGCTACGAACATTACCAACACGCATATTCCAAATTTTGAATATCGAACATGGCGTCAATCACGCGTGGTCAATCGGTTGAATGTCCCATCGATTTGTATCAAAGCCCATTACTCTATCGAAATTACAACGAAGAGCTTACGAGGGTAAGCTGTTGATTTAAATCCAATAGGCACCTAGTACTACTAGGTCACGGAAGGGAAATTACGATTTCTTAGAATTTAAATTCATACATGAGTTGTGAATTGAATTTATTACGTTTAAAAGCATGTTTTTGTTCATTGTGTAAACGATATTGCATACGTAAATGTTAAAGTAAATATCAAAATATTTCAATTTCCTACATTAGTAGTGTTTATTGGGCCATTGGCGTGCCGACTTGACTGTTCCACATTTGAAAGAGGCAATAATATCAATCCATTCGCATGCAACCTCCTTGAACACTTGCGAACTACGTTAACCCATTTACAACTGGCCAGTTGTGTTTTTAAATATGTTATTTTATAGTTTTTTTCTTAAGGCACGCGATGGTAATAACGGCTTCAGCCTTGTCTGTTATGTCCATCGTGCCTTTATTCCAACGCACGCGAAAAGTGACTAGTAATGCACTTACTTATCTAATTTGACAGGCCGAGTTTTTTTATAACAAAATAACAGCGTGAAATCAAAGAAACAATAATAAATATATCAATAACTGACGAGTTTCCAATGTAACTGTAATAGATTCAGTTGCATTGTAGAGTGTGGCAAATGTAATTTAATAGCCCTAGGTATAATTAGCGAATTGAACATCATTTGCTTTCATTACAGTCAGTGGATTGCTGCAATAGCAATAAATCACTTGATCGACCACCTTCAAGAAGTTTACCTAACAACACTGACGTGTCTATTATTTCTATTCACTAATCATGTAGAGCTTTTGACAAACACCTAAACCGATTGACAAACACATAAGAAGATTCTAATTACAATTTAAAAGTTTTTTTATAATAAGTATTGTCTACCATACCTTGTGGTATGACGGCTCCGGCCAGCATTAGCAGCAGTACGGCGATGAAAGCTGCGCGCGCGCCTGCAGCGGCCATGTTGCCGCTACCGCTTCGGACGCATGCCGAAACTCGCCGCTACTCGGGGCCACTCGTGGGCACTCGGGGCTATATGAGGCCTCTCGTGGTTGCGACGGAACTCTTGTTTGATATCTGCAGGCAAGAAGTTAGATTAAAGTAGTTGGTTCTACTTTAAGGACCTTGTATATACTTTAATTTCAAACATTAAGAAAGAAAATACATTAATCTCTCAATGGGTAACTAATATTGTTTGATAGATGAGTGCTAAACCGATAGCTTGGCTAAAATATATTCGTCTAGAATCTAATACAATCGCCTGGTACGTTACAATACCTATTTTAACTAAGCGTTTGATAGATATCGTATTACAACAATTAAATAAAACAATAAAATAGGCTTAAGGATATTAGTATAAACATTTGAAAGAAAGCCCTTCCGTCATTAGCTTATCTGATCGAAATGTGATCATGATTGTTTTCCAAAGTGTAAGTAGTAGAACAATGAGATCGATACGCACAATTTCCTAGACAAGGATCTACAATTTGTCGCGGTGGTGACTCTACGCACTTTCTTGGCGCGTGCGCAACTTAGCGCTACCTTTTCTATAGTGAAAACTGAAATTCCTTAGAGATCTATATCATATTTTGGAAACTAAACAACTGCTATTTATTTATTCTTTTCTTCTTATTTTCTTACCGAATCTTTTGGTGACCATAACTTTTTAAGTTACGTAAAGCTCTACGATACCTACAAACGTAAACATAGTCGGTTTTTTTATTTTTATTTTCTCTAGAATTACGACTCCAAAATTACGGACAAACGCAAAATTGTTCAAATTTTAAAACTATTGAAATGGAAAATAACAAAATTATTATACTTTTCCTTTCTCTATCGTACGGTCCGGTAGTCGCTAAGGTTATTTCGCTTAATTTCTCAATATTAAAATGCCACTGCCGTAGGCATACCTACTCAATAAAACAATTTAAATTTGCCTGAATGAGTGCCAATTAAATCTAAAAAGAATTCCAGCAATCATTTATTTTAACTAAATCTTTATATGTTAACATAAAAATCTAAAGCAACTAAACTAATTAAGTAAGGTACCTCCTTCGTTGTAGAACTAGAGATATTTACCTGAAATATAATGAATTTTGTATCTAAATTCTAAATGATACAAAATGCATGCTACATTTGTGAAAGAAACTTAGAACTTCTGAAGTTGTGATGTTACGTGTGTTGCTGAGAAATCCATCTTCTAAGTAGTATTCTGTTACCTTATGTTATAATATACTATTACCTAAAAATCACACAAATTTGTGCATCTAAGCCTTACTGTATCTAGAAAGCGGAAAAGCATCAAAAACGCGTTCATCGCGCCGATTTCGCTTTCTTCTTCATTTACATGTGCGCAAACGCAGCCTTTGTGTCTCGGCTACGTATTACTTCGTAACTGAATTAGGCGAATTCGATTCGGAATCAAATTTGGAACGGTTAATCGTTTATATCCACGCTATTTGTGGATCACGTAACTGGCCAACAACGAGAGAAGAGAAATAAATAATAGGCGAGAACTTGATCAATTCTAGTTTCGTTAAGTATTTAAATGCTATCAAGCAAAAAAACCAAACTTTTTGCCTTAACTCAATTCTAAACAAATTCACCTAGAAGTTTTACCTACGCATTCTATCATTAAGCAAGTAGGTACGCCTAGATCAAAGTCAGACTTCCTCAAAACGACCTAGATTCCAAAAAAATACTCTCACGAACTTTATTGGCTACTACCGCAGGATAGAACAGAAATTATCGCACATTGAAACGTAAAGTGAAGGGTGGTGTAAATTGATAGTGGTTGCGTACGCGCCGGAAATCGGACCTGTCCTTACAGACACACATCAGTGGTTTGAGAGGGGCGTCATGGTCCCCACCTATCAATCAGGTGAAATAATATTATCTTAAATCGTAACGTAGAACTTACGTTATATTGAATAGTTTTTTTATGGGCATATTCACTTTTACTATTTGCTGGTTTAATTGAAATGTTTGCAGTTTTTATAAATTACAGATATCTTATAAATTAAGTTTTAGAAAATTTAATATTTAACTTCACTAGTGGCCGCCCGCGACTCCGTTCGCGTGGAAGTCGGTTTCCCGTGGGAAAGAGAAGTTTTCTCGCGGTAAAAGTACCCTATATGTTATTCTGATGTATAACCTATATTACTGGAAAGCTTCATCAAAATCCATCCAGTAGTTTTTACGTGAAAGAGTAACAAACATCCATACATCCATCCATACATCCATACTCACAAACTTTCACGTTTATAATATTAGTAGGATTACACACAAAGTTAAAATACAGCTCTATTTTGATCTTAAAGGTTTTTTTCATGTAGTTACTGCTAATTTAATAAATCAATTTCTTTCAGTAAAAGTTTTCATCACTCAAGCAGTTTCTATCACCAAAAAACCTATCTCATTTAGCGCTGCTAAATAGGCAGAGGTGAAAAGTAACTAATGTCAACAAGTATCTGGCAGCCCCTCAAGAACGGTACAAACGTCAAACGTCACTGACTCGGAACCACTGTTATGAGCTGGTACCTGTCACGCTGCTACACATGTGGAAGGCTGTGGTGTCAGGTTTATGGAGCTGTCAATCTGGAGGTCGTCATCCTAATCTTATTAAGTGTCAAGAGCTCTCTTTGATGGTGTCGGTTTAAAACAAGAAACAAGGACGAAGATTTAAATGTTTTTATGAACCTTAAGGCTTTTAAAGTGACGTAAGCAATGTTATAACAGCTTTAAATTCTATTTCGAAAGTAGGATACTTAGCTTGTGGACATAATAGCTAATCATTTAGCTATTTAATGTTGACTGATCGAAGTTCATGCCTTGAATGCCTATAGCAACCGAGAAACTAGACATTTTCTTGGGTTCAGTAATCTTTCAGTGTAGATGTCTTCACCCAGTTACCCGGTTGCTCATCTCTATCCGTATGATAAAGCTATTCACTTGTTAAACTACCGTTGAATACTTATCTAACCTTTCAGTATGGGATGTAGAGTGACGCGATCTGCCAGGCCCGTTGAGTTTGTTAGCGTTGCGTTATGCCTGTTGCTTTAACCGAGTTTGAGAAATTATTCTTATGGGATGATAGATGTGATTTCTTGGATCAATCAATTGTGTAATGTTACAACCGTTTATAAACTGTGTCGTTTAACTTTAGGTTTAGGTCGACTGAAAAGCATGATGACACTTCTGGGACAGTCGGAATAAAATTATAAGAATTAGCGTCTGTACACAGCGTAAAAATTAAAACCCTTAGTTTTTATTCCGTTTTATCTATTTATTCATAATTACTTCTAAATCATTAATGCTTTACTGTATAGGTAAATTTGACAAATATTTACATTGTTTTCTAAATCATTAAATATTGCGAAGCTAAAGCGGGTATCCAGTTAAGAATCAGGTAGATTACTTGTACTTAGTAGTAGTTAAGAGTATTTGCCAACAAAAAACTTACCTTCAAACCTGATGGCTAGTAAGTACAGAAAGTTAATTAAATCAAGAACCTAACGTAATTTGCGTAATAATTGCAGTTTCACTTCGAATCGAACGAACCTTCTCGGTTTCTTGGAAAGCCAAATGAATATTCTAATGTACTAGACAAGTTACTAAATAAAACTGTTACCTACCTACTTGTTTGGTAAAGTGTAAGTGAACTCTGTATCAACACAACATTTTATCTCTAAGCATGGTATTTGTTTACATGTTAACTTTTAATATTTACGCAAACTATTATTATTTATTATTATACCAAACAATACGTTAAAAAATAGTTAATTTTGGATTCTCCATGTTTCGTAGGATACGGTAAAAAAGTACCGAGCAGCGTAATAAATTGGGAAATCTTCAACGAATCTCTGTAGCAAACTGAAACTATACCTATGTGTACCGGATTTTTAAGGGTGGTTTTGGGTTCAATCCACAAGTAGAGCCAATATGAGAAATTATATATTCTATGCTGGCTACTAGTTTGCGCTTAGTTTTTTAGGGCCGCACACTTAGGTAGGTACGTAGGTAGTCAGGATATTTGTATTTTTTGTTTATTTTTTTATATACCTATTACCTATATGGACTAACAAACAAACAAGACTGAGATCTGTAACATATAACTAATTAATTATAAACAATAACTCATACATTCTTTGTAGGTAATCGAAGATAGTATCTACAAGGTAGTTAATAAAAGGTGCATGCCATACGTAAAAGCTTTTTCATGTTTTTACGTTAAAATTGGTCGGTAAAACCTATAGGTATCATCTTTCTGAAGGGTAACTAAGTTCAAAGTTCTAGTCAATAAAATAATAAAGAAGAACTGTTTCTTAATCTTACCTTAAATAAAAATAAGCAGTTAAGTTTGCACTTTTGTCCACCACGAATTAGAATTCCAAATCCAAAAAATAAATCAGGAACTCTACAATCACTAAAACTTTCTTTTTGAGCACACAACGTTCACAAAATTGCTTCAATTTTAAAACTGTACCATTAAAATTTTAATTTATTCTTTAATTTTGTTTTTAATTCAGTTACGCGTCGCTTGCCGCCTTTTTGTATGAAAACGTCGCGGCACGGGTGCGTTCGAAAGCGCGGGAACGTTGACTGACAGACAAACTAGTGAGGGGAAAGAAAGAGGCCGCACGATGAGAGGGTGAGTCCACCGCGACGATACGGACCACTGCTTTTGCACCTGCCAGCCGATTCCTTCGGAGCGTTCGATTTGAATAACTGTGACAAACGGAATTTTAAAGTAGATAATTACTGCCTTCGAGAAGTAAATTCAAAGGGTTTGTTGAACTACTAACGTGATTAGTTTTTTTACAGATTTATAAGTGTGCTTTATTGAAATGTAAAAAAGAAAAACAGGCCTAAGTAGGTACTTACTTACCTAAATTTCATATTTTCTTTTATTTTTGAAAAATAACAAATATTAGGGACATATTAAATTATACCTTAGCGGCCCGTTCGCGTGGAGGTCGGCTCCCCGTGGGAATGGGAAGTTTTCCCGCGGTAAAAAGTAGGTACCCTATGTGTTATTCTGATGTATAACCTATTACTGTAAAGCTTCATCTAAATCCGTCCTGAAGTTTTTACGTGGAAGAGTAACAAACATCCATCCATACTTACGAACTTTCACGTTTATAATTTTAGTAGGATGATGTAAACAGGAATAAAGGTACATTAAGGGTAAAATAGGTTCCTACTTTCTTCGAGGCATTCGAGAGCAGCCCGCAGAAATTGTAAATACTTATTTCGATATAGGTAGGAACCCTTATTAGGTAGGTAAAAGAGGTAAAGAGTTAAGACGAGGTAGAGAGGTAAGAAATTTGAAGTAAGTATGGCAGGAATTTGTAAAATTTACCAATCCCTAGTTAACATATGCGAAAAGCTAATATTGGTACCTAAGGTAGAAGAATATGGAAGATATAAGGATTATGTTTTCGTTTTTCATCTATAACTATTACGTTTTACTATACCCGTTTCTAGAATTTTGGACGTTAATAAATAGTGTCTTAAGAATAAGTTTGAGTTTTTAAAAAATGGATTATTACTTACTAGTTTCATCAAAATAATCATAATTAAATATACCCTCTGTCCAGAAATGTACAAAATGGTTTTAAAAAACAATTTAAATACAAAATACAAAATACTTTTCAGAATAACTATTTCAAATGCAAAATACCAAATAGTTTTGTGTTTTGTATTTCAAATACCAAATGCAAAATAGGTATTTTCAAAATAAAATACCTTTTGACCAAATCGAATGATATTTTTATTTATTTTAGGTATTTATCATGAGAAATAGAATAAAGATACAATGGCAAGCCAAATGGCACTTAAGGCATGACATCTTGGTCATATTTATTTTTAAAGTAACGCTTATCAATAAATTCTGTTATGTTATTATTGATAACATAGTCGAGTTAACGAAGAGTAACGAGACTAACGAAAAGATAGCCATGGCTCCATTTTGTGAATTGTGTGGCCATTTATTCTTATCCAGGAACATATTTATTATAAGTACTTAGGGAATTTGAAAAAAATTAAATAAAAAAGGATACGCATGGCTAGCAGGCGCCTCTATTGGTCAAATTCGGTAAACCTACAAGCGTCATTCGTTCGTTTCATTTAGTTTGACTGGTAATGTTGGCTAAGCTTAATCAGAAAGTATTTTGCATTTTGAAACGAAAATTATAAATACAAAATACATCTCGAAAGGTATTTCAAATAAAATACAAAATGTTTTTCACTAAAAGGCATTTAAATACAAAATACAAAATAGGTATTTTGCATTTTGTATTTGCATTTTAAATAGAAGAATTTCAAATAAATTGCATCTCTGTCTGTCAAACTCCAGTTATGGACTTCTGATATCGGACACCTATATAACGGGTGTAAAAAGACCACTTCCAAAGCCTGAAACCATGTATTCTGGAGCCTCAATAGTAACTTAATTCACTAGCAGTATACCCAGAAAACACAATAAAAAAAAGTTATTAAGGATTGAAAAGTCATATTCATCAAGCTTGAAATCATCGCTCACAGGTCAATTGTTGGTTCAAGTGCGATTGTTTACATTGCAAATTAAATTAAAACCCTATCTAATTTAAAATCATTGCGTAATCTGACAGTAGATATAAATGCAATTTTGTAGAAAAAAGTAAAAAAAAAAATCCGTTAATCATAAAAACAATTTTTTTGCTCAAAACGTAATCAGTACCCCTCCAGCAATGCCCAGTTTTGGTTTTCAATATATTTACAATTATATTGTACATTACAAAATATTTACAATTGGACAGACGCATCATTTGCTGCTCATTTTAAAACGATAATAAACAATTAGAAACGGTTTACTAGTATTCAAGTACAAGAGGAAAAAAAAATCCAAAAATACACTGATTGAACGTAACTTCATAATTGGGTCCAGACATATAACCGGATCTAATTGTAAATTAAGATTTTTTTTGTGTAAAATTTCATTGGGGTTTTATGTTAGAGCGTAAATAATGGAGAATGTTACTAGGTATACCAAATCGCTTGAAATTTTGTTTCAGTAAAGCCTGTATGCATACAAATACACTAGTTTTTGTTGTAATCAAAAATACCCAGTAGTTTTGATTTTATAGGTAGGCATTCAAAGTTTCGAAAAATATCGAGTTCCGCTAACAGTCACGTGACCGCTTGTGACGTCATATAACAACGCGCCAGCGGTGGCGCATATAGCTGGCGCAGTATTTTATTTTATTTTTTTATTAATTTAAAATTTATGTATTATTTTTTTGTGTTTTCGGTCGCGTTTAGTAAATATAAATATTATTCGTTATTATACGTTAATAGTAAATATTATTCTATTAATAAATTGGATATAGAATTCGAAAAAAGGTAATCGTGTAATCTATCTAAAATAGATGCATTAATGGCTGCACATTATTTATCAAGAAATAGATTTTGTTGCCGCCGAAATGTTTGATATGTTCTAAACTGTTTTATCAAAACAAAATAACCAATATAATAAAAATACTAATGGAAGAATGCAAGTCCAATAGTAAAAGTAGGTACCTACCTACCTACCTATCATTATTTTTTTTACGTTAAAGACAACAAATCATGTATCATAGTTTTGTAGCTATAGGTACGTCCTTCTAATATTATAAATGTGAAAGTTTGTGAGTATGGATGTATGAATGTTTGTTACTCTTACACGTAAAAACTACTGCCCCCCAAGTCAAGTGGCAAGTGATATATCACTTGGAAGCTTGTCAAAAATGACAGTTTCATACAAATTTATTCTATTCACTTGCTATCGCAAATATCACTTGCCACTTGACTTGGGGGGCTGGACGGATTTGGATGAAACTTTGCAGTAGGTTACACATCAGAATAACACATAGGGTATTTTCACCGCGGGAAAACTTCTCATTCGCACGGAAACCGACTTCTACGCGAACGGAGTCGCGGGCGGCCACTAGTATGTATACAAAGATACCGCTCTTTTAAGTAAATTTAAATAAATACATGCATTGATTTAGTACTAACTAGCTTTAGTAGCAGCTTCGCCCGCGTTTCTCTCGGGAACTGTACATTTACCCAGGATTAAAAGAAGCCTATGGATTATTTCAGTCTTCGTCCAGATCCGTTCAGTACTTTTTGTGTGAAAGATAACAAACACAAACACAATCTTCCGCGTTTATTATATTACTAGGAAGTAGGATACCTATATGATCTAGATGTAGTTGAACGTTACAGATGCACTTTACCTTTACTATTTTATTTGAGTAATTTAATTTATTTTTTATTGCAAATGTAGATGATATGAACTAAACCTTTTTTATTTATTTGTTTTTTTACTAACAAATTGTTTAATGGTGTTGGTTATGTTCAAGTTAAAAGATTTGGTGATGTATGTATGTATCCTTTGGAACTGTAAAAAACAACTTTTCCGGTGAATTGATAGTTGTATTTTTACATTTAGGCACAACACATGATTTCCTAGTAGTTGGATTAGACATTTTTGAAAGTATTTAGTTTTAATTTAGACAAGTGCGCGCGACCGCGAGCGTACTGAGTGAGCCAGACCGAGCGAGTTGTGGTATGACGTCACACCGCCACCGGCAGCCCGCGTCGTGCGGTAGCAACTTATTTTACTTATAAATCGGAAACTAATTGACGCATCGAAATAATTCTTTCACCAGTATTTTTTATTTTTGACAGAGAATATGAAGAGATAATAATCAAAATTTGTTAATAATATTAATCTTTCGTTATCAATGGTTCCATCAATAATTACAAAAATTAACAAAATAGTTACTCCTGTCATTTAAAAACCCTATAAATGTACCTACTTGCGACACGATCCTTATAAGAAATTCTAAAAATTTCAAATGAAAATACCTACGTCTGGAAAATTGTTATTGTCGAAAACTAAATTGCGGATAGCCCTAAAATTTGATTCCATAGCACTTTGAATACTGGCACGACTGATTAGAGTTACTATTTCAACAAAATAATACACCAGGCTATTAATTTTTGAAGAAATGTCGATAAAAAACCATAATTGGTCCAGCTTCGTAATAGGGGATATTCATGTTTTATTTTCTTGCCTTAAATTAATAGTTTACAACATTATAACATAGAAAAAAATATAAAAAATCTTCAAAATACTCTAGATATTTTTAAAAACGAAATTTAAAACATTGAAAAAATTAGAGCAGTTGAAACGCCGCCATTTTGCGTGACGTCACACGACACGTCCAGTGGGACTTTACTATGAACTGTTCATTTATTTCATACATATTTACAGTTTTAATGGCTTTAAAACCATGGAAGAAGCCAAAAAATTATCTTATAAGTATTGCATAGTACCGGAGTGCACAAATACTATTCGAAAAACACCCGAGAAAGTGTTTTTTTTCGTATTTCAAGTGATGCGAAAATACGAAGACGGTCGTGTAAGGTGATGAGAAGGGATAATATATCTCCTAAATCTTTTTCATATTGTTGTGAAGATCATTTTAACGAAAGTTTACTTTATTTATATACAGCTTAATGTGAATTAGTAAAAAGTAAGTTTTGCATTAGCTATTGAACATTAGAAAATTCGGTATAAAATTAACCTACCCTATAAGAAAAGATCAGTAGCTATAACTTTCTATTAAAACTTTATTCCTGTTGTGGTTTTACGAATTTTTTATGGTTGTTGATTTATTCCAGGAAAAGGAAGATACGGAAAATTATATTGAATACTATTTAATAAAAGAGCAAGGTGAAAAATGTACTCTACGGTTGAAGAAAGGAGTTTTGCCACATATATTTTTGTGTCAATATGTAAATGTTTTGGTGTATTTTAAGTAAACTGCTGTGTGCATTTATGAATAAAAATCTATATTATGGTCTTAAATATACTATGAAACATCCTCTGATCTCTGCGCTCGTATAATCGGGTTTCGATGCTGTCTGCGCGCCTACGTCTTTTCTATAGCAATATGTCTCAACTACATATTTGGTCTAGTTTTTGTTTCTTTTCTTTGTATAACTTCACTTGCCAACCAACCGTTGAACACGCAACATCAAATTGTAAACCACATTAAATCGAATATCAAAGAAGAATCTGTGGTTGTCATTTGCTACACCACTACAACCCACATCGCGCCTTGGAGACGCGACAGATGCAAAATTATATGCTATCATAAATGCACCTGTTCTCGGTAGATTGTCCTAATGTGCTATGACTGAACCAGCTTCAGTCATCGTCAAAGATTCACTACCAATCTAAACTAAACTTCATTACAATCAGCACAAGAATATAGATTAAATTTATTTATTTTTTTCACAAAAACTTGTAAAACAGTATAAGTTTCGACGCTGATTAATGCAATTTCGTGTCAGATGACGTCACATTACGTTCGACCAATGGTGGCCCGTTTTGGAAGTTTGAATTTCGCTCCCTTATTTTGCACTTTTTAAATATTATTTTAGGGGTTTAAATAATAAATAAATAATAAAAAAACTTTTGCATCATAATATAACGATAATAAGTATTCAAGAAAAAAATATTTTAGGCCATTTAAAATTTTATGCATATCCCCTATTGGTGCTCTTACCTTATGTTAGTCTGGAGATTTAAATGATACATAATTTACTCAAATCTTGATGCATTTACCAAGAAACTGCATTAATTTATTTAGTTGTCATTTAAATTTAGATGACGTTGACGACGTGGACTTAATTTAGTTATGCATAATGTACTTTTCTCGGGCCTCCATAAAATACGTTACTTAAATCTTCTCAACAAGCTGAAAAGCTGGCTTGTTTAATTATTGGTTTCCAGTTTGCTAGTTACAAAAATCGTTTTGACTTTGATTATATCTCTACGTTCCGTCACTGTCACTGTCAATCAAATATCACCGAAACGTCATGTTACTCGAACGTTTGTTTGTTGTGTTTTTATTAAATTTTGCTATAGAAACAGTTTAGCATTAACTAATTATATTTTAATTTTTTGACGAGCCAACGGCTCGTTACAGTTGTGAGCTATGTCGCAAGTGCCAAACATACTGATTGGTTTGTTAGCAAAAGACGAAGCTTTACCGCAGTCGCATTCGGAAAACTTGGTAAAGGAAGAGCTTAGCAATGTTGTTGTTAAGACAGAAAGTCATGGGGATCTTGAGTGCGGAGTGTGTGGTACAAAAAGCGAAGACTGTCGTCACACTGTCGGCCTGGTGACAAGAATGGGAACATCATTGGAGAAGTGCTATCGTCGTTACGCTCAGAGACCCTTCCCGCGACTTATTTGCAAGCGTTGCTTAGACCTTCTACAAACTCTTGAAGCTACTGATCTAGAATTTCGACGCCTACAGGAAGAGTTCAATGCTATACTCTCTTGTTCACCACTTGCTACTCAAATCAAAACAGAACCCAATGATGTGCATGCTTACTTCCATGACGAACTTGCTGGCAACGACTCGGATGACGAACCGCTTGCATTCACCAAAAAGAAGAGAAAAGTTGACAAAAGAAAAAAGAAACCTTCAGTTTCTAAGCGAAATCACAAAAAAACAGATGAAAGGTATGTGCTAATGAGACTTTTATGCTACAAAAATCTCACCTCCTTTTAAAAAATATTTTTTTGGAAAAAAGCTTCACATACCTTTACTTTAGAAACTATTTAAATTAACTCCATAATGTATTTGGCAGTTGGGAGTGCAACATTTGTGGTGTGCAAGGCAGCGAAGGTGGCTTACTAGCCGAATCTACACACAAGCTCACCACACATGATATTGCGGAAGCTAACCCTATTACTAACATTAAAAAGGAGGGTGAAGATGGGTAAGAATGTTTCATTAAATATTTACTTTCAAGTAATTAACAATGAATCTTAATTAGCTCTTAACAAAAGTTATTTCACATAATAATACTAGATATGCTGTATATACCTCTTTGTTAGAATGAGTAGTTTTTTATTTGGGTTAAATATGCATGGATCACTGTTAATTTGAGTAATTATTATATTTACCTTCCAATTGTTAAATAAAAAATCCTATTTTCAATGAAATAACTGTATTTTACTTCAAAACAATTTATCAATACATTGCTAAAAGTTATCACTGTAAACTATATTACATAGAAAATCATAATATGTGTTTCAGATCCGAGAGCCAACAATACAGCAACGGTTTTGACAGCATATTCAAAATGGAGGATGAAGATGAAGACGGCTTTAACGATGCAGACTCTAACTACTTTCCCGAGGAAGTTAGCAAAAGTGACAGCAAGAACTCTAAACGAAAGAAACTTGGGACAAGAGCAAAGAAAGGAACTAAGAAGTCTAAAACTGTATACCCATGTGATGAATGTAGTGCTAAATATACTTCTGAAGGTAAGTCTTACTAGTTTTAACTTGTTAACTTGGAATAATTTTTCATTAGTTTTTAAACAAGTTAATAGAATTGCTATAAAATAAATAAAAATAAAATAAAATAAAATAATTTTATTTCAGACAATGTCCATATGTTGTTAGTAAAATATAGAATCTTAAATAACTAATATTAGTAACACAATGAAATAGCGATTAAAATAGAAATTAAAAACAAGATAAAAAATTTGATTCAATAAAAAATTCAATTACAATGTCAACCTCATTATTTAAAAGAAATTTATACTCAATTAATTTAAAATTATTTGAAATAGATTAATTTAAATATCTTCCTCGAGCGTCAGAAATGTGAGTACGTGTCCAGTGGTGGAAAATTGGACAGTCAGACTTATTACTAAAATTACATAGAATGGTGTTGGTGCTCCCGCGCACTCTGTTGAGGATTGAGGCAACCCGCCTTCTTACCACCGCGTGGAAACCATCAATATGCGCGGGCGTAAACATGTTTGATGCGCTGCAGTATAGTAGAGCTATAAAGTAGAGCTAATGTTAAAAGTATTCATTGATGTTATTTGATACTTTACTTCACTTCTTACTTCGTTAAATATTGATGAAAATTTAACACTCTTTAATAAAATTAGAATAATGTTACGTCATCTTAAATTTTGATACGGATTTCAATCTTTTCGATTTTGAAAGAAAAACTATTTTTGTTTACAATAATCACGAATTATTTCTTTCAGTTCGCCTCACTAGACATAAGTCTATGAAACACGAGTGTGGCAAACCTCCGTACATCTGTGAGATCTGCGGAGCGCACTACAAACATAAACGGGCCTGCGATATTCACATAGCTATGCATAAAGGTATTCCTACTATATAATAAAACTGTGTTCTTGAAATATATATTTTCTGATGAAATTGGCGCAATTATGGGGTAAAAATCATATACAAATGACTGTTGGTAAGGTGACGATAAGTAGTTCAGATAATATGAAAATTAAAACATTAGCAAACATAATGGTAAAACGTTGTTTAGGAATTTATTATCTTCCATTGTTTGTTTTAGGTATAAGTGATTGGAAGTGTGAAGAATGTAACAAATTATTCCCATCAAAAGGTGCGCTGGCGCGACACAACAATATACATACTGGAAAGCTTAACTATCAGGTGATTTATTAATAAATAAATGTTATATTTTTGGTATTTCTGACTATTTTGTGATGTTTTTAATTCTTTGGTATAAAGCCTAAAGTGTGTGTATGACAAAATAAAAATGAATATTAACATTCCAACTTGTATCAGAGACTCGTAAAAAATGGTTCAAAACCCATTTTTTATACCTACTGAATATCAGAATGTATAAAACTTATTCTGAACGCGAAAGATTTTTGAGGAATTAATGGCTGAAACGTCGAAAATTAAATAATTATGGTCCTCTTAAAATTTGTGTGCATCTCGACGTGGCGCAGGCAAGCTTAGACTAGTCTTCGGCGCTTTGCTTCTAATTTTACATAAACCATTTAAAACCTACAATTACAACCTTTATCCTTAGAATACTCCAAAAACTGTGTCTTCAAACTGAAATAAAACATTTCTGTTGTCCCCCCAGTGCGACCTTTGTCTTTTTTTCCACATCCGTGTATTGCGACCTACCTTTTAACACAAATGTTCACTTTTCTGTCCCCCCAGTGCGACCTGTGCGGCAAGTCGTTCATCCACACGTCGTCGTTCAAGATGCACAAGCTGTCGCACTCGGGCGTGAAGCCGCACTCGTGCGCCGTGTGCGGCCTCGCGCTGCTCACGCGCAGCCACCTGCAGCGGCACATGCGCGTGCACAGCGGAGAGAAGAAGCACGAGTGCGGGGTGTGCGGGAAGAGGTTCTCCGAGCGGTAGGAGATGTAGATGTAGTGTCTATATCATTGTTGACACATGTTAGCAGCCACCTGCAGCGGCACATGCGCGTGCACAGCGGAGAGAAGAAGCACGAGTGCGGGGTGTGCGGGAAGAGGTTCTCCGAGCGGTAGGAGATGTAGATGTAGTGTCTATATCATTGTTGACACATGTTAGCAGCCACCTGCAGCGGCACATGCGCGTGCACAGCGGAGAGAAGAAGCACGAGTGCGGGGTGTGCGGGAAGAGGTTCTCCGAGCGGTAGGAGATGTAGATGTAGTGTCTATATCATTGTTGACACATGTTAGCAGCCACCTGCAGCGGCACATGCGCGTGCACAGCGGAGAGAAGAAGCACGAGTGCGGGGTGTGCGGGAAGAGGTTCTCCGAGCGGTAGGAGATGTAGATGTAGTGTCTATATCATTGTTGACACATGTTAGCAGCCACCTGCAGCGGCACATGCGCGTGCACAGCGGAGAGAAGAAGCACGAGTGCGGGGTGTGCGGGAAGAGGTTCTCCGAGCGGTAGGAGATGTAGATGTAGTGTCTATATCATTGTTGACACATGTTAGCAGCCACCTGCAGCGGCACATGCGCGTGCACAGCGGAGAGAAGAAGCACGAGTGCGGGGTGTGCGGGAAGAGGTTCTCCGAGCGGTAGATGTAGATGTAGTGTCTATATCATTGTTGACACATGTTAGCAGCCACCTGCAGCGGCACATGCGCGTGCACAGCGGAGAGAAGAAGCACGAGTGCGGGGTGTGCGGGAAGAGGTTCTCCGAGCGGTAGGAGATGTAGATGTAGTGTCTATATCATTGTTGACACATGTTAGCAGCCACCTGCAGCGGCACATGCGCGTGCACAGCGGAGAGAAGAAGCACGAGTGCGGGGTGTGCGGGAAGAGGTTCTCCGAGCGGTAGGAGATGTAGATGTAGTGTCTATATCATTGTTGACACATGTTAGCAGCCACCTGCAGCGGCACATGCGCGTGCACAGCGGCGAGAAGAAGCACGAGTGCGGGGTGTGCGGGAAGAGGTTCTCCGAGCGGTAGGAGATGTAGATGTAGTGTCTATATCATTGTTGACACATGTTAGCAGCCACCTGCAGCGGCACATGCGCGTGCACAGCGGCGAGAAGAAGCACGAGTGCGGGGTGTGCGGGAAGAGGTTCTCCGAGCGGTAGGAGATGTAGATGTAGTGTCTATATCATTGTTGACACATGTTAGCAGCCACCTGCAGCGGCACATGCGCGTGCACAGCGGAGAGAAGAAGCACGAGTGCGGGGTGTGCGGGAAGAGGTTCTCCGAGCGGTAGGAGATGTAGATGTAGTGTCTATATCATTGTTGACACATGTTAGCAGCCACCTGCAGCGGCACATGCGCGTGCACAGCGGAGAGAAGAAGCACGAGTGCGGGGTGTGCGGGAAGAGGTTCTCCGAGCGGTAGGAGATGTAGATGTAGTGTCTATATCATTGTTGACACATGTTAGCAGCCACCTGCAGCGGCACATGCGCGTGCACAGCGGCGAGAAGAAGCACGAGTGCGGGGTGCGCGGGAAGAGGTTCTCCGAGCGGTAGGAGATGTAGATGTAGTGTCTATATCATTGTTGACACATGTTAGCAGCCACCTGCAGCGGCACATGCGCGTGCACAGCGGCGAGAAGAAGCACGAGTGCGGGGTGTGCGGGAAGAGGTTCTCCGAGCGGTAGGAGATGTAGATGTAGTGTCTATATCATTGTTGACACATGTTAGCAGCCACCTGCAGCGGCACATGCGCGTGCACAGCGGCGAGAAGAAGCACGAGTGCGGGGTGTGCGGGAAGAGGTTCTCCGAGCGGTAGGAGATGTAGATGTAGTGTCTATATCATTGTTGACACATGTTAGCAGCCACCTGCAGCGGCACATGCGCGTGCACAGCGGAGAGAAGAAGCACGAGTGCGGGGTGTGCGGGAAGAGGTTCTCCGAGCGGTAGGAGATGTAGATGTAGTGTCTATATCATTGTTGACACATGTTAGCAGCCACCTGCAGCGGCACATGCGCGTGCACAGCGGAGAGAAGAAGCACGAGTGCGGGGTGTGCGGGAAGAGGTTCTCCGAGCGGTAGGAGATGTAGATGTAGTGTCTATATCATTGTTGACACATGTTAGCAGCCACCTGCAGCGGCACATGCGCGTGCACAGCGGCGAGAAGAAGCACGAGTGCGGGGTGTGCGGGAAGAGGTTCTCCGAGCGGTAGGAGATGTAGATGTAGTGTCTATATCATCGTTGACACATGTTAGCAGCCACCTGCAGCGGCACATGCGCGTGCACAGCGGAGAGAAGAAGCACGAGTGCGGGGTGTGCGGGAAGAGGTTCTCCGAGCGGTAGGAGATGTAGATGTAGTGTCTATATCATTGTTGACACATGTTAGCAGCCACCTGCAGCGGCACATGCGCGTGCACAGCGGAGAGAAGAAGCACGAGTGCGGGGTGTGCGGGAAGAGGTTCTCCGAGCGGTAGGAGATGTAGATGTAGTGTCTATATCATTGTTGACACATGTTAGCAGCCACCTGCAGCGGCACATGCGCGTGCACAGCGGAGAGAAGAAGCACGAGTGCGGGGTGTGCGGGAAGAGGTTCTCCGAGCGGTAGGAGATGTAGATGTAGTGTCTATATCATTGTTGACACATGTTAGCAGCCACCTGCAGCGGCACATGCGCGTGCACAGCGGCGAGAAGAAGCACGAGTGCGGGGTGTGCGGGAAGAGGTTCTCCGAGCGGTAGGAGATGTAGATGTAGTGTCTATATCATCGTTGACACATGTTAGCAGCCACCTGCAGCGGCACATGCGCGTGCACAGCGGAGAGAAGAAGCACGAGTGCGGGGTGTGCGGGAAGAGGTTCTCCGAGCGGTAGGAGATGTAGATGTAGTGTCTATATCATTGTTGACACATGTTAGCAGCCACCTGCAGCGGCACATGCGCGTGCACAGCGGAGAGAAGAAGCACGAGTGCGGGGTGTGCGGGAAGAGGTTCTCCGAGCGGTAGGAGATGTAGATGTAGTGTCTATATCATTGTTGACACATGTTAGCAGCCACCTGCAGCGGCACATGCGCGTGCACAGCGGAGAGAAGAAGCACGAGTGCGGGGTGTGCGGGAAGAGGTTCTCCGAGCGGTAGGAGATGTAGATGTAGTGTCTATATCATTGTTGACACATGTTAGCAGCCACCTGCAGCGGCACATGCGCGTGCACAGCGGCGAGAAGAAGCACGAGTGCGGGGTGTGCGGGAAGAGGTTCTCCGAGCGGTAGGGAGATTGTTCAACTGGGTGTAAAAGAACTGCTTCCGAAAACAAAAACTGGGCATTACTGGAGGTGTCCTGGTTACGTATTGAGCAAAAAAAAATTTTTTTAGTCTTTTTACACCCCTTAAATTGATATAGAAATTCAAATTGAAACAGGCGCGGATCCAGTCCTCAAAAAAGGTGGTGTTCACAGCAACAGAGTTAAGCAAAAAGCTTAAGATATATCAAACAATAAGAAACTTAAGGCTGATTGAACTTAAGGCCGATCTCAATAAATCATGTAAAAGTGTAACGTTAAAATCTGTTAGGGTTGAGGGCATGACCGTCGTGCCCAAAACGGTGGATCCGCGCCTGAATTGAAATATTATACAGGATGTCAACAGGCCAATTCCGTAAACTGAAACCATGTATAGTTAGGACTAAATACACTAACAAAATACTAAGAAAATTCAATTAAAATAAATGATTCAAAAGATAACCGTACACACCAGTTTAATAAGAGACGCGATAATAATCATTATAGATTAAATGAAAAAAACACTGATTTAGAATAGTCATGAAGTGGTATAGTTCATATCTACGCAGTGGTGTATTATTGTCTCAAGTTGTTTTGTTTGGTATCCTACTATAAATATATAGTAATTGTTTACATTCCAGCTACAACCTGCTAGCCCACACTAAGATGCACGATACCCCGGCGGCGGCTTCGGCTGCTAACAGAGAGGTGGCCAGGAAAGTGTTCCGCTGCTACTTCTGTGTCGAACGGTTTGAGAGAAGGTAACAATGCTGCTCTTCTCACGCCTTTCGTATATGATATAACAGCATTATTAACGATATAACAGCGTTAATAACAATTCATAGTATAATGTGTAGGTATAAAATTCGAGGTTTAACAAGAATTTCTACCGACATTGTTATCTGTTTTTATATGTCTTTCGTCTTAATCTTGCGATTATAAAAAAAATGATTTCGTCTGACATCCTTTTGACAGTCGATTCTTGTCATAGCATCTCCAGACGAGCTTAACATTGGATACGAACTTCTGATTCTAGACGTTGCTTAAAGCAGTCCCTACCATTTTTTTTGACGAGGAATCCTAAAATTAAATTTCCAGTGTTATAAGCAGGGTCTGCTAACTTATTCACAAAATTTGCAAGACATAGATTCATGTGACTAATGGCTCGTGCCATTTATTGTGCCGATACGTACAAAGACTATTATCTTTTTCAGCAAGTAATTTTAGTTCTTCCATCAAGCACCCTTCACACATACACCTAAAGCACATACAATCCCCACAGATACATGCTGGAGCGGCACATGGGCGCGGCGCACGGCCGGGCGCTGGAGCGGCCGCCGCCCACGCCGCGGAACACCATGAGCAAGATGCTCAAACTGCAGGCCAACAAGAGTGAGATCACACGTACACACATATACACATACACACATATAAACATACTTACTCATTAATACAGGCTAACAAAAGAGAGATATTACATATACACTTATACTTACTAATTAATACAGGCTAACAAGAGTGAGATATTACACATACACTAATACTTACTAATTAATACAGGCTAATAAGAGTGAGATATTACACAAACACACATATAAACATACTTACTAATTAATACAGGCTAACAAGAGTGCGATATTACACATACACACATATGAACATACTTACTAATTAATACAGGCTACGAAGAGTGAGATATTACACATACACACATATAAACATACTTACTAATGAATACAGGCTAACAAGAGTGAGATATTACACATACACACATATAAACATACCTACTAATTAATACAGGCTAACAAGAGTGAGATATTACACATACACTCATACTTACTAATTAATACAGGCTAACAAGAGTGCGATATTACACATACACACATATGAACATACTTACTAATTAATACAGGCTACGAAGAGTGAGATATTACACATACACTAATACTTACTAATTAATACAGGCTAACAAGAGTGCGATATTACACATACACACATATGAACATACTTACTAATTAATACAGGCTACGAAGAGTGAGATATTACACATACACTAATACTTACTAATTAATACAGGCTAATAAGAGTGAGATATTACACAAACACACATATAAACATACTTACTAATTAATTCAGGCTAACAAGAGTGAGATATTACACATACACTAATACTTACTAATTAATGCAGGCTAATAAGAGTGCGATATTACACATACACACATATGAACATACTTACTAATTAATACAGGCTACGAAGAGTGAGATATTACACATACACTAATACTTACTAATTAATACAGGCTAATAAGAGTGAGATATTACACAAACACACATATAAACATACTTACTAATTAATTCAGGCTAACAAGAGTGGGATATTACACATACACTAATACTTACTAATTAATGCAGGCTAATAAGAGTGAGATATTACACATATACACATACTTACTAATTAATACAGGCCAACAAGAGTGAGAGTACTCGTATATTAGATGACGAATACACTCATACTTATTAAATGTGTTAAAAAAAAACTATCGCTAGCTACGCAAAAACTTAAAGTAACAGGACTTACTACAAAACATCTTAACAGTACACTTCTTGCAAGTACACTAAAAGTTACACGAGTTTATACCTCATGTCGTAGAAACAATATAGATAAAAAAATATTGACTTGTTAAACACTCATTTTATTTTAATGCAGTTTGTAGTTTGTATTTGTACGACCACGTGCTTAGCTTATTTAATACTACCATTGATTGGATTCTTTTATTTGGAATTTAGTATTCTTAATTTTTTTTATATACCTAATAATTTTGTTTTAAATTTTGTCCAATGTTAATTAGGCTGTAACTATAAATACAAATGTATTACGCAGCAGTCGGAGTAAACGCAGATGAGAAAGCGGAGCGAAGTCCTGATAATAAAATCGGTGAGTGCAAAATAAATAGTATTTAATAAAAGTAAACCTCAATAAAAACTTTCTTATATTTAATAAGTTGAACGAGATTTAAGATATCGATTTTACTACTAAGTACGTCCTTCTTGACACAATTGGTAGCTAAAACTGTCTGTTTGCTGATACAGTTCAAAACCTAAGATTAAGTTTTTTATTCAGTTTAATTAATTCTACATTTATTATGTATTAGTTCCCACGGACAACCCCCCGGCGTCTACTGGGACCCCGTGGGAATACTCGGCCAGACCGCACTTCTCTCATTAACCCAGTTTCATATACATTAACTTGTATAGATAATAGCATATAGAAACAAAACTTTTCAAATGATAAAAATATTTTAGCTTTATTAATATATGCAGTTTAAACCAATACTTAGTTATGCCGTGTTTTGTCTATGTCAGTTATTAAATGTCGTGGTCCTGCAAAAGAATACGTGAAAACGTTGGTAAGTGTGCAAATGCGTGGACCAAAAAAGATTTCATTACTCACAAACGTTAGCACTGAAACCAATTTGGTCCACTTGTTGGTAAGAACGAACATATGCTAGAACGTTCTGTCAAAATGACAGGTGGTTTAATATGGGACAGAGATAGCATGTTGAGGTTTCCCCTATGAATCTGCTAAATATCTTTAGGTACATTAAACAATATTAGTTCAACAAAACTTGTCCGAAAGTTTATATCTTACAAATTAAAGTATTCAGTTGTAAGTTTGGCATTGATTGACATTCATCTGACATTTCTGCACACAGTGCACTACCTTTTTTTTTCTTTGCACCGTTAGCACTGAACGGTGACGTCAATAATGACGTCAGATTTCTCAGAGTTTGCACACGTTCGTATTAATGGTCCAACCGTTTGCACGCAAATAGTGCGTAAAGCGCGCTGACAGCAATTTCGGACCAGTATAAAAGTTGGCACATAAGGTTGACATAGAGAAAAACATGTTTTTACTAGTACCTGTTTAAACTGCGTTCATTATAAAAGAGGTAACAGTACATACACGGTGAAATTTCCTTTTTACTGTTTTCAACTGTTGTTTGGAATTGAAAAATACTAAAATTTTGATCGAGTTCACATTTGATAAGTTATGTCATATATTCTTTTAGTAGCTACAAAAATTATAAAAATAGCCCTTGGCTTTTTCTTGACTATCATTTTTCACCGTGTATACATCGAGTGATTTAGAACAAAATCGATTAAAATTTTGTGTGATTGAACCGATCAATTCCCAGAATATATTGTTACGAATTGTTCTGAGCCGTCAAGTGACTGAAATTAAACTAGAAATAATTAATTGTGTAAATAAAAGTAGGCTTAGATTGTGCAATAATACATAAAGTGAAGAAAACATGAATAGTCTCGAAAAATATTTAGAAATAAGCGTATGTTTTCAATATTTTTAAATATAACACTGTAAATATATAGTTGCATTATGCGTCAAATATGAATTCGAAATGTTCTAAATTAGAATATACCTTTTTACTTATGTTATTTTATGACGTAAATAGAATAGAACGACATAATTTGTATTTTTGTATAGAAACTTGCATATATTTGTTTACTTATTTAAGCTATTAATAGAGCTTGCAGAAGTGTAGTAACGAGTATACTTTCAAATGAGTTTTACGTTCGCAATATAAAGCAAATTTATTATATCTAATCTTGTTTTAGATAAGAGTAATTGAACAAAGATTTTCTATGATTGACAAAATGTATGAATCTATATAATTTTAATCAAATATCCAATACCATCTCATTAGCTATGTGCACAGTGCAGCTGTTTTATTATTTAATTAGTTTTTTTTAAATATAAAAATATGATCAACAAATGAGGAGATAAATATGACGTCCTTCTGTAAAAAAAATTATAAGCGATTTCATTTATATTGAGTCAAACAAAATATTAATAAATAGGGTGGTCAAACCCCAAACTTTATTAAATATAACTGAAAAATCTCGTTTTGATTGACCCAATCCAAAATAAAGTTATGAAATTAATTTTATTTGTGTTTTAACCAAGCACTATACACATAACTAATAATAACCAATGCTAATTGGTCAGCACGATACCATAGGTCAAAATGAAGTTTTTAAATTATGATTTCGCATAGCGATATAACTTTATTAAAACAGGTGAAATTGTATCATATAAATTGTACAAGTAAAAAAGTCTTTTTGCCTCATTCCTATAGACACATCATTTTATTATTAGTTTAGACGCTTTGTTCACTATTAACATAGTATTACCATTATATAATTTACTTTTTGCCAATTGCAATATGCAAAATAAAGATGACTGAACATATTGTATAATCTTAAATACTAACACAACCTATATATTAAATTTATTGTATAGATTCTGTGAATTTCATTTCATACGGTCAAAAACTACCTTATATAATTCTTCTGGTTTACCGCTTAAAAACTGGTTTGACATACTTCAATGTCAAGTGTCAAACTGACGTTGAGTTTTGACATGGTAAACAATCGGTTCAGCTTCTTTGGTTTTTAATTCTTGTGTTTTGATGTAAATAAATAAAGTTACTGCGGAAATGGAGTCTAAAGAAGTTGTGATTCGGCCAGCAAAGAAAGAAGATATGACCGCCGTTGCAAGCTTGATTCAGGTAGTAGACTTGGCAACAACATTTTATCAGTAAGTAACCTAGAAAGATAAGCCGGCTAAAGTAATAAATTATTTATATATTTCTTGAAATATGTAAAATATATTTAATAATAAGGAAATTTTTTTTTTATTAAGTTTTAAAAGCAAACTATTTTCAGGAACTAGCAGACTTTGAGAAAATGCCTCAGGGTCCAAAATTAACTGTAGAAGGTAATTGAGCACTCTAATTTAGTTTAAGTTAAGGAATTATTTTATTTTTATTCATTTTGAGAAGATGTGAATTGGATAAAATAAAAACAATAGGTACTTGAAACACACCCATAGATTGTAAGTGTCTCTAAACTAAGAAGTAGGTACTTGCAGAGACACTTATTATGGTAAAATTTTCTTTAAAGGGTATTTTATGGAAACCTACTAAATTACCGCGACTTACTAACTTTCTGGGTACGTACTTACCGCGCGAAAAACTTTTATATTTTTTTAATGGAAGCGTCATTTATTGCCGATTACAACTGCAACTAACTTTTCAATTTTGTCATTTTTGAATGTGAT
The DNA here is from genome assembly GCA_916618145.1 of Emmelina monodactyla. Taxonomy (NCBI): domain Eukaryota; kingdom Metazoa; phylum Arthropoda; class Insecta; order Lepidoptera; family Pterophoridae; genus Emmelina; species Emmelina monodactyla. The sequence continues at coordinate 2,858,401 of OU745304.1, read as the reverse complement.
GTGAATCAATTTCCCAAAGTTGTTTAGGTTTTTTTTTTCTGACTGTTGAGTGCTGTTAGCCACTTGACGGCTTTCACAGCTTGACCGAGCTTAGTTGGTTAGTTGGACCTACAAACCCTATAACTCCCAGACCTACAAAGAGACGGTTTCACCACCGCCCCCCCTCTCTTCCGCTGCGCCGTGGCCGACGTCGCCGGGGCGGTCGCCGGCTACGCGCTGTACTTCCCGATCTATTCGACCTGGCGCGGTGCGTCTGCGCAGCTGGAGGATCTATACGTGACGCCGAGCGTGCGCGGGAGGGGGGTCGGGGGGCGGCTTTTTGATTTTGTAGCGAAGGTAGGGCAGTACACAATGTGCTAATGACAACAATAGGCAAAAGTGTAGCTGTATTTCACGAGTTTGAAATATAATGACAAATTTTTCTCAATGTAGTTGCTCTCTCTTCCCGTTCCTTTCGTTATAGTGTTGAGATTAACATATTATTAAAATTTCAAAAAGTGAATAAATCCGAATACAATCAGTGAGTATGTATCAATATTGATAAGTGTTATAAATATTTTCAAAAGCTCACTAAATCGGTTCATTTATTTGTAAGGAAACCCAGTAATGACTACCTAGTCACGACTAAGTACCTATCACAATTTTCTGGTCACGACTTTTACAAACTGCATTACTCTGACCTTCAGTTATCTCTCACTCGGCAACGAGGGATCGATAGTAACATAATTTTAACGCCAAACATCGTAAAAGCCACGCTGTGACGATACATTCCAAGGGTACCTAACCTAGGTATATCTCCCACTTGAAAGACCAGACTTCGCGTCAACTTAGTCTGAAAAACAGCTGAAAAACGTTCGAAAGAGTAAACAAAATAAAAAACTTATTGTTTAATATTCATAGGAGGCATCATCGAATGGCGCCAGTCGCCTAGACTTCCACGTGCTAGACTGGAACCCGGCGCGTAAGTTCTACGAGAAGCGCGGAGCCACCGACCTCACCGAGGCAGAGCACTGGCGGTATTACCGACTAGACTTCTAAACAACACAACAAGAAAAAAAAACTATTTCAAATAAAAAATGTCATGTGAACTTTTTTTGTTTTTTTATTCCACATTAAAAACCAGTTTCTTTATAATATTGTAATAGCGTGGTTATGGAGATCGAATCTACATAAATAGACACATAGTTATTTGTAGTAGCATTCCTTAATGGTTTTCTTAGTACTATTTGTTAACGCATTATAATCAGTTATCGCTAAACTCACTGGAATGATGAGCTGGCTGAAATGCTCATTTATTTATAAACATCTGGTTTATTAATCTTATCTTCGGTTTTCTATCGCAGTTTGCGTCGTTTTGGCCGACGCTCGTGACATAATATTATTATTTACGGTTTAGTGTTATTTTTATTAGTGTTACTGCATGTTGATTAATATTAACAATGAGTTCAATGGAGGAGATTGAGATAAGACCAGCAAAAAGAGAAGATATGCCGGCAGTTGCAGCTCTAATTCGGGTGAGTCTATTTATAACAATTTGTTGGTTAAACTCTATTCATATACCTAAGGTCAAGAGTAGTAGCAAGGTGAACTATAAATACAGGTTTTAATTAAAAATAACTATAATGTTGCAAAAAATGTATTTTATAGGAATTGGCCGATTATGAAGAGTTGACGGATGGTCAAAAACTAACAGTGGAAGGTGAGTCAACATTAATTAATATTCTCAACGAATAGCTTAATGACTTTAAAAGGACATTATGACTATCATAAACTTGATGCGAGGCGGCCGCGACGTGTGGTTATCGATTACGAGCAGCTTCATTCCTCTATTATCTATACATACGAAGAACATCTACGAGTATTATAAACATGCTAAGTCGTCGGTATTCCGTTGCGATACAATTTTATGGCCCTATAATATGCAACTGTAGAGATGTAGAGCTTACAATATCAGACATATCAGACAAGTATTAGTGTAATGCTTAGTGTTCTATTATAAGTCATAACTTTAATACGTACTTAAATTAACTTACGACTTTGACTAACCTTAAAAACATTGATCGTGTCCGCTTTTTAATCTTTTCAACATCTTAGTCTCTGTAAAGTTAGCATTTAAAAGATGGTCATCGTTATGTTTTTTGTTCGAATTTTGGAGACTGGCTTTTATTTTACTACCTACTAGCTTTCCGCCCTGCGGTTTCACCCGCAACTAAATCGTTTTTCCCGTGGCAATATCTTACGGAACCCTATTTTTTCCAAAATAAAATATAGTCTATGTTACTCGTGGATAATGTAGCTTTCGAATGGTGAAAGATTTTTTTAAATCGGTCCAGTAGTTCGGAGACTGTTCATTTCAAACAAACAAACAAACAAAAAATAAAATCTTTCCTCTTTATAATATTATTACCTATAGTATAGACTACATACTTTGACCACTCGTCAACTTTTCCCAGACCTAAAACGCGACGGCTTCGACGCCGACCCGCCTCTGTTCCGCTGCGCACTGGCCGTGACCCCCGATAGCTCAGTGGTCGGCTACGCGGTGTACTTCTACACGTACTCCACCTGCACGGGCGCGGCGGGACAGCTCGAGGATATCTACGTCACGCCAGCGATGAGGGGCAAGGGGGTCGGGGGGAAACTGTTTGATTATGTCGCACAGGTAGAGTTTTGTGACAATGTTGGGTCGTGGCAGCATATATTTTGAGTTTGCAAAGCTTTTTCCTTGTACATTGATAGCAGCTTCGATTAACAGTAGTTACTCTAATTGCTCGTAAACATAGGGGCAAAACTGACAGCTTAAGTTAATTAGGCGTTTGTCTAATGAATTAATTTCTTAGTGATCGACTAATGACCTCCATGTTACAATATAAGAAATAGCAGATTTTAGAAATACTTAGATAAAAGTCATGTCGTCGCTATTTGACAATAAGGGGAATGTAGATCAATGCTTGATAAACAAACTTACAAACCCAGAATTAAAGTATCGACATTTAAAGTGGCAATCTCTTTGCTATCTACAATATACTACACCCATTTTGAATATAATACTTAATAAATCCTCGTGTAATAATAATGTACACCAACTGTGTGGAAGTTAACTAAATGGAAGCAAGCAGAGTAAACCTATTTATTAACTGAATAGGCCGTATACGGGAATCGAACCCAGGACCTTTCGTAAACAGTCTGATATACATATTGCTGTTATCTTGCTCGAAAGACTGCCCACCAATAATACTTATATTTATTCAATATCGACCTATAATTATTCTTTACCAATTATCAATCAGCTTACTAGGGATGGTTTTGTTTTCTAGCAAGTAGCAGCAAACGGTGGAAGCCGACTTGAGTTCCACGTGCTGACGTGGAACCCGGCTCGCAAGTTCTACGAGAAGCGAGGAGCCACCAACCTCAACGACCAGTGGTGCTACTACAGACTCGATATGTAGATGTCGATACAGTTATCGATGTGAAAATATCGATACAGTTGTCGATGTAAAGTTATCGATACAGTAATCGATGTGAAGGTATTGATAATGTTGTCGATGTGAAAGTCGATAGTTTTAATTATTAAACCGCAGTATACTTACGATTAAATAGTTGCAGCATTAAAAAGAATATTATGGATACTTACTAAAAATCTATCTCTCGCGAAACATTTACAGAAATTTTTAAAGAAACTAACAATGCTATATGCTAGTGCAAATAAAAACCCAGCTGTATGTGCTCATATTTTTTTAATAATTATGTATTTTAATTTTAGATATTATATTAATATAGGATACGTTTTGTACATTGTTTTCTATTGAAGTTTGGTGGACTAAATCTTCATTCGTTGTCTTTTAACGTTGATTTGTAAGTTTTGATGAATACTTCAATATGAAAGCAACTGTTTAAATTGTGTAACATTTAATATCTATTATTTAATTTTACTATTTATAATTAATTATATACAATTGATCGAAAACTTACCTATAAATGCCATTTATAAATCTTATTTCTAAAATAATGATCGACGACTAATATTGACTATTGAAGTATTTGAATGTTTAAATAACATTGTAATAAATTGATTTTCTGAGATGAATAAATATTTGAATACTGTGAAATAAGCTATTGTAGTGATTCGAGAGACTAGTAATTATTTATTAAGTAATAGCAAGGAACTAAACATTTATCAAACAATCAACTGCATCAGAGTTTAAATGGCTTCTATTTAAATGTTATTACATCGATATCGATAAATGCATTTTTTATTTCAAAAACAGCACTACTATGAGTAGAATTATTTTATAAGATCCCTATTCAGTCAATTCTTAGTATACTTAATTTAAAACTTATAAAATAACAATATAAAGTATTTACAGCAACAGCAATACCAATGTGATGGTATTTTTAGGAGATTGAGGAAAGAGATTCCAGTAGGTAAATCATCGTCAAACAGGATATTTTTATCTTATCCTGCACTATAAATTACAGTCTATAAGGCATCTTTAAAAACATAATTGTAAACTCGAAAATACTTAGATATAATTTACAAAGCTGTGTACACTCTAAAGGCATTCAAAACGTTAGCGTAAATATGGCGTATGTACACGAGGCCATCATACAAAACGCACTGCAATGTCTGGCTTGGCGGCCATGTTGGATCACTTGTCAGATCTGCCAGCTGTCAGTGTGACAGCTGACGTGGGCGTGTTGCGGCGCCATCTTGTCGCGCGGTGGCTGGTCCCAGCGCTGGGCGGCGCGGCGCTACGTGGACGCCATGAGCTTGGCGTGCGCAGTTACGTTGCGCTGATGGAGGAAACCACTTCCCTCTTCTTCTTCACCGGTGCCAAGGCCGTACTGGAATGGGAAAGTATTAAAAATGAATGGGCTGCAGAATAAGCAGCATATCAGGAGATGGCGACTCAATTATGCTATCAATCTAGCAAAGTACCGTTTCGTTTCAACAGTTTCGCTACTCAATGTCCGGGTGGAATAAATCCGTTTTTTTGGCAACAGCACTTGCCAGCGTTCATCAGCGTTGCATAGAATTCGTGAAGTAAGAAACTTTCTGAGCTCTGTGCTGTCTGTCCCGAGAGATGAGAAACTGCTTACATTCAACTTTTTAATGGTGAACGTTAGAAAATAACAAAAGTACAAACAAAAGACTCGTAAAAAGCTTACCTGTAACGCATGCAGATAATGTTGGTGCGAGTGATAATGGTGCGGTGTTGCGTGTTGCTGGTACTCCAGATGCGGCGGCGTGGGCTCGCTCTTGATGAAGGCTCCACTGGCCCCACTGCTGGGCCCGTGGTACTGCGCGGGGGGGCTGGTGTGGCAACTTGGAGACGACTTCGCCGCCATAGACATTGACGGAGTTAGGGACATGGGGAGGGATACGTCGGGCATCGGTGGCTTGCTCTCTGGAACATGAATGTGGTTCGATTAGTGAGGGTGACTGTGTTAATTAGGATGGCTAGGTTCTAAAGCTCTACGTGCTCCTCAAGTTACACCTAGATACGGAAAAAATATGAAAAATCTAGAAACTAAGTTAGCGACATCCGGAAATCGAACCGGTTTAGCAGTCCGATATGCATCGGTATCCCCGCGCTACGGCAGTCGACAAAACACTGTCGTCTCAGCAAATATCACGTGGAAATCATATGTATTCTTGGACTAGTATCGGGAAAACGTAGATGTTAAATGTTCTTACCATCAATACCAGGAGAGCTGTGACTGTGTGAGTCGTCCTTCTTGGCCGGTTCGGGAGTGGTCTTAGAACCGTTGCCAGACTTCTTTGGCTTCCGCTTTCTTGTCTGGATTCCATCCTTACGCATTGCTAGTGGACTGCAATAGATAAATATAGAGTTCTGATGAGTTTTGCAGATAGATACCTATTATTCTAATATAAGTAGGTATAATGCCTATTTAATTAAAACTGTTTTAAAATAAAAAATACTTACTTATTTTATTATTTGTCACTTGTTGGAAATGGCTTGTCTTTTTAAAGGGAAAATACTGGGATAAATGTGTTGTAGCGGATAGTAAGTATGTGTATGGTTTGTAGGGTCCTTATATTTGACCTTTCATAATAAAATTTAGCAGGAGATGTTTGAACATTTTTTTCAAATTCTACTTTATTTTAAAGTTAAAAATATTTTTATTATGTGAAAATGTGTCTACACAAGTAAAAAACTTAGGTCAGTATTTAACAAGCATATTTACCGGTTAATCCCATGCAGTTTGTAGTATAGCCCGCACGCGTTGCAGACTGGTTCGCCATCGTTGTTCCTGCGCCAGAGTGTCGTGTTTCGAGAGCCGCAGTTCGTGCAGCACTGGCCGTGGCGACGCGCAGCCGACTGACAGACAGACCACAGGTTAGATGACAGATGTCAAAACTGACAGGTAGGTGTGTAGGGTAAATGAGGGTTATCAGTGATGGATCTACGGTGCTGATGTGAACATTCTTTGGCCAAACTTTCCCTAATGGAAGATGAGCAAACAATGAGTAGAACAACCGGTAATGAAACTAGACTTTTTAAACTAGAACCAGTTATATTTAATTTAACAATTTGACTAATTATAAGTCTAAACAGAGACTTGAACAGGGAGAGATCAAACAACCGAGACTTGAATCGTAGCCATTGAAGACTGACGTTATGCTTCTAGTTATATTTGTTCTCAACAAATAAAAAAGAGTGAATAATGTTGAAAAGTAGCAATCCCAGTGACCTTTTCATGCATTTTAAAAGCGGGTCCTCACGGTGTGCGAAACAAACATCCAACTTGATAGCACTTACTACGGAAATGTAGGTATGTCGGCATGATTTTAGGTCTATAAACGCAAAATTAAGTTATATATTTGAAATTCAACTCTTTCTAACGGATTTTAACAATTATACCACGGTATTTATAAAATGTCGAAACGTCTGAAAATACAATATAAAACTGCGTTAAGTTAGACAGGGGTGCCATCAATCTATGGATTACCTAGGTACTTAGGGAAACAATTGAAGATCATAGTGACAACAAACAAGTTCAACTTCAACTTTTGGGCAACTTTTGGGGTAATCCTGCCAATATCAAGTTCCAGTGTTTATGACCAGTAAAAGACTAGGTACTTAGGTCATAAAGAATTTGTGCCGTCACCAAAATGTGGGAAATTAACAAGTGAGTTGTCAGCTGCCATTTGAAACTGACGTCAAATTCAACTTTTGAGAAATTTTGGTGCCATTTCGCTGGAGCCCAATATCGAATCCTTATTCCGAGAGTTGGGACGATCTGAGATCGCACACGATCTGCGGATCGGTCTCGAACCTGCGTCCCAATAACAATGATATGCAATCGCTCTCAGTGATGCAAAACAGATCGTTGATCAATCTCTTCAATGTAAATAAAATGTTTGTTTTACCAATATTTAAAATGTTATGCCCAACTTTTAAGTTGTCTGAAAATAGTTTAATTTACGTAAATAACAGCTTGGAAAAATTACCGGATATATATTTTGTCCCGACCTTTGCTGTTTTTTTGCAATAATAGCATTGTGTTTATACAAACATACAAATTTGGCCAAAACTTAAATTTTGAATTACCCACCTACAATTAATCATCTGGGAACGCACATCCAGTAAAGGCACTTCTTGAAACTTTAAATTATAAAAGTTTCAGATAAATGAACGTTGCTATCGTGACTGTTTTTGTTTTACATGGACTGACATTAAAAGTCACTCAAACAAAAGATCGAACCGCCCAATTCCGGGGGTCGAAAAAATCTGTCAAAATATATAGATCGGTTATTTTCATGGCGGTTGGCACAATTTACATACAAATATACCAGAAAAAAGATCACTTGCCTCCCATGGATCGTTCGCGTCTCTGGATTGGTTCCACAATCTGTAGATCGTTTATTGAAACAGTTTTGAGAAAATTTGGATGGGATTGAAGATCTTAGATGCCTAAAAATGGATTGAGATCGTATATTGGGACTGGGCGTAAGAGAGCTGATGATAAACTGACGTTATATCACTGGCACTAAAGGCCTTTTCTAGGCTGCCAGTGCACGTCACGTGTGGTTATACCTATGCCTTGTTTAAGTAGACACTACATTGTTATATTGAAGTTACACTGATGCTTATTTGCGTCTTACTTCTTCGAATGAAAATGCTTTGAAAGCTAAAAATCAAAATAGGTAATGTAAAAATAAAAAAGCACAGGTATTTTGAACACCACCTTTTAAATAGGAAAACAATAAAAAAAAGGTTTTGTGTTTTTTACTGCTATTTAAACTATCTTATGCTTTGTTTTTCATTTTTTTATTACTTATTTGTTGTACGTTTATTTAGAAACTATCAATACTGCCACTAATAATGCTACCAAAGGATCAATCTGATGAAAAATTTAATTTACTTGTGATAAATACCTCTTGGGTGGTTAAGCGTTCTCAACAAAGCGAGGAAATTGCATTTCGATATTGTTGATATATTTCAGACGTTTCGGCATCTTTACAAATACCGTGGTCAGAGGGTAAAATCGGTTCAATTGAGATAATATTAATTGCCAAACCGTTATGAATCACATGCATACGTAAAATATATAATATAGAATAGGTATGTGTATCAAAATGAATAAAGTTATCGCCCGTGATTAAGATAGCAAGAACGGTCCTTAGCATAAAGCGATTGGTGCTGATTAGCACACAGGAAATAACAAGAAATACCAATGCGTTCCTTCATAATTAATACTTTATTAATTAATCTTGCTTATTTATATACTGAGCGGTTTCCCTTTAATCTCAACACAACTTTAACTTCATAATTACGAACTTAAACAATCACCACACCACCTACCATCCCAACACAATGTAAAGAAACAGAACCATAGAACAACATGCAAGCCTTACACAACAACGATACCTCCACCTTCGACAAAATTATGGATAAGATTAGAAAGATATTACAAACTAAACAGGTCGTAAGATTGTCGTATTACAGATACAGAGAAGTGCACGTTAGTTTAGATCCGGAAGATGTGTACGCGCATGCTCAGTTTATTGGCAGAGACGGCGGAGGCGGGGCCGGCTGTGATTGGTCGCGCGGCCGCCGCCATGCTGACCGCTCTGCGCATGCGGCTCTACCGGACGATCAACTATCTCCGCACGCCTCTGCATATACACGGTACAGTCACCGGCCTAAACTATCACCTCCACCAGGGTTAGCCGCGACTGTACCGGCGGCGAGACAGCTGATCGTGAATTGGGGAGCGGTAGCGTGTAGTGTCCTATCACCCGCCAAAGCCAGATTCAAGCGTCGTACAGCGTAGAGCGAAGCGCGGAAGCATGCACTATCTACACGCCACCGACTCACCTTTTTCATTCCGCGCATCATGCCGTCAACACTCATCCATCTTTGCACGGAGCCGTCCTTATAGAAGCGCGAGAGGAGGTCGGCGTCGGCACCTAGGCAGAGAACAGGGTTTGAGTGACGGTGACGGGGTTGGGACTCACCAGCCGCTTGCTGGGTTTGACGAGGGGTCGGTTGACGCCGTTGATCTTGTGGTAGAGTCCGCAGGCGTTGCACAGGTAGTGGCCGGTGGCGTCGCGCCGCCACAGGGGCGTGTTGCTGGCCCCGCAGTTCACGCACTCGCGCCCCTCTTCCGCCTCGGCGCCCCCATCTGTGCACCACATACTGACAAACCGCTCTCATTGCACCCAATAGGGGTTCACTTAACTAGGAGAGACTACATAAAATTATATCTATTAACCTAGATTAATCGTTGCGGGCTATGACATGTTTTTTTATTTGTATTAATCTAACATCCCACCCAAAAACAAATAAATAAGTAAGTATTCTAGAAAATGCAAGGTTTATGAAAATAATAAAGTAAAATATAAGGTTCAATCCCCTTGATTAAACAAAAGTCTTTTAAAAAGTGAAATGAAATGAAAGTTCAAAATATAAACTCTTTCAATCGAACGATAGGAATAGCACATTCGTTTCTTGAAATTGCACTAGAATTCTAATCAGTAAGTACCTACTGCTAGATAAATCAATAAATCATGTAGTAACATAGTTTTGTTTTCGTAAGCAAATTACCATCGTACCATCAAATGCATCTAAAAATACTTTAAGTGGTTTTAGCTAATCTGAAAATGATTATATTTATTTTTGCAATATCTTTTTTATCATATTATGTAACTAAAGTTTTTAAAATAACGAAACATCTCAATAATTTTATAATAATTCCCAGGAAGATTTTAGGTGCCATTTTTGTCTTTGCTTACTTGAATGATATCCACATAACATAAATATTGCTCAAATTATTTACGTCGGTATGTTCCTATAGGGCTTGTATACAAATCGTTGTAGAACAAAAATCTTATAATTTTGGATAATATTTGAATAATTTATCGTTTCAAGCGACTGTCAGTTAAAGGTAGGTAATTTAGGTATAGGTATTCAATGTTACGGTGTATAAGCAAGCAAGTTGGTTTTATCAGCACATCCTGTTTGATAAAGAGTCCTACATCTGTACACAACCTGAATGCATATAATTATGTCTCGATTGATCCATTTTAAGGTAAAATATTTTAAAAAAGAAAATAAAACAAGAAAAAAGTAGCAAATTTAAAATTGATGAAAGTTAAAATAAAACTCTGCATCTTTACAAAAAAAATCTTAATTTATCTTAAGTCGGTCTATTATAGTTAATAAGTGCTGTTAAAAGTTAAGCGTCAAAAGCTATTATTGGAAGAATTATTTTAATCAGATTAGTGCTAACATCTTTATTCGGTTAACCACAAACTTTTTCCACAGGACATCATGTAAAACTGTAGATAAATTAATGATACAAATAAAGCTGTGCTAATTTTAAAGTACTTTGGGAGGAAAAAATACACCGAACGTTAATATTTTTTATAGAGCTTTTAAGATATTTATAGGTACACTAACCAAATGTTACTGTGTTGCAACTCGACGACGAAAAGTACCTACATATATATTAGGTATACGAATAAAAAAATACTGCTTGAGCCGTAAGTATAGTTAAACAAAATAATTTTTCTTGGGTTTGTATTTTAATTGTCAATAATATCGATTTTAGAACGGAAACCAATGACGTCAATTAACCGCACTGGATATTGTTTTGATTTCCGGTGAATCACTAGATATTTTTTTTTTTTTATTGAAATGCATATCTTGCAAAAGTTTATCTAAATTAATATCATATTAGGAATATTACATAAAAGCCTCTTTTCGGGTAAATAGGAGGTATTTTTGGACATATAGTTTTGCTACACGGATAATGCCTAATAAAATTTTGTTAATTGCTTTATTTTGGTATATGGATATGATAGCATTTTAGTTTGAAGTATGGTGTTTTGTGGTGTCCTATCAAATTGATTAAAGCACAGATGAAAGTACCTAGCTCCAATAATATGTATTTATTTAAACAAAAATATGTATTTGTATGATTGTCATATCGTAAGAAAGATAAACTAATATCAGAACCGGTATTTGTTAAAAATAGTGTGATAGTATATAACAAAAAAAGCTATATGTAAGAACTAACAAAGTACCAAAGCAGGAAAAGCTGGATAAGCGCAACAAGATATTTTTGTAAGTATTCAAGTTGAGCTTGAACTGTAAAACTGAGCTTGTAAAAAAACTTTATTCCCCAGTACCTATCGTTATGTACCTACTTACTCTAGGTACAACTGACTTTTAAGTGCCTAAATATCTAAAACGCACTATGTTTGTCCTGAAAGTGATTTCTCTCTAAAAATGGGACTCTACATACTGGTCAAATGTGTACGTACTGGTCAGATGTGTAACGTCTGTCGAACATCAAGTTGTGCTTATTTTACTAAGAGGTATAATTTGGTTTTTACAGTTAGGGTTATCTCTGTCACATCCTAGCCAATTATAAAAATCTAGCTTTCCGACTGCGGTTTCACCCGCAGCTACATTGTTTCTCTCGTGGATATTTCCAAAAAATGCTTTCTCAGTGCTCACTTTTATCATAATAGGAACGCTAGAACCAAAATTCACGGCCAAATTTTTGTCAATCAGTTGGTCAGTCAGGACTTTTAATTTTATTTCAAAGCTAGTGAAGTGGCAGTCGAAAGTCTATTTTGTCTTTATGGGATATATCTTATAGCCTGCAGTTAAGTGTAGCATGTAAGTTAGTAGTAAGAAATGCTTACCGTATGTAGGGGGTCTCTGCAAGGTATCGTACGGAGCGCACCAGGAGCCCATGACGACATTCTGCGGGTACAGCGCCCCGCCCACACCGCCGACACTGCCGCCACCTGGACGACAAAATAACTTATTAAATAAACAGGTAATATATTATAAAATATTATGGAATCAAATTTCGGACAATTTTTTTTGGGTACGGACGAGGCTGATCCATCAAGGATTCATAACGAGAGGATAGGTTCGGGAATACTCGGCTTTACTCGAAAATTGCACGGTTACCGTTACCTTATAGGGAGACAAATAAAATAGTCTTTGAAAGCAATCCCTTGAAAATGTTAACTGATAATCGTAGTTGCGTAGTCGTGTGGTCACAGTGATGATCAATTTGGCCCATCCATTACGGTGAGTGAAGTATTCATACAATTTTTTATTATGGCCATAGCGTAATAGCAAGTGTGTATTTTTGGCCCTCTAAAATAAGGATTGAGACAAACAGGGTTTAAGGCCACCCACTGGAAATAAGTTAATTATATAAAAATCTGCAGTGAAATAACAAAATGATGCAGATATATATTTAAAGACTATATAATTAGACTAAGGCAACTGCGTAAATAAAACTTTATAGACTGATAAGGAATATTGGTTAGGTCGATTAATATCGACTACAAAATTATTCCTCAGCGCTACCCACAAATACCTACTAATAGATTTGCTTAAGATAGCTCCTACATATTAGTCTTTATCTCTTATCCAACATACGTGACTAAGTATTAGTAAGCTAACACAAAACAAACCATCAAACCGAATGCAAAACACACAATAAAATCACATCCAACCAATAAATTATCAACCGTGCTATCCTTTGTTTATTATGTGGAATCCAAACCTCTTATCTCACTCGATAACCGCGACAGCTAATTATGAATTTAAAAATACATCAACCGATAACTTAAAAACAAAGGAATCTGACCTGATATGTAGTTCTGGAGCCACTCGTGGTATAGTTGGGGATCCATGGTACCAGGGGCTCAGGAGTTAGCAGGAGGTTTAGAAATACGTTGTTGTCGGTCAGAGGTCAGGCTGTTAACTGACCGAGCGCGGCGTTTGCAGGCCCGATATCGCATAGTGAATCATCCGCTAAGCAACCCATTACACTTGCTCAAGCGATAAGCGATGTCGACTTGGTACGTGCTACTGATACACATTGGCCTTCGCCTTCCTGATCTAGATGTGTGCAATTGTTGCATTATCGCAGGTAGATGCTATAGGGACCGTGGCTAAGTAACTACATTATAAAAATATCGATCTATACAAAGCTTTCTGTCTGTACTCCCGAGTTTGATGGATTTAAATTTGATTAATATCTAGTAAAAAATCATCAAGCTTTTGTATAGAGTAACGTGTTATCCCGCTTAAGGAAACAATATAAAATGATGATAACAAAGCTTACCTACTTACACTGCACTGACTAAGGTTTGCGGTTTCATATTTCAGCTGAAGTGAGATACTTCTTATCATATTTATTAATAACTGACAATGTAACATCGGAATTATACCCTTTAATGGAGCATTAGCATTCAATGATTTTAAATAGAATCTTCTTCGTTGATAATATTCATAATGTTCATTGCGTTTTTAATTGGCTGATCAATCAATAACATGAAAACTTTTCAAGCATTCTGTTTTTTTTGTTGATTGAATCTCACATAATTATTTATTTTTCGACAGTCACCTCTCTTCACAAGATGTTCAGTTGCCGTTATCCTAAAATTTATCGTGTGACAGCTTAGAGGAATTTTGTAAATGCTTTGTAATTAATTGACGATACAATCTGGTTTTGGTGTAGGTATCGAACATCAATTTATTTATAACTTCGGATTGATGGCTGCTTTCGGATGGTAATTATCGTTATATGAATCATTGGTCTAAATGCTGATACACTTTGTTTGTTATAAACGTAGGTACTTATGTATCAAGTCATATATGTAGTTATTGAAAAGTTTTCTATTAACAGAGTTTTATAATTTATTCATCAAATTTGTTACCTTTAAAATTTGTCTGTTTTGACAGGTAAGCCAAGCAACAGTAGGTTGAAATGGAAATTGATATAAACAAAATATGGTACGAAAGCTCTTTATTATTAACTTTAGGTACGTCATCCACCTTAGTCATTACATTCATTGAAAAATAAATCATGCTTGTAATTAATATTAAAAGATAATATACAGTGGCCCAGTTTTCAAAGGACAATAGATAACTGAAAACTATGTACTGCTTATTTTACACGTTATTACCTACCTAATTAAAACTTTAAAGTTCCTACAATGTTCAAAATAATTTTAAGCGTAATTGGTTAGCATTCATTGATGAAATTAACTCGCTGACAAGGTTCATTTAAACTTTTGGTTAAAACTAGTTTTGCTTTTTAGTTTTTACTTTGTGTTTAATGCGCATTACACTAAACTCTAGTCAGACACACTAGTTTCAGACTCTAGTCGGCTTTTAAAATATGACTATTAGACAGTACGTCGCGCCAACATTTTCTGAAACCCCCCTCCTTTTCATTTAAATTCTCTTTATTAAAAATACCTTGCATTTTTACTGGCAATGCGTTAATTTACCTTAGTTGCGCATGATTGAACTCGCGTGAACGTGGAATTCATCGTTTTCAAAGTATATTTTTTTTGCTTGAGTAGACATAATTTAACACGTGGAATATTTGCTGACTGATCAAGGCTATGACCTCGACTTTGGTCACGAATAGTATTGTTAAGTTATGTCATAATGCTGGAGTTGCGTTTGTGATGTTATGGGAATTATGCATACATTTTGAGTATTATTGGAATACAATTGAAAATTTTAGATGTCATTCGATATTCAAAAGTAAACGAACCTTTTTAACAACTTACAAGGTTTTTCTCATGGTATAGAGTCATGTGCAAACCCCAAATGCTATGACACCACCATCCAGTCTTCATTCGGCAAAACGTGTTCTAGTTCGAACTTTTTGAAAAGTTTGAAAGGCTGGAGGAACATATGTAGGTAGGTACCTAGGCTATAGGCACTTTTCGTAGATAGGTACAATTAAATGCCCTTAAAATATCACCGCTTCTCAATCTTTATGCTGTAAGAGTGTTAAGTCCATGGAGTGGACGATTTGCCTGCTACTATTTGTCTTATTACCATCATAATAGGGTTAATTTTCACTTACCTACCCTCAAAAGCCTACAAGTTGACTAAGTGTCTACTGCAACTGCTATTCACTTTATTGCAATAAAACTAGAGTAAATTTGCACTTACCGCTAAAGACCGCCATATTTACCAACTACCCGCTAATTTGCGTCTTATTACAACAGCAACAGGGTTGATATCTCACCGTAGGAGTCGTGGTAAGGCTGCGTACTGCGGCAGTCTGGCGGCGCAGTAGTCCCATCTACCCGCTAATTTGCGCTTTATTACAACAGCAACAGGGTTGATATCTCACCGTAGGAGTCGTGGTAAGGCTGCGTACTGCGGCAGTCTTGCGGCGCAGTAGTCCCATCTACCCGCTAATTTGCGCTTTATTACAACAGCCATAGGGTTGATATCTCACAGTAGGAGTCGTGGTGCGGCGCGTGCAGTAGTCCCATCTACCCGCTAATTGGCGCTTTATTACAACAGCAATAGGGTTGATATCTCACCGTAGGAGTCGTGGTGCGGCGCGTGCGGCGGCGGCCACACGTTCTGCGGGAAGGCCGCGTACTGCGGCAGTCTGGCGGCGCAGTAGTCGCCGCAGTCGCCGCCGCCGCCGTACGCGGAGCAGGACCCGCCTCCACCGAACATGCTCGAACTGCGAATGAAATGGATTTATCAAACAATCAGTCAGTCAATCAATCAGTTGATCAATCAATCTATTGATCTATCTGTCAATCAATATAAATTGGTGTTTACGGCTGGACGATAGATATTGCTAATATCCGACCCGACTTAATGTTCAACTTAATCACGAAGAAACGACTCATCGGAATTAGTAGGTATACTCCTTTCTTTTCGGTTACATGTAATCTCGGGAAAACGCAGAAATATCTTTATAAGAAATTTGAATAAAGAACCGTCCAAATTAAGTTATCTATTAGAAATGGAGTTTACCGTTTGACTAAATAAATACATACATAATTTCTTTACACGACAACGAATTATAGCGACTGTTATTCTGTTAAAAGTATTATAATTATCATTAATATTAAGTATTTAAAAAAGAGGAAAATGTCAAACGATGAGGGCGTTTTTCATCTAACTGGAAAGCAGCTAAGAATTTAGTTGCTTGGTTCTTCCGATAGTATAAAACTAAGTCGTTTACTCTGTCTGTCCCTACGTATGCTTAAATCCGGTTTTTGTTAATAGATATAGTGATTCAAGAGCAAGGTTTACATTTATAATTACATAGTACAGGGAAAGGAGTTTTTTTTACTCCGAATTTAAAGCGTGCGAAGCTGGGTTAAAGCTAGTTTAAAATAAAACGCATAGTAGCCAAAGTAAGTGCCTAGTTTTATGAGAATATAGTTTCAGGTGCAGCCACAAGTTATATTTTACAAGCAAATTTTTAATACTTAAAAGTTAAGTAGGTAATAAATATACCTATAGGTAGGTATTGCTGGAAAATCCAAAGCAGAGTACTTACTAAGAACATGCCTTTTAGACATAATTGCTCGCATAACTTTATACTACCACCAATGTCCAATAGTAAGTAAAGAATACTAAAACATTGTGTAATGATGATCGGTACTGTGTATGCGCATGGGTACCTAACATCGGCCGGATAACTCCACAGATAAGCGACTAGTTCAGTGTATCAGAGGCAACAATGTTATTTGGTAACCTATAGTATGGTTACTAAGGATATTAGAGATAGTTCTAATATGAAAAGGATATTCAATATACCTATAAACCTACCGGCAATCATAAAGAGAATTTATTCAAGACTTCAATTTTAATATGTAAATGAAACATTTACAAAAGTAGTATATTTTTTACGCTAAATAAGCGCATTTTTAGCAAACTCGTATGAAAACACTAAATATTATATCGTACATAGTTGTATAAAAGAAACTTTACACCAAACGATTGGTGTAATGACAGTGTTATCTTTAAAAACAGGTTAAAATTAATTAGTTTTATCACTTTGTACAATAACTAAAATATTTATCTGTGTTTGACCAAGTAGAACAGTGTGATAACCGTTAGTAAATGATTATTAAATAAGTGATAGAGCACGCTTACGCACACTTTTACACCTGCAAGTCAATTTGAATGTAGACTGATTTTAAATCGATTTAAATCAGAAGCAAATTGTAAATAACATAATAATCGAGGTTCTATTTAATACATATTTTTTCGCATTGGATTCATTAATTTAGTTTACATTATTTAATAGCATTAAAAACCAAATTGTAGACAAATATCTTAACTTGTTGATATTTTGGGTGTAAGTTCATATGTAGGTAGGTACACTTTAGACAAAAAACTAGAACGCCATACCTTATATTTAAACAGTATATTTTTGTTACAATTTCAAGTTTTAAACGTTTTATATCACATTAAAGTTCTTAAACAGACCATTTGAAAACATTAAGTTGCACTAAAAATTCATTCAAAAAAAACTAACGGGAAGTAAAAAATTAAAATTAAATTTGACCGTCTTTTCTTTATTTTTAGCGTCTGGACATTTAGGGTTGCCTCCTCTTTGAATTGTTAAAAATATTTAAGTTAAATATTAATACATAATTTAGTTATCAATTTCTTTCAGTATTTTTTACTAATACCACAGTTCAAAATACGTTCATCAAAAATAAGTTTCATAATACCTAATCAATCTTATGAAACGTGTTACTAACTAAAATTAAATCAATAATTACCTACATTTGTTAAGTAATTTACTAGAATTGATCGAGTGTCACCGTGACTTCATGACCAAATTGATATTTAAATAATTGATATTGCAACATTATTAGGTATATGTTATGTATTTTATAATTTTGTTTGGATATCAATTAATGAAGCAATGAGAAATTGTTCTTACGACTGGGTAACGTTAAAAGTTATGCTTAATTATGGTTAATACGTTAATAAAAATCTATGTCAAGCCTTAAAAGGTATAATATAACTTGGTGATTCCTAGGATCTTTTGGCTCTACGATTAACAACGGCCAAAAACAATTATAATTACAGAAGAGTAGGTACCTACCTAGTTATAACGTCATAAAAAATTATTCAAATTAAACAATATTGATTTTACAATTAATAAAATTTTCTCCCTCTAAGTATTTTCCTCCGATTGATACAACAGTTTTTATGTTGAAAGCCTTTAAAGTATATCGGTGTAAAAAAAAAAACAACTACCTAATCCTACTAATTATATAAATGTGAAAGTTTGTGAGTATGTGAGTATGTGATGTTCGTTACTCTTTTACGTAAAAACTACTGGACATATTTGGATTAAACTTTGCAGTAATGTAGGTTATACATCAGAATAATACATAGGGTACTTTTTACCGCGGGAAAACATCTCATTCCCACGGGAAACTGTCTTCCACGCGAACAGAGTCGCGGGCGGCCACTAGTTTAATATAAACTTCAAGCAACATTCAAAATACGCAGACAATTTGAAAGTGGTTTGTAAATTTTGAAAAAGAGTTACATAAAAAGGTTTTGATAAAAACGTCTGCCAGACACATACATAAATTATATAAGTAATAAATTAATGTATAAACGAGTTTGTTTGTTTGTTTGGGTGCGTTAATCCTACAAATATTATTAACTTGAAAGTTTGTGAGTATGTATGGATGGAAGGATGTATGTTACTCTTTCACGTAGAAACTACTGGACGGATTTGGACGAAAATTTCCAGTAACATAGGTTATACATCAGAATAACACACAGAGTACTTTTTCCATTTGGAGCAGCTTCATAGAGGTTTTTGAATTGGGAATCTTAAATTTCTTTACCTTCTGTAATTTTAACCTTATTTTTTTTGCCTGATACCTGTGTTAATCTGGCTTATTTAATCACCATTCTAGATCGAGGAAATTTGTACCTACTTTTGCGTTTAGTAATAGTAAAAAAAACGCTCCTACCAATTTACGTTGAAACGAACCTACGGAAAAAATTGAGAAAATACAGACCGCACCTACTTGAAATTCAGGTTTGATTGTATTTTTTAAATAATACCTACAATAATTATAATAAAACCACTAAAATATGCAGGTATCTTGTCAAGTTACATATTATACCTAAAGTGTCTGCGCTTAAGTCAGACAGTCTTAATTAAAAACTGGTTTTCGTATGTAACTCGGTCCTAAATTGTCACAAATTATATAAACGTAGGCAACCATCATTACCAAATGTATATAATTCGCAAAATGATTTATTTATCTGCAATTAAGCGAGAACGCCGAAAGGTTCAGAATCTGAAACTTTAATTAACTCGGATTTTCATTCCTTTTTCGTATTTATTCGACAGTAATTGGCCCAATACTCCAAAATATATGATTAAAAAACCGTGGCGTTCGCTTTATGATATTATTTTTTGTATATGGAACGTCGAAAAGCGTGTCTCAAGTCGTTTGGAGAACAATTTATGAGTCGTCGACCGTCGGGGTTTCGCGCGCCAATGATTTCTGTCTACATGCCTATATGGATAACTAGTGGCCGCCCGCGACTCCGTTCGCATAGAAGTCGGTTTCCCGTGGGAATGAGAAGTTTTCCCGCGGTAAGAAGTACCCAATGTGTTATTCTGATGTATAACCTATATTACTGCAAAGTTTCATCCAAATCCATCCAGTAGTTTTTACGTGAAAGAGTAACAAACATCCATACATACTCACAAACTTTCACATTTATAATATTAGTAGGATTTGCTTGTTACCCGCTGTTTCACTCGCAAGGAAATGAAATAAGCCTTATTAAAAATAGCAAATGTCACTTTCTAATAATGTAGTAATCTACTGATGAAAGCAATAAACAAAACGAACAAAATTAATAATTTTAAGACAGCAAACAAGTACCTACTTATAAAAGTTAAAATGTTGAATTGATAGTAGGAAGGAGATCGTAACTGAACATAACTGGTTAGTTAATTTTATTACAAAAACCTTCGTGAAGTAAAAACTAGAGATCATTGGCTTCAAACATTGCCGATAGTAGTAATTTAAACGCACATTAGACAAGAGAAACTAATTTAAATAATTACTGCACATGTTTAATTAAAAAAGACAAAAATAAAATGATTATTTATATTTGCTTATTTATTAAAAGACAAAATGACTTTAAACCATAAAACATTAATCTTTTTATATATTTTCAACGGGTTTATCCCGTATTTCATGTGCATTACCAAAAACAGTAAATCATTTGTAAAAACGGGCTACAAATTACCCATTCCATTTAGAAATTAGTGATTTGTCTTCGAAGCCACTAATTCATGTGTGCGATATTTATAGCTGCTTCTCAAAAGAGTTTATGTGACATTTTATCTATGCAGCCATTAATAGAACTTAGGGTCCCAGTCTGCCTTAATCCAAAACCATTTCTTAAAAAAAAAAAATAAAGAATATTTACATTGTATTTATTTAATAATAGGTATTTAGTTAATCATTAATTGTCTGTCGAGAGGTTAATGGTACATAGCAAGATAAATTTTGTGTGAAAGAATAAAGTAACAATTTCTAATTTATAATTATTTCCTAGCAATCACAATTAGGTACACCTTTGTCAACCGTTTTTCTAAAGGCCATAAACGCAACAAGGGTTAAGTTCAGAAATAGAGTGCCTCTGCCACGTGTGTGCGGTGGTAAATCTACATATTTAAGCATGGAACACGGCCGTTAACGGGATTCCTGTCATTCCGCTCCACTCATCAACCGCTCAGGTTGCAGCCCTGGCAAGATTTGTGGTGACAACCCTGTCACCCCGTCGCCGCGACCGAGAAATATTAGTTGCAAGAGTTATGACCGTTGTTGGTTATTTACACTGGTAAAGTTATAAGATGTATTAGAGGTGTCGTTTACTATGGTTTGATAAGTTTCGTGTTTCCTTTTTTCTGACTGTCGATTGGTGTTGGCCCCTTGACGGCCTTTACAGCTTCACCGGGCTATTGGGTATTGTGTGTTATTCTGATGTATAACCTATAGGTATTATTACTGCAAAGTTTCATCCAAATCCATCCAGTAGTTTTTACGTGAATGAGTAACAAACATCCATACATACTCACAAACTTTCACATTTATAATATTAGTAGGATATGCCAGCAATGCATTAGACAGAATTGCTATGAAAGCACATGGAGGGAGTTGGTAAGTTGGTAAAAGTTCCGTAGTAATTTAATGTAAGTTAATTTTTGAACCAAATTTTAGTCGAATTTTGTTAAGAAGGCATAAAGCCTCCAAAAACATCCAAAAAAGCCTATATAATAAAAAAAAGTCAACGGAAACCAAGATTTAAAATCCCGTCAAAACTGAAATCTATATCTCTGTACATCGATAACGGCTTTCACCCTTCGTTAATTGTAAATTTTCCAATCTTTAGTTCCTGTTGTAACCGTGTTAATTAAGCCGCGATGTCCATAATTTACAAATATGGCGGTACCAGATTGTGGATTACAAGTTTACGATACCTGTGTCGGGGAAAGAAGGTAGGGGGGGGATTTATGCGATACATTAGCGGCCGCGAGTTATGTGACGTGCGCGCGCGGCGGTAAGGATCGCGGCTTGTTGGTGAAAAATTACCTGAGGGATTGTACTAATGGAACATCGTTGAATTGGGCTTGTTGTACATATTTTTTGTTAATGTTATTTTATATGGCGGTATTTGTTTCTATATTAATGAATATGATGAAGGCAATAAAACCTAATCACAACCGTTTTTTCATCAGTAACTGTCGCTATTTACTTTTTTCCGTAATTATTTATATGTAGGTATAGGGTTTTAACTTTAAGTTAGATTTTTGGCTAGACCTGGCCACAAATCATGAAAAATTTAAAGCAAAGCTCCAATGATACTATGCAAACAACCAATACCTATATCTTTTTTTAGAATTTATAATTTACTAGTGGCCGCCCGCGACTCCGTTCGCGTGGAATTCGGTTTCCCGTGGGAATGAGATGTTTTCCCGCGGTAAAAAGTATCCTATGTGTTATTCTGATGTATAACCTTTATTACTGCAAAGTTTCATCCAAATCCATCCAGTAGTTTTTACGTGAAAGAGTAACAAACATCCATCCATCCATCCATACATCCTCACAAACTTTCACATTTATATAATATATATATATATATATAGTGGCCGCCCGCGACTCCGTTTGCGTGGAAGTCGGTTTCCCGTGGGAATGAGAAGTTTTCCCGCGGTAAAAAGTACCCTATGTCCTTTCCCAAGTCCAGTTCTTTCTTCATACCAATTTTCATCAAAATCGGTTCAGTGGTTTAGGCGTGAAAGCGTAACAGACAGACAGACAGACAGACAGAGTTACTTTCGCATTTATAATATTATAGTAGGGATTAGTAGGAAAAACACCCAGTATTTTTACCTTATGATGAATTAACTTTTAAACTCCAAAACAAATAGGTTTTAATAACTCATAATCGACGCGCTACACTATTTCAGAATTGACCTGTAACATCTGAAAATAAACATGAAAGCTCCAGAGTCCGACCTACGCCAATGCGCCAGCGCCGACCACTTGAACACAGCGGCGCCAACGCTCTTACACCAACACACAATCAAAAACCAACCATAATACCATAGCAACACGACTCAAAATCAAACAACACAACTTTCTGTACGATCGAATCGAACCCCCAAAAACGACGATCGAAAATCAACTTTATGTTTTGTGTAGACGGTTGGTTTTGGATTGGTTTGGGTTGTATGGGAACTGTGTATCTGGCACATCGGCGATCAATCACGACATAGGATCTGAGATAGCGGGAGATGCGCGGGAGTGCGTTATTAGCGGCGCAGATAACACTAGCCTCTTTATTGACTAACTACGGGCAGTCAAGTGCTGTGAACTATTTCAGAATGGGAAATAGAATATGTTTTTGGAGTATTTCATGTTAAGTCAACTTGTTTTTTAGTATTTTTGATTAAGATGCCAAGGTTAGATATCTCTTGATCCCTATACCTACAGCAAGGACCAAAATAATTCTTGAATTAAACTGCTTGATATTCAGCTTAAAATAACGTAATGGTATCAAAAAATGGAGTAGTCAGAGCACGGTAGACCGATAGTGTCCTGGAAATTCTAATATCATTTTACAATGATATCTACATGCATAAGGCCCAATTGCAGGGAACGTTTTAACCTCGGGTTAGCTTCGGGTTAGCTAACTGAGGTTTAAATGGCGCCACCATCGATTGTAACTACTTCTTATTACAATCGATGGTGGCGCCATTTAAATCTGAGTTAGCTAACCCGAGGTTAAAACGTTCCCTGCAATTGGACCTTAGTCTTTTAGTAAACGTCATTTTATTCTGTTTTTAAGATAGTTTTATCTAACTATATTTAAATGAACTTTATTAAAATACACACATAGTTTAAGTTTTAGTCGTGTCTTGATATTTTAAACCTTTATGAAAAAGGAAAAGGGTTTTTTATAAATTAACACCATAAGTACCTACACTCAATTCAATGGATACATACGAGTTTATTAATTTAATTTTTATTTTTCTAAATAATAATCCGTTAAATCAGTTAAATTTCAAGTAATCATCGCAAGAATCAACTCAATTTAGTGCCGAAAATTATACCTAATATTTAATTTAAAGTACAAATATAATAATAGTTTATTATCACTGTCGTATTTCTGTCATTGAAATAAAAAAAAAATGTTGGTAATAACCGACTGATTTCGACTATTTGCCAATTAAAAAACAGGCAAATATAGCCTTTACAGATTAGTCGGCGTTTAGCAAGCATAATTCTATTTTTTCTATAAATCTTTCTTTACAGCTATACATCTTTTAAATTAAGCTTCGGTATCATTTTATTTCTCTCAGAATACCTTATCTTCATTCTTTTGCTTTTTTTCTTCTTTTTCATACTACCTAAACTAATCAAAACAACTCAAATTGTTAGGTAAAAGAGTTCGCAACTTACAACTGCTTGCCTCTCGAGCTTTTAAAAACCAAACATATTTTTTCTTTTTTTTAACTTTTTAATGCCACCTGCGTCCACTTGAGTGCAAGTTAGATACTATGGGAACCACTTGATGTGGTATCCCGTTAGTTGGCAACACCATGTGGCATCAAATCGGGAACACTTTGGGCAGGGTTGCAAAAAGTTAAAACGTTCAGCGCTCGCTGGTGACAAACGCGCGTTTTTTAGGATCGGGCGCACGTTTTACAGCTGTCAAAGTTATAATTGGCAAAAAAGCTTTTTTAGTAGAAAAAAAAGGACGTGAAGTGTGCGGTAAAGTTCCACTATTTGAACAGAGTCATAGTTTATTTGTTAACGTAGTTACTGACTATAATATAGGACAGTATTATTGGACAATATACTCCAATTAAACATTCTAAAAACATACCTTCTATACCATTACTTATAAAAGATACTCTGAAACAAGAGCTAGTCAGTCGTTTAACCTTGTCTGTTCTCTAACTTCCCTATTAGTTAAAAAGAAATTAGAGGATCATAATAAGGTCAGCTGATAACGGCCCGGCAAAAACCGGCGCGTGCGCCTTGAATGACAGCGCCATCTGTCGCCGTGATAAGATAACATGCTGAAATATGTGCGCGCTGTCAGATCCGAAATACGGGTAGAAAACTACGTCGATAATTAAACAGTTGCAAACGATACCCTTGATAACAAGGTTGGTTAGTTAAGGTTAGGTTAAAGCAGATGATTTAAAGTATATTGGTAACCCTCGTTGTTAAGGTTTGACTGTTTGGTAAATAGTTTTAATGATTTAATAAGTCTCCAGGCAAACACACCAATTGAGAGGCAATAGCCTAAGGGCCGGTTTTTCAATAGTCAGATAAATTTTATCTGATAGAAAATCTGTATATTTTTGTTGCACGTCGAACATAAATACTTGACATATGTATGAAGTAACAATGAAAACATACTTCTTATCAGTTATCATTTATCTGCCTATTGAAAAATCAGCCCTTAGTACCTATAGCAGAACCTAGTCCCACCCAAACAAGGGTAAATTTTGAAACGATCGTTAACTAAATAAACTGTATTCTGGAATCAAACCCGGGACCTCACGCTTTACTGTAAGGTAAGTAGGTGGGACCTAACTCTTTACAGTCAGGTCTGTACGTATCTACCTATACAGCTGTGATCCGTTTGTCGTAAAAATTATTATAAAATAATATCACGTACGTACATAGGTACCTACGTCAAGTAAAACTTCCAAAAAAAAATATAAAAAAAATCGGATATATGCAGAAAACACAGGTATTTATGACTTAGAAGCTATTTACCGAATTTGAATTCATTAATTTCCATTATCAAGCTTCTTAGTTTTTACTTAATATCTTTTTACAATCACTAAAAACGTAAAGTAAAAAATAATTGCATCTTTAACGCTACTAAATCGGTGTCAGTATTAGCATTTTATTTTAGAATTTAGATACCATTATCTCATATTTTCATTAACAAAATTGCCGCTTTAGTAGCTACTTTTCTTAACAATGAAATATTAAACGTTGTTTGAATCTGCGATAACAATTTTAAAATTGTTATTTTTATCTAACATTTCACTTATGATTGTTAAATCTCACATAGCGACCGTTATTGTTAATTGCTGGTTTAATATTAGTTTTAGAGTTAAAGATCGTTATTTTTGGTAAGATCGTGTTAAGTTTGCTATTAAAGTTATCTATTTGGGTTAGTGGCAGTTTTCTTGGTGTGTGGTATTTTGGAAAGAATCTATTATGTGTCTTATAATAAACGGCAGACAACGCAGCTTGCTTAAAATTATGAAAAATTGTAAGTACTGCTAGCTGTAAAACAAAAGTAATCGGTAACTGGACATCCCTAGCATTCGATGGACATCACTGGTTGGCGTCACTGCCGGTAGGCGCGGATTTGGATTGAATCTAATGGCGGCTACATGTTGTATTTTCTACTAATTCATATTTAATTAAAGAGATGTTTAATCTGAAGGCCAATAAATATTGTTCCCTTAAAGTACTTACTAAAATGGCAAAACCAAACTGATATTTTTAATATCAGTTTTTTTTACTTATGAAACCTTGCTTTGTGCATGTAGCTAATATGGGTCAAATAATATTAGCTAGGCATGGATATCTTTTAGTTGCACTGCAAGCACATGTAATATTTTTTTTTACAGGATTAGTTAGGCACAGGCCTTATTTTCGGATAATATAAATAAATTATTGATATCACACAAATGTCTATAAAAATAACAATTTGTTTTCAAATTTAGACTATTTTTTTTAAGTTAATAGTTAGTTGTTCCCTGACAACTGAGACTTTTTAATGTCAATTTGGCCATTATTTAAACAAATTACATTAGGTACATAAGCAATCTACATGAAACAGAAGTTTTCTTAAAAAATCATTAAAATAAGTAAGAAATAAAAAGATAGCATTTAAGGTCATCATTATTTCAAAACATAGTATAAATCAAAGTCGCTTATTCTGTCTGTTTGTATGTTTGTCCGCTAACTCCTCCGAAACTACGTAACGGATCTTAATGCAGTTTTTTCTTTTAATTATTTTTTTCATTAAAATTTGTTTTTTTTTAAGTTGGCCAAAATTCTATGTTTAGTTAACAAGTCTGCTAAAATTTTACCATTGCGAAGCGTGGGCGGGTCTCTTATAAATTATAATTCTGAAAAGTCGGTGTACCAATTAACTTTAAAAAAACCAATTTCGCCTCCCAATTACCATGTCCAACCAGTCCCCACCTCGAAATACCATCGATCGAATTATTTGTTTTATTGATCGCTACAACCGTGTTCTTTCATTCTATACATACCTACCGTGGGATCAACATACCATCGAGTAACTACTCCAAACTGGTTCCCTCTCCCCCGCACCCCGTCACCCCCTCACCACGCCTTTAAGACACACCCCCCGCCTTCTGCATACCTTTTATTCCCTTCGAACCATCCCCTGCATTCAATTTTGAGTCTTAACGCAGCTTGATAAGGTGATATTTTGCATGAGAGTGGTTGTCGTGCGTAAAGTCCATTGCGCTTTGTTTATTGAGGGTCAGAGTAATTGGGTTTGGACCCTCTGTTATTGTGATTTGTGTTCATTCAATTAATTGAAGTCGGCAGATAATGCGATGTGTATTTATGGCCGTATTGTGAGTTAGTGGGGCAAGCTGTTGATTTATTTCGCGATAACTCTACGGCATCTTTGAGTTGGTTGAGTTTTCTTCAATTAAATGTATTAGAATATAAAAAAATAAGAATGTTACGGTTATAACTAACTAATGAATAATTTAGATAAAGCAGTTAGTTTTTGCCAGCTACAGTCCAAAAAACTAGTTAGGTAGGTACCTAAGTAGGTAATTACTAGCAGGAATAAAAATAAATAGTATAAGCTTACGGCATTATAAATGAAATTGAATATAAATTCGGTAGTAAAACGAACATTGCATATTTTTGAATAACATTGTCTTTTTATGCGAAATACTTGGCAATAAATTAAAGCAACCATTCGCGAATCACATGCCATTAGGCAATCAATCAACCTGATTGGCGGAGCATAAAACTGTATCAACTCGATCGAAACGGAGGCGATTCGCGCCCGAAATACAAGATCGAGGCTGATAACCATCCGATACTGTTTGATCCCACCATTAACACATGCCGACACGACGCGACACGCCGCCGGCTTATCTCCCCGACGCATCTCCATAACCAACCTCGAAAAAAGCATAATTAATACCCGATAACACAAGGAACCAGGTAACGAACGAGCATCACCACCACACTACTCTACTAGCAATCACCATCAAACGCCATGAAATCTAAGAGCACAGATAGTAAGCGTATGTATCTTACATTCGGTGAGATAACTCAGGTTTATTGCAAGACATCGGAATGGTCTCGAGTCGATTAACTGCCGAAATATTGGGAGTTGGTTTCCATGTCCCGGCTTTCCCATGCGGCTTATCGCGGCGGCGCCTGGCCCGCCCCGCGCGCCCCGCGCCCCCGCCCGGCGCCGGACCTCTTAGCAAGAGTGTCCACAACATTAATTAGACATTAGCAGGAGTTTGGACCAGACCTACCTGCCTGGAGCTGCGAGGCACTATCGCCGATCTTTATGGCAATACTATGCAGATCTAACAAGCGATAATCGATTCCGAAGCGATAATAACCTGAGTCACGGCTGTTAAGGTTACTGTTTATGATCGGAAACAAATGAAGTATTAGTTTTAATCCTGTCTATTGTACGATCTTTTCTAAAAAATATCATTGTATTTTGACGCAGGTTTTAAAAATGCGAAGTATTCTCCCTTTCCTTTCAGTTACGCAATGGTTATCACATATCATGATAAATGACTGACAAGCCACTTATTAATAAAAATACTACACGGGCCGGTGACCAAAAGGTACTGGAATAAAAAAGAGCCACGTTGCGTCTTTGTTTGTGCCGACGACGACAGAAAACAATTCGGAGTGAGTGGATTAACACATTAGCCCGGCGCCTGCGCCGTGTGTGCGTGTGTGTGTGTGTGTGACACAATTAGTCGTCCTTAGGGTCTATAACTCAGCGAGTAACGCCGGGTGACAAAGATAGGTGCGAAGATAAAACGTCTCAGGTTGCGGTTTATCAACTAATTAAATATTTTTTATTGTGTTCAACTTTGGCGGGTTTATGTCAGATTCTTGAAAACAGTGAAACATAAGTAAGTAATTCTTCTTGTTAAATAAGTTTGATTGTTACAGTTAGATTTTAAAAATATTTAATGTTTTCCGATCGAGTCACCAAAATTCTTCCCATGCAAAATTCTTCTCAGGCACATCGTTATTGATATTTAGTTGTCGAAGAAGAGATATGTTCTTGCCACATTTGACAAAACATTAGTCAATTTGGAATAGAAACTCAAAACTTATCTATTAATGCTTACCCAGTTATATTATGTCTCGTCAAAAAATATTGATTGATAACCATAACGTAATAAGTTTCTATAAAATAAGATAAATGGAAAATCGTTTGCTATTCAATAGTTTTCATAGTCATGTATAAAAATGCAGATTATTTTATGATAAGCGCGATTTGTATCTTGCTTAAAACTGTTCCTTGCAGATGAAATCCTTTTTTTTTGGATTTTGATTTGGGTATTCGGTTGGAAATATTCCTCATGAAATATAGGTGAAGGCATTTCAGCTATAGGCAATATTCCTTTTTATTATTGTTTTATCACACACTAATGTAACTTTATCTTCTTTTTACCTATTCCAGTAACATAAAACTTGTTACAACAAACAAGTTTCTAACTATGTTTCGGCGTTAATACTTTAAAATGATAAAATTAAACTAAACTTTCAAATAGTTAGTTCTAGTAGTTAGAGAATTACTATATAACAAATTCAGTATTATCGCGGATAAGTACCTCGACGGTAACCGTTGTCAGTCGTAATTTTCAGATAAAGCAAGTCAAGTCTTTGTGCTACTGTTAATTAGATTAAAATTGCAAATTAATTGCAATTCGCCTGACAATTTCTTTAATTCAACCATTAAATATTCTAGGTAGTTCATTTGACACTAGTCTAGTTTTTAAAAACAAAAGGGGTAAAACAAGATTTCGGTTAAATAAAAATAAAGCGTGGTTTTAATAACTCTGAAACGCGTAAGCTGACAGACTCTTTGATCTTTTAGTGGTGATCGAATCATTTCGATCCTAATTGTTATTCGTGGCTAATGCTCGTGTGTTGTGACCAACGCGGTACCAAATATTTGTCGCTAAGTGTACCGGCGGCGCGGCTTTGAGCTCATCGGCGGGGGATTTAATTGAGGGGCGCGGGGAGCGGGGGCGGCAGCGGGGGGCGGCGGCGCGAGGGGGGCGACACAACACGGAAAGGCTTTCGAGGCGGCGCTTTCAGAAAACGGGAGTAAAGACGGACGCACACTGAGCGGAACAAACACGATGCGATGAATAAATAAATACATTTGATTCATTTAATAATTATCACGTAATAGGGAAATTTTATGCATGCCCGAAAACACAGATGAAACTTTTTACGACTCGCTTTTAATGTGCTTGCAATATTTGTAGTCGTTAAAAACTCGTAAAAATGAACAGCTAATCGAAATAACGCATAATTTTTGTATTTTCGTTTGCTTATAAGTCGAAACTTGTATTCTAATGAGTGAGTTTTAAAATACAAAATTTTAAATAACCAGTTTATTTATGAATCCAGGCTCTGTTGCGTTCCATTTTTGAATTCTATCAAATTGTATTATTTATTGCAAGTTGGATAAGAAGCCGCCGCCCCAAGTAAGATGCTATCAGTTTTCGGTAGCCGCATTAATTACGGTTTAGTAATTTACTGTGGCTATAAATATGACGAACTCGGTAATGGATCTTGGCTCTTATATTACCGCATTCAAATTAGATCTACCTACATGAAGTAAGCAATAAATGTAAACGTAAGGCGATTTGCATGTCAAAATATTGACATCTTTAAATGATCTCTGAATCAAATGTCTACCCTACCTTTTTCCTAAATACCTTCTCAATGTACCGACCATGCCCAAAAATTTCAAACCCAAATTAAAAAAAAACTTTTCCGTTATTTTTACTCAGTGTGCGTTCACCCTAACATGTAGTTTGGCCGGGCAGGCGCCGGCGCCGGGTAAGGGCGCGCCTCCACTGCAGCGGTGGAAGGCTTCGATCCAGTGTCGCGTGACCCTAAT
The DNA here is from genome assembly GCA_916618145.1 of Emmelina monodactyla. Classification (NCBI taxonomy): domain Eukaryota; kingdom Metazoa; phylum Arthropoda; class Insecta; order Lepidoptera; family Pterophoridae; genus Emmelina; species Emmelina monodactyla. Next base: position 2,827,340 of record OU745304.1, on the reverse strand, counting down.
GCATTTTGTGACACGAAACTGGATTAAATGTGGAATTAACGAATGATGGAAAAAAGGTGAGCGATTTTATCTGAGTTAATATGAGACGGACTACTTTTCTGGTATCAACGTATTAAACTTTTTTTTAATTGGATGCGGTGTAGGTTCTAGACTCGGTCAAATCTATCGTGTAAGTACTAAGTAAATTTGAAAAAACTTTTATAAAATAAACATTATTTCTGCGTTTTATTCAAATAGGTACCTAGGTGCTAAGGCAGCTGCACCCAGCTGAACACGATTGCAAAGTGCAGGTAAGTGGACGCATATGATCAATTATCGTGCTACTTACCTTGTAAGTTCTCACTATATTTTACCTTACCGTTAATGCGAGATAAATAAATATGAAGGACTTGTGGCCGCCGTTCCGTGTGGACTCCGTTCGCGTGGAAGTCGGCTTCCCATGGGAAATTCTGTTATTCTGATTAAAACCTATATCACTGTAAAGTTTCATCCAAATCCGTCCAGTTGTTTTACGTGAAAGAGTAACAAACATCCATCCACACCTACATACTCACAAACTTTCAAGTTTATAATATTTGTAATTTTATATTTTATAAAAAAGAAATATAGTTTATTTTTTATAGTTTATTAAAAACATGAATAATGATATTAAATAAAAATAACGTTTATTTTTATAAGAAACCTTTTTAAAGTTACAGTACAACCAAATAAGTTTTTATTTCTTTTTTTCTTTTTTATTGTTTTATTTTTCACTTATTTCTTGGCTTGTAATAATATGTGATCTAGTAATACCTAAGGGGAAGACACTGTAGCCTGTAACATATATACTGGTCCGAAATTGCTGTCAGCGCGCTTTCTGCACTATTTGCGTGCAAACGGTTGGACCATTAATACGAACGTTTGCATACTCTGAGCAATCTGACGTCATTAGTGACGTCACCGTTCAATGCTGACAGTGCAAACAAAAGATAGGTAGTGCACTGTGTGCAGCAATGTCAGATGAATGTCAGTCAATGTCAAACTGACAACTGAATACTTTAATTTGTAAGATCTAAACTTTCGGACAAGTTTTATTGAACTTAAATTGTTTAATGTAAAGATATTTAGCAGATTCATCGGGAAAACCTCAACATGCAATCTCACTGACCCATATTTAACCACCTGTCATTTTGACAGAACGTTCTAGCATATGATCGTACCAACAAGTGGACCAAATTGATATCAGTGCTAACGTTTGTGAGTAATGAAATCTTTTTTGGTCCACGCATTTGCACGCTTACCAACGTTTTCACGTATTCGATTAAAGGACCACGACAATAGTCTACAGGGCCTCTCGCATTCTTGTGTCACTAAGTTTTTTTTTGAGAAAGTGAAGTTTGTAAATACGATGATCGTTAAGCCATTTGTACTGGGTATTTGATAATTTAGAACAATGTAGATTATTCAGAAACAAATATTCTTACTTTTATTGTTATTTGTTAAATAAAAAAATTAATGATTGAAGTACCTAACGGCCCTTTTAGTAATACTTACTAGCGGGTAATATTTTCGGTATTAAATAAAATATTTAAAAACAAAATACAAACGCATGAATATCCTTTAGCGTCTAATTTAAATTGTAAATCTTAAGTCGTATGATATATGCAAAATAAGGAGGACTGTCTGTCCGTTCGCTAGTTTTATTCATCTAAATAATTAACAGGTTTTTAAAATAAAAGCCTTAGAGATAGATGACAAAAAGGAAATTCTTTTTTTTAATTTTTAGGCTTAAAAGTAAAAGCCCTAAGGGAATGTAATAGGTACGTAACGTTGTAGCAGTTAATGGAACTAAATATTTATAATATTTTTTTATGCAGTTAAAAAACAAAAGTCAAGACTGTAAACTCATAATACTCGTTATAATTAAGCTTTATAATACCGGTTTAGCAGTAACGTTATTATATTAGTCTACGTATTCACAAAGTTGCAATTTAATTTAAATTGTAGGTAAGTACTTAATAACGTCGTAAAATCTGCTCCATTGCGACTTAAATTCGAAAAGTTATATCGGTATTTCTAGAATATACCTACTAATAAACTAGAAATATATATTTTTTTGAGAAATATTAAACAAATATACAACCTGTATTAATGGTATAGATAGGTTTTTATTTACTTTTTATTTGACAACCACCCGAAAGATTTATTGTAGGAATAGGCGATTATTTCTATTTTTCAGTTATGAAATCCACATAAGATTGACAGAAATAGTACACATTAATTTAAAAGGATGATATTCCTTCGTAAATAATGTAGTAACTCTTTTTTACCAACTATTAAAAAAGGTCGTACGATAGTTGCGTTTTTATACGTACAATCTAATTTCATTAAGATTTGAATGTTTCTTCATGTACCTAAGTGTTAATCCGTTGTTGCCATTTTATGACACACCGTTTGCGTTAAAATTCAATAGCTATATCATATGAATAGGTAATTTGATGAAAAAAATGAAGCATGATTTTCTACTGTGATAGGAATGGTACGAACTCTCTTTAGCTAATTAGTTAAATCGTTATTAAAGTACTGGACGTCTGATAAATACAATCAAGCAGTTCATAAAAACAAAGGTATTATTAAATTGGCAATCAGCTCAATTTGATTCTGTTATTATTGTTAGGCATATAAAATAGTTACTTGTCCGTCTTAAAAACCCTATCAAATGTAAACGTAACATTTTTTAACATTAAAAATGTTTTTTTTATTGAAACAAGCTTAGTACTTATGTACCATATCATGTCTGCAATGTAAAAATTTAAAAGCATCATCCTGCTAATATTATTAATGTGAAAGTTTGTGAGTATGTATGGATGTTTGGGTGTTTGTTGCTCTTTCACGTAAAAACTACTGGATGTGTTTGGATGAAACTTTGCAGTAATATAGGTTATACATCAGAATAACACATAGGGTTCTTTTTACCGCGGGAACCTTCTCATTCCCTCGAGAAACCGACTTCCACGCGAACGGAGTCGCGGGCGGCCACTAGTCATTAAAATTTTATATTCAGAAATATATAAATAATGTATAAAGGTAAGTTCATAAGTTGTATGTTTGCACTGCAACTTTGTAACTTCAGAAATGGTCTTTTTGTGTAAAAGTGCGATCTGGACCGCTCTTAGGACACTCTAAAGTGCTAAAAATAATTATGACCTCATCTGAACGTGTGACCGGGTTCATAAAAAAATAATAAAATAAACAGTTGAAGAGGTTGTATTAGATTTTTTAACCTCACCGTTTTGTAACTTTGTTGTGGAAATTAAGGAATAAGTTAAAATAATAGTAGCAGCATTAAAATGTAAAAGCATTTAGTGTTCGAACTAATGACGCGGTTTTAGTGCCAATACTCTGATTTTAAAATTAAATCCTTTTTATCTGATTATCCCGTCCTGTTAGCCCGTTGACGGCTTTAACAGCATCTAATGGAAAATAGTGCAACTGTTTATCCATAGAAATAAGTAGCTTCGGATGCAGTTTAGCCTAGCACTCATAATTATTACTACATAATAATGGCATATGATGATAGTAAATCATTGAAATAGTAGGTAAGTAAATTTTTAAAAATATTATTTGGTAGATATTTAAAGCGATTTAAAGGAAACTGTCGCCAATATACATTTATAAATCCGCTCCAGTAAAATAGAAGTCATAATTTAGCCAACATGTCAATATTAAAGTTAAATATGAATAAGTATATATGAAAGTAGATATTCAAGTTTGTTTATTAAACGGCCTACTTATAAAAAACAATTTAAATTATTTCAAAAGCTCAAGGACTTATAATAACACAAATACGCATACTAAATAAATATAATAGCGGAAAAAATACAATATTTCATTTATTACAGTAAAATACCTAATTTATTTGCAGTTGCGTTTACATAGATAAAAAAAATGCGCTAAACTTGCTGTCATATCAATTGCTTTAAGTAGGTAATTAGTTATTTTAACCACCTGAAAATATAAAAGATACTGAACAACAAGCTGGTATATTACATGGTAAGTACGTATTTTTACCACGCTTTTATTAGCTTGGGTTGTATCTATGTAATGGAATCTTTGAGCATAAATTTGACCGATTTCCAGAAGTTCGATTAATTTGAAACTTTGCACACGTATTAAGGACCGATGACAATGCAATAATTTAATAAGAGTTTCTCATTATCCTTATGAGGACCACCAGGATTAAGAAATTCATCTTTAGATCCTTTTGTAGGAGAGTAAGAGAGACAAAGCTAGCGCGTGATCTGCGCCTTTCATCACTAATTGAACTAAAAAGTAGAAAATAAATAATAGTTTAAAAACTAAAATACCACGCTTTTATTGCTAATCGAACTAAAAAATAGAAAATAAAATTTCAAATCGGAGTAAAAAGGGTGGGGTGCTCGATATAGTATGTAGAGAGTTATGAAAATGAAGTAAAATGCACCCCTCGCTTTTTACTCCGATTTGAAATTTTATTTTCTATTTTTTAGTTCGATTAGCAATAAAAGCGTGGTATTTTAGTTTTTAAACTATTATTTATTTTATACTAACCTACCATTTAAACCAAATGAATAAAGTCTAGATTAGTGCAAACGATTAGTGGTTTTCTTTTGTATTAAAGCTTTATTTATATTTAATACTTATGAATCCTTCACGTAAGTAGGTATTTTTTAAATTGGTCTTTAAGTATTTTATAACATTTTTTTTATTTCTATAAACGTGAAATCGGTAATCTTCCCACACTTTTAGTTTTGAATACTTCATGCTAATATAAAAAGCTTCTTAAATTAAGGAGCGCAATTCCTACTAAGTATTTAGATGAACCAAACTAAGCAGTTAATCACAGAGGATTATTTAAATTAAGTATTAAGTTTAAACAATAGCTTTGGTTAGTTGGATTTACTAATGTTTGTTATACGCCTGAGAATATTGCTTGGCTTACACTGTTCCACTTTATTATTTTAATAAATAGGTACTGAGACAAATTTTGAGAAAGAATGACTCCATAATTTCGATGTCAACCCAAAATTCAGCTGCTGTATGAGCGATCAGTCATTTTGTTTCATCAATCAATAACTTTGCAGATGTGTAGAGAAACTAAATAAATATACTGATTGAAAAAACTTAAAAATATCGTTAAATTAGACGGTAAACAATGGACGCTGTTTAGAATTTTGGTCAAATTTCTTATAAAAATAACTGTCACTAATTAAATTCAAAAATATCTCTATATATAGTATAATATATAGTCTCCAAAATATTAAACTGTCGCGTAAAATTATGATATAAAAAACAAATAAAATACGCTTTTAAAGAAAGTTTTATAACCGTGATTTGTATAAGTAAATGTCCGTGGGCAACGTTTAAGCTACAACAAGAGTTTTTATCATAGCGGTACATTTTGATGAAAAAACTAAAAACGCTGACATTCAAGCCAAAAACAGCTACGGGACAACCTACCTATAGTCATATTCTATCTACTTTATTGAACAAAACGTCATTTTCCAAATGTTGCTTCATGAGCAACGAGGGCGCAATTATTTCCCTTCTTTATCGCGTCATTACGAGGGCATTTTTATTTTTTTCCTTCACGTCATGTGAGCTGTTAATTTTTCGTTGATTTTATTGTTTGATGGGCGTTGAGATGTTGAAGTTTTTACGCCAGGTAGGTGGAATGATTCAGTATTGTGGCACGCGCTTGTGCAACCCCCGCGTCTCGGCTGACAGGGGGCGGCTAATTGCGAATGCCCCACAACTTTTTTTCAACCCCTCGCCTGCCCACCATAAATAACACGGCTCCTAATACGCAGGCGCCAGCCCTTTTTACCTTTTTGTCGCAACCGAGTGGAATTGATACTTTATTTCCGAACGTCTCCGATAATGAACCGATAAAATAAATTGATCAAATGGACACCATTGTCAGATGGGATAATGGAATCAATAAACGGTTTTACTGCATTGCACAATGTGGTCAGCTTAAGCTAGTGTTTTTTGGGTATGATTGAGTAAATGTCATAAAGATATGAGCACAGGCAGTTGTTAAGTAAGCAAGTAATGTGAATGATCGAGATAATTTTCGATAAGTGAGCAATGCTAGTCATTTTACAGTCAAGTGTTGATATCATATCCAGTCATTTAAGATAGTCGCGAACAGCCCACGTGGGCTTGTATTATACTTGCCATAAACGCGAGATTTATCGCAATCATTTTGTCGGACACATTATGTTAATCATCTAATTAATCAAACTTCGTCAAATCGTAAAGATATCATGCACACAAATAATCGAGAATCGTGCATTTTAAAATTATAATTTATTTCGCATTTTGTGTACTAGTTTCGTATGCAAAGTATCAAAACTGTTTATTTAACCTGTGAGTCGGACCGTCGCGTCACGCGAGTGCGAAATATCTACCATCTTTACGTCTAGTCAGTTGTTTTTTTCGAAGTGAAACCGAACGGTCCCGGAGAAAGAGAGCAAGGATACGAGACAGAGATAAACAAACATATCACTGACGTATTATTTACGAGTATTGTGACGATGCAATTTCACACAGATCGGAGTGGGTGGATCGGCCGTTATTAATTGATGTCTCACTTTCGGACCTTTTCCCACTTAGACCCCATTAGGCAAACCGTGATCGATTGCGTTTTTAAGTTTCTAAAAGGGTTATGTTGATATTCAAAACGCAGGTATTCAAAAATCAGTATACATTAATAAGTAACATTGTTTCTAACCTAATTAAGTTTCCAACATACGGTGATTCGAAAATTTTCTCACTGTTTTAGACACATAAAATAAGTAATAAAAACTCCGACAAGGCCAGGGTAATGGGCAAAAACAATGTCCCCAAGTTCATTAGTCGTAAAAAGTCCATCAGCGAATCCTTTGGGCCCAAAAAAACGCATCACGACCAGACGACATGAGTGACTAATTTATAAAGCGCTACCTCTGATCACTATCTTAGATCGGAATCCGATATACTCCGGAACTGGGCAGATCATAAATTTGTTCCGGGACAGCCTTCAACACTTATTGTACACTTCTCGCAAGGTTTCACGTTGGCATTAGGTTGTGCGTGTGTTGGCGGTTGTACCGGTACAGCGTTCAACACTGGACGTGCTTCTCTTACAAGGTGGTATGACTAGTATTGCGTGATATATCGTTGGTGGGTGTACGTGTAAGGTCTGGCGCCATGGGGTATCGTTTATGGCGACAAATTCAAAGGGGCTAATAAACCGCTGGAGGTCCCGCCCCGCCAACTGTCGCGCCGGGTTGCGCAAGCGCCATCGCCAGCGAAGGGTTGCTGGGACAACCAGGAATTTGGCATACTAGGGCAGTCACATTCTTAACGGTTGTTATGGGGCACTTTTTATAAACCAACGTTACAGTACTACAGTGAGTCATAGAAAAGTTTGAATTGATTACAACTAGGTTTCCGCACGACAGTCTTAAAACCTAACCTAAAACCAAATGATTCTTTCCCGTGGTATTGTGGTATTTTCTCGTGGCAACAAACTCCCAAAGAAAAAATACAGAATATGTAGTTAATATCTAAACATCTGACATTATACAAATCAATTGAGCCTTTTTTACGCGACTGAGATATAAATAACCATATTTGGTTAGATATTTCTAATCATACATAATTTTGAAATTATAATAGAAATAGTAAGGAGTTATTTATGCACATAAACAGATGATAAAATATACAAGTTCAAAGTTACCTTAAATTAAATATTTCTGCTTTAAAGTTAATTTTTATTTTATAATAAAACCTACGCATCTTAAACGAAATCATCGTTTGTCCAATCATTGTAGTTTTTAGCAGTCTCCAAATAATTTGTGATAATTCTAAAGTGATAGTATACTTTGGTAAAACAATCAATATTTCATAGCCAAATATCTTTTGAGTATCATTGTTTTATTAAGTAAAGCCTGTAGGCTCTAGATTATCGTTTTAACCTAAGCCATTAGTCGAAAAGAGTTATTACTTTGAAATAGGAACTAAAATACAATAACCTACTTACAAATAATAGGTAACGTAAATGATTGTTCTAATCTCAAATTATTATGGCATTCCCTTTTCGCTCTAGTTTATCCGTCCTTGTCATTTCACAGCGTTAGTAAATAAGATAAAAACAGAAACAAAACATACTTTATCACTTTTGATATAAGTTGGGATAGAATTGTGGTATTTTCAATGTATTTAATTTAAAGTACGATGTCCTTGATATTTAGAGTTTGAAAAGGTTTTGTAAAATCCTACTTAATATTATAAACGTGAAAATTTCTGAGTATGGATGTATGGATGGATAATGGATGTTTGTTACTCTTTCACGTTAAAACTACTAGATGGATTTTGATGAAACTTTACAGTAATATAGGTTCTACATCAGAATAACATATAGTGTACTTTTTACCGCGGGAAAACTTCTTATTCCCACGGGAAACCGACTTCCACGCGAACGGAGTCACGGGCGGCCGCTAGTTAAATATATTTTTAAACCTTGGCATAATACGTCCGTCCACAATATTCGTTTATACTTATTAATAGCGTAGGAGCCTACTCTTTTTTGGAGAGAATTTTTAATTACAACTCAATATAGTAGATTTTTTAATTTGTTTTAGTCTTCGTGAACTATATTAAGCTTAAGAACTCACCAAAAATATTTTCAATAAGTTTGTATATTCTTATTGATACTTTTAACAAAAAAAGAATTTCTATTGTTGGCGTATAATTTATTATCATTATCTTTAAAAAACTTATTCAATGGCATACCCAAGAAGAAATTTACGGTTGAAAGAATATATACCAACTTTTTACCATTTTACCAAAGAATAAATAATATAACTAAATATTAAGCTTTCCTACTCATAATTTTAATGTAACAGTTTACAATATTTCCATATTTATAACTAAATGTTATTAAAACGTTACAACAAAAAGTTCTGACGTCAATTTATATGGAGTTCACGACTTGTAAGTAAGCACTGTGAAATATGTAAAATTTTACTATTACCTACTCATTATTATTAAGGTCATCATATTTATAAGTGGATTATTATAATTTTTGAATTTGGTAACGTCATAACACTGAAATATTAATAATCCAACCTTTCGAAGTTTCGACCAATCAGAAGGCAGCACATTATTAAAAAAAAATATAACTGTCATTTTGTGACCATTTGACAATAAATTAACATTAAATATAGATACATATGATGCTATCTCACTAATAAAATAAGTATATGAAATAGTAAATACCACTTCTGATTATTAAGCGTCTTATTTGTTTTTATATTAAGCTTTATTAAATAAAATATCTGTGAATTTATGCAAATTAATAGCGAAATATCAGGATACTGTGTATAATATGATATAGGTACACGATGATAAATGACTTACAATTTGCAGAGAACGAGTTTGAATCAATGGGAATAATCAACTTCGAATAGTAAAAGAAAAAAAAAGTTTAATGAATTATTAAAAAAAAAAAAAAAAAATTGAAAAATGTTTCAAACTTGACATTCTTGTACTATACCTACAAGTGCAAATAGGCGATTTAATCTCATAAAATATTAATATAACCAAAAGAACCTACACGTCTACTACATATTTTAATCGAGTACACCTCGTATTTATACCAAATCTACTAAAAAACACGCTGTATATAATAAATACATGTTTTAAAAATGCTAACAACGTGAATATAGATTTATAGGCCTAATCATATGTTATCAATTTGGATTGTAATTAAGATTGTACCTACTACCGTTTAATGAAAAACAGTTCATTTTATTGAAAATACAATTCATATAAAATGGTGTATTAACATTGATAATTTACTTTTAATACAAATATTAACATTTGTTTAGATTTTTAATCTTTTTTAATAAGTTGTAAATTATGACAACGCGTTGAAGTCTTATGTATTAAATATTAAAACCAATTAGTAAAGCGGGTATTAAACATTTTAATATCTGTTAACATCTTTTTCGCATAATGTTAGCTGTAATCCGATATTTAAAGATAAGCTAGATAGAAAAATTTATAAGTATGCTCATTTTAGTTTATTATAGATATAAAGGTACGTTAAAAAGTTGTTAAAATTCTTTAGCTTATATATTCTTAGACTAACATAAAATATTTTGTAAATTAACACCTGATACAATCAATTGTGTAATTTGTTGTCGATTATCAACCAGTTGATTACTTAAGGGCTAAAGTAGGTAAATATTCATCATAATTATACCTTATAACTATGATCGCACTTAAAACCTGAATTGGCTAAAATCAGTGTCGTCTTTGTTAATTTATGTGACAAGTTTCATAACTGACAGAGATAAAACCTATTCAAACCTATGTAGCCTTAAGGTTAGATTATGAATATGTAGACACTGTTTTAAGTTTTAAAATAATAGGTACTCGATAAATATGGTAAATTATTTAAAAAAAACATAATAATAACAGCCTATAACGGATTTATAGTTGGTCACATACCTGCTTTTTGGATAGCAAGAAAGATTAATCCATAGAAGAGCAGAGGATATATATAATCATCTGACCATAGATTGAGAATAGGTCTTCGCGCGCTCTGATGTACCTACTTTCTTGTTACATGTGAAATAAAATACTATGCTGAGATCGTCGCACACCGAGCCTTACTGTAAGATGATGATTTGTCCGTTGTCTTTTCCTAGTGCCCAAAATTCCAAGTTTATAGGAACAGCAGTTCCAGTTGTGCGTTTAATATACTTAAGTCACTGATCTAAGTTAACCGAGTTTCCTCTACGTTTACTGTAGAACCATAATAAAAGCTTATTGAAAAGTTTTTGCTCTTTTATCTCCAAATTTTTGATGAAGTTTTTAATTATCTGAATTGAAATGCAGCCGCTTTTCAAAGTGGCACAGATACACACATCTGAACAATATTAGAAATCAATGAAGAACTTAAAAGAGGTGTAATAATTCAAACTAAACTCAAGTTCAAGTGTTAAAGTAAACATTTGTTCATAAAAACAATCAATAAGCGGCAAGAAGGTCGACGCCATTACTCAAATACGCCTACTTGTACACCGACGGTACCAATTTATCGCGAATTTAAGGCTGTATTACTAAGTTATACACACAAATTACTAATTTACACGAGTAATACTGTACATATTTAAAGTTTCAAATCAATTTTACAAGAAAGAGGGGTAGTCTATTCAATAATAAAAGCAAATACTCACACAATTTATTATTTTTCACTTGCTACCAGCAATGCACGCCTCACCGATCTTCTAATCACCGTCACGTTGTAAACAATAGTGCACCACTCTTGTTACAGTTCCAAAACCACTAGATCCCGGAGATAAGATCCCGCAGGAGCGATGTGCATGCGACGACGGCGCGCGATCGACTGGCCGACGCCGCCTCGCGCCGCCACACCGCCGAGTGGAGGGGGCACGCCACGCCCACCGCGGTGGGAGGGGCGACGCTTGCGCAGCGGGAAAATAAAGAAAAACCGGTCAAGCCCAACCAATAGGCGGGAGACACAGATTTATTGATCCAGGTTTTCGGCGGGACACCACTAATTGACAATCGCCGGAGCAAGCCTCCCGATTACTCCGCAGAGGCTACTTAATTAAAACTTTAGAAAAATATTTTCGGGTTATCAAAGTTTTTTAGTTAACGACGGCAATGCAATCTATAATAAACGATTAATGACCTTACTTTTAATTTAATGGAAGATTTTATTATTAAACGAGCGAGAATATCTACCGAATTTAATAATCGTTAATGAAATGAAACTCTTGACCACCCTGTTTATAATATAATACCCACTTAGTATGATTTTGATACGGCAAGTGAACCAATGTAGAAAAAATATTTACGTTATCTCGTTTTAATAGTCTGTAAGAAAAGTTACTAAATTTCCTATTTGCAGTTAAATTACCTAAATACATCACAAATAATTAAATCAATACCTACATTTATATTAAAAAAAACCTACAGTTGTTTAGCAAAACATCAACTAAATAATTTTAATTAAAATAATTATTTAATCTTATAAAACACATACATTTTTTTCTGTACCTACTAACAAAGATTTTAAATGTCCATGTAGGAACCCATATATTGGATTTGATATTTATTAATCTTTTAGAAATCTTGAAAACTGGTATTTTGAAAATTGTGATAAGAACTTTTGAAATCAGGGTAGAAAGTTGTGTGGCGCCTGTCTTGTATAAGTAGGTACCTAGCCTAGTGTCTGAATTTAGTACTATCCTACAACTAATATGACTATAACTATCTAAACATAGTCAAAGGTGACTGACTGACATAGTGATCTATCAACGCACAGCCTAAACCACTGGACCGATCAGGCTGAAATTTGGCATGCAGATAAACGTTATGACGTAGGCATCCGCTAAGAAAGGATTTTTATCAATTATACCCCCAAGGGGATAAAAAAGGGAATGAAAGTTTGTATGGAACTAAAATTTGCTGCGGGTGAAACCGCAGGGCGGAAAGCTATTAATAATAAGTCTCCAGACTAACACACCTACTATGCCCTACTAATCTTAGCAAAGCTTGTACTATAGGTACTACACAATAGACTAGGGGAGAACCTAGTTACACCCAGACACGATCCAATTTCGAAAAACCATTTTTGACGAAATTGGCCCGACCCGGGGAACGAACCCGAACCATCCGCTTAGCAGTCCGGTAAGTATATTAGGCTAATCAATTGAGGTCCACTGGCATAGGCTTTTTAGTTATGTCTTCCTACAAGTACCTATAAGATTTTCATCGAGATTTTACTTTTTAGTTTTGTACCTATTTAAAAGTTAATTTATTAATTTGAAGTTTTAGATACTGGGAAAAAGAACGCGGAAATTTTCATCAGTAGTTAGGTTCAACTTGAATGTGCGTGATAAACTCTTGCAAAATATAGGTAAAAAAAAAATTAAATGAAGCTAACTAGAATGATCCAGTGTAAAAACTAAACAAAGAAGAGCGGACATTATTAAAAACAAAAACATTATCAAACCATTATTAAATTATCATAAAAGTTTGTAGTAATATCCACTATATAGCCTTGATTCATTTTTATTATTTTTTATTTAAGCAACATTTGTTTTTTAGGTACTCTTTTAATTACAAAATCTATTGCATTTTTTTCTAATGACGCAAATACTTGGACTAATTAATTATCTAGGAAATTAAGTAGTAACTAGATCGTAGATTGACATTTATCTTTACATTGACCGTATCTACATATATCTTCAAAATTAATAAATTAGCATTTCAAATGCAAAACTAAAAGTAAAATATCAACGTAGAGTCTCGTGGCGGCATTCGTTCACAGCGGTCGAGTGCAGTCTTGATAACTTTAGAATATTCGGGCGCGCGAAACCGGTTCTTGAGCTAGCGTATGTTGTTTACAACTGCGTTCAAGCTAACGTAACTATCTATAAAAACCTAAAATGACGGAGAGTAGCGACGGTGAGGACATTTCGTCCGAATCGAGTCGAATTATCCGTGAATGTGAAGAAATGAACAACGCAATGGAGGTGGAGGCCTTGGTACATAATAATAAAAAAGACGAGAATACAATTGAATTGGAAGCAGTTTTGAATGAGAAAAATAGTCGATTCCAAATTAATAAGAGAAAGGGGAGAGAGGAAGATGAGGTTGAGTGGACAGTAGTGGGGAGACGCGACAAAAAAGTGAAGGAAGGAAAAGTCGAAATTTACGTATCATGTTCTCAGAAAATGCCAAAACAATTTGGGCTTGCTAAAATATTTAAAGAAAATAACATTTGTGATACATCTAGAATTAAATATATAAATCCGTATAAATTAAGAGTTGATTTTGACAGTGACATAAACGCAGAAAAACTTTTAAATTGTGAAAACGTACTGAACTTAGGATGGAAAATGCAAAAAGCTATGGAAGTAAATTATTCTTTTGGAGTCATTAGGAATGTCGATATTGAGTTAAGCGAAGAAGAGATTAAGGAAAGTATAAAATGCCCAAGTCCCGCAGTATTAGAGAGTGTTCAACGACAAAAACGACGCGATACAAAGGCGACGGATGGATGGTCGTTATGCGAAACGGTGAGACTATGTTTTAAGGGTTCCTATTTACCCCCATATGTTGAAATCGATGGCCATCTCAGGGTTGTTATACAAAAATATGTTTTTCCCGTATCGCAATGTGGTAAATGTTGGAAATTAGGTCATACTACAAAAAAATGCACCAACACTAAGTTAATGTGCCCTAAATGCGGTAACGATCATGAAAACTGTGAGACGACGGATTTTAAATGCATTAACTGTTCCGGCAAGCATATGTCACTATCTAAACATTGCCCATCTTATCTAAAGGAGAAGAAACTAAGAACGATTATGGCAGACTTTAATTGCTCTTACAGAAAAGCACTTACTATGTATGTTCCTGACTCCCCAGCACGCGTTAATAGCACCTCAAGACAACAAACACCTTTCCTACAACTTAATACGGATTTCCCCCCCCCTTAAAAATCAGAATACTTCGTTTGCCGATACATTAAATTATGATGACAAATCCCCTTCTTTCCTGAATAATCCACGTAAAAGCCACAAAACAACAAAAAAGAAGCCAACATTTAAAACCTTTCGTCGTACAACGGAACCTCAACATCCTTCAAGTGAATCGGAGGCGGAAACACAAAATACAGAGGTACCGATAATAGAAGAATCGAATCAAAGCAGCATTAATTTTAAAGAGTTATTATATAAATTGAAGCAGGTAATATTTGAAAAAAAAATGTCCTTTTCCACAAAAGTCAAATCTTGTTTACAAACGTGTATTGAGTGGGTTATTATTTTAGTTGTGTCCAAAGTATCTCAGTGGCCTATCCTTAAAAGTGTTTTTGAATCCTTTCTTAGTAACACACAATGGCTCTAAATAATTCAAATGTTAAACTGAAACTCATACAATGGAACTGTCAAAGTTTAAGACCTAAGTTACTAGCCCTAGAAAATTTTCTGTGTCAGGAAAAAATCCACATTGCTGTTTTAACTGAGACTTGGCTTGAACCCGATAGCCCTCTTTATGCTAAAAACTATACTATATATAGAGAAGACCGTTCGGATAGTTACGGTGGTGTAGCTGTTTTGGTACACAATTCTGTTAAATCGTCACGTAAAGAAATTCGAGTCAACAACTCAGGTATACAAACTATATCGGTGCAGGTATATAACTACAAAGATCTAAACAATATTATAGCCGTATACTGCCCTTCGTCAGTTATTACACGGGTTAATGACTGGGATCCTTTGTTCTCGTTAAGCTTAAAAACATTAGTGCTAGGGGATGTGAACGGACACCATTCCACGTGGTCTTATAAAACGGATACACGGGGTAGACAGATATTTGATGCAATATCATACCAAAACTTTATGACGCTGAATAATGGAGACCCTACGCGAATCAAGTTGGTTAACGGAATATTACAACAGACATCTCCTGACCTTTCAGCCAGCACGCTAGACATCGCTCATAAGTTTGATTGGCGCGTTACCAATGAAACTCTGGGTAGTGATCATCTTATTATTCAGATCAGCTCAAGTACTCAAGGTCTGCCAAAAACTTTTAGGAGAAATTATAAAAAGGCTGATTGGCCCGAATATAAAAACTCTGTAGAACGACAACTCGAGGACTTAATTGCCCCGAATGATATCCAAGAGTTATACAATGCCTTAGAAACAATTATAAATAAAGCTGCTGATACTAACATTCCGTTTATAAAAAATTGTAATCAACCAACTTCTACCTTTAAACCTAAACCATATTGGGATGCCTCACTTTCAAAGCTAGTAGCTGAACGAAGAAAAGCTCTATCGAAATTCCGTCGCAACCCCACTGCACTAAACTACGATTGCTTGAAAAAAAAAATTCACGAATTTCAACAGTTGCTACGTCGTGCAAAACAAGCTAGTTGGCTTAAGTTTTGTTCATCAATAGATCATAACATTACTGCATCCGAACTATGGGCTAAAATGAAGTGGTTAAAAGGTTACCAGTCAACCAAATATTATGTAGATAAAAACAAAGCAGAGTTACTCTTACATGCCCTGACCCCTGATCTTGTTACCCCAGATCACCCAACTTTTTATTCTCGAAATAAAAAAATAGAAACCCCTTTTACTATGCATGAACTACTGAAATCTATTAAAGCTAAAGACACCGCTCCCGGATGTGATGGAATTTCATACACTATGCTTAGAAACTTACCTGAGAGCGCGAAATTAGTATTACTACATATATACAACAAAATATTTATATCTGGCTTTATTCCTGTTCAATGGCGTCATATAAATATAATACCCATACCGAAACCTGGTCGCGACACTTCTACATCTAATTCACTTCGCCCTATTTCGATGATGTCATGTTTATGCAAAGTTTTTCACTACCTCATACTTTCAAGACTTGAATGGTTTTGCGAAAAGAACAAAATTTTTGCCGATAGTACAGTAGGATTTCGTAAGAACCGTTCAACACTCGACAGTCTCAGTAATTTGGTTAGTCAAATCCAAATTGGTTTCTCAGTGGGAAGCTGTACAATGGCTTGCTTCTTAGATGTTGATAACGCGTATAATAACGTAGAGATCAAACCTTTATTGATGTACATAGATACCGAATTTAAAATTGGCGCACAAATATGCAACTATCTTTGGAACCTCTTAAAAGACAGATATCTTACTATTAAAATGGATGAAACTACCATTGCTAGGAAAACAAGCCGCGGCTTAGCTCAAGGTGATCCATTGTCCCCGTTATTATTTAACATGGCCACTGTACCTGTTTCTAAGACTACAAATGGTGTACATGTGTCTCAGTATGCTGATGACTTTGTTGTTTATACTGCTTGCCAAAACAGCTTAACTGGATCTCTAAAACTACAACCTGCACTTAACAATGTTGAACACAAGCTGGCAAATGTAGGCCTTGGAATTAACGCTCCTAAATCTAAAGTATGTCTATTTAAAAGAGGTTTTAAAAGAGAACCTATTAATTTAAAAATAAATGGTCACAATCTAGAGGTTACAGACACTGTCAAGTATTTGGGGCTGTGGTTGGATCGATCTCTTCGTTGGGGTAAACACATAAATGAAACCCGGGAGAAAGCACTGAAATATATAAACTTCATTAAGGTTCTGATAGGTATACACCCTAAACATCTTAGGCGCATTTACATTTCCGTTATACGAAGCAGATTGGACTACGGGAGCTTTCTGTACGGTAATAGCTGCCACACTCATCTCGCTAAACTTGATATTGTTCAGAATAGATTTTTACGTATTATAGGATGTTACATTAAAAGTACTGCGATTCACGTTATGGAGAACGAGTTGTGTGTCCCACCGTTACAAATACGTCGCTATTTTCTTGGTATGAAATTTTACCTCAAATGCAGATCTATGAAAAACAATAGTACAATCAAATTACTAAACGATTTATATAATTTGGGTCAAAATAGATTTTGGAGAAATAAAACAAAACCTGTTCTAATAATGGTACACGAAATGCTCAAGGACTATCGGATTCATGAAAGTGAAATTGTTGAAATGTTCTCCCTCAACACCTGGGTCAGCAATGTGGATTTAAGAGATATAGTGATAACAGATATTGATAAAATTAAATCGGCAAAAAGTCATTATAACGTCAGACAGTTACAAAATATTTGTTACGAACTTATTTCTAACAAATATTCTAGTTATTATAAAATATACACAGACGCTTCTATTTCACATAACCAAACCGGTGCTGCTATATTTGATTCCATGATAAATTTAAATATCAAGCTTAAAGTTAATGGTAATATATCTATTATGCATGCTGAACTTATCGCTATTTTAGAGGCTTTGTCTTATTGTGACTCTATTGATTCACAAAAAATTGTAATTTTAACGGACTCAAAAAGCGCGTTACAGCTATTAACTCGCTGCACCTCGCCGATTCGAGGAGCACCGATAGCCTATCGTATGTTAGAGGCAATAGTAAATTTAAGAACCAATAACAAGGAAATTGTTCTTCAGTGGATACCCTCTCATGTTGGCATTATCGGAAATGACAAGGCAGATTTTCTTGCAGCAGAGGCTTCGTCAGATGGAGTAGACTATAGCTGTGTCCCATATTACTCAGAAGTATTTACCCAAGTCAAAGAGAATATCTTCACTTCATGGAAAGAATACTTTGACGAAAGATCACTATCAAAAGGTATCTGGTATAAGACCATTCAACCAAATATCATGCGTCAACCCTGGTTCAGTAGTGCCAACATGAGCAGGCCCTTACTTGTAACTGCTCTCAGGCTGCGCTCTGGACACATTCCGCTGAATAACTTTGCCTACCTCATGCGCAAAACGGAATCACCGAATTGTTCCGAATGCGGTACAATTGAAGACACATACCACATAATTGCGGAGTGCGTGCGGATCGAGTCCGAGAGAGCTGATTATTGTGTAAAATATAATATTAATCGATTAGATTTAGGTTTTTGTAACAGCATCTTAGCCTTCCCAAACTCTGAAAGAGCTACGATGTTGTTTAGAATTATTAATTTAGCTTTTAAACGTAGAAATTAAGTTTCTTTGTTTCCCTCTGATTTTATGTTAATTTAAATTGTATCTTCATCGAGGGTGTCATTATCTCTATGAGATAAAACCCTCCAATAAAAAATAAAGATTAAAAAAAAAAAAAAAAAGTAGTAACTAGATAATATTTTGTTAAAATAAATTGCATTCCATGACAAACTAGTATTAAAAAGAATATTCAATTACAATATTTCATTCATACATATTAAAAAACTACAATTTGATATCTATTCACAAATTAGGTAACTTTTTTTAATTTTTAGAAGTGTTTTAATCACTTTGAATGTAAGGCAATGTAAAAATGAAATCTATAGTTATTTAAGTAATAATTGCATTTTTATCGTAATAATGCATATACCTACTAATAATTTTATGAAAAAAAAACATGCATTAAACAAGGTTAAATTTTATAGTTATTTCTTAATTATTCAACTATTATACACTTTAAAATGTGTTCTGTTTTTAATGTTTTGATGATTGCTGACTTAACTATAAAAAAACTGTTTAAGCAGATTTGGATAACACTTGGTACATAGTACCGCAGGAAAATAAAAAACTTCACCAGGAAAACACATTTAAGTCTTTACATTTATTTTTCATCAAAACTTTTTAATTTTTTGATTGTTTTAACAACAGGCAGGCTATACTTTTGGTGGTAGTTGGCAACACTTAGACACAGCATGTAAAGGTACACTCGCGTCTTCAATTCTACAGACTCTAGATAGGAGATCGGCCTCGGTAATAGTCATCCTACTAATATTATAAACGTGAAAGTTTGTGAGTATGGATGTATGGATGGATGGATGGATGGATGGATGGATGGATGGATGGATGGATGGATGGATGGATGGATGGATGGATGGATGGATGTATGGATGTTTGTTACTCTTTCACGTAAAAACTACCGGACGGATTTGGATGAAACTTTACAGTAATATAGGTTATACATCAGAATTACACATAGAGTACTTTTTGCCGCGGGAAAAGATCTCATTCCCACGGGAAACCGACTTCCACGCGAACGGAGTCGCGGGCGGCCACTAGTTATTCTATATATTTTACCCTTCGAAACATAGTACAGTTATTACATCCAAGATCACATTGGTGTTGAGGGTGCGCTGCTGGCCTTTATAGAAGTGAAACGCTCTGTTCTTGAAATTTCCGGATCATAGCTCAGAAATAGTCAACTTTATAGGCAGGACGATGCCAATGCAGTTAAAATAATACTATAGTACCTATACCATCAGTATATACGTCACATTTATTTTATGTCACTATTAGATTAGTTACTATTTAGTCTATGAGCTTCCAACGCCGCTCATTTATAATCTTAATTGTGCAGATATAAGCAACCTACTTAATTACTTCGGATTATAAATCACGTTTAAGATTGCATTTATAAATATATTAGCTATCAATGTTTATAATTATATGCTTGCCTGCGTCATTGTATTTTTATTTATATCAATTGATAATTAAGGAACCATACTTTTTGATAGTTCATAACGTCGCTTTGAAAAATAATGTTGGCATATACCTACCTACTTATTCAAGTTTTGAGCAGGACATTAGTTACATAAATCAAACAAATATTGATGTAAGATGGATAATATGAGCATTGTATTCATAATGGCAAAAAACGTTGATATTATTCCAAGTAAATAATTATGTAAAATAAACTTCTCCCGTATAATGTTAACACTTGTAAAGCAATTTTAACGTTTTGATAAAGATGAAATTATCTGAAAAAAATAAAAGTTTGAAATTTGAAGCCAGAAAATGTTGATATAATTTATTGTTTTAGTTAGTGTGTACCTAGTTTTGGGAAGGATATTGTGATATTAATGAAGAGATTTATTTAAATTATAATTTAATTCAAAAATAAATAGCAACATCTTAAACGTCAAGTTCGTCGCTCGAATTGAATCAAGAGTAGGTATTGTATTGTTTAAAAGCTAGAATAAAAAGTGCAAAATGCCACAGACAAACACTCAGATAGAAACATCTAACAACATCTTACATGATGATAAAAACATCTATTTTTTATAATTGGGGAACTTTCGAAAACAAAGGAGCATTAACACAGTAGCCGTTACAGCTATTAGTGAAATTTTCTTCAATTAATCTTATCTAATATTCTGACCTAGCTTTTATTACTCGTTCTACATTAAACGTAAGCGGCAAAAACTCACTTTTATGTTCGGCTTCCATAAAATAAGGTGAAAATATACTGTACGGTCTTCAACAGTTTCTTTACCAAATGTTCTATGTTTTTCTAGTATGATTCGGGAGTAATATCGTTGATTGGGGTACAGAAGCAGATGCTTACACAGTTAAGTGCTCATAATGATGTTATTCGTAGTAGATAAATGACTGCTAATTTTATGACTACCATTACATAGGTACTATCATGTTTGCAAGTGTAGGTTAATTCTAATGTACACTGCACTAGTGAGTGCGGCGGTAAGTGGGGACGTTTTATTAAAAGACATATTTCGTAATCTATGACTAACGTTTGGGGGAAACGTGAAAGAGAATAAAAGAGTTGAAACGTTTTAAAGCTTTATATTTAAAGCATAAAAGTGAGTTTAATGTTATGTGCTCACAGTCCGAGCACGAAAATATGACTGTGTCTGGAAGGAAGCTGTCAATATCTCATTGTTTCCTCTTCAGAATCTATTTGAATAATATAAAGTAATAGCTGCCAGTATTCCAGCAATAAGTTTCCTACATAGTGCTAATGCACATTACATCATGGCATTGTTTTGACAAGTATGGCAAATGGTCATTCTCATCTGCACGCAAAAATGGTATACACAATTTATCTGGAAAAATTAATAGATTTTGCCCAAAATCTATCGAAATCCTATGAAAACTAAAAAAATCGCAACCTAGAATTACATCGGTTGTAATATTTTTTACAACAGCGAACGTATGTTCGAATAAATAACTTGACAAATAAAATTTTATTTTGAGTGAAAGAATAATGTCAAGTAATTTGCCATTCGCGACACGCAATAAAGGCTTTTTATTACCTACGCTACTATTTACAATATCATTATGTACAAACTTATCTATATTTTTATAGTAAAAATCTTCCGACATGACCGAAAGACTGGCACCGCTATCCAATAGTGCGGACGTGGTGATACCGCAAATCTTCGTCTCTACATAGGGCGTTGTAGCGGAACTTTCTCTGTCGTCGGTCGCTAGTGTGGTTCCTTGTCCTAGCGCCGCCGAGCATTTGGGTGCTCATTTAGCACGTCTTGAGAAGGCGGCTGTCTATTTCTTAAATTATACCGCTGTTGTGGTTGCGAAAATGGTGGCCTGCTCGTTCCTGCTTCATTACCAGCGCTTCTTCTAGCGGAGTATAAAGCTCCCGTGGGTTGTACATGGCGCACCGGAACATGTGGAGTTCTTGACGAGAATGGTGTAGAAAAATTATCACTGATTTGACGGGGTGGATGTGTTAAACGCACATTCTGGGCACCGTCACCCCGCGAGTAAGTATGACTGAAGGGACCAGAGTTCCCTAATGTTTGTATTTTGACCGGCAACGCCAATTGTTTTGGTTGTAAATTCAAAATCTCGTCTACTTGCAATGCTGCTTTTTTAAATGCAGTCAAGTTACTAAATACATGTGTTGCATATCGTGTTCTATTATTAAAAGTTAAAGATTTTAATATTTGTTTTATTATCTTCTCATCAGATGTAATTCCAGCTTTTTTAGCCAACAATGACATTCGGTAGATGAAGTCTACTGTCTTTTCATCGTGATTTTGCCGATTTGAATAAAATTGAGCGGCGTAATCCGGATGTGAGGTGAATTCTTGTTTCAAAGCTTCTACTATATCTTCAAAAGTTGAAGTATCATCACTGATGGTGTAAAAATAATTGAGGGCAGGCCCCGATAAATAATTTGAAATTAAAATGGCCCTGGTATTGTCATTCCAGGAATTTAAAGCTGCTAATGCATTGTACTGCTTAATAAAAACATCAATATGAGAAGAAACGCCGTCAAACGTTTCCATGTTGGAATGTGTACCTATAGTAGGTACTTAGCTGTATGCAATGCTTCTTGAGATCCAGTTTTCGTTTGACTTATATCATCATTTGGTACAAAGTTTCTTCTCGTACGTATAATAATAGATATTTACGTATCCTTAATCTGAAATTTACAAAATCACTGAATTTAATCGCGAGAGTACCTACCCGCGGCACTCGATACGGCGCCTCCACCAACTAACGTTTGGGGGAAACGTGATAGAGAATAAAAGAGTTGAAACGTTTTAAAGCTTTATATTTAAAGCATAAAATTGAGTTTAATGTTATGTGCTCACAGTCCGAGCACGAAAATATGACTGTGTCTGGAAGGAAGCTGTCAATATCTCATTGTTTCCTCTTCAGAATCTATTTGAATAATATAAAGTAATAGCTGCCAGTATTCCAGCAATAAGTTTCCTACATAGTGCTTATGCACATTACACTATGTGTCGTAATCATATACTATGTGTAAATGCTACGAGTAGAACATTAAATTTTTAATGAGGTATTTTTGATGATTATTTTTTGTAGTTATCTGAAATTATCAATTTTATAACCTATAAGTTTTTGGGCCCTTCGGTTTCATTCGCAGCTAAATGGCATCTTCCACAGCAATGGGACACTTTTCCGCAATAAATTGTACAGCATGTGCCATTCCGTTCTAGTGGTGTAGGTACCAAGTTTCATCAAAGTCTGTTCAAAGTTTTAGCGTGAAAGCTAAACAAACAGGCATGCCTGCTGAATTTGTATTATTGGTAAGGAGTAAGATACAAAGTTTTGTATCATAAAATATGAATGTTTCTAGGCTGTATATGTTTGAAAATATGCAATATAAAAACGTCATGTAATTTGTTGAAGTTTTTACGACTCCTGACTCACTGTGCCAGTCTTTAAACACATTTTGATAACTAACAATCACGTTAGTAAATAATATAGTCTGATAATATAGAAACATTGAGTTAAAAAAAAATGACTTGTAAGAACTCGTAATTAAGATATTGAAAAAGAAGCACATCCAAGCTGAAAGGTGTTTGGGGTCACTGATTTCTACCTCTAGTTGAACCAAGTTTACCGAATTACCTGCAATTTTACCCGCGTCAATTAGAGATAAAAATTATTAAAAAGCTATTTTGATTTTTCCGTAGTTTACACCATGGTCTTATAAGGATTTTCCCCGTCCTGCAATATCTTTCATTGTTGTGTGTTGTTATATAGCCTATACCTAACTTTATTCAACAGTTGGAATATTTTTGAAATAGAAATAGTTTCTGGAATAAGCTCTGGCAAACAAACAAGCTCTTCAGCTTTATCATATTAGTATAGACAAATTAAACTTTATATGAATATTTCTGTTCTATATGTCGACTTGAATCTATTTTATTCTTAAAATGCTTTTCTCCAATTTTATAACAGAGGTCGTTTGACAAAACAAACATTTTTCTTATCATATATCTACAACAACTTCAAAAATTAGGTAATGCGTTTTTGGCGTGTTCTTTCATCACCAATATAAAGTTTGTATATAATATACTTACATTCATTTTTTATTTTTTTATCATGTATATGGGGCTATAAACGTGAAAGTTTGTGAAGATGGATGTATGTAGGTATTGATGAATGGATGGATGGATGTATCGATGGTTGTTACTATTTCACGTAAAAACTACAGGACGGTTTTGGATGAAACTTTGCAGGTTATTCATCAGAATTACACATAGGGTACTTTTTACCGCTGGAAAACATATAATTCGATAGGGAAACCGCCTTCCACGCGAACGGAGTCGCGGGCGGTCGCTAGTGTTATATAAAAATGACTAACCCACTCGTAACTCAGGTAGTTATTCACCCTTGCTCCTGTCAATGTTCTCATAGTACACTTATCTCCTCTATTGTATGACGCGTCGTTACCGACAATCCTGCGCATTGTCATAGTTGAGTTGGCTTTTGTTTCACTAATTACACTCATTGTTGTGCTTTAAGGAGTGGATTAAATGGATTACAGGCAGTTCTGGTAAACGCCGCCCGGGAGCTAAGCGGTGTGGGAAAGTTATGCTAAATAGTTGGTATATGGGAAATTTAGGAAGAAATGGAGTAAATTGGTTTGTTATTACACAGTGCTCTATTCTTTAGGTAGATTAAAAAAATGATGTTTTAAAAATCAATTTGGTGTTAGGATTTACATAGGCTCAATAAAACGCTTTGTGAGTATTATGTAGGTAACTACGTATACCTAAAGAATTATATTCAAAGCATTGTTGATATAAGGTTTTACTAAAACTTTATTGAAGTAAAGGCCTAAAGTCACAATTTTGCGCTTGCGAGATGCGTGAATAAAAAGTTGAGAGATATTTCATTGATAAACTTTTCACTCTGATTTGCATATATTTTTTATGAAAATCAAATGAAATAACTGTTTAAATACTTTTACAAAAGCCTTCTGCTATTTTATATACGTTTACTATTCAGAATTGATTCAACTTATGGATCAAAAGCCACCAAAGTAATTAAGTAGTAGGTATCTTCTACATAACGACTATACCTACCTGTATACATAAGTTATTTATAAATAGGTATTGTTTTTGCGATCACCTACGAGCCATCGAACAAGGAAGCTTATCTTGACACGAGAATGAAAGATAAACGAATTGCTTTGATACAAGTGTCAACTTGTAGGTATCTGTGTTTTAGCATGACAATGGACGCTGCGAATAACTAAAATAACTACTTATAATAAATTAAAGTCGCCATCAGCATTTTGTATGTAAAAACCAACTTCTAAGTTTGAACTGTAATTTTAATATGTCTTTGACTTTGTTAACAAATCTTTATAAAATATCACAATTATTCATTTGTACCAATAACGTTAGAAACTATTATTATATTAGTTACTTTAACACGCGTAGGTACCAATTAAAGTGTTGCCGTAACAATAAATTGAAAGTAAAAAATTTACAAAATTTTAACGGATGATAAAAGGATTTCGAATCGAAATATTTTTTAATGCAAATTCGTGTAAGTGCCAATACAACGCATTTTCTATTCATCTGCGATTAATATCACATCAAAGCATATAATAGTAACTTTGACACGTAACAAAACACATAACTTTTGATCCACTGCGTTCGATTACCTAATGAAGAACCATTTGCATACATTTGGATGATTTAGTCAAAGCCTCTTCTGGCCGTACTTTGAAATGAAACTTAAGTGTAAAACTAATATTAAATCTAGATAAAGTTAGTAGTTTTTACAATCCAAACTAAGTAAAATCTCGTTTTATCTGATGCTGATTTCTCGTTTAATGAAGTAATATCCGATTTAACCCACTGTTTGACTAGATCGACTAGCTTAAACAAAGCTTAAATCCGCATGTAGGTAATTCTATAATACGACCATAAGACATCATTACTTATTAAAGAAACCAAGTCACAATAACTAGGTACTACCTCCTTTTACTTTTCATCAAGTTACCTTTCAAGTCCACAGTCCACATTTATAAGTGTATTATGATACATAGTCTCCCTTAGAAAATCTGAAAACCTTCAGAACTATAAACCTTATCCTTGCCACAAATTTTCACACACTCCTACAATAAAAGATTTTGTAAAATTCCGTTCATTCATAGTATACCGCCTCGCAGTTTTTAATGGCCGCTCATCTAACGGTGGCGGGTTATCTTAATATCTGACAGATATCTTATCTGCCACCAGCATATCTGCCGATAGAGCAATTGACGAATAGATTAAGAATAGATCTTCACGATCTCTGACTAGATGAGACACTGCAAAGAAAAGTTCAAAAATTTCGGCTATTTAATTTTATGTTCGGGAAAAAAAATATTTTTTGTAGTTTAAGACATAAACATGTATTTACTTGGTCGTTTACACATGTTTATATCGGACAACAATACGTCAACACAGTGTAATTTTTTAATTATCATCCTATTTCGCTCAGATAGTCTTAGGTATGACAATTTCGGTATAGTATTTTATGCCGCGTTTCACAAAAACGTCTGTTCCATCTAGTCAAATAGCAAGCGTGTTCTTAATCTATGAATTGACATTATTTACAAATGTCACAAACGACTAGCTTCCCATGGCTGTAGTCAATGGGAGGTTGTCATTAAGGAAACTATAATTGGTTGAGTTGGACATATTAGTTGAGATTTTATAAAGGAGAAGTGGTTCGATAGGTATTTGCATTTTAGGGTAGTAATAGGTAAGTATGATGTTTGACAAGAATAAATATAAATACGAGCAAAAGTAATCTTGAGTTTTCAAACGCAAAGGGCAAGCTCTAAAGACTGTGGCGGGTTGCACTTGACTTTGTTTACGGGTTTATTATAGAATCTGGAAAGAAACCTACATAGTAAGATTAACGGGCAATGTGGACACAACTAGTAGATCCTATGCCAATAAATTTGAAAATGTTACGCAAAAAGCTTAGTGGGTTATTCTTTCAACTTGTCTATAAATTATCCATATCATTCAACATTGTTTTTTTTTGTTTTACAAACTATTGCTTGCAAGCAATGCTCATTATAGTTTGTAAGGGCGAAAAGAAAAAGTAATTGTAAATAGAATTGCCTACTTATACGTGTACAATAGCATTCTTCTACTGCAATGCCATTTAACATTCATTATCCTTAAATTTTAGTAGCACTTTTTGGTCATTTAAGTTAGTATAAATGCTTCTTAAATATACAAAGTGAAATAAACTTTTAATACCCGGGTAATTGTTCCAAATAGCAGTACGCGCGACCTGCTTTATAAACTGATATAGTGAGTTAACACGGCATACAATCATAAAGCACGATAACTACAATTATTTATGTGAAACTAACACCTAAACATTACACTAAATTCACGCTTTTCTATGCGAATGGATTTATTAATTAAAGTGAGAAAGCCTTAAGATTTAAGACGATAATTTTTGGTCAGTGTTTTCTACGGTTACAAAACTTAGAAATAAAACTATATAGGTATAAATACAATATACTAAACTGAATAGTTTGTTTGTGTAATCACAGGAACTATTGGCCGTTGATCTCATTAACACATTCACAAATATTTCAATATACTCCATTCGTATATATAAGTTTAATAAACATGGCTTATGTATTCAATGTACAATTACAAAAACCGATTTATAGAATAGTAGGTACTTTATAATATTGGCTCAAACTTTGTTAATGAATAAGAGTGCTACGTTGCACAACTATTGATATAACAAAATCAATTCAATGGAAAAATAGTCTTAAGTGGTTATTAAAAAATTCTAAAAACTCCGACAAATAACTCTTAAATTTCTCTACAGGTACCTAATAATTGAAACTAAATTAAAAGTAATATAAATGATAAAAAACATACACAATCTTGATGTTATAACCCGTTGATGTCTTTCCTATGAGAACATCAAAATCCCATGCTTTCTCCCGCTTTGATCTTATAACACAACCAAATTATGCATACAACTATTACCATCTTGTAATATCTCCCAATCTCTATAGATCCCGTTCTACAGAAGAGGGAAGGGGGGGATACTCCCTCAAGGGGTAAAGAGAGGAAAGGGGGGGGTTGTAGTAGTATGTCGCGGCTCTTTTGTGTTCTCTATTACAGCGAGATCCGATAAAAAAGGAATAAAGCGCAGCTAAACGCAGGAATGTCGCGGCGGCGGCGCCGGCGCCGAGCGCATTAGCTCGACATCGGTTACACATTAACCGTGCGCCGGGCACTACCAGACACTAAACGGCGTAAGTGACAAGTCGACGTTACCGAATGTAGACGGTATGATAAGGTAGCACGACTTGTTTTTGACTGCCAAAGTGATGACAATAAGACGTTGCACACCCAAGTCGTGGAGAACACCCGAAACTTAGAACGTCCGAACCACAGCGTCCTCCACTCAATCCTCGACCTTCTCACCTTTGTTTTAAGGTTGATTCTTGTTTGTAGTGTCGCAAGCGTAGACCGCACGCCCACTTATCAGCGGCCGCCGCCGCCGGGGCCTGCGCGCGCGCCGCATTCATCAGCCCCGCTGACAGGCACACAGCTAAGATTGCCTTAAAAATCCCTTCGGACACTTAGTGCTCTTAAATTAATGGTCAATACATGGTGAATTTCTAATTTGACTAGCCACTAAGCCTTCTTAGCAAATAGTTGTACATTTTCTTTTGTAGGGAGGTACTACCTTTCTTTTCTTAGGATAATAAATTGTTTATACAAAAGCTTCTTAAATAATACTGAAATAAAGCATTTCTCATTGTATGAGTAAAAAAAACGTTAATCATGTTATTTTAATTATAATATTATTAACATACAGTGATAAGTGAATCAATCCAATTAATGTTTATAAAAGTAAAGCTTAAACTCATTTGGTCGGCGATTGATACCTAGTTGTTTTTTTCGTTAATTGAGATGTGGGTACAAAATCCTCATACCGAAACTTTCGATTTATTAAAAAGTCTTACTTAAACCACACTTACTTAGGAAAAGTTAGTAAGCTAGCTATTTTCCTTAGTGAGCTTAGGAAAATGTATACCTATATTTAAATAAAGTGAACCGTAGTTTAACATACCTACTTTTTTATAATATATTTACTAAAATTGTTTCCAACGAACTTATTTTTAAATCAACGTTAGAAAAACACATGCATCGCAATTTTAGTACCTAAACTCTAAATTCTTTGTGTATTACTTTAAAACATAGGGAAATATGTGTTTAGTATATAAAACATAAACCATTACCTATACCAGACAAGCTTGCATTTGCCTAAATAAGTAAAAAAAAAACTGTTTTTAGAATCAGCCCATGCGTTCTCTAATACAAAATTTGTTTAAACAATGCAACTAGTAGTAAGGGCAGGTGTTTTCAAGAATTAATCACTTTACTTTACATCTGGTGGGTCAGGGTGCCGCCGTTGACAATGAAAAAAGAACTGTTACTGTCTTTACTGACAAAGAGCAGAATTGTTGCTACTTACAAAAGAGTTTAAAGACACAGGTTTGATCTAAGCCATTAGAATTAGGCTACCTATACATGTTTCTAGACTATTTATACATGTTTCTAGACTGCCATACTAATATATGACCCCAAAACTAACTGTGAACTCGTAACATAGGGATCATACAATGGAGAAGCGAATAGCTAAATTTTAACAAGACGAAAGCCAATTTTAAAATCCTACTAATCCTACTAATATTATAAATGTAAAAGTTTGTGAGGATGTGAGGATGTATGGATGTTTGTTACTCTTTCACGTAAAAACTACTGGATGGTTTTTGATGAAACTTTACAGTAATATAGGTTACACATCAAAATAACATATAGGGTACTTTTTACTGCGGGAAAACTTCTCATTTCCACGGGAAACCGATTTCCACGCTAACGGAGTCGCGGGCGGCCATTAGTACCTATTATCATAAATACTGGCTAAACTAGAGAGGTGTTACAGTTGCGGCTAATGGATGAATGAATTTGCACGCTTTTTCACAATGGCGAAATTCGTAAAACAGAAAGCGCACCAATATTCTCAAAATTAGAAAGAAAATTTAAACATAAACGTAAGTTTACGTCTTACTTACAAGCTGTTAAGACCGCGGAAACGCGCAGGTCGCATCTAACACCCGAATTAAATTAATAATTTAAATGTAAATTATTAGCATCTAATTGACAGAATCTATCAAGAACATTGCCAGGGAAATGATTTTTCATTTTTTTTTATCATTGCCATAAAGATAAACCCCGCAGGAGATGTTTCCAGTTACAGTGACGTCTCCCTTAATATTATAGGTAATGTTTGGTTGGATTAAATCGATAAAATCATCACTCATTTCGTTAATTAGCTTTGATAACGAATCGTTAAAAAGTTTTTTCTGCCATCCATTATTTATTTACTACCTATATTTTTATCAATCGTTATTTTGTCATGAATTAAATTAGAAAGAATATTTATTACATTTTCTACGGTGTCTGCAAAAACCAGCTTATTAAAAAAATAGATTAAAGGGAGCTGCAGCTATAACTATTTTATTGTAATTTAATAAATTCAGACTGTGTTGCGTAACTTACAGTTAATAACTGTGAAGGGAACTAAATAAAGTATTACTACTGACCCACTCAAGCTTCGTATGTGATGACACTTTTGACGATATTATCACAAAATCGTAAATTTAATATTATTGAAAAAAATAATATTAATTACCAGCCTTTTAGAAAATATGTTCTTAATGAAAGTAAAAATCATATTAAAATCAGTAGCGTGGTTGAGAAGGAGTTAACAAATGCTCCTACATAGTTACGAACAGACACGGAGAGCGACTTTATCTGATACAATGAACCTAAATGTTAAAAGTATTCTAAAAGTCTAGACTTTTTCATAATATGCAGTTTGTTGAAAATATTATTATTTTAATAAAAGAAATGACATATTAAATGTTTATGTATGTTGCTAGGTAAATACCGAGTGAGTTTTCACCGTTTTCAGTAGGTAAATAAACATATCATCTAATCGGTCAAATTGTTATAGGTACCTTACAGAAAGCTTGCCTGCCTCAATAATCATTATTTCTACTCAAAGCTACAACATCATTTGTTCCTGTTAAGGGATTTCTGAAAAGCGAAATTCGACCACTTTTTTTTCAGACCGAAACTCGAGTGTTTTTCAGAAATTCACGTCACACTAGTTGTACGAGACTCTTTCTTTATCAGCGGATAGTATTCTGCGGTAATTCCGTATTTAACTTTGCTCCTTGCATATTTCGTGTAATTAATCAATTGAAATAATGGTATTTATATAATAACAGCCTATAGTTTCAGTAGTTGATAGACTGATGACTGAAGCATATTTTTATTGGCTTCCTTACGATGATTCTTTTACAGTAAGTTCCACACAAATATGTAGATAATATAAAATATTGAGTGCATTTCTTTGTGACTCGCACCCAAATGATTAAACAATTCTATTCAAGCTATAAGTTACTAAAATAAATAATAATCGTTGCAAGCACGTAAGTAATCTGCATTAATATGTTTACATTCCACATTTCTGAACCGCGTTTGAACTTCAATTTTATTCTACAAACGCTGCATAAATAAGTATAACCGACATTAATCATAATAAAGTCTACAAAAATATGTAAATAAGGCGGTAGATCTCTTGAAATAGTATGAAATGTTACATTTTAATGCAAACATATACATAATTATGTCAATCTTTCATTTTTTTATGAGTATAATATACTGTAAGACGCTATTTTTTTATGTCACTACATAGTAAATATAAAACAAAGTCGTTTCTCTGTCCCTATGTAACCTTCTATGCTTAAATCTTTAAAACTACGCAACGGATTTTGATGCTTTTTTTTAATAGATAGAGTGATTCAATAGGAAGGTTACAACATGTACAATAATATAGTACAAGGAAAGGGGTTTTACTCCGAATTAAACTCGTGCGAAGCCGCGCGGGTAAAATCTGGTTTAATTAAGTATAAAACACCAATAATGTATTTGTGGCTTACCTAATAAAAATGTTACTAAGAGCCTTCGTAAGGCATGATATGATTTAGTTAGCAGTTGTTTAAAATGAATAAATAAAAAGTTATTATCTTCGTTTGACGAGTTGAAGGTTTAATCGCGTAATTAAAATCAACTATCAATTAAACTTGCCTTAGGATTAAGTCACTTGCAAAATTGTGGGGGAGAAAATCCTACCAATAATTATAAACGTGAAAGTTTGTGAGTAGGTATGTATGGATGGATGTTTGTTACTCTTTCACGTAAAAACTACAGGACGGATTTTGATGACAGTTGTATAGGTATACATCAGATAAACATATAGGGTACTTTTTACCGTAGGAAAACTTCTCATTCCCACGGGAAACAGACTTTCACGCGGACGGAGTCGCGGGCGGCCACTAGTACAATATATTGGCATGTTAACAAATTGAAAAACATAAAAAATTGTTATTCTTTATTTTAAAATGGAAACCCAATAGAAACTTTGATAAATTGTAAGTTTTGCGAAGTCCAGCTATATAAAAAAATATAGGCAATAGTTATCTAGATTAAGCCTTAGCTTAATGACGAGCTTCCCTGATTCTATTCATCTTTTTACTAATATTCATAGCTAGGATAGGGTTGTTATAAAACATTATTAACATCAATCTAAAAAACCACAAACCGAACGAAAAATACAACAATTTTAATATCATAACGCTATCAATCATTAAATATTAAAAAAAAACTTTAATAATCATTTCTTTCGAAGGAAATAGTCGTAAAATTAAAATGTTTGCTCTTATGTAGTTCATTCACTCACGTACCTGTTCTAAAGAATGGCACAAAACTAGAAACTAGCAATGAAAGATAAGCATTAGACACATTTAAATAAAACAACTAGGAGGTGACGCCATCTTCTTAAATTTTATATGACGGGTTATTTATGAATTTCCTTATTAGCGTCATTATGGATTTAATAGGTCTGTATTTGAAAGAAATTCTTGAGTTGAAATCTCACGAAGTAGAAGCAAATCGTGTTTTTTTATATGTGTTGTGGAAAAAGCAGTTGGTCCAATTGGTGATACGTGTAGACGGTTGCAGTATATAATGGTGCAGGGGCGTCGTAGACTCTCGATTTAAATGTCACCATTCTGCAATCTTAAATAATAACAAATAATTTTATAAAGGATCTAAGTAATGATCGGAAATATATTGGCTGTCAAACGTATTTAAAAAACTTTATTATATAAAGTAATAAACTATCAACAAATAGGAAAAAAATTACAGTGTGTTTAAAAAACTAAAACAGGTAGGTACCTAAAATTTTCTTAACTTGTGCCATTTTTTTGTAATATTGATAGATACAGAAAGAATGGATATTAGCAGCATAAAAAAATGCTTTAGGATTGAATGAGGTTTCTTAATCATAATTTTGTAGTCAAGCATTTTAGTAACATTGTGTGTAAAAAGCTCTTTACGTTACTTTTGCTCTAACAGCGATGTTTTTCAATGTTCTAAATTTGCGTCTTTTCATATTCAATTCATCAATTTAAAAAAACCTAGGTAAGTAAATACATCAGCATAAAAAATAATTATTTTAACATTAAGAAATCACTGGCATATATTAACAGATATTATCAAACATCAAATTGCGCATGAATAAAAGCATATTAAGTTATTTTTTTCAATTAGCCACCTGACTGATATACTTAGTAAACGATTTGATATCTTTTGTAGATAAGTAACCATTTAATAGATATTGAAGATAACTTGTTGCAAAAAGTGGAATAGATACAGTCTGTGTATCTTTATTAAATCATAAATGTTAGCATTAAGACATCTTACTAGTATCTGTATGATATATTTTTGCAAATCAGTAGTTTTTTAATTATTTTTATGTGGCTAATATTAAAAGTTGTAGGTAAAGATGTTCGGTGTAATCTACGTAATTTCTAAACCACTTTAAAAATCTACTATTTATTAGGGGGTGTATAATGTATAACCTACTTTTTATTATTATTATTATTTGTCCTCGTTCAGGAAGTTTTGTTGAGAGTTTTATTAATATTTTTAAATAGAAGGATTGGAAACTGTATCGTTAATAAATGCATATCGACGTTGGAAAGGCAAAATTACCTAAGCGACACTTTTGGCGAAATTGAGTTATATACCTACATCAAACGATTCAGAAAAAAAACTGCATCGTTTAGTCTTACTCCCATGCTTCTGTGACGACTTTTGATGTCGCTTAGATATTTTAAATTTTGGTGTTTTTTTTTGTGTTTTCGGCGACTAAACGACAACTTTTTGACCTTTTTATGAAAAATGTTACTTAGACAATTTTTCAAAATAAGAATTTGTACTTAGCTAATTTCACTTGATATTTATTTTTAGTACTTTGGCGTTTAGTAAATTTTATCCGAAGACAAAAAATAAAAAAACGCACTAAGATATTTTTACCAAACCCTGAGTAATTGCAATTTGGCGCTTAGTCAATAACTACCAATTCTCACTCAATGGAAAAATTGTCGTTTAGTACAAGAAATTCATTATGGTAGTATGTCACTTGGTTTTATTGTTTTTTTTTTATAAAATTTAATAAAGAGAAAAACATTAAAATTATGGTGTATTTCTTTAATTTAATAAAACATTTGTTATTGCCTTTTTTATAATATTATATCGTTTAATTTATTGAAAACAATGTGATTATTGCTGAAACAAGAGACGTAGAAGTATTTTATCCTAGAGTCAACAGTTTATTTGAATGCATTAAAGTAATTTTAGCCAGAACCTAATTTCATTGAATTTTGGTTTATGACTATTTTCCAGACTGAAAAAATACAATCAAATATATTTAAGACTTATTTCCTGCACTTGAATATTTGTTGTGTGGTCGGTTAGTATTTTTTTACGGTTTGTCATTTTTGTTAAAATTTTACTAAGCAACATTAACTCGGTAATTACACAAAATTAGCTCCAACTATTGAAAAAAGATAATAAAAGGTATTAATAGCATTTTTTTTTTTTTGGAATATAGTAAATCGAATAAATAGTTATTTTTTTATCCTCGATTTCCCGAAATTACAAACTTCTTTTTGCTCTCCTGTAAAATTACCTCTATGTCGCTTAAGAAATATTGCCTTTCCACCATCGATATTATTTGACCAAAATTACAACTAATAAAAAAACAATTTTGAAAAAGTTTTGGTTTTGAAAGATAAATAGGGAAAGAGGTTTTTCTTCGAATTTAACGCGTGCCAAGCCGCGGGCATAAGCTAGTATCTAATAAATAGGTACTTACACTAAATGTTTTATACAAATACACTATTTAAGGGTTAAGCTAATAAAAAATATGTGTATATTTAGTTCACCTTTAAAAAATGGTATAAATGTTACCGGCAATCTGTTTAATTCAGGAATTCTATACAATACCTAGGTAATGTATAGAACACCTTTTTTTTTTTTTTTTTTTTTTTTTTTTGTTCTCGCGGTGAAATGCATTTACGCACCGTACCCCCCACCAGGGTGGCGGGGGGCGTGTGTGGGACTCCCGCCTGAGCAACTGACACGTCGCCCAGGGGACTACCCACTAAAACACCGCGGCGCTCCGTCTTCGCCTTTGTGGTGAAGCCGTGGGGCCCGGACCGGCGGCCCTACGCCACGACTTCACCGGCGATGGGCCCGTCTACTGCACGACGGGCCCATTTTGACCCCCCCGCGGTGAAGGGGGGCCTGTGGGAACAACCGGGAGCGCCCGATTGTTCCCACCCGTCGATGGTGGTGGACCGTGCAATGCGGGCAGGTGGATTCCCACATCCCCCGCCCACTGGCCACCACCAGGCTGGACTTGGGCGCGATCGCGCCTCGTCCGGCCCCTTCGACGTCTGCGGTGCGGGGGCGCGAGAGGATCGTTCTCACGCACCCGCTCCGCAGCCTCCTTCTGCGACATGACGTCCTCGCAGAAAGAGGCCACCGCGACCCAGACCGCCTCGGAGCCCAGCATGGCGTACACCAAGCCGGGCAGCGAGAGGTCCGGGCCAGCGGACGCCTGGAGGCGACGACGCGGCACATCCCAGGCCGGACATTCGGTCAGGGTGTGCCACGCTGTGTCGTCCGGCGCGCCACAGTGGTGGCACGCCGTGGATTCCTCCCTTTGGATCCGGCACAGGAAATGTCCGAAGCTGCCATGCCCGGACAAGACCTGCACCAGACGGTAGGTGAGGAACCCATGCCTCCGGTCGATCCATCCCTCAATGACTGGACCGACGGCGTCCAGGGTCCACCGCCCGTCGTCCGCGTTGGCCATCTCCGCCGACCACCGGCGGAGCATGACCTCGCGGGCCCTTCGCCAGACGGCGACCCTCTCCTCAGGTGCTGCGGGCTCCCCCTGAGCCCGCTTGTCCGCCGTCCAGTGGTAGACGGCGGCCAGCACCTCGGCCTCGAAGTACCATGGCGGAGTGCCCGCCATGGCACATGCCGCCCCGTGTCCAACCGTGCCGTAAGCCCGCGCCATTCGCTGTGCGATGGCGCGTTGGGGCTTACGGAGCAGGGCACGGTTGAACTCCCCCAAATCGTGCGCCCACACGGGCGCACCGTAGAGGGCCATACTGCGCAGCACGCCGGCATAGAGACGCCGGCATGCCACCGCAGGACCCCCGATATTCGGCAGGAGCCAACTAAGGCCCCTCGCCGCCTTCACGAGGCGCTCTTGGAGCAGGCGGAAGTGCTCCGAAAACTTCCACCTGCTCGATATTGTGAGGCCCAGACATTTTATCTGGGCCCGCACCTCCACCCTGCTCCCCGCCACCACGACGTGGGCGCCAGGCGGCGGCTCCCCCCGAGGCCCATGGAAATAAATGGCCTCGGTCTTGTGGAACGCCACCCTCAGTCCCAGCCGCCCGATACGACGGGCGACCAGGTTTCCCCCCTCCGACGCCCGCTCGGCCGCCTCCCCGAAGTTGCGCCCCCGCGCTGTGACGAGGGTGTCATCCGCATAACAGATGACACCCACGCCGTCGGGGAGGGCGCCCCGGAGGAGCCAGTCGTAGCCGATGTCCCACAGGAGTGGTCCTAGGACCGACCCCTGCGGGACACCCGACTCCACCGGCCGCCGCCTCATGCGGCCGTCCCTGCCGACGAACAGTACCTCCCGGCCTTGGAGGTAGTCCGTCAGCAGGGCCCTCAGGTATGGAGGCACTCCGTGATACCGGAGCGCCTCCAATATTGTGGCGTGGGGGATGGAGTTGAACGCATTGGCGATGTCGAACGACACCGCCAACACCCCTCCCCCCGCTCTCGCCCCCTCCCGGGTGATGCGCCTCAGCTCGAGAAGCGCATCCACCGTGGACCGGCCCGCCCGAAACCCGTACTGGGCCTCGGACAAGTCGGGGCTGGTCCCCCCCAGGTGCTCCTTGAGGCGTGCCGCGATCACGCTCTCAAGGAGTTTGGCCGCGTCGTCAAGGAGGACGATCGGCCGATAGCCGGAGGGTGAATCCTCCGGCCGACCCGCTTTTCGGAGGAGGCACAGCGCCCCCTCCTTCCACACCTTCGGGAACCTCCCCGACGCGAAGCAGCGGTCGAAGAGGTTCCGAAATCGTCTCTCCATCTGGGCGGTGGCTATCGCCACCACCCGTGCCGGCACACCATCCGGCCCCGGCGCCGTCTTCTTGCCTCGGAGGCGAAACGCCGCCGAGGCAAACTCCACCTCCGACACCGGGGGAATCCCGGCGTCGGCCGGAGGACCCATTCGCGGGAGCGGGGCCATCCGGGGAGGGACGAAATCCGGCGAGCGGTCCGGGAAGAGACCCCGGACCACCTCCTCCAGCAGCGCCGGCTGGAGGGCCTCAACTACGGGGGGGCCGATCGGGCGCAGCTTATTACGCGCCGCCCGATACGGCCTCCCCCAGGGGTCGGCATCCAACCCCTCCAGCATCTCCAGCCGGGCCGCCTTTTTGGCCTCCCGGATTGCCACCTTGAGGACGCGCCGGGCCTCCACGTAGGAGGCATAGAGGCGGTCCTCGTTGGCGGCGTCGCGGTTGGCGCGGCGGCGGGCCCGCTGGAAGGCCCTCCTCGCGGCGCCGCAGTCGTCCCGGAGGCCGGCGAGTTCCGCCGACCACCAATAGACCGCGCGCCTGGGCGGGGGCCGTCGCGACCGAGGCATGCTGGAGTCGCACACCTCGGTCATTGCCTCCCTCAGTTGGAGGGCGGCCTCGTCGACGTCCGGACTGTCCGACGGAGCGAACCAGTCCTGGACGAAGGCCGCCTCCGTGGCCGCGATGCGGTCCAGCCGCATCAGGGACCACCGCGGGAAGGACCTTCTTCCTTCCCGCTCCCCCCCCACCACCGGTGGACACTGAGTGGAGAACTCTATCCGAATGTATCTATGATCGGATAGATTCTCCCTCAGGTCCACCTCCCACCGGCGCACGAGCGCGGCCAGGGCTGCAGTGCCGAACGAGACGTCCGGCACCGAGCTCCCGTTGTGGCGCACGCACGTGCGCACTGCCCCCCTGTTGAGGAGCACCAGACCCGTCGACGCCGCCCAGGCCGCTAGACAGCGGCCCAGGGGGCTATCGACATGGTCTCCCCAGGCCGTGGACCTGGCGTTTAGGTCGCCGCAGACCGCGACCTTGCTCCTTCCTAAACGCGCAAGCGCCGCCGTGAGAGTCTGGAGATAATTCTCCAGCTCTACGACCGGACGCTTTGGGGGGAAGTACACGCCCACCAGGGCGATATCCCCCCACGCGGCGGCCACGTATCCATGGCCCCTCTCTATGAGCGAGAGGGGCGGGGAGTCCGTGGAAGGCCGCGGCACGATGGCCACCGTTCCATCTGTGTCCCGCAGCCAGGAGGCTGGGAACGAGAAGGGTTCGGCGACCACGGCGAGATCCCCTGACCACTCGGCTAGCACCTGGACCATTAGGTCCTGTGCCGCCTGGCA
This sequence comes from Emmelina monodactyla, assembly GCA_916618145.1. Classification (NCBI taxonomy): domain Eukaryota; kingdom Metazoa; phylum Arthropoda; class Insecta; order Lepidoptera; family Pterophoridae; genus Emmelina; species Emmelina monodactyla. The sequence goes on along the minus strand of OU745304.1, from coordinate 2,788,206 downwards.
GTGGTTCAGGTTCACCTGCATAATTGTGCGATGTCCGAAACTGGGCATTATTCGGACATCGCACCGTCAGTGGAACCTGGGAGGACCCGGGAACCCGCATTTGCTGGCCGGATGGTGGCCTGCTCTTTGCCCCTCTTGGTGGGGGGGCTGCATTTAGCCCCTCCCATTACATGGCCCGCCGGCCTCCCACTAGCTGCGCATACCGCGCAGTGGGGACTCCCGGTGCAGGTGGCCTGCCGATGGCCGGCCTGGCCACACCTGAAACACAGGGCCGACCTGTCCACCGGCGACGGACAAAACGGCCGGGCGTGTCCGAGCGCCATGCACCGGAAGCAACGCATAGGCTGCGCCTCCAGCGTCCGAACCACGGCCGAGCTGAAGCCGATTAAAAGCCGTCCCCTCTTTAGGACGGCCTCAGCGGCGACGGCGGGGCACTGCAGTCGGACGCGGCCCATACCCCCACTGCCCTTGCGGATTTCGCCGGCCTTGACGGCCTCCGGGTCACACCCCCCCGCCGCCGCCACGGCAGCGGCCACCTCGTCCTTGGTGACCGAGTCGTCCAGCTCGGACACAATCAGGGACGAGGTTTGAACGGGCCTCGACACCTTTGCCGCATCAGCGATGGCCTCCGCCATCTTTGCGGCGAAGGCGTCGGCCTTCTGGTGCCGGTCGGCCCCCGGGAACTCGAAGATTCGAGCCCCCGTTTGGGTCCGTCGGCACGTCACCCTCTCTATTCCCATTTCTGAAGGGCGGACCGTCTGTCGGGCTCTTACGAACACCGACTCGTAGGTCTCGCCCTTCGAAACGGCCTCTGGTGAGAGGGTGATGACCACCGCCGCCGTTTTGGAGGCGGCACTCTTCTTCTTCCGGCTCTTTTTGGGAGCCGGAGTAGGGGCCGCCTTTTTGGCAGGCCTCTGCGTTGCGGGGGAAGGAGGCTGAGGCGCCTTCTTCTTTTTTCGGGCCACTATGGCCCACCCCTCGTTGGCCTCTGTGGCCGAGAGCAGCATTGTGTCCTCCTGGGAGGACACTACCGCCGCCGACTGGGTGCCGGACGGACCCGCAACCGGGGCCGCCGGGACAGGAGCCGGTGCGGCCGGAGCCGCCGCCTTCTTGGCCGCCCTCTTCTTTTTGGGCGCCGACGCCGGGATGGAAACCGGCGCCGGGCCCGCCGCCGGGGCCACCACCCCCGAGCGACCCTTACTCGCCGCCAATGGCGGCCGGACCACTTTTGCCGGCAAGAGGCGGTCCTCGACTCCGGCCAGGCAGGAGCGCACGAAAGCACGCTCCTCCTGCATGACCCCTCTAATCGCCTCCAGCATCTCCGGGGACAAGGGACCTCCGGCGCTGGCAGCAGGAGCCACCGACCCCTTACGGCGGAGTCCTTCCAGCTCCATTCGGAGCGCTGCGATCTCGCGGCTCTGGCCCTCTACCATCGCCTCGAGTCGCTTGGTCTCATCTGAGGCCACCCGACTCATCGCCTCCGCGACGATCTCGCCGAGCGACGCCGCCGAGGCCCTGAGAGCCGCCTGAGCCGGCTTTGTGAGCTTGGAGGAGTTGGCGGTCACCAAAATGGCTTCGACCTCCTCCTCCGCCTGCTTCTTCAGGATGCTCGCCAGCCTTCCCATATCTTTCTTGGCGGCGGGAGTATTCCTCGCCGCCAAGTACCTCGCGCGCGATGCCTCGCTCGGCGCGGCCTCCTCGCTTTCCGACGGGGGCTCCACCCTCGGAGTACCCCGCGGAGTGCGGCCTCTGCCACGGACACTGCGACCCCGCTTGGCCTTCACGACCTTCGCGGAGGAGGTCTCAGAGGACCCTTCGGATGCGCGCGTGCGCGACCGCAGTCGCTTGCGCGTCCACTTATCCGACGCATCGCTCGCCACCGATGCGTCAGACAAACACCCATCCGACATGTCACTCGGCCTGACGAACAGGTCCGAGGACGTCTGGGTGACCGGCGGCGTCTTCGCCGCTCCCGCTTGAGCCTGCACCTCGACAGGCTGGCCCTGAGAAGGGCCTTTTGGGGGATTCCCGGGGGTTGCGGGATCCGCTCTCATACTCAAATCCATTTTAGATTTGAAGTCACTGCCGCACAGTTTTGTCTTTGAGATTTTGTCTCTACCGCTACTGGCCACTGCGTTACCGCGCACCAAGTAGGGAGAGTCCAGGGCAGACGACGGGGACGTACTCGAAAAGACACTGTGGGGGCTGCCCCATGTATAGAACACCTGGGGCGTCCAGGCAATGTATAAAATAAATTGAATATGTCAATGTTCATTCAATTCAATACTTTACCTAGGTAATGTATACAATTCCTAGGCATTGTATATATTACCTGCTGTACCACCGGCAATGTGTAAAATAAATAGAGTCTATATTCATCAATGATAACCTATAATATGCTCATAATAAATATGAAACAGGTTCTATAATTAAAATTAACTGAATTAAAATATTGCACCAATGAAAGTGTAAAAAAATTTGACGATTTGACAAAACCTTGTCCTGCCCCCGTATTTTGAAGAGTCACAATTAAAATAGGTACGACGACGAGCGAAGCGAGGAGGAGTGTGAGGTTGAATGGTGACCATACAGTGTGCAAGCCGAGCGAGCGAAGCGAGCGTGCCGCGGCAGCGGTCGGCGAAGCACCACAAATCTGATATTTTTTACTAAAAATTACCAACTACTTCGGAGAAAACAGTTATGAAGGCAAAAAATATGAGTCGAAAAATTCCTTAGTAATGACACTATCTATGATTTAAAAAGTTATGGCAACTGACTATTATGAATTCCGTTGGTAGGACAAAAGTAAATGATAAAAAAAGTACTAGAAAAATTTATAACAGTGATTGTTATGAATTCAAATCGGTAGTTGAAAAAAAAAAACTTAAAAAAGTGCAATATAGACCATAATACAGTTCCTCTTTGACGTTTTTCATTATAATCTTACCTGCATTACAAACATTACCGGGCGCGCATTCGGTATTGTATAGAATACCTAGGCAAAGTATAAAATAAATGATATTTCATACATTACCGGCACGTTTTAGGAATTCTATACATTACCTAGGTATTGTATAGAATACCGGACTATACACATTGCCGGTAACATAAATAAATATTAAACCAGCATTCGAAAAAATAATTTACTTTATAATTGAAGTTGTGTATCGCCATCTGTCAAAATATAGATACAACTGTTAATTTAAAGTTGCAACTTATTTTTCATAGATGGCGCTTTTGTAGAATTTACTACCTATTGTAAACTTAATTTAATTATAGTGACACAGGTAGACAGGCAAAAGCATTTGAAGGAAAGATCTAGATGGTTTTGTACTTTACGGACAAAATTTTGTTTTATCCAAAATATAATCTTGTACCCATTTCTGTTGTTTGATTGTTTGTATCTTGGTTTCGCTTGGTGACTTTAAAATGAAACGAAATGGTTGTTATAATAATATTCACAGTATGACATAGATGGCGTTGTTCGGATTGGACTTCGGATCGTAAGTAGCAACTGTTATATTTTTTAATCGTTAATATTTAAAAATGGACTTAACCTACACAGATAAGATAAAAAACATCTTAAATTAATTTGGGACCATAGATTCATTATATTTCTTAAAAAGGTATGAACAAACATTACAAGTTTCTTGCAATTCTTACTTTGTTAAATTATTTTACGAATAAGTTGTTGGTGTCTTCCTTTTTTTAATAATGGTGAATACTTCGTATTTATCTTTTCATTGCTATTATGACACAAAATACAATGTAGATGTTCGATACATTTAAACAAATCTATATTAAGTATGTAAATTATATCGAAAATTGCTATTAAAAGTTACATTTACTGTCATTTAATTTTTTTTAAGTTTTTTAATGAGATACTTACCACTTTATCATAGTAACAAATAATCAACAAAGCTTTAAGGTTCACGAAGAAAGCTTTTAAAAAGCTTAGGTAAGTCTTGTAATACCTAAGTGTTTAACTACTTAGATCATTTAAGTTAATTACCCACATCTCAACGAAAGTGTCAGCCTACCTTTAGTACCTATCTGAAAATTACAATATTTAAATTAATAAGCAAATATTACCTACAAAAGCTACTCTTTGTAGGTTATTTAATTCATTTATTTCAATATTTTAACGAACGCTATAGCATCTAGTTAGTCAATCCAATAATTACCATAAGCAGCTGTTTACCTCAATTTTAAACCACTTACCGAAATATTGTTATCAAATTAATCCAAGATATGGCAATAATTTATCTTCGATAGCGAGTTGCAGGTTTTATTATCAGTTTTAATAAATTAAATGTTGTTATGCTAAATTCATATTTTTATGAGTTGGGCTTGGCTTTCGCTTAATAGGCGTAACTAGTCCGTTGACTTAAAAAGAAGCCTTCAATTTTGCACATTAAATAATTGATATTAAGCTTCCTTTTCGTAGTTTTCATTTTTTGTGGACATTACATAGTAAAGAGCTGTTTTTTTGTAAGCCATCCTTAGTTAAATATAAATGTATGTCTGTAAATAATTATGTTAGATTTATCTATGAATTTTTTATCCTTTAAAGTGGTTATGAAACTTTATTATGTTCCTAAGTGTGTCTAAGTGAATAAATGAATATATCATTAGAACTGTGCATCTTTTCTTTTAAATATTAAGTTCAAAGATTGAAAGAATAAAACACGAAGTAATGTGTTTATCCCACATATGTATCGATTTGTAAGGATTCTTCAACGATATAAATTGTAAGTTTAGATACCTGCCTTCAAGAAATAGCCTAATGATCAACAATATTAAAGGGAAAAAATGTATTGCTTATAATAGAAATATTATAAGGCTTTACAATTTTCACAGCCTTTGTCTTATCTCTTTTTCTGTGATTTCATGCCAAAGTAACAACAATAAAAATAAAATCACTGTAATGAGATATACTTAGCTAGGCCATAGCTTTCAAATGTTTAATTAATTTCAGTATTTTTGAAGTAAGTTGCTTGCAATCAAACAAACAGGCCGAATCACAATAAATACCTGTAGGTTTATTGGTGGTAACTAACCACCGGGAGTCACCATAGAAGGGCAGTGTAAACTATTAAATTGAAAGAGATTCAATTTAATAGTTTACACTGCCCTTCTACATTGAAGGAAAAAACCCTGACAAAAAACGTAAAACCACAATATTTCTACAAATAATTGTATTTCATATAAATAAGTCTCTTTTTGTACAATAAAACTTACTTGCTAAACAAATTCATTCACACACACACATTATTTTTAAGCACACAACTACATTACATTTTATATTATTATTAAGTACATCACTATCTTGATAATAAATTCGTATTTTTACTAGAAATATTTACACTCATCATAAAATTAAATATGTCTACTTATTTGGTTTGCAGCGCAAATAAAATGGTGTTCGTACAATTTTAAAAACATTTGAAAAAAAAATGTATGGCCTGTCTTTGGTACGTTTATTTTGGTTGAAAATGTTTATTTGACAAACTGCCAGTATCTATTAGTTTACCTACTAACTAGCGGTTGGTTTGAACAAAATTCTGTAAAATTAATGTTTTTGTGAGGAATTTTCTATGTGTTTTTTAAAAATTGGTGTTTAGATCGTACTTTCTTATTTTAAATTATGTCCAGGTTCCAGGCTAAAATGACTTTTCAGTCTAAGGTAATAAAGGTTACAATAACTACTGTTTGGTAAACAATTTGACCCCTTTCTCTTTAAATTTAAGCAGGAACTTTACTTACTGTTTTTTAAATTTAAGATCTTCAAGTTAGGCGTTTAATTTGACGCATCGCTTTTGAAAGTTCATTTAGTTTAATCATCCACGTGGTTTGAAGTAAAAGAAATAACAGCTATAATTTTTGTCTTTAAAGATTGAATTTAATCGGGCCATACAGAAAATGACCCAGTGGTTGGACTAGACTTTTGGATAAACTAAACACGTTTATGCTACCTTCCAGTACCTACTGTATTAAATTTGACCAATTGTAAAGAGGCAATGACGAAAACTAGTTATTAATCTGTTTAATATTGTTTTCGACTGCCTATTTAAATACATAGTTTTGAACACACCTCACATATTGTCAACAGTAATAGATAAGAGTATCTATTTGTTTAATTCCATAATTCACGCTGCTCTATTTACCTATTATTTATTGTCTACCCGCTTTAGTATAATCGTGATATATTAAACACTCTTCTTATCCTTATATATGTTACAGCCAAAGTAATAAATCTGGATATTATACATACTGTCTAGCCATTATATATAATATCTACTCAATTTAGATAAAGTGATAATTGACACAAAATTAATCACATTAACTGGCTATTTTATATAATATCTTCGAAGACTTGGATAATGTAATAAAACAAGTAGATATTCGTTTGTGTTACGGCTAAAACCCAAAGTGCAGCTACACCTAGTTTTAGCCGGTTAGAAAATCAATAGGTTAGGTTAGTTAGGTTACTTCTTTGATACCGCCCAGAAAAAGGAGTCCCGCGTAGCGGGACTCCGTCGACTCATGATTGAAGCCAGTTTTTATATATGTTACGGCTAATACCCGAAGTGCGGTTACACCTAGTTTTAGCCGGTTAGTAGACTTTTTTATATGGAAAACTGTAACAAAAAATATATTCCTATAAATAAAAAAAACTGGCTTCAAACATGGGTCGACGGAGTCCCGCTACGCGGGACTCCTTTTTTTGGGCGGTATCAAAAAAGTAACCTAACTAACCTAACCTATTGATGTTCTAACCGGCTAAAACTAGGTGTAGCTGCACTTTGGGTATTAGCCGTAAAACAAGTCGGCTAGGCCATATTATTACTTTGGCTAACTTTGAAACGCTATTATGAATAATGTCCAGATAAAGTGATTAATTTATTACATTGTCTAGTCAATTTGGCTATTATAAATAATGACCAGTCATTATGTATAATATCCATTTAATCACTATGACTGTAACATATATATACATTTAAAAAGTTTATATCTAGCAGAATTTACAAACTGTCCTATTTGTAATTTCTAAAGTGTCTATAATTTTTTTGGAACATTTTCAAGAAATTCGTATAAAGTTCTGCAACCGACTTGTAAAGCCCAGATTTGGTTGGGTCACGTAAATATTTGAGCTAAACTGTTGATGAGAGCGTAAGGCTATGGTATGTTACGTGCTACCACCATGATCCATCATTCACACACACACACACACACACACACACCCGTGTACCTACAGCCTGCACGCACACACGCGCCCGCGCAGGGGACGGTTGAGTCGCGTCGTAGTGATGTAAGCTCTGCAAACAGCGATAGCGAGCTGAGCAAACAAGGCCCTCGTCGCCTCGACTGTTTACCCACCAACGTGTCACAACACCACCGTTCCATTGCACATTTTATATTCAAAATCACTATTATTAATATTCCAGGAACACTGTGGCAGAACCCTGGATCTAATCTAAAAATCCTTGAAGACTTTGGTCGGGGTTTATAAATAAGAGCCAGGTAGCGGCGCTCCTCTAGGGCCTCCGCTCATGCTCTTCGGCTTCCGTTTCCTGGTCTGGATGCCGTCCTTCTTCATACTGAGAGGCCGGTTCACCTGAAACAAACCCACAGTCTGACACACGTCTACCACTACTGCGAGCCACGAGCCCTATCTGTTCCCTGCAGAGATAATTGATAAAAGATTATTTATCTCATTATGAGTTTTCGCGTGATAATTCTCTATCGGTCGGTAGCCCCGGTCGTTTTATCTCACGAGATTAGATGAGACCCTGTGTTTTGATTTTTACGCGGGCCCGATGTTTGCCGAGGAGTTCCCCGATAAGTTGGTCGATTAGATTAGTGCTTACGTTGTGAAGCTTGTAGTAGAGTCCGCAGGCGTTACACACTGGCTCGCCGTTGTTGTTCCGCCGCCACAGCGTCGTGTTGGAGGTCCGGCAGTTGGCACAGGTCACGCCGACTCGACGGGCACCTCCGGCCGCCTACAACCAAAAGAAACTCATCAGATTTGGTCACAAAGCTATGTACTCTTACAGTTACCTAACGAAAGAGAGGTTTACAACATGGGCTAAGAGAATAACTAGATTGGGGAGGGTTATATAGAGCTTATATTAAGTGAGGCAACCGCACCAGGGCCGGCTGCGGCTTCGCCTTCTGTCCCTTGAGCGGCGGGCGGTTGACGCCGTTGATCCTCGTGTAGAGGCCGCACGCGTTGCACAGGTAGTGGCCGGTGCCGTCCCGTCGCCACAGCGGCGTGGTGGCGGCGGCGCAGTTCACGCACTCCTTCACCTCCCCGGCGCCCATACCTGCGAAGGCGCCCAGTTTAGAGTCTTCGCTCGTTGGTATACGCACATGGGGGGCGGAGCGCTGCGGGCGGTACTGACTCGCGTCGAAGCCGTCGTCGGCCGGCGGCAGCAGCGCCGGGGCCCAGCCTTGCGCGGGAGCCGCGTACCCCTCCACCAGCAGCCCGCCTTCGTAGCCGGACACCGGCACATACTCCACGCCTCCACCGCCACCGTAGTGCTCGCCTACTTTGTACTGCACTGTGCCGCCTCCGGAATATAAGGTCACCTGAAAAGGTTTCTTACATCATAATATGTCCAATCTATAATTAATATTGTTTGTGGCCAGAAAAGACAAGTAACTAACCTGTTGTCCTGGTGGACTTGGTGGAGCGTCGTACAGCGACTGTTGTTGTAGAACAGAGCCATAAACTAAATGTGGGGCCCGCGGCAGAGAGGCAGCTGACAGCGGTGGATCTGCTCTGTACAGTAATTGAGCTGGAGGTGACTCTTCTCGTCCCCCATAAAGTGCTAACAACTCTTTATTAGATGCATAAGGTCCGTATTGCGCTACAGGTTGTAAACTGGCGTAAGTTCCCCGCTCTTCTCCACGTGTTTCAAATTTAACAGGTTGGTATGCGACGCCGACGGCTTGTTGGGAGTTTAAGGCTGTAGTCTGAATCATTTCAAGTTGCGTTGGATCTCCTAGTGACGCGAACTGGCGACCGTCGTCAGGTGCAGTAGTGTAGGTAACTTCGCCGCGTTCGTCAGCGCCCCCGTCTATGCCATGTTGGGGATATCTTAGCTGCAACGGTCGAGGGGGACGCGGGGCGGGGACCCGGCCGCGGTTGGGGTCAGCGCGGTAACCGAGATAGCGGGCTGCATCTGCTTCTGTGAATCTGATCCTCTCATCATAGTGATCGCGTGGTTCCGCCGTTGTGTAATGGAGGTGGTGTTGTTGTTCTTCTAGTTGTGCTTGTTCTTGTGGTTCATCTTTGACGTCTTCACCGTCGGGTGCGGGCTGGGTGGTGATGTGTCCCGCCGCGGTGATCGTGCGCATGGTCCGCCGCGAGGTGATCACGGACGGCGGTGCCTCTCCGCTGACTGCTTCATGCGACACATGCTGTTCCTCGTGATGCTGCATATGCTGGACGTGTTCGTGTTGGTGTTGCTCGTGGGCCATCTGCGCTTCATGTTGAAGCTGCTGCTGCTGTTGCTCCTGTTCTTCTATTTTGACTAGTTGCAGTGCTTCTGATGCTGCGTCTTCTCTTTGCTCTTCTTGTGCGTGTTCTGTTTGAGGTGCATTCTCCATTTTTCTGTAACAAACATTGTGATTAGACTTGGCAAGTGAGTGTCGTGTTTTATGTACTGACTTTTTGTATAGTTAATTGTGTTTGAGGAGAGGTCTCGAGTCAACAGGAAGCGGCATGCGCCGGCGCCGCTCGTGCCAGACGGACTGTTGTTTGACCACTCTCTTTATAGCAATGTCGCTCTACTTTTAATATACTACAGCCTATTTAACGACACAAATAAAAAACCTAAGAGAGGAAAAATTGTGAGGGTAGTTAACATGCATATTTCTTTTTTTTATTTTATTACATTGTTACCTCATATTAACATTAAGCTATTATCCTTCAAAATAAATGGAATCAAAACGCTTTTTTTGTAAAGAATCTTGAATAAAAAAAAGATATTCCCACCAAACTACTCCGTCAGGGTTCATATTAGCTTAAACTGCCCTAATTCTAATTTTATTATGTCTATAAAGTTCCTCGCTCTGTGTGTTTCAGGCAAACACTTTCGCTCAAGGCAAAGTGTTATTTATTCGTCCGTGTAATAAAGGTGAGTATTCTCTGTGTTGGTTTCGGGTTGTTTCCGTGGTGTGCATGCGCAGGGCGTGTTTGTAGAGGAGGCCGCGATAACGACGCGGAGGGCGCGGTCGCGGCGGGATCGATGGCTGCGCGTACGCAGTTGTGGTGATTTTTTATAATTTTAAAAAAAGAACTACATATTTTTGACGTAAACGTAATCCGACGGGGTATTAGATTTTAATAGGGAAAACTATAAAACTTGCCCTCCATAGATCATACTATGGACAATTTAAATAGTACATTTTGCTGTAGGTAGGGTAAAACCCTTAGAGATGGCCGTACGGGAGAGATGACCAATACCAATATTTCACAAAATAATCGACAAATGACGTTCGGTTTCACTTAGTTTATTACAGACGACGCTAGGGAACAACACACGTAAACAATCTCCGCAATAAAAAAATCCTAAAAGTAAGTAAATAAGCTTTGTTTGTATACAATACTTCAAAAGTTTTCTTGTTGGTTCACCTAACGTGGTGTAACATATATAGTTTATGTTGAATATTTATGTTTTGTGAGTTTGCTGACATAACCCGTTTCTATCTGTATTCTAACCTCAAAAGATTTAAATTTTGTATGGCTATCTCTCCCACACAAAAGTAGGAGAGATGGCCTTAATGATCCAGGTTGAGATGGCCATATAAGTTTTTGTCATTTAAATGTATGCAATGGCTTTTTTATTTGATTATGGATGCCAAATAAATACCAAAAAATAGCTTTGTTAACTCAAGACAAAAAAAAACCAATATCCTACTAATATTATAAACGTGAAAGTTTGTGAGTATGTATGGATGTATGTATGGGTGTATGGATGTTTGTTACTCTTTCACATAAAAACTACCTGACGGGTTTAGATGAAACTTTACAATAATATAAATTATATATCAGAATAACACATAGGGTACTTTTTACCGTGGGAAAACATCTCATTCTCATTCCCACGGGCAACCGACTTCCATGCAAACAGAGTCGGGGGCGGCCACTAGTTAATAATAAATTGAATATAGTTAGAAAAAGAAAAGTTATCAAACAAGATTCTGTACGTAGTTCAGAAGAAGAGGTACCATTATTTTGTGATACTTCGCTGGAAGAAATAGCAGATGAGGCTGATAATTTCTCTGGATGCGGTGAAAATTCTTGTGTAACTCGCTTGATTGAAGATTGGTTTCAATGCGTCATTTGTGACTTATGGGTACATGAAAATTGAACCAAATTGGACAATATTTCTGTCAAATGTGGACAGAAGCAAAAAGCTGAACAAAATAATGCAACAGCATCTAAAGAGGGAAAGGGAAAAGGCAAGAAGAGTAGTGGCCATCTGTCCCGTATGACTATGGCCAACACACACTGATATATATGGGAGAGATGGCCAGTCCTATTTTTTTCTTTTAAATATATTTTTTCATGTTTTTTTAATGATAATTTTAATTTGTTGTTGATTTTTGAAAGATTAAACATCAAAGATTATGAAGGCAATAAAAATTTGATTATAAATATAATTTCTTTTTTTTTATGACTCTTAAAAAAAACTACGGCCATCTCTAACGAACTTACCCTATATAATATGTAATCATTAAATTGAAAAATCAAAGCAACCCAATATTGTTGCTAGTTTCACAAAAACATAACACAAATTCGGATTATTTAACTACCAATCTATAAAAGATGAAATAAATTAACTATTATTTAATGTGATTTTTTTTAAATAACCCCTTTTTCCAAACTCTTCAGTCCCTTAAATATTTCAGCCTACCTTCTACGCCTTACGTGAACCTAACAAAAATGAGGTTCAATATTCTATTTCAAAATTCCCCAAAGATATAGGCCAGTCCGTAGTTCCCATAGTAAGTGTTTCAACGTCGCGTTACAAGATAGCATTTGATTTCTGTCACTGCGCAGATAACAAACCATGTCATAATCATTTCGCAACTTTATAGTTAGACTATCAAATATTTTCAAGATACCAAGCTAAACAAATAAACTGCTATTCGTATGACGGTTAGGAAAGCGTTTTAATGTTGTATGTGGTTTTGACAACCTCCGTGTTGCAGCGGTATATAGGTATACCGGACTGCTAAGTGGATGGTTCCGAGTTCGTCCCCCGGGTCGAGCCAATTTCGTAAAATTGGTTTTTATATATTGGCTCGTGTCTGGGTGTAGGTAACTAGGTTCTCCCCTAGTCCATTGTGTGGTACCTATAGTACAAGCTTTGCTTAGTTTAGGGCCACACAGTTGGTGTGTCAGTCTGAAGATTTATTTATTTATTTATTAAAGTTTGCAGAACCAGCTTTGCACCAAAAAATTTAATAGCATAAGAGTGAGGTCGTTAATTTGTTTATATGAAGTCTAGTTAAGTATCAGAATGACTAAAGTACGAATCAGGATGACTAAAGAGTTCTGATTGGAACTCTTCATTAGAGAATTTAAGATTTCGTTTCGGAATTTTATGTGAATTGATGAATTTCTTCGTCAAATTATTAACTGGTAACGAACTGATATTAAAATTGTTAACGTTAGTTTTTCAAAACTGATGGATCTTGCCTCTGCATACAGAGCTACAGAAAAGATTTTGGTAAAGGATGGTTACACACAGCAATATAGAATTGCCCTGTAAAATTACATAAAGTCCTTTTTACAAAATACCATGCACTAAAAAAATATTTGAGTCCGGTTATATCTCTTTCCAGTTATAGCCTTATGGGAATTGTATCACAAAAGTGTACTAATCCTATAAAATATTTATCAATAATCATGTAGTATTTCCACTGTCATTAAAATAAAATATCAATTCTTTTTATATTTATTCCAAACTAATTAAATGTGCTTTTCATTTGATTTTTTTATCTTTCACCTACTACATTAGCACCTGACAGATAAGAGATGTTTCTATAATAAATCTAAACGTTTTCGCGTTTTTTATAACTTCATGTTTATTTTGACAAGGCCAATGGTGAAAATGGTTTTGTTATACGAATGACTATTATTATTTCACTTATACATATTTATTCTAAAAACTAATATGATCTGTTTTATAGCTGTCTGTAAAAAATTATTGATTCTTTTTTTTTAAGTTATACCTAATCCCTAGAGAATCTGGAGGTGATGGAAATTCGTTTTAAAAATAAATCGTACGAGTGAAATGTTTTTTTTTCTCACATACAAATTTTGCTAACCTATTTCTAAAGCAAAATTGTATCTTATTTTCCTGAGTCAGCAGATATAATCATAGCAGAATACCTATATAAAGACGTTGTTTAATAACTGTTTTATTTATTTCCAAATTGAAAAAAAAGCTATTAACTGTAAGTAGAAAAACTGTCTAACATGAATATTTTAAGCTTAATTTATACCTCCATTTCTTATAAGAGACAACTTGGTTTGGTTCGCATCGAAATTATACAAAAACGAAATTGCCTAGTTTCCTTCCACAATATTTCTTTAATATTTTCATGATTATCTAAGAGAAAATAGATACTCTACCCAAAAAAGTTATCCGTATAAAAAGAGTTCGCACAGTTTTATTTAAGTTATATTTAGTCTCGAAGTCATCGTGATTTTATTATACAGTTAAAAATATGAGAGGATTGAGATTTAACTTTTAGTTTTTGAATTTAAAATGCCAATTTATTAATTTTGAAGTTTTGGATCCTACTGGAAAAAGGAACGCGGGTCTACCAGTCGCGCAATTCTCGGAATAACTATAACTTCAAAATATAGATACGAGGATTTTATATTGTGGGTACCATAAAAATACACAAATTGACACAAATAAAAAAAGTACTGCACTAAGGAGTCGCGTTGCAATCACATTAGATTAAAGATTAAATTAAATGAAGTTAAATGCTTCCAACTAGTTGGCCACAGTTTGTTCTTTAGCCTATCAAAAGGGGGAAAAAACGGCAATCCACTACGCTAGCTTCACGTAAATAAGTTACCTGAAGATAATTTTCCTCGCCGTAAGAACGAGAAATTAAAAGTCATGGGTTTAATATATATTCCTGTAGTTAGTTATTGGTAAATTCTAGTTAGAATTTAACAGAAGAGCGCTTAACGATTAAAAATATGTTTTTAATTTATATATGATGCAAAATATAATTTAGAAACCAAGGAAAATTATTTCATTAATCTTGATAATAAATAAATTTTAGCCTAGAACCTTGAAGTTGAATGTATGTAACAATATCTTAATAAATGAATACGGGAATGTAAATTGATTCTTGGCCTTGATTAATGCGTTTATATGCTTTAAAGACAAAAGTTTTTATAACTAAATTAAAAACAAAGAAACTGTTTAATACTATTAAAGGTAGCTCGCAGTAGGGGAGCGAGGGGCTTGTTGTTACAGGGGTAAGTAGTAACAGGCTCTTTTCACCAGGATCTTCAACACTATTAACGTATATCTTTGACTCGATTTAACCCATAAACCGCACCACATCATATTGCCATAGCCAGTGTTCCGCCAGTTGGCGCAGTGAGCAAATGTGAGCATTCCCTTCATTTCTGCCAGGTGATATAAAATTGTACTGTCGTAAAATTTTGGTTTGTGTTTTTAATATTGCCTATTTTCAAATTTTTTACATCTTATTTACATTCAAATTTATCTACCTCTGATATTGTGTAACAGTTTTTATGATTGCTAAATTATTTAATAAGTTATCTTGATAAATGTTAAAAATCATACCATGGGGTTAGTTGTAACAAAATCCCGGGGCTTGTTGTAACATGTTACACCATGCATTGTCTGGTATGTGGTGAAGCTTTCACAGATACAAACAAAATAGATTGGATAGAGTGTATAAGAAATAAATAATTTAATTACTTACTGTGATTTAAAAGTGCTATTATGATTATAAGTAGTGTTTAACTAAATAAAACTCTTAATTACTTAATTTTTAAGTGTTGATTACAAAAAAGTGTATTTGAGTTGATTTTTGATAAGAATTACATAATACTTACTTTGGAAAGATATGTCAATTTTGTTAAAAATAAATAAAGAGTAAATGATTAGAGGTATTAATGTCGTTTTTTATTGTCGTTACTACTTGCCCCGGTAGACGTTACAACTTGCCCCAATCACGAGGTAAGTTGTAACACCGCACTTCTTTTAGAAAATAATTGATTGTTAAATAATGACCAATAGTTATGATATTATTTTTACTTGATTTGGTAGAGGAAGAGTTACAGTATCCATCAATCTTTATTTAGTAGAAATTGAATCAATAGATCTCAAGATATACTAGTTTTACTGAAAACTGTTACAACAAGCCCCTCGCTCCCCTACGTCGCAAAACAAATGAACCAACAACTACAATTTTACTTAGTATTACCACATGAGTAAAGAAACTGAACAGAGACAAAGCTACATACGAATGCGCTGTGACAGGTACATCACTACAAGTGCAACGCGTGTGTGTGCGTGACCACTGGCCGCTTGTCACGTATGAGCCGAAACCGCTTCAAACTAGATCAGCCAGTGGTCAATCTCAGGGCGTGCAGGCGTGACGCGACGCTCGAACGTTGTGCGTGTTTTGTTTTTGTTTTCGAGTTTATCACATAATACGTAGTAATACTTTTGTTTAAGTATTTAAAAAGTTTTGTAAATATGGTTGTACATTGTACTGTGTGCATGAATAATAAGTTTTTTGATAATACCTCCTGACAATTTTATTGAATTTGTTGAATTGCTTGAGCAAAAATTTCGCGAATATTTTGATCTTCATATTAAAAATGTTAATATTGGTAATGACATATTAGCACGTTTGCAAGATTGTACATTTCATATGCCATGTGAGTGTTTCCCATTGGTTTATTTGAAAAAACTTTATATTAGATTTAGAATTTATCATTCGATTAAAAGACACAACAAATTATTAAAAACCAAAAGTAATAAAAAAAAAATATTTAGAGTATGTAATTTGTAAAAAAAAACCTATTTTAATAAAAAATTTGAAAAAAAAGTACATTTATATTTTTAATTTATTCAATTGTGCCAACCCTACCAAAATAGGTATAAATATTGCTAGCTCTTTAGAAGCTTTGTCTCTGTTCAGTTTCTTTACTCATGTGGTATTACTAACAATCCTATATCAATTTATAATTCTGTCAGCTCCGAAATTTCATTTGACAAGCGTCGGAAAACCAATCACTTTCATCCTGCCCGTTTTTTCCGTACTACACCAAAAAAAAACAAAAATACACAACTACTAAACACATGTCAAAAAAAACTCACCTTCAACAATCAGTTGTTTTTAGAACCACAATTTCCCACTGGCGCGGTGATTTCACGTATGATTTTCGTTCCTCACTGACTTAGAACCACTTGGGTGTCGCTGTGTGCGTGCGCTGTCAGTGTTTACACACGTTTACGAGCGTGTATGTGTGTGCGCGTGCGTTGCGATTGGTCAATCAGATGATAAGGCGTGGCTTTAGTTTCAGACAATCGGCTACCCATTTACGCAATGGGCTGTAAGTACTCATCAATATTGTGAAGATTGAGTGCCTTGTCTGTTTATACGAAGTTAGTTGTATATGATGTTGATTGTTGAAGTTCTTTACAAATGTAAATCAGCTAACTCTAAAGGTAGTAAACTTAAAGATTACAAAGTTTTATAAAATACACTATCCAGCATTCGTTTTCGATACCGATACATTTATAGATTAATCTATATAGTAACCTATTCAGAATGATATTTCATGTAGTTACCCAATGTGGGGCTGGTATTAATTCAATGAGTTATCTAGTTTAATATAAAATTGTTTGCATTATTTCAATTGGGAGTTCAATGCAAATTTAAATTCTGCTTTTAACTTTTTTTTAAGAATTGGTCAAGAAATTGATGGAACTATTCTTATATTTTTTATTATTTCAAATAGCCTTATGAAATCAAATTTTCCATCTTTATCTGTTGCCAAAAAATATTTTCTTTTTTTTATATTGTTTGCTAACTTTATTATTATTATTGTAAAACCTACACCTAGCTACAAATAATCCGCAGTTTAAATAACCTTGCCAAATATTATTGAGTATTGATAAGAAGTTTCGTTAAACTGTTATCTGCAGATAAATAATGTCTTTCAGTGACACCAATGACTCAAATACCAGGAGAATTTCATAAAAAAATATTTTATTATAAATGAAGATTTTATCAGTATTCTTACTTGAAAGATAGTTTTTTTAGAATTTAAACATAGAATATTTTAAACAAATCCACCACCTGTAGTTTTTGAATTTAGTTTTTGCTTGAGAAGCCCTTTTGTTAGAATGAGTCATAAAAATAATAATTAATAAGAAAACACTAGTTTCTCAATCCAAGTCTTTTCGACTATAATTTTGCCATTTAAAAGAATGTTATTATTATGTTTTATCAATAAGATAGCCTTTCAGTATTTGATTCATATTTGCCTGCAGAACTCATCAAGTCATTAAGCTAATCTTATCCATTGGACTTAATCGGATGAGAGAAAAAAATCAGTTTAAAGGCATACCCTTACGCAATAACAAGTTTATTTAGGGATAAAGCATCGGATAAAGTGCATAGTCTACCTAGATTCGTTACACACTTATGAGTAAAAACATCACTTGGTACATAGTATAAAACAAAGTCATTTTCTCTGTCCCTATTTCCTTATGTGGGCTTAAATCTTAAAAACTGCGCGGCGGATTTTTTATGCAGTTTTTGTTAATAGATAGAGTGACTCAAGGGGAAGGTTTACATGTATAATAACGTTGTAAAAGGAAAGGAGTTTTACTCTGAATTTAACGCGCTAGTATAATATTAAAAAACTAGTCCTCTTGTATATTTAGATTGTAAATAAGGCCTAGACTGGTACGTCTAAGAACTCACATAGCTATAGGTAAGTTTTAATTTGTGAAGTCAAGTGAATGCATATTATATGGACAGCACACTATAAACTACGGTAAGACCTAGTCACACTCAATTTAGCTTCCAAAGAAGTAATTTAAATTAGTTGCATCCTAGAACCACTTTCTTTTCACTAACTTACCAAAAAATATTGTACCAGACAAGTTTAAGCAAAGCTCTTTTAAACAGCATATGTTGTAAGCAAATTTTTGCTGCAATATTATAACTTTTTTTTAAATAAACTTTGTTATCTGAAAATGAATCCTGAACCTATTATCTTACAGTTGCAATTATACTGAATTCGAAGACCAACTTGCTTGTCATCAAGAATTCGTCTTTTGTTTTTACCCAGCACATTTCCATAGATAGTTTTAAACGGTAGTTCCTCTGAATAGAGCTAGCTCCACACTGGTAGCCACGAAGTCTGCCGGTAGTATCTGATATAGTATCTGTGTACATTAACTAATCTCAGGTGCTGATTAATAATCAGTGACATAACATCCCTAAGATACCTAGGTCAATGTCGAATGGGAAAGTAAACAAAATAGTGAAATGCAGTTAAAAATTTGCAAATAATAAATTACTTTGGTGATTTTTAGCCCCGGAGACGATACATACATACTTGAATCTTCAGGCGATATCAGTGTTTAAATGAAAAGTGAAAATAATGATCTTAGATGTGATATGATCCATGTAATACCAATACATTTATTTAAATTTTAATTTTAATTGAATATCAAATTAGAAAGAAAAAATAATGTTATAACACAGTGTAATATTTGTTTGATTCTAAGCTTGGACAAAAACCGTAGTCCGTAGACCTTGCTACGTTGGAGCGCGTAGCACAGTAACTAATGACCCGTAGCATACAAACTTATTTCGTGTCAGAAATATTGGTACAGACAACAAACACATAAAGGTTTTATTAATAAGGACGTAAGTCAAAAATATATTGTTAAAATGTAAATATGATGATAAAAGAAAGGCAGGGAAATATTCAATTGGTTTAGATCCGGGTTGAGTGCGTCATTCTGAGTCAGAGCCATTAGACTCGAGTCATGACGTCAGCAGAACTTGAGGATTGGCGAGGAAATACAATACATGACTTGTAAACAAGGGACTTACCTATAAGTAGGTAAGTCAATGAATAAATTAATAATAGCCTTCCAATCGTGAATTATTATTATGTACTTACCCGCTTAATTCCACTGGTGGGCAAATGCCTTAATAAAATAAACCCAGACGAAAAAAGCCTATTTCATTCATTTTAGCTTTCTGTTGATAGAAGAACAGAAAGCTGAAATGAATTAAATAGGTTCAGTAATTCTAACTTAGGGTCAGAGATAAACTCACAAATTTTACTTCTTTATAATATAATAATTATAGTTATGAAGTTACAATCGCAAAAAAAGACTTATATTAGCATTTGTTAAACAACTTAAAATCCTCTTAAAATTAATTCAAAAATTTTTTTTTTTATAAATAATATATTATTAAAAACGAGTGCAGTAATCCTTGAAACTGCGCGCACGCATATTTGTCGATAACGGCGGTCGATTGATCACACCTGTCACTGGCATATCGGTACAGGAGATTATAGATCTTAGTATTTTTATTATGATGTTTATCAGGACTTAACTTTGTTTAAATTGTGTACTGAACTAGTTAAAATGACATCAGCTAATGAAACTTTACGTTTATATTATTATTTTTTATGCGTGAGAGTGGAGGTAAGTTTTATTTAAAAGTCGTACTTCCTACGAGTATCTTACTATTATAAATGCGAAATGTTATGTTTTTAAAGTTATAAATACTGGAAAAAGGGACGTGGGTCTCCGAGCATTACGCGACTGGGAATCGAACCCAGGACCTTAGAAATTCGATTCCCAGTCGCGTAATGCTCGGAGACCCGCTTCCCTTTTTCCAGTATTTATAACTTTAAAATCAATAAATTAGCATTTTTAAATGCAAAACTAAAATTAAAATGTTATGTTTTTTTTATTATATAGGCTTTAAGCGTTGTGATCACCGCCGCCCATGACTACCCGCAACACTGTGAGTGTTGGGGGTGTGTTGCTGAGCCTTTGACAAAATTGGGCACCGGATACCACACTCACCGAACGAAACGCAGGAACATCGTCCCTACTTCACTATGGTTTTCTGTGCGACGGTGGTATTGCAGGCGGAGCCTACAGCTAGACTCTACCACTCTCAGTATATGAGAGTGGTAGACTACAGAACGGGTTTGGATGCAACTTGGTATACAGATAGACTAGACTAACTATTACCACGGTAAAATCCATCCATCCAGTAACCATTGAAACCGCAGAGCAGAAAACTGGTAAAAGATAAAACTACAATTTATACTCTTTACTTGAAAAAACAAAAATCTTTACAAATACGAACATTTTACTTACAAACCTTTGTATTATACTTTCAATCGATTTACCTTTCTTGTTTGTATAAATCTTCTTTCTCGTATGTGTGCGTTTAGAGTATCGTGTCTGTACACGCGGTGTGTGTCTGTGTGTGTGAGGTTAGACACACAAGTGATGTTATCAGCACTTGCTGTTATCAGTAACACATATATACGTGACTCACTTACCTATGGTTATAATATCAAGTTGTGAATAATGTTTGGAAATTGGTACTGAAAGTTAGGCCAGTTTATATGATAGATAGTTAAAATAGCTAGTTTATATGGACCTATCAAACCAAGTCCTGGAAAAAATAAATAAAACACGATGTTAAGAGTTTTAAAGCAAGTTATTATACTGCAATTTGTCGCTAATATATCCCCTTAGCACGAACTGTTTGGTAAATTAAAGGTAAAAATATACTTTTATCCATCTATATAAAACACAGTTTGAGCCTCCAATGTCGTTTATACGATTTTAACACCTATTTTACATACCTTTTTTAAAAAACGTAGACTTAGAGGTAAGAACCCATAGTCAGTTCAATAGCCTTAACATAATTTGCGTTTCAAACACAAGCTATGAATAAGGTGATTGCCTTTTTAGTCTGTTTGTTGTATCTGTCCCGGTGAGGACGGATACAGTTCCTTGCTGGTGACATCCGTGTTTTGTTTACATTTTGTCGTAGAAGACACGCTGACGTGGGGTGGGGAAAACCTTAATTTGCATTACGACTGGGTGCCAATAATTAGTGAATAAGCTAAGGATATTTGGGTTGGAATTCTTAGGTGAATTTAACCTAATTTGACTTTTAGGCCTAAATCAGTGAACGAATTTTAATTATTGAGAGAGAGAGAGAGAATTAATCTTGATGCAGGCTAGTTACTTTATGTTCATAACTAGAACCCATTCGTCACAAAATGCTTTCTAGCAGTTTTGCTTCTTATTGAAAAAGAAGGACTGATTATTAATTAAGATCATGAAATATGAATAGGATGATAAGTCACAAATATTTAATTTTAAATAATATTACTAAAAAGTCAAATCAAAACCGTCAATTTCAAAGTCAACTTCATCTGAAAACCGTAAACAAGCAATCTCTTAGTACAATGTATTT
This sequence comes from Emmelina monodactyla, assembly GCA_916618145.1. Taxonomy (NCBI): domain Eukaryota; kingdom Metazoa; phylum Arthropoda; class Insecta; order Lepidoptera; family Pterophoridae; genus Emmelina; species Emmelina monodactyla. Next base: position 2,766,636 of record OU745304.1, on the reverse strand, counting down.
ATATTACACATAGATAGAATATCAACTGTTAACTGTTTACCTGATAAATTAACGTTAGCTATTGATTTGGTGTAAGAATCTAAATAAGATAACTAATATCACCACGTGGTGATAATGAAGCATCTGTAGCGAGATACTACAGCCATGGGGGAAGGTGCAACGACCCCATACATATTAGATACATTATCAAAGTTTTCTTTAGATACGTTATGCAAATTGTTATCTCGTTTATCTTAACTAAGCGTTAATGTGGTTATCTTAGAGTTTTGATAATCGTATCTAGCAGATACAAAGCAGTTGTAGTCGGACTGTAGTCAGAAGTTGTGGCTTGACGATCGACTAGTTTTAAATGCGTGATTGCATCGTGATGTGTCGATAACGATCGGTGTAAGTAATTGATGGGTTTAGCCTCGATGTTATCGCGTTAGGTTGGATATTTTCCGTGAAAAGCTGTCATGGGCGGCCATTTTGTTTCGGTCCCCGCGCGCCGCCCCCCACGCACACATGCGCAGTTGCCTCGTGACGAGCTGCGTTTATAGGACAAGTACGTTGTATTGTCATTTAGTTTATTATTACTTTTATTGGAGTAGGTATATACGTTTATCGAGTGCTGTTTTCATCGGTTTAAGTTTTGATATTATTTCATGCTATGACTTTGTTGCTGTTGAAATATATAATGTTTTAGCTTTTTCGTTGCATAAATTGGACATATCGAAGTTAATGTTTCTCAGAATCCCAAAGTTTAAAAATAATTTATAAAATATCTTCTTACTTCTGCAACTTCCTGAATTGTTTTGATCAAAAACGAATCTTTTCACTATTTCAATGTTTATAATATTTTAACAACAACTTGTAATTACTTACTTCGTAGTTTTTGCCGTTAGTTGGGTCAGGACAAGCTATTTTCTAAGTAAAGATTTTCTCAAGTAGGTAATTTAAAAAGGGTTCGACTTATATGGAAGTGCTTAGTACTTTGTTAAACGTAGGTAATTTAGAGCAGAACTATAATGGCCTAACTAAATAAATAGCTAACATATTTAAAAAGTAACCCATGATTTTGAAGAGGTAATTTAAAAAGTAATCAATTATTCTTTCGAGTTACCGAATGAGATTGTATGTGGACATTCAATCAAGTAGCAAGTCAAGTTATGATAAAGAAAACGGTAGGTAGGCACTTTTTGGCGCTCTGGTTTATAACATTGATACATACATACAGGATTCGCACGTTAAGCCATTTTTAGCATAAGATTTTTGCTTACTTTTTTGCTATTAGAAAAAAACAAAATACCTATACAAAAAATAAAAAACAAAACTGATGATTGTGAACACAGCATTCAAATTCGATATGATATTTGGTAGAAGTTGGAAGATATAGGCTACTTGCATATAGCATACTTGCTATACATATAGCAACTTTGCTTACTGCTACATACCAAAAAAGAGCCATATTATGTATAACGGGTGTAAAAAGATCACTTTCGAAGCCTGAAACCATGTATTCTGGAGCCTCAATAGTAACTAAATTCAATAACAGTATACCCAGTAAACCCAATTTTAAAAAGTTATTAAGCATTAAAAAGTCATCATATTCAGCGCTTGAAATCATCGCTCACACATCAACTGTTGGTTCAGATGCGATTATTTACATTGCAAATTAAATTAAAACCCTATTTAATTTGAAATCATCGCAAAATCTGGTGGTATAAATGGAATTTTGTACAATTAGGTAAACATTTTTTTTTTACTGTTAGGTAATCATAGAAACATTTTTTTTTGCTCAAAACGTAACCAGTACATCTCCAGCAATGCCCAGTTTTTGTTTTCGGAACAGTTGTTTTACGAAAAGTAAACTTATGATTTCATGCAAATTATATAAAAATATTATAAATGGAAATTAAATAAAGATGACAATTTAAGGCAATTGTGTTTATTGATGTACTTAGAACAATATTTACATAAATCTAGTCATTTGGTAGCTCTTAACAATATTACTGTTTGACAAAACAGTTTACCATCTACCCCTCGCAATGAATCTTTCATCGAAAATTCATTAAAATATGTACTTCTTTATAAATATAGTTTATAAAATATAAAGATTCTTGGCAAAAAACATAATTCGAATAATCTAAATGAGCAAAAGCTTCAACATATCTAATTTAGTCTATGCCGTTTATAAACTTTTAAGGTTATTAAATATTTATTTATATTTGAAAAACACCAATAAAGTATAAAGATACGCAATCACAATTGAAAACATTTGACATAATTTGTGAAAAAATACCTACTAAATAATATGTATGAATATATGTAAATATACCGTTGATAAGTGTGCAGTCATTTCACATTAAAATCGTAACTATTAGATATATAAAATAATTAGCTATGTATTACGACATTTAATTTTGTTTATAATTCGGATTTACAAGAGAAGTCGTATAGCCTTAGAACTAAAAAATATATTTCGACTAATTATTTTTGGTACATTATACAAATAGGGTCATCAATAATGTATAGCCAATTTTGGTCAAAAATATCTACCCTTTTATTGGAATGTTTATTAGAAGTCATGGAGATTTAAATAAAAAATTGTACTTATAAAGACTAAATTCGATCAAATAAAGAGATAGCTCATTTTTTTATATTTATGTAATCTATTTATTTAAGAACTATATCTAACTTAACAATGAATGTTCATATATTTCAGATGTATCGGTGCAGTGCATAAAATTTCTATATTATTGAATCCACACCTAATTAAAGAAGTCTGTACAAATAATTTTGTGATTTTATATGTGTTGTTATTTTTGTGATAATTTTATTGTGATGTATTCATAGTGATTTCAAATTACAAATGTGCACAGGGTTTCAAGAATCAAATTATTTATTATAATTTACAAAGATCTATAAGATCATCAGATAGATGTCGCTCGAAATTTTCCAACAAGCGGATACAATAACACAATAAAAGTTTTTAATATTCAATATTTTACAGCCTCTTAGATATTATATTATTATGTATATTTAGTAAACTACCAACAGCTTATACTATCTATCGCTCAACGCGTTTAGGAATGCACCAATAGGAATTCTCGTGCGTCGAATAACTTTATAATTATTTGGTCAACTAGCCGCGACTGATATCTATATTAACGTTACTTAACTTAGTATGTACTAGTTGAGATTCTGTTACCACGGGACTACCGCCCTGACTGACCGAAACCTGGTTTGTTCTTTCGGTCTCAAGTTGGATAGGGGTCGAAATAAATTAGAATTTTGTTAGGGGTTTCATTATGTGACAGAACTACAACGATAATTTTCAGGCAAGTAACATTTTCTTATTGATAAAATAGATCAAAATTATGTAGACATAACCTTAGAATTTACAAATGGCAAAATGCACTTACTATTGGCATTTGAATAATGGAATCAACTCCATATAATATCTTTTTACACTACGACATCGCTGTAGTTTTGCCACATAAATCATACTGACAGGAGAAAATAGCAAAGAAAAATCAAAGAAATTGGCTAGTATAGTTCGAAGAGAGAGTCATGTCCCAAAAGGGTGTTACGTTTGTATAGGAGTAGTAGGGGCGGGAGTGTGTGAGGGGCGGGGGCGCGGGGGCGGGTCAGGGCGGCAGGTCGGGGGGCGCGGGGCGGTCGTCGTCGCGCCGGTAGTCGTACTGCGCGGGCGCCGGCGTGGGGGGGGTCTTCACGGGCAGGTGGTAGTACGGTCGCTGCAGCTGAGCCTCACCCATTCTGATGGACTCCGCTGGAAAGGGATTTAGAAGGTTAATCAAGGTGTAAGATTATGGTAACATGGAAAATATATAAATTTTCAACTGTTTTAATTTGTTTGTTAAAACTACTCAACTCAACTTCTACTTTAATTTTGTTTGTTAAAACACTCAACATTTTTGTGAAAACTACAACGCCACGGTCAAATATAGGTATAGAAAAATATTCCTTTGTGTTCAATTGATTGAGAATGGTCATCACAGCACGACATAGCCTTTAATTTGTATTACGGGTCTTACGTATTGTTTCAATCAAAATAAAATACTATATTTCGCCATTAACTTTCACACCATCACGTCAGTTGATATGGCATGCATAAGGGAGACAAATTTCGATCACAAATGTAACACGTTTACATCATGCCAAAAGATAGATCTTTGCGTTTGACTTTTCCATAGCAGATGTAAAACCTGGAAAGAAAACTATTTTAAACTTAAGCTAGAAGACTATTAACTCACCAATATGTTCAATCTTGACTCCTCCGCCGGAGCTGATGGTGTGTGAGGAGTGGCTGTTCTTCGTGACGCCGCGGTCTCCTTTCATGCTGTTTTTTGGTTTTCTCTTGCGGGTCTGAAACGGATTTAGTTCAAGATTTACAATGGGGACCTTATTTTAAATTGAAGAAGAATGAGTATTTGAAGATGTACACTACGGGGACCAATAATGCAATTACTGAGGTAATGTACTGGGTCAAACAATTGAATTGAACCTTGAGTATCATTTGACACCAAAGAAGACTTCCCTTTTTTACCCCTTAAATAGTTGATGGTTGAAGTTTTCAGCTTAAGGGAGCTGGGCACACCAGTACAACAGCGCTCTTGCATTCTCATATTATACATAAAAAGTCTTCAGGCGTTTTTGTAGGTTAGCCATTTGCCTCCTAGTGGGGCACCAAATTGCCTTACGGAACTTAAAGAGAGCATTTTCTTACCTGTATAGAATCTTTCTTCATCGCCAACGGTCGGTTGATGTTATGCAACTTATAGTAAAGTCCACAGGCGTTGCATACTGTCTCTCCCAGTTGATTTCTACGCCAAAGTGACGTGGTTGTGGTATGACAGTTCGTGCATGACATACCAGGCCGCTTGGCTCCTAACTGTATAACACATAGGACAAATGTTAGTTGAGTATCCTTGCAAAGATGCAAGCGGGGTGCTACCACAAATATATGTAACTTTCAAAGGAGAATATCCAGTAAAATTAGAACTATTATTATGTAAGGTTGTTTTGTAAGAAATTGAACATCGATTCGAAACCCAATTTACCTGAGTAATTAAGTATACCATTTTCCGTTGTATGATTATGTAATGGCTCACAAGGTTCTATGACTGCAGATATAGATGAAAATATTTTGATTTTTATTCTTTTTGCAAGCTCATTTGTCCAGCAGATTTCGATGTCCAATTTCTTTATTGCTCTACATTTTTAAAGATTTTACATTTCGAGCTTTCCATGCTTATAGGGGTTCCCAGAATCGTGGTAGCACCGGATAAGAAGCGTGCGGTGGTGTTAGTAAAGCGGAGGAAGCGGGCAGTTAGTGGGTGAGCGGCGCGCGCGTACCCCTTTCTTCTGTTTGTAGTCGGGCACGGAGGCGGGGAACGTGTGTGCCAGGGTCGGCAGCGGCGCGCCGCTATACAGGAGGCCCTTGTACACGTCCGCGCCCGGCGGCGTCTCGCCCGCAACTGCAACATACGTATCGATGAGCGCCGGGCGCGGACGGGGCGGGGCGGGGCGCGGGTCGGGGGGGGATGCGTACGTCGTGGTGCGCGGGCGGCGGCGGCGCGCGCGCACGTACCGGCCGCCGCGGCTGCTTCAGCGGGCGGTTCATCCCGTTCATCTTGTTGTAGAGGCCGCACGCGTTGCACAGGTAGTGGCCGGTGCCGTCGCGGCGCCACAGCGGCGTGTGCACGGCGCCGCAGTTCACGCACTCGCGCCCCTCCGTGAACACCTCGGTGAGCTCCACTGCGCATAACCCGCCCGTCATCGCCCCGTTTATGCCCGTCTCACGCCCGACACTCATACAACTCCAATACATCGTTGGTGTGGCTTTTATAAGAACGCGTGCTATTTGGAATCGCAACTCGCTATAGCCTTTTGGAGGTTTCGATATTTACCCGTATTTCAAAATGTAGCGTCGTCGTTGCCACTCACGGTATGAATCGCAGTACTTTTTTAGGGACTGATAAACTATTAAAATTTTTTTGAAGGTACTATCAGTTTTGTAATCCAACAGTTTTGCTAGAATGTTAAGATTTATTTTGTATCAAGATCGTATCTTTGATTTAAGAGACATCAAGGTACCATCACAGAGCTTATACAAAAGGTATTTCTAATATGGTTGTCACTACAACTAAAATTTCTCATTTCTTTGCCAAATTAAATTTCTAAGTATCTACAGACAGTCAATTTTTAAAAATTAACAAATAACCAATCTCTTCATTTACCCAACAATTAATCGCGAAATCAGCCTACTCCACACTATCTCTCAAACGTGAGTTCGTTCGCAAATCAGCACGTATCCACTCCTCATATTCTCATTTTCTCACACACTCACATCATTCACTTCAAGGAAGTGAAACGTAATAACTTGGTACAATGGCACACGTTAAACCAAGGTCAGGGACCGACTGTTTCCGTAGCTTGGACCCGCTCTTGAGTTGTGTTTCATTGATCGAAACACCACAATAGTTATAACAGGAACAATACTAATAAAGAAATGGATCATGTTTTAGTTCGGAGAATGTGATGACAGTTTTGCTGGGCTATGTTTTAGTAGGTGTGTACGGTCAGCTAAAAACTATTTGCTAACTGGTATAAAATTACAATAATTTATAATAATATAGAGTAAAGTAAAAAAGAAACAGTAGGTGTTGAAGAGATGACTAAATTAAATTTAATGGATGGTAGTTTTTTTAGTTTACCATACAAAATTATTGTAATATTTTGAATAATAAGTAAATGCAAAAAATTAAAATGTATTGATTTAACGATAACGTTAATTGATTCTTTATTGATTAAAATTTTATTTTTAATAATGTTTAATACTTAGATAAATAATTTTATTCGTAAACTGTGTGTATTAATTTGGATTGAGGAAGTGTTTTACACTGTCTTTGACACAGTTTCAATCCTAAAACATTATTGTTTTGAATATAAAGCACGTGCTCGCACCTTGACCTTACCCAAAGCGATCCATTTCAACTCGGAAAATACACACAACCACTTACAATTATTATGAAAGTTATTAATATTTGCCTTAGATATTTGCTTGTGAAAATTGTATTAAACTTCTTAAAGTCACCGGTACAACTTTCGAAGCCTTATATCACAATCTAAGGAATAATATAACAGAGTCGTTTATCTCTGTTACTCGCTTAAGATATTATTCAATCAAATTCTATATATAAAATAAGTTCCTTAGAAATCACATGAACACATAGTCAATGTCCAAAATATCTTCTTTTCATTACCCCATTTCCATCAGCATCTCAATATTCAACCAAGATTAATTTCGTCTCATTTTTTAAGCGGTCGTGTGTACCGACAATTCGTCACATATTATTTGCGCAGTGTCAGCAATACCAAGCTGAATGACTGCGACCTTGAAGCGTCATACGACACATCGTATCATATGGACGGATGAATAGACTTTCTTTGTCATTTTGAAATGTTAGTCATTTGTTTTACTCATGCATGTAAACTGAGGCCTATCGGGTAAAGAATTACATGTTGGTAGAATTAATGCAAAGTTCAACTTTGTTGGCACTGTAATGCTTTAATTTTACAGGTAACAGTTTTTTAAATTGTGGTTAGTATTGCAAACTGTGAAACCCAAACGGAACTTCTAAAGTCTTTGGAGACCACACTACTATTAAACATACATGGATTTCTATAGAGTCCTAACATTACGATGTTTGTAACTAACCATCCACCATCAAGTGAAATAGCTGCTGGTCAGTGTACTTCACTGTCGAAATCATAAACTAAATAAATTACAATTACTTAGTTAAAATTATAACAAAAAATATCGGATTTGGTAGTGAAAGAAGAGCATAACATCTCACCATTTAATTATTCATTCGTAAACGGTAGTTTCTGAATTATTGTTGTTACTAGGATTCTATTTTAAAAGAACGCAATATTTACAAAATAATTCTAATAGGTTCATTACCTATTATTTACAAACTAAAACCACAAGTTTATTAGCTCATCCTATATTTCGACGTACATTTAATTACAATAACTCTATTTTTAGACTTTCCTGTCCACAACCGATCATATTTACTTTAACTAAATTATGTCAAAAATGCTAAATACTTCGAAACTAACCAAAAACAATGCCACTGCAGTATAAAAAAATCTTTTGAGCTAATCTAGTCTGACTCACTCTTACTCACCTTTAACTAATCTTTGACTAAAATTTGTGACGTCATTCGGAAAAAAAACAAAAAAAGGGAAGTAAGTACGGCACGTGCTCAAGCGATATCGTTTTCGGAATGCAATTTTGAAAGCTTAGACCTCAGTGAGTTTTTATGCCAGTTCAAACACCGGATGAGGCACTAAACACACATTAGACTGTTTGAGGACCACCATTTGTGGATGTGACTTGTACCTCATTCGTATATACGAACTTTTTTATCGTGTGTTGAACTTGTGAATTTAAAACTAGATCGTTTTATGGACGTTCGGGATCTTGTAGCGTAGTTTGGTATACTTATAAGTATAGTACTAGTACTTAGATAGATTTCTGACTGCTTGTAAGAACTTCTAAAACTGTATGCACAATAGTTAATTATTACTATTGTGCATCATAACAATTTAAAATGTTGTAAATTTTATATAATTAAAGTCGACTTTTATTTAAAATGTATGTACTCAATTATGATAATTTTGATTAGTTAGGTATTCCTGTTTTTATTTTTATATTTTATCATTGTTAATTAGATTTGTTTTTCTTTTAACATAACATAACAATAAACTTCATATTCTTTGTTAAGAATAAATGAAATGGAAGTTAAACCGTAGGTGCAGTGAGTCAGAAGCCACTAGTTGCAGTTTCTAATGTACCTACTTTTATTTAACTGCATTACACAGTAGCTCTATATATAAACATATTAGTAGGTATGTAACAATAAAACTTTATAAATAATCACAATGTTATACTAGGTAGGTATTCACAGCTCTATTTAATAGGGATGTCAATTATAACTTTAAAAAAAAAGTTTATATTTCTTTTTTTTTGTATAGCAGCTAACGGAAAAAAACGCTGGTTACAATTACAGCTAAACAGTAAATATTGCGGTTTAGCACGTTTATAGCCGACACTTCACTTTTTGTGTCGCACATTCAAAGAAAAGCAATTAATTATTTAATGGCCCATTAAAGAAACAATCGTCATAGCTGCGGACAGACGAAGGTTCGAGTGCTGGCTGAAAACTAAAAAAAAAACAAAAAAAAACAAGTGCTGGCTGAATACAGAAAAAAACTTGAAAATGAGTTGTAAATCCTATCAGCCCTCGCGTTATCTCTGTCTGAGGCATCACTACAAGCGGGTATGTGTGAAGTGTGGACAAGCTCGGGCTATCGCACGACCCCACACACACACTCACACTATATACACACACCCACACACACACACACCACGCTATCGCATCGTCGCTTATTTATTGCCCTCCATGTCGTTACCCACTAATAGTTATTATTATTTAACTAGTGGCTAAAATCGGGAGCAAACAAGAATTCGTTTGATGATTTTACGGGGCTTGACGTATGTTTCCAATGCGTAGGTATGTTGTGTAGTTTTGTAATAAGTGTTACAGTTATAAAGAGTATTGTGCAGTTTTATGGGCTATTGTTTGAGAAATGCGCGCTTTTGCCCCTGGGAGAGCGGCCGGCAAGAAAGCTAGCGAGTTGCGAGTTCAATCCTGGCTCTCATCTAGGTAGACCAACGAGGTATTGGACGTATCAACTTAACATAAACACAAAGAATAATACGGTATTGTTTGGTGAAATTAAACAATTGAGCAGCGGAAGTAAATCGAAACAAATGCTTAACGATAATGACTTGTTTATCTTTTTAATTTAGATAACATTGTAGGGACTGCTGGGAGAGGCTTGACTTGTCCCTGATGACGAATATACAGATAAAGCATATATAGAGTTAAATAACAAGGGAATGTGCGGTAGGTCATATCGTATCGGAATTTATCTATGTAACAGGTTGACTATCGAATCTTGCACGTTATAACGATAATGTCCTTACTTTTGATAAGCTCTAACCCTTGCTAACCGTTAGTTTCTGATTTATTTGAAGACCTACTTTCATTTCTGCATAACAACAATATTTATCTTATGTTTCAACTAAGCCTTCCCTAAATATTACAGTATTATAGATATTTAAGTTCAGACTTACTATGTAAGTCCGTCAAAATAAATAGGTAAGTCATTTTCTTCTTGCGTCAAAATTTCGCAGATATTTCATTCCCATCTCACATGGTACCACAGAAAGGCTTTTGTATTTTTATATATTTAAATCGTTGCTAAAAAGAATTTATTATAAAGGTCCGGTTACTCACGGGCTGATAAAGAAGCGGCGGCGGACAGCTGAGGCCGTCGCTCTACGCTCCACGCTGGAGTGTCCTGAAAAACATGAATACTGTGTTCATATTATGCCACTTATTAAAAAAAAAAAACGAAGTATAAAAGAAAGTTGCCCTTCGTGTTTGTTTGTGTTTTTGCCATGGAATTCCTGCTAAACTATGATTTTAGAGCGGGTTTCACCATCTTTCAGGTGTTTTTCGAATAGTTTTATAAGTAAAAAACAGTCAGAGTTAACCAAAATTCATTTCGTGAACAAGTCGGCCAAAATTATACTTACTATTGCGTGGATGGATCACGAATGTTCGTTACTGTTTCGGTTTTAAAATGAAAATCTTTGCGCAGATAGATTACCTATATCCAAGAGTAACATACGAGCTAATTAAAATTGAACTAAATTGTTAGATTGATGTTTAATTAATGGTCAATAAATATTTACTAAAATAGATAGCGTGTTATTAAGATCTAGCTGACAATATAAAACTAATATAACGCATACGAAGCTGTTGATGAAAAGCTAGTTGGAGATAGTTTATGGTCTGGCTTAATAAGAAAAGACTGGCTTCCGAGGGCATTGCCAGAGGCGACCAAAAGGTAGGAAGTGGTAGACCAAGCAGAGAATGGGCAACAAGCCTCTTACTCTTGTGATTGCCTGCACTTCTACCAAGTGAATCATAGAGGAGGATCGCGACGGTACACTTTTAGCCTATCAGTTTCACCGTGCTAGGAAAATTACGTTAAAAATTAGGTTTCGAAAACTTAACAAAGTTTTCTTTAAGCCTAATTCTGTACTTTGCTTATAACTTACGTATCTGTTTGTGATATTGTATCATTGAACTGTGTTAAATTTAATTGTTTTTGTTTGGGAAGTAGCACTGTTTTAGACTCTGATTTATTGATTAAAATAGAATTTCGTCAACTTTTTAACGTTTACCTGGTGATAGTGATGTGCTGTTGGTGGTTGAAACCGTCGATTGAAACTCGTGAAGCCGCTGAACGCGGGTAAAGTGCCGCCCCCCGCGTCCGTGGGTTCCGCCCCCGCCCCCGACTCGGCGGTGCTGTAGTCCTCGCCTACACTGCCAGTCTCGTAGGTTGGTGAGGCACCTGCAAGGATTATTTATTGTGTGATTCAAGAATATTAACACTAAATGGCTAAGAATAAAAGTCAATTTATTAAAATAAAATTAAATGGTATATGTATAAATGTGGACAGCCGCGTATTCCCTTTAAAGAAACTTGGTTAGAGGTCGAAAGACGTTCCAGAGAATATTTGATAGATTTATGACAGGAAAGCAGTGACTACCAAAATGAACCAAATTATCGAATTTACACATTTAGTTAAGATAACAATAGAATAGCTTTAAATGCCTTTAATATCTTTATACTAAAAGAGTCTGCAAGCGTTAATTACAATCACAATTTCTATCAATAGACCAAAATGCCTTAATATGTCTTTTGATTTATAGTTTACGTAACTAAAATACTAGTGTCAAAAGACTTCTTTTTAATTATTTACAAGGTTTTTACCAATAACAGTCCCCGACACCATTTAGCCTTGTTATGTCTAAAACACAAACACTTCTGCGTATTGCCAGAGCCACCAAACGTAACTAAATCCCGCTGGATTTGAATTTGGAATTCGTCCGTTGCGCGCGTCTGGTAGGCGCATACGCACCAGTTCTCACATTCAGCGAGCACATGGCTGTCGGCGTCGGGTGACCGCGCAGTGTTGTGTCACAGGACACCGGGCGAACCGTTGGATGGTGTCGCGTCATCGATTTGATACACACTCGCACACAAGCCAAAACAGAAACTTATGTGTGTATATTGTGATTGTAGAATTCAATCTTTTAAGCCAAAAAAGTACTTTCACAAATAGTTTAAAAATGTCAGATACTAAGAAAATTTTAAAGTAAAAAGTTACGTTATTTTGTAATTTTCTACTGCGGCCAGGTGAAAAAATTGAGTAACTATTAACATAGACTTATTAGTAACTTGAGCTTAGTTTTAATGGATTTAACTTTAATAGAATTAAGTGTTTGTATTAAAGTTTTATCAGTTAAAAAAGAATATATAATAGATAGTTATTGGACACTCCATATGTCTAGACGTGACCGATGGAGTGACACGTCATTGATAAGCAAAAATTGCTTACAATACATGGCGTGGTTATTATTAAAAATATGGGTGGGTATAGAGGTAGTCATTAATGAATGTACCTAATGATATATCCGAAGAACTGTTGTCATTTATTAAAAATTATAAATCGTACCCGATAAAGTATTTTAATAATGTTTTTTTTTATTTAGGTTTTAAATAAATGATCCGTAAGTATCGTAAATCTTAGAAGTTTCGTTAAGTAGCATATACAAATAAACGAAAACTCAAATATATCAAATTAACAAGTTTAAGTACTTATTGGTAACTATTTAATCCTATATTTATAACTATTTTTATTAGTTTCTCTACCAGGTTTGTGATCAACATCTTATACCTGTAGAATATAATAAAGTCACTCACCTGAAGTAATAGTGTGCCACATGTGAGGGTCCTGTCCTGGAGGGAAGTATGTGCCGCCCCCCGCTGCACCGTATACGAGGAAGTGGCCATTGCCGCCCCCAACTGCGCCCCCGCCACTGCAACAAGGAAAATAATTTACCTTTATTAAGTAGCTCCTAAAAATATTTAGAATAATCACAATTCCAACCCACAGCATCAGCTATATGACATACAGGCTATAAGAATAAATAATAATAATAATATTAATATTAGCTTTCTACCCTGAGGGTTTCTCGCAGTTGAGTTTTCCCGCGGTGAAAAGTACCATTCATTTTATTGTAATACTAGCGACCGGCCCACGCTTCGGAATGGTGTAATTTTGGCCGACTTGCTCACAAAACATTGAATTTTGGCTAACTCAAAAATACTTTTTCTGATTGTTCATTATTTATAAATTTTAATGAACAAATTCCCTAAAAGATGGCGAAAACCACATTAAAATCTGTTACGTAGTTTAAAAGGAGATAGCGGCCAAAAATACAAACAGAAACAATTAGCGACTTGGATTTATACTATGTAATGATAATGATGTATGCTATGTCACTTTAAAGTTTAATCTGAATCAGTTTTGTAGTTGTTGCGCGTAAGAGGAACAAACAGAAATACACACCTATCCTTACAAACTTGATATTTTAAATGCCCAAGTTTATGAAAACATGTGTATGTGTGTTTCTTAAACTAGTGAAAAGATTTGGATGAAATACGGTATACTTAGATAAACTGAAAGTTGGAATAATAGATGTAGTACTTTTTACCGCGTGAAGCTACCACATATCCACGGGAAAAGCTATTAAACTGCGTGTGAATTCACAATCAAACTAAGAGTTAATCTGAGATGATCCAAGATTAGTTTATTCTTAAGTTAGTCAGATTTTCGAGACCATTAGTTACATAATCTATTTACGTTATAGTAAAATTTTGAAAAACGTCAAATTAATAACAAAATACTTAATTTTTTATATAGTTAAATATTAAGGTAACAATTCTGTCTCAACGATTTCCCAACTGACAAAAACGCCACCCTGCTTGACATTTCGACTATTTGACAGAAAAGGGCGACCATAATATCTACAAACAAGTTTTTTTTTCTCTTGCGCATCAAAAAAGTGTAAACAAAATTTCGGGCATAATTTTCTGTTTACTCAGTGAATAAGGACTCAACTGCTAAATATGGAGGTAATATATCAACAGAATTAAACCTGTGGGTGTTTGTTTTTGAATTTAACTAGCTCATTTTGTTTGTTTACTGTTGCATTGTTTATTATCACGAGAGGGGGCGTTCGTATGGATACACTATTAGTTTTTAATGCGACTGTAGAATTGAATACGTTTCAATGTAACTGAAACTACGTATAATAATATTTTATTTATTTAATATTAATGTATAGTGTAAAGCAAAGTCGCTATTTGTGTATATTTGTAATCTACAAACTATGTAAAGTATACTTTGGACTTTGCGACCCACGGTTTCTACTAAATGGAATCTAAGCCTATGTTATGTGTTCAAATTTAACAGGAGCAAATCTTGAGTTATCTTAAGCATTGCTAAAATATCAAATAGTTAGAAATAAGTAACATTAATTGTTATTTCATAATACGTAGGTATCTCAACGTACCAACACTGTTGGTAATCATTGAGTTCTGTCAATGTTTATTCTTAAAGCATATAATAGGTAATTATGATCATTCGAAGGAAAATTATTCTTATTATAAATAGATACGGCATATATTTATTTGGCAATTCATTGTACCTATAATTTTCTTCAGAATAATAAATTCTACTTTGGTTTTGTTTAATTATGTAAGCTGCATAGCTTTTGATAAGGTGTCAAAGGTCGTCTGTAGAAACATAATATTAAACTAAAATTGACGTTGACAAATATGTTTTTTAAAGATAAATGACTAGAAGTTTCATTTTAAAACTAAATACAACTGTAAACGTAAACGTATTTTAGTTTAATTGTGTTAAATATATAAATGGCGGAACGAAAAATTTGCATAAAATGTTCGCCCCCTTTTCAATACTGTTTATATTTTTCTGTGTTTAAACTTCATAGGTGATTTTTTAAAGAGTTTTCAGCCAAAAATAACAGCCTCTATACTGCAATAGGTAGAAGGACTGTGCCGAAAACCACATTCTTAAAAAAAAAAAACACACAAACAAAGTTGCGGCTACCCCTGGAACAAAAACAACGCCTGGAAATAAGGTCTCAAGTCTTCATATGGTTAACCGCATAAAAAACTTAAATAACTAACTGTACTGTTTTCCTTTACTGCAGAAACATAGGTATACATAAGTCTCACTCTGTACACATGTATTTGTGACATGTATGTACACGCCTGTGAGTGTGTGTGTCCATGCGCACAAGTTTCGGCCTCGCAGTACAGTAAACCAACATGGCTATTGTATTTTAACACATAAAATTGTGTAACCTGTATACGAATTGAGTTTGTTTTCATTTTCTTAATGAAAACTGCTAGAAAGTAGGTAAGCGTCGCGTTTTTTTGTGCGGCAGAAGTTTTCAAGTAATTTTCGTGTTTCGTGTCAAAGTTAAGTGACATTCTTTTGTTTAATGAGTTGTTAAGTAGATGTCTGTTTGTGTAAACAACTACTGGTTACTGTGTGAGTGGATGTGTAGGCGTTTCTAGTTAAAAGTCGGTTATTATAGCAGTTTCATTTATGGTTTTATAAAATGTGGATATTACAAATATAACTTTTGTGAACATAATGTAAACTTAATGTTAAGACATCATGTTATTAATTACTCATGAATTAAATATATATTTTTTACCTTTTAATCTAATACCTAAGTCTGTTAGGTATTTTGCATGTAATTATTGCAATCAACTCAATTCCTCATCGTCGTAAAGATAAGTCTATATCGCCATGGCATCAAAAAATCTTTCATATCTTAAATTTGATTAGTCAACGTCTGTTTGATTAGGTTAATCACAAAATCATGCTGTAAATAATTTCCATTTACATATCATAAAACCTATTTGGTTTAAGTTTCGTCGAGTCGAAAGGTTAAAGGATATTAGGGCAAGTACAACATGTTGGCAAATCAGTGTGTGCTCCCTTAGGAACGGTATTGTTCGGTAGTGCGGGCGAGTAATGCGCGCGCAACTGTGCCACGCTAATGGCTCGGAACGTTGCCTCGGAAGTCGCTTATCGCTCCCCCCCGCCCGCCGCCGGCCTCACCCCCGCGGACCTCCAACCGACGCTACCACAATACTCCTACATAATGCCCTTCTTTTAGACAATATAAAACTTCACATTTTTGTCGTGTGACTGTCGAGTTCGAATTTTGAAACGGTGCTAAAAAATGCAGTTTTTGAAGTGCCGCAAAAAACTGCGCCTGCGACGCCGAGGCGCCGGGTGAGTGTCGCAGGAGTGATCAATCTGTCAGCAATGCTCTTGAATACTGATTTATGGGAATTAGAAAGGTTATGCTTCATAGAGAACAGGTATTTTACTGTAAGTGTTATAAGCATTTGCTAAAAAGCATTTGCTACTTGACAAAATATATCATTTGAGTAAGATCAAGTTTGATTTTGGAACTTACAATTAAGGTTTAAATCTGTTCCTGTCCACTCTACGTGACCACTTTCATAACAGACAGAAACGAAAACTATATTGTAACTTATATGGGATAGAAATGCATTTATGCAAGGTAAAAGTCGGTGTCTTTACAGAAACAATGTCAAAAAGTAAACATAATAATAACAGTGGTGTTGTTTAAGCTCCACTTAAAATAAAAATGTCCATGTTTGTGTTTTTTGTCAGACAGGACTAATAGGACATTACTAATTATTATTGTGCGGACGTAAGCAACACGTGTGCTAAATTAAACACTACACGTGCGTTCTAGAGATCCGTAGAGTCAAATTATTTCACTTTTTCGTTTTCAATTTGTTGCAAACAAAACTCAAGTTAATTTGTACACTGCAACACTAAAAAAATACCTTAGTAAACCCTTCTACGACTAATTTTGGTCTAGCGAGCTCTTAATATACTCTATGGCTAAACTTTTAAATTTTAAACGCCTATGAGATTCGAAAGAACTTAAAATAATCCTAAAGTATTATGTCTAAATAATAGTGAACATAACAATAATATGACTACAGAACCCCGTATCATGACGTCTCAGGACCATCAAAGACCCGTATACCCGGCGCGTGCGCGCCTCGGCGCCGCGGACCATACATCCTCTAACACGGGTCAACATTACCCATGTTTGCTAAGGACGAGGGCCCTTCAAACGTGTCAAATGGCGGGTTAGACCCTCGGACAAACAACCAGAGTCAACACACTAGCGCCCTTAAAGCCTCCATCTGTGGACACAGCCAACAATAGTTTAATTTGAGATACAAATTGTTTTAAAGTATTTTTTTTCCAAGTTGACACTGAACCGACGAGCCGTGTTTGGTTAGGTCGCAAATAACAAAGTCACTGATTTGAAATGACATAGTTTGTAAACGACTTCAGAAAATTTCTTAATTAGCTGATTTCGTCTTTGTAAACAATCTTATCTTTACCTTACAAAGATCATGGTTAATTATACCCACAACATATTTTAATATTTTATTCATTTTTACTACTATAACCGTCTATATACCTATCTACACCTTATAACCACAGGCTACATAACCATCTTTCCCCCGCACAATAGACAGTTCAATAAAAGCCGCGTTTGATTCCGTCGTGATTGGCGGACAGCGGCGCTGCGCAGGGGCCGTGTTGGAGGGGCGGAGTCTGCGGCGTGGGGAGAATTGTGTGATGGGTCCGTGAATAGACGGTATAGTATCATAGTATAGAAGTAGCATGGGATTATCTGGCACTGCTTGTATGATAATGCAAAGGTTTTGAAAGCAGTGTAAAATTATTGGTTGAATTGTTAATATATTTCTTTAAACGAAATTATTTATACTAATAAAACAACAGCTTCTGACTGACTGATTGATTCATCATAACGTATACTATTAAAGTTAGGGTCACGAAATTTAGTACGTGTTTCTTCTATGATGTAAGTAACTAAAATACAAAGACGGAAAGCTCATCCTACTTAGTATTATAAATGTGAAAGTTTGTGAGTATCTATGGATGTTTACTCTTTCACGTAAAAGCTACTGTATGGATTTGGATAAAACTTTGCAGGTTATACATCAGATTAATACATAGAGTACTTTTTACTGAGGGAAAACATCGCATTCCCACGGGAATCCTACTAATTTTATGTATGGATGTTTGCTACTCTTTCACGTAAAAACTACTGGACGGATTTTGATGTAACTTTTCAGTAATATAGTTTATACATCAGAATAAAATATACGGTACCTTTTACCGCATGAACATCTCATTCCCACGGGAAACCGACTTCCACGCGAACGGAATCCCAGGCGGCCACTAGTATTTATATATTTATGAAGAGTGAAATCTAAAACAACGTTTAATGATGGTATTATTTATAAGAACATCAAAAAGTTAAAAAGAATCGAAGTGTCTCCAATAACATAATATTTTCTTCTGATTGCCACGCATCGCCGCCCGCGCACGGCGTCGCTACGTGAAAATATTCTTACAAGACGTGATTGTAACATGCACACAATATTGAGAAATAATAATTTCCATTTATTGTTGGGACATTTGTATTGTGAAATTATTGAGATAATTGTGACTAATTGTTGCGTGAAATGTGTTTTGTAGTTAATTTAGCGTAGGTATTGGTGTTAAATAAAGGTAAAATTGGTAGGTACTATTTAATGTAGGGTTAAAAAACTCAGTTTTTTTGGAACATGAAATCATAATGAAAGTAAGCCTCATCAGATCAATGATTTTATAGTTTTCTCATTATCTATAGAAGTTTCTTCGAAATAAAAAAAATGAATAAAACTGAACTATTTATAATTTGCGCATTTGACAATGAAAATTAAACTTTCAGGAGTGGCCAAACTATAGCGGGAAAACGTTCGTCGTGTCAGCTAGTCAATGTCAAATACAAAAAGGGCATTTTGTACAATGTTTAAATTTTAAGATAACATTAAAATAACTTCTACTGGACTTGCCTATTCATCCATTTTGCAACAAAATATGCAACTTGTCACAAAACCAAAATTATCCAAACAAAATGTAACTTTTGTCGATTTTTTAAACAATAGCTTAGTCTATACCTGTTCTATATATTTGAGCTTTCAAACAAGGATATCCTTCAAGTTCAAACAATGTTTTAAACAAACGTTCTTTTTAACGGTTCGCAATGTCAACAACGTTTTATAGAATATACAAATAATATAAAAGGTTCATCCATTTTGTACCCTTTATTTGTATATGGTTAGGTCTGGGAGTGAAATTAAATTTGGAAACAAATAAACTAGTTACAGTTAAGAAAAAATAATCAATTCGAAAGTGCTAAAAAAACTAGAAGAAGAATAATAAAATTAAAAAAAAACTTTCTTATTTCTCTCCTAGATCCAGCCAGGAACCAACCGACCAAACAAAAGTCATATTTTAAAAAAAGAACACTTACTAACCGACGGCAAACCGAATGCGAACGTAACTCGACTCGACTCATTCAGACTCGCTATCACCCCAGACACGCTCCTGCTAATCTTATCGTAACTATAAACTTAATTTTAGCTTTCATTAAGGCCTACTGCACTATCTATTACGCAATCACTCCCCGCTATCGGCATTAGATATTTCACGTCCTTGAGTGTAAATAAATAGTGAATGAAAGATATCGCAGGAGATTTCACGCGATACCCCGCAGTTAGATTAAAATGTAAACAACACGTGAATTAGATTACCTGTAATCGGAGGAATGCTGGGGTACGGTCGGCAATGTACGAGAACGATTGTAGGGAACGTGGAAGTACGGTGGGCATTTAAGAACAAGAAAAAATTGAATACCTATGTGGCGCAAACGCTTTTAAATCATCAATAAACAGGCGTAAATATTTGGAGAACAAAATTAAGTAAAAAGCGACTTAAAGAAACGAAACGAATATCCCTTTAGAAACCACGTCAGAGGCCTACAGGCAGTTCTTAGTATTCTGACACCAGACTTTAGAGAATTTACATCAGAAATATTATTCGTCATTCAATGAAAGTATTTATTTTAAATGCAAAAGGGATATGTGAACAGTCTATTACGCACTGCTTCATTCATAGTTGTTTCAGCTAAGCCTGAATAAAACTATATTTTTAGCCTAATTTAGGAAAACAAAATATCTCAAAAAATAAAATGAAAAAAAAAATTCATTACTTTCCTAAAACACATTGCTTTTTAATTTGATCAAGACAAAAAATATACCATTACCATTTTCATAAGTAGGTTCTCACTGTAAATAACTGGCGCTCAAGAAATTAACCTTACTTATTTGTTTCACCTATACCTGTATTGTGGGTCGCAATTTAATACTAGACTTGTTTTCACCTTAGAATATATAGCGGCAAGTAGGTGAATAAAATGACATAAATATCATACCGACATTAACTGTTACATTATGATATCACAGGAACGCAAACCAATGTTGTTAACCACAAAGAAAACATATAAAAGATACATTTATTAATTGAAAGCGCGATAAAAAGCATTTTGTTTAAGTTATTATAAAAGTCATAATTATTCCTAAGCTATTGAGAAATAAATTGTCAAAATGCAAGATAATCCACGTAATATTGTTGAATCTTATTCAATGGTGGATTAAAACCAAAACCTTTAATACAATTAAAGGTATTGTTATAATTTATAGCTTGAAATTAATCGTAGTATTAACGTTCTCACCTACAATAAAGTGCTTCATGCAACAGTGCATTTATTGTAATGAGATATGTGTTAGCAAAACTAAGAGTAGCAAGAGTGGTCCATTCAAAGAAAAGCGTAACCTAATACTAGATATTAATGCAATAGAAAATAACTAAACGCCTACATGAAATAGCATGTGAATTATGAACATTATTCTAATTGATTTAAACATTTATTTAGCCAGAACAACATAATTATATTCCTTGCTAACAATCATTTTGTAAGTGCACATTTTCTTAACTGGAGTTTTAAGTTAAAACAAAGTTCATTTAGATTATTTACAGAAAAAAGTATGAAGAACTTTAGGTAAAAAGAAGCGAACGGGGTCTGTATCCAACTAAAGTTTCTTATTAAAAATACGTGGAAGCTGTGTTAACTAGTTTAGTCCGTAGTTAGTTTAGTTAGAGGAAAACATACAAACAGAAATAAACGACAACTTTGCTTTATACTATGTAATGATGATGATAAAACCGTTTACTTCTTCTTAATTAAGTAACTTACCAAATTTGATGAGATTTTAATAAATATTATACGTGTCCCCAAAAAAAGATTGCAAAGAATAGTTTTTAATCAGTAAAATTTAAATTTTCAAAATGATTAGCTCGACCACTTCCCAGGTTTCAAATTTTGAAAGTTATTACTTTGAGAGTTATTTTAAACTTAGTCATAATCCGATATTTGCAGCCTTCTAAATACTTAACTGTTAACTAGAAGTGTGTGCTACTCAGGAGCGTCCGGTAAGCCAAGCCTACGTCACCGAGGCCAACAAATATCACCATAATTGGTTTAAAATTACAAAACCGACTACGAAAATTACATCTCTGAACCAGTCATTAAAACTTTTCTTTAACTTAATACTAAGTTACAGAAAAAAACAAAATATAGTGCTGGGAGAATTCCCTGAAAGTTAGTTCTTTTGTTAAGTTACGTAAGTAGTTAACACGTGCCGATTGACAAATGTTTTAGGTTCGCGTTACCGTCAAATAGCATTTGTGTCGATCATTCAACTCTTTCTTTATGCAGGATAAGATTAAAAAACCATTAATGTAATCGTCTTTTCTATTTGCAGAACCACAGCCCGCTAGGACCGAAACTAGTTTTATTTTATTCAACATTAGAATACGTTTCATGTTTGTTAGGTACGTTTAGGAAAGAGTTTTAAGAGGCGGGGCCTTACATAGTCAAGTAAGTAGTTAATTATTGAAACTTCGGTCAGGAAGTACAGCTGTTCCATTTATTGGTATGTCTTCCTGTTTATTTTTTATATAGGTGTTAGTTGGTAATATTAAGTGTCTTCTGACATAAAAAAAATATTGAATGAAATTGAAAAACTTTTTACTTTAAGGGCTGGTTTATCATTAGTCAGATAAAGGCCATCTGACAGATAATCAGTATGCTTTCGTTGCACGTCGAATATAAATGTAAGAAGTGACAATGAAAACATACCTCTTTTCAGTCAGATACCATTTATCTGACGATTGAAAAATCTGCTCCAAAACTAGCAAGTATTATGACACGCATAATTTTCAACTTAATTGCACTTATTATAAAACAAAATTTAATTTAAACCAAGTCAAAATAAAATTTTCTAATCGTTCCTCTTCGGTTTTGTTAGTATATAAAGTTTAAATACGATATTAGTTTGTTTTATATTTTTTCTTGTCAGTTCAATATTTTCTCAGTAACTATTTAGTTTATTAAAGTGTACATGAACATTATTGGCTCGTGTCAAACTCTACATTGCTACCACTTTTTAACCGACTAGTTAAAACATACGTACTAGTACGTGCTCCCGTGCAACAAGTTACAAGCTCACATCACGTAATAAGCTAATTCATAAATAAATTAAAAAATAATTTTAGACTTAAAACAAATTTGTTTTTTTTGGAGCTACGAAACTTACAATGCTACGATGAAGATAAGACATCAACGCGATATACCATCCTTATCGAAAATCATGATTTTAATAAAAACTGTTATGTGGCTTACTACCATAAAATATAGTGTAATACGTAAGCAACGCTTGTTTTTACGTTGCCATACGGCTGTTACCTACATAGTGTTTTCATATAGGTATTGAGAACTACTTACTTGTCGAGGTGCTCAGTGTGGTAGGTTGGAGGGGGGGGCGCGTACTCGTAGTGCAGTCTCCGGGGCGGGGGGGAGTGCGACCGCCGCTCCAGGGGCTCCAGCGACGACCCCGCCGGCCGCAGCTCCTGGTAGTGACGAGCCCCCTCCTCTTCACATGCACTCTCTGCACACAAGAACACCACGTTACAACACGAAACAGCATTTCATGACGTCACAAATAAATAAACATACCTTTGCAGTGGTTGTTGTTAACCTCGGCGATAAACGCGTCAAACTCGAACTCCTCGTTTTTGTACTGGGGCCAGGCGTCCTGCAGCATCGCGCTGTGTCCGTCCGTCACGTACATGTCACGTCCGCACGCGGTGACGTCCGCGCGTATACTGAGCCCGGCGGCCGCGACGCCCCGCCCCGCGGCCAGGGGAGGGGCGATCGGCGCGGGAGCACCAACAAATGACAATCGGGAAACGGCACATAAGCCCCAAAACGAGCAAAAGTGTACTCACCGTGCGTGCTCGGGTACCCGTCGAGTCTGACCGCCATGTTCTAGTCTGTGTCCAGTGGCACTCACAATCGAGGAATATATCACAATAATCACTTGTTTAAGTCTCCATGTTGTTGATTCGCGGCGACGGCGTGCGGCCGACAGCGCAGCGCGGGCACACTGAGCGGCGCGCGCGCATATCGCTACTCTATCTACGCTAGCAAATCTTAAACGTCATCTAGATTATTGAGCATCATCAGTCGTAAAGGCTGTTGGGTTCTATGTCGATAATTCGGCGATATTTCTACGGAATAATATTATATCTTAAAGAACTTGTAATATTTGTGCTGCGCCCGAAAGCTCGTTTCATTTTATGCGCTTTAAACTTTAGACAAAGAGATAGTTTCATTTGATTTTCTTTTAAAACTTGAACTCACCCCAAACAAAACCATCATAGCTTCAATCTTAAATGCAGCTTTTTGATACATTATAATTCTTAAATATATATAAGATGATAAGTGAATGCGACTTCAATTTATATTTGAGTATGCAGAATAATAGTAGTAATTAGTCTCTGGCCTAACACACTAATTATGTGGCCCAAAATATTTGTTTTTTACAAATTTTTATAATAAAAATATAACTACGTTATTAAGAAGAATTTCTATTCTTCCCACGTTCAAAAGTTACTTTTCTTTGCAGGTCGCTAATTAGGCCCTAGATAAATAGGAAGGATTAAACTTGGGGCCTTACCAGAGTAATGAGACCCACATGTTAGATTCATTCATCAAAGTTATTTAGATTATTTAGTCAAAAGAAGATAATGTATATTTTAATTCACATGGTTCTTAAATATTAGAATTATACCTACCTGAGTTAAACTTCAACGTGCTATTAGGCAAGTCTAAGAAAAATGAAAAAATACCAGATAATTTTCAAGAAAGTTTTTCAACAGAAATCTGTACTTTTCCATAAAAATAAGTTTAAAAATAATTCCAATTACAAAAATTTCTTTCGTTAACATCAAAGTTGATCCAAATAGGTTTGTCATATTATGAGCCTCCTTATCTGCTAGTATAAACATTATTTTGTTACTGCTGATAACGGCGGGTTACTAAATATTTTTGTTTAAATGTATAAATATTATTAGCAGTTGTAACTAGGTGGTTATTGGAAGTTTAGTTAAATTTTAAAAAATATAAAAACTAGATATAAAACAAAGTAAACAATTGTAGTACCTAATACTTAGGCGAAAGCACAAGATGTGAAATACTTGGTCAAGCATTTTATTAAATTAATTAACTTTTTAGTTTACCCGTGGCTTGATGAGCTGTCTCTTGGAAATGTGGTTCTTTCTGGCCAAAAATACCCATATCTAGTGTTCAAGATTTTAGTATATCTAAATATTTAACATATCACGGTATTTTTTTAGACCAATCTATCATTTCCTCAAAAAAAACAATTTACCATATTTTGATTTTGATTCAACGAACTGACATGGTTGTTAATATTCTTTTTCATTAGAGGCGAACAGAACACAAGTAGGTATCACTAAGTAGCCGGGATCGACAACAAATCATTACCTCCGTAATTAGAACATCAACATTAGTTGTTTAACAACTTCCATTAACTTTCGTCTCTTAATTGAAGCATATACTTATATTGTTTTCAACGTTTATTTTTCTTTCTAAATGTTGTGAGAAGAAAACTAATTTGGTTTAAGATTTTTAAGACGGATTAGGAAAACAATTGAAAGTAATTAGGTTATGAAGGTATGTTAGTATGAGTTCACAGGAGCAGGTAAGAACTCATTCCGAGGTTGTTAGTCATAGCGTTCTGAGGTGTAATGAGTGAGGTAAAGTAGGCCTTTGTGTTACTGGATGTACTGCGGTACCGTATTGTGTAATATGGAGTATGGTTAGAAACTGTGCTAAGTATCAAACGACTGTGGAGTATGTAGGTAACAAAAATGGGACTTTCATTAAATATTAATCAAAACTTTTCTTTTATTTAATACTACTTAATAATATTAAACATTTTGTGTAAGTACGGAATGCTATCATTTATAAAGGGATCATCTTACATATGATTTTGGTGACCGAAAATTATTTCAATGGAATGATTTTAAATTATTATTGGTTAAAAATGTCGCTAAGCAAAAGCATTAAATCTTAATGTGCCCGAAAACCAAGAAATTGATCTACTCCGAAAACGCGTAAATCTTTTAACTGTTGCAACCAAAACCAATTCTATCGAACTATCCACTAAAATTTATTAGATTTTTTCCCAGTTATAAATCTCGTATAGTAAACTGTTATGATATATTTAATGACGTTATTTTGTCATGTTTTCGAAGAACAGCTAACGACTCTGTCAGTGTTGGTTTTTGTTGATTATTTATTTGTTTTGGTAGGCTGATTTGGCGTTTAGTCCCGTGGGATGTGGTTTGGTTCGGCGAAGGCTCCCCGCGGCGCGTGCGCCGGTCCGTCTGCTGGCGTTGGCAACCCTTGCACATTTGGTATTTGCAATGTGGGTTGCCAAATAATTACTTGTTAAGGGCTGCTGCTGTCAAAATAAGTTCTTGTTGATTTTTTTTGTGTATAATTATTGTTGGGTTTGTTAGTCTTTGTAATGTGTTTTCTATTTTTTTATACTTGCAAGGATCACATGAAGCTACTTAACTCATGAAATTAACCTTATTGGAGGCGTATGGCCATTAGTCGGATGTAGTTAGGATGTTATTATACTATAGGTATCTAAGGATAAGATCAATCACTTTAATAAGACAAGCTAAAATCCGTAAAGATTTCTTGGGAACTAGCAAAGGCGTCAGAATAAGTAGGTACCTAATATTTTTAAATCCATCTTTTAGATATCGGAGTAAGAGGCTTAATAGGAGATTAAAATTACAAGCTTATTAATAAGTTTAAATATAAAAATATACAGCACCATGAGCTAAATATATATTTTTAAGTTAATAAATCTACTTCCAAGTATGTTACACATATACGTAAGTTATACATTGTTGTTGGCAAATTAAGATAAAATTAATGATAAAAACAAGACTAATGATTAATTTTTAGTACCTAATGCTTTTGTTTTCTTACTTGGAAGTACTTAGACAGCTTATTAAAAATCACTATTTAAGAAATCAAAAATACACCATGAGTAGATACTACTCGTATTTAAAAAATAATTAACAACATAAGCTTGACGGAAGAAATCGAACCCGGATCTCTCTTTCTCATCTTACCTAATAATTCGGCAGTCTAACGGCCGGTCGCAATAATATATCTATCTGTGACGCGACGCATGATTACATTTTCTGCATTATGATTTCACGCTTCATTCAATTTGCTATGATAATCAGCTGTTGATATGAAAATGGCAGTAATAGATAGATTAAATGTCACAGAAACAAAACAAAAACAGCTATCCACATACAAACTGTAGTTTAATGAGATCTGCCTAAGATCAGTCAAATAGGTGTTAGTTTGTAGGTACATATTGTTTAACAAAATAAAATATGATTTAAATAATGAATGAATTAGATACCAAATAAAACTTTATCTTCTCTTCGTATTATTAGATAAAATATTGAAATGTTTCAATCTTGATATCGGAAAGGTTAAAATGTCTGTATAGTTCAATATTTTCAAATAAATATGTTGAATGTAGATAAGATAAAGTCCCCTTTGGACTTTTGTGTAGTTAATGGCACGTTGCATGTTTGGTTATTAGGAAGAAATAACTTTTATACCACTGTTAAAGGAATATCAACCTAATGCTACTCGTAATAAGAACTACAGAGCCAATTTTCACAAAGTTCTACATACTAACCACAATTACGTCGTCTAAAAAGCTTTTGTTGAGGTATTGTTAAATGGTTTGGATATTGCAATTTTAGCAAAACAAAACAGATAATAATCATTGTAATTTTTTATTTGTAGGTATGTAAAGCATAAAGTAATCTACGAGATGGTTAATTACTATTTCGCAATCTTTTTTACATGTCCCTTATTATTTATTACTGACTTCTTCCCAACCACGCTTCAGATATTAAGAAAAAATCACCCACCACTATTATTATTAATGCTGGTTTCTAATACAATAAAAAAAAATATTTTTCTCTAAACTTCAACATATTTGATTAACATAAAATGACACTCGTGCAAAGCTTATAACTACTAGTGTGTAACGAATAAACAGATGAATTATTTTTAAAAGCGGTGCAGGCCGTAGGTCGCGGCCGCGCTATCGCCGCCCCCGCCCCCCGCGCCGCGCACGCCCCCCGCGCCCCCTGCGCGTGAGCACATACAATGTCAACGCGCGATCGCACTACGATTATATTGATAGAACTAGCCACGTAAAAGGTAACTGTTCTGTTCTATATGATTTTGGCGATCTAGAAGCTACTAAGTCTTACTGGAAATCCTACGAATATTATAAACGTGAAAGTTTGTGAGGTGAGGATGTATGTTTGTTACTCTTTCACGTAATACTGAACGGATTTTGATGAAACTTTACAGTAATATAGGTAGGTTATACATCAGAATGACATATAGGGTACTTTTTACGGCGGGAAAACTTCTCATTCCCACGGGAAACCGATTCCCACGCGAACGGGGTCGCGGGCGGCCAGTAATTTATAAATGTTTGACTGTTATATTTTGAAGTAATTTTATTGCGATACGGTCCTGTAGGTACCACAGTGCGTAAAAGTACAAAGATCCACGTTTAAAATATGATGTACTGGATATTCGATCTTGTAGCATACATTAGGTAGGGGAGACCGAGGAGAGTTGTGTCAATTTTTACTTTATGGGCCATATATCGATCAAGAAACACTCCACAGGTATGAACTGTGTGAATTAATTTAGCGATATTACTACTGTTTTCAAAACAATCACGAAAATTAATCAAAGTATTGTGGTTTCTGAGAAAACCAACAAAATCAAAGACCACTCCTTTTGTCACAACTCTCCTACCAGCGAGGTAAGTTGTGACAGGTACCGAGGTAAGTTGTGACAGCATTGTATTTAACCTATTGGGTATAAAAAATACCAATAAAACTTTTTTTTTTGCTTAAAAGTACTTTAATTTTCCTTACCAACAAAAAAGAGCAACATTAACATAATAAGTAATTATATTGTTTTATCAACTTAAAATGGCATCGCTTTGAAATCAATCATATTATAATTATAATAGGTCTAAAATCTAATCTGATTCTCTTATCTAATCAATTTGCAATTATGACAAACGTATTGCAAGTCTTCTCCAGTATAATCCACTGCCCATTCGATCTGCTATTTGCATAGGCTTCAAGGCAAACCAAGCAACCTGCTTCTTCGTCATCACTTGTTCTCTTCTTCTTATAACTCTTCTTTGGTTTATTAGGTTTCTTTTTTCACACGCATAAAACACGCTTCTTAACATTCTTCGACTTTCTATTAGCCTCTATAGCTGCTATTTCATACTTCGTGGGAGTGTCAGTAAGGACAGCAGACTTGACTTTACGTCGGTTTGGTAAAATCTTCAAAGGCCAGGTCGTAGGTTTCGACACTATCAGTTGATCAGTCTTTCGTGTATATTTGTTAGGCATTAGGTATCTACAGACTAACACACAAACATCTAAAATTATAAAACAAAAAAATTGTAGAAAAAGACCCACAGAAAAAACTGAGCAAGATAGGTAAGTTGTGACAGCCTGTCACAACTCACCTAGGTGTATTAAATAACGACATGCTCCGAATAATCATTCATATTTCCTAAACACGATGCGCACACAAAAGAATAATCCATTATTTTGAGACTTGATTAACTATATAACATAAGAAAAAATAAGACAACAATGCACAAATAGTACGATTTGATATAAATCAAAATGAAATTTTGAAGAAAAACTTACATTTCGTATTTTTTTGTACATAGACGACATATTTACGCAACCGCTTGCTTGGGCCCCCAGCAGGCAATTGAGCCGAGTAGCGCGTCTCAAAAGCGACAAAAAAGCCGTTGATGCCACCTCGCTAACTATAATAGGTAGGAAGGAATCGTCCTTGTAACAACTCCCCTCTGTCACAACTCTCCTAGGTCTCCCCTACCATAATAAGGTACAATGTGGATAACTTCGTTGTAGCAATATATGTGCTTTACCTACTTACCTGTTGAAAAAGTAACAATTTGAGAAACTCTGGACATCTCAATTAGTGTTGCAAAAATCAAGGTCAATTTTAATTTGGTCATTGAAAACACTAAATATTTGCACAGAAAACTAAAATTGAGTTGTCCAGATTTAGATACATACTTATATATTTTTTAATGGATGAGCAATTCAGAACGTTGCATTAGATTATGATAAAGTCGTAAACGCAGGTACCTACGAGGTTTATCAGCCAGTCAGCTGATTATGAATGAAGGAGTCTATCGTGCCTAGAGGTATTTGTACCATGATAACAATAATTCGATATTAATAGACTTAGCAGTAAACTTCGACATATTAGAAGGCTTGATCGTGTGTGTTGATATGATTTCCTAAATTTTTACAGTAATGACTTTCTAAATAAAATTTTGCTATTGCTGTCCGTCTAAAATAAAAAATTGTATTGAATTAGGTATTTTCAAACATCAATAATAAAAATTGTACAAAACCCTTGGGGCGCGGTCCGACTCGCACTTAACCATTTCCAAGGGACGCGTAAAGTAAGCCCATAACAGTAACTATTTCCTTAACTTTAGATAATCGTAGAATAAATAGTTTATAACGGGTGTAAAAAGACCACTTCCGAAGCCTGAAACCATATATTCTTGAGGCTCAATAGTAACTAAATTCACTAACATACCCAGGAAACTCAATTTTAAAAAGTTTTGCAAATTTGGGGGCCCTTATATATATTTTTTTCTGATACTTTATACATTTTGTATAACTCACATACCACATTACCTTTGCGTCACAAGCCTATTTCGCGAGACCGATTCCGGGAACCGTTCATAGCGCCCAGTAACCTCATTTCTAAGCCTTAACATTACTTATTCCACAACTGTAACCATTGCTTCTTAAACTAGTGTTTGTTTGTGAAACCTACTTTACCGTAATAACAAAGACTTGAGGTGTAGAGTGAGTAATAATATGAACTATAATTTAATGTTTCACCTATTTCGCTTAGTAACTGGTTGCAGAAGTCACGTAGCATGCACATAATTTTACTTTACACACGATTTTTTACATGCATATATTTAAGTCCGTGAAGTAACTGAAATGGCTTTTCATTAAAAAAACTGCTCTGTATTCTAAAATCATTTTTTGCACGTGAAGTCGAGTTTAAAATTGCTAGTATTTAAACCTGCGAGTTCGACCCTCCTTTGACATTAAAAAAAGTTTCCCATATCCAGATCGTCAACTATTTTTCTCACATATAACCGTAACCATTAACTGCCAGTATTGATCCTTCCATAGTAAAAAAGGTACTTTCCAGAATGTCAATTGTTTGGTTGCAATAACACTCAGTAGAAACAGTATCGTTCTGCCGTGCGCAGTCCGCCGCTCGCGCAGCTGAAGCGGGGGGTGCGGGGGGGGCGAAATGGGCGCGGGGGGCGCGGGGTAAACTGATAACAGGCGTCTGACCCCGAGGTCCCCCCACCACGTCGATGCGGACGCCTACGCAATTGGGTCGAGTGCTGGCTTTACTTAACGCTTGTAAGTACTTTAAAGGAATAGGAGATATATAATTAATACTAGATATACGTAGAAAAGTATTTAAAATTTGCGAAAAGGTATTTGGGTTTTGAGTTATTTTGGATCAAAGGAAGGAGCAGAGGCTTATAGGGAAGCAATTTGAAACTATTCGTAAATTTTGCGAGTTAATCGTATGAAGTGGGAAAGACTAGCTACTTTTAACCTAGTCATCATTAAATAGTATAAATCCAAGTCGCTAATTTTGTATGTTTGTCCGCTATCTCCTTCTAAACCACGCAACTAACTTTAAAGCGGTTCTCGCCATCTTTTATGGAATTTATTCATTTAAATTTGTAAACATAGAACATTCGTAAAAAGTCTCTTTCAATTAGAAAAATTTCAATGTTTCGTAATCAAGTCGGCTAAAAATACACCATTGCGAAGCGTGGGCGGGTCACTAGTATATTATATAACCAAAAACTAAACTTTAATACTAAATAAGTATTTGCTGCAAAGCCATATTCATCACACGAAAAAAATCATTCTGGAGTTTAGGCAAATGAAACTAAGACAGTGCTGTAACTTGTAACTTATTTATTAGTTTAAAGATTTCCTTTATCTTCACAGATGCTGGCCGATCCAGGACACGTATGAGGAGACCCTTGCGAAGACGGCTGGGTAGCCGGCCTGGCAACCGTCGATGTGGCCGAAGGAGGTCACTCCAATCTGGGTAATACACACAATTGGTTTGTGATTCATACAAAATATTCATAATATCACTGTAAGCCCAAATTAGCTGAGATATTTCTTGACTATGTCAATATAATGGCTGACTTTAGAAACAGCCTTTGTTACCCATTGTTTGAATTACATAAACTGATACATAATTAGGAAGAAATGCTTGTTTTAATGTTTAATGTTTCACTCGTAATTGCACTAGTTCCAAATTTAAAAAGTAGTTACTTCCGGTCTCTGGTAGATAACAGTTTTGGTGCTGTTAAAGTAAGAACATTTTACGACAAAGTTGAACTATGACACTTTGTTCTTGAATGTTCCTTTTAATAAAATAATTATGTGCTCGTATCATTATTCGATTTCAGATCTTTTGGTTTTAAGTTATATTTAGGATCACTTTTCTGAAATAATTCTCTTAATTTAATAAAATTAATGGCAAAACGCACCATAACGTAATGCAGAGTGCAAAATTTATTATTTCTATGTAATAAGGGTTTTAAGGAAAAAATAATAATTACCTCCGTGGTAGGAATAGAGCAAGTAAATAACTCTACTACCTATGCATCGTGGAATATTTTACACTTACTAATACGCAATAGTTATTTAATAGTTAGGTAGTATTTAATATCATAATATGTATCAATCTTACATGTCCACGGCCCATGAAATAAAAGTTTAAGAAATTTGCATGCCTCAAAAAACATCATTTTCAAAAAAGAACAAAATAATTCAGAGAGCAACGACTAGATCAGTCAGCAAACAATTGACAACTTAATCTTACCCAATAGATGAAAATTGATGTAGGAAAGACTGTGCATATTCACTATAGTTAGCATGTTTCATCTAATCGTATCTCCTTATAGTTACCCCTGACCATCGTTCTGATCGTACCAAGACAAGCTCATTGTTCCTGGCTGCCGTCAGTACACACGTGGGAGCTCTGGACGATGAAGGGATCTATATCAATCTTACCAAGAGAGGCTCATTGTTCCTGGTAATAGCCAGCGGGCCGCCGGAGTCCCCCTGCCCTGCTTCTGGCTGCCGTCAGTACACGTTGGAGCTCTGGACGATGAAGGGATCTATATCAATCTTACCAAGACAGGCTCATTGTTCCTGGTAATAGCCAGCGGGCCGCCGGAGTCTCCGTTGCAGGTGCCCTGCTTCTGGCTGCCGTCAGTACAAACGTTGGAGCTCTGGACGATGAAGGGGTACGACTGGAAGCACTTGTTGTTGGTGATCACGTTGAGGTTGACGAAGCTCATGTAGCCAGGGACGTTGCTGTCTGGGGGGGGAAGGACAAGAAATTATAAGTGGGATATTGTGTGAGTATTATAAGGGAAAATATTGTACTATGCTTTTGGACAAAATCTATATAGTATGGGCTAGTTTAAGGGGCTAAGGCTTGTAGTACTCGTAAGAGCATTTTAATGTTACTAAGCTGCTAAGTTGCTATGTAGATAATACATGAGTTTCTTTTTCAAAGAAGCTGTTGTAGGTACCAAAAGAGAACGCAGATTCGTACATTTTTAACGTTTTGCAAGGGTTGTCTTTTCTGAAGTTTGTCAAAATAAAGCCTGACCAAATATTTAAGAATCAAAAGCTATAGCGTTGCTAATTTTAGAGAATTAAAATATTCGGCCAAAAGCCGGTTATTAAACAGCCCATCCAACCCACCATTTTAATCTAAATGCAACAAAAGTGGGTCTGGTAACTTCTTCAACTAAGCCACCGTTTCTATATTGTCCTATATAGCCAATATTGGTGACGTTTTTACAATGTTCCGCCAAAAGGCTAAAATTTCATACAAAAACTACCGACACGCCACTCGCACATAACGACGTAGCACATCAAAAGTTACAGAATTGCCCTGTTTAACAGTAAATTTTCCCACAATACGTACAGTCATTAATGCGTCCAAATCCAGATGCTACCGCAGTGGATCCCGAGAGGTCTTCTGAGAGCTGGCTGCCGGATGGCAGGGCAATGGTTTTGATGGTAGCTGCAACAATACAAACGTTATAAGTTATCATACTTTGATATTTGAGATGCTATACCCTACATAGCGCTCTTAGACCAGTTATGTAATGACAATGTATTTTTTTGTATTGTATAACATAAAACGAGTTATGATGCGATTTGTATAGGGAAACTTTTAAGTCAAGAGATTTTACATCAATGTAGGTTGCACGTTGGTTTGCTATTGTTTTCAATTGTTGTAAGCGAATAGCAAATTATTTTTTAAGTACGTTAGCTTAAAAAGAAGAGAGAGAAATCGCTAGACACGACAATTATTAAAATATGAAAAGAAACTGTATTAAAAAAAAAGCTTCTGAAAAAATATACAGTCCTTTTCCGTATATTTTTCCTTAAACCATTTCAGTAGGCTTTAAGTCAAACCAATTGCTATTTTGATTTGGCAGGCGAATATTTAAGACCATTTTATCCCTCACCTGACAATGCAACTCTGCTAGCCAATTTGATCACTGCCACATCATTGCGCACCACGCGCGGTTGCCAGTTGTTATGCGTCACCACATCAGACGACTGCTGCCTCACGCCTCCGGAGTATATCTGGTTGCTTCCCAGGACTACTTCCATGTTGTAAGCCTGGTTCTCGCCATCGTACCAGCAGTGGGCGGCGGTGAGGACTCGGTTGTCTCTGATCAGGGATCCACCGCAGATACCAACGCCGTTTAGACCGATGATGCTGATGAGGAGACCTACCTATGGAAACAGGTTAATCGGTAGAGAAAATTAATATAGGTAGAAAAAATAATATATAGTATGTGTGGTTATAATATTTAATGTTTGATTTTTACATTATCTTATAAATAAGTGATTGAAGTGCTACAAAAATTTTTTTTGTGATACAAAAAAAATGCCGCCTAACTAAGCTTAACTTTGGATTTTAAGATGTTTGTTACTCAATCACGCAAAAACGTTTGGTTGGTTCAAATGAATTTAATTTCAAGTATTAATAATCGCGGAAATCTAAGAAGTTACATTTTGATGGAATTTTGTACATAGATCGATTTTAATCAAACATACCCGCTATTTAAATGACACTTAGATTTTTATTTATTTATATTATGTTAGGTTAAATGTAAAATTAATATTTTTTTTTTCTCTAGGTATATGTCAACGCATGCGAATCTACGGGCGATTTACTTCTCAAAAATAAATAAATAAAACAAATATCTAACCTGGTAAGGGAACTGTCCCTGCGACGCCGGGTTCCCACCCACAATCCTGGTCATGGATGTTTCAGCAGCCTTCACCTTCTCTGCCATGGGAATACCAACTCTCTGGAGATACCCATAAGCTGTAGTTTCCGATGCATCATATACATCCAGAGACTTGGCCGCAGCCAGGGCTACCACCGCCAACAAAACAACGAAGACCTTCATGATGGAGCAATTAATGATAAAACGGATTTTTTTTCCATATTTATATTAATTTTTAATCAACCTTTACAGATTGTATGTATGATTGGGAATCCTAATCCGGATTATAAAATTCAATAGATTATTGTAACCAGGCGTGAAAGTATCAAGATAAATATTAATACGTAGAATTAAATGATAATGAATATGTGTATACGGAAAGATAAAGAACAAGGATACTTCCTTAATGATTGAAGTATTTTTTCGAAACTATTCTTTGGATCCGTAGTTAAAAAAAACAAAACCTTAATAAGTAATACCATCATGTTAAATTCATTTAGAACTAACTGTAAACAAACGTTTGGCTATGGCTTTAGCCACCCTCAGCTAAAAAAATAACATCTT
Source organism: Emmelina monodactyla (assembly GCA_916618145.1). NCBI lineage: Eukaryota > Metazoa > Arthropoda > Insecta > Lepidoptera > Pterophoridae > Emmelina > Emmelina monodactyla. The sequence goes on along the minus strand of OU745304.1, from coordinate 2,731,104 downwards.
CGGCAAAATCTTTGGTTCAGTCTTGGATTGATACAAGGACGAAACTATTTGTATGCACGAAATATACTTGAACGTATCCCCGTAACGAGAATAAAATAAGTGTCACTTACCATGTTATTAAATTTATTAAAAATAGAAGCTTATGCCCGCGGCTTCGCGCGCGTTAAATTCGGAGTGAATCCCCTTTCCCTATACTTTGTTAGTATACATTATAAACCTTCCCCTTCAATCACTTTATCTAGTAAAAAAAACCGCATCGAAATACGTTATACATACATAGGGACAGAGAAAGCGACTTTGTTTTATTCTATGTAGTGATTATTATCTTACTCATGGAATATTTAAGATGATTATTTATTATGAAGCTGTTATTGATAATTTAGTTCACAATTAATTATACTTAGATCTGTTGTATCGATATCATATGATAAGATTAATAATTCGATAACAATATTTTAATATTGACTTTGAAATATTAACGATTTGCAAAGGATTTAGGTAATATTAAAAAAAAAGAAATTCATTGCTAAATATATTATTTGTTCAATAGAATCTCGAGAAAATTACATTGTGTGTGAAAAAAAATATCAGTGGATAAAACACAACGTAAGGGTGGAAATAAATTAAAAATAGAAGTGCTTTTAATTCATTAAATTAGTCCTTAATCTTAATTAACTCCAAAACAAAACGAACTCCGAACGAGTGAGAATAAGTTTTTGTCTGAAGCTATTTGACCTAAAAAAATTATTCGAATATAAAGTTTTTTTTTACATGCCTACGTCCCGTCTTTTTTTTTCCGGTAATCATATATTATTCATGAACGTATAAAAATTAGGGTGTATAAATAAATAAAACAAATAAACGTAAGTACAATTTCTTCAAATTGTTTGAACTGAGTGTTCCATTCAAATGGTTCGGTTTTACATATTAAACCCAGATTAATCTGCAAGATCACATCCTAGGAAATTGTTAATTCCTTAAAAGTTTTGTAGTATTTTTTTACAAAATTGTAAAATTAAAACTATCAGCACAGAGATTGTACTTTGAAATTTGGACCTTGCCATTTGGTTCAAACGTCTGAACTGTAACTTTCACAAATTTTTTACTAGTAAGTGCTATGAGTTTACAATTTTTTACTAAATTTATTTAAAATCTCACGTCTTTTACTAAAAGTTTAAAAAAAGAACAATGCGATGCACACGAATAAACCTACAATGCCATCTTGATGGCCCTCGCAAGTGATGTAGATATATTTATATTTCCCTACATAAAATGACCTATAAAATAAACCACAATCTTAGAAAAACCATTTCAGATAGTTTATTTTAAGGGGGGGGACAGCACATGGACAATCACAAGCGCAAACTATCCTAATATTTTTCATTCCTCCATTCCTTCAGCTTCCTCTTCGAATTCTCCCTCGTCATCAGCTGTGGCGTCCTGGTACTGCTGGTACTCAGCCACCAAGTCGTTCATGTTGCTCTCGGCTTCTGTGAACTCCATCTCGTCCATACCCTCGCCAGTGTACCAATGGAGGAAGGCTTTCCGCCTGAACATGGATACGAACTGCTCCGCTACCCTCTTGAAAATTGTTTGGATAGCAGTCGTGTTGCCAATAAACGTCGATGCCATTTTCAAGCCTCGTGGTGGAATATCGCAAACTGCAATCTTGCAGTTGTTCGGTATCCATTCCACGAAATACGTGCTGTTCTTGTTCTGAATGTTCAACAGCTGCTCGTCTACCTCTTTCATCGACATTCTACCTCGGAATATCGTAGCCACGGTCAGGTATCTGCCATGCCTCGGGTCACAAGCGACCATCATGTTCTTAGCATCAAACATTTGAAGTGTTAACTCTGGAACTGTGTGGGCTCTGTACTGTTGTGCGCCTCGGGAGGTCAAAGGTGCAAAACCAGGCACGTAGAAATGAAGGCGTGGGAAGGGAACCATATTGACTGCCAGTTTTCTCAAGTCTGCGTTCAATTGACCCGGAAACCGTAGACAAGTAGTGACGCCAGACATGGTTGCGCAAATCAAATGGTTCAAGTCACCGTAAGTAGGCGTCGTTAGTTTCAGCGTCCTGAAGCAAATATCGTACAGCGCCTCGTTATCCAAGCAAAACGTATGATCCGTATTCTCCACCAACTGGTTCACTGCCAACGTGGTATTGTACGGTTCGACCACGCAGTCGGATACCCGAGGGCTTGGAAATACTGAAAAGGATAGGATGATTCGGTCGGGATATTCCTCCCGGATGCGGTTGACGATCAGCGTTCCAAGTCCAGATCCGGTGCCGCCTCCGAGTGAATGAGAGATTTGGAATCCTTGCAGGCAGTCGCAGGCTTCGGCTTCTCTTCGAATAACGTCGAGAGCAGATTCAATGATCTCGACGCCTTCGGTGTAATGTCCTCGAGCCCAGTTGTTGGCGGCTCCATGTTGTCCATACACGAAGTTGTCAGGTCGGTAGAGACACCCGAATGGTCCGGAGCGAACCGCGTCCATGGTTGCCGGTTTCAGGTCCATTAGTACGGTCCTGGGTACGTACTTCCCGCCTGAAGCTTCGTTGTAGTAGACATTGATGCGTTCAAGTTGTAGGTCAGAGTCTCCTTGGTAGCAGCCACACGGGTCGACGCCGTGCTCATCCGAAATCACCTCCCAGAACTAAAACAAAGAACCTGATTAATATTTTGGACCTAGGTAGAAAAGTTATGTGGTTTGTGGCTAAAATACTGACCTTTCCTCCGATCTGGTTCCCGCACGAGCCAACCTGCATAGTAATGATCTCCCTCATCTTGTAAATTTTCGGGTTGCTTGATGACAAACACTTGTAAATTTGTCCCTACGCTACCGAAAAGAATCGGTAAAATTGATTCTTAACATTAACTTACAATCTAAGTAAAAAAATAAAAAAATCTAATACGATTAAACACTTAGAACATCTTACGTTGGATTTCAGAAAAATAATGATTGATTTTCCGAATTATGTCAAAAGGAAATATTTTTGATTGTCTTCTCGAATACACTATAAGAATAATTTATGCTTGCCAGTAATTTTTCAATGTCTGAGGTTTCATTTTACCAAAATATACAAAAAAATTGGATAAACTATTAGTTTACCTAAAGCAGTGGTGGATTTAACACTAGGCTGAGTAGGCTGGAGCTTAGGGCGGCAGATTCTAGGGGGAGGCAGATTTGCTTCAATTTTTTTTTATCAAAAACATACTTAGAGAAAAAGAGTCGTAACATTTTACAAGTGAATAATTCCAAGACATTTTGAGTGTCATTTATCTCAATTTTTAACTAATTATAATATTCCAAAGTAAAGTTACTTATTATCTTTTTGATTTTTTTTTGTTAGGCTGATTCTAACGGGCGGCAGATTTGCTTCTATTATTGATTTGATCAAAAACATACATTGAGAAAATAAATTTTTAATATTTTGCAAGTAATTTCAAGCCATTTTGAGTGTTCCATCTCGATTTTTAAACATTATAACATTCCAAAGTACAGCTATTTACTATCTTCTTGGATTATTTTTTATTTTTTTGTCTATGGTAAAGCCTTGCTAAAGCAGTTAGGGCATAGATAAACGGTGCCAATCTAAACAAAAATAAACGGCGACACAATCTATAAATTTAATGTTAAACAACGAAATGCTTTACACGTTCGCGTGCGGTAGCGGCTATTAGTCATGAATGAACGGTATTTTATGCTCCTATGAAATTGAGGCAGTAGCAACATCTGCCAAAACTGTTGAGCCAAAACCTGCGTCTACCAACTTTCATGATACGTAGTCTTAACACAATTGATACTGCTGTTAAGTTAAAAGGATGACCAGAAAAGTGACGTGAAAATTTTTTTTTGGTTCTTTGTATTGAGCGATCCCTGAAACAGCTCCATGTATGTTCTACGATTTTGCGTAGTTTCCGTGTTAAGATTTTTAAAGCTTTCTTGCATAATCAACTGTAACTTCAATAATTTCATTAGGGCTGAATAATTTATGCATAAATGCACAGTTCGAAAAGAGTTGGGAGCAAAAAGAGCAATAAAGAAAACCTTTAATTTTTTAAGACATTGGCAAATTTTTCAAGTAACAATTTTGCAAAAAATCTTAAATAAAATCGTAACTCGAAGACTATGCAAGATCATGGGGGTATTTCAGATTCATCTCAAAACGAGGCACCTAAAAAAATTTTTGGGCGCTTCTTTTTTAGCCAACCTGTATAATTCTTTACCGATGATTTAATATTATAGATTAGTCAAATATAATTTCTCTTCGGAATTCCAACGAAGATGCTGTAAACTCTATATCTATTTTCTATTCATTAATACCTTCCGCGAATAATCAGATGGATTAAAATTATCTCCTATGGGTTTTGGGCCCTTTGCGTTTTAATATTTGTAGTTTGGCCATAATATCTCGATTTTCAATTTTTCACTTAATCTTATGGAGGCCATAAGATTAAGTGAAAAATTGAAAAAAAAAACATCATAAGTAACAAGGCTGTTAATGCAAGTCGGTATTTTACAACTTCAGCTTTAAAAAAAAGTATGTAACAAATAGACGGTGCGTAATGTAGTTGCAAACGAGGGCATTAAATTTCATAGCGGCGGCAAAAAAGGTAAAGCCTAGAGGCGGCAAATCTGTAAATCCGCCACTGACCTAAAGTTAAACCCAACCAATAATCTATTCCAAATGAATCCATTTTTTTAACGACAGCGATTAGGCAGTTTAATTGCCTTTGATGTTTAAGGATTTTCTATATACTTGCTAAAGCGTTTTTATTTATCGCAAATTGTGGAAACTGTCTATTTGACTAATACATAACATAATATGGTTAGAACTTTTAAACATAAGAATAATATATTAAATAAACTATATTATATCCAGGAATAAGTAAGCATGTAAAGTAAAAGTTTGAGAGAATTAATGGGAAATGAATAGCAACGCCATCTTTTTTTTTTCTTCAGGACTACATTTTTATACCGTAGCAGAAGGACGCAACAAGCGAGCTACGCTTTAAAAATGGACGCTACGTAGTTCTAACAGTTTCTCCAAACTCCGCTAGATGTCACTGCTTTTTCAGAAGCTTGTTTTGTTTTCAGCGTTGTATTGTCACTAAGTTCATGGCGCTCGCTTGAAATGTCAATCAGGTAGCGCATCTGGTAACAATGTAAATTATAGGTTTATTCTGTATGATGTAGTTGCATTTAGTGAGTGCCGTGTGTAGTTCGTGCGAGTATTTCGCGAGTGATGTCAGTGGCTGGAACAAATGTTGTCGATAAAGGGAAGAAACCTGCTTGTTGTGAGGACAGCACGGATAGTGATAATGAAACGGAAAGGAAGGCTCTGCTGCGGAGGATATCGACGAGCAAATGCGTCGGTCGGCTGGTGAGCGTGTAGCGGTTGTGTTTTTATTGTGAAATGTTTATAAATTGATAAAGAAGCTTGGGCGTGCCAAGCGTCAGCTGTCAGACTGGAGACGCGCGGGGCGGGCGGCGGGGCGAGGGGGGGACCATGTGCCCGCTCGCCCGGGCACTCACTACTATAATCAATTACTTAATTTTTTTAATGTTGTTGGCTTAGTAATTTTATTAAAATGAATTAAATAGAGCGGTGTATCGTGACCTATTTCAGCAGGAGTTTAATAATCTTAGTTAGAGGAGTCGCACAAGGGTGACCATTATGTTGTTGTTGAAACATGATACACGCTTTTGTGTCGGTGAAAGGGAGATGACACAAAGGAAGTCTTCATTACTTTGTTCTAGGAAAATATAGAAGCTATAATTTTACTGCAGATAATTAAAGAAAATGTATTTTGAAGCGCACCGTTAAAAAATGTTGATAAGAGACAAGTCGATTAAAATATTCTTAACATTAAAATGTAGAAAGAAAGTAAAAAGTATAGTAATTATAGCAGTGATGCCATGCCCTAGCTAGTTACTAATTGCTAGAAGAAACAGACTGAGTCATTAATTTTTAATTAATATAAACTCATGTTAGTATAGCAGCATTTGCATAAATCTTTGTTAGAAATAACACATAAAACTTTAATACTAATGAATACGTGAACTCCAATTTAGATAGATCGGTAAAAAATCCAAGTTACGTAGTAATTTCAATAAGCATATATTTTTTAAGGGAAAAAGCTTTACGTTACTTACACAGGCCTAGAACGCCAAAACAAAATTGTACTATTTATATTATTAAACTAGCGATTCGCCCACGCTTCGCAATGGCGTAATTTTGGCCGACCTGCTCACGAAACATTGAATTTTGGCTAACTAAAAAAATGTTTTTCTGAATGTTCTTTATTTACAAATTTAAATAAATAAATGTCCTTAGAGATAGAGAAAACCGCATTTAAATCCGTTACGTAGTTTAGGAGGAGTTAGTGGACAAAGATACAAACAGACAGAATTATTGACTTGGATTTATACTATGTAATGATGATTTAGTACCAAAAAACTAACTTCTAAAGTCTCTAACAAGTCAAAATTTCTCGTCACCCTACCTCCCCTATACGAGTATGGCAAGTATTGTTCGAAGGCAGGAAGTCCGGCGTGCGTCACTCATTGTGGACACCCTACCCTACTCCCTGAGTGACTAGAAACGTAGGGGCGCCGGGGGGAACGCGGCAAATCATCCCGGCAACGTCAGATATGTGATATGGGGAGAAAGGTACCACAAAGGGGAAACTGGGTTAAAATGATGCAAACAATTTTCGGACTTATTAAGGTGGGGTGTTGGTGGGCATTGTGCAGAAAGAAACGTAGTTTGATGTTTGAATTTTAAAACAATGTTTAAATCTGAGTTTCATTCCTTAATATGACCGTTAGCGTAATTTTTCATGGCAAAGCTAAAGTTCTTTTAAATATTTCATATGTACGCATATTTAGTTGTTGATAGAAGTTTCCAACGATGTATATTTTTCAGTTAATATTCCGTCAAAAGGAGAGCAATTTGAACAGTGGCCTAATAGTGCAATATTTAACTTTTACGATGATTTATTTACGCACAATGTGAAAACTTGCCAAGAAAATTGGCTCAATGACAGTATATTAATTCATAATATGATACATACACTGTATGATCAAAAAGTAAATAAATATTTTTTATTTAAAGCCAAAACCAGCGCAGTGAAAGCATAGACTTTTGTCCAGCAGGACTCGCCTTGTGCCCTGAAATGGGAATAATATCTTCTTATAATGTTATTCGAAAAAATAGTTTTATATAAACCTGTAGTTTATTTTTAATTCCTTTAAACATACTTTAGATTGAGTTTCATTAAAAAAAATTGATAAAAGCTGTCTGAGCGTGCCAGGCATAGCACGAGCATTGTGCCTCATATTTTTTGTTTAAATATCCTTTTTAGGAAACCATAATGAAAAATATTATCCGATTTGGTTTGTTAATTGTTATCAAATTATGCGCGCATACATTTGGAGTTTATTTTTATCGATTTAGTAAAGACACATACATACTGAAATAAATAAATGATGAGTGTTGCCCTAAAGTAAGGTGCAGTAAGCACTTGTGTTATATCATGTTATATATAGAACTAGCTTTTACCCGCGCGGCTTCGCACGCCTTAAATTTGGAGTAAAACTGATTTCCCTGTACTATGTTATTATACATATAAACCTTCCTCTTGAATCACTCTATCTATTAAAAAAAACCGCTTCAAAATCCGCTGCGTAGTTTTAAAGATTTAAGCATACAAAGGGACATAGGGACATAGGGACAGAAAAAGCGACTTTGTTTTATACTATGTAGTGATAATGGACTAGGGGAGAACCTTGTTAGACCCAGGCACGAGCCAATTTCGTAAAATCATTTAACGAAATTGGCCCGACCCGGGAAACGAACCCAGAACTATCCGCTGAACAGTCCGGTTTACATACCGCTGCATCACAAAGGTAGTAAAAAATTAAAAAAAAACCGTCAAATTTATAACTCCTAACCCTCGTTTTTGGTTCGAGTATGCCAGATTTAGATTTTTTGACACGAATTGAATGTAATCTTCTGCTATAGATAAGGAAATGCATTATTATGAATAGTCTTAAATTTCTGAATGAGTGAAACGAACGCAGTAAACCTCTGTTGAAATCCTATCTTTGTTTAGAATGAATTTTTGAACACACTAAAAGCACTTTGGTATAAGTTTGTTTCACGACTTGTGGGACAATTTTGTTTTTAGGTATTTAAAGTGGGAATTTACAGCCTTTTATTAAATAATAGGTAGATGCTTAGTTTCACATTGTTGCATCGCTTATCCTATTAATATTATATACGTGATTTTTTTAAATATGGATGTATGGATGGATGTTTATTACTCTCTCACGTAAAAACTTCTGGACGGATTTGGATGAAACTTTGCAGTAATATAGGTTTTATATCATATAGGGAAGTTTTACCGCGGGAAAACTTCTCATTTGCACTGGAAACCTACTTTCACGCAAACGGAGTCGCGGGTGACCACTAGTCTTCTATATTTACTAAATAGTGTTAACTATTGTAACTGTTCGTATTTTTTTAGTTTCATTTCTATTATTCATTATAGTAGAAGATCCGAACCTAAATCGACCTTCACCGGGGTGATAATAGAACGAAACATATTTTATCATGAATTTAGTATATTAGAAAACATATTAAAAATGGGTTTGCTAAAAAAAATCCTTGACAGACTATTTTTAATTATTTTTCAAAAAATGATTTTTAATTAAATGTTAAGCATCAGGATAATAAAAAAATTTTGTCCTGACTGAAAGTATAAAACGTATAGAATGTGCAGCCGTTGGGTTGTCTACTATTTACCTGGGCGAACTACTGGGTTGTCAGGTATAAACAGGCATATCGATGCCAGTTACTTTCACTGGATTGGATGATTAAAAAAAATTATATCATCATAAGCGCTGTTTTTCAGTGCTTTCCTTGTCTGTACTTACACTGTTCTTTTACTCACTTTACTTTTAACAATAACTCAAACTATCTAGATTATTAAACAAAATTACTAGTTTCTATTTATCTTTAAGCACGAGAGAAAAAATATATCTCGATATACCTGTTTATACCTGACAACCCAGTAGTTCACCCAGGTAAATAGTACGTTTTATACTTTCAGTCAGGACAAAATTTTTTTATTATCCTGATGTTGCAACATTTAATTAAAAATCATTTTTTGAAAAATAATTAAAAATAGTCTGTCCAGGATTTTTTTAGCAAACCCATTTTTATTATGTTTTCTAATATACTAAATTCATGATAAAATATGTTTCGTTCTATTATCACCCCGGTGAAGGTCGATTTAGGTTCGGATCTTAGACTATTAACTACGAAACAAATTTTTATACAGTTATTATAAAAAACTAGCTGACCCCGCAAACGAGGTTTGATTTTCCATATAAAAAAAAATTTTTGTGGTGGTAGCCGGTTCTCAGACCTGCTGAATATATGCATATAAATTTTGGTAAAAATCGGTAAAGCTGATACAGAGGAAAAGGGTAATTAACAGTGTGACACGAGAACTTTATAACGGGTGTAAAAAGACCCTTTCCCAAAGAATGTTTTTCTTGAGCAATGCCCAGTTTTCGTTTTCGGAAGTCGTCTTTTTACACCCTGTATATAAGCGATAAACATTGGTTTTTAAAAAACCTTGTAAAAACTCGATGTTTTTTGGTCCTAAGTGCGATGTAGTTCATAAAAAAAATAAAAAAGTTTTTAAGTTTTTTCCGGTATTGTATTATCCAATTTTTAAAATAAATTTTGCAGGAAATATATCAACAATTTGACAAATCCAAAAACTCATTAAGCTGTGCAACTTTTTCCTCTACAACCCGTAATCCGTGTACTCTCGGCAAATGGCTCTGAAAATCGTTAATCGCATGATCCGCTGCAGGATGATTGAATCTGCCTCGGTGGCGGAGATAAGCGCTGTTTCCTATCCAACCGCGCTAGACGACCAGATACAATTGCTGAGCACAGCGCTCATCCGCTGCAAGGTATTGAACGTGATAGATGGAGGCAAATTGTGTTTACTATATTTAGCCAACTACGGGTACGTGTAGAGGATTAAAGTGATATGGTATTGAAAAGTTTGGTGCTAAGTTAACAACTTGTAGCACAGTAGTTGTTAGTGCTTTGAGTTACACATCATTATATATAGGAAAAAAAATAAAATACCTAAGACGATATCGTGACATTAAATGAAGAACTTAAGTTTGGGTTAGACTTTGGTTTCATTGAAAATAAATTCATGAGTTACGATAATGTCTAACAGATAAAATTCTATTCCACAAATCATATAAGTTGTTGAGAAGTTACCTCTTTTCAATGGCTTTACTAAATTTATTTATTTGTAAATTTACTATTTTTGTACAATTGCACTTTAAAATATAATTAAAACATAGACAGAAACGGTTGTACAAAGTTACTGCTTATTTCATTTTGAAATTTCTTCCAGCAGACCATTGAATTGTGATTATGAAGTACCTAACACTGTTAGAGTGCCATTCAAATTAGTGATGCAACGAATACCACTTTTACGAATACGAATACGAATAGCATTTTCACTATTCTGCGAATGTGAATACGAATAGTTACAAATATATTAAAACAACTAAGAAAAGTAACTATTTTTTTTATTTAATACTTTTTTTTATTTAATTGAATTTCAAATAAACTCCTTTTTTATTTTGGTGATCTTGACTTTCTCTATCCCGTGCTAAAGGCGGCAACTTATTTTGAGAACAAAAAAACAAATAACTTACAGTTTGCCCAATTTCAATGTTAAGACTAAAATGACGCACATTTTGGCCATAATAATATACTGTTATAATAAAGTACCTACTGTTCAATAGATTAAAGTTAAAAAACCCCATTTTTCATATTTTGTAGGTATATGTAGGTGTATATACCAATTGTTTTCTACATCCTACTCATTGTCCTATTTTTAACAACTGTCATATTAATAAGACTTGAAAAGAAACAAAACCAATTTTAACAATAATTATGACAAGAAGTGACCATCAAAATATTGTTTATTTACACATCCCCCGCAAAGATAAAATACTAATATTTATTATAATTATTATCATTATAACGAGGTGTGTTACGATATGTAAACTTGATTCGGGGAAATCTATTTCTGTTTTGACAAAACTAACAGTTTGGACGGCCGGTGACGAGAAATTTATGGCGTTTTTCTTATTTTATCGCCTGATTAATAAAAAATAGGATGGGATAGTTTTTTTTTGATAATATTTTACTCTGTTACATTTGGGTGTCTAGTATTTAACTTGCGGTCTATTATATCAACTGGCAATAATGTGATTAGTTAGTCCTAGTAAAACTTCATACGGAATAAATCATTTTTTTTCCGGAGAAAAAAAACAAAATAACTACCTACTATTTGACTAACTTAACTCGTTCGTTATGTGACTAACTTTAACTTACTTAAACTTAGTATTATGATTCGGATTCCTGACATTTTAGATGTCGCAGATCTCTTCAGAGACAAGACTGTTTCAGTGGGAACCTCGTCTGTGCTGTTGTTATGAATGAACCTGGGGGTCTACTGGGACTTGACGGTCGTATCTTATTAAAATCGCGAGATTGGTACCGAGACTTACGACTTTTAAAACGATATTTCCTGTCGTTACGATTATCGTCTTAACACCTCACCGGGACTTGTGTCGTCGCCTAGTTGAACTGTCAAGTTTGACATTTAATTTCGTCAAATTGTCGTGATAAAGTGCCGGTAAGGCATTCCATCAAGTTCGTTCGTACTTCGGTCGCACGGATACGATTTCGATTGTAAAGTCCCGGTAGACCCCCTGCGCGCTAGGTACAGCTATTGCGACAATTGCCTCAAAAGAGGCCGAAGTATAAGACTACCTACACGAGCTTATGAAGACGCCAGCACAGTGACCTCTGAACGGTTGTGGAGAACGATCTATTCCTACCAGCTGTGCCCCACGCTATAGCTGACAGTAAGAGGTTACAGTAGGCAGTTAGAACCTTTAGTGAGTAGGTATATGCTCCTCGCAAAAAGCGGCGGAGAGGGAAGATCCGTCCTCTCTAGTGCTCCGCTGTCTTCACGAAAATTAAAAAGTATATTCAATATAGAAAAAAAAATCAATAAAAATATATATAGGGTCTGTCGTAATGAATGGATAACCCGTTACCTACAGTTGATCCGGATGTGAGGCTATAAGAAAATGGTGTCTTCTTGCCTGGGTTGTCAACCATAAGAAAATGGCGTAGACTTTTAAACTTTTTTATAAATTTCGCTATTTTTTTCATTTATTCCGTTACCATTTCTTCAAATTTTGATGTATTTGTATAATTCTTTTAGTATAATACTGCTGAAGACGTGTATTATGTAATTTAAATACAATTGTAGGTGTTATTCACGTTGAACATTATCAAAATACTCATTTTAAGAAAAACATTTCCAATTTTTTTTCTTTATGTCAACTTTTGATCATCTCCTGTGGAAAAAAAAAGTATGACGTTATAGCTGCCCATGATCTCAATAAATTGTCTAGTATGTGTAGATTCTAAAAAGGTATAACGATGTGTACTTTACAAGCAACATTAAGTTACAGGAGCGAGAACACTAATCAAGGTCAGAATTTTTATTTTTCATGTTATGTTACAAATGGTTGTAAAACTTCGTCATAATGATTTTATTCTATCAAGATACTTTGCACAAACACTATCGGGCCACTAATAGGATATTCAGAAGAAAACCCGGTTGTTTTTGAAAAAAAAATAACATTACTTCACGATAATAATGTAATGAAAATGTACAAATGAAAATTGTTGTGCTCTAATAGTTACATGCGACAAACATGTTGCGACAAGTTTATTCGAAATTGAAACGGATTTTAAAAATCGAACAAGACCGCTTTACAAAGAAAAGGGTACTCATCACATCAGTGTGATTTTGACCATCGCATGTCCTTTTGTTCACATTGGCCCCGATTCTGAAAACACTTTCTAAACTAAACTAAAACTATCGCTGTCACTTACACATCAATAAGACAGAGAGAGGTTATCATTTTAGTCCTGTCAAACTAAAATGTACGTGCAATATGCCACGGCGAAGGCAATTTTAGGCTAGTCCTCAGCGCATTTCGTTCAATTTCACAATGATGTGGACTAAATTTAGTGAGACCAATGTACCTGTCTTGTTCTAATACGAAGCATGAGAAAGTGACAGCGATATTTTTAATTTAGTTTTAGAGAGTGTTTTGAGAATCGGGGCCACTATTTTCGTCAATTTGTTACTGCTTTCTAATAATTGACTAGGATTTTCCTTGTGATTTGAACTTGATAACGTGGTGATACTGATGACTTTGCTCACATTTACGGACATTGTGTTGTGCTATCGATTGAACTTGTTGTTTTGGAAAAGTTTTTGTGTAGTTTGTGTATCATGCCGCAACAGTACACGCCGGCCGAATACGCGAACATGCATTACATTTACGGTGTATGTAATAGCAGCACCAATAGAGCTGCTAGTGTTTATCATGTAAGATATCCAAATGTGCGACATCCTGATTACCGTGTGTTCATTAGAGTGCACAATGCATTAATGGAAGGACGATTTCCTTCTAATTTTTTCCACTTTTCTTCGTAATGCGGTCTTTGTTCGATTTTTAAAATCCGTTTCAATTTCGAATAAACTTGTCGCAACATGTTTGTCACATGTAACTATTAGAGCACAACAATTTTCATTTTTACATTTTCATTACATTATTATCGTGGAGTAATGTTATTTTTTTCCCATAAACAACCGGGTTTTCTTCTGAATATCCTATTAGTGGCCCGATAGTTTTTGTGCAAAGTATCTTGATAGAATAAAATCATTATGACGAAGTTTTACAACCATTTATAACATAACATGAAAAATAAAAATTCCGACCTTGATTAGTGTTCTCGCTCCTGTAACTTAATGTTGCTTGTAAAGTACACATCGTTATACCTTTTTAGAATCTACACATACTAGACAATTTATTGAGATCATGGGCAGCTATAACGTCATACTTTTTTTTTCCACAGGAGATGATCAAAAGTTGACATAAAGAAAAAAAATTGGAAATGTTTTTCTTAAAATGAGTATTTTGATAATGTTCAACGTGAATAACACCTACAATTGTATTTAAATTACATAATACACGTCTTCAGCAGTATAATACTAAAAGAATAATTATACAAATACATCAAAATTTGAAGAAATGGCAACGGAATAAATGAAAAAAATAGCGAAATTTATAAAAAAGTTTAAAAGTCTACGCCATTTTCTTATGGTTGACAACCCAGGCAAGAAGCCACCATTTTCTTATAGCCTCACATCCGGATCAACTGTAGGTAACAGGTTATCCATTCATTACGACAGACCCTGTATATTCAATATAGGTAGAAGTAAAATCAATAAAGCTTCGAATACTGACATCATTTCTAAACTAATCGAATCAAATCAATTCGGTATGTTTTCTTTTTGCCACGAAATCTTTAAAAACAACGGGTCCCTCCGACGCTCGAGAAAACCCAGTTTTGAATCGTGTGACATCCAAAAAATGTAACTCGAAAAACCCAATTTGTGATATTTTTTTCTAGATCTATTTTTTTTGGCGTGGCCCTCCATTATATAACACTTTATTCGGTGGTTTCGCTTAAATATACCGTATTTATATTATACGATATGATTTATTACAATATACTTACCTTTTTAAAATGATACATTTTTATTTCTGTAAAAAAAAAGTGTGACAAAAAATCAAAAAGACATCTTATCTGTAGGTAAATGTTTGGTGTTCCAATTTTTATGGGAATGAGAGAAAGTATCCCGAGCACGATTTCAGTGCTAAAATTGATTTATAACTAAAACGTTGGCTGCTCGCCAGCACACAAACAGCCCACAGTAATGGCCATAATAACTGTAGAGACATTTACACGACACGATAGTTTTTAAAGATTTTATATTGTATGTCAGGCGACCTCTGTGGTGCAGCGGTATATATTGGCTCGTATCTGAGTGTAACTAGGTTCTCCCCTAGTCCATTATGTGGTACCTATAATACAAGTGCTTACTGCAACACTTTAGGGCCACATAATTGGTGTGTTAGTCTGGAGATTTATTTATATTTATTTATTTATCGTAACGGTTAGTAGAGAGTTGATCTTTAAAATAATAGGTATGGAATATTTTGCGGTATTAATTTTTATTTTAGAGTACTTTCAAAATTTTTGTTAATTTTTTTTGCAGCTAGCCTATTAGCTACAAAAATACAGGTACGGTGAAAACATAAAATTGCCTACAGAAAAAAATATCCTATGTATCAATTTAGTATCAAATATCTTTGAAAGTTGCTTGCCTCGTCGTAATGCATTTACATCTACATTAGTTACAATCGATGGTGGCGCCATTTAAACCTGAGTAAGCTAACCCGAAGCTAAACCGAGGTTAAAACGTTCCCTGCAATTGGGCCTAAGTGTTTGAAATTTTATTGATATAAATATCGGATGCGATGTAAGAATCGTTTGTTGTAAATACGTCGGTCATTGACTCGCCGAGAACTTTGTGAGTTTACAATCGTTGCTACAACTGAAAGTGCAAAGGTAATGTTATTTTCAGACTGATTGCACTATTGGCAAAAAAATCTGTTTTATACTTTTCTTTTATTGTTTGCAACTCTATTAAACTTCTTAAAACATAAAGATTTTTAAAAAAATGACTCATTTGTTGGTTAAAATAATATTCATATTTCATATTCATATTTTCATATTCGTTTATTCACCAGTCAATTACATTGCATAATTTGGCACGTCATTTTACAATTCATTACTTAATTAATTACTATGTCACAAAAAAATAAAAATTATAGTTCTTAAAATAAAATAAATTAATAAAAATGTCAAGATTTAAAATTAAGTTCGTAAATATAATATGATGTCAGTTTACAAAAAAAATTTAAATAATAAGTCAAAATTAAAATTTTACAATAAAAAAAAAAATCTATTTATGCAGATCAAAAAATGAACATGTCATATATTCATTAACATCATAAAAAGGATTAGTTCTGAAAAAAAATGTTTAATTTTTTGTTTGAAGTCCGGAGTTGTTAGTTGCCTTACACTAAGGGGAAGTTTATTGTACAAATCAATTTTAAAACTAAGTATTCATGATTGTGTTATAAAATACTAACATTGAATTTTTGAAGCCATGGTTGAAGCCATTTGATCTGAACTCTTCCTTATCAGACGTTTGGATAAATACCTTTTACATATCATTGAATGTCTTATTATCTAGGTAATACTAGATTGTACTTTTTCGATTATGAAAAAGACGCAACTCTTTCTTAACGATTTTAACAAGAATTAATTTACTTTCGCATGGATCGACATAAAAAACTGCGATCCGTTTTTAAACTTAAACTAATCCAATTTTGTTCGGCCATCCTCTATTGTTGCATGTTATAAAAAGTTATGTAACTGCTATATTCATTTAATCAGACATGTTTGCTGCATCTAGGGACTTTTGTCCTACACGAATATGTGGTATTTGCTGAAATGCAACGCCATTAGTATTATTAACAATCATCCGAATTTTTCATACATTTTCTATTTTTAATCCCGTCAATGTTTTATGAGTCTGACAAATTTTAAAAATATAACATTCTACTTTATCAAGAGTTAATTAAAAGTGATGTCATATCAAAAGGCAAAAAGCAAATAGAATAAACCCTTTGAGTGAAACCCCCATTCTCAATCAAGTTTTTTGCCCCGCAATTCCTCTTTTATCTCGTAAGTCAATAAATATTGGACCGTACGGTTCTGCCCGGTCGCAGTACCTACATGATGCGGTTCAATATTTACATGCTACAAAGCAAAGTGAACTGAATGCAAATATAGAAGGGCGAACGATCATATCACATCACAGACAGAGGGCCTGTGATAGACTAGAATAAGAACTGGGATACTATACCAATGGTTTCAGGTTAGATTTTTTAAAATTTACGAGTTATTAACTAATTTCATGGTGGGGGAAAATACGCTAAAGTTGTGATATATCTTTGGGATTTGGGATAGTTAACAACGGTGGAAGCCTTTATATTTTATTTATACTTTAATTTGTGGTGAATCCTACTACATAATTTTATTTCGAAACAAAAAAAGAAAGATATGTTAACTTACATTTTTGATTTATAATAAACACAGTTAAGGCTTGTATTAGTCAAACCATATTTCGTCTCTGTCAGTTACGAAAGTTGAAACATAGGATTTTTGCTTCAACATAAAATAAATATGTTTCTTTTTTATAAATAATAAACTTAAGTCGACTGTAACAGCCCAGTAAGTAAGTACCTGAGTAATCTAAGTTAAAGTTATTACCCCGCCACTCGGCTAAGTAAGCTAAGTAGGCACTTTATCATCCATTAGTGACCTGGGACCTTTTATTGTTGAGCAACTAATACAGTGCAGGCACTTAGTACACGGTATAGAGTTCCTTGCGTTGTTGCTATACATTAAAGGTTTCGTTTTTAACCCTAGAAGCGAATAGAGGAAAATTTTGAGTTATTTTTTTTAGTTTATGTGTGTGTTGCATTGTAGCTTCAAAACTTTTACATTTTTACTAAATCGAGAATGGTTTTATCATCCTTATCTTAGCTTATATCAGAAATGTTAAAATGTGTATGTCTGTCTGTCTGCCAGTATGTTCCGCTTTCACGTCAATACGGGCGCGGCGGGACCGATTTTATGGAATTTTGAAATAGTCATAGTTTAGGTTACTTTTTACCGCAGGAATAAATCTAATACCCACGGGAAAATCATTGTTTTCGCAAAAATTTCTAAGAGTAGTAATCGCAATTTCTAAGGAGTCCAGTATTTTTACCTTTTCTCCACTAACTCCTCTTAAACCACGTATCGGTTTTAATGTGGTTTTCACCATATTTTAGTAACGTTTTTTAAATAGTCAGCCATATAAAAATATTTCTAGGTCAAGTCGATCAATTGTATTTTTAATAACAATAAAAATAACTACGTTAAAAAACCGACTTCAAAAACTAAATAGTTAAAAATAATAAAGATTTAATGTTAATTAAATCCCTACTATCCCTACTAATATTATAAATGCGAAAGTAACTCTGTCTGTCTGTCGGTCTGTCTGTCTGTCTGTCTGTCTGTCTGTCTGTTACGCTTTCACGCCTAAACCACTGAACCGATTGTGATGAAATTTGGTATGGAGAAAGAACTGAACTTGGGAAAGGACATAGGGTACTTTTTACCGCGGGAAAACTTCTCATTCCCACGGGAAACCGACTTCCACGCGAACGGAGTCGCGGGCGGCCACTAGTACTAAATATTATTTATACGTGCTGTTTAAAAATAGGTTGATAGTCGGTTATATTTAAAAAAACGGCCGAATTGAGAACATCCTCCTTTTTTGGAAGTCGGTTAAAAATGATAAGAGAAAAAAAAGCTAACAGTAAAAGATACCTACGCATCCCAAATATTTAAATTTTCTTTCCATTCCAATAGTTCCATGGGATTACTTTTCAAAACTACAATTATTTCGAAAACTTTTCTACCCTTTGATAAATAAGTTGGAGAACAAAGTAAATAAATAACATAGAAAGTCGTGGTCGCTGGGAGAATGCTAATTCTTTACCGGTGTTTGAATAAACTTCTACAACGGTGGAAGAAACTTGAATAAAAGTATGCGAATACGTAGAGTTTTGTACGCGACGCGCGAGGATTTTAAAGTTTGGTTTTTTGGAAGCATAAATCGACCTTAGTACAAGATTAACAAGCGCTGATTAGCAACGCTTCACTTTGTTGGTTTACGAAGCGATGTTTTAGTAAAAATAGGTAGATAATGAAAGTTCTCTGTTTTGAATATATAGGTTTATAAGTCATAGAGTTTTAAATAAAGCGTACAGTGCTAACTTGTCATTTTCAATATGCGCGCTTAGTTTTTATTCTGGAACTAGGGGCCGCGCGCGACTCCGTTCGCGTAGAAGTCGGTTTCCCGTGGGAAGCGAAGTTTTCCCGCGGTAAAAAGTTCCCTTAATTCTTTCATACATATATTTTTGGTATCTAGAACCGTTTTTGGCAGAGCACGTAACGGAAGCTCTCAAGGATGAATAATTTTCCCCGTTTTTTGCACATTTTCCATTATTTCTTCGCTTTTTATAGTTGCAACGTGATGTTATATAGCCTAAAGCCTGCCTCGATAAATGGTCTATTCAACACAAAAAGAATTTTTAAAATCAAACCAGAAGTTCCTGAGATTAGAGCGTTCAAACAAACAAACAAACAAACTCTTCAGCTTTATAATATTAGTATAGATTAGTATAGATTGAGCATTTGCATGCAATTACATACTTCACAACTGTTTGGGTCTTATGAAAGAAAGAACCTCTAGATTTAATTAAAAACACTGTATGTTCCGCTTTCACGTCGAAACGGCAGATCGATTTTAATGTCAATATTGACGATTTTAAGGGAATGACGGAATGGGGAATGAGTGAATGTGTAAATAAGGGTTAAAATTTTGAAATCGGTCGCCTGATTGAGAGGTAGTGGGGGGTGAGGGGGGTGGGGTGAGAGGGATCTAAACCCCCCCTGACAATTTTCAGCCGCCGGAAAAAAAAGGGGGCGCCAAAAAAAAAATTTTTTTAAAACCCAGTAGCCCTC
The DNA here is from genome assembly GCA_916618145.1 of Emmelina monodactyla. Taxonomy (NCBI): domain Eukaryota; kingdom Metazoa; phylum Arthropoda; class Insecta; order Lepidoptera; family Pterophoridae; genus Emmelina; species Emmelina monodactyla. The sequence goes on along the minus strand of OU745304.1, from coordinate 2,711,396 downwards.
AATATGGCGACCCTTAGTAGCCAATTTATATGTATTAAAACTCGCTTCAATCTTTAGTCAACCTTTTCTGCTCCTTTTTCTGGCAGTTAAAAAAAAATAACCTAACTAACCTAACCCATTGATGTCGGATTGTGTCAACTCGGAGTAAGACATTGCTATTAATTACCTAAGAATTATGTAAACACACTTAATAAATAAAATATGATTACCTCGATTGTATTTCCAAACAGAGTCCAAAAACGTAGCCAAGTCGTAGAAAAAACACAAAACAATACGGAAGAACACATTCACATATACTCGAAAGCAAAGGAATGACGCGAGCTACGTACAAATTTGACATTAGAGCTGTCAATATCATACATCCAAGATGCTAAATGCGTTCCGATTCACGTTAATCACCTAAAAAACATTTGAATGAAAACATAAGTGAATGATTAAATAAATAATAAGAAAGAGTGAATGAGTGAATGAACTCATTTAAAAATGTCAATTTGGCGTTTGGACGATTGAATAATAATATACCGCTCGCAGCTTTGAAAGCGTCAACAGGTTTCATAATAGTATGCATGTGTCCTCTATTTGGAATAAAAATAGTTTTTTTTTAATTTAAATATAATAAAACGTTTGTGTTATAATTATTATATAAAAAATAAATCATACTGACATTGTTGTTGACATTGTTAATTAGTTTTCTCTATCCTAGACCAGTGTAAACTGTGTTATTAACAATGGAAAACGATTTAGATAGTGATATTTGTTACATTAATAGAAAAGGCGGAACAATACTTTTATTTGAGGATTGCCAGTATTATAAAATGCGACAGTATAAAAATGGTTCAGCTGTGTGGCGTTGTGCTAATTATAAAAAACAGAAATGCACGGGTACAATAACGCTTAACAAGGTAATTTTTCTTACTGGCTGTTCATAAAAAAAGAAGTGCACTTGAAACGAGATGTAACCTAAACAACTTTCTATTTTCAGGAAAATATTGTACTTAAACATAAAATTCACCAGTGTCTACCTAACAAGGCCAAAAATGTTATTGATAAAACTTTATTTAATTTAAAAGCAACTGTTAAAAATTCGGATCGCCCTATGCCTCAGTTGTATAATGAAGCGATTGCAAAACTGGAAGATTCAGGCCTAAATTTTATTCAAAATATACCTTCTCTTTCTAGTATTCAACATTGTCTGTATAATGAAAGGAATAAATTTATAAGTTGCTCAAAGACAATATATAAAAACCTAGAAGAGGTACAAATCCCTGAAAATAGTTTATCATTCATTATAGCGGACTATTTTTATGAGGGTAAGCGTATACTTGTTTTCGGCTCTCCAAAAGCGAGAGAGTTGATTCCAACCATTAAAGAATATTTCACAGACGCTACATTTAAATCTTGTCCAAAGCCCTTTGCTGAATTATACAATATACTTGGAGAGATAAACAGTACATCAAAGCATACGAAAGTTGTGCCGTTGATCTTTGCGTTGTTGCCTGATAAAAAAGAGACAACTTACATAACTTTATTTAATCTTATCAGATCGCAATTGCCGTATTTTCAACCTCTGAAAGTACATTGCGACTATGAGGTGGCCGCAATAAATGCAATGTGTGAAGTATTTCCCGAATCTAAAATTATTGGATGCTTTTATCATTGGACTCGGGCAATATGGCGAAAAGCAAAATTATTAAAAGTTACAAAAAATAAACCACAAAAACGAATAATTTCTTTAACCGCAGCGAAACCGTTATTACCGTCTGAACTCATTTCTGAAGGATGGGAATATATAAAAAATGAAAGTGAAACTGTTTATATTGAAGCATTTGTGAATTATATAGATAGACATTGGTTCAAAAAAAATATTGTTAAATTTATAAGTGTTTTCGGACAACACCATCGGACAAATAACGTTATCGAAGGATGGCATGCAAAATTAAATAGATCATTAAATAAAAATACGGTAACATTGCAACGACTTTTGTCAATTTTACAAAAATACGACAAGAGAGCAATTATAAATTTAAAGTACGGAATAAACAAGAAAAATAGGTCAAAAATATCGATTCAAAATGATGATTTCATTATGCAAATCCAAATGCAGTTACTTAATGCCGAAATAAATGTTGGGCATGCATTAGACAAGTTGCGTTAAGATATAACTATATATACACGCAACTTGTCTAATTTGCCTTTGCCCAACATTTTACTGTTTAAGTTTTAAAAAGATTACAATAAAAATTTGATTTATGTATTGTTTGTTCAATTTCTTTTATAACATTAAAATAAAAATAATAGTCGTTCCATAGGAAAAAATATTCATCTTGGTCCTACTCAATCAGTAGATCTACTACCAATATTAGTAAAAGAATGGTTCGATTGAACGAACCACTGCCAAAAAAAATTGCCCATGGTTCGATCAGTAGAACTCCGTGATCGGACCACGGGCAATAAAGGACCGATCCGCCATTATACCAACACCGTCATGTGACGTGAACAAAGCCTCTATTGTTGACGAGAATTTGCAGATCCATTTGTGTGGACATGGTAGTGCGTGGCGTTTTGTTTCACAAGCTATATACGTTACTACAGTGCTTTCACTAAGTATGCATACACTGTATTGACTATTTAAGTGATATCTTTTACACTCGATACTGAAAACGGTCACTAAACAAAACTGATAACTTCAAATGATTCTAATTGAACGAAATGAGCTTGGGACTAGTCTAAGCTTGTTTGTGACGTATGAAAGTGCAGACAAATTTAAGTTGGCAAGACAAAAAACTTTTACCCGTCTCTATCTTTTTCTATTGCTGAGCAAGTAATAGAAATATAAATAGGCCTTTATTATTTCTGCTGGTACTGGTTACGTTTTGAGCAAAATAAACTTTAAGGAATAAAAAAAATTTTTTTTTACGTACTTTTACAAAATTACATTTATAGATACTACCAAATTTTGCGAAGCTTTCAAATTAAATAGTGTTTTAATTTAATTTGCAATGTAAATAATCGCACCCGAACCAACAGTTGATGTGTGAGCGATGATTTCAAGCGGCGAATATGTTTTTTCAATCTTTAATAACTTTTTTTAAATTGAGTTTTCTGGGTATACTGTGATGAATTACATGGTATCAAGCTTCGGAAGTGGTCTTTTTACCCGCGTTATAATTAAAGTTTACTTTGGAGAGCTTTTCCTTGGTTTCGGCACCATTATATCGACGGTGGAAAGGCAATATTTCTTAAGCGACATAGAGGTAATTTTACAGGAGAACAAAAAGAAGTTTGTAATTTCGGGAAATCGAGGATAAAAAAATAACTATCTATTCGATTTACTTCATTCCAAAAAAAATTAATGCTATTAATACCTTTTATTATCTTCTTTCAATAGTTGGAGCTAATTTTGTGTAATTACCGAGTTAATGTCGCTTAGTAAAATTTTAACAAAAATGAAAAACCGTAAAAAATTACTAACCGACCACACAACAAATACTCAAGTGCAGGAAATAAGTCTTAAATATATTTGATTGTAATTTTTTAGTCTGGAAAATAGTCATAAACCAAAATTCAATGAAATTATGTTTCTGGCTAAAATTACTTAAATGCATTCAAACAAACTGTTGACTCTTGGATAAAATACTTCTACGTCTCTTGTTTTAGCAATAATCACATTGTTTTGAATAAATGAAACGATATAATATTATAAAAAAGGCAACAACAAATGTTTTATTAAATTAAAGGAATATATCATCATTTTAATGTTTTTCTCTTTATAAAATTTTATAAAAAAAACAATAAGAACACAGTTCAGGAACACAAAGAAACTCGCTTTATCGTAATCAGACTCTAAACATTAAATATTCTAACATGATGAGTGAATAACATGAATTATCATGTTAAGGTCATGTTTTACCAAGCGACATACTACCATATTGAATTTCTTGTAGTAAAAAATACTAAACGACATTTTTTCCATTGAGTGAGAATTGGTAGTTATTGACTAAGCGCCAAATTGAAATTACTCAGGGTTTGGTAAAAATATCTTAGTGCGTTTTTTTATTTTTTTGTCTCCGGATAAAATTTACTAAACGCCAAAGTACTAAAAATAAAAATCAATTGAAATTTACTAAGTACAAATTCTTATTTTGAAAAGTTGTCTATGTAACATTTTTCATAAAAAGGTCAAAAAGTTGTCGTTTAGTCGCCGAAAACACAAAAAAAACACCAAAAATTGAAATATCTAAGCGACATCAAAAGTCGTCAAAGAAGCATGGGAGTAAGACTAAACGATGCAGTTTTTTGTTCTGAATCGTTTGATGTATATAACTCAATTTCGCCAAAAGTGTCGCTTAGGTAATTTTGCCTTTCCACCGTCGATATGATAAACTTCAAACGACTAAGACCTACAATATGCTTAACCGTGTTAAAAATATCTTTCTGTTCGCAGCCCGTGGTCAAGGAGGGGTTCCTGATGAAGCAGACGCGCAGCTTCCAGCGCTGGCAGCGGCGCTTCTTCCGGTTGCGCGGGCGCACGCTCTACTACGCTAAGGATAAGGAGGTATGGACCTGAAGACAGTTAGGAAATTACGCTTGTTATTGAACGTGAACTTAAGAGTCAAGTTACTTAACTTAACGATCAGTATCGAGTATGTAGTCTATTGACTTATTACCTGTTCAATCCTTAACAGAACGAGTTTTCATTAAAGGACAATGGGCAAATTGGGACCTCCTATGGCGATAAGATATGTCGTTGAATAGGTCTCTTCAATAGGAACAACTATTGCTATTCTCAAAGATAAACTTATTTCCCTTAGGAAATTATTACTTTATTTTCAAAGCTACATTTACTCCTTTTTTTGCTACTCACCCTTCATCATTATCATTACATAGTATAAATCCAAGTTGCTAATTCTGTCTGTTTGTATGTTTGGCTTCTAACTCCTCCTAAACCAGTTGAGGGATTTTAATGCGGTTTTTACCGTCCTTTAGGTATTTTTTTCATTTAAATTTGTAAATAAAGAACAATCGGAAAACGTTTTTTTAAGTTAACCAAAAATCAATGTTTCGTGAGCAAGTCGGCCAAAATTACACCATTGCGAAGCGTGGGCGGGTCGCTTGTTTAAAATAAAATCAAATCACTATGTCGTAACGAATAACTACCAACTGTCTGTCCAAAACAGAACGTTTCAACTATTTTCAAATCCAGAATCCAATCAGTGTTGTCACTTTAAAAAACCAGTGCAGAGGTCGTTTTACACGTCGAATGTGGGTATTGGACCGAATCATTTGATTATTTGACGCTATTCTGGTACTGCGGGGCTATTGCGTGAGCCAATGGTAATTGAATGTCATATTTTCAACAATTCTGGAAAGTTTTCAAATTAATGAAAATATTTATGGTTTTGGGTTTAATAGATGGCGACATTGATTATCTACCTATTGATCCAAAAAAACTATATATTTAATCAATATTTACGTAATCCAGAATTTTTGAAAAAATGACATGCGATTACCATTGGCTTACGCAATAGCCTCGCTGTTATTCTGGGATAGCACATAGGATGTCCAAAATTTTAAATAAAATTTCAAAAAGTTGTGATATAATGTTGATTATTTACTCATCCAGTATACGTTTAGACCCTATAAACAGAGTTGTTTTTTTTCTAAACGAAGTGCTAGTCCTAATCGTCGTGAGAAAATTTATCGGAAGGTATTAAAACATTGTACTTAAATTAATTAATTAATTCGTTTTCTGCATCGTGTCAAATCATACTCACCCCAGACTCATCATATAAAATGTTGCGATAATCCCGACGAATCCCGACAAATCACGGAGCTACCCAAACTTACCCTGTAATATCTATTGCATGTATTTCGTTGAGCTCTTCACAATACTAAGAGCAAATTGATCATGATTGGATGTCGCTTTACGAGGCTAATATTAATCAGAGTGTATGAGGTAAGGGATTTGTTAGTAAAGCGATGAAGCTATGTAGCTTGGTGATACAAATCTTTCTGTGGTTTAGCTACCTTTATAAGCATTACCTACTATAATTTGATTAGATAATTGTGATACAAATCTATACTTGTTAGCAGTTAGTAATTGTGCAGCGTTCTTTATTAAATATTCGAATAATTATCTATTTTAGATAATGATAAGGAAAACAAAGATCACTTTTTATATTTATAATTGTAAATTTAAATTAAAATGGACTTACACACTATTAAACCAAAATAAATTTTATAAAGAAAACAGTACCCAGCTGTTATGCTCGCCAGTGTTCACATTTTATAAAACATTTTCATTCAAAAGTAAATTTAAAAAAAAAACAAAAAACGGAATTCCTTAGGTACACATGAATGAAATCAAAATACAATTCATTCCCTTTTACGTTGACAAAAATACCTTTTATTTGTAAAAAAAAATCGAATAAAGAAGAAAATATTTTTATTATTTACAGTTCGTATTATTATCTGAAGAAAAAAGAAGTTTCCATTTTAATATAATAATTTATTTTCAAGTCGCAATTTGTGTCTGTTTGTATGTTTGGCTGCTAACTCCGCCTTAACCACACAACGGATTTTAATGCAGTTTTCGCCATCTTTTAGGGAATTTATTCATTTAAATTTGTAAATTAAGAACCATTAAAAAAGGTTTTTTTAAGTTAGCCAAAATTCAATATTTCGTGAGCAAGTCGGCCAAAATTACACCATTGCGAAGCGTGGGCGGGTCGCTTGTAGGTACTTATATAAAGTTCCCATGTCACAATATTAGTTATCATACTCCTCCGAAACTGCTAGACCGATTGGCCTGAAATTTTGTGAGCATATTGAGTAGGTCTGAGAATCGGCCAACAGCTATTTTTCATACCCCTAAGTGATAAGGGTCAACACCCCCAATTTTTTTTTTCAAATTTGGCAAAACCACGTTTGTGTTTTCAGCTAGTAAGTTTATAAATGCGTCAAGACTGTTTTAATACAAATAATAAGATTAAAAACGATAGGTAGGTACTTGAATAGTATTGTATCTTTCTCGACTAAAATGTTCATTTTCTTTCTCGCGTTTGACCTACTTACCGCGAAGTAGGTTACAGGTTCCAGACCTAGTCAGGAATCTATGTGTTGCACAAAAGAGACGTCGTGAATTGGGAACAGCAGGCCGTCCTTGTCACTCGATGGATGAAAAGCATCGGAGTGAGAGAGATGGGAAGATTTTCAATTTGTTTATAATTGTTGGTGTGCGTCATTTTTATGCAAGCTTTCTGTATACTTCTGTCTTCGAATGTAATATAACTACCCTTTAACTTACGATCAGATTAAGGTTATCTTCTCGTATAAAATGTCTCGTTGTGTGTAGTTACTAAAATTTTAAATAAAATAATAAATTATTCGTCTAAAATATTGTAGTTACATTAAATATTTTAATCATTAAGTAAGTAGTATTTTAACAAAATAACCCTTTAATCGCATTCATCTTTCGGTCAAATATTGGTAAAATGTAAGCCTTAATCAAATTTTGGTAACCTACTTAAACTATATCATCCATAATCTTCTTATTATCCTAATAGCAAAAAACATCATATATAAGTTAGATAACTACGGTAAAATAAAGTTAATCATGTTTTTCATATAAAATACCACGCGTGAACCTGCCAGTCACATTAGTTTTCGTTCCAATAACTTTGATATACACATTTATTGGTTCATACAAACATGGAAGGCTGACATAACGGTGAATAAAATTATTTTACACTCCGTTCGCGTGGAAGTCTATTTCCCATGGGAATGAGAAGGTTACATCCACACAAACTTTCACGGTTATAATATTAGAAGGTATGGCATTATGTAGACTAAAAATAGCTTGAAACCAGCCCCGGATCTTCAATTTTTTTTAGGCGGGGCAAAATCTGAAAATGCCGCCCCCAACCACTAATATTTATTTTTACCTTTATCATCTTTATAATTTCAGTTATCAGATGTCCACTAACAAATAGCCCTTCCGGAAATAATGCATCATTTGCTGTTCTTTCCGTGCTATGCCTGTTTATTTACAGATGTATAGATATGAACGCGTAAGATATACAGGGTGTTTGCTGGGTGAGTAGCCAAAAGAAAATGGTGTATAGGCGAGGCTATTAGCTATTTACTTCTTCTTATTAATTTGCATTTTGATTCAAGTTAAAGAATTTACAATAGTTTTAAGATTTTCCTATGGAAAACCCCGGTTTTTTCATTAAAAGTCATTTTTTTTTATTTACTCTCGGACCAAACGAAAATAATTTTAATTGAGAGCCTAATACTGTCTTATTTCGATGCAATCATAAATTTATACCAATCATCTCACAAAAGGTTACAGTGGATTCACAAACTTCGTTGAACCAATGGGAAAAAAATGTAATGTCAACTTTGCTATGAAAGAAAATAAAAAACACGAGTTGAAAATCTCATTTGCTTTTAAAAACTTCTTCAGTTAATACCTACACTTTATATTGATATGCTACAAATGTAACATTAATAATTAGTAATCTCGAAGTAAGTTAGTCCTCAAAGACGGCTGATAAGGAAGGAACGAATCCGTTCAACTACCTATGTAGATAAAAACTTCTGTCTCATTCTAACAAATCTTAAACAATTATGCTATCTCATTTGACTCTCCCTTCACTTTCCTGTCTCGAATTAAGGACTCCTGCTATCTCACACGTTTGACTTCGGTCCGCGTAGATTTTCGGTGACCTACACTTTTCTACAGTTGGAGTAAGATGTTGCTTGAAAATAAGCGTATCAGCCAGTCATGACCAACGGTAGCGTGATTTTTACGCATGCTAGCAAATCTCATTTTACCAGCTGCAAGTCATGTAGAACTGGTTCACGGAGACTGAATCTAGGAGTTCCTTTTACTCCGTCCCTCACCACCCCAACCATCTGGTGGTGGAAGCCGCAGAATATTCTGCTATTTGCGACCTTCGCAAGAGGCGACCAAAAAAATTAACTCGAACGTTAAAAGATTACTGTCGGGAACAATCTGCTTCCTCCAGCCCGCGCTCGCTACCGACCCCGTGGTCACGATTGTGGTAACAGCCTTAAGTTTTCCCTATAAATACACCTCTCAAACCGGCAGGTGCGACATTCAACAAAATTGGTTTCATCGCTTATCAGATCCGACTCCCGTCGAGTTTCTTGCTAGGTCTTCTTAGAGAGAGGCTCCTAAAGGAAACAGTGTATTGAAAATGATCACGACGCACTGAGGACCGTACCCAACTAGGTGGCCGTATTAGTTCGTATCGTTAGTCAGAAAATAAAATCATTATTTTATAAGTACATAAGAATAGCAAATAAGAGAAATGTTATCTGGTCACAAAATAGATACAATAATAGGCAAAGATTTGTTAGAATGAGGCAAAACTCTTTACCTACATAGGTAGTTGAAGGTGTTACCTTCTTTACCAGGCGTCTTTGAGGACTAACTTACTATTTTAGTTGAGATTTCTAACTATTTAAGTTACATTTAGCATAGCAGAAGTTTCTAAAAGCAAATAAAGTTTTCAAACTCGTTAATGTTTTTTTTTTTTTTGAGATAAAAAAAAACCCCCACTGGTTCAACGAAGTTTATGAACCCACTGTAACTTTTTGTGAGATGATTGGTATAAATTTATGATTGCATCTGAACAAGACAGTATTGGACTTTAAATTAAAATTATTTTTGTTTGGTCAGACAGTAAATATAAAAATATTTGACTTTTCATGAAAAAATTGGGGATTTTCTTAGGAAAATCTTAAAAATGTTGTAAATTCTTAAACGTGAACCAAAATGCAATATAATAAGTGGAAGTAAATAGTTACTAGCACTCACCCACCAAACACCCTGTATATTTTACACTGCACAGGAAAGGATTAAAAATAAAAAGTTAATAGTAAAAATAAAAATAAAATTGGTGTAATCAATTGCAATTATTATGAATTAAAATTTACTTTTCGAGCTTTTTGTTCAGCAAATTAATCTATGACCTTGTCATAATTTCCGTTCCTGCGCGCGAACGGGTGCGCATTTTGAAATACACCTAAAGAGGCGCCACACGAATAATACGTCACATGTTCCATGTGCTGTCCCTGAGTATCGGTCTAGTTGATATGGCCACAGTAAAATAAGAGTGAAAGTTCTGTAATTGAACTTTTATTTATTCTGTGGTCAAAGTTAAGTAGGTATTATTATGTTATTTTTTTGTAAATAATGAATTTGGCCGCCCCCTGAGCTTGCCGCCCGGGGCATGGGCCCCGGCTTGCCCCCCCCTAGATCCGGCCCTGCTTGAAACTGGTAACTTATTTTTAAGCTTTTGGGTTTATATCCTACTAATATTATAAATATGAAAAGTTGTAAGTATGGATGTATGTATGGATGTTTGTTACTCTTTTAAGTAAAAACTACTGGACGGATTTGGATGAAACTTTACAGTAATATAGGTTATACATCAGAATAACACATAGGGTACTTTTTACCGCGGGAAAACTTCTCATTCCCATGGGAATGGAGTCGCGGTCGGCCACTAGCCATTTCATAAACTTACACTAGCCTAAATATTTTTGTTTCTGTCAGTTTTAAAAGATGTTACTTAAAATTGTCAAAAATAATAATATTGAAACTAATATAGGTGTGAAATGTGTGCATAATTTAAAGGGATGCTCTATGATTGGAAGCTTTTTGTAATAACCTTTTCATACAAACAGCTTGTAAGGTTTCTATTCAGAGCGATTTATAAGATTTAAGATTTGTTTGGTTTTATAGCAGATTATTCAGTAGCGCAGCGGTATGCATAAAAACTGTTAAGCTATAGTTCGGTTCAGTTCCCGGGTCTCTTAAAAATTGGCTTGTAACTGGGTGTAACTTGGGCTTAGTCTAGGGCTATACACGTTGTATAGGATACTACATACTTAATATTAGCATTTGTAGTAAAAAAAAAAATTCGTAACCTCAACGATAAACCCTAAAATCTAATTCATCCAGTACTTTAGCAGTATTTTGTTTCACGATCAAGTCGAACAAGGTTCCACCTCTAACAAGCTTTGGTGTAGTTTAGTAATTTATAAAGTTGTGTTAGAACCTTTGCTAATTAACAGCAATGAGTTGTTAGCAGCTACGGCGATAGTTAATTAAATACAAGTTTTAATTGCTTGTATTGTGTTATTGTAGCTAATTTGATTTTCAAACGAGAGGCAAATGGGATTAAAAAGATTTGATTTAAAGTTTTCTGTTAAGCAATGTATTTTTTTATTTAGGACATTAATATCTAAGGTTTTAATAATGTCTGCCTGTTGTTACTAGCATGCGTTTTTTATTCAAAACATATAAATTATTACTAACGCAAATATCAAAGTCGTCCTTTAATATAACAGACAAAAATATTATGTTTGTACTTTTGTACATTATTGTGGACTTGACATTTCTTTTGTTATGTTAAGAATCTCAAAAAATAGATTTTATTTATTGTTTTAATAACCGTGTAAATCTAAATAAGTAAAATTTTAATACAATATTTGATATCAATGTTACATTTAAAACTCAAATGCCCAATGCCTCTAACATTGTGGTTAACCAAGAAACTTCGACCGTGGTTAGTTAAATTCAAGAATTGGTGGCCGCTACCAGCTTAGCGTACTTACGAGATTTATGTTCTTAGAATTTAGCTCTTTAAGCATAGACATTTTTTTAGACTTGGAGTACCGAGTAAGATGCCTTTTGCGATTTGGAAAAAATAATCTTTATGACGGCTACATAAGGATGTGCAAAAACTAAAAAAATAAAAAATTCTAAAACTGTTGTAACTTATCAGAACGCGCTGAGAGTCAGCCGTAGTACAGGTATGATAAGACCCGCACTATTGGAAAATATAAAACTGGGCTACATTGAAATCAAATCCGCCAGTAACCTTATGATAACCTCTGTGGCGCAGCGGTGTACTGCTAAGCGGACTGCTAAGCGGATGATTCCGGGTTCGAAGATAGGGCCAATTTCGTCAAAAATGGTTTTTCGTAATTGGCTCGTTTTTGGGTGTAACTAGGTTCTCCCCTAGTCCATTGTGTGATACCTATAGTACAAGTTTTGCTTAGTTTAGGGCTGGTGTGTTAGTCTGGAGATTTATTTATTTTATTTATGAATTCTATTTTCAAAAACTGACAATTCTGACGCGTCAACTACCGCATTTTATCTCCACGTTTCTGACACATCCACCCACGTGTCTGTGATTCACATAATGACCGTTAACGATCAAGTTTCAGTTTAATCATGTAGTTACCTGCCCACGTGAACTAGGGCCGGTCCCGTGACTTGGGTAATTAGGTTCGCTATTACATGGAGTAACGCTACACCGCGGTATGTGAGGTAAACGGGTTTAGTAATTGTAGTACTAGGGCTAAAAGCACGTTATTATTCGATTACATTACTAGTTTTGACGACCTCTTTGACAAAGCAGTATAATGTCAGGCTGTTTAGCGGTAAGGCCCGGGTTCGATTGCTGGGGTGAGCTTATTTAGTTGGAGTCTTTTCAAGAGAGTTTTGTGTCTACCTATTTAAAAGTTAACGCTTAGTTAATAATAATAATAATAATAAATCTCCAGACTGACACACCAATTATGTGGCCCTAAAGTAAGTTGCATAAGCACTTGTATTATAGGTACCACATAATGGACTAGGGGAGAACCTAGTTACACCCAGACACGAGCCAATATCGAAAAAACCATTTTACGAAATTGGCCCGACCCGGGGCTCGAACCCGGAACCATCCGCTTAGCAGTCCGGTGTATATACCGCTGCACCACAGAGGTCGTCGTTAGTTAAGGACTTCATAAGTGGTGTATTTGTTTGGAGATTTAATTAAGGTATTCTTTTTATATTTTAAGTGTCGATTTAAAATTGATGGATCTTACTATGCAGTTAATGTTGTGGAGAAATACTAGTAAAATTTTTGTATGTTCGTATACCAAAAAAGTTGGGGAAGTAAAAGCTTATTTGATTGTGTTGGGACTTTAAGCAGAATTTTGTATATCCTTTTTGTTAGTAAAAATGCAAAAGGAAACCTTAGCTTGAAGATATTTTTCCTTATTTAATGTTCAGAAAACTTTTCAGGTAGAACAATAAATATCGTATTGTCTTAGATATCAATCACCATCTTACTGTCATAACTCAATAACTTACCTTAGGTAATTTCCTTTGCCGCCTTTTTAAATGTGTTACTATTGTAACCATCCTACTAATATTATAAACGTGAAAGTTTGTTAGTATGGATGTATGAATGGATGTATAGATTTTTGTGACTCTTTTACGTAAAAACTACTGGACGGATTTTAATGAAACTTAATAAAGGTTGTACATAAGAATAACACATAGGGTACTTTTTACCGCGGGAAAACTTTTCATTCTCACGGGAAACCGACTTCCACGCGAACGGAGTCGCGGGCGGCCACTAGTTATCCATATTTTGCGCTTCAATAAACTATGGTCGATAGCTGTTGATATGAAAGCATATGAAAATGACAGAAACAAGTCACAGAAACAAAACAAGCAGTTTCCAGTGACAAAGGTTTTAACTATACTGTAGTAGGAATAATGAATACGACCCTTTCCCACTTAATTTTTCATTTCAAGGCAGTAAATTAATAACGTGGAATTGACAAAAAATTGGCGTCCTGAAGAAGATCTATTCTTTCAGTTATTTAATTTCAGTGGGCTCAATATTTGCTTAAGATATTAAAATAAACCGGCAAAGTATGGTAGAAACTTATATTTTACCACTTTCAATAATTTTAATGTATAACTCTTTAATACAAAAAAGAAAGCAACTCAAAATACAATTCCAATCTCTTAACTAATTCGTTCCCATTCAAGTTGTATCAAGTTTTAGAAAACTTCAAGATAAAAGTTACTTTCTGTACCTTTGCGCCAATTTCTTTAGACATTGATAAATGACAGGCTTCATAATCGATTTGTAAAGTTACTTAATATTTGTTCAATACCACAGTAGTCTAACCAATAATCGATTAAAAGTAAATTGCATTAGGGAAATGTATTTACATAGTTACTACATTACGGTTAAAGTAATTTTTACGTAGGTATGTGTGAACCAATATGTACTAATGTACTTTGAACGAATAATTTTTAGAAATCCCATGTTACGTTGTGTTGGTTTGAAAACAAAATGTAACAAATATTTAAGCGTTGAAGCTCCCATATAAAAACTATTACATATTTTTTGTGTTTTTTTTATAGAATGGCATATATACCTGCGACACGTACTTTGTAATAGTTTTACACGTAATTGTTTTTTAAATGTAACTTTAAACTACTTTTAAGCTACGAATGCTACAATGCTACGGACAGAATCACAAATCTACACAATTTTTACACACTCCTTTTTGGTTCAAAATGTAACCTACAAAATCGCAGTCATATGTAAACAAGCTGCTACACATCCCAAAACACGTAAACTTACACTAAGCTAACTGCAGACATGCAATACATAAAACGAGTCTGAACTATCCCCCGAATTCTAAATTCAAATGCGCGGTGGCGGCTTACCTGGCGCGGACAGACCGCCCGGCGCCTCCCGACCGTCCCCGAGCTCAGTCGCGCGCCACGCGCCGCCCAGACAACACCTCAACCCTACGCCGCTCTCCAACCCGCTCCATGCGAACGCGATCAACCAAAAACATCAATAAAAACGCACCGCTTTCGCAATAAACCCAGCCTTAGAACCTATAGTACGTGTAGTCAAGCCTTCTAGTGTAAGGAGACAGTGTAAACGAACGTGTTGGTAACTCGCTCCATTCAGAACAGTGACCTGGATTTTTATTTTGATACTGTTGCTCAATTTTCGGCATCCACTGGGCTGGATTTTCGGGAATTAGGTAAGTTAATAATAAAAAGTTATTTAACGTGTAATTAATTGACATTTCGAATATTTCTGTTTTTTTTTTCAATTTTGTACTAATTACCACACCATACCAGAATGGCTACCATACACTATGGCACTAATACAAATACAACTTAAATTAAGGTAAGCCTTGAATATTTTTTATTATTTAGTAGTATTTACCTGTGCTACGGCGGAAGGCGGTTATCGTAGACGTATGACGTAGATACGCTACGGGCTTCAACCCATTAATCATTAAAATACAATAGAAATTATAATAAATGACTGAAACATGAAAAGCTGTCGTTAATTATTCATGAATGAGTCAAAAAACGTATTAATGTTGCTTTTACTTCAGCATGCTTATATTTTCTGTTCATATAGGTATTATATCATTAATCAAGTGAACCGTTTCGGCATTAAAAGTATAAACAAATTATAAAAAATATAAATATATTAAATTAAATTAAGATTAAAATAACCTTTTCAGTACCCTTGCATTACATATAGTCAACTTTTTGTAAATATTGTGCAAATTACCTTGTACACAGAGAGAACTCAAACGTATTAAAATTTCGTCACTCAATACTTCGAGAATTTATATTTGTTGTACCTATATAATCAGGTTAATTTTAAGGTTAACTTTTAGTTGTATCAATATATTAATTAATATAAATTGCGGTCCAATAAAATTGTTTTAATTATTGTATTAATTTACCATTTCCTAGCAATTTATAGATACCTACTTAATTATAATAAAAAACTTTTTACCAAATTTATCGTTTTCAAATACCTACTACGTAGTGTATTTATAACGTATTAAACTTGAAATCAAACTCTAAAATTTTAACTGGTTCTTACGCGTTTAATATTATTTTATTATTTATTTTCCGACGTTTCGGCATTTTTACAAATGCCGTGGTCACGGGTAGGCTGAGATGGTTGACGTCTACATAGAGTATAGTAAAAAACGATTTTTGAATTCACCGCCATCTGTTTCGTAATTTCTTCGCCTAATTTCCCGGGTTCATACAATGGGCGCTGGCGGTGTCTTGATTCATCTGATTTTTAGACTGCTGGTTGTTAAACTTTTCAGAAAATTGGTCGATATGTTATATGATCTGAATTTACATACAAACAGACACGAATAGCGAGTACTAGTACTTATATTGACGGTGTGCTGTGCAAATAGCACCCACTATCCTATTTTAAGATAAAAGCCTCCTATAAATAGTCTGAATTTCTCGCACATGTATTGATGCTATTTTCAACAACTTATTTTTAAAAATGTCTGGTTTTCTTTATAATTGTATTAGATTATAAAAAATACACATACAATCTATAAAAATAAAAGTTATACCTACAGTACTTAATAAAATCATCAACAGTTAATTTTTCCAGAACTTTCTCTCAGTTACAAATCCTGAATTCTATATTGTATCACGCCAAAATCCATAACAAAAGAATGCAAATTTCATTAGCTTTTATTGTATCATCTATTTTGCGTAATGCCATAGAAACTTTTCGCGGATTACCGCTTGTTCCGGACATCACAGATATTAAATTGGTCACGATATCGCATTCTGGACACGCGACGACTAGGCTTGTAAGATAATGTCGACTGGCTTTATGAAATAAAATATTAACGAAGGCATGATAGGGAAAAATATATTTTATAAGAGGTGGTTCAAGGTTTTTTGTTGATGGAAAAAGATGATTATTTGTTACTAGTTAACAAAAGAGAGCTTTTGTTTATTAATAATTTTAGGCAGTAAGAAGTAGCTTTTAAATCGATTGGTTAAATATCACATTGCGTTATCTGTGTTCTAATATCGATGCAACCTAATTATAATCATATGGAAAATAAAAGACAATTTGAAGCAGGCTATTTTAAGATATTTTTTTTTTTATAAATGCCCGAAATTTTCTTACAACGGCTATTAGTAGTCAAATATGTAAACTTAACTTTTTTGATGAACACTTATGACAGTTAAAGAAAAGGAGCCCTCCGAACAAAAAATGGGTTATTTTTAATCGTTTTACAAAATTCACGGTAATTTATGAACCAACCAATGTAATTTTAACCAGCAACCATCTAATTACGTATATTTAATTAGTAATTTTGGCAGCGAATCACCGGCCGAGTGTTGTGTTTTGTTTATTATTTGCGTTTGATATCTACCGACTACCGCGACCCAAATAGCTGTTATAATTCGATTCGTGCCGTATTTACAAGCGGGTCAGTAATAAGTGTTCTCAAACTAGAGGGAATTTAGTTATAAATTATATGTTAGCGTCCATTAATGGACCATTGCCTTTAATTATTGTCGTATGGAGTATAGTGGCTTTTTGAAGTCGTGTCCGCAGCGGCTTGGTACGGTCATTGCAGTTAAGCATTTAAGGAAAACACTAGCGGCCGCCCGCGACTCCGTTCGCGTGTAAGTCGGTTTCCCGTGGGAATGAGATGTTTTCCCGCGGTAAAAAGTACCCTATGCATTATTCTGATGTATAGCCTATATTACTGCAAAGTTTCATCCAAATCTATCCAGTAGTTTTTACGTGAAAGAGTAACAAACATCCATCCATCCATACATCCTCACAAACTTTCACATTTATAATATTAGTAGGATAAGTAGGATGTTAGAATGATTTTTAATGGAATTTAAGACGATTTGTTTTGCAAAACATATGATATCCATACATCCTGCCAATTTCGTTTATAATGCCTAATAAAAAAGATTTTGTTAGTAAAACTTAGTTATATTTTGAGCAAGAACGGCAGAATAAATGTTAAAAACTACTTTATGAATAAGCGTAAAATAACTAATATTAATTATTGTAATCTTCAAGTACTTATACCGTAAACATAAAGCTGGGCCTAAAAGCTATTCTCAAGACTAGGAATTAAACTTTAAGAATCTGTTAGGAAATCCTAAAATATGTTTCTCGCAATTTCAAAGAAACAATAAATTATGGTTACAAAGAAAAACTGGTCTAAAACAGCATTCTACTGGAAACTCATATTTTATCGCGGTGCGGGTCGCGGATCAAAAAACCTTTTTAAATGAACCCGTAAATGAAGAATGGCTTTTGTGTCTTATTACCTAGACGTTTAGATCTTATATTAATATTAGTTATAAGATTGCAAAAAGTAATTTATGATGAATCATTAATTACAACAGTTACAGTTATCTCGTTGCATAATTTGGTAAAGTAAAGCTTACGGTTCAAAATTATGTACTTAAATAAAATAGAGCAATTATAAATAATAAGAATATTTAAGACGAGAATTGAATAATTAAATAAAAAAGTTATTTATTGGTATTTTGTTACTAGTACTGCTTAATAACTTATTTCAGTTTTCAGTCTTCGGGAATAGTCTGCTTACACTCTAAATCATAAAACATTGACAACTCAAAATGGCGGTTAATTTTATAATTTATTGAACGAATCAACTTATTTCTCTATTTAAACCTAAAATAGAATCTGACTTGTGATTGCAATTTAAAATTGTCGCGTTCACCCAATTTATAGTTGACAAGAACCTCTTCAATAGTTGGTAACTTCCGAGCAGGATGGATTACGGCTCAAGTTGCTCAATAAGATCTTATGAGATGAATAGGGAATCACTTTATTCAAAACTAAAAGGGTATAACTACAGATACAATTTTGATTGGGGCTTGACTGTTTCCAAACTTTTTTAAGATATTTGAAATCAGTCGTTACTCTAACACGCTTAAATAGTTCGACGGATTTATATAAAAAATATATAAAGCTAGAATGCCACAACATATTAATCGCGAGAAAAGATATTTGGGTGCTTGTAAGCCGCAGCATGGAAAGCTGGTTGAAAAGGAAAACAAAAACGAATCGGCTAACTTCTTGAGGAGTTACATCGCTATCAACATCCAAATAAACGAATCAAACAGTTGGTGTTGTTATTATACTTTACAAGCGACCCGCCCACGCTTCGCAATGGTGTAAATTAGCGCGACCTGTTCCCGATACGTTGAATTTTATCTTACTTAAAGAAACTTTTTCAGATATTACTTTATTTACAAATTTAAATGAATAAATTCCCTAAAAGATGGCGAAAGCCAAATTAAGGTCCATAATATACTTTAGGCGGAGTACGTGGACAAACATACAAACAGACACAAATAGCGACTTGGATTTATACTAGGTAATAATTACCAACTCGGAAAAATAAACTTATTGCCTCAAGAAAGAGGTTCGCGTCATTTACTTTTAAAATTTATATTCGATGGTAGTTTATTTCCTAACAGTGCGCAATATTGGAAATTTTAAAGGTAAGAACCCGTATTACTTTGCAACGGTAGCCTTTAAGTAAAATATAGTCTATTATATGGAACTAGTGACCCGTCCTGGCTTCACGGGGGTGCACCTTTTGTTAATATTTTCCCGAATGAAATGTACTTTATAATATTCCTAGTTTGATATATTCATTTCGAATGAATTGTACTTTAAAATGGTTGTCAAAAAAAATAATTAAAACAGTAACGGTGGGGAAAAACATCGTCAGGAAACCCACATGATCGGATGACTATCCATCATGTGATCCACCAACCCGCACCGAGCCAGCGTGGTGGATTACGGCTCAAACCCTCTTGTTATCCGAGAAGCAGGCCTGTGCTCAACTATTGGGATATACATATGCTATTATCATATTATTATTAAAATTTGTTACGTAGTAAAGGAGTAAGCAGGTATACCAACATATGAAAAAATATTCACGAGTTTGCATTATGATTATTAAATGATATTCAACATTGATTAACTACGATTATTTTTGTTTGCTCAACATCATTTTAATATCTGACCTATTTCTTTACCGTTTTATTTATATAAACAAAACTGTAATTACAGTTTTACGCTTATTTACTTTACTGCCTACCGTGCTAATCAGTAGAGTAAAAATAAATTAGTAGTAAAACCAGATACAATTAAATAATTTTATATTCATGCTGAATCTTTGAAATACGATAGAAATAGATACAAAACCGTTTTTCGAAAAATAAAAAAAAATGAACTATTAAAGAAAAATATGAAGAACTAGTGGCCGCCCGCGACTCCGTTCGCGTGGTAGTCGGTTTCCCGTAGGAATGAGATGTTTTCCCGCGGTAAAAAGTATCCTATGTGTTATTCTGATGTATAACCTATATTACTGCAAAGTTTTATCCAAATTCATCCAGTAGTTTTTACGTGAAAGAGTAACAAACATCCATCCATCCATACATCCTCACAAACTTTCACGTTTATAATATTAGTAGGATAGTATTCTAAAACAGAAGTACAGCTTTAAAAGTTGCAGCATAGTATTCCTTTCCAATATCGTAAAGGCAGCAACAGCTACAGTGTTTGGTAAAAGACTTTTACAAAGTTACAAAATGATTTTCACGACATAGTGTGACGCCAACAATACTCGTGTCCGATGTTAATGCATCGCGCCAATTTTATTAGATTTATATTTTGTAAGGAAATACAATTGACTTGCTGCTGTTACTTACTTATATTTGTGGATTAAAGAACCAATTAATCTTACCTACTTAGACGACTGGTTTGGAAAAAAAGGCAGGTTCAGCAACTTTTTTGTTCAAAATAGTCGTTTTGTTAAAGTAAAAAGTCTAAGTATAAACTCTTTTATAAAGGCTTTGATTCAGCATTCAGTCTACACGTGAAGCTTGCACTGTAATCGAAGAAAAAAGTTTCGTGTCGAACGATGTGTACAAGTCCTGTTTTATTTGAACCATTTTAATTTTTTTTTTTTTTTATTATTTATTTATATGAAAATTATTACGCGTATTTTGCGCAATGGTTCTAATCTAATGTCAATAAATATATTTTTGAGATTTTACTTTTAATTTTGCATTATAAATGCTAATTTATTAATTTTGAAGTTATAAACACTGGAAAAAGGAACGCGGGCCTCCGAGCATTACGCGACTGGGCCTCGAACCCAGGACCTTTGGATTGCCGGTCCAATGCTCTTCCAACTGAGCTACCGCGCCGCTACGTTGACCCACCGAAATTTCTTTCCAGTATCTATGTGCTTTCGTCATATAGCTGACGTTATTCCATCAAATGAGAGGAGTTTCCGCCTCTTCATTTCAGTAGAAATACCTTTACAGGATATTAAATACAAAATATATTTTTATCAATCTTTCAGTGATAAAAAAGCATACATATTATGTATTTCATAAAAAAAAATTAATTTGACAAAAATACGCAATCGTAAATGTGATACATTTTTTACCACATTTTTTTATCTACTATGCAATACTGAACCATATAGCAGCTCATTGGTAAGCCCACGACTGTGCAAAGTTGTAACAGTTTCGCGTCACGTATTAAAGGGTGGACTCAACCGGTAAATACCGGATACGGAAAGTGAATTAAGATTATCTTAAAGGAGTTTATAGGCTGTAGTAGCTTACATATCTTCTTTCTCTTGTAAATTGTATTTTTTTTAAGTTGTAGCTTATAAGATATAAGTATAGGTATCAGGCTATTCGGCAGAAGGTCCAAGGTTCGATTCCCGTAAAGTTAAGGTATTTTTTTTATTTTTTATATTGGCTCGTGTTACGGATTAGGTATTTTTACAGGGAATGGAATGTCGTGTTGTTGTTTTACCATGTTTTAGTTCGTTCCATGTTACAAATGTTTTTTGTTCGAACTTGGATTTATAAACAAAGTTAGGGTTCACAGTTGTTTTTGGAATTGTGTTGCAACTGACACAATAGACATTTTTAACTTATTTAACAAAACTTGTATAGTTCGCGAGGCGTAAGCTGGGCTTTGCATTAGGGTGTGTGGTGACTAAAAGTAGCGTCGGCCAAAAAAAAACAATTTAGCTTGACATTATAAAACAGTTTAAATAAAAACTTTCAGAATAAGATCAGTAACTAATTGTCAAAATCGAACTACCGTGAATAAAAATATCCATGGTCATCGTAATTTTTTTTATTAAAAATATTAAAAAACACACAAATCTCTCCTTAAGAGCCTCCTACGTTGTTTATGTCGGTTGATAAATAAAAATTAAAGTTCAACCGCGACCGAGGAATGTAAGAAACACAACGGAAACAGAAACCAACCCGTATTTAAATTTACTAACAAAGAGTAAGATATCCTTAGTTAATTGGTGAAGGCAGCCGTTTTAGTTAAAAATCGAATCTAAAAATTTAACAATAACAAAGAATTAAAAACTTTACTTTGCTATCAGTACAAGGGGTGAAGCGCGTAGGGTACGCAGGGAGGATGCGTCACACGGGGGTATTTGTGAAACAGCCTGGAGACAGACAGACAGATGGCGGAGGCTTAGTAATAGGGTCCCGTTTTACCCTTTGGTTACGGAACCCTAAAAACCACAGTTATAGTTG
This sequence comes from Emmelina monodactyla, assembly GCA_916618145.1. Lineage (NCBI taxonomy): Eukaryota > Metazoa > Arthropoda > Insecta > Lepidoptera > Pterophoridae > Emmelina > Emmelina monodactyla. The sequence goes on along the minus strand of OU745304.1, from coordinate 2,689,099 downwards.
CGGTAGTTAGGTACCTACAGCCTGACATTATTCCGAGGCCCCTGGGGCGACCGCCGGATCCAGCCGCGGGGCAAACTAGTTTTGTTTTGAGTCGCCCGGCGAAAAATAAAAGTGAGCAGGCCTTTGTTTACTTGCAAGCTGGCTGGAAAACAGTGTGGAATGGACGCTGTGTGACGGTTTTGATGGAAAAAATAGTGTAGGGTGAAGTCAGTTTGTGGTAATTCAATTGACGAGCTCAGTAGCGTAGCGGTATGTAGGACGGGCTGTTGAGTGGTAGGTTCGGGGTTCGTTTCCCGGGCGGAAATATTATAATTCAATGTCTTCCGAAATTTCGTGTCTGGGTGTCGCAAGCTTACGCTTAGCTTAGGAATATTTAGGTAGTGTTTTAATGTGGGGATTTATTTATTAATAAAATATATTTTTTTAGAAAGCGTCTAAAACCGATTACAGAACCAAATGCTATTTTTATTTTAACTAATGTTTATAAATCATAATTTAATCATACCCACTTCCCACTCACCAAGTTTTCTTCTACGGTTTCAAACCCTTGTCATGTAACTCCATTCCTAATAATTGTTTAAACAACATTTCCTGTAAGAACATTATTATATTAAAGCTGCAGATGACGTCACTTCCTCCGCAGCCTCGTTTTCCGCTTGAGAACATTGTAAAAGAAATAAATGCTTCGACTCATTGAATACTTAATAGAAATGTTAAAGTAATACTTAGCATGTATATGAAAAAGAGATGACGTAATAATAATCCCGTCAAAAACATAAATGTAAAATGAGAGCCAAGTCCAATATGATATTTACAAAAAAAAAAGTGAGATCTAAAAGGGTGCCAAGTTCAATGGTCAGTCAAGAAATTAATTTCTATTAACATAAAATATTTTAAAACAACTTAAGCAAGATATGAGAAAAAGATGACGTAATAAAAATAATTAAAGCAACATGTATGTTTCACAATAGTCGGGCCCAGGCCTCCTTCTCGGGTAGCGTGAGTAATTGAGCCGTAATCCGTCACATTGGCTCAGTGCAGGTTTGTGACAAGAAAATTATTGACGGGACAAAACACCTCAATAGCATAGTGATATGTATAAGTGACTGTTAAACCAAAGGTTCCGGTTTCAATTCCTAAATCAGGCTGAAAAGTTTCGTTTTTTATTATTTCCTAAAACTTGTAAATTATATTAAAAAAAATATGTTTTGATATATTTTACTTCGTTTTAAAACTAATTACTTGCGTGTTATTAAAGTATGAAGTACTCGGTAGCAGAAATAACAGGGTCTTTTAATATCATCGAGTAATACGAGCTCCGTATCGTTTTTTTCGTATAAAAACACTAATTAAATTAATTATAATAACATTTCTTAATGAACATTGTACATCGTTATTATTATACATACGACTTTGCTTTTATCCAGCTTTTAAATTGGATACCAGTTTCTATTTTTAAAAATAAACTCGCAGACAATTTTATTTCAATCTCGTACTTTATGCTTTAAACAAAAAGAAACAAATTTTGTTTTCATTACAGCTTACAAAAGAGCATATCTACTTAAAAAATATCATAAAATTTTGCATATAAATGCAAATACAGCAGAATAAATCAAGTGGAAATACTTCAAAAGGTTGCCTAGATATTGCATTCAGAGATTCAGAACAGGTGAAGCAATATCAGCGAGACTCGGCGCTACGGCGTAGCTGCTACGACGATGACGTACGTGCTACGACGCTACACAGCTACGAACAATTGAAAAGTTTCTTGTTAATCATTTTATCATTTAAAATTTGAATAGTTGAATTTTGTTAACAATTATTTACTTTCACCTATCCCGATGTCTGAAATCAAATATCGCAAATAAATTTGAGCCACTTCCCGGTTACCGATTGAGCTGTTATTTTGTACCTATACGTTTGTTAATTGGATGACAATGAAAAAATATAATCACATAGAGCTGATTTGATGATGTTGGAAGGTGGCCAAAGTAAATTAATGACAAAACTATCGAGTTTGGGCTCGTTAGATTCGTCTTGACGAGCACTTTGGTGCTTGGTGGTAACTAGGATACTCCAGAATCCGATGATGGAGCCAGAAGGTCGCCAAAAGATCTCGGTAATAACAAAAATCGATAATTATACAGCTCAGGAGTTTCTTGACGTGAACGTGATTACAGATATGCTGTCATGGGCAAGAAACGTTTTTCACGATCTTTAATAGTCTCTCAAGAACGTGAAATTTCGAAAGCATACACGGAGACCACTACATTTATCCGTTCCAGTTTCTTGAAATTTGTATTTTTTACTAGTGGACGCCCGCGACTCCGTTCGCGTGGAAGTCGGTTTCCCGTGGGAATGAGAAGTTTTCCCGAGGTAAAAAGTACCCTATGTCCTTTCCCAAGATCAGTTCTTTCTTCACACCAAATTTCATCAAAATCGGTTCAGTGGTTTAGGCGTGAAAGCGTAACAGACAGACAGACAGACAGACAGACAGACAGACAGAGTTACTTTCGCATTTATAATATTAGTAGGGATGGCGCGCAGCAACTTTTGTAGGTCTACCCATAACTAGTTGACATACAACAACACACTAAATTGTATCAAATAAAAATAAACCACGTTAAAAAAACGTGATAATTTATTAAAATATTATCATTTGTTTATGACACAGACTGTAAACCTATTAGTAAATAGCACATATAAATAATAGGTAGTAGGTATTTAATTAATATTAAATCATTATTATTTTTAACTTTTACGGTTTTGGAGTCGGTTTTTTAAACGTAGTTTATTTTTATGTGGTTAAGAAAGTCAATATAGTATACACACGGAGTATTAATGAATATGTCTTTTTTTTTAATCAGCGCGATATATTTTCTCTATCTACATTATTATTGCATACTACCTCTGAATACCACATTTTTAAACTTTCTGTTCTGTTTGATTTAAGCTTCTTCTCATTTCCTTCATTAAGTGAGACACAGAAGCCCGGTACATCTAACAAGGCGTCACAGACAGATGGGTTATTGAGACCTGCAGTATGTCTTTTCGTAACTGTTTTGGTAAATCACAGAATTTATCTTCCCTTTGAACCTCCATGTGCACAACCTGATCACATATATTTTTATTCCTATCGTATTGTGTTTTGTTATGAATAACAAAAGCCTTTGTTGGAAGCCTTTGTTCACAATATTACCTGGATAGTGATTGATTGGAACTGTGTTTCAGATACAATACGGAGATTTGATTTGCCATTTTTAAATCAACCGGTTTGATTGATCGGATTGAAATATACAAAGCTGGTGTATCCATATTTTGTATATTTTTAAAAGGTAAATCAGAAGTGAATACAGTCCAATATGTATTTGTGTTTTTAACAAGTTAAGCGTACTGAAAATGGTTCCTTTTAGTCATATTATTTTAATCTTTATGTTATAAAAAATACTGCCTATTCAACAACGAACTAGCTTTCTCACAGTTTACAATCGCAAATGAATGATCTTTACCATATATACATATAACTGATATTGTTTTTTACCATAAAACAAATGCAACTTCCTTATAGTACATGTTGGATTCATGTCATAAATATTTGGTTCTAAAGCTACCTAAATAATCACGGTTTATACTAATATTATAAACGTGAAAGTTTGTGAGTATGGATGGATATATGGATGGATATTTGTTACTCTTTCACGGAAAAACTACTGGACGGATTTGAATGAAACTTTACCTTAATATAGGTTATACATCAGAATAACACATTGGGTACTTTTTACCGCGGGTAAACTTCTCAAACCTACTTCCACGCGAACGGAGTCGCGGGCGGCCACTAGTTAAGTATTAATAAATATTTCCGATTCATTGGACAGGGTATTTCTGCTTAGACAACATTTCCTTAACAATGATAGATGATATTTTACATTTAAAGTGTGGTTAGCGTTGCAGTAGTTCCTAGTATACTCGCAGAGCTTTTAAAGTTGTTTATCAAAGTCGGAATTGAAAAATTGCACGTTTTGGATGTCGTTTTATACTCTATTCTTTGAAATAGATATTTACAGTCATAACTTTGAAACTAGAAGAGTATTTTCAATAATTCAAAGCTTAATTCGTCACAATTAAGAAATATATAATAACTAGTGGGGTCAGCCAAGCGTTGCTGTAGCAAAGTTTTTGTTATATTATATTTTATAATAATAAATAAAAAAGTATATATATTATATATATATGTTTTAAGTTTTATGTGATATGATTTTCTTTTATTTTATAGTAATTGTTAGTGATAGTTACTTGAATAAATCAAAGAATATATGCAGTAAGTTACTACATATGGTACGAAAGTATTTGCCAAGACGAAGAAGAAAATAAGTCAATGCATATATTTTTAAGAGGCAGTTTATTTTGTCGGGTAGTTAAATAATGACTGCGCCAATTTACTAAAGTGCTCTTGCCGGTTCGTACTTTAGTATTCTTTTAACAATTTAGATATTTGAAACTTTAAACTGACTTTTACTGAGCATGGGAAATTATACATGGGGCAAAATAATATGTCACAATTGATAAGACATGCGAGCTATGATTTTGTAAATAGTACATCTTAGAATGTTTTATTAACCTAAAATATATATACCTACCGGCAATTTATTTCTTTCGTGATTTGCTTATTTATACCTACCAACACAAGTTCCTACTTACACCTAATCTTTCTCACCTTTATCATTAAACTCAGTCTTAGCCCAATCTTTCTGCCAATTAGAACTCAACTCTGTGAGTACAAAATATTTAGTTCTTACTCAAACACGGAGGCGGCTACTTAAATCTCAACCGTGGAGCTTGAAGCCACGATATTTGTGAGTGGATCTTAAGTAGGCAGTTTTCGAGGCTGTGGAAGTTTGTGTAAGGCTCTTAACTCAAGTTGGAGTTGGGAAAGCCTTGTCTAAGTATTTGTACAAGTTTTTTATCGGAACACTGACTCGCAGTAAGTTACTTTGTGTTGTGTTTACTTGAAGTTATCACTACATAGTATAAAACTAAATGCCTAAATCTTTAAAACTTCACAATGGATTTTGATGCGATTTTAATAGATAGAGTGATTCAAGAGGAAGGTTTATATGTATAAAAACATATACCTATAGGGAAAGGGTTTTTACTCTGAATTTAACGCGTGCAAAGTCGCGGGAAACAGCTAGTTCTATTATAATACTTATAGGTACTTTATTACCTTTATATAATACTTATAGGCAAACAAACTACGTATAGGTACTTTATTCTTTTAAAGCATAATTAAAGTTAGCATTACAATGTTAGCCTATATACGTCTTACTAGTTAAGAGTCAATACGGGTTGGTATATTTAATAATGTAGCATTAACTAAATTATTTTAAAGCTGCAAATAATCGGATAATTTTTATTTAGTGTAATTTTCTTGCTATGTGCAATCACCCGCGCGATACATTTCGCATTTCAATAAACCGAATACGCTTATTCGTTCAGAATAGTCATACATCTTGGCGCTTTTCTAAGCTTAACGCTTATAACTTGCACATATTATAATGAGGTTCGTACACAAATATACCCAAGAAAATTTGATTATTTAAAACAGCATGTACATAATTAATTTTATGCATTTTAATTTAAGGTTCAATTGGAAAACATTATATTTAAGCCTCTTTCTTCTCTTAGATTTTCGATTCATTGTTGATCTCAAATAATCATATAAACTTACAAACATTGAAATGTATATAATTATGCTTCTTTCTTGACAAATAGTTACATCCTCCTAATATTATAAACGTGAAAGTTTGTGAGCATATATGGATGTTAGTTACTACTTCATGTTAAAACTACTGGACGGATTTTGATGAAACTTAACAGTTATATAGATGGTGTAAAGGAGTCGCGGGCGGCCACTGGTAAAGATATATTTCTGTTAATAATTTTAAATTTGTTTTGAAGCAAATTAAATATAATTATTAAATTATATTCAAATAAAAATAAGTCTTAAAAACTCAAGTTAAGTATTATATACATAACAATACCCTACCTAGTTTAAATCCTGTGTAAAAAGCTATCCTTTTTAAATGCAATCGTATTGAACTTTCACAACTCCAATACGATCGGTGTCTAGGTTTGTACTCGTATTATGAAAAGTTTCTGATACTGAGTTCTCTCGGTAGTTATTACTTGTTACTACTAGCACCTACTAGGAAGTAACACACGAGTAAGCTGGTAAATTGCTGGCTATAAATAATCTATTTAAAGTTTACCGTCACAGAAGTTAGTGCCAAAGAATTGTTGTAATTCCACTTGTGACACGCTCTTTTGTAATGGCAGTCAATTACATACGAATAATTTCATTTCGCAAATAGAAAGGCAAACAAATAAGTAAAAAGGTGATGATGCCCACACCATTAGTTAGCAGTATTAGGCTTTGACTCATTTACAAACTTTAACATTCTAATTATTGAAAAATAAATACAGTCGAGGTCTTGAAAAACTATAAATCTACGAAAACAGTAGTAACCGAAGCGTAAGAGCATAACTTACCTTTGCTAGAAGTGCTTCGTAGTTTATTTTATCACTCACAATAAGTAAGAAACACTACAGCACTAGCTATATTGTTGTGGTTGCATAGTTTTTATCGGTGGTGGAGAAGGCACCTGTCTAGCCAGTCTGTAACCAATATAATAAATAAATATATCATCTGCGTAATAAGTACGAAGCAATAATATAATTGTTGTTATTGGTCGATATGAACCGCAAAAGCTGTGGCTCCTATATATCTTAGTATAATGCAGCTATGGTTACCATTTTCTTTTTGGAGAAATATTGTTTATTCAGTAATCATTGTTTGCGGGGCTACACTTATCCGATTGCGATTGCTTTCTGTAAGAATATCGAGAAATATGTTTAGTTTTTTATATTTTTGGACTTAGCATTGCAATGATTTAGTTAGTTATACTCAAAATGTATTTAAAAATATACATCTGACTATTCTGCTAAAAGGCCTTCGTATTCATAACTACCCATTTATTACCATATATTGCTCAGCTTTGTGTGTTAATGGGCGAGTGTTCAAACTCGAACTTTCATACAGAAGAGTCGGAATTCTTACTCATGACGTCATTCGGGTACAAAGGCTTACTTTCTACTTAACATTATTAGGAGTGCCAGGTGTAAGAACCATTGAACCATTCTTAAGCAGTCAGATGTAATTTGTTTCGGCACCTGTTAGTATGCGAAGGCTGTTTTTGTTATAATTCATGAAATAATATTTCCGCCTTGCAATTTGTACCCCATGGCGAAATGACTTCATCCGTGAGAAGGATGTATTTTAATATAACAAAAAGAACAATAGGTATTAACTTCTCGAATGAGAATAAATATTCAATTAAGGAAAAAAAGTTTTCTTATCGGTCACCACGCTCAAAAACTTAAATTAATATCAAAGAAAAAAATATATAATTTTATATTATTAAATATTATAATTGCATAAGTTGATAAAAAATGCTATTTACTACTGTTATCATAGCTTCCCCGAGTGCCACACGTATTTGTTGTATCCGTAGAATTTATTAGCTGGATTGAGTAACAAACATCACAACTAATTTAAAATATATTAAGTAAGATTAAATTCTGGTGTTTATTTTTCCAAATCAATTTTTTAAACTGACCAAGTTATATAAATAAGGCTATGTTTATAGGAGTTTTACTTTTAACACGTCCATATTCATTTTAATTGTTTGAGATTAAATAAAATATTTTTAGAAACATAGATCTGATACAAGACAAATTATGTGCAGGAAAGACATATTCAACACGACATTCGTATGAATAAACTCAAATTCTAAAGCATAAAAAATCCTTTGCCTCTACTATTTCCCGAACCCGAACATAACGTGCGAGCTCAAAAAATTGATTGAGAAAATGTTTTTTCCGGGAACTACATTCAAACTCAAAACCTTGATTGGCAAAACCAACTATACAGTGCACGCCAATCCTTTAAAGCGACATCGATGAAAAAACAAAATTGGAAAAAGTCACGTCTAAAAACTAGTTATAAACATTTTTGAATGACAAAATGAAAGACAGCACTATCTACTCTCAAGTAGTAATATTCCAAGTGATTTGATTGCAATAGTTTATCGATTACGAACACTATAATCGTAAACGAAGTTTAATCGTCTTCCACGGTGTATAATGTCATTATATGGCCGATTTACTATCGCTAAATTGAATCTACGCCGAGTTACGACAGTAACTGTATATTTCGAATAACTACAAAAACTATTAACTGAAATGAAAACTTTAATAACGATCTTTCTTTATGACTATCTGGAATAAAGTTGAATATTGAAATTGAAAAATAAATTTATTTAAGATAAATTGTATTTCCTAACTTTTTGTAACGGAAGCTGCCGAAAGAGAAAAGAAAACTGATAACAGCAGATTGTGTAACTTTTCTAAAAAAAATGTGCCTTGGAGTAAATCATATATCACTACATAGTTTAAAACAAAGTCGCTTTCTCTGTCCTTGTGTATGCTTAAATCTTTAGAACTACGCAACGGATTTTGATGCGGTTTTTTGTAATAGATAGAGTGATGTAAGATTACGGTGTGTCCCAGCGCGCCTTTAAACTTATGGGGGCTACTTCGGTAGCCAGCCGTCTCGGTGGGCTCGCGGCGTCTATACCTTCTAGACCATCTCACGTCCCGCCATTACGAGATCCTGAAGGACTACTCTATGTTTTTAGCCGGTGCTAGACCGACATAACCCGTATCCTTTCCCTGGAGCATTCTTAGGGTCATCGAAAAAAAATCTTTGCCTCATAGGTGGAATTACGTTTTGCCTGGGTATATGAGAACTATTTTATTACAGCTGATATATTCAACGTTATAATTCAATGTTTAATATTTAATTCTCGAAGTTTTTCTACTTCTGATGTAAAAATATAGAAAATAATATATCATGGAAAATATTTACCTTGCCAGTGCACGAACGGGATTATTGCATGAGCATACATGTATTAGTTTTTTCGTGCCGAACACACTTGTAGTGGGATAAGGGCGATGATGTGTATTAGTTTTGAACACGTTTTCATCTAGGTTTGCTAATTGGAAGGAACAACATATGTATATCAAAAGTCCACGTTTGCTCTTAAACAGTTTTAGTAGTTACTAGTGGCCGCCCGCGACTCCGTTCGCGTAAAAGTCGGTTTCCCGTGGGAATGATATAACTTTGATGTTTCTATACCGATTTCTATGATTATTTTTTATTGAATAATGTTAATAATGTTAACTTTTTAATTAGCGATGACTGAGAGTGCTATAAACGTTATAGTAGAGTAACCTATCCTAGTCAACCATTGAAGACGGATATATGCTGTCGTGGGTTTTTTTAATATAATTTTAAGGAGAACATTATACATGATTTCTATGTATTGGTGCACACGCGACGGAAGCTTAAAAATGTAGTAACTTCTCCCGTTTTCCCAACATTTCTCTTCACTGCTCTGCTCTTATTGATTGCAGCGTAATGAAAAGTATACTATAACCAGCTCAGGAGTATGAAAAATAACTGTACCAAGTTTCGTTAAAATCCGTCGAGTAGTTTTTCTTCTATAACGATTATACAGATAGACAGACAGACCCCCCCAAGGGATCGCGCCTTGCCGCGGCGGGGGGGCTTAGTACCCCGTAGCAAGCCAGCTACTGGGGGAAGCTAAGCGGTCCCACAAGGGGCCGGTCGTGAGGTAGACCGGCCCACGAGAGGGGGGCTGCTCCAGCTGGGCGTGAGCCCAGCGTGCTGATGCGCCCGGAGGGGAGGCTCTGGCCGGGCTCGTCCCGGTCAGCTGCACCCCAGGAGGGGAGGCTCCAGCGAGGCCTTTGGCCACGTTCTGTTGAGCGCCCAGGGGGGTAATCGTGGGGGGTCGGGTGGTGCGGCGTGGCGGCCGCGGCATCCGATCCTCCGCAATTTGGATTGGAGGTGGGCTGAGGAAGGGGTGGTGGGGAAACCCCTCTCCTAGGCCCAGGGCGGATTCGGCGGCGCGCCACTGTCCCCGCAGTGGCGCGTCGGCGACTCCAGCCGGTGCGGACCCAGGTCGGCAGAGGGCCGAAGACCCTGGGGTGGTTCCCAGGCTGCCGACACAGGGCTAGGTCGGCAGCTAATTAAGGGAACAAGAGGGGGTAGGCGCGCCGCGGTTGTTCCAGCGCGCCTCCAAACTTGAGGGGGCTGCCTCGGTGGCCAGCCGTCGGTGGGTTCGCGGCGAGGGCCTCAATAGGACATTCCCGCGGCCCCGCCATTATACGACGGCCAGAAGGACAACTCCAGGTTTTTAGTCGGTGCAAGCCCGACATAACCCGTCTCCTTTCCCTGGAGGGGACGGGTATGCGTAGGCATTTTCCTGGACAAACAAAAAAAAAAAAAAAAAAAAGATAGACAGACAGACAAACAAAAAATTTACTGATTGCATTTTTGGCATCAGTATCGATCCCTAATCATCCCCTGATAGTTATTTTGGAAACATATTTCATGTACAGAATTGACATATTATAAGTATAGATGATGGTGATCACCAACGCCTATAAATACTTGCAGATAAATAAAACACAATTACTAAGACTCCGCCGTGCGCCCATCCGTCCGCCCATCTGTCACCAGATTGCATATGCCATGTTAGCAAGACAGTTGATTTCCACAGGTGACGCCTCTATTAAAACAACAAATATTAAGTAATGAACCTACTATATTCCAACTCTTATGAGTCAAAACTCACAAAAAATATCACGGTCTATATTGAACTATTGTTATTTTACTCTGTGTTTTGAAATTATTTCGCAATAACGTCCACTAACTTAACCATTTTTATTGCTCGTGTGACGTTAAAATAAACTCGATTGAGTTGTAGCTGGAAATAAACGAATTGTTTATGAAATTGAACATAAACTATTTACAGGCATGAGGGAGTTTCAAAGGTTAAGTACTTTATATTTAGAACCTTATCGTCTTATGAATAGAATTTCATTTGCATTAAAGAAACTGAAGCTCAATTGACCTAATAAGAATACTTTTTAGTATTTATATTTGAATTGAAAATAGCCGGACTAAAGTCGCGACAAGAGTATTAGAAATAGAAAAAGTATTCATCAAATCCTTAAAAGTTCTGTGAAGGCTAACAAGCAGCTTTGAACCTGTTACTCAGTATTTTATAAATAAAACTAGATTTGTCAATCAATCAATCAAAACAACAACCTCTGATTGAACTTGGCAACAACACTAGCATCGACAGTACTTCTAGGAAATAAAATTGACAATTACAAACCCCTTAATACTGAAATTAACTAAATAAATATATTTATTTACAAACTTTTTTGATACTTTGATAACAAGTCCTGACGGACTGATTCATCAACGCCGAGTCTAACCATTTAGGTTTTTGGTGTTCTTTTAATGATGTAAGTGAGCACTAAGAAAATATTTTTAGAAATTCCTACGACAAAAGCAATTTCGCTAAAAAACCGTAATTCTATTAATTTCATAATAAACTTTAATAAAAGCTTTTACGATTTGACAGCATAAATCCTTGTACGATTGTCATTGTTTTATCCAATAAACCGTATTCATCTCTAAAACGAATTTGAGGTTAATCGGGCGCCATCTTGTGACGTCATCATACACGTGACACGTTCAAGGCGAATAATTTAAACATTACCTACGAACTTTGTTTGTTGCCCCTTTTGAATTGACGTTCGATTTTCAACTGTGTGGCTAGGAACTAAGATTGATTATTGTTAAACTGCTGGAGTACGGGAATTAAATATTACATTGACAGTTTATGGTTGAAACGATAATATTTGGTGGTTACGTGGTTTAAATTGTACCTATACTTGTTGTTTTGAGCAAACGTCTAGTAACTTTTATTATAAAAAACATAATTTTTAACGTTCCTTTCCAGTTGTCAAGAACTTTTTAAACGAAACCATTACCAAAGATACTTTAATCGTATTAAAATTTGCTCAATTGAATAGGCATTTTTATACAAAAAGAAATATTATTATACTTAGATGAAATTTGTTGATGGTAAAATAAGAAGCTCCAAATAATCATTTATTTAGGTTATTACATCAGACTAATTATATAGTCTCCTGCAGGAACGTATTTTAATTATAAAGTACAACTTATTTTACGAAACTGTAATTTTGGCGTAACTTTAAATGAGAAATTTCGTGCAAAATGTCTGCTCAGCGAAACAGCGCTTCAACGTGCAAGTTGATTTACGGTCGACAGCATTCGTCTAATGCCGCGAGCTGAATCCAGCGCAGAACTGCTGAGGCTGTATTTAACTGTGGATGAGCCCACTTAGCTAACAAAGCAAGATAGTTTGAGCAAGGAGAAGTAATTTATATGGATATGGTATTTAATGACTATTCATATATTTTTTGATTTAACTGAATAAATATATGATACCTAAATAAATACATTTAATGAAACATGTTAAGCCTTGAGGCGATTTGTGGTTATGTATGATATCAAAGATAGTGTATGAAGTAATATAATATATACCTACCACTGACCACTGGGAAATATCTAATTACTACCAGGAAACTCATTTAGCTGCGAGTAAACCCAAGGAAATAAAAATGTTACTCATTTAATCATGAGATTTCTATCTTACCTTTCCTAGGAATAGTTCAAGTTAATATAAGTTCTTTACTTTTAAAGATTTTCTGTGGTTTACGCTAGCTGGTAAACTACAATAATCAAGAAAGCTTTCCCGCGGTAAAAAGTACCCTATATGTTATTCTGATGTATAACATATATTACTGCAAAGTTTCAACAAAATCCATCCAGTAGTTTTTACGTGAAAGAGAAACAAACATCCATACATCCATACTCACAAACTTTCACGTTTATAATATTAGTAGGATTAGTAGATTCATACTAGAATTAATATCTTTGTAATATTGATACAAAATGTACACTTCAACATTAAAACCATATCTAATATCATTCTATCACCAACAACATAGTTTAGACACTGATAATTAACCCTGGTGCAATTGCTCTCAGCTCGTGCCCTGTGTCCGACAGACCCGAGTTAACCCGGCGGCACTAACTAATTGTTGTTGCTTAGATATTTATGATACTGATTATGTATATAAACTTTTGAACAAACAAAGCGTGACTTAAATTTTGATAGGTTTTCGTTAGTCTTTTTCCGAGTGGTAGAGTCTAGCTGTAGGCTCTGTCTGCAGCGATTAGTGGGCTGACTCGCCCGGTGAAATACCACCGTCGCACAGAAAACCGACGTGAAGTAGGGCCGATGTTCCTGCCTTTCGTTCGGTGAGTGCGGTATCCGGTGCCCAATTTTCTCAAAGGCTCAGCAACTCACCCCCATCACCCACAGTGTTGCGGGTAGTCATGGGCGGCGGTGATCACTTACCATCACGTGACCCGCATCTTCGTTTGCTCCCAATATTATTAAAAAAAAAAACAATGTATAGAAACTTTTGAACAAACGAAGCGAGACTTAAATTTTGGTAGATTTTCGTTAGTCTTTTATTTTGTTCCGCTGGAAAATAAGCTGTCGTTGGTAATTGGAATAATGGCGGCACTTGACTGCGTGCCTGTAATGATCCATTATTTTGATTGATTTCCATTGGAACGGAGATTTTATGATTTAAGTTCGCTGAAGGTGAATGGAAAGCTTTTGTTATTTTTTACTGTCATGAAATTATGAAGAGTAGTGTTTTCAGTCACTTTAGGTGTCTGACTTTCGATTTGGAATAGTATTTTTTTCTTAAACTTTGAATTTAAGGAGATTATATAATTTAGTATTGAAACTGATAAAAAATGGAGGTAAGAAATGAAGTCCCTTTCAATAATAAGTAATGGTAGCAGTAGCTGATCATGATAAAACACATTAATACTTAAATAATCCTGAAAGTTTTTTTACAATTACCGACTATAACTACGACGTAGCGATGACTACGTCGTAGTCTTTAATCTTTTGATAGTTTTAATTTTAATGATATGACTTTTTTTCTTTTCTTATACACTAAATAAAGTTAATTTGGTGGCGGCAAAAAAGTATCTTTTACACAAAATGTAATGACAGTGTGGTTATCACAAATAGTTAAGCATAAAAAATTCAAATAAGAGGCTTGATTTTAGATTTTATAACTTTTTAGGAAATGTGTCTAAATCGTTTAACAATTATTTTGAATAGCTATTTCTTTTATTAGATATTAAACATCTTTTTTTCTGGTTTTTATTTTAAAATATGATAATTTTTAAATCAATATTAATTTAACTCAACTGAACTCTAATCAATTAATAAAGTTTTTTAACTTCAAAGTATTTATTGTGTTTTACGTTGCTGTTTATACGCAAAGTTGTATTCAAAACACTCGGAGCGCCACAACTTTATCAATTTATTCTGTTCGGACTAGTACAACAACTTTGACATCGAATAAATAACAACTGTGGCTAAATCTTGATTTAAAATTTAGCATTTCCCACCAAACATAAAATCTATTATTAAAACGTAAAAACGATGAATCTGCGTTTTCGTTTTTGTGGTTTGTGTCAACTATGTTTTTGATAATGTTAATGCATGGGCATTGTCATTGAATTTTCGACTCTTTATCATAATTAATAAGGTCCTATTTGATTGACTGTTTTTCCATTTTGTGGTAGGACGACCATAATGTAAGCAATTTTAGTGAAAAGTAATTGCACTAGTTGACAGAGAGGGACCAATTTCAATAGGAATTTCAATGTTATTGTAATGTACTTAATAAGGTTCATATTCATTAAGCTCTTTATAAAAATAAATATATAACTTAAAAAATAATTTAATTTAGTTTTGCTGAAGCTTCGTAGGCTTTTACTAGAAGACGGTGAATAAGTTCAGCAAAGAAAAACTTTTGATGGTAAAAAGGAAAATGTTTTAAAAGTTTCAAATGTTTTATAGGTAATTTTTTAGCTTTTTGTTTACAATTTGATACCCGCGAATTTGCCTGCGAAGACTTAAATTCCTATTTTCTATGGTAAAAGCGGTAAAAGTCTACTTTTTTCTCAGGCTGTCGATATATCTCTATTTTAAAATTTACTTAAATCGGTTTAGCCGTTTTGTTGTGAAAGCAAAACATACAGGCCGACAGATAGACAGCCAAGCAAACAGACATTATACATTTTCGCTTTTGTAATTATAGTAATGAAATAAGGATTAAGCAAACAAGTAAATTCCAAATAAAGGTTTTCTTTTTACTTTTTTTTTAATGCTACATCTACTTTTTTTGCTTACTACCAACAAAAGCGCCAGATACTTGAATTTTAAATAACTCTCAGGTAAAAGGTTATTCAAAGCTTGTTTACTTAACGCGTTGCCTGTAGTTATAACCTTTTGAGCTTCGTATAACCTAATCAAATATTAAAGCGCTGTATCGCTGCGTTAGCTTTGACCTATGCGACGTAAATGCTGAATTTTTTATGCTCACGCCCTATTTTGTCTTGCGTTACGTTTATTTTACGCATTTTGGTGATGTTTGTTAGGAACGAATAAAACTAGCTGTTTCAGTCTTTTCATTTAAATTTGTTAGGATTATAAAATCCTTAATCATAAAAGAGAGAAAATTTGCTATAATATTTTTTAATTAACCGCCGGCTTTACAAAAACTTAGACTCGTTACGTATATGAGTATACGTTTTGTTGTTTTTGGAACGTAAGTGAAACGGCAAGGTCGGAGATAGACTGTCGTTTATTAACTTTTTATATTACTACCCACATAATCAGTAACTTAACTACCTTACACATTCCCTTCTTAAATTATACATACATTTTCTTTTTGTAATACAACGGAATAACTTAACAAAGTACTACTCACTTACAACAACACTTTGAAAATGAAATACTAACATCCAACTTTTTCTTTTTACTTAACATTTAGAAATTGGAAAAAGTAATCAAAGTATACAGTAAAATAAAGGGTAATTTTCTCGTACATTAAACAATATAATATTATACATTTTTATTTTTTTATATTCCGATAGTACGCTCGAACTGCTCGAGCCGAGGCTTCCGGTGGTGGAGGGGTCCCGACATTCGTATCACCCACAGGGCCGGACTCGGACGGTACAGACATACTACATTTATCCGACTCGCCTGGTTGTCCGTACTCCTCCCCTTCTTCACCAGAACCTGTATTGACTATGTCCTTTGTTGTCTTAGACAAATCATAACACTCCGAACTAGATAAAGAAAAGCGGTTTTTGGTGTCTGAATTCAACGGTATGATTTGATCTGCGTGCCTTCGCCATTGCCCGTCTTGACCACTGTCGTAGCATGTTCCACATTACGATATTGAAATAAAAATTTCGATAAAGCCTTTTGTAAATCCTCACCTTCGTGCGTAGCACGTTTTAATACCTTTTTAATAGTTTTTACGGCGTTCTCGGCGGCCCCGTTTGCTTGCGGCCTATAAGGTGCTGACGTTACATGTTTTATACAATTTATTGTGCAATATTTTTTAAATTCTAGCGATAAAAATGGCGGGCCATTGTCCGTAACCAGCTGTACAGGTAATCCGAATCTAGCAAATAGTGATCTTAATACCGTGATTGTGGACTCGGCATCTGTTCTACCCATAACGATGGCTTCAATCCACTTAGAATATGAATCAATAACAATTAAGTATTTTTTTCCTCCATATTCTGCAAAATCCGCATGAATGCGCTGCCACGGCTTCTGTGGAAACTCCCAGGGGTGTAGCGTAGCATGTGGCGGTGCGTCCCTCACTACTTGACATGCACTACAGGCGCGACATACCTGCTCGATCTCGCGATCTAATCCTGGCCAAAACACATAATTTCGTGCCAAATTTTTCATTTTAATTACACCTAGATGACCCTCGTGAATTTCCTCCAAAACCGCGGCCCGCAAAGATGGCGGTACAATCACACGGTATTTAAATAACAAACAACCTAAATCTATTAATATTTCATCTTTTCGTGCAAAATACGCCTTCTCTGTTTCACAACTGGTCTCCGCCGGCCAACCAAACAAGACATAACCTTTAATTTTACATAACAATTTATCTTTTTCTGTTTCTGTAGCAATTTCCTTGAAACTAACCGGCATCATATCTTCAGCCAAGTTTACGTAACTAACTATTATTGAGTGTAAAGACTCATATGGTAGGGGTAAGCGAGACAGCGCGTCGGCGGGACCGTTGTCTAATGATCTAACAAACTGTACGGAGAAATCATATGCAGACAAGCGCGCGGCCCACCTCTGTAACCTGCTAGCCGCCGTTTGCGGTATGCCCCCTTTTTTCCCAAAAATATAACTAAGCGGTTGATGATCCGTTCTCAACATAAACTTCCTCCCATAGAGGTATTGATGGTGTTTCGTTATACCAAAAAATATCGCGAGTGCCTCCTTGTCCAATTGACTGTAATGGCGTTCGGCAGAGTTGAGCGTTCTCGACACACAACTCACCGGGCGCTCGCTGCCGTCCGCGAACACGTGCGCAAGAATTGCCCCCAGTCCGTACGCGCTGCTATCTACCGACAAGACCAGTGGCCGCCCCTCTTCATAATGTGCCAATACCTTATCATCACAAAGAGATTTTCGAGCCAATAAAAAAGCCTTTTCACACTGAGAATTCCATTCCCACTTAACTCCCTTTTTGAGCAACTCATGTAAAGGATGCAGAATAATACTTAAATTAGGTATAAATTTCCCGTAGTAATTTATCATACCTAGAAAACTTTTCAATTGCGTAACGTCACGCGGTCTCGGAACGTCGTTAATAGCTTCCAGTTTTTTTTTATCGGGCCGCAAACCGTTCTTATCAATAATAAAGCCTAAGTACTTGACACTCTTTTGTCTGAATACACATTTATTTAGTTTCACTGTAAACCCCATTTGACGTAATCGTTCAAGAACAGCCCGCAGATTATTAAGGTGGGTTATTCTATTAGACCCTGTGACACATATATCATCTAAAAAAACTACAGTATTTGGTATGCCTCTCACCGTCTCCTCCATAATTTTTTGGAACTTTTCAGGTACACAAGATAATCCAAACGGTGTACGGCGATATACGAATGTACCTACGTGGGTGGTAATGGCGGTATATGGTTGTGAATCTTCTGTTAGAACTAGCTGTTGGTAACTATGTTTTAAATCGATTTTCGAATATTCCTCCCCCCCACTAAGAGTTGCAAATAATTCTTCGATACGTGGAAGGGGATATGGGTCACGTTTTAATTTAGGATTAATCGTTATTTTATAATCACCACATATTCGTATATCACCGCATTCCTTTATCACGGGGACTATCGGTGTCCCATAGTCGGAGGAGTCGACGCGGTATATGGTACCCTCGGCCTCGAGCCGCTCGAGCTCGCGCTGGACGCGCGCGCGCAGCGCCAGCGGCACCGCCCGCGCCCGCACGTACACCGGTGTCTTATCGACTACATCTAAACTAAGCGTTTTTTTACAAGTACCTAATTTGTCTGTGAAAACTTCCGGAAAATCCATAACCAATTGGTTCACGAATGGATCGTTTTTTTTATTATCTTGTATTTGCTGTAAATTAATATAAATGTTTTTTATGCCCAAAGAACGTACCCATTCGCGCCCCAATAACGGCCGACTGCCGTTTTTAATTATATACAATTTACAATTTGATACAGAATAGGTTCCGTGAATAACATCAACATAAATAAATCCCACCGATTCCATTTTTGAACCAACATAACTGCGAATGTTTAAATTATCAGATATAATGAGCTTATTTTTAAAATTTAATTCAAAATAGTCCTGACTTATGGTGGAAATTCTGCTTCCCGTGTCCACTTCAAACTCCATAGAACGCCCGTCCACTAATACCGAAATAATGTAAGGTTTGTCACCTGTACCGTCCACCTGGATGTTGAAGAAGTCCTCGCTTTCACTTTCGCTTTCACTCACATAATTATGTCGTGCTTTATCACGACCGCTTCGAATGTTTTTGCACATCACCTTTAAATGACCGCGCACACCACACTCATCACAATTATAATTTGCGAACCGGCACCTATCAGCCCGATGCGGCTTCCCGCACCGCCAGCAGCGCTGGGAGCCGGCGCCCGCGCGCCCGGCCGCCCCCGCGCCCCGCTGCCCGCGCGCCACGCTCGCCTGGTGCAGGCCGTCGCCCGCCGCGAGGTCGCCGCGGCCCGCGACCGCCGTCGTCGTCGGGGCCGCCGCCGCCGCTCTCGACGCGTGTCGCTCCGCCGCCTCCAATGAAAGAGCCAACTCCAACTCAAAACACTCTAATTTACCGATAGGCATTTTTACGATTTTGTTTATACCTACTAAATATAAACAAAACACTTTATTTATTTCGCGTGAAATCGACTCGTCGCCAGATGGAACGTAAGTGAAACGGCAAGGTCGGAGATAGACTGTCGTTTATTAACTTTTTATATTACTACCCACATAATCAGTAACTTAACTACCTTACAGTTTTGTACATGTACCTACTTTAACTTTTAAAGCTGACTGCACTATTTAATTAGTTAAAACATTTAATGAAAGAAATTATGTGAAAGCTACCTTCCACACTTGCTGTAGAGAGAATATTGTTTCAATATCACATCTGTAAAACAATTATTAATTATGTTTTTTTTTCTTTTACAGGTATGTTTTACGAAAGACCACAATTATCAAATGACTTACAACGCCATGTAAGTAAGGAAACATTACAGATGAAAACCAATAAATGTGTTCATGTGATTGGGTTGTTTAAAATTTTTCCAAGGCAAGGAGCTTTTTTTTCTTCTTCTTTATGGTAAATAGGTAATTTTACTTCAAACTATAGTGCTCATTACTTTTACCTTTGTGCCCTCAAGAACGCTACTTCATATGATAACACACGCAATTACCAAAAAGAATCCTTAGATAATCATACATACAACCCTTTACAAATAAAAAGTAACGATGTAAGTGTTAAAATACAAAAAAAAACATAAACGGGAAACAGAAAAGACAATACCCTCAATAAGACGCTATTTATTTTACTCATTATTGAATTAATTTTTAAAGTGCCTAAGGCACATCTGATGTTTTTGCTCATTTGAGAACCACACCCTGCAAAGATACTTTTGTCCTAAAGCGGATGTTAATCAAATTGTGGGGTTCACTTAGAGAAGTTATTCATATCAGCATTACATATTGCTTTGACAACCCTCTTGTAAGTTACAGTTATTTCAATATCAGTTCATATGTTGTTTACTACGAAATTGCTGCTTCTATCTCAGAATTCTATATTAAACTGTATTCCTGGTATTACAAAAGGGTGACTGAGCAAAACAGTAGGTTCTTGTAGTGAAGAAAATAAATACCTCGTAACAAAGGTTATAACTAATTTTTTTTAAAATATTAATTATAAAACAGTTAATACGGTGGGATTTACGTGCTAGGACCTTGCAAAAAACCTACCCTAACGCCTTCCAAAAAGCGGTTTAAATCATGTATTAACGCTTGCCCCTTTTCAGATTAAATAATCAGGGTTCAACCTGTTACAGAATACAGCTACTGAAATATTTGTGAAGTCTGATGAGAAAGGGGCTCAAGTGAGATAAAAACATATAGGTATTAAATGAGTTCTTACTTTTTAGAAAAATATTTCAAAAGGTTCCGGGTTCGATCTCCACTAGGGTGTACCACTAATTTGATATTTTTTAAAATTGTACATGTTTATCACGCACTAACGGTGAGGGAAAAACATCGGATATTGGATGATAATCCATCATGTGATCCAACCCGCACCGAGCCAGCGTGGTGGATTACGGCTCAAACCCTCTCGCTATCCGAGGAGGAGGCCTGTGCTCATCTGTGGGACATATATAGGCTATTTATTTATTTCAAAAGCAGAAATACAGAAATCCCAATGACTAATAAATAGATAGATAGAAGCACAAAATATATATACAGCGTGTCCCAAAAGGTTACGTAGCTGGGAAGGGGGGTGGTAGGGGTGGTCACTAGGGTCACCAGAAAAATAGTAAAAAAAATCCCCTCTGGATATTTCAATTAAAAAAAACATTTTTTAAAAAACTAAAAATTTTACATCTTGTTACCCTATTTTGCTTACTGTACCTACAGATATTTGAAAAAAATTTGAAATGATGTATTTGAAAAAAAAAAACCTGTTATGTAATCGTCAATAACCCTTTATCAAATTGAAATAAAAAAAACTATACATATCTAACCAAGTTTTAAAGAAAATTAAGTTCTTGTCCAGACAAGGACTTAGTAATTACGACTTCACTCAACTTCCTCCAAGCGTACTGAAAAAAAAACGTACTACGCAACTCCGGCGAGTAACTAAAAAAAATAGGTAATTTTATTGCAATTCCAAAATGGTATAACACTTATTTGAAAAATTCATACTAGGACATTTAAAAATATTTTTCGGGAACAATACTCCTGCAAAAATAAAAATATCAAAAAACAATAGTCTCAAATTCGTACGCAAATACATTTTTAAATGTCTATTCTGTTGCTTTGATGTTACTGCCCGGTATAATTCTCAAGATTGGAGTACAAACATACTTCGAACATTCAAGTACAGTCTAGGCTACCATTTGTGCGTACCACCGTGTGTGTCACGCGGAATTTTTTGCCGCGCACTACGCAGATGTGGAATGAACTCCCTGCAGCGGTATTCCTGGCTACCTACAACATGGGGCTCTTCAAGTCGAGAGTGTATTCCCACCTTAAAGGTCAGCAACACACCCCCAACACCCACAGTGTTGCGGGTAGTTATGGGCGGCGGTGATCACTTACCATCAGGTGCCTCGCATGCTCGTTTGCTCGTTTAATAAAAAATTAAAAAGTTTATGAAAAACGTTGACTTGAGTTCAATTATGATGCTCATTTTTAAAACGACGCAGGGCATGTATTTATGTTGGTGGTAGACATTTCGAGCATTTTATTAAAATAATAATTTATAATTTTGTTTTCTTTCGAGTTTCATTTAAAACCGCAACTGTAATGTCGAGTAAGCTGTGGCCGTTTTGAAACTAACTAACCGAACTTTTTTTGTATGGAAATAGGATTTATTTTTATTTGTTATCACAGCTTACCTAGTGTTAGACTGTACCTACAGGGTAATAAATGTCTATGGCCTATACTGAAATTATGATGAATATTACCAAAACTATTTTAGGGATGAGCTGAAAGTATTAGTTAATAAGCCACTTTTAGGTAAGAGACCAGTTAGATAAGCTAATCAAATCTATCAACCTTTGCTTTTGTACAGACCAGACAAGGTGAAGCTTGATCCTTTACATCTTTCGTTTACTTGAGTAAATGCAGTAAAGATTATTTTCCCTGGCATATGGAAAAACTTAATCTAGCCTTATTCGAATGTTTGAGGTATGTCTGTACTCCAATCTTGAGAATTATACCGGGCAGTAACATCAAAGCAACAGAATAGACATTTAAAAATGTATTTGCGTACGAATTTGAGACTATTGTTTTTTGATATTTTTATTTTTGCAGGAGTATTGTACCCGAAAAATATTTTTAAATGTCCTAGTATGAATTTTTCAAATAAGTGTTATACCATTTTGGAATTGCAATAAAATTACCTATTTTTTTTAGTTACTCGCCGGAGTTGCGTAGTACGTTTTTTTTTCAGTACGCTTAGAGGAAGTTGAGTGAAGTCGTAATTACTAAGTCCTTGTCTGGACAAGAACTTAATTTTCTTTAAAACTTGGTTAGATATGTATAGTTTTTTTTATTTCAATTTGATAAAGGGTTATTGACGATTACATAACAGGTTTTTTTTTTTCAAATACAGCAATATCTGTAGGTACAGTAAGCAAAATAGGGTAACAAGGTGTAAAATTTTTAGTTTTTTAAAAAATGATTTTTTTTTATTGTAATATCCAGAGGGGAATTTTTTTACTATTTTTCTGGAGACCCTTGTGACCACCCCTACCACCCCCCCTTCCCAGCTATGTAACCTTTTGGGACACCCTGTATATATGTATGTCTTAACTTAAAATACCTTATTCGATGGCCAAAGGTTGAAATAAACACTATTTTCATTCCGTTCCTATATCCGTTTTTGAAAAAACAATTTTCGACTGAATAAAATTTGCGTACTTAAATCTAATTCCTGTAATAAAAGTTATGGTAAAGTTATAACTTAAATCCGTTTAATCTAAATTTCAGCTATATTAGAATTGGCTACACGAACACCTGAAGTGGTTTTCCAAATAGTTTCATAATTAACAGGGCGATATTTCCCTGAGGTATTTTGAACGCTTATAAGGGTCATATAACAAACCGTGTTTAATTAGAATGAGGTAGTACTTAAAACATTGAAAATGATTTGTTAAAAGAAGAAGTATATTTCTACAACCCTGTTAAAATAAATAATTGTTTAAAACTTTAGAATTTTTATATAGAATCAGAATATATTTATATATTCAGTGTTAGCAAAATACCGAAGCTCCAAACTAAGCCAATGTTTTGTTGCTTCCTTCTTTATTGTTATGTGTCATTTTAAACAAAGTAATGTAGCTACTTATCATTGCTTAATGCTAGTATCAAATTTATTTAGCTAGAGGTACTGTCATTTATCCCTAACTAGCTTTTACCCGTGCGGCTTCGCACGCGTTAAATTCGGAGTAACTCCTTTCCCTGTATATGTCATTATACATGTAAACCTTCCTCTTGAATCATTTTATCTATTAAAAAACGCATCCAAATCCGTTGCGTAGTTTTATAGATTTAAGCATACATAGAGGGACAGAGAAAGCGACTTTGTTTTATACTATGTAGTGATGTAACGTAATACTCAATGGTATGGAAATTACATAAATCTTCACATTTACAAATACGCTTTTTCCAGAAGCATTGTGTCTGTTCATAATCGTATTAACGAATTTATTCATTATTACAATAACAATAAAGTACACTATCTAAAACGTGCAACATTAATCACAAACAGTCATACTATTGAAACCTCAATAATGCAAAGAAATATTTAATATAAAAGTTTGACATATACGGTAAGGAATAAATTTAATATCGAGTCTATTTGAGTATTGAGTTCCCGCACGTTGGGTAAATAGCCCTGTAGGTACAGCCATTCCAAGAATGTATGGCACAATAAATCATCATTTACATACAGAAGTTAAAAGTCGAAATCTAAAAGAATACGAAAACACTGGTTTTCTTTTTTGCAAAAAAGACTAAGGAAATTTAAGGAGGCAAACTTTTTGTTTTATACAGTTCGTGTTATTATTTCCAATAACATAAAAAATAACAGTTTCATGTGATTTTGACAACCTACAGCGATTAAAAAAATCCTTCAATGGCAGAGTTTGTGAAGTATCTAGTTTTAGTCGCCAAAACCTGTTGAAATGATGTTTGCTTGCAATTATTTTGAAACTGCACTGCGACACTTCTAAAAAACTCATGCAATTAATATCCACGTATAACAATGATGAGTGCTATTTATCCTACTTATAAACGTGAAAGTTTGTGAGTATGTATGGATGTATTGATGTTTGTTACTCTTTCACGTAAAAACTACTTGACGGATTTTTATGAAACTTTACATTAATATACTCGTAGGTTATACATCAATAACACATAGGGTACTTTTTATTTTTTTTATTCATTTTATTTTATTAAGAAAACCAATAGCAATTACATTGAAATAACTTTTCTAGGTGAGTTTATACATATGCTAATAACAGGTTGCCATAGTTCAACCATTCATTTTCGAGAGCTTTTTGGACAGAGAAAAAGAATTACAAATTAAGTATGTGATTGTGTGTAGTATGGGTGTATTACCGCGGGACAACTTCTCATTCCCACGGGAAACCGACTTCCACGCGAACGGAGTCGCTGGCGGCCACTAGTTAGATACACATGTAAGAAAATAAAGTGATTTTACAAAATGCCCTAAATTCATTGGAAAGCTGTACCTATAGGTTTATTGCGTTACAGAAATCCAAGTTCAACACGGTTTAGGTAGAATAGAGATGTAATTGAATGTTTTTTCTGTTAGCCCGCTATTCGTTTATAAATACATTTATGTCAACGCCGATACGTACATACTATTTTATTTAGAATCTGGGGGTCTACCGGGGAGACTTTACAATCGAAATCGTATCCGTGCGACCGAAGTATGAACGAATTTGATGGAATGCCTTACCGGCACTTTATCACGTCAATTTGACGAAATTAACTGTCAAACATGACAGTTCAACTAGGCGACGATACAAGTCCCGGTAAGGAAATATCGTTTTAAAAGTCGTAAGTCTCGGTACCAATCTCGCGATTTATCGAATCTCGCGATAAGATGCACGATACGACCGTCAAGTAGACCCCTGTTAACAAAAATTTTAGTTTTTGTAAAAAAAAAACTAAATACATGAGTTTTGAGACAACGCGTGTTAAAAAAATTAATATAATTATGGAATTTTTCACACTTCCGTTATGTACACATCTTGTACCTTTCTTGTACTATCTTCCCTACTTTAAAACTTCAGTTTACAATTCTTTAATATTTTCATACGTCCTTTTATGATTGAGCTGATTACCTTTAATTAACTAAGAGGGATAAGCTTCATCATTTTTCTCTTACACAAAGTGTACTATGGTATTTGTAAAGAGATTTTTTACCTCGTTTTTCCTCGTTGCTTACTCAACGCTGTTATTTACTTTAGCAATTTCTCTACAATGATTAAGTGTTTACTCTTGAGGCAGATTTCAGTAAATTGTTAACCGATGGGGGAGAAAAGGTAGTTTTTGTTGCAGGTTTTTTTTTGTATTTATATTTGAAATGTCTTTTGTCGTAGACGGCGCACACACTAGACACGCACACATGCTAATCGCCAGTTCAAAAGGGCAGTCAGTATTTCTATAAAATAATGTTTTGTTTGTGACCTTTGTGGGTGATGATATCTTAGATTTGAGTGAGTTGCCCGTCGTCTGGGTAATTGATTTTTCGCTCCTGTAAGAAGATGCACCTATGATTTAAGGATCTCAAACAAAAGGCTGTAGCTATGAGATGTAGCTACAGCCTTTTGTTTCCCATATAACCACTCACTTGCCATGTAAAGACGGCTATTAGGCCAAAAACGCTACTGGGGTCAATTTTTTATAATCCATAATCAAGACTATTTCCACATATAAGTGCTTTATAAAAGGCACAGCATTAATGAAGAGAACTCCTGCTACACTTGTAGATTGCAACCTGTTGCCAGCTATGAATAGACTCTCGCACAATGGGAACAAGACTGCAATCAGAATAAAAAACCCTTACTACAAAGGCTGCGAAATTAATTAATCTTTCTTATAACAATGGGTATCTTTGAACGGAGAATATAGTACGAGATAATGAATAGTTCTGTTGTAAGGAGCGTTCAGTATATTTTTAATTAAATATTTAAGCCTGAAAGTGAAAAATGTCCTTCACTTAGAACTTAAGCCTTACAACAGGCTTACTTCTATACAGCTCTGTTTGGGCTTCTCGTACCATGGCTTATTTAGTAAGTCAAAACATTTTTTTAATGGATCTTGAAGCTTGTAGATATCCCCCAGATACTTTCAATTCAACCTCTAAGTAACACAATATAACGGGTGTAAAAAGACCACTTCCGAAGCCTGAAACCATGTATTCTTGAGCCTCAATAGTAACTAAATTCACTAACAGCATACCCAGAAAACTCAATTTAAAAAAGTTATTAAGGATCGAAAAGCGATTATTTACATTGCAAATTAAATTAAAACCCAATTTAATTTGAAAGCATCGCAAAATCTGATAGTATTAATGCAATTTTAGAAAATTACGTAATTTTTTTTTTCTGTAATAATAAAAATATTTTTTTTTGCTCAAAACGTAACCATTACCCCTCTAGCAATGCCCAGTTTTTGTTTTCGGAAGCAGTTCTTTTACACCCCGTATAAAAACCTACGTGCAACTCTTTGTCAGCAAAATCAATTAAAAACGTGTTAACAATTGAAATCCCATACCCATGTAGCCTTTGTGTGAATTACAGCGTTGAAAGCTTGACGTGAGATGAATAGGCCGACTACAATGACTTGGGCCACCGTAGCGCCATCTGTGAGAGTGTTATTGTAACTATACAATAGAATGAAGGCATGTGACGTCAGGAGCCTGGAGAAATCAAAGGATACTCGATATAATGGAAATGTGAATGAACGGTTACGTAGGGGGTTGTATAGTTTCTTCATAGGGAGGTATAATTTATTTTGTAAGTATTTGGAGATACTTTTTATGGTGTTAAAGTAAGTTTAAAGAAGACGTGTTAAAAGCTATATAAGATGATATCGAAAGGCTGAACTGCTGCTCTAGTAAATTTACATTTCAATTGGGATATCTAAAACTCTAAAATAAAAAAATAAAGGGAACTAGATATTATAATAGCCCTTATTTGTCTCCATAAAAATACGTAAAATAACAAATATTATTCCATTCCAAAACCTATTTAAAAAGGGTATTACACCTGCTCCATGTTTTCAACTTCTGTGCCCGAAACTCGAATCAAAGTAGGTATTTATTTAGATTTGAATATCAAAGCAACCGGTAGCCACGGTCCGCCGAGCTTGTATTACTGCTGTTTGAAATAAACTCACCAAAGTTTATAAAACTCTGAGTTTTAGGGAAAATTCGTAGAAAGTTCGTTAAGTCGTGACCTAATTTGTGTTTATTTTTTTTTTATTGCGTTGCAATGGGTTGTGGCTTTGTAAGTTAGTTTTGAATTAAGAAATGTGTATGAGAGAGGTCATTTCGAAAATCTATGGTAGACGGATTTAGGTAGGACATCGTTTGTTGAAACATGAGCTATAACTGATAAAATGCATTTAAACCACTTTGAAGGTTTTTCAGTAAGTTTCTGTGACGTCGTATTGTGATGATGTCAGCTGAAAGCCACCTGGCGATTCAAAAACTCTTATTTATTTTGTTAGAATATCAATCAGTACATCTTTTAAAAAAGGAGAACCTCAAACAAAAAAAAGTAAGGTTTTTATTTATTACCATGCCTTATTTACCAGAATTTACAATTTATATAAGTATATCACCGCATTAAGAAAAATTAAAAGAAAGAAACATACATAACATATAAAAATCTTTATGTTATTAAAAAAGAGCATTATGTTTACTTAACCATATCGTGAGCACGGTGATATCATATTGCGTTACTTTATGTGTTATATGATATTCGCCTGACGTTCCTTATGAATACAGAATACAGGGTGTCAGTAAAACAAAACGTTTAAATTTAATAATATAATTTTAAAATATGTTTGGCATTACAGTTCCAATTTTGAGGGGAACTAAATCTTATTAATTAACTTTATGTATGTTTAGTATTTCTTAAGTTTGTATGTTTGTTACTCGTTCACGCAAAAACGGCTGCTAGATAAGACTGAATTTATGTGTGTACGTGTATATTTGAATATATGTGTATAAATTGTTTTAGACGCTTTGTTTGCGGGTTGTTTATGCGATAAATGATGAGATAATGTAAATGTGATTATTATTATGTATTTTAAAAGCGAAGTATTATAAACATAAGACGATGTTTTCAATCTAATACAAAAATACAAACAAATTTCTCATGTAATTTGTAGAGTTTGACTAATTTTAAATTTATACAATCAAATTTAAAAGTTCACAAAATATCACGCTGTACATTTCGTAATTTCATAATTGCAGGGTAGCTCCCCCTGTTTAAGCCCCTGTGCTTCACCAGCGTATCAGATGTACTATACACTCGGTTTAAGTACACTTCAGGGCTGCCCCGGCTTTTATCTCTGCTCTGTAC
Organism: Emmelina monodactyla; assembly: GCA_916618145.1. NCBI lineage: Eukaryota > Metazoa > Arthropoda > Insecta > Lepidoptera > Pterophoridae > Emmelina > Emmelina monodactyla. The sequence continues at coordinate 2,660,226 of OU745304.1, read as the reverse complement.
AGATAACGCTCCACAAAGGGCAGCCTTTGACCGCCGAAAGCAAAAATAAATGGCGAAATCTAATTTTAAATCAGTTTTGTTTTTAATGAATTTGGGGCTGCGGTACGTATAAAAATGGGGTTTGTTGTTTGAATTCTCGTTTGAACAAGCGTATAACAAGATCTGGAAAATTAATGGTGTAATAAGCTATTTTGTTGTTGGATTTGTATTGTTGTTTTTCTATTAATATGAGAGAAGATAATATCTTTTTGTGGTTTATTAATATAATCTTATCAATATGCTTAAATGATAACAAAAATAAATAGATATTAACTACTACAATACAGCGTGCTGATAAAATAAGCATTTGCAAGTAATCTTTTATAGAGTTTTATCTACCTAACTCGAACTAAATCATCGAACAAAACAGTAACAATTTCAATACCTTTTTTTTGTTCTGCCATAGACAAACCCTAACTTAAATGTATAATGTTGAATCATTAGGTCGATAAACCATTACTTTTATATTACACAAAATTTGTACAGTACCAAGCTGTCATTAATTTTCATATAATTTGTGCCCCTTAACTTTACCAAACCGATAGAGTCAAACGACTTTGATCTCTAATTGCTATTAAATAAAGCTCGATTTTGAATAGGTTATTTACGTGTAACGTTAAACAATTACGAATTTTGTTCAAATATTCAACACTGAGCTGTTTTATAATTATAATTTACCTCTCAAGGAATCCTTATTTAATGAAAATTAGAAGAAATTGTTTATTGGTTGTTAAAAGAGTTTAAAATGTGGTTCACCACCCTACGATTTTAATATACCTAAAAACCGCAGGGTTGATTTTTACTTGCACTCCAGTTTTCTTCATAGTGTCGCAGTGACGTCAAACTTCGCCTTGTATTCTCAGTTTAAACAACATCATAATAATGTGATTTTAATTATTAAGTATTTTCGACCGGTTTAAAAAGTGGTAGAGTCTAACTGTAGGCTCTGTCTGCAGCGATTACTGGGCTGACTCGACCGGTGAAATACCACCGTCGCACAGAAAACCATAGTGAAGTAGGGACGATGTTCCTGCGTTTCGTTCGGTGAGTGCGGTATCCGGTGCCCAATTTTGTCAAAGGCTCAGCAACGCACCCCCAACACCCACAGTGTTGCGGGGAGTCATGGGCGGCGGTGATCACTTACCATCAGGTACCCGCATGCTCGTTTGGAGACCACATTTGTAGTAATCAAACATTTTTTTTTAAATTTAAATGGATAGTAAGAGTGGATAAGTAAAACGCGTATTATTATTTTTTAATTAATATTTATTTCACTCGCATAAACGTTTGAGAAAATTACAATTTAATATTCAGGTCATTGTTTGGTGAGAGCATTATTTAGGTCAAAAGCTTTTGGAGAATTGTCGTGTAACTACATGGGTAGATATTTGCCACTTTGAAAGGCCCATCAACATTATTGGCGGCATCATTTTTAAGTGCGGTTAGGAAGGGTACAAACAGGGTATAAAAATTACCTTTTTTACACACAGTTTCATGTCAAGAAACAGTTTTAGATATACTCGTAATTTCAAATCGAATAGTGTTCTGGAGGTCTGGGTAAGTTTGTTAAGTGAATAAAAATATAATAAGTATTAAAGTATTATGTATAAAGTATAACATAAGTATACATTATATATGTTCTTGCAGTAACTATACAAGCGCAAAAAGGTCTTTGATCGCAAAAATTGTCAGCCCTAATTTACTTCTAACAAGACGCAACCCCATCAGTTTACCTCTACAAAACTTGATGACTCTCATTCACAAACAATCGCTTCTAGCTTGACAAAAACCACGATTGTAATCAAACAGCCTCCAATTAATAAACCCCATATGCCCCAATGGCCCGTCGACAAACCATTGTCGGCGTGTAACAATCGAGCTCTCTGATTAGATATCGATCGGATCTGTCCGCGTCGATGTTGTGTCGAGTATCCAAAGACTTGACTGGCGGTCCGGTGACGTGTAGGGTGATTGCACGTGCGCGCGATCCTAGTTGGGAGGGAGATCGGCCGATTTAATTGGAGGTTGAGGGATTGAAATAGAATTTTGTGCAGTATTTGAAACAGTGTGTCAATGACCCAGAGCGATATATAAGTGAAGTACATACATACATATCAAATGTGTTCTTGACAAAAGATTTCCGGCTCGATTATTAAAAAAAAAATGTTTTTTCTTTTTAGTAAATTTAATATAACTATTGCCTACTTTTGTTTGATATAATAGAATAAGTTTACTGAATATGTAACAATGTATTACTGAATATGTGTACAATATTTTAGTAAAAACTGTTATTAAAATATTGTATTTCAAAACGTTTCTCAGTTACAGAAGTTATTTCCGGTTGTTGCATATTTCCAACTTCTATAACAGAATGTCAATATTTAACCCGTTCAAGAGCAGTTGTATTTTGAAAACAGACCGTCCCCGAAATAAGCTCTAAAAATAATAGGCAAAAATAGGAATGAATGGAACATTGGTGCTATTCTGTAACTTAGTAGCTATTAAATGACTGAATTGAAAATTAGAGCAATATGTTAATGAGAGATATTTCCATATTCAATAGCTTTAAAAAAACAACGAATCGTGACGAAGCTAAAACTGACATTTTGGTATTAAATTTCATACTAATTAAAAGCAGCCGAGTAAATTTAGGTACATAAATTACAGCTTTTATTGTGTTATGATTCCAAGTAGCATTGTAAAAAATAAACTCACTTTATTATTTATTTTATTTTTTCATAAAACCCTCTATGTTATTCTGTTAGCTGGTGAATTTGCCGCGTAATGTAAATCGCTCGCATCGTTTACGCACACGCCCGCCGCATATATTGGTCGTAAAAACATTCACGAACGTCGTTCGAAGGGCGGTTACAACGGACGACATCGGAAGCGACGATTTTCTACGAAACGATAAAGAAAGACTTCATTTATCCTGCTCGGTTGATATGAGGGTTGTGTGTTTTTTAAATGATAATTTTTAACTTATTCGAAGTTTAAATATATATTTTTATGCTAAAACTGTAAGTGAGAGGTAAAATTTTGTGTAAAATAAATAGGTACTGCGTTGATACTAAACTGCCCTGCCTATTTGTAACTATGTTTTGAAACATCAAATAAGTCTTCATAGGTGATTGCATTTTTTTATCTTTACTTTATTCTAGTAGTCCTACAGATTATTTGTCACCTACTAAATTAAAATATATTACCTAACAAAACAAATAAAAATAACGACTAACTAATGATCAAGTGTAAATAAGTTTAAATACGAAATTGATTGCTATCCTTAACCAAGAAACTCGTACTCTGCTTCTATCATATTCTTATGCCTCTATAATATATAGGACTATATTTGCAAGCGGGTGATGCGTTAAATCCATCGAATCATTAACGCGCTATGTGTGTGCTCAGGCAGGCACACTGCGGCGTTAACGTTACCGTTAAACTGCTATTAACGTTAAATAGCTGTTTAGAGAGAGCCGTTAAAGGTTGTAATTAAGAAAGTTAGGTACCACTTGTTGCTTGGAATAGCAGTTCTTGTATTATATGAAAATCATGCAGAATCTAATCTATTTAGTTACTTTTATGGAATGTGCTTACAAAGGTATACTTAAAATATATACATTTCATGTATTTGGGACCTGAATTCGATCCCCATATACTCTTTTGCTTCCCTAATTTCTCTTTCCCGTCTTTTCAATTTCCCTGGGTCGTGTCTAAGGCGGTCGTCAAACAAAAGTCCCCTTCGGAAACTAAAACCTTTGAAACCACAGACGCTTTCGAACCAAACGCAGGCTTCCTGGAATATTAAATTACCAAACTCAAAGCAATACACAATGTATACCCATCCAGTTATGTATCTGACTACGGAATGTTGTTAAATTAATTTGGAATATTAAATTCGGCAACATTTGCGGCTTTAGGCAGTAGAGATGGGCTTTGAGACGCTTGCTTGACTTGAAAATATAATTATTAATTATGTCATTGACAAATTACACAAGTTTAAGATATTGCCAATAGGTATTTATCGTTACAAAAAATCTTTACTTTTATGAAATAAGGGAACAAATAAGCAAGTGGGTCAGGTGATAGTAAGTGATCATGTTACCACCCTTTTTAAACCATAGTTGTTATAACTGCCGATACTCTCGATATATCAACCGATTTTTATAGTGTGATCAACCATATACCACAGTCACGACCCAATCAGTCCATCCGTTTGCATAGGTACTTTAATATACCCAAAATTTAATCTTCAACACACACATTGATCAATCAGCTTCGTGGAGCGTGATTGACGCAAGTTTCGAACTTGAAACTGTCTTTTGTTGATGTTTAAAGTTTAGAATTGATGAGACGAATAGATCCCATTCAACAATTAATGGGTAAAGGGAATAGCGGAACTTTGAGCTCGGATGTTGTCATTATTCACTGGGTATTCGACTCGCAAAGGAAAGCTTGTGGAATTAAATGACTGAATATAATATATATTTTAGTTTTAGATTGTGTACAGTGCACAAAGATTTATTAGTCATATTTGTGTATTGATTGGAACTTCGCAATGCATATTTAATTAGAATTTTATGTTTCAGGAAGTAAGACTCAAGTCAAAATATTAAACGTATAAATATGTTGTTGTGGGATGTTTTTTAAAAATTTTTTTAGGGGGAACATTTCCGTCATACATAAATCTCCAGATTTACACAGAAATTATATGGCCCCATGCTAAGTGCATTAAGCGCTTGTGTTACAGGTACATAATGTCCACATAATGGACTAGGGGAGAACCTACTTACACCCAGACACGAGCCAATGTCGAAAAACCATTTTGACGAAATTGGCCCGTCCCGGGGATCGAACCCGGGACCATCCGCTTTACAGTGCGGTATAGTTACCGCTGCGCCACAGAGATCGTCAGGATAAAGGATTTTACATGTACATTACCCAACATGAGTGGCTTTACTTGTCTTACAAAGCCTGTAGAAATTCGGAATACATCACCAATAGCGGTCACCCATCCTAGTACTGACCGCGACCTACGCTGCTTAGCCTTAATGATCGAGTCGATTGTCGAGATTGCAACGAACCACATAAACCCAAAAAAAGGGTTGTTCTAACTATGCCTAAAAAACTGAATATTTACACACAGTTTTTATTTATAATACTTTAATTTCAAAATAATTATGTGTAATTGCGGGATTACCGTAATACCGTAATAGCTGTATAGAAAACTTCGCTTCTGATTACAATTTCCGTATTTTCCGCGTCATATATTTAAATAGAATGATGATTGCTACATTTTTCACTCGGTCATTAGGTACTCAGGCGCAATTCTGGTATGTCTGTTTATACAACCTACTTGGGTTGATTGGGGAAATGTTTACCTTTGCACGCCCTTTCTAGGTAAACAAGTGGAGTAAAATGTTTTTTTCTTTGATGATGAGTCTGATGGGCAGACCTTGACTTTTTTTAAGATGTAAAATAACTTAAGTATGGTTGCTCTTTAATCTCTTATGATATATTTGAAAAAGTAGCAAATATATATAAAACATCAAGTTTCAATGTATATTAATATTTTAACTAATTAAAATAATTTTATTTTAGCTTGTGCAAATACATATGTTCGTACTAAGTATGTCCCCTTGCTAAGTATTAAATACTAAGGAAGCCAAGGGCACATATTTAGATCAATCTATTTATAATAATGTAAACCAGGTCATAAGTTGTTGAACTAATCATAGTTTTGTGATATACCTACCTAAATGAAACATTTTTCCGCAAAAAAATACACAATTTTGTCTTAGATTAGCATTTTTTTTAATTTTTTTTAGGGATATTGGCCCTGATTCCGAAAACATTCTCCAAATTATAAACTAAATTAAAAATAACTCTGTCACTTTCCCATGCTTTGTATAAGAAAAAGACAGGTACATCGGTCTCACTAATTACCTCATTTAATCCACAAAAAATTGCCTTTGCTGTGACATAATGCACGTACATTTTAGTTTGACAGGATTTAAATGTCTCTATCTTATACCTACTATTAGTAAGTAAGAGGCGGCGATAGTTTTAATTTTTAGTTTAGACAGTGTAGTCAGAATCGGGGCCATTATTGGCTTAAATTATCATGAAAAACATTGTTACATGTTGCTATCATAATTTTATATATAATTTAATAGTATATTTCAATACAAGTGTGGAAAAGCTGTCATTACAACGAGTCCCGACAAATGTCTACCCGAGCCGAGGCACAGCCGAAGGCGAGGGTTGACAGGCAGGACGAGTTGCAATGACGGTTCCGCACGTGTACTGAACGACTATTTTTAATACAGTTGCGAAAAAACAAAGCAATTTAACATAATTTAAAATTAGGATCGTAAATGTCGAAATAACTTATTTTGAAAATGGCGCCATTTTTCTTCAACCATTTGGTAGGCAAAGGTTACTATGTCCATACAGCCAAGTCTTCAGTAGATTTTTTTTATTGATATGAAATGAAAATGAAATTAAATTAGATAAAATGAAATGAAACCAACCACACTACTTCAATCAAATCATTAAATCTGATATCGAAACAAACTAGTAGCTTTTTTTAGAAATTTATAGGCTTCGTAAGTATTAACATGAATCATAAAAACTTCATTTTTTTTTTAGTAAAAACTTCATGGTTGGTTAATTTTTCTTTTTAATAGACATTATTTTGACAGTTGGGAAAGAGAACGCACGAGTGCGGGAAAGGTAAAAAAAAAGCACGCGTGTGTAATAGCCCACATCCCGAACGCTATACGTCCCTGCAATACGCCACTTTTTGAGCAACTGTATTAAAAATGACTTTCTTTAAATATTTGTATGTATTTAGATTGACATTTTGAATTATTATTATTGAATTTTTATTATTGAATCATTATTAATTGTATTATTTTTATTTTTAATTCTAGGTTTCTACCTAAATTGATGTTGACCTGTAAATATTTTTACCAATAAAAAATGTCTATGTCTATGTCTATGTCTATCTGCCCGTGGTTTATTTTGTATAAATAATTGTTCTTTCAAACGGTATTTCCATTACAATTTTCAATATTATCACAATCACAAAGTAAAATCCCTTCTTTACGGGGAAACAATCGGGTGAAAGCAAAGATACCTTGTTTTCTTAGTCCCTGGATAAGTTTATTTAAATGATTGACAGGGAAAAGATCTCGATCATATTGTTTTTAAATTATTGTGCGTATTTTTATTAAATTAAGAACGTTGATTTTTAGGTTTCAAGGTTTATTTTAAGAGTTTACCATAGTTTCTCCTAGGGGTTTATAAAACGGTTTTATTTAAAAGCATCGAGTTAAATTAAGCTTGTATTCTGTTCTTAGGTAAAAAGGAAGCTTGTGCTCTAGTTTAAGTGCGGAATTCTCAATATCGCAATAATAATTCATTGCAATTAATGTAATACTGTACTGCAGTGTACTATAAGAAATAAAAAGAACACACGGGTGATGACAAATACAAGATTTATCCTAGCATATATTATTCCTTGTTACCTACCTATTTAAGCAATATAAGTTAAGCAGTCTTTTGGTAAATTACTCTAGATGATCAGAAAATAAGCTCCGTACTAATTTATAAAATTAAGTAATTTTAATACAAAATTTTCAGAAATCTAAAATTTAAAACATAAATCAGTCTAGCATTTATTGTATTGACACAAGCGAATCATTTCTTTCATTAAAAATCAAAATCATGTGGTACCCTTTGTGTTATTCTGATGTACAACCTATATTAATGTAAAGTTTCATCCACATCCGTCCAGTAGTTTTTACGCGCAAGAAAAACAAACATCCATACATACTCACAAACTTTCACGATAATAATGTTAGTAGGATTACCTGCAATCCTAGTCCATTCTAATTAGTTCAAATGATTACAAAAACAAGGTAAAAAGCAACACAGATAGCTTTTTATCCGTGTATCGAGTCACGTGCATCGGATCCGAGAGTTTCTAATTAACCAATAACCAGTCATAGCAACGGACACAATTTAGAAATGGAATAAATAAAAAATGGTTGGAATAAATAGAAACTCGTTTTATCGGTGTTTTAGCTGACTCGTTTAAAACTTAACTTTGTAACTTTGCGTTTGGGGTACCCCAATTTTTTATATATTTTTAACATTTTAATCTTACTGGTAATTAACCTTATTTTTAAATGAATGCAATGTTTAAATCTTAGATTGTTTTGATGGCCTAAGGAAGAAGCACAGGAACAAATGTCAAAAAAACATTTTTTTTAATGAGTTGATCTAGGAATCGAGCCTCGAATGTTCTCCTACGACACATTGGTTCAGTCGCCTGGGGGCATACCACGACCAAGTATGTTGTTGTACTTGGTCGTGGTATGTCGCTGGGTGACTGGCCGGCAGATGCCCCGTCCGGGAATAGATCCCATGGTCCGCTGCGACGAGAGGGCACTTGGGCCGAGTGCGCGGGAGTGCGGCGCCTGATACCTGTCAGCGTGACGTCATCAACTGCGAACTGGGAATGTTTCAACTATTGCTTCAAATTATAGACATTATTGTGACTTGTGAAGTAAAAGAAGTGCTTTTCCCGTGGGAATGAGACTTATTCCCGCGGTAAAAGTAGCCTATTGTTGATTTTATGTGCTCTTTTAACCTAATTGAAACATTTTTCCGCAAAAAAATACACAATTTTGTCTTAGCACCTAGATTATCATTTTTTTTAATTGTTTTGTTAACGATATAGGCCCTGATTCCGAAAACATTCTCTAAATTATAAACTAACTTAAAAATAACTCTGTCACTTTCCCATGCTTTGTATAAGAAAAAGACAGGTACATCGGTCTCACTAATTAACTCATTTAATCCACAAAAAATTGCCTTCGCTGTCATAATGCACGTACATTTTAGTTTGACAGGACTTAAATGATTACTTGTCTCTGTCTTATACTATTGGTGAGTAAGTGGCGGCAATAGTTTAAATTTTTAGTTTAGACAGTGTAGTCAGATTCGGGGCCATTATTGGCTTACATTATCATGAAAAACATTGTTACATGTTGCTATCTGCCAGTGGTTAACTTTGTATAAATAATTGTTCTTTCAAACGGTATTTCCATAACAATTTTCAATATTATCACATCACCAAGGAAAATACCTTCTTTACGGGGAAGCAAAGATACCTTGTTTTCTTAGTCCCTGGATAAGTTTATTTAAACGATTGACAGGGAAACGATCTCGATCATACTGTTTTTAAATTATTGTGCGTATTTTTATTAAACTAAGAAAGTTGGTCTTTAGTTTTCAAGGTTTATTCTTATTGTATTTTCTTGAGATTTATAATACTAATTAATTTAAGAGCAGAATCGAGTAAAATTAAGCTTGTACTCTGTTCTTAGGTAAAAAGGAAACTTGTGCTCTAGTTTAAGTGCGGAATTCTCAATATCGCAATAATAATTCATTGCAATTTATGTAATACTGTACTGCAGTGTACTATAAGAAATAAAAAGAACACACGGGTGATGACAAACACAAGATTTATCCTAGCATATATTATTCCTTGTTACCTACCTATTTAAGCAATATAAGTTAAGCAGTCTTTTGGTAAATTACTCTAGATGATCAGAAAATAAGCTCCATACAAATTTATAAAATTAAGTAATTTTAATACAAAATTTTCAGAAATCTAAAATTTAAAACATAAATCGGTCTAGCATTTATTGTATTGACACAAGCAAATCATTTCTTTCATTAAAAATCAAAATCATGTGGTACCTTTTGTGTTATTCTGATGTACAACCTATATTAATGTCAAGTTTCATCCAAATCTGTCCAGTAGTTTTTACGTGACAGAGAAACAAACATCCATACTTCTCACAAACTTTCACGTTTATAATGTTAGTAGGATTACCTGCAATCCTAGTCCAGTCTAATTAGTTCGAATGATTACAAAAACAAGGTAAAAAGCAACACAGATAGCTTTTTATCCATGTATCGAGTCACGTGCATCGGACCCGAGAGTTTCTAATTAACCAATCAAGTCATAGTAACGGGACACAATTTAGAAATGGAATAAATAAAAAACGGTTTTTAGCTGACTCGTATAAACTTAACTTTGTAATTTTGCGTTTGGGGTACCGCAATTTTTAGATATTTTCAACATTTTAATCTCGCTGATAATAAATAACCTTTTTTTTTAATGCAATGTATAGATCTTAGATTGTTTTGATGGCCTAAGGAAGAAGCCCAGGAAGCGAACCTCGAATGTTCTACGACACATTGGTTCAGTCGCCTGGGGGCATACCACGACCAAGTATGTTGTTGTACTTGGTCGTGGTATGTCGCTGGGTGACTGGCCGGCAGATGCCCCGTCCGGGAATAGATCCCATGGTCCGCTGCGACGAGAGGGCACTTGGGCCGAGTGCGCGGGAGTGCGGCGCCGGGATACCTGTCAGCGTGACGTCATCAACTGCGAACTGGGAATGTTTCAACTATTACTTCAAATTATAGACATTATTGTGACTTGTGAAGTAAAAGAAGTGCTTTTCCCGTGGGAACGAGACTTATTACTGCGGTAAAAAGTGCCTATTGTTGATTTTATGTACTCGATGGAGTAAAGGATGACAGCAAGTTTTAGGACGACGTTCCAAAACAAATGAATGTAACACGATAATTACAGGAAGTTATTTTCCCATTTTTTAATGTGTATTGTAATAAGATATAATTTGTAAGTTTGCTTTTTTTGTTAAATTTAAGCCTCCTTAATTGTAAGACTCGCACTTGGACCCTGCAAATGGGTAAGTTAACTATAATTAAAGTAAGTTCTCATAACTATATACTAAGTAAGATCAGTAAGATAGAAAACTCAAATCAATCATTTTCGTTCCACAGTCTTATTTAGTAAAACATCGATAGGCATCTGGGAAGCTTAGTCAAAGGGGTAAAAATACACAAAAATGTCTATAAATAACAGCATCAGTGTCTATTCCCAACAGTGGGAATGACTAGATGAAAGATACATTCAATATTGATTTTAAATTGTTACCGTTGTTTATATTTAGTTTGTACGATATGTAGGTCACGTGAATGAACTTTAGGTAAAACGGTTCACCTCTCGATAGAAGATATTTTGATAGAGCAAATAAAACAAATGAAGATATTTTAGCGAGAAAGAGATGGCAATGGAATGGGATGGATATTGTTTTGTGAACTTTACCAATGGTAGAAAAAAGTACTACTGTTTAGTTTATTTCTACTAGACTAGTTTCTACCGTTTAACAGTTTAAGAGCTGATTTTTCAATTGTCAGATAAATGTTATCCGACCGAAAAGAGGTGTGTTTTCATTGTCACAGCATTAATATGTCAAATATTTATATTCGTAGTGCAACGAAAACATACAGATACTCTGTCAGATATATTTTATCTGACTATTGAAAAACCAGCCCTTACTGTATTTGAATTAAAATGCAAGATGAGTAGAGTAATTACTGCCATAAATACCTAAATTTATTTACCAATTCTCAGTTAACACTCTATACTTAATTAACATTATTTCGACGACCTCAGGGTGCAGTGGTATATACCTATACAGGACTGCTAAGCGGATGGTTCCGGGTTCGATCCCAAGGTCGGACCAATTTCGTAAGAATGGATTTTCGATATTGGCTCGTGCCTGGGTGTAACTAGGTTCTCCCTCAGTCCATTATGTGGTACCTATAACACAAGTGCTTACTGCAACTTACTTTAGGGCCACATAATTGGTGTGTTAGTCTGGAGATTTATTATTATTTATTATTATTGCAGTCACTTCAAAATAAAAGAAATACTTTTAAATTATTTTTAGATCAACATAAAAGTGATGATAAGTGACATTCTCTGCTACAAGCAAACATTTTCATATTTTTATTCCTAGAGCTGATGTTATTATAAATTACCACTGGTATACTCTGCTTAAGTTTTGCCATATATTTATTTATCTACACTGCGACCGAAATTTTTAAACATTCAATTTTTAAACTTTTTTTCTTCTTCTATTTCCTATTAGAGGTTGGCTATCATCAAGTCCATCACATGACTTGCAGCTGCCCGGAACAAAGATCTGGGGCACTATAGAGCTACTCTCGCAAGTGTCTGAGCTATCGTGTTCAACTTTTCAAATACTAAGTACAAGGATGTGACGGCAATATTTTAATTTGATTAAGAAAGTATATTTGGAATCGGGGCCATTCTCAATTTGCCGCCACCCCCAAGCTATTTCCAGTGCTTTACATTCAGATGTCCATTGATTTCATTATTTAATTACCCCGAGCATGACCTAGATACAAGTAGGACATACACCACTAAAGACCAGGAGCCAATCTAATTGGGCTGAGAGTTAGACTGAATGTGTCAATGAGGTATGACGTCACATGCTTGTATATGGAATGTAATTTCCTGGATCGCAACGGTATAGAATTAATTTAATTCGTTTCAACTCGTATGTGGAATGTCAATAGAATGGTAGACGTTTTCTAGTTAGGGAAGGATCGGGGCTAATTTCGAGTTAAAACTGTATTAACTAAACTTAAATTTAAGTAAAGCTCACTTAACAGTAATATAAGAGAATACTCTTCTTCGTTATAGGCGGTCCAAGCAACTTACCAATCTATGTATTAAAAAATTAAAATCAAAATAAAAAAAAATGAAAATATGGTGAAAATCGCGTTAAAGTCGTGGTTTAGTAGGTAGAGAGCAAACATACAAACAGACAAGTAAGGTGACGTTGCTTTATATTATGTAAGGGTGATTAAGTCTTATCAGTCCTTTTAATATAGATCAGATCAGCTCAAAACTTTGAATAATTGTTAATCAGAATACCTATGTAAAATTCGCAAAAAATTCGCTTATTTTACACTACACAAGCAATGTTCAGCAGGTGTGCGCTATGAAATACATGCATTTATGTATAATAATAACAATTTTTGTTCATCTAATTATATTCCTACCGTTAAGCAAGTTAGTCAAGCAAGCAACATGCGTCTACAAATTTATATGACAGGAATAATTAAATTAACGCTTTGATTATGCAAAACTATCTATACAAGTGAACTTTTAGGTGTATACAATGTTATACTATTCGATGGATTTAATTGATAGATCTAAACGAGTGCCTTAAAATAACTTATAACAAATAACGGGTGTAAAAAGACCACTTCGGAAGCCTGAAACCACGTATTCTTGAGCCTCAATAGTAACTTAATTCACTAACAGCATACCCTGAAAACTGAATTACAAAAAGTAATTAAGGATTGAAAAGTCATATTCGCCGCTTGAAATCATCGCTCACACATCAACTGTCGGTTGAGGTGCGATTATTTCCAGGCAAATTAAAATAAAACCCTATTTAATTTAAAATCATCGCAAAATCTGATAGTATTATTGCAATTTTGGAAAATTAGGTAAAAAACATATTTTTTTTTTAATCATCAAAAATTTTTTTTTGCTCAAAACCTAACCTGTGCCCCTCCAGCAATGCCCAGTTTTTGTTTTCGGAAGCAGTTCTTTTACACCCCGTATACTAAAAAGTAATGTTAAACTGTTAATAAATCTCAAGGTACCAAATGAGAGCACCACAATTTAGCAGCTGGTGAAACAGCAGGCTGAAAAGCTGGTAAAGTATAATTTTTAAGCCCAAAAAACAGAACAAAACATGTGATGTGACTTCTTTTAATTAAATGAAAACCGTAGTGATAGAGTGATCTAGTGTATCTAATGTTTGTATGATAAATAAAATGCACTGGAAATTAAGTAAGTAAAATAGATTCCTTTATTAAAATGTTACCAAGCATGCTTGAAATCGTTTTTCTAAAGGAAACCGTAGAATTGAAATCTTTTTCTTATTGAAAAGTTCTTAGAAATCATTTGTAAATGTCAACCAACGGTTTCATTCGTAGAATAATAATGGTAATTCAATCTAACAGTTATTAATTTTTAAAAAAAAATTAAACATTGACAAAACATAAACACTTTAATTAATTGCACAGTTTTATGTTTCTTTACTACTTAACTGTCTTCCCTGAAAGTCACATTTATACTGAAGTAATATAAAATGAAAAAACAACCCTTTATCAAATAAATAGAATATTAGAATGTTTATAAAAAAATAGTTAAGAATCAACCTATGTTTAAAAAAATACTTATTTCATGAATTTGGTCAGTTTTTTCAGTGAATGTATACTTACTGCATCAACAAAAGTACCTTGTAATTTCAACCCCAACCACCCAGACTACACGCTACCCGTCAAATTATCACGACCTGGAAACCCCGGGCGCGGCGGGGGCGTGGTGTCCAATTTCCCCCCCTGTCATAACTAGTGGCCTCCGTCACACACATCAAACGACATCAACGCGGTATGGACGAAACGGTAATTTTTCTTGTGATATGCAAATTTATGTCTATTATAGGTTGGTGTAAAAACGATGAACGGGATCCCAAAAAGCTCTACTAGTTGGATTTGAAAAAGAACAAATTCATACAAGACTAGAGACCGACATATATTCAAAAACGTATTTCCTGTTTATACAATGCTATGAAAAACTCATTTTCGCGATTTAAAATACAAGTAATGCCATCTGTTAGTGAGCAGTCAAACTAAACGAAGAGTTTGGTTTTGTATAGAAAAAACGGGAAACAATGAAATTGGTTTTTATGAGGGCCTTCCTTTACATATTTATTTTATTTTGTTTAAGGGTTCTCTTGTCGGATAGTGAGAGAGATTGAGCCGTAATCTACCACGCTGTCTTATAGTGGATTTATATGATGAATAATTATCTAACCATGCAGGACGCTTTCCTATGTAGGATAAACACTGTTAGTGCGTGATATATACATATATGTACATCATTTGGAAAAAAAAGTGAGTGGTACATCCCTTTGAATATCGATACCAGAGGTTCCTAGACTTCTTCCATATAATAGTACATAAATTCCTTTAAATCAATTAAACAATTGCAATCGCAGTGCACTTTCATTAACTGCCTGCATCTGTATTAATCCTCATTTTACGACATGCCCTTAAAGTAACATCTATTTTATTGCCGATACTAAAGTCTGAGTAAAAAGAAAGTCGTAACAAAAGATTTCAACCGTGAGTTATGCCGTCATAACACTCCACCCGGACGCAGGGACAGTATTCTATAAAAAAATAAGCAAATAGTAAAGCGAAATCAAGCGCAGATAGATAAAATGAGCGAGTGAGTTCAGCTTTATTTAAACACGGAAGTTTAAATAGAAATGCAAACAGAAGATGTATCGTGTTGGCGATTTTGTAATATGTTAACTGCAGTAAGTATTTATTTTATAATAACTAACTCAAATAAAAAGAAAAAGATATTAGTTACTTAATTACGAAAAAAACTTCAATGAGACATTGCTTAAAATTAGGAAGAGTGTAACTGCGTGAAGTGGATTACTTTCAAACTTATTGAACTATACCTATATAAAATGTTCACAGTTGATTAAAATAAAGTATCTGATTTCTAAAACTTCTTATTTAATTTAATTTATTTATTATTATTAAAATTTCTATCTGAGTTTCTAAAACTTCAAAGTAAAACAAAGTTTTGACATTAATTGGTATGTAAGTAAAATAAAGGTTAGAAACATTATTTCACTAATTAATTAAAGAGCTGTAGAGTAAACAAATTTTATAAAATGAATGCGCTACCGTTCATTACTGCTACTTGTAATTTTGTAATGTGCTCGAAAACGTCGAATTAGTTCAAATATTTAATGTTGAGTTCAACAGAGTATTCGCACGGTTGAGTGTAATTCAGCCTATTCATTATTATTATATGTGTTATACAATAATTCCACTTGTGTTATGTTCAAGTGCCATCAACATACGTATAGAGATAATGAGGTATGTTTATTATCGTGACGATTACTAATCTGCAATTATCAACTAATTAATTTACAACATTCAATCTAGTGATGTGACTAAATATAAATACCAAATCGATTTTTCCATTTTCAATTTCGCAAATCGATGTTAAGCTGATAGAGATTATACTGGAAAATTGTTAAAATTTCTTGATATATTGCTTGATTGGTTGATTGGATCGGGAAATAATGGTTATAAAACAACATAACTTCTTCTTTCACGGAAAAAAACTTCTTACATTTATTTCATTAGCAAATAGAAACTTACTGTTCATTGTGTGTTCGTCGAACTTTTTAACCAAATGTTTAACAAAATTATCGATTAATCCTAAAATCGATTATCTTCGAACATCTCTATTACGACCGACGAGCTAGATCACAATACATACACTGACTGATTGGCTGACTAATTGATACATCGACTCACTGACCGTGATCACTGACATTTGGTGATCAAAGTGAGGCTTTGATTAGGCGTCGATTAATCGTTGATGTTGATTATTTGTTGATGATTAAGTGCACTTACTAAAATATTACTGAAAATTGGGGTGTTTAGATGTTTGGATATAAGAGTGTATTAAATAAACCTTCAGACTAACACACCAGTTGTTATGTAAGCTACTAAATCACGCATTTATTTATTGGATTTGGATATTTATAATTGGATGGAATAATACAACGGGTATTTTATACTGCACAATAAAAATAAATTCCTTTAAAAACCTCAAGTTAATGAAAAACAACACAGGAATTTTGTACAAAAATACATCAAAACTGGTCATATAGTTTTGGCATTCAAGCTTAACGGCAAGATAACGACGTAAAAAATGGTTTTTCAATTTTTTTTTAATTCCCTATACGTTTACGGCTATGGCTGTAGCCAGACTCTGATAACTACAAGGAAATAATTTTGTGATTAAAGTCACAAATTTCGTTAATATTTTGTCCGGAGCTGCTAGTTTTATGTATTAACTAGTGGCCGCCCGCGACTCCGTTCGTGTGGAAGTTGGTTTCCCGTGGGAATGAGAAGTTTTCCCGCGGTAAAAAGTCCCCTATGTGTTATTCTGATGTGTAATCTATATAACTGTAAAGTTGCATCCAAATCCGTCCAGTAGTTTTTACGTGAAAGAGTAACAAAAATTCATACATACTTTCACGTTTATAATTTTAGTAGGATGTTTAGAACCAATTCCGGAGAAATAATCCAATCTGTCAATGGGATTGCACCGTAATGTGCTTGGTAATTCTATTTTTTAGAAAGGTTCTCTCGCAAAAGATTATCAATTTAGTGTGCCCTTCGTGATCTAATTCCGATGGGGTCTCAGAATTATTGGTAATCGAATTGCAAAAAAAAGCATGGGGTCATATTGACTTTAATTATCAATTTGTCTAAGCAAATATAGACACGCGGTGATATAATATAAGATAATAACGATTGAAAACTGAATGAAATGTTTGACAGATATCTTAGTCATCATTACATAGTATAAATCCAAGTCGCTAATTCTGTCTGTTTGTATGTTTGTCCGCTATCTCCTGCTAAACCAGTCAACGGACTTTAATGCGGGTTTCGCCATCTTTCAGGTATTTTCTTCATTTAAATTGTAAATTAAGAACAGTCAGAAAAAGATTTTTTTGATAAGCCAAAATTCGTTGTTTTGTGAACAAGTCGGCCAAAATTACACATGAGAGTGGTTTCTCAATCACGCAAAAGCGTCTTTACGGATTGAAATAAAGGTATTATTATCTAATATGGCAAGTACTATTTACCGTAAAAAATACGCCATTTAAACGGTAAAATGATTTAACTGTGAATCCGGGCAGCAAGGCGGAAAGTTCTTTAATAATGTAATGTTTAAAAGGTTAGAATGTTATTATTAGTAAAATTTAAAAATACTACAACTAATAAATATGTGATCCAAAAGTCACAGACAACAGCTTTTACTTAATCCACATATTTATACATGAATACTATTTGAATTTATTCAATCTAAGATAAACTTATTTAAAATCTTAGCTAGCATGAGGAGAGGCTAACTGTACTCGTTGACTACTAAGACTAATTTAAAGTGAAAGCATGTGAAGCTGCGGGCAAAATGCCAGTCAACAAGTATTCTGTACTGCAGCAAAACGCTACGGCGTAGCCGCCTACGAAGCTTCTACGGCTGTGCAGCGTAGTATGCGGCAATACGACATAGTTTTATCTACAAGAAGTTTTAAAAGAAAAGTACCATTATGAAATTCTTTACGATTTCATAACAAGGCACTGTCTGTCTGATTTAAGATAACATTATTAAAAATAATTTATGCT
The DNA here is from genome assembly GCA_916618145.1 of Emmelina monodactyla. Taxonomy (NCBI): domain Eukaryota; kingdom Metazoa; phylum Arthropoda; class Insecta; order Lepidoptera; family Pterophoridae; genus Emmelina; species Emmelina monodactyla. The sequence continues at coordinate 2,641,956 of OU745304.1, read as the reverse complement.
ATAGTGACTGATTTCATACAATGAAAACTATGTTTGTGCTGAACATTAAAACCATTTAAATAACTCATATTGTCGGCCAACGATAAATAACTTCATACGTATACATAAATAACCTTTCAATTGACTAAATAATTTTCATGAATAATTCTATTTTAAAGCACTGTTAGAAGTTCTCTGTTATTATACAAATTGTTTAACTAACAAAGCAAATTCACAATTTCTTTATTTTTAACATGAAAGCGTAGTAATCAAAACACACTCTATTTCAAACCTTACTCGTAAAGGAATAAAAATCTAAACCTCATTTACAACGGTTTAGCCTAAAGCACAATGCTAAGCTTATTTCTGGCGTAAACGTTAACGAGAAACAAACAAATATGATTATACACACTAATTTTAGATTGTGGCTATATATTTTAACTAAATATTAGTACAACACAACATATATCTTTCATAAAGAATTAAAAAGAAATAATATTATAAACGTGAAAGTTTGTGAGTATGGATGTTTTTTACTCTTTCACGTAAAAACTAGTGGAAGGATTTGGATGAAACTTTACAGTAATATAGGTTATACATCAGAATAACATATAGGGTACTTTTTACCGCGGGAAAACTTCGCATTCCCACGGGGAACCAACTTCCACGCGAACGGAGACGCGGGCGGCCACTCGACTATCATAAAGACAACCTAGCGTATATTATTACCCTCAGAATGTAAGTACCGTAAGATTTTTACATAAAATGCTTTATTATGGTGTGTTGAGAGATACCTACGTATGTTTTGTTAAATCTTATTTCTTGGATCTAAAAACGACACATATTTTCTTGGTACACAGTGTTTAAGTAAATGAAGCTAGTAGACACGCTTTTTTCTGATTTGTTTTTTTTTCAGGTAAAATCATCAATAATATAACACGAACAATAATTTATGTTTTTCTTTTGTAATGCTTTCCAATGATAAATATGATTTACTGATTACTGTGATACTCATTTTAGTTGTTTAAGAATTCATATTCAATTATATATTATTCAACGAGAGGTACTGTAAATCTATCGTATGTGATATTAAAGTAATTTTAAGTAAATTTAATAATTAAAGCTTATAAACCATGTTTCCATTTTTAATATAAGGGTTTCCTTTTATATTCCTCAAAACCCATCATTTTCCCTGTATTAAAAGGATTTTGTGACGTTACAACATAAGCCTTTGTTACGTAATCGTAACAAACGTATTAAGTGTATAATAGGATTAGTCGGCAACGCACAAAAATGTAAATTTTGACGTCAACAACATTAAAACGATAAATATCGTCGTTTGCTTTTTAATTGCATAACTTTAGTGTTTATTTCTACAGTTTTTTAATTTTATTTATTTTTATGAATAATCAAAAATCGCGCAACATAAAAAGAAAAATATATAGAGAAAAACTAAAGACACCAATTTAAAGCAGTTCAAATAAAATTATAGCACAACACTCATATTTTGATTTACCAAACCAAGTAAAATTAACCTTTTTATCTTTTTAGCAACACACTAAAACTTGCGAAGAAAGAACTACATCCCAAGTGTTTCATGTCATCCCAATAATATCTAAAATTCCGTTACAGTTTGTAACGGAACAGTTTACTTCCATACAATAAATAAATAATGAACCACCTACCTGCCTGGTTTCCGTGGGGACACTAGTTCCTATGTGTGTGTGCACAAAGAAATGAATTATTTGATGTTTTAAAACGAAGACTTACGAGTTAATGTCGAGACGACCTCTGTGGCGCAGCGATATATTAAGCGGTGAGTCTTGAGTTCGATTCTTGGGTCGGACCAATTTAGTTATTATAGTGTATTTTTGTAATTGGCTCGTGTGTGTAAAAAAATTTTCCCCTTTTCGATAAACTAGTTCCTATAATAGGAACTTGCAGGGTTTTATTGTTATGATTTAGCTTAGTATATTTGAATTAAGTAACTTATGTTACAATTTTTTAAGAAAAAATGTTTTAAAGTATCTTCTTTTTAATTTTTTTGAGTACTAGTGGCCGCCCGCGACTCCGTTCGCGTGGAAGTCTGTTTCCCGTGGGAATGAGAAGTTTTCCCGCAGTAAAAAGTAACCTATATGTTATTTTGACGTATAACTTATATAACTGTAAAGTTTCATCCTAATCCATCCAGTAGTTTTTACGTGAGTAACCAACATCTATCCATACATCCATACTTACATGATTTTATGTTGGCAATAAGAAACTTCCATACAAACTTTCATCGCCTATTTCAACGCTTTCTACCACTGTTTTCGTATTAAAAAGTATCTTATTCAAATTTCATTAAAATTTTCATCAAAAGTGGTTTGGGCGTGAAAGCGTAACAGAGAAGCAGACAGAGTTACTCTCGCATTTATAATATTGTAACAGAGATAGAAGACATTTTGCTAAAGAAAAAAAAGGATTACAATTTACAAATGACTACTTAATTTATATTACATACGCACACACGGTTATCCTGCATGGTTGGATAATTCCGTCATGTGTATCCATCGACCCGACATGGTAGAACTTTTATTTGCTTTTATGCAGTTCAATTTCAAAATAAGTTGCCGCTTAGATGAAGTTTTAAGAGCAATATCACCGAACTAAAAAAAACACTAATGTAATAACTATTATTTTCTATTTTACTTTTGAATTTTCATTTCTTTTTAAGCACTTTATCATCAAAAACTTAAATATAATGTCACCATTATTAAACCATATGATGGTTCAAATAAAACATTTCAATGTAAAAAATTTAAAGCAGTTTTTTTTTATCTTGCCGTCGATCCCACTCTTGGGCAAGCACATATCGATGTCTACTTACTTAATTATTGACCTATGTTTTGTCCCATAAAATTTTAAATAGCTTCGGCTTACAAGAAAAGTATCAATCCCACAATACAGAAAACAATGTTTTTGTTTGTTTTTACGTACATTTGAAAACACCATTGTTCTACTCTTTGTGTGTGTTAATAATTAATTTTGATGTGAGTTTACGGGAGTTTAATGTTGCTGTAACGAGTTGCGACATTTATAAATAAGATGTATTAACATCAAGAAGATTTTTAATTACGTAAATACGTTTTCCAACCCCAGTATTGAAACGTAGATTTGTTTAATTAAATATTGCTGTTTCTGTAAACAAGACAACTGATTGTAATTATTGATTTTAATAATTGAATACAAAGATTGCTTTGTTTTTTTTATAAAATATAGTAGGGTTTTTCTTTTCTTTCGAATAGAAAATGCTTTTCTCAGTGCTGTTTGGTAAAGTATTTTTTTTATATTTCGAAAAACTTTGAAAATACCAACTTTTTGTTTTTTTTTGAGAACCACTTTCTTTGTTTCTATAAGTTTCATGACAAAATTCAGCAGTGAAGTCTGAGAGCAAAACGCCCTTACCCTACTTTTGTTGTAAACTGCGTACTAAAAGTTCTAACACCACATATCTTCTGTCTAGTACATTGCTCCATTGGGCGCGAGTAACCACAATTTTCCAACTATTTTTCTCTCGCTTACTCCTATATAAAAGAGTATGTTTCACCTCGCTTTATCTTGTCCATCCATGCGTAGTCAGTCACGTCGTGAGTTAGGGTAGCAATGTCAAGGACGAACCACGTAACCTTGGCGTATAAAAGAACGTTTATTTACTCAATAATTTGTCGTTTTTACGTGTGACAATGTTATGTTTTAGGTAAGTAAGTCCTAAATGGTTTACATGATGGCTATTGTTGTTTTAGTAGATTTTCATTAATTATAATGATATTTTACTTATTTTAAGTGAATTTGTTAAAAATTGTTTTCTTGCAAGTCGTTTCTTTTATCATTAATACATAAGGCCCTTAGCTTGCTTTGTTTTTCAATTTTAAAAACAATCGTATTTTATTTAAAAAAAAAAAAAATTTGAACGTGTTTTTTCGTGTAGGCAGGTTCTACATCTTCTTAATTAGATACCTAGTTACAGACTAGCTTGTTATGATGTTGTGATTTTGTTACCATTTTTGCCCTAAGGTTACTTGTTCTTCATTACAAGAAAGATGCTTGTTTTTTTGCCTTGTTTATTAAAAATACACGAAATTGTGCCTACAAATAAAGACGTGGGTTTAGTATTAAAAATAAGAAATATAAAAGTCTTTGTAATATTTGTTAAAAAAAAAGTTACCACGTACCTAATAGTTCTCTGATACAGTCTATCTACGGCCGAAACCAATATTCTACAATACTTAAAACCTTGGTTATTGGAAACTGCTAGTTTTGTTTTTTGTGACGTGTTTCTGTCATTTCCATATCAACAGCTATCTATCATAGTTTATTGCGAATAGTAAATCTGCCTGTATAACGTTACTATGTATTTATTTAGATTCAACTGGAGACCGATACTTCGATAACTTAAAAAAACGTTCTTATAAATAACATGAAAGGCGGTTAGAACCTTACGTAAATGGGTGTTTCGACAGTTGACCCCGGTCCTGGAAGCACCGCGGTGTCAAACGCACAAGGACTCTTTTTGAATTGGCCGATTGGCGCCGCGGTGTTAGTTAATAATATCGACGGTGTCAAGCGGGAATAGCGTTTTACGACTTCATCAGTTGACACCACCAATCAATTTTTTTATTTTTGGACAGTTGAGTACACAAGTAAGTTGTAGATTAAATAGAAAAGTGGGGTAGAGTGGAGTTTTCGACTGTTTGGTGTTTCGAAACACCCACATAAATCCGTAACAAGTTAGTGGGAAAACATACAGGCATGAATCTTGTTACCGGCCAAACTTTCAGTTTCGGTTTTGGCTTGTTTCGGAAAAAATATAATGCAAATAACCATAACAAAGGAAATGACAAAAATAACTGAAATTTACGCAATTCACGAACATTATGAAATTCACGAAAAATATTAAATTAATGAAATTATGAAAATTTACGAGAATAATAAAAAAATGTTAAATCTGTAATAAAATGTCAATATCTGTAATAATAATCCGCAACAAATTAGCACACATTACTGTAAAGTTACACCAAAATCAGTCCAATAGTTTTTATGTGAAAGAGTAACAAACATCCATACATCCATCCATACATACTCACAAACTTCCACGTTTATAATATTAGTAGGATCAAACTACCTTTTGTCACAAATTAAGTTAGCAAAGACGACTACATTATCGCGCTTTCTTTTTTATGTTAATCGTTTTCAAGTTTTAGAGTTAATCGGTTAGAAACAGAAAAAGGACAACTTTCTTAAAAAAAATGCAATGATGTAAAGTTAATTATAATACAGTATTTTCTTTTGCTTTAATTACCATAAATTTTAAATACTGTTGCCGAAAACAATGATCGGCTTAGTTTGACGTCGTCTAAGCATAATAATATTATTTTCCATCTCAACTAAAAAAAAGACACACTAGGCAAATTTCAAATGGCTCATATAAAGCGATTCGGGCACCGTGAAATTACATGCTACCCGCAGATTCTACATTATTCATAAATGGTACAAACAGAACAAGCTGTCGCCCGCGGCTTTGCATACGTAATGCAAGACGGCCGCTTACTTTTTGAATACAATTTACGTATTATTTAGTTTTTCCTAGAATACTAGCTTATGTTAAGAGTTTGAATTCATAAATAAATCTAACAGAAGCCTGACTCTTATTAAAACTATATTAATGTGTTTATAAAACACAGGTTACAGTTTTGGTGTGTAAGAATATAAGCCGTAAGCCAGTAAGTGTGTAAGCGGATTACAGCTTCAGAGCCGACGAAGATAAGCCGTGGTAATCTTTAGTGCGGAGTTGCAGGGGATACGGTATACCCTCAATATATTAAATGTTATATTATATTATGAAATGGTAATCAGTTTTTTAGAACTCTAACTTAATTCACTAGTAGCTTTCGACCCAAAACTACGATTTGTAATGCAATTGAGTTGAACACAAATGTTTGCAAATAATTATTTTTATTTTTATAATGTCATACAAATATTTTTTGGTTTTAATTTTCAATTTCATTACATCGTATTTTTATATTTATAATTCGATCACAAATAACGACAATATATTTAGTTTAGTTTGGAGATTATTAACTTGGAATTGACACCAATTCAATTTTTAGAGTCTGTGACGTAAGATCTAACAAAGGAATATTCATCCAATTTCAAATGAACTTATAAATATTTAGTTCGCAAGATTGCTACGTGGGTGCAAACGTAGTTAGCCGTATGCAAAAATGTGGGCGGAATGCATCCTAAAATAACTACAACACCGACTATATTTAATTAGTTACTAGAATCCTGTTACGGTGGCTTTGACCAGTTGGTTGTCACGATTCAAACGGAAATAGCTTCGTGCAAGTAGTTTTGCCAGAGGAGCTGTATAGAAAAACATATGAACCAATGGGACATGCTCTTAGAGCGAATAGCACGAAAATAACTGCGGTTGGAGTGGTAAAACTTCGTGGCGTAATTAAAATACAAAAGTGGAATTAGAAAATAAATTTGTACGTGCGGCTAGTTTTTAGAAGTTTGAATTTAGACATCACTACACAGTTTAAAACACTGTCGTGTCTCTATATGTGTGCTTAAATCTTTAAAACTACGGAACGGATTTAAAAAAAATAGATAGAGTGATCAAGAGGAAGGTTTACATGTATAATTAAATAGTACAGAGAAAGGAGTTTTACTCCGAATTTAACGCGTGCGAAGCCGCGCGGGTAAAAGCTAGTAATAAATAAATGAAATAATTGAAAACCAAATTAACCTATTATAAAGTGCGTCATGGCCTAGAGGCTAGAAGATGGGCTACCGTACCGAAAGAATCAGATAAAAAAAACCCTAATTTGGTGTTTTTAAAATAACGTTTTGCGCGAGTAAAAACACGACGAAAACCCTATGTAAGAAGAAAAATAATGAAGTGCATCAACCAACCCACAATGAGCCATGGTGGTGGATTACGCCTCAATCCCTCAAAATCAATTTTCAATCGAGTTTTACTATTCGCAGTAAGATTCTTAATTAGTTTTTGATTCTAACAGTCTTAATTAGTTGTCTGAATTAGTGAACTAGAGCAAGCATTTCTTAGTGTTGTGGAATGTCCAATGTAGACTTTACTTAGCAGGAAACTAGCAGAATGAAATATAAAGTTCCTACTTAATTGAGGAATATTGCTTTTATTCTTAGGGCTGCTACTATGCTTTTGTATTCTAGTAATTAGAATTTCCTATTAAAATATAAGATAAGGATTTAAGTTGGAATTTAAACCTTAATGACCTACTTCTAGTTTGATTGAAACAAACTGAATTCTACGAATTCCTTTAACTAAGTTTTTTGTTTCGGAATCCAAAAACTTAATGAGCTCATTTCAAGGTTTAGGAATGCTACCTAACTGTGTAAGTTTTCCTAAAACGGTAAAATAAAATAAAAATAAATGAAGTGTTTATAAATTAGTCAAGGTTTCTTAGTTAACTAAGTTTAACTTAAAATCAATTTTAGTTTTCCAGATTAACATAATTTATTCATGTTTGACATAATTCACGACCTGCGTAGATTTGAATAAAGTTTGTTTTACTCATAAATATCATATAGGTAATCTAGAATAACACAAACGCTACTATTTGCAACGATATAATACACAATTTCCTTGGGGTAAGCCATTTAGGCGCAGATAAAAACACAGAGCAGAAAGAAATATATTCGGGACTAGTTGGTGTATTAGTTTAAATATTAAACTATTTATGTAATTAAACCGCAAATTGAATAAACATATTACATGTTACCTATATAAGGATGTTTGGTAACTTTGTTAATTTTCTTTTGATTCCCGAAGCGGCTTGAGAGTTTTCCCCAATTTGTGTATATTCAACGTGTATTAAGAAGCCGAGCGCCAAATGTAATGAAGTTAGAGATAAAAAGCGAGAAGGTTGTTAGGCTTGGGCATATATTTTTGTTAGCAGCAAATGGATAAAGAAAACAAATCAAATATAGCTTTATTTTGTAGGAAATGGGTTCTTTGATAAAGCTTGAAACTATTTGAAATGCGTTCATGTGCTAGGATCTATGTTATGAGTTATCCACCACTAATCAATTCACAATTAAGTTCCCATAAGTTAACCATATGTACGGGTAAACATTTTTTTTTGTTATTTAAAAAATATATAAATAAATTAAAAACTCAGCTCTACAACATCTCTTTTTAACGAATATCCCGCCAAAACCTACTGTTTGTTTACATACCTATTTCATAAAAAAAAACTTTTCATCTAAATTGATGCTGCACAATTTTCCAATTTCAATGCGTAACCGTTCCGAGTCGAAAGCCAATTGTAAATCTGTGTATTTCACATCTGTACATACATTTACCCTCTACGCTTGCATTCGTATATTTTTCTCTCTTGCATTCGTATATTTTTCCAATAATGTTAAAAGTGTTAAATAATCTATTGAAAGCTGCATTCAGGAATGATTCAGCCAATGTAATGGGTGTTTGCACTTACTAACTACAGGGTTTCCATCATAAGCTAGATTCTATGTGGTACGTGTGACCTAGTTTCGGTACTTGGTTATTTTTCATTTTTAAATTGACTTTTCAAAGTAGCTAGGATTCTTAAAATGTTATTTTTATTCTGAAGTTATTTTGAAGTTATAGATACCGGAAAAAAGAACGCGGGTCTCCGAGCATTGCGCGACTGGGAGTTTTAAATGCAAAACTAAAAAGTTAAATCTCATGTTACTTTTATGTAAAATATTTTCTGAATTATTGTTTTGTTACTCAATTTTATAAGAAAACTTTGTATGTAGTTATTGTGACGATTTATATTATGCCTACATACTCGTTGCAAGTGCCGGTGCAAATATTAATATAAAACACAATAAGGAAACAGTTTTAACGTTTTACCAATTAATCTTAAATTTAAAAAAAAATATCGTGCCCTATAATTACTTCCTTTGTCAAAGGGTAAACTTTACTGAAATTCCTTGTTACCGACAAAAGCTTTTAACATTTTTAAGTAAGTTAAAAATCCGCTAATTATGCCCGCTAACCAAAAATTCTTACGCCCTCATATGGATCATTTTAATTGCAACTTACACTATTTAATTTCATTACACATTCGCGAAATCTCTTTGTTAACTGTAATTTTATATTTTTTTGCTGCAATCGTAATGAGTTACAAGTAACTAGCGGAAGCAATCTCTTTACACCCTGTATGTACTAACGGAGCTTTCGCCACTTAGCTCTAACTAAGAGCAAGTTATATTGAATAAAGATTTGATGGATGGGTTGATGGTGGCTTACTTGTGATATATCACTTTAAGCCAAAGCCATCAATCTAGATACAAGCGCATTTGGTTTGGTTCATTCGCTGCTTTTCCTTTAGACATTGACTGTTTTTCTCAGCTGGTTTAAAATATTGTAATTTTGTGTATGATCAATTAAGAGATGACTAAAAAATATGAACAACCAAATCATTTGTACCTATTTATGTAATAGAAAACTTTTAAATTTTCAATGGACTTATGAATTAGTTTTTAGAGAAAAAAAAACACTTTTCAAGTAGTAAAAAAACAATGATTTCATTCGATTTAAAGATATAATCTTCTAACTTAAAAAATACGCTTTTTACGATTTGCAACTATTCGGTAGTCTCGATCAAACCTGTATTCCAAGCGTTGAGTGTATAATCTCCATACAAACCCGGACGTGTCAGCACAAGATAAACGATGTATGTTTGTGTGTTTGTTTGTTGCAGAGTCAGCTGTGGGACGAGTTCGAGCTCGAGGACGCCACGTTTGCAGAGTGTAGCATCACCAACGCCCACCACAGCTTTCAAGTTAGTACCTACATGTGTGTTTAGTTGTGGTAGACGAGCAAACTCGGGGGGGGAATGTTAACTCACTGGTTTAGTCGTTGAGCCACTTTACTACACATATTTTGATGCGGATATTTTTTCCCCAAAATAAGGCTTTAAAATTCAATGCAACATTGAATTCCAGGGTATAAAAGCACTCAAATGACACAATAAATTAAGAAAGAAAATGAGATTCTGAATTCCCTCTTTATATTTTTTTCATCCTCAATCCTTAATCAATTGTACAGCTAGTATGTATAAATCGTGCGCATATTTATCAGATCTGACATAAACCATGTAACAACGCAACAAAGTTTTTCAATTTAACAAATTGCCCGCACAGCGGCGCGCCACAACACGCAGTTGTGAATTTCGCTGGTAAACATAGGTATGCATAGCAAAGTGATGTTTTATTGCACGTGGAAGTACAAGAATTAATGTTGTTAACTTGAAGTTAAACTCATTTTAACGGAATAATACGCGTTTATTATTTTATTTTTGATTTCCGACATTTCGCCATTTTTACAAATGCCGTGCCGTCTACCGTATACTAAAAAGACAGCTTCCGAAAAAAAAAACTGGACATTGCTGTAAGGCTACGTTTTGAGCAAAAACAATATTTTATGATTAAAAAAAAAAGAAATTATATTCGCTGCTTGAAATCATTGCTCACACATCAACTGTCGGTTCAGATGCGATTATTTACATTGCAAATTAAATTAAAACCCTATTTAACTTGAAATCATCGCAAAATCTGATAGTATTAGTGCAATTTTTAAAATTATGTAAAATCTTTTTTTTTGTTAGTCATAAAAAAATGTTTTTTGCTCAAAACGTAACCATTACCCCTCCAGCAATGCCCAGTTTTTGTTTTCGTGGAGTGTCTTAATGAGGTATTGCATGGTACAGAAAAGTTGTTAACGAAGCACACTGGTAACAAAAGGCTTCTCAAAATATTGTTTTCAGTTTATAAGCTGCTTTGGCAGAGTGCAAGAGGCAACAAGACATACCTACTTCTTTAATTTTTATTTCTGTATCTTCTGCCCCGTTTACCATCTGTCTGTTGTTTGTGCACTGAACGATAGAAACTTTTATTCGTTTGTTATCTGCTCAGTTAAACTTATCGGATAGTTAACAGATATCTGACGAATAAAAGGAAAACGATAAATATAGAACCATTAAATTACTTGATACAATCTAATATGTAATTATATTCCGGTTAGGCCCACTTGCACGTTCCAGAGTTAAATAGTTAAACTCTGAGTTAAGCCCTAACTCGAGGTTAAATATTTTATTTTACTTGCACTGCCAAGATTTAAGACATAACCACGAGTTAATTAACTAAATAATTAACCCGCCGAAGTTGGAGGGTTAAATGACTAACTCTGTGTTAAAGGTTATATTTTAAAGTTAGAAGTTGGGTAGACCTATTTATTTTATACATAAATGAATGACTTTTTGTTTTCTGATGATGACGAGGAAATTATTGACTACATAAGTTCAGATTGTTTTAGTAGGAGAGTTAGTCAACGAATCGATCATTTCAATTCGCAAAGAGATAAAACATTTCACCGAAGCTTTCGATCAGAAAAGGATAATGTTATTTATTTAATAAACAAAATTGAGCACAAATTAAACATTGGATTCTATCTTAATGATGAAACTGCATAACACAGCTTTGTACCTACCTATTTATTACGCATATAAGAAATTGTTTTTTTCCAATACAAACAGTTTTATTTAAATCAGCATTAATATGGTTCATTAACAATAATTATACGCATGTTTTGCTTCTCATATAGCCGAATTCACTGATTTACGTGGAATATTCATTTTAGCATCTGGAACATTTTTCTTCGCCTTCTTTTTCAAATTTTTGTAATTCATCTGTAGACTTTCCATCACAGAACAAATTTTTTGTTCTGTGCTTTCTGCTTTGATGCTGGCCAGAAGTTATGGCATTAAATTCTTCATTTGCTTTTGTCCACGCCTCTTGCTTTTGCAGCAGATTGGAGCCAGCAGTTTTCTTATTTTCAATAATACTTTTACGAGTATATGTGGATAATATCACAAGGAAGCAAATTTTCATTACATGTGTTATTTGGACCTCGTACTCTGGTTTTCTTCTCCATTTTACGAAGTTTAACACAGCCTAGCGGTAGCACAAAACTAAAATAATTATAGATGTAGGAATTTTATTTGACCTTATGTAAACAATAACATAATTGACATACTCAAATACGGCCAAAACACTACGTTACGTTCATATTTGATAAATTAACAAGACTTATTAAAACTTCTCATGTTTGAAAGAGATGTTAATACATTATAGGGGGAAGTCCCATAAGCCCGGACGGGTCCTAAAGCCGGACATAATTAAAATCAGAACGAGAAAGAGCGCCAATTTGTTGCTTTTGCTGCGGTTAGATAGGTTCTCCAAAGTAAAGTGTGGAGGAGGAGAGCCAATAGTCAGTGCTGACTCGTTCGTCGGGAAGCGTTGTCCAAATTTTGTGGTTAGTATAAATTTTGTTTCAAGTAATTTTTCGGGGTCTGTAAAAAGTATTTAAACTGTGGGATGATATCCATTATTTTTAATTATTATTGCTTCTGTTCTTATCTTACATAATTCATAGCTTTTTCACGATTATTGAACACACAATTTGAATGAGAATTTTTCTTGTATATACCTGAGGGTCCCTAAGTTCGGACAATCTCAAAGTTCCCTAGTACCGGACAGTTAAACAGTAAGTGTTTTTTTATTATTATTTTTGTGTTTTATTTTTAAGGTTTAACATGGGTAAACCCAAACCGAGATCGTAAGAATACCATTTTACATAATAATAGAATAAAATTTTACAAAAAAGCTATCTATTGATGTGGAAGAGAGCTCAGTTAGCTACATTCGTGATTTTTGCAGGCTTTACAATTAAAAGTCTGTGATTCTATAAAAAACGTTCCTGATTATGACCAAAGTTTATTAAAATAAAGATTAGTTTTCTTTATTAACAGTTGATTTGTTTTGATATTTTGTTAAAATAATTTTTGTGTTTAAAAATGATCGAAAAATTGGCTGTCCGTCATTTGGGGACCTTTTTCGAAACCTCGTTTTTGCTATGTTAACTTTCACTCAATATATACTACATTTAAAGTAATATTTAAGACTGGTGATTTATCTGTGTTGATAAGGCATATAATTATAAACTTCTTAAAGTGAAATAAATAAATTAGACTATTGTGCATTTTTTTTAATTTCTGTTATTCCTTAAGTGTCCGATTCTCGGGGACCTCCCCCTACATATATCATTATTTTTTTTTAATTTGGTCGGATATAATCAGAGTGAATGACTTTTTGTTTGACATGCAGGATTGCTAACATATAGAAAAAAATGTTTGGGTTAGTAAACCCTCGATTAATTTCAGTTTGTGCAAGACAAGCTTCGAGTTAAAAACGTATTCTATTAACCTTGAGCTAACAAACCCAGAGTTATTTAATTAACTCGATATTTACGTGCAAGTGGGCCTTATTTGGTTAGTTGTGACATGTCCTCATTAACATTTTAATTGACAGCGCAACTGACATTAATTAATGTCCAGTTTGATTTGAACTCTAAGGATATGACAGGACATGTTCATAGACACAAATTAGGGCCAGCTCTATTGCTTATAAATTTTATGTCAAATTGTAGTATATCTACTCAAATCTAGATTTTAGAAATACGAGTCTGTAGGTTTTAGAATTGTGATGTGATTTTATTTCAAAATAAGGCACATAAGGCTAACTTAATAATTATAAAAACAATCTCCGTCATTATTGTATAATCTGCAGCGTTATAATTTTGACCGCTATGATTGACCCCAGCTTAATACCTAATACGATAAAAGTACTAAATTAAAAACTTAAATTTAAACATAATTAACCTCCAATCTCTTCAAAGTAACTAATAAATCTCCACAAAAGGCACGCAAGCAAGTTACAAAACGTCCCATTTCATAAATAAATATTTTCAAACCACTTTAGTATTCTGTCCGCTAAAGTGTAATGTACAGTAACAGCCACAAAGTGTCCGCCCGTGACGTCACGTACGTACAGCATCGACCCGCAGTTTGAAACAATGATGCTCAAACGGTGGCCCGTCGAAAAAAAACTTTAATCGCGGGAAAAACATTTTAATGGGGTAAACATTTTAACTTTGGAGATAAAACTAAAGAAATGTAATCAAATTACTTGCACGGGTGTTTTTTTTTAAAACTTTATATTATGAACTATTTTAACAGCGTTAGACCTTATGCCGCATAAATACGCGACGATATTAACATTCGTATTGCACCACTTGTTAATTATATATTTAAATACAATCATAATTGTTAAATCCCATTCGTAAGTGGGTCATGCAAGTATTTTCACACTGTACCCTTGTCAACTTGCACATTCTTCCCGCCACTCCTAACGTCACTGTCACCTGTCAGTCTGACGTGGCGTGTGACTGAGCGGGGTCCCGAAACCATGCTCAAACTGATAATGAATTCATGCTGAAGACACGTACTAAAGAAGTGCGATAGTGTTACTTGGGTCGGATAAAATTTGCCTCACCCAAAGTTCTTGACTGACTTTTAATTTTGCATTGACCGTTAGTAATATTAGTAACTGTTGATTAGACTTAAATAAAAGTTCAGGATTTGAGAGGGTCACAAATATGGCCTGTTAAAAATATATAGATAAGTACCTAATTATTTTAGGTATTTTTGCGTTACTAGTGGATTATATAGTATGGCTTAACTCTGTTTAAGTAAAAGGTGAATGAATACAGAATGTTAGTATAACACAAGTTGCCCTAATACGCACCTAAGGTAGGATTTTACAATAATAAACCTTACGAGCCAGCGTGGTGGATTACGGCTCAAACCCTCTCGCTATCCGAGAAAGAGGCCTGTGCTCAACTATGGGACATATATAGGCTATTTATTTATTTTTTTATTTTATTTTTATATATGATGTATAACCTCATCATCATCTGAAAAGCTTCATCAAAATCCGTCCAGTAGTTTTTACGTGAAAGAGTAAAAAACATCCATCCATGCATCCATCCATGGTAACCTGTTAAAAAGTCGAATTTCAGTTACCCGAATCTTAAAACCCAGAAAACGCTTGGTAGAACTTTTAAAAGACTTTTTGTGAATGACATTTTATTTAAATTCCTTTTTTTATTTCCCAGATGAATCAATTTCCAGATGAACTAAAAGCAAATTTTCAAAAAATATTTTTTTGTTTCCCATATTCTCATAATCCAGATATAGATATACCAGATTCTCACAATAATTTTTTTTGTTTCCCTTCGTACCATTTTCTAAATAAACGAATACCAAATTTTCATAATATTTATATTTAGTTCCCATACAATCATATTCCTGATAAACTATTGCCAGATTTTCATAATCTTTTTATGTGGTTCCCATACAATCGTGTTTCAGCTTGACTATTGCAATGGGAGCCGCTCATTTTGCATGACGTCGATTGTCCTAAAATCGTTCGTCATACATAAATTGTCATAATTGTCATATGCGCTGTTTGTTCATATATCAAAATAATAGGTACGACGACGAGCGAAGCGAGGAGGAGTGTGAGGTTGAATGGTGACCATACAGTGCGCAAGCCGAGCGAGCGAAGCGAGCGTACCGCGGCAGCGGTCGGCGAAGCGCCAAAACCGAAGTTCTTTTCTAAAAGTAGAGAGCCATTTAAAATACAAGGATTTAGTTGTTCTAGTTATCGGATTAAAAAAAACTTGGTTTTGAAAATCTAGATATTGTTTGTCTGGATATCAATTAACTGTATTTCAAAAATTTGTGTTTTAAAAATCTGGCTTTTGTGCATATGTATATCGGTCATCTAGATTTCGCGCATTTAGATATCGTGTGTCTGGAACTCATTCGTCTGGATTTTAAAACGTCGTGCAAATGAATAAGTGGGCAAATGAAATTCGGAGTTGCGATTATATGGTAAACAAAACTTCGAAATTCTAATAAACGGATTTATGAAAAAATGTCCAAACGTTTTCTGGATTATGAAATTCGGAATATTAAAATTCGGGATTAATATAGGTAACCATCCATCCATCCATACATACTCACAAACTTTCACGTTTATAATATTAGTACGATGGTATTGTTATCTTGTATGGTGTTGTAAGTATGAAAAATCTGTACAATTAGTAAGGATAGATAGGTAAAGCAATTAGGCTATTATTACCGTTAAATTTAATAGGTATAACGAAGGAACTCAAGCACCCACCTTGTAGCTTTCAATAATGTTTAAAATAATAGCTTGCAGAAACACATAATAACAACTGTAATTTTTACTTTTTTTATTTATCTAAAAGAGGCGAAGGCTACACAGGCCATACAGCTCATGTCATCTTCATTTTGGAAATATACTGAAAACATAAATTAACTTAAAAACTAAAAAAAACTAAATAACAAAATTCAATCACTTTAAAATTAAAAATCATCAAAACTGAAACTTCTTCGAACATTGTTCATACGTTAGAACCGACCGTCCATCTCCTGCCTTCGTGACTTTTTAAACCCCAGAGAAAAAGTCAAAGGAAGTTACTACATACAGCCTAACCTTAAATAAACAATGAAGCCAAAAAATAAATGTGTTTAAAACCAGCAATTAGTACCTACCGTTTGTATACAAATTATAAAATACAAAACTAAATAGCGATATGAAAAATCCTGTTTAATAATAATTCTTGAAAACTTCACCATTATTCAAGCTGTTAAGACATCAACAAATCGACAAAACGGGACATCATTCCCACCCTTAACTCTTGTAAATCGCTCTTGTTTGACACCAATTTGCCTAGCTCTCTGCCCCGGATTTGTTTAGCTCAGTTCTGCAAGTAGGTCGGTTCGAAGTTTGGCCATTAATCAGTACACTATGGGCCAGGAAGTGGGCCAGGAAGTGGGCTAGGAAGTGGGCCACATGTCAATCAATGTTACTGGCCTCTGGTGGGGGTAATAAACTTGCAGACATGAGTGGTAAGAGGGAATCCGATTGGCACTTAAGCTAGTGAGTGTGTGAGTGTGAAGTTTAGGCGGTAAGATTTTTATGATGAAAAACAATCGAATGAAAGGTCTTCTTATGACGAAAGATTTATTTTTTTCGTTGGCAACTATTAGGATTTTTTTTATAAATTCCAAAAAAAACTGGTAAGAGTTACTGAACTAATTAAGGTGTAAGTAAACTTATATTATATGAAATTCGATGAAACCTCAATGTATCTTTAATAATTCGTGAAATATTCGGAGCAATATAATATAATTTTTACTTTTCTTCTGAATTCGTTTAATAGTACGTTTTCATTATGAAAAAAAAACTTGACCAAACCAGTCGTTGAATATCGAAATGTAAGTAAATTTTCGAAAAGAATTCACACAAATTTAATTAAGCGATATTGTGCGAAAAATTCCAATTGAATTGTAGTAAGCTCCGTCATGCTATTGGAATAACTTATGTTTTGGACACCGCAAAAGAATCTAATGTAAAATTACTTCTATTAACATTCGTTATTTTGTTATTTTTTGTTGTGTTTACTAAGTAAAACATTAAACATGCTTTTTGAAGCACTTTATAGTTTACATTTCATTAATTAAATGTAATATAGTAAAAGAAAAAGTTTAATAGACAAGAGAACAGACAAGTACCTAATAATTCATTTTAAAATATTATTCTACTAAACGTGTTCTAACTGAGAAAAGGAGAGAGACTGTTATAATAACGTAAAAATAACTCTAAATAGCCAAGTTCTAGTTAGTTAACGCCTTATTTTTTTACCTCTTTTTGTACATGTATTAATGTACCTTATCTCAGTTTTAATAACAGCCACATTCCTGACGATGATATGTTTTATAATTACCCTTGACTCCTCATACTTATAACACTACTAGTGGCCGCCCGCGACTCCGTTCGCGTAGAAGTCAGTTTCCCGTGGTAATTAAAAGTTTTCCCGCGGTAAAAATTACCCTATGTGTTATTCTGATGTATAACCTACATTACATAAAGTCTCATCAAAATCCGTCCAGTAGTTTTTACGTGGAAGAGTAACAAACATCCATACATCCATACGTACTCACAAACTTTGACATTTATAATATTAGTAGGACTTACAAAAATTAAGATGTTCCACAAGCCATGTGCTCCGAGTAGCTCTCGGGTCTTATTTAGAAGCCGCAGGTGGCGTGTGTGATCCAGCCGCCATTTTGTCTGTAACATATTCACGGATAAGAAGGCTTTGGGGATATATCTTGTTTACTTTTAAGGCATTAAGGTATTGTTCTTTAGTACTTTGACCTCGAAGGCAAAGGTTTATGGTAAAGTAGAATATTAAATGTTGGTGAGTTAAATTTTTAATGATGATTGAGTGGATGAAGCCGGCATAAAAAATATACTTACCTACCTTGTGTACCATTATGCTATCTATTAAGCCTGGCGATTCGCTTAGCAATAGGCAAAATCGAGTCGATAAATTTTTTTTTCCAACAAAGTTCTTTACATTTGTGTTTTTTAAGTTTTTTCAAATTTAGAAATTACTGTGTAATATCTCCACGTCCTTGATATTTTTCAGTAAATATAAAAGATCGAATAGATAGTTTCAGTACACTACAAAAAAACCATACAAATTGCTTCTAGCAACATTTAAAAAAACATATTTCTTATGGTGGGTACTCGGGCAAAAACCCAACGATGTATTTTGTAACATCACTATTTATTGCGTAGGTACGAGTACATCACTATATAGCATTCTTTCTTCCGGTTAAAGGTGCCTTTCACACAGACTGCGTTATTACTAAATAATATAACAATAGTTATTGTGATATTTTCTTTTGTTTAAACCTAATAAAACGTTGTGTATTACGGGTCGCTCGATTCCCTCTCATATGGTTGAGTAGGACGATGGCTGGATCACACGTCATACCTGTGATCAGGTGCCGCCTTTGGGGAACGGACTTCTCTGGTTCCGAATTGTGCCGCGGGAAGTTTCCTTAATTAGTTCGTACTAGCACTTCAATATTTTTTAACTTTCATAGTGTTGAGCGGGCAGGTACGAGAAAATAATTTATATGTTCACTGAATGTACGTTTTAAATTTTAAATTATGATTGTATAATTTCCGAAAACGGGAGAGAGGGCGCCACCGTGCCAATGTAAACAACAGCTCCGCAATTAATTTACTTTAAAAATCATTGAAATCAGTTTTCTCAAGAAAAAAAGTGAAAAGTATATAGAAGACAACTGTTCTGGAGTGCACAAATGTTCACAAGATGATAAAAACAACTATTCAAGTGATATTGTGAAATATAAATACGAGACTCAAAAATTACCAATAACACCTGCCTTGGATTATAGATGCTGGAAAACCTATTTTTGAATTACTACACAGCCCAAAAAAAAGTGTTGACAGTGCCCAAAACTATCAAAAACTCGAATAAAGTGCATATCATTATTTCATAAAAGTGACGGTCATTTCAACAAAAATATTGTATGGACAAGAACATTGAACGGTTGATAGTGAATCGGCAGCGATCGGTAAACAAACCCATACATGTATTTTACAAGTTTAGTCTAAGCGACGGTGGAGAGTTGGGTACATCATCGGTCATTGAATCATGTGTTCAGATTTCTAATCCAGGTTTTATCGTATCATTTTTGAATACACAAACTTACTTCGTATAATAATAATAATAATATAAGAGTCGATAATTTTTAAAACCAATTAAAATAGTAGGATGAAACCCATTAGAAAAGGAGGGGAATATTATAAAAATGAAGGGAAAAATAATTTACGGGCGATCTGAGGTCGGGGAGGGGATGGGGGTGAGTTTTTAAGGGTAAAAAACGGTTTCTCTCGATTTCCGGCAAAACTAAAAGTCCTATCGAAAAAAGTCAAATGGCAAAGTTGTAGGTAATAAAAAGAGCTAAAACTTTTGTATTTACACTTTTTTCACATAACCTCAAAATTTATGTGAAAAATTCAAAAAACCAAGTTTTTGGTTTTTTATTTTTATCTTTTACAAAAATTGATTTTTTTTAACGAAATTTGGTGAAAACTTACCTTTTTACGTCCCAAATACGCTGTAATTTATTTGATTAAAAATATTTATTTTTTCACCTTATTTTGAATTAATATCGAAAAAACACCCTAATTTTCAATCGAAAATTCACCCGTCAAAATATCAGCTTTTTTAAAAAAGTTGGTATGTTTTCTGTTCGTTGAAATCTCTACTTTTCGATGGTGAAAAAAAATATATATGTTACTATAGTAAATCTTCTCAGAAAATGCAAAAAACCCAAAAAA
Source organism: Emmelina monodactyla (assembly GCA_916618145.1). Classification (NCBI taxonomy): domain Eukaryota; kingdom Metazoa; phylum Arthropoda; class Insecta; order Lepidoptera; family Pterophoridae; genus Emmelina; species Emmelina monodactyla. The sequence goes on along the minus strand of OU745304.1, from coordinate 2,621,745 downwards.
ACTCGAATTCGATTTTTTTTTAATTTTATCAAAAATTTTGAGCTATTTATTAAAATTAACACTTTAATTACTCGAAAAACATTAGATTACATGTAACATTGATAAAATAAAATTGCAAAAAAGAATATACTACTATAATTAACAAACAAATCAGTTAACAAAATTAATATTTAATAAGACATTTACAATATTTGGAGAAAGTTGTCGAATCTTCTTTAAATTATATGCGTAGATGTTTATTTATAACTATTTTAAGAAAAATTATATACCTGAGTGACCTACGAAAAATAGTAGCCCATCAAAAGGTATTTCATGGAGAAGTGGGGAAGGGGCTAGAATTTTTTTTTAAAAAAAATCAATTTTTGTAAAAGATAAAAATAAAAAACCAAAAACTTGGTTTTTTGAATTTTTCACATAAATTTTGAGGTTATGTGAAAAAAGTGTAAATACAAAAGTTTTAGCTCTTTTTATTACCTACAACTTTGCCATTTGACTTTTTTCGATAGGACTTTTAGTTTTGCCGGAAATCGAGAAAAACCGTTTTTTACCCTAAAAACTCACCCCCATCCCCTCCCCGACCTCAGATCGCCCGTAAATTATTTTTCACTTCATTTTTATAATATTTCCTTCCTTTTCTTATGGGTTTCATCCTACTACAATTTTATTTCACTTTTTATTATTTTTAAAGGTATCTACCCTGGTCTAATTGAGCGATGAGTAGCTACAATACCAAACCTAGAATAACTACCATCTAGTGACGAGGAGCTGCACCACTAAAGCAAACCATCGATTGATCGTACTTCATTCAAGCAACCTTGTTCCAACTATACAACCGAATACCTACCACAAGAGGGTGGCACAAGTATCACAACAAAGGATAAAAATAACTACAACACTTTAATACCGTATTTTTAAACGATTAATCATGGAGGAAGTTATGAAAATGCTTAGAAAAATTCAAAACGAGCTGAACGAACAAAAAACGACAATTGTACAGTCAGCAGATAAAGTTATGGAACAAGTAACGAATAATATAAACCATACATTGGAGGAAAAATTTAATGCAATGGAAATAAAATACAAAAACCTCAAAGAGAAGCTGGATACCCAAGAAAAAAGACTATATTTTCTCGAAAAACAGTCAAAGCAGAGGAATATCGTAATTTTTGGACTGGCGGAAACTGAAACATCATATGCAGATCTGGAAAATCACATTCTAAGTTTCATAAATCAATATTTCGCTGTAGATCTAGAACGCAGAGACATACAAGAAACTAGGAGAATAGGAAAGAAAGGAGAAAAACCCCGGCCTATAACAATAACATTTACTTCCTTAGGAACGAAAATAGAAATCTTCAAACAAAGGAGAGTATTCAAAGACACGAATTACTACATAAAGGAGGACTTCCCACAGCACGTTTTAGCTAAAAGAAGGGAACTGCAAGAACAGCTAAAAATTGAAAAAGAAAAAGGGAACTCCGCCTCTATTAAGTACGACAAACTTATAATACACTCGAAAAATAATACACCAATAGGCAACAAGAAAAGAAATCTAACAACATCACCAAACGACAAAGATCTACCGCATTCAGAACCAAAACAACAACCACATAAAAAGAACAAAACTCATGCTCAATAAGGTTTACAAAGATCATCGAGCCTATCAGAGGGAGTTATTAAACCAGGAATACTCGGATTCTTAAATACCAAAAACCTCAAAAACCAACCAAACGATCAAACAAATGCAAGATATAAACAATAGCAACTACCGCCCTCTCTCACGGAAAACATATTGGAAACGAACACTATAATAGAAACGAACACTACCAAACCACATCTTCCAAGCCGGTTGGTCCCCGTGGAAGATCAAGACCAAAACCCTCCAAAGGAAACAAAACTCTTTTCAAATATCAAATACAACAATTTCCACAACACTTAATATAGACGCTGTTATAAAAATAGCAGGCACACGCTGGATGCGAGAAGCTGGGGACGGAGAAAAATTGTCATCTTTGGAGGAGGCCTTCACCCTCCGTTGAGAGGGGTTCTTGTACCCGTACATATAAAGCACCTAAAAGAAAAATGCACCTAATTAATCAAGGCATGCAAAAAAAAAAATTTTTTTATGTATATTTCTTTCATTTTTTCTTTTTAATTATAAACCTATATTTAACCTATATCTGTAACAAGAAATAAAAGCCTTTTTTTTTTATTATTTATTAATTTCCGAAAAGAGTGCTGGGAGTTTTTTTCCGCCGGCTTTTTTCTCTCGGTCTACGGTTAGATAAAGTCGAAGTTTGTAACATTGACGTTCATAAAGTATATGTTACATACCTATCTATGATGAATAAAATAATTTTGATTTTGGTGTTGTTTGCAGCCTGTATTTTCATTACATTTTCTGTAGTATCATTCAAATGCCTATAACGCCAAAGTGGTATTTTTTTTTAAAGTATGCGATGTTATTTCGCCTTTATTTACTTTTCGGTATGCAAAGTAAGCTAAAATAATTATTAATTATATTCTTTGTAAACATTTTTACTTTATAAGACTTTCAAAGTGGCGGCAACTCTTCAATCTGCTGTAATTATAATGTTCATCAAAAACGTCGGATTACCTCGTTTCAATATAAAGTTCGCTAAATTATTAACAGTTAGCAAGTTTATGTAGGTATAACGGGTTAAGGCTGTCTTAACTAATAAAAAACAATGAAAAATGTTAACCGAAAAAACAAAAAAGATATTAAGATTCTCTGTAGAAGAAATTAAAAAAAACTACAACTTAAACATAACAAAATATTTTTTTAGCATAAAATATGTATTTATTTTTATTTAAATAAACGGGCATTCACTCCTTTTTTAATCACACCTACACTGCTTAGTGACAGATAGCTTTGTTTTTATTAAAAGCGGTCATATACTGCTCTTGTTTGGAAAAGCAACATAATTTTGATAAACTGTTTTAAAAGCTTCATATATTTAACCGACACAGAAAAGCAATGTCACCGCGTCCATTATGCATCAATTTTGTTTAATTGAGCGCAAACAGCCTTCACCGCATTGTTGTACATTTCTACAGTTGAGTTATCAAATGAATACTGAAACAAACTGAAAAGCAGCAGTAATAATTTGCGTATTTTTTAAATTTAATCTTAAATAAAAAAACTGAGTTCCACTTTTAAAGTGATTGACTTTAAAAATGGAACTCACTTTTTGTGACTTAAAATATATCTCTGAATTTAGAGTACTCAGCTTTGTTGTAAAATGAAGTAAGGATGGATGTTACAAGATGAATTTTACCATTTAAGCCTTCTTTTAACTGACTAACGATTTGATTGAAACATTGGTGCGTGTTTATTACGAATCGATTCAAATTGAAAATATTACTTAGTGGGAAAAATTACACCGAGTAAATCATTATTATTTTCTTGTGAAGACACAGATCTCAATTAAATTCAGCAGTCCTGTTTTTGCACGATAAATCTCCTTTCCCTGTACTCTCACTCTACACTCTATCTACAAAAAAACCTTACATAATCCGTTTCGTAGTTTTAAAGATTTAAGCATACATAGGGGCAGAGAAAGCGACTTTGTTTTATACTATGTAGTGATAGTGAAGCCGGACCGCGCGGGCTGAGTTGAGTATTGCCAGGAAACAAATGAGCACCGTATCTTAATGTTTCTTTCTTGCTACACCTATACTTTGCTATCAATTACATTTCGCTCTGCTTTAAAACCGCTCGTAATACGCCAGTACATATAACAAAACCTCTTATTCTTAAATGTTCGAACGTCTTTTCCTGTCGTTGTCGAGAAACGCCGTGGGCATCAGACAAGAGGGCCTCTCTGAAAACTTTCTCACAACGAAAGATTTTAATTGTCGACCGACGCACTTGTTGCCACTTTTGTCGACACTCTGACTTGTCTTTTAGTCCTCGATCAAACGTCAGAAAGTTTTGAGATAATAAGCGGCCGCAGTGATTTGGCTTGACAAGTTTTAATGGTGTACTTTTATAGATGAGCGTTTGTTATCTTCAATTAATTCGATTAATGAAAACGTGTTTTTTTGTATTTTAGAAGATGTTATTTTGATAACTAATTGATGCCTAATACGTCTTGGTAGGAACCTTTAGACTTTATTTATGCACAGATTTATAATCCTGTAATCACCTTTCAAAAAGTAGGTACGGGTATGCTTATAAAAAAATCGTTTTCAGTTTGCAATAGTTACCTGATAAATGGTGATAAATGTTATTTACTAGGGCATTTTTAGGTTATTTGATTTTTTTGAGCCTATTTTACGCAATTTATTTTAGACATACCTATATTATAAATATTAAATATCTTTATAAGAGAGAAATAATATAGCTTTCATATTTCTAAGATATTATTCCAAAATACTACTCAAAAAACGTTGATTTATTAGCAGGTTTCTGCTTATAAATATCATATTTTGCGCAGTAACGAAACTTTCCGAACTCCCCACCTTAATCCATTTTAAAGTCAACACTTTTCCTAAGTAACAAAACCATCTAACAGATTCACCTGACATAGTAAAGTGTGAATAAGTAAATGAATCCACGAGTCAGTTTCAAAGTTTTCCGTCTGGCGACATCGTAAACATAATGAAAAATTCCTCGCTGCATCTGTCGTTTTTAGTTTTACTACATTCGGTTTGAGTAGCGTGTCTGGATGTCTTGAAGACGGCAGCGAAGTGAGTAAATTACGTAAGTGAAGTTTGATACGGTTTTACAGCGGTAAGACAGACTTGTAGTAGTGTGGCAGAGTAGTAAAAAGGAATCAGCTTAACGTGAGTACTGACCGTCGATACATTTTTGTTGCTTTCATAAAAATATAGCAGAGCAGTATGCAATAGTACCTACCGTCGATTTAATTTATGCTATCACTCTATGAAGAAATCTATTCTATCTGAAAAAAAATCTCGTGTGAAACCGCCGGAACACTTAATTCAAACTGCATTTGTAACTTTATATAAGTATCTTTGATAATCTTAAATACCTACCTACAAAATGTGGGTAACATTTCCAAGATTAGTTTAAATAAACACGGCACAGCCCCTGAGATAAGTTTGATTAAGTCCTAAGCCGTTATTCATATCTGAACAATTAATTATACATTCCACAGATCTTAGTGAAATTCTAGTGGGAATACAAACCCAGCTCGGTAATCCGCAAATATTATATAAGTTGTTTTAATTAAAGCTCAAGTATTTACTTGCTAAGTGAGGGGAGGGCGAAAAGCCAGAGGTAAGATATTTGGGAATTTCTGCGATTTCTAAATGCGGATGGTGACGTGGGGTAAATAAATTTAAACTTTAATACGGATATAAACTAGGTTCAATTTTCAAATACCTATTGAGGAAATTATTTTTGCAGACTAAGTTAGTTGATTGTCAAAAACGTATAAACGTTTAAAAAAAAACTCGGTATATACCTACAATGGATAATTATCTTACGTGAGTAGGTATTGTAGTAAAAACATGGTTATTAAAATTTTATATCCATTTTAAGTGCTATTTTATAGCAAGAAAGTAATGTAAGTGTACATATTTTATTCATACATTTTTCAGTTTTCACAAGCAATGGTTATCACCATGAATCTCTTAATTCTCTTGTTTTCGTGTTTCATCGGAACTATTAATTGGTTGCAGGCAATATTTTTTACAACGACATTTGTAAATTAACTGTAAAATGTTGTGCTAATAATATTGACAATGGATATCCACACAATCAGAAATCCGGTGACATATCTACGACTTTTTACACTTTGTTCGCAATTGTAAGTACTTTGCAGTGTGATTTTCTAGTAATTTTCTTTTGGTAGTAAGCGTTTATGGTCACTATAACATTTGTCTTATCAAGCATCTTTTAGTTTGGGGTAAACAAGAGTAACCGTGGGAGCGGCCACCGTCATTTCAATAGAAAATAAGAATAGCGCGTTATTTATCAGCACTAGATATCAGTCCTAAAAAGTAAAGTAAAAATTACTCTTGATGAGAAGATTTCTTTGTAGTCAAGGGTAACCTTTAAGGTAAGAACCTCAGGTAACTCAATCATCCATTGAGCCATTAAATGACATTTCATTGAGGGCTGATTGATTTCATAGATGAAATGTCATTAGGTCACAGCTATATTGATCATGTTTTTGTGTGAACTTCCTCCTTACTGTTTGCTTTTGTGTATTTATAACAAGAAAAGAGTCCTCTTAGATTCCTTTGCTGTCTGTAATTAAAAAATCCGACAAGTTCTTTAATTAATTCAGACGGAGATGATTAAAATACTTTTTGGGGATGAAGCTTTATCGAAACACACTTTTTACTTTGTTAAAATTTTTTGCTCTCGATAATTTATGTTGACACCCCATTAAAATTTGGGGACTACTTAATTTGGACTTTAAAATGAGACTAAATTACTAATTTAAAGTTTTCTTCAGGATTACGCTCATAAATTTAGATGCCTCAATAAATTATCATTGAGTGGGACAAATCTGTCTTTTATTATTATTACTTACATTAGCGTACTGTAAACTGCAATAATGCATTCAACGTAGTTGCTTATAAAAATTAAGCACTAGGTGCTGTATTTTTTTTTAAGTCCTGTTTTAAGCTCCTTAGGTACTTCCTTTTTTGGCACCTTTTTCCTGAACACATTATAAAGATTTGCCTCAATTTGAAAGTTTTCATAGCAAACAGAGACAAAACACACTTTACTAATGTTGGTTAAAACGTCCATAGAAAGCCGATTTAGTTAAGCAGATGGCTTGTGTCCATTTTTATTTTGGTGAAAAACTCCAGCAAGGAATTTGGGCAACAAACTTGCTCCTCCAGTCATTGAAAAGTACGCTTAATATAAGAACACTTAAAACACAATTTTCAATGACTAATCCATAATGGAAAGCATTTTTGAAATATACAATTCAAGTTTGTCTACATTTTGAATGCTTCATAACAGGTCTATAAGGGAACTCTAAACTGTAACAGAGTTAGAACGTATCTTCTTCTACAAATCTGTTTCTAAAGGGGTTTTTACTCTTTTGTGTACCTCGTTAATTCAAATCTAAACGAGCGCTGTGTTTGCTCAACCTCCATGTTCTAGGGATCCGCAGTGATTGTGTTATTTAAATAGGTTTTTTTTCACTAAATCACTTTTTGACACTAAGTAAAATTAGTAAAAGTCGTCTCTATCTAATCTACCCAAAGATGTTTTTCATTGTCGTTGTCAATTCCTATAATTATCTTTTATCGGACTATAAAACTATTCTATAACATAAATTTCTTCTTACCTAGCCAGAGCAGGCCAGTTGAACAACTTGCTTACAACATTTATTTTATTTTTTAAACTGCGGAACCCTCGATTCATGAGTTCCAGCCTCTCTCTTACTTGCAGAATGCGCTGCAACTCTCCCGTAACGAGGTCGCGACCCGATCTACAAAGAAAAGGCATAAAACCTATCTTTTAAACCTCCTTTGGGATGTAGATTAATAGAGAGATATCCGTGTTATGCATAGATTATTATTGTAGGAGCTGAAGTCGATGAGAAAATGAAAGGAGGTTTTAAGGAGATACAGTTGCTTGGTATTGCGTTAATGTATTGGTATTTGGTGACTGGTGGCAGTTGATAAAAAACGGATGATCTATGGTTTTTACTTAGTAAGAACAAATTAAAAAAAACATTTAAAGATGACATTTATTAAAAATTCAGAAAATGAAGAATGTGAACACCTTATTTATTTAGGAACTAATTTTAGTAATTCAGCAATTTTAGAATAAAATCTTGGGTATCCTACTAATCCTACTAATATTATACTCGTAAATGTGAAAGTTTGTGACGATGTATGGATGGATGGATGGATGGATGGATGTTTGTTACTCTTTCACATAAAAACTACTGGATGGATTTGGATGAAACTTTGCAGTAATATAGGTTATACATCAGAATAACACATAGGATACTTTTTACCGCGGGAAAACATCTCATTCCCACGGGAAACTGACTTCCACGCGAACGGAGTCGCGGGCGGCCACTAGTATTATAAACGTGAAAGTTTGTGAGTATGGATGTATGGATGTTTGTTACTTTTTCACGTAAAAACTACTGGATGGATTTGGATGAAACTTTGCAGTAATATAGGTTATACATCAGAATAACACATAGGATACTTTTTACCGCGGGAAAACATCTCATTCCCACGGGAAACTGACTCCCACGCGAACGGAGTCGCGGGCGACCACTAGTATTATAAACGTGAAAGTTTGTGAGTATGAATGTATGAATGTTTGTTACTTTTTCACGTAAAAACTACTGGATGGATTTAGTTGAAACTTTGCAGTAATATAGGTTATACATCAGAATAACATATAGGGTACTTTTTACCACGGGAAAACTTCGCATTCCCACGGGAAACCGACATCCACGCGAACGGAGTCGCGGGCAGCCACTATTATATTTATAAAACAAGCCGGCATCGCTAGGTCTTCTATATCTAATTTCTAGGTATGGATACAATACACTGATTAAATTTTAATTAGCTACGCCAGCAGAATATTCCAATTACGTTCTAAAAATATTCAGGTAACAATGAATGCAAACTGCTTGGTCAGGAAAATGTTTTACCTCTACATTTTAGTTCATTTCTTTCTTCTCTGAAGGTGAAATAAGAAGTTAGTTTCGCAAATGATGTCCTTAAAATTGTGACCATAGAATCTATACTAGAAGGATCAGCACTTAAGGGAAATTAAACCTTATAAGCTTAGATAAGAAGGTGGAAAGCATTCTGAGCACATCTGAGTCCACAAACCACACTCAGCCATTGCGGTATACCTATTCGGGCTCAGCTGTACCTACCAAACAATAAGGACGTTCGTAATCTGTTATTGATTTAATTGACAATGGTGCCGATTCTACATTAAGACTCTCTAAATTAAACTAAAAATATTGCTATCACTTACTCAGCAATAGTATACGACAGAGACGGGTAATCATTTTAGAACTGTCAAACTAAAATTTGCGTGCATTTCGACACGGCGCATCAAGCTTAGACTCGTCGCCAGCGCATTTCGTCTAATTTTACAATGATTTGGACTAAATTTAGTGAGACAATATACCTGTCTTTATCTGATACGAAGTATGAGAAAGTGATGGCAATATTTTTAATTTAGTTTAGAGAGTGTACTCAGAATCGGGGCCAATGGGTTTAATCCGCTATTCCGTAGATATTCTGTGGCAACCTGTGGAGCGCAGTGGTATGTAGGTAGGCAAACTGGACTATAAAGTTTAGTTTATAGTCTTGACAAGATTATTCTGCCTCGGCTTTCCATATATGTACTACATTTTGTGATTATCATGACACGAGTTTGCGCTTAGCCTGAGGCCAGCATCAGATTTTGTTAGTTCAGACTGTTGAGTTTATTATATTACTAGCTGAGCTACGTTGTTTCAACCGAGTCAATTAGAGAAAAACATAAGTCTTACTGGTAACAGCGTGATGTATTTTAAATGATACCGTTTTTGCAAATTTTCTATTATTAGCCGTTGAGTTTTTGAGTTAGAACTAATAGTTCCTAAGATTAACGCGTTCAAACAAAACTCTTTAGCTTTATAATATACGAGCAACCCGCCCACGCTTCGCAATGGTATAATTTTGGCCGATTGGTCACGAAACATTGAATTTTGGCTAACTTCAAAATACTTTTTCCGATTGCTCTTAATTTACAAATTTAAATGAATAAATTCCCTAAAAGATGGCGAACACTGCGTTAAAATCCGTTGTGTGGTTTAGAAGGAGTTAGCGGCCAAACATACAAATAGACAGAATTAGCGACTTGGATTTATACTATGTAATGAAGTATATAAAACTAAATAGCTAAACATGTGTTATTTGTTTCAGGTGATAACCCCTCGGCGCTGCCTGGTGCTGGGGGCGGAGAGCCGCGGCGAGATGGAGGCGTGGGCGGGCGCGCTGCGGGGGGCGCTGCACCGGGGGGCGGACGTCGCCGACCTCGTGCAGCGGCTGTCGTGCGGCGATCATCATTGGTGAGATATTGGCTATGGCTGTGACGTCAGTTTGGTCTGCCAGCTTATAGGCATAACAAAGGTCTCCAAAATTCTCAAAGGGAGAAAGTCAAAGATGTTAGATCGTCATAGAATTTGAAAGAAAAAGTCATATAATAGGCATGATGACTGTGAATAAAATACACAAAAATTATGCTACCATCTAATGAAACGTAAATAAAATATTAAAAAATAACAAGGTATTATTATAATTAAAACGAGATTAATTAATATTTTTAAAAAATAAATCTACAAAATACTACAGTCCGCCATGATATTCTGAACGCCAATCAGAGCGAATGACGTCACTTTAGAGCATGGTTCCCAACTTAGGGGTTTTCCCCCCAAATTTAGGGGGTAAATTAGTGGGATGGGTTTTTTTTTTAATTTTGTTTTTATTCTAAATATTAACAATTTGGTTTTTTCTTATTGCTTTTTTAAAAATAGTCAGAAAAATAATTTATTTTTAGTAAAATAATCGGTTATAGATATAATACGACCGTGCAGATTCCTTCTAAATCTTGAAAAAAGGAAGTTGGTAGATCTACCTACTTTTCGAATTGAGTTTGGTCGGAAACTAGCAACTTTTAGAGTCGTACGGAAGGATTTATAAAAATTCGAGTTGGTAACACCGCTCTAACGTGACGTCAAAATCGACGCCATGACACTTTGGAGCGTTTTGGTGGGAATTTTAAACATAAAATTTTAAATTGATTTTTTTTCATATAAATCATGCTTTTTTTCCGAAATATGATATTTTTTACAATAAGTATATATTTCTGAATATATTACAACAGTTTTTCAAAATCTGTCATCATGCCTATTGTGTTATGAGCCTTAATTTAATGTTTTCCTGCTTTGGAAGGTATCAGTACAGACACAATAGTTGAAACCGAATATCTTAAGTATTTTAAATAAAAATAAAAAAAAATGTAGCGTTAGTAGTTAAGTATAAAGTCACCCAATCGATGTTATGTGGACATCGCAAACAACTTTTTTTATCCTTCCCCAGGTACACAGCGACGCACGCGCGGCCCACGTTCTGCAACGTGTGCCGCGAGCCGCTCGGCGCGCTCGGCACCGCGCACGCGCTCGCCTGCGAGCTCTGCAAGTACAAGGCGCACAAGAGATGCGCTGCGCGCGCGCCGCCCAGCTGCAAGTGGAGCACGCTCGCCTCGCTGGGGCCGCACCTCGTCGAAGATCCGGACGGGGTGAGTTCACGAGTTTGTCAAGTACGATGCAATGTATGGGTTAAATTTTGATGGATGATAGAACTGTCTTTTAAAATATGAATGTCTGATATAGTGTTAAATTTTGTGAGAAAGTAAGTTTTTGTGGCTTAGTAATATGAAAGAGTAATTTTATTTCGCAAAACTTATCATTCACCATGTAAATTGTATTGAAATAGGTTTTGTAGTTGACGGTTAAGCTAATTATTTACCATCCTTAATACCTACCCATTAACGGTATGAAGAGATTGCGTCCCATAAATTTCCCACTCTAATTTCAAAACCACTTACCTAAAGCTTTTCACGTCTATAAGCCTTGACCATAAAGGCTGATTTTTCTTTCGAATCGGGAAATTTATCAAGAGCACACTCTTTGAAAACTTCAACTATAACAAAGTTTCCTTGTCTGAAAGGTTATTTATTAACATTTTTAATGAGTGATAATAACTTTAAAAGGTAGGCTACTTTTACCTTTCCTAAGTCTTACTTCTTTTCTAAATAAAAATAGGATATTTAACATTTTAGTATGTTGCTAACTGACTTAATTTAATAGAATAGACAATATTGCGGCCTATATTAACATGACTTTAAACTATGATATCTACACAGTTTTAGACAAATTATAAAGCGGAATAAAGGTGTTAGGCTTACCCTTTACTTAAAAATATGTCTCCTGAAATTCGAATTTTATTTTTTATTCAAAATTGTGTTCATATCTTAGACTTGAAACAATTATAACTAGTTAGCAATAATTTAATACAAAAAAGCTGAATTTTAAATTTCCTTACAATTTAGAATACACTAGTTTTTGTTTGTAGTTTAGCGTAACGGACATCAAAACAAATCGTAGGGCCTCTTTAAAATTTGCTAAATCAGATTTAGAAAAACGTTCAGGATCAAACACTTCAGGTTTCGTAAAATATTCAGGATCATTATGATGCTGATGAATAGGGACTTAAATAAAAGTCCCTTTATCAACTTTAATATCAATTACTGGTAATATAGTGTGTTTTGTACATTTCCTAGTTACAAAACTCACTGCAGGATATCTCCTTAGTGCTTCGTTTAAAACTTTTTCTAAAAACGCCACTTTTGTTAGTGTCTCATAAGACATCTTGTTTTGGTCTTTTTTTGTCGGAACTTATTTCTTGATGCAAAATTTCTTGAATTTTAGGGTTCTGTGCTAGGAGCAAGAGGGTTGCGAAAATAGCTGAAGGACCAGCCTCTACGCTAGCAGCTAGGAACAAAATATATTTGCAGATATAACTTTATCAGTTATCTCCAATACATATTTTAAGTTAGGGTCTTCGACAATCTTCTTTTCTATCAAACTATTATAAGTCGTCCACTGCCCGTGTCATTTATACGTAAAATGCATCTAACAAAATAATGAAGAACGTCTACAAAAAACTGTTCAACTTTCCTAAAAAATTTGAGTTGTAATATACGAGATACAAAGGGCCAAGCCAAGCCTGTAGCCATCCTTAGATGTGATTCAAGTATTGCAGGGAAACCTATTTTGATTTGTTTTACGACTGGAGTGTCAAAAGTTCGTTTCGATGTTATCCCATATAGAAAAGCCAACATTGACGCTGCGCAGAGCTTTTTTACCGACATAAATGTGCTCTCTGTGGGATCTGGTTTTGATTCGTGATATTCTTAAAACTCATAGAAATATCGTCTACGATGTAGAAAATATCCATCAGTTTTGAGGTAGTAAACAGATGGCTAAAACTATTTCGCAGGAGTTTCCATTTAACTCCTCGCGTAGAAGGTATATCGTTGCTTCCAAGAAAGTCGTGATCATTCATAAATAAACCTCGAGAGTCGAATGATTGAAAGGCGTTTCGCAACACATGTTGTGTATTGATGGGGTCAATGACCAGAAGACCTGGAGTCATAAAACAACCGACGCCAACAGCTGGTTCCCCTTTATAAGCATTGTAGATAACCGATATACTTTCAAAGTTGGCATGGTGAGGATGAATAACGAAGTTCCTAAAGAATCCGTAATTCCTGTTTTTAGTATACCTAATATTTGTCACCACGTTGCTTCCAGTTCCACTTTTTTAAATACGTATTAACCTAGTTTAGTAGAAAAATAATCGAACACGTAAAGTTTTCATTTGAGTTGAGTTTAGTTGAGACTTACACACATCTTCTGAACTGATGAAATCCTAGATTGTTACATCACGTGAGTTACTTAAGATTAAGACATTGACATGATATTATAGATTTACTCATAGGTAAATCTGATAGCCTAGCAGTTTAATGTAAATATTATCAAGTGTTACTGCAAAGTTAAGCAAAAAACTTAGGGCTTGTTTTTCAATATTTAGATAAATTCTATTTGACTCATCTTGCTGTAGGCGTGGTTGTTGGATGATAATATAGTGATGGATAAGTGCAAGTAAGCCAGACATTAGCCAAAATGCATCTGATAGCAACCAGATATCTGACATTAGATTTTTGGCTTTTTTTCCAAAAAATCTCTAAAATGTCTCCTGTGGTAAAGGGAAAATATGTATTAAAGTGAACATATTTGTTAAACACAAACGTACCATACGAAAATATATACATTTTTATTTATTATGGAAGTTAAGAAAATTATCGACTCATACCTACGTATCATTACATAGTATAAATCAAAGTCACTTATTCTGTCTGTTTGTATGTTTGACCGCTAACTCCTCCCAAGCCACTTAACAGATTTAAATGCGGGTTTTTCCATTTTAGAGGTATTTTTTTCATTTAAAGGACAATGGGCAAATTGGGACCACCCTCCAATAGCAATAAGATATATGTCGTTGAATAGGTCTCTTCAATAGGAACAACTATTGCTATGGCAGCTTTGTTGTTACAACTGTCCGTTTTGAGTTATGAGACAAAATAAAAATATTAAAAATACTACTTTTCAAGTTTAGTTATGTTTAATATATTTATATCTATGTGCTTTTTAAATACATAAGACACTAGAAACGAAAGCGCGTACGCGTACTGGTATGCACGGGCAGCCCACCCCCCTCAAAAACCTTTTATTGGTCCTCTGTTCTCTGTTTATTGACTTCGGATATCACACAGAACTCTTGTTTTGCATCTTGATCCGCTATGGAAAATCTTTATCGCGGAACATATTTGTTGAAAATAGTTTTGTCAGATAATCTCCCAAGAGAACGACATGAGGTTGCTGCATATACAACATGCATTATTTGAGGTGAGTGTGTTGTATTTATTATAACCATTTTTTAAGAGTGTTTTTACTCCAAAACCCAAATCAAAGGGGAAACAAGCTATATTTTTATGGCACCCAATTGATATTCCCAAGTTATGTTTTATGTATCTTTAAGTTGGTTATATTAACAGATGCTTATATCTGTAATTATACCTACTTGATTTTACCTAGTAAAAGTAGTAGATTTAAAAGCTCTTTTTTTAAATCATATGAAAACAATATAATAACAGGACATTGCTGTACATTCCTATCAAGACCCACTAGCATAGCGTTGAATGCACTAGCAATATTTTTAAATTATATCATTGAAGACCTGTGTGGTGCAGCGGTACATATACCGGACTGCTAAGCAGATGGTTCCGGGTTCGAAGCCAATGTCGTTAAAATGGTTTTTCGATATTGGCTCGTGTCTGGGTGTATCTAGGTTCTCTCCTAGTCCCTTGTGTGGTACCTATAACACAAGCGCTTACTGCGCATACTTTAGGGCCATACAATTGGTGTGTTAGTCTGGAGATTTATTTATTTATCATACACCCTGCTAGATCTAGTGCTTAGTATATTTAAAATAAAAATCATTATTATTTTTCATAGGTTATAAAATGTCTCATAACTCAAAACGGACAGTTGATACAACAAAGCTGTCATAGCAATAGTTGTTCCAATTAAAAAGACCTATCCAACGACATACGAGTATATCTCAATGCTATTGGAAGGTGCTCCCAGGTTTCATACATTTTTGCCCATTCTCCTTTGTAAACAAGAAACATTAAAAAAAAATATTTTAAGTAAGTCATAATTTAACGTATCTTAAACAAGTCGCACAAATTACACAATTGCGAAGCGTGGGCTGGTTGCTTGTAAAATATAATCGACTTCTTTCGAGTAAAAGCAAGAGACTTAGGCAATGCAAGTCGAGAGCTAGCAACTCATTATGAACGTGATAGGTTCAAAAATTCTTGAACCTTTTTTACAAATACTCGCCTTAGTATAAGTATTTTTTTATTAATAACTCAATATTCGAATATATTAAAAATATAAATTCTACTAATTTTAGAGTTTGATTAAGACTTAAAAAAATTGTAATCCATTGTAAGGTTTTTATGCAACAGCATAGATGCACTTACAAATTTAAAGCAACCGCTATGTTTACTACAACGAAATAGGGAAAAAAACTACTTGTTTATAAATCGATACTATATAACAAACTTTTAATAAATAGCCCTTAAACACAAATAATAAATAGGAAACGTAGTTACATTGATACTAAGGTAGGTATCTACACAGTTATCTCAATTCCATTCAGTCACTGTGACTTGCTATTTTTATAATTAGTCTGTTTGTGTTATTATTATAACAATAGCAAATGTTTACCAACATACTTCACTTATACTGATAAAATTAACAAGTAATAACATTTTAAAACTTAATACACATTTTTATTAACCTAGTGTTAACGTTAGTTCTTATCGTACATTTCTTATGAGCAAAATAAATTTTTTCAATTAAATTTTTCTTCAAAAAAAAGTCTTTTTTTTAATTTATAAGTACTAAATACATATCTAGACTACATAAATAGGTATTGTATCATCTTACAAACAGATATCGTTTCTTTGGTTATTTATGATATAATATAAGTTGTACCGATCATGATTTGACTCGGTAAATAAACGATTAAATTTAATCAGTATTTACCACTAAAGCAATGATATAAATAATAATCAATCGCTTCGTTTGTTGACAGTGCGTCTCCATCCGTTCAAAGATAAACTTATTAAAATGTTAACTTTATTATTGCTCGTCTTTCTTGTTGTGTTTATTCTAATTTATATTTTTGGACATTACAATGAAAGCTACTGGATAAATAGAGGCGTTAAGTTTCATAATAAAAATAGACTGATGGGCCCTCTATGGGAGTTTATAACGAAAGATCGTCCAATGTTTGAGATACTACGTGAGATATACAAGACGTATCCAGACGAGCCTGCAGTCGGCATCGGTGGAGTCCTAACTCCAACGCTGTACGTGCTCGATCCAGTGAACGCCAGTCACGTCCTGCAGCAGGACTTCCAGAACTTCAACCATCGAGGAGTCGAAATCAACGAGAGCGACTACCTGGCAGACAACATACTATTCATGAAAGGCAAGCGCTGGAGACTCATGAGGCAAAATATGACACCGCTTTTCACATCGGCCAAGCTGAAAAAAATGTACTACATCATGGACAAGGCCAGCCACGATTTTGTTAACTTCCTACGAGAGAATCCGGAAAAATGCAATGGTAAAATGTACCACACTATCAACCAGTTCTGTAATGCCGCTGTTGCCGCTGCTGTCTTCGGAATAGGAACTGAATCAACGTTTGAATCACCGTTTTTAGAGGTTGCACGGAAGACGCAGGAATCAAATCTTATCACAGACTTAAAGTTTGCTATTGGCAGTACGATGCCATCGGTATTCACAGCCTTAAAACTTAACTTTTTTAAACAATATGAACCATTTTTCATTGGGGCTATTAAGAAGGTGTTTCAGACAAGAAAAGAGCAGAAAGAGAAAAAACATGACTTTGCTGATATTTGCTTGAGTATTCAAGAGAAAGGAATGATGAAAGATCCAGATACAGGTTTGGAACTAGAACCCAGTGACCACCTTTTAGCAGCCCAAGGTTTTTTCTTCTTCATCGCTGGTGTTGAACCTTGTGCAACAGTTATTTTCTCCACCCTGCTGGAATTGGGTAAGCATCCAGATATTCAACAGAGAGTGCTGGACGAAATTGACGCTGCCTACGAACAGCACAAAGCCGAGCTCACATATGAAGTTGTATCTGAGATGGAATATCTGGATAAAGTGTTAAGTGAAGCCATGAGAATGTACCCACCGATTGGGTTTTTGACAAGAAAATGTGTCAAAGACACTATTCTCCCAGTAGGCAACATTCCCGTGGCTGCTGGAACGAAAGTGTTCACTCCAATATATGAATATCACCGAGACCCGAAATATTATCCAAATCCCGACGTTTTCGACCCCGAGAGGTTCTCACAACCGATTGATGATAATGTTTATATGCCTTTTGGCAAAGGTGGAAGGGTTTGTATCGGCATGAGGTACGCTCGTCTTCAAGTGAAAGCCGGTCTGGTACATATGCTGAGGAACTTCTCTGTCACTACACAAGGGGAAGTCAAATACTCGAAGGCTGCAGTCCAAGTTAGATTAAGTAATGTTGATGTGAAGTTTATACCAAGAAATGTTTAGTTCTAATTTACCTCCTCCAGAACTGGTAAAATTGTATGACCAAAGGTATTACGGTGTAATCTGCCTGTACTGTTAACCAAGAGAAGAGAAGAATATGTAGTTTACGAGCATGACTATCTAATTATGACTATACTGCAGGGACTGCAATTAGATATTTTGCAATAATATAAAACAAATGTTAAGTTTTAACATATCCATAATTGTAGTGTGTGACCGTCCGTAAGGCGTACTATGCAAGAGATTATAATTGTATTGTATCTTATATTGTATCTTTAAGTTAATAAACAATTTTTTATTAAAATTAAACTATTAAGAAATCAGATGTTTATCTCTTTGTTTTAGTTGTACTAATAAGATATTTTTAATAGAGAATATTTCCTCCAATATTTAACTATAGATTCTTTAGTAAAAAATCCAAGGTTTCCATTATAATTTAGAAATTTGGATTTTAGAATTAACTACTGAAATAACTGAAACTATATGCTTAGCACCTAGTTAGTTAGAAAAAAGCCAGGGAAACAATGTTGTTTCAAAAGCCCTGATCTTGTATCTGTAACAATTATCAATTAAAACCGTTTATTACTAACATTTATCTATTTAATTATGCAACCGACTATCTTATCTTATATTGCATAGGTACGTTTGATTAAACCTCGATTTTTCCATGGATACGTTTAATTTAATATTTTTTGAGGACTATTATTCATATATCTTAGACTAATAAACCTATAGCTGCATATTTAAGGTTATGTTTAATTTAGTTAGTTTTTGATTCCAGGCTCTTTATTCGTTGTAATAAGTAAGCAAGCAAACTGTAGGTACTGCTCCAAACAATGTGAATTTGAACCGAATCACAAATAAATAATGCAATGCTATTTATATAATTAGTTTCGATGACTTGTATAAAACGTTATTGACAAGTAAAGATATTAAAAGACGCTTTGTTTAACTGATAAACACAGATATGGAAATTAATCCGGTAACTGCACGTGTCAAAGATAAGATAGAAATGACAAAAGTATATCCCGATGTCGTAGTGTGTTGTTCCTATAACAATACAAAAAGGACCAACTAGGTAGATATATGTTTTAAAAAATTGAATAGTTATCCCTATTTATATCCAATATATCCCTATATTAAAATGAGTGACTGTAAATAAAAGTGTCAAAAATAATTAATTTGAGTTATAGTATAACTAAGTGAGCGACTGATTGCGAGTGACGGGAAATCAACAGAACAGCAACTTACAAACATTATTTTGAGTTACTTAAAATACAAAATGAGAAGCTTTATAATGTTTGAGCGACTTAATATTTGTTTAAGTGTAAACATTACGTCCTGTATTTTATTAAATATTTGACAAAAAGTATTCTTTTTATACTGAGCAGCATTTTATCTTAAATGAAGTGTTTCGAATACTATACCCACTTTAAAAAATACTATAATGAGCAGGGTATAAAAAGCTTACATAATTTAAAAAAAAAACCAGTAAAATAACTATTTGTAAGTCCTAAGATCCTGAATCTTTTCTGTAGCTCGAAACCAATTCTTACATTACCAAATTATTTAGCCGCATTAATTTAGGTGTTCTATTAAAAATGTATTCTTCAAAGATTGACAGAATGCAAAGCCTATAATGTCATTTCATGTGACTTAAGGTTGACAAGCGTTAAGGTTCTCCCACATTTATAGTCTTACAATCATTTACCCCCGATAAGCGAAGCACATACTTAGACAAAATGATAAATTTTAAAAGGATGATATATTTTTGTCTTGCAGAATATAATAATGCCGCATCAATGGCTGGAGGGCAATCTTCCGGTGGCAGCTAAGTGCGATGTTTGTGACAAGACATCTGGTTCTGTCCTACGGTAAGTTAAAGAGTAGACTAGACAACCTTCTTATTTAAAATTGTTAAAACATGTGTAGATTTTTAAAAAAATGTTGGCTTTACTATACAGAAAGGTTCTATAGAAGTCTTGTATACTTTTATTAGTAGTCTAGACAACAGTATACCGAGTTCTTAAGGAATTGAGGAATAAGTATCAAATCCGTAAAACTCAAAAAATATTCCCGGCATCATGCCCTTTGCTAAATAATCTCAACAAACTTTGCCATGGTCTAATTGTAATGTTCTTATCACTAAGAAAACGTTATGTTATAGATTACACAATGAAGACCTTAAGTTTAATACCCATACATTTAATAACAAATTTTTATCCAACATAAAAATACATCCCTTGGAAATAATAAAGCGGAAATAGATCTGTATTTGACATGTTTATTGACAAACTGAAGGGTACTGAACAAAGAAGTGTACTTACAAACTAGTCACGTGTCTAAAGGGATATAAATAACGGGACATTCCAATTGATAGGAATGTAAACAACGTGATTCTTTAGTAGCTTTTAACCCTAAAGCTATGTTTTTCATCCGACGTGTTCTATATGGCAATATGTTTTTATTTTATTTGTTTAAAACATATTATTTATTCTAGAGACACCTATAGCATTAGGTAAATGGTGGTCCGTCTTTTCTTTTGCATGGGACTAGAGTCACTCTGATGAAGATTTTATGCAATCCTTTTTTTCTACCATCGTTTCAAGCGCATACGCTTCGGGCAATACAAATAATATTATCTTTAATATAAATAGCTACCTACATTTCGCATATTGTAGAATAGATCGGAAATTCCATAGAACTCTGAGACCTATTTGATTGAATATTATCATGATATATTTCTATATATAGTTTATAATAAATGATATTTCATGATTATATCGAATTATTACATGCAATGATTTGAAAGATTAATCGTTAAAATCCGAAAGCTGTTATAGTTATTTTTTGAGTCTATACACTTTTGCAAATTTGATATTTTTGTATAATTATTATTTGCATAAAATACTTATATTTTGTAGATGGTACATATAAGAACATCACTTTAACCTAGATAATAACACCATTAGGTACCCTTTCTAATCTTTCGACAATAGTTATTTTATGCCACGACCAAATTGATGTCGTAGCACCTTAGATAGAAACGTCCATGACCCATTTGACACTAATTAAAAAACGATCATAAAGTAAAAGCGTGTTGTCGTGTCGTTTTAATTTTATTAGACAACGCATTACGGTAATGGAGGAAATTGACACACGTTTCCAGCCTGTCATACGGAGCTTTCCAGATAAATACTTTAACAACGTATTTATTTCGTAGGAAAAACAACAAGTTTTGATTAATATCGAAATTTTTATTGATTAAGATCAAAATTATTTGGGTCAAGTTAAAATTTCATAACGAAAGTTTCTTTCCAGAGATATTTTGTATCTACGTACAATCTTTCTAAGACCGCCAGGGAAGTTAATTTAACTACATAGAACCCATCACGGCCAAGACTATATTGGATTAACTTTCTTGTATCTCTTAGAAGCTACGTTAAAAAGTTAAAAGCATCTACCAAGTTGTCGGATTACCAGCCTCGAGAGTATAGAATAGAATGTTCTAGATAAAGTAACAATATCTTTTGTAGAATGCATCGCGTTCACTTCACAGTGTAAGCTGAGTGGAGATAGCATTTTTATTGAAAATGTTCCATGCATTTTTCTACCGGCAAAGGCTTTGAGGTAAATTGGACCGAGATAAGCTTACTTTTTTAGTGCACAAGGGATTTAAAAGCAATAGAAGGTTGGCAGATGAGAATCGTTGTTTGAACTGTGTAGTATTTAGGTCATAGTTGCGGTATTGTTATGTAATATTATAAATCTGTTGATAAAAACAGTAATTATAAAGGGCCAAAGTAAAGTAATGGTTATATCGTAGGTACTGAGTTATGGACTTGGGCAGTTCTTAACTTACGACTTCTGATTGAAAAGTGGCAGCGTAGATCGCAAGAACGCATGAATGCCATTAATCTGATCAAATTTGAAAATACTCGAATGAAAGATACTTTTTTAACATTTGATTATGAATTAATATAAAGGAAGATGTATTCTTTTTTGTCGACAAAGTAAAGCAGCTTTCAAATCCTTAAAGATCTTCTAACCAATGAAGATTGATCGTGATTTGAACGCTTTCTTTCCGCCAAACTTTTCGTCTTCAAAAAGAGTCGTCGGTTTTTCCCGTATTGTGCTAATGACTGTAAGCGAGGGCGGTCGACCAACCACGAGGGCACTCGCTGTGAAGTGAATGAGGTTAAGACGCTACTCGTGCGGGGTGAAGTTAGCGACGGTTCACGACCGTTTTGTTGTGTTAAATAAGCTTTGAAGACTTTAAATTGGTACTTTGTAAGTTTGGAAGACTCCAATCTTGACATTAATTAGATTGCTGCTGATGGGTTTGATTCATTTTGAAATTATTTCGAAGTTTAGCAACTTTCACGGGGTGACTCTATTTAAAGGTACTCGAACACTTTACACTACAGTGGGCACTATGTTCACAGAACTAGGCCTTTCTTTGCTATCTCCATTTACTCAAAACTTCGTTTATTGAAGAGAAATAAAGATAAATGTCCAGCATGAAATGAATAGTTTCTATCCAAATGTAATGGACGTCGCATTTTTAATTTAACGGCATTTTAATTCAAGTCTAATAATAGCTACTCAAGAATTCAAAATTTTCTTTATTAACTTCCAGTCTTCAAGACTTCCGCTGCATCTGGTGCCGCAAGTGCGTGCACGCGGCCTGCAAGCCGTCGTGGCGCGCGGCGTGCTCGCTGGGCGCGGCGCGCGCGTCGGTGGTGCCGCCCACCCGGCTGCACTCGGTGGGGCCCGACGACGCCTGGGTGCCCGACAGACCGGCTAATGCGTCGCCGCTGATCGTGTTTGTCAACTCGCGATCAGGTATGAACAGTAGTGGATGGCAGTAGTGAGAGTTGGGCTACAATCGTATTTGGTTATCGTTAAGAGAAAGAGAGTTGGCGTAAATGATGGTCAATTACTTCATGACTAATACCGCATTGTCATTTTTAGAGGCAACATTAGCCTTTATTATAATAGGTTTTATTCCTCATGGTAGTTTAATGCTGCAGTTTTAAGATATATCCCTATAGTTCTTAATTTTAAAGCCACTAGTGCAAGTTTCAGGTCAGTTTCTCCCTCGCAGGTGACAACCAGGGCGTGAAGTTCCTGCGGCGCTTCAGGCAGCTGCTGAACCCCGCGCAGGTGTTCGAGCTGAGCGGCGCGGGCCCGCGGCTGGGGCTGCGCCTGTTCCGCCACTTCGCGCCGCTGCGGGTGCTGGTGTGCTCGGGCGACGGCTCCGTGGGCTGGGTGCTGCAGGAGATCGACAAGCTGGAGATGCATGTGGGTTTTAAGCCGTATTCTTAAAAAAAACGAATATGCTTACTTTAATGCCACATAGTTATAAATAAATCTCCAGACTGACACACCAATTGTGTGGCCCTAAACTAAGCAAAGCTTGTACCATAGGTACCACACAATGGACCTGGGGGAGAACTTAGTTACACCCAGACACGAGCCAATATCGAAAAACCATTTTTACGAAATTAACCCGGAACCATCTGCTTAGCAGTCCGGTATATATACCGCTGCACCACAGAGGTCGTCAAAAAATATACGCTAACTTTAATGCCACAGAGTTGGTGTGTTCAGTATTTATTCTTGTAATCCATCCCCCCAGAAGCAGGTGCAGACAGCGGTGCTGCCGCTCGGCACGGGCAACGACCTGGCGCGCGTGCTGGGCTGGGGCGCCTCCTGCGACGACGCCGCCAACCTGCAGCTGCTCATCGAGCGGTACGAGCGAGCCTCCACCAAGATGCTGGACAGGTGAGGAGCGGTTTCGGGTGTACGGGTCGATTTGGGTTTAATTCCCACCTAAGTGTAAATAAAAAAAAATATATTGATGGTTGGATGTGATTGTTTGTTCTGGGACAGCGCGAATTAAGATTCAACCACTCTCGCTTGAGAAAAAGGTCTGTGCCCAAGTAGTGGTCCCAATATAGGCTGATATTACAATCTGACATTTACGTAAACTTTACTTATAAAATTCTTGTTCTTTTTAGAAATTGACTTGAGAGTGGTTTGGGATCCCTAAATAGTGCTAAATCTTAACTCAATCGTAATTATCTTAAACTACTTTTTCTTTTTGTTCGTTATCTTTGAAAGTGCTTATAAGTTTGTTGAATTCTCATTCTCAACCGTGAATGTCTGTTTGACAGGTGGTCAATAATGACGTACGAGCGCTCACTGACAGCGCCGCCGCCGCCGCCGGCGCCGCCCGACATCGCGGAAGAGACTGCGCTGTTGAAAAATCTGCAGGACATCATGCTGGTAAACGAATGTCTAATGTTTATAGTTTTAATATTAAATGCAGGTACCCGGTAAAACAAACTGTTGCGAAGGACGTGGTATATGCTGCCACACAACTACCGTAGCTTAATTTTGAAAGGGTGTTTGCAGATAGAGAAAAAACTTTAGTCTAATAAATCTTTTTAAAGCGATAAACTGGTGATTTTTCTAAGTAGGGCATTGCCCCACAGTAGCACATTAATGCTACCTTGGTTTTACGACTTCGATACGCGGGTGGCCGGATGATTCAATACTCCGTCAAACCATTATTTTATGAATAGCCAAATTTGAAGTATTTTACCTACAGTTTGAGTAAGCAAAACGTACTTTGAGTGTAGATATTTAAAAGAAGAAATCACTCTTTTGAAACAGTTTATATAAAAATAATAATTATTTATTTATTTTCTTTACAAAAACATAACAAAAATAAACTTAATGCTAATATAATTTTTTCGAATGTAATGTTGTAATATTTTCAGTACATTATGGTTTGTAAGGAACTGGTGTCTGTTGAAGGCAATGCCTGTATTACAAATCACCAGGCCCCTACCTTTGACCTCTTAGCAGTATCAGAGAACAATGTTTATAAGAAGTACGTATCAATTTCGTTTACTGATACCAGGCCGGCGAGGAGTACGGGCCGGCGAGCTCGTCGCTGCGCGCGGGCTGCCTGCGGCTGGTGGCGGCGGGGGAGCGCGCGGGCGGCGGCGCGGCGCGGGCGGCGCAGCGGCTGCGGCGCGCGCTGTCGCTGCTGCTGCATGCGCGCGCGCACCTCGCGCACGAACACCATCGGTGCAAGTTAGTGTTGGTCGATGTAAAGCTGGTTACAGACTCGAACTGAGCACGGATGCAAATTGTGCCTACAACTTGATTTCAGAGCTACCTAAGTATTAGAGTTTTTGAAGAAAAAGCCGATATAATAAAAATTGGCCGAAATAATAGGTACAGTGATGTTATGAGCCCTTCTAAATCCCAAAAATAACATGAACAAAAAGCATTATAAAAATGGCATGTCGTGATCACGAAATTTGCCAAGTGCAAAATGTACTTACCTAAGGTTGCCTTACAAATTGCAGCATTATTGAGGATAATAAAATAAATTATTAATAAATCTCCAGACTGACACACCAATTATGTGGCCCTAAAGTATGTGCGGTAGGTATGCACTTGTGTTATAGGTACCACATATTGGACTAGGGGCGAACCTAGTTACACCCAGACACGAGCCAAAATCGAAAAACCATTTAATGAAATTAGCCCGACCGAACCAGGATCGAACCCGGGACCATCCGCTTAGCAGTCCGATGTATATGTTACGGCTAAAACCCGAAGCGCGGCTGCACCTAGTTTTAGCCGGTTAGAACATCAATAGGTTAGGTTAGTTAGGTTACTTCTTAGATACTACCCAGAAAAAGGAGTCGTAGCGGGACTCCGTCGACTCATGATTGAATCCAGTTTTTATATACATTGGTATATATTTTTTTTACAGTTTTCCATATTAAAAACACTTCTAACCGGCTAAAACTAGGTGTAGCCGCACTTCGGGTATTAGCCGTAACATATACAAGCTGCTATACAATTTCCCAACTCACCGCCATCCGTGTACAGCTTGCCGAAGTTGTAGTAGGTCATCTTGTACATGAGCGAGTTGAGCAGCGCGGGCGCAAACATATATACCGCTGCACCACAGATGTCGTCAAAGGATAAAAAATGGATAATTTGTAAAAGCTAAGAACTCAATTATATAAACTATACAGGTCGTGGGAGCCAGTGGAAACAACAACTAGCGACAGCGAGCCCGAGATGCAAGTGGCTGAGAAGGGCAGCAAAGAAAAGACTGAAAAGGTATGAATTTTTTATTTAGAACCATTTTAGTGTATTGACTTGGTGCCTTATTCTGCGTAGTTTAAAATATATTGTCTCCTAATTCTATGTAATTTTTAAATACCTATTAAATCCACTCGTAAAATAGTATAAAAACGAACAAGGTTGTCAACCTTTAATAAATAAGTAAGGGCCGGTTTTTCAATAGTCAAATAAATTCTATCTGACAGAAAATCAGTATGTTTTTGTTGCACGTCGAACATAAATTCTTGACGTATGTATGAAGTGACAATGAAAACATACCTCTCATCAGTCAGTTAGCATTTATCTGACTATTGAAAAATCAGCCCTAGATCTGTAGTAAAGTTGTAGTTCAGTTAAGTAATATTGTCTTTCTTTTAATGAATTTGTGGTATACAGGAGCAGCTGAACTGGGCGGCGCGCGGCTGCGTGCTGGCGGGGCGCGCGGACAGCGTGCGGCGCGCGCTCGCCTCGCTCGTGCGGACGCTGGGCGCGGCGCACGCGCAGGTGGGTTGTGGCAGGGGGGGTAGGACTGTTGGAAGGAGGGGGGACAATGACACAAGTGACATGTCATAGTGCTAGAATGATGGCTTATTTTATCGCCATCTTGATTAACGACTATAGTCCATTCGCGTTAAGAAAATAGTGAGTTATCTGATATCTGACAGGATAAGGGTGTATTCACAGTGGAGTAAAAGTACAAAAAATTGTTTTAACATTTAATTATGTTTTAATTTTCTTTAAATTACATAAATCACTAATCAGTATCGCTAGATTCCTCAGTTACATTTATTATGAAAGAATTTTGTTCTGCGTGTTCCATGACGTCATCCACATGGTAATTTCTTCTCGTATCACGTGGTCGCAGCACTTCTTCCAACGATTAGTGTCTATTAATGCTATTGCGTCATTAGTGATAAGTAGCTTTGAAAGTTTAAATTCTATATCGAGCTGCGAACTATTGAACTACAAATACTCTTGGACAAATAAATGTAAATGAAAGAATTCTATGAAAATGTGTATTGCAATTGCAGCACTCAGAGCCCGTGACGAGCGACACGGGCTGCAGCTCCGACTTGACGTCAGACGCGGCCCCGGACAAGATGGCGGCCGTCGAGGAGCCGGCGGCGGGGGACCAGCTGTCACTGTCAGTGCCCCGCGACCTGCTCACGGTGAGCGGGAACGTCACGCCGGCTGACAGCATGTCCGCGCTGCCCGTGCCGAGAGGGTTCGCGGATAGTCGGCGATCCTCGGCGGCATCAGCTGTGTCGGCAGCCTCCATGCAGCCTGAACAGTAAGCTGGAATACTTTTTTTCTTTTAGATAAAGAACAGTCTAAACAGAAAGCTGACTTTACATTTTCTTTTGGACAAAGGTTGTGTTACTAATCAATAAACGTTATTCAGCATTCCAGATATAGATGAAGATATAGTTAAGTTAATTAGTTCAAACCCAACGGAGCAAAACAATCTCGAGGTGGAAACAAAAGGCGATAGATACAAAAGCCACTCGGCGTCGCCGCAGGACCAACTGTCCCTCACCAACCTCTCTTCCTGTGATACCAGCTCCTGCAGAAACCTCTTCAGGCCAGATAATGATAAAGCCTTTAATAGTAGTAGTCTAACCATACCTAATTTAGTCGTCTCCGACGATAGCGATAAGCGAGATTCGATAATACAGGGAGAAACTTATGAATCGGACCAATTGACTATAATAGACATCGACAAACCGTATACGGACGATGAACATTTCGAAGAGATAGGTGTCAGGCCCACTCCCAGCGGTGGGGCCACGCCGGAGCGGAAACTGTCCAGTGTCGACTTAGAAATCGACGTTAGCAGCTCGGATGGATCCAACATTAGCGATGGCTTTAGTTTAGTATCTGAAATTATGGATTCGAAACCGGACGATTTTGATGATCCGGTGCCTATGTGTCATATTGATTCACCAGAAATCTCCGATGCTACTTACTTGAACTCAGAAACAATCCACGGTGAATCTATCGGAGATGATATAAGCTCAATGCTTGGA
Source organism: Emmelina monodactyla (assembly GCA_916618145.1). Classification (NCBI taxonomy): domain Eukaryota; kingdom Metazoa; phylum Arthropoda; class Insecta; order Lepidoptera; family Pterophoridae; genus Emmelina; species Emmelina monodactyla. The sequence continues at coordinate 2,593,784 of OU745304.1, read as the reverse complement.
CAAGATGCCTTAATGGCCATGCTAGGCAAAAACGGTGACAATGAAACATATACAGATGAAACTACATTATTCACATCTGACACAGTATCTGATATTGGTATGGATAGCCGAAACCCCAGCCTCGAGAAAAATCATGATGCCAAACTAAAATACATATCGAAACTAAAGAAAAAGGAAGCTGAAGAAAAGTTTGGCTTCGAAAACAGAGTATTCTACATCGAAAACGCAACGAAAAACGAAGAACAAGTTAAATACTGTAGCTTAGCACAGTTTGAGGAAGGAAGTGATATTGCGAGAAAATCCTTTAAAAGACACATGCGCAAAAGTATGAAGAAAAGATTACCAGACGACTTTGGTCTCAAACATTTACTACCTAAAACATTAGAAGACTTTCCAAACGATGAATCTCAAAGACAAACACAAGATTCTACAAAGTTGAGTCCTCAGAAAGAAAGTAAAACCGATTTACAGGAACAGACAGGAGCTTTTCCTCAAGTAAGCGTAGTAGTAGAACCCCCTTCTCCCTCGCATAGTGACGAAAAAAAAAGTACGAAAAATTCAGGCAGTAGAATGGCTTCAGTCCTTAATGACATATTTGACCAGGGCACCGACACGTTGAGTGTTCGTACTCCCGAGCCGAATCTAAACAACAGAGAGCGAAGGTCTTCAGACAATCCGAAATTACTAGGCGACCCTGAATACGGGAAGTTCCTTAGTTGTTCACCGGCAGCCACTCGGCGAATATCCTGCGGCAGTTTGTTTAAACCAGGAGAACCAGATAAGTAAGTTAAAAATGAATTGTATGTAATTATTATTATAAAAAAAAAATATTCATATTAATGTTTCTATTACTTTCAAGCAGATTATCAACCTCAGTGTCATCCATATGGGGCGAGGGAGGTCCGACCGGAACCAACTCTTCAAAATCAGATGCAAATGAGAAAGCCAGGAAACTCCCAATCATAAACCCATTAGTCCAACTACCGGCTTGGCCCCATGTGACCCAGGGTTTCATCAGTCAATGTCTTCTAGCCAACGCTGACGCTTTATGTGCTGCCGTTAGCCCCTTAATGGATCCTGATGATACGTTGCTTGAAGGCTTCTGCGAACGAGCTGTGATGAATAATTATTTTGGAATTGGTATTGATGCAAAGATCACTCTCGATTTTCACAACAAAAGGGAGGAGCATCCGGAAAAGTGCAGATCTAGAGCTAGAAACTATATGTGGTACGGAGTCTTGGGATCAAAGGAATGGGTTAATAGAACTTATAGGTAGGTGTGGAAACCTTAAAAAAATGTTCTATTTGGAACAATTATAAAAATTAACTTTTATTGTAAAATTGCAGGCATTTGGGCCAACGGGTTCAGTTAGAATGTGATGGACAGAGAATTCCTCTACCGGAACTGCAAGGTATCGTCATACTAAATATTCCATCGTTCATGGGAGGCACCAACTTCTGGGGTGGAACTCGAGCCGATGATATCTTCCTCGCTCCTTCATTTGATGACAGGATACTAGAGGTAAATAATATTAAAATTTTACTATAAAAAACTTCTACTTAAGAACTAGCTTATGTAGAAGTATTTTTTATAGTTCAATTTTAATACTTACTTCATCAGTACCATACCAATTTCATCTTTCTTGAGACTAATGGTATTTATATCTTAGGTGGTAGCTGTATTTGGTTCAGCGCAAATGGCCGCTTCGCGTCTCATCAACCTACAGAAACACCGCATCGCTCAATGCCGCGCTGTGCAGATCAATATCCTGGGCGAAGAGTGCGTGCCTGTACAGGTAAACCCCTTTAATTATTATTATCTATCACTAAGTCTAAGAGTCCAGTGATGAATGTCTTTGTCAATATTTCAGGTTGATGGCGAAGCATGGCTTCAACCTCCGGGCTGCGTGCGTATAATTCACAAGAACAGAGCTCAGATGCTGTGCCGGTCGCGGGCACTTGAAACAAGCCTTAAGTATGAACTCTATAACGCACCTCATATAGCACATTTTTGAAGTTCTTTATAAAATAACTTATGTTTGTAGGACCTGGGATGAGAAGCAGCAGATGAAGGCGCATGCGCAGTCCCACTCCAACACGGCACAGTCGCGCGCGCAGCTCTCGCAGACGGAGGCGGTGAACCTCCTTGCGCTGTTGGATGACGTCAACACACTAGTCAAACATGTAAGTACAACTACGAGTTACAACATTACAAAAATAAGTAAACATGTACGAACTACGATGTGTTCAATAGATGAATGCTCGTATGGGACAGATGGTAATGTAATCAGCATTTTGTCGTGCGTTTGCTGGCAGGATTATAATAAGTACTTTAAGTAAGGTTAAGACTTGCGAGATTTCTTTTTTTCTTTGCTTATTACCGCTTAAAAAAACATTAGCTCAATCAAAAAAAAGCAATTTCTTTTATTTTATCCTATAGACTACCTATTACTTGTCTAGAGTGTTTGATTGTAAACCTAAAACGACTTGAAAACTTATTCCGTCCACCCAAGGTGAAGCTGTCGTGCATTAGCGAGGCGGGCGCGCGCGCGTCGAGCGCCGTGTCGCGCGCGCGCCGCGTGGCCGCGCAGGCCGACGCGCTGCAGGACCACGACGGCCGCCTGCTGCCCGCCACGCAGCTGCGCGCGCAGCTCGCCGCGCTGGTCTGTAGCCCGCAGCTATATTACTATACTAGTGGCCGCCCGCAAGTCCGTTCGCGTGGAAGTCGGTTTCCCGTGGGAATGAGAAGTTTTCCCGCGGTAAAAATTATCTTATGTGTTATTCTGATGTATAACCTATAGTACTGTAAAATTTCATCAAAATCCATCCAGTAGTTTTTACGTGAAAGTGTAACAAACATCCATCCATACATCCTCACAAACTTTCACGTTTATAATATTAGTAGGATACTTATTCTAGGCCACTCCTCGGCGATTTTCTGATCAGCCCCCCAAGTCAAGTGGCAGTAGAAATTTGCGATAGCGAGTGAATAGAATTAAAATGTATGAAACTGTCAAATTGCAAACTTGTCAAAAATGACTGTTTCATACATTTAAATTCTATTCATTCGCTGATTGAAACAACTGCAGGCCAATTCTGGCCATTCAGGCGAGGCATAAAGAGCCTCAATCGCCTCCCCGCAATTGGTTGGGATAATGTTTTCTGATCAGCCCCCCAAGTCAAGTGGCAGTAGAAATTTGCGATAGCGAGTGAATAGAATTAAAATGTATGAAACTGTCAAATTGCAAACTTGTCAAAAATGACTGTTTCATACATTTAAATTCTATTCATTCGCTGATTGAAACAACTGCAGGCCAATTCTGGCCATTCAGGCGAGGCATAAAGAGCCTCAATCGCCTCCCCGCAATTGGTTGGGATAATGTTCATTGGTCATTTAATATTAATAAATATAATATTTTCTAAATTTATATAAGATACTTATACTTTTTACTGCGAGACGATGAAAAATTTCTACCGATAGACATTGGTGCAACGTGAAACCGCAGGGTGGTAACCAAGTTTACTAAATGATAATCACAATCCTTCCCTCACCAGGTGGAGAGTTGCCACGAGCTGCTAGAGAGCTGCGGCGCGTCGAGCGCGGCCGCCGTGTCGCTGCGGACACACCTCGCGCGCGTGCACGTGCACGACGGACTCGCCTACCTGGTGGCTGACGAGGTGGGTTCAAACAGTTGTGGGGTTGTAGCTTACCTGGTGGCTGACGAGGTGGGTTCAAATAGTTGAGGGGTTGTAGCTTACCTGGTGGCTGACGAGGTGCGTTCAAATAGTTGTGTAGCTTACCTGGTGGCTGACGAGGTGCGTTCAAATAGTTGAGGGGTTGTAGCTTACCTGTTGGCTGACGAGTTGGGTTCAAATAGTTGTGTAGCTTACCTGGTGGCTGACGAGGTGGGTTCAAATAGTTGTAAGTTTGTAGCTTACCTGGTGGCTGACGAGGTAGGTTCAAATAGTTGAGGGGTTGTAGCTTACCTGGTGGCTGACGAGGTGGGTTCAAATAGTTGAGGGTTTGTAGCTTACCTGATGGCTGACGAGGTGGGTTCAAATAGTTGAGGGGTTGAAGCTTACCTTGTGTCTGACGAGGTGGGTTCAAATAGTTGTGTAGCTTACCTGATGGCTGACGAAGTGGGTTCAAATAGTTGAGGGGTTGTAGCTTACCTGGTGGCTGATGAGGTGGGTTCAAATAGTTGCGGGGTTGTAGCTTACCTGGTGGCTGACGAGGTGCGTTCAAATAGTTGTGTAGCTTACCTGGTGGCTGACGAGGTGCGTTCAAATAGTTGAGGGGTTGTAGCTTACCTGGTGGCTGACGAGGTGGGTTCACATAGTTGTGTAGCTTACCTGATGGCTGACGAGGTGGGTTCATATAGTTGAGGGGTTGTAGCTTACCTGGTGGCTGACGAGTTGGGTTCAAATAGTTGTGTAGCTTACCTGGTGGCTGACGAGGTGGGTTCAAATAGTTGTAAGTTTGTAGCTTACCTGGTGGCTGACGAGGTAGGTTCAAATAGTTGAGGGGTTGTAGCTTACCTGGTGGCTGACGAGGTGGGTTCAAATAGTTGAGGGTTTGTAGCTTACCTGATGGCTGACGAGGTGGGTTCAAATAGTTGAGGGGTTGAAGCTTACCTTGTGGCTGACGAAGTGGGTTCAAATAGTTGAGGGGTTGTAGCTTACCTGGTGGCTGATGAGGTGGGTTCAAATAGTTGCGGGGTTGTAGCTTACCTGGTGGCTGACGAAGTGGGTTCAAATAGTTGAGGGGTTGTAGCTTACCTGGTGGCTGATGAGGTGGGTTCAAATAGTTGAGGGGTTGTAGCTTACCTGGTGGCTGACGAGGTGCGTTCAAATTGTTGTGTAGCTTACCTGGTGGCTGACGAGGTGCGTTCAAATAGTTGAGGGGTTGTAGCTTACCTGGTGGCTGACGAGGTGGGTTCACATAGTTGTGTAGCTTACCTGATGGCTGACGAAGTGGGTTCAAATAGTTGAGGAGTTGTAGCTTACCTGGTGGCTGACGAGGTGGGTTCAAATAGTTGAGGGGTTGTAGCTTACCTGGTGGCTGATGAGGTGGGTTCAAATAGTTGCGGGGTTGTAGCTTACCTGTAGGTCTATTCTGTAAAACGAAACGTATGCACTTGCCTTCGTTTCGGGCCCGAAACTGACATTGGCTATTCTATTTGGCTTGCATATCGTATTTACGTAAACAAATACGTATTTGTTATCCGAAAGTCAACGAAATAATAAGGGTTTTGACTTAAATTTCTATTCTTTACGTCAAAAACCTTATGATTGATGAAACGATACGAAAGCCAATAGAATAGCAAATGTCCGTTACGGGCCCGAAACGAAAGCAAAGTGCTCACGTTTCGTTTTACAGAATAGACGTACTGGTGGCTAACGAGGTGGGTTCAAATAGTTGATGGGTTGTAGCTTACCTGGTGGCTGACGAGGTGGGTTCAAATAGTTGAGGGGTTGTAGCTTACCTGGTGGCTGACGAGTTGGGTTTAAATATTCGATAGATGTGTAGGAGGTGTTTGAGAAGAGAGAATATCAATAGGTAAATCTTACAGAAGAATCATTGGTTTAATGCTTATACATTAATTAAGATGTAGAACGGAATTAAGAGAGTAAGAGTACAGTAACTACTTAGCTACAAGTTTGGTAAAGTGTGTGATAGCTTATCTGAAAAAAGATCTATTAGTGGCAGGCTAGCAAAAATAGGCTCTTTTGACACTTTTGTTTCTTTTTTTTGATTCATGATAACGGTTAAACAAAACAAGTTCATACTAAAATATAGTATGATTTTAGATGATTATATTCCAGACAGCATTTTCTCTTTTGATTCATCAATTTGAGTTAGCCAACAGCTTGCAAATTATTTTCGCTTCAACACACAATGCACTCGTACTAACAGCAGCTTTTTTCTCCCGCCCTGCACCCGTAGTCGGTAGTACCCAAACGACGCAAGTGCCGCCGCAGACTTTCCCTAGACGAGTCCTCTTTCAGGCAATACCGACCACTTTTCAAAGTCCACACCCTCGTGTAAACTAGGCCACAACCTCCTAACGCTCACTAACAAGCCTTGTAGAGCCTTGTAGTGTATTTAAATAGATTCGCCCCTGACCAATGTGTGTGACCCCACCCTTAGGTTCAGAAGAAGGGCACGGCGCGGGCCTGGCTGCGCGGGCGCCGCAGCGTGTCCGCGGAGGGATCCTCCACCAACTCCGCCGCACAAGTCAAATCCTGGGGAGTGAAGGAGGTGCAGTCGTGGCTCGAAACCTTACACCTTGGAGAGTACGCAGACGCCTTCGCGAAACATGACGTCACGGGACGGGAACTACTCTCCCTGGCGAGGAGAGACCTCAGGGAACTGGGAGTCACGAAAGTCGGCCACGTCAAGAGGATCCTGCAGGCCGTCAAGGAACTCCAGTGACAAAAGAGGGGCCGCTCCGCGGGGGATGGCCGCGGATAGAATCGAAATCAAACTCGATTGTAAACGTCATTTCTCCAATTTTAAAACTCGATTTTCGACTGTTTCCTTTACGGCAATAGGTGTGTATTTTTCATCTCGTTTTTGAAGTTCGGTGTTTTTAAGCTCATTTCTATTATATACAATAAGGATTTTCAAATAAATGGTTCGTGTATGTTATTTAAGAACTTACACAGTTGATATTTACCCTATAATTTTGAACTGCATATTGGGTTGATGGGAACATGCGAACGAATTTATTAGCAGTTTGACAAAATATAACTTTAGCAAATTCAGGAAAAAATACAGTTAATATACATACAGAATCGAAACAATTGACTACAGGGCTTTTGTTGATCCCATATTTATAATATTAAAAATCTATTAAACCAATATAATAAATTACTTAATTACAGATAACTACCTAAATTAGGGTGATATTAAGTTGGCAAAGGTAAGTATCTCACAATTGCTTAAATAATATGAAGTAACAAGTGGAATCATCCCTTCAATAATAACAATAAAATAAGTATTTAACATCTTGTTACCTATAAGACGATTTGAAACGAATGTACCTCTAGATATTCTATATTAGGTAGGTATTAGACAGAAATATACATTACCAAAATAGTTATACGATCATCTCAGTCTTTTTATATTCAAGTAAATTTAATTTAATTGGTTCTGTGCTCGCCAAACACGTACTTCTTCACATAAATAAAATTGAAAGTTTAAATGGAATAAGCTTTTTAGAACAAACCTAATACCGATTTCTTAGCACGGAATCTTAGCTTAAACTTAAGCTCTGCCAAATTAGCATTTCGAGATAATAAACTATGTGCAAACATTATGGCGTACAAAATAAAATTTTTATTTACATCAACAACGAAATATCGAAAAACTACATTTCCAAAGAATATGTTAAGCGAAAATAAACCTTATCTGTTGCGGTTGTGTGAAGATTGTAGTCATACATATTATATGCAATAATATAAATAGCAATCAACTATATAGTCATTAATAATGGTGTTTGTTGATTATTATTATTTTTCTAAGATTAATAGGCTGCGCTGAATCTTGCGCAGAAAACCGCGTTTTGTCATCAGCCAAAAACTTTTTCTGTTTTTATATATGTTACGGCTAATACCCGAAGTGCGGCTACACCTAGTTTTAGCCGGTTAGAAGACGTAACATATACAAATCCTATTCAAAGCAATTTAGCAGATAAGTTTATAATACATGTCTAGGTATATTACTTATACCAATTTTCTTTTGCATATAATTAACTTTAGTATTTATTCATGCCAATTTAAAATAGAATTAGTATTTACTAATTAACGAGAGAATTATATACAAATATATTCCGGTAGATATATAGTTAATAGAAATGTTTGACATTAAAATAGAAATATATTCAATTCAGTATTACTTAATAGATGTTTTGCGTGTCCATAATATAAAATATTTTTGTGATTTCTTCTCACATAGCTAAGCTTCATCTATCTTTCTTGAAGTCAACATTGTTTTCTTCAATATTAAATACAATAGATGTTAGATTATAAAGTCTTATAGGTAATTTAAGCAACGGTCACCAAAAAAAATCCATTTGCAAAGTACATTAACTATAAAACACGACATGCCTACCTTAATCCTTGTCTATATAGTTAAGACCGATTATTTTTTTCATATTAATATTAAAACTATATAAAGCATAATAATTATTTTAGTTTACCTTAGCTCAAACTAATAAAACTACTTCGGCTTCGGGTGGGTTAGTTTGACGGATATTTAGATAAATTAAATTATATAAGGTAATTTACCTTTGGAAGTTAACATGAAAGTGTTGAACTCATATCTTCCATTTCTATGTAGGTATAAAATCGATATAAATGTGGAGGTGATTCTCGATTCCAAATTCTAAAGTGAAATAATGAAGCAATGGTTGGTACGAATATTGAGTGTGTGATGTCGATGACTATACAAAATGTGATCTTTTAATATTTGTCTTTAGATGTAATGTATGATCGCGTTGGTGTAACTGACAGTTTATTTTTACTTCTTTATATAATAATATAAAATGTCCTTTTCTTTGAAAAAATACTTTTAGTGAGACACTTGCATTTTATGTTCCATTCTATTTGCAATCTCCCAAGTAACGTAAACATTGACTACGGCGTAGTCAAAGAACAATATTCGTAGCAGGACTACGAATATAAGCAAAGACATGTTTTGTACATTTTATATGTATTTTCCAAACCAACGTGATCGTTCCTCCTTGAATCTGCCTTATAAGTGTTTTTGTATGTATATCTCTATCGAAAGACACTAGTCTAATCTCAAAATATATTATGTATGTAAAGTGGGAATATGACTATACTTATATTTATGAAAAGATATATTCGAAACATATTTATACGGGGTGTAAAAGAACTGCTTCTGAAAACAAAATCTGGGCATTGCTGGAGAGGTACTGGTTACGTTTTGAGCAAAAAAAAATTGTTTTTATGATTAACAGAAAAATATTTTTTTTACGTAATTGTACAAAATTGCATTTTTACTATCAGATTTCTCGATGATTTCAAATTAAGTAGGGTTTTAATATGATTTGCAATGTAAATAATCGCACCTTAACCAACAGTTGATGTGTGAGCGATAGTTTCAAGCGCCGAATATATCTTTTCAATGCTTAATAACTTTTTAAAATTGGGTTTTCTGGGTATAATGTTAGTGAATATAGTTACTATTGAGGCTCCAGAATACATGGTTTCAGGCTTCGGAAGTGGTCTTTTTACACCCGTTATTTTATTGTAAGTCTAAAGTTACAACGTTTCGAGTGCCCCTATAAACGTAGTACGGAGTAGGTACGATTTAAATAAAAGAAACTACGAGGTTCTATGCGGGTAGTTTTGCCTTGGATTTAAAGTATTTACCTATCTACTATTTAAAATATGTACCTATGTATGTTAGATTTTTATTTATCAATAAGGCTAACTCAATTGTTTTTAACTTATTGTTTGTTGCGCAAAGTCATTAATTTCCAAAGATTTAGTTTAGTTTATGTTATTGTTTTAAATTTAATTAGGTAAGTATTGTTAACGAGAACTTCCTCAATTTATATTACTTGTCATTTAATTTTGTACTTAAAATTATCATATCAATTATATAAAATGTTATAAAACATTTATTATTAACTTATTATTATATAAAGTTAATTTTAAGTAAGTGGACATTATTTAGACTTGTATTAAGCAATAAGCATCGACTATTATCTTCGATTTTTCTACTTTTTAGGTGTTAATGTTATTAACTAATCGTTTCTCAATATTAAATTTTCACGGAACTTTCCAGAACGTGTGTTACTCTGTATTTGAGATTTATTCATTTATAAGTTCCTGCTTAACGTTGTGAGACATATAATAAATGGATTCTTAATAATATTACAGATTCTTGTATTTTTAATCTCTTTTAAATCTGGATGTTTTGTTTGCATTTAATAAATAAGATAAATGTTTCAACTCAGACTATGTAATTAATTTTTCATAACATCTTTATGTTAAAAAATATAATCCGTTTAAAAGTTTTGGTCATAAACTGTTTTGTCGCTTAGAACTATTGTGTTTCTTTAAAAAAACGATATTATAAAGACAGCTCATTTTTTTTTAATGTTACTTTTCTGTAAAAAATAAAACGATATATATTAACTTTATTGTACTTCTGAGTTATTATGTCCTCAATTGTCAGTTTCTATGAAACTTTGTCTTTTGATTGTTCCAAATATTTTCTCTTTGTATTTATTATCTATATTTGGATATTAAATAAAACTATACTGTTACTCGGGAGGCATGATTTCTTTACCTGTTCATATTCGCAATATGTTTTAGATAGGTAGTATTACTCGTAGATGGAATTTTAAATTTTTGGGTTACTTGGCACCCTAGCGTTGACGGACATCACTAATTGGTGTCTTCTATCCTGTTTCCCGCAGTTTGATAAATAAGTATTTTAGGTTTAAAAGAAGGTAGGTACATGGCAAAATACGAATAAATAGAAGGTGTTACGAATTTAAAAACTACAATATTTTTCCGACATTAATTTTAATAGGTAATTATTATCTATCTATGCTTATATCTCATTGAATGAAGTTGTATTTGAATTTACCAAAAGTCTGATTAAGAAATTCATTATATCGCAAAGCTTAAACAATAATTAAATCTGAGTGCCATTTCATAATACGACTATTAATAAGCATAAAAATAATTGTTAAACGAAAACTGATGTCAGTATTGTCACGAACTAACCCCCTTACCACAGTAACGCCATCTAGCGGCAAACGCATAGTAGTTTAGGACGCACTAGAAGTTTCTCGAGCATGTGGAAGACGGAGGCGCGCTAGCTGGCCGCAAGAAAGCAAAAGCCGAAAGCGTTATACATTATGAAGGGAAACAAGCCTAGTGAAGCTGTAAAGGCCGTCAAGGGTCCAACAGTAATAGACATTTCAAAAAAAGCGACTACAGACAAAACTTAGGGCAATACCTTGCGATAAGTGAATTCAGTGAGATCACTTATTAGTATTTTTTTGTTTTGTGTGAGCTCAATAAATAAAGTAATAATTAATATAATAAGGTAGTAACGTAAATGCTCCTATTAACGACCTACTAAAATTTGTACTCTATTAACGATCTATTTTTTCAATCAGTCATATTAGACTTAATATAGATTCCATAAAAATTTTAACTTAAAAATTAGATAGGTAGATTAGTTGGTCAACAAACAGAGTAAATTTGTCTTGTCTAAATAGCCAGTGTCAGCAATAATTTGTTATTGAGTGGGTGCCGCTCGATACCGACGCACTTTCCATAGTGTCGCGTCTCCAGCCTCGTAAGCAAACCGAAATATTACTTAAGGTAAACAACAAACTTAAAGTTAATTTATCTGCTTGCTATCACATAACAACGATAATGCATATATTCGTTTTCGAAGTTACATTGAATTTAATCATTTTTATTGGTTTTTATGGCATAAAATCATATCTTAATTAAGGGCGGTAATAGGATCCCAATTTCATAACTTGACTCTATTAACGATCCGTGGCGTTATTAGAAGTTTGTAATTTTCATATTTGATTCTATTACCAACTCACAGCTGAAAAGATATAACAAGAACCATTTTTATAGAAACATGTAACCAGAGGTATACTGCTTGCATAGGCGCACGCAGTAGGTATACCTCTGCTCAACTAAAAGCTTAGCTGATAGCTGTAAATGAAGGAAGCAGGATATACCAAGCTTGAAGACCTATGGCATACCGAGAAAAACTACCGTGACAAGACAAATAATAAATATACAAATGAACATTGTGGAAAACAATATTGTTCAACGGACGAAGAAAAAAGACTTTTGGACTGGATTTTCTATGTCGGAAACTCAAGTTTTCCTGTAACAAAAGACCAACTGTTAGAAACAGTTGCAAAATTGGTGGAAAACTTGGAGCGCTCTTATCCTTTCAATGATGGTGTTCCAGCTGTTTCTTAAGGCTATGTCTAGGCATCCTAACATTTCAAGGCGAATTGAATTAGCCTACAAGCCGATTTTTAATTGCGATGAGACGGGATTCTTTTTATGTCCCAAAGAAAAACAGGTTTTCGTCCGAAAGGGCAGCAAGGAAGTATATTATGTACGACTAGTGGCCGCCCGCGACTTCGTTGGCGTGGAAGTCGGTTTCCTGTGGGAATGAGAAGTTTTCCCGCGGTAAAAAGTACCCTATGTGTTATTCTAATGTATAACCTATATTACTGTAAAGTTTCATCCCGTCCAGTAGTTGTAGCGTGAAAAAGTAACATCCTCACATACTCACATACATCCATATATACTCACAAACGTTCACGTTTATAATATTAGAAGGATTGCAAAATTAAGATGTTGATTTCAAAACTGTAATAATGTCTTAATATACTTTTAACTGCATTTTTTTTATTTTTTCGTTTAGATGAAGGGGCAATTTTTAGGGGTCGGTAATAGAATCAGAAAAAACGGTAATAGAATCAAACCACATCTTTGGGTCGGTAATAGAATCAATTGCTCTTTTATTTAATAATTACTGTGTAATAAAATAGATACTAAATTGAAGTACCGAATCCAACAGAATACTTTACAAATATTGATATTAAATTAAAACACCTTAACTAACCTATCAGTATCTATCTATTTACTCAAAGTTATTTCTAAGACAGCTTAAAGGGGCGGTAATAGGAGCATTTACGTTAATTGAGTTTATTTCATCCCGATCCCTCGTAACCTCGGAAAAAAAATAAACGCGCATGTTGCATAGCCCGTTGGCTACTAACACAGTGAGTACGAATGAGATGAATGAATTGATATTTTATGTATCCGCTAGTTAAAATTCAAGTAGCTACCTTTTTATATGTACGCAGTCCCCACTACCAAAAATTACGCACCCGAGTTACGCATCCACATTAAGGATAATCGCTGGGGTCAACCCAATCCGCAGTGCAATGGATAGGCGTAGCCCTGGGGGAACCGCATTATTGATCACGGTATCCCCTGTGCCAGGTAAGTATACCTACCTACTGGTTAAAATAATATGAGGTACTAGTATTTGATAAAATTAAATAGGCAGACTAGTCTTATTAAATTACTTAATTCTAGTATAGTTACTTCATTCCAATGACTATATGGATACTTCATTAGGTACTTTAAATACCTTAAGAAGTCTTATGTTAAGCGCTTTGTTTAAGATATAATTAGAGTAAATTTTAAGATATTTTATTTATCACGAACACTATTACACAAAAAAATATAACTCGATACCTAGAGCTTAGTCTATAAGAGAGATGAGATAATAAAAAAAAGGTACTCTGTGGATGAGATTCCAATCCAGTCTGTCTGTTAATTTGTGGTCTATGATTTGTGTGTGTGTGTTTATTTCGGGAAACCGTATTGTACGACACGATAAAGCACGACATGATAAAACGCGACACAGTTTTGCACAACCTGATAATTGATGTCATGTGTCACCAATTACAGGGTCGTACAATACTGTGCCGTACAATACTGTGTCGCGAATTACAGGGCCGTGTCAGTAATGTACGGCATGTATTGCTCGACCTGATAATTGGTGACACATGCCACCAATTACAGGGTCGTACAATACGGGCTGGGCTTTTTTGTGCCGGGAAATACAGGTCGTACAAATAATGTACGACACGTATTGCTCGACCTGATAATTGATGTACCACCATAGACAAGCGAGAGTTGAGTAATTCTTAATGAATCTTATGCCTCGTTTACATTCTCCATTTTTTAATGATGTGGCATTGATAATCTTTTTAAATATTGTTTTAATTGTTACAAAAACCAAATATCCATTACACTTCCCTTAGTTATTATTTTCAGGAAAAATATAAAATACCCCACCTCGACAATTTCAAAATGAAATTAAATCAAGGCATTAGACAAGGGAACGTTCCGAAGTCAAGTAGGAACGTAATACGTACAGTGCTGTCAGACCAAAAAAGAATTATAGTTACATAGACCTTCTCTAAACAGTCCGAAATCTGTAGATTTCCACTCATATGTCAACTCCATTAATTCTTGAGGAATAAATAACAAAATATTTTTTTGGTAAATAAATATTGTCTTTCCTTCTTTCTTACCTACCTACCTGCCTAACTAATTTCATGAGTCGCTGAGAAAGAAAGAAGTATTCTGATGCGTGTTGATGGCCCCAATTCTGAGAACACTCTCTAAACCAAATTAAGAATATTGCCGTCACTTTCTTATACTTAGTGTCATATAAAGAGGGGTATATTGGCCTCACTAAATTCAGTCCATATCACTGTAAAATTAGATGAAATGCGCTGATAACTAGTCTAAGGTAATTGAGAGTTTGGGTTGGATTTTGAAATCGGTCGATTTAGGGGTTGTAGGGGGTTGGGGAGGGGTGGGGGGGAGGGGTCTGAACCCCCAAGAAGTAATTTTGGCTGCCGGAGTTTCTTAAATACTTGCACAATTGCGTAAATGGGAACGTAACTTCTTTAGGTGATTAACGTGAATCGGAACACATTTAGTTATTTACAGCTCTAATGTCAAATTTGTACGTAGCTCGCGTCATAATTATAGTCTGGCCACCGAGAGATTGCGTTTGTGACACATGCCATTAGTGTTGGGGTAAAAAACAACATTGATAAATCATTTTTCAATCAACAGAAAAAAAACTTGCTTATCTTATTTATATTTTATTTATAATATAAAAATAGTTTTATGTTGTTACGAGTTAAAATCTAGGTAAAATAATAAAAAACAAATTCGAAACAGTATTGTTTTATTGTAGGAACGTAAATAATTAGATTAAAGGCTAGTGGCCGCTCGCGACTCCGTTCGCGTAGAAGTCGGTTTCCCGTGGGAATGCGAAGTTTTCCCGCGGTAAAAAGGTCCCTCTATTCTTATTTTTGGTTCCTAGAACCGCTTTCGCAGCGCACGCAACGGAAGCCCTCAAGGATGAATAATTTTCCCCGTTTTTTTTCCCATTTTCCATTATTTCTTCGCTCCTAATAGTTGCAGCGTGATGTTATATAGCCTAAAGCCTGCCTCGATAAATGGTCTATCCAACACAAAAATATTTTTTAAATTCGAACCAGTAGTTCCTGAGATTAGTGCGTTCAAACAAACAAACAAACTCTTCAGCTTTATAATATTAGTATAGATACTTGTATAACGTTAATTTTGAAGCTAAGCCCAAGGTCGAAAAGAACTAGCAAGAAAATCCAACTGCTGCCTTTTTACAAACGAAACTCAAAAGCATTGTATTGGCAATAATATGGTATAAGTCTCAGCACCCGATGACCGTACTGCAGATTTATTTGCCGATTTATTTTCTGTCAGTAACCGCAATAGTTATGCTTCAAGCATATCCATATTTACGTCGATATCATGTTTTTATAACCAAGCTACTTATTCTGCTTTTTTATTAGAAATTGATTGATAACTTTAAAATTGACTGATATTTTTAGCACATCCCTACGAAAATATGATGTTGTTTACATTTTTAAAAATACATATTTTATCAGTAATTATTACCCTTACAGTAAGCCATCAGTTATAAAATTTAAAATCAGTGTGTTTTAATATCATTTTATTGCTTATTATTTGTTTGTAGGGTCAAAATAGACGACTTTTTTTTTGTTTGTTTTCGTAGACGGCCTTTCAAAGTTACCTCGTTATGTCAAACACAATGTGTCAGGAACGCATTCTCTCGGTGGCCGGACAATAATAGCAATGTCTTATTCCGAGTTAACACAATCCGACATCTATGGGTTAGGTTAGTTAGGTTACTTTTTTTAAACTGCCAGAAAAAGGAGACCCATGATTGAAGCGAGTTTTTATACATATAAATTGGCTACTAAAGGTCGCCAAATTGAGGGCTACTGGGTTTAAAAAAAAATAGTTTTTTTTCTGGCGCCCCCTCTTTTTTCCGGCGGCTGAAAATGGTCAGGGGGAACCTTAGATATTATGTGAGTAGGTAATGTAGATTTTAGAAAGACAAAATGATGAACCTCAGTATTTATTTTGTAATTAGTTTGTCCTTTTTTGTATATAATTCTGTAGGTAAAGATAGAAATACTTACTTAAATAAATAAATAAAAGTACTTATACCAGGTTATAAATAGAACATTTATAAAAACAGTTGTAAATTCGATTAAAAAGTATTTTTGTAACTGTGTGATTCTTATTGTCGTTCCTCCTAACATAAATATGCTCGAGAGTTAAGACATTTCAACTAGAGGCAACCTAGATTTTTAAACTTAAACATTTTTTTGGGATAAACGATAAGAAACTACTCATTCAGAGTATAGACATTAAAATACACATTTTATTTCAAATAAAATCATTTTGCCTTACCTTTAGAAACTTAAGTGCCCTGTCCTCCTGAGAAAATATATTCTTGGCCTTCGCGCAACTTTATTAATGTTATCTCCATTGCGTAGAAATTTAAGACTCTAAAAAAGCAGGTTTCGTTCAAACGAAGCATGAAATTGACATAAAAAAAAAGTCTATGTATCACCGACCAATGAGAAGAAGGTTTATCAGCCAATAGCAGGCGACTGTACACCAATTATCATGCCGTGCATTCCACCCTGTACTCAACGACTCACGCTCCGGAATGTACGACATGATAAAACACAACATGATAATTCTCAACACGATAAACCGTGTCAATTCTTGTGTCTCCAAATACGGGTCGTACATTATCATGTCGGGCTTTCCTGGGCCGTGCAATATCAGCCCGTACCAATATTGCGCAACACGTATTGTACGACCCGTAATTGGCGACACGCCTTGGTCGCGGAATACTGGCCGTGCAATACGTGTCGTGCATTATCATGTCGTGCAATACTGTGTCGTACATTATAGGGACCCTTTATTTCTTTATTTATTATATTTAGACTAAATGGCTACAAAAAGGAAGACATACAGCTTCCGGTTTGCGCGCGGGAAAATTGGAAGTGAAAAATTTTTTCGTGAACTTAAAAATTCATTTAATTCTTTCAATTTTGTTAAATAGTGTACATTTTGTATATATTTTTAATAACTATAGTATAGAAGCTTAATTTTTATTAAAATGACGTCTCGGGCGAAACGCAAGAAAAAGAAGGAGGAGGCAGTAATATCAGGGGAAGACTCGCTGCTTTCGGACTCCGACTCCATGCACAGTGACTGCAATTCAGCTAAGTCCGATCCATATAAAACTTATTTCGTTCCCGATTATACACGTCGGTATCCTGAGGATTCTTCAGCTACAGATTTCGTTGTCTTCTTGGAATCAAACGATGAGTCCAAACCTATTTCAACAAGAGATATGATTTCTTTATCATCAACATTAAAGAAATATATAAAAGGCATAAAATATATGCAAAATCTTAATAAATACAAAGTTACAGTTCATTTTGACCGTGCAAATTTGGCAAATAGTTTTCTTAACAATAAGACTTTGTTATCAGAATATAAACTCAAAGCAACTATTCCTGCAAAAACTACTGAAATTACTGGTGTTATTACTAATGTGCCCATTAAATGGTCCAATCAAAAAATTTTTGGAGTGATTAATAGTAATAAAAAAATTATTTCTGTTCGGAGAATTCAAAGGAAGGTTAAAAATGAACAAAACTTTGAATTACAACCGACTAAAACAGTAATCATAACTTTTGCTGCCATTTATCTTCCTGATCATATTGATTTACAAGGCTGGAGGTTTCCAGTTAAGATGTACATTCCACCTGTAAAACAATGCTTTAAATGCCTACGGTATGGACATTTGGCTAAGTACTGTAAAAATAATGTTAGATGTTCAATATGTGGAGATGCACATTCTTTTAAAGAATGTACAGTACCTAGGGAAAAGGCTACATGCTGTCACTGTAGAGGAAATCACATTAGTATATCTGCTGAGTGTCCTATTAAAAAGAAAAAAATTAATGATATTAAAATTGGTTTATCCTCTTTGTCTTATGCTTCAGTTGCAAATACAGAGAGTTTTCCAGCCTTAGGACAAAAGTTTGACCTGCTCAGTCACTTGAAAAAAGATAATAAATCTTTGAATTTATTGGTTGAGGCTATTGTTAAAATAATTACATTAAATAAAACAAAGGAAACTTCCATCAGTACTAAAAATATTTTACAAATATTAAGTGATATTTATGAAAAGTCATCTGCTAATAATCCATCCTAATGGCTCATTTAAAAATAGTTCAGTGGAATGCTCAAAGCATTAAAAGTAATAAATCTGAATTTACATATTTTCTTTATAGTAATGATGTTGATATCGCTTTAATAAGTGAAACTTGGCTTAGACCACATCATACCTTTAACATAAAGGGATACACAATAGTTAGAAATGACACTGGTAATACACATAATGGAGTTGCAATAATAATTCATAACAAATTACAATTCTTAAAAATTGATACTTATTTTGATGATTCCTTACAAAATGTTGCTGTACAGATAAAAATAGGTGGTAAATATATTTCATTTGTTAGTGTTTATTGTCCTTCTAGGTGTCATTATTCAAAATTAAAATTTTCAAAATTAATTGATAGTCTTCCAACTCCAGTCTTTATTGCTGGAGATTTCAATGCATACCATACTTCTTGGGGTTGTCAAAAAGTGGATAAAAGAGGTGAAGAAGTACTAGATTCTTTTGATGAAAATAACCTTGTTCTGTTAAATTCAGGAGAAGTCACGACTGTAGGAACTTCGTCCTGGAGACCAAATGGCTTAGATCTTTCTTTGGTTAGTCCAGCTTTATCATGGGATTGTGAATGGTCTGTTCATGATGATTCCTTTGGAAGTTATCATTTGCCTACAATTACTAAACTTCTGTTGTCTCAAACTCCAGTTATATCTTCAGAACATTGTGTTCACTCTCAAAATGTCAGTAAGAAATTAAACTTGAATTTAGTTAATTGGGATTTGTATGTAAATATTGTTAATACTTCGTTGAATAGTTTTATGATTAATTCTGAATGTTCACTAGAAAGTTATTTGCAGTTTTGTGATATTTTATTGGCATCAGTTGAAAAATCTATGTCACAACAAAAAACGAAAACAAAGTCTTGTTGTCAATGTCAAAATCTTTGTCATTTATGCTCACGTTCCGTTACAGGTTTTAGGGCAAAAAGGGCAAGACATTCCGTTCCTTGGTGGAATAGCAAATGTGCAGATGCTGTTAAAAAATGTAAAGATGCTTTTGTTGCTTTCAAAAATGATCCTTCTGTAGAAAAATATTTGCTTTTTAAAAAAAATCAGGCTTCTAAGAAATTGACTATAAACTTTGAAAAACAGATATCTTGGCAAGATTATTGCAATTCTATAAATCGTCTTACTCCAATTTCTCATGTCTGGAATAAAATACGCAGATTTAACAAAACTTTTGTTTCTAGAAGTGAAAATGATCATTGGGTAAATAGTTTTTTAAAAAAATACACTCCAGACTATGTCTCGAAACCTTTTACTTTTGCAGATAACAAATTTCATAGACAAAATCTTTCGTTGCTTGATCCGTTCACAATTTCTGAACTTACTGCTGCCATAAAATCAAGAAAAGATACAACTTGTGGTTTAGATGGTATTTCCTATAAAATGTTTCGTCTTCTCAGTCATAAAAATCTATGTAAATTCTTGATAATTTTAAATATTTTGTTTGAAAATGACTTAATACCAAATCAATGGAAAACTGATTGTCTGGTCCCTGTACTGAAGCCAGGGAAGGATCTTGATAATCCAGATTCTTATCGACCTATAGCGTTGTCCTCTTGTGTTGGTAAAATTTTTGAGCAGCTGCTCAAACAACGTCTGGAATATTACATCGAATCAAATTGTATTCTTCCTAGTAATCAGTTTGGTTTTCGGCGTGGACGCTCGGCTAGGGAAAGCATTGCACATTTGTTATTAGATGCAAATAAATCCATAAAGGAACGGAATTATCTTGCTTGTAATTTTTTCGATGTAACAGGAGCCTTTAACAATGTAGGTTTAGAAACGCTTGCTAATATCTTGCTATCACTCAGAATTCCAAAAAAAATGGTTCTTTGGATATATAACTTTCTAAATGAAAGAATGGTCTATGTTAAATTGGGTAACAACTTTTATGGTCCACGTAATTCCTATAAAGGCGTCAATCAAGGCGGCATCTTGAGCCCTCTACTGTATATAATTTATATTCATAAATTGAATGAGATATTAGGCGCAAATGTTTCTAATCTGCAGTTTGCTGATGATCTTGTTGTTTATTGTTCTGGCAAAAAACTTAAAGATGTGCAAACGAATTTAAATAATGCCTGTAAAAGGCTTGAAGTCTATTTTTCTTTCTTAGGTTTAACTGTAAATACAGAAAAGAGTAAATCTCTTGTTTTCTCTAGAGATAAAGATTGTAAATTAGAATGTGTATATAATGGTAACCTTATTCCTAACTGTACAGAAATAAAATTCTTAGGTGTAGTATTTCAACAAAATTTAAGTTTTAAAAAATATGTGCAAATATTGATAGATAGAGCTGTAAAAGCTACAAATATTTTAAAATGCCTTACTGGTTGTCGTTTTGGTGCAGATCCTAAAATATTATTGATGCTGTTTAAATCATTAGTTAGAAGTCACTTTGAATATGCTTTTTTTTGCTTTGCTTCTGACAATAATTTTATAAATAAAATAGATAAAGTACAAAATAAAAATCTCAGGATAATTCTAGGAGCCATGAGTACTTCTCCGATTAATTCAATGCAAGTTGAAACTAACACTTGTCCCATTAAATTTAGGTTTGATTATTTGAAAAGAAGGTTCATAATTGATTTGATGAAAACTTCTAATAATGCGTTGTACAAAAAGATTTTGATATCTAATTACTCTTATTTATGTAAAAATTTTGATTTCATTAATTATTTGAAAAATGAAAATATTGCTCAGTATGATATTTTACCTTGTTATAGTGGAACATATGAAAGTAAGTTTTTTAAATTTGATGTCATTATAGACACAAATTTAAAAAATAAATATGAAGTATATGAAAAGTTATCATACTATGTTAATTACCGTCAAATTTACACAGATGCTTCAAAAACATCTCAGTCTGTGTCGATAGCGGCTTATGATATTAATTTGAAAATTGCACATGGTTATAAGCTGTCCAATATTTGCAGTATTTTTACGGCAGAAGCTGCTGCTATTCTGTTTGCTTTAGATTTGATTAGTTCTGTAGATTCTTCTGGTAAATGGATTATTATTTCTGATAGTATGAGTGTTCTTCAAGCTATTAATAATCCCCGTCTTTCTAGTAAAATTCATCCTTTTATATATGAGATCCGGGAAAAGATTTATAAATTATCATTGAAACATAAAGAAATTGTCATTTTCTGGACACCAGCACACATTGGTGTTAGTGGTAATGAATTAGCTGATACATTAGCTAGTATCATTACAAATACTGATAACAACATTTGCAAATTAAAAAACATAGCAATTCCCATTTCAGAGTTTCTTCCTGAAATAAAAAATCAAATGATTAATAATTGGTTTCAATTTTGGCAAGATTCTCTTAAAGAAAAGGGCAAGTGGTATTCCGTATGTAACCAAAAAATTTCGTCTCCTTGGTTTACCAAGGGCTCTTTCAAAAATAGAAATTTTTATACAACAATTTGTCGTCTTCGTATAGGTCATGCTGCTTTTAATGAACACTTATATCGCATGAATATGATAACTTCCCCTTGTTGTTCATATTGTAATGAGTCAGTACAGTCATTGGATCATATATTTTTTGAATGTCCTCAATTTCATATTGACAGGTTAATTTTCATTGATGAGCTATTAGAAATTTATAAAACATTAGAAAATATCCCGCGTAATACTCAAGAACTTTTAAAAACAACTGAATGCTACTTACCTATGTATAAATTCATAAAATTTACAGTGTGTAATATCTGATGAAAATGTTTATGTATACTCATAACAAATATATATTAGCATTTTATTATTAAAGACATGGACTTGGTCCTTATTATGTTTGTTTATGAGGAAATAAAATATCGTCAATGTTACTTCTTATTGAAAACTAAACAAAACTAAGTCAACAAGAAAGAAGAAAACCAAATTATTGATGACATGGCTGTATGGGCATAGTCTCTTTGCCTTTCCGCATGACGGAAGAATCCAACAAAAAAAAAAAAATTATTATATTTATTATAATGGTTGTTGCTGTTGTCTTAGGAAAAAAATATTAAAAATCAGCAGCAATGGCCATGACTATAACGTGCTGTGGTGCCAACTTATTTCACCAATGGAATTCTGAAGATTTGATAATGAAAGAATTTGTCGATATCAAGGATTCTGGGGACCCACAAATAACGTTACCAGGGATTACAGTCAGAGATATCAATTGGTCTTATAACATTGTAGAATACAACAAGAACTTTTACATGCTTGGATCATGGATTGAAAATAAAAGTCGTGTCACAAAAATTCCATTACCTGCAGAAGTAAAACAGACAGACGCTAAAAACCAAAGTTTAATTGTATTGGGAAATGATTTCCATATAATTGTTATACATACAAAACTGCACAAAATGTGGTTTCTTGATATTGAAGATATGAACAAAATAAAAGAAGTCAAATTAAACATAGAAATTCCCACAGAAAACGTTACTAAAAAATTCAAGATAGATGATTATTTAGTAAAAGCGGTTGCCACCAATAATACTTGCTTATTAATTACTCATAATGGCATAGTGTACGAAGGATTTTTACCAAGTTTAGTACAAACCAACCATTGCACTGGGAATGTGATTGATATCCAATGTGGTTTTGAACATTTTGTGTTACTTACTGACACAGGCCATGTTTACACTTGGGGCAATGGAAGGTTAGCCACTTGACTATCCCAGTTTTTTTTTTTATTACTGTTGTATTTAATGTGTTGTTTTATTTTCAGGCGATTGCAGCTTGGACATGGTGACTTAACAAATCTTGAAACCCCTACAGAAGTTGAAGCCTTATCTGGCATAAAGATTGTTAAAGTGTGCGCTGGTGGCTGGCATACTCTTGCACTAAGTGAGCATGGAGACCTATACTCATGGGGATGGAATGATACTGGGCAACTTGGTATCAAAACAGATAACACTTCAGGCTCTAGGAGATGCACAGAAGTCATGAAAGGATATCCAATACCTACTTTAGTTGACTTCTTTGATGACAATATGGAAGAAATTCCATTAAATGTTGTGGATATAGCTTGTGGTAGCCGTCATTCTTGTATATTATTGGAGGACAACTCTGTGTGGACTTCCGGTAATAATAAATATGGACAGCTAGGTTGTTCAAATGTATTGGAACTAAAGTCTTTCAAGAAAGTGTATCAATGTGACATAAATTCTAAGTTATTGTGTGGTTTGTGGTCAAGTATAATAGTTAAAAAAGAACATCAATAAAAAGATTACTTAATTTATTTAATTAATAATATTTCATGTTAAAGTGACTGTTTATAATAAAAAAAAACTTCCTGTGAATAAACTCAAATATCCAAAAATAGTGGAATACTTGTTTTTTCACTTACTTTTAATAATAAATAAAATAATTTTGTGTGATAAATACCTAACTATTGATTTCTTTCAAAATAATTCTGATGAGCAGTTTTCAAAAAAACATAAGTTTGGACTAAGTTCTAAAAAGTATAAAATTTATTTATTTATTTATTACAAATGGCTGTTGAATAATAGGTAGTTAACATAGTATACACTTACGTATGTAAGTGTTATAAGAAAACTTGAAATTCCCGCTAGCCAAACGTGTTTTTTTTTTCCATCAATCCAGTAGTGTTGTTTCATATTAAAAGTCAGAAACTGATTGATTATATTTCTGTCAGTCTGTCCTGTCCTTCACTCAGACCGGTTGCGGTAGCGGCTGTTACGGCTGTTATGTTGGTAAAAGAAAAATGGTCGATCATGGAGTCGTTTACGAATAAGCCGGTGTGCTAAGGTAAAATGTTGTTGTGAATCAGTTCCTGCTGTGAATTGTGATAATACTTTAGACTGTGTTTTATTAAAGAAATATCATGAAACAGAAGTTAGCAAGCTAAATGATAATCTATTTGCAGAATGTGATCAAGCAAGTGATGAGCCACCTGAGAGCAAATCAATATGGCTCTCAAATTGGGCAAGTGCAGGCTCTGCCTGAAACTCGGCGATTTCTATTCCATCTTCACTGTAGACAACTCTGTGCAACTCGCAGAGATGGTCACAGAATGCGCCCGAATCAAAGTAAGACTTAACATTCTAGAAAGGTATCAGTTTGCGTATTGATCTTATAGGTAGGCGATTTCTGTAGTCAATCTTGATAGGAAGAGAACACTGCCATTCATGTACAAAGCTTGTAATATTTACTTCCTTTACAGAAGTTAGGCCATGTTTACAATATTAGACAATGTTTACAATATCAGCAGCTTGTTTACTGCTAACAAGTAAATCTTCAATATCATGAATGATTCTATCAATTACAAATTCAATGAGTACAAATTTCATTTGTTTAGTTTCTTGTGCTGAATTGACAATAATTATTTTAGTTGAATCTTTATCAAAAATCTTTGTATCATCTGTTTTATTAATTTTAAAATTCTACAACCATCATTCAAATTATGAGTGCATAGTTTGTATAGTGGAAGTTGTAAAATTTATGATAAGTTTTTATATCTTATCAAAGTATTGATTTTGTCTTAGCAATTATTAATGATGGACCATGTTTTTCTGTTTTGGGATATTTATGCTCATTATGTAATCATTGTTCAATTTCTAGTCTAGTCTATATAGTGAACATTTTTATCTAACAAGTAAACAGTCTTCTTGTTCACTATTTTGTTATGGTCCTATATTGATTATAAATATATAGTTTTTAATTATTTCTCTTTATTAAAGAAAATGTATGTATTTAAAGTTAGGTGCCTGTGTGCCATTGACTAAGGCCTCTTCCACCATCTCCCAATCTCTCTGCTCTTAGCCTTTTAACTCAAATTACCTTCTATACATATATATATTTTCACCAACCCATCTTCTTCTTGGTCTTTCTTGTTGGCTTTTAATGTCTTGTGAACCAATTCATCACTTTTCTGGATCATTGCCATATTGGTTTTCTTAAGATTATGTTCTATTTCATTTGTTATTTCTTTTTAAATTCCATCTTTATTTGGTTGGCTTATTTCCTCCCATGGCATTTCGGCAAGACAGCAGTTTTGTATTGTTGGCTTTTCTGATTAAGTTTGATATCTATTTGTTATTTTTATTTATTTATCCATCTTATGCTTAGTCTTTCTTGTTTCCTGTCAATATGTCTTGTAAACCAGTCAATAACATTTTGGATCATTTATCTTTTCCTTCAAATTGGGTGTCCTATTATTAGTGTTATTCTTTTTAACATTTTCTTATTAATTCACTAGCAGTTCATTGAGCTGTTGCATACTCACTAGACTTGTGTTTTGTCTACAAATGTCTTCTTTAAATAGATTTAATTTTTGTTTTTCATTACTTTCAGATTCTAGTACTATTTCCATAGATTTCTTATACACAACTATCCATTTCCATCAAATTTGCCTTTGTTTGTGAAATTATTTTTCCCAGATATAGTCAGTCAAATGATGACTGTTTTATTTTTGTTAGTGTGAAAATTGTTGAGTTACCTTAGAAAAAAATAACTGGTGATTTTTCATCATTAATTTCTAGACCACAGTTTTCCTAGTCCTGTAGTCAAAAAGTTTTAGTAATACAAGGTCCTTTCTTTATTTTTATTTCTTTACCATTTCTTTCTAGTTTTATTCTAAATTTGGTTTTACTGTGTGGACAATTTTCAACATTCGGATATATTTTTATTAATTCCTTTGTTTTAGTGCATTCCTATATTTTTTATCTAGAACTTCTGCAGTAGAAGTGAATTGCAGGCTTTACTTTGCCAGCATTTTCAATAAGTTGTTTTATGGTGTGAAGACTCCATCAACCATTTTTAGAACCTGCCTGTTCATTTGGTTTGTTTCTTTTATCAGATAAGTGCCTAGCACCTTCACAATATCTTGATACATACATTGTCATGAGGCTAATTGGTCTGTAATTTATAACATTCCTACTCCTTTCATTGTATAAAATATTATAGTCGATGTAGGTAGTCCATTCATTTTGTACACATTCAATTCACATTTGCCTTTGAATGTTTTTGTGAGGACTAGTACTAGGTAGTTTTTACTTTTTTATTAAGAATATATTATTGGTACCATCAGAACCAGGAGCTTTATTTCTCTTCAGAGTTTTGATTTCTGTATCTTTTTCTGTAGGTAAGTATTCTGGAACATTTTCTTCTACTTTGAGATCTGTTATTACACAGCTACTTCAATCGTCTGGTTTCGAGTTTGTGATGTCTATATCAGTAATTCTAACCTCTACCTTTTATTGATTTACGAAAGTCTTCTTCCATGTATTCCTGAGCGTAGACCAGATTCATTTTTCAGTAATACATTTTCAACTACAGTGTCTTTTATGTTATCTACAATTTCATTATCAGATTTACCAATTTCTTTCATTCCGAAAATAAATGCTTAGTTATTATTTCAATAAAAACAAACAAGCAGTTGATTCACTTCATAACAAGGTGATTACTAATGATTGCAGCAGTAAGATACATGCAGGTCTCAGATTTCCAGAGCTTGACCATAGCATTGAGACTCCCAAATTTTTACAATTAAGAAACTGGGAAATTAAACAATAAGATACTAAACGCAACTTAGTATGTAGTTTAAAGAAATGTATATTTTGTACAACAGGTTCAAGAAGGGGATGGCCTGCCTGACAAAATATGTTCTGAATGTATACAAAAGCTGAGCAGTGCCTTCATCTTCAAACAGCAATGTGAGAGATCGGATCAAGAACTCCGCCGAAACTATGTGCCGCCTCCAGGTAAATACTATAAAATTTAAGTCCTGTCAAGCCAGAAATTAGAAAATAAAGTGTATTTTTTGTTGTTAAAAGGTTTTAAAGCCAGTCCTCCATCGCCAAACCGACAAAGTAGTGATTCTGCGTTCTCGAATCACACGGATATCTCTAACAAGACCAAACCTTCGTCATCTGCTGGTGGATACTCGACCCCTGGCCCCAGAAGTAGAAAGAGAAGCCGAGAAAGCATGGAGTCCGTTTCAACATCAAACCAAAAGAACACGTCTTCGAAACGCCTGTTGGAACTGAAGAGTTCAGAGAAAAAACCACGAATGGTCCAATCAGAAACATCGCAAGCTGAATCAGACTTCGAAGAAGATTATGCTCCATCGCAATATTCCATGGACAGTGATTCAGACGAACCCCTCGCGTTAAAGTTCCCTTGTAAATTATGTCCCAAACAGTACGATAACAATAAGAGTCTAGCGGCTCACATGAAATCGCACAAGAATGACAGAGGAATAGCTAACAAGTCATTACCACTCCCTTCAAGCACGCCTAAACAAGACGACGCTCATGACGTCGAGAATAAGTTGAAATGTGATAAATGTTCTAAAACGTTCAAGCTGCAAATCATGTTGAAACGGCACAGCGAAATGTGCGGAAAAACACCACAGACGCCCACGCAAAAAGAACTATTGATCGCCCTTGAACCTATAGACGGCGTGGTATCGAAAAAAATCGAATGCGAATACTGCTCGACACGATTCAAATGTACGGACAATTTAGAGAAGCATTTAAGAGTTGTTCATGCAGCGGTTTTAAAGAAAGATAAAGTAGCAGGGGTAATCAAGACCGAGACAAAGGAAATTCGGTCAAGTTTTGGTGTCGTGACAATCCCTTGTCTCTATTGCCACAAGGAGTTTCAAGACTATTATGTGTACAGTGCTCACTTCAATTCATGCCCGCAAAAGGTCGATGACATCATATTTGAGTGCCCTCTCTGTCAGAAGGTCATGAGCAAGAGACAATCTTATATCGTGCACGTGAAGCGGGTACACTTCGACAGTTTTCCCCCAGTTGGTAAATCTAGCAAGACACCTTCGAAAACGAATGAAGTTACGGAAGCGTCGGAAGGCAAAGCCCCGGAGTTTCAAGGGTTCGGGTGTCGCATGTGTTCGAAAAGACTGCCGACGGAGCAGGCTCTCATTACGCATTTAAAAGGCCACTTGTCGAGCGCAGAAGATGAAGAATCAAGGTATGGTTGATTTTTTTAATATTTTTTACAAAGTATTTCTTTCTATCCTTGGTTTTGTTCAAATTGATAGTCATATATTTTACATAGATTGAACTTGAAAATCCGATTTTGGAACCGGTATTAATATTTACAGAATGAGTTTAGCCTTAAATTTTATTTCAACCCAGTAGCAGCATAGGTCTTGTCACTTTGTGATAATGAAATTTGATCCCTGACCCACACCTGTATTGCCGACAGGTCGAGTACAATCGACGACTCAGCGTCCGTCCACTCGGAGTACAGCAACTCGCGCGTCACCGCCGGCAACCAATACTCCTGCAGCCAGTGCGACCGCCGCTTCAAGTACAAGAAGGCACTCGTCACGCACGAGCTCGTGGCCCATCTCAAGAAAGAGGGCGACGAGTCCCCCGCCCCCGCCCCCACGCCGCGACCCCCGAGACCCCAGCGACCCGCCCCCGCACCCGCCCCCGCCTCCTCCGAGGAAGACTTCGACGACGACGACGACGACGATCCGCCCGACGACAACACCTGCGACATCTGCGAGAAACAATTCTCGTACAGACGACTGCTGCTGCAACACAAGCGGACCAAACACAACATGAGCTCGGGACACAAGCGAGCCAAGATCACGCTGAAGGACTGCTCGGTGAGGTGTCTCATATGCGACGTCGAGATGAAGGTGTCCGCGATCAACCAACACAACCAGACGCACATCGCGGCGAACATGAAGCCGCGGAACATCTACACGTGCGCCGAGTGCTCGGAGCGGTTCAAGTCGTGCTCCGCGCTGGCCGGACACATAAAGCTAGTGCATCGTTTGAAGCAAGCGGCGCCCGCGGACCTCGGCGGCGCCGAGCTGGCGGATTTTTGTGAGGTCGTTGTGACTAAGGCGGAACCCCTGGATGCTCTCCAGCCTCACAACGGCCTCAGTGAGGTTCCGCCGGGATCCAGCATCGACGCCACCGGCTTCGACTGCCCCGTCTGCACCAAGCGCATGAAGACCATCCTGGCGCTCAAGAGACACATGAACTGGCACACGGTCATCGGGAACAACATCACCAAGACGATCGAGTGCTTCGTGTGCAAGGAAACATTCCGGTTCAAAAGCCACTACCGCGTGCATATGAGCGCGCATTACAAAGATCCGAACGTGGATCCAGCGCTGCTAACTTGCGAGATCTGCGGCCGCCGGAGCAAGCACCTCCGCGCCGCGCAAGCCCACATGAACTATCACAAGCAAACGCGGTTCCAGACAAAAGATTACCGCTGCTCGATCTGTAAACGAGTGTTCGAACATCGGAAAGTCTATCTGTCTCACATGGCAATCCATTTCAAGCGCGGAGATTCTGTCAGTAATATCGTAGTGGGTAGCGCGCCGACTTCCGCCGAGGTCGCCGCCGCCATAGAAGGCGCTCACACCTGCCACATGTGCGGGAAACCCTGCGAAAGTGAAACTGCGCTCAAATGCCACATGGCCTGGCACAACTCTAAAACGTCACTTTTCGGCGCTCGACACGAATGTCCTCTCTGCGGTCTTCACTTCACTAATAAGAAGCGATGCGAACTACACATTCGACAACATTACGAGTCGGACGACGGACCCTTCAAGTGCACCATCTGCGGCAAAGGCTTCATTGACGAAGAGTTCTTCAAGCGACACGTCAAAGGGCACAATTTTGATCATCAATCCCATAAAAAGCGCATTGAGAAACTGCGCAAAGACAAGGTGAAGTGTCCTATCTGTACGCGATACTACCCCGATATGGTCAAACTAATACGTCATCTGCGACGAACCCATCCCGAGAGCAAGATGATCAAACAGGATCCCGACGCGCCTCCGCCTAAATACTTCTCCTGCAAACTTTGTGCCCAAGTGTACTGTAGTGAACGACGTCTCAAAAACCACGAAGCGAGCCATCTGCGCAAGCCAGAAATCCTCAAGTGCAAGTTCTGCTTCCACAGCTCCTACTCCATGAAACAGCACAACATCCATATCAAGGCCCATCTTACTAAGAAGTACATCGACGAACCACTGAAGTGTTCCGAGTGTGGGCAGGAGTATGTAAAGGGTTACGACCTTCAACATCATCTTAGAGACGTTCATAATATTCGCGAGACGTGGATAGCGAAGCAAGGAGCGGAGGAGCCTCGTGGTCCGTTACAAGAGTTCCAATGCTCCGTCTGTTTCAAAGTCCTCGCTTCTCGCGGAAACTTTGAACGTCACGTCGACTTCCACAACTCTCTGCGCTGCAACTATTGCTTTGAGTACTTCAACACGCCGCGATTCTTAGACGGACATCTAGAATTCAGCTGTGAAAAACGCAAGCTGATCGGCTACACTGAGGTTCACCAGAAAAAGGTCAAATGCCACATCTGCTACAAAGCCTTCCATTTGCAAGTGAAGCTCGACTGCCACTTGAGAACCCAGCACGATATAAAGATATCGAAGGAGATGTCCAAGGGGAAACAGGAGCTTGTGTGCGACTACTGCTTTAGGTTGTTCGAAAATGAAGACGCGCTGATCGGACACAAAGTTTACCACCGCACCATAGGATACTATGGCTGCATCTATTGCAACAGAAAGTTCAACACGCTCACTCTGTACAGAAAGCACAAAAATCATCACTTCTCTCAGTTAAATGTGGACAATCCGACCAAGTGTGAACATTGCGACGAAACCTTCGTCGCTTTTAGAGAAATGATCTACCACATGAGAGACGTCCACAACGATGACAAGGAGTGGGTCATAATGCCCAAAGAAACAATTGAAGAGATGTGTAAGATATGCAATAAAGTATTCTTTAATTTACATCGTCATATGTCTTATCACGAACAAAATAGATGTAAGAAATGTGGCGAGTACTTCTTCTCGAGGATGGACTTTGACAACCATCTCTGTACAATAGAAAGTGACGATGAGACGCTGATGAACGATGACAGCGATTTGCGACCCAAATACGAAGAATGCAATTTCTGTTTCAAGCCTATCACCAGGACTAGTAGCAAATCTAAACATGACCAAATACACAAGAGCTCCGGGGCGATATCATGTCGGTTCTGTAGTCACAAATTCAAAACTATAGACGCTTTTAACATCCATGCTTTCTCGCACAGAAGTCGAAAGTACAACAAAAAGCCAATCGTATGCCAGAAATGTGGAGAAAAGTTTGTTAGATACGGTCCGTTCGTGAAGCATTTGAAGAATGTGCACAAATCAAAGAAGAAGATGCATTATCGAGCGCAGGTGAGGGCTGAACCCTGTGTCGTGTGCGGTGACAGTTTCCCCAACCTGCACAACCACTACCGCGCCCATCTTGCAAACCAATGTGCTCAATGCCGCAAGTACTTTACATCCTACCGATTATTCTCTCATCACCAATGCGACAAAGAGGATGCAGACCCGACTAAAGTGTTCTCCAGTGATGCTGACTTGCAGTTCCTAATCAACACCTACGTTCCTAAAGACGAAAACGATGACGAGAAATTCTACGGCATTGATGGTGATGACACTCCAGATTTACCCACAAGCAAATCATCAAACAGACTCCACGACGATGAAAGCCAAAACTCTAACGACAACTCCAACATGGTTGAACAGTCTCCTGTCATTTCTGATATACTGTCTCTTTACCAAATCAAAAAGGACGAGTACGAGAGTCAAGACAGTCAAAATGTTGACGATATAAGTCAAAACGGTGATGACAGTCAGGATGGTAGTATTCTAAAATCTTACCTTAACAAGAAGAATTTAACTAATCACAAGAAGGAAGTTGCAGAAGATGATGACGTTGTTCATCTGTCTGACGAAGATGTGGGAATGACAGACATGATACCTGTAGTCATCACTATTGATGACGATTAGTGTGATAATATAACTTGTACTCAACTAAATGTTAGGCACGTTGGAGGTATGTATTTATAAGCTAATTTATAGATTATGTTTCCTTTAGTGCTATATAGATTTTTAAATTTGAATTGTGTGGCACAGAAAAACAAAGGGGTCATAGTTAAAAAAGCTTTATTTTGATTGAAAATAGTAATGTAGGTAGACTTTTCTGAGGTAAGTAAAATTTTTAATTAAACCAAATTGTAATCATGTATTTAGGTTTACGAAATTATTTGGTTTAAGCATTGACAGGTTCTTTTAGAATTTCAATATTGTGTGTGTATTAATTGACATCTAACAATAACGTATTTGTCGAATTGTTACTTTTTGTATAGTTTAATGTTTTGTTACTGTTTTATTTTTTGTTTTGCAATTGAGAACTGCCAATGAAAGGTTTTTTTTAAATTGAAGTTACACATGCTTCTGTGCATATAATCATGTATGAATAGTGAACACAATGTTGGTGTTTATATTTGTCTCTACTAGTGTAATGGCTGTAATTCAAATCTTACAAAAACACACACCAATTAAATAACTTATGAATAATGGGGTTAACAATCATATACAGTGATAACTATGTTTTATACTTACACTTAGGTATATAAGTTAAGAGAGAATCAGTGCTTATTTTAAGTTAATGTTGTAGGTGTATTATGTGACAGTTCAAAGAGAGCCTAGAGTATTTTTTTACTTTTTTGGATTGTAAATAACGGAAGTGATTTATTTACCAGCTAGTTGGCTGCCATGAATGTTTCTTGTATTTGAATAATGTAGAATTGAATATAGACAATTTATTGTTAGAAAACACTGTCTTGTAAAATAGCATTTTCTGATAGTACCCACTTGTCTTGTATCGAATTAAGGCCGAAATATTTCTATTAAGTATTGGTTAAATAAAAAATGTTCGACGTGGGTAACTATTACTATGTAAACTATTAATATTTGTTTAGGTAGGTTTCTAAGTTAAGTATGAAGTCCCCGTTTTTATATTACTTCTAATATCTTTAGAAATTAAGGCTCTGAATTTGTATCATTAACTCGTTTTAGGTTGTGCTTGCATTGAGGTAGAGCTAAGCTGGGATGCATAAAAACTCTTCGCCTCAATGACTAGAAGCCTCGACAAGTGTTTGTGTCGAAAATTTTAATTTTACTGCATTTATTTGAATTGTACCTATACAGATTATTCCAAAATGTAAACATATTTAGTTCCATATACTTCGTTAGTATAAAGATCGAAAAACATTTACATTTTTGATAACTTAAGTCTAGGGTTTATAGGAAAGGCTTAAATATTAGAATCTCTGAAACAAACAAAACGTAGCTTACTTTATATTTGGAAGTAACATAAAAACGGATGTAATACAAATATGTAAATCGTTCTTGATTTGGTGATACTTATTCGGAATCTTATGTGTATGTTTTTATTTAATAATTCGATTTTATCGTAAATATGATAAATTTTAGAAACATTTCTAAGTCATGTCATGGTTGAATTGTGCATCAATAAACATTTTCCAAATCATTATTTTGCTTTTATATCTGACCCATAATATTTTTTTCCTACGAAAAATGGTTGAACTAATTTTTAAGATGCAAGACACGTGTCCCTACCGCGTTGTCCTACCGTTCCTGTTAGTCCTACTACCCGTCAAAAACCATGACTCGTGTCCCTACCGCGCGGTAGGTCTACCAGGTATGGTCTAAAAGTATGACTCGTAGCCCTGCCGTGTTACTTTTTTAAATTCGTATTGACAAAGTTTAGTAAGAATTTAATTGAACATGTAAAATTTTCATCTGTTCAAAGTAGAAGTCTAAAAACCGTAAGTTTTTTTATAGAATTTAATATTTTACCAATAAAATAATTTGGGTAAAAAGAATTTGTGAAATACTAGGCCGTCATACATGTAGAGGAGTTATTACAGGGATTGAGTTTGTTTTCGTTCCTTTTCAGAGATTTTTCTACAAATAATGTTACAACTAGATAGTACACTCCCATATTCGGATATCATAAAATTCAAAGAGCTAATTGCATCGCTGAGGGTTTACAAAAAAATAATTATTGAAAATCCGATACGACGCGACGGTTATATTTTGAATGCTTGTTTGGTACATTATGTTATGTTGGATTGTTCCAATAGTCGGTTTTTAATTGGCCAACAAAAAAATGCTATAAGTATTTTATTAAATTATTTTTTAATACTTATGTCTTTGAATCATTATGTAAAATACTTATAACAATAATTTAGATAGTTCATTTTTATCTAAAGAAACACCCAACATACCTATAATGCATGCTTAACAAAAATGGTTTGAACAACTGTACCCACGATACTACGAAACATCACCATAGTGGGCACTCAGGATAGTCAATGGACATAAAGTTTAAAGTATCAATGGTAAATGTGCCGGCTAAACTTAAATTTCAATTTTCAAGTACCAGGATATCATAGGATGAAAGAGAGGTGTATACCTCGTGTCCCTACTGTTTGACCCACCTGTTGCAGATTGAACAAATCTGACACATTAATTGTATCTACCCTACTTTTTTGTTTTTTTTTACCTACTTACCACTTATATTCGCTGATTAATTGAATTGTGTGAATTAAGGCTTTGTTTCAATTCATGCATACAAATAATTTACTTATAATTATTTCTGATATTTATGTCTAAGAGTACTTTAATATCGGTACTTTATTTCAGGTAAAACGCACTGGCAGCATATTATATTTCATGAGACACTTATTCAAACTTGACAACTTTAACATCCTAAAATATCAAAACATATTTCTCTCTCTCTAACGGGCTGTCTCTATTAGTTTAGTAGTTTTTTGATAAAAATAAGCTTATGCTTAGATATGATGACAAACATAGCAGGACAGTATTTTAGGCGTAGATTTTCTAATCAATATGATAACAGGTCATATTTATATACTAATTACGTAAATAA
The DNA here is from genome assembly GCA_916618145.1 of Emmelina monodactyla. NCBI lineage: Eukaryota > Metazoa > Arthropoda > Insecta > Lepidoptera > Pterophoridae > Emmelina > Emmelina monodactyla. Next base: position 2,558,754 of record OU745304.1, on the reverse strand, counting down.
AATATTTTCTTTTAATGAGTCAGGTCTTTACTTCACATTACCTTAGACGTGCCTTAGACAAACAGTTTTTACGATGGCTGTATGTAGTAATAGAAGCTGATATTGGAAGATTGCCTGTTTGCGCAGTGCCTTAAGACTTACCTACTTAACATCTTTAAAACTTATGATATACCTAATAAATGTTTCATCACATGAGTAACGTAATAAAAACTCTCAAAAAAGGACATTGAATGGTTATTATAGATTAACTCCTTCGTGAATCTGATAGCCTAGTAGTTTTTTGTCGAGAAAATATAAATAGGTACCACCACAAATTTAAGTTAGTCAAAATAATACTTGCTAAATATTAGAATAAAAGGCAAGTTTTTTTCTCCCTTAACATTCATTCACGGATTAAAATTAGAAAGGTTTAATTAGCTAAGAACACTCCAATAACAAATACGGTGGATCTGCCAGTCATAGGTTTATTTTATTTATTTGCGTGTCTAATAGCCAATAAGAGCGGTGGGACCACGAGTCATAGAAATGGCATCGCTAGACCTACTGGTAGGTCAAATAGTAGGGACACGAGACAAACACAATTTTTACGCACTGTCCGCCGGTTTCCGAATTGAAGTTAAGTTTTTTATGGTCGTTAATGGTGGCTCTTATGAGTAATATGGTAAAATTATTCTACTTTGGAGACAGAACTGTCAAAAAACTTATTAACTTCAAAATATGAGCTGTCGTTTAAATAACTTGGTTTTAATATTTTTATAATTAAGTAGTGGGAACTCGCAACTTCGTCCGCGACCGAAGTGATTTTTCCGTGGGAATTAGACTTTTTTCCCCGGTAAAAAGTAGCCTTTTTTATTCCAGGCTGTTGAACTATGTATATTCCAAAATTCATTAAAATCGGTTCACCAATTAGTAAGGAACTAAGGATTTTACAAATAAAAATTATGAAAAAAATCCTACTGTTACACATTTTGTTGCCACATCTTGCCGAGAAATAGAAAAGCAATCAAATTTAACATAGATAAAAGTAAAATATTTTCATTTGTGTTTTTTCTATCCCAATGTAGCGTAAACCATAAGAACTTTTTTTCAATAAGCTCGTATGTTGTTTTGGGAGGTTAATAATCTTTGAACAAAATTTCACCCCAATCCAACCTGCCGTTACAAATGTCTTCCGTGTTATCCATGACCTAAAGTTAGTATCACAAAGCGCTGGTGAATTCGGAATATTTTCCTTACCCATGGTCCAAAGTTCCAAAATGGTCACTTTTGAATTATTATTTCTTAGTTTAATTCACCATCGCTTCGTGACCCTTACTTTAGGTCTTAGATTACACAAATAAATGTATAATAGGGCTTATAAATTCAATACTGTGAATTATATTTATTTATTTAGTCAACAGTTACAGATGTTAAACATTTTTTGTTAGTCAAACCGCGATCTTACTTTTGTCGCTTTATAACAATAGAAAAAACAAATTTCCGTATTATAAAAATAGCTTTGCGCTTTTCTGCTTTATACACAATTAAATACCTACATTATAATTGCATATCTTAGAGTTATTGACTTATATTGATGTAAATAATATACAAGACAAGCTATTTTTAATTTTAATAAGTCCATAGTGTTGAAGGCTTTACCTCAACTAATACTACCTATTAGTCTAAGTTCCGAATTAGAAACGACTTTCATCCTTCCGTTATGGATATAAAGTTATTTTATTTAAGAATGATTGTCGACTCGCATAATTTTTAGGTTCCATAGCTTCGCTTAGTATTCAATTTTATTTTTTGAATATCACACTTGTTCCTAAATTATTAATGAACAATTTTAAAACAAAAAATAGTGATGTTATAACCTAAATATACAGCGTAAAAGAACAAATCAAATGAAACAATTTGCTAAACTCATCAGTGCAATTTTAACGAAAAGATATTCTTACAACTTAAATTCACCACAGTCTGAACCCCGATTCTGTTGACTATTTATAGCTATTTGTCGGCGATTTAATGTCACAAAGACGAAAACATTTTTATTTTATAGACTCGCCATGCATACGCCACTTGGGCTTGTAAACATTTTTAAAAAACAGTCATTTTTAAACATATATTTTTAATAATATATTTTTATCCACTAAGCAGATGGGTGTAAGTCGATTCTAATTCGAATCTTTTACTATACATTATACAATTACAATGTTACAAGTAACTAGTTAAAGTATTGTAAATTATTTTATTATTTACATCAACATGCACTCATCACACCCAAAAACCTTTTAAAAACAAAGTAAAACTAAGATACAATAACAGACTTAAAGAAAAGCGACTAAACATTGTAAGATTTTAAACATATACCATAAAATTTATATCAATTCTTACTATTAAAATTAACTTATGACAAAAGTTAAATCACATTGTATTCTTATTAACGTAAGTGTGTAATATAACTGAGCTAAATGTTTATTTAGTTTTTTAAAAGTCAAATATAAAATTAAATATATAATAACACAGACGATTATAATGCAATAAAATTATATACACTTATTATTACTTTATTACAGTGTTTCATTAATTTTTTGAAGAATCTGGTTGATTGCCAGAAGGAAGGTTTTTTGATAAATGAAATGCCTTCGTTCTTCACCATCAAACCAAAAATACAAGATGAAACTAATTTCTTGTTCACGTATAAAGACTAGCTTTAACTAAAGACAACACTAATCGCATGGTACATCTATTGTTATTTGTATGAAGATGGTAAATGGTGATGGTAATAACTTGTCATCAACGAAATCCTTAATTCTTGATAAATAAAAACAATTTTCATAAATATTGGCATCTTCAAAACCATTTTTTTTGTCCAAAAATCGAGTACGTACTTTCATATCAATGATTAAGTTGATGATTTCTATTTGCACATTGTTATTAAAATCAAAAAGTCTTATTTTGTTTTAACATATTGTGTTAACTACATAACAACACATATGTGTATCGTCAATCTGACTTTTTAGGGAAGTTTTCTAATCGGTTATTACTCTTGTTGTTTATGCATAATGAATTTTGTATTACAAATTAGATTTTTTTATGAAAACTATGTACAAAAATAATTCCATTTATTGCGATATAAACATTAATTACAGAGGGATCTTTGAGCGACGGTGCATATATTATTTAGTGCGAAGTTATCCTTATTACAAAGTTGTAGTGTTATATTTTTCACAGTGTATTGTTATTGTAAGTGCTTTAACCTATGGCCCTCGATCACTAATTATCTTTTATAGGGGACGGGTTAAAATGTCTCTATTTAACTATTTCTGAGCTGGGATTCTATAAACCTATTCCAAAAAATTAGGGAAGTAGTGATTTTGGTTAAGTTAAAAGCCATATTCATATTTCGATTACTTTTAGTTACATGGTATTTGAAAGTGATTTAAAGACATGTTGTCTTCTTTGGACGCTTCTTAGTATTCGCTATTTGAAAGCAAGCAACGTGAGCTGTCTGCGTGACGTCATATTTTAAAACGGCGGCGTAACTAGCAGCAAAGAGTATCTCATAACAAAAACGTATTGATGTCCTCTCCATTGTCCATGATTTTAGCTTGTCTCATTATCTTTTCATTACAAATAAAACAGTTTCGAATAAAACTTTACAACACCGATCACATAACTATGTATAGATATGTTAAAAATAGATTAAAGTGTATTTTAAAGTATGAAATGAGCCGTATTGGTCGTTTGGTAGAGAATGTCCAGCATACTCCATTGTAAGAAGCAGATATAATCTCTTTCTTTATGTTGAAATGTTTGTGGTGGTGATTTCTGAAACAAATGACAACATATTGATGAAACTTCAGGGACTCAATTGGATATAACTATCGATACAGATAAATTTTAAAAGGAAATATTACGAGTGTATTTATTACCGGCTTTCAAGACTTATTCGTTAGAATTAGGTTAAATTTCCTTCTGAAAAACAGTTGTTTATAAACATAATATTCTGTTTTTGCGTTATATAGTCCTATTTTCTTATCATTAGGTCTATCAAAGACTGCGAAGGTTGACGTAAGTTTTTAGTTTATAGCGCGCGTTTTCCTGGCCAGAATGCGTTAAGGCATTTTCAAACTAGACTAAAGTCTATTTTTACTCGCAACACTTATCATAAAACATTTCATTATCCACTTGCAATACCTACCATCCTACTAATATTATAAATGTGAAAGTTTGCGAGTATGTGAGGATGTATGTTACTCTTTCACGCAAAAACTTTTAGACGGATTTGGATGAAACTTTGCAGTAATATAGGTTACACATCAGAATAACACATAGGGTACTTTTTACCGCGGGAAAACTTCTCATTCCGAGAAACCGACTTCCACGCGAATCGAGTCGCGGGCGGCCACTACATCACATTTATTTACACTATAGTCCGTTCGCGTTAAGAAAATAGTGACACCTACAGGAAAGGGTGTATTCACATTGGAGTTAAAGTACAAAAGAAAAATAACAATTTTATAAACAGTATTTTCGGACATGCCGCATGCACTTGCTGTTTCTATGACTATGCTCTCCATAGTTGCATTTAAATCACACAATTTAAAGTACTTATAAACATTGTAAATTATGTGTCTCTCTCCACTATGGATTATTGATCCACTTTTATTCTTTGGAATTGGTGAAGTATTCATTTTTTCAAAATTTATCGTTGAATAAGTCACGCAAAATCCACAACCGTTTTCTTCGAAGGTCAGACTTCAACTGGTCACTGTGAACTCGACTTTTTAATTTCTAGCATTTTAATTGGCTGGGGGGCGTGGCCAGGCCGGCTGACAACGATCACTCACTATTTTTTTAACGCGAATGGACTATAGTCCTCTACGTACCGTACTACAGTTCGTCCCACTCGCCGTCGCTAGTAGTCTGGTCGCTGAGCTCCGAGTCGGAGGAGTGTATGGCCCTCAGTCGCTCGTGGAGGGCTCTCGTAACACCTACCTACAAACCTACCTACCTACCTACCTACCTACCTACCTACCGTACTACAGTTCGTCCCACTCGCCGTCGCTGGTGGTCTGGTCGCTGAGCTCCGAGTCTGAAGAGTGTATGGCCCTCAGTCGCTCGTGGAGGGCTCTCGTAACACCTACCTACAAACCTACCTACCTACCTACCTACCTACCGTACTACAGTTCGTCCCACTCGCCGTCGCTGGTGGTCTGGTCGCTGAGCTCCGAGTCGGAGGAGTGTATGGCTCTCAGTCGCTCGTGGAGGGCTCTCGTAGCACCTACCTACCTACCTACCTACCTACCTACCTACCTACCTACCGTACTACAGTTCGTCCCACTCGCCGTCGCTGGTGGTCTGGTCGCTGAGCTCCGAGTCTGAAGAGTGTATGGCCCTCAATCGCTCGTGGAGGGCTCTCGTAACACCTACCTACAAACCTACCTACCTACCTACCGTACTACAGTTCGTCCCACTCGCCGTCGCTGGTGGTCTGGTCGCTGAGCTCCGAGTCTGAAGAGTGTATGGCCCTCAATCGCTCGTGGAGGGCTCTCGTAACACCTACCTACAAACCTACCTCCCTACCTACCTACCTACCGTACTACAGTTCGTCCCACTCGCCGTCGCTGGTGGTCTGGTCGCTGAGCTCCGAGTCGGAGGAGTGTATGGCTCTCAGTCGCTCGTGGAGGGCTCTCGTAGCACCTACCTACCTACCTACCTACCTACCTACCGTACTACAGTTCGTCCCACTCGCCGTCGCTGGTGGTCTGGTCGCTGAGCTCCGAGTCTGAAGAGTGTATGGCCCTCAATCGCTCGTGGAGGGCTCTCGTAACACCTACCTACAAACCTACCTACCTACCTACCGTACTACAGTTCGTCCCACTCGCCGTCGCTGGTGGTCTGGTCGCTGAGCTCCGAGTCTGAAGAGTGTATGGCCCTCAATCGCTCGTGGAGGGCTCTCGTAACACCTACCTACATACCTACCTACCTACCTACCGTACTACAGTTCGTCCCACTCGCCGTCGCTGGTGGTCTGGTCGCTGAGCTCCGAGTCTGAAGAGTGTATGGCCCTCAATCGCTCGTGGAGGGCTCTCGTAACACCTACCTACAAACCTACCTACCTACCTACCGTACTACAGTTCGTCCCACTCGCCGTCGCTGGTGGTCTGGTCGCTGAGCTCCGAGTCTGAAGAGTGTATGGCCCTCAATCGCTCGTGGAGGGCTCTCGTAACACCTACCTACAAACCTACCTACCTACCTACCGTACTACAGTTCGTCCCACTCGCCGTCGCTGGTGGTCTGGTCGCTGAGCTCCGAGTCTGAAGAGTGTATGGCCCTCAATCGCTCGTGGAGGGCTCTCGTAACACCTACCTACAAACCTACCTACCTACCTACCGTACTACAGTTCGTCCCACTCGCCGTCGCTAGTAGTCTGGTCGCTGAGCTCCGAGTCGGAGGAGTGTATGGCCCTCAATCGCTCGTGGAGGGCTCTCGTAACACCTACCTACAAACCTACCTACCTACCTACCGTACTACAGTTCGTCCCACTCGCCGTCGCTGGTGGTCTGGTCGCTGAGCTCCGAGTCTGAAGAGTGTATGGCCCTCAATCGCTCGTGGAGGGCTCTCGTAACACCTACCTACAAACCTACCTACCTACCTACCGTACTACAGTTCGTCCCACTCGCCGTCGCTAGTAGTCTGGTCGCTGAGCTCCGAGTCGGAGGAGTGTATGGCCCGCAGTCGCTCGTGTAGCGCTCGGCGGAGGGCGCCCGCGAGTCCGTCGCCGGCGGGCAGCGCGTCGCACGCGGCGCTTTCTGAACGAGACACCTACGAGAAAGAAGGAAATAGGTATAAAGGTTTTTTTTGTTCATTTATTTATTCACAAATTCATGTATCAATGTGCCGGCTGATACCCGAAGTGCGGCTACACCTAGTTTTAGCCGGTTAGAACATCAATAGGTTAAGTTAGTTAGGTTACTTTTTTGATACCATCCAGAAAAAGGAGTCCCGCTTAGCGGGACTCCGTCGACTCATGATTGAAGCCAGTTTTTATATAAATAGGTATAAATTTTTTTTTACAGTTTATCATATTAAAAACACTTCTAACCGGCTAACACTAGGTGTAGCCGCACTTCGGGTATTTGCCGTAATATCTACACAAAACTAAACACATAAAAGACGAAAATACAGAGGTTCTGCTTATTCCAAAAACGAAATCTCTTCCAGCAGACCTGTAGTTGAAGATGTGGTATACAAATTTTGCGCGTCTACATACAGTTTATACATATCTACTAATATAAACTACATGCAAATAGTTACATATTATTACTTAAATACATATTTAAACATATTTACAACTATCTTTTAATTTTATTTTGTTGTGACCTGCCTGTAGAGGAGAAAAGAATGGTAAAGCTGTGAGGGAAAAAAAGGTTGTTTGAAAACTATTGTTAACGTATAAATGAATCTAGATGGCGCGTTCTAAATTTGAAATCGCACGTTTGCGTGATTGTATTTCATTATCATTACATAGTATAAATCCAAGTCGCCAATTGTGTCTGTTTGTATGTTTGTCCGCTAACTCCTTATAAACCACTGAACGGATTTTAATGCAGTTTGCGGCATCTTTTAGGATATTTTCTCATTCAAATTTGTAAATAAAGAACAACTAGAAAAAAATGTTTTAAGTTCAATCAAAAGAAATGTTTCGGGAACAAGTTGGCCAAAATTACACTATTGCGAAGCGTGGGCGGGTCGCTAGTGGATTATAAAAAAACTATAACTTGAACTATTTTGTAAAAACGAGGATTCGCACAAGTGCATTTCCTTTAAATATGGCCCAAACAGACCCATCAAATAGTTTTCCTATTAACAGACAATACGTTCTGTTGCTTTCACCTACAAAACTTTTCTAGAATTTAAAGTAGCAATACTCTACCCACAACATATATTTGCAGTTTACTCTAAAACATAAAAAGCAGGTTAATATCGAAATGTCTTTTTAAAATATATTTTAAGAAACATATTAGCTATCCCACTCTGTCATCCGTAGCTCAACGCCAAGTAAGCGAGACAACTATATGAACAAAGTATGTAAACTAGGGATGTTACGGATATGGAATTTCGGTTTCGGATACGGATATTAAATTATTTCGGATCATCCGGTAGTTTCGGATAGTTTCGGTTACGGATATTAGATTGTCGTAATGTGTTTCATTTGGATTTTTAAATTCCGCCACTATCCGAAATTATCCGAAACATTTATTCCGGTTTCGGTTACGGATACGGATATTATTTTATTTCGGATATCCGGTAGGTTCGGTTACGGATATGGATATCCTTAACATCCCTAATGTAAACTCACGGCTTTCAGTTCGACGCCCTGTCGTATCTCGCTGAGGAGATTGCTCCGGCTGTCGTCCACGACCGGCTTCTGACCCACTTCCACGTGCTGGCAAACAAACAAACAACATTTCATGTTTTATTAGTTTATCATCATTATCATTACATAGTATAAATCCAAGTCGCTGTTTGTGTCTGTTTGTATGTTTGTCCGCTATCTCCTCCTAAACTACACAACAAATTTTAATGCGGTTTAAGCTAGCTTTTAGGGAATATATTCATTTAAATTTGTAAATAAAATTCAATGTTTTGTGTGAAAGTCGGCCAAAATTACTCCATTGCGAAGCGTGGGCGGGTCGCTAGTTTTTTATAAGTAGGTTATTTTGATGATTGTACCTATTAGGATATAGAGTGTAAAAAAGAACTGCTTCTAAAAACGAAAACCAAGAGAAAATAGCTAACGGAAAAAGTGCTTAGTCTTTTGTATTATTTGTAGTATTTGTTAATACTTGGAAATACTGACTGAGAGCAAAGATGAAATCGATGCTGTGGCAAACTTATCTAGAAGTAACCTCTACATATAAACTCTCTATACAGGGTGAATGGTAATGCGATTCATTACTTCTAAGGGGTTAAAGTAGAGCTTATTTGCAGTCAATTAAGTCATATCATACCATGTCCGAAAATTGATAATTTCTGAGTTATGAAACATTTAAGTTTTATTATAAAAAACCCTTTTTCGAAATTCAAATTAATGTTTTTAGTGAAAAAATTTATAATTTATAATAGCTTGATAAATAAAATGATATTATACATTAAAATTTATCGTCCTTATTTTATTAAACTTCAATTCAAAACCAAATAATGTTGTTTCCTATTTTATTCACCATCGAACTCAAAACTCACCCGTAGATTCTTGTTCCCGCTGCGTATGCTCTCCATGAGCTTGGCGCGGGGGTCGGCAGTCGGGCCGGGGGCGGGGGCGGGTGGCGGCGCGGGCGGCGGCGGGGGCGCCAGGCACGGCGGGGGCGGCGGCGGCGGGGGCGGCGCGCCGGGGGGCGGGGGCGGCGGTACGCCGGGCGGGGCTGAACTAGGCGCTGAGAACGATGACGTTATAGTGGAATTATGAGTAAAAGGGTTTCGAGTCTGATTTAAAATTCACATATCTTAAGTTTTGAACTTTAAAAAATGCAATAGTTATAGATCGACACAAAAGAGTTGAAATTAAATGAGGGAGCCACTTTCTTCGTTTAGTGTTAGATTTGACGTTTAATGGTTAAGTATGGCAACAATTTAGTATAGAAGAATTTTAGTTCCGTAATAATAATTAATTTCTACTCTTTTGTGTCTATCTGTATGTTACATATTTTCGTAACATATGATTTTTTAGACAAACATAAAATAGTGGAGTTGTTTTGTCGCGTATGATAACTACTTTTATTAAGGATGTCTTTCACAATTTTCTTATTTTTTTTGAATTCTCTACAATAAAACCTCGTATACTTACGTAGCGGGCGCGGCGGGGGCGGCTGTCGAGGGGCGGGGGGCGCCGCAGGAGGGGGCGGAACCGCGCGCGCTGGTGGCGGCGGCGGTGCGCGACTTGCTAAAATATAAGCATTACTTCGTAAGATTTACGATGCTTTGCAACGTAGCTTATAAATATTTTGCACACTTTGGTTGGAAACTATACTTACCAGTAAATAGAATTGTACGTTGATTCTAAAACTTTACACAATTAAAACATTACAAATAAACTTATTTGCAATTTCAACAGTTTACTACATACCAATCAAACTTACTTTTATAAATCAAAATATTAATTTTATCGAAATAGTAATAGTATGAATGTATGTATGTGTGTATATGTGTACTCACGCGGCGCGGGGGGGTGCGCGGGGGGCGCGGCGGGGGAGCGCGCGGGCACGGGGGGCGCGGCGCCGCGGTTGCTGCCTGATACATATATATCTATCTATACATGGTTTTTATACACGTGCGATTAGCAGAGCAAGTATAGAATTCGCGTCAACTAATTTATCGATCGAGATTTTCGTTACATAAAAACGACTGTAAGAATACCGGCCTGCGTTTGACAATTATTAGCTAATTGAATAGTACTGACCTTGTTTAAAACATCGCTAAAGATGGCTAAATTCGATAAAATTCTCGATAAGGTTAGAAATAAAACAAGTTACCGACTCGAATGTTTTACTGATATTAATTAACAAATTTGACGTTTACAAAAACTATAGTTGCACTGCAGAGTTGACATATCTACCATTTCGTAAGACCTACCTATTTTTCTCCTTGTCTAAATGTTTATCGTCATGGTTTGTAAATCTCTTAACATTTGTTCGTTTCTTTTTGTCAGTGTATGTTTTATCTGTTGAATTTGTATTGTGTAGATGAGGTGGACGATTCACGCGACAGTGTATAACGATTTGAAGTGCTGGTGATATGATTCCAGCTGCCAGTCTCGGGGGCAACTGGGAATTAAATTCCCAATCGCCACTAGGAGGCAATACAAGTGGGGGGCGCCTGGGAATATTCTGAGGTGTTGGACGTCTTCACAAATAATATAATAAGATACTATTTTTTGTCAAGACCATGTTGTTTCTTTGTTTTCTCACGTTATTTCGATGACTTACACCAAAGGCGCTGAGATTGCAATATTTTTGTTTGTTTTTTTAAGTAAAACTTTCTAAGTAACTTTAATTAAAACTTTAATAAGTTTTTTCTTATTAATTTCAAAAGTTTTTTCTTGCATCATGGGAATAAAGTTTGGCTTTCTGTATTTAATATTCAATAATGGTAGGGCCTCTCAATGTACCAAATTTTAAATATAACCAAACTAATCGGCAAAATATATCATGAATCAATTTTAAGGCAGTTTTCATTTTTATACTAGTTCCCAAACAAATATGAAGTTATCAATATCATTGGAGGTCATTATGATTTAAATAATAAATGTGTTGGATTTCATATATTCAAATGTAAAAAACACTGTAATCCTTATCAAAATATCTTTATTACAAAAAAAAATCTCAAAATAAAGAAAACTATAAGTATACAATCCTTGTACAGGTACACATTGGCTTTTCATTTTCAAACTGGAATCCGTAATCGAAACCTTTAGAGAATTGTATTGGGTCCTTTAACGATGTAGGTCTGGAACTTTCTGCATCAAAGAAATAGTTGCAATACGTTATTAGTTTACTCATCATGAGTATCCCATTTAAATAGATCTGTTAAATGAATTATCGTTTACCCAATGAGCATGCGCGATTTTTGATTACCCTTATGGCGTCATTCCGAAATCCAACGCTTCCCGCCAAATGTGCTTCGTGACACAAAACTTCTTCTGTTTTCCTTTTATTGTTTTCCCTTATTTATGAAATAGGTTCCGAAGTTCGCGATAGTTGTAGATGTCTTCTTAAACTTTCAAAGCTTCGTATGGTTATGTTAGATCGAATACCAGCACTTACGTAATAATGGTGAAAAGAAAATCATGCACCCGTTTTACACCGATCATTTCAATATTCAATATTGTTTTATTTTTCACTTTATAATGACCCCCATGCAATCTTAATAACTATGGCCCCGATTCTGAAAACACTCTCTAAAGCAAGAGACATTTTGGTTTCTAGTTGTCTCATTCTTTTAACTAATATTGTGTAATTTTTTTTGGCTTAATAAAGCCGCATTTATATTTTAATTTAATTATAAATGTGTATTTTAAAAACATTCCATTTTTACAGGTTTTTCATAAAAAAAAATTGAAATATTGTTATTAAATATTTTTATTATAACAAAAGATTGCAAGCATATTTAAAAGTGTCCCAAAAGGTGACCTTAATTTTTTAAGCTCCATAAGATACTTTTAATATGTCAACATTTCCAAATAGTATGTATAAAAAGTAACTTTCTGTTAATCTTACACAAACGTTTTAGAATAACCTTCAAAATATTAATTTAAATTTAAGTAAGCAGTTACTTGTACCTTATTATTCAATAGTTAGTTTTTGTCATTTTATTATTAAGAATGTGTCATTACTAGAAATTTAAAAACAACTACACATAGTAGTTAACCTTTTAAATAATTTCATGTTTCTTTGTAGTTCTTAAACATGCTAAAAACAATGATTATGTAAAGATGTAATTTGCAACCCCAACGTTGAATGTTTTTTGTCTTCTCCATCTTTTTATATCTCATTCAAATGCGTTCAACATTCACATGCCATACCGACTCATTCAAAATGGTCCCGATTTTTATATTTTTAAACCCATTCTTTCCCTTTTATAACCCTTTTATTCCCTTACCTGGAATAGGTAATCCTTGATCATGTAGTTCTTCTTTCACCGCGTCCAATCCGCCGTGTGAATGAATGAAGTCGTATATAAATTGTCTAGTGGCCTGATCCCGCAGTTGCGATTCAGAAATGCCCGCTTTCATGAAGAATGAACGCATCTCCTCTTCGGGCAGATTGTCCATGTCCACGTCGAAACCTGAGGGTTAAATCATTCGTTCTTTAGTTCATTCATCGATGCTTTTACACAAAAAAATTAGATACAGTTTCGTGTAGAGATTTAGCAACATCAGTTGTGGTCTCTAACTCAAATACAATAACTTCGTTGTAACTAATGAATTGAAACTACTATTAAAACAATGAAATCAAGAATCACTTAGTCCTGTAATTTGTCAATTAATTCCCTAACTGAATCATATTTTCAGCATAGGTTAAATAACTATGATAAGTTACGTAGCATAATAAAAAACAGATAAAAAATAGTTTACCCTTGTTGACATCCCAGCCGACATGTGAAATATGTTTGAAGTCATGCGGCATGCCGATATCCGCTTTGGTCAGTTTGCGCGCTTTCGGCTTCTTGTTCTCTCGTGAACTCTTCAACGTATAGTTATTGGTGTTTGCTACAATTACATACATATATTACACTCTTGAAACTATAATCTAGTAGTTAACGGGTTACAGGCATTCTCAATCAAGCTGTTACGGCCATGAAATGGCCACAACAAAGATAGCAAAAAAATTGTTTATTGGCTATGTGCAGCAGTGGCGCAGTGCAACTTTTGACTTTAAAATATAAAAATGACAAATATGACATTGGAGCAACTGGCAAGATTTTCCTAACAACTTAATAACGCGCAATTTACACATAGCCAATACTTTGACAAGGGGCATGCACCCAGTATTATTCGGTTCTGTTAAACCCAGTTCTAAAGAACACCAGGTAAGAATGAATAGAACCAGTGGTAAACCCAATCCCCCCGGTTAAAAAAAACACATGGTATTCTGTTTATTTCACGCATTATTAATAATGCACGTTATTGCGTACAGGCAACCAATTTTATTCCCATTAATTTATCATTACAATTTGTTATGAGGTAAATGTACAAGTAAAACAAGCGTAAGCAGGTATATTGCGGCAAGAATTCCCTGGACTTTTACAATGGAGTTATGGCACTTCAGCAGTTATCACATCATTGATGATTGGCCGAGCGTATCTCATTTGAGTTGGACTCAACCATTGTCTGAAGATGAGTTTCCTATTGCAATTGGAATGTCATTTTCCTGCGATTTGGTATCACAATACAAACTTGGTGAGGTCTTCCAAGACAGAAGCTCCAATCAATCATCCAATTTTTTTTCTCAACATTCTTTAATCTTGTTCTCCCGACGCATTTCAGATTAATATAGAAAACTGCAGTATGTTCCTTGTCTCAACGCGAAAAAGCTTTACAAAAGTAATGCCATTTCGGTAGGTTCTAGATCTTCTGTTTAATCTGCAGTTAAAACTAAGACCCAAGTAAGGAATTCTTTCTGATCCATAACAACTTGTAAAAACATTTTTGAATGGAAAACAGTAAAAACACTTTTTTAATGTTTTATTAATTTCTTGAAGCTCAATATCACCATGAGAATGAATACTAAATACTTACTTAATGTTAGCTTTCGTAGCTGAGCTGAACAAAACTCCAGTAATATATAAAAAATAGGTTTTTAACGTTTTTTATTCATATTTTAAACTTTTTTGTTGGGCTTTTTAAGATAATTGTATTATCTGGTACTGGGAGAATTGGTTCCACTGGTTTTTACTGCATCCCAGAACCGAACGAATAAGTGTTATGAAAACCGGTTTTGCATGCCCTAACATAGGTAAACAAAAAATATGCCTATAAAGGGCATTTCGCAATTTCTTATACATAAAGTAGGAAGTTCTATTTTATTGCATACTGTATGTTATAATTATTATACACGTGATTATTCAGTAGCTTTCGACCTGAAAGGTACGGTATTATATCCACCTGCAGTAGTAGGTATAAAGCATTTAACAAAAAATATTTTTGTAAATTTCAGACAAAATCAATACTTAACAAAACAAACTTTTTAAACATACCTATATACATGTACGTTTAAAAAAAAGTTTTTTTTCCACTGTTCAGGTCATACACGGTCAGGTCGAAAGCTCGGACACAATCATCATGTCTAATACTGCTACTCTTCCGTCAGTGTCATGTATACTCACATGTAGGTATCTTGTTGGTGGTGGGCAGCGGCGGCGGCGGCGCGGCGGCCCCGTTGACGCGCGGCGACGGCGGCGCGGGCGCGGCCACAGCGCGCGGCGCCACCATCGACCGCTGCCGGCGCTCTGGGACAACACATTACGCCATACACCAACAAAATCAGTGAAGTAAGTACCTTATAAGTAATCTTCAGCAAATTGTAAGTTAGAGCCTCAATTTATGATATGTTTTTTCGGTAATCAAACAGTTAAGAGTGACATACTGTTAAGATATATCACGTCAGTGAATGTAGGGTAGTTGGTGATGTTTAACAAATAGACATGGATACAAGTTCGGAAACTATGTCATGTCTATTGGTGGAGAGAGTGAGGCGCCACCATCGACCGCTGCCGGCGCTCTGACGGTATACCACGGCAGTGAATGTAGGGTGGTTGGTGGTGTTGGACAAATGGATACAAGTTCGGAAACTACGTCATGTCTATTAGTGGAGAGAGTGAGGCGCCACCATCGACCGCTGCCGGCGCTCTGACGGTATACCACGGCAGTGAATGTAGGGTGGTTGGTGGTGTTGGACAAATGGATACAAGTTCGGAAACTACGTCATGTCTATTAGTGGAGAGAGTGAGGCGCCACCATCGACCGCTGCCGGCGCTCTGACGGTATACCACGGCAGTGAATGTAGGGTGGTTGGTGGTGTTGGACAAATGGATACAAGTTCGGAAACTACGTCATGTCTATTAGTGGAGAGAGTGAGGCGCCACCATCGACCGCTGCCGGCGCTCTGACGGTATACCACGGCAGTGAATGTAGGGTGGTTGGTGGTGTTGGACAAATGGATACAAGTTCGGAAACTACGTCATGTCTATTAGTGGAGAGAGTGAGGCGCCACCATCGACCGCTGCCGGCGCTCTGACGGTATACCACGGCAGTGAATGTAGGGTGGTTGGTGGTGTTGGACAAATGGATACAAGTTCGGAAACTACGTCATGTCTATTAGTGGAGAGAGTGAGGCGCCACCATCGACCGCTGCCGGCGCTCTGACGGTATACCACGGCAGTGAATGTAGGGTGGTTGGTGGTGTTGGACAAATGGATACAAGTTCGGAAACTACGTCATGTCTATTAGTGGAGAGAGTGAGGCGCCACCATCGACCGCTGCCGGCGCTCTGACGGTATACCACGGCAGTGAATGTAGGGTGGTTGGTGGTGTTGGACAAATGGATACAAGTTCGGAAACTACGTCATGTCTATTAGTGGAGAGAGTGAGGCGCCACCATCGACCGCTGCCGGCGCTCTGACGGTATACCACGGCAGTGAATGTAGGGTGGTTGGTGGTGTTGGACAAATGGATACAAGTTCGGAAACTACGTCATGTCTATTAGTGGAGAGAGTGAGGCGCCACCATCGACCGCTGCCGGCGCTCTGACGGTATACCACGGCAGTGAATGTAGGGTGGTTGGTGGAGTTGAAACTACTTCACGCTCTGACACAACACATTACGTTAAAATACCAATAAAATTTGTGAAGTAGGTTCCTTGTAAGTAATCTTGAGCAAATTGCATACAATCTATGAAACTATGCTATATCAATGTCAGTTAAGTTAGAGCCTCAATTTAACACATGTTTTTTCGGTAATAAAACAGTTAAGAGTGACATACTGTTGAGATGTTTTAGACACAATTCTGAAAAAATAACGCTTTTTCTGGAATTATATTTAAGTAACTAAATTTTTACAAGTTAGATATGAAAAAAAAACATATGTAGGTAGTGAATAAATACTATGGACTGATTTGTAAATTAAATTATACGAGCACCTACCTCTATCTATGAGTAATCTATTTTGGATCGATAAGAAAATATGTACAAAGTACCTTTAGATGACTCATTACAAAGAATCAATCGACAATTTAAACCATCAATTAATTTTAAGACATATTTTATAGGTTCTAATGCTCGTTAAACGTTCTTGTCCTCTTCAATCGCGAAACTATTCGAATATCATACATTTAAAATTAGTCAGTCCATGATTTACATTGACAGTCATTTATATCGGACCTTAAATTCATTTAAAAAAAAAAAATTGAAAATCGTACGTATGATATCATCAATTAAGTCATAATAGATAACTACTCACCTATTATGTTAAAAAAGTTAGATCTTTAACAAGCCCACACATGTGTTAGTACACATTTATTTATCACTCTACATTTTATAATTTTCTTTGCACGAAATACTCTACAAACTGTAGTCACTACACTAAACAAAGTGTAACTAAACTAAAGGGATTTACTTTTTTGACGGTGTGCTAATGTTTTCAGGTAAATTAGCAAATAGATTTATCTCATCATCGCTCAGTTATGTCGTCTACTGATAATTACGAAGGTCGTGGTTCTAGGATGGTGGTCCGTTTTCTATTACTTTCTTTTATCTTAAGTTTTAAAAATCTTAGGGTGTTTGTGCATTATTGATAAAAAAAAAAATGATTTTAATACGAATTTCATAAATAATAGCAGTTTATTTCATTGTTGTCAGTTAGTATGTTTAATTTTAATTTCACGTATAAAATTTTGTCTGTCAGTTATGATGATTATGTAGTAATAGACCATAATATTTATTTCCAATTCCATAATATAATTTCCAATGAATACTCAAGTATAAGTACCCAACTTTAATTCCCAATTCGCAAACCGGTTAGTTTAATATTCCACACAAGTCAATACATCTAACTACAAATCTGGGGTGAAAATCCGCTGCATAAACAAATGACGCGCTATTACGACCTCTCCGTCAACTTTCAATAGATTTGTTTGTAAACAGATCGCGAACGATGTAACACCACCGTTGTACAGAAAATGTGCGAGACCAACTTGTGCATACAGAGTTTCTTACTATTGGTAACAGAAGCTAGTTTTAGAATAATCAAGCTATTAGAACCACATATAGGTGTTATGAAATTTTTTTAAACCACTAAAATGTAATAAACCATTTCTTGCTGGGTATTTTCTTTGAAAAATAAGCAGTTGAATGTTGGAAAACTAAGTTAACACAGTTTGAATTAATACCCAATGTATATTAATACCATAACCATCTAATAAATTGCAAAGATCTACTTTTCTGTGTCCAATCAATAACCCACCAGACAGTTGCGTGACAACAATGAATACAGAAATAGACATATATACAGTAAAATATTACTTTATTGCCGTCGTGTCGATTCCCAGAAATTAGCCGCGGTCACTCAAGTATCGATCTAACCTCGATTGAACTAAGAAAAAGGCTTTGGTAAGGTTAATTGTGCCAAAGGCTGATTGGTGGCGAATAGCGAGGTCTTAGCTTAGGTCAAGTAAGGAGGTATTACATGAATGAATATGTATGTGCTAGGAAAAAAAATGAGGTAAGGAAACAACAATAGATTTGCCGCGGCGTTACGCATTCGCGGTAAACTGCTAGTTCGAAAAGGAATTACAAATCCAACAGTAACAAACGTCACAAGGACCCTTTAATCTATGACTGGCATGTGTAAATCCAGCTATTTTTCCTATTTAATGAAGTACGTAAAAACTAACGTGTATTCTTCGTTTATCTAATTAAAAGTGACGTAAACGACGTCGGTCAGCTACTTGAGGAAATCCTATCATTATTTATACAGACTTATAAATCTTTACTTACTCGTAGATGGTAGGTACTAAACTACTACACCTTCTTTAGTACCTAAGTAATCCGTATAATAAAGTTAGGAACTACTTGCTATGAATGACACATACAGAAACATTTGCATTAATAAAGGGATATTAATATAAAATAATATAGGTATTTACCTTCTCGTCTTTGTTTTCGTAATTCGATTTTTTCTATCAATGTGTTCCTGAGCGTAGTGGCTTCCTCTTCGCTGGCGAAATTAAAAGCTGTCATGTACTCCTGAAAATAAATGTATACCTACTTTATCATATCTTCTTATTTGCATATGGTAATTTTATCAAAGAATTCGACAAATCTTCGAAAGAAAAAATTAAGACTTGACAAAGTCTTGGTCATCGTTATTTTCAATTTTATAAAAATCAGATCAATGGTAGTTGGTAAGACATTAACTAATGATAGTGTGATTTTATAAGGGACTAGTATGATTTTTTTAAATATAATATCAAAATTTTCAGTTTGACAAATGGTGAATTGTGATGACGATAAGTAGTTCAAAATTCTAGTTTAAGATTAACTTTGATAATGGTATCTACAGCTTTTGGCTTAAAGCTAATTGTTTATTAAAGTTATTTGATGTTCATAATTCTAAAGGATATTCAAGCCTAAATATAAAACAGATTTAAAAAGGGAAAATGCTCGGTATGGGTAAAACGCAATGCGAGCAGTGCATTAGGCTCATCACGTCTTATTCTAACGAGTTCTAACTTTCGCTTTTTATCTCTTTCTATAAGCCTACATAAAATATGTAGCTGGACTGATATAAGTTTTTAAAGTGTTATCGTACAAAATATGATTCATTCGGATTCTTAATGCTTTAATTCCACTATCGATCATTGAATGTCTGACTTAGATAATATCACAAATCTATTATTACATTAACATTACGCATAAAAAAAAACTCTAAGTGTCAGTTTTTACTCCTTTACATTTACGTCGTTACTTTTGACCCAACATCCAAAATTGTACTAAAACAACGACCGATCTATTATTTAGATTCTTATTCGCACATTAGTTGCGAAATTGCAATGAAGTCATTTTATTATTTTTTAGACATTATTGACAGGGTTTAAAATAAAATCAAAACCCACCTCAGCTTCAAAAGTGTGTAAATATGGCCTTGGACTTTTGTACTCGATCTGCATATAGACCTCTTGCTCCCAAACCAGAGCTTTCCGATACAAGCAGTATATCCTGAAGAAGTAGGATCTCCTGCTGTTGTCTTTGATGAGGCACAGGATACCAGTGTCTTTCTTCTTCCATTCTGTGTGTCCGGGCCCTTCCGTGGTGAACAGTTGGACCACCGCCGTCGCTAGACTCTGCAGGAAAACAAGGGACAGTCGTAAAATAAATGAGTGAAGTTAGATACACGGCGTGAGAAAAATTAGGGCTCAGTCGTAAAATGAATGAGTTAAAGGCGTAATGGCGTAAAAATTGCGGGTCAGTCACTCTCGCCGGCGGAGAATGAGGCCAGTGCCAGACCAGACTAACATGGGCTGTTATTACTATTTAAAGTGTTATTTTTTTTGACAATTAGCATATACACCATTATGGTATAAAGATTTTCGACAAAACTATAGGGTTTTATTTCACGTCCTAGGCTCGGTAGGAAAAATTGCGAACGCTTTCTAATGTTAGCTTTTCCAACTTTAGCTGTTAGCAGCGAAGAAAAAAAACTTAACTAACCATAACTTTATATTGAATTTTACCTTTTGGTTATTTATACTTTAAATTAAGTACATAATACAGAAATATTCTTTATTATCCAACAACATAAAACCACCTTTTTTATAGTGATCATCCTGAATAAACTAAAAACACACCTTTTGTGTCGCAAAAATTACGTCACTGAGGTCAAAACATTAAGGAAAAACATATAAACAATGACACCTGTTAATCTGATCTCTTTTACAACCCACAATGAGAAGTTTCTCTTCAAATCTACGCGTGATCTAGAAACACAATAGTTAATTCCAACACAACCCAGTTATAACAATTGTATAACTCAATTAATGTGTTGGTACCTCTATTAATGATAACATCTGTGAAAAAACAAACAATACCTACTGGCGGTTTAGGTCTTGGTTACAATTAATTTTAATAATCAGACACTTTACACGCGTTGGTAGGTACACAAGCTTTATTTCGTAAAGGAAGTATGTAGGTACTATAAGGTCTCCAACGCACCTCCTTTGTATGTGAACGAGTAACAAATATTTAAAAGTAATAAAGATCATATGTCATGACGTGAAAATAAATAGATTTAGATGGACATGTAATTGTATTGTGTTCAGCTCAGAATAAACATTATAAAGCAACACACCCTCTTTGATTTTACAGTTCCCGCTTACAACAGTTCCTACCTTATGCCTGTCCCTTAGGGGTCAGATCTAAGTTTAAACCAATATCTAAGTTTTTACCAATATAGGTAATTATAAAATAATGATTTGGCTTTAATGAAAAAATTTACAAAGTTGTAGGTACCTGTTGAATGTTATTTTTCTTATACAATAATTTCAAGTTTAACTAATTATATAAGATTAACTCATTTACATTATCAAGCTCACATCAATTTCAAGTTAGCAACTTAGTATGGATGGTCTGTCGGATTGAAGATATCTCATAACTTTCACTTAATGGCTTTATGGAGAGAAATTATCAACAACCAGTTAAGTGGCTTGTATATGCATGATTATAGATGCAGACCAGACAAGAAGCTATTATGTTAAGCTTTTATGTCACATTACATAATAGCAAAATTTCACAGCATCTCATTAATGGCCCTAGGTATTATAAAAGACATAGAATTTATTTAAGAACAAGTTTAAGCTAAGTTTTTTTGTTGAAAATAGAAATTGCATAACAGCGGCAGAGTTTTTGTTACTTTCAAGTATTGTTTCGTAATGTCTATCTAAAAAATATATTTGGATAACTTAAAGTATCAAGATTATTTATTTCAATAAAATTAATAAGAAAAAAAAATGAGTTATAATAAGCAAATTTATGTGTACATATGATATTGCAAAAAGGAGACACAAAAGTACAAGTTTTGTGATATGTTTGTAATCAGTGACATGAAGAAAAGGTGTAAAAGATATTTTTACATATACCATATAACTTAAATGATCACATAATATATTGATTGACAGCATAATTTTTGGTCACAGCATATTTATATTTTCTAATCAACAATTTGCCAAATAATGGCCAGAAAAATTAACAAAGTATAGAAAAATAAAGTCAATAGCACCAAGTAAAGAAATATATGGATACTAGTGGCAGCCTGTGACTCCGTTCGCGTGGAAGTCGGTTTCCCGTGTGAATTAGGTGTTTTCCCGCGGTAAAAAGTACCCTATCTGTTATTCTGATGTATAACCTATATTACTGCAAAGTTACATCAAAATCCATCCTGTAGTTTTAACGTGAAAGAGACACAAACATCCATCCATACATCCTCACAAACTTTCACATTAATAATATTAGTAGGATTGTCGATACCATAAACATCAATGACTCATTGAGGTCCCATATGATTCACTTAGATCATACTGTTAGTTGGTAATTAGTAAAAGTAATTTATTTTCAAGAAAAAACTATTCTATGAGTACCTAGAATAACAGGGTGAACCAAGGGAATGAATATTAGAAAATAATTAAGAATAGGTACCTACAGTGAATTCAGGAAGATTTAATTATCAACTTATTTGATTTAAATAATCCATTAAAAGGTAACAACACAATTAAAGCAGATAGGTAAGTACTTGTAAAGCTGGAACAACAACAGCTAATTGTTATTCTTTAAAGAATTTCATGTTTATTTTCAATCACAATGCATAGTGACTACTAGTTGCATCTGCTGGTAATGTCATAAAATGCCTATGTAATTTTCAACGAAAAAAATGATAAAACCACCAAACCAATCGATATCGGAAACTTATCAGTAGATAATAACAAGGATAAAGACAAATGAAATGATTCAGAGGCTCTTTACTGAACTGTTGTGAGGTCAACAATTCAAGACAATTTTTACCTGACATTTTGGGCCTACAAGGCCAAAAACCTGCTCGTTCTCCTCACGAGTAAGGAGGGCACTTGATTTGTTCTCTCCTCGTGGCATCCTGATTGCATTAAACGCACAAATTCACTATAAACTTCCAGGAACTAAATTGTCAGTCATCACAGATTTCCAACATGTTAACTTAAGTCTAAGAATATTTTGGCACTTGTGATCACTTCGTATGTACAATGAAAACATTTCTCACGTCACAGAAACATTCATTTCATAATATCGTAGCGATAAACATTAAAAACTTGAATAATACTTTCTCTGCCTACACCCGACATTGACGATCAAAATGAACGGTGTGACCGAACTAAACTTTAAAATTTCAACAATTTACTATAACAAGTTTAAAAACTATATTCTTTTCTTTTAAAAAAAGTTAATGTAGTAAGTGTATTTACATATTTATATAAGAATATGTCAAAATAAATGTACTAAGTACACATAAATACAGTTGGTTCTAAAGAAAATTACAAAAATAAACATTGAATTTGTACTTACAAAGTACCTACTTATGTTAAGTATGAGTATTCCAATGGAAAGATACAAACTCTTGTACATTCACATCACACGAGCAACAAAAATAGATCTCGTATGACGTTAATGACATATATTTAAACTTTCAATATTTTTCTATGCTAACATACTCTCCCAAAAATGCGAAAGCGAGGGAGCTCAATTTCTATGAAACGTAAGTAAATTTATGCCTGCCTTGTTTTTCTTTTAAATATTTGCTTTTAATTTAACGAAATTCGAATACAACCTAGAACTGAGACTTTACTTATAGCATTTTATTTTAGTAATTGAAGTAAAATCCTAATCTTCAAATACTTATACTGTACTTTTTAACTATACATTGGTAGCACAGGCGACCATCATTGTAAAACTCAAAACTGACATAAGGCCGTAGTGATGTTTTCGACCGGCTGATCAATCATTATTTTCTATTTCATGAAATAAAAAAAACACGTTGTACTTTATACCTCTTTTGTCTATGGTATTGTTAAGACGGTGGTAAGAAGACATGGTGGTATGATTGTAATATTTGCTAGTCTCAAACGTGTAGTTCCTTTAGTGGAAGTAAAATACAATGGTGTAAATATTCCATGTAAGAAAGAAGTGAAATACCTAGGATTAATTCTAGATTCAAAATTAAATGGTCTACTTCACTGTAAATATATAGCAGCTAAATGTGAAACTAGGATAAACATTTTACGCTGTTTATCAGGGGTTTGGTGGGGAGCTCATCCCTTTTGTTTGAAATTAATTTATAATGCTCTTATTAGAAGCATTTTAGACTATGGGTGCTTTGCTTTAGATCCAATTTGTGCGGAAGGCCGTAAATTACTTGACGGTATTCAGACGAAAGCTCTTCGTATCATATTAGGGGCAATGAAATCAAGCCCTGTCAATGCCATGCAAGTAGAATGCTCGGAAGCCCCACTATCATTAAGAAGGCAATATCTTTCCGATAAATATTTGTTAAAATGTTTGCAACTTATTAACCACCCTATTTTCACAATATTATCAGAAACTTATATTAAATATTCCCATTCAAAGAAAAGCAGTTCTTGCCTACTTAAATCTTACAATCGCTGTAGCATAATTGAAGCTCCTACTTTTGGATTTGAAAACCTACCAATATTTAGTGCTGAGTATGAGTCACTGATATATAATCCAAAAATATCGTATAATATTGATATTAGAAAAGGTGATGCTAATGCAAATACTCATTTTTCTCATGCCATAAATACACGATTTAAAGATCTCCATTGGTTATTTACAGATTCTTCTAAATTTTCTAATAAAGGTTGCGTTGGTATTGCTGTTTATCATAAGCAGTATAATATCCAAATACAGATAAAACTTCCTCCGGAATCTTCTGTATATACAGGAGAGTGTTATGGCCTCCTTAAGGCAACTGAATACGTATTGATGGCAAAACTACCAAAGTCTGTAATATTTACCGATTCTCTGAGTGCCCTTCAAGCACTTGCAAAATTTCCCTTCAAAGACAAATCTAACTTTCCGATTATAATTCAACTGCGACAAAAATTGTACGAATGTCATATACACGGACATAATATTGAATTTGTGTGGATACCTAGCCATAATGGAATCTTTTTTAATGATCATGTAGATCGTCTAGCAAAAGATGCGGTGGAGTGTGGTGACTTAGTTCCATATGCAAACTGTTGTCAGGATTTAGCTAACCTTTCTAAAACTTATCTCATGGAAACTTGGAACGAACAATGGCTTCAATCAGTTAAAACTAAAGGAAAGCATTATTTTAATATTCAACCAGTAATTATTCAAAAACCATGGTTCTTTAAGTTAAGGTTTGGCAGAAGGGTAACGAGTATTCTGATCCGCATGCGATTGGGCCATACATGTTGCCCTGCCCATCTTGCTAAACTAAACATACTTACTACAGATCATTGTGATTGTGGAGCTGAAGTAGGTAGCAGATGTGAACCATATTTTCTTTATCCTGTCCCTTATACAACCGTGATTCCTTTTTACATTCCATTTCCTTGACCGTTCCGCTTCCTACATCCGTAACTACTTTACTATATAACTTAAAAAGAGATGTATATAATATATTAGCAAAATTTATTATTTGTAATGATTTAAAGTTATAAGTATTATACTCATGTACTTACTTATTCTTTAATTTATTTTTATCTTTACAAGTATTTTTATAATATGCATATCTTAGTTTTGTAGATGTTAATGTATTTGTATTAGCTTATGTATATTATAACTTCCTTTTATAACTCCTTTGATTCCTACAAAATCCATATACTTAACTCGGGTTCCTTATTTTTCCTTAAAACTTCCCTATGTTTTTAATAAAAAAATCTAAATGTAAAAAATTATAAACTTGACACTGGCACAATGTGCATTCCATATTTGCACCATGGCCAAAGAAGAGAGAAAAAAAAAAAATATTTGCTAGAAGCATTCTCAATTAGAATGTTATATTGAGTTGGTAACTTAAGGTCTTGTAGGGCTCGTAGAGCGCGTATGACTTTAGAAGAGTCAGTACGACACTTTTATTGAAGGAACATTTTATTATAGCGTTTGGACTATCACTCTCATTTGATGCTAGTATGAGAGTTAATAAAACCTAACCTTTGATCCAACCAAAGTACAGTTTCTGTCCATTAATTGGACAAATATATAGAAAACTTGCTCCCAATCCGCGTTACTCGCCACTTATTAGCACCTAAATTTCCATATAATGTATTCTAAAAGGTTATTAATACCTACTCAAATGCTGTTATTATTATGTACAATACAAGTAAAACACAAAACTGTTTGTTACATTTTATTTAGTATCGACAAAATCATTTTTCACTTATTATTCCCATTAAACATATCACTTTTCTCAAGCAAATTACACAAGTAGGTATCTGAGGTCAAAACATAAATATAGGTTCTATAGGGTGTATGCACTTTTAACTTTTATGAAGAATTTTAAAAGACGTGGATTATGTGTTACAGTCTATTTCTATTTGGCAATGTCTGAATACTTTAGAATTTATATAATTGACTTTGGACAAACTACATAGTTTTATGAACCTACCACTAATCTGTATTCGCGTCTGCAGTTTCTATGATCAGTGTCAAAAAAAGAAATGTGTTCTGCCTGGTTTTTTAATGTAATGTATTATACCTACTACAGCAAGTTGAGCACACTAGACCTGAATAAGGAACTACAAAATATATAGGTTTATATCTATATACTACATACATTGAAATAGTAACATTTATTTTATCACGGCTAGGAAAAAGTCCACGTTCATTAGAAAATAGTCACTACTGTCATTGGAGTTAAGTAAAATGTCAAAATTTGATTTCAAAGCCAATTCGAGACAGTTAAATTCGATTCTATGTCGACACAACAATAGCTTAAAATAGGATAGATCTAGGCCACCGATTCCGTTGATACACATTCGATGTAGCATTACATCATAGGAATTTTCTCTTTGGATTAAACATTGTTAGACAATAAATTTGACATCCAACTAAGTTAATTTCTACAGTCACACAGTATCAAAAGTTACATTTGTAGCACTATAAGTAATATACAATTTGTAGAGAGAGAGATCAATCTTAAAAGTGATAGATATGGTGTACAGACTAATTTGTTCAAATACATTAAACACGAAAGATTATTCAAGTACAAGTATTCCCAAACATTGCAGTTAAATGAAGACGGCAGGAAAGGATGTGTGCGTGTCTATTCACTAAATCGGACAAAACGTCAGGTATTGTCATTTTGCTTGTCTTATTTAAATTCTACGCATTACTCTATATCTCTACACAAATAACTATCTAGTAACAAACAAGTGTATGCACGCTGCCAGACATACTGCCGTTTATAAAAACAATAAATTATTTAATTTAAAAAATAAAAATATTTTCATGACGGGTTATTTTAAAATTAGGATGTAATAACAAATTTATAAGTATCCCAACAAAAGACGCTTGTAAATCTATGCTCCCGTAGTCAACACCAAACTTAACAAAATAAAACAGCACCTGCTTTGTGTACTTATACAACTGTTAAAATATATGGTTCACACACCTACTTGGCTATCCCTCTGAATAAAATGAAGCAAGGATAAAAAGCAGCCAACCATAAACTCACTCAATTTATTTCCAATTTCAGTATTGCAGTAAACCAAACTAATCTACATCTAAAAAAAAACTATAATTTTATTCTACTCGTGTACTGCTCTATATACATGTATGTATATTATAATTATTAACAATTCACACTAAAAATAAGCGTACTTCAAAGTCAGGAACACAATTAATGTGCGAATGTACCTACCTATATATTTTTTGCTAATAAGTGTAATTTTGTTACAAAAAGCACTTTTAATTGATTATGACGAAGTAATTGAATTTATTGTTATTATAAGTTAAAATACCTCCTTCGGTAACTACAATAATTATAATCTTGTCGTAATAATAAGAACATATTATGCTGATACCAATGATTAAATTAAAACAGTATTTTATAGTTTTTTGGGGCTATAATAACCTAGTGAAGACCCCCATAAATGTGCAAAATGTGTAAAATCAGTAAATCACAATTAAAATAACCAGCAAATGCTTATAAACGCCTTTTTAAACTTAAATTAGTAAAAAGACAGACAAAGAATAAATTAAGCGTAAACATTATAATAGCCTGCTCTAACACCTTATTAGCGTCATTACTTTCTCAATATATTGCACTTGTTTTAAAGTACATGTATAAATCTACCTTGTCTACAATAAATAAGGGCTGGATTTGTACATCGCTGAGGCCATCCTGGCCAGTCTAGTTGCGAACCTGAATACTTTAGCCCTTGGCAAGTCCGTGGGTCCAGGTGGACTGGCTGCCAGCAAATTGCTCAACTCGCTTTATCTGCATTATTGTCTTTGCTCTCACTGAGATCCGATTTAGACGTTCCTGGCTGTGGGCATTCAGGATCTGGAATTTTTAAAAGACTTATATCAAGTGTGAGGTTTCTCGGGATTAAAATAAGGAAGGAAAGGTGGGGCTACATGGAATCAATGAATCTGTTTGGTTGTGAAAAATCCAATTTTAACACTGCTCCCTACTTCCGGTAAAGGTTTCCAGGTAAGTCATTTAAAAAAAAACTTAGAGCATACAGTTACAGGACGATGATACAATTCTTAACATTATTAATACGGGTTTTTACAAATAAAAGTTTTGTTATAAATATTGATTTATTAAAAAATATTTAGCTCTTTCTCATTCGTATGACCTTTACTTTTAATATTGTATCCATTCACGTAATTCGTAGCGTGTTAGACCGCAAAGTAATACGCTTGTTGTTATCTTTAACGGCAGGTATGACGTCACGGATCGTCAGACACGATAACACGCCTTTGGATCTTGCGAGCCACACACATAGTTTAGATTTCATCAGCCGAGGATTAAGATAACACATAGGTTATTGCCGTGAGAATTGCCTGATAATTCACAAGTAAAGGGCTTTCCACACAAAATTATCACAGACATTTTTTTCCAATATCGCATCAAACTTTTAAAGCAACCTTTACGGTTGTCTGTGATCCAAGGTCTGTTCTAAAACACAAAATGGTAATTCAGGGAGACCGTGCGACGGATATTGTAACCGATCGCTAATAAATAAGCCATAGACCTTCGAATGTCACATTCAATTAATTCGCCTTGTCTGGACCTAGTGTGTAATTAAATTACATGTTTATTCCCCAAAGCATTATTATTGGTTGGAGACATAAGGGATGTTTATTAGCACTGTCCGACGTATTTACGAGGTTGTAAAACTTGTGTGATATTGTTTTATCAGTGTTATTTATCACTTGGCGTTGGCTTATAACGAAGGATGGGCAAAACGAGAAATTTTAAGAACCAGTCAAGCTAGTTTTAAGCGAGTATGGAGTACATATAAGAGAATTCTTATTATTTTTGATTCTTGAGTTGAGGTTTGATGTCGAATCAAAAATTTGAAAGTCAACTGAAGCTAAATATGTTTTGCCTTTCGAATTATCCCCATGTATTCTTTTCAACGACATAATGATAATTTAAAAGCCCATGGGTAAATCCTAAAGTGGGATACGTATCCCTGAAAATGGAGTAGAGTACCTTCTGATATCTAATTAATTGTGAAGCGACAGTTATCAACGGTTGAAATAGCTTTTGTTTTGTTATCAACATAATAACTTCATATTTGAGCTGCGAACGTGGCCCTTTGATATTTTGCAACAATGAGTAACATTGTACGCGTATCCTTGCCGGCGACTCTTTATGTCTTTTTGTGCGAGTGGATATGCAATGTTAAGTTGTCACGGTCTGTTATTGTAATTTAAAAATAGATCACGTCATCACGATGGTTCGATTGTCTTGCAAATGTTGGTATCTACCATATATTAGCTACATGAGGCGTTAATGACGAAACGTTTAAAAGTCATCATTATTTAATTATTGGAACGTTGCATAAAGAAGCAGTTAATTTTTTTTACAGAGCTAATTTTAAAAGCTATTTTTAGATTGTTCACTGCTCGTTCAATATTTTTTTATGAACTATATAGGTACTGTTGTCGCGCAGGTGTTGTTTTTTACGTCTCAAAATATAAAACTTATTCATTTATACTCGCAAAATAGTGAGGAATGGCATTAAAACTTGATGATTCATAATGACTATACAGACATAGGTACTGACATATACAGACAGCGTTTTTTTAGACTTGGTGAAGAGTTGTAAAATCAATGTTATTATACCTGACGTGACAAGTTGCTGTAATTTCGAGGGTAAGTCAGCTGTAGTGACCTCAGCCCCTGCAGCGTGAAGGATGTCAGGCATGGCGTTCCTCCGGCCTGTGCGACCCGTCTCCAGAAACTCTTTGGGCACCTCATTGCTATTCCTGTCCTGCATTATTGCCATCATTTTTACCACTGAAACATTTTATACTAAACTATAGAAATGTTCAAGTTGTGTTTGTAAATAAAGAATTGATAAACTGAAAATTTGTAAGTAAGCTTATGAAACAAAAAGGTTTTGTGTAGAACAATGTTTATATGGTGTAATAAAATGCAGAACACTATTAAAATACATGATTGCAAAACAGATTTATATGAAATGTTTTTTATGGTAACATTGCTTACTTCATCAGAATTATATATCTGAACAAATTATGTATCTTTAAACCTTAAAATTATAAATAATCTTTAACCACAAGCAGGAGAAGAACATTGTTTTTTGACATATTTGCACTTTATAGGTACTTTCTTTACAACCTGGAAAACTCATGCAAATCACACCCATGCAAAAAAGTATACCACTTCAATTCATATATCAATAACAAATTCATTTGCTATTGCAGTATACCAATGTAAAACTGTCAGAAACTGCAAATATTTTAATTCATTTATCCAAATCCAGGACAGAATTCATTTATTCTATCTAGCATACCATTAACATCAATAACCAAAATTATATTCAACTATGTGTTTTTTACTTATTTATTTATTTACTTAATTATGTATACATTAGGTTTATAGGTATTTGGGAACCAAATCAAAGAAAGCAACTTATATGGTCAAGTACCATTTCATCCCAAAGTATTCCAGCAGAGGTAGATACTGGCAGCTCTTATAAGAATGTGAAGGTCACTCTATCATGCCCCTTATTGTCCTGTGTAAATCCAAGGTATTTTGTTAGTATAAATAAAGGTTTCCAAATCATGCAAATAGACTTCTCCTCTGGTTAAGATAGCATAATAAATGAAATTTGATGATTGACTAGCGAGCAGCCCATTTTCTGATTTTGGAAAGCGCAACTCAAACCCAAGTAATTAACTATTGTCAAGCGAAGCACTAGGACGCTCTCTTTACCTGACCGCCTCTTCGATCGTTGACCTTTTCTTTGTTTGGTCACACGACCAGTACACACTGATGACATTTTTCAAACACAGTCACAATATATCCTTACAACGTAACAAATACGATTCAAAAGTATTGATCTTAGTAGAAGATTTATGATACAAATAGACTTTTATGTTGTACTCACTTACATTGCACTTATACAATTTAATGTAGATATTTTAGAAGTTAGTTATAAAATTAGAGTGGCTTATGAGGATTTAAGTGTTCGCAGTTATAAACGACACTAGAATTAGAATGATTCTTTGAAGAAACGGTCGTATAGAACAAGAAGCTAAGCGACAAAAGCACTTCTCTCATCTCGCCATCAATATTTTGGCTGACATCTACCTACTGTAAGACGTTGACAGTGTTGACAGGTCTATTTATAAATAAATAGTGTTGTGATTAAACTTTCGATTGACAATATGTGAATTAAATGGTTTGGTTTTCTTAAAAAAAATACAAAGTCAATGTCACTGTCACAGTCAATGTAAAAATGTCAGAACTAGCAGCAGCAACACCTAACTCTGTCTGCCACTTTTTACATTTTATGTAATTTTAATTGAATGCCTCTGATTTAAAGTGAGCACAAGTTTTTGGCTTGTTGTGGTTATTTTAGCACATGAAATTCATCAGCTTCATACCTCACTACTATTCTTTCAGATGTTAAGAAAAGTGGTAATAGGCACTGGAGTTATAGGATTTATTCCTGTCGTTGGAGCTATGTGTACACCAGAGGAAAAAAAACCTGGAAAAGTGCTTGTTCGACCGTCCGATCTACCGATATACGAAGCTCCTGGTCCCGAAATCGTAGGGTAAGTAATAAAAACTTCAAACTTGTTTCTTAAAAACACTTTTTAAAATAAGTTTCTTTGCAGAATGCAACCAGTGAAGCCTCCAAAAGAAAGTGCTTTGCGATCATTTATTCAGCCACCCATCACTGTAGTAAGGGAACAACTGCAGGTGGTGTTTGATCAAACGGAGTCTATCAAACATGTTGTGCAAAATAACTACCATGAATTTCAGGATAGAACAGACTGTGAGTTATTTCTTACATTCCTACTAAAGTATTTGTCTTCCATTAAAACTATCACATTCATATAAACAAACATGTTACTTTAATGTTACAGGGTTGGTAAAATACTTCAGGGAAGAAGAAAACAAGGACATAAGATATGGAGCTGTTGCCATTGGTGGTCTCACAGGATACATCTTTGGTCTCCGTGGTGGCATCATGAGGGTATGCACTCAAGTCTGACCTTTATACCTACATTATAAGTTGCTTCAATTGTTAGTTTTTTTTTAAATTAAAACTTTGTACTACTACTGATCTCTGATAGATCTATCTGATAAATATTTTTTAGAACAGGCAAAAATCTTCAGTTGGATAAGTAAGTTTTACGAATAAATGTTTATAAATTTCAGAGACTTCTATACTCAGGTGTAGGCATCACAGCCATGGGCTTCATATGTTTCCCAGAAGAAAGCAAGGAGCTGGCTAAAAATAACAGTGTTCTCGCTAAACAATACATCAATATTGCATACAATTTCTTATATGGAGGTGAGTAAACATCAACCAATTGTATATTTACTTATTACTTAACACAATTATCTGAGATATCACATGATATGTGTATATTTGATAAAGCACACTTCAAAATATATAATAATGTCATCTACATCTGTTTTTTATATCTGACAACTCTTTTCAAACTATGCAACAGAAAAAAAACCCAAAACTGAATTAAAAACTGTAACCAAATATGTTCTATAGTTAAGAAAGAGTTTTGGGTTATATAAATTAAATCAAATGGGTTGTGTGACTTTGTTTTATATCATGTGAAAAAAAAATGTAATTAATTTTTTTAGTCAAACCCGGTGACCCGCAATTGGAGGTGAAATTCCCTGAGTTATCATTCCCTAAGGATTTCTCAGAGTTTTTCGATCAAACTGTCTCATTGGCGTCGTCAATCACTAAAGCAGTAATGCCACCACCAAACAAAGAATCAAATGATTCGAAGACAGAGAAAAAAGATTAGGTATTTTTTGGCAATGATTGAGGTATAAGCATGGTGGTGATGGTTGCTATGGAGCTTGCTTTCTGCTACTTTTAGATGACATGTCTGTTTAAATATAACAAGGTTTATTGGCATTTTCTTTCATTGGCTTAACATGCATGTGGTGCTATGTGTCGTACATATTGGCTAATTACCCATTGGTTTCTCTATTACTGGTGCATTTTACTTTTTGAAAAAAACTGTTTTTTACAAATGTTTTTAGCGATCTTAGCTGTTTTTTTTCTTCATATTTTAATGCAGTCCCAAAACATGCTCTAGGTGACATCAATGCACTATTTTAGATTACTAACTGCTTGATTCTGGAGGTATCATGGAGATATCATTTGTCTTGTTTTATTGACCTTTTATGTGCATCTGTACGGAGTGTTCTTTTTTTCAACTTTTAGTAAAAAATGTGAGATTTTGAAGAAATTTAGTAAACAATAGTAAAAACTCATAGCACTTAGTAAAAAATTTGAAAAATTTAAATTAAATCTATTACATACTAGTGGCCGCCCGCGACTCCGTTCGCGTAGAAGTCGGTTTCCCGTGGGAATCAAAAGTTTTCCCGCGGTAAAAAGTACCCTATATGTTAATCTGATGTATAAGCTATATTACTGTAAAGTTTCATCAAAATCCGTCCAGTAGTTTTTACGTGAAAGAGTAACAAACATCCATCCATCCATCCATACATCGTCACAAACTTTCACATTTATAATATTAGTAGGATAACCCAAAAACTAGAACACTCAGTTCAGACGTTCAGACGAACCAAACGGCAAGGTTTAAATTTAAAAATGTACAAACTCTGTGCTGATAGTTTAAATTTTACGATTTAGTAAAAAAATAGTAAAAATCTGCATCTATCTTGCTTTAGACTTAGACACTAATTATATCACTGCTTGTACCACTTTGTAACACCTTGGTTTTGTCGATATTGATTGTCCTTGTCCAGCAGATATTGTTGAATTACTGGTTAGTATTTTGTATTAGTTAAAATTGCATTGCAGCGCTTTACTAGTAGGTACCAATTAGGTGCACCTCTGTGGTGCAGCGGTATATACTATAACGGATGGTTCAAGGTTCGATCGCCGGGTCGGGCCAATTTCGTAAAATGGATTTTGGATATTATAAGCGTTACCCCAGCCAGATTTTGTCGAAAATCACATTTTTTTTTAAGTAGATAATTAGAAGTCCAACTTCTTCAATTGTTGTGCTGATTTTTAAATTTGTTTTGCTTATGGTTTTTTAGTTATTTGACAAAAAAATATCTGGCTGGCGTAACGTTACCCCAGCCAGATGTTTTGTTAATTAAAGGGTTTATTGAAATAAACTTTAGGTACATAATTAGTATTCTGAACGAGGTAAATGTTGCCACAAAATTTGAATTTGTATCGTTTATGGTTTCGGAGATATTCAAAATCCTGCTGGGGTAACGTTTACGTGTTCGCTGAATCTCCGAAACGGCTAAGCGAATATGTATAATTTGTTTGCCAATAAAGAAAAACAAAATAATGCACCGTTTAGAAGTATTTTAATTAATAAAAAAACTCAAAAATAGCTCCTAGCTCTTCAAAAAAGAGCTCTAAAGCCTTATTTGAAACGTCATTTTGTAGCTTACAACTGCCTTCAAATGTTTGTAAATTTTCATTAGAATCCTGTAGGTATTTATTAAGTTACAACGATATTTAATTCAGTTCTCGTAACGATGCGCTCCGGAGATTTTAAGCCTCCGATTTACTGAGTTCCTTGTGGATTTAAAAGTTGAATAAGATATCATTAATTAGTATTTTAGTTCAATTTTCTACCTGTAAAATTTCAGCGTAATACGATTGGTAATTACCGAGATAATTAAAAGAAAGACATTAGGTAGTGCATGATCATGGCAACCCGACCAAGTATAGATGGTTACGAAAAAGCGGCCGCGTAGTACTTTATACTAACTTTTGAAATTAATAGGATAGTTTTAAACGTAAAGTACAGTTACGTACAGAAGTGTAAAACGAAAACAATATCATCTTAATTTGAGTATTTTTATTTACAAATCATGTCTTATAAACTTACAAAGAAAAATGCGAAGTACCTAAACACTTTAATTTAGTTATATATTTTCTTATAGCAGCATAATAAATGTTCATTGGCTCAACATAATTATAAATTAACTTCAAAAAGATTAACATTGATTTTCAAATCATGAACTAACAATCACATAATAAATTATTGACTCTGACATTATTATTTTAAGAGCACATTACGATGACTGGCTGGCTAGTATTCTTATAAAAATAGTTTTATTATTAAAATCACAGATCATTATTAAAACTAAATTAAATCACATTGTACTTAGTAAAATGTTCGATTTTAAATATCAAAATAAACTTTCGGACATAGATACAGCTCTAATATAGTTATATTGTTTTAAAATCACAGATCGATAATTTTAAAAACAAAGAAAATATTTACAATATGTATGTACCAACTTTTTAACACCCTAAAAATCACAGATCATATAAAACTATACAAAATCACAGTGCGTTTCATAAAACATTTACAGTAGGAAATGGTTTGATTTCAAATATGTACTACAATAATCTTTCGTACATATATACCTCTATAGTTCTAAAGTAAAAACTAAATATAGTTATATTGTTTTAAAATCACAGATCAATAATTTTCAAATCAAATAAAATTCTTAAAATAGATATCTACTTTTTAACACTAGTTAATAGCTCTAGTGACAGTTGAACGACAGTGAACTTTTTACAGTCATAGTGCTTTTATTTTCACGTTACAGCTAGACCTCCAAGGATGTTTTGTTCCTCTAAGCTCAGGAGGAATTGTCAGAATAAGCATTTAAATCACATCAACATTTAAAAAATTAGATACAAATATAATCATATGTCATCAGATTGCAACGTATAAATAATCGCATGAGGCATTATTTCTGTTTTATTTTTTTGAATTTTGGTGTACATATCGTCATAACATTGAAATGTCCGATTATGTTTCCGAAAGCAATGAGCTTTATAGTGACCAATCCCTTCTGAGCTTAGAGGTGGATCAAATTCAATGATAGACAAAATCTCATAGAATCTTTCGTTGATCTCAATATTGACAGGAACATCATTGAATAGAATACGGATATCATGAATCTCAAACATTATCAAACTGTTCAAATTATAGTTGAAGCTTACTGTTCCTTTTTTACAACAATAACAGAGGGGTGGTAAATCGTCCTTCATTCCCGATTCTACAGCCTCTTGTAATTTTGTAATACCTTTCTGATTTATTATATTTATATTTAGTGGCAAGTATTTACATTCAAAATGTGTTTTGTTTTCGTGATTAGTGCAATTTTCGTTTGAACAAGTTCTTTTTCTAGTAGCGGAAAAGTATGATGTGCAGATTTCTTCGAGTATTTTTGTGACGTTACATGCACAGTTTATTACATTGCACCTAGTTTCATCATTGATTTCAATTCCAGGGCAAAAAATACTTGATAAAAGTATATCTCGCGTGTCATAAAGTTTTTGATTAAATCTCTTTGCAGTAGCAAGGTCTGCGATGAACTTCGTAAAAGCATCAACACAATTATTAATTTCTTGCCTGAACACAAGTCTGTCTTTGTAAGCTATGGCAAATGTTTGCGAGATGGCGTCAAATGCACAAGTATTAGTAAGAATTAGTTTTTTATTTTTAGATATGGCAATGTTTCCATTTTGTAGTATATATATGGGTCTCAAGTTATAATTTGCTTTGTTATGAGGAACAGCAAGACCTCTCCAGTTTTCAACTTCTACAGGTTTATCCTGAAATATGGATTCTAATCCGAAATCTATATTGCTCGTTACGTTTTCTATTTTATCTATCTGTTTTTGCGACTCCTTCCTATTAATCAAATCCTTATTGCTCTTTTTGATTTGAACTTTATTTATCTTTTCCTCAGTAGTTTGAGATTCAGTTGTTTGCGAGATACTTAATTTCACAGTCCCATTTATAAAAGTGTAGTGTTGAAT
This sequence comes from Emmelina monodactyla, assembly GCA_916618145.1. Lineage (NCBI taxonomy): Eukaryota > Metazoa > Arthropoda > Insecta > Lepidoptera > Pterophoridae > Emmelina > Emmelina monodactyla. The sequence goes on along the minus strand of OU745304.1, from coordinate 2,521,627 downwards.
CAAAAATTCATCTAGTCGTATTCTCTCGTCTTTGGTGTTAAAATAAATTGTTTTTAAGTCCTTAAAATGGCTTTCAACATTTGAACTACTAGGAACATCTTTGGCATCGACAAAATAGTTGGTCATGACGTTACCCCACATAGGCAATTTTCGCAACAATCTTTTCAATGTCTCATTAACAGCCGGCAAATAATACTCATTTTGTTGTTGATATTTTACGTCAAATAATAATAAATATAACTTTTCAGTCTCAATAACGTCGTTGTAATATTTGATAAGAGGACAAATAGTACTGTCAGCCTCATAATTTTCAGGAAGTGTATCATTTTCAGGAAGAATATTTTCTTCCTGAAAATGATTATCTATGTCATCATCAATTTTGATATGGTCGTTTTTAGAAATTTTAGAAATTTTTGTTGACAAACGCTGTAAAGCTTCTTCGTATTTACCAGGGCTAATATATTCGGGTAGTGACACCGTAACAATATCATCAATAATCTTTTTAATTTCTTTGTAACAATGTTGTCCGTAAATTACTTTTATACAATTAATATAAAAATATTTACATTTTTCTGAGCATTTGTCAAAACAACTTTGTTTAGGCAGTTTTTTGAAAAAATGGGATTTGTCTAGTCTGACGTAGCAAACTGGCACATGCTCAACCTGCCCTTCCAAAAGTGAAAAACACTGTGCTAAGTATTCATTGGTATCTGTTTTAAGGAAAGTACGACATATTGCTTTTAATAAAGCAGCTGAATCGTCACAGATTATTTCTTTGGGTAAATGTCGATTTACTGCCCATGTACTTAACCAAGTGGCTATACATTCAGTTGTGTGTGACTGTGATGCCATATAACATAAGGGAATGCTAGTACTGGTAGTGTATGCCATAACAACATATAAAAAAGTATGTTTAGCGTCTTTAGCGCTTACTCCTGGGGGCGCTATCGTTTGAAAGATCGAACCTGTTGCGTCTAAGGATAAAACAGTATGTGTATTTTTTAAAATCTCATCGTAATATTTACTTTGTTCGTTTGTCCAGAAGTAAACAAAAAACGGTACAAGTGAAAAATTGTGTATGTATGTATTAAATGGGGAACTCTGAGACATTGCATAAATAGATATAATTGTGTTTTTATCAAATTGTAGTGCCCTTTTAGCCTCATGACGTATTTTCCTCAAATTATTCAATTTTGGCATAGTTGGAGGTTCTTTTGGATTGTCTTTATCCATGAGTTCGTCTGCCATTAAAGTTCTGACTTTCAACGCCTTGTAATTCATTAACCTCTCAGCAATTTTTCGTTTTCGGTTTGATGTCAGTCTATTTTTAACGTTTTTATCGTGGACAAAGTTTTTCTCGAAACGATTTACTTGACAAACCACATTTACAAAATTTTCAGTCAACGGATTTAAGTACATAACAATATTCGCGCCACACTGAGTACATTTTCCCTTGCATACAATGTCGTTTAATTGAAAGTTCGTAGGTACATAACAATTTTTAAAAGCGAAAGTACAATCAAGTTCCGTTTTTTTCCATATTTGGTCTTGAAGCTCATTAGTCCAACTATTCTGTAACAATGTGTGGTTTTTAGGTGCGATACGTTTGAATTCATAAATGTCCATTTGAAACTCTATTTCCAACTCAGAATAGTTGTCGCAATTATCAGTTTTTTCAAAGTTGATTTTATTATCGAGGTCGGTTATGTTGTTCGTCACGTCCGTTGTGTTATTCGTTAGTCCATCTGAGTTATTATTATCGTGAAAAAAGTATTTCTTATTACGTCTTACTGAAGCTTGTATGGCCATTTTAGACATTTTGTGTTGAAACATTTCGTTTAATTCATTCTGTATGCTTTCATATACATCATGATTAATTGGAGGACAAGTCTTAAAATTATCAAATACATAACCATATTTCGAAATAACGCGTTTTTGATCATGCAACGGTATAACGCTTTTTCTACCGGCCATTATGTTTATAAATTTCTTGTCGGATGCAGGAATCGATTCACTGGTGTCCGTTGCTCCACCACAAAAATACGTGGCCAGATAAATAAATAAATATACAGCAGGCAACGAAGATACTTGGTGCTTGCACATGTCTTCGCTTAGGAGATTGTCGGAGCCATCAAATTGTCTACAACAAAAAAAATATAATTATTAAAGCACATCTAGTATACTCAGGTACTAGACGACCAATACTACGATACGATAATTCGTGGCTGCATCTTTTGTCGCACACGGCACAATAGTGCAGGAACTTTAGCATATCTTTGTATGGCGAAATCGCATTAATTCATAATTTCGATTTTTTTTCTCCTTGTATAGTTGATCGTATTGCTAATCGAATAATAAAGGAATCCAACTGATTTTATGACCGGAAAATAATAAAAAAAAAATTTTTTCTTATTTCACCTCGTAACAAAAAAACTAAAAATACTATAAGATTATTTTTTTATCCAAACGCATTGTTTTATTTTAAGCTTAACAAACATGCTATAATCCAACTGTTTTTATTTACGGAAATATTATATTGATTAAATAACGTGTTTTTCGCCAATGTATTATTTTTTCTATGTTCCGGTCTTAAATTTAGGTGGATTTTTATTCCCTTGTGGTTTTTGATTTTATGCATATCTATATTATGCTTTATTAAATAAAGTGTTTTTCGCCAATGTGTTTTTTTCTATGTTCCGGACTTAAATTTAGGTGGATTTTTATTCTCGAGTGGTTTTTACAAGATTTTATGCATACTATATCAGTTAAAATAGTGATAGTATTTATGCTTTGTTAAATAACGTGTTTTTCGGCAATGTATTTTTTTTTTCTATGTTCCGGACTTAAATTTAGGTGGATTATTAAATATAGTATCTTAAAATTGTCCTATTTAACGAAATTTAAAATATTACGCTGATAGCGAATTATTATTTTTTAACTTGTATTTTTCCTACACTACAAGCCAGCGGCCAAGTTTGCGACCACGAAGCAAATTATACGTAGCTTGATTGCAACAATCAGTCGTGCCAGCCAGAGCTGGACTAGACCCATTCTGAGTATTGGGGGAAAATTAAAAAAACAATAACTACTCACCACAGGTAGATAGTCGCCAGATTTATGAGTGTGATGTGTGTCAAGTCAACATGCATCCAACTGTGATTTGCTTATATCTTCCATAGGCAGCCGGCGCCGCGCCGTCCGCACCGCTATTACCTACTCATCTCGCCACAGTCACCACCAAATTGCTGTGGTTACATTGTTATGCCTACATTAAAGAGAAACACTAAGTTAATTTGAGTCTTATTTTTTTATATTAAAGTCATCAACATCATTAGTTAAGAATTTTAATTAAAAGTGTATTATTCACGGTTGGTTCATGGCGAATCATTTCACATAATTCGTGTAATTTATCAGTGACTAGACTTCCGCCCCACGGTTTCACCCGCGTTCAATGAGTTTTCCCAATGTGAATTATACATAAAAACCTTCCTCTTTAATCATCAATCATCATCATCAAAAAAACCGCATCAAAATCCGTTGCGTAGTTTTAAAGATTTAAGCGTTCAAGGGGAAATAGGGACAGATAAAGCAACTTTATTTTTACTATGTAATGATTAAAAAGGAAAATTATTTTTATACATTAAGTAGCTTACCTTTTTCATTAGTAACTCACGAACTCAGGTATTATGGTCCGCAATAGAAGCACTTCATAGTAGTTCACTTTAAATTAAACGAAATTGCGAAAATATTTTACGGAAGCGTATGCGCACTCATTCAACGAAACCAAATCTTTGACTAACTCTATCGAGCGACAAACAATCATCCGCCCTCCGTCCCTCGTCCCAAGGACGCGTTATCGACGCTCTCTTTCTTTCTTCAGTAAGTTGCAATGATGTCGTCTCATGTGCATAACTGTGAAGAACATAGAACACGCGCGAATGCAGCGCGCTAAGTACAAAGTCTTCTATCTCTCTATCTATATTATTTTAAAACTGCAACGGGACCGTGTTTGTGCCAATTAAATATTTCACTATTTTGTTAATAAATATATAAGTTTAGCGCTTACGTCACAACAGGTTAAATAAGATAGGTAATGAATGGTACAGTATTTTAAGTAGGTAACATAAATAAGTAGACACAAATTAAAAATATATAATTTAATTCATTTCAAGATATACAGGGTGGCTCATTCAAAGCGGTCAGTATGGGAAAGTCTGAAACTATAAGACATACGAAGATTTGTTCTTAGGAACCATGTCACCGATTTTGATAAAAAGAAAAACTGCATTCATACATTTGAAAAAAAAGCTGTACCCAGCTAGGGAATCGAACCCGGTTGTTTTTAATAAAATATTTTTTTTTATAAACTTGCACTTTTCTATTTAAATATCGATTGTGTAGGTCTTAAGCTGTAAATGGCTCTATGAAACATGATGTCTTAAATGAATAAAATGCATTGTTTTCACAAAAAAATAATTTATTTTAGTAGATGTTCGAAGTGACCACCATTTTTCCAATACAAAGTTCAACACGACTGGGTTCGAGTCCCTAGATGGGTACATTTTTTTTTTCAAATGTATGAATGCAGTTTTTCTTTTTAGAAAAATCGGTGTCATGGTTCCTAAGAACAAATCTTCGTATGTCTTATAGTTTCAGACTTTCCCATACTGACCGCTTTGAATGAGCCACCCGGTATACTATGCTATAGGCTGAATAGTTTAATTCTGTACGCGACTGTATTGAGCATGTAGCGTTATTATACCATACGTTTTAAAAGGTAGGCATAAAGTACTACGCGGCCGCTTTTTCGTAACCATCTATACTTGGTCGGGTTGCCATGATCATGCACTACCTAATGTCTTTCTTTTAATTATCTCAGTAATTACAAATCGTATTACGCTGAAATTTTACAGGTAGAAAATTGAACTAAAATACTAATTAATGATATCTTATTCAACTTTTAAATCCACAAGGAACTCAGTAAATCGGAGGCTTAAAATCTCCGGAGCGCATCGTTACGAGAACTGAATTAAATATCGTTGTAACTTAATAAATACCTACAGGATTCTAATGAAAATTTACAAACATTTGAAGGCAGTTGTAAGCTACAAAATGACGTTTCAAATAAGGCTTTAGAGCTCTTTTTTGAAGAGCTAGGAGCTATTTTTGAGTTTTTTTATTAATTAAAATACTTCTAAACGGTGCATTATTTTGTTTTTCTTTATTGGCAAACAAATTATAACAAATTCATAGAAGCTGTGTACAAAAAATTATACATATTCGCTTAGCCGTTTCGGAGATTCAGCGAACACGTAAACGTTACCCCAGCAGGATTTTGAATATCTCCGAAACCATAAACGATACAAATTCAAATTTTGTGGCAACATTTACCTCGTTCAGAATACTAATTATGTACCTAAAGTTTATTTCAATAAACCCTTTAATTAACAAAACATCTGGCTGGGGTAACGTTACGCCAGCCAGATATTTTTTTGTCAAATAACTAAAAAACCATAAGCAAAACAAATTTAAAAATCAGCACAACAATTGAAGAAGTTGGACTTCTAATTATCTACTTAAAAAAAAATGTGATTTTCGACAAAATCTGGCTGGGGTAACGCTTATTTGGATATTGGCTCGTTTCTGGGTGTAACTAGGTTTTCCCCCTCCGTTATATGGTAGGTACCTATAACAAAGTGCTTACTGCACTTACTTTAAGAACAAATATTTATAAAACGAAGGCGTTATATTTTCAACTAGGTTATAAGCTTTTCATTGACGTTTACCATTAGGGTTTCTTACCTAGTCATCAGCTTGGGCGCTCGGTCAGAACCATCAGTATTAGGCAAAGTACCTACCAAAGTAACACTTTATTTTTATTACAGGTGAAGTTCCCAAGACACAAGAAAAGGATAATAGTCAGTGTACACCCAGAAGTAGGTAGATATCATAAATAATGCGATGCTATAATTTAGTGTCGTCAAATGTTTCTGCTTTTAATTGCGAAACACAGAAGTCAGTAGACGCTTAGTTTCAAGCATACTTTACCAGACAATTTCAACTTACTTTAATTCCACCTTCGTAAAATGACCTGAAAATCAAGTATCGTTATTTATTGTAGTGTAACATAAATAAAATATAATTGTTATTTTTACACAGTTTGTCTTTTATTTCAAATTTCACTTAAGATATAAGAATTTTACAGTAATTGAAATAAGTTAGGCAAATATCATTTCTTCGCGCCTCTTCTTGGTAACGACTGTACCTGGTTTGTGCTGAGCGTCGGGATGGTTCATGAGCTCTGGTGGGCAGGTGGAGACAGAACTGGCCAGCAGTACTTGTTTGAGGTCATAGAACAAGGCTGAATCCTCTTTAGTGACGAAAGAAATAGCTTTACCAGTCTTGCCTGCTCGACCGGTACGACCAATACGATGCGTGTAGTCCTCAATAGATTTAGCCATGTCGTAGTTGATGACGATGCTGACGTCTTTGATGTCAATACCACGACCAGCGACATCGGTGGCCACCAATATATCTTTTGAACCGTTCTTGAGACTGGCAAGAGCGAAATCACGCTGTTCCTGCCCTTTGCCACCGTGCAATGTACAAGCATTGAACCCAAGTTTCTCCAGTCCTTTGGCAAGCACATCTGCCCCCTTCTTTTGATTGACGAAAATGATGATCGGTGGTTCAACATTGCGTTGGAGTATCTCTGTTAGCTTTCTGCGTTTTTCGTTTTCCCCGATCATGAAGACGACTTGTTCAGTTCTGTCTACAGGTTTGCCAATAGATCCGATGTATACTATGGCTGGTCTTCGAAGGTAGCTTCTAGCAAGTCGTTCTACCGCCGGCGGCATAGTCGCCGTAAACATCACAGTTTGTCGGTACTTCTTCTTTGAATTGAAATTTGCCAGTAAAACTGACGCATCTTCAGCAGCATCTGAATCAGGTTTAATGTTAGATACCGGCATATACTCTAAGATCTTTTGAACATCAGGTTCGAAACCCATGTCAATCATCCGATCGGCTTCATCGAGAACAACGTAAGTACAGCGATTTAGTACCAAATACCTGTTCTCCAAGACATCAATAAGACGACCTGGGGTCGCTATTACAATTTCACAGCCCAATCTCAGTTTGAAACCTTGTTCCTCCCTGGATAGACCTCCAACAACTACTACAGACGTTATTCCTAGAGGAATACCAAACTTGTTAGTTTCCTCTTCTATCTGTTGTGCCAATTCACGAGTAGGAGCCAAGATAATGGCGTAAGGTCCTTGATCTGCGTCCTCAAGCCTCTCATCTTTTGGTAAAGACTGGATCCATGTAAGCAATGGTATGAGGAAGGCTAAAGTTTTACCAGAACCAGTCTCAGCCACACCAATGATATCTCTGTTTTGTAAACCAATAGGAATGGCTTGTCTTTGAATTGGGGTAGGACTCTTGTATCCAACTTGTCCAATAATTTCCATAATGTCTTGATGGATATCTGCTTCTTTCCATGATCTTATTGGATTGGGTATTCTTCCTCCTTTGATAGTAATGTTGTAGTCCTCCCGGAATATTCTCCAGTCTCTTTCAGTCATCTCTTCCATTTCTTTTTCTGACCAATGCCGGTCATCCCATTTCTGTTTATCCTCCTTCCTTTTAACTTTTTTCAAGCGTAATTTTTCTTGTTCCTTCTCAAGTTCTGTTCTACGTTTCTCAAGAAGGTTGCCATAGAATTTGCAGTAATCTTTCTTTTGAGATTTGATATCAATGCCTGCAATGTGTCCACGACCAAAGAATTGAACTTGATGTCTTTCTTTATACAGGTCATTGTAATCATTAGATGTGTCTTCTGAGGCATCCCAATCAAATACAAATTTCCTGTCATTGAGTCTTCTTACCCTGCGCTTCTTTTTGATGATACCCAAGTATCTGGCCTTGATGGCTTCTTCTTCCCTCTCTTTGTCTTTAGTTTTCCCAAATTCATCCAACTTCTCCTTTTTATCAGTGTCGCGGCGATCTGACTTTCTATCATCATGTCTTCTCTCTCTTTCTTCTCTACGCTCCCTATCCCGTTCACGTTCTCTCTCACGCTCGCGCTCGCGATCTCGTTCCCGTTCTCTTTCTCTGTCCTCTCTGCCTTTTTTCTCTTCTTCTCTCTTGCTGGGGCCTGTCAAATCAATAGTAGCAATAGCTGGTCTATCAACATTGGCTCTCATTGCTTCTACTTGTTCCTTTCTCCTTTCTAAAGCTAATGCTGCTCTCTGTTCTTTGGTGAGAAATACAGGTTTGCTTCTGGCTTCTTCCTCAGCTTTCTTCTTAGCAAGTAATTCCTCAAGTGACAATGGTTCCCTCTTCACTGGTTTAGGTTCAGGTTCCTTTTTTGCTTCTTGGTTTTCCTCTTCCTCTTTCGTCTCATCTTCACGTTTTGAAGAGCGACTACTCTTGTCATCGCCCCGTTTATCTTTTCCGTCCCGTTTCTTTGGGCTCTTGGAACGCCCGCGGTCCTTTCGCGAAGGGCTCTTGGCGCGATCGTTTTCTTTTCGCGTCGGACTGCGGGAACGATCTTTATCCCTTCGTGCCGGACTACGGGACCGTTCTCTATCCTTTCTGGGACTTCTAGACCTTTCCCGGCGCTTAGTTTTATCACGATTAGAATCTCGATCCTCGAAGCGATCTCTATCTCGTCGACGTTCGGGACTTCTGTCCCTACCCATGATTGGTAATCAGCAACTTACAGTTAGGGAATATCACAAAATTAAACGAACCAAGCTAAAGAAATAAACACAACACACGAATGAAATAATTTTAATTCTGAGTTTTCTGACTGACAGTGACAATAGATTGATTGATACCATTTTACTATACATACGGTCCGAAATTGCTGTCAGCTCGCTTTCTGCCCTATTTGCGTGCAAACGGTTGAACCATTAATACTACGTGTGCACATATCTGAGCAATCTGACGTCATCAGTGACGTCGCCGTTCAATGCTAACAGTGCAAACAAAAGATAGAAAATTTAAAAATCTGCGTGTCACTTTTATGGCGGATTTATTAATAGGGAATATGCATAAAATTTTAAATGGCCTAAATTATTTTTTTCTCGAATACTTTTTATCGTTATATTATAATGAAAAGGTTTTTTTTTTATTTATTTATTATTAAAACCCCTAAAACAATATTCAAAAAGTGCAAAATAAGGGAGCGAATTTCAAACTTCCAAAAAGCGCCACCATTGGTCGAACAAAATATGACGTCATCTGACACGACATTGCATTCATCGGCGTCGAAACTCATACCTACTGTTTTACAAGTTTTCTTATGCTGTTTGTAGTTAAGTTTAGTTTGGATTGGTTGTGAATCTTTGACGATGACTGAAGCTGGTTCTGTCATAGCACAATAGGACAATCTATCGAGAACAGATGTATTTATGATGACAGCATAAGTATTAAAATTTTGCATCAAAACCCGATTTACGAGCGCAGAGATCAGAGGAGTGAAAGCTAATTATTATGTTTCATAATATATTTAAGACCATAATGTAGATTTTTATTCATAAATGCACACATCAGTTTACTTAAAATACACCAAAACATTTTGATATTGACACAAAAATATATTAGGCAAAACTCCTTTCCACGAATGACGTAGAGTATATTTTTCTCCCTGCTCTTTCATTAAATTGTATTCAATATAATTTTCTGTATCTTCCATCAACCATAAAAATTTCGTAAATCCACAACAGGAATATAGAAAGTAATAGCTACTGACCTTTTCTTATAGGGTAAGTTAATTTTAAACCGAATTTTCTAATGTTCAATAGCTATTGCAAAACTTACTTTTTACTAATTCACAATAAGCTAAATAAAGTAAACTTACGTTAAAATGATCTTCACAATAATATGAACAAGATTTAGGAGATATATTATCCCTTCTCATCACCTTACACTACCGTTTTCGTATTTTCGCATCAGTTGAAATACGAATAAACACTTTCTCGGGTGTTTTTCGAATAGTATTTGTGCACTCCGGTACTATGCAATACTTATAAGATAATTTTTTGGCTTCTTCCATGGTTTTAAAGCTATTAAAACTGTAAATATGTACGAAGTAACTGTAAAGTTCATAGTAAAGTCTCACTGGACGTGACGTGTGACGTCACGCAAAGCGCGAGCAAAATGGTGGCGTTTCAACTGCTCTAATTTTTTCAATGTTTTAAATTTCGATTTTAAAAATATATAGAGTATTTTGAATATTTTTTTCTATGTTATAATGTTGTAAACTATTAATTTAAGACAAGAAAAAAAAACATGAATATCCCTATTATGATCGAGCGCTCGGGATACGTTCGGGTGCAATCTCATGTCGTGGTCCTTTAATAGAATATAGTGATAAAAATAACTACTTTAAAAAAAACCGACTGCAAAACTAAAAAGTTAAAAATAATTAAGATTTAATATAATTTAAATACTGCCTATTATTTAAACGTGCTATTTACTAATAGGTTTATAGTCGGTGCCAAATCAATTTATTTCTTACGTATTAAACAGTAAGAGTTAATTGCTCTTTATTTATTTATTACTCCTGGAGGATCCTAGTTACTACCGGCATCAAAGTGCTTGTCAAGACAAAACGAACGAGCACAAACTCGATAGAGTTGTGTCATTTAATTACTGAGTTTTTATGACCACCTTCCGATTCCATCATCAGATCAGGCCCCCTACCGCGTAACTAGCGTCGATTTGAAATCGACGTCGACAACTGTTTTCATTGGCTAAATTGTTAACAATGGCTACCCAATGAAAACAGTTGTCGACGTCGAGTTCAAATCGACGCTAGTTACGCGGTAGGCCCCCAGTTCCATGTAATAATTTTTTATACTGTCATTCAATTTACATACATTCAATTTACTACAATGACTAATATAAAACTATTCCGCATCATACAAAAAATAATCACGTAAATCGGTTTAGAAACTGTTAGCACTGAAATTAATTTGGTCCACTTGTGTGTACGAACATAATATGCTTGAACGTTCTGTCATAATAACAGCTGGTGTAATATAAGTCAGTGAGATTGCATTTTGAGGTTTTTCCGATGAATCTGCTAAATATCATTACATTAAACAATATAAGTTCAACAAATCTTGTCCGAAAGTTTAGATCCTACAAATTAAATTATTCAGTTGTCACTTTGGTATTGACTTTGACATTGCTGCACACAATACACTACCTATCTTTTGTTTGCACTGTTAGCACTGAACGGTGACGTCACAAATGACGTCAGATTGCTCAGAGATGTGCATTGTGCACACGTCGTATTAATGGCCAACCGTTTGTACGCAAATAGTGCAGAAAGCGCGCTGACCGCAATTTCGGACCGTATAGTCAGAAAGAGGCCGGTTTTGATTGAATGGTTGAATGGGACTACTGGCTGACGTCATATGACACTGACATCGACACATAACCTTAACTTTATTTGGGGTTTGTTGCTTTATTATTTTTATTGTTTTCGTGATAAATGATAATAGGTTGTGTTGTATCACAATTATTAAACTGTTCGATCCTTGTGATCATTCCCAGTTAGTGTACCTATTTTTTATAAAACTGTAAACATGGCAGCAAGAAGGCTATGTCAACAAGTAAAATCTATCTTTATCTTTCAGCTATCTTTCATCAATTAAAATTGCAATAATGGAAGCATTTACGAAAATCAAAGTTGTTGCAACTTCTGTAGCAATAGCTCTTGGTTGTGCTGGGATAACTTATGCCTTTTTAAAATTCAAATACCGTTTAAAAGAAGCTGCCACAGCATTCAACTATCTACAAATCCAGAATATCACATCTGAAAGCTCCTGTAACTATGTAATCGTAGAATTAAGGAAGTAAGTTTTTATATAAAAAATTTGTTACTATAATGTATAAGAAAGTGATAACAGTCATGTTGCAGACGGTGTACATTACACAAAGCTATTGGTTTCGATTGTGAATGGGTGACAGATGGAGGGAGCAGACATACCGTTGCATTAGTTCAATTATCTACTTTTGATGGGCTCTGTGGACTTTTTAGAATTAACCAACTGAATGGTATTCCAGAATCTTTGAAGGTATTCTAACATTATTACAATTCCGATTGGTTTCAATCTCTTAGTTTGAATCTCTTAAATTGAAAAAGTTTTGTTTGCTTGTTTATAATATTAGTTGTTTACTAATAGTTTGTTTAGGACCTTTTAGAAGATGAAAAAATATACAAAGTTGGTGTTGCACCGGCTGATGATGCCAGATATCTGCACAGTGACTATGGAGTGCTGCTACAATCAAGTCTTGATATCAGGCATATAGCATTGCATTGTGGATACAACCCTGGTGGGCTAGCTGCACTAGCAAAGTCACATCTTCATGTGATAATGGATAAAAGTTGGAGGGTAGGTAGTTAGAACACCATATATTAGTGATTGGGGCTTTTTAATGGATGATAAATGTAATGTTCTGTTATTGTTAATCAGTCTTTGCATTTGATTTCATAAGTCTGTGATTAGTTTATACAGTATTTTTATTTTTTATGATATACAATAATTAATGATATTTAAAAACCTTGCAGATAAGATGTAGTGACTGGGAGGCAGAAAATTTGACAGATCGGCAAATGAAATATGCAGCAGTTGATGCACATGTAGCTATAAGAATATTTGCCAAGCTTATTAGTGAGCTTCAAGGGATGTCTGAGAATATATTTCGGTGGCTAATGAAGAAGAAAGTTGATAGTGCATGTAATGTTGAAGATTTATGTAAAAAATATGCCAATATCTCATTTAAGGGAAAGAATGTACCTGCAAAGGATCCAAAGTAAGACAACTTAATAGATATATACAGACTGCCTTATGTCAAATATGATCTTCACTTCTATTAAGAAAAGTAATAGTTTTCCTTATAAATTGAATGGTAAAAATATTTTTACCTTTTTTCAGATAACAGTAGTTCAACAATTGTACCTCTATAAATAAAACAGAACAATAGTGTAACTGTCTTTTATAGTTGCTAACTCCTAGAATATATATTCAAAAAGATAAGTTAGACAAAAACAATTTACAATAGCACCAACCCTACCTACAAGGTACCTAACCTATACCATTATTTAAACCTTAAAACAAGTAACTTTTCTACATCGTAACCTGCTATCCCCAGGTCAAACTCATCAAAATACAAAGATACAAAAGTTGCCAAGAGGTACCCGCATGCGACTCGGTCCAAGCCGCTGTATCACAACTGTTTCTTAGAAGCACCAGATGGAGAATTGCTGTGCACTTGTGACAATAAGAAGGCTCTATGGTATGTGTGGCTCTTAAAAGTTTTTATTCAGCTAAGTCTATAATACAGTGATAGATCTAAATGCCGTTTACGCTAGACAAGCTTAAGTTTGTTTTTTGACCTCGAATATTAAAACACTTTGCTTGCAAGTAAATTGACACTAATTCTACGTTAAAAAACGCTTACTTTAGAAAACGACCAGTGTTACCGCTCTAACAACTTACCACAAGAGACACAGCAAACATTCTGAAACTTTCCAGGTACGTAGAAAAAGGTCTAGCAGACATCGTCAAAGAAGATCCACTATCTGTTCGTCTTCGCTTCGAGCCAGCTGGCAGATCAGTGGGCGCCGTGGGGAGATACTACCAACTGACTAAACAGAACCAGTGTGTTGTATGTGGAGCTACCAACTCTTATATCAGGAAGAATGTAGTGCCCAGGGAGTATAGGAAGTATCTACCAGGTAAGTTGTTTTTATTGTAGTATGAAAGTTAAAGTTGTTTTCATTGTAGTATCGTTGATAGCTAAAGAAGCCCCACACAAATTGTTTCAGGGTTCTGCACACAAAGTGTAAATGTCAAAACGAAACTCTATATGACTCGCACTTGGCTTATACGGGGTGTAAAAGAACTGCTTCCGGAAACAAAACTGGGCATTGCTGGAGGGGTACTGGTTAAATTTTATTAGGATTTAAAAAAAAAAATGTTTTTTGTAATTTTCCAAAATTGCACTAAAACAACAGATTTTGCGATGATTTCAAATTAAATAGGTTTTAATTTAATTTGCAATGTAAATAATCGCACCTGAACCAACAGTTGATGTGTGAGCGATGATTTCAAGCGGCGAATATGACTTTTCAATCCTTTTTAAATTGAGTTTTCTGGGTATGCTGTTAGTGAATTTAGTTACTATTGAAGCTCAAGAATACATGGTTTCAGGCTTCGGAAGTGGTCTTTTTACACCCGTTATTATACAAAGTAAACAATGTCAAAATAGACTTAGACTTAGATTAAATGGCATATATCTTGATGTTTTGTCGACACCCGTCAGACATAATGAAGGAGCATTCTTCCCACGACGTGGTGTTGCTCTGCGGTCAGTGCCACCGACGCTCCAACGCTCTGGACCGCGGCGTGCGAGCGTCGCTAGCGAGCGTTGCGCGCGCGCCGGAGGACAGCGGCGCCAGCAAGTACCGGGACGATGTCGATGCCAAGTTAGTAGTGATTACATAGTATTATCCTAATCATCCAAACAGACGATGTCGATGCTAAGTTAGTAGTGATTGCATAGTATTATCCTAATCATCCAAACTTCCACCACCAAAACACCTGCAATCATTATAATCATTATCAATATTCATTACATAGTATAAATCCAAGTCGCTTATTGTGTCTGTTTGTATGTTTGTCCGCTATCTCCTCCTAAACCGGTAAACATTTGAATGCGGTTTTCACAATCATTTAGATATTTTTTCATTTAAATTTGTAAATAAAGAACATTCAGAAAGAGATTTTTTAAGTTAGCCAAAAGTTGATGTTACGGGACAAGTCGCCCAAAATGATACCATTGCGAAGAGTGGGCGGGTCACTAGTTGATTTATAAATAAACTAGTGACCTTTTAGTTTCGCCGGCTTGTTCATGACCCGTTGAATTCTGGTTAACTTTAAATAACTTTTTCTGAATGTTCTTTATTTATAAATTTATGGAAAAAAGATACCTTTAAGATGGCAAAAGCCGCATTAAAATTCCTTTATTAGTGGTTTAGTAGGAGTTGGCGGACAAACAAACAAACAGACGCGATTAGCGACTTGGGTTTATAATATGTAATGAATTATGATTATAACGATTGTAGGTTTAATTGATATTGTAAAGTTAGTTTGGAAGTTTGGATGCTTAGGATAATCTAGGGAATTACTGTACAGATTAAAAAAAAACTAGTAGAAAGTTTCCTTTTTTAGCAACAGACTTTTAGGCTATTTTTATTTTGGATAAATTATCATCCGAGCTAATTGTTACTGAAACAATTATTTGTTTGATGGTTCTGTTCTTATAGTTTTAGACATCTCGTCTAAAAGTTTGCCAAATCTTCATCCATCTAATATGAGAAAACTATACTTACTTAAATAAAAATGTAAATATTAAAAGTATATATTTACGCATTCTGTATAAGAAAATAAAGATTTCAATCTCTCGTGGTTTAAACCGCTTTGGAAACAACGTCAAAATGTTTCAGCTACAATAAGTGTTTGAAAGAACATTTTTTAATTCGAGTTCTTTTAATCTTAAACTTCCTTTATCTAACCTGTATCTCAAAGCTATCATCAAGTAAAAAATCTATGAAATTAATATAAAATACGATTAACTTAAGGAAAATCCGTTCGGCCGCGCGCGCGCTGATGTACCAGTCCAAGAAACACGACCTTCCCGAACTCCGGATACAGGAGTTGAAGCAGATACTGATGGATTACTACGAGTGTACGGAGATCAGCGACGAACTGCTGAAGCAGGCAGCCGATATACCCACTATGTAAGTTATGGGAAGATTTCGAATGAATTTGCTGAACACTAAACGCAGCAACATCATTCAGCAAAAAAATTCAAAATTTTCTGCGATTGCAACTCGAAAATCTATTTCGTTCAAGAGTCCCAACACCGATACCTTTTAAAGGTATCGATATTCGAGTTAGAGGACACCGCCACTGCTTTCATTTTGGGAAAACAAATTTTTTTGACTGTATAAGTATGTAGGACTGCCGTTTAGAGCATAATACACAATTTACTGTAGTAAATAATTTCTTTCAGCTAGTTGTGCATACCTATCAATAATTCTAACAAATTCCCGATTGTAAACACGTTTCGAAACCAAAATAAAATATTGTCGTCACCACCCTATAGATAGACAATCACGGGCATATTAGATTCAAAAGTCAAAATTAAGCGCCGAGCAACTCAGAATCACAGATTGGTCTTTTCTCTACTCGTCTCTGTCTCACGCTCTTTCTATGTATGCGATGGCAATATTTGGAGTTTGGCTAAGAAAATCCTCCTCAGAATCTACTCAATTTATCCTTTACCGATTTTTTTTATTTCTTCAACTAAATTAGTATTTAAACTCTTCGTCCCCAGAATTGAGAACTTCGACTACGAGGCGCACGGTGCCAAAGTGGTGGAACATTTCATGAGTCAAGAGCGAGGTCTGCTTCAATTGGAGGAAATCTGGAGGAAACACTTCCTGGAGGCGATGCGGCCTCGATACATGCCGGAATTGTGGTCCGTTACCCACAATGAAGAAAGGTACGCTATTTTTGATTACCTATTTAAATTTGTGCTTAAATAATTATAACAATAATAACAATATATTTTCGAATTTAAATAAAAAGCTTTGAAAAATAATATGTTAAGATTTATATTATATAACTGACAAACCGTTAAAAAGTAGCAAATATCAACTGTATGTAGATGTTGTTGTTTCTATACTATCTATAGTCTGTTCGCGTTAAGAAAATAGTGACAACTACAGGATAAGGGTGTATTCACAGTGGAGTAAAAGTACAAAAGTTAAATAATAATTTTATAAACAGTATTTTCGGACACGCCGCATGCACTTGCTGTTTCTATGACTGTGCTCTCCACAGTTGCATTTAAATCACACAATTTAAAGTCGTTCACTATGGATTATTGATCCACTTTTATTCTTTGGAATTGGTGAAGTATTCATTTTCAAAAATTTTTGTTTGATGAATCACGCAATATACACAACCGTTTTGTTCGAAGGTCAAACTTCAACTGGTCACTGTGAACTCGACTTTTTAATTTCTAGCATTTTAATTGGCTGGGGGGCGTTGTCAGGCCGGCTGACAACGATAACTCACTATTTTCTTAACGCGAATAGAGTATAGTTATAATATTAATAAAAATTTGATGGCAATTTTTTTATATATTTTTATAATCAAAAAACTGACTAAGACTACCTACTTAATTCATTGACTTTCAGTTGTAAAATTTATTATAAGTTATTAAACGACTTCACGAATTATTAACCTAATTATTAAAATCATAAAATCAGATACGAAGTCACGATCTTATTTTTTCTTATGTCGTCCTACAAGTTTATCTTTAATTGAAATATTTGTACCTATAGTTGCTTAATTTTAAAGCTTTAAAAGTCGACGTGTTAAGAAAACTCATAGGCTTATATTACAAAATAATAATAGAATAGGAAATAAAAAATATTATTTTGTGAAATTTGTTGCTATACTCTATTCGCGTTAAGAAAATAGTGAGTGATCGTTGTCAGCCGGCTTGACAACGCCCCCCAGCCAATTAAAATGCTAGAAATTAAAAAGTCGAGTTCACAGTGACCAGTTGAAGTCTGACCTTCGAAGAAAACGGTTGTCGATTTTGCATGACTTGTCCAACGATAAATTTTGAAAAAATGAATACTTCACCAATTCCAAAGAATAAAAGTGGAACAATAATCCATAGTGGAGAGAGACACATAATTTACGATGTTTATAAGTACTTTAAATTGTGTGATTTAAATGCAACTGTGGAGAGCATAGTCATAGAAACAGCAAGTGCATGCGGCATGTCCGAAAATACTGTTTATAAAATTATTATTTTTCTTTCGTACTTTTACTCCACTGTGAATACACCCTTATCCTGTAGTTGTCACTATTTTCTTAACGCGAATAGACTGTAGTCAAATTGGTTTCAAATTATAACTTTGTTTTTAATTGTTTCAGATTAAAAGTGAGGTTGAAAGAAGGTCGGTTGTCTAATGAAGAATTGAAGTTGCTTGGTTTAACGAAATGGTGTAAAAATGAAGAGTATAAAGGTGTTATGTGAATAAGTAAGAGAAATTAAATAAAAATATTTTTTTACACAAGGTCGATTTGTTTTCATTACATGCCTACAAATCGATTAGTTGTAAATCGAATTGGTTTTCAATCAATTTGTGTTAAGTATATGTCTAGTAGGTATATGCGCACGCGCCCCATAAAAATCTTCATTGTCAGTGTCAAATGTGACAGTGGATAAGATGATATAATGTGCTAAAGTAAACAATTAAGCTTGTTTTTGTATAGTACTTACATGAGTGATAATTTATCTTTAAAGTGCAGTTTATATTAAATTTATTTTACGATTATTACTCAAAACATGTGTTTAAAAGTTGTTTTATCTGGTCTAGTTATTACATTATTACTGGGATTGTGCAACTCTGAAAGTTGTTTGACCCCGCCATCTGAACATAAAGCATACTTAGATAAACTAAATGACCTCGTTAAAGAAATCGTTCCACCTTTAGAGGGAATGAAAAAAGGTGATGGTGGACGAATTGCAGTAATTGGAGGCTCTGTAGAATACACCGGCGCTCCATACTTCTCTGCCATAAGTGCTTTAAAAGTATGTGACCTTTGCGTCTATATTTCATGAGCAACTACGCAGCGCTTTAACATTTCTATTTACGTTTACAGGTTGGAGCTGACTTAGTTTATGTTATAACAACAGAAAATGCAGCACCAGTTATTAAAATCTATAGTCCAGATTTAATAGTCTATCCATTTCTACACTCTAAGTTTGGCTCTAAGATAAACTTGCTTCTACCGAAGATGGACCTAATTATAATCGGACCAGGCCTTGGGAGAGAAGACGACACTCTTCACTTGATCACAAGCATAATGAAAACTTGTAAGGAGTTAGGAAAACCTTTAGTTATTGATGCAGATGGTTTGTTTGCACTATCAGAAAATATATATGTTCTCAAAGACTATCCTAGTCCTGGAGTTATCTTAACGCCAAATGAGAGGGAAGCAACACGGCTTATGAAAGCAGTTACTACTGTTACAAACAGCAGTTCTTGGTATGAATATTGGGGTGATAATGTTTCCCTTGTGCTCAAAGGAAAAGATGACCGTTTTGTCTCAACTTCAACATGTTATAGCTGGTCATCGTCAGAGGGGGGATCAGGCCGTCGTGCAGGTGGTCAAGGAGATATTTTGAGTGGTGCACTGGGTACTTTGTACAACTGGGCAATAAAATCAAAGATATGTGAGAGATCGGATAAAATGCATGTTGCTCAAAGCATAGCTTCGTATGGTGCGGCTAAGTTTACAAGGATAGCCAATCAATATGCGTATTCGAAATTGGGAAGAAGCCTCACAGCCACAGACATGTTAAATGAAATCCATGCCTCTTTCAAGGAAGTTTTCGGACAATAAGTGTTGACATTAAAAGTATAAATTTTGAGTACATCCCGAATTAGTTTGATTATTCTGTGGGCAATAATAAATAAACCTACTAAACCTTATAAATACACTTTTTTTAAACTTAATTTGTATTGCTTATTTATTTCATCCATGACCAATTTTAAAACCCTTCAGAGAAAGGCGATGTTACTTCCTCCATACATACAGACCTGACACTACTTAGTTATATACCTAGGTCCTGCTTTGTTTAGTACACAAAAAACCCGTACACACATTTTCAAAAATATCGATTGAAGTGGATCTTCAAATATCGATTTCATCCATTGATCAATCGGTAAATCAGGCAACTTACCTACAAAAATATAAAAAACTTCAACTGACGTTTGATTTGAATTAAAAATATTAAAATATCGCGCGTCGCACGTAAATAAACCAAGTAATTTTCAAATTTATAAGCTTTGAAATTAATATTGCAATACAATAATTAAAATGACGAAACAGCCTAAAATAACTACAATGTTAAAAAGGGGTAAGACGAAAATTCATAAAGAATTTATGAATCTTTTTTTCTTTACTTAAGTTTTTCGATGTTATTTTCAGGTAAACAGTTGCCAGACGATATTGTGGAGCTTCAGTCTGAAATCGAAGAGTTAGAAAAGAAACTTAAAGATAAACAAAATGAATTGTTTCTCATCCAAAGAGAGAGCTACAAGCAAAAGGCCCGACAGCCTAAAAAGAAAGTGGATGCTTTCGTGAGACCAGAGGTATTAGCTTTGTAATTTACCCAGCCTTCCGCAAGTTGGCTCAGTCGAGTGAAAATATAAAACATGAGCTAAGGCTTTATACTTTTTTTATCTGTTCATTAGTTCCAGAGATTACCCATTTATACTATTATAAAATTAAAATCAGTTTAATTCCATGTAGGTTCAATCTTCTCATTTACCTTTTAGAAATTTAATTCAGTTTTTTTTTTCCTTTTTAGAAAATAGTGCTAGAAAACTCCGTAGCTAGCCTATTAAACAACATGGAGTTAATGGGAATGCTGACCGGCATTGAGGTAACTTCATATGTAGCTGGTGATCATTGCTCAGTTGTTTATCATATGCAACATGATGCTGAGCATGAAACTAAGCATGGGTTACGGATAGAACTCAAACATGGTAAGTCCCAAAAAAAAAATTGTTCCCCTTTCTTAAGGTCTAAGCAGATAACTATATCCTTAGTAATTTTAATTAAACAAAAATTTTGGAAATTCTAATACATATATTTTTTTTGTGATTAAAAAAAAGTTTATTTAGTACCGCTTAAATTATATAAATAAACATTACTGATTACACAACTTTTACTGATCCTTGTATTTCCAGGTCTAAACCAAGTATCCAAGTCCTCGCTTCCACTTGGGTTCAACCTAGAAGGAGTAACTTCCCAACATGACAGTATTATGAAGCCAGAGTGCCTGAGAGAAATACGGACAGCTCTAGTTGCCTACTACAACAGATTAGAACAGTATGATAAATTAAAAGTAAATAACTAATATATTATTGAACCCTAAAAGTTATTGTTTAAGTTACTGTTATCTAAAAACTTTGTATGGCAGGAAAGCTAGTCTTTCTAAATGGGGTTTACTTGTAAAATTGCATTTAAAATAAGAAACTTTGACATAGCATATTTGAAAAATAAGCAAACTAATCCATATAATTAATAACTTTAGCTTGAAAGAGTTACCTAGAGGTTCATAGTGTTTCAATTTACGCACTGTAACTGTAGCATTTTATAGCAGTCACAAACCTTTTTCTTCACAGATGCTAGTTAATGTGGAAGCGCAACTATTCAAAGTTTTGGACGGGTCGCACATGGAGATCTCGTTCGCAGTCCAGGCAGTTGATGATGATGCAGAGGACCCTGTCACTGTGATGCTGGTGCTGGACTATGATGTGTGTGGTGTGAGACCGACGAGTTGCAAGTTTAAAGAGAGAGGTATGTGGAATATTGAGGCTAATCTTTTCTTCTTAGATACGAAGTTTGAAAACATGAGCCTTATAAAGTGTTTGAAACTCATTTAACATATTCACACAATCGTTAGCAATCAACTGATTTTTTTTTTTATAGAAATTCACATGCCACTTCTGTGAAGCAGAACTCTGAAATCATCAATTGCATTTAATTTGTTCTGATTACAGATTTGACTGAGGAGGTGGTGGAAGTTCTCACGCAGCAATGTTTAGGATTTCAACTAAAACCGCTGCACGTCGCATTTAAAGAGGCCTTTATGGAAGATTTCGGCAGATTCAAACTTGTGCAACAGGTGAATTTAATATTTAACACTTATTTTAACATTTTGGTATTTTTTTGTTTTATCTTTCGATTATTAAAAGTTTCGCAGTATCAATATGCCTATACTATGCCTCTCATGCTGCAGCGAATATTATTTTCTAAGCTTAAAGAGCTTCACGCTGCACTACTCTCAATATTTTTTATTATACCGACACTAAAAGTTCCGAAATCGAACCAAACTAAGTTCACAAAGTACGTATACTGCAACTAACCCAGATCAGTGCTTAAAAGTTTAATTAAACTGGTTCCAATTCTGCTGGCCAAGTGTGTTACTTTAATTTCATGTTTTTTTCTCTGTACCAGATTGGTCCTCGTCCATCGAAGCGCCCCGCTCGGAGACGTCCCAATAACAAGAATAAAAATATGAACAACGACGAAACGTTCTTACCTGAAGACTGTTCGGACCTTAGCGAAGGAGAGTACTATGACGACGCATGATTATTTTCGAATTAAAGTTCAATAGCTTTGGAATCAAAATTGTAATAATAAAAGATGTGAAAATAAAATTTGCCTACGTCACTTCTTGTTAACATAGCCTTCTTCTGGTTTTTTTCTTAAAGCAATCTGATATACCGGATGTTATAGCTTACGTTCAGAATTGAATACTTTACCTATTTCTAATGTTAGTCCTACTAATGTTATAAACGTGAAAGTTTGTAAGTGTATGGATCGATATTTGTTACTCTTCCACGTAAAAACTACTGGACGGATTTGGATGAAACTTTACAGTAATATCAGTTACATATACAACATCAGAATAACACATAGGGTACTTTTTACCGCGGGAAAACTCATTCCCACGGGAAATCGACTTCGAATCGAGTCGCGGGCGCCCACTAGTTTAGATATAAGCTTAGCATTATAAAAACATTGTTAAATAAAATGTGAAGGAGCTGCAGGAAAAAAACGCATCAATATTTTATGTGTTTCATTCATATTAAAAAGATTTTTACAGCTTTATTACAATATTTAATAGATTCCTGCCAGTGTCATGTAATCTTATATACAAAACGTTTAAATTTGTGCGCAATTTTTTGGATCCATACCTACGACATGCTCTTAGATTAGATATAAAATTGAGACTACTAAAAGTATACAATAATCTAACAATATTGCAGTATAAATTATGATTTACTTATATTATTCTTTTTGAAACATGCACAAATTGAGACCAAAAATTAAAAAGCAAATATATAATTGGTTGTGTTTTTTCATTGATCAAGGCAAAAAAAATTGCAAACTAATTTTATCTTCTCCTATTCAGTGGTATGAATAATGAACATGCAATTGATGATCAGTGTTTTAAACCCTAAAAACTGAAGGGTACTCAGATGGGTACTAGACTGACACTACATACATTTAACCAAAGTAGTAAAATGATGTCGCTTGCAATTCATATGGTTGATAACTATGTTAACCTATCCAAAACACTAACCCCTTATTCATAAACACACATTAAACCTACATTACTTGAAATATTTCATCTCTGTTTTACAAAAGCCGTAACCAACACTTGTACACCAGTAACAAGTAAACATTCACAGAGCACTATCATATTTCGGGTCGACGACATTTCGGATACAAATAACTCGGACACCTTGGCCAATGTACCTGTGTAATTACCATACATTGGCCACGGTGTCCGAGTTTTTTGTGTCCGAAATGTCGTGGACCGCATATTTCAACTAACATACATTTAAAATGAAGCAGCAAGAACGTCCACTATTCACTCGCACAGTTCACAGTTTGCACGAGCCACTATTCACAATCACAAGTTCACACTCCGCGGTTGGGCGGCGGCTTGACCTTGTAGATGCGCACGAGCCAGTGCTCGGTGGTGTACGCCTCGTCCAGCACGTCCAGCGTGAAGTCCTTGTTGCCGATCTCGGCGGCGCGCACGCGGTCGTAGCCGGGCGGGCGCCCTGGGAACGAACAATGGGTTGATAAATAAGACAAATTTAAAAATGTACAGACAGCAACGGATTTTGATTATCTCTCCTTATGCCTTTTTTTGTCGCGAAATTTTCAACCAACTAATATAAATTAAAGGTAAATTGGGAAGTGCTTATGCTTAAATGTTTCTTATAAAAATTGCTACACAGATTTGCATGAAATTTGTTATATAAATTGAAAGCTACAGAACAAATGGGAATAACACAATTGTGTCTAACTATTCTTCATTACCCTTTTTAAACATTAATCTATTTCGCTCAATCCCCTTCACTAACTGACTATAACCACCTAACCAACTCATCATTCACTTAAACAGTTAGACCCCCACTAGGATGTACTACTGAATGAATATCAACCCACATCGACCAACATGGTAAATTAGTCTCAAATTCCTCACTACCCGAGAAGGTCTGTGCTGAATAGAGAGACGTATACGGGGTGTAAAAGAACTGCTTCCGAAAACAAAAACTACAAGTTACGTTTTGAGCAAAAAAAAAATTTTTATGATAAAAGTAAAAAAATATTTTTTTACGTTATTTCCCAAAATTAATATTATCAGATTGTGCGTTGTTTAAAATTAAATAGGTTTTTAATTTAATTTGCAATGTAAATAATCGCACCTGAACCGACGGTTGATGTGTGAGCGATGATTTCAAGCGGCGAATATGACTTTTCAATCCTTAATAACTTTTTTAAATTGAGATTTCTAGGTATGCTGTTAGTGAATTTAGTTACTATTGAGGCTCAAGAATACATGGTTTCACTTCACTTGGTCTTTTTACACCCGTTATAAGCCGCACTATTTCCCAACTCACCGCCATCCGTGTACAGCTTGCCAAAGTTATAGTAGGTCATCTTGTACATAAGAGAGTTGAGCAGCGCGGGCGCGCCGGCGGCGTCCACGCGGAACTCGCCGGCGCCCGAGTAGTACGCCGCCTCGCGGATGTGCGCGCCGCGCGGCGTGGAGCCGCCGATGCGCACCATCCACAGGAACTTGTTGATGTCTGTGAGGGAACATATCATATGATAGTCTATAAGGTTCGCGGATGTGCGCGCCGCGCGGCGTGGAGCCGCCGATGCGCACCATCCACAGGAACTTGTTGATGTCTGTGAGGGAACATATCATATGATAGTCTATAAGGTTCGCGGATGTGCGCGCCGCGCGGCGTGGAGCCGCCGATGCGCACCATCCACAGGAACTTGTTGATGTCTGTAGGGAAATATATCATATGTATATCAACATATATCTATGGGCCTTAGTTGCCTGATTGTAAAACAATAAATAAGTAATAAAAAATATGTTCATATGCCTAAGGCGAATCATGGCTGTACTACTTACTACTTGTCGTCATGTACTATTTCTATTACCCATGTTTATGAACTATTAAATAAATAAAAAAAATAAAAAAATTTGAGGGTTAGGCTTAAGGTCTAAAGTAAAAGTAGCAATTTACATCCGTTTTTAATTGAGTGCCCTCCATACACAGACATATGGCGTAATAAATGGATAATATGAAACTTGCGGGTAGATAAAAGTTCCATAGGTTTCTATAGTCCATTCGCGTTAAGAAAATAGTGAGTCGTCATTGTCCGCCGGCCTAGACACGCCCCCCAGCCAATTAAAATGCTAGAAAACATACACGTAAAACTAGCTTATACAGATTTTATTAGCTATCACATACTTATTAAATAAAATTATAATACTAAATAACGTACCTCGTAAAATAATAAAAAAATAAAATTTAAAACAAAAAACAAAAAAAAAAAAACAACCATCTTCGATGCCACCTCCATTGAATCATACTCCACGGCCTTTGTTTGGACTTATCGCCATTGAGGCGACAACAAAAACAAACTGTTTGGATTGATACCCGACATTTTTGTTTTTACCCTCAAAACTAAAACGAAGTAGTGCGTTGAAATTTTGTTAATTTCATGTTTTAGATTAATGATTCTGCTCTGTATGTTAGATTTAAGTACAAATAAGTGAAAAAATGTTTTTCTCAGTAAGTAAATTTATGTAAAATTCTTATGAGAAATAAATAATCTTTAAACGTAAAAAAACGTAGAAATTAAAAATTCGAATTCACAGTGACCAGT
Source organism: Emmelina monodactyla (assembly GCA_916618145.1). Lineage (NCBI taxonomy): Eukaryota > Metazoa > Arthropoda > Insecta > Lepidoptera > Pterophoridae > Emmelina > Emmelina monodactyla. The sequence continues at coordinate 2,495,735 of OU745304.1, read as the reverse complement.
TGAAATCTGACCTTCGAAGAAAACGGTTGTGTATTTTGCGTGACTCGTCCAACAATAAATTTTGAAAATGCATACTTCACCAATTTCAAAGAATAAAAGTGAATCAATAATCCATAGTGGAAAGAGATGCATAATTTACAATGTTTATTAGTACTTTAAATTGTGTGATTTAAATGCAACTGTAGAGAGCATAGTCATAGAAACAGCAAGTGCATGCGGCGTGTCCGAAAATACTGTTTATAAAATTATTATTTTTCTTTTGTACTTTTACTCTTTTATTTTTTTAACGCGAACGGACTATAGTGACCCGCCCACGCTTCGCAATGGTGTAATTTGGCGCGACTTGTTCCCGTTAAGTGGAAATTTAAGCTAGTTTAAAATAACTTTATCAGAATTTTCTTTATTTATAATTTTAAATGAAAATAATATCTATGAGATGGCGAAATCCGCATTAAAATCCGTTAAGTGGTTTAGGAGGAGTTAGCGGACAAACATACACACAGACACAATAAGCGACTTGGATTTATACTATGTAATGATATTATAATCTATATTATAATCATATGTTAGTCTATAAGGTCTATGTCTATCTATGGGCCTTAATTGCCTGATTGTAAACAATAAATAAGTAATAAAAAATATTAAGAGTTAGGCTTAAGGTCTAAAGTAAAAGTAGCAATTTACATCCGTGTTTAACTGGTTGCTCTCCATATACAGATATATGGCTTAAATAATGGATAATATGTAACTTGCGGGTAGATAAAAGTTCCTCGGGTTTCGAAATATTCGTCAATTTCGTAAATTTAATAAAATTATAAAAAAAACATGCAATGTTCATAGAAATTCTGAAAGTTGTCAAACCAGCATTTGTTTCTCAAAAAAAACAAAAAAAATCTCACACTCATTACACCGAACGTTATCATTGTCTTGTATTATACATAGCAATCATTATTACCTCCTATAACCTTAAAATCTATCCCACTCACCATCAGAGGAGTACCCCACCAGCCCCCCAAATATAACCAGCACATAGTCCACGTCCAGCTCCCGCATGATCTCATACGCATGCTCCTCGCTGGAGGCCATCGCTTGTCCCACCCTAGATATGTGGGTGTTGTTCCAAGTGTTGTTGTCTACTATGACGGTGCGGTTGGCCATAGCCGTTATCTGGTAGCCGTAGTCCCACCATGACATCACTTTCGCGTCCTGGATGAAAGGAAAAATATATAGCTTACAAAATATAATAAGGACATTGGAGGTGAATGTCATAAAATGTTGGACATTGAAGGTAAAAATATGGGGTGTAAAATAATGGAAATGGATATTACTGGAGTTGAACTCATTAAGCAAAATCTATTTTTTTTACTTAATCATACACAATGACTAAATAATCGGATTTTGGGATTTATTTATAGGCAGCTTTTCTACATCCATCCCAATAACATTTGTTCTACGACTTTTTGCCAAACTTGATAATTAACACAAAAACAAAAAAATTAAACTCCATATTAGATTCTTTTGTTTATATAATACTAGTTTTCCGCCCACGGCTTCGCCCGCGTGGAATTCAGTTATATCGCACGAACTTTCATCCCCTTTTTCAACCCCTTCCACCATTTTTTCCCCGATAAAAAGTATCCTATGACCTTTCTCAAGTTCAGTTCTATCTTCATACCAAATTTCATCAAAATCGGTTCAGTAGTTTAGGCGCGAAAGCGTAACAGACAGACAGACAGACAGAGTTACTTTCGCATTTATAATATTAGTAGGGATCTTCAGTATACCTCGGGCGTGTTCATCTTGAGCCAGGTGTAGGCCTCGCGGAAGTCGTCGAAGATGATCCGGGCGCCGTCGTGCGCGCGCGCCGACAGCACGATGGACGGCGACGAGTACGCCTCCGACGTCACCCACGTGCAGTGGCACACGTACGAGATAAGGAGGCCGGAGAGGACCGCCACGAAGCCGTAGCCCACCTGGGAAGTATGTTTGTATAATAATAATAAACGTTTAGTGGCAGACGTAGGAGACGAGGAGGCCCGATAGCACCGCCACGAAGCCGTAGCCCACCTGGGAAATAACTAGTAAGTTTATATGCTTGTAAAGCGCCCGCAGTATTCCATGCGACAACTTTTATATGTCGCAATGCAAGTGGCGTCCTCAATTTAGATTAAAATCTTGCTTATTGTCAATTTATGTTAGAGTTTTTTCTGTTTAGCTTGTAACATACATGGGTGAATAACTTATCACAAAATTTCATTCAAATCTATTTAGACGTTTTTACGTGATAAAGTAACTATAATCTGGCCACCGAGAGATTGCGTTTGTGACACATGCCAGTAGTGTTGGGGTAAAAAATAATATTGACAAATATTTTTTCAATCAACATTAGTAAAAAAATTATTTTATCTTATATCTATTTTACTTGTATAGCAAGAAACTCCAACTGCTGCCTTTTTTCAAAACAAATATTTAGGTCTACAATACAATAAGTACTAAAACTAAAAGTAGGTAATAAATACTTAAAATAATAGATATCGCGCTGGTATAAATTTAATCAGATTCCGATTCGCTTGAGGAGGTGCTATCATCATCTTCTCCAACATTTATAATTATGTTATTATCAATGATCGAATCAATTCTAATATCTCGATCAAAGTCTTTGGTAATAAGATTTTTTGTTTTTTCTACCGCCTTCGCCCAGTCTTCCTTCGTGATTTTTTCGCAAGCTTCTTTTAATAGAGCCATCATCTTTTTTGTGCTAAAAGGTGGGGACGTATTGCGACGGGCTGCATAACCCTTAATTTGAGCCCAAATTAATTCAATAGCATTGTATTGGCAATGATATGGTGGAAGTCTCAGCACCCGATGACCGTACTGCAGAGCTAATTCATCTATTTCATATCTAACATTTGCCGATTTATTTTCTTTCACTAACCGTAATAATTCTGCTTTAAGCATGTCCATATTTACGTCAATACCATGTTTTTATAACCAAGCTACTTATTCTGCTTTTTTATTAGAAATTGATTGATAACTTTAAAATTGACTGATATTTTTAGCACATCCCTACGAAAATATGATGTTGTTTACATTTTTAAAAATACATATTTTATCAGTAATTATTACCCTTACAGTAAGCCATCAGTTATAAAATTTAAAATCAGTGTGTTTTAATATCATTTTATTGCTTATTATTTGTTTGTAGGGTCAAAATAGACGACTTTTTTTTTGTTTGTTTTCGTAGACGGCCTGTCAAAGTTACCTCGTTATGTCAAACACAATGTGTCAGGAACGCATTCTCTCGGTGGCCGGACAATAGCATACAAACTTTTACATTTATTACACCATACATTTTATTAGGATAAAAAAAAATTAGTTATGCAAAGATTGCTTTGTAGCTTATGAATATGGAAGATTAAATATGTTTTTTTTTAAGTCCTAGAAAAATATAGTCCTAAAGTTAGCTAATGTTTGTGGTATCAACAATAATCAATGGACAAGGAGAAATCATTCATCAACTAAAGGTATCTTTATTAATTATTTTTATGTTAAACAGAGCTTACTTTATCATTGAATTAAATAAAAAAAAACCAATAATATCTATGTTAGTCTGTAAGGTATATATGATATGGGCCTCTGTTTACATATTTTAAATCTCTTATGTAAATATTGCCTGAAATAAATGAATAAATAAAAAAAAAAAAACACCTTACCTCAGACCTGAACACCAAGTTATTCTCATGCTTCTTCTTCTTATCTTGCTTTTCGACTTTCGGCTCTATGTCCTTAACGTGAAGGCTCAACAACGATGACACCGCTACCGCCGATACTATGCACATTACCGGCGCCAGCACCAACATAAGTCGAACCATCACTCCCTGTGAAATGTATGGAGGGTTAGTTTCAAGATGTTCTGGTTTGGAAGTCAGGGGTGTAGTATGGTGGTTCAGAGATCAAAGTGTGGAAATCACGGCGGGAGACATCGGAGGGGTCTCGACGATGCTGCGACCGCTCAAGCTTTGGTAGTCATCATGGTTACTTTTTATCTGTTTTATACAGTCAATTAAGGTGGAAGACGAAAAAAAATTTTTTTTAGAAAATTTCGATTACAATTTTGGCATCTAATTTAACATTATTTAGGATATAAAAAAGAAACTTAATATGAAAAAGAGTATTAAAGGAGCAATTAAGACAGTGGAGAAAGTTTTTATGTATGTTGTGTTAAAATTGCCTCAAATAGTTTTAAAAATAATCTTCTTTATGGAATAAATCAAATTACAAAGTCCCTTTCATATAAAACCAACAAAACCGCTCGAAACTCACCGCAAAGTAAATGCTCAACACCCCGTACAATATAATGAATATGTTGGCATCGGTGAGTTTGCTGAAGCAGTAGTACAGTCCGGCTGGAAACAGGAACACCAGGACTTGCAGGTCGAAGTAGAACGAGGACCAGGAGGTGGGCTGGTGCTCGGAGACGGATGCTGTGGGGAAAAAAATATTGACGTACAATACCACCTAATGGGTACCTTAATTATAGTATATTTCAATTAACATCTTTACATGTCATATAGTTATTAGGGCAAAGTCACAAAAATTATTGAATGTACCATAATACCATACCACCTAGTGGGTACCTTAATTATAGTATATTTCAATACAAGTGTGGAAAGGCTGTCATTACAACGAGTCCCGACAAATGTCTACCCGAGCCGAGGCACAGCCGAAGGCGAGGGTTGACAGGCGGGACGAGTTGCAATGACGGTTCCGCACGTGTACTGAACGACTATTTTTAATACAGTTGCGAAAAAATAAAGCAATTTAATAAAATATAATTTAGTATCGAAAATGTCGAAATAACTCATTTTGAAAATGGCGACATTTTTTCTTCACCCATTTGGTGGGCAAAGGTTACTATGCCCATACAGCCTAGTCTTCAGTCGAATTTTTTTATTGATATGAAATGAAAATGAAATTTAATGAGATAAAATGAAATGAAACTAACCACGCTAATTCAATCAAATCATTAAATCTGATATCGAAACAAACTAGTAGCTTTTTTAGAAATATACCTACGCTACGTAAGTATTAACATGAATCATAAAAACTTCTTTATTTTTTTTTTAGTAAAAACTTCATGGTTTGTTAATTTTTCTTTTTAATAGACATTATTTTGACAGTTGGGAAAGAGAACGCACGAGTGCGGGAAAGGTAAAAAAAAAGCACGCGTGTGTAATAGCCCCCATCCCGAACGCTATACGTCCCTGCAATACGCCACTTTTTGAGCAACTGTATTAAAAACATCTTTACATGTCATATAGTGATTGGGGCAAAGTCACAAAAATTATTGAATGTATCATAATACCATACCACCTAGTGGGTACCTTAATTAACATCTTTACATGTCATATAGTAATTCGGGCAAAGTTAACATCCTCATTTTAACAGCTGTATTTTTAGGAATGTTCTTTATTAATCACATTTTTGATAAAGTTTTTGTACATAAAATTAATACATTGTGAATTATAATGTATGATCACAATAATGATGATTAGCTAAAATTGTGTAACATGATCATTACAAAAGTTGTTGATACAAAAAATATACTGATTGCGCAATATAATTTTCAATCATAACGAAGTTTGAAATAATATGATAAATAAATAAATTAAAATTAATAGCAATTGTAAGTTAATCTTCTGATTTAACACTTGTGGCGAATCATAAGTTAGAACACATCAATTTGTAGAAGATTTAATAACGCTATAAATAATGTACAACTTACCAATAATAGGGATGTGGTTCTTGGCGTAAGACGGGTCGAGCAGAGAATAGAATCTACCCGTCCAGGGGGAGATTTTACCTATAAGACAAACATAATTAGAAAATACAAATATGGAATTATGGAAACATCTAGTAAAGTATTATTCTGTGTAATTATTGCGTTGTAGCTTTTTAATTAACAGATTTTGATTTCTTTTTTTATGTTTAAGGCTTTTGAGTCAGTTGATTTTTTTTAAGATTTATGATTTAATGTAAGTAGTTAATATTAATATTTTTCTATTATGAAGTAATAGTGTCGACTCTCATATTAACCTATTTTATGAAAAAAAAAATAACAACCAATTATTTGGGCGTAGGGCCCCCTTTCAAATAGCGATGAGGACTATGCTAACTTCATCATCATATTAATAATAATAAATAGCCTATAAGTATAATATGTCCCATAGTTGAGTACAGGCCTCCTTCATCATATTATTTTCGTAAATTCTTCCATAGTATATCCTTACCAGTGAGTGTTAGAGCCACGGCTGCTGTCCCCAGCGTGGTTAGCAGCAACGACACTAGCGCTTTGAACACGAGCTCGAAGTGCGCGGGCGCCAGGTGCGCGCGCAGGTACTGCGTGAACGCGAACAGCTGGCAGAGGCCGAACGTGCCGAACGCCTGGGGTTGCAGTTGTAAATTATAGGGGGATTTAGAAATGGAACGCAAATTAGGGGTATAAACTGCTGTATAACAACACAGTAATGTAATGTGTCAGTAAGTAGTGAGCAATAACGTGGCTAGCGCCTTGAACACGAGCTCGAAGTGCGCGGGCGCCAGGTGCGCGCGCAGGTACTGCGTGAACGCGAACAGCTGGCAGAGGCCGAACGTGCCGAACGCCTGGGGTTGCAGTTGTAAATTATAGGGGGATTTAGAAATGGAACGCAAATTAGGGGTATAAACTGCTGTATAACAACACAGTAATGTAATGTGTCAGTAAGTAGTGAGCAATAACGTGGCTAGCGCCTTGAACACGAGCTCGAAGTGCGCGGGCGCCAGGTGCGCGCGCAGGTACTGCGTGAACGCGAACAGCTGGCAGAGGCCGAACGTGCCGAACGCCTGGGGTTGCAGTTGTAAATTATAGGGGGATTTAGAAATGGAACGCAAATTAGGGGTATAAACTGCTGTATAACAACACAGTAATGTAATGTGTCAGTAAGTAGTGAGCAATAACGTGGCTAGCGCCTTGAACACGAGCTCGAAGTGCGCGGGCGCCAGGTGCGCGCGCAGGTACTGCGTGAACGCGAACAGCTGGCAGAGGCCGAACGTGCCGAACGCCTGGGGTTGCAGTTGTAAATTATAGGGGGATTTAGAAATGGAACGCAAATTAGGGGTATAAACTGCTGTATAACAACACAGTAATGTAATGTGTCAGTAAGTAGTGAGCAATAACGTGGCTAGCGCCTTGAACACGAGCTCGAAGTGCGCGGGCGCCAGGTGCGCGCGCAGGTACTGCGTGAACGCGAACAGCTGGCAGAGGCCGAACGTGCCGAACGCCTGGGGTTGCAGTTGTAAATTATAGGGGGATTTAGAAATGGAACGCAAATTAGGGGTATAAACTGCTGTATAACAACACAGTAATGTAATGTGTCAGTAAGTAGTGAGCAATAACGTGGCTAGCGCCTTGAACACGAGCTCGAAGTGCGCGGGCGCCAGGTGCGCGCGCAGGTACTGCGTGAACGCGAACAGCTGGCAGAGGCCGAACGTGCCGAACGCCTGGGGTTGCAGTTGTAAATTATAGGGGGATTTAGAAATGGAACGCAAATTAGGGGTATAAACTGCTGTATAACAACACAGTAATGTAATGTGTCAGTAAGTAGTGAGCAATAACGTGGCTAGCGCCTTGAACACGAGCTCGAAGTGCGCGGGCGCCAGGTGCGCGCGCAGGTACTGCGTGAACGCGAACAGCTGGCAGAGGCCGAACGTGCCGAACGCCTGGGGTTGCAGTTGTAAATTATAGGGGGATTTAGAAATGGAACGCAAATTAGGGGTATAAACTGCTGTATAACAACACAGTAATGTAATGTGTCAGTAAGTAGTGAGCAATAACGTGGCTAGCGCCTTGAACACGAGCTCGAAGTGCGCGGGCGCCAGGTGCGCGCGCAGGTACTGCGTGAACGCGAACAGCTGGCAGAGGCCGAACGTGCCGAACGCCTGGGGTTGCAGTTGTAAATTATAGGGGGATTTAGAAATGGAACGCAAATTAGGGGTATAAACTGCTGTATAACAACACAGTAATGTAATGTGTCAGTAAGTAGTGAGCAATAACGTGGCTAGCGCCTTGAACACGAGCTCGAAGTGCGCGGGCGCCAGGTGCGCGCGCAGGTACTGCGTGAACGCGAACAGCTGGCAGAGGCCGAACGTGCCGAACGCCTGGGGTTGCAGTTGTAAATTATAGGGGGATTTAGAAATGGAACGCAAATTAGGGGTATAAACTGCTGTATAACAACACAGTAATGTAATGTGTCAGTAAGTAGTGAGCAATAACGTGGCTAGCGCCTTGAACACGAGCTCGAAGTGCGCGGGCGCCAGGTGCGCGCGCAGGTACTGCGTGAACGCGAACAGCTGGCAGAGGCCGAACGTGCCGAACGCCTGGGGTTGCAGTTGTAAATTATAGGGGGATTTAGAAATGGAACGCAAATTAGGGGTATAAACTGCTGTATAACAACACAGTAATGTAATGTGTCAGTAAGTAGTGAGCAATAACGTGGCTAGCGCCTTGAACACGAGCTCGAAGTGCGCGGGCGCCAGGTGCGCGCGCAGGTACTGCGTGAACGCGAACAGCTGGCAGAGGCCGAACGTGCCGAACGCCTGGGGTTGCAGTTGTAAATTATAGGGGGATTTAGAAATGGAACGCAAATTAGGGGTATAAACTGCTGTATAACAACACAGTAATGTAATGTGTCAGTAAGTAGTGAGCAATAACGTGGCTAGCGCCTTGAACACGAGCTCGAAGTGCGCGGGCGCCAGGTGCGCGCGCAGGTACTGCGTGAACGCGAACAGCTGGCAGAGGCCGAACGTGCCGAACGCCTGGGGTTGCAGTTGTAAATTATAGGGGGATTTAGAAATGGAACGCAAATTAGGGGTATAAACTGCTGTATAACAACACAGTAATGTAATGTGTCAGTAAGTAGTGAGCAATAACGTGGCTAGCGCCTTGAACACGAGCTCGAAGTGCGCGGGCGCCAGGTGCGCGCGCAGGTACTGCGTGAACGCGAACAGCTGGCAGAGGCCGAACGTGCCGAACGCCTGGAGATTCACCCGATAGTTTGTTTTTGGGTTTTATGACGATGGGTTGTGTGGAAATATAAAAGAGGAATTAAAATTATAGAAATACTTAACACAAGTTTTATCTGATGTGCAAAATTACATACTTAATACCGTTTTAGAAATACTACAATAAATGTTTACCAAAGACAGATATAATTGTTCCCTAAAATGAATCAGTGTCAGACTTTAATTAAAACGTTGATGTATTCAAATGAATGAATGCAAAAGGATTCCACACAGTGTTTTCTCTCACAATATTTGGAAAGAATAAGACTCGGGAATCGAACCCAGAGTCTTCTGTAAGCGCAGTTCCTGACAGGAACTTTCTGCCACTAGGCTACCACGTATTATTACCATAGTTCATATATTTAACCAGTTTTCTATACAAATTTACTTACTAACATAAAACGTAGGTTTTAAATTACTGACTTAATGATATTATACCCAAACTATGTGCTCCTAAAGAATGCGCAATAAGCGCTTGTATCATACAATCGATTAGTTAAAAACCGAGTTACACCCAATTTAATCGTGACCCGGCGATTTATAGATAGATATTTATAGATTAGACATATTTTCGTAAACCCTAAACTTACCAGCATATGCTCCGAGCTCTGCACGGGCTGGAAGCCCACGAACGATATCTGCATCGACAGAATAGTGCCCACGCAATACAACGCGCTATATGCCACGTACACTCGCGAGGAAAAGCGACCCAGTGCCATCAGGGCTAGCACGTGCAGGGGAATCAGGTTTATCAGGAACACGTAGCCGCCCCAGGAGGATACCTGGCGGAAAGGAGAAGTTGAAAGTCTATGGAGTTTAATAAGAAAAAAACACACTCAAAACCACGCACAACTTTAGGTACTTTGCGCGTAAAATAGCGCACCGTGCATGATTATCGCCTGTTTTTGTAACAAGCGTTGTTGGAAGTGTTTTTTAGGACGCGCGAATTTTCGCCCATTTGCGATTTATAAGAATACTAGCTGAACTCGCAAACGTTGTTTTGTCAAATTTGAAAAAAAAAATGTGGTCAACCCTTATCATTTAGGGGTACGAAAAATAGATGGCCGATTCTCAGACCTAATCAATATGCTCACAAAATTTCAGGAAAATCGGTCTAGCCGTTTCGGAGGAGTACGGTAACTAACATTGTGACACGGGAATTTTATATACACACTTTGATACTAGATAAAAGGGAAACTAGAAAGATTCTGGTTAAAACTACAATCTCTTAGTAGTCACGAGACTAAAGTAGTGTCCTACTTATGCATTGAAAAGTCTTATTTGGACATAAATGTATGAAAGCGCAAAAACTGACTAGCTATGTAAGCTGGCCAGTGTGAATCTTTCGTTTTTAATCTGCGATTTACCAGTAAATTCACCCATATCTTTGAGAGTAAACTTCGTATGTAAACATACTTTATTCGGTAAATCAATTTGTATACATAATTATCTCGATCTATTATAATCTGAATCTATTTTTGTACTTAATATAATAAACATATCAATGTTTTACAGCTAACAGAACAGCACAGTTATTGACATAAATGTTAACTGCAACTACAGATAAGCAGTTTGTTATCATCAAACACATTATAAATTACAGCTTTCAACCAAAGGTTTTGCTTTATCTGTTGAATTTAATGTTAACTGCATCCATAAAAATATTTTTGTCTACACAAATATTATAAAAAAGTATATTTTGTGAGTTTGGATGCTAGGGCTAATCTCTGAAACTACTAAACCAATTCGAGATTTTTTACCAGTCGCCACCTATGTTACAAGGAATAACTCTAATTATTTAGGCTATTTTATCGTCACGCGTGTGAAGCCGCGACTGGAAAGTTAGTCAGTCACACATTGCAAAGTAAAGCATAATTTAAAAAACTAAATATCTTACCATGTAGAAGTAAGCCAGCGCAGTCATAGTTGCCCACAAGATTGTACCGGTGTTCACTGCTTTGATCCAGAAGTAGAAAGTGAGCAGCATACAGAATATCGCAATACCCTCGTTGTCATAACTGCCAGCGACAGAACGACTTATGTAGCCAGGCACGATAGCTATCATGCATGCTGCTACTAATCCTGCACCTTCATCCTATTAAAAGAAAAATAAAAAATTACTGTAGTAACATTCTACATAACAAGGGCAGATTTAATGCTGTAAGGTATTATTTGCACTCTAGCAAAAAGGCTTTATGAGAGGCAGTAAAAGAATAAATTAAGTATTATCCTACTAATTATAAACATGAAAGTTTTTGTGAGTATGTATTGATAGATGTATGGATGTTTATTACTCTTTCATTTAAAAACTACTGGACGGATTTTGATGAAACTTTACAATAGTATAGGTTATACATCAGAATAACATAGAGGGTACTTTTTACCGCGGGAAAATTTCTCTTTCCAACGGGAAACCGAATTCCACGCGAACGAAGTCGCGGGGGCCACTAGTATTTGATTAGTTAATTGCATCACAAAATGTAGTGCAACTATTAAATTTAATAGATAGAATAAGGGTAATAGGTGCATTTACACAGAGAAAAGTTGCAGAGCTAGTTACTTAAAAAGTAAACAATATCAGGAGGATTGGTAAAAATTTTGCACAACTGTACTTAATTACTTCTGGTAAAACTTAATTAAAGATAGAGTTTGTATGGCTCAATTAATCATTTTATTATAAGTTGAAAGTTTGCGGCAGGCTGTTCAAATAAAATTGAAGTTTGCCCAGGTGTTGTAAAATAAAAAAATGAATATTTATTTAGTATTATTGTTAATGTCATATACAATATTTTGTTGATGCAGGAATCAAGTTTTCTGTCATTACCTTAACATAAATAACTTAATGAATAGATTTCAGGTAGGTACACCAGTTCCTAGATAATAAGGATTGATAAATTAATAATTGTGTTTACCTTCAACTCCTTTGTCAACAAATAAGTGACAATGGTGGTAAGTGATGAGAAGAATGGTGCGAGGAAGACGCAGACATTACGGATGTCTATGGTGATGTTGAGGAACTGCATTATGTTGTATAATGTTGCTGACGTTACCATTAGTCCGGGGTAAATGGTACCTGATGACAACAAAGATTTTATATAAATGTTCTACTTAACTAGTAGTAAGTGTTAAAAGTCATCTAAAAGATGAATAGACAAATATTTAGCTTCAGGAATTGACAAAGGAAGTATAATAAGTTTGGATACAAACCACCAATAATACGTCCCAAAGGATACCATGCTCGGTCATCAAACCAGTTGTGGAACTCATAGAATCCTTCCTCAGTGAGGTAGCGTGTGGTTCGGTAGTTAAAGTAGGGGTCAAACTCATGGATCACACTCTCAAACCGGAGCACTGAGAATAATCTTGTTGCAAATGCTGAAAGGTTAAAACAAAATGACAGGTTAGCGTTTCAAAGAAAATATCTTTAAAAATACAGGCAATTAAAATATGCATTATAAATTTAATAGTCACAAATTTTTTAGCTAACATTGGGGCTACCTATAAATTTTATGTTAAATACATATCGAATAATATTTCTTAAAACATGTCTATGATTATATACCAAGTTCAACCACCAATTCACCGAATTATTATTTAACTACTGGATGAGATAGCACTAATTATATTTTTTGTAAATACACAAAACTTACACAGAATAGCTGCCAACGACAAAACAGCAAGTTTAATAAACGTAAGCTGTTTGTCTGACGACAGCTGCAGTAGCCTCATTGTGCTTTGAGTATCTGCGGTCATTTTATTACAGCTATTTTCTAGAAATCTATAGTAACATGAAATTGTATTCTAAAATATTTTCTTCACACCGGCAACCTCACTCCATTCCTCCCAAAACTCTCGAAAGTAACAGTGTTCGCAATGTAAGAATAGAATATAAGCAACTTTTGTTTCTGAGCTGTCATTTTTTTTTAATTGCAAGTAAATGGAAGGAAATAATTGATTTGTATGTAATAGTTGATTTTGTAAATTATTTTTAAATGCATGGAAGTTCAATGTTGACACTAATAGGTTGTAGTTTTACTCTAAAATACTAAATGCATTATTTGCTGAAAAACTATAGTTCAGAAACACTGACAACAACACAAAACAATGACGTTTTGAAGCAGCGTGGCATGTGGCAGGTGGCCGGCCGGCATTATTACTGATATTGCTAGTGCAAAAAAATATTTTTTGGTGGCTATCGATTTAAATATGATGAAGAAACTGATTAATTTCTAGTATTTTGAGTTTTTTTTAGTGCTTTTAAAACTAAAGGATTTGAAAGAACCAATCCATGGCTATGTTTCAATCACTGTACATTGAGAATATAGTTGATGAAAACATCACTGATCACGGATTGACAATGAATAGCAGCCAGCTGGGACTGTCACTTAGGCAGTGACAGCTATTCTGTTCTGTGTGTTTGTCGTTTCGTTCGTTTGTGCGAACTTTATTTTTAAACCAAAAAATCTCATTAGAATTAATTATAGTGATAAAATAATTGTGGGTGTTAGGTGACTCAGTTTACTTTCGACATAATTTAGAACTTTATTAAAAACAATTATATACTTATCTTCCATTATTTGCAATCTTTTGAAGGCAAAAACCAGATTTGAGCACAATTGCGGGTCGTGAGTAATCGCAATATAAAAGAGTCAACAACAGCGGATGCTGTTGCATCTGTAACTTAATGGAGTGCTAATTGTGTGTTTGATGTGATGTCTGACGGAGATCCATCCCTGGAAGAGGATGTGCCAAAGCCTTTGCTCGAAAAAGTTGAAGAGAATGTGTTTACCCCAAAGATAACCACACCAATTTACGCTGGAAGTGTGAAGTTGCTGCACAGGCGATCTGCTGCTGAAGAGTCAGAGTCTTTTTTGTCAGATGCTCAGCGCAATGAGCTGGCCCTCGAGCAGTTGTTCCAGAATGGAGATGAAGGATTTCACAAAGTAAGTAGACCTCTGACAGTTAAAACGCCGATTTTTACCCACTAACCTTCAAAGTGCTGTTTTGTTGCGGTTTAAGCCTGTAAACTATGAATTGTGGAATGTAGAGTGGATTTGGCAGACTATCAAATACAGTTGCTTGTTTATTATTCATGAAGTCATATAAAATATCTAAATTGTTTCAATTTTGATACATATATAATACATCATACTGAATTTATAAACTTTTTGGTAACTAAATTTATTTAACTTAAGATTAGATATCTAACTTCCAAATTTAGGTGTCACTTACACACTTAAAGATAAAAAGAATTATCAATAAGAGGATCGGTACATGAATCATTTGTAAAGATATCCATGTTGACTTTTTTATAACATTGTGTTTACGCAGTAGATCTATTTATTATGTCAATTAGTAATTAGATGATAACATACCTCATTTGCAAATTGATAGTTTGTCATGCGATTCCCCAAGGTACGCAATAAAGTTAATTGAGCTTTGTGCCAAAATAGTTGGTGTTGTTGAATGTAACAAACATTTAAATAATATTGTAAGCTGCAATTTTACTTTCTAAATTAAAAAAACAAATTAATGGGTGAGTAAAAGTGTTACTATTATTATTCTTACTTTATACCAGAAAAAAATGCAATTGAATCTAAATTAATATCTGATTTACATATTTAGATAACTAATAAAAGAGATAAAATAAATAATATTTCATTGACAAAGTTCAAAGGCATCAGCTGTCTGGTAAAGGTTTTTTTATTGACTTCCATCACAGTGATCATTGTTCAAATAAAGGTGATTCACTGTGTAAGCGTTAGAACTTCAAGGCCGCTGGTTTTTGTCTGATACTTGTTGAATAGATAAATGCAGTTTTACTTGACTAGTGAGAATGATCGTGAGATGTTTCGTGGACGTAATCAGTTATAGTTTATACAGTGTTGGTGTAAAAACTCGGAGACATGTATTTCGGAATCATAGAAGAAATTATGTATGAAGTGCTTAAGACACAACCTTGCTTGTAATTGGTTTTGGCAATTAGAATCTGATTACATAATTACTTACCTTGTAAAATTTTCTGTAGGTACAAGTCCATAGTTTGTGTATTGTATTGCAATATGTAAAAATTATATCATAAATTTTGTGTATGTAATGTACTTAGGATAAAGTTATATTATCTATCTATGTCATAAATTATTCATAACTTATTTATTTACGTTTGCTACTGTTCTTATAATGAAGTAAGTGATAAGAGGTACTTTGTTTACGCATCAGACGGAGGGGGAGGCACAAGAAAGAATGGCCGACTTACATGCCATGTCCGTACTGAGCACCTATCAGGACAACCTTTCAACAGACATGAACACTGACCGGTGAGTCTGCACTGCAGTACGCAGGTTCATCGCACATAGTAACACAGATAGTGCTTTTAGTCATCTTTGTTAACTATATTTACAGTATATGTACTTTTATATGTTATTTATGATCAATTGTACAAGTGTCTGGATGTCCACTGTGCTCTGCTGTAGTGTTTATTTGTCATAACCCTGTGTTGTTTTTTATAGATTGCCTGCACCTGCTTGCTTTTAACTATACTGCAGATTTATATGCTAAGGATTATGGTCTAACAATTCACAATCTAATAATATAAATTTTGAAATAATGGAATAACTTCCTGTAAAGCTTTGGCAAGAGGAAAACCTAAGTTGTCACGTCGATAAAAATAAGTATTACTCACAAAAGTTTCGTATATTTCTATGTTCTGAACTTTTTAACTCCGTATTGTTAATTGTCTGCTTTCACACTTTCGTGGTTAACTACATTCATCTATATTTTTATAGGTCAGAAAATATTTATTTTAAAATAGTTTAATATATTAATTTTTAAGTTCGTTATTATTTTGTATATGTAGTAAACATCTTTAACTATAAATAGAGCACTTGCTTATAGCTAGCACCTTCTATAGAATACATAAGATAAAAAAGTACCTAAACATTTATGTTGAAGTGCCTATATTTAAAAGTGGCCGTATATTCTAACAGCATTCATTATGATCTTGTAAAACGCGCGTATATTTTCTTTAATCACTCTGTGATTATAATGCTCTGTCTAATGGTTTATAATCAGCTACACTATTTGCCACGAATATTGCCTATATGAAACCGACAAAAACGATCGCTGGGCAATATTATTGGCATGTCGGGTGAGGCCACACAACTCTACCCACTTAATAAATAACTTCGCGAGTGACACTTAGGTGAATACACGATGATTCATCAGTAGCTTTCGACCTGAAGAGAAATTCGCTAAAAAAGCGGCAGCATCCATATTAAAAAAGTAAGAAATATGCTAAAAATAAAATAAAAATGATATTCTTACAGTACCTATAAAATTATTCAAATGGCTATAATTAATATTCCCCTACAAAAAAAAACTTACAAACTACTTAATTTGCACATATATATCGAACTTAGACAGTAGCTTTTGGGTCGAAAGCCACTTCGGAATCACGGTGGGTACACAGCAGGCTTGCCCCCAGGGGGTGGGCTGACCCGGGCACCTTCCCCGGGGGGCAAGTTAAGATGGCGGAGTTTTGGCCTTCCTTATAAAATATAGACCCAATACTACGCAGTAGTAATCATCATTATTATTACATAGTATAAATCCAAGTCGCTAATTCTTTCTGTTTGTATGTTTGTCCGCTACCTTCTCCTTTTCAAATTTTTTCATTTAAATTTGTAAAGAACATTCAGAAAAAGTTATTTTAAATAAGCCAAAATTCAATGTATCGTTCAACAAGTAGCGCATAATTACACCATTGCGAAGCGTGGGAGGGTCACTAGTAATTATATACATACTCGTACTAGTGGCCACCCGCGACTCCGTTCGCGTGGAAGTCGGTTTCCCGTGGGAATGAGAAGTTTTCCCGTAGTAAAAAGTACCCTTTATGTTATTCTGATGTATAACCTATATTACTGTAAAGTTTCATCAAAATCCATCCAGTAGTTTTTACGTGAAAGAGTAACAAACATCCATACATCCATACATACATCCATACTCACAAAAATTCACGTTTATAATATTAGTAGGACTAGCGGCCCGCCCACGCTTCGCAATGGTGTCATTTTGGCCAACTTTTTCACTAAACACTGAAGTTTGAATAACTTGAAATAACTTTTTCTGAATGTTCTTTATTTACAAATTTAAATGAATAAATTTCCTTCAAGATGGTGAAAACCGCACTAAAATCCGTTCAGCGGTTTAGGAGGAGTTAGCGGACAAACATAGAAACAGACAGAATTAGCGACTTGTATTTATACTATGTAATGATAATGATGATGATGATGATGATGATGATAATGATAGTACTACGAGTGTCTTTGGCCACAGTGACAACGGCAGCGAGGCGTCGACGCGCGCGGCGGAGGACTGCGCGTGCGACTCCGCCGCCACCCGCGCCGACGCACTCAGCGGCAACGGGAAACCTAACAACCATTGCTCGTAAGTTACGCTGCAAATGCTAAGTTAAGAAGCTGGCTGGGTAGGGGAAAAAAGATTTTCGATTGTGAAAAAATTTAACTGTTACAGACAGGCAGACAGACGGACGGATAGCGCAGTCTTAGTAATAGGGCCCCGTTTTTTTGTTTTGTGTACGGAACCCTCACAAAATATTTTTTTGGCTAAAACTACAGCTTATTTTACTTTCATCATTAGCTAAGTATTATTCGATCTCAGTTAACAAAATCAAAATAAAAGTAAGCACTAACCACATATAGTTATTGAAATTTCGTAGATACACATTGAATACTAAATTGATAGAATTCTACGTTCATTGATGTCAAACGATGATGAAGTTGCTCATTTGTAACAGGTATTTATAATTTGCATAATGATGGAGGTATTTGAATATCGTTTACATTAAGAACAGATGGTTTCAAAGCCCTCTCAAATTATAAGGATGGTAAGAGAAACAATGAAAATCAAAACATGCCAACTTAAAAAGATAAGATCAACTTCAATTGAAAGTTGAAAACAAGACGTAGTCAGTTGTAACAGTTTTTTTTAGTTTTTTGTGTAACGCAATTCGGAACGCTTCAAAATTAAGAAATAGATGTTGCTATCATCAACTTAATAACACCTACATTAAGTAAAAAATAAATAAGTGAAAACCTCGGCGAACTGGTAACTAATAATTGCCACAATAAATTTTCCAATTTGTTTTACATTAATTTTGCAAAATTTTAACTTAAATTATCAGATAACGAACATGTATACCTATATAACAATATACCTATATTATTCACTTTGATTATATTGCGGTATGCGGTGTAGGGTTCCTTTATGTGTATCGTGATATGACAAAGCCACATTGTCGTTTTAAAGATACCTACTTACTTTTTATCTACCTTAACTACTTTCAACAATTTATACAATAATGATATTTGATGGCTTCTGTTGTCCGGACTCAACAAAGTTCTCGTCTTTTTTCCCTGGTCAGGCAAAACTTTGATAATAGCTTTTTCTTAATTATCTTGTGTATATTAAAAAACAAAACAAGGTTCAACAATCCCTAGTCCATTTGGTCTTGCCTTGCGCATACTCAAGGGCTACATAGGTGGTGTGGTATACCGTTTAATTACATAAGTAGCATCAACTAACTAGCTTCTCGAATCGCAAAAGGTTATCAAAGTGTGTTTGCACTTGATCTATACTCCTAATCAAACAACTACTCATATAGGTTACCGATGCTTCCTTACCCTTTTCGCAAAAAGAGTGCGTTAGATATGTACTTAATTTTAAGAAGTCATATTTAGTTTTAGTCCGTGAAAACTTAACCCAAAACCTTCGCACTGAATCTGAACCAGTTCCTAGCCTAGTTACAGATTATCGGCCTAAATAAATAAATACGCAAACTTCCAAACTAGATTATGAATCAGAATAATGTAACCTTGAATAATGTAGTAGTAGGTTGTTTTCATTGAGAAATGTATCCTCTGTTTATTTTTCTTTACGTAACTCTACATATGAGTGTTTGATTAGACAGTTGTATATTGTATATTACATTTGTTTTGTTTACACTTATTATATTACGGGGTAAAGTAGTTTTTCTTTTGTTTTCTGTTAGACGTTCTTATAGCTTACATGTGCGTGGTCTTCTAATATAGTTTATTTCGTGTTAATCTAATGGAGTTTTGTTGTAAGTTGTGTAGTGTAAAGATATCAGTGTATATATTATATGTAGTTTAATAAATACAAGTCAAGCTTTTTTTTATTTTAACTCCTCGCAGTCGTTGCTGGTGCGTTGCGATTTTACATTATACGCAAAAAGTCTAAAAATTTAATTAAAGTAAAGCTGAAGAATATTTATTTTGTGCTATCATTGTGTTAAAATTTAACATTTAAATAATAAAAAATAGTATATTTCAATACAAGTGTGGAAAGGCTGTCATTACAACGAGTCCCGACAAATGTCTACCCGAGCCGAGGCACAGCCGAAGGCGAGGGTTGACAGGCGGGACGAGTTGCAATGACGGTTCCGCACGTGTACTGAACGACTATTTTTAATACAGTTGCGAAAAAATAAAGCAATTTAATAAAATATAAAATTAGGATCGTAAATGTCGAAAAAACTCATTTTGAAAATGGCGCCATTTTTTCTTCACCCATTTGGTAGGCAAAGGTTTTAATGCCCATACAGCCAAGTCTTCAGTAGAATTTTTTTATTGATATGAAATGAAAATGAAATTTAATGAGATAAAATGAAATGAAACCAACCACACTAATTCAATCAAATCATTAAATCTGATATCGAAACAAACTAAAAAAATATTAACATGAATCATAAAAATTTCTTTGTTTTTTTTTTTAAAAAACTTCATGGTTGGTTAATTTTTCTTTTTAATAGACATTATTTTGACAGTTGGGAAAGAGAACGCACGAGTGCGGGAAAGGTAAAAAAAAAGCACGCGTGTGTAATAGCCTACATCCCGAACGCTATACGTCCCTGCAATACGCCACTTTTTGAGCAACTGTATTAAAAAACGCTTATCAAGTCGAGGCTTTAGCCAAATCCGACTAATAACGTAATTTAATTCATAATTTTTTCGAATTACTAATTTGACTGTTACTGATTGTTATTATCACTAATTAAACCTACTTTATTTGGTTGGTTTTCCTTATCAAACGGTTAATTTTATAAACCCAAAATGTTTTGATCGTCTAACGCTATTTATTTCTATAAAAGTGTAATCGGTAATCAATCAGTAGATTTACGAAATTACCTGCGTTATCAATGCATCGATCGCGATTGTTTATAAACTTACTAGTGGCCGCCCGCGACTCCGTTCGCGTGGAAGTCGGTTTCCCGTGGGAATGAGATGTTTTCCCGCGGTAAAAAGTATCCTATGTGTTATTCTGATGTATAACCTATATTACTGCAAAGTTTCATCCAAATCCATCCAGTAGTTTTTACGTGAAAGAGTAACAAACATCCATCCATCCATCCATCCATCCATCCATCCATCCATCCATCCATCCATCCATCCATCCATCCATCCATCCATCCATCCATCCATCCATCCATCCATCCATCCATCCATCCATCCATCCATCCATCCATCCATCCATCCATCCATCCATCCATCCATCCATCCATCCATCCATCCATCCATCCATCCATCCATCCATCCATCCATCCATCCATCCATCCATCCATACATCCTCACAAACTTTCACATTTATAATATTAGTAGGATTACTAAACACTTCCTAAAAAGTCAAATTAGCTTCCAAAGACATCTTAATTTTTTGATTGATTGATTGATTGATTGATCCCGCAGTATAATAATGGGTGGCATCCTCAACAACCCGTCGTTAACCTTCAACGACGGCGTCCGCTCCATCGACTTCGTGCTGGTGTGGGAGGCCAACAAGGAGGAGGCGGCGTCCGCGGAGGCCAAGATGCAGCGGTTCGTGTTCGAGCACAACCTGGAGGCCGAGGGGCTGCAGCTGGAGCGGGACGCGCCCAGCGACCTGTACGGACTGCACTTCGTTAAGGTAATAATGGGGTCGATGACATTTCGGACAAAAAAAACTCGGACACCTTCGCCAATGTATGGATTTTCTATTTTAATATTATTTTTTTCCATACATTGGCGAAAGTGTCCGAGTTTTTTTTGTCCGAAATGTCATCGACCCAATAAATACTACTATACTACTAATATTATAAATGTGAATGTTTGTGAGTATGGATGTATGGATGGATGTTTGTTACTCTTCCACGTAAAAACTACTGGACGGATTTGGATGAAACTTTACAGTAATATAGGTTATACATCAGAATAAGATATAGGATACTTTTTACCGCGGGAAAACTTCTCATTCCCACGGGAAACCGAACCACGCGAACGGAGTCGCGGGCGGCCACTAGTACTACATATTAAGAAGGACTACTTCCGTTTTTAGGTAAGAACTAAAAAAAATAAAAAAAAAACACGCTTGAAATGGAGCGCATGCTTTTGGCCACACTGTTAGCCGAATCATTGAGGATATCAGGACGGAGTTTTCATAATATTGCATTGTCATCGGTCCTTAATAAATGTGCAAATCTGAAGCTCCAAAGTATGTCAAAATTACGTTCAAAGTTTCCGTTACATATTAACATAGCAACATACGACCGAAGCTAATAAAAGCGTGTTAAAAAGAAATAGCCGTCTCCTATTATTAAGTAAGAACTAAAAGTACCAGGTTTAGTTCATGCAAATCAAACGCAATCTCTGCTGAATTGTATTTTTGCATTATTATGTAGAATTATGTAGATGATAACGATAAGGGTACAATTAGTTGAACAAATAAAAAGCCAATCGGTAAACGATAAAGCATTGTTTGTGTCAAAATATGCACGAAAAAATAATTTATAAAAAAACTATAATTTTCAGATTCATGCCCCAATTCCAGTCCTGCGTGATTACAGCGAGATATTGAAACTCAGGATGCCCATGAAGGTATTATTCACACTCAATTTTACCTAATTTATCAATGTCAAAATTTGACTTTGACGTAGAGTCAAAATTATGGAGTAAAGATACCGGTCCTTGTGTTTGGCTTATAGTTGGCCGTCTTATGTAGTTTAAAACGCTTTACGCTTTAGAACAGTTTAATCGATGTGTAACATAAATATTGTATTTGAGACTGAAATTTAACTGTAAATTTTGTGGAACTGCTGCTATTAACCATTTTAATATTGAACTCTATTTTTTTTATTGAATGTAGATCATTCTAAATTAGAAAAAAAGAATATTTCTATAGATACATAATTGTGAAGTTTGTTCCATTTTTAAATGTTGCACGCTCACCAAGATGACAGTCCTCACCATGGTATTTATCCTTCGCTGGCGTAGATTACTTTATTTTTTACACTAGCAACACAATCATGAGTTTGAATTCCGTAGGACTGCAGTAAAATACGAAAAGGTGGGAAGACAAACACCATACTCAATGCGGCAATGTATTTGTCTAAGGTATGCGTTATAATGTGCGATGTGTTACTGCTATGGGCTTCGGTATAACCGTATATGACTAACGCTTGTTTATACACAAATGTATGTTTTTTTTCTAAATATTTATTCATCTTACTCACAGTACTAAAACTTCTTGTAACTCTGTGGTTTGTATGGTGAGATTTTCTTAACGTGTGTAATAAAATTGATACTTTTAAAAATGATTTTAAGTTTTAAATAAACTGTAAGGCTAAAATCTGTATATTTATAAAGTAAGAGCTAAATACAAAGGTATTGTGAAGGTAGCATGGTGTTGGATGGCATTTTGCATTAGCATTGAATGTTTACCTTACTGATTGAATAATTTGCATTGAACATGGTAAATAGAGACGTGTCCTCTTGTAAATAAATCGAGGTTTAAGTTTACTTTGATTTAGTTTGTTTTGTCTGACATTAGATTAAGAAGACAGAGAAGGTATTATTATCTCAATCTATACGGCGCATACTAAAGCGTTTCTGTTTGTTCGACGTAGGCCGACGTAAAATAAAAGTAAGACCTTTTTAATAGCGGCGCCAATGCAATTTGTTTTTATCATAAAACAACCACATAAATTCAAATTCTAATTAATATGTCAAACATTTTCTGATTAATTTTATAAATGTATATTTTATCTTTATGTCAGTTTGAGGTTTTTCAAAGTAATGGGTTGTTTAAAAGTGTATTTTTTATTATCTATCTATATATATCTATATCTAGATGTTGTTTTTTGCCTTGATGTTTAGGTATATGGAAGTCATATATCTTACAAGCAAAACGCGCTTTAGTTGTTAAGCTTTTATCGATTTTTAATCGACTTATTAAAACTAAACATAGCCGTTAATAAGATAAGCATCGAAAATAAGAAACTTATATGTAGTAAAAAAGTAATAACTTTCTGTTATAATATATCTGCAATCATGTTATACAGATTTTAAAGAACATTATTTACTTTCAAAATAAATCAATACATCGCTTAGGTAAATTTAGGAGGTAAAAGTGTGATAGGCTCCCCCATAAACCTTATCCTATAAATGTACTAGCTTTTCGCTATGACTTTGCGTAGCTCTTTGCTAAAATCATTTCAACTAGCTTTTCATAATTCGTTTTCCATATTATGAAACAAGCCATTGGTCCATGTCTATGTTATGGCTTCTAAAGCCTAAAGACTGTCATCATCATTAAGATGCAAAAGCGTTGTTAACATGAGACACCATAGATGGTTGCTCTCGGTGCTAGTAATTACTCTGCCTATCGTGCCTTATACTGATATATAGCCTTAAACATATACTTAGTTATACAGTGTGAACTCCATATAGCGAACTTCTACCAAAAAGTTTGTGTAATTTGTATTTAAGTATACTTGGCCGCGTATTTTGACACATTTGACACATAGAGGTCGACATATACATATTATTATTGTTTTAAATACGGTATAATGTTCTTAGTAATCTTTCCCTTTAATGTAGCTACAAAGAGTTGACACTGTATAGACCTTTCCCAACAATGATTTTGACACATTGCCTACAGTTTTCAGCGCTAAAGGACGTGCAAGAGAAGACCAACTCGCTCTTGGATCGGATATCCGCCTGCTGGGAATGGTTCATGTCGGGGATAAGGATCGATCCTAAACTGTTTCCAGAGAGGAAGCATCGACTGACTGCCATTTACTCTAAGGATAAGGAATATTTGTAAGTTACTATATTTTTATTGCTTTAAAATTTCTCTATTTTTGTGAAATACATGATAGCTAAGACTATTATTTTGCGCATCACTACATAGTATAAAACGCTTTCTGTGTCCCTATGTCCTTACGTATGCTTAAATCTGTAAAACTACGCAACGGATATTTATGCGTTTTTTTAATAGATATAGTGATTCAAGAGGAAAGTTTACATGTATAATTACATATATAGAGAAAGAGGTTACTCCAAATTTAACGGGTGTGAAGCCGCGGGCAAAAGCAAGTACAGTATAATTAAGTCAAATAAACTTGAGTGTCAAATTAATATCAAAAATTTTGACAGCGTGTCATTCGTGACAGCTCTAAATATAAAAATAACTCTTTAAATTGAATATGAATAATTTAAGATAAGGTACGAAATTACTTTACAAACAAATTAATATCACCCTCTTTTTATTCATGGAACACATTTAAACTTACATTCGTTCGCTTAGATATGTTCATTTTGTGTCTATTCCATATAACAGTTTTATAACTTACTAGCGACCCGCCGACGCTTCGCAATGGTGTAATTTTGATTTTTAAACATTGATTTATTTCGTTCTTTATTTACTGTTCTAATTTTAATGTAAAAAAAAACCTAAAGGATGGTGAAAACCGCATTGAAATCTCTCAACTGGTTTAGGAGGAGTTAGCGGACAAACATACAAAACAGACACAATTAGCGACTTGGATTTATACTATGTAACGATGATGATGATGATGATGATGATAATGATGACGTGGCTAATTGTCTACAGATTCGACACGACCTCCGACTGCTTCTGGACGCCGTCGGTTCGTTCCCGCATAGTCCAGTTCATCCTGGACCGCAAGAAGTTCTCGGAGATGGAGCACGACGACTTCGCGTTCGGCGTCACAAGACTCATAGCCAACAACACGTACAGTGCCGCCTACCCGCTGCATGATGTAAGTGCATATATTTGATGTGTAACGTGGTACATTTGATGTAGAAAGAAAAGACATTAATAAAAGAAATACGTTTGTGTATGTTCGTGTGTTAACTTCTGACGCTTTCTAGACTTCGCAACGGATTTTGATAGGGTTTTCATACAGATACGTTTATAAAATGTTTTTAATAATTCAGTAGCTTGTCTAAAGATAAAAGTTATAATGATATAAAAGTAATAAATATATATGAATTTGAAATGAAGATTAAAAATGGGCGTAACGAAGAATAATATTTAATTTTAATCTAGTTTAGTTGTTCATGAAAGTTCATGTTCTCTTGACAGATATTATTTTTGACGTGTGATAACTAATTTAACTACTTCTAATATTATTATTATATTCATGCAGGGTGATCTAAAAACCCCTGGTTCAATGCGTCATTTACTCTACACGGAATGGGCGAGTGTCTCCAAATGTATCAAGTACCAGCCGCTGGACTATGTCAAGGATTACTTCGGAGTCAAAATAGGTCAGTTAACTTATAACTTAAGTTACAGATTGAGCAACGGAATAGAAGAAAGAAAATTCGAAAGCGAGATAGAAACTTTACTTTGATTAACAAAGTGAAAAATTATATCTTTCTGTCTATTTTGACATTATGTCAAAATTTGGTAAATTTTGGAAAAACGATTGGTTACGGCCAGTAAGGTCTCCAGAGGCGTTAGGATGTACCCACAATCGGTGTTGCATTTGTGGACACATACTGAACTCTCTCTCTTTCACGCATGCAGAGAAGCTAGCATTCTGTCCTTGTTTCGCCTGCATCAACTACTAGATCATTCCTATGGTCAGTCTGCGATGACACCTACCGGTTGACAGTGGTCATCTAGATTCAGGTTACCGCCGACACCCTAATATATGTAAAAGGTGGTCGAATACCGCCATTATAATTCGCCCGCCACATACGACGCCAGTGTAGAGTTAATAAGTAGAGGCTACACAAGAAGAACACTGGCAGTGATTCAAGGTTAGTTTCCTCTCTTTAGTTTGTGTTCCTGTGACGTGAAGGTTAGAGAGTTCAGAGAATCCTATGGCCTGTATATACAGTCCACTTTCGTAACCGCACCGCATAGTGTTTGTTACCCGCGATATCTCCATGTTGCTTAGGGAACGCGCCAACACAATATTTTGTTTATTTTTTTTTATAAAGGTTGGTTTATGTTTATTCTCAGGTTTATACTTCGCGTGGCTAGGTTTCTACACTCACATGTTGATCCCGGCTTCGATTGTTGGACTCATATGTGTTATTTACTCCGCTGCCACCGTCTACTCCAATAAACCTAGGTAAGAAATAGATTTAAGATTTATATATGTTAAATTTTTACCTTGTCAAAAACGACTTTCAAAATACGACCATTAAACCGGTTTTGACGTGCAATCATTGACATAAATGTCTTAGAGTAAACACCAATATGTGCTCTATTTATTCCCCAAATATTTTAAAGAGGCAAAGTTTGTATGTATTGGACAATCACTGGTACTGCTGAATCAATTTGATAATTCCTCCACTAGTAGAAAGCTACGTTATCCGGCAGTATCGATCCTTCTATTAAGGTTTGTCTTATACCCACGCGAGCGGGGCCACGGGCTAAACTATAGAATATCTACCTGTATAAAAAAAATGTTTAGGTAATCCCTCAATAACTATAAAATAATTTCAGTGAAGACATCTGCAGCTACAACTCGTCTATAAAGATGTGTCCGCTCTGTGATTACTTCTGTCCGTACTGGGATCTAAAGGCCACGTGTTTGCATGCAAGAATTACGTATTTGTTCGATAACTCCACCACTGTGTTCTTCGCCATATTTATGAGCTTTTGGGGTAAGTGGGTTTAAGATCTTGTTATTTTTGTAAAAATATGTAAAAAAAAATATTAAAAAGAAAAACATGATATCGAAATGTCTGTTAATTATTAGGTTTTTATTCACATATGTCGATTTGGATATTTTTTTTTTATTGTAAATATGTAAAATCGCCTAAACTATTAAAAATGATCAACATATTCGACTTTTAGCAGTCTTCCAATCCCTACTAATACATATTATAAATGCGAAAGTAACTCTGTCTGTCTGTCTGTCTGTCTGTCTGTCTGTCTGTCTGTCTGTCTGTCTGTTACGCTTTCACGCCTAAACCACTGAACCGATTTTGATGAAATTTGATATGAAGAAAGAACTGAACTTGGGAAAGGACATAGGGTACTTTTTACCGCGGGAAAAGTTCTCATTCCCACGGGAAACCGACTTCCACGCGAACGAAGTCGCGGGCGGCCACTAGTAGTACATAAGGTATACTACGTGACAAACGAAAAGAAGATAAACACATATTAGAATGCAAACTCTCTATTCGCCTCTGTGTATCTTTGTTCTCTAACTTCTCCTAAACCACTTCACGAATTTCAACAAAGTTTCCACCACCATTTCGCAAATTTCTTCATCTTCCTTTTCAAATGAATTCGCCTTCATCATTCATACAATACCTCCCCCCAGCGGCGTGTTTCCTGTAACTCTGAAAGCATTACTCCACCGAGATGACGCACAACCGCTTTAATCCAGTTTCCAGTATCTTTTTCCTAACCGATTTTAAAGCGGTTTTCACCACCATTTCGCAAATTTCTTTATCTACCTTTTCAACTTAAGTTACACATGCATTTTAATAACTTCCTTCCCCTAGCGTCGTGTTTCCTGGAGCTCTGGAAGCATAACTCCACCGAGATGACGCACAACCGCTTTAATCCAGTTTCCAGTATCTTCTTCCTAACCGATTTCAACACAGTTTCCACCACCATTTCGCAAATTTCTTTTTCTACCTTTTCAACTTAAGTTACACATGCATTTTAATTACTTCCTTCCCATAGCGGCGTGTTTCCTGGAGCTCTGGAAGCGCTATTCGGCGGAGATGACGCACCGCTGGGACCTCACGGGCTTCGACGTGTACGAGGAACACCCGCGGCCGCACTACCTCGCCAGGCTCGCACATGTAAAACGAACACAGGTAGTACTGGATCTCAATGTGAAACGGGGATAGAATGTAATGTATATGCTTTCTATGATAGTGAGAGATTAGAAATAGTAAAGACGATTCTAGTCGTCGATTAAGAAAAATCATACAAAAAATGGAAAAAGAATAAAAATTCTTAAAAAATATAGAAAATTGTCGGTAATGTTTGTTTCAATCATGATACATTAATTATTTTCGAACACAAAAGAATATTACGTCCATTACAATGAGCTCGAGCAATACAAAATTACTTTTTCTCTATGTATTAAAAAAACGTAATTTCCAAAAAAAAACATAAATAGTACTAGAGTGAAATGCCCCTGCTAAAATCTACCGTCACTGTAATGAATATTTTTCCTCTAATTCCAGCTAAACGTGGTAACAGGCCAGCGCGAGCCCATGGTCCCGTTCTGGCGGATGCGTCTACCGGCGGCTCTAATGTCTTTCTCCGTAGTCGCGTTGCTAGTACTACTAGCACTAGCCACAGTATTGGGAGTGGTGCTATACAGGATGTCGCTATTGGGAGCGGTGATCTTGAGACAGGATCACACGCTGATAAACTATAGCCCGCTACTGTTCACGTCGGTCACGGCGGCGTGTATTAATCTGGTGTTTATCTGCATTTTTAATTATGTGAGTATTGTTTTTTTTTGTTTAATAGTTGATTGGGTAATGATGTGAATTTGCTTTGTGATGAAAATTGTTATCTTAATTGAATAGGTACAGCTGATAAATTAAAACAAAAATCAATTAAAAGCTTTGGTTGTCAATAATTACAGAAAAAGTATAAAGCTAAAGAATGATTTAAACACTATGAAATTATAGTATCAATAACGATATGAAATATTATTTTAAAAAATCGTGTCATTTAACTTTAACGCATCATAATTACATATTTTTTGCTAAAATATGAATCTTATCTTCTTACACTTATCATTGTAATAAGCGTTAAGTTATATTCGCTAATTTCACATGATGTAACTAAGTCAGGTTGGCCGAGTGGTCTAAGGCGCCAGATTTAAGCTCTGGTTCCCGAGAGGGAGCGTGGGTTCGAACCCCACACCTGACATACCTTTATGATTCTTTTTGACACATTTTATTAACTTAAAAATGGTTTTTAGATGATTTTTTTCGCTATAACATTAGAAGTTTTTATGTAAAATCTAATATTTTATATTACGTAGAATTTGGCGTTAGTAGGTTAATTTCATATCCTGTATCAATAACATCTTATGACAAGCCATTTCTACTTTTTTAAAGCAATCATGAGTTACTAAAATAAAAAAGTAAATGTTTCTAACAATTTGTTCCAGATTTACAATTACCTAGCAGAATGGCTGACTGAGAAAGAGTTACTACGCACACAGACTGAGTTCGACGATTCGCTGACGTTAAAGATATATTTGCTGCAATTCGTCAACTATTATGCTTCGATATTTTATATAGCGTTCTTCAAAGGAAAGTATGTAGGCCGGCCAGGGGACTATGTGCGACTGTTTGGTCATAGACAGGAAGAGGTAAGTTATGTGCATGGTTTTATTAATATCTATTATTAATTTATTTAAAAAAAATTAAGTCTATATATCAATTGTTGATTGGTTGTTGTTGTTGTTCAATATCAATGTTCGGTATTGAAAATGAAATGATAGCTAACCAAAGCAATTTTGATTGTGATTGTTGAAAATCGGTATCAATCTATTTCGTGATAACTGCAAAGAATTATTACGAGTACAATGGTTCCGGGTTCAATCCTCACTTTTTTCTATTCTATCATCATACCAAGCCGCACTAAGCCAATGTCCACCACATTAATTCCAGCTCTACTAGTTAGGCACAAGCCTTTAATTCAGAACACTTCTATTTTCCTATTTTCTTTCCATTTAATATTTACTTTCAAAAACTAAATCTCCAACTTCTACAATCTCCACCAAACAAAACCGGACTCTACCCCCCTACAATAAAGTCCATCTTCCAGTAGCTATTTTCTTTCCATTTAATATTTACTTTCCGTAAAACTAAATGTCCAACTTCTACAATTCCCACCAAACAAAACCCGCCTCTACCCCCCTACAATAAAGTTCATCTTCCAGTAGCTATTTTTAACCGAATTCTCTTTCCATTTAATATTTACTTTCCTTAAAACCAAATCTCCAACTTCTACAATTTCCCCCAAACCAAACCCGCCTCTACCCCCTTACAATAAGGCCTATCTTCCAGTGCGCGCCGGGCGGCTGTCTTCTAGAGCTGTCGATCCAATTAATATTTACTTTCCGTAAAACTAAATCTCCAACTTCTACAATCTCCACCAAACCAAAACCACCTCTACTCCCCTACAATAAAGCCCATCTTCCAGTGCGCGCCGGGCGGCTGTCTTCTTGAACTGTCGATCCAGCTCGCCATCATCATGGTCGGGAAGCAGTTCATCAACACCATCGTCGAGATGATGATGCCTTACGTGCTGAAGTGGTGGTACGTCATCAGGACTATTGGACGGAAAAAACGGTGAGTTTTTTTTTTTATATAAACGGGGAGCAAACGAGCATGCGGGTCACCTGATGGTAAGTGATCACCGCCGCCCATGACTACCCGCAACACGGTGGGTGGTGGGGGTGTGTTGCCGACCTTTAAGGTGGGAATACACTCTCGACTTTAAGAGCCCCATGTTGTAGTTAGCTGGGAATACGTTTATGTGTAAGTAAGGAGATGGGACGGTTATTTGATAGGCATAAAGATAAAATAATTTTTGAGTTGTTTTTGTTTTGTTAAATAAGGATAAATTGGTTGGAACTTAAAATGATAACTAGAATAGTAAAACTGTTCTAAAGAAAACAATCGATTATTATAATGAACATCATTGGCAAGATTATTAAGCTGCATTTGCAGTACGTACTTTTTTATACGCAAACACATTTTTTGCAAAGGTCCCATTGTTTGCAGGAAACAATTTTTGTAGTTATTTTCAAAGGTATTATTGTTTGTTAATAATGAGGAACATTGTTTCAGTATAAAAAGTTCCTTGCAGTGGGTGAAAGATTTCAAACTAGTCGACTTCGGTCACATGGGGCTTTTTCCTGAATATTTAGAAATGGGTAAGTTACAATATAAGTAGACATAACTTGTGGCATAATCTGGATTTTTATTTACCAAGCTTTTAAATTAAATCGCAAGTATATATTTTTTCTTTCTTTTTAATGTTGGTAAAAATGTTAAATTGGTCGCCTTTACAAGGGGTTCGGATGGGTTGGGAGGGTGGAGGGGAGGGGTCTGAAATTTTCGTATATTTTCGTAACTTTAAGGTACGAAGACGTAAAAATATACATTATAGCTGTTTTGTGTGGTCTCCTGACGATTTCTATGGAAGATGTATCGAAATATATCGAGCTGTAATATACATCTTTACATTACCTGCTCTGTCTGTGAACTCCTTAAGACATTGCTACCTAAGAATTTTCAATATCATTCATCCAAGATCGCGGATTGCGTTTCGTTTTAAGTATTTCACATAAAACCTAAAAAATAAATTGCGAAGCTGTACTAAAGCATAAAAATAACGTTCCGTTTTGCATAATTGGAAAGTATTTCAGAATTTTTTGAAGTTGTTTAAAAATATTTAGACGCAACTCCGGCAGCCAAAATTACTTCTAGGGGATTAAGACCAACTCCCTTAAGCCTCCTACACCACCAATACCCTCAAATTCGGGCGACCGATTTCAAAATCCAACCCTAAATGTTTGTTTGGAACTTGTAAAGTAAAAATGCTGATCAAATTTCAATTTTAAAATAGGTTTATTAACTGCCTAAAAACCAAACAAATTCTTATTTAACATTTAAAACAAAGTACTTTCCTTTCATAGCCACAGTAAAGTAGTATGTTAAAATCTTCTACTGGCATATTTATTTCATTGGCTGAACAATAAGTTGCACTATCTATAGTATAGTTCCCGAGGCGTACGCTGAGTTTTGCATTAGGCTAAGTGGGCACCAAAAGCAAAGTCATACAAAAAAAACAATTTAGCTTAACTTAAAACAGTTTAAGGGCCGATTTTTCAATAGTCAGTTAAGCCTTCAGATAGGACTTATTCTATGGATAGCAAGATTGTGAATTTTTCAATTAGCGGATAAGCTCTAACAGAAGGTTAAACTCGATAACTGGCGGATAAACTTAGCTGCCTCTTTTTGTCTCAGTTAAGCAGTTATCTAACAGATTATTTGACGTTTCTGTCATCATGCGTATGTAAATATAGAATAATTTATTTGTGTTTTGCTTATTTTTTGTAAAACCATGGATATTTTACTTTATTTGAAGACAATAATGTATAGTTATCAAAACGGGACAAAAATATATATCACAAGAGGGTTAATTTTGAATATCTGTGCAGTAAGCTATTGTTGACATCACAGATGTATACATTTCTAGATGGAGTAATACGTTTGATGTGTGCGTGTCACAAATAACACACTGCTAAAGATACGCTATATCAAAATGATTTTTTGAGAATTATATTAAAATACTAAGTAGTTATTAAGACATACAGTAACATAAAGTATCTCTGAGTATATGAAATACCAAATCGATTTTTTAAAAAAGCATCAAAAATATTCTTAGCAATCAATATAATAAGATAGAAATACTTTCTCAAAGTTTACAGACACATGTTAAAATATATTGTATTTGTAACTTTTATTTGTATTTTTTTTCGGTGGGCTCCATCTAGTTTTCGGTATATCTATGTATTATCGTTGACGGCAAGTCTTGATGTCATACCTAAATTTTTTGTCAATTGGGACACCCGCTGTCAATGCGTTGAAAGTTTACAGTCCTTTTCTAACAACTGTAAAATATATAAGAATGTCTCTTTCTTGCACAAATATCATTAGGATAGCTAGCAGAGGGTTATCTGACCATTGAAAAATTGAAACTTTATTATTCGTCTCAGTTAAAGCTATCTGGCTGTTCGATATCTTGCGTTTTAACTATCTATTGAAAAATCGGCCCTAAATAAAATAAAATAAGTAAATAATTGTTAAAAATCCACCTACCATATAAAAAGATACGTGGTCTTACGTAAAAAAAGTATTATTAGAAATACACAAATCTCACCTTGAAAACCACCTTCGTTTCTCATGTCGGTTGGAAATATGGAATTTTACGCTGCGGGGGATGCGTCACGCGGGAGGAATGAACCACACAGCGGAATGAACCGGTTTGAACCAAGTAAGGAACGCGACGCGCTTGAAGACTGACGTCACACCAACTCTATCTGTATATAATAACACTATTGCGAAGCTCAGCTAACAGCTTCTGCACTATAATATTCCCCCAGTCCTGCAGTACGGGTTCGTGACGATCTTCGTGGCGGCGTTCCCGCTGGCCCCCCTCTTCGCGCTCATCAACAACGTGCTGGAGATGCGGCTGGACGCCAACAAGTTCCTCTCCTGCTACCGGCGCCCCGTGCCGCAGCGGGTCAACGACATCGGCGTGTGGTACCGCATCCTCGACTCCATCGGGAAGCTCAGCATCATTACTAATGTGAGTGTCTGTCATTGCTAATGTTTTTTGTATGAGTGACTCAGTTTTTAGGAATATGTGTCTAAGAACATTTGTATGAAACTTGGTATAGAGATAGATTAAAAAAAACATTTTTTCATCGTTAAGTAACTTAATTACATTCGACGAAAGTCAAAATATCGATCATCAGCTTATCATCAGTAGGCCGAGAGAAAAAAGCTGGCGAAAAAAACTCGGCACTCTTTTGTGCATCACCAAATATACAAAATCAAGGCATACAACTACACCAGACAAGATTAAAACGTAAGGTCACAAGACGGTTAAATTGAAGTAAGAAAATACAACTACTAATTCTTGTGTCATGTCCTGATCTAGATCCTTACAGAGTAGTAAATAGTTACAATAAGACACAAATAGTTACAATAAGATACAATCTAAAGAAATAGCCTGTCCAGACATCAATCCCACGCTTTTTTATCATCTAAATAATCTTTAACTTTATAATAAGCCTTTTTACATAGTGTATGCTTAACATGTAATTTAAACTTATTAAAAGGTAAGGATTGAACTGACTCCGGGATTTTATTATAAATATGTTTCGACATACCAATAAACAATTACTGTTCTTGGCCAATCTATGTTTAGGGACCGCTAATCTATTCTCTTGCCTAGTTCTTACAGAACAGTTTCCGACATGATTTGCTTTTCGCGTTGTAAACTTATCAAAATGTTTATGCGTATACAATATATATTTTCATAAATGTATTGCGACGCAATAGTAAATATATATCTTTAAATATTTCCCTAAGAGAGTTTATAAATGCCGCGAATAGCCCTTTTCTGAAGTGCGAAGATCGTCTCAATGCCTGCAGCGTTTCCCCATAGTAAGATTCTGTATCACATTATGCTATGAAAATAACTGAAATATAGTTACAATCCTGGCTGTATTAACATCAGTTAGTGAGCGAATCTTCTTGACCGCAAACGCTGCTGAACTACGCCTACTCGCTAGTTGTGAGAGGTGGGCTCCCCACTGCAATTTACAGTCTACAGTTATTCCAAGAAAAACAGTAGTGTCTACTAAGTTTAACCTATTGCCATTGAGTTTCTAATTTGAATCGACTTGTTTAACATTGGGTGCAGAAAATTTAATACATTTAGTTTTCTTATCCTTAAAGGCTAGATTGTTAACATTAAACCAGTGTACAATATTAGAGAGAGCATTATTTACGTCGTCATAATTGATTTTATGTCTATTTATTTTGAAAATTAATGATGTATCATCAGCAAATAACACTATATCATGATTGTTTCCTACCATAAAGGGTAGATCATTAATATAAACCAAAAATAGAAATGGGCCAAAAATCGATCCTTGAGGAACCCCCATTCTCACAACCGACCCTGACGACCTTTTACCGTTTACGTTAACCTTTTGAGTCCTTACATTTAAATACGAAATCATAAGTTTAAGATTAGTACCGCTGATACCGTAATGATTGAGTTTTCTTATCAATGTATCGTGCTGAACGCAATAAAATGCATTAGACAAATCACAAAATATACCTAAAGCGTCTTGCGACTTTTCCCACGCATTAACAATATTATCAATAGTAACTGCATCAGTGGTTGAACGACCTTTTTTAAATCCAAAATGTTTATTATGAAGTAAATTATTTTTCATAAAATGAATATAAAAGTTGGCTTAAAATGACTTTTTCGTAAATTTTACTACATGTAGGTAAGATAGTAATTGGCTTAAGTTAGAGACACAGCCATGCACTATAAATTAAAGAAAAATATAATCATTCCTTTTTTATATGATGCATCTCATTTTAATATGATAATATCTTATTGAGTCTATACATACTTTTAAGGGATCTAAGGGTAAAAACGGTATCCTATTACTAACACTTCGCTGTCCGTTTGTCACCAAGATGTACGTCATATACCGTGATAGCTAGCCAGTTTTTTTTACAGATAACGTATTACTATTGCTGCTTTTAAATAAATTGACTTCTATATAACAAACGTGATTTTTCGTAAGGAACTCGACCTGGGCCGTTCAATATGTGAAATATGTCGTTTCCTCCAGGGTTTCATCATAGCGTTCACGTCGGAGTTCATCCCGCGGCTCGTGTACCGGTTCGCCACTGGATCCCTCGACCAGTACGTCAACAGCACGCTCGCCGACTTCAACGTCACCGTGCTGGAACACCCGCCCAAGGATGACTACAACCAGACCATGTGCAGGTATCACTGTCTCTCCCAGGGTTCATCATAGCGTTCACGTCGGAGTTCATCCCGCGGCTCGTGTACCGGTTCGCCACTGGATCCCTCGACCAGTACGTCAACAGCACGCTCGCCGACTTCAACGTCACCGTGCTGGAACACCCGCCCAAGGATGACTACAACCAGACCATGTGCAGGTATCACTGTCTCTCCCAGGGTTCATCATAGCGTTCACGTCGGAGTTCATCCCGCGGCTCGTGTACCGGTTCGCCACTGGATCCCTCGACCAGTACGTCAACAGCACGCTCGCCGACTTCAACGTCACCGTGCTGGAACACCCGCCCAAGGATGACTACAACCAGACCATGTGCAGGTATCACTGTCTCTCCCAGGGTTCATCATAGCGTTCACGTCGGAGTTCATCCCGCGGCTCGTGTACCGGTTCGCCACTGGATCCCTCGACCAGTACGTCAACAGCACGCTCGCCGACTTCAACGTCACCGTGCTGGAACACCCGCCCAAGGATGACTACAACCAGACCATGTGCAGGTATCACTGTCTCTCCCAGGGTTCATCATAGCGTTCACGTCGGAGTTCATCCCGCGGCTCGTGTACCGGTTCGCCACTGGATCCCTCGACCAGTACGTCAACAGCACGCTCGCCGACTTCAACGTCACCGTGCTGGAACACCCGCCCAAGGATGACTACAACCAGACCATGTGCAGGTATCACTGTCTCTCCCAGGGTTCATCATAGCGTTCACGTCGGAGTTCATCCCGCGGCTCGTGTACCGGTTCGCCACTGGATCCCTCGACCAGTACGTCAACAGCACGCTCGCCGACTTCAACGTCACCGTGCTGGAACACCCGCCCAAGGATGACTACAACCAGACCATGTGCAGGTATCACTGTCTCTCCCAGGGTTCATCATAGCGTTCACGTCGGAGTTCATCCCGCGGCTCGTGTACCGGTTCGCCACTGGATCCCTCGACCAGTACGTCAACAGCACGCTCGCCGACTTCAACGTCACCGTGCTGGAACACCCGCCCAAGGATGACTACAACCAGACCATGTGCAGGTATCACTGTCTCTCCCAGGGTTCATCATAGCGTTCACCTTGTGTACCGGTTCGCTACTGGATCAATCAGACTATGTGCAGGTAAGTTAGCTTAGTTTTTAGGTATATGAACCTGCATTTCAAACAAATTGGTGTCTACGTTTTCCTTAATTCACTCGTTCAAATATGAACCGAATTTGAAAAGAAAATTATTGTTATAAATGCCGCTACGCGTGAAATAAGGCTTGTACTACATATTTCGCTTTCAAGCATGTGTAGCTTTGAAGACTTGTCGTAATGCATTTTAAGCACTAACCATAATTTTAAAATCTCGTACCGATGTTATTCTTGAGGTCTATCTTATCTATGATTCCGATCTGTTTAACAGTCAAAACCTTCCATATCTAGTATTTAAATAAATATTTGTTTGTCAGTTACCCCGGCTACTGGTACTATAAGGAAGGCGACGACTACGAGCACTCCAACTGGTATTGGCACGTGATGGGCGCGAGACTAGCATTCGTTGTTGTTTTTGAGGTAATTAACAATGATAATTTATCGAATTAATATATTAAGATTCGTTTTACAACTTCAAAATTGGATTTTTTGAACCAAAATGAAGAAGCTATATTTTTTCATTACTTGACTGAGATTATATTGAAAAAAGTTTTGTCATTGATGAGTGACCTAATTACGTATTTTTAGTACAAAGTTCATGTTTTATTAACCATCTTTAAAAGCTTAACCACATGCTTCTCATAACTTTACAAACTATGACAACCCTAACTAAAACATCAACATCACCTAAACTTTTCCTTCCAAAACATTTCCACCAGAACGTGGTAGCCCTAGTGATGATAATAGTCCGCTGGGCCATCCCGGACATGTCCGGCGAGCTCCGCGACCGCATCCGGCGCGAGGCCTACGTCATCAACAGCTTCATACTGGAGGAGACGCGCGCGCGCAGCCGAGCCGAGCCGAGCGCCGCCGAGCCGAGCCGAGCCGAGCCGAGCGAGCGGGGGCCAGGTCGATACGGAGACTACACGGTAGCGTATCGCTTGCACGGCTGGACACTAACTAGGGCGGACTGTCGACGTATAATATTGTTGATGTAATAATATAATTTGAACATATAGACATTGGAAAAAGAAAAAAAAATACATTGAAAATTAATAAATTTGCATTCTAAATGCAAAACTATAAGTAAAAATCTCAATATAATTCGAATAAAATACAAAAGACAATCGCAACACAAACATATTTTTAAGAGAACACGATTATAACAATTACTGTGTGGATATTTTGACAGAAGATTGATGGTACCTGCCAAAATCATACTAAACTTTTTGCTCTTGTTATCGTTTTTTCCCCTATAAAAACTTCTTTATATTTCGTCGTAAAAAAGACATTCGTAGGTTCAATACTATGTCCTAATTACTGTTGGCAGTACTTACTAACTTTAAGGATTGATACAGTTCAAAATAAACTGTTCACGGCCTATTTATCTTCAAAATACATTGATTAAATGGAAAAGACTTTCCTGATTTAGGTACTCTATACACAAATCGATGTAAAATAATAAAAAAATATGTTCTACCGTCCGCCCGCAATTTGACTGTGTTGTTTTTGTGTGGTACTGAATCAAATATCCCCCCTTGATAGCTCACTTGAATATTAAATAATATAGAACCATTCTAACAAAGATATTGTGTGAGCTTTTCCGCGTAGAATAGTGTCATTACCCATCACAGATTTCAAAATGACCTGTCAATATTTTGACACATCTGACTTTGCAGGTTTGTGTATTATATCTTTTTTAAAATTGTGAATAAAAACTGCAAAGCTTTACAAGTAATCAAACGGGCTTTATATTGGAAAAAATATAAGCAAAATAAATATGTTTTAAACGCATTATAAAAAACAAAATTAAACGGTACTTTTAGCTTTTTTGCATATAGAAATGTATCATACATAATCAACGCAGTCGTGATATATTGTTGCTTGAATTTTCCGTCAAAAGTAAAAAAAACTATTTAAATAAGGATTCAAGTAACAAAAATATCACATTTGTACCACTAAGCAAAGCTTCGAATAATTGACAACACGTTGAAACAGAGTGTTCTAGATATCTATATCATTGGGTTTGTATGGAGAAATCGTCACACCACAACATGGTATGTCCGATTTTACAACAAAATAACTTTGCATGCTTGGAATGGCAGATTTAGGCGGAAAATTAACGCTTACAATAATCAGGTACACTAATAAACTAATAATGGTAAGTAAAATATTTACGACACGACTAACTGTTAACAATTGGATACAAAATAATTTGCACGGCACTTCACAATGAAAACTACGTTACAAAGTTTGTAAATCACTTAGCAACAGGTACAATAGAAGGTTTTAAAATACCAAGGACTTCGCAGTACTTGAACTGATAATAAAGGTACACAATGTTTTCATAGCTTTAACGAACTGCTAATGATTGTTAGTAAAATAAAGTGTTTGTTTATTATCTACTTAAAAGTAAAAACCCTTATTAATGTAACCATGTCTAAGTATTATTTTATATTGCAACTACAATATTACTTTTTTTTTCTTAAAAACGAAAAGCCTCATACTTTAAAAATATTGTTTACGAAATGAAGCAACTAGTAAACGTCCTATATATGTTAAGTGATTTATCGACTATGTTTTGTAGTTTTCAGACACACACATTACAAGGTCCTATAAATCATGGCCAAGCTTACATCAAGTAGTTAGACGCAGCTTGTAGTCCGTGTGGAACTCACTGGGTTGTGTTACTGTACAATTAAGACTATGTTATGATATTAAATGTATTTTTCAAACAAATGATCAATTTAGAGATAGTCCAAGTGATATGAATTGGGGATTAAAACATGTTTTTTCTTAAATAATATGGGTGTGCATTGCACGAAGTCTGGACGTGCTCGCTTTTCGTTTTCACATAATGGGTTACATTTCAACAAAAACATCAATACAAATCAAAGATACAGTTCAATTCACTAAAACAAAGTTCCTGAACAATTTTATATTTTTCCTAAAACGTGTATTTAAATACAGGAGAAACCGATTGGCACCACATAGCTTCACTATCTGGCTCAGACTTCGACCTCGCGGCTCACGGCGAGCACCAGGACCTCACCGACATCGGAGACATAGCTCAGCATGTTGTTGATAGAAATAAGCCGTCAACTAGCGGGGACCCGCCGCCTGTTAATGTGTAGATTTTGACAAGAGGCTTTGGTAGAAAGGTGTAATAAAGAAAGAGTCTTATGTCATCCTAGTAAACGTACCAATTTGGTAACAGAATATGTTAATAGGATATGTTGCCGAAAAGTATCTCAGATCTGTGTTCGTAAAAACACTTCTGTGTCAAACGCGGTTTTGAGTATTTTAATTTACATGTTACTATTTAAATATGAACCCAATTGGTAGTGTGCTGGTTATTAATACGGGTCTAAGTTAATGTCAAAATATGCTTTGGATAACACGGTTTTGACATTGTTTTTTTGATGGTAAATATTTTTTGTGTACTGACTGTTTTTAAAGATAATGTTTTTCAGAGTTTATTTTCGGATTTGCTGTTAAACTGTTTATACCGGTTTATTTAAAAAAACATTTCCTTTAATTGATTGAAAGTCTAAATTTGCTATGGAATAATTGTTAGGTAAATGTTTAAACTTCCATTTTTCAATGTCATCAAAAAGTTATAAAAATTAACAGATGTTTATGTCATTTCCTATATTTAAAATAGGAACTTGCGATTTATCTTGTACTTTAAGAAGAATCAAACCGAAACCACCATACAATCAATTCTAAAATATATATGTCAGATTGCTCAAGAGTCTATGTACTTATACGCATCAAATAATATATATTAGAATATCAAACAGAGAAAATCTAAAATATATATATATTTTTTTAGTTTTCAACCCAAAGGTTACGTATTTTTTTTCTGTAACTTTTTTAGGTGTCACAAAATTAATCAAAATTTTACAAAGATAAACTTAAAACTTATAAAAGTGTCTTGTAGAAGCACTAGAAAATGTGGCTTTCCATACGTAAAATGATAATAAAAAAACACTGCCATTTTTGTATCGTTAGCCAAATCTAAAGTTAGTAGGCCCATGTGACTAGGCAAGAAACACGCTATTTTATTATGTAGCTTGTTACCTTCTATATAAATATTACATTAAATTTGAGGTAAGTAAAGGTCAGTAGTTAAAATGGTTCAGCATGTCATATGGGAGGCAGTCTAAAATAATTAGTCTCGATCAATATGCGAGCAACTAGTGTAAGTAAGCACACGTAATTTCTGTTAAGCACTTAAGTGAAACGTTGCATATCTTGAATTAAACTAAAATCAGTAAAACTAACTAAATACATTCTTCCAATAGATGATTGAATAGGCCAGGCGTTGAAATATAAATATTGATAAACACATGACTCGTAAGAATCTCATTTCAATAAAATAAACTATTTTTGAATTATAGTCAATTAAAATTGTATTTATTCAAGAAAAACGGTGGAATGTATATTTTGTGACGCCTTGTTTTTAAGTCTATACTAGTGCTCGATATTAATCTGTATATTATAAAATTAACATCTATCCATTTAATTCGTTAATCTTTTTGGTAGCACCATTCTTAAAAATAAGATTTCTAATAATCATAATTTTGATCTTGTAGAAATAATGTCTCGATAAATGTTTATTTAAAATACACATTTTGTGATAAAAATGTCCATATACTATTTGTACTATTAATATAATACTCCTAAATTATGCATTTTTATCTTGTATATGCGTATTTCTTTAATATTTAGTAATTTCTATGAATTTAACTTATTTTAGGCGTATTTCGGTGCTGTGTTTTTTGTAACGCACATTTTGATCAGTTTATGAAGCTAGGTATATAGTTATCCAGTTAAATATTATAAGCTGATGAAATATATAATTATTTATAATATATACCAATATAATAATAGTTATATTTTTCAATTTATGTGATGTGTGTTGCTAGTCGGAAAGACTTGATTTTTTATCGCACAAAAAGTATCCACGAATGAGTTTTTCGTCGTGCGTTGTGTTTTTTGTTTAAAAACATAAATCAACTAGTCAAATACGCTCTTGTATTTGCAAAGATGTAGTTTGTAAGCAATACGTGTTGGTTCTGTATGCGATAATCGCACCTAAAGTTTATGTAATAGAGTTGGTTTTTGAGACAATGTTATTTTGGTTTTCTTACAAAGATTAAGCACCAAAAACCTCGGTTCCTTATTGATTTTAAGTAGGACTTTTTGAAAGTGTTTTTTAAATCTGTTTTATGTATATTCTAAGGGCGAGTTGCATCACAACTACTTAACGTGTCTGTCAACGTTAAAAATGGCGTTAACCACTGTCAAGCTAGAAAACGGGTTGTTTCACCAATGTCGTGACTTTTTTTATGACGCAACCCTTTGTATTTGACGTACGTTAAACATCTGATGTAATTGTCAAAAAGTTACGTACGTAGATACGTTAACCAACTGTTTGATACAACCCGCCCTAATAGAAGTTATTTTACTGTATCAAAATATATTTATCTATACACAA
The DNA here is from genome assembly GCA_916618145.1 of Emmelina monodactyla. NCBI lineage: Eukaryota > Metazoa > Arthropoda > Insecta > Lepidoptera > Pterophoridae > Emmelina > Emmelina monodactyla. Next base: position 2,453,047 of record OU745304.1, on the reverse strand, counting down.
ACATTTTGAGGCGTTTTAAACTAATGTAGTGTTTAATATGTGGTAAGTGTTAGAAATGAAAATGCTTTAAATGTCCGTTAATTTATAGCTGTTTACGTGCATTCAAATCTAACTTTTATTGCCCTGTTGTGAAAAGCTTCGATTTACAAAGAGTTTATTAAATATATAAAGTAATTGTATACTATCGTTTTATTTCACTCGTTGTTAATTGGTTTATTTGGTTAAGATAAGTCCTGGAGGGCTTACTCTTGAAAATGATTTGGTTTTGTTTTGATTCTGTTTTTGTTTTCGAACTCGATTCGTTAAATCCTATTTTCAAAGTTGTATTACCTATAGGTATATTTTTATCAAGTGTCATATTAATCATGGATTAAATTAATTTTGGACTTTTAAGTTTTTAAATGTTTTTAAAAGTTAAATTGATATAAAAGTTTGAATTACAGTCAAGATTCCGGAAATTGTTTGTTATGTCTCTGTTTATGGTTTCAAATATAAAAGCTCTTTAACTAAAAAAACAATAAAAAATAAAAAAGTACGATAACTGTGCTAATTCAAGATTTAAAAAATCGAAACCGTATTCATGTAAAATGTATCTCATGTAGAGCTTATTTTAACTACATAAATTCTACACCTTAGTTATAAGCCAGACTAGCCGTGTCCTCAGATACTTTTTCACAAATTTAATTACAAAATATACTTTTGGCGCGTTTTATTAATTGGGCAGTGAACAGTCCCACGCTCAATTGTTTTGTTAACAGCGCGAGTTACCGCTAATTAGGTGTTGGTTAACCACGGTCAGCTAACTGAGTTAGCATTTACGTTTCAGTTAAATTCTGATGCCTTCTCTTAAACTTTAGGGACTTAGTGCGTAGAACCACGCACCGTGGGACCGCCTCATTGCACTGATATCTTCCACATTCAAACGTACTGGAACTTCAATCTCCATGGAATTCTATGTTAAATAGATCACGGGAATTAAAAAACACTCGTCCCCATCTTCGATACTTCTGAATTGATACACTACACATGTGTTATAAAACATTACGTAAAAATATGACGTCCGCACATATGTTTCCTATCACCTGTTCATATTGATTTTATTGGCCAACATATGCGTATCTACGTATAATAGCCGAAGTGTAGTAAATCTGTAACATAAGGCGACCATAGAGGTGTAATTCGTGTACTAAACTTCTTGTTTTTGCTAAAGAACTTGGCTGATAACGTTTAGAAAAAAGTTGATGGCTTCCAAATTGAAAGTGTGGAATCCAGAATTTGATTGAATCTGAGTATGGCACGACTGTCAAACTATAACTTTACTAATTAGAGTTTTATTACTAAGGGGTACTTATACATACGATCTAGGCATATACGCAGATTTATGTAAGTATGTAGAGGTATCACTACATAGTATAAAACAAAGTCGCTTTCTCTTTCCTTATGTCCCTATGTATGCTTAAATCTTGAAAACTACGCAACGGATTTTGATGCGGTTTTTTTAATAGATAGAGTGATTGAAGAGGAAGGTTTATAAACATATATACTTATAGGTTAAATGTGTTATAAATAAATATGGTTAGGGTTTATAAAACGTCTGCACTTGCTATAACGCTTTGCCAAATCTTGGCGAGTATCGAGATTAATTTAAGTACGTACTATTTCCATATTACTAACTACTACTACTAGTGGCTAATAAAAGTATTTGAAGTTAAAGTCATTTTAACGCGCGTTTAACGCGTTAAAATTAGTTTAATTTCAAATAAAAATGATCGCGTAAATCTGAGAAGTTTCATTAAATAAAAGTAATGATAAGTAATATTGCAGTACACACTTTATTGTAACTTCAAATACTCAACTAAGAAACCAGCAGTAAGGTCATTTAAAAGCCTGATAAAATCTGAAAAAAGACGTCGTCAATAACGTAAGTTTACGTATAAAAAGCAAACAAAACACCGAAGATAGAATTAGGTTTCTGTAATCCTCACATAGACGGGTACCTAATTCCTTAACGTTATCCAACCTTGAATGATATTCTAAATTCCTGCTTATAGCTATCTCTACATTTGTGTATTGCAAGTAGATCTAAAGTGTGTGATTCAAAGCAATGACGTAGGTACTCGCATGCACGATAAAAGTCCAGTAATACTTCCAATAGGAATGCTGTGTAGCATCATACTGGTTTTATGTATATCAATGAATAGTTATATGATTGTTTCTTGAACGTTAGAAATAAATTACGGAAGGAATAAACGCGATTATGAAATTAAACGCAATAAAGATTAGGTGGAATTTAGTAAGTAGGTATCTATTTTCAGAGTTAATCGCCGAAAAGCTTGGTCGTATCTTGAAAACCTCAATTTGATTTCTTTGACACCCTCCACCTGGTTTGGGAAATCCTGAAAAGGGTCTCCACCTTCGGGAGCGGATTCCTTCTTTCGAGTAAACACAATATCCGTGGAATTGGGTTGTGATAAACCCCGGATCACTTACTAAGTTCTTATTTTTTTTAAATTTCTGTCAATGCCAATAAAGTTTAGTTACTTGATATTTTGGTGGTCAGTTGTTTTGTATCGCTTGTAGGCTTGCTGCCGAAGTACGTAACAGCCGAAATGTTTGATATTATTCGTCAGTGTTGTTCCGACTGCCGTGTTGAACGGACGTGTATCAAGTTCCTGTTCTCGAATTACGTATTTCGCGGCACTTTCGTAGCGACTAAGTTTGTGAATAGATATATTAAAGTGGATTATAGTGACAGCAAGGTGGAGCACGAGACGGAGTAATCATTCTTAATGTAGGTGAGTTAAGAATAATAAAGTTAAAAGGTATCAAGTTTATAGGTAACGCGAAGAAACGTTTTGTTAACCGTTTTGCCTGTTTGGACTATGTGTGGACTGTACAGGAAAATTAGAATAACCGGAGTTGAGGAACAGCTTTTGTTCAACGTTTTATAAGTAATATTTAACATTTATATCAAATGTCCTTGAATGTTTGCATTGAGCCTTTATTTCTATAATAAAATATATAGGTATTAATTAAAGATACCTGCATCAGTCATAACATCATTAAAATTACAGGCTTATTATTTGAATTACTCACTTAACTTAAATCACTTAATTATAATAAATAATAAATCTCCAGACTGACACACCAACTGTGCGGCCCTAAACTAAGCAAAGCTTGTACTATAGGTACCACACTGTGGACTAGTTACACCCAGACACGAGCCAATATCGAAAAACCATTTTTTTACGAAATTGGCCCGACCGGGAATTGAACCCGGTACCTTTCGCTTAGCAGTCCGATATATATACCGCTGCACCACAGAGGTCGTCAAAATATTATATAAAATTAATTTAAAATATTGAAGTTTTTCCACCTTTTTTATAAATTACCTACGGAAAACTTTGAAGACACTCTCCGTTATATTTTGCAAATAAAACGTCTGGTGTTAAATTATAATATGTGTTGTAATTGTATTACACTTGTGGCTTCATTATAAAGTAGGTATTTATATGAAACCGTTTAATTTAAATAAAAAATGATAATAATTAGTATCACTTATTTGACCGGATATTGCAAATTACGTCTAGCTTAATAAAAACTAACGTAATATTAATGCTACAAACTGTTTGCTGGAGAAGTCGCTATTTTAATAAATTAGAATAATTAACTTTATAAAAACCATCTTGAATATTACCTTGCATATCAACTACATTCACTTGAACCTTATTAATAAAACAACGTTTAAACAGTGGTACCTATAATATAGGAAATGTAGGCGGTTTAAAAGCGCAGTTACTTGCACTTTTGCTATTTAATGATATCTTACATACAACACAGTTACATAAGTATCGGAGCTCAATTATTATTACAGTTTACAATGGGAAAACCCTGAGATTTGCATATCTGTATTCAGTAAATAATTGATGTTACGTCTTAGCTTTAATAACTTATTAATCAATTATTAGTATACCTATCTATACCTATTTAACTGAAAAAAAGTTAAGAAATTATTGATATTCTGCAATCCGTTGCATGCATTCTCTCCATATCATAAGTTTACACTAGTTGATTGTAATAATGAGCAATCAATCTATAGCTGCTACGCAATCGATATACCACTGGATATAAAACATATGAACTAAATATGATTCGGAACTGAATACATTTAATTGGACGCAGATTTTTTTATAAGATAAGTTAAGGTTTTTCGACGAGTAAGTGAAATACTTTTCTTGTTAATACTTAATAAAAATGCATAAACCTTGTTTTCCGCTTATTACAGGACCCTAAAAAGCCCAAACTTTGATTACCAGTATGTACCTAAGTAGGTAAATTAGTTTAGTTTCTCCAATTTTGCAGATGCTAGGTTTCCGTAGTCAAGAAAAGTCGTCTCATTATACCTATAAGTTTTCTTGGCTTTCATTTACTGTTAATGTAACATTTGTGACCCAAGAATTGGCGTTGCTAAATAGACCCGTAAACAATCGGCTGCCGTCTTTAAAATTGCCGAAAAATTTAAATTAACCTGCTATGAAAGAAAAATAACTAAACTAGCAGGAAACAGATTATATCTACGTTTACAATTATGCAACATTGATCTACGAAGACAAAACAAATGTCTTAAATTTTGTCACCATATAAATAGGCCAAGTGCGTGTCGGACACGCGCACGTAGGGTTCCGGAATATGATAAAAAAAAATTGCTTAAAAATTACGTTTGTTGTATGGGAGCCGCCCTTAAATATTTACTTTATTGTAATTTAATTATTTATTTTGAAAGGTAATATACAAGTAATATTCTGTGAAAATTTGAAACGTCTACCTGTTACCGTTTTTAATTAAGCAAAAAATTCGAAAAAAACACGTTCATTGTATGTGGACCCCCCTTAATTTTCTTTTTTAGTATTTGTTGTTATAGCGACAACAGAAATACATCATTTGTAAAAGTTTCAGCTTTGTAGCTATCGCGGTTTATGAGATACAGCCTGGAGACAGACAGGTAAACAGACAGACAGCAGAGGCTTAGTAATAGGGTCCCATTTTACCCTTTGGGTACGGAACCCTAAAAATGATGTGCCTATTGCCTAAAAGGCATGAGAAATGTTACCTGAGGCGCTTTCCAGTAGTCAATAATAATACATATCTACATTAAGATAGGTTTGTAGACATATCGAAGTCATTCAGACCGACAAACAAACATGCCCCCGACCTCCTGAATACATTAATATAAATCTTATTTGCGGTTGATAGAACCTAAGGAACAGTAGTGATTTGCTTCGGTTCGGTACGGTAAGCCAATTTTGAACGACGACGAAGAATCTTGGTTGACTTGCGCATGAAGTTAAAAAATTACTTACCTACCCTTAGGTTAAAGTAAAAAGTTCTTCATCTTAAGCATTGCTTTCTATAAAAATTGTTGTTTTTTGTAATTTTAAAGGTTGTTGTAAAAATGCTTTATTATTCGCAATTGAATCCATATCAAAAATATTGAAAAAGTACTTGGTTGTTTTTATTTGAAGACTGTTCTGAGAACTGCTATCGCTGTTTTGGCATACCTTTTTCAAGTAACTTTATTTCCTTAGATACAAATAAGTTTATTGTTCCTTTTTAGCTAATAAAAGAAAGATCGTGTGAAAGAAGTTATCGTGTGTTCTAAGTTAAATTAATGAAAAAAATAATATTTTTTAAATTATCTCCATTATTTGAAAAATTCAAGATCTTTATCAGAAATCAAACTTTTATTTTATAATCACTTCGTAAAAACATTTACAGAATCAAAAGTAAATTCAAATAAGTACCTACTGAAGTCTTCCGGGACATTTCTTATTATTATTAACGCAAACACTAAATGAAGGATTAAGTTTCGTTCCTGGGTGACTGTACATCAATTAAACAAAGCTGTAAAGGTGAAGAAGGCGTCATGTTTGATTGGGTATTGATTGAGGATTGTCTCAGGAATCTATTCATGGCAGCATAAAGCGATTTAATGCTTACTGAATGATTTCGGTATGCTTTTAAATGAATAATTTTGGCGCCAAATTATTATGCAAATATAGTGTTATTAAATGGCTGATTGCTTTAGCAACAGTTAGAAAAGCAATTGAAGAATATTTTCTTTCAAATCGTGACCCCAAAATGAACCCATTGCTTAATCACTTCAATATTGGAACTACTTACATTTTTATGTAGTAAATAGCTGAAACCTAATATTGTTCTTATTGTAGGTTATTGTTTAAATTTTAAATTTTGTGACTTACATTAGTAAGTGTTTTACAGAGAATTGTGCTTTTTTGAAAAATTACATTAATAAACAACTTTTTAAAGAAGGTTTTTTAGAAGCCAACAATATGGAAAGTTTTCTTAAAAGAATACCCCATTTATTTATTTAATAATGTTTTCTGTACATACAAAATTATTATTATTCTTCCTGTATCAAATGTCCTAACGTTCCTAAAGCTTTTTCTTAATAAAAAAATAACGAAAGTTCTAAGTTTAGTTTAGGTCTATTTAATGTATTTTAGTAGATTTTTCTGCCACATAAAGCAACAAAGGTGAACCTAACCTAAGCGTTCATGATTATTAATGAATTGTTGATTTCAGTAAATTACTTTAGCTGGCAGTTAATTAATAGTGACAGAACAAATAAAAATCTGAAAAATTTAAGGCTTCTTTTCTCTTGGTTACGATAAATGCTCTAGCAATATCATAAATACGTTCTTCCATCTTCCGTTTTTTTTTGAAATAGAAAAACTGTTAGGTCAACTTATAGTCTAGGTAGTGTAATAATGATCACGTTGCGTTCGAATGATTTTCCGAAATCACCTTAACAAGTACACTATCCAATTGCTATCTTGTTACAAAGAGCTAAGGTTGATATTTCTGCCGTCAATCAGTTCTTGCTGTGTGGGTGGTACCTTTACTGCGAAAGCTTTCAGAAACGTTCGTTATTTTTATCAACTGATAAACAATGATAGATGATAAGGACATGCATTAAACCGTGTTGTGCTAAAATTATGTTTGTATCGACGCTTTTAGACTGGACTTGTGTTTATTGTTATTTATTACAAGCCAGATGCAGAAAGGGTCTTCAAACTTGAACTTATGAGGGGTCAAAAGTACCTACAGCTACGTAACGTGATGCTTGCTGAAAACTTTACAGACACTTATGTCTTTTTGTTCTATATCTCTATAATTTAATAGTGGCCCCGATTCTCAAAACACTCTCTAAAACTAATTAAAACTATCGCTGTCACTTTCTCATGGTTCGTATTAGAAAAAGACAGGTACATTGGTCTCACTAAATTTAGTCCACATCATTGTAAAATTGAACGAAATGCGCTGAGGACTAGCCTAAAATTGCCTTCGCCGTGTCATATTGCACGTACATTTTAGTTTGACAGGACTAAAATGATTACCTTTCTCTGTCTTATACTATTGAACAGTAAGTGACGGCGATAGTTTTAGTTTAGTTTAGAGAGTGTTTTCAGAATCGGGGCCAGTATGTAGCAAATCGTATCTTGTCTTTTTTATGTTCATACTCTTAGAATGGTTCCGTCTGAAAAAGTTTTAGTATAGTTTAATCAATGTTTTGTAATCATCGTCAGAATTGCATCTGCGAGAAAATTGGGCGTGCTTACTTGTTTGGTGTAAGATATTAGACATGTTGGTAATAAATATATGTAAGTATGTAAGCCTCAATAAATACATGCCTTATTTTTCTATATCACCGACATAAAAAAAACTATACCAGTAGCATGCAGAATCATATTTAAATGCAAATCTAATGACATGCATAAAATTGACCTATTATAACATTATTAAGTTATTAATAAGCAGTAACATTACATTCCAAGCAGGAAGGAAAAATAAATCCTTGTTCGATTTGGTGGTAATATGCGCAATGTCATGTAAGTGTGCATAAATAGGTATTGAAGAAAATAACTAATAGTTTGCATGCCAAATACTTACATCATTTTGTAGAAGGAAATATTTCATTTGTTACTATGACAATTTGTATATGTATTTCGTGTTCTTCTTCTTCTTCGTATAAATGTACTGTATCGTAATGGTTTGATATTAAACCGTTGAATGACAAGCAAAATTACTACAAACTACAATTAAGTAGTAAGTATAAAGGTAGTTTAAGCAATAATTATAAAGACTTCTTAGAGTTTGAGTGATATTTTTACTAAGTAGGGTTACTTTGCCAGTAAAATAGTTTAACTGCTGGTAATTTTTTTTAGAAATTAACAATGTAACCTAAAAAATGTACTACATACCATAAATAACAGTTTTAGGTATTACTTACAGCAGTTTAAGTACGTACTTTTTCGGCATCAACAGGTAGGTAACAAAATAATAGGGCCTTGAAGAAAAGGTCAATAAAATCAGTTATATTTCGAAATAAACATGTGATAGATATGTAGGTACATATCAACTCTACACAATGAGGATACATACATGGGTTGAATTAATATTAAACCGGTATATTTCTAAGTAATAGGTTTCTTTTCAGTATGTATAAACAATAAAGAATTAAAATAAATGTAATAAAAGTAAATGATGCCGTATGTTTTGGATCGCCTTCGCTAAAAGTGTATAAAAAAATGAATGAGTAAGTAATTTAATAAAGAAATACAACACCTTAATTAGTCTTTGATAGAAACTGTTTACGGATATCAATTCTAATAGTTCCTTTTGACGCTAACTTCACATCAAACATATCAACGTCTTTTACGAGGTGAAGTCAGTGTGAGTGGGTTGGATGCAATCACACTAGATGTTTTACCTAACGCGAACACACTGTAATCGTGACGTGCCTTCTATGACATAACCTCACTAACTAAGAATTTAAAACAAAGTGTAAAACGCCTTTAAACACGCGATCGTCAATCATACCTCATATTACTGATAATACGACAATTACTACTGTACTAATAGGACAGTTGTCATATTACACTATTGTTTATAGCGGTTTTTCCATATGAACTGTAGTTATTACGATTTTAACTTACTACTAATGATTCTTGAGGTTTTCTTACATTGTCTGATTGTATGGAGATTGTTGTTATTGATTTAATACTTACTTAATTATTTGATGATAATGGTCAGTTGTCGGTAACTAAGTGCTAACACGCAAAGGCTTTATTTGTTAGCAACTATATTTTAATATATATTTGTAGTTTATCTATTTACCTAACACTCATTGCTGTAACAGCTTTATCACGTGTTTATAAATAATAAAAATATCAATTATATTAATTTAAATTGAATAAGTAAGTTCACTAATTCAGTACATCAAAGATTATGGTTTGGTAACTCTACCTATTTGGATCATCGAACTTTCGCTATGTTATATATATTGAAGAATACTGAAAGTTAATCGGTGTCCCTGATATAAAATAGAGAAACAATCTCAACAATGAAATTGGAGGGTTTGAAAGAAACACAGAGGTGTCCTGTAAGAAAAATGAAACTTCACTTTAAACTTTTCAGATATATTAATGAAGTGAGGTTAGCGTTTTAAGGAACGCGGTCGTCATTTTGCTACTGGTCTGTTTGCAAAGGTGTAATAAATTTCATTATAAAAACCTAAGGTTTTAACGTTTAAATAGAGAAATTTAATTATTTGTAAACACGTTGTTTATATGTTTTTGTTATATCCGGAATAGCTAAAATATGTCACGAAAAATTCTCAGCTTAGTTTAAAATAACGCTGTTATTTTACTTTCTCAAACAAAAACAAAAAAACCTTGTTTATAAATCTGCTAGAAATACGTTCTTATCTATTCTAAAGTAACGTTGCGGAAATACCCAGGTTTTACTTAAGTTGCAGTCGTCTTCCCGAGCTTATTCTCAAGTATTTAAGCTCCGTTAAGTTTCAACCCAAGCGCAGGTTGCACCTTTGTTACGATCTTAATTACCCACGTCTATTGTACTCGAGATAAAGGCTGGTTGTGGAGATCTCGGGATTCTTTTCAGTGTGACAATCACAATGTAGAGATGAAAACGTAGACTTGAATGAGGGTGATATCGAAGTGAAAGCTTATGGGAAGGTTATTACAGTGATATAGGTGAAGTGGAGGATTAATTATTTATGAAAGGGATGTGGTAGTTGATTAGCTAAAGCGAGAACATGTCACTGATAGATTAAAGCATAGAGAATTTCGACACACAGTGTATCAACGAAGTGACAAAATGAGTTTGGTATTAAAAGTGTCAGCAACAGAAACAACTGTTGTAAATTGAAGCTGTCCATATCCAAGAATTTAACCAATAAAGCACAAACACACACCTACACAATCAAATTTTCACGTTTACGAAATACTTAGCAGTCATCCAATACTAAGTTTCTTCGACAAAGTGAACTCACAACGTTCCAACTCCACACAATGTAAAACTTCTGGAGCAAACAAATATAAATACTTTACAGAACTTTACACTAATGAAAATGCGAATTAGGAGTACGTTTTCTCTGCGTTGGATGAAGATTAAGTGTTATCCTGTGAAGTCTTTTTCCTTTGTCGTTTAGTTTTTGCAGCGTGTTCGTCGGCGGGTTTTTAATTCGGTTGGATTTATTTGCGGACGTTTGTCAAATGTTTCGTGTGATTGCGTGCGGAGACTGCGGGTGACTCTGTAGGCATTTGATGAAGACAATGGATTCTTGTGGCTTTTGGTACGAGTTGCAGGAATGTTGAGGCTTCGTGTTTGGAATATTTTATTATGTACAGCTACTAGGTGTAAGGAGTAAATCCCGCAAAAGTACTAAAGGTAGAGGTAATTATATACAGGGTCTGTCGTAATGAATGGATAACCCGTTACCTACAGTTGATCCGGATGTGAGGCTATAAGAAAATGGTGTCTTCTTGCCAGGGTTGTCAACCATAACAAAATGGCGTAGACTTTTAAACTTTTTTATAAATTTCGCTATTTTTTTCATTTATTCCGCTGCCATTTCTTCAAATTTTGATGTATTTGTATAATTCTTTTAGTATTATACTGCTGAAGACGTGTATTATGTAATTTAAATACAATTTTAGGTGTTATTCACGTTGAACATTATCAAAATACTCATTTTAAGAAAAATATTTCCAATTTTTTTTCTTTATGTCAACTTTTGATCATCTCCTGTGGAAAAAAAAAGTATGACGTTATAGCTGCCCATGATCTCAATAAATTGTCTAGTATGTGTAGATTCTAAAAAGGTATAACGATGTGTACTTTACAAGCAACATTAAGTTACAGGACCGAGAACACTAATCCAGGTCGGAATTTTTATTTTTCATGTTATGTTATAAATGGTTGTAAAACTTCGTCAAAATGATTTTATTCTATCAAGATACTTTGCACAAACACTATCGGGCCACTAATAGGATATTCAGAAGAAAACCCGGTTTTTTTGGGAAAAAAATAACATTACTTCACGATAATAATGTAATGAAAATGTACAAATGAAAATTGTTGTGCTCTAATAGTTACATGCGACAAACATGTTGCGACAAGTTTATTCGAAATTGAAACGGATTTAAAAAATCGAACAAAGTCCGCATTACAAAGAAAAGTGGAAAAAATTAGAAGGAAATCGTCCTTCCATAAATGCATTGTGCACTTTAATGAACACACGGTAATCAGGATTTCGCACATTTGGATATCTTACACGATAAACACTAGAAGCTCTATTGGTGCTGCCATCACATACACCGTAAATGTAATGCATGTTCGCGTATTCGGCCGGCGTATACTGTTGCGGCATGATACACAAACTACACAAAAACTTTTCCAAAACAACAAGTTCAATCGATAGCACAACACAATGTCCGTAAATGTGAGCAAAGTCATCAGTATCACCACGTTATCAAGTCCAAATCACAAGGAAAATCATAGTCAAATATTAGAAAGCAGTAACAAATTGACGAAAATAGTGGCCCCGATTCTCAAAACACTCTCTAAAACTAAATTAAAAATATCGCTGTCACTTTCTCATGCTTCGTATTAGAACAAGACAGGTACATTGGTCTCACTAAATTTAGTCCACATCATTGTGAAATTGAACGAAATGCGCTGAGGACTAGCCTAAAATTGCCTTCGCCGTGTCATATTGCACGTACATTTTAGTTTGACAGGACTAAAATGATTACCTGTCTCTGTCTTATTGATGTGTAAGTGACAGCGATAGTTTTAGTTTAGTTAAGAGAGTGTTTTCAGAATCGGGGCCAATGTGAACAAAAGGACATGCGATGGTCAAAATCACACTGATGTGATGAGTACCCTTTTCTTTGTAATGCGGTCTTGTTCGATTTTTAAAATCCGTTTTAATTTCGAATAAACTTGTCGCAACATGTTTGTCGCATGTAACTATTAGAGCTCAACAATTTTCATTTGTACATTTTCATTACATTATTATCGTGAAGTAATGTTATTTTTTTCCCAAAAAAAACGGGTTTTCTTCTGAATATCCTATTAGTGGCCCGATAGTGTTTGTGCAAAGTATCTTGATAGAATAAAATCATAATGACGAAGTTTTACAACCATTTATAACATAACATGAAAAATAAAAGTTCCGACCTTGATTAGTGTTCTCGGTCCTGTAACTTAATGTTGCTTGTAAAGTACACATCGTTATACCTTTTTAGAATCTACACATACTAGACAATTTATTGAGATCATGGGCAGCTATAACGTCATACTTTTTTTTTCCACAGGAGATGATCAAAAGTTGACATAAAGAAAAAAAATTGGAAATATTTTTCTTAAAATGAGTATTTTGATAATGTTCAACGTGAATAACACCTAAAATTGTATTTAAATTACATAATACACGTCTTCAGCAGTATAATACTAAAAGAATTATACAAATACATCAAAATTTGAAGAAATGGCAGCGGAATAAATGAAAAAAATAGCGAAATTTATAAAAAAGTTTAAAAGTCTACGCCATTTTGTTATGGTTGACAACCCTGGCAAGAAGACACCATTTTCTTATAGCCTCACATCCGGATCAACTGTAGGTAGCGGGTTATCCATTCATTACGACAGACCCTGTATATATACATATAATCCACGTAGGTACGTAAGTCGGTAGCTACCTAGGAATGAGAAGTATGTGTGATATTTTAATAGTTTCGTATCAATAATAATAATAAGTCCTTTATTTCTTGTTGTACATACAAAAATAGACATGAGACCCTAGGTTTATATGTTTGTCTTATTTTTCTATCTTAAATTACTGGATCATTTTAAGCACATGGAAGAAGAATAAGTGTGTGTATTTTTTTATTAGACTTATCATGTCAGCACTTAAGTAGTTCAAAAATAAAATAATATTCATGGATCATTTACATAATTGTTTAACATTCAATAACTCTTAGACCCTGAAAAACGAATGGGTTGTTTATTTAGGTAGGTATTAAAGTTTAGGTTCATTTATGTAATTACAAACGTACTGCCATTCACATTATAATTATTCAAGAGATTTTACGCTGACATTTGGATATAATTGGGTTTACATAAATAATGTGTTTCAATCACATGGAATTAACGAATAGAAACAAGACATTTATAGTGTTGTAAGTTATAATAATTACACATGTTGATTGATTTACAAGTTTTTAATTACACTTCTTGCAATCTTTGATGGTTTGAATACACACATTTTTTGTATATCTAAATATTCTTGCAAAAATCGAAATATTTATGGAAACAAAGTTAACATATTTTTGTAGTTAAAAAGGGCTGAGCTGATAAACCTACAAACAAACAGACACAAACCGCGACTTCGCTTTATATTTTATAGGGATTACAAATGTTCATTACATAGCTTTCAGAACGATATTGCTTCGGAACCCGTCTCGTGTACTACTGTCGTGTCAGGTGATATCTTATTGATCGTATCCGTAACATGATTTAATTAAGTACAACATAACAGGTGTCGTACCTACAATTTCATCAATTTTGAGTTTTGTTTGATCGAAATTGAACTTAAAGAAGAAGAAGTTAGCCGTCAAAGAACCGACAAAGCTTCTACTTAGTGATTTGTATAAGGGTTAATAAATAATAAAGAGTCGATTAAAATAGATAAATCACTGTAAGATAATACAGTCTAACAAATAAAACACACAGAGTCTTTGTTTTTTCTACTGCACTCTATATTTCCGGAGTGCTAGAGCGAACACCGTCTGCAATGATTTTTGGGCTGACTCAACCGATAAAATACTACCGTCGAGAAAATTCACGTGGAGTGGTGACAATGTTCCTGTGTTTCATTCGGTGAGTGCAAAATCCGGTGCCTGGCATCTAAAAGGCTATATTATATCTGCGAATTTCTACTTCTTGAACCACGTAATTCAACTATGGTAGTCACTATCACTCACACATTTCTTTAACAAGGTTATTATTTCCGTGCAGGAAATAAAACCAATCCCATGTAATAAAACTCCGTTGAACAAAGTAAACATATTTCTCATTGTTTTCGTAGCGGTGCATTGACCCGTGTTGTATTGACTAAACATTTCCTCCTTACCTTCCCCTACAGGCTTTTATTTAAGTAAATGCATGCTCGATTACCCGACCCCGACATAGAGTAGACGAAAGGGTGATTGATAGACAGCTTTTGGAAATTCACAAAAATACAAAAATCCATGTTAAATTTTGAACACCGTTAAACTAATCTAAATTTTGTTGTATTGTGCATTCTAAATTCGACTCTAGATCGTTTTTGACAAAGTTATATGATTATTTAAAAATGATGACACTGTTGATATTTTTAATTGATTTGATAAAAATTACTGTCTTTCTTGTGGAACAATTTTCAAATTAAAAAAGATAAAATCTTCATGGAAATAAGATCTAGGTATGATTTCTTAAGGCGTTAGAAAAAAAAACTTCCTGAAACTTTATTCTATAATTTAAATACGTTATGTAACTATAATTGTATTTAGCGCGCTCCCACGGTAAAAAACAAACGGAATTTGATGAATGAGATATACCAGCAACAGGATACGATAAGTATATAAAAACAACCGTTATATATAGAAATAATTAAAATCAAACGGGCTTCAAAGCAAAACATAGCAAACGAATAGTTCAAAACTGACAATTAAGCAATCATCTAAGAAACTGTTACTCAACATTAAAACAGGTTTCTCTATTTAAGAGCTACGATTATTTACATGTTTAAACAAAGATTTTTTTAAATTTAAAATTGTAGAAAATTTTGTCGTTTTTGAAGAAAATAAAAGGGTGATTTATAAAAAATAAGGATAGGCAATGCCTATTTAGACTGCAAGCATATGCTTAAAAAACCGATGAATATTCAAAAAGGCCGAAATAAAAAACTGGCACATATGTCTTTTGTAGAGATCTTGAAATGTAGTTTCTGGGTACATTTCTGGTAGGTATTGGTATTCCCTTACCCATCTTTACTTATTTATAAAATGACAACATCAGGTCGTCTGTAGGGAAATACTTTTTAGTAGATTGCCGTCTTGTGACTACTTCTTATTGGGAGCGGCCATATACCTACAACTGAAAAGGTGTAGGTATCTCAAACATGACCGACACTAGATACTCTCTTCTCATAAGATACAGTTTCTGAAAGCATAATGAATAGATTAGTAGGTACTACATTTTCTGTCAAAATGAATAATAATTATTACGTGGCGTTTTAAATGGGGTTGAGCAAATTGTAATAAACTAAAAACTATATGTACTTAGGTATTAAACGCTATGAGGATTTTTAAGTGTTGATAAAAGATAATTAAGATCAAAATGAGAACCTACAAAGTAAGAAAACTGTCTACCCACCTATATCCCAACTTGCAAACTTTGTCTCTTTATTACATACGAGTATGATACAAACTTGAGAACTAGAAACAAAGACCATACTAGTGCGTATAGCTCGGTAATGAAGTAATTTGTACCGTACAGACACTGTGTTCATATTACTCTAGTAATGGACCATGCGACTGAAATTACTTGTGCTTTCATTCAATACCTTTAGGGTAACAACACAATGGTATCCGGCAGTGATGCGGTTATCGTCGCGGCTCAACGACATTTTTATACGAATTCCCAAAAATTTTGATTTTTCAGCAACTGGTCTAAGTGTCTGCAACAGCATGGCAGCTGCTTACCGACAGGCTATTAATGTTAGTTTACTCACATGTGCAAAAAACATTAAGATGTTGTAATAACATGGAAGTTTTTTCAGGATAATTGGGCTAGAACTGTGTCTGCAGTAACCGTGCTTAAAAGTAGCTCAATATTAAATGGCAACCTACGTCATAACCAATAAATAACTGACGCAATATTGCGTAATATTCCTTGAAACACTGCTAGAACCGCAATAAAACCAAGACGATACGGTTGGCCGGCGTGCGGCGTGGCATTGCGTCGGAGCGTGCATCCTGCGGCCAGTAATACTGCAGCCATGGCCAATCCAGTAAGACTGCGTTTCTAGTAGTAAATCGTATCAAATCGAAATCGTAAGATATGTGCTAGAAAATTAGTAGAGGGAGTATGTGGGGTGGGGCTGTCAAAAGATGTCGGTATCTCCACCAGATATGTGCTAGTTAGATTAACGTTGCGAAAATGTAAAGCCAGCATATCCCTTGTCTACTTCTCTTATTTGTTTAGTATGTACAAAAGCCTGCCTCGGCCTAGCCATTTTCATCGGAACTGCTAACCGAGGTAAGGTAATTAAAGGGATTCAGTTGGTTATTTTCACGCGCAACCTTCTACGCTACGTTTCCTCGCATATTTCAGGTGTAAACGCAGCCTAATATGCGCTGCATTATGGTCAGTGATGTTGCATTGTGCTGACTGAAGAAGTACTTACATGTTGCATTCGATGTGAACTTTACACCGGGATGTTAACTGAACTGTTTGTTTTGGTAGGTGCCATGATATTTGTATGCAGATTTGGTATTTTATAAAAATAATTAACATAAGACTAAAGTGCATTGAAGTTTGCAAATCAACAACCTTAAATAAAATGAAAATGGTGACAATTAGTCAGATACGGTAGTTTTTACCGGTTCTATAATATTCTAACATAAAACTGATGTAATAAACAATGCCGTCAAAAACATAACTGTGAACTGAGAGCCAAGTTCAATATGATGTTACATGCCTTGGTTGTTGACTTCAGCTTCAAAAGAACTGAAACCTAAATTGGTGCCAAGTTCCATGGTCAGTCATGAAAATTATTTGAAACAACAAAAAATTATTTTATATTAATTAAAAATATGATTTAGTTTATAAAGGACAATATTTTGATGCCTGAGGTTTTAATGCTACCGCGTTAGGAGAACCTATTAAAACCCTTTCATCGAGACGGTTGCTATAAGCCTCGCTAATATATCTGTTGCCTCAATGAAAGAAGATACAAAATCTCATCTACCACGCTTTACTATCTTACGCGCTCGCGAGTTCACGTTTGATCTCGATCGTAACTCACTTTATGCGCACACGCCAGATCGCTCGTATCGCCCAATTCCAACTGTAATTAACGAATAACACCCACACTCAAACAAAAACGCTGCTTTATTTGTTTTCAGTTAATCTTTACGACTGATGGGATTAGTACAAGGTGTAACAACAGTTGCTGTGTTTTTAATCTAAAATCGATATGTTTGGGCCTTTTGAGCCGCAGTGTCAAGGAGAAGTATACAATTATAACGAACATTGAAAAACGGTTTCAGGTTTCCTGAAAAAACTCCTATAGCATCATAGCTTTTTTTAATTAAAATGTATTTGGTTTCAAATTATTCCTAGCTACGATTCAAATCAAGCAGGAATTCGATGTGTTTTAATTAGTATTTTAATGTTTTTCATATTCTTAAAACGTGGAAAATACCGTATTTTATTCTTTCATAGTAACGTTTTTCATTTATACGTTTTTTTGTTTAAGTAGCTGTTTTTTGATACCTACGGAGTATCGTTCTTCATTCACCTATAGAGAAAACTCTCCTTTAGAGTTTGTTTTTAGGATTCCTTACCCAAAGAGTAAAACGGGACCCTATTACTAAGCCTCCGCTGTCTGTCTATCTCTCTGTCTCCAGGCAGTATCTCATAAACCGTGATAGCTAGAATGCTGAAACAAATACAAAAAATTTAAAAATAAAAAATATTAAGGGGTCCCCATATAATAAACGTGTTTTTTCATATATTATTGCTCAATATTAAAAACGGTAACAGGTAAACGCTTCAAATTTTCACAGAATTATTTCTTGTATTACCTTTCAAAATAAATAATAAAAAAAAAGATTTAATTTATGTGAGGCACAATTGATCTTTGAGTAAAGAAATGATGCTGAAAGAAAACGAACCTTTGCTATGTCCAAACTCCTAAATACTTTTGTTCTAAAACTGATGTGAGCAGTGTTGTAACAGGTTTATTACATTATTTCCTCACGCGTTATTGTCGTCCACGGTTCGTTATGTTTCGGAACAAACAAAACTACTTACGACCCGGTATCGGGTTATTGGAAGAGTTTTCTGATACAATTCTTTTCAAATGGACGTACATTGGTTCCTTTACCTTAGATTTTGAAGATGTGAAGAATATTAACATGCGACTTATTTAAGAAGGCAATTTTTGCACAGAACTAAAGTAATCAAAGGAAAAAAAAAATGTAACAAAGGTTCTAATTAGACTAAGCTAATTGAATTAGAAAGTTTAAAAAAATTAATCCTACTAAATGTTTTTTTTTTATATCGAAACAAAACTGAAAACTGTAATTATAATCATAAAAAACTTCGGTGGGACATACCTTATTTAATTAGTCGACGGTCAAGGACGGAAAGATACCTGCCTAAGTTGGGGTTTTAGAAACATAAAAATAGGACGACATCCAAAAAATCCTACTCCTAAAAATGTTAATATATGTAAGTGCATAAAGAAGTGCATTAAAAATTTAATCTTCGAGATTAAATATTTCAGCTATGCTATGAATACGTTGTACATATAGTATATTATTAAATTAATAAATTTAATTGTCATTTATGATCCATCATTGATCATTTTACTTAACTATTTTCTGCTTCCACATCAACGTACATGAATATGCTTTTATACTTCCACGTCAACGAAGTCCTAGACCCAATCCATTCCAATAAGTCTTCAGCCATCAATACACATCCACTTTTAATCTCATAAAAGTAGCACTTAACGGTATTAGTTATCATAACATACTTATACTAAAGTCGACTTACCACGCCTCCTATAAGGGGGCTGAAGGTACACTTAAGTAGGTATGTGATATATCTGTTATACCTAATCCTACTAATATTATAAACGTGAAAGTTTGTAAGTTGGTATGGATGTTTGTTACTCTTTCACGTAAAAACTACTGGAAGAATTTGATTGAAACTTTACAGTAATATAGTTTATACATCAGAATAACACAAAGGGTACTTTTTACTGCGGGAAAACTTCTCATTCCAACGGGCCAAGGCCATAATATTAGTAGGATATTTACTGGTTTTATTGATTATAAAATTTCCATGCTAACGATTTCAGACTCAAACTTTTATGTCAGGCACAAAGGTGAGATGAGGTTGCTCAACAATGGCATCGCGATGGCTTCCAATATTAATAATAATATGTTGTTAGTTATTTTCCTGCTCCATAATAATGAATTAATGCTATTTCAATTTGATAAGAGCACAAAATATGATTAAGTCCGACGTAATAGGTTTAAATCGACTGTATTACCTACTAATACACTTTAAGAGAAAGCTTTAGACTACATTAGTAAAAATAAGTTTAGTTTTGTGAAGAAAATAAAGCAATAAGAATTCAACCTAAAACTGATGTAGGTTTTATGTGATGATAAATAAGACCGTAAATCTATAAATTATACGTAGAAATGCCTCGTCGTTACTTAGTCGCTTGCCATAGACCACACAATTTAAAATGGAGTGGACAAGTTAGAATTAAAACCTCAATTCCATTTAAAACAGTCGGACTAACTTCATATTGTGTTTGAATTTGTTTTAGAGACTCATTTCAAAGTTATATTTCCTGTTTTAATTGTTAATATTTCAGTTCCTTCTAAATGGGTGAGCAATGGTTTAAATAGGTTTTGTTTGACATTTTGTACGTATTAAATAGAATTATGTATTTTGAATATATCCAGAGAATTCTAGATACCTGTTATTTGAAGCACTTTAATTTTTTTCTAGTTTGTAAACGTTGTTGCTTCCAGTCACAACACAAGGTGCCCTCTTCTGCAGAGCTATTACGAAACTCGAAATTTCGGGAAACGGAGAGGTTTAGAGAAAGAACGGGTACTCCGTCAAGCAATTACGTCATCATCACAGTGCAAAAATCACTTTTAAAGCCGTTATTTGGACGGAAACCCATAGACTTACATTCAACACCTCTATAAGCTCTATACATCTTCAAAAATGACACTAATCCATAGTGTATTTTTGTTAATTGCCATCCTACCATATTCTAAAACAGTTTTAATGCCTTGAGCTGGGGTCACACTGTTGAAAATGGTAATGCCCATGAACGTGACAATTATAATTATTGCTCCACTAGATTTCTCTAAAAACGCAATACATCTTCCATTACTCTCCATTCCTTATCGTAGCATATAAAAGCACTAGTGATCGCCCGCGACTCCGTTCGCGTGGCAGTCGGTTTCCCGTGGGAATGAGAAGTTTTCCCGCGATAAAAAGTACCCTATGTCCTTTCCCAAGTTCAGTTCTTTCTTCATACCAAATTTCATCAAAATCAGTTCAGTGGTTTAGGCGTGAAAGCGTAAAAGACAGACAGACAGACAGACAGACAGACAGACAGACAGACTGAGTTACTTTCGCATTTATAATATTAGTAGGGATAGCAAAGGGATCACATCCCTTTGCGCTACCGATGCACACTTGCAAAACGTAGTGTGCCCGCTTGATCGCGATAATTATCGCTATAATCATTATGATGTGAAATATTCAGTAAAAATAATACTGTCAATACACACATCACCATTACTTAAAAAAAAACAACTATTCATTTGACATGACTTTTAATGTCAAACCATAATCAAAACAAACAGTTTTGAATTTTTTTCATATTTCTCATTTCTTATTTCACCAACTTTTCTTACCTGCTAATATATTACAAAATCGATTACACAACAAAAAGGACTAGGATTTCAGTTGTTATTCCTTAACCATCTTCTATCTAAAGAATGAGAAGTATCCTATTCCTGATATAACTCAAATACCGGCAATAGAGAAGAAGAATGGTCTTAATTTAGTGAGCTAAAGGAGGCAGTTGCTATAAAGTGCAATTGAAGATGGTATCAATAAGGTAAAGGTATTGTATTGTTTTATTATCATGAGTTTGTTAATGTGAAATAATTTGCTTATGAAAACTATTCCAAAACTTTTTAAATAACCTTAGCGAATTTATATCTGTGTTTAATTGTCCATATTTACGACTATCTAGCATTACACGTAGGTACTAACAAAAAACTATATATTTTTAATTTGTTTTAGTTTGGTCTATAATCTACACGAGGCCGTGCAAAACAGCAGAATTATCAAGTATTCTGAAGACAATTGAGATGGAGTACACAGGATCATATATAAATATTATACCTATATGTACCTTATTATTTTTAAATGTTGTTGAGACCATATCGTTTTATTTTATTCATTTTCTATAGATTTTTAAGTAGGTACTTACCTATGTTCATTACCTTTCTACAGTCTTATACTTTTTCATAGAAATTAAAAAGTTCTTTTTAAAGTAAATATCAATTTATTTAAGTTTAAAATTTCTTTTACTACTGCTTTTTCAGAGACACGTTTTAAGATTACAGCGGTACGATGTAGGCGTTTTCTCCAAACTTCACACTAAACTAAAAAACTAAGGAACCTAACCTATATTAACTGCAAAATAAAACTCTTATACCTCTAATATTAATTTTATTTCAATTAATAATATTTATTTTCAAAAAGTGACATTTTATATGTTCAGATGATGCATGGATCAACAGAATAATAAATGAGTTGTTAATTTTTACTGCGGAACTCCAAATATTTCAAAAGTATTCTGTAATATTACCATTTAAACAATTAGCCAACTAAACAATTAGCCAAAAGCCATTCTGATGGATGGTCTTCCCCACAGAACACCAACTGAAAAGCGGCAGCTGTAGCGACTGGGAATCTGTAAGTCTTGATACATGACAGGTTTATGCGCACCTCAGCATGTTGATCTCTGAAAACCTTTCGATGTCGATGATTTTCGGTCCCTATGCGAATGACAATTCTTAATTTTCAAGTTAAAGACACTACACTACTATATTTTTTTGACAAAAACAGCTATTTGGATTGGGATAACATAGTTTTTAACCCAAAATAGAAATATAAGGCGCCACCTGTAGTTGTCAACGCATGTGAAGCTGCGGGCGTTTTACTTGTACAACATTTATGTTAATAACAAAAAATACAAATTTATTGATCTTTTAACTTTATGTTGGTGGGAAAGCTACGAATTACACTACAATGAATTTGTGCTACGGAAATTCCATAAAGGACTAGACTTTTCTTGTAAACCCCATAAAACTTAAGTTAAAATGCCTAACAAGTTTTTATAAAATCTGTTCAGCATCGTAGGAGAGAAAAGATACTCCCGCATTGATAATGTTTATGTGAAATATAAACGTAAATTGATATTAAAAGTAGATTCCTAAAATATTTGAAGAAACAAATAACACCTTTTCATACCCAATTTCGAAAGGGGCTCATCGGCTGGTTTGCTGGCCCATATTTCTCATTTTGACCTCCTCTATATTTGGCACAGTGCAGATTTTACGCTTAAGCTTCCTGAAACAGGCTTAAAAATGCTATTCTATAGTAAAGCAATTACCCAGCTGATACTAGGGATCTCCACCACCACGCCTTTTTAGAAGTGTGTTGTATCTAAACACTAGCTGGAGAGTTAGTGACAGGGATTAAAAGCTAAGTAGGATGGGTTCTGTGGTAGAAAAAAATGAATATTACAGAAAAAATCCTAACCTATGTATTTTTTCTTTGTGTAGGTATATAAAATCAGTCCAGTTTTTATAAGAATTAAATCTTTCTTTGCCCTTTATAATAAAGTATAGGTTAATCTGAAGTAATTAGAATTACAAATAATCAAACCATGTGGATTTCCCTCATCGTAAGTTAGTGATAAATCCTTACTTCCTTACTTTAAATGTGAAAAATAGAACTTGCTCAGGCAAGGACCTATGCTGTTTTCATTATACCTTTAGACAATCATTAAGATTAACAAGGGGAAAAAGGAGTAACTTATTCTTTCCCTGGATTCTATCTAATTAGGTAAACACTAGATTGAAAGATAGAAACAAACAGTTTGTGGCACTAACATGTCTTCTTCCATAGTTGAACGATACAGAACTCGGACAAACTTCAGTATCGTGCAAAAGATTATTGGAGCACATTACAATAAAAGTGTATTCTTTGAATAAATCGTTTTTCATTTTATAATATAAGTAAACAGTGGTCGTTTGATGGGAAAAGTCAGTTTTGAAATATTGTCAAAGTGGTTTTTTTTATAGCTCAAGTGAGCGGTTAGAATCTTTCGGAGTGAATAGAAAAATAATGGCGGGTAATTTAAATTTAAGAACACAAACCAATCTTACAAGATCCGTCCGAAGCTCGAAACATTTTCGTAATAGCAAGCCTGGACGGAAATATTTTACTATAAATGTATCATTATTGGATTGTATACATATTGGACAAACTAAGTGCCAAATTTCGGTTCTGTCCCCCCTAGTGCGTAGGCCTAATTGTACCTTGGAGTTACTTGATTTCAGCTAGATGAGCCAAAATTAAGGCGTGCTTAAGCAACTTTTAACAGTAAATTTGCAGCAATTATTTGATTATGTTAAAAACATATGAAAATCTAAGCCTTTTCCTCAGAGATCGCTTGTATTTTATTGAATATTTTTTAGATTATAAACTCATTGGAATACATTTCTTAATCATCTTCTATTTCTCCTTAGGTGCCCATTTACTAACCGACGGAAAAAGACTAAATTAATACAATACAAATACACAGTAACCTCAACACAGTGCATTTTTTTTCTCGTAAAAGCAATGACAAATGTCTGCCAAGAGAGCCTTCTTGTATTGCGGAGTAGGCTTTGAACGACCGATGTAAAGTTGAGCAAGTTAATATTTCATACATGTATAATGTTGTAATTTTTTAGGAAACCCCTCGCTCCCTTACCCCCCAAGGGTGGGTAATAATGGTGCCAGCAGAATTTCGCACGCACGTCATATCTTTAGCATCACAAAGCATTCAATTTTAATAGATTCTGGCCTGCGATGTAAGAATTTACATAATCAATTAAATGAGTGGTTTTTATTTAAAAGCAATTTGTTAAAGCAGAATTGTGCGTTGGAAAATCTTAGAGGTTTTTACGTGTCGCTTCGGCTCCGGAGGTTTTAAATATCATGTTTTTAATTTGTAAAAGGTCTGGTAACTTTTAGGTTTCTAGGTAAATTATGCTTATCATATTTTTCCACTGCCGATTATTTAAAAATAATGGATGTTCGTAATAATATCGTTTTCGCGGGTTTGATTTTAGAACCAACATATTTTACGTAAATCTGATATTTGCTTTGATTTTGCTATAAAAATGTAACTTTAGTTAGATGTAACTTTACTTTTATTGATTAGATGTAACTTTACTTTGATTTACGCGATCATTATTATAAAAATTAAACTCATTTTAACGGCAAAAAAGCAGACAATTCAAGATACCGTCAGCGTCAACGCCTATTGTGTTAACCCGGGAAATTATGCGAGAATAAATTAGAAATAAATTATACCTACTGATTTAGAAAAGAGTTATAAAAGTATTTTTTTAAATGAGAAAAACTTATAAACGACACGATGCAGTTTTGTTTATAAATAAATATAGGAAATTACCTATTGTCGTAAACAGTAGAATAATCTCCAAGCTGGAAGGTGAAGCAAAATGAAAATCGCAATGTACTTATCCTACTAATATAAACGTGAAAGTATGTGAGTATGTATGGATGTTTGGATGTTTGTTACTCTTTCACGTAAAAACTACAAAACGGATTTTGAAGAAACTTAACAGTAATATAGTTTTAGGTATATATCAAAATAACATATAGGGTACTTTTTACCGCAGGAAAACTTCTACGCGAACGGTGTCGCGGGCGCCAACTAGTCAATACATAGTAAATCCAAGTCGTTATTTCTGTTTGTTTGTATGTTTTTCCACTAACTCCTTCTAAACCGCTTAATGGATTTTAATGCGGGTTTCGCCATCTTTAAGGATATTTTCTCATTTAAATTTTGTAAATAAAGAACATTTAGAAAAAGTTATTTCAAGTTAGCGAATAAACAATGTTTCGGGAACAAGTCGGCCAAAATCACACTATTGCGAAGCGTGGGTGTTGTATTATAAATCTCGTCATTCGTTGGCAGGTTATCATTGAGGCGTGAAAGGATCCATGTTTAAATCGCCCCTTGACTCTAACCTTACATAGAGTGCACTCGGCTCACTGGAGTGGCTACAATTGAGCCGACTTACGGGTTCGACGGCTCAAAAATTACTACACGTTTTTTCCGAGGAAACGAACAAGCGTTTTACATGTAGCTCTGTGTCCTTTACGGCAAATATTTCTCGCTTGGATTGTGAGAGCGAAATAAAATACCTGATGTAAGAAGGTATTTCCGTTGGTGACGTAGAGCAAAATTATGAAAACCTTGTGATTTAAATAAATATTTCTAAACCAGTATTTTAAAGAAAATATAGCATAAATCTAAGCGTAAACAGGTAACAAGTGTTCAAAGTTCAACCGTATTTCAGAACCCAGTTAACTTTTAACCTGTAGGTTATAGTTTTAATATATGTGGCCTCATAAATTGTGACAATAAAGTTGTTTGGTGTTCTGCCGGACCGTAAATAACTGGAAGTGTCTGGATAACGTAAATTATTTTTCTTGTTGCTTACCATTGTCATATTTATAGGTAACATGCGAAATTAAGGATCGCAATCAAGTTTTAATCAGCTTATTAAACATTAATTTGTAAGCTGTCTTATTAATAAAAATACAATAAAAATAAATAAAGTTTACAATAAAAATACAAAGTTTAAAAATTATTTATTTATACGAGTAGGTATATGCCCACAGCAATAGACACCAAAGTTGGTGATAGACAAGGTTATCTGAAATAAAAAGATTATTCTTATTGTCTTAGCAACACTATTTTATCTAGTTCTAAACGTTTAAGGACTCTGAAGAGATTCCTTTAAGGAAGTGGGCACGTAACGTTGCGGTCAAATATGACAGTTAATGTTAATATGATAGTTAATGTTATCCTGCGTACGCACAACGCAACATCAATATAATAACTATTTTAGTTACTTACACATCTTGTGAAAACGAAAAATATATTTTTTCCATTGTAGTAGGATTAACCCTCAGATACTAAAAGACTTAAAAAGAAAATTTTTAACGTCATAGTTTTTCAACAGTAAAAGGTAGCGAGTGCAAGTCTGGTGAAAACGAAACTCCACATAAACGAAGTACTAATCTAACTAGACGCAGAAGTAATTGGAGAAGAAGATTAAATATATACTTATGTATGTATGCCCTAAAAGATATATATGAATGTATATTAACCCTTAAAGTACCTCTCATCAATCAGCCATCATCCGACCAGCGGGTACTTCGGTTTCATAATAAAACTCCAAGCAGTAAACAGGCAGAGCTGCTCATCAAAATAACTGTATACAGGGTGCTGCATATTCATTGTGCTGGCCTTCGTAGCAGCGGTATGTTTACCGGACTGTTAAGCGGAAGGTCCGGGGTTTTTTCTTGGCTTGTATCTGGATGTCACTAGGATTTTTCTTAGTCCATTGTGTGTTGTCGATAATAAACATAAATCTTAGTTCAGGGCCTCACTGTGTGGTAGCGTGTAAGCCTCTATTTTTTCACATTTTTTTATGATAGTTTAGATATAACGTAGTGACACATCCTGTATATATTACTATCAATATAAGGAATATTCTGGAAGCTTAGTAAACAGTGCGGTGATTGAATGGTCGAGTATAAACATAAACAAATGTTTTATATGTAGTCTCCGGCAGTAGCGTAGCATCACACAAATAAGTGTAGCCGTTTTCGAGTAGTTTTGTTTTAGTGCCTTTTTTATACAACTGAATATTTTTCCTAAAAATTGCAAAGTAAAAAAGTTAGAGTGAAGTCATTTATTTGTAAAAAGGAATGCAATTATTATTTAGTTTAGGTACTTTTTTTAGTTAATTTCAAGTAAAAAATTTAATAACAAATCTTAATCACAAAATCCAATATATTAAGCCGAATTTTAATATCTCTTCGAAGTAAATACGTAGAAGATGCTATTATCGGCCGCAAAATGTTGCGTATGCGTTTGTTTGTTTCATCAATGCGCGGGATTATGGGATTAAAAAAATATATAATAAAATATAACGTATATATTTTGTAAAGTATGAATATATTTTGTTTTTAGTTTACTTTGATTTATTAAGATGAACCTTGAAATTTATTTATATCAGATTGGCTAGTAGGTAGTTATTTAGACTACTTATAACTTATTGTAATGTAGGTAGAGCTATGGGCGGGATTCGTTTTCTAAGGTTTTCTCACGACATTTAAGACTACAGCACTTCGATTCTACAAACCAGTTTCAGTAATTTTTCGGTGACTCAATGTCACCTGAGTAATGTAAGAGAAATTGTACGAATAAAATTTCATTTAAAGAAATCGTTGAATTTTCTCACGTTAATTACCCCTCAGATGTTAGATTTTGTTATATTATGAAACAAAAATCTCAATCAAGTGAAGTAGTTGGTTTAATTAAATGTAGATATTGGTTCCGATTCTGAAAACAATCTCTAAATCTAAATTAAAATTTCACTTTCCCATGCTATGCTAGAAAAAGACAGAAATATTGATTTCACAAAATTTAATCCACATCACTGTAAAATTGAACGAAATGCGCTGACGAATAGCCTATAATTGCCTTCGCTGTGACAAACTAAAATGCACGTACTCGTACATTTTAGTTTTTCAGGACTAATTAGCTGTCTCTGTCTTATTCTATTGATAAGTAAGTGACAGCGATATTCTTAGTTACTTAGAGAGTGTTTTCAGGATCGGGGCCACTGTCGGTATAGTTGTAACTCTCGCAACATAACATGATCTGCCGTTAGTATATTTCCATTGGAAGGCAATTGACACTCATCAAGCCACATACAATGTTTTGATACAAGGTACTACTTTACAGTAAACATGTCAGGAGTCTTTAAAGGCAGTTACTACTTAGACATCAGAAGAATATATCCGGCAAGGCCATATTCATCACACGATAAAAAATACAAATTATCACTTCGATCAATAATATCCTACTAATATTATATACGTGAAAGTTTGTGAGTATGTATGGATGTACTGGACAGATTTGGATGAAACTTAACAGTAATATAGGTTATACATCAGAATACCACATAGGGTACTTTTTACCGCGGGAATACATCTCATTCCCATGGGAAACCGACTTCCACGCGAACGGGATCGCGGGCGGCCACTAGTATTTATATATGTTACGGTTAATACGCGAAGTGCGGCTACACCTAGTTTTAGCCGGTTAGAACATCAATAGGTTAGGTTAGTTAGGTTACTTTTTTGATACCGCCCAAAAAAAGCAGTCCCGCGTAGGGACTCCGTCGACTCATGATTGAAGCCAGTTTTTATATTTATTGGAATATATTTTTTGTTACAGTTTTCCATATTAAAAAGACTACTAACCGGCTAAAACTAGGTGTAACCGCACTTCGGGTATTAGCCGTAACATATACATCTCTAAATACCGCTTGACCGTTTTCGCCAGACTACCAATAACGTAAATCCATACAAATTCACCCAAGTCCAGCTAGCAACGGTTTTATTTTATTTTTTATTGTTCTTGTCTCTTGCGGATAGCGAAAATTGTTTATTTTATAGTTCTCGAAGTTGTAACTTTGTTTGCAAAGCGGTTTCCCTCAACAGCAATTGTAAATTTGCGCTTGCGACGGAAAAGTAAAAGCAAAACGAAAGTACTTTAATGGACTGTCGACAGCTGCTGCAGATGTGGGTACGGAATGAAAAACTTAAATATGGAGAGTACCTAACTATATTGAATCGTGCAGACTAAACAGTGCTTCAAATACCTATTGCTGTTTTAGAACAACTAATTACGATAGAGAAAGTTGTTGATTACCCAAGACTATAATTTAAGTCTATGCGTTTTACAATCATGAATAAGCGACAAAAGTAAATGGATGGATTACTAGCCGACACTAGAAAAGGTTACAGTTTCTCTTTTAAGTAACTTATGTATGATTTTTCCAGTAATATGGTAGAGGTTTATGTGCCTAAAATTTCAAAACACGTAAACATTAATAATATTAGGTATTACAAAAAACTCTTATTTGACACAGCAATATTCCAACACCAAGTTATTACCAAACTTCTGTCGCTAACAAGTTTTTGTTACCAACCTTTGGTCGATACTAGACTCAAACTTTTCCGAACATATTCAACTAGAAGGTACAAGTAAAAATAGCCTTAATTTAATCTTTACAACCACCACTGTTGGTCACGAAGTGGGTTTGAAGTAGACGTGAAACAATTTGTACAAAAATATCGATAAAATTTAAGTAAGTAAACGCATTTAGAACGCTATGATGTTTTACTAATTTACTTGAGTGTTTCGATTTATTCTAATAGTCGTATTATTACGATACTTAGATTAGGTCATTGTTTTAAGAAGTCGATGTTTTATATTGTATTTCTTTATCAGACCATGTAATAAAAACATTATGCTTTACTTGTTTCTTTAGATTATAAATCCTTCTAGATGTAGCGTTGGCTTCCGACTTAAGTTGCTTTTTCAGATACAGCCCTTAATTTTTCTGAATACGATTACGATTATGTGCTCAATATTCAAGTGCTAGAACTAGATCAACTTTTGTTTTATTTTAAAAGTTAAACTCATCATATCAATAAAATTTGATGACACTTTCGGAGATTTTACTCACTCTTTTAAAGTTTCCAAAAAACAAATGCAGCCAACTACTAGACTATCGTTGACCTTGATTATCTTTCATTTAAACATCGATATTTCCCATCTCTATTCCTAAGTGACCGCTACAGGGTTCCATCGCCCTAGCTAGGGCCATGTCCTTGGTGACAACTTAATTAAACCTTGAAGAAGCCCTTCTTTAAGCCGATATGAAATAAATTACCTACATAAAGCAACTATTACATTTAAGACCAGCTATATAATAATAAATCTTCGCTATCCGTGCTAAAATGATTAATAAGAATATTAAATTCATTTGACTTTTTCCCAATTTGGTTTTTTTTTTTTTTTTTTTTTGGTTGTAAATTTATTACGTAAAAATGGCAAAATTTGGTTAAAATGTTCAAGTTATTATAGAAGAAAAAACTTCTGCAGGAAAGAACTTCATTCGTACGGGAAAAGAAATTTACCTAAGGATGCAACTGGTAAACAAGTTAATTATTAAAAGCTATAAAACAACATTGATTTTAGAAGTGTTGTACCCTTATACAGAGAGGGCTCGAGATCGATTTCCAGCGGATCACGCCATTGTCCTTGCCAGGGGACATTGTTCCCTGAACTTCGGAAGTTTGGTCTTCTTGTAAAGTACCTTCTAAGTAGATGAAGAGATGGTTGTAGGTATAAAGAGTACGGTATGCAAAATCAAAATTCTTTTATTCATCATAGATATGTAACATATACTTAATGAACGTCAATGTTACAAACTTCGACTTAACCTAACCGTAGACCGAGAGATAAAAGCCGGCGGAAAAATAATCCCAGCACTCTTTTTGGAAATTATACAATCAACAGGAATGCAACGAGAACCTTAATAGGTCTCATGTTGATAATGACAATGTCATAGTCTCATTAGTAATAAGTAACTGAAAATGCGGTATCTAGTGTTGTTTTTCAATTGCAGCCTTGGTGCCAGTCATAGCTGTGACTATTCTGCCCTTTCAATGGGACAACGTTACTGTTACGCAATGGGTAATTAATAGGCATTATTGTGGTATCAATGTTTTACATATAACTTAATGAGTAAGTAAATAATTAATATATCTATTTATAAAATCGTTAGGATTGCCAACAAAGAGGCCGAATCCCAAAATTATTTAAAAAGTCTTTACGCTTGACTATCTCCAAAGAAACTCAATCGGTTTTTCAAACCCTTTTTATAAGTCTCAAAGTTTGGCCACTGTTATTAAAAATTTCCAAGTTTTTCTTCTCCCTTCCTCCCATTAAACCATCGGTTAATTACTAAAGTAACCGATCTGTTTACAGTGGTGTATTTCAAAGTATTGCATTGTTCGTGTAACCAACCATTAACCGAACGTAGTTAGTACAGTATCACAAACAGACGGTGATTGGTTGGCGACCCCTGACCACTGCTGTTGTTTCACAAACACTTTGTGGCAACCACGATCGACATGACAAAGGTATAGGTTGACCAAACATATGGTATTGATTGTGTTGAAAATAAAAGATGTTAGGAGAAATGTTACTCATATCGAAAGATTACCTAACGTAATCACTATCGTAATACATAAAGCAAAATCGCTAATTGTGGCTGTTTGTCAGTATGTATCTATCTTCTCCTAAAATACGTAACGGATTTAGTTGCGGTTTCACCTCTTTCAGCAAAAAAATGTAAATAAAGAACATAGATAATGTGGTTTTAAGTTAGCCAAAATTCAATGTTTCGTAAATTGGCCAAAATATTGCGAAGCGTGGGCGAGTCACTAATATAGTATAGGTACCTACAGGGATTGCTTCTTATTGTGTGCTTTATTAAGATGAGATCTTTTATTTTTGGTCGATAAAAAAACAAACAAAATTAGTTGTTTTTTATATTTTCAAGAAGATACTTTGTAATAGTTATCTGTGGTGTATCTGTACTTTCTAAAGTAGACTAAGTGGTCGCATCTCAATTGCATCGTCTCCACACATGCAACGACTGCGTCATCGCACTGTGGCACTTACTTAACAACGCTAGCTAATGATAATACAACACTTTTACTTAGAAACATTATTTAACAATAACAATTAATACATAATAAAAGTACCTAATTCTAATGAAAGTCAGTTTCAATGGCATAGTTGTTCGTTTCAATAGTAAATATGAGTAATTAAGTTACAGATAACTCAAGAGCAACTTTGAAATAATAGTTAGAAACTTGGTCACCATACCGATGTTCAGGTTTGATCCAGACTAGGGTTTACTAAATGTTTGCTAATAATTGGTTAACCCCATATTAAATACACTCTAATAAGGAGAGAAAACATCGTAAGGCAACATCCTTGATTGATGATTAAAAGTCACGTGAATTGACAACTTGTACTGAGTTAGCTCAGTCTCTCACTATCCGAATAGGAGGCCTATGCTTAACTAGAGTAACTCCTAATATTATATACTTATGCTGTTATAATAAATTACTAACTTCGCTTACGTTATTAAGCTCAGTAAATTGCACCCCTCAGTACCATGTTGTGCTACTTACAAGTGAGACATGAATACCAATCGCCGTCCACTGCTGGACGAAAGCCAAAATTTACTATGCTTAATACAAATATCATCCGGCTTTAATTTCAAAAATGTAGATAATTGCTTATCCAAAAAAAATTTGCAAAAAAAAACGTACGTCTAGGGTTGAAAAAATTTTTTTTTTCTGTCGCTTTCATACATCCTTACAATAATATTGTTTTGTTTCTGGGCCTAATAATGAATTAGTCATCTCTTAGTGTTCACAAAAACAGAATTCTAAATCACACGCCGGCATAATCAAATTAAGGGGTTGATTTGACTTTATTCGTTGTTTACGAGTTTCATAAGTGTTATAAGAGACTTTCTGCTTACGAAATCGAAGGTAAACATTTTTTAAGGTAACTTTTACTA
This sequence comes from Emmelina monodactyla, assembly GCA_916618145.1. Taxonomy (NCBI): domain Eukaryota; kingdom Metazoa; phylum Arthropoda; class Insecta; order Lepidoptera; family Pterophoridae; genus Emmelina; species Emmelina monodactyla. Next base: position 2,420,003 of record OU745304.1, on the reverse strand, counting down.
TACAAGATAGAGCTAACATATGAAGTGACAGACTAAAAGTTATGAAATAAGTTTGTACCACGTCACAGTTAACTAGAACTTTCACTTTCAGCTATTTATGTAAATTAATTAGACTCAGTCTTACGAAAGTTTCTTTTCATGTCTTTTTGGCAAGTATTTCATCAATTATGAATAGGTTCCCGTAAGTGTACTAAAATACTTAATGTTAAGTATGTACCTAATTTGTCTGTATCATTTTTCTTTAAAATAATAATCTAATATTAATCTTATCCACTTCCATCATCTTACTTAGTGAAATAACATTTTTTTTTCTGTAACGAAAGAGTAAAAACTCTGTTTACAAATTGAAGTAGGCACCTACGATCTTGACTATAAATTATTTTTAGTTTAAATGCAGTCATTTGCTCTGCGCTGACTGCATGGCCTAGTGCCAAATAGGCACGGTACTTCACAGCTTTCGTATATAAGAGGTAAATATCCCATAAACACTAATTTGTTTCAGTTAATTGCATGTGCAACTAATTACGTTAGTTAGTATGATCTATGATAGCGACGAATTCGCTTTTAGCCATAAGGAGGTAAGGACTAGGCACTAATACTATCAACTGTACCTACGTATTTACTATTTGACACGCTTCGGATGAGACCTTGACATTATCATTGAGTCGTATACTTTCAATATGTTTTCATTTATCGGACGAAACTCTCAATTACCTATTATTTAATCCTATTTGGCTGAAACACGCTCGGGTTAACTGATTTTGGCATACTATTCTCTGTCTGTTCAATCTAGTCACAGTGCGCAAAGACCTATTCTGAATCTGAGCATGGTCCTATGCTCATTTAAAATACCCTCAATTAAGTTCGATTACCCTAAATCTTGAGATAACGAAATCTCATCTCGTCCCAGTCCCAAAAACCTCATTACGAAGTGTCATTATTACCAAGTTTCACTTCTACCTGTGTTATTAAAAGCGCTTAATTATAAACGATTACTGCGAACAAATTGTTTAAAAGGCCTCCAAGCTTGGCACGAGTTCCTACATATTGAAATCACTTAATTTAATTATTTAATGGGATGTTACACTTTGATACTCAGTTAAAATGGCTGCCTGTCTGTATTTCGTTGGCCCATTTCAAAATGTTGTATCATAAAAAGCGTTCTTATATTTATAGCCTCATTTTCAACAAAACACCTATTGTTTTTGATAAACAACGTTTCAATTGATTTCGGCTCTTCTCAAAACGCGGAAATAAAAAATACTTTATTATTCTACGTGCTTTAATAATAATGAGGAAAAATAATGGCTTTTGTCTAAAGTCTGCGACTATGGCAATCAAAAAACATAATTGTTCATGAATAATACGTAATATTAAGGTCAGGCAGTTATAATTAGGTTGATATAAGGCTTCGGCGATGAGTAAAAGAAATCCGTAGACGGAAATCTTACTAATACATATTTTTTTTTGGGTTTTATAATAGTATTTTTGTATTAAATTCATGTTATGAATTCGTAGTCGATGTAACGCAGTCAAAAAATTTTGCGTATAGCTATTTTTATGTCCGTCAATAATTAAAATATGTTTTTCAAGTATTTAAAATAAATTAATGATCATTCGATTTAACTTCCTCTTAAACTTCATTATTTCTCTATGTCTAACGGACTTGTCTAATATACGTTATTAATTCAACTATCGTGGATATTATCAACTGGAAACTATCGTGAAACCAGTGACATTAATGAAGCCTGCAGGCTAATGTGTTTTATTCATTTAAATCGCAATTAACTTTTACCTACTAAGTTGTTTATAGACATAATAATAATAACTATCCGAGCCTATTGTTACTTTGTTTTATTTAACGTATGGTATCTACCTACTTACCATTGGTAATGCGACTGAATTTGTTACAGTTTTACATCATCATTATATAGTATAAATCCAAGCCACTACTTTTGTCTGTTTGTATGTTTGTCCGCTAACTCTTCCTTAACCAGTTTACATATTTTAATGCGGATTTCGCCATATTTTAAGGAATTTATTCATTTAAATTTGTAAATAGAGAGCAATTGAATTTTTTTTTTATAGTAGCCAAAATTCAACGTTTTGAGAAAGAAGTCGCGCAAAATAACACCATTGCGAAGCGTGGGCGGGTCGCTAGTAAATTTATAAAAACAGACACTAATGCCGCAAGTTTAGTTTCTGCAATTAGTAAGTTGTTTATACATTATGCATTCAATCCCACACCATATTATTCTTTCTAACCTAAGAATGAATGACTCGCGCGCTAGCTATAAAACCAAATGTTTCAATCTTACTTAACCCATTTTACTGTCCGAGCCTGAACAGTGCTAGATAAGTGAAAAGCTTCCTAGGTTGGATTAGCCCAGTTGTTTTATATATTCATAAAAAGCTGGTAGGCTGGTGGGAAGTCGACAAAATCGTATCACAGTTTTGCAACGCATTCGTATTTTAAAACTTTTACAAAGGCTGTTGTAGTTGGTTAAACACTCAAAGGTAGATAAAAATGGATTTAAATTCATTAAAAAATGCTTAGTTAGAGATGGCAGAGTATTTTGTTAGTGTCAAAATTTATTTATTTGGCTAAATTGAAGTGCTAATTCGTTGTCAATATTATGCTAGTGTTTCATTAAGTTTGGGTCTCTTGATTGCTGTAATTATTTTTAAAATTAATTTACGATTGCTAATTTATACATTAGGTAGCGAATAACGTTATCGTTTAAAAAAAATTAACTGTCAAAATTTGGCAGCATAATAAAAAAAGCTCAAAAATGTTTGACTTTTTTATTTTTCTTTATTACCGGATAGAAAAAAATTAAATGAGCGCTTTGATATCATTATCCCACTATTTCATTTTGCAAAATGATTCCCTTTCAAATCGCCAGGGGCCTTATTAAATGACCTCAAATTGCATGGTTAACAAGAGGGAAAAAATCTAAACGTCAAATTTCTTTGTAAAAATTGATTGAATGGCATTAAATTTTCCTGCTTGGGTATTAGTCGTTCAAGTTGATTTTTTTGCATACAAGGTGGTCGCCCTGTTAATACCATAAAATCAAAGCTCGATAGTACTTACAAAGGTTATGTGTATTCCCGCGTTTATTTATCGTTATCCTGCCTCTACTGTCAACGTGATAGTCGGAAAGTCAATATGGCGGCAATAAGACACACTGGCCGCGTGTAAAGGAGTTTATGAAAAAATGTTACGAAGGAGAACCTTTCCTGGGTTTAAGTCATTGTTCATTCACACTATAATGTTATGATATTCGAACAATTATATTTTGATATTAATTCATAAGACTTAAGTAGGTACCTATGTAGGTTTCTACTTCTTCTTTTAAGCGATAGGTAAATTTATGCGGTAAAACACGAAATAGTCTAAAAAAACTTAATAATCAGTGTGCATATCTCAAAAAAATATGTAAGTAGGTAGATACATAGTAGGTACTATCGTTATATTTGTCTTATTATAATGCTAGGTATATAAACCTTCTTCATTTCAATTCGCTAAACAATCTCCTAATTTAATTAAAAGACGCTCTGCTTCAAGTACGGTATTATTTATCAGAGTAAATAACTTTGCATTTTAAATGGATTAGTTATAAAGCAGACACACAGGGGACCTTCGTGCAAACTTTATTTAAATCATAGCGAAGCTTGTAGTTAGTTTTCATCTGCCATTAATTATTGTTCGTTCAACGATTACATTTTACTATTATAAAGTTAATTTTAAAAAAACTTCTGTTTTTTCAGTTCGCAAACAAAAAACATGAAATAAGTTTATTTTTCTTTAGTTAAATCACTTTTGACAACATAGCATGGGGTGAAGTCATTCGCTTAAACTGAACTAGTTTTCAACACATGCCTTGTGTAATAGCCCCTGTTTGATGTTAATTTGTTTCGTTTACCTACATTTTGTCTGTAAAGTACGTTATTATACTAAATTAGCGAATTAATATCGACAAGTTTCACGCCTCTGTGATCTCAAAAGCAACCAATATTTCGTATTTTAAATCCTTACCTCATTTTTAATCCTGAAATATCCTGTTTTATGTACATTGATATGCATTATGTATATGATTTGCTGTTTAAAAAAAAACGTGTAATAAAATGATATTTTTTTTAAACTAATAAAATGTAAGCATTAAAAATGTTATAAAACTTAATTCCTACATATTTTAAAAATATCTATACTTATAACTAACTATAGCAGATGAACTTAATTAACAGTATTTCATTAAACGACGCATGTTTTATATTTCACCACGTCATTTTCCCCTCCATTTCAGAAATGTCAGCAAGTTTTAATTTAGTTTCAGCGCTGCGCTGGAAAAATCATTGAATTTTGACAGCGCCGCGAAAGTTTTATAACAACTTCTATTGAAAAGTCTAATGTGATGATAGATGGCTGAAATTGAGCGCTCGTGCTGAAAATTTCCGTGTTGCCATTCAGGAAAATAACTCGGAACAAGTGGTGAGCCTCGGAACACGATATTGAAGCTATTACGTTTCGGTTGGTTGTAGGCTGGTTTAAAAATTACGTAGCATATTACGACGGCTTTACAGCCTAAATTAAGCGGGCTCGGTTCGGGTATATTATATTTTAGAACAGAATTTTATGTTGGAAGAGCAGTTTCGAGGTTGAATTAAGTTTAAAATGTCTGCTTCCTAAAGTTCTATTAGTTGGAATGTAGTAAAATATTAATAATAACTATGTCAATTTCAAAAAAAGTTTCAAAAGAGTTTTTATTAGCGTTTGAATAATTTATTTGACTCTCTTTCAGGTTTATTACCTATTTTACCTTCTCATATACCTACATAAACTGTAAGACAAGATTAGTCGTACAACTGTTGTGTTTGTTCGTTACCAAGGTCAGGTGGATTAAACTTACCACCTCGGCTAACTGTTGAGGGAAATAAAATGTGGACCGATGTCTGAACTTGGGTCGAAATTACCTTGAAATTAGGTGTCGGCTGCAGCAAGTTTGGTGCTAAAGTGTTGAGCTTATGAGGTTAGCTGCCAGGGAACTTTAATTTTATATTTAATGGGAAAAACTTTACGGGTTTAATCTAATTGTAGGTTACCCCAGTCACGTCATAAATTTGTACCTTAGTAGTTTGGCTATTATTACTGTAGACGCCATCTTATTTGTAATTAGTATAGTAATTTGTAAATATCGTGAAGTCTATACAAACTAAATTAAATTTAATTTAGTATTCACGATGAATGTTTATTAAGGGTTACCACAAATCTCCTATCATCGTACTCAGATTGTACGTAAAAATCAATCGAATCAAATTGTTCTTTGCGGTCCCTACCCTTCTTATAGTCGCGTCGTGTTTCATAGCAATAAAACCGGTAAAAACCGGAGTACCCTTGAACTGAGTGACGGTTGATAAATAAATTGACGATCAATCGAACCTCAGGTTTGTACGATGACTAAGTATTTTGCGGACTGGCATAAATGTACTGAATTTAACCGGTTAAAAAGAAACAGGGCGGCTTTTTGGTCCCAAAATATCCGCTTAATATTTAAGTTTTTATCATGAACATTGTATATTTAAAAGCACATTTTGCAAGCAAAAAGAGTATAAAGTTTGGAATAATTATAAAATCTACACAACGTTGCGCGAGTCAGCTTGAAACAAAAAATGGCGGGCGAGCTGTATGTGACATTTTTGTATTATCGTGTAGAGTCAGATATACCTGTTATGTTTATCAGATTGTTACCTCTTTATTCATGCATTCATGAAAACGTTTAGAAGTCTTAACTTAAAAAAATCTTTTTTGTCAGAACTGAAATGTAATTATTTTTCTCCCTAAAAAAAATTTTTTTCTGTCTCCGTAAAACAAAAGACGAATATTCGTAAGACAATTTGTCTATAAGAATACGAGTCACGGATCAGGGATTTACTGGTATTGGCTTCAATGTAAACTAATTATGACCATGACTATTGAGTTTGTTACCTATAAAGAAGTAAGGAGGACTTCGCCGATAAATTGATAGTGTCGGCAAATTGATTGAAAGATCCTTTGAAGTGTTCTGAACCCGCGTGGATTATGGCGCAATAAAAAAACGTGCTTAATCCTAAGGTAGTTCCTATATTCCTTCAAAATTTTAAAAGTATGTTAATAGCATCAAACGTAAATGCTTCTTACAAAATTAAATGAATTTAGCATGGTTTCAACGCAATTCAAATGCTTTTTTCGATTATAAAATTAAATTCATCAAATATGGAGAATGAACTTATAAATAAATCGAGTTGAATTTAACCGAATTGGTATAGAATAATAGCACGTATTTTTATTTGGTAGGCATTTTGATGACACACTTTTAAATATTGGAGATTGACAATCTAGGACGTCTGTTTTCACAGCTTTTTTATGAGCAGTAGTACCGTTGTGCAGAATCTATTCATATTTTCAAGAAACCTGCGAAATATTCGCATAATGTAGAATGATTATTGAAATGAATTTTAGCTTACGCATACTTAATGAGTTTGAACGAATCATACGTTTAAGTAAGGCTTTTATAATTTTCTTAGGCGGATAACTTTTAATTTCTGTTTTGAATGCATGTCATGTCATTAATAAGTTCCTTAACTCTATCCGTTTATAGTTAACTATCATTATTATAACCATTTCCCTGTGAACATAATACATACAAATCAACTTCCCAGCAAAATTGCCTGTAAAATTGATTACAGTCCTCTTCTCTGACTAGTTTTCTTCCAACTTTTAACTCCGTCACAAGATGGCCGCCATCACCCGACTGCAGTAATATCCTGCAGGACAAAGAACCGCCACGACTCATGTAAATTGTAATAACTTTCAATTATCTCGCTGGAATGGCTCTCATCGCGAATTAAATAAACTTGCTGAGCAGGACAAATGAAAATATTATTACACGATGCTAAGGAGTATGAAAGGTTGTGGAATCCAACATCGTTTGTCTAGGTATTGTTCTTATGCGGTACGACGTTACGTTAGTACTCATTTACGCACACGGGTCGTCGATTGAAAAAAGGTTACTTTAAGGATCCTATGAGAATATCGTAAAATTAGTCTTTCTTTCCCAAAAATATAATAATATAATTCCTAATTATATAACGTATCATTAACTTATTAGTTAGAAAAATAATTCCAAACACAATTTTCTTGCCATACATATGAGATAAAATAATTTTCAATAGTTAACTTTTCTTGCATATTTTTGTTAATGTGTACAAAAAATACGTATTGTATTTATTATTCTCAATTTTGAAAAACTTTATAGGTATCATTGTAGAACAGTATGTAAATTAATAAATTAATAAACCGAGGTTGACGAAAGTATAAAAGGTTGTAAAAACAGATTACCATATGATAATACTTGTTAATGAAATTATAAAAACATGTTTTATGAAGCGAGTTGACAAGCCAGGGTGGGGGTTGAACATGGCGGACGGGGGGGGGGGGGGTAGTCTTACCATTTAGAAATATGTTAGAAATTCTATGTCTTACTTACAATCTATAACAAGGAAGGAAAGGTACTTTAAGTCGGTTACAGTGACTTTGAGGGTTAATTATACAAACTAATGATTGAAATTTCAATATACCCTAACTGTTTACATACATATCAATGTCAAGTTGAAGTATTAGTAGAAGCTTCTATTTATTTCTTTTAAGTTAGTCCTACTGCACCGAATGAAAAAAAATTACGCAATATTTTTACCTTAAAAATACATACCCCAAGTTAATTTTCTCAGCCTATAAAGTTAAAAGAGTGTTTCCTCCATAAAACCAGTTCGCAAGCACATAAGTAAGCACGGAGCGACTCCCCAAACTGGGCGAATCCGTATAATGAGATAGTCGAGACTCCTGCGCCGCCGTGGGATTCAATTTACTCATCGCAGATTAGCTGGGACCAATGATGAAGCAGCTTGGCTTGAATGGTGCCAAATTCTTAAACACCACTAGTTATAAAGGCTTGTTTGAGGATGGGTATTATTGGAGGGTTTCTTGATCGACGTATGGAAGACATTATTACAACAATGTTAAAACGTATAACACACTTTTCGGCGCAATTTTGAAAAAAACGTATTTATTCGATACATGAATTTGTCTTAAACAATTGAACAATCTTACATGATTTTATGTTTGACAATAAGGAACTTCCATACAAACTTTTATCCCCTATTTCAAACTATCTATCACTTTTTTCGTATTAAAAAGTATGGTATGTTCTTTCCCAAGTTCAGTTCTATCTTCATACCAAATTTCATCAAAATCGGTTCAGTGGATTAGGCGTGAAAGCGTCACAGACAGAGTTACTTTCGCATTTATAATATTAGTAGGGATAACAAGTAATATAGTAAATGGGATAATTGTTTTTTTTTTAATTTTATTTCATACGTGTGAAGGTTTTTGTACATTACACACACATTTTTGTAAGTAGAGCTTGTAATGTCTGAATATAAAATATCCAGACTACCGCCGTGAAAAGCCTAATTACACGTAGAAACGCCAATCAAGAAACCTCGGGATCTACTGCTTTACATACATAGGATATACTGCGTTACCTTCAAAATACTTATTTAATTTGGCTCCTTACTTTTTTCTCTGTCGATCTCATTACTCATGTATCAGGGAAAGCAACTGAAAAAAAGACACACGAAACATTTGTCGAATTCCATTATACATCATAATAATACATAGGGTACTTTTTACCGCGGGAAAACTTCTGATTTCCACGGGAAATCGACTTCCACGCGAACAGAGTCATAAATTTTACAGTTCGATTCCCCTTTTATGTTAAGACAGGAGTAATAAAAGTTATGAACAAGTATCGCTTAGTTAATATTTCATACTAATATTTCAACTGAAACACCCATTGTCAATATTTGCGGCGTCGAAGTTTCATTTCAGTTGTTTTCAGTGAAGGTTGTTCAAGTGGATTGTATGTAGGTATAATGATTAAACTTTGCTAAATTAATAATAAGCATTTTTTCGAATTGCTTTAGTCATTGTTAGTTAATGGAAACAGTTTTCTTTCGCTTGGATGAAATACTTAGCAATAGAAACTCTCGAGATAGAAAACAGTTATATTCGTAAAAACATCCATCCATACATCCTCACAAACTTTCACATTTATAATATTAGTAGGATTTATAATATTAGTAGAATGTACAGAAATGACCACTCTCCAGATTTTTAGTTATAATTTTTACATTAACGGCTTGTTTGTAACACCGACACGCCATACCCACTCACGCAGCCTCCCTTTGACATCTAAATGTTGGTAAAATTTACTAAAATGTCATAAAAAGTTTATAACTCCAGTTGGGATATTCAAAAACAGACTGTTTCGCTGACGAGGGACATCTAAATACAAGCACCGGATGAGGACAGAACCCATCCGAATACGAAATCCGTTTTGCGTCAATACATTTTACGGATTTCGCGGGAAAAATATTTAATAAATATTTTATCCGAGTCTGCGTGGGGAATTTATATGATCGTTTTAAGACTGGCCCTTCGATAAATCGGGTGTGTTAAGACCATCGTGCGCCAGATTTTTCCGTAGATTTTACCTGTATTGTAATACTAAATAGTGTTCTTTGCTCACGAAACGGTGTTTGCTCATGATAAGGTGTTTGATTTATTTGGTATTGTAAAATTAACTTTGTTTGATTCGTTTAGATTTACATGGTTGCTGTATAAGACAAAATAATTATGATACTCAAATCATAATCCTTAAATTTCTCAAAATGTATTACTACTTGTATTAAAAAAGACACAATATTAAATGTAATCAGTGTTAAAAGCCGTTGCGTATCTTAATTGATACAATTTACTGGTTTAAAAATATTAAGAGTAATATCACAATAAAAGCATTTTCTGTATGTTTTCAATAATTAAAATAACCTGCCATAAAATGTAATAGAAATAGGATTAAAAAGTATGAAGTTACTCAGTTTCTATTTAATGAAGTGTATTACAGGGTCAGTCTTTGAATGATAAAATATAATTTCTTACTTATTATAATTATATGTAACTAATTAATTTGTGTTAACTCCGTGATAACACTTTGCTACTCTACCCTGTAATAAATTGACTGTAATTAAATTTATCAGATGTAAGGTAGGTATGTTCACGAAACGTTCAATTTTGGCTAACTTAAAATAACTTTTTCGGAGTGTTATTTGTTTACAAATTCAAATGACAAAAAATTGCTTTAATAGGGTGAAAACTGCATTTAAATTCGTTAAGTGGTTTAGGAGGTGTAGAGGAAAAAGAGACAGAATTAGCGACTATGTTATGAAAATGATGATTGCATCTCAGAAAAAAAATCTTTGAATCGCTTCTAGTGTATTTGGATACCATTTGAATCACAAGATTTTTAACTGGTATGCTGTTATAAGTACCAACATTGAATAATGTTAGCTCATTTGCGATCATTTCAACGTATATTTAAAATTAAGATAAGCAGGTTTTTTTTGCGTCAATTTTTTTGTATTATAACTTCATACAACCATACTGTATTTATTTAAAAGCACATTTGTACAAACAAATACAGCTTCATATTCCCACGCACGCGCAAAATATCATGTTTAATGTTTTAATATTGACATGAATTTTTCTTTTGTAAATAATAAATAAATAAAATTGGTTTTGGGCTTCCTATTTCGATATTTCCTCCTGATACAGATATTTCCATACTCACAAGGAGGTTTCAATCAATTTTTTTTAATGTACCTATTGATTTTAAAATAAAAACAGATATAAAAGTCTGTTTCCCGTGGGAATGAGAAGTTTTCCCGCGGTAAAAAGTACTCTGTATGTTATTCAATGTATAACCTATATAACTGTAAAGTTTCATCAAAATCCGTCCAGTAGTTTTTACGTGAAAGAGTAACAAGCATCCATACATCCATCCATACTCACAAACTTTCACGTTCATAATATTAGTAGGATAACTTGGTTGCAATAAATGCCTGCCAACAAAAACCCGTTTGTCACCCACCGCCTCTCAATTACCGTCTATTACTGTAATAGCGCCGCGGCGGGTGTCGAGCGACAATTAAGTGTGTCGTCAATAGCTCAATAACTAGTGGTAATTAGTGTGAATTAGTGCGAATTAGTGCGTCCGAGTGTCGGAGGCAGTGCGGCGACTGGAGGCTGTCGCGAGGGCGGGCGATTGTTGGGGAGGCTTGTGCACACTGTGAGAAATGTTTCGTGTTAAATATAATTCTAATAATGTTATAAAGTGTTAATGTTTATGAGTTATGTTTCGTGTTTTATTATAATAATAGTGCTTTTAACATTTCGTGTTGAAATATAAACCTTCTAATATTTCGTACGTTGAATTTTTGTGAGTATGTTTGTTAATCTTTCAAGCTAAACCTGGAATAACCCGTAACACATGGAGTATTTTTGCAGCGGGAAAATAATAATTCCGGGTTTAAATCGCAAGATGGATAAAAAGATCTGGTAAAAACACGATGGCTGTTGTCGCATAAAAAGGATAGTTATGTTAGTATTACACCAGTCAACATGTTAAATCAAGATTTAATTTTAATTTCAGATTCCATTTTTAAAAAAAGCCGCCAAGTTGCTGTAGAAAACACCAACTTTTGGCCAGACCTATTTTTTTTACTAATATTAAGTCCATCCTACGTCAATTGGGTTACAGTTTTTTCTAGATTTTAAGGTCAGTTAATTCAACCTATTTACTCTCGACCAATAATAAGAATTAGTAATTTTATATTAGTTAAACAATCTACACAGACCCTTATAGTTAGTGTCTTGTTGACTGTAAACATCGTTTCAGAGACGACTTCTTTTTGTAACTGAGCGCAATTACATTAGAAACATTAGGGATTACATGATAATTCATAAAAATTGCCCGGGGCTTTTATAAATCAGCAATTAGGTACGAGGAGAATAATTAAGGAATTCTGTTATTTTTCTTTGTCTTCTTTGTGTTCAATTATTATGATAGAACTACGCTGCTGTAATAAAAGAACATTAGGTAGTAGGATTATATCGCTAGATATATATGTTTGTTTTTTTAAGTACTTACGTCTTTTTAGAGTTCCGTACCCATAGGATTAAACGGGACACTATTACTAAGCCTCCGCTGTCTGTCTGTCTGTCTTCAGGCTGTATCTCATAAACCGTGATAGCTAGAAAGCTGAAATGATGTATTTCCGTTGCCCTTACAACAACGAATACCAAAAAGTAAAATAAATAAATATTGGGGGTCCCCATACAATAAACAGGTAGAAAATGATAGTACCTTTCGTGCGCGAGTCCGACTCGCACTTGGGCGTTTTTTTTGTCTTTCATTTAGTTGATGAAATGTGAAATTACTTTGTATAGGAAGCTCTTGTTAGGCTTTAAAAGTAAGTAATGGTCAGGAACAACTATTTGTTTGAAAATTTACTAACGGATTTTTTTAGGCATCATAGCTTAAGGCATCATTAAATAATTCAAGTTACACATATATTGTCACCGACAATATAAAGGTTTTTTACAAGAAAGATGTAAACATTTAGACGTGCTTCAATAACAGTCAAAATAATTGAATAACAATAATTTCCACATAACAGTATTGCACACGACAAACACAGATCGTAACTTTTGGGTCAAAAGTCATTACCATATAATCATGTACAGGCGTGTAATATACACTCTCATATGCCAGCAATTAAAATATTCACCTCTCGTACAAATGAGTTTAATTATTCAGTTATTAATACCAATCCGAAGGACCAAAGGGTTTTCTATTCAATATATTGTTTAACAAATCTCTTTTACAAAATCGTATACAAACTCCCTTAATGTTCTTGAAGGGTATTTTAGGTTTAATTCGTTTGATCTTTGTAACACCTTTTATCTTTGCTAAATAGGATTTTGTGGGTGAATAATAAGGTCGAATATCGTTTGACACGAAAAACCTGATTACTGTATGGAATTGAAGGCTGTGATTGACTCCTTTCAAAATATTAATTATTTCAATACGGTGTGTAGCTTTGTTTAAGAAATAATTTAGAATATAATGCTTTGGTATTTTGAGCTTTATAATCTGAACCTTTAAAAAACCAATTAGTGTATGATTTTGAAATTTGCATGTGCTACGTGCTACGACAGAGTCCGGTGTTACGGCGTAGACGATTCGTAGCAATCGTAGTCATTAACTTATCTTACAGTGCTTAAATTATGGGTCGGTGACATTTCGGACCAAAAAAACTCGGACATAAATAAATAAATCTTCGTTAATAACTCGGACATCAAACTCGGACATAAATAAATAAAAATTAAAGTTAAATAAATAAATAAATCTTCAGACTTACACACCAACTATGTGGCCCTATAGTAAGTTGCAGTAAGCACTTGTGTTAAAGGTACCATATAATGGACTAGGGGAGAACCTAGTAACACCCAGACACGAGTCAATATCGAAAAACCATTTTCACGAAATTGGCCTAACCCGGGGACCGAACCCGGAAGCATCTGCTTAGCAGTCCGGTATTTATACCGCTGCACCCCAGAGGTCGTCTAAAACTAAACTTTAAAAACAATTCAGCACACCAAACCGATAAAAACACTCTCTTTTTTTAATGCTAAAACATAAATAATATATTTAAATTAAATTATAATTAACTGATAGTTAGTGGGTGTGTCAGTCTGGAGATTTATTTATTTATTTTATTTAGTTAAGGATATATTTTCCGAAAATATTTGACTCCCTCAAACACCTTGAAATCAGTAAATCAAACATTATCCTATCACTTTTTCTGTTCATACTCTTTCACTCACCTAATCTAATCTCAAAACGCACATTTAATCCAGAATCCATCATAAGAAAGTACCCTCAATCTCACATCTTCGGGAGATAAATTTTATTTCGTCGGCTGCAACCGCCGTAAATCTAAAACTTTTTATTGAACGCTATAAATTACTGCTGATGTCGATTAAAAAATAAATTAGGCTTTACGGCCGGTTTCGGTCTTTGTCTCGGATAAAAAAATATCCCTGTGCAAAACGGCGACATCAACCAAAGAAAACACTGCAAAAGTGCGCGGTAACCACAAAGTAGAGGCGTTCTAAGAGAGAGGTTACTTCTTTTATTAGTAGAGTTGTCAATCAAATACTCAGTTTTAGTATGACAAATGTACCTTTTTGAATAGCTTATGAATTGGGAAAGTTTTTTATGTAATTTGTACGCAACATTATTTGGCCTTTTTTTTAGAAAATCGCTTTTTATTACCATAAGACTTAACTTTTTTTAAAAGTTGTTCTTGGTTTCTTGACTTTTTCTAAAATAAGGACGATTAATTTTAGCAAATTTGAATCTAAAATGTAATTTTAGTTATCAAGCTACCATAAAACAACAAAACATTAAACTCAATTTTGAATTTTTCACTAAAAGGATTCATTTGAACTTCGAAAACGGGTTTTTTTATAAAAAATCTTAAATGTTGCATATCTCAGAAATTATCAATTTTCGGACATAGCATATTATGCCTTAATTGACTGCAAATAAGCTCTACTTTTACCTCTTAGAAGGAATGTATCGCATTACCAATCACCCTGTATATAATAGTGTAATTTAAGTTCATTTGACGACCTCTGTGGTGCAGCGGTATATATACCGGACTGCTAAGCGGATGGTTCCGGGTTCGATCCCCGGGTCGGGCCAATTTCGTCAAAATGGTTTTTCGACATTGGCTCGTGTCTGGGTGTAACTAGGTTCTCCCCTAGTCCATTGTGTGGTCCCTGTAACACAAGCGCTTAATGCGCTTACCATAGGGCCACATAATTGGTGTGTCAGTCTGGAGATTATTATTATATTATTATATTATTATTATTGATTACTAGTGGCCGCCCGCGACTCCGTTCGGGTGGAAGTTGGTTTCCCGTGGGAATGAGAAGTTTTTCCGCGGTAAAAAGTACCCTATGTGTTATTCTTATGTATAACCTATATTACTGTAAAGTTTCATCCAAATCCGTCCAGTAGTTTTTACGAGTAACAAACATCCATACATCCATACATACTCACAAACTTTCACGTTTATAAGATTAGTAGGATAACAGGAGCTCTAAAAAAGCAGCATTTCTTAAAATAAGTATTAAAGTTTCATGTTTGAAAAAAAAGTTCCATTATAGAGGGTGTAAAAGCTTTGCTTCCGAAAACGAAAACTGGGTATTGCTAAAGGGGTAAAAAATAATATTTTATGTTTTTTTGATTTTTTTTTACCTAATTTTGCCAAATTGCATTAAAACTTTCATTATTTCAAATTAAATAGTGTTTTAGTTTTATTTGCTATGTAAACCATCGCTCTGAAACCATTAGCTGATATGTGAGTGATGACTCTAAGCTGTGAATATCACTTTTAAATTCCTAATAACTTTTTAAATTGAGTTTTCTGGGTATACTGTTAGTGAATTTAGTTTCTATTTAGGCTCAGGAATACGTGGTTTCAGGCTCCGGAAATGGTCTTTTTACACCCGTTATAGATTAAAACAAAATGTTCTTGTTTCAAAAAATAAGTTGAAATACTTTTTTCAATATCGTGTGAATTATTCAGCGATTGTGTTAATTAGTGATGTTATTTGTAAATCGTTTAGCTCGTGTCTCGATCGACGCGACTAACGAGCTGTAATTGACGTGGCCTAGACCGGGGCTTTTTCCAATAGTGATTGCTATTTAAAATACAAACATATTATTAAATGCATTACCAGGCTAAAAACAATCCCTACTAATATTATAAATGCGAAAGTAACTTTGTTTGTCTGTCTGACTGTCTGTTACGCTTTCACGCCTAAACCACTGAACCGATTTTGATGAAATTTGGTATGAAGGAGGAACTAAACTTGGGAAAGGACATAGGGTACATTTTACCGCGGGAAAACTTCTCATTCCCACGGAAAACCGACTTCCACGCGAACAGAGTCTCGGGCAGCTACTAATGTTTTATAAAAGTCTGTCCAATATTATTGACGACAATGTTCTATTAAAATTCATTAAAAATAACCATCAAACACGTACTTATAGTAAAAACAAATGCAAGTGTCCCCTCGCCACCGCTCCCCCGCGCCCCCCGCGCGTCCCTCGCCGCCCCCCGCGGGGAGATTGATGTGACAATATCGACTATTAGTGCTGGAATATAACAAATCGATCTGTTTGTCCTCTTGTTTAGTGAGACAACAGACTAGACTAACAATCGTTTTTTGTGGCGGTGTTTCTTCAACAAAAAAGAGGGTGTTATAGATTGAAACTGATTGTAATAATAAAAGTAGGTACGCTTAGCTAATTCTTGGTGTGATTTTGTTTCAGTTTCTTTGTTTGATTTCTGAAGTATAAAACTTCATGACATATCGTGTGTTTATATAGCTGGTGACAAGAAAAGACATTTGCATGATAGCGTTAACGCTTAATGAGGAACAAATCAATTTATATAAAGACCTACTGTATTTTTCACACTGATCTACCCATCAGACCACGTTGTAAGCATATACTTTTTCTTATTTTACCTTGAAGATTAATTAAGAGTTTTTTGTCATTAAAAAAGGAAAATTTAATTTCAAATAATCAAAAACAAATGTTGAGAGTCAAAAGTTATCACGCAACAATTTTTTAGGATTCTTTTTAAAGAACACGAGTGTTGTTTACATTTTTAATTGTGTATACGATGAACCACTCGCAATTATATATTTCTTCAGTATTTTTTATTTAAATTATATTTTTTTTCTGTAAGAAAAACTGTAATGTAACTAAGCACTATGTACATCTATAGTAGAAGCTCTAATCCGAGACAAGTCAAGATTGAATCGATGTGGTCCGTTTTATATACATACAACTTAACTATTGAAGGGTAAATAGAGTTTAACCCTGAAGTGCCCCATGTCTTGTGAACTCTCAGCATTCGTAAACCGCGTTTATTCATAATAATGCAAGATGGCCACCAACGTAAAATGTTAATTTATCGCGATTTTACGGCGCCCATGATTTATTCCCGCATTGTAAACGCTTCTTTATGAAAAAAAACGTAGAATATAACGCGCTGTTTTTTTCTAGTTTAATGTTCAATGTTATGAGTTTAACAGAGCGTTTAACTGTCGAGTGCGAGCCAAGATATTTTGATCTTGCTAGGATGGGGGTCAATGTCACAGTGTTCGTAAATTTTACTTTATTTAGGAGATGACAGTGTGGTTTATTTACTACTTTAATACTGCAATGTACACAAAATGTAATTTTCATAGAAAGAGAAAGGAGTTGCGGAAAGTAGCAAGACCATACAATATGTGTAAAAACTGAGGTTTATAAGAAAATACTTTATTTACTTCACAAAACTTGATAATCATACCTACCAGTGCATTCGATTTATGATAAGAAAAACAGTAAAATAACTGTGAAGTACTCATGAAACAGATTAACATTCTTTTTTTGGTATATTTTTTTAATTTAAAAAACATAGTTCCAGAATAACAACTTTCTTCTTTAAAATATTACCAATAAACTTCTAAGCAGTACAAAAAGGCTGTGAAATTTTGTCCTCGTTAATGTTTTGTTGTAAATTTTGCAAGTTTAGCCGACAGAAGTGTTCAAAGTGTCCAAGGATAACGAACTTTACTACCAAACAATTTGTTGTCAAGACATTCTTGTTGGCGCAAATTAATTGTAACTTAATTGATAAACAATAGGACGGGACACAAATTAATACTTTGTTTAAGAAAGTGGGTTCATTTTGCAATTATTCAAGATGGATTAAATTGAAGATAGAAATTGTATTTTTGAATTTGAAATTAACTGTGTAGAATTTTGGACCTTTGATAATCTTCTATAGTTAACCCAACCCCGATTTATAACTATAATATTTATTCTGTAATAAGACAATTCACTATACCATATACATACATACGTACCTATACATATCCTTCGAACAATAGGAGCTCTAACAGTCATGATAACATCCCTAGTCTACATAAACAGGTATTCTTCGCATGATGACAGCTAACGTTTTCAACATCATATTGCCTTTAAGTTAGCTTCAATTACAAAAGGGTTTTTTATTTTAACGATTTATATTTTAACCACCTTAATTAAGCAACTTCGCTATAATACGCAATAAATCCTTTTTTAATTTTAGAATGGTATTACTTTGACTTACTTTCTGACCAAATTTCAGAACATTATCATAAAAGAGTCAAGTTATTACAAAATAAAATTCTACCGACTTCGAACACTGACATTCAATATTTGATGAAATGTGATTGATTGTTTCAGGCACGAGGTTCCCGGAGGCTATGCTAGAGATACCCTCTGCTATTGAAGATGAATCCTACACACACAATGTAAGTACATATATTATACAGGGTGAAATAAGCTAGGAAACGAGCGCGTAGGTCATATGACGGTAAGTGATAGCCGCCGTTCATATACACCCACAAACACATCGGTGATGATGGTGCGTTGGCCTATTGTAGTTAAAAAAATATATAAATACTAGTGGCTGGGAGTCGGTTTCCCGTGGGAATGAGAAAACTGGTTTTACATTAGGTGCCGAAAATTTAACTCTTCGTCTTTTTATCATTAAATGCTAGATTATTAACAATTAACCACTGTAAATTAGAGAGCGCGTTGATTACGTCGTCACAATTAGTTTTTAGTCTATTAATTTTGAAAATTAGTGAAGTATCGTCAGCAAACAACACTATACCGTGATTACTACCTACCATAAAGTGAAGAATATAAAATATAAAGCAAAAATAAAAATGGGCCCAATATTGATCCTTGAGGAACCCCCATGCTCACAATTGTCCCAGCCGACCTGAGTCACACTCAATCTTTAATCGTTTAATAATTATTCCAATAGCTTTTCCTTTCAAAAATCTTTGACGAATTACTAAGCTATCATTGTTTCATTCATTTGACACGTAAAGCCTCCGAGACATAATTCCTCGTATTATCCAACAACTGGATTTGTCGTTTAAAACTTCAGAAATGTAACAAACTTTGAACGATGTCCGTTTAAGAAATTAAAAAGAACTTTGTCATAATTTTACCAAATGGAATTCTGTAATTAAATTTTAAATACTTGGAAACAGTTTTTGGTAAGCTAGTACGTAAATATGGCTAGAAACAAATACAAAAAGATAATTTTCCACATGATACTAATTATAAAGTTTTTACTTTTTAAAATATTTAAATATAATAAAAAATATGACTTACTCACATTAAATTATAAATGTAGACTACTTTTTTTTCCCTTTCAACACACCTTTAAAGAATTCAAAACGAATACAGAATTTTCTATCAATTTACGAAAAGTTCTATAATATTTACACAACCTAATAGACGAAAGCCAAAAAAGGAATAACGTCGTTTAAACAATGAAAACGGAATATCCACATGACTGACAGATATTGATTTAGTAACCTTTTATATAAGTAGGTACCATTTAAATGAGTTACCGCGAATTTTCTTGCCTACGAAATTTTTACGAGTATATTTTGTTAACCCCAGATGTAAAATAAATTAACTATTTTATGTGTGTATGATATGTATAAACATTATTTTTTTAACACACCTCGGGTCGATTCTGAGCTTTGATTAAACCTATTGTATAAACGTAAGTGTTCTTTCAAGCAAATATAATTTTAAGCTTTTTTGTGTAAAAGTAAAAAATAACAGCACAGGATCACAAAGTTATAACACAAAATGTGAATGTCGAGCAGTGTACCGCGAGGAGAAAGAAAACACTATAGGTCACTTATTTTAACTCACTTACTTATTTTTAATATACTACACATTTCAGCTGTAGATAACTATTGTATAAATATTAATTTTGTTACATATATAATATTACTAGTGGCCGCCCGCGACTCCGTTCACGTGGAAGTCGGTTTCCCGTGGGAATGAGAAGTTTTCCCGCGGTAAAAAGTACCCTATGTCCTTTCCCAAGTTCAGTTCTTTTTTCATACCAAATTTCAACAAAATCGGTTCAGTGGTTTAGGCGTGAAAGCGTAACAGACAGACAGACAGACAGACAGACAGACAGAGTTACTTTCGCATTTATAATATTAATATATATATATAATATAATATATATAGTAGGGAAGTAGGGACTAGCTTTTACCCGCGCGACTTCGCACGCGTTAAATTCGGAGTAAAACTCCTTTCCCTGTACCTACTATGTTATTATACTCGTACATGTTAACCTTCCTCTTGAATCACTCCATCTATTAAAAAAACCGCATCAAAATCCGTTGCGTAGTTTTAAAGATTTAAGCATACATAGGGACAGAGAAAGCGACTTTGTTTTATACTATGTAGTTACATCGCATCGATTAAACAAATAACTATAATTTTATTCTTTAATCAATCTATAAAATTAAGTCGCAGTAAAATCGTTGAAATATCTTATATGTACCGCCCGCTCCTCATTAAAATGATGCTTCACTATTTTAACCACAATATAGGTTCTCCTGTATAATATACGTTTTATAAACTGTATGAAGCTCTATCTAGTTTGAAGAAATCCTCAGGGACTTAAACTGTATAATGGTCAGTGAAAGAGTTACGTTTCTTTTGAAACCCTTTTAGAGACGGTATTACTAAAGAGCTTTTTAATGAGTTTGTTAGAATGAAAATGCATAGAAGTTTGTGCTATGTGATAATGTCAAAAATAGAGTTTTTATTAATGAAAGTGAATAGAATTATTACTATATCTGGGGTTGTCTTTTTAATATTCAACCCTATGGAAGAAATGTTTTTTAATAATTTATTATTACTTTGTATGTTTTTCCGAGTAATTTTGGCTCTAATTGTGTACAAAATTTTACACCATGTTTAATTGTCAAGAAAAATTATCATTTTTTTATCATAATGATACCTATAGTTATTTTATTGCTTCTACAATATGCAAACACAATTCATTTCTAAAATTCCAAAATTAAATCCAACAATAGTTGTGCCAGCTGACAGCGGACATACGTCAGCCAGGTTATTAACTGGAAGTAGGTATGTTACTGACCTAATTAAATTAAAGCGAATAACAAATATGCTGTGAGTTAGCTTACGTGAAAGAAGACTTTTGAGTGAAAACTTAAGTTCCTTAAAAAAGGAAAATGTCTACATTCCAACTCGGTACTAAGCTACTCAGGCATTAACTATTATGTTGTCACATAAGGACATTGCAGCTATAGTGCTTATAAGTACACAGTACTATTAAATACCTACTTAATATTAAGTATCCGTAGTTTTCTATAGGTGCAACATAATACCAGTTTTCGCAAACGAGCGAGCATTTCTGAACAAATATAAAACAGAGATTACAGAGATAATAAGAATATGGATTAACTTAATAGTTAAAAGCAGAATAAAAAGACTTTTGTTTCAATTTGCATTTTTTGGGAGGGAAAATGGGTGGGAATAATAAAATAAGATAAATATGACTTAGAATTGGTAACGCTATTTTACCTTATTCAAAGACAGTTGTATGAAGTTTTTGGGTGCGCGTATAAGGCACGACATACGTCTATATAAGAAATATGCAATGTATTCGCAAACAGGAAATTTAAGCTACCAAAAATAGATTTCTTAACAATTTAAAATATAAAATGATTCTAAATAATGTTCCAGCTACAAATGAAGCTCTTTTAGCCTATCATAGTTTATTGAGACGCGAAACACGGATAATGGTTATAGTTTAACAAGGCGTCAATGGTTAGTAAATTAATGAGATTGGTCATTATAGACTATTAGACTACTTATGTTTTTATCTGTTGGTGACATATCACGTAGAACTGTTATTGACAAAGTTCAGATATATCTATATAAATATATGTCGTAAGGTAAAGTGAACTGGTTCCAAACCATTAAATAAACGAGTGTTCGTGTAAACAACGGATCAAAGGCCCCATTACCTGTTTGTTTCTAATTAGTGTTAGAGGGTTTTAACTGCATCGCAAAAATAGAACCACTTAAGTAAAATAGGTAAATGCTTTCAGCGAAATCCTACTTCCTAATAGGCAATATTATAATGCGAAAGTGTGGATGTGTCCCTATTTGCGACACTTTCAACTACTAAACGGATTTAGACGGAACGTGTCATGTACATAGTATGTGGAACCGAATAACAAGTACTTTTTTACTGCGGGAAAATACCTCGTTCCCATGCGAAAAAGTAAAAAAAAATAGCTGCGGGTAAAAACGCAGAGCGGAAAGAATAAATAAAATCACGTTCAAACACAGATAACGCATAAATAATTTAAGTAAGCTTTTAAAAGTTAAGGAAGTAACTCAAGGGGGTGTTAAAATGACATTAAAGTTGGATTTAGCTTTGTTTGAATTTAAGCTTATTACAAATCATTATTATAGACTTTATTTAATGCTTAGACAAAAACAGATTCTCTATTACAATCTTAGCTTTCGTGTATATACAGTAATTATTATAGGGGTACATGTAATGAAAGCTTGTAAATCTGTTTTTCATTAGATTCAATGGCGGCCGTGGTATCAGTGTCAAGTGGTAGTTATCGCTGTGTACACGCATTACTGATAACACGGTCCACAAACCAGTGCTCAATGTCCGACTAGTCGAGGAAAAGTCTAAATACGATGGGAAAATGACTTGCGTGTTGGTGTATGTTACGACTTGTTTGGTTTTGGATTCTGACTCCTGTAGTACCAAAATGAAGAAATAATTTGAATGCAGATGCTGATAAACAGTTGCTTCTAGTCTGGGTGTGTGTACCTATGACTAGATATGTGTGTTAGGCTCTTGTTTCAGAGCTTAATTAATTATATGGCGTTACTTCAATACTTAAAGATCTTGTTTGCTTCACTGGGATACTAAAAAAAGAGATTTGCAAAATTAAATGCAAAACTGGATAAAATCTACTGATCAATGTTTGTATGTTATTTGACTTTCCACTTTACATGAAAAAAATCTAATTGATATAGGAGCTCCGAAACATTCCTTTTAAGTTGCCAATATCTTAAATCTATTCCCAGTTCCTTGCTCTTTAATGCCTTTTATAATAAAAACGTTCACACACAAGCTCGTATAATCTATGCTAATACATCGGGATAAGGGTTAGTCCAATAAGAAGTGTCATCCATCATACCACGAATAATATGTCCGTGATATATCAATGTTCGAGCCGAGTCTTATGGCGAGACGGTCGTTTACTTACTACATATCGATAAATCTAACTGGTGACAGTTTGTTACTATGGGGGGAGAAACACGTTTGATGATAATTAGGTATTATTTTAGTAAGTTTTGATAGCGTTTTCCTTCTATTGAAAGATCTGTGATTGGAAGTCAAGTACGGCTTACTTAATGGTAAAAAAAATAACTAGAGCAGCGACTTAGCAGTTCTTTTCTCAATTATTTATTGACACTGTCAAGGTTGTTGAGGGAACATGAGAAAAGCACACCACAATAATCGTACCTGAGCCTCTACGAGCTTTTCTTAGTTCAATAACATAGTATAACTTCATAACCTATTTTCAATATAAAAAAAACACACAACCAGTAATCCTATCGTAGTCAGTACTTATAAACTACACCTCTGGGTGCCTATAGAATTATCTCAGCTATATCTAAGTACACATAGAGACACGTAGAGTCGCCCCCGGGACGTGATTCAATGTCACACTGATTTAATAACTCGGGGGTGTAGGGAAGACAAACGGCATTCAATTAGGGTTTGCTTAGAAAATTCGCAATTTTATAACTTTGTACTTATGTCGAGTGTACTTATTGAAGCAGTCACTTCTTATTTAGCGGCTGATAGTACTATTATTGAAGGTTTTTTGTATGAACAAGTCTTTTCGTTCGTTTTTAAATTTAGGTGCTTTTTGTTTTAAATTATGTTTGTTTTTTAAACCGGATTTAATGCATAGTCAGTAGCGAAAATGAAAAAGAATGAAATTTTCATTGTGTTTGTGAAAAAATAAAAACTTCATTGTTTTATATATTGTCTTTGTGAATGTAGGAAAATTTAATTTAATAATTTGTAACCAAATACCTTACATGCTTTGCAATACAGGAAACAATTTGGAATTTATATTACCAACAAGCTAGTACCCGGGACTTCTTCTCCGTCCTGCGGTAATCAATTGTGTTACCAAATAAAAAAAAATATTGCAATTTTTTCCGGGGTGTGTTGAAAATCATTTCAGCTGTTTAGACATTAAAATATATATAAACTGTAATCGGCATTAAGACTTGAATCATATGATATTTTAAATAAATGTATATGTGCTGTTTTTTATGTATGAATAGTAAAAAAAGGCTTAATATCTCAGAAGTCTTTCTATTTGTTAACTCCGTTATCTTAACCAGTGTTGACTTTCCTCGTATCTTATTCTTAGAATACGTCATGCGTTTTGTTGTTTTATCGAATAAAGGGCTCCCCAGCGCCGTATGTTAATCAGATCGCGGTGTCAGGGAAAGCATTTTTCAATTCGCGACACCAAATAAGATTCACTCGCGAAAGTAGGAAACACTGATTTGGGATTCTGTTTGGGGAGGAAATAGAAAATAGAAACGGAGGCTGATTTATTGCTTTTAGGGTTTCGAACCTTTAAACGAAAATCCTATTTAGGATTACTGTGTTGTAGGTTTGTCTAACAGTCTCCCAACACGACGATCTATGGAATTCTATTTTGTAGGGATGAAACGGATAGTGATTTGGCTGGATACCGGATATTCGGCTAGCTACGAGGCAGGAGCGCCGGATATCCGGCTACCGGATATGCAGCCGCTTATCGCGTAACAATTTGATTTAAGTACTAAGTACTAACACTAAGTAAATTAACTTTTTAAAAAACAATTTCAGTCATTATTTAAATTTAATAAACGGTGTCCGTCCATAACCTATTGTTGTATCATTTTTATTTCATATTTGCTTTGTGTAAAATAAATTAAATAATCCATTACCTACTAATATTATAAAAAATATTAATTCGAAAGTAGGTAACTCTGTCTGTTTGTCAATCTGCTACGCTTTCATACTTAAACTACTGAACCGATTTTGATGAAATTTGATACAGACTAGACAACGAGAAAGGATATCGGCATAAATCAATTTTGTATTTCCACGGAAAAGCGCAATATAGACGAGTTTAGGGCGAAAGAATTCAGCGTGAACGGTATCGCGGGAAACATCTAGTGATATATATATTTATTTATTTTATTATTCGGTATCCAGCCGGATAGTGCGCTACTGTGTACTAGTGTAGTTACCGGATATCCGTTTCATCTCTACTATTTTCACCTTAATTCATATTTTGAGCGGCAACTATAGTCTTTATTAATATATAAGAAACACGTTACTTTATAAGCTACATCACTAAAAATATAACTTTTACGGAATTCTCGTAACTAAAGTCTGACTCGCACTTTATTTTTTTGCGAATATATAGAGTAGTGTAGAGTTCACACAGGGTAGTAAGTAGTAGGTGTTTGTATACATTTTTGAACGCTGCTATATATTTATGGGTTTCGTACATGTAGGGATTCTGGAAATATGTGCACTTTATGTTCTGTTTTACTTTTTCTCGTTACATTTGAATAAGTATTTATGTTATTTAAGTTAATTTTATTTAATTCGTTTAAGTAATCTTCATTCAATTGGTTGCAGTGCAGGGTGGTGGCGCCGACGGTGGCGGGGGCGGAAAATACGCGGCCGGGGTCGGGAAGTGAGGCGGCAGGGGCGGCAAGTGCGGGAGAGGCGGCAAACAACGGGCACGTGGCGGAGGCGCGCGCGCAGGAAAGAGTCCCCGGCGACGGCGCCAGCTGCTCACTGCCACACGAGGAACTGGTAAGTCTTTTGTAGAGATAGAGTAGAGGTAGATATTTTTTCCCGACTTTGTTTAATATAAAGTTAAGTTCAAGCATTTTGATATATAATATATATCATGTAAGGATGTAAACTGCATAAGCACGCTAAGTAGGAAACTTTTTGTTTAAATACTGGCAGCTATTATTTTATTTAGAATTCTCGAATAGTGTTTGAAGAGAAAACAATGGAATGTCGACGGCTTCCTCCCAGGCACATTCTTGTTTAGATGCTCGGAGTGTGAGCGCGTAACTATAAAATCATTTTATTAGATATGCTTTTCAATATAAAGCTATTAACATAACTTAAATATTTTAATTCATTTACACGTCTCCCCCATTTATTTGTCATTGGCCATAGATATTAAAAACAGGTAAACAAACCGAGTTACACTGAGACACACATCAATTTTGAAAAATCATGTTAACTTAATTCGCCCGTACCAGAAATCGAACCCGGAACCTTCCCCTATAGTAGGTACTACTGTGCCTAAAAGATAATCTAGTAACTATTTAATCTCAACAAAAACATCAATGTAAAATGAGAGCCAAGTCCAATATGATGTTCACAACAAAAGAAATAAAAATGAGAAATGTTTGGGAATAGTATAGCTTTATACGTATATCGCCTCCTATATTATAACATTTATTCATGACCAATTATAAGAGACTACAAAAATTAAATTAAACTAAACGTATTAACTTAATTGTATTTCTGTTTTCAGCGAGAGGTTAAAGTTCAAACCAAGGATAGCGAAAATAAAAAAGAATCTTTTCATAAAGATGCACCAGGTAACTCACATTTATACTAACAAAATTATAATTAATGTATAATATTCTGGCTAAAGATCTTTCAAAAAGTAACTTCTTAGATTTACGCAATCATTATTACTTGAAATTAAACTAATTTTAACGGATTTTTTTTCCGACGTTTCAACTATACGTGAACACAACATTTGTAAAAATGACAAAATGTAGGATAATCAAAAATAATATAATAAACGCGTAAAAACGCGTAAAACTGATTTTAATTTCAAATCCTTCAAAAAGGATAACCATCAAGCAAAGCTATATAGCTATATATCTTGATTGTGGGCAATCGTCATTAACACGACAGATTGCATCGCGAAAAGTGCGGTATGAGTCCGACAAGAAGGACACGGGATTACACTTGTTATTTTATATATTAGTATAGTTGTAAACATTTATTTTTATATAGTATAAACATGTTACAGATGAATTAAATTATCTATTTTACTGGTATACTGCTATATTTCGGAAACAAAAGTTTTAAAATTAACTTTCGGGAAAATAAATTAACAAAACCACCAATCTACAAAAAGTTGGTCCTGCCCATTACTTAGAGCATACGCATTCAAAGTGGATAGTGGATAGCCACTTATGAACCATTGTGTATATAAACTAAGCCTTCTATGTATAACTCTACACAAATGACTAGTTAACAAGGACGTTACAAAACAACATCTCGGATGGAAGGTCGAGGAAATCCAATTTAAATAATTTCCCGTAATCTACATAAATGCTTTTTTCTCTCGTTCAATTTATCATAAGTTTTAAAAGCCCTTCCTGAGTGCTTATTTTTAGCGTTAAAATTGCAACAGTAATTTGTATCTTTTTTAAAAAATGTTTTTATTTCCTTTACAATTAGTGGTCAGGCCTAATTGAGTGGTGTTAATTTTAAATTTTGATTATTCCATCTGAGTTGGCAACTTCGGTGTTAAAGTCAAAGTTAGACAGAAAACATATCACAAAAACTAACTTGACACTTGAACCTTCAAATCCAACCTCCATAAGAGTGATATTCCTCTAATTTGGCCGCTTCCCTGCGCCCGAGTACACGTAGTCACCATAGCCACTTGCCGTTGATTAGTCGGCCACTTATCTCGCGGGAGCAGACCGCGTTATGACGCAGTGACATCGCACAAGTGTACGACTAATCATCACTTACACTTAGAACGGAACGACACCTTTTCTCGGAGAGCTACTTTAGCAAGTTAAATTGGCATGGTTTCGTTAGGAGCGTATCTAATAATATGTGTGATTTAAAAAACTAAGTGCCCGCTATTTCGGAGCTAATAATAACTAGTAAGAGCGCGCGAAATCTTATTCTTAAACTATTCTTTCGTAGAAGATCATTACTACGGCGCTACGATGCTACGCATGTAGTCATTACTGTTTAGTTGATAAAATTGTAGTGTTATGTTAAACTTTATTATATTTCATGTTTCAGATAATTTGGAAGGAATGCTTCGCACGGCACGATACTACAAGGGCATCTATTGGCCGTCACTTAGCAATAGTTTTAAGGTAAAATCCACCGTTCCTATGGTAACTACACACAATAACTTTAGGCGCTGTTTTGCGTTTAGTTGCCAAAAGAAACCTTATTCCGAGCAAAAACTTGGATGAGTTAGAGTATTGGTTTCATAAACTTAATATTATCTCTCTATTTATATATCTAGCTAGGCTTTCATCTGTGACTTTAACCTTGTGAATGTATAATTAGCCTAAACGAAAACGAATCTAGCCTAGTATAATATTAAAGGGACCCTCAAACTTTACTCCTTTATAATATTAGTAAAGGTTATAATACCATCTTCCCTATAGTATAAAAAATATTGAAAATCCAAATGTTTTTAAAAACGAATAAAAAAAATGGCTCGAAGAGCGGTCCTTCTATAGTTACAGAGAATTTTTAAATTTCAGATAAATTTTTATTTTCAACTGTTACCAGTAATATTATTATTTTTATTTCTCTATTATTATATTATTTATTGCAATTGTATTTTGACATTTCAAATAGCTATTTAATTTTTATTTAATGATTTTTATTTTTGTTTTGACTTTGATTTTTTTATATTTTATATTGTATTATGAATTATGTTTTACTGTGAACTATTATTTTTTATGTATTTTTTATGAAATTTGTTTTCTTTCTTTCTTTCTTTCTTTCTAGGTATAAGTTGACATGTAATTAACATATTACCAATAATTTATGATTCTATGATTCTAATGTTAAGTGTTATTTCAGAATGAGGCGGTGGAGAACTCGTTTCAGAGATATTCCCGACGCCAGCGGCAGAGGTCGCTTATCGTGGTCAACACTCTAGATGTGTTTCTTAAAGTAAGTATTTACATCCTACTAATATTATAAATGTGGAAGTTTGTAAGTATGGATGTATGGATGGATGTTTGTTACTCTTTCACGAAAAAACTACTAGGAGGATTTGAAAGTTTATAGTATAATAGGTTATAAGTACATCAGAATAACACATAGAGTACTTTTTACCGCGGGATAACTCCTCTTTCCCACGGGAAACCGACTTCCACGCGAACGGAGTCGCGGACGGCCACTAGATAAGTAATAAAAAGGGTACTTCAACAGAACTACTACTGTTTTAATCAACAGAACAATGTTCTAACGCACTTTTGCCAGGTGCGACCTTCGAAGACTATCAATTAAGTTTTTTTTTAATTTTACATGTCATTTTTTAATTGTTTGCCCAATTTATAACTTATAATGTAACAGAACCTATCAAATGCTATTATTTATAATTTACATTTTTTTTCTGTAGGTATGTTAATACATTTTTTATTAGGTAGGATTACTTAGCAACAGCTACACAACAAAATAAGATAATAAATAAAAATGTAAATGGTCTCTGGAAATAAAGTGAGTTGCTTATTAACAAATATATATTCCATAAAACTAGGTACATACACTCTGCGATCTATGGCTTAACGTCTAAGACGGGGACTCTACTCTGAACATTGATGGATGATAAAATATATTGATCGTCTATGAGTAATTAATCATATGTGATCACATTTCAAATATATTGCAAATTGTTATTTTTGTTTCAGATAGTATTAGCTGCAATGTATAGTTTAACAAATAATGGTAAGTTAAAAATTAAAATTACGGGATGATTCTTGACGCACGAAAAAGCTTTTTTTTTTGAGAATCAATGGAAGGGTACAAATAACCCATTATATCCTGATAGATCCCTGAAAGGATATCCTTTAATAAAACAAAAAAATATTGAATTTTTAAAAATTTTAATTCGAGCTACTGTAGTTATAATTGTCCGGTTTCTTATCAGTGTCATTTTGTCACCCGAGACCCTCACCAAGAGGAGTAATCAAAAAAATGATCCAACACTCTTTGAGACAATCGACTTAACGTCTTGCCACATTCATATCACATCGCAATTGGTTAATGTTTTGTTTTATAATTTTTTTTTTGTTTTTTTTTATTTTTTTTAATTGACGTGTGGCAGAGGCGCCGAGCCAGCCGAACATAGTGGCGACGGCGGCGTTCTGCTGCCTCAACCTGGGCGTGTGCCTGCTGGGCTGCTGGCCGTGCTTCGCCAACAACTACCTGCACTGGGCCGCCACCGCCACCTGGATGCTGCTCATTGCACAAGGTACATAGACTACTTCACAACAGTATGCAAATGGTGTGCCAGTAGGGAAAAATTATGGAAAATGGGACACACACAAATGCTTTGATTTGTTAGGAGAGTTGTATTGTCACCGTTGTAGCTTAAACTGAAAAATGAAAAAATATTTATTTAGAAAAACGTTACACGTAATCACAATTCCAACTGATACCCACTGTAGGTTGCCCTGTGGTGTGGATAGCAGGCTCAACCATTAACATTGTTATAAAGTTTATTGTTTTTCATAAGTTTGACTGTGTACACATGCATCAGTGGGTGTGAGTGTGTGTGTGTGTGTGTGTGTTCGTGAGTGTATGTGTACGTTTATGTATGATGTGAATTTAGTATTTACAAAGATATATAGATATATTAATACTATATTGTTCTCACATGGGTGAATTAAGTAGAGTAGTCATAATTATCTAGCCATTTAATTACAAACTTTTCAAAAAGCTTGTTGCGAGGGCCCCCACTTATTCATCGATTCATTTCATTCAATTTTCAAATAAAAATGTTGCTGCAACCGCATTAAACTTTATTAAAAAGTATTTTTAACACAGTTTTTCAAAGACTTGATGCAAATATCAGTAGTCTTTTATTACTTAGTTCTGATTTTACTGCTCTATCTTTTTTTCTGTCAAGATGAACCCAAACCTTTGAATGTTTTTACTTTTTACAAAGTAACTTGAGTAATAAGACATTCGACATCATTTGTAATTTTTTAAAGGAACTTTATCACGTCAACCTCATTTTCTCTCCAGGTCTGACCGGCATGGCGATCGGCTTCGAGCAGTCCAACTCGCAGGTGTGGTACATGCTGTTCACGGTGTTCGTGCCGTACGCCATGCTGCCGCTGTCGCTGGGCTGGTGCATCGTCATCGGGCTGCTGTCGTCGGTGTCGCACGTCGTCGCCACCGCCATCGAGAACCACGCTGATATGGTAGCTATGATAGATACTACTATACATTTCGTACGCCATGCTGCCGCTGTCGCTGGGCTGGTGCATCGTCATCGGGCTGCTGTCGTCGGTGTCGCACGTCGTCGCCACCGCCATCGAGAACCACGCTGATATGGTAGCTATGATAGATACTACTATACATTTCGTACGCCATGCTGCCGCTGTCGCTGGGCTGGTGCATCGTCATCGGGCTGCTGTCGTCGGTGTCGCACGTCGTCGCCACCGCCATCGAGAACCACGCTGATATGGTAGCTATGATAGATACTACTATACATTTCGTTAGTCACTCTTCTCTGACTGTTCTGCAATTATAAATAAAAAAATAATAAAATAAAAAATAAAAATAAAAATTTTTATTGGGTTACAATAATACATTCGCTATTTTGGGTTGGAGTCGCCTAGTAAGTATTAAACAATGCTTGTAACAGACGACCCCGCTCTTTCAAAAATATTAAAACCCAAGTTTACAGAGAAAGAAAACAATAGAGTATAATAAAACTTAAGTTAATTTATAATTGTTAGTAGAAACGTGCGCTGTAAATGTGACTAATTGTGTGTGTGTGAATTACGATTTCTACAGCCGGAGGATACTTTTAAAAAAGATTTTGGAGTTATAAAATTTTTATTATAATTAAAATTACAATTAAATTACATCTAAGTAAGAGTGCAATTGACCGATGTTAGGTACAATCTGAATACGATGCGACGCTGTAAGTCAGTTTCCAATTCTGCTGCGTCGGCGATTCCCTGACACGTGTGAACTACATATTGAAGTTGAGGTTGCGCCATCGGTGCGGTATCCGTGGTAGGTAGCTATGTAACACCTCCCCCCGTAGCTCAGCGACTATTTGAGAATGGTTTTCGAGAATGTCGCTGACAACTCATTCGGTTGAATTTTGATGTCCTTGATTATCCTCCTTTTAGGGTGAACTTCAGTTGGGGCTGCCTGTGAATCTGTATCTTTCTTTTTCTGAAATCTTAGGTAAAACTTCCGTAATGTAATTATAATTATTACTATTACTACACCCAACAGGATGGTGTACATTGGAATAGTTGTATGATACAGGGTGTCATTAGGTATTTCCTTAATTTTCACTGGATGTTGAAGAGATATTTCTGATGTAATGGAATGCAGATTTTCTAGGTTTATAAGGTTGAGATGAATAGGCATATCATGAGATGAGTTCTCGAAGATTTTAGGTATGTTCATGATACGTAGCACGTGACCTTTGATGCGATCGTTGCTGTTCACGAGGGTGAATTCAGGTGATTGCAGGAGACAACCCTGTGGAATGATGGCCAGGTAGCTGCCTCGCAGGATCTCGTACTGTTCTGAACCGCAGGATAGTTTGACCTTGGTAGGCGAAGGGTAGTAAAGAGTATAGTGTCTATCATCTAGCTGCTCCATTGCTGCGCTGGAAAGGACGACTCGTGTCAGCTGGCAGGATGCTGCGATCTGCTGCTCGGAGATAAGCTGCTCAATGCAGTCAGGATGGTGACGGGTGTTGTAGCTCGAAGACCTCTCGCAGAGATAACGGGAGTTGAACTTCGGGCATTCTGCCTCTATGTACATTGAATCTGACCCTTGAATTGCAATGTAAGGTGAACTAGGAATAAGGGTGAGGTTAAGCTTATTAGGAAGGATAGATAGTTTATAAAGGAAGTAACTTTTGGAAACTATTATGGGAATTTTGAAAACTATAACTACTCTATTACCTACATAATATGAACCTAATTTAATTATTTCATAATATTCCCTAATATCAATATTCAAAATATTCGCTTTTGAATATAATATCTTTAACCTATCTATCATAGTACTAAGTAACTTTAAACTTATCATAGAATGCCGCGTACTCGATGTACGAACTGATCCTAATAATATATCTAACTTAAGTAACTCATCCGTCAACTCATCTATATTATCACTTAAAATTAATAGATATTGAGCCATATGGGCATATTTCAATAGTGAATATTCTTTTTCTGCATCGCTGCGTAATATTAAATCAATAGAGTCACTTATCTTTCGCTGATTTACAACTATGTTTTCAATTATATTCGAATGACGTAACATCCATTCTTTACTGAGACTAATATGAGAATTTAATTCCGATTCTAAATTATGGTTATTTTCCTGTAAAACTTTAATGGCATTATCATATTTAATTGCGTCGGTATAGTCTAAGTTACCCGATATGCTTTTGATAACCGAACCTAAGCCGTCGATAAGTCCTCTTTTCGCACGGTTTGGCTCGAACGTTCTCAGCTGATCTAGCAACTTATCAAGTTTATAATGTAGGTAGTTAATATGCGGTTCATATAAAGATAATGTTTTATTATTTAATTCAAATTTAGATTTTGTAATTTGAATCTTAACATTGTTGATCTGGGAATGAATGTCATCTAAATCAATGAATTGAAGGAATGAATGATAATGGGAAATAATGTTAGTAGGGCCTAAGTTAAAAGGAAGAAGTCCTGGTCCGTCATCTAATTTATCAAGTCTTATGTCCTCTGCTCGGGTCGGGGTCAATAGTAGAGTCAGTAGTATCCTGTAACAACGTTAAATTTTTAGGTACTCGTTTAAGACGAGATTTAGCTACGGGACCTCGTTTTTTCTTTGTATAGATATGTATAGGTAAGTCAGCTAAAACAGTATCCTGTGTGTAACGCGGGGCTAATTTCTGTCTACTTGCTAACGGATTTTTGATGAAAATCTGTTGGTCAGGTGAATAGTCTTTCTCGAGTTCACGGTCCTTATTTCTGTTCTCAATTAACTGAGTTCGGTTATGTAATGAGGTATCGTTAATTAAATCGTAAACTTCAATCATACGTTTCCTGTGTTCCTGAGTATATTGTTGTAGTAAGTGCTGAGTTAAGTCAATGTCTACAGGATCGCGTGGGTCGAAGTGTCCAGTAATTAGGTCAATAGGTCGACACTTAGTAAAGCTGTGAATTGAACTATTGTAAGCTAAAATTGCATAAGGCATTAAGTTGATAGCGGGTTCATTACTCTTTTCTAATCTAAGTAACCTGAGATGTTCAAGGAGAGTTGAATGCAACCTTTCTACCATGCCGTTATCATTTGGGGTGTGAGCAAGTATCTTGTGATGCTCTATCTTATGGAGTCTGATAAATTCTAAAAATAACTGGTTTGTAAATTCGGGTCCTTGATCTGAGACTATAGTTAAAGGAACACCGTGGTGAGTACAAAATTGCAAAAGGCCTTGAACTACACTCAACGCAGTACCGTCTCGTAGGTAGTAAGCTTGAGCGTACTTAGAAAAAGCATCAATTAGGGTTAAGTATTTTTCATTTTGAACTGTGAATAAATCTAAATGTATAATTTCAAACGGTTTTGTTGGCGGCGGTACTATGCAGAACCTTTGTTTAACCGGTGTGCTTTCGTACTTTGCCTGTCCACATATATTGCATTCATTGATGTACTTTGTAATTGAATCTTTCATTTTTGGCCAGTAATATTTTCGTGATAAAGATAGGTATGTTTCGTTAATGCCACGATGGTTAGTTTTACCTTCGTGGTATTTCTGAATAATTTCCTGTTGACGTAGGTATTCTTTGACGTTCTCATATTCAACTTTAGTTAAAATAATATTCATGCAACTACTTTTAAACTTATCTTGCAAAATAGGTATTATTTTGTACATAGCTAAAATAGGGTAAATTAATATTCCGGTTTTTACTTTGGGGTTGATATACTCTTTTACAGCGTTTATAAGGTCATGTTCGAGATTTGATTCTGAGAGTTGGATACAAGTCTTAGTATGAGTTTCGAAAGGTTTTGAA
This sequence comes from Emmelina monodactyla, assembly GCA_916618145.1. Taxonomy (NCBI): domain Eukaryota; kingdom Metazoa; phylum Arthropoda; class Insecta; order Lepidoptera; family Pterophoridae; genus Emmelina; species Emmelina monodactyla. The sequence continues at coordinate 2,384,910 of OU745304.1, read as the reverse complement.
ACTGTCGCTCTTTTCTTTACGTCAGAAACTATCGTAAAAACAATCTGTCGGTTAAATTTGTTAAGTGGGTCATCGGTAATAGGTATTTCTAAGATAGGGTTTTCGTTACTGGTGTGAGCTGTGAGGGTTGCGGAACCTGCTACTGAGGGTGCAGTTTCGGATGGGTTTACGACTACGGAACTTATTTCTTCGTTGTTAATTTCTATCCTAGACAAAGCGTCGGCATTTGTGTTACATTTGCCTGGCTTGTAAATTACTGAAAAGTTATATTCACTTAGTTTCAGTCTCCAGCGGGTAAGTCTAGAGTTGGGTTCTTTAAGATTCATAACCCATTGCAAGGGTTTATGGTCTGTAATGATTTTAAATTTATGTCCGAATAGGTAAGGGCGGAAGTACTTGGTTGCCCATACAATAGCTAGCAATTCTTTCTCTATTGTACTATAATTAATCTCACTGGTATTAAGGGTACGTGAAGCGTAAGCTATTGGTTTATCAGAACCTATGGGTCCCTGGGATAATACAGCTCCTATCGCGAGGTTAGATGCGTCAGTGGTTAAAATAAATTCTTTGTCAAAGTCGGGGTACTGTAGTATAGGGTCATTAGTCAATAAGGTTTTACACTTTTCGAAACATTGTATGTAGTCAGTATCATTTAAGTTAATTTTAGATCCTTTCTTCAAGCATTTAGTCATAGGTTTAGTTATCTTAGCGAAGTCTGAAATAAATTTACGATAATAACCGAGTAAGCCTAAAAATCGTTTAATTTCGGTTGTAGTTTTTGGTAACGGAAACTTCTGAATGGCTGAGATCTTATCTGGATTAGGTTTAATACCGTCTTTACTAATCACATGTCCGAGATAAGCGGTTTCTAATTTTAAAAATTCCGATTTATCCATTTGGATTTTGAAATTTGATTCCCGGAGGCGTTGGAATATTTTCTCGAGGTTAACCATATGTTCTTGTAATGACGTACTAAATACTATAATGTCGTCTAGATATACAAGGCATATAACGTTTTGAAGGTCTTTTAAAACGTTGTCCATTACTCTCTGAAAGGTGGAAGGAGAGTTTTTTAACCCCATGGGCATACGCAAAAACTCATAGTGCCCATTTTCTACGTTAAACGCGGTTTTTGATATATCTGCCGGGTCCATTTCGACTTGATAAAAGCCGCTTGCCAAATCTAAGGTAGTAAAGTATTGACAGTTTCCGAGTTTATCTAACACATCGTTAATATTTGGAATAGGATACTTATCGTCGATAGTTTTCTCGTTAAGTTTCCTGAAATCGATAACTAAACGCCATTTGGTTTTGCCAGAGGCGTCGGCCTTCTTGGGAACGACCCAGATCGGTGAGCTCCACGCGGAGTCCGAAGGGCGGATGATTCCTTGTTCCAGCATTTTTGAAATCTGATCGCGAACTTCTTGGCGGTGAACGTAAGGATAGCGGTAGCTTTTAGCATGAACGGGAATTTCATCGGTAGTCCTAATTTTGTGTTTTATTTTATTGGTAAAGGTAAGTGGTTCGCCTTCAATATAAAATATGTCGCAATACTGAGCACATAGCGATTTTAAGTTCGCGCGCTCCTCAGCATTTAAATGTTCTGTGCGCAAGCGAGATAGCACGGTCTTAGCGCGTGACGTCATCGGTTGTTCAGTGCGAGTGCACTCTACGTTAAATAATTCTGCGCTTACAGGGCGATCCATTGAAAAAATCAAATCATTTTGGGTCGGGTTACTGACTTCCAAAATGCCACGATTATTTTTGACATGTGTAACGCAATCACTAATGATACAGTTTGATATAATCTGATATGGAATATAAACATCGCCATCTGAATGGTTAATAGGTACTCTAATTAATTTTGAAGTTTGCGCGGGAATAATTTCTTCGTATAAGTTACAGTTTCGTGAGTCATACATCACAATAGGGTTAGTCGCTAATTTAGTTATAAGTAATTTATTCTTTAAGTCAATGTTAGTCTCCCATTTGTTAAGTAGGTCAAGCCCTATCAGTCCGTCAAAGTAGTCATGAAATTTATATATAAAAAATGTAATGTCATCACAATCGTTGAACTCTGTAAAGCAAGGTAAAGTAATAGAATAATCGTTGCGAGTTGTAGCGTGAACATTAGTCACTTCAAAAGGATCGTAATTCCATGGTAGATAAGGATAAAATTTCTTTACTGTTTCTGGACTTATGAATGACTGATTTGCGCCAGTATCTATAAGTAATTTAATAGGTGGGTTACTAATTTGTATATAAGGTAATTGTCGTTGTGTCTGTAAATTAAGTTCTATTTTAGTTTGTCTGATCGGCCAGCTTTCTGAAAATCCTGATCGTCGTCTGTAGGTATTTTATCGTCATTAGCCTGAGGTTCGGGGTTCGAATACTCGATTTCCTCTACTTGTGGTGCGTCATAGTAATAGCTATAGTCAGTATAGTCGTCACAATAGTCAGTATAGCAATAGTCGGGGTAAAAATCAGTATAAGGTTGGTAATTATCATAAGACTCGTTAAAATTCATCTCCCTAGATTTGAAGTAATTAGACGCGGGTGGATTGCCTGATTTCGACCAGTCATGTCCTCGAAGAGGTGCAGGACGCGGGACGAAATGACTAACGCCGCTCATGGGCTTAGGCTGTGAAGCAGGAATAAAAGCGGGATTACGCTGTGGTAATCTGAAGACGTTGCTCTGCTGATGACCTGGTGGGGGTGCCCTAAACATCATTTGCGTTCTAGAAGGTCCTTGGTTCGGATTCGGTTTCCATTGTTGCATAGGTCTATGTGGCAACTGAATGGGACTAGGACGAGAAGGTCCTGGCATGTTAAAATTAAATTGCCTAGAGGGTGGAAATGATATTGGAGGGTTGAAATTATTCTTAGGTAGTAGAGTTTGAACATTCTGTGAGCTAGATTTACGCTCTGAAAAATTATCATTACGTTGCTGCATATACAGGGTGTTCATTTCTTCGTGAACAAACTCTAACGCCTTTTCAATAGTTTCAGGCCTCATACATCTAATGCGATAACCTAACGGGTCTTTTAAGCCTCTAAGATACGCTTGTAAGGTTAATTTTTTATATAACTGACGTTTCGACTCTATGGTGCTTTCTATGGATTCGTGCAAAGAGATGTAAGTCATGATGGTGCTGAACAGATTTTGACACTTTTCATAAAATTCTTGGGGTGTAGATGCCCCTTGAGTTAGAACAGCCAAGTCGTTATATAAAGAGGTCTCATCGCGTTGGTCTGCAAAATTATTTATTAACGCACTACGAATGCCACTCCAGCTGTCAGGAATTCCATTGGAATTTATAAGACGCGCGGCGGGTCCGGTGACCTTATTTAAGATACCGTTAAAAAGGGCTAGTTTAGCTAATGGAGTTGGATCTGTACCTAAAAGTCCAGTCACTAATTCGTCGCACAATTTCACAAACCTAGTTAAAACAGTTGAGTTCCCGTCGAACTCAGGAACGAGGCGTAAGGCCTTGAAGATGGGTTCTAACTCTGCCATCTCTAAGCTATAGGTATTACTATCTAAATTTCTAACACTATCTAAACTACTCTGTCTAGCGTTAACTACTCTAGGTAACCTATTTTTTCGCGGATGGAAAATTTTGGTTGTTTAAAACTAACACACAAAATAAAATTTCACAAAAGGAAATTAAAAATATAAAATGGGAAAATGGCTTAGGATTAAGGAATGCAACTCATGAGCTATTCAAGAGGTACTTACAGGAACATAACTCCGTATCTCTGCATCAATGTCCGGATGCTCCTCCTGGCTGCGGTCCTTCGTAGATTCGGATCTCAAGACGGGGGACGATACCCTCCCGAGGGTTCGCGGGTCGCGGATAGGTTTAGGTACGATACCCAAATTTAGCTAACTTTGACTCGCGGACCGGCTCGCGAGATCCTACCGACTGCGCCAATTACGATTTCTACAGCCGGAGGATACTTTTAAAAAAGATTTTGGAGTTATAAAATTTTTATTATAATTAAAATTACAATTAAATTACATCTAAGTAAGAGTGCAATTGACCGATGTTAGGTACAATCTGAATACGATGCGACGCTGTAAGTCAGTTTCCAATTCTGCTGCGTCGGCGATTCCCTGACACGTGTGAACTACATATTGAAGTTGAGGTTGCGCCATCGGTGCGGTATCCGTGGTAGGTAGCTATGTAACATGTGTGTGTATGAATGTGTGTGTGTGTATGTGTGTGTGTGTGTGTGTGTATGTGTGTGTGTGCGTGAGTATGTTTGCGTGTGTGCGTGTGTATGTGTATGTGTGCCTGCGTGTGTGGTTGTGTGTGTATGTTTCAGTCTGATTGTGTGTGTCTGGGTCAATTGTGTCGACGTGCGTGTGTGTGTGTTATGTATTTGTATGCATTTGTGTATTTGAGTGCTGTGAAAGAGATTGTATATGTGAAAAGCTCAGACAATTTCTTCTGTTATGAAAAACTCTGTTTCTTCGTATGATAACTCACTAATCCAATCCTTTATAGCTACCTTACATTCATAACAATTTTTGGAGAAAATTTTTATTTCTTTGTTTATTTTATTGTATAAAATAGCTGATTTAAAATTGAATTGAGTACTCGCCATTTTTGTTTTTATTATAGGAGTTTGTATGACTGTATGAACCCTTCTATTATTCCTTTGGTTATCAACATATTTTAAGTTTTTATGTGCCTTAAGAACGGTTTGAAGAATATAAAGTTTGCGGACAGAAAGTAAGTCGCATAACTCGTATAACATTTTTGTAGGAAATCTTCGTTTTTTAAAGTACATCAACTTTAGGAGATGTCTTTGAGCCCGTTCAACTTGCAGAAACCGGGTTTTTAGTGCACCACCCCATACCGGAATGCAATAACTAATGATAGACTGAACTAAAGCAGTATATATTTCATTTAAAACATTTCTGCATGGGGTATCTTTCGATTTGTTCTTGACTTTACTGGGAACAATATGTCTAAGTGACTTAAACATCCACGTAAATTTTCTGATCCTTGAAGATATTAATTCGATGTGAGGGTACCAAGATAAATGTTGGTCAACAATTATTCCTAGGTATTTAATGGAATTCAACTTACTGATAATAGAACATCTACACTGATTGGTGAAGTTACCACTGTCACTACACGTGTGAATCTTTAAATTTAAGTCAAAAAGAGGTTGAGAGTTGTTATAAAGACTGTAGCAGATATAGTTAGTTTTCTGTGTATTTAAAGTTAGCAAATTATGTTTAAGCCATTGGGCAACACAAGACATGCCATATTCAGCGTTTTCTTTTACTTCTTTCCAAGTCCTACCAGAAAATATTATTGCAGTGTCATCTGCATACGAGTAAAATCTAGCTTTATTAAGGTTCATGCTGCATAGATCATTTATATATAGCAAAAATAATGTGGGTCCCAGGACACTTCCCTGGGGCACACCACAGGAAATCACACATAATTATGGGTGAATCGTTTATTATTATTTATTTATTTATAATAAAAAAATAAAAGTGTGTGTTGCTTTCGAATGAAACAAAGCGTAGACTATAACGAGAATAAAAACATGCAAAAGTACATCAACAAAAGTACACAATCTTAAATTGTAAAATTTTGTAATTGATTCATGCGGTCTTCTTGTTGGCAGGGTGTTGCGAAAGCATTTTCGAGTAATTACTCTACCTAGCCAACGATTATAGCCTCTATATGCAACTTATCGATTAATATATATGTTACGGCTAATACCCGAAGTGCGGCTACACCTAGTTTTAGCCGGTTAGAAGTGATTTTAATATGGAAAACTGTAAAAAAAATATTATACCTATGTATATAAAAACTGGCTTGAATCATTAGTCGACGGAGTCCCGCTACGCGGGACTCTTTTTCTGGTTTGTATCAAAAAAGTAACCTAACTAACCTAACCTATTGATGTTTCTAACCGGCTAAAACTAGGTGTAGCCGCACTTCGGGTTTTAGCCGTAACATATACACGGCTTCCATACCACTCGTTGATAGATTACCATAAAATATAAAATACTTTTAAACTTAAAAGATTTGTGACACTAAAAGTTTAAGATTTAGTGAATAATCGTATTGAACAAACGTATCTTTAATACCCTCTCCTATTTAACTTTAATAACTTTAATAATGTTGGGCGGGGAGGTACGGAGGTAAATAATTTATATGTTCAATGAATGTACACGTTTTAAATCTATATAAATCTAAATTATGATTGTATAATTCCGAAAAGAGTGCCAAGAGTTTTTTCCGCCAGCTTTTTCTCTCGGTCTACTACGGCTATTGCTGATGGATGTAGGAGTGTCCCGTGACATCTTTTTTTTTAATTTTTGATGTTATGCTTTTGACAATGTATAAGAGATTAGTTTTTAATCCTACGTACAATAAGGTATCCGTTGCCCAATTTTGTCAAAGGTCAGCAACACACCCCCAACACCCACAGTGTTGCGGGTAGTCATGGGCGGCGGTGATCACTTACCATCAGGTGACCCGCATGCTCGTTTGCTACCTATATTATTAAAAAAAAAAAAGTAATTTCATTTCATTTCGTTTTCCCCAGGCGCCGACGTGCCGCGCGCGCATGCAGATCGGCAACATGGTGCTGTACCTGGCGGTGAACTTCGCGGGCATGTACGCCAAGCTGCTGGCGGACGGGCGGCAGCGCGAGGCCTTCTTCGGCACCTACCGCTCCATGGTCAACCAGCAGCGCGCCAAGGAGGAGAGCGAGCGACAGATGAAGCTCTTTGAAAGCGGTAGGCTTCGTTATCCAGACTATCGCACCAACTGTGTAGCCCTTAACTAAGCGCAAACTTCTTATTTAAGGAAAATTGGATAATGTACGCCTGGAATGTCCTGTGCCTATTTGCTGGCATTTATATCCATAGAACTGATATCAAGCACCAAGCTCTTAATTTTAGAATTTCGAAGTTGCCTTTTGTTACAGCTAAATTTCTTTTCCCGTGAGAATTCCTATAAAATATTTTTTAGTACTCACTTACATAATAAAAGGAACGCTGTTAAAGAATTCGCCTCGTACCCCAGTGATCCCCGACTTCGTGGCGAAGGACATGAAGGAGAACCTGCAGCGCGAGCAGGCGGCGCGCGAGCAGCTGCACGAGCAGCAGTTCAACAACATGTACATCCAGCGGCACGACGACGTGTCCATCCTGTTCGCCGACATCAAGGGATTCACTGGTTTGAATGACATTTTATTCAATAAACTTGTATTATGTGGTACCAGCTAAATCGTCGACTTCACATCTGATAGAAGTTTCTGTTGATATTTTTATTTTTGTGAGAAGATCAGAATTTCAATGCCTTAATAGACCTTGGAAGTATTTATTTGATTATGTTCCTTTGATTACAGAACTGTCAAGTAAACGCAGTGCGCAGGAGTTGGTGAAGCTTCTTAATCATTTATTCGCCCGGTTCGACAAACTGGCATCGGTAATTAACTCTGTTTATTTTCAATCTAACTTATTTGAGTATTTTTGTTACTTTCTTTCTTATTGTAAGAAACTAAAAGGTAGAAACATAAATGTTGAAAGAAAGTCCTCTTTAATCTAAACCTTCTGTATTCAATCTTGGTATCATTCAAAGAATCGGCGACTCTTTGATCAGCCTCAGACCCCTCGTGACTAACACCAGTGTCTCACAGGAGAACCACTGCCTGCGCATCAAGCTGCTGGGCGACTGCTACTACTGCGTGTCGGGGCTGCCGGACAAGCGCAGCGACCACGCGCTGTGCTGCGTCAACATGGGCCTGCACATGATACGCACCATCCGCTTCGTGCGGGACAGCGAGCGGGTAATCATTATCATCATTATCATTATCATCATTATCATTGTCATCATCATCATTATCATTACATAGTATAAATCCAAGTTGCTAATTGTGTCTGTTTGTATGTTTGGCCGCTATCTCCTCCTAAACTACGTAATGGATTTTGATGCGGGTTTCGCCATCTTTTAGAATATTTACTCATTTAAATTTGTAAATAAAGAAAATGCTGATAAAGTTATTTTAAGTTAGCTACAATTCAACTCAACGGGAGCAAATCGCGCCAAATTACACCATTGCGAAGCGTGGGCGGGTCGCTAGTAAAACTATAAGAATAAGAGTAGATTAAAGTAGGCAGATTTGATGTTCAAGTTTGGTAAAATTATTGAAAATAATTGGGAGAAATGAAGTAAATGTTGTCAACAGGAAAAACATTTGGTAACTCTTTTAATTCCTGACTCAAGAAGAGAGGTGGTTTAATTTGGGTGTTTCTTTTAGTTTGTCTTTAGTTTAAGTAGCTAAGTTAAGCCTGTTTTTTTTGTAATGTGGCTTCGAAAATTTATTTAAGTAGTGTTCGTAGTTTTTTTTTATTTACCACTTCATATAGTAGGTATAGGTACACACGATTACATACAATACTAAAACTATACTGGTAAAAAAAACTTCTCCCAAGTCTCTAATGATTGGTAAAAAACATTAAAACTTCCCCTAAGTCTCTTTATAGTCTTCTTTTTTTAATGATAGTTGTATTCCTGCGCAGGTGGACCTAGACATGCGCATCGGCATCCACTCGGGCTCGGTGCTGTGCGGCGTGCTGGGCCGGCTCAAGTGGCAGTTCGACCTGTGGTCCGACGACGTCGTCACCGCCAACCACATGGAGAGCGGCGGACTGCCGGGGTAAGTATCAACGGTTAAGACGATACTTATGAGTAGAGTGATTTATGAGAAGCCAATCGATAACACGAAATCCAACTTGGAGCTGTCGGAATCTAAAAGACCGTTACCATTCGTCATGCTGAGTAAATCAACACTCATAATTTGCATCTAACAATTTAATCTAAATTTTACCCATAAACATATCCTTAAAGTTTGTACCACAGTCTCCTTGATTAAAATTTGCAGTTGCTAAGTTTTCTCTACCATGCAATAGCAACTACACTGTATTCATAAGGCTTATATCACCCTGGCCTACGTCCAAAATTTTTTTACAGTTCATGCCAAAACATTTTCTATTTTTCTGGATCAAAATCTTCTTCCATACGTACCGGGCATTTGTCATTTATATGTCACTGTGTTTGACCTGAAACGTGACATTACCAGGGTAAGGCCCAAGGGGGTAAGGGGTAATATCCCCAAAATTGGATTGAATTGAATTGATCAAAATCTTAACTTGTCGAGTTTCCTTTACGTTACGTTTGTAATCCAGGCGCGTGCACATCTCCGCGGCGACGCGCGCGCGGCTCGGCGACGCGTTCGAGCTGGAGGCGGGCGGCGGCGGCGAGCGCGACGTCTACCTGCGCGAGCACGGCCTGCAGACGTTCCTCGTGGCCGCCGACCAGCAGCCGCACGCCATCAAGCCGCCCCGGAAGAAGTTCGCTGCCAGGTGAGCGGGGGAAATGGTAGTCAGAGAAAACCCTAAGAATGCAATGCCCAAGTAAAGAATTTGGAAGAATTAGGGGCTAGTAGGCTGTGGCCATAAGAGAAGCTGTAAGAGATAGTGTCAATTAAGAATACAAACATCCTCGTGTGATAAACATCTTTTGTCTAGGTACCTTATAGAAACTGCTGAAGGTTTTGGTGGAATGCAACTGTTGTACCTACCTACCTACTTAGGTTTGCTGATTTCAACAGGTATTTGCAATGTTACTGTTATGGTTGTGAAGACCAGAGTCAAAGATCTCTTTAAATAAACTATATAAACTTATGTCCCGGGCAGTGTGTTCTACACGGACGGCTCGGGCGCGGCGTGCGACGCGCGGCCCGCCAGCTCCGCCGACGACGACACCACCAACGACTGGACGCCGGAGATGCCCTTCGAGAGTGTAAGATAGCTTTAATTTTAATAATGTTGAGCTAGGGGAGGTACGCGAAAATAATTATATGTTACTGTATGTAGCTACACTTAATGAATATAAATCTAAATTATGATTGTATAATTTCGAAAAGAGTGCCGAGTGTTTTTTCCGCCAGCTTTTTCTCTCGGTCTACTACGGCCATTGCTGATGTATGTTGGGGTGTCCCGTGACATCTATTTTTTATTTTTTATTTTATGCTTTTGACAATGTATAAGAGATTAGTTTTTAATCCTACGTACAATAAAGTCATTTCATTTCATTTCATTTTAAATTCCATATTATATCCTGTATTATATTAGTCCGTTTCATCCCACTGCTGGGCCTACCACTGTTTCTTGTCAGTCGATCTGAATTGGCGACTGATAGTGGTGAAGCTTTTGCTTACATTCAATTATTGACTACGACCCACTGATGAAATATAGAATTTTTAAAAATAGAAAATACAGAATAGAATGACCAACTATCCAAAATTCTTTGAAATCCAATTTAATTCCTGCTGAAAAGATGATATAACACATAGCTAAGCATAAAATAGATACAGGAATCAGATATAAAATCGCCTTAGGTGTATGCTTATTAAATATGATAACTGCTTTTTTTTAATAAAAATATTTTTTAGTTTTGCGCAACATCTTAAATACAGCAGCTGTGCCGAATAATAAATAAATTTCTATTTGTAATCACTAACGCATTATTTTTGTTACAGTATTATGCAAACGGTATGGTGACGTCCAAGAGTTTCCTGCAGCCAGGCAACAAGCGGTGCATGAACAGAATGAACGATGACACGGAGTATGGCGACGGGGAAGATCTGTCAGGGTCGGAAATAGGAGATGCGGCTAAACAAGGTTCTGAGGTAGGTGACAAAATGAGTCTGCTACCTGAGGGTAAGTTAACTGTATTTGTGAGTTGAATGTAGGATTACTAGTAATATCTATGTTTGATTACCTTAGACGGCGTCTTAGACTTTAAAATGTACCTTTTTTTTTAATAAACAGTTTTGTGACCAAAAATATATCAATAATACGTTAAACACAGCAACAGCCGAAGTAAATTTCACTTTCACAAAATAGTTATCTAGTTACCGTGTACCTTTTATTTCATGGCTCCAAAAACGTATCTACTGCTCTCTACTAAATCTTTTCCAACTGGTCAGGAAGAGGACGTGATCAACCAGTCCATCGAGGTGGACTCCAACCGGCGCATGCGCATGGAGCAGATGTACCCGTGGTCGCTGCGGTTCAAGTCGCCGGCGCGCGAGGCCGAGTTCGCGCGCAGCAGCGAGAAGACGTACAAGTCCAACGTGATGTGCTGCCTCGTGCTGTGGCTGTTCATAGCCGTGGTGCAGGCCATACTGTATGTCAAGTAAGCACACATTTCTGGAATTTCGGTTTCCTTCAAAACATCGTGGACAAACTTAGATCGCTGCTGTAATATTGGGTTTAGTTGTGGTTTATGCATAGATTTTATTCAATTGGAAAAATACTGCACATTACTCTTTTCTTTAACTTCTGTGTATGTGACAAGAAATCAAAAGTAAAGTCACTCCTTAAAAAAAGTGGATTATTGTATGCAATCAAACTCTTTGAATGCTTTTCATATGTATTTAATGATCTGTAGTGGTTTGACAACTAAATCTAACCTAATAACGCGCTCTTCTTCTGTATTTTAGCTGTTGGCAACTTCTTATATTCCTTTTGGCGGTGTCGCTATTGATGGCGCTGTCGTTCTTACTCATCATGTTTGATGAGTTCAAGTCTCTCCAGAAGTGCTCGAAGGGCTCCAGCTGGTTAATGAACAGCCGCAAACGGAGGAATGCCTTCATCTGCACATACGTCACTGTTATGTCCATCTGCAGGTATGTTTCTAGTAAAAAAAAAAATGATGTTGGAAAGTCTTTGCTTTCTACTTCAGCTATTAAATAAGCATTTATCGTCTTTCATTTTAGCACAATGGAACTGCACTTATGCCCGTCATCAATCCACCATGCCAACACGACTGATCTATCGAGCAATGCAACGAACCATTCTTCCATCTTCGCCAGCCAGGGAAATTTCGTGGAATGCAACCGACCGGAGTACGTAGTGTTCACGTGGATTCTATGTCTGGTGGCTCTGACGTCAATACTCAAGTTGTACTTCGTGATAAAGACCACGCTGGCGGTGGCAAATGTCATTGTGTACACGCTTCTACTGGTGTTCTACTATACCTTGGATGACGAAGCGTATAAGTAAGTACTAGAAGATTTTTAACAGTTACTAAATCGAATTAAGACATACTTGCAGTGTTGTGTATCGAAGTTTGTTATTTGGGTGCTTATTACAAAGTATCTATCGCTTACTTCGACCTAAAAACATTAGCAACTGACAACGCCCATGATTCTCATGAATTCCTTAAATCCTTATTTAAATACTTCATGAATTCTCCAGAGAAATGCCAACGTACATCCAGATGATAGTCCTCATGATGATCTTCCTGGCGGTGGTGGTGAACCACTCGCGGCTGGTGGAGCTGACGTCGCGGCTGGACTTCGTGTGGAACCAGCAGGCGGAGGAGGACCTCACGGTGCGGCGCGAGACGCAGCGCTCGGGCCGGCTGCTGCTGAAGCACATCCTGCCCGACCACGTCACCGTGCACTTCCTGAGCAAGGAGCGGTGCCCTGACGTTAGTACTTGCTCTTCTGCAGCTTTGCAAATAGTAACAGATAAAATTTAAAGGAACATTAGATTGTATTTTGCAAATTATGGACATTTTTTATTCTTTTTTTATTTATTTTCATAAGTTAAAGTGTTTTCAAACCGCACAACTTCCTTTGTCTGAAATTCCACTTCTGATAGATATTTACTAATCGATAATTAAAATATAGTAACGTAGAACCTTTTTAATTTTTTTAATGATGTGATTTAGGAACTTTATTCGCAATGGCGAGATAAAGTTGGAGTAATGTTCGCGGGGATACCAAACTTTCACGAATTTTACTCAGAAGAAAAAGCTGTCGACTGCATAAGACTGCTTAACGAAATAACATGTAAGTTGTCATCACATTAAATAAATATAAAAACTTTTTTTTTAATATTAACATCATAAATCATAAATCTTAGTTAAAAACATTCATATTCATGGGAAAATAAATTAAGGAACTTCCGGAATCTATGTATTACCCATATATATTGATTTCCATATTCATGTCTTTTTTTAATGGTTGTAGGTGATTTTGACGACCTGCTCTCTCAGTCCCGGTTCCGGTGCATCGAGAAAATCAAAACTATCGGCATCGGCGCTATGTACATGGCAGCATCGGGCCTGAACCCGCATCATAAGGTTCTTAGCATTTTTTGATTTGATGCCGCGCTTCTACTAATAAAATCTAAATACAAGTAGATACATCATCTAGGATATTATCCTTTGGCTGCTGTACTAAACTCTGAGATATGCCTTCAAGATGATAAAATTTGTTAAGTGGTTTAGTAAGAGTAAAACAACAGACAAACAAACGGACACAATTTGCGACTTTACTTTATAGTATGTTTTGATGATGATGATGACTTATGGTACGAAACGTGTTGTAGCTTTTGCCATTCACTTCAGTTAGGCCCACTTGCAGGAACGTTTTGAACCTCGGGTTAACTAACTCAGGTTTAAATGGCGCCACCATCGATTGTAACTACTTCTCATTACAATCGACGGTGGCGCTATTTAAATCTGAGTTAGCTAACCCGAGGTTAAAACGTTTTTCTGCAAGTGGGTCTTACAGAATTTAACAGTGATTGGTGTGTGTTGTTTCAGTCGAGACAGAACGACGTGGAGCACCTGTGCGCGCTGATCGACTTCGCGTTCTCGCTGCAGGAGGCGCTCGAGGGCATCAACAAACACAGCTTCAACAAGTTCAGACTCAGAGTCGGTGGGTTACGATTTAATATTTTTATTTTTAATGACTATAATGAAAATAATGGGAAGAAAAAATATTTGTTTTCTTCCAACTACTGATAACCTAATCTAACCAAGTATATAAAAAAGGAATGAATATAACCACTATGGCCTATTTAAAACAACAACGCAATGACATTGCTGCGTCTACTATTAAAATAAATGTATGCTGTAGAAAATTTGCCGCTTGGAGAATATACATTTTTACCGTCCCTATTGACCCTAAAAATGCAATCAATTGCAACCATACTATTTACATTAATGCCGCCCCTAAAATTTGCCGCCCCCTAAAATTTGCCGCCCCCTAAAATCTGCCGCCCCCTAAAATCTGCCGCCCCAACCTACCTAATGGTAAATCCACTTCTGAACGTATTCGTGTCTCCTGGCAGGTATAAGCTGCGGGCCGCTGGTGGGCGGCGTGATCGGCGCGCGCAAGCCCGTGTACGACATCTGGGGGAACACCGTGAACGAGGCGTCGCGCATGGAGAGCACGGGCGCCGTGGGCCGCGTGCAGCTCACCGCCTACACCAAACAGGTACTGTGGTTGCAACGTATAAGATAATTTACAAGGTAACTACTTAAAAATCTGTAACAGCAACTTGTAATTATTATTAACGTACGGTAACTTCATACTTTTTCATAGGAAAGCCTAAAATGTAGGAAAATTTAACTTCTTTTAGGTGTTTAGATGGTAGTGGTGATGTTAAACCGTGATAACTTGATGAAACTGCTTATCTATCAAACACAAAACTAATATTTTTTTCTTTTGCACAGTATCTCAATTCTTTCATCTTCTAGTTTTTACAATTTACTTAGGTAATTAGAAAATCACTATAGATGTTAGATTCTGACTTCATATCCCTGTACTTTTAATTTGTTGTAAGACTTAAAACAATGCATTTAATAGACTTTTTGTTAGCATTGAGTTTTGTTATAGTTATAAAGTAAGTAATTGAAAATATATTTTGTTATAGTTATAAAAAATTGAAATTTAGCCGTAAGACTCCCAAAAGCAAATAAATAAATGAAATAAAATAATGTAAAATAAAAGTTACTAGAATACCCAGTATAGGTAAGTACGTAAGTACTGTCATAGTGTAAGTACTGTCTAACCTAAAGCCCAGTACTTATTGTATGATTTTAAATAGTTGGTGGAGGACCGCGGGTTCGTGCTGGTCCGGCGCGGGTCAGTCCACGTGAAGGGCAAGGGCGTGATGGAGACGTGGTGGGTGGCGGCGCCGCGCGGGGGGGCGGGCCCGGCCGCCGCCCCCGCCCCCGCCGCGCCGCCCCCCTCGCTGCCCGAGATCGTGCGCACGCTCATGTGCACCAAGGAGAAATACGAACTATGTAATGTGGATATACACGCTTTAGGGGCTTTTGACCTGCGGGTCAATTACCGTAATTTTATGCAGTGCTGCTTAATTGCGTTTACGTCTTAACCTCTAAATCCGTATTATCGTAATGACAGGCTGAACGAAAAATTTAGTTACCCACTAATTAAACTTGACGGTATTAGTTGTCTCAACAAGCAATTTATATTCAAGCAATATAAGAGCGCATGAGTCTATTTAAATATAATTTAAATTTGTCTTTCCCGTGTTATAAAAAAACTAAAACCTATTTCCATACGTATCATATTTAAAGGTAATATCATATTGTTTATATCCTGGTTATAGTTATTAATTGACATTTTGCTAGCAGGCAGAAGAGGGGTCAGCGTTTACGAACCAAAATCACACAAAGAACGCAAGAATTCCAGACACACAGTGTAAGTAAAACGAACCTATTACTGATGTTATTTTTACTGTTATTCTGCACTTATTATAATTTATTTTCCTACATCTTTAAAATTTCATAAGGCTTAGTAAATAATATCGATGATAATCAAGAGCAAAGGAATTTTAGAATGAGGTCTAAATAGTCCCGTAGTTAATGTGATAATGCACCAAATAATATATTTTTGTTTATTTAAATTAATTTATTATTAAAGCTTGGCTAATTAATCATTATAACTTACTAACCCCCGTGCTAACACTCGCTTATTCCTACACCACGATGAATTAATTAATTAAGTAAAAATGAATACTACAACACTTAGAACACTCCTATTTTAAAAATCCATGTTAAAAATTACAAAATTTCTTTGTGACTAATTGAACAAGACTACTTAATACTGTATTTTTTTAATGTGCGATAATACTTAGTATCAAGCCAATAAAGATCATTAGATATTTTGAATTAAAAAAATCAATTCAGCTCTTATACCTTAGTTGGAAAGCCGCTCAGTAATCCATCTACGTACTAGTTCCCTGCGTGTTCAGTAAGCAGCTGGTATGTGTAGGCACGGGCAGGAGGCGCTGCGGCGCGGCGCGGCGGCGGCGTCGGCGTCCGCGCCGCACACGCCCACCGCCGCGCACCCCGAGCGGCCGCCGGTCATCACCACACGGTTAATACCAACACACTACAAACACATGATACATTCTATAGCAGGCTATTTGTATTATTCACAATTTTCAATCCACGTCGTCTTTTAACAAACTCTCACCCATATGTTAAACGTTGAAGGTAAATTGGCGACTAGCTTTTGCAACTGTAAAAATTTAGCACGCGTAGAATTTTCACTATTCCTAAGACTTTATCGCATGGCATTATAAGTGCTACAGCACCACGCTCGCTTCGCTCGCTCGGCTCGCGCATGTAGTGACAAAAAACGAGCAAGTACGTCGCCAAACTATAACTATTGGGTGAACTAAACAAATTGCCTGCCACAGATATAACTACCTACTATGTCCCTAAACGCTACCACAAGTATTGCCTAGTATAGATTAATGTTTCGAATATTACTCAATAAAAGTTTTAAAATGCAACTTATAGTTTATCATCATCATATTATTGTAATAACACCGTAACAGTCTAACAAATCACCCCATTTATATTCCCATTTATTCAACAGCTGTTACTTTATTAACTCTAATTGGCAGGTCCAAGGCGGCATCCTTTACATACCACAGTCGGCCCGGACGGGACAAGTCTCCCAAGATACTTTCATCGCCATCTGGCCACACCATCACCGTGCCCAACGGCGCCCCGCCTCCAGTCTTCCCTATCAGATCTAATTCCATCTTCAGAAGCAAAAGACGAAAGAAAAACGAAAACAAGGAAGTGGAGAATAAAGACAATGGCGACGTTCTCACAACAAAGATTTAACAAGTTAATTTGGACTTTAAGGCTGAGTTACCAACAAATAGATCTGTACTTTAGTTAAGTTTCAATTGATTTGTATTTACTTCCGAATGAGTAGTAATCATATGATAGCTAAAAATTGTCAATGAATTAATAACCATATCTATTGGTATAACTTACCCATATTTTAAGTACGTACATATGTTATAAAGCACAAAACCGTTTAAGGCTGGCCATTACACAGGTTTTCAAATCAGAAATAGCGAACAAGAATTCCAAAATTTAGTTTTGTTTCGTAAGTTTAGGAGTTGTAAATTAACGAACTACTGCCCGTTTTCACAAACGTTTCCCAAAATGGACACTTAAAATATATTAAAGCGCTATAAAATCACTTTCAATCGAGCGTAAGGCCAGCTTTATTCATTTAGGATTTAAAAAAAAGGGTGCAAACAATAATCAATGCACAACTTACTCTCTATGTAATTTGAATTAAATGTTAGTTGTTTAGTTAAAACTAAACAAAAAGGGGTTTGAAACGCTATACTTCGTAAAACTTTTAAATGTTAATATTAGATAAGTATTATATGATCTAATTTATGTGCCTCTTCTAATTGTTATAATCGGTGTTTAAATATTTTGATGTAATTCTATAATAGTTTCAAATTTATTTCATGTTTACTTAAAAACCGCTACGTTCCATAGTTTTAAAAACAAATTTAACCGATTTAATGCGTATTTTATAATAATAAAACATTAACTTCATTTTTATCTACTTTTGAAGAAAATTAAATGATACAAATAAAGTTAGACATTATTAAAAGTAAGTAGTTATTCTTTGACACATTTTAGAATGTAGGTAGTGATCCAATTATGAATGTTGCCAAAGACGAATTGATCTCCATAGCATTTTTCACTATAATTAAATGTAAGTAGAGATTAAACTTTCTTGTAAATAGTAACAATGACATATTTTTAGTATAGTAAATACGTTTTTTATTTGTGTAAAATAACATACTTAAATAAGTTTTCTGTTTAGGATTATTTTATGTACCTACTTCCATATTAGATTTTAATTAATAAGTAATTGACTAGTATTTATTTAAATTTTCTATTATATTTGTATTTTGTAAGTATTTTTGTAGATAAAACTTAAACACAAATTTATCATTTTGGATTATTTGTACAAAATACCTATGTAACCTGTCCGTTATAAATTTGTTTATACACAACAAATCTTATACATGTTTTAAAATACCTTGATGAAATGCGAGTAACTGTGTTACAAAAGCAAGAACCATGTTTATTTGCATATTGTTATAGTTTAAAAGTTTTGCCGACCTCAAAGATACCCAATATACCATTCAATCATTCGAAATAATTGCCCAGCACTATAACGCAAAACATAACATATAACCCCCTTATTTATAAACACAATACACCTACATTAGCTATATATTTAATGTCCCTTTCAGTCTTGAAAGCTTTTATACAAGATTGATGGAGACAAAACATATATGGTGCAAATCACTGACCAAAAATGTAATTTACATCGGGCACCGACCATAACGACCAGTGGTTCTGAGCAATGTTTTCGCTTATTGAATGCAGTATAATTAGACAGTTACAAAATCTTAGACGCTGAAAGAAAAAAAGTAATATGAAAGTAAAATAGCATCACTTTGTATGTAATACCTATGTATTAGACTCCCTGAAAAGACCTCTGTGCTATCCGTGCCTAGAAATAGCTAGGTCTTTTTAATTGTAAAACAATTACTATACATGTCTATTTATATAAATTATTCGTGAAATCGGTGGAAATAAAAATATTTACCATACAAATCTCTTTTTCTAGCAAACATCTTTAACCTATAACTTGTAATCACTTTATAAATACAGAAAAATAACAGCCTGAACACGTCTCACTTATTGAGCAGAGCAGAGGCCTCCTTATCGGATTGCGAGAGGATAATTGAGCCGTAATCCACCACGCTCTGGCTCAGTGCAGGTTGGGAAAATAATCCAACCATGTGGGTTGCTTAACGATGTTTCCTTCATAAACTCTTCATTAAAAAAACTAAAATTAGGTGGTGATGTTTTTATTGCATTAAATTATTACTAAAATAAAGTACTACAAAACAGTAAAACTTTCTACTTAATCTAAGGCTTTGGATAGTAACAACGATTAGCACTTACTATTTATAATACAAACATTATAATACCAAGTTGTACCCATTCAAAAGAACAGAAAATAGAAAGTAAAAGAACATATAAAATTAGATTCAATAAGATTTCCATCAAGAATATATTATTTTTTTATATAGAAACACAGCCTAATAACATAAAAACTAATATACCCATCGGTAATATGATTGCGATTCTTTTTGTTACAATTAAACTTTTAGTATGTAGTTATTTTATAATATTTTAAAGTCTACACCCAATACAATACTTAAGAGAAGGTTAACTATATAATAATTAAACTACATATACTTAATGTTTATAATACAATTATCAAAATATAATCTTTATTAAGGCACACTCAGACTCAAAAATAATCGCATAGGCATTCCATTTGCAATTACACTTATTAAAAAAAAGTGGTCTTTGTCATTTCATAAATTAAAAGTCAATTAATAATAAAGATAATATTATAACAAAGATAACACGTTATTATAATAAAGCAGAAACATTATTATAACAAAGATATTATAACTTGCTATAACCTAGTATTTTTCCTTCACATGGCAAGTCAACTTAATAATATTAATTCCAATTTAAATGAGCAATTGTTACGCGCAGTCTAATTTTACAACCATTATATTTAAAATTTTCATAATTTGCAATGTAATGAGTTATAATAGGGTAATTATTATCTATGGCACCTGTGTATTAGTTGTTTGCACCTAAGTTTGTTTGTGAGTTTGCACCATCGCTGTTTGCAGGACTTCGGTCCATCTGGTGAAGAAAATAAAGCATCTTTTATAATGTGCAATTGTGTATGATACAAATTGGTCCCTGTTTGGGCGCCAAATTTTTGATTATCAAATTAGGTTTTCTACGATCATACATACATGGCAAATTTATCATGATCTTTTCACGCTAGTTACCAATGTAACATCAATGTCATACGCAATGTTTTTTTCGGCTAAAAATTACGCCGGGAGTAGTTCAAGTATGCTGATTTCAATATACTATTTTACGCTGCAGCTTTTCAAGAGATACTGCTCCATCTATAGTCCGTTCGCGTTAAGAAAATAGTGACAACTACAGGATAAGGATATATTCACAGTGGAATAAAAGTACAAAAGAAAAATAATAATTTTATAAACAGTATTTTCGGACACGCCGCATGCACTTGCTGTTTCTATGACTATGCTCTCCACAGTTGCATTTAAATCACACAATTTAAAGTACTTATAAACATTTAAATTATGCGTCACTTTCCACTATGTATTATTGATCCACTTTTATTCTTTGGAATTGGTGAAGTATTCATTTTCAAAACGAGTCATGCAAAATATATAACCGTTTTCTTCGAAGGTCAGTCTTCAACTGATCACTGTGAACTCGACTTTTTAATTTCTAGCATTTTAATTGGCTGGGGGGTGTGGCCAGGCCGGCGGACAACGATGACTCACTATTCTCTTAACGCGAATAGACTATAGTCAAAGCACGCCAACACCAATTCAAAGGATAATGGGCAAAAATGTATGAAACGTGGGCCCACTTCCAATAAGCACGTGTTATATATTAAATTAAAGGTCTGTTTACAAGCAACCATTATCAGAAAGGCGCATGCCAGAATTCGCTGTGTGGTTGGAGTTATTTGATTTAAAAAAAAAAATCTTTTTAGGTTAGAAATAGAAGTTTTTGATTTAGTAAATCATTTTTTTTGCGAATTTGTCAACCAATTATTACAGAATCATCTATTACAGTATTATTTTGTATACGTTAAATGAAAAATAAATAAACCTATTTATATGAGGACAAAATACTAATAACGATACATACATACAACATTGCTTGAGAATATAGTTTAGATCCCATAAAAATATAGCTAGTTTTTGCGTCAAAATACTCTTTAAATATAATGCATGTTGTTTTATGTATGCAGCAATTTCTGGTCGCGCTTTTGGGAGATTATCTGACAAATCGTGTTGCTGATATGTTCCGCGATATAGATTTTCCATAGCTGATCAAGGTGCATTTAAAAGCACATAGTTATACATATACCGGGTGTAAAAAGACCACTTCCGAAGCCTGAAACCATTTATTCTTGAGCCTCAATAGTAACTTAATTCACTAAACAGCATACCCAGAAAACTCAGCATACCCAGAAAAAAAAAGTTATTAAGGACTGAAAAGTCATATTCGCCGCTTGAAATCATCGGTCACACATCAACTGCCGGTTCAGGTGCGATTATTTACATTGCAAATCAAATTAAAACCCTATTTAATTTGAAATCATCGCAAAATCTGATAGTATTAATGTAATTTTAGAAAATCAGGTAAAAAAAAATTTTTTTTGTAATGATAAAAAAATTTTTTTTTGCTCATATCGTAACCGATACCCCTCCAGCAATGCCCAGTTTTTGTTTTCGGAAGCAGTTCTTTTACACCCAGTATATTTAACATAAATAAACTTAATAAGTAGTATTTTTTGGATTTTTATTTTGTCTCATAACTCAAATCGCACAGTTGTTACAACAAAGCTGTCATAGCAATAGTTGTTCCTATTGAAAAGACCTATTCAACGACATATATCTTATTGCTATTGGAGGGTGGGCCCAATTTGCCCATTGTCTTTTAAATGGAAAACATAAAAAGTTCTAAAGCTCTATAACTTACCTGTTATAAGTGTACTGGCTGTCGGCTCTGAAGAAGTACACGTGCGTCTTGTACTCCAGCTTGAACACGAACTCCTTGTCGATGTTGTCGCTCTCCGCCGGCTTCTTCAGTGTGTACCTGAGATTACAAAAAATATAACAATGAGTATGGATTATGACTAAAATTGCATAGCTAAAAGCATGTGCGTAATTTTTCTCGCAGAAAGAAATCTGAAGTGCATATTAAAACAAAAAAATTGGCAATATAACATTTTGAAATAAAGAGTGTTAAAGTAAATATTTACTCATACATAGATTTTCTTTTCGTAAATATGGTTTGAATATGTAATAAGAAAATTCCAATAAAAGTTAAACATATAATTTAAAAAAAACATTTTAATACGGTTTAACGGTTTTCCATCTAAAATTAATTTTACCTTAGAAGTTTTACTATTTCCCACGATAAAGGTACTCTTACATGTTCCTTCGTAATTTTAAAGCCATTTATTTTGACTAAGAAACATACCAAATAAAAAAAAACGAAATCGCAATTTTAATATACGGTGGGTTAAAAAAACTGCTTTCGAAATCAAAAACTGGGCATTGCTAGATAGGTACTGGCTACGTTTTGAGCAAAAAAAATTGTTTTTATGATTAGCAGAAAATTTTTTTTTTTACCTAATTGTACAAAATTACATTTATGCTATCAGATGTTGCGATGATTTCAAATTAAATAGTATTTTAATTAAATTTGCAATGTCAATAATCGCAGCTGAACCAACAGTTGATTAGTGAACGATGATTTCAAGCGCCGAATATGACTATTCAATCGTTAATAACTTTTTTAAATTGGGTTTTCTGCGTATACCGTTACTAAATTTAGTTACTTTTGAGGCTACAGAATACATGGGTGCAGGCTTCGGAAGTGGTTTTTTTACACCCGTTATATATAACACTAGTGACCCGCCCACGCTTCGCAGTGGTGTAATTTTGCGCGACTTGTTCAAGATACGTTGAGTTTTGACGAACTAAAAAAGACTTTTTCTGAATGTTCTTTCTTACAAATTTACAACATTAAAACACCTAAAAGCTCGCAAAACCCGCATTAATCCGTTTAGCGGTTTTGGAGGAGTTAGTGGACCAACATACAAACAGACACAAATAGCGACTTGGATTAATACTATGTAATGATAATGATAATGATAATGATAATCCAAACAGGCATATAGACATAAACGAAATATATATACCATGTATGTCGATTATAAAAAGGCATACGATTCAGTACCCCACTCATGGCTCATAGAAGTCCTCAAGATATATAAAATTCATCCGTTAGTAATAAATTTCCTCCAAAACACCATGCAAACTTGGAAAACTAAACTGAAATTACAGGCTAACAATAGTGAAATTAACACGGATTTCATCGAAATAAAACGAGGCATTTTCCAAGGAGATGCTCTTAGCCCGTTGTGGTTTTGCTTAGCAATTAACCCACTATTAAATTTATTAAATCAAAGTAAAGCAGGATTTCAAATAAAATACGACTCAACTCAATTTACTCTTAATCATTTAATGTATATGGACGATATAAAGTTATTTGGCAGCAGTTCTAATGATATCCATACACTAGCCGACCTCACACACTCATTCTCGGAGGACATAAAGATGGAATTTGGAATCGATAAGTGTAAAATTCTATCTGTTCTCCGAGGAAAAATTCAAAATCAAAACTATACCTTACCAAACCAACAGGAAATCGAACCCTTGGACCATGAAGATGGGTATAAATACTTAGGATATCAACAATCTCAATTTATTCACCATACAAAAATTAAACAGAAACTTGTCCAAAAATTTAAGTCAAAGTTACATAAAATACTAAACTCACAATTAAACTCCCGAAACACTACTAAAGCCATCAATACCTTTGCTGTCCCAATTCTAACCTACTCTTTTGGTATCCTCTCGTGGTCTCAATCACACCTGAAACGACTTCAACGCACTATAAACGTTTTAATGACTCAGTATAGGAAACATCACCCACGCGCTTGTACTCAACGCCTGACGTTACCTTTTTTTTTTTTTTTGTTCTCGCGGTGAAATGCATTTACGCACCGTACCCCCCACCTGGGTGGCGGGGGGCGTGTGTGGGACTCCCGCCTGAGCAACTGACACGTTGCCCAGGGGACTACCCACTAAAACACCGCGGCGCTCCGTCTTCGCCTTGGTGGTGAAGCCGTGGGGCCCGGACCGGCGGCCCTACGCCACGACTTCACCGGCGATGGGCCCGTCTACTGCACGACGGGCCCATTTTGACCCCCCCGCGGTGAAGGGGGGCCTGTGGGAACGACCGGGAGCGCCCGATTGTTCCCACCCGTCGACGGTGGTGGACCGTGCAATGCGGGCAGGTGGATTCCCACGTCCCCCGCCCACTGGCCACCACCAGGCTGGACTTGGGCGCGATCGCGCCTCGTCCGGCCCCTTCGACGTCTGCGGTGCGGGGGCGCGAGAGGATCGTTCTCACGCACCCGCTCCGCAGCCTCCTTCTGCGACATGACGTCCTCGCAGAAAGAGGCCACCGCGACCCAGACCGCCTCGGAGCCCAGCATGGCGTACACCAAGCCGGGCAGCGAGAGGTCCGGGCCAGCGGACGCCTGGAGGCGACGACGTGGCACATCCCAGGCCGGACATTCGGCCAGGGTGTGCCACGCTGTGTCGTCCGGCGCGCCACAGTGGTGGCACGCCGTGGATTCCTCCCTTTGAATCCGGCACAGGAAATGTCCAAAGCTGCCATGCCCGGACAAGACCTGCGCCAGACGGTAGGTGAGGAACCCATGCCTCCTGTCGATCCATCCCTCAATGACTGGACCGACGGCGTCCAGGGTCCACCGCCCGTCGTCCGCGTTGGCCATCTCCGCCGTCCACCGGCGGAACATGACCTCGCGGGCCCTTCGCCAGACGGCGACCCTCTCGTCCGGTGCTGCGGGCTCCCCCTGAGCCCACTTGTCCGCCGTCCAGTGGTAGACGGCGGCCAGCACCTCGGCCTCAAAGTACCATGGCGGAGTGCCCGCCATGGCACATGCCGCCCCGTGACTAACCGTGCCGTAAGCCCGCGCCATTCGCTGTGCGATGGCGCGTTGGGGCTTACGGAGCAGGGCACGGTTAGTCGCCACCAGATCGTGCGCCCACACGGGCGCACCGTAAAGGGCCATGCTGCGTAGCACGCCGGCATAAAGGCGCCGGCATGCCACAGCAGGCCCCCCGATGTTTGGGAGGAGCCAACTAAGGCTCCTCGCCGACTTCAGGAGGCGTTCGCGGAGCAGGCGGAAGTGCTCCGCGAACTTCCACCGGCACGATATGGTCAGGCCCAGACATTTTATCTGGGCCTGCACCTCCACCCTCCTCCCGGCCACCACGACGTGGGCGTCCGGCGGCGGCTCCCCTCGAGGCCCATGAAAATATATGGCCTCGGTTTTGGGGAGCGCCACTTCCAGCCCCAGCCGCCCGATACGACGGGCGACCAGGGTTCCCCCCACCGACGCCCGGTCGGCCGCCTCCCCGAAATTGCGCCCCCGCGCCGTGACGAGGGTGTCGTCCGCATAGCAGACGACACCAACGCCATCGGGGAGGGCGCCCCGGAGGAGCCAGTCGTAGCCTATGTTCCACAGGAGTGGTCCTAGGACCGACCCCTGCGGAACGCCCGACTCCACCGGCCGCCGCCTCATGCGGCCGTCCCTGCCGACGAACAGTACCTCCCGGCCTTGGAGGTAGTTCGTCAGCAGGGCCCTCAGGTATGGAGGCACTCCGTGATACCGGAGCGCCTCCAATATTGTGGCGTGGGGGATGGAGTTGAAGGCATTCCTTATGTCAAAAGACACCGCCATCACCCCTCCCCCCGCCCTCGCCCCCTCCTGGGTGATGCGCTTCACCTCCAGAAGCGCATCCACCGTGGACCGGCCCGTCCGAAACCCGTACTGGGCCTCGGACAAGTCAGGGCCGGTCCCCCCCAGGTGCTCCTTGAGGCGTGCCGCGATCACGCTCTCAAGGAGCTTGGCCGCATCGTCCAGGAGGACGATTGGCCGGTAGCCGGAGGGCGAATCCTCCGGCCGACCCACCTTTCGGAGGAGGCACAAAACCCCCTCCTTCCACACCTTCGGGAACCTCCCCGACGCAAAGCAGCGGTCGAAGAGGTCCCGAAAACGTCGCTCCATTTGGGCGGTGGCTATCGCCACCACCCGTGCCGGCACGCCGTCTGGCCCCGGCGCCGTCTTTTTGCCCCGGAGGCGGGCCGCCGCCGAGGCAAACTCCGTCTCCGACACCGGGGGAATCCCGGCGTCGGCCGGAGGGCCCATTCGCGGGAGCGGGGCCATCCGGGGAGGGACGAAGTCCGGCGAGCGGTCCGGGAAGAGACCCCGGACCACCTCCTCCAGCAAGGCCGGCTGGAGGGCCTCGACTAGGGGGGGGGCCGATCGGACGCAGCTGATTGCGCGCCGCCCGATACGGCCTCCCCCAGGGATCGGCATCCAATCCCGCCAGCATCTCCAGCCTTGCCGCCTTTTTGGCCTCCCGGATTGCCACCTTGAGGACGCGCCGGGCCTCCACGTAGGAGGCATAGAGGCGGTCCTCGTTGGCGGCATCACGGTTGGCGCGGCGGCGGGCCCGCTGGAAGGCCCTCCTCGCGGCGCCGCAGTCGTCCCGGAGGCCGGCGAGTTCCGCCGACCACCAGTAGACCGCGCGCTTGGGCGGCGGCCGTCGCGACCGAGGCATGCTGGAGTCGCACACCTCGGTCATTGCCTCCCTCAGTTGGAGGGCGGCCTCGTCGACGTCCGGACTGGTTGACGGAGCAAACCAGTCCTGGACGAAAGCCGCCTCCGTGGCCGCGACGCGGTCCAGCCGCGACAGGGCCCACCGCGGGAAGGACCTTCTTCCTTCCCGCTCCCCCCCCACTGGTGGACACTGAGTGGAGAACTCTATCCGAATATACCTGTGATCGGATAGGTTCTCCCTCACGTCCACCTCCCACCGGCGCACGAGCGCGGCCAGGGCTGCAGTGGCGAACGAGACGTCCGGCACCGAGCTCCCGTTGTGGCGCACGCACGTGCGCACTGTTCCCCGGTTGAGGAGCACCAGCCCAGTGGACGCCGCCCAGGCCGCAAGACAGCGGCCCAGGGGATGGTCGATGTGGTCTCCCCAGACCACGGACCTGGCGTTCAGGTCGCCCAGAACCGCGACCTTACTCCTCCCCAGCCGTGCAAGCGCCGCCGTGAGAGTCTGGAGATAATTCTCCAGCTCCACGACCGGACGCTTTGGGGGGAAGTAGACGCCCACCAGGGCGGCATCCCCCCACGCGGCGGCCACGTATCCATGGCCCCTCTCTATGAGCGAGAGGGGCGGGGAGTCCGTGGAAGGCCGCGGCACGATGGCCACCGTACCGTCCGTGTCCCGCAGCCAGGAGGCTGGGAAGTTGAACGGCTCGGCGACCACGGCAAGGTCCCCCGACCACTCGGCTAGCACTTGGACCATTAGGTCCTGTGCCGCCTGACAGTGGTTGAGGTTAACCTGCATAATGGTTCGATGTCCGAGACTGGGCATTACTCGGACATCGTTCCATCAACGGTGACCGGGGGAACCTGGGCACCTGAAAGGGCGGGCCGTGCGGTGGCCTGCTCCTTTCCCCTCCTGACGGGAGGGCTGCATTTAGCCCCCCCCATTACGTGGCCCGTCGGCCTCCCACTCGCTGCGCATACAGCGCAGTGGGGACTCCCGGTGCAGGTGGCCTGCCGATGGCCGGCCTGGCCACACCGGAAGCACAGATCCGACCTGTCCACCGGTGAGGGACAATACGGCCGGGCGTGTCCGAGCGCGAGGCACCGGTAGCAGCGCATTGGCCGCTCCTCCAGCGCCCGGACCACTGCCGAACTAAAGCCGATGAGTAACCGTCCCTTTTTGAGGACGGCCTCAGCGGCGACGGCGGGGCACTGAAGCCGGATGCGGCCCATGCCCCCGCTGCCCTGCCGGATTTCCCCAGCCTTCACGACCTCCAGATCGCATCCCCCGGCCGCCGCCACGGCAGCGGCTACCTCGCCCTTAGTGACGGAGTCGTCCAACTCCGACACTATGAGGGACGAGGTCTTGACAGGCCGCGCCACCTTGGCCACGTCGGCGATGGCCTCTGCCATCTTGGCGGCAAAGGCGTCGGCCTTCTGTTGCCGGTCGGCCCCCGGGAACTCGAAGATTCGAGCCCCCGTTTGGGTCCGTCGGCACGTCACCCTCTCTATACCCATCTCTGAAGGGCGGACCGTCTGTCGGGCTCTAATGAACGCCGACTCATAGGTCTCGCCCTTCGAGACGGCCTCCGGTGAGAGGGTGATGACGACTGCCGCCGTTTTGGAGGCGGCGCTCTTTTTCTTCTTCCGGCTCTTTTTGGGAGCCGGAGTAGGGGCCGCCTTTTTTGGAGTAGGGGCCGCCGTTTTTCGTGGTCTCAATCACACCTGAAACGACTTCAACGCACTATAAACGTTTTAATGACTCAGTATAGGAAACATCACCCACGCGCTTGTACTCAACGCCTGACGTTACCTAGGGTTGAAGGCGGGCGCGGGATCATTGACATAGTAAATTTACACAACAAACAGGTAGAAAATCTTCGAATATTTTTTTATCACCGCTCAAACACATCAAAACTCCATGAAGCAGTTGTCAAAACTGATAAAAAACACACCCCACTTAATTTATACGACAGAACCATAGTACACACACAAACATCTATTAGAAATAAAGTGGAAATTTGGAGCCAAAAATCCCTCCACGGTCGCCATCGTGCTGAGCTAGTTAACCCAAACGTCGATAAAGAAGCATCGAATGCATGGTTAATGAGGGGTGAACTGTTTCCTGAAACTGAAGGTTTCATTACAGCAATTCAGGACCAGGTAATTGACACCAAGAATTATAGGAAATACATAATTAAAGATAACAGAATGCAGTCCGACCTATGTCGTCGATGCCACAGTAGCCCTGAAACGATTCAGCATATTACTGGTGCCTGCAGGACCTTGGCACAAACTGATTATAAGCATCGTCATGACCAGGTCGCGGCCATTATCCATCAACATATAGCTCACTTACACAAGTTTGTAAAAGAAAAAATAGCTTATTATAAATATACTCCACAAATTGTACTAGACTCACCAGACTATAAAATTTACTGGGATAGAACAATTATCACTGACAAAACTATAACTGCCAATAGACCAGATATTACCATTCACGACAAAAAGAATAAAAAAGTTTTTCTAATCGATATTGCTATCCCAAATACGCACAATTTGCATTCTACATACACAAATAAAATAGGTAAATACACAGACCTTGCTATTGAACTCAAAAAACAATGGAAAGCAAATTCAGTGATTACTATCCCAGTCATAATATCATCAACAGGTGTTATACCAAAAACTCTGCACGACAGTCTCAAACTGTTAGACATGCATAAACGATCTTTTACATTATTACAGAAAGCTACTATTTTAAACACATGTCGCATTGTACGGAAATTTCTCACACCCCTAAATTAAAATTAAATACAATGAAAAATCGCACAAATGCCTAGCCAAAAGCTCGCATTTGTGAATAAACCCTGTAAAAAGGTGGACTTAAAAGAAAAAGCTATAATGATAATGATAATGATGAAAATGATGATAATGATGATAATGATAATGATGATAATGATAATGATGATAATGATAATGATGATAATGATAATGATGATAATGATAATGATGATGATGATAATGATGATAATGATAATGATGATAATGATAATGATGATAATGATAATGATGATAATGATAATGATGATAATGATAATGATGATGATGATAATGATAATGATGATAATGATAATGATGAATCCCTTACCCGTGCAGCGGCAGCGCGGCGAGCGGCGCGGCGTCGCGCGCGGTCTTGTAGAAGCTGAGCGCCGCGCGCGCGAACACCACCCACAGCCGCTGCCAGCCCGACGACTTCTTGAACTTGCGCAGCAGGTAGCCCGACAGCTGGGTCTGTGGGGGGGAGACAAGTTAGTTTCGCATTGGCTTTATAAATTTATTCATGAAATATTTTCCAATTTAATAAGTTTCAAAGTAGTCTATTGAAACAGGAAGTCCATTAAAATGTATGCCGACTCTATAAACAAAACAAATGATGGTCTAGAATCTAGACCATCTTTTCCGACCGTCTAGACTCTAGACCAGACAGGGGCGCAACCTTTTAGCAGGCAAGGGCCGCATGGTGAAAAAATCGACCAAAGGCGGGCCGGGCCACACTTGTGATAATAATATATCAACAAAAAATTCAATGGTTTTAAATTTAATAAACATGTGAAAGCGTGGTGGATTACGGCTCAAACCCTCTCGCTTTCCGAGAAGGAGGCCTGTGCTCAACTATGGGACATGGCTATTTATTTATTTTTATTTATGTGAAATTTTATTTTATATGTATACTTTTTAATACATTCGCGGGCCGCAAAGAAGACGTCGGCGGACCACATGCGGCCCGCGGGCCGCGGGTTGCCCACCGCTGCTCTAGACACTGTCTTATGCTTAGAGAAGAAGTTTTCATAAATTTATAGCACGTTATTATAAAATATTTGTTCGTTCGATTTGTTTTGATTTGTGCCATTTGTGGGTCATATTATGCACGAAAATTGACAGTTGGCCAGAGCAAATCTATAAGCCGTTTCTGTAATTTATTACTGCATAGTGGAAGCAATATTAATAGTTTAGTTAAGGAAGACTTAACTTAGAATCAAGGAAGTCACACGGTCGTGATCCAGTCGCAATATATTATGTTTAGCAACTTTAATTAATGATTTATTTAGGTCCTGGACCCCTCTGTATCCGCTCTTGCTTAGAATCTGCTCCTTTTCTTTTATTTAGGACAGGCACTTGGCAACACTTTCTAGCAATATTTGACAAAAAACCACCAGTCTACAATGTAAAGTTACCTGTAACGCAGTGTGTATATCGGCCCGCGACATGGAGGTGGCGCGGTGCCAGCACACGGCGGCCGCGCTGTCCCCGGGGGAGCCCAGCGGACCCACGATGCGGGCCGTTACTGTACAGCAAACAAAATGAAGGAGGTGTAATAATTAGGTTGGAATAGGTAGGACGCTGTTGGATGGGTTGGATTTTGTAATGTTAAATAGAGGTAATATTAGAAAAAAATAATATTGAAAAATTGGGTTTCAGATATGTCCGTGCAACATTCAATTTTAATTTATGATCAAAGAAAACACGGTAATATTACCTTCGTT
This sequence comes from Emmelina monodactyla, assembly GCA_916618145.1. Lineage (NCBI taxonomy): Eukaryota > Metazoa > Arthropoda > Insecta > Lepidoptera > Pterophoridae > Emmelina > Emmelina monodactyla. Next base: position 2,353,783 of record OU745304.1, on the reverse strand, counting down.
ATTTAATCTTCAGCAATAACCCTTTTGTGAGATTTTTTTGTCAGCTTGTAAATAACGCTATCATTTAATGAGTTTTGATTTATTAAGATCAAAATTTTCTACTAAAGTTACATACTAAACATGTAAACAATGATTAAATAATGATTTACCCAAGAAACATTAACTGAAATGAGTTTTTAAATTACAAGTATTTCAATAAACTTACAAGCAGTCCCGCTGGTGTCGGTACCATTCTCTTGTCTCGGTGTGAGTGTCGTATCTACTTCTATCGGATTCTCCTTCGCTTTTTGTATAGTAGTCTCGAGACTCGACATCCAGTTGGAATACTCGTGGTCGTTCGATGTACTTATTAGAATGTTTACGTCGTCGCCTAGAGGGAAAGCAATATGTAAGGTTAAATTAAATGTTAAAGAGAAATAATAAGAAGAAAATCCTTTGATTAAGAAATATTTAAATAAATAGGACGGTAATTCAAGCCATTGGCAATTTATAACATAAGAAAAAATACTAACACAAACAACTTGGAACTAGCCTGAAACTAGTTTTTTTCTTTTTTAACTATACATCCTTTTTTTTATTTATCCCTACCGGGTATTAACCTAAAACTTATTGCAGAGAAGTCGCAAGCTCAGCCACTTTGCCACAGGGATTTAATATCACATTTTACAAAGCCTAAGACGCAAATATACACTCCAGCTAAACATGTACATACCAATGAGTAGAAACGAGTGCGGTAACTCCGCGTTTTTCAGCTGCAACTTGTGTAGCACTAGGACCTTGTGCGCCTTGTACTCGTGGCTTCCCCATTTTGACGTTATCACTAAGATGTCGTTGAACTATACAACAATAGAAACATTGGGTTATTAAGGTTTAATAGTTTCAGAGAAAAAATTATCAAATAAAAACTCAGTCAAAGGGTGCTCATCAACTTTCCCGTAAAAAAAGTTTAAAATAATGGCGAAAAAAGTATTAAAATATCGCGGTTCGCAAAAAGGTATTTAGAGACGAGAATATGTATTTTTTTATTAGGTTTTATATAGGTAAAGTATCTAAATCTAAATGTTTGAATACTTACAAGGAACAGCATTCGTTGCTGTATTCCCATGGACGAGTGTTTATACACGCAGCCGAGACGAACAAACTCACGGTCAGCCACTAGTATCTTATCATAATCTGATGAACGAAAATTAAATTAACACGAAAATAGCAGAAAATCAGAAAAGTTAAAATAGAAGTATGGTCACGTATTACCTACCTAGTTAATTATCAGTGAGCATAAAAATTTGTCCCTACTACAAAATAAGTAAAAAAGAATTCTGTTGTATACAGAAACCTTTTTAAGAGGTTGCATTTTTATGCTTAGTCACACTACATCATTTTTTTCATCATCTTTAGGCTTTCGTTCGACCCAAAGGCTCCATAGTACCAACAGTAAAAGGAAATGAGGTATTTTTTATGTTGTAAAATGTAATGATTCATGATCAACACATTTTTAAAAAGGGCTTTGAACACTACAAGACAATTGTTATGTTTATAAATGGCATTTGCTAACTATTACAAACCTACAAAACGCTTATGTTCAACCCCACTCACCAATAATATCCCTGCTAAGCTGGCACATAGTGATGTGATGCTCCACGTGGTAGAGTTGTTCCCGCGCCGCCGCCGCCAGCTCCGCGGCCAGCCCCCGCGCCGCCAGCGCCGCGTCCGTGGCCGCCGGGGACGACGCTAGCGCTGGTGGAGTATACACGACTGAGATGGTGTAGGAATACACGTATAAACTTATTATAGGAGTGGACCAAAAATTGAACCTTGAGGTACCCCCATTCTAACATCGGATCCTGTCGATATTTTGGTATTTATCGCAGCCCTTTGAGTTCTATTACTCAATTATGGAATTAAACGTTTGAGGTCAGTGCCGTTAATGTTGTAGTTGTGTTGTTTTCTGACCAACGGAAAGTGTTGGACACCATCAAACGCCTTCGACAAGTCACAGAAAATAACAGTGTCTGGCGTACACCAGTAAAAAGTTGAAAGAATGGAATCTTAGTCGAATGAAATCTTTTTAGAGTGATAGAGTCTAGCTGTAGGCTCTGTCTGCAGCGATTACTGGGCTGACTCGACCGGTGAAATACCACCGTCGCACAGAAAACCGACGTGAAGTAGGGACGATGTTCCTGCGTTTCGTTCGGTGAGTGCGGTATCCGGTGCCAAATTTTCTTAAAGGTCAGCAACACACCCCCAACACCCTCAGTGTTGCGGGTAGTCATGGGCGGCGGTGATCACTTACCATCAGGTGACCCGCATGCTCGTTTGCTACCTATATTATCCTCGCTATCAATCCAACTTCAATATAATCCCGTACCTGCGGCGAGGCGGTGCACGGCGGCGGCGCGGTGCAGCGGGCGCAGCAGCGCGGCGCACAGCGGCACGTGCGCGGCGGCGTCGAAGGCGTCGCACGAGCGCCGCACGAGCGCCACGCGGCGCCGCACGCTCTCCACCACCGCCGTGGTGGCGCCCACCATGGAGATGTACGACGACAGCACCTGCAGGGAACGCGGGATGGTGCTTCAATCGATATTACATAGTATAAAGCAAAGTCGATGTTCGTTTCGGTTTGTGTTTATCCACTAACTTCTTCTAAACCTTACAACAGATTTAATATTTGGCTTTTGACACATAAACACGAAGTCGTAGATGACCGTAAGCAAGCATATTTAATATTTCTTCGTATAATTTAACTTTAAAATCTCACCTATATACGCATTTTAAACCTACATAAGCTAACATAAGTTTCATTTACGCCAATCTACTCTTTTTACACCGATGTTAGCAAGGCCTTTGATAGAGTAGATCATAAACTTCTTTTATCTAAGCTATTTCTATTGGATATTCATGGTCCTCTACTTGGTTGGCTTGCTACTTACTTAAAAGATCGTTATCAATAGGTCGTGGTACATGGTTTAAAATCTAAAAAAAATTATGCTCGATCTGGAGTCCCGCAGGGATCACATCTTGGCCCTCTTCTTTTCTTAGCTTTTGTCAATGATTTGTCTACAGTCATTCTAAATTCCAAATTCTTATTGTTTGCCGACGATCTAAAGACTTATAAAACTATTCATTTTGCCCAGGACTGTTTTTTGCTCCAGGATTACCTCGATCGTATACATAACTGCACGATTGAAAACAAACTACCACTTAATATTGAGAAATGCGTTCATATAAAGTTCACCAAAAAAACGAGACCTTGCAGATCCTAATATTTTTGAAACAATGCTGTTTTAGCAGAAGTTTCCCTGGTAAAGGATCTCGGGGTTCTAATTGACAGCAATCTTTCCTTTGTCCCCCACATTGATCACATTGTAAACAAATCTTTCGAAAATTGGGCTTCATTTGGAGGAACTGCAAAAGGTTTAAGAATGTTGAGACCAAGGAAAATAATACTCCTCTAACGAGGAGAAGAACGTTAACTCCTTATAAAAAACTTTGACCTTACACGTACACACGTACAACACTACCGCCGCGACGGAATAGCAAGATATCTAAGGCTACTAAGAAAAGCGCGGGTATTACAAATGTTTTTAGATTTAATACCTACTGTTATATTAAATTTGGGATGAAATAATGAATAAAACGTCTATTCATATATTTTCTAATAATCATTTATTCCAAAAACCATCATTTTACTGTGTTGAGATTTCTTGTTTTCGATTTACCTGATAGGTAGGTAAACAATCATATCTTCTGATGGTGCAGCGGCAGATGTAATATAATTTAACTTTGAAAATGTAGCTTGATTTTGGAGTGTTTGGGAATTTCATAGCATTATGATTTTTACCGGTGTTTTCTGAAATTAAATCAGGACTTTATATAGGTCATTAATGTTATGTAATCAATATTACATTAAAAAATGAATAAAGTAGTAGTAAATAAAGAAGTAACAAATATATTTATAAATATACTAGAGGCCGCTCGCGACTCCGTTCGCGTAGAAGTCGGTTTCCCGTGGGAATGCGAAGTTTTCCCGCGGTAAAAAGTTCCCTTAATTCTTTTATACATATATTTATTTCATACATATATATTTGGTTTTTAGAACCGTTTTCGCAGCGCACGCAACGGAAGCCCTCAAGGATGAATAATTTTCCCCGTTTTTTTCCCATTTTACATTATCTCTTCGCTCCTAATAGTTGCAGCGTGATGTTTTATAGCCTAAAGCCTGCCTCGATAAATGGTCTATCCAACACAAAAATAATTTTTAAATTCGAACCAGTAGTTCCTGAGATTAGCGCGTTCAAACAAACAAACAAACAAACTCTTCAACTTTATAATATTAGTATAGATTTTAAAATGATACCTTTTTACTATTCAGCTCAGATATATCCATCACTTTTCCAAGCTGTTAGTTCGAGGATAGGCGAGCATAGCTTTCATTCTATGAATTTGAGAAAAATTGCCAAACGGCCACTTTGGTTGTGAAGGCCAGGTCTTCAAATAATCTGCAAATAATTCGTACATTCATAACAGTATCATAAATTATACCTAGTAATAATAATAAAAACATTTAGTACCTGAACTGACAAGATTTCTTTAAAAACCAACAGGAATAGCAAACTTCTGCGCTGCAACTGCAAAAGATTTGTTGTGTGTTTGCCCAAGTATGTGCCCTTAAACAAAAATAACAGGAAACACATTTATTACAATTGTATAATCAGAAAATAAAACAATCCATCAAGAATCATTTGGAGCAAATTAGGTACCTCCAAGACAAGTACTTACTTAGTTATATTTTGATTTTCTAGTTCGAGAAATCTGTGGTAGTTTACAGATATGTCTTTGGCTTCTGTTTTAATGCACTTTCTGTGGTGGTTGACCCACATCTTTCTTTTTATCTTTACACAACCAAAAATCACCCAATTTAGAGCCGTCAGGCCGTAAGAGTGTTAAACTATATAGTTAAGGACTTTTCATTAGTAAATCCTTGCGAAGATGTTAGAGGCACTTTTGTATTTGTAGTTCTTTCTTCAACGACACTGGTTGATACGTTTAAATGAAAAGACAACCACAAAATTGATCACAAATGTCGTGGTCCTTTAATCGAATACGTGAAAACGTTGGTAAGCGTGCAAATGCGTGGACATAAAAAGATATCATTACTCACAAACGTTAGCACTGAAATCAATTTAGTCCACTTGTTGGTACGAACATATGCTTGAACGTTCTGTCAAAATGACAGGTGGTTTAATATGGGTCAGAATTATTGCATGTTGAGGTTTTCCCGATGAATCTGCTAAATATCTTTACATTAAACAATATTAGTTCAACAAAACTTGTCCGAAAGTTTAGATCTTACAAATTAAAGTATTCAGTTGTCAGTTTGACATTGCCTGACATTCATCTGACATTGCTGCACACAGTGCACTACCTATCTTTTGTTTGCATCGTTAGCACTGAACGATGACGTCACTAATGACGTCAGATCGCTCAGAGTGTGCAAACGTTCGGATTAAAGGACCGACCGTGTGCACGCAAATAGTGCAGAAAGCGCGCTGACAGCAATTTCGGACCAGTATAAAAAATAAACACAAATGGCGGCCATACTTGTTTTAATCAAGTATCGACTTGACAGCATCAGTGTTCCTGAGTATTACCGTAGAAATAGCATGAAAATACGTAGACGCCATTATTAATATCTGTTTAAAAGTAGCTTACCCATAGGTATCTTAAAAGCTGCAGTTAATTACTGAACCACTTTTCGTCTTCAATCATCAAATGAACACTGTACCGAAATTCGGGTCTCAAAACATAAAAAGCTTTTAATAACGTAACAGATTACTAAGAGAGTTAATATTAATAGGGTGAAAGAAGGGTGGTAGGGAAACGATATTTTTCTTATTTTAAAAAAAAAGCTACATAAATGATAAAATAATAAAATATTAAGAACTGTGTTAAAAGCTACAGAATCGGCAACACAAACAGCGACTCCCAATCAGTGTGACCATTTTTAATTTATAAATTTACTAGTTTTTACCGGTGCGGCTTCCGATGCTTTAAATTCGAAATAAAACTCCTTTCTCTGTACTATGTATGAATACATGTAAACCTTCATCTTGAAGTATTGTATCTATTAAAAAAACCGCATCAAAATCCGTAGCGTAGTTTTAAAGATTTAAGAATACATAGGGGCAGAGAAAGCGACTTTGTTTTCTACTATGTAGTGATATTATTTTCAACGGGTCTATAATAGCAACCCACACTTATTAAAATGTTTATATGTGTGCAAGGTTAAAATTGCTTGTATGGAACATATAGGACCCTGGTTGAGACTCTCAAAATTCTTTACTATTCTCTTGTGCGCACTGTCCTCGAATATTGCTCAGTTGTTTGGAACCCCTTTTATCAATGTCACATTGACCGTATTGAGAAAATACAGAAAAGGTATTTTTTTTCCTTACAGTTCATCAACACAAACTAAACTTACTTCAATCTTACAAAGAGAGACTTGCCCATTTTAAAATGACTTCACTGTGCCATCGTCGTTGGATATCCGATCAAATTGTCGTTTATAAAATTGTTCACGGACTTGTTGACTGCCCCTACCTACTCAGTAAAATCGGTTTTATAATTCCTCGTCACAGTGCTAGACTTACGAACTTCAATCCGTTCCTTGTTAAATTTCACCGCACAAATGTTGGTATGAACGAAATAACTGCCAAAATCTGTCGTAAGCACAATGTCATATAATATGACGAATTTAGATATTTTGACATGTTCGGAAGCCGCATTTAAAAATGCCTTATTTGCGATTATCCAAAATAGATAGCAGCACCTTTTATTTTATTGTACCTATTTGTTTCGTGAAGTAAATTTGTATATATTTTATTGTTTTATATAATTCATTATATTTAACTCATTACTTGTAACATTTTAGCTTATTAGCTATGCACGTTCACTATATTTGATTTAAAAAAACTCTTGTTGTATTTGCCTATAATTGGGTTACATTTCTACTGTAATTTTTATATTACGTGTATTACTATAAATGTCAACCTGTTGGCAAATCTTATAATAAAAAAATAAATTATTGTGGGCGTAAACAAAGAAGCGTTTCATCCTCATTCGGGATGACAACATAAAAATAGAGAAAACCCCAAAAACCCCCGAACTTGGCCTCACCGGGGCGATCAGAAACCTATCCACATTAAAATATGCATGGATCACATGTTCATCTAAATTAAAGGAAACTGTAAGTTCGTAGCCTACACTTTAACGGATCTCTTTATTTATACCATGAACCCAGCGTCAGAGCTAATTGAGTTTGGCTGGTTTGTGATCAACAACTCTATTTGTGTACAACGAAGCTACAAAACTTGTCATGTCTAGTATTAACAAATTACGGCACTTTACAAATATTCTAGGCTTATAAGAATTAACCATTCTAGAAATACACACAAAACCTAGATGACTCCAGTAGACCATCAACTTTTAGTTTGCGATTCAATTCCGATGCTATCCAGTTTAGATACTAAACTGAATCGCTAAGATTCGTACCGTGGCGTTTGAATTGCGCACGGAGGAACGAATGAACGAGATTTGTCTGTGGTTCGCAGTGTGCGAAAGAAATGACGCTCTACAGTCGTTGCTTAATTCTATCTCTTTTACTCGATCTATATAAGTTGCGTTTCGAAACCTAGTTTATGTGATAGTACCGGTTGGTAAAGGTTTTTATTTATGAAAAAAATTACAAAATACATTTTAAAATTGCACTAGTTAGCATCAAATTTTACCACATTAAACTATTTTTAACACTAATTAAATGATAGTAATTTATTTAATAGTCTGTTTAGTGTTATCGGAAAAATGAATAAAATACGTTTTTGAACACACATTCACTCATATTTGATTTGACAGGTATTATTCCTGGCTTGCCAACTTAGGGCTTTTAGCCCCAAGAGTTTTTTTTGGGCCGTAAATATTTTCATATTTGAACCGTCAAAAATACAATTTTTACCCTTTATTTACATATACTTATAAAACTCACTAAATATTGAACTGAAAGACGTATATTCTCACTATTTTTAAAAAGGAATTCACAAAACGATTCACCTCACGTAACGAAAGAAGCAACTTTTTTTGGATCGCTTAATTTGACATTTTAGCTATTCGGTTTCGGTTGAAATGTCACGTCATGGTACGAATTTGCTTGCAAAAGAATGAATTATTTCAGCTGAATCGCTAACAAACTAGCGACCCAGTTTAAGTTTGTTTAAGTAACGTTGTGATACGAATAAGCGAAGCAGTTCAGTTTAGGTCCTAAACTGAATCGCAATAAGAGGTCATAGTAGGCCTCCAGATCTTATAAAATGTGTTAAACATAGATAAATTACATGCAGATTTTCGCAAAAATATAACCGCTTTAGAAACACATTTACACATTTTTGATGAAATGAAATATTAAATCAAAAAAATGAAATCAAAACAGACCTTTGCATCAAATCTTGAATTAGGCCAATCTCCTAGACACTTCTTTTTATGAACCGCAACTGATCCTGGCGCTGTGGTTCTCTCATAACAAATCTTAAATCCGATAGTGCTGACCAAAGATCCTATCTGTATTCCGCTTGCCTAAATACTAAACTTAAGTATCGAATTGGCCACATTCAACATTTGGAAATCCGCCTTTGATTCCCGATTCACAAAAATGATCCAATATTGATTGCCAATAACATTCGCCCGTAAAATTGTTTCCGTACGACTTATTATATATCTTAAGTCCAAGATATCCAAAACCGTCTTCTTAACTATTTCGACACGGATCTCGTTCAGCGAAGTCCACTGATGATGCAGTATTTGATTAAACAAATTTGATTTCCTCTTAATTGGTTGATGGAAGTGCATGTGTTATATTTTTAGACTTAGCGAGGGTACCTATACGAAAACTTGAAACACTGGGAATAAGAGGACATGCCTAAAAGTGGTCCTAAAGTTCTTAAATCTTAAATGGTTATTGATAATTATTTAAGTGCCAAACAAAAAAGGTAAGAAGCTGGACTTGTGAAAAACCGTTACCAAATATACGAAAAAACAGACACGAACTACTTTGTTTTATACTAATAAATAGTTTAAGAAACGTACATTTTGAAAGAAACATATAATCATTTAGTTCTAAGTAAACTTACATCAAAGTTGGTGTTGAGATGATCGTACAGAATCTTCGACACCTTCATGTATTCAGGCTCACCGTGCTCTGTCAACAAAATTAAGATTATTATTCAAATGAACAAGAATTTGCAAAGGATTGGCCCGGCCATGCAAGAAACAGAAACCGGTCTAAAACACGGAGTGAGGCTTATGGCTAAAAGTGGAGTCGTAACATTTATTTCTCAGATATGTCTGTTTATATTTACTATTATTTACAACAAGCTTTTACCCTCGAGGCTTCGCACGCGTTAAATTCGGAGTAAAACTCCCTTCTCTGTTCTATGTAATCATACATGTGAACCTACTCAATCTATTAAAAAAAACCGCATCAAAATCCGTTGCGTAGTTTTAAAGATTTAAGCATACATAGGGACAGAGAAAGCGACATTGTTTTATACTATGTAGTGATGACAAAAGCAGTGTTTTAATGCGAGAAAATAACTCTAAATTGCACTATCCGCAAGTGTCATGAATGCTAGTTGTACCAAATTATTTTCATCAACAACTGCTCTTCATTCCAAAGCTCCTACACATTCACCTGTATTAGGTACTACTAGTAGCGTATTAGGTACTAACACTATTGTATCACATCTACCTGTGTTACTGCTAGTGGCGAGCATCTTGTCCAGCCGGGCCAGCAGTGCTCCGGTGGGCAACGCCACCTCCCCCACGGCGAGGTTACTGACCCACGCTGGAACACTATTGTATCACATCTACCTGTATTACTGCTGGTGGCCAGCATCTTGTCCAGCCGGGCCAGCAGTGCTCCAGTAGGCAGCGCCACCTCCCCCACGGCGAGGTTACTGACAACGCTGGAACACTATTGTATCACATCTACCTGTGTTACTGCTGGTGGCCAGCATCTTGTCCAGCCGGGCCAGCAGTGCTCCAGTAGGCAGCGCCACCTCCCCCACGGCGAGGTTACTGACAACGCTGGAACACTATTGTATCACATCTACCTGTGTTACTGCTGGTGGCCAGCATCTTGTCCAGCCGGGCCAGCAGTGCTCCAGTGGGCAGCGCCACCTCCCCCACGGCGAGGTTACTGACAACGCTGGAACACTATTGTATCACATCTACCTGTGTTACTGCTGGTGGCCAGCATCTTGTCCAGCCGGGCCAGCAGTGCTCCAGTGGGCAGCGCCACCTCCCCCACGGCGAGGTTACTGACAACGCTGGAACACTATTGTATCACATCTACCTGTGTTACTGCTGGTGGCCAGCATCTTGTCCAGCCGGGCCAGCAGTGCTCCAGTGGGCAGCGCCACCTCCCCCACGGCGAGGTTACTGACAACGCTGGAACACTATTGTATCACATCTACCTGTGTTACTGCTGGTGGCCAGCATCTTGTCCAGCCGGGCCAGCAGTGCTCCAGTGGGCAGCGCCACCTCCCCCACGGCGAGGTTACTGACAACGCTGGAACACTATTGTATCTCATCTACCTGTGTTACTGCTAGTGGCGAGCATCTTGTCCAGCCTGGCTAGTAACGCGCCAGTGGGCAGCGCCACCTCCCCCACGGCGAGGTTACTGACCCACGCTAACACTATTGTATCTCATCTACCTGTGTTACTGCTGGTGGCCAGCATCTTGTCCAGCCGGGCCAGCAGTGCGCCAGTGGGCAGCGCCACCTCCCCCACGGCGAGGTTACTGACCCACGCTGGAACACTATTGTATCTCATCTACCTGTGTTACTGCTGGTGGCCAGCATCTTGTCCAGCCGGGCCAGCAGTGCGCCAGTGGGCAGCGCCACCTCCCCCACGGCGAGGTTACTGACCCACGCTGGAACACTATTGTATCTCATCTACCTGTGTTACTGCTGGTGGCCAGCATCTTGTCCAGCCGGGCCAGCAGTGCTCCAGTGGGCAGCGCCACCTCCCCCACGGCGAGGTTACTGACAACGCTGGAACACTATTGTATCTCATCTACCTGTGTTACTGCTAGTGGCGAGCATCTTGTCCAGCCTGGCTAGTAACGCGCCAGTGGGCAGCGCCACCTCCCCCACGGCGAGGTTACTGACCCACGCTAACACTATTGTATCTCATCTACCTGTGTTACTGCTGGTGGCCAGCATCTTGTCCAGCCGGGCCAGCAGTGCGCCAGTGGGCAGCGCCACCTCCCCCACGGCGAGGTTACTGACAACGCTGGAACACTATTGTATCTCATCTACCTGTGTTACTGCTAGTGGCGAGCATCTTGTCCAGCCTGGCTAGTAACGCGCCAGTGGGCAGCGCCACCTCCCCCACGGCGAGGTTACTGACCCACGCTAACACTATTGTATCTCATCTACCTGTGTTACTGCTGGTGGCCAGCATCTTGTCCAGCCGGGCCAGCAGTGCGCCAGTGGGCAGCGCCACCTCCCCCACGGCGAGGTTACTGACCCACGCTGGAACACTATTGTATCTCATCTACCTGTGTTACTGCTGGTGGCCAGCATCTTGTCCAGCCGGGCCAGCAGTGCGCCAGTGGGCAGCGCCACCTCCCCCACGGCGAGGTTACTGACCCACGCTGGAACACTATTGTATCTCATCTACCTGTGTTACTGCTGGTGGCCAGCATCTTGTCCAGCCGGGCCAGCAGTGCGCCAGTGGGCAGCGCCACCTCCCCCACGGCGAGGTTACTGACCCACGCTGGAACACTATTGTATCTCATCTACCTGTGTTACTGCTGGTGGCCAGCATCTTGTCCAGCCGGGCCAGCAGTGCGCCAGTGGGCAGCGCCACCTCCCCCACGGCGAGGTTACTGACCCACGCTGGAACACTATTGTATCTCATCTACCTGTGTTACTGCTGGTGGCCAGCATCTTGTCCAGCCTGGCTAGTAACGCGCCAGTGGGCAGCGCCACCTCCCCCACGGCGAGGTTACTGACCCACGCTGGAACACTATTGTATCTCATCTACCTGTGTTACTGCTGGTGGCCAGCATCTTGTCCAGCCTGGCTAGTAACGCGCCAGTGGGCAGCGCCACCTCCCCCACGGCGAGGTTACTGACCCACGCTGGAACACTATTGTATCTCATCTACCTGTGTTACTGCTGGTGGCCAGCATCTTGTCCAGCCTGGCTAGTAACGCGCCAGTGGGCAGCGCCACCTCCCCCACGGCGAGGTTACTGACCCACGCTGGAACACTATTGTATCTCATCTACCTGTGTTACTGCTGGTGGCCAGCATCTTGTCCAGCCTGGCTAGTAACGCGCCAGTGGGCAGCGCCACCTCCCCCACGGCGAGGTTACTGACCCACGCTGGAACACTATTGTATCTCATCTACCTGTGTTACTTCTGGTGGCCAGCATCTTGTCCAGCCTGGCTAGTAACGCGCCAGTGGGCAGCGCCACCTCCCCCACGGCGAGGTTACTGACCCACGCTGGAACACTATTGTATCTCATCTACCTGTGTTACTGCTGGTGGCCAGCATCTTGTCCAGCCTGGCTAGTAACGCGCCAGTGGGCAGCGCCACCTCCCCCACGGCGAGGTTACTGACCCACGCTGGAACACTATTGTATCTCATCTACCTGTGTTACTGCTGGTGGCCAGCATCTTGTCCAGCCTGGCTAGTAACGCGCCAGTAGGCAGCGCCACCTCCCCCACGGCGAGGTTACTGACCCACGCTGGAACACTATTGTATCTCATCTACCTGTGTTACTGCTGGTGGCCAGCATCTTGTCCAGCCTGGCTAGTAACGCGCCAGTGGGCAGCGCCACCTCCCCCACGGCGAGGTTACTGACCCACGCTGGAACACTATTGTATCTCATCTACCTGTGTTACTGCTGGTGGCCAGCATCTTGTCCAGCCTGGCTAGTAACGCGCCAGTGGGCAGCGCCACCTCCCCCACGGCGAGGTTACTGACCCACGCTGGAACACTATTGTATCTCATCTACCTGTGTTACTGCTGGTGGCCAGCATCTTGTCCAGCCTGGCTAGTAACGCGCCAGTGGGCAGCGCCACCTCCCCCACGGCGAGGTTACTGACCCACGCTGGAACACTATTGTATCTCATCTACCTGTGTTACTGCTGGTGGCCAGCATCTTGTCCAGCCGGGCCAGCAGTGCGCCAGTGGGCAGCGCCACCTCCCCCACGGCGAGGTTACTGACCCACGCTGGAACACTACTATATCGTATCTACCTGTGTTACTGCTGGTGGCCAGCATCTTGTCCAGCCGGGCCAGCAGTGCTCCAGTGGGCAGCGCCACCTCCCCCACGGCGAGGTTACTGACCCACGCTGGAACACTATTGTATCTCATCTACCTGTGTTACTGCTGGTGGCCAGCATCTTGTCCAGCCTGGCTAGTAACGCGCCAGTGGGCAGCGCCACCTCCCCCACGGCGAGGTTACTGACCCACGCTGGAACACTACTATATCGTATCTACCTGTGTTACTGCTGGTGGCCAGCATCTTGTCCAGCCGGGCCAGCAGTGCTCCAGTGGGCAGCGCCACCTCCCCCACGGCGAGGTTACTGACCCACGCTGGAACACTATTGTATCTCATCTACCTGTGTTACTGCTGGTGGCCAGCATCTTGTCCAGCCTGGCTAGTAACGCGCCAGTGGGCAGCGCCACCTCCCCCACGGCGAGGTTACTGACCCACGCTGGAACACTATTGTATCTCATCTACCTGTGTTACTGCTGGTGGCCAGCATCTTGTCCAGCCTGGCTAGTAACGCGCCAGTGGGCAGCGCCACCTCCCCCACGGCGAGGTTACTGACCCACGCTGGAACACTATTGTATCTCATCTACCTGTGTTACTGCTGGTGGCCAGCATCTTGTCCAGCCTGGCTAGTAACGCGCCAGTGGGCAGCGCCACCTCCCCCACGGCGAGGTTACTGACCCACGCTGGAACACTACTATATCGTATCTACCTGTGTTACTGCTGGTGGCCAGCATCTTGTCCAGCCGGGCCAGCAGTGCTCCAGTGGGCAGCGCCACCTCCCCCACGGCGAGGTTACTGACCCACGCTGGAACACTATTGTATCTCATCTACCTGTGTTACTGCTGGTGGCCAGCATCTTGTCCAGCCTGGCTAGTAACGCGCCAGTGGGCAGCGCCACCTCCCCCACGGCGAGGTTACTGACCCACGCTGGAACACTACTATATCGAATCTACCTGTGTTACTGCTGGTGGCCAGCATCTTGTCCAGCCGGGCCAGCAGTGCTCCAGTGGGCAGCGCCACCTCCCCCACGGCGAGGTTACTGACCCACGCTGGAACACTATTGTATCTCATCTACCTGTGTTACTGCTGGTGGCCAGCATCTTGTCCAGCCTGGCTAGTAACGCGCCAGTGGGCAGCGCCACCTCCCCCACGGCGAGGTTACTGACCCACGCTGGAACACTATTGTATCTCATCTACCTGTGTTACTGCTGGTGGCCAGCATCTTGTCCAGCCTGGCTAGTATCGCGCCAGTGGGCAGCGCCACCTCCCCCACGGCGAGGTTACTGACCCACGCTGGAACACTATTGTATCTCATCTACCTGTGTTACTGCTGGTGGCCAGCATCTTGTCCAGCCTGGCTAGTAACGCGCCAGTGGGCAGCGCCACCTCCCCCACGGCGAGGTTACTGACCCACGCTGGAACACTACTATATCGTATCTACCTGTGTTACTGCTGGTGGCCAGCATCTTGTCCAGCCGGGCCAGCAGTGCTCCAGTGGGCAGCGCCACCTCCCCCACGGCGAGGTTACTGACCCACGCTGGAACACTATTGTATCTCATCTACCTGTGTTACTGCTGGTGGCCAGCATCTTGTCCAGCCTGGCTAGTAACGCGCCAGTGGGCAGCGCCACCTCCCCCACGGCGAGGTTACTGACCCACGCTTGAACACTATTGTATCTCATCTACCTGTGTTACTGCTGGTGGCCAGCATCTTGTCCAGCCTGGCTAGTAACGCGCCAGTGGGCAGCGCCACCTCCCCCACGGCGAGGTTACTGACCCACGCTGGAACACTATTGTATCTCATCTACCTGTGTTACTGCTGGTGGCCAGCATCTTGTCCTGCCTGGCTAGTAACGCGCCAGTGGGCAGCGCCACCTCCCCCACGGCGAGGTTACTGACCCACGCTGGAACACTACTATATCGTATCTACCTGTGTTACTGCTGGTGGCCAGCATCTTGTCCAGCCGGGCCAGCAGTGCTCCAGTGGGCAGCGCCACCTCCCCCACGGCGAGGTTACTGACCCACGCTGGAACACTATTGTATCTCATCTACCTGTGTTACTGCTGGTGGCCAGCATCTTGTCCAGCCTGGCTAGTAACGCGCCAGTGGGCAGCGCCACCTCCCCCACGGCGAGGTTACTGACCCACGCTGGAACACTACTATATCGTATCTACCTGTGTTACTGCTGGTGGCCAGCATCTTGTCCAGCCGGGCCAGCAGTGCGCCGGTGGGCAGCGCCACCTCCCCCACGGCGAGGTTACTGACCCACGCTGGAACACTATTGTATCTCATCTACCTGTGTTACTGCTGGTGGCCAGCATCTTGTCCAGCCTGGCTAGTAACGCGCCAGTGGGCAGCGCCACCTCCCCCACGGCGAGGTTACTGACCCACGCTGGAACACTATTGTATCACATCTACCTGTGTTACTGCTGGTGGCCAGCATCTTGTCCAGCCTGGCTAGTAACGCGCCAGTGGGCAGCGCCACCTCCCCCACGGCGAGGTTACTGACCCACGCTGGAACACTATTGTATCTCATCTACCTGTGTTACTGCTGGTGGCCAGCATCTTGTCCAGCCGGGCCAGCAGTGCGCCAGTGGGCAGCGCCACCTCCCCCACGGCGAGGTTACTGACCCACGCTGGAACACTATTGTATCTCATCTACCTGTGTTACTGCTGGTGGCCAGCATCTTGTCCAGCCGGGCCAGCAGTGCGCCGGTGGGCAGCGCCACCTCCCCCACGGCGAGGTTACTGACCCACGCTGGAACACTATTGTATCACATCTACCTGTGCTACTGCTGGTGGCCAGCATCTTGTCCAGCCGGGCCAGCAGTGCTCCAGTGGGCAGCGCCACCTCCCCCACGGCGAGGTTACTGACCCACGCTGGAACACTATTGTATCACATCTACCTGTGCTACTGCTGGTGGCCAGCATCTTGTCCAGCCGGGCCAGCAGTGCGCCGGTGGGCAGCGCCACCTCCCCCACGGCGAGGTTACTGACCCACGCTGGAACACTATTGTATCACATCTACCTGTGCTACTGCTGGTGGCCAGCATCTTGTCCAGCCTGGCTAGTAACGCGCCAGTGGGCAGCGCCACCTCCCCCACGGCGAGGCAGGCGCGGGCCAGCGCCGCCGCGTCGCTGCTGGAGAGCGACAGCTGCGAGATCACTGCCGACCAGCGCTGGAACAACAGGCAGACAGTTCTTGTTTAAAAAAAATAATACAGTTTTTTTTTATATAAGAGAACCTAGCAAACGAGCAAGCGGGTCACGTGATGGTAAGTGATCACCGCCGCCCATATACACCCACAATTACATATGCATTGAGGGTGCGTTGCTGGCCTTTAAGAAAATTGGGCACCGGATATCGCACTCACCGAACGAAACGCAGGAACAACGCGAACGCTACTTCACGTCGGGTTTCTGCTAGACTCTATATTCTCAAAAGTTTAGGTTTTAGAGGCAGTCTTGCATTGAGTCAATATGATAACCGATAACTATAAGACTTCTTAGATTTACGCGATCATTATTACTTGAAATTAAAGTCATTTCAACGGATTAATACGCGTTTTATATTTAATTTTTGACTTTCGACGTTTCGACATTTTTACAAATGCCGTGGTCACGGATAGACTGAGATGTTTGTCGTCTACATACATAGATTATAGTAAAAAACGATTTTTGAATTCATCGCCATCTGTTCCATAATGGGTTATCACAATAGTTGCTGACGGTATTTTGATTTGTTAGCAGTGTTTTGCTTTTTTATCTGTTGGTTCTATTGCTTAATATTGGATCCCACGTTATTGAAGTTAGGGAGTTTTTTTAATTTCAATAGTTTCTCTTTTGCTAGGATTTCAACGGTATCAAATCTCAGAAACGGTTTGACTTATTCATGGAAATTTCACAGACTGCAGTACAGATTGTATAACGACGGTTTTTGACATCAGCGATATGTACCTTTAAACGAGTAGAGTCTAAGTGGACGAAGATGGTGGCAATCTTGCTGTGTGACTTGTATATGGTTTTTATTGAAGCCCGCATCAAAATGACGAAACGTCGGAAATAAAAAATAACATAATTAACGCGTATCAATGTGTTAAAATGAGTTTTATTTCAACCGATAATTATGATAATAATAACAGAACTTGAAGTATACGTAAACGATAAAGAAAAATCATTGGGGATAACATTATGTCTCTTTCGAAATCTGTACAGGGTAACTAGTAATGTCACGTATTCCTATTTAGGGATGATAGATTAGGTCAAAAGCAACCGATTTTATCCCATAATGTCCTATCCCAAAATTAGCCGTTTTTGTGTTACTTCAATTTATTATTAATTTTTTCACGCCGATTTCAGAGAGCTAAAATTAAAATTAGAAACTACATGCTGGTTTTTTGTTATCGTCGCATAGCGGACATTCCAATAGTTCATAAGTAATAAAATGTTGAAAAGCTACATACGTTTTAAAATACGCGTTTAAAAAGTATCATTTTCTTATTTTTTTTACTAACTTATTCGATAAAAAATGCAATTTTGTGTAAATAATCTCCTAGACTGAGTTTTATCAATATCGCTGGATTATACTGTTTTTGTTATAGGATATTGGAATGAAAAACTTACTTGACTAGCTTAACGACTGCTGTGTTATTTATTTTGAACTATTGAACTAGCCTTTACCCGCGCGACTTCGGACGCGTTAAATTCGGAGTAAAACTCCTTTGTACAATGTTATTATACATGTAAACCTTCCTCTTGAATAACCCTATCTATTAAAAAAAACGCATCAAGTCCGTTGTGTTGCGTGTGTTTAAAGATTTAAGCAAACATAGGGACATAGGGACTTTGTTTTAACTATGTAGTGACGTAGTTATGCTTACTCCTTACTAATTAATGAAATCATTAATCTAAAAAAGTGTATGTCTTGTCTGAACCGATTTTAAAGAAGTTTGGAATTGACATAGTTTTACCGTACTTTTACTTTTTACCGTAGTAATAAGACTCATTTCCACCGAAAAACTTTTATCGCAGACGAAGTCGCGGGATCTATCTTTCGTAAAATAAAGAAATGTGACGTCATCTTTTTACAAAGCCCTTTGTAAATCCGCTTTAACTACAATGTAAAGTCCTTTTTTAAAAGGACAAAACCGACAAAGGCATCTGATATTTAAGCTTAGAAATGTTTAAAATGTGCATCGCCTTGAACAAACTATACATATTTTACATGAATGCTTACAAGCATTTAAAATTAGAAAAGTTCAACGCTATGCTAAACACATAAATATTTTAACAAATTTGCCATTTTCCCACCTGTAAACAAGCGTCAAAACGCCAAAAACGTTCTTTATCCAGTGTCTATAACTTCAAAATTATCAAGTTAGCACTCTAACGGCCGAAACCAATATTCTACTGTAGTTAAAACCTTGGTAATTGGAAACTGCTAGTTTTGTTTTTGTGACGTGTTTCTGTCATTTCCATATCAACAGCTATCTACCATTGTTTATTGGGACGCAAAAACATGGATAATAGTTACCATAGTTACACAAATAACAAGGCGTCAAAGGTTAGTAGAATATCTATACTAATTTAATAAAGCTGAAGAGTTTGTTTGTTTGTTTAAACGCTCTAATCTCAGGAACTACTGGTTCGAATTTAAAAAATATTTGTGTGGAATAGACCATTTATCGAGACAGGCTTTAGGCTATATAACATCACGCTGCAACTATTAAGAGCGAAGAAATAATGGAAAATGTGAAAAAAACGGGGAAAATTATTCATCCTTGAGGGCTTCCTTTACGTGCGCTGCGAAAATGGTTCTAGATACCAAAAATATATGTATACAAGAATTAAGGGAACTTTTTACCGCGGGAAAACTTCGCATTCCCACGGGAAACCGACTTCTACGCGAACGGAGTCGCGAGCAGCCACTAGTTGGTAAATAAAATGTCATCGCCACAAACTCACCACAGTGATGAGCTCGAGGTCCCGCTGGTAGGTGCGCTCGGTCATGAGCAGCTCCTTGGCTACGAAGTACTCGATGTCGTGCGACTTCTTCCTGCCAGGGTCGAGGGTGCCGTCCTTCTTAGTTTTAGGGGATACGACACTGGGGAACGAGAATTTGTAGTTCGATACATATTGTGTTAAGCAAGTTTTGTGATTTAAAAAAAAAAGAAAGCGAATGAGCACATTTTCGATTATATGCTTATTCAATTACGGCAAGCCCTAAAATTAAAATGTTCCATACAGAGTGAAATCTGGAACTGGGTAAAAGTTATGATGGTCTGTTTACATCATATTTTGATTACACACAGCCTTCTTCAGAAACTCTTGATAATATTTTTATTAATTTACTTATTAATATAGTCTCAGGAGGGCCATTTGTCTTTATCCCAATAATATTATAAATGTGAAAGTTTGTGGGTGTGTGAGTATGTGAGGATGTGAAGATGTGAGGATGTGAGGATGTGAGGATGTGAGGATATGAAGATGTGAAAATGTGAAGATGTATGGATGTTTGTTACTCTTTCACGTAAAAACTATTGGACAGATTTGGATGAAACTTTGCAGTAATATAGGTTATACATCAGAATAACACATAGGGTACTTTTTACCGCGGTAAAACTTCTCATTCCCACGGGAAACCGGCTTCCACGCGAACGGGGTCGCGGGCGGCCACTAGTACCTATATAAGTAAAACTTACTTATTATTATTCTGTCTAGTAAGCGTGTCGCGCGCCTCGCCCTCGCCGCCGCTCAGCACGTCCATGCTGCTAGTAGACTGCGTCACCACCGCGTTCACTGAACGAACCAACCATTATCATAGGATACTGTTATGCAGAAAGGTGTTAAGTGCTTTTTTGTCATTTTTCGCTAGACGCGATTAAAGATTTTTGACATCAGCTGGTTTTTCAAAAAGTGTAGCTGCGAAACTAATAAATGTTATTTTATAAAAATTTGTTTACACCTATAAAAAAGTATTGTTTATATGACAACATAAACATTTTTGAATAGAAATTCTAATTTTGACGAATAATCGTGAAAATACCACTTAACACCTTTTTGTTTAATGCTCTATGTTTCGAAATATGTTTCTTAAAAGCATTAAGTCACTTTGAATCGCTTTTGCAAATTACTTTACGAAGATAAAAAGATGGAGAAAAAACATAAATCTCATTAATTTTTACTTTTAAATTAAGTTTTACGTTAAAAAAGCCCCGTATATAGGAAGATTAAAAGTTATTTATGAAAAAAATAACCAGACTTGAACTTCCAAACAATTTTAAATGGATAGGTAATATTTTTTACTTTCGTGTTCACTCGCTTTTTTGTACTATTATTGTGTATAAACTTATAACAATTAAAAATAGTTTAAGCAAATCTTAATACTAGGCTTATTTCGCGGTGGGGCCCAAAATTGAATTTTACAGTAAGTTTGGTTTTGACTATGTTGGAAATAAGGAAATCTTAATTAACTAATAATTGTCTGTCTTGAAATTAATCTTTTTATGTCAAAACTCCGGTTGAGTGCAAGTCGGACTCGTACACGAAGGTTCCGTACCTTTAGCGATTAAAAACGGTAAAAATAACGTTTTTGTAGATATGGGTAAGCATTATTGTTTAATTATTATTTGGTATCCCAGTTATTTTAAAAACGAGTTATTTATTTATTTAAAGTGAATATTTAAGACGTCTACCAGTTGTCTTTACTTATTCGAGAACAATATAGCAAAAAACTGTGTTGTATGGGCGCACCTCTTATTAACTATTTTATAATGTTTTTAATTTTCGTCTGTGCAAATTTCACAGCTATCACGGTTCATGAGATACAGCTTGGTTACAGACAGATAGACAGACGGACGGACGGATGGACGTACGAACCCCAAGAATCAACCTCAATCCAAACTCACGAAACCACAATTCGCACACAGCAGATTCTGGTTTTCTGTTTTGTTTGCGGCCACCTATTGCCCAATATTCTGCTGGCTCTCGACAACGGTAGCCACACCAGCGGTTGCAAGACGGGCAGTTGTCTTTTATGTTGCCATAACGAGCGTGTCTTCGGCGTCACAGATCCCGATTAAGCCCCTGAGGAGTGCGCCTCGAGGAACCCAATCACACCTGACGTTCCACAAGAGTAGCTCGAAACTGAGCCCTGTGGAAATCAGCAGGTCGTGGGGACCACATTTCTTTTCCATGTCACCGATGATGTGTTAGGCGCCTGACATTCAGGTATGCCCCAATCATTCACCCGAGTTGGGAAAGACGTTTTGGAACCGTAAAGCACCCTTTATACTGTTCCAGAACTCTGTTTATATCTGTTTGAGAGGAGGTGCCCAAAGGCGGTGGTTTACTACCTATATTTGTTACCTCAGAGCTTACGACTGGGAGAAGGCCCTTTCGATGATTGTTTTTTATTCGAAAGATGGTGCTTTCCGTGTGGTTCCATGTCAATTTGATCTAGTTCTGACCGTGGCGAAATCCGTATCCGTTGAAAGATAACTGACCTTTTCTAACAAGCGTAAAATACAAAAGAATGTCTCGTCCTCACAGAGTTAACGTGAAGCTAGTCACAAAAATCATCAGGATAGCTAGCAGAGGGCTATCTGACGACTGAGAAAATTTGAAACTGTATTTTTCGTCTTAGTTATAGCTAGCGGACAGTTCAATATTTGCAATATTTGACGGGTAAAAAATACCAAAACGTCTATAATATTACCCTACTATTACAACCTACGTATTTGGTAACACTGCCAAGTGTGCTTCTCGGTGGCGCAGGAAGCAATTAAACAAAAGGTGTCAATTTACTTTTAATTACCTAAATCCAATCTTTCTTTTTTGATTCCGAACCCAAAGGGTAAAAGCTGGACCCTATTACTAAGCCTCCTTATGAACCGTGATAGCTAGAAAGTTCTTTACACACGTTTTATTTTATGTTGCCGCTATAATACAAACAAACACTAATAATTAAATAAAGTTAAAATATTTAATACGAATCCCATACACCAAGCGTGTTTATTTGGCAATTTTTTCTTGATCTTATTAACGACAACTGATATTCACAAAATATTCAGTTTTATATTCACTGTTAAAAATGAATTATTTCATTTCAATAACATTCATATTAAAGGGTGGCACCAAATCAAAACATTTTATTTTTCACCGTTTTTTATAGATAGAAATAGTTCGGAACCCTTCGTGCACGTGTCCGACTCGCACTTGGCAATTTTTTTTAAAGAGTTATGAACATTTTCTAAAAGGTTTTGCACTTGAATCTTACTATATATCAGGCTTCCAACGTATCCTTAATATGCAGAACTGAACTTTTTGACATAACACTGTTTTGCAAAATTCAAAAGGTGGAGTAATGAAATTTGCAAAACCTATTTTTTGTAAATAACAAAAAATATATAATATTTGGAGAGTTAATTTTTTGCGTACAATTAGATTATATGTTTACAAAAACAGTGGTATACTTAACTCAATATCCGATTTTTGGCACTTAACACCTTTCTGCTTAACAGGGTCTATATCATCATCACATAGTATAAATCCAAGTCGCTAATTCTGTCTGTTTGTATGTTTGTTCGCTATCTCCTCCTGAACTACGTAACGGATTCTAATGTTGTTTTCGCCTTTTTTTAGGTCGTTTTTTAATTTAAATTTGTAAGCAATGAACATTTAGAAAAGTTTATTTAAGTTAGCCAAAATTCAATGTTTCTTGAAAAACTCGGCCAAAATTACAACATTGCGAAGCGTGGGTGGGTCGCTAGTAGTAATATAATAGTAAGTTATAAATAAAACTGGGGAGAATTTGTGAGGAGGAATATTAAGGGGTGAAGAAATGTTGGGAAATGCAATATGAAAGAGTTACATTTGAATTGTAACAAGTCATTTTTTTCCTTTTACTTCTTATTCATGGGTACGACTTATATAATTATACAGGTTTAATTTCTTACATGTTTACCGTTGCAGATATATTTCTAGAAACTTTATTTGATTTGTGATTATTGTATAGTTTTACTATATTTTTTTTTAAGACCCATTCGTATATTTAGCCTTAAATAAACAGATGTCCTTTTAGCCTTTAAGGCCAGAATATTTACAAATATACATTAACAAAAACATAACTAACCATGAACATTCCCATTGACTTTATCATCATTATGCTCCTTCGCATCATGTTCATCGTATCCATTGGTAAGTTTCCTCGCCGCGCCGGTAGATGTCGCTAGCGGCGTGGACGCGCTCAGTGGCGCCGCCGCCGCCATGCTGCGGTCGCTCGGGGAAACGCACAGGCTGGCTGACGAAACTGTGGCGTCCTCGGGCGAGTCTGAACAGAGATATAGCGATTTGAAATACAAGATTAATAAAACTAATTTAACTACATTGACATTAAAGGCAAAATAAAATAGAAACATGTAACATTCATGCATAGAAAAACTTTAAATAAATAATATAGATGTTACGGCTAATACCCAAAGGTCGGCTACACCTAGTTTTGGCCGGTTAAATATGGCAAAAATATATAAAAACTGGCTTCAACCATGAGTTTTCTCTTGGGCGGTATCAAAGAAGTAACCTAACTAACCTAACCTATTGATGTTTTTTCTCCTTTTTCTGGTTTAGCCAAGAGTAAGTGGCTACACTTAGTTCTAACCGGCTAAAACTAGGTTCAGCCGCGCTTCGGGTTTTAGCCGTAACATAGACATCAAAAATAAATTAGAACTTAAAATAAAAAACATCCTGAAACAGAAAACAACAAAAATAACGCGAAATAAAAGTAAAGTAGGTATCCACAGTCAACTCACGTTTCACATCCTTGCAGCTTATGTCAATTTGGATTGTATACAAACTTAAACGTAATGAAATACCAATCAAGTATTTTTTAATTTTATTTATTGTTTAACTATCCCCAACCCTGGGTAACGCTGTGTATTGCGGGGAACACGATATCCTTATACTATTATACATATAATATAAATTCAAAAAAGATGTCATATTTTCTAATATTGAAACAATAATAATATCCAAATTACGTGACAGTAATAAAACGTATTAATTAATCAATGCGTTCATAAAACAGTCTATCGGGTTGTACAGTTTCAATCGAAAAGTCCAAATCTTAATTACTATGAGATCATTCATTCGCTAAAGATTATTGCACTAGTAAGGTAGACGATCCCTAATTCTAACATTTCTAAGATTGCTTTGCTCACGTTCAAACACCAGTGTAATTCCGTACCGTTCATAATTAAATAAAAATCAAAAAACTATTAGACTTTCAAAGATCATCCATTTAGGATGTAAATAACAATTTGAGCTCAATACATTAACAACATAAATAACTAGCTACTATTAGAATAATAATACTGATACATTATTTTTGAATAATAATTATATAATTCGTAAAGGTTTTTTTATTATAACTAACACTACTTTGTCTTCTTTTTTAACCAAAACATCGTTTTCATAAAATTTGGAGAGCACAAAGGATACGTTCCACTTATCGACCGCAACGCCGGCAGCGACCGTGTTCCGTTCCATTTACGACCGTGGTTGGTGAATTAGAGTATTCGTTTGACAGCATATTGCATTTGCACGCGTCTTAATATAAAGACATAGCCATAGTTCATTTACCAATGGAAAGAGTAACATTAAACAAAGTGGAAATCCGTGGAATTATATTGCGGGCATTTTGAAAACGCTCTCAAATGCAAAGTATTTTGCTTTTCAATCTAGTGGACCGGAAATTAAGTGGTCGTGGTTTCGGACGTTAAGTGGAATGAACCCTTTAAACTACACTTCGATATAGCAAATAAATAATAAATGCCAATGAAGAAAAAACTTCAAAATACACCTTTCATAGTTTGTGCATGAATCGAATCTTTATGATAACTACTCTGCAAACATTTAGTTTTAATATAATATTAGAGAAGACTTAAATATCACACTCATTCATTTGGCATGCATACTCGAGGATTAGGTAGGCAAATCGGGCAGTAAAATTCACATTACTCTAACTTATCAACTGGGTTTTTTAACACTCAATATATTTAACTATCTAACTACGCGGTCTAAGGCTTATATAAGTCATTTTTCCAGAAGAATGTAATACTGTCGTCTGGATTCATATACTTTAATATTAGATAATGGCCCCGATTCTGAAAACACTCTCTAAACTGTTCAATAGCATAAGACAGAGACAGGTAATCATTTTAGTCCTGTCAAACTAAAATGTGCGTGCAATATGACACGGCGAAGGCAATTTTAGGCTAGTCCTCAGCGCATTTCGTTCAATTTTACAATGATGTGGACTAAATTTAGTGAGACCAATGTACCTGTCTTTTTCTAATACAAAGCATGAGAAAGTGACAGCAATATTTTTAATTTAGTTTTAGAGAGGGTTTTGAGAATCGGGGCCAATGAAGTTATAAATCTTTCGTTATTATTAAGCCAAAGAATCAAGTCGATGCCATGCGTTTGCGCAATTTTTATGCATTGAAAATACATGTTACCAATAAGTAAGAATACCACTTTGAAAAAAATAAAATGGCATTTTTCTTGCAGTGAAAACCTATTAATTTGTCCATAAGTCTAAAAAAAGGTACAAAGATAAAAAGTTTTTCCAAACTATTTAAAACGTTAATAAAGATAACAATTGTTTACAACTGTAATAATATTTTCTATATTTTTACACAAAATTAACATCAATATTTAAAGGTTAGAAAAAAATTGAGCAGATTTGGCACATGTGTATAAACGAAGTTATGTTGCGGATTAAAAAGTGTCTTAAATACTAGAAAAAACTTTAGGATTAACAGTATTACTGCAGTTATGATAAATAAAGCGATATTATGAGCCAACGACAAAGAATATATGTCTCAATCAAGAAAAATATAAATTAAATCACAGCCATTGTAATAAACACTAACTTGATGGATTTATCTGTGAATAAACCTAAATCTAAACATTAAATTGATTAAACATTAATGGCTAGTAAAATCGGCACTATCCGGTTACTTGGTACTTGATAACACATCACTACCAATACACAACAACGAAATCAGACTTAATACTTCATCGAAACTAACACCTGAGGATAATGTGACTAAGGTTCCGTTTATTACACACATTACTACTGTTAGGTTTACTTAATTAGATAGGTGTAAATGACTAATAAGGTAAAGTGTAGGGAAGTTCAAACCTCAACCACGAGTCCAAGAATGTTGGCACTAAGTTACATTTAAATTCATCTAAATATATTTATGAATGAAGTGTTTGATTATAACCTAATTTCGATATAATTAATATCTTAATACGAAATGTTGATAACCATAACAATAATTGCGTTTTTAATTTGAGAAATAAGTTGTATAAGTTACGGTGAATTTTTTTAAGTTTTGAAATAGGAATCAAAATGTTTAGTCGTGCTCATCGTCGGAGCAGAGCGGTGGTGGCAAAGTCGATAAGTCGAATTTCTGCTCAGGGCTATCACTTGAAGCCTGAGAGTCAACGTAGTGACTAGAGTAGAACCTTTCCACATTATTAAGACTGAACCGTTGATCGAGATCGCGAATGTAACGCTGCTCCGCGTTCTCCCTTTCCTCCATTTCATGCTCATATTGTGGATAACACTCTTGTGTTTGGAACATAGCCACGTCTTCATAATGCTCTGGATAAGGACTTCCGCGATACCCTTCGTACTCGTCCTTATCGTGAGGCAATTCCGTGTCGGAGTAAGCGACAGATTCAGTTCGATTGAACATGAAACTCCCCGATTTTTTCGGAGCTCTTTTTATAGTGTCGATGGGATACGCGTAATCATCAGAGTCCTCTCTGTCGCTTGGTTCATCGCAGTAGATCCTCTTAGGATGGTGTCCCGATGGTTCGCCCATACATTTGTCATCAGATGATTGACGGTAACCAGACGAAGATTTAGATCTTTTCAGGGAAGACTGTCTGCTACTTTTGTTAGAATAAGATGTACGCGGGGGACTGTCTTCGGGAACGTAGTGTGGTTCTTGAGTGTCGAGGTATGGGTGGCGAAGACGCCCTAGCCGGTCAAATCTAGGGAAACCCATTTCATCCTCGTCTGCAGACGATCCAAACCCTTGAAACTTAACCGGTGTTATGTTCATTGGGAACTGTTGTGCCTCATAAGTAGCGCTCTTGTACTGTTCATAGTATATTTGCCCTTCGTCTTCGGAATAGCTCGCAGCTTCGTGTGGATCCTTAGACATTTCTGAAGAGCCAGATTCAACTTCTGGCACGTAACTATCAGAACATTCTGAGCTCTCCATTCTACGCGTATTTTCTTCTACAACCAGATATTTAGAGCTTTGGAATTTATCACTTTCAGAAGAACACTGACTTCTGGTGGAATCTTCTTCTAAAACATCTTGTATTTTTTCCTGTTTCTTACGGCCTCCAGTAAGTTGCTTTTTACGTCTAAATGTTTTCATGCGTTCTCTTGGATCTCTAGTAACATCTAATGAACTATCGGTATCGTTACCACTAGGTGGGCTTTTCATAGAAATATTTCTGGTCAAGATAGATTTCTTAACGGGCACCTTCGGAGGTTGAATCGGAGGAGATTCTGAACTGAGGCTACTAGAGTAATAGGGCGAACATCGTGAAAGAGGCGTCTTACCAGATCGATCTTGTTTCTTTTCAGGTAATTCTCTATGAACAGCTGGAATCTCAGGTACGGCTATTAATGGTAAGTCAGGGGTATTTAAATATTGCTCATGGAAAGACCAACTTTTTGTTTTACTGCGATATTGTTGTGATGTTTTATATTCTTTAATTTGATTCTTTGACAAAGTCTTGTCATCATAACTAGCGTGTTTCGCTAACGGCTTATAATCAGATCGAATAAATTGATTACCTAGTTCTTCGTGAATAATATTAGAAAATTCTTGGCTTTGATAACGTTCGCTATGTTTTTCTTCCTGACTGTATAGGCGGGAAGGCATATCAATGTCAAGTTCCGGTTGAGCGACCAGATAGGGCCGAAAACCGCTTTCTTCACTTTGACAACGCACTGTTGGTTTGTTGTGTTTCTGTACTTGCTCTTCGTAGCTCATACTTTTTGTCATTGCTTGTTGGTATCTCTCGTGAGTTACATCGTGTGATTGAAAACCCTTTAACCGTTGATCAAATCTTAAAACACCATTGGTGTGTTTCTGAAGACTACTTAAAGAGCTTGAACTTGATTTATCTGATTTGTCACTGTAACTAATTGAAGATGATTTGTCTACTTTTCCAGTATGTGGTTCTGCTAGTCTAAGAACGCTTTGATTGTGGTCTGGATCTCTCGGAGCAAAATGTTTCTTTTCGGAGACCGCTTCTTGAGCTTCTTGATCTGGAGCTTCAGAAAACTCTTTGACAATTGTTTCTTCAGATTTAGGTTCATCTTGATCTTCTCGTGCCGTTGCCACCAAAGTATGACTTGTACTGGCGGACCAGTCAGACAATGACTGGGCCAAAGTAAGTGTGCTGTCACTTTTAGTTCCAGAGCTACTATCAACGCCTTTTCGTGTTGAGATTGTTGTCTCGGAACTACACAGTTTGTCATACTTTATATTCTCAGAACTTTTATCCAAACTGCTGCTTTTTGAACTGAGTTCTTTCTGGGATGCTAGTTTAGGCTTAGCTTCCGATTTTGTCCCAGATTGAGGAGAATAAGTCTTTGGTACATCAGATTTGTCATTTTTAGAACCAGACATAGCTGAAATACTCTCAGAAGCAGAGAGATTTGCGTATTGACGCACTGTGTTTGTACCGGTAGACCATTCCGATATACTTAAGCACATGGAAGTATCCTCAGAGTGAGAGCTATGAGTACATTTTTTAGGAGGAATCCCCACTTTCACTGTACCGTCAAGATCAGTACCGAAAGAACTAGTCTCTTCTTCAGAATGACTGCTATGACTACAACGTTTACATGTACCAGCACTACCTGTGCTGAGTTTTGTTGCGGCTCTAATGGTATCATCTGCGTTAGTGTTCGAAAGTAAATCGTCGATAGAGGTATCCGAATTGTTTGAACCAATTGAGTATTTTTGGCCAAATTTAGCGAAACCGACTTTATCTAATTCTGGTGACAATGACTTACTGTTGTCAGCTCCGAAGACATCATCTGTAAATAAGTGATCATCTTCAAATATTTTTGTAGGACTTAGATTAGGTGACTTCTGCGGTTGACTTACTATCACTTTATCTTCCATAGTACTTTTAGGACTGAACGATTTATCTGCGCGAGAACAGCATGTTCCCATATCTCCCATAAGGCATGTTTTACTTATTGTTCCACCAAGACACGATTGATCATAACTTGGTACTACATTTTTATTTAAACATGACACGTCATTGTTTTTATCCAAAGGATCTACCATATAACCTGATTTTTCGTATGGTATAACAACTTTCTTTTCCCTCAGATGTTCTTTAGTACTTAGCGAATGCTCTGATTTTGATTCAAGGGTATCTTTTTCCAACTCCTCGTCATTATTTAAAGTATCACTATCCTCATCGGAGCCTTGATGACACGGTTTAGACTTTGAACTTTCAGATTGAAGAGTGACCTTTGTTGCTTGCTCAGGTTCGTTATTCATGTAGTAGATATGTACTTTCTCTACAACTGGGGTTTCTAAATGGCTTGATGATATGGAAGGCCATTCTTCATATTCACTTGATTTCCTTCGTCCATCAAAAACTATAGATTCAGAGAATTTCTTCACAGGTTTAATTTGAGGCGGTAATTCAGGTAGTGGCCAATCTTCAGATTCTTGGCTCTCACTATGAGAAGACTGTTTTATTGGTGCTTTATGCTTACGCTTTTTCTTATCAGCCTTTACATCTAAAGTTTCATCGATAATTTTGCTTACTTTTTCAACATCTTTAACAGATTCTGAATACATTTCACTTATTTTAGTCTGATCTATAGGAATATCTGGCATCTCAGCTGAAGTTCTGCGGTCGGTATCAGAAATATACGCTACGTTTGCGTTGCTCGGAGGATCTGAACTTAAGCTCGCTTGATGATCACTTGAATTTAAAGATTCCTCATTGATACTTTCTGAACGTGAACATGCTTTAGTAGAATCTTCGTCTCCACTAGTTTTCTCTGATGCAGTGCTTCTTTCTGAAATGCGAGACAAGGTGCGACCAAAAGTTTGCCCGTAACCAATAACAACATCATTCGTGGTCGTAGAAGATGTAGATGGATACAAAAAGTTTACTGGGAAGTCATTTAAATCATCTGTAAAATCACCGTCAGTTGATTCTTTAGAATTGCTTGATGATAGAGGCGGTTTTTTAGAAAATGTTTGTAATTCGTCCAACACATTTTGATTATTATAATCAAACATTTCTTTATTCATGCTTTCGTAGCCTTCTTGATCTTGCGGTATCCAAGCCTCCTCAATACTTGTACTGTTTTCACTACCTGAAGCACCAAAGAACGGACGCCATGTTGGTTTAAGTTCTTCGCCACGACGATAAGCTTCACCTAAAGAACCTGACGTAGACTCTGTAGTTTCAAATGATCCTCTAGATTCAACACTAAGAGAGCCTCTTGAATCTATACTAGACTTAGATGAGCTTTTTTGATCATCCAACAGACGACTTTTTCTCTTTGAAGAAGAATCATCAACACTAAGAGATCCTTTTGACGTTGTAGTTGTTGTATCTACACTCGATTTGGAAGAACTTTTCTGATCGCTATCTTTCAACGATCGCTTTTTCATTCTGAGTTCTCTTTCAAACGATGATGTTATAACGTTGCCATCATCATCAAAATCTACTGTTGTGTTTTGGTCTTCTTGCGATATTGTTATAGCAATTTTTGTTCGCTTAACTGTTTCTCGAAGCTCTTTTTTAACATCTGAATCTTTCGAAGCTGCAGATTGGCTTGATTCTGATTCTTCAATTACACATTTACCTATTTTATCCAAGCCGCTCTTACGTACGCTTGGTTTCGAAAGTTGTTCAATTGTTTTGTCAATGCTTTCTGAGCTAGATTCAGAATCAGTTGGAGCTTTTTGTGAATCTACTTGACCTTGTTTTTCCAGTGTTGGCGTTGGAGATTTTCTGGTATACTTAGATGGACTTCGAGGGCTCCTAGGACTCCTGGGACTCCGAGGACTTTCATTGCGTCCAGCTTCTTGAATTGGCGATGGTGATTGGGAATAAGATTTAGATTGTTCACTGGAAAGTGTATGTTGTGATAACAAATGTTCTTCTCCATACTCCATAGCTTGTTTAAGTTCCTCTAAACATTCTCTGTCTTTCTTATTTAATTTTTCGATGTCTTGCGATATACCTAAAGGTCTTGCTATGGAACAACTAAGACTAGACTCATCATCAATAGAGCTGCCCTTTATATGTGCGCTCGAAGGACTAACATCTTTTTCAATACTCGTCCATGATGTGGACTCGGAGCTTCTGGATCTTTCTGCACTTAGTTTCAATAACTCACTTCGCCTAGATTTCGCTGTCAGCAAAGTACGTTGATCTGTTTTAACTTCCGTTGGCGATACCTCATTAGCACTACCTGAACTGCCATTTTGTTCGCCTTCCGATTTAGTCGTCGATTTTGAAGTGCTGGAATCTATAAAAGGTATGTTTTCGATTGTAGGGCTATTTTCTTGAGGTGGTGTAACAATAATTTTATTTTTATTTTTCCATTTAAGCGTCATATCTTTTGTTTGGGTAGGATCACGGTAAATTTTTGTATCCCGGTCCATTTCACCTTCAGATACTAATTGTGACAACGATTCGTGTTTAAGGAATTCAGCCATGCTTGTTGATGACTCATCGAATGTACTTTGGGGGTCCAAAGGTCTTTTGCTCCTATTGGTTTTTTGACTATTGTCTGAAGGTAACTCGGTGTCGTACGTATGCTCATCGTAATCCACAGTCACCCACGATCCCGTGTCATCACTCTTTCCACGTAATATTTTTCGTTTTTCTCTTTTAGAACCTTGATCTTGGTCCGAAGAGCTGTCGGCGTCGATGTAAGGCAAAGCTATTCCGAGCATGTGGCTGTCATCACTTACTTTTAACTCGCTAACTTCAGTAATTGACTCTTCTTCACTGGTAAGCCTGGTAACTCCAGGCTTAGTTGGTGTAAGACTACGCAAGTCCTGACTACTTTTGCTTTCTTGTAATTCATTCTGCCTTTGTTTATTGTAAATATCAATTTTTCTTCTTTCCATGATAACAGTCTGTGTGTCATTTTCTATGACGGTATGTTGTGAGCTTGACATCCATTCTATTGATGAATCATCTTCAGTTTTTTCTCTATAGCTGCCGGAAGGAGAAACAGATTCTTTAGCTTCATCTTTTGGAATTATGTTTTCAGGCTCTTCTTCAAGGTTAGGATGAATATCAACTTTGACGATTTCTTGTTTAAAGTGCTTATCATTTCTGTCTTTAGTTAAATCACTTGGCATTACGTAGTTTCGATCAAGGCTCTTCGATTTAGCCTTTGCATCTAAATGCACTTCTGCTTTACGATCTAAGCTTTTCGATTTAGCGTTAGAATGTATCTTTTGATAAACTACTTTCCCTTCAATTAACTGTTTAATCTCTTGTTTTTTGGATAAAGTTTTAGGAGACTTTTGTAAGGATGCTAATTCATCGAATTTATCTTCTAAAGACTGGCTAGATTTATCATCCATGCTCTTATTTATTTTAGAAGCAGATTTTGTTGACTTTTGATCTTCAAAACTACGACTTATTTTAGTACTTGATTTATTATCTAACTTTTTAGGTGATTTGGCTATAAAGACATGATCTTCAGCCTTACTATTTATTTTAGTTTCTATTATTATTTTGTCTCCTTCTGTTTTAACAACAATTTTATCCTCTGGCGGTGGAAAAGGTGGCATAGTATCTTTAACGGGACTAATCAAAGTTTTAGTTTGTTTTAATGCAGCCTCAAAAAGCATCTGTTGCTTTTCTTTTCGTTTAGCTCTTTCTTCTTCACCATCATCTTGTGATTTTGTTCGTTCCTTGCTGTTACCCCGTTTGACTTCCATCTTTTCAATAGATTTTGATCTTTCTTTTCCCATTTTCTTAATAGGATGCTCTAACTCTTGACTTTTAGCACGAGCTAATTCAAGCGGAGGAACAGTAAGAAAATCTGATCGATCTTTTAATGAAGAAGGTAGTGACTTTTGAGTTTGTAAAGCTTTAACTTTTGTAGCATTGGTATCTAGCGAACCCGCTTTATTAAGTTTACCCGTAAGTTTTAGTTTTTCATCCGGTTTAGGTTTTAATGTGAGTTTCTTTTTGTCTTTACGTTTGATTCTTTCCATATCGGGTACGATTTGATCTTCACTTAAGTCGGATAACTTTCTTATGCTTCCTCTGGGAGAGTTCAAGGAAGAGGTTGGAGACCGAGATGGTGATTTAGAAAGTGGTGATCGGCTAAGAGGCGAGCGACAAGGTGATTTTTGTGTTTTTAATTTAGTCAAATCGTATCTACGCTTAAATGAACGTGGTCTCCGCTGCTCAACAAGATCTTCTAGCAGCTGCAATTCTTCATTGTCTATAACTACTGATTTCATTTCTTCTGGTGCTAACTGCTCTTCTTCCACTTCTTCAATTTTATCGATTTCCTTTTTAACCATCACTAGCTTAGGTTTTTCCTCGATCAAAGGTTTTTCTTCAAGTATTTCCCCTTCTTCGTTTACGTCTTCTACTGTATCATCTTTTGATGAAAATGCGTTCATAGGCGGTAAACGATGCAATTGAATGACAGGCGTATCTAGACTTTTAGCCCTGCGACTGGAAGTTGGTGAATACTGTGTTGCTTTTTGCCGTTGCAATGCAAATACTGAACCCTCAGACAAATTAAGTCTAGCATGTGCAAATAAAATAGGGGTTCCTCCAGGTTTACGCAACATTGGTGAAATAAGTTCATCACGAAGGCTTTTCTTTACATCCAATTTGGGCTTATCATCTTTTATTGTCTCGCTCTTTTCTTCGGATGTACCCCGTAGACCCGTTACTTTTTGAATTTCCATGTCAACCAAATGTTCTTCATCCGATTTTAGAAATTCGACACTTTCTAAAATCGGAGAAGGTATATTTTCATTGTATTCCCAAGTGGAGCTTTCTTTGCTGAGTTGTTTTACTTCTGGTATTTTACTGGCCATATCGTCTTCAGAACTAGGAATTGAGATGGAACGTTCTGATATACGTCTTAACTCAGTTGCATTGCCTGTACTTATATTCTCTAGAACTGCTGGATTATATTTGGCTTCGAGTTCTAATAGTTTTCGACACTGGGGTGGAGAGCCCTCTATCTCCGTGGAACTCATAGTTTGTCCTCTATGCCAGGCACCGGAAGTAATTTTGTCATATTCATGTTGCAGAATCGGTTCCAATTCTTTACGTGACTGTGGAGGAGAGAACTCTAATTTCGGACCACATTCAGTAGTGCCGAAAACGTCATCAGAATCAACGCTTTCATCGTCTGATGAAAATGATGTAATTCTGACTTTATTGTTGTTTTTGGTTTTTATTTTTCCGCCAATGCCTTTCTTTGCTGCGCCTCTGCCAGTTTTGGATCCACGTTTTGGAGCCATTTTTTCAGATTTGGATTTAATGTCAGCTCGCAACTTTTCCGCAGCTGTCATAGGTTTAGGATCTGGACAAATTGGGGGCTGTGTAACACTGCGACCATTAATAGCAAACTTGATGTCGTGGGAATATTGATCTTGTCTAATGCTATCAGTTTTGGAACTTGTAGCTGAATCACTTTCAATCTGGCTCAACTTTGAGTTCAAAGTCTCAAGTAAGGCAGGATCAAGGTTTTTAGTAATATCCCTTTTTGGACTTGGCAAATGTTGTAATTGACAACTTTTGTCAACTTCTAAGGTCACTGGGTCAACTTTAGACAAATCAATATTCTGTGTGAATAAGAAATCACGATTTTCAACTTCTAAGAACTTTGATACGTGATCAACTTGAATACTGCTTCTAGGCGACTTGGGCGATTTCGGCGACTTGGGCGACTTAGGAGATTTCGGAGATTTTGGCGATTTCGGCGATTTGGGAGATTTAGGTGACTTTGGTGATCTTGGTGATTTAGGATGATCATGATACTTGCATCTTGGATAGGCGTTGACTATATGACGGCCATTCTGTGCAGGTAGCATTATGATATCTGGCGGCGGTCTTTTGTCCTCCATTGGTGAAGGAGCCGTTCCATTCATCACATGGCGTTTATGTAAAACGTATGGTATATCATAGCCATCGTCTGAAGATTTTTTATCTTTAAACCCTGCCTTAAAGTCATCAAACTCTTTAAAGTAGTTCTTCGGTAAATCAAATGGTGGCCGCACATGTTCAGGCATTCTAGAAGGTAGCTCGAAATGTGATCTTTTGGAAGCGATCGGTGGAGCACTTGGTATTTGTCGGAAGATGTAGTCTTCGTCACTAGATTCTGCCGGAGTAAGATCAATTGACTTTTGATGCATTAAAACATGCCTTCTAGAATTAACGCTATTAAATCGAGGACGATTAGCAAGGCTGTTAGGATCGCTTTTAGTTCTTTCAACGGTTGGATGCGTGTACGGTACTGAATTATCAGCTAGTCTGCTACTTGAGCTAGTTTCCAGAATAAGTTTTGGATTATACTCATCAAAGTGTGTTTTAGCCATTAACTCTTCCTTAAGACTCTCCTTTCTTACAAGATGTGTGTAAACTTTACCACGCATGTTTTTATCGTATTCAGACTGTAAGTACATTGTTGGGTCCGATTTCATGGCGGCTGCTTTCTTATTCTTAGTGTATTCAATACTGTCCATTGCAGGTAAAATTCTGACATTTACCTCGGATTCATTGGATGATTCTTTGACAAGATGAGAAGGCGGCGGCAGCGCGGCACTCTCCCTACTTGTCGATCTCGTCAACGACTCAATTTTCTCCTTATCAAAACTAAATACAGTTTCAGAGGAGCGTCTTCGTTGAAAATTGAGAATCTTGGTGACTCTAGAAGTTTCAATTTCTGTATCGAGACCCGCTATTTTTTCTGGCCAGATGTGAGTTGTCGGTTGTGCTATATCTTCCTCCTCGGTAGACATTTCGTCTACTTTTTTGGGAGGGCTCAAATCTGAATAATGATCATAAGGTTCCAACTCTACATGCTGAAGACTCGCAGCGTGCATCGGGCTATGCTCCCGGTGCCTATTGTTGCTTGGAAATGTAGAATACGGAGTAGACATGTTATAGAAGTTCGGTGACATAGCAAGTTTAGCTATCAAATCTTCGTGAGATTTATCAAACAGAGTTTTGCCGTCCCTATACTCTGGTTTTTCCATGCCGATAAAAGTGGACTGCGTATCATAAAACCCTTTACCGGATTCGGGGCTAGACGACGGTGATATGATTTCAAACGGATCTACATACTGCTGAATAGCCGTGCCACTGCGGCGCCTAACACTGATATCATCGGCCTCGTAAATATTGCGACGACAATCGTAATAATCGGACTTGGAGTCCTGACTGGACGTGCGGCTGCCGGAGCGGTCCGAACTTTTGCTCTTGAGCGTCTCGCGCGACTTCTTGCTGTCGGTGTGGTACACGGAGTCGCGCGACTTCTTGCTGGACTCGGCGCTGGACTTGGACAGCTTCTCGTAGATGTCGGAGGCGGAGTCGTGGCTGGAGGCGCGGCGGCGGATCTCGCGGTAGAACTCGCCGTCGGAGCGCACGCTGAGCGGCTCGCGCGGCAGCAGGCGCGGGTCCCCCAGCAGCGACGGCAGCGGGTCCGCCGAGCGCGCCAGCGGCGGCGACAGCGAGCGCTCGTCGTCCGACGGCAGCTCGTTGCCCGAGTCCAGCGACGCCGAGCGCGCGCGGCCCCAGCGCTCGCCCAGCTCGTAGCTGTCGTGCGACACGTCGTCGTGCGAGGCGGCGCGCGTCCACGCGGCGCCGTAGCGCGTCACGGGCGAGTCGCGCGCCGCGGACTGCTCCAGCAGCGACAGGCGGCGCGGCGGGGAGGTGGCCGCCCGCAGCGAGCGCGCCGACGCCGAGCGCACGAGCGGCGGCGGGGACCCGCGGTGCAGCGACGAGCGCGCCGAGCCGCCCGCCGAGTACAGGTTGAGCTGGCTCAGCTCGAACTCCAGCCGCTCGCGCGACGAGTTGAAGCTGCACGCGCGCGCCGCCAGCTGCAGCGGCGGGTAGCCGGGGGGGGGAGGGGGACTCACCTGCGGGGGGGGCCGGGGGGGGGACGCAAGCACCCATGTCATATTCTCCGGAGAATCCTGCAAGGAACAGAACACAGTTGCAATTATCAATTGATGAAAAGGGGATCCTAGGTCTATGCCCGAGATTGAACTATAAAGTAAAAGGTCTCACATTATCTCAAATTTTTTTTAAAATCATTGCAAGCAAGTAACTTCATATAAAGAGTTTAAATGTAATGTATTACATGGTAAGAATATAACAATTAAAATGGAAAATTTTAAACAATAGAAGACTGCTTCCAATATTTTATAATTACATGCTTTTCATATTTGTAAATGATCTTACCAAAGGTGTCATCGTCCGATGAGGCAGAGGCGAATCCTCCATACGATGATGGTTGACCTCTGCATGGGTCACTAACTCGGACGCCTACAACACACAATGCACACACTCAACATACATACCTATTTTATACTGGGGTCAAATTAGATTGTTAAGACAAACATTGTGCTAAATGACGGGAGAATGTGCCAATTAACATCACATGTTAACAATACCATCACCAAAGGAAAACCTTGTAAATTGTATGTACAAATGCCATTTGATTTGTGGAGAAAATGTAGGTGGGTCGGTTTTGATATGAAAAATAAGACAATTTAGAAAAAGAGAAGATGTGAGTGAAATAAACAAGAAATTGGAAAAAACATGCTTAAAATAATGGTTTTCAATTTTGTTCAGTGAAGATGCCTTTTTTTAATAAAGGTAGAAAAGAAAAGTGGAGACGGTTAGAAATGATTTTGTAAAACAATAAATTAGGAACGAAAATATCAAGCCAATTGGTCAGAACCCTTACGCTTTCGGTGCTGTACAGTCTTTTCAGCTGAAAATAAAATAAAATGTTTTCTTGCGTAATTTTCAATAATTTGAAGTATTTTTGAGATTTTTATTTTTTTTGTGAAAAGGTAGTCGGCCTACGTTAATATAAAAAAAAAAACAAAAATCTCAATTTAAAGACATAATAAGTAAGCTGTGACCTGACTAGGGTGAATTAACAATATAATTTTACAAGGGACCGATTTTTCAGTAGATAGGATACCTAAAATACATTTCTGTCAAAATAATTAAAAAATGTAATCTTAAAAGTATATTTAACCTATTTTCATTTTTCAGATTCGAAAAACATGTTTAATATAACAATCGTACCGTGTTGGCGGTAGCGGCAAGCGCCGCGGCGGGCGTGCTCGGGCGAGTGTTGGGACGAGTGTTGGGGCGAGTGCTCGCGCGAGTGCCCGGGCGAGCGCGCGCGGCCATCTCGCGCGCCTCCTCCACGCTGTAGCCCTTCATCACCAGCGACGCCTCCAGGTAGTGAGGCTGCTGGTCCCACTCCAGGGAAATCGCTGGATGCCACATGAATGATAGAGGTGGTAATCGGGAGTTTGAGGGTATATTGTAATAGCACGATTTTAACGTGACAATCAAAAAGATTTCCAAGTGCTTGATAAGGCTTTTATTGTTTGATACTATAACAGTTTATGAAGAAAAATCGAAAATTTAATTCGATATTTTGATATTTTTTACGAAAGTCGTTTTGTCTGAAACTACTAACTGGCGCACGTAGGAAGAGGCCTAAGTCCATCAGTGGACTAGTGAAGGACTGATGTGATGGTTGACGAAGTTAATAGTTGTAAGTTATAGTTTACTTTACTTCTGAAGCCCGTCTCATTTGTGTGTCAGTCAGATAATTATGTCACAAACTTGTCTTGTCAGTTACAGTTTATTTTACCTAGCCCGTCTAACGTTTGTGTATTAGGCATTCGCGAACAAGCCCGATATTTACCCCTATATATCATTGATCAAGCCCGACCTTCATAAACCCCTGAATGATACAACGTATCTTGTCCCGATATTGACCCCTATATATCAGGCATTGATCAAGCCCGGCTTTCATAAACCCCTGTACGATACAACGTATCTTCCCCCATACATACCGTCGGAGCCCGGCGGCAGCGGCAGCAGCGGGTGCGCGGACACGCTGGGCTGCAGCGCGGACCGCCGCTCGCTGCCGGCCGAGCGCGCGCGGAACGAGCCCGACCTACGGCAGAGGATGCCACTCACTGAGCCGAGAGCTTGCCAAACACTGAGCCGGCGACCGAGCCAGCTGGCTAGCGGGGTGCATGCGGACCTACGCCCTAAACCACTCCCACGATAGAGAATATTTACGTTACGTATGGCTGTCCAACGTTTGCCTCATAACAAGCTGATTAAGATAACTAAGATAGACAGTCACATAAACGTATAAGACATTACACCTGTATGACAGCTGCCGCTTTAGGTAAAAGTTCTTCAAAGCTAAGGCCCTATAAGTCTTTTTATCCTAAAAAGAGACTATTAAGCTACTAATCGTATTAACGTATTTTATTAACTAATGTGCAGACTTACGAAACGCGAAGATTTAGTTATCCATAATAAACGTGGACACATTGCAGATGAAAGTATTTTTTAAAGCTAAGATTATCATTCATTACTTGAAAACTGATTAATGCTGCCTGTAATGTTTATAAAATGTAGCAACTGCTTTCAAATAGAAATGCAATACGTGTACTAAAACTTTAGTTCGAATAAACTTTATATCTCACAATATTGAACTACTTCAATAGTTTGTTCAGGCTGTAGGTTACAATTTATAGCTTTAACATTACTAGCTTTTATGACTTAATACTGAAACTTAGCTTGAAATGAATTTACTGTGATAATCATGTCAGTTTACATTTAAATTTGCTATTTTTAGAGTCTTTAGAATCTGCCTTTTGATTTAAAAGTTACGACGTGAATAAACTGATTTTTTGATGAACAATTATAATTAATTATTGATTAAATCAGGGGATTATAATTAATATTGGGAAAAAAAGACTCCCGTTAAAACTGTGTGAATTTAGAGTAAAAGTTATTTTTTGATAGCAAAACAATATAGGGCTTAGGTCCGTATGCATCGCAACCACACCTTCGTATAGCAATTCATCAGCTTTTGGTTTCACCAAGTGGGCCCTACCTTACCGACGGACTGCGCTCCGCCACAATATATACACAAAAAGACAAACAAATCTCTCAGGAATTAGGGCGGTTTGTGCAATAAATAAACTGTGCTCTCTCACAATCATTCAATGGGAAGGGTACCATCGGAAACTTCAAAAAACGATCGCCATCGCATTCCAGGTGTAAAAAACTTACTATACAAACACTACGACACTGAAATATGAAGCGTCACGATAAAGGAACGAGCGTGGCGCTGTACTTGGGAGACTAATTTTGACATTGATTTATTATACCGGAGCGCAGACCAGTGTATTGAAATAGGCTCGGAAATAGTGAAGAGTAACATCCTCTGACCGTGGTCTAACGGGCACGTTTTAATATGTTTCGGAAGAAGCGAGTCTCAACGAATACAGCGCATGCTCGATATAAGTTTTAGGTTAGTATTGTACCTCTTTCGCGGTCAACTAACTATTCAATCTTCAGAGTTACGATCTAGTTGACTAACTCATGCATTAATAGGTGTTGACTAACTCATGTTTAATCCACTATTGTTAAGTCTAAAGCTAGTATATCACGTGTTACGACTAACTTTTCGAAAGAGTTGAACTGTCAACATTTTGACATATTTTGACAGCGAAAGAGACAAA
Organism: Emmelina monodactyla; assembly: GCA_916618145.1. Classification (NCBI taxonomy): domain Eukaryota; kingdom Metazoa; phylum Arthropoda; class Insecta; order Lepidoptera; family Pterophoridae; genus Emmelina; species Emmelina monodactyla. The sequence goes on along the minus strand of OU745304.1, from coordinate 2,312,566 downwards.
AACTAACGGAGAATAATCAACAGAAGCCGGACACCAACGGAGATCCATTTTCGGGTGTAATCATGCAATTTATTTATCTACTCGCCGCGGTATTAACGCCCACAAGACAAAACCAAAAGCTAGTGTCACCCCACCCGAATAATAAATACAGCCTATGTTGTATTTAACAACCAATCAGTAATTGATACACAATTAGAAATTCGGCAACACAAAATTAAAGCAACATTTATTATTATATAAGAACTCTGTTATTTACAAAAAAAGAAATCTCTCACTTAAAAATTTTTACGCTTTTGGCTTACAGTTTTATTTAAGGTACATGCGAACTAAATATATATTTTTTATATAGGGTAGTTTTTGACAGTACTAAAGAAATCAAAAATCTACGCTAAGCTTGACGTAGTCTAACCCATAATGTACCAATGGAGAACACATATAGGTCCATAACAGCTGACAAGAATTACCTTAAATGGCTTACTCTATGACAATCAATGCTAATAAATTTACTTGACACAGACTTGGTGTTAGATTTTTCCTAACCAGAAATGTCATGATGTTAATTTAGTAATGTGCTCTTCACAGGTAATTTAAATCAGAAAAAAAAACAAAAATATCAATCTAGTTTGACATAAATCAAGCATAAATAATAAACATAAGCGTCTAAGTTTTGTATTTCTCAGAACTGTTATATAAATCTAAGTGATACATACCTTTGGAATGTTTGTCGTTTCACGTAGTTTTCTCTCACGAATTCTACTATTTGTTTTTGCGTTTTACCGCTATACCTGCAAAGGAAATTATTATTTAGCCTTACGGATTCAATTTAGTTCTTAGTTTAGACCCTAGTTGTTTGTTTTTATTATGTTGGCAGATTTTAAATTATATTAAGCTAACAATAAATTGGAAAAGAGTCAGTCTATCTAAGATTCTGTGGAACTTCAAATGTTAATTAGTTTCTAAAGTATGGTCAAATCAAATAAAAAAATTAACAACCAAAATAATAAACCACCATATTTCTACATAGGACATGTCGATTTCAAGCCACTACTGGCCTCAAAAGACGGGACGAAAGCCACTTGGTCCGTTAAACAAAGGCCTCATAAATGACTTGATTTTTATATTATTACTAGTGGCCGCACGCGACTCCTTTCGCGTAGAAGTCGGTTTCCCGTGGGAATGAGATGTTTTCCTGCGCTCAAAAGTACCCTATATGTTATTCTGATGTATAACCTATATTACTGCAGAGTTTCATCCAAATCCATCCAGCAGTTTTTACGTGAAAGAGTAACAAACATCCATACATACATCCATACTCACAACTTTCACATTTATAATATTAGTAGGATTACCTAAACGAGGACCCTCGCGACATGACCTTGGGTTTGTGCCGGTAAGGCTTGGGCGCGCTCGAGCAGCGGAAGAACCCGTGGTTTTCCACACACTTCTTCCAGAAGTTCTTGCATTCGTTGCGGCCGTCGAAGAAGAACTCCACCACCTCGCGGAAGAAACCCTAAAGGTGCAAACAATTAGAGTCAATTTAATGTTAATTGACTTCTTGATGTTACTCAAAAATAATAAAAATAACATTTATAACAATATCTCTTTGACGTCTGCTAGTAGTTTAGAACGCATATTTTTACACTTACAAAAGTCAAAACCTTTTCGTTGAACTAAGAACATGAAATTCAACGAAATTCAAGTTTTCTTAACATCAACGGAAAATTACCCTGGATACCTTTACGAACACTGTTTCTTACTTTCCTCTAACTCCTACTAAAAGTTGTTAAGGAAGAGCTAAAGGCAAACATACAAACCGACACGACTATCGATTTTATTCTTCAAAATTAATAATGATAACAAAAATCAAACTCATACATTTTGAATTTATAGATACTGGAAAAAGGAACGCGGGTCTCCGAGCATTGCGCGACTGGGAATTGAACCCAGGACCTTCAGATTGCCGGTCTAATGCTCTTACCACTGAGCTACCGCGCGCTATTCAAAATTAATAAATTAGCATTTTAAATGCAAAACTAAAAGTAAAATCTCAAACTCATACAATTATCTCCTTCATCAACTCACATGTCCCTCCGGATGCAGCTTGATGAGGAACCGCCTCCGCTTGAAGGAGATCTTGCGGATCTTGGCCCAGGAGAAGGTGTTGATCTTGGTGTGGTGCTGGAACACCACCACGCCCAGGTGGCACACGGCCAGGTTGAGCGGCACCTCGTCGTTGTCTTTGGCCGGGTGCATTTTTATACCTGGGGGGGGTGTAGTGTTATTGAATATTTTTATTTGTATGTTTTCACGTTATTATACAGGATGTTTGATGGGTGAGTAGCCAAATGAAAATGGCGGATAGGTGATATTACTTCCACTTATTAAATCGCATTTTGGTTCAAGTTTTAGAATAAATTTGATTTTTAAGATTAAAAGTCCTATTTTTTTTTTTGCTGTCGGAACGAAGCGATTTTTTTTTATTTAAAGCCTAATACTGTTTTATTCGCTGCTACTCACCCTCCAAACACCCTGTATAAGAAGTGATGTTCCCAACTCACTCCGTTTTGGTCTTACAGAATTTTGGCTAACTTACAACTATTTCACGAATTTACACAATTTAGACAAATTTCTTTTCATGGTATTAATGGGGTTAGCGGATAAACAAAAATAGACTAGTTTTTTGGTTTTTAATACTGTCTTTTTCTGTATACTGGCAATATTTTTTGTTATTCTTACCATATAATTCACATCTTCTCGCTGTTTCTAATAGATTTAGGTCTGCTTCCGCTGGACTTTGTCCTCTGCAACAAATTATCTTACTTTATTAATTAAACCAACAGAATTTTTAAGCTCAGGAACAGGGATCACTCCTTTTTAACAATCAAAATTGTTTTCAATACCCTTTTTAATAAGAGAAATCTCAGTTTCTCACATATTACAGCCTGGACCCTGTAATAGCGTAAAAATGTTATCATATACCATATACACACATTGGCGCTCGATTTAGGAAATATGTCCACTAAAGGCCATATAACTTTAATACAGCTTACAAGTTTACAAATAAATAATAAATCTCCAGACTAACACACCAACTGTGTGGCCCTAAACTAAGCAGAGATTGTACTATAAGTACCACACAATGGACTAGGGGAGAACCTAGTTACACCCGGACACGAGCCAATTTCGAAAAACAATTTTAACGAAATTGGCCTGACCCGGGGATTGAACCCGGAACCATCCGCTTAGCAGTCCGGTATATATGTTACAGCCAAAGTAATAAATCTGGATATTATATATACTGTCTAGCCATTATATAATGTCTACACAATTTAGATAAAGTGATAATTGACACAAAATTAATCACATTAACTGGCTATTTTATATAATATCTTCGAAGACTTGGATAATGTAATAAAACAAGTAGATATTCGTTTGAGTTTCGGCTAAAACCCGAAGCGCGGCTGCACCTAGTTTTAGCCGGTTAGAAACATCAATAGGTTAGGTTAGTTAAGTTACTTCTTTGATACCGCCCAGAAAAAGGAGTCCTAACCTAACCTATTGATGTTCTAACCGGCTAAAACTAGGTGTAGCCGCACTTCGGGTATTAGCCGTAAAACCAGTCGGCTAGGCCATATTATTACTTTGGCTAACTTTGACACGCTATTATGAATAATGTCCAGATAAAGTGATTAATTTATTACATTTTCTAGTCAATTTGGCTATTATAAATAATAACCAGTCATTATGTATAATATCCATTTCATCACTATGACTGTAACATATATACCGCTGCACCACTGAGGTCGTCAACTCATTTTCCCACCAATGAAGCTAGTTCCTTACATATGTTTCTTGTGGTTCTCCATGATCTTGCGCTCCGACTCGGAGTCCTGTCCCGGGAAGAACTTGTACCCGCTGAGGTACGTGTGGTCGGGGTAGTCCTCCGGGACGTAGTCGCCGCACTCCGCTGGTAGGTTGTATAGTGATATGGATTACTTTGGAAGGCTAATATAGTAGAATATGAAATGAAATGAAATTACTTTATTGTACGTAGGATTAAAATCTAATCTGTTATACATTGTCAAAAGCATTAAATCAAATATAAAAAAAAGATGTCACGGGACACCCCTACATTCATCAGCAATAGACCGAGAGAAAAAGCTGGCGGAAAAAACTCTCGGCACTCTTTTCGAAATATAATACTTATGGCAGTATTTAGACACTTTTAAATAATATTTTTTTAATTTATTTTGATATACTAGGTAGAATGGTTTAACAGTGATAATGAGTAGAAAAAGTCATTTGTCAAGTCATGTGTCATAGGTCAAGTTAAGAAAGTTGAGAAATTTGACAGGGGCGAAATATATTTTAACAAATTAAGTTTTAAAATGGTTATTTATAAGGAATCAATAAGGAGGATAGTAAATTTTATACTTTTTCGGATTTTGTTAATTTTACGACTGCCTTTTCAGTCAGATCAGCAGATGTTACTCTTTTTATTATGTAACGTAGAAACAAGGGCCGTAAGCCTCTAACGATAAAAAAATACCTAACCAACCTTTAATCTAAACCAACGATACAAACACACTTAACTCTTAAAAGTTTTCCTTTCAAAACTACCCTCATTACTTTACGTTATTTAAACCACCGCCAACTTTTACCACAACAAACTCTATCACACTCAATAACTTAGCCGATGCAATCTCATCCGACAATTTTAAATATTCATATCTCATAACCTGACCTATATGGCTTATGAAATAAGGTCGTGATTCGCCTGAAACATTTGATCGGCAAATCACAGAGCCCTGGGGATTGCCTACGTTCTAACCTGAATACCTGACGTTAATACTAACCTTTATAACGGTCAGTAGAGACATGGTTAATAAGGTCAAATGGTTTCAGAAATTACAACAGTAAAAATAAAAAAGGTGCATGTACTATGTAGTTGATGAAAATATGAAATCGTTTTAAGATTAAATAAAAAAAATATTACGTAAAACTATGATAAAACTTGAAACGTGTTTTCTAAATTGTTTGATTTATAGAAAATAGCACGTATTAAAAAACAGCATTTAGAGCTGTTGATCAGCAGTCATATTAATAATTTCCAGTGTCGAATTGTTTAAAGTTAGCAAAGATCCATAGATAAATGATAATAAATTATAATTCTAAATACATCTTTAGTAATTTCTTTTGACAAAAACAGGATTATTTACCAAAATATAACAAAAATATCGTCTTTTAAAAAGACGAACCTTCAAAATAAGAACAGTGTTTTGTATCAAAATCGTTTGGGTCGCAGACAGCTATTTCAAGCCTTAAAATAAGTGACCCAAGCCAATTTTAGTCTGCGATGTCAAGGTTTCCACTTTCACAATGAATCCTTTGAAGGATGCCATTAAGGCTTGGGGCGTCTAAACTAAGAACTGAACCTGAACCATTAACAAAGGACAACAAAATAAGAAAACGGGCAAAATTTGTGCTAATATAAGTTCGTTGGAATTACCTACTAATCGATTTATCTTTATTTTAAAATGCAGATTAGCTGGCTACGTTAAAGCGTTGTCTACATAATCACATTTCTGTAGCCACGGACGCTTTATAATTGCTATCAATTATCGCCGCCATCGTTTTAAGCACGACAACTCTATTTTTGGCCGCGTCTGAAAACTGACACCTCCTGAACAGAACGTTCTTGCTTCAAATCGATTTACCGTTCAAATATCTCAAAGGGTCCTAATTAAATAACTTAGCCGATGCAATCTCATCCGACAATTTTAAATAGTCATATCTCATAACCTGACCTATATGGCTTATGGAATAAGGGCTTGTACACAAAACTGCGATGCGACGCGATGCGAATTCGCAACTCAGAAAATTACGATTTGGCAAGGCGTCTCCCAGTGTGACCATTCCTTCGACGACCGTTAACCGTACTAAACGTATTTTGAATTGAAAGCTAGGTCGTGACATGGATCGTAAAAAGAAGTGTGCACTTTTATTATTGCTTAGGAGATATAGAAAAAAGAAACAAAGAAGATTTTGGGTTCATCCATTTATTACTATTATGAATCCTGATGGAAACTTTTTTCTTCTAAAATATAAAGCTTTGAAAACCGACGAAAAAAAATTTTTGGAGTATTTTAGAATGAGCATATCTTCATTCGAAGAGCTTTTAAGTTTATTATCACCATATCTTCATAAACAATCGTACAAGGGGAGAATTCCTGTTATGCCTCTGGAAATGATTGGCCTTACCAAGTTTAGTTTTTTCATTGTTTTCTTTTTCCTCGAAATTTGGAAATAAACTTTTACACACGTCCTTCCAAGCATCTTGTTTGATGAATTTGTTTTTATAATCTTCATTACTAGTGTCCCAAACAACAGGGCGCTCCTCAATCAGTGATATTAAAAAATCAACGTCGTATTCTGTCATTTTTAAAGTACCTACACGTCTTGCCCACGCGCTGTCCCAGAGCGAACTAAAATGGTGTCAACAAGTGTGACGCAACATCGCAGGAATGCGCGATGCGAATCAATTCGTAAGTTCTTGCGATGCGTAGAGGGAGCTCGCAGATTTTTGCGATGCGACGTCGCATCGCAGTTTTGTGTACAAGCCCTAAGGTCGTGATTCGCCTGAAACATTTGATCGGCAAATCACAGCATCCTGGAGATTTAAAAAAACATATGATGTCCCTAAAAAACACGACGCTGAACTTACCCTGCACAACATAGCTGGCCATCAGCGCAGCCGTGTTCTCATTGCAGTGTATGCACCCCTGGGCCAGGTCTCGCTTCACTTGCAGACAGAACAGGTACCGCGTGAACTCCTCCTCCAGCCGGGCGGGGTCGGGGGTGTAGAACTTCACGCAGAAGCGGAGGGTAGGCTCCAGCATGGACAGGCCTAGCTGCCGGCACATGGGCTTCTCGACGTCTAGCCAGTACTGGCGATAGAAGTTTCAAGTAAAATTTTGAAAATATATGGTTTTCAAGCCATTGTTGTTCAAAATAAGCGCTTATAGCAAACTTCAAATCAATCGATAGCCGAAATGTGGTTCAAATTTAACTTGCAAGATTCCACCAGGATATATAGGTATTGGAAGTTAAATAAAAGCTTTTAAAATAGTTACAGATTATCCCCCTTCTTACTAACGCATTAAAATCTACATTCGCCTAGTCTTTGACTTGACGGTCTTTTTTTTGTTTCATGACAGAAACAAGCGCCCTGGTCAAGTGATGGTAAGTTATCACATCGGTGTTGGAGATTTGTTCCTGGCCCTAAAGAAAGTGGAACGCTCGCTTCTTGAAACTTTCCGGGTCATAGTAACGAATTGAATTTCGCAAACTTAAGCTAACTTTCATTTCATTCTCAAAATTGGCTGCACTCGACGTCAAAATTAATCCAATTAGGTTGCAGTGAGCTGACTTATACAATCTGATTTAGGTTCATCACGCAAAGTTACTCAGAACATCATATTTAGGGCCGATTTTTCAATAGTCAGTTAAGCCTTCAGATAGGACTTATTCTATGGATATCAAGATTGTGAATTTTTCAATTAGCGGATAAGCTCTAACAGAAGGTTAAACTCGATAACTGGCGGATAAACTTAGCTGCCTCTTTTTGCCTCAGTTAAGCAGTTATCTAACAGATTATTTGACGTTTCTGTCATCATGCGTATGTAAATATAGGATAATTTATTTGTGTTTTGCTTATTTTTTGTAAAACCATGGATATTTTACTTTATTTGAAGACAATAATGTATAGTTATCAAAACGGGACAAAAATATATATCACAATAGGTTTAATTTTGAATATCTGTGCAGTAAGCTATTGTTGACATCACAGATGTATACATTTCTAGATGGAGTTATACGTTTGATGTGTGCGTGTCACAAATAACACACTGCTAAAGATACGCTATATCAAAATGAGGATTTTTTGAGAATTATATTAAAATACTAAGTAGTTATTAAGACATACAGTAACATAAAGTATCTCTGAGTATATGAAATACCAAATCGATTTTTTAAAAAAGCATCAAAAATATTCTTAGCAATCAATATAATAAGATAGAAATACTTTCTCAAAGTTTACAGACACATGTTAAAGTATATTGTATTTGTAACTTTTATTTGTATTTTTTTTCGGTGGGCTCCATCTAGTTTTCGGTATATGTATGTATTATCGTTGACGGCAAGTCTTGATGTCATACCTAATTTTTTTGTCAATTGGGACACCCGCTGTCAATGCGTTGAAAGTTTACAGTCCTTTTCTAACAACTGTAAAATATATAAGAATGTCTCTTTCTTGCACAAATATCATTAGGATAGCTAGCAGAGGGTTATCTGACCATTGAAAAATTGAAACTTTATTATTCGTCTCAGTTAAAGCTATCTGGCTGTTCGATATCTGGCGTTTTAACTATCTATTGAAAAATCGGCCCTTAAGCAAATATATATACTAATATGTATAAAACCTAGGTATAACGTGGTAAGGTTTGTAAGTTAAGACGTTCTGGTAATCTCTGGTACTACTGAAACGATTTTTTAGGTAGTACATAGGCTAATTTTATTTCAGCGACTTATTTCCATTCGTGTATAACTGCGGCTAGAAAAGCTAAATTTAATAAACATTCTTTAAAAAAAAAAGTATAATTGCAAACGACTTTTGTCACCCAAAAGCTCGCATTGTATCCCTTAAACTTCTATTTCAAGAAATAAGATCGCTATAACCTTGTGATCATGCATCGCCCCCTATATTTCCAAAAACCAACCACCTTCTTTCTACTCTATTCTATTAACTCACCCTGGTCCCGTGCGCGTCGACGTACTCCAGGCCGAAGTAGTCCGCCTCCAGCAGGTGCAGCTGCCGGCACACCTGGTCGAACAGCACCTTGCCGAAGGCTTTGGACTGCAACCAACATTGCACTTTAAACATATGCTAACACGATGGTAAAGTCATGCATGTCATGCAAAGGTGCATGTCATTGATTAAAAGTGAAATTAATCGAAAAAAATCGGTTTGTCAACACTTTTTTTAGTGGTTTTGTTTACTTATCTAATAACTAGTTAAAGCCTTTTGGGAATAGTATACAGGAAAAATTGTTCCTGAATGTAACTTTCTAAAACAACACTCATCAATCATTAAGAGATCCAGAGTATTTGCGCAAAAACTTTATTGAATTACTAACAAATAAGTTTAATCTACTTCTTTTCTCTTTTTAAGTTCAACAAATGTACCCCTATACTAATAAACCCTTTATAAAGGTAGTATTTAGCACTCACTTCTTCACATTATCGAATTTAGGGCCGATTTTTCAATAGTCAGTTAAGCCTTCAGATAGGACTTATTCTATGGATAGCAAGATTGTGAATTTTTCAATTAGCGGATAAGCTCTAACAGAAGGTTAAACTCGATAACTGGCGGATAAACTTAGCTGCCTCTTTTTGCCTCAGTTAAGCAGTTATCTAACAGATTATTTGACGTTTCTGTCATCATGCGTATGTAAATATAGGATAATTTATTTGTGTTTTGCTTATTTTTTGTAAAACCATGGATATTTTACTTTATTTGAAGACAATAATGTATAGTTATCAAAACGGGACAAAAATATATATCACAAGAGGTTTAATTTTGAATATCTGTGCAGTAAGCTATTGTTGACATCACAGATGTATACATTTCTAGATGGAGTAATACGTTTGATGTGTGCGTGTCACAAATAACACACTGCTAAAGATACGCTATATCAAAATGAGGATTTTTTGAGAATTATATTAAAATACTAAGTAGTTATTAAGACATACAGTAACATAAAGTATCTCTGAGTATATGAAATAACAAATCGATTTTTTAAAAAAGCATCAAAAATATTCTTAGCAATCAATATAATAAGATAGAAATACTTTCTCAAAGTTTACAGACACATGTTAAAATATATTGTATTTGTAACTTTTTTTTTCGATGTGCTCCATCTAGTGTTCGGTATATCTATGTATTATCGTTGACGGCAAGTTTTGATGTCATACCTAAATTTTTTGTCAATTGGGACACCCGCTGTCAATGCGTTGAAAGTTTACAGTCCTTTTCTAACAACTGTAAAATATATAAGAATGTCTCTTTCTTGCACAAATATCATTAGGATAGCTAGCAGAGGGTTATCTGACCATTGAAAAATTGAAACTTTATTATTCGTCTCAGTTAAAGCTATCTGGCTGTTCGATATCTGGCGTTTTAACTATCTATTGAAAAATCGGCCCTTAATCACCTTAAGATTATTCTGTTTAGGTTTGAAGGTTTGTTGAAGTATTTTTACGAATAAACCCCCTCATTATATAATTGGGTCAAGAAAGAGACATTTTTCATTGACAATATTGGTGTATTTCCAAACATATCCAAGCAATATCGATACAAAACCATCTTATTTCACAACTAAAGACGGCGAGTACATTTTGGCAAGAAAGTATATTGATGGCAAAGCGTTTGTCAACCAGCTCGAGATATTGCCCGCAACTCGATGAAATATTCAATACTCGACGCAATTTATAGCAGTACTGCTGCAAAATATCTATTTGTAGTCTCTAGATATTTTAGAAGTACATTCAAAACATTTCAGTTGATAACGCTCGAAGTACTAGTAATAAAAGAAAACTACAAATACTTCCATTTTTTACATTTACGACTACAGTAATGTCTGTTTATTCATGAACCACTATCAATTCTAATAACTTGAGTCACAAACAATTAATGCGAATCTTGTTTTCAAGATATTCAAATCTTGTGCTAGTGGTAGTTTTTATGAGTTAAGCTAACCAACGAGCGCGAAGGTCACGTGATGGTAAGTGATACACCGCCGCCCATATACACCTACTATCGCATCGGTATTGAGGGTGCGTTGCTGGCCACCAAGAAATTTGAATTTGGGCACCGGGTATTGCCATCATTAGACGAAACGTAGTAATACTGTCCTTGCTCTACGTCGGTTTTCTGTACGACAGTGATATGGCACTGGTTGAGTCAGTCCAATAATCGCTGCAGACGGTGACCACAACTTAACTCTACCAGTATCCAAAATTTATCAAAACGTCTGCCTTACTTGTTAAAAACATACAAATGTAGTCCAAGCCTTTAATTTAACGATCCATCTATTATTCAGTTATTTATACGTACTTCTATCCCCTAGTGACGAAACGCTCGGTTAGTTCTAGCTGTCCCATGACAACACGCACCGTTAGACTAATGATTACATCTTAGACCGACCACTAATTAATAAAGCTATATTCAATTCATTCAACGATGATTAAAAGGCTGTATTTCTATGACAATTTACGTAAGGTATACTTTGTTCAATCTTGTAGCCATGAGGTCAACATTTATCACCTCTTACGAGATGATTATTACGAGTTGGAAATAAGTAGGTATTGCTTTACTATGTTGACATTAGTTATTTCAAAGAAACTTAAATGAAATAAAGCCACGGTCTATTTTTTAATGACGGTTTTTCTGAAATTATAACATCCTTTAAACATACAAACTACGCCATAGTTAAAATACTGTATTATTCAATAGGTTCTAGCACCAGAATTTCAGTAACACACAAATCTTCTACACAAAAACAAGATTTTAAAAAGTATGTAGTTAAATTAAAAAAGAAAAAAAATAAAACTCAAGAAAATATAAACAAAATTGTGCCGAAAGTATTTTTGTTACAAAACACAAATAGAGCAAATGTTGAACTCATAGCTTTTGAGTCGAAAGCCACTAAATAAACACGCTGCACAGTGAATCCTGGCAGCTTCCGTTTCCCGTATCAGTCAACTGTGAACTTAGTTCGTCGAGTACAGACAAAGGACTTCATTATGCCTACGGGCCGTTGTCTCCGTTACTATTCTATGGAACCTACTCTCTATACACACTATTGTCCTGCACTCATTAACTTGTCATTGTATGTATAACACTAACGATTTATACAAACTTATTAGTCAGAGTCATGCGCGAAAATAGCCAAGAGCAAAAGCCTTTTAAATCCCGGCTTTCATAACATAACTTTCATTTACGAGGGTTGAAACGCCTACAGTTTAACAATTAGGGCAGACCGGTTTTATTTTTATGTGCAGTTATTTGCGGACTAGCATGTAAAGCCTCTTCTGACGTCATTAGCTTCAGACGGGTAAAATGTGTGAAAAATGAACTGATAATAGGCTCAGAGACCAAGAGTAATAGGGGTTCATTTAAAATGACCTACTTAGAAAATGGTAGGCTATAAGATTGCGCAAAAGAATTTGAACATAATAAGATTAGTAGCTTCTCGAAAGCGACCAACTTTCCAGTAAGTAATTAAAAAACAGCCTTTTAAGCCCCGTTGTTTTAGATGTTAAGTATCGCCTCAAAAATAGGTACTGTTGTAGTAATTAAATCTCGCTCAGCTTAAAATGGGTATTCCCCATAGCTATGGAACTTTTATGTCGTAAACTATATCCACCGAACTCACAATTAATACCTCTAGAGAAAACCAACCACAAATGCTTGATATTAAAACAAGAGAATAGAAAAAACTTGCTTATGTACCTACAGTAAAACATTGACATAATGTTCCAGACTGTTCCAGAACACACAGGGCTCGGTGAAGCAATAAATTTGTTAACCTAAGAAGCCTCCTCGCTGTCCAAATCTGGCAGCCAGCCACATGCAACTACAGATTAGAGTACACTGACTCGATATTCCGTCGCAAAATGCCAGAGACATTCCCTAAATAGTTCACGAAACGCTACAAAAAGGCTGCGTCGCAAGAAATGGAGCGAGAGATTTTAATTACCGTGTTGCCGACGCGGTAATGGATTAAAGTCATTAAGTAAATAAGAAATACACGGTATGGCGAGGCGGCGAAGGTACCTGCTTAACTAGAATCTTAATACTTTGTGCGAGCTGCTTTCGCAAGTTACACATTCCAGTAAATTTGCAATGTAGGAGTACATACACTTATGATTGGCTTAGGTAAATGACCCTTAACCTAATATTCTTAAGAGCGGGACGTGTCCTGGCAACGTGCCCTGGTAAATTACACACAAACCCGCATATAAGAATGAGAATTTTCAACTAGTGGCACACCCGAGCTGCGCAAAGATGCAATTTTTACTTAACTCTATTATTTCTTACGATATGCTCGAAACAGAAAACAAAACCGAGTTACAGATTATACTTAGCACGTGAAGTTGATAGACACTTTATTTGTACCTATAAGTTAAAGGAACGTAATTATTAGTTGGTAAAATCACGACACGACAGTCAAGTAGGTAGGTCGCCGCCCGCATCAACAAAAGTTAAAACCTGACACAAATAGCGTTGCTTTTACAGAATAGGAACAGGGATTACAGATTTTGTTCCGGTCGTAATAAGCACTTTGCTTTAAAAAAAAGCTGCTGGCTTCATCAGGTTTAAGTTCCTATTGAACACGATAAAAAATTGGTATCTTGTTAATCCGCACTTTAGTTAAAATGACTCAGCTCGTGTCAATTCATAGGAGAATCCTTGTAAAAAACTACATAGTCATGGCTACCTTAATTTATTGCGATCATTTCATTCAATAAGCATTGTTATGTAGCATCGTAAGGTAACTGGAGCCATTTTCCTCTCCACCTACATTACATTGTTACTGTCTTGGAGGTCTTCTCGTGGTGTCATAAAAATATAGGTAACAATATAAACGTTAAGGATATACAATGGCGTGTATTTATAACATCTGTATCTATAGGTAAGAATAAACTTATACTAACAGCAAGTAATTAAGGTTAGACAGCTGAAACAAATGGAGCTGCCTGCTGCCTATCCTGTCTTTGATACCAATATTTTTGCATAGAAAGGAACCACCCAATAATTAAAGAAATATATATTTTCTTGGTATTTATTGCAGTAAAGCTGCTCAAATAAGAAAAAAATCTCAGATTAATTTCCTTTAATTCCGATTATTGCTCATACATAAATTAAATAAAACACATTTTTAAGACGGCATAAGTTCTAAGAGCAACTTTTGCGATACATACACGAATTAAAAACACTAATAAGGTACACCAATATTTTGCCAATATATGTCCCTCTATTTGGGCTCGGATATACTATTAAATAAAAAAGCCACGGCTAAAATCCCGTAGTGTCATAAATATGGCCTACAGAGGTAATTAGAAAGTGACTTTCTAAATCACCCCCATTTAAATTGCTGCCATTGGTTTTACAACCCCAAAGAACAATATTTTATTTTCTAAATTTTCTTTTATTTAATGTTTTAATATCTCCGAGACTATATAATTCTTAAGAAAAATCACAAAACCTATTTATGATTGCGAATACTGTACCGATTGACACCTATTTAATACAATGCCGTAAAAATGACGCAATTCTTTTTTAGACGGAATACCTATCACAAGTTATTTGTCAATATTTTGTACCTTATTATAAAATATTTTTCTTTAATAATTATTATTGTAAAGGTTTAATTTGGAGTAATTACTCCAAATTATACCTTTAATTGTGCTCATATTCAATAAGGAAACTGTATCTGTTACAAAAACATCTAGAAATTAAAATGGAAGTAAAAACCAATTTTGGTATAGAAATGATAAGATACTCCGAAAGTGGGTCTTCAAAGTAAATGACTTCCGCTCTTCAGACACACAGATCTGACAAGATTTTAGAACAAAATGCCTTCGGTCAACATCATAGGAATGGGGTCTTGGCACACAGTGATAACACTAACACGCACAATGATATCAAGAGTTTGTTACAGAAATGTTAATTCAGTTTTGTAAGGTTAGAAGTTCTAGTTCCATCAGAATGAATATCGCTCGAAAAACAAATGAAGTCAACGTTGTTTCGGATCATGAGATTGACAGTACAGTAGGCTGTACTGTGGCTGTACTAGTGGAAAGATTTTGAGCAAAGCTCGATAGCGTTCGCAATGCAGTTCCGCTAATTCTTGCCGCCAAACAGTTGCACTGTAAATTGGTTGGAAGGATAGAATACTCAAGAGTAATGACTGGCACCGATACCAAATATCTTATGCTTCTTCACCTTTAGGTTGCAGGTGTGTATATGTTACGGCTAATACGCAAAGTGCGGCTAAACCTAGTTTTAGCCGGTTAGAACATCAATAGGTTAGGTTAGTTAGGTTACTTTTTTGATACCGCCCAAAAAAAGGAGTCCCGCTTAGCGGGACTCCGTCGAACCATGATTGAAGCCAGTTTTTATATTTATAGGAATATATTGTTACAGTTTTCCATATAAAAAAGTCTACTAACCGGCTAAAACTAGGTGTAACCGCACTTCGGGTATTAGCCGTAACATACATATATACGCGGTAGATCTTTTATCATGATGTCAAATTTGGTAGCTTAGCGTGTTGCATTTGTGTCCAAAGCATATAAATATCATTGTTTATATTAAAGGACATTTATTTTTAATAATTGTACGAAATAGAAAATACGTATTTATAATTATCGAATATGATACACGTAATTCAATTTATTCTCTTAATTACACACCTTTTTTAGATTACCGATAATTATAATAAAACATAAAATTTGTTCCCTCATTTACTACTAAAAATTCTATCGCAGGCATACGTTTTTATGCTACTCTTAAAATCCATTGTAAGCAAAGTTATCTAACGTCCTTGGCCACAAATACGCATACCTATTGCCAAGTCGGTACCAATGGATTGCATGTCACCGTTAATAATCGAACAATACGGCACGAAACACCTCTCATAGATATAGCTACTATGTGACGCGGTCAACGGGATAACCACATTATTAATACTGTGGCTAGAAATATTACTACCAGACTCTAAGACTGAAAATATACAAATATGTATGTATTTTATGTCCGGTTTCTGTTACTTTGTCGGAAGATAAACTGTTCGATTAATCGCGTAATTGAATCTTAACACTTTTCATAATTAATGCATGGGCAATAAAAAGTAATGAAATATCTTACAGAAGATTCTACTTGTTTTGATCAAAGCGACAAAAATATACCCGGAAAAGGCAAAAAGCTGTTATTGAGAGAAACAAAGGCATAAACATCCCAGAATGTGTTAAAACCAGTACATTTGATGTACTGCTTGTTTGCTTACTCTGTGTCTAAATAAACTAACCAAGATAGGAAGCAGAACGCTATCAAAGGAGGGGCCGGCCACGGATGTTTCGTTTCGTTTCGTGATTAAATTGATATTTATGTCATGAACCATCTCGAAACTAAACGATTGTTAAGAAAACGTAGATAACAAAGCGGCAGAAAAATACATCAAAAAATACAAAACCAATTCAATTTAACAGCAGAAAACGACCAAAAAATAGATGAAAAATTGATCAGTTTTACAAACGAGAAGCGTTTTCCATTAGCCGGGCGGCGCTGACAATTGAAAATCTATTAAAAAGCAAAGCGGAGTGGAACCGATTATAGTGCCGGCAGAAAACACTGGATTTTGAAGTGGTTCTGTAGATAGGTCGTATAAAATACTTGGTATCGATAAACGAGATTCTACGATTACTACGATTATAATGATTAGTAAGTTACGTCAACAAAGTATTGTAGATATGTAATATTTTAGGAAATTATAAAACGGACACTGCTGCTCGAAAAAATAAGTTGGAATAGATCAATAACAATAACATATTTCATCTCTCACGTTTCCTTTTCCTGTGACGTTTATTAAATTTGCGACAAAGAAGCGCTGTCATTACGTGGTATCGATGTTAGCCAATAGAAGGCTTTTGATAGCCGCTTTTATTGAAATTGCCGATACAAACATTTTTCCTCCTTATTTACTCAAAAAAATATGCCGATTCATTGCTTTGCGCACACAGTAATATAAGGCAGATATAACATGTAATAAAGTAGGTCCACAAGTTTTTAAAAAATAAAAGAATTATACCATTTATTTGTCCCATAATCTTATGTGACACAAAAAAAGTTTGAGTTAATGTAACCTACATTAAGTGGGTTATGTTAATATTTAAATATAACTTCCTAGATGTAATTGATCATTTATTGAAATTAAAACCTTTTTAACGGATTATTACGCGTTTAATAATTTATAATTATTTTTCGACATTATTTTTTATACCCGTGGTCACGGGTAGACTACTAAATATTTATAAAAAGTATTAATTAATTTCAAGTGTTATTGAATACCCTCATACTTGACTCACGTCTAAACTTAAAACAGAGTTATACAACATAGCACAAACTTTGAAACAGAATTGTATAAGTAGCACTCGCAATAATGAAAACTTCTCCGAAATTCAATACGCGAGTTATCCGAGAAATAACATTCGAAGTTAAAACGTATAGACAGATTCTGTAGATCATACATTTAGTTTGTAGAGTTTGGTGCCAAGTTTCCTGAAAACCATTTGAATGAACTGTCTTTAATGAATGTCGGGTAAGTAATTAGTGGATGGTCAAGATGTACTGAAAGTTAAATGCTCTTCCGATTGATAGAATCTGAAGAGTATTTCGTCCTCAGTTTTGCTCAAGTTTAACTAGGTTTTGCGAACCTATGTGCAACTTCAAATCAGACTTCTCAGTGTAGTTATTAATTAAATTTAAATCAGTTTCATAGTTCCAGCGAGATATTAGTAACAACCACAATTACGTCACACTAACAATTAAAAACCCATATTCCGCCGTTTCGTAAAGACGCTGAAACCCAAAACATACTTAAACTATGGTACAACTCAAACCACGGGTTTTATTAACCCAACCGGCGTTTTAATTTTGAAACCATATGCTCTAAAACCCCTTACAGCTCTAACCTCTGCGACCACTCACCTGTATCTGAAACATGGATATGCTGTCGTCCAGCATCTGTACCCGGATGGCCAGCATTTTGCCGCCCTTCTTGGGCGTGGCGGGGGGCGTGCGCGAGCAGCCGCCCACGCCGTCCACTCCGGCGGGGGTTGACGCCGAGTGGTGCATGCCACCTGGGTTAAATGTATGCTGGTTAGGAAAACTTATGTAAGTAAAATAGACACTTAAATAGTAAGGAAAATAGCCGCTTAATGTGTACCAATTAGGAAAATAGGCACTTAAATGTATCTGGTCAGGAAAATAGTTCCTTAACTTTAAACTTGTGGTAAAATATGTGACAAAAGCTAGGTTTGTCATTGGCATAAAAAACTGTAAAAACTTGAAAAGAATTAGAGATCGATTTCCTTAAGTCAGCTTGACATGGGCCATTTTGTTTTGTTTTTTAGTAAATTATATAACAGGTCCCTAGTATAAAATACCATTAGTGTAACAGTAGTCAGTAACATAGTCACACCAGAAGCTTCAATACACCCTAGTCAAGTAATATGGGCATACTAGTTACATTATTAAACAAGTGTTTTAGTGTCTAGTGTCTTAATTCTACTGGCTTGAGTAGAATTGAGACACTGGACACTTAAATAAACACAAGGCAGTGAAATATTCACACTAGCAACTTGAATATTTAGTAGTTACTGTGCGGTCAAACAAATGATCTCTAAATAATATAAAGTTCTTTAAAAAATTGTGAAGAATGGTAAAACTCTATAAGACTCTTACAGCATGGTTCTTTGGGTTACATAAAAGTGTGGTTCAGCACATTAAAATTAATGGTTACATGTTATTACAACATATTAAATAGAAAAATTTGAAACCTAGATCTGCCTTTATGTAAATTATGTACAATAATAAATATATAATTTTAGTATATACATATATAATATAAAATTTTAGTATAGTTACATTTTATTCATCATAAATTAAAAATAATCCATGAAACATGATCAAAAGGTTTGTTTACCAATATGATAATTAATATAAAAGACAACAATAGACCTATTATTATTTACAATCTCCTTCTAGATAGCTACTATATTCATGTTGTATAGTTGATAGTTTCTTTGTATGATAAATATATGGTAATACATAGTTTTATATCTTAGACAAATTTTACTATTAATATATGTTTTTTAATATAAATGTCCGCTTTACACAACTTTTAAAACTTAGTAGGTAGGAACTATTAACTAGTGGAAGCTTCAATAGGTGCATGTAAAGTAATAAAAATAGTAACCTCTTACCCATCTCTTTAATTTTAAAGTTTTTAAAACACTACTTTAAGTCACTAGGTAAGTACTTACTTGACAAGTTCCATCCAATGGTGGATAAATGCCCAGTGGAGTTACAGCTACCAGGTGGAAGGTCTGAGTCCATCATGCTGATGAGAGAGCTTTCTGTCTGGATCCTAGCAGTATACAGCAAAGCTGACCCATGACTCTAACACTGGCTCTAAATGATACAGGGGAATCTTAATGCACAAAACTCAATGTTTCACTTTTTATTTTTTATTGGGTATGTGCAGCTAGCAGCCAACAACTAAATGAAGTCACTCAGTGCTCAAAGGTTTTATAACACAAATTAGTAGCTTTTTCTAATTAATATATTAAAAACTTAATAAAACGTATATTTTATGGACTGCATTTAAAATGATTAAAGTCACGAACCCCAGGCATTGCACGAGATGCAAACCGGCGCGGCGGCGCCCTACTTTACACCCTTACACATAAATAGTTAGCTACGATGCATTAACCAGAAAATAGGTCACAGGAGGAAGGTGTGCCCGGTCACCCTCGCAGCAACACTTGCGTTGCACTGCCCTTTTAACTTTAAAAAGGTCCTATCAAGCTAAATAATGCTGCGCAAACTGTCGCACACACCTTTTTAACGGTCACAGCACTCGCAAACATAAAATTGTAAGCATGTTTTGAATAAAAACATAACGAATCCTTACTTTCAACAACTGAAAGCTGATTACGGGGGGCTAAGACGTAACCCAACTGACCCCTTGCTATTAACATTCCACTTCAAATATAATCACCAATTTTATAGAGGTTTAAAATACACATCACAGAACAAAACATTAGAATTTCTAAAGTATTTTAGTTAGAATAATTCTAATAAAGATAAACACACCCAGCAGCTTGACAGTAGCCTGCCGCCATATTTATTTACTTTAAGAATGTTACCATTTCACTTCACATTTAACTTTATGTTTATTCTTTATGGCAATTAACTTATTAAATAATCAAATTTTGAAAGGGCTTTGAAGTAAACAAATTATAAGACATTTTTATTAAAAATTAAGATTTCAAATATAACTATGCACTATGATCTCAATTTATTTTATTGAAGTTAAGTAAATCGATAATTTTTAATTTAAATTTAAATATACACTACATCCATCCCTATTCCATAATTCCTGTCAAACTGTCAATGTCAGTTGGTCGGTAATTACAATGATTTACAAAACCTTTGGACTTGTTACATCTGCAGAGTATTTTACAGATTATGTACAAACTAGAGATGGGCCGAGTACTCGGTTTATACTCGGTACTCGGCGTACTCGGCGGGCTTTTTGGTACTCGGTACTCGGCCGAGTAACTCGGTAGGTACACGAATGCCGAGTACCGAGTACCAAAAAAGTAATATACTTTGTTTAAAGAAAGCAATATATTTTGGTAGATATAATTGAAACAACAGTGTTAATCAAAACGTACTGATTGAGGAAATCTTTGACATCCTCAAGTAATAGAATCAAAATTGTTCTAATGCATGAGTACTAGTGAGACAAAATTAAAGGAACATTAATAAAAATAATCAATTTTTAAAATTTAATAAATGTAAATTATGATGCCTTGTTTGGTGCCCTGTCCACCATTTGCCAACAAGTTTTCTTCTAAATATACTTGTGTTCGTTTGTACTTGTTTACGCGCGCGAAATTAGGAATTTGGTAGAACCGAGTTACTCGGCCGAGTACTCGGTTAAAAAAATTGAACCGAGTAATACTCGGTACTCGGCAAAAGTGTTACTCGGCGCATCTCTAGTACAAACCATTTAGATTTGTAGCTTTCTTGACATTATAGGGCTAGTTCTGTTACATATTGCCGCCATCTTGATTTCTTTGTCAGGTACATATAACGTTTATATTAGAACCATTCCATGACCATCGAAATTTTATGTTATTGAGCTATTCTCCTCGACCTCTCATTGTTTTTCCTAAATTCCTTCTAAAATATATTTTCTTGTTCAACAAACACAGTTTTTAATAAAATGGCTGCAGTTGCCTCCAGACGAACGATTGGCCAGCTCCTCAAACAGGGTTATGATGAAATCCCAGAAATTCTGGCCAGTGGTGGAATGGCCCTAGTTGGTCTTGCATTTGGGACTATTGGTTGCTACAACTATGTGAAGAATAATGGAGACAACAGAAGGTACAAGCTGACATACGTAATAATGAGGCCCGATGATCCCAGAGTTCAATTGATTAGGAAGGAATAATGGAAATAATAGATTTATAATAAAGTAGCATCATTATGTAATCCAATTGTTTTTCTACACAAACCTTATTTTTTAACTGAATTTGTGTAAATTTAGGTAATTACATGAAATAAAAAACTATTGTATATAAACTCGGTGTAAACCCTTAATTTTTTAATTGAACAACAATGAACAGGATTTTAAAGCAAAAACAAACAATGCAATTTTATTGCTTAAAGTAAACAGTAGACTCATTTAAAATTTACTTTTTCTTCTTCTTTTCCCGGCTTGTACTTTTTTCTTTACTAGAAGATGCCTTCTCTTTTGTATTAGTTTTTTCAGATTCCTTCGATTTCTTTTTCTGTTGACAAATAGAAAACATTATAAGGTGTAAAAAAAACTTAAAAAGAACAGTACAATAATTAGACATATTGTTACGAATAGTATAAAAAGATTACTCCTAAAAACGAAAACTAGGCATTGCTGAAGGGGTACAAAAACATTTTTTTGAACCTTTACATAAAAAAAACAAAATTGGAAAGTGTATCTAACGGTTTAACTAGATGAATACTTTGTAGTATGATCCTTCATATTATTGAAAACCTAAGCCAAACTGTAAATAAAATTAATGATAGATAAAGATGTTTGATTTTCAACTACTCTAACCTTGATAAGTGCATCATTTTCTGGATCACTGTCCACCTCAGGGTCCTGGTCTTCCTCCTCATTGTCTTCATATTCGTTATCATCTCGCTTCACTCGCTTGACTGTGCTGGGGGCATACGGAAGTGACAATGCTTTCTTGTTGTACGCCCGGGTCATAGCTGCCTTCACCTAAAGTTTGAACACAAATAAGAATATTTTTTGAATTGAGATTTAAATATTATCTTCATAGCATAAAGTTCCTTTTAATTTTCTGCCTATTTTGACCATAAAGGAGCATTATTTTGTTAAGTCTGCAACATTGATGTATTAGCTCAATGCCTCATACTAAAATAGAAGGAGAAATGTCTAATATAATGGATTTTCAGTACTGAGTTGGAAACATTGAATTTCCATATTGATATCACTACATTTAATTGATAGCAAATTATAATGTCACTCATCATTTTTTAACACATAAATAGTTTTAAATTGATACACATGAGACAGAACAAAGGCTATCTCAGCAAATTTTGGTTTCCATAATGTTGGATATCCGACTCCTGTCCCGTGACGCGCCTAGCGCGTCATGAAGAAACCTTCAGGGAGGCCCATGACGCGAGAGATGCGTCATTAGAAAATAGTTACAATTCAAATTTTTATTTGATTTAATCAATAAAATATCTTATTTTATATAAAAATTAACTCATTAGGAATACCAATATCAAGGGCCACTATTTTTTTTGGAAATTAAATTTGCCAGTGGTTGTCAACCATAAGGTGCCTACCTACAGGTAACTGTTTATCCTACTAATTATTGAAAAGTGTTATTATTAAAGCCAGGATTCGAACTTAGCAAATCTATAAAAATAATCACTATGTTTTGGTCACCAATGAATAGTTTAGATGTGAAAACGGAAGATTTTTGATTTGCGATAAAATACTTCCCACAGGTTGACAACCAATGGTGGAAATCTATAATATACCTTCCATCTCGTATAAAACATGTAGATCAACACTTTTAAATACACTAAACTAATAAATGAAACAAAACAAACAATAACAGGTTTCACTTTGTATTATTTTAGTTTAAATTGCCTAAAATAGCGTAATAACATCACCAGTGGCCCACGACGCGTTAGGTGCGTCATCATTTAGGAGGGCCCGTGACGCGACTAGCGCGTCATTGTATTTTGTATGGGGCCACGGAGGAAAGGCTCGAAAAATGATGGTGGCAAGGAGTCGGATATACTAGAAAATGTATCTGGAAAAACCAATATATTATTTACCTTAGAATCAACCATGGCCATAGGGTTCTGCTGCCCCGGCCACGCCGCCAGTTCTACCAGCGAGTCCAGGTCATCCCTCAGCAGGTGGTATGACTCCAAGGTGGATAACGCTTGTTCCACTCCATCCGAGTGATGGTGCCTCAGAGGAAGCAGGATGGCGTCGCGCAGGTGGGGCGCGTAGTCCAGGAAGATGGAGGACTTCGAGCCGGATGTGCTGGGATTAAAGAAATTCATTTAATGTTTATGTTACGGCTAATACCCGAAGTGCGGCTACACCGACTAAAACTAGGTGTAGCCGCACTTCGGGTATTAGCCGTAACATTTATAACAAAATAAGGTTTTACTAAACTCTTAACTATGATTTACATCTTATACAAAATTAGTTTTAAATCAAAGCTATGATTATCAAAAAATATAATAGATATTTTAGAATGAAGACCGTTATCAGAATCTGCAGAGTATATATAGTTTATGGATACAAACTTATCGATACAAAAATGTACTTAAAAAAGACACGAATGGCAACTTTGCTTTCTTTACAAATCCTAAAAATGGAGAAAAATATAAATAACTATTTACCTGAGTCTAGTATGAGCATGTATTTCCTGGCACATTCTATGCATTTTGTTGGCGCGCGAGTTTTTCCCGAGCCAGCCCGGGAACTGAACCTGGGCCGACACGTGGCCCGACAGCGCCGCGCCGGGGATCACTGAACTGTACATGGCCTGGGAACAAACAGGGTACTTTTAGGACCAGTCTAAAGGTTTTTAAGGTGTTTAGATTATTATTTGGAACTACCTTACATTAAAAAGTACCCTATATGTTATTCTGATGTATCATTACATAGTATAAATCCAAGTCGCTAATTCTGTCTGTTTGTATGTTTGGCTTTTAACTCCTCCTAAACCAGTTGAGGGATTTTAACGCGGTTTTCACCATCCTTTAGGTATTTTTTTCATTTAAATTTGTAAATAAAGAACAATCAGAAAAAAGTTTTTTTAAGTTAGCCAAAAATCAATGTTTCGTGAGCAAGTCGGCCAAAATTACACCATTGCGAAGCGTGGGCGGGTCGCTAGTAATCTATAAAACTGTAAAGTTTCATCAAAATCCATCCAGTAGTTTTTACGTGAAAGAGTAACAAACATCCAAACATCCAACGCACAAACTTTCATGTTTATAATATTAGTAGGATGATTAGATGAGAGATGAAAGCAAGCTTCTGACTGGAGAAAGTTAGACTTTAACTTTTATGGAAGAAATGTCTTTTTTATAACTTTTTTGGGTTGCCTTTTGTCTGATTTTGAAGCACATTTCTATTTTTATAATGTTTTAATGTCAATATATTTAAACTTCAAACAAACAAAAGTTTATTTTTTATTTTTTACTTTTTTATATAAAAATAATAAAAAATCTCAAATAAAAACTACTTTCAACACAACATAACAATATCTACCTGCATAGGCAGTAGGTTCCAGGCCTGGCTCCTCCGTATCCTGGCGTCAACCAAGTCTCCAATACTGATGCTGTCTGCCGCTTTACTGAAACGCTGCAGGAACTCGGTTCTGGACAAATGAAGATATATTACACATAAATAATTATTATACAGGGTGTCCAGGAAACAATGGATAACCTCTGAAGGGCTAATAGAAGAACTAAAGGCAAGCCTAAAAATAATTGATAAAAAGTATAACCCTTACACTGCTAGAAATATGGCGCTTTAAAAAAAAACTTCATATTTTTTTGACTGTGTTCATATTTTTACTCGTAACGAGGTCAAATCACCTAATACCATCATTATTTCTGTGCTAAAATAATCAATATTAACCGCCTCAGTGAATAACTACCAAATAAAATAGCTAACTAAAGTAATTTTCTCAAAAAATAATGTTAAACTTTTGATTTGTGTAAAATTTCTAAAGAAATATTTTTGATGTGAAACTTTGAACAGCTCTGGTGTAAAAAAATAATATGAA
The DNA here is from genome assembly GCA_916618145.1 of Emmelina monodactyla. Classification (NCBI taxonomy): domain Eukaryota; kingdom Metazoa; phylum Arthropoda; class Insecta; order Lepidoptera; family Pterophoridae; genus Emmelina; species Emmelina monodactyla. The sequence goes on along the minus strand of OU745304.1, from coordinate 2,287,318 downwards.
AGCAACAGTGTCCGATGATTTCAAAATATTTCTGGTTTAATAACGTTTTTAAAAAGATGTAATATGTCGTTATTGTAATGAAAAAATATTGAACTAATGGTATTAGTGTGTGAAATGGGATAATTATTTTGTTCTAGCAAAATTAAAAAAATACAATAAAACTAAAGAAATATGATTTTCAACTGATATTAATTGCAAACACATTGGAATAATTGAGAGCAACTGTTCAAATTGTCTGTCCCCATCATGATGCAGGCCCTACATCTACGAATAAAGGATCTTCAACAAAAACGCGCGTGTCGTCGAACATTGATTGCAGCGGCCTGAACACGAGCTCGTAGATCTTCTAATGAAGTTACTGGTTGCCGGTAAAACTCTTCCTTAAAATACCCCCAGTAAAAAAGTCCAAAGCGTTTAGGTTTAGGCGGCCTATCTACCTGTTAGGGTAGGTTTCGTCAAGTATGCACATAATGCAACAGTATAGTGTGCTAGACAGCCTTTATTTTGAAGCCAATATGTGTCGCGAAGCTCTTCGGGCACGTCTATCAATAAATTGGGTAAGTCATTTTTAAAGAAAATTTGGATCACTTTCTCCTGTTAAGTTGATTTCTTTGAAGATCCTTTATTCGTAGATGAAGGGCCTGCATCAGGATGGTGACAGACAATTGGACGGGGGAGGTCTAACTTCCCCGTCAAAAGAGAGGGGGCCCCGCGTGATCGACGCGGGCCCACGCCGCCGGGGCTGATTTGCGTGAAGGCTAAAGCTATCCCGCAGCCCCGGCACTATGGCGTAATGGAAGGAACATCGACAGGTTTTTAGTGGGTATACCCGAAAGGGGGAGTCCCACACACGCCTCTCGCCCCCCCGGGCGGGAGGTACGGTGCGTAATGCATTTTCCTGTCGAAAAACAAAAAAAAAAAAAAAATGGTGACAGACAATTTGAACAGGTGCTCTAAATTATTCCAATGTGTTTGCAATTAATATCAATTGAAAATCATATTTTTTTAGTTTTATTGTATTTTTTTAAACTTGCTAGAACTAAATAATTATCCCATTTTACACACTAATACCATTAGTTCAATATTTTTTCATTACAATAACGACATATTACATCTTTTTAAAAACGTTATTAAACCAGGAATATTTTGAAATCATTGGCCACTGTTGCTTTCATATTATTTTTTTACACTAGAGCTGTTCAAAGTTCCACATCAAAAATATTTCTTTAGAAATTTTACACAAATCAAAAGTTTAACATTATTTTTTGAGAAAATTACTTTAGTTAGCTATTTTATTTGGTAGTTATTCACTGAGGCGGTTAATATTGATTATTTTAGCACAGAAATAATGATGGTATTAAGTGATTTGACCTCGTTACGAGTAAAATATGAACACAGTCAAAAAAATATGAATTTTTTTTGTAAAGCGCCATATTTCTAACTTTTTATCAATTATTTTTTAGGCTTGCCTTTAGTCCTACTATTAGCCCTTCAGAGATTATCCATTGTTTCCTGGACACCCGTTATATTTTCAAGAGGCAAAAACCGGTCCAATGCGCGTTGGACCCACACAGGAAGCGTCCTGGCTGGTGACAGACAGATAGCGGACTTTTTTACACCTTGGGTAACTCTAAAAAGCGACTTATATTAGAAAAGACACGTGTAGTGCTTTCAAAATTTGATGAATTTTTTTTTTGTCTTTTAGATTGGATACGCTGTTCACAACAACTTAACAAAAAAAACTGTAATTAAGTCAAGATTGAGTGTTTAAAATGTTCATAATAAGTAAATTCACAACCTGTGGTTACTTACACACTTACAGGACTGTTCAAGGGATTCTGGGTGTTACTATGTTCTTCCCTAATCCATTGTGTGGTTACTTTAGAACAAACTTTGCTTAGTTTAGGGCCACACAGTTGGTGAGGTACTCTAGAGTTATTATTTATTATATTTATTGAGAGTTCTCACTTAAGGCAATGTGGCGTGACACTGAGATAGTTCTCCTGCACAAACAGCGGCGCCAGGCTGTAGTCGTAGAAGAACAAGTCGCTCTTGTCTATGATTGACATCGACTTGTGCTCGTCGGCGGAGAACACCTTGCGGACCGCCTCCCAGGGACCCTGGGTTATAAATAAAACATTTTAAAACATGATGAAAAGCTTTTAAAGTCATTCAAATAATATTTTTGTATGCGTTTTAAGGTTTATTTAAAAAAAAGTTTATTTATTGAATTTTTGGATAGAATATCTTTAGACCTAAAGGCGTATTTACATTGATCGATAGAAGCCGCATTAAAGACCCTGCATCTTTAATGCGGATTTCTATAATGCATGAAATAAGTACCTCATGCGGGGCCTATTGTTACTAGCCGTTAGCAGTTAGTAGTTTAGCATTTGAGGTGCTTCGGCATAGCATCGAAGAGGAGTATCAGCATGTTTCGTTCCGACAGAGATATCGACTTGTTGACTAGTTTCATTGGTACCGAATGCGAGTAGCCGACTTACACATTTAATCGTTTGACTTATCGACCAGTGATTTTTTATTTCAATTGGTCGTAAGCCTAAATTCGAACCTAGATTTCTAAAACTAGCGTCTTATCGAGTATCGACCAATGTAATTGCGCATTTATTTTTCCATAGTTACTTCCCAAAATCTCTAATCCCCACTCACCAACTTGACATCCTTCCTGACAGTTTTGACATCCCTGTTCAAGCTGTCACTGTCAGCCAGGCGCGGCTCCACGGCCCACATTGACAGCAAGTTGACAGTTTGTCTCACGTCCTGATTGGCTGATATTATCAACTGTGTTAGAGTGTCGGGAGGGATTTTGATGCCTTCTTTGAAACATATCGATAGCATCGCTGACTGGAAGGTAGAGGAAATAACAAGTTAAATAAGTATGAAAGTGATACAATTTTATGTCTGAAATAAATTGTTTAGGTAATATAATAATGGTGTTTATTTTAATTAGCTTATGCTATTTATTACTTATAAATGTTTTTTGCGATAAACGAAAACAACAAAAAAGGTAATAAGGACTATAAATGGTACAATTCGACTTTAAAAAAAACTATTTTATTACAATAGTGTCAAAATACATGTAAAATATTGTATCATATTTTAACTATCAATTAAAATTTAACTTTTATAAGTGTACTTGTGTCATTTACGTTGCAATTTATTTGAATGTTAAGAAGTACAACATACCTTAATCTGGTCGACCCTTGGCTTCGCAAACCTCAAGTCATAACAGTAGTTGACTAGCGACCTCATTTTCTGACTGTTTCTGTCATTGCAGGTACATATTATGGGAACTGATGACGACTTTATTAACGATATCAATTCTTGTAAACCACCTGAGAAAGAAAAGTTCAAAAAAATAAGTGTCAAAATGTAAAAGATTTTGTTTTAAATCGTAGTTTAAATTTGTATAATAGTAGTTATGATTTAGCTACATATTTTGTTTATTTTTTTTTATCCTTTTTTAAAACCTTTTCCGATTCGAATGAAAGATTGTCTCTAGCTTTTAACACTTATACACAATATATTACAAATTTAAAAGTATTTTAAATGAAAAATACAATTTATGTTATTAATGATTAATACTAACCTCTATCTTCGTTTCCCGCCATACCATCCACTTCATCCATCACTAGAACATGCTTTTTAGACACTGCCTGCTTTCCTGTGTCACCTAAATATAAAGATAAGTTTAACTTAGTTACTTGGAATTAGTTGTATTTCGTAAGGCATAGAATATAAATTTGGTTATTATATTAGGAACGTCGTGGTTGTAGGTAATTATGAGGAAAACTTGTGGCATATAAGGAATCGCGCAAAACTAATAGTTCTTATACCTGTCGACTGGAAAAAAACATTAAGCCTAAATTGCTTTTACCACTTAAACCAAAAACTAATGATTTTTCATATTTTCCTCTAATCTCCAATAAACGCAATTACTAGCTTATTGCAAGTTTTAAGTCTTATTAAAACGAAACTATAAGTACCAAAATTAAATTTATCATTTACTAGCTTTCCGCCCTGCGGTTTCACCTGCAACTAAATGTTTTTTTCCGTGGCAATATCTTACGGAACCCTATTTTTTCCAAAATAAAATATAGCCTAACTCGTGGATAATGTAGCTCTCGAATGGTGAAAGAATTTTTTAAAACCCAGTAGTTTCGGAGCCTATTCATTTCAAACAAACAAACAAAAAATCAAACCTTTCCTCTTTATAATATTAGTATATAGATTGAATTGTATTTATATACTTTCGTTTTAAAAAAAATCAAGTATATTTCTATGTTTCATTCAGTGCTCCTAACCCCTACCTCTGGCGTATTTGGCCAGCGAGGTGGTAGTGAGCAGTTCCCCGATCTGCAGCTTCATGAGCGCCTTGTTCCGGGAGTCTGATGCGTTCAACTCCACCGCGTCGAAGCCGAGCTCCTGGCAGACCAGGGTCACTGTGGTGGTCTTACCTGGGAGACACAGGAATGGGAATGAAATGAAATTATTTTATTGTATGTAGGATTAAAAACTAATCTCTTATACATTGTCAAAAGCGAAAAATAAAAAAAAAAAAAGATTTTACGGGACACCCCTACAATCATCAGCAATGGCCGTAGTAGACCGAGAGAAAAAGCTGGCGGAAAAAACTCTCGACACTCTTTTCAAAATTATACAATCATAATTTATATTCATTTAAAACATATAAATTATTTTCTCGTACCTCCTCGCTCAACATTATTAAAGTTAAAAAATATTACTATACTTTTAGTTTTGCATTTAAAATGCTACTTTATTATACTTATAGTGGGAGAAAGGAACGCGGGTCTCCGAGCAGTTTTTTCAGTATCTATAACTTCAAAATTAACAGGAATAGATTTTTTTTACAAGTAGGTCATTTTTAGAATAACAAGGTTGAGTGGACGTAAATCAAGCGTAAATAGACGATTCTAGAATAATTCACCAGATGTGTAGACGTAAACTTAAGGTTAGCATAAGATTTTAACGTAGGTAATACAAAGTGAGGGACTAATTTAGTTCCCGGCAGAAATATTTTAACTAGAACTGATTGATTGGAAATTCGTTTTCTAATAAGAAGGCAAATATATGAAAAAAGGTTTTTTTTTTAGGGATACCAGTATTTACCTTTTTTTATATTCAAAGACTGAAGAAACAGTTTGATCTACAGTTATCTCTTACGTTAAAGAACGATACATTTAAAATAAAATAAAAACGTGTTAAAATATTTGTTGATTAAGTTTATTTTTACCGTCACTAAACAACCGAAAAACAGTCAAAATCTCTTCATGTTTTTGGGAACTAAATACAACGTCACATACAAAATTCGTTCATTCATTTTACTACAATAATTAAAAACCAATATTATTTAAATATACTTACCAACACCCGGGGGCCCAGACAACAATGCTGCCTTGTAATACCCGCCGTCGTCGTTCTTAGCCCACGGACTCGGTTTAGGAATCTTAGCCTTTCTGTTCACATACCATTTTGACAGCCAGTTTGACAACCTGTGGCAATAATTAGGATAATTATCAAATATAATTAACTTGCAGTCCAGCTAGCGTTAAGTAATTATATTTTCCTAGTCACACACTCATTTCTTTAAAAATTGTTGAACAAAATTACTGAACGATATTTTCACTACTATGTAAAAAATATATAAAAAATATGTAATAATACAAACTTTTTGACATTGCTCGCGTCTCCGTGTTGTCCTATTATTTGTTTCACCGACTGAGGCTTGTATTTGTCTACCCACATGAGTGCCGTTTGCGATGCCGCTTCTAAAATTATTATGTTTATGTAAAATTACATAATCTAAAGAGATTGAAGAATAGAAACTTATGTGTTTTGAAGTGGGATAGCATGTTATAGAAATATAAATAATTATTTTTATAAAACAGGTGTGATGCTAAGGAATGTCTTTAACTTGTTATCTGTCGGAATTGTGGGCAATTGAGGAAAAAGGCACCAGGGAATGAATTAACCTAATTATAAAGTCGACGAGAAATAAAGTGCGTCAAATTCTCACAGGCAAATTCCTGTTTTGAGGCCAACTATACTGTCAAAAATGTAATTTAATTCTAAAAAGTTGACGCACTTTATATCTTGTTGTACACTAGAAAAAAAATCAAGGTGAAGACGCAAGTTCTTCGAGGGACAGATTGTCAAAACACGCCTTGTGATATAAAGAAATGTACACGATATAATAAAGATGTAGTTACCAGAAAGTTCACTTTTCATAGATACATTATCACTTGATATTTCTTTTTTAGGTGATTTGGTTTTGACATCATGCTTTGTTGATTCTTTCTTACATTTCGATGTTTCTTTAACTTTATGGGTTTCTGATTTGATTTTCGTATCTTTTGATAAATTATCACTATCTTCTTCAACTTTAATTGATTTGTTTTGAGTTTTCGAATGTTCTTGTTTAACTGTCGTTTCTGAAGAAGATCCATTTAACTTGGTTTTCTCTTGCGGACTTTTCTCTTTTTTTATTTTACTTGTCTCTTTTGTGCCTCTCTTAACTTCTTTTTCTTTTTTAATTTCCTTGTCTGTTTTACTGGCTTTGTTTTTGTTTGATAGATCTTTGATTAATTGTAAGAATTGGTCTTCGTTAATGATTTTGATTCCTAATTCTTCAGCTTTTGCCATTTTTGCCGGTCCCGCGTCTTCGCCGGCCAACACATGAGTTACCTTTTTCATGAAATAAATATTATTATAATTTTGAACAAAAGCTAAAAGATTGTCAACAAAAAATTAATTAAAGATAGCTAGCAAAACACGAAAAAAAATACAGATTTATCATTATAATTTTAAATTATTCTTATTTAACAATACATAAAGTCACAATTGCAGTAATTGTTCAAATATTTTTATTGCAATTAACACTTCGCCAAGATATTATTTGTGGTTTATTTTCAACCAGCTTTTGCCCGCGGCTTCGCACGCATTAAATTCGGAGTAAAACCCCATTCCTTGTGTTATGTTATTATACATGTAAACCATTCTCTTGAATCACTCTATCTATTAAAAGAAAACCATTAAAATCTGTTGCGTAATTTTAAAGATCTAATCATACAGACAGACACACAGACGGCGGAAAGCGACTCTGTTTTATACTGTACTAGTGACCCGCCCACGCTGCGCAATGGTGTAATTTGGCGCGACTCGTACCCGTTAAGTTGAATTTTAGCTAACTTTAAATAACTTTATCAGAATTTTCTTTATTTACAAATTTAAATCAGTAAATATCCTAAAAGATGGCAAAACTCGATGTTCATAAAGATATTCATAGAAAAAAAATATGTAGTAATTTGAAACAAACCTTCCTACTAATACCACTTTTAACAGTCCCTCCATATTTTGTGATAGCTTCAACTATTTCTTCTCTTTCAAACGAATCCAATACTCCTGTGAGTAGAAAGGCACAGTCTTTCAAGCAGTTTGGGGCCCCCTGTAAAATAAATAGCACTTTGTTATATCTGTCATGTATTTACTCATAAACCAATAGTGGCTGAAATATGTTCTGTCTCTGTAAATCTTGAGACAGCGTTCATAACTGAAAGAGACAAATATAATTTATATGGGTTCATTTAAAATGAGATTTGAATATGGAATAATTAAGAACAAATTTTGTAATACTGGAGCATATCAATGGGAGTTTGTATTAGATTTAATTTAAAGGTTTTAAGTAGGTATATGGAATTTAACAAATTTACATGGTAAAGTCTAAAGTATATGCACAAAACATTATAACTGATCGCTAGCTGGACTAAAACATTCGTTTTTAGGAACAGGTACACTTTTATATGAAAAAAGGCTTTCATTTTTACTTTTTTTCGATATACCAACCTCAGGCATTTCTTTGACTCCTAAATGCTTGGGTCCAGACCTGTTCAGATATTTCTGGTACAGTGCAGCTGAATGCATTTTCCTTTCGTGCCTTTCTTCATCGGTTAGTACTGCAACAACAAAAAAAAATATATAAGTATAATATCTTTTTTTTTTATCTGCTTTTTAAGGCATAATGCATTTCTTATCTTTAAATGTCTGAAGAATGGAATTAACTCCATTGTACATTTAAAATTGTATTGGAAACAAATAAGAAAAGTTATAATAATATTATGACATACCTGACTCATTGAGGCTCTTATTGTGTTTAGGTTTTGTCTTCGGAGGTTCTTCTTCCACTAGTGATGTATCATTTTCCATAAATTCAGAGAAATCTCTTTTCCTTTCATTTTTATCTGCGCTTACACTTTTATGTTTTTGTAAAAGCTCCATTTTCTGCTCCAGTTTTGATTTTTTCTCATATTTTCTTTCATTTTTAGTGCCACTGTGTGTAGATTGTGTTTGTGATGTAGATTTTTCATGATTCTGTGATTTAAGTTTGTTCTTTTCATTTCCCTTTTCTTTTTTATCACCATTATGTGATTTGCTAGACTCTGCCTTTGGTGAAGCTTTTTTGTGATTCTCTGATTTTATTTCAATATTTCCATTGCTTCCTTTGTCTCCTGTGATGGTTTTCTTGGTTTCACTTTCCTCTGGTTTGTGTTGCTCTGATTTTGGTGAAATAATGCTAGTATCAGTGGCGCTTGTAGAAGCTTCTTCTGCTTCATCTAATTCTAATAGTATTTTATCTATACCTTCATCAAAGTGAATACCAGTTTCAGTATTTTTCTTTTCTTTCTTCAAATGAGGCTCAGAACGCTTAACTTTAGAGCCTCCCAGTATATCTATAGCATTGACTTCTTTTAGATTGGGCTTAGCTTTTGATTTGTTGCTAGTTTCTATCTTTTTCTTTTTGGACACAAATGTTTCATCTTCATCCGAATCATCACAAATTATCTTCTTTTTATGTCTAGGTTTCTTCTGAAAGATAAAAATACAAATCAGATGACATAAAAATCTATTAAGTATAAGTTCTTTTTATTTTTGTGAACAATAATTACTTTTGGTTATTAAATTTGTCATAAGAAGCACTTTACTGGAGTAGTGAGGTATATGCGCAGATAACCCATTATGAAGTATCAAATTATTTAATTTCAAGTAGTTTCCATATTAAAAAATAATTGTAAAATTACTTTACACCTAAAAGTATTTCAGAAGAAAACAATTTACTCACCACCACTTTGAGACCAACATCTGGTGAATCAGGGATCACATCATCATCATCCTCAATCTTTGGTTTCGGAGGATTTTTTAACTGAAAGAATGATCTTATATCCTGAAAATAAACAAACATGAAAATTACACTATTTTGTACGGTGTACGGAAATTCTTTCCTTTATATTTACTACACACTTACTCGAGACATTTCTTTGGGATATTGTTATATTTGTTTATTAACAATCTCACGTTCTAATCAAATTAGAGATAAGTTTCTGCAACAGCCGATAGTGCGATAAAACAAAGCCATTCAAAAAATAACTTTTAACAACGAGCGATCGCGCGCGAGCGAGATTGCTAAGTTTAGGGATGTCCAAACGGTAGTACCATTTAAAGTATCGATTGGTTTTTTTTACCGATTACGTCGTCAGTTATAAAGATTGTTTATCAGCCTACGGGAATTAGCGTAACAATTTTATAAATTGAATTTTCTTTAAAAAGTTAAGGATGTGTATTTTTATGTTTAAATATCTTAACGTATTTGAAATTAAAGGTTTATTTAAAATTATACAGGGTGTTTGGAGGTTGAGTAGCCAAATGAAAATGGTGGATAGGTGAGGTTATTAGCTATTTACTTCCACTTATTAAATTGCATTTTGGTTAAAGTTTTAGAATTTATTCGATTTTTAAGATTTTCTTAAGAAAATCCCCGATTTTGTCATTAAAAGTCCAACATAATTTTAATTTACTGTCGGAACCAAACGAAAATAGTTTTAATTTAAAGCCTTATACTGTTTTATTCAGATGAAATCATAAATTAATACAAATCATCTCATATAAAGTTACAGTGGGTTCATAAACTTCGCGGAACCAGTGGGAAAAAAATGTTCAGTCAACTTTGCTACGAAAAAAAATTTAAAAATATGAGAGTTTGAAAATTTCATTTGCTTTTAAAAACTTCTACATTTAATACACTTTATAATGATATGCTACATGTAACATAAATAATTAAAAATCTCAACAGAAATAGTAAGTTAGTCCTCAAAGACGCCTGGTAAGGAAGGTACAAACCCGAACTACGTATGTAGTTAAAAACTTCGGTCTCATTCTAACAAAGCTATGCCTATTGGGTTATCTATTTTGTCACTAGGCAACACTTATCTTGTTTGCTAGCCTCATGTATAAAAAAATGATTTTATTTTCTGACTGAAGATTGTTGTTGGCCCATATGAAAACTTTATAGCTTCACCGAACTATGCGACCACTAAGGCCACCTAGATTGATGCAGACCTCAGTTCAGGGCGTCTCGATAATTTCCACTACACTGTTTCCCTTAGGGGCCTCTCTCTGAGAAGACCCAGCAAGAAACTCAACGGGGGTCGGATCTGTTAGTCGATGAAACCAGATGATTGCCGCACCTGCCGGTTGGAGCGGCGTATTTATAGGGAAGACTTAAGGCTGCTACCACTATCATGTCCACGGGGCGGCAGCGGGCGCGGGCTGGAGGAAGCAGATTGCTTCTTACGGTAATATTTTGTCGTTCGACGTTCGTTTGACGATTGTTTTTTGGTGGCCTCTTGCGAGGGTCGCAAAGAGCGGATGGTTGGGGTGGTGAGGGGCGGAGTAAAAGAAACTCCTAGATTCAGTCTCCGTGAACCGGTTCTACATGACTTGCAGCTGGTGAAATGATATTTGCTTGCATGCGAAAAGACCACGCTACCGTTGGCTATGACTAGACAGACGAAAGTCAGATAGATAAAAGCTTATTTTCAAGTGACATCTTTTACCAGCAAATTAAAAAAAAACAAAAAAAACTTGTGAAATGAGATTTTCTTGCATGCGCAAAGGCCACGCTACCGTTGGTCATGACTTTTTTCAAGCAACATTTTACTCCGACTGTAGAAAAGTGTAGGTCACCGAGAATCTGCGCTGAGCGGAGTTAAACATGTGAAATAGTAGAATCCTCTTCTATTCGCGGCAAGAAAAGTGAAGAGGGAGTCGAATGAGATAACACAATAGACATAGTTTTGTAAGAATGAGACAAAAGTATTTAACTACATACGTAGTTTAACGGGTTTGTAAGGTACAGCCAGGCGTCTTTGAGGATTAACTTACTATTTCTGTTGAGATTTCTTATTATTTATGTTACATGTGGCATATCATTATAATGTGTATTAAATGTAGAAGTTTTTAAAAGCAAATGAAATTTTGAAACTCTTATATTTTTTTATTTTTTTTCATAGCAAAGTTGACTGAAATTTTTTTTCTTACTGGTTCCGCGAAGTTTATGAACCCACTGTAACTTTATTTGAGATGATTTGTATTAATTTATGATTTCATCTGAATAAAACAGTATAAGGCTTTAAATTAAAACTATTTTCGTTTGGTTCCGACAGTAAATTAAAATTATATTGGACTTTTAATGACAAAATCGGGGATTTTCTTAAGAAAATCTTAAAAATCGAATAAATTCTAAAATTTGAACCAAAATTCAATTTAATAAGTGGAAGTAAATAGCTAATAGCCTCACCTATCCACCATTTTCATTTGGCTACTCAACCTCCAAACACCCTGTATGAGTATATTTAGGCATATCATATGTTTAAATGGCAATATTATTATTAAACTAGTGGCCGCCCGCGACTCCGTTCGCGTGGAAGTCGGTTTCACGTGGGAATGAGAAGTTTTGCCGCGGTAAAAAGACCCCTATATGTTATTCTGATGTATAACCTATATTACTGTAACGTTACATCAAAATCCATCCAGTCGTTTTTACGTGAAAGAGTAACAAACATCCATACATCCATACTCACAAACTTTCACGTTTATAATATTAATAGGAAATAGGATAGAAATATCCGAGTAGACAACAATACATATTATAATTTATTTTCACATCCCTACGTAAACAGTTTGTTTTGATTTTTGACAGTACTAATAATGTGACAGTATGACAGTTGCTAAATTTAACTTTTTTTTTGGGAAAAGCTAAGGTAACGTTTCAAATAATTACATAGCGACGCAAGTCTTTCGTATCGTTCGGGTGCGTTTGAAAACCAGTGAAACTTTAATTCGTAAAAAAGAAAGAGATATTCATATTGAGAGAAAGATAAGTTTTAACTGGTTTTCAAACGCTTGGTGAATTCACGAATTCTCACAGCCCGCCAAAAACAAAACTCAAACAAAACAAAAGCAAGCATTTGTCATCAAGTGTCATTCTCAAGGTCAAGTTAAAATCTCACTTTAAAAAATCAGCGTTAAATTTTACCTTCTGTCAGGTAAAAATTACTCTGACGAAGCCGTTCTAAAACGCGATAAAACGCAAACGCTATCGGGCGAATTTTACTCTACCCGAGTAAAGTTTCACTGGTTTTCAAACGCACCCTAAGTACCTTATTTTTTTTTTTGTTGTCGCGGGGAAAATTCTTTATGCACCATACCCTTCACCGGGGAGTGAAGGGCGTGTGTGGGACTCCCGGCGTGAAGCGCTGCTCCTGGGCGGCTGGATTGCCGAAATGGGGTCTACCCACTAAAAACCACCGCGGTGTTCAAACGCCGCCACCCATAATGCGACTCGCGAGCCGCGGGTGCATCCGCAAGTGCGGAACCTCCCTGTTTGCGTGGCCACCAGAACACTTGGTGAACCACGCCCTCCCGTGACCTTGTGCAATCGGCTGAGGGAGTCCCCGTTCCCCCACCCGAAGGCCACCACTCGGTCGACAAATGGCGGGGGGATGTTCGCCAGGTGTCGAGCGAGCGACCCCACGGGATCGGATCCGCTAGGGGGTCATCCTCTCGGACCCGATCCATCGATGGTAACCTTCGCGAGTATGACCCAGTCGCAGAAGGAGACCATCGCCTCCCACGATCTCTCGTCACCGTTCTTGGTGGGTCCAGTACCAAGTCCGGCAAGAAGAGATCCCTCCCCAGTTGGCGACCGAAGCCGCCCCTCCCTTCACACGCCGGGACGCTGATACCGGCGCGTGATTCGACGGTGTCATTATACCCTCCCTACTGATGACCCCAGTAATGACAACCGCCGGTAGATTTTTTATTGTGGTTTACTCCACTCGGCCCGGACAAAAGCCCCGACAGCCCCCGGTCCGGGATAACGGTGTACGAGGAATTATTTTTTATAGTGGTTCACCATCCACGCGGCCCGGGCAAATACCCCGCCGGCCCCCGGTCCTCACAGGGAGGATTACGGTGTGCAAGGGATGCCTTTTTTATAGTGGTTCACCATTCACGCGGCCCGGCATAAAGCACGGACGGCCCCCGGTCCTCACAGGGAGGATTACGGTGTGCAGGGGATGATTTTTTATAGTGGTTCACCATCCGCGCGGCCCGGCATAAAGCACGGACGGCCCCCGGTCCTCACAGGGAGGATTACGGTGTGCTAGGGATTCTTTTTTAATGTGGTTCACCATCCACGGCCTCCCTGTAGGGTTCCTCCATGGGACTCACGTGCCTTACTCATGATGAGTAGGACAGTGAGCCCCGCACCCTATTGTGGGACCGCTTAGCTTCCTCCGGTAGCTGGCTTGCTACGGAGTACTAAGCCCCCCCGCCGCGGCAAGGCGCGATCCCTTGGGGGGGGCACCCTAAGTACCTACGCACATCAGAGTTAACGCAGCGATTCAAAGAACTGTCGTGACTCAAGTTCCCACGCAGCCAAATTAACAATGCTTTTCTCTAAACTTTTTTTAGAGATATTTTGTGAAGTTTGTACCTAAGTTAAGTATACAAGTTATAGGTAATGACAGGTTTTGTCACAACATTGCGCGGAAGTATTTGAAAAGGAAACATATTTTTAACATCAGCTTTTAGTGGTTTTAATATCATGATATTTAGGATTTCTACACCAGATGTTATTTTTGGCAATTATCTTTACACTTGTTACAATAACTACTAGTGGAAAAGGTACTGTAGGCACCACTCTATTCCACAGCAAATCTTTACCAAGTGACTGTTGGTCTGACGACGAAATAGCACTACTGAAAGCTCGAAAAATATTTGAAGAAATCATCCCACCGCAGATAAGCCCCGAAAAAGTCGATGTGAAGTATATCAAGAATCTATTAGCATACTTCCGTAGGGCTCTCAAAAGCATAGAAAAAGAAGACAATGCTCATAACGTACTTCTGTTAAAAGAAGCCTTGGCAGATACAATTGGAGGTCATTTAAGACGAAATATATTACCTACAGTAAGATTTGCCTACTACGCCGGATATATTCCTTTTAGGCACGCAAGAAACTTACAAGACTTCTATGAAAGTATTACAGATACACTCAATACTAAAGGAAAAGGTTGGAAACAAGCAGCACTCGGTCCAGAATGGTCAAATTTAACTGTACTTAAAGTAGTGATCGATAACTCATTCTTTGAGCCATGTTCAACATTGATTATGGAACGTGATAAGCACCAATGCATCCATTTACCTAAACCTAAGACTGATAATTTTCAAGAACCCAACACACTACTTCTACCGTTCAAAGATAACCAAAAGGGACTAATACCTTTACGGTCGCCGAGATCGGAAAATGTCGTCGTAAATTATTACATCACAGCTGCGAGATGTATTCTAGATAAAGCAACCAATAGTTGCCGACATTCAGATTTTATAAACTTTAATAATGAGCTATGGCATTGGATGAAGCGTGAGGTAGCACCGCGATTGACTGACGAGAAACTGTACGCTGCTTACGGAGGAGTGCTGAGGGTCGCTGCCGCTGTGCAGAGCTACGGCAAGGGTCTCTCCAGACGTAACCTGTTCGATGCCGAAAAACACGACAAGAAATGGAAAATTTGGAAACGGTTTTCGAACGAGGAAGACAAAAACAGACGGCCGTGCTTCTTCCGTTTCCAAAGTTACAATTTCGATTTATTACTCGTGCTTTTGGGCACTCTGTTCATGTATACGATTCTAGTGATTGCGAATGCGCTGTGCACTCGTTGCAAATGCTACGACTACCTTCAGAACTACTATACCAGCTGTGCCTACCAAAACTTTGTGAACGCCCAGCAGACGAGCTTCTACCAGCACCAACAACCACAGCAGGCCCAGCCACAGCCGCAGCCGCAACCGCAGCCACCGCCCTGCGAGTTTATTTGCAGAGGTTGTTTGAGGCCGATCTCCATGTGCACGTGCAGGCCGGTCAAGTCCAAGTGGGGTCGGTTGCTGGCGACTTCGAGGCCAAGCGTGATAGCGTACAGTACCGTCGAGTCTAACTTCCCGGCGATGTTGCCCGCGCCCGTGAGCCCGGTGAGTCGGAGCGACCGCGGGGCTTCGAAGGGCTCCGTCAAGACGAGGGTGTACGACTTGAACGAGGGTAGAGAGAAGGAGATGGAGGTGGTGCTGCAGGCGTCGGAGTATGACAGTGACAGTGACAGCTCGGTGTCGGGGGAGGCGACGCTGGTGGTGGAGCCGCCGGTGCCGGGGCCGCCGCCGCGCCAGTCGCGCGCGGGCCGCGGGTCCGGCACCACGCGCACGTCGGTCTGCACGAGCCACACGCGCTCGTGGGCCCTCGACGACTCCTATTCCTCGTCGGGAAGTTCGTCATCAGCACGATCCTCCTCACCGAGGTGGAGGACCGACATCTCTTATTCTAATAGGAACTGAGTAGAAAGGAAACTTTTAACTGACAAGCTCAATACGAAAACGATTGTCGCGTCTGACGGTCAGCCCCCCAAGTCAAGTGGCAGTAGAAAATTGCGATAGCAAGTACCTAAATAGAATAAAAATGTATTAAACTGTCATTTTTGACAAGCTTGCAATTTGACAGTTTTCTACATTTAAATTCTATTCACTCGCTATCGCAAGTTTCTACTGCCACTTGACTTGGGGGGTAGATGTGAAAATACCCGTTGCGTTTGCTTGCAAATGCTGATTTTGCATTACGATAAAACGATTGAGAAAAGGTCCAGCTTTAATATTTGACCCGTGAATAAAACTTTGTAGGTAGTTTACTTTATATTTATGTATTTTACTGCAGTGCAATACTATTTCGTTACATAACCAAGACTTTTAGCGAGTATAAAGTTTTATTCGCTTCAGTTAATAGTGTTTCGTGAGTGCGTTTAGTTAGGAAACTTTAATTTTAAATATTGTCTTTGCTTTTCTTGCGATTGTAAGGCACCTAAGTAAGACACAAACGTTTGATATTAAATCATATATTTTAATTCATAAATCGTTTTAATTTTTATTTCATACATCATTCTTACATTAAACTTAAGTTACTATCAAATAACATAAATATACTGTTGATAATTAACAAGATTTGTACCTTGGCAACACTAAATAAGTTATAACATCCAATAATATTTTTCATAATATTATTGTCATAAATATGACAGTGTCTTGTTTAAAAAAAACGTGAGAGCAAGATATACAAACTAACTTAAAATAATAAAAAATTGAATAAAGGATCATAAGATACAGGACCATTGGAACAAGCACTATTAAAGCATTTCCCTATACATTAACTTCATAAAAGAAAATTATACTGATTTCAAATCAATTTTAATCACAGTTTTATTGTACAAATAATAATATAAAAACGAATGTTTTAGTTTTTTGCATTTGCACATACGAAATTATTACTCTGTTACATCAACTTCAAATTTCGGAATGAAAAATAAAAAAATAGAATCTTTAATAACAGGTAATAAACAGATAAATAAACATAAACCTCTATAAAGTAATACTATAATATAATCTCTTACTTAAATCTAAACAGAAGTATAATTATGGAAAGTAAAAAGTATAAGTAAAAACACAAAAAATATCTCTTTTATTCATAATCTACGAATCACAGTGCACATTTCAATTACATAAGTATAAACTTACAGAATATTATGAACATTTAAATGGTTAAAAACAAATCAATGAAGTTTTTTGCTGTATATTACAAAGAAAAACTTTTTTTTTGATAGAGGACAATTTCTGTAATCTACCTAGCCATGGTTCTTTTATTTACTTAAGAAAAACCGATTTCAAAAAAGGTTACCTTTGAGACACATGTATTCAGTAATTAATTCAAACTTAGACTTCAGAAGGCAGATTGAAGCAAAAAAGTAATAAGTCACTATAAAGCTGCAGTGCTTATCTCAGGGACTAATAGTATAAATAAAAAAAATATATTAAGTCTATTTATTGAGGAAGGCTAAGGGTCTACCGGTGCTGAAGATCAATAAAAAAATATGCAAAAACAGGAAAACTTTTGAAAGCTTTCCTTGCGCACACGGCGTACACGGCTTTTTTCTAACACAACTAGTCATAAATAAATATAATAAAAATAAATAATACTTTTAAGTGCCTCTGGCAGTGTTTTTAACATACTCTCGTTCTATTCTTTTGATTACTCAACCACATAATTTATAACTGAGATCAAAATGGGAATAAAAAAACCTCGATTCTTCGCGCCCTATTTGATAATTGTTTTTTGAAATCGGTATAATGTTCATACAATTAATTAATCAAGATTACTTAATTATTATTTAATGTTATCGACGTCGACACTTACAACTAATAATTGTACATAATTTGATACAAACTTGAGGTATGCAGGACAACAGCGTGATGGCTGGTACCTTCCACCAAAAGTCCCAATGGAATATGAAGTCTTGGTCTATAACAAATACATTGAAATATAATTAAATGTACATACGGACACTTAAATACAGAAAGACAATATATTTTAGACTCATTTAAATATCCTGTATTCAGCCTATAAAATTAATGATACCAATTCTAGATTTAGGAAGAAGCAAACAAGTAGTAAGAATCAATTTTTATTCCGAACTATTAGATTAATTGAGTTGTAGTTTCGATAATTTCGACTAGTAAGTGATAGTAATAATAATAATCAATCAACTTAAAACTTACCAAATTCAACCATTTTGAACGGCCCATACACAGTGACTATATACAATAGTAGACTGACAACTTCCGCTAATATCATTAATGGATGCCAGGTAACTATTGTCAACGCTATCATAATTAATTCTGTAAATATTAAAGCTGTGTAGCTGATCTCCACTATGTGAATTAGCTGGTATTCGAAGAATACTAATGCCACGTACATTATCACTGTGCCTGCAAACAAATAAAGAAACATATAATTATTTGCAAGTTTGAGAAAAAATAGTCATAATAAATATTTACCTTGATAAACAGATAAAGCCGTCCAAATAAGAAATATTTTAGAGGACAGTTGGTTTCCTGTGGTCATTTTTATGTAGAGTTTAGGGTTCGCCATGGCTGTTGAACTTGAAATATCCTTATCTAGAACCTGTGAGAAACCATTGATATTTAATTACTTCAATGTGTTCATGTCTTACTACTACATTATAAAATTAAACTTAACGCGACTGTTTATGACATTAAAAATGACATCAAAATATAAAAAACAAAAGCATTTTTTTCTGTCAAAAACGCCAAAGGAAGGTAAAAAAAACTAGTCGTTAATATAACCAAAACTTACTAATGATAACACTGGCAGTAAAGTATAGAATGTAGCGTATCCGAGCATCAATATCCCAGGGTATAATGACACAGCCGAGAAATAGAACACCGTGGAAAATATAGCCTGAAATAAAAATACGTGTTAACTTAACAAGATTTTCACAGAATTACCATCGTAAAAGTGATCTTTATTAAAAGCGTTTTAACTACGTTAGTTTACAAAAAAGAAATCAGTGGCATATTACCTGCATAGTAGATATAAGAAGTCCCCGATGCACTATGAACAGTGTGAGCGTGGCGGACCTAGTGATACACCTCCTCCCGTGCACCAACAACAATCTCTGCAGGTAGCTGAACTGACGGATGCTGACGTCACCGGCCAACGACGCTGCGCGGCCTTCAGCGCCCTCTATACCGATACCTGGGTGGAGAGAAAAGAAGTGAGTAAAAGGCGAATGAAGCCAGAAGTCTTTCAGGAAGGACATATAGGTACCTCGTGGACCCGAGACCTTCGTTACTTTATGAAAGCTGATAATTAGTCAGGGCATACTTAGAACACAGTTCCGAACGATGCACGATGGCCCATTATGAAGTTAGGAGCATGTGCTGTTTTGTTTTTTTTACTTTTATAAATTATCGAAGATCTGGGGTTCTCGAGCTCTTGCTCTATAGTTATACCTATCGCCACCACCCAGTTCCACGCCGTAGTACTCTCTCTCTACTAGTACTATCCATCCATCCATCCATCCATCCATCCATCCATCCATCCATCCATCCACCCAAATCCATTACATATACTAATCGTAAGAGAGGGATAAAAAGTGCGATCTGACTCTTTTCTTAAATAAGGAGATAGTTTTTATACCGCGAATTTCAACCGGAAGTGAGTTCCAAAGTCTGACTGCGTACACTTTGAAGGAGTAGGAGGAAAAATCAGTGGAATGGGTGGGTACGGTGAGAAAGTACATCTTGAGAGGCCTACAAGTAGCGTCCTCAGGATGATTGAATGAGAAGCGATCTCGGAGATATGAAGGATAGTTGGGATTATGGAGGACATTATGGAGTAGACAAAGAATACGAGCGTTTCTGTGAAATCGAATTGGGAGCCACTGGAGTTGCTTGCGAAAGTGAGATACATGGTCGAATTTTTTAAGGTTAAAAACAAATCTAATGCATAGATTTTGCAAGCGTTCCAGCTTATTTAAGAGCTCCTCATTGGCATCAGGGTAACACGCATCCGCATAGTCAATGATAGGTTGGATTAGGGACCGAGCAAGTGTAATTTTAGTAGATAGTGGCAAATAGGTTTGAAGACTCTTCAACGAATGAAATGAGTAGTGCACTTTACGACTAATCTCGTTAACATTTAAACTCCAATTTAGAAAAGAATCGAATGTTACACCTAAGTTTTTTGCGGAGTCTGAAATGCCAATCGGGACAGCATTCAGTATAATCCATCCATCCATCCATCCATCCATCCATCCATCCATCCGTCCGTCCGTCCGTCCGTCCGTCCGTCCGTCCGTCCGTCCGTCCGTCCGTCCGTCCGTCCGTCCGTCCGTCCGTCCGTCCGTCCGTCCGTCCGTCCGTCCGTCCGTCCGTCCGTCCGTCCGTCCGTCCGTCCGTCCGTCCGTCCGTCCGTCCGTCCGTCCGTCCATCCATCCATCCATCCATCCATCCATCCATCCATCCATCCATCCATCCACCCATCCATCCACCCACCCACCCATCCACCCACCTATGTCGGCGTCCCGCAGCATGGCGACGTCGTTCCCCCCGTCCCCCACGGCGGCCACGTGCAGGCCGCGGCGCCGCAGCTCGCGCGCCACCCGCGCCTTCTGCTCCGGCGAGCAGCGCGCCACCACGCCCCCGCGGCTGCCCACCAGCAGCGGGACTAGCTCCGCGCCGTAGTGCTCTAAGCATAACTGTGTACAACACTTCTTTAGGGTACATGGTCGAGGGAGAAATAAGACGCGATGACTGGCATTTCTGCCATAAGAAGATATTTAAGAGTTTGTTTTGATTGCTCACAGTCCAGCTGCATTGCATAGGACGATGGAATGACACGCACGGCACCAGAGGCGGGTATAGCAAGTCTAACTTCGAGAAAGAAGTCAGCTATCGAATCTATCTTAGTTGGAGTACTTTCAGGAAATTACGAACCATTTTACCGTTGAAGATATCGTTCAGCCGGTATCAATATTTGGTCTCAATCCATTTTTACGCATCTAAGATCGACGACAAGATCCAAATTTTCTCAAAACTGTTTGAATAAATGATCCACAGATTGAAAAACCAATCAAAAAACGCGATCGATCTTTGGGAGTCACTGACAGTGTTTGAATTTCGTTATTATTGGGAAGGTAGGAGATCCATCCGAAGATCGTGTGTGACTTTGTTTTGATTGCTCACAGTTACAGCTGCATTGCACAGGAGGATGAAATGCCCGGCATCAGAGGCGGGTTTAACAGGCACTAACGAGTACATATACCTCAACCAAGTTGTGGAAGTAGCAAGCTTAACTTCGAGAACGAAGTCAGCTGTCGAATCAAACTCAGTTGGGTAGCGTTCAAGTAATTACGAACCATTTTACCGTCGAAAATTTGATCTCAATCCATTTTTACGCATCTAAGATCGACAATACGATCCAAATTTTCTCAAAAGAATAAAGATCCCCAGATTGTAAAGCAGGATACTTGGGAATCACTGACAGTGTTTGCATTTCGTTCTTATTGGGACGCAGGTTAGAGATCCATTCTATTTTCTTTCGGTTAAGATGGTAACTTAACTGACGGTTCGATAAAAGAGTATCTAATTTAAACGTTTTAAGTCTATTCTCGTGAGTTAGTATGTTTCCTTGAAGCCAGGTTTCGTATAAGGCGTTTTTGGACAGATTAGATCCCAGTGATATGATTTTTATACATGGATGTCCATATTATGGTGCAGTATTCGAGAAAGTTTCATACTAAACTTGTGTATAATTTACACTTTGTCAGTTCTAGAAAGGCAACACGAAGCTTGTGTTACAGGCTTTCCAAAGCCCATTCCATTCCTTTTGGCCTTAAAGTTATGGAATCTAAATGAAGCCTGAGAGACAGTTTCGATTCGAACCACACACGCAGGCCGCGTACACTATTTACTTTTTAAAAACGGGCTCCACGTATAACATATATTTCGGTCATTTCTTGATGTTGTACATGCAGTTTGGTTTCCATCAACGTGTCAAATTGACAATATTAGACTGAAGAGCATGGCAATGATCAATGGTACGATATATTTTAGTTCGTGTGCATTGATTACTTTTGAAACGACGTAGGTCATTGATGAACATAAGAAAAAGTAGTGTGCCGAAGTTTGAACCTTGTGGAACTCCAGAGTCAGTGGTAAAAGACAGATTCATAACCGTAAATTTTTACTAGCTGTGTGTGATTCTGTAAATAAGACTGTAACCATCTTAGAAGAGAGCCGTGGATGCCGAAATGTTCCGCTTTAACACAAAAAATGGAATGATCAACCCGATCGAATGCTTTGATAAAGTCGATGGAAATCGTATCAAGTCTGATTAAGTCTCATCTATATCTTACTTTTATTCAAATGCGAATGTTAGTGAATATGTATTTGTTACTCTATCGATCAAGGATAACATGAACCTGAAAAACCACATCTTGCATATACTATTCTAATACATTTCAATCAATCTCTTCTATCTACCTGCTACCAGTGATCTGCAACTGACCTGCAGCGTGAAATTTATCATCTATTTTGTACCAGTTATCTACAACTGACCTGCAGCGTGTCCCCCTCCACGACCAGCACACTCTCCCCCCCGCCCCCCTGCAGCGCGCGCATCAACTCGTGCGCGTCCTGCCGCGAGCGACACGAGCCGAGCTGCTTCAGCGAGCCGAGGTCGAGCGAGCGAGCGATGCAGAACGCGCTCTGCAGCTTGTCGCCGGTTAGGATCCAGATCTTAGGGGGAAATGATGCAGGCAGTTTGTATGGACTTCACGAGTATACGAGTAGTTTGAAATTTACTGTACATGCTTTATAATACATTGAATGATTTAAAATTAAGACTTTGTAGGGGTAAATACTCATTATTCGATAACATACTTTCGATCACGATGATAGAAAAATGATGACTTAATTTGAATTTAAAATAAGTAGTGGTTTTTTATTACTTTTCACATTGTTCAAGACTTATTCCAGACAATTTCTTAAATGTCAGAGTTTAACAATTACTATCAAGTCGCTAGACATAATAAGCCCACTTTCAACTTTTAAAAATTGCCTTGAATATTACCGCCATTTAATTTTCCGCTAGCGCCATCTACAGTCTGCCCCTCCAACTATTTCCCCGCTTTTTCACTGTACCTTCATCCCAGCCTCCTTCAGCGAGGCCAGCGTCTCCTTCACGCCATCGGCCAGTTTGTCCTCGACGCCGGTGACTCCGATGACGGCCATGTTGCTGTTGAGCTCTCGCATCACTTGCGATAGGTTGTAGCGGGCGTTGGGGCAGCGCGCGTCCGTGTATTTAGCCTAGGAATTAGAGAAAGAAATTTTGGATTTACAAAATACTAATGATTTATTAGAGTGGTAGAGTCTAGCTGTAGGCTCTGTCTGCAGCGATTACTGCGCTGACTCGACCGGTGAAATACCACCGTCGCACAGAAAACCGATGTGAAGTAGGGACGATGTTCCTGCGTTTCGTTCGGTGAGTGCGGTATCCGGTGCCCAATTTTCTTAAAGGCTCAGCAACACACCCCCAACACCCACAGTGTTGCGGGGAGTCATGGGCGGCGGTGATCACTTACCATCAGGTGACCCGCATGCCCGTTTCCTACCTATATTATTAAAAAAAACCCCTCGGTGTAATTTTGACGGACTTGTTCCCGAAACATTGTTTTTAGCTAACTTAAAACATTATCTTCTAAATGTTCTTTATTTACAAAAATAAGTGAAAGTACATATATCCTAAAAGTTGGCGTAAACCTCATTAAATAATAAGTTATTTAGGAGGAGTTAGCGGTTAAACATACAATCAGAGACAATTAGCGACTTAGATTTATACTATGTAATGATAATGTTATGTAATCATAGAAGAATTTTGTCTTACAGATATAAAATAAAGTTAATAAGGTTAAATATACAGGGTCTGTCGTAATGAATGGATAACCCGTTACCTACAGTTGATCCGGATGTGAGGCTATAAGAAAATGGTGTCTTTTTGCCAGGGTTGTCAACCATAAGAAAATGGCGTAGACTTTTAAACTTTTTTATAAATTTCGCTATTTTTGTCATACATTCCGTTGCCATTTAAATTTTAATACATATATTATACTCCTGAAGACGCGTTTAATGTAATTTTAATACAATTTTAGGTGTTATTCACGTTGAAAATTATCAAAATTCTCATTTTAAGAAAAACATTTCCAATTTTTTTCTTTATGTCAACTTTTGATCATCTCCTGTGAAAAAAAAAACGTACGACCTTATAGCTGCCCATGATCTCAATAAATTGTCTAGTATGTGTAGATTCTAAAAAGGTATAACGATGTGTACTTTACAAGCAACATTAAGTTACAGGAGCGAGAACACTAATCAAGGTCGAAATTTTTATTTTTCAAGTAATGTTATAAATGGTTGTAAAAGTTCGTCATAATGATTTTATTCTATCAAGATACTTTGCACAAACACTATCGGGCCACTAATAGGATATTCAGAAGAAAACCCGGTTGTTTTTGGGAAAAAAATAACATACTCCACGATAATAATGTAATGAAAATGTACAAATGAAAATTTGTTTTTCATTAAAGCTTAGCACGGATGTGCTATCAAATTTGTAGCGTGGTTGAGAAGTCAGCAAATATTACTAATAGACACGGAAAGCAACTTAGCCTTAAGACTATGTTCACAATGAGGGTAATTTTATATTCTAAACAAAATGGCGAATCTAATGAAAACAACTAAACCTGTAAACAACACAATTTCACCTATAAAATTGAACATTATATGCAATCTTACCTCAATAATAACAAATCCATCCTACTCGTAGTACGTTATTACACCGTCCCGCGACTGGAATGTGGGCTGTTTACAGCGAGCTGTGGGGGTGTCCTCTAACTCGTTTTCGAGTCGGAATCGAGTAAATTTTTGAATGAAATTGCTGAATGATGTTTCTGCGTTTAGTATTCAGCAATTTCATTCAAGACCGATTTCGTTCAAGAGTCCCAACACCGATACCTTTCAAAGGTATTAATATTCGATTTACGCGACATCCCCACTAGTTGCAGGGGCCGTGACTGGGATGTGGGCTGTTTACAGCTAGCTGGTAGCAGCGGCCGCGACTGGACTGTGGGCTGTCTGTTGAACTGCTGGAACACTCACCGCGAACTCGTCGTAGTCCCGCCGCGACATGGTCTTGGCGGCGACCGCCAGCTGGTTGCAGCGGCCGCGACTGGACTGTGGCTGTCTGTTGAACTGCTGGAACACTCACCGCGAACTCGTCGTAGTCCCGCCGCGACATGGTCTTGGCGGCGACCGCCAGCTGGTAGCAGCGGCCGCGACTGGACTGTGGCTGTCTGTTGAACTGCTGGAACACTCACCGCGAACTCGTCGTAGTCCCGCCGCGACATGGTCTTGGCGGCGACCGCCAGCTGGTAGCAGCGGCCGCGACTGGACTGTGGCTGTCTGTTGAACTGCTGGAACACTCACCGCGAACTCGTCGTAGTCCCGCCGCGACATGGTCTTGGCGGCGACCGCCAGCTGGTTGCAGCGGCCGCGACTGGACTGTGGCTGTCTGTTGAACTGCTGGAACACTCACCGCGAACTCGTCGTATTCCCGCCGCGTCATGGTCTTGGCGGCGACCGCCAGCGTGCGCAGGCCGCGCTCGGCGAGCTGGTTGCAGCGGTCCAGCGACCAGTCGCGGCCGAGGAACTCCGCCAGCGCCTCGTCCGCGCCCTTCACGTAGTACGAGATCACGCCGTCCGGCGACTGCGATGAAAAGACCCCACGTAAATTGACTTTTATATTAAACGTTAGCGAACCGCCCACGCTTCGCAATGGTGTAATTTTGCGCGATTTGTTCACGATACTTACGTTGAATTTTGGCTAACTTAAAATAACTTTTTCTGAAAATGCTTAATTTACAAATTTAAATGAAAAAATTACGTAAAAGATGGCGAAACCCGCATTAAAATCCGTTAAGAGGTTTAGGAGGAGTTAGCGGACAAACATACAAACAGACAGAATTAGCGACTTGGATTTATACTACTACATAATGATTATATGAAATTCATGAGTCTGCAGTGTGTCAGTATGGTGGAATACAGCCCAGTCGATGTCGTTTTTAGAAGGAGATTTGAATCCATCTAGCGAATCATAATAAGCTGAAACTCATTTTGACATATTATTGCGTGTTAATTTAATTGAGTTGAGTACTTATATTATTTAAGCGATTTAGCAAATATTTTGGATCGATATTATATACCTAATTTTAGTCGAGAAAATGATCTAAAATATCTTAGCTTTTTCTCGGAATTGACAACTTGAATCACAACATACATTCTTTTTAATGTACCTTCACGATTATGCCCATCTTCCTATCCTGGCTTGTAAACGGGAACAGCTGTAGTATATCATACTGTATGACTTGTCCCGTAGCCCGCAGTTTTAGAGACATCGTACGTAAATCTCGCTGACATAATGATACACCAACCTAAAAGAATACAACATCTTATAACTCTCCTATTAGAACTAAATGCTCACACTGTTGGTTTATTTGGAATAACAATTAAACTTGTTGAGATAATTGTCTTTACGAAAGTGATACCCGTATCAAAAGACCTGAAAATATAAATGTGCCAAAAAAGTTTTTATTTTTTTAAATAACTCCAATTTTGATATTCTTGCATTTAATGGGCGCATATAATTTTACCAAATGTAATTTTTGTTTTTCAATTTTACAAGATATCTTCTTCTAAGTATTATTTTTCTAATAAACGAACTTATTTACCATATAACTGCGTACATTATGTACTCTAATCAATGCTAGTTAGTTAACGTATAACTTACTGTGTCAGTCCATTTTACGATGGCTATTTCATCTGTACTTGACGCTTGATAATCGCACAAGTCTTGTTCCAAAACTTTAGATGTTCGATCTCGTTGCCAGCTCTGGCTTTCTTGCCCTTCTAAGTAATAAAACTGGATTCTATAACTTTTGACACAATGCCACAGATTGCATTTAGGCCTATACATAAGCTTTTATATTGGTGACGTTTTTGCAATGCTTGTACCAATTATCACACGAGAATAACTGGCAACTTACGTGCCACAAAATATTACAGAAGATATACTTAGAAGGACGGTAGTTTTGAAACCACTCAATACGTTCCCTTAGCTATGATAAATGTATGTTGCGTGTTGAATAAGCAAATGAAGACTATTTTTATATGCATTATTTTACATTTGCGAATGATGAATAAAGTGATTTTATCTTTAGATATAGGTTGGGGTCATTGACTTTTCGGACACAAAGAACTCGGACACCTTGGCCGAGTTGTGGATTTTCAATTTTAGTATTATTTACTAGTGGCCGCCCGCGACTCCGTTCGCGTAGAAGTCGGTTTCCCGTGGGAATGAAAAGTTTTCCCGCGGTAAAAAGTACCCTATATGTTAATCTGATGTATAAGCTATATTACTGTAAAGGTTCATCAAAATCCGTCCAGTAGTTTTTACGTGAAAGAGTAACAAACATTTATCCATCCATCCATCCATCCATCCATCCATCCATCCATCCATCCATCCATTCATCCATACATCCATCCATCCATCCATCCATACATCCTCACAAACTTTCACATTTATAATATTAGTAGGATTACTAAGGTGTCCGAGTTTTTTTGTGTCCGAAATGTCAACGACTCATAGATTGTTATTCTAAATACACAGTAAACACTTGTATTTCACCTGGTAGAACATCCTTTTTCTTATAAGCAGGTGTAACATTATGACACAAAGCTAGGGCAAGTACAGCTTTCCAAATATTAAGGTCCTCGCTTCCTGAGTAGCAACTGTTAGTTAACAAATCATTGCCGGTGTTTTGGTTAAAGATGTGTGTTTTTATACGATTCTCCACCTTAAAGAAACGCCAATCACATATATAAATATATATTTGAGAGTACCATACCAATTTTGTGGCCCTAAAGTTAGCACAGTAAACACTTATGACTCCAAGTATTTCAAATACACTTTAGTTTATTAAATATGTATACAGTCTGTAACTAAGGCTTTACAAGATTATAGCTTTAATAATAAGTCAGCTATAGTGTCCTACTGTATAAAAAAATGCATACAAAAACTTACTTCATGAAATTTGTTTTTATCATACAGACAATTCCCTATAGCCAATACTTGAAAGTCCATGACATTCTTGGTAAGCGTTCCAGTTTTGTCCGCTAGTAAATATTGTACTCGACCAAGCTCTTCCGGAATAGTTGTAGATCTCATGATTGTATCTTTTATCTGTTTGTCTTGCTGGATTGTGAATGCGTAGAATAACTTGGCCATGTCTAGGTTTACTCTTAAACTGTTGGGGTAAAAAGGTAAAGCAATGAAGTAGGTTTATACATGAGTTATATACAAAGAATGCTTAATTATTTCAAAGAATAAATTAACGATTGAACATCTCTTTTCGTAGAGAGCGAAACTCGTGCATATCACCAGTTATTTTCCCAAGTTAAAACTATAAAAAAATTTACTATAAAAATGCTATCAGCATTATGTCACGACTAGACTAATTCTCAACGTATTTCGTACGATTCAATAATTATTTAGACGAAATTTAGCGAGTGATATGCTTTTCTTATACTAAGTATGAAAAAGTGATGGCAATATTTTTAGATTGTTTTAAATTAATTTTCAGATTTGTAGCCATAAACTTTGGTATTCATTCTTGACTTAATAATAACGCAATATTAAACTTACCATATAGGAATGATATAGGATAACAATATGAAAAAGCGAAACAAGAAGATGTACCACGGTCCAACGAATCCTTTGAATGCGATCATTGTGAATGCAATGGCCACATTGGCTATGGTCAGTGGTATTATTAATAGGTTGACACGTTTATCTAATTTACCAACTTTGGACCGGGGCGTTGAGTTGTTCATTACTGCTCGCGTTTCTACACCTGTAAGATAAATAGTCATTAGGTAGAGCATATTGTTAAGCAAAATAACTTTTGCTATCAATTTTGGCCCTCCACTAAACGGCTATGCGTAGAGACATAACTGCGTTAACTGTGAGTGGTATTTTTACCATTCTAGTTTCGTGATTGATTCATACTAATCTAACTAAAATAGGAAAGTTTGATTATCTCAGTTGACATCATGGCCAAATGGACAAATAAAATTGCAAGGCGGAGAGGAATCAATATACCTAAGAAAATCAACTGTTTTACTAACCTGTGTAAATAACGAGGCCTGTTGCCGTTCCCGAAGCAATAACACATCCACTCCACAACGTATTTTCAATATCAAGATTACCAACATGGTTTCCAACGGACCAATGTCCGATAAAGGAGTGAATCTCCATTCCGGGCTTTTCCGCGTTTATTATAGCATTGCAATGAAGTAGATCTGCATCTTCAAGAATATCTTGCGTTTTAGGTATGGGGATTCTGGAATTAAATAAAGTAATCTATAGAAAAGTTATGTTATTTACTTTTTTAATACAAGAAACTTATAATGACATATTATTAGCCAGCAAATACCTACTTTTAGTAAATCGTTTTGGTTTTTACAAAGTCTTAATTAAGAAAAACATATTCCAACATATTTTTATGTATAGTGTAGTAATTAAGGTAATTTTAATATTTAAAATGTTGTTTTACCTATGTTTCCAATCAATTTCTCCATCCAACTGATCAGTTCGTATAAAAACTCTACCCGAATCATCATTTGTCCTGAGTAAGATCATATCAGCGGGGACTCTCTCTCCACATTGCAGCACCACAATATCCCCAACCTTCAGTTTGGAAGCAGCTTTACATCTGAGCTGACCAGCTTCGGAACCTTCCAGAATAAGCACCTTATATTCTTTCTGGTTGACTTCTTTATCACGTCTAGAGGAAGGTTCAATTAAATTTGTTTATATGTATTTCATAAATTAATAAAAAATAACCATAATTGCTAACAGTAGTAGCTAATAGTTGTTTAACACTAGAACAATTTAGTAGTTATGTTTTAAAGATTATTTGACGAACATGTATCATTTTGCAAAAAATATTAAGACATCTAAATCAAAAATAATTAATAAACTCGTAAAATGATTTTAATTCCAATTAATAATGATCGCATAAATCTAAGAAGTTACAGTAACATTTTTAAATGACTTATTTAATTATTATGATTTAGAGTTCCCTGTTAGGTAGTATGTTTTTATTAATTTATACTTATTTTTTGTATCAGTTTAAAATTTAAAGTACTTTATCCAAATATATTCTACACAGATATCATTTCCCCAAAAATAAAATTAAAATCTGTTGCAAATAACTACACAAATGTGTTTGACCTAGTATAACTATAATACTTTACTATTGTTGTTATCATTGTGTTGTTTTACATAAGTAATTTTATTTTAATATGATTCCATTGAGTAGATTTTTGTTGCATATAAAATGCATGGAGAGTGTAGTGGCCCAGTAGCAACAGGAATAGGTCTTCTTTTCCGAAGGTTCCATGTTTGATCCACATAGGGTGTACTACTTATTTGGTATATTCCAAATTATGTTCATGTTTATCACTAATAGTCAGGGAAAAACATCCTGAGGAGACACAGGTGATTGGATGATTATCCATCATGTGCATACACATGGATTACGGCTCAAACACTTCATGCTATCCAAGGTAGAGGCCTATGCTCAACTATTGGGACATTAATAGGCTATAATTATGATTTATTATTATAAAAAGCAAATGATAACTTGACACATGATAATGATTGAAATTAAACCCACAATAGAAAAATTGAATACTAAGTTGTAGGTAAAATTAATTTAGATAAATTGAATTATTTTTAAAAATCTTAAGATATTAATTGATTCACTTAACACATACCTGTATCTTCTTATATCATCCCATCCCTCCTTTATGATAACCAATCCTAGTATAATGCAGAGTGGAACCCAATACTCATATATGTAGCCTACAGATAAACATGGTACAAATTGCATACATGCAATAAACAGGAACACAAGATTTAAAATAGAACGAAACTGTTCCCATAGCAATATAAATATGAATGTGAACCATGTAAATTTCTGAAAGAAAAGTTAGTATATGTTTAGAAAAAAAACTTGAAAACATTTTACAAAAAATACCTACAAATAATCAAATAATTGGTTTTGGTAATGTATGTTAGATTAGAGATCTGGCATACTTCTGAAAAGCCTTGGTAACATGATAATTTAAGACACTAATTGACTAAATAGATACATTATTATTCTTACTTGGTTATTGACATAATTACGTGGAAAATCTCCTTCAGGCAATTCTCCAACAATAATATTTCTACTAACTAACGTCCTCTTCGAAAATTTCTTTTTTATCCTGGGGAAAATTACATTAAAATCATTAAAAGTTGGGTAATATGATTGTAAACAAAGGATGTTTTGTTTTGTACAAGTACACTCAAATCTTCAAAAGTACCTTGACCACAAACTTCGATACACAGATGCATTTGATATCAACGGCTCATCCATAATCTTAAAAAAATACTCTGAAATTCTTTAATTTATCATTGAACCTGAAAGGTGAGCACTACCTATAATAGTTGTTGATACAGAAATGTAGCACAACACCACTGCACTATCACACACGGCAACAAACAAACAATCAAAACAATACCTACAATAATAATTTTTTTTTTTTTTTTTTGTTAGATTTTTTTTTTTTTTGTTAGATTCTTTCGTCATGCGGAAAGGCAAAGAGACTATGCCCATACAGCCATGTCATCAATAATTTGGTTTTCTTCTTTCTTGTTGACTTAGCTTTGTTTAGTTTTCAATAAGAAGTAACATTGACGATATTTTATTTCCTCATAAACAAACATAATAAGGACCAAGTCCATGTCTTTAATAATAAAATGCTAATATATATTTGTTATGAGTATACATAAACATTTTCATCAGATATTACACACTGTAAATTTTATGAATTTATACATAGGTAAGTAGCATTCAGTTGTTTTTAAAAGTTCTTGAGTATTACGCGGGATATTTTCTAATGTTTTATAAATTTCTAATAGCTCATCAATGAAAATTAACCTGTCAATATGAAATTGAGGACATTCAAAAAATATATGATCCAATGACTGTACTGACTCATTACAATATGAACAACAAGGGGAAGTTATCATATTCATGCGATATAAGTGTTCATTAAAAGCAGCATGACCTATACGAAGACGACAAATTGTTGTATAAAAATTTCTATTTTTGAAAGAGCCCTTGGTAAACCAAGGAGACGAAATTTTTTGATTACATACGGAATACCACTTGCCCTTTTCTTTAAGAGAATCTTGCCAAAATTGAAACCAATTATTAATCATTTGATTTTTTATTTCAGGAAGAAACTCTGAAATGGGAATTGCTATGTTTTTTAATTTGCAAATGTTGTTATCAGTATTTGTAATGATACTAGCTAATGTATCAGCTAATTCATTACCACTAACACCAATGTGTGCTGGTGTCCAGAAAATGACAATTTCTTTATGTTTCAATGATAATTTATAAATCTTTTCCCGGATCTCATATATAAAAGGATGAATTTTACTAGAAAGACGAGGATTATTAATAGCTTGAAGAACACTCATACTATCAGAAATAATAATCCATTTACCAGAAGAATCTACAGAACTAATCAAATCTAAAGCAAACAGAATAGCAGCAGCTTCTGCCGTAAAAATACTGCAAATATTGGACAGCTTATAACCATGTGCAATTTTCAAAATAATATCATAAGCCGCTATCGACACAGACTGAGATGTTTTTGAAGCATCTGTGTAAATTTGACGGTAATTATCATAGTATGATAACTTTTCATATACTTCATATTTATTTTTTAAATTTGTGTCTATAATGACATCAAATTTAAAAAACTTACCTTCATATGTTCCACTATAACAAGGTAAAATATCATACTGAGCAATATTTTCATTTTTCAAATAATTAATGAAATCAAAATTTTTACATAAATAAGAGTAATTAGATATCAAAATCTTTTTGTACAACGCATTATTAGAAGTTTTCATCAAATCAATTATGAACCTTCTTTTCAAATAATCAAACCTAAATTTAATGGGACAAGTGTTAGTTTCAACTTGCATTGAATTAATCGGAGAAGTACTCATGGCTCCTAGAATTATCCTGAGATTTTTATTTTGTACTTTATCTATTTTATTTATAAAATTATTGTCAGAAGCAAAGCAAAAAAAAGCATATTCAAAGTGACTTCTAACTAATGATTTAAACAGCATCAATAATATTTTAGGATCTGCACCAAAACGACAACCAGTAAGGCATTTTAAAATATTTGTAGCTTTTACAGCTCTATCTATCAATATTTGCACATATTTTTTAAAACTTAAATTTTGTTGAAATACTACACCTAAGAATTTTATTTCTGTACAGTTAGGAATAAGGTTACCATTATATACACATTCTAATTTACAATCTTTATCTCTAGAGAAAACAAGAGATTTACTCTTTTCTGTATTTACAGTTAAACCTAAGAAAGAAAAATAGACTTCAAGCCTTTTACAGGCATTATTTAAATTCGTTTGCACATCTTTAAGTTTTTTGCCAGAACAATAAACAACAAGATCATCAGCAAACTGCAGATTAGAAACATTTGCGCCTAATATCTCATTCAATTTATGAATATAAATTATATACAGTAGAGGGCTCAAGATGCCGCCTTGATTGACGCCTTTATAGGAATTACGTGGACCATAAAAGTTGTTACCCAATTTAACATAGACCATTCTTTCATTTAGAAAGTTATATATCCAAAGAACCATTTTTTTTGGAATTCTGAGTGATAGCAAGATATTAGCAAGCGTTTCTAAACCTACATTGTTAAAGGCTCCTGTTACATCGAAAAAATTACAAGCAAGATAATTCCGTTCCTTTATGGATTTATTTGCATCTAATAACAAATGTGCAATGCTTTCCCTAGCCGAGCGTCCACGCCGAAAACCAAACTGATTACTAGGAAGAATACAATTTGATTCGATGTAATATTCCAGACGTTGTTTGAGCAGCTGCTCAAAAATTTTACCAACACAAGAGGACAACGCTATAGGTCGATAAGAATCTGGACTATCAAGATCCTTCCCTGGCTTCAGTACAGGGACCAGACAATCAGTTTTCCATTGATTTGGTATTAAGTCATTTTCAAACAAAATATTTAAAATTATCAAGAATTTACATAGATTTTTATGACTGAGAAGACGAAACATTTTATAGGAAATACCATCTAAACCACAAGTTGTATCTTTTCTTGATTTTATGGCAGCAGTAAGTTCAGAAATTGTGAACGGATCAAGCAACGAAAGATTTTGTCTATGAAATTTGTTATCTGCAAAAGTAAAAGGTTTCGAGACATAGTCTGGAGTGTATTTTTTTAAAAAACTATTTACCCAATGATCATTTTCACTTCTAGAAACAAAAGTTTTGTTAAATCTGCGTATTTTATTCCAGACATGAGAAATTGGAGTAAGACGATTTATAGAATTGCAATAATCTTGCCAAGATTTCTGTTTTTCAAAGTTTATAGTCAATTTCTTAGAAGCCTGATTTTTTTTAAAAAGCAAATATTTTTCTACAGAAGGATCATTTTTGAAAGCAACAAAAGCATCTTTACATTTTTTAACAGCATCTGCACATTTGCTATTCCACCAAGGAACGGAATGTCTTGCCCTTTTTGCCCTAAAACCTGAAACGGAACGTGAGCATAAATGACAAAGATTTTGACATTGACAACAAGACTTTGTTTTCGTTTTTTGTTGTGACATAGATTTTTCAACTGATGCCAATAAAATATCACAAAACTGCAAATAACTTTCTAGTGAACATTCAGAATTAATCATAAAACTATTCAACGAAGTATTAACAATATTTACATACAAATCCCAATTAACTAAATTCAAGTTTAATTTCTTACTGACATTTTGAGAGTGAACACAATGTTCTGAAGATATAACTGGAGTTTGAGACAACAGAAGTTTAGTAATTGTAGGCAAATGATAACTTCCAAAGGAATCATCATGAACAGACCATTCACAATCCCATGATAAAGCTGGACTAACCAAAGAAAGATCTAAACCATTTGGTCTCCAGGACGAAGTTCCTACAGTCGTGACTTCTCCTGAATTTAACAGAACAAGGTTATTTTCATCAAAAGAATCTAGTACTTCTTCACCTCTTTTATCCATTTTTTGACAACCCCAAGAAGTATGGTATGCATTGAAATCTCCAGCAATAAAGACTGGAGTTGGAAGACTATCAATTAATTTTGAAAATTTTAATTTTGAATAATGACACCTAGAAGGACAATAAACACTAACAAATGAAATATATTTACCACCTATTTTTATCTGTACAGCAACATTTTGTAAGGAATCATCAAAATAAGTATCAATTTTTAAGAATTGTAATTTGTTATGAATTATTATTGCAACTCCATTATGTGTATTACCAGTGTCATTTCTAACTATTGTGTATCCCTTTATGTTAAAGGTATGATGTGGTCTAAGCCAAGTTTCACTTATTAAAGCGATATCAACATCATTACTATAAAGAAAATATGTAAATTCAGATTTATTACTTTTAATGCTTTGAGCATTCCACTGAACTATTTTTAAATGAGCCATTAGGATGGATTATTAGCAGATGACTTTTCATAAATATCACTTAATATTTGTAAAATATTTTTAGTACTGATGGAAGTTTCCTTTGTTTTATTTAATGTAATTATTTTAACAATAGCCTCAACCAATAAATTCAAAGATTTATTATCTTTTTTCAAGTGACTGAGCAGGTCAAACTTTTGTCCTAAGGCTGGAAAACTCTCTGTATTTGCAACTGAAGCATAAGACAAAGAGGATAAACCAATTTTAATATCATTAATTTTTTTCTTTTTAATAGGACACTCAGCAGATATACTAATGTGATTTCCTCTACAGTGACAGCATGTAGCCTTTTCCCTAGGTACTGTACATTCTTTAAAAGAATGTGCATCTCCACATATTGAACATCTAACATTATTTTTACAGTACTTAGCCAAATGTCCATACCGTAGGCATTTAAAGCATTGTTTTACAGGTGGAATGTACATCTTAACTGGAAACCTCCAGCCTTGTAAATCAATATGATCAGGAAGATAAATGGCAGCAAAAGTTATGATTACTGTTTTAGTCGGTTGTAATTCAAAGTTTTGTTCATTTTTAACCTTCCTTTGAATTCTCCGAACAGAAATAATTTTTTTATTACTATTAATCACTCCAAAAATTTTTTGATTGGACCATTTAATGGGCACATTAGTAATAACACCAGTAATTTCAGTAGTTTTTGCAGGAATAGTTGCTTTGAGTTTATATTCTGATAACAAAGTCTTATTGTTAAGAAAACTATTTGCCAAATTTGCACGGTCAAAATGAACTGTAACTTTGTATTTATTAAGATTTTGCATATATTTTATGCCTTTTATATATTTCTTTAATGTTGATGATAAAGAAATCATATCTCTTGTTGAAATAGGTTTGGACTCATCGTTTGATTCCAAGAAGACAACGAAATCTGTAGCTGAAGAATCCTCAGGATACCGACGTGTATAATCGGGAACGAAATAAGTTTTATATGGATCGGACTTAGCTGAATTGCAGTCACTGTGCATGGAGTCGGAGTCCGAAAGCAGCGAGTCTTCCCCTGATATTACTGCCTCCTCCTTCTTTTTCTTGCGTTTCGCCCGAGACGTCATTTTAATAAAAATTAAGCTTCTATACTATAGTTATTAAAAATATATACAAAATGTACACTATTTAACAAAATTGAAAGAATTAAATGAATTTTTAAGTTCACGAAAAAATTTTTCACTTCCAATTTTCCCGCGCGCAAACCGGAAGTCCTACAATAATAAAGTAGAGTAAAGTAGTGTTGTGGTTAGCAGAATTGCAGATTCCATCGATTTTTATAAACATTAAATCGATAATAAATACAACTAGAAGTCTATAAAGTAAAAATAAGCTTATCGTCAGAACTGTTAACTAAATATTTATTTACTTTTGAATAGGTAAATATTGAAGTTTTATGGTACTATGTGTTACTTATTGTTATTTTTTTTTTGAATTAGAATATTTAAGAGGACATTTGAATAAGAATAAAAATAATGTAATTCAAAATATTGCTATCACTTATTCAGCAATATATGTATGTAAAAGACAGAGACGGTAAGTAATTTTAGTCTTTAAAGAACAAAATTCATTTTTGGTAAAAGATTTCGTGAGACCATAATATATTAACTAGGTATGTAAGATGACAAAATTATTTACCTACTGTTTTAAAACATTTAATAACAATTTTAATGTGACTTTTTTAGCTACCATTAAACTTATTTTAATTTGTTTATTTTTTAATAAAAAATACAAATACTTTTATTTTTTACTTTAATTGTATTATTGTATTATAATATATTTATTACAATAGGGCTACAAGATCGACGCAGAAGTTTAAATCTTATCAATAAAGACTTCCGGTTTGCGCGCGGGAAAATTGGAAGTGAAAAATTTTTTCGTGAACTTAAAAATTAATTTAATTCTTTCAATTTTGTTAAATAGTGTACATTTTGTATATATTTTTAATAACTATAGTATAGAAGCTTAATTTTTATTAAAATGACGTCTCGGGCGAAACGCAAGAAAAAGAAGGAGGAGGCAGTAATATCAGGGGAAGACTCGCTGCTTTCGGACTCCGACTCCATGCACAGTGACTGCAATTCAGCTAAGTCCGATCCATATAAAACTTATTTCGTTCCCGATTATACACGTCGGTATCCTGAGGATTCTTCAGCTACAGATTTCGTTGTCTTCTTGGAATCAAACGATGAGTCCAAACCTATTTCAACAAGAGATATGATTTCTTTATCATCAACATTAAAGAAATATATAAAAGGCATAAAATATATGCAAAATCTTAATAAATACAAAGTTACAGTTCATTTTGACCGTGCAAATTTGGCAAATAGTTTTCTTAACAATAAGACTTTGTTATCAGAATATAAACTCAAAGCAACTATTCCTGCAAAAACTACTGAAATTACTGGTGTTATTACTAATGTGCCCATTAAATGGTCCAATCAAAAAATTTTTGGAGTGATTAATAGTAAGTAATAAAAAAATTATTTCTGTTCGGAGAATTCAAAGGAAGGTTAAAAATGAACAAAACTTTGAATTACAACCGACTAAAACAGTAATCATAACTTTTGCTGCCATTTATCTTCCTGATCATATTGATTTACAAGGCTGGAGGTTTCCAGTTAAGATGTACATTCCACCTGTAAAACAATGCTTTAAATGCCTACGGTATGGACATTTGGCTAAGTACTGTAAAAATAATGTTAGATGTTCAATATGTGGAGATGCACATTCTTTTAAAGAATGTACAGTACCTAGGGAAAAGGCTACATGCTGTCACTGTAGAGGAAATCACATTAGTATATCTGCCGAGTGTCCTATTAAAAAGAAAAAAATTAATGATATTAAAATTGGTTTATCCTCTTTGTCTTATGCTTCAGTTGCAAATACAGAGAGTTTTCCAGCCTTAGGACAAAAGTTTGACCTGCTCAGTCACTTGAAAAAAGATAATAAATCTTTGAATTTATTGGTTGAGGCTATTGTTAAAATAATTACATTAAATAAAACAAAGGAAACTTCCATCAGTACTAAAAATATTTTACAAATATTAAGTGATATTTATGAAAAGTCATCTGCTAATAATCCATCCTAATGGCTCATTTAAAAATAGTTCAGTGGAATGCTCAAAGCATTAAAAGTAATAAATCTGAATTTACATATTTTCTTTATAGTAATGATGTTGATATCGCTTTAATAAGTGAAACTTGGCTTAGACCACATCATACCTTTAACATAAAGGGATACACAATAGTTAGAAATGACACTGGTAATACACATAATGGAGTTGCAATAATAATTCATAACAAATTACAATTCTTAAAAATTGATACTTATTTTGATGATTCCTTACAAAATGTTGCTGTACAGATAAAAATAGGTGGTAAATATATTTCATTTGTTAGTGTTTATTGTCCTTCTAGGTGTCATTATTCAAAATTAAAATTTTCAAAATTAATTGATAGTCTTCCAACTCCAGTCTTTATTGCTGGAGATTTCAATGCATACCATACTTCTTGGGGTTGTCAAAAAGTGGATAAAAGAGGTGAAGAAGTACTAGATTCTTTTGATGAAAATAACCTTGTTCTGTTAAATTCAGGAGAAGTCACGACTGTAGGAACTTCGTCCTGGAGACCAAATGGCTTAGATCTTTCTTTGGTTAGTCCAGCTTTATCATGGGATTGTGAATGGTCTGTTCATGATGATTCCTTTGGAAGTTATCATTTGCCTACAATTACTAAACTTCTGTTGTCTCAAACTCCAGTTATATCTTCAGAACATTGTGTTCACTCTCAAAATGTCAGTAAGAAATTAAACTTGAATTTAGTTAATTGGGATTTGTATGTAAATATTGTTAATACTTCGTTGAATAGTTTTATGATTAATTCTGAATGTTCACTAGAAAGTTATTTGCAGTTTTGTGATATTTTATTGGCATCAGTTGAAAAATCTATGTCACAACAAAAAACGAAAACAAAGTCTTGTTGTCAATGTCAAAATCTTTGTCATTTATGCTCACGTTCCGTTTCAGGTTTTAGGGCAAAAAGGGCAAGACATTCCGTTCCTTGGTGGAATAGCAAATGTGCAGATGCTGTTAAAAAATGTAAAGATGCTTTTGTTGCTTTCAAAAATGATCCTTCTGTAGAAAAATATTTGCTTTTTAAAAAAAATCAGGCTTCTAAGAAATTGACTATAAACTTTGAAAAACAGAAATCTTGGCAAGATTATTGCAATTCTATAAATCGTCTTACTCCAATTTCTCATGTCTGGAATAAAATACGCAGATTTAACAAAACTTTTGTTTCTATTGTCCGGCCACCGAGAGAATGCGTTCCTGACACATTGTGTTTGACATAACGAGGTAACTTTGAAAGGCCGTCTACGAAAACAAACAAAAAAAAAGTCGTCTATTTTGACCCTACAAACAAATAATAAGCAATAAAATGATATTAAAACACACTGATTTTAAATTTTATAACTGATGGCTTACTGTAAGGGTAATAATTACTGATAAAATATGTATTTTTAAAAATGTAAACAACATCATATTTTCGTAGGGATGTGCTAAAAATATCAGTCAATTTTAAAGTTATCAATCAATTTCTAATAAAAAAGCAGAATAAGTAGCTTGGTTATAAAAACATGATATCGACGTAAATATGGATATGCTTGAAGCATAACTATTGCGGTTAGTGAAAGAAAATAAATCGGCAAATGTTCGATATGAAATAGATGAATTGGCTCTGCAGTACGGTCATCGGGTGCTGAGACTTATACCATATTATTGCCAATACAATGCTTTTGAGTTTCGTTTGTAAAAAGGCAGCAGTTGGATTTTCTTGCTAGTTCTTTTCGACCTTGGGCTTAGCTTCAAAATTAACGTTATACAAGTATCTATACTAATATTATAAAGCTGAAGAGTTTGTTTGTTTGTTTGTTTGAACGCACTAATCTCAGGAACTACTGGTTCGAATTTAAAAATTATTTTTGTGTTGGATAGACCATTTATCGAGGCAGGC
The DNA here is from genome assembly GCA_916618145.1 of Emmelina monodactyla. Classification (NCBI taxonomy): domain Eukaryota; kingdom Metazoa; phylum Arthropoda; class Insecta; order Lepidoptera; family Pterophoridae; genus Emmelina; species Emmelina monodactyla. The sequence goes on along the minus strand of OU745304.1, from coordinate 2,246,723 downwards.
TTTAGGCTTTATAACATCACGCTGCAACTATTAGGAGCGAAGAAATAATGAAAAATGGGAAAAAAAATGGGGAAAATTATTCATCCTTGAAGGCTTCCGTTGCGTGCGCTGCGAAAGCGGTTCTAGGAACCAAAAATATATGTATGAAAGAATAAAGGGACCTTTTTACCGCGGGAAAACTTCGCATTCCCACGGGAAACCGACTTCTACGCGAACGGAGTCGCGAGCGGCCACTAGTCTTTAATCTAATTATTTACGTTCCTACAATAAAACAATACTGTTTCGATTTTGTTTTTATTATTTTACCTAGATTTTAACTCGTAACAACATAAAACTATTTTTATATTATAAATAAAATATAAATAAGATAAGCAAGATTTTTTTCTGTTGATTGAAAAATGATTTATCAATGTTGTTTTTTACCCCAACACTAATGGCATGTGTCACAAACGCAATCTCTCGGTGGCCAGACTATAGAAGTGAAAATGATCATTGGGTAAATAGTTTTTTAAAAAAATACACTCCAGACTATGTCTCGAAACCTTTTACTTTTGCAGATAACAAATTTCATAGACAAAATCTTTCGTTGCTTGATCCGTTCACAATTTCTGAACTTACTGCTGCCATAAAATCAAGAAAAGATACAACTTGTGGTTTAGATGGTATTTCCTATAAAATGTTTCGTCTTCTCAGTCATAAAAATCTATGTAAATTCTTGATAATTTTAAATATTTTGTTTGAAAATGACTTAATACCAAATCAATGGAAAACTGATTGTCTGGTCCCTGTACTGAAGCCAGGGAAGGATCTTGATAGTCCAGATTCTTATCGACCTATAGCGTTGTCCTCTTGTGTTGGTAAAATTTTTGAGCAGCTGCTCAAACAACGTCTGGAATATTACATCGAATCAAATTGTATTCTTCCTAGTAATCAGTTTGGTTTTCGGCGTGGACGCTCGGCTAGGGAAAGCATTGCACATTTGTTATTAGATGCAAATAAATCCATAAAGGAACGGAATTATCTTGCTTGTAATTTTTTCGATGTAACAGGAGCCTTTAACAATGTAGGTTTAGAAACGCTTGCTAATATCTTGCTATCACTCAGAATTCCAAAAAAAATGGTTCTTTGGATATATAACTTTCTAAATGAAAGAATGGTCTATGTTAAATTGGGTAACAACTTTTATGGTCCACGTAATTCCTATAAAGGCGTCAATCAAGGCGGCATCTTGAGCCCTCTACTGTATATAATTTATATTCATAAATTGAATGAGATATTAGGCGCAAATGTTTCTAATCTGCAGTTTGCTGATGATCTTGTTGTTTATTGTTCTGGCAAAAAACTTAAAGATGTGCAAACGAATTTAAATAATGCCTGTAAAAGGCTTGAAGTCTATTTTTCTTTCTTAGGTTTAACTGTAAATACAGAAAAGAGTAAATCTCTTGTTTTCTCTAGAGATAAAGATTGTAAATTAGAATGTGTATATAATGGTAACCTTATTCCTAACTGTACAGAAATAAAATTCTTAGGTGTAGTATTTCAACAAAATTTAAGTTTTAAAAAATATGTGCAAATATTGATAGATAGAGCTGTAAAAGCTACAAATATTTTAAAATGCCTTACTGGTTGTCGTTTTGGTGCAGATCCTAAAATATTATTGATGCTGTTTAAATCATTAGTTAGAAGTCACTTTGAATATGCTTTTTTTTGCTTTGCTTCTGACAATAATTTTATAAATAAAATAGATAAAGTACAAAATAAAAATCTCAGGATAATTCTAGGAGCCATGAGTACTTCTCCGATTAATTCAATGCAAGTTGAAACTAACACTTGTCCCATTAAATTTAGGTTTGATTATTTGAAAAGAAGGTTCATAATTGATTTGATGAAAACTTCTAATAATGCGTTGTACAAAAAGATTTTGATATCTAATTACTCTTATTTATGTAAAAATTTTGATTTCATTAATTATTTGAAAAATGAAAATATTGCTCAGTATGATATTTTACCTTGTTATAGTGGAACATATGAAGGTAAGTTTTTTAAATTTGATGTCATTATAGACACAAATTTAAAAAATAAATATGAAGTATATGAAAAGTTATCATACTATGATAATTACCGTCAAATTTACACAGATGCTTCAAAAACATCTCAGTCTGTGTCGATAGCGGCTTATGATATTATTTTGAAAATTGCACATGGTTATAAGCTGTCCAATATTTGCAGTATTTTTACGGCAGAAGCTGCTGCTATTCTGTTTGCTTTAGATTTGATTAGTTCTGTAGATTCTTCTGGTAAATGGATTATTATTTCTGATAGTATGAGTGTTCTTCAAGCTATTAATAATCCTCGTCTTTCTAGTAAAATTCATCCTTTTATATATGAGATCCGGGAAAAGATTTATAAATTATCATTGAAACATAAAGAAATTGTCATTTTCTGGACACCAGCACACATTGGTGTTAGTGGTAATGAATTAGCTGATACATTAGCTAGTATCATTACAAATACTGATAACAACATTTGCAAATTAAAAAACATAGCAATTCCCATTTCAGAGTTTCTTCCTGAAATAAAAAATCAAATGATTAATAATTGGTTTCAATTTTGGCAAGATTCTCTTAAAGAAAAGGGCAAGTGGTATTCCGTATGTAATCAAAAAATTTCGTCTCCTTGGTTTACCAAGGGCTCTTTCAAAAATAGAAATTTTTATACAACAATTTGTCGTCTTCGTATAGGTCATGCTGCTTTTAATGAACACTTATATCGCATGAATATGATAACTTCCCCTTGTTGTTCATATTGTAATGAGTCAGTACAGTCATTGGATCATATATTTTTTGAATGTCCTCAATTTCATATTGACAGGTTAATTTTCATTGATGAGCTATTAGAAATTTATAAAACATTAGAAAATATCCCGCGTAATACTCAAGAACTTTTAAAAACAACTGAATGCTACTTACCTATGTATAAATTCATAAAATTTACAGTGTGTAATATCTGATGAAAATGTTTATGTATACTCATAACAAATATATATTAGCATTTTATTATTAAAGACATGGACTTGGTCCTTATTATGTTTGTTTATGAGGAAATAAAATATCGTCAATGTTACTTCTTATTGAAAACTAAACAAAGCTAAGTCAACAAGAAAGAAGAAAACCAAATTATTGATGACATGGCTGTATGGGCATAGTCTCTTTGCCTTTCCGCATGACGGAAAAATCTAACAAAAAAAAAAAATCTTATCAATAAAAAACACAATTTCAACTTTATGATTTGACTTCTGCCTGCACTACAGGTATACGACCTAACATTTTTGAAAGTGATATATTGTATTTTTGTTTAGTTTAAGCTGATGGTCGTGTGACCAATGCTTCAATAATAATAAAAAAAAAAAAAAAATTTTTTTGAAAGGAAGGAATGCATATTTTTCAAACTTCAATCATTTTGATGTTGTTTGGTGGTTGTAAGATTTATTCCAGTTTATAAAATTAAAAAACGCTTCCAACTAGTGTGTCAAGTTAACTTTAATTACTTATTATACAACCAAAATGCCAATTAATCGTACACACATTCGTGGCGCACGACCATTCGTGGCTTCAATGCTCAACATAGAATGGTCACACAAATTAAAGTGGCCACAAGGGGTGGTTGGGCTATGGAAAAAAGCTTGGTGGGATATTCCAGAAATAATGGGTTCCGGCATAATGGGGTTAGTCGGTCTCGTCTTTGGAGGAATCGGTGTCTATAACTGGTACAAAAATGATAATGATCATCCCGAATATAGAAGTATGTACGTTGTTGTTCGCCCCGATGACCCATATGTAAAGAATTTAAAAAATCCTGTTTATACAAAATATTCCAAGTGTGATGTGATTGATTAAATTGGTTATTTCATATCCCAATGGCTTTGTCTTGAGTTATTTCTAAATGGCTTTAGGTGGATAAGGTCGTTTAATGGTACTCCTATCTTCAACTACCCTAAGGATTCTTGAAAAAAATATTTAAACGATTATATTTAGATGAGGGTTAAGAGGGGTGATATATACCTGCCTTTATACTTTGTAATTATGTAAAGCTACCTTTATGTTTTATGACATGCGAGTTGTCAGTTAGTTTTCTGTTCAATAAAAATACTTTCTTGCACGATGTTATTTATCTATTTCATTGGCGACGAGGATTAAAAGTGAAAATGAACACAGAACAATTCAAAGATTTTTTACAAGTACAACGAGAGCAACAACAGCAAATAACAGACATTTTGCAATAGCTCGTGTTACAACAGCGATCGACCCCTACACCAGCAACACCTGGTACGGAGTCTACCAGCTTGGCGAACACATACAACTGTAACAAACTCACAATTATTAAAAATTTCAAGTGTGACACGTTTAACCCTACTACTACGTCCATAGAATATTTTTTAGATTTTTTTGAAAAAAAATGCCAAATCTGGGACGTAAGCGTGGAGGACATCAGGAAAGAACTCTTGTTCTCTTGCTTGAATCCAGAAGCCTTTCACGATCTGAAAGTAGCACTTATACCCAACTTTGAAAACAGTCTATACAAAGACGTTAAGGATAAACTACTCGATTTACATCGACCTAAAACAACAAAGTTCAAAGCTTTGACTGAGTTTTGGAATTGCACAAGGGAGTATAGTGAGTCTATGGAACACTACGCTAACAGGCTCAAGAAGCTCGCCACCGACTGTGGCTACAAGAACGATTTCTTTGAGCGTCTGCTGCGTGATCGATTTGCAGCCGGCCTAAACCATCCGCAACTAGAAGTGGATCTGAAACAGAAATGGCCGGACCTACAAGAATATTGTGATGGAAAGTTTGTGGAAGTTACATTTACCAAATTATTTGCAGTAGCACAGTCTAGAGAGCTTGATGAAGGTGACATTAACGTATGTTTACCTACTTCCACAAACAAAATTGGAACAAAGCCCGACAAAACACATCGCAGAAAACAAAGTCAGTTTTCACGCAGGATTGGTCTAGATCAGTGCCGCCGTTGCGGTGCGCATGATAGGCATGAGAAGGACGACTGTAAAGCCAAAGACCATATTTGCAAGGAATGTCAAACACTAGGGCATTTAGACGATTGCTGTATCAAGACTGGCAGAGCATATTTGACGATTACCAAGTCAGGGAAGGAAAAAGCAATAAAAAACGGAAACAAATTACATAAAATTAGGAGTACTGACAGCGACGACGAGTCTACATCAGAATCTTCTACAAACTCATGCGATAGTGATGATGTATTTATGATTGAACGCAAAAGTAAGAAGAACAGCAAGCACATTGACGTTACACTCAACGGTGTCAAGTGTACGTTGGACTGGGACCCGGGATCTTTATATTCCATCATTAGCACAGAATTTTGGAAACGCATTGGAACTCCTCGTTTAACAAAGGCACCGAAATTGCGTGCATATGGGAAAAATAAACTCAAACCTAAAGGACTAACAGACGTAACAGTCGAAATAATGGGAAAACAGAAAATTTTACCTGTTGTAGTTATGGAAGACGCCGACCCCATGCTCTTTGGTCTCCAGTGGAGTGAGATGTTCGAGATGAAATTTCCAGAACCTGTCTATTCGATCAAGCCTGCTCAACGAAATACCAGAACACTTAAACAGGTACTAGACTCTTTCTTGCCTCTTTTCGATAACAAACTTGGGAAAGTAAAAAATTACGCAGTTAACATCCATACTAAACCTGGTACCATTCCTAAACACTTAAGTGCGCGACCCGTTAAGTTTGCTATGCGCAAGAACATCGAGAGAGAACTTCAGCGTTTAGAAGACGAGGGGATAGTTACCAAAGTTGATCCAAATATGACTCCTCTGGAATGGGCAACACCCACAGTCAACGTGGTCAAAACAAATGGCCAAATTAGAATTTGCGGTGACTTTCGTAGCACTATTAACCCTGCTATGGTAACACACTCTCATCCAGTTCCACTATTTGACCAGCTACGTCAAAACCTTGCAAACGGAGTTAAGTTTTCAAAAATAGACCTAAAAGATGCGTATTTGCAATTCGAGATCTCCCCAGAATCAAAAAAGTATCTGACAATATCTACTCACAAAGGATATTACCAATACAATAGAATGCCTTTTGGAATATCAACAGCACCGTCGATTTTTCAACACTATCTTGATGAACTACTTGGTGGTATACCAAATGTAGCCATTTACTTCGATGATATCGCTGTAACAGGGAAGGATGACTCTGAGCATCTCGAAACACTTTCTATGGTGTTTGACAAATTACAGCAGGCTGGCTTAAAAGTAAATTTAACAAAATGTTCATTCTTCCAAACAGATATCGAGTACTTGGGACACACAATCAGCAGGGAAGGAATACGACCAACTAAATCGAAGATTGAAGCAATAACAAAAGCGACGCCGCCTACTAACGCTCAAGAATTACGGTCATTTCTTGGCCTCGTAAATTTTTACGAGAAATTCATACCTCATCTGCACAGCATTTGCGCAGACTTGCATACGCTAACTGGCGCGCGCCAAAAATGGCGATGGACAGATAAAGAAAACACAGCGTTTGAGAATACTAAATTGTTGATTAGTGAATCAAAACCACTTGTGGCCTTTGACGAGAAGCGTCCACTGTTTTTAGCGTGTGACGCCTCGGAAAAGGGTGTGGGTGCCGTATTATTCCATAAAGCGAATGAGCAAATTCAACCTATTGTTTTCGCGTCAAGGAAGCTAAGATCAGCGGAAAGTAAATATTCAGTTATTGATCGAGAAGCTTTAGCCATATTTTTCGGCATACAAAATTTGACCAGTACTTACGTGGCACAATATTCACGCTCGTGACTGACCATAAGCCCTTGATTCATCTATTAGGTCCACAGCGCAATTTACCTAAGCTTGTTAATAATCGGTTAATACGTTGGGCTTTAATCATAGGTAGCTATGACTATGACATCGTCTTCACAAAAGGGCAACTCAATTTTATAGCAGACTATCTTTCCAGGATGCCTAATCCAGATGAGAAACCATCCCGTGTAGAATTGACAGTACACAGAATAGTAGATCAACTGAAACATATCAGTGTTGCAGATGTAGCACTGACAGAAGAAACAATAAGGGATGCATCAAGAAATGATAATATTTTCAAACAAATATCGGAGAACATTAAGACAGGTTGGCGGGAAAATTCATATTCAGACATCTTAAAACCTTATTTTCGGAAACGCAACGAATTGTCCATCGAAAATAAGATTTTAATGTGGCAAGGTCGAATAGTCATTCCAAATACGCTCAGGAAGGCGACATTGAAATTCCTCCACACAGGACATCCAGGAACTTGTGCAATGAAGGCACTCGCATGTTTTTACGTATGGTGGCCATCGATCGATGATGATATTGAAGAGTTCATCAAACACTGTCATAAATGCCAAGAAAACCGACCAAATAACGCTGAATTACCTGTGTACTCCTGGTCCATCCCTGACAACCCATGGGAAAGACTTCATGTCGATTTTGCGGGGCCTTTTGAAGGAAAATACTGGTTTGTTCTAGCAGATGCACTGACAAAGTGGATTGAGATCAAGCCTATGAATCAAATTACTACAAACAAACTGTGTGAAGAGTTAGACTCTATCTTTTCAACGTTTGGTTTTCCACAATTCCTGGTATCGGACAACGGGCCACAGTTTATCTCCCGGGAATTTCAAAATTATTGCAGAGACAAGGGTATCTTACTATAAGGTCTTCTCCTTATCACCCGAGAACTAATGGCTTGGCGGAACGCCTGGTTCGTACTTTTAAAACTAGAATGTCATCAAGTGCGAACGATGCCATGACGTTAAGAAAGAGACTAGAGAACTTCCTTTTTTCTTACCGTATAACACCTCATAGTACCACCGGTACGAGCCCAGGCGAAATGTTGTTCGGGCGTCGGTTGCATTGTGCTTTGGACAACGCAAGGCCAAACCCTAAAAGAACCCTGCAATACAAACAGATACAGGCAAACATTGAGTCGGAGAGACTAATTCCGTCTTTTAAAACAGGCGACAGCGTATTTGTTCGTGCCCGGGACGGATCATCCCGATGGGTTCCTGCTACGATATCAAGGCGTACGCACAAGTATTCTTATGCTGTGAATACTTCAGACGGTGTAGAGAGGAGATATCATGCGGATCATGTGCGTTCCCGTTTAGCAGATCCAATCAGTCCAACTGTTGCTGTTCATCCTCCCTTGGCAGACCCAAGCAGTCCAATTGTTGCTGTTCATCCTCCTATGCCTCTATCCATATCTACGCCTCATTCAACGCCTCAACTTACACCTACAGTTTATTCTTCTTGCCAAACTACTCAAGATTCGCCTGATATTGATCAAAATGTTACGGAGCACATCGTTCCAAGTTCAGCAGACATGCAGAATCAGGCGGGGACCCCACGACATACCAACGCTGAAACATCTGGTCTTCTACCGGCCACGACTGTCTTGCAGAGAACCCTACCAAGGCGCAGTGGACGCAACATCACGAAGCCCCGACGACTTATCGAAAAAATGTAGCCTTTATACTTTGTAATTATGTAAAGCTACCTTTATGTTTTATGACATGCGAGTTGTCAGTTAGTTTTCTGTTCAATAAAAATACTTTCTTGCACGATGTTATTTATCTATTTCAAGGGGAGGGTATACAAAGTCAAGATTTTGTAAAAACGAATAGGTTGAAGAATCTATACTAATATTATAAAGCTGAAGAGTTTGTTTGTTTGTTTGTTTGTTTGAACGCGCTAATCTCAGGAACTACTGGTTCGAATTTAAAAATTCTTTTTGTGTTGGATAGACCATTTATCGAGGCAGGCTTTAGGCTATATAACATCACGCTGCAACTATTAGGAGCGAAGAAATAATGGAAAATGGAAAAAAAACAGGGAAAATTATTCATCCTTGAGGGCTTCCGTAGCGTGCGCTGCGAAAACGGTTCTAGAAACCAAAAATATATGTATGAATAAATTAAGGGAACTTTTTACCGCGGGAAAAATTCGCATTCCCACGGGAAACCGACTTCTACGCGAACGGAGTCGCGAGCGGCCACTAGTAATAAATACAGGTTCGTGATCCTGTTTATGGCACTGCATGTTTTTTGGTTATCAATAGAAATCAAGTCTTCAGACTAACCCACCAACTGTGTGGCCCTAAACTAAGCGAAACTTGTATTATTATATGGACTAGGGGAGAACCTAGTTACACCCAGACACGAGCCAATCTAGATCTAAATTCCTTCGAGAATCGAACCCGGGACCTTCTGCTTAACAGTTCGGTAATCATACCGCTGCGCCACAGAGGTCGTCAACAACAAAAACTTGGGTTTCCGTTATTTCGCGCCTTAAAATCGGAAGTTATCCGCGGGGCTATTGCGTAAACTAATGGTATACGAATATCATTTATTCAACAATTCTAGAAAACGTTGAAATTGATGAGATATAAAGTTTTTTTAAAGATTTATATGTAGATAATCAATTTCGCCATCTATTAAGCCCGAAACCGTGAAGATTTTTATAAATTTTAACCCGTTTCAGCATTGTTGAAAATATGACATTCGATTACCATTGCATGTCATATTTTCCGGGTACAAATTCTCAAATAACTGACGTTGGTGTCATTGATAAAGGTCACAGAGAATGTTTCCGAATATAGTTTTTTTTTAAATAGAAATATTTTTATCACGTTAAGGTTATGATACTGTTATGGGTCAGGCCTATGCTGAGCTTAACATTAGCGTGAGTGTTCACCAAAAGTAGAGTTTGGCAAAAAAAACAATTTATCTAGACATAAAACATGTTAAAAAAAATAAAGTATTTTATTCATTTTAGATTACTACGTAGTAATATTAGCTCAACTAGTTTAAAGTTAAACCTTGAATTAGGAAAGTAAAATGAGAAAACAGCAAAAAGTAGCAAGTACTAGCAAAAAGTGAGATAACTTAAGTTTACTTGTGTTGGCAGCCGTTTTAGTAAAAATCGAATACAAAAAATCAATATTAAGAAATAATTAAAAAGTTTACGGTGCTATCAGTACAAGGGGCGAAGGAAGTGCGGCGGCTGCGCGGGGAGGATGCGGCACGCTGAGGTAGATAAAAAGCGATTTCGGGTAGATATAAAATAAACCAAGCAAAGAAAACGTCGCTCTCGAGGCCTGAAGTCACACCAACTCCTTCTGTCTGTATAAACTCACACTAATGCAAAGCTCAACTAAAACCTTTTTCACTATACCACCATTCGCGACTCCCCATAATATGAGATTTAGGTAGTTTAGATATTTAGCAAAACACTAAGAATGTAGTGTAACATATACGTAATAAAACTTTAGGGAATTGTTTTTTTTTTAATTTATTCAAAGACTTTGACTATTAAGTCATACATATCTACTCATAGTCTAAACAATTTTAAGAGTGGTAGAGTCTAGCTGTTGGCTCTGCCTGCAGCGATTACTGGGCTGACTCGACCGGTGATATACCACCGTCGCACAGAAAACCGACGTGAAGTAGGGACGATGTTCCTGCGTTTCGTTCGGTGAGTGCGATATCCGGTGCCCAATTTTCTCAAAGGCCAGCAACGCACCCTCAATGCATATGTAATTGTGGGTGTATATGGGCGGCGGTGATCACTTACCATCACGTGACCTGCTTGCTCGTTTGATAGGTTCTCTTATAAAAAATTAAATAAAATTTAGGGAATTGACTTTTTTAATTGGCAGCACGTTGTTGTTGTTTTGATTTGTATGTATGACTTTGACAGTTTTTCACAATGATCAAAGAAACGTATGGGCAAGACATAGTCATCAATAAATGTGCTGATTTTATACTAACTGAAAAAAACATGGTGGCCTTAAAATGCCTGTTAGAAACTATTTTTTTTTATCAGAACCAAAAATGGCTTAATGTCTACAAATAGGTCATTAAAAAAGGTGTATGAATTATTGTTAAATTAAATATGTGTGACATATCTGTCCCATAGCCTTACTACATCATTGGTGTTGACGGCTGGGTAGAACTGCGATCGGCAAAAATAAATTTATTTATCGCAATTATTGTCGTTCGTTTATTCGTCCGGCAACTGGTGCGCTTAGCGGACCAAATACATTACAATAAAATTTTCCGTTTTTAGCGATTTCATTGTGCACCAACTAGTATACAATTACAGTTACTAAAATGTCACGTTTCCAGAATGTCGAACAGGGTCCTCCAATTGAAGTGTTTTTACTTACTAAGCTTTTCACTGAAGATAGCCATCCTAACAAAGTTAACCTGAGTGTTGGTGGTAAGCATTTATCTTGTAAATTAACCCGTCTCATATTTTTAAATTCCAATATGTTATTCCAGCATCTTACATAATTAAACACCTAGTGCTAGTATTGAAAAAATGTGTTATAATTTTAGCTTACAGGGACGAAAATGGTAAACCATGGGTGCTGCCTGTGGTCAGACAAATGGAGAAGCAAATGGCTAATGATGATACTCTACTGCATGAATACCTTCCAGTGCTAGGTGAGCTAATATCCTTATATTAATTAACAACAATATTGTGTCATGTTTCTGATGATTACTGAATGAAGTTGCATAATCAAGGAATATCTATTACCTACAGAAGGTTGTTTATTGTTAATTCAGTTGTTATTATGGTTTCACTGTCTATGAGTTTCACTATCTATCTGTTTTTTTCATGTATAATGAGGATAATTAATGAGGTAGACCTCCTGTACTTCTGCAAGAAACATGAATTACACTCTAACTTTCAAATTAATAATATAAAATTTAAATGTAATTAACAGTTATCTATTAGCAGGAACTGCATCTGTATGTTTTTGTAAAACCTACATTTTTTGTGCTACTTGGAATTGTTCTTCTTCATAAAATTTAAATAACTTATGCCAAGTCATGTTCATTACAGCCCAAAAATAATGATGTGAACACATTTATTTACCTAAGTACACACTTAAGTTCTACATTAATTTAAAATTATTATTTAATGCCACAATCATCATTACATAAATGATTGAATACTCTAAAAACAGCAATGTTTTTTACATTCCCATGTTTATCACAAGTCATGCGTAAGTACTATTACATCACAACATCTTGAGATAAGAACTTGATAGGAGGAGGTAAACAAAGTTCAAACTGTTTTTATATCTGGTTTAGTGTAGGTACATATTTATGAAGTCATACTATGAAACAAATAGTTGAAAGCGTGTCAAACTATTGAATCATGGTATGTTTTTTTTAATATGAAGTGTGACATACCTACAGTGGCACAGATAAAGCGGCAGGACCAGTTGTAGGGAAAATGATCTATTAAACTACAAAACTGCATACAGTGTTTGTTTTTTTTTCTAAGAATTAAAAAAACTAAATATGTATTACAGTAATGTTATTGTATATCTTTTACTTATTTAGTCTTGCTTGTTGCTTTTTGTTTGCTTTGTAGAAAATATATATGACTTATGTTAGTCATACTTGCACTATATTTCTGTATGTTCTTATCTTTAAGCAAAAAATTCATATATCTAGAGTAAATTTAATATGGTTTTTTCTTTAAGGTCTGGAAGCTTTCGCCCAAGCATCTGTGTCTATGCTCCTTGGTCAGGACAACCCAGTTTTGGTCGCTGGCAGGGTAAGCTTTAAACATACATTATTTTTTTAATGATTGTGGCATAAATTTTATATTAGCGATTATTAGAGATATTATAGCAGTTTTGCACAGTATTTACTATATCAAAATAATTCTTAATGGATTTCCATAAAGTAACACCTGATTGTATCAATGAGACGTAAACATTATATGTTCAGGCCTTCGGGATTCAAACGCTATCAGGCACAGGTGCTTTGAGGGTGGGTGCTGAGTTTCTGAACAAACAGCTCAAATACACCACCTTCTACTACTCAAGCCCAACATGGGGTAAGTTTTGTACATCATTGAAATAATATATACCTACATAATGTCTTATCTAATATTAATGATTAAACTACTAATTAATCTAAAACATCATAAAGTTTTACTACTATTTTTTTTTGTAAAAAAAATGGTGAGCAGTTCTTTTAATTTTTAAATATGATTGTTTATTTACATTATAAAATCATAACACTATATTTTATGCTCTTATACACACTTAGATGGATTAATTATAATGGCTATAAAGTTCAATCAACATCCATTTAATCTAATAAAATGCGTACTTCTACATTTCACTATCAAAAAAGATATGATAGATACCTTATATGTGACAATGAGTGTATAATTTATATCACCTTGGCAGCACATTAGCATTGTAGATAGATATATTGCAATTTATCACGAGAGGCATTATCAGTTGATAACAGTAACATTTACCACGCTGATTTGAAACGGGTTTTTTATGGTAATGACATAATGAAATTGATAGAGAAATGTAGTAGTTAAAAAACTTCATGTACCTTCTAAATTATCCCATAACTACATTTTGCATAAATACACTTTAAACCACCTATGTTAGCTAAAATAGATTTTGTCGGTAAACTTATTTTAGATGAAGTTTTAGTATAAATATGATTTATCTCTAAAGCTTTAGAGAACTCACAGTTTGACTAATAAACAATCGTTTTGCAAGTCTATTCCAAAATATACTAAGTGGTCACTTTGTGTTCTTTCTTAGTTCACGTTTTTTAAACTTGAATAAAAAATGAACCACGTTTTTGAGACAATTTTTTTTAGTTAAATCTAGATATATTGAGGTTTCCTTCCAGTTTGTGAAACTGCTTTAGAACCACATAATTAATTGGTGTGTTGGTCTGGACATTCATATCCTTATCTATTATTAAATCTTTTTAAAAACCTATCATTAACCAAACAGAGAACCACCACCTGGTGTTCATGAACTCTGGCTTCACCACCCCGCGCCAGTACCGCTACTGGAACGCGCGCACGCGCGGCATCGACATCGACGGCATGATCGAGGATCTACGCAAGGCGGACGAGAATTCCGTGGTGCTGCTGCATGCGTGTGCGCACAACCCCACCGGGATAGATCCTACAGAGGAGCAGTGGGCGAGGATCGCTGATGTTATGGAGGTAAGGGTTTAAGGCGGAGGAGAATTCCGTCGTGTTGCTGCATGCGTGTGCGCACAACCCGACCGGAATAGATCCTACAGAGGAGCAGTGGGCGAGGATCGCCGATGGAGTAAATGTGTATTTCATATTGGAATTCGCGGGTCTCAATTAAACGAGAACAACTTAACAGATTTGAATGAAATTGGGTGTTCAGATAGACTCATGATTGAAGCCAGTTTTTATATACATAGGTATTTTTTTTTTACAGTTTTCCATATTAAAAACACTTCTAACCGGCTAAAACTAGGTGTAGCCGCACTTCGGGTATTAGCCGTAACATATACATATGGCAACCTTGCCCACAGGAGCGCAAGTTGTTCCCTTCTCTTTATTCCTTCACGTTGCCCGCAGGAGCGCAAGTTGTTCCCTTCTCTTTATTCCTCCACGTTGCCCGCAGGAGCGCAAGTTGTTCCCTTCTCTTTATTCCTTCACGTTGCCTACGAAGCGCGAGTTGTTCCCTTCTCTTTATTCCTTCACGTTGCCCACAGCAGCGCAAGTTGTTCCCTTCTCTTTATTCCTTCACGTTGCCCGCAGGAGCGCAAGTTGTTCCCTTCTCTTTATTCCTTCACGTTGCCCGCAGGAGCGCAAGTTGTTCCCTTCTCTTTATTCCTTCACGTTGCCCGCAGGAGCGCAAGTTGTTCCCTTCTCTTTATTCCTCCACGTTGCCCGCAGGAGCGCAAGTTGTTCCCTTCTCTTTTTTCCTTCACGTTGCCTACAGGAGCGCAAGTTGTTCCCTTCTCTTTATTCCTTCACGTTGCCCGCAGGAGCGCGAGTTGTTCCCTTCTCTTTATTCCTTCACGTTGCCCGCAGGAGCGCAAGTTGTTCCCGTTCTTCGACAGCGCGTACCAGGGGTTCGCGTCGGGCGACCTGGACAAGGACGCGTTCGCGGTGCGCTACTTCGTGAGGCGCGGCTTCGAGCTGTGCTGCGCGCAGTCTTATGCCAAAAACTTCGGGCTTTACAGTGAGTGAATGTATTATGAAGTGTGTTGGATTTCAGGACTTTGTGGAAATTTAAGAATCGAACATTTTATTACAGTGAGCGACTAATGTATTATGAAGTGTGTTGGATAATTTCAGGACTTTGTGAAGATTTAAGAATCGAACATAGAAACTTCGCAGTGGCAAATTTCCTAGCATAAATGCAAGACTTATCAAACTTGTGTTGGATAATTTAGATAATACTCGTCTAGTATTACGCATTTGATTTCTCAATTAGGTACTTCGAAAGAAAAGATCGGTCGACCTTGTTTAAGTTCATTAATTATCTAATAAATGATCAAGTATAGTTTTTTGTTCTGTAGCAAAAATACTCATAAAATTACGCTGACGTCATGATTAAATCAATTTACTTACGTCATGTTATTTTTAAACTTTCGCGCTTTTGAACTATTATATTTTGATCGATGTAACTCGGTCGAAACGTCGGGAAATACAGGTACATAGAATTAATGTATCTTAAACATAATGACCGCGTGTAAGACCCGAAATAATCAAAATATAATTACTTACGTCAATTAATTATAGTTACGGGGCACTTGTTCACACGCTGTTTAGCGCCGATTTTTAAATGGGCAGATACATTTTATTCAGCGTATTTATACTTGCAATAGTGAAAAGCATTCAATTTTATCTTCAAATAAAAAAATTAGAGACGCGCCGAGTAAAGAGTACCATTTTTTTATAAAAAAAATTTTTTCAACCGAGTACGCGGCCGATTAACTTGGTTCTTTCAAATTACCATTTCGCGCGCGCAAACAGGTACAAAAGACAAGAAAATTTGTTAGCCAAAAACAAGAGTACTTTCGAGTGGTGGACAGGGCACCAAACAAGACATCATAATTTACCTTTATTAAATTTTGAAAATTGATTGTTTTTATTATTGTTCTCTTAATTTTGTCTCACTCACTATTCATTAGCATAATTTTGATTTTATTAATTGAGATTGTCAAAGATTTCCTAAATTAGTACTTTACTGTACGTTAACACTGTTGTTTTAATTATATCTACTTAAATATATTGCTTTTCTCAAACAACGTATACTCGGCATTCAACAACCGAGTTACTCGGCCGAGTACGAGTATCAAAAAGGGTCGATGACTTTTCGGTTGCTGCATGGTCTGCCGGCGTATGTAGGTATATTGAATGGGCGGGCGTTGCAATAGTGGCCTATCAGTAGAGAAATTCTAGCGGATTTGCAGAATATTTCCTCCACCTCTAACCTAACCTGTGGTCGAAGCATGTATCTCTTATCAATCGTTAATCTGGCATTTGTTCCGTTAATTTGTATGAACAATAATGACGGAACTTTACTGAGCATTAACGAAGATAACTGTCAAAATAACGATATCAACGATCGTCAAGAGATACATGCTTCGACTACCAGATATCTCGTATAACACTTGCTACGATATTCAGACGAGCGCGTGGGCAACCTGACGTGGGTGTGCGCGTCGTCGGAGTCGACCGCGGCGATGCGCTCGCAGCTCACGTGGATCGTGCGCGGGATGTACTCCAACCCGCCGGCGCACGGGGCCCGCGTCGTCAGCGCCGTGCTGCACGACCCCAACATGTTCAACCAGTGGTGGGTAGTAGAGTGTAACTAGGGTCATTGACTCCTGCAACCCGCCGGCGCACGGGGCCCGCGTCGTCAGCGCCGTGCTGCACGACCCCAACATGTTCAACCAGTGGTGGGTAGTAGAGTGTAACTAGGGTCATTGACTCCTGCAACCCGCCGGCGCACGGGGCCCGCGTCGTCAGCGCCGTGCTGCACGACCCCAACATGTTCAACCAGTGGTGGGTAGTAGAGTGTAACTAGGGTCATTGACTCCTGCAACCCGCCGGCGCACGGGGCCCGCGTCGTCAGCGCCGTGCTGCACGACCCCAACATGTTCAACCAGTGGTGGGTAGTAGAGTGTAACTAGGGTCATTGACTCCTGCAACCCGCCGGCGCACGGGGCCCGCGTCGTCAGCGCCGTGCTGCACGACCCCAACATGTTCAACCAGTGGTGGGTAGTAGAGTGTAACTAGGGTCATTGACTCCTGCAACCCGCCGGCGCACGGGGCCCGCGTCGTCAGCGCCGTGCTGCACGACCCCAACATGTTCAACCAGTGGTGGGTAGTAGAGTGTAACTAGGGTCATTGACTCCTGCAACCCGCCGGCGCACGGGGCCCGCGTCGTCAGCGCCGTGCTGCACGACCCCAACATGTTCAACCAGTGGTGGGTAGTAGAGTGTAACTAGGGTCATTGACTCCTGCAACCCGCCGGCGCACGGGGCCCGCGTCGTCAGCGCCGTGCTGCACGACCCCAACATGTTCAACCAGTGGTGGGTAGTAGAGTGTAACTAGGGTCATTGACTCCTGCAACCCGCCGGCGCACGGGGCCCGCGTCGTCAGCGCCGTGCTGCACGACCCCAACATGTTCAACCAGTGGTGGGTAGTAGAGTGTAACTAGGGTCATTGACTCCTGCAACCCGCCGGCGCACGGGGCCCGCGTCGTCAGCGCCGTGCTGCACGACCCCAACATGTTCAACCAGTGGTGGGTAGTAGAGTGTAACTAGGGTCATTGACTCCTGCAACCCGCCGGCGCACGGGGCCCGCGTCGTCAGCGCCGTGCTGCACGACCCCAACATGTTCAACCAGTGGTGGGTAGTAGAGTGTAACTAGGGTCATTGACTCCTGCAACCCGCCGGCGCACGGGGCCCGCGTCGTCAGCGCCGTGCTGCACGACCCCAACATGTTCAACCAGTGGTGGGTAGTAGAGTGTAACTAGGGTCATTGACTCCTGCAACCCGCCGGCGCACGGGGCCCGCGTCGTCAGCGCCGTGCTGCACGACCCCAACATGTTCAACCAGTGGTGGGTAGTAGAGTGTAACTAGGGTCATTGACTCCTGCAACCCGCCGGCGCACGGGGCCCGCGTCGTCAGCGCCGTGCTGCACGACCCCAACATGTTCAACCAGTGGTGGGTAGTAGAGTGTAACTAGGGTCATTGACTCCTGCAACCCGCCGGCGCACGGGGCCCGCGTCGTCAGCGCCGTGCTGCACGACCCCAACATGTTCAACCAGTGGTGGGTAGTAGAGTGTAACTAGGGTCATTGACTCCTGCAACCCGCCGGCGCACGGGGCCCGCGTCGTCAGCGCCGTGCTGCACGACCCCAACATGTTCAACCAGTGGTGGGTAGTAGAGTGTAACTAGGGTCATTGACTCCTGCAACCCGCCGGCGCACGGGGCCCGCGTCGTCAGCGCCGTGCTGCACGACCCCAACATGTTCAACCAGTGGTGGGTAGTAGAGTGTAACTAGGGTCATTGACTCCTGCAACCCGCCGGCGCACGGGGCCCGCGTCGTCAGCGCCGTGCTGCACGACCCCAACATGTTCAACCAGTGGTGGGTAGTAGAGTGTAACTAGGGTCATTGACTCCTGCAACCCGCCGGCGCACGGGGCCCGCGTCGTCAGCGCCGTGCTGCACGACCCCAACATGTTCAACCAGTGGTGGGTAGTAGAGTGTAACTAGGGTCATTGACTCCTGCAACCCGCCGGCGCACGGGGCCCGCGTCGTCAGCGCCGTGCTGCACGACCCCAACATGTTCAACCAGTGGTGGGTAGTAGAGTGTAACTAGGGTCATTGACTCCTGCAACCCGCCGGCGCACGGGGCCCGCGTCGTCAGCGCCGTGCTGCACGACCCCAACATGTTCAACCAGTGGTGGGTAGTAGAGTGTAACTAGGGTCATTGACTCCTGCAACCCGCCGGCGCACGGGGCCCGCGTCGTCAGCGCCGTGCTGCACGACCCCAACATGTTCAACCAGTGGTGGGTAGTAGAGTGTAACTAGGGTCATTGACTCCTGCAACCCGCCGGCGCACGGGGCCCGCGTCGTCAGCGCCGTGCTGCACGACCCCAACATGTTCAACCAGTGGTGGGTAGTAGAGTGTAACTAGGGTCATTGACTCCTGCAACCCGCCGGCGCACGGGGCCCGCGTCGTCAGCGCCGTGCTGCACGACCCCAACATGTTCAACCAGTGGTGGGTAGTAGAGTGTAACTAGGGTCATTGACTCCTGCAACCCGCCGGCGCACGGGGCCCGCGTCGTCAGCGCCGTGCTGCACGACCCCAACATGTTCAACCAGTGGTGGGTAGTAGAGTGTAACTAGGGTCATTGACTCCTGCAACCCGCCGGCGCACGGGGCCCGCGTCGTCAGCGCCGTGCTGCACGACCCCAACATGTTCAACCAGTGGTGGGTAGTAGAGTGTAACTAGGGTCATTGACTCCTGCAACCCGCCGGCGCACGGGGCCCGCGTCGTCAGCGCCGTGCTGCACGACCCCAACATGTTCAACCAGTGGTGGGTAGTAGAGTGTAACTAGGGTCATTGACTCCTGCAACCCGCCGGCGCACGGGGCCCGCGTCGTCAGCGCCGTGCTGCACGACCCCAACATGTTCAACCAGTGGTGGGTAGTAGAGTGTAACTAGGGTCATTGACTCCTGCAACCCGCCGGCGCACGGGGCCCGCGTCGTCAGCGCCGTGCTGCACGACCCCAACATGTTCAACCAGTGGTGGGTAGTAGAGTGTAACTAGGGTCATTGACTCCTGCAACCCGCCGGCGCACGGGGCCCGCGTCGTCAGCGCCGTGCTGCACGACCCCAACATGTTCAACCAGTGGTGGGTAGTAGAGTGTAACTAGGGTCATTGACTCCTGCAACCCGCCGGCGCACGGGGCCCGCGTCGTCAGCGCCGTGCTGCACGACCCCAACATGTTCAACCAGTGGTGGGTAGTAGAGTGTAACTAGGGTCATTGACTCCTGCAACCCGCCGGCGCACGGGGCCCGCGTCGTCGGCGCCGTGCTGCACGACCCCAACATGTTCAACCAGTGGTGGGTAGTAGAGTGTAACTAGGGTCATTGACTCCTGCAACCCGCCGGCGCACGGGGCCCGCGTCGTCAGCGCCGTGCTGCACGACCCCAACATGTTCAACCAGTGGTGGGTAGTAGAGTGTAACTAGGGTCATTGACTCCTGCAACCCGCCGGCGCACGGGGCCCGCGTCGTCAGCGCCGTGCTGCACGACCCCAACATGTTCAACCAGTGGTGGGTAGTAGAGTGTAACTAGGGTCATTGACTCCTGCAACCCGCCGGCGCACGGGGCCCGCGTCGTCAGCGCCGTGCTGCACGACCCCAACATGTTCAACCAGTGGTGGGTAGTAGAGTGTAACTAGGGTCATTGACTCCTGCAACCCGCCGGCGCACGGGGCCCGCGTCGTCAGCGCCGTGCTGCACGACCCCAACATGTTCAACCAGTGGTGGGTAGTAGAGTGTAACTAGGGTCATTGACTCCTGCAACCCGCCGGCGCACGGGGCCCGCGTCGTCAGCGCCGTGCTGCACGACCCCAACATGTTCAACCAGTGGTGGGTAGTAGAGTGTAACTAGGGTCATTGACTCCTGCAACCCGCCGGCGCACGGGGCCCGCGTCGTCAGCGCCGTGCTGCACGACCCCAACATGTTCAACCAGTGGTGGGTAGTAGAGTGTAACTAGGGTCATTGACTCCTGCAACCCGCCGGCGCACGGGGCCCGCGTCGTCAGCGCCGTGCTGCACGACCCCAACATGTTCAACCAGTGGTGGGTAGTAGAGTGTAACTAGGGTCATTGACTCCTGCAACCCGCCGGCGCACGGGGCCCGCGTCGTCAGCGCCGTGCTGCACGACCCCAACATGTTCAACCAGTGGTGGGTAGTAGAGTGTAACTAGGGTCATTGACTCCTGCAACCCGCCGGCGCACGGGGCCCGCGTCGTCAGCGCCGTGCTGCACGACCCCAACATGTTCAACCAGTGGTGGGTAGTAGAGTGTAACTAGGGTCATTGACTCCTGCAACCCGCCGGCGCACGGGGCCCGCGTCGTCAGCGCCGTGCTGCACGACCCCAACATGTTCAACCAGTGGTGGGTAGTAGAGTGTAACTAGGGTCATTGACTCCTGCAACCCGCCGGCGCACGGGGCCCGCGTCGTCAGCGCCGTGCTGCACGACCCCAACATGTTCAACCAGTGGTGGGTAGTAGAGTGTAACTAGGGTCATTGACTCCTGCAACCCGCCGGCGCACGGGGCCCGCGTCGTCAGCGCCGTGCTGCACGACCCCAACATGTTCAACCAGTGGTGGGTAGTAGAGTGTAACTAGGGTCATTGACTCCTGCAACCCGCCGGCGCACGGGGCCCGCGTCGTCAGCGCCGTGCTGCACGACCCCAACATGTTCAACCAGTGGTGGGTAGTAGAGTGTAACTAGGGTCATTGACTCCTGCAACCCGCCGGCGCACGGGGCCCGCGTCGTCAGCGCCGTGCTGCACGACCCCAACATGTTCAACCAGTGGTGGGTAGTAGAGTGTAACTAGGGTCATTGACTCCTGCAACCCGCCGGCGCACGGGGCCCGCGTCGTCAGCGCCGTGCTGCACGACCCCAACATGTTCAACCAGTGGTGGGTAGTAGAGTGTAACTAGGGTCATTGACTCCTGCAACCCGCCGGCGCACGGGGCCCGCGTCGTCAGCGCCGTGCTGCACGACCCCAACATGTTCAACCAGTGGTGGGTAGTAGAGTGTAACTAGGGTCATTGACTCCTGCAACCCGCCGGCGCACGGGGCCCGCGTCGTCAGCGCCGTGCTGCACGACCCCAACATGTTCAACCAGTGGTGGGTAGTAGAGTGTAACTAGGGTCATTGACTCCTGCAACCCGCCGGCGCACGGGGCCCGCGTCGTCAGCGCCGTGCTGCACGACCCCAACATGTTCAACCAGTGGTGGGTAGTAGAGTGTAACTAGGGTCATTGACTCCTGCAACCCGCCGGCGCACGGGGCCCGCGTCGTCAGCGCCGTGCTGCACGACCCCAACATGTTCAACCAGTGGTGGGTAGTAGAGTGTAACTAGGGTCATTGACTCCTGCAACCCGCCGGCGCACGGGGCCCGCGTCGTCAGCGCCGTGCTGCACGACCCCAACATGTTCAACCAGTGGTGGGTAGTAGAGTGTAACTAGGGTCATTGACTCCTGCAACCCGCCGGCGCACGGGGCCCGCGTCGTCAGCGCCGTGCTGCACGACCCCAACATGTTCAACCAGTGGTGGGTAGTAGAGTGTAACTAGGGTCATTGACTCCTGCAACCCGCCGGCGCACGGGGCCCGCGTCGTCAGCGCCGTGCTGCACGACCCCAACATGTTCAACCAGTGGTGGGTAGTAGAGTGTAACTAGGGTCATTGACTCCTGCAACCCGCCGGCGCACGGGGCCCGCGTCGTCAGCGCCGTGCTGCACGACCCCAACATGTTCAACCAGTGGTGGGTAGTAGAGTGTAACTAGGGTCATTGACTCCTGCAACCCGCCGGCGCACGGGGCCCGCGTCGTCAGCGCCGTGCTGCACGACCCCAACATGTTCAACCAGTGGTGGGTAGTAGAGTGTAACTAGGGTCATTGACTCCTGCAACCCGCCGGCGCACGGGGCCCGCGTCGTCAGCGCCGTGCTGCACGACCCCAACATGTTCAACCAGTGGTGGGTAGTAGAGTGTAACTAGGGTCATTGACTCCTGCAACCCGCCGGCGCACGGGGCCCGCGTCGTCAGCGCCGTGCTGCACGACCCCAACATGTTCAACCAGTGGTGGGTAGTAGAGTGTAACTAGGGTCATTGACTCCTGCAACCCGCCGGCGCACGGGGCCCGCGTCGTCAGCGCCGTGCTGCACGACCCCAACATGTTCAACCAGTGGTGGGTAGTAGAGTGTAACTAGGGTCATTGACCACCAATTTGGGAATAACCGACCAACTAACTAAAAGGGTCATCACTCAAGGCACTATGATAATTAGAAAAGATAGGTACTAATGGTTGTAATGCTACTAATTCTACCAAATAGAAGTTAATGAATATTTTATTTCAGGAGGGACAACATCAAAACCATGGCGTCCCGAGTCAACGAGATGAGACAGGCGCTCCGAGCTGCACTAGTCAAGTAAGTTTTATTATAATTTACAAATAATATCAGTAAGATTTGGTCATTCAAAACATTGTTCTGTAGATAGAGATGCCTATATAAAATCAACATTGTTTTTATTCTACACTCTGTGCGTTAAAAATAGTCAATAATATACTCCAACAATAAACCAACATGACCATAGTAAAGCATTATCAAAGGTAGCTGATATAATCATCAATTAGTGTTTGTGGAATACTACTTAAAACAGCTTTTATTGAGAATGCTACAAAGCCAATAAAAAAATTTATTCGTAGTAACTTTTCCTTTATCCACCATTCAGACTTGGCACCCCTGGAAACTGGGACCACATCACAAGCCAGATTGGTTTGTTCTCCTACACCGGTCTTACTCAGCGACAGGCTGAATACCTCATATCGGAGTACCACATCTACTTGCTGAAGACCGGCAGGATCAACATTTGTGGCCTGAACCCCTCCAATGTGGAGTATGTAGCGAAGGCGATCAACGATGCCATCATCAAGTTCCCGGCTGAAGAGTAAAGTTTTTAACTTTTTTCTTTTGGAATGCTGGCTGCTAAGAAATTTTTTGAAGAGTATTTTTTTATCTTTTTGTTTGAACTACTGGCCAGTAAAAATCACTCACTTTTCCAGGTAAAAGGATAACGTTTTCTTTCTTCTACTTTTTGAAGTACTGGCCAGTAAGATCTTTTATGCAAAGTAATGAAAAGTTTTCTTAGCAGCCAGTAATTTTTGGTTGGGGTTTGTCTAACTGTAATTTATTACTTCTTTTCTTGAATTTTGCATTATGTCCTTGTTATTGTGTTGTTAATAGCAGGTGCTGGTAAATTACACAAAAACACTCACACAAACTTTAAACCTTACAGCCCAGTTGTTTAGATTAATAATCGTTTGACGCTTATGATGAAATTGTCTCAAATAACTGCTGTCTAGCTAGTGAAATTAGTCTTTTAGTTTCAAGTAATAATAATCATGTTATGAATTTAGATATTTTTGTAATCATATAATGGTTTTTTTATTTGTATTTATGCGAAGCATACTATTATAATGTAGTATTAAAGTTGAGCAATATTAGTTTTATAAAAGAATTGGTAACACTAGGGGCTGTGATTTGTTTTTAAATGATCAACATTGTGTCGAACACTATTATTATGATACCTTAACTTATTTTTGTAAAAATATACAAACGCTTTTATTTTAGAATCACTGCCCACACTAACGAAATTTAACAAATCACAGTATTAAAATGCATCAAATGAAGTGAATCAATTATATACTATATTGTTATTGCTTTCTGTTGTCCTGTTTATTATATTCTGTTGAATAAAAGAATAAGCTTTTTACAGTTTTTTATTTCTCTTTTCAGCGAACTTCTTGCGAAATTATAAATAACCCAAGGATTTGGCAACATTAATGGACTTACTAACATAAATCTACGATTAATTGTATCCATAAAGGTGTAACTTCCAGAAAAAAAAGAAATTGTTCAAAAATATATATTGCAAACACAACCTTATTTCATTAGCATTTGGGGGAAAAGGATAATTAAGAAACTGAGTCAGAGTCTTGATTTTATGGAGCATGTAAGGAGTTACTCTTTAAATATAATTTATTATTAATTATTTTTATAGATATTTAATTAAATAAGATTTATTTTTGTTATTAAATTGAATAAAAAACATGTTGAAATATAACAGGTATATTTTATTATTAATTCTATACATTTGTTACTTAAAGTAAGTAAGTTTTAGCTTTCCATTGCTTCTGTTGGTGGTGCAGGGTTCACAAGCTGTCTTGATCCAAATCGATTTGTCACTGCGAAAAGATTATTTTTATTTTTTAAAGTTGCAAAACTAAATTAAATCATTCAATTATTTCTATGAAACTTGGGTTCGATTTTTATTATTCGGATGTACTTTCAGCTTGTGCAAAAATTAAACATGAGGGAAACATCATAAAGAAACTCATTATCAACTTACTGCCCTTCGATTCGAGACACAGTCAACTGCACAGCTTTATTAGACTGACCTACCTTCACTGTGCGCTCGCTCACTTGTAACGGTGTGTGTGTGTATATGTATGTATGTGTGTATCACTCACTATACAATGTATTACCTTCATCACTGACGGTGAGTTCCGTCATCTCTATGAAGCACTCCTTGTTGTCTCCGCCGACGGCGACAGAGAACGCCGCGTCGGGACACATCACTCACTCACTATACAATGTATTACCTTCATCACTGACGGTGAGTTCCGTCATCTCTATATAGCACTCCTTGTTGTCTCCGCCGACGGCGACAGAGAACGCCGCGTCGGGACACATCACTCACTCACTATACAATGTATTACCTTCATCACTGACGGTGAGTTCCGTCATCTCTATGAAGCACTCCTTGTTGTCTCCGCCGACGGCGACAGAGAACGCCGCGTCGGGACACATCACTCACTCACTATACAATGTATTACCTTCATCACTGACAGTGAGTTCCGTCATCTCTATGAAGCACTCCTTGTTGTCTCCGCCGACGGCGACAGAGAACGCCGCGTCGGGACACATCACTCACTCACTATACAATGTATTACCTTCATCACTGACGGTGAGTTCCGTCATCTCTATGAAGCACTCCTTGTTGTCTCCGCCGACGGCGACAGAGAACGCCGCGTCGGGACACATCACTCACTCACTATACAATGTATTACCTTCATCACTGACAGTGAGTTCCGTCATCTCTATGAAGCACTCCTTGTTGTCTCCGCCGACGGCGACAGAGAACGCCGCGTCGGGACACATCACTCACTCACTATACAATGTATTGCCTTCATCACTGACAGTGAGTTCCGTCATCTCTATGAAGCACTCCTTGTTGTCTCCGCCGACGGCGACAGAGAACGCCGCGTCGGGACACATCACTCACTCACTATACAATGTATTACCTTCATCACTGACAGTGAGTTCCGTCATCTCTATGAAGCACTCCTTGTTGTCTCCGCCGACGGCGACAGAGAACGCCGCGTCGGGACACATCGCGGCGCACAGACACTGACCCACCTTCACTGTGCGCTCGCTCACTTGTAGCGGTGTATCACTGTGTACAAACATATTACTATTTATTATAGTTTATAGTAAGAAATACATATGTACGGAAGTGATTCCTTAGTGGCTTTTAACCCCATTCGTGTGGTATAAGTATTGAGCGATTATTCTTCCTTACCAATATTATAATGTGAAAATGTGTAAGTCTGTCTATATGTTCCGCATTCACATCGAAACGGCTGGTGAAATTTTAATGAATTGGGAAAAAAATCAAACGCCACTAATAAAACACCCTGTATAAAGTTTAAAAATAGTGCCAGTCTAAAATGTATGCAGGTAGAATACTAAAGTTTGCGTTTTAAGACATCACTATTTTTTGGTATCCAGTTGCTCAAAACCTTTAGTTAGAGGGAACTCAAAAAGTGATTAAAAAAAAAAACATTTTTTATTGAAACTTGAAATTAAACTCATTTTAACGGGTTCTACGCGTTTATTTTATTATTTTTGATTTTCCGACGTTTCGGCATTTTTGCAAATGCCGTGGTCACGGGTAGACTGAGATGTTTGACGTCTTCATAGAGTAAAGTAAAAAAACGATTTTTCGAATTCACCGCCATCTGTTTCGTAATTTTCTCGCATAGTCGCTCGGGTTCACGCAGTAGACGCTGACAGTGTCTTTATTTTTCTGCTTATTTGTCTGCTGGTTGTTCTTTTTTATTTTGCTAAGTATTGGATTGCCTTTGCCCAATTTTGGGACAATAACGGCTTGTAAAAAAAAAAAAAAGTATTGGATCCCACGTTGGTGACAGCTTCCAACCATCTTCTCTATTGAAGTTAGGGTGTTTTTTAATTTCAATAGTTTCTCTTACCAGCCTAGGAATAAAATGTTTCTCTTTTGCTAGGATTTTAACGGTATCAAATCTTAGATAGTGGTTGGGCTTATGCATGGAATGCTCACAGACTGCAGATTTTGTATAGCGTCGGTTTTTTACATCGGCGATATGTTATTTTATTCGAGAAGACACGTTCCGTTTCGTTTGACCGATATATGAGAGCCCACAGTCACAGTCAATCTTGTATACGCCTTGGTCTTGTAAAGGGATGCTGCTTTTTACTGGACGAAGATGGTGGCTAATCTTGCTGTGTGGCTTGTATATGGTTTTTATTGAAGCCCGCTTCAGATAAAAAAATAATAAAATGAATGCGTAAAACCCGTTAAAATGAGTTTAATTTCAAGTAATAATAATCGCGTAAGAAGTTATATTTTTTATTGAATACTAGCTTTTACTCGCGCGGCTTCGCACGTGTTAAATTCGGAGAAATTTTACTCCGAGTTTAACACGTACTATGTTATTATACATGTAAACCTTCCTCTTGAATCATTCCATCTATTAAAAAAACCCGCATCAAAATCCGTTGCGCAGTTTGAAAGATTTAAGCACACATAAGGGCAGAGCAGAAAGCGACTTTGTTTTATACTATGAAAGAGAAAGAGTTTATTGAGGCATAACGTCCTAAAATACAAAATTTGAGATTTTCTCAAAAACATGTTGGGGATAAATTAAGTACCGATTTGTTATTTATTGTGGTTTTCGTCATTTTGTTATATATCTAGTGGCTTTCGTCAAGTTCATATCAACTTTAGTGCTGTATCTTTCCTTTCTTATAGGTAGTAAATACTTGTAGGATTTATGTAAACAAATAAAAAGGGGTCATTATTTTCTGTTCCGGCTTTTTAAAAGAAAAACATATCATCTCGTGGTAATCGAAATGGAATATTTAGCATTACGTTCAGATTTTAAATACTCTGACTGTCTCATTAGAAAACCTACCATAAAATGTCCCAAGTTTTCTGTTTTGCATCTGTACCCACAGTTACCATTAGTCCGGGTACTGTTTCGCTCAGGAGCAAGCCTGTGTAACAAAACAAGTAATTTTAAGTTACCTACTTCATTAAGTTTAAGTACTAAAATGTTATATCATGTTAGTTACGAGAGATGGCATTTGGAATCGAAATGGATAAATCGTCTTTTAGCTTCAGATTAATGTGTAAACTACGTTGATGAGTAAGTAAGAGTAAAACACACTTGAGACTAAATATTTACATAAATATATGGTATTAAGTGTACCTGTGACTTCTTTTTCGTGTGCGTTGATGGTCCAAAGAGGTTCGTCTTGTCTGCAGTCGATGTAGGCTACTTGACCCTCGTTGTTGCTCATCTATATCATATAAAAATACCGTGGTTTATTATACCGTGGTTTATTATTTAAATAATTAAAGCGTCTTTCTCTGATGAAATAATCATAGAAATAAGCTTTATAACCTTTTTAATTCTTTACTATTCCCACGCCCCTTGTTCTATAAACCCGCGATAGTAAACAAAACTAAGTTAATTATACAAAAGAAAAATTTCAAATTCAAAAAAACTAAAGACGTAATCAACTCCTTCCCATTTAACCCTATAACCACGTACCGCGAAACAGAACGGGTTCTGCGTATTCCACGCGACCCGCTCTATTTCCCCGTGGAGTCTCCACAGCTTGTGTCCGTCCGTGGAGCGACAGTCGGAGACGCGCGCGCCGCCGTCGCACGCGCCGGATAGAAGCGTTTGAGCTTCGAACGGGTGGAATGATAGGGATTGTACCTGCGGGGTTAAAGAAGAGGGTTTAATTGATTGTTGATAAAAAAAAACATATACGAAACTAGTGGTACCGCCTTGTACGACATAAGGTTTTATCGGTGTTTTAGCTTCGAGAGAAATTATTTTTCAAATTTTTTAATAATACGAAAAAAACATCTTAAGGATAGTGAAAAGCTTATCAAATATTTATTTATAGGTCTAAGAAAGATTTTAGTTAGACTAGAAAGTATAGACGATTACGCACCTTATCCTCAAAGTAACTAAGTTTAGTATGTGATATTAGTTTAATAATACGAAAAAAACATCTTAAGGATAGTGAAAAGCTTATCAAATATTTATTTATAGGTCTAAGAAAGATTTTAGTTAGACTAGAAAGTATAGACGATTACGCACCTTATCCTCAAAGTAACTAAGTTTAGTATGTGGTTCTCCTTGATCCAAGTCCCATAATAAAACGGTATTGTCGGCAGAGCCACTCGCCATTACGTGACTGTAGAATAAAATATAGCGTTTTAATATTTGTTTTATAAATTATACAAAACTACCTGTGAATTCGTTCACATTAATCATTGAAATTCAAGCTGTAATCCTCATCTCTCGTGCAAGCAAGTAGAGAAGAAGATCTATCTATGAATGCAATACATACGTAAAATTCCTATTCCAACTGAGATCCAACACCGCGTCTTTATGGCCGACTCGTTTAGTTTTTTTCTTCTTATTCGGTTTCTTCCCGAGTTTAAATGCTGGCTCCAGACAGTTCTCAATATCTAGGTCCCACACTTGTATTACTGGGTCCATGCCGCCTAGGGCACATAAGTTACCTACGAAAGATGAAATTTATATGAAAGTAATCAAAAGAGACTGTAATAGCTAACAGTTACATTAAATTAATAAATATTTGACCAACGGGTAAGCAGAAAAAATAAAGGGTGACAAAATATAGGGCCGGCTGTTCCATCTAATACAGCTATGAAAGGTGTTGGATTGGTAATTAATTTAGATTTGACAAACAAAGTCCATTTTTTTTGGCTAAGACACACACAAAACAAATTCCACCAAGTGTCTTAAGTTATAGAACATCGCTTAAGACTACAGAGGGTTTTTTTTTACGTACCAGGCTGTGGATCAGACGGATCATGGCTCAGCCACTCAATGCACAGCGGGAACCAAGGCAGGATTATGTCATGATGCACATAGAATGAACCCTCCTCTTTGTTGAATACTGAAATAAATACTCATTATCAATAAAGTATGTAAGTCTTAATAAGTGTAAAATATTGAAAAATAACAATACACAAAAAAAAAAACAATGTGAAAAAAAGATTTCTGCTTATTTTATTTTCACGTGTTGATTACGTTTTTTGAAGATATGGTTAGGTTAATGTCATTGTTATAAGTATTGTGATATTTTGATTGATCTCAGATAATGACTATAAAAATGATACAAAAACTCACTGTAAACTTCCAGTATGCTAGCATCGCTCTCCACATGACCAACAAGTAGCAGGTTGTCATCTGGTTTGATGATGTCATCCTCTTCATCACTATCTGGACCCTCTGTCTGTAATTATTTCTCATATATCTTATTTTTGTAAGTATGGCTACTAACATTGGTTAATGTATATAATTAGGCATTTGTTTTTAAGAACTTAATCACAAATCAATTTCAAGTTGTAGATACAGCCAAAAATGTTAAAAATATAAATGAGTAGCAAACCAATATTTATACAAATACATTGGTATGCATAAAATTTTGCAGAAAAACTTACTCTGATCTGTACATTCTCACTCAGATCTCCCAAGTTTGGCAGGGTTGCAACAGTTCCTATACCTACTGGATTACCTGTAAAAATAAAATAATGTTTAGAGAAAGTAGACTATGTACACACTGTCTTTGGATATATTTAATCATAAAACACTCACTGTTATCTTCTTCATCATAGTTTTTAAAGTCAAACTCATCATTTGGATCTGCAGGAGGATCTCTCTGAGAGCTAGATGCTTCATCTTCATCATCACTTCTATCTTCACCCTCTTCTGTAATCCTACAATCAAGAGTTATAAATAAATACAGCGGATTGCAGCTAAAACTTTATGCACTTATGATTTTACCTTAGTTCCTCTGCTGTTTGTTTGATTATACTCTCTAGCTCTTTTTCCGTTAATTCTATCTGCAAAATAAATTGATCATAAGTTTTGTTTGCATGAAAGGAAGAAGATATTTGCCTATTAGTAGAAATTTTGCACCTTTTCAGGGACAGCTTTAGCGACTCCGCGTCGGACGAAATGCATACATGAGACTAAACTAACTGTGGGGGTGGTTTCTTCCATTTTAAAGTGTTACTTTTGCACTTTTTATTTAATATTATTTTTTAACAATATTAAATTGCATGCACACCGGACTAAAAACACATGGGATTGTTTTGACAATTTTGTCATTGACAGAAGGTTCATGATTGACAGTGAAGTTAAAAATATGTGCGTCATTGCAAACGTATATCGTATTTTATGAGTTGTCAATGGAACGCATCTAATGTCGTGGTCCTTTAATCGAATACGTGAAAACGTTGGTAAGCGTGCAAATGCGTGGACATAAAAAGATATCATTACTCACAAACGTTAGCACTGAAATCAATTTAGTCCACTTGTTGGTACGAACATATGCTTGAACGTTCTGTCAAAATGACAGGTGGTTTAATATGGGTCAGAATTATTGCATGTTGAGGTTTTCCCGATGAATCTGCTAAATATCTTTACATTAAACAATATTAGTTCAACAAAACTTGTCCGAAAGTTTAGATCTTACAAATTAAAGTATTCAGTTGTCAGTTTGACATTGCCTGACATTCATCTGACATTGCTGCACACAGTGCACTACCTATCTTTTGTTTGCATCGTTAGCACTGAACGATGACGTCACTAATGACGTCAGATCGCTCAGAGTGTGCAAACGTTCGGATTAAAGGACCGACCGTGTGCACGCAAATAGTGCAGAAAGCGCGCTGACAGCAATTTCGGACCAGTATATAATAAAAAAAAAGCAAGGCAGTAGAATCGTGGTTGTGCATTGTGTGTTCGTGATTTTGCGTGATCGTTTGCAGATAACACGAGAAACATTGTTAATTGATTTTTTAATTCCTGATTTAGGTAAATCAATTTGCTTTCTAAATTATATTGCATTGTGGATAATATTGGACCTTCAACAAAATAATGGAAACACTTAATGGCAAGTGCAATAATCTAGTTTAACATAAAGTGATAGGGTCTTATGTAAAAATGTGGTAATCTAATTGCAAATAAATGTTAATTTATTGATACTTTTATAGAATTATTATCGGTTTTTATTAAAATTCAATAATTTTTCAATCGCAGCTGACAAATCTTTTTCACCTGAAATGTCACTCATTTTGTCACGCTCACGGTCAGTCAATTGATTGAATAGTAACTAGGAAGAGAAGTTGATGTTTTTGTCATAGTTTTGTCTTATAATAAACTTTGCAGGATATTAAAATGGGGAAAGTTTTATGATTTTTAAATCCCCATAATCTGCGGAACATATCACAGATGGAGGTTGCTGTCTCATCTTGTGTTAGTCTTGAATCGCGGCAGTGGTTTTCGCAAGAATGTCGAGCGTGTCTCCAGAAATCTGGGAATGCAAGTTATTTCTACAAGTTATTTGAGGCTTGGCCCACGGTCTGCCCTGGAATGGGTCTTACTGTTGCTGCTGACTTTGGAAGAGTATGCCACGTACAGGTATTCAAACTGCTTCATACACAACCACCACCTAAAATTTATAAACAAACATAACAAAACAATTGGTCTAAGTTTGATTCATTTTACAGATTGAAGACGGGGACGGATTTACTGATGTTATATGTCAAAATTGCTATTTACATTTAAGTAATGCTATGAAATTCATAGCCTATGTTCAGTCAAATGATGAAATACTCAGAAAAAGAGATGTAGCTAACAATTCTGATTGGCCAAAACCCATTTTAGTTGATAAAAGTCTAACAGAATTCGCACCAAATGTGGAAATAAAGGAGGAAATTCTATCTGAAGATGAAATGATCCTTGGTGATACATATGAGGGATTGATTGGTGAAATAAAAATTGAACCAGAAGAACTTGTTATGCCTACTCATGTAGTTATAAATAATACAGAACTTAATGGTAAGTTACATAGAATTATACCATAATACATATAAAGAAAAAGGGGTAAACCCTTTACATCAAGTATTTATTATCCAGTCTGTAAATAACTGTAATAGAAAATGGTCAATAAAAAGTAGGTTTGCCTTTTTATCTCTCCATAGTCTTTTTTATCTCTTGACTAATAATTTTTCATAAAAAAAAACATGATGTTGTGGCTTAAATAGTTTTAGTGTATTATAAATTGTGGTAGTGGCAACAGGAACTGGGCTGCTATACTGATGGTTCTAAGTTGGCTCCCCACTAGGGTGTATCACTAATTTGGTCTTGTACAAATTATGTACATATTTATTTATCGTGCACTTATGAAGCAAAACATCGGGAGGTAACCCACATGATTGGATGATTATATGTCATGTTCATTCACCAAGCCAGCCAAGGTGGATTATGGCTCAAACCCTGTTGAAAAATTTAAATGTGTTCTACTTAAAAGATAGAATTTACAAAATAGCATACACATTTTATGAAACAAACATTTGCAGGCTTACCAGAAAACCACCAAGAAGACATGCGAAACATTCAAGTAGATGAAAGTGTGAGTAAAATATTAATTTCTTTTATGGCTAACTGCTTGTTAAAACCAGTGGGGTTTGCATGGAAGTCAAACTATTTCTAAATTATATTATTTTTTATTTATGAAATTATAATTATTAACTTATTCAGCTCCTGGTTGTAAAACAAGAACCCAAAAGTGACGCGGAAGAAGAGATGAATCCAACAGATGTGCCGCTGGACTGCCTTCTCTGTTCTAAATCATTCAAACACATCTCTGGCTTGAAAGTAAATTGACTTTTATATCTCTTGAGAGTAAACATATATTTATTCACCTAATTTTCATATGAAAACATAAACTGAGCAACACAAGTACTGTTGTTTTGTTACAGTATGCTTTTGTCTTTAAAATAAATTTTTTGCATGTAATTGCCAGTTAAAATGCTACACAACCACAACAAGCCCTTCAAGTTATGATTGCGTAAATGTTAAAAGTTACCGAAAAAGCCCTTATTTTTTTTGTGACATTGTTAAAATACCCAAATAAGTAATGTTAAAGTACAATGTTTTAAATTTTCCAGGCACATGTAATAGCTATGCATTCCTATAAAAGTGTGAAAAGAAAAACATCAAATGCTTCATCGCCAAATAAGAAACCACATAAATATGTGTGTAGTACATGTCAAAGAAGTAAGTTGTAATTTTTTTTGTTTTCTTTTTCTCTCCAAATAGATTTATATACAAATACACTTTTAATTGTAGCTTTACCACATTGCGTGAACTGCTCTCAATCTGTCAATGTCAATTCTGAAAACACCTTGCTACCTAAAATATTCCTTTTATACACTATTCTACTTCTGCCAGTATTTTAGTACATGCATTTATCAACCATTATTTTTGCAGCATTTACAACGTCAACAGACCTCATGGTGCATGAGACCTGCCACAATAAGTCGGTGTGCTACAGTTGTAACCAAAGTTTTGACTCCTTCAAGCTACTCACAAAGCACCGGAAGAGGTGCAAGGCAGCCAAGGCTGATGTTGTCAAACCTAAAACTCTAGAAGATGCACTCAGGTATTTATTCTTTAAGTAGAATAATCGTTAACTCTACTGGATTAACTCCCATATAGACATTTTTGGTTTGTTACATTCCTTAAGAATTAATGCATATTCAATTTTAATATATTGCATTAGGGATAAATAAATTGCCGTTTGACAGCGCTGGACATTTGCGTATCCCAAAATAAAGATAACTTATCTTTAAAAAATATTACATATTTATTCTATGAATATTTTTAAAACCCAACAATTAATTTTATTTAAGGCATCAAGAGGATACTAAAACAGAAACACCTGAAAATAACCAAATTACATGCAATCAGTGTGGTGAACAATTCAGCGACATTTTCTACCTCCAAGTTCATAAAGAAATACACAACACAGACCCTATAGTATGTAACTCAAAGGGCGATAGCGATAGTGAAAATGTCTCTAACATCAGATCTGATAATGCTAAAGACTATTTAGAAAAAATGTTACAAGCTACAGAAACAGATAGTATAAACAAACAGGATGAAGTACGCGACTTAGAGAAGCTTCTCAAATCTAGCACAGATTATGAAAACAATGAAAACAACACTAGTAATTTTGAAGACTATAACAGTGAAAACATTAGCAGAGAAATTGATAAAGACATTGTAAGTGAGTCATTACAAAGGTTACTACAATCGGATGATTCTATGGACAGTATACATAGTGCAGATAAAATCAAATCAAAAGAGAAGCAAATAAAAACAAAGGTGCTTAGTAAAATAAAAGAAACAATAGACATTGAGAATGAAAAAGAAATGTTGAACAATGATATATTGGACATTCAAAATGATATTGACAATTTTAAATTATCTGCACAGGAAACACCATCTCTTAGTTTAGACGATGATGAAAATAATCTTAATAAAGATCCATTAGACATTATCTTGCAAGCAAATGTGAGTGCAGATGAAATAATGAATGAAACTGACAATAAAGAAAAGTGTCACATGTTAAATAGTGAAAATAACTTTGTAAGTGAACATAAAGATGCGGAAATACAATCTGGGGTTGGTGATGGTGAAATCAGAACTGAACAATTAGAAAAGATAGAGGTAAACAATTTTGGAGGAGCTAGTTAAAATTTACATTGGTCTTGTATTTGAACTTTGCCATTCTCTTTTAAAGTGTATTGTGTATCTGATAGATGGTTAAACCCAATGTTTTGAGACTGTATCTGTGGCTTGTTTGTAGTTAAGGTGAATAACTGTCGTCACCCACGTTATTTTTTTTGTAAGTGGTTGAGTTTGGAATATGAATTGCACTATGTAGGCGCCTACATACCATTGTTTATAGAAAAGTGAAATCTTATAATATTCGTAATTTATTTATCTGTCTCGTCCTTAGTCTTGGGCACACGGTCAATTCAGCTAGACATCCATAGTATTTTAAAAAAGTATTTTTAAAAGCTAACTTAAATTTCGAAAAAACGCGTAAATGTTTAAAGTAAAATAATTGTTTGATCAAGATTCACAGTGTTTCATATTGGCTGGATTATTCACACTGTGGCTCTGGTGGTTTAAGCCCAAAGTCCTATTCAATTTGTTAAATTAATTTCGATTTTTGGTTTAAATTGCTTCTATTAATGTGGATAGTTTATGTTGTGGATGTTACCTACTGATTGGCCTGTGCTTCACTGTGTCGCAAAATCAAAGGTGTTGTATCAAATATCTGTTGACACTGTGCGAAAACTTGACAATTTGCTACCTTCCTATCATCACTCACAAGTTTGACAACCCTAGTCAGTCCTACACATAGAATTTATCCGACAAATGAAAAATTGGCCCTAAATTGTTCAACTTAATGGCATCATAGTATTTGTATATATTGATTTGTGGTTTTTAGCTGTAAATTGAATAATGTATTAAATAATAATATTCATTTTATAACCCTATTGTTTCATTAACTTTCTCATAAATAAAACTAGTTTTATTTTCAAAACATTTAATACATTGAAGAATTTTAACAGAATAATCTTGTGCGCAAACACATTTCGTAATAAATATTTCATAGTCACAAATATACATATATAATTAATATCTTACAAATGCAATGTGGTGACAAAACATGTGAATTTCGAAACAAAAATATACTTTTTTTCTCACAGCCTGTTGACTCTGTTAGGTACTTATTTTTTTTTAACCCACTTATCGCAGATTAGTTACTTTTTGAAGATAGTTTCATAAATAGCACACCATATATACCTGAACGATTTTTTAAGTAAGTATAATATTTTGATGATGTGCGTAATAATGATTTTGATTAATGGAATGTTACATATAGAAAGTTATTTTTCTAATTTCTGTTCAATTCATTGAGAATACGCAGTATGTACAAGAACAAATTGATAATATCCATGTACAGATTGATAGTGGCCAAAATGTATTCCTCGGGAGACAGATTAACCATCATCTGCTGTGTGTCAAAAATGAGGAAGAAACTAAATAGCAGGGCTCCTACAAATGACAGGGCGATTTCGAATGCAGAGCTTTGAATGAAAAGTTGTAGCATACCACCTACTAGAAGAACTATCAGGCCGGCCATCAATCTGAAAAAAACATATTAAAATTGTAGTTAAATTTCTTGTTTAGTACTAAACTTATTATCATTTGAAAGGTAACTTACCCATATCCAACGAAGGAGAAGTCACGTTTGGTGTTAAGTGTGAAGAGAGTGAGCGAGAAAACAACGGCAAACGTAAGAGCAAGAGCCTGCAGTACTACTTGCGTGTTGTAGTACGAAACTATAACTCCCACGGTGTAGGATTGGACTACTGTCTGAAATATACGAAAAATAAAAATATTTGTCCATAATAATTTTCAAAATTTTTTTACTACATAAATTCAATTATAAGATACTATATACTTACAAATGCTGCCAGTAGGTATAGGTTGGCCGGTGAGTCCTTCCTTTTAACTACAAGTGCCAACAATGTGCCCATACTCAGCAAAAATGCTATCATTACCATCCAGTCACTGAAAACCAAATAATATGTCATAACAAACCTTAAGTATTAGCAATAAAGTTCATGTTGTCATAAATATATTATGTTTTACTAGTGGCCGCCCACGAATGAGGAGTTTTCCCGCGGTAAATAGTACCCTATATGTTATTCTGCTGTATAACCTATATAACTGTAAAGTTTCATCAAAATCTGTCCAGTTTATGTGAAAGAGTAACAAAGATCCATACATCCATACATAGATCCATAGTCACTAACGTTTATAATATTATAGGATTAGTAGGATTTGTTGTCTAGCAAAAGGAATTCAATGTAACACCATCACAGTGTTTTAATGCAGGTTTGTTTAAGGTATAAGTACATAAATGCCATTTGCCATTAGAATTTTAATAAAATTTAAAATACTTACTTTGCATGAACAAAGCCTTGGACAGGTTTGACAAGCAGAAATACGCTAGATATAGCTAGCGTAGCAAGCAACTGTATAGTTAACAAACCATACACTTTGCGTATGAATGCTAGTCGTATTGTACGGTCAGCGTTCATAACATTGTTACGGTATGAAAAATCATCCTGGAAAAAACATAAGGAAAAAGTAGTTAATAGGTAACCATTTGAAGTTCATCATGAGAAAGTAAATCTTTAACATTAGATAACTAAGCCTTATCTCAATAAGAAACCGACTACTAAACGTGTATGTTTTTATCTATAAAGAAATACGTAACTGAAAAGACTTATTTGCTAAACACTGTTTACATGAAACTATTTATTTGCCAGTAAACAGATGGGTAAAACCAGATTAGCTGTGTAGAGTTTAGCAAATAATACTCAAAATTTATATAGAAATTTATTATTCAATACAATAGGTGCATGAAATTCTAGAAAAATGAAGGCCACGCAAAGGAAAACAAAACTAAAGCCTAATATTATTTGGATACGTACTTCGATTGATTCTTTTCCTCCAAGCTCACAATCCTCTTGGGCGTACATAAGTGGTATTGAAGTCATGGCTATTCTTTTGTCGAGCAATAATTTACACAAAAACAATATAAAATATAAACAATCACAAGATTTTTCTTTTTACTTTCCAAAACAGGAAACGAGTAACGTAAGATGAGGGACGTTTTTTTTTTTTTTATTATTGAAGCATTGGTCACATGACCATCAGCTTAAACTAAACAAAAATACAATAATGAGGGACGTATGTAACAGTGTTACTGATTAGTTTGTTTTTCTTTTATGTTTTTCGTCATTTCTTCTTAAAATTTTATTATATATTGCCAGTTAAGGAAAATGAGTCCATGTTGGTAAAATTGAAAAGAAAAGCATATTATTTTTATAAGTTTAACAAAATGACTATTAATAAAAAAAATTGTGGCTCAAGTAAAATCAAATTTTTAAAATACTTAAACGTTTAAATTGGACACATTCTATCTATCATTTTGACAAATTAGTCTTGTCAAGTTTGAAAACGTCAAATACATTTTACAAATTATTATGGGTGCGTTCGTACCGATTGACTTAAAGTCGCATTTAAATAAGGTTTGTTCATGCTAAGAACCACTATTTGAAACTTGTTTAGTAAATACATAAATTTCATTAATTTTTTTCCTAAAAGGATTTCTGGCCATGAGATAGTCCTCAAATTCACAAATTTATATTGCTTTTTGCGTAAAAACACTGAATGTTTAAATATTAACTACCTAGTAAGTAATAAAAAATCGTTAGATCAATAAGTATTTACAGCATCCTTTATACGAAAAATTGATAATTAAATTAAAAAAAAAACATACCAAATGATTGAAAATGATTAGTACTTATTTTCATAGTACCTAATTTACCTTTAAAACATTTTTAAGGCGACTTAATATCCAATATTATTCTTACTGACCATGTTGATAAGTAAGAAGATATCTAACCAAATAATTAGTACCTATTTATCTAACGTAAAACACAAAGCAAACTCTAGCCTACAACGTTAAAAATAACAGGTCAAGCACAGGAAAACGACGATGTTTAAGAACCGCCAAGAATTTAACCTAAGTCGAATAATGTGATAATTAAATTTATGTGCCTTACCGAATAATAGGCGCTGCCTATTATTGCGGGCTTTTATCTAAAATATCTTTATGTGGGAACTTTTGGCGGAATTCTAATTAAATTTCCAAGAGGGGCTGTAACAATAGACTCGGAAACTTACGGCATTGGGGTCACCTTACTGGTGGAAACTAGAATGTCTTCATTTGCCATAACACATGACGTATTGAAATTGAGCAAATGAAGTAAGGTTCTGGAAAAATATTTCTTGCCTACTTAGATATTTATAAGTTTAGGTACTAACTAAACAGTTATCTAAATGATAAATTGTTAACTAAAAAAGTTTAATAAACTTCTTAAATAAAATTACCTAATAATTTTGCCTGTTTAATACTTAAGCAAAGTAGGTACCTACCAAGTCAAAGATAGTTTTTTATGACCATTTCTGTTCTAACTAACTTATATCTAAAGCAGGCTATTTTTAACGTATTAATCAAACAGTGTTTTCTACCTATTTATTACGATACATTTTGAATCTCGCAGTACCTACACATCGCTGCATGGGGTTCTACCGCAATGCGTCTATATGCGGAGCTATCAAAAATTAAACTAAGAAATTTAATTATACGTGCCTGTAATTGCAGACGAACTTAAAACGTGACAGGCTTAGAATAAATTTTAGAGTGATTAGTGGTTTACTGTCAAACATGTGCTTAAATATAAGAAAACTTTTGTAATTGTAAATAACTGTGAGTGTTATTTACAATTAAAAAAGACTAGATAAACAATGCGGTTTAATACATGTTTTGCTAAAAAACTATAAAGTTAATTCCCATGATAAAATACATAAAATGCCACCACCACTTTATCATCCCATACGTTTGAGCTTCGATGTCGGAAATAAAACGATTTACAAAAAGAATCTTGAAACCCAACAGACCGATGGCCAGCGGGGCTGATATCTGCCCCGTCCATTTTCCCGTGACCTCTACGTGTTATATCGTCGTTTGTTCAAGCAACGAAGGCGGAGCAAGGTTGGCAGGTCCCTCATGTTGGTTGTAGTTCAGGTGGAAAGCGCTCGGCTGCTATTCAATTTAATTTTGGAGTAGGTAGTCCGCCATTGTGTTCATTCTGCAATGGTATGTGAGGCACGGCACGTGAGGGGCTGTTGAAGGGAAATTAAATAATACAATTAGTAATTACAAGTTGGAAGAGGCAGGTGCATAGTCCGTGCATCTAATAAAGTGAATATGTTTGGAGGTTAGGACTTTATTGCACAGATGTGTCTTCTTAAAAAGAATTTGAAACGATGATACTTATGGGATTCCTCTCAGAGTTGAGTTTAGTTTTTTAAAGAAACACATCCATTATTATATGAGCTCAAAAGTTCGTATACTTTTCGTTGTTTTATGCAACTTTCGATAAAAGAGATTTTTAACATAACATTGTATTTTCTTGTATATTGTTTATAAAAATAAGCATTATTGTTAATTAACAGCATCAAGGTCGTTATAAGAATATAAAACAAATCCTTAAGTTCCGCAACGGATTTCATAATTTTGTCTTAGAATTTTGATATTACACGTACCTACTTACACATATTGTCTTCGGAAAAGCTAATGTAGGTAGGTACCTACCTGCCTATTTATAATCATTTTATCTATAAATTTTACTGGAATGTGTATTATCCCCGTATTTCCAACGTAGCATTACCTTTTTAATTAAATACTTGAGTTATTACGACTTTCGGTTTTGATATTTTTAATATACCTAACCTAGTACTCGTGGGTACAAATTCGCCAGCCCTAAGCCAATTCGCCGTCGGCGGCACAGCTCAATGCAACATGTTTGGCAAACGGCCGGATTTATTAGTTGCAGTAG
Organism: Emmelina monodactyla; assembly: GCA_916618145.1. Classification (NCBI taxonomy): domain Eukaryota; kingdom Metazoa; phylum Arthropoda; class Insecta; order Lepidoptera; family Pterophoridae; genus Emmelina; species Emmelina monodactyla. The sequence continues at coordinate 2,205,255 of OU745304.1, read as the reverse complement.
ATATTGAGAATGCAACACAGTAGCGAACTCCAACTAAGTATACGATTGTATGACAAACACAGTTGCAACGTGTATCGGAACTGGGTTAACCTAGTTTTAATTTAATGGTCTTGGGCATGTGAATAAAATAGCGATTTTGTTAGAGTGTTATTTGTTTTGGAAATTGTTGTTTGTTTATGTTTTTTTTATCTTGCTATTTGAGAAAATTATTAATTAATGACTCGCCCGAACTTTTACCTACAATTGTAGATAACCACAAAACAGTGATCCGAAAACCTTCTTTAATATCTTTTGATTACCTATGTTATTTAAAAGTTAAAGACTTACATAGGTACAAACGCTTTTGGCGACTTTAATTATACCAACTACTAGAAATTCTGTCTATTCGTAGAGTTTAGAAATTAATGCGATTGGTATACTATTCATACATAACATACTGCTATAAAGAGCTTATACACACATACACATACATTAAGATATAGAGAAACTGAATGTATCTATTGTACTATTGTAATGTACGCGTTTGTTAATAGCTTTCACCTGCACCTGTGCTTACGGACAATAATTTCAATGTAGTCTTAATAATTACTTAGTTTTGCCCTTATTTAAAGTAACAATGAATAGAAATAAAGTAAAAAAGGTGAAAAAGCCAGCTTTTACTTAAGTTTGGTCCTATAAAGTATCATCCTCATAAAACTTCAATTTAAACAAACGTACCTACACAGTAGCAGTGTCAGCACTGTTTTACTACTTTTTATTGCGACGGAATAACTTGACGAGTTTGTGGAATAGCTGCCGCGTGCTGTGAGCATTTCCGAATAAAAACTTTCAGAGTCATTTAAGTGTGTGTTTGGGTCCAGTAGGCTATATAGTTATCTTTTTAATTGTACAAGTATTCAAAAATGGATGAAGGGCTAGTTCGCGATCGAAAAGTTCATTTTAATACGTAAACACTTCAAAAGCTGCTTTTTGGAGTTACAAGTTTGCTATGTATTGAAGAATATATTTAAACTACTATTACTTAAAGAATTAAACCTTCTCTTAGTATAGTTATATATGTTTTTGGATAAAGCTTTAATTGCGGAATCATTATAAGTTTACTGAGTACATTTTTTGTAATTTTCTTTCTACAGGTTGTTTCAAGCACTTATATGGTAAATCTGATTGTAATCATATTTCTCATCTGTTTGAATATCGTCGTAGAATGAAGATATGATAAAAAAATAATTTAATTTCGTTTAATTCTTTAATTTCTTTCATTTCATCAATTTCTTTCATTTCGTTACAATTCGTTAATTACGGTAATGCTTTAACTTCTTTCATTTCATCAATTTCTTTCAATTCGTTAATTACGGTAAATTGTGTTGATTTCGTTAATTTTGTTAATTTCTTTCATTTCGTTCGTTTACGGTAACGATTTTAAAGACATTTTACCTCAAAATATACTGGCACTTGTTGCCAGTGATTAAGTTTCTTACAAAATCCAATCACGTTGTGAACACCTTCTGCCTACTTTTACCGCTAAACAATTAACCGTGTCACAATTAACTACCTTACAGTTCTTCCTCTAACTAAACCAGAGTAACAATTGGGTGTTTGAAAAAAAAAATGCGATAAGTGGAAAGATCATACCTTTATAAGTTTTATAACAAAACATTTTTTTTATTAGACTTAAAAATGATATCATTTAATTTTTTTTTCTGATAGTTTAGAGTGCTTAAATCATCTAATGATTGGGATTCAATTTGATTTGACTAACTACATTGTTTTTTTATTTAAAGTCATCATCAACATTTAAATAATTCTTATATTATAGTTTCCGTTTTTTCTAGCTTAGGAATGACATGGAAAATTATATTTATTATACAAAATTAGTTAAATATTAAACAAACTTAATAACAACTTAGATATTTTTTTTTTAGTTTTTGCAATAATGATCAAAATTATTAAAAAGAATCAATATTTTTTTTTTCAAATTCCCAATTTACATATCGAACAATTTCTTAGGGAAGCAAATTGAAAGTAACAAAGGACTGGGATAATTAAAACAGAGGTCCCATTTAGGGAACCCTAAAAAAGATTTAATATTCGCTTGGGACGGTTTTGCAGCTGTGGGTACCTACGATTTTAATTAAGGCTCCGCTGAAATCTTGGCTACGTCGGATTCAAAGCAATTTTGATAGCTGAAATGTATCTAGGGACTTCCTAAATGTATTTTTTTCATATTTTTAAAGAGCTTGGCTGAAATTCCACCGTTTTTCGGGAGTTAAAAATTCTTTCGCGGGATTCATATTAATGTATTCATTTTAAATTATTGCATTGTTTAAAATGTTTAATGATGGGTGAATATTATAGTGTGTCTAATTGTTTTGCTATGAGAATGAATTTTCTTTTTTACATGCGGAAGAGTAATTCCTTACTAATGTTATAAAAGTTTGTGATTATGTGCGTTTGATACTCTTTCACGGAAAAACTACTGAACAGATTTGATGAAATTTAAACAAACGCATATATTTTTACTTCTACGAGTATTTCGCTAAAAACATTTACTTTGCTGTGGATTCAGCAGTTACCGCATTAAAAAACCTTACTGATGTTTGATTAAAAAAGTCGAGGTAATCTATTGTATATCATTCTTTTGAATGTAGGTTTATAAAACCAACTAGTGGCCGCCCGCGACTCCGTTCGCGTGGAAGTCGGTTTCCCGTGGGGATGAGAAGTTTTCCCGCGGTAAAAAGTACCCTATGTTTTATTCTGATGTATAACCTTTATTACTGCAAAGTTTCATCCAAATCCGTCTAGTAGTTTTTACGTGAAAGAGTTACAAACATCCATACATCCATACATCCATACATCCTCACATACTCACAAACTTTCACATTCATAATATTAGTAGAACTTAATTCCAATATTTCTTGGGAAACTTACCTTGACCACTCAAAAGTAATTATTTATTACAGCATTTAAGTTCTACACCTTTAGTAACTGCCCATTATCATTTCTTTCGACCAGCGATTCTCGAAGTGTACCATTTAGAAAAACATATCCATAAGGTTTGAAGTTACGTTCCTAATGCGCGTAAAGCTCCGTGTATCTTATACTATTTTAATTTGTTGAATACACATAAAACGAAGGTTTTGGAAAACAACCCTGTGCGTTGTTTTATGATCCTGCAAAATCATCTTTTTTTTTATATGCTAGCAAACGAGCATGCGGGTCACCTGATGGTAAGTGATCACCGCCGCCCATGACTACCCGCAACACTGAGATGGGTTATAAGAGTGCGTTGCTGAGCCTTTGAGAAAATTGGGCACCGGATACCGCACTTACCGAACGAAACGCAGGAATATCGTCCCTACTTCACGTCGGTTTTCTGTGCGACGGTGGTATTTCACCGGTCGAGTCAGCCCAGTAATCGTTGCAGACAGAGCCTACAGCTAGACTCTATTACCTACTCCAAAAGTTATGGAGTCTTATACTAATAAGACGTACATCATATATTTAGCACAAATAAATCTATTTTCCAGTTATTTTAACCTGCAAAAAGCCTCTGCTAAAAACGCGTTAAAGGTACACAAGATACAAACGCTTAGAAGCATTTCCTAGCGATGCTCCGTTTAATGGTATTTTTATGTGTGAAGACCAAATGGTGAGCTTATCTTCTATGCTTTTAACTTCGTCATTAAACTAGTTCTTTTTCTATTATACAAGAGACAGCAAGTTTACGGAGGTTAGACTCATTTTTGAACCACTGTACAAAATATGTATGTTATATGTATAACATGTGTCTGCTGTCTGTGGTGTGGTAGCTTGACAATGGTTCTCTTTTTTATTTTAATTAACTACAAGTGGCCGCCCGTGGAAGTCGTTTACAAACTTTTACGTTTATAATATTAGTAGGATTTTTATAAGATTTCAGAAAAATATTCTGTTTAAACATTTCTATAGTACAAAAGCTTCTTGTTGTCGGGTCGGGTATAAGGTATGGCCTACATACCAAATCCAACCATTACTACGTAGTTATTAATTAACTTAATAAACGTAAATCACGAAAACAAAAAAGACAATTGAATACGACCTCATTAATAACGAGAAACAATGGCAACATGCAACTACAGACAATAAAAAAATCATTTTGCGGCATCCCATTGTTGGTTGGGTTGCATTAAATGCATCTGCTCTTGTTCGCAATCCGCACCGACACAGAGAAAGCACAAAGCAATTACTTTAAAGACCTATGGATGTATCACATTATAAGTTTTATCCATACAAACTGATGTATCGACATTTGCCCGGTATTAAGAGCCACGCAGCCTTTTTAATGCAATGCATAATCTCTCATGTAAAAAGTGTAGTTTAGATTCATTTGGTATGAGTTATAAGATGCTATTATTTTAAGTTTCTCCAGCTTTTTTAAGTTTAAATGCAGCGTTCATATTTTGGCATAAGACACGGTTCTATTTCTTTCGTTTTTTCAAAAGTAAGCCACGTCCATAAGTTTCTCAAGTCATTGGCACAAAGCCTTTGTGCCGGCGCGTAATTTGATTTTAGAACCCGTCATAACCCGCTTTACTGCTGGCTGGAAACAATTATGCAATAAATCCTCATTGGCCGAGTTTTATTTTTAAAATGAATTGCAGCGACCAACGGTATAAGGCCATAACCCAAATAAAATATGTTGGATATGTATGTAATTATTTTGAATTACTATAAAAACTTGGTTCTTCATAAACATACTACACTTACAGACACTTTTTTAAAATATAAATCATTACCTTACTTAAGGTACCTTAATCTTGTATAAGAAATAAACAAATACCTATTACAGTATTAAAAGTAACTCTAAATCCTGTCGCTACATTTTGGCCTAAAATATAAATTCACAAACAAATGCTTCGACTTCTACCGCTGTTGCATGATGACGTCATAATCGAGCAACACGTCACAATATTTTGTACAGGTTTAAAAGCTTTCACCTTACTGTAGCATATAAAGTTTTCACAAACGACGACTTGCCTCATAGATTGTATACCAAATTGCACAATTGCACTAGTAGTGACATAGAATAATGACAAAACAGAAGTAACACGTACACGAATTTTAATAGTCGTAGTTATGGAAACGATGTAAATGTAAACAAAAGATTTACCAAAGTAAGGGTAGCAAATTTGAAGAAAAAATAAAATAATAATAATAAAACACTCATCATGCTTATTTTACTTTTGGATATCTATCTTAAACTTGCTAAATTAGCTTAAAAAGCAAAACATTTAAGGCGTCTTAATTAGATTTATTATTTTTAAACATTGCACTTTCCTCCATTTTACGTGTGAAATATCAAGACTTGTACCCATTCCCTTGTAAGAAAAAAACAAGTAATGTCATGTCAATCATCTTACGAAATAACCTCTGAAAACGAATAAAAAACCAACCGTAGCATCTACAATATCTATTCTTTGCCGCTAGTAAATAAACCAGACTCGTAGCTCGTAGCGTACGTCGTAGCAATTGCTACGAATGTGCTACGAATGTACTCTAAACAGTTTTATTTGGCATCATTACTTTCGCGGGCGCAGTTATTTCACTACAATATTAGTCATGATATGTTTGTTGTTAAACTTTATAATCATAACAATAGTTTTAAAGATGAAAATAGTGCTGAATAGTTAAACTTGATTTTTATTTCTGCTTGTATAGTTTTGTACAATTAAAACATTGCCTTAAGTAATAAATCGAATTAATAAAAACAGCTTTCAAGTTAAACATAGGCTCTCATAGCAGAGTCAACGATATTCAGAATTTTAGAATTAATTAGTTTTACCCTATTTTTGATTACAAGAACCTACATACATAGTCAAGTCGAACACAAGTTCAATGAATCATTACTGCACCGCACAACTATAACTTAATGTGTGTACTAATTAATAATGACGTCATCAATACAATGTTATTGATGACTGGATGTGGCACAGTTTCAGTCGATGGCGTTGCTAAATTATCAGCCGTAATGCTTGTTAGGATGAACTCCCATTAAAATTTTAATATATGCATTTTTAAGCTTACTTAAAATTATAGATGCGAAAGCTTGTGTGTAGAGTATGTGTGTGTGTCCATTACTCTTTCACGCATAAACTAAAGAACGGATTTGGATAAAACTGAGTACATAGATAGACTTTAATCTAGAATAATACAAAAGATACTTTTTACCGCGGGAAAGTGATAAAAGCCATGTGTAAATATAGGTGAAACCGCATAGCGTTTCCGCTTTATTGAATAATAGTTAAATTTTCAAAAATAATGTTAAAAACTGTTTAAATACTTTACAACTTTAAAAATGTGTTTTATCATTTACCAAATACATATTTTTACTAAAGTAATATGTATATCATCAGTGGGCTTCCACCTTACCGTCCGCAGTGCCGCAGCGGGAATGCGACGGCGTCCGCGAGTAACGCTTGTAACCAACGCCTTTACTGCGAGTTGGAACCTTGTCAAACTTACAGTGTACCTGAATATACAGGGTGTAATCGTTAAGTGTGCACAGTCGATTATTCCGTAACTATTACAGATATAAAAAAACTTTAAACTAATATCGAAAGTACTTTACCTAATGGGTAAAATAACACTTATAATTTTTTAACAATAAAACGAGAAATATCCAAAAACTTTCCCATACATTTAGTATGAGATAGAAGAGATTTTAGTTTCCTTATTTTATGTGGAATAGTAACAACTCATTTTACCTTATTATTTTATAATTATGTGTGATATGATATTGATGAATTTCAAGTAGATACACGTGTGGATAAAAAATAGTGCAACCTCTTGGCCTGCCAGATCAACGGATCTCACGCCTTGAGATTTCTTCCTAAGGGAATTTGTCAAAGACCACGTGTACGCTGAGCGAGTACATAGCCTTTTGTTTTGTTTTCCGACAGAAAAATGCGTTACGCACCATACCTCCGGGGGGACGAGTGGCGTGTGTGGGAACTCCCCCTTTCGGGTTTACCCACTAAAAACCTGTTCGATGTTCCTACCATTACGCCATAGTGCCGGGGCTGCGATCGTGTTCACACAAGTCAGCCCCGGCGGCGGCGGCGTGAGCGAGTACATAGCCTAGAAGAGTTACAGAATCGTGTCGACGTGTAATTGCTTTAATTACTCCACAAATTTTAAGGAAAGTTCATTTAGAAACAGTAAATAGAGCTCGTCATTTTATTGCACAACAAGGACGACACTTCGCGCATCTGCTTTGAATAAAAAAAAGTACTTAGGTACTAAGAAATAAAATGTATGGGAGAGTTTAATGTTAAGTTTTTGGATATTTCTGTTTTTATTTTTTAAAAGTTATTTGTGTTATTTTACTTATTAGGTAAAGTACTTACGATATCAGTTTAAAGTTTTTTGATATCTGTAATAGTTATGGAATAATCGCCTGTGCACACTTAACGATTACACCCTGTATAGGCTAGTTGGAGTGGAAGTTTTTGTTGTGAATAATTTTATTTTAGTAAAGTTGTAACGATCATTGTTCAATTTGTTACACCAACAATGACGTCAGTGGTGCAGCGGTAAATATACCGGACTAAAGCGGATGGTTCCTGGTTTAATCCCCGGGTCGGGCCAATCGTAAAAATGGTTTTACAATGTTGGCTCGTGTCTGGGTGTAACTAGGTTCTCCCCTAGTCCATTATGTGGTACCTATAACACAAGTGCATACTGCACTCACTTTACTTTGACCTAGCCCTGTGTCGGCAGCCTGGGAACACCACAACAAGGCCAGGATCTTTGGCCTCCGCCACCGACCCCGGACCTCATCAGCTGGAGTCGCCGCCGCCTGCGGGGACAGTGGTGCGCCGCCTAATCTGCCCTGGGCCTAAGAAAGGGGTTTTCCCCCCACCCCTTCTACAACCCGCCTCCGAACCAACCGTGAAGCATCGAATGCCGTAGCTGTCACACCGCACCACCCGACCCTTCGATTTCCCCCCTAGGCGCTGACCCTGAAAGGCCCTGCTGGAGCATCAACTCCTGGGGTGCATCAACACGCCGGGTTAACGGCCAGCTGAAGCAGCCCCCCTCTCGTGGGCCAGTCTACCTCACGACCGTCCCCTATGGGATTACGCCATCCCGCAACAATGAACCCGATTGCGGCAGGAACACGATTGCGGGACGCCCATGGTGCACCGGGCCGAACCCCTTCCCTGCCCTGTGGAATATAAGTATTACGCGCACCCCGCACCTTTACGCTCTGGGAGTGACTTTACTTAAACTTTTTTTATATTCATCGTCTTTACAATATCAATCAATATATTAAAAAATATTTTCCCCCTTGTTTTCCTTTACTTTAGCATCAACATAATTAAAACCTAAAACAAAAAAGAAAACATTCAAAATGTATTTTTTCTTAAAAGCAGCACAAAGTTGGTACACATACTGTGTCCAACACTTTTGTGTTTCTGTTCATGTAACATTAGGTCTGAGTGCTCATTTTGTGTGTGTAGTGATGTAGAGCAACGTTAGACTGAGATTCGGCAATCGGTGGAGGGTATTGGGTATTTTATTTTATATGCTTTTAACTGTTCTTTGGAAATATAAATGAGCCAAATGTATTTCGTGGGGTGATATGGCTTGTGGAAAACTAAATGTATGTATGTTTTGACCAATAAATTGTTGTTTATTGTTTACTTTTACTTTTGTGTTGAGAAAAACATAAATTCTGAAGAAGAAGCGACAATTCTATTCCACTTTGTTTTGTTTTTTTGCCTGTTGTTTACTTTTCGTTAGTCTTTATATGTTTTATATAACATTAATGAAAAATGAATTTGTTTCACTATTCCTTGGTGAAAATGCCAATACACATTAAGAAAATTAAACATTTGAAACTTAAACTGTCGTTTTAATAGTATTTCCTGAAAAGGCGCCAATCTGGGTCTAAATCACTATTTTTCATAAGATTTGTTTACATATATCTTACCTACCATCAAACTGTTTTAGATTACGTGTAATTTTGTTACTATTCTGAGTAACTAGTCAACCGAATATTCGGCCCCACAGCCTACATCCGGCGCCGCCCTAGCGCCCTAGTACCGGAGTGCCCTACAGCTCGTACAAATGCATTTTTCAGCCGAGTGCCTTCTCCGACTCTTTGTTCGGCTAAAAGTAGCGTCATGTTTGTTTACTTGACACAAAATTACATTTTTAAAGGGGTGACCTTAGAAATGAGACTTGAAGATTAGGTTATCGCGTTCTCGTTGTTGTGTTTTGAGCAGTAAATATTTCTTGAAATACTAAAATAAAAAAAGAAATGCCTGGTGCCATAGGAAATTTGTTTTTGTATTTAGTAGTTCATATATAGTTTGTCAATGTAATTATAAATTTGTTGTCAATAGAGATGTAATGTGTAAGTACTTTAGACAACATTTGAAAACTCTTAAATAAATCCCATATATTGCTTGTGTAAATTTTAACGGTTCAATAAGTCTTCTATACCTGCAACTGCAACTTCTATAATATATTTTTTTATTACTTTGTTTTTATTTAAATACTATGGATAATGCTTATGGCAAATATTGCAAGGAGTGTTTGTTTTAACTTATCTCTTGCGCATCACATTAAATTAATGGTTTATACACCTACCTCTTTAACATTTAACCTAATCAGTCATCGCATATAAACACTAGTAAAAAAACTGAACATCAACAACGACGTACTAATCGTCCTCCTTTACTATTCGTAACGTTTGAATATCTCTAACACGGTCATGGACGATCGCTTGCGAGTCCTGCTTCAAACAACAAGCAAAAATATACCTAAAACTGCTTGATAAAAAATTGAATTTGCAGAAACAGTCAGATGGGGTTCCTGACATAGGTTGAAATAGAATTATGCATGAGACCTATTACCTGACCACTCTAATTTCAGGACAAATGTGACCTTCGCGAACTGTTGCCTTCACCCTATCTTATTTAAAGGATGTTCACGTATAAATCATTCAATCAATATGATTCTATGTCTGTTTTAACTGGAAATTGCAAGAAAGTTATAAAAATTCATAAGTGACAAAAACATTTTTTTTACACTTTTTGAAAAACTTACAGCTAGTTTAAGAGAAATACGTTAGGGCTTACAAAAACTGAAGGCAATAATACAATTTCCCATTTTTCTTAAAGAAATATTTGGTGTTTAATTTTTGCCGTAACATTTATCCTAAAATTGGAAGATTTGTTCTAACGCTAGTTTGGTAGAAGCACTCATTTTTGACTTTATTTATTGATCTCCTCCTCGGTATAATGAAAAAAGGGTTACCAAAATAGAGATCCTAAATAATGAAAAGATTTAAGTTATTATAATAATAGGGGAAATTATCACTTTAAAGACACATACAGGGACTTTTTTTCTCCAAGAGAAGACAAAGCATATTTTATATACCCATATATACATATATACACATTATGCGGTTATTGCGAACATTATGATCATAAATTAAAACAAAATAATATTTTTCAATTCCTTAGCCTGTAGGTCGAACAAAAACACCATACAACTATAAGTTATGGGTAATATTATTAAATAACTATAATCTTCATCAATACAATTTCCTAAATATCTCAAGACTAATATCCGTTGAAAATATTATAAAAATAGCCACCTGCAAAGTTTTTATGAAGATTACTTGTTTTCACCGGCATAACTGATGAGTTTCTTCGAAATAGTTGGGAATAATCGATAGACTACGTCAGTCATCATACCTCCAGAGTGATTAGATGCTCATTGCAATTTGTACAATTGACTAATAGCCGATTTCATTATTCCTACTGTAGTTAAAACCTTGGTGACTGAAAACTGTTTGTTTTGTTTTTGTGAGGTGTTCCTGACATGTTTATTATATCAACAGCTATCTACCATAGCTTATTGAGACGCAAAAATATAGATATTGGTTAACATAGTGAACATTTAACGGGGCGTCAAAGGTTAGTAAGTTATTGAGTTTGAGCGTTAGTCACGAAGGTTGATTTGCATTGCTCTTAATAAAAAAAGAGACAATTAGCATATTTCACTGTTAGAATAATTCTGCCAATAACGTAAACGTGTGAATCTCATCAGTTTAGTTTGTGGCGTATACACAAATGACATTTTCTATGGCGTGGATTTTTTTCCAGAAGACTTGCACTAAAATGAAATGAAATGAAATTACTTTAGGATTTTTTTCTTTACGTAGGATTAAACACTAATCTCTTATACATTGTCAAAAGCATAAAATAAAAAATAAAAAAAAGATGTCACGGGACACCTCTACATTCATCAGCAACGGCCGTAGTAGACCGAGAGAAAAAGCTGGCGGAAAAAACTCTCGGCACTCTTTTCGAAATTAAAACTATGTTATTTACACGTTATTTAGTATAAAACGAAAACAATCTTACAAACAGTGGTGCTATATCTAGTTATGTGTCCATTGAAAGGCAATTAATCATAATTTGAATCGGTTCGGAAAACTTATTGACTTTTAATTTCATATCTGTTGAAACTCACTGAGATACAAAATAGTTTTGCTGGTGTGCTAAAGAAAAGGAGGTACGTACAGCCTATCTCACTAATATCATCTTTATATTTCAAAGCAATCGTAGCTTACAGCCATAAGTACTCATACCTTTAACAAAAATAGTTTGTAATCACCTTAAAACCTATGACATTGTGACGCAAAATTGCATGTAGCCTTCATAGTTCTGCCTCTTACTAAAAGAAAATTACCATTTATGCCTCTCGCCTGAAGAAGCTAGAGTGGCTAAGCCCTGTCTCGGCTATTTAGCCCTTATACAGGGAGCGCCCTTGAGTGCGCCCTTGAGAACGCTCCCGTTTACAATAGTACTGAATACGGTTACTACGGATGTTTCCCTTGAACTTCAAGCTGCGCAAGACCGTTAAGGTGTTAGGAAATTAGTTGTTTTATTGTACTTAATTATACTGAAAAAAAAAATGTCTTTGGAGAAGTTGTAGGTAAAGTAAAAGGTTGCAACAAAGCGTTTTTGAGGATTATTGAAATAGAAGCTAATAATAAATAAAATTAGGTATTTTAATGTTACGTATTAAGTTAAGCAGTTGTCGTAAGAGTTCTTTTAATATGCGGTATTATAAAGTTGATCTGAAATGTCATTGGTAAGTACGTTATATAGGATTTGTATCCCAGTAGAAATAAATCCAAAATCTATAACGCGATGCGAGCGGCAAAATTTATTTAATATCGACTTGCCGGTCACCAATTCACATGTCGCATTATCGCTGATACATTGCTCGCTTTCATCGCCGCCGTTGTTTCCGTGTCGGGGCAAAACGCGCATTGGACTGCGTTCGCTGAATGTTTGTGTATGTGTGCGTTTAAAGGAGTAGGTCCAGAGATGAGGCCCACAATGCACGTTATTTATCCGGAGGGCGGGGGAGGGGCGCGGCGCGCGGGCGGCGGGGCTCCCGGCCGGGCTCAGTCAGTCCGCCGCCGCCGCCCCACGCAGCCGACCACTCGCGAGTGCAACAACACACTAACGACCTTCGAACAGAACGGGACATCTATATACAGGTACGTGCCTTACGAAAACATAAATGCATTGATCAGGAGAAAAAACGGGGAATGCTACGGCGTAGTCTCGTAGCTGCTCCGCCGTAGCGTTGGGTTGGTTGGTGATGAGTGGCTTTCACGGTCAGGACAAGGTCTTTTGGGGTGGTGCCAGCGTGGTGGCGGGTCGGTGGAGTCCCACGGTCCCACGGCCGCTTCTCTCACCACTAATCGTCCTGAAAGCCTCGACCTTGTTCGTTCGCGTCGCAAGCTCTTTGTTTTGCACGTTTGTCTTTTCCTCTCTTTTCCTCCGAACGTACGAGGAGTGTTCAACTCGATAAGCGGAGACGTGCTTTTGTGTGTAGTGATTTTTACGTTAAACGTAAATCTGGAATCATCGATCGTGTTTTTTTGTTATTGACTACATTATTATAACATCTTATAGTTAGTTCGATATCAGTTTTGTTGTATGTATAGACAGCTAATTCCAGGTTCTCACTGTGATTAAGATATATAAAGGTTTGTGATTATTTTTAAGTTCTGCATTTAACTAACTCGATTGACCCGACATCTTATTAAATTCAGAAGTATTAGTTTTGAATATGCTACCCAGCTAAACTCGGGCGGGTCATGTTTAAATTAGAATAACACGCGCATAATCATCTTGATTGTTATGTCTTAGTTTCATTACTCGCTTCGTTTGAAGCTTCGTGGCTCCCCCGGGAATACAATCCGAGTCATTTAGACAAAGTACTTTAATTTGCGGAGCAACCATCACAAAGTAATGCAGTGGTTGAACCCTCTGTCAATAAGTTTAATGGGAACTCAGTCAAGCAGGAATCGAGGATCTCGCTAGGGCTGAGAGTGCTCGTTGTTTCTGGCCGACTAATGTTTGGAGATTTGTTTACTAGTTTGAGGAAGTATATACGCAGTTGGGGTATATGATATTGTCTATCTGTTTTTCTAGCAGGTAATAGTTTTTTTATGATTAGAGAGGACACACTTAATTATATTATATAATTTGCCTATATCTGTGCAAAAATTTTGCAAGAATTGCATTTTTACTATTATTATATTGTTTTTTTTTGGCAATACGATGGCAAAATAATCAATCGGTAATTATGACATACTCCCTTAAGATGATGATAATGTTGATTTTGCTCAAAAAACAGCTCACACAACAGTTTAACCGTATCCACATCTGCTGCGTAGCTCAAAAAGAGCTACCAGATTTACTCTTACATACAACCGGACGCTACGACTTTGTTTTCTACAATTCACCGCCACCCCTACCCGTATAATATTAAAAGTCATTCCATTCCTATGGTTTAAAAGCTCAACATTCAGTGTATTTCCAACCAGCGTACATAAAGACCTTGTGGCAAAGAGATTTGAGGAAAGCTCCGAATATGAAAGGTTGCAGGTTAGGGCAAATTGGAAAAGAAATGACTACAGCATAGCGACCGGGGTGTAAGCTCCGTGACTTTGAAAGGCTATTCGTAAAGCCCGGCCAGGAATGGAAAAGAAAAAATGGATATATAATCTATTTGTAGGTAATTTTGTAAGGTGTTGAAAGAGTAAAAAGGTTTGAAGAAATTTCATAAAACTAAACAATTATATTTTTGATTTATATTTACGATCAATAAAAAAAAAGGTTATTGTTAACTATTTGGTTGATAAATTATAACAAATTGGGTCAACACTGATATTTGAGTAAATAAAAACACAAAACTAAAGTAAATATATCGAAAAACGGTTTACTGTTTCTGTTGTTCAAAGAGTTTACTTGATAGATGATTTTGAGAATTTAACAGTTAAGAAAATAAAAATTCTGCTCTACTAATACTTAAAAAAAGTTAACATGATATTTCAAAAGTGTTTTTCGTTATATCTCTTGCCACACACCAAAAAAACAGTATCACCAATTAAAAACATACCACCCTATATTTTTTATATCACAACACTAAAGACCTTACTATTATTAATAAAGATTACTTTGGAATTTATATCGAAATCCATTAGTTTGAGTTATAGCGTCATTAAAGAGCTTTCGGTAGAGCCTCGTGTAGTTATATACGAGAACGTGTGTTATAGTTGTGTGGACCGACTAGCGGACGGCCGGCTTTGTGCAATAAAATGTAGTATTAAACTGAATGTTAGCTTTATTTCTGAAATGGGTTTTCGAAATCTGATTTTGTTAGTGACACGTATGAAAGTTTAACTTAAGCTTTATTATTGTTTAAATAAAATAAAGAATCAAGATAATGCGAGGGACTGAGCTTATATCTACCATGTACGTCGTGTCATTTTATTTGTTTTTGAAAAAAAAACTTTATAAAAAAATGTGAGATGCAATATTAATCTGTTAGTTTTTTTTTAATATTCATAGTTGATATGACAAACGTGTAGTAATAACATTAAAATGTCAAATGTCTGATTTAACGAGCCATCGTCTGCCGGCGTCCGTCCGCCGGTAATGAAATTACGTCTAATCTGTTTTGCTTGATTATTTACTTTCTCTTGACCCATTTTGCTTTTGCCATTTGAATAGAACACGATTCGATTTATAATTGTGTTTTAGTATGGTGAAAAAACTGTTTTTTATTTAGAACCTAAATTAAAATAAAGTATGTACCAAATTAAATTGAACAAAATCAAAACAAGAAAAAAAATCTTTGTTAATTTTAATTATGCAACATAGTATCTTTTGTCTAATGCATTTCAAAAATTAAGTTTTACTCCTTTGATTTTTTTTTTTGATATTTATTTAAATCTTCAGTACAACGGTACCAATTGTAAAAAACTTTCAGCAGCGACATAATCAGCCAACACACACGTCATTTTTTCACCACCCGAGTGACGTCACGGGCTTCTAGTCCAAACATCTCACCACCACTTGACCACGTGCCCAGTCTTGCAATTCGGCCACCAAGTCATTGGCACCCGCAGCACCCGGCCGTGAACCCGCCCCCGCAGCCGCCCGGAGCGCCCACACAACAGCTGATGCTCACGTGGCGCATTAATATTTACCGCCAACCTTGGCGAAGCCTCGCGGGAAATACCGCACGGAATCGCGCTTTTGTTTTTTTTAATTTGAAAAACAGGATTTGGCACAGCTTTAATAAATAATAATAGTAGTAATGAATCTCCAGACTGACACACCAACTGTGTGGCCCTAAATTAAGCAAAGCTTGTACTATAGGTACCACACAATGGACTAGGGGAGAACCTAGTTACACCCAGACAAGAGCCAATATCGAAAAACCATTTTTACGAAATTTGCCCGATTCGGGGATCGAACCCGGAATCATCCGCTTAGCAGTCCGGTATATATACCGCTGCACCACATAGGTCGTCGAAATATTAGTATGTATTTACAGCCAGTAAAATAGTTAACATTTTAATTACTCGAAACAATTATCCGATAATAGCAAAACTTTCAGTACACAGAAGTTGGACGTAGCTTAACAACTCCTTGCATCGGTTGGTTGTGATCGATACGATCCTTGCAAGGCTTTAATATGAAAGTTTCCTATAACTAACTATTCAGTTAGCGATACTAGAAGTTACCAGAAACCTTTGAAATACGCCTTTGCAGAGCGTAGACTGGTAACAAGAGTCGGAAACTAGGAACAGAAAGTTTACGTACGCTTGGTTCAGAAGTTATGATTCGCTTTATGATACACACATTTTGTAGTGTCTAATACTAGTTGAAAAGCATGATTATCAGAGTGTTTAGTTAGTTGCTTTCGACCCAAAACGTATGTGCTCTAAATAAGGGGAAGAACACATTTATGATACTTAGTAAAAGCAAAATTTTGTTCTTGAATTTTCTAATTTGATTTCAAGCGTTTCAAGTATATTTTCATATGAAGTATGGTGCATTATAATATTGTAAAACAGTAAAGTATTTGAAAAGCGAATCTCCGGTCTCCTTACCACTTACCAATCTAATTTTAAAACTCTTTCATGAGAAAAAACTACGTTTACAGGTAGTGAGATAGACTTTTATTAAATCTTATTTTATTTACACGCGAGTGAACTTGCGGAAGGAAGAAAAAATAACTTTCTGATTCGAAATCTGATTAACCAAATCCTACTAATATTATAAATGTGAAAGTTTGTGAGTATGTGAGGATGTATGGATGCATGGATGTATGGATGTTTGTTACTCTTTCACGTAAAAACTATTGGACAGATTTGGATGAACCTTTGCAGTAATATACTCGTAGGTTATACATAATTCCCACGGGAAACCGACTTCCACGCGAACGGAGTCGCGGGCGGCCACTAGTAGTATTTAATGTATACATAATGTTGCCATGATTTTTTTAAAAGTGAAAGTTCAAGTTTTATAGGGCTAATCGAAAATCAATGTTTTGCAATCATGTCGTCATCGGCTGCAATTGATTGCAATTATTGGATACTTGAGCATTTTACTTATTTAATAGGAATATGTCGTATTGATTATTTAAAGAATAATAAATTTCGCTCTGTGACCATGTTGCGATTTCTTTGCCAAACAACACTTTTGATTTAAAAGTAAACTATACTAAAATATTGTTAAAAGGCTTGATTCGATTTAGATTTAACAGGTTTGAGTTTTTAAGTCTTCTTTTTAGTTTAAATTGTTTCTAATTTTGTTTTAAACTTAATCTATAATTTAAACTTAATAAAATAATTGTTAGAGCTTTTACATGTTTATAAGTTCATATAATTATAAAATTAATTAAAATGGCCCATAATCTATATTAAACTTTCCTGAGTTACATCATAATGCACGGAAACGTTTAGATAGCCGGCCTTATATAACCCGTCTTTGTCTTATAGTCTTCCCAGAAGGAGATAGCAAAATAGTTGGTTTAGTAAGTTTCAAATCAGAATCGACACCAATACAAATATTATTGATTCAACTAACATTAAATAATCAAAAATCAAATCAATGCTATAGAAGTACTTCCGTATTCAACCTATAAATTCGTTTGTGAATACGCATCGAAATAAATTTCAATTAAGAATAGATTTGAATCTGAACCGTACGATTCGCTTTTACCTTTAGCTTGCAAATTTACGTTTATTCGCTTCCTTTGACACAGGAAAAGAGCTGAGATAATATTCATTTCGAACTGTTTCTTTGCAAAGCTGAGGCGAAAAGGAGTAATAAGTTATTTATTGGAATGTGCGGGAAAATGGGAAAGGTGACCCTTTTTTATTCCAGTACCGACATACAATGATTGCAGTGTTCTAATAAAATAGGAGGAAATATTATAATTTATAATGATTATTAAAGTTTACGATTGGTATAACGCCGTAAAACAAAAATAAGCTAACCAATTGTCTAGATGATTTATTATTATCTAATATTATAAATTTCCTTAGGTAAATAATACTCATTGTGTCATACTATTATACGATTCGATCGGTAGATTTTGCGTGAAAGAGTAACAAACTTGCATACATTTGCCTATTTGTTTTAAAATTAAACCTTTCTCTTGAATCACTCTTATCTATTAGAAAAAACCGCATCAAAATCCGTTGCGTAGTTTTAAAGATTTAAGCATACATAGGGACAGAGAAAGCGACTTTGTTTTATACTATGTAGTGATGTCCCGAAAATTTTATTTGTTATTACAGTCAGAAACATAATAATATATAAGAAAACTTTTTGTTGATATTTTGCTATTTAGATACTCACTACTTTGTTTGGCGTTGATCAAAGGCAAAAAAATATTTCGATGTAAACATAAGCTCGGGTATGATCCAGCTGTGAACAGGTCATCGGATTGCTTCCCATGGGTGTCGTAAGAGGAGACCAAGGGAATTACCAACCAGAGGACGAACACCAAACTCCTACTGTATTTGAAATCACAATGCGCTTAAAAAAGTTATCCGGGTAAGGCGAGTTTTGCCACATCTCTTTTTTTATATTTCCACTTGCCCGCAGCTTCGAATGCTTCAGTTTTGGCTTTCCGATTTTAGGTACATATGGCGCCCTCTAACCGGGATCAAATCAAGCTTTTTTTTTGATTAAATAAATAACTTTACAATTAAGCTTAGTTTTAAAATTGCGTTTGTTGTTCTGAGTTTATAGCCTATCTTTTCGCAAAATTTCATCAAAAGCCAACAGATTGCATATTCTAAACATCTTAACATACAAATTTTCACATTTGTTATGTTAAAATTAAACGTGTTTTCCTTAGTCCAGATTGAATAAAATAACATTAGTTGGGTTTGTTTGCAATTGATTTGATCAACCATATTAAACAAACTAGGGCCTTGGTTAGTCTGAGAATAGAATGACCGAATGTGGAACATTTTATTATTCTGGTTATATTTTCATTGGAAAATATTGTATACTTATAAAAAAACTTAAGTAATTTAGTGGACGGTTGGCTAGGAAGCAAAGTATCTGGCTTGTATGGAAAGTTCTTACGGGAATCAAAAGGCCTTTAGTTGCGCAGTTTTTTTAAAACATCTATACACAGTAAAATGCAAAGTCGCTTTCTCTGTCCCTATGTATGCTTTAATCTTTAAAACTACGCAACGGGTTTTGATGCGGATTTTCAAGAGGAAGGTTTACATAGCACAGGGAAAGGAGTATTACTCCGAACTTAGGATAAAAGCTAGTCAGACACAAAAAATATATATAAAGAAATTAGTGTCACATGAGAGAGGAAGAAGATAAGTTAGACTTTTGTTCAGATTTTCTTCACAATATTTTTGTAACTATGTGTTTCTTTTCTATAACCTAATTAAAAAATAAATTCTAAGTCTCAGCGTAGATATAATTGTAACAGTTACGATATTTAAAAAAATACCTTGAAACTTTGATCATGGATACAACACATTTATTTGCGTATTAATTTAAAGCTGTAGATAAAAAAGCAATTGGCTGGTAACAGCATACCGGCACTCAATATATGACGCAGGGCGTCGCAGTGCGGCGGCAGACAGTTTGACGCAGGTGGAAGCTGTCCTTAACAGACTTAACTATACCGCACCGAGCAATTATAACAATCGAGGGTTCTAGAAGACGATGCCGAGAAGAGGTAGGGATGTGCGAAAGAGAGTCTGAACGAACCATAGACAACGGAAAACTTTTTTTACTTTTTTTTGGAAAAGGCAAAGTTGTTTTGATTTCGACAGCGTTTTGATTTTTATTTAAATTCCAAACTAGGTTATAAACCAGAGTTCTTCAAATATAACTGTTTTCTGATTTGATTGACACTCGTGACTAGATAGAGTGTACTAAACAAACGTTCGATTAATTCGATTTTATCGGTATTGATCTATGTTTGTTAGGTAACTGCAAATAAACAGTGATGCGATATGTGTCGAGAGTTATGTAAGCTAGTAAAAAGTTTTGATTAATGATCATTATCAAGAATCGGATTTACTTTTAAGTTTTTTCATCAATCAAGATAGTGTAAAACTTTTATTAAAAGAAAATATTGTTCCCACGTACGTACGTTACTTTTGTACAAAAATATATGAATAATATTGTTTTTTTACCGTAAACCGTATTTAGCTAAAAAAACAAACAAGAACGTATGAAGATTTTTTCCGCCGTAAAAACCTCTGAAAAAGCGCGTACGTTTACCTTATTTGATCAGCCGAAGATCCCACCTAATTCTGTTAGATTAAAAGCCGCCATCTCGACCTCAGACCTAATTTAAATTAATGGTGTCTCATCGCAGTTTTTCTTACAAACATTTTCGTTAAAACAACTTTTCGCCCCAGTGATATTAGTCTACCTCATAAAAAGGGGGAACGAAAGAGTTGGCAACTTTTGTTATTCCTAAAGTTAATAAGGATGTTATATTTAAGTTAAAGTTGCAAAGGGTGCTCATATTTGTTTGTTTAAGGAAAGGTAAACAAAACAAGGTTTGTAGTATGAGTTATTTGTGCATTATAAGCGCGGAAAGCGGTTTTTCATCAAGGCCGCTTTTGAAGAAAACACGAGTAAAGCAATGCAATGTCATTTTTCTAAGCGTTTCAAGAATGGAATTGAGTATATTTATTTAATATATTTTAAAGTGTTCCTGAAATCAGTTGTTACAGATATACAGAGAGAGGAACGACAAAACTTTTCGGATCAGAAGCTTAAGAATAAAAGTATCAAGTAGCACCTTTTCAAGTAGGTACAACTAATGACAAATAACTTCCATTTTTACATACATAATTTCGTAGTGACAGTCGTTTTTTTATTTATTATTATTATTTTTATAATTCTTTTTAATAATCAAATATTATCGAATTGTCACCAATAAGTAAGTATGTTAACCCGTCAATCATACGCGACCACACAGCTCACATTCTCACACGAGGCGAGCGGTCATAAAGATGTCACTCACAATCGGATGTCAGCGCCGTCGGTTAGGGGACTCGCATTCTGTATTCGAATATTATTCGAATGATTACTCGAATTCAGTTTACGACTGGCAGTGGGGTGACTGAATTGTGGTATGCTGTAACTGGTTTAAGCCAGCTTTATGCGGAATGTTGGGGTAATGACGTGTGTTGGTGTTTGCTAGTTTTTATTAAAGTTAATATAATTATGAAATTTACAAAAGATCTACAGGCTTACCCTAGGCTAGGAAGTAAGAAATCAAAATGTATTTCAAAAGCTTATTTATCGTCAAAAAATCTGTGCTAAGTAGCATACATCGTATCTATTGTAAAAAATGATTTTTATCTAACAAAATCTCCAAACTTTCAGTCAAAAAATGCTACACGCTTTTTATTCCGAAAAGCTGTTATAAAATATTTCGCTTAACCAACTACCGTAACAAAATGCCGCAAACCGTAACCAACCCGCCGTATCAGCGAGTATATCTCAGTACCTAAATCTACACCAGCTTTATAGTTTTATACCCCACACTTAGCCGTACAGTCGAGGTCAAGCCGATGTTTTTAGTTCAAAGCGGTGTTTAATGCAGTACACACGCCGCCTTATCTGTCTGTCGTGATATAGGTGAACGCCTCACGAAACTAAAAGGTCAGAAGTCAAGACGAATTAGATATTGGGGGTTCGAATCTTGTGTCCGACTATACTCGATTGTGGGTAGTAACCGGTAGAATTTAGCAATGTGTCAAGTTTGGAAAAGGGAAATGTCATTTTGACGTTGGACGAAGTTTTGACGTTTCTCCAGGAGAGTTTAGCAGGGGTTAAATTTCCCTTTTTAATAAGCTTCTTATATATAAGTATTTAATGAAAATTTTTGCAATCTTGTATGCTTTGAACTGTAGTAATAAAAAAGCTTCGAAAACATATCTTCATACTATACACAAAATTAATATCGCAACGACTGTCGGCATCTCTAGATATTTTCGCATAAACATCCTAAACGCGTGCAGAGAAACCAATAAAATTCTTGATCTCCAATCTCTGTTTATTCAGAACCCCAGTCATATTTTTCCAGGCGCCTGTAAAAACCTTCTTCGTTACAGTGTTGCCAACGTAAATAAATACTGGTGTTATCCAACAGCGATAAATGAGGTTTCTGCGATGACGTCATAGGTCATCGAGGGCCGCGAACCGGCGATCACTATGTGCTATTTAGAACACTATGTAGGTACCACATTGTAATACATAGTATTAGATGGTAGGTGGGAATCTAGATTTGTATTTTTGTGATCGTTTTCACAATATATAGGATTTAACATTATTAAATCATTAGCTACCCGCCTACGCTTTGCTATGGTGTAATTTGGCGCGACGGAATTTTCTTTATTTACAAATTGAAATGAGTAAATATCCTAAAATATGGCGAAAACCGCATTAAAATCCGTTACGTTGTTTAAGAGGAGTTAGTGGACAAACATACAAACAGACAGAATTAGCAACTTGGATTTATACTATGTAATGATACTTAAAATAACATATATTTAAATCAATAGCAATTACTTGATAAACTTACAAACTACGAGTAACAGAGATGGCGACTTCGTTTTCAATTTTATAAGAGATATTTATTAAGAGGTTTAAGAGAATTTATTAAGAGGAGGCAACACATAATTTTTCAAAGTAGATACGGTACGTACGCTGATGTTGAATTAATTACTTAAAATCATTCAGTATAATTGTGTATTTTGAAAAAAATATTTCATATAGACATAAAAAAACTCCAAGATAAATTTCTCCAAACTCAAAATGTAAAAGAGCTTAACTCATAACTTTGATGTAAAATGTAGACTTTTTATATCACACAAAACTTCATTACTCTCAAGTCAACTATAAGCCGATTGAAAATTCATAAAATGAAAGCCCACAAAGTTCCTTTCCCGTAAGGAAAATCCCATCGACATAAAACTAATAGAACTAAGTAATTGAAGAAGAAAAAACACCGTCGTACTGATGAACTGGTTAACGGCTTTAAAGTTGTAGTTTTCTCGAGGAAATTGCCAGGCAAGAAAATTAAGTGTGGCTGGCTGGATTATTGAGGCTTAACTGCGGCTTGCCTGTGCTTGCTAGTAAAAAGAAAAAAAAAACGGCGCCGTCTTTGTGAGGAATTTAAAAGTGGAACGGATTGCTTCCTTGTTGGATTTACCCCCATTACAAAATATGCGCAAGATTTCAACGGGTATATGAACAATATTTGAGAGGGTATCAGTATTTAAAAGATGTTTATAAAAAAAGAAATCGTTTTTATATATTTTTTCAATTCATCGGCGCGATATCGAATTAAATATGGCCCAATGGAAACTAGCACTTGCTTATATTACTTATATTAAATCAGTTTGGTCATTTTTTGACATTACATTTATTTATTTATTCTATAACTATATTGTTCTTAAAGCTGAACAATGTTTAGAAAATACGGTGGGTGTGATTTCAAAAGGAAAGTTCCTTTTTGTCATTAACCCTAACTCTTACATTTCAAGCATTTAAAGAATGTAAATCACTTTAAGCAAAAGATTCAAGGATGACGTACACCAGTCACATGCTCTTTTTAAATGTCCCACATATAGGGGTTCGTACCTCCTGTCACGTCAAAATGACACTTGATATTTGTACAAAAGCTCATTTGCTCTCCATTAGTGGAAGTACTCCAAGCCCCTCGCTTTTGTTTGTCGAGATATTGTCATTCGTAGTTGCTATTTTATTGGCTTTTTATTGCTTTGCATGATAATACGTCTTGTTGTGACATATAACCTTGATTGGAAATGATAAGACATGAATTACGTTGTGTCCTTGAAGGCTGTATTCAAGGGTGGGTTTAGTAGCCTTTTGAACGTTAGGAGTTAAGGGTATAAGTTATACTTAAATCAGATAGCTTACAACTAGAGTTTGAACTGGAGTTTGATTTTTAATTCATTTTATTTTCATTCATTTATTGTAAGTTAAGAATAGAGATAATTAAGTTGTTAACTATCTTTGTATGTTAAATATCTTTCACGTTTATAGAAATCACATATTACTATGTGATTTCACATTTGATAAACAATAAAAAAAAACATTAAAAATAACACTAAAAACTGCAAACTACAGTTTGTATCTCTTGCATAACAGTCCAAATCGCGCCCTAACCATAAAAACCATCTGACCCAGTTATCATCACCGTTACTCCCTAACTAACTGTATTCCTCCGATTAACTGCAAAAAGCGCCCACTTGTTCAGCAACACACGAAGCAAATTACCCCGTCGTTGACGAAGTAATTGAAGCCTTAAAAAAACAAGTGGGTCGGGTTGGGCAAGTGGGGTTTTTGCCAACAGAAGTATACGTTCAGTTTAGTTTGCCGGCGAGGGCCCTTTGCTACGTTGCTGGGACAAATTGCACTCGAGTGGGGCGGGGACATACGGGCGGGCAGTTGGGACGTGCACGGAGCGCTAGTGCGAGCGATTTTGAATTTGGTGAAGCAATGTGCGCGTAAAACAAAGTCGTGTAAAGGTATACATGGCAATGAAAAAATAATTATAGTCCGGTCAAATTAGACCAAACTTTCAAATTTTATTTTTTTATAACAATCTTACCGATTTTCAGCTTGTTGGGAATTTATGTATCTTCGAATGTTTAAATTGATCGGACTATTAGTACTGTTTTTTAAAAAACTACTTATTGCACGTCAATTGCTGCCGTGATTATTTTTTTCCGATCTTTAACAAAAATAAACGAGCTAAACATGGTTGCAAGACAACAACAACAGTTGTTTAGACAACTGGATGTAAAAATATAAAAATGACATTAAAAACTGAATCATTGCAGTGAAAAATTTAATAAAAATGTCAGAGAGAAGCTAGCGCATATGAATACTACTAGAGATGCGCCGAGTAACACTTTTGCCGAGTACTGAGTACCGAGTTTTACTCGGTTCAATTTTTTTTAACCGAGTGCTCGGCCGAGTAACTCGGTTCTATCAAATTCCCAAATTCGCGCGCGTAAACAAGTACAAACGAACGCAAGTATATTTAGAAGAAAATTTGTTGGCAAATTATGGACAGGGCACCAAACAAGGCATCTTAATTAACCTTTATTAAATTTTAAATATTGATTATTTTTATTACTGTTCTTTTAATTTTGGCTCACTAAGTACTCATGCATTAGCATAATTTTGATTTTATTACTTGAGATTGTCAAAGTTTTCCTCAATCAGTAAGTTTTGATTAACACTGTTGTTTTAATTATATCTACATAATTATATTGCTTTCTTTAAAAAAAGTATACTCGGATTAGTATACCGAGTTACTCGGCCGAGTACCGAGTACCAAAAAACCCGCCGAGTACGCCGAGTACCGAGTATAAACCGAGTACTCGGCCCATCTCTAAATACTACATTACAGCAGAATTACATAAAAATGGTAATTCTGTTGTAATGACAGGTGAAAAAAGAAAGAGAACAAATATACATGCCTCAGCAAGTTTTAGTTACTCAATACATTTGCTATAAAATGTAAATCCTTTATTGGCTGTAAGAAACGTTTATATTTATCATTACTCAATATGTACATTAAGGGCTGTGTATTTTCTAAATAAATAAAATAAAATAAAAATGAAATACTAAATATTGCTGCATACAATCATCTGTCCGATTTCTCGCCCGTATTTTGAACAATGAAGACCCGTCGCTGGTAGTATCTTTCTCGTCTGAATTTCAGTGCCCCCTGTGTGTGAGACGCTGTTGTCTTCATACTATTTTGTGTCTGTAAGTAACTAGCTTGAAACTAAACAAAGGAAAATAAGAAAAGGGTTAACGTTATAAAAATAAGCCGTATCTATGTTTAAGCGTTTGGTTTTAATATATTCGAAAAATCCGTATTAAAATTAAAAATTGTTCGTTGGCTATTATGTATCTAAATTTTACCTTGATCATATGATTATCCTTCTTATTAACTTACTCTAACAAGACTTGCAATGCATGTAATAGACTCAGCTTTCTAATATGACCATGACTTATGAGTCAGAAATGATAAGTTACCTGACCTTTTACCAGGAAAAGCTACACTATTACAGGTAGAAATAAACAGTAAAAAAAATCTTATAATGTTACTTACTATTAACAAACGTATTTGAGTAATACACAAAATCCTTTTACCAGTGTTTGATTTATCTTCGAAAATCAAATTTTATAAACACTACGTTTGCAATCTTTATCGCCACTTATGAAAATGATGTCAGATAATTAAATTCGGTGGGTGTGGCTGCATTAACCTCAGTCTAGATAGCTAGTTGGCTACGTAAAACCTAATAATTAATATAGATAATCTTTATCTTAATTATTTTGCAATTTTGTGTAAATATAATTTGAGAACTAAAGCGATCACATAAAATAATGTGCTTTCCATATGCTTTTGCATATAATTTGAATACAATACATGTGTAAAAACATTTCTGTATGACCAAAGAGAACCTATGTGAATGTCTTACACTTAAAAATCAACACAAAATTTCTGCAAGTGATCAAGTCTACAAAATCTGCTACCCTTGCGAAGTTCGTGCAAGTCACTGCTACTTCTAATACATTAAAAATCTATACCTCCTCCATCTATTTCTTCAGTCAACATGTATTCTTTATCTTTTGTCAACAAGTCTGCAAATACTAGACCAGGGGGGAAGTAGGAGAGATGGGAGGGTCTGTCTGAAGGGAGCACTTAGCTGATTATTGTTGATACAACAAACCTAAAAGTATATAGGTTAAGTATATAGTGTAAATAATACTGCCTTAAGTATTTGTAGGACCAAGTTTGACCAGTGAAGTACTTAGTATTTTTTTAAAAGGAAATTAATAATTTAGTTACTTAAGTAATTGTTAGAGTATATTTTGTTAAAAAGAAACCTTTCCTGCAAGATATATAAATATAATCAAATACGATAGTACCTATGATACGTCAAAGTTGTTTACAAATTCGTTCAGCTCGAAGATAAACTATGCAACTATATCTGTACAAAGTCTGTATTATAGCAAATCTAGACTGCGTTGATAACACCGTTCTGCCCGATTCTACTGTTATTCAATTTCCCTGTCCTTCGTTTAGAAGGACTACATAAAGTCGGCAAAGAGTTTTTTGGACCGAGCCAGTCCTATAATCAAGCACCATTTGAGTTGAAGTCTATATCCAATTATCACCCCCAAGTGTTCGATAATATTTGACTAAGTAAAAAACAAATACTTTTTTCCCCCAGAATTTGCAAAATAATTTTTTTGGTCATATCCGTAGTCTATCAGGTCTTTAGGGTAAGAAATTGCAATTAAAATAGAGCCGAGACACGTAGCCAGGGGTCTACTGGGACTTGACGGTGGTATCGTGCATCTTATCAAAATCGCTAGATTGGTACCGAGACTTACGACTTTTAAAACGATATTTCCTGTCGTTACGATTATCGTCTTAACACCTTACTGGGACTCGTGTCGTCGTCTAGTTGAACTGTCAAGTTTGGCAGTTAATTTCGTCATATTGTCGTGATAAAATGCCCGTAAGGCATTCCATCAAGTTCGTTCGTACTTCGGTCAACGATTTCGATTATAAAGTCCCGGTAGACCCCCAGTATCTAATCGTACTTTCTAAGTTAGATCTTACGGCCGCGCCTCAAGTTGAGCAAACAATAGGCAGGGCCGTACTATCATTCTTTCGTAATTGATTCCTGAGTTACTTACTCTACTATATTATAATGTGCTGTTACAATATCGAAGTAATGCATTGAATGTTAATTAATATTCAACAAAAATTGGGACGGAAACAATAAAAGTTTTTTTTTAAATATTCTTTATATGTGTTTAAGGAGAAAACAAGCCTCTACCTAGTAACAAAAGCGACTTTAAATCTATTCTGTTTTTACAGTACAATTCAGCTTTAAGTATATTTTAATAATTCCTTACCCCAATTCATGTGGTGTCGGTCAAACAGGTTTCATCCTTCAATTTCCCTCATCTCAACACTCACTCATTTCACTCTTCTTTGTATAACGGGTGTAAAAAGACCACTTCCGAAGCTTGAAACCACGTATTCTTGAGCCTCAATAGTAACTAAATTTACTAACAGTATAACCAGGAAACTCGATTTAAAAAAGTTATTAAGGATTGAAAAGTCATATTCGCCGCTTGAAATCATCGCTCACACATCAGCAACAGGTTCAGGTGCGATTATTTACATTGCAAATTAAATTAAAACCCTATTTAATTTGAAATCATCGCAAAATCTGATAGTATTAATGCAATTTTGCAAATTAAGGTGTTTTTTTTTAACATAAAAAAATTTTTTTTGCTCAAAACGTAACCAGTACCCCTCCGGCAATGCCCAGTTTTTGTTTTCGGAAGCAGTTCTTTTACACCCCGTATACTAAATAATTATTATTTGCAGGTGCAGTGGAGGTAGGATGTGAGGTGCAGTCCTCTGCAGCAGCTCTCGGTGCCGGCATGGCCTCCCGGAGATAGTGCCAGGTAGGTTTTCACCAAAAACTTCTCGTGTTTTCATTTTATACCGACAAATCATGACTAGTGGAGTAAGTCCCAAAATGAGGGTTTGGTCAGACAAATACTGACTACTGTTAGTTGATGACATTTTATGTAAGTTTGCAGTTACAGAATAGCTTTTTGTTATTAAAAACAAAGAGGATGGAAAAAAATAGTTTTCTTTATAAAAAGCTTATGTACTTTGTACATACAAAAACATTTTTAATCAAAAGCGAAAGACTGTACAGCATCACCTCTGTTTATACATATAAGCAATAGAAACCGAGTATAAACCGAAATAACTACTAAAACAAAAGAACAACGTCTCCACAAACCTTTATAAAATCTAGATCACGCTAAATACCTACTCCGTCTAGAAAACTGGCAGACTGAAACCCGAGGAAACTCGCAAGCGAAACTAAAGCATAATATAAAAATATAATCATGTCGTTTGTATGTGTGGGCACGGGCGACTACGTGCCGTGACTTTATAGACTCCGCAGTAGTGATGCGAAATTTATCGACCTTTTTATCGATATGTCAATTTTTATCGATATGACACCGTTTCGTCGTCGTGCTCTGGGTCAATTTGGGGGTGGTTCATTTGTTTACAAGAAGTACGGCTGCGAATCGAGGTTATGGGTTTTCGTTTTAGAAGAACGCGCCTTTACTTAACTTGAAAATATGAAGAGATAATAATAATAATAATAATAATAAAAATCTTTATTAAACTTTTAACATTTTGGGTGCTTAACAAAAATATGTAATTACTAACAAAGACAATAGGTATTGAGATCAGTGTTTGCACAAGTTACCAGGAGTTCCCAAACTAGGCGAATTAGCCTGTATCTTGGGAAACCAAATACAATTACTAAAATTATGAAGCAAGACAAACAAAAATATGTAAAGAAACAGTGTGTGTGTGCGTGTATATGTGTGCGTGTGTTTGCGTGTGTGTGTGTGTGTGTATGCGTGTTGTGTGTGGTGGTAGTCTTCATGCAAACTTAAAAATAAATCAGTAAGAAGTAAAACAAGTACATTTTCATTACTTAGGTAAACATGTAAAACATAATAGGCTTATTACAATATTATGATTGGTAATAGTTACATCTATTATATTTATGAATTGGAAATGAATTTGAAATAATTAATTCGGTACACTCATAATCAGTCTTAAGTAAGAAATTCGTGGTCTTAGTTCTAACATCATCAATTGAGGAATTCTTAAAATTACATAGTTGAGACATTTTGTTGTATAAGTATGGACTTGAAAAATGTTGGAATCGTTTTGCAAAAGCTGATTTGACATGTGGTAACGGAAGTTTAAGGATACGTTTATTTGCAAGGTGAGTGAAGTCGTTTGAAGTTAAAATTCTTTTATGTGAATCAGTACATGATTTGACAATATATAATTGTCGAACTCGAAGGACTTTAGCTACACTATAAAGAAGGTTGGTTGAAAAATCTTTAGGTTTTTTAAACATTACCTTTAAAACTGCTCTCTGAGCTCTTTCTAGATCAATCAAAAAGGTTTTTGCTGCGCTCCCCCATATGGATATGCAGTACGAGAGTATTGATTGGCAGATAGCAAAATAGACCATCATGAGTACATGTAGATTTGCCGAGTTACGGAGAATTTTCATTGTACCAATGATTTTTCGGACTCTATTAGCTACGTTGAGTATGTGCTGTTCAAAATTAAGTTTTTCATCAATGGTAATGCCCAGATATTTTATTGAATCAGCTCTTATAATGTTATCGCAGTTACAATTATTTGACAGTTGGTTACATGAATGAATTTTAATTTTCTGAAGAGATTGGTTACTTGATGTCTTAGTTTTGTGGAAAAGAAGAAATTTACTTTTGTTAGTATTAAGGGACAGGAGATTGTTTTGAAGCCAATCATTTATTAACTTAACTCCTTGTTCTGCTAGGTTGGTAACAGTGTTTAAGTTTTTGCCATGAAATAATATGACTGTGTCGTCTGCGTAACAAATAATGTCTGCGGATTTAATATTTAGGTCATGTATGTCATTCATGTATAAGATAAAAAGAGTAGGACCTAGAATGCTGCCTTGAGGTACTCCGAAGTTAACTGGCAGAGTAGAACTTTTAAGACTGTCTATTTTTGTTTGCTGTTTTCTGTTTGATAGGTAACTTTTAAACCAGGCTAAAGCGCAACCACGAATCCCGTGCCACTCAAGCTTGCGCAGAAGAATAGGTTTGGAGACCGTATCAAAGGCCTTTGCCAGGTCTAGGAAAATACCTAAACAGCTGAGATTGTTATCTAGGTGCGATGCTACCTTATTAGTCAACATGGTGATAGCATGTTCAGTCGATAGTCCTCTTCTAAAGCCGAATTGTCTGCAGTTCAGAAGTTTTTTATCCTCCAGAAAGGCTACTAGCCTCTTGTTTACGATTTTTTCAAGCAGCTTAGAGAAAGCACAAAGCAAAGAAATGGGTCTATAATTAGATATTTCCGTTTTTGTTCCGTCCTTATAAATAGGTGCTATAGAAGCAGTTTTCCACTCTTTTGGAAAATAGCCACTTAAAAGACTCTGATTGAATATATGCGTGAGAGGGACTAAAATTTCATTTTTTATTGATTTTATGAGGTTGTTAGTAATGCAGTCTAAGCCCGGAGCACTATTATTGTTTAATTGGTTAATTAAATGTCCTATCTCTTCGCCATCTGTCGGTGAGAGATAAAATGAATCTGGTGGGCCGCCAGTGGTTTTAAACATTGACGCAGATTCCTCTTCAGATTTCTCGGTTTTATTAATTATTTTCTCAGCAAGAGTATGACCAACGTTAGCGAAGTATTTGTTGCAAGCATCTAAACACTCCGTCTTAGTTATCGATTGATTGAAAAGTGAGGAAGAGTCATTATTTTTTTGTTTAAAGTGGCAAATGTTTTTTATAGTTTGCCAGAGCTTTTTGGGGCTAGATTTATTGTTTTCAAGTTCTTTTTTATAATAATCTGATTTTAATTTGCGAAGGAGGTTGTTACAAAAGTTTCTGTATCTAGTGTACGACGTGTGTAATATTTTATCTAATGGATGTAGCCGGACAAGAGAATGGAGATGGTCTCTGTGCCTTAGGCATCGGAGTAGCCCAGAGGAAATCCAGGGTTGGATATTATGCTTGGATTTGCTGATCTTTACTTTGCTGCTGTGTTTACTGATGACGGAGTTTAATTTATTATAAAAACAACTCACTGCATCATCAATATCAGACTTATCGGTAACTTCAGTCCAATCCATTAAACGAAGGTCTTGGATGATTTTGCTTATATCAATTTTGGAGCGTAGGCGATTCACTGTTTCAGTTTTTTCATTATTCTTTAAACCAATGAAAGCCAATTTATGGTCCGTTAAATCGGTATTAATAACGACTCCAATGGTTGGTAGATCTGATTTGACAAAAATATGGTCTAAACAAGCTTTTTCTCGGGTCGGTACAGTTATAGCAGGGCAAAGATTGTGAGAAGAAGTGAGACATAGGTAATCAGATGGGTTTTTCCGTCTGTCGGGGGATAATATATCAATATTGATGTCACCTGCTAGAATTATACTTTTGTTGGCGTTTAATGTTGAAATAAGAGAATCTAGAGAAACGAGGAAATTTGTTGGATTCAAGAAAGAAGGCGAACGATATATTCCAATTACTGTGACTATGTTTGGAATATTCAAAACTAGGCCGCAAGCCTCTGTAAGTTGTGGTTCATAAACAGATGCGTTTAAACAGTTTTGAACGTATATAACTACTCCGCCGTTTTGGTTTATATTTTTAACGGAAGCGAAAGAAGTAAATCCAGGGATAATTCCGATGTTAGTTGTTGAGTCAAGTCTACATTCTGTTAGAACGATTATGTCTATTTTTATCTGTAGCCGGTGAAGAAGGACAACAAAGGCATCAAAGTTTTTGGAAATACTGCGGATATTAAAAGTTAGTAGTTTTAGGTTAAATATTGTTGTGAGAACAGTTTTGCAAGATTCCAGAGAGTGAAGTTCTTGACAAAAGATTTCACCAGTTGAGTCTAAATCTCTACTTAGGTCGGAAATTATATCCATTATTCGAGGAAAAATAATAATATAAGTATTGACCAATAAGATTTATGTATATGATAAGTTGATTTAATATTAAAATATAAGGCTATACTGGGACTTGATTTAAGTGTAAGAATCTTGCTTTTTGGGCTTGGAGTGTATTTTCCGTTTAGTGAGGAATACCTTGACATGTAACAAGAATAAGGAAATTTAAGAGTATGGTCTAATGTAGTAAACGTTAAAACATTATAGGCAAGTGTGTAAAGTGTAGAGTGTTGTTTGAAAAGAAGATTGAGTATACTTAAATTAACATTATATAAATTTGCACTTAAAACTAGCAACGTAATATGAAAATTTAAAATATTGAAAACGTAAAATGGAGTAAAAACATAATAAAAGAGTCAAACTATTAATTGCGGTGGCTCGTGAGTGCTATTTGCACCTTTTAGTTTTTCCAAGACAGATTCAGACGTTATTTTGATAACTGAGCTAGTATCTGAACGGCGCATGAATATGTTGCAGTTTGACGTCCACGTGTATTTAAATTTTAGTTCTGCCCCGACGGAGCGTGCTTTACTGAAAAGGATTCTGTTTTCTTTAGTTAGGTGTTCATTAATAAACAGCCTCCTCGAGTTACCTGGTATTTCTAGCTGATCAGTTGTAAGGCCTCGGCGAACTCGTGCAGCTCTAATAATACTATCTCGTGAAGTGCGTCGCGTGAGTGTTATGATTACTGGTCGTGGGCGTTCCAGACCTCCGGCCCCACCTCCTCGTGTGCCAATCCTTCTAACACTATCAATATCACGTGGGTCAATCTGTACTCCAAGCTTAGCAGTCAGGCAGGTCACTATTTGTGGTAAGTTTTCAGAGCTGTGTTCTGTAAGTCCACTTATTTCTACATCATTTATAAATTGTAGTTGCTGATTATTGGAAATTTCTTGGCGTAGGGCAGTCACTTCAGCCTTGAGGGATTTTACTTCCTGTTTGTATTGTTCCATTTCTTTTAATTGTCCTTTTATTTCCCTAACTTCTTGGCGAAATTGTTCAAGTTCACTATTTGCAAATGAGAGAGAAGTAGTAAGAGTAGCCACTTCATTTTTCATAGTTGTGAACGTTTCTTGAAGATGTTTTAGGGTTTGCAGGAAAGCATTTAGTGTTTCAGGCGGAAGGCTAGTAGATTCTACAGAATTGTCAACAGGAATTTTAAATTCCGGAATAACTAGTTGAGGCGGGGTCATTTTTATATTTGAAGATCTGACTGGGGTGTTATCGAACACTCTTTGCTTCTTTTGTGAAAGGCAAGACGGACACGTATAACCGTCGGAACTTGCACGAAGCAGTTTTAAGTCTTCTTTATTAAAACCCAAACAAGCAGTGTGATATTTCGACGGACATGATGAACAGTGTATGATCGACGTTGATTCTTGTGTTCCAGCACCGACATTTCTAAATTTCTTGTTACAGGCCGAACAGTTCATTTTACACGGAATTTCTTGTATTCGGTAGTGTGGAGAAACAGGTTGAAAAGTTTTGGAAATATATTTTATTGGTTGGGAACCCAGTCAAATTAAAAACTTGATTGACGGAAGTGAAGTTGTCAATGTCCGGCTCGAAAAAGTCTCGTCTGTTGTCTATGGATCTTTTTATAACCTCAAAATTAGTTAGCTTTTTGAGAATGGGTATTTTTCGAAAAATTACCTTGATTTCTTGCTCAATAATAGTCGGAGAGGTAGATCGATAGATTTTCTTGAAAAACAGCAACTCTCTAGCACTTTAGTTGTAATATATTGCAAGAATTTACTTATTAAACGGGAGAAAAAAAAAATAACTATGTTTGTTTATCTGTCACCGGAAGACGAAAAAAGAATAAAGCTCTGTTCATGTGGTTTATTAAAAAAGAAACAATCATTAAAGTTTGAATGGAAGATATAATTAAATTGTACCGTCGATGATATTTTGAATTGATATACACGTATTTATACCTTCAGAAACTACCTTAATGGTGTTTGTAAGCAACTTAACTACGAGTACACCAACATAACAGACAAACAAAACCCTCAGAATATGTGGAAAATACCTACTCGTGTGGTAGTAGATTCTCATACGTAGGTACAACATTCACAAGCATGATAATGTTAAATATGTATAGACCCTATGACAATCCTACTATTAAATTACTCTTAAATCTGAATACAATAAATACAACAATTTGAAACAAAACAAAGATAAACTAAACTGAGGTTATTACTATCTTAGATACAGTCTAAGATTGATCTTTGGATAACTTTATTAGTTTTACTTAAGAAGAGCGTTGAAACACACAGTGCTCCTGTGATTTTATTCCAATTTAATAGTAAACTTGGTAACATTTCATAAAATGTGTGGTTATTAGTTAAGTATAAGTCATTGTGCTCAGTTGTTTGTAAATAAGTTTATTCAAAGCAGAATATTTTATTGTGAGAACCACTTTAGTGTGACTCGGCAATATTGACATTAGAATCAGTGTTACATGTTTCATACTTTATCATACATACATATACATACAACTTAGCAACTTTACGGCTGATAACTATTTATAAAACTAAAACTAAATTATCGTAATCAAACATCACCTCTGAATTAGAGATAAGAAGCTTTCTAAATTGATTGTATAATTTCCGAAAAGAGTGCTGGGAGTTTTTTTCCGCCGGTTTTTTTCTCTCGGTCTACGGTTAGTAAAGTCGAAGTTTGTACTATTGACGTTCATTAAGTATATGTAACATAAAAGAATTTTGATTTTTTTGATTTTGATTTGAAGCTGTAAACTTGTATTTACCTTTATTTTGGTAGAATGCCTTAGTACTTAAAATATAAATAAGTACTAGTTACTATAAAATAATAAGATCAAATGTCTTTATAATCATTTTGTCGATTCGTTTCCTATAAGGTTACATTCTTAGCCTAGTTATTGTTTTATTTAACATTTATTGCTGTAATATATGTTGAGTTTTTGTTTTGTTTATGTTCCCTTCATTCAGTCAATTTAATTTAGTTTTGGATTAAGTTTAAGGGCAGCGAAATACCCATCTCTAATATACCCGCCATAAGATTTTTTTACTTTTCGGGAAATAAGAATTTTTTAATCGGCATCGTTGTCCCATCACTGGGTTTCCTCGACCTTGAACAAGAGCTGATGTATCTACATAGTTACAAATTGTTTGTAAATACTAAACTTTTACCATTTAAAGCTGAAAGAAAAATCTCTTTACGAGTGGTAGAGTCTAGCTGTAGGCTCTGTCTGCAGCGATTACTGGGCTGACTCGACCGGTGAAATACCACCGTCACACAGAAAACCGACGTGAAGTAGGGTCGATGTGCCTGCGTTTCGTTTGGTGAGTGCGGTATCCGGTGCCCAATTTTCTCAAAGGTCAGCAACACACCCCCAACACCCACAGTGTTGCGGGTAGCCATAGCCCATGACTCATGGGCGGCGGTGATCACTTACCATCAGGTGACCCGCATGCTCGTTTCCTCCCTATATCATAAAAAAAACTTATATCTTAAATAAAGTTTAAATAAAGTCAGAAAATAATGTAAACATTTTATACAAATACGTAGACTAAAGACGAAAGTTTGTCACCAATTATAATGATCTGGGAAAATATGCGATAAAACGAAGCCGCCATATGGCTGCAGACGATGAGTCGATATTTTTTTTAATATTTTGTTAGTTTTCCATTACATACTATGCCATTATTATATATATTTGCGAAAGTAACGGAACGTCATTAATTAAAATATAAATTAAATCAAAGTTTATATAAATCTTATTTAATTATATAAAAATAAAAACATAAAAAATAAAATAAAAATGTTTTTATTACAAAAAATACATTGTTTACAAGTAATGAGACTGCCTAGGAAGTAAAACCATACTTGAGTCGGGCATGACTCGCTCTTATCCCAAACAAATGCACTAACAATAATTAAAACTACCTACTTAAAGAAATAATTATATAGGTAATTAAAAGATAAATAATGAAAAAACCCTATATATTTACATATCAAAATAAATTGATAGTTATCTGCCGTATCGGGGGATAAAATACTAGTTATGACAAGCGTTTGATTAATGTTATTATGATATCATCTTATCACGGCTTCGGGTGTGTTTAATAGATTAGATAGTTAGGATCGAGTTTTTTGGTAATACCGAGTTTTTTTATAATATTCCTCAGTTATACGGACAGAAAACGTTATATCATAATTGATATGAAATTATCTGTAAATAAATTTCTTCATATGTTTTTTTTTGCGAAAATTTATAAAAACTGTAGCTTAATCTTCTAATAGCTTTTTCCCATGGGAAAAACGTATTTTGCGGGGATAAAAAGTATCCTATGTGCTTTTCCAGGTATATTATTCATATACAAATATTGATTAAATGTGATTCCTTATAATATTATAGAGGTAGTACTTATAATGTAAAAAGTAAGTAAGATAAGATAAAAAAAGCAAAGTGAATTGCATAGACTCCAGACTGGTTGCTTCGGTCGATAGACAGGCTCCAGTAATAAGATCCCCCGGGATATAAAACCACCATAAATTTCATTTCTACCGTCTCTTGGAGATCAGAATTATATTAGTGAGGCACGCTGTGAATTACTCTAGATTTTATGAGATTGCAGAGTACTCAACGGGTCATTGAAATTCTATACTGCAGGGTTAATATCTTAGTTCTACTTGTGATGAAATTAAAGACGTTAGCTGTATTGTACAACTTATATTCTTAAAACTTTAACATGTAAAAATGAGGATTGCTCCCGGGCTCCCGATTTTTTTACTTTTTCTTTCTACAAAAATGGAAAAGGCCACGACACCAAAGACTCCATACATAAATTTTGGCGCTGGTGTTGGTATTATTAAATACATATTTTATTTATTTATATACAGATTATGAATCGCGACATACTTTAGTATGTGTTTGTGTTAGTACGGCGAATGGGGTAAGATTTACAATGAGAGTTTGAAAGGTTAGGTTAGAAATCTAAAAAGCCTATTAAGTATGAAGAGTTTGAAATAGCTTTTGTATCCAATTTGAAAATGGCGCAAAGAAATTAATCACCGCAATCATTTCTACCAATCAAATGTCAGCATCGGTAATTAACCAACCAATCACAGCCAACCAAGGCTGAATCTAGAAGGTTATCATTAAACATCGTAAATAAATTAAAATAAAAAAACACGAATTATTTAATGAAAATTATCAATGTGCTTTATATTTGCACCATAGCTGAAGAGGAAAAAAAAACATCTGAAAAACCACAGATATACTCGTACATCCACACCTGCAATTTTCCGCATTCCTTCCATTAAAAAACACTGCTTGGCAGAATTAATTTGCTGTACCTAGTCCGCACTGCCTTCCCGCGAAAAATCCATGTCGCATTGCCAGCTACCACTCGAGTTCAACTTTGGAATTGCTAATACTGGCTGGTATTATCTGCATCAAGTTTGACCTTCGTGCACGCGACCTCGTGATATCACGAGCTTCACCGCGAATTCCAGTTTTGAATTGGAGTGTTCTTTCTTTTGAAACAGTTCCGTGATTTGTGTTGTCATTTGTTTTTCTTGCCTTGCTTGTCCAAAAAGTTTGGCGGTGAAAAAAAACTTTACTTGGTGAAGACTATAATATAACGGTAAAGGCTTTTAGAATGCGTAAAAACTTGCGCCTAATGATGACCAGTAAATTTATTTCAAAACCATTTCAAAAGGAGATTTCTTAAATTTTTTCAAAATATCGAATTGATACAAGTGAAATACCTAGAATTTTTGTACCTGCCTATTTATATGAAAGGCAGCCTGTACATTGGTACGTTTTTCTGCGGAAACACCAAAATTGTTTTCGTTGGGGCGGGCCCCGTGTAAATATTTGAAGAATACTAAAAACAGATGAGATCGTAGCCGATACCTCGCCCAGGGAAACATTTTTCCGCAAACGCTTTGCATAATTCAATTTAAGCCTTATTCGTTTTAAAACAGAGTTCACAGTTTTACAATTGGTTTTCTCATTTTAAAACCGCATTTTTAATTAAATGGATTTAAAGAGGAGGTCGGTCGGTTATTTTAGATTCTCTTTTGATATTATTTTATGCCAGTATAACGGCTTGAAGCACAATAGTATGCAAACAGAATTTCAAGTTATTTAAATTTGTGCTCGGTAAAGAAAAATATGAACACGTTGAATTCTGTTTCATTACTTTGAGACAAAATGTAGTGCGGTGTTTGTTTCTTTTGTATTTATTCAAGAGCTTTATGAAATTTCACTTGTTTTATGTTTATTTAAATAAAAATATTATATTATATACTGTTTCCGTTGATGCTTGAAAGGAATGCCGGCCATTATGGGAACTATCAGTATTTGAAGAACGGATACCTATAATTGTACTGCGCGTGCGCTTCGGTAACTGGATAACATTATGAACACACTTTAATATACATAAAACAGCTTTCGTAACTAACAACATCAAAACAAGATTTAACAAACTTAGGTTTAAAATGCTTGCATGAATAAGTGCAGCTATTTTTTACACTGTTAAAAATTGTTTTCTACATTATTAATGATTGAACATTGTTTTTAAGTACTTTTTCTCGTAGAGTAAAATCATTTTTTTGCAATTGGCAACTTACTAAGAATTTAACTATCGTCCTGCCCATTAAAACTGAATGCAACATGAATTTACCCTTCGCAATAGAGAAAGAAGCACGTGCGCGTCACGCCCTACTTGGCATGTTGGGACAATGTCTCTTGGCAAGCCTGTACCTACAGCTCTTGCCAGAGAAACGATGATCGCCATAATAGAGACATAGTTAGTCGACATGGGCACTGCTAGTGGCAACATTTAGAACTAAAAGGTTTAAAAAAATAAACAAAATTATATTGATATTTTAGTCTTAAATTGTTTAAACTAGTCGGTCAAAAGATTTCTTTATCAGTGTTCTGGTTTAATCTGGTTTAAATAATTAAATGACAAAAATAGTTTAGATCACAACGTAAAATTAAAT
This sequence comes from Emmelina monodactyla, assembly GCA_916618145.1. Taxonomy (NCBI): domain Eukaryota; kingdom Metazoa; phylum Arthropoda; class Insecta; order Lepidoptera; family Pterophoridae; genus Emmelina; species Emmelina monodactyla. Next base: position 2,165,729 of record OU745304.1, on the reverse strand, counting down.
ATTACTTCGTTGTTATTTTACAAAGTAAAATCTAGTATTTTTTTTTATTGTAATAATCACTTAGTTATAGAGTTAATACTAGTTTTAAAATGAGTCCTATTTTTTACCGTAGGCGGTGTTTAAGTGCATAAGTGCTGCCATCTGTAGGCTAAGTCTCCATACAGTTTCGTTACTCCGCATACCGGTATTTCAATGTAATACACCGCTCTCTGCAGTATTTTAAGTGGTGCAGTTGGCAGAATTGCCAACCTCAAGGCTTATTAGTTCAATGCTATGAAATGGTTATTAACTACATGTGTTAAATAAAATATTTGGTCTGCACTTCGGCTTCGATTTTTGAAACCATGGTTTTTCAATAAACCATTTGCCAGTTTAACCTTTAAAGTGACTGAAGCCTTGGTATGAAAATAGTTTTTTTAAAGTTTGAATCTTATCATTGCAGAACTATTCCTGATAGCCTATAAGCCAAAATTTGGTATTATGTTCAAGAAAAAAAACGGTAACATTATCTAAACTCACAATCCAAAAATAAAGTTCACACACAAACATCGTCACACTAAAATAAACCGAACATGTTAAACCGACCGTTTTCATTCCCAAACAAATCTATTGACGTCGCCCCAGAAATACGTGGAATCATCTAGAAATATGTGTTGCCATTATGGGGACGCATATGACGTCACCGGATGCCAATTACAATATTGTCGGATGTCAATTTCTCTTCCATTGTCCTTCTTCTGAATACGGGCTTTTGTATCGAATATAACCTCCGACGCTGGGAGGTAGGGCTGGCGGAAAAATAATAAACAAAAGGAACAACTGAAAAATAATTATTTTGAAAAAGTAGGAAGTGACAAATATTTTTACCAATATAAGAACAATCTAATTTCATTATTAGGTAAATTCAAAGGGGACACTCGTAGTTAACTTATAAGGATACGACATAAGTCTGCTTGATTTATTAGTGTAATATCAGAGGCAACAAATAAGAAAACTATTTAATGTATCGTTTTACTTCTTCATATATTTAAAATTAAAATGCACAATAGAGAATATTACCACTTTGATTAATATAACTAAATTTGCAAAAAATATCCAAGTGTCAACCCTGACAATAAACAAAAGGTTTTGAATTCTAGCATACGCACAGGGAAAGTTATGTCGTGCCATATGTATGGATGTTTCGATTAATTGACTACTTGATTAATAGCTGATATAGGTAACTGAATATTATTGTTTTACAACTTACCTACATACTTAGGCAAAATTGTTAAAAGATTGTGTAACCACATGAATACTTCTTTTAGGGCAGATTTTTTAAACTGTCAGAAATGTATCCGAATGAAAAGAGTACTTTGGTGCAGCTACTTCCTTCCTATGAACACTTTATCCTTATGGGCGATCTGAACACTTGTCTACTTAAAAATGACAACCGTTCAAGAAAACTCTGTTCCATTGTCAACTCCTGCAACCTACATATCCTTTCCCCTAGTAATCCTACACATTTCTATCCCAATAGTGCTCCCTCCCTTCTTGACCTAAAAATTGTTTCCTGCCCCGATCATGTTTACGAGCACGGTCAATTCAGTGCCGATGCCTTTTCCTACCACGACCTCCTATACTTATCCTACAAAATTCGCCCACCAAAGCCTAAACCCCGTATCATCCTCCAGCGTAATTTTGGTGGCATATCACATGATAAACTTTTGTATGATGCTGCTGACATAGATTGGGCCTCTGTCGGCTCTTTGTTGTGCGTAGACGAGCAAGTTCAACTTCTTACTCATAACTTGATACAGCTCTATGATAAACATGCTCCAATACGCCCAATCAAGCTTCGACATCCTCCAGCACCGTGGCTGACGAAAGATATAAAGGACATGATGTTACAACGCAATCGTGCTAAGTCTAAATTTAAAAAGAAGTCGACTGAACTTAACCATGCTAGATATAAATCTCTTCGTAATCGCTGCAATAGAATGTGTAGAGATGCACAGCGTCGCCACATTCACATGTCTGTCGATGATCCAGATCCCAAACGGGTCTGGAAATTTCTTAAAAATTTAGGCGCCGGCAAACGGACCGCCAATCAACTCCCTACTGACCTTGACATACATAATCTTAATCACCATTTTTCCTCATCTCTTCCCTGTGATCCTAATATAAAAATTACGACCCTAAATCGTCTATCATCCTTACCATCTCCAAATTTCCCGAAATTCGTATTATGCCCATTTACCGAGACAGACGTTAAAAAAGCTATTACAGCCATCACCTCAAGCGCTATTGGAACTGACAATATTAGCCGAAACATGATTTTACCGCTGCTAGATATCTTGTCTCCAGTAATAACCAACATATTTAATAATTCCATACAATCCGGCATTTTTCCCTCCCTTTGGAAAGATGCCAATCTCATCCCAATTCCAAAAAATTCCTCGCCTTCCTCCTTTTCTGACTACCGTCCTATTTCAATCCTACCCTTTCTGTCTAAAGTCCTGGAACGCCTGGTTTCCAAACAACTTAATAACTTCCTTCTTGCCAACAACCTCCTCAATCCTTTCCAGTCAGGATTCCGACCTGGACATAGCACTGTTACTGCGCTTGTTAAAATTTCTGACGACATCCGCCTGAAAATGGAAAATAGACAAGTGACTATTATGACTCTCCTTGACTTCAGCAATGCCTTTAACAGTGTTGACTTTGACATTTTACTGACTGTTCTAGACTCTATAAATATCTCCCCAGCTGCAATCAACTGGTTCAGCAGCTACTTACATGGCCGTCGACAACGCATACGTGTTGAAGACACGTATTCAACGTGGTGCTCTCTGGATGCCGGTGTCCCTCAAGGTGGCGTGCTGTCTCCTCTTCTCTTTTCTATCTTCATCAGTTCGATAACCTCCCAAATAACTTCTCTCTACCATTTGTATGCAGACGATCTCCAAATTTACAGACATTCCGACATTAATAATCTTCAATATGCTATCAGTGCTATTAATGATGATCTCAACGTTATTGCCGACTGGAGTAAGCACTTTGCAATAAGAATTAATCCAAAGAAAACTAAAGTTTTGATTATAGGCAGCTCTAAACTCGTAGATAGAATTAATACAGACGATTTGCCTGCAGTGAATTTCGGAAATATTGATATTCCTTACAGTAATACCGTAAAGAATCTTGGTTTAATTTTTGACAGAACCATGTCTTGGAGTGCTCATATTGATGATATTAGCAAAAGGCTGTTTGCCGCTAATGGTAGCCTCAAAAGGTTAAAAAACTTTTTGCCCGTATCCACCAAAACTATGCTGGCTCAATCTATTCTTCTTCCTATCCTTGACTACGCAGATGTTTGCTTTACTGACATAACGGAAGTACAACTAGATAAGCTTGAGCGTCTCCAAAATCTTACCATACGATTTATATTTGGCATACGAAAGTATGATCACATCTCCGAATTTCGTAAGACGCTCAAGTGGCTCCCAATCCGTTTTCGTCGGAATGCTCACATCCTCTCCCTTTTATACCGTATCCTGTTTGACCCTAGAACCCCGGGGTACTTGAAACAAAACTTTTCATACCTTACAGATAACCATGACCGCAATCTGCGCTCTGCAAACAGGTTAACTCTTACTACCCCTCTAAATCATACTAATTTCTACAGCAAGTCTTTTACTGTAGAAGCTGTAAAGCTTTGGAACGAATTGCCTGTTACAGTTCAAAGAGCTGCTAATATAGACTCCTTTAAAAAGCTATTACACGAACACTATCTCTCACTATGTGAATAGTTGATGTTATTTTATTAAGTTTTATTTATATTTTATAGAAATATTTTATTTATATTTTATATAAGTATTTTATTTGTATTTTTTATATAAGTATTTTATTATTTATTTTATTATAAGTATTTTATTAGTCTAGATATGTTATGTATAACTTATATTTGTGTATAAAGTAATATTTTCCACTTTATGTTTGTATTATTAATATAATTTGTAAAATTATATACATATTGCAATCTGGAACCTATCCGCAAGCATTAGTACTAAGTCTCCTTTTAAATTCGGTTTGCCAGGGAGAAATCGCTCAAAGCGATATGGCCACCAATTGTGATTGTTTAAGTTAATGTTCTATGTATTCTACTTTTATTATTGCAATAAAGTGTTTATTATTATTATTATTATTATTATGTTTTTATTGTCACTTCATACTATGTCAAACTATTCGACGTGCAACGAAAACATACTAATTTTCTGTCAGATAGAATTTATCTGACAATAAAATTGAAAAACCAGCCCTAAGACATTTGTTTATTGACAGACTTTTTGGACAAATAAAAAAATCTCTGACAACATAAAAATTAATCTAAAAGTAACACTCATGTTTCTTTTCAATGTGAAGTACAAACTTTGTATAAATGTTTACGAAAATTATGCCGACAAAGGAATATAATTTTTGGCGCGTAATGCTCGGAGGCCCGCGTTCCTTTTTCCAGTATTCATAACTCCAAAATCTTTATTATTATTATTATGATTTTTGGATTTTTTGATTTTATATAATATTCACCTGACATAACTTTATTTTATACCTTAACATTGCTTGACTGTAAAAGTCGAATATGGAGATCTTCTTTATAATTTTTTGACATCTGTATTTTATGTAGGTACCTACCCATATTGTTGCATTGAATAAATGAATTTGAATTTGAAAAAATAAAACTATAATAGTTTAAATAGAGAATTAATGAAAAATGCCCATATATATATTTTTATATGCATAAAATACATGAAATGAAAGATAAAAACATTACACACTTTACCATGAATTTGACACAAACACATACCTAATCTAATCGAACCGTAATAATGCTTAAACTACTTAAATATAGTTTTTAATTAATAGTCAAATGTCGATTAATAGGCGGCCCATTGTTATTATTAAAAGACATGCCATAAAATATAAGAACGAAATTATACTTATTTTCTTATATTTTTTTTACCAAATTTTACTGATACTTAGATAATTACAAAAACAAACGCAAACTGTGGAACTATTATAAATGTCGCTAGCAGAGTAAAATAGGAACCTATTGATTTCCGAAGTTTTATAAATAGTCTACGTCTGAACCAGAATAGAGTTCCAAATATAACATAATTTTAGTGTGGGAAGTCTTACCTTTCAGCTGATTTTAGTTCCGCGAAATACTGAAATCGAATTTTCGATCGTGATTCAGTACAAATAATCGAGATTTGAAATTTCAAATTTATATCAGTTCCACATAAACTTTACTTCCAAAAAGTTGGTAAAGTAAAATTCCTAAGAAAACAAAATTGGGGTGTAACATAGTATACGTGGTGTTTCAGGTGGTGAGAGTGGGAGTGGGTGCTATGCGCGTGGTGTTGACGGCGCTGGTGGCGCTGGCGGCGCGCGCGCTGAGCTCCCCGCACGAGCACCGCGCCCGCCACCACGCGCCCGCGCAGCCCTACCACGGCCACGGCGACGCCGTCCGCTACAGCCCACAGCTGGACACCATCCTGCCGCGACTACACGAAACCACATCCAAGCGAACCAAGCACGAAGACTTCTACTCCAACCATGAGCGAGATGAAGAATTCGTCGCTGACCAACCCAATTATGCTACGGAGGAGGATCCACTTGTCGTCAGGACCAGGAAGGGACGAGTCAGGGGCACCACACTCACTGCAGCAACTGGCAAGAAGGTCGATGCCTGGTTTGGCATTCCTTACGCAAAGAAACCCATTGGTGACCTGCGCTTCCGACACCCGAGACCCGCAGACAGCTGGGGCGAGGAGATACTTAACGCAACAACACTGCCAAACTCATGCGTCCAAATAATAGACACAGTGTTCGGTGATTTCCCAGGTGCAATGATGTGGAACCCCAACACAGAAATGCAGGAGGACTGCCTTTATATTAATGTAGTGACACCAAAACCTCGACCTAAGAACGCCGCGGTAATGGTTTGGGTTTTCGGCGGAGGGTTTTACTCCGGAACCGCAACTTTAGATATATATGATCCCAAAATAATGGTGTCAGAAGAAAATATAATTTATGTATCAATGCAGTACAGAGTTGCATCTCTGGGATTCCTATTTTTCGATACACCTGATGTTCCAGGTAATGCTGGTCTATTCGATCAGTTGATGGCGTTACAATGGGTGAAAGATAATATTGAATTCTTTGGTGGAAATCCCCACAATGTCACCTTATTTGGAGAGTCTGCTGGAGCAGTATCAGTATCCTTACATTTACTGTCTCCTCTGTCGAGAAACTTGTTTTCACAAGCAATTATGGAATCCGGGTCGGCAACAGCTCCGTGGGCAATTATCTCCAGAGAGGAAAGTGTATTAAGGGGAATTCGATTGGCTGAAGCAGTTCATTGCCCTCACAGTAGAACTGACATGGGCCCAATGATCGAATGCCTTCGTAAAAAGAGTGCAGAAGAATTAGTCAATAACGAATGGGGAACTTTAGGCATTTGCGAGTTTCCCTTCGTTCCCATCATGGACGGTGCATTCTTAGACGAATTACCCATCAGAGCATTAGCCCATCAAAACTTTAAGAAGACTAACATCCTAATGGGAGCAAATACCGATGAAGGTTATTACTTCATTCTATATTACTTAACAGAACTGTTCCCTAAAGAGGAGAACGTCAAAATCAATAAAGAGCAGTTCACACAGGCCGTCAGAGAACTAAATCCGTATGTCAATGACATTGCCAGAGAGGCGATTGTTTACGAATATACCGATTGGCAGAGTCCTGATGATCCTATAAAGAATCGGAATGCCATTGACAAGATGGTGGGTGACTATCATTTCACATGTAGCGTCGTGCAGTTCTGCCATCGTTACGCTGAGACTGGCAACGATGTTTACATGTACTATTACAAACATCGCAGCAAAAATAGTCCCTGGCCGTCGTGGACAGGCGTCATGCACGCGGATGAAATCAACTTCGTCTTTGGAGAGCCCCTGAACCCGGGAAAGAACTATTCGCCCGAAGAAGTGGAGTTCAGCAGGCGAATCATGAGATATTGGGCCAACTTTGCTAGAACGGGGTATGTTTGTTTTAATTTAAATCTTAACTCTTACTCTTAATGATTTTGTCAGTTATGAGTACGATAAGTGCACGTACAAAGCATCATATCATTTTTTAGAGATTTTGATAATATATAAGGCAGTAGATGATATCCACATAATGTGGCTTTGCGACCCGACTCATCAACTAAGGGTTGCAATTTTACGACACTATTTAAAAATTCACCCCTCTTTTAAAATAATGCCAACTTGCAAACCATTAGAAACCGTATATGAATCTGTTATGACGACTATTCTACCCACCTGTAACATTTCAACTCGCACATTCCAGGAACCCGTCAATAAACCCGAACGGCGAGTCCACGGCGGTGCACTGGCCGGCGCACTCGGCGCACGGCCGCGAGTACCTCGAGCTGGACGTGAACACCACCACGGTGGGGTACGGCCACCGCGTCAAGCAGTGCGCCTTCTGGCAGAAGTACCTGCCGAAGCTCATCGCGGCTACCAGTGAGTTGCCTTAATGCTCGGAGACCCGCGTTCCTTTTTCCAGTATCTATAACTTCAGAGTTTCCTTAACTTAACTTCAATAATCTGGAGTAAAGGTAAAGAAAGACAGTTTTTGATAACGAAGCTTTCTGCTGGTGAATGATTTTTTAAATTCGGTTCAGTGGTAACAGAGATTGCCCTTTACTCTCTTTATGTTTGATACATTACCTATCTATGATATTGGCATTGTAAGCCAAGTTAAAATCTTAAATGTAGAAAGGTTACCGTAATACATAGTGCGTACAGTCGCACACGATTAAAAAGAAATGTGAAATATTATTCAAAATCAAATCGACGGTTCCGAGGCGACTTCGCTTAAGCGACACCATGGGCGATATTGACTTATAATAATACAACCCTTTTTTATAGACATAGACATTTTTATCCTAACCTAGACTAATTGTAAGATTTTTGTGACCATATTGTTATTAAAGTACGTGCATATCAAACGAGCAGTAGGTTCACGTGATCTTATTTGTTACTAACACTTCTAAAATCTCATAGTATTTAGGCGTTGTTAAGTCTGGAGGCTCTTGAGAAGCTTATCTCAAAATGAGTAATTACTTAGTTGGCCTGCTGTGTGGATAGGTAGGACAATGCTACCAAAGCAGAAAAATATGAAACAATTAAGGGCATTGGGCTATATCAGATATTTAGTCTTTCGTATTTTCTAGAAAGGGTACTTCAATGGTTTTTGGATATCGTATAACTTTTTATGATTGCCAAACATCGTCGTAAGAAGATATAAACATACAGGCATTTATATTGATAAAAAATTTAAATGCTACTTTAGATTAGTTAATTTGTTATTGGTGTAAAAAAAAAACTGGGGCACTATTTTTTTAAATGGCCATTCTTGGAGAGAGAAAACCTAAACTTTTCAGCTTTTCATACTAGAGTTCAGAGTTTAGAGTCATACAATATTTGGAATTTTGAATTGAACATAGATAGTCTTAATTGCTTGCGCTAATTATATTCAACTTTGATACAGTGGTTTAGTAAGTTTGACTTCTAAAATGTATTCCTACCGTCTGGAATGTTACTTATTCAGAAATAGTCTACGCTATGATAAAATATAGTCAAGGTGCAATAAATTGTCATGTTTGTATCATGCTTGACGATCTCTGTGGTGCAGCGGTATATATACCGGACTGCTAAGCAGATGGTTTCGGGTTCGATCCCCGGGTCGGGCCAATTTATTAAAAATAGTTTTTCGATATTGGCTCGTGTTTGGGTGTAACTAGGTTCTCCCCTTGTCCATAGTGTGGTACCTATAACACAAGTGCTTACTGCACTTACTTTAGGGCCACATAATTGGTGTGTCGGTCTGGAGATTTATTATTATTATTTACTAGCGACCCGCCCACGCTTCGCAATAGTGTAATTTGACGCGACTTGTTCACGTTAAGTTGAATTTTAGCTAACTTAAAATAACTTTATCCGATTGTTCTTTATTTACAAATTTAAATGAGTAAACATCCAAAAAAATTGTGAAACCCGCATTAAAATCCATTACGAAGTTTAGGAGGAGATAGCAGCCAAACATACAAACAGACACAATTAGTGACTTGGATTTATACTATGTAATGATAATGATAATGATGATACTTGCATTGTTGTTACAGCGAAGCCCGAGCCGCCGCGGAACTGCACGAGCGATGCGTGGTGGCCGCGGCCCGCGGGCCTCACCGTGGTCGGCGCCGGCCTGTTCGCGCTCACCAGAACCAACCTCTTCAACTACATCGTATGAATTCACATTCCTTTCCGCAATTGGAGCCTCTTTTACATTATCTTGCTTCGTTTCAATCACTGTCACTAGGAAAGTGAGCTTTTCTACTATCGAAACAGGGGTTTAGCAGATCGGTACGCCAGTTGCCCTTGTAGCATTACTAAATCTCTGTTTGATACTTGATTATGAATGTGTAATGTTTCCGTCAAATAAATTGGAATATTTTCAAATACGAGTTATTTTTGTATTAAGATATTGTAAATTATAGTTTTAAGTTACGTCAAGTCTTAAATTGCGCTTTATGTCAATTTATTGAGTAATCTATAATTTGTATTTATTATAAGTACGTAAAATGTAAAGCCATTATTTGTGAATCAATGTTATGATATATATTTTAATGGAGTCATTACCTCCACCAACATATCAATTGTTAATAATTAATTATATCTAGACCTACTGTAGTTACGATTCTGTCGTAGTGTTAAGTCTTTACATATCTTTCGAGAGTGGGAAAGATCTACTTGAAAGGAATTCGAATGTAACAAATGATAGAGATGTAATTCAATGTAATGAACTTTTATTGAATTTTTCTTCAATATTCGTCGATATTTAGAAAGACTCAATGACTGCTGTTCAAGTTTTTAAGTCTCTTAACAAAATGAAACTTAATGTTGCGGGTGGTATAGAGGACGTCAGAAAAGAGAAGAATTAAAAGTTAGCTTTAATGCGCCTCTATCGCAATACATATCACGCAAGGCATAGGAATCTTAAGTTCATCATAGCCATAGACTAAGTAAGGTTATAAGCTAGATCATTTCACAACTATGTAGTGGACCAATATTAGAAAGTTGTACATGTAAAACGGTTCGATTATAATGGGAATGAAACGAAAACGTAATTGTAAGAGATAATGTGCAGGAAAGAGACAAGACGATAAATAAAGATTTATAAGACAACGAAACAACTGACAGTCGTTTATAGACGAAGGAAAGGAACTCACAAGGCAAAATGAAGTGTACAGCTAGTAGAAATAATGAATGTATTAGAACGTACAAAATTAGTAATATATTTGTTAGGGTCGATACATCTAGTTTAAAGATTGTAGTGCCAGCGGTTCAGCTTTCAAATATTGGTAATTTTTCTTAGATCAATCTTTACATTTCGTTCAACTAAGATGATAAATTAGGTAGTAAAAAGCAACAATGTCAGGACCTTTGCGTCAACATAATGATTTAGGTAAATGAAGAACTAACTGATGTAAATATAGTATGGGTGTTAGTATAGTACCAGTTGGTGTTGAATGTTTAGTTTGAGTTATTTCAAAGGCAGGTCAAGCTCGTGCCTATGTGGATATATAAATATTATTTAAAAAGTAACCTGTTGTGAAAGACGATACTCGATCAGATGTAGAAGTGTCCTTTAGTGTAATTTATTTTAGGGCTTCTCAATCATATTTTCGGTGACGGTAATCGCATTTGTGTCATTTGTCAGTTGACTGTCAACAAGAAGAAGATCAAGAACTGTCACCGTGGCAGAACATCAAAGAACTTGCTTTTAATTTGTTTTAATTCTAAAGGAGAATTACGTAGATTTGTATGTACTTGTAACTTAACTGCTGATGTTAGTAATAGGGCGATATTCATGTTTTAGGTAACGATTGATGTTTTAATAACTACGCTTGTTTTACCTGCGTGTAAACCTATAGAGTGCCTCTTGTTCACTTTTATATATATTGATATAAACACTATAATTATAGGTGATATAGTAGCTGTAGTGATGTAATTCTGAAGTCTGCACAATAATATTAATTTTCGAGATGGAAGTCGTGTAGTGCCAAAATAAAAAAGGTCGTGGGAACTAAGAATTATTGAAGTTGCTGTGTTGAATCCAAATTATTATGATGATAATGCGGGGCTGCCATGGACTGCGGTTTATTGCGTTGGGAATGTAAATGACTTGATATGGCACGTTTAATTTTATAAACCTCTTTCCAAAGTTTCTATAGAAATCTAGTATTAATGATATAATGAAGTAATTTCTACATTTTCACAATTTAAAAACGCATTCTCTTTGATTTATATTTAAATATAATATAATTTTAGTAGTTCGATTGTTTTTGTATCATTATTTTTAATTATTATAAAAAAATGTAGAAACCTACAAAATTTTAGATTGGATGCCCATATTTGTTTTCTATCAAAAAAATTAAGTATTTCTCGGCATTTTTAATAATTCGCTTAACATGTTAGGTTATAGGTTAATTTTATTACTTTGAACAGCTTTACTAGAAATATTTTATTGTACATAAACAAATATAATTTTACACCTCCTTTATTTACCACGTATTTTCTTGTTTATCTTTTGATTGTAATATACACGATTGTATATAAATATGATTTTATCTTTGTACACTGGTTATATTACTTGTAAAATGGCCTAAAGCTAGCAAATATAACACGAAATTAAGGCCTATACGCATTGCAAATTTATGTTCTGGACGTGTTATCTTTTTAAATTTTAATAATAAACAACTTTTAAATAAGTTATGATAAATTAGATTGCATTATTAAATGTTCGCAGCGTTGTGTTTAAAAAATAAATGCTTGTATATAATACTGCGTTGGTGTTTTATTTCCGTTGTTTTGTTCGTGGTTTATTTAGATTGTTGTGATGTTTATTTATTGCAATAGCGTTTTGTCCTGCGGATTTATCTGGTTGCTAAGTAACTATTCCAATGTGTTTTCTTATTCTGTTTTGTAAATTTTGTTCGAATCCGACACAACAACATGAAAATCTTCAGCTTTGATCTTGATTATTCATTTATATAAACATTTGGCAAACTAGGCAAATTATTTCATAGCATATTTTGTGCTGTGGTAATGAGGTATCAATTGATAGATTATTTGATTATAATCTAAATATTAATGAACGTTACCACTTAACTGATACAATCTAATAAAAAAAATCCATGATTGTATCCATTAAAGAAAATCAGCTTTTTATTACGTAATCTCTTCTAGTTTTTGAATCATAATAAAATGCTAGGGCACAGGTAAGCTTTCTTGTAAACTATAATTTGTTGCATGCCTTCCACAAAATGAAAATTTTGTTTGCAAAAAAAATAAAAACTATTTCATTTTGTTGCAATGTGGTTAAATACATCCCTAGTTCGTTCACAGGTCAATTTGTTTAAACAACGCATGTTTATTTAAAAATATTTATTGTTTATTAAAATACATTATTGTGTTTAGATTTGTAGTTATATGATTTCTATCATTTGATACATTCTGAATGTCAGTTTGTCAAGACGTTTAAAATAGACAACATTATTAATATTTAAAAACACTTATATTTTGATTTAAATGTAGGTGTAAAATTCATATTCAATTGTGTGAAATTTAGTTGTTGGCTTATTTAAAATGGTTTTCTAATAAATTTTCAGTTTGATGATGATTAAGAAATGTGGTTGTTACAAGCGATTATTTTATTAACATTTACATATGTAAATGCTATGATCAGAGTTGAGAGTCTCAAAGGTAAGAACAGTTTGCAAAAGTCCGTTTGAGTTCTAAAGAGAACTACATACAATAACATTTATTTTTTACATGTATAATGTAAGAATATTATTTAATTTACTGTCAAATACAACTTTAACATCAGTATTAATCACAGATAATTTAAATTTTTATCAAATTAATATCAACCAGATTTGCTAAATATAATTTATTGCCAAATATGATAAAACACCTGAATTTTATCACGAAGATAAAAACATTTGGGTTTCCCCTGCAAGAGTTATTAGATTGGTTTAGAAATCCTATTATTGAGTAAATTGCAAAGTCCACACAGAAATAAAAATGCCGGAATTATTAATTATTGGGGTTCTAATTGTCATTTTCGAAAAATATAACATTAAATATTCTATACAAAAATTAATGATAAATAGAATTTCCTTTTTAATATAATAATAATTTTTAAGATTATAATAATTAAAAAGTTTTACTTTTCTAGGTATAAATGCACGTAGCCTAGAAAGTACTGTGATTGGTCTTATAGAGGATTTTTCCAGAAAGATTGCTGAATATGGATTCGATCCCTACTTTGTAGAAAGGACTGAATATGAAACTACTGTTATACCTAAGTAAGTAGAGAGAGGTAATGTTAAATTAAGCTGTAAAAGTTAATGAAGTATACATACTGAACCATAATAAAATAAATAAATAATATGTGTTCCATAGTTGAGCACAGGTCTCTTTCTTGGATAGCGAGAGGGTTTGAGCCGTAATCCACCACGCTGGCTCGGTGCCGGTTGGTGGATCACATGGATAAAAATAAACCATAATATACTCTTTTTTTATATAATGCTAATTAAATAAAAATTGAGACCTTTTTCCTATCAGATTAGTATAATATTCAGCTGTTAGTGGTTAATGCAAGGTAACGGTAATCTACAGTTCTGATCTTTTTAAAAGCTTTTTTGCTGCATTAGTTATAAAAACCGGAATGTGCTTTGGTCTTTTTCTGGATCTATATATTTTTTATTTATATCAGTTATCTCTGTGTCGTAAGTAATTTTATATTTAAAGTAGGCATTGTAAGTTAGTTTTAGATTTTAGGAAACCGCACTGGTATTTGACAAATGTTGCGTTTCATTTTGCTTTACATATTTGATAGTTTTTTTTTAAATCTCGAGACTAACACACCAACTGTGTGGCCCTAAACTAAGCAGAGCTTGTACTAGTGGAGAATCTGGTTACACCCGGACACGAGCCAATTTCGAAAAACCAATTTGACGAAATTGGCCCGACCCGGGGATCGAAGCCGGAATCAACAGCTTAGCAGTTCGGTACATCGACCCCTGTGGTGCAGTTTAGAGCAAAGTACTAATTATTTTTAATTAAGCAATTCTATTGTATCTTTTTTCAGTTTCCTGAGAGTTCATTTGAGTCTTACCGACTTGTTATTTACCGGAGCTAGTAACATTGTGGTCAACGACTTGAAATACTCAGTCAGAAGGCACGCTTTGTTTATTGAACTATCGCTGCCCCAAATATTCTTTTCTACTGGTAAGAATATTGTTTTGAATATTATGAGCCATTTACCAATGAGTTTTGGCGGTTATGGTTAAATTTAATAAGTTGCAGAAGGGTTAACAATAATAAAAACGAAAGAACAGCAGTCGTTATTCCAAAAAATCTGGGGTCGTTTTTTTTCGTCGTTTAACTTTTTGAATATCCATAATTTGAAAAACGTTAGTAAACGGGACGCTGATGTTAGTAAACGGGACACCCTGTATCTTTGTTGTTTTTGTTGTCTTACAAGTAGTTTCAAGTTGAAATGTAAGTTGATTAAACTGTAACGTTTAAATTTACAGAGGAGATACTTTCTGCTGTTGTTGTTTATGGCAGATATTATAAAACTATCTCACGTGGAAGGTAAATAACTGTGTTTTTTAAACAAATTGTTTTTTACACTTTCGATGAAATTAATCAATTATTTTTCATTAGTATTGCCTTTAACGAGGTAAGGTTCTGGGCTGAAATAGCATTTCTTGGAAGTAATGAACACATATTCGTTGAGGATGTACAGGCAAAGCTCAATCTTGGACACATTACTGTAAGTTTTTTAAAACACTAAGTTTCACCCCTCAGCCTGGGCAAAGGTGTATCTGACGACCTCTGTGGTGCAGCGGTATATACAACGGACTGCTAAGCGGATGGTTCCGGGTTCGATCCCCGGGTCGGGCCAATTTCGTAGAAACGGTGTTTCGATATTGACTCGTGTCTGGGTGTAACTAGGTTCTCCCCTAGTCAATTATGTTGTACATATAATACATCTGTCTGCTTCTTCCTGTTTAATAGTATACAAGTTAAAACACAGTGGGGCTAAAGTGTTACCTTGGAGAACACGTTTTTATTTTTTGTTTTTATTTACAGCCTAATATTAATATGAATGTTTTTGGCGTCGCAATTGGACCAGCTATTAATGAATTCATGCGACTTGAAGTCCCAAAGATTATCAGAAATAACTCTGTAAGTAACATTCAATCGAAAATAAAATGTACTACGATGGCCATAAGAGCAAAACAATTTATCAAATTAATTATGTTACAGGTGGTAATAAATGCTGTTTTAGGTTCTTTTATCAAGAAAGCTTTAAATCAAACTATGGAGCTAATATAAAATCTCGTTAAAATAAATAAAACGCTTTTTCAATGATGTTCCTAATACCGACTATACCTATAAATATTCGGGCATATGTATTTAGGTATATGTTTTTTTGGGTTTATCTATATCTTGAGATATGGCAGGGGGGCCAGTACATTTTTATTAATATTAAAAGAGGTAAAGTTTGGGAGCTTGAAGTAAGTACTGAACCGAGTTGAAAAAGGCTTTTTTAAGGCTAATTTTATTCTGAAGTTAGTAAGGCTGCGTCTAAAAGACTAGTTTGTATATCAAAAGCAAGCAAAGTGGCCCAGCCACATATTGAGTTCGTTGTAGAGTTTGTAAATTTAGGGAGTGTAGCGTTAGAAGCTTTGCTCTACATGAGATCCTGATACCTTTTTGACAGGGAGCCTTATGTTTTTGTCTTAACAACATTTTTAATTAAAATATTTTTATTGGGATAACCTTTAGTACGTCATGCGTCAAAATCAACATCTTATAGATTTTTATATGGAATATTGATTTCATTAATCTTAAGATTAAGGTTCTGATTGGTTTAATGGCCGCTGGCTACCGCGATAAATTAAAATAATCGTGTAATGTATTAAAATTAAGGATTTGTTATACTAAATAAATATCTGCGTTTTATTTTACTTTTTATTTAAATATTATAGTATTTTATGGACTGACTGCTTACAACTTTAACATGCATAAATTGAATTCAAATCATTTATTTTTAAATAAAAATATGTAAAAATATGTAAAAAGGGTAAATATTTACCAATTAAGGCATGCAAATGTTTCATAGAAATAGGTTCTTTAAATGAAAAAAATAAAAATGATAAAATGTTAGTCACACGACATATTAAAAGTTATAAATCGGAAATAAAAGGAACAATTTATACAAATCACATTAATAAATAATAACAGCCTATTTGCTCCCCACTTAGTGCGGGTTGATAGTAATAAATGGGATATAAAAAAATAACAGATGAATGCGAAAAATATAAATAATAAATAGTTGAGGACAAGAAACACTTCCCTGAAGGACCCCGCAAGTGACAGTCCCTGATTTTATTTATATCAGTGTAAGTAGATATAATTACTTACTTGACTCGTGTCTTGCTTACGTATCTCTATCTAAAATTTATCTCTAACTATCGCTAATACCTACCTAAGCTGTGATAATAACTGTAATATAAAGCGACCCCGGCAGTCTATTAAATCAATCAGTTCCTTGGTTGTCGACTGAGGACCAGAAGTATTCGAAATGAAGTTCCTGTTTGTTATGTTGGCCATTACAGCAGGCATTCATGCCTTGCCTAAAGATGAAGTGAAACAAAATCCAGGTAAGGTTGTTTATTGTTAAATGACAATATTGTCTTACGGGTTGAACATTTATTAAAAAAAAATGGAATGTTGTAGTACCAGTATTCCAGGCCGTGGACAAACTTCTGCAGGACTTATTCCAAACTTTGGTGGAAAAAAACGATCCCTACCAAGAAAAACAATTTAATTACGCTGGACAGCTTATTAAGACGTACGTAAATGTATACTGTGTTTTCATTGCTACATTAAGGAATGTTGTCTTACTTGATATTTTTGTCCAACAGGCAAACTGGATTCGAAGTTTACGTAGACGTTTCTGCCAGCGATGTTCTGATCACCGGTCTAAGTAACTTCGTGACCAATAAATTCACTGTTGGAATCTTCGGTCTGAACCTCAGGTTGGACTTGTTCTTCCCGCAGTTGGATCTGTCTGTCGGTCAATCTAATGCACGAGTGAATGTCGTTGGTTTAGATATCTACACCAGTGGTAGCGGAAAGTAAGTAGTGGTGTCTTTGTGCAAATTATTATTGTTATCGACCATGCCATATATACTTACATGAGTGTTTTTAACAGGGTGAATGTCAAGGATGCGCGACTAACAGTTTCGGTCGATATCGGTTTCGGAATGGGTGGACTTATTGTCGAGAAAACCCTTGTCGAGGTGACTGTTGGTGAAGTCTCTGTAAGTTTATTTTGTAGAAAAATTGTTCATAAATTAGGTAATGGTAAAGATTTTGTAAATATTTTATTCATTCTTTTGCAGTCTGACGCAGAGCTCAATATATTTGGACGTGACGTATCCGCAAGTTTCAATTCAATCTTAGAAGGTCTTCCTCAAATCCTTGAGACTCCCAGGGTAACTATTGGAAACGATATTATTTTCTTGCTTATTTTCAAAAGTGTTTAACATAATATTATTTTATTTACAGAACCTAATCGCTAGATTCCTGAGCACTAAACTCAAGAGGGGGTTGGACCGTATCATATCAAACACATAAAGAAACAGAATATTTGATGACTTATTTTCTCGTGCAATGATTATGAAGTTTGACTTTAAATAAAAGTATTTGATTTATGATTATTTTGTTCTATTTATTAAAAATAAGTTTGCTTCAAAGTTCAGTAAAGTGATTATTTACACTTTATACTTATTTTCACAGTTTAAACTTTTTCACAGTTTAAGAAAAAACTTTATGAAGTAGCTATCCTCCCTTGCCTTACCTATGGTTGTCAAACGTGGTCGCTCCGAAAAGAAGACGAAAGTAAGCTAGCCATCTGTCAGAGGAAAATGGAGAGGAGTATGCTAGGAATAAAACAAAAAGATAAAATTGCAAATAAAGTTATTAGAAAAAAGACGAGACTAGCCGACGTTATACAAACTGTAAGGTCCCTAAAATGGAGATGGGCTGGCCATATCTGTAGGATGGACAACAGTCGATGGACAAAAAAGGTAACCGAGTGGATACCAAGAGATGAATATAGGAGAAGAGGGAGACCTAAAAAGAGATGGGAAGACATTTTTATAAATAAAGTAGGACCCGACTGGATGTCAAAAGCCAGGAACCGGATGTTGTGGAGAAAAGTGGGGGAGGCCTACGCCGCTGAGGCGACTACTACCGAATAGTCATTATACAAAATGAAATGAAATTAAAATTATTGAATTTAATATAATCTAAATAATTGTTTAAAATATTTTTATTGAATTGTATAAATATAAATAATTGTGATTTACTTGTATTATTATAAATGTAAAAGTAGTAGAAATAAAGGCTTTATTATTATTATTATTTTCAGTTCTCTTTCTAAAAGTTCACGGTGTTGGCCGGATTCAGTATTTAACAGACACGGACCTTAGCCAAGTGAATGTCTTACTGTGGGATCTTACGATGTTGGAGTATCACTACCTAACTGCAGGAATTTTCTTACTATCCTACATGTATTCAAAATACTTGCTTTTTGAAGTTGTATGTAAGTGTGTTCGTGTAGATCGAGGGTTTTTAAAGATTTAAGTAATTGTTTTGGAATGACACCTGTTGTGGAAAGGACTACTGGTACTATTGTAGCGTTCTGTAATCTCCACATTTTGATAATTTCATCTTTCAGTTCAGTGTATTTTGAGAGTTTGGTGGCTATTGTATCTTGTAAATTGTGGGTGTTCGGGATGGCAATGTCTATAATTTGAGCAGTTTTGTTGATTTTGTCTACTAGTGTTATGTCCGGTCTATTATAATGAACAGTTCTATCAGTTAGAATAGCTCTGTCAAAATACAGTTTGTGGGTTGAATTTTCTAAGACACTTTCTGGTTTGTATTTGTAATACGGTTGAATTGCTTGATTTTCGGGTGCAAGGTTATATTTGAAAGCTAATTTTTGATGTATGATGTTAGCGACCTGGTCGTGACGATGTTTATAGTCATTCTCTACAATGCTCTTACAGGCACCCGTAATGTGCTGTATTGTCTCCGAGGCGCTGTGACATCGTCTACATGTATCAGTTGGTAAATTTGGTATTTTTATTATATATTTTTGGTAATTTCTAGTTTCTATAATTTGATCCTGTATGGCCAACATGAACCCTTCCGTCTCGGGAAATAGTTCGCCTCGTCTCAACCACTCGTTCGACGCCTCCTTGTCGACGTTTGGGTTTTCGAGATCTCGGCGATGTCTCCCATGTAGAGACTTCAAGGTCCACTCACTAATCTTTTTCTTATTATCTATTTGCTCTTCGTTATTTTGGGTTGAGTGATCGTTTAAATTTAGAGGTGTTAATTTTAAATCATTTTGTACTATTGTTTTATGCATTACAGACGTTAAAGATATTTTATGGAAATAAGAACGTAGTTTAGTAATTTGTTTGTTGTGAAGGTTAGTTATATCTATCATACCCCGACCTCCTTCTTTTCGTGGTAGTGTAACTCGCTGTACACAGGATCGTGGGTGATGCTTTCTATGTTTTGTTAATGTGGTGTTAATTGTTCGTTGAAGTTTCTTCAAATCAGTTTTAGACCAATGTATAATTCCAAAGGAATACGTGAGCATGGGTATGGCGTACGAATTAATGGCTTTCGTTACATTTCTTGAATTTAAATGAGTTTTTAGGATGGTATTTAGTCTGTGTTTAAATTGTTTAATTAATTCTGTTTTGGTTTCTTTAACGTGTATTAATTTTGATTGATTGTAGCCTAAATATTTGTAAGTTTCATTGACATTAAGTGGTTCTATTGTTTGTCCATTTTGTAGTTGATGAAAGTGTTGATATGTTGCACCTGATTTATTATTATAAGATTTTATATGTCAGGGTGAGTTTTGCTAAAGTAAAATTAAAAATCACCGATATTTGATGGGATTTAGTAATTAGACCTCTATAAAGTATTTTTTGTCGATAAAATTGGCCACAGATACTGCCCCTAAAATTTTGTTACTACAGGCTGGAATATATTGTATAACGACGTTCCTACCTTGTAATCTTTGCTTGGAGCAAATTTAATTTAAAGAAAAACTTACAATTGCAAGTCAAGGCCACCTTTCAACATCGTCGCCTAATTTAAAGAGAAATACAAAAATAAGTAACTGATAAAAAACATGTAAAAGGTCAAGCTAAGGTTTCAACATTACACGCGGTAACTCTTCACAAACTCTACCTCTTAATCATAAGTATGGATTGGCCGTTTCGTTACCAACACATGGGCTTAAGATGAAACAAAAACATTTTTGTTGAAAACCCTAATGGAATCTATACTTGTAAAATGACAAGTCCTGACTGACTGATTGATTCCTCATCGCCGAGCGTAAATGTTTAAACTTAGGGCCATGAAATTTAGCATAAGCGTCATGAATTTAGAATATGCATCTCCAGTTTGGAACTCAATGTATGTGATGTATACGCATAACGTATTGAAAACATACAGCGACGATTCCTACGATATGTTCAATATAAGTCAAATAAATATGACCACAACTATTTGTTAAGATGTAAGCGTCATCATTTGTTGCCACTGCACATGAGAAGAGAACTGCTGTACCTATAAATGTACCTTAAAATCGCACAAAACAAGATTGATGTACCCGAGTTACTTACTAAAATTATTATTTGTATATGTTACGGCTAATACCCGAAGTGCGGCTACACCTAGTTTTAGCCGGTTAGAAGTGTTTTTAATATGGAAAACTGAAAAAAAAAATTATACCTACTGGCTTCAATCATGAGTCGGCAGAGTCCCGCTATGCGGGACTCTTTTTTCTGGGTGATATCAAAAAAGTGACCTAACTAACCTAACCTATTGATGTTCTAACCGGCTAAAACTAGGTGTAGACGCACTTCGGGTAATCGGGTATTAGCCGTAACATACACACGCCAAGCTTGACAGGTGCCGTAAATTACTAAATGTACTAGTTGTAAACTCAAACTACAGGCTTACTCTTACCTTCCTCGTGTATTCAAATCATTTAATGTATATAGTGATAAGTTAGATTTAGATTATTGTTTGAAGATTATTGGGTTTTAAAAAACTATTTTTTTTATTAAAAAGGTTTTTTTTGAATAAACGGTGAGAAAAAGCTCATCACAAAAATACTTGTGACGTTGAGCTTTGTTGCAAGATATCACTATTTTAGTGGACCCTTCATATATAAAAATATCCCTTTTATACATACGAGTACAATCTTACTTTGATATTGTTTAAGTATATATTTATGTTCATTTTTTTAAGATAAATGTAGTGGTAAATCTAAGGATGCTGTTTGGATATTCTTCGAGATAATTTTGAAATTGCCTTGCTTGAGATGCAAAGATCTTCAGCGGTCACCGTCACAATTCCTTGGTAAATACATAAGTACTTTGTCTTTGTCTTTGTCTTTGTCTTTGTCTTTGTCTTTGTCTTTGTCTTTGTCTTTGTCTTTGTCTTTGTCTTTGTCTTTGTCTTTGTCTTTGTCTTTGTCTTTGTCTTTGTCTTTGTCTTTGTCTTTGTCTTTGTCTTTGTCTTTGTCTTTGTCTTTGTCTTTGTCTTTGTCTTTGTCTTTGTCTTTGTCTTTGTCTTTGTCTTTGTCTTTGTCTTTGTCTTTGTCTTTGTCTTTGTCTTTGTCTTTGTCTTTGTCTTTGTCTTTGTCTTTGTCTTTGTCTTTGTCTTTGTCTTTGTCTTTGTCTTTGTCTTTGTCTTTGTCTTTGTCTTTGTCTTTGTCTTTGTCTTTGTCTTTGTCTTTGTCTTTGTCTTTGTCTTTGTCTTTGTCTTTGTCTTTGTCTTTGTCTTTGTCTTTGTCTTTGTCTTTGTCTTTGTCTTTGTCTTTGTCTTTGTCTTTGTCTTTGTCTTTGTCTTTGTCTTTGTCTTTGTCTTTGTCTTTGTCTTTGTCTTTGTCTTTGTCTTTGTCTTTGTCTTAGACCTAACTTAGACCTAACTTAGACTTAACTTAGACCTAACTTAGACTTAACTCAGACTTAACTCAGACTTAACTCAGACTTAACTCAGACTTAACTCAGACTTAACTTAGACTTAACTTAGACTTAACTTAGACTTAACTTAGACTTAACTTAGACTTAACTTAGACTTAACTTAGACTTAACTTAGACCTAACTTAGACTTAACTTAGACTTAACTTAGACTTAACTTAGACTTAACTTAGACTTAACTTAGACTTAACTTAGCCTTAACTTAGACTTAACTTAGCCTTAACTTAGACTTAACTTAGACGAAACTTAGACTTAACTTAGACTTAACTTAGACTTAACTTAGACTTAACTTAGGGCCGGTATTTCAATGTAACCTTATCTTGAAATGATCCAGGATTAACTTTAAGTATGACTTATGTGTATTTCATTGTAGGATTAAAGTTAAGTGGAACTCAAAGTCCATCCTAACTATGCTTAATCTAAGCAGAGAAATTCTACCGCTTAAGTTCCGATCCGAGATTACCGAGTGACAAAAATATTTATTTTTGAGTACACAGATGCAACATACCTACGCACTATTTCCACCTTAAATTATTATTAATAGACCTTAAAGGGACACATGAAATTTGTTTTATACCAATGTGGTATTTAGTTTGTAGCTGCCTAATAAATTTATCTACCTAGTGCAAAGTTAGGAAGGATTCCCACGCAACTCAGCACATTGCGTCTACCATTACACGCAAATTGCCTCTACAATTACCGACAGTTCTCTTAACGAATTCTGTTTACAACTTTGTTTCTCTTTTACAACATTTCATTCATTGATAATATTTTGCCAGATTGCCACGTTTGTTCCTTTTTACTCATTGTTGCTCTTTTATAACCTATACACCATTGTTTACCTTTTTATAACATTTGTCCCGTTTATCCCTTCCAATTAGTATGCCGCTTTACTTTACAAATAAATATATTCCCATTCCTATTTCACAACCGATCAGACCTGTATTATTGACACGCTTCCGACCTGTCTTCAAATAGTCAGTTACTTTGACTTCTCTCAACTCTACAACGAATCTATTCGTTAAAACCTAATAAGTCCTATATAGTTGTGGTGCGTTGGGTTTGTAGAACTTTGTTTTGTGGTTTCTTACTAAAATTTCTTCATTTCATCATGGAAAAAAAAACGTTGTGCTAATTTTTGTGCAATGTAAAGCACATTTACTTGAAAATAAAAAAGTGATGCGTCTACATGGAAGGCGAAAAAGAACTGCTGGGAAGAAATCACAAATTTATATAACAGCAGATCTTTGAAACCAAAAACTAGCTGTGGTAACGAATTCTCATTAATAATATTCATATTTGCAAGTTTAAATACTCGTTTTTAATACAATTTCAATTAATAATACAGTTGCAGTATATTACACCGACAGCCGACAGTGACAGCAGTGTCAATGTCAATGCCAAAATTGTCAAATGACAGCAAAACCATATACAATTACCGTATTTCATTTTGTTAAGTTGCAAACTTGCGTTTAATCTCAGATTAGCTAAGGCGAGGAATATCCAGATTGAAATACACTTGTCACTTCCAAAAGTGATACTTAGCTTAAATGTGATACTTAACTTAAGCTTTAAGATAAGGTTACTTTGAAATACCGGCCCTTAGACTTAACTTGGACTTCTACCAATCAAGTTAAAGTTAACTTAAATTTAACTTGGACTTCTACAAATCAAGTTAAAGTTAAGTCAGTAGTTCTCAGCAAAAAATTTACTTTCCGCCTTTTTTATAATATAGGAAGCAAACGAGCATGCGGGTCACATGGTAAGTGACCACCGCCGCCCGTGACTACCCGCAACACTGTGGGTGTGTTGCTGACCTTTAAGGTGGGAATTCACTCTTGACTTGAAGAGCCCCATGCTGTAGGTAGCCGGAAAAACCGCTGCGGGAAGTTCATTCCATATCTGCATAGTGCCTGGCAAAAAATTCCGCCTGAAACGCACGGTGGTGGAGCGCCAGCAATCTTTACGGTTCTACCCGCAGCAAATTTATTTGTTTATTTTTATTTACACTTTTAGGAAAACTTACAACTAGGTGCAAAGTTTTAAATTTTTTTTAAAAAAAAAAGTTATAAAAAACCACAGAGAAAGATAGGGGAAAATAACAATAATGGGTCATTATTCTATAACACTTCAACCGAAGAAGTTGGTAAAAAAAATCTTTTTAAGGATTGGACAATGTCACAGTTTTTTTTAATGATATAGGGAGCAAACGAGCATGCGGGTCACCTGATGGTAAGTGATCACCGCCGCTTATGACTACCCGCAACACTGTGGGTGTTGGGGGTGTATTGCTGAGCCTTTGACAAAATTGGGCACCAGATATCGCACTCACCGAACGAAACGCAGGAACATCGTCCCTACTTCCCGTCGGTTTTCTGAGCGACGGTGGCATTTCACCGGTCTAGTCAGCCCACTAATTCCTGCAGACAGAGCCTACAGCTAGACTCTACCACTCGTAGATGTTCATAAAATATATTTTAGCAGAGAAAATAAGATTCTTGAAAGTTCAGTCAGAAGTGTAACGCATAAGTAACAATAGGTACTCCTTTATTCTTAAACAAACCCAAGACTAGAAAAAAATTTCGTTCAATGTAAGTGAGTGTATGTTGCTCTCATACCTTGTGAATTAAAGATTCTGAACCTTTTATATGCACCCTATTATACACTTGCTAAGTATACTTAACAGAATTATTTGAACTTCACTCTGACTCACATGAATCCGATCAAAATGGATCATTCCAATATGTTCACCCAGGTGATATCACCCAGGTGAACAAAGTGGATTTTATAGAGTCCTTTGTTCACCTTGGAATCTGTTGGAACATAGTGGAATGATCCAATAAAATTGATAGACAAAAAAAACGATCGTCACATATAAGTAAGTGCATATATTACTCACTAACAACATTTCTCGCGATATTAGCTAGGAGTTTGGTGTCGACAAATCAATCTGAACAGGGTAAAAAAACGAAAGAAACATGATTTTTAATCATTCCTCAATCAAGTTGTTATTATCGTGGTCCAAAATACTTCCTATGAATTCAAATAGTAATTCCTCTTCTTCCTAACTACCCCATCTAAAACCCTTAAAAATATTTCATTTTGAAACAGTAAATAAAAAAATAAATTAAAAAAAGCCTTTTATTTCCTGCTATATTAGAATCACATATTGAAATTAAATTAATTTAAAATAAAGAATTACAAAATTATAATAAAGTTTTTTATTTAAATACATTTCTAAAAAGATCACAATGTCACAAATATTACACAAAAATTAAAGTCAATCTTAGATATAAGTTTATGTTGTTTAATTAAATAGTTGTCAAATATATTATTTAGAAATGTCTTTTTAGGTTAATAGATAATTGCAAGAAACCCTTTCAGGTGAAGGCCTCCTCCATCGATTTCCAAAGATCCCTGTCGCGGGCTTTTTGTATCCAGTCAGGTCCAGCCAGCTTCTTAACGTCGTCTTCCCATCGCATATAGGGTCTTCCTCTCGCACGCTTTCCTCCAGCTCGTAACTCGTAGTGTCATTTTGAAACAGTAATCCTGACTAATTAAACTATGTTAAATACCTTTCATTACACTTATAGCAAACTAAGATTGGCTTCAACATACTTAGGACATACCGAATACACACAATTTACAAGCAAAAAAATTTTTTACAAAATGATCAAAGAACGGTTAAAGAAGTTATGTAAAGAGTTCAAATTGTGTTATAAACTAAAATATGTACGGTTTCTTACCTAAATCTCTTAATTCATTAATGAAATAATTGGATCTACCTTATATAACTTATTATAGTCAGCAAAAACAAACATATGCAGAATTGATAGAAAATTCCTTCAAAAGCATACAAAATATAGCGACCTCGCATGTAAACTTGACGTAAGCCTATCGATCGACTTTCAAACTTTTCAATCTTTCCCAAAAGGATATCGAAATTAAAATTTAAAAAGGTAATAAATTTGATTGAACAGTATCAAAGTATTAGTAGGCCTATTTAACTATTTCTTGTGTAATGCAAGGTCAATGTGTCTGTAATATATTTTTGTCTTCCAACTTCTGAGTATTGTTTGCTCTTAAAATTTTCAAGCCACAAAAGCTGTATTTTTTGGCACATTGATCAAGTAATAAAATATTATACTATTTTTTTAAAAGCATATTTAGTTGCCACTAGTTTTCTATATATATATTTTAACACTCCGGTATGTGTAAGTTAAATAAAAGTTAAAATAAACTAAAGGAGTGACTATTTCTAAAAGTTTTATATCTGCGTTTTTGTTGAGCAGTTCCTGTGGGGCGATTTCAGTAATGCTGTGCAGGTCCACCCTTTACTATGGTACTTTTTTATCGTTGCATTTCAATATATTTTTGATAGTATTGACATTTTTGATATAATGTAATTTTGTTATGATAAATTTCCTATTCTTGACATCCTCTTACTTTGTCAGATTTTCAATTATAGATTTTTGCTAAAGAATGTAAAAAGAAATAAATATTACCAGTTTCACCATCGGAACTCAATACAAATTTATTACACTACTCTGTATGTTTTATATTTTTAAAAATAAAATTAGATCAACATTGGCTTAAATAAAAAAAACGAAACAGTTATTGAATCATATTTTTATTTAAAGCCAAATCGTATAATTGTTGAATGGAGAAATGGTCGTCAAAAATGTGATTAAAACCCGAGGATACGCTCTAACGCTAGTTTGGCTGCAGCACTCAGCACGAAGTTGATCAGGTCCTGTAATTAAAATAACAATATAAGTAGGTAAAACAAAGGTTATTTATACTTATAAATGTTTATATAGGTTACCTCGTATGTGGCCAGTATATCAGGAATAGCTTCTGCCACGATTCTGTTGAATTGGTCGGAAATGTCCTTTCCTAGTACGCTGATCTCCACTTCAGACTGCGAATGTTTCAATGTTATTAAGAAGCATGTGTAAATTAATATAATGCAACCATTAAGGATATCCTAAGTTATAAAGACTTACAGCGACTCCACCAAGAGACAGCTCGACTTTGACTTCGTTGACAGAAATTCCAGAAACGCCGACACCGAGGTCGATCACGACTGCCGCTTGCGGCTTGATGATGGCCAACCTGAGGACAACCACTCATTCAGTAACATGCTCCACAATAATGAACTCTTTAACAAAGACACAGGTGAATCCCTACTTTCCCCTCCCGTTCGTTGGCTTCGACCTCCCGACCAGCAACCACCACTCGCGCCGCAGCGTCGCCGACAGACAGAGCCAGCTCCGGGAGGAACACGTCCACGTCGAACTTGAGACCGCTCATAGAGAACTCATTGGCCACGATGTTACTGAGGCCCGTGAACAGCACGGCGCTAGCAGAAGCCTCTACCGACAGGATGCTGAAAGAAGTAAGTAGAATTATCAGTCTAGATAATTTAAAACAGCTTCAAATTCTTGTTTACTTCTACCTACCCAAGAATAGGCTCCCCGGAGTACGCAGCACTATCTAATTGGTAAGGATCGAGTCCTGCCTCCACAATACGTTGGATCAAGTCGTCCAGGAGACCATCCACGAACCTGGGAACTCGCGCTGCAATAAAATTAATGTTTGTGTATTTTATAAGCCAGCAGATATAAAAAATAGAATTTATTAGTACTTACGTGAGCTTTTTTTGAGTTCATGTGAAGGCAAGGCATGGATGCCTGCGGTGAAAGCCAACATTACGATCAAGAATTTCATTTCGAATGATTTTCGTATTTGGTGATGGTTCAGAAAACAATTAACACAATGATTTCATGAACTGCCTGGATCGCTTTATATTGCAACCACTATCAGAGTCAGAATTGATTATAGGTGGAGATAAAGTTTCAAAAAATAAATTTGCATGTCTTGGGCATTAAGCCGGAAATATCTTTATAATTACATAGGTTTTATCATCACCACCTGCAGAAAGATTATAATAGACGATAAATCTTTCCTTACCGATGCACAAGTATTTAGGGTTAAGCTTAAAACAATACTGCATATGCATAGAATTAATCTAGGGTAGGGTTTCAATCAAATCCATGTCGCCTGCCGGATTAACTAAACAGTTGCAACTTGAACTTATTATAATATATTACATTGTAACATACGTTGTCATTCCAAACCCAGTTCATTACATGAATGAAGCTTTAAGTATTTAGTTAACTCAAGGTTTTCAATATTATAAAAAGTTAGGTTGATAGGCACGTATAGGCAGCGTATATGACACGTAAACCAGTCGGCTCTTATTCAAGTCTTTGAAGAATACAACATTATTGCATTTTTATATTAAAATGCACTAGGCCGACTCTCAGTGGGGTTTTAAGTTTATGTTTTCGTTTTTCTTTTATTTTACACCATAAACGATAAGGAGTAAGCATCGAACTTTCTCTTTACTGGACCAAAAACTTTTTCTGACACTGTGGGCCAGTTGTTCTTCACTCAGCTCAACATTTCTGCAGTAAATTTATAATAAGCGATTAACATCGTATAAGCACCATAGACCATTGTGGCTAATCGGTGTAAATTAACAATACTACTTATAATATACTGTAACTGAAATGTTAAAATCTTTGACACAAGCTCAAAACTTCTCGACACAAGTTTCAGCGTCTCTGGAGTTTCAGTCAACAATATCAAAGTAGAGCTATCTCTTATACTTGTGTCTACGGGATATCCTACTAATATTATAAACGTGAAAGTTTGTGAGTAGGTATGTATGGATGTTTGTTACTCTTTCACGTAAAAACTACTGAACGGATTTTGATGAATCTTTACAGTAATGTAGGTTATACATCAGAATAACATATAGAGTACTTTTTACCGCGGGAAGACTTCCACGCGAACGGAGTCGCGGGCGGCCACTAGTCTTACATAATCTCCTATCCTATATATTGTTTCAGTATTCGATCCACCTAAAACTAATTTGTGTGTTTATGATAATGATGACGACCGAAAGTTATTTGCCAATTTTATAATCTACAACCCTGGGATTAAATCTTGAAAAATACTTTCATTTTTTGTTTTATTTCGCGTATCATTTATATATAGGTATGTTAACCATACGTTATGAATTACACATCTTAGCACCATTATTTTATAACTACGCAACACATAGTTTATACTTTTTATAGATATATTGCGATAGAGGAAGATCAGTAATAAGATAACTTAACACTTGTGCATTAATAAGTTAGATAAACATACCGTCCATTTTATCTACCTTGCAGGTGGTGTGATAATTATTTAAGACACTAGTTTTGGCACACTGCTTTTTATGCGTTAACTTTAACGATTGATGAACTAGAAGCTGTGTCAGTAGTGTAGATAGTCCCTGGACTGTCAACAGATTGGTATTTTCTCATGCCATCTGTAGGGTAAGAACTCTAAATAATAGAGATTGCAAATAAACTCTAAGATTTCTTCATTTTTGACAAAAGAAAACTGTATCCTAAGATTTTCCACTATTTGTTTGCCGAACCCGGGAATGGAATAAACTAAATGTGTAAAAACACAAACTGTACTTCTAATGCATCGATCGTTACAGTCAGTCTCTTAAAACGTACTTGGTAAATTTAATGAAAGGAAAACCACGAAATCATCAATTGTTTACGAACTAAAAAACAAATTTCATTTTTCAAATTGGTAAAGTTATACCTTTTCAAATAACTACTTACCGTAACTTTTAAGTAAACAAACAAATCTTTTCATAAATAAAGTGGAGATATCCGGCTTAATTTATGCAGGTGCGTTATATTTTGAATAATTGACGAACAATTATCTTTAGATATCGGTTTAACTGCCAAAACTACGATAAAGGCTCTATATAAAGTAAGCCAGGTAGTTCATCAAATCATTGTGTTTCTTAGTTCTCAGCATAACTAATTATCAATATAGTTCAAAATGAAATTCTTGATCGTAATGTTGGCTATCGCCGCCGGCATTAATGCCTTGCCTTCACATGAACTTAAAAACAGTTCTCGTAAGTATTATTTAATGCTATTCTTTGTATCTGCCGAGCACACAGTATACAAACATTGTTTAATCAATTTAATATAACAGCAAAGGTACCGAGGTTCGTGGATGGTCTCCTGGACGACTTGATCCAACGTATTGTGGAGGCAGGACTTGATCCTTACCAATTAGACAGTGCTGCTTACTCCGGGGAGCCTATTCCTGGGTAGGTAGAAATAAACAAGAATTTGAAGCTGTTTTAAATTATCAGTCTAATTCTACTTACTTCTTTCAGCATCCTGTCGGTAGAGGCCTCTGCTAGCTCCGTGCTGTTCACGGGCCGCGGTGTTCATCCCGGAGCTGGCTCTGTCTGTCGGCGACGCTGCGGCGCGAGTGGAGGTTGCTGGTCGGGAGGTCGAAGCAAACGGGAGAGGAAAGTAAGGATTGACCCGTGTCTTTGTTAAAGAGTTCATTATTGTGGAGCTTGTTACTGAATGAGTGGTTGTCCTCAGATTGGTCATCATCAAGCCGCAAGCAGCAGTGGTGATCGACCTTGGCGTCGGCGTTTCTGGAATTTCTGTCAACGAAGTCAAAGTCGAGCTGTCTCTTGGTGGTGTCGCTGTAAGTCTTCATAATTTTGGCTTCCTTAATGGTTGTTTATTTCATATACACAAACCTCTGAATATTATTTGTAAATTTGCAGTCTGAGGTGGAGATCAGCGTACTAGGAAAGGACATTTCCGATCAATTCAACAGAATCGTGGCAGAAGCTATTCCTGATATCCTGGCCACTTACAAGGTAACCTATATAAATATTTATAAGTATAAATAACCTTTGTTTTACCTACTTAAATTGTTATTATAATTACAGGATCTGATCAACTCAGTGCTGAGTGCCGCAGCTAAACTCGCGTTGGAGCGTATCCTCGGATTTTAAAAGATACGACTGATATCAAATGCATGGACTCTGAATTTAAGAAATCAATAAATGATTTAATAATACGCACTTTGTTTCTTTGTTTTCCAGTACATCTCATACCTACATATATTACAACTGTTTTGAACATGAAACAATATAAACTAAAGTCATTATTGAATTAAATTTACATAAATTTAGAAATAAATTCTGAAACCTGTTGCATGGTTTAGAATAAGTAAGTTAGTAAGTAGTATATCAGGAATCAGACCAAGAGCCAAATTTGGAATGTTAAAATATAAAATTTAATTAAAAATACTTTTATAAATAAAAATATGAAAATCAAAATAAATACCTTAAAAATAATGATTTCAAGGTTTAATTAAAATTATAAATTAGTCTATAATATTTAAGTTACAACTTAAAGTATAGATGGTTTTTTTTTCCTATTATGGTTTTTGAAATATTCGTTCAGTCTCATCATAGTTTAGCGAAAGTGGCCAATCAACTAAAGCAGATTTAACTTGCAATAAATTTTGTTGTAAATAAAAGGCCCTAGGTAGAAAAAAGAAACAGGTAGTGTGAGTAAAGTTAATACGATTTACATTGCATAGCAGTTGTCGTCGTCGCCTATCGGTCTGCTTGTGAAAGAAGGTGTAAAAATTTGCTGCCTCAAAACTATATTTAAGACAAATATCATTAAAATGTCTCACTGTCAGTACTTTCTAACCCTGATATTATTCAGTAGTAGGAAAATAAAGAGGTCAAAACGTACTGTCTTTAAGAACAGCTCTCTGTGCCCGTTCTAATTTTATCAAGTTCCATGCCGGAAGGAAGGCTGGACCTTCTGGGGACAAAAGACAAATAACAGGTTTTGTTGGTGTGACAGTAAGTTTTCTTTAAGCCATTTACAGACAACATAAAAACCATTTTGAGCATTCTCAAATATTTTGTTCCAGTCACTACCAGTAAATAAGAGGTCAGTATCGTTAGCGAAAGTAAATGTTTTGCCATTTAGCAAATCAAGTTTGCATAAATCGTTGATGTAGGTTAAAAATAAAGTTAGGCCAAGCATCGACCCCTGTGGCACATTGTAAGAAACGGGTAGCTCATTGCGGATGAAATCACCTATTCGGATGTATATACTTATACAGGGTGTTTGGAGGTTGAGTAGCCAAATGAAAATGGTGGATAGGTGAGGCTATTAGCTATTTACTTTCACTTATTAAATTTCATTTTGGTTCAAGTTTTAGAATTTATTCGATTTTTAAGATTTTCTTAAGAAAATCCCCGATTTTGTCATTAAAAGTCCAATATAATTTTTATTTACTGTCGGAACCAAAGGAAAATAGTTTTAATTTAAAGCCTAATACTGTTTTATTCAGATGAAATCATAAATTAACACAAATCATGTCATATAAAGTTACAGTGGGTTCATAAACTTCGCGGAACCAGTGGGAAAAAAATGTTTAGTCAACTTTGCTACGAAAAAAAATTAAAAAATATGAGAGTTTGAAAATTTCATTTGCTTTTAAAAACTTCTACATTTAATACACTTTATAATGATATGCTACATGTAACATAAATAATTAGAAATCTCCACAGAAATAGTAAGTTAGTCCTCAAAGACGCCTGGTAAGGAAGGTACAAACCCGTTAAACTACGTATGTAGTTAAAAACTTCGGTCTCATTCTAACAAAGCTATGCCTATTGGGTTATCTATTTTGTCACTAGGCAACACTTATCTTGTTTGCGACCTCATGTATAAAAAAATGTTTTTATTTTCTGACTGAAGATTGTTGTTCAGTCAGAAAATAAAAACATTGGCCCATATGAAAACTTTATAGCTTCACCGAACTATGCGACCACTAAGGCCACCTAGTTGGATTCAGACCTCAGTTCAGGGCGTCTCGATCATTTCCACTACACTGTTTCCCTTAGGGGCCTCTCTCTGAGAAGACCCAGCCAGAAACTCAACGGGAGTCGGATCTGATAGTCGAGGAAACCGGATGTTGAATGCCGAATGGGAAGATTTAAAGCTATTACCACTATCGTGTCCACCGGGCCGGCGCGGCAGCGGGCGCGGGCTGGAGGAAGCAGATTGTTTCTTACGGTAATCTTTTGACGTTTGACGTTCGTTTGACGATTGTGATTGGTCGCCTCTTGCGAGGGTCGCAAAGAGCGGATGGTTGGGGTGGTGAGGGGCGGAGTAAAATAAACTCCTAGATTCAGTCTCCGTGAACCGGTTCTACATGACTTGGAGCTGGTGAAATGATATTTGCTTGCATGCAAAAAGACCACGCTACCGTTGGCTATGACTAGACAGACGAAAGTCAGATAGATAATAGCTTATTTTCAAGTGACATCTTTCACCAGCAAATTAAATAAAAACAAAAAAAACTTGTAAAATGAGATTTTCTTGCATGCGCAAAGGCCACGCTACCGTTGGTCATGACTTTTTTCAAGCAACATTTTACTCCGTCTGTAGAAAAATGTAGGTCACCGAGAATCTGCGCTGAGCGGAGTTAAACATGTGAAATAGTAGAATCCTCTTCTATTCGAGGCAAGAAAAGTGAAGAGGGAGTCGAATGAGATAACACAATAGGCATAGTTTTGTAAGAATGAGACAAAAGTTTTTAACTACATACGTAGTTTAACGGGTTTGTACCTTCCTTACCAGGCGTCTTTGAGGATTAACTTACTATTTCTGTTGAGATTTCTCAGTATTTATGTTACATGTGGCATATCATTATAATGTGTATTAAATGTAGAAGTTTTTAAAAGCAAATGAAATCTTGAAACTCTCATATTTTTTAATTTTTTTTCATAGCAAAGTTGACTGAACATTTTTTTCCCACTGGTTCCGCGAAGTTTATGAACCCACTGTAACTTTATTGGAGATGATTTGTATTAATTTATATTTCATCTGAATAAAACAGTACTAAGCTTTAAATTAAAATTATTTTCGTTTGGTTCCGACAGTAAATAAAAATTATATTGGACTTTTAATGACAAAATCGGAGATTTTCTTAAGAAAATCTTAAAAATCGAATAAATTCTAAAACTTGAACCAAAATGAAATTTAAAAAGTGGAAGTAAATAGCTAATAGCCTCACCTATCCACCATTTTCATTTGGCTACTCAACCTCCAAACACCCTGTATATTAATCAATGTACTTAGATAATGATCCGTGTGTGTCAAAATGTTTGTGGTAATAGGTACGTCTGACTAGGCAGATTTTTATACACCATAACAACAAGGAGTAAGCATGTATCAAACTTTCGTTTTAGTGGAAGGCTGGACCAAAAACTTTTTCTGAAACTGTAGGCCAGTTTCTCTTCACTCAGTTCAACATTTCTAAGGTAAATTAGTAATAAGCTATACCTCGTATTTGCACCAAAGTAACTAACTACCATTGTGGCTAATCGGTGTAAGCCGCCTATAGTAAATTCTCGGAGTTGTAATCTGTTATGTTTGTAATAATAAAACACATGGAACGTAATAAACTGTGTATTAGCTATGTAGCTTGACTAAGAAGTGAGTACTGTCATAATATTACTGCCTACCCTACATTACTTCATATTATTAAAGAATAATAGAAAATGTCTAACCTACCCACTTACAATCCGAACATTGATCAAACTCAATACATGACATACCTTACCCCTAAGTAGCTCTAGCATTTAGAAAACCAAAATTAAACATAGTGTACTCCTTATATAAATCAACATTAACATATGTATGTTAGAAAGGTTATTAACAATTAAATAATACAAAATCACTACATTAAATAAAAAGCATCTTGAGAAGTACTAGGTCTTTCATATGGAGTCTTCGTGTGCGCTTTAGATGTATTCTTAATTTTGCCTCCGCCTGGTCCAGTTACTTCTGCATTATAAGGGATGCCCAACATCTCTGCCCACTGTTCTGCATCTGGTATCTTCACAATTACATCCGATTCCTGACTCTCCATAGGACCTGTATTGTTCTGTTCTTCATTGATTACATGTTCATCATTATGTATTATTTCTCCCTCCTCCGATCTAGAATCACGTGAATGTTTTTTTTGTATCAACTGATCAATATGTCTCTTCATTATTACTCCATCATTGGATTGTACTTGGTAACTTGATGGACCAGTCTTGCTTATTACAGTTCCAGGTGACCAACGAGGGCCGGTATTACTGTAGTTTCTGTACATTATCTCTTGTCCCACATTTGTTTGCCTCGATTTTTGTTGACTGTTAGAAACGATCTCCTCTTCAGTATTTTTGTGTTGTACATTATCCGGATGGACTGTATCTAACAGTGTTCGCAGGCGTCTATTCATCAAAAGTTCCGCAGGACTTTTGTTTGTAGAGGTGCATGATGTGACACGAAGACCCAGTAGAATGTTGGGTATTTTGATATCCCAATTTTCACTTTGCAGCTTCCTTAGCTTATCTTTTATAGTTTGTACCATGCGTTCAGCTAATCCATTAGTTGCTGGATGATAAGGTGCTGTTGTTACCTGACGAATATTGTTTGCATCTAAGAATTGTTTCATTTCATTAGAAACAAATGCAGTTCCATTATCTGACACAAGCGTATCGCATAAGCCATGGGTAGCAAAGGTTGTCCTTAGTATTTTTATAACTGTTGTAGATGTCGTATTGTTCACAACGAATAACTCAGGCCAACGGGAATACGCGTCTACCATGATCAAAAAGTATTTATTTTGGTACGGTCCAGCAAAATCAATATGAACTCTCGATTACGGTCTGCTTGGAGTGATCCATTTATGGCTCGTTTTTGGAGGCATGTGGCGATTTTGTAAACATTTGTCACAATTAGCCACTAATGCTTCAATATCTTCGTTTAAATTAGGCCACCACACGTAACTCCTTGCTAAGGATTTGGTTTGAACGATTCCAGAATGTGTTTTATGTAACATTTGTAGGGTGTTTTGTCGAAAAACCGATGGTACCACCACACGGGAACCCAATAAAATGCAATCATTGTGTAGTGACAACTCAGTACGATGCAGCCAGTAAGGTCGTAATTCAGCATCATTCACGCGAGTTGGCCAACCACGTTGCAAGTAGAATATGACCTGTGATAGTATTTTGTCCCGCTTTGTCCCTACTGCAATTTGGTTAGCATCATAAGGAAATTCATCAGGTGTTTCTGCCATCAATAATATTTCGTACTGTGGTTCTTCCTGAGCTTCTGGGACTGGTTGTGGCCACCTGCTCAGATTGTCAGCGCTTCCTATTTGTGCTCCAGGTTTGTATTTGATTTGATAGTTATGAGCTGTAAGAGCAATTGCAATTCTTGTCAACCTTGGAGACAACATATTTGGCATCGGTTTCTTAGGGTCGAATATTCCTAACAATGGTTTATGATCGGTCACAACACAAAATTCTCGTCCAACTAAGTAGTTATAAAATTTTGTAATCCCAAACATGATTGCCGTAGCTTCTTTATCCAGCTGTGAATAACGTCGTTCATGTGAATGAAATGTTCTAGAAGCCATAGCTATAGGACGCTCGTATCCATCCTCCATCTCATGAGACAATACTGCCCCTACTCCGTACTCAGAGCTGTCGCATGTAAGTATTAATCGTTTATTTAAATCGTAATGTACAACTGTCAAATCAAATGTCAAAAGACGTTTAGCTGTTTCAAAAGCCGTTTGTTCTCGCTCAGTCCATTTCCAGTCCTGTGATGAGTCTAACAAGCGATGCAGTGGTTCTAGGATGGTCGCTTTTTGAGGAATAAATCTTTCATAGAAGTTGTAGAGTCCTAGGAATGCCTGTAGTTCGCGTTTGTTTTTAGGTTCCGGAGTATTTACAATTGATGCGACTTTGCTGGGTGATGGATGAATCCCTTCGCCATCAATAACAAATCCTAAAAATTCCACTGTTTCTCTTGCAAATTTACATTTATTCTTGTTTAAACGTAATCCTGCCGTCTTGATACGGGCTAGAACCGCATCCAACCTCTCTGTCATCTCCTGTATTGTTTGTCCACTAATAATGATATCGTCAATCAATATAGCGACTCCTGTGATTCCAGCAAGTAAAGATGTCATCATACGTTGAAATATTCCCGGACAAGCTTTAACTCCGAACGCTAAGCGATGCACCGTATATAAACCCTTGCATGTGTTTAATGTTAATAGCTTAGACGTTTCACTATCCACTACTACTTGTGTATATGCTCGATCTAGGTCCAGTGTTGAGAAGAATTTTCCGCCGGCAATGGTAGCAAAAATTTCGTTCGCTGTAGGCATGGGATATGTATCCGATTCTGTAGCTTCATTAACTGTGCTGCGGTAATCACCACACAGGCGTATGTCTCCGGATTTCTTCACTATCGGCACAACCGGCGTGGCCCACTCCGAGAATGATGTAGGCTGCAACACGTTCTCCTCAACCAGTCTTTCTATTTCTTTTTCTATTCGCTCCTTAAGGGCGTACGGTACCGGACGGGCCTTGAGAAACTTCGGTGTAGCTCCCTCTTTTAAGTGTATTTTTACGGGCTGGCCACGGTATGTACCCAGACCTTCTTTGAAAACTTCGTAATATTTTTCAATAAGGCAGTCAACTTGTTTTGAATCAGTACCGGATACAAAGTTTATGTTTAGAGTGATGTTTAACGGTGCTAGCCAGTCACGACCTAAAAGGTTAGGTCCGTCGCCTTCTGCAACAATGAGGCGCAGGCGGCGCACGATGTTGTTGTGTTGGACGGGTAGTGTGAGCTGCCCCAGCAGGCGCACGGGCGCGGCGGTCCACGTGCGCAGCGCGAGGCGCGCGGGGCGCAGCGCGCGCGGCGGCAGCTGCGGGCGGAGCGCGCGCCACGTGCGCTCGTTGATTATTGAGAAGCTCGCCCCCGTGTCCACTTGTAGGCGCACGGTCACGCCAGCGAGCAACATGTCTACTTCGTATGGCGAGACGCGTGATGTGCTCTGCATACAGTATATTCCATTTAAGCGATCGTCACAATCTTCGGTAAAATTAACACTTCGACTGGCACTTTTCTTTTTTGCAAGATGTCCTCTTTTTTTGCAAAATCTACAAACAGCATTTGCAAATTTGCACTGTCCACTATGACGATCTCCGCAACGGTAACAAAGTCGATTTGTAGCACTCATTTGAACAGCGTTTATGTCCATTGGTTCGTCCGAGGCCGGTGCAGGCGCGTGCGGCGCGTGCGGCGCGTGCGGCGCGGCCGGGCCGGCGGCGGGGCCCCCGACAGCAGTGTCGTGTATCATGCGCACGTCCCTGCCTGCACTTTCGGCTGATAACATTGCGTCCACCACTTCTTATTTATTTATTTATTTATTTACTATTAATGTACAAACACACTGTAAAATACGTAATTAAAAACAAAGATAGAAATGTGAGTACAAAGGTACTGCTTATTTCATTATGAAATTTCTTCCAGCAGACCATTGGTGGAGAGTTTGATGAGGAGCAATAATTAGCGTGGCGTACCTACTCTTAATATAAATATTGAATAAACTAATACTAATATTCTTACAAACTACATATAATTACACACAAACTATAATTATAATTAAATAATTATAATGATATACATACATACAAATATATATATATATATATACACATATATACAGATAGAGAAAGATATCAATAGTTACTTAAATATTTTATAAGTGACAAGTTATGATTGGGAGAAATAATACTCTCTTACTCGTTGCTTGAAGAGTCCTATAGTTTTGCATTCACGGATAGTGTGGGGGAGAGAGTTCCAGAGCCTAATAGCATGAATGGTGAAAGAAAAAGAAAAAAGTCAGTTTTGTGAGAAGGCATGTGTAGGTTGGCGCGCGTTACTGCCCGGCAATTTTCATCCTGGGAGTGAATGAAATGGAAACGCTCACGCATATAGGAGGGGAAGGATGGGTTATGGAGGATGTTAAAAAGGAGGCATAGGATTCGGGTGTTCCTGCGAGAGCGAATAGGGAGCCACCGAAGCTGTTGACGGTAATCAGACACATGATCGTATTTTCGGAGGTTAAAAATGAAGCGAATGCAGAGGTTTTGCAGCCGCTCCAATTTGTTCAACAGATCTTCAGTGGCGTCCAAATAACAGGCGTCAGCGTAATCGATGATGGGTTGGATCAGGGATTGGGCAAGGGATTTTTTGGTTTCGAAAGGAAGGAAATATTGGAGCATTTTCAGGGAGTGAAATGAATAGTGCACTTTCCTACTGATCTCACCGACATTTGCATTCCAGTCAAGATGTGAGTCAATAATTACGCCGAGGTTTTTAGCAGAGTCGGTAAGCAAGATAGGAGTGCCATCGAGAAGGATTTGAGGTAAGGATGAAAAGTCGAGACGAGCACGCAAGCCTCTACTGCCTATACACAACGCCTTAGATTTATGGGGATTCACCATAAGTCCGAATGATTTAGCCCAGTGACTAATACGACTAAGGTTGTCATTAATGAAGCTAATGCCAGATACTGCGTCATGAACGGGAAAATGATGATAAATCTGGAGGTCATCAGCGTATAGGTGATACTTTGCATTAATAACCTTAGTCACGGAATTAATAAAGATGGAAAATAGAAGAGGAGAAAGGATACCACCCTGGGGCACACCTGCTGCGATATCACACCAATCAGAGAAATTCTCTTCAAAGTGGACTCGTTGCGAGCGGCCGCGGAGGTAGGAACTAAACCAAGGAAGGGAAGAAGGAGAGACATTGACGGAATTAAGAGTACTTAGCAGCAAATCAAAATCAATAGAATTGAATGCGTTGCTGAAGTCGAGGAGGATAAGGATAGTGACGGATTTGTCTTCCATAGCCTGTCGGATATCGTCGGTAACATTGATCAGTGCCGAAACGGTACTATGACCCGGGCGAAACCCAGACTGATATGGGCTGATAAGGTTGTGAGCAGACACGAACGATGATAGTTGTTGATGGACAATGTGTTCGAGAACTTTTGAAAGAAAAGGAAGGATGGATATAGGTCTGAAATTGGATAAGGATTTAGGATTATGAATTTTTGGAAGAGGGATGATGTTTGCACGTTTCCATAAAGAAGGGAAGGAACAGGAGAACAAAGAATGATTAAAAATGTGTGTGAGAATAGGTAATAGTACAGGGAGCACCAACGTGATCATTCTCGAACACAAATTGTCACTACCAGTAGCCGCCGACGATATCGAGAGGATGGATTTCCTAACTTCCTCTTCCGAGCAAGCAGTGAATGAAAAAGAAAAGTTAGAATTAGTAGGTTTGCACAGAAGATTTAATGTGTCGGACTTAACATTCGGACTAAGGGAAATAGGTGGTTGCGAAAAATGGCGATTAAGTGCGTCCAAATCCAAGTCAGTACCAACAACTTCAGGGGATTTACCAATTCCGGCTGATTTAAGGAACTTCCAGACTTCAGATGTACTACGATTCGTGAGCGATTCTTCTTGATAGCGTAAACTATCTTTTTTTAATAGTTCGTATTGTAGTCTCTCATCACTCATACCACACACTAAACGATCCCTTAACATACGTTCCAAGTCCGTGAAATTACACCCTGCACTAATTTTACGTAAGTGAGCAATATAGTCTGATGCCGATTCACCACGTTTTTGGTCACACTTGTAGAATTTATATGACACAGATATTTCGTTAGGCTTTGGGCTATAATGCTGCGTGAGAACTTTTTCTATCTCTGTAAATGTCACATCACTCGATTTTTTCGGTGTAATCAGTGCAAGTAAAGTTTCATACACTCTTGAACCACACACCGTAAAGAAATTTGCACGTTTAGCTTCTTCTGTCGTGACGCCATTAGCTTCGAAACAAAACTTAAGTCTTTCAATATAAATGTCCCAACTGTCCGATTGTGGGTTAAATTCACCAAATTTCACTGCTTTATTGTCCATTTTGTACTATTGTTTACCTTACGTCGCCACTGTTATGTTTGAAATAATAAAACACATGGAACGTAATAAACCGTGTATTAGCTATGTAGCTTGACTAAGAAGTGAGTACTGTCATAATATTACTGCCTACACTACATAACTTCATATTATTAAAGAATAATAGAAAATGTCTAACCTACCCACTTACAATCCGAACATTGATCAAACTCAATACATGACATAATCGTTACAAATTGTCGGAAAAGCTACATAATTCGAAACCGTACCTTGCCATATAGGTATTTTAAACCCGTTTCATTACCTCTTCTATTTAAAAACTAAAACGATTCGGCGATTGCGGCCCTGATGAGGTAAAAAAAAAATCACATGACCTATGTTCAAAAGAGCGTCTCTGTGGGAAGTGTGGTTGGTCCAAAATATTAATAATCTACCTGAAGTGTATTCATGAACATGTTATCAACTGAATTTTTAAAATCTCTAAGATTTACAAGCAAAGCGCTTCTACCTTCCCGACACAAGTTTCGACATCTCCGGAGTTTCCGTCAGCGAAGTCAAAGTAGAGCCATCTCTTGTTGGAGCCTCTGTTATCTTACTTCCGCTACTACTATCATCCTATCCTTTTTATTGTTTCAGTATTTTACCCACCTAAAACTAAATTGTGTTTATTTAACGAACGATAAGTTATTTGTCAATTTTATTCCCTACCGCTAGTTGATAATATTTGTTTTATTTGCTGCCTTGGAATTATTTTTTGGAAATACTTATTTCATTTATTTTTATACAAAAGTATATGAACCATATCAAATTAATAACAAACCCTAAAATCATTATTTTGTAGCTACACAACATGCAACTTTATATGGATGTATTGCGATAGAAGAAGTTCGGTCACGAATCAGATAATTAAACACTTGTGCATTAAAAAGTTAGATAAAAATACCATCTATTTTAATCTACCTTGCAGGTGGTGTGATAATTCATAAAGACACTAGCTTTCGCCTACTGTTTCTCATGCGATTGGTGGACTATAAGCTGTGTAAGTAGTGTAGATAGTCCTTTGACTGTTTGAAGCGTGGAATTTTCTTATTTTACCAAGAGGGCAAGTTAACAGTGATAGCAAATACACAAAACAAAAAATCCATTATTTTTACAAGATAGATAAAAACATTTGAAGATTGACATTTGGCTGTTACTGCAGATAACTTAGATTAAAAGCTTCAGAAACACATTTTTGTAGTAGCATTTACAATTTCTTTTTACAAATTAGTCAAGTTATTTCTACGAAACTTGTAGTTATTAATATGCAAATACGCTATTTGTACTAAAGTTTCATCTAAAGGGATTTCCGAAAAGTAACGCCTGATTCTATCAATTTTTAAGTAATTTCTATTGAAACAACTACTTGATAAACAAACAAATCTGTTTATAATTAAATGGTTAATATCCAGATTAATTTATGCAGGTGCGTTATGTTTTGAATAATTAACGAAAAATTATCTTTAGATATCGGTTGAACTGCCAAAACTACGATAAAGGCTCTATATAAAGTAAGCCAGGTAGTTCATCAAATCATTGTGTTTCTTAGTTCTCAGCATAACTAAAGATCAATATAGTTCAAAATGAAATTCTTTATTGTAATGTTGGCTATCACCGCAGGCATTCATGCCTTGCCGTCACATGAACTTAAAAACAGTTCTCGTAAGTATTATTTAATGCTATTCTTTGTATCTGCCGGTCAAATAGTATACAAACATTGTTTAATCAATTTAATATTACAGCAAGAGTACCGAGGTTCGTGGATGGTCTCCTGGACGACTTGATCCAACGTATTGTGGAGGCAGGACTCGATCCTTACCAATTAGATAGTGCTGCTTACTCCGGGGAGCCTATTCCTGGGTAGGTAGAAATAAACAAGAATTTGAAGCTGTTTTAAATTATCAGTCTAATTCTACTTACTTCTTTCAGCATCCTGTCGGTAGAGGCCTCTGCTAGCGACGTGCTGTTCACGGGCCTCAGTAACATCGTGGCCAATGAGTTCTCCATGAGCGGTCTCAAGTTCGACGTGGACGTGTTCATCCCGGAGCTGGCTCTGTCTGTCGGCGACGCTGCGGCGCGAGTGGTGGTTGCTGGTCGGGAGGTCGAAGCCAACGGGAGGGGAAAGTAAGGATTCACCTGTGTCTTGGTAAATCCTATTGGTTTATTATTGTGGAGCATGTTACTGAATGAGTGGTTGTCCTCAGGCTGGTCATTATCAAGCCGCAAGCAGCAGTCGTGATCGACCTCGGCGTCGGCGTTTCTGGAATTTCTGTCAACGAAGTCAAAGTCGAGCTGTCTCTTGGTGGGGTCGCGGTAAGTCTTCATAATTTTGGCTTCCTTAATGGTTGCTTATTTTATATAGACAAACCTCTGAATAATATTTGTACATTTGCAGTCTGAGGTGGAGATCAGCGTACTAGGAAAGGACATTTCTGAACAATTCAACAGAATCGTGGCAGAAGCTATTCCTGATATCCTGGCCACTTACAAGGTAAAACATTGAAAGATAACTTGATATTAACAACCTTTTTCTTTATATCATATACCTACTAACTGTTATTTTAATTACAGGATCTAATCAACTCAGTGCTGAGTGCCGCCGCCAAACTCGCGTTGGAGCGAATACTCGGGTTTTAAAAAATACGACTGATATCAAATGCATGGACCCTGAATTTAAGAAATCAATAAATGTTTTTGTTATACTTGCTTTGTTTTGATTAAAACTTCAAAAATAAACTTACCAAACAATGTTTAGCGATTTGACCTATTATCATTGAATTAAGACATGGAAAACATTTTTACTAAATGTGAAACGTGCATACAAATCTGTTGCATGGCTTAGAATAAGT
This sequence comes from Emmelina monodactyla, assembly GCA_916618145.1. NCBI lineage: Eukaryota > Metazoa > Arthropoda > Insecta > Lepidoptera > Pterophoridae > Emmelina > Emmelina monodactyla. The sequence continues at coordinate 2,121,784 of OU745304.1, read as the reverse complement.
TAGCGGGCCAACCGACAAGGACAGCAACTTAACTCTAAAAATAATGATATGTTTTACGAGGCGTAGCGTATTATTATCAAGAATCAGACATAGAGGCAAATCTGATTAGCAAAAAATAATGTCAACCTTGTAATCAGGTAAAACTGTAAACTGGGTGAATGGCTGACTCCGTGATCTTTTCTTTCCTTTCTCTCTTTCTGCAATAATTATATTTAAATGTTATTGGTATGAAAATAGCAGTAATTGATAGATTAGACGTTACGAATCCAAACAAGACCCTGCGAGCTATGGATAAAACTATAATAGAATATTAAGACCGAGCATAATTAAATTAAATATAAGTTCATTTTAAGTGTAGAGAGAATGCAACACATAACTTTAATAAGTACTTGAATGATAATAATCATATAATATATTTTAATACATCCTTAATTTAAAAGTACCAAAAATAGAAAATAAAGATTATGTATATTAATAACAAGTACATTAACACATATGTAAATTACAAGTCAACTTTTAATTAAAATTAAGAGTCAGTCAAATAACAGTCAATTTTCGTTCAATGTTTCATTAAAATACAGTCATATTCTAGTCTGTCCACGATTAGTTGAGCTTCTTCATATCCTGCGCAATGGGAATGCTATTCTAATATTGCGTTTAAATCATTGACGCCGCTTCCGCGAACAAACATAAACGTGACAACTCTAACAGTCTTTAGTCTAACAGAGTCATCTTAACGGACATGCTGCAGCGATTAAATCTACCGGTCAGCATACGAGTATATTAGCTCTAACTGACAATACCATACGCTTTCTTACGATATCTATATCATTTAAAGATTAAGATTCACGCCAACCCAGTGGCCCAAATACTTGAACTGTGCGTCCCTGTGAAAGGCCCTGTAAATGACTAGGAATTACCCAAGACTAATCAGCTTCTTATTGATCAGCTCTGAAGGTGGTAGTGATAATATCTATGTATAATTATATTATTGTTTTGCTACGGTAGTAACTAGAAAATCAATGTGTTGCTATCGCCGACATTACCTGGAGTGTGAAAATAATTGCGATATAAAGGGAACCAAGTAGTCAATTAAATTATTGTGTTTCTTATTGGCCAACAGTCACTGAATATAAATACTATTCAAAATGAAATTATTGATCGTTATGTTGGCCTTTACAGCAGGCATCAATGCATTGCCTTCCCGTGAGCATAAGCATAGTTCAGGTGAGTGATTGCCTGATACAGTTTTGACATATCGATAAAATAATTAAATTTTATCTTTATTATAGAAAGGGTTCCAAGGTTCATAAAGGGTCTTCTGGATGACTTTATCCAAGTAATTATCGATGCAGGACTTGATCCTTACAAAGTACACAATGCTTCATATTCAAGAAAACCTATTCCTGGGTACGTTAAAACAAACAAAGTAATTATGACTGTCTCTACGAATATTGTCTTACTTTATATTTTGTAATCAGCATTCTGGCGATAGACACTTCTATTAGCAACTTGAAGTTCACGGGTCTCAGTAACATCGTGGTCAATAAGTTTACCACGAAGAGTCTCAAGTTCAACGTCGACGTATTAATCCCTGAGTTGGTTCTGTCTGTCGGCAACGCTTCTGTACAAGTGGATGTGGTTGGTCAGGAGAACGATGCCAACGGAAGAGGAGAGTAAGGACCTACCTTCGTATTACCCTAATTAGTTAATTATTATTGAGTATGTTACTGAACAGTGGTTGTTCGCAGGTTAGCAATAATCAAACCTCAAGTGGCAGCAAGCGTTGACTTTATTTCTAACGTCTTTGGACTTTCTGTCAATAAAGTCTACGTCGATCTGTCTGTCGGTAGAATCTTTGTAAGTCCTCGTTCTTTCAGAATCTTTTATGTGATCAGTTTTTAATCTAGAAAAGCTAATATTTTACTTTTTTAGTCCGATGTTGAAATCAGCGTACTTGGAATAGACGTTTCTAAAAAATTCGACAAACTCATGAGTGAAACAATACCCCATATCCTGGCGAAATACAAGGTATCTAATATAAATATTGATGGGTAGGCTTATGCAACAAACTTTTTTTAAATTGCAAAATGTATGATACCTAATTTTTAACTAAATTAATTTATGTACGTAAGTATTGTGACCATACAATACTTACGTACATAAATTAATAATGTTATAATTGTTTTAGGATACTATCAACAAAGTGCTGAGTGTTGGTGTCCGATCAGTGTTGGAGGTTGTAATTTAGATTTGAGAATTGTTGAAGACTCCTGCGCATTGATGATGATGTATCAACTTTGGCGATAAATAAACTTTTTTAAACAGCTGCTCCTTTTGTATCATTTAGAACTTAATAGTTCAAATACCGCCATTTCTCTTGGATAATTAATGTAAAAGTGCCAGTACTACCTACTGAACATTAAATTTTTTGGTTGAGTAAAATTTAATGTCCAAAATGGGAGATTTTAACAAATATGATGACGTTATTCATATTGTACAATTTGGATATCGCATACACAAATATTACTAACCATTGTTTAGATTATTTGATCAATAATAAAAATGGTGATGAATAATTTAATCAGAAGTAAAAAACAATAGTTTAATTCATATTACCACTTATTAGAAGTTTTTAGTTCAGAAAATGAATTGGCCAGTGTTGATGTGCCTTGTGCTTCTTTTTGAAAATGGTCTGTCAGTAACTCCGCACCAAAGTGAGTAAATAATTATTGAATAGTTAAACTTTTAATTTTAACAAAGTGTTTTAAACCACATACGTAAATTTATTTATTTCATTTCGTTCATTTTTTGCAATAGGCAATTCTTTTTTAAAAGTGCAAACGTTATGTGTGCAGTCATATTTTGACGGTGGTGCTATATTTAAAGCTTTATTAGGTTCAAAAAATTATTTCAGATTAATTTTTGTAGAGAATACAAGTTTAGAATTAAATCAGAAGATTTATTTACCTATTTGCTAGATACTATTAAACTCAGAAACCTTTAAATACTATTGTAGATATTTTTAAAAAGACAGTCAAATTAGATTTTTGTAGTGTCAGTTAAAAAAAACTAGGAAAAAAAACGTTTACCTTTCTCTTATTAATCAACAAGTCGCATTAGAGCTGTTTTTTTTCGCATTTTTATAGCCTACTGACTCTCTCAAGGATGAGAGTAAATTAAACTAGAGTCCATCTATGTAAAAGGGTTTTGTTAAATGATATTATTGCGAGTCCTTAAGCATACATTCTAATTGATCTCTATGATTAATCTGTAAATCTACTGAACTTATTTAAATTCCAGATGTCAGTAAAACGGTAGTTGAGGGTCTGGTGACGGACGCTATCGAGGTTGTGAGTCACAGTATTGCAGTCGCAGGCTTCGACCCTTACCACCTGAGCCAGACAGGCCTGACTGCTTACCCGGTGCCTAAGTAAGTAGCTGAAAATTATTTTGCTTTTGCACCCAATAGATGATATAGTTTGAAAGAAATTTGGGTTTTTGTTCGCAATTTAGCAATGTAATATGAAATTTTAAATTAATTTAACGTCATAATCTCATAAACATAAACTCCTTTACAATAATATCTAGACTTGCAAAATTATTTTAATTTCACTATTTACTGAGTTTGATTTGCTTTTAAAGGAACTGTGGCGATGTCGCTTCTATAAAAAACCGGCCAAGTGCGAGTCGGACTCGCGCACGAAGGGTTCCGTACTAACATTTTTTACCTGTTTATAAAGAATGTAAATATTGCTTAAAAATAACGTTTCTTGTATGGGAGCCCCCCTTTAATATTTAATTTATTGTTATTTAATTATTCTACCTGTTTTCGTTTTAAATATTAAGCAAAAATATACGAAAAAAACACGTTTATTGTATGGGGAACCCATTAATATATTTTTTTTAATTTTTAGTATTTGTTGTTATCTATACTAATATTATAAAGCTGAAGAGTTTGTTTGTTTGTTTGTTTGAACGCGCTAATCTCAGGAACTACTGGTTCGAATTAAAAAAATATTTTTGTGTTTGATAGAACATTTATCGAGGCAGGCTTTAGGCAAATATAATAACATCACGATGCAACTATAAGGAGCGAAGAAATAATGCAAAATAGGGAAAAAACGGGGAAAATTATTCATCCTTGGGGGCTTCCGTTGCGTGCGCTGCGAAAACGGTTCTAGAAACCAAAAATATATGTATGAAAGAATTAAGGGAACTTTTTACCGCGGGAAAACTTCGCATTCCCACGGGAAACCGACTTCTACGCGAACGGAGTCGCGAGCGGCCACTAGTATTATAGAAAATTTCAGCTTTCTAGCACCACGGTTTATGAGAAACAGCCTGGAGATAGACAGACAGACAGCAGAGGCTTAGGAGTAGGGTCTCGTTTTACCCTTTGGGTACGGAACCCTAATAAAAACTAACACTTGACATTTGAAAAATGAAAAATCTTAGAAAAATGTGAACTCCATTTTAAATGACTTCACCGTTTGCTCCGGTCTTTCTGCAGAAAACGTGGCCAAGTAACGGAGCTTTTCGACCATTGACTTGAAATTCTAAAGGTTTTATTTATTTTGCTGCAAATGCTAATAAAGCGGGCATTAAAAAAAGTATTAAAATTGATAAAAAATTGAATGTTAAACAGAATAATATTTATCAAAATTATAATTGGTTTACTGAAGTATAGAGTAAAGGACTCGGAGGGTTAGACTGGGGCAACAATTTTTTTTTAAATACCTAATTTAACACTGATTTTTATTCCACCATTCACGCCTTTGACTAATAATAACCGAACAATACCAGATAAAAAGAAAAGGAAATCAAATAATTGCTTTGGCATGCTCTGTAGCCTGATTGAGATATGTGTTATTTTTCAGCCTACTATCGTTTTCTACGTCGGTCAAGAATGTCATCTTCAACGGAGCAAGCCACATCGCTATTAATAACGTCACATTCGATCATTCAAAACTCACTTTATATTTGGATTTGTCAATACCATTGTTATATTTTTCAGTCGGTAAGTACGATTGTTTAGATGTTTTGTCAATAACGCAAAAGGGTTGGTTGGATAAGATTATGATTAAGTTCAATGTTAAAGTTTATTTTATTTTATCAAGGTAGAAGACACGTGTATTTGTCAATGCATGCAAAGCTACGGGCAAAAAACAAGTGTTTAACTTATATTCAATGTTTTTGTGTATTGTGTTATACTTGCAGTTGAATAACATGAAGTTAGTTAGTTTCGACCATCTTATTTAAGACATAACTTTTAATGAATTATATTCACTTCAGATTTGTTTAATTTAAAAAAAATAGTCAGATACGTGTACTGTGTATGTATTCATCGTTATTAGAGAAATCTTCAGATTTTGACAAGAGTCAAAGTTTCAAATTCATTTTAATATTTATTGTAGTAGCCTTTGTAACGGAATTTATTCATGTTTACAGCCGAGATGTATGCAGACGTCGGTATCGTTGGTAAACATTTCAACGCTAGTATTGGAGGAAGGTACATCTTTCACTAACATAAAATGTCAACGATACTCAAAAATAGCTAAAACCGCAACAAAAACAGAGACACAAGAGAGTAATGAATCCGAATCTCTTAAAGTTGGTATCCTAAAAACTAATAAACTAAGAATGGTAGCTGGATGTAAAAGAAAGTGTTTGATAACTTCTTAGTTATTGTAAAGTCATGCCATAAAAAACAAACGTGAAAAAAGGTGTCTTTCGAAGAAGGAGCTGCGACAACTAAAATAGTCACCTAACAAAATATTTTTATAAGGCAATTTAATAATCCAAAATATAAATCTTAAACAATATTTTAAAAATTAACAAAAATAAAAAGAAAATAAAACTGCTGATCTTGTCTTTAATCATCAATTGAATGACTGAATGATTGAAAGATTGAACATTGCGATTGCGATTTAACAATTTAATGAAACTGTCAAACTATTAAACAACCAAACCGTCAGACTGTCAAACTGACGAGATGTCAAACTGTCAAAATATAAAAAATCAAAATGTCAAAATGATTCATTGCTCTCGAGTGTAGACAAATAATCTATTTGGGTAGCTATCACATTCATTTAAATAATGTTTTATTATATTGAAACAATGTTCCAAACAAAATATAATCGACCCTTAAAACTCGCTTTTTCGGGCAATTTGGAATTCATGCGCAAAATTATCATATTTCAACTCAATACAAACATATTGAAACTTTTGTACCACTTGAAGCGGAGACTTATTTGAAATTTATATAGATTTTTTTTATATTGTAACCATTATACATATATCTGTCCAAAAGTAAAGTTATTTGTGTCAATAACTTTACTTTCTCAATCAGTCCAGTAAATATGAAAGAATGTAGTGTTCTTAATAAGTTAATTTCAAACTAACTTGCATACCTGTAGTATACCTATTGTCGTTTTTCTTTTGCATAAGTAAACTAAAGCAGAGTTTAGGCGTGTTTTTTTTTGCGTCAATTTATAAATATATATTTTTGAACTCCTACAAAATAACTTACAAAAATAAATACATACATACGTATCTATTCTATACGTAGTAACAATAGCTCAATGAAAGATCCTACTAATACGAGTATTATAAACGTTCTCTTCCACGTAAAAACTACTGGACGGATTTTATGAAACTGTACAGTAATATAGGTTATACATCAGAATAACACATAGGGTACTTTTTACCGCGGGAAAACTTTTCATTCCCACGGGAAACCGACTTCCACGCGATCGAGTCGCGGGCGGCTACTACTATAAGTATATATTTGCTCGTTTACAGTTTGCTCTTCAGTGAAATCCGCATCCGGTTTGCAGTGAAACTGAAAGTTAATAAAACTGGGATGTCCATGAGCAATATTACTGTGGACTTTGTGGTCGGCGATGTAGCAGTAAGTATTAATGTTGTTTTTCTCTTTATTACTTAGACATGCTTTAAGTATTTATTATTCAATGAATAAAAAAATGTACGTTTACTTCTTTTTTATGTTTATAAATAAAAAAAACTACTACAGCACCTGTGCGCTCCTAAGCTTAGAAGCATATATAGGTACAACACGATAGAATAAGTGACCTAGTTACTCCCAGAAACGAGCCAATATTTAAAAAATATTCCATATTGACTTGAGCCGGGAATTGAACCCGGAACCTACCACTTAATATTTCGGTATACATACAGCTGCGTCATAGAGATGATAATGTTTCATTCACAATTGAGTTCATTAATTTATAAAAATCCAAGATTTATTATTTAATTTAAATGTTAATTTTTTATTGCAGTCTGACGTTAGTGCCAATTTTTTTGGAAGAAATTTGTCGACTGAAATAAATAAAATCTTCAACAACGACATTCTACTGTTCTTGAAGACCCAACAGGTTTTAAAGCTTTTTTATATTTTTGTTTGCATAAGTGCCTGATTTAACTATTTCCATTTTGAATTATTTCAAAAAATGATATTGCTCTTTTTTATTATAAGCCGGTAAGCTTTTCGATCTATAAACCTAGATTTGAGCCAATTTCGAAAATAAATAATAATAAATTGGTTCGATCCTGGACTCACATTGGGATCTTTTACATTCTATTTATCAGCCCATTATACCAACTGCAACTTGAATCATAGTATTTTATTCATAAAATATTGTATCACTATACAGGGTGTCCCAAGACTACGGTACATGAAGGGAAAGTACCTCAAATATCGTAGATAGGATATTTTGCTGAAAGAAGATTTTTTTTTATTTTTTAAACTTAGTAAATCTGCATTTAAAGAATTTCTAAAAAATACTTGCTTTGTCTGGGAATCGAACCAACTTAAATATAAAAAAATAACCCCTATTTTTATGATGCCAATCGAAAGAATAGACAAAAAATAATAATTCTTCTTAAGTAACATAGTATCTTAAAAGAAAGGAACAACGTGAAATCAATCACTTTAATCAAATTAAAAACATACGTGAAACTGCCGAAGTAAATTAAGTATTTTTTTGTAATTTTTTTAGATTTTTTTTAAATGCAGAATTACTAAGTTTAAAAAATAAAATATAGTCTTCTTTCAGCAAAACATCCCATCTACGATATTTAAGGTACTTTCCCTTTATGTACCATAGTCTTGGGACGCCCTGTATACGCTTCACTAGTTCAGCATAAGCCTCCTTTTCGGAAAGCAAGAGAGTTTGAGCCTTAATCCACCAATCTGGCTCAGTGCGGGTTGGTGGATGCATTATGATGGATGATCATCGTAAATGCGAGATAAATATGCACATATTTAATTAGGAAAATACCAAATTAGTGGTTCACTCTAGCTGGGATCGAACCCGGAACCTTCGGTTTAGTAGCCTACCCAGTTCCTGCGACCAGTAGGCTTGCACGCATGTAACTTTTAACATTTATATGTTTTATTTCAGATTGCAATTAATGAAGCCCTAGCATCGCTTATCGGTGGTCTTCTGAAGGAAATTCTCGGCACATAATTAATGCAAATAATTTACTTAATTTTCACCTGTCAATGTTATTTATCTCTGGGTTTTGTTTTGTTCATTTTATGATAATTTCTTGTTTTTGCAAACGGAAGAACCGTGAAATTATATCTGTATTGTTGAATTTAAATATAATCAAATTGATAAAGCTATCCTGTTTATCACTTTTGTACGCCCATTTTATTTTACAAATACGTATATTTAGGTACTTATTTTCTCAATATTGTTTCTTAAGTTAAACGTTTAGTTGGTATACATTTGGGAATTAGTAATTTCTTGAGAGCTTAAAAGTGATAAAAAAATAGTGCTCCTTGATAATTGCTAGACTCAGAAACTAAGAATCTTTATTGGTCAGTACTTTAATTAGTAATTGTTTTAATTGCGTTCTTAAATCCATGTAAAAACCTGTAACTTGCCTATAATTTTTAAATTTTAATTTCACTTTACATTATTTAGGTACATTTAGCTTTATATTCTCTATAAATCTGTATAGGAAAATAATCTGGTAAAAAAAGCAATGAGACCACCAGAAATAGCTAAAATTTTGATTATTACAAACGAATAGGTATACAGCACGTGCAGTAAGTTAAATAAGTAAAAACATGTAATACATCAAAATTATCTGGACAATCGGATAATGATTAGTAGTTTAATCTATAGCTCAAATGAATATAAGCAATTACACTACAATTATTTCATAATCACAGATAAATTGCCCCTGAAGAAAAAAATCACTTTAAATAACTTAAAAAAATATAAAAATGATGAAATATTTGGTCGTCGTGTTGGCGGTGGTAGCAGGCATCAATGCTTCTCCTAGAATTGAAACTAGACGTAAGTAGTCTATTATTAACATTTTTATGTGTTTTTACTATTCCAATTGGCGCATTGACTTTCTTGGCATTCTTTTTAAAATCAGTTCTTCAGATATGATAATAATAACATTAATGATAGCTTTATAGAGAGACCATCAGAAGAAAATACTGTTTGATGGTCTTTTTTAAAAAACTTTATATTCCAAAGCTTTTCTTGTCATTGCGTCTATTTTAATTTCAGAGGAGAGATTCGTGGACGGTATCATCTCTGAAGCTATCGAAGGTCTATCTCAGCAGATCGTGGAGGCTGGGCTAGATCCGTTCTCTCTGGAGTATGCGGAGGCTGCGTATGCGCTGCCTGTACCAGTGTGAGTTTACATGACAAAATATTTATACTGTATATTTTTCTTTAGAATGAAATAAAAAAAACATACACCTACAGCTTATAGTAGGTTTTTAATTTTAACCGAATGGAAGTGGTTTATTTGGAAAATTATGCATATAAAACCTAAAATAAGTTCGGTTCGTTTTTTCAATTTGCTGCATCTCCCACTTAGTTCACTCATCATCTTCATCGTTTGAAATTAAACTCATTTTAACGGGTTTTACGCGTTTATTTAGATAGACTACCCGTGACCACGGCATTTGCAAAAATGCCGAAACGTCGGAAAATCAAAAATAATAAAATAAACGCGTAAAACCCGTTAAAATGAGTTTAATTTCAAGTAATAATAATCGCGTAAATCTAAGAAGTTATATCTTCATCGTTTTCTCCTACATGGTTCCTCTCATCATCTTCTCTTCTGCCGCAGCATCTTCAACGCCCGGGCCAGCGCCCGCGACGTGCTGTTCACCGGCGCCAGCGACATCGTCATCAACGACGTCGCGTTCAACCTCATACTGCTCAGAGTCACCCTGGACATCTCCTTGCCGAAGATTTACTTCTCTACTGGTCAGTATTTACTTCATTAGCTTGTTTCATCTTAATGAGAAGTTAAAATATCCTGTAAAGGTATTTCTACTGAAATGAAGAGGCGGAAACTCCTCTCATTTGATGTATAACGTCAGCTATATGACGTAAGCATATAGATACTGGGAGAAAGAGTGGTCAGAGCATTAGACCGGTTTTCTAAAGGTCCTGGGTTCGATTCCCAGTCGCGTAATGCTCGGAGGCCCGCGTTCCTTTTTCCAGTATCTATAACTTCAAAATGAATAAATTAGCATTTAAAATGCAAAATTAAAGGTAAAATCTCTACTGGTCAGTATTTTGCGGGTTATAAGGGTATTGTAAAGTTCTTAAAGGTTTAATGATTTGATGTTAAATTCTTGGCTGATTTAATTGTTGTAATGGAGTTTTACACACAACGGCATAATTTTGTTGCAGTAATATTATGTTATTGTTTTTGATGGTAGGACTCACTTTAATCGATTTGATTCCAGTGTTTTACAATTTTAGAGTTGGGATTTTAGACATTGTTATACATTTATTAAATCTTTGAATGAAACTTTAGTGGTTAATCTCGGGATAGGTATTAACTTATTTGCTTACAAAATGTTTCTTTTAGCGTTTTGACCTTTTCACATTTAGTCATAAACGAATTGTATCCAAAATAACCGTTTTCAAATCTTACAGGAGGGGCATCTGCCGAGGCTACCATTTTTGGAAACAGATTGCATGCGAACGCCGCAGGCAGGTAAGAATTTCTTCGTGACCAAATTTAAACCTAAAACAACCCGGTACGGGAATAAAAGCCTGTAAGCTTTTTAACCCAAATATATTTTTTTACCCAAAAGTAGAGTTTGTGTAACATTTGATTTATAATTGAACTTAAAAATAATGTTTTAAAAATAAAGGCCTATATCCAGCAGTGGACGTTATATGGCTTTAGATGATGAGGATAAAATACTTAATAATTATTAACATAATAAACGCGAAAAAAATCGTCCTAAAACACTAAACGTTCTTTTAATCATTAAATCTATAATTTAGGTTAGTAATATTGTTTTAATTTTGTTTCCAGCGTTGTAATAACTCAGCCGCGTATAGCTGGTCAGGTATCCGTGAGGATCGGTCTTAACGGTATCTCTGTCAACACTGTGAACCTTAAATTCTCTCTGGGTGATATGTTTGTAAGTATTTGTAGCTTTTTATAAGATTAGCTAAGTTAGCTAAGTTTTATTTATTACAGAAACTCGATATCGCAAAACGCAAAATAAATATAAATTTACTCTTTTACACGTAGTCGCTTGTATTTAAACATATATCCGTAATATGTTTTTTTTCTTGATTTTTATCATTTACCATAACAAATGTGTTTTTTTTTCAGTCGCTAATGGACGTGAGCGTGATGGACAAGAATATTTCCCAGAAAGTTAACAACTTCATGAGCTATGCTATTCCTGCGACTTTAAAGGAGTATGAAGTAAGTAGTTGTAGTTGCACAAAATTAGTTATGTACGTTTGATTGATGACAAGGGAGACTAGTTTAATTTGTAATCAAAAACAAATGACCTTTAACGTCTTGTCATTTTTAGTAATAATTTATGAATACTAAAAACTATGTAGAGGGAAAGATACGAGCGGTCAATGTTTTTTTTGTCAAATAGTAAATGTATTTTGGGATGGGCAAGTAGTTACACTACTTTTTGATTTACAGCCACTTTTCTAAGTTACAAAGAGATATGAGAATTAAATGTTTTTTTACTTTCAGGATGATATCAACGAGCTAATAAACATCTTAGTCAAGGATCTGATTAACGACCAATTGTAAATACTAATTTAGATTTATTACTTAAAGTCATTATTGGGATCAAATATCTACCCGCGAACAATATCGGAGGCTCAAAATTGTATTTTAAGTAACAATTTTAATTAAACAAGTTAAATTGTTATAATTAATAAGGCTGTGTTATTATTTAAATGAAAAAGGAAACAATAAAATGATTATGGAATATTATATAGTAAAAGTGTTTTATCTACTATAAACAACCTCACGTATAGTTTATAGGCAACAACTGATAAATTGAGAAAAACGTACATTTAGATACCAATAATAATACCTAGTAAGTTTTTGATATTTGTAATATATTATAAATTGATAAATAAAGAAGATAAATTTTAAGTGAAAAAGGATTTATTTGCTTTGGTTTTATATGCCGATTTTTCTATTAGTAACTAAATTTAACATAACGAGTACCCCTCAAGCAATACCCACCTTTTGTTTTCGGAAACATTTTTTTTTATTACACCGTATATAAAGAGTTTAGCGGCAAAATCTGAAAGAAAAGCTAAAGTTCGTTAAACTCTACCTAATCAGTAAAGGTTTTATGTAAACATTGGCAAGTGTGTTACAATACGATAACACTATTGTTTTAGATAAATCTTGAACAATCATTTGATCTACTTTTCATTATTTATTTTGAAATATATACCTAAATGTTTTCAGGAAATTAGTTGAATGACATTTTATTGCAATTAAAATAATAGCAGGCATAAAGTTACTTATCTATTGTAATATACATGTACCTATGTATATTCCAGACAGAATAGAAAAACACTAAAATTTAGCGTTTTCGAAACGGATGAAAAGCTGGTATAAAATATCCTACTAATATTATAAATGTGAAAGTTTGTGAGTAAGGATGTATGGATGGATGTTAGTTACTCTTTCACGTAAAAACTACTAGATGGATTTGGATGAAACTTTACAGTAATATCGGTTATACATCGGAATAATACATAGGGTACTTTTTACCGCGGGAAAACATCTCATTCCCACAGGTAACCGACTTCCACGCGAACGGAGTCGCGGGCGTCCACTAGTGGGAAATAAATCTAAGTGGTATTTGTTACTACCACTACAAAATAAGGTATTTTTTTATCATAATAGTTATTTTCTCTGACAAAAGAAGTTCACTGTCAGATTGAATTATTTTTTTGCAACTGCTTACCTTACCTAACCTTTAGTTATCTTCTGTAATCAAAAAATCTCAAAACGCCTGTTTGGTCGTCTGTAGCGTTTTGTCGTAAGATTTCATACCAATTGTTAGAAACCAAATTACAGAATAACACCTAGTAGCAAGTTCCTGTGACCTTCGTCAGGTAACAAGTGCATTAATAATAAAAAAGAATTGTGATTCTTATACATAATATATTTTTTATGACATACTAGGATCCTCTTTGTACGCCTTCTAGGAGATTATCTTGCGCTGTGCTTGCCAGTCCATGGTGACCACTTTAGAACATCTAGTTTATTTTCTTACCGTTTACCATTGCAGCTTGTTAATCAACTAGGCTATGCTAGTCTCTTTTGTTTTTATTCTACAGATCTACTCATTTCTTGAGCTTTCTAATGAGGCCCTTAGTTACACCGACTCAGCTACAGACACATAGACATTTCACATTTCAGCCAAGTCCGTATATTCAGAACACGCTATGCATTTTATTGCGGTTTTTAAATATCACTATTTGGTTTGAGTCGTTGACTTTTCGGATACAAAAAACTCGGACACCTTGGCCGAGTTGTGGTTTTTCAATTTTAATATTATTTTTTACCAAGGTGTCCGAGTGTTACCAAGGTTACCAAGGTGTCAATTACTCTTTGGTTTTCGAGACAGCGAAAATAATAACGCAACGGAACAGATCATTATCATCTGCAAGCTGAAGCCTAGTAACTACTTAATAAATAGAACCCTCCACAAAATAGGTAAATAAATGGCCGAATGCAAATTGTTAATGTTTATCAAATGATTATCTTATCTTATTTACTTTTGAAATAATTCACATTTTAATAAGGACTTATCGCGCAGATAGCACTCGGGGCTTATAATGTATTGTTGAAATCAATTTATCCAAAACAGATTAATTTTGATTGTGAAATTTTAATTCCATGATTAAATTATCTGTGGTTTGTTGTTATTCGTGTTTAAATAACTGTGTGCTGTTCGCAAATAGGATTGCGGTAAGTACCTATGAAATGTGGTTTACATTTATATAGATATTTTAAATTAAATAAAAAGTGTTTGTTATGTGAATACTTTTTTGAATTTGTCTACGAAAACACTGGTTTTAAGCTAACGCGCGTTGTACACATTGTTTTTACACTATCCGGGATTTTGCGCGGTAATTTTTGATAGTGTAAAAACAAATTGTCTACGTAAAGTTTAGCAGACAGAAAATAGTACAAAACCTGTGCCAAAACGCAGCTGTGTTTGTCTATTTCTACTTCTTATTACAATATAAAAGCTACAATAGCTCAGTTTAAAGAAAGGGGCAAGCAGAGTAATTACTATTGATATTTAACACCGCGACCTTTAGAGTCAAACATCTGTTCTGTGCAACTTAATGCTGTAGTTCATAGTCGGTGAAATCATCGTCAATCAAGTGGGACACCTCCTTGCTTATATTAATTACATACGTAATTACAATTAAAACTGTTAAATTATTAAAATATGGACGACAATTATGGCTAGAAGTTTAAATATAATATCAAAGGACGTGTTGTCAATTCCCTTTTTTTGTTTGTCGAAATGATTCCAAACCGAAGTTTCAAGTTGAACAAGCAGCACAATATATCTGCAAAACCGTTTTAATCAGCATCCCTGTTTGCTAAACAAATTGGATGCTATTTTATGAGACTTTTATGTAAATCTGCGCAGTAACTCAAAATAAGTTTTGTTAGGCTCCAAAAATATAGCAGAATTATCCGTTTAAAAGCAACTCAGCATTATTGCCCAAATTAATATTATGGAAAGATATATTGAATATTTCAAGAGACATAATTGGTTTTAGCATTTCAACGACGAATAATTAGATTTGGGAATAAATAAGTAATGTATTTATAAAATTATGGACCTAGCAGGTCCATAATTTTATAAATAATATGGGTACATAATTTTATATAATAAAGCGATGCTTATACTACTAGCAAAATAAGAACTAATTGGAGGGAAACAAATGAAGGTCAAAACATACAATTCAAAATAAAACGAAATTGAGAAAACGCATTTTGCTTAAATATTCGTAAAGCTTTCGTACTTTTAAACAGTGATTCTCTCAACTGCAACACAAAATAATTTATTTATAATCATTAAAATCGAATTTAAACGTGTTGAATAATCAAAATTTGATTCCCAGAATATAGCAAAGTGTAGATTGTAGTTTTCGATTAAAAATAATGACCGTTCAACCCTCTAAGATTTTGCCTGACCACCAAAACTCTACACCGAGCCTTTCCCTTCCAACACATATAAATTGTCTACACACGTTCTAACTACCTTTGTCTAAAGTTTAACTAACTACAGTAAGTACATTTGAGAATGTTTCACAGGGAACAAAAGGATCCAACCTCTGTCCGGAGGTAAATGGATTTACATTTTGTAGGTACAGCAATATAGGCAAATATATGCAGATGGACTTTAGGAGACATTTTGGTTTTCAAATCGAATTTTGAAGCCTGCAATTGTAAGATTTTAATAACACGTTATTATGCCTACGGATTATTTGATATTAACAATAAGAAAATAAACCAAATTAAAAATTTGAAGAAGTTTATGTTAGGTGACACACCTATCGAATACCTATTTGTGAAGTTACGAGTTACGAAGATAAACTTTTGTTAATTGCGGGCCTTTTGACTATTAAAATCAAGTTCTAAAGCCGAAAGTTAAAATTAAACGGTCGGGCTGACTTTTATCTTTCCAAAAACGTATTTAAGTTTCAAGGTGGTTACTTGCGTGATACTAATTCACAGCTATATTTCAATCACAATTTCCCAAAACTCACGTTGAACTCATAACGTCTATCATTTATTTAACCTGCTGTAAAACATTTAAACTTTTCCAGGGATACAGAACTTGAGGAAAGATGGCGTCGATTTTGTGGATTTTGGCGGTTGTATCATTTGCATGTACAGGGCATGCGCTTCCAGCGAATTGGAACTGGCCAAAATTGAAAGGTGTTGGCAAATTTGGTAAGTAAACACTTCTATATGATATTGGTTAGAAAATAGACAGTGAGATTTCATTTGGAGATTCTTCTTGTGTTTATACACGTCGAGCCAGAATTATTGAAGTACAATAAACCTACAACATCAGCTCCGTACGGGTTCTTAGTTTCAAATGATAGTAAATCATTGAGCCACATTAGGTATTTTCACGATGTTTTCTGAACCGTATGTTCCTAAGTCCTTAGGTTCGGACATAACGTACTTCTTTTGTTACAAATGTATGAAGATATTTTTTTATGGTAAATGTAGAATAAGTCAAACCGCAGATGTTTTTTGGCCACATGATGAAACTTAAACATAGAGAATAACTAGTGGCTAAGACAGAATTATTTTGAAGGATGTTGATTGTGGCTGACTTAGTTATGCTATTAAAAAGAAGTCAGTTTAATTACCACCCTTTTTATTACCTAAAAATAACAGTCACTTCACTCAAACATTACCATTTGTTGCCTTATTTTATTAATCACTTATCAAAATATATGATGAAAATTATTGGTGACCCTCATATAAATATCCAGAAGCCAGAAACGCAATGCTGGAGCGCCTGGTGCTCTCCCTGCTGGAGGGTCTTCGTCAGGACATGGTGACCGGCGGTGACACCATGCCAGTGCTGGACCCGTACCACCTGGAACTGCTGGAGGTGGACGGTGGTTCCTTTGGATTGCCAGGGTAGGTTTGATTGCAGTTTACTAAAGAGCGTCAGAATCACCAAGGTATTCTGTGTCACCGGGTAACGATATTTTTGCCCGAAGAACAAGAGCTTCTTCTTCTTTTAGGAATTATTTCTTTTCAATCCCAACTTCTTAAATTAGGATTTTGGGTACACAAAACTTGTAAACCGAGTCAAATGGGTTGCTTATAGAGTGGACGCAAACTGATTAGCATCCAGACTTCAAAGACATAAAACTAAGATCGTAAAATACTCCAATATTAAACGTCCCTAAGACCGTACTAGAATATTCAATCTTGATTAAACCAGAATTTTAAACCCACTCCTTCATCAAAGTTTAAACTGAAAATTAGAAAAATCAACGACCGTGACCGACTTCAATGAAGGTCAAACTTAGTCGTTATGATAGGGTAAAGCACCCTATTACTGTCTCAGAAATTAGGTAGGTAACTAACGGAATCTACATTGTTCCTTTGTTGGCCACTTTATGGCGACATTAAGGGTAGGCACTTAGAAGTACCAGTTAGCGAAATTGTGTCTGCTAGGTCTCATTAGATTACCTTGGTAAAAAGTAGTAAGGTTTTATCCTAAATTGAATGTTTGTTTCATTTCTTTTAATCAATATAAGTGCAAGTTTTTCTATAATCTATAGTTATAATTAGGTAATGCTAAATTTTTCACGTTATGCAGCAGTTACATGTTTTAAGTACTTATATTTCGTGAAATACCAAACAGATGAATTGAAAGCAATTTTAAAAGGTCGTTCAATCGAGTCAATACCATTTAAAATTAATTGAAAAATCTAATTTATCTAGTCGTTTTTATATTTGGCCTGCGATTGACTTTTTGGCTTTTAACAAAACCATGACCTGTAATTTCTGATCAGTGAACATATTTTTCTAATCAATTCGGCCATAAAATTATAAAACATATGATTTTATTGAACAAAGAGTTTAAATATATGAAAAAAAGCTTTCCTATCCCAAAAAAATATATTTCGTTATTTATAAAGGGTCTACCGTTTTTGGAAGTAGCTTTGCTTTACTCTACCTACTCTTACCAGTTGACAGATATAGGTACTTAAGCATTAATTGAGTTTTTTTACAAATTCAAATGAGGTAGCTTTTTTATTACAGATACTTTTGTTTATTACAGATCCCATATTCACTTGGAAGAATTTCAAGTAAGAAATTTGAGCTCCTTCTCAGTTGACAAGTTGAGTATCACCATGACTAATATAATACTGCAGCGATATCGCGTCCTGCTGGATATCAGCATTCCAACAATTGAGGTTGAATCAAGTAAGTTTATTTTTTATTTGTTTACTAGTGGCCGCCCGTGACTCCGTTCACGTGGAAGTCGGGGAATGAGAAGTTTTCCCGCGGTAAAAAGTACCCTATGTGTTATTCTGATGTATAACCTATATTACTGCAAAGTTTCATCCAAATCCAGTAGTTTTACGTGAAAGAGTAACAAACATCCATACATTCATACATACTCACAAACTTTTACATTTATAATATTAGTAGGATATTTGTTAATATGCCCAAATACCCTGTTTTGACCAGATTATTCGATATATATTCAACTTTGTTGCCAAAATTCATGTAGAAACTGTATTGATTAATTGCTTTACCTTCTAAAACGGGCGTAGGCAGAATTATTCAGTAAAGTTTTAATGTAATTCGAGAATGTCTATTTTAGGACATCAGCTTAATTTTATTAGTTTGTCGACCAAACTTTAGTTTCAGTTTTCTTATTATTATTCAAATTAATTTAAGTTTTGCTAAAAAGATTTAAATATTCTGTTTTTTTTAGAAGCGTATGACCTCTTTATTGGATTGATGGGCTATAAAGTTTTTGGAGCTGGCAGTTTAGAGTGAGTACTCTTATAAATAAAAAAAAACAATTGAAAATATTATATGAGTTTTTTTTTACAATCGCTGTGGAAAGTTGACATTTAAATAAAAAAAGAGAATATTTCGCTCTAGAACATTGTAGAAATTAACTAAATAAAAAGAGAATATTAACTCTCACGTACTTCAAAACGTCGTTATTCCACATAAAACCTTCAGTGACTACAAGCGGTCGTGAAAATAATTTCAAAGTTTATTATCAATAAATTTTCGTTTTAGCTTGTCGCTGGTAAATCCCACACTAAAGGCAAATATTCTAGTTGGTGCGAGACTATCAATAACTGGTATTTACTTGAGTATAATTGAGACTGAAATTATCTTCGATCTTGAGGCTTTTAAGGTTAGTAAATTTAATTTAAATCTATTTAACAAGTAAGTAATTCAAGATCCCTTGATTATTAAGCTCGTATTAAAATAAACGTTTTTATTAAACGCAAAATTAGATTATTTTATATATAAAACTAAAATTATATTTAGGGAAAAAAACCATTTGATTTTGCTGCCTTAGATCAGTTATTTACAACCTGACATTTTTAATTTATTATCCACAATAATTTAATTTACCACAGCTTACATTAAAACAAATAATCGAACCTTAAACCTTGTTCTATGCAAAATTTTCATACCATTCTCAACTCCTTCTAACTAAACCATAGCCGTTAAATAGCGATAAAACACATAATTTATAGTCCGTCATAAAAGTTTAATTTTATTTCCAGACTAATATAGAAGGGTTGTTCAACAACGAGTATGCGAGTGAATTCGCTAACAGATTTCTTGGGTATCTTGTACCAGATTTAATTGAGGAGTATCAGGTAATTTTATTCATAATTTACGGCCGAAACCAATATTCTACTACAGTTAAAACCTTGGTAATTGGAATCTGCTAGTTTTGTTTATTGTGACGTGTTTCTGTCATTTCCATATCAACAGCTATCTATCATAGTTTATTGCGACGCAAAAACATGGATAATAGTTACCATAGTTACACAAACAAAAAGGCGACAAAGGTTAGTAGAATATTGGTTTCAGCCGTTAGTAAATAATTAATAGAGAGTATAGTAATGCCATTAAAGTTCTAGCAAAAAAATACTTGTATTTGACGTAGCTGAAAGTTGCCTTGCTCGAACCTTAACCATAACCTTGAGTTTTAATTATACAGGGTGTAAAAAGACTGCTTCCGAAAATGAAAACTGGGCATTGCTGAAGGGGTACTCGTTACGTTAAAAGCAAAAATAAATATTTATAATTAATTTTGCCTAATTGCATTAAAGCTATCAAATTTCCGAATTATTTCAAATTAAATAGTATTTTAGTTTTATTTGCTATGTAAACCATCGCTCCTACCATTAGCTGATGTGTTATCGTTATCGTGGCCTTCAAGCGGTGAATATCACTTTTCAATCCTTAATAACTTTCGTAAATTTTGTTTTCTGGGTATACTGTTAGTGAATTTGGTTACTATTAAGGCTCAAGTATACGTGGTTTCAGGCTTCGGAAATGGTCTTTTTACACCCGTTATTAGTATAGAAATGCATTAAATAAAAAAACTGGTTGTTAAAACAGAACGTGCTGATGTGTTTCCCATTAGTTATTCATATACATAGTACACAATAATGGCACATTGCAAAACAATGAGGTACGAAAACGCTATCGATAGGACATTTAGAGTTTGGAATGTTCATGCCTCTTTGAATTTAACATTTTGAATTTGTGAAACAGTGTTACTATAAATGTTGTTTGTTATTTTTTTTATTATGTTATTTTATTTTAAAAATATGAGAGTACTTGTACGTTCTAAGTTAACGATACATAATACCTTTACGTAACTTTTAATGTTTATTTTACAGGCTGAAATTACAATTACCCTGAGTAAACTAGTGAAGGATGTTGGCAACGATCTGTTAAAAGATTTGAACCTGATCGACTTGATTGCATAAATAAAAGTATGAAATTCAATGATTGTTTTATTTACTTCAAGAACTGCATTATTGAAATGATTGGAAATACTTATGAATCATATTTTGTGTGTAATCCTTTTCTTAAGCCAACGTTCGCATTTTTAATAGAATCTTGTTATAATTTTTTGTAAGAAAAAACAAAAGAAACTCTTTTGAAAGTTATGACAAAGATTAATCACCTGTAGGAAACAAATCAAATCAAATCAAATCAAATCAAAATAATTTTATTCATCATAGATATGTAACATATACTTAATGAACGTCAATGTTACAAACTTCGACTTCACCTAACCGTAGACCGAGAGAAAAAAGCCGGCGCATAAAACTCCCAGCAGTCTTTTCGGAAATTATACAACAAACCAAAACAAAAATAAACCGTCATCATTTGAACACATTTAAGAGTGTGTTCTCTAACTAAAGTAGAGCATATAGTTCTGTTTTTGCTTTCAAATCAAATTGATTTATTTAGAGCAAAGGGAGATAACAACCACCGAATGTAGTGTTTATGGCTGCACTAGTATAAATCGACCGACTATCATCATACTGTGTCGAGCTTCACATGCAGTTATTGGCCTTAACTGTCATATTGTAGCCATAAATGGCTTACATATTGCCGTATGCTATCTCTATCGGTTATATATTACGATATGAAAAAAAAACAAAAATAAAACGAAATATTTACCTATAAAATTCATGATACATTTTGAACCAAAAACAAACTAAACGAAATATTTACCTGTAAAATCTATGATACACTGAAAGACGAGTTTATACATCGTGTTGTAAATAATGAAGCTGTCACTGGTTACGTCCTTATTTGTAAGTCGGTTCACATGGTACTCCCGCAGTAACTGTGGCGGCAGGATTTGAAATGGGGAAGGCAATATTGCCACGAGGCGGCTTCGAGGTGAGCCGGGGTTCGCGGAATGATGGGGTGTGGATACCGGACTCAATGGGTAAAATTTTTTTTGAAGAGTTACTTAAATCTTCGTAGGGACTGATAGACCGGTTTTTGAAGAGCTTATTACAAACATATTTCTTTTAGCTCTCGTTTCACGCAAAAACTGTTTTTTAAAGAACTTTAAATAGCAAATTTCTTACTTGTCGGAATAAAATATAACTTATGTCGATTATAATTAATTATTAATAACAAAAAGTGTACATTAGAAGTTTAACCTATATCCTCCAAAGATCAATAAATTTTAACCTTATCCAGAATTATTGAAAAAATGACATTCGATCACCATTGGCTTACGCAATAGCCCCGCCGAAAAAGTTACTAATACTACTAATAGTCATTTTTTTATTCTTCCTGACACGTGTAATTTTAAGACCTGCGTCGTCCAGCTATCCACTGCTCTGAGAAGATCATAAAAGGAACGGAACCCGGCACTCTACGAGGCTCTTGCGATGACAGCTCGAGCAGTCAATGAAGTTTTTATTTTTATTGACATACTCGATATCACCTTACTGCACCTGCAAGGATTTTCCACAAGCTTTTGCAGCCCTTTGACGAAGTGTATCGGAGTAAATAGAAAAAAATATAAAGTCTTTATCAAATAATACCTTTATTTTTCATGATGATGATGGAAAATGCCTACGCATACCGGCTCCTCTAGGGAAAGGAGACGGGTTATATAAGACTCACACCGAATAAAAACCTGGAGTTGTCCTTCAGGCCGTCGTATAGGTGGGATAGGGGTGTACTGAGCCGAACCCCTTCCCTGCCCTGTGGAACACAAGTACTCCAGAGAGCAGGAAAGAGGACGGCCGCACGAGGAGGTATCCCATGCGTACCCCGCACCAAATAATACCTTGGGATACAGTTTAGTTATTCAAGAAAACATGCAAGTAACGATAGGTTACACGATTCTTATCTCGCCCCCTACTTCAATACCTAAGCTATTACCATGTTATTTTCAATGAGATATTATTTTCAAACATAGAGATCTTGTTTAGCTAAAACCTTTACACATTTCCCTTGACAAACCTTCCAGACTAAAAGCGTATCCGTAAAGTATCCATAAAAAACTTTCAGAAATCACCAGACCACCGGGAAAAGAGTCGAAGTGCAGCCTTAAATTTCATATTTCATGTTAAACTTTTAGTTTCGAGAGTTCTCTTAAGATCCAACTTATCTCGCCACGTACCTGAGTTATCTCTGAGGATTTATCTCGTCAGTAATAAATGCAACTGAGAAATGAAACTCCGCTAGTTTGAAATTGTTTTTATTGTTGGGTTTTTAATATGTTTCTTTTGTAATAAATTTTGTGTCGGTAAATCTCAAAAGCAAGGTAAGTTTGTATTATGAAAGATAGTATTGTTCGTATTTGCATCTTTAATACTAATTGATTTAATTATATGTTTAAATAGAGATTCTTACAATTAACGTATAAGTTGATTGATTTTATACTTGCAAATGCCTCCATTTGCTAGAAATATTTATATACAACAATTTTTTAGATAAAACGGGTGTAAAAAAGACCACTTCCGAAGCCTGAAACCATGTATTCTTGAGCCCCCCCAGCAATGCCCAGTTATTGTTTTCGAAAGCAGTTTTTTTTCACCCAGTATCTATACTAATATTATAAAGCTGAAGAGTTTGTGTGTTTGTTTGTTTGTTTGAACGCGCTATTCTCAGGAACTCCTGGTTCGAATTTAAAAATTCTTTTTGTTTTGGATAGACCATTTATCGAGGCAGGCTTTAGGCTATATAACAGCACGCTGCAACTATTAGGAGCGAAGAAATAATGGAAAATGGAAAAAAACGGGAAAATTATTCATCCTTGAGGGCTTCCGTTGCGTGCGCTGCGAAAACGGTTCTAGAAACCAAAAATATATGTATGAAAGAATTAAGGGAACTTTTTACCGCGGGAAAACTTCGCATTCCCACGGGAAACCGACTTCTTCGCGAACGGAGTGGCGAGCGGCCACTAGTTAGTAATAAAGATCACAGTTGCCTCGTAAAAAAAATTTCTTCACTTACCCTCCCTGATTACAATTTCTGTAAGTCCAGTTTATTAAGTTGTAAATTGCAGAACCTTGACCACTTCTAAAACAGTTCCTAACATATTTTCTTGCCATACGTCTAACTCAAATAATCAACCTGATAGTATAAAGTAATTAGACTAGCGACTTTTCAAATTAAACCTTATTTAAAATGCTATAGCGTATAATATAGCGCGGTACCATTAATTGCAGTATTGCGCTATCATGCCATATAAATTTCAGGCCATAAGTCTGAAAGATAAACGGTAGGTTTCCACATAAAATTCAACAAATGAATCCTTGGTTAAAGCGGTGTGGAGCAATTATAAATGTTTGTTACAGTGTGAAACTGCTGAGGCCGAGAGCTGGATGCAAGATTTCTCAAAAATAATGTTGATTCAAAAATATGTTTTACATTTCAAATCAATATCAGTAAATCACTATGACTACCACATCATATGTGAGAACTAAACAGATGCTTGCATTTTGGCACCATACAATTGATAAGAATGGAACCTTGTTACACTGATGCAATTCAGAGTTAATTTGTGGCTAAATTCCTAACCTTCATCAAACTCAAGTCCAGCTTACGTTCTATGAAAGTCGTCAAAATACCCTAAGCTAAATAAAGATGTACAATTTGTCAACAGACAAAAGACTGCAATAAAAAACCTTTTTACCACGAATTTACGTGGTTCCATCAGCGTTGAGGCCAGACACTCCTTTTATACAATGCTGTAAGCATACCGCAACGTTTAATTCTCATTAAAAGCATCACCTGACTATAATTAAGTCTACATTTATGCTCAGGCGGCTCCTGCACTAATGGACGCAAAACAGGGAGAAAATACCAAACAAAATAAAAATGTTTTATGCGGTTCTCAGTCTTGAATGACTGAAGTCGTAAACAATTCTTTTTATTATGCTGTGTGTGGACTACAAATAAAAACTGCTATTAAAATAGATACAATAATAAATTTATATTCAGATTCTGTGCTATTTATCTCTTAAGTGAGGCTCGCAATCATAGTTTTTTGTTTTGTTTGTTGTTTACAAAATATTCAATTTCTAGTGAAAACAGCGTAATAGAGATTCGTTTAAAACCAATAAAAACGTTCAAGTATTTTTTATCCCTGTTTCTGATATCATAACAAAGAGTACTCGGTTGTATTGCATGTTTTGAAATTGAAATATTTTCTTTAGGAATTTTTAACATAAAAAAGCAGTTTCAGCCGGTTTGGTCATACAAACAATGTTATTTTGACGTTTTTTGATAGCGTAGACAAAATATATTAGCCCAGTCATATTAAGGCTTTCACCTCGGAATGAAAGATAATAAGCTGCAAATTGGTATGAACCTTTGTTTTGTCATTCTAAATGTTGTCTCAAAAGTCACAATCGTTATCGTGTCCGCGTCTCAAGATATTCAAGGTCAAAGGTCACAAAAATCGGTTTTTCACGAATATCTGGCTTCCTATCGATAAAATGAGATTTGCATTTATTATAAAAGTTGTAGGCTATAAAATTCCCTACAACTTTTGTTTAAACTTTTTTTTCATACGACCAACCGTTTTGAAGGTAGAGCGCGAAGAGTGCACATCGTACAGTCATATACGGCCTAATGCAAGGATAAAGAAAATACATATGATCCCGATATTCTGGAAGGTTTGGAGATGAACATGACAGATAATGAGGATGATGACAATGAATCGAACATTTTTGAGCGACAAGAAGAAGAAGACAAGGGCTATATGATGTGCTGTTCCACTGTTTCTAAGTGAATTCTAGAATACAAAGAATATTGAATTGAACTATTGATTATTCACTTTTGTGAGTCAATGTCAGTTATTTGTAATTAATTTATAATACAATAAGCTAACTAAGTATTTAAAAAATAAGCAGAATCAAAAAATTAATTTCTAAGAGGCACATTAAGGACTTGAGATGGGTACTTGTACTTTTCTTATCGTTTTATAAAATTTCAAGAGCAGTTTCAGTTATAATAAGGTAAAAAAAAATCTATACATTAAAAGGAACTCCTTTCAGCCAGGCGACTTGTAAAAACTCTTGTATCAAACAATATTGTTCTTCGTTGTTGCAAGTCCTAAGTTCGTCGCTAATTGTGTCTGTTTGTATGTTTGGCCGCTATGTCCTCAAAAACCAGAAAAAAGATTTAAATACAGTTTTCGCCATCATTTAAGTAGACTTTTCATTTAGATTTGTAAATAAAAAACATTCAGAAAAGGTCTATTTAAGTTAGGCAAAATTCAATATTTCATGAGCAAGTCGGCCAAAATTAAACCATTGCGAAGCGTGGGCGGGTCGCTCGTATTATATAAATCAGGTATTTGGGAATCGTCGGTTAAACTTGTCGATGAGGCTGAGTAGGTATATGTGTAGTATCTTGGCTGATATACTCGTCCGAATAATCTTATTCCAATAATGATTATAGGTATCAACCGATTTCAACCTATCATACCACGTATATAGAATGTATATGTATAAACATTATGATTGTAGAAAACTTTCAAGCATAAAAAATAAATGACACGCTTTGAAAACTTATGGTCTCAAAATTCCTGCTATAGTTAAAACCTTCGTAACTTGTAACTACATGTTTTGATTTTTGACGTGTTTCTGTCATTTTCATATCTTTCTTATTGCTGTCTATCATAGTTTACTGAGACGCAAAACATGGATAAATATTACAATAATAACACAAGTAACGCGCCAAAGTTTAGTAGATGGTCGAGATTGGCCTTATAACGTCGTTTTGTGCATGTAATAACGCACCTGAACGCTCATTACCAGCAAACAAGATTCCCTATACATCGCCCATACCACGCTCGTAAGCACTAATACCAATCGAAATCTGCTCAGCAAATTGCAGATACGTGTTTTGCGAACAGAAAGCTATACGACCGACTGAAGCAAAGCCATGCTTAAGCTACTATAACGGAGAAAATAGGTATCCAATGCTGCAACCACCCTGTAAGTCCCAGTTCGATCTTTATTGTAACCGATATTTCAGCGATATAACTCCGAAGGTTCTATTTCGTAGATCGTTTGTTCAAAGATTAAAGTCCCAATCCGGGAGTGGGGCGTTCGTAACTCAACAGTAAGTTACCCATAGAATTATATTATAGGAGTTATTGTTCGCAAGTGTTGCCCGATCGATATTTACTGCCTCGTTTTTGGGAGTTGATAGGGTATGTGTGTTTATAGGTATTTGGTTTTATGTTTTGGGAGAGTCCTTTTTTTCGGTAGTAAGTTTCTTTGTGTTTTTGTTTCACAAATACGGGGTGTAAAAGACTGTTTCAGAAAACAAAAACGGAGCATTGCTGGAAGGGTACTAAATATGTTTCGAGCAAAAAAATATATTTTATGATTTTAAATTTCTTTTTTTTCATAATTGTTCAAAATTTCTTTTATACTATCAAACTTCACGATGATTTCAAAAGTACATGGTTTCAGGCTTCGGAAATGGTCTTTTTGCATCCGTAATATCATAGAACTAGTATTCTAAATACCTACTTAATAATCCATGATGTTTGTTATGACAAAATCCTTTATCCATCTATTTGTTCACTGAAATGCTTTGTCTATTTTCGTCGATAGTAAAACAAAGGCCAAATAACTGATAAAGCTGGTTTGAGAAATTCGCATGCTATCGGCGATTCCGAAACTCAACACGGTTTTCAATCAAGCCACATTTCAAACAAACTACTATGGAATAGGCAGATACTAGGTAGGCACAATTTAATATCCACAAACCTTTTTCTTTGGCCAAAGGCTTAATAAAAAAGTTTTTAAAATGAATGCATGAAGAATGTATACCCGACTGTTAAAACAGAAGTTTTGTTTCTCAAGAAGATATTTTAGTAAAAAAAATCTTCATTAAATTGACTCGTCTCTAAGTCTCTAAGTTTTCCCCTAGTCCTAATAGCATATAGCTCTTACTGCGTTACTCCAGGGCCATACAGTTGGTGCGTTGTCTCAAGATTTATTTATTTCACTGCAATAATCTAATTGATGAATTTTAGAAAAGTTCATATAAGCTTTACTAGCAAAAGCCTTAGACCTTTAGCCTTGGAAATTTGATTTAAAATTTAAATTTCCTTTACGATTTTTTAGCCGGACAAAACGCTTTCATATCTGTCTATTCAACTATTCAGTCGTGTCGTCACAGAATTGTCGATTCTGCTGACTCAGCCAGCCGTAATCACTAGTGACTTACAAAGAGGACTGTCTGTGCCAATGGCCTAGCAAACCTATGTTTCTATATAGGAGAATATGTTTTTAATATCTGATGGACTGAATATTATATTTTTAATGTTGGATTTATAGATGTATGGCAAGTATAAAGAAAAGTGGGTCTTTATGTGTAATTAAATAATGAATAGTTAGGTTTAGATTTAGATTAGAATAGTTTCTTCGACTGTTTATTCGTATACATTTTTGAGTTAAAATCTAATAAGAAGATTGAATTTTCAATTTCTTAATAACAATTGAGTCTGTTGATTATTTAAATAGTTGTCGCTTTGGGCTTAGAACAATTATTTAATCATCGTGTAGATAACGAAAAAAACAAAAATGGGCAAGTCCATAAATTATTATAGCTATTGATATAGGCTACAGATTACATAATAGGTATAGACTAAAATGTACATAGCAGATGAAACCGCACTTTGATTTTAAGCTGGCACATTTAGCTATTGTGGTATTTGTCGACAATCAAATAACTATTTGAATTATTAGCTTCAGGCTTTTAATCGGTTGTTTCAACTGCTTTTATAATAATTTATGAGATTGCATCGAAATATTTTGTTTGACGTAAAAAAAAAAAACAAAAATTAAAAAGTATATAAAAGATTTTTAAGATTGATAAAATATTATTGACGAGTATTCATGAATCAGTGATTTTTACACAATGAGTTTGTTTGAAGATAACGAAAGTATACAAAAAACTATTCATACACGCGCCGATACAATCACACCACGCGGGTATTTCACTTTCTGTTAAGTTGGTGTTCGTTATTTCATTGAAACTACGCATACAAAAACACCCTGTATTTATATAATACAATTTGTTTGAATAAAAATTGATCAAAATTGATTTTCTGTTAGAGAAAATTTCTGTTACTTTACTTTACTTTGTGTTTTTGAGCTACTATATTTAACGAATCGCCAGTGCTCATAGGAACTATCAGTATTTTGAAAAACTTAAGAAGATCCAAATACTAATCAAAAGTTCATTTAAAATACTTATAAGCATAAGATTGTCAATAAATATCGCCTTATACAAAACAATTTGTAACAATATTTCATCGATTAAAGATAACCATTATAGTTAGGTAACAAATAGCGACTTCTCGTATTTCATTGAAAAGATTATAAGTAAATACTTTCTTTTTCAACGGTTTCAACAGATTTTTTTCTCCAGTGAAAATCAACGAATAGGAACTTAAATCGAAAACATAATAAACACATTACAATTGTTTCAACTGACTTTATTTTTTGCTTATTTTTCCATTGCAGTGCAAAAGAGTAGAAGGAGAATTTAATCGGATATCTTGTTACTACTCTAATGAGTTCGTCCGTAGACGCCATTTTGCCTAAAGCCGGTACAAAAGAGGATGAACTCTAGATACAAATACCGGCCAAATTAAACTTTTGTGTTCAACAAAATGAAGAAATAGTCTGTAATATTGTTCTCAATTTAAATAAATAAAAAAAAGAGTTACTATTCAAGAGTTTGTGTACCTAATATTTAATAGGTTATGTGTCATATGGCAATTCCAGCAAACTAAATTCCATTTAAATACATGGAATATACATCAAAACAATTATTTTACTAAAACATAGTAAAAATTCGGTAATTGATCTTAGAACTGATAGGTATTTGTTCTTCCAAATACTAACAGTTGCAATGACAACTTCTTGATAAACCATTCACTGACTCTTATCTAACTACTAACGTATCGTAACAATCATAGGAACGGGTCATTGGTTAATGTTTTTCAGAGTTTGTATCTTTGTGTAGCGCATTACAATCTGGTTGCAACAACGAATCAGCATCTTAATGAAAATATTATACAGTAATATTCCTTTTTAATGTTATTTATGTTTTTTACAATTGTAGGCAATAAAATTCAATTTATAATATAACATTTTCTTATGCACAAACCTAAGAAATCGTCTCAAAAGGTCCTTGTGTTAGCTGCCCTTTAAATGTAAATTTATATCATTGAATACCAAATTCTTAGATATTCTCAAGTGAGCGAGCAATGCCGGCATAATATGTAAAATATGTAGCTACTTTGTGTACTTTTATCTGTCATTGATATGTAGATAAAGCTTTTTTAAATTCAATACGGACACATTTTCTTTTAAGACTCTCTAAAAGAGGTTTTATAGGGGAAGGTACAGTCGCTGACATTTATTCTATGATTATAGGTATTAGTATTTTGCATTTAAAATTTATACAAAACAGAATAAAAAATACAATAGGCGGCAATTAATAGTTTATTTATACCTAAATATTTTGACGAGTCTGGGCATCTCAAATTTACGAATTTTATGTCAGAAATAGTAAAAAGAAAAAGTTCAAAATTTAATTAAAATTTCATTTTGTTGCATAAATGATTATTGTCCTTAACTTCAGTCACTAAATCATATCTATCTGCGTTAAATACTATCAACAATTGATTTATAACCAAACTATTAGATTATTTACAAAACTAGCTTTTACCCGCGCGGCTTAGCACGCGTTTAATTCGAAGTAAAACTCCTTTCCCTGTACTATGTAATTATACATGTAAACCTTTCTCTTGAATCACTCTATCTATTAAAAAACCACATCAAAATCCGTTGCGTATTTTTAAAGATTTACGCATACATAAGGACATAGGGACAGAGAAAGCGACTTTGTTTTATACTATGTAGTGATAGGGAAGAGTAAAAAAAATGATTCATATGACGTATTTTCAGCCCGACTATACCTTATATTTTATAGTGTCGTATTCCTATGTGACTGTGAATGAACTTGTTAAAGAAGGGTCGGAAACCAAACTGTTGTGGTTTTGGACCTTTCTAATGAGGTAGAAAGGCTTTTTCGTCTAGTTGAGAGCAATTTCGATAAAGAGAATGTAAAATGGACGACTAAAGAGCTGTTAAAGCTTGGTTTTATAAATGGTTTAATTTATTTAATGTTTGGTGGTTGCTATTGTTTAAATATTTAATGATAAAGACTGTTTGACTTAGTGGACGTATTTATAGCGTTTTCAGCTAAGGAATTTGGTTATTAAATGCGATGATTTATCAGTGGTTATTGATTCGATGCAGGCAGAACTATAATCGTAAAAAAGTGTAAATGCGAAAGTATGTAGGTATGTATCTATGTTTGTTACTCTTTGCTGCAAAAACTGAAACTGAACGTATTTAGATGAAACTTGGATTGTAGATAGACTATAACCTAAAATAACACTTGGTGTACTTTTAATAGCGGGAAACTGAAGGTTAGCAAAATTAGTTATAAATAAATATCTAACCATAAAGAAGTAGGTAAACCTTTTTAAAGATAACCATGTCAAACTCATGATCTGGAATGCTTAACGTAATTTAGACCTTGTCATGTAAAATATTAAGTCCAATCTAACTTAATACTTACTACGTCATCTTACATTCCTGGCCTCATTTCATAGGTCACCTGTCTCAAAAGCTGCTTATCAGATAAAAGGCTTCTCTTTTCTATCTCTTCCCCGCTTTCATTACCTAAATGAACGTCCATTAGCATTTTGAGTTTAAACATTTATTGTATTAAATTTTGTCAATTAAAGTTCACGACCGCCAGTTAAGGTGTAATTTAGAGTTATATTGTTTTGACGACCTCAGGGGCGATGGTTTTATGATTTGGGTATTGTTTGAAGGTTCAATATTGATTGGCTTAAGAGAAGGATCAGTGGATCAGTATCAGAAACAGTGGCGTTTGTTATAAAGCGTCTATATGGTCTCATATTAGAAGAACATTTAGCTATTATCACAACTAACCTATCTTAAATTTTAAAGGGTTTGTTCAAACATAAGTAGATCCAAGCACCAAATAGAGATTGCGATCAAAAACATACTTAAATAATTTAACGAAAAATAATTATTTTTTCACAAAATTAAAAAATAATAACCACATTTCTATATACATGGCAACTCATACCATACCCATCGGGTCAAAAGTCATTAAAAAATCACAATTTCATTTACCAGACTTAGGGTTATCCTACTAATATGTATTATAAACGTGAAAGTTTGTGAGTATGGATGTATAGATGAATGGATGTTTGTTACTCTTTCACGTAAAAACTACTAAATTGATTTTGATGAAACTTTACAGAAATATAGGTTATACATCAGAATAACATATAGGGTATTTTTTACTGCGGGAAAACTTCTCATTTCCACGGGAAACCAACTTCCACGCGAACGGAGTCGCAAGCGGCCACTAGTTGCTTATAATTAAACCGTTGGTACATAGTTGCGTTACTTACTAATTAGATTTACCTTAACGATGCTTATATACCAATATGGAGGTTCGTACGAATCTGCGGCGTGCATAGCATACGATTTTGCGGTACACCCACCTGTTTGTGGCCTGGAATAATTAGACTGTGTGAATACTATTGCGTGTTGATGTCTACACTGTGGCCAGTGGTGCGGATCGGGCTTATGATAACGTTATAGGCACTTTATTTGTGGTTTTGGTTGAAGAATAAGTTAGAAATCTATAAAGAGAGATATAAGTACTATAAATGTATTGGATTAGGAGAGAATTAAAGGTTATCTAGACGAAAACTAACGTATAGTCAGGTTCAATAGTAGGAACTGTAGTTGAAATACGGAAATTAGAATCTGTTTGTTTTGTTTATGTGACATTACATCTATTCGTTTTTTTTTAATAAGAGAAGCCAGCAAACGAGCAAGCGGGTCACGTGATGGTAAGTGATCACCGCCGCCCATATACACCCACAATTACGTATGCATTGAGCTGCGTTGCTGGCCTATGAGAAAATTGGGCACCGGATATCACACTCACCGAACGAAACGCAGGAACATCGTCCCTACTTCTCGTCGGTTTTCTGTGCGACGGTGGTATTTCACCGGTCGAGTCAGCCCAGTAATCGCTGCAGGCAGAGCCAACAGCTAGACTCTACCACTTTGTTCCTGTCATTTTCAAAGCAACAGCTTTTTAGACGCAAAAACACAGATAAAGTTTATTATAGTAAAAGACTAAACAAGGCCTTTATAGTATGATGATAAGATTGTTATCTTAGTCCGTAAGTCAATCTTCGAATTTTCTTACAATTTCAAAAACAACTGTGAAAAAGTTTTGTCAAGCCAATTCAAGTTCAAATGACAAAAGGTCGTCGTATTTCCATACATAAACCTGATAAACAAACATAAAGAACTTTCCAATGCCTTAAATGATTTGACTTAACTGATACATAATAATAGGTATGTACCTTACATACATACATACTTACCAGTGTAAGCTAGTAAAACTTGATTCACAATAACAGTAAAGTTCCTTGTCGCTTATTTATCAGCGATGCTATCAACCGATCAACTTCTTTGTCCAAGAACAAAACAGTCGACCAAGTTGCCCGATTGATCCATCGAACCGTGACCAAACCAATACAAAGAACGCAGAAGAACTTCACCCACAACTGACCTAAACAAATCTACTTGTAACCACATTAAAACTTCCACAGCTTTCTCAACTTAATCAATAAATGTTTTATAGGTAATTCATTGTATTAATTAATTAGAATCCCTTTATTTGGAAGTTGGGAATGTGGGTATTGTTTGTCTCAATTTACTCTCGGATTAAATTGGAACAATCTGGAAGTTGGTATGTACTTACAACAGAACACGTAACTCTCTCACGTTACAAGCTCTTCGCGAAGCGAGTTCTTAATTAACACGGTAAGGTTGTAAAGACCAACGGTACAAAAAGTTGATATTACATATCTTTATTGGCGAATCATTCATGCAACTTTGAAGGTCGTTTAAATGTTATATATATTGTATTATTCGTAAAATTTGTATAAAACAATTAAGTTAGGCGAATAACATTTGGTAAACGTTTTCAAAACTGATTGTTTTATATCGAATATTATATTTATATCGAATTTAAAGACTTAAAATGTTCTCTTTTCTAGCCAATAATCGTTCTGTTTATCATGTCTTTTAAATTGGCAAGAGGCGTAAGGTTAATGCAATCGTCTTTTTTACGTAACCCTACGACTTGTGAACGATATGCGGACTACAGAAAATCGTCCTAACGAGGTAGCTTTAATGTCTATGTACTCGCACCGTAATAATTATGGAAAGTATAATCTGGAAATTTATTTATTATTTACTAGTGGCCGCCCGCGACTCCGTTCGCGAGGAAGTCGGTTTCCCGTGGGAATGAGAAGTTTTCTCGCGGAAAAAAGTATCCTATGTGTTATTCTGATGTATAACCTATATTACTGTAAAGTTTCATCCAAATTCTGTAGTTATGGTAGTTAATGAATAAAAACACTCGTAATTGCCCGAAGTTTTTGCATAGTTCTAAATTAGGAAGTTAAGTATGAAGACTTCAGTTAACTCCAAGCTGAGTCCAATTCTGCTAATAAACGAGTCCGCAGCATTTAAGTATTATTCCTTTTTGTTAGTTACCGCAGAGCAATAACAGTTTTTATTCACCCC
Organism: Emmelina monodactyla; assembly: GCA_916618145.1. Classification (NCBI taxonomy): domain Eukaryota; kingdom Metazoa; phylum Arthropoda; class Insecta; order Lepidoptera; family Pterophoridae; genus Emmelina; species Emmelina monodactyla. The sequence goes on along the minus strand of OU745304.1, from coordinate 2,087,186 downwards.
TCGGTAACTATAAAAATGCAACGAAATAAACAAACGTAATTAAAGTCTAGTTAAGTTAACCTCGGCTACAAATGTACGTAATTTCGCCTAGAATTCCAGCTTTAACAACGCAAATATGCTTTAAACACGGCTTTTGTGAGTAAAGCTAGCAAAAACGCGCTCACAGAGGTAATACGTCGAAATGTTTTTGCTCTTGGATGACCGGCGGGAATTTGGGAAACATACCAGAGTAACGAGAAGAAACAGGGGAGTATATGAGAATGTGAGCAAGTTAGGTAAATTACAGAAAAAAATAATGAGTAAAAAAATGTGTGTTATTATTTTTACATAAAATTATTGGCGTAATTGATTTATTTAACCGATGGGAACTGGGAAGGATTTTTTAGCAATCCCTTTATTCAGTGACCTTCAAAAGAAGAACAAAATCGAATTAACATAATACGAACTAGGACGACAAGGCGCTGTAATACCGGCAAAGCTTGCCAATCAATTTTATTAATTTAGGTCTAGTAGTATTTTTGTGTTTATTATTGTATATTTTCTAAGCAAATCCTTTGTTTTAATAAGTTTTAGTTAAAAGTTTAAGATATTTGATACAGCCAAGCTTAACTCGCGTTTTTTTATATAAACCAATGGAAATTATTTTTTATCTATGAATAATTATGTTTTGCATTATCCGTGACTTGCAAACTCCCTAAACATTTAAACCTCCATACAAAGATTATTACCTAAGTAAATCTAGTTTGACACGAGTACAATAACTATAATATTTGTATGAAGCACACAGAAACTGCATGCATTAGCGAGGCGGACGCGCTAACAGGGGCAAAGAATAATGTAGTGATTGTAGATGAAACTGTTGAACTGAAAAAAAATATAAATAAGATTTGAAGTTTTGATTTTTTTTAAGTACCTATACTCTATATTTATACGAATTTCAAATGTGTTAACTGACTTAAAAATAAATCAATTAAGGATCTGAATATCATGTGTCAACCATTTATAGTACTACTAGTGGCCATCCGCGACTCCGTTTGCGTGGAAGTCGGTTTCCCGTGGGAATGAGAAGTTTTCCCGCGGTAAAAAGTACTCTATATGTTATTCTGATGTATGACCTATATTACTGTAAAGTTTCAGCAAAATCCGTCCAGAAGTTTTCACGTGAAAGTGTAACAAACATCTATCCTCACAAACTTTTACATTTATAATATAAGTAGGATAAGAAGCAAACCTTTTGTCTAACTGCAAATTGTTTAGTAGATCCTGTTCTTTACTTTCTTTTAACAGAAGTAAAGCACAAGTTCTCGCTAAAAAAGTTTGCAAACAAACAATATTGTTTCCCGCCAGTGGCCAAGTTTAGAAAGTATTCCATCCGCGTGTTACCTTAAAACTTGTGTCTCTGAATAAATCAAAATAACGCCTGAACTTGTTAGAATGGCACTCCACGATTCAGTTTTCTGGGGAAAAAAAGTTTGCGGAGGAAAAAAAGTTACAGAAAAATTATTTATACTTCAACTTCCTACTTGTGTGGAGACGCGGGGGTATTTGGGTATTAAAAAAAGTTGTAGAAAAACTTTATTTTTATGTTCACAAAAGTTTTAAGCTTTTATTGTTTTTTGGTGTTTAAAAGACGTCTTCATTTATTAATGAAGACGTCTTTAAAAGATTTTCGTAATTATTTGTCGTTTTTAAGAGGTTCCATCAAAACTCTAATCACTTACATATGTTCACACCAACAAACAATAAAAGCTTAAAACTTTTACTAGACTAGTTTATTAACTGTCTACGAGCTACGTCGTAGGCATTCGTAGCAGATTTGTAGCAAAGCGTAGCATATAATTGTTTCATATATATTTCGTAGGCATATTTCTATAGGTGTAGTAGTAAAAGAAAGGAATATACAACTGTTTATTATTTTCAGTTTGATGCCGGCTTAGCGCTTCACAGACAATGGCTGACGGCAGTACATCGAAAGTCTAAACGGAGGAAAAACACCGGGTTGAATAAAATCTTTTTATTATGTAACACAAATATATGTAAGATTTGTAAAATTTAACACAGTACAGCTACAGTATTTAAGAAAGTTAAATGTGTTAAAAATGGTACACTTAACTACAATAATGTTTGGTAAATTTTAGAAAACATTAAAATTTTATATTAAGCGGTAACCGTACAGCAAGTTTCGTACATATCATTTTAGCCATCTTTGCGTATTTGAGTAACAAACATTTAAGGAAACAAACCCTCCGACTGAACATTTAACGTTAACGCCAAGTCATAAATATAAAAGGATCCACAATAGAACCGCCGTTAAAACTGGTCTCCCTCAAACCAACAACGGACAATAGTGGCAATTTAGTTTAAATTTCAAATAAAAAGATGATAGGTATTTGACGGGGATTTTATTCTATTCACTCACCAACGCAATTATCGACATATTATGGTTCAGTCGTCAACGAATAGATGGCGCTTATACAAAATTAAATCGCGCTTAAGTTTGTTCTTCGGGTTTATTAATCTAGAGATAAATATATGCTTCAAATTTCATTTCCCTACTTCAAACAGTTATTAAGATAATAACATCCAAAAATCGTAAAAAAAAATACTGACTTACCTATATATCAATATTATATCCCACTTCCAGATGACCTAGAAAGTTCAAATTTGGCATACTGATAGGTAATTGGGTAAATAGCATGGGAAGAATCAGAAAGTAGTAATTTTAAAGTAAAGTAGTAATAATTAGTATATTCAAACTAGCCAAGTCAGACCTTAAGCTTCAATATATTATCCTAAGTTATAAGAAGAAATTATAATTAAGTAGTTTTAAAATATTTAATGTTGATATAAATTAATTTCTTGACTGACCACTGAACTTTTTTTTATGTAAACATTATATCGGACTTGGCTCTCATTTGATATATGTTTGTTATTTTATCATAATGAATAAATTCGCCTCAAATATCTAGTCTTTTAGTTACACCTGGCTAAGGTATTGTAGAGTGTTCTTGGGACTTGTACACTAACCACCCTTATTTATTTAACATAGACAGAATATAATCTAAAATAACTCACCAAGAGACACAAATTTAGCAACATATTATACTCAACTATAAAATACATTTAAAAACTAACACAATTGAAATGGATTTCAGCATCCATACAATTTGTATCAATGGATACTGGAATATATTTCATACATTTACACAAAATAAATAATGGTTTAGTAGAAATGTGAAATAAACTCGACACTTGCTTTACATAGATTAAATAGCTTATATGTATTTTACACTTCTTGCTATGTTAGAAGTAAGATTAGGCTTAAGTACTGGGACTAAAAATGCCGTTTTTTATGAGTTCATTCATCATTTAAGATTCATACGTTTCAATGCTTCTGAAAAAAAAACTCATAAATTATTGTCTATGTAAAAAGTTCTTTTGCCTCAGTTTCATATTATCCACTTTAAAAGAATGGGGGAAAGTTCCAAATTGCAAGTTATCCGATCGTGAAGATATTTGAAACTTCGAAAGTGAAAAAGTTCGCGTTTTCTTATTTGATTTATGGAAATTAATTAAAATCTAGTTACAGTTTAAATTGTTATTTCTTTTTTTTTCTTGCATTGTCAATGTATGTTTTATATATTTTATTTTGCAGTAACATGAGTTTTGTGAATAGAATGTTTGATTCACCACGGTTAAGAGTACTCTTGTGTTAATAAAGGTCTATAATACATCATAATAATAATTGTGGAATATATACCAAGATATATTCACAAATAATTATGTGCTGTAAGCTGTAATCCTCATATTTGAAATCTCAATGAAAACGAATTTTGAAAATGCCAAAAATTTAACATGACATCACACACACAATTGGATACTCTCCAAATTTAAAATTATAATATTCTTATCAAAAAGAATGGCCCTTTTTTATTTTAAGCACAAAAATAATACAGTTTATTGAAAAAACTTGTTTTTAAACCACAAGCGGTATTTTATACACGTGAGAGCTTTAATTTCTTTAGACGATGTGATTTTTTCTTTTTAATCCCCAGGTAATCTTGATGGAGTAAAAAAATCCAAAGATAATAAAGTGAGCCGGTATTAACCTGTGAGGGAATTTTTTGTGTACCTGCTTCTGCGGTCACAGATGATAAAATAACAGTCTCACCAGATCAAATTGTAAAGCTGTGATTATGTTTTTGGGACTAAAAAATGATTAATTGTTTGTTATGGATTTTTCATGGTGAAAATATAATTCGAACTTTGTTAAAAAAAAATGTAAAATATATTCCCAAACTTGATATACTAGTAAACAAGAGCAGAAAAAATGATTTCAGTTTCCTGCATTTAATTAACAATTAACAAAAACTACAATTTTAAACTAATAATACTGTCCACCATGTCCGATATATTCTACACCTTTCAGATCAAAGCCTTTAAAGAAACATGACTAATACTTTATTAAAATAAAATGATCTGCTTCTATCCTACTAATATTATAAACGTGAAAGTTTGTAAGTATGTATGGATGTTTGTTACTCTTTCACGAAAAAACTACTGGACGGATTTGGATGAAACTTTACAGTAATATAGGTTATACATCAGAATAACACATAAGGTACTTTTTACCGCGAGAAACTTCTCTTTCCCACAGGAAGCCGACTTCCACGCGAACGGAGTCGCGGGCGGCTACTAGTTACACATAAAAAAGTTTACCATCTTTAACTCCTATACTGGTACCAGTATAAATGTCTAGAGTTGTTAATACACTCACAGTGAATTACGATCTCCTTTCATAATTTGTTGAGGGCCGCCTGATTTATCTACCGACATGCCCTTATATACTCTTTTTTCTACTGGAAAACCTTTTGTCCGAGACAAAAGAAGGTTTGTTATGTCTAACAACCTACTTCAGGGTGAGTAAGGGACAGTATAATCTAGAAAGTGTCTTAATGTACTCTAAGTAGTGCGGAGAGATGGAAAGATGACGGCATAATGTTAATAAAGACTTGTTTATTACAATCTTCAAATAAGAGATCTCAAAATAAAAAATCGATTTGTAAAATCTTAAAATAAGCAAAATTATTTGCCCTACGGACAACTTAACAATTAGAAAAATGTGGCCACTCACTAATATGAAATATAAAATTATTATTCTCACAAAAATGACAAAATTTTCACTTCTATATTTGAATTTAGAATGTTGTCAGTGGAATCTGGCGCGGCATGTGCCTGTTCTTTTTTATACCGCCGCGAATTGTGAGCGGCCAGTTTTGTTTCATTTTTATTATGACAAAAGAGTTTGTTATAAAAATCCAATGGCATGTCTAATCCCGTTTATAACGTGGGCTTACGGAAAAGGATTGTTTGTAACACGTATTTACACTGTTTTTTGGTATTCTTTCAAATTGTTCTCCTATTACTATTAGTTGGAAACGTGCATATTTTCGGATAGTTCTTGCCACTAGTTAAGTAGGGTAAGTGAACGAATTTACTTGATTGGTTATCATAATCAAACCATGGCGGTTCTTTACCAAATTGTTACTTAGGTACTATAAATACGGAAAAAAATATTCTTTTTTTGATAATACAAAATTGTAGTAGGGATTTCAACACAAACCTTTGTTATAATTGCCTTCCTAGAATACCTACAACGCAAGTCAGCGCGCATTTGTTGACATTCCAAATTAAATAGAATTTTGAGCTTGTCATCATACAATTGATCGCAAATAAGCCAAACTGTTTATTTCATCAGTCCAATTACCCCACACTTACTTACTAAGACTAATCAACGTCAGGGTGATCCTAAAGCGATTAGCGTTTTTATGAACAATTTGTATGCGAGCGCCGTCTTGAGGCGACGATTGACTTCTATACTTCATTAGTCGAGGATACCCTATAACTATAATTCTATACTTCTTACGGAGGGTTCTCGGTACACTCTGTTATTTTGTTATTGCACTATGTTATTTACCCCAATCACAACTACTGGTGCACGCAGATTGATAATGTAAAAAAGGGGAGAAGTTCCAATACAAAATTTTTTTTTCGTTGGTCAATCAAATAGGTACTAACCTATAACAGTGGTGCAACTGGTGCCTTATTAAAAACTGTGAATCTTTCGCACATTACTTAAATAAAATAATATTTCAGAAAAAATACGTACCCTCTGTCCGTTGTTTTTATACTCCATGGTGATCCACAGCATCTATGATTCTAACGACAATTCGAATAAGTTTTCAAAGTGCGAAGTAAGTGAAAACATATACTAATGCGTAATCGTGTGTGGATGACGTCAAATATCATTTGCCCGTAGATTAGATTTAGTTTACTTGAACATTCAATGCAGGTTTATTTAAGATAGTAATCAGTGAATCTTTTTTTTTTATATTAGTAGGGGGCAAACGAGCATGCGGGTCACCTGGTGGTAAATGATCATCGCCGCCCATGACTACCCGCAACACTGTGGGTGTTGGGGGTGTGTTGCCGACCTTTGAAGTGGGAATACACGTTACGTGATATATTAAATTTAAACAATATATGAACTTTTTGATGTCAGTTACAATAGAGCAAGTATTATGTAGGACACATAAGTTGCATAAAAACTTTACGATGAATTTTACGTATATCGATAAAGGGTTTTACATTCAGGCAATGACAAAATGGAACAAACCCAGCAACATCAAAGCAGACTGAAGCTCACACGTTACATATTACATCGCGACACTAGCGAATCCCGACAGCTTCGGTCTTTACAATAATTTATATTTCATGTAGGTTTATGAAGTCAGTAACAATTAAGTAAGAACCTTACAAAAACTAAAAAAAAAATAATGTCGACTATGTTTCAAAATTAATGAAGGCAGGCAATATGCTTAATTAAGTAGACTTACGCATATTGTACAGAGCCATACCGCTATAATTTTGCTAGTGGCAGTCCATTAATAATGCAACTTCCCACTATACATTGGCGCTCGATGGCCGTTGCGATCTCGTCTATCTACTCAATAGTCGAGGTTAACGTCAAAAGCCCTGACAAAGGGGGTTCCCAAAAACTCTGACACTAAATGAATATGTGCTGCAAAAGTGCATATTCATCATACGAAAGAAGAAGACTATAGGTACATACGCCAGCAGACAATGAAGTAGTTACCACATCATCAGACGTTAACTTGGTGTACCTTATTTTTAGTTTAAAAGTGGAACTGACCTGTCAAATTGTCACGAAGGCTTTAGTTAGGTTGTCAATTCAAGTCACGCGCCGACAGCCAATAAGAGTACGCCGGTAATAACCTTAACTGGTTTAAACTGGATTGTATATTGGTATGCAGTGACGGTGGAGACGTGTGGTTCGATTTCAGCTATAGTTTGTCCATTAAGAAGATAATTTAATATAGGGACTATGTAAAACTGTTGATGTAATTGACCATAGTTTCATATAGGTACTGTGCGAGAGCTCAGTGGATATGTTGAATTTTCGAATGCCTGCCTATTTTCTGGGTTCCAAGAGGTTTTGATTGTCTTCAATGAATCGTTTTATTACAAGTTTAAATTACGTTTATTACGTTTACAATTTGGTTTTACAATAAATATAATCGTTTAAGAATAGATGCGACGTGTAAGTTAACAAATTCTGATAGATATGAATAGAAGGTGTGACGTTCGTACGATGTTCGCCGCAAGCGCGTCGATCGCAGCTAACTTCGGACACCGCTTCCTCCGTCTGTTCATAGGTGGCGCTAACATACCGCCGGCCTTGGAAGCTCCTACTTAGCTTCCAAACTGTTCAATTGCGACTGTCGTCTAGCGCCGTTTAAGTATGTACTATTGCCGTGTAGATGCAGCCTGTGTTGTAGCCACCGTCTTAGAAATCTCGTCTTGTAACGGCAGAGGGCAGATCTTCGAAAAGGCACGGTGGATATTCCCCGTCGATGTTCGAATCTCAGCGACTCTGGATATTCCGTCCTTTCCAGGATAAACTCGAGCAATTCTCCCCATACGCCATTTGAGTGGTGGTTGATGGTCGTCTTTGATTAGTACAAGGCTATCGAGTTTGATATCGCCATGGCTTGTCTTCCATTTTGTTCGTGTTTGAAGTTCTGAAACATATTCAAGAGACCAGCGCTTCAAGAAGTGCTGTCGCGCTTGTTCGACGCGGTCGTAGCGCGGCAGTCGGCTCGTCTGTTCGGCGGTGACATCTGCTGCTGCTGGAGCGGTCATCGGTCTTCCGATCAGGAAATGCGCAGGAGTCAAGGGAAGATGGTCGCTAGGATCTGGTGACAGAGGAGACATGGGACGGGAATTCAGGACGGCTTCGATTTGTACCAATACCGTGCTGAGTTCCTTGTAATTAAAATTAGCATTCCCTAACACGCGTCGAAGGTGGTGTTTACACGACTTAACCCCCGCTTCCCAAAGACCTCCAAAATGAGGTGAGTATGGTGGAATAAATTTAAAGCTAATGCCTTCGTTGGCAGTATAATCGACAACTTCGTTTAATGATTTTTTTAGTAAGAGCGGAAATTCTTTCTCCGCTCCAACAAAATTAGTGCCATTGTCAGATAATATTTCTATTTGCTTTCCTCGTCTAGAAATAAATCGCTTTAATGCTAAAATATAATCTGCAGTTGATAAACTACTTACTAACTCTAAATGAATACATCGTGTTACAAAACAAATAAATAAACAAATATAACATTTGACCAGTTTTGCCCCACGTCCTTTCCGATTTAACATAAAAATTGGCCCAGCGTAATCAACCCCCGAGCGGTAGAATGGAAACTTAGCTTCTAATCTTTCAAAAGGTAAGTTGCCCATAATAGGAGATAAGATTTTACCTTTCATTCGTGTACATATGATACATTGATTCACGACCCTACGCGCAAGATTTCTGCCAGCAAGCGGCCACCAACTCTCGCGTATAGTGCACAAGAGTTGCGGCCCTGCATGCAGTAATTTTATGTTCATGCTGAAACAGAAGCATAGTTAATCGACTTTTACTACATAATAATATCGGATGCCGTTTATTATATTCAAATTCAGAAACATTACTTAACCTACCACCTACACGAATTAAATTATTACTATCTAAAAATACATTTAAACCTAAAACACGTTTCGCATCTTAACAATTGTTTAACGCTTTATTATTAACTAAATTATTATACAAACTAGGAAACGACTGCATCTGTGCGAAACGAACTACCACCGCCTGCGACTCCTCTAACTCGGCGACTGATAAGGAACCGGTTCGACGCAATTGTTTTCGTGTCCGCGCGTTATGTATGAAACGCAAAACATACGCTCCGGCGCGCTTTAACTTTAAAAATGAGGAGAATCTTTCAAAATCGAATAAGTTTTTCTAAATTTACGCATACTGCGTTAACCGTTTAAGTTTTGATATATGCCCCAACTAACGATATTCCCGCATAAAGTCTGAATACGCGAGTTTATATTCTAATTTCTTCTCTAAAGAAAGGAATCGTTTATTTATAAGATGTCGTATAAGAATTGCCTAACCAATCAGCTGATACTTTCAAGGGTATGCGAACTGATAACCTGCCATCTAATTTGCGTTTTAGTCGTAATTTTAAATAGTTATTCACATTTACGTTCCTGACTAGTTAAAATAATATTTGGTGGCATGTTTTCAATTTTCCAAAACCTTTTCAGTTGTGTATCTATATTTCCAACTGAAGAAACATTACAAGTCGTATGTGATTCCGTTTTATTCGTAAAATAAATAGGCCCCGAGACTAACCACCCTAATTTAGAGTCATGTAAATAAGGACCGCATGACAATCGTATTTTATTATCGTTTAAAAGATCCCAGAAAAGATCCGCGCCTATTAACATATCGATTTTTGAAGGTATGTAAAACGTAGGATCTGCGAGTTGAACATCATTCGGTATTCGCATAGAATTGATGTCAACATTCACGGTAGGTAAAACTGAAGTTATGCATGGCAAAACAAAGCACTGCATACTCGTATTAAAATCGTTTACTTTGGAACGTATAATTAAATCGCATGATTTATTCGAGTGAGAAACCGACTGTCCTACACCCGAGATTTTAATAGTGGACTGTATGAAATTCGTATAATTAATTTTTTTACAAAAGTCTTCCGTAATGAAGCAATGTTGGCTACCGCTATCTAATAGCGCGCGCGCCGTATATCGTTTATTATTATTATTCGCATCGCACACTTCGACCAATGCAGTTGACAACAGAACCGACTTTGCTGCCAGCTGATTCGTGCCCAAGCGGCTATTGTCGATTGAACCTAATGCCGAATGCAATACGGTTGAAATCGACCCATCGAAATTAGGTTGCAGCGATACATTACAGTTATCATTTTTATGCAATAAACTGTTATGTTTTACTTTGCATTGTTGACAAGGCCCAAAAAAGCAATCTTTAATAGAATGACCACTACGCAAACAATTAATACAAAGATTTTTGTCGCTTACTAATTTATACCTATCATCGACAGATAAATTTAAAAACATACTACACATATATAGGGCATGACTACCACCACACATGTCGCATACTCGTATACGTTTATTCGTTTTCATCTTATCGGCAGCCACATAGCTATGGCTATGCGCTTGCGTCGCCGATGGCACCGCCGCCGGCCCTTTTGTGTCCTTTGGATTGTGATAACGTCTAATTGTATTATGATGATTATTCGAATTATAAGAATTATGAGAATTATGAAAACTAATTGAATTAATATTAACCATTTCCAATAAATCAGCTCTGTTTCTAAGAAAAGTTAATAAATCGTTTAATAATAATTTACGTTTTGAATTCTGTTCATGAAAACTAGAAACAGTTCCTTTATGATTTTCCCATTCCCGCTCAGTTATAGAATCAAGTTTTGATACGATTAAATACATAATGAGGGTATCCCATGAATCCGTTGGTTCACCTAACGAATTTAATGCACGTAAATTGCGTAAAACAGAATCGATTAATTTCTTAATATGCGATGGTGACTCCTTTGTAATATTCGGCAAACTAAATAACGCTTTGACATGATTATGAATTAAAAGCCGATCGTTTTGAAACCTATTCAATAATAAGTCCCATGCATGAATATAGTTTTCTGATGTGAATTCCAACGCACTAATAACTTGAAGTGCACTGCCGCTAAGTGATGATCGCAAGTAATGGAACTTTTGAATTGCATCTAAATCGGTTCTGTCATGAATCATTGTACAAAACGAATTTTTGTATTCCAACCACCCGTCATATGAGCCACTAAATGAGGGTAATTTAATGTCGGGCAATTTTATTTGTGAAAATATACGTTTATTTCCAGAAACTTGAGGTTTTTCGCAATTATAATTATCTGACAACGACTTTGCTAAGGAAACACATGAGAAATATGACTCTTCAAATAATTCACGATACTCTAAATTGACAGAAAGATCAGTATCTTCACAAAAAAATTCTATTCTGCTCTGTAATTTATTAAATTCATCGTAAATTGATTCTAATTGTGAAATTCTTAAATTTAATTCGATAATTTGTCCATTTTCCAAAGTTACATTTTTAAACTTTTGGACATGTTTTTCAATTGAAGTTAAACGACCTTTAATTACACCTCTGCGTTTCTTTAATTCACTGAGAGTTAACTTAGAATCAATGGAAGAATTATCTCTAGAAGGTGACCGACTATCTTCGCGTGAAATTATCGGCACATTAATTTTCGTGACGCTATTTTCCTCACTCATTTTGGACTTAATGTTAGCACGATATTGTAAATATAATGTGTATTGGTATTAGATGTGAGGAAGACAGATAGAAAGTACTACGACTGTTCGATAATAATGAGTATCTCAATGGGATTGAACAAATATAAAACTTTCATTTATTTAAATATAATTAATTTGATTGATTATAATATTAATTTAAAATAAATATAGAAATAGTATAAATGATCCTTTTTAATTAAATAATATTTGTGTGTAATCGAACAATGTCATGAATAATTTGTCGATTGCAAATTTGACTCATTCGCTGCACAGACGCCTTGAAAAACAATTGCTGTGAAAAGTTTTGTCGAATAAAACTAATAAATACTGAAATATACTGGTGTTTATGATAAAATATCCACTTCTGACTTTAGTTCAGAAGTGGGATGAACGAGAATAATGAAATCTCTCGCCACGCCCTGGAAAAATAACGTAAGAAAAATTTTCAAATTTTTTTTTTTTTGTTTTACTTAGAGCGTACAGAGAATGTTTTGCAAATAAATGCATAAATAGTAATAATTGGTATGATAATGAAGTGTTTAAATTTTATTTACTTCTCATTCAAGTAATTTTTTTTTTATGTGACGTCACCGATTTTTTAATTTTTTTTAAATTTAAATGATAATGGCAACAAGACACATTTGAGTTAAGAGGTGTAATATTTTCACGGTAGTTTTTGGTTGATTACTTGCATATTATTTTCTCACCGTATCCGACTTTTAATTAAAAGCAAAAGGGAAAATAGGAAATTATTCCTTATCTACATGGGTTTGCCATGTTGTTTATATGTGGCTTTCATTTTGATTTCATTTTGATATGTCCTAATTTTTGAAGAAATTCTTTTGATTTTGTGTTTGACTTTACACTGGCAGAATGTACAACTGCACCATGATCATATTGTAAGTATATGTTAATAGGTTGCAAAGTTAACTAAACTCACACATAAATGGAAAAGTTTCAGATGAATGTATCAACCACGAGCGATAGTGACGCGGAATTGTCGCGCGAGTGTCGATCGAGAGTTCACAGATATTAGTGCAAAAGAAGGAATTTAAACAACCGACGATCGATGAGCAGGAGCAACGATCGTGCGTAGCCTGACAGTCGTCGGCACTCTGCAGACCGGAGTCGAATTTGCAGCAAAAGTTTAGTCTTTGACATGTGGAATAAAAATATTTTCTCGGAATTTGTAAAAAAAACATGGTACAAGCGGTGAGCATGAGCTACGCTTTGTACGAAAACGATTCGATTATGATACAGACGATGAGCATGAGCAACGTCTTTTGGTTCGTAAGTTTCGTGAGGTCCCCAATCAAGGCGATGAGCATGAGCGACGTCTCGATTGCGGATCCCAGTCGGACTAGTAGCGGATGGGTGAGCATGAGCGAGATCCTTTTACTACAAGAACCAATGAAATGAAATGAAATGAAATGAAATGAAATGAAATGAAATGAAATGAAATGAAATGAAATGAAATGAAATGAAATGAAATGAAATGAAATGAAATGAAATGAAATGAAATGAAATGAAATGAAATGAAATGAAATGAAATGAAATGAAATGAAATGAAATGAAATGAAATGAAATGAAATGAAATGAAATGAAATGAAATGAAATGAAATGAAATGAAATGAAATGAAATGAAATGAAATGAAATGAAATGAAATGAAATGAAATGAAATGAAATGAAATGAAATGAAATGAAATGAAATGAAATGAAATGAAATGAAATGAAATGAAATGAAATGAAATGAAATGAAATGAAATGAAATGAAATGAAATGAAATGAAATGAAATGAAATGAAATGAAATGAAATGAAATGAAATGAAATGAAATGAAATGAAATGAAATGAAATGAAATGAAATGAAATGAAATGAAATGAAATGAAATGAAATGAAATGAAATGAAATGAAATGAAATGAAATGAAATGAAATGAAATGAAATGAAATGAAATGAAATGAAATGAAATGAAATGAAATGAAATGAAATGAAATGAAATGAAATGAAATGAAATGAAATGAAATGAAATGAAATGAAATGAAATGAAATGAAATGAAATGAAATGAAATGAAATGAAATGAAATGAAATGAAATGAAATGAAATGAAATGAAATGAAATGAAATGAAATGAAATGAAATGAAATGAAATGAAATGAAATGAAATGAAATGAAATGAAATGAAATGAAATGAAATGAAATGAAATGAAATGAAATGAAATGAAATGAAATGAAATGAAATGAAATGAAATGAAATGAAATGAAATGAAATGAAATGAAATGAAATGAAATGAAATGAAATGAAATGAAATGAAATGAAATGAAATGAAATGAAATGAAATGAAATGAAATGAAATGAAATGAAATGAAATGAAATGAAATGAAATGAAATGAAATGAAATGAAATGAAATGAAATGAAATGAAATGAAATGAAATGAAATGAAATGAAATGAAATGAAATGAAATGAAATGAAATGAAATGAAATGAAATGAAATGAAATGAAATGAAATGAAATGAAATGAAATGAAATGAAATGAAATGAAATGAAATGAAATGAAATGAAATGAAATGAAATGAAATGAAATGAAATGAAATGAAATGAAACGAAACGAAATGAAATTACTCAATTGTATGAAGGATTTAAAACTTATAGCTTATACATTGTCAAAAGCATAAAAACATAAATTTAAAAAATATGTCACGGGACCCCTACATACATTAGCAATGGCCGTTGTAGACCGAGAGAGCAAAGTTGGCGAAAAAAACTCTCGTCACTCTTTTCGAAATTATACAATCATAATTTAGATTGTAAATAATATTTATTTACCAAAGTAAGAATTTACAGCAGAATAACATCTTAACAAATTTAACAAATTTGTTCTTTTTCCTAGCATTCTTAACACAGGGTGATGGTGGCTCTGCACTTAGCTAAGGTTAAGCCTATGACGCAGAAGCCAAACAGTGTACAAGGAGACCGAAAGACATTTTCATAATTAGGATGAGCACTTAACAAGAAATAAAAAAAATACAGGTTTTAATTTTACAGGTTTGTTACAGGTTGCATTACGAAATATAAATATGGGCAGATGGTTTGAATTTAATACAACAATAAAATATAAAAAGAATTTATTCATCAATAAAAAGAAGAAGAAACAACGGACCTTAGTCAAAATTTGGTCAATTTAAATTGAAGAACAAAAAAAAAAGAAGAAAATACTTAACTCCATTATGTCATTCCTTGGAGGTATAAATAAAATAAAGCTTGGCTTTGTTAATAATTGTGTGTGTAGGATTTGTATAGGTATATATTTGCAGTGGGGTATCTATTTAATAAATTATGTTATTCTTCTTACTTTGTCAACCGTAGTAACTAAGTTTTCAGTTTCTACATAGTCGAGGTTTCCAATTTAATTTTAAGTGATCGTTTTGGTAAATCTGGAAGTAGAAAATATGGTAGACGTTGAGCGAATGTTGAATTGACAGCAGGTAAAGGAATTTTAAAAGTCTCTGTTCTCTAACAATTTTGAATAGTTAAGAGTTTTGTTGGCATATGGCAATAAAGTGCCCCTATTGTTATAATTGACGTACCTACTCTTAAGAGTTAACTTTCTTTGAAAACTGAGTTTGTGTCATACCTAAAATCTTTTCGAAGCATCACTTTGATTACGGCTCTTTTAACTCTATCAAGATTTGAAAATGTTGATTTGCTGTGTCTCCACAAACTTTAGTGCAATAAATTAAAAGAGATTATTGTTCGATTTTGTGTAGAGTTTCTTAAACTTTTCATTATATTAATAGTTTTTCGTATTCTAGATGACAAGAATTAAATATGGCTTTTGAAATTAAAATGTTCGTCTAAAGTGACTCCTATTTTATGTTTTATGTACGTTCGATACTATATCAATTGCATGGCGAACTTGAGATGGAAGAAGTGCAAGATGGATGCGGGCAAATGGACTTTGATTTGTGAAATGCCATGTGTATCGTTTTCAATCTGACAGGCGCGTCAAGTTAAGATTGAGGACGCGTTCTGAATTAGCGAAAAAGGAAAAAGGTAGAAGAAATGCTAGGTAAGGTCCTTATTATACATTTTATGGTAAAATCTATGGATGCTTCGTCACAAGGGTCTGCTTTTTATTACGCAGCGTCGAAGGATTTGCTTTCTATTACTCAGGTTACTTGCAAAGCAATCGTATGACAACCCTCCTACTTCTGCGTAGTGAAGTTATTTTTGTAACAATATTGGAATTGATGCTGTGTCTCAAACCTTAGTTAGATCCAAAAGGACTCCCAGACAACTTTAATTTTGTCTAAGGCTTTTGACACTATGTTAACGAGTAGTGAGACAGCATCTTCAGTAAATTTATGCTGCTTATACGCAAGGAGAATGGGAGCTATCAATGCAATCTTCCATAGTTTTGGAAATAGGCCTTTGGCCAGGATTAAATTAAAAAAATGCGTTAAGGGGTTTAGTTTGTATGTTTTATTTTCTTTATCAATACAGATTAACATATATCAAAACCTGGAGAATTATTTGTCTTTAGATCGCTCAATTTGTTTACTTCATCCTTGTCTGTACTGTTCATGAAAAAAAAGCCTGTTAAATTGTTATCTATTTGGACTAGTGATGCAAGTGGTTTTGTGAATTGGAAAAATTTTGTAGTGTCTTACCTAGTAGCAATTTGATAACCTATTTCGGAGAAATATCTTAAACAACTGTTACGACTGATACCTATTTGTTTTTAAAAATTTTAATGTGACATATTTTCTTATATATAAGTATTTAATTGTAACAACTTATGTCATAATAGTAGGTAAATACAGTCAAAGCTTTGCTCATTTAAATACTAAGCTCAGATATGTTTGATCTCTCTTATATAGTTGTCAAGGGTGTTAATTGGATATGCGTTTCATTGTTTTGATTGAATTATAAATATGAACAATAGTGTGCCTTAGAAAAATATGCCATTATTATGTGTTTGTATAAAAAAAAGTAATACTAAGTTTCATTAATTTATGTTTGTTTATACGAATACGATAGATATTGATTTTAAAACTACAGTCACGAGGACGTGTCTAAGAGTCAGATGGCCGAACTGTTAGCACGATATTGTAAATATAATGTGTATTGGTATTAGATGTGAGGAAGACAGATAGAAAGTACTACGACTGTTCGATAATAATGAGTATCTCAATGGGATTGAACAAATATAAAACTTTCATTTATTTAAATATAATTAATTTGATTGATTATAATATTAATTTAAAATAAATATAGAAATAGTATAAATGATCCTTTTTAATTAAATAATATTTGTGTGTAATCGAACAATGTCATGAATAATTTGTCGATTGCAAATTTGACTCATTCGCTGCACAGACGCCTTGAAAAACAATTGCTGTGAAAAGTTTTGTCGAATAAAACTAATAAATACTGAAATATACTGGTGTTTATGATAAAATATCCACTTCTGACTTTATTAATTAGGAAGCAAAGAGAACTTACAGTCGTAAAGTAGAAACCACCTTTCACCTGGTAGAACGGGCCGTCTTGGGATATTAAGACCTGGCGTGGCGGGCTGACCGTTAAGTTAATGCGGGTACACTGGAATTTATAACGAACACGATATTAGCACAAATCGTTTAGGAGGATGGGAAAAGGAAATGGATGACCTGACCGTTTGATGTCTGGACTTCTTCTTCGCCTTCGTCTTCTTGTAACCGAAGCAGGTTGTTCAGCAATCCGGTTCGATGGACCATGTGCGAGAGCTCAGTGGATATGTTGAATTTTCGAATGCCTGCCTATTTTCTGGGTTCCAAGAGGTTTTGATTGTCTTCAATGAATCGTTTTATTACAAGTTTAAATTACGTTTATTACGTTTACAATTTGGTTTTACAATAAATATAATCGTTTAAGAATAGATGCGACGTGTAAGTTAACAAATTCTGATAGATATGAATAGAAGGTGTGACGTTCGTACGATGTTCGCCGCAAGCGCGTCGATCGCAGCTAACTTCGGACACCGCTTCCTCCGTCTGTTCATAGGTGGCGCTAACAGTACTTATAATGCCTGGTTTTAAACTCAGCAAAATAAAGACAATTAACAATAATAAGTAAAGAAACCAAATACAAAGCAAAACGCTTATTTATCATCACATGAATAGGTATTGTTAATGCAAAATTTGTTGAAGAGAATAGATGGATATTTCTCATTTATTATTTTTAATTTAACAAGGATAAGATTTCATAAGGTTAATTTTTGCCATAAGAAAATAAGTTGTTCTAACTTAACGATCCGAGAGAGAAAATTTAGGCACATAATTAAATTTTATCTCATTATGTATTTTAGGAGAAATTTGACTTGTTTGTATACCAAGAATTAAACCACCTTAAATAACTTACAGGGTTTAAGTTAATAACATTTTCTTAGTACTCTTTGTAAGTTTGAACAAAATCTTACGTTTCGAACTTCGAAAGTTGCCTTCGTCAAACATTGATTTTCTCAAGTAAACTTCTAAAACTAATAAGATATTTCAGGCTAAGTTTGGAGAAAGCTTCATTTAGATATTGCTTTGAAATCTATGTCTATACGTGTGGTACCTAAAACACAAGCGCTTACAGTGCTCATCTTAGGGCCACATAATTGGTGTGTTAGTCTGGACACAAACAAATAATTAAATATCTACGTTGATACACGTATAACTTACTTTATTTATAGGATTTCGTTGTTTTTTTTCTGCAAAATTTATATTTATTATGCAACGTTCGTCTGTCATATTCAGTATAAAATCTATAATATTTCTTACGACCTTATTTGATCTTTATTAACTTTGTTAGTAAATACTTAAAATAAAATTAACATTACAACTTAAATTTACTTGAAAATATTACAAAATAGTTTCTAAATAATTTCAAAATCAAAAATCAAAAAATTACTATGTATTCTTAAAATGAACCCTATTTCATTTAAAATAAGGTCTATCTTAAACAAAAGTTGGAAGCACAAATAACTCCACTTGCATTTGACGCTTTTTTTTTGGCTTTATACAAGCTTCAGAAGACTGCCTTTGAACTTAATGGCGGACCATTATCATCTTTTCTTAATTATGACAGATTTTCCATTTAACACGAAGAATCTTTATTAATTGCCATCTTTTATATTCCATTGTTGTGCTAAAGATAGCCTAAAACAGCGGTCGGCAACACGCGGCCCGCGGGCCGCATGCGGCCCGCCGACGTCCAATTTGCGGCCCGCGAATGTATAAAAAAAAAATATAACGGGTATAAAGAGACCACTTCCGAAGCCTGAAACTATGTATTCTTGAGCCCCATAGCAACTAAATTCAATAACGGTATACCCAGAAATCTCAATTTAAAAAAGTTATTAAGGATTGAAAAGTCATATTGGCCGCTTGAAATCATCGCTTACACATCAACTGTCGGTTCAGGTGCGATTACTTACATTGCAAATTAAAAAAAAACCCTCTTTAATTTCACCGCAAAATCTGATAGTATAAATGCAAGTTTGTACAATTACATAAAAAAAATTTTTTTTGCTCATATCGTAACTAGTACCCCTCCAGCAATGCCAAGTTTTTGTTTTCGGAAGCAGTTTATTTAAAACCCCTTATAACGGGTGTAAAAAGACCACTTCCGAAGCCTGAAACCATGTATTCTTGAGCCTCAATAGTAACTAAATTCACTAACAGCAAACCCAGAAAACTTAATTTAAAAAAGTTATTTAGGATTGAAAAGTCATATTCGCAGCTTGAAATTATCGCTCACACATCAACTGTAGGTTCAGGTTCGTTTATTTACATTGCAAATTAACTTAAAACCCTATTTAATTTGAAATCATCGCAAAATCTGATAGTATTAATACAATTTTGGTAAATTACGTAATTTTTTTTTTGTTTTTTATCATAAAAATTTTTTTTTGCTCAAAACGTAACCAGTAGCAATGCCCAGTTTTTTTTTCGGAAGCAGTTCATTTACACCCCGTATAAAATACAATTTCACATGTTTATTAAATTTAAAACCATTTTTTTTTTGTAATATTATTATCACAAGTGTGGCCCGCCATTGGTCGAATTTTTCACCATGTGGCCCTTGCCTGCTAAAAGGTTGCCGACCGCTGGCCTAAAAGATATAATAGCTAGGCAAAAAGGTAAAGGCTAATAAGTAAACCATTTTTTTTTTAAATCAATAGGGGGGCCGGGTCCCTTATTTTATAGTTCATAAGACTGACCAACTAGCGGATAAATTTTGTAAATCGCTTAAGTTGGCATAGTTAAGATAAATATAGTGTTACATTTTAGGTCTCTTGGTGTGAAAAGTAGGATTAGTTTTGACCGGCACGTTGCGCCAAAAAAATCTACGCGATCGTAGATTCGCTTCGCACGTGTAAAAGCTACTTAAATTCGGAGTAAAACTTATTTCTCTGTACTATGCAATTATGTATGTGAACCTTTCTCTTGAATCACTCTATTTATTAAAAAAAAAACAAAATCCTTTGCGTAGTTTAAAGGTTTAAGCATACATAGGGACAGAGAAAGCAATTTTGTTTTATACTATGTACTTGTATGTAGTGAAGCGACTTAAGCAGCAGTAAGTCTTAGGTGGTTGACCAACTGACCTCCAGCGGTTTAATATAACGGCTGGCTCCGTGTTGCAGAAGGCACGTAAGTCGTTGGTCTAAGATACTTCTACTTAGTACTCCAAGTAGGTAATAAATAAATCTCCAGACTAAAACACCAATTATGTGGCCCTAAAGTAAGTTGCAGTAAGCACTTGTTAGGTACCACATAATGGACTAGGGGAAAACCTAATTACACCCAGACTCGAGCCAATATCGAAAAATCAAATGAATTGGCCCGACCCAGGGATCGAACCCGGAACCATCCGCTTAGCAGTCTGTATATATACCGCTGCACCACAAAGGTCGTCAAAAATGCCTATAAGCATCGATTATCATGTGCAAAAAAAAGAATACTCATAGCACAAAACTGAAATAGGACACTTTAAACATTTCTTTTCTTATTAACACCATTTGTGTATGTAGGAAAGGAAATACATATTAGTAAATTATACACTGGAATCCATTGACATTTTTATTACAAACTTAGGTAGGTACTCAACAAATTAACATTAATACTAATTTAAATCGTGTTTCAATAATAACCAAAATACATATGCAAAACTCATAACGATACATACCGAATCACACTACTTTTCACAAACCTTACGTATATTTTTACAATTAACATAAAATATTCCGATACGCAACCAAAATCAAAAGCAGAGAGAACGCCCGCTATTTTTAGACAACATCTTTTTTTTTAATAATCCCGGCAAAGACAGCTGTCAGTGCTGCCAGAGTTCTGCCAAAATGCCATGGCGATAACATCCGGCCCTCCTGAAGTCGCTTTCGTCCCCGAATAGCGTCACAGTCTGGTGTATAAGCTGTAAGAAAAGCAATGTGTTACCAGATAGTATTTTAGATGACATTCACTCTAGGATGTCCGCTTTATCCTATGAGGAATGCAATGTTATAAAAGTACCAATATCACACACACTATGCCAAGGTGTTCAGTTTGCAAGAGTATTACAGTATTGTTCAAGTTATGCCATCGCCGGTTAACTTATCCATACACCATGGTTTAACCATCACCACCTTTCATGACTGAGGTTGCATATCACCATGTACTCATAACAAGAGACAGTGTTCATATGAGATATCTGTCACTTGCTGCCATAACCACCATGACACAATGTTTTTTTTTAAGTATTATACACCAGACACATAGAAAAACTATTATCACACAAGAGAATTATTAAAACAAATGAACCAAGACCAAAATGAGCAATTAATGGATAAAGTCAAAACGAGATAAATTATTAGATTGTGTTTATTTTACCTCTGATAACATCCGCATACTTAAGCATCATTGGTGATGTTTATCCACGGCTTGATATTTTCTACGCATGCAACCCCATCGTAGCGTTTCGAAGACCTCTCAGCACCTCTCATATCCTCTACTCGATATCTATCGTTGCCCAAACATTCCTTTATTTGAAATGGTCCTTTGAACTGAGGCAATAACTTTGTGCTTTGACCGTCATTGTTGTAGCTAGGAATCTTAATGACAACCAAGTCGTCTACGTTATAGGTTGGTGCATCTTTTCTTTTACTGTCAAATAAGCGTTTTTGTTTCAGTGCATTTTCCTTTATGTTGATATCGACCTTACTTCTTAATGCTGTCACGTCAACGACAGATTCTTCAGTTTCAGTCATATTATCATGATCCATTTTCAAACGATAACCAAAGAAAACTTCACTAGGAACTGCCGAAGTAGTCTTATTAATCGTGCTGTTAATACCTTGCTGTATAGACGATATATGCTGGTCCCATTTATTATTTTCGCTATTTGCTCCCATTGTGCGTAATGCTTCCAAAATGGTCTGATTGTATCGTTCGACCTGACCGTTGGACCTAGGCATGGCTGTGGCTATAACATGGTGTCTTATAAAACGTTCTACACAGAAAGACTTGAATAACTTAGATGTAAATGCCGTCCCAGCATCACTAATAATGCGTTTTGGATTACCAAATATTTTGAATATTTTAATAAGCTCATTAACAACAATTAAACTTTTCGTATTCCTGACTGGAGAAATAAAAACAAATTTTGTAAAGGAGTCAACTATTACTAACAAATATGAATTTTTCTGCGCTGTTTTTACAAAAGGACCCAGGTGATCTAGATGTAACGTGTGAAACGGTCTTGCATATTTAGGTATAGGAAATAGTTTACCAGGTTTCTTACCGTGGATATTTTTAAAATAGATACATTGTAAACAATTTTTTATATATTTCGAAATAGTTTTCTTTAAGCGGTGAAACCAATACATAGATCTTACTCTTTCTACAGTCTTATCTAATGCAAAGTGACCGACATCGTCGTGGTTAGCTCTAATTACTTGCCAGATACATTCTTTTGGAACTAGCCACCTTCTACCATATTCGGTCCTTCTGTACACTTTATTTCCTAGCAATTCATAATTCAGAAATATTTGTTTATTTAACTCGGCCTGTCCTGACTGTAAAATGTCCCTTATACTGCAAATATGTGGATCTTGCAATTGTACAGACAACAACCAATCTCCCTCGGATATGGACATTACGTTATATACCGGGGAATTTTCTTTCGCAATAATAACAGGATTCCTGCTCAACGCATCTACGTGTTGCATCTGGGTTCCAGGTCGGTGAATAGTTTCAAAAGTGAACTCTTGGGTCTGTAATACCCATCTACTAATGCGTGGAACAATATCTTGTTTACTTAAAGCGTGACGAACCGCATTACAATCAGTTATTACATTAAATTTTATACCTAAAAGATAATGCCTAAACTTTTGAAGCCCGACTACAATCGCTAACAGCTCTAATTCAAAGGAATGGTAGTTTTTCTCTTCGTTACTCGTTTATCTACTGTAAAAGTGAATTGGCTTTTCGCCACGATCTGTAACCTGCATCAAAATACAACCTAAACCATCGCGACTTGCATCTGTATATAAATTAATAGGTAATTTCGGATCGTAAATACAAAGAATGACATTACTGGTTAAAATAGATTTAAGTTTCAGAAATACAAGTTCATGTTCACTTTCCCATCGCCATGTGCTATCTTTTTTTTAAAGTTCAGTTAGTGGACGACATATAATTGCACAGTTCTTAATAAACTTTCTGAAATAATTAATTAACCCCAAAAATTGTCTGACATTGTGAACCGACTTTGGGGTCGGATAATCACTAATAGCAGATATCTTTTTAGCACTTGGACGAATTCCATTTACTGAAATATCATACCCCAAGAACTTTATTGTTTCCTTAAAGAAAAAACATTTATCTCTATTAACCGTTAACCCATTAGCTTGCAAGATATTAAAAACATTGTTCAGTAACAAAATGTTTTCGTCCAAAGTTTCAGTAGCAATTAACAAATCATCCATGTAGTTAATTATTTTGCCAAACCTTAATTCCCCCAAGATGGAATTCATCACTCTCTGAAAAACGGCAGGAGCATTACATAAGCCGAAAGGCATCCTTAGGAATTCGTAGTGTCCGTCTTGAGTGATAAATGCCGTCTTGTGTACATCGCTCTCCTTCACCATTAAATGATGGTAGCCACATTTCAAATCAAGAACTGTAAAGTATTTGCAACCGCGTAATCTATCTATTAAATCTTCAATCAACGGCATTGGGTATTTATCTTTAATTGTAATCTTATTAAGCCTACGGTAGTCTATACATAAACGTTTTTCACCTGAAGCTTTGTCGACTAACAATGCCGGACTAGCATATGGTGAATTGCTAGTGCGTACAATTCCATGTTTTAACAAGTCGCTTACAATTTCACGCGTAACTTTTCGTTCACTGTCGGACATTCGGTAAGGACGTTGAAATACCGGTTTGTTAGTCGTCAAATCGATTTCTAATTGGACTTCCGGTACTTTACCTAAATTACTCAAATCATCTGAAAAACATTGAGGGTATCTAGACAAAAGGTTTTTAATTTCGTTGTCAATGTAAGTATCATTTGTTTGAATGACATTAACTACCGCCTGATCTGGGTTCATTGGGTCCTCAATGTTTTTGAATAATAAGGAATCTCCAATTCTACAATACATTATTCTTTTATCCTCGGTAAAGTTTCTACCAATCAGCACGTTACATCCCGACAGCTTTTCTACAACATATAATGTGATTGTTAATTCTACGTCATCAATGCGTACTGGAACTGTAACGCCATAATCAACGGTCAATGTAAGATCGTTAGTAAATCCAAATAACGTAATGGGATGACTTAACTGGTGTCGTTGTAAATTATTTTTATCAACAATCTCCGAAACGATCAATGAACAATCACTACCCATGTCAATGAAAGCGTCACACGTAAAGTTTTGTAATTTAATATTTTTAATAAACTTTTGTTTCGATTCTGACTCACAAATTAGTTTAACCTCAACATCTTTTTCAACTTTAGTTTTCGATTTAGCCATGCAAGCCAACTCGCAATGCCCCGTTTTTTTGCAATATGTACAAATAATACTCCCTTTGACATTACAATCAAACCTTTTATGCCCCGATTCTCCACAACGAAAACATCTTACATTGATATTTTTAATCTTTGAGTCTCCACTACTATGATTCAAAATCGCAACACCTGTTCCATTGTTTTCCATACATGAATTTCGTGCTTGTACCAATTTATTTCCAACAGAAAATGATTTACTATTCATATTTTTTTTGTCTTTTTCTACCTCGTGAATTTTACTATGCAAGAAAGAAGCTAGTTCATCACAATATCTAAAACTACCCGATTCTGCTGCAATAGAAAGATTTTTATCACCTATTGATCCGACAATAATTGAAATAATATCTTGTTCCGAGAATGAAAGCGATAATTTGTCAATACGGCACTTTTGTTGGAAAAAAAATTCATACAAAGATTGACCATCGAATGGTCTAGTATCAACTAATTCCTTTAATAAAACATATGTATTCCTCTTTACTTGAAACGTATCAGACAACCTATTACGCCACTGCCGCCATTTCTTTTCCACGTGGTCCAACGGGTTTCGGTTTTTTGTAACGAATCGTACCAAGTTTGTGCAGTTTTTCTTAGCTTTTGTAACGCTTGAAATTTTAGCATTTCATCTGATCAACCAAACGCACGAGCATTAGCTTCAACGACGTTAATCCACATATCAATATTATCACATAAGGGATCAAACTCTGGTATCACGGAGGATAATATTACATTTTGACTCACGGATGGCAACTTCCTGACCTTTTTACGGCGCCTGTTACGTTTTCTGTCGGATGAAGAGGAGGTGGAGTTACTGGACGAGCTTGACGTGCTCGTGCTGGATGGCGACCGCCTCCTCGCTGTCTTACGACGTCGCGGCATCTGTGGGCAATAGACCAATCCCACTTCTGATGTAGGAAAGGAAATACATATTAGTAAATTATACACTGGAATCCATTGACATTTTTATTACAAACTTAGGTAGGTACTCAACAAATTAACATTAATACTAATTTAAATCGTGTTTCAATAATAACCAAAATACATATGCAAAACTCATAACGATACATACCGAATCACACTACTTTTCACAAACCTTACGTATATTTTTACAATTAACATAAAATATTCCGATACGCAACCAAAATCAAAAGCAGAGAGAACGCCCGCTATTTTTAGACAACATCTTTTTTTTTAATAATTCCGGCAAAGACAGCTGTCAGTGCTGCCAGAGTTCTGCCAAAATGCCATGGCGATAACATGTATAAATAATGATAATGACTTTTGATGAAATATGACTTTGATATAGATAAGAATGTAAGAGAAACAGAATTAGCCAAACATCTTAACTGTCGAAATTAAACTCATTTTAACGGATTAACACGCGTTTATTATTATTTTATTTTTGATTTCTGACGTTTCGACATTTTTTACAATTGCCGTGGTCACGGGTAGACTGAGATGTTTGACATCTACATAGAGTATAGTAAAAACGATTTTTCAACATGATCATAATTATTGTCAACAGTTGACAATCATGTATCAAACAGATCACATCGAGAAATTGTAGATTACACCGTTGAGCAATCAAATCATCAACATTACTTTATCCCTACTTCCCTACTTCCCTACTAATATTATAAATGCGAAAGTAACTCTGTCTGTCTGTCTGTCTGTCTGTCTGTTACGCTTTCACGCCTAAACTACTGAACCGATTTTGATGAAATTTGGAATGAAGAAAGAACTGAACTTGGGAAAGGACATAGGGTACTTTTTACCGCGGGAATACTTCTCATTCCCACGGGAAACCAACTTCCACGCGAACGGAGTTGCGGGCGTCCACTAGTACTTTATAAGTTGATTCGGTACATAATATGAAAATACATTTCCAATCACGCTTTCGTAGCAAATTGCTTGTAGAAAAGACAGAGTGATGGATGATTTAAGAATCGATTTTGGCTTATTGAAACTCGGTATCTTCCTGGTGTAAGTTGAATACAAAGCAGGATCGAATCGTTTGACCGAAAACGGTTTAGTAGGTCGATGTTTGAAGCATTTTGGGTCAATGGACGGGAATGGATATACTTATGAAACTAAACAAAAAAAAATTGTCTTTGTTTTTGTTTTTCATTTATTTTAATGTTACATTAAAAAGAGTCGGAAAAAATAGCTCTTAGTACCCTTTTGGCTACAATGATATAGAAGACATACTAGGATATAATAAAAAAAGGTAGGTGATCTATGTAAGAGTATGGATATCCGAATGTACATATTTGTAACTCTATCTAGTAATGGTTAGGTTTGGTAAGGTTTTCAGTTTGTAATTTGTTCATTTACGTATCGTATTTCTAACCGATTTACAAACAGATTAACTAATATAAATTTAAATTGACCTCCATTCTTTTTAACCTATAGATACATTTTGTAATCATCATTATCATTACATAGTATAAATCCAAGAAGCAAATCGTGTCTGTTTGTATGTTTGTCCGCTATCTCCTCCTAAACCGCCTCGCCTTCTTGTAGGTTTTTTTCTCATTTAAATTTGTAAATAAAGTACAGTCTGAAAAAAATATTTTAAGTTAACAAATTGCGCAAATTTACACCATTGCGAAGCGTGGGCGGATCACTAGTTAGATATAAATGCATGTAAGTTTGACATTTATGAACAATCATATATACGAGTGTTTTCATTCTATTCTGGTTTACATTTATTTCTACCTGTGCTATACTGGGAGTTTCATTGTGGGTTGAACCGATGAAACCGACTGATACTACAAATAATCCTGCTTTCAGTTTGCTTTGTAAACTTTTAGTTCTTCCCACGCAATGACATTTGCAATATTATCTCATACCTCTCAGAAAATTATTTACTTTGTAAATGGATTGGGTTTTAAAATTATAAGGTACTAGCGACCCGCCCACGCTTTGCAATGGGTAATTTTGCCCGACTTGTTCCCAAAACATTGTTTTTAAGCTAACTTAAAACAATGTTTTCTAAACGTTTTTTACCTACAAATTTAAATGAAATGAAATACATTTTTTTTTTGAAAATCTTGAAACCCCTTAATCTAGAAATTATATAACATGCTAACACCTGATTTAAAAGAAGCCTACAACACATGTTATTAACATGTCCTAAAGCGTTTCGTTTTAGAGTTTGACATATAATACATATTTTTTATTTTTAGTAAAAGATTATTAACTTATTAATTTAAAGCCAGTATTTAAAATAACTATAAAGCTTTGGCTCTAAAATAATTAAAAGTAGACCCAGAGACAAAATACCAAAAATATGGACAAAAGCTTTTTTGTCAAATGTGATAATCCGACGAACAGACAGCTACTACATCCAATAAACACTATTTTTGGAACTATTCAATCTCGATTTTCATTTCCATATAGTTTCCAATTTATACAACAATAGAATACCATGAATTCGGTAGTTTGCATTGAGAGCTGGTATTATCAGCTGCCACCATTCCCGGGGGGCTATTCCCAATCGATTTTCTATTCCTGCTCAATAGATGGGTCTTATTCTGGCGTTGGAGAGATATATCGAAGGCGTAAAACCAATATTAGTTTAATGGGGTCTTAGTTAATGACTTTGTTTATGTCAACCCTTGTCATTTTGTGGTACTTCTCATAGCTTCCAGTTTGGTCATTTCCATTGAAATTGTAAAATGCAACGGAAATGTATCTAAGAATTTAAATGAACTTTAAATGTATTATATTAATAATTGAATTCAGAATTGCCGTATTAAAAAATTAATGTTGTTAGCAACAACCCTGAACTTATTTTAACATTTAAAAAGGTTTTTCTCATAGTTACCCACTTTCGGAAAAAATATGAGAACTAATTGAAAATTTGCAGAGTAGTTTCAAAGATTATGGCACGCATGAATGGTGGCTTCGTTTTTTTATTAACTACAGAGGAAGACGAGGAGTTTTATCAATCGGGCTATAACCACACGAGTAAATCGAAACAGAGACAAAGCCGGTGAAGTAGAAAAAATAATTAAAAAAAAATGATTGCAGCTTTTTAAAGTTAAGAGAATGAGTTTCAGTAATATCGAAAGACCTAGAATAGGCTCAAGCATGTGCTACTAATTCAATAAACTCCTTGTATAGGGCCCTGAAGCATTCGGTATAGAGATGCAACATTATTACCTAGAACTACTACACTATATGCACTTATGTACTATTAGCAAGTCCTCTATACGTAGAAATTAACCCCTTGTACATACACAATATAGGTTATAAAGATTATATAGACTGTATTAGTTAATATACAGGGTCTGTCGTAATGAATGGATAACCCGTTACCTACAGTTGATCCGGATGTGAGGCTATAAGAAAATGGTGTCTTCTTGCCAGGGTTGTCAACCATAAGAAAATGGCGTAGACTTTTAAACTTTTTTATAAATTTCGCTATTTTTTTCAATTATTCCGTTGCCATTTCTTCAAATTTTAATGTATTTGTATAATTATTTTAGTATTATACTGCTGAAGACGTGTATTATGTAATTTAAATACAATTTTATGTGTTATTCACGTTAAACATTATTAAAATACTCATTTTAAGAAAAATATTTTCAATTTTTTTTCTTTATGTCAACTTTTCATCATCTCCTGTGGAAAAAAAAAGTATGACGTTATAGCTGCCCATGATCTCAATAAATTTTCTAGTATGTGTAGATTCTAAAAAGGTATAACGATGTGTACTTTACAAGCAACATTAAGTTACAGGAGCGAGAACACTAATCAAGGTCGGAATTTTTATTTTTCATGTTATGTTATAAATGGTTGTAAAACTTCGTCATAATGATTTTATTCTATCAAGATACTTTGCACAAACACTATCGGGCCACTAATAGGATATTCAGAAGAAAACCCGGTTGTTTTTGGGAAAAAAATAACATTACTCCACGATAATAATGTAATGAAAATGTACAAATGAAAATTGTTGTGCTCTAATAGTTACATGCGACAAACATGTTTGCGACAAGTTTATTCGAAATTGAAACGGATTTTAAAAATCGAACAAAGACCGCATTACAAAGAAAAGTGGAAAAAATTAGAAGGAAATCGTCCTTCCATAAATGCATTGTGCACTCTTATGAACACACGGTAATGAGGATGTCGCACATTTGGATATCTTACACGATAAACACTAGCAGCTCTATTGGTGCTGCCATTACATACACCGTAAATGTAATGCATGTTCGCGTATTCGGCCGGCGTGTACTGTTGCGGCATGATACACAAACTACACAAAAACTTTTCCAAAACAACAAGTTCAATCGATAGCACAACACAATGTCCGTAAATGTGAGCAAAATCATCAGTATCACCACGTTATCAAGTCCAAATCACAAGGAAAATCATAGTCAAATATTAGAAAGCAGTAACAAATTGACGAAAATAGTGGCCCCGATTCTCAAAACACTCTCTAAAACTAAATTAAATATATCGCTGTCACTTTCTCATGCTTCGTATTAGAACAAGACAGGTACATTGGTCTCACTAAATTTAGTCCACATCATTGTGAAATTGAACGAAATGCGCTGAGGACTAGCCTAAAATTGCCTTCGCCGTGTCATATTTCACGTACATTTTAGTTTGACAGGACTAAAATGATTACCTGTCTCTGTCTTATTGATGTGTAAGTGACAGCGATAGTTTTAGTTTAGTTTAGAGAGTGTTTTCAGAATCGGGGCCAATGTGAACAAAAGGACATGCGATCGTCAAAATCACACTGATGTGATGAGTACCCTTTTCTTTGTAATGCGGTCTTGTTCGATTTTTAAAATCCGTTTCAATTTCGAATAAACTTGTCGCAACATGTTTGTCGCATGTAACTATTAGAGCACAACAATTTTCATTTGTACATTTTCATTACATTATTATCGTGAAGTAATGTTATTTTTTTCCCAAAAACAACCGGGTTTTCTTCTGAATATCCTATTAGTGGCCCGATAGTGTTTGTGCAAAGTATCTTGATAGAATAAAATCATTATGACGAAGTTTTACGACCATTTATAACATAACATGAAAAATAAAAATTCCGACCTTGATTAGTGTTCTCGCTCCTGTAACTTAATGTTGCTTGTAAAGTACACATCGTTATACCTTTTTAGAATCTACACATACTAGAAAATTTATTGAGATCATGGGCAGCTATAACGTCATACTTTTTTTTTCCACAGGAGATGATGAAAAGTTGACATAAAGAAAAAAAATTGAAAATATTTTTCTTAAAATGAGTATTTTAATAATGTTTAACGTGAATAACACATAAAATTGTATTTAAATTACATAATACACGTCTTCAGCAGTATAATACTAAAATAATTATACAAATACATTAAAATTTGAAGAAATGGCAACGGAATAATTGAAAAAAATAGCGAAATTTATAAAAAAGTTTAAAAGTCTACTCCATTTTCTTATGGTTGACAACCCTGGCAAGAAGTCACCATTTTCTTATAGCCTCACATCCGGATCAACTGTAGGTAACGGGTTATCCATTCATTACGACAGACCCTGTATATACAGGGTTATTTTTAATTAGCGCATCACCTCTTGCAGGCGGTTCTTCTACATCGATCCCAACAACATTTAACCAACGACTAATCAAAGTTAATTGATTTACCTTATAACCAGTATAAGTAAACTGAATATAAATAAACGGTGTCTTTAAGTCGCAATTTTGAAGTTCATTTAACATGTCGTCTAAGGACATACCATGCTGTATGTAAACATGAAAATAGCACAGAGGCAAAAGATTTTCGAAACTATTATATCATAACTCAACGTTGAAATTTTTGTAAGCTTTAAAATTTTCCCTTTCGCCACAAATTTTCCGCCCCCATTTTCCACCACCCAGTTTTTACCCCTCATTTTCCGCCCCCACAGCTCAATTGCTTGTGATTTGCTTGCAAAGTCCATACCGGCCGGCTTTGGTGGGGCTATGGATAATTGCTGCAACTATGTAGGTATGAGTTTAAGGGTATTACGTATGTTGCAACACGATGGTTCTCCATCGGCTCTCTACTCGAAAGCCACGTAACGAGTTTTTTAGGTACTGTATGGAAATTCAAAAAAAATTTTACGGCGAATCTTTTTTTTTTCATATAATAATAATTAAAAAAAACAGTCGTTGTGGTATTGCTGTTAAAACCCCTAGTCTTTGTCTTCTTGCAACGATTTTCACTGTAAAAATCTGTTACATCATCACCACTCAAATTATTTATTAATAAACAAAATTCCTTTGTCGTTTCCAATAGGCAATTTCTATTAAAATTAACTGCTCCACATTCAAACTTCGTCAGTGAGCGACATATTTCTGCAGATATTTCTACCCTTTTTAAAAAGTCTATTTCCACAACCTCGTAACATATTCCTCCATCTAATGCCACGGGTTAAGCTAAAGGGGTCGCACAATATAACTATCCGCTAATATTGACAAGCTATAGGCCAGCCCACTTTATTGCAGTCAACGACTGAGCTGCGATCAACTCAAATAATTGTATATAGCTCATCGGGGTTAATAACGTTTTATTGGATATTTGTCAATAAAATACTGGGTTGATGAACTTATTGGTTTATTAAATACTAGTGGCCGCCCGCGACTCCGTTCGCGTGGAAGTCGGTTTCCCGTGGGAATGAGAAGTTTTCCCGCGGTAAAAAACACCCTTTGTGTTATTCTGATGAATAAGCTACATTACTGTAAAATTTCATCCAAATCCGTCCTGTAGTTTTTACGTGAAAGAGTAACAAACATCCATACATTCATACATACTTCCATCCATACATACTCTCAATTTTTTACGTTTATAATATTAGTAGGATTATGTTGAAATGTTAGAGTGGAAGAAGTAGGTATTTGTATGGAACTATTTTTATGCAGTAATTAGTTACGAGTATGTAAGTGTTGCATTTTGTTATACGTTGTTTTTAGTGCTTTAAGTTGTCGTTACGAATTAAAATACTTTGAACATGTATTTAACATACGCATAAAATACTATTATTGCAAGCGCTAATATTTTAAAATTGTGTATGCAAAGTTGTTGTTGTCGATATAGTTAGTTTTGCAATACATTTTAATTAAACAAAACCTTCCAACCAATCCTTATATAAAAATACTCGCATATTGTATTTCCTTGAAACAGAATTCCAAGCCGTTTGAAACGTGTAAAGTTTTACTTTAAGTAAATTAAAACACAAAAATGTGGCTTTGCGGTCAACTGCTGGACTGCAGATGTGAAAGTTAAAACTGTTTCACTGAATATACACTTTACTTACATAAGAAATAAGCTTGCACTGGCTTTTATTTACACGAAACTGGTGTAGTTTACATTTAATTAGAATTCAGAATACATTTAAAGTAATAACTTTTTTAGCTCGCTTTTATAAAGTAATTTTATTTCTTTATTTTTGTTTACACCTCAAACGCTGTATATATGTTACGGCTAATACCCGAAATGCGGCTACACCTAGTTTTAGCCGGTTAAAAGTGTTTTTTATATGGAAAACTGTAAAAAAAAATTATACCTATGTATATAAAAACTGGATTGAATCATGAGTCGACGGAGTGCCGCTACGCGGGCCTCCTTTTTCTGGGTGGTATCAAAACAGGAACCTAACTAACCTAACCTATTGATGTTCTAACCGGCTAAAACTAGGTGTAGCCGCCCTTCGGGTATTAGCCGTAACATATACATAAATTTTGTAACATTCGTATAAGTCTGTTTTATTATAGACCCGGTATATATAAAAATGTTATTTTACATGATTACCTACTTATTATCTGTATTATTTTCAAATATCTAAAGCCTCACCACATGAAACAAGCACTTATGTTATGCAGAAAATGAATACATTTTTTAGGTGAATATTCTTAAGGTAAGACAAAGTTGATCGCTATTAGGCTGTTATTACGTCGACTAGGAAAGGGCGTGTAGACCCACATAGTTTCCACCAGCAGCCATTTTCCTGACAGTTTTCCAAGCTTTTATTATCGGAGCATGTAAAAGGGTCTTTACGCCGCTACAGCAGTTTTGGCAGCCCAAACTTATCATGGTTTAAGATGTTTTGATGATGAAAGTATTGTATGCGATCAGAAAATTTTGCTGTTAAAATAATTGAGTAATAATACAAAAAGGAACATAAACTCTAGTGACGTGAATAGCTGGTTGATACTTGTTACTTTTTTGAAAATTAAACGTACAAACTTTTATAAACATATCACTGCTTATCTAACTATTTAATTAGAACAATATCAGTAACCTTCAAGATATTTAAATATAAAACGTCAACTGAATTTAAAAAACAATAACGCCCAAAACATTTAAGACAAATATTATTTTAGTTTTATTGTTTTAGTAAGTATTATTATTGTCAGCAGTTAAACAATTAATCATTATTGAAATAGCATTTCACTGCAATCAGAGCCTCCGGGACGTTACGCAACGTACGGTCGGTTGCAAAAGTCCATACAGAGTGTAAGGTCTATAACTGCTTGCATACAAATAACACACACATTGACATTAAATGTTATAAGTTATTTTAAAACTTAACGTAAAAGACTTAAGCCTAAACATATTTTAAAAATATTAGTCGAAATGCGGGTAAACTTAAAAAACAAGTTGAACACTTCTTACGGACGTCACAATTTGAGGGTAAAGAAAATAAACAAAATCATACCATGATTGAACTATTATTTACTTTTATTAACCATCTAACCTATACTTACTAACCTTCATTTAGATAGTTAGTATTTCTTTCCATACGACTTAAAAAGCAAAAGAAATGAAACTGATAATGAAAATACAATAGAGTTAAGATTTAAACTAGTTGCTGAGGCGAAATAATAATTATGAGATCATTAGATAGTTTTAACGATCGTATAGATGAATGAAAAATAGAAAAAATAAAACAACAACCACAATATTTTATAGAAATGTGCTGAATCTTATTTGTCTTTCAAATTAAGGTTGAAAATGTTGTCGGTTAGAGTGTACGTAGATCCGAAAAAAACATATTCGTTTTTAAGACAATTATTTAACAACCACAATGGTTTATAAAAATATATTGAGCTTTAAAACTGACGCGCTAAGATTGATATTAAGAAGTAGTAGTAAAATAGTAGTTTATTTACGTTAGTGTGTGTGAATGTGACCACTGGATGCGATAATGTTTGTCAACTCTGTATGCACTTTTGCAGCTTACCGTACCTGCACTCTGTCAGTAATTAAATAAATTCAGCAAAATATTGCACATGGAAAATGAGGTTCGTATGTTTATACAAAATGGAGTCGTATATTTCCTCTATATCGTTTTGCATTATAGTTGTGAAGCTTGAATAATATAACTTTATAATTGTGAGTATTAAAGTTTTGAGAATGGTAGCTCTGAATGCAACACTAATTAGAAATAGTTGTTCATCCCCTAACGATCTGCTGAAGGAAATTTGCTTTTGAAATTATTAGGTACCATTGTGCTAAGTAACTTTACAAGCTTTGTTTCTTTTATATTTTTAAAGTTGTCTGTAGAATCTTTCCCTATTATTATAATGGTGGCCTAGTTCAACAGGCATTTTTTTTTGATCCTGGAAACTGCCTTCTCGGATGCCGCGAACCTGCTGACGGCTGGCCTCCGAGGCAGCCCCCTCAAGTTTGGAGGCACGCTGGGACAAACCGCGGCGCACCTAACCCCTTCCCTGCCCTGTGGAACACAAGGATTCCAGAGAGCAGGAAAGAAGAAGGCCGCACAAAGGGTATCCCACGCGCACTCCATAGTTCAACAGCGCCATAGAAAACAATACTATTGCAGTTGAAGTCACGGGTCTGGAAACTGGTCGTAAATAAATAAATTATTCATTTTATTGGCTAAAGTAACTATTTCTATCATCAATGTATAAATCAATTGTACTTCTATCATCAATTGTACTTTTTATATCATCTGTAGGTAATCTTAAATCATTTTATAAAAGAAGATATTGTATTGTAACAAATAAGTGGTTTACAAAAATGTTCAGACTACCACACCTAATTAATTCAATCCTTAATTGCCACAATTCGGAAATCAAACTCTGAACCGCGGTAACAGTCCGGTATACATACATCCGCTGCGCTACATAATTTTCTAAGTTCAGGAAGTTCATATTATTAAGAGGCGGCCCCACGGTGCGCAAAACTACACGCAGTATACAGATCAGTGCTTGTAGTAAAGACAATTGAAGCTTGCAAACACCAAACTTTATGTGCTTTATGCGTCGAAACACGCACCGTGGGACCCCACTGAAACACGTGTTCCTAATTTACACTCTTCCACCCACACACTGAAACGTGTCCACCCACACACAGTCTATAAAACTCTGAATTGATTTCAACTCCGCTAAGTCTAAATTACTTCCAAGTACTTATACATGGGGAACGAATCAACATAAACAATTTAAAAAGTTTTTAAATATAAATTGTCTCGTCTTGATAGACGGAATACTTTTTTCGCTCCGGAAATTTAGAAATTTATTTTTGTATATTTGGCAACTAATATGAAATCATTTTGCAATACTTTTTAAGAATCTAAATGTTGTCGTATAAGTTAATTGTACGAGTGTTCATAATTTAAGCTTAACTCTAAAAAACTAAACTTTTTTAACCGAATTTGCATCTTTCTTATCTTCATTATAGACGACTTCGTCTCAAAAGGTCACATTACGAACATTTGATGCATGAAAGAAACATGATAACCAAGTAATTGAAGTTGACGTAATTTCATGGAAACTAGACTGTAACCAAGAGTCCAAAACCTATTAACGATTGAGATTTTACTTTTAGTATTGCATTTAAAATGCTAATTTATTAATTTTGAAATTAAAGATACTGGAAAAAGGAACGCGGAAATTTCGTTGGGTCACCGTAGCGGCGCGGTAGCTCAGTGGTCAGAGCATTGGACCGGTTATCAAAAGGTCCTGGGTTCGATTCCCAGTCGCGCAGTGCTCGGAGACCCGCGTTCCTTTTTCCAGTATCTATAACTTCAAAACCTAATAATGAAATAATGTGCAAATTTGTAATTTGCATCCTGTTAGTAACCGCAAATGCTCTTGTTATGACAAAACACTGGGCCACACAAATAGTTTATTTTATATATACCTTAACTATTAATTTGTTCTACTATAATCAGACAAAATCTCGGAAAATAACCCCTTATAATTAATGTTCATTCACATGCTTGTCAGAACGAGTAAGTAGACCTTCGAATGCGTTTGACATAAAATAAATGAGTGCACTTTATACAATGACCTCAAGTTTAACGCACAATTAATTAGCTATTTTTGGTTTATGTTTTCGTTGATCAAAATAGCAAAAGCTATTTGATATAATGTTATTAAAAGATGTTATCGATAACATCACATTAAGTATCTATATTTATAAATGTGCCAGGAAAAACAATAGTCAGCGTGGTTTTCAAACTTATGCATAATTTACTTAAAACACAAAAATTTAGAAAAAACTACGCAGGTACTGTTGCAGAATTGTCGAAAAAAAAACTTTTTTATTTGAATTAAAAGAAACAAACACTTCAGAAAAACAGCGAGTTCGTGCAAAAAATATTCACATAATGCTCCCACGATTCTTCAACTTCCATCATCGATATAATCTCCTCTTTATTTCACTAGTAAAAAAGTTGCACCAATCTAATAACGTCTTACAAAAGTTTGAAAATGATATATTGTAAACCTTAGCCACTTATTCTGTTACGCCGCCACGTTTCTTAGCTATAAATCTTATAAGACGTGCACTGAAGTTTATCCTCCAAATTTTTACATCCAGAACCTTCTACAAGTGTGAGCGAGACGTACATATATTTTTGTATAGCTCCGTCCCTTTCTTTCTTAATGATTGAGCTTTGTAAGGTGGATTTCTGGCGATTGTCAATTCTGATGATGTATTATCGCTACGGATCACCTATAATGGGAAAAACGTTTTGTTTCTGCCGTATTGAATGAAATTTATTGTCGTTGCTGTGTGTTATTAAACTATTGTTTTATTTTACTTGACGTGCCTCAGGACGTTCATCTCACATGAGACTTGCAGTAAATTTGTGTATTCCAGTACTCAAAAGCTGAATTTTATTAATAATAATAAATCTCTAAACTATCTTACCCACTGCATAGCGCTAAACTAAGCATGCACTTGTATTAAAGATACACAATTGACTAGGGGAGAAAATTGAATAAGCCCGACTACGTTATCATGGGACCAACCGCTTAACAGTCTGGTAAATATACCGTTACGCTACAGAGGTCGTCAATTATTAGTCATTACGGTATCAAATTAAATATCAAATCCCGAATCAAATTTAATTGTTTGTCAACTAAAAACTAACATCAAAAGTTAAGAAAGAAAAATAAATATTATAGGCGAGTGTTTTGTGGTACGCTTATAACATTTTAACAAGTAAATTATATCGAATTTAATATTAATTTCAACACGTTAACGCGTTTTGATTAATAATTTAGAACAAGCAAAGATAATTTTTCTACCTAATAAAAAAAGCACGTAGACAATAAATAAACTTTCACATTCACTATAACTAAATCCGTGCAGAGCCAAGTTAAACTCGCCAACATTGTTCATAAATCATGCCAAACTCGTCTAACAAGATCCTATCAACTAAAACTGGGCACTAACAAACAACAGAACAAAAACTCTACCTCCGCACACAAATTGTGAGAGACCGCCTCAAACTAGAGATTTCGCTCACAATTCTGCAGCACTAAAAACACAAATCAAATCCAGTGCAAGCCGGTTTGAACCAGAAATAGCGAGTTCGGCGGAGGTATTCTGGAGGTTGGTGACTATCAATTTGTATGAAAAAAAAGCAATTTTTATGTCCAAGCTACGATGGTTACTGACCGTAAATTACCAAACAATGGCCTTGGGAAGATCCTAGTTACACCCATAAAGCAATTTAATAAATACGTACCTACATGTAAAATTTGTGGGGACCCGGATACTCGTATAACCTTCCAGCTAACAGCCCGGCATTCATACCACTGCGTCATAGAGGTCTTTGGTGTCGTCATTTTATTGATATAATATGCAGAGAAACCAATATGCAAACTCTGTATTGTGGGCATCATACAAAGGCAAATATTAAATACTGGTTGGTAGCTAGGATACTAGCTCAAAATATATTACCTCAATTTTAAAAAAGTAGCGTAAAGTATAAAGATAGTCTTAAACTAAATTGACTTTTTTAAAATAAATAAAAAAAACAATATTTTTTAGAACCCAGGTTATAGAATATCGCTGCAGGTAATATCGATTC
The DNA here is from genome assembly GCA_916618145.1 of Emmelina monodactyla. Lineage (NCBI taxonomy): Eukaryota > Metazoa > Arthropoda > Insecta > Lepidoptera > Pterophoridae > Emmelina > Emmelina monodactyla. The sequence goes on along the minus strand of OU745304.1, from coordinate 2,047,985 downwards.
GTATTGGAATTTCATAACTCGTTAGCAATACCGATTCACATCTCGTATGGACTCGTCCTGTATTGAGTGAGATGCAATACATATAAATCACGTTGTATCTATAAATTTCATATACGTTTTTAAATTGATGATTTCGTATAATACTGTACCTATGAAAAATACATAAGGCTAAAACAACACAAAATTGAGCTATCCAATGTTAAATCCTTAATACAGTCTCTCTTTATAACATCACACTTTCCTAAACGCTAGCAGTTTTTGTTGTTAAAAGAAATCTCTATTCTATACTCAGTGGTTGCAAGAGTCAAATTTACTGACAGCTGCTGCTGAAACAAAAGCTGGTTACTAACGTCTGGTTAGCTGTCAAACATAGCAGCCGAGCATTAGTGAACTCTTACGACACTGAAGAACACCCACGGGACAAAAGGAAATGGCTGATTCTTACTAAAAAACTGTCTAACGATTTTTTATCATTGGTTTTATATTAAATGCTAAAATTAACAAAATAATATTAATTCATGAGTACTAAATTTTAAACACTCCTTTTTAACTATCAAAGGTTTTATTCCCATAAACTTTCAACCCTGTATGTAACCTAAATCAATTCAACCGATACGCTTCTAACCACCCAATAACAACCACGCTCGTTACTTCATAGCCCATAACGTGTAGTTCACTACCAATTTATATGAACGCTGAATAAATGTGATAGCTTAGGAGACATCAGCCAGATTGGATTAGGAAGCAGGTCAAACGTGTGAACGCGGCACAAATAGCCATACCGTAAAGTGATGCACACGAGGAGGGAAATAACAATATCACTGAAATAAGAAAGGCGCTCTTTGCCCCTTAACTTAAAAACGGTTGTGTTTATCGAAAAGTGTTAGGTAACCAAAGTTGTAGAAAATTTTGTTTTATATTTTCAATTTACACTATTCATTAGTGTAAACGTATTAATGTTTAGTAATTATAACTTCTTAAAGAGTAGAAAGAGCTTCGGGCGATTGTTATACTAATTATTCAATTAAGTTTTGCTTTCCTGTGCAACATAAAACCATAACCGTGGATATACAAAAACAATTTAGAAAAGATAAAAAATAAAATAAAAACTTTTTTTTTAGAAAACATAAAAGATTTTATCTGTATGACAAACTGCAAGATAATAAAACTATGGCAGTAAAACTATTCGCCAAAAACCTTTCCAACCCCGTCGATTTAAAATACATTGCGCTCGCAATATTTCACAAAACTTGAGCTGAAAAATGAATTCCATCTGCCATACACAGTTGTTGGCTTGAATATGCAAAAGCAATTTGATTTGAAGCAATATACTTGCTAACCTCACCTGCTACGAGTATATCATAAGTTTATCTATTCCCTAGTGAGCCTTCGACAGGTTGTTCATAGATTTTGTGAGACTATTATTAGGGGAAAAATTTTCACATACTGTAAGTATACTAGCTTTTTGACGATGTTAACGGAAATTATGTATTTTTTTGTGGCATGTAAAGCAGTTCAGTAGTTTTTTCGTGAAAGAGTAAAAAACACACGTCCATACATAACCACTTTTTATTTATTTAAGCGTCTCAGTGCTACTCGTTATATGAGAGGCCTGTGCCTAAGTAGAAGGCTATATAAAATTAGCATACTGATGCTACTTTATTAATTACCTTTAAACTGTTGTTTAGTTTTTTTCCAGTGTTACCACTGCTGTCGATATACAGGGTTATTTCTAATTAGCGCATCACCTCTTGTAGGCAGCTTTTCTACATCAATCCCAACAACATTTAACTAACGAATAATTAAAATTAATATTAAAAAAAAAAAGTTTTTCCATACAAATTTATTAGAGGCCTCTGAACGGTACAATACTCTACGCGCACGCAACTGGCGTGGCAGGCGCGCGTGCGACGGGGGGTGGGACGACCGGTTTAGGAACTTCTTACAAAATACAGAGTTATAAATAACAGAGCGCGCAAATTTATTTTTGTTTTTTTGTTTTTGTATTAATTATCAAGTTTTGCAAAAAGTCGTAAAACAAATGTTATTGGGATTGATGTAAGGAAGCCGCCTGCAAGAGGTGATGCGCTAATTAAAAATAACCCTGTATATAGACTATTTTATAAAAAAAACAAAAACGATATTTTGCCAGCCATTACCTACTCAGCTACCATTACAGTACATGGCTATGTAAGTCTAATATAAGGTAACCCAGTAACAATGAAGTATACAATGCTGTTTGCGCTCTGTCGACAGCTGATTAAGTGAAGGAAAACAGACAGTGTATAGTGAACAGCAACAATTACAAATATTGGCTGTAGTCCGCTTCGTTGCTACTTGCTTGATTAGCACCGGTGTCGGTTGCCTTTGTTTAGTTCTAGAATATGGTAGTTATTTTCGATTGATAGGGAAATAACTCAAACTTAAATAGACTGTGTTTAATAGTTGTTCTTTCGTCTGCAGCTTCAATGAAATAAAAAAAAAACATTGGTTATAAAGAACTGTTAATGCGAGTCCACTTTAAAGAAAAAGTAAGTAACGGGTAGACCGAGAGGAAAAAAGTTCTAAGATCTCTGTAGTGAAAAAAGTAATGTAGAGGAGAGTTTTAGCAATAGGTACCATACAGCTAAAATTTGAAAAATAAAAGTAGCTTACGACACTCGTTAATAATGTGAATAACGTAAGTAAAGGATTTTTTAAATCAAAATAAGTTGTATAAATTTTACCCTTATTAAACTTACCTTCTTATAACATAAGCATATAAAGTTATTTAACAATTTGAAATTAATAAGGTTCATTAACTTTTGAATAGCACATGGGAACTTTTTACCGCGGGAAAGTACCCCATCCCTACGGTGAAAGTCATTACGCTGTATGTGAAACCGCAAAGTGGAAAGCTAGTACTAATATAATTATTTCAACTGCTAGACAGTCAGTTTAATCCAGTATGAAGAATAGGCACAGTAATGAACAGGCAATGATGAGGGTGAACATCTTAAGTCACTGGAATCTCTACATCCTAACATTGCAGAAGTCTACAGAATTTGGCAAGTAACTAATACAAGCGAGACAAATATATATATTTGATTGTTCTTGGCAGTAAAAAATATATAAATAAGTAGTTTTCAGAAGTTACCCAACAGGTAGCTGTATTTGGTAATGGCATCTGACTCTTTGGGCATCAAGGCCAAGAAAATCAAGTATTGCATATTCAAGTTAAAATTCACGTCACTCGAAATCATATAATAAAAGCGCAAGCGACGTTTAAAACATTTAAGCCAGGATAACACAATTATCCTTAAAATTTCAGTCAATTTAAAAGCGCCGTTTTAAAACACTATTATAATATATAAATATTCAATATCGATACTTCAATAGCTCGAATACAGCATCATACCAACTTTTCAGAAACGTGTACTAAAATATGAACGAGAAAACTTTGATTAATTTCACCAATAATGCGGTGTACTCTGAAACTTCGCCTACACATAGTTTATAAGTTAAATCAGTTAATAGATGATTCCCGTATGAGTATCTAAGTTAATACAAGTTAGGATCCCAACTTGGTGTGGTAAACCAATGCTTGTTTGCTAAACTTTGAAATTTTGGGAAAGCTCAAAGTAACGCAAGGGTCCGACGGCTTAGTCGTGATCGGTCTTTGTTTAGGACTCCTTTGTTTTTTGTATCTCTTTGTTAGTGGGTTCTTTAACCCGCTGCATATGTTCATGTGTATAAAACATGTAGCAAGAAGCTCTGCAATCAAATTTCATGAGATTGAATAACGCCTAAGGTCAATGAAATAAAACGTTGTTGTGTAAAAAGCGGACTCTCTGTTATTTCGAATAAACTTTGTAATTTTGAGTCGCAACATTAAATAAAAATTTCTGTAACTTAAAGTTGCAAGGCGTTTTTCAAAACGTCTGTCAAGCGTTACTAGTTTAATTAAGATCAATAGACGTCAATGTTTATATCAATGTAACCTTAAATTTTATTACTTTTAAGAGTGTTTACGGGACCCACAAATAACTTTTCTTCCGATATAAAACACTACCTATAAAAAACGTCATCAATAACACCTTTCACATCCGAAAAGCTCTTGACAAATTATAAGGTCGTATTCAGAATCCATCGCCATTAATTCATGGTTACAAAACAACCCAATTTGAATAATACAGCCTTAGATAAGGGAGTCGCAAATAAGTCTCTGAAAACCTGGCATTCTGAATTTCATTCGTTCAAACCGCTGAAATATTACTTTCTCGCAGGCTTTTAAGTAAATGCATTTCGATCGCAGGCAGCTTTGTCAATAGGCACCTGAAACGAATAGAAATTGGAATGTTCTCGAGTCGGTATTCTGGGTTTAGCTTTTGAGGTTTGATTTTGAATGATTTTAAAAGGTTTTTTTTTGTTTTTGATTACATTACTCGTTTTTTGCGTTAAATAGCAACATTTTCGAATTTATTTTGTTGCTTTCGGTTTGTGGCATACCCTGGGAGAGGTTAACGTCCAGCCGTGGGATGCAATTAGTTGATGTATGTATTGAAGTTTTAGAGATTTTAAGGGTATCGGTTTTATCCCTATTTTGGGTTAATCGTTGAGAGCATTGAAAGATAGAAAGAATTCTCAGTCTTTCGTTTCAAAATGAAATTATAATTTTTAATTTTTTATTTTTGAAAACGTTAATATATTTTTTTTAAAAAGGTACCTAACCATACATTTTTACTAATGCCCATAAAAACCTACCAGAATACTCTCTTCTAAAAGTGGAAAAATTTCACGTGCCGACATTGCAAATATCGATCGAATCGTTAGATTTGTTCACACAATTGATTCTTTTATTAGTTTCTCGATTGCCCTCTTTGTACTGTTGGAATTTAAGTTATGACAATCAGCTTATTACATGGGTTTGGAAATGTTAATTGTCAGCGTCAAGGTTTCATATCTTTGAGTGTTACAACCCTTATTCCTAAGTAAATGTAATCAATAAATTACTGTTTTAAATAGCCCAAACACATTTTGATTTAAAAACCAATCTTTCAACACTTTATTTTAATCATAAATATAGATTGCTCTACCCACGACGAGATAAAAAGTTAAAAATACATTTAATAGGTATCGACAACATATTTTTCATATCCAAACATAAGATATTTATTATACGCTTTTGTAACAACATCGTAAGCTTCTCAAAAACTGTTTACGACCATCAAAACATCTTACAAAGAGACGAAATGGCCCGAAAACTAATAAACTCCACGTCGGCTTATAGAAAACATTCAATATCAAATATGTTTCCGCGACAATCCCACAAAATAATAAAACAGACACCCGCTTTTTATTATAGGTTATTTTTCCTTTTTTTCACGAATGATCCTTTTGTTCGACGGGTTTTATTTATCCGCGGGACCAAATGTACCCGGTGGGCGTTTGTGGGTTAAAATAATGATAAATTAGTCGGCCGTTTCATTTTGTAGCATCATGTGGGATGATTAATGGATTCGGTTTTCAGTGGCGGATCCGGCGCACTGATTAGTTGCGTAAAAAGCTAAAAGGAACCCTAATGTTGAATGAATTTGCCAGAAGCCACTTTTTGTGACGTTATTAAGGCGTTACTTGGAGTTAATAGTATATGTTTGTGTGACATCTTTATCATAATGAAATCACTGGCTTTTGAGTGTTGCTTGGTTATGTTCAATAAATTAAAGCAAACTATTCTAAAATGATTTTAGTTTCAAGGTGTGGTACCTAATTAAACGCGTAAAATCAAATAAGTTTATACTATTTAAGTACGATGATAGATTATATGTTGACATTGAAAAAAAGAACAAACATATCAAATCATTTAACATCCCTGCCAAAGATCCATGTCAAAACGCAACTTAGCTCTCTTCGCAAAAAGCCTTATTACCCACCATCTGAAAGTCCCCGAGTCAACCCAGCAGTTCCAAATGAGCTGCTATAACATTTCAAGGCCTAAGTGGGTATTCTGAGTACGTAAATTTACTCGAAGGATACGCCCGCTCCCTCTTGAGATATCGCGTGAAAAATAACGATCGTGATAAATTCATACTAATGTTACGCCTCTCTATTTTAAGGAGAGTATTTTGGAAAAAGAGTGGTTGTATGTAATTTGTTATGCTAATATTTTGAATCAGAAAATTTGTGACTGAATAATACAAAATGTTTCATCTTATTAAGTTGAAGGCGATAATAAATGAAAAAAAAAATATTTTTAGCCCAGAAAAAAAAACTCTATTTTACTATCATTCTAATAATACTTCAAGAAAAGTATTTAAGCCAAGTCGTATGTTATAATGTTTTATTTATCTTTTTTTCATTCATTCAGCAATAATATGGACATAGACTATAATTAAAAAAACCCTAGTTGGAATTTCCTACAAAATAACCGAAATTATTTCTAAAGTTAGCTTTCCTCTGACGTCACTAGTGAATTGTAGCGTAAATGATTGGTCTCAGGTTTAAAAGGATAAGGTCAAGTCTAATACAAATTGGTGACCGCTATGTAAAGGTTAAGATTAAGTGGCGGGCGTCAGGTGACGATGTGACGCAGATCAAATGAACAACCGAATTAATATCTATACTAATATTATAAAGCTGAAGAGTTTGTTTGTTTGAACGCGCTAATCTCAGGAACTACTGGTTCGAATTGAAAAATTCTTTTTATATAAAATCACGCTGCAACTATTAGGAGCGAAGAAATAATGGAAAATGTAAAAAAAACGGGGAAAATTATTCATCCTTGAGGGCTTCCGTTGCGTGCGCTGCGAAAATGGTTCAAGATATCAAAAATATATATATATATGAAAGAATTATTCCTTTTGAAATGATCTAAAAAAATGTCTGCGACAGTATATGTCTATTTTTTAAGATTTACTAACTAGGACCGTTATTATTGTAATCAAATTTGTTTGAAATTAATGCATTAGGTATCTGTTAAGAGTTGTATCTACGTAATAATTTAATCTAAACTTTATCCAAATAAATGTGTTGTTGATTAAGAGTATTTAAGTGTCAACAAAATTGTCTTTGACATCACTTAATTTCAATGAATATCTTAGAAGATATTACAATTAAAAAAAAACACCTATATAAAATTCACCCGCGCCGCATGATGTGCAAAACATTGGCGTTGTATGACAGAAGTTGGCGAAAAGTGTAAATCGTGAAAGATCTCAATTTACCTTATAGTATAGGGAAAGGGTTTTACTCCGAATTTAACGCGTGCGAAGCCGTGGGCAAAAGCTAGTTAATAATAAAGAAATTTAGTCAAGTAAAAGGTAACAAAGTTTGACAAGATAACTAATCAACTTAAAACTATACATGAATGGGAAGAAGCTGCAGCACAGATGCTGTTTTTCAGACATCTCCCTTTAATGATATAATATAAACACTCACCAGACTACTTGAAATTTACAGTAGGTATTTTACATTTCCCAGATGACAATAGACTTTATGACTTTATGAATAATTAATGATAGTAGGTGTTTTTACTTGGTAGTATTTACTGGTACGAGTGTAATTTCTAATTGCATTTGCAATTCCTTGATTTTTACTATAATTTTTACGAAACTAAATTGTGTATAATTTAAATAATAAATAAATAAATGTCCAGACTGACACACCAAATTATGTGTGCAGTTAGCACTTGTGTTATAGGTACCACAAAATGGAGTCGGGGAGAACCTAGTTACACCCAGACACGAGCCAATAACGAAAATACATTTTTACGAAATTGGCCCGACCCAGGAATCGAACTCGGAACCATCTGCTTAGCAGTCCGGTATAAATACCGATGCACCACAGAGGTCAATTTAAGATTGTTATACTATTGTTTTGGTGATAAGCTTGAACTAAACGTATTTAAGAATAAATATGCAATAAAAGACGATAGAACCAAAAAGGAAACTAATACAAAACCATTGTAAAAGACCTATTTATAGATTCTAAAAAAAAAACTTTTATGTACTCTCGTTTTACGTTTAAAGCCTTTTTCTAAAAGACATTTAACTTAAATGACTTAGTCCGAGAATCAGACCCAACACCCCCCACCCAACAGTCTTGTAACTAATGCTACGTATGCTAACGTAATAAGAGTCGTTTTAATCAAAATTCAATTCAAGCATTTGTTTCACACTCGCTCAGAATAGCCCCTTCAACATTATTCCAAAGCAAAGCTACAACTTAAACATCGCTAGGCCAACTTTTTTAAATGCCAAGTCGTTTCCGAGTTCCATTAATTTTCATGTGTCACTGAAGCCATTCTCGTGACTCCCTGTCTGAGGTAAACTCGGGCCGGATTGAAAATCTGTGACAGTTGACACTTGACAGCTGTGTCACCTGTAGCCTAATCACGAATAACTATCGAGCAGTAAGCGTAAAGTCATCATTAAAAATTATGAAAATGAGAAAGTGCCTGTAGTTGACGTAAAAGTAACGAAATCTGGCGATCACGAGTATTTGTCCAAACTTGATTATATTTTGTTTTCACTTATGAATCTAACAATACGATGCAATCATCGCTTTTGTATCGAGGTAACAGTAGTCGTACGAAGGTGTTTCCTAATTGTATAGAGACCTCGTTTCGTAAAATATGCGATTTGCAAAACGTTCGTGATTGAGGCACTTATCTCGAAATGGTACCACTAAAGGTTACACGTGTTTTCAATTTCAAACCTGAGGCGATTCGCACTCAATTGTTGTAAAAGCATTTTACATTGTTCGATAATATTAGTTAACGGGATCCGATAACGATGTCTTTGGGGAAAAATAAGGAAAATTTATTTTTCTTTTTAAAAAGGCAAAATAGCTTCTTGTTTCTAATATAAAAATGGTACTATAATCCTTCCAACGGTGCTTAAAGTTCAAAATTCACCGCAATTCGATACATTGAATATGGAATTTTAGACTAAACCTATGTTTTCGATTTAGGTCCCGGCCTATTTATTTTATCCGGTCTGATGACACATTGCTCTATCTTTATCGGATAGAATGTAGGCGGCCGCATCCGACGCTTACAAAAACAATCACAAAAAGACCCATGTTATCGAAAATAAGAACACTCTATCGGTATCGGGTTTCAACGATGAGCTTGATCGGAAGTCGTATCAAATAATGTGAAAACGATCGATGCTAGTCGAAAACAACTATGTTTGAATCAGTTATTTTCTTTAGGCTTAGGTAATTTTCGTCTTTATGACTTTGTTTATTTAGACGAAATGCGGTATGAATCAGACATTGGGTTAAATATTCTTTATATAAGATGGAAGTGATTGTATAAGCAAAATGATATAAATATCAAAATGAATCTGTTAAAACTAAACATCGGTTATACTGTGCTCTAGAAATCTTCAGACGGAAACGAAACGTTTCAGTATTACCACATAAAAAAAATAGCTTTCCGATCTGTGGTTTCGTAGCTAAATTTCTATTCCCGTGGGAATTCCTGGAAATCCTTACTTAGTGCTCACTATCTACTAATATTATAAACGTGAAAATTTGTAATTATGTATGGATGTTTGTTACTCTTTCACGTAAAAACTACTGGACGGATTTGGATGAAACTTTACAGTAATATAGGTTATACATCAGAATAACATATAGGGTACTTTTTACCGCGGGAAAACTTCTCATCCCCACGGGAAGCCGACTTCCACGCGAACAGAGTCGCGGGCAGCCACTAGTACACCATAAAAGAAACGCCTGTACCAAACTGTCAGGGCCAAGCTTTAAAAGTTCACGTTCAGTGATGATGAATCAGTCTGACAGGACTTGTAATACTATTAGTAGGATTATAGCTCCTTCATGTATATACATATAGTAAGTATTGTACACTCATATTTTTGGATATGTTAAATTTATTTTCGGAAACCACTACGCTTTTAACCCTTAAATTGATTTTGGTATACACGGAGTACACTGATTTCAAAAAAATCTACAACAATTTTTATTTATAAATTATTAAATATTTTTATATGGTATGACATGAAATTTCACTAATTTTGTTAGAAACTAATTTTATCAGTGGTAGCATTTATATAAAACTGTAAAAATCAAAATTTCTGCGAAGCGGCCCGATGTGTCTGCGAACCGGTGACGTATTATTGATATTTTTAAACGATTTTTTTGGTAAATAATATTTATTTGGAATTATATTGCATGCTAAAGAGATACGTGGGTGCCTACTATAGTTATTTAATGATAAAGTTACATAATAATGACTTTATTGGCGCGCAAGATTTTGTGTACTCCGTAATTACCATTGCCAAATAAGCGGTAAATTACACTTAACAGACTTTGGTATTCACGAAGTACATTGCCAAGCTCTATACATAAGTTTTTATTTATTTTGTGGTGTTATACCCACATAAGGGGTGTTTTTATTTAATTGTAGATCATGTTTTTCGATTTATCTACAGTGCTTAATGTTAAGACGCTCCCACAAGATTTTAGCTTTGGTTCCGGCAGACAGGGATAGTCGACTACCCTCAGTTGGGACATGCTGATCTCACTATCCAGGACACCATTCAAAAGCCGAAATTATTTTGTTTTCTTCAATTTTATATAAAATTAGCCCTGCGGTTTCATTAAAATGACTTTTCCTGTGGGAATGTGGCTTATTTCTGCGGGAAAAATTACCTATTTTCTTTTTAGGGTGTCGACCTACCGTTATTCCTAATTCATCAAAATCGGTACAGCCGTTTTTACTTAAAAGCGAAACCCACATACAGACAGAAAGACATACACATTCTCACATTTATAAGTAATATTATTAAGGATAATTGTATTATTTTTAACAAATAATGATAAAAATAAATAAATGAATTTTGTCCTATTCATGGCAACGTCCTCCTCCTAGTACATAGATAGTTTACTCAGTAACTGGCAACGTCATTCGTGAAGTACATTCATTTTCGCGAAAACTGAAAATGTAGGATTTTTTTTTGAATTTTTTTTATGCATTTTAGGTTATAACAAATCGAGAAAGTACAAAAAGAAAGTTAAATTTGGACTTAACTCATCTTGCCAATTTAAGGGTTAAAAGTAAATCGAAATACATTAAATCCATGGTTTAGTTCGGAGAAAAACTAACAAGAGAGATATTTACTCACCTTTTTAAAACCAATCACGAGTTTCATCCCCCGTTATCCGCTGGTATCATAAATTTTCCACCGACACTTTCTTGTATCCTGCTTGTACAGTCAGCTACTAATTTAATATAGTATCGCTATTTATCATGATATGGAACTATTTTAATTCACTAGTTTAGATGACTGATAAGCGTTAAGTGTCATTTTTATGGTCTGTTTCAAACAAAATAGTTCTGTATTTAACAGGTTATTTTCTTACTTTTTACGGAACTTTATCAATGATAATCATCATCAATAGTAAGGATGCGAAGTGGTTTTGTTCAGAATGATAGTCCAAACCCGCTCTCAAACTTTTCGCTTACCATAAAAACTCCTCATCGTCAAATTCAAAGTTGCGATCCACAGAACAGATTCCCTGGCTGAGCATCCTCTCTAGCTGTGCATTTTCCAACTTGATCGCTTTCATGCTGAGCAAACACAATGCGGACGTTCAAACAGTGTGGGGACTGGATGGATGGACTATTTTTAGAGCTTTCAGAGTCTATCTTTTTGTATATTCAAGCGGAATTTTGTATGGAAAGTTGAAATTTGAAATGAGGCGCGATGTAATAAGGGATCCGGGTAAATTGCGGGCGGAGCGGGGATTCGTGCAGAGTGGGGATGGAGTTGCATTTAATAAAGTACAGCTGGGTGCACACTTGTGATGTGATAATAACAGGGTTCTGTGACCATTTAAGGGAATAACACCGAAACGTTCTGCAGATTGAGTCAATGTGTGCTGACTTATGTTGGATGTGACAGCATATACAGTTTCTTTTTTTTATCGCTTTGTAAGTAACCCGAGGTTCGATATTTTCTGAAATTGATTTTAATTCATTCAACAATAGGTATTATGACCTACACCAGCGGTGGGCAACCCACGGCCCGCGGGCCGCATGCGGCCCGCCGACGTCTTATTTGCGGCCCGCGAATGTATTAAAAAAATATACATATAAAATAAAATTTGACATAAATAAAAATAAATAAATAAATAGCCATGTCCCATAGTTGAGCACAGGCCTCCTTCTCGGATAGCGAGAGGGTTTGAGCCGTAATCCACCACGCTTTCACATGTTTATTAAATTTAAAACCATTGAATTTTTTGTTGATATATTATTATCACAAGTGTCGATTTTTTCACAATGCGGCCCTTGTCTGCTAAAAGGTTGCGCCCCTGCCTGACCTACACTAATCCTTGCATAATATCATCATGAAATCCAATAAGCCTCAAATCATGGTTATCAAATTCTTCCACTTGAATAGATTTTGTTCTTTATTGTAATGAGAAGAAAAAACTAAATCCTTTGAAACATGTTCTAGGTGGAAATTTTATAATAAAACATCTTTAGCAAGGCACAAGGAATGTTTCTTCAACCGAAAATAGTTTACCCGGAGCCAATCTCGAGTGCCGGAACAATGTTTGTATTGTACATAGTCTAAGAGGTGGGTTTTTGTTTAAAATCTTATATTTATAGCCGAGTTAAAAGGTGAATAATAAAAAAAAGAATTACTAAACGAAAGACTGATTTGTTTATAATTATCAGTAGGTACTGTAGAAATAGAAACCCTTTTTTACATTCGCATGACATGACGTAAGCGATTGTGTCCCGGATTTGGCAGTGGTGTTTTTTATCCAGACTTGACTGCATGGTTTTTTATAAAATCAATATTAATAACGTCTATTATTTTAAGAACCTAATTATACTTGCTTGGTTATAACACCAATTAATTTAAAAATAATGCTGATTTCCGAATAAATATATCTACCCTATTCTTAAAATTTTATGATGATTGATATTAAACTAAATCGCTATAAAATACAAAAATAATTTACAAAATATATCATCAAAGTACAAATTTGAATCAGTAATTTCCTTTCACATTTCTAAACAATATTTTACTAAAACAGTTTTTACATCAGCTTATCTTCTCGGTCACTCAACTTTCAACAAAAGGTAAAGTGTTTTAAATTGAAAACATTTAATCTCACTATGTTTTCACCAGAACGTCGATGTACGAAACTTCAAAGAGAGACTTTCACCTTTCACCGAGCTCTTAGCCTAAGGGATGTAAAGTTGATTTCAGCTTCGAATACAAAGGGCGATGCCATTCTGAAAATGCAACAAAATCTTTTACGTCTACGTTTATTGTTGGACGGAGCATTTCATAAAATCTCTCATATATGCGAGGTTTGATGTTTTGTTGTTAACATTAAACTGAGAAAATTAAACTAACGTTATTGTATACTTAGGATATCGACGGTTCCGAGGCGACTTCGCTTAAGCGACATTTTGAGAACTTTACAGGAATGCCATTTAAAGATTTGATTTTGGAAAAAAAAATCGTAGTTAATTTAATACTGAATCAATTTTGATAAAACTTAAATCATTATGAAATATAAGAAACGCGCTTTAATTATTTCTATTACCGTTCGAATTGGACCATAAACAATGGAGATAGCTGTCGCTTAAGTCAAATTGTATTATTTTTGGAATAAGGATAAATGATTTAAGCACCAACATACTTTATTTTGAGATCAGGTAAAACAGCTGAACTCTTTAAAACAATTTATTTTGTTCAAGGTAAAACGCCTCAAATGATAGACAATATCTATCTTGAACGAGGTAAAAAGGATTATGTTCAGAATTTGTCTGAAACAAAACAAGGAAGAATAATTTAACGAGCATAAGTTGTATTTCTAATGACGGGTAAAACAGCTGAAGGAGCAACTTAGATTTTTTCATATTAACTGAAATCCTCGAAAATGGTTTTTAAATTTTGTGTTGGTCCTTAAGCTATTTAATATTTCAAAATTAAAGTAAAATGTTCACGTTTCAAAATAATTAAAACACGAAGTATTAGCAAAACAACGTTTATTATTATTGTAACACGTTTTTTTACGTAATGTACGTACGGTAACAAAATTTAAAAGAGAGATCAATCATAATTTTTTATCTTAGGTATAATTAGGCACATTTAAATCACAAATAGACGTAAGTAAACTATTATTTTTCATCATTTATAAACGTTATATTTATAACACGTTTATTATAAAAAAAATTGTACAATTAATTATTTTTGGAATAAAACTAATGTTAGGAAATTATTTAATACTAGTGGCCGCCCGCGACTCCGTTCGCGTGGAGGTCGGTTTCCCGTGGGAATGAAAGGTTTTTCCGCGGTAAAAAGTACCCTATGTGTTATTCTGATGTATAAACCTATATTACTGCAAAGTTTTATCCAAATCCGTCCGGTAGTTTTTACGTGAAAGACTTTCACGTTAATTATATTAGGATTAAAAAAAAGTCAAGCCATTTTTCGCCATTTTCTGAAATAGGAATTTAAAAATTTGTCATGTACCTATTGAGCCTATTGATATTTGAGTATTTTGTATGATCAATCACTATCACTAAGATATCCTACAAAAGTTACTCGACATAACATTATTAATTTACAAATCGGCGGATAAACTTCCATTTTAAGAAAGTTTCTTTATAATCACTACAAAGTCGCTTTCTCTGTCTGTGCCTATGTTTTTTTAAGATATATCGGGTGTCCCAAGACTGTGGCACATGAAGGGAAAGTGCCTTAAATACCATAAATATCGTACATAGGATATTTTGCTGAAAGAAGACTTTATTTTATTGCATTTAATTTTTAATTTACAAAAAAAAATACTTAATTTACTTCGGCATGACGATGATGATGATGATGATGTTACTTAAGAAGAATTATTACTTTTTGTCTATTCTTTCGATTGGCATAATAAAAATAGAAGTTAATTTTTTTTATATTTTTATTCCCCGATTCCCAGACGAAGCAAGTATTTTTTTAGAAATTCTTTAAATGCAGAATTACTAAGATTAAAAAATAAAATAAAACCTTCTTTCAGCAAAATATCCTATGTACGATATTTAAGGTACTTTCCCTTCATGTAGCGTAGTCTTGGGACACCCTGTATAAGATTGTATATGGAAAGGGATTTTACTCCGAATTTAACGCGTGCGAAGCTGCGGGCAAAAGCTAGTATGTAATATGTTTAGCTATGTTCAATAAGCTGAGTCCACTGAATTACCTGCATAATAGTGAAGTACTGTATAAAAAATCCGAATTGAAAACACAACTTTGAAACGAAACGAAAGGGGAGACGAATATGATAATACAGCTTCGAACTGCTTGCTATCGGGAGTTACACGTGTTATTGTGAGTCAACTATAAAATATGGACAAATGCTGTCATGGGATATTTTTTATATAATTTCAAGGAGAACATTTCCGTCATACATGATTTCTGTGTAGCTTTAACCATTTAGGTTGCACACGCGACGGAGTCTTAAAAAATGGAGTAACTTCTCCCGTTTTCCTAACATTTCCCTTCACTGCTATGCTCCTATTTATTGTAGCGTGATGAAAAGTATCCTATAACCTGCCTAGGAGTATGAAGAATAATTGTACCAAGTTTCGTCAAAATCCGTCCAGTAGTTTTTTGTTTCTATCACGGTCAAACAGACAGACAGACAGACAGACAAAAATTTTACTGAATGCATTTTTGGCATCAGTATCGATCCCTAATCACCCCCTGATAGTTATTTTGGAAATATATTTCATGTACAGAATTGACCTCTCTACAGATTTATTATAAGTATAGAATAGATTTAAAATCTAAAACAGTCATAAATTATTATCAGTTATCAGTCATGTATTAGCAAAATCAACGTTCTTTTATTTTTGTAACTTGTTTTTTTTACGTAATGTAGGTACGTACTAATGTAACAAAATTAAACAGAGAGATCAATTATTAGTTTTATCTTAGGTATAATAAGGAACATTTAAATTAGGTACTATAAATCACAAATAGTCGTAATATTCTATACACTAAGTATTCTTTTTATCATAAAAAGCAAGACTGAAGCGCCACCTCGCACGCTTCTTCATTTTGAAAACACGGCACTCAAATGCGCCAACGCTCATACGGCATAGACTTAAATGACATGTTACAATTTTATCCTTGATAAAATGTATTGCTTAATGATCATCATATTACTTTTTAGATCAAAGTATGAATGATTCATACACCATCTTTGAGATTAGTATAAGGTTCAAACGACGAAATTTCTTTAAGGAATTTAAGGAAAAACCGCTTAAAATGGCTGAATATTGTATTCACCGTGATGAAAAATATCTCAACCAACTTTACTGTTATTTCAGTTTTGGTAAAAAGCCCTCAACCAACAAGAACCTTTTTTTTGGTTTGAAGAAAAAAGTCTCAAGCGACATTGATTAAAAAATCCGAACAAGGTAAAATGATTCAAGTGACATCAGTTCTGGATCGTGAATAAGGTAAAATAACTGAACTCTATTCATTATGCATTTCAGCACAAGGTAAAAAGCTTTAAGGTTCTTATCAATTTTATTTAAAAAGAAGTAAAATGACTTAAGGAAGAATCGAGTATATTTTATGCATTTTTAAAATAACTTAAGTACATTATTTTTAAAAACATGCAAAATTAATGTCGAATGACGCCTTGAGCCAGAAATTGATGCCCTTTTTCACCATGGACTCAAGCGACAAAAAAGTGCGCCGATTGTCGTCAAAGTCCGCTCAAACGACGATAAAAAATGCGCTGATTCCGAATATGTATATAAGTCAATATCGCCCATGGTGTCGCTTAAGCGAAGTCGCCTCGGAACCGTCGATATGTATAACGATATTTGAGCACAGCGGTGTGTATTATGGACCGTTAATCGGAAAGCACACTAAAGTATAATAATGATGGTTTATGTTATGATGTAACCATGTTTTCCCATAGTTTAATTTTATCATATTTTAAGTACTAGTTTGCCCATAGATGTGAGACAATCAGTTCAGTTCAGGTGTGATAGTGCAAGTAAAACATTAAAAAGATAATTTACATTTCCAACTTAATAACTTTTACTTACCGCTTTTTTACCTTGAACTTGCCACTAAAGCTTTTTTTACCACAAAATAGAAAATACGAAGAACATCAGACAAAGTCTTTCGAGTACCATTAGAAAAGTTCTCAAAAGGAATATGAAATATGGATTCAGTGGGATTTGAAATTTCAGCGTCTTTGCCGAGGCTACATATTGGAATTTAACTTTAAAGCCATCCTTCTTGGTTAAGAGTTAGCAAAACCTTTTCAGGTTAAAGTAAATTCATTTTGGAATTCGTTCTGGATGTCCGATTTAGTGTCAAGTTGGTTTAAATGTGTCCGATTAAAAGCATATTAGGTTTTTGAATGTTTTAAATAAATGTTGCGAAGTAAATAGTGTTTATTGATGAATTTCTCTAATGGAAATAGTAGAGGAAGGAAAAAGTCTTCATTAAAACCCTCTATTTTGTTTGTGGGCTAATATAAATAAATAATATAGACGTTTTTGTTATGTATACTAATTTTATATACTTTTATTCTGATTTCTGTTTCAACAAAGATTGCTTACTTTTTTTAATTCTTTAAATTCTTCAGATCGAAAATGAAAAGTTATATTTTAAAAATAACCAGTCTAAAGCATTAAAAGCTTCGTGGGTAAAGGTCAAAGGGCTGGAACAAAGCCCGTATTTTATAGCGAATATGGTAGAAAGCTCCTATAATCTCGTCTTCGCACCGGAAAATGTCTTGTTCTGTAAAAAAGTGATGGTTTAGTATTCCTGGGCCTCTTAACCCCTGCAAATATCATAATCGTTTTGCTTTCGCTTTCACGCCTAAACATTTGAACCAATCTTGTTGTAATTTGGTTCAAAGACAGACTTAAATAAAGAACATATTTTAACTTTATTTTCTTTGTTTTTTTTTGTATGTTAGTGTTGATATTGGACACCATAAAAGCATACAAACCATGCAATACATCGTAATGAAATACAAACAATGGATAAATTAACCCGACATTACTGAGTTGGCTGAAACACCCACACTGTAGGGATTGCAAGAATTCACTTCGTATGTCCAGTCGTTGGCGTAATAAATGATTTAATAGACCAAAGTTTTCGCCGAAATTCCTTGAAATGTAAATCATCAGTAAAGTGTTCTTATTTCATGCATCGAAGAACTCAATTCCAATATCTTTTGAATGTTTCATTCGCCTCAAATATGACAATTGTTTCCATTCACGCAAAATGGAATTTTTCGTAAGACAAATCTCGTTTATCAACGGAATTTCATGAAATGAGAAAACAAATTGAATCACATCATGGATTTCATTATTTGTACTCGTGGAGGTGGTTATACCCGGTTCGGGAGAGTGTGGAACGCTTATTTTAGGAGATTTTATCATTTAAAATGAAGTTCATTTTATAGTTTTGAAGTAAAATACTAGAAAAGTAACATCCTACTATATATTATTTATATTATAAACGTGAAAGTTTGTAAGTATGTATGGATGTACGGATGGATGTTTGTTATTCTTTCAGTAAAACTACTGGACGGATTTGAATGAAACTTTGTATTAATATAGGTTATACATCAGAATAACGCTTTTTACAGCGGGAAAACGTCTCATTCCCACGGGAAAACCGATTTCCACGCGAACGGAGTCGCGGGCGGCCACTAGTTTAAAATAAAGTTAATTTTATGGTTCTGAAGTATAATACTAGAAAAGTAACATTTTGAATATTTCCCAAACTTTAGCCACAATACAAGCAAGTTTGTTACAAAGACACATTATTGTCATAACAGTTTTTCCGTCACTTAATTAAGATTACATTTTTGCAAACTTATAGTTTAGTATGGGAGAAAGTATCCAGAGAAATTAGGCCACTAATCAATCCATTTTTATTTTTTTCTGTAACTATGAAATTTTATAATGCAACTAACGCTTTTTATGATTAAACTCCCTTCCATCCCATGCATTCTCAGTTAATCACTAACAAAACAGGCTAACCTTCCAAAATATTGATCCCCCAGCAATTTGTTTTGTTCGCTGCAGATTGCTTCATGTTTTCGATTTCCTTACCCAGGGTTACTCTGGCGGCTATAAATCCTGAACTAGTACAAATAATTTATCAGCATGCCAGCCCTTGGTAGGGCGGGTGGGTAAATCATATTATTCCTTACAAACTATGTAGGTATGGGCAGGGTTTGGTAACAATTAGGAGCGGGATAAGGTATGATCGATGGATTTGAGGTTACCTGTTTATAAGCGGTGGACGGGGAGACCGTTAAGTTGCTTTAATTATTGACAAAGAGGTTATAAATACCTGGCACCTGCAAAAACTAACGCTTTTCTAAAAACAAACTAACTTCTTGAAGTAACACATTTTTTTTCAGGGTTAATAAACAAATAAATCTCCACACTAACACACCAATTTTGTGGCCTTTATATAAGCGCAGTAGGCGCTTTTGTAAAAGGTTACACACAATGAACTAGGGGGGAACATAGTTACACCCAAACACGAGTTAATATCGAAAAACGAGTTTTAACGAAATTGGCCCGACTCGGGGGTCGAACCCGGGACCATCCGCTTTACAGTCCAGTATACCACTGCCCCACAGAGATTGTCTAATCTTATGTAGGTATGTATATTCATATAAATTAAAAGGTAAGTAACAATTAAATGATCATCTCCATGCCCGACTGTTTGTCTATCACTCTTTTGGTGAAGAGAAGGTGTCAAAATGAAATTTCTAAGTTCACTTGTTAAACTGACTGTAAACTACTCCAACACACGGTTAAGGTTGTAACATTCTAGACTGAATTTGATATTATAGCTTCAGTTTAATGGTGTGACTTGCACTTAGCCGGTTTTTATTTATACACTGAAGAAAAGATTACCGAAGTATGTACGGAGCCAATGATCAAGGGTAAGAAGTCCATTAGAATATTCTGCTTACTTGAGTTTTTTTATTATGCAAATCATTATTTCCCTGTGGTTATAGGAACTGGGCAACAGTATCAAAGGAAGCGAGAACTATACCGGGTCCGATGTCAACTAGGGATTACCACTAATTTGTTTTATTTTTGTTTCCAAACAATGCATATAGTTATCAAGTATCTACGGTGAGAGAAGAAATCGTGAGAAAACCTACTTCTTAGGGTGATTATACATTAACACATATCTATCACGTACTTACGTTATGGGAAATTATTGTGAGTAAGCCTTCAAGACGGCTTAATATACATCATCCTACATAAACTAGCGTAGAAGAGGTCTAAATATCTAGACAAGGGGTGGTCCAGTACCCACTGGGACGTAAATATACCTACTAGTAATTTTAAACAACTATGTATGGTAAATATATTTGAACAATAACTACTTAAACACACTGAATTCGTAAGTACTAACATATCTTGAGTGATTAAGTATAATGAGGAATAATAATATAATGTATTCATGTGAACTTAAGCATCCTATCTGAAGTGTACAACGCCTTTATATAAAGACAGTTACACATAAGTGGGACAAATTACTTATAAATTGTCCAAAGGAATAAATTACTTGAAAATTGTATTTTAAATTGAATATTTCTTACAGACTTTATTAACTTATTCGGTCAATTTAATTCTCAAAAAGAAATTTATAAATATCTTTTATTAAAATTTACGGCTTCATTTTTTAGAAAACACTTTAAGTGACAAAAAACCTAGTCGACAAAACGCTGTCTTAAACAAACGATCTTCATTCGTTTCAACAAAACCCCACTTACACTTTGCCAGCGGAATTATGTAATACAACGCGACAAAGAATTAGGCTGATGTATATACAACCTAATGCTGTTCTCATGATTAATCCCCAGACGTCACCTGCTTTCCAGCAAAATGTAGGGTATACCTACTGATATAAATACAGTGTGTCAAGGGCTTTATTTGAAATGGAGATCGACCATTGTTCTAAAATTAAATTTGGCAATAAATAAATTAATGCTGGCTGGAGTGTTATTTTTTTGTTTTTATGAAATCAGAAATTTTGAACGAGGAACGTTTTGAATAAATGTTTGGTTTACGGTATAAAGGGAATTAATTTTATATATCGGATTATTTGCTACGTTTGATCACCTATTATAATGTAAACTTAGATGAAATGTTTATTGCAATAAAGTATTGTAATAACAGAATATGTACCAGTTTTTTTTCAGAGCTTGTAAACCGAGCCGTAATATTCTACGCTTGCTTTGTGCGATTTGAGAATATGAAAGATTTGTCGCAGCCCACATAGTTTCATATTGACCCTTTGCCATAAATGCGTAATAAATAAAATATGTACATAATTAAGAAGGCCATATAATATGGTTCCAGATTCCTGTGGGAATCGAACCCGGAACCTTTGATTTACTGGCCTAGCATTTTATCGAGGTTATTAAAGTAGTAAAAGAGATGTACCTACCTACTGCCTTTAGAAATTTCGTTGGGTTGCCGTAGCGGTGCAGAAGCTCAGTGGTCAGAGCATTAGACCGGTTATCTAAAGGTCCTGGGTTCGATTCCCAGTCGTGCAATGCTCGGAGACCCGCGTTCCTTTTTCCAGTATCTATAAACATCAAAAATAATATTTTAGCATTTTAAATGCAAAACTAAAGTAAAATCTCAATGTCAATTAAAGTAAATGGCCACTATTTTCTGTCTCTAACAAATGTTACAAATAAAAATATTGGTTACAATTACAATTTCAGAGCCGCGTGTCCAGCACTCAACCTACGCCGTTACATTTCTAAAAGGGTCACAAAATATATTTCGTTAGCATTTCTCTCGCAATCCATTACTTCCAATATTTAGTCATTTGGATGAAAAGTGCCCATCGGGTTTCCTTACATTTTTGCGGGCAAAGTGAAAAAGAAATGGTAATAAAAATTTTACGCGAGCGAGAAAGTCGAACGCCATTTTTTTGGTGTTGGCAGCTACGAGTCGATATGTTTAGGCAAATGGAGTTATACAATTACTGTTTATTCATGAAGGCATTTCAGACTTTTCAAATTTATGATTGTACTGTTTTTATTAACTTTTATAAAAGACTAGTGGCCGCCCGCGACTCCGTTCGCGTGGAATTTGGTTTCCCGTGGGAATGAGAAGTTTTCTCGCGGTAAAAAGTACCATATGTGTTATTCTGATGTATAAACTATATTACTGTAAAGTTTCATCAAAATCCGTCCAGTAGTTTTTACGTGAAAGAGTAACAAACATCCATACATCCATACTCACAAACTTTCACGTTTATAATATTAAGTAGGATAGGATCAACTTGAGTCATATAGATGATTTGTTAGCTTTAGCTATTGCCGTTTATCGAGATTGAATGTTAGGTACAGTAAGTCTACAGGCAGCAAACCTATATGTGGTTTAATCTTCTTTCTTAATTTTGATATATTTTTAAGTAAACCAAAAGTAAGGTCTCATTCGTGACATAGCGTCACGGTTGAATGACGGGCTGATACAGTAACTTTGAACACTTATTTGCCATAGTAACTTATTTGAAAACTGTCAATTGACACTCAATATATTATTAAGTGAACCTCTTTGGTCACTCAGAGTTTTTTAAAAAGTTGGATGCCTGTGACGTACCGATCTTCTTTTGTTTTTCATTGGTTGTCAAAGACACACGTCTTGCGGCAACTCTGTGTCACGAGCCATTTCATCATGAGCCATTTTGTTAAACTAAATATTGAGAACAATTACTTCTTTGATTTATTTGTATTTCTGTGAATAATATTTGAATAAGTAAACCGATGTTATTTTCTGACGTTGTTATTTATTTAACTTGCTTCCAATATCTTCTATAAAAATATCATTTTACTTCAAATAAATATTTTAATCTTCAACCTCTAAATTCAACTCGCATTTATTTCCCACACACCGCACCGCTCAGACAACAGAGGTTTTAGCTTCTAGCACATTAAGTATTTTGTCAAATAAAACTAATGACATGAATTGTATAAGCCTAGTTCATCAAAATATAAGAGGCATCACAGAGAAAGTTTTAGAAATTGAATTGTTTTTGAAATGTGAACAGATTGATATTTTATGTATTACAGAACATTTTTTAAGAGATTATCAAACTAAAAGTATGTTTAATTTGGATCAGCATCAACTTGCCAGCTCGTTTTGTAGAAAGTCAGCCATTCATGGAGGCTCATTAATTATTACAAATAAATGCCTGCAATGTAAAGAACGTAAAGACATAGTGAGCCTATCTATCGAGCAAACTATAGAAATAGCCTGTATAGAACTGACACACTGTATAGTTGTTTGTATTTATAGACCACCTAGGGCAAACTACGACAGTTTTGAGTTAGTTTTAGAAGAGGTATTAATAAAATTATGTAATAATAATAAGGATATATTTGTTTGCGGTGATTTTAACATTGATTTATTAGAATACTCTTCATTAAGAAAAAAGTTATTAAATTTATTTAAATGCCATAATCTTACTAACCTGTTCTTTGAACCAACTAGAATAGAAAAGAGTAGCTCAACTTGCATTGATATTATTTATTCTAATGTTACACCCGTAAATTCGTCGATTATAAGTAAATTAAGTTCGCAGACTGATTCTACTCAACTTGTATCGACTGCTATGAGAAATAACGTCAAAATGAACATTTGCGAGTCTGTATCTCCAACTAGCATCAATTATGACGTCATACGGCTCATGCACGCTAGGCCTTGGTTTGACAGTTTTTTTGTATGGAGAAATGAAAAATAGCGATTCTGTAAGCTTAGCTTGCATCGAATTCATAGCAGGAGGAACTGTCAAAAACAAAGTTCAAAGTTTTATTAAAGAAAATTACGATTTATAGTTTATAAACATTTTATTAGTTACATATAAATACTAAATGAAATAAGTCTTGAGCATTTAATTCTGTAGGTCCATCGGTTTGTCCGACCTTTTTTGAGGAAATTTAATATAACTTAGGTTTTAGCTCAGCATTGTGATGTTTTTGCTAAGAATCCACTCTGTTTAAAATAAATTGCAGTAATACCATTAAAAGTGTTCTATTTTCTACGTGTTATTGACATTTCTCGTGACTCGCGAACCCAAATTTTGCCCAACTAGCATCAGACCTCTCATGCAAGTTGTTAAATGCGATTCTGTAATTCTACAACTAGCAGTTGGTGCAATCGGACTCGATCAAAAGTAAATGATTGTCCTGCACA
The DNA here is from genome assembly GCA_916618145.1 of Emmelina monodactyla. NCBI lineage: Eukaryota > Metazoa > Arthropoda > Insecta > Lepidoptera > Pterophoridae > Emmelina > Emmelina monodactyla. Next base: position 2,023,738 of record OU745304.1, on the reverse strand, counting down.
TCATATGAGTATTGACAATATTTAATTTTCCAGGCTTAACATAGACCGCGCATGCGCCGAGCATCTCCGACGTCGTGACAAATTGACTTTACATGACATGTTTACAAATACAGATTCAATGATATTTTAATTAAAATACAAATTATAATCTCATTTATAAACTTTTAGTGAAATTTTACAAGATTTTTTGTGGATGTTTCATTCAAAGCAGTCGGACTAAAAAACCTTACGAAACAAAATAATAAAGGAAGCGAGTGATTGAAGATGTGAAGTGAAAACAAAAATATAAATTCAAACGCGATTTAAAATGATTGTTCCCCAAAATATGCGAGCTACAAGTTTTGTTTTGTTTTAGTCCTGTCCTTCACCTAAACTTAATATCTTTAACTTAATTATATATCTTTAACTAAGATGTCGTTGGTTTATTATGCAACTGTTATGGATGTGATCAGCCAAAGATAACAAATCAAGCATGAAGGGTTCTTTTTCCTCTGAAAATATTCATTTTGTGTATATTATAATAAATTCAACATTCAAATTTCAGCTTAACTGCATTTGGCATAATCACTTATTGTGAAAGAAGTGTAATGCCTACCCTGTTAGGCTATATACTGATAAATGACTGAAAAGTATCATTTATTTTTTACCAGAGTGAATAAAAAAACATACAACTACAATTTGTTTCATTTATAATTAGAAAATAAATGGATTATAACTTATTTCTATGAATTTCCGATTAATAATTTGCTAACCACAAAATTAATACATAGTAGTTTAAAGTCATTGCTCTCTAAATAAAATCTTGCAGTTTAAATATGGACTTAATTTAGTGCCCTAGTGACCACTAAAGACCATAGGCAAGCTTTTAAAGATTTTTTGTAAAAGAAGATACATTAGTGGCTGAAAAGCTGTTAAGACATTTGTTTTTAAAAAATACACTTCTAGTTGTTTACAGCGCATGCTCAGTCAAAGATATAAAGTGGAAAAATTAAATGTTAAGTCATTTCATACCACTTAATATTAGTTCATGACATTTTAAATGAGATTCATTGGACTCGTATCATTTGATATCACTCATGCTAGTTGAGATACAGAATACCAATTTTTTTGGCTCACCGGTGACTTGTCAAACACAACTGCTAGTTGCTTTTTAACAACTAGCATCAATTTTTAAGTTACAGAATACCCCTGCTGATCACTTCGGCCAGTTAATTACATTTAAATACCAAAATGAAATAGAGATTAAGCGAAAATTAATGGTTGTCCCCGTCAATGAAAAACGTTTAGAGACATTCAGATGTAATATTTCGAATAATATGCCAAGTATTTTAAATTCTAAAAATGTTAACCAACAATATGATACATTGTGTAGTTTCATAAATAAAAATCATAAGAAAGTATTTATTCCTAAAAAAATAAATTCGAAACCATGTAAATCGTTCTGTAACTGGGCAACCCCTGGTATTCATATCAGTAGAAGAAAATTGTATGACCTCTATGATGAAAAATTATATAATAAAAATGATAGTTTTTACCAGTACGTTAGAAGTTACTCGAAAATTTTTAAAAAGGTATGCGCGGCGGCCAAGTCTATGTATCTTTGCAACAAAATAAAAAATAGTTCTAACAAATGTAAAATGACTTGGAACATAATTAATACCGAAACTGGGAAAACTAAAAATCGTGATAAACAATTTAAACTCGTCATTGATAATAACGTCATTAGTTCCGATGAAAACGTAGCTACAGCGTTTGAAAAGTATTTTGCGGATATTCCTATTTCGACCACTAAATTATTAAATTCATCGCCTGTGATGGCCGAGTCGTTACTTATTAATAATGTTAGTGAGTGCAGAAAAAGCTTTGGTTTCCAACCTATAGATACCGGGGACATTATCAAAACATTTAAGACATTAGATATCAAAAATACAACTGATTTGTGGGGCATATCAGTTAAAATTGTTAATTCGATTATAGATATAATAGCCCCTTATCTTGCAAAAATATTTAACAATTGTATTGTTAGTGGTGAGTTTCCGGACATGATGAAGCACAGTAACGTCATCCCTTTATTTAAATCGGGTAGTACTACAGATCCCACTAATTTCAGACCAATATCAATTTTACCTACGTGTAGTAAAGTTTTCGAAAAAATTATTCTAAATCAACTTTTAGTACATTTCACTGAGAATAAATTACTTCATAATAAACAATTTGGTTTCACAAGGGGTCGTTCAACTACTGATGCAGGTGTTGAACTTTTTGTAAATATTGTTAGTGCATGGGAAAAGTCACAAGACGCCCTAGGTATTTTTTGTGATCTATCTAAGGCATTTGATTGCGTACACCACGATACCCTTATAAGGAAACTCAACCATTACGGAATCAAAGATACCAATCTTAAACTTTTAATTTCATATTTAAGTGCTCGAACTCAAAAGGTTGACGTTAACGGAATCAGGTCGTCTGGGACAGTTGTGAGCATGGGGGTTCCACAAGGATCAATTTTAGGCCCATTTTTATTTTTGGTTTATATAAATGATCTTCCCTTTATGGTAGGTAATAATCACGATATAGTGTTGTTTGCTGATGATACATCATTAATTTTTAAGATTAATAGACAACAATCTAATTATGACGACGTAAACAATGCGCTCTCTAATGTTTTACAGTGGTTTAGTGTTAATAATTTAGCTTTTAATGATAAGAAAACCAAGTGTATAAAATTTTCAGCACCTAATGTAAAACAAGTCAACTCAAACTTGCAAATGAACGGTAAAAAACTAGACTTAGTAGATTCTACTGTTTTTCTTGGTTTGACTGTAGACTGTAAGTTACAATGGGGAGCCCACATCTCACAACTGGCGAGTAGGCTTAGCTCTGCAGCGTTAGCGGTCAAGAAAATTCGCTCTTTGACTGATGTAAAGACAGCTAGGATAGTATATTTTAGTTACTTTCATAGCTTAATGTCTTACGGCATCCTACTGTGGGGAAACGCTGCTGACATTAATACTATTTTTACGCTGCAAAAAAGGGCTGTTCGTGGAATTTACAAACTGGCAAATAGAGATTCTTTGAGGGAAATATTTAAAGATAGTGATATTTTAACGTTCGCGTCCCAATACATTTTTGAAAATATATTGTATACTTACAAAAATATTGATAAGTTTGTAACGTGTAGTGATAATCATGTCGATAATAATTCGGTAAAAACTAGGCATGGAAATAGATTAGCTTTCCCAAAGTGTAGGTTGGCCAAAAGCAGCAAGTCGTTTATCGGTATGTCGATACTTATTTTTAATAAAATTCCGGAGTCAATTCAATCCCTGCCATTTAATAAATTTAAAGTTACAATTAAGCAAGTATTGTGCAAGAAAGCTTACTATAAAATCAAAGACTATTTAGATGATAAAACAGCATGATTGATATCTAGACAGGCTATTTCTACTGCTATTCAAGATTGTTTTGTACCTATTAACTTCTCTGTAAACAGTTTGACTAGGACATGATACTCAACTTTGAGTATGTACTTTTATTGTTTTTTTTATTTATTTTTAATTTTATTTTATTTTATTTTGTACTGTTTTCTCGTTCCTCCTCTCACTGCTTTAACTTATTGTACGGGTTTCCTTTTAACTTGCTGTTTTTTGAGGTTCTTTAGTGCCTTATTTGGCCCAGGGTAGTCATGCTCGCCTCGAAAGTTACTGGGGCGGTGGCGTTGTGTCAACGGGTCGCCCAACTCCCTCTAATATGGTTGAGTAGGAAGATGGCTGGAGCACACGTCATACTTGTGATCAGGTGCCGCCTTCGGGAAACGGTCTGCTCTGGTTCCGAATTGTGGTGCGGGAAGAAGTCCTTAATTAGTTCGTAGTAGCAGTTTTAATTTTTTTTTTACTTTTATAGTGTTGAGTTGAGGTACGAGAAAATAATTTATATGTTCATTGAATGTACACGTTATAATTTTCAAAAAGAGTGCTGGGAGTTTTTTTCCGCCGGCTTTTTTCTCTCGGTCTACGGTTAGGTAAAGTCGAAGTTTGTAACATTGACGTTCATTAAGTATATGTTACATATCTATGATGAATAAAAGAATTTGATTTTGATTTGATTTTTTGCAACATTATAACTTTTTCCCAAAAAACAGCAAAATGTCGCCCCACCCATCTGAACTTTCCCGCCAAAAACCTTCTGGAACGCCATTCCATTTGCGCGGGAAAGGAAGCGCCACGTCACGTGACAGCAGGAAATGAACGCTGCCCGCTTAATTGAAAACGTCCAAGTAACCGTGGAATCGGTTAATTTTATTTGATTGAAAAATAGGCAGAGACTTTCACGCTTTTGTGGGTATGGAACCTTTTTGTAGGCGCAGTGATTTGGGTTAAGGGTATGTTGCAAGAATTAGCTGTTAGGTGATTGTTTTGAAATTGGCTTTATCTTAACACAGAATTAGCTTAAGTTAATTAGCGGCAAGGAATAGTTTTTAAATAACGAAACAAATATTTACAATGGATTGGAAAATATTTTGGTACAGGAATGTGAAGAAATGTGAATCAGTTAAAAAATATGTAAAGACGGGACAGATACAAAGTTACTTGTATTGAAAGTGTCTGTAAAACAGAATAAAGTCTTTGAAAAAGATATCGCAAGTGGAATTTTTCTAACAATCAAGATTATTGCTAGCTATCTAGAGAGATGGAATCTTTTATAAGTGTATATAACTATATCTCGTCAACAAACAAAGAAACATTATATATTACGTGCTTACTTCTAAAAAACATTCCTAAACGTATTACAAGATAGTACAACACAAAGGGAGGTCCCAACAGACAAAATTCTTAGCATTAATTCTAATTTGGTCCAGGATTTCCCGAGAGTATTCGCATTTTAGTCACATTCGAATTTGGACATAACAGAGCACAAGAAGGATAACTGAATAAGGATTATGTAAGAGCAAGTTAGAGCCCATGAGGCCCTATAACTGTATGGTTAGTTTGAAAGTAACATTTACGAATAAGATTTCTAAATTCGGCATAATTCGGCACAGTAGTAAAAATTTTGTTATTTTTTATAGACTTAAAGCTATGTTAAAAAGAACAAAACTCTATTGATTCGCTGGTACTCTTGACCGGCTAGAATTTGAGAGTACCCAGTCGCACACTTAGAGTACCCATTTACCAGTCCATACCTTAATGTCACACTAATTTTAATCAAAACTAATTTTTTCCAAGGCGTCTAATGAGCTTAATGCTCTAGACTCTAGCGGAACTCCCCAATTGGATATTTTTAATTGTAAACCTACTGAAATTACAAACTTTTTAGCTGGCTTGCAGCTTGTTCTCCAAGCGTGTTCCTTCATAGATATTCATATGTGAAAACATGTAAATGGTTAATAGTTTGTAAGTTTTGTTACCTTAATATTTATATACTAGCTTTCCGCCCTGCGGTTTCACCCGCAGCTAAATAGTTTTTCCCTTGGCAATATCTTACGGAACCCTTTTTTTCCAAAATAAAATATAGCCTATGTTACTCGTGGATAATGTAGCTTTTGAATGATAAAAGATTTTTTTAAATCGGTCCATTAGTTTCGGAGCCTATTCATTTCAAACAAACAAACAAAAAATCATATCTTTCCCCTTTATAATATTAAGTATAGAAAACTATATGTTTTCTAAGAAAAAATATAAAAATAAACATTTTGTTATGTTGATGCTTGCTTTACTAATAAAACATATTTATTTTCTAGCCGTGGGCGTAATGACTATTAATTTATTCATTATCACAACACTTTTGACTGAATTCATCAACCTTGAATAAATTATTTTGCAGACGTAGAATCAATGGGGACTTTCCACCCTTCATTTATGGAGATTCGAACATTCGTAAAACCTTTAAGCCCTGTTAAAATTTGTGAAACGTTGTATATATAATTATAAATAAACCTAAAATTCTATTAAATAAGTAGTAAAAGTTTTCGGAAAGTATAGTCTCATAAAAAAATCTCTAACCTAATCTTCTTAATTTTAATCACCTACTCATGCATTCAAAACCTAAATTAGCCAAAATATTTTCATTAATGGCAGCCTTACGTAAGATTGAAAAAGTCTAAATATATTTAAAATATTTTTATACCTAAAGTTTATTTATCCGGCCTTACCAACATCTTTATCTTCAAATTAAGAAACACCTACGCGCGATCAGTAGGCAATTTATAATTCGGATTTCAAACTTTACTACAACGTAGGCGTAGATTAAAAAGAATAAACAACAATAATTTATACTGCCAGTATTTTACTCACGCTTAAATGTAAAAGCTAAAAACGGATTTTAGAAGGATGTTGGTGCCAGCCACAATACAATGTGAAAATTGGAAAAAAGGTTTTTCTTTTGTTTGAAATTTCAAACGTAGAAGGAATTTATTTAGAGAAAATAACACGAAGGAATTAAAATTCATACAGAACAAGTTCAAAGTTAGAATACATATCATTGAAAGTTATACAGGATTCTGAATGTTTAAGGGAATTTTGCCTTTGTAAATATAAGAATTTCTATTACTCTAGTTTAATATGAATTTAAAGAATCAATAGCGTGAATAATGGACTATCAAACGGTGAGTCCTAGAATTGATTAAAATCCGGGTGTTAAAAAGTAATGTTTGTAATACAAACAAAAACGTGTTTTATCAGAGACAAACACGTGTGGTGTGTTAGTTGATAGAATAAAAAAGAAACATATTTTGACGACGGATGATAAATGATGTTTATTATTTAAATACAACAAGACTAGACGATCTTATCACCGAAAAAAAACCCCTACTAACCTCGATACAATCCGGACTGTAAAAATCTTTCTAAAAAACCTATTCCGGCCTGAAATTCGATCTTAATTAAATCAGTGAAATAAAACTGCCAATTTGAACCCTTTCACAGCGGCAACGGCCACTAAATATAATCTCTTAGGAAAAATCGACTTCATTTATTTTTTCCTTAAATGCCCCTAAAAAAGGTTCGGCGGTAAATACCGCTAATTCTTTTGAAGAATTACAAGCAATTTGGAGGAATTAGTGGAGTTAAGGCCAACTTTTTACGACAAGCGAGGCTTTTATTCGCTGTTGTAGACATTTATAAAATATTTTTATAGTTCTTTGGTGCGGTAAAGAATTCGTATTCCACAAGTAACACACAAGAAACTTGTAAAATGTTTATTTTTACTATTCGAAACAAACAAATGGCGATAAAACTTATCTAAGCAATCTGATAATCTCATAAAAAAACAATAGCTTGCCATATTCTGCACACTTCTACCTTTAAACAAGAACTTAGGATATTTATACACAATCCATGACAATAACATCCAATAAAGCAAATAAGCAAATGACGTCACGCTTTCGCAAAATGGCGGCCGCTAATTCGATAAGATTCTTACCTCGCCCCCCGCCGAAGATGACATAATCGTGGTGATGTATCCTCCATTGGTTACATACTTCGTTAAAAAACGACATCCATATTATAAACCCCGTAACCAATGGTCGTATTATTAAACGATACTCAGATTTCATAATGAATATTTCGAACATTTGTAAAAGGATTTTTTTAACAGACTTTTTAAAATTACCTTAAAAAAACATATAAAACAAATAGCACTGCTTTCATCATATTTAGAAAGCAATGCTACTTATATGTTTTATTTGAAAAAAAAGACTTAATTTGATTTGAAACTCGTTTCAGACAAGAGTTGCTTTTCAAAATACGACCGTACCCGATTTCGGCTCAACGTTTTTCATAAAAAACCGATATAGGACCGAAATAATCCGTCACGTCCCAAACAAAAATAACGTTATTTCCCGATGGGTAAATAAGTTTGTTTATTGAAATAGCAACATTTGGCTGATATTACTTTTGTCTCCGTGCGTTGGTGGAATAAGCCAGCTTCTTTATTACGAGTAGATTAGATTATATTGCGTTATGTATACTAATGTTTGCGTTATTCTGTACGATCTAAATAATGTACCTATTTGTTGTAACAAGTAATATCGATACAAAAATGTAAAAGAAAACATAATAAGCTGTCTTTTTGTTATAACGTTGAGCTTAATACGTAACAAATATTAATTAAATCCTTGAAAGTTCACGTCAAAACGGCATAACAAATTTTAATAAAATTTGAGATGGAGATTGTTCTAAACTCAAAATCGAAGGCTTAGGTATTTTGGTTACCTATACATTTTATCTACTGTGTGGTATGAACTAACTATGTGGTTTATATATTAAGCACAAGCTTGTATTACAGGTAACGTCTAAAGACGAGCCAATTTAAAAATAAAACTACCCACATTTGCATAAATAAATTGCCCCACTCAGGACTCAAGCTTGGAACCACATGCTACAACCCGACATAAGTATTCAAACCATTCCAAAGGAAAATCTTAATAAAATTTAAAGTTATATAACTCACTACATTCTTGCATTATTTATATTAAAGAGGGCTTTCGACTTGGGGAAAGACGTTCTTACAATGCGGAATATTCGAGTACCCTACCACTGAAGCACTTGAAACTTTCGAGTTACGATAGTAAACAAACCGGGTGAAAAGAAAACCATTCTTTGTGTAGTGCGGGGAAGAAAAGTTTCGAAAACTATGAATGAAAGGAATCCATGTAAATAATCGTATTTTAAGGAGTATAAGACTTTAGTCATAAACGTATACGATAGTTTACTTACGGGCCTTTTTATTTTGCGGGTGATCAAAAACAAATGTTTTTTTTTTAACTTATTTAAACCAAATAAACATACGTAAAATCTTAGAAATACAGTCCCATTCTTGAAATATATTGTATTAATAAATAAACTACATATATCGATAAATTTACTACATCACTATAAGATTGACAAAGTTTGTTTTCTTACACAGGTACTTGAGCAATCTAACGTCCTGAGAGGAAAATGATAAAATAATAAAGAGAAAATATAAAGTAAGTCGAGGTTTCTTGAGAAATAATCTTTTGAATTATTTGCAGGAATAGCATGGAATTTAATTCATTTTCTTTATTAAAATTTTTATTATGAGATTAAAGTTGTTTTAATCTATAAATTATAGTATTTAAGTTTTGATAACTTACTTATTTGAACTTTTAAATCGAGTTTGCACACGAATCTCCCGATATTTTTCTTCACACACGATATCAATCCTGTTACATGACTATCAATTTGTAAAATAAATAATATATGTATATCACTACTTTAATATTTTACGCGCTGTAAAGATAATAGCCATAATGCATTAGAAATACATAACAAAATAATAAAATGAAGTGTTAACAGTTATTTCATGTTTCATGGTACGGAGGGATAGCTAAAGTATTATTCCCTCTCTTTTTAAATCACTTTATCTATCGCTTTCGATTCCGTACAATGTTTTTGTGGATATGTTACGGCTAATACCCGAAGTGCGGCTACACCTAGTTTTAGCCGGTTAGAACATCAATTGGTTAGGTTAGTTAGGTTACTTTTTTGATACCACCCAGAAAAAGGAGTCCCGCGTAGCGGAACGGAACGGAACTATTTTAGTCAGAGTTATCTACTTTAGAATTTTATTTGACAAATAGTTAAGATATGCGCTAATAAAAATTTAAGATAATGATTAATGCATGTGTTTCTCCAACAATTATAAATTAAACCTTGATACGTTAACGTTCCTGGTAAAATTGTGGTGACAAACAGACAGGCAGACGGACAACCAAAAACTATAAAGGTTTTACTTTCACGGATACGGAGCCCTAAAAATGGGTTTAATTTACCTTTCATTCATTTTAAACGAAACCTTAGTCAAAACACACGCTCATCTCATATCTTTACCTACCACAAGCTGTTTGCCTTCATATTTAGTGGCTACCCAACTCCACCGACCAAACTAAGATACAGCAGTTACACCGTGAAGTTTGCTACATTACAACGCGCTATTTGTTCGCGAGACGTGACAGAAGTGAACTGAAGTTAGCTGCTATCTTTCGGAAAGTTTAAAATTGCTGTATCTGGCGGGTAGAGGCAACTAAGTTTTGATTACTACTGAAATATGCGAGGATAGTTTTACGTTGTTTCATTTAAGGAGTCTTGTTGATATTTTGAATAAAGTTTGGAGTATTATTGTGTAGCATTCGAGCTGCAGCAACTATACGTAGAACTACATATATTTAAATCAATGTAAATGTGATTTTTGTATTCTATTGTATGACAGAGATTAGTTTGCTTTAAACAATTTTAGTAGAGTAGTAAAAGTCTTCGCTAGATTTTCTATATTGTAAAAAAATCTCATTTTATATTATGCTAGTAAACACCATAATTGTGTGAAACCAATTCCGTTTTTAATTACTTATATTAATAAATTATCAAAAAATCCTGTCAATATACACAAATTTGCTCGGTTTAATTTTTATTCGAATCATCAAAGTTTTCAGGCCTTTGGGATAATTTAACTTTTAAACCTACATACCAATGCAAAATGTACATTTAATTTAAATCCACTAGATTAAGTCTCGGTAAGGGTGGCAATCTTATTTGGCATCAACATTAAACGTGCCGTTTTGATGTTTTCATTATGATAAATATGAAATTATATTTTTAGGCTAAGCTCATGAGATGCACAAAATTATATTTTTGTACATTTTGGGCCAAAAAATTCGTGTTATTAGATTTTGTGAGTGTGTTTTTTATGTTAACAAGCTGACATATTTTTTAATTAAACTTTTGCGCGCAACTAAAAATTAAACTCTACCTTTTTAAATCCGAATGAGCTATTATGGATAGTCTCTACTAATTTTTCGTAGAATTTTCGTAGAATCTGATAATTATAGGAATAAGGTTTATTAGTCTGCACTTTGTTACCTATATTAAAGGTCAGACTCAGATCAAAATAAAATCATTATTTTTTACAGTTTATTTAATATTATAAATGCGGAAGTTTGGAATGTGTATAAAATTATCTGTGTTTGTCACATAAAAACAATTGAACGGCAACACAGCGGCAATGATAAATCCTTTTTACCGTGGGAAAGTACCTTATTCAAATAAAAGCTATTAGCTACGATTAAAACAAATTAGTACAAAATTTCATTTTAAATTATCGCATTTAAATAATTGTGTCCTTGATACAAATTAAACCAAGCTGCCAAGTCCTAATATTACTTTTAAAACTTGCTTACAACGAAGAAGCCCTCCACACCCGTTCGACTCGCGCTTTCCCATTTTTATTCATACCAGCTTTCATCGCGTATACAGCCTACTTCATTAGCCCCACGCTGGCAGCCTACATTGTTGCTCATTGTGTAAAGTAAACAAATGAATACACTAACATTATTGTGCTTTTTCATTCGGAGTGATGAGTTCCTATTTCGAATCGGTTATTTTTAGAATTATACAAAGGTTACAGTAAGAAGTTGTTGTGGATTCTGCCTTCAGAGGTTTTTGGTTTGAGACCTTTCGGGTGTATTACTTTTATGTCCTTTTTAGGAAGTTTAACCTCACACGGAAACGCTTATGAATAGATAATTAGATATGAAAAAAATTGGCGAAGAATATTTTGTAGGTTTTATGAAAAATATATACAGTATCTTAACTTAAAGGTTGATGGAGTAATTTCAGGTACTAACTACTCAACTAATTTTCAAATATCTCATACCTAATTATAAAAGATGCTCAACTGTAAAAGATGACCAACGGCTGCGCCACTTGTAGCATGGAAATGCGCTCGCGTCATGACTCCACACACTTTACATGTTCGGTCTCGGTGCCCGCAATCACTCTGCATATTCTGCCCTTCTAACTGGAACATAGTCTATTGTTTGAAATGATTTCCTGGAGAAATAAGCAAGCTGTTAGTACAAATGCAGTTGGTCCAATTATGTGGCCCTAAAATAAGTTGCAGTAAGCACTTGAGTTATAGGTACCACATATTGGACTAGGGGAGAACCTAGTTACCCAGACACGAGCCAATATCAAAAAACCATTTTACAAAATTGTCCCGGCCCGAGGATGGAACCCGGAACCATCCGCTTAACAGTCCGGTATATATACCGCTGCACCACCGAGGTTGTCAATCCACGAGCAAAGTTTCTCTTCTTTATTGTGACGTATTCTTAATCTAAGACGACCTTATTTAGACATACATAAATAATGTTGCTTCGCATGTCTCGTGAATCCATGTGTTATGCAAATGAGCGAAACCCACGTTCGCTTGAAACATTAGCGTATTGCCTATCACGTTCATTTGTTTAAAATATCTACCCCACGTATGATTAACTAGGGGCCGCGCGCGACTCCGTTCGCGTAGAAGTCGGTTTCCCGTGGGAATGCGAAGTTTTCCCGCGGTAAAAAGTTCCCGTAATTCTTTCATACATATATTTTTGGTATCTAGAACCGTTTTTGGCAGCGCACGCAACGGAAGCTCTCAAGGATGAATAATTTTCCCCGTTTTTTTCACATTTTCCATTATTTCTTCGCTCTTTATAGTTGCAACGTGATGTTATCCTAAAGCCTGCCTCGATAAATGGTCTATTCAACACAAAAAGAATTTTCAAAATCAAATCAGTAGTTCCTGAGATTAGAGCGTTCAAACAAACAAACAAACAAACAAACAAACAAACAAACAAACAAACAAACAAACTCTTCAGCTTTATAATATTAGTATAGATTACAGGGGCGCGTCAAGCGACACAGATTTTAATATAAACGTGTTAATGTCTATTATAGCTTGGTTTCTATAGTTTTAAACGAACGATTTAGTTATTGTATTCAGTTAAAATTACCAGCCCCGGATCTTCAATTTTTTTTAGGCGGGGCAAAATCTGAAAATGCCTCCCCCAACCACTTTTATTTATTTTTACCTTTATCATCTTTATAATTTCAGTTATCAGATGTCCACTAACAAATAGGCCTTCCGGAAATAATGCATCATTTGCTGTTCTTTCCGTGCTTTGCCTGTTTATTTACAGATGTATAGATATGAACGCGTAAGATATACAGGGTGTTTGCTGAGTGAGTAACCAAATGAAAATGGTGGATAGGCGAGGCTATTAGCTATTTACTTCTTCTTATTAAATTGCATTTTGATTCAAATTTAAGAATTTACAATACTTTTAAGATTTTCCTATAAAAAACCCCGGTTTTTTTCATGAAAAGTCATTTTTTTTTATTTACTTACTATCGGACCAAACGAAAATAATTTTAATTGGAAGCCTAATACTGTCTTATTTCGATGCAATCATAAATTTATACCAATCATCTCACAAAAAGTTACAGTGGATTCACAAACTTCGTTGAACCAGTGGGAATAAAAATGTAATGTCAGCTTTGCTATGAAAAAAAAATACGAGTTGAAAATTTCATTTGCTTTTAAAAACTTCTTCAGTTAATACCTACACTTTATATCGATATGCTACATGTAACATTAATAATTAGAAATCTCGACAAAAATAGTAAGTTAGTCCTCAAAGACGACTGATAAGGAAGGTAAGAATCCGTTCAACTACCTATGTAGATAAAAACTTCTGTCTCTTCTTTCCTGCCTCGAATTAAAGATTCCTACTATCTCATACGTTTGACTCCGGTCCGCGTAGATTTTCGGTGAACTACACTCTTCTACAGCTGGAGTAAGATGTCGCTTGAAAATAAGTCATGACCAACGGTAGCGTGATTTTACGCATGCTAGCAAATCTCATTTCGTCAGCTGCAAGTCATGTAGAACCAGTTCACGGAGACTGGATCTAGGAGTTCCTTTTACTCCGTCCCTCACCACCCCAACCATCTGGTGGTGGAAGCCGCAGAATATTCTGCTATTTGCGACCTTCGCAAGAGGTGACCAAAAAATGAACTCGAACGTTAAAAGATTATTGTCGGGAACAATCTGCTTTCTCCAGTCCGCGCTCGCTACCGACCCCGTGGTCACGATTGTGGTAACAGCCTTAAGTTTTCCCTATAAATACACCTCTCAAACCGACAGGTGCGGCATTCAACAAAATTGGTTTCATCGCCTATCAGATCCGACTTCCGTCGAGTTTCTTGCTGCTTCTTAGAGAGAGGCTCCTAAAGGAAACAGTGTATTGGAAATGATCACGACGCACTGAGGACCGTATCCAACTAGGTGGCCGTAGTAGTTCAGTGGAGCTGTAAAGTTTTCATTTGGGCCAACAGCAATCGTTAGTCAGAAAATAAAATCATTTTTTATACATAAGAATACCAAATAAGAGAAATGTTGTCTGGTCACAAAATAGATATAGCAATAAGCATAGATTTGTTAGAATGAGACAAAACTCTTTACCTACATAGGTAGTTGAAGGAGTTCGTACCTTCCTTAACAGGCGACTTTGAGGACTAACTTACTATTTTTGTTGAGATTTCTAACTATTCAAGTTACATTTAGCATATCGATATAAAGTATATTAGCTGTAGCAGTTTTTAAAAGCTAATAAAGTTTTCAAACTCGTATTTTTTTTTTCATAGCAAAGTTGAGATAAAAAAAAACCCACTGGTTCAACGAAGTTTATGAACCCACTGTAACTTTTTGTGAGATGATTGGTATAAATTTATGATTGCATCTGAACAAGACAGTATTGGACTTTAAATTAAAATTATTTTTGTTTGGTCCGAAGGTAAATACCTATAACAATATTTGACTTTTCATGAAAAAATCGGGGATTATCTTAGGAAAATCTTGAAATATTATAATATCTTAAACGTGAACCAAAATGCAATATATGCCTCACCTACCCACCATTTGGCTACTCACCCACCAAACACCCTGTATATTTTATACACTGCGCAGGATAAGATTTAAAATAAAAAGTTATATAGTAAAAATAAAAATCAAATAGGTATATTCAATTGCAATTATTAAGAATTAAAATTAAAATTTACTTTTCGAGCTTTTTGTTTGGCAAATTAATATATGACTGTCATAATTTCCGTTCCTGCGCGCGAACTGAAGCGCATTTTGAAATACACCTAGAGAGGCGCAACACGAATAATATGTCAAGTTGATATGGCCACAGTAAAATAAGATTGAAAGTTCTGTAATTGAACTTTTATTTATTCTATGGTCAAAGTTAACTAGGTTTGTTTTTGTAAATAATGAATTTGGCCGCCCCGTTATCTTGCCGCCCGGGGCATGGGCCCCGGCTTGCCCCCCCCTAGATCCGGGCCTGAAAATTACGCTAAGAAACTGTAGCAGTTGTAATTGCAGTCTAGCAGAAATGTGGCAAAACATTTATTTTTTAAAGAATTAAAATGCAGATGATTTATATTAATATTTGAAGTAATTGATCTAAATTAAGATTTTGTTAACGGATAGCAGCTGTGACAAACGATTCATCGATCATAGTAACCGGGAAATAGATAATTTAGCGCTTTGTCATTTGTTGACGTAGCTTATACAGCTGTTTTTCTAGGTAATTAATTGATATCCCATAACTATTTAACAGTGTTTTAGAATTGCTGAAAACCAACATTTTAAGGATTAATTTTTATTCAGTAAAAAAAAAACGGGTCGGTGACATTTCGGACCAAAAAAACTCGGACACCTTCGCCAATGTATGGAAAAAAATAATATTAAAATTGAAAATCCATACATTGGCGAAGGTGTCCGAGTTTTTTTGGTCCGAAATGTCACTGACCCAAAAAAACCGGCCAAGTGCGAGTCGGACTCACGCTCGAAGCTTCGAGTTTTGGTATATAAACAACATAGCTAACCTTTTTCCTTGGAAGCCATTTGCTACAAAAGTACCCTTAGATGCCTCATGAGTACAAATTAGTTTCTCTATGGGTTCTTAGGGGTAAAAACTCTATAACGTAACCCTAAAATAAGTTAACTTTGAGTCAGACACACGCTACTTGAATTTAAATTGTCTTTTTTATTTGTGAGTGCTAGAATTTATTATTTGAACGACACAAAAAAAGCAGGAGGTATTTAAGTCGACGCGCCGAAAATCGGAATATGATAATAAAATAAAATTCTTTTTTTATTTGATTTTCCCATGTAAATATGGAAAAAAAACCTACTAAAGTTGAGACTATAGGGTAATCAAAATAACTCAAGTGTACTTACTGAACCTAGTTTAAGGCCTTTGTAATAATATGATAAAGCAATTTCCGCTCTTTTACCCACTGAATACAAACCTCTTCCGTGCATACCTACATACTCGTAGCATAACGAAACTACACGTTCCCAGCATAAGATACATGTTTGCATTTAGCAACTTTATAGAAACAAAGGAAATGCAGGTCTGAAGTTTCTTTGGTAGCCTACACCTGCGGCCTTCTTCTTCTGTGAAGCAGAAAGTACCTACATTAAGATTTGCGTTTGCAAATATAAAACTACTTTTACAGGTGCATGAACATTTTAGGCATAGTGGGATCACCTAGTAAATGCATTTTTATATAAAATATAATATGACTGTTCCTTCACATTAACGCCCTCTGTAGTGCAGCGGTATATATTCCGGACTGCTAAGCGGATGGTCCCTGGTTCAATCCCCAGGTCGGGCCAATTTTGTTAAATGTATTTTCGCTATTGACCCGTGTCTGGATGTAACTAGGTTCTCCACTAGTCCATTATGTGGTACCTAGAACACAAGTGCTTGCAACTTACTTTAATTCCACATAATTGGTGTGTTAGTCTGGAGATTTATTATTATGACATTAAAACGTTACAATGCAAATCTTTCTGCAAGTCTAACTCGGTCTAGTTTTCTATTTCGCAGTCAATATGTCCATACTTACCGAGTGAACTTGCCCGTGAAATTGCTCCTTGTGCGGACGGGGGCAGTAAATCTACGGCCAAATTGACTGCTTTTGCCTCTAATTCGCTCGTTTCGTTCCGGTTATTGCAGAAAATGACGTCATAAATGGTAATTACGCTGAAAATTTGACCAATAGTAACATAAAAAATTTCTAAACCTGGTTTAATTTTAATAATACCAATGTTTATTTTTCTCAAAAATTGAATAAACGTAGTGTTTAGTTCAAATAGATACTTGATCGCTATCTTGTACCTGTTTTTTAATTCAATAACGCAGTTTCATGATTATGAATATATTTTTTTGTTTAAAAAAATTACGGTTCAGTCTTATTGCATAGGGCCTGGCCTGATAATAAGATAGCAAATGTAAAGATCTTTACGGGTCGAAGGGTCCAGCCCTTTAAAGTAATTGGTTCCTGAATATAAGATGCTGTACCTATTTAAAAAGGTTTTATTTACAACTTAGACTGTCCATTCATTCACATTCACGTGATTTTGTTGCTTAAGTTATATATCTTAAAAATCTAGTCTATCCTAGTTCAACCAGTCTGAGTTTTGAGAATCACCTTTGCGGCTTTGACTAATTTATTTATGCAAATTGGATTTATTAAAGTAAGGAATTTCTGCTAACTTGTTGTAACAAGCAAAAGCTATTTGACCATCTGTTATTATGTTACTAGCTTATGCCCGCGGCTTTGCACGCGTTAAGTTCGGAGTAAAACTCCTTTCCCTATTCTATATTATTATACATACTAGTGGCCGCCCGCGACTCCATTCGCGTGGAAGTCGGTTTCCCGTGGGAATGAAAGGTTTTTCCACGGTAAAAAGTACCTTATGTGTTATTCTGATGTATAAACCTATAGGTATTACTGCAAAGTTTCATCCAAACCCATTCAGTAGTTTTTACGTGAAAGAGTAACAAACTAGCATACATAATCACAAACTTTCACGTTAATTATATTAGTAGGATTAAAAAAAAATGCCTTGCCATTTTTCGCCGGTTACTGAACTAGGAATTTAAAAATTTGTCTTGTAGGTACTTATTGAGCCTATTGATATTTGAGTATTTTGTATGATCAATCACTATCACTAAGATATCCTATATAAGTTACTCGACATAACATTATTAATTCACTAATCGGCGGATAAACTTCCATTTTAAGAAAGTTCCTGATTTTACTGATTGCATTTCTGGCATCAGTATCGATCCCTAATCACCCCCTGATAGTAATTTTGGAGATATATTTCATGTACAGAATTGATATCTCTATAGATTTATTATAAGTATAGATAAACCTTCCTCTTCAATCACTCTATCTATTAAAAAACCGCATAAAAATCCGTTGCCTAGTTTTAAAGATATAAGCACGCATAGGGGCAGACAAAGCGACTTAGTTTAATACTATGCATTGATGCGCAAATAAATAACAAACACTGATATAACCTTAAAATGTTCGCACAATATCAACATTCGTAAGAAGCACTCATAAGTGCTCCAAGCCTTGTTTTTCTGCCGTGATGAAGTATATCCCAGATTACCGTAATACCCGCTAATGATATAATGGACCAAAAAACATCCCGCACACGAGTATAATAAAGAACTCTGAGAACAAAGGGCCAAGTCCCTTTGACATTAACAGACGGATCAAGATATAAGACTGATTCTTTAGTTCACCAATTTTTCTTTTATACAATTCCGTCTTTGATCGCAGCTTTTGTCCCCCTGAGAGGATGTAATGAAATCAATTATTCCTTATCGAGTTTTTGGATGTAAATCCGATATTTTTTTTATCAAGGCGAACGCTTCGTTAGGAATTATCAATTTTGTGGAAAATTACGCTTTGGAAATTCGGGCGTGACTCGATTTTTGCTATTGGTTATACAGTGTTCATTGAAAGTTGTTTTTTCGTCAGATAATTGGGAGACAATCCACAGTGGTGGTACGTGATCAATTTTATAGCAATATTTTTATTGAATTATTTATTTAACTATACTTTTGGACGAATAAATCGGGTCGTTTATATATTAGGTATACAAAAAATGAATTTAATTTTTTGTGATCTTAGTTAGATAAATCTATTGAGAGAGTAAATTCGCGGTTTCTGTATAACGTCACATGCTCTCTTATAATGGCGGCAACGATTTTTACCTCTCCCTGTTACACTTTTGATTCACTAACTTAAAAATATTAAAAAATCGTCCTTAGAAACTCACCGTGTTTTTAATTTTTTAACGAATTGTATTTGAATTTTTTGTATAGGTACTATATTATGACTTAAAACCCGAATAATTTAATACGAGATTCATATGTAAATGAAAACTAGCTCAAAACTACTCATCATATATTTATTAGAATAGTAATTTTAACCAACTTACCATAAGAGGTTTCAAACGTTACATATTAATGTAACCATATAGAATGCTTGTAAACAACATACATATAAGAAAAGTGGTTTTGTTTTAGAGCGGTAAATACTGACACGTTTTAATTATTCACGACTAAATTTAATTATTTAAGGCCTTAAAGTGGGTTGGTAGTTTATAACGCGCAGTGGTTTGTATATCGGACTGTTAAGCTGAAGGTTCCGGGTTCGATCCCCGGGTCGGGCGAAATTCGTAAAAATGGTTTTTCGATATTGGCTCGTGTCTGGGTGTTACTAAGTTCTCCCCTAGTCCATTGTGTGGTACCTATAGTACAAGCTCTGCTAAGTTTAGGGCCACACAGTTAGTGTGTTTGTCTGGATATTGTGTTGTATTTTTGTCGTGGGATTAAAGGGACTCTTTGACATGGTTCCTGTAGATTTTTTTCCAAATTATAAAGTGTTGCTAGTATGCTAAAAAGCATTGAAGTAGTAACATTGTTATAATACGCTGCAAAAAAATATTTCTTACACTTTACAGTTTTTTTTAAATTAAAAACACAAATATTTAGTGCTCTTAAAAGGTGTAGAAAGAGGGAAAAGACTTAAAACACTCCGGCACCTTTTGTCATTGGAAAGCTCTTTGAATAAAAAACTTGAGTAGTTTTTATATTTTCTTTTCGTCTCTAGGAAATATAGCACTTACCATGCTGTCTTTATATTTATAGTAAATCAGTTAGAAATATAATAAATTTACTGTACAAAGAAAGATGTTTGTTATTCAATCCATATTTTTTTCTCAAGGGCTAAAGAAAATATAGCATAAGGGTTAAAAATAGTAAAAAACCATATTTATAGGTACAGGTACGTCAAACATTTTTACTTAACTAACTAAATTAACCAACAATTGTTAAACCTTGCATTTCCTTACCCTAACCAAAAATCTATTACCCAGCGCCATTGTTTGGCTCTCGAAGCTTCTAGGCTGCACCGAATAACATCTCTTAGAGCCTGCCTACACCGCCCGTAATCTCATGATTTATTCATAAGAACCGATCCGAGTAGCCCCTACTAGCGTTACTCGATAACAGCTGACGATCGGGCGACTAAGGTCCAGCTATGTCGACTTTGACATTGAAATTTGTGATGAGGTGTCATAAATAGGAGGGGGGTTTTAATTATTTTATGTGCGAAGGCTGTTTGATCTTGAAACCGTTGGGGAAAAGGAGCTGTTACATTATTATTATATTTTGGAAAGGTAAAAAAAAATGTAAGTTAAATCAAGTCATTTATGAAATGAAGATAACGTCTTTAGATGTCCGTAGATTTTTTGTGGGATGAATAATTCAAATTTTAATGTCAAATGTTTCTGTTCTAAATAAATTGTTACATTTATATTAACTGTACACTTATATTTTTATTGAACTTTGCTTCAACTTCGGTCAAGTTGAGAAAAGTTTTACATGAATGAGTAACATCCAAACAAATTAAACTTCATTTATTATATTAAAGGGAGCACATAATGATTTTTGCAATTAATAAAATTTTCTACTCTACATATATTGTTATTATATTTTGCAATAGTAGTATCACTCGTTGCTTTCCCGGTATCGCAACAATAAGGAACTATGCTCTTAGATTTATGACTTTAGATGCAACAGAGCGTCCCAAAAGGATACATTTAGTATATTACCTAAACACCTTCAAACACACCACAATGTCAGGAAAATTTAACTGTATAATGACAAATAAAAATTTATTCTGCATTTAAACAAAATGAATGCAAAACTATTCTCTCTTGGCAGATAGACAATAATATCTCCCTACCAGATTTCAAATAAATTAGGAAAATAATACATTTTATTACAACAAAACATATTATGTAAATGAATCTTGTACCCTATCCAAAAGGGCTGTTAGAATAGTTAGTGTATCCTATTACACACGCGATCATTGTAAGAATGTTTAAAACTCAAAATTACTGACTGGATTTGGATGAAACTTGATATAAAGATAGAAAATATCTTAGAATGACACGTGGTGTACTTGGAATTATCTCGGGCAAATAGAGGTACATACGAAAAAACGCATTTGACTAAACGTGAAATCGCAAGGTAGAAAGCTTGTACCTACACCATGAAATATAATAGTAGGATCGATTACTGTCTAATGCCTCAACCATTTTACAATGTTGACTTGAAATTATTTATATTACTCAGGCATGTTTTAAATGTGAAAGCTCAGACAATGTTTCATAAAAGGCTTCGGTTGCTTTTCTCAAACAATGCCTCGAAATGAAACCATTATTATTTTCAGTCTTGTACTCACAATGCTTTATAATTTGCATATTTTATACCAAATTAAAATTGTACTTTATGATGTCAATAAAAGTTAATATAAAGATATTACAAAGCTGAGTTGAGTCTGTAAAAGCCAATAAATAAATATCAATTTCATTCAAAACCTATTACAGTTGGTTTTGTGGAAAAAGCGAAATTATTTCCATAAAGATAAATAACAATATCCTGTTTAAATGCATTTAAAGCCTCATTAATTAAAATATGTTTCTGTCCCTCCCACGTGACAGCTTTCATAAGTGACGGAGACAAAACATCTTACAAGTATTAATAAGCTTGCTTTGACTAATGATAGTAAAATTATAATTCATAGACAATTTCTATGAAAAAACAAAAACTGAAGAGTTTACGTTAATAATTATCTTTGGTATATTATTACAGGCTCCTCTGAATTATTAAATAAACTACGGCAGAAGTTTTGTCCAAAATTTACGATTCAGTAAAACTCTTACTATCCTAATTTATTGATTAAATTATAAAACTGTTATTCAAACTTGCTAGAAAAATTTGTCAGAAATGAATTGTATAGAGATTCCAATCTACTACGTTATATTCTACTTTATCGTTTGTCTAAACTACGCGTCTCACTTTGCAATTATCTCTGTGAAGGTATTCTGCAACTCCCCAGTTACTCAAAAACCGTCAAATTTAATTTGGCCATACAAATAACGATTTTTACGTTTTTCGATACTAGTTAATGTCACTCGACAGTTACAAAATACCACCACTGCTGTGCGATTCTGTATCTTTCAAATGACATAAACTGCTATCAAAAACCGTCAAAATTCCATTATTTGTTTGGATAAAGTTAAAATTTTAATGTTTATTTACATAGCAGTCATGACAATTTGAATTACAGAATACTTCCACTGGTCAAACACAGTCACGCACGCAATGTAATCTTCATTGGAAAGCCCGGGGCTATGAAACGTCCGTCGAGTGACGTCACAGGCCTAATCCCTTACGAAATAGTTTTATTTCAATAACGTTATTGTTGGGGACTTATTTTCAAGGCTGTTTACTAAATATGTAATTAGGCACGTGTCATGTAATTTTTCTTTACAAAATATGTGACAGATAACTTTGAGATTACGTTTTAAACATTGTTCTAACGTTGGACTTTGCTAAAAGAACTGTGTTGTATTGAATTCAACTCTGTATTATGTTGAAAAGTCAAGAGAACAGAATTTAACTAACGGAATGGATGGTTTCTTACAAGGTAATGTTTGAACCATTAAAATACAGAGTTTTACTCACTTTCAAAAAAGCTTTTCGTTTTCAAGGTTTTCATTCCTCGTTTTACAGTTTATCTTAATGTTAATTTCACTGTCTCATTGAATATCATGAAATACGTGCAACTTTTTAAAAAATCGCATTGTCACAAAATTAACACCATTTTGCTAAATCTACAGCACAGTGGTAGGTAAGTACATCGGCCTATTGAGTGCCTATATTAAAAATCGTATTTAATAAACGTAAGCAATATTCCTGAAAACTAGTTTTCAATACATTGATGAACACGACATGTTCTTTAGAAAACGTGAAAACATAGGTTTGATAAATTAGTTGGAAGTTCTCAAAGCAGGTTTTATATCTACGCGACATTCCTTTGAGTGTTCAATTTAAAAAGGCATTTATCCAGCAAAAGGCTCTACTTTTTTAATAAAACTTTTATTAATTTCCCGCACATGTCGCTCGAACAAGTTTTAATTGGACGAATGGGTACGGGGGACGTATTCTGCTATTTTTACTTACACCATATATTACTGAAGGAATAAATCTTAAAATCTTTACATTTTATCATGTGAAGTTAGTAGACAGTAGAGTTATTTTGTTTTAAAGGCTTTGAACTTGTTTTCATGCAAAATAATAATAAATAAAGATTTTTTATTATGCTTAGCGTCACTAACAATTTCAGATAAAAACAAATAAAAGTATTATATTAAATAAACAGAATAAGGTCTCAATGCAGTCTTCCATCTATTATATTAAACTCGGTCGGGTAATACTTTATCCTCTACTTATCCAAGCAATACTTGACCTACAACAGGTTCTACGCTCAGTTTGTATAAACTAAGACGAATAACGAACCGTTAGGCAAACATCCGTTGGTTGACCGTGTGGTAAACATTGCTGAATATGAAAAAAATAACTAAAATGGAGATTTGACTGAAAAATTTATATATAAATAGCTTTTTCCCGCGGCTTTGCATGCGTTGAATTCGGAGTAAAACCCCTTTCCCTATACTATCATTCTTCCCATGTAAACCTTAATTTTCAGACACTCTATTAAAAAAAACACATTAAAATCCGTTGCGTAGTTTTAAAGATTTAAGCATACGTAAGGACAGAGAAAGCGACTTTGTTTTATACTATGTAGTGATTTACCATTCGTTTTTGAAATTTATGATAATAAAGCGAACTGACGTTCCTATGAATAATTCATTTGTATTCGTTTTCTTGAAATTGACAGTTGATGACATGAGTATGACACACTCTCGTATAACAACGATATGAATCTGAGGGAAATAAGGATATTTTAGATTTGTTGTAAGCAAAAGTAAAATACAGTTTCATGTATCTAAATATATAGTGAAATCAGCTGCAAAATTACAACATGTTTATTGAACAGAAATAAGAGTTAATATAGTTAAATAAAAAAGAAAATTAATTCTGAGCAAAAAATTTTATACACATAATTATTATGCTGCCTGTCATTGAGACCGTAATATTAAGCAAAAATACTTTCTCGGCGTTTAATAAAATTATTATTATTAAGAAACTTTTAGTTATGTTTTTAAACCCACGAGACGAATAAAAGATGAGGTAAAACTTTGTTGGTAACAAAATGTTATCATATACCTACTAATATTGTCTTTAATTTAAAAAAGTTTTCTTAATATAAAAACTGGTGTGGAAATAAAATCAAAAACTATTTTTTGAAACTTCAAGGGAAAAATGAAAACAGTTATTTATTTCGGAGCTTTTTATAATTTTCTTGAGTTTAACTCGCTGCAGTATAAATGTTTATGTTTATTTCTGTTAATTAGCCTTTGTTGTCCCAGCTCAGATGATTAACGAGTGTTTTCATGGCGATAGTAAAACTTTATTAGTGACATTTATTTTATATTCTTATTTTAAAATTGTCCGTGAGTAGGTACTTGGAGACGTTTAAAGAGTAAATTAGTATACTGTAAATCACAATTTGTTTTTACGAACGGTTTTTTAAGTATAAGGTGGTTAAATTGCAACGGCCGATTTTGAATGTGAACCACACCTAAACGTTAAGTTTTTTTTCTGCATCTTATTTAACACTAGTGGCCACCCGCAACTCCGTTTACGTGGAAGTTGGTTTCCCGTGGGAATGAGAAAATTTTATATAAACTTTATATCGTTGAAGTTAAAAAATTATTTCAGAATATTCTGAATTTGTAAATATTTTTTTTTGATATTATTGTAGTAGGTATTTTTTAGGGTACTGAACCAATAAAGACAAGACAAAAAAACTTTAACAAAGTAAGGGTTAAGTCTAGTTAATTTAAGGTTCAGTCTTCAACTAGCAGATATAACCACTTCATTTTAATTTACAATTTCAAAACTACTTAAAATATTTCGCAAATAGGCGATACTCATACAAAATTCAAAAAACTTCTGCCAGCATAACGAAGGTCGTGCTCGTAAAACCTTTTACCTCCATTAACCAGAATTGAATGGATCTATCATTCTCAAACTATCATTCGAACGACCCTATAAATTACACTTAGACCACCTTTAATATTCTGTCTGAGGATACACTGGTAGAGCAAGTGTTCCAAGAAGAAGTAAAATATATTTGTATAGCTTGAAAGTCTTTTGACTTTCACTCTTTGTTTGTAAGCAAATTATTTTATTTTTATTCCTGTTTAAATAGGTCAGTGGGTCAGATATATCTCTTACATCATGAAATCATGTTTAATCTAAATATAGTTAAAACTTATTGAAGAATGTATGAAAACAAAAAAAAATGCAAAAATTAAAAGGGTAATTAATGTTAAGGTAGTATAGACTAACTACAATACAATCCTACTAATATTATAAACGTGAAAGTTTGTGAGTATGGATGGATGTATGGATGTTTGTTACTCGGTTACGTAAAAACTACTGGACGAATTTGGATGAAATTTTACAGTTATATAGGTTATACATCAGAATAACACATAGGGTACTTTTTCCGCGGTAAAACTTTTCATTCCCTCGGGAAACCGACTTCCATGCGAACGGAGTCGCGGGCGGCCACTAGTTATTTCATAAAAAACCAACATTTTATTTTACCTCTTTCTTAACATAAAACTTTATAAACCGATGCAAATAACAACAAATTACGAAACTGCAGTCGACAGTCCTCCCTCTGACGTGATATGCTTTACAAAATAACATCTTAAACATTTTTAATATTTGTACGCAGCGAGTTTAAGAGGCAATCTAGCCTGCAATTACCAGGACTCGAGGCTAAATGTCACTAGACGGTAAAAATATGTCATACTCCAGTAGAATTTAGATTTACTTTTATTGTAACATTAAATGCCAGCGAGGCGAAAATTTACACAGAATCAGATGTTCGTTTAAAGAAAGTTGGAAGTAAATTGGTAAATGAAGTCATAATTTTGTTTATTTTATATTTTTTTGACTGTATGTAGAGAGTGATAACAATCAGTAAGTAAGTGTGATTTTGGAATGTTTCGTCGGCAACGAGCTTTTCTTTCACTCTTCGACTACACTCGTCCTTCAATTTGTTTTATGTTTTATCAGTGGCGTTGTCTTTGTACATACTTCCTTCTTCTTTTCAATCCTACTAATATTATAAACGTGAAAGTTTGTGAGTATGTATAGATGGTTGTTACTCTTTCACGTAAAAACTACTGGACGGATTTGGATGAAATTTTATAGTACTTTAGGTTATACATCAGAATAACACATAGGGTACTTTTAATCGCAGGAAAACTTCTCATTCCCACGCGGAAACCAACTTCCACGCAAACGGAGTCGCGGGCGGCCTCTAGTATTTAATAAAACCATTGTTCTCTGTCCATACCCGTGCACGCAGAAATCTAAAAACCCACGATATTTTCTAAAAAACCGATATTAAAATTTCTGCCGTTTTGTATATAAGGCCGTAACTCTACTATAAAGGTTTTCAACTGCTGGATATGCCAACTTAACCCAACTTGTCTTGGAGTTTTTTTAGTACAAATTTATCCAATGCCAACGGCTGCTTTATATCTAAAAATACAAAAAAAGATTATTAAAAAAATATTCTCTTTTTACGTTCAAAAATATCTCTATATTTTTATCATTTCCCCCAAAATGAGGTGTTTTTTATACACGGTGTGTTTCAGGTGGTGCTCGTCAAGATTTTAATTTTAATTAAAACCTCTTCAAGGAATCTGCGATCGTGATAAAGTATCGAATACTGTAGTTGAGGAGTTGCCCTTACTTGAACCTTACTAAGTATCTACTTAAGATTTTTAAGAGATGGGAAAAATGCGTAGTATGTGCGTAGGAACCGTAGCATTCGTAGCAAATGTAGTATCCGTAGCAGGTGTAGTATTTATTGCAAAGGTCATTCGAAAGTAGCGTTGTAATTTTTTCCGTTAATGCCAAATGTACGCTGGACTTTAATATTTTTTACTAATTTAACAATAAAAAGATCTATATCTGCTTAAAATAATACAGAAAAAAAATGTTTGAACACCAATCTGCAGAAAAAATACCAGATAATTATTTTATTCAGCTTAATTATTACATAATAGCTCCTAAAACAAATATATTAGAGTTCTTTTCAGCCTTTTACTTACTCACAAGCACTGTATCTAATCGATATACTAAATTCAAAAAATGAATGAAACAAATGAACAATAAGAAGCGACCACAACCATGTTTATTTTTTGACTAGTGGCCGCCCGCGACTCCTTTCGCGTGGAAGTCGGTTTCCCGTGGAAATGTGAAGTTATCCCGCGGTAAAAAGTACCTATGTGTTATTCTGATGTATGAACTATATTACTGTAAAGTTTCATCCAACTTCGATCAGTAGTATTTACGTGAAAGAGTAACAAACATCCATCCATGCATCCATACATACTAACTTTCACGTTTATAATATTAGTAGCATGAACTGAACTAAAGCAAAATAACCCCTGTTTCAGATACTCCAAAGTCCTATTTAGCTTATCATTTGAATAAGTTAAAACAGGTGACATTGCACTAACGGTCAGTGAGCTTTATAGACATACGTAAATATAGACGCGGCTCATTAAATCCTGTCTGATGGACCGCAACTCTACTTTATCGATGGTCGGTTGATAATTAAACACATTTGTGATGATTCGGGACTGGTTGGTGATTGACATTAAAACTTATAATACAGGGTGTAAAAGGACTGCTTCCGAAAACAAACCTGGACATTGCTCGAGGGGTACTATTTACGTTAAAACCAAAAAATATATGTTTTTTTTTAATTATTTTTTAACTATCAAATTTCCGCATTATTTTAAATTTAATAGTATTTAGTTTTATTTGCAATATAAACCATCTCTCCTGAACCATTAACTGATGTGTGAGCGATGACCTCACGTGGAAAATATCGCTTTCAAACCTTAATGACTTTTGTAAATTGAGTTTTCTGGGTATACTGTTTAGTGAATTTAGTTACTATTGAGGCTCAAGAATACGTGGTTTCAGGCTACGGAAGTGGTCATTTTACACCCGTTATAACGGTATTCGTAACATTTAAAATTGTAAGGCATTTTTGTATAGAACTAAAATTACCTGTCTGTGTTCCATTACTATAAAAACTTTGAGATTGTGTTATATTTCGAATATAAAATTGAACCATAATTGTACAAGTCTAAAGGTACGAGTTGCGTGTTGTTTTAAATACTAGGGTCAGAAATAATATTATTTTGATGTTATATCAACATTTAACAATAATTCATAATTTAAAAACAATGTCTAAGGCAAATCAATATGCTTGGCAAATTAATTCTACTAATATTATAGATGTGAAAGTTTGTAAGTATGGATGTATGGATGGATGTTGGTTACTCTTCCACGTAAAAACTATTGGACGGATTTGGATGAAACTTTGCAATAATACAGGTTATAAAATAAAAATAAAATGACTTGCCTATATATGTCCCATAGTTGAGCACAGGCCTCCTTCTCGGATAGCGAGAGGGTTATACATAAGAATAAAATATAGGGTAGGTACTTTTTACCGCGGGATAACTTCACATTCCCACGGCGACTTCCACGCGAACTGAGTCGCAAGCGGCCACTATATTATATATGTCACTATTGTTCGGACAAATATATATATTTGAAAACTTTTCAGCAGTCATACGATCTAAAATGATGTTTATTATTCGGAAAGCCTATGATGAGCAGACAACAATAATTTCATTCACCATCAATTTAGTACCAGACGTATTACGGCTATATCTTTTTCAAGTAAATCTAAACGCAATATATTACAGGCTATATATTAATTGGCAGGCACACGTATTATGACAATGCCTAAGTAAACTCCGGTGTTACTATACAAACAGCACCTGTCGATCATTATTTAACATTGTTCAGTGTTGCCAAGTTTAGAGGTTGTAGACTGAGGAATATATTACTATTAATAGTTGGGTTAAATATATTGAAAACAAAATAATTGAATTTTGTTGTTGTGATGAAATTTAAAATTGTTTTTAAACACAAATTTTAGTACGGGAACTGACTTATATTTATATATATTGTAAGCAATAAAAATATATTTTTTAACTATTTTTTGTTTAATAATAAAATATAAACTATTTTTTCAGCACATACGTACGTAGTCTATACAAACCAAAAAATAATAAGTTTACTTTATTACAGAATATAGTATATCAAGTTCTTTAATTAAGATTAATTGTAAACGCAAAACAAACGCTTGAAACGCTCTTAATTTGTGCCTAAGATAATTTATATGAAAACTTTCATAAATCAAGACTTTTTAGAAATGCCCACTGAGTTTGAGTAAAAAATATATGAAGTGATTCTAAAGTCAGATTCATTTTATTTCTACTACTAATGATAATTTTAAATATAAATGTGTTTTTAATTAATTTGGAAAAAAAGACTATGAATAATCTTTATGCGCTTATTATCTGCAAGCAAACTTATGAAACTTTTCATATGATATATTCATATGTAGGACAATATTTATTCTGTAAAAAGCTATCGTATATAATATCTCACGTTACAAAGGGCGAGTATTTCTAATAACTGTTAAAGATTGCGTAGATATAAAACATTTTATATCAAATTTCATGATGATTGGCTATCAACCGAGGGCTTTAACAATAACTCGTGGAAGTGCTAATAAATTGTGGTTTCTTAATAGAATTTTTTTCTGCGTTGTCTTCAAGAAACATGTTTAAATCAAAAACATTTTTTTCCCGCAAATTCAAGTAGTTAATGAAGAAGGGTGTTTAAAGAATTTAGTTTTTAATATTTAATCTTTGTCTCTCTTTACTACATCCTATGAACCTGTGTATCGTAAGGAGATGTCTAAAATTTCTGCAATTATTTTAATAACTCGGTATTGTTGTAACATAGGTATGTCGTGGACTTATATTCGACCATCAACAAAAGTATTTTTTCTTAGTAGTGACACGATAACATAGCTTGTTTTAATATTACGTATGGAATTTTGATTAAAAAAGTACTACCTTAAATTAATAACTTTTGATACTTTTCCCGGGAGGCTTTTTCACCCTGTATTAAAAAAATAAACCGTGAAGTTGTTTTAAGATTGTGGAAATTTCCGTATTTATAGTAGGATATCAAAAAAGTGGTCCATAATACATAATATAATATTATAATCCTTGGGGAAAACCTTTGCCCAGCAGTGGGACAGTTTAGGTTAAATAAAAAATCTTACTAATATTATAAACGTGAAAGTTTGTCAGTATGGATGTATGTATGGATGAATGGATGTTTGTTACTCTATCACGTAAAAACTACTGAATGGATTTTGATGAAACTCTACAGTTATATCGGCTATGCATCAGAATAACACATAGAGTACTTTTTACCGCGGGAAAACATCTCATTTCCACGGGAAACCGAGTTCCACGCGAACGAAACTAGTAGGATATAAAAAATATCTTTCAAAGAGAAGTCAAATTTTGATGTCATCAAATTACAGTTTTTTATTACAAGACATTCGACTTTTATTGCTAATACTTAGCAACAATATTTTTGTAGACTTGAAAAATAGCGGAAACTTATCCCAAAAGATATATTATTCTTCGTTTTTTATGAGATAAGCCAGTGAACCAGCAAATGGTTATTTACTTTATTTTAATTACTTATAACTTAATTTTAAGTGATCATCGCCTCACACATAAACCCACAATCACTTGGTCTTTGAGAAATTTGTCTCACTTAACTAAACACAGGAACATTCTCTTTTATAGGATTAAGATAAAACTTTTAACGGTAATATTCACACAGTTTTTATTAAAAGGTCTCCTTTTTCCCAAAATTAAAACTAATTCCCAAATTGTTGTCATTACATTTTTGTATGAAATTCAAAGCACCCGAAACCAAATTTTCAATTTGTGTTACATTTTGCTGATTTTAGTCGAAATAAATTGAAATTCCTTCCTTCCTTCTTTGAGTGAATCGAAAGTGCTTATTTCCAGCGGTGATCAACATTTTTTGATTCGTTCAAATCTGAATACTTATTTATGTGATCCTTTATCTAAATTGATTCAAAGCGATTTTCAATTATCACATGGAGGTATGAAATGAGATGAATTACTTTAATTTTTCCAGTTTTTCAGCTAACTGTCATATTTACCTGCCTCTAGAAAAGTTTAATAACTTTATTTTTTTTCATAGAAACTTGTTGATTGGGTTGCTATATTAGAGTTTTTTTTGTTTGACACATTTTTTATATATAAAAAGGTATTTGAATAAGTTGTATTTGATCTTTTCCAATAGTTCTAAATGCGCAAACTTGTCCTCTGAATAGGTAGTAGGTATATAAATAATGACCAATGTTTCTTAGAGTCTAAATAAATGTGCTAGTAAACTTAAGATTTCATGGAGACATGTGCTAAACTTGGCTACACTTTTATTACTGATACGTTAAAAATACAATAACAAAATACGAAATAGTAGTGACATTCACGGTCCTTTCTCAAATTTAAGAAAGTCATTGTTGTTTTAAGTCAAAACTCTTTTCACCTGAACCAATCAAATCAAGTCACACGCTTCAATTGCAACCTTATGCACCATTACCAAGGTTGATTATGCCTTCTCAGCCTAAGGCAGAGGATTCAATAAGGCTTTGTTGTGTGGCTAAGTGTATACTTGTAGTCAAGTTGTTTGCTTACTGTCTGATAACGTTCCAATGGTAAGTGACTTCGAAACCTTAATACAGTGGGAGGTTAGACAAACGCTTTTTATATTATTATGTTGTCTATGGGTTACCCGGGAGCGAAGTTTGCGCTAAAAGTATGCTGAGAAATGCTCATGTTTTTTTTTATGTCTATTAATACCTTTAAGTGTAGCATGAGAAAGGATTTTATTTATTGGAAAAATTGTATTTGAATATTATAGGTAGATATAATCATTATTGCAGCAGAAAGTTAATAAATGATAGATATTTTTAAGACTACGAGCTATATAAAAATATAAAACTAAGTATGTTCTTTCCTTTCTTATTTTTTTTTGAAATCGTTTTAACACCTATATTTTTTTTATGTGTGCGCTCTAACCAACGTATAGTGAAAACGCCTTCATAGAAGAAGTACAAAATCGAGCTATATGGTAAAATTAACATATTTATTCTAAGTAGAACCCCTCCAAAAAATTTCGATGCTCTCATTTTTCGCGAATACTTGGATCGAATTTTCAAAACGAATAACATTTAATTAAATTTCGGCTACCGGAGACTGAAGGCTTGATGGATAATTTATAAGGTTGTTACACGAAAAGTACTTTTCAATCTTTATTTGCAGATAATAAAATTTGTACAAACGGAGCGAATGTGTTATTACTTACGTTCAAACGCCAGCTGTCATGTTGACAGCGACCTTCAGACAATTGACGTCCGTAGAGTACAATAATATCTGTTGAAAATACTTATCCTACTAATATTATAAACGTGAAAGTTTGTGAGTATGTATGGATGAATGTTTGTTCTTTCACGTAAAAGCTATTGGACGGATTTGGTTGAAACTTTGCAGTAATATAAGTTATACATCAGAATAACACATTAGGGTACTTTTTACCGCGGAAAATCTTCTCATTCCCACGGGAAACCGACTTCCACGCGAACGGAGTCACGGGCGCCAACTAGTTTAAAATAAAAAAAGGAAAGCACCATCATTATCTCTCTGTCCTTATTTCACTTCAACATTGGTCGGCACAACATGTTTCTTCCATCCATTTCCCTCTACCAGTCGTCATCTCGGCACTCACTCCTTTCCTAAGCATATCGTCTTTCACTCAGTCCATCCATCTCTTCTTTGGTCTCCCTTTACTTTTCTATCCATTCATTTTAATGAAAACAACCATATTAACTCGTAATAGTAATTACATGTCGAATATAAGCCTCAATGTCACAAGCAAGCGCCTTTGAATCCCGGTAATACAAAATATCTTTAAACCAGTTTCAACCAGTTGATAAATATTCAATGAGCTACAACCAACACAGCCTCTTGCGCATGGGGCACTAGCATAGCTCGGATGCACCAAAATAAAATATTCACGTGAACTAAAGAGTGCAGCGTATACACCATAGATTAATTGATGACTAGATGAAGCAGATGTTACTGAAAAATGCGGCGTAAAATAAAATATCAAATAGGATGATAGTTGAGAATTGTAGGTACACTTTGGCAATAAATTGATTTGTCTAATAAACACATATAGGAGATATACGACACGGGGATCATGACATTGTCTCGTCAGAAGCTGTTTTTCGGGGATCGGGGATCACAATACTCGTATAAAGTTGCGGCAATTTCGACCCGTTGTTTGCAGTGTTCCATCTAGTCAGAGCGAGTTTAACCTATTCCTAATCTATGGTGCACACACTCAACAAGTACCAACAAATTCAGTTTCACCAACTTTTCGCTACAGAGTTGATACAATTTACTAGTTTACGTAAAACGCGGATTCCATTGCATAGAACATTAGACTTTGTCCTTTAAAAGAGCTTTTTCAGTTACAGGATGTTAGGTTGCGAGCGATTTGCATACGAAATCAGGAAGAATAGAGTTAGTGTGGGATTTTGCATTTGTAAAAGTGTTGGTTTTGTCCTTAAATGAGAATAAAAGTTTAGGTAAACGAAATGTAAACGATTAAGCATAAGCAGTTTAAAACAAATTAAGCTTCAGAACTTTTAAACCTACCTTTTTTTAAATTTATAAATTAAAAACAGTTTCCTCGTATCTTAAAATTTAATATTTGACGTGCACTAAGAACATATTTTCTTTCAGATATCATTTTATCTGACTATTGAAAAACAAGCCTCTAATACATTTTCCCGAACTAAATTAGTTATCAAAATTTAAAAATAAAACATTACTGTCTTCACCAATTATAAAAAAAACATACAATTTGAACCCATCGGAACATAAATCAAATTCATTTACATTTTTTGTCCCTGATTGACATTAATCAATCAATCAATCGCATATATTCAAATTACAATCAGTCAGCCCCCCAATCCAATTTCAAATGAAATAACATTGTGACAATGATCTATTTGAATCTTGGACACAATATCACCTTAATGTAATATATTTGGGAATGGATCCATAGCAAAGAGTATGTAACTAATGGAGACAGACATTGAGATTTTACTTTTAGTTTTGCATTAAGAATAATAATTTATTAATTTTGAAGTTATAAACACTGGAAAATGAACGCGGGTCTCCGAGCATTACGCGACTGGGAATCGAACCCAGGACCTTTAGATAACCGGTCTAATGCTCTGACCACTGAGCTACCGCGCCGCTATAACTTCAAAAAGGAGACAGACATTTTATGTTTAAGTAGTATCTCACCGCAGCTTCGCATGCGCAAACAAAAAATTGATTAAACTTTGTTAATTAAAAAAATAATGAAACAATAAAGCTTTATTTGATTTAGTGTGTGTGTGTTATACTGGGAAATTAACTATCTTTCAAAATTTCATACAAATCCTGCATGCTGTTCTTGCGTGATTAAGTAACAAACATCCAAAATTTAGACATACAAACTTTTATATTACTTGAAATTAAACTCATTTGAACTGATTAGGTATTACGAGTTTGTTTATTTATTTTAGATTTTCCAGCATTTTCACAAATGTCACGGGTAGACCCAGTCTCAGTTAAATTTAAAGTTATAATGATCGCGTAAATCTAAGAAGTTACAACTTTTATATTTATGATATTAGTAGAATTAGTGGGACTAGTTCTTACTAGGACTAAATTTTGTTATTTATATTCGACTTTTTCATGACTAGCTTTCCGCCCTGCGGTTTCACCCGCAACTAAATGGTTTTTCCCGTGGCAATATCTTACGGAACCCAATTTTTCCAAAATATAATATAGCCAATGTTACTTGTGGGTAATGTAGCTTTCGAATGGATAAAGATTTTTTTAAATCGGTCCAGTAGTTTCGGAGCCTATTCATTTCAAACAAACACACAAACAAAAAATCAAATCTTTCCTCTTTATAATATTACCTACTATAGAAAAGTGTCGTGTAGGAGCGTGTGATGACATAAATAACCACTATATGAGTATTGATATAGGTTAAAGACAGGTCTCAATATCTTATATTATTTAAACCATGATAATAGCCTTTTTTGTATTAATAAAGTTATTGACTAACTGTGATAGCAAATTAAACTGCCATGGGATCAAACCTATTTGGCAATATTTAAGTTGCATGATATTTGGTTCAAATGGCCGGATACATTTTCATTTTCTAGTAATAAAGTAAAAAAAGTAGGGCTGACATTTGAATTATATACGAACTAGCTTTTAACCCACTTCGAAATTAAAGGTACATTGCTAATTTAACCAAACAATTAACACTAATTAAAATTACCTCAAAATTCTGGGTTATGATCTATCAATGCATATGTGGAACTGCAAGTGGGTTAAAACCAATTTGCACAGACATTAAACTTAAAACAAGCTTCAAGCTTAAGTTCGTTTCAAAATACGCCCATTAGATCTCCATTGACTACCTTCTCTATGGCCCATTCTAATTAAATCGAGGCTTAGGGACCCAGCACTAAAGCCCTGTCTGCCATGTTTGTAACAATGTTATGAATTAGGAACGTAATCTTCCGATGTTTGAGCCGAGATTACCATTTGAATTATTTATTTAAAGGGATTGTAGAACTGTCTCTTTTATTAGTAGACAAAGGTTCAGTGTTAGACGCCTACTCAAATTGCAAAGGTTGGATGAGCTACTATGCTTTCAGCTGGTATTTCACTGGCGTAGAAATACAATCAACCTAAAAGAAACTAGCTTGTATCACTCCTAATAACGAAACTTTCTTTAGGTAAAATATTGTTTAAATTGGTTCAAAGATATAGTAATATTCTAACATCCAATCTCACAAATCATATATTTATACTACTAGCATAGATATTAATTACAAGGATGTATTATCGGAGACACGTATTATTTTAATATAAAATGGCATTTCATGAAAAAGAAATGTGGACACGACGGGACGAAGGGCTTCCCTAATAGTTATGAAACGTGTATTCATAAGAAAAGTGTCATCTGCCATTATGTAATGGAAATGGAAAACCTTATTTTTAGCATTATATGATTCCAAAATATTAATCTCATAAATTAACTTGATACCAAACAGAAAAATGCCAGAGTTATTTTTATTTGACGTTTTAATTATATAATGAAACGTCCTCTTCAGAAACTTTTTCTCGCTAAAATAACATAAAGTCCAGTAAAATAACTTTAGCCGCCGCAAACCGCTTTGAGAGGAAATTAAACTTTTTATTTTACTTGTTCAGTAATGAGGATGCCTTTACGTTTCCTCATATCATCCTCATGCCATGTAGTTTTATATATCCTACTCATTTATATTTTTTTATGTTTGTTCTTTAATCACGTAACGGAAGTAGCTTATGTATATAAAATTATGGAATGAAAAGTAATTATTAAAAAACTTAAGCCGAAATTCCATGTTTTGAGAACAAATGAGTCAAAATTGCAGCTTTGTGAGGCGTATTTATCACTAGTATTGTATATAAATTTTGTGGTTACACTACTGCAAAAATATTATATTATATATTGGCCAATGTCACTGATGAAACAAAAAACTCAATGAAAAATTAAATATCATTCCTTAACACTCATGCATATTTCATTACCTCCGGTATCTGCCAATCTATACCAATATGAGAATTTTCTTGTGTCATCGCTGAAAAAAACAAAATTAACTTCCTCTCTTTCTCGCCATTACCATCCTTTTCACCTTGACAACAAGGTCTAAAATCAAATGACGTTGCGGTACCAAACAAGGTATTCGAGGCATTAACATGAGTGACTCACTTTTGGCAGACTTCCAAATATATAGAAGCGACATTTATCATTGACGGGGTTCTGTGGCCTAGTCACAAATATTTATCGAATAGTAATAGTAGCGTGATCAAATGATAATGGCCGTAAAAGTAACTAAATCTAGCGATCACGCGTATTACTTGATTAATATTTTTTTCACTTTTAACCTTTTTTATTTATGCTCACATCAATACGACGAGATCATTGTTTTCTTTTTGAGTTAACTGATGCTTGAGATTTTACTTTTAGTTTTGCATTTAAAATGCTAATTTATTAATTTTGAACTTCAAAATTAACTGAAGCTGTACGAACGTGCTTCGTTTATATCATCAACCTCCACCTTCGTTACGACAACTACCTATGCGATTTGCTAAAAATTCGTGGTCGAGGCACGGCAGATCGTCGTCACGTGACTTATAAAAACTATTGCGTCGCTTTTTCAGTTCGTAACCGACAATGAAAAAGGGTTGCGGCCAAAGCAGGCTCCGTTGATGGATTCGGATCCATTTCTAGCCCTGTCTAAGTTATCTGTGGTCGTTTGTCACGAACCATCAAATGGTTGTGATACGGTCGAAATATTAGTTTTTGTTCGGAGTAAAATGGGAAATGTCATTAGGGTATATTTCAGTTTTTAGAAAATAAAGGGTTTTCAGTTTGCTAACTTTGTCAACCAGAAACGGACAAAACAACAGATATTAGTCTGTGATTTCTTAGTTTGCCTAGAAGTAATAGAAAACTAAAATGTGAGAAATAAGTAATAATAATAATAGTCTATATTTGTCCCATAGTTGAGCAGAAGCCTCCTTCTCGGTTAGCGAGAGGGTTTCAGCCGTAATCCACCACGCTGGCTCGGTGAAGGTTGGTGGATCACATGATTGATGGATAATTAATCATCCAGTCATGTGGGTTTCCTCACGCTGTTTTCCCTCACCGTTAGTGCGTGATAAACACGTACATAATTTGAAAAATACCAAATAAGAGGTACACCGTAGTGGGGATTGAACCCGGAACCTTTGGTATAATAGACCCGTTCCTGTTGCCACTAGGCTACCACGCACGTACGAGAAATTATTAATTAATTCAAATTAATTAATTAAATGGTTTTCCCATGGATGTCATTGTCTGAACTAGATCAAGTTGAT
Organism: Emmelina monodactyla; assembly: GCA_916618145.1. Classification (NCBI taxonomy): domain Eukaryota; kingdom Metazoa; phylum Arthropoda; class Insecta; order Lepidoptera; family Pterophoridae; genus Emmelina; species Emmelina monodactyla. The sequence continues at coordinate 1,985,485 of OU745304.1, read as the reverse complement.
GCACCTGGGAAGCACCAGTTTTCATATAAGAAAAAACATTAAATCGGTTTACCGAGTCAAAATATAAAAAAAACAGTCCACTTGAGAACCTCCTCTTCTCTGTAGTTGGTTGAAAAGCATCTATTCTTATTGAGTTTTTATTGGAAATTTGCAAATACTCGTAATGTGAAATCAGAGTAGGAACTCTCAGTCTAGTTCATTTAATATTACAAAGCAATCTGGTAGTCATTCAATTGTTTCATTTCTACGATTCCATTGAAGTTATTGAATTTTCTCATTTTGTTTTGTAATACCTGATTATTAAATTTCTTATTTGTGTGAAATTTAAAAGCAAATAAAATGAATGTGTTATTGACGCATCAAGATTTAATTTTAAGAGTTGGTAAAAAATGATATAACATGTACTTTTGTCTATAATAAAAATGATAAATGGTCTGACCAAAGTATTCAAGTCTTTGCCTGCCCCACAAATCTACTTTTTATAAAGTTAGTGTAATAAACTTAATGAACTGTAACTTCTTAGATTTATTCAAACATTTTTATGAATAAAAACTAATTTTCTAAAGATTACTTTGTGGTAAACTGAGTCTTTTTGCTACCGAAATATCGGTATATAAAATAAATCAAGCGTGGGAATAACATAATAAAAAATAAAGTACGTTGAAAGAGTCTTAGTTTCTTTTTATACTTTTTTTCTACCTTTTGCTGAACAGCATGGTCTGAAAAATAAATCACTTTACACAACTATCTTATTTTCCATTCAGTTATAAGTCTCAATCAAATAAGACTTTATGCAAAAATACATAAGGGTGATATTTCCTAATCGGAGACCAAAATCAGACCGGAACGCCGCGTATCAGGCACAGTTATATTTACGTTAGTTTTGGTTTACCATTTCTAAAATTTATTATCATATAATATAAAAAAAATCATGTTTTTTCACCAAAATATCGAAATAATAAGTGTTACTCTACTACCCATGGGAGATAAATTGAGCACTTAAATGAAGTGGGCTAAACATGATTTTTTAGGTTTTCGTTTCATAAATCTCTATCTTTCAAATCACATTTAAGCTGAGTTTTGATTCCCACAACATCTGATGATTAGGTTAATGAGTACTTTTTATTAATTTTATTTAAAAAAAAAAAATGATTAACAATAATATGATAGAAATTTGTATCCTGTTAATACTAAGTAAGTACCTACCCACAATTCTTCTTAATCGAATCGAATTTTGAATCTTAACTTCAATATTAGCTTAAGACGGTTCTTATAGGAATATCTATTATAAAATTGGGCTACTTACTTTGGGATCAATAATCTCACTTAGTCTCACTGGGCAATATTTATCTTAGTACTGAGATAATATAAAGAAAGAATATTATTATTAAGAGATAATATTAAGAAAGAATATTATCTACCATATTGTATTCAGAAGCAACCAATTTTTTGGGTTGGATTTGGGATTTAGTATATTTATTATCTAATGATTCTAAATAATCAAATATTAGCGCTTTAACGTTATAAAAAAAAACTTTAAGAATACAGAAAAAACTTAAGGTCGAGAATATTAACATGATAAAGCATAAAAAAAAATGGAACGAAAATGTGATGAAAACATGAATATTAAAATTGACATTATAATTTTTGAGCAATCTCTTTGTTGCCGACAATAATGACAAACAAATTTACTTTGGCGAAAATTATAAATATAAAAATGAAAAGTTATTTTATAAATTCACTTGGAAACTTGTGTTTGCAAGTCAGTGGTAATAGTCTTGTATAAGTAGGTACTTATAAATGGACTCAAGCCAATTTCGATAGATCAATTGAGAAAACGGTTGATAAAACTTACTCTCTCTGCATTGCAGGGCAAAATTTATACCTAAGTCACGTAAAGGTCGCATTTAGTTTCAAAAAGTAAAACATATATCAAACTTACAAAAACTTTACCATAACTTTAATAATTCGAAATATGTTACAAACTTTACTCATTTAGTTTGACTTTCAAACTGGATCAGGAGCATTTTTATTCAAAATTTAAAGCAATTAATTTGGTTTTATTTTCGTCTTTGTTATTTATTTAAATGCTAATGTTGGTAATTATTCAGCTGAATTCTGTATTTTATTTCTACAGATTATTATTAACCAAATACCATACACAGCTGGATGAACGCCTCGCTAAAGATCACCAAGTATCTCGGGCAGACCGCATCCATAGCTTCTCATAATATTTGCTTTCCCCTTGTGGTGTCCCATGGTTACACAAACGTTTTTACTCCAGGCTTTTAAGAAGCCTTAAAATATTTTTTTTACATCTTTAAAATCGGTAGCATACTTTTAGATTTTTCTGCCGTCGGTCATTTGCCTCTGTAATAACAGTAACTCAACACGCAACTTAACATTATTCTTCCCACCGTACCTACCAAAACACCATTTCCCCGTGAGTTGGGAATGAGCGAACCACTGAACTATGTGTCACCCCGGTGTTTACAAGTTTCACGTCAGCACATCAGAGTCAATTTGCAGAAGCCCTATTACGGGTAACAGGCGGAGAAAATTTAATTTGCCCCTCGCAAAAACACCTCGGTGACATCAACATTATGTTCAAGTATTTTCGGATATACGCTACTATGGGTCTTCGATTTGAACAGTTATATTTGTCAAATGTTACGTAAACGTTAAATGCTATGATTTAGTGCATATGATATTGTTGTGTTTGAGTTGTGTGCACTAAATCTGATTGAAAAAAAAACATGTTCTTTAATGTAAAGTACTTAGGTTGTTTAAAAGTAAAGACAATTGCAAATAGGAATTGAATTTTAATTTAAACTTATAAGCATAGAATAGCGGGTAAGACCAATATTTTTGAAGCTACCCTTGTTTTAGGAAATGGGCTATTTGACAATGTGCAAAATAAAATATTTGAAATCTTGTCAAATAGCCTTTTGCTCTTCCTATCTAGCTAAAAGGTTTATTTTCCTTATACAGTTAGTATTTCACAATTATCATATTTGTGTCTCTTTTAAAAATAATCATTAAAAATCATATACCTACCTAAATTGAGGTTAAATCTGATGAGTTCTAATGCCATTTTTAGGGTTCCGTACCTCAAAAGGAAAAAAAACGGAACCCTTATAGGATCACTTTGTTGTCCGTCCGTCCGTCTGTCAAGACCCTTTTTCTCAGGAACGCGTGGAGGTATGAAGCTGAAATTTATATCAATTACTCAGGTCTACTGTCCCTTGAAGCTGTGAAAAAATCAAACTTCTAAGCCAACGCAATCAAAAGATACAGCCGTTTATGCCGCAAATTATGCCGCAAGTCGACACTTGCAAGGGAATCAAAACCTACAGGGTGCTTCCCGTGAACTCAGAATCTTGAAATTTGGTACGAAGCAACGTCTTATAGCATAGATAAAGGAAAAATTACGAAAACCATAAATTTTTAGTTACATCACATAATATTTTTTTTTTAGTAATTTTAACCTTACTACCCATTTCCTCATAAATGCGTAGAGGTATTAAATTGAAATTCAAACCAAATACTCAGGTCTATAATACCTTTAAGCTGTAACAAAATCAAACTTCTATGTCAACGCAATCAAAAGAAACAGCATTTAAGCTGCATATTTTGAAACTCGCAAGTACTCGCAAGGGAATCAAAACCTAAAGGGTACTTCCAGTCGACCTAGAATCTTGAAATTTGGCATGAAGCAACGTTTTATAGCACACATAAAGGAAAAATTCCGAAAACCTTAAATTTTTAGTTACATTACAAAATATATATTTTTTTAATAAATATAAACTTATAAGTTGAAATTCATATCTAATACTTAGATCTAATTGCCTTTAACCCGTGAAAAAAAAAATCTAAGTCAACGCAAAAACGCAAAACGCAAAAGTACAACCATTGATACCGCATATTTTGAAACTCGCAACTACACGCACGGGAATTAAAACCTAAAGACCACTTCCCGTTGACATAGAATCTCGAAATTTGGTAAGAAGCAATAGCTTACAGCACAGGTAACAGAAAAATTCCGAAAAGCTTAAAATTTTAAGTAGTTTTTGCAGGTTTGTACGGAACCCTCGGTGCGCGAGTCCGACTCGCACTTGGCCGGTTTTTATTTATATTGAAGAAAGCCAATGGTAAGGGATACAGTAAGCTTATATAAAAACTTATCTTACAAATTGTGTAACATAGCGACAAAACAAATTGATATGTATGGCTCTTATTTTAGGAAGTAAATAAGTTATAGCTTACAAAAATAACTCGAGGAAAGGAACGGTAAACGATTAAGGTATATTTAATCCATATTATTATTACTATCAGCGTTGAATAAGAGGTAATGTACCTATGTCTATGTGTATTCAAAGTAGATTAAATTTCATTTTCGATTAAGAGCCTTTTAAAAACCTATCAAAACGTAAATTGGTGAATTATAAACAGGTAGAAGTTTATTTTGAGCGGTTAACGTTTGTTTTTCTATATTTTCAGAAAGAAAAAAAACAGTTTTAATCATGTTCATTCAAGTAGGTAAATTTTAATAAACAAAAATGGATATCATTTAAGGTTTCTTTGCAAATTACATACAGAAGAAGTATTAATATAATCCAAGAAGTAATTTCCAAAGAATAAGAAAAATAATTTTCTTACGGAAATTTCTTTTAGCGGTCTTAGCTCTCATAGTCATAATTGAGTACTTGCAATAAATCCTAAACTAATGACCTAGTGAAAGTAATTAGTGTTTATTACATGATATTTTCTTGAATGCTTCTTTTATGAGAAATTATGTGCAATTTCGGCTTTAAGCTATTGGAATGAAGGGACTGATATAATAAAGGATCTCAGTTTATAGATTATTGAATTAAACTTAACTTACTAATTGAACCAGTTACCAATAGTTTGAGCCATTTAGTAAAACATGTGTTAAGTGTTCTTCTAATCATTCAAAATGCGATAATTCAATATCTTTTTCTATGTAAACTCTTATATATTAACAAGATTGAACTATAGGTACCACACAATACACTAAGGGAAAACCCAGTAAAATTCACGAGGAAATTTCGAATGCATCATTTTACATACTCAAATTGCCCCAATAGGGGAATCAAACTCGGAACTATCCGCTTCGTCCGTCTAGTATGCATACTTCTACGGTACAGAAGTCATCAATTACTTTCATAAATTCGTTTTAGAATGCAAGGTTAGGGACACCCGCGCTTTTCAGAGCGATGAATCATTTAAAAAAGGTTCCCAAAAGCTATTGTTTTATACAATGTAGAGTAGACCTTCGAAACTTCCGAAAAAAGACCCTTTTTATCCGACTATCTAAAGAAGGGTAATGTTTTTCAAGGTTATTTCGTAAGAGTGTATTTTCAACTAATAAATTAATCTAGGGATGTCTAGTATTTCAATCCTCAGCTTAGTTTATGCGTAAGCGAAAAACATTCAGTACCTAATAACTAGAATGAACGTAATCGGAGACTATTTGACTAGTTATATTGTCTCACTAACTTATATTTGATTCTGTATTTAATATATGTCTTTATATTTTTTGTTATCATAGTGTTGTAGATATATTATAGCAATTGTCCATTAAGAAGATTATACCTATGTATTACTAATCATTCACTTTATATGTACCTAGGTATATAGGTATATAAAAAAACACTGGCCCCGATTCCGAAAACACTCCCTTAAACTAAATTAAAAATATCGCTGCCACTTTCTCATGCTTTGTATAACAAAAAGACAGGTAGATTGGTTTCAACGAATTTTTTTATAAAATTACTGAATAAATTGAACGGAATGCGCTGCGGACTTGTCTAAAATTGCCTTCGCTGTGTCTTAATGCACGCACATTTTAGTTTGATAGGACTAAAATTTGATGAATAAGTGACGGCGATAGTTTTAGTTTGGTTTAGAGAGTGTTATCAGAATCGGAGCCACTGTCAGTTCTAAAATGATTAAAGGATTGAAAAAAAAACTTCATAAAATAAAAATTGGATTAAAATCCCGTAGTCTTTGTACTGAAACGTTGCTGGCAATTCGAAAATGGAAGTTGGATTACTTTTTCATTTCGTGGAAGTGAACCTCAAAGAAGGTGATTACATGCATGCATCAGACTTAATAAGTAGCTGCAGACTGGCTGGAAAAAGAAAAACGAATTCGGCATATGAAAAGATAAATAAAACCTTTTTGGTCCATTCAAACGTTTTTTTATTTTGTTCCTTAGAGACTTTTTTCATGAAACCTTTTTTGTTCCATTTTAATTTATGAAATAAATATGATCTTTTATACTTTAGCCTAGTGAGAGATAAAATGTTCTTAACACAAAAAACCGTTCAATTTATTGTTATATGAAGTTGTCGTTGTCTGAAATATCCGCGACTTATAGTCTAAGATCCCGCTATAGAACGACCTTCATCGAGCTGGTTAATTGATGAAAGATATTTTTATCAAATATTATATGACAATAAATATATTGCGAATGGGTTGTCTAAAAAAATTCAGTTCAGCTCGAGGAAGGTCGTTCTATAGCGGGATCCTATACTATTAGGTAATATTTTAAAGTTGGTCAAAAAAATCGATTTTGCCACTTTTTCGTCTCCCAAGGATTTTAGTACAATATTCTAGAGTTTCATATTTTTGTGCGAGTTAAAAGTAAAAAAAAAGTTCTCTTATCCTTAATTGAGTTTCAAATAGAGTGTAGCTCACTCCTTTTTGATTTGTTGATCATTTAGTATGCCCACTCCTCATACAGGTACCTGTCTTAAAATGCATAAAATAGATATTTAAACGGTATTTATGAACTTTATTAAATTACTAGCTTTACCATCGCGGCTTCACACGCGTTAAGTTCGGAGTAAAACTCCTTTCTCTGTACTATGTAATTATAAATGTTAACCTTCCTCTTGAATCACTCTATCTATTAAAAAACCGCATCAAAATCCGTTGCGTGTTTTTAAGATTTAAGCATATATAGGAACAGAGAAAGCGACTTTGTTTTATACTATGTAGTGATATACCTACAGACCGTTTTTTTTGACACCGCTTGAAATAAGAATATTAAATCTTCACATTAGCAAAATAGGGCACAGATTTTATATTAAGACGCACCTCGACAGTATTTTTTAATCAAGAAACAGGAATTTAATAAAACCATGAGAACGATCATATCGCTTTATTCACAGGATATTTCTTATTTTTTATTTATTTTTATGAAATTTTATACAACTTTAAGTCCTCCCCAGAATTTTATACTATACATTTATTTACATAAGTATTTAACATTGAATTACATTCGATAAAATTAATTAAATTTTCTTTTTCAACGTCCATCATTTAGCAATATTTTAAAGGACTAAAAAACACAAGATGTGACAGTGTCTAAGCTAAATCATTATATTTTTCATAATATGTCGCGACTCTTATCAATACGACTAGGAATGTTACGACACCACAGCCTAAATGACTAGAAAATTAGCTAAAATATAATTAAATATATAATTTTGTCGGAGATTCTACTACGGCGGGTTCACAAACTTATAATTTAATCGTGACTTAATTAAACGTAATTAATTAAAAGTTCAAACACTTGACCAAGATTTAATACTAATTTTGATAAAATTAAAGATGTGAAGTGTCTATTTTAATTTTGTTAAAATAAAGAAAGGACTACCTACCTCAGGTTTAAAGAATGTTCCAATTAAAATTTCCTTCTACACATATTTTATGCTTATAACAATACCATCTGTAAAATGGAGAAGATATTTAAGATACTACAATTCATGTTATATTGAAATGAAAATATTGTTTTTCCACATTTGATGATTGAAACATATAATTAAGTGATAATATTAAAAAAAACGTATTGCATAATGTAATGAATATTTCAGTCTCAGTTTATACATAGGTCTTTTAATTAACACAGATAAATATACTAACGGTACTTGAATTTGATTTTTTACAAAGATACCTTAGCATCAAAAATCTTGTTTTTTTTATTGACTTCATAAAAATATGATAAGATTTTAACATACGCCCCTATATAGAACAATAAGACAACAAATACAAAAGTGTTTTAATCATTATTATATTCAAATTTATCAATCGTTCATTACCACTTTACTTATTTTTTCCCATCCAAGGACATCCATAGGCATCACAACGTGTGCCAAAATTCTATTATAGCCTTTAAAAATAAATAAAAGTACTTGTAACAGCAATTATACATTATTCTGCGATCTATCACGTTGCTATACTGTAAGCGTCATACATACTGCTGTCTCTATCACAAGAAACATATATCAATAGTCTTTCTTTAGCTATTTTGGTGAGAATTGACATGAAAAAGCTACTTCTTTTATACACATTGTGTTCTAACATTGCGAACACTGAGCGCGGTCATACCGGGGTCGGAACATGGTCGCACGCGCTCCCAGGGCGCCGGCTACCTCCTCGCCTTGAAATACTTACACTGCAACACCCTCTTGAAAGCCTGTCTAAACACCTTATTAAATATCGTATAGAATATAGGGTTCACCATCGAACTGGCGTAACCTAACCACAGGACAAAATCGAACACCCAATGCGCAATTCGTTGCTCGCACTCCTCGCACACGATTGGAACCATGTTTAGGATGAAAAATGGCGCCCAAAGTATGACAAATGTGAAGAATACCACTCCGAGTACTTTAGTCGCTTTCTGCTCTAACCGCAGGATCCGACCATGTCTTGATGAGTTTCTGGAGATGACACTCGAGTTTCGTGAATGATGAGTGCGAGGCGCCTGTCTTTGAGGACTTGGAGATACCGTTGGTCTTGACGATATCGACCTTTGAGGGCGAATATTCCTTGGAGTAGACAGCGTGGTCCTAGTAGCCCCAAAACATGAACCTCTTCGGAATCGTCTAGCCTCTTCCCATGTGACCATCGATGAGGCACCGCGATTTGACCTTTGAAAGAACGGCGTAGAGGCGTCTTCAGGTTTTAGGTTGCCGTTGCGAGAGAATCCATTGCAACCGTTGATGTCGCCTCCAGGGACTATGATTACCTCCGTCGTTCTCCGAGGTGGAGTCGACTCTGAGCCAAAGTACGGACAAGTACATGGTGGCGGTAGAAGAAGACCATCTTCAGAACTGCGCGATTTGGCTGTCAATGTCGTAGGTGCCAAGAGACCATCATTGCATTCATCATCCGATGCACTCCTTGGCCTATGAATAGGGGTATTCGTATCACCAATAGATGAAGTTCTTCGCTTATCCTGCAGCATTGATGACGGAGAGCTTGAAGAGATGCTCACAGACCCTGGAGTCAGCATTCCACAGCGCTCAGAAACGTTTGTCCTATAGAAAAAGGGTAAGTTAATTCTCATGGTTGGTAAAAAGAGAAATTGCTGGTTAAAAGAAAAGCAGGCAAACAATGAAGGCACACAGAATTTAGAGGAACATATAAATGCCAATTGTATACCCTTTATACTGTGGTTTAGAGGCAGCTGACGCTTCCAAGCCGCGGGACAGGCGCAACATCTCTGCCCCGAACTGATGCAGTGCTGTCATTGCTGACGGAGCGGGCTCGCTGTGCAACACAACACAAACGTAATATATGAGGACTACACGACATTCACATCCATACCAGACAACAGAAACAATCAGAGCATACAGAAACCCCCCATGCCCTTACCGTACCGTGAATTGAAACCTTAATTCCGATAATCGAAAAAAGCATTTCGTCGAATTCGAAGCAATAAACGATTACACAATGATACAATCAATCTGTAATGACTTTGTTAATTGAGCTTTTACGTATATTGGTGTTAACTGCCGGATGTAAACTGATAAAATTGTAAAACTAATAATGAAAAATACACAGTCATGATTTGTAATCTGTTTGTTATGCCATTGTAATATTTTCTAACACGTCATCTGTCAAATATCGGTAATATCTAATTAATTACCAGGGTACATTATACTATAAGCCCCTGCATTCCGATGTACGTCTCCCACATAATTGTTAATTACCGAATGGAATGGGATCCGCATTGCAATTATTTGTTCTATTGATTAAATGTCAAACTAAAGGTTAAAACAATCAAACATCGAATTCGGTATTTTATTTACACTGAATAAAGTAATAAACTTATATATTATGTATTTATATTTCGTTTGTTTTTGATATGATGTGATTTCAAAATACGGTTTTTAGATTTTTTTCGTTTTACATTTTTTGAGAGCAACATAGGTTTTTATTTACAAGCGCCATAAAAGGCTGTACCTCTATATTGCGAACTTCAAAGTAGAATTCTATCATAGCTTTAAGTAATGCAAATCCGAGTACCTATTGAATTTAAATTTAAACTTTATTTCTTTACATTCTAGCGAAAAATGAACAGAACAACAGATAAATAACATCAGTTGACGTAATAATATTCAGTTTTTTATTTTTCTCAAAGATTCTAAAACCAAACAACAATAAAAAGGCAGAAAAACAACGCTAAAAATAATCTTTTTTCCATTAGATATTAGCTAAAGGTCATAAGGGTTCACATTTCATCGTCATCATATTGACGTGCCTATGAAAGGTTCAGCCCTTTACTGGAATACTAAGGAGGTACGCATCGCTCATATTTATTTGAAGGTTTTGCGGTCGACTATAGAAATCTATACCATATAAATGTCAAACCATTTTTTCGTACGGTTCACTTTTATAAAGAGCTAAGCTGAAAACGCTGTTAGTGAGTTCAAGGTAATTAAAGAATACCTAACGAAGTGTACATAAATAGTAATCTATTTTTGAATACGCGTTTCTTCTGGTATGTACCATATCTAAATAAAAATATGGCTGGAAATAATATAAGCTTTGGTATTACATGCTAAGGTAATATACCTATGTTTTCACCTGGGTAACCATTTTGGAAATTAATAATTTTCTTTGCTTACAATCCGTAAATTTCAAAATAAAACTTTTTACCTCCATAAAGCTACAGGAAAAGTTTTGTATCCGAAAGAACTTTACCGTCAAACAGACTACAAATCAACGTTGATGACGTCTCAGTAGTGAAGAAATACACACATAGATAGATTCATGCAAAGCATCTAGGGTACAATTAATGAAGGCAATATTGCTAGTTTCGTGTACAGATAGCAACGCGAACGTAGTAATGAAAAATGAAAAAGATTTTAAAAATAACCGTTGACGCGATATTTATAACGGAATTTTGGGATTTCGTATATACATTTTTCCAACTGCTGTTATTATTCGATTCGATTTCGAAAAATGGATAACTTGATATCCAACGTAACTTGAAAATTATTACAATAAATTATTGACTAACAAATTCTATGCCAAATAATAAGTATCAAATATAATAACGAAACCAAAAATATTTCATGCGACATTCGTTATTATCCAGAATTTAATAACTTTGTTGATGTGAGCAGTAACATTGTATTTCAAATAATTCTAGACTACGAATGTTCTATTTCGGTCCACTTTCATTGCTGTCTGTACATTGAATAACCTGTCATAGGTTTGAAGTATTTGAACTTTTGTGTGACAGCAGATTTGATTGAATTTGAGTCTCTTTTCATACTACAAGCCTACGAGTTACGAAGTCGCAGTATTTCAATGAAAATGTTGATCTTTTGATAGTAAAATACTTATTTTTGCTTCTACGAAAAATAATTGAATTTGAAAAATACGACACAGTTATCAATCATTCTTACGGAAAACCCGGTATTAGCATATTCACTTGTAATTCATAGAATAATTAGACTGTGGGAATTCGCGTCAAATTCAAAGGAAATGATTTACTTTTGCCGGAATTTGTAAGTATTTAGGAAAATATTCCGAGTAACACTGTAATTACGTAGTAGCGTGTTAATTATATGTTGTTTAGAAAGAACCAAGTGAACTTTAATTAAAATGTAATTTATTGAGTCAGTTTCTAGAGCTCAATAGGGATGTCCAAAAAAGTATTTCATTTGTTGTTTTAGTTTTTAAATTAAAATGTTTTTGTACTTACGAGTTACGATATTTTATTTGTTTTTAACTTCTAAATAATAATTTAAAAAAAGTGCTAATATTTTTTTAAATAAAAAATCAGATTTTTATGAATATAGATTACTTTTTACGAAATTTGATTTTAGAAACACGATTTTTTTAAGAATCGATTATTGATGGCACATCCCTAAAGTTAAACAAAACTGGTGTAAGGCTGTTCCGCGAACAGGGTGTAGGTTTTGGTTGGATAATTAATTCGTGACGTCATTTCAGGAGGGATTGATTCTAGGAAGTGGATTTTAGGTTTTGGTGTTCTACGGAAAATGTAACCGAAAATAATGGAAAACGGCAATTTGGGAGCGACAGGGAAAATATTGGGAACCTGAGCTAATTAAGAGTTCCTAAGATAAAATTCGGTTTATTTTTAAATTTTAAACATTTGTTTTTATCTCATTGACATCATGTAGAGTAAAATACTCGAAAACTATAACTCATGTGGTTATAATATTTTCATAACTGACTGACAGTGCTACTATAAAATTAAATATTCCAAACAAAGATGAATAGGTATGTATTTGTGCGCTCTGACTAGACGAAGTATCAGCCGCATACAACAGCTCTTAAATTTGGGCAACTTTATATTGTGTTGGGAAAAAAATACTACTTGATACGATTCTGACGAGACCTTGCCTAAATAATTACTCCTTTATCTTTAATCCGTTTAACGCGGAAAATAATATGTATAGCCAAAATTTTAATTCTCTACAATATCAGCCTTTTTCGCTCAGATATTCTTTGGTGCGCCGATTTCGACATAATATTTTATACCGAATTTTAAAGGTTCCTTGGTTTGATCTCGCCAAAGCTTCTGAATACTTTTTCTTAATCTATAATATCAATATTTCGCAATGATAAATGAAACAAAGCAACTAGCAAATGCAAAATGTACATAGATATAGTATGAAATACGTCTAAAGCAAGAATACACAAAAATACACTGAGAAGCTACAACAGAGATAGAGTACAAATAGAATAACATACATGCAATGCATTAAAGTATAAAGTGTATTTTGACAGATTTTGATAGAGTTTAACAGAAAGGTTTAAATCATTGAAGACAACATGCAGACACCTACATTATTTTTAAAATACCTATTTATTATATCAAATTACTCAAAGAGAATTTAAATAATTCAAATACACTTCATACATTTAAATTTGAACATAGAACACTGAACACGTATTTTTAAACTTAAAAACAATCAAAAGATTTCTTTTTTTAGGGTTCCGTACCTCAAAAGGAAAAAAAACGGAACCCTTATAGGATCACTTTGTTGTCCGTCCGTCCGTCTGTCAAGACCCTTTTTCTCAGGAACGCGTGGAGGTATGAAGCTGAAATTTATATCAATTACTCAGGTCTACTGTCCCTTGAAGCTGTGAAAAAATCAAACTTCTAAGCCAACGCAATCAAAAGATACAGCCGTTTATGCCGCAAATTATGCCGCAAGTCGACACTTGCAAGGGAATCAAAACCTACAGGGTGCTTCCCGTGAACTCAGAATCTTGAAATTTGGTACGAAGCAACGTCTTATAGCATAGATAAAGGAAAAATTACGAAAACCATAAATTTTTAGTTACATCACATAATATTTTTTTTTTAGTAATTTTAACCTTACTACCCATTTCCTCATAAATGCGTAGAGGTATTAAATTGAAATTCAAACCAAATACTCAGGTCTATAATACCTTTAAGCTGTAACAAAATCAAACTTCTATGTCAACGCAATCAAAAGAAACAGCATTTAAGCTGCATATTTTGAAACTCGCAAGTACTCGCAAGGGAATCAAAACCTAAAGGGTACTTCCAGTCGACCTAGAATCTTGAAATTTGGCATGAAGCAACGTTTTATAGCACACATAAAGGAAAAATTCCGAAAACCTTAAATTTTTAGTTACATTACAAAATATATATTTTTTTAATAAATATAAACTTATAAGTTGAAATTCATATCTAATACTTAGATCTAATTGCCTTTAACCCGTGAAAAAAAAAATCTAAGTCAACGCAAAAACGCAAAACGCAAAAGTACAACCATTGATACCGCATATTTTGAAACTCGCAACTACACGCACGGGAATTAAAACCTAAAGACCACTTCCCGTTGACATAGAATCTCGAAATTTGGTAAGAAGCAATAGCTTACAGCACAGGTAACAGAAAAATTCCGAAAAGCTTAAAATTTTAAGTAGTTTTTGCAGGTTTGTACGGAACCCTCGGTGCGCGAGTCCGACTCGCACTTGGCCGGTTTTTATTTTAAATCACAATTGTTACCTGCCAGTCCACCTACCTCGAGTCTTGTATCCAAAGATCCCTCGTGTCAATAGGCGGTAGTTCAGTCTCAGTCGACGCGGCGGAGTGCTGGGGCGTGCCTCCTCGAGTGCCGAGGAACCTTCGCCATGTGCATCGGCGTTCTGAAAACAAAAGAAAGATTTGAATTTCGAAGCGGTTGAGACGATTTTCGAAGAAGGAACAAGGTTTTATTAGAAGAACGTAAGATTTAATTTCAGGAAGAAAAAATTTGACGTTGCCTCTATTAGAAGTATTTTTTCGCGCTACCCGTAAGTATTTGTTTTCATTGAGACTTCCACTGCCATATTTATGTTTTTCACAATGTTTTAGGTTAAAATAAGAACCATTGGATTTTCAGGCCTTAAACAAAATAAATATAGTTTCATTCTGTTTTCTAAATTGTTTTTTTTTATATTCTTCACACTAGACACTAGAAACTTCTAAACTGCAATACCATATTCTATCAATATTATATGCGACACACACAACAGTTTTTATTTATTTATTTATCAACTATCGATCGGTCAACAAATTAAACTTAAGTCCTTTTATGACACAGAGTATTGTTGACTCAACCAGCATAATCCACTTTCCAACCTTTATCTGTGGACATTAATCAGCTAAAAGTTTTATATATGATGTATGAAGGTTACAATCACCTGTCAAGGGCTTTAAGGCATTGCCATGAGGTTTATAGTAAGGGATAGTAAGGGATTAGTTGACAGAAATTTGATCAAAACCCGAGTTTAGCTATCTAAGGCATACAGTGGAGGTTGGTAGACGACAATTTATTATCAAAGAGAATTCAAACTTATCTAGTTGGAATACGATAAAAATTCCAATGCTATGAATAGATCCCGAGGTATTGAAAAGTACGCCGCGCACTGTGATAGTATAAGCTTAGAGCCATGGTTTACTATGGCAGTGTACGCTGACCGATGACAAATGTGTCAGCACATTTTTCTGGTTTATTTTAAAAATCATGATAATGTACATTTAAAAAATATGTAGGTGCCTACCTAATTCAACTTTTTTTTAAATGCGCGATCATTAGTTTCATAGTAATCAATCTTTCATCATCTTATCATATATCTTATACTTAATTTTTTTAATATACAAAACAGAAGATATGTTAAGTAAAGTACACAAGTAATTTTGATCACAAAACCTTAATGTCTCATTAATCATTTTAACGACTATAATATAAGTCGTTACGAGTTAATGTTGGCATAATTCTCGTTACACGTGGACTCTCACACATGAAATGTAAGAATGTGAAGTCAACCGTTTAATATTTGATATACCTATTTAATAATTGATAACTCATAAACCAGTTTTCTACTTCGTCATGGCTTGGAAAGTCAAAACTATGGTATGTCTCCAACAAAGTTAATCCAGAGGAAGTTAAAGACGAAGTTCGAAACATTATTGACCTTCATGATGTATATAGGTAAAAAGTATCTATGATGAAGTAAATAATTTTAAATATTGAATTTCAGTTCAAAATATTATATTCAAAACATACGAATGTTAGGCAAATTCTTTTATAGCTTTAAAGTCACCTACGTGCACGTGTTACTGTTAAAGTACTGTTGAGAAATTTTTCATTTCATATAGGTACTCTTATTTAATTTGAGAAAGAATATTTACTTTTATTTAATCACTCCAGATAAACAATTAAAATCTATCGATTGAGACTGATCTTTAAGATATTTTGTATATTTTAATAAAGGGATGATAGCTTTCTGTAAAGCGGTGTCAGGGTTCTAATTAATTCCGGGGTGCCATCAAAACTTAATTTAATTAAAATACAAGGAGTCTGGCTTGAGAATTCTTCTTAATTTAATTTTTTTCTGAGATGGGAACTGACAGTACTTGATTTGTTTTAATAATTTGATTTTTTAGCTCCTTCAGTGCTCTCTGATATTTAGGTAAAATTTAATAAATAGATCGGTAATGTGCTGATGGTTGATTGGATCAAAATGGATATGATTTAAAATGATACGGTTACTATACAGTAAAAGAGCTACTATTTCTATGTAGAGTAAAACAACAATAAATACCTAACTGGCCACTGTTACTGCTATTCATTTCATTAGATAAAATACTGTAAACACATGAATAACTGCTAGCTACACTCAAACTGCTAGATCACACAATTTCCATTAGTTTCTAAGTTACATCATTAAAATATATTCAACAAAGACTATTTATTATAACATAGGTAATGGAGAATGTTACTAGGTATGCCAAATCGCTTGAAATTTTGTCTCAGTAAAGCCTGTATGCATACAAATACACTAGTTTTTGTTGTAATCAAAAATACCCAGTAGTTTTGATTTTATAGGCATTCAAAGTTTCGAAAAATATCGAGTCCCGCTAAAAGTCACGTGACCGCTTGTGACGTCTTACCACAACGCGCCAGCGGTGGCGCATATAGCTGGCGCAGTATTTTATTTTATTTTTTTATTTATTTAACATTTAATGTATATTTTTTTGTGTTTTCGGTCGCGTATTAGTAAATATAAATATTATTCGTAATTATACGTTAATAGTAAATATTATTCTATTAATAAATTGGGTATAGGTTTCGAAAAAAGGTAATCGTGTAATCTATCTAAAATAGATGAATTAATGGCTGCGCATTATTTATCAAGAAATAGTGATTTTATTGCCGCCGAAATCTATACTAATATTATAAAGCTGAAGAGTTTGTTTGTTTGTTTGTTTGTTTGTTTGTTTGAACACGCTAATCTCAGGAACTACTGGTTCGATTTGAAAAATTATTTTTGTGTTGGATAGACCATTTATCGAGGCAGGCTTTAGGCTACATAACATCACGTTGCAACTATTAGGAGCGAAGAAATAATGGAAAATGGGGAAAAAACGGGGGAAATTATTCATCCTTGAGGTCTTCCGTTGCGTGCGCTGCGAAAACGGTTCTAGAAACAAATTAAGGGAACTTTACCGCGGGAAAACTTCGCATTCCCACGGGAAACCGAGTTATACGCGAACGGAGTCGCGAGCGGCCACTATGTTTGATATGTTCTAAACTGCGGGTCAATTACCGTAATTTTATGCAGTGCTGCTTAATTGCGTTTACGTCTTAACCTCGAAATCCGTATTAACGTAATGACAGGAAAACCTACACGTCACGTTTAAGCGTTAAAAACTTTGCGAATCCTTTGGTTTTCTTGTCATTACGGTTAACGGATTTAGAGGTTAAGACGTAAACGCAACTAAGCAGCACTGCATAAAATACGGTAATTGACCCGCTGTTTTATCAAAACAAAATAACCAATATAATAAAAATACTAATGGAAGAATGCAAGTCCAATAGTAGAAGTATGTACCTACCTACCTATCATTATTTTTTTTACGTTAAGGACAACAAATCATGTACCATAGTTTTGCAGCTATAGGTAGGTACGTCCTTCTAATATTATAAATGTGAAAGTTTGTGAGTATGGATGTATGAATGTTTGTTACTCTTACACGTAAAAACTACTGCCCCCAAGTCAAGTGGCAAGTGATATTTGCGATAGCGAGTGAATAGAAAAAATATGTATGAAACTGTCAAATTGCAAGCTTGTCAAAAATTTATTCTATTCACTTGCTATCGCAAATATCACTTGCCACTTGACTTGGGGGGCTGGACGGATTTGGATGACGGAAACCGACTTCTACGCGAACGGAGTCGCGGGCGGCCACTAGTATGTTTACAAAGATACCGCTCTTCTAAGTAAATTTAAATAAATACATGCATTGATTTAGTACTAACTAGCTTTAGTTAGCAGCTTCGCCCGCGTTTCCCTCGGGAACTGTACATTTTCCCAGGATTAAAAGAAGCCTATGGATTATTTCAGTCTTCGTCCAGATCCATTCAGTACTTTTTGTGTGAAGATAACAAACATAAACACAATCTTCCGCGTTTATTATATTACTAGGAAGTAGGATACCTATACGATCTAGATGTAGGTAGTTGAACGTTACAGATGCACTTTACCTTTACTATTTTATTTAAGTAATTTAATTTATTTTTTATTGCAAATGTGGATGATATGAACTAAACCTCTTTTATTTATTTGTATTTTTACTAACAAATTGTTTAATGGTATTGGTTATGTTCAAGTTAAAAGACTTGGTGATGTATGTATGTATCCTTTGGAACTGTAAAAAACAACTTTTCCGGCAAATTGATAGTTGTATTTTTACATTTAGGCACAACACATGATTTCCTAGTAGTTGGATTAGACATTTTTAAAAGTATTTAGGTTTAATTTAGACGACAAATGCGCGCGACCGCGAGTGTACTGAGTGAGCCAGACCGAGCGAGTTGTGGTGTGACGTCACACCGCCACCGGCAGCCCGCGTCGTGCGGTAGCAACTTATTTTACTTATAAATCGGAAACTAATTGACGCATCGAAATATTTCTTTCACCAGTATTTTTTATTTTTGACAGAGAATACGAAGAGATAATAATCAAAATTTAACACTTGTTTTAAGCTAACGCGCGTTGTACACATTGTTTTTATACTATCCGGGATTTCGCGCGGTAATTTCAAAGCAAAAAAGCGTCTCCGAAAAAGACGGGTACAATTGGAAATGTCATTAACATTTCTTAGTAAGTGCCGTGAAAGTAGTTTATTACCTACGTGTGTACGTATAAAACCACGGAAGGATTTACCATCGTCGGAGAAGATTCTACGCAATGCGAGTGAGAGGCTACTAAAACAATTAATAAAGGACAAAAGACGTAAGCTTGACAGTGTAAACAGTGATTTATATAAAGTGCATCAAGAGTGCAGTGTTACACTTACTTCCAGTGATTTTGATGCATGTGATCGTGTAACGTACCAGCAAGTAGAAAAAATTGCAGAAATATGCGCGGCGACACACGAGCGGAAATTCGCGAATCTGACGCAACGTTCGACTAAAAAGTCTTTTACATCTACGAGCACGGACACAGTCATTAACATCTCAAATACTGTACTGGACGAAGAAACACTATCTGTTCTAGGGAAAGGTATGAATTTTGCTTTGACACCTAAGAGAGTACCTGTTGAAAAGGTAATTGGTAGTATCGAGGAGGTAATATGCCGTAATAAAATACCTACGATGGATGCTGAAACTTTACGCCAAGATGTGTCGGTAATATTACGTAAGTCACGACCACCGCACCCCAACATCACTCAACAGGAACGAAAGGCACTCGAAAATCTGCGAAAAAATGAGGAGATTCTGGTACTCAAGGCCGATAAAGGTAACGCCACAGTAGTGATGAATACGGCTGACTACCATCAAAAAGTTCTAGATCTTCTAAAAGATAACACAGTCTACCAACCAGTATCATACAACCCGACAGCCAGGATGTTGCGAAAAACGAGAGAGCTAATAAAGAAAAATAAAGACCTTCTCACGGAAGATGAGTATGCCATGCTCGATAGACCGAAAGTGACCTTGCCACCAAAATTTTACGGGCTGCCGAAAGTTCATAAGACCAACGTTCCATTAAGACCAATCGTGAGTCAAATTAATGCACCTACCTACGATCTGGCTAAGCACGTTGCGTCGGTACTGCAGCAGGTAGTGGGAAAATCGACATCTTTTGTGAAAGACTCTCGCCATTTCGTCAGCATACTAAAGAACCTAAAACTGGAACCAAATGATATCATGGTTAGTTTCGATGTCGAGTCTCTGTTCACTAACATTCCACTGGACGAGTGTTTAGAAGTAGTGAAGAAAAGGCTGGAGGACTGTGAGATGCCAGAGGAATACCTTGCCTTAGTGAAGCACTGCCTAAATGGAAACTTCTTCCTCTACCAGGGGCAATACTACCTCCAGATTGAGGGTGTCGCAATGGGTAGCCCCGTAGCGCCAGTAATAGCCAACATCTGGATGGAGCATTTTGAACAAAAAGCCCTTAGCTGCAACTCGACGGCAATTGTCCTATGGAAGAGATATGTCGATGATATCTTTTGTGTATTTAGGGGCAGTGACACTGAAGCGAGACACTATTTAGATTACTTGAACTCCATACACCCCAAAACCACATTCACACTAGAGATAGAAAACGACAGACAGCTTCCGTTTCTTGATGTTCTCGTCACTGCAAGAATAGATGGAACACTCTCTCACACGGTATACAGAAAACCCACACACACTGACCGCTATCTTAATGCCTCTTCGCATCACCACCCCAGACATATCACCTCCGTCATAACGTCGCTCATTAACCGAGCCAGGGATCTCTGTGATCAAGATCACATCGAGCAAGAGCTCGGGCACGTTGAACGAGTCCTGAAGAGGAACGGCTACAGGATAAGGGAACACGCAAGACGGCTACATAAAAAACGGAAAATGCAAGTGGGAGTGGACAGGTTACCAGCATTTCTACCATATGTGAAGGGAGTAACGGACAAAATTGGAACCGCACTAAGAAAACTCTCCATCAAGACGGTATATGTTCCGGTCACAAAGGTAGCAAACATGGTGCGCTCTCCGAAGGACACCATTCCATATCAGACGCCAGGTGTATATAAAATTGACTGCAGCTGTGGTAGTTCTTACATCGGCCAGACAAAACGAACAATTGCCGAAAGAGTAAAAGAACACATAGCAGCAGTTAAAAACCGACAGACGAACAAATCTGCAATCGCCGAGCATCTACTTAATGAAGGACCGAACCACTGGATCGAGCTTCACAAATCGAGAATTCTCTCAACGGAACGTCAATACTACCCTAGAATGGTACGGGAAGCCATAGAAATTAAAAAGAACAAGACGTTCAATAGAGAGGATGGTTATAAGCTGTCATCTTCGTGGAATCCGGTCATTCATGGTATTAAAAACCGGTCTCAAGATTTATCGTCGGAATCGTCTGCGGATACGGTCAGCATAGTGTGCCGTGTGTTTTCATAGTGACTTTTACAAAAAATAAAAATTGTGAGGGTAGGACTCAAACTGTCAGTGCTAAGTAGTCTCTCCAGCCGCCGCCATGCTTCAGTCCGCCCGCGACCACGATAGGTGTAACCCTATCGAAACGTCGGGCAAAGAGGTACGTTACCTTTTTGCTTTGAAATTACCGCGCGAAATCCCGGATAGTATAAAAAAAATGATCAAAATTTGTTAACATTCTCCATTGAAAAAGTTAAAAGAAAATTAACAAGCTTGAACAGCGCATGTGTAAAATATAAAATCACATTTTACAAATGGCTATTGGTGAAGTTTTATGACAAAATAATCCACTCAATACTTTAACAAAAGCTGTGTATGCAAAAGTTAAGTATAGTAGCCGCTACTGTTACATGTCCATAAATTTCTATAGTCATTGACAGCTATGCATGGATTTCCAAAAAGTGGGCGAAGTATTTGCTCTTCCTGCCTACGTCACACTCGAAATATTGACTCACAAAAATGTTGGATATTACTTACCTCATTTTACCGCGGAGCCAAGCGTAAGCAATTCGTAAGTCGGGTTTTTAATTTAGCCACGTTGTAAAAACGACGATCATTACTTCTTTACCCACTTTTATGTCGAATAATCCCCTTCAGGAGGGTTCATTATCCCTTTGCCGGTTTTTTATCATAACGCAATCTGAGGCGAAATTCGTGTTTGCGTCGAGAGTTTGTGTTTTCAATTAATCTTTGGATTGGATGGCTAAAGAACGTAAGACGCGGGGTTTAAAGGTTTTCTTGTTAAGTAAGGTAAGGTAGTAAGATATTTAGATGTTATAATTTTTTTATGTTGCTTTTTTACACTTAGACGAAAAATATTTGAATCAGAAACTTATTCAGTACTAGTGGCCGCCCGCGACTCCGTTCGCGTGGAAGTCGGTTTCCCGTGGGAATGAGAAGTTTTCCCGCGGTAAAAAGTACCCTATGTCCTTTCCCAAGTTCAGTTCTTCCTCCATACCAAATTTCATCACAATCGGTTCAGTGGTTTAGGCGTGAAAGCGTAACAGACAGACAGACAGACAGACAGACAGACCGACAGACAGACAGACCGACAGACAGACAGAGTTACTTTCGCATTTATAATATTAGTAGGGATTATCAACCGCCAAGCCAAGTTTTACTCGTGTAAAAACTTAACTTACGTAATTAAAAGTAGCTTATGTCATTCCCTGACACTTATATATCAAATATTTTATATGCAGTCTTGAAATTACAGCGATCATGTAAACTGACAAACAGTACCTCTTTATATAATTAGTACGTACCTATTGGATTACCATAACTTAACTGAAATTCATATTAATGAAAAAAGAGCAAGTCATTTAAGGTTTATTCTATAAGCAAGCAGTCTCAATGACGAATATGTTTCATACTCCGTAAAGAAGTAAACATCTTGAGTATATTAAACCCGCATCTGCTCTCGCTTGTTGGAAACTCTTTTTATACGAAGTTTCCTTCATATGATCAGGAAAACTTTATATTACAAAATGAATGAATGATGGATATAATTTATGCGCACAAAGTTAACTCATTTTTTATATTGAAGGTTTAAATTGGTTTTATTTTATAGACTGAGTCTATTCATACTTTTTATTGGTAAGTACCTATTAAATATTTTATCATTATGATACAGTGAGTACATTTTGACTACCATGTTTTTTTAGCTTAGAATTTTAACAAAAGATTTCTTAGGAATCCTACTAATATTATAAACGTGAAAGTTTGTGAGTATGTATGGATGTATGGATTTATGTATGTATGGATGGATGTATGGATGTATGGATGTATGGATGTATGGATGTATGGATGTATGGATGTATGGATGTATGGATGTATGGATGTATGGATGTATGGATGTATGGATGTATGGATGTATGGATGTATGGATGGATGTATGGATGGATGTATGGATGGATGTTTGTTACTCTTTCACGTAAAAACTAATGGACGGATTTTGATGAAACTTTACAGTAATATAGTTTATACTTCAGAATAACACATAGGTACTTTTACCATGGGAAAACATCTCATTCCCATGGGAAACCGACTTCCTCGCGAACGAAGTCGCGGGCGGCCACTAGTTCAAACATAAAAATGATACTACGTTAGTGATATTCTTGTGAAAATCTCTTTTTTTTGTTCGTCCATTAGCATTTTCGTGGAATGCCAGCCTTTATTGACTGTATTTGATCCATCCTGCTGTCAAATATTGCTATTGAACTCGCTGTCTAGTGGTTTTAATTAAAACTTATTCCTAAAATACAATTTTACTATTCTTGCAAGTTGACTAAGAGTTAAATTCTTATTTGAATAGTTTTGCAGCAGTATGTTTAACATAAATCTACTTTTTACTATTATTACACTGTAACCCATTAGTGATTTTCAAACCTAAAGCTAAAATAGGTGTTCTACTATAAAAACATGTTGTTTTATAAATTAGTTGACAAATATAACTTTTTTCCCTAAGTGAACTGCAATATTATTAAACTTGTGGTAGTATTTCACCGAGAAAAAAAAAACTTTTTTGTTTTCTTTTTAAATATAATTCGACATTATTTGACTTAACTTCCTCTATTTAAAATCGATTCACCCCACAGCCAAGAACATAAAACTCTCGGTTTGCCACAACCATGTGTCTAGCGTGTCAGTACCCCAGCTTTCATTCGCCACAACCACCTTAGACTCGCTCTGTTAAACCTTCTAATCAGTGCTACGAGCACGGAACTTTTAACGATTGTTAATATCGTTATTTTGCCATTTGTTTCGTTAATTTGTATGAACATTAGCGATGACAACTGTCAGAATAACGAAATTAATGATGGTTTAGAGCTCTGCCTCATTAAGACGCCATGGCGATGTCGCCGGCTACGTATCCAAGCAGTTGATATTGAAATGTATGGTTGCCAAACCGTCGCCAAGTGAGTTAGGTAGCATAGATTTCAATATTAACTGCTAGGATACGTAGCCGGCGACGTCGCCATGGCGTCTTAATGAGGCAGAGCTCTAAGAGTTACATGCTTCCACTACAGTTCTTATAAATACCGATAGGTGGCGCACCAAGCCAGCCAGTAGCCCACCCGGCGCCGAGCCCCTTTCTCTGCTTCGCCAGCAGTTGCACCGTCAGCGCGTAGGTCACCAGCATGACCACCAGCGGGATGTAGAAACATATAATGGACCCTATGGCCTTGTACAGAGGGTCGGGAATCTGACACGATCCGCCGACGAGCACCGACTCTTCATTCTGGAAAAAAAAAATTGTATAAGGTTGATCGGCCAACAAATAATTGAAGAAAAAAAAATTGTTAGTGTAATCGTGTTCTGGCTTTTATTTATCATTATTTATTTGCTTTCAATATCTATATTTTTTACCAAAAAAACGCACCAGTTTATATTATACCATGTTTTAAAACAGCATTGTCAATCGAGGAACAAGAATAGATTTGATAAAAACATGACAAAACTCAAAGGAGCCTTTGCCTGTTCCATGCATGACAGTTTGAAAAATTTGTTCATTGCGACTTTTACTTAAATATGTTGCAAAATACAATTTTATACTAATTTCTAATTGCCGTCATTACTAATTTGCTAAACAAAGAAAAGTATCACAACCTAACCACGTTTTTACGCTAACTATTCTTACTAGTTATATCAAGCCACATTAACGTTTATAATGGAGCCACCACAATACACCTAAATAACGGCCTTCATAATGCTTGTCAACTGTCTAGTCTAATAATGGATGACGTCACTACTATGACGTCACTCATTGTCGTACAAAGAGGAAGTATGACGGTGTAGGCGCAGGTATAACTAGATATTTAGACGAACTAATTTATATTAATAAAGGCTTATGAGGATAAAGGCTAGTCATCACTGGTGGTGATGTGCCCAGAATTAGTATTGTAGTCATTATATTTGGAACAGAACAAGTAGATTATTGTCGGTCGTACCTATCACGTAACAATACTCAAATTTGATAAAAATGTATTGGATAGTCTACTTAAGTCTCTCTTGTCTAGTCTATATAAGACGTTTTGATAATTCAAAACTCACTGGAACAATAAAATGATTGTATCGATAATTTGTCAGTAATTAAATATTCGTTTTGATAACAACTTTCTTCAAATGTAAATAGAATATAAAGAATTCGGGAAATAACGCTCAACTTTTTTTTCACGCGCCAACCAGCCGCCATACAGCCTAATACAAAAAAAAATATATGAGATAAAATACAATTATTTTGTAACAAATTACTGTTTATCCTTCCAACTAATATTATAAAAGTGAAAGTTTTTGAGTATAAATATATGTATAAATTGATTTTCAGTGGATTAAAAGCTCTTTGTTATTACAAAAAAAACTTACCCGATCAAATTGAAAATGCCCTGTTTACTAACATATAATTTGCAGTAAGGCACTACCTTAACTTTGTAGGGATCGTTATATTATGCACTAGTGTTTAATATTTTAATATACACAAGTGTGTAAAAGGTCGGTTTATTGCCCTTAAAGCGATGTAGGTAATAAGGCTCATTTTCTAAGCAAGTGTGTTAAAAAAATATTTCTAAACTCTAACATGAGATAGAGGTCACTCAAAAATAGAACTTTTTAATATTTCACAAGCAAATGTAGCTTCCAAAATGTTGCTTTCGAATTGTTGATAATTTTTAAATAAATTATAATCCCCGGCAAGGCAAAGCAGTATTTAAAAGAATTCAGGGGAAAAATGTGTGTTAAAATTGTATCAATCCTACTTATATTATACCTAAATGTGAAAGTTTGTAAGTATGTATGGATGTATGGATGTTTGTTACTCTTTCACGTAAAAACTACTGTACGGTTTGGATGAAACATTGCAGTTATATAGGTTATACATCAGAATAACACATAGAGTACTCTTTACTGTCGGAAAACATCTCATTCCTGCAGGAAACCGACTTCCACGCGAACGGAGTCGTTGGCAGCCACTAGTATTCTAATATTAACGTTAATTAACTCATATGTGTGCTTGGTTGGACAGCATCTAATAACGTTTCAACTAATCAATAATTTCCAGTGAAACTTACTTCATAGTAACGACTGTTATGTTGAAATGCACACCAATAATAATCATAACTGTAGGTATTCTCGCAAACATGCGTGAAATCGACCTACTTACTACACCGGCCATAAAATTTAACCCTTGACGGGGAAGTCAAATACCGATCGTTAACGATAATCAAATTATTTACGGAAATAGCTTTTGCATAGTAAAAGTTGTCTCTAATAAAATTACTACCCTATTACCTCAGCTATTGTTTACCTACGTAAACAGTGTTCCGCGCGTAATTGCTTTTCCGAAGGGCTTCACGTAAGAAATTTTATTTTTGATATCGGTACTGGATACTTATATTTAATATTTAAGCCGTTAGTTTTCCAAATAAAATAAAATAAATCACTGGCATTCTTAAAGGAAACAGGTTTTTTAGAAATGTGTTTTTTTCACAGAAATTTTAACAAAATAGTTCATGATAACTGATTTAAATGAAATATGAGTTTAACAGTGAACAGATTTAAAAGTGTTTTCAAAATGCGAAAATTGTATAAAATGTATGCTGAAACTATTGAACTAACAACTTTGTACAAATTTTCTTAAGTTTAATTTGTAAGCAAAAAAAGTAGTGAATCTATTGCAACACCTATTAGGCTGGGAGTGACAAAAAAGTGAAAGACGAAATGACGTCTCTAAACCTTAAAACGCGAAAATTAAATGGTATAACACAATATTTGTTGTTAATAAAATATATACATAAGTATAACAATTGATTTTCCCACAGCAGCAAACCGACGCTAACGTGATTGATGAACGGTTTAGAAAAGCAGCAGTAGCCGCAATTAATCCAACTTTCACATCTCTAGAGTTCATTCAGTAACAAAACCAATTGTAAAATAGCGAAAAGGTTTCTCCTTTCCGCTTTGAAATAGTGGAACCTCCCGTAACCATCGATAGACATTCATTCGTTCATTTTTTCAATCAATCGCCGTCAACCGTGTAATTGGATATCAGAATCTCATTCACTCTTTATTCGTAACCTATTAAAAATGTGTGGTGTTTATTGTAAACAAACATTCCGGAGGTGTTTGGAGAGGATCGCTTGGCTTGACAAATAGGTTTACGATGAAAGGAAAGGAACGAAGTGTAAGTGGGTAAGTGGGTAAGTAAACGCGCGAATGTAAAGAAAATAGCCAAAAAATGGGCACCAATTTTTTTGCAACTTATATTTGCTTCAATAAAACCGTAAAACTATCAAGTCAAGACATAATGCATAGTAATAATTGGTGATTTTCTAAGTATTTTTCCTCCAAAGTATTATAAAGACAGCCTTCACGGCACGTAGACTTTCTCACTTAAATAATTATCTCTGGTCTACATTTTTCAACCAGATGCACAAGTTTTCCTGAGGTTATTGGAATAAGGCTTTTTTCCTAATCATATTGTATACTACAGGATTTATAAAAAGTATTTTTCGATCTCCTGCTACCCTTGAAAA
The DNA here is from genome assembly GCA_916618145.1 of Emmelina monodactyla. Classification (NCBI taxonomy): domain Eukaryota; kingdom Metazoa; phylum Arthropoda; class Insecta; order Lepidoptera; family Pterophoridae; genus Emmelina; species Emmelina monodactyla. The sequence goes on along the minus strand of OU745304.1, from coordinate 1,957,638 downwards.
CCGTGACTAGTAGGAGAACAAGTTTTGATTGTCAAGTTTTCTTCTGCTAAAGATAAACCAATCTTATAAGAACGGTTTGCTTATATTCGCCACGATTTCTTAAAAAGAATGATATAACTATTCTATTCTAAAGGGGCAGTTTTACCTTTTCCACAAAAGTTCATAAACACCAAAGTAAATACTGATATTTCTTTAAAGCTTACCGTCTTACCGCGAATGTATTAATCATTTCTGATCAAATCATTAATTATTCAGGACTCCGCAGTGACGATACAGAATCTTTAATTATCGCCTAGTCATTATTGCCTAGCTTGTTGTTACCTTGTAATTAAGGCAGTATTTATTGTTCGAACAAATTGATATAGCCTTATAATGAACATTCATTAAGGTTTAATCTTGATATAGTTCACAATGGACTTGGAAGCACTTGGTGGAAGTAGCCTTTTGTTTTAAGGTGTGGTGTTTCGTAGTATTCGGTGTAACGGAGTTTGGTATAAGGTGTAAAGTGGAATTGGAAATCTTTAATTGCTTTAGTTTGTTTTGAAAGTTTGGAGTTGATGACGTGTTAATGTAGACTTTTGTCTTGAGGTTTATTGTCTTTTAGTTTAAGTTAGAATGTGTTGTTTGATAGGTTAAAAAGTGGAGTTTTAAAGTTCTTTAATTACTCTGGTTTATTTTTACTTGAATATTGATGTTAATTTAATAATAATTTCGGAAAAAAACGTGTTTTGACGGTTTATGTACGTGTTTATCTTAAAAATCCGGTTGTAAGATTTGATGTTTAAATGAAGTACTGGTTTGAATAATAACTTTAACAACTATCAAAGCTGATAACGAAACGACGCAAAATCTCACACAAGACATCAGTATAAAAATAAACCCGGCAAAGCGCTAGTTGGACTCTACTATCTATATCTAGAACCATATAATTATTAGTACAGTCAAAAGCATAAAGATATTATAAGACAAGATAGTCAAAAATATCTTTGGGTGAAAAATTCAATTTTATGTTAGTGTCATAATAACCATATCATTGTAACCAAACAAAGTTGACATAAATATCATCGCAATAATTTGCAATTTTATATAACGCATCAAGATGTTCAATATTATGTTGGCATACACACTATTCATTGGTATCTAAGCATTTAATTTTTCAAAAATATCTTCGCGCTTAAGAAAAATAAACTCTATGACTTAAGTCACAGTAATCATCTTTATTTATCTGTTTCATTATGCATGACGTCATTGACGTGGCTTTTGTTTAGAACTGAATTAATCTTTTATAATTAAAGTCGTAAGAAAATAGTTTTTTGAAAGAAAGCCCCGCCCGCGGTTTTATCTGAAATTACACTACTGGAAAATGCCGATAGTGTAATGGGAGGTAAAAATCTCCCATGGCACAACTAGTAGTGTCAAGCGGTAGTGCCTAAATAAAAAAACGTATTCGTAACCATTAAACGAATTCACTGATCTCATTGACTAAGGGATTGAGTTAAAAAAGGCGAATAAATAACACCAATAATAACTTATAAAATCTAGTGTAAAATAATAATTACCTACAAAAAAAATATCACTTCTCTCGTTTCTGTGTGATTTTAAATTTTCTTTTCTTTATATTTTCTGTTTTTTTCTTTACTAAGTATGTGCCATTAATGTTTAGTTAAGGTTAGAAATATATGACGAGAAAAAAATTTATTTAATTATTGATTAAATGAACCGACAAACCTATTTCTTTATTCTATTATGTATAGGTAATCAACATGACCAGTGACATACATTGTCATATAGTATGTTTTTTATTGTATGTCAATATGACATAACCACGCAATGAAAATCTTCAGATAAGAAATAATTATTTTCAAATAGTAGATAGAACTTAATCGAAAAACCACTTTGGAATCTATAAACATAGATAATAATAGTTCTGACATTCATGTCATTGTATTGCAAATTAATAAAATTGTACTGCAGAATATTTGTAAAATTCTATCATCATCGATGATCACCATGAATCCCGAACTCCAGAATCATTGCGTACGCATGTCATGCAAATATGGGATTCTCTGCGAGGTGTTGATTTCTGTCAAAATGCTGTATTTCTAGATGTCATCAATGCAGAAGGACGATACACAAGATTTTAATTCCAAGTTCAATTTTTTTTTTATTTAATCAAAGGGTTTTAGTTTGGTTTATAATTCATGTTTTATTTTTATTAAATAACTAACGCAATATACGTAATAACGTTTTATTCATGTAAATAAATTTTAATAAATTTTTTAGGGCTACTACAAAAATAAGTACGTTTTTTTTTATTAAGGGCACTTTTCCTGTCACGTTTTATTTTTGTAGTCAAGTTTTACACGATTTTTGTAGGATTCCACATGTTATGGCTACACTACTAGCTTATGGACATGTGATAATAAATCTTTGCAATAATCATTAATTATAAACCTTATGGCGAAAGACTTAGAATTGCTTGTACCATGTAACCGAAGATATTTTTGACTATTCTGGGCGCTTAGATACCAGAGAATGTTAGGCAGCCCATATAATACAGACTACTTTAAAAGATACGATGTAATTGGACATTTTCAACCCGCAGATATATATGATTCTTATACTGGTGACAATAATTTGATAACTGTATATGCCAAAATAAAATTGAAACTTTGCAACTAACATTTAATTGTAGACTCTGATACATTATATATTTATGCTTTTGACTGTACTGCGTTTGAAACTTTGCGTTATTTCTTTGTTTATTTATTATTTATTTATTTATTTATTATTATTATTTATTATTTATAATTTATGCATTTACACAAAAAAGATAATACATAATAGAAAAAGAAAAACATGAGTAAACACAAAGGTACTGCTTATTTCAGTATGAAATCTCTTCCAGCAGACCTGTTGTTGGAGAGATAGTGAGAAATGCAATATTGTGTGTAGCATAATTAAATTAATTAAAATTAAGTATATATAATATAATACATACATATACAATACAATATATAAGTATATCAGCAGATAATAAGATACTTAAACTATACACAAATACAACAATATAACAATATAATACGTATATTATATACAGTAATATAAAATACCAAATAGATAGATTGCATAATTAGATAAGAAAGCTTAATAATAATAATATACTAATCGTAAGAGAGGGATAAAAAGTGCGATCTGACTCTTTTCTTAAATTTGATACCGCGAATTTCAACCGGAAGTGAGTTCCAAAGTCTGACTGCGTACACTGTGAAGGAGTAGGAGTAAAAATCAGTGGAATGGGTGGGTACGGTGAGAAAGTACATCTTGAGAGGCCTACAAGTAGCGTCCTCAGGATGATTGAATGAGAAGCGATCTCGGAGATATGAAGGATAGTTGGGATTATGGAGGACATTATGAAGTAGGCAAAGAATACGAGCGTTTCTGTGAAATCGAATTGGGAGCCACTGGAGTTGCTTGCGAAAGTGAGAAACATGGTCGAATTGTTTAAGGTTAAACACAAATCTAATGCATAGATTTTGCAAGCGTTCCAGCTTATTTAAGAGCTCCTCAGTGGCATCAGGGTAACACGCATCCGCATAGTCTATGATAGGTTGGATTAGGGACCGAGCAAGTGAAATTTTGGTAGATAGAGGCAAATAGGTTTGAAGACTCTTCAACGAATGAAATGAGTAGTGCACTTTACGACTAATCTCGTTAACATTCAAACTCCATTTTAGAAACGAATCGAATGTTACACCTAAGTTTTTAGCGGAGTCTGCAATGCTAATCGGGACAGCATCCAGTAAAATGGGTGGTAAAGATGTCAAATCGAGCCGACTACGCATTGTTCTACTTCCTATAATCAATGCCTGGGTTTTTTTAGGATTAATGACTTGACCAAATGATCTAGCCCAACCACTAATACTTTCCAAATCAAGGTTAATTGAGTGAATCGCAGAATTGATGCCAGAAGGAGAACAATGACGATAAATTTGCAAGTCATCCGCATAAAGATGGAATTTGGAGGATATAACTTGGGTTACGGTGTTGATGAAAATGGAGAAAAGTAAAGGAGATAGGACACCCCCCTGCGGTACACCCGCGCTGAGGTTCGACCAATCAGAAAAAGACTCATCAAGGCGAACACGTTGCGAGCGACCACGGAGGTAGGAGTCAAACCATGATAGGGCAGGAGAGGAAATGTTTAAGGATTTAAGGATACCGAGGAGAACGTCAAAGTCCACAGAATTGAAGGCGCTGCTAAAATCAAGTAGGATAAGGATGGTTAGGGACTTATTTTCCATGGCCCAGCGGATGTCATCGGTGACATTGATAAGTGCTGAGACTGTGCTGTGGCCAGGACGGAAACCGGATTGGTAAGGATTTAAGAGATTGTGATGAGATAGGAAATTGGATAGTTGGCCGTGAACTAAATGTTCAAGGACCTTGGATAGGAATGGCAGGATTGAAATAGGGCGAAAATCAGATAAGGTAGTAGGATGTTTGTTAATTATTTCTAAAATATATTTCTTACCTTAGAATACATTAAACTTAATGGAAGACTCATAGCAGTGGATAATATCCACACAAACGCAATTTTGACTGTCACCCGCTTTCTCGTTTTGTTGCGACCAAACCGCATTGGATATCTAAGAGATAAATATCTGAAAGAAAATAAACCTTTATTAGTTATAAGAATATGGTAATAATTCTCTATAAGCACTAACATTTATACAGTTTGGCCTTGAAGTAACTAAGTTTATATGATTCGATTCACTTTTTAAATGAAAAAACAGTCTTGTAACTTCATTCATTTCATTCTTCATTCATAATTTAATTAAAAACATTCCGGTATATAACCGCTCCACTACACCGGTTTTCTATTTAAAGGAACTTGATATACACGAAACTCCTTCCGTTGCTTACTGTGCCCTTTTTGCTGACCATACCTTCACAAGCTTAACATATTGCAGTTATCTCTATCCCAATTATGTATCCTGCTAATATTATAAACGAAAGTTTGTGAGTATGTATGGATGGATGTATGGATGTTTGTTACTCTTTCACGTAAAAACTACTGGACGGATTTGGATGAAACTTTACAGTTATATAGGTAACTAGTGACCCGCCCACGTTTCGCAATGGTGTAATTTTGGCCGACTTGTTCACAAAACATTGAATTTTGGTTAATTAAAAGAATTTTTTTTCGAATGTTCTTTATTACAAATAGCTTTCCGCCCTGCGGTTTCACCCGCATCTAAATGGTTTTTTCGTAGGAATGAGGCTTTTTCCCGCAGTAAAATATCGTATTTTCTTCTTCCCTGGGTGTCGAACTATCTCTATTCCAAAATCAAGACAATCGGTTAAGCCGTTTTTACGTGAAGCGAACATACAGACAGACGGACAGACAGATATACACATTTTCACATTTATAATAATTCTAGCGACCCGCCCACGCTTCGCAATTGTGTATTTTTGGCCGACTTTATCAGGAAACATTTTAGCTAAATTAAAGTTTTTTTTTTAAATGTTCCATGTGTACAAATTTAAATGAATAAATTCCCTAAAATATGTCGAAAACCTCATCAAAATCCGTAACGTAGTTTCGGAGGAGTAAGCGGACAAACATGCAAATAGACAGAATTGGCGACTTGGATTTATACTATGTAATGATAATGATGATAATGATGATGGTGATAGTAAGGATAGACCTACAAAAAAAGCTCTTCGCAGTACCTATATACCTATCTATATCTTAAGTGTAAGACATGTTAGCATATTCTGCAGAAGCTACCTATATGCCTGTGATGAGGGCGCTGCAGGGCTTTACAATATTATTAAGTTGTTACAAAGGGGGTGGTCTCTAGTTCCACTATAACTTCAAAATAAAACGTCAAATTTCAATCATTCAAAGACCAAAAATTATCTACATAAACTGTGCTTAGTGATGAAATAATTTATTTTGATAGGGATTAATAGCATGAGTAAAATAAACGCGTTTAAATGTAGTCCAAAAAAATAAAGATATTTCATTAAAAAAATGGTATAGTGTGTCGCGGACTTTTCGGTAGATACTTATTTATAAGATGTACAATTAATTAGAAAATTTTATGGTTATATCTTTTATAGTTACGGCAGCGTACGCAAAATAAGTAACTTTTCTGGTTGATTTTTTACATCTTGTGTCCGAAAAACCCAAATATCTTACGGAACCCTATTTTTTCCAAAATAAATATAGCTTATGTTACTCGTGGATATGGAGCTTTCAAATGGTGAAAGAATTTTTAACACATAGGCTACTTTTTACCGCGGGAAAACTTTTCATTCCCACGGAAAACTGACTTCTTCGGAGTCGCGGGCGGCCACTAGTAGAAGATAAAGACGAAGACTTACCTATCAATACTGATTGTGCACAGATGCATGATCGAAGCCGTGCACAGAAGCACGTCGAGGCATATCCACGTGAGGCAATACACCGCGGGCAGGGGGAAGTAGCCTGTAACAAATAATGTCTTTTAATATTGGAGCAAAGACTAGAAGTAATAAAACATATTTTATTAGTAGAAAACGTACGTAACCAGGGGGCTATAGAAGATTGTTTAATTTTCAATCGGTTCAAGCAGCGGGCAAATGGCTTGTGCTTAATTTAATTAGTTACATACGTAACCCACTGGGTATTCAAAAATCTTGTTGTATGTAGGTAAAAAATCTACAACTTTTTTCTAGATTATGTTATATCATAATACTTTAACGTTTCTATGGGTTAAATACTGAATTTAACCCATAGAAACCTAACCACGTTTAGCGCACGTGGTCAACACATGTAAAGGCACTGTGCCAACAGATGACAGAAGTTTATTTTACGACAGCGCCTTGCAGCCAAGTCTCTCTATTTAACACTTTCTAGATAGTGTCAGTTAGGAAGAGTGGCATTTTCCCTACCTCCCGCCAAAATGTTAACCAATTTTTGACAGAGAAAATCGGGTGGGGCTGTATCAGTTCACACGGACGTCGGTTTTAAATTGAAAAGCATATATCAGCTTTAAAGTGTTAAATAGTGAAAGAAAACCAGATTAACTTCGTTCTAATTCATTTAAATAAAGACACTAAATTAATGTCCCTTCGATGAATCGTTTTGTAGTTGTAAACGGCAGACGATATAGACCAATTTGTTATGGTTTGATTTTGTGACATAGTACCCTATGTACAATTATGATTTTAAAGATGTTTCACGTCAAAACGTACTATTACCTACACCAAGCTTTGTTTGCACCACGAGTTGATTACGTCACACTCCACCTACAAACTTTTCTTAATAAAGTTATCCATAAATGCACCATGACATATTTTAAAACGAACATAGGTTCTTTTTGCAAAGAAATACATTTAGGTCTGTTTTTTTAATTGTCAGATAAATGCTATCCGACTGATAATAGGTATGTTTCATTGTCACTTCATACACATTTCAAATATTTATATTCGATGTGCAACGAAAATATGCTGATTTTCTGTCAGATAGAATTTAACTGATTATTGAAAAATCGGCCCTTAATATTGTGTTGCATTTTTAGTCACGGCCTGTCAGTAAACTTCATAGTCATTTAATTTTATCGTAATTCATATTGAAATTGTATCAATTAACCGGGGCTCGATTAATTAATTTTAACGAACAAATTCAGGTGTGTATGTATGGACACGTAGAGCATTTTTTATTGACAATGGGTTTGTGCCCACGGATTTTTTTTAAATTTATAAATTTATTATGAATTTTATAGGATTCTTTTCTTTGTTAATGTCAGTATGTTGCAAATTATAATGCAATAATGACTCTATTGTTCACAATTTTCAAATAAAGAAAACGATACATAAATACTTAAAACGTCAAAAATTCATTATAATATCTGCGATTACTACGAAATACTACAAACATTTCCATCCACCCTTTCATAATGGACATTGACCTACCCCTATAAAAGCGAAAATCTCAAGGCTCCTGAATACAAAGTACTGGTAAAATGAAAACGCGCAGCTAACCGAACGTTTCTCATTAACAAACCGATCGATGATTGGTAAACCTCGCGAACGATACAACATATACATTGTTGTCAACAGTACCTTCATTCACTCTTTGAATGAACTGAACGCTTTGAATGAACCTTGAGACTTGTAAATCGAATCAAGGAGAAGTGATAATTAAAAAAAAACAGCCTATGTATGCTGAGTTATCGTAGAATAACTATTTTAATTAAACAATACATTTCAATTAGAATTGTCAAATAATAAAAACCTTTCCAATATTATAAAGCGATTGCAAGAAACTTAAATAGCGATTTTTAAATGTTGCAAGTCCAGTGGATATTAAGTCATTGGCATAAACGCTTAACAATAGAACGAACGAACGAATATTTGGAAAATTAATTACATAGAAAAGGAAGAGGAAAAGGGGTTATCCTTTTCAATATTATCCATAATGTGTATTTGACAATGTATTTATTAATACATGTATGTCTATGTCTGTCTGTATGTATGCTTTTACGTCGAAACGGTTAAACTAATTTAAATATTTTTCGGAATAGACAAGTTTAACAGCCTGGGATGAAAACAGTCTACTTTTTTCCGAGGAAATAAATAAGTGGGAAAAATAATGAATTCTTTGAAATTTAAAAGGAACATTAAGAGAAATACATAGTTTAAGTTGCTTATCCAGGTTAAATTTCAGTTAACAACTTTAAACTTAGGTCTCTATATTAATAATCTAATATTAACATTTATAAAAAAAAAGTTTTTTTTCCCGATAATAACTCAATGTTACCTCAAATTCTAATAATAATAAAAGCTAATAATACATTCCTTCATTTCTAATCTGAAATTCTCATTATTATAATTTTATTATAGCCATAAATGACAGTCGTAAACGAGATCTGCTGAGTATCATATTCGTAAGATGTATAAAATGAGAGGGGTTATTCCAATAAAAACTTATTTTTATTATGAATTATTTAAAGTTATGAATATAAAAATCAAAGTTAAAATATGTTTATCTCTGTCGGTTAGGAAGTGGTTTAATAACATGGACAGATATGAACCTCTTTAAAAAAGCATTTTTAAGTCATTTTGACGTTTACTATAAGCGAGTAAGATTTTGGTTGAGACAAATTGGTATTTTGCTAAAAAAAATCCATATGAGTTTTTTTGTATTTTTTTATGGTTTTGACTAGTTATATCTAGTTTGGATGTTAATACCGGCCATATGACTATGGCTAATAAAGGCTCATAATGATGGCCTTTCTCTAAGCATTTTAAAACACATTTTCACAAAATACAACAGAAAACTTGATTCTAACGTAAATCCACAAATCTTGACCACTCTATTTGTTTTGCTAAAAACATTTGTACAGGAATAACCATAACTTATATTTAATGAAAAACGTCGAATTCAAACTACCACCCGATAAAATAAAAACGTATCGCTAGCACATAAATAATTCAGATTCGTTTTAATTTATGGATTTACGTGCAGGTATAATAAATGGAGTGTTATCGGAATAAACCTCATATAACATTGGAATTACTGAAGTTATAATAATATATTTTGCGAGTGTTTCGTTTAATAGAATTCACTTTTATTTGGCCCGTGCTCCGTTTTGCCGTGTTTTTGATTATAAATTTTATGTATGGGTGGTATTTTATGTTTGTTATGCTGCGAGCTCTGAACTAGCATATTTTTTAAGCTTTTAACGATTTCTATGCGGTATTTATAATGGACTGTTATATTTTACATTCGCACTTACTGTGCATACCTGAGTTACGGCTTTTTACTCTTATAAAAACCATTTTCCCGCCCGTTTTCATACACTAGTCATTCCCCATACAATTTACATGCTGAACCGAAAAAATAGTTGATTAACTCAAAGCATAATTCATCGTGACTCCAAAGACTTGGCATTGATCGATGTATTCACCATTTTTTGTTAAGAATTTCACGAACAAAAGATCTAATGGACTAGCTTTAAACTTTTACAAGCGATAATGCTGTTTAGTTCCACGGAACTTTAGATTCTGAATAATAGTTTATTCCTTTTGTTTAGCAGCAAATTAACGATGGAAGAAAATGCTTTGTGGAAAGAAGGTAGATAAAGTTGTTAACTGTTTTGCTATGGCGTAGTTTTTCGTAGTAAGCGTAGCTTTTTATTATTTTTATACTGGATTTAAGCTTCATTACTTTAAAATAGTTTATTGAGATTTCTTTGGTAAAAGGTGTACGTTTTACTAATAAAAGGAATATTTTTTCATCAAATTGCGTGAAGAAGTTTTTTAAAATTATATAAATATAAATTGGGATTTTTCTTGTTGACAACCGATAGAAGCGACATTAATCTATTTGTTTAATGGATGAAAAGTACTAAAAAAGTTTATCATGTCAAACATGCTACAAAATGTCATATTTTTTATACCAATTCTCTCTTAGTGTTTTACTTCACATCCAGTTTTTATGTTTATTAAATGCGTAAAGGTGTAATAAACTAAGTGAGTATGTATATGTTTCCTATGATTGATGACGTCATAAAAATAAGCACTCCCAACGTACAAGTTCAATTATGAATAAACGAGTTGATCGACAGGCTATTTATTTATAGATTTAAAAGTATACACGATGAATATTTAGTGGCCTTTGACCTGAAGCAAATACATTTTAAAATATGGGCGCAGAACATTTTTAATTACATGTAGGTAAGTTTAAAATCCTTGCAGTAATACTAGCGCAGGAAAAAACATATTTTCTTTCAATAATTTTGGCCTAAAAGCCAGTTCAGAATCTAATTGTCTTTACAAAGATAAAAAAATTAAATTAAAGTTTACCTTTTTACCTTTTTTCCGCCGGCTGTTTTTTCTCGGTCTACGGTTAGGTTAAGTCGAAGTTTGTAACATTGACTTTCATTAAGTAAATGTTACATATCTATGATGAATAAAGGAAAGATTTTGATTTTTGATTTTACTTGAAGTTAAGTTGCTTTTTATAAAAACCAATATCTTCATTAAAAATAGAAATACAAACCAAAGTATAATTTAAAAAGTATCAATAATGATTTATTTTCATCTAATTAAATCACAGAAATAAATAAACAATTTCATATTTATTTACCACTTACAAATAGGTACGCAGATTTTTTTCCATATTTTTACTAGTCCGTTCTAAGCCAGCTTAATGAATTATGGCTTAACCCCTGTCGCTGTCTGGAAAGATTACCTATGCATACCAAACTTGTGGAACGAATACATTATGATTCCTTAGTAGCTTTTTAACCAAAAGGAATAAGTTCCAAACAATTGGCAACATCAATAGCTTGCAGTCGTCCCCTAGCTGCGCATGCGCATGGGCCTCTTTTTTGGTTAGTGAAAGTGTTAAGAATAAAATTTAGCACGTTGGCTCAGTGAGAGGTTGAGTAAATTTTCCCGCGGTTAAAAGTAACCTATTTGTTATTCTGTAGAATAGCCTATATCGACGGGTCCCAAGAACAAAGTCGTATCTACCGAATGTTCAGTTTTCAGTACGCAGCTTTTTAGTTGCGAGCAAAGTAAAATGTCGATTACTCCGTTACAAAAAATATTTGAGTATGGAATTTATTCAAAGCTGATTTGTTTTATTTAATTACATTATTATCACGTTCTTATATTTATTAATAAATATTATTTACTAGGGGCCGCGCGCGACTCCGTTCGCGTAGAAGTCGGTTTCCCGTGGGAATGCGAAGTTTTCCCGCGGTAAAAAGTTCCCTTAATTCTTTCATACATATATTTTTGGTATCTAGAACCGTTTTTGGCAGCGCACGCAACGGAAGCTCTCAAGGATGAATAATTTTCCCCGTTTTTTTCACATTTTCCATTATTTCTTCGCTCTTTATAGTTGCAACGTGATGTTATATAGCCTAAAGCCTGCCTCGATAAATGGTCTATTCAACACAAAAAGAATTTTTAAAATCAAACCAGTAGTTCCTGAGATTAGAGCGTTCAAACAAACAAACAAACAAACAAACAAACAAACAAACAAACAAACAAACAAACAAACAAACTCTTCAGCTTTATAATATTAGTATAGATGTAAAACTCGGTTCCTATAATAAAATCGGATTTTGTTTTATGGAATGAACTAAGCACTAACTGCACATACGACTTTGTTTAATGAAACCGCAGATGTCTTAAGTATTTTTGCGATGTTTTACTTCGTAATTGTTCCATATAATTACGTCGTATGTTGGCTTTGCCTATAAATTATATAGTAATTGAATGTCAAAAAATCTACTAAAAACTTTAATTTTTGTTTATATTGTCATTAACATAAAACAAAATAAAACTAGCAACTTAATAATATACTTTCTTGTTGTGGTATTACTATAATATTATAATAAATAATCATCACGGATTTTTAAATCAAATGTAATATTTTTTATGATGTTCAAAAGATAAATCATAAACTGTGTTTTAATGAATTAAAAGTATCTTTCTCATCGAAAACTACTTTACATTTTTGAGTAACATTATTAACCAGTTCCTATTTGTTCACACCAACATTGTCTTCTTCATAATGATTATCTTCTGAATCATAGAGTAAGACTTTAAAATATAAACCAATAGTGGCCGCCCGCGACTCCGTTCGCGAGGAAGTCGGTTTCCCGTGGGAATTTGGTGTTTTCCCGCGGTAAAAAGTACCCTATGTGTTATTCCGATGTATAACCTATATTACTGCAAAGTTTTATCAAAATCCATCCAGTAGTTTTTACGTGAAAGAGTAACGAACATCCATCCATACATCCTCACAAACTTTCACATTTATAATATTAGTAGGATTAAGTAAATGAAACTTATAACACCAATATCACACATGCTTACAAAATTTTTATATTTTACTTTCGTTATTGTCAAGTCAAAACTTTTTCAATGTCAGATACTGCGGTAGCAATAGATTCACTAGATTCTATTGCCTCATGTTCAAGTTTTTGTTTCAAACCCCGTGCAATTTTCTTGGCCTTTTTACAAGGCTCTCAAAGTTCTGTATTTGATCATTGGTGAGCTTAGAGATACTGCGATGAGCACGGCATATTTCACATTGATGTTTTGAACATATTTTGCAATATTACTCCACTGCTATTCTCGACTTCCAAGCTTTCAAAACTTCGTCAAACATTCCAATAACTTCATCATCAATAAGTTTTCTAATTTTTGAAACAGCTCTTATCCGAATTTGCAGTTTTCATCCCTTTACTTCAGACTTATTATCCAACACTTAACATTTCTTAGTCTTTTTTTTCTGAGTTGGTAATCTAGGACTTTATGATCTAGACATGAACAATGAATGGGACAAAGATCATTAGATTTTTTTTTGTGTGCCTCTAGTAGAGAAGGCATAGGCGTAGCTAAAACCATATGAGAAGGGATGGAGTGGAAGCTAGAGTTCCTTTAAATTCTTCCAAGTGCATCTGGTGAGTTATCAAAACTGGAGGGTATAAAAATAGGATATAATAAAGGTGTAATCCTACTAATTTCATATACGTGAATGTTTGTTAGTATGGATGGAATGGATGGATGTTTGTTACCCTTTCACGTAAAAACCACTGGACGGATTTGGATGAAAGTCTACAATAATATAGGTTATACATCAGAATAAACCATAGGGTACTTTTTACCGCGGGAAAACATCTCATTCCCACGGGAAACCGACTTCCACGCGAACGGAGCCGCAGGCGGCCACTAGTAACATCATAATTTGTGAGTTGATGAAGTAAAGGAATAGGAAAAGAGGAGGAATACTGTTATATGTTACTTGTGTTTGCCGCTGTGATATTTTGATACTATCATCACACATTTTATCTAATATTTAAGCCTAAAGCGATACTGGGGAGTTCAAGGCAGCGTTATAAGAATCTTCGGGTTCTGTCATGAACCAATAAAAATTAATAATGAAATATTCAACAAACAAAATACCATACTTATAAGGAAATTATCGATGTGACTTTTGTTAAAAAAAGTTTTATATTTATTAAATTAATAGTAGAACAAAATCGTATAATAAAATTAATGCCAAGGAACAAAATCTTAAAACTACATGCGTCTTTTTTTTTCAATAAGGTTTCCATAGTACAATGACGGATCGGCGCAAGCGATAGTAAATTTTGAATGCATTTTAGGACAAAAAAGACGTATGGGCAAATATTTTTTTAAAAATAAAATATTTAGTATCTTAGTTGGAATTCATATTTAAAATAACTTCATTATATTTAACTTCAAAATAATAATAAAAAAATTGTTATATGATTATTTAAGATTTTCTTAGAAAAACATCTAATAATCACAAACGACAGTAATTTACAGTTATTGGTACTTTCCAAGTAAATAATGTATTGAGTTGTACAAAAATATTGTAACGAATAAGTATTAATTTAATGTGAGTGTTTATATCATTACTCATCTAAATTTAAGTTTTTTTCATCTGTTTTCTCACTTAGAGTTGAACGAAGGTGTTTTTTTTTTCTGGATTAAGGGCTAAATTCAAAATTCTTCGGTTCGTTGATAAGGCCGTCATTGTATAAAATGCAATGAACAATAAATCTTAACTTTTGATTGACATCAATTGAAATTGTTAGAGAAATAGCCGCGCCCTGTCAAAAAAGACCCCGCCCAGAGAACAAACCCGCGTCTGACGATACGCTGCTGCGCGCGAGTTGCGAACTCAGAGGAACAAGCTTGTACATGTTCATACTGTATTGTTCTTTGAAGTAAAATTCAAATAGGATGATGTTCGTTTGGGTATCTACTAAAGTATAAGTTTTATAAAAAAAAATTAAACATATTTATATAGCTAATATGATGCCAAATACAAATAAATAATAAAACTAATTTTGTTGTATATTAGTATAAGATTTTGTTCTTGGGACCCGTCGATATTACTGTAAAGTTTCATCCAAATCTATTCAGTAGTTTATACGTGGAACTGTAACAAACATCTATACATACTCACAAACTTTCGCGTTTATAATAAAACTTATTAAATTTTCAATTACTTTTGCACACTTCAATTACACGAATAAAAATAAGGATATCTTTTGACAAGCTTGATTATTTGCGTTATATCGCTACAGGTCAGTTTCATAAAATAACGGATTAGAATAAAAAAATATCGGTAGCACTTACATTCTCCAAAATTTGTAAAAGTAATAAATTATGGATAAGCTATTTATATGAATAACCAATTACTCAGGGAAAATATAGATACGTCAATTTCATCATAATAAATTTGTTTTCATATCCTTAAAACTTTTATTTTATACCTAAAATACTGTGAGTATTTTGCCACTCGGCAATTAATGCCTTACACTCACGCTAGACGCATTTAAAGACCTAAAAAAAAACTTCCAAAGACCTAAGCCTGTTCTCTTAACTTCTACACAACACAAAAAAATATCCAAACAGTAATTATAACAAAATACAAACCCCAAAAAATTATCATCCAAATTAAGTTATTAACTCCCAAAAATGCCGAAACAAAAAGACACAAATTTTGATCAGTTTAATAAATTATTCCCTTAGAGGCCCTAATTCATTATGCTACCTTTTGGAAGTTTACCTCTTCCTTTGTGAAATTAAGTAATTTGAAACAAGTCACGAGTAATTTCCAAAAGCACTCCGAAGTACGATCAGCAAAGTAATTAAATGAGAAATAAATGTGGAATTTTGAATTTGATCATGGTTTTAGTGGTTAGGTCAGTTTTTATGTTTTTTGATAAACAAACAAGTCAAAAATCACCAAATGCCAAAATACTTACAATAGCAATTTTTTCTTTCTAATTACAGACAAACGACAAATTTTGTTCGATAAAAAGCGCTGTAATCTCTACATCCCCAAATATCATACCATTTCACAAGCTGTAACTGTGTAAATGCTGACGGTACCGAACATGTTTAGAGTTGTCATTCCTCGTTCACGCTCATTTATTTAACGCTTCAAATATAACGAGGGCTGTTTTCGTTTCATTCGCGTTTTATTGACGTTGTTCATTATTTGTGTAACTTTACACTGTAGCGTGTCTTCACCTAATCCGAAAGCCTGTTTTTTTAATAAGTAATTAATGATCAGCCTACGATCAACTCTTTGACTTTCTAAATTCATCTTTTGTTTTTTAGTAACTTTACTTAACTGTAAATTAATAAATAATATAGGTGCGTAATATAATCTTGCTAATAATACCCAATGGTGAGTTTACTGGTGTTTCACGTATTAAATATTTATCCTATACAGACTCGAAGAATTTATTAGGAAGTTTGACTTGCCTGATTATTTATTTACTCAGCAGAAGGGCGTATCCGTATTTACAACGAATTTCAAGTCGTGCGTGTGCCATGCCAGTAATTCTTCAAATGACGATTTGTTAGAAGAAACAGGGCCAGTGACTTTATTTAGTAATATAAGTTAAAGAAAAACAAAGTGAAAAAAATACTTATGTTTGTACTGTTTCTGAAATAAAAATAGTTTTTTTAGGACGCAATCTAATCAAAACCCTGGCTTAGTAGTATCCAGATTGTATTTTAACGTATAAGTAGACAGATTAAATAAAGTTAAGTACCTTTACCATTTCCTATAGGTAGGTTTCAAATATATTTTTTTGAAAAAATTTGGTTTTTGACATTACATCTTGGTCACCAACGTTTATTATCCACTATTTGCAATCGAATTGTCCCATTATCACTACAAAGTATAAAACAAAGTCGCTTTCTCTGTCCCTATGTTTTAATCTTTAAAACTACACAACGCATTTTGATGCGGTTTTTTTTAAAGATAGAGTGATTTAAGAAGAAGGTTTTTACAGGGAAAGGAGTTTTACTCCGAATTTATCGCGTGCAAAGCCGCGCGGGTAAAAGCTAGTATATAGTTACATATTGTTATATTAAAATGACTTTTCATTTTTATGGTCAATCGACCAAATAAATTTCTTACCATTGATCACGGTCTAATCATCTAGAATTTTTGTTCCTACAAACTTCTTTTGTTATTTTACACAGCTATGAATTGATGGATTTGAATTGACAAATCACGAGTAATTCATTTCACTAAAACTTCGTCGACAAAAATTGGCTAACTTAAAACTTAGTACAGAAATAGGTTATAAATAGCTTCATAGTGTCATAAAACAAAACAACAATAACACAAGTCAATAGCCTTTGTCCAGATTTTATTAGCCTGGCCTGTAGCTATCTCTAAATGAGTTTTTGACGAGTTAATAACTTTATTAATGAAAGAAGTTCGATGAAGCGTGTTCTGGTTCAAGATTAGTACCTCCTGGTTTTCATTAGTGATTTTGTTTTTGGTTTGAAACTTGGTTTGTGGAGTTACCGAGTTTGGGATGGAAATTTACCCCTTTTAAAGAGTGGAAGTATTTTATGTTTAAATTTTGAATTTTGTTTCATACTAGCTTTTCAACTTCAAGTTTTAGAGGCAGCTGATGGCGTTTTTTAAAACTGAACTAGACTTCCAAAAACTTTTCATTCCATGAATATAAGCTACTAGTGGCCGCCCGCGACTCCGTTCGCGTGGAAGTCGTTTTCCCGTGGGAATGAGAAGTTTTCCCGCGGTAAAAAGTACCCTATGTCCTTTCCCAAGTTCAGTTCTTTCATCATACTAAATTTCATCAAAAACGGTTGAGTGGTTTAGGCGTGAAAGCGTAACAGACAGACAGACAGACAGACAGACAGACAGACAGACAGAGTTACTTTCGCATTTATAATATTAATATATATAGTAGGGAAGTAGGGATTTGTTTTAGTTTTAAAACCGTAAAATATGTAAAAATCATAAAACGTTGAGGTCTTAAATTTTTTTTTAGTTATTATACTTTCTTTTACTTATACAGGTAAATATATATCTCATCTCTGGTTATAAAAAGTTGATTTTTATTATTCCGCAGAAAACGTTTCAAAATCGTATATGACTCAAGAACTTAAATCTAAATTCACGGAAACCCTTCAAATAAATCAAATACAATAAGCCAAATTGAATCCTAAACCTGTATAGTTCTAAGAATCATTTTAGTTTAACAAACGTTGGTTTTGCCGCAGAAACTTAAATTATGCAAATATTTTAAAATTCATCGCTCCATCTTCATGGATCTTTCTTTAGTAGAGCTTGATTAATGATTTCAATATTTTAGTACGTTGATTCGTATAATGAACCAGTTTGGTATTCATTTACAAAGCGATTTTTACTTGGAATTCGGCATATCTAGGTCTAGGTATATTTTTTTTAGTTAGTTAGGTACCATATCTGAAAACCTAACCGTACCGAATAGGTCTTTATCGTTGACTTTAATAAATGTAGTAACATTAATTTAATGTCATTATTTAGCGAATATATTCAGCTCACTTTTTTTAATATTTAAAACGAAGTCAATCTGTTTTCTTTCAATCTTGAACACTAAAAGCACAGATTGCCCCCTAATAAATAATAAAAAATAAAAGATTCCGCATTAAAGTCGACGATCTTTCTACGCCATTTAAAATCATAGTGGAAGCCACGCTATGTTTTTATTAAACGATATTTATAATTTATCGATACTTTTATCGAATAGTTACATCACTATTTAATCACAATTTGACGGGTGAATCTAAGAACATTTTTGAACTAGCCAATCAGAATGTCATACTTCCTCCCCCGCTTCCTCAACTTTTGGTGACCCTGATACAACGTAAATGTACGAACAGGCGGAATCTACATATTAGGGTTGATCTGTGACTAAAAGTAACTCGCTGATTTGACGTTTCACGTTAAAATCAACGGCCATGTACACTGATACAGCCTCAACCGTTTTTTTGTAGTTCTTGATTTTATTTACTGTTTAAATACACCTAATTATTTTCCTCCATTTATACAACAGTCAAACCTATTTTAGTTTTTTGAGAGTAATAAACAGCTGTTTTAAAAACTTTTTTTTTACTTATTCAAACATCAGAATATCTTTTAAAAAACAAAAAATATAACTCACCTCTAACTAAAGTAAGTATTCCAATCGGCATCACCAGTATAGCCACCAGCAGGTCTGTGATGGCCAGCGACATCAAGAAGTAGTTCGTAACATTCTGCAACCTCCTTTCCAAGTAGATGGCCATACACACTAACACATTCCCAGCCGCCGTACACACCACTAACACTAACGCAATCAAAGCCCACCAATTACTTATAGCTGTCTCCTCAAAAACTATAGTCAACTCCGTGTTATTGAACTCCGTATTGTTATCGTAGTAAGAACCATTATCGTTCGACACCTCTAAGTAGTAATCGCGCTGATCTAAGCCATGTTGAGTGTTGTAAATTGAAAGTTTTTGGAATATTTCGAGCTCATGCATTGTCGATGGCTTCTGTGAAGGCGTCAATCATTTTCGCTTGGGGGTTATCACCTTACTTCGTAAATACGGGTTAGTTGATTGGTTTCCATAATTCGGGGGAGTCAGATGATTATTTTTGACATCTGAAACAATGAAAAATGTGATATTAATTGATTGTAAAGCTTTTGTGAGTCTTAAAGTTAGTCGGGCTAATAACACTTAAAATTTTGCTGATTGTTTCCTTGCATCTGTACTAAAATTAATATGATACAAATAGATTTAGCAAACTCAAAGACAGGTTTACTTGTAGCTTCTAAGTAAATAAACAAATTAAGCTCAGTGCTAATAAACCTAAACATTTATCGATATAGCATAACTCCTATTTTACGTAGCGAGGGTTGTGTATACAAGATATGGTTCAGCAGGCTCATAAACTAAACAAACAGAATTATCATCACATAGACACAGTTTGTTTTGAGAATATACAGTTGTTAATACGCTTGAGGGATTTATATAGCTAAAATTTAAGGTAAATATGTGTTAGAATCATAAGGTTTAATATTAATATATTTTTTTTTTTATATAAAACAGGTTGTACTAGCTGCTTTTGGGAAATTGAGAGGTATGAGCCGTAATCCACTACGCTGAGTTGGTCATCAATGGACATTATTTCAACGGCACGTAGGCAGCAATCGATTATCACAGTAATGGATATCAAAATAAGTAAGAAGAAAATTTAGCAATTAAAAGCCACTAATTTCCAACGAATGCTACACAAACAAAAACTGCTTTTTATCTAATTATTTGAAAATGTTAAAAGTAACATACATTATTTTTCCTAAAAACGAATTTAGTACAAAGTCAAGTTAAAACATTACATAAAAATCCAGTTCGTTCATGTAAACATAACACCGTAAAGAACTCTTGTTATTATTCAAATTCCGGTAAGAAGCGAAACTCTGAACAAGTAACTTGACGCTTGTATCACCTTTCAACAAGTACCCGTCAACACGTTTTATTCACAGAAATAAATAACACACTGTTTCCATTATACAACGATATGATATATGTATAGTTGAGGCAATTACGTATTACATAAAAAATATGTAACTGCACAACAGTTTTGGTTGGAACTGTGTCATTAATAGAAGAGGGAAAAGTTTTTTTTTATTTAACTTATCTAAAAATCTATCCTAGTACATTTATGTTTTTTTAAAAAACATTATAACTAAACAGTTTAATAGTAAGTTTAATAGTTTTTACATCCTACTAATCCTACTAATATTATAAATGTGAAAGTTTGTGAGGATGTATGGATGGATGGATGGATGGATGTTTGTTACTCTTTCACGTAAAAACTAATGGACGGATTTTGATGAAACTTTGCAGTAATATAGCTTATACATCAGATTAACATATAGGGTACTTTTTACCGCGGGAAAACTTTCATTCCCACGGGAAACCGACTTCTACGCGAACGGAGTCGCGGGCGGTCACTAGTAATTCTATAAAAAAAAACATTTGATTGGACATATTTTACTACAAGCCTGAAACTAGTTTTAAATCTAGTATTCAATCGCTTTTTCAATCAGAGCAAAGTAAAATCTATCTATTATTTTCTAAAATTAATTTAGGTTTCAAATATTTTTTACTACACACAATTAAATTTTCGACGAATATTTTCTATTGACAAGTATTATATAAATTTATTTTAATTTTGAATACAATTTCGTATCGTATATGCAAATGAAAACACGCATTTCCGAGAAAAACAGGCAAGATATTCCAAGTGGCACTTTTTGTTTCTACCCTCTACATTCACCGAGATTTCGATAAGATTTCCTGCTTTAGTGAAACATACATTTGGGCATGTTATTTTTTATACCTCGTTGACAGAACAATGTGTTATTACGATGGAAATAACACCTCGATGGAATTAGGGTAAAATGGTGTTAATGCTAAAAAGGGTAACACGGGGTAAAACGGATAGAATTTGAATGATTTTTATTTTTATTTTTTGGATGCTATCAAAATAGTCTCTAGCTTCTTTAATTTATGTAAAGAATAAAGAATTGCTTGATTATATCATGTTTTGTTAATATCTTAAAAACTATATAAAATGAATGACACATTATAATTAGAGTTTTCTCCATTTACCTTAGTTATTTAAGTAGACTGGTGGATTAACCTTTCATCATCATTGTATTTCTATTATTTATAAGTGCATAAATTATACTTTTCGTGATACTTCAGAGCCCGTTGGCAAAAAGTAAACATCGAACGCGATAGCTTTCATCCGCTAACTTCAGTTTTTAAATTACGTCCAAAAGTTTGAAGAGAAGCAAGCGATTGGAACTGATCGCAATCAATATTTTGGCTCAAGTAGCTACAGTCTCTGAGCACTTTGACTGAATAGCCTACAAGGAAATGGAAATCTTTTCGTTGCATGTTGTTATAAATTGCCTGTAACTTTTAATTGATTTTGTTAAACGTAAAAAAAGAATGTTGTAGTTATGTCACGAAGTTACTTTCATTTTGCATTGTCTTTTAAGTAATGCTTAGTTTGTATTTGAATATAGAACACAGAAATGGCAGGATTGAATTTTTCCAGCGTAATAACAAAACACTGAATTAAGTGTACATTGTTCAGTATGCTTTGTTAGTATTACTTATATAATGGTAGTGATACATAAGGATTCTTGGCGTACTAGGATCAGACAAAGAAAATAGTACTACCATAACTTTTTTAAACAAAAAGCCTTGTACAATGCATAAAATTACAATACCTACTATTCAAATGAGTTGAAACTGTAAACAAAAACATTTGAAAGTGCTTCCTTCTCCATTAACCATTTGAATCTAATGACTTGAAAAACAAGAAAAAGAGAACTTTAGTGAAACAAAATCCTACACTTAAATTGAAGAATAAAAGTTTACTTCTCGTCAAACTTTGTAAGTTAAGTTATTGGGTTATGCAACTATACTCGTAGTTTTTTATCATACTTATAATAAAACTTTGTATAATTAATTGTACCTACGTCTTTGAGTTAAGTAATAAAAAATATGAGTTTACGGATTTGGATAAAAATTTGTACATTTTTTTTCCTAAAAATTGTAAATTACTCGTGGGGAAACTTTTTTTACTGAACTACTTGCATTGTTCAAAAAAGCAATAAGACATTGCTCAAAAACAAATCAATCATGAAGACTTTTAAATTTTACACTCAAATAGATATACAAATGAATAAATAATTTATTCCGAATCCGTCTCACCAAATCCATTTGTACGATTAATTGTATTTTAATGAACTTTCAGTTTCTTACAAGAAAGTGGCGGGCCTTTTAGTTTAATTTATTGTAATTAAACAAATTCTCATAAATTAGATTTAGTATTACAACTTGGATTTTCAAACACTTCTTCAAATGTATGAAGAGATTTAATTTCATTATGACAATTATTCTAGGGTTCCGTCAACAAATTTTTAATTTATTTAAAAAAGGTTAGCAGTTATACCGTTATAATTGCTGTACTAACTTGGTTATAAAATATTTTATACCTGGTTTTATATTTTTGGCTATCAAAATCCCTAGCTAAGTTCATAATTCTCTAGTTAGTTTCGAAAGAAAGAAATTAATAATACCTATTTGCTTTATAAGTATATGAAGAAAATATAAAGTATTATTTACATCTTTAGCACTAACATGCTTTCGGAATTAGGAAAATATATTTTCCCGTGGGAATGGGGGCTATCCCGTGGTAAAAACTACCTCAAGTTATTATGTAAAGTCTGTATATTTTAAACGTATGTTATTCAAGGTATCAATGCTATAAGTTTCATCTAACTCCGTTCAGTAGTTTTCCGAAAAAGAGCAACCACCCATACATACTCACAAACTTCCACATTTATAATATACGTTTAAGTAAAATTCTGTCAATTTTAACCGTGCAATAGACATAAAGTCTATTAACTGAGCACCGGCTTCTAATTAGCACTATAACCGCCACCTAGGTGCCACTGAAGCGGTGCCAACTTCGAATGGCACCACCTTTGAGCGGCGGAACCCTGAAAGTGGATAATTGCGTTCAGGTAAAGTACAGTGCTGCAATTGTGACCGGCGGGGGGCAGCGGAAAGTGAGGGGAAGCGGGGGGTGTACAATGAACGTGGAACATAATTGTCGCCTTGGAGGCATAGGCATTTAATTTGTAAGTTAAGAAAGAAGGTATGAAATGGTGGAGGGGATTTTGAGGTGGGAATTTTTATTTTGCTTATTAGGTAGGTATAAGGTTTTTGACTTTGTAAGTATTGTGTGTGTAAGGAGTTGAAAGTTTCCGTAATATTCTTTGTCATAACTTAATTAGTTTACTTAGAAAAAGTAAAAATATTTTTTGCAGATTGTGTTTTTATTTGTTATTAAATACAGGAGATTTTCCATTCTACAGTTAGAAAATGTAGGTTTGGTTTTATATTACACACAAAAAACAATCACTGATGGACAAAGGTACTACATTAGTCAATTAAAGTACTTCAATCTAAAAATAACCCTTTACCGCTACATTTTCTAATATCCATGCGATTTTATTTGACGTAGTTTTTCACCTTGACGTTCAGCCGATCCGTAATTTACACTTAATTATGAATGCAAATAATATGATGTACCTATAACCTACAATTTTGACCTTAGGTGAAGGTTTTATGTACTGAGGTATAGTTGGCGTCTTAATTGTAAAAAACAAAACATAATTCTCATTAAATGAATAGAACGCAGGATGTTCGAGTTCTGGTGATTTCATAGAAAGATTATAAATTGTTTTTTTAATATAATTATCAGAGATCTTTTTAAAATATTTTTTTTTTCTTTTCGTAGACATAATTTTATAAAGTTTTTAAGTAATTAAAGAAGTACCTAATAATTTTCGCACAGATTTTCCGCATCACTTTCGTGTTAGTTAAAAATAATGTATAAAAAGAAAAGAAATCAGATTAAGAATGTATCTCTCTATTCGCAAAATCTGTAAAGCATACGTCTGCAATACCATAGCACCTACCACATATGACCATATGACCCACAGATGGACGCTCAAATTACAGTTGCTTTAAGCTTCTATAAACCAATCTACAAACTCTACAAACCAAATTGACGACCTCTGTGGCGCAGCGGTAACTATATCGGACTGCAAAGCGGATGGTTCCGGGTTCGATCCCCGGATCTGGTCAATATCGAAAAGTTGTTTTTCGAAACTAGGTTTCTCCCCTAGTCCTTGTGTGGTACCTTAAACACAAGAGCTTACTGCACTTACCTAAGGGCCACATAACTGGTGTATTTAGTCTGGAGATTTATATTATATTATATACTAGTGGCCGCCCGCGACTCCATTCGCGTGGAAGTCGGTTTCCCGTGGGAATGAGAAATTTTCCCGCGGTAAAAAGTACCCTATGTCCTTTCCCAAGTTCAGTTCTTTCTTCATACCAAATTACATCAAAATCGGTTCAGTGGTTTAGGCGTGAAAGCGTAACAGACAGACAGACAGACAGACCGACAGACAGACAGAGTTACTTTCGCATTTATAATATTATAGTAGGGATTATAACATTTGTTATTATAATCCTTAACTACTTCCTTGCGAATGACGTCATTCGTAATTTGCAAGACGTCACACTCATTTATATCTTACATACTTTATAAGTATGACGTCTTTTAAACCATTTAATATTCGATTTCAGTAATAGTCTACGCCACGCTATAAAAAAATATAAATTATATATAGTTTCTTTTTTCATTTGCAAATTTTGCTGTGGCTTTTTTTATTTAAAATTAAACACACATGAATATGTAAATGTTTGATCCCGCCAAAATGACGGAATTTGACTTTCAGTTAACATACGTCAAAGCTTTCGGTTATTTACAATGATAAGTTAAAGTTGCAGTCGGTCTCATAGCCTGTGACCGACAAAGCGGAAGGTTTCCGTGTTTAAAGTGTATAATTTTGTTCAACGAAATAAATGCTTGACTACAATTTGTAGTCAAATTTTAGGGCTTCGCGGAATTGCAAAATTATAGCGGTCTGCCAAGATTTAAAGGTAGATTTTGCTTGGAAGCTTATGTTATTCTGAAACATGAATAGGGCGTTTCTTTCTAGTGAAAACTTGGTTTTGACTTTTGACCTTGGAACTTAACCATTGTAGGTAGTAGTGACGACCTCCGTGGTGAAGGGGTAAATAAATCGAACTTTTAAGCGGTAGGTACCACTTGGGCTCGATTCCCAGATCAGCCCAGCGATACTGTTTTCGAGTGACATAAACAGCAATCCTACTAATATTATAAACGTGAAAGTTTGTGAGTATGGATGTATGGATGGATGTTTGTTACTCTTTTACGTAAAAAATTTCGCGGACATTAAGACATTTATTCTCTTCGAAGTCAAAGCTCAAGTTCATTTTATTTTATAGGTACATTTTCTATTCTAAATCTTGGTCTGTTTATTACTGAATGCAATAAAAGTGTAAGGGAAAACCTGAAAATTTTGTAAAATATTTTAATCATCGTGAATTTCCTTACAAATAAATATATTCAGGTTATTTATTATTAACGTAAATATTTTTGTTATAAATGATAAAAGTTTCAAAATAGGAATTTAATATCTGTCTCAAGAGACCTGCTGGAAATTAGATAGCTTTCGACCTAATTCCACAGAATTTCTTTATTAATTTGAATAGGTATACGAAATAGCAAGTAAATATTTTTAAAATACAAACTAACTTCATGAACTAAATTAAATTCGAGAAGTGTGCTTTAGGTAAAGCTTATTAA
Source organism: Emmelina monodactyla (assembly GCA_916618145.1). NCBI lineage: Eukaryota > Metazoa > Arthropoda > Insecta > Lepidoptera > Pterophoridae > Emmelina > Emmelina monodactyla. Next base: position 1,931,459 of record OU745304.1, on the reverse strand, counting down.
ATTTATATGAACGGCTCGTATATGAGAAAAAGTTGCTCTATTTGCGAAGGTATATCAAATAAATGGTATATTACATTTCTAAACCAATAAAGTCTAGCAATATATTACTAGCAATACAATTAACTATATATTTCTAACGTTACAAAAAAATTAACGACCTTAATAACTGTTATGTCACGTACCTAATAATAAATGAAAGAGAAATTTCTTTAATATAAATCTAATAATCTAACGTTATTCACAATTTTGGTTACAACATAAGGCTTTTAATAAACGGTTAGTTTTGCGTTCTTCCATAATTCTTATACTTAACGATAATGGATAATTTAGTTTTTTTTTTTAATTTAAAATGAGTCAAATTTATTCGGGCATTAAACAAAGAGCAAAAAGAAAATAAATAAATACAAAAACTCAAATATAGAATACTAGTGGCTGTCCGAGACTCCGTTCGCGTGGAAGTCAGTTTCCCGTGGGAATGAGAAGTTTTCCAGCGGTAAAAAGTACCGTTTGTGTTATTCTGATGTATAACCTATATAACTGTAAAGTTTCATCTAAATCCGTCCAGTAGTTTTTACGTGAAAGAGTTACAAGCATCCATACATCCATACATACTCACAAACTTTCAAGTTTATAATATTAGTAGGAAATACAATTTGTATACGTTTCTATTATAAGTTAAAGTGTATTTTTGTTCTAAGGTCACTTTACATCTATTAAACATATCTTTTGCCAACCGTCTACATACTCGTACTAAACAGAAGACCCTTTAGAAAAAGTTACCAACTTCTTTAGAATTCCGCAGCATTCATTCAGTCATATCGTGTGATGAATATGCCTTCACAGCACATGAAAATGCAGGATTGTCATTTCCAAATACTCTAGATTTTTGGTTTCTGTACCATTCTTATTCTAACTTAACTTTTTAACGACAAAGCACACATTAAAATAGGCTGATCAGTAGCAGATCAGCAGTGTAAAGATTGGTTAAAAACGTAACCTCGCGAATTCCTTTACTTAGCCAAAATCAACAATATTTATTTAAATACAGAATACATAATATACCGTAGTACATTCAACATCTTAGAATTGCGCTATGAAGCAATTAACATGTAGGTAATTGTAGCAACTCCATACTCCAGTGTCTAATATGGCACTTGAAGTTAATAATTAAGTAGGTTAGTATGTATATTCACGTTTAATTTTAGACATGAGTTAAATATCAATGTTCTATTTCAGTACGAGAATAACTTGACAGAGGTGTTTTTATACAAACCTATCCATCGATAGGAATAAGAAAAAAAACAGGACTAATTTTAATAATAAGTACTATAATAACCAATAGAGATCGATAACGTAGACATTACTTAGACTATCAATTGTATAATTTTTGTTAGTGTTTCCAACTTAACACACAAGACGCACAAACATTATATTTTAAGAGAAGATATAGGAAGCAAGTTAAATAAATAACAACGTCAGAAAATAACATCGGTTTACTTATTCAAATATTATTAAAAGAAAAACATATAAATCAAAATAGTAATTTTCCACAATAATTAATTAAACAAAATCGCTAACGTGACACAGAGTGGCCGCAAGACGTGTGTCTTTTACAACCATTGAAAAACAAAAGAAGATCGGTATCGGTACGTCACAGGCATACAACTATTTATTTTTACCAAAGAGGTTCACTTAATAATGTAACTAATAATCGAAGTTTGATAATCACACGCCATTTTTATATGCCCGCAGCTAACACACAGCGATTCTTTTACTTAAAAAAATGGCAACTTTTTAGAACTAAGTCATTACCACGATGAATTTACAAACTTTCACATCAGAAACCATATTTTAAAGAAAATAAAACGCAACAGTAATCTTTCGAACCGTCATATATGCAACAAGGAGAACTAAAATAACTATCGTTTATTATTGAACTCCACTACCGTTCTTGACCCTCACAATATTTAACATTTAACCTATACAACGTCTTTGTCACTTAAATTACATCGAATACAAATAGAACCTTCCGAGAACTAGAAAGTGTTACATACAATTTTAATGACAAGTTTATTTTAGCGGTATTGATCTTTTCGCTAGTTTGTTTATTTTTTGTTATGGAAACTATTGACTTTTGTCGGTTGTGTATTTATTTCACTTTGGCTCCAAGTTGTGAAGGTGCAGGTTCAAGGTGAGTCGTGTGTATTCAGAGTAAAGAGTTTGTATATACTCGCCGCGTTTGGCAAACGTTTTGGCGAGTGCAGTGTGACGTTTTGCAGTAGGTAAAAGCTACCATTTTTATTTGACAAGAAATTTCAACGAAATCGTAAAGAATAAATATAATTTCGTTCATGTTTTTTTTATTGATGTGATGAAATTAAGTACCCTCAAAGTCGTTAGTGTTAGTAAGACATATAATGAAATAAATTAAACACGTAATCGTTAAAGTTACCACAGTCAACGGATATTAAGGTAGCTTTTCTTAAGAATTATACACTGATATATCACTATATCGAGTTTTAAGTAAAACAAGTTTTCACAATTTTCAAGTATCTTCAAAGTTTTACGAACCAGAAAAGGGGCTTGTGCCCAACTACATAGGATATACACTTACAACCAATATTCATATTCATATCGCGAACTAAAGTCGCCATAAGATGGAGTTAAATAGGTCACTTGAACGAGTCTTTGTCGAGGATAAGTATGTTTATTCAACTTTAAATGAGAATCTATTATGCAAGAAGACAAGAACTAAGTCTTACCCGTTCTTAATCTTAGTCTACTCCGTTCATCTCATACAACTAAGTTGTGTAACGCTTAACAAAAGCTCTGATAGTGACAGTATTTAAATTAGCTGAAAGGAACCTTCAAAAACAACTCTTCTTATTGTTTGTTGGATAAACTAACATGGTAGCCAATTCTGAATGGAATTTCTACATTTAACTTATGTTGTTATCTAATACAATTTGACGACCTCTGTAGTGCAGCGGTATATGTACCGGACTGCTAGGCGGATGGTTACGGGTTCGATCCCCGGGTCGGGCAAATTTCGTCAAATTTTTTTTTCGAAATTGGCTCGTGTCTGGGTGTAACTAGGTTCTCACCTAGTCCATTGTGTGGGACCTAATAGTACAAGCTTTGCTTAGTTTAGGGCCACGTAGTTGGTGTGTTAGTCTAGAGATTTATTATTATTAATTAGATGCTTGTATCTTGTTTAGGTTTCATAATAACAAACTACAATAAATGTAAATATTTTTTATTAATGTTGTCATTTTATAGTAAAAATAATTTACAATTTGCAAACAAGTAGAATGCTTTTGTACTTTTCTCAAAAACAATCGAAGACAGACGACGAACACTTGCTAAACGCAAGATGTTTGCAGATTTATGTTATACTAGTGGCCGCCCGCGACTCCGTTCGCGTGGAAGTCGGTTTCCCGCGGGAATGAGAAATTTTCCCTCGGTAAAAAGTACCCTATGTGTTATTCTGATGTATAAACTATATTACTGTTGAGTTTCTTCTAAATCCGTCTCGTAGTTTTTACGTGAAACAGTAACAAACTTCCATACATCCATACTCACAAACTTTAACGTTTATAATATTAGTAGGAAGTTCTACCATAACGCATTTCCCCACTAAACTGAGCGACACTCAGTGGAAGCCGTATTTTGAGTTTAGTTTAGACAGTTCTAATCCAGAATCTGCGCCTCTGTTTTAAAAGCTTAATGTGAAGTTCAGACTGCTTAGTGTTACTTAGCGAGCATGTTACGGTGTACAACATTAATTCCGCTTACTCAAACAACAACATACTAGCGTTGTTCACCGAACAGTTTCCAGCATGTACAGCGCGCCGCGATTTTCAACTTTTCTGCAGGATTTTGCATGGTTATTGTAGGTTTTAAGTGTTGCGGTGTGTAAATGGTATATGTAAGAAAATTGAGGTACCTCCACATCCGCCTATATTAACGGTGTTGTATCCGTTGACGGTAAATTGAATCTGCCTTCTTAATAAAACGTTTTCAAAGCAGAATGTAGGGCAGCACGGTTAGCGTAAAGTTAGGTTTTAATGCGCTTTCCTATCATGAGGAAATTGAGCTTGGCGTTTCAGAAAGCTGTAGCAAAATGTTATGGATTAAGCAGGATGCTTGCATGTTTATGGGTTTACAGCCGTTTTGCAGGCTAAGTAGCTTGTTTAAGGTTTCATGGTTTACTAAGTGCTGGAAGCTTGAATAAAAGGCTCTAATGGTTGTATAGCATGACGTAGATAGATACCTAACGAAAGGCAAAGGAAAAGGAAATAAGGGAAAGTTTGGGTAAGTAAGTCTTGAAGTGGGTAGCAAAAGTTGTAGGCTGTGTTTTTTCAATTAGAATTATGTACTTCTTTGCAAAGTTAAGTTGTAAACAAAGGTTGTCTTTGGGATCCTAGATAAACTCGAAGACCATTATTGTCTAAAAAAGGCCAACAAAATTAAACCTTTTGTTTTAACCAATAAAAGCAGAGTAGATATATACTTTCGTTCATTTTCTAACTCGAAGCAAACTGAGACGAGAAAAAGGCTTTAATTTGCATTCAACGAGTTTACACAAAGATTATTCGCACTTCACAAAGTCAACAGTCCGTTAGCTTTTTCTAGTTTAGTTTTTCATTGAGGATTGCAAAGGCTTTGCGTTATGATAAAGTCTTGGTTAGTAGTAAAGGGGTTTCCCGAAATAACACGAGTTAATGTACCCTTTGATTGCGAAAGCACGGCTTTTGTAAGCTTCGAAGCCTCCCCAAAATTGGATTTAGAGGTTCGAAAATGTATGATTGCCCACCGCCATTATGGTCCGCCATTTTTATTCAATTGTTTTGAAAATTGATTGCAAATATTTGCTTTGCGGATTTTCATTAGAATTTGAAACGTTTTTATGTAATAAACCTTGTGTGTTTTTGTTTGTCAGTTTGATAAGCAATCGGCAACTCTTTTATAATAACGAAACATTATTTTGTAGCTTTCGTCAGTATTAAGATTTTTATCTTTAAAGCGTTATTAGGAGAGAAAAAGAGTTTTAAAAACCAGAAAACACTTTTCATCAGATATTTACCACGATTCATTTATTTTTTTCAATCATAAATTTAATGTCTACATCTGTTTATCTAAATGAAAAGCAAAATTACGTGTAACTTATACCTGTAAATAAAATAAAATAAATTTCAACAACCAACACCACATTTCTTACAAAGTTTATTGTTCAACAGTAGTGTAATATTTTTCAAATTGGATGAACATGTCGTAGCGAATCAGGCGGCAGATCTCAAAAGCCTCACTTTAGTCACCTCGAAACTAACCACAAGCTAATCCAACACTCGGTAGCATACGAACGAGTGGTTTGAAAACGGTTCGTTAAATAATAAGGATTTTGACGTGAGATACAAATTACTAGTTCAGGTAAATAGTCTTATATATACTTGATTGGTGATATGCAAAAGTCGAAGGTAAGTATTTAAATGATCTTCGCTAATTTTATTGTAGAAAATAAGTTTTTAATGTCCGAGGTATAAACAATTGGTCCATAATGGCTCGTCTAAAGTGGTTTATCCGAAAATGTAAATACTTCCGATTTGTTATCCGAATGATCAATCTATCTCAAATTGATGGAATCAGGCGTTACTTTGCGGAAATCCATTTAGATGACTTTTCAGTAGTTACTGTGCAAATCCGCTATAATTTCTCTACTGGCAGTCCACTGATGCACCGCCCGCCCGCCCATTGTTCATGCGCAAGCACACCATGCAATAGTTAGTTAATTAGGGTTCGATTCCCAGTCGCGTAATGCTCGGAGACCCGCGTTCCTTTTTCCAGTATTTATAACTTTAAAAGATATAATATCTAAATTACAATAATGCGTATATTGTTGATATCAATTTAAAAAAAAACGTAAACTCAGATGGTTGTTATATCAAAGTAATTTTATTTGTGTACAAATAAAATTTTCGAAAAAAGGCAAGTACTTTTGCTTCGAAGAATGTAAATAATGTAAACTTTGCATTTTTTACTGATCCTAAGTCTTTTCTGTAGCACAAAATCAATCTTATGTTACCAACTTAAAATTTTAGAAAGAACATTTTCGGAGTACGAATAATCGGAGTTGATAATTTAGGCGCACTTTGGCGCACCCATAAACAATATATCGCTAGTGGGTTGATTTCACTTGTTTGCTTGAAAAATAATTGTTGTTACGGACGAAAAGCCAGTGTAAAGACAGTTAATTATTTTGTGATAAAAGTGTATTTTGATTTATATATAGTGCTTATAAAATAGTGTTCAATTTGTAATTTGTTGTAATATAAATGTAATGTGGGTACTTTGATAGTTGCAAATGTTTAAGTTAGCAAGTAAGTTTGATGTGCTAATAAATAAAGTAATTTTTGGTAGTATCATTTCATACACCTGTAGGGGCTGCAAATAGGTAGTAAATTGTATTGTTTAGGTATAGAATACCTAAGTAAATAAGTTATTTTGCACATAGGAAATGTATGTATGATGTATGTACTACCCACGGTTAGTTAACATTTAGGAATTTAAGTAGAAATGTTAAATAATTGAAGGTAGGCCGTGAGGAAGGTGCGGGGTGAGGATATTGTTGTACCCTACAAATTGTTAATATTTGCCATGTTCCTACAGCTAGGAGGCGGAGCTTAAAAATATTAAAAGTAGGACTACCCCGCTAAAGCCGCCTTAACCGTGGGTAGGTACCCGCAAAATAATAACATTTGCATAAGAATACAGTCCACTGCAAGAGTTTTATTGCCAGCTACAATTGTAATCCAAAACTTTTCCTACCACGTAAGGGCAATTAGTGTTTTTTGGTAGATTTTTTATTATCAGGTAATTTATTGCAATGGCAAATATGAATTTGCTTTTTCATTGATTTAAAACATATTTTTTTGGACTGTTAACCAGAATTAATATATAACCAGGTGGTACAAAAGTTGGTGTAGGTACTGTGTACTTAAAAAGTTTACTAATATTAAGCTTCTTTAGTAATTGACTTATGATTTTCAATATTTTTATCACGAGAATTGTGTCTATGTATGCAATGGCACTGACGACTAAAATAAAATCAAATCAAATCAAATTAGGTAACATATACATTAATTAGAATCAATACTTACTTCTATCCCACAATATTACTTCAGTTGGATATCAGAGAGCAAATTAATTAATAAATGATCGTTCAAACGCACCGTAATATTCTAATTAAAATTTCACTTCCTACAGTTACAGTGGTGAGATCCATTCTGACACATATGAGTAAAAAAAGAATATATTTACTAAATAATAAATAAAAAAATATATATCTTATTTTAAGCAGTATTCTAAAAAAAGTACCAGGATGGCAGAAGTAACTAGAAGCTGCCACACAATTATATTTCATTCTGAATCGTCGCGCTTGTAGCGTTGAGCATGTCTATTTTTGCCCTTTTACTCTTTTGTATGCTTTATGCTGTAGGCCGTTGCTATTTCATGTTTTCCTGGTACAAGTTTTAATGATACTTTCAAAGAAAAAACTCTAGAAAATGGCAAAGTTAATGTATATTTTCGAAGGCTTTATGAATTTTGGAATTTTATTTATTAAAGAAGAATTGCTCAAGATAATGATGACGCTGCTCCTAAACAGAAAAATTTGATTAACTTAAGTATAGAAAATAAAAATATACGGTTTATTTCAATGAATTCTATTCAAGTTTTTGATCGCTTAAAGGTTTTTTATTCATATGTTTTATATTTTCTGTTAATTCCGTAAAGTGAAAATGAGTAAGTATATTCTTTTTATGTTAATAAAAAATTCTAAGAAACTTAAAGAAAGGTCGAGGTAGACCCAATTCCTTTGACTTGGATCCCTTATTTTGTATCAGTAACTACATTTGTGTTTATGCGTTGAAAAATAGTGGTAATATACACACCATACGATACATATAAGCTAAATGCCTAGAAATCAGTATTAAGATGCTGGACATCGACTCTAGACACTTTAAATGTTCGATCTCGGAGCCAGTAATAGCTATCATACCTTTAAAACCAGAAGATAGTAATCTGTTTAGCATAGAATTTTAACAAAAGTATCTTCACATATTAGAAAAAGCATCAGACAAATAGGAGAGTACATTCGCCTATTAAATTTGTTGTAATATTAAAGCGCTTCCTATTACTATTCAGACAATTGATTTATCTATTTGCAGATATTGTGATTGACGCACACAGTTTTTTCAAATTCGCCAACTAAATTGAATCGCTGAAAGTACAAATTGGCATACATACCGGTGTATGTTTGGCATTTTACTGATACTCGGCTTTTGCATACAAATTGGCTGAAACTTTTTTATACATTTTTTGTTGATTCGACTTAAAACTATTTTTACCCGTCCATAAAGGTGGTTTTATCAGAATGAAAAGTACATTATATAAATTACTCGTAGTTGGCGGGATAAAACCACATTCAAAATACTCTAATAAGGCATAGCTAATAAAAATAACGTAATTTCCAATTATCTACGGGTGATTTTTAGTGATGGAAAAACTTTTTGTTATCTAAATTTTTTTATACATAGAATAAAATTTAACTATTTCTCAGCTTTTCCAAGGAGTATTTATCCAAATAATAGTCTTTATACATTCCAGTAGTTGGGCACAGGTTTCCTTCTCGGCTAGCAATCTTTATTTACAAGTCAAATAAACTGCTACCAAATACATCTTGCTTGATATTAACGTTACAATAGGCGGATAGCCGTAAAATTGACTGAACGAGTTAAACTTGCCCCAGTTTTTCAAATGAATCTGGAGCAAAAATCGATAGCCAACATCTGGATCATTGCATATATCATGTTGCGTCACTTGATTCCTCGTGCTAACAAGCTGGTGCATTAATCTTATTTTTTTAAATCACTTTGTGGGTTAAATTTAACTCGATATTATTGGAGGCGTTAACCTATAGATGGTGCCACGTGATGGTGCCAAGTTTTTTCTCATTAATGTTTTAGTGGAGATATGTAATTTCAAATTTATAACATGATTGATTAACGCGTTTTTTATTCTCTTTTTTTCTTTGGTTAAGTTTTAGTGAAAATACCACAACCGTTACAATATTTATTTCAGGCTGTTTTAGAGATCCCGGGTTCGTATTCCAAGCCAGGCCAACATTTTTAAAACAAATTTTTAAAACATTTCAGATTCCATTTCTGATGTCAGTATATTAGTTTTCTAGGTCAGGAATTTGTTTCATTATGCATTCTAGCAATCTATACTAGGCCTTTGGTTAAAATTAGTCAAAGTTAGGTAGTATTAATTATTCTTTGACCGTTTGACGACCTCTGTGGTGCAGCGGTATATATACCAGACTGCTAAGCGGATGGTTCCGGGTTCGATCCCCGGGTCGGGCCAATTTCGTAATAATGGTTTTTAGATATTGGATCATGTCTGGGTGTAACGAGGTTCTCCCCTTGTCCATTGTGTGGTGCCTATAGTAAAAGCTTTGCTTAGTTTAGAGCCACACAGTTGGTGTGACAGTCGGGAGATTTATTTATTTATTTATTTATATATTTCTCTCATTGTCATCTTTTCAATGATTGCCACATCGCAAAAAAAAACTTATTAGATTAAAAGCCAGTATTTGAATGATAAGCTGTCGAAACTGTGTCAATATTAGCTTCTTTTCGTAGTGGGTGTGATATAATAGAATATTATTGATTATAGTGGCCACCCACGACTCCGTTCGCGTGGAAGTCGGTTTCCGGTGGGAATGAGAAGTTTTCCCGAGGTAAAAAGTACCCTATATGTAATTCTGATGTATAACCTATATTACTGTAAAGTTGCATCAAAATCCATCTAGTAGTTTTTACGTGAAAGTGTAACAAACATCCATACATACCCACATACTCACAAAATTTCACATTTATAATATTAGTAGGATTCGTTTATTTCAGAAGTGGTAATTGAGTATTGTTTTGTTGAAGTAGTGAAGGCAATAATTAAGTTTCTAAGAGTTATGTAAGTAGTAAATGGACAGATATTTTCATTTTGAGAAACTAAGTATATTTTTGAAATATTCGATATTGGTCGATCTGGAAAATAAAATAAATATCTGTCTAGATAATTATCCGTCATGAACATATACAAAGTAGATTTTTAAAAATTCTTAGTTAATAAAAAACATGTGTAATTCAGGAAATCCAGCTTCACAAATAATACTAGATGCAGAGTTAAATAAAAAAACTCTTTCGTTTCCTCGAATAATAATTTAAGAATTCCTGGTTTTCAGTGCTTAAGCTTTGCCGATGAATATCAGGTAGCGGAAGCAAAATATTTAGCAGAAAACTTTCGCATTGATATCGTCATGGTTTTAGTTATTAAATGGCGCATTTATGTATAACAACTAAGTAAATATAAATGTTTGTGTAAATTGGGTTGTGGGTAAAATAAAAAATGTATGTCTATAATATTACCTTGAAAACGAATTCGCTCCAATAAAGTTCCTTTACCAAACCACACTATCCACTGAGTTCAAATATTCATCAAAAGCTCATTTCAATTTAAACCAACCTATTTTTAAACAAACTTTTTCGCCACATATTTTTACAAAAAAAAACAAAGCCCGTAACACTGGCAGCATATAAACTTTTTGGCCTGAAAAAGTTTTCGCGCGTTCCGAATCCCGCCTGCTCGGTAGAGGGCGGTGTACACGGGCGGTTGCCGCGACGCACACTGCCGAATGGCGTACTTCGCCGCACCTGTTGTATGTACCCTCACCCTTACACGCACACATCGATCCGGGCTCACAAATAAGCACCCACACAATCATATGATACTGAATTAATTAAAGTTCTTGTAAACATAGGAAATACCTAGTTCTATTTTTGTTTCCTTAACCGAGTTTCGATGGGAAGGAAAGTTACTTTTAGTATCTCTTGGCATTTATATAGCTCTAACAAGTTATCAGAAGATTGGTTCGTTAATTAGCGATTGGAGCAATAAAAGTTACGACCCTCTTCGGCTTCTAACTTAGATCTTTAATATGATCTTTGCGCAATAGCAAAATTGTCGTTGCTTGAAATTCAACTTGATTTTCCGGTTTATTGCAAGTCTCTTTTTAAAATAAATAAATCTACAGAGTAACACACGAACTACGTGGCCCTAAAGTAAAGGAAGTTGCACTTGTGTTATAGTTACCACATAATGGACTAGGGGAGAACGTAGTTACACCCAGACACGAGCCAATATCGAAAAGAAATTAGCCCGACCCGGGGATCGAACCCGGTATAACTCTGAACCACAGAGGTCGTTGTTTGTTTTTTGACGTTTTGCCATACGTAAAACATAAAATACGAAAATATTTTTGTTGACATCAGTTTCTTTCCTCAGTTTCATTTTATTTTTTTCCAGCACTGATATACGACTTAACTAGTTTTCCGTAGCAATTTTTTCAGCATTTCAGCAGCATAAAAAGTAATCAAAATATTCACATCACTTTAATTTGAGTCCAAATCCGTAGCAATTTTATTACTGTTTGTGAAACCTTCTATCTTTAACTTGAACCACGTTTGACTTTGAACTCTGCGCTAGTTATTAGCTACCTACTCGATGACGTCATTAAGTCAATGGTATGGGTGTTCGGATCGATTGGTACAACGCTATAAATATATTTATTTAATTACTCAATTTAAATTTCGAAACGTGGAAGTCCTTTAAATTTAATTAGCCTTAATTTGATTTATATTTGGATAAAGTATAGCTACAATATTGTCAATTGTTTGTAGCGCTTTCGTAACGGAAAAGGATAAAATTAAGACTAATTTTAGTTAAGGAGGTTTCAAATTTACTTTTAACGATTATTTCAAGTTTATATTTTATGATTGGCGATATTGTAAATAAATGTTATGTGAGGGTAAGTTAAAATTGTGTACTTCGGTCCATTTATTTACATATTTTAATACTCAGATGAAAGATACGTTGTAGTTTTATGCCAATACAATAGTGCTCTACTAAAAACACTTCCTGTTTTTTTGGTAAAGGAATAAAGATTGAAAAATAGTCTTAATTTTTTCCTTCTTAACTAAATTAGTCATAATTTTATACGGGGTGTAAAAGAACTGCTTCCGAAAACAAAATCGGGGTACTGGTAACGTTTTGAGCAAAAAAAATGTTTTTATGATTAACAGAAAAAAATTTTTTTTACGTAATTGTACAAAATTGCATTTATGCTACCAGATTTGGCGATGATTTCAAATTAAAAAGGGTTTTAATTCAATTTGCAATGTTAATAATCGCACCACCAGTTGATGTGCGAGCGATGATTTCAAGCGCCTAAAATGCAATCCTTCCAAGCGCCTAATATTCAATCCTTTCAATCCTTAATGACTTTTTAAATTGTGTTGTCTTGGTATACTGTTAGTGAATTTAGTTACTATTGAAGCTCCAGAATACATAGTTTCAGGCTTCGGAAGTGGTCTTTTTACACCCGTTACACTTAATAGTAGTCCCTCTAGTTGGGCACAGGCCTCATTATTTGATAGCGAGTCAACTACGCTGGCTCAGTGTGGCTTATTAGATGCTAATGGTAGATAACCATCTAACCAAAATACTGGGTTTCCTCACACATTCTTCCTGCTATGAACATAATTTGAAAAATGCCACTTTATTGGTAAACTCCAGTGGCGATCGAATCTGGAACCTTAGATGACAGAGTCTTAGACTGCATGTAAAAAGGGTTTAAAAAGACTGTTACTAAATCCCCTCCCAAACATGAAAAAGAAATCATCTTTTATAAAGGTAAGACATCACAGACAGATACACACAAACTTATAACACACTCCAGATCAGGGATAAAACTAAACCTCAATTTCTCAATACCTTTAAAACAATCAAACTTTTTAAATTTACAGCCAAAGCGTCTGAAACTCCGCAAACCGAACTTGCAATAAAGCTCGCAAGTTTCCTAGCTTCGAACATTTCCGATAAAGAACTTAAAAGCTGAAATTCTTTATTATAAGTTTGTTTTCTATCGGTACCTTTAAAAACTATGCTAACCACTACGTTCAGTTTTAAAATTGTTTCTTACCTTAATCTCTTTTGTTTTGCTTCTGAAAGATGGAAGACTATTTGCTGCTTGTAATAAACTAGGGCTGATGTAATGAAAAAGAAAGCTCACAAATAACCCACTATACCTTCATAGCGCCATCTATGTGCTCATGTCGACATTACTCCAAGACATGTAGTATAGGTTCCCGCTATAGAACGACCTTCACCGAGCCGATTAATGGATGAAAGATATTTTTTATCAAATAAAATATGTCAAAAAATATATTGCAAACAAGTTGTCTAAAAATTTCAGTCCAAAATATTTTTTAATATATATTTTTTTTACTTTGGCTTGATTAATTAACAAATTCCATTTCAATAGAAAATATGAAGCCTTTAGACTATACAAACTTAGGTTGACTATTTATTTCCCGTCAGACCGGTGAAGTTACAAATATCGATATACGTGTTTATACCTGCCTACCCAAGAGTTGTGACGGGAAGCAAATAGTCAACCTAACGTTTGTATTTTCTAAAGGCCTTATATTTTCGATTGGAATGGAATTTGTTCATTAACCAAGCCAGTGTTATTTAAAAACCAAAAGATTTATTTTTTAATTGATAAAATAACATATTCTACCCATTCGCAATATATTTATTGACATATTTTATTTGATGCAAAATATCTTTTATCCATTAACCAGCTCGGTGAAGGTCGTTCTATAGCGGGATCTTAGACTAATGGGTGCATATTCTAAGATAAAACTTTTAAATTAATATCTTAAAAAAATTGGCATCTCCCACTAAATAAAAATATAATATAGACAAGGGTACCTATTTTGGACTGATCCACTTTTTCTTAGATAATGCATGACAAGATGCATCTTTAAATTTGTAAAGAATGACCATGCATATAGACACCAATATACCTACTGTTATTTTACCGTTATTATATTCAAGGCGTAAAGTTTCAGTTCTATATCGCAATGTCATTATTTCAGCCAGACTTTCTATTCTATTACCCGATCTTATCTTACCGGAACATGGGGCAGGTAAATCACCGTAAGTACTAATATTTCATACACCGTCTAGGCATAAAATAATAACGTCGTATGTCGTACGCTATGGAAATATTGTAAAATGTGCTAGGTACTGTAGAATCAATTGTGTCAATTAGTATACATTTCATTTAAAACAATATATCTTTCACAATTAAACTAAGTTGGAAGTGTAAGGCGTATTTTATTTTCTTTTTCTTGTTATTTTAATGATAATTAATACCATAATAAATCTAAACATAGAAGAATGCAATATTTTCTTAAGTAAGTTGTGAGTTTATTAATCTGACGACTCTGAAGTATACTGGGTGTAAAAGAACTGCTTCCGAAAACAAAAACTGGACATTGCTGAAGGGGTCCTGGTAAAGTTTTGAGCAAAAAAAAATTTTTTATGATTGAAAAAAAACAATTTTTTTTACGTAATTTTCGAAAATTGCATTAATACTTTCAGATTTTGCGATGATTTCAAATTAAATAGGGTTTTAATTTACCGACATTTAAAGTGTGAGCGATGATTTCAAGCGCCGAATATGACTTTTCAATCCTTAATAACTTTTTTAAATTGAGTTTTCTGGGTATGCTGTTAGTGAATTTAGTTACTACTGAGGCTAAAGAATACATGGTTTCAGGCTTCGGAAGTGGTCTTGTTACACCCGTTATAATACTTAAAAAGAAAAAGTTCAATGAGAGATTTATTTAAATGAGATTTACGTCCTTTAATATTGATTTCAGTAATTGTAGCCCAAAGTTACAACATTCCCCTGGGAGGCAGTATTCTTAATTAAAATATCGGGTGAAATCATGTGAAAAATTCAATAAATTAAGCCAGTGACAAGCCAAAGCAATAAAAAGTTGTTAACAACTTTTACAACGCTCACAAAACATTTCGTGTAAATTTTTACTGAATACTAAATAAACGTGAACACGAAATGCCGAAAATATTCAGCTGATTCTCCTAAAACTATTTTCGCAAACTGTCGCTGCTATAACGGGTTGCATTTCACTATACAGGTTCTATTTCAAGCTTTATTAGCACCCAATAAGGCTTAATTTTAAATGCCAAAGCACATTAATAAGTAGTCGCATTTTAATCCGGATTTGTTCTGTATTTAGTCGAAATATTCAGGCGTTTTAGTCGACGTATTTACAAAATGGTGCTTCTGTTATTTAAATAACAGGGTTTATGTGTGACTGAGGCTTACACTTGTCCCAACTAAACCGCTTAGTCAATAATGTTCAAAGTAGAAATAGCTTTGGTCGATTTGATGACGGGTTTCCACGGTGCCTGATACGGTGCACAGAGTACAAAAGTCTGGTTTAAGAAGGCTAAAAGAAACTATTCATTTGCATCGTGCGTGCCACATATCTAGCGTGAGAAAACGGCTTATAGGTTTGCGTTATAGACACTACACAATGGACTAGGGCAGCACCTTTTTAGGGTTCCGTACCCAAAGGGTAAAACGGGACCCTATTACTAAGCCTCCGCTGCCTGTCTGTCTGTCTCCAGGCTGTAACTCATAAAGCGTGATAGCTAGAAAGCTGATGTTTTCACAAATAATGTATTTCTGTTGCCGCTATAACAACAAACACTAAAAATTTAAATATATTAAGAAGGGTACCCCATACAATTAACGTGTTTTTTTCGTATTTTTTGCTCAATAATAAAAACGGTAATAGGCAGCCGCTTCAAATTTTCACAGAATATTTACTTTTTTATTACCTTTCAAAATAAATAATTAAATAACAATAAAGTAAATATTAAATATAATTTACAACAAACGTAGTTTTAAGCAATTTTTACTCGATCTTAATAAAAAGGTAGAAAATGATAGTACGGAACCCTTCGTGCGCGAGTCCGACTCGCAATTGGCCGGTTTTTAAGTCTATATATGAGACAATTTAGAAGAAATTAAATTGGCCCTATTGGGAATCAAACTCAGGGCTTTCCACTTAACAGTCCGCTACGCAGAGATTTTTTAATATCTTTTTTGGATATTATGTGGACTTAATTACAATTTAGTTTAATTATTTTATTTTATTTGAAATGGGAGGAGCCTACATTCCTTAACTACGTTTCTTAATTCTAAAGAATTCTTAAGTCTCGACAAATAAAAAATAAAAAAAATACTTAGTTACTAATTGTGTAGCATTAACAGAATTAAAATTCACTGTCAGCATCCCTACGCAAAGGTGTTAAATAGAAAAAATGAGATTATATTTATAAATACAAGTTACGGTAATCACACTTTAAAAGCCAGGGTTTCTTGGTTCGTACACGAACCACTAAGGGTATAAATAACCCTTAGGAAATCATATTTAATAGTTAAACCTACCCTCTTTATTGCAGGTAGGATGGGCCACAAATCTCACTGACCCCGTAACCTCATTTGTACCCTGTTTCGATAGAAAATGTATAACTCCTGTCAACAGTTGCAACATCTAAGGAAAATCAACCTTAAGTGTTTAAGCTAGAGTTGAAAATGATTTGACGATCAGTAAGATAGCACCTACTCATTTGAATCAAAGAGTTGTTTTCGTTGTATACTTTTTGAGAAGCTTTATTTTATGGTAGAGGCAATTTGAAGTACTTTATAGTTTTGCAGACTTGTTTGAAGTGTGGTTGCTGCTTCTGATCTCCCAGGTTTGTTTATTTGGTTTTTTTTATAGAAATTTTTACTTTTCGTGGCAACCGCTGTGAAATACTTAAAACGAAATTAATTTGTATTTATTTAAAAAAAATGACTGATTTCATCGCCAAAAAAAACTATTGATGTACCTTTTATGATGTTAGTGAGCATATATGAAGGATTTTTGGAAATCTAATGGGAAAAGCAATTGAGTTGCGGATGATACCGCAGGGCGGAGAACTAGTTTGTTCATATAATACGAAGACTTTGGTTTGCGAGT
This sequence comes from Emmelina monodactyla, assembly GCA_916618145.1. Classification (NCBI taxonomy): domain Eukaryota; kingdom Metazoa; phylum Arthropoda; class Insecta; order Lepidoptera; family Pterophoridae; genus Emmelina; species Emmelina monodactyla. The sequence goes on along the minus strand of OU745304.1, from coordinate 1,914,438 downwards.
CTTACAAAAATATTCCGTTTTATTTTCGTATCTCTCTTTTAAAGCTGAGTCACTTTTTATCATTAAAAAATGTGTAATTCAATCCTTTTAATCCTTCAAAACTAACCGGATTTTAAACAAGCACTTATATCAAAACGCATCTATTTTTTAAGATGTATGTTTCTCAACAATCCTGTTTAAATATTCCAATAGTAAATAATAAAAATGGCTGAGTAAAAGCTACATTACTTAAAAAGTCAAACAATTCAAAAAACAGTCATATTTTCGTGTACAATCAGATCATGCAATATGAATGTCTACTTTTGGATCGTTATTATGAATTCAAAATAGGTTCACGTCTGCTAGACTGCAGCTAAACATTCATTATTTATTCACGATACTGTGATACAAGATTTACTACTCTATTTCGAAGGCAAAGAGTTGGAAAAATTCCAAATGTGGAACATTATAAAAAAAGTGCTTTCGTGCGGCTTGGACCCGAATTTTTGACGTAAGACAACTAATAATAACTTTGCGGTAAGAAAATGTTTAACCTCCTGCTACAACACAGGACAGTTTGTAGACTTTTGTTATAATATTTAAATATATTTAAGGCTAGCTTTTCCCCGCTTTTACCCGCAGCTTAATGGTTTTCCCGTGGGAATGAGATACTTTCGTAATAGTAAACCTACAAAAACGTTTACAACTAAAACAGTTGTATTTTTTTTAGAACACACTATATTATTTCATCCTACTTATATTATAAACGTGAAAGTTTGTGAGTATGGGTGTATGGATGTTTGTTACTCTTTCACGTAAAAACGACTTAACGGATTTGGATGAAACTTTACAGTAATATAGATTACTAGTGGCCGCCCGCGACTCCGTTCACGTGGAAATCGGTTTACCGTGGGAATGAGAAGTTTTCCCGCGGTAAAAAGTACCCTATGTCCTTTCCCAAGTTTAGTTCTTTCTTCATACCAGATTTCATCAAAATCGGTTCAGTGGTTTAGGCGTGAAAGCGTAACAGACAGACAGACAGAGAGTTACTTTCGCATTTATAATATTAGTAGGGATACATCAGAATAACACATAAGGTATTTTTTACCGCGGGAAAACTTCTCATTGCCACGGGAAACCGACTTTCACGGGAACGGAGTCGCGGGCGGCCACTAGTATGCTTTAAATTCATAATTAAGAAAACACAATATTAACAAACTAATTATGCCGTTTCAATGAATACATCTATTTCTTGCTATCTCTTTCTCACCTTACTAAACTTACATGCTTTCTCCCTCTACCGTGTCGTGACTGACTGACATTAATATTTGCGAGTTTTGATTGAGTAATGTAAGTGACGACAATGGTGTGTTATTTGAAATGTTTTGTGTTTTGTTTTGAAATGGAAGCATTATTAGAATAGCTGATTTATTGATGCAAAAACTTTGGACTGCTATTACTTCGCTTGAGTTATTGGTGGCCTATTTTAGTTTTTGGACAGTTGAAAAAAAGCGCATTTACCCGAAGTCAGTTCTCATTGTGGTTGTAATAAAAATCACTTCCGGAATTTTTCAAATGAAGGAACGCATACTGACAAAATCGTCAAAAAAAAATAACTTGAAAAAAGGACCAATGGCGTTTAAAGTATGGTTAAACAATCAATGGAGGGCTCCATAGCACCAGTATAAGAATTTAAGATAAGTTGGTAGTGGTGTGATAGATAACTTTTGAAAATATTTAGATAATTTTAATAGCAATTTTAATATTTTATGTCATAACTCTCTGGATGAAAAATAAAACTAAATAAAAGTTTCTGAAAAAGTCATTTACAGTATTTTACACGTGACGAGTATAAAGAGGCTATCTTTTTTACTATAAATCATTGTTTATTTAGTTTTGTCTGCATATAATTAAGATATAGGATTGGTTCCAGTAGTAAAACTTTTACAAAATATCATATTACATATAATATATGATCAAACGAACTTCTAAAGTGAAGTTCGATCATTATTATATGAGTCGCTTCGTTCGAAGATATAATTTACCAGGTAGTCCTTTTAACCTACAAGGCAGCTCGCACGATTTTAGAGATTTAATCGATAACTTGAATCGATTACCTAATTGAATCGATTACTACGCACAGCACTGTCCCTACACTATTCAACGGTCATTATTTTAGAGATAAAGAGTTGTCATTGTAGCAAAACTTAATCGCCCGGGTTATGGGAGGGTGGGTGATTATATCTTCGAACGAAGCGACTCATATAATAATGATCGAACTTCACTTTAGAAGTTCGTTTGATCATATATTATATTTCATCGCTTCGTTCTTCAGATATAATTTACCAGGGAGATGTTTAGAGATAAGTTTTGCTAGTGTTGATGAAAAATAAAAACTGTATTTAGTAATTCATGGTTTTATTACTTTTAAATAAACTAAGATTAATTTAAGATTCAAAATTAGCAACAGAAACTTGTACTTCTTAATAATAATTTATAATTATGTAAGAATCAGACTGATATGTCATTTATTTAATCATTAATATGGCACACAGATTTCGCGAAATCACTTGCATCTAGGATTGGACGATTGTAATATTTTGCAAATGTTTTAGATGCATTCGTCCATCCAGCGGTCTTCCGAATAATGTCTAACGAGACCCCGGCGGAGACGGCGGCGGACGTGGCCGCGTGTCTCGCGCTGTGCGCGCTGAACGTCGCCACGTCCACGCCACTAGCACTTAGAACTTGTTTAGTCCATCTGCTTAGTGTCTGTGCTGTCGCACCCTTGTATGGGGGCTTCACAGTCAACAAGAGATGAGACGTAGTAGCCGTTCTGTCATGACTGGTCATATGAAGGTAATCTTCTAAAGTCGTGGCCCGACAGATACGTGGATTTTCGCGAAAGAATGGAAGGAACAGTGTAGGCTGTTCTCGGCCGATAGCTGATGTTTTAATAATATCTTTGATTGCTATTGATATTCCAGAAGAGTGACATTTTATATTTTGTATCTTAATTAGCGAGAAAGTTTGCATACGGTGAGCTGTTACATAAGGCTAGTAATACTATTAGTTTTTTAGTTATTTGTTCTCGGGTTAGGTCTCTGTTAGGATACCAGTTGGAAATATAATTGAGAACTACCTGCGGGTTCCAGGTATGACTGTATTTGGGAAGACTGGGTTTCAATTTAAATACTCCCTTGAGTAAGCGGGTAACGCGATCGTCTGAACCAACCTGATTACCTAAAAAGAGAGATAACGCTGAGCGATGGGAATTTATAGATCCGTATGATGCACCTTTAGAGTATTGTTCGCTCAAAAAAGTTAGTATTGCTGGAATAGAGCATTCAAAGATATTATAATTTTTGTCAGTACAAAACTGCCACCACAATTTAAGCGATACATTATATTGTTTAATCGTATTTGCTGACAATGATGCCAGCATGAGATCTAATGCTGTCGCCGGGACGCCTCGCGCTGAGAACGATTGCCTGAGAGCACTGCTGCACCGAGGGTAAGCGGGTTTCTGTAACAAGACGATACGCGGTGTTCACTAGGTTTGAGCCAAATAACGTCTGATATTAACATTTTCATAAGATAAGGGTACCATGCTTGGCCTGGCCAAAATGGGAATACTAATATACCAGTAGCGTTGTCTTGTTCTATTTTTTTAAGGCATTTTAATAGCAGTGGGAATGGAGGGAACGCATAAAAGAAGTCATTGTTCCAGTTTAAGGTAAACGCATCTACTGAAGCAGCTTCAGGATCTCTTTTCCAAGACACGAACATTTTACATTTTGCATTGGCGCGGGATGCGAACAAGTCTATATTTGGCTGTCCTAACCGATCTGTAATTATCTTAAAAGCATAATCAGATAATTCGCATTCCGTATCGGAATTAAGTCTGCGAGATTCTTCATCAGCTTCGTAATTATCCTTGGTGTTTATATAAGATGCGAACAGCCAAATACTTCGCTCCTCGCACCATTGCCATATCTGTCTAGATAAATCGTTAAGGTGAGGGAATTGAATTCCTCCCATACGATTTATATAGCTAATAGCCGTTGTATTGTCTACCCGTAATAAAATGGAACAATGTGACTCATTGCTTGCAAAGCATTTTAGCGCTAAAAATATAGCCAAAAGTTCCAAGTAATTTATGTGGAACTCGAGTTCTTTGCGTCTCCATGCTCCGTGTGACCTCCTACCGTTGCAGACTGCACCCCAGCCGGTCCGGGATGCATCTGAATAGATTTCTAAATCGAAATTTAGCGTTGATAGCGAATTTGAAGCATGAGTGACATTATTTTTCCACCAATACAAATCGTCGAGAACTATTTCGGGTACTTTAAAAAAGGTTTCGTAATCCGGGTTTTTTTCTAAAGCTAGGTATTTCTGTCGCTCTAAAATTTTTGTATGAACCCAACCATATTTGACTGCTGGACATGCTGCCACTAAGACTCCAATTAGTTGTGCGAATTCTCTTATTGTACATCTAGGTAACGGTAGAAAATGTTCAATTAATTTTTTAATTTTTTGACGTTTCTCGTTTGGCAAAGAAATAGTTTGATTCACAGAATCAAATACAAAACCAAGAAATTTACAATTTTGTTTCGGATTTAAAGAACTTTTGTCGTAATTAACGACAAAGCCAAGACATTCGAGGAGTTTTAGTGTCGCATTTACATTATTTAGGCAGTCAACGAAGCTGTCCCCTATGCATAATATGTCATCAAGGTAAAATACACTTTTATATCCCTGACAACGTAGGTAGGTAATCACTTCCTTCATGATTTTCGTAAACACTCTAGGTGCGATAGATAATCCGTATGGTAAGGCGTTAAATTCGTAAGTAATTCCGTCAAATATGAATCTCAGATATTTTTTATCGCAATCGCGGACTGGGATAAGAAAATAAGCTTCTTTAAGATCGATTGTTGCCATGTAACCATTAACAGGTAAAAGTTTTGCTGCAGTCCTGTGATCCTCCATTTTGAAATGTAATTTGGCTACAGATTGGTTTAATTTTTTCAAATTCAGTATAAACCTTTTGCCGCCGTTAGGTTTCGGTGCCAAAAAGATGGTAGAAATAAATTGATCTTTGCATGGATCACAGGGACTACATGCTCCTAAGTTTATTAAATTATGAATAGCAACAGTCATATCTGCTTTTTCAGGGCCTAACCAAGTTTTTTGTGGCACGTAAGATTGCGATATTTGTGATTCAAAGGGTATAGATATGCCAGATCGAATCCAATTTAATATAACAGAATTACTCGTGATTTTAAGCCAACATTCATAAAAATAACGTACTCTGCCAGCATGTTTATATACCTGAGCTACGAGCGAGGAGGAGCACGCGGCTGGGCTGGGCCCGCTGCGCTCGGCGTCGCTGTCGGCTGGAACGACCGGCGACTCTGGGCTGCTGCTGCTCCTCGTTGCCCCTTGCGCCCCCCCCTGTTCTGCTGGTATTGATACCGAGGGGGCCCGGACCAGTTTCCCTGGTTCGTGGCCGGTGATCCTTGCTGGTATTGGGGTCGAGTGTTAGTCGCCGTCTTATCCGTAGAAGTAGATTTCGGTGTTTTGGTGTACTTTTTTATTTGCATTCCTTGCTTCTCTATGACTTTCGAAGCCTTAATCTTTTGCGAAAGCTTGCTTCCGTAAAGAGTTTCGTCCCTTTCGCAATCTTGAACCACATTTAAAAATGGTTTAGCCAATGAGTAATTTATGACGCTAATTCGGGATTGTGTTTGTTGATAATGCAAGTCTGCTAAGATTCGACATCCCTCGCCAAGGAGTTTTATGGCTTCGATTTTGTTGTCGCTAGTAAGTAATACTTCCATCGCTTTGCTGATGGCCGTTATGCCGATACCAAGTTGTTGCTGGTCCGATTCCTTCTTTTTATCGCGGTTGCGAGTTGTTTCGGATACTGCGGCGGCGACTTCAACATTTAATTTTGGTGCCTGAAGAAGTGTGCAATTTTCTGGCACAGGGTGCTCTTTAAGGGATTTTTCTCTGGTTTCTTTCTCAAACCCTTTTTTAAGTATTGGTTCCCAACGATCAGCAAGGGACTGGTGTATTTTTGCACCATACTTTGGTTTATTACCGGTTTCTTCACCCAGTGCTAAAAGCAGTTCTGGGTCGAGTTCTGGTAAGGTAGCCTCTGGATTCGTGGTGGGTACCGCATTGTCAGTAGCGGCTACCAAAGGTATCGTCTGTAGATCCGTATTCTCAGGTTGCGTAGCAAGTGAGGGGTTATCAGACGTGACATTATCCGGTTCAACGAGTGTTTGGCCGGGAGTAAAATCCTCTAGCACCGTTTCGTTGTCTGGTACGCATAGATTTCCCTCGTTTAGTACTTGGGCCGCGTCAGTTGAAGGATCTAAAAAAGTATGTAACATTTAGAAACATACCCGGAAAATAACCATCGTGGTAACTCCCGGTTACCCGCCAGGTGAGCGTACCTAAGACACACATTATAAATAGGTACTTTATAGTACCAGACCAGGTAATATTTTTAATGAATTCGTGGGTATATTGAATGCAATATTTTCTGAGTGGCCATCGTGTTAACTCCCGGTTAACCGCTAGGCAGATCCACGAGTAAGCACAAATATAGGTAATTATGTATAATGGTAATTAGACACAAATACTTGCAAAGATAAGCCACCGTGTTGACTCCCGGTCAACCGCAGTGTAATAAAATAATTTCTTTTTTAAAGTTCACTTGAAGGTAGAAATGAGTTGTTTACTAACCTGATTCAGATTCTGATGACGATTGAATAATCACTCGTCGACGTTTTCTTTTGTGTTTACTCTCCAGTTCTTTGATTTTCCTCTTGTATTTATCGATCCTTTCTTGAGAAGAATATCTTTTTCTTTTATTGGACATAGTGCGCTGTGCTCATGCGAACGCTGCCTCGCACGAAAAAAGAATGACCGTTGAATAGTGTAGGGACAGTGCTGTGCGTAGTAATCGATTCAATTAGGTAATCGATTCAAGTTATCGATTAAATCTCTAAAATCGTGCGAGCTGCCTTGTAGGTTAAAAGGACTACCTGGTAAATTACATCTGAAGAACGAAGCGATGAAATATAATCTACTTAGCGAGGCGTTCTCTTCATCAACCTAAATTGTTATCTCTCCACTCTATCCATAATTCAACTGCAAACAATTTGCCTAAAAAGGTTCAGTTTGAATTCAGAAGCCGTTTGAGTTCCCGATTTAATGCTGCACGATGCACGGCGCAGTTTACACGGTCAATATTTACATCAATATTACAGTCAATACTTGGTTTGTGCATGATAGGTTGATTAATGAAGTTAGTGGTTATGGCGTGATAAATGTTAAAATTTTATCGTGTGCCTAGTTTTAAACTTAGTCTGGGTATCTTTTTGTGGCATCAATGGAATTATAAGTTAGTTGATTTGAGACAAAGTAAGTTTTTAAATTTAATAAATGCTATCCAGTAAAATGCATATAATATAACCGAACTATAAGGTTTTTTACTTTTTATTAACTTATACATTAAAACTCCATCAATGTTAAACCAGGTTACATGCACCTAAAACTGACCGTGCACTCCGGCCTTTAGAATACAATGTTGGTCGTTAGAAAGTCTGTAATGGTCGGAAATTGCCAGTACGGTGATTTATAAGCTGCTTTGTTACCCTACACACCATGTAGGGTGACCTCAATAGATAGCGTTTAATCTTTTCTGAAACCGCATTGATATGAGGATGAAACACGGAATCGTGTAGGGCCTAGGCATGGGTTAATACATGGTTCTGTAATTGCCTTTATTTGAGGAAGTGTTTGAGTGGGTTACGGAAGAAATTAAAAAGCTAGATCTGTAATGAAGATAGTCATTTTTGTTTTTTTTTTGCTAAATTGTATATTTTTGTTTGAAATTGCGTTCAGTTGTTTATAATGCTGAATATTTATTTATAGGATTTGAGAACAGCGCAGATTATTGGTTCTCTGCGCTGCGTGTACGAAAACTGCCGTGTTGGACAAAAGAATTGTCGCGTAGACGTTTAGTTTTGGATAGCAGGTAAAATCTAGGTAATACCTGTCCATTCCCTTTTTAACTATTTACCTGCCTAAGTTTTGTCCGTAACATTTTTTCTTGAATATTCACTTAATCACAATGAATATAAATAAAAGGGAATTTGTTTGTATTTGTTTAGTATTGATTGCCATCAACAAAAATGCTGACTATCAGTCATAAAAAAAGAGTATTATTTCCGGTTCACACAAAACACTATAGCTTTCTCTCTCTTATATGTTATATTTATATATTCCTATCCCTGTCTTGTTCACGTGGGGTTGGGAAAAACGCCTTTGATTGGAGGAGTAATTTGGACGCTACTTCCGGAAACGAGCTAGACTTGTGCGTGCGCCTTGCTCAATAAGAAAATCTTAAAAACTTAATAAAAGTGAAAATACAAGTGGTACAAGTTATCCAGTCTACAAAGTGGGGTGAGTTTAGGCTTTAATTATATTTTATATATATTTAGATTCTAGACTCCTACCAACACCTCTTACAACAATTTACAACGCCGATAAATACAAGTAAAAAGTTTCCACACTAAACGGCCAACATTTCTTGGTCCATTCGAGCCACGGATATTTGTATTTATCGTAGTTGTCAATTGTTGTATTTGACAAAACTTGTTACACACCCCCGTGTCTCTACGGGGCGGGGCGTGGTTTGCCTTTTGCTCTAGCAGCCATATTTAAATTCAAAAATACTTTTCATTTAAACTCACTTTGTAGGCATTATTATATCACAGTATTTATGTCCCTTGCCCTCTTTATGGTTAGCGGTTAGGTGTATTGTTTATTGAACACAAACACACATTTCATCAAGCACCCGTTTTTTCGGTTAAAGTTATAGTTTACTCGTTTGTTTCACTTGATCGGTCGGTGGCGACAGTACTAAACATTGTATTTTGGGTTTGCTTGGTATTATTTCATGTTTTGTCAGTGAGGGATTTGTAAGTTAGGCAAGGTGCACACTGGAAGTCAATATTTTGTAGAGCATTAGTCTACCTTGTGTTTTGCCACTTACCTTGTGCTTAGTTAGTTTTCCAATAGGAATATTTAAAGTGAACTCTGTGGATCAGGTTCTCATATTTATAACTTAGATATTGTGTTAGTGTATAACTGAGTGCGGTCCAGTTATACTCTGCACCTAATTTGTTGTTTGGTAGCAACTGGTAGTGGCCTAGTTTATTTTATTGTATCTTTCCAAAGGTACCTACATAGTTTTCAGTTCAGACAAGGGTTTCTGACTGATTTTTATATCGGTTTTAATATAAATAATTTGTTTCCACAATGGTGGGCAAAAAAGCAATTAATAAAGTCAAATATGACATGGTGGTTTCCAGCTTGGAAGAGATATATACTCTTTCCCAGGTAGTAGCTGAGAATAAAACTAAAGTATCATTATTTAAAGCAAGATGTGAAGATATTGATACAGTTTATCAAAAATTTTTAGATTTACATGTTCAGTTGGCTTCGGATACCACTGAAGATTTAGATTTCAAATTATATACTGACAAGCATAAAACTGTAAGTAATTGGTATTACACATCTAAAGCAATATTTTTGGAGTTGTTTCAACCTACTGAACCTTCTTGCTCTACAGGTAGTAGTAAAATAAATAAAAGTAATGTTTCCCTACCTTCAGTACAAATACCTACCTTTTCAGGTAAGGTGGAAGATTATGCACACTTTATAGATATGTTTGATTCTATTGTAGGTAATGATATGAGTCTATCGGAGACTCAGAAAATGTATTATTTGTATGGTTCTCTCAAAGGTGAGGCCAAATCTTTAGTTCAACATTTATCCATTACCGGTGAAAACTATTCTGTATTGCTAGACATATTAAAGTCAAGATTTGGTAATAAAAGATTGCAGGCAGATAAGTTACTTCATAGTTTGTTGTCAATTTCTCATGTGAATAAAAGTTTAAAGTCACTTAAAGAATTTCTAAATACTTTATTAGAGTGTACTAAAGGCTTGGAAAAGATAGGTTTCCCTGTTCATGAGTGGTCATACCTATTATTATTTATAAACTTAAATAAACTTGATAATTCTTTAAAAAGGCAGTTTGAAGATAGGTATTTTAGTGAAAGTACTTCTGACCTACCTACCTTTGATAATTTCATTTCATTTTTGACAAGAGAAGTTCAAATTTTAGAAACTACCACTGACACTTCAAAGCCTTCAACTTCACATAGAGTTCATATTTCTTACAATCAGGGTAGTAATGACAACAAACAGAAGTTATTTAATATGTGCATTTATTGTAAAGGTTCACATTACATAAATAAGTGTGAGAAATTCATATCCTTAGATATTTTAAATAGAAAAAGGTTCATTATAAATAATAAATTATGTTTTAGGTGTTTAAATAAGCACCATATAAATGTTTGTAGGTTGAAATTAACATGTATTACGTGTCAGTCTAATAAGCATCATACACTTCTACATTTTCAAGAGCGGCTTGAAAATAATTTAGGTAAAGCTGTTAACCCTTTAGCAGCAGGTAACTCTGTTAACCTTTTATGTGCGGGTAATAATTCTGTCAACCCTATAGCGGTGGGTGACGATTCTGTTAATAATTATATGGGGAGCAGCAATTCTGCTCAAACTTTACTGAAGGGCAACAATTCTACGCAAACTTCAAAAGGAGGCGATTCTGCTAACACTTTGACACCACCAAATGTTTTACATTCAGTGTCGGCAAACACTCATAGGCGTTCTGTTTTGCTATCTACAGCGGTTGTTAGGGTTCTTGATAGGAATGGTATTTATCAAGAAGTTCGAGCGCTCATAGACGGCGGTAGTCAAAGTACGATTATAACGGAAGAGTGTGCTTCAAGTTTAGGTTTGCGCGCTAATCGGCCTGGTTCAGTTTCGGTGGTTGGTTTAGGTGGTAACGCCCTGCAGGATTGCAGAGGCTCTGTTGTTTTGCGTATTAGTCCCAGACACATGGAGCGGCCTGTGTTGGTGACTACTGGGCTTGTTATTAAGAAGATTTCTGATAATTTGCCTTCGTTTTCTTTGCCCTCAGATATTGTTAAAAATTATAATAATTTGCGTTTAGCGGACAATAAATTTTATGAAAGCCGCAAAATAGACATGCTTCATGCATCGGTGCGGATTTGATAAGTGATGTTCTTTTAAATGGAGATGTTATCAAGTTCAATGGTTTGCCCTCTGCTATTAACACAGTTTTTGGATATATTTTACAGGGTCCTTGCACTTATGGTGATGATAACATTCATTCATTTTTTGTTAATACACATAATACGGATGCAATTTTAGAAAAGTTTTGGGAGATTGAAGAAATGCCTGTTAAAATACAGAGTCCTGCGGATATGGAGTGTGAAGCTTCATTTTTAAATACCTTTCAACGTGACGGCACGGGTAGGTTTATTGTGCGTTTGCCATTCTCACCCGAAGCTCCGGAACTTGGAGACTCGAGCAAACAAGCTCTTCGGAGATTTTACTCTATGGAACGGCGTCTTCAATCTGATGATTTATTAAAAATAAAATATGTTGAATTTATGAAGGAGTATCAAGACATGGGTCATATGTCTCCTTATAAAGACTCACTGGAGCATTGCTATATTATTCCCCATCATGGGATATTTAAGTCAGGTACTGACAAATTAAGGGTTGTCTTCGACGCAAGCTGTCCCACTTCTACAAGATATTCCTTAAATGACTGTCTCCATGCTGGACCTAATTTGCAGCGTGATATTATGCAGATTATTTTGCATTTTAGGCTTCATAAAATTGTATTTACTACGGACATCCGTATGATGTTTCGTATGATTGAAGTCCACAAGGATGACAGGTGTTTCCAACTCATTTATTGGAGAGAGTCCCCAGACCTTCCTTTACAACTCTACGAACTGAAAACCGTTACTTATGGTATGAAGTCTAGTCCCTTTCTGGCGATGAGAGCTCTGCGTCAATTAGCGGATGATGGTCGGGAGAAGTACCCCAAGGCTGCAGAGATTCTTCAATCGTCAGTTTACATGGACGACATTCTAGGTGGAGCGGCGAATTTAGAGGAAGCGGAGGCCCTTAAACAAGATTTGATCGGACAACTCTCTGAAGGCGGTTTCGAGTTGCGTAAATGGGTATCTAACGACAAGCGGTTGCTAGAAGATATTCCCCCTGAATACCAAGAAAAGCCTCAGGTGTTTAATTCGGATGGCCCGGAGTTTGTTAAAATCTTAGGTGTTCAGTGGAACCCGGTTGCGGATAATTTTACTTATCATACTCGTCTGGATGCTGAGCGAGAATGTACGAAACGATCCATATTATCCACTTTAGCTAGGATGTTCGATCCGTTAGGTTGGATTTCGCCTATTATCATCAAAGGGAAATTGCTTATGCAGAAACTTTGGGCCCTTCAAATTTCTTGGGATAGTGAACCACCTGCAGACGTGATCGAGGAGTGGAGAAATATACTGCAAGACCTTCCTCTAATACAACAGCTTAGTTTAGATCGTTTCGCTTTTTCTGGTAATTCGCATTCTTTGCACGGTTTCTCAGATGCGTCTGAACTCGGCTACGCAGCTGCAGTTTATCTTAAATCCGTTGACGGCGACGGCAATGTAAAAATTAGTTTATTAATGGCAAAGGCCAAAGTAGCTCCTGTGAGATCAAAATTGACCATACCCAAGTTAGAGATTAGCGCAGCGGCGTTGTTAGCTCGTATTTTAAAATATGTTTATGATGCAGTTTCTAAGGAAATTCATATTTCGGATATTGTGTGTTGGATTGACAGCACCATTGTTTTATCATGGTTGCGATTGTCTCCTCATGTTTTACAAGTGTTTGAAGGAAATAGGGTTTCACAAATCCAAAATATCGGTTTGGATGTTTCTTGGAGACATGTGCCTTCGGAATTAAACCCAGCCGATGTTGCTAGTCGAGGTTGCAAAGCACAAGATTTGTTATCACATTCTTTGTGGTGGGGACCGCCTTGGTTGGGCGATGAAAATCTTTGGCCCAAAAACACAGTTAATACTGCGGTTGACCTACCTGGTATGCGAAAACAGCCTGTTAAGGTACATGCTGTCACAGCGGTTACGGAATTGCCTTTCATTGAAAAATACAGTCCACTTTCGAAAGTGATAGCAATTCTTGCGTATTGCAAACGTTTTATTAACAATGTTCGTAATCCTTCTTCTAAAAAATTAGGCCCTCTGACTGTCAAAGAGCGCGACGAAGCTTTAAAACAGCTGGTTAAGATTGCTCAAGCGGAGGTTTTCTCGGATGATATAGATAACTTAAAACGTGGTAACCAATGTACCACTAGATTCAGGCGTTTGACACCTTTTATTGATTCTTCGGAGATAGTTCGTGTCGGTGGCAGACTCGAACATTCAATTTTATGTTATGATGCCAAGCATCCAATGGTTTTACCGAAGTCACATAGATTAACTTATTTCATTATTGATTATTATCACAAGCTTTATTGTCATGTAGGACCTTTAGCTTTGCAAGCTATTTTGCAAAGACAATTTTGGATTTTGTCTGCTCGCCAAGTTATTAGAAGTCGTATTCATAAATGTTTATTTTGTTTTCGAGCTAAAGCTAAGTCGGAGCAAGCTCCTCTAATGGCAAATTTGCCTGCAGATCGTATTAATTTAACTGGTGTATTTCATACAGTCCAAACGGATTTTGCAGGCCCTTTTAATGTTAAGGCATCACGTCTGCGAAATGCAAAGGTTTCGAAGGCGTATCTTTGTGTTTTTGTATGTTCTGCTTCTAAAGCGGTACATTTAGAAGTAGTCGGGGATTTATCCACCGAAGGTTTTCTAAATGCCCTGTCTAGGTTTGTTTCTCGACGAGGTTTGCCTAATTCAATCCGTTCGGACTGTGGTACAAATTATGTAGGTGCGAGTAGACATCTAAATGCAGTTCAGAAATATTTAAATTCTTCTCAAGTGCAGTCTCAGTTAACACATAAAGCTAGTGAAAAGGGGATTACTTGGAAGTTTAATCCTCCTGCTGCTTCTCATTTTGGAGGACTTTTTGAAGCAGCTGTCAAGTCTGCTAAATCATTATTAAAACGACTTATAGGAGAACAGGTACTTACGTTTGAAGAACTTGTTACAGTATTTTCACGGATTGAGGCGGTTTTGAATTCAAGACCTTTATGTCCGCTTTCTCAGGATCCTAAAGAGCTTGACGTGTTGACTCCAGCACATTTTTTGATCGGGAGACCTATTCTCTCTATTCCAGAATATGATTATTCACATATTCCTGATAACCGACTGAATCGATTTAAGTTGTTGCAAGCAATATCACAACGATTTTGGAAACTGTGGAGTGATCAGTATCTTCACACCTTGCAAATGCGGAATAAGTGGTCTTCACTTACAGATCCTCCGAAGGTGGACGACTTAGTTTTAATTAAAGACGAAAATCTTCCATCTTTGAAGTGGAAGATGGGTAAAATTCTAGAGCTGCTACCTGGAAAAGACGGTATCGTACGAGTGGTCAAATTAAAGACTTCTTCAGGTACCCTTGTCCGTCCAATTGTAAAAATCTGTAGGCTGCCACTACACTAGTTTATTTTTCAGTAAAATTCATAAATACTGTTTTATTTTATTTTGGAGTAGAAGTTTACTTCAGAATTTTTTGATTTAGTAGTGTCTTTGTTTATTTAAATGTTGATAAAGGCTTTAGCCTTTCTCGGGGGGGAGAATGTTTAGTATTGATTGCCATCAACAAAAATGCTGACTATCAGTCATAAAAAAAGAGTATTATTTCACAAAACACTATAGCTTTCTCTCTCTTATATGTTATATTTATATATTCCTATCCCTGTCTTGTTCACGTGGGGTTGGGAAAAACGCCTTTGATTGGAGGAGTAATTTGGACGCTACTTCCGGAAACGAGCTACATGTGCGTGCGCCTTGCTCAATAAGAAAATCTTAAAAACTTAATAAAAGTGAAAATACAAGTGGTACAAGTTATCCAGTCTACAAAGTGGGGTGAGTTTAGGCTTTAATTATATTTTATATATATTTAGATTCTAGACTCCTACCAACACCTCTTACAACAATTTACAACGCCGATAAATACAAGTAAAAAGTTTCCACACTAAACGGCCAACAGTATTCATTGTGATTACGTTTGACGAAATCAATTAAGTTTTCAGTCATATTGAAAATTGAAAAGGGTGTTTACAGTAAAAATAATTAAAATTTTACATTCTACACCAGTTCGTAATGACAATAGCCTTAAGGGGGGTTAGGCGGTCAGCGAAAATTCAGATTTCGCTACGATTCTACGCCTTAGGCGGGGGGGTCGGGGAACGCGGTTCCTATAGAATCAACGGCCTCGAAATTAAGTGGCGTAAGCGCCAAACACATTTATTATCAAAATGTTAACAAAATGTTCAATTTCTCAGAAATCTAAAACAGTCACGAAATATAAAAGGTAAAAATGTATTAGTTTGCGATTTTATAAGACTCATTATTGTAAAACACCGTCTTAATGTGCATTTATATGAAATTTTAGGGGTGACTTCAGGATTTTTTTCTATCGAGCAAAATTATTCCAATCGTGTTTTTAAAACAGTCCTCCCATCTCATTTACGTTCTTTATTATACATTTGAAATATCAGTGCGAAATTTCATATAGTTTGTAAGTAACAGCTAATAGAAAACGGCTAATTCTACCGTTTTCAGTTACTAAGGGCCCTTAAGATTCGCTGCACCACCTTCGAGTGCGAATTGTTTGAATACGCTTGCTTTGCTCTCGTCGTATGCTAGGATTACGACACGCTTACGATACGACGCCGTGTGCGAAGGGGCTTAGGCGCGTTATATGGCTACCGGGAGACAATGGGAAATGATCGATTTTAGGAAAATGGCAAAGACCCATAGATTTAAAACAAAAATCTCTTTACAATATGTTTACGAGTTCTAATGATAGAGTTTGCATTAGATTGTAAAATGCCAGTTAATAAGTTGTGAAATTAGTAGTATTCCTAATAGAAATTCTTTTGTTTAGTTTGAAACTCAACGGAAAATTGACTCAATTTTTTTTGTTGAAGTATTTTTTTCCAGATACTAAAATATATTATAAACGACGTCAGGACAACGCCCAGTAGCTGCACTCTCAGGATCGATATTTTGACTTTCATCGAATGTAATTAAGTTACGTAATAATGAAATAAATGATTTCTTTTATTTATTTATTCTCCATGTGGTTTAGAAGGGTAATCACGTAAAAATTTTCATGTAAAAAAACTATGATTGTTGAAGTTTATAATTAAAATCGCTGGGCTTTGAATTTTTGGTGACATGACTTCCCAGAAATAAGGCTTAATATCCATTTCTTTTCCAAAAAGGCAGCCAAGCTCTTCTTTTCTTGAAGCTGTGTTGCAACTGAATGATGTTCTCAGATTCTGAAGGCATAAATGCAAAACAAGGCTACCTTATATAACCCTAACTAGCTTATGCCCGCAACTTCGCACGCGTTAAATTTTACCTATGCTATGTTATACATATAAACCTTCCTCTTCAATCACTCTATCTATTAAAAAAAGCCGCAGCAAAATCAGTTGCGTAGTTTTAAAGATTTAAGCATACATAGGGACAGAGAAAAGGAAGTGTTTTATACTACGTAGTGATACTACCGTGACTTGATATGTAAGAAAATGTAGGAAATTCATTTTAAGAAACGTGTTCACGGAAAACTCATTAAGGCACGGAAACCTCAGTATCCTTTTGACAATAAGAACGTTATATCCCGTTTTAATAAATGACTGTCACTGATGATTCTGCACTTCTGAATAATCTTATACGCATAAGATTTGAATACTGAAGTTTAATTTCAGACCTAATTAAGGCTATTTATCCTACTATTATTATAAACGTGAAAATTTGTGAGTATGGATGTATGGACGTTTGTTACTCTTTCACGTAAAAAGTACTGGACGGATTTTGATGAAACTTTACAGTTATATAGGTTGTACATCAAAATAACACATAGGGTACTTTTTACCGCGGGAACACTTTTAATTCTAACGGGAACCCGACTTCCACGCGAACGGAGTCGCGGGCGGCTACTAGTACGATCTAATATTATTTTTTGATATTACTATCTGGTTACTACCCTTGGGTAAATAGCTAGAAAAAAAACCTCAACATAATCTATTAATTTCCTAATGACTAACACACCTGTTTATTTACTTATGTATTCGTCCTATCTCCTTATCTTTCGTCGTATCAAGCTTAATTATTTATCACTTTATCGCTACAACAGGCGTGTCCTTGCTTCGGCTACTAATTTGTAGCTAATATCCGGTAAGTACTGTAAATCTAGGCGTTATCTTACACGTATCGCCTTATGAAACACTTTCGTGCAAACATTAAAATTGTGGTCTTATTTTGGAGAGGAAGCGGTGAACAATAATATTACATTGTGAAAAAAATGGTGTTTTAGTGATGTTTTATGAATTGATAAAAATTCTCTTGATTGTTGAAATCGATTAAAAGATAAGGCATCTGTGATCCTACGATGACCCAGGCTTATATGAAATCAAACATGTTACTGTTGTTGGTGATATACAAAGAAAATAGACGATTCTTTCTTGAGTAGGACTCTCATGCAATGTTAATGCCTTACAGAAGCACACATTAGAAAAGCAATCCTATTTCAAATGAGATAAGCATCAAAATCACTAAAAGCATGCAACATACACTGTCGCTTATCACTTAGACGACCATAAAGTACGTCTTTTATCGCTTTCCGAAATATGTGTAGCACTTCGAAAATATCACGTTCAGGATGTCTACGGAGTACAAAATACTTCGGAAATAGGCTGAAATATATCGTGGAAACCCGTTCCTTTGTATCTTTGTTGAAGTGACATTGAATGATGAAATTGCCCTGCGTTGTACCTGGATGCTCCTTTCTTGTAAGTACTTTTTTATTTTTAATATCTTTTTAATGTGTTCACTCTGATAGAAGCAAAGGTTGTGTGTAATAAATGAGTTATGTAAATAATATGTTTTTATCGGGTGATAAAATGTGAATATTTGAGAATAGGGGATAGATAGGCAAATTATCTCTAAATTGTATTAAAATTAGTCGTTATTCGTGTTATTTAGTAAACATGTACATCCGTTAACTAGTGATAAGGCTCATAAAGAATTTATACTATTTCTGTGATATTTTTTTATGATAGTTCATCATATAAATTTATCAATTGTTAGAAAAAATCTGTAATCAAATAAAAAAAAAAACTGGCGTTCCATTGCGTGCATTATAAAAGGTGTTTGGTGATGTAAAATTTAAAAATAATTTTCGACAACAGTTTTCTTTAAAAACAGTGATTCACACGATTACGCCCTTTAAAAATATAATCTTATTTGTTAGCTTTCATAACTTTAAGAAACAAAATATATTTTAATTTATGTAGGTGTGTATTTTCATTTATGAACAAGGGGTTCGTTTTGTAACATAAATATCTTAGGTCTGATTGATATATAGATAGATAAATAAATATTATTCGACGTACAATGTTTTATTATCATTTGCATAAATAATAACAAAGATATGCAGTTTAAGCTTTTACACGAAATCTTTGCTTTACATTTTTGACCCCAGAATAAGGTTAACAAACTTGTAAAAGATAACAGTCTGTTAATTAACATTACACGGCTAATTAACATTATCTGCTTACAAACATCTAAGAGCATAAATAATAATGAGAGTACCTACTAAATTAAGTAGGGAAACTAACGTTTTTTAATGAAGAAAATCTTTCTTATATTAAGTATTATAATAATAAATCAAAAAATGGAATTACGTTAAATTGTATTCTATTTACGTAAAATATTTTTCGATATTATCTTTGGAATAACTAACCCACGATGTATCACCAACTTATAATTGATGTTTCAATTAACTAGAGCAGGTACCTTTTACCGGAATAAAAGTAAAGTAAATTATGCATCATACTAGTGGCCGTCCGCGACCCCGTTCGCGTGGAAGTCGCTTTCCCGTGGGAATGCGAAGTTATCCCGCAGTAAAAAGTACCCTATGTGTTATTCTAATGAAAAACCTATATTACTGTAAAGTTTTATCCAAATCCGACCAGTAGTTTTTACGTGAAAGAGTAACAAACATCCATCCATACATACTTACAAACTTCCACGTTTATAATATTAGTAGGAAGTAGGATGAAGCTAGGTACCTATTTCTGTAGGGATTCAATCCGTAGGTTAAGTATCCCACGGTTCACCAACCACACACCGCACGAACACATTTAACGGTAAAGAAATAAGTTTAATGTGGTTAACAGCATCTTGTTTAACTTTATCTGCATTGTGATTCGTATTGCGTTCACAGATTTGTATTTGGGGTTCGGTGCGTGGTTTCACATGTCGTGGGAACGGAGCTTTTAATGTAACATTTTCTTTCCCTGTTTATGACTATTTTGTGACGTACCTTATTTTTATTATGAAGTTCTATAGCTTTGACATTGTTTCATACTAATTGTTAAAGTTTATTATATTAAACATAAAACAATAGCAAAGATTATAATGAGTAACTTAGGTAGAAAGGTTAGGTACTAGGAAATACAATAGTTGTTAATTACTCATTCGAGTAAAACATGTTTTATTACGTGAACGATTCATGTACATTCATATTCTATAGCAATTCATTGGTTGTAAACGTGCCTTATCTATATTTTATAATGCCCAGTTTTTTTATTCGTAACAACAACTTTATTTATAGCCAGACTGTAAACAAAATTAAAATTACTAATTTAGCAAAGTTAATTCTAATCGCACTGTAGACTTAGTATTAATCTCTATTGCTTTTAATTTATTGGACCTTCAGTCAAATGTAGTTCGAATTACGAACGTTTTAATTTATTCTTTTAGCTCATAAATAATTGCAGCCAGTAATTATGAAAAAAAAACAAAAGGCAATTAAAAACAAAAAGCAAACAGCCCAGCGAATCGTTTCAAAAATCGAACGTAATCTTATCTGCCCCGGCTCCACGCTTCAGCAAGTCATATTTTTCCCGCTGCCATTACGTTTGAATCGCGCTCTTTGTGTTACGAATTTGATATCGACTGTTATCGTGATAAAGGCAGTAAAATGATTATTAACTCAGTCATAGCAAACGCAAGGATCAAGTACAACTGGGGCACATAAATTGGTCAGGATCTCGAGTGGCGCGAACGCAAAGTGACGTGTGACGTTTAATTTTTTAAATTGCATTTTTATTGGAACAGGCAAAGGGAGCGTGGGAAGAATGGTGAATATTATAACATATTGCTTTTACTAGACAGTGTTAATTTTTTTATGGTTCTATAATTGTTTTCAAGTTATCAATGGTAATAGCTTATTGGGTGTGAATGAAAAATTAAGTGTTTACATAAATAATTTACTATAATATTTTTTTTTGTCATATAATGTAGATAGAGGTATAAGTAAGAAAAAAACAACTTATGCTAAATAATCTCAACAAACATGCATGTTAAAATGAATTAATAGTGATGAATTAACTTAAAGATACCGTTGCTGATGATCTTCACATGGTTCCTTCAATCTTCATTGTTTTTATTTTTGTCTTATTAACACAGTAAAGTGTATGTTTTTGTTTGGCTGAAATTGCATCCTGTCATAAAAATATATTCTTACCTACACTTAGGTTATAAGCATACAAAAAATGAATATGGACTAAGTTACGACATTTTTTATTATTGTTTTTGTGGTAGAGGCATGGTTAATTAATTATTTTATTTCGCACAAGTAACAGCTCTGACGATTTGATTACAAATCTTAAAGTATTTTTGTTTGCAAAATAAGTCTAACTTTATCATATTCGTACCTACTTATAAAATACCTCGAAAGTTATCTAAATTACCTACATATATGTAAATCTTATCTAAATCCAATCCGGGGTTATAAACGAGTTAGCAGATAGCTAAACAAATAAACGCGTATGATTATTTTGCTTTTTACTAATACACACAAATCCACGATGAAGAGATTATTTTAATTTAAGATCATTAACGATAAGATGATCATTAAGAATGTAAGTAAGTAATGCAAGTACAAGATTTTAATATTTTTTCCTTCAGTAAATTCACACGCTTTATAATATTTACAGAAAAACATAAATCATAAGAACCGGTTTGTTTTGTGTTTTTATTTTAAAAAAATGTTTACCTTGGTTAAAACAATTTCATTTAATTTCTTAGCCAATGCCGGAATACGTGGTTAGGATACAAATTTGTATTTTTTTCACTTCAACGGTTTATAAAAACAAATTCTAAAAAGAGACATAAAAAACCTTTCTCTATGTTGTACATCCTAAACGTTAATGTAACCATAACTTAAAAAAATATATTGTCAATTTTATAGATAGATAAAAAATAACTTGAAATTGTCTTATAAGGATACATATAAATGAATGCGGAAACAGATACCATAAAGACATGCCTGTGTTTACTTAAAACAGATTAACTATGACTTAACTTTGAATCGTTATACCTATGTCCACTAAGGTTATACTCGTACGTAGAATTTCGTTGTTATTATGCAAAAATAATTTTATTTCAATTTTTATTCCAGAGCAACCTCTTCAAATTGAAGTCAAATGACTTTGAAAATGAATCCTTGGAAATACACAATGACTTCAGACTTGAGCACGGCTCCCCACCACTTGTCATTAACAGAGATATAAGTAAAGAAGCCCAAAAGTGGGCAGAGGAACTCGCTAGAAGAGATGAAATGGCCTACAGCCTTAACGAGAAATATGGAGAAAGTGTCTACTGCGGTTGGTCTTCTGATTCCACGACCAAAGTAAAACCTCGTGACTGCGTCTCAAAATGGTACAACGAAATCAACGACTACTCATTCAGCAAAGAACCAAAAATCCTAACCTGCGGGCATTTCACACAAATGATATGGAAGAACTCCAGAGAACTGGGCGTTGGTCATGCTAAGAGCAAAACGGGGAAGCTATACGTTGTTGCTTATTATTATCCACCTGGAAATATTAGTGGACAGTTTGCCAATAATGTCCCACCACCTGGTGCACTTCAGTTCAAAACAAATGCCACAAAGAACAAAAACCCAACTTCACCATCGTCTACCAACACCAAAACCCGTTTCGGAGACATCAGCACTGGACTAAAAAATGTATTCATATCAACAGATAGTACTAAAGAAAAACGATTGAGTACCGATAAGATTAAAAAAGATGATGCAAAATCACAAGTACCTAAAAACGACAAATATGAAAATGGCTCTACAACAAAAGCCTCAAACGATGAAAACTTTGATCAGGACTTCCTTGAAGCACATAACTATTATCGAAGAAAACACGGTGTACCACCTCTAGTGCTCAATAAAAAGCTGTCTCAATTCGCTGAAGATTGGGCCAAAACCTTGGTCAAAATGGAGCGAGGCAGATCCTGCATGGAGCATAGACCAAATAACAACTACGGTGAGAACATCTTTTGTTCCTGGTCTTCTGATCCTAATTTCGTACTTCGAGGAAAAGAGCCTGTAGACGCCTGGTATAAGGAGATTAAAGACCATGTTTTTGGAACAGAGCCATCAGGTCTAGAAAGTGGGCACTTCACACAAGTGGTGTGGCAAGATAGCAGAGAGGTAGGAGTGGGTGTGGCAAGGTCCAAGAATTCCAATGTTTATGTCGTGGCTAATTACGACCCACCTGGGAACTTCATGGGTTGCTTTAGTGAGAAGGTCCCACCTCCAATTGATTAGACATTAGTTTAAGTTAACGTTCCCCAAAAACATTCCAAAGAAGATATAACCTCTATATAGAATAATGACGATAATTTCTTCAATATATGAAAAGAATCAGAGAATCGTAAGAAAAAATACGACAAAAAACTTAAATTTAAGAGATTTCTAGCAAATTAGTTATTCAAAAACATTCAACTAAAGGTTATTAAACTAACCTATCAAATTTTAATATTAACAGAGTATTTTTTTGGAATCAACATAATGTTTAATCACATGATACAGTAATTATTTATATGATTAATTTATTACATAGTTTAAGTTTTTACATTCCTTTTCTTACCAAAGCAAAATACAATTATATTAAAAAAATACTAATGTGTATTATTTTGCTGCTCACCTTATTTTATTAAAGTAAAACACAAAACAGAAAAAAACCATTACTTTATTAATTACGTATTTGGCCTTGCACACAGTGACTAACAAAATACCTATTCGTTGTGAAATCATAATGTTTTAACTTTTATGAACGTTTTTCTAAATTTTGTGTTTATTTTTACGGCACCACCAATTTGATTCAGTGGGTTGAAATATCCTGATAGTAAACACTGCATAATAGAACTACTTACCAACGATGTCTTAGGATGAATTTAATTATCGCTAATATTTAAAAAACCAAGTGCAAAACACTTCTGAATTGTGACATAATGTAACTGTTGTCCTTTTGCAGGATCAAATCAATTTATTTACGAATTTAATTATAATCACTGCAGCCAGGCCCAAAACAGGCGATTAATGGACAAACAAACTTGTAACTACATTTTATAATATAAATTTTACCTAATAAAAAAAAAACATATATATTTCTCACTAGTGGCCGCCCGCGACTCCGTTCGCGTGGAAGTCGGTTTTCCGTGGGAATGAGAAGTTTTCCCGCGGTAAAATATACCTTATGTGTTAATCTGATGTATAACCTATATCACTGTAAAGTTTCATCCAGTAGTGTTTTTACGTGAAATAATAACAAATCCATCCATCCATACTCACAAACTTTCACGTTTATAATATTAGTAGGATTCATGCAGACGTCTTTATAAACAACCACGAGTTATCATTATTTGGCTTCGCAGAAAATTCTCTTATATTTGGTAAAATGAAAAGTTCTTAAGCTCTATATCTATTATCTGTCAAATAATTACTCAAGTTCACCTTCACTCAAAGCTAAGAACACCTATGTATTAGCAAGCAAGTTCTAAACTTAAGCCTCTTCACAGATTTTCAAGAACTGAATGACGGTAGTCAGCGTTTTTTTCCAATGGCATCGGACCTTGAACTGGTTGAAGCAGTTTAGCCCTCAATGATGATTGAGATAAGGCATAAAATGGTTGACATTCATGGAATTTAACTGCCTCGAGGCAATTGAAAGGAATAAGTTATATTATGACACTTTCGTATATAAGACACGGGTTTCTTGTAAATAATAGGCGAGAAAATTTTCTACTTTTAGCAAACGCCATTCTAATTCAGACAACTAATATTTCTGGGGGGATTCTACAATCTAAGCAAAGAAGAGTGAGTTAATTATAATACATTTACTTATGAATTACCGAACTATTAAAACTAAGTTTGAATACGACAGTTTGAATTTTGTAATCAATTTAAAAACTTTGTCCCATTCCTGGGTGAACAGAATCACGAATGTACAAACAAAAGTTCATATTTAGCCTTTAATTTTAGCAAAACTGTGGAACCTTATGGAGTTCTAATGTTTTATGAAGAAAAACGTTGTTATGCGCTGCTTCTTAAAAACTAATAATAATAACAGGTAGATATGGTGTCATTAATTTGCGTTAAAGCCTTACGAAACTTCCATAAGGGCATTTCAAGAATGTAGCTGCATAAGAGGAATGTTGTCACTATGCAAAAATATGGGTCTTAATTCAAAAACTTTTGACACAAAGCCACTGGGTCATTTATATATTACTCCACTGGGTATATACAGGCCTTTTATGGCGATGACGTTTGAAATTGGTGACGTTTTCGTCATAAACCTACAGATGTAAATCACCACTTGGCACGTTGAAACTGAATAATTGCCCACGGTACCTATAATACTTATAAAGTTATTGTAAATCTGTATTGGTTTTATATTTGACAAAACGAAGACCTTTTCGCTCTCGGCCTACCGTTTATTTAAAGCAATAGTTCCAAATTATAACTTCCGATACGGACTTCTATAATTTGTACTGAAATAAACGTTTTTCTCCGTAAAAAATAATTAAGATTAACAAGAATAGCACAAATAACAATTTCATGCTTTGCATTCAATTATTTCAATCATGAAATGACTTGAAAAGGCAGATAGTTGAAAAACCTATGTATATTTAAAAAATGATATTATAATTGCAATATGAAAATAACTTTAGGTATTTTGTTTTTATTTGTTACAGTAACGGTGAGTTTCCTTTTTTATCGGAATATATTTTAATACCAGTAAGAGACCAAATTATTTTCAACTAGTGGCTGCCCGCGACTCCGTTCGCGTGGAAGTCGGTTTCCCGTGGGAATGAGAAGTTTTCCCGCGGTAAAAAGTATCTTATGTGTTATTCTGATGTATTACCTATATTACTGTAAAGTTTTATCAAAATCCGTCCAGTAGTTTTTACGTGAAAGTGTAACAAACATCCATACATCCTCACATACTCACAAACTTTCACATTTATAATATTAGTAGGATAGTAGGATTTGTATTTTAAGCCCTAAATCAGTAAGGTAATAACAAAAAATTTATGGCATTTTTTTCAGATAGGATTTAAAACCCGAAGATATGTTGAAAATTACGATATTCCGCCTTGTGTACTCATGGTCATTGAGGTATGTTTTAAAATAATCTGTCTCAAAATTTTAGGGTATCTTCCTTTAAGTTTCAAAGGTACCTTTGTCTGCTCTTATGAGTCTTTGAGAAATGTTGTTATAAATAACAAAAAAATAATATTGTACAAAATGTAGCGAAGTTAAATGTAAACTTGTTCCATCCTTATCTAAAGTTTACAAACTAATTCATTTATAATTAGTTGTGGTAGCCAGCAACCGTGCTAAAGATCGACGAACATTCACTCCGACCCCGAGCGGTAGTCGGCTACCGCGCTCGGGTGCGTTCATTGTGAGCCTTATTTCGCAAGCTTAAAGACTATATTTCTATAGAAAAGTTATATAAGTTACGTTCTTTGATATACTATCTATTCTTTAAACGAATAATAATACTACAAAAATATGTATAATATTTTCTCATAGATGCCTTTTATCAGCATTTTTAATACTATGTTTTTAATGATATTGTCAACAGAAACTCTATTCTGCCCATAGATTAATCTTACCCAACAATTTAAAGGTAAGAAAGAATTTTTCTACCATTTACCAGATTTACGAGTATTTGAACCAAACATGAATAACGAAATTTATTTTCACAGAAATTACGAATATTACTTGAGGTTAGATGTTGCTTTTTTATTTTTATAATTGTTTTTACCAAGTTTGTCAGCGTAGTTACTTAATCATTGTAAAAAATATATTATATATAATATAAATTATTATCGTATATGTATATAAAATTCTCGTGTCACAATGTTAGTTACCTTACTCCTCCGAAACGGCTTTACCAATTTTAACCAAATTTACATGCATATTCAGTGGGTCGGAGAATAAGCTACTATCTATTTTTCATACCCCTAATTGTCCACCCTCATTTTTTTTAAACATGGCACAACAACGACTGCGGGGTTAGCTAGTAGATGTAGGTATATAAATAGAATTTAATTCGCTTTTGTTGCATCCCGCACTTCGCCTTGTTTATAATACTGTCTTTAGTTGACGTATCATATCATTGGCCTCTTTTTCTGTTCCTGGCCGTTCTTGTTTACATTATTATTTAGATTTAAATATAATTAATCATATTGTATCTTTCTAGAGACAATCCGATAAGCCATTAAGCAAGAAGGTAAGGATTTCAATTCAAACTTTTTAACATATTTATTAAAATATTGTTAATTATTACTTTTAAAACTAAGATAATTTTTATTTCAAAACTGTTCATGGAAAAAACGAATTTCCTTAGTTTTTATTTTGTTTACTTTTTAAAGTTACTTCTTTAGTTGAAGTAGTTCACTTTTAGCACCCAGTTTTTCAGCACCTGCTCGTTCAGCACCTGGCCTAGTTCACTTTCAGCACCTATCAATATTTTTGTCAGGTGCTGAAAGTGAACACAAATGTATTTTTACATTTTAGTATAGCAGCCTAGTGCTGGCTGCCGTATATCGATAAAAAACACATTTTTTAAATTTCAATATACTAAAAACTCTTTATTTTCAATGTATCAGTCTTCTCTTTCTGACAACATATATTAGAAAATCAGCTTTAATCGATACTTAAGATACAATAACTCATTATATTTTTATCAATCGCCTTATTAGTACATGTATGATACAAGTGTGCAAAGTTGTTCATTATACACGAGGCTGAGGGTTGTAGTAAGTCAGCCGAGTGTCTATTGAACATGTTGCTCACAAGTACCATACGCACTTTTTCAACACACTTGCGAGGGAAAACAATTATTTTTTGCATAAATAGTTTTCCTACACAGCAACAAATGCAATTTAAACGGAATTATCAACACACTTGCTAAGAAAGTGAGCTTTATCACATTGTTTTAGGGCCATAAACCGATCTATAACCTACTCGTGCATAACAAAAGGGCATAATAGAGTGAATCCTACAAAGGTAAAGTAGTGCCTTACTGCAAATTATATGCGTGAATTTCTTTCGCTACTAGCTATTGATGACGCATATCTTAAGCTATTAATAACTTTAAATAAAAATGTGTTGAATCAGCTTAAAATCGCAGTTTTTCAATACAGTGGCCAAGGGAAATTTGTATTCCTCTACTATGCAGTCTATTAATTAGTTTTTTGTTTCGGAAACTTTTTGTTATTGTTTTTCTGTCCTCCCTTTTTTTCTCGATAGTGCTTCACACACCTTTGCAATAGGTGTGTCCATAAATTGTTATCACTATTAGGATTTTGTGTTTTTGGTTCTTCAGACCTAATATTACTTTAACTGCAAAACTTGAAGGTATTTTATTACCAATAAAACTAAGTTCAAACTTTTTTTATACTTGGAAAAAAATAAATAGCTTTTTTATTACAGACATATGTATTCCGGATTCGCAAAACAAAGTTATAGTGTCACCTCGTAACACATGAATAAAAAACTAAGACACTGGTAAAAATGTACCAATACATACTAGTCTTTGAGTGTAGCTGCCAGTGACACAGCCTTTAAATTGTATTTTTTGTGTATACCAAGGGTTAAGGATATTTTTACTAACACTGTAAGTATTAGATAATAAACATTTCAAACAATATTATTTTTTTTTATGTCCAAAAAGTATAGATATTTAATAACACTTTTTATTAGAAGTGCCAACTATCGCAAATTGTTTGTCGTTGATAATACCTAACTTTTAAAGCAATAAGATTTTTGTAGGAAAAATATAAATATATGTTCAAGTGATTTTTATCGATATCTTTTATTTAATATCGTCTTGTCTAACAAACCATTAGGCAGCCAGCACTAGGCTGCTATACTGTAGGTGCTGAAAGTGAACTAAAATGTAAAAATACATTTGTGTTCACTTTCAGCACCTGACAAAAATATTGATAGGTGCTGAAAGTGAACTAGGCCAGGTGCTGAACGAGCAGGTGCTGAAAAACTGGGTGCTGAAAGTGAACTACTTCATTTAGTTTTATTTATTGTTTTGAAATATCTTACGTAGGAACAACTTCAACTACAACTGGTGATTTATGCGTCGTTGAACGACATTTTAGTAAGTATTCGGCTAATAATAAAAAACAATACCGATCTCCGTAATTGTCAACCACTATGATTTGTTTTAAATGTATAATAATCCTTTGCATTTTTTAATTTTTAAAACTTTACAGTCACTTTTAGATCCGGAAAGTAAGGTTAAAATTTTAAATGAGAAAACTAACAGAGAAATAAGTCTCAAGAGGTATCTGTTAAATGTAAGTATATTTTAATATTATGATGAAACTACTTAATTTGAACTTAATTCTAAAATAACACTTTTTGTTTTTTTGGCACTGACAATCTCCATACCAATTGGACCGACTTCTTCCAAATTTCATTTAAAGACCTACTCTTTATTATTTTGGCCTAAATTTATAAACGTAACTTTAAACCGATCATATTTGTAAATAATTTGGCTGAAAGGACACTACTAAGACAATTAGTCATTTTACCCACTCGAAATAACAGAATTATTCGATTTACGCGAGTACTGACAATGTGTCCTAAGAAAGAAAGTTTTTATGTCCAAATATTTTAATTTTAATAACAGAATTGTGTTTTTATTAAATTTAGGAAAATTTGAAACTGATCACAAAAAGTCTAAGGAGTCCAGACTAGGGCTCTCTTTCTTGTATTTTATTTATCTGATCAATTAAGGACTAATTCGCTATTTGTAATAAATTGCAAGGTATTGATCTGATCAATTAAGGACTAATTCGCTTTTTGTAATGTAATAAATGGAAAGTAACAAAATATGTAACATTGAATATTGTATGCTTTAGGTAGTGTTTATAAAACGCACATTGGACCTACGAGCCTTCATAGCACTACTTGAAAAACTTCCAGTAAGTATTATAAAATATAAGTATTTGAAAGTCATCAAACTGGGATTGAAACCACTCGGTGGAAAGTAGTCTATTAGGTTGAAAATAATTGTTTCTTGACAGATGGTGATTGGGAATAAAGGACCAACAGCAGTTGCTAGTCTTAGGGTGAGTAAAAAATAATGTTGATAAAAATTGCTCGCAGTAAGTTTCCTTATTAAATTAACCTATCACTCGTGACATAAAGTTACTCCTCGTGTCATAAAGTAATTCCTCGTGACATAAAGTTATTCCTCGTGACATAAAGTTATTCCTTGTAATATAAAGCTATCTCTCGTACTCGTGATATGAAGTAAATACTCGTCAAATAAAGTTATCACTCGTTATATCAGTTAATAAGCGGGCCTCAATGGTCATGATTAAAAGGGGTACAACCTGTACCATGATATCTGATGTTTATTATTTTCAGGTTTATTGTAATACGTGCAGTGAAATAATCAAAGATTTACTTTTGCATGTAAGTTTACTTTATCTAAATTTGTCCTAATATCTAATTCTCTCGCTTTCTGAGAAGGAAGCGTGTGTGCAGTTTTTTTCTGTTGACTGTTTAAAATTGAAAATTACTTCTTATTAATCTATTTTTTTTTAATAGCCCCGTGATACAGATGAAAAACACGTCCCTTCCTGCGTTGGCAAAGTTTTTAAGGTATTTCTTACTTATTTAGTAACTTTACCTATAACATGACCCTTTTGTTATTTTATTAGTTATTGTCACCTAACGCTCAAAGTCAAACTAAAGATTATGATTATTCTGTTAACAGAAACTCTTTGAAGCCAATCAAATACCAGTACCTAAAGTAATAATGGTAAGCAATAAAGTCAATAAAATTTTAAAATAAATTAAATACAAAAAACAGTTCTAACCTTTGATATTCTGAAAGCACAAGAGCAAACAGGAAGTCGTAACCTAATATTATCATCGCATTTTTTTTTTCTAAATACCTACTAATATTATCAATGGGAAAGTATCTCTGTCTGTCTGTCTGTTACACTTTCACACCACTAAACCGATTTTGATGAAATTTGGTATGAAGATGGAACTTAGCTTGGGAAAGGACATACTATACTTTTTAATACGAAACAAGTGGTAGAAGGGGTTGAACTAGGGGATGAAAGTTTGAATGGAAGTTTCTTATTGTCAAACATAAAATCATGTAATTTGTTTAATTGTTTAAAAGAAATTCATGTACCTTTCGAATAAATAAAAAGAGATGAGTTGATAGGTGCAACGGGGAGAAAAGCGTGCACGGGGAAAAGGCAAGGGGTATTGTAAACGCGAAAGTAACTCGGTCTGTCTACACTTTCACACCTAAACCAATTAACTAATTTTGACAAATAGTCTAGACTCTAGACCTTGGGAAAGACTATAGGCTACTCCTTACCATGTCGCGCGATATAACCGAATTCCACGCGGACGAAGCCGCGGGCGGAAAGCTAGTATTTAATAAATACCTTGGTCATGCCAAATAACTACTACTCGATCACAAATTTTTTGACAGATCATTATAAAAAAGGATTAAAAGTATGAAGTAAATTTTGCATTAAAAGGAGCGTTTTTTTTTCAGCCTAACCAACCGAAACTGCTGGAGCTACATCTTGTAAGTTAAAACCATATATTTATTGATTAAATAAACAAACTCATATAAATAACATTTTCATCTAAGGAAAAAAGTTTGAAACGATATTTATTTTAGGTTGATGTGGCTGAAACATTTGACCGGATGATCTTAATGAAAAATCAAAGAATAACCTATAAAAATGAAAAACCACTGCATGAATTTATCAAAAACGTAAGTTTTTTAATTGACGCTGTGAAATTCAGGCTAACAATACATCAAGAAAATTAATCATTATCATCATCAATATCATCAAAGTTATCAAAACCATCATTATCATCATTTTCATTGTTATCGTTATACCTTCTTCAATATCAGTACCATCAGTATCCTCTTTATCATTTTTATTACTAGGAAATAGAGTATTTGATGCTTGCATTCTAATCTCTTCATAACTCATATTTTCCACCTTGCACACCTTATCTACTAGTGGCTTGTTATGATAAAAAACTTGCAACCTTTGTTTCCAGGTCGTTTTAAAAAACCCCACCAATGTAGATTTGGTCGATTTGCTGAGACTTCTAATGAGAATGCAAGTAAGTGGTAACTTTAATTTATGATGATTCTAGTTTATATATTCAAACAAAAAAAGGTTGGTTTTAAAGACATAATAATAGTAGTAGTGGCCGCCTGCGACTCCGTTAGCGTGGAAGTTGGTTTCCCGTAGGAATGAGAAGTTTTTCCGCCTTAAAAAGTACCCTATGTGTTATTCTGATGTATAACTTATATTGCTGCATCCAAATCCGTCCAGTAGTTTTTACGTTAAAGAGTAACAAACATCCATACATCCATACATACTCACAAACTTTCACATTTATAATATTAGTAGGATAGTAGGATAAATGATCAAGAATAGATACAATTACAAAATTGTGGGGCACAATTTGAAAGCCAAGGCATAAGTAATGATACCTATTTACCTTAGTAGAAGAGCGACAATCATTTAGATTAAAAAAGAATAGAGTTATTGAGTATTCGATAGATGTTTGTCTACTGAGACCGAGTAGAAACTTTGAAAGGGTCATCTAGGATTGGTCGCTTAATGTCAAAAAGTTGCTGATAGGAGCGAGTTTTGGCACATGTGGTGTGGCCCCATACCATCAAATTATTTACTGAATAGGTTGACATTAATATGATTGTTTTACAGCACATGGCTCCGAACAGGTTATCAAAAGCGTCTAAAGATTTGAAAGTAAGTCGCTTATCGTCACATGTTATTCTAAAACTCTAGAAAATTTAAATTGTGTTTATTAATTGCAGATATTTGCCGATAAATGCATACAAGTGGTTGAAGGTCGCATTCAAAAAAAAGTAAGTTAAAAAATTTAATAAAGTAATTTTAAACGAAAAGCGTATAAAATTCAATAAACATATATTTTGTATGTGTGTATCTTTTTCAGATGTTAAAAGATCGTGAAGCAAAATATTTCAGGTCAAGAAATAAATTGGGTCAGAATGCAGACCCTCGACATAAACGCCCTCGTAAGCCCAAGCTGTTTTTTCAAAATACAAATCAAAACCGTATACAACCTTTACACGAACAGATAGTAGATGAAACAACAAACGAAAATAAAAAGCCACTTGAGATATTAAAGGATGGAGCTGATGCATATTCTGAAGACGTCGCTGACAATGAAGCAGTCCCAAACGATGCAGATCCTGCAAATCCTGAAATCGACGTCACTCCCACAGCAGTTCCAGATGCTGCAGATTTTGCAAGTCCTGAAATTGAAAAGTCCAGTCCAGATGAAAACGGGAACATCGTTTCAAACCCTGAAATCGACGAAACTTCAACTCCAGATCCTGCTGTTGGTGACTCGATGAGAGAAATTTTATCAGACCCGGTAGAGCAGGAGGAGCTAACGATTTACAATATGCCAACGCCTACAGTCGATCAAACGGTAGCTGTTTGGCCATTACCTGCATACGATGAGAAAGACGATGAAAAAAAAGTGTACGGAAGTCTCAATCACGTTGGATATGGGTAACTAAATATTGATAAGTCAGGGCGTTGCACATCCCTTAACAGATTGGCGATACCTCTTAAAATCTGGGAGATTCTTACGTTACCCAAGAGAATAATATTTTGAGGAAGTTTATTTTAAATTTGATTTTGGTCAGTTTATGAAAGCATATTTTTTATGTTTCAGT
Organism: Emmelina monodactyla; assembly: GCA_916618145.1. Classification (NCBI taxonomy): domain Eukaryota; kingdom Metazoa; phylum Arthropoda; class Insecta; order Lepidoptera; family Pterophoridae; genus Emmelina; species Emmelina monodactyla. The sequence continues at coordinate 1,881,155 of OU745304.1, read as the reverse complement.
GTACAGTCACCAGGGAAGAAATTAGCGTACGGCTATTTCAGAAGATCCAATGTAAGTTTTGAGTGTCTAATGAACTTTTATACACAGATAAATAAGGTTTTGATTTTAGAACGTAACCATACCTTTTTCGATGACTTTTTATTTAAATTATTATAAAAAATTATTTTTTTTAATTGTCACAAACCTCATCTCCCTGCCCTTAAACCACTTCAAGTGGTGTCGGCACAACATGTTTCTTCCATCCATTTCCCTCTATCAGTCGTCATCTCAGCACTCACTCCTTTCCTAAACTTTTAGTCTTTCATACAGTGCATCCATCTCTTTCATCTCTCTCTCCCACTGCTTCTCCATACATCTATATTCTTTTCCAACGTTCTTCTTGTTACATGCTCTTCACCCCTCTTCATACATATAGACTATACAACGTTAACCTATTACTAGACATCTGAAGCTCCATTTTTTTTTGTTACTATTACGAGTATGTAACACACATTTTTACATATTATAAGTTTTGTACCTATATTGATTTTATAATTATTTAATGATTCACAACTCTTAGTAAGACTTCGTTATTATTATCTCACATAAGAATGTAATGTGTCGTTTTTGAGTTTTTTTATACAGAGTTCTTTCTAATTAGCGCATCACCCCTTGTAGATCAATCCCAACAACATTTAACCAACGAATAACTAAAATTATTATTTAAACAAAAAATAGTTTTTCCATACAAATTTATTAGGTGCATCTAAACAGTACAATACTCTACTCGCACGCAACTGGCGTGGCAGGCGCGCGGGCGACGGGTTTAGGAACTTTTTACAAAATAGGGGGGGCGACCGGTTTAGGAACTTTTTACAAAATACAGAGTTATAAATAACAGAGCGCGCAAATTTGTTTATGTTTTTTTGTTTTTGTGTTAATTATCAAGTTTTGCAAAAAGTCGTAGAACAAATGTTATTGGGATTGATGTAAGGAAGCCGCCTGCAAGAGGTGATGCGCTAATTACAAATAACCCTGTATAATGTTATTAAATTATTTTCGAGTATTTACACATATTTTATTGTAAATAATAAGACTTATTACAGAATGAGCCACCACTGAAGCATTTTCAAAACAGCAACAAAATAAATCAGTAAGTTAATCAAATATTACAATTAGTATTTCATAAATCATAAAGACACCTTTTAACCCCTTGAAATAAATAAGCTCTTTTTTATATCAGAAAACTTATAACATTTAATACTGTATATAATACCAGATAAATATTTTAATTTACAGTTTCAATCCACTTATAGTAAGTTACTCTGACAATTCGAAAATGCATTCTTAAATACGTAAAAATGTATTTAATATCAAGTAATTTTTGTTTTAAGGTCCTTTTAACCAATCAATGGAAGAATATGTGAGTCTATTAGTTTAATGAATATTTAATAAATGTATAATTTTGACTGAAATCTAATTACGTTATATTTTTATCAAGGAATTCAGTGATGGTACGTCATTATGTAGTTAATATCCTCTCGAAACATTGCACTTTTAAAGTAATAGTAGCTAATGATCTTTAGATAATAATAAAACTAATAGCCTAACTTTCTATTTAACTTTAATGGCGCCATGTTTCATACTTCTCTGTAATTTCTGTAATAAGGACTAAATTTGTACAAGTTTTTTTCTTTCACGTTTAAATAATATCCCAGCTATATATTATGTATAAAATAAAAAAATGTTATTAAATACTTATAATAAGAGCTATTAAAAAAGTATTTCTCCAGAATAACATACTAATACAATAGGGCCACATAGGTCCTTAAGTAAGCACAATAATCGCTTGTGTTTTAGGTACCACCCAATATACCTACTAAGAGAGAACCCAGTTACACCCAGACAGGAGCCAATTTAGAAAAACCATTTACTGCTTTATTGACTGTTTATCTGTTTGTGTGACAGAAAAGACACCGTAGTGACTCGTCACCTGCTGCTACAAATTTCTCTTGTCAAGCCTGTGGCAGGTTGTGCCATTCTCGCATTGGCTTATTTAGTCACCAGAGGCGTTGCCTCTGCGACAATACACCATAAATCGCCTGCAATAGACGAAAAATGTGTATATATAATACAATCAATAAAACTCCCTCCAGGGTGGTAGAAGACAAGCGCCTCCACCAGAGCCGACCACTCCAGATGTCCTGGACTGCGCTGTTGGAGACGAGGACGCTGATGAAGGCGATGAAGACGAGGAGAAGAACCCTGGCAACCCGTTCACGGTGTGGCGGAACAAGTACAAGCAGAACTGGCTGTGGAAACATAATGTGAGTTTACTTCACTGTTGGAAATCTGTCTTCTTCTTTAAATATTGTTGATCTATTCTATTTAAATTAAGATATACCTAAAGCAGAAACCAATATGCACCGTTTTTTAATGTAAATTAAGTTTTGTTTTAATTGGCGCGATATTTTCATGAAGGAATAAGAATTTAACCTATTCGAAAATATATAGGGGGTGTCTCAGAACTCAACGTCAAGCCAAAACGGGGCGACAGGATTGGTTGTAACTGTCATGAAAAAAAAAAACAGAAAAAAACTATCACTCATATCAACGCATACAAAACATGAAATAAAACTCATCCTATAAATAAAATAAGCTATATTGAATTTATTTTGATTCAAACGGGAAATAACAATGTCATTACGATATTTTTTATCAATCATTTTTGCTGTGTAAAGTCAACAAAACAAAGAGTTAATCATCCTAGTTAGAAGAGCAGACGTAGCTGCTTATATTGCGATAGAATCACGAAATAAATGTTCTTGTAGTTCGATTGAACAAGACAAAAAAACAATTTATTGACCAGCAGCACTATGTTGTAGGACCGTGGGCAAGAACGAGACTTAACAAGTTTATTTGACTTAGAATCAAAAATGGCATCATTAAATCCATTTTTTATGTGCAATCTTACAGAATAAATTTGGTTAAATATTTAGTTTGAAGTGATTTCCCTCATTACAAGCTACTTTTTATAAATACCACACTATTATTCACGGCCTTATATTATAGCAATAAAAGCACTTCCAAAAGAAAATAAAAACCGCTAGAAACAGAAAAAATATGTTCATGACTGTAACAGTTATTCTTACAAATTTATTTTCCTGGAATAACCACATTTTCGTACATTAAAATTCTATGTGAGTACAAAAATGTGCCTCTAGGTTGTTATTGCCAGTTTTAGGCAGAGGTATATTTCATACTGTTCATATCATACATATCTATTCTTTGTAACATCGCTTTAGATGTTTCACAATAAATAAATTATAAATGGCTTGTGCTGTACTCTAAGTAAAGACTCGTGTGCCTTATCGTAAGGTGATTAAATAATAACAAAATTAAAAAACATTATTTACGCGTGTACTATTAACAAAATTAGTATAAGTAATCATCTTTAAGAACCCACATGGTTGAAGTATTGTTATTCGTAAAATCCGAGGAATTCGTGGAAGGAAACCTTTATAAAAATAGTATTTATCACGTAACGATAACTTAGCAGCTTTTCACGTAACGATAATTTTACAAATCATTTCAGAAGTTCAAGATATAAGATTATCAAACTCTCAATCTTTAATTATTTTTGTCAAGTTATCGTTTTTCTGATTTATGATTAAAAGTTTTTTTTATTTTTTTCCGCCTGATTTTTTCTCTAGGCCTAATGATGATAAGCTGATGATCGATATTTTGACTTTCATCGAATGTAATTAAGTTTTATTTTTATTGGGTAATAGATGGACGGCAATCATATGAACTTGAGTCCGTATGCCCTAACGTTTGGAGACTTAATGATGAAATAAATGATTTTTATTTTATTTTTATTGGGTAATAGATGGACGGCAATCATATGAACTTGAGTCCGTATGCCCCTACGTTTGGTGACAACAACGCTGGGCCGTCGGGGTCTGCGCTGTTCTTCGGCAGAAAATGGTGGTATTTCAATCAGGTAAGATACTGAAGAGCCAAATTCTTAATTTATTATTTACTAATGGCCGCCCGCGACTCCGTTCGCGTGGAAGTCGGTTTCCCGTGGTAATGAGAAGTTTTCTCGCGGTAAAAAGTACCCTTTGTGTTATTCTAATGTATAACCTATTTTACTGCAAAGTTTCATCCAAATCCGTCCAGTAGTTTTAACGTGAAAGAGTAACAAACATCCATACATCCATCCATACTCACGAACATTCACATTTATAATATTAGTAGGATATTATCATGAACGGATTTGGACAAAATTTGATATTCGATATCCAGAAATATGGAACTGTTGACTTTTGCAATGGAAAAGATACCTTATTCCCACGGAAAAATTTATTTAGCCACAGGCGAGCCTGCATGGCCGAAAGCTAGCTATTTAGGAGTTTGCACATATTGTAGTTTTGCGATAGGAACATTTTTTGGGAAAATATATTTAAAAGAAACGTGTCATTCCTGAAAAACGTTTATTAGGTGCGATTTAAGTTATTTTTCTTTTTAATTTAATGATAATGTATTTGTATTTTAATTATTTCAGGATGACTACAAACCCTTCAGTTAGAAGAAAACATAATAATTTGTAAAAAAATAAAATACTTTAACACTTTTTTATTTATTTTACATATACCCTGAGATTATTATTAGAATTATGAAAATCATATTGCAATGTTGGATCACTCATAAGAGCCTTCGATTAATTTTGTTAAAAAAAACGAGGACGTTTAAAGGATTTATTTTTATTTTATCTTTTTCCAAAAACCTGTTAGCTTGTTCAGTACCTAACGTACCAAATATAATTTTCATAATACGTCAGTAAGCGCGAGATTTTATTCAATTTACGTCGCATTGTGGTAAAATACAATTTCTATCAAAATTCAGCAGCACATGAAAGTAGCATTAATTAAAGAAACCTCTTTCAAACCCTCCGTTGCTTTTTATTTATCTCTACCTGTATTTTTTATGTTTGTTCCCTATAAAATTTCGACTGGCAAAACCGATTTTCATGAAAAAGTAAAAACCATTTTTGCTTAAAGTAAGCATATCACAATTACACGAATTATTTACTATTTTATTTGTCAAAAAATATTTCCTGTGAGATTTTTCTTTTAGAACTTTCGAACGGAAATGAATAAGCTCTTAATAAAAAGCAAAATTCTGTATAGATGTCTAATATTTTAATTAAAATACCTACATGTGCACTCATGGTCAGCAATTTTCTATATGACCGATTCACCACACAAACCTCATCCACACATTAGAATTTCAATGTAAAATCAAATAGAATAGATGCGAAAAACTACATACTAATATTAGCTCAATTTAAATAAATGGCTTTCTCGAAATAATATCCGTAAACGGTGTGCGTGTTAGCAGAAGGTAAACATAAGTTTTGAGTCTATTTAAAGAAAATGTCTCTTTTACATCGAGGTTACAATATTGATCAGTACCTTACCTTGAACTTTGTCGGTTTTAATAATAGATTTAAAAACAGAAACAGTTTAAAGTTGTAACAGTAACAAAGTGCTTGCAGTTGCTCTTTAATATTTAATAATCAAACTGTTCGACTACTTAATAGAAGGTTAACAATGCCCACAGACTTCTACAGCATTATGATAAAGAAGCATTGATGAATCAAGAGGCTTTCAGTATTTTGTAGACTGTGTTATTACTACATTAGGTGTTATTTGCTCTAGTATATAACCTGCCTACACTGATCTTTCATCAATTAGCTAGTTGCCGTCCACTGCTGGACGAAACCCTGACAGCGAGTGCCCACTATACCGGTCCTGGGCAGCCCGCATCCATCCCCTGTGTACAATTATACCTAAGTAGGGGTCTTCACTAATAAACACACTTAATCTTCACTTCGCTTACTGCATTCACTTGCACAAGTTAATGTATACTCATTATTTATTTTTTCTGTCTGTCGATTGCTGTTGGCGCCTTGACGGCCTTTGCAGCTTTACCGGGCTAGGATATTGGTATAATTACAAACAAATAGTACTAATAAGCAAAGATATGTTTAGCGCGATTTAATTCGACTACAGCGCCATCTATCTCGCAACAGGTGAACAACATACCTATGACTTAGTTTATTATTGAATGCAGTTAGACACGCTGACAACAACGCGGGGAAAAATATCAGTACCAGAAAAGTAAATCGATGTTTTCGGAGACATGTGTAAGTAAAGACGTTTTAAGTCTTCTTCTTCTTCAGTTCAGGAACCTATTATAATACCATATGAATTAAATAATTAATAAAACGATAAACACAAATCCAGCACAAAATCTTACATTTCATTGTTCACCAAAAAAAACTGCTATGAAATTACTAGCTTGTTTCCATCGCAATTTTATTTAGCAAGTTTTTCCAAATGCAATATAAAAAATTAACTATAACCCGAGCTTAGCCATCTACGATTGTCCATTAAACAAAATTAATTGTGTTCTGAAACATTGTTTTGTAATTACAAAATCAGCTGAAGCCGAAAATTAATTTGACTTGAGCAACTGTTGTAAATAAAAAAAGCCGAAAACATGCAGTGAAATGGAAAAGTTATTAAAGTGTTTGTTTTTGCTAAACGTAAGTATTCTATTTATACTATAAATATAAAATATAACTCTGTCATGACGAAATGTATAATAGAGTTAAGCTTGATAACTGATTATTGTCTTCTAAAAGTGCCAACGAATTTTTTACTGAACTCTGTCAAACGATGACAAAAAATAACTAGGTTATACACTGAATAATATATTCATTAATTCATTTCAAAGTCCATTAAAACCTTAACTGGTTTACTGTTTAATCCACCGTCATAAACAGCAGTAAAAATATTACCCATTCGGTTAAGCATTAAAAGTAATTAGCCACCAAAATTGTTTTCTCATTAAATTTCCTGGCTCAGTGCATGAATTTCCGTTGGTTTAAAACAATTACAATATGAATTTAGTACTACCCGCATATAAATTGAGTTTGTTTGCCGTTTTCGAAAGCAATTATTTTGATGATATTGTGTAAATTTGGGGCGCCTAAAGCATTAGACTGTTTCCAGGAATGTGCTTAATGCTTTCTGATCGTTAAGGCTCCTAAGGGTTTATGGGGGGATAAGAAACTTTGTTCATGGACATTAGGTTTTATCCTAAATATCACAAAACTGAAACTCAAGTAGAAGACAAAGAAGAAGTTTCTTTGCTTGATGTAAGGTGGTTCCTTTCGCTTAATTTTTCTTAAGCCAACGGAACGCTGTCGACCCGAGAGACTTACTCGCAGATAGGGCATTATAAAGACCCCCCATTATTTAGGTTAGGGCAATACTAGATAAACAAAATAATGGAAAATTTTGATTGCATGACTCTTCCAATATTAATAATATTATAGTTGGTGAAGTGAGGGTATGTAAACTTAGAAGCTTCGCCCAATATAAAAAAGGCTTAAATTTCTTATTTGGACTTCCAACAGTATTTCAACCGCAAATAAGTGGGTAGGTTTTTATTAATTAATTAAATTAAAATGTTGTTTTAAGATAATTCTACAATGTCGGGGAGTCAGTTTAGAGGAGCAGTTAAATCACGTTCTAGTGAGTATATTTTTCTAACACAATAACAGAACGCTTTTGACTGTTCCTAAGCCTTAATTAATACAATTATATTTCAGAAAGCTCGTATGGAGAGTGAAGGGCTAATTATTCCATCATTAACGGTAAGTTATATTACTACACACCTTTGCTTAAGGGCTTGAGGACCAGTCCAGCAATTCTGTATCAAAATTGTCTTAAACTCAATGGGAATAAACGACAAAATGTATATTTGGCCAAACACATACTGAATTTTAACTTTTTCGATGTTAGTTTATGATACTCGACAGCTATGTTATATCGCTATGCAGGTTAAGTTATTAAGAACCAAGGGCCATATTGGCTTGATTGAAAAAAAAAGTGTCTGTTTGCATGTTTATCTGCTAAGGGCTTGTACACAAAACTGCGATGCGACGCGATGCGAATTCGCAACTCAGAAAATTACGACACGAATTGCTGCGATGCGATTTCGTGCGGCAAGGCGTCTCCCAGTGTGACCATTCCTTCGACGACCGTTAACCGTACTAAACGTATTTTGAATTGAAAGCTAGGTCGTGACATGGATCGTAAAAAGAAGTGTGCACTTTTATTATTGCTTAGGAGATATAGAAAAAAGAAACAAAGAAGATTTTGGGTTCATCCATTTACTCGTATTACTATTATGAATCCTGATGGAAACTTTTTTCTTCTAAAATATAAAGCTTTGAAAACCGACGAAAAAAAATTTTTGGAGTATTTTAGAATGAGCATATCTTCATTCGAAGAGCTTTTAAGTTTATTATCACCATATCTTCATAAACAATCGTACAAGGGGAGAATTCCTGTTATGCCTCTGGAAATGATTGGCCTCACTATCCGGTAAGTGAAGTAAGACAATAATTGTTTACATTAGTTTTTATTGAGAAAAGAGTTTTTAAAATATTACAATCCATAAAATTTACGAAAAATCAAAGTCTTCTTCAGTTGAAAGTGTGCTTAATATGCTTGAGTTAGAAAAATCATTACTAGGTGAATCAATTTGATCTGGTATGTTAGATGACTGTGGACGTATCAGTGGCGTTTGTTGAGATCTCGCAAAATGTTGAGTTTGATAGCCACCCTGGTAGTTGCTATTCGGATAGTAGTAGCCATGAGGTTGATGCAATTCTGTTAAAATTTGAAGAACTCTGCTCTGAAAGATTAGAGTTTTATTGTCATCTAATCTTTCAAGTGATGGTAAAATACCTTTAAAAAAAGATATGTGTCTATTCTCAGGTTCCTTTAAAATCTTTACAATATCATCTTCAAATGTATTATTAACCATCTTTCTTTTTGGTGGCTGCCTTTGGTAACGTGTTTTTGATGTACCTTCTTGATTATCTTGCTCATTTTCTGACTCATTTATACTAGTTGTGGTCTCATTTTGCAAATTTTTCTTAAGAAATTGTAATTGTTTGTACAGATGGTATTCTTTTATATTTTTGGATCCAGACCCTGACCTACTTGCATCTTTGAGTTTCTTTTCATATTTATTAAAGGTATCCTTAATCCCTCTCCATCTTTGTATTACTAAATTACCTGCAAAAAAAAATAGACAATATTTAATTTATTTATTTATTTATAATTCATCAAATACCATTTGTACAGAACAATAATATAATAATAATAACAATAGGCGAACTTAGCGCTAGAAGCGTTGTCTACCAATGAATTAAATTAAATTATGTATGTTTATGTCGTTTTAAGTTAGTGTTCTTTACTTTTTAAGTTTGTTATATAAATTAATCCTTATTTTTCTATTTATGTTACAGATTCCTAGCGTCCGGAAATGAAATCAGAAATATACATTTAGATTATTATCGAGGAATAAGTACAGTTGCTAAGATAATACGAGTAGTTTGTAAAGCAATATGGAAATTTTGTTTAAATGCAAACATACCAAAAATAACACAACAGCTGTTTGAAGAAATAGCTGCGGACTTTGACAAGAAAGCCAACTTCCCTAACTGTATTGGAGCCGTTGATGGGAAACATATTCGTATTCGTAGTCCCCCAAAAAGTGGATCACTTTTTTTTAATTACAAGGGCTACAATTCAATAGTTTTGTTGGCTATTGTGGACTCGAAATACAGATTCATCTATGTGGACATAGGAGCATATGGAAAGGAAAGTGACTCCACTATTTTCCACAACACGAAACTGTACGACTTACTGATGAGAGGTGATTTGCCTACACCAAAATCAAGGCCGCTACCGGGCTTTCAAGAACCGGTTCCATATGTTTTTGTCGGAGACGAAGCTTTTTCTATTTCGAATAATGTCATGCGTCCTTATTCTGGCAAGCATTTGTCTGTTAAACAAAGAGTATTCAACTACCGTTTGAGTAGGGCAAGAAGATATGTCGAGTGTACTTTCGGCATATTAGCCAATAAGTGGCGAATATTTCACCGCCCCATTAACGTTTCATATGACTTTGCTATAGATATTGTTAAGGCTTGTTGCATACTACATAACTTTGTCATTAACCGTGATGAATTAGACACCCCTATTGAAATGATCATAGATGATTCCGAACTACAACCACTTGAACAAGGGTTGAATGTAGGTAGTCAGGTGGTTGGTGCAAATATAATTAGAAACGAATATTCGGATTACTTTACAAGTGAAGTTGGAGCATTAAACTGGCAACTACAAAAAATTTAAGACTATACCATACGGCTTGTATTGTTGCTCGAGTTCTTGGTAATAAGTCAATACAATAGGTACAAAAGGACACACCGTAAAACATTAAAGTAACTCGCTGTCGACGCCTAAACATTTGTAAACAATTTAAAGAATATTTTTTGTGCTTATATGAATAGAATGTTTGATTTGTAGGTAGTTTTAGTAAAAAGTAAAAAAAAGTTATACTTAATAAATGTATTTGTGTACTTACCAAGTTTAGTTTTTTCATTGTTTTCTTTTTCCTCGAAATTTGGAAATAAACTTTTACACACGTCCTTCCAAGCATCTTGTTTGATGAATTTGTTTTTATAATCTTCATTACTAGTGTCCCAAACAACAGGGCGCTCCTCAATCAGTGATATTAAAAAATCAACGTCGTATTCTGTCATTTTTAAAGTACCTACACGTCTTGCCCACGCGCTGTCCCAGAGCGAACTAAAATGGTGTCAACAAGTGTGACGCAACATCGCAGGAATGCGCGATGCGAATCAATTCGTAAGTTCTTGCGATGCGTAGAGGGAGCTCGCAGATTTTTGCGATGCGACGTCGCATCGCAGTTTTGTGTACAAGCCCTAACTCCTCCAAAACCACTTAACGGATTTTGATGCTGCTCACACCATCTTTTAAGTATTCACAAAAATCCCTACTAATATTATAAATGCGAAAGTAACTCTGTCTGTCTGTCTATCTGTCTGTCTGTCTGTTACGCTTTCACGCCTAAACCACTGAACCGATTTTGATGAAATTTGGTATTAAGAAAGAACTGAACTTGGGAAAGGACATAGGGTACTGTTTACCGCAGGAAACTTCTCATTCCCACGGGAAATCGACTTCCACGCGAACGGCGGCCACTAGTTTGTAAATAAAGAAAATTCTGAAAAATACTTTTTAAGTTAGTAATGATTCATAAGCAAGCTGGCTAGTTCTGAATAAAACCATATTTTAAATAAAACCAAAATTTACAGAGACGAGCATTCAAGCTGGAATCTCAAGGCGCCTCAGACATAATCGGGGCTCCTGATCTCCCATCGCACCTTCCGCCTTCGGAGCCTATCCTGCCAGGACACACGCTGCTAAGACCAGCCTTCGGGATGCTCAAATCAGCTGTCAAGTTCCCCCATAGGCACGTGGAAGAAGGCTCGGGCATCTATGGCAATTTGAACCATGTTTTGAGTATGACGTAAGTGGATGATAAGCAAATACCAACCGTATTACTTGTGGGGTAGATATGATTTTGTTAGTTTTGTAAGAGTAGAATTGATGAATTGTATGGTTATGTGAATAAGGAAATAAATACGTTTGGTGGATAAGAGACGTATGCATGGCTTGCATGAAGTAAATTAACTGATTATTCTGATGATCTTGTTTTATTTTAGATACGACGGACTGAATCAACGAGTTCTTTACACCAGCTTTCGAAGGTTTTTATAACTTTACTTGAAACTAGCTTTTGCCCGCGACTTCGCACGCGTTGAATTCGGAGTAAATTCCCTTTCCCCAAACAATGTCATTATTCATATAAATCATTCTCTTCAATCACTTTATCTATTAAAAAACCGCATCAAAATCCGTTGCGTAGTTTCAAAGATTTAAGCATAGAAAGGGACAGAGAAAGCGATTTTTACTATGTAATGATAATGATTAGTTATAAAATGCTTGGAGGTATTGTGCGCGTTGGGCTAGCTATAAACATTAATTAGTTTAAAAAATGAAATTCTTAAACAGGTTGATTTGAAAATACGACGTTAAGTGTTAGTCTATTATTCCTTATTAACATATTTCTAATTATTTTTTGACAGAAACCTGCGTCCCAAAACAGGCTATCTCAAAAAAAGACACGAACGTAGCTTGATTCCGGTAAGATTTTTTATTTAATTCTAACGTGATTTTATATCTTCCTTATATTTGTTATTTTTATTCATAAGCGACATTCTTTCAGGCCTCAGATGAACCTCCAGGACCCAGTAAAATCAAGGACCTGTTGGTACTATTGAGAAAATTACAAGAAGACGAATCAAATCCAAAAAATAAATTGTAAGAGCGGATATTGTATTCAAAAAGGCTTATTTAATAAAGGTGTTGGAAATAAACGCTTAAAGTCATTTTAGGTAAACGTACATTTTTACAGAATTAACTATAGAAAATCCGGAAGTCCAGTAAGTACTTCTTTAGTATTCTTTAGTATATTATTATGATACAAGGGCGCAAAGTTGTTCATTATACACGAGGCTGAGTTGCTGGTTGTAAATCAGCCGAGTGCCTAATGAACATGTTGCTCACGAGTTTCATACGCACATTTTAACACACTTGCGAGGAAACACAATCATATTATGCATAAATCATATTCCTACAAAGCAACAAATGCAATGCACTTAAATAAACAATGTATCAAGAACTCGAGGAATTAGCGCGCATATTTTTTTCTGCACGCGCGAAACAGCCGCCATACAGCCTACTTCAAAATATATTTTTTGAGTTAAAATACAATTATTTTGTAACAAACAACTGTTTAATACCAAAAAATTGATAATAATTAATGTTATTTTCGAATATGAACACATTCATTTATTTATTCCAAATAAGTAAATGGATTTTTAGTGGCATAAAACCTATTTATTGTTACAAAAAGAAACTGTATTAATCGATCAAATTGAAAATGCTCTGTTTACTAGCTTATAATTTGCAGTTAGGCACTCCCTTAACTTTTTATGATTCATTCTATTACGCAATAGTTATTATTACGCACTATTTATTATGCAATAGTGTGTAATATTATATATTGCGCACGCGTGTGTTATAGTTCGGTTTGCGATCCTAAAAACGATGTAATAAGGCTCACTTTCGAAGCAAGTGTGTTGAAAAATACTTTAAATTACCTACTTTGTCTTGGTACCGAATTAAATATTAAATTTCAGATAAAATTTGATTTAAAAAACTTTGCTGATATGGGTGTTCAATTGAAGAGTAACAGGCATAGTAAACCATCCAATCGTGATTCATTAGGTTTTGGAAGAGAAGCCCTAAACGATGTGTCGATAGTATGTGGACATACTAAACACCAGACTGTAACAAATTGGTTTGATACTTTACGGGTAAGTTTAGATATAAACATCCAAAATATAAAAACAAAATTAAAAACATAAATAACAAAAGAAAGAGTCGCCGAAAGGGCCATCTGTTCGGTACTGTCGACCCGTTAAGGCCTCAGTGCTATATTTCAACTGAAGTCATCCACTAACCAATAAAGAGCGCAATTGCATAGCCAAAATACTAGTTTGAACTTAACTCATAACTTATAAAAGAGAAAACATCTTGAAGAAATAAATATGATATTTTTGAAATAAAATTGCTTTTAAAAACGTAACGAGCAAAATAGTGTTATCATTAGCTATGTTATTTATTTATTTATTTACAATTTATGTACATACATAAGAAAGGAAAATTAAAACTATGACAATTAAAATTATGCAAGCAAATTATTATAGTAGACGGAAAAAAACTCTACATTTCTTTATGGTTATTAATACTTAATGATTTCATTTGATTTGATTATGCGTAAATTGTGTATTAGTGTAAAATACTCAAGTAATGTTACAAATAAAAAGTTATTTTTTTTGTTCATTGCATATAATTTTAAAAGATAAATACCTATTTCTTTTTCAGGACAGATTTTCATCAAAGAAAATTGATTTAAGTTTGCCCGAATTTTCTCAGTTTTTGCCAGACGTTAGTTTAGAGATAGAAGGTAATTTTTTTTATTTTGTTTTATTATACCTAAGAGAAATATAAATACCCTAAAAGATACATAGATTTAGTAAGTAAGATAAGAAAACCTTTACATAAAAATTTCAAAAACATATTTTACGTTTTATTATTATTGATACAACATTTATAAGAGATAGAGAGATAGAATGAGATATCCGAGCATTTTGAATACCTATTATCCGGTACCCAATTTTCTCAAAGGCCAGCAACACACCCCAACACCCAGTGTTCGGGGAGTCATGGGCGGCGGTGATCACTTACCATCAGGTGACCCGCATGCTCGTTTGTTACCTATATTATATAAAAAAAAACTTAACCTAAAAGATCTATTATTGTAAAAAGCTAAAAAACCTAATACCCTTACTCTGTAAAGTCGTCTTCTTTTTATTTTTTTTGACATTTCAACTAAGCCGTAATAAATATATTTTTGCAGACCCCAAGAAAAGTGCGCCACTAATTGCCAGACAGAAAAGCGATAAATGGGAAAGTGAAAAAATGTACTCGTACTTTCCAAACTTCTTTCCTGTACAGTCCGAATCTTCATACTTTGACATATGAATAATTAATTTACACATATAACGTTTTACACCATGGCAAGAGTTAGTGGGAAGAAAAGAAGTGGCAAAGATAATGTTACTCGAAATAACCATTGGTACCTGTGAAAAATTGGGATTTCATCTATTTAAATAAATAAATGGACATGGTTAAGTTAATTTATTTGTTATATTATTAATTATGATAATAATGAAGTGTTTTATTATGGCATCTTAGGTCCATTTGTTAGTAATAATTTGACAAAACTGAAAAACGTACGTAAGTATTAAACTTATTTTGAGAAAGAGCTTTCCACCTAACATTTAGACTATAAATTAGTTTATCGAAGTCTCTGTTTGCCGAAGTCGATTCAAGAGTAAAATGTATTTTTTTTCCTCATAATCGCATAAAAATCATCGACCACAGCAGTGGCAAACATTGCAGACTCACTTATTGAACCTCCACCAGGTTTAAAAGTTTCAGCCTAGTAGCGCCAAATCAAATCAAATCAAAATTCTTTTAGTCATCATAAATATGTAACATACCTATACTTTATGAACGTCAATGTTACAAACTTCGACTTTACCTTACCGTAGACCGAGAGAAAAAAGCCGGCGGAAAAAAACTCCCAGCACTCTTTTTGGAAATTATACAATCATAACGTGTACTTTCAATGAACATATAAATTATTTTCTCGTACCTCAACTCAACACTATAAAAGTAAAAAAAATTAAAACTGCCATCTGTGTGACCACTTTAATACTACGTTACTACAACACTCTTGCCTCTGTTCAGTCTTGACTGAACCGCGTAGCTCTATTAGTTTCTTAATTAACCAAAAGATGGCGCTAAATATATTAACTTTTCGAGGAATAAAGCAATAAGACAAACTTCTCGATTCATTACACAAAACCAATGCCTCATTATTATTCAATTAAAAACAAAACAACATATAGGCAATAAAAGTAGTTGAAAAAAATACTATTTCTGTCCTTAACGCCAACCCTTGTAGGTATTCCAACTGATTCTTATCTACAAGTCATTAAAATATTATCTCCTGCTTTCATAGTAATGATGACGTGATAAGTTAGTTAGTCAATTCCATCTAAACATGCCGCATTAATAAAACTTCACTGTATTAAAAAACTCTAACTTCAGTTTAATAAACTGGTTTTAAGAATAATAACAAGCAAATTGTGAGTCTATTAGTGTTGCGCTCTACTAGTGGCAAGAGCATCTTCAGATAGAAATAAACTTTAACAGAAATAGACTGAAATTGGTTCACTGAAGAAATTGAGAGTCTTATCATCGCTATCTGTTGAAGCAAAGGTATGTTTATATCACTTTAATTACCTATTTTTACTCTTAAAATTATTTGATATAATAATTGATGGGTAATTTTGAAAACAGCATCGTTAAAGGGCTTCATTTTCTTGAATAAAAAAAACTTAAAATGATCTTATTAAAAAATACTTTTCATAGTCGGTTTGAATAAAAGAACTACATACCTACATTTTATTTAGTCTAACAGTAAGACGCAGATATCTTATTTTAATTAGAATTAACCATATACTTACCTATGCCTATAAATGTAGAGGTAGTACCTACGGTGGATCAACTTTTTTCGTCAAAGGCTTTTTTTTCTCGATTTACTTAAATCGTTATTATTTGGTCGTGAAACATGGCAAAAAATTAAATATTTAATTTAATTAAAATAATAATACATAGTTAATAATGGTGAGCCAGTGGAAATATTTGCGGTAAGTTTACTCTTTAGTATAAGTAAGTATGTCCTCTGCAAGAAACTAATAGTTTATATTGTAAAGGTTAGGTTTAACTCGTTTTTAGGGATCCGTACCCAAACGCTAAAACGAGACCCTTAATAATAGGGACTCGACTGTCTGTCCGTCCGTCTGTCTGCCTGTCACCAGGCTGTATTTTATGCGCCGTGAAAGCAAGACCGTTGAAATTTTCACAGATGTACTTTGGTTGCCAAAATGATAACACATAGGAAAGAATATTAAAGATGAATACAAACGTTAGTTGGCCGTTTTTTATAGATAGGTTGTACGGAACTCTTCACGCGTGAGTTCGACTCGCACTCGGCCGTTTTTTATAAAAAAAAATAACATATTATTTTTTATTTATATAATTATCTTATGACCTAGAACAATAAAAAGTTGATTCATCCACCTGCGTACATGTCGGCTAGACCTATGTTTTAATATATTTATTTATAAAAAAAAACATTAAAAAAAACATTGTATTTAAAAAAAATACTTTTAAAGACCACAGTTTTTCAGCGATTCCTACAACGTTTTCATTCTGCTGTGCAAACGCATCTGATAGATAACAGGCACCGGTTGATCAATGAATGGATCTTGCTTTAAAAATGGCCAACTCTTGCGCAGCCCGCTCATATCAATACTGTTTATTGTTGCGATGGTGCTGCTCGCGACACTGATCTTCTGTTTGCTTGCTTTGTAAGTCATTTTTGATATAATTTTTTTTTAAGTTCCCTTGTTAAACTTTTTTATACAACCCTCAAATATTCTTACAAATTATAGTGTTTTAAATCTGTAAGTAAATGTTTTGTCTCTTTCCGTTAATATAGTATTGGCAGAGACAAACATGGTTTGATGTACCATGTTAAAACTACGTTTATTAGTTAGGGGGCTTAATTTGAAGTAAAATTATGTGGAAATTTGTCATGGTTGACTTACCTGTGTATTTGCTAATTGGAAATTTAAATAATGGTGTTGAGGGGGTTGCAATAAACATTATTGTTATTTACCCAAATAAAATAAACAACACATGCAATAAAATATGATGTAGTAGTAAATTTTAAAATTTATTAAAATCACTTGAAAAGTGGTTCATTACAAGCCAAAGAGCGGCTAAAACTTGAAATATATACCTACATATTTAATCATTAAAACATCCTTCTGGGATGGTCGAGTAATTGAAAATTCCAGTTTTTACTTGCCTATTGACTATATCATTTTTACCTATTATATATTGAATTGTTGACTTTTTCTTCTTTTCGTTTCGTCTCCAGCGATTTCATTCGTGAGAACCTGTTTTTAGTCACGGTTAATTTATTGTGTAAATTATTATTATTTCAGATTTCATTACAATAATTGGTTACACATTAGAAACACATTAACTGATAGTGTTTTAAGTTTAAAATGTAGGTAGAAATCAATAGTCGAAGCAAAAATGAAATATGCCTTGAAGTTGTATTCAAAAAGTAGGATAACTTTAAATAACTATTAATATTTATTAAAAAACGAAGTTTTAACTTGAATTTAAAAGTAATTAATTATAATCATAATGGCACGCAATCAAAATTTTTTTTTTTATAATTTCACGAGGCTCTTTTTAAACGTTACCAATAAACACAATCTATGTGCGAAACCAATTATTTACTCTTGGCCCTTAGAATTGCGTGAAAATAACCAGATAGAATTTGTATTTAGCATAGTTTTAAACACCGAGGGAAAAAATTAGAGGAAAATTTTAAAAAAGTAATTCAAAAAAAGTCGATGATTGTGTTATGTTTTACAATGTCCCTTATTATATTATTTTGCGAGCGACCCGCCCACGCTTCGCAATGTAATTTTGACCGACTTGCTCACGAAATATTGAATTTTGCCTAACTTAAATAAACTTTTTCTGCATGTATTTTATTTACAAATTTAAATGAAAAAAACTACCTAAATGATGGCGAAAACCGCATTAAAAGCCGTATCCTGGTTTGGGAGGAGATAGCGGCCAAACATACAAACAGACACAATTAGCGACTTGGATTTATTCTATGTAATGATGATATGTAATGATAAAATAATTATTTAAAAGGCAAAACCACTCATTGCCTTTTCATAGGACTAGGCTGATAAAAGAAACTGCACGAAATTCTCCTCAACCTTCACATTCTTAACGCTCAAGAATCGTTAACGTTCAAAACGCGCCGAGTGGGATAAGGGCTTAATTTTAAAACAATTGATAAAATAAATCGCTGCTTCGTTTTCTGCGATCGTCGCGTGAGTCCTAGTTATATAACGAGTAAATAAAGGTGACATTCTTTCCCTTGACTGATAAACTAAAATATCCATCTCAAAAAATGCTTTATCTTATCAACAGTAACCAAAAATCATACTTGTTTACTTTAAAACAAATAATAAGATCTATTCTTAGACATTGAATTAATTATCTTTAATTACTTTGAATAATAACTAGCTAGTTTAATAGCTACAAAAAGATAAAAAGTAAAGCTATTTTAATAATCTACATTTGAACGGGTTTTTCCGTGTTATTATTTTTTTATTGCTTTGGAGTTTTAAGAAGTGATTCACAAATACTTTACATTTTAACAAGAAATAACATGCATAAAATTGTATTTACCTGTCATAAAATCCAAATAAATCAGTAATTGCTTAAGTTAACTACAAAATTTAAAAAAAAACAAAGCATTTTTTTAATGTCAGTATACTGCTGGCAGTTTTATTATTTTACTTGTTCGAAGAACCAATTAAATACTCTAATGATTATGTATGAAAAAGGTAAAGAGATGAATAAATTAATTTGCCTCAATTTCAATTTATTATTGGCAGTATCTTCAGACGCAGCCCTGATTCGATTATCAACAGCTTTTTACAATCATTGCAAATCTTTGATTTGTTACGTATTTTTCCTTCATTTTCTTGAAAATTAAACGACTCTTTTTGTCTATGCGCACACAATGGTATGGCGTCACAATGTAATGGTATTAACAAAGTGTCAATGAATGCTTTATATACGTTCTCTTTAACTTTTCCAACGTTCTCACTTTACCCAAAAAAAGCGTCTTTAAATCTCTAACTTTTCTCATACATTTGTGAAAACAGTTGACTGTCTTTAAGATTGGGTAACGTTACGAACTTCGAGCGCTATACAATTGTATGCTAAAAATAAATATTTTTAAATTGCAGACAAGATTCACAAGGTATTGGAAATGGGAAGTTAAAGTTGATAATTGATAATGATGGCGGCGCCGATGATGCGATGGCGATTTTCATGGCGTTATTAAATGAAAAATATTATAATGGGTAAGTCAAAATATATTATAATAAATATATTATTAGAGACAAGATTTTATTGGAACTTAATGTTATTAGTTTATTTGCGTTTACCTTGCCTAAGATTTGCATTCACGACAAAGCTTTTCTTTTTATTGTTTTTTTTAAATATCGAGAATTCAATGTTCACCCTACATACAAATATGCTAAGTTTTTGAAAAAAAAAACTAATTTTACTGTCCGAATATATCTCTCTGAATTTCTACTAATACCTACTACTTAATCATTTCAAATTTAATATGAACTTCTATCAAATAAAACGAATTCGATAATTCAAGGAACCCTCTTACGTAGATTTCTGACATGCATATTATGATGATATTTTTTTTCAGCCCTGAAGTTATTGCACTGACTTCTGTTAATGGAAATGTTCGTGAAAATCAAACCTTTATTAATATACAGAAGATTCTAAATGCTGTTGACAGACGAGATGTAAGTAGGCATGTTCATGAATAGAAAATAATTACTTTAAATTTTGCATTTTAAATAAAAAGGAAAACCGGTCCAATGCTCTTCCAACGGTTTTCCAAAGGTCCTGGGTTCGAGTCCCAGTCGCGTAATGCTCGGAGGCCCGCGTTCCTTTTTCCAGTATTTACAACTTCAAAATTACAAAATTGTTACTAATGTGACGACCTCAGTAGTGCAGCGGTATATGTACCGGACTGCTAAGCAGATGGTTCCGGGTTCGATCCCCGGGTCGGGCCAATTTCGTCAAAATGGTTTTTCGAAATTGGCTCGTGTCTGGGTGTAACTAGGTTCTCCCCTAGTCCATTGTGTGGTATCTATAGTACAATCTCTGCTTAGTTTAGGGCCACACAGTTGGTGTGTCAGTCTGGAGATTTATTTATTATTGTAGAGTTAATTATCTTAAATAGCTACAAGGTTGAAACTAATCAAAATAAAATAAAATTTGTTATTAATTCCGCGTAAGTTTTAAGTAAAAACGGTAAATATTTCATCCCGTGGGTTTGGAAAGAAGTGACTAAGAGCATCAGAAATTACAAAGGAAACTATTAGTCAATCTTTTTATAAGTATTATCCAACATTATGTAGTAAAAATCGATAGCCTATACATACGAGGAAAACAAACATAGTGGTCATTATAAATGCACTTCACCTAAACTAAATACGTTCATAAATAATAAATAGTAATAATAACAGGTAAACAGTTCAATTATCAAATCAACGCTTGTTCAAATCAAGTTATCTTTTTCCTTAAGAGCAAATTGGACCTATTTTTTTTTTGGAAAAAGATAGATATTTATTATTTTTAATGAATGGGTATGCCAAAACTTTTTTTTTATAATGTTTCACTATTTAAGATAGGTTTCTACAGGGGGTAATTAGGAGTAAATTTAAACTTAATATTTGTACCACTTTAAGAAGTTTTTTGGACGATTTGTATCAACATAATGTTCGTGCTTAACTGAGAAATAGGAATAAACGATTTTGTATGAAGCAAATATCCACAAACCTATTTATAATCGAAAGTTATCTTTATCATTGATAGTTATCTGTTGGTGCAGCTGTGCATTTCTGCTGTAAATTGACATACAAATGTTGTGAAATGTAACGTTATGGTGAAATGAGTAAATAAAATAAATAATTGCAGCGGCAGTTTATTATTTTCAGTAAGTTAGGAGGTTATTAATAAAATATGCATGGCTGATGAGAACAATAGGTTAAACGGCTTGACAATTTGAAATTGACATTAAATTGAAACGATCCTTAAAAATAAAAATGAGTTTCTAAATATGTTGCTAAGCGAAAATCTCGAGAACGGCTGAACTCATTTGGCTGATTTCTTTTTTATTGTATTTTTTGAATACTGAATAAATTACTCATAGGGAAAAAAACTTCAAAAATACAAAAAATTAATAAAACAATATGTGTGTCACATGCAATAGAGGGGTTTGTAAGGAAAATACAAATTATTTAAGAGAAATAAATACGTTACCTTTTATCGCAGAAATGAGTCTCATTCCCATATGAAAATCACATATATTAAGTATACGCCAAAGAAGTCCCGGGTACCAATTAGTATTCAATAATTAAATTTAGGGTTCCCAGGATGTCAAACAATCTGTATCCCAAAATTCAGTAAAATCAGTTATACCGTTTTACTCTGAAAATAGATCATGTAACTGCAATCAAATAAGCATTAAGGGCGTCTGGCAAGAGGTTGCCACGATGGCAAGTGTCTGGCACTGAATGATGTTATTGTTAACAATATTCTGAAGGTAATATCAAAAAATCACGCTCTATAATTAGACGAAAGTAGACTTATGTCTTTAACATCTTTAATGTCGTTTATCTGCTAAAGCCTAGATGACACAAACTTCGTAATATGCCATCGTTTGTACTTGTGATTGCCCTGTCAAATTTACAGCTTTTATAAAATCACGAAGGTCTGGGGGTCACGGGCAGACTCTATTAGTATAAATACAGGGTGTAAACTGGGCATTGCTGGAGGGGTACTCGTTACGTTAAAAGCAAAAAAATACCCATCGCTTCTGAACCATGACGTGTGAGCGATGACCAAAAGGGGTGAATATCAATAACTTAACTTAACTATAACTTTTCAAACATTAATAACTTTTTTAAATTAAGTTTTCTGGGTATACTGTTAGTGAATTTAGTTACGATTTAGGTTCAAGGTTTCAGGCTTCGGAAATGGTCTTTTTACACCCGCAATCTAATCTTCTAATACAGCTTGTCAATTGTTATCATATCTGTTATAACAAGTGTTAAATAGGATCACACGCCGAGATGATAAACTTGACAATGAATAATGACAATTCAATCGTTTTAAACGAATTAGGGCTGGTTTTTCAATTGTCAGATAAACACTATACGACATATAAGTAACATTTTACTAATGTTAAAAATGCGAATATGTGTCTTTCTGTCTGTTTGTATGTTCCAATTTTACGTTCTAATAAAAATAAAAGTGAAAAACGGCCTGCCTAATCTGCCGCGGAAATAAGTGTCATTCCCACAAAAAAAATACATCTACGAATGAAGTCGCGGGTACCTACTAGTTTGACATAATATTCATGTTGTGTCAAAAAACCCTTAGTGATATGCCTTTATAATAGTTTGATTTATCCAGTATCTTGGCACTCTGTGGTGTGCCCCGCAGTTAAATAATCTTTTGAGTGCGAATGAGGGATTTCCCTGAAGCAAACGGCAGCTTCGGTTCGGTTATGCAAGATAATATTATATTTATAGACTTGTTTACCTAAATCTTCTGAGACGTTTTTGGATGATTGAATAACGAATATGTATACATATAAACTATAACTTTTATAAGTGTAAGTGTACTTAAATCAATTATGACTTAAAATCAAACCAAAGCGTATTTTCTGTCTTTCTACATGAAAAGTTCCACTTTTTTTTCTAACAGCTCATAAAGAAATTATTTATTTTATAATATTTGCTATTCCATTCGGCAAGGGTTTAACTTTCGAGGTTAATTTAAAAAAAATAACTTCTTATTAAAATTTAGGCATCAGTGAAATAACAAGTTTAATCATGTTACTACTAAAATATTATTATATCATTTCTTAAATGCAGCATTATCGAATAATAGTTTAATTTTGAATACTTTATTTTAAGGTGAACATATACCGAGGAGCGTCGCATGCTTTATTAAATAACTCTGTCGTATCAGATTTTTATTTTGGACGCGATGGTCTTGGAGATTTAGAACCAGTGAGCTTTAATCAAATTAAAGACCAAAATGAAATTGCAGCCAATGCACTTATTGATTACTCTAAGGAGTACCAAGGTGAGCAATACCTACTTTCACACACTCACATACTCTTACATACAGGGTGGAGAAAGACTGCTTCCGAAAATGAAAACTGGGCATTGTTGGGAGGGGAATTTATTTTGTTTTTAAACTAAGTATCAAATTTCAGAATTATTTCAAATTAAATATTGTTTTAATTTTTTAGCAATGTAAACTGTTTAATGTAAAAATTTTCTGGATATACAGTTAATGTATTTATTTCCCTACTATTTATGCTCAAGAATGCATGGTTTCAGGCTTCGGAAATGGTCTTTTTACATCCGTCATACTCACTCGCCCACACATACTCTCTGGCTCATACCAACACACTTACTGTATTGACATAAATAATCACTTGTGTAAGCAGGAATTGGTTACCCCGGAATTTAAAGATCACATGGAACATCAAACAACTAATTGTCCCCTAGAGAAACTTTTAGTCGCTTTTACCTTTTTAATTTCGACACTTATGAAATAGCAAATGGGCCATACGCTACAAGTTTTAATGTTGACAGTGTATGATAAGAAATTTATAACTTTATGAGAAGTTAATACTGTACAATGTTGAAACTGATTTTATGAAAAATAATTGTAAGAACATCTAACCCTTTTATTACAAAGAATGATATAACGCAGTTTGGCTCCAATCGATGGCGATTATTAAGTCTATAAAATACGCTTAACCACTTAATTATCTAATTAAAATTATAGTAACATAATTTACTTTACTAATGTAATACAAATGAATAGTTAAAGTGCGGCCATTCGAATCTGCTGCATGGTCATTATTAGCGATAAGTCTAAAAAGTAGTGATGTTCTTAGCTGATCGATGCTACAAGCTCTTAAAAGAGCTATTATGATGAGATGTGCATATATTTTAACCTCTTCTTTTTCAGATAACCTAGTAGTATTTTCACTGGGGGCTTTAACAAATATTGCGCTGGCAGTCAGATTAGACCCAGAGTTCATTGGTCGCCTCGGGCACCTCTACATAGCCGCTGGTTATATTTACGGTATACAATCTTAAACTGTTAACTAGATTTTAAAATATATATACATTTTTACAACTTACAGATACGAGTACAAACTTTTGGCCTATGATATGTGATTATGATATTATGTCAATAACTAGCCACTCGCTAAGTCAGTTACTCTGTGACATGGCACAAACTGTGCCGAAATATCGGAAAATAACAAAAGACAATGATCATAGTAATCTAAATATCGCGTGAAAAGTTTTGTAAATAATAAAAACCATGATACTTTTAAAACTTATATTAAAAACAATCATATTTTTCATAACTACGCAGCATCAAATGCAATGTAAACAAAATATAAAAAAGGAAATGGTGCGCAACTTTTTTTTGCACGCGCCAAGCAGCCGCCCTTCTCCCCACTTCAAAATAACTTACCTACTTTATTCTATGGCTTAAGAGTGATCTTGAGTGCCTAAGAATTAGTATATTTTTATTGTTATTTTTTCAGATGAAAAATATGCAGAACAAGAATTTAACATTCAAATGGATGTAGAAGCATATAAAATAGTTACAGATGAAGCATTAGCCGATCGAGTTACTATCATACCGTTCTCGACTGTTATGGAGTGTCTAAATATTACAAATGTAAGGATTGTCATATTATTTTCTGTCTGATACAATAATTCATGCAATTATTAACTGATTGAATTTAAACAATCAATTCTGTCGCTTTTTAAAATTTCATTTTCACAGGAATTTGCGTTAGCTAATAACAGTAGTAGCAATATCTTACTAAACTTTGATGCTTTGTTAAATGTGTTACTATGGTATCCTATATCCATGTTTTTCCTCTAAAAATATGGTAGATAACCGTTGATATGAAAAATAAAACAACACTAAGGTGACTTTAGTAAGAATATTGACACCGGCCATTATTCATTTAAAAATTAAGTAATAAGCTTTAATAGCAAAAGAAGGAGTTTTAAATCATTATTAAAAATTTTGCAGGATTGGCGTATAAACACATTAGGTGCAATCCCCACCCCACTGGTGCGACTACAGAACCAATGGGAGAGAATATCCCTGCAAACCACTCCGTATTGGAGTCTGTTGGATCCATCTGCAATATCAGTACTTCTAGATCCGTGTGTGGTCACTGAGAAACGGTGTTCTCATAATAGTGTGGTGCTCAATGGTGAGTAGAATATATTAAAAAAAAGTTAACGAGAGGGTTACCGTACTTCCAAATAGAGGCAACCGTCGATATAGCATCGACACAACTTTGCCTAAAGTCTACTATCGACAAAAGTACCTTATCTAAACCAAATAAAGTCAAATACACGATACTGAGCAATGTGATACGTCTGCCAAGCGCAGTTACCTATTTTATTTACACATTAAGACAGATAGACGTATTTAGAAGTGCACGGCAACAACTCAAAAAATATACCGAAATTGTGTAGCTGTTACTAATTCCTAAAATGGTTTTGAATTAAATATAGTTATAAATTTCTTGAAAGACATTGTCTCTATTTGATTTTTCAAGGAAATTATAGCTTAATATATATATTTTTTGTTTACTAAGCGGTTGTTTACGGATTCCATTCCTGATTTTGGAAATATTATTTCTCAAATTGGCCATTGTCTGGGTGTAACTAGGTTATCTCTTATTCCAATGGTTAACTTAAAGGTTTGTTTATGTTTATGTTTCTAGGTAGTGCCAGAGGAATAACAACAAATGACTTCGATGATGTCGAGAAATACAACGTTAATATTATCACTAAGATGGATGAGGATGTGTATAAGAATCTGCTTTACAAACTATTCTCTGCTGAACTGAATGTTGGGCCAAGAAGAAGCAAACCAACGTATTTATCTGATAATCAGAACTGAATAAAATTATTTAAGTCTATAAATTTGTATGTGTATTTTTTTGGCTCTCGTGTGATCGAAGCATGTATTTTTTTGTTAATTTCGTATGTATGTCATCAGTCCAAAGTGTAGGTTATTACACAGAATTATAATTGTTTTCGGAATTTTAGTAAAAAGTAAAGAATTTCGTAAATTTTATCTTTTTATGTGGCTTCGCATGCGCTAGATTTAGATAGATATTTGGATGTTGAAACAAAAACTTGAGTTATTTATAATTAAAATTTTAACTATAAAAAAATCTTAATTTGAATAAGCTCGTATGTTATTCTAGGCTTAAGTCTATCTTTTCATATTATTTTATCATGGAATTTTAATAAAAAACGGAAACATTTGTTAACATTTAAAAAAAAATTGATGTTGATAATAGACGAGACTTAAGTAAGATAAGCCAATGTTAATGATCCAACTATCAGCGACGCACTGTCATGTTTGTTGCAAAGTAACCTAAGTCTATGATTTTGCATCACACTCAACTGACATTACAGATAGATTAAATTTCGTAGAAACAAAACTAACACTACCAGTAACCTAAGTTTCATATGCAACGTGCATAATCAGTATAAGACAGAAGAAGAATCTGTAGTAGGATATTTCTGAGGATACTACACGCTCGGACGCAACAACTTCAAAGCTCAAGTGATTCTTGTTAATCAATTTAAGACACTCAGACCACTCTTCGTTAAATTAATAAGAATAATAATAAATCTCCAGACTGACACACCAATTGTGTGGCCCTAAACTAAGCAAAGCTTGTACTGTAGGTACCACACAATGGACTAGGGGAGAACCTACTTACACCCAGACACGAGCCAATATCGAAAAAACATTTTTACGATATTGGCCCGACCCGGGGATTGAACGCGGAACCATCCGCTTAGCAGTCCGGTATATATGTTACAGCCAAAGTAATAAATCTGGATATTATATATACTGTCTAGCCATTATATATAATGTCTACTCAATTTAGATAAAGTGATAATTAACACAAAATTAATCACATTAACTGGCTATTTTATATAATATCTTCGAAGACTTGGATAATGTAATAAAACAAGTAGATATTCGTTTGTGTTACGGCTCAAACCCGAAGCGCGGCTGCACCTAGTTTTAGCCGGTTAGTAGACTTTTTTATATGGAAAACTGTAACAAAAAATATATTCCTATAAATATAAAAACTGGATTCAATCATGAGTCGACGGAGTCCCGCTACGCGGGACTCCTTTTTTTGGGCGGTATCAAAAAAGTAACCTAACTAACCTAACCTATTGATGTTCTAAATACGGGTATTAGCCGTAAAACAAGTCGGCTAGGCCATATTATTACTTTGGCTAACTTTGACACGCTATTATGAATAATGTCCAGATAAAGTGATTAATTTATTACATTGTCTAGTCAATTTGGCTATTATAAATAATGACCAGTCATTATGTATAATATCCATTTAATCACTATGACTGTAACATATATACCGCTGCACCACAGAGTTCGTCTAATATATCTCCTATACATATTATAAAGCAATGTTGTGTGTTAGCTACTTTTTGTATTTATTACAGTAATCTCTTTATCAACAATGTTTTAAATCGGACATCATTCATATCATCATCATTCACATATTTTTCAATAGTTTGTTATTACAGATTTGTTTTATTTTTATTTTTAATAACCTACAGTGCAATGTTTTGTGACTTTTTCATTTGTAATTACTTACAGTGCAATGTGTTGTGACTAAAGACATTGCGCCAGCTTAAAGCATAGCCCATCTGCTAGTTTCATCAATGGTAGGAAAGAATTTTTCAGATTTAAATATTGTCTTGCGAAAATGACATCGAAAATTGCATTCGTGCTTTTAAGTTTTAATGTGGTCAAATTTACCGTAGGAACATTATTTTTAACATTTCATAGAAAATGTTTCATTTACTTCTACGCTTGTGTTGTCTTTAGTGGTAGCGAAATTTAGAATATAAAACATTTTTGATAATGGTTATTTAAAATAATTATATTTTTGATTTTTATAGCTTTGTTAAACCTTAATAAATTTCTATAATCTTGAATGCGATTGACAAAAACTACATAAAAGATCAGACTTTTTCTATGGTTTTAATGGTCTTGCTTATCAACTAAATAGATCCATTCATAGCTCCGAAGTAGTGTCTGACTCCGGTAATTTTATTTCATACAACTTTATCAAATTAAATAAAGTTAAAAATAGCTTTAAATACGGCCTACTGTGTTTATTTTAAATATTCAGTTGGCGCAACTGCAGTTGTTGTATTAAGGCACTGTTTCATAACTCAAAGCAGCTCAAAGCGAGGGAAAACTTATTACCTAGATCTTTTTTACTGTTCAAACTTATTTTATTATTTCAATAGAATGCAAGAACTATTATAATTTTTTAACACCAAATAGATATATAAAAATTTTGGCTTCACTTCCATTGAAAACATAAAGATGAGTGCCTTTTTATTTAGTTAAGTCTAAGACCAAAAAACAATTGAAAATTCAAATCGCAACATTTTGCCCATATTTTTATTCTATCTCATGAGAAAACATGAACTAACACATTAAGATATAATCTTCTAATCAAAATCATACCAAAATAACTAAAATGCCACATTAATTCAAATGAGAATTCATTTAAATCTAAGCATCAAAAAGGTCAATAACTCTCCTTAAAATATGGATGAATTCAGGAATTCCTGTTTCGCGTTCTATTTGATCAGTGCCATCAGTAACGCGGAAGAGGGCGTACGTCTCTTCACAAACACATCCAATGTGTGGGTAAACAAAGAAAACACATATAAAACAAGATATGATCAATGTGACGATAATAACACGGGTTCTGTGTGTGGCGGCACTGGTGACGATGTCTCTGTAAGTATTTTTAAACCTTTTCATATTGATTCCACTGCTATATTCTGACTTTTGATGTTTTGGCAGACGAGCGGCGATTTTGTCGGAATAGATAACAGAGAATGCTTGAGATAACATAAACAATGTATCAATGGTTTAAATGTTCTTAGGTAGGTACTTTTTGTTACATAAATTACGTCTAGTAACGTAAAACCGGTTTTAATGTTTGTACGTTCTTTGTCAGACTGCTGAACATTGATATATGATGAACATTGATATAATGTTACTTAATCGTCAATTTAAATTTAATAAGCAAGATAATATAACTGCTAAATTATGTAATGACAAGATAATAAAATATGAAAGTTCAGACAGCTGCCAATATTGATAAATTTATCTTTATTGTTTGCAGATAAAGTATTTTGTTACTATTTTGTATCTTTGACGCAGTACAGTAGTAGAACGCTTCACAAATTTAAATAGAGAACTAACTTCTTCCTTTTTTTGTTTAAATTTATATTGCTATTTAATTTATTGTTCAACATATTTTATATACCTTCCAAAAATATTTCTTTTTGTTTTAGTTAACCAGCAATTATTTTTAAACTTTTTAACGTCTTCATATTCTGATAGCAATTGATAGACAGTGTTCAAGTTTCTGAATACCACTAATATAGCCAGATTGATTACAACAAAGGTCATTGTATTTCAATCGCCAGAGCATATGACTCGAGACACTCAGCTATTTCAACTTTACTTTCTAGACAATAATAACAAAGATTTTATTTTAGTTTTGCATTTAAAATGCTAATTTATAAATTTTGAAGTTATAGATACTGGAAAAAGGAACGCGGATCTCCTAGCATTGCGTTCCTTTTTCCAGTATCTATAACTTCAAAATTGTTAATAATAACAAATTTTGCTATACCTTCCTCTCTACAAAAAGTTCCATCTTACAAATATGTATAAAAGTAACTCCTGTAGACTTAACTCACGACCCCCACGTGCAAACACACCAATCAATAAGTCTGATTCATTGTAAGTCTTATTTGCACGTTCCTAAAGTCGCAATTGCAATTTGTTACTTCATGTCTGGGTCGATATTGCGTGAGGTAGAAACTTCATATCGTATAAAATCGAAGTGAAGTAGGTAGATACTATTTTTACGAATCTGTTTTGTTTATCGCATATATCATTATTTGTATTATAAACTTGTGTTCTTCATAATTTCAGATCTTCAGATAGCAAACTAGTGATCGATAATGATGCTGGAGGAGATGATGCCATAGCTATATTCTTGGCCCTAAATTTTGAGAAATATTTTAATGGGTTTGTAGATAATTTACTTATTACTTAATCTTTTTTGTTAAATAACAAAGCTTTTATATTATTTCAGAAGTGTTACTTTCTTTCTCTATATTTTGTTCATGTGTTTTTTGCGTTTTCTATCTAAAAATGTTATTTTATTTTCAGACCAAAACTAGTGGGTCTCACAACTGCCAATGGAAATACAAACGAAGATAACGTTTGTACAAATAATCAAAGAATTTTGAAAATCGCTAATCGCGAGGATGTGAGTATTATTTAGGTATGGAATGGAATGTAATTTTAAAACCTTAACTAAGTGCAATTGCAATTTTAATTCTTATAGTCTTTTGAACTAAGTATTTGCTTACATGTGACTAAATCAACATCTGACAGATGTAGGTCAAACCACACACATGTACGCAGCATCTAATTCTATAATAACCTCGTCTTTCATGCATCAAACAAAGATACATTCACAATAGCACTTGTCCTTTTACGGCCAATCTCAATAATCTACGAACCATTGACGCCTTGTGAAACCGGTTACTAATGTCCATGTTTTTGCATTTTCATGGAAGATACCTATTGATATGGAAATGAAAGAAAACAAAACAAATAGCATCCAAAACCGAGCCTTCAAATTTTTTAGGAATATTGAAACCCCTTGAAGGCCATTTAAGGAATATTGAAGGCCATTTAACAAACAAATGAAGATAGCAAAATAATTGTTAATTTCCAGGTACCAATATTCAGAGGCGCCAAGCGATCTCTAGTCACTACTCCATTAACAGTTGGATATTACGGTGATGACGGCTTAGGAGATACCAATGATGTCTACCACAATCTAGTTGAGCCTCAAAAGGAGCCTGCTGCATTGGCACTTATAGAGCTGTCAAAACAATATAGAGGTAAGCTTTTCTTTTAATATATAGATTTTAGATTTCTATGTTAATTAAGCGGTGGCAATTTGTAGTAGAAATATTAGCTATATATTTGAAAACAGAATTTAATGAAATAGCTACTGAAGCCAAATCAAAGTCGTTATTGGGAAAGCGTTAAAATTGACGAAGAAAAATACAACTAAGAATAAATGATGATGTTGATGAGCCATTGTGTTTGTCCAATTTATTGAATTTTCACTTCAGGTCAGTTAATCGTGGTAGCCGTTGGAGCATTGACTAATATTGCTCTGGCCATCAGCTTAGACAACGGGTTCCTTGGGAGACTGAAGCATTTATACGTTGGAGGTGGTCATATTCATGGTACGTTTGAAATATACCTACCTCTATAGTTTTTCTAACTTTGTTCCATATCAAAGACTTTTTTCCATCACGGTTGACGTACGTGTGCTCGGTCTATCACTGACCGTTTCATATCAAAAGTAACCTAACTAACATAGTTTATTGAGACACAAAAGTTCATATAAAGCTCGATATAGTAACAGTTCTAACAAAGCGTCGGTCGGTTAGTGAAATAATAAGACTGGCCGAAAGAGGACCTTAGTTTCCCTAGCCATATATAAAAATTAAATAGAATGCAATAGTCAAACAAGTGAGAAAATTACTTATGGCAATTATGAACTCTGTTCCACTTTTATATTTAACCAAGATTTTATTATACTTAATCTAATCTAATTTCAGATAGCAACTGTCCTGATGCTGAATTCAATGCACACATGGATGTCGAGGCGTATCACATTATTGCTCAAAACGCGACGCCAGAGAAAGTCACTGTTGTCCCTTTTTCACAAGTTAAAGCTTACCTAAACTTTGATAAAGTAAGTCGGCTTCCTGTTTTAAATAGATAAATAAACTTTTGTCTATTCTATTTACTTATTTTTCTTCTTATTTACTGTAAATCGTAAGATGGTATTTTTTTTGCATTTAGCATAAAAATACTATACAAATCTTTGAAATCTATCCCTAGTTAGATTCTGTGTACAGTAAAAGTTTAAAAATGTTATCCTTAGGCTTGGAGACAAGATGTGCTCGGTAAAATAGATACTGATATTGTCAAAGCTATGAACAAGTTTGAAAACGTACCTTTAAGTAAAGAAGCTTCTTGGACGGCTCTAGACCCTGCTGTCGTAGCTGCTGTAGTTCATCCAGAATTAATTGAAGAATACAAGTATTCAAAGAACGATATTATTCTATGTGGTGAGTAATTAAACATTAATCATTTTAAACATGTTCATTTGCATGTGTTATCTGGAGGTTAAATTTCATTCTATGATTATGGAATTGAGATATTTTGACATAAGAAACGAATCTTAAACTTAAAATAAACATCGAAATGTGTAGATTTTATTTTTAGTTTTGCATATTTAGAATGCTAATTTATTAATTTTGAAGTTAGACACTGGAAAAAGAACGCGGGTCTCCGTAGCTCAGTGGTCAGAGCATTAGACTAGTTATCTAAAGGTCCTGGGCTTGATTCCCAGTCGCGTAATGCTCGGAGACCCGCGTTCTTTTTCCAGTGTCTATAACTTCGAAATGTGTAGTCTTCTTGTAGGTTTATGTGTTTGGAAAAATAAAATACCATTGCCTAACGTAATACCATTTATTTCCAGGTGAAAACAGAGGAAAGAACACAAACACATTCGTAGACGATAAAGACGATGCAAATGTGAGAGTTATTTACAAGTTCAAACATGACAAATTCAAGAAATTCTATATCAACGTGTTCTCTGCTGAATTATCCACAAGAAATAACGATACCAGACTTCCAGGCGTAGTAACACACTTTGACAAATTAGAAAATATAGATAAACTACGCAAAGATGTGGACGACTAAACTAAGCTAAAGAAGTGAACACTCTTACTCTAATGCATAAAATAATACGATTCATAAAATATTTAGTTTAAATATTTTCTTTATGTGATACATTTATTAAATTTAAGAAGTTTTTGTTTTTTTACGTAATATTCATGAAAGCTTGTTTGCTTTTGAAACACCTGCTAGGATGCACCATGTGCAAAACTGAAACAAAAATCTTAGCTTAACTTAAATTATTTTTTAACTAAGACTACAAAGAAACTAGGTATACTAGTATTTTTCTTAAAGCGGTTTTTCAATCCTCAGATAATTTTCTTTTCACGTCGAATATAAACATTTAAGTATGAAGTGAAGTACTTATTTAATATTACACCAGGAAATATTTATTTAATATTAAGTTGGTAAAATTCTAACTTATTTAATACTAGTGACCCGTCCACGCTTCGCAATGGTGTAATTTTGGGCGACTTGTTCCCGAAATATTCAATTTTAGGTCAATTTAAAAAATATTTTTCTGAATGTTCTTTTTTTACAAATTTAAATGAAAAAAATTCCTAAAGGATAGTGAAAACCGGATTAAATTCCCTAAACTGGTTTAGGTGAAGTTAGCGGAGAAACGTACAAACAGACAGAATTAGCGACTTGGATTTATGCTATGTAATGAAGAAGAACATTATTATACCAGCGTATACACAGCGTATTTAGAACCAACTTACCAAGCTTGTCAGCGCAGATAGTCCTCCGAGCATGGCATTCATTAACAAAATATTGATATGATCTCTTGTATCTGCTGAGCATCATACAAACAGGCTGCTTGTCATTACGAGGTAAGTCATCGCATACTTTTTTACAAGGATCAGCTTTTGTCGTCTTCTGCTCTTTCGGCTTTAGGATTAAACCTGGAAAATATTGTGAAAGTGCTTTAAATTGATGAAACTTTTTGCCTTCAAGTCCGGTTTTTTTTAAATCACATTTGACCAAAATTTTAAATTTTCGAAAACAATGTTACAAAAATATATAGGTACTATAATATTTTTCGAAGTGATTGTTTTACTAGTTCACTTATATTGATAGGCGGTTTGTTTTTTGTAAATATAAATACAATTTTGGGGTTCCATTAAAGTACAAAAGGTAAAATATTAAATAAAAAATCCTTACCTTCTACTGGCACGATGTAATATTTTGCATTTTTTGTACAATAACAAGTAGGAAAATATAAAATGAACATTAAAATGTACATGTTACTCAAGTTGCACTCAAAACATGACTACTTGCGATAAAAATATTATGGAAATAATTTAAAGCGTTTTTTGATATTTTATAGTAGAAAATCGTCACTGTATTGCATTAATACCAGTTCATATGTGATAATGGTAGCTGCAACCTACGAAAAAATATTGTTATAGTTATAAAAATAAAATTAACTGGAGCCAAAAGAAAAGGTAATTTAGAGAAAGAAGACTTACGGATAAAAGAACACTTCTAGTCACATAGAAAAACTTCAGGCCGCTGAGAGCTACCGTAGCGTTGTTAATTTGCTCCAGGAACCGCTCAGTCTGAAAATGAAACAAAATATGGATAAATATAATGTTTAAGTGATCATAAACCAGAGATAGTGGTGCTATAAATTAGGGTATTTGCTCATACAGTTTATGGTAGATTTTAAAAGTGATTTGATTATTTATAAAATACCTTCTTAATAGTGAAAATACTGAAGAGAGAATTTCTGAAATGTTTAGACTTCGGCACTTCAGCAACGTAATAAAATTATCACAGTCTTAAGGGGCGATTGAAGGAATTTTCAACTAGACGGGCATTAGTTAGCATCTAATTACCAACTATTGGGCATTGCAATGACAGACTGCATTAACCAACACATCAAACACGCAGCAGTTGAAAAGATACCACGATGATGAGGATGATAGAGCTGAAGTCTAATTAAATAAATAAAAACTGAGCAAGAGACCACAGTGAGCCTCTCTTTCATATTTAACTGTTTTATTCTCTATATTTGTAGTTAAAATGACTACAGAAATATATTATCTGTGAAAATTTCAACTATCTACGTATCACCAAAACAGCCTGTATGAATGACAGGTGCACGATCGCACCCTTTGGATTTGGAAGCCTAGAAATACTTTAGATATAGCAAACGGTTTGTTAGTTTAGGTACTTACCTCATTGCAATAAGCTGTAGAAGGCAAGTTATACAATGCAACAGTAGGTGCAATGGCTTCGTTGTTGATGCCAGCAGTAGCCAAGGTTACGACTAAGAACCTACCCAGCAGGAACACTACCGAGAAGACATGATACATAGCTTGCAGATTAAAGCCAGGGGCTTCTGGGCTGAAAGAAAATGCTTAATCAAAATTGGTGATAGCTGTTATTATTTATGTTTGAAAGTGTTGCCTGTATTTTTTTTTATTTTCACGCCATCCGAGAAGGAGGCCTGTACTTAACTGTTGGGACGTCTATAGGCTATTATTATTTTTATTATTATTATAGTATTGTTTTATTCGTGATTCAACTTACCTATGTATATTTAATGGAACTCCGTTACACGTTATGTTAGCAGCACTAGTTTCACTGAATTTTTTATAGATTCCATGCCTGAAAGTAATAATGTATTACTGTATTCTCATTCGATCATTTGTTAAGAAATATTTCATTCAACGTAATATTAAAGGTTTCGTAGATCTGGTAAAAGTGTGATAGACCTAAACAAAAATATTTCAGGATAAGCTTTTAATTTTGAAGATTTCCTTAAATCTAACGTTTGGATATTTAGGTATTGTCATAGAATATCTTGCAACGACAGTCACAGCATTTTCAGACTCTTTAATTCATTCTAACACTTATTCTTCTTTAGCTTGAATAAATTTAATTAAAATGACTCTTCTTCATAGACATGCCCTCCACAAACTTACCCCAAGACTTTGAACAGTTGGAAACAAATGAAGAATAGGTTTGAAGCAAACGATATGAAGACCAGCGTGTTGATGGCGTCGTCGAAACATCGAACCAAGTGCGTCGCTTGATTGTAGTCCTCTCTCAAACGCCGCCAGTATGACGGTGATTGGTTCTTTAAAAAGAAATTGTATTAATAATTACCTCATTATCTTTTAATTTGTATATTTAAATTTAGATCGGTATCCTAATTAGTTTAAAGATAAATTTGTCCTATCTTTATAAAAGACGAAACTAGGTAGGATTTTGAAGCTTAGGTCAATATATTTTTGAGAAGGTTATTTGAGGGGCATAAAAGCAGCCTATAATGTAAATTTTCTCAGACATTTGACTATGAGTGCCATCTATTAGGTTTAATTGTACTTTGTACTTTTTTGGGCTATTGCGTTTGTAAGTTGCACAAATCTTATAGCTTAAAAAAGTGTCACCTACACACTAATTTACTTACTTCAAATGTACTCTTCAATATTTTATCGTTTAGTCGCCTGAATATTGACGACAGATATATGCTTGCACATATTACAAACACGTCTGAGTAACTTTGTATCAGTGTTGATATTATAGTCAGGATCTGTAATATAAGTTATATACAGTATTTAAATTATTGTATTAATTTAAGAAACTAATTTTAAATTGTTAAGTGTAATCTTTTTGTCTTTTGTACAGCGATTATATTAACATGACACTTCTAATATAACCTTCTCTATTCATACTATGCAATTTGTCAATTCAAATTTTTTTTTGTATTTTCTTTAAATAGGACCACCAGCTACTACTGTAGCGAGCACTACATCTATTTTCCATACCAACTTACTTATCTGTCAAAGTCGGAACAAGTAGTTTTAATTTTGGAAATAAATGAGTCCAATTTAATTATCTTTAACTCCCTAAAAAAATCATTTTTTTTACCTGCAGCAATATATGTGCGACGATAGTAGAAGGGAAGCCGATTGAGTACATCCAATAAAACGACAGGTCGCTGTATATTCTGTGGTGAGGCCTCGATGACTGACAGTTCAAGATCGGAATCAACTTGTCCAGTATTGCGAGTATATGTTCAGCTGATAATAAAATACATTTTATTATTGAATTTTGTATTAAGCGAGTAGGTACTTCAAATAAAAAGACAACTAAGTGCATAATTAAATCCTTATATATGTTACCGGCAATGTGTATAGTCCGGTATTCTATACAATCCCTAGGTAATGTATAGAATTCCTAAAACGTGCCGGTAATGTATGAAATATTATTTATTTTATACTTTGCCTAGGTATTCTATACAATACCGAATGCGCGCCCGGTAATGTATGTAATGCAGGTAAGATTATAATGAAAAACGTCAAAGAGGAACTGTATTAGGGTCTATATTGCACGTTTTTTTAGTTTTTTTTCATTTTTTTTCAACTAGGTACCGGTTTGTATTCATAACAATCACTGTTATAAATTTTTCTAGTATTTTTATTCATCATTTATTTTTGTCCTACCAACGGAATTCATAATAGTCAGTTGCTATAACTTTTTAAATCATCTGTTTTCTCCGAAGTAGTTGGTAATTTTTTAGTAAAAACCCTGATAGTTGTAGTGCTTCGCCGACCGCTGCCGCGGCACGCTCGCTTCGTTCGCTCGGCTTGCACACTGTATGGTCACCATTCAACCTCACACTCCTCCTCGCTTCGCTCGTCGTCGTACCTATTTTAGTTAATTGTGACTCTTCAAACTACGGGAACAGGACAAGGATTTGTCAAATCGTCAATTTTTTTCTACACTTGCATTGGTGCAATATTTTAATTCAGTTAATTTTAATTATAGAACCTGTTTCATAATTATTATGAGCATATTATAGGTTATCATTGATAAATATAGACCAAGGTCTATTTATTTTACACATTGCCGGTGGTATAGCAGGTAATCTATACAATGCCTAGGAATTGTATATGTTACGGCTAATACCCGAAGTACGGCTACAACTAGTTTTAGCCGGTTAGAAGTGTTTTAATATGGAAAACTGTAAAAAAAAAAATATACCTATGTATATAAAAACTGGCTTGAATCATGAGTCGAGCGGGACTCTTTTTTCTGAGTGGTATCAAAAAAGTAACCTAACTAACCTAACCTATTGATGTTTCTAACCGGCTAAAACTAGGTGTAGCCGCACTTCGGGTATTAGCCGTAACATATACATTACCTAGAGTATTGAATTGACAATAATATTCATTTTATTTTATACATTGCCTGGATGCCCCAGGTATTCTATACATTACCTGGGTATTGTATAGAATACCTGAATTATACAGATTGCCGGTAACATTTACATTTGTAAGGATTAGAACGAAATATATTTTTCAACACACTTGCTCAGAAAGTGAGCCTTATTAGGTACATCGTTTTTATTAAACACTTGTGTGAAATAATATTACACACTAGGGCATAATATAACGATCCCTACAAAGTTAAGGTAGTAAAAAAATTACGTAAATACTATGTTAACTACAAAAAGAACCCCAATAACGCATACTTATCCGATCAATAAACCACTACGATTATAGTAATTACAATAAGACAACGGCTTTTTATAGTTGATACATAGCTTTTCAGAACGCCAAGTGACTAGAATTTCCAGAGTTGTAAATTATACTGACTTAACGATGTCAGTAGATGTGAAACCACGTGAAACAGCGTAAATGAAAAGTGGTACACGAATATGGAAGCAAAAGTCAAAGAAATATTGAAAGTGAGTTCTTTTGACACTAATTTAGTGTCACAAGTCTGATATCACGTAAGCTTTGTGTTACACGGAAGATGTTTCAAATAATTTGTGTCTTGTCGTAGTGTGAATTTACGCCAAATATAAGGAAGCTTCAATCAATGTCAATGTCAAGATGTCTACCAGAAAATGGTTTTTTACGAGTTTTGCCCTAGCTTGGCGTTCTTTTTAGAACACAAAAAGCCATTGTTGAAATGAAAACCGGTCGAAGTCATAACTCTGTTTGAAAATATAAAATCTGGTCGTTTAAAATGAGAGGGGGCACATATAACCACAAGGAGCTTACTACATACAGATATAAGATACGTTATGGAATTGACCAAAAAATGATGTACAACCTAGTATGTGTTTGAAAGTTTTAATTAGTAATAATTCTTGATTACAACTTTTATCAAATATAGCTGATCCCCTGCAATAAATAGCTAATAACCACTTACCTACAGCCAAAATCATGACGACCAAAACGAACATATTGCATTTTCGCTTGCAATGCGGGTCTGTGTACTTATACAGTCCAGATTTACTGATCTCAGACACCACACCCGGCCATTTCGTAGCCACTCTTATGAGAGACAGGTTTATCAAACAAGCTGATGCGTAGAAGGCTAGGTATGCTGGAAAATAGACGAATTTTCCGTTATGAGTTCTTTTTTTGTCATATATTTTAGGCTTGTGTGGTAATACAACTAAAATTTGTAGATTAATAATTAGAAATATAATTATGCGTAAAAAGAGTTTTTTTTTTGGCACGGTTTAAGTACATATAAAACTACGAATAATGTAAAGGAATTGATTTTGTGACATAGCTGCGGTTAGATACATTTCATTGCTAAATGTTCCCGACTCGATATTCTTAAAATTAAATTATCCGTTTTTTTTTATTAATATACTCACACAGCATGAATAAAGTGAAGTTTTGCAATAATATGTAAATGCAGATAGAGGACATAGCCGCTTGAGCAGATGTGATCACAAGCACCACAATAAACCTCAAAGAAAACACTGTGAATCTGAAATTAAGAGATGGGATAGATTAGCTTATATGTATACAGGGTTAATTTTATTTAGCGCATCACCTCTTGTAGGCAGATTTTCTTCATCGATCCCAACAAATTTTAGTTTAAACTCTGTTCGGATGCTTAAAACACGATCATGTTCTAAATACAGACTTATGTTATTATTTGACCATTAAAAGCTAGATTTAAATATTTTTCCTGTTTTAATTATGGTAACATTTTTTCAAACTATAAAAATAAAAAATACAGAAAGGAAACTTACCTCACGTCTGAAGGTTTTTTAGCATTGAATCCCACAATAGTAATGGTGCCCAACAAGAATCCTGATAATATCAATAGCCACATAGAATCTCGAAAATGTTCATATTCTGGTTCCGACTTCTGTTTTTCTATTGATTGCTGTGGGGCTACTTCTAAAATGTTATCAATTTACGTACTTGAATTATTTTTAAATAAAGGATATAAAAAAGGGTCGGTGACATTTCGGACCAAAAAAACTCGGACACCTTCGCCAATGTATGGATTTTCAATTTTAATATTATTTTTTTCCATACATTGGCGAAGGCGTCCGAGTTTTTTTGGTCCGAAATGTCACCGACCCATAAAAAAAACCTAATATTAATCGAGGAACAAACGTTCATAAAAAAACTATTTAATTGTAGAATTTCCTTATAACCTAATCGTTTTTAAGGAAATTCTACAATTAAATAGTTTTTTCTTATGAACGTTTGTTCCTCGATTTGGTACCGCTCTTGAAGCGCAATAGTACGAGAGTTCAATTAAGGTTTTTTGAGACACTCGATGTCGTCAAATTATTGAAAAATTAAGTCTTTGTAAAGTCTCTTAAAATGCCATAGCTATAACATCGAGCTATATAATTAAATGTGCACATTTAGTAGCTTTTGTTGTAATGCTACGCTAAAGCATTAACACTTGTCTTAATGTCACATTAAACATAGTTTATCTCTTTTTCTTTGGCTTAATTTTACATTTTAGTGTATGCACTTACTTGGAACGATTAAAACTTTTTTGTTTATTGTACTAAAAGCACTGAAAACAGAGTGTTTGATTATTTCTTCATTCAATTGAAATGAGTTTTTCCCATATATATATTGATTATTTATTACCTTGTAAACTTCAATTCATCTAGATAAATTTTTTGATCTTCACCTGAACCTACAACAAAAAATCAAGTATTGTCTACTTTATTTTACCTTAATGCTTTAACAGGATATAACTCACCATTATTTTTGGTTGGTTTAACAGTAACTTTTTTTGTCGATGTCATTGTAAGACGCAAGTTTATACCGATTATTTTTATAACCGTGTTTTTGTTTCTACAACAAGTCTATCTTGTTTTTCAGTAAGTTGCCAACAAATACATTTCTCTTAATAAACTTTTCTCGACAATTTATAAAACATGATTGATGTATGTTTGTCTATGTGAATTGATTTGATCGAGTCGGCGATTTGTTTACCTTCGAGTTAACTTGTTTAGTAGACTTTTGGGTCTTTTTAGGGTACCGTTGTTAACAGAAGCCAATTTTTCCATTACCCTATTTTTGAAAGAAATAATTCTCTCTGTAACATTTTAGATTTACGCAATCATTATTACCTTAATTCAACTAATATGAAGTGAAAGCTTATTATTAAAATTTTAAATAAGTTTTTGTTTAAAAATAAGTGTTTTTTTATTAGTAGCAGGCGCGGGAGTAAGACAAGAAACTTTTTTTTCTAGCATATAAATGTAATGAATAATTAATAAAAAGCAAAATTTACGGTTAACATGTAAATTCATATTATTTAATTACAATTATTGTACCTAAGTTCTAGC
The DNA here is from genome assembly GCA_916618145.1 of Emmelina monodactyla. NCBI lineage: Eukaryota > Metazoa > Arthropoda > Insecta > Lepidoptera > Pterophoridae > Emmelina > Emmelina monodactyla. The sequence continues at coordinate 1,839,233 of OU745304.1, read as the reverse complement.
TATGTTTTGTTCAAGTTTCAACGCATTATAGCCGAGAGCCTATAGGATTTTTATAAATCGGTAAACTTAAATAGGAGAACCAAATAAAACGCATTTCTTAAACTAGAACTAACTTGTATTTATTTTTCTGAAGTCCTTGAAAGTCATAAAAAACATACGTCAACAAAACTATACATAATTGATGTCTTTCTTGACGTTCCTGTCGTCTTTAGTAAATTTCTTGTTATTGGGTTAAGATTTTGAAGATAACATTATTAAATATGAATGATTTAATAATTATATATTTTTTTTAATTTCTGTCGCTTTCAATTTGTATTTGATAATCTGTCGACCTGGCGACCTCTATGAGTACGAAAACATTTTGCTTCTGTTAGTAGCAAACAGAATACGCTGATTCAACGTTTTTCCTAGATCGCACTATGAAGTTTTTGCGCAACTTAGCTAGCTCTATACATCTACCAAAGCTTGGCCCAACACCGCTTAGGGGTCCTCTTCTGCGACCAACAGACTAAACTAAATACTATTCGCTTATTAATAGCGTTTCATTAGAACAGTACCTACTAATTATAATCAGTCTAAGCCAGGTAGAGAAAAGATCTGTTTCAGCATAAAAGTTTACTTGCAAATTTACTCAAGAGTCTTATTCAAAGTTAAATGCTGATACCATTTAAAGATTCAAAAACTCTTCAGGATTTTGATAGCTTCATTTTAAATTTTAATACTAGTTTGGCAAGACTCCGCTATATTAAAACCACAACAGAGGTAATAAAAATTCTAGATAAGTATGTTCTGAACAGGTATATTCAAAAAATATTTTGAAATAAAAATTATGGAACTTAAATAATATCCATTTGTACTAATTGAAAATTATAAGTGTTAAATAAGTTCAAGATCTTTTTTTGTTATTATTAAAATCCAAAGCATTTTGACATAAATACTGCCAAATATCTTTATTAAAAATATTTTACGAGTTTAATAATAAAATACAGCAAAACAACTGTTCGAATTGAATTAACTTAAAAGTTATTACATTATTATATTAATAGTAATTACTAGCACATTTAGTTATATTAACTTTAGGTTATGTTAATTTTGAAAAAGTAAATTTAATAATTTGTATTGTGTATTCCTCGCTTATTAACCGAGGCTTTTAAGTAAGCCCTCACTTGCAATATCATCAACTCATAAGTTATTATTTTACAAATTACCTGAAAACAACATTTATTAAAAGAAAGTTGGCAAGTTTTTTCAGCCTCCTATACTAAAACACAGGAATATGCATCAAATCTTTTCTACATACACTGACAATTTTTTGTTTGGTCAATGTGAAGAAAACTCCATTGATGGCGCATTTAGTGTAACGTAGCTCCCGGTTGAATCTTAACACCTGGGAACAAAGAGTTTTTTTAATAAAAATCAATGTTGTTGCAATAACAAATGTCGGTAATGCACCAGGAGTAAGGAATATCTCACTAGCCAAAATTTGAAAATGTTTCGACACTATTGGAAAATATAAGATAGAATTTTATTTAATGGTCATTACTGGGAAAGAAGAAGGAATAATGTAACACTTTTTTCCATTATTTATTCCAATGCAATAACCAAACTTAAGAGGTTCAAATGGAAATGAAAATATATTACAATACGTACAACTAGTTTCTGGCAAAAATATTATTTTAGTGACATGTTTAACGATCACAAACCATCAAATTGAACTGTATAACAAAACAGGGGGTGACAGACATTGTTACCGACTTTGTGCTGTAATAATGATAATATTATACCTCTGGTGTATAAAGCTCATCAGGAACATAACACAGTTCGTATATAGGTTCACGAGCAACCGAGTACACTTCACTGGCCAGAAGCATGAAGACCAGAGTCTTCACGATGAGAAACACCAGTGAGTAGAAGTAGTACAAAGTGCGCCACAAGCTGTTTTGAGCACTGCGGAGCAAGACATGAAGTTACCACAAGATATACCTACAGGGTGTAAAAAATACTGGTAATAAAACTGGGCATTGCTGTAGGGGTACTCGAAATTTTTGGCCGCCGGCGACTCCGTTCGAAGAAGTCGGTTTCCCGTGGGAATGAGATGTTTTCCCGCGGTAAAAAGTACCCTTTGTGTTATTCTGATGTATAAACTATATCACTGTAAAGTTTCATTAAAATCCGTCCAGTAGTTTTTACGTGAAAGAGTAACAAACATCCATACATACTTACAAACTTTAACGTTTATAATACTAGTGGCCGCCCGCGACTCCGTTCGCGTGGAAGTCGGTTTCCCGTGGAAATGAGATGTTTTCCCGCGGTAAAAAGTATCCTATGTGTTATTCTGATGTATAACCTATATTACTGCAAAGTTTCATCCAAATCTATCCAGTAGTTTTTACGTGAAAGAGTAACAAACATCCATCAATCCATCCATCCATCCATCCATACATCCCCACAAACTTTCACATTTATAATATTAGTAGGATTAGTAGGATAACATTTTTAATCATTTAAGTAAAATAGCATTGGTGTGTGAGCATTGACTTTAAGCAGCGGACTTAACTTTTCAATGATTTATGCTTTTCAATTGTGTTTTCTGGTTTTTGTGTAAGCAAATTTAGTTTAATATTTAGGTTCAATAATACATGGTTTCAGGCTTCGAAAATGACCTGTCAAGTGAAGTTGATAAAGGTCTATGATAGATTTAGATTTTACTAAGTGACTAAGTAAAATAAAGTGTCTTATATAATGACTTACTCGTCTAGTTTATTTTCTGGGCAAATACCGTTTTCGAGGGCATTGCCTTGGCTAGAAATATAAAATTATTTAATTTTAGCCCATAAGTAATGAAACAAAATAATGAAAAAGGTTTAGATGTAGGTAATATGCCTTGCCGCATTATAGCACCCAATTGAACAGTAATTTAATCTTTTATTACTATTAAATAAATATATTTTTTTATGAGAATGTTAAAAGTTCATTTGACATCAAAATGTTATCAAAATTCCGAGGACTAAAATTTAAAAATCTATAAACTTACTCAATAGTATTAAACAGTTGCAGACATATAATAAACAGGTTTTGTGACATGGAAATGAGCACCAGCGGTCCTAAATGTATATTAATTTGGTCCAGAAGAAGAATAAGCTTAGAATGATATTCTCGATACTTCTGCCAAGGTGTGGAATACTGGAATGAAAAGCAAATCAACCAAAATAAAAATTAAAAAATATATATTTATCTTGAGTACTCTAAGTAGAAAAAAATATAAATTTAGGAGAGGTATATTGATATATGCAGAAACTTTCCTTACGTCAGTTTTCGTCATTTTAATAAGCATATTCATTTTCTTGAAATACGAAGATATGTAAACACTAACGCACATAATAAATAAATCCAAAGAGATCCACAGAACCGACAAATGAAATCTTATTATCTGGAAATGAAAAGAGAAAGATAAATTAATTTCCATTTACCTGTACCACATTAAAATTTGTAAGAACCTACTTCAAATAACGCCAAAACCCATCGTTTACGGAATAAACCAATTAGAAAAGAAAAATTTGACATTTCGTATTGTGCAAATATCCCGCTCCAAGCTTTGGTAGAGTTCGGATAACAAATGAACACCGTTTGCACGAGATAGCATTTGCTTAGTATATATTCAACTGAAACAGAAACAAATAAATGGTAGTTAACCTGTGCCTCAATCACGAATGTTAAAAGAGTGCCCCAAACCGCACCATTAACGTATCGATCTCTCTATACAAAAACGGAAATTGACGATAGAAGCACCTACGTACCGCTACAGTTAATTCAATAAAACAAAAGTGAAAAAAACGAGTTTTAATTAATACTCTTCTTTATTTCCCTTCTTATCGATAGTTATTAGTAATAATGCTACTAATGTTTCATGCGGCATTGTAATTTGACCCTCTGCTGGGTACAAGTATCTTTTTAAAGGAGATTTTCCTATAGTCACTGCGCTGATAAAATTATATTTTTAGTTGCAACACCACAAGACCAAAGAATGGCTTATAGTAAACTAAGATTATCTTAGCTTAGTTTTAGTAGCAGCCTTCTTATCACAAAAGAAAACCAAGTTATATGCTGCAGTCAAACAAAGTTTAACTGCAACAGTTTTATTTACTTAAAATATAGAAGGTATTTTAGATTTTTTTATTTTTCATCTGTTTTAAAAGGCTGTACTACACAGTACTGATAAATGTAGCAGCGATTTGAAAAAAAAGGAATATCTTACCCAATCCAAAAAAGAAGAAAACTGCAAACAGCCCATTGCATTTCTTTGAAATATCTTTAGTTATATTGAAACCTGCCATGAGCGCTTCCGTCTCTTTTGCTGATTGGACAATCTTAGGCCAATGACGAGCTAACTTGAATAACAACATTGTAGTTACACATTCGCCACCGTAGAATGTTATTTTAGCTGGAAAAATAAACTTATCATTTTCCCGAATAAAAAAACGAATGAATTGCCTGACATTGCCTTTGTATGTAAGTGCCTGTAAGACAGATCTACCAATGGATGTCGTGTTCTTAGTTTTGTTTATTAATAAATGTTTATATACTACAGATATTATCTTCTGAACTACGTCCAGAAGAGTCATAATTCATTATGTTTAACAACTTTAATTAGTGGCCATGCAGGTCCTGAACCCAGCCCAGGGGTAGGTCATGACTCCCATGGATGGATCCGCTCTAGATTCAGAACTGGATATAGGTTCTATCATCCTCTTATTCACACGATTATCAAGATTTGAACAGGAATAATTCAAGAGCCATACAAATGTACTTACGCAAAGTAGACCAACTAGCAGTTTTTGATATAAACCAATAAATGACTTGTACACCAAACAGCCCGTGAAACATCAGAAGAAGGGCGGAAAAAAATCTGTACAAAACCTTGAGTTGACGTCTGAAAAGAAAGAATGGCAATAATTGCTGAATATTATACTCGTAGCTGACTAGTGGCCGCCCGCGACTCCGTTCGCGTGGAAGTCGGTTTCTCGTGGGAATTAGAAGTTTTCCCGCGGTAAAAAGTACCCTACTTATATGTTATTCTGATGTATAACCTATATTACTGTAAAGTTTCATCAAAATCCATCCAGTAGTTATTACGTGAAAGAGTACAAACATCCATACATACATCCATACTGACAAACTTTCACGTTTATAATATTAGTCGGATGTTTTCTTTTTTATCAGTTTCTTGTCATTAATCTAGCTCCCAACTGGAAGTTTCATTCACTACTTAAGCTACTTTATTTCTTGCCACTCCTCGAGACTTTAATCTATCAAATAATTAAGTTTTGTGGTTTGCCACTAATTGAAATCCCCCAGCTCCGGTCAAAGATGGCTTATCGTTCATTTAATAATAACGTTCTTATAATTACAGCTTCCTATATATTGCCATAAACCCAGAAAAATTCGAAATATGCCTAAAATAATTGTATCTATTTATTATCATTAAGTGGTGGATTACGGCTCAAACCCTCTCGCTATCCGAGAAGAGGGCGACTGCTCAACTATTGGGACATACATAGGCTATTATTATTATTGCTTCCATAAAAAATCATAGCTACGCAAATCGGACGAAGGAAAAAAACATATTTTATTTCAAACATTACCTTGGTTTTGATTTATCTATGTCTACAACAGGAAAAAATCCAATGAGTTTAAAACACCATATTGGATACTTTACAGCAACTTCGAACGCACTTTTCTTCATTTTCATTAATTTCTAATACTTTCCACTGGTTCTTTTAGATTTGATGCGCCATCGAAATAAATCATTTGGCCCAAGATTATTTACTTAATTTTATTAAAGTGCTTTTCGATCGGTACATAATTCACCTGATTGTATTTGAACTTCTTTATTTAAACCGTCAATTTTGATTTAAATACACTTTAATAAATTAGACAAACGTACGTAATCACAAATATTCGAATTACATTAAGTTAAGAAATGAGTTAAAAGAAGATAGATAGATAGATAGATAGATTAACTCTTTATTGCTCACACATATTAGAGAAGTAGGTACAAAGATCGTCTTAAACTAGTGTGGGCAAAGGCGGTTTGTTTACAAAGATAGATTTGTTTGTTACAATGAAAAAAAAGAACAAGAAATGAAGACTATGCTTTCAGTCATATTATGGATCCATTATGCTTTTTAATTGTTACGGCAGTATAAAAAACGTTAAAAAAATGGACTGCAACAAGCCTGAAACTTTTGACACATTGCGATCTGTCGGGGCTATTAACATAACACAGTAACGTATAGTAGAGAAATAAGTAAGAAGATGATCAGACAGGACAGTATAAAATAAAATGCCACATTGGTTCCGGGGGTGATTGTACGGTCGGTTGCAAAAGTCCTTACAGAATGTAAGGTCTATAACTGCTTGCATACAAATTAGTTACACACAAATTGACATTAAATGTACTTACAAATTATTTTCAACCTTAACGTAAAAGACTTAAGCCTAAACACATTTTTAAAAATAATAATCGAAATGTGGGTAAACTTAAAAAACAAGTTGAACATTGGGGTTGGATTTTGTAATCGGTCGCCTGATTTAGGGGTTGTGGGGGGTTGGGGAGGGTGGAGGGGAGGGGTCTGAACCCCTTACAAGTAATTTTGGCTGCCGGAGTTGCGTCTAAATATTAAAAAAAAAAAACAAAAGTTCCTAAATAATTGCACAATTGCGTAAATCGGAACGTAACTTTCATGCTTTAGTACAGCTTGTCAATGTTTTTTTGGTGATTAACGTGAATCGGAACGCATTTAGCATCTTGGATGAATGATATTGACAGCTCTAATGTCAAATTTGTACGTAGCTCGCGTCATTTCTTTGCTTTCGAGTATATGTGAATGTGTTCTTCCGTATTATTTTATGTTTTTTCTACGACTTGGCTACGTTTTTGGACTCTGTTTGGAAGTACAATCGAGGTAATCATATTGTATTTATTAAGTGTCTTAGGTAATTAATAGCAATGTCTTACTCCTTCTTGACACAATCCGACATCAATGGGTTAGGTTAGTTAGGTTACTGTTTTTCAAACTGCCAGAAAAAGGAGTCCGTTGACTCATGATTGAAGCGAGTTTTTATACATATAAATTCGCTACTAAAGGTCATATTGAGGTCATATTCTTTTTTTTTTTTGGCGCCCCCTTTTTTTTCCGTGGGCTGAAAATGGTCAGGGGGGGGTCAGACAACTTCCCCCCACCCCCCCAAACACCCCAAAACGCCTAAATGAGGCGACCGATTTCAAAATTTTAACCGGACATTGCTTACGAACGTCACAATTTGAGGGCAAAACAAATATAAACAAAATCATACAATGATTAAATTATTACTTACTTTTATTTACCATCACTTTTGCAGCTTACCGTACCTGTCTTATTAAACTGTCCGAAATGTTATTTGCAATATGATAGTGAAAATATTTACGTTATTGCATTCTGCTATCTTCACGATATGCAGTTGTTTGTTGCTTCTGCAGAGGTTTCCTGTAACAGCTATCAAGAAAAGGTCAAAGCAACGGTAAAATCATACAAATACTGTTATTATGACGAAATATTCCGTACTTATAGTTTTAAATCTAGTAACATAAAAAGGTCTTCACTGGTTTCATACTTGATTCTAGACTCTGTGTTTGTAATCAAAATTGATTTGAGAAGTGAAAATAAGTGTAACATATATAAATTTGAATGAATAATATCCACGTATACACAGTTTGAGTTGGATTACTTATAATAGGTAAATGCAAAATTTAAGTAAAACTGGCCCATAAAATTTACAAATATACGTATACGTAGTTAAGCACAATTTTTACTCTACGAATAAATGCTTATTGCATTGGCTTTTTACAAAATTAAAAACAGTAATTGACAGACAGGTTATAAGATTTTTTTATTTCCTAACTAAGCCGAAGCCAAATTTTTAGCACATTGTCCGACCGCCGTGGGAAGACGGCATAAGCTGGTCGAGCATTACGTCGTAATATTATAATTAGTTAGTACAAATATGGATATTATCAATTAACATCAAATAACACTTAATTTTGTAAAAAACTATTTATAATATAATTATAACGTATACAAAGTAAAGTACTGAGCAATTCAAAAACGATTAACCGACGTAGAACTGAACCCATCAGAATTTGATGCTATGAACTGATTAATCATAAAAACAAAGCAATTTTCAACACATGGCAGCGTATAATGAAAAGAGGCTTCAGAAACAAAAACATGTTTGTTATTTGAAATATTTATTTGTTGTCTTCGGCTGTATATCACGAGTCAACGATTTTAATATCAATTTGCCTTCAGATGTGTGTTTGTGTTTACTTGCAGGAGTAAAACAATGTTAGTGCTGAGTGAAAATGGTGTTGTGTCAAAGAATAAGGACATTTTATTTAGTAACCCATGTAAGTTTGATTTTACTATGCACTACTTTCTAAAGAGTTAAACTTTTCTTTGGCACATTACTTTACCCATGTGTTGGTAGCTTTTTAAAATTAACTAAGTCTAAGCTGTATGATCATATTTAAAAGATCAAAAATCCAATCAGGCTACATTTTCCTTTCTTTTAAGCTTCCTATATTCAAACGCTATCAAAACCTTTTTATGCAAATTTCGAAAATCGGTCACAAAATCATTCCAACTATAATTTAATATTAAACTGTTTGTTCAGATCCAACTGTTACATTTCCTCCTGAATTTGTTGGTCCTCCACGCTGGTACAAGGGCAAATGTGCAACGTTTCAACTCGTTACGAAGTATACAGTATGGATCGGCCAATGGTTTGGACTTAACCCGGTTCAAGGGATCTTTGAAACCGATACTACGAAGTTGAAGTAAGCGATTTTCAACTTTTAGCTGAGTACTTTTAACATTTGAGATGGTAGAAGTAACATAGATTCAAAGAATTTACACTTGGCAAGTTAAATAAATAAATTCAATGAATGGATCAAATGAATTAATTCAAAGCCGACCTGGAATAAATTCTAGTTTTTGTTTACAAAAAAATGACTTCTGAAATAGCTTAAAATCTACTACACCGTAAGTTTTTGGTAAATAATGTAATTGTTTATGTTTTTTATCTGAAGAGAAGCGGTAACTCTTATTTATTCATTTACTTTATTTTAAATACATGTGGTTGACCGAGCATGGTATGGTGTTTCCTATAAAAAAACATCTAGAAAGCTTTATTCTTTAAAATAAACCGTATTCCTCCTTCTTTTTGTTTGAAGTCCGATTGTTACCCTACTTCATCTTTTGTTTCTTTGTAAGGTTCTAATCCAACAATGTATTTCAGATTCTCATTATATTCTACAAGATGTGTTTACAGTATCATCTCAATACTAGCTCAATGCACGTTCGTATCTTTTTGTTTTCTCAATACCTTCGTTAATACTGACTCTTCGCTGGCCTCAAACAGTAAGTACTTCAAATATTACCTTTCTCTCATATTAATTAACTTCTTTTCTGTATAAAACTTCCGTTTTTTTGTAAGAACATGATTCCTATTGTTTCGTTCCATTCTATTTCTTAGTATTGTCTTTTACTGTTGATATGACGAGAAAAAGGAATGTTTTATTATTTCTTGGCAAAAGACATTCGACATTTAGACGTTAATAATTAAAGGTTTTTTGGGAATAATAAATGGAAAATTTGGGTGGTGGTTTTGTGAGTCGGTCTCTTGTGATTACTCGGAAAGAAAATTTAAAAGTACTGTGTCTTTTATTTTAAACTGAAGCTTCTGTAGTACATTTTCCTTTGTTTTTGCAGCATCGTTAATATTTTACTCGACAAATTCTATGACTACAATGATATTTTTTCGCATCGCTACAAAATGGCCGGCGCTCTGTCACTTGATTTCGAAAATCGAAGCATCCGATCCTTTGACTGACTACAAACTAATTCGGAGATGCAATCTGTCATGTCTTATTATACTGAGCTTAGCTTTAAGTAAGTTTTAACTTCGTCCTCATAATGACTATGATTCAGTTATTAATTTACAACAAAAAAGTGTACATTAGCATTGTGCATACAAGAAATCTCTTATAAAAATTGCCTTTATAAAACCCTTACTTTTAGTAGGACTTTTAAATATGAAAAATACTAAAAACAAAATATTATTATCATCGTTCGTTAATAAAGCAATTGTTATCGGAGAGTGATAACGGCTACTTGCATTCAGTCTAATTTTATTTTCATGGTAGTAAATTCGAGGGCCAAATTCTAGTATCAAATACTTGTATTAAACTTTTTTTAGAAATCTAAATATTTATAACTCTTAAAAATAATGTTACAGTGGAACACATACTATCTGATATTTCGGGTATTGCAATGGCTTTGGACTGTCATCCTAATGAAGATTTGTACGAAGCGTTTTTAGTTAAAAGCTTCCCTTGGATTTTTAATTTCATGCCTTACAATCCGTATATCGGTTGGATTTCTCAGGTATTTATGTTTTTAATACTTACTTTAAAGCCAAGTAGTTTTTATTCAATTTTCTTTTTTTTTTAGCTAATTAACGTACAATGTACTTTTAACTGGAATTTCGCTGATGTGTTCGTCATAATAATAAGTTTCTACCTCAAATCGAGGTTGGAACAAGTGAATGCAAGGATCGTGGCTAATAAAGGAAAGGTAACTTTTTCTTCTACTTTTTTTTTTCTGCAATGAAAGTCGATTTTACAGTTGCCTATTGATCGTATTAACCAAATATTGATCCTTGACGTATCGCAAACTATACCGGACTGTAAAGCGGATGTTTCCGGGTTCAATCCCCAGATCTGGCCAATATCGTAAAAATTATGTTCGACATTAGATTGTGTCTGGGTGAAACTAGGTTTACCCCTAGTCCATTGTGTGGTACCCTTAACACAAGAGCTAACTGCACTTACTTAAGGGCCACACAATGGGTGTGTTTAGTCTGGAGATTTATTATTATTATATTTATTAAATTATAATATAATTTGTCATATAAGTTATGATTTTCAACAGCCTATGCCTCCCTCATTCTGGCGCATCATGAGAGAAGACTACACGAAAGCCGCATATTTGGTGCGACAAGTCGACGGCGTCATCAGTAGTTTAGTTTTCATATCGTTTGCAAACAACCTGTATTTTATATGCTTGCAGTGGCTTCATATTCTGGAGTACGTATATTATTTCAAGTTGGTAGTGAACGTTTTATAGAATGTTTGTAAGAGGTTTTATAAATTCTATGTGATTTGCAGGGTAGGAGTAAGGTTTGCTCCATCATGCAACATCGGTAGCGAGGATCGAAGGTAAATAACAGTTAAGTTAGTATTTTTTACTAATACAACTAAACATTACATACGTTAAGCGAAATGCTTGAAGAACACAAAAAAAGAAAAGTTTAACGATTTTAACGAAATTACCAAAATTCAATACTTTTAATTTTTTTTTGATTGAACGAATTGAACGAATTAAAGGAATTGAACTAATTGAACGAATTGAATGAATTGAACGAGTTTGACGAGTTTGACGAAATAAACGAATTTAACGAGTTTGACGAGTTTGACGTGTTTGACGAGTTTGACGAGTTTGACAAGCTTGACGAGTTTGACGTGTTTGACGTGTTTGACGAGTTTGACGAGTTTGACAAGCTTGACGAGTTTGACGTGTTTGACGAGTTTGACGAGTTTGACAAGCTTGACGAGTTTGACGAGTTTGACGAGTTTGACGAGTTTGACGAGTTTAACGAATTGAATGAATTGGACGAATTGAATGAATTAGAGGAATTGGAGGAATTTGACGAGTTTGACGAATTTGACGAGTTTGACGAGTTTGACGAGTTAAATGAGTTTGACGAAATTGACGAGTTTGACGAGTTTAAGGAATTGAACGAATTTGACGAGTTTGACGAGATTGACGATTTTGACGAGATTGACGATTTTGACGAGTTTGACGCGTTTGACGAGTTTGACGAGTTTAATTAGTTTGACGAGTTTAACGAATTGAACGTTTTTGACGTTTTTGACGAGTTTGATGAGTTTGACGAGTTTGACGAGTTTACGAGTTTGACGAGTTTGACGAGTTTGACGAGTTTTATGAGTTTGACGAGTTTGACGAGTTTACGAGTTTGACGTGTTTGACGAGTTTGACGAGTTTGACGAGTTTAACTAGTTTGACGAGTTTGACGAGTTTAACTAGTTTGACGAGTTTAACGAATTGAACGAATTTGACGAGTTTGACGAGTTTGACGAGTTTGACGAGTTTGACGAGTTTACCCAGAGGGTTCCCCAGGGGTCGATAATGGGCCCATTTTTGTTTTTAATTTATAAAAACGATTTACCATACAATTTGGTAAAGAATAATCATGAGATAGTATTGTTTGCTGATGATACTTCGTTAGTATTTAAAATTAACAGACAGGAAACAAATTACAGGGTGGCGCAATAGAACGTGCATTTATTAAGTATAGGCTAAAAAAATAAATACAAAAGGTATAGTTGAAATAAAAGACAGGATGATTAGGTAATTAAATGTAGTTTATTTTTTAAAAATAACATCATCTAAATGACGGCCCTCTCGAAGACGGCACTCCTCTAAACGCGAACGCAGATTTGTGAAAACTTTTGTCAATAAAACTGGGGTGATTGCTGCCATTTCGCCACGGATATTTTCCTTTAGCTGACTGATGTTCCTCGGATTGTTCATGTAGACTTTATGTTTGAGATATCCCCATAAAAAAAAGTCTGGAGGCGTCAAGTCAGGGCTACGTGGGGGCCAAGGGATATCACCTCTTTTGGAAATTAGTCTTGCAGGGAACATCTGTCTCACAACCGCCATAGAGTCATTTGATGTGTGACAGGTCGCTCCGTCTTGTTGGAACCAAGGCCTCGTATTCGCTATTCTTGATCTCGCAAGTTCTGGAGTCAAATATCCCTCTAACATCGCAACATAGCGGTCGGTGTTAACGGTGATGTTTCGTCCTCGTGAATCTTCAAAGAAGAAAGGGCCAATAATTCCTTTGCTTGAGATTGCTGCCCATACCGTTACTTTCGGACTATGCAGTGGTTTTTGATGTTTCATTTTTGGATTCTCGTCCGTCCAATAACGACAATTTTGTCGGTTTACGAACCCATTTAAATGGAAATGAGCCTCGTCAGAAAAAAGGATGTTGTCAAAAGTGGAAAATCGACTAAGCATTTTTTCAGCAAATGCCAACCTTGCTCCGAAGTCGGAATCTTTTAATTCCTGTGTTAACTGGAGCTTATAAGGATGCAGTTTAAGATCCAACTTCAAAATTCGCTGTAAACTTCGTCGCGACAAGTTTAAAGCCGCAGATCGCTTCCGAGTAGACACTTGCGGATTTTTTCGTACTGACTCCTTCACCCTCTCAATATTGTCACTGGTCCTAGACGTTCTTGGACGACCCTTTGCTGGTGGTTTAAACGTGGAACCGGTCTCTTCAAAACGCTTTATCCATATTTTAATTAAATTTGCACTCGGAGCTTCATTAATGTGTGTTAATCCATATTCAGAACAATACAGTCGCCTTGTAGAGATGTATGAACGACCGTTCTCGTAAAACGTGCGAACACAAAAAGCGCGACGCTTCCCGTCGAAGTGACTCATGGCTACTAAAACTCCACGAGTGCCACTATCTAACCACGCTAGGCTCCCCCCGCCCGCGCACCGTTGACCCCGCGAAAAATGATGACGCAATATGCACGTTCTATTGCGCCACCCTTTACAACGACGTGAACAATGCACTCTCTAATGTTGTAAAATAAACGGTAACAAGTTAAACCTGGTAGACAATACCGTTTTTCTTGTCCTACGGAATCCTACTCTGGGGAAACGCTGCTGACATTAAAACGATCTTTGCGCTGCAAAAACGGGCCATTCGCGGAAGTTATAAACTTAGTAAAAGAGAATCTCTCAAGGATCTGTTTAAGGAGATTAGTATTTTGACCCTTGCTTCACAGTATATTTTTGAGAACATTATGTTTGTGCGTAAGAATATTGATAGGTTTGAAACTCTTAAGGATAGACGTTTGATAAATAATAATGAAGCAATGACTAAGAACGACCATAAATTAGTTTTTCCTAAATAGGTTGGCAAAAAGCACAAAGTCTTTTATAGGAATGTCAATAATTATATATAATTCAATCCCTAAGTCTCTACTATCCCTGCCTTTTAACGTTTTCAAAAAAAACTATTTAACTCAAACTGTGTAGTAAAAGCTATTATAGCACCCAAGACTTCTTAAATGATAAGAAAGCTTGGGATTAAAACTCTTGCAGGTTTCTTGTAGGTATTATGTATAAGACTATTTATACTTTATGATATTGGTTCACGTAATTGTACGTGCATCATAATAATTTACCTTATGTACCTTGACGATACTTAACTTTAAGTATGTACTTTTTTTTTTAAATGTTTTAAGCTATTGCATAGCTTTTATCTCAGGCTCTGAGCGCGGGGACCGAATGTAAAAATTCCGTAACGAAAAAACCTAACACGTCGTGTATCGTCGGTTCAGTTCGGCAGACTCCGGCACGGTGTTTGGGTGCGTAGCTCGCACGAATCGAGACGAGGTGCTCCGAAATTGGATGGACGAATATGTAAACAGCTGGCAACAATATTATCTTCTTATTTTTCATTTAACGGGCCCATCAAACTCAAAAACAATACAAGTGCGATTTTATCTACCAGTGGCGCCATCTATCGAACGTTAGTACAAACTTAGTATAGAACCGCTGTTATTAAAGCAAAACAATTATATTGACACCACTTTCTGATAGCTTACTTAAACACATACAACTAGACAGAATTAGCAACTTGGATTTATACTATACTAGCTGTGCCCATGACCTGATGAATTGAACGAATTTGACGAATTTGACGAGTTTGACGTGTTTGACGAGTTTGACGAGTTTGACGAGTTTGACGAGTTTGACAATTTTGACGAGTTTGACGAGTTTGACGAGTTTGACGAGTTTGACGAGTTTGACGAATTGGACGAATTTGACGAGTTTGACGAGTTTGACGAGTTTGACGAGTTAAACAAATTTAACGAATTGAATGAATTGGAGGAATTTGACGAGTTTGACGAATGGTACGAATTGAACGAATTTGACGAACTTGACGAGTTTGACGAGTAAAACGGGTTTGACGAGTTTGACGAGTTTGGCGAATTTTACGAATTGAACGAATTGAACAAATTGAATGAATTGAACGAGTTTGACAAGTTTGACGAGTTTAAAGAATTGAACGAATTTGACGAGTTTAACGAGTTTAAGGAATTGAATGAATATGACGAGTTTGACGAGATTTACTATTTTGACGAGTTTGACGAGATAAACGGGTTTGACGAGTTTGACGAGTTAAACGGGTTTGACGAGTTTGACGAGTTTGACGAGTTAGACGAGTTAGACGAGTTTAACGAGTTTGACGAGTTTGACGAGATTGACGAGTTTGGCGAGTTTGACGGGTTTGACGAGTTATATATTATACGTATATTGTACGTGCATCATAATAATTTACCTTATGTACCTTGACGATACTTAAATTTAAGTATGTACTTTTATTGTTTTTTTTTTAATGTTTTAAGCTATTGCATAGCTTTTATCTCAGGCTCTGAGCGCGGGGACCGAATGTAAAATTTCCGTAACGAAAAAACCTAACACGTCGTGTATCGTCGGTTCAGTTCGGCAGACTCCGGCACGGTGTTTTGGTGCGTAGCTCGCACGAATCGAGACGAGGTGCTCCGAAATTGGATGGACGAATATGTAAACAGCTGTCAACAATATTATCTTCTTATTTTTCATTTAAGGGGCCCATCAAACTCAAAAACAACACAAGTGCGATTTTATCTACCAGTGGCGCCATCTATCGAACGTTAGTACAAACTTAGTATAGAACCGCTGTTATTAAAGCAAAACAATTATATTGACACCACTTTCTGATAGCTTACTTAAACACATACAACCAGACAGAATTAGCAACTTGGATTTATACTACGAGTTTGACGAGTTTAACGAGTTTGACGAGATTGACGATTTTGACGAGTTTGACGAGTTTGACGAGTTTGACTAGTTTGACGAGTTTGACGAGATTGACGAGTTTGACGAGTTTGACGAGTTTAACGAAATTAACGAATTTAACGAACTTAACGAACTTAACGAACTTAACGAATTTAACGAATTTAAAGATTTTAACGAATTGAATGAATTGGACGAGTTTGACGAGTTTGACGAGTTTGACGAGTTTGACGAGTTTGACGAGTTTGACGAGTTTGACGAGTTAAACGAATTTAACGGTTTTTAACGAAATTACCAAAATTCGCTACTTTTAAAATTTTACTTGATTGAACGTATAACGTATATAATCTAAAAGTTAATTTCCTATTCACATAATATATTATTATCAGGCCTTTCCACGGCTACGAGCTGACGGCGTACTTCGTGTACTCGTTCGTGTTCCTGGTGGCGCGCTCGGTGGCGGTGTCGATGATCGCGGCGCAGGTGCACACGGCCAGCAAGCGGCCCGCGCAGGCGCTGTACGAGGTGCCGTCCGAGTCCTACTGCGTTGAGGTATGTAGGTTTATCATCATTATCATTATCATTATCATTACATAGTATAAATCCAAGTCGCTAATTGTGTCTGTTTGTATGTTTGGCTGCTAACTCCTCCTTAAGTTCGTAACTGATTTAATATGGTGTTCGCCATTACTTAGGTAGTTTTTTCATTTAAATTTGTAAATAAAAAACATTCTGAAAAAGTTTATTCAAGTTAGGAAAAATTCAATATTTCGTGAGCAGGTCGGCCAAAATTACACCATTGCGAAGCGAGGGCGGGTCGCTCGTAAAGTATAATTTAGCTTCTAGAGTGTAAAAGTTATACACGCAACGCAATGTAAAAGTAGACACGAGCCATTTAGATAACACATTTAGTTCATTTCGCCATCTACGAAACTACTGCGCTTCAAAGTCGCTACGAATACCGTATTCGTTAATTGTTCCGAGTTAACGTAAAATGTTAACTGAAAATTTCATCACTAGTTGGGTCAAAATCTGTAACTTGAAAATCTACTTAAAGTGTGTTTTTTTTTTTTAAAATTGATGCAGGTCCAAAGATTCCTCGACCAGATACACGGCAATACGGTAGCTCTCAGTGGTCTACAGTTTTTTAACGTTAAACGCGGTCTGGTTTTGACGGTAAGAAACTCTTATGAAATTGCTTTAAAAGCTAGAAATTGAACACGGATTTTGAAAGCAAATTTTGCAATTATTTTCTTATAAAGAGCCATATTGCTTAGCAGTGCTATAAAGCAAATAAAATAACAAAAAATATTATTATCTTAAAACTTTTTATATTCATATTTTAGTAATGCTCAGCTGTTCCAAAACATAACCTAATAACCTCGTTTGTTTTAGATCGCAGGAACAATAGTAACCTACGAATTAGTCCTGATGCAGTTTACAGGAGTTACTCCAACTTCTTCTCCACCACCATCTTAAAACTATAAACATTAATTTTGCATAAAAAAACCTTAAATTTTTAGGTATCCCTCTAAACGCCTGAAGGAAAGCTCTAAGTAACCAAAACTGATGCCCTTCTAACGCTAAACTTTGTAACATTCCCTCCAAAGACGATTGAAAAATTATTCTCTCTCGCATAAAACTAATTACCCATTAGCATAAATTCAACCGGCGAATTTGAAATCAGATTCCTAAGAAATCCTGAAATTGTATTAAAAATCAGCAGCATGAACATTTTGAGTTGTGACAGCCTTCACTGGGAATTCTATAATAAAGATAATTTATTCGAATGAGAGTTTCATAAAATATTGGAGTTTGCGATCGTAACACTATGCAAATTTATGAAACATACAGTGGGATACTGTTACTACTTATAAGGTACCTGAGTAGAGATTTATGTATTTGTGTAGATTTTTAAGAAAATATAACAGTGTTTAAAGATATTTGTTTGAATTACCAACACTTTGCTTTCAATTTGAAAATGTGAATTTTTTTTTTTAGGTTTTTCCCCATAATACAATCATAAACGTTAAAATAACTCAGGCACAATCAGAATATTTTATTTTTATAATCATTTATAATAGAAATAAAAAGGGAAAAGAGTTCGTATGTTTCCACAGAGCATTGAGACAGTATCCTTTATAATATTTTCTGATTCACAGTTTCTTAGGTAAAGAGATTTAAATGTTAACTCTTGGAATTGAATATTACACAGCCACGGGTGAGACTTTAATTACAAAAGACATTAGTATTAATATTGATTAAAAAAATCCTTTACGTACAAATATCTAATTTAAAGTTAATAATCCGGTCAAATTAGACCAAATTATAAGAAAAGCAAAACAAATAGTCCCAACAAGCTGAAAATCTGTGAAGTTGTTCAAAATACAATTATAAATAAAATTTAGAAGTTACCAATCATTGCATTGCATGGTTTTTTTTTATTCAAGGTCAAAGGTAAAAAAAATGAGTTTTTCGCGATTTTTTGCGAAACGGTAAGTTTTATCATAGACATCACTCGACATTCTTGTCTTGTAGATCGTAAAATAATCTACTAAAATGTATCAATACTTTTTTCCAACGAGCCACCGTTTTTGAGATATCACTATTTAAAAAGTTGTTCAAGTTGCTATCGTCATAATATGCACACGTTTCCACGCCACCTATGAGGTAGTGTACTTAGCTAGTTACTAGTAGTAGTTTTTTTTAACGTTGTTTCCCTAGTATATTCCACGAGCAAATTATGATCCTTTTTAATTTGTAAATACTGAAAAATAACTGTACTTAACAAAAATTGAAAGAAATGAAAGCGTTGTCAATGAAATAAAAGTAATGAAGCTTATGAATCTGATTCGAAATCTTCTTGTTCTCCTGGTTCTCCTTCTGGTTCTTCTTCTTCTTCTCCTTCTTCTTGTTCTTCTTTTTCCTCTTCATCACCTTCATTTTGAGAACAAGTAAATTGCGTTAAAAGCGACATATCGCATGTCATCTCGTCGGAATCGAACGAGTCGTCCACTGTTCATGATTCAGCATTAGAACACGACCGGCCTTGACAATTTGTACATGCCAGAGAGCAACTTTTTGAATAGTTATATCTCAAAAATGGTGGCTCGTAGGAAAAAAGTATTGATGCATTTTTGTAGATTATTTTATGATCTACAATTCTCGTCGAGTTAAGTTTATGATAAAACTTACCGTTTCGCAGAAAATCGCTAAATACTCAGTGTTTTGACCTTTGACCTTGAATGAAAAAATTTCCATACAGGGGAAAGATGGGGAACTTTCAAATTTTATTTTTTATCATATTTTTAACAATCTTACCGATTTTCAGCTTGTTGGGAATTTATGTATCTTCGAATGTTTAAATTGATCGGACTATAAGCTCATGTGCTATAAGTGTCATTTGAAAAACAAAGGTTCTCATATTTTGACATATTATTGTATTAGAATCTTTATCATTTAATTTGATTTTCGTTTTATATTCCGCTTTAACAAAATACAAAAGGTTATGAGTTACCTACTTTAGTTTAAACAGTTTTTAATAGATCAATATCACCTACTTTACATTACATTTAAGATCCATTTTATTATTCAGTGAAACATCGAATACTGTTATCTGCACGTGTTCAGTCTCGGGAAATGTTTGTGCTCGAACAAGGGGGAAATAAATGCATTTATCAAAAGGATGTGTAAAGTGAATCTACAGTGTTAAGACACATTCACACTGGTGTAGATTTAGTTTTTACCCCTTTGATTTTCCTGTATATTATTTACATGAATCCGTTTTTTAACACTTATTAAAACTTGAATACACCTAGCTGCGCAAAAGCACGCTAAATTTGATAGTATTCCTGATGAAGACCCAATCGAATCATTAGTAGACTTTATTCATATTTCTTAAACTTTAGCTCTTCAAACACTTAGAAATTAAAAGTTATATAGTAAAAAAAACAACTGCATACCACAATTTAATGTAAATAAAAACCTTCCAACAAGTGTAGCGTCTTCTTAAATAGAAAAATTCTTCAGAAGATTGCTTGAGACGACTGAGTGAGCAATTTATCTCCCTGAGTAAAGAATTTAAAATTATAACACGACTATCTTTAAAACGCAATCCAAAGATACTTCGCTCGGAAAAAAATAGACTATTGTTTTATCATTTTAAGTATCTTAATTTTTTTTAAACTATTTAATGAATTATTTTAGCCCATAAAGAGCACTTATGATACCGCTTAGAATCCTTTAATTGAGCCAAGTGGTAGATTACGGCCCCTCTCGCTAGTCGGGTAGTAGGTTTGTGCCTTACTAGTGGAACGTAGGAATTCTTACAGGAGGCTCATTATATGGTAACATCGGAAATTATTAGAAAATATAATTAAATTCTCTCTTCTCCTGGGCTAACCGAATCAAGCAGAGCTAAGCAAAAAGGTAAATCAAAGTTGTTGTTAAAATAATAATTGAAAAAATTGGCGTTAGAAGACGAGTAGTAAAAATATGTGTAGGTTTTATTCAAGTACTTACTTCATTTCCTATCTTTTAACAACAGACTGTGGAAGAGCAACTAGATCCGAGGAGACCATACCCCAAAGTTTATCTTATTTTTTGCAATTGGTATTACCTTATCTAATCCAAGCCATCCATTTATATAGACATTTGTCAGTACATTGTTTATATGCATATAAACATATCGAACTAAATATAACCATGTACTAAAAACACGAGTACTTTCCCGCAAAAAAACGAAACAATTTAAAACCCGTTAGCTTTTGACTCGTATGCGCTATTTTCCACACATTAATCAGGGGTCGGAAGCCCTTTGCGTGGGAATAAAATGGCTTCTCTCATCCGCATTTACATTGGAGGCATTTCCGAAGATTGCTCAGAATTGGGGTAACATTTAGCAAATTGCTACATCTTACGTTGGCTTAAACATCTCGTTACGTACACACCTGGGGTTAGAGATATAAGGAATACTTGCATGTAGGCATTGGGAGTGCTGATGTTAAGATCTTTTTGGGGTTTCGGTCGTTTTTGGTTTGATTATTTATAAGGTATTGCAAAGGAACACGTACAAAAATAAGGAAGTTGTCTGGTTTTTAAAACAGTCATTGAAATGACATATTACTCTCTAGATAAAAGATGTTTGGCAATCGGCTTGTTAACCTATAAATTATTAATTTAAATACTTACTTGACAATAATCTTCAAATTGACAGGTGACAAAAATTGATTTATATATTTACAATAGTAGGTAAGTACGTGTCAGCTTCTGACAAAAAGAAAAACGATTTATTTAACCTTTCCAAAGAACTGAATGTGATCGAGCTGTCTGAAAATCATAACGCTCTTGAAGCAAAAGAAATATTGACCGTCGCTTGTTATTTCAGCATGGTCGTAGGAAGCACAATATTTACCCTATGCCTTCGCTTACCTAAGCAAAAACGTTGAAGCTTTTTTAACACGACACTAAATATTCAAATCTGGAACTGAAGGCAAAAACAACAGGATTGTGCTGCCGTGTGGTAAAGGGTTAGAATATGATTAACCTGTTGAAAATGTTTGGGGTAAAGCGTCGATATTCTGTGGGGTATTTAGACAAAAGCCTGCATATTGGGAACGTTGACCGTAGTGGGCTACATTCGTGCATAAGAAAGACGCTATTGTGTAGCAGGGTAATGGGTTTGCTGCCGTTAAGTGGATTGCGAAGTAGATGCAGTGGTAATTTAAGGTAAGTAAGGTTATTGTTAGAAATTTTGTTTTTTATCAACTCAAATCAAATATTTATTTATTATTAAAAAGCCTCACATACTACCTATCTACTTACATTTATAAATTTAGGTAAGCTTGGAGTTATCACCTGCCGTACAATTATAAGAGTTACTTACATGTTTTGTTATTTTTGGCGTCATTCCCAAGTTTCATCACAACAAAATAGGTACATTACTTAAATTATAAATCTTTTCTTGTATTACATATTTTTTAATTCTGTTTATATTTGTTTTGGACTATTACTGGGAGAACATATTGCAACTAGAGGTAGCGTGATTGTTAAAAGAAAATATCTAAGTAAAGATTCTTTTTCCTTTGTTTTTTTAGATTTAATTTAAAATCACCATACAGCCTCGTCTACTTGATCAGTTTGATCGGCCAAGCATTGATGTTTGTCCTGAGCACGTGTCGAATGATTATCAATGGTATTTCATTTACCGATGTCAGTAAGTAAACTTTTATAATTAACTTGTATTTATAAAACACTAGTGGCCGCCCGCGACTCCGTTCGCGTAGTAGTCGGTTTCCTGTGGGAATGAGAAGTTTTCCCGCGGTGAAAAGTACCTTATGTCCTTTCCCAAGTTCAGTTCTCTCTTCATACCAAATTTCATCAAAATCGGTTCAGTGGTTTAGGCATCCGCTAATGATTTTGATCAATTCTACCCCCAAGGGGTTAAAATAGGAAATGAAAGTTTGTATGAAACTAAAATTAGCTGTGGTTGAAACCGCAGGGTGGAAAGCTAGTATTACTTAAAAATTTTCGAAACCGTTAAATTGCTTTTAGCCTCGATGGTCTCAATTCGAAGCAACGAATAGGCACGCCAAGCTGAATTGGACTTAAACGCTAATGTGTTTATAAGTACGTTTGTGATGACTCTCGTAGCGGTATTTTTACAGGACTCATAAGCAGATGGTCCTGGGTTTAATTACTGAATATTGTATACATTTGGTCTCAGTGCAAGGTTTTTTTCAGCCAACACACTTTTCTACTCATCGGCGCTAGTGTCTTCGTGTATTTTGTTCAAAATCGCAAGAACGTGGCCTGAACTTGTAAGAAAAGTGGAATCAATTGAAATGGAGCTCCCGCCTTTTAGACGAAATATTACCAAATACTGTAACATGATTACTACTTTCATCTTAGCCACCGCTGTAGGTAGGTGTCATATTAAAAATTTGTTTTTATTATTGTAATTGTCTAGTCTTATAAAAAAAAATTATGATATAAAAATTTGAAGAGATTTGATTAATGATAAATATAAGGATGGAGTAAAATGTTATGAACTATAAAAGTGATACAACATAGAAAGTATTAGCAATTTGATTTATGCTTGTTATGAAAACCTTTTTTGAGCTGCGAAAAAGAGATGTTGACTGTTTAACTAAGGATTCTGTTAGATATGAGACTAGGGACACGTCAATTAAACACGACGGCTAACGTCACACTGCTCTATTCGGCGCAAACGCAATAACTTCTAACTAAACTATTAGATATATAACAGATTCTTATTAATAAAATAAACATCGATTTGTCTTACGTTTCGAACTGATAATTAGAACATGAACTGTAATATAGATCAAGGATTTCCAACGATCTTTATCTAATCCGAGATTTTCATTAACCAATTAAATTAAAAGCACCAGAGATCAAACTTTCCACTAAATTGAACTTCCAAGTTAAAATTAAACTCTTTTAAGAATAAAAATTAGTTTTTGAGTATAATCTCGATTTGGTTTCAAGTTAACTAATGACTAAAGTCCCCTATTCTGGCTGTAATGCCATCTAACCCTTATCACAGGGACAGGGCACTTTGTCCCTTTTTTTATTCAAATCCGTTTGTAAAAAAAGCCCTCTAGAAAACATTTAAATGTTAGGAATACTGTAAAGTTTTATAAATAATGAAAAAGATAATCATAGCCTACTAATTAGTAAATAATTTAGAAAGAAGTCAATTTCTTTCAATTCAATTCAACCTATTATAAATCTTTTGTTCCTCTTCTTAAATAGTAACCCGCCCACGCTTCGAAATTATTTAATTTGTGTATAATATTTTTTATTCAAAAAATAGAAATCCTAAAAAGGACTTCAAATCCGTTAAGTAGTTTAGAAGGATAGTGGACAAACATACTATGTATAAAAAAAATGATTGCGACGATCATGATAATTATAATAATGAAAATGATGTTTGCATTGCTCAGATCCAAATAACAATTCATATTTCATTCTTCTCTCATCTCCAGTAGAGCACACCTTCTCCCTATTCTTTGGCTTCACGTTGGCTCAAATCTGCCACCCGCGCAACATCGCCAATTCAATATTTTACTACTACATGCCGTGGATCTTTGACTACACTAATTATCAGCTGTGGAAGGGGTTACTTGGAGAGGTAAGTGGTTTTTATATGCCAGCGACCCGCCCACGCTTCACAATGGTGTAATTTTGACCGACTTGTTCCCGAAACATTTTTTTTAACTAACTTAAAACAACTTTATCTAAATGATCTTTATTTACAAAATTATATGAAAAAATATCCTAAAAGATGGCTAAAAACATGAAAATGATGATGATATAATAATTAAAAATTGAATTCTTGGAAATTTTGTCATAGAATATTTCTTTTTTACTACTTAATGTATTTATAAACGCAGTGTTTTTTTTAAATGGTATACATTTTTGTTTGAAGTTTAAAGTATTTTTAATTGGTTTTGGATTTAATAAGAAAAATTTTTTTTTGGTTACAAATTTAACATTTATTTTATGTGCTGCCTTCCAGTCGGACAGCACTCGTATACATGTTGTTCTGAAGCACAATTTCAAATTTAAAAGGGGAAACTGAATAGATTTTTGCAGTCTTCTATCCTACTAATATGCATTCAAATCCGTCAAAAACGTGAAAGTTTGTGAGGATGTATGGATGTTTGTTACTCTTTCACGTAAAAACTAATGGACGGATTTGAATGAAACTTTACAGTACTATAGGTTATACATCAGAATAACACATAGGGTACTTTTTACCACGGGAAAACTTCTCATTCCCACGGGAAACCGACTTCCGCGCGAACGGAGTCGCGGGCGGCCACTAGTTACTCATAAAACCTATATTTTATACATATTTTAGGGCTCGGTCACCTGGTTCTTAAATTAAAACTTTAATTTTCATTTTTCAACAGACGTTTAATATACAATCAACGTTCATGTGGAGCTACAACGACCTGCTGCTCATGGTCATCAGTATTTATATCACCGAACACTTCACGTACCACACACAACTACTGAAAAATGCCATAATGCATGTAAGCTATTTTCATTTCATTTTTATAAAAGTTGTTTATTTTGTAATTTTTGATGCGGTGAATAGATTTTTTGAAAAGTTTGCGTGATTTCTGTTGACTACAAAATATTCAAAAGTAATTTAACGAAAATGCTATGTTGTTTGTACTAGTCGGACTTTTACTATACAAATTCATGTTTTATATTTATGTCATAAAATAAAAAAAGAACTTCAATACTTAAAAAAACTATGTTTGTTTTGTTTGTTTCAGGATCAATTTTCATGCGTTGTGTTTCGGTTGCAATATTTAAAAATTGTTCATATTTTAAAACTGTTAAACGAAAAGTTCGGAATCTACATTCTCACATCTTTTGGAACTAACCTCTTCTGGATTTGTATGCAACTGTTTTACACATTAAAGTAAGTATTGTATTTCTACATAGTATAAAACTAAGTCGCTTTCCTGTATCCGGTGCCTAATTTTCTCAAAAGCTCAGCAGCACACCCCCAACACCCACAGTGTTGCGGGTAGTCATGGGCGGCGGTGATCACTTACCATCAGGTGACCCACATGCTTGTTTGCTTTACTATATTACATAAAAAAAACTTGAAAATTACGTAACAGACTTAGATTGAGTTTTTAATAGAAAAAGTGATTCTAGAGGAAGGTTTATTGTATAATAACATCCATTAAATAGTGGAGAAATACCTACTGTTTTTTTCCGCTTACATTGTAAACGCAGGCTGAACCCTACGAAATTTATGAAATTTCAAAAATAGCAGGAAAACTTCACGGTATAGGGAAATGGGTTTTACTCCAAATTTAACGCTTGCGAAGCCGCGGGCAATAGATAGTTATTTTAAAAATCCTAATCCTTCTATTCCTACTAACTACTAATATTATTAAAGTCAAATATTCTTTGGTTAGGTGTTAAGAAATTTGTTCAAAACACAAAAACGGCTTTAATTTTAAATAAATAGCAATCAATTTTGTATTCGAAATATAATGCACCTCGTGTATTTGTCAAGCTAGGCGAAGTTGCAAGTGAAAATCTAATTACATATTATATAGTCTTGAATCATACAATCCCTAGGTACTTTTTACCGCGAAGAATAAAAACATCCACAATTAACAGCGAGTGAAACCTCAGAGTATAAAGCTAGACGGACGTTTGGAAACAAATCTTATTTTTCAGCAAAAACCAGCCTGGACATTATATCGCATGTCCTCAATTATTGATTCAGTATAAAAACAAAGGGTAAGTTTGTTAATAATTAACATCCAGTCTTATTTGAATTAAAAATATCCTATGTTTTTCACAGTAGACATAAAATAACCTGATCGAATTCTTGCAAAATCATTGTAAAACGGGAATGAACCTGCTTGAAATCAGACGCATTTGGAAACTAAATGCGTCTGATTTCTAAAACTCGTTTCTAATAAAATATACTTAAAGCAAAAAAACAAAGTTTATAGGTACTCATAATTTGCTTTGAAAGTTAATGCTTTATTCAAAACAAAGTGTTTCCAAAGGGTCGACGACAATACGGACAAAAAAAACTCGGACACCTTGGCCAATGTATGGATTTTCAATTTTAATTTTATTTTTATCAAGGTGTCCGAGTTTTTTGTGTCCGAAATGTCGTCGACCCTTTCCAAAATGTGCTAAGTTCTGTCACAGTCAGCACAAGAACCACGAGCACTCCCTCTACTTCTCGTTCTCGTTAACATTCGTGGTCGTGCGCACGCTGCTCGTGCTGCTGCTGGCGGCGCGCGTGCACTCGGCGGCGCGGGCGCCACTGGCGGCGCTGTACGAGATACCCTCCACGGGGTATAACACTGAGGTACTTTATAATTTTAATTTACTTTCGTTAGTAAGATAAACACGTTTTGCACGTAGAGTTTACTATTTCTAAGACTTTTCTGTTTTATAAAACCTAAGTCATTATTTAGTGCGTTACCAAATGCTGCCTGACTACGCTCGCTGCGCTCGCTCGGTTCGCGCATTTAGTGACAAAGTCAACCGCGTCTGAGCTTATGGCTGTAGCGTGTACTCCATACTGACCTTTATAAATTCAATTTCCACACATTTTCAATTTATGCAAAATGATAAAATCTTATGGTCATCCTACAATGATAGCAAAAGTCGAACTATTGACATTGAGTAACTGTCTATCAATTTTTTTTGTAATATAAAATTGTTTTACATAAAACTTGGATTTTATTTTAATGTAGATATTTTTTGTAGTTTTTTATATTATATGTAAATGTGGCCAATATTCTAAAGGAATATTAAATTCAAAATGGCCGCCTCGATATTGTTTGCTAGTCGATCGCACACCGTGCGCGGGCAGCTGCGGACGACAACTGCACAGAGCTCTGCTGTCAACTTGACATTGATAGATGTTCTGTTTCTGCTGCTCTGATTGCAATGAGAACTTGGTAGGCGTGTTGACATATTTTTCATATAATTTTCTTTCTTTTTATTAATTTTTTTGACTTTGTGTGCCAATGGGTTCCCTTTGTCTCTTGTTTTTAAACAATGGCTTAAAAAATAAGATTGCTAGGGTAGGTACATCTTTGCCAAAGCAGGGAACCAAAATTTATTGTCAGAGACATAATACTTATAACTGTAAAATAAAATACTAAATATTTTTATAAACAAAATGTTTTTAGTACTTAAAAGTTTTTTATGATGATTTTTCTAGTGTTCGCCCAACAATTCACACTCGGTCTTCATCGTGCACGTATCGTATGAGCTTTAATGCGTTTTTTCGGAAAATAACAAACTTCAAACGCTACCTCCTCTTTGTGTAAAGGAAGGATGAAATTGAGAAACGGTAGGATGTGTAACAAAGAACAAAACAGAATGTTTCCGGCTCATTCAAGTTACGAGGGAAAATTGAAACAAGAATTCGTTGCTTGAAATTTAAAAAATGAAAGTTTTAGAATATACAACCTCAAAGACATTTCAAAAGGTCAAATACTACCAAGGTTATTTTTTTTTCATAGACTAGAAGCAGGAAAACCAGTAAATAAAAACATTATGGTTACTTGTAAACTAACTCTATTTATTTTCAGGTTAAGAGATACATTGATCAGATAAACAATATGCAGGTTGCATTGACTGGAATGGACTTCTTCTATGTCACTAAAACAATGATTTTGACAGTAAGAATTACCATTATACTATTTAGCTTGCATCTACATTGTCGCTGTATATATATTTTAAGTTTTCATAATTAACCTATATATTTTATAGTTTTGTTTTATTGTTAGTCTTGCTTAAATTCGATAACTACCTGACCGAGATAAATAGTTCTATTTCTGTTTGATTTGGGTCTTTAAAGTAATGTTGTAAAATTAAATAATGATATCGTGTTATTTAAATTATTTGTTTTTATGTTACAGCTCGTTGGAACCATCGTGACCTACGAATTAGTTTTGCTACAATTCAACAAATCAAGTAATTAAAAACAATTATTCAAAAATAATAATAAAAAAATACAATATAAGCAAGAGTTCAATGTAAATTTATTATCCGAGAACAAATTTTTTTAAATACAGTCTTGTTTTACCATAAATGAATTCTATTTTCTATATAATTTACAATAAAACTTACACATTTGAACAAGTTTTTTTTTCCCATACCGTAATTTTATTCTCTTATTATTCAATACTACCTATAGTGTAAGGAAATTTCTTATTAATTAATATAGGTACCTAATTATTCTATCCTTCTCCTTAATATAGAGAAAACGTAAGTACGCAGATAAAAATACCAAGTCACGTATCCCAGTGATGGTTCATAAGGACGGAAGTTACCACAACAAACCATTTCCGGTGACACATAAATTACTACCCTGTTTCTTAGAACAATGGGTAAAGCTTAGAAAATATGTTTAATGAACAACATTATTACAAGTATTGAGATTCGCTTATTGTTATTGTATATGGCTTTGAATAGTCAAATCTTGTATACCTAAATTATGTCTCCAGAAATACGTAGCCAAGTAAGATACTATGGGCAAGAGTGGCAAAACAAATCTTGCAAATTTAAACGTGCAATTTGAAACCATTTCCAAAAACAATTTCAAACTAACAGGAACGCATTCGGATTCAATTATGTCCTTTATTACACTTCCTTTCGTAAGAAAGCTGTCATGCAGATTGACAGAGAAAAAATAGGTTTGGCTATTTATGAAGAGGATTTTAACCAAGAAATTAGAACATTTTACAAGCATTTTCACCAGTTTTGAAAGCACGTTCTTCTCATCAAAGTCAATGACCTATTAAGCAGCTCAAAATCCTGACATCTGGGAGGCCCCTTCCTGGAACCATGTCAGTGGTTGTAAACATTGGCTCCAATAACTTAATAACTAGATGGATATCTGCCGAAAAGCCTTAAGCGTATATTTTGTGTTATACAATCAGAAACGGCACCAGTGCAGTTTTCTTTACAAAAAAAATCTCTTTGAGTTCATATATAACCTTCCCTCTTTGTAATATTTAAGTGTTCTAAGCCTTCTTGGTATGCTGTCGGATGTCCCATCAACTTTGATAGTAATACTACAATTTGGTTTGGCGAAGGCCTGCTGAGAATTAAGTTACACTTTGTAAGTCACGGGACAAAATATTCCTTGATTGTGAAATGTGATGGTTTGAGGTTTGTACACAATGTTGGCATTGTAAGTTTAAATATAATAACTAAAAAAAAATATTTAATGTTAAGGGTGGAAATTATAAATAAAATACTTGCTTATATTGTGACGTTTGTTTGAGAAAATCTTCATTAATGTCTGTGACTAAAACCATTGACACATTTCTCTAAATAGCCGTATTCATGACCCTATCACTAATAGGGAAAATGACAGTCACTTATATTTTCAAATTATTTATTTCATTCAATGTAATTCAGATAATTGAAGTATGACTAACTCGTAGGCAAGTACTGATGCAAAAATCTGTAATAAAAGAAATGTAGTAAAAACTTATGTGTCGTAATGCGTATTAGAGATAAAAAAACATTTTATAATAAGACTTACAGACAAAATAGCTTTATTTGTAACGTAGAAAAACTGATAGCTGTGCAGCGATGGAGACAAAGCTCGAATTTGTTCCACGAAAGTTTTAGCCTGAAAATAAAAAAATATACATAAATACGAACGCGATTTTTTTATAAATAGAAATATTTTTTTTTTCTTTAGACTTCCTTTCGACTTAGATTACGTTTTTGACTTAAGAAGCTTAAGGTTTAAGGCCTCAGTACAAGTAATTGTAGGTTAAACCTAAGTTTACCCTTCCCTTTAATTTTTCCAAGTACAGCGATGAAATGGTTACCTATCTTAATCCCTGATTTTAATATTCCAAATTTCATAATCCAGAAAACGTTTGGACATTTTTTCATAATCCCGTTTTTTAGAATTTCGAAGTTTTGTTTGCCATATAATCGCAACTCCGAATTTCATTTGCCAATTTATTCATTACGTTTTAAAATCCAGACGAATGAGTTTGAAATCTAGATGACAGATATCCATATGCACAAAAGCCTGATTTTTAAAACACAAATTTTTGAAATACAGTTAATTAATTTCCAGAAAAACAATATCTAGATTTTTAAAATCAAGATTTTTTAAATCCAATATCTAGAACAACGAAATCCTTGTAATTTAGAAAAGAACTTCGGTTTTGGCGCTTCGCCGACCGCTGCCGCGGTACGCTCGCTTCGGTCGCTCGGCTTGCGCACTGTATGGTCACCATTCAACCTCACACTCCTCGCTTCGCTCGTCGTCGTACCTATTATTTGATATATGAACAAACAGCGCATAACCAAAATTGTAAAAATTATAATTTTAATAATTTGGTCGACCTAAAATATGCCAAATAAAATTAGGTTTTTCCTATAGTTATGACAAACCAAATCAAGATAAAGCATTTTAGGACTGATGAGGAGGATGTTATGCCAATTGAAATTAGGGATTTTATACTTTATGCTTAAGAATAATATGCCTCTAGACTGTTTTGCCGTTTAAAAGTTATGCAAAGGATAAATTTATGCGACATGAGTGTTATGCTTTTTGATGATTGTGACAATTTATGTATGACGAACGATTTTAGGACAATCGACGTTATGCGAAAGGAGCGGCTCCCATTGCAAAAGTTAAGCTGAAACACGTTTGTATGAGAACCAAATAAAAAGATTATGAAAATCTGGCAATAGTTTATCAGGAATATGATTGTGTGGGAACTAAATATAAATATTATTAAAATTTGGTATTAGTTTATTTGGAAAATGGTACGAAGGGAAACAAAAAAAAGTATTCTGAGAATCTGGTATAATTATATCTGGATTATGAGAATATGGGAAACAAAAAAATATTTTTTGAAAATTTGGTTTTAATTTATCTGGAAATAGATTCATCTGGGAAATAAAAAAAGGAATTTAAAAAAAAAATATTCTCTAAATCTGTCTTTTAAAAGTTCTACCAAGCGTTTTCGGGGTTTCAAGATTCGGGTAACAGAAATTCGAGTTTTTAACAGGTTACCCGATGAAATCAATGACGTAGCTTCCGTATAAGAAATAAGTAAATACTGTTATTATTGAGAGGTAAGTAAAACACTATTATTATAAAGACTATTATTTAAACGATCGTCTGTCATATTGACAAACAATTACTTAAATATTGTACTTACATTTTCATCATACAATTGAGATGGCAAACTAAATATAATCTCGAGAGGTTTCCTAGCTACGGACTGTATTTTGCCGGCGATCGATCCAACAGCCAGGATGCGCAGTGTCAGGAAAATTGTTGTAAAAGCTACGTGCACAACCAGCACCACACTGTTTGATACTCTAGAAAAATGGGAACAAAATAGGTTAAAATCACAGTTTTAGGTTTAATAAGATTTTGTACTGGTTATAATCTTGTTTGATGTGATGAATATTTCTTCAGAGTTCATTTGATATAATAAAAAATACTGTCGAAATCCTGACGAAGTTATTGTAAGCAGTTACTGAACTTACGGAACTGTATGTAATATAAACTAAGTTTTTCTTTTTAAACCGGTTAATTCTATTCTTCAGCATCAGCACATGTTAATTAAACATATATTTTTTGGAACCTGTGACCTAAGTGAAAGCACTATACCCATATCCTTTATATATCAAAAGTACCTAATGGATAGAAACCGACAAAGTTAAATTAAAGTGACTTGTTCCTGAACCACTCATATTATGTTTAAAAAAAAAACAATACACTGTCATAATTTTTTTAAAAAAGCACGATGATATCTATGAGTAAGCAAGCAGCCAATCACTACCCACTCATACCTCTGTGATAGATCTCCGCCCGGGGAAATTCACTGAGAGGATATTTTGCCGACAGAATTGAAGGGTTTCATCGAGTATTTTCTCTATATTTAGGTTTAGTATGCTGGTTTTTATTACTTTGAATAACGACTTATTCCAAGTTATTTAAAAAGGAACTTAGAGAGTTGTATAATAAAGTGTTTTATTAATTAAATAAATGCTTACCGAGTAGCATCTTCATCTGTGCAGCTATGGAAGTCGTATGCGATGTCTTTTCTATAAAACAAATGTCGTGTTATTAATGTAAATTATGGTAGACTAGTCCAAAAAGTGGGATATGCCTTCGCGGACTGTGGAAGATTCAGAAACTGTCATGTTTTTGGGAGCATGCTAAATTTAGCGAAACACTTTTACTGATTGTACTGAATTAGTACCACTTTTCTGCACTAAGCCAGCCTAGCAACTATTCATATTTTTTTGTTTGCAAAGTAAATAAAAGCGCATGTACCTTATCATTTTGAAGATATCAGCACACACAAGTATTAAATTACTGCCAAAAGACAACAGAACGAAGCAACCAATCGCGTTGTTCAGTATTTGAAGTAAATGACATATCTTTAAGTGTTGTTTCCTATGATTGTTCCAGTTAGGTTGTGTCTGTAATAAAAATACTTTTAAGTGGTTAGTGAAGCAAATATGATCTTAGCAGTGGGCGGCATCGTTTTTTAGGGTTCCGTACTCAAAGGGTAAAACGGGACCCTATTACTATGCCTTCGCTGTCTGTCTATCTGTTCACGCTGTATCTCATAAACCGTGATAGCTAGAAAGCTGAAATTGTCACAAATGATGTATTTCCGTTGCCGCTATAACAAAAAAAAAATATATATATTAAGAGGGGTCCCCATACAGTCAACGTGTTTTTTTCATATTTTTTTGCTCAATATTAAAAACGGTAACAAGTAGACGCTTCAGATTTTCACAGAATATTTGACAGGTAGAAAATGATAGAAAGGAACCCTTCGTGCGCGAATCCAACTCGTACTTGGCCGGGTTTTTTTATATTTAAAGTAGAAAAAAATATCTATTTTTAAATGATTAAATATTATTTATCTTATAATTTCTAAAAAATATAGCTGGTAGTTAAAAATATTTACCAAATATTTAGACTTTACCAAGCTATAAGCCAATTAAAATCACGGTGTGTAACTATTTGTCATACTCATGTCATAAGTAAGTAAACTTGCAAAAGGGGTAAACTTGGTCTTGTATGTTAAAATACTCACCCTGTGTTTAACTGCATCAAGATATTTGTTAAATTCTTCAAAACTCGATACTATGTACAGACATATTATTATAATAAACAAATCTATAAAACCAACGATGATTTTGACTTGTATACGAAAAACCTAAAAAAATACATTTAAGTAAGTATTATATTATTCCACACAAAGTTCTGGGGTTGATAAGAGAATTCAAGAAATTTAAGTATCTCATATTGATTTATTAAAAAATCTTGCGACTATCTCTAGACCTAAATGAATAGGTACTCGATTTTCACTTATTTGCTTTAAACTTGCATTACCTCTTTAAACTGTTTAACTGTCATTTTAGTTAATTAATCATCAATTTCCGTAAAAATATAATTAACCTAACACGTTTATAACAGTTATATAGCATTACGATGGTTAGTATGATAATTATATAAATACCTCAAATATCCACACAATATTTGGATTGGAAGTGTAATATTTTGTTATCCAAGGTAGTATAAAGTAAAAATATGTTTCGCGTATCGGTTTTTCCTTGAAGCATATTTTACACACTTGTATGTAGAATAAAGTTTCAAAAACATAATCCACTGAAATCAAAAGAAATATATTTTTTTATTATTACCTACTATTAGTATTTATGTATGTCTCGTCCTACTAGTTGGACAAACCAAATCTTTCATTGCCTTCATGACCAGATTCTCGGTTGTACCAGTAGTCATGCATGTATAAGCATATTCCTTAACTCTATATTAGGTAGTCCAGTTTTTATTTATTTATTATTATTTATTTCCCTAGACTTGCACACCATCTGTGTGGTCCTAAACTAACCACACAATGGACTAGGGGAGAACCTAGTTATACCCATACACGAGCAACTATAGAAAAGTATTTTTTAACTAAATTGGTCCGACCCGGGTATCGAACCCGGTTAATTGAACCCATCTGTCATTAATATTATTGGATTGGAAATAGCTTTTTTTAATTTATTGTGGTTTTAATACAATATACATCTTATTGTACATCTTACTAAACTTTTCTAAAAAGATTTAAAGGGAATATATTGGTTACGTAATAAATGAAGAGATTTACATACAAATAGACGCAGTTGACATCTTTGATTTAGCTAAACAATGCTAAGTAGATAATCCTTAACTAAATTTCAAAGTGATTTAAAGCATTATTATCCTTTTATTAAGATTATGAGATGGAGAGGCAAAATCAACAAAGCCTAACAGTGATCAGTACTATGAGCGTATGTTTAATAACTTATTTAAATTAATTGTAGATTTTGTTGAAACAATATGGTTTAGGTATTTCCTACATGTATAAATAAAGTTTATATTTTTTTGCATATTTATAATCAGCCAGTTGTCTTTACGTCTGTTGTAACAAAGGTTGAGTTTTTATTCAAAAAAAACGAAGTTACATTTTTTTCGTTTATTATCAGAAAAACATCAAATATTTTGCTATTTTTTCTGTATCAATATTAACTACCGTAATCAAAACCCCAATATTTTAATACGCACGTTGCTTTAACCACATTGTAATTTATTCATTTACACGCGCACATGGCAAGTTTACTTCATTTTCGATGTCGAGTTTCGGCGTTTTCATGACGCAAATTTTAATGAATGCGTTAATTAAAAACTGGGTGTTGTCAAGTGTTGAGAGTCGGTTATATACACATTTATTATATGGATAAAGTATAAAATGTATTGTAATAAACATGCATTATAAATAGAATTAATCAAAGTTAATAATTTCCTAATAACAAAGATTTCAACTGGTGAATATTTATAATCGGTTCATCAGTGAAGTTCCATTAAAAACCCCGAATATCAATTTACAAACTTTTATCGCAATAGTTACAGCAGTTTTCAAAACTCTTAAGCCTTGTTAATCAAACTAGGATATTCCCTATCAGTTTTGAAAACTGATTTTCATAGACTTCTGTGCTCTATCAAAATTTCTTTTCGTTCTTTTAACGTTGTCACCTTTGGCGCTTGCGCCGAAACAGATTTTTTGTATTCATTGACTGAGATTGTACGTCGTATTCAAATTAAATTTGAAAGTTCTTTCCATTCTTAGGGTTCCGTACCCAAAAGGTAAAACGGGTCCCTATTACTAATTCGTAAGCAATACGTAAATTTTAAGCAATTTTTACTCGATCTTAATAAACAGGTAGAAAATGATAGTACGGAACCCTTCGTGCGCGAGTCCGACTCGCACTTGGCCGGTTTTTTAATATAAAATCAAGCAGCTATGGGCTTCGAACCCAGCCAAGTGCTCTTTGCAAGAGTTTTTAGTTTAGTTAATTGTTATACTAACTAACTAACTAACTAACTAACTTACAAAAACATGCTACAAAATAAACAGCGGATATTTTTTGGACTTTCGAATACAGCCCGATGTTAACAGTAGGTAACTGCATCTCTATCAACTCGACTCGATGTATTACTCCAGGCCAGTAGTAAGAGAGAGACAGCAATGTTATCCCAGCTGCGCATGCTAACAAGCAGAGAAAGGCTTTATCTGAAACAAAATTGTTACTGTTAAATATGGATTTTAAAAAAGTTTGAATAATTATTATGTTTTACTTCAAAGACCGTTGTGGATCTTCTCAAAACGTAATTACTTTATTTATATATTTTTTTAAATATATATTATTTATACAGGGTACGGAATTTGAAGTGTACTCTTATCTACCAACATATTTTTACAATCATGCAATTTTATTTTGATAAATAAAGTTATTTATTAGTAAACAAAAATTAGATAGATACTAGTAAAATACTTACTGCAAAGGCGTATTTTTTTTGTATATGTTACGGCTAATACCCGAAGTGCGGCTATACCTAGTTTTAGCCGGTTAGAAGTGTTTTTACTATGGAAAACTGTAAAAATAATAATTACCTATAAATAACTATGTATATTAAAACTGGCTTCTTCTTTTTCTGGGTGGTATCAAAAAAGTAACCTAACTAACCTAACCTATTGATGTTCTAACCGGCTAAAACTAGGTGTAGCCGCACTTCGGGTATTAGCCGTAACATATATAAATAAAGTGCGGTTTAGATCGATTTAAAAACCAAAATGACTTACACAGCGTCCTTATATTTCCAAACTTCACTAAGTAAATGATTGTTGCGCACACCCCGAGCAATTGACCGAAAATATTTAGAGCCAGTAATATAGAGTAAGGAGACTTTAGTCTTAACCTGAAAAACCTTTATTAATGAGCATATCAAAAAATTATACCTAGATACAAATAGTTTGAAAATCTGGGTAAAAAGGCTACAATTAACCGCTGGTATAAGTCCTACTCCCATGGGAAAATCACCTTAATTTACTCTACGCTGATCAAGGGTACTAACTACAATATTTTAAATGCGGAAGTTTGTAACTATGTGCGTGAGTGAATGTAATTCTTTTACGCAAAATCTGCAAAACGGATTTGCATTCATTGTTGTGTATGGATAGAAATAACACATACAGTATTTTAGCCGCTAGAATATACCAACCCATTTCCACGGAAATAGTTATTTAGCTGCGGGTAAAACAACGAAGCAAAAAGCTAGTATCATATTTCTTTCGAACGTGAAACAAAACCAGGGGGGCTACCGCGTAACTAGCGTCGATTTGAACTCGACGTCGACAACTGTTTTCATTGGCTAGAGACCCGCCATTGTTAACAATTTAGCCAATGAAAACAGTTGTCGACGTCGAGTTCAAATCGCCGCTAGTTACGCGGTAGGGGGGCAGCTCCACGATGTAGGTACTTATTGTATCAAACATTTCGCTTACAA
Source organism: Emmelina monodactyla (assembly GCA_916618145.1). Lineage (NCBI taxonomy): Eukaryota > Metazoa > Arthropoda > Insecta > Lepidoptera > Pterophoridae > Emmelina > Emmelina monodactyla. The sequence goes on along the minus strand of OU745304.1, from coordinate 1,801,760 downwards.
TTCACAAAAACCATAAAAAGTGTTTTTACATTTGAACTGTTAATTGAAAGGTCACAGTTAAATATTCAAATCATTTCCTACATGCCCTCAACACAGATTATTTTCAAATACAAGAGGAAATAAGTCGATTACCTACTCGGGAACCCAATTACATACCAACTTCTTTATTTTATTTTTGTTGAGAAGTGATGGTAAGGTTGTATGAAATATAACGTAGCGTTTGCTGGTTTCAGGTTAAGTATGACAAACAATTTTTTTTTTTTTTTTTTTTTTTTAAATCTCCAGACTAACACACCAATTATGTGGCCCTAAAGTAAGTTGCATTAAGCACTTGTGTTATAGTTACCACACAATGGACTAGGGGAGAACCTAGTTACACCCAGACACGAGCCAATATCGAAAAAACCTTTTACGAAATTGGCCCGACCCGGGGATCGAACCCGGGACCTTCCGCTTAGCAGTCCGGTATATATACCGCTGCGCCACAGAGGTCGTCAACAAGTCGTGAACAATAAACTCTCTAATATAAATTATATAATACAACCCTTTTTTTATGATCCAGGAAAATGCTTTCGCATACCCGCCCCTCCAGAGAAAGGAGACGGGTAATGTCGGACCGACTAAAAACCTGGAGTTGTCCTTCAGCCCGTCGTATAATGGCGGGGACATAGAATTGGCCTGCTAAGGCATTTACGCCGTGAACCCTCCGACGGCTGGCCACCGAAGTAGCCCGTAGTAGTAAGTACCCCTCAAGTTTAGAGGCGCGCTGGGACAAACCGCGGCGCGCCTACCCCCTCATGTTCCCTTGGATAGCCACCGACCTAGCCCTGTGTCGGCGGCCTGGGAACAACAGTTTTTGGCTTCCGCCGCTGCAGTGGCTTCAGTGGCGCGCCGCCGAGTCTGCCATGGGCCGAAGAGAGGTGTTTCCCCGACCACCTTTTCCTCAACCCACCTCCAAACCAAATCGCAAAGGATTGGATGCCGCGGCTGCCACGCCGCCCCACCAGACCGCCCACGATTACCCCCTGGGCGCTCGACGGAACGGGGCAAAAGGCCCTGCTGGAGCTGGATAATACATACTCGGCCATATGGCCTTTAAATTCTACAGGAAAAATTAATAAGTTAACATGGGGTTAAAGTTTTTAACTTACCTTAACTGTTTGCTGTTATTTAAATTTAAGCCGACCAAAGGGAAGTAACCAATGCATTTAATAAACAACAATAAATGTCTCGTCACATTATGTAGGCTATTGTTTTCTAAATTAGATCGTTTTGTAGCACGAAACATTGTTTCCAGTTTTAAAAGCACTGGAAAATCTTCATCAAATGAAATCAAATGTTATTAACTAATGAGTTGTTGAACCTATTTTCTGTTATTCTGTTGGAATAAAATGTTGGCGTGTATGTCTGTTTATTTATTATGATTCAAATATGATATTATTATTTTAAAGGCAAGATATAAGAGACGAAAGAGTACGTAATTATCATTTTCGATTAGGTTTAAGAAGATAATTTTTAGTTGTATAAAATACTTTTTATTTTTGTATCGTATTGAAGAAATATATCAAAAAGCTTGAAGGTTATGCTTCTGTCAATTAGGAGCGGTTTACAAGTTTTCATATAAATTGTCACATGAAGTAAACTGATAAAAAAAAATTACTGAATACAGAATTAAAACGTTTAATGTGAGAAAAGCCGGGAGTAGGCATTAAGGAATTCAGGTTAATAAATATGTGAGTGATTACAATTAAAATAAATAAATCAAAAGGTGTCCAACTTGTCACTTTAATGTCGTTTGTAGATTGAAATGTAGATTTGGATCACCATCAAACTGATAACAAATATGATTTTGAATGATTATGTGCTCCTGATGACAAAGAATAATTTACTTTGTAAATAAATTATAAAGCTTTAAATTGAATAGAGCAGCAACTGTCGAATTAGGAAATTGCCGTAAGAGTGCAAACATCTTAATTAACCTTTTACAGGGTTAAGGTAAAAGGGTCTTCAGGTCAGGCCAATAAGAGTTACTTGTCAGTAGAGATGGGCTGAGTACTCGGTTTATACTCGGTACTCGGCGTACTCGGCGGGTTTTTTGGTACTGGGTACTCGGCCGAGTAACTCGGTATACGAATGCCGAGTACCGAGTACCAAAAAAGTAATATACTTTGTTTAAAGAAAGCAATATATTTAGGTAGATATAATTAAAACAACAGTGTTAATCAAAACGTACTGATTGAGTAAATCTTTGACATCCTCAAGTAATAGAATCAAAATTATGCTAATGCATGAGTACTAGTGAGACAAAGTTAAAGGAACAGTAATAAAAATAATCAATATTTAAAATTTAATAAATGTAAATTATGATGCCTTGTTTGGTGCCCTGTCCACCATTTGCCAACATTTTTTCTTCTAAATATACTTGAGTTCGTTTGTACTTGTTTACGCGCGCGAAATTTGGAATTCGACAGAAACGAGTTACTCGGCCGAGAACTCGGTAAAAAAAATTGAACCGAGTAATACTCGGCACTCGGTACTCGGCAAAAGTGTTACTCGGCGCATCTCTACTTGTCAGTAATGGCATAAATAAAGACATATTGAGAATTTACGCAGATCTGGTGTACAATTGTTTTTATGTATTACCCTCAAAGTTAGGGCCGGTAGTTATTATTTGGCTCTTTGGTTAGCGTTTTATACTCTAACGCAAAAAAAACTCGGATTGATAATTAATGTCAATTTGGCATTGTCTGACCCTTTTGAACAAAAGTTGCTGAGTAATAGTCACATCACCAACTTTTTTTGTTTTATTTGTGCATGCTAGTGCCTGACAGATTATCAAAGAACTTCATAGAATAACAAAAACATCTCGTTATTTTCTCAATTAAAGTTTGTTACATACATCTGATGAAACTATCATAATCTCTTACAATTAATTTACCTGTTTCTGTTTACATAAAGAATAATTAAACTACCTTTACCTATTTACATTTGCCTTATTTGCTTTTCCTTTGACGTGATAGGGATCAAGGCAAATAGTAACATATTACTTAGATTACTACATAAATATTAGTTTATTTGAAGTCATATTGAAAATAACTTCAAACCTTAAGATTGTAGTATACGTTAGTAATTTATTAACGTATTTTGAAGTTCCTGAATCAAAATTTTGTTTATCCTTTAGAAATAAATTGACAATGTTACGTTACAAAATTAGGGATGTGCTAAGACGAAAACGGAAAAATAATAGTTTTACAAATGTGACTCGCTTCGCGTTATTGTTTATAAGATGTGCTGGGTTCTTGCCTCTGGCGGGGATTGAGTCTAATAGAAGTGATAAACTGAGGTAGTAAATGATATTTTCTTATAATAACAATATTAATAACATTATATAATCTCGTTTATTCCATATATAAAGATCTTTCAATGCAAAGTCTGAAGAATGTGTATTTTAAATCGTTATAACGTTAAAAATATTGGATTTTGCAAATAAATATTTTAACCAAAACCTTTACCGTTGCATAAATTTATGAATATGTTTCTGATGATGAATAGATTATTGCATATTGCATCCATTTCATTAATTTAAATATATAGTTTCGTTAATTTTCCGATAAAATAGAATTACGCTACCAAATTAATTTAAGATACAATTGAAAGGCATCATCAATTGGTTTCAGATTCCAAATTAAATCTCCATACACACTATTTTTCATATCTAGTTGGATGGGCCAGATATTACCAACAGTCCTGTCAACTTTATACGCTGTGAAAAAGTCATCACCGAGAGTGTTCTGTAAGTTTTGATTTCGTTAAAAATCTCTTAAGTAAACTAATCCTACTAATATTATAAACGTGAAAGTTTGTTAGTATGTATGGATGTATGAATGTTTGTTACTCTTTCACGTAAAAACTACTGAACGGATTTTGATGAAACTTTACAGTAATATAGGTTTTATATCAGAATAACGTATAGGGTACTTTTTACCGCGGGAAAACTTCGCAATCCCACGGGAAACTTCGCATTCCCACGGGAAACCGACTTCTATGAGTCGCGGGCGGCCTCTAGTATTCATATAACTGACCATATGATAGAGACGGGTAATAATTTTAGTCACAGCAACCTACATTTTTGAGTCACGCGGAACGTTTACGTACCAACTTAAATTAATCCTCTGCTTTACTATGATTTAGAGCTAGTTAGGATAATAATTAAGTGTCTTCAGAATTGGGCCCAAATGAAAGTAATATCTATATTTTTTTAGATAAAGCTGCAGTGTCCATAATATCGCTACTTATGTCTTTTAAACTCCTACATCTGGCTTTCAACTGGGCTAAAGTGGTCCAACATATCACAGAGGTAGAGGACCAACTACCTACGGGAAGAAATCGTCGTTTGCGCGGTCGAGTCAACTTGGTCATTGGTTTTTTCTTCACTTTGTACTTAGGTAAGTATCATATGTATTTATTTGCTCTTGTAACCCCTTTCTCGCGATACCTGACAGTGTTTAATTATTATTATTTTGTTTTATCTATTTGTTGTCATAGATAATTGTTGTGTTGAGACAGATATAATTTAATTTTTAACCGACTTCCAAAAAAGGAGGAGTTTCTAAATTCGGCCGGTTTTTTATGTATGTACACCGATTTTGCCGAGGTTTCTGAACCAATTTACGTGTTTCTTTTTTTGTTTGATGCAGAATAGTTTCGAATTGGACCCATTAAAATTTGAATCAAATAGGTCGAGTAGTTTTTATTTTATGAGCATTTTTTTATTTCCCTATTTCGATGTCTGAAATCAAATATCACAATTAAATTTGATCCACTTCCCGGATACCAATTGAGCTGTAATTTTGTATATTGTATGTAAACTGAATGGCAATGAAGAAGTATTACAACATGGAGCTGATCTGATGATGGAATCGGGAGGTGGCCATAGGAACTCAATAATTAAATGACACTACTCTATCGAGTTTGATTCGTCTTTAACACTTTGGTGCTTAGTGGTAACTAGGATCCTTCAGGGTAGGTCTACCCACAACTATTTGACAATACAACAATACACTAAAAAGTATTACCAAAAAATAATTACGTTAAAAAAAACCGACTTCAAAAACTAAAGAGTAAAAAAAAATAAAGATTTAATATTCATTAAATACTACCTATTATTTATACGTGCTATTTACTAGATTTGAAGTCGGTACCTAAGGTTAATTAGTACATCAACCAGGCTTTCAGTCCCTTGCGACTCCTTCAAACCTTCCCTTCCAGTTGACTACATCCTAGAGGTGTGGTTCCACGTAAAGTTCACGACCACCTGCTACCACGAGGGCGTCTCGCTGAGGAGCTACCTGCACTACGTGGTGCCGTGGACCAAGGCCTACTTCGGGTACTGCCACTGGGTGTCGTGGGTTTTTGAGGTTAGGTTATATGAATAGACTGGGAAAACTATCTGGATTTTATGTACTCTAGATTATAGTCAAAAAAAAGTAAGATTGATAAGAAGAAGTAAAGAAAGAAATATATTTTTTTAAAATAATTTGATTTCTAACTTGTTTAAAAATACCCAACTGGTTACCAAGCATTGAGTCTTGGGTGTTAGGTTCTATTGTAAGAATTGCTGATTCCTTACTTTTTCAGATCTTTCGAGTGCAAACCAAGTTGGTAGTTTACTTCCCGGATTTGTTTATTGTCACCATCTCCATGTATTTGACGTCTTGCTTTGAAGAATTCAACAAATATGTAGTTCGCCACCAAAACCATGTAAGATAATTCATACTAAGCTTTCTCATCCTATTTTGAAAAATTAATATTGGCATGGCAATACTTTTTTATAGTCTTGTGTAGTTCGTGAACAAACTAGTCCAAAAGAGCGATCTTATAGACGAACTGCGTGAACTAGTTCGCAGACCGGTCGCTCCTTAGTTCGTTAGTTTGACGGCGCTCTGAGAGAATATATAAATTTATTTTAAAGTGGGTCCTACCCCATAACAGTTTTACTGTGACATCATTAATACATAAATACAAATAATATGTAAGGTACATACTAATTCCAACGATTACAAGTTGATTATTTACAAACAGTAATGAATTTTTTTTTTAACTTAAATTAATTAAATCAAACAATATATCAAGTAAGTCTTTTGTGACTTCAAGTAGTGACCTTACGATCTAAAAGATGCTGTGAACTTAAATGAGCGCTCCCGGTCGTGAACTATAATGTGCAAAACTACTACACTAAAACACTAATCACTTTAATGTCATGTAAATATTAGGCATTTTAAAAAGTATACTCATTTTCTCAATCTGACCCATAACTAACAATCTTTAAAAATAAAACATAAGCGCGATTTAATTTTGCCACAGCGCCATCTTATGAGAAATACGAACTCTACTACTGCGACTTAATAATATTTTGCACACACGACTTTTCAATAAAAAACCAAAAAAGTTATAATCTCGTTTGAATTAACCTTTATTTTTTCTTGTTATGTATTTTTGTTTCAAATATATAATATTGTTCCAGACGCCACCAATGTGGCACATCCTAAGACAGCATTACACCGACTTGTGTGGCATGGTTAAAATTATTGACAAATCTGTTGGATTCTTCATTATCACCTCGTTTTCACAGAACCTGTTCCTTATCTGCGTGGATTTGTTTAAAATCATCAGGTTTGTGTTCAAACTCCACTATACATTTTTGGCCCAAGTTAGTATAAATCGTGAATAGTCTCCTTTACAAAGTCTATTTTTAACAATTTTTAAATAATAATATGTTGCCTATTAAATCCATCTTTAAAACTTTGATTTTTAACTATTTTCCTGTTAAGACTAGGTTTCACGGATTTTTTATTTGCATCTCAGATCAAAAGTGCATAAAACACTCTCAAAATAAAATATTTATTTTTTACGCATAGGAACGACATGGCTCACGATCTTCACGGTTGTTCTGAGGAGGATTCAGACATGTAAGTAAAATATTGTTATTAATGTACCAATCGTCAAACTCCGGTTTTCTTTCAAAAGAAACTTTTAATTTAATCACTAACTGTTCCTGGCTTATATATACATAGCAATCGCTTTCGATGAAAGGTGTTGTCGAAAATGTCACGGAAAGGTTTGCAGTGTAGTTAGCTACAAAGGGAGTTTGAAGGGGATCGAGATCGGTGTTACACTTACATGACACACACTCTGGATTCATTGATTGCTTGTTCAATCCAGCATACTCGGCAGCGCACTACGCAGCAGCCACTTCGTGTTCAACCTCGCGTCGCTGTCACTGCGAATCGTGATCGTCGGACTCTTCGCAGCTAGGATCCAGACAGTAGCGAGGCAACCCGCGATTGTTATATACGACTTGAAGCCGGGCTTGTATGATGTTCATGTGAGAAAGAGATAGTTAGATGTTGAGAGTTTCGCTTATAACATTAATTAACACGAGCCTTCATCTTGTGTTTTTTTAAGCAATGAAATAACATTTAATAGTAGCCTCTATAGGTGATACATTTTTGGATTCTGTTCCACAGTTTCTAATTGAACATTATTTTCTGCAAACCAACTTATAAACTATACCTCTTTATAATATAAGAATAAATGTGCTGATTCTTTGTTTTTAATGCAGGCAAAAAGGTTTCTCGAGCAAATCCACACGTTAACACCATCGCTGAGTGGGCATCACTTCTTTTTTGTGACTAATAAAGCCATTTTATCGGTAGGTTTAGTCATATTTGTCTTATAATGCACTTGTTTTCCTTCTACATACTTTTTGTAGTAAATAACTTATTTTCTTTCAGATGTTTGCATCAGTTATAACTTATGAACTGGTTATTCTTCAGTTTTCTTCATTGAATATTTGAACAGTATTTAAAATAGACATATATTTGCGTAAACTTTTTTTTGACTTATATTTGAAGGTTATTGCATCAAAATTAATAAATTAGCATTCTAAATGCAAAACTAAAAGTAAAATCTTAATATTTTACTAATAAAAAGCTTGACATTATAATTAAAGGAATTATGCACCTGTTTGATTTTGTTTTAATCACCTACGTCACTTTTTAATAACAGCTAGTACTTAGTTAAATAAACAGTGTAAGGATATTTTTTTACACCGAGAGTAAGTGAAGTTATCCGGTAATATTGGTTTTCAAGTATATTATTGGAACTTATAAAGCTGATACAATTCTCTTATACACTCTACCTCTATTTCTTATTATTATTATTTTGTATATCTCCAGACTAACACACCAACTGCGTGGCCCTAAACTAAGCAGAGCTTGTACTAAAGGTACCACAATGGACTTGGGAGAACCTAGTTACACCCAGACACGAGCCATTTAGACAAACCATTTTGACGAAATTGGCCCGATCTAGGGATCGAACCCGTAACCATCCGCTTAGCAGTCCGGTACATATACCGCTGCACCACAGAGGTCATCGATATGTAGAACTAATAGGTATACGTATTAAGAAATTAGCCTTTCGGATCATTAGCAACCAATATTTGACCCAGCAGATCCCAGTAGGTACTAGAAAAGAGATGAAGATTTGTGCAAATCACAAGAAACCTAATCACCATCTTAATAAACTCCATTTTCATAATTCCGCAAAACCTTTAGAAAAATTAAAACATTAACCTCCTTAGACAGTGCTCATAATTTTAATGAAATTCATTTTGCTCAGAAAAAGAGACTTTTTCTCGTACAATTTCGTTGAGATAACGCGAAATTTTCATAATTAGATAAGAGTTAATTAGTTGCTGTGCGGACAAGATTTTTTTTGAATTACAAACTCGGAGGGTAGATAGATAATTTCAAAAAAGTTTTCAAAACGATTTTAAATTGGTTTGTTTTTGTGCACCGCCCTTGTTTTCAAGACGTGATCGTTTAACTAAATTGGGCAAGGCGCAAAATCTTCTTAGAAAGTTTTTAATTAGGAATCCATTTAAAATAAAAGTTTGAAATTGTTATTCAGCTTTGTAAATAATAGCTTTTTTATTGCCATGATTCGTATCTCTATTAATATTCACCGTACGCTCACTTACTCGTACTACTTATGTAGGAAATGACACCACTTATTACTTAAGAAACCGTAATTTCTGAACTAAACATAAATTGTTTTGACAAGTATAAAATAGGTCAAATAACATTGTAAACGTGTTAGCGCGGTTTAATTTTGCCTCAACGCCATCTATCGGCAGAACGCGTAAACATCCCACCCACCAAGAACTCCGTTCTTCATTCTCCGCCGACCAAGCCATCTCCTATATCTGTATTTTGCGATTCGGTGGGCAACAACACCAGCTTGGACAAAGGTCTCTTCATTTCTCTAAGCTTACACTTCAAAGTCACCACTCTGATTTCGCCATCAGGTCCGCGATGAACATCAGTTATCCGCCCTAGCAACCATTTGGCTGGTGGTAGATCGCTATCTTTGACTATTACTACATCTCCAATTCTTGGAGCGGCTGTTTTATGAAACCATTTGCGTCGCTGTTGTAGTGTGTGTAAATATTCCTGGGACCAACGATTCCATACCGTCCTTGTCATGCGTTGAATAAGTCGCCATCTATCCAGTGGGTTTATCTGTGAAAATTCTGTATTTTTTCTGGAGGAACTCTCCAACCAAGAAATGTGCTGGTGTTAATGTTTCGATGTCGTCTGGATGCTGGTTCATGGGGCACAAGGGTCGTGAGTTCATGCGGGCCTCGATTTGGCACAGCAAGGTTGTCATTTCTTCAAATGTCAATGTTGCATCCCCAATTTTCTTTACTAAATGAATTTTTATGGATGATTCCTGCCTCCGAGATACCTCAAAAATTGGGTGCCTGTGGTGGAATGAAATGCCAGGTTGTTCCGTCATTGGCTTATATTTCCGCTATTTCTGTAGCTATGCCAGATTTGCTGTCGTGGAACATCTGTGTTAGCTCCTTAGAAGCGCCTACAAAATTGAGTCCATTGTCACTCCACATTTCAGAACATCGTCCTCGATTAGACACAAATCTCCGAAATGAAGCTATAAAACCCTGGGAAGTCAAGTCACTCACTGCCTCCAGATGCACCGCTTTTGTTTTAAGACATATGAATAAAGCTACATATCCCTTATTTAATTTATGCATAGAAATTCGTAGTTTCCCAGATAAATTAAAAATTACTGTAGATAAACCTCTTTTTAAAAAAGCTGACAAAAATAAAATGACTGATTACAGACCTGTAGCATTAATACCCATATTTGTTACATACGTTGTGCTTAAGTATGGTGTCCCTCAAGGCAGTGTATTAGGTCCTTTGTTATTCATACTATACATTAACGGTAACGGTGACGGTGACGGTGACGGTGACGGTGACGGTGACGGTGACGGTGACGGTGACGGTGACGGTGGCGGTGACGGTGACGGTGACGGTGACGGTGACGATAATGACAATGATTAGATAATGATAATATTATACCTAAAAAATATTTCCCTACTATTTTTACGCGTGATCAACAGCTAAAATTAAAATGTTTTAATTTCAATACTTCACGATTAGTTGCCCTAAATTCAAAATAATGAAACATTATCTTATTGTAAATATATCTTGAACTTTTTACTTGGCCACTACTGACGATGTGCATATCACTCTTGTTTGTATAATTATATCACTAATGGAAATACATTTTAACTCCTACTTTGGTTTTCATAATTTTGTTACACCTAAAAAATAAATTTATAGAACTGAGTTTATCAGCCCAGTACTCGGTTGAAAAAAAATTGTTACGGCAAAAGTTCTCGTTTAAACCCGAGCGGTAGGGGGATACCGCTGTCAAAAACGTCAAACTTTCCCTCAAAACCCGAGCGGCAGCCCGCTTCCGCGGTCTAATGCGTTCATTGTGAGCCTTATTTTACAACAATAGAGTCTTTTTTTCTATAAAGAAGTTATGAGTTACGTTCTTAGATAGACGTTTTACTCTGTGGACGAATAATAAAAAAAAAAGCGCATGTTTAGTCCTTTTTTTAGAGGTTGAATTTCATGTTTTTTTGTGCGTGTCAAAGTTAATTGAGGGTACTTTTTTTATGTTTTTCCGGATTCAGAGAAAGTAATTGGTGTTTTTTATAAAAATACTATTGATTCTGATCATTCTAAGAATATTGTGATACTCGATTGTGAAAAATACACGGTAATAATTTCAAGATAAGGCCCGAAATAGTTCCACTTCAATAGTTACCGTTGACAGATTTCAAAGTGTTTTATTACTATATTAGTTCCTGAAAATAGTGCTACTCTAATAAAAATCAGTTATAGCTCATTTACACAACCATTTATCAACGCGTAATTGTTAGTTTAGATAAACAAAAAGGTGATTCATTAGGTACAACCCACGCAAAATGGCGGAAATCAATCAGTGTTAGGTGATTTTGATCTCTATTTGTATGGCGCTAAGGTCCTAGTTCGCCTGTGGATGACGTAAACTATTGTTTTTATAGTCCTGGGGTCGGGTTTCAAGTGGGGTCTGTTGTAAAAACATCGAAGTTCTTTTGTATATGTTTTGTTGATAAGAAGTCAGCATAGGCCCTTGTTATAAAGATTTTATTAGATTATATTGTTTATTTCACGTAATTCAACTTGCAACATAGTCTTCAAAGTAAACATTTGTGAAACAAATTTCGTATTTTACTAAACACTACATTTTTATGCCTCACAGATAGGAAATATAACAATAAGTGCATTTTTATGCCTCACAGATAGGAAATATAACATAAGTTATTTACAACAATGTAGTAATTACGCCGCCATTTTGCCAATTTGCAAAGGCGGGGGGGGTTGCTGAGGTCAGCATGTTGATAATTAATTTCGTGAGGGAATGGGATATTTTACGAGTATAGGGAATGAGCCTTTTGTGTAAGAGTTTTATAATAATTATTTCTGGGAATGATGCCAGCAAAACTATTTTCAATATTTGCATTTCGTATGAAAACATGTCAAATTGCAAAAACTAATTTAAAATAACGATTCCAACATAAAAAAAAATGTCAATATTACACATGGTGTATTTAAAATGGACTTATTATTTTACCACAAATAAACCTTACCTAACAAGCAAATTAAATTAAACTTTTCATTAGTCCTTGTACACAGAATAAAAAAAATATCGAAAACTATTTGTATAGAATATCTTTCTACAGAGTTCTTAGAAAGAATGCTATGCAAAAACGGCGATGTGACTTTACGCCAATGCGCATAGGCATGGAGTATTAAATTAATGGATGTGATCCGGATAGTTTTTGTTTTAAGAAGTTGTTAATTATAGGGGGGGGGGGGGCGAGGTAAGAATCGTTCCGTCTGATTGGTTGAAGATATTTCAAGATGTAAACCTTTGGCGCGCGACTTCACACGCGTTGAAATAAAATGCGTGTTTGAACCAATGAATGGTTTTTAAAATGGTTCAGAAACATAATAAATATTGAGAAAAAAATATGTTTCTCAATAACCGCACAACTGTAACAGTCACAAACTAACACACGTTAAAATCGGAGTCAAACTCCTTTCCCTGTATCATGTAATTATACATGAAAACTTTCCTCTTGAATCACTCTATATATTAAAAAAACCGCATCTAAATCCGTTGCGTAGTTTTAAATATTTAAGCACACATAGGGACAGAGACAGCGACTTTGTTTTATACTATGTAGTAATTGCCATTTTCATTATTGCATAATCATTTTTTTGTCTCTGTCTCGCTGCTACTAGCGGGTTTAGTCCGATACCAATATATTTTCAAAAAAAAAACCTTATTTTACATAACCCATGCATGTCCTCCATTAGTAGACTCCACGCTCTAACTCAAGCCTTAGAATAGCGCCTTTGAAGCTACGAATGAATAGGATTTCCCGAGGATTCCCGACTGCACCCGACAGGCATCATTCGCTTCTAAGAAGAAATTGCAGTAAAAATATCCCTCCACGGTTGATTCATGCGACGAAAATCGCATTACCAACTAGCTGGTACTCGAGGATTTGCTAACGTATGAGAGAATTTGTCTTACTTTGGGATATAAATTCTCTGTTTTTTATTAAAGGCTATATTTTTTTTAGTAGGGTAGATGTAAAAAGCAACCACCAAATAGAGTAACTTACTCGTTATAGATAAGGATAGTGAAAGCTGGTAGAGATCTCGAAATAAACTCTGTTGTGAAGGTAAGACAATATTAGTTGTGGTTAGTGTTGGTCGCTTGTAAAAAGCTTAACTCGTGAAATTTCAATGTGATCTCATAATCAAGTTTCCTGACTGCTTCCGAGTACCTACTTTTCTACTATATAATATATAATAGCCTATACATGTCCCATAGATGAGCACAGGCCTCCTTTTCGGATAGCGAGAGAGTTTGAGCCGTAATCCATCACGCTGGCTCGGTGCGGGTTGGTGGATCACATGATGGATAATCATCCAGTCATGTGGGTTCCTCGCGATGTTTACCCTCACCGTTAATGCGTGATAAACATATACATAATTTGAAAAAGCTCATATTAGTGGTACACCCTAGTGAGGACCGAACCCGGAACCTTTGGTATAGTAGACACGCTCCTGTTGCCACTAGGCTACCACGCACCCTTTTCACTTCACTTTTCTATTGAAAGCATTTTTTTAGACACGTTGAAGAACTTAGCTTGAACACAAATATTTTAAATACATGGCGATCAATTTCAATAACAATCTAATTCAGCTAAGTGAAAATACACTTACTTTCAAGTTTCGCACTGTGTGAAACAGCCACTCAAATAGATATCAAATGTATATGGGCCAACAACAAGACGATATAAATTACAGACATACCACTACCATATCTAGCATTTATCTACTCCAAAAAACAAAGATATCATAACTCTAGAATTGAAACTACATAAAGCATTTCGATATATTTTCAACATTTTTCTTTAGTTACATATAAATGTATTGGAATTGTATCATTGACTTGTTTTATACATTTCTTGTTTTTATTCGATTTTTATTATTATTAAATTAGTTTATGCACTTACCTTTACTATACCTTTTGTAATAAAAAAACAATGAACTTGTCTCAATGCATTTTTTTAGTATCATTATAATAATAATAAATAAATAAATCTCCAAACTAACACACCAATTATGTGGCCCTAAAGTAAGCACTTGTGATATCGGTACCACACAATGGACTAGGAGAGAACCTAGTTACACCTAGACACGGGCCAATATCGAAAAAACCATTTTACGAAATAGGCTCAGACCGGGGCTCGAACACGAAACTGCTTAGCAGTCCGCTATATTTACCGCTGCACCACAGAGGTCTTCAAATCATTATGATATCAGTAATTATTTTAATAAGTAAGAATATAAATCGATGGCCACTAGTTCAAGATTCTATATCTTTGTTCGTGCATGATCTTAAATATAGTGGATTTATTCTTCTTTCTTCTTGTTGTTATATTTATTACTTACCTTGAACAATACTGGATACATAATATTGGGTAATTTGTTGGTAAACGCTTATTGTGTGCATATCTTGTAAGTTATAAGTCCCCAGTTTTGTTTGCGGTCAATTTTTATTATTTTGTGGAATTATTTGGGCATACAGTCCTAATTTTAAACGAGGTGTTTTGTTGTTTTTAGGACTCTCATATCTAGGGTTCAGACTATACCACAAAATAAAATCTTACTAAACTATGTTGCTATGAATTAAAGCAACACAGTAGACCTACCAGTATAAACCAGCAATGGAAGACCTATTGCTCAGTAAAACTATTTGTCATTGTTTTCATTGGTAGTTGGAATACGAGGCACAGCAAGTGAAACGAGCATCAGAAAAACGAGTCATACCTATATCAAATTAGTAGCCGCCGGCGACTCCGTTCGCGTGTAAGGCAGTTTCCCGTGGGAATCAGAAGTTTTCCCTCGGTAAAAAGTACCCTATATGTAATTCTGATTTTTAACCTATATTTCTGTAAAGTTTCATCCAAATCCGTCCAGTAGTTTTAACGTGAAAGAGTAACAAACAACTATACATCTAAACTTACAAACCTTCACGTTTATAACATTAGTAGGATTAGTATGTTAGTATCAAACAGTATACAAATCAGTGTTCTTAAAGTTCAAAATACAATATCATCTTGTTACTTGAATTTCGCGGTCTAGTTTGGAACACTATAAAATTCCCGCGCTATAGTTAAGTTAACAGTGCAGTTATGAGAGTCGAAAAGTTCATAAACAATCAAACTAACCACGACAACGTTAAAACCGATGGCCGTATTCTCGACCGTAGCCTTGTGCTGATATTTTGATTACACATGTCCAAATAATAGTTTCAAAATCACACATTCTTATTGTTTTGTTTCGTAAGAATGACGATATAAAATCATAAATTAAATAAATATAAAACGTAATATAAAAACAGAACATACATATTCAGATTAGTGTGTCGTTTGAAAATACGGCCATGGGAGTTGGCCAGTTACTTTAGAGTGGAATTTATATTTGTGTAGTGTAACTATAAATAAAGTTAGTTGCATTTAAATAAACCAAGTGAAATAGCAAAACTAGCATCGCTTACACTCTATTGCCTATTAAACTATTTTATTTTGTTAATAATTTAAGGGTTCCATTCCTTAACCGTTTTTGCAGATACATATTTTCGTTACGTAATCTCAAATTTCATAATCATTGGTGAAAAGCCGAAAATTAGCTTCATTGCTAGCTACACTTTAGTATTACTTTCGATCAAATTACGTGTAAAAATCTTGGCATTAGTCGAAATGGAAAAACTTCGTGTAATTCATACGTATCCATTCTAACGTTCAACTCTATTGCATTACCTAAAGAGGGAAGATATTTAATGAAAGTTCGACTAGACAGACTACTCCATCAGGCACACGGCTAAATTTAATAAAACTGTCAAGAGCGAGTCGGGTTCGTCTGAACTATATTATAGTAGAACCCGACTCGCTCTAAAAAATATTTGCTGTTACACTTATACAATTTGTATTGATGTTTTGGTATTGTTTAGTTGCTTGGATTAATGGAGGGTCTCAATATCATACTCTAGTTTATATCTCGATATCTGGTAAAGTTAATTATTATTTATACACTTTCATGTATCTGTTATTGCTATTTAATACCATCAACAAAGTTTTTTGAGAGATAAAAACTAGGATTCATCTAACAATGTATACAGCTAATTTAAGAAGGCGTCATAAATTAATCAAAATCAAAATAAATACTATCGAGAACAGCTATTTCCAGTCTGTTTTTTTTTTCATATCCTCTTGGTCCAAATATTCCTTTACGTTTCTTTTCATCTCTAAGTAACGGAACCTTAAAACCAAATAAATAAATAATATAAATAAGGTAAACAGTTTGAAATCTCGTCCATCAGTAAGTGACCAAATTACGCCTACGAAATGAGGGCCTGAAGCCATCAGCGACACAATTTCATTACTCCATCTACACCAGTTTATATATAGAGACTATACTGAAAGTGGATAAGGTTGGGTTAGTGAGAGTATCAAGGTATGGAGGATATACTTTTGGTGGTTGATATACTGGGAAAGATGTCCATTTTTGGATTGATCCAAAATTAGTTTACTCCATAGAATGTAGAAGCATTTTTTTTTCGACAAATATGAAACAAAAATGCCAATATACCTACATTTACATAATTGTCAACATAAAAACAATTTTGTTCCAGTTTAACGCTACATACATAGATTTATTATCTTTGTCACATATAATATTATTATTTCTTATATGCGACTAATTTAAATCTGTTTTAAATCTAACTTTTATCGTAATCATTTAATACAAAATGCACTCGCGCACAAATTCTTTTGTATCCACTATGGATGTCGCGGGGCGCGGGGAGTGCGAGGGGTCGAGCCGAATGCACGGCGCCCGCGCCGGCAGACCGGTCCTTACCTTTGATTAGAGTGCGTGTGTGCTTCTCGCGCGCTGGCCGGCCTATTTTATTGACGAAACACTACGTCGCAACTCAAATAATTACGCTTCCGTTATATTATTGAATTACTTTAACTAGTGAGTGCTTTAATCCCATACTGGGTAAGTTGTGCATCAATTGCTTTGTATTTATTTTGTTGAGTAGGGTAGTTGTTTTTAAGTAACTGTTAGATTGAATTTAACATAGAACTAGATTTTTATTGTAAATACTTGCTTATGAACTAGATAGTAGTAGATAGGTTTTTAGATATTAAGCTCTGCTTTTGCTGAAAATTAAGTTAGTCTTCTAGATATTAGTTTTATTGATTTTGCTTGCCATCAGTTATTTTGTAACCGTATCTGCTTTCTCACCATCACTGCCACTTCATCCCAGTTAAATTTAGAATAAAGTAGAATCTCCCTAGATTCTTGCTAGCTAACTTTCCACTTCGGCTTTTCTTGCTCATTGCCTATTTCACAAGTGGCTTACCAAGTGGCAGTACGTGACTCCATCCGCCTCATTTTTAATACTGTAAATACTTATACAGGAACTGCGGCTGGGTAAAAGAAACCTGATCTTTAACCGCTGGAAGACAGAGCAGTCGAGCACCTACGCCATATCTACCCTGAGGTCTGGAGAGTGCGTCCAGCGACCCTGAGGCGTACGAGCAGCATCTAAGCCGCATTCTATCTACGCTAAACAGATCAGGGGAGTGCGCTAGCTAAAAGTGATCTTTACGGACTTGTGAGAAACCTACCTACGGCCTTGAGACTACACTTACTAAGTTAAACACTAAAATATACTTAATTTTATAATAAAAATTAAACTATACTTAAAATTATCTTGATATTATTGTTAACTTAAAATTATATACATCTAGCTTAAACTAGGCTCAGTTTAATTTAAAATTTGTCTTTAAACTTAAACTATACTTAAACCTAACTTAAATAAATATTTTATTTAAACTTATTTTGTCGTTTTTATTTATTCTTACGAATAAGACATGACATCTTCATACCTATTTGATGTGTTAGTATGAAGATTTCTTTGTATGATAAATTTTAATTTTCCATACAAATTAAATATAGTTAACTTTATCTCTTCATAGTACGTGTAAGTCTTCAATCGTAATTTTTGAGTCAAAAGATTTAATAAATAAATAATAGCCTATATATGTCCCATAGTTGATATAGCACAGGCTTCCTTCTCGGATAGCGAGAGGGTTTGAGCAATCCACCACGCTGGCTCGGTGCGGGTTGGTGGATCACATAATGGATAATCATCCAGTCATGTGGGTTTCCTCACGATGTTTTCAATCACATACATAATTAAAACCCTTTGTTGATACTTAATAACAATGTCGATACAATATTATTAAAAGCGAACAAATAACACCTCGCGTGAGAGCTGACAGTCTATTTTAATATGCATATTAATTATGATGACGCGGGGGCTTAATTATATTCGTGTCACTTTATTTAACCCCGCATAAATTATTAGTTACTGAATTGGATTATTTTACAATCAGGTGCTAATATGTAGAAATATAATTCTAGTTATGTATGATACGAACACAGTTTTCACTATTCACTTTGTTTTCTACTATTAGAATGTTTTTACAGTATATCGGTAATGCAGACTGGCTTATATCCTATGTGGAAACCTTAACTCAAAGTCAAGAATAAATTAGCTGATGTCGGTACGATACAAAAAATGCAGGTTAATGTTATATGAATATAATAATTATTAATGAATTTAAGTGTTTTCTTGTATTAAATCTTAAGTAAAATTTTTTATCTCACAAGTCTCTTACCTCCCTGGTTGTAATCAGGATAAGAATATATGAAATAATAAAAAACATTTATTCAATACATATTATACATTGGGTTGTTGTTAGTGGGTTCGTGCTCCAAGTAATCGTCATCATTATTAACTCGATTCTCTCCATAATTGTTACGAGCGACGAACTCTCTCTAAAACGAAAAACTTTATATTTGATTTATTTTACAATCTCTAAATTAAAAAAATATTATAAAAAACATTTTTAATAATGATTCTAATTCTCAAGTCATCATCTAAACTAAACATCGGCAAAATGAAATTGTTCTGACTATGGTTCTTACAAAATGCAGTCCTAATTATTGCAGCGATCTGCTAAACACTATTTTAATTATAAACTTGCTTGCGCAGTGTTATAATGCAGAATTAAGCTTCAAAATTATTACCCAGCTCTATGTCGTATACTACAAATTCATAGTCTAGATTTAACTCTCTAGCTTTTAACAATACTCACGACAAGTTGTTCAGCAATTTTCTTGTTGTCATTCGTTTGTTTTTGACATTTTGTATTCTTATTATAGTACTCCTTCGCGGGAGGTTCGTTGTTTTTTTTGTCTTCCACTAAAATATAAACTGAGATATTTACACAATTTAATTTTACACCAAGAAGTAGTAGTAGCGCAACATTCTGTTTAATGTCAAAACGAGAAGTTGCAATTTTACCCGCAGTTAAACTGCTTTTCCCGAAGGAATAAGGGTGTTTTCCCATAGCCAGGTAAGAAGTACTTCATGTGTTAATGCAAATTAAAGTCTATTTATATAAAAAGGTTCGTCCAAATCCATTCAGTAATTTTAGCGTAAAAGAGTAAATAACTAAATTTTTGCACTAACAATATTAATAAGAAGAAAAATATTTTCTTGAAGTAGGTCAGGCCCCAATTAATTCTGTTATAGCTTTTAACATTAATATCATTATATTTTCACTTGGAAATCAACTTACCGCTTCTGCCAGGCATATAATAAAATTTCCTCATTGGATCCTGAATCAGCCTAGTTCTGCGCAGTTTTATATTATTTATTACGATTCGTTTTCTTAAATTTCTTATAGATACTGAATCTCGCAGACTCAAAGGTATAATGCTGTACTCATCATTAGGGTTTGCGTTTAGAATCAGTCCAGAACAAGTATCCAGGGTTACAAGAACTAGTAGAAAATTGTACATTTCTTTGGAAAATATTTTTATTTTATATTGATACACATGTCGAAATATTGAAATAGTGAACGTTAAATTTTATGATTGATGGCTGTACTTGCAGCTTGGATATGGTTTATGGGCTCGTAAAATAGCATTTGGGCTGAGTTTAGATTAATAAAATGTAGGGATAAGTAGCTGTTTTATAGGAAAGATTTTGTATAAGATTTGAAGATCACTTTTATGGCAATTCTATTGTCATGATTCTTATTCCTAAAATTGCTAGACTTTGACGTCACAAGACCAAAACTGAAAAACATCAATTTATAGCCAACACAACAAAAATAAAAAAACCTAAATAAACGTCATGAATCAAATGACCTTTACCTGGAAAGTATACAATTTTAAACAAATATAGTTAACGAGAATTCACCTCCACTTGTTTATCAAAATAATATGTAATTTCCTACCAACACCTCTAGACGGGTCAAGTTTCGTTGGGTTCTGTAGAATTAAAAAGCTGAAACTAAAACCTTATAGGCATCATCAATAAAGTAGTTTTTGGATCTTTAACTAATATTTATTCAAAACTTATGTTAAAATTTCAGTCAAGAACCACAAAGGGTGTTTGCACATGTTTCATGTGAAATGTTTAACGCATGTAAAATGTAAAAGACATGTTTTCATTTATAATGTTTAACACAGTAATAATATGTTAACTATATTTTATACAGGTTGTAAAGTAAAAACCAACCTTTCAGTTCAACAATTTTTAACAACGTAACCCTGAAAGCTTTGTCACGAATCACAACAAGCAATTTACCTAGCTGTTAGCCATGTAAGTACATACTAGCTAATCGAATCCACTAGTAAACAAAATGTGTACACAGCCAGTTTGATCGCAATATTGTCAGAGCAGAATTGGATAAAACATGATAAAAAAGGTAAACAGCGTGAAAAGCTTCACTTTCTGGATTCCGGCAAAAAGTGAGTTTATTGTTTGTAATGGTTTTCATTAGTTAGGTTAGGCTTTTGTTAGGCTATTTTAATTGTTTTTTACATGCATAAAAGTGGCAATATAACATAATTTTGCCTATTATCACTATCGATTTCCAACCTAGCACTTATCAAATAACCTTACCGACATCAGCTTTAAATAAGTGAAGGAAAAAGCCCTTTAAAAATTAGAAAATCGTTGGCATATGTTTAATTGCCTGCACAAAAGACCCCTTCCATCCCACCAAACTGTTGTTAACATACATCTAGGTCATTCTCGGTCTGACTTCTGAACAGAAGATCAAATGTTTCAGAAAATAAAGTTGAGATAGCAGAAGCGCGGCTCATAAATGGAGGGGGAAATAAACAACAACAGAAGGTTACATTCCAGAATGCGATGCGGCTCACCCTCTTGTCTGGACAGTTGTTTTCCTTGATGCCGGCCAGCGGGGTGAGCAGTGAGGACGCGTCAAAAGTCAAGTAAGCAATTATAACAATTCTAGGGCCGCCCGCGACTCCGTCCACGTGGAAGTCGGTTTCCCGTGGGAATGAGAAGTTTTCCCCGGATAAAAAGTACCCTATGTGTTATTCTGATGTATAACCTATTTACTGCAAAGTTTCATCCAAATCCGTCCAGTAGTTTTTTCGTGAAAAAGTAACAAACATCCATACATCCATACATCCACACATCCATACATACATAACTCACAAACTTTCATATTTATAATATTAGTAGGATTGTATCCCGGCAAAAACATAAATGTAAAATGATACCCAAGTCCGATATGATGTTCACAACAAAAGAAATGAGATCTTTATGGGTGCCAATTATTATTTCAATGGTCAGTGAAAAAAAATATTTTTTATCAGCATAAAATATTTTAAAACAACTTAATTATAATTTCTTCTTATAACTTAGGATAATTATATTGAAGTTTAAGGTCTGACTTAGCTAGTTTGAATTTTCTAATGATTACCTTCAATAATAAACATGGAAGAGCCCTTAGTACGATGGCTACTTTCTAATGAGCAGCATTACGGACATACTTACCTAAATAAAAACAAGCTCAGCAAGTTAATCACTAGTGGTTTTCTATAACTTTGTTTTAGATTCACAAAACTCTCCTGGAAATGCGCCTATACATTCCTATCCATATTGGGACAGATTTTTATGACTATAATGTGCCTGGTCAGGCTATTTAGTGCGGAGACCTCTTTGACTTCTACAAGTAAGTGTTAAATATTATTTAGTTCCTATTTTATCATAATAAAACATTACAATCAATTAGAATTCTTGCGATGCACAAAACTACGCATATTTTTTCAAAAGGTTTGCTTTTTTAAGTTTTAAGAGATCTTATTTAAAACACCGATCTGCGTGGCAATTATGTAACTCAAATCGGCATGGACTTCTATTAGAATAAACGATAAAAATGATTTTTTTTACAAATACAATACAAATAATGGAATTTTGACGTTTTTTGATTGTATATAATGTCACTCAAAAGTTACAGAATCACCCCGCAGTTGACATGAGTACCTTGCGCATAGAGTTTCTCCTATAATGAATGTCATGTCTATTCACTTATCATAGTCACTTATTGACAGAGATGCGACTTATTTGAAATACTTCTATTTAAATCTGCCTTTTAGTAAAAAACATTTTGTATTTTATTTGAAATACCTTTCGAGATGTATTTTGCATTTACAAATTAATTTCAAAATGCAAAATGCTTTGAGATTTAGTTTAGCCAACATTACTAGTCAAACTAAATGAAATGTTATTTTTTTTCTTTTTTAAACAATACCAGTCCAATTGTTAATAATTAAAAGAAAATTGTAAAAATTCATACTAATAAATATGTAACTGGAAAAAAAAATGGCCACACAATTCACAAAATGGAGCCATGACTATCTTTTCGTTAGTCGATGCATAAAGTGCCATTTGGCTCGGCATTGTATATTTATTCTATTTCTCATGATAAAGACCTAAAATATATAAAAATATCATTCGAAATTCGAAAAGGTATTTTATTTTGAAAAAGTATTTCGAAAATACCTATTTTGCATTTAGCATTTGAAATACAAAACACAAAACTATTTGGTATTTTGCATTTGAAATAGTTAATCTGAAAAGTATTTTGCATTTTGAATTTAAATGCTTTTTTAAAACCATTTTGTACATCTCTGCTTATTGATTAAGTTTGTGTAGGTAATGGTAGAATAAGTATACTTCTACAGGTGAATCATGAAATTAAGTCGATGAAATTACTTTTTAATAGGATAATGTATCGCGTGATGCTTTTTTATCAATTAAGTTATTACAAAGCTTTTATAAAACTTAACTTGACTCGAGATTTCAAGTTTGTAATTTGGGTAAATAAATAAGTGTGGGCTAATGTGAAAGTTTACATATAAATCATATACAGAGTAGGATATAAAATGATTATAGCCATTATAATAGAATGTAATTGAGAACAATCATTTTGCAAACAAGAGATTCGTTAATATTCATTACACAGTAGTTGGAGGTAAATATTCCGAAAATAACAATTTAAAAACACAAACACATTCACGTTGTGAATTTATATTATATAGTTTGTTTATAAACGTTTTTTTCTTAAAGGCAAAAAATAGACTAACATGTACCTATAGTTATATTTTTTGAGGGAACATTGATCTGTTTGTAGTCTTATTGTGCAGAGAAATTCAGATTCGATTTTGCTCGTTGTTCAGTCAGATCAAAATACATTACAAATCGAAAACCACTAAAGAATCATCATGTGCAATTAAATAAATAAATAAATTATAGCCTATATATGTCCCATAGTTGAGCACAGGCCTCCTTCTCGGATAGCGAGAGGGTTTGAGCCGTAATCCACCACGCTGGCTCGGTGCAGGTTGGGGAATCACATGATGGATAATCATTCAGCCATGTGGATTTCCTCACGATGTTTCCCCTCACCGTTAGTGCGTGATAAACATGTGCATAATTTGAAAAAGACCAAATTAGTGGTACACCCTAGTGGGGATCTTACCCGGAACCTTCGGTATAGTAGACCCGTTCCTGTTCCACTAGGCTACCACGCACTTCGTGCAATTACTTCAATGCAATTACTAAAACATAATTCTCCAGCGCCAGTGATATTCTACGGGACGACGTGTATCACGATGCAGATGTTCTACCAGGTGGCCACAAAATGGCCGCCGCTGGCGCAGCACATCGCGCGCTCGGAGGCGCTGGACCCGGTCTACGACGGCAGGCTGACCACGAGGTGCACGGTGACGTGCGTCATCGTGTCATTGATGGCTATGTGTGAGTACGTTTGGAACTTTGAAGGACGGAATTAAGAATATTGCGAAGGTGTGGTGCAGCGGTATATTTACCGGACTGCTAAGCGGATGGTTCCGGGTTCGATCCCCAGGTCGGGCCAACTTCGTCAAAAATGGTTTTTCGATATTGGCTCGTGTCTGGGTGTCACTAGGTTCTCCCCTAGTCCATTATGTGGCACCTGCTCTGGTGGTACAAGCTCTGCTTAGTTTAGGGCCACACAGTTGGTGTGTCAGTCTGGAGATTTATTTATTTATTTATTATTATCTTGACGGATTTAAATCTTCATGTTTCCTTCGGTAGGTTTAAGATTGTATTTAGTTGTAGAACGTAGATCAGATTTGGCACTAATTAATGGATGTGCTGAAATTCATAATAAGAACAGGCTAAATTAAGTTATCCTTTCTACACTCTATAAGGAATTACATTATTTGAGAGTGAGATTTTATTAATAACTTCATATCGACACTAGAAGTCACAGAATTAAGCCGTATAGTGTAAACTAGAAAAATATAACGTTTATTCATACCAAAATAACCCATACGCCTAACATAAACGAATTACTTCCAGTGGAGCACATACTTTCTTTGCTGTCAGCCTTCGCGGGCGCGATGGTATGCTACCCCAAACTACCCTTATATGAAGGGTTTGTGAGGCATTTTTACCCCTGGGTATTTAATTTCTTACCATATTCGGTGATCCTTGGTATGATAACACAGGTAAAACTCGTTACAGTAACTTTTCTCTTTCATTGACTTAAAATTAATGAGTCAGCAGCAAAAATTCAAAAGGTCTGTTCATAATATGCAAATATAAAAAAATACCTTCTTCGTGTTTCATATTTCTCTAAACACTAATTTGCCTTTTATTTTCAGTTTCTACATTTTCAATCAACTTTCATTTGGAACTATTCTGATTTGTTTGTGATATGCATGAGCTACTACTTGACGTCGAGGTTAGAGCAAATTAACCAAAAGTTAATCGCTGCCCAAGGAAAGGTATACAAAAAATTACATTATTTCAATCTAATGACATTCATTAACTTCAGTCAAAATTTTGGTACTAATATTGAGTTCCGAAAAGGCTGCAAGCACATTATACATTTGGTATTATCCAAAAGTTTAGAATCTCATGTTTTCACAAATTTCGGAAAACAAACTTAAAAACCGGATATATTAAAAGACTTCTTCTATTCAAAGAATATTTTTTAGGGTTATAATACATCTATATTTACTTAAGTTAACTTTTTTCCCAGTACCTTCCCGAAGTGTTCTGGCGCAGCACGCGCGAGGACTACGGGCGCGCCACGCAACTCGTGCGCCGCGCCGATGACGTCATCAGCGGCATCATCTTCATCTCCTTCGCTAACAACTTGTTCTTCGTTTGTTTGCAACTCTTCAACACGCTCGAGTAAACATTTATATTTTGATTTTCAGTATGGAATTGGTTTCGAAGTTTCAAAGTAACCCATTGACAGCCGTAGACGTTACAAAGCGTTATCAAGAATTTTGACTCAGACACCGACAACGCCTTAAGCGCCATTGTTTACCTTATGTTTGACATTAAATAAATATTGACGACCTCTGAAGTGGAGCGGTATATATTTCGGACTGCTAAGCGGATGGGAACCGATGGGTTCGATCCCCGGGTATGGCCAATTTCGTAAAAATGGTTTTTCGATATTGGCTCGTGTCTGGGTGTAACTAGGTTCTCCCCTAGTCTATTGGTACCTATAGTACAAGCTTTGCTTAGTTTAGGGCCACACAGATGGTGTGTCAGTCTGGAAAAAAAAAGTAACTAGCATGGCGTCGTCGGAAGTTATCATTTCTATGTGAAGTCTGGCGGTCAATGGGTTTAAATAATTGGTTAAAATAATTGTGGCCCAATCTTTGTCGTGAAATAATAAGTTTGGGCAATACAATAAGTAACCGGAGGTTGGGCAACAGCACCAATACACGAATCTTGTTCTACATTATAATTTGTGTAACTTTTGATTATGGCAGCTATAATAGAATATTAAAGCCTAATATCCTATTATAGCAGCCCTAATAAAAACTTTATTTTCTGAATAAATCTCTAAAGCTTCGTAAGCAAATATTATACAAACTTAAAAAATGTATTAAAAGAAAATTTTACTTTTATTACTACTACCCCACTAAATCCAAAATGAAGGTTTGTAAAAGCAAACCCCTCTTGTTTCAGAGATGGTATCAAAGGAACTGGTAGCTGCGGCAATGGAAAAGGGTAATTAGTATTCCTAGAATTCTACAGAAAATATGTTAATAACCATCCCCTTAATATACGGGTTTTCATAACCACACATTTAGTTCACAAACATTAAAGAACTACTTATTCGTTGGTTCACAAGCCAAGGTTTTCTTTTTGTTGGCTCATCACCAATCGTGTACTAAAGTTACAAATTTTTTTAAAGGTAGCGTTTGAAGATAACAGCAGTTTATTAGTACAACTAGAACACTAAAATTTGTTGTGTACGTTGTAACCTAAAGTTAAAGTTAACTGCAAATATTAACACCAAAGAACGTCACAAGTTTTCTAAATTCTCGATACTCCGTTAAAAACAGCACGGGGTCTGTACAAACTTGTTGTATTCGTAACCACTTTGTAACAGTAGGTTTTAAAACCCTTGAAGAAAACTAAGCAGCCCAAATCTATTTTGAAGGTAATTTCTATCTTTTGTTTCAGTAAAACCATCCTAGGCGGCTACGAGGCTCCTTCCTACTTCCTCTTCTCTCTGGTATTTCTCATAACCCGGTCTATAGCCGTCTCTCTCATTGCGTCACAAGTGCATTCGGCATCGATGGTGCCAGCGCCCGTGCTATATGATGTGCCTTCACCTGTTTACTGTGTTGAGGTAAATTACATTAGAAAATGGCTAAATTAGAAGAGTGATAAAGCTATTTAAGAGGAAATATTGTTAGATGTTCTTGATAAAACTGATATAAATTGAAATAGGAAAATAAACAGTATATGTGTGCACTTCAGAATCTATTTGCCTGAGTCGTTTTTAAATCCATTTTTTTTTTGTCTTATCATTACGAGTAATATTTAATCAACTCATTTTCTCTTTTAAATAACACTTTTTTTCTCTGTCAGTTGCGAAATTTATCACATAAGATTGTCCAAGACAAAACATGATTATACTTATGCTGGTTTAAAATGCGTTTGTTAATAAGTTAAACTTATATTTTGTACGTTCAAAGTAATTCCTTCTTCCCACTAAATGTGAATCTTTCCCAACTAAACTCGGTTGCAGGTGCAAAGATTCCTCGATCAAGTGAACGGAGACAACGTCGCGTTGAGTGGGCTGCAATTCTTCAGTGTCACCCGGGGATTACTACTCACTGTAGGTATCCGGGTATTATGGATTAAATATTATTATAGACCTTATGTTTAGAGACGCTAGATGCTTTTTGCACTGTCATAATTGTTTATTTAAGTTTTATACTCGTAGTAATTTTAGGACGTAGGTTTTGATTCAGGGATATACCGGCATTGGTCATTAAATTACATGAAAGAACCGTTGATTATTTCATGTAATTAAAATACGGTATATTGCATTCGTTGATAATTAGCGTTTGTTTATTGTGTCTATTGTTTTTTTAATAATTTCCTACTCTACCATTTGTCCCCACCTAAGCCAGACAAAAAAAAATTCCCTCAAAAATAATTAAGTATCCCATGCACCAACTGCTTTACCTCCCATAAATTCCCAAAACAGATGGTTCTAATAAATATTTCTAAAAGTAACCAACGTTTGAAATACGGTTTCAAAGTTGCAAGTCACTTTGGAATAGTATTACTTTGCGTCGAAACTTCAAGTTGCATTTGTAAGCAATTTATTGAAAATCTTTCAAAGAATAACTTTTGAGTGGTCTCGAAATGAAAAGTTTGCGACTTTATTCAAATACCTTAAGCAGATTGGTTGTGATTTTGAATGTATTTATATGGTTACGGTTAAATATATACGTTTTTTTGCCTGTCGGGAAAAACTTCATGCCTCCAACTTACGGCAGATTTAGGGAATAATTCTGTATCTTTAGGTAGGCAACACTAACCATTAATAAATTATGTCCTAAAATATTAACGTCCTAAGTATAAAATACACAAACTTGACATAATATATGCTTTAAATAAGTTTTTTAATTAACTTTGAAACAATAAATTCAAATCATTCCAATAAACCCTTTTCAATACGCAATTGATCCAATCATCCTATAACTGATCTTCCTCTTCTTGTATCTCAACCTGCAGGTAGCGGGCACCATAGTGACGTACGAGCTAGTGATGTTCCAGTTCAGCTCGTCGCCGGCGCCGGCGCAGGCCAACACTACCGCAACCTCCTTCCTCACTAATATTAGTACCACGCCGGTTGTAGCAATTTGATTGAAATAAATGTATTCAGATATAAAATGTGTTTTTTGCTGGTGTTTTTCTTGTCGACATGTGCTATGTGGTTTTTTCTAAATAAACTAAAATAAGTACAATTACAATGACTAAGTACATCTAAACAGATTAAAAAAATATTTACTTGGCTAAAATTATGTTATCAATAGTGGCCGCCCGCGACTCCGTTCGCGTAGAAGTCGGTTTCCCGAGGTGAAAAGTATACCCTTTATGTTATTCTGATATATAACCTTTATTACTGTAGAGTTTCATCAAAATCCATCCAGTAGTTTTTACGTGAAAGAGTAACAAACATCCATACATCCATACTCACAAACTTCCACGTTTATAATATAAGTAGGATTAGTAGGAAGTAGTGACAGATTAAACTTAGGTTAATTTTAATTTCACGCGAGTCAAGTCGCGGCCAGAGGGCTAATTGTGTAAGTATACCTATATAAATTAAAACGAGAACAATCATCGTTTGAATAAATATCACCATTATCCTGTTAAAATTGTTTCACTCTTCACATGACGGAACATTGAAAATTATTTTTCAATCCACTTTTTATTTTCCACAGCGAGTTTGTTAAATTGTTAAAGTTTGTTCATACCTTATTCCTAAATGAGAAAATAAACCCCCGGGTAGTGTCGGCTTTACTCGGGTTTTATCGGAAATGATGACGTCACGTTCTGAAGCTTTTACCTAGGACGGGGGAGTAAGCTTCGTATGAATATTGCGTTATTTCTAGTTGCACGGTAAAGTACAAAATTATTAATAGTGAAAGTACTTTTGCAAGGTGCTAGAAATGTATATTGAACCTATTTTAACGTGGGTTTTTTGCATTTAATCTGGGTATATATTTATCCAACTACTCTTAAGAAGGAAAATTACATATTGAAATACATACAATAGAATACAGGAAGTATACGAGTGCCAATAAATATACTTTGGCTTAGAAATAAACTCTTTGGACATAACTAAAAAAACACATCCCGATTGCTACAAAAAAAGTCGTTGGGGTAAAACTTTACGAACTGCAATTCTTTGCCTTGCTTATAAAACTGCTTTATACAGAAACTTAAAACATTATGAACAATTAAAAAGCAACCATTAAAAACGCTCTTTATTTGTTCCTATATAATGTCACATTAAACGTAACTGTCGCAAAAAAATCAAACCATTTCAAACTCATTTTCACGAAGTACGGTAAACATTAAATTCTAAGATATATGATCATATTTAAACAAGTACAGCGCTCGTTCTTCCGTGTATGAAATATTTCATACCTGTACACTGTTTGATATATCACCGTACTTAAAGTTAAGTGCGCATACCTAAACAATGTACCTACTTACCTAATTTGTAGCGTAGTATAAGAATGCAAGGTGATTCTTTTGTGGCTGAAGACCTGAAGCGAATTTTCTCTAAACACTGGGCAGAAACTTGAAGGGTTGATATTTGGTGATACAAGGCTTCTAAAGCTATGCAGAATTACTAATTAAAAAAATAAAAATAAAGTCTTCTTTCAGCAAAATATCCTATCTACGATATTTAAGGTACTTTCCCTTGATGTCCCGTAGTCTTAGGACGCCCTGTATTAAGAAAATAGTACTTGTGACTTCGTCTGCGATAAAAGTGATCTTCTCGTGGGAATAAATCTTATTTCCGCGGTAAGAAGTAGCCTATTATCATCCCACGCTTGATTCCAAAATTCATCAAAATTGTGTCAGCCGTTTCGACATATTTTCATATCAATAATTTTATTACGAATTACAGAATTCCTGGAACGAATTATAGTACGTACTCGAAACTGAGAAATTATTTATAATGAAACTTTTCTGAAGGAATCGTATGACTTCCTAATTTGTGAAACACGTGTCTCTTATGAACTCATCAAAATCATAATTCGATACCAAATCAGAAACATGATCATTATCTGAATATATATTTCTACATATATGTTAACTAAACATAAATGTTTCACAAATTCATTAAGCGGAATATTATTCTTCTCTTCAATATATATACGAGTTATTTTATATGCTATCAGTTATTTTGACATATTGATAAGATGCCTACTGCGATGCTCTTTATTAGATGTACCAAAGACATGCATTTTATTGCACATAGCTTAAACGTTACCCTTCTTTTTAAACTAACACCATAGATCATACCAGGTAAAATAAAAATAAAATTACAAATATTATGTCTAGCCAATATTTCTTTAAGATAATTAAGCTTTTGATAGTTTAATATTTATTAAAAACAGTCTAGTACATGGATACTAGTAGTATATATATAGTTTCAAAACTAGATTTCCATCATAAGGGATGAAAGGACAATTGAATCTCCCCAGGTCCGGTTTCCATCTGAAGCTTGCAAACGAATTACTGCGTAACTCTCACCAGTTAAATAAGAAAACTAATTTTAACTGAATCAGTATTTTACTTGAGATGCATCTTCGTTATAGCTGGATAGAATCTTAATCTTAGTGCTTAATAGAGAAATCAATAGAAATTTATTAAAAACAAAACCGGGTATTTTTTTTTCAGTTTTTGTGATCGATATAATTTTACGATAAAGAGCTTGTCATTTATTTTATTTATATTCTTAAACGTTATCTATCAGTTACTAAGTAGCTAAGCCTAAGTTCATTGTAATATGTAATTGATGTCCTAAATTCACCCATGGAGCCTCTTTGTATGTGTCTAAGTTAACTAATCAAAAGTTTAAGCTGCTTTTACAGCGTCATCAAAATTGCATACCAAAATTTGTGAACTCCCTGCAAATTTAACCGAACGCAAGTTCTACTTTATAAGTATACGGGGTGTAAATAAACTGCTTCCGAAAACAAAAACTGCGCATTGCTGGAGGGGTACTGTTTACGTTTTGAGCAAAAAAAATTTGTTAATGGTTCAAAAAAAATTAAAATGTACAAAATTGCATTTACACTATCAGATTTTGCGATGATTTCAAATTAAATAGTGTTTTAATTTTATTTGCAATGTAAATAATCGCACCTGAACCAATAGTTGTTGAACGATGCTTTCAAGCGGCGAATGTGAACTTTTTAAATTGGGTTTCAGGCTTCGGAAGTGGTCTTTTTACACCCGTTATAATCGATAAGGTTCCTGATGACCTTTGGCTAAAGTCGCTTGTTAGGATGCTCTGAAAGTTGTTAAATTAATGTTGCTTTATTTTTCCTTTACCTTTTATTTTTATACTAGCTTCCTGGGCTGTGGTTTCACTCGCTTGGGTTATTTTCGATAATGAACCGACTCTGAACCAAAGTTTCAACCAAATCTGTTCAGTAGTTTTTGCGTTCAGGAGGACCTTTTCTTGAAACATAATAATATACTTCAGTTAAAGCCGTGAACAGCCGAATTGACATTTTTATTGTAAACTTTTCTAATCACGCAGATGTCAATTCTATTAACTTTAAATAAGTTTAAATATAATATCAACAAATTAAAGCATGAAACTAAACATTTTGTCACGACTTTGCTTTGGACAAATTAATTAAGCCCTTTCACATTTAACTCAAAAGCGAGTCCATATCGAATTATTTTCTGACTATTTACTCGATTTCAAATTGTGTTTACATTTAAGCGATTTCGTGAATTCGTAAAATTACAAAGTCAATGTTTTGCTTCCTTTTACGAATTGAAACTCAAAACCTACAATTCAATTTGGAAGTATTGGATTTGGAACCAAATCGCCTATCGAATGTAATCAAGTGGGGCTCAAATTAAATCAATGCAGGAAATTGACAATTTATTTAATTTCCTTTTTTATATTCTCGGAAAATACTCGTACGTTCAATAAGCTGATTGTTTCAATAGGTAAGTAATTTAGACGAATAAATATATGTTAAATACTTTATTATATATCATATTGTAACAACACCAGTTCATATTTGATGATAGCTGCCGCTACCTGAAAATAAACAGCATTTAATTAAATTTTATCATTATTATCTTTTATTAAAAGTGTGTTCTCAGCTTTATTTTTACATTAATAGATTAATTAGGTATTTCGCCTAAACGAAGTGGATATCAATTTACAATTACTAGAAAATATTACACTATATGCAATAAATATAATATAAAATATTATTTTAATCTGAATCGTATAAAGTGTATGTTCTAACAATGAAGATATTGTTAATATAAAAAAAACTTAATTGTATAATTGATATTAACTCATGAATAAAACTTCATAAAAACTGCTTTCGGAACAAAATCGACTTCTGTATCACCCTGTATACCTACCTCTAATAGGACTTGTCGCTCTATAGTAAAGAACCCCATACCACTGAGAGCCACCACATCATGCGACAGCTGACCGCGTAGTCTTCGGACCTAAGAGAAATTAAGTCTGATAAGTTTGTAAGAAGAAATAATAATAAATGAATCTACAGACTAACACACCAATGATGTGGCCCTAAAGGGAGCGCAGTAAGCGCTTGTGTTGTGGTAGGTACCACACAATGGACTGGGGGAGAACCTAGTCACACCCAGACACGGGCCAATTTCGAAAAACCATTTTAACGAAATTGGTCCGGCCTGCCCCCCAAGTCAAGTGGCAGAGCAGGACACTGTCGATAAATTAAAAAAGTTTTTTGGTGGTTTGGCATAATTTGTTACTAAAATGATAATACAGTTTCGTATAGGCGGGGACCAAAGTTGGCCGTTTCAGGAGAGTGACTGGCGTCCGCACCACAATGACATTAGGCAGTCACCCGTCAAACATGACATTTACGTATTTGCACCCGAAATCCGGTCGAATTATTCCGAAACCTTAAATAACTTAACCTACTGTTTGACACAACAACTTTCGTTGCTCCATTAGCTATCAAAAGCCATAATGTATAAATACATAAATCTTAAAATATGTATATAAATTTTGTGTCACGTTGTTTGTCCGCAGTGGACTCCTTAACTTCTATTCAATATTATTTTATTTCAAAATATAATATAACAAAAACCTTAGCCACAGTAACGCGTGGCCGATTCTGCTAGTCCTACTAATATTATAAACGTAAAAGTTTGTGAGTATGGATGAATGGATGTTTGTTACTTTTTCACATAAAAACTACTAAATGGATTTTGATGAAACTTTACAGTAATATAGGTTATACATACATACATTCCCACGGGAAACCGACTTCCCCGCCAACGGAGTCGCGGGCGGCCACTACTAATATAACAGAGTTCTCACCTCAACATTATACGACCACTACTAATATAAGACTCACCTCAACATTATACGCCGTGCCCGGGCAGGTGAACAAGAACGGCAGGGCCCTCTTCGAGTGCCGACCACTACTAATATAAGACTCACCTCAACATTATACGCCGTGCCCGGGCAGGTGAACAAGAACGGCAGGGCCCTCTTCGAGTGCACGTTGACGTCGGCCGCCGCCAGCACCACTGCACAGGCACGGAACAGAAGCCAGCTCAGCGACAGGAAGTAGTAGAACCGGTCCAGGAGGTCGCCCTCGAGTTTACTGTAACTTTGTTGTGGTGAGTTGCAAATACGGGTAGTTAGGTGTTTGAGCTCTTGGAGTATTGGGATGCGTGAGCGTTTAAGATATGGCAGATTTTATTAAGTACTTATGATGTTTGGTGCCAATGTCTGTAATTTCTCTTTTACCACCTGTCTTGATGTTTTGATGGTTGTCAAAATAAGGCAAGGTGGTAGAGCCATCTTGGTAAATTTTTACAAACATTCCTATGGGCAATTTGTAATATTAGCAGGTTGAAGTTGCAGTGAAGCGTTAAAAACATAGTAGGCACATAAATATATAAAATAAGCGCCTTAGGTGTCTGACGTTTTACTTATTGCTTTATTTTGAGATTGTACTGGACAAGATGAAACCTATAATTTTACTTCTGTAGCGTATATTTGGAAACTC
Organism: Emmelina monodactyla; assembly: GCA_916618145.1. Taxonomy (NCBI): domain Eukaryota; kingdom Metazoa; phylum Arthropoda; class Insecta; order Lepidoptera; family Pterophoridae; genus Emmelina; species Emmelina monodactyla. The sequence continues at coordinate 1,767,195 of OU745304.1, read as the reverse complement.
ATTCGTATTTTTTTAATTCGCCTCTCTTTAAGACAGCATTATTTATAAATCTAATATACTGTAAGAATCATAAAATCAACTCACTTTAGACCCAAAAACAATTGTAAACATATAAAGTAAAAGTTGTTCAAATTAGACAGTAGCACAAGAGCCCCGAGCTCTCGGTCTACTCTCTTTACCAGCGCCGCCTGGCGCACGTAGGCTTCTCGAAGCTTCCTCCACGTGTAGATTTGAAAATACATCTCTGTGCCGAACTAGAAATGAGAAATATTTAGATGGTATGATTTGATGACTTACTGAGCGATGACTTTTGGTTGAAAATTGACTTTGGCAATATCGATTAGGGTTGTTAAGAGGCATATATTTCGTTATGATAGTATTGTTTTGGTGGGTTAATTAACCATTTAGATTAAGGCGTCCCAACAATAAAAAAAAACACTAAGTAACTAACACTTTGTTAGTAACTTTAAATTTGATTAATAGCAGTTTGTGGGCTGGGAGTTTTTTTCCGCCGGCTTTTTTCTCTCGGTCTACGGTGAGTAAAGTCGAAGTTTGTAACATTGACGTTCATTAAGTATATCTAAGATGAATAAAATATTATTATTTTTTGAGATCAACAGTCAAGCGAAAAATTATGGACCGAGATAATGGTCGATTGATTTTAATTATTTAAGCTTAAAACCAATGTTCTTTAAACAACTACAAGATTCTGAAGTACCTAAATAAACAAAAAAATCAAAACCAATTTGAGCAGGCTTTAGAATCGATACCAAATTTTTGCCAAATATAAATATTTCCAAAAATACATACCTTATTAATTTGCTTCTTCTTCTCATAACTAGTGACGTTTCTGACGCACATGTTGAGTCGATGGTACCGCGACGTCAGGCCCATGCTCATCAGTATTATGATCAGGTCCTGGAAGTTCCAGATGACGGTGGCCACCTTCGCCAGTATGAATATAGGTATGCCCAGCCAGAGGCTGTACTCATCTGGAATTTGTTTAAAGTTGTTTTATGTTATTAGTTTGGTCATTCACTTTTTTTTTGGTATTGCGAGAAAATAGAAGGTCATTCATTTTTAAAGTATATATGTTACGGCTAATACCCGAAGTGCGGCTACACCTAGCTTTAGCCGGTTAGAACATCAATAGGTTAGGTTAGTTAGGTTACTTTTTTGATACCACCCAGAAAATACCGTCACCTCATGATTCGACTCATGATTGAAGCCAGTTTTTATATACATAGGTATTATTATTATTTTTACAGTTTTCCATATTAAAATTACTTCTAACCGGCTAAAACTAGGTGTAGCCGCACTTCGGGTATTAGCCGTAACATATACATAATGCATCCATTAGTGGTTAATTTCATTTAAAATATGAACGTTATCAGTAACTGTAGGTATTTGAAATTTAAAAAATATGTAAAAGAAAAATTTAATTAAAAAACCAAATAAACAGTCCCACATTTTTACTTAAAGCCTAAACCTCGATCTCATTCTACTATAGTTAAAACCATGGTAATTGAAAACTGCTTGTTTTGATTTTTGTGACCTGTTTCTGTCATTTCCATATTCCAAAAGCTATCTACCATAGTTTATTGAGACGCAAAGACATGGATAATGGTTACCATAGTTACACAAATAACAGGGCTATAAAGGTTAGTAGAATATTGAGCTTGGAGTCTATTATTACTCATACTAAGAAAGCTGCATATAAAAATGACAAATAAGATTTGAATTGAACTGCCTAAACATTATGGTATTTTACATTGACAAAATAAAGATATAAAATTAAAATAAAATTATGTATGAAAAGGCTTTTAGCAAGTCACATATAGATCATTACACTATAAATTAAGTACTCACGCGCCTGCAAGACGAATCCGTGCGAACTCAAAATATACGTTTCTAAAATTTCAGCTGCAGAGCCTTTGAATTTCATATTCGAAAACATGCTCAGAAAATGTTCAACTAAAAGTGAAAACACAATTACATCAGTCTACAGTCACCATTTTCCTAAGACATATAGCATGAATTAAAGCAGTATATGCTCTTAGTTTTATTTACCCAAAGCACAAGTTGTAACAAAACTTGTAACAAATAAAACCCTCTTTCTAATATTTTCGTCTGGTGAGAAATACAGGCCTGTAGTAGTTTCAGCTCTGGCCCAAAAGAATGAGGTCTTTTTCCAAGAGTTTAGCAGACGCCACGTCAAAATATACGACGCGAGCGCATTGCCATAGAAAATGGAGCCGGAGAGCCGTGCTATCATACCTCCTGATGAAAGAAACAAAAAATAAATACTATCAAGATTATTAGCCAACTAGCGAAATGATGGTTTCATTGATGGTACCCATAGTGACCCAGGAATCACAGCAGGGACTTACAATTTTCACTAGTTTTTCAGATTATGGGCCTCTTACACACTTACTCAAATCATTTGTTAACATATAACCTATAACCTGCGGCTTTACTCGTATGAAAAAAAGCGTAAATAGTAGTAAGTATTTATTGGTTCGCTTTCTACTTTGTTTTTTAATCCCTTCAAAGTTAGTAAGTATAAATATTAAAACTCTGCAATGTTTTTTTCTTAAATTATCCATATGTTTGACGTGCGAATCAGTGTAAGTATGTCTAGTTATATGTTTATTGGTCCGAAAACTGTAACGTGTAAAAGATATAACTTTTAATGTTCATTAGAGACCTATACTAATTTAAAATCCTTCAAGCAATCATAAATAATAAGTATATTAGTATTAGAATAAGACATCAAATTTCTGTGAAAACCAAACCATTCATGTCAAAAATTAGTATTAAGAGTGCTATTAACGCTTTTGAATTCCACTAAAGCTGCTTTCTCATTCTCGGTAAAAACACGTCATTTCATCATACCAACATAACTTCATCTAACCCATTACCGAAGAAAAACCAAGAAAAAGGCCTAATAGTAACAAAAAATACTACAGTGTCTCAAAATACGAAATTCACTGATTGATTGTTCATTACCCCCCCTCCCCCCGTCTGCGTCATATCAATCGTCATTAACGTGATTGGTTGGGTGTAAGCGGCAATCATTATTATCCAGCCAATCAATCATGCGGTAATAACAAAGGTGATTTCATTCTGGTTCCTGTGGTAGTCCCGGATTTGTAACGATTTGTGCTAAATCGATTTTATGGTACGTATGGAGATTTGGGAGATAAAATTATTGCAAAAGAAGGTTTAACTATGCAAAAATAAAATAAGGACAAGTTTAGCAGGCTATTTATACTTGATTCGTTGAGATAAGTTTGTAGTGTAATCTAGATGAGTCATTCATTCAAAAGGGTTCTTAGTTCTAGAAATAAGATATTTTTATTTAATCTCTTATAAAGGTACGTAAGCTTAGCAAAACAAACCGTTGGCAAAGAAAACCTATCAAAAGCGAGCCGGGCAAGCTTGTAGGTTTATCTTTATCCAACTTACGCCCACCGGAGGTATTCGTCGCCCAACCGGCCAGCAATCTGATAAGTTTCCACACGGCCGCAACCTCCATGGTGAGGAGTAAAATAAAAATTACGAGCGCCCAAAAAAAAGCAAGCTTCCCGCCGTAAACGGGGATCCCGAACCATTTGGCGGACGTGAGGATTTGCGTGATGGCTGGCAGGAACTCCTGTTTGAAAAAGGAATTGTTTATCGCTCGAACGGAGATAGAGAAGAAATAATTGAGAATTGTTTGAAAATCGAAACACGCTTCTGGGTTTCGATGCTTAAACAAATGACAATCGTTTAATTTGAATCTAGAACAATTTGTTTTTTTTTTAAAGCTGCGGACACAATAACAAGAAATGCGCAAACTATCGCGATTCCGATATTAACAATGCCGTTTGATGTTAGGCGCTAGCTCGTGTATAGAGATTTCACGTGAGAATTAACACGTTGTAGCGGCCTCAGGACTCAGTACAATTGTCATTGTGCGCCGTGGGTAATTACCGCAATAATTGCCTACCTATGGCGAGCTACGTGTTTTGTAACTATAGACACACACTACAGATCATTTTGAATTTGCATGCTTGTAAGTACAGGTCATGTAGAAGTGTGAAGCTTGTTAAAAATTTTAATCGCACAAAACTCTGACTGTGAATTCTAAGTAAACCAGGTTTTAATACGAGGTTAATAAGATAAACAAAATATACTCACATCACGCTGAAAAACGTGTGCTTTTGCTTCCTTCATAGCCGACTGAAAACAAATAGATTAAAACCAAGGCGTCAACAATTTATCACTGAGAATATCTTTTGGAAGTTTTGATTGTATGATAGTTGATAGATTAACTTCTACAAGGGCATTCTACTAAGTTAATGTCAATTTGGTTTAAGTAGAACCTGTCCCCACAAAACAATTTGGAATTGTTAATATGTAGTTTTGTTTTCATTTAATATTCAACCTTATTACTCTTTAATTTGTGTTCATAATGTATGCAGTAAAGTAAATAATGTGAATAAAAAAGTAAGAAACAGATTTAGAAAGATGAAAGGTGCAATCTTTAGTAATATTTATAAAATATATAATAATAACATTTATAAAGACAATATGATACACATATGCTATAACTATTTACTTACACAGATAAATTAATAATTTTATGAAATTTATAGGAAAGAGTTTTCTATACCGAAGTAAGTGAATACCCATTTTATCGTAAATTAAGCTGAACACACTTTAACTTCCTCATTTCAGCCTTAAATGAAGCCTTAATAAGCATTATTTTGTGAGGTACACAATCTTCAAATGCAGCGTCCTTAAAGAATATTTTTTTTGTATTTACAGTTTTTTTTACAGAATAGCTGTGTTTTTAATAAGACAGACTTACTTCGTGCTGTTAACTACAAAACTTTAATGAAACATTATCATAATAATAACAAAAATAAGCAAACTTTTCACTTACCATACACAACTGACATAAAAACTATCTGAAAACCAAATTACACTTCACATAAAATAAATACACTTTCATGTTTTTTTTATAAAAGTTACAAAAACATGTAAATTAGGTGGCGAGTTAGTAAACATACTGTGTTGTTACGAAAATTACTGTTTACGAGGCACCAATTGCATGTTCAAACACAGCTATGTATTCACTACAATTATTATAGAGTAATTCCGTCCTTAACTTAGAAAATCAAATGAATCTAAATTGAACTCTATTTGCACAGCTCCAAAGTTAATATTGACTTAAACTCTAACCGAAATCAAGCAAAGTGATATCAATTTGTCAATCGATCGTTATTTTATTTGAACAAGTCTTCGAACAAGTGGTTGACATTCGGATATACGAGACAATATTTACAAAATTCAATTATTTAGTTGCCACAAGTTGTTTACTACCGAAGCCTATATTTAAAAAGAGGTTTGTTAATGTCGTGTGGTATAGAGGTATATAGTACGGACGCCCTTAGCCGTCCTCTTATTAATTTGTCTGAATCACTTTTTACGACATCCACACATCGCCATTGCATCATACTTCATATTTTGCACTGGAAGGCAAGTTAGACTAAACAGGATATATCAATAAATGGGAAATATATTGTAATTTGGTAAACAATATCAATTTATTTATTTTATAAGATACCTAAGTTGTGTATAACAATTACTAGCAATTAGTCGTTCATATTTACTAAGCAAACAGTTGTTGCTGCATACTTGTGTAAAGCTAGTTAATTCAGTTGTTAGTGTACCTATATAAAATACTTATATTATAAAGCTTAAGAGTTTGTTTGTATCTTTGTTTGGTTGTGTTGAATAACCTCAAGAAAAATGATTATAAAAAAATGACACTGTTAGAAGACTCTATTGTTCCCGAGTGCTTATTATGGTTTATATGTTTTTGTTAAGCTAAGTCCAATAAGTTGAAATCAAGTTTGGATACAGATTTCACGAATAATTTTAACATTTATTTGAAGAAGATGAAGCGAAATAAAAACAGTAAGCCGGTAAAATTATTTCCTTTCTGCTTCTGCCGGCCATACTGCAGTCTAGTAATCTACAAAAAGTCTAACAAGATTAAATTTGAAGTTATCGCATGCGAAGCTGCGCGCAAAACTCTAGTACATTAGTACTGTATAGGAGTACTACATTTGTAGTTCTATTATAAACATTACCTATAGTTCTGCTTAGTATAGGAGTACTATATTTGCGTGTTCTAACAATATAGGTTTGTTAATTGGCAGGCGTTCCTTGGAAACTCCGTGTTTACTAACTAATAACTAATTTAGTTTGATTACTAGTTTCCAATCTATAAAAATAACTTTGTTAAAACGTGTTTACACTCATTAGATTATTGAGTAAATGTATGATATTTCTGAAGGCTCTATTGCATGTTTAGTTACTTTGATAGTTAAAATTAACAAAGATGTCGGTAAAAGATAAATTAAAATTCAATTGATGGAAGGGCTTTACTCATTTAAAGGTGGAGAATTAAAAGTACAGCAAGTTTTTATTAACAGATTAATTTAACATTTAGCAGTTTATAAACTCAATTAATACAAAAATCTAACACTAGATCTTATGGGATACAATACATATGTTATAAAAACGTATCTTAATGAGTAACACTTTAATGTTTATCGTCAAATTGTAGGAGCACAAGCTCATACGTCACTATCGCTCCGGCCATCTGCGAAAAATATCATTAATGTTTTTTTTATTCTTATTTTATCGTGAGATTTGGCATATTCATGCTATTCTTTGTAACCTAAACCTAGTCGATAGACCTTACCATTTGCTTGCACGAGAGATGGGGATTACAGCTTGGCGTTCAATCCATAATCCTTATCAATCAATAGCTATAACGTTGAAACTATAATACGACTATATTATACATGTGTAACTTAATTATTGATGACTAACTTTTAGTATTTTTAAAATTCGTTTTATTGTGATTGCAAAATAAGGATGACAGCTTGATGCACATTGTTTAGATCTTTTCAAACAATATCGTAGTAATATAGGTACTTTTATCAATGTTTGCAATTAAACGTCTTTAAAATGCACGAACGGCAGATTTTTAATTAAACAAAAACAACTATTTATAATTAGATAAATAACCTATTTCTATCTTACCTTCTGTTTGCGAATTCTTCAGCAAAATTGCATGCTAAAACTTCTGTACACACCCCTTACTTGAACTTTACCTTATAGCTTAGTTTTTAATTAGCCGGTTAATTAATTTCTAATCACCTGAAGCAATATTGTCTTGTCTAGTTTGAAAAACCCCATCCCACTGAGTGTTATGTAGTCCTGGCTTAGTTGGGTTTGTAGACGCTCAATCTGGAATGAGCAGAAATAATTATTTTCAATTTATGGTCCAAACACCATGATTCTTTACTTCTCGTTGATGAATATTGATGTTGGGTTTAAATTATACGTCAGCGCTTTGTGAGTGAAAGATTATGAAGCAAGTAAAGATGTTTTGCTGAAAATAAAATATTCGAATGCATTTTCGAGAAAATTACATTTAGTTATACAAATTTGTGAAGAAAATATTTTGTGAGATTCTTTTCAACAATTCATCATAGTGAACAAATAAAAAGTATCTCACAATAGACATTACAAACTGAATTTCTTAGTCTTATGTTTAAACTTGACATTGCCTAGTATATTTCATTTGAGCTCAAAGATTGTGAATAATTAAATAAAACTTTTGCATTTATGCCGTCGAGAATATCAAGAAAATTAACTGCTCTTGTATTTTAGTTTGTTGTATAAATAACAATTATATTATTATTTTCTCAAAGGAAACTATTTGATTTAGTAAAAGGTTTAGTGCGAAATAAAAAAATGACATGACAATGAAAAAATTAAAGGAATTGTATTTTTTATTTTCATTAAAGGAAAATGATCTATTTGTTAAATATAATTAAATAAGTTTGTAATTACTTTTTTTTAAAACTCCAATTCCGAATATATATTTTACCGTTAGTTAGTAGTAGGTTCCATTATTGAAATTTACATACCTAAGCTTGATTTTTCGTGATTCGTGGTTCAATACGTGGTTTCTCCATCTCTACCCTCACATTAACAGAGAGTGACCTCTTTTTTGTAACTAATAAACTCATTATCAAATATACCATCCAAATTGAGAACTCCGAATTTTTTCGAAGTGGTTTAAAAACTAAGTCATTTCTCTCCTCAAAATTGAATCACGCGCAACTCATCCCACAATACCTCAACATTATACGACGCCGTCCGGCACCCGTACAGATGCGCGAGCGCCCGCCGCGAGTGCAGGTTGATGTCGGCCGCCGCCAGCACCATGCAGGACGTGCGCGTGCACAACCACGCTAGCGACACGAAGTAGTACGCTTCCACGATGAACGGCCCGGAGGTTGCTTTGCTGAAATAGATTTTACTGTGTGATAATAAGGTCGAAATTTGAATGGACGAGGTTCCTTTGCTGAAATAGACTTTACTCTGTTTAAAATAGCTTCGCATTTTTAAAGTACCTATACACAGTAGTAGTAGTACGCTTCTACGACGAATGGGCCGGAGGTTGCTTTGCTGAAATAGATTTTACTGTGTAATTTAAGGTCGAAATTTTAATGTGCAATGAGCGCGTGCACAACCACGCCAGCGACACGAAGTAATACGCTTCCACGATGAACGGGCCGGAGGTGGCTTTGCTGAAATAGACATTATTGTGAGATCATAAAGTTGAAATTTGAATGGACGAGGTTCCTTTGCTGAAATAGACTTTACTCTGTTATGACAGGGTTTAAAATAGCTTGGCATTTTTAAAGTATACACAGACACGCTAGCGACACGAAGTAGTACGCTTCCACGATGAACGGGCCGGAGGTTGCTTTGCTGAAATAGACATTATTGTGAGATCATAAATTTGAAATTTGAATGGACGAGGTGTGCGGGTACGAAGTAGTACGCTTCTACGATGACGCGGCCGGAGGTTGCTTTGTTGAAAGATAGAAATAAAGAAATATATTTTTTTACAAATTAGAATTTTATTGCGTAATGATAGGATTTAAAATAGATATGAATAAGTTGATAAATCTTAGTCTTAACGAATTGTTTAGACACTCACAATTCATCTCCCAAAGATCCTTAAAAACTACATCACAAAAAACAACACAAAACAAACACTTTTTATCTACGCAATAAAACACAAAAAAATATCAAGTTAAAAAGTTAACTATAAAACTTTTAACTACCCGGGGGAGTGTATCGTTATTCTCGCTAGGGCCAGTACCTATTTCTTATAAAATAATGTCCCAAGGCGATGGAAAACTTACGTTAGTCCCAAAAAGATTTGGAGGCAGATAAAATAAAAGTTTCCTGAAGCGGACAGGACGATAAGTCCCCCGAGCGATCGGTCGACTAGTCGCACGAGTAAGGCTTGCTTGACGAATGCTCGGCGAATGTTTCGCCAAGTGTACTCCTTCACTGATTCGGAGGTCTGCAACAGATACTTGAGTTTTATGAAGAGGATTGAAGGAGTAGAGTTATTTTATTTATAGTATTTGTATTTTTTGACATCAGTCGAGGAAAAGGTACTCTGTTGCTTGGTCGGTTAAGATTTGAAGGGTTACGCCTCAAGTCTAGTAATATCGTTACTTAAACTATTAATTCATTACTTTTATTTTCATAAAATACAACACTAGATAAATATTTATATAAAACTTATTCAGCACGCAATTAGGAAACTTTATCTAATTCTAGCCTTAGAACTAGACTTCTACTTAAAAACGTATTCAAACAAAATCATAAGATGTCACGCACCTTAGACGCATCTCTAGCATGCTCCTTACACACTTTCTTGACGAACCGATTCAGTCGGCTGTACCTAGAGGTCAGTCCCATTGATATCAGAACTATGATGATGTCTAGAAAGTTCCACAGGGCCGTGGCCACGAGGCTCATGAAGAGTAGAGGTGGAGCCAGCCAGTCACTGTAGTCCGCTGTGAACACACGATAGTTATTTATTGACTCCTTAAGTAAAAGTATACAACGTTGGGCGATAGTGACTGGAAAAGATTCAGAAAAATTGGTCAAAATATTTATAATAGAATATCAAAATGCCAATTATTGTAGTAGTAAACAAGCAAAAAAATTATTATTTGAATTGGTTTCTCTCATATTTTGTTACAAAAACATTATAGGTTTTTTTTATAAAATCAAATTACAAATAAAAACTAAACTTAAATAGCCGTCAGAAAACAAGTCCATGCGCTTTTTATCAAGCACTTAAATAAAAAAACACTCACATTCCACAAAAAAATAGACACACAAAGAGCAATTTATTTTCTGAAACTAACTCAAGAATCACACAGACAGTAATCCATCACAAGAACTTACTCCGAAGCAGTAAAAACCCGTGCGATCTCAATATGTACCGTCTGAGCATCAAACAATCCTGACAGTCAAATCCAATTTTAGATATCGCACTCATCCCATGTTCAACTGAAATCACAACAACATACATTTAAAAACTGCATCGCTATCAAAATAAACGACAAACCTAATCAGACATTAAGTATTCCACTGGAATTTTTTGGAATTGACTTGCAAGATTCGCTGCAGTCAGACTCATTTAATTTTAAAACTGCTTAGTTAGGTTTGGCTGTGATTTACAAGTCTGGCACTTGTTGGTGAAAAAATAAGTTTGCTGAAATATTGGTATTTGCATTCGTGTTTTATCAGCGTTTTGATCTTAATGGGTTCTCTTTGAGTAAAAACAATCTATAGATGAGAGAGTTCCTTTTCTCAATAAGCGACGGATTGAACTGTAATCCACCACACCAACCCAGTGTAGATAAGTGGACTCGCCGCAGAGATAAACTTCTTAGTATAAAGATTTCGTCATGATAACTTTCCACCGAAAGTGCGTGATGAATAGAAAGGTATTGTTTAATATAAATATATTCAAATCTATGTACATAAATTAAAATAAAAAAGATTTTGAGTTTTGTAGTTCAGTGTTGTGATACGATTTGCCCGACTACAAGGCAGATTTCATCAGATTTTTTACCCGGAAAAAACTACGTTATCAAGAAACGAAGTTGGTTCTGTTCTTTCGTTTTAAAATCATTCAAATAAGAAATATTCAATTAACAATAAAAAAAATATGTAAAATATATGAGCATATATGTCCACACATACAATAGATCACAACTCACAAACAGCGCAAGTTATCATGAACCCTATGATCCTCTTCATCCTAGTCTTCAGGGCAGCATCGGCCGGCACTCCACTAGCCAGGTCTCTCTCAGCGGCGATCCAGCGCTTAGCCACCAGGTTCCAGGAAGACGAGAGTCTCCAGCAGAGAATGAGGGACAAAAGGGAACAGGTGTAGAATATGGTGCCTGCAAAACGAGCGGTCACGCTTCCTGGAAGAGATGAGGATTTGAAGTTAGGTAATTAGAAACAACTATTTATTAAGTAAATCTCTATTGTTGCTGTAGTAATATTTATTGTGTTATTGGCTCAATTACAGCAAATTGAAATTTTGTAAAATCACTAGTCCTAAATGTAACAGAGGAACTATTTTAGCCGCTGTAGCATAAGATCAAAATTTGTTGCAGTTTCTAGAGTTTATACTCTACCCAATTACAACACTGCCTTATTCTTTCATTTTATAACCACATGGTTCACATACTTACTTTGCCTGGCTGTATCTACAGCAATCCCCGCCAATGCCTTTATAACCTTCCATATAGCCCCTACTTCGATGGTAAACAGACTGACCAGCAGAACTGCTCCCCAAATGACCCAGGGGTATGATGATGGACCAGCCACGCCGAAGAGGCGGGACCAGTGGAACACTGCTGCTATTGTGTCTAAGAAGTCCTGAAAGCAACGAGAAAAGGATGGATTGCTTTATATTGACAGCCTTTATACATCCCACTAGTTGGGAATAGGATTTTTTTCTGAAAAAAATACAAATTATCCGGCAGAATCAGTTTAGCGAAAGGAACTGTCATCAACCACACGAGTAGTGCAGGTTGTATTCATATGACGATTTTCCTTGCCGTGAGTGTACGATAAATACCTACGTATACATTTTTAAATACCATGAGTGGCGCATTTAAATTTAGTGCCGTTTATTTGCCAAAGCCTATATTTATAATACAACGATGGTCTGGGGTTCAAGGGTTCTTGCACTAGTAGTTTATGGGTAAAACAGACACTAAAAACAAAATTAATTTGAAAAAAATGGGCTGTCCAGACAAGCTCGCACAAAAAACATAAAAACAAATAAAAATAATAACGATATTTTAATTATTGTACTTACATCCCGAAAAGGCTGGTCCGGCAGAATCAGTTTAGACTTCACCTGTATCCGATTTATTTTAGTTTTCATTTCATTAGAATACAGACAACACGAGGTAATTTACACTTTTACTATTTATTTGTGAGGTGTCAACATAGATTATTGAAAATAGGAAATCAATATCAATTACGAGTGATTATTTTTCAAACAACTTCAACTTTGTACGAGCTTAAAGCCGCGTTTGACCAGTATTCATTGAGCTGCGCTGAAGGTTTCCATCACATTATACATATACGAGTTTGTTGAATAGGATAAAATAAAATAAAATAAATGTAGATATATTTAAGGGTCTGTGTACAATACATGGTACAAAGTAGAGCTTGTCTACCGTTATTTTTTACAGAAATTTATTTATTTACATCTTAACACTAGTCATTACAGTAGTCTGAATTACATACAATAAATATCTTCTTAAATCAATAAGCAATACTTAAAAATAATATTTTTATTGCAGACATAATATTTTCTTTTATTTAATAACTTAGCTGTTGAAATGGTTATTAATGGTTTGGTATTCGCCACATTTTATAGATTTAATGGATGTTTGTTACTGAATAACACATAAATAGCTCAACTGTTTTGGATGAAATTTTGTAGAACTTGTGCTTCTTATCGCGGGATAATGCCCCATTCCTGAGGGAAAAATCTAGTGTAACTATGTTAAGTTATAAAACCTACCAACAATAATAAAGAAGAAGATATTACAAAAGTTTATCAAGATCAATATTCCAAATAAACGAATGTATCAGATAATTGGCAACGGTTCAAGGAGTTTAAAGATTTAACGCTCAATAATAAAATAAGTTTTGTTTTTTATTTCAAGTGAAAAACTCGAGTTCAAAAGTCTAGACGTCATCTTAGATATTGTTCGCAGAACAATTCATTAAATTTTTAATCATTACTTTTATTTTTTATACCTTTTAAAACACGATTACTATAAATAAATTAATAGTTGTCAACTAATTTGGAGTACCAAACGTGCTTCCAAAAAATACTAAATACTATAAATAAGTAATTTAAGAATAACTCTTAATTATTTTTTTAAGAAAATTCTGTATTTTTTCTTATATCACGTCTTCTCGTGTTCATCTTCAATTGGTAGAATAAAACAAACTAGTGACGTGGAATGATCTGATTGGTGGAAACAAGAATGCGGTTGCTATTCATTGGATACAGGCGCTCACCGCTAGAGAATGTAATTACTTGCAGAGCTCCGTTTAAAATGGACACCCAGTATTTGCAATATCAATTTTAACACGCGATTCTTTCATTTGAAATTGTGAATTAAAAACTAATTTCCTGAGCTATTTCTAGAGGCTTCCACTTAAAAACGGACGAACGTTTATTAAATTGTTTGTAAACGTTGTTTATTATTTGACTGGTGATAGTTGCAATAACAATTTAGTGTCAGCTTGATCGCAAAAAATAACCAACGCAAGATGAACTCCACAACAACAAATTTTCGCTGTCACAAATACGGAGTGACACGGATACGAAAGTATCTGACGGTTGGTCTTGACTTAATCAAAAAATATAGGCGGGGCTTGCACCATGATTTTAATTACATGGTGGTGAAGCATAGGTCATCGCCTCTAATGCGGAATCTATTAGGGGGGGATCTGTGGTGAAGTGAAGCAACGTCAGTCGCGGTCAGTCTAAAGATGGGTGACCGCTGCCAGTGGAATTATCTTCAGAGTGTCCAAAGAAATGTTAAGCGCAGCTTTCAGTTACTTGCGTATTGCTAGTAAGTAACACATACTCTGACACGAAGTGAGTACGTCCTCCAAAACCAGAATCGTCTCACGGAAAAAACAAAAACACTGTAATTTTTTCTTTGAAATGATTTGAATACGGGACATTTTAATAAATGACAACGCTGGTACTTTTAAACTACCATAAATTCGCATAACGAGCAAAGTTTCGGCCGAAGTTGGTGGCACCGGTGAATTTCCCGCGTTTTTTACAAGATGACAGCTTGTTGCATTTTTAAAATGCAAATATATCCCCAAGTTTGGCAAATAAAGTGTGGTAAACAAGAGGTTGGTGAAAACCAAGTTATTTAAGTGTTAGGGCGTGCACGTTTTTTATTTATTTTGCTTTAAAGTTGTATTAAATACATGACGGAATCTAAAAAGCGACAAAGAGTATTTGACAGAAAATGAGCATATTTTAATGGTTGTGGCAATTAGGCCAGCAATTATTTTCAGACAAGAAATATATAATTTTATTTTTACTGTTTTCTTTCTTTATTTAAAAGAAATCAAAACACAAATTGTATTGAAGTTCTCTTATTTATTAACACAAAGGAACAAACAACAAGAATAATTTGACTTTTGTCTGAAACAAAATGATTTTCTTCTACTCGGATGGTGTTCGAATGTGAAATACGATACTTTATGTCAAATATTGCTGAACATTTCGCATTTCACAAGAATCATTATCGCTTACGATGTATAATTGTAAGATATACTCAAGTAATTGAAACGCTTTGTTGTGTGGTACAAATTTATAAAATATACATAAAAAATGATTTCTAATTACCAACCATAAAATATTAGTTTATAAATTTTCTACATGAGAGAAACCAGCTTTTCGAAATGAGAGAAAGCTCTTATTTCTTAAACTTAGCTATGACAATAATAAAATTAATAAATACAATGTAGTATTGTGGATAAAGATAACTTTTGTATTCGATAAGGTAAAACCTGCTCGTATCCTTTACAGCCCCCATTGGTCAAAGGGAGTTAGTGAGTTACGTAGGTAGGTAAGTATATAAAACATCAATAGAGTCCCCTATTAGATGTGATATGTTTACGCCTTAACCGTGGATAAACTTCGGTAAATTTGACCCGTCACGTTAACAGGGTTAATTTTGATTATAGCCACGGAGTATATTACCAATGGAGAATGTAAAGTGTGGCTATATGCTTTTGTTTTTATTTTGATGGAAACGAAAAAAAACCTTGTATTGGTTGCCGACATAAAATGTTTTTTTTGAAGATTAACATTTGGTAAATAATTGTATAACGTTTTATGTCGACGCCGCCTATCTATGTGAAGGTGAAGTCCGTTCAAAAATACATATCGCGAAGGTTTGGAAAAGAGTTTTATTCGAAATCTACTTTGACCAACAAGACTATGCTTGTCTATACAGGGAGTAAAAAGACTGCTTCCGAAAACGAAAACTGGGCATGGCTGGAGGGGTACTTGATGAACAAAAAAAAATTTTTACGTAATTGTTTACGTAATTAATTTTGTGATGATTTCAAATTAAATAGTGTTTTAATTTAATATTTGCAATGTAAATAATCGCACCTGAACCAACAGTTGATGTGCAAGCGATGATTTCAAGCGGCGGCATATACTGTTAGTGAATTTAGTTACTATTTTCCAGGCTTCGAAAGTGGTATTTTTACACCCGTTATAGACCCATTTAGGCTTATACCTAGTTAGCCTTTTCCAATAATTATATACTCCGTGGTTTTAACCCACGTGATGTCACAAAAAGGATTAAAGGAACGGATAATGATGCTGCAGATTGTGTTACACAATATTTCTTAGAAGATAATACATATACGACTCTGGTCTTATTAAATTTTAAAGGCCCGGAGGCTGTATCTATAAATCTATGTGATAAATATATATTTAAGCTAAAAACAGGCTTGCGCATTGTCTTTATATACCCGTTAACAAAATGGGACGGGTATTGTGGGTTCAGTAGCCTTTTTTGAAGTTCATAATTAACATTTTTAATATAAAAACGAATGATCATGAAATCCAAACATTTTTGCAATGCATTCCATTCTTATAAAATCCTTGGCTAAATTAATCATTGACAGCAAGAAGCTAAGATTAAACTTTCAGTCTCCGCCCACCGCGTAATCCAGAAAAAGTGCAACATCAAAGCCATTCACCGCCGAGCTATATTAGCCCCTATTACTCTTGGAATAAGGGTCATTTGTCAATTACGTTTTTATGCATTTATTTCCAGTGACTCCGTCTAATTACGACTGTTAATTCCGAGGTACAAAGTGACTGTTAACTCGATTTTTAAGAGAACCGACTGCGCCGGAAGGAGATTAATGCATTTGGAATGCTGCTAATGATGTTTAAGAACGTTGGTGATTTGTTAAGATGTATATTAATTTGGTGGATGACGCTTGGATAGTTGGAAGATAACGTCTAAAAATAAATAAACGGTCAATTGAAGCTTAATGTATTTACAACCAGTGAAGAAGAGATATGTGGTCGCCCCGGCCTTAATAGCTTTCTTTGTAATTGAAAATCATTTCTTAACTAGACCGAATATGTTACTAACACTTTCTTGCAGTGAGTATAAGAAAAATACAGGTACAAATCATTGTTAATTTGCATAAAATGCGCTGAGGACTACACAAAACGGGGCAAAATGTGTTTTATATCCATCTCTGCCATATTCCATTGGTGTCAAACGGCCGAAACCAATATTCTACTAACCTTTGACGCCGTGTTATTTGTGTAACTATGGTAACTATTATCCATGTTTTTGCGTTTCAATAATCTATGGTAGATAGCTGTTGATATGGAAATGACAGAAGCACGTCACAAAAAACAAAAGTAGCAGTTTTCAATTACCAAGGTTTTAACTATAGTAGAATATTGAGATCGGGGGTAAGTCACATTAAGGTTTATAGTTAAATTTAGAGAGTTTTAATTAGGAATGGGCACCAATCCCAAAGACTACACGTGGCGCGATGTGTTGGGGCTCTCCATTTGCATATGGTAGTTTATAGAACAACTAATGGCCGCCCGCGTCTACATTCGCGTGGAAGTCGGCTTCCCGTGGGAATGAGAAGTTTTCCCGCGATGAAAAGTACCCTATGTGTTATTCTGATGTATAAACTATATTACTGTAAAGTTTCATCCAAATTCGTCCAGTAGTTTTTACGTGAAAGAGTAACAAATATCCATCCATACATACTCAAAAACTTTCACGTTTACAATATTAGAAGGACATTCTTAAGTACCATAAACTAACTTTATGCGATTCTTCAGTCGCATATAACTAAAAAACAATAGTGTGATTCTTAAAGAACTATATTGGATATAAGTCACCTGTTGATCTCAGTAGGTTATTGTTTAATAAATCCGCGCTGAACATAAGTGGGAAACACATAACCTAGGATAGGTTTGTGTATACCAAACTGAACGGCCAATGAAGACTACATGTTAGCAAACTAAATTCAAATAGTCGTAAATAAATAAATAAATGTACCTTTCGACATGTTCTTTTTAAAATCAGGCAAATCTTTTATGCTACGCCGTAGCTCGTAGCAGGTATTCGTAGCACGTAGCAGGCCTATACGTTCGTCCTAACATAATAATGCCTTTTAGTGGAAGACACTCTCAAAATAAAGGAACAAAACCCTTTTTAAGGAAGTAATGAAACGATAGAAAAACAACCGATACCGATATTGTTATACCATTCGTAAGAAATTGCCTTTTTTCGGGATAATAATAATCATACTGAAATAAAAAAAAAATGCTAGAAAATACGAATGTTTGAAAACGTGAAAAAAAGGTTGAGTTAAACAAATGCATATAATTCAAAATATCTTTAATCTATAGATTTTTATACACTTATACACGAAATAAACTATTTTACAATTGTCTTTATTACATTGAACCATCTAATTAATTTTAAATTACCATCATAATTTATATACAACGTTTTGGAAATGTTTTTACTTGAATACACGCATGTAATTTTGGGTAAACAAGGGTTATCTGACTGTCAGAAACATTTTGCTCGCTTAATTTGACAAAAAACTTCACCGCGGAATATATTTCTACAATAAAAACTGTTCTGTGTACAATATTAATGCTAAAATACAAATATTTGATTGAAGCACTGTTGTTTTGACAATGGGAAAATTTGGACCAACCTCCAATAGCAATAAGATATATGTCGTTAAATAGGTCTCTTCAATAGGAACAACTATTGCTTTGACAGCTTTGTTGTTACAGCTATCCGTTTTGAGTTATGAGACAAAAGAAAAATATTAAAAATACTACTTTTCAAGTTTAGTTATGTTTATTCTGTTTACACCTATACGCTTTTATCTCGCTTTAACACTAGGAACAAACGCGCGTACGCGTACTAAGGCAGGGGCAGCCTCCCTCCTCAAAAATATTTTTCTTTTATCTCATAACTCAAAACAAACAGTTGTAACAACAAAGCATAGTTATAGTTCATAGCAATAGTTGTTCCAATTAAAAACACCTTTCCAACGACATTTATCTTAATGCTATTTGACCCGAATGCCACCCGTCTCAGGTTTCATACATTTTTGCCCATTCTCCTTTATATATGAATATATTTTTGGCAGTATATACGTATTTAATTTTACAGTACTTGAACAATGTTATTTTCCTTGAAATGCTTCTATTTATTGTTTAAAATCAGGACTCAACGTAAAAGTAAACTTTATTGAAGAATTGAGCTATAGTCTGTATAAAATTATATTTCTTTGTAATAATTAAAAAAAAACCTTACACAATTATTTTTGGCACAGCTCGTCTGCTTTACTACAGTCCAGGACATTTCTATATCTAAAACAATTTCACTTTAATCCGGATCGAAGGACAGGATAGACAGAGTAATAAATGGCAACGAGACCGAACATAAAAAGAGTAGACGAAAAGAGTCGATCTCAGTGCTAAAGTCTGTAGGTAACCTACCAAGGGGCTCTTTCTCGGCTTTTCTTGTGAAAAATTGTCTATTATTATAAAGTAGGTAGTCAAATTACGTAAAAAATCTTATAATTTTTATTCAATATAGTCTGCCTCAGACGGGTCCGTAAGTAACTTAGCGTCAAGTAGCTGTAGGTAAACTACTATCAAGTATCCCTTTGTTACCTTATCAAATGACAAGAAATTTAATGTTTTTTTTTTATCTATCATTATAATTTCCAATAGGCGGAACGTCTGCGTCTTAGAAGTGCCGAGTGCCAGTAAGTATAAATTGGCTGAAGGTTACATAGCATCAAGTGGCCGAAGATAACCTAACATTAGTAACTGCAGATAACCTAGCATCAAGTGGCTATGAGTAACCTTGCGTCAAGTATCTGCAAGTAGCCTAGCATCCCTTCTGATCACATGTCCAATTATCCAATGTTTCTCGAATATCTATCGTCTGCGTCTCGGTGGCGCCGAACCGGGAAGAAACGGGAGGCTATTGGTAACCTAGCATCAAGTGGCTATGAGTAACATAGCGTCAAGTAACTGCAGGTAGCCTAGCATCGTATAGCTTTAGGCAACCTAGCATCAAATGACTCTGACCACACGTCATTATCAATTATCCCCTCAATATCTATCATTGTAGTCCCCCATCGGCGGGTCGTCGAGCTGCGTCTCGGTGGCGCCAAACCGGGATGATACAAGAGGCTGTAGGTAACCTAGTATCAAGTGGCCATCAAATGTCTCTACTCTGACCACATGTCATTATCAATGACCCCCTCAATATCTATCATTGTAGTCCCCCATCGGCGGGTCGTCGAGCTGCGTCTCGGTGGTCCCGTGCGCGCGCGCAGCCATCCCGGCCGGGCGCAGGGAGATCGCCAGCGGCAGGGCGGAGCGCGCGCACAGCTGCGAGGCGCCGCGACGGGAGGACACGGAGCGGTAGCGGGCGCAGCGGCCGCGTCTGTGGGGAGAGGAAGGTTAGAGTGCTGGTTTAGGTACGGATGGGCTGAAAGGTATATGAATCAACTAATGGCCGCCTGCGACTCCGTTCGCGTGGAAGTCGGTTTCACATGGGAATTAAAAGTTTTCCCGCGGTAAAAAGTACCCTATGTGTTGTTCTGATGTACAACCTATATTACTGTAAAGTTTTATCAAAAAAATAGTAGTTTTTACGTGAAAGAGTAACAAACATCCATACACCCATACATACTCACAAACTTTCACGTTTATAACATTAGTAGTATAGTAGGATGGTCAAGCTCCAAGAAACACATGTTTGAGTGATGTAATGAATTTTAAATAATTGGTTGACTAAATAAAAGTATTAGCGTTTGCTTTTATCAGGTTTGTGGTGGGATATTTGAAGTTTGACAAAGTATAATAAATAAATAATAATGTTCAGCCCTATAGAAATAAAGGCTGCAGCGGAAGTAAGGGACGCGCAAGTACATCTTTAGAGATTTGTCTGAATAAACAAAAAAAAACATGAAATAGAGTAGGATAGTTATTAATTTTTTAATCACTAAAATGACGATATAAAATAAGGAAATTTAGTATATAGCTGGTGACTTCGTCTGCGAAAAAAGTGATTATCCCGTAGGAAAATCCGCAATGGAATTACCGCGGTAAAAAGTATTCCTTAAAACAGTTGTACAAAGAGTGATAGCTACAGATTTTCTAGGCAACTATTTTTAAAGTGTCTCGTCAGTAAAGCACTGCCATATAAAAATCTACATATAAATTGGACTTTGTAAAGTAAAGGGCAGTTTCAGAGAGCTCACACGCGCGTATAAAGCGCGTGTGAGCTCGTTTTGAAAGTGCTTGTAGTCGCATATAGGCGCATCTTTTGGCACACGCGCAACTCGTTCGTGCGTTGACGCGCTTCTAAGCTCATATACGCGCGAGCTACTGACACGCCATCACTACATCTTCGAACGAACACGCGGAAAATAGTGCTGGGAGTTTTTTCCGCCGGCTTTTTTCTCTCGGTCTACGGTTAGGTAGAGTGGAAATTTGTAACATTGTCGTTCATTAAGTATATGTTACATATCTATGATGAATAAAATAATTTTGATTTTAACTTTGCTTTTGAAATATTAACACGTCGTTTACGCAAGTTCGGATTTTTTAAGCACGTCATGAAGCGCTTATCTGAAACCCTGCCCTAACACAGAATCAACAACTTAAACCGAACAAACACAAATACATATCAACGCGGAACCACACTCAGATTAGATTTCCTACAATCTCATAATCTCATTCATTCGTCTTTATTCCACCTTTTGTTCCGCTACATTTTGGATGTCATCCAAGTTGAAGCACCATCCAATCAATAATGTCAAAACTAACCAAGTACCCGTTCGATGCTCGGTGGGGTAACATTTTTTGTCATAGACTTATCAATTTACAACGACCTTGATTCTTGGCATTTTGCCACGGGTTTTTTTAATCAAAACCTTTGTTTATTGTGTGGACTTCAGTTTCCAATCAGAAATGAAATAAACGTGGCGAAGTAATTATGTTTTCGGTTCTGAGATTAAGGTGGAGTTTACAAAGGGTTGGGATTTGGAAAACTTTTGAATACTTTTAATGTTGCTATGGTATGTATCTAAAAAAAGTTTTATATACTGAAAGGGTTACTATCCTTTCTTCAAAATATATACTGTACAAAACTCTACATAGGGTGATCCAACTTATTGTATTGAAAAATATATAAATTATATTTAATTTAGATCTTATAATTCCATCGGTATTTAAACCAGTTCCGACCACTCAAAAGACAAATAAAGTTATTTCAATCCCAAATTCAAAATTTACACCTTTTATCACCTCGCGTAAAACTCGTACACACGATAGTTAACTCAATTACCTATCGCTATGTAGTTAAAGTGCTCGTGCATTGCTCTCGATTCGCGTCAGGCGTTTAAAAAAAATAAACTCAAGCATCCTCGAATTCTCGTAATTGTATTCAATTATAAATAAAAGTACTTCCTTTGATACCGAAATTGGATTGAAACGTAAAATGTTTACAAACTGTTGAAGTTTAATATTGTATTTGTTATTTTGTTTTCCTCTTTTCTATGTCTTTTCTAAATTGTCGAACTAAATCTCTATCAGTGTCTGTTTATATTATATTTGCTTCTCCTTTCGAAACATGCAATGGATTTTCAAGTTTTAGATATCATTACATAGTAAAAATCCAAGTCGTTAATTCTGTCTGTTTGTACGTTTGTCCGCTAACTCCTCCTAAACTACGTAACGGATTTTGATGCGGTTTTCGCCATCTTTTAGAAAATTTATTCATTTAAATTTGTAAATATAGAACATTTCAAAAAAGTAACTTTAAGTAAGCCAAAATTTAGTATTCGTGAACAAGTCGGCCAAAAATACACCATTGCGAAACGAGGGCGGGTCGCTACTTTAATAATAAAACGATATTTAAGTTTAAAATGACCACATAAAGTTACGAAAATAATATTTCTCACTCAAGTCATCCTAAGTATTGCGAAGTCTGGGTGAGCCACTCGCTTGTATTTACAAACTTTTGCCAGACAACTTCTCTCTATTAGTTCTATATCATTTGAAAGTCTTCTCCCTATTTTCACCAATGCTCCTGAAAATTCACTTCGTCTTCCACGTAACTATGTTTCCTGGCAACTCCTAATTTATATATAATTTCTAAAGAAGACGTATGTGCGCTGTGATTTATTCGTTGGCGTGTGCACCGCGGCCATTATTCATTCTTTTTGCTGCCAACTACAAATAGTAAATAGCCTTCTTGCGAACATTTCTTTTTAAGATTTAGTTTACCTGTTACCATGTCACTTGCATGCTTGACTGTTGCCAAATTTAATATCTTGACGGGGAGATACGAATTGTTAAAGTAACGAGTGCTTTTTTGATTTCGTTTACAAATTTATACTGATAATGTGAGACAAGTAGTCTTGGAAGAAAGGACATATATAAGGACAGTGAGACTGTGTTGTTCAATTTACAAAAAACAAAATTATTACAGCTTTAGTTTTAGTTGTTGCATTTAGCAGTGGTTCTGTTCTGTAATGTAACTGCTAATTACAGATAACCTCGTTACCTAAAATGACAAAGAGTGCTCGTAAATTAAAAAACCCCTGTAGGTAGCCCTACGTATAAGTATACATACTTTAAAAACAAACGTACATCTCTAGTTGAATTTTCCGTACCTACATGATACGTTTATTTAAGACATGAACTATTTCTTAAATATTATCATCTAAGGAGGTCACTTTTGTGACTGTCTGTTTCAATACCGCTTTTATCTCAAAAGCTATAAACAATAAGCTGATACGTCCTAAGCTATTTACAAACCACAAATAATCTAAGGTGACCCCAAAAACTATTTCTATATATAATAGCACCTTACACTGCGGTACTTCCAAAATATAAGTCACTAGTGGCCGCCTGCGACTCCGTTCGCTTGGAAGTTGGTTTCTCGTCAGAAGTTTCTCCGCGATAAAAAGTTACTTATGTGTTATTCTGATGTATAAACTATATTACTAGTAAAGTTTCATCCAAATCCGTCCAGTAGTTTTTACGTGAAAGAGTAACTAACATCCATCCATACATCCATACTTACAAACTTTCACGTTTATAATATTAGTAAGATACTAAAAGCTTCTTAGATAGCATTTCTCTGCTTTAGAGTCAACAAATCTCCCCCTAAGCTCTAGTATTAATCCTAAAGTAGCACAAATGCAGGATTTATTTGAAATATTAGTTCGTCTTGCATAGTTGGAGTTCTATGTAAAATTACAGGTTTAGTTACGTCTGCTGTCTGGTGAGTAACATCAGTACGGTGACAAGAAATATGCATCTGGTTTTTATGTTATGAAAGTAATGTAGGTACTTTTAAATAAATTAAATATCGAAGTAAGAAGAATATATGAGAAATGAGTTAAAAGTAAGATAATCTGACGTATCTTTTAGTTTTTGTTTTTCAATTTTGCGGACAACACCAAATAGAAATCTTTAAGTAGGTTTTAGCTTGTGGTTTTATAAACTAGACTGGGGTTATGCTGCTTTACGCAGTAAACAATATAACTTTTTATATGATTTATTTCCCAGTTTAGTTTAGTTAATAGTAATAAGTAATAAACCGTTATTTTTAAACCAAAGCTACAAAAAGAATCAAAAACTTCATAAACCTAAAACTGAAAAGTCCATCATTTCATTTCACTTTGAGCCTCACTCTAAAATCTATTCCACTTTGCGTATTAATCCCCAATTTCTATAATTCAAACCCCTCGCAGTTGATTGTGCCACTTTTCCTGATTGGTATTGAAACCAATTTGATATAGTAAACAAATATTTCAACGTTTGAAAGTTTAGTCCCTTTGTATAAATTACATAAATCTTTATAAACATTTAATTTTAAACACGCTGTAATAACTCCATTAAAAATTCTCCTTTCACAGCAACACCTATTCCTCTAACATAGACTTTAAGCTAAAAGTGTTAAAGTTGAATTTACCTTGTACAATGGCAGCGTAGAAGCCTTAAGAATGCGGCGCGGAATGTTCTGTTAAATACTGTGTAGATGATCGGGTTGATGGTCGACGACACGTAGCCCAGCCATAGACAGATGTCTACCACGTGCTCTGGGAAAAAATTAAAATTAAACAGAAAAGTTGAGAGAGAACTGCAGAGCAAAAAGATTTGGAAAATTTTACCTTGCAAGGTAGGCATTTTTAGACATAGTTGCAGTGCAGTTTAGCAAAGATACCTTAAATGCAAAGGTTGTCTGTTTTAACTTCTTTCTTGAAAGCTCTCTTAAAAGCATTGGCATTTGTAAAACAAGGTTGACTTACAGGAATTTATAAAATAATGTAAATGTCTGAAAGTTTCGATACAAAAAGCTAGTCAATTCTAAATCCAACAATAGAATAAAATAAACACCTTTTTATATATTTAACCTCTTTTACCTGGAACTATGCACGCCGGGCAGGCAGCAAACAAGATATTCAGCAGGAAAAATGGCGCCCAGCACAGCACGAACGTGAAGAAGACCAGCCCGAGCACCTTCGTCGCCTTCTGTTCCGTCGCCACCGCGTTGGCGGAGAGGGAGCGACCCTTCTTACGATTTGCTAAGAACCTGGGGAGAAAGTTCTAGAAATAACAAATGACGATTATAATGTAACCATCTTATTATAGTAAGTCCCCTGTTTAAACCCAGTAAACGCAGCTTAAACCAAATTGGTATTTTTTTTCTTGTTCAATTCTATGAGATAACTTTTTTAACCGATAGACTGACAACGGCTTTAATTATGTTTATTGACGAGGGAGTAAAGTTAGTATAAGTAAGGTTAAGTTGGTGAGTTAAGATGTTCGGGATTCTCTTGTAGGCACTAATGATCCGATTTTAGATTTCGACCAGCATAAGACACACATAAGTTTTTTGGGTAAATTTATTTAGTGTATGAGTCAGTGAATTAAACGTTAAAGCCGACAGAATACACAATATATCAAAAACAACCAATAGGTGACTGCCACGTGAAAGACGTTTCACCTGTCGTGTAATATAATGACTGATGTTTACATGATACAAATTCCACGTAAATTTTTCATCCGCCATTCATAAATACTCATATGAGTTACTGAGAAAAATTATGCCTACTGATAGTAACGTACAATAAAATGTATTTCGTTTTTTATTTCGTAGTCTTTAAAACAAGTCTATTATGGTTAAAATCGCCCCAACTACTTCGAAACTCATATTTAACAAACATCAGCACAATATACGCTCTATAATTTATATAAACACTTATTTGCCGAAACTAACACAAAACTTTATTATGTCTCATAGACGTCCCGAAAATTTAGTTACCTAATGCTCAAACAATAGGTATCCAGAGACTAAATTAGGTCATTTTAGACATTATAACCACTTTAGGGTTAAATGAAACTCCGCTCTTAACTGTGTCGACCCAAATAGAACAAAACAAACAAATTGTCTATATTTGATAAAAGGTTTTAATTTAACTCTTTTTGTACCTTAAAGTGTTTAAAGTTTTGTTTCATTAAGTATACTTCAGTTTCAACTAGTCTTAAGAACTATATATTGGCATATCGTTATAAATAACAATATAAATTTCGTGACACGTTGTTTGACCGCGATGGACTCTTAAAGTCCAATTTGAAAGATAGAATAGCGTATATCTCAATTTATAGCCGCAATATTATTATTTTACTGCAAAATATAATATAACAAAAACCTTAGCCGCAGCAACGCGTGGCCGAGACCGCTAGTAAAATTATAAAGTTTGTTTGTTTAGATGTTTGGCTGTTTATGACCCAATCACGCGAACACGGCTCAACTGATTTAGATAAAACTTAATAGGTATTCTTTTGGCTGCCCGCGACTCCGTTCGCGTGGAAGTCGGTTTCCCGTGGGAATGAGAAGTTTTCCCGAGGTAAAAAATACCTTACCTATGTGTTATTCTGATGTATAATCTTTTTTTTTTTTTTTTGTTTTTGCGGTGAAATGCATTTACGCACCGTACCCCCCACCTGGGTGGCGGGGGGCGTGTGTGGGACTCCCACCTGGGCAACTGACACGTCGCCCAGGGGACTACCCACTAAAACACCGCAGCGCTCCGTCTTCGCCTTGGTGGTGAAGCCGTGGGGCCCGGACCGTCGGCCCTACGCCACGACTTCACCGGCGATGGGCCCGTCTACTGCACGACGGGCCCATTTTGACCCCCCCGCGGTGAAGGGGGGCCTGTGGGAACGACCGGGAGCGCCCGATCGTTCCCACCCGTCGACGGTGGTGGACCGTGCAATGCGGGCAGGTGGATTCCCACGTCCCCCGCCCACTGGCCACCACCAGGCTGGACTTGGGCGCGATCGCGCCTCGTCCGGCCCCTTCGACGTCTGCGGTGCGGGGGCGCGAGAGGATCGTTCTCACGCACCCGCTCCGCAGCCTCCTTCTGCGACATTACGTCCTCGCAGAAAGAGGCCACCGCGACCCAGACCGCCTCGGAGCCCAGCATGGCGTACACCAAGCCGGGCAGCGAGAGGTCCGGGCCAGCGGACGCCTGGAGGCGACGACGTGGCACATCCCAGGCCGGACATTCGGCCAGGGTGTGCCACGCTGTGTCGTCCGGCGCGCCACAGTGGTGGCACGCCGTGGATTCCTCCCTTTGGATCCGGCACAGGAAATGTCCGAAGCTGCCATGCCCGGACAAGACCTGCACCAGACGGTAGGTGAGGAACCCATGCCTCCGGTCGATCCATCCCTCAATGACTGGACCGACGGCGTCCAGGGTCCACCGCCCGTCGTCCGCGTTGGCCATCTCCGCCGACCACCGGCGGAGCATGACCTCGCGGGCCCTTCGCCAGACGGCGACCCTCTCTTCAGGTGCTGCGGGCTCCCCCTGAGCCCGCTTGTCCGCCGTCCAGTGGTAGACGGCGGCCAGCACCTCGGCCTCGAAGTACCATGGCGGAGTGCCCGCCAT
The DNA here is from genome assembly GCA_916618145.1 of Emmelina monodactyla. Taxonomy (NCBI): domain Eukaryota; kingdom Metazoa; phylum Arthropoda; class Insecta; order Lepidoptera; family Pterophoridae; genus Emmelina; species Emmelina monodactyla. The sequence goes on along the minus strand of OU745304.1, from coordinate 1,739,661 downwards.
GGCACATGCCGCCCCGTGACTAACCGTGCCGTAAGCCCGCGCCATTCGCTGTGCGATGGCGCGTTGGGGCTTACGGAGCAGGGCACGGTTAGTCGCCCCCAAATCGTGCGCCCACACGGGCGCACCGTAAAGGGCCATGCTGCGTAGCACGCCGGCATAAAGGCGCCGGCATGCCACAGCAGGCCCCCCGATGTTCGGGAGGAGCCAACTAAGGCTCCTCGCCGATTTGAGGAGGCGTTCGCGGAGCAGGCGGAAGTGCTCCGCGAACTTCCACCGGCAGGATATGGTGAGGCCCAGATATTTTATCTGGGCCTGCACCACCACCCTCCTCCCGGCCACCACGACATGGGCGTCCGGCGGCGGCTCCCCCCGAGGCCCATGGAAGTATATGGCCTCGGTTTTGGGGAGCGCCACCTCCAGCCCCAGCCGCCCGATACGACGGGCGACCAGGGTTCCCCCCACCGACGCCCGGTCGGCCGCCTCCCCGAAGTTGCGCCCCCGCGCCGTGACGAGGGTGTCGTCCGCATAGCAGACGACACCAACGCCATCGGGGAGGGCGCCCCGGAGGAGCCAGTCGTATCCTATGTTCCACAGGAGTGGTCCTAGGACCGACCCCTGCGGAACGCCTGACTCCACCGGCCGCCGCCTCATGCGGCCGTCCCTGCCGACGAACAGTACCTCCCGGCCTTGGAGGTACTGTTCGGCCTTTTATCACTCCGTGATACCGGAGCGCCTCCAATATTGTGGCGTGGGGGATGGAGTTGAAGGCATTCTTTATGTCAAAAGACACCGCCATCACCCCTCCCCCCGCCCTCGCCCCCTCCTGGGTGATGCACTTCACCTCCAGAAGCGCATCCACCGTGGACCGGCCCGTCCGAAACCCGTACTGGGCCTCGGACAAGTCAGGGCCGGTCCCCCCCAGGTGCTCCTTGAGGCGTGCCGCGATCACGCTCTCAAGGAGCTTGGCCGCATCGTCCAGGAGGACGATCGGCCGGTAGCCGGAGGGCGAATCCTCCGGCCGACCCACCTTTCGGAGGAGGCACAAAACCCCCTCCTTCCACACCTTCGGGAACCTCCCCGACGCAAAGCAGCGGTCGAAGAGGTCCCGAAAACGTCGCTCCATTTGGGCGGTGGCTATTGCCACCACCCGTGCCGGCACGCCGTCTGGCCCCGGCGCCGTCTTCTTCCCCCGGAGGCGAGCCGCCGCCGAGGCAAACTCCACCTCCGACACCGGGGGAATCCCGGCGTCGGCCGGAGGACCCATTCGCGGGAGTGGGGCCATCCGGGGAGGGTCGAAGTCCGGCGAGCGGTCCGGGAAGAGACCCCGGACCACCTCCTCCAGCAAGGCCGGCTGGAGGGCCTCGACTACGGGGGGGCCGATCGGACGCAGCTGATTGCGCGCCGCCCGATACGGCCTCCCCCAGGGGTCGGCATCCAACCCCGCCAGCATCTCCAGCCGCGCCGCCTTTTTGGCCTCCCTGATTGCCACCTTGAGGACACGCCGGGCCTCCACGTAGGAGGCATAGAGGCGGTCCTCGTTGGCGGCATCACGGTTGGCGCGGCGGCGGGCCCGCTGGAAGGCCCTCCTCGCGGCGCCGCAGTCGTCCCGGAGGCCGGCGAGCTCCGCCGACCACCAGTAGACCGCGCGCTTGGGCGGCGGCCGTCGCGACCGAGGCATGCTGGAGTCGCACACCTCGGTCATTGCCTCCCTCAATTGGAGGGCGGCCTCGTCGACGTCCGGACTGGTTGACGGAGCAAACCAGTCCTGGACAAAAGCCGCCTCCGTGGCCGCGACGCGGTCCAGCCGCGACAGGGCCCACCGCGGGAAGGACCTTCTTCCTTCCCGCTCCCCCCCCACCACCGGTGGACACTGAGTGGAGAACTCTATCCGAATATATCTGTGATCGGATAGGTTCTCCCTCAGGTCCACCTCCCACCGGCGCACGAGCGCGGCCAGGGCTGCAGTGCCGAACGAGACGTCCGGCACAGAGCTTCCGTTTTGGCGCACGCACGTGCGCACTGCCCCCCTGTTGAGGAGCACCAGACCTGTCGACGCTGCCCAGGCCGCCAAACAGCGGCCCAGGGGGCGGTCGACATGGTCTCCCCAGGCCGTGGACCTGGCGTTTAGGTCGCCCAAGACCACGACCTTGCTCCTCCCCAGTCGTGCAAGCGCCGCCGTGAGAGTCTGGAGATAGTTCTCCAGCTCCACGACCGGACGCTTTGGGGGGAAGTACACGCCCACCAGGGCGATATCCCCCCACGCGGCGGCCACGTATCCATGGCCCCTCTCTATGAGCGAGAGGGGCGGGGAGTCCGTGGAAGGCCGCGGCACGATGGCCACCGTTCCATCCGTGTCCCGCAGCCAGGAGGCTGCGAACGAAAATGGCTCGGCGACCACGGCAAGGTCCCCCGACCACTCGGCTAGCACTTGAACCATTAGGTCCTGTGCTGCCTGACAGTGGTTGAGGTTTATTTGCATTATTGTGCGATGTCCGAAACTGGGCATTATTCGGACATCGCACCATCAACGGCGACCGGGGAGACCAGGGCACCTGAAAGGGCGGGCCGCGTGGTGGCCTGTTCCTTTCCTCTCCTGACGGGAGGGCTGCACTTAGCCCCCCCCATTACGTGGCCCGTCGGCCTCCCACTCGCTGCGCATACAGCGCAGTGGGGACTCCCGGTGCAGGTGGCCTGCCGATGGCCGGCCTGGCCACACCGGAAGCACAGAGCCGACCTGTCCACCGGTGAGGGACAATACGGCCGGGCGTGTCCGAGCGCGAGGCACCGGTAGCAGCGCATTGGCTGCTCCTCCAGCGCCCGGACCACTGCCGAACTAAAACCGATCAGAAGCCGTCCTTTTTTAAGGACGGCCTCAGCGGCGACGGCGGGGCACTGAAGCCGAATGCGGCCCATGCCCCCGCTGCCCTGCCGGATTTCCCCGGCCTTCACGACCTCGACGTCGCACCCCCCGGCCGCCGCCACGGCAGCGGCTACCTCGACCTTAGTGACGGAGTCGTCCAACTCCGACACTATCAGGGACGAGGTCTTGACAGGCCGCGCCACCTTGGCCACATCGGCGATGGCCTCCGCCATCTTGGCGGCAAAGGCGTCGGCCTTCTGGTGCCGGTCGGCCCCCGGGAACTCGAAAATTCGAGCCCCCGTTTGGGTCCGTCGGCACGTCACCCTCTCAATGCCCATCTCTGAAGGGCGGACCGTCTGTCGGGCTCTGATGAAAGCCAACTCATAGGTCTCGCCCTTCGAGACGGCCTCCGGTGAGAGGGTGATAACCACCGCTGCCGATTTGGAGGCGGCACTCTTCTTCTTCCGGCTCTTTTTGGGAGCCGGAGTAGGGGCCGCCTTTTTGGCAGGCCCCCTCTGCGTTGCGGAGGAAGGAGGCTGAGGCGCCTTCTTCTTCTTTCGGGCCACTATGGCCCACCCCTCGTTGGCCTCTGTGGCCGAGGGCAGCATTGTGTCCTCCTGCGAGGACACCACCGCCGCCGACTGTGTTCCGGACGGGCCCGCGACCGGGGCCGCCGGGACTGGGGCCGGTGCGGCCGTAGCCGCCGCCTTTTTGGCCGCCTTCTTCTTGGGCGCCGACGCCGGGATTGAAACCGGCGCCGGGCCCGCCGCCGGGGCCACCACCCCCGGGCGACCCTTGCTCGCCGCCAATGGCGGCCGGACCACCTTCGCCGGTAAGAGGCGGTCCTCGAAGCCGGCAATGCAGGAGCGCACGAAGGCACGCTCCTCCTGCATGACCCCTCTTATGGCCTCGACCATTTCAGGGGACAAGGGACCCCCGGTGCCGGAAGCAGGAGCAACCGACCCCCCCTTACGGCGGAGACCCTCCAGCTCTTTACGGAGCGCTGCGATCTCGAGGCTCTGGCCCTCTACCATTGCCTCCAGTCGCTTGGTCTCTTCCGAGGCCACCCTACTCATCGCCTCAGTGACGATCTCACTGAGTGATGCCGCCGAGGCCTTGAGGGCCGCCTGAGCCGTCTTGTTTAATTTGGAGGAGTTGGCGGCCACCAAGATGGCTTCTACCTCCTCCTCCACCTGCTTTTTGAGGAGGCACGCCAGCTTCCCCATATCCTTCTGGGCGGCAGGAGTATTCCTTGCCGCCAGGTACCTTGCTCGGGTTGCCTCGCTTGGCGCCACCTCTTTGTCGCTCTCCGACGGGGGCTCCGCCCTCGGAGTACCCCGCGGAGTGCGACCTCTGCCGCGTACACTGCGGCCCCGCTTGGCCTTTACGGCCTTTACAGAAGAGGTCCCTGAGGACCCTTCGGATGCGCGCGTGCGCGACCGCAATCGCTTGCGCGTCCACTTATCCGACGCATCGCTCGCCACCGATGCGTCAGACAAACACCCATCCGACATATCACTCGGCCTGACGAACAGGTCCGAGGACGTCTGGGCTAGGTACTGGTGGCGTCTTCGCCGACCTCACTTGAGCCTGCACCTCTACAGGCTGGCCCTGAGAAGGGCCTTTTGGGGGACTCCCGGGGGTTACGGGATCCGCTCGCATCGATAGATCCATTATAAGAATCTAAATCACTGCCTCACAGTATTGTCTTCGAGATTTTGTCTCTACCGCTACTGGCCACTGCGTTACCGCGCACCAAGTAGGGAGAGTCCAGGGCAGACGACGGGGACGTACTCGCAAAAAGACACTGTGGGGCCTGCCCCACTGATGTATAATCTGTATTTCATCAACAAAAGTTTCATAAAAATCCGTCCAGTAGTTTTACGTGAAAGAGTAACAAACATCCATACACCCATACTCACAAACTTTCACGTTTATAATATTAATAGAATGGTAAAACTGTTAAAAACAACAGAAATTAGTAGCAACTTATCATAATTAATCGCTCCTCGTCGTAAATATACAATAACATATTCCTTATTTTAGTCAGTACGCGTTTCCGGATAATGCAAATTAAATAACTGCTTTATCAAAAAAAGGTTTAGGTTTACAAAGCTCAATTCAACGATTACCAAATAAAATAAAGCTGTTTATTAGCATATTTGCATTTTATTTTCTTCTAAAGTTTTACGTAAGACATTCTAGGAAGGCCAGGAGCATCGCGCACGAAAATAAAAATAGTTTTAGTAGAACTCGCATTACTTCCGACGTCAAATGAGTTTGTTTATATTTTCTAGCTTTGCGAGTTTCACACTTAGCCTGCTGGCAGGGGGTTTTCTGAAAGTTTGCGTTTTTTCAACGTTTGTCCGCATTTTGCGATGTGAGTGAATGTTGTAGATATTTACAATACAAGTTGTATGTAAAAAGGACCTTTATCGACTTTTTACTTTTTTACTTAAAAACAAGTTGAAATGTAAAAAGGCTCATATTCTATATTCAAAGTTGCTAGTACTACTTGAAGATATAATGTAATTATCCAGAATTATAATTACGAACATTAGTTACAATGTATTCAGCAAAATTGTCCACAAAACTAGACACACCATTTTTTCACTTATTGTGAACAAATAAAGCTTTAGAATTTAGTTTCAAATCGAAATACAGATAGAGTGAAGAGTAATTCACGTAAGAAACTTCAACGACTACTTAAGGACACTTTTTTTCCCCATCAGAAATGAAATGACATTCAACATCGCACTCACCGAACGAAACGCAGGAACATCGTCCCTACTTCACGTCGGTTTTCCGTGCGACAGTGGTATTTCAGTCGAGTCAGCCCAGTAATCGCTGCAGACAGAGCCTACAGCTAGACTCTACCACTCCAAAAAATTGTGGTCATACCTCATTTACTTCCGAGGTCAAATGAGTTTGTTTATGTTTTCTAGCTTTAAGAGTTTCGCACTTAGCCTGCTAGCGGGAGGTTTTCTGAGGGTTTGCGCTTTTTCAACGTTTGACCGCATTTTGCTTCTCTTGCAAGAGAAGCAATTAATTATTATGTTTTGAAAGTTGTAGATACAAGTTGTATGTAAAAAGGACCTTGATTGACTTATTTCTTTTTTACTTAAAAACAAGTTGAAATGTAAAAAGCCTCATATTATATATTCAAAGTCGCTAGTACTTCTAGAAGATATAATGTAATTAGCCAGAATTATAATTACGAACATTAATTACAATGTATACAGCAGAATTGTCCACAAAACCAGCCTAATAAACACAATTTTTTCACTTATTGTGAGCAAATAAAGCCTTAGAATTTAGTTTCAAATTGAAATACAGATAGAGTCAAGAGTAATTCACGTAAGAAACTTCAATGACTACTTAAAGACACTTCTTTTTCCCATCAGAAATGAAATGAAATTCAACATCGCACTCACCGAACGAAACGCAGAACCATCGTCCCTACTTCACGTCGGTTTTCTGTGCGACAGTAGTATTTCACCGGTCGAGTCAGCCCAGTAGTCGCTGCAGACAGAGCCTACAGCTAGACTCTACCACTCCAAAAATTGTGGTCATACCTCATTTACTTCCGAGGTCAAATGAGTTTGTTTATGTTTTCTAGCTTTAAGAGTCTCACACTTAGCCTGCTAGCGGGGGGTTTTCTGAGGGTTTGCCTTTTTTCAACGTTTGACCGCATTTTGCGATGTGAGTGAATGTTGTAGATATGTAGGTACTATACAAGTTGTATGTAAAAAGGACCTTGATTGACTTATTTCTTTTTTACTTAAAAACAAGTTGAAATGTAAAAAGGCTTATATTCTATATTCAAAGTTGCTAGTACTATTTGAAGATAATAATGTAATTAGCCAGAATTATAATTACGAACATTAGTTACAATGTATTCAGCAGAATTATTCACAAAACCAGACTTATTTTTCACTTATTGTGAACATATAAAGCGTTAGAATTTAGTTTCAAATCGATCGATAGAGTGAAGAGTAATTCACGTAAGAAACTTCAATGACTACTCAAGGACACTCCTTTTCCGACACTATTCATCCTCCATCAGGTATAAAAATGACACTCAACATCGCCGAGGCACTATCACAGTTGCCGTCATACCTCATAGTCAGCGCATTGGGCGTCGCCAGCGGCAGCTTGAGCGGGCCGATCCTGGCGCGGCGGGTCTCCGCGCTGATGCTGGGCGGCGTCTGCGTGGCCACGTCCCGCCCGCGCCGCGCCCCGCCGTTCATGTAGCTCAGCTGCGGGTGCGACACGCTCATGCCGATCTTGTTGCGAGCGGTTCTACAGAGAAATTATCATTTTAATATAAATAAATAATAGCCTACATATGTCCCATAGTTGAGCACAGGCCGCTTTCTCGGATAGCGAGAGGGTTTGAGCCGTAATCCACCACGCTGGCTCGGTGCGGGTTGGTGGATCACATGATGGATATTCATCCAGTCATGTGGGTTTCCTCACGATGTTTTCCCTCACCGTTAGTGCGTGATAAACATGATCATAATTTGAAAAATACCAAATTAGTGGTACACTTTAGCGGGGATCGAACCCGGAACCTTCGGTATAGTAGACCGAACCTGTTGCCACTAGGCCACCACGCACTTAGCCATTTTGATATGGTTTGTAAAAACTATTTATTTGTGTGGTTTGAAAGTCGGTGTTCAGTTGTCTATTTTCGTTTTAAGGAGCGATAAATAGGTTGATAAAGTGAAGTACGAGTAGTCCACTTTCAGCACGCAGTTATTCAACACCTGCAAATTCAGCACCTAGCCTAGTCTACTTTGAGCACCTATTGATATTTTTGTCAGGTGCTGAACGAGGAAACAAATGTATTTTTAAATTTTTAGTCCACTTACAGCACCTACAATATAGTAGCCTTTTCCGCTGTTTCGTTTGTTCGACTTTCGCACAGAAACATTTATTTGCGAAATTTACATTCGTGTTTTAAAATCAGCCTGGTCAGCTTATACTATTACTACTAATACTCTGTCCGTATCTGTACCTGGAAGTGACCCTCCAGGTGAGTTGTCTGTTGACTCCTCCTCCTGGTGGAGACAGATCTGGTGAACTCTTGGCTCCGACTCTTCGGATCCCCTGCATCGGACCATTGTCGAAACCGCCGCATTGTCTGCAAGTAAAGTTCAATTGTTTGTTACTTTTACCTTACTCCTTACTAAGATTTTAATTGTGTAAATATGTATGTCTGTCTGTGCCACTTTCACTTCGAAACGGCTGAACCAATAGTAGTGAATTTTGGAACAGACATGTTTCAACAGCCTGGAATGAAAAAAACTGCGGGAATAAGACTTAATCCCACGGGAAAGTCACATATATCGCAGACTAAGTCAAGGACACTAACTGATTAGAAATTAAATTATTTATCTTAAAAAGCAAATTCTTATATGCCACGATAGTACCAAATGTGTTTTCCATCATTAATGTTCTCCATGCCCCGTAGATATTCGACAAAGTGTATTTAGGCCACAGAACACAGACGTTCTAAAACAATGTGAGATATTTTCAAATTGTTTCCACGGAAATGCTCGCTTGCTGAATTCATATTGCGGCAAATATTTATTCATGAGGAGTGACTACATAGTTTTCAAGTTTTTTATACAATACAATAACAAAAGTAAAAGTTATACTAGTATATTTTCGAATAGAAAAAACGTACAATACTCGCAAAAAATAAATTTTGTTAACTCAAAATTATTATTATTTATTTTCGGGCGCATGTTTGCCTTGAATGTAAAGAACAACATTAATATTATGTTTGCTGTAAGTATATTCACAGCACTTAGAGAATATTTAATGTCTAAAGTACATTTATAAGTCAAGAAGAACTTAAGCTAAGGAGTTAACATTTACAAATACCTAATTTGATGCTTCGTAAATAGGTCAAATATTCATAAAAATTACGACAGCATATCCAATTACCTTTTCACAATTTATACATTACATTAGAATTGAATAGTAGGATTTTTATTTGTACATGAATTTTAGTTACAAATAAAATACATCGATTCTTATAAAGTTCTTGATTGCCTCACCAATAATAAGCTTAAAACACCCTTTTAATACATGCCCCGACGAATAGTTTAGAATCTCGTAATAACTCCGTAATAGTTACAGTCACTGAACTTATATAGCTATACAAATACAAAAATAACTATCACGCGACTATAAAAATTGTTTATTTAATACTATATCACGGTGAATGATATCAAAAATCATACACTTGCAATAAAATACTGAATACAAAAGCCAGTAAGAACCACATTAAGGTTTTCACATAAAATTAAGTCGTCTGAACGGTTTTAATGGTAAAAACACATAAAAATATTTATTATTGGTAATAAAATAAACTATTTATTATATTTATAGCCGAGACTGCGTATTTATGCAAGCTTAGGTATGTTATTATTGTATCTTTGACAAAACGTGATTTTAAATCGATAAAGGAATCGAAAATAAATCAACGACATTCTCTAACCTCCACTGAGCCAACGAGGTAGATTACGGCTTAAGGCTCAATCCCTCTTACTTCCCGATATGCAGACTATGCTTAACTAGTTGGTCGTAGGTATATCTTACTAATATTATAAATGCAAAAGTTTGTAGGTTTGTAAATTTTAACTTTTTTCACACGCAATAAATACAAAAAAAATTGATAAAACTTTCTAGATAAACTATATCCTGGAATAACTTATTCTTACGGGAAAATGAATTTAACTGCCGTTGAAATTTAATCTCCAGGCTCACACACCAACTCTGTGGCCCTAAACTAAGCAAAGCTTGTCCGATAGGTGTCACACAATAGACTGGGTGAGAACCTAGTTACACCCAGACACGAGCCAATTTCTAAAAATCATTTTGAATTATATACTACGCAAATCGTAACACTTTTAGTATGCACACGAGTAGTACAAGTGTACATTCGCAGCTCATATCGAGGTTAGGAATACAGACGTAATTCACTGTCAGCGATATTCAGAACCACGTTCGGGTAGAGTAGGAATAATATTTGAAGTATCCCGTTTACTACGAGCAGAATAGTTTATATTTTATCGCATAAAACATTGGAACTTCTTTTTACAATTTTCTGCATCTTACATCTGACTGATAAAGTTTTATACCTTAAATAAAAAGGTTTAAATGAGGAAGGGGATATTTATGTAATATTATTTGTAACCTTTAACAGAACGCTGGTATTTAACAAAAACTCATACACAATATCACTGCTAGATGCAATAACTGTCACTTAATTTCAAATCTTAGTTCTGGCAGATACAATATGAGACAATACAAATGAAAATATTTGAAATTAAATTCCAACTAGACACTGCAATTTAAAAAATGTGTAGTTATAATTTATTTGGTTGTTAAATGAGAAATGAAATACGAATTTCACGATAACACAATATCTATTATATTGTTACCTACTGACACTATTTACATTATATTTTTTATATTAAACTAGTGGCCGCCCGCGACTCCGTTCGCGTGGAAGTCGGTTTCCCGTGGGAATGAGATGTTTTCCCGCGGTAAAAAGTATCCTATTCTGATGTATAACCTATATTACTGCAAAGTTTCATCCAAATCCATCCAGTAGTTTTTACGTGAAAGAGTAACAAACATCCATCCATCCATACATCCTCACCAACTTTCACATTTATAATATTAGTAGGATTTTGGAAACTCCAATACCATAAGTGAAGTTCGTTTAAATTTAATACTGATAATCGATATTTAAAAGGAATACTAGCATGTTTGGCAAAAAAAAGATAAAAAGATACAAACGGTTTGAAAATGGAGAAGGGAGAAAAATCATGGCTTTTATGGGACGTGGTCGGTTGAAGAAGAGTGGTTTTTTTGACAGTTATGTAATAGAATAAGAAGAAGAGTTTCCTTTATCGTCTCATCTTACACATAATAACATTTCTGTGTATTTAATATTGAGTAAATTAACTTTTTACCCCAAATACAATAAGAAAAGTGCTAGTTTACGTATGCATAGTATTTTAAATCCCAAGCGAATAAACAAATTTGGTTTTCTTTGTATTGATTCACTGATTCAACTGTGTTTTTAGTTAATGTACTTACTGTACCTACTTAGGTACGCGAATGGCGTAGGGCAACACACGAAAAAAAAAATTAGGCCTTAACCCTTTTTACTCTCCTATCAACATAGCTTAACCCAATGAAGTCATTACTCGAACCAATTAGTATGTAATTGCATTCAAGGGTTATTCGTCGAACTATAGTTATTTTGTTTGCGTATAAAATTACTACGTATTGTTTGTTTTCCTTCTAGCTTTACGATATTGTATCATAGTAAAATGAATCATTTTCCGGGTATGGTATTATATTAGTTATTTGTGGAGATATAAAGTATAAAGTGTTATTGATCGTCAATAAGGATAATCCAGAGTTAGTGGTGATCAAATCACATACTGAATATTGATCCAATATGCGTAGTATTGTTATGATGTAGGTTCTATATGCTACTAATACTATAAACGTGAAAGTTTGTAAGTATGGATGTATCGATGAATGTTTGTTACTCTTTCACGTAAAAACTACTGGACGGATTTGGATGAAACTTTACACTTTTTGGATGAACAGTAATATAGGTCATATTCCCACGGGAAACCGACTTCCATTATACTTCCGCAATATATATGTCGTGTGAACTTTTAAAATAAAGGTAGACAAAAATCAACACAAGCGAATAAAGCCTTTTTGTCACACAAATGAAAATATAATGAATTGTTTAAAGTAGATTTTTCTTTTACCTTTAAGTGGGGCTCGTCATGTTGACCTTAAATCATTTAGTTTTTTTTTTAGTAACACGGTAAGACTTATCCAAATATACTTATAATATAATACAAGCCCACGATTTGCAATGGCGTAATTTTGGCCGACTTGCTCACGAAATATTGAATTTTGGCTAACTTAAAAAAACCTTTTCTAATTGTTCTTTATTTACAAATTTTAATGAATAAATTCCCTGAAAGATGGCGAAAACCGCGTTAAAATCCGTTGTGTGGTTTAGGAGGTGTTTGCGGCCAAACATACAAACATACACAAATAGCGACTTTGATTTATTCTATGTAATGATAATGAAGTTTGTTTGATATCACGTAAACTTAACACTAGTTATTAAAATCCGTTCTCACTTTTAAGGTTTGAAAAATAGTTTCCAACATCAAAATCTAGACTATGGCTATCTAAACAAACATCGGTTTGCAGATCATTAAATCTGTGAAGATTTACAAGAAGTCCCTCGTAAATTACTGAACTTATGGTCTATTTGAAATGTTTATTCCTAGAAATTTACTACCATCTCGGTTTCTGAGAGCATTTAAAACATAAACATTAAATCTGATAATGTTACATTGAATAATATGATTCAAATAAATATGAGTTCTATAAAATGCCAGTAATTATTCTTGGCACTAAGGCTGAAAATCTTTTGAGTCGACGACGCGAGCGTTTGTTGGCAGAAGCCTTCAGGCGTGTTAATCAAGAATCACTTTTAATTGGAGTCAATTCTCGCTTGATATCTCTTAACATAAGTAAAAGAGGTACTTTAAAGATTTAATAAGGAAATATGATTATTATTTGATAAATTAATTGGGCTGACCATAGTAATAGCTTTCTAGCTTAAGACAGCTAATAGGCCTCAACCTACTTCCACGTAAAATAGCACGTCATTGCAAGCTACGTATCAGGCATGGAAAACAAAATGATATGCTCTACTTTACTCGCCAAAACGGATTCACGTCCTTATCGAACGTGTTACCACGTATGATACCCGTTTTTTACTATTTAACATTTCTCTAAATAACCTTACAACTTTAAATTCCACCACTACCACGCCACCTTCCCAATTCCCCTACATCCCAGAAACCAGTTAACGTCGTTTAAAATTCGAATGCCATCCATTTGCACATCAGCCAGTGACCTAGACCAGACTATGGTCAGGTAGCCGCGGTGTTTGCATCTTTAAAACAATAAGCAACTGCTCCGGGTCGCCGAGAATGGCAATTGGCTCTCGAGCTAACATTTACTACAGATATAATAAAGTTTAGACAGCATATCACAATATTTTTTCAGAACTGGAGTTGTCAATCACGAATACTGATTTCTCAAGTTAACGAAGCACGATTACCTTGCGAAACAAATTTTATGAGAATTTTGCTTAAGCTTATGTTTATTCAATTAGTTTGATTAAGTTTAGTGTAACTATCATAGCATATATTTTATATTAGGATTACACATTGATCGATTTTTTTTTACATATTTAATTTGAAAAATAAAATAACTATTACCATTTTTATCGTAAACATTAAAGGTGTGTTTCATTACTAGCGTTTTTACTTCAGTTTACACACCCAAAAGGTAAATAAAAGTTAGTATAAGTGAGTTAATTTTAGAATTTAAATTAAATATAATATAAAATTAAAAATAGACTTAAATTAGAAACAATGACGCAATCAAAATAAAACAAATCTAAGCAGAAACAAAGCAAAGCTTATTTTACATCAATTTACAGTATTTGGTTACTGCATATTAAATTTCGTCGTGGGCGTTAGATTCGCAAAAATAACAAACTGAACTGACACTAAAAATAAACCCTCTAAAAAAACAGATTTATTCAAACGATCAGCTTACTTAAACAATATAAATAACAATATAAAAAACAATTAAAATAGATTCTATTTATATCGGAAAATAGGTTTATTAGATACTAGTGGCCGCCCGCGACTCCGTTCGCGTGGAAGTCGGTTTCCCGTGGGAATGAGAAGTTTTCCCGTGGTAAAAAGTACCCTATGTCCTTTCCCAAGTTCAGTTCTTACTTCATACCAAATTTCATCAAAATCGGTTCGGTGGTTTAGGCGTGAAAGCGTAACAGACAGACAGACAGACAGAGAGACAGACCGACAGACAGACAGAGTTACTTTCGCATTTATATATTAGTAGGGATTACCCGCCCGCGTGGGATTCGGTTATATCGCACGAACTTTCATACAAACTTTCATCCCCTATTTCAATCCCTTCCACCCCTTTTTTCCCGATAAAAAGTATCCTATGTCCTTTCCCATGATCAGTTCTGTCTTCATACCAAACTTCATAAACATCGGTTCAATGGTTTAGGCGTGAAAGCGTAACAGACAGACAGACAGAGTTACTTTTGCATTTATAATATTAGTAGGGATTATTTAAATTCCTGCATCTTTTATTTAAAAAAAACTCTTTACAGACATTTACACAAATAGACTATTCCATCTATACGACACTTGTTAGTAGTTGATCTAAGTCGATGTCTATAAGTGGTTGAGTCTGTGTTGGCTATTAGAGCCGTGAGCGGGCGATCCTCTCTGGCGCAGCGCCAGAAACAAATGAAGCGAGATCACGGGCCAGGGCGCTCTGTACGGTATTGCTACGGGAATAAAGGTGTAAGGAATTAAAATATGGGTAAAACAAGAAAAAAATATTGGCGTGGTCTGTGGTTGAAGTGTAAAACACGAAAATTAAGGATTTTTTTTTGGGCCACCTGAAGTTTTGGGAGTTAATAAAATAGTGCTGTTATAAAACCTTCTGAAGGTTTAAAATTTAATCAAATCATAGCGCGCATGCATAGATTTTTCCTAGATAAATATTCAATTCAATAAAAAAACTCTTGTAATACCAGCCAAGTACCTACAAGGGTTGGAACTCCAACTAGCAACCACGTAAAACTCATTCACTCCCAAACTAGATCCAACCGGTCTGAGCATCAATCAAAATGGCCACTCTCGCTACACAACACTATTAAAGAGTTGTTTATTTTCTAAACGAAACCATCCATCCATTAATTGACCGGCTTTAGAACACGTACAATGGAGTTTAGTCGGCTTTTGTAGCTAAAGGAGATTGGAATTTTTCGACAGTTTAGAATCCAATTCGGAGTTTTTTTATATATATAATTTAGCAAAGCAAACGAGCATGCGGGTCACCTGTTGGTAAGTGATCACCGCCGCCCATGACTACCCGCAACACTGTGGGTGTTGGGGGTGCGTTGCTGAGCCTTTGAGGAAATTGGTCACCGCATACCGCACTCACCGAACGAAACGCAGGAACATCGTCCCTACTTCACGTCGGTTTTCTGTACGACGGTGGTATTTCACCGGTCGAGTCAGTCCAGTAATCGCTGCCGACAGAGCCTACAGCTAGATCTATGCACACAAGAGGATTTTGTTGCTCTTGATTTGATTGACTACTGTTTAACTAAAGTTACGTACTACGAGCGTATATTTATATAATTTTAATATCTAAACACCTTTCGAAAGAAACCAGGCACTTTAAGTTTGTCTAGTACTTGCCAAAACATACAGTCATATTGCATAACTAATCATAACCCATTTGTAAACTAACAAAACAATTCGTAAACAGATAAATTACATAATGTTCCAGCGTCTATACTTAGATTCGGTAATTATGACCTACCTAACAATGCGCAATGTACCAAAAATTTGGCTTTAAGTAGCTTAATTGACACCTTATTATGCACCAACCGGGTTACGTATACAACTATTGTGAACATGGAGCATAATAACTTTGTTACCTACATACAAAGTTTGTAAGCCGAAGTTGGTGACCACTAACTAGCACCTTTCTTTTGAATCTGACATTAGCACGCGCTTCACTCCGCGTAATGCTTCTGTCATGTACAAAATAGTCTGTAAACTTTTAGATTATAACTTTAAACCGCGCGGCGATTCGTTAGTAGAGTTAGTAACGGCATTTAATAGCTTAATTACTGAACGTTTTTATTTTTTCAACACACTTGCTCAGAGGGCCATAAACCGACCTATAATATAACACACTAGTGCATAATATAACGATCCCTACAAAGCTAAGGTAGCGCCTTACTGCTACTATATGCTAGTAAACAGAGCATTTTCATTTTTTTTGTAACAACAAAGAGGTTTAATGCCACTGAAAATCTATTTATATATTTGGAATAAATAAATGTGTCCATATTAGAAAAAAAAACATTTATTATTATCAAATTATTGATATAAAATTATTGATTATTGATATAAAATTATTGAACTAGCTTTCCGCCCTGCGGTTTCACCCGCGACTAAATGGTTTTTCCCGTGGGAATGAGGCTTTTTCCCGCAGTAAAATTATCTTATTTTCTTTTTCCCTGGGTGTCGAACAGGGACTGAAAACGGTTAAGGTTTACCGGTATTTCAACCTGTATAAAAAAGCGGTACCTTAATTTTATACCGGTTACGCAATCCTTGAACCAAAACTCTACCGGTTGTTTTAAGGTTTTCAGAATCGCTACCGCTATCTTATAAAGGTATGTCATAATTAAACCTTTAAAATTTATACAGGTTGAGTATTAAAGGTATAACCCATATGATTTTTTCGGTATCGTAATACGCTCGCTCGATACAAATAAAGTCGATTTTCCGACAGCAGACCCACACATTCTTGAAATAAAGTGATACTTTTATTTATGTAAAGGTTATACCATAATATTAGAAGTATACCGAAATGTTATGGTGAAGGTTTTTTATTATATTCTTAAAAATACGGTACCGAAATGAAAAGGTATGACGTCATACCGTATTTTAAAGTTATGCATATTTAAGTGTATTAAAAAAATAAAATACTGAAATAAAACGGTATGACGTCATACCGAAATAAAAGGTAGGCCTAATTTAACCGGTTTTCGGTCCCTGGTGTCGAACTACCATTATTCTAAAAGTAACTTTTCTGGTTGACTTTTTACACCTTGTGTCCGAAAAACCCAAATATCTTACGGAACCCTTTTTTTCAAAATAAAATATAGCCTATGTTACTCGTGGATAATGTAGCTTTCGAATGGTGAAAGAATTTTTAAAATCGGTGCAGTAGTTTTTGAGCCTATTCGACTCAACCAAACAAAGTTTTCCTCTTTATAATATTATATTATAGTTTAGAAGTATAGATAAACAGTAATTTGTATTTTATCTCAAAAAGTACAGTTTCAAATAGGCTGTATGGAGGCTGGTTGCGTGCAAAAAAAAATTGAGTGTCATCTCCAAATTCTTTATATTTTGTTTCCATTGCATTTGTTGCTGTGTAGGAAACTTTTTATGCAAAGTATAATTGTATTTCCTCGCAAGTGTGTTGAAAAAGTGCGTATGGTACTCGTGAGCAACATATTCATTATACGCTTAGCTGACTTACGCCCTCGAACAACTTTGCACACTTGTATCATAATATACTATAGCTGAACTTTCACACAAAAACTTGAAAGTGAAACCGCAGGGCGGAAAGCTAGTATAAAGCGAAACCATTCCAAAACCACACAAAATATCCCAAACGAAATAAAAAAAACATTGATACACTCATTCCAAAAAAACTTATCAAAGCACTTTTTTGGTCGAGTTTGAGTGCCACAGGTACTTTTTTATCAGAGCTTAAAAATGAATAGCTTTCGTAAATAAAGTTTATTCAAAACCCGGTCTCTTGTTATTGTTTCATATTCAGCTTATCCGTTGAAAGCGATTCCAACTCTGTCATTCCGTACGTTTGTTGAAACAAGTCGTTTTCATACAAATATTGTTTCGAATACTAATAGGATTTCACGTTCGTCTTTTATGATTGTTTGTGGGTTGGAATTTTTGGAAATCTTGTTCAAGAGGTTTTTTTTCCTTTGCTTTGGGATAGTTATAGGAAAGTATGTTATAATAACATAATGACACTAATAGTGTGAGAAATAAGTTATTTTAATTTTGATATTTTTTTTAATATTTACACACACTGTTAAAAGATGAAGAAAACAGTAAAAATAGCTAAAAAAATAAGATGTAACTTTTTATGTAACTATTAACCTAATAAAAGGTATATAGAAATTTAAAATTATTCTTTATATACAACCTATATGTTAAAACTTCAAAAAAAAATATTGATATGATATAAAAATTAAAATCTTGATCATCAAAAAATAATCCTGTACCGAATTTGGGATTGAATGAATGAAATGCCACTCTACAGTCCGCTAAGATTCTCAACCTTTGTTTAGGTTATTAAGACGGATTTGAGCATTTGGCCGAGTGTTCATCGGACCAAACTACTCCTAATGAACAAGTTAACAGCTTAGCGAAGTTATTAACAAGTTAGTTCAGTTCAAAGATATTAAGTTCGCTACATAATAGCGGTCCAAGTTATCTCAACTTCATTATGCGGCGTGGGCGAAATATTCATTTTCAAAAAAAGGTTGAGAACGTCTTAAGGATTTTAGGGTAGGGTGGTGTGAGAATGCTCAGTTTGCAATTAACGGCTTATGATTTTAAATATTTAATGACAACGGGTAAGAGTTCATATTTTCTTCATAATGTTAAGAAGTATTTCTCTTACCCTTTTTACATAAATTGCGAAGAATAACGGTCTTGAATCTGTAAAGTTGTGTTAACACCAGTTAATTACTCTTAATAAATTCACATCTTAAAAAAATGATTTTTTTATCCGTTTTGAAATAATAATAAAACAAACGAAAATCAACGAGATCGTTAATCTGCTGCTTCACCCTAAAGCAAATGTTCACCATGAACTTGCAATGAACCCGGAGTTCAAAAACCAATTTTTCGGTCGAAAGCCTCCAAATGCCTGAGACGTATCACTAATTGATATTTTCGTTGTCTGTCAGTACCGGCCATCCCTTTTTTGTCAAATTATTTACACAGGAACGAACCGCAAGACCGGAGAAATTTACAACAAGAATTTTAAAACATTGACGACCTCTGTGGTGCAGCGGTATATATACCGGACTGCTAAGCGGATGGTTCCGGGTTCGATCCCCGGGTCGGGCCAATTTCGTAAAAATGGTTTTTCGATATTGGCTCGTGTCTGGGTGTAACTAGGTTCTCCCCTAGTCCATTGTGTGGTACCTATAGTACAAGCTTTGCTTAGTTTAGGGCCACACAGTTGGTGTGTCAGTCTGGAGATTTATTATTATTATTATTTATTGTAAGCAATGGGATTATTGTATCAGCGAAAATAATGAAGGGTTCGGTTATTATAAGGCTGTTGTTAATTAGGAGCAAGTTTCTTTTTAATATTGGTAAGTACTTTGATAGGTAAATATTGGTTTTTAGTAAATTAACCATACTTTTATACTCTTTTTATACTAATTAAAAAGAGTATAAAACGTGTAAAATAACCACAAAGAAGCAAATTCTAAAGGTTACAAAATTAAGATTAAGATTAGACTATTTTTTTTCTTAATAAGAGAACCAAAATTAATAAAAAGCTATTTTGATTATTTCGTAATTTACCCTGCTTACTGCCACTTAATAAGTCGCGCTAAATGACACCATTGCGAAGCATGGGCGGGTCACTAGTAAAGATATACAGGGTGTTTGGTGGGTGAGTAGCCAAAAGAAAATTGTGGATAGGTGAGGCTATTAGCTATTTACTTCCACTTATTAAATTGCATTTTGGTTCAAGTTTTAGAATTTATTCGATTTTTAAGTTTTTCCTAAGAAAACCCCCGATTTTGCCATTAAAAGTCCAATATTTTTTTTATTTACCGTCGGAACCTAACGAAAATAATTTTGATTTAAAGCCTAATACTGTTTTATTCAGATGCCATCATAAATTAATACAAATCATCTCATATAAAGTTACAGTGGGTTCATAAACTTCGCGGAACCAGTAAGAAAAAAATGTTCAGTCAACTTTCCTATGCAAAAAAATAAAAAAATTAAGAGTTTGAAAATTTCATTTACTTTTAAAAACTTCTACATTTAATACACTTTATAATGATATGCTACATGTAACATAAATAATTAGAAATCTCAACTAAAATAGTAAGTTAGTCCTTAAAGACGCCTGGTAACGAAGATACAAATCCGTCCAATTACATATGTAGTTCAAATTTTCTGTCTCATTCTAACAAAGCTATGCCTATTGTGTTATCTCATTCGACCTCCTCTTTACTTTTCCTGCCTCGAATAGAAGAGGATTCTACTATCTCACATGTTTAACTCCGCTCAGCGCAGATTCTCGGTGACCTACACTTTTCTACAGTCGGAGTAAGATGCTGCTTGAAAAAAGTCATGACCAACGGTAGCGTGGCCTTTGCGCATGCAAGAAAATCTCATTTCACAAGTTTTTTTCGTTCTTTTTTTAATTCACTGGTAAAAGATGACACTTGAAAATAAGCTTTTATCTATCTTACTTTTGTTTGTCTAGTCATATCCAACGGTAGCGTGGTCTTTTCGTAGCTGCAATTCATGTAGAACCGATTCACAAAGACTGGATCTAACCTCACTAACCCCAACCATCCTTCTGCTATTTGCGACCCTCGCAAGAGGCGACCAAAAAACAATCGTCCAACGAACGTCGAACGTCAAAAGATTACCGTAAGAAACAATCTGCTTCCTCCAGCCCGCGCCCGCTACCGACCCCGTGGACACGATAGTGGTAACAGCCAGTCTTCCCTATAAATACACCGCTCCAACCGGCAGGTGCGGCATTCAACATCTGGATTCCATCAGATCCTATCAGATCCGACCCCCGTTGAGTTTCTTGGTGGGTCTTCTCAGAAAGAGGCCCCTAAGGGAAACAGTGCAGAGGAAATGATCGCGACGCCCTGAACTGAGGTCCACATCCAACTAGGTGGCCTTAGTAGTCGCATAGTTTGGTGAAGTTATAAAGTTTTAATATGGGCCAACAACAATCTTCAGTCAGAAAATAAAATCATTTTTTTATACATGAGGCTAGCAAACAAGAGAAGTGCTGCCTAGTGACTAAATAGATAACACAATATGCATAGCTTTGTTAGAATGTGACAGAAGTTTTTAACTAGATACGTAGTTTAACGGGTTTGAACCTTCCTTACCAGGCATCTTTGAGGACTAACTTATTATTTCTGGTGAGATTTCTAATTATTTATGTTAAATGTTGCATATCATTATAAAGCGTATTAAATGTAGAAGTTTTTAAAAGCAAATGAAATTTTCAAACTCTTATATTTTTTATTTTTTTTTCATAGCAAAGTTGACTAAACATTTTTTTCCCACTGGTTTCACGAAGTTTATGAACCCACTGTAACTTTATATGAGATGATTTGTATTAATTTATGATTGCATCTGAATAAAACAGTATTGGGCTTTAAAATTAAAATTATTTTCGTTTGGTTCCGATAGTAAATAAAAAAAATATTGGACTTTTAATGACAAAATTGGGGGTTTTCTTAGGAAAAACTTAAAAATCGAATATATTCTTAAAATTGAACCAAAATGCAATTAAATAAGTGGAAGTAAATAGCTAATAGCCTCACCTATCCACCATTTTCATTTGGCTACTCACCCTCCAAACACCCTGTATAGCCCATAGCCATTCTCAATATATTGTCTATACAAGACATAATCATTTTTTCATTTCAAACTCGTAGGTCTTTAGCTTTGCGCGTACAAACAAACAAACTCAGCATCATAATACTAGTATAGATATAGATAGACCTTAACGCGTACAAACCATCTCTTTGCTGTATTATTTTGTAATAGATGGTATATTATTATTATTACATAGTATAAATCCAAGTCGCTATTTGTGTCTGTTTGTATGTTTGGCTGCTAACTCCTCCTAAACCACACAACGGATTTTATTGCGGTTTTCGCTATCTTTTAGGGAATTTATTCATTTAAATTTGTAAATAAAGAACAATTAGAAAAGGTTTTTTTAATAAACTAAAATTCAATGTTTGGTGAGCAATTCAGCCAAAATTACACCATCTCGAACCGTGGGCGGGTCGCTAATTGTCTATACAACACATAATAATTTTTTTCATTTCACACCCGTAGGTTTTTAGCTTTGCGCGTACAAACAAACAAACTCAGCATCAAAATATAAGTACAGATATCGATAAACCTTCACGCGTACAAACCATCTCTTTAACTATATAATATTAGTATAAATAAATAAATAAAATCTCCAGACTGACACACCAACTGTGTGGCCCTAAACTAAGCAAAGCTTGTACTAAAGGGTACCACACACTGGGGGAGAACCTAGTTACATCCAGACACGCGCCAATTTCGAAAAACCATTTTGACGAAATTATCCCGACCCGGGTATCGAACCCGGGACCATCCGCTTAGCAGTCCGGTCCATATACCGCTGCACCACAGAGGTCGTCATATAAATAGTTATAAATGCATGTAGACAGATACCTCCTCTGCGTAGCCCCCGGCACCGGCGTGGCAGCCAGCCTCGCCTGTCTCTTCAGCAGCTGCACCGTGAGCGCGAACGACACCACCATCGCCAGCATGGGCAGGTAGAACGCCACCAGCGACCCGAGGACCCAGAAGAGGCGGTTGTTGATGACGCAGAGGGTCCGCGTCGGCATTATGTTGGTCGGGTTTATTAGACCTGGGTGGGAAAGGATGTTTAGATACTAAATATGCATGAAATTTCAAAAATAACTGTTTTAACAGATAAACTACGCATTTATTGTTGATAACTTTACAGTTTCGAAAATAAGTAGTTTATAATGAAAAATATTTTTGTATGGGGAAATGATCTCGACGCTTTCATATGGATAATTTTGTGAAAACGTCGATGTCTATAGAAAGTCAAAATAAATAAAACGAATTATTGCGAAACATAAGTATTGTATTGTTTCTTTTCTATATTGTAAATCTTTCATCGATGTCCCATTTGAAAATAAATTCCTAAATAGTTAAACGTTTATAAAATGAACATGTCGTAAGTCTTATATCAATCAAAGAAAAGACGAAGCTTAAACAATAACAAATAATTGAGATAACTTAAGCTAATCAAATCAAATCAACTTTTGTTTTCCTTTTTATCAACGGTACCTTCTTATTGCAAAACTTAAACTATTTCAAACACTGAACCCAAGTGTTTACTTACCTATTCGATTAAACTTTAGCAGAGTGCAACTGACAAAACAAACAAAAATAACTTTGAAAAGAAACGGACAAAGTTTCTCCCAGCTTACAAAGACAACTGTTCCGGAAAATAACCTAAGAAAACCTTTCTGAGCTAATTAAAATGGATCTAGGTGACCTCAATAGACACAGTTTCAACCCTTTAAATGACTTTTAAAATAACCCAAAAACTCCATCTAACAATTTCACCGACTATTAACCCTTATTCGAACTTCCGTCGTTACATTATTTCAAAATTCCCTAAGTTTCCCTTTCGTTCAATTTAGGAATAGTTCAATCTGCTTAACTTCACTTTAATAGCTTGTGAATACATGTGTTAAGTGAGTACTAAGTGATTTGAAACTTAAGTGTTCCCAACTCAATGGATTTGTACGACACTTTGATTGTATTAAATATGGATTAAAGACGTAAGGGGTGCGTGCGTTTGATAGTTACCTAATTGAACTATTAAGGGCATTAGATTATGTTTTAAACAAAATATTTTTTTCATTGAAGAATCATAACAAAAAAACTTCTCGTTAACTAAAAAAAGTAACGACACAATAAGTCTTATAATCTTTATAAACATTGATTCAACGAAAATACCTTACAACATATTTCAAAAAAATAATTTCTAAATTACCTCAAGGCCTTCATATACCTTGCCTTTTGAGCCCAACGCCACTTATGAATTTCTTCGTATAAGAATGGTATAATTAAAACAATAACTGACCTAGAACCGTGATGGAGCTGGACACGAACATGCTGAGCAGCCACACCAGCACGATCTTGATGACCACCACGCGCTTGGTGGAGTGGTGGCGGCTCTTCAGCGGGTTGCGGATGCCGAGGTACCTGGATCAATAGACATTTGTTGATGATTGTTACCTAGGTACCTGGTTTCCGATGTAGGAGATAGTGATAGCCAACGCAACACAGTCAAGACTCGTTTGAAAAGAAAACGGGATAATGAACAACAAGACTTTGTGTTGGAAGTACGAAAAATGTTTGATGTTTTTTGTGAAAATCAAAGTACGAAATTACTGAACTTAGAGAAAGCATTAGATGAAATAAAGGCACAAAACAATGATTTTCATACTTTTATGGATACACTTTCAAGTCGGTACGACAGCCTCTATGCTGAGCTGCACAGTCTAAGGCAAGAGCGCAAAGAAAATTTGGCGTACATTACATCTATGCAAAACAAAATTGAAGATTTAGAAAGGCAATCATGCTCAACAAAAATTGAGATACGAAATATACCAAAGGCACAAAATGAATCAAAGCAACAAATATTCGAATCAGTAAAAATCATTGGCAAGGCTCTTGAAATTCCAATAGAAACTACAGAAATTCGAGATATTTACCGCGTGATGGGAAAAAATGATGCAAACCCAGTTGTTGTTGAATTCAATTCAGTAATTAAAAAGGAAAATTTAATTAAAAAACTTCGTAAATTAAGTATTAAAGAGAAAATGGAAAAGTTGAATACAAACATTTTTGGCGATTCGACTACTAAAAAGCCAATATTTATATCGGAGAGTTTAACTCCAAAGGGACGGCGACTGTTTTTTCTGGCGCGTGATTTTATAAAAACTAACGGCTTTACATTTTGCTGGACGTCGTATGGCAAAATTTTTATAAGAAAAACCGAGGGATCTGTACAGATCCGCATTGCTGAAGAATCAGATTTAAAGAAACTTGAAAAAAAATGTTCCATATGACTATTTTTAATGTATTGTATACCTCTTAGATTTACGTTTAATTATTCCTTGTTAGAAATTAATGAGGCACCAATTTACACAAACCTAGACTCAGACGTCTTTACACCATACACCTACATTCATATATACACTATTACCGCAAATTACATATTTACATCAAATCAATACACACATTTAACACAATCTATTCCTTATACCTACTCATTAAATTTCGTTGTAGTATTACTTCGTCATCGAATAACAGTTCCTCTCAATTACCAAGAAACACACGGTTTGGAAATTGGCTTTTCATTCTTTAAAGTTCGGACCTGACAATATAAATGATATAGATAATAGCATCAATCCAAAATGCACTAGGATCAATGATGTATCTGACTTTTTAAAACTCAGTAACGGTGGACTGACAGTTGGAAAAAACTCTATTCTAAGCGTTAATATTCGAAGCATTAACCGGAACCTAGATGAATTCTTAGTATTTGTCTCCAGCCTGGAGCTTCGAGTTGATATTCTTGTTTTGACAGAATGCTGGACAAGTGAGCTTAATTTGCCGCCTAATATTGTTGGTTATAATCTTTTTTACACAAAAAAACATTTGAACCAAAATGATGGAGTTGTTGTTTATGTTCAAGACAATATTGAAGTTAACGCTAAGGAAGATGATTTACTTGAAGGAAACTGTATAACAATCACTTTAAATAATAGCACCACTGTTATTTGTACCTATAGGCCTCCGAGTTTCTCTAACCCAGAGGTTTACATTTCTTCCTTGAATAAATTGTTAGAAAATACACATAGCCGTAACATAATCATCACAGGTGACGTAAATATAGACATATTATCAACTCAAAAATCAACTAATTCTGCAAGCTACTTGACAGTTCTAGCATATCATGGAATTCAACCGGGACTTGACAAGCCAACGAGGCTCAACACGTGTATTGACCATTTTATGGTTAAAACCAGGGATGATTGGGAGACGTTTATTTTTAACGAACTTACGGACCATAGTCCTATTTTATTACTAATTGATAAAGTACACATAAATATGCAAAATACAAAAACCAATCACACATTTAAAAAAATTGATCTGACTTCGGCTAAAACTATGCTGGCTACGGAAAAATGGGAAGACTTTTACTTAATAAAGGATGTTGACTTAGCCGCAGAAGAGCTACAAAATAAAATAAAAAATATTATTGAAAAATTTACATATACAGTCAAAACACCCAATAGACAGAGGCCGTTAAAACCATGGATAACTTTCGGTATAATAAAATGCATAAAGAAACGTGACAGATTAAACAAAATTCATAAAAAATCACCTCTAAACGAGTCGTCAAAACTACAGTATCTTAACTATAGAAACATTTGTAACAAAATCATAAAATTTTCCAAAATCAGCTATTACAAACATCAGTTTGCGAAACATTCTGGTAACAGCAAAAAGACTTGGAACCTTATTAAAGAAGTAGGCAACAAATCCAACTTAAGTGTCTCTGCGGATAGTCTACTTAGGCCTAATGCGACTGTACTCGAATCACTTAATGATGTCAATACATATTTTACAAGTATTGGAAGGAACTTAGCCAAGGATACCTTAAATAAACTAGATTCAACAGATGCTCTTCTAGCCTCTAAAGTTAAATCCCAACGAATCCCATGTCACTCTTTTGTCTTTCATGACGTGACAACTTCAGAAGTCTCATCCGTGATAAAAAACCTTAAATCTACTGGTGCTTGTGGGTGGGATAACATATCCACGAGTCTAATTAAGGATAGCTATAATGTGCTCTCTGAGCCCATTGCTCACTTATGTAACCTCAGTTTTTCAATGGGCTCTTTTCCCGGGGTTTTTAAGAAGGCACTTGTCACTCCAATTTTCAAATCTGGAGATAAATGTTTACCCTGTAATTACAGACCAATATCAGTCCTGTCATGTCTATCCAAGATCTTAGAAAAACTTGCAAATAAACGGTTAATTGACTTTCTAGAAAAGTATAAGTTGCTCTCGAATCAACAGTATGGCTTTAGGAGAGGTCGGTCAACAGACGAAGCTGTGTTGCATCTTACTAATCGTATAACAAGGACCATGGACGATGGTAAGAAATGTTTGGGAGTATTTCTCGATCTCCAAAAGGCGTTTGATACCGTTTCGATACCTATCTTGCTGGCACGTTTAGAAAACATGGGTCTCAGGGACATCACATTAAAATGGTTCCAGGAATACTTATGTAATAGAGAACAGTGTGTTAAAGTTAATAAACACGAAAGCGATTACACAATATCCAATTATGGCATACCACAAGGAAGCACACTTGGCCCCACACTTTTCCTGGTATATATAAACGAACTATGTGGGTTACCTATTGAGAACACAGACATACAAATGTTCGCAGATGATACCGTGCTTCTATTTAGCGAAAGGAGCTGGGAACTTGTGTATAGGGCTGCTGAGAGGGGGATTAAGCAAGTAACTGCTTGGCTTGAGGATAACCTTTTATGCATAAATACCAGTAAAACTAAATTCTTAAATTTTAGCATACAGAATGCATATAGGTCAAAAGATTCTCTAGTTTTGCCTGCCCATACATATCCGTGTAATAGACACTTGTCATTCGAAACCGATTGCAAATGCCCTCTGCTACAACAAGTGGATAAAATAAAATATTTAGGAATAGTCATAGACGATAAACTGAATTGGAAACCTCAAATAGAATGTGTTAATAAGAGATTAAGGAAACTCATTTACGTCTTTAAAAATTTACGCGATATTTTAGATCTAGATTATTTATTTAAAATATACAAAGCTCTTGGTGAATCAATACTGATCTATTGCATAAGCTCTTGGGGAGGTGCTGCTAAATCACACCTTATAGAGGTTGAAAGGGGACAGCGTGCCCTTCTTAAAGTTATAAACCGATTATCCTTCAGATACCCAACCAATGAGCTCTATTGTAAATCTAAAGTTCTATCAGTAAGAAAATTATACCTTTTTCAAGTACTCCGCAGATTTCACAGTACCGATGTAACAAAATCAACTTCAATCTACAATAGATTGGACCGCTGCCCTATTCCGAAATGTAGAACCACATTTGCAATGAGAAATTACAACTTCATTGCACCTTACATATACAACATCATAAATGCAGAAATAAAGATTAAAAAGATGAATAGTTATGACGTAAAATCTATTTTTAGAAATTGGCTTGCGAACTTTGATTATGCCTCTTTGGAAAACATTTTACCTGCATCAAATTAAAGTAGGTATTAAAACAGCTAAGATCGACACAATTACTCACACACACAAACACACACACACACGCACACACACTCATACACATACACACACATATACACAAACACCCACACCCTCATTTATTTAGGTACCCAAGAAATTATATTTCCTCTATTTTTTAATGTTTAAACTTTTATTTTATATTTTTTATTATTACTAGTTTTATTTTGTTTTAGTTTTATTTTATTTTCTCTTTGTATTGGAAAAAAAAAAATCTCTTAATTGCTGCTCTGTTTTATAAAACTGTTTTAAAATTAGTAGGTGGGAAGACACTGCAGTCTGTAACACAGATATTATCTAGCACAGACTGCAGGGTTTCAATTATTTGTGTCTAGAAATTAAGAAATAAAGATTTTTATTATTATTTATTATTATTATTATTATTATAATAGACATTTGTTGAAGATTGTTGCCTAGGTACCTGGATGAATAGACATTTGTTGATGATTGTTGCCTAGGTACCTGGATGAATAGACATTTGTTGATGATTGTTGCCTAGGTACCTGGATCAATAGACATTTGTTGATGATTGTTGCCTAGGTACCTGGATAAATAGACATTTGTTGATGATTGTTGTACAAATTTGGGTCATAGAATCGAGTGCAATTCGTTTAACTTTGTTTTTTCAACTATTTATCTACTTAGAACAAAAAAAACCGGCCAAGTGCGAGTCGGACTCGCGCACCGAGGGTTCCGTACAAACCTGCAAAAACTACTTAAAATTTTAAGCTTTTCGAAATTTTTCTGTTACCTGTGCTGTAAGCTATTGCTTCTTACCAAATTTCAAGATTCTATGTCAACGGGAAGTGGTCTTTAGGTTTTAATTCCCGTGCGTGTAGTTGCGAGTTTCAAAATATGCGGTATCAATGGTTGTACTTTTGCGTTTTGCGTTTTTGCGTTGACTTAGATTTTTTTTTTTCACGGGTTAAAGGCAATTAGATCTAAGTATTAGATATGAATTCCAACTTATAAGTTTATATTTATTAAAAAAATATATATTTTGTAATGTAACTAAAAATTTAAGGTTTTCGGAATTTTTCCTTTATGTGTGCTATAAAACGTTGCTTCATGCCAAATTTCAAGATTCTAGGTCGACTGGAAGTACCCTTTAGGTTTTGATTCCCTTGCGAGTACTTGCGAGTTTCAAAATATGCAGCTTAAATGCTGTTTCTTTTGATTGCGTTGACATAGAAGTTTGATTTTGTTACAGCTTAAAGGTATTATAGACCTGAGTATTTGGTATGAATTTCAATTTAATACCTCTACGCATTTATGAGGAAATGGGTAGTAAGGTTAAAATTATTAAAAAAAATATATTATGTGATGTAACTAAAAATTTATGGTTTTCGTAATTTTTCCTTCATCTATGCTATAAGACGTTGCTTCGTACCAAATTTCAAGATTCTGAGTTCACGGGAAGCACCCTGTAGGTTTTGATTCCCTTGCAAGTGTCGACTTGCGGCATAATTTGCGGCATAAACGGCTGTATCTTTTGATTGTGTTGGCTTAGAAGTTTGATTTTTTCACAGCTTCAAGGGACAGTAGACCTGAGTAATTGATATAAATTTCAGCTTCATACCTCCACGCGTTTTTGAGATAAAGGGTCTTGACAGACGGACGGACGGACAACAAAGTGATCCTATAAGGGTTCCGTTTTTTTTCCTATTGAGGTACGGAACCCTAAAAAGGAGAAAAAATGATCCTAAAATGATTGTTACCTCACGGTCACTTAATGAGAATGATTCTGATTTGATTATTTTACAGTTTCAAGTACTATGTTTATGTGATTATTACTAATTAAATCAATATTGTTTGGAAGTAAATTTTTGATAATATAATTTCAAAGTATTCCTCAGTAAGTAACTGTGATTAATCTTTCAAACAAAACCCTCGTTTCTTGCCTTAACGCCATCTTAAATTACGAATGCCATTCAGATAACCAAAGTCTAGACAAACTAGCCAGAACTCAATTAGTTCGACGAACGAAACAAAAACAAAACGCCAAAGAAACGGAGCATTAATTATTGAAATAATGCCAAATGCAAAAGTTTGCCGATCCCTAATTGCTTTTACCAGAAGTTACCAAACTTTGGTTCATAAGATAAATGCTATTAAAAAAGATAAAGATTATTGCCAAAGTTGGGGGGAAATTTAATGTGTTCTATACAGAAACGGAATGTATTTGCATTGAAGTACTTTAATGTTGTTTATCTGAGATACAGATATGCTTCCTTCTCCCTCCCTCTTTCAAAGTTGAAGAAAGTTCCTATTGCCCTACTTTCTCACAAGATTATGTTTAATATATAAGGATTTTGTATGTTGTAAGAAAACTAAAATAAAACTTTATTTCAATTACGAATTTGAAGCTTAATATAACGTTTTAGTTTTTACACATATTTGTTATTCTGTGCGCATTCTTGTCTAATAGTCGAGTCAGCTTGTTATTGCTTAGGTACTATTTCAATTTTAGCTATTGTCATTCGCCTAGCTTTAAATTTACCTAATTGGCGCTAAAAACTACATAGATAAATTGTCATATGTTATGGATTTTGAGATATTGGGAGTGATCAATGCTTTATAACTTTTAGCAAGGCATCTTAAGCAGATTATAGGTATATTTTATCTAAATGGTGTAAGGTATAGATAGCACCCGCGATTTTTGAATGTTTATAAGTTTACTATGATATCCCTACGAATTTTGCTACCGTTCTGTAATTCAGTAAGTCACAGCCATATTCAACATTTAGGTCAAATAGTGTCCCCGTGCTACGACGTTCTCTACAATGTAACATATTCTCGGTTCAAACAGCGGTTTGCTATAGGCGCCTAACTTCCCCATTCACTTTGCTCGAAGCACACATTTGTCTAATGACCGTCCTATCTCCTCACAGTTACAACAAACGTAAGCACTGACTTATCTCTCTCAATGACTCCCGACAAAGAGGCTTTTGTTACTTCAACGATTCCGAGAACAAGAACGTTGATACAAAATAATATTCTGTATTCATACAATGTTACGACTTGTAACGGAAAAATGTTTTCAATATTGGAAGGGAGCTTTCGTTAAGTTTTGTTATGCTAACTAAGTCTGTTAAAGTTAAGTTGGTAAAGTGGGGTTTAACGGCACGTGTACATTTTGACCTTCAGCTTTTGGGATTATGGGAATGTTGGAAAAATATTGTGAAGAAAAAAAAATGTTTTTTTAGTGTGAATTTATCATATATACTTTTAAAATATACCAATTGGATATGTTTATAACATTGTGCGCAAAGTGTTATTAACTCTAATAAAATAAAGATTTGTTATTTAGAATTTAAAACAGTTTAAAATTACTTTTAAGAGTTTATCACGTTTTCAAAGTAAATATAATAGTAAAACTTATTTACAGTATTTAAGTAAGTTTGGGTATTTTAATTAATTTACTCATTTATTTCCAACTAGTGGCCGCCCGCGACTCCATTGGCGTTGAAGTCCCGCGGTAAAAAGTACCCTATGTGTTATTCTGATGTATAACCTATATTACTGTAAAGTTTCCTCCAAATCCGTCTAGTAGTTTTTACGTAAAAGAGTAACAAACATACAAACATACATCCATACATCCATACATACTCACAAACTTTCACGTTTATAACATTAGTAGGATTTATTCTTTTATGAGTATTTAAAAAAACATATTTTAATTTTTCTCCGAGGCTTTGCAAAATATTATTGGCAAACACGTGTATTGGCTTGATATTTTCTCAGAAAAAAACGCACAAGTGTTTTTCGTCTACCATACTTTTGTACTTAAATTGTTTTTACAAAAACATCTTTTTCCGCGAAAATAACCAAAATTCTATTTTGAACTCGCTGATAATGGAAAACATGGATAATGTATGGGTCTGAAAACTAAAACATATAAACATGAACATAGCTAAAAAAATAATTTCTAAAAAATAAACCAATACTTATCCTTTACCTATATAAATATATTTTTCTATCCATGTTCAGGCTAGAAAATTCTCACGAAAAGTGCCTACGAAAATACTTTTTCTAAAGAGGGATCAATTCAAATAAGACGTTATACACATAAAGATGAATATTGCTTTTTGACCCTCATTCGAAGAGGCTATTCGAATATCTGTCAATACGTAGGAAAATCTACTTTGTGTCTGAAGAACCCTAGTCAAGTCAAAAGTATTGTACTTGCACAGTTTCTTAGTAGGACGTTTTGTAGGCGCGATATTGAAATAACGCTCTTTTGATGCGATCTTCAAATATATGAAATCAATGGTAGGTAACTTATAAAAATAACACGGAATGGTGAACGCCTTGTTATAAATATATTAATCACTATTACACACAGTAGAAGCCTTTACAAGTAATAGAAGAAAATATAATATACATTCAAATAGAATCATATAGATACTATATACATATTCTATAGATATAGCCGATTATTTTAAGATCAAGGGCGTAACTTCACTTTCTTTCTATAGCCTGAATCTTACTTATAAAAGTATATCGTTGTACCCTCACTTCATTGAAAGTTAACAAAACCCCTTCTTATCTCCAGTCCCATCGCTACACATTATTTCCAAAACGACTGAACGAAAAATAATGTTGTTTATTATGATCCCTTTTTTATGTTTACTTTATCAAAATCGAACAAAGATCTAAAGAATGATTATATATTATGTATTTCAATATTGCGACGATGTCTACGTGTCAGAGAAAAGGTGAAAAGGGTCCGAAAACATGTAAATTGCCAATTTATTAAATGATTTGACTTTAGCCTTTACAGTTCTAAGTGCCATTTTAGGTTCTTGTACCTTCATAAATTTTGGAGATTTTTTTATCCTTGTAATACAAGCCTATATAAGTACCATATAAGTTCAGGCTCAGGAGTCTCAGATTGCTAGAGGCAATAATCGATCTACCACGCCAGCTTAGCGCGGGTTGATGGATAGTGCAAAATAGAACTAATTCAACAAATAATTATACATTCCTAAAAATGCCAACCAATGCCAAAACTCGGAAAATTATTCGTTAAAAATTAATAATACACGAAAAATATTTTGTTAAAATTAATTAAATCCAGAAACATATTTTCAAATAAGCTTTTAAAATAATGCACAAAGGTTGTTTATTAGGTATAACTTTTATACGTAACTTACAAACCAAATAACGACTGACAATCTAAATAGGTACTCTGTCATCAAAGCCTTCATGCACACACGAGCTCTTAATGCATACTACATCTTATAATATGCTTGTTTATATAAACCTTAATTACTACCTACTAAATATATGCAGCAATTGCGGTACGTATATGGAACCCAAAACTCCGACGCATTAGTTCGTGGCGGTACTAACATAGACAATAGAAACTGCAGCGACTACTAATGTTCAATATGCAGACTTAAAATCTGAGGAACAAGGTACGTTTTAGGTAAGTACCTTCTTTCTTTAAGCTACGAATCCACCACGCTCCTTAACACAAACTGTATAAAATGTTGCGTTCCAAAATGCGGTCGCATTGCCATTATGAATAAAACAGCATGTGTTTATCATATTATTAGTTTGGCAGTACAAAGTGTACATAGCACGTGCCTTTCTTATAAAAAAAAATAACAGTGTGCGCCAAAGCTTGCGTAATGTAATATGGACTTTACAATCTTGACAAAACCGTTCAAATTCCTTAACAGTTTGAGGGGAATGTTATTTCTGTCAAATTACAAGAAATATTTGACAAAATGAATAAACTTGGGATTTAACAGTCGGAGGAGCATTTCGTGTGCCTATTTTGGGTGACTCATTTTACTTCGCTATGCTATGAGTAGAATGTTCTGTATATGTACCTATTTACTAAAATTGCATTGATTCTTCTACAGAAATCACTGTATAACATAACATTTTCTTTTACTATATATTGAGGTATCTACTTTATATTTTTTACAAAAATACTACCTAGTGTATCTACGTCTTAAAACTTAATAACGATCTCTTAAGTTTGAAACTTTATTTAGGAAACTAATTTATGCTTGATATCAAATTGCAAATCATAACACTTAACGTGAGACAGACAAAGTTAATTAACGTTTGGTACTTTATGTGGCTTTAGTGGATCCCTTTAATTCTTAGGTTTTATATCGTCTGACTCTACATTTTATTATTCGTAGTTTAGAGTTTCTTCTAAGTTTTTGGAAGAGTCAAATGACTTATCTTATTTCAGTGGTTTTGCATTTATAAAGCGGTTTATTACTTATTTGTGTTTTGTCTAAAATTAAACACTAAGCTTCTATTCGTTAACGCACTTACAACCTACATTTTCTTATATTTTTATTTATTTTATTTTATTAAATTGGCCCGACCCGGGAATATTATTGGTTTACTTTTTGATGCAAAACTATTGAAGGAATTCAAAGTAAAATTGGCATTTATGGACTTTAACTTTGTCTGTAACTTTTTTGAGTTAAAGAAATGTATTTCTAACAATTAAAAAAATAAGGGGTTATTATTAACGCAGTAAAGACACTACGGGAAGGTTAGTATCTTATATACTTTTATTGCACCCGTTTCCTAAATATAAACATAAATTTAATATCTCTTACGTACCTGGTTTTACCCAAA
Organism: Emmelina monodactyla; assembly: GCA_916618145.1. Lineage (NCBI taxonomy): Eukaryota > Metazoa > Arthropoda > Insecta > Lepidoptera > Pterophoridae > Emmelina > Emmelina monodactyla. The sequence continues at coordinate 1,705,209 of OU745304.1, read as the reverse complement.
AATCCGCTTAGTATGATTATATTCAGTGCCGCGGCGAAACAAAGTAAACAAAACTTTAAGTTGTAGACATTAAGACCCATAAAAGCTTAAAGATAATAAATTCAGCATTAAACCTGACAAACACTTTAAATACAAAGGGAGAGCTGAAGCCTTATTTATTAGTCTACCATTGACTGTATTCAAGAACGGTACTAAATATTTGCTAACTGTTCGGTTTATTTATAATTGCTTGGATTTTGTAGCGGAAAACTTCTAATTAGTTAAATGAAGTCATTTTTGTATATAAACAATATCTGCATGGATAATAAGTTAAAATTTAAATACAATTCACAACAAAATGAATACTGTACACAAAGCATGGTACTCTTTTTATTACTTGATAATGGATACTGGAAATATTTTAAACTTGTGGACGCCCGCGACTCCGTTCGCGTGGAAGTCGGTTTCCCGTGGGAATGAGAAGTTTTCCCGCGGTAAAAAGTACCCTATGTCCTTTCCCATGTTCAGTTCTTTCTTCATACCAAATTTCATCAAAATCGGTTGTGTGGTTTAGGCGTGAAAGCGTAACAGACAGACAGACAGACAGACAGACAGACAGAGTTACTTTCGCATTTATAATATTAGTAGGGATGGATTAAAATAATATAAATCTTTAGACAAGTTTACATCATCATCATAAAATTAGTTTCAAGAGAACCTATAACCAATCTCTCAATTAAATGCATTATTTTTATTATAACTCTTTGTTAGAGTGATTTACCAAAACTTTAACTTATACAACTTCTTATTTGGCTCAGTTAAAGGTATTATTAGAAGTTAGTAACCAAAATTCAATTTATTACCATTTAAAATATGTATATGTAAAACGTCTCTCCATAAGGCCAAACAAACAAGTAAAACATTTACATACCGACCGAGGCGTAAGCACTAACAATTTTAGCACAAATCCATGTTCAAAGTAGTGTTTACTTAACGAGATTTAAGTAAGGCGCTTCTGAGTAATTAGCGAGGGAAGAAAGCTCGAGCTCGCGGACTAGAGGCCTCTGTTGGGACATTATTACCTGGGTAAAGGTGTAGACATATTAGTACCGAAACTTAAAAAGATATTCTATTAGTCTAATTATCTCGTGTCTAGGAAATTAAATTTTAAAGCTTTTGCGAACGCTGAACTAAAAAAACTATAGCAAAATATTAAAATTGTATGTTAATTGTGTATTAAATACTGCCAATTATATCGATAAACAGATGTAATATAATTTGAAAAGCGATAGTTTATAAAACGGCTTCCTACAGCGACTACTATTACCTAATTAATTAAATACGTAAGGGAAGAAATTGTTGAGCTAAGTTAATTAATATTTGTAAATGGTTTTTTCCGTATTAAAACTAAGATTTATAAACGAAAATTATCACTGTAGAAACTATAAACAAAACCCTATGACTTATTAATATGAATACTTAAACCGTTCAAAACTATTAGCTTACGCAGATAGAATCTTTTTACTTGTTTTAAAACAGCGCAAAGAGTACAAAAACGTGACAAAAACAATCAAATTCAAAAAAAGATTTAATTGTAGAACCTAAAACAAACTTTGTATCACAACGAATGTCGCAAAATTCCGAACTTCAACTTACTTACAATCAAAACCGATTAAGTATTTTGTTGAATTAGTTCCTTAAGAAAGTACATCGCAGTCTCAAATCTCATTTTTTCGTAAAAATCTTTAGTTTCAGCATGCGTGAGCACACCTTAACCTACCTTATCATATTAACGACGTCGCAGCGCCTCACAAACTCGGCATATCATCGCAAAGGGAATTTACGACCTTTTCAACGCCAACTGACTTTATTTAACGTTACAATATAAAATACACGCAAGTTTAACCAACGATTGTGCAACTTAATTTTAAATGGGCCTAATGTTTTTTTTTATTTTTATTTTTATTTTTGGAGAATATACAGTTTTATGCTGGTTTTAAAGCATTAAGCTACTTTCTGACTCTTTTTAGACTCCATTTTACAAAAAAAGAGGCTCAATTAATATTTTTACATTTATTAAACTGCAACAACGGTACAGTAGATTAGATATTAAATATAAATAGAGATACGAATGTAAAGTCTCGCTTAAATAAGACCATTTATGTTATTACAAGACGTCGAGACCAACTCAGAACAACGGCGTTATTTTAAGTTTGGTGAGTCTTTTGAGAACCGAGGCTAATCAAACTTATAATTTGACTTAATCAAAACAATATCTTAACGACCAATAAATACTACAACCGACTTATCGTAAAATATTCATATCCCCTAATAAACACTGTGGCCAGGACTTCCCAACTTGCCCGAAGCAGCCTCAAGAGTGAAGTTATCTTCCATTGGTCTATGAGTTCAACTTAGGAACAACTTTGAGAGTGCTCCTAACTTAGTGTGCTTACATTGTTCGAGTAGCCGCGGAGTACATAACTAATACTGAACACGTGCTTGAATTACGTAAATAATTTAACATTTATCATGACAATGCTTGTAAGTATACGCTAGTGATTCGGTCTTTGTGTGACGTCGAAACGAACGAAACCACAATATTACAATCATACTCATTTTATAAATTTTAAAGTTTATGTGTTTAGGTTTTAATAAACTTTAACGATAAAGCATAAGATTAGACCTAAAATAACACAATTAGTAGTTTAACTTCAAGAAAATTTCAATTTACCCCTTGAAACTTTCCTTAACCATGAGCGAAACCACAAAGCTAGTACGTAAAATTTAAATTTAAAATCGCGTATCAGTTTGAATTAAATATCATTGACGTTATATCTCCATTAGATACATACTCCATGATATGAAGCGAGCTAGTAATAGCCGGGACAATTCATGTTGACAAACTTGCATTTAGTCCTGTCTGACGTTTGTTACAGAAGTAAGGTGGATACAAGTTACTTTGCTCATAGACTATGCCATATGTAAGTTACGAATACCGATAAACTATGCCATATGCAAGTAACGAATACCGATAAACTATGCCATATGCAAGTTATGGATACCAATAGATTATGCCATATGTAAGTTTTAGATGCTAATAGACCTTACGAGATCAGCACATTGTTTTCAAACTTTGTAATCAATGAAATAGGATTTGAGAAAGCGTACCTAACAATTCGTATAAGGAAATTTAAGGGTAAAGTTTTTATATTTGTAATATACTTACAGGAGACTAAAGAAAAAAACCGGTAAAAGAAGGACTCTATACTTCGAATCAAAAAAGCTTAAAAAGGTTTTTCTATCATCAAACCTTATTTCAAATAACGTATTTAAAAACCTTGATTACCTTAAAAAGACGAGAGAATCAGAACCGAAAATGTTGGATTTAAATTAGTCGATTATTTGTCCCTTGTGCGGCCTAAATATTGAAGTAATTTCGATAAATTACACTTAATTTAGCCCGTCTGGGGTACGCTGGTTTTTATTTAATTAACTTTTCAAGGAAAATAAGAAAAATTGAGGATCTTTCTTTGAAATTAGTATAAAGAGTTCATAAATAGGCAGTAGGTACTAGGCTTGCAGAGTCGTGATGAAAGCTAACAATTTTTATTAAAGATAAGGAGAGTTTTAATTAAATTGTGCATTAAAACGAATCTCAATGAGCTGTTGGTAGTGTTGACAAGCTGCGTTTTAATTCAATTTGCTTATTTCTTAATTACTCTTTACATGAAAGGCTTAAACCTTAAGTAATTAAGACTTTTGAAAAACTTACTAAGAACCACCGGAAGAGGCATTTCGGGCAATTCCCCTACTTGCTTAGTTAATTTTACAAGATATAAAGAAACATTTTTTAGTTATATACTTAGTAAATTAACTTTTTAAACAAAATATATCTTAGCTGTAAAATGTTTGTTTGGTATCACATTTACTTCCAGTTTTTTTTCTCAGAGCGAGAGATTGAAAATGATATCGCCATGGTAGTTTTAGAATAAATAAGTTACAATCATAGCAATATCTTTTCACATTATTCTAGATTTTCATTCTTACAAAAAACGTCAGCTATATGACGTAAGCACATAGATACTAGGAGAAATTTCGTTGGGTCACCGTAGCGGCGCAGTAGCTCAGTGGTCAGAGCATTAGACCAGTTATCTAAAGGTCCTAGGTTCAATTTCCAGTCGCGCAATGCTCGGAGACCCGCGTTCTTTTTTCCAATATCTATAACTTCAAAACAAAATACTATACAAGCAAGTCATAAATCTCCCAATCTCAACACTGTATCCAATACAAGTTGGCACGAACCTGCCAATGCTGATGAAACACATGTGCATGATGCTGGCAGAGCACGCCAGCACGTCACACGTCACGTACACGTTGCACCACGCCACGCCGAGCGGCCAGTACCCTGGAAACACAACCTTATTAGTGTAGCTGTAGAGTTGAAAGTAGAATATGATAAAGTAGGGAGATAAGTCGCTTTGAAGTTGCAAGGTCTAAACGGCAGTAGGCCAGTAGCCTGGAAGTACAACCTTATTTTAATAACTGTAGAGTTGAAAAGAGAATATGATAGAGGGAGATAAGTCGTTTTGAAGTTGGATGGTGTTACGTCGGTGGATATGTAACTTTATTGATACAGACTGAAAATTCAAAATTAAACAACGTTCAAAGAACGTGATAAGTTCTGTAAACAGAGACTTATCCAGTCGCAATAAGGTTTAATTTTGAATGAATTGGAGATAAGTACAAAGTAAAGAAACAGCGTGTTTACGAGAGTTAAGAAAATGAAAGGCGGTAAAATCGTCAATGTTATCTAAGCTTGGGATGCAACATTGTTTGATCCGGAGAAAAGTTTAACTAGGTCCTCATTATGCTAGTTTACATACTGATTTTAGCTTCATAGCTGTTTTCGTATCCCTTTAATGATTAACTGTTCAAAGTTGTAAATAATCTTTCTGTTTTGCAGCACGAAAACTGTAAGATCTTTTCAATGATACACTTCAAAATGAATTCTACTTTTTCTGAATAGTAATATAATATAATATAATTCTCTATTTTAATAACCGTAACTTTTCAGCTTATCTGTCGGTGTTCAATAGTTGCAACTAACCATTAGTCTAATATCGAAAGCTTTTAAAGTAATACAGAAATCTGAGTGTCTATTATTTAATTAACGCCTGTGAAGGTTGCCGATGTTTTGTTATAATATTTTTATTTACTTCCAACAACGCACCCCACTAATTGGACTGGCCTACAAACCTTACAAAACATATTTTTAACTTTCTGGAAAACCTTTATTTTTGTCAGGGAAATTGCGCGAAAACAAACAACAGGCATTGTATAATGTATAGGAACCGGATGAAAAAATATCTTTTAAGAATTTGCAAGAAATTTTTGAGTTGGTATAAAATTCATTACAATAACTTTGAAATAATCTCTCTGTTAAACCTAACATTTAACATTCGACGCAATTACTTTTAATTTTTACCTACAAATTAATACATATAAACCTCATGCCACAATTATCAGGTCCGTAACGACCCATATTTCTCTCTGTATACATTTAGGTACACACTTTGTATTTAATACAACAGAATAAGTGCTTTAATAAACGGACTCACCGGTTCATTACAAGATGACACGCACATAAAGGGTGTAACAAAAAGTTAATCGCCTCCATTTTTCCCTTTAACCACTCTGTCATAAAGTTTTACAGCTAGGTTATACACCTAAAAGATTAGCGCTACCTTTCCCCGACCTTCAGAAAAGGAACGAAAACAGGAATCGGAAATAACCGGTAATATCTTGCTTACACGTGAATATTGAAAAGGCACGAAATAAAGGCTGCAATGTCAAGGTTTGGTAAATGTTATTGGGGATTACAAAGACGTGGAATTGGGATTGAGTTGATTCGATTAGCTTATTTTATGACAGCTGCATTATGGTGTCGTGGAGTGGGTTAAATAATGGAGGATACATATGGTATCGCCTGCCAATAACAACTGGGTTAGATTAACTCTGTCAGTTTTTACGTATAAATGTTCTTTTGTGAAATTTTCTCTCATTTTGTTAGCAATAAGCTAACAAGAACTTTCGAACGACTAAGTAAACTTTTGCTTAAGTCTATACTTCTATATTCATCCATATCTAAGTATATTAATATTAGAAAAAGCAAATATTTGTTTGTTTGAATTGAATAGACTCCGACAACGCTGGATCGATATGAAATAAATGAACGATCAATTTCAATGTAAATGCATATTTTAAAACAATAGTTCAATATTTTAAAATATTAATAAAATCCACCCACAATTTACTCTAAACACCTGTATAACAAAATGGCTGCCCAATCACACGTCAATAAATTGATCTTAATAAAGACAATCGTGACATGTCCTCGAGTTTTCTAACTCATTGGTCTTACAAATGGTGGCAGTCAATCACACGCGGTGATTCTTACCTCCCCCCGCGCCAGAGGCCACTTGTTCTTAGAATGGAAACATTTTGATGTTATCTGTAATGTTTATAGTACTACATGTGACTTGATTTATTAGTATAATAGTTACAAGGAAATGGTGTAATTTTTAAGAAAGGTTGTTAAAAATTATTTTGAAGTTATAGACACTGGAAAAAGGAACGCGGGTCTCCGAGCATTGCGCGACTGGGAATCGAACCCAGGACCTTTAGATAACCGGTCTAATGCTCTGACCACTGAGCTACCGCGCCGCTACGGTTCCTTTTTCCAGTGTCTATAACTTCAAAATTAAAAAATTCGCATTTTAATTGCAAAACTAAAAGTAAAATCTCAAAAATTGTTTTATTTCAACTTTAGATAAAACATTTTTTTTAATATTTAATAAGCTTCCAAGGTCAAAATTATGGATGGGTATAATTTTAATCAGAAGTCATAATTAATTGTTATTAAAATTCATTAAATAGTGAGGGGTTTTTAAATGTTTGGGGGTACCCGTAGAAAAATGGAGAATAATAATTAATGTAACTGAAAGTTACGGTTTTATATATTTGGGAAGTGTGAAAAGTGTTTCATTTCAAATAATCGATTCCTAATATCTTTTCACCACTTAATTATTGTGGAATAATCTTAAATATTATAATGATTGCAAACCTAGCTTTGTATATACACGAAGAATATAACAAAATTTAATCATATAATTCTAAAACATCAAAAACAAGTTTTCGTTATTGTAACACAGCTTTAACTTTGAACAACAAACTTTCCTCAAGCTTAGTGATCTTGTTAAATTAATCTTACCTAAGAATCCAGGTATCGCTCCCATCGGCATGACAAACAAACTGACTAGCAGATCAGCTATAGCCAGCGACAACAAGAAGTAATTAGTCACGTTCTGAAGCCTCTTGTCCAAACACACAGCTAAACACACTAAAATATTACCTACACCACCCGCTATTATGAATAATATCACAAACAAAAAACTCCAATCATACACTGGCTGATCACTCGACACTTCACTGCCGTTCACTGTACATTGAAAGTTTTCTATCACATTATTAGAGAAACTAGCGTTCAACCCGTCGATGTACAACGTCCGGTTCTCACTGTCGTTGAAGCAGAAAAGCTCGTTCCATTCGCAGTGCGAGTTCGGTATTTTGAGCCATATGGTTTTGAGTGCGTTTTCGAAAACGAACGTTATCATGTTCAGTTTGAGTCTAGAGTTGCATTGAGTGTGGTTGCTGTGAAGGTCGAGATCCTCCGAGCATTTGTGGCAAGTGTAGCTGGTTTCATTTTGTATGTCGATGTTGAGTGTGCAGGCGAAGGGTGTGGCGTCGTCGTTTGTTTCGCAGGTGAGTCCGGTGGGGATGCCGCAGGTCGTGGTGGGGGCGAGGGCGCAGTTGAGGTCGGGATACAGCGCGGTGAGGTTCGTCATGGCCCGCGGTTACAACACCATGACGACGCGACCAGCACGCGACCATCACGAGGCCATGCCCGAGTCTGGAACAAGAGGCTTTGGCTTAATGAAAGAATTAAATAAAAATAATATTCGTTGTAATGTTAAAGAATTTTATTATTTTAATCCAAGGTGTATTTTTTGATAAAAACTTTTCGTAAAGTTTAAAGACTGTTTTAGCATAAGTATATAAACATTGAATACAGTGGTGGATTTACCACTAGGCTGAGTAGGCTGGAGCCTAGGGCGGCAGATTCTAAGGGGCGGCAGATTTGCTTCTATTTTCTTTTTTATCAAAAACATAGTCTTATCATTTTACAAGTGACTTATTTCAAGATATTTTGAGTGTCATTTATCTCCATTTTTAATTTATTATAATATTCCAAAGTAAAGTTTTTTTATTATCTTTTTGAATTTATTTTGTCGGGCAGATTCTAAGGGCGGCTGATTTGCTTCTATTTTTTATTTCATCAAAAACATACATTGAGAAAAACCATACTGCAAGTGAGTAATTTCAAGCCATTTTGAGTATTTCATCTCCATTTTTTAACATTATAATATCTCAAAGTAAAGTTATTTATTATCTTGTTGGATTATTGTTTTTGTCTATGGTAATATGCCTTGCTATAGCAGTTAGGGCATATATAAACGGTGCAAATCTAAAAAAAAATAAACGATGACCCAATCTATGAATTTAATGCTAAACAACGAAATACTTTACACGTTCGCGTGCGGTAGCGGCTATTACAGTCATGTTATGGCAGCATTTTTGACATTACTGAATGAACGGTATTTCACGCTCCTATGAAATTGACACTATGGCAGTAGCAACATCTGCCAAAACTGTTGAGCCAAAAACTGCTTCTACCAACATTCATGATACGTAGTCTTAACACAATTGATACTGCTTTTATGTTAAAAGGGTGGCCAGAAAAGTTTTTTTTTTGGTTACTAGTGTGGAGTGATCCTCGTAACACCTCCATTTATGTTCAAAATTTTGTGTAGTTTCCGAGTTAAGATTTTTAAAGTTTTCTTGCAAAATCAACTGTAAATTCTATTAACTTCATAAGGCTGATTAATTTATGCATAACTGCACAGTTCGAAAAGATTTAGAAGCAAAAATAGCAATATAAAAACTTATTTTTTTTAAGACATTGGCTAAATTTTTCAAGTAACAATTTTGCAAAACATCCTTAACAAAATCGTAACTCAAAGACTATGCAAGATCATGGGGGTATTTCAGATTCATCTCAACACTAGGCACCTAAAAAATTGGCCGGTTCTTTTTTAACCACCTGTATGAATATTAACCGACGATTATAGATTGGTCAAATATAATTTCTCTTCGGAATTCCAACAAAGATGCTGTAAACTCAATCCATTTTCTATTCATTAATACCTCCTACAAATCATCTGATTAATATTTCTTAATTTCATTCAAATATATTTTTGCAATTATTTCCTATGTGTTTTGGGCCATTTGCGTTTTAATATTTGTAGTTTGGCCATAATATCGCGAGACGTAAGATAAAGTGAAAAATAGAAAAAAAAACTTCATTCATCATAGGTAACAAAGAACTGTTAATGCAAGTCGGTATTTTACAACTTCAGCTTTAAAGAAAAAGTAACAAATAGACCGTGCATAATGTAGTTTTTTAATTTTTAGTATTTGTTGTTATAGCGGCTATCACGGTTTATGAGATACAGCCTGGAGACAGAGAGACAGACAGACAGACAGCGGCGGCTTAGTAATAGGGTCCCGTTTTACCCTTTGGGTACGGAACCCTAAAAAGGAAAATTAGTTCGCAAGTTAATACCCGACAATTATGTGTTAGTAAATTAATAAAAGTGATTTTTACTATATTCTTATTTTATTTTCTTAGCCATATCCATATAAATAACGATCTGTGTAAGCTTATTTATAAATGAATTATGATTAATGATAGTAAGTAAAAAAAGGACATTCTGCGAAAAGGACATTTTGAGAAGTGAACATTCTGCGAAAGGGACGTTTTGCGAAAAGGACATTCTGCGTCTGAGCCGTTGCAAACGAGGGCATTAAATTTGATAGGGGCGGCAAAAAATTTAAAGCCTAGAGGCGGTAAATCCGTAAATCCGCCACTGATTGAATAGCTTAAAGTTTTCTTCTAGCAAATATTCGTTTTCAAATGAATTTGCGAAATCAAATGAATTTCCAACAGCGTAAGTTGTTTACGTTTTAACAAAGCCCTTAACAAAAGATTGAATCTCGATAATGTTAAGAATCACTGTTACCTTTCAAAACAATTAACTTCATATAATATTTTACCCACTTCTAAGTGGCTAGTTTCACAACCACCAAACGCCGCCACTGGCATATTTTCATACATTTTATTAAGCCGCGTGTGACAGCCACCGGCGACAACCGTGTGCGGCGAGTCCATATAAAATGTATGAAAATAACAGGAAATATGCCAGTGGCGGCGTTTTGTGACCCGTGGCCTGCGGCCCGTGTGCGGCAGCCCTAACAGGCTTGAGCTGTAATCCACTACGCAGGCTTAGTACAGGTTGAGTAAATTACCCTACAGGTATAATAAATAATAATAATAAATCTCCAGAGATCAGAATAATCTCTCATCTCTTAGAATCTGCTTAGTTTAAACTAAACTAAGCAAAGCTTGTACTATAGGTACCCCACAATGGACTAGGGGAGAACCTAGTTACACCCAGACACGAGCCAATATCAAAAACAATTTTTTGAAATTGGCCCGACCTGGGGATCGAACTCGGAACCATCCGTTGAGCAGTCTATATATATAGTCGGTATATATACCGCTGCACCACAGAGGTCGTCAATCATAACCAATAAATAAACGTATCTAACTTTTTATTTGAGAGGAGGCGCTAGTGTGCCGATGTAAACATCAGCTCCGTAGTTTTTAAATGTGAATTATTGTTTTTTACGCCAAAATTTAAGTTTTGAAGTGAGAAAGTGAAACCTAACGTTAAAAGCCACAACCAAAGAAATTTGTACGAGAAATTATAGTGAAAAAGTGGTGTAAATTCGGAAAATCAAACCGGCGAACATATCATTGATAACGGGACATTAACGACATCAAGAAACAAGTTTTTGAGCGACTTCCATATAATTAAGCACAGACAACCAAACACAGTGGAAAATAAGGCGAACAGGCATTTTCAGTGAAAGTGATAACTTGACATAACCTGAAAATCTCTAAATAATATCTGCCTAGTCACAGAATCAACAATCGATGTCTGACAACGCCATCTTTTAAACTCAGCGCGAACTATTTTGACACCCACTATATTATCGATTGAACAAGTTCAGCTACTCACCGACAGAGGGAAAAGCTAACTACAGAGCTTGAAGTTTTGCTACCGACCGCTAGAGGGTATTTAACAGAGATACATAAAATGGAAGACTTCACTAATATTCTTAAAAATATTCAAGACCACATGAAGGAACAGAAGAATGAACTGCATAACATGAAAGAGAGTATAACGAAAGCCATAAATGATAATATAAATGAAAAATTTCAAGCTGTAGAGACAAAATACCGTCAATTGGAAGAGAAATTTGAAAAACAACAAGAACAGTTAAAACACTTAGACAGAATTAATAGAAGAAAAAATTTGATTATTTTCGGGATAGAAGATGAAACAAGAGGATATCACGAACTTGAAAATCTAGTATTAAAAATTATAAAAAAAAGTCTACCAACTGCCAACTTCAACCAAATGACATCGAATTCGTAAAAAGAATCGGTAAAACCACTTCTAGACACAGACCCATTCTGATGTCATTTACTACCATGGGAAAGAAAATCCAATTGTTAAAACTAAAAAAACACTTTGAAAATACTCAGTACTACATTAAAGAGGACTTTCCACCTGATGTGATAGAAAAAAGAAAGCAACTTAAGTTACAGATAGAAGAAGAAAAGAAAAAGGGAAGAAAGGCTATAATTAAATATGACCGCTTAATTATTCTTAAAAGCAATGAAACACAAGACAGGAATTATACCAATAAAAGACATAGGTCGCAATCACGAGAAAATAACAAAAATGAAGAAAACACGGAAGATAATAGCAAAAAGAGCAAGAAAAATAAAACTCTACTTGGAAAGGAGAGTGATAGACATACATATTCACAAAATACTCTGCTACCTTATATGAACAAACACTCTGCCAAAAATAAGGATAATACGACAGCCACAACAAGCAACGAATAGCAACGAATCGCCCTCCTCCAGCATCCACCTCCCCCAGAACGGCCGGTCCCCGCGGGGGTAGTAGACCACAACCCTCCAAATAAAAATAAATACTATATAGCGACATTTAATGCACGATCTCTAATTGATGAATCAAGAATTGTAGAACTCGAAAACGCTCTATCAACTATAAAATGGGACATACTTGGAATATCGGAAATTCGACGCTCAGGGTACATAATAGAAGAACGACAGGACTATGTACTATGTTACTTTGGAGAATCTCAAGGGGAAAAAGGAGTTGGCTTTCTCATTAGAAAACAAAATCAGACTACGATACAGAACTTCATAGGTTTCTCAGAAAGAGTTGCCCTTCTCCACATTAAAATACAAAATCAACAATATACAATCATTCAAGTATATGCTCCTACTAAAAGTGCTGATGATTCAGAAGTTGAAACCTTTTATGACACTCTCAAAAAAGCAATGGAAAAAAGCACAAAAAAAGTAATACTAATAGGAGATTTAAACGCAAAGATTGGGAAACCATTGACAGATGATAAACCTATCATGGGCAAATATGGTTACGGAAAAAGAAATAAACGAGGCGAATTATTTTTAGAGTTTTGTTTTCAGTACAGACTGAAGATAATAAATACAATGTTCAACAAGCCATATAAACTTAGATGGACCTGGAAATCACCTGACGGACTAACTAAGAACGAAATAGACTATATTACTACAAACATTCCAAGCTCATCGATAGAAGATTTTAATGTCCTGAGCAATTTTCATCACTAAAGTGATCATCGCTTAGTAAGAATGACTTTAAATATAGATAGAGCAAAACAGAGCCGAACCCTATTTAAGAAGAAAACAAAACCTATTGACTGCGGTATATTTCAAGAGCAACTATCTATTGTACAGGCTACGGAAGGCACTCTATCTGTCCAGGTACAATACGACAGTATAGAAAAATCCATTCTGATCACCGCCCAACAATCAACAACATCTACAAAAACTTCAAAGAAACAAATTATCATTAATGAAGAAATCACAGAACTTATACACAAGAGACACATACTGAAAAATAAACAGAATAAAACGAGAGAGGAAAAACAATGTTTGAGCAAATTATATAGAGATATCAATAAAAAAATCACTCAGAATATACAAACTTATAGATTAAAAGTTATTGAAGACCATTTGAACGACTCCGGAGCAATAAAAAAGGCATACAAGAAGTTAAACAACACAAAACAACTAATGACTCAACTACAAAATCACTCTGGAACAAAGATCACAGATAGACAAGGCATACTAGAGATAGCCACACAATTCTATAAAACCTTATATTCGGACTCGACTTCAAACAAGAACTATTATCCAATATCTAATTATGACGAACCTATTCCACTATTCCAGGAAAATGAAAAAGAACATTCAATAAAAAAATTAAAGTTGAATAAAAGTCCAGGCTCCGATAGCATAACGAATGAAATGATAAAAGCTGGCAAAAACAAACTTTGCAAGCCACTGACGGATTTGTTTAATACAATTTTAGCAGAAAATAAAATACCAAGTCAATGGACATCAACCGAAATCATTCTTTTATACAAAAAAGGAGACCCCACACTCATCTCTAACTACAGGCCAATTAGTCTTATGCCGGGCCTCTACAAATTATTTTCTCAATCACTACTGCGTCGTATTGCCAGAGCAATAGACGATAACCAAGCAATAGAGCAAGCAGGATTCATGAGAAATAGATCAACTGTGGATCATATCCACACACTTAAAATGATCATCGAAAAATATAATGAATACAACATGCCTCTCTACATCTGCTTCATTGATTATTCAAAGGCCTTCGATTCAATTTCTCATTCGGCAATATGGAAAGCATTAACAGAACAAGGAATCAACACAGGATACATTAACATAATTCGTGAGATTTATAAGAATGGTAGAGCCCGAGTAAGACTGGACTCTACTGGACCAGAATTTAATATAGAACGAGGAGTGAGACAAGGGGATCCGATGTCTCCAAAACTCTTTATTGCAGTGCTCGAACAAATATTTAGATCCTTAAATTGGAATGAAGTGGGCCTCAAGCTACATGGACAATACCTGACACATTTGAGATTTGCCGACGACTTGGTGCTGCTATCCGAAGACCCAGACGAGTTACAATACATGCTTAATACACTAAACGAACAAAGTAAGACTGTAGGACTGGAAATGAACGAAAGTAAAACCAAAGTGATGACAAATAGTGCAGAAACAACTATTTTTCTTAACTCTAAGCCATTGGAATGGGTAGAAGATTATATTTATCTTGGACACTTAATTGCTGCAAAAAATTGCACAAAAAAAGAAATAATGCGTAGAATCAAGAACACGTGGAAGAAGTACTGGTCTATGAAAGAAATTTTCAAAAGCACTCTACCCATTAAACTCAAAACTAAAGCTATGGAAACATGCCTATTACCCTGTCTTACTTACGCATGCCAAACGTGGTCCCTTACAAAAGATTCACTGGAAAAGCTCAGAGTTTGCCAAAGAGCCATAGAAAGAAGCTACATGGGAGTAAAACTAAAAGACAAAATTAGAAATACAATAATAAGAAGAAACACTAAAGCCAAAGATGTAATTAAACAAATCTATGTAATGAAATGGAAATGGGCCGGTCACATTCAACGAGTCAACGATGATCGGTGGTCAAAAATATCTACGAATTGGTATCCAATACACAAAAAACGCCGCCGAGGTAGACCACACAAGAGATGGAGCGACGACATAGCGTGCGTCGTGGGGAAAACCTGGAGCAGGCTCGCTAGAGATCGATCTGGATGGAGAGAAATGGAGGAGGCTTTCACCGCATTAGGCGGTCCATACATTCAAGATTAATCATAAAAATAAAAATCATAAATATATTTATCTATTATCCAAAAATTACTGACTCAAATTATATAGACAAATGACATAATTATTTAATTTCAACATTAATAATTGTAGTTAAATTAAAATCGTACCTAACATGCCATGTAATCAAATATTATTGACATTATGAATTATAAATCCTAAAGTTAAGAATGCAAAAATGTAAACGAAGACCAAAATGTATGGAATGAATAAAGCTTTTTTATTTTTTTTATTTTTAACTTTTTAACGACAAAATAACTTTTTACTCTCGACTTCCATTCATGTAATACAGTTTAATAAAGATGTTCAAACATGTAAACAGAGTATCAACAGCATTCGTAAAAGCAGTTTTCAGTTCTGTCACGTCTCCGATGATTGATGATCACGCGCACGGAGCTACTCGTACAGGTGTTTCAACTTTACTGACGTGTTATGTAAACAATGCCTCATCTATTTTATTTTATTTTTTGTTTCTCAAGTTATTCTAAAAATGTTTTATTGGTTATATCGTAGTTATATCTTGTCGTAAGTTTTGTTAGTATATTTTGAAGTTATAGACACTGGAAAAAGAACGCGGGTCTCCGAGCATTACGCGACTGGGAATCTTTTACAAGTGTCTATAATTTCAAAATTATAAATTAGCATTCTAAATGCAGAACTAAAAGTAAAATCTCAATTGTTCGAATATTATTGCACAAAAAAGCCTTATTCTTAAAAGCTATAATTTATTCATATTGCTTTTAGATTTTTTTCATAAGAAAACTTACTAAGTACCTATAACCCCATGTAAGCCTATAATGTTTATTACAAAAAGGTATACCAAGCTGAATTTCTGCTATTCCTGACCTTATTATGTTAAAAAAATCAAGTCCAGAATAAATGTTACCTTTTTGTACACACAGTTTTAAATTTTGACTTTGACTTTACTTTACCGCAGACCAAGAGAAAAAAACCGGCGGAAAAAAATATCCAGCACTCTTTTCGGAAATTATACAATCATAACGTGTAATCAACTCAATACTATAAAAGTAAAAAAGTAGCTTTTCGGAAGTTTACTAAACCAATCGCCAATATATAAATGTGGTACAACGTGTGCCGACTTCGCCTGCCAAGGTGCTTCAGAAGCGAATGATTGATCATTGCAATGAATGGCGAAAAAACGAAGCCTGATTCAAAGAAAGGGAGTTAAAAATCGATCAAATATAAATTAATGTAATCGAAGGGTATTATGTACGGGAAATGACACTTTGAAACGAATTAACGAAAAAACTAAGTTAAGTTGCTATGTAGTTGATAATTTTTTTATGTATATTTAGTATATTCTACGTTCACTACAGTTTTATAATAATCTATTATTTAGAAAAAATATCGTTATATTACAATAAAAACGTAAAGTCTGCTTAACACTTTATTTAGAAGTATCATTAAATTTATAAACTTTTAACCCGAGGATTCACTCCTGCGATATTTACATTATCCAAAATAAAAATAATACATTACATTCCCTAAGAAAGTAGCTTTTGCTTGTAGTTTTTTTAGTTCTGAAGTTTCTAAGAACTTCCAAAGTAACAAAAAACAAATTTTTATGCAAAATAAGTTTAGATTCTCAATTTATCCCAAAGACCACTTCATGCATCAAAACATGGCCAACTAAGTGACGTACCCTATTAATATTATAAACGTGAAAGTTTGTGAGTATGTATGGATGTTTGTAACTCTTTCACGTAAAAACTACTGGACAGATATTGATGAAACTTTACAGTAATATAGGTCAGATTAACACATAGGGTACTTCTACCGCGGGAAAACATCCTATTCCCACGGGAAACCGACTTCCACGCGAACGGAGTCGCGGGCGGCCACTAGTGCGCAAATATGTTTACATGGCGTAGCAGCTACGAACCGTAGCAGATACATTTTCGTAGCACGCGCAGCACATAAGAATAAAGAAAAGTTATGATTGCTATCGAAATAGGTGCCAAATGTGTCACTTGAATTTTATGAATCTAAATAGAGTTTTTAAGCTTTGTGCTTTCCAGTGGGTTTTTTTTATTTAAATGTGAAAAATGTTGGGCTTATAAGTTCCCGTTGTGTTAATTAATACTTCAAAAGGCAGTACAGGCCAACACACAAAGAGCACTTACGCTTAATATTTTTATTCCATTTTATCGATAAATCCTATTGTAACAAACATACTTTAATCTGGAATAACGCAAGAGATACTGTTTAAGCCATTTACCTGTGAGGGAAACCACAGGTTAGAAAACTAGTATTTATTGAAATATTCATATAATTGGAAACGGGTCGAATTGGTGGTACGCCCCAGTACCAGTTGACAAGTTAAAAGCCTTATTATTTATCACCTATTTAATAAATAAATAAAAAATGTCATACACCTTGAATTTGCTTACGATACCCAATAACGAGACAATTGAATCAAATTGAAACAAACAAGCTTTGTCCCGCGCAAAATAAAAGTCGCAAATAGAACGTTGAAACTCAATTATGTAGCATCGAGGGGGTTGTGCACACGAGCGTTTTTTAACGTCAATTAAAAAGCGGATAAAGATTCAAAAATGTAGTTAGCTAGTACTGTTAGTTAGTTAAGTGTAGTAAGTCAAACGCTAAGTTTTAAAGCTCTTTTCATATGTTTACTGCGTTTTACGGAATGAGTTCTTCAAAATTGTTCGCCTATGAAACGTTTATAACAAAGCAAACTAATAAAAAAATAGATAACTAATAAAAACGGCCTCTTCAAAACGTTGTTGTATTAAAAAATTCACACCAACACAATTAAAATCAAATATTTAACACCAACGTTTTTTAACGGACGCAAAAAAACTCTCGTACGAATCAGTTCTCAGCTTCTGCCTATAAAAAAGAAATATTTCGATCAATCGCGGGACAAAAGAAGATCGCAATCAACAAATCTATGATGAATAATGGCCTATTCAGATCTAAGCGGTATTCGCTACCGTCTGCGGCAGAGAAAACCCAGTGGGTATGCGGTAGTAATACTGTTCAGACCTAAGCGGTAGGTAATTGATACTAAATACCTGAGCGAAACCCGCGCGGTATGTACCTCTACCCACAGCGGCAGCGAATATCGCTCAGGTTTGAATAGGCCTTAAAAGAATTTTTATTTGATTTTGATTTGACATGATTGTGGGATAAAATTTTAAAATCTTTATTTTTGTAATTGAGTAAATACAATAGGGTATATCTAAAAAAAACTTTAGTACCTAACAATAATAGCAAAAACAATGCAGCATAGAATTAAAGTAGTATATAGAAACTATATAAATAAACCAGTCATGATGATTGCAAACATAGATTTGAGTCAAAGTATTCGTATTATATTATTTCAATCAGACGAAAAGACGGACAATAAAAGTGAACCTTTAAACCAAAGTGGTTTCCTTTCAACTTTCGATACTCTAAAAATCTAACCCTTAAATTTCCCCTGACTGTCCAAATCCGGCCCAGACGCCTATGAATGGCCCTTTGAATATATTAACTGCAAAGTGCAGGTAAGTACAGGAGCCCTTTGTCACTCCAGCGTGACCTCGACCTCCGGGAAGTAAGGGGTGGGGGGGTTGAAGTAAGCAAGGGGTGAGCGATTATACATTCATTATGAACAAGGAACTTGGAAAATGAAGACAGGGTAATCGGTTTGTGGGTAAAGTTCGGTGATGGGCTTTAAGTTGAGTACCTGTTGAGTATGGAAATTGATACAAAGTTTTAATTAATTAAATTTACGTTATTCGTCTGTTTTTTTTTTTCATTTGTATAGACGTTAACATTAGTTCAGCTTTATTATTTCCCAAAGAATGCTATATGTAAAAGTATAATTATCATTTATGAAGACAGCTAAATAGCTTTTCCCGTTGGACTGAGGTTATTATTTCACGGTAAAGTTGTACCATTTTTAATATTTCAGGTTATATACCTACTAAGCTTCGTCCAAATCCGTCGGGTAGTTTTTGCGTGTAAGTATCAAACACAAATAATTCCATACTTATATACTCACCAATATTTTCTCTAATGTTATTAATTAAAACTAAGATTGTTATGAAAAAAGTTCTGGATATCCGCTATCTTGTCGACATAAACCAAGCCAATAGAAAACCAACACTTAAACGTTTCTCGCCAAAATTCTTAAACTCCACCACAAATTTGGGTTGGTATAAAGCTAACAGATATTTTCACAAAATAAACCCGCCCTGGGTTTGAAAGCTCCTTTGTGTAGGAACCAAAAAGCGTTGTAACCGAGCTTTTAAAAGCCACAAAAAGTCTATAGAGTATATAATGTATCGGTATTAAGTAAATAAGAGTAAGGCGGTATTCAGAATTTTACTATACCTTATACAAATGTTGGAAAGTAAGTTTCCTAGTTGTATTACAAAGTAATCGATTTTTACTACACCTGATCGTTAACTTGATTGATACCTTATTTAAACGAGACGTACATAAGTCGACTATTCGACTTCTTTGACTGTTTAAGTATAGTTGAAATGTATGGTACCTTTGCACTTAAATCGGAGTATGAAATTCTTTTTGGGAAATAATAAGTCAAGCCGCAGAGTTTTTTTTGACCACATGATGAAAATTCTAATTACAAAAAAAAGATTGCTTCTAATAAAATAATTCGTATTCTTTAAATCGCCTTCATCTATTGCCACCTAATTTACTAACTCAGCCACAGATTTTACAACTCATTTTCAGTTTACGGTGAGGAGCTTCCATTTTTTTTATTTATTCGTCTGTCTGATTCCACACTTAGCTAGTGGATAAGAACCATTTAGGGTAAGTAAATTTAGGTAAGCGTGGAGCTTAGCGACGAGCGTGTTAGGTTGATGTTGACACTGTAAGCCAAAAATCTACTTGCTGCGGTAAAAAAATTTTGAAATGGGTGGCATTAATTATTCAATCTTTTTTTTTTAACGTATCTGAGTAATTTGTAATTTAGAAGTAAATAAGAAGCAGATTGAACTACTCTTTTGTGTCATTTATTATTATTTAAGAAGTTTACTGCTTGAATGCATACATTTTGATGCTAAGAAATTACCACCATGCTGAGTTGTCTTTAGAGTGACATAGAATTATTTTGAAGGACGTTGATTGTGGCTGACTTAGTTATAGAAGGCAATGTGGATTTTTAGAGGCGGAAAATGCTATTAGAAAGAAGTCGGTTTAATTACCACCCATATTTTTTTTAAAATCACCTAAAAAGTAGTTAGTAGCTTAGATATCAAAGTTACGGTTACGTTATACATCGTTATTTTTTACATCTGCAGACTTCTTTTAAACTACGTGTTTCATTTAAAACGATAGTTAACCACCATTTAGATAATTATTTTAAAGAAGTCAGAAAGTAAAAAAAAAACTTCTTATCAGCTTAGTTGCTTTATTAAGTCCGCAAACGTTCTCTTACGAAGCCCAGGTACTAACACTATATAAACGAATATGTTACTATATTAAAATCACTCGTTTCTATAGTTTAGCTAGCATTTCGGTTTCACATCATAATAAAAAGTACATTAACATGGATAATATTCTAATTTGGCTGCGACCCAACTCTGTTAAATGCCTCTACTCGACATCTTTAATACTATATTAAAACTTTAGCAGAGCAGAGTTCAAGATGAAAGTTATTTTTGTAATAATTAAGTTAAAGTTCTGACTAAAAACTAGCTGCACTTTAGTGTCGTTTATGTAAATCTAATTGTATTGACTATGTCTTAACTAGCATGTGTAAGTAGAATGGTTATAAGAAGCTTTAAGTCAGGATGAAAAGATTAATTGATAATATATTTTTGGAAATATTTTTAAAATGATAGTTCTTGAAAAATATTTCAAAAAATATCCGTTTTTATGCGTATCAATAAACTGATACTAAATTTAATCTAAATCTAAAAAAAACAATCTTTTGCAAAAAAAACTATTTTTTACAAATAAAATCATGATCTTTCGTTTTATTTGTAAATTCTTCCGTCCAGCAATAATTTCTAGACCATTGCGTGGTGATGAGAAATATTTCCTATTACTCCTTGTATTTACGACAATTTACGACATCCCCTGTCCCTGACATTGACTGTATATTTAATTCCTCACATGCTTACATCTATATTATGTTGTCTATAACATTTTAACACTAGAGTAAGATATTTAATTCAGCACCGTTGTAAGTGGTAATTATAAACCGTGTTAGTTTCAAAAATGTTTGAATGTCTCTATTGTCCGGCCACCGAGAGAATGCGTTCCTGACACATTGTGTTTGACATAACGAGGTAACTTTGAAAGGCCGTCTACGAAAACAAACAAAAAAAAAGTCGTCTATTTTGACCCTACAAACAAATAATAAGCAATAAAATGATATTAAAACACACTGATTTTAAATTTTAGAACTGATGGCTTACTGTAAGGGTAATAATTACTGATAAAATATGTATTTTTAAAAATGTAAACAACATCATATTTTCGTAGGGATGTGCTAAAAATATCAGTCAATTTTAAAGTTATCAATCAATTTCTAATAAAAAAGCAGAATAAGTAGCTTGGTTATAAAAACATGATATCGACGTAAATATGGATATGCTTGAAGCATAACTATTGCGGTTAGTGAAAGAAAATAAATCGGCTAATGTTCGATATGAAATAGATGAATTGGCTCTGCAGTACGGTCATCGGGTGCTGAGACTTATACCATATTATTGCCAATACAATGCTTTTGAGTTTCGTTTGTAAAAGGCAGCAGTTGGATTTTCTTGCTAGTTCTTTTCGACCTTGGGCTTAGCTTCAAAATTAACGTTATACAAGTATCTATACTAATATTATAAAGCTGAAGAGTTTGTTTGTTTGTTTGTTTGAACGCACTAATCTCAGGAACTACTGGTTCGAATTTAAAAATTGTTTTGTGTTGGATAGACCATTTATCGAGGCAGGCTTTAGGCTATATAACATCACGCTGCAACTATAAGGAGCGAAGAAATAATGGAAAATGGGAAAAAAAACGGGGAAAATTATTCATCCTTGAGGGCTTCCGTTGCGTGCGTTGCGAAAGCGGTTCTAGGAACCAAAAATATATGTATGAAAGAATAAAGGGACCTTTTTACCCCGGGAAAACTTCGCATTCCCACGGGAAACCAACTTCTACGCGAACGGAGTCGCGAGCGGCCACTAGTCTTTAATCTAATTATTTACGTTCCTACAATAAAACAATACTGTTTCGATTTTGTTTTTTATTATTTTACCTAGATTTTAACTCGTAACAACATAAAACTATTTTTATATTATAAATAAAATATAAATAAGATAAGCAAGTTTTTTTTCTGTTGATTGAAAAATGATTTATCAATGTTGTTTTTTTACCCCAACACTAATGGCATGTGTCACAAACGCAATCTCTCGGTGGCCAGATTATAATTGTTTTATAATATTTACCGAAAATATTTATAACACGCGTACGGTGTGGGAAAAAATCGTAAGGAAACCCAAAACTTGGCAGATAAAGTCGTTATCTATTAACTTGAGGCATTATGTGGAAATATAAGCAAACTAAGATGTGGTTTATCGCAAAAATGACATAAATTAAAATCTCTTATTTTTAATATTGCAAACTGAACTAGAAAAAATAAGTGAAAGGAATTATATCTCTCATGTCAGGGCCAATGTAAATAATAAAATCTATACCAGACACAACCAGTGTGATTCTGAGCCTAGCTCCTACTATGATCACTAAACAATAGGATATGGGAAAACCTAATTACCTCCTGACACAAGCCAATCCACGGTATACAGGGTGATTGGTAATATTTTCTTCTAAGGGGTTAAAGTAGAGCTGATTTGAAGTCAATTAAGTCATACCATGTCAGAAAATTGTTAATTTCTGAGTTATGCAATATTTAAGTTATTTTTAAATAAACCTGATTCGAAGTTCAAAGGAATCCTATTACTGAAAATTTAAAAATTATGTTTAACGATTTGTTGTTTTATGGTAGCTTGATAAATAAAATGAAATATTAAGTTTTTTTTTTAAATCGTCTGTCTACGCGCCACTACGCATTCCAAGGGGAGCGGGCGACGAGGCGGGGACGGGGCGCGGGCGCGCCGCACGCGCACGACTCTCTTTACCGGCTTAATAAACCTGTCCTGTACCATTCAAGAGGCCTATTCATTTCTCACCACCACCTCGAGGCAGGATAGGACTAAAGCCACCAACAGTTTGGTCCTTCTACCACTACAACCAGCGCCAAAATAAAATACAGTCCACGTACGAGGAGGGAAGCGGACTTTGGACTCAAGACTCCTTTGTTCGCTGCGGTCGGTGCCACGCTGTCTACGGTTGAAGATTGCAGATTCGCCGATAGGATTTGTGGATAAGGATATCGACAATTCGTGAGATCGTTCCAATTATTCCTTCCTAAATTCACATTCAAAATTAAATTTAAATACCTTTTACCAATAATTCCTTCCTTTTCTTTTTTTCTGCTTCGATTTGAGCTTAGTACTTATTTAAGCCATCATAGCACGCGCACCTTACTTTTGCTAATTTTTTATATGTATATTTTTTGCAACCTTAAATTTGTCGCGTCATCTAACGGTTCTATACCTACCGCTAGACTTAAACACAGCTGTGCGCGCATCTATTCATTGCTTTTGATAAGATAAGAACCCATTGCATTTTAAATTTCTTTTCTTTGCAACTATTTTCTAGCTTGATTTGTGGTGCATTTATTTTTTCATTCTCTTTTATCATGGCTGATAAGCTTATAAAGAAACGTGGCTCAATGAAAGCTAAGCTTACTAATTTCACAACCTATTTCGATGTTATAAAAAGCTGCAGTGAATTATCTGAACTCCAGCGAATGGAGCTAGAAAGCCGATTTAGTAAATTCGAGGCCCTTTATGAGGAATTTGACGAATTACAGACGGAGATCGAGGTGTCGTCGGACAAGCCTGACGAGGCGTATGCGGCTCGAGCGCAGTTCGAGGAGCAGTACTACTCGCTGGTGGCGGCGGCTCGCAGCCTGCTTGCCAACAGCCAGCAGTGCAAGAACCGGCGCGACTCTGCAGGGTTTGTGACAGGCTCCGAGGATCTTACAGCAGGTGGGCACAAACATAATTTTATTAGATTACCAAAAATCGATTTACCGCACTTCGACGGCGGTTACCAATCTTGGCTTGAGTTTAGGGATACATTTTTGTCTCTGATCCACTTAAATGAAAGTATCGACTACATTAACAAATTTCACTATTTACGTGCTAGTTTAAGGGGTTCAGCGGCAGAATTAATTAAAAACATCGTTTTTACAAGCGACAATTATAAAGTAGCATGGGATTTACTTTCTGAGAGGTATGACAACAAGCGATTATTAGTTAACAACCATGTGCAGGCTTTATTTAATATCCAGCCCGTCCAAAGGGAGTCTAGCGTGTTGCTGCGTCGTCTTACTGACGCAACAAATAAAAATCTCCGGGCACTTAACATGTTGAATGAACCTACACAACATTGGGACACTCTAATAATATACATGATGTCCACTAAACTAGATCCAATTACTTCCAGGAACTGGGAGGAACATCGCAACACTCTCAACAACCCCCCAACTCTTGCTCAATTTAATACATTTATTGGCAATAAGGCAGATCTGTTAGAAACTTTAGAAGAACAAAATAAATTAAATAAAATAGAATATAATCAAAAGTCTAAGAGTTTTATAGTTACGAATAATAATCTAAATAATAATAATCATCAATACAAAAATAATTTACAAACTAATAAATTTTCATTTAAATGTCCTTTATGCACAAAAGGTCATTTTCTTTATACATGTGATGAGTTTAAAGGTCTCTCTATTCAATCACGAATTAAAAAAGTTCAAGAACTTAATGTGTGCAAAAATTGTTTACGTCCAGGTCACGTAGAAAGTCGTTGCAAATTAGCTCACTGCAAGTATTGTAAAAGTAAACATAATACCCTTTTGCATCTAGACCAACATGAGCTTCCTACAGTAAATCCTATGCCAGGTCCTTCAGAAACAGTTGCGCTTTCAGCTAATGCTTCTTTAAAACAGCCAACTACGCGGTCTTTTGTTTTACTTTCCACAGCGTTGGTGCGAGTGGTGAGCTCCAACGGTGAGAAGCACGAGGCACGTATGCTACTCGACAACGGTAGTACTGCCAACTTTTTAACTGCGAGTCTATGCGACAGGCTGGGGTTATCCAGGCATAGTGCGAGCTCCACGGTCACAGGTATAAACAACCAAGTTAGTAATAGTACACAGTCTTGTAACCTAACGTTTGAGTCTATTAACGGTGGCTATTCTAATCAAATAGATTGTCTTATATTACCTGAGATTACACAAAAGTTACCACCCGTATCTATCAACTTGAAAAATATTTCAATTCCGTCAGGCATTCGTTTAGCTGACCCTACTTTCTATATTCCGTCTGCTATAGACATCCTAGTAGGGGCAGAACTGTTCTGGGAAATTGTAGGTGGTAGCCAAATAGACCTAGGAAAAAGACAGCCTACATTGTGTGAAAGTAAGCTAGGTTGGATAGTGTCAGGCTCTGTATCGATAGGGTCGCGCTACGCCCATTCACACTTTTGTCATTTTTCTTCTACAGACGTCACGCCCGACTTAACAAAGTTCTGGGAACTTGACACGGTCTCTACTAAACATCTTCTATCTTTTGAGGAACGCTCTTGTGAAGAGAGTTTTAAATCAAATACATTTCGTAACGATGAAGGTCAATTTGTAGTTTCAATGCCTCTAAAAGCGGATCCCGGCAATTTAGGTGATTCGTACGAAATGGCGAAACGTCGTTTTTTATCTATTGAAAAACGCCTTCAGCGAGATATAAATTTTAAACAAATGTACGTTGATTTTATGCACGAGTACGAATCTTTAGGTCACATGTCTGAGGACACAGGCACCTCTACTAAAGGTAAAGTCAATTATTTTTTACCCCACCACGGTGTTCTGCGCGAGTCCAGTTCGACCACTAAACTGCGTACCGTGTTCGATGCGTCAGCCAAAACTACCACTGGCGTGTCTCTAAATGACATCCAAATGGTAGGTCCTACCGTTCAAGATGATCTCCTGTCTATTTTGCTGCGTTTCCGTCAACATAGGTACGTAGTCTCAGGAGACATCGAGAAAATGTATCGTGCGATCTCTATTAATCCCGATCAACGATCATTACAACGCATTATATTTCGTGCCGATCCATCTGAGCCTCTAAAAACGTATACTCTAAACACGGTGACGTACGGCACAGCATCTGCACCTTACTTAGCCACTAAATGTTTAGTAACTTTAGCTAATGAAGCCACAAACACCGACGTACAAAATGCTATTAAACATGATTTTTATGTCGACGATTTTCTTAGCGGTTCTAATTCTATATCTCAAGTAGTCAAAATTTGTTCTGAAGTAGCGTCTATTTTATCAAAAGCACAATTTAATTTACGAAAGTGGCAGTCGAATAGTCCAGAAATTTTAAATCAATTAACGCAAAATCAAAATCATAAATCATCAATTTTTTTAGATCTTTCTGTAAAACAAAACAATATTTCTTCTAAAACATTAGGTTTAAATTGGTTATGTAATTCTGATGTTCTTTCATTTTCTATTCATATCGATCATCATGATGTTATAACTAAGCGTCATATTCTATCAGTCATCAGCCAAATTTTTGACCCTCTAGGTTTAGTCACTCCATGCATTATCGAGGCAAAAATATTAATGCAAAAATTATGGCTTAAAAAGTGTGAATGGGACGATGAGGTACCTATAGATATCCGTGAACAATGGGTACATTTTTCACAAACTCTACCTTATTTAAATAGTTTGCAAATACCTCGCTGGATTTCAAGCCAAGATACTATTATTCACGACTTACATGTTTTTACAGATGCGTCAGAGAAAGCTTACGGTGCATGCGTATACGTACGCTCTATCAGCACTTGCGGGTCAGTTACGGTTCGTCTACTCATCTCCAAAAGTCGTGTAGCCCCTATCAAACCAACCACCACACCGCGATTAGAGCTTTGCGGAGCTTTATTAGGATCAAGACTGTGTACTAAGGTTAAAGAATCAATCACCATACCTATAAATAGTTGTCGATTTTGGTGCGATTCTACTATAGTTCTGGGTTGGTTGTCTACACCTGCAACTCAATTAAAAAAGTTCGTATCAAATCGTGTAAACGAAATTCAAGAAAGTACATCAGGTTGCACGTGGAGCTACGTACCGTCTAAAGATAACCCGGCGGATCTTGTTTCTCGAGGCCTGAAGGCTGATCAGATCAGCGTTTCTCAGTTATGGTGGATCGGACCACCATTTTTACAGCTAAATGAATCTCTTTGGCCCAAGTCGCCAAACACCTACTTGAAACAAGGTCTACCAGAAGTAGTTAGCAGCTTTTCAATAATTAATTCAAATGATTCTGCATCTAGTGCTAATTCCTCCAATCAAAATAATTCCAGCTTAATTAACAAGCCTATATCTAATACAATCAATGATTATGCAACTAATTCTGCTTCAATAATATCGCAATTAACTAACAAAGCTTCAAACGTTAAGTATTTACAAAGAGTAGTCGCTTATGTACAAAGATTTATTTACAATATAAAAAATAAAAATAACAAACTAAAAGGACCTCTAACTTTTAATGAATTACAGAATTCATTGAATTGTATTTTGCATTTTTCGCAATTAGAAATGTTTCCTGAGGAATATAGTATTCTCAAAGCAAGTACAAGTTTACCTAAGAAAAACCGGTTAATTTCTCTTTCTCCATTTTTGGACTCTAATGACCTTATTCGTGTGGGTGGCAGGCTCGATAACTCCCCCTACGACTATAATACTAAACATGCAATTTTGTTGTGTAGTAAGCATCATCTTACGAAAATTATATTTCAAATGCAACATGAAAGATTACTTCATGCTGGTCCTCAATTACTTTTAGCCACTATTAGACAAAATTATTGGCCTCTAGGAGGCAGAAATCTATCAAAAGCAATTGTCAACAAATGCGTTATTTGTTTTAGACAAAAGGCAAACTCTATTCAACCCATCATGGGACAACTACCAGCATCTAGAAGTTCTCTCGAATTTCCTTTTCTTAATTGTAGTGTAGACTATGCCGGGCCAATATTGATAGCCGACCGTCGAGGTCGAGGATGCAAACTCATCAAGTCTTACCTGTGTATTTTTGTTTGTCTTGCTGTAAAAGCTGTGCACTTGGAGCTTGTCACAGAGCTTACGAAAGAGGCTTATATTGCCGCTCTAAACCGATTTATAGCTCGCCGCGGCAAGCCACGTTCTATCTTGTCCGACAACGGAACCAATTTCGTTGGTGCATCTAATGAGTTAAACAAACTTTTACAGGAGTCAAATATAGCATCTGACATTTCTCAGGAGGGCATCGAGTTTACTTTTTCCCCGGCTTATTCACCGCATTTCAACGGCCTTGCTGAGGCAGCAGTTCGCTCAGCAAAACACCACTTAAAAAGGTTGCTCAAACTAACAAACTTAACATACGAGGAAATGGCAACCTTACTAACTCAAATCGAAGCCATACTCAATTCTCGCCCTCTAACACCTCTCTCTGATGACCCCTCTGATTTTTTCCGTCCTCACTCCATCCCATTTCCTAATTGGACGTCCACTTTTGTCGGTTCCACATCCGCAAGTCTCCGACTCTACAACGTGCATCACACGGTTGGAGCGCTACCAGCGGGTGGAGCTGTTAAAACAACATTTCTGGCAGCGTTTTAACGTGGAATATATTTCCCAGCTCCAACAGAAGACCAAATGGGCTGCGGCGACTGGCGAGTTACAACAAGGTGCTCTTGTCCTGGTCAAGGACAGGGCATTGCCGCCTCTACTTTGGCTGCTGGGGCGAGTGGTGAAGACCTACCCAGGCAGCGACGGCGTCGTTCGGGTCGTCGAAGTGAGGACGAAGAAGGGGAATCTACGGCGCGCCTTCAACAACGTCTGTCCTCTTCCTCTTTGAAGCAACCCTTCAACCCGGGCAGTCTGTCTACGCGCCACTACGCATTCCAAGGGGAGCGGGCGACGAGGCGGGGACGGGGCGCGGGCGCGCCGCACGCACACCAGTCTGCATCTTACCACCAGCGTCGACGCACGCGCACGACTCTCTTTACCGGCTTAATAAACCTGTCCTGTACCATTCAAGAGGCCTATTCATTTCTCACCACCACCTCGAGGCAGGATAGGACTAAAGCCACCAACATCGTCCTTATTTTAGAAAAAGTAAAGAAACCAAGTACAACTTAAAAAAGAAAGGTAAGTCTTTAAAACTTCCCCAATTCATTAACTATTCAAAAAGGTACATTTGTCATACTAAAACTAAGTATTTGATTGACAACTCTACTAATAAAAGAAGTAACCTCTCTCCTAGAACGCCTCTATTTTGTGGTTACAGCGCACTTTTGCAGTGTTTTCTTTGATTGATGTCGCCGTCTTGCACAAGGATAATGCAATAAATAATATTAAGGTCTGCCGTTAAATAAACCTAATTTGTAAAAAGCTAAACCTTCAAGTGTGCAGCTTTTGTTTTAAAGATACCTAACTACATATTTTCATTAAGAACTCTAGAAATGGCATGACTTAGGATTTTACCACCGATTTGTAATCCGAATGATCACTCTTCCTAAAATTTTCCGTCTTAAAGTTTTACGTCATTTGGTAAAAAATCTAATAAACACGTATTCCGAGTTCTGTAAATTGTTTACTCTCACTGCACCATATTTATGTTTTATCTTAGGTCATATATTCAAGTTCACTATGTAGGTTTAATGTCTATAAATATCTAGGTCTACATGAGAGTAGGACTATTAGGTCATTTGTTTTACTGGTAAAACTACTGGGAACCAAAGTTCACAGAGATCTTACTAGTAAGACTATTGGGATGAAAATTCCCAGTAGTTCTACTGGTAAGACAACTCGGTAAGACCTCTGGGAACTGGGGAAAATTTGTACGTACATACAATACAATACAATACAAATACTCTTTATTGCACATAAAAAATAAATATTTACAATTTCATACAATTTTTAAAGAATATGGCAAAAGGTGGCCTTATTGCTCTAAGCAATTTCTTCCAGGCAAACCTTACCTTAAAGGTAAAAGCAAAAGTAGATGGATAGATGCAATTTCTGTACAGGTGACCTTAATAATTAAATTTACACAAAAACAAAAACAAACAGGTGTGCTCATAAATAGATACTTAAAAAATAATGATAATAATAATAATACATAAAAAACATACAAATATATATAATAATATACAATAATATATATATACACTATATTATATATATTATAAACATACATAGATTAATAAGCATATAATATACATACTATAGAAGTAAATGGGTACATAACAATATAATGACCAAAAACAATAATTTAAAGGTTAGATTTAAAAAAAATTAAAATTTTCTCTTTAAATAGTTGCAGTGTTTTGCAGTTACGAGTTTCTACAGGAAGTGAGTTCCACAGTCTTATAGCCTGAACTGTAAAAGAGCTATTGTAAAACTAGAGTGATTAACTGGTGTTGCCAGAATTAAGGAGGAGGTACTGCGTAGGCTGCGGCTGTGACTCTCGTGGCAGTAAGTGAAACGCTCTTTGAGATATTTTGGAGTTTGTGAATCATTCAGCACTCGGTAAAGGAGGGTTAGGAAGTGAGTATTCCTGCGGAGGCGGATAGGGAGCTAGCCTAGTTTGTTGCGGTATTCTGTGACATGATCAAATTTGCGCAATCCAAAGATAAAGCGAATGCACATATTTTGTAGCCGCTCTAGTTTGTTAAGCTGTTCCTCACTCAGATCTACAAATGACGAGTCAGCGTAATCGAGGATGGGAAGGAGAATGGACTGAGCCAGCGTAATTTTGGTGGCAATGGGCAGCACGTTCTTAAGCCGTCTAAGACTACCAGCTGCAGCAAACATCTTCTTGCTTATCTGCTCGACCTGAGGTTTCCACGAAAGTGTATTGTCTAGAATAACACCAAGATTCTTAACAGAAGTGCTGTACGGAATCAAGACACCATTAAAATAAAAATTTGATAGTTGCTGATAGTCTATTTTGGCTAACATTTGCCTAACATTTACATACATTTCTTTAACCCTGTATCACGTCATATTTTTGAATTTTCATTAGGGTTTCTTATAAAATATTGATACATTAATAATCCGCGATTAATGGTTACTAGAGTTTTTAAATTGAACAACAAAGAGAATATTATTTTTTGAGAGAATTCAGTCCTGTGCACATTACCGCTAACAGAAAACTGTTTTGTGCAAACTCTAATAATAAATAAATAATAAATATCCCTAAAGTAAGCAGAGCTTGTACTATAGGTACCACACAATGGACTAGGAGAGAACCTAGTTACACCGAGTCAATATCGAAATCTTTGTTATAACCAAAAAAAAAGGATTGTATGTTCACATGTTTAAAGTTCATTTTTTTAACCAAGGAATGAGGAAAATTTAATTACTTATTTTCATATAATTGTTTGTATAATTTCCGAAAAGAGTGCTGTGAGTTTTTATCCGCCGGCTTTTTTCTCTCGGTTAGGTAAAGTCGGAGTTTGTAACATTGAGGTTCGTTAAGTATATGTTACATATCTATGATGAATAAAATAATTTTGATTTGATTTTGATAACATTGAGATGAAAATGAGGGGTAATGAAAACTACAGAATTTATTTTATTTTTTCCGGAAGTAACACCAAGATAAAATAATTTAATTATGTTGAGTTCCAAGAATTTAATATATAACTAGTGGCCGCTCGCGACTCCGTTCGCGTATAACTCGGTTTCCCGTGGGAATGCGAAGTTTTCCCGCGGTAAAGTTCCCTTAATTCTTTCATGCATATATTTTTGGTTTCCAGAACCGTTTTCGCAGCGCACGCAACGGAAGCCCTCAAGGATAAATAATTGCCCCCGTTTTTTCCCCATTTTCCATTATTTCTTCGCTCCTAATAGTTGCAGCGTGATGTTATATGGCCTAAAGCCTGCCTCGGTTAATGGTCTATCCAACACAAAAAGAATTTTTCAAATCGAACCAGTTGTTCCTGAGATTAGCGTGTTCAAACAAACAAACAAACAAACAAACTCTTCAGCTTTATAATATTAGTATAGAATCATACTTGTAATTACTTCCTATATTAGTGCAAATTAATTCTGCTTTTATTAAAGTAGAAGGTAATTTATGTGACTCGCTTGTTCTATAAATATTAAAGAACGGCTGTCGTTTTATGTTTAAAAAGAAATATTTTTTGTTTATTAAGTTGGTTTGTTTGTAGCAAAATTAATAAACTCGTGAAATTAAAAAAACGTATTATCTTAACTGATATTTGAAATCAATTTGTTTCGAAATCCACTTAAAAAACACCATATTATAAGCATAAGCATTTAGCTGCGAGTTAACCAACCCGCACTGAGCCAGCGTGGTGGATTACGGCTCAATCCCTCTCACTTTCCATGAAGAATACCTGAGCTCTATTTTATGTTATCTATATATGTCCTATAAAATATATAAAGCGTTTTGCTTAAAATACAAAAGGAATAGTAATATGAACTCTTCACTGCTTGCACATATCGGTTAATAAATAATTAATACGGATACTAATAAAGTTACTATCATTAAATACTGCTTTTTTGAGTGGTAGAGTCTAGCTGTAGGCTCTGTCTGCAGCGATTGCTGGGCTGACTCGACCGGTGAAATACCACCGTCGCACAGGAAACCGACGTGAAGTAGGAACGATGCTCCTGCGTTTCGTTTGGTGAGTGCGGTATCCGGTGCCCAATTTTATTTATTTATTTATATATGACGAAGACGGCAGGAATACCTTCGTCATCAGAGCCGTCTTCAGGGGCCGTATAGTACTATAACTTGTGTGGGCGTACGTGGGTTATGTGTTAGACTCAAATAAAACCAATAGAACTGTTTCAACACTGTAATTATCTCCTCTTGATAGCACTCCGTAGGTCATTCGATTAATTCACAAGAAGGCACGGATCACGGACAGTTTCTACGCAAACACCAAGCATCACCACTTTGCAACCACTCTTAACCATAGCCCAAGACCATCCCTGTCACTCTGACAGCTGCTCGCTCGATGTCACATAGACTCTGTCTAGCACCATATTTGGTACTGGCAATCCGCACTCTTCTTATATCAACCATAAGCATAGTCGATCTCCGACACGGCCATCCTGCGTATACACGTCCTCGTGTACTATACTGTGGACAAACACAAAACGACAGTATCTACTTGTTCAGCTCGGCCAATCCTGAACATTATTCATGACTCTACTTCACACGCAAACCAAAATTTAAACTCATTCTCTAAACTTTTGTTTTTACTTCTTGACTAAGTAAATCAAACTATCTTAAAACAGTAATATCACAACACCAAAGTCAGTATAGATCATGTACCATCGATAAAGGTCATCACTTTATAACAACAAATCAATCATTGCAACACGCCACGACACGAGTGAACACCCCTCTATCTCCACGGCCTCGGCCAACCAGCAACATCACCATTGCTCCCACCACTTTATAAGCCACCACGCTTTTCAAAAGCCTCCACGCTTTTCCTAAGCCACACCGACCTCCGCCAGATAGAGCTCTCACTCGCGTTTACACAAAAACAATTAAACATCGCCAACGCATTATCAATTTCATCTGGTACATGACCTACCAACAATGTCAATCATTTTTGACCGATCTATTGTAACGTCGCCATTAAAACAATTATTCAGTAAACAATGAGGTAAAATCTCAAGAGGTTGAGTATCAACGTCACATGACATTAACAAGTTCTGTGCTGAATACGCGTGTTTCATCAATAGGTACCAGTTTATAGCAGCCACCTTGTCAAATCGTTTACCATTAAATTACGCCTTAAAACTTTCTTTAACCAACGAGCATTCAGCACCAGAATCATAAAAGAAACAATACGGATCACCTTGTGCTCTCAATAACCCGTGGCAAGGTTAAGTCGACCCGCAACTCAGTGGGCACGCATCTGGCCCCAGCCTCCGCGGCGCAACCACCGCCCGTACACCAGGCCGCGACTTGTCCCGGCTCGCCACATTTAAACCAAAGCAGTGCCCTCGCTGTATGCTGCTGCACGGCTGGGTTTGGTCCTCACGTCAGTACAACTTGTCAACACGGCTCCAACCTTGGTTTATTTGTAAACTGTTTTTCTGAAACAAATTATATCACACAGTATCACATAGCTCGGCAAACTTTTATTCAAAGCAATTAACTCTCACCGGGTAGCGTGACGCAGTATCTCAATTGGCTCCGACTCCACTGGTATTCTCTTGGTTGCGCTAACTCTACGCACAATACATCTTGTCATACCCACTTGCACATCTTGACACTTGACTTTATATTCTTCCTTCCAAAATTTTTAGTGAAATTCCGAAAATCAAGACAAGGCTGTATGGCTTAGTTCCTTTGCCTGCTCGTAATATGAGCGAATTTAAAAACAAAGTTGCGTGTCATGATCTCGCGTCCGTGTCCTTCTTTTCCAAGTTTGAAATCAGGTTACTTCATGCAATTGTTTTCGATACATCTGCGCGCGCATGTTCTAATTTTGATTTTCAAACAATGACTAACGTTTGGGGGAAACGTGAAAGAAAATAAAAGATTTTAATCTTTTTCAAAGCTTTATATTCAAAGCATAAAAGTGATTTTAATGTTATGTGCCCACAGTCCGAGCACAAAAATATGACTGAGTCTGGAAGGATGCTGTCAATATCTCATTGTTTCTTCTTTAGAATCTATTTAAATAATATAAAACAATAGCTGCCAGTATTCCAGCCTACATAAGTTTCCTACAAAGTGCTTATGCACATTACATCCCACCGCCTACGAAAAAGATTTTGATACTAATCAAAATCGGCATCACTTCCAGGCACATGTCTTCCTAGCCTACCTAAGTTAGGAAGCTCCGAAGTAAAAGTGATTCGACCCAATAGTTGTAGCTAACAACCAGTCAGGTTAAAATGTGAAGTAATCAAATGAAATAAGAAAAATAAATAATTAAACAAGTTAAACTGACCCCATCATGTAAAAACCTAACAAAAATACATGATGTATGGTTGAATCACAGTATGCTAGTCCAAAAACTTCACAAAAACTTAAAAATAGAAATTTTGAAAATAGACGCAAAAGAAAACTTAAATATTTCAATCACAATCACAGTGGTTCTAATCATCATGCATCTAGGCAGCATCCAGAAATCATAGCTGCTTAGCTGCATTATCAAATTATCTCTATAGATACATCATTGTCCAATGTCATCATCTGAAAATTATCAATGTTACATCTCGCTCGACAAAAGACAAACATAATAATAAAAAATACCACCCAATGACTCGACATAACAATTGAGAACTATTATTATTGAACAACTACTCAATCATTCACATACACAAAGTTCATTTAATCAAATCTACCTACCTCATCAAGATCTTAACAATCTAAGAAAATCCTATCTTTACTCAATATGAAGTTTCATAAATTAAATACCTATTTGAATATTAAATCTTTGGGGCAAATAGTGAAAACATTCAAATATTCTCTTATTACATACTTGTGATAACGGTTAATAAAAATCAACAATGATACAACAAACCAATAAATAATCTCTTCACGCTCCCCCTGGAATATGTGCAAATCAACTCTAAATAGAATCAAAGATTCCCTTCTCCAAGATATTCTTGTTAAGAAGTTTTAGATAGGGAATGACAGCGATTCCACACGGCAAAAACTAACTTTCCACATTATTTTTGTCGTATCATTATCTACTTTTCGGTAACATCATCCATTTCGAAACATAATAATTATTTAAATTATTTCATATCCGTCACCATTTACAAACATAAACAAACAATACTGACTGACTTGACATAAAAAATTACATGACAGTTCTGACAGTTGTTCTTTTTTTACCAATGTCAACATCCATAGACAAAGCAAAAATCTAAAACCTATAATAAGTATTTTTTTTTTATGGC
Organism: Emmelina monodactyla; assembly: GCA_916618145.1. Classification (NCBI taxonomy): domain Eukaryota; kingdom Metazoa; phylum Arthropoda; class Insecta; order Lepidoptera; family Pterophoridae; genus Emmelina; species Emmelina monodactyla. Next base: position 1,669,083 of record OU745304.1, on the reverse strand, counting down.
CATCGAGCAAGTACTCGTTTCTTAATTCTATTCATCAACTTAATAAAAGACCTAAGATGATACCATATGGAATGTTATTCCATGCGTTACCATTTCTTATACATAACACATACCTTATACCGTTAAGATAAACGAAATATCTTATTTCATCTATAAATAAAAGCTGAAACTACTACACAAAAATATAACACAAAAATATAATGAGAAAGAATAGTGTACCTACCTACCTATAATACACATGAATAATATTCTAGAAGTTGGGCAAAATATATTACAATCGTAATTTGAACGGTTTCATAGAATTATGATGATATATTAAATTACGAGCAGAAGAACCATTGACTTTTGTAATTAAGTAATTATTATTACTTAAACAACGCACAACTCTATATGGGCCAAAATATAAGCGTGACAGCTTAGAACCAATCCTAGTCGTTTTCCTAGGGTTATATACAAGAACTAAATCTCCAGGTTCATAACGCACAAACTTGACCTTCTTGTCAAACAGTCTCTTCTGACGTGTTTGAACCTTACGTATATTTTCTAACGCTTTCGTGATACGCACATTATTCGCAGCAGAACGTGACGTAATATCGAGATCATCCGTTAACAAATTTATATTTACATTGGCATCGGACCTTATAAGAGGATCGCGCGCGAACATAACTGAAAATGGAGACAACTGAGTAGAAGACTGTTTAGATACGTTGTATGCATGATTTATGAGCGGTACATACATACACCAATGAGATTGTTGCGAATTCGCATACATAGATAAACCTTGAATTAAAGTTCTGTTATAGCGTTCTACAAGACCTATGGTTTGTGGATGCCGTGTAGCGGCTACACACAATGTCGTATCAAAGAAATCGAGCGTTTCCTTGACCATATTTGAAGTGAAAATCGAACCACGGTCCGTCAAAACCTGATTAACCGAACCAAACTTACAAAAAACATCATTTACAAGAAAATCACAGATAGATTCGGCTGTCGCCCTAGGTATCGCTTTGCAAAACATATTTTTTCCCTAGTGATGATCTGGTGAATGGACCTAACACATCGATCGCAACTTTGTCAAAAATACGATTTACAGTTATTGGCTGTAACGGCGCAAGGAAATTAACTTTCTTTCTTTCTTGACAATTTTTACAACTAGCTATGTAATCATAAATTTTTTTATCGACGTTTTCGATAAAATATCGCTCACGAAATTTACCTAACGTCTTCGTAAGACCAAAGTGAGCTCCACACCAGGGATCATCATGAATCTCGGACATGACCTCTAAAAATAAACATTCTGGTAGTACAATCCTATCGATGAACTGACCACCTATTTTAATTTTATGGTATAACCGACCATTTAATAAATGAAAACCCTTATAATTCCTACTACGACAAGCATTGATTTTACTGACCATATTTACACAAAAATTATCGCGAGACTGTTTAGTATCGATATCGACAATATCGATTTTATACAACTCTAAACCATCAGACATTTGTGGTTGAGTTTTGTCTGAGGAATTGTCATCTATTAACGGATTCCTACTCATAAAATCTGCCAACACATTTTCCTTTCCCTTACAATATACAATATTAAAATCATACGACTGAATAGCGAGGGCCCACCTAGCCAATCTACCATTCATATCTCTTCTATCTCGCAACCAAACTAAAGCCCTGTGGTCTGTTACCACATCAAATTTTAAACCCCATAATAGATGCTCAAAATACTTCAATGACCAAACAAGAGCGAGACATTCTCTCTCGGTGATCGTATATCGCGTTTCGCAGTCAGATAACTTTCGGGAAGCGAAAGCTACTGGGAATAACCTATCAGTTCCCTGTAATAAACACGCGCCCAAAGCATCACCACTCGCATCCACATGCAATCTGGTGGTGATATTAGAATCATTTGAAAAATGTCGTAATAATGGAGGGTTACTGATTAATTTAAATAGAGTATCATAAGATTCCTGTTGCTCTTTAAGCCACTCAAATTTTACGCCTTTCTTTAACAAACGAGTTAAGGGCATCGCGATTGCCGCAAAATTACCAATAAATTTCCTATAATACGAAAATAACCCTAACACAGATTTGACATTTTTGGTGCAGGATGGTACCTTTAATGACTTTATCTTTTCTATATTAGCGTCATCCGGACGAATACCTTCACCCGATATTTTATGACCTAATACCGACACTTGATCGTACGCAAAATGACATTTGCTGGGTTTCAGGGTCATATTGGCCTCTTTTAGTCTTTGAAGAACCTTCTTCAAAGCGGTGCAAAACTCATCATAGTCCCTACCATACACTAATATATTATCAACATACACTATAGCGTTTCTATACTTTAAACCACCCAGAACCTTGTCCATAGTGCGTTGAAAAACAGCCCCACTAGTTTTAAGACCAAAAGGAAGAACATTAAATTCAAAAAGACCCGACGGCGTCACAAAGGCAGTTTTATGCTTATCAGCTTCCTTAATAGGAATTTGCCAATAACCTGAATTTAAGTCCAAGTCTGCAAAGTATTTAGCTTCTGACAGATATGACAATAAATCATCTATGCGCGGTAGCGGATAAGAATCAGTTATAACCTTTTTATTTAACGATCTATAATCAATACAAAAACGCCACGAACTGTCAGGCTTTTTAACTAACACGACAGGAGACGCATAAGGAGAACGCGATTCGCGAATGATGCCATTCTGCATCATCTCGTCTACCTGTTCGCGAATTATCCGATGTTGCTCATGCGAAGCACGATACGGAGACTTATGGACGGGTGTATCATCAACAGTGTTGATTTCAACCTCCGAAATCGAACACGATCCTATTTGCGTCTTATCAAACGCAAACTGCTCTTCATATTCTGATAAGATTTTAACTAATTTTCCTTTATCATTTCTGGATATTTTATCAGAAATGTCTAGTGTATTCAAACCCCTATTTTTTGAAAATATTTCTCCTACATTCTCGCCCAATGCCGTCTCATTATTTAAAAAAAACAATTTGTCTTGTTTTGACAAGTACGGCAAATGGCATTGTTCTGACAAGTATGGCAAATGGTCATTCTCATCTGCACGCAAAAATGGTATACACAAATTATCTGGAAAAATTAATAGATTTTGCCCAAAATCTATCGAAGTCCTATGAATACTGAAAAAATCGCAACCTAGAATTACATCGGTTGTAATACTTTTTACAACAGCGAACGTATGTTCGAATAAATAATTTGACAAATAAAATTTTATTTTGAGTGAAAGAATAATGTCAAGTAATTTGCCATTCGCAACACGCAATACAGGCTTTTTATTATCTACGCTACTATTTACAATATTATCATGTACAAACTTATCCATATTTTTATAGTAAAAATCTTCCGACATGACCGAAAGACTGGCACCGCTATCCAATAATGCGGACGTGGTGATACCGCACATCTTCACTTCTACATAGGGCGTTGTAGTGGAACCTTGTCTGTCGTCGGTCGCTAGTGTGGTTCCCTGTCCTAGCGCCGCCGAGCATTTGGGTGCTCATTTCGCACGTCTTGAGAAGGTGGCTGTCTATTCCTTAAATTATACCGCTGTTGTGGTTGCGAAAATGGCGGCCTGCTTGTTCCTGCTTCATCACCAGCGCTTCTTCTAGCAGAGTATGAAGCTCCCGTGGGTTGTACATGGCGCTCCGGAACATGTGGAGTTCCTGACGACCATGGTGTAGAAAAGTTATCACTGATTTGACGGGGTGGATGTGTTAACCGCACATTCTGGGCACCGTCACCCCGCGAGTAAGTATGATTGAAGGAACCAGAGTTCCCTAATGTTTGTATCTTGACCGGCAACGCCAATTGTTTTGGTTGTAAATTCAAAATCTCGTCCTCTTGCAATGCTGCTTTTTTAAATGCAGTCAAGTCACTAAATACATGTGTTGCATATCGTGTTCTATTATTAAAAGTTAAAGATTTCAAAATTTGTTTTATTATCTTCTCATCTGATGTAATTCCAGCTTTTTTAGCCAACAATGACATTCGGTAGATGAAGTCTACTGTCTTTTCATCATGATTTTGCCGATTTGAATAAAATTGAGCGGCGTAATCCGGATCTGAGGTGAATTCTTGCTTCAAAGCCTCTACTATATCTTCAAAAGTTGAAGTATCATCACTGATGGTGTGAAAATAATTGAGGGCAGGCCCCGATAAATAATTTGAAATTAAAATGGCCTTGGTATTGTCATTCCAGGAATTTAAAGCTGCTAATGCATTGTACTGCTTAATAAAAACATCAATATGAGAAGAAACGCCGTCAAACGTTTCCATGTTGGAATGTGTACCTATAGTGTATTTGTAGGTACTTATCTGTATATTATGCTTCTTGAGTTCCAGTCAATATCCAATATTATTCCAATTTTTCGTAGCGTATATCAGCGTATAGTACTATTCTTGTATAAGTAGTTGCAGCTGCACTTGGCTGGACACGCTACCATGTGTCTATCCCTGAAAAGCACTGATTTTACTCGCGACAGTACCCGCGGTACTCGATACGGCGCCTCCACCAACTAACGTTTGGGGGAAACGTGAAAGAAAATAAAAGATTTTAATCTTTTTCAAAGCTTTATATTCAAAGCATAAAAGTGATTTTAATGTTATGTGCCCACAGTCCGAGCACAAAAATATGACTGAGTCTGGAAGGATGCTGTCAATATCTCATTGTTTCTTCTTTAGAATCTATTTAAATAATATAAAACAATAGCTGCCAGTATTCCAGCCTACATAAGTTTCCTACAAAGTGCTTATGCACATTACACAATGCATAGCAACGCGCATGTTTACATTTTGTTTTTCAAACAATGCATAGCAACGGTCAATTTCTCTTTTTCTTCTTCTCAATTTTGAACTAACACAGATCATAGCAACGGTCAATTTTCTTTTCTTCATTTGAACTAACACAGGATCATCCCACTTCTGATGACGAAGACGGCAGGAATACCTTCGTCATCAGAGCCGTCTTCAGGGGCCGTATAGTACTATAACTTGTGTGGGCGTACGTGGGTTATGTGTTAGACTCAAATAAAACCAATAGAACTGTTTCAACACTGTAATTATCTCCTCTTGATAGCACTCCGTAGGTCATTCGATTAATTCACAAGAAGGCACGGATCACGGACAGTTTCTACGCAAACACCAAGCATCACCACTTTGCAACCACTCTTAACCATAGCCCAAGACCATCCCTGTCACTCTGACAGCTGCTCGCTCGATGTCACATAGACTCTGTCTAGCACCATATTTGGTACTGGCAATCCGCACTCTTCTTATATCAACCATAAGCATAGTCGATCTCCGACATATATTTTCTTAAAGGTCAGCAACACACCCCCAACACCTACAGTGTTGAGGGTAGTCATGGGCGGCGGTGATCACTTACCATCAGGTGACCCGCATGCTCGTTTGCTACCTATATTACATAAAAAAAAAAAAAAAAAAAAATCTAAGAAATAAAATAGAGAATAATATTAATAACAGTGCTGCAACAGAGAAAATTCATAATTTATCGCTTACTTTTAGTTTTATTATTAAGTTTCCAGATGGCTGTAGAAAAGGAACGTCGGAGATGCAACTCAAACACATAACATTAGTATGTATATGTGTATGAATGTGTGTGTTCACTGTCGGAACTTATGAAGCGGATGAGGGTAGATTGAAGTGGAAATTACCGCATAGTCTCATTAGAAGTTCATTGTTCATATCAAAACTCGATATACACGAAAAAATTCAGAGAGGTGTTTGCAATGTTCTCAGCTTATGGAAGTTTCATCGGTACGTTAGCTATTTTCTAAAAAAACATTAGTATAATTGTTCGCCCTAAACTAAAACTTGAATTTCTTCTAGTAATCATAATACATTATTAACCAACCTTTTCTGCTAAAACAGCATTATCTGCAACATTCTTTTTTATACAAAAATATATTTTTCCAAGAACAGTTACCATTAAAAAATGTATCTCAGTAAAAAAAACTCGAACTTCATTCACCGTCTACGAATAAAACGGTAAAAACTCCACATTTACGTGTCAGTAAGCTTCTGTAAGTACGTACCCACATTTTAGCAGATTAAAACAAAACTTTTAACACTTACATTTCTGAGATTGCTTTTAAGAAAATAAGAGGTTTTAAAAGTTGAACAAAAAGTTGTTTAAGTCAAATAATCTTGGATATATGTAAGTATACGAGAGTGACAGAGATCTTCGATTTATTACAATCTGTGAGTGGTCTGAGGGAGCCTAATCCAGACAGAATCAAAGAAAAACAGTAGGGATCTTCTTCGTCTCATTTATTTGGAACAATTATTACCTGAACTTTTTAAACCACACGCTCATTTTGGTAGTTTTCTTATATTGGCTCTTTATTTCATTTTATTTGTTTAAAAGAGATGAAGTAAGGCTGACCTACCACTTTATCCGAATATGAAGCCTATCCAACTAGTGCAACGTATATTTGCTGTCATTTTCTTATATTAAGTTAAAAACGAAATCCATGACTTAATTTACTTAATTAGTACCTACGTTACTTTCTTAAAAATATCTTCCTACCTCTCAATTAACTATTATTATTTCTTCACTGAATACATTCTCAGTAAAAACATATCAATAACAGATATAAGTCAGCTTGACGTATTTTATTGTTAAACGGAATCTGTCCAAGGCAGGACAATGCCAATCCCATCTTATTTAGAAAGTCAGTGAACCAGAAAAGCACTTGTATTCCACAGAATATACCTAATACAGCTTAGAATATACCTAATGCCTTGTGGTTTTTCTCTATTAATTCGCTCTATTCATTGTTTCCTGTGGTATTTTTTGTATTTTTGTGCGTTAAAAATTACCTTTTATTTAAATTTTAAGTGTAGTCTATAATATATGCAAAAAGTTATGTAAATATGTACACACGATTTTGAGAGATGTAGTGACATACAAAAAACATCCAAACGTAAAACATCTAAACTTTTACATTAACTTTTAACTCTATAAGTATGACTCTTGCATATACTTTTGTTAAGTTAGTTTTGAAACATATATTTTGTAGACCCTTTTGAAAATGATTTATCTAAGACCTTCAGTTTAAGAAAATACGCTACTCTGACACTCTCTCAATTTTCATAATCCCTATCAAAAAGTCCACGCGATATTTTCAATCTAGTTATATGAGGTCGGCTTCAATATATTTGCGGGTAGAGTTTCTATCTACGGAAACAAGAGCCCACAGAATTGTTCTTAAGACTGCGTTTCGTTTCACATATACGTAATAAGCTGGATAGTACTATTTGTCTTATTTTTCACAATAGGATTACTCGAATATGATTTATTTTGCGTCGATCTAGTAAAGCAAAGTGTTTTTAATTACTGATAAGCTATGACTGTATTCTTAGGATGTAAGCTAAGGATTTAAACTCAAGAGTAACTGTAAATCCCAGTGTAAACCAAAGATTTGAGCAAAGCTAAAAGCTAGATTCGCTAGTGTTGTAAACTTCGTAAGTTACGCAAAGCTCATGTACACTGTTTACCAGCCCCGGATCTTCAATTTTTTTTAGGCGGGGCAAAATCTTAAAATGCCGCCCCCAACCACTTTTATTTATTTTTACTTCATCATCTTTATAATTTCAGTTATCAGATGTCCACTAACACATAGGCCTTCCGGAAATAATGCATCATTTGCTGTTCTTTCCGTGCTATGTCTGTTTATTTACAGATGTATAGATATGAACGCGTAAAATATACAGGGTGTTTGCTGAATGAGTAGCCAAAAATGGTGAATAGGCGAGGCTATTAGCTATTTACTTCTTCTTATTAAATTGCATTTTGATTCAAGTTCAAGAATTTACAATACTTTTAAGATTTTCCTATGAAAAAACCCCGGTTTTTTCATGAAAAGTCTTTTTTTTCTGTCCGACCAATCGAAAATAATTTTAAATGAAAGCCTTATACTGTCTTATTTCGATGCAATCATCAATTTATACCAAACATCTCACAAAAAGTTACAGTGAATTCACAAACTTCGTTGAACCAGTGGGAAAAAAATGTAATGTCAACTTTGCTATGAAAAAAAAATACGAGTTGAAAATTTCATTTGCTTTTAAAAACTTCTTTAGTTAATACCTACACTTTATATCGATATGCTACATGTAACATTAAAAATTTAAAATCTCGACAAAAATAGTAAGTTAGTCCTCAAAGACGACTGATAAGGAAGGTACGAATCCGTTCAACTACCTATGTAGATAAAAACTTCTGCCTCGAATTAAGGATTCCTGCTATCTCACACGTTTGATTTCGGTCCGCGTAGATTTTCGGTGACCTACACTTTTCTACAGCTGGAGTAAGATGTCGCTTGGAAATAAGTCATGACCAACGGTAGCGTGCTTTTTACGCATGCTAGCAAATCTCATTTCACCAGCTGCAAGTCATGTAGAACCGGTTCACGGAGACAGAATCTAGGAGTTCCTTTTACTCCGTCCCTCACCACCCATCTGGTGGTGGAAGCCGCAGAATATTCTGCTATTTGCGACCTTCGCAAGAGGCGACCAAAAAATGAACTCGAACGTCAAAAGATTATTGTCGGGCACAATCTGCTTCCTCCAGCCCGCGCTCGCTACCGACCCCGTGGTCACGACTGTGGTAACAGCCTTAAGTTTTCCCTATAAATACACCTCTCAAACCGACAGGTGCGGCATTCAACAAAATTGGTTTCATCGCCTATCAGATCCGACTCCCGTCGAGTTTCTTGCTGGGTCTTCTTAGAGAGAGGCTCCTAAAGGAAACAGTGTATTGGAAATGATCACGACGCACTGAGGACCGTATCCAACTAGGTAGCCGTAGTAGTTCGGTGGAGCTGTAAAGTTTTCATTTGGGCCAACAGCAATCGTTAGTCACAAAATAAAATCATTTTTTTATACATAAGAATAGCAAATAAGAGAAATGTTTCCTCAAATGAGATAAATGTGTCGCAAAATAGATATAACAATAGGCATAGATTTGTTAGAATGAGACAAAACTCTTTACCTACATAGGTAGTTGAAGGAGTTCGTACCTTCTTTACCAGGCGTCTTTGAGGACTAACTTACTATTTTTGTTGAGATTTCTAACTATTTAAGTTACATTTAGCAAATCGATATAAAGTTTATTAGCTGTAGAAGTTTTTAAAAGCAAACAAAGTTTTCAAACTCGTAATTTTCTTTAAATTTTTTCATAGCAAAGTTGAGAAAAAAAAATCCCCGCTGGTTCAACGAAGTTTATGATCCCACTGTAACTTTTTGTGAGATGATTGGTAAAAATTTATGATTGCATCTGAACAAGACAGTACTGGACTTTAAATTAAAATTATTTTTGTTTGGTCCGACAGTAAATATAAAAATATTTGTCTTTTCATGAAAAAATCGGGGATTTTCTTAGGAAAATCTTAAAATATTGTAAATTCTTAAACGTGAACCAAAATGCAATATAATAAGTGGAAGTATAAATAGCTAATAGCCTCACCCACCCATCATTTGGCTATTCACCCACAAAACACCCTGTATATTTTATACACTGCGCAGGATAGGATTTAAAATAAAAAGTTATATAGTAAAAATAAAAATCAAATAGGTGTATTCAATTGCAATTATTATGAATTGAAATTAAAATTTACTTTTCGAGCTTTTTGTTAAGCAAATTAATCTATGACGTTGTCATAATTTCCGTTCCTGCGCGCGAACGGGTGCGCATTTTGAAATACGCCTAAAGAGGCGCCTCACGAATAATATGTCACATGTTCCGTGTGCTGTCCCTGAGTATCGGTCAAGTTGATATGGCCACTGTAAAATAAGAGTGAAAGTTCTGTAATTGAACTTTTCTTTATTCTGTGGTCAAAGTTAAGTAGGTATTATTATGTTTTTTTTTTGTAAATAATGAATTTGGCCGCCCCCTGAGCTTGCCGCCCGGGGCATGGGCCCCGGCTTGCCCCCCCCTAGATCCGGCCCTGCTGTTTACTTAGTTGTAGCTTAAGCTGTTGTCTCACTAATTGCATACTTGCATGCTAGGTTTTTTATACTACTAATATTATAAACATGAAAGTTTGTAACTATGTATGGATGTTTGTTACTCTTTCACGTAAAAACTACTGGACGGATTTCGATGAAACTTTGCAGTAATATAGGTTATACATCAGAATTACACATAGGGTACTTTTTACCGCGGGAAAACATCTCATTCTCACGGGAAGCCAACTTCCACGCGAACGGAATCGCGGACGACCCCTAGTAGGTATAGGTCAAAAAATATGTATTCGGAATATTTATATGTTTTTTTGAAGAGAGAAACTGAAATTATTCATCTGCAACTGCAGGGCTATTAAACATGTATATGTTACCCATAAATGACAATTCTAACAACCTTTCCAGGATATTTTATTTGAAAATAGTTTTCTTTAATAATTTCCATACGTAACTTAGTAAAGTAACGCTCCGGCATATCTTAAATATTGTAGAGACTACGTTGCGTGGGCGACATGTCTGAGCCAGGGTAACAGCGATGACGTCACCGATCTTACACAATTATATTCATCTAATACGTAGGTTGCAGTGGATGTTATTGGATAATATTCATTTTGCTGCCAAAAGAAGTTACACTCACGTGTGCCACTCTAGTGTAGGACAGTGTCTTTTTAAGGTTGTGTGTACCAAATGGTAAAGGCATTAGGTATAACTAGAATCCAGTGGCTGTCCTTCCGTCCATCTTTCTGTCCGTCTGTCTGTTTCCAGCAGGCTGTATATCATGAATCGCTAGATAGCGGAAATTTACGAAAATACAACCACAAAAAAGTGGCCGCCAGCGACTCCGTCCGCGTAGAAGTCCGTTTCCCGTGGGAATGAGAAGTTTCCCCGCGGTAAAAAGTATCCTTTGTGTTATTCTGACGTATAACCTATATTACTGTTTCATGCAAATCCGGCCAGTAGTTTTTACATGAAAGCGTAACAAACATCCATACTGTTAGCGGTAAAACAAAAGTAATCGGTAACTGGACATCCCTAGCATTCGATGGACATCACTGGTTGGCGTCACTGCCGTTGGGCGCGGATTTGTATTGAATCTAATGGCGGCTACCTGTTGTATTTTCTATTAATTCATGTTAATTTAAAGATATGTTTAATCTAGAGCCCAATAAATATTTGTTGTGTACAAAACATACTTACAAACTTTCACGTTTATAATGTTAACACTTCGAATGCGAATTTATGAAATAAGGGGTAACAAAGCTAGTGATAGACCAACTGTTGAAATTAAAAGTATAATATGCTGGAACATGGTTGACTCCAGAGACTCTAGTTGTTCTGTCTTGGTGTCAGTATTTAGACACTCTGAATATCCGGCCCTTCTAACTGGAACACAGTGGTAAAAAAGTAGGCAGAACGATGATACCATATCCGTTGATACGCTATAATATATGCTGCGCTAAAACACTTTTTATCCATTAAACGAAATTCTGTGTCGTTCCTCATTAGAATTTTAGACAATTAACTGAACATTACATATCCTACTAATATTATAAACGTGAAAGTTTGTGAGTATGTATGGATGAATGTTTGTAGCTGTTTCACGTTAAACCTAATGAACGGATTTTGATGAAGCTTTACAATAATATAGGTTATACATCAGAATAACATAAAGGGTACTTTTTACCGCGGGAAATCTTCTCATTCCCACGGGAAACTAACTTCCACGCGAACGGCCACTAGTAGTTAATAATCTTAGCTTCCCCTAAGCCTTAAGGGTTGCTACCCTTTGACCTCATTCGCAGGCACTTAAAAAAATGGTAGTCTTTGTCGAACGGAAGCTTTCAAATCTAAGGTGCTGCTTTTCGTGAGTTTGAGCACCTTTCATAGGACATTGTTCTTTTAAATGAAAAGGAGACAAAAACTGCAGAGATTCAGCTTATTATACAGGAAAAGACCGTTGTTAAAAAATAATACTAATATACCTACTAAAATTAGATAAATTTAAATGATTTTAAGGCATTATCATTACATAGTATAAATCCAAGTCGCTAATTCTGTATGTTTGGCTACTAACTCCTCCTAAACCACACAGCGGATTTTAATGCGGGTTTCGCCATCTTTTAGAGAATTTATTCATTTAAATTTGGAAAATAAAGAACAATTAGAAAAGGTTTTTTTAAGTTAGCCAAAATTCAATATTTCGTGAGCAAGTCGGCTAAAATTACACCATTGCGAAGCGTGGGCGGGTCGCTTGTATTATGTAAAAAAGCTATGGACAGCCAGGTAATTAAAATAATGAGGTTGGTATCATATTTCAAAAACTACATCTCATTTTGAATTACTGATAAGCTGACACATAACTGTCTAACATAAATTGAACCATGTTAACTTATTAGTAACTGCGGTGCTCAAATTTCAGATTTAACACCAAAATAATGTTGGTAACATCAAATTTAGTTTAGAACACTCTAATTTAATTTACGCAGTTATAATTAACCAGTAGCGGTATAATACTAACGTTAACTAACTAACTGCAGTAGTTTAATGACGATTTTATGAACAAAGGCGTTTTGCATAGTGTTGCATTAGCATACAAAATAACTTTTTGTGTTTTGGTTATGAGAGTAAACCCAATGGCCATAAATAAACTATATTTTGTCGCTTTTGTTTATGTTTATACAAAATATAGAAATTATGTACTTCTGGAGTATTTAAACCACATAGCCGCAATATGATTTCAAAGAACCTTCCGCGCTCGCACAGTCCTCACTATAAACCATTGCGCTACAGACTTCTTCATCGCCATATATGTAGACTCTTTAATAAGACATCACCAACTACCTACAAATTTAATTGCAAACAAATCCATAATTATTAAAACATTGCTAACGTAGTAATCCAAAACCGCATAGTATTTAATGTAGGTACACAAGTTAATTGAAACAAAAGTAAATTATCAACACTGATGCATGCGTATGATTATCATTGCGCAGTTACCGAACAACTGACAGTTAATATCGTGCAGTGTTGTATTAATTAACAATCCAAACGTTGTTGATCTTAATTGTTATGTTAACATTAACTTAATTCATTAACACTGATGCAACTATTGGTTGGTATATATGCATGTTGAAATGATGCACCAATTCATCGCTAAAGACGAATATGCAAGCAAAATATAGGGAATAGTTGAAAGCTTCAAGAATTGTACTGGTATAAAACCTATGGACCATTTTAAAAGGCATAAGGGAAATCTTTATCAAATTCAGTTGATATACCTATTCAAAAAAGTCATTAGTATTATAACATTGACGAGTTTAATCACATGTTTTCGTAAACTGCATTTAAAATGAACCAACAGGCAGCTGGCTAGGTTTAAAAAGTACTAGGATAGCAGAAGTAGGATCTACTGGTAAACGTGACTGTAGAAACTCGGTGATCCTTAAGACATAGTACGAAATAGTAGATGTCAGTCATCATTGAATGACCGCAGTTGAAGTCGCTGAAACTCTATAAGTAAGTCAATTTCCTCAGTTTACATAGTAACCACGCAATTGTTTTCAAAGTACTCTAGATTAGACCCCATTTAAATAAAAAAAAAATGTTTCAGGTCCATAGTTTTTCTTTAGCTACAATCGTCGCTGCACATGCAAACCCGCGTAAGAGCAGTTTGTAAATACCGCGGAACTGCAAAACGCGCAAAATTTAAATATCGTGCCAGAAGACTCTGAACGCCTATTGACATAAGTTTTTTCTTCCTCCTGCAAAATCATCAAATAGTAAATACGCGGTCTTTACAAGTTGTTTTTACGCGGATTCGCACGCGCAGCGACGCAATGCCATGGCCTCATAAATTAAACTCATTTTAACAAACTGCAACTAAAGGTTTTTAAATAGTGCCTTTGAACTTTAGTTACAAACACACGGCACAGAATACACATCGAACTCATAACCCTTCATTTTAATCTTAATCCAATACATAAATGTCAATAAAATAATTTAAATAACCAACCTCAATATTATGTTCTCAAAAATATTCAATCGCTTTAAAGCTAATTACGAAGCCTATCAATAATTCAGGTATCGTCGGCCCATCAACTGAGTTTAATCCACAGTCGTCTACAGTGCCCAAACCAAAAATAAAATGTAATTAAAATATCGCAAGGAAGTTAATATTAAAAGGGGCTGAAACACTGCGTTGAATATTCACAAATTCTATAATAGAACCGTCAAGTTTGAATCTTGTGTAGTTTGAGATGAGCCCACACAAAGTTAAATCCGGTATTTGAACGTAAGCGAGAAGTTTGCGAATCGTTTAATCGGTTGTGTTTAAGTAATGATTTGGCATAAATGTAAATCGAAGTTTGTGCTAAAACTCATTTTGGGTCTGATGCTGTGTCAAAATTATTTATTTATTTAAATGGATCGTGATAGGTAAGTAAGTCGAAGTAATTATTGGAACGGTTATTTGGTTTTAATTTAAGGAAAAGATTTTCAAGACATTTAAATAATGCAAATGCAAAACATTTAAATACAACCAATTGCTTTCAACTATTTCAACAATCAAGAAATATTTAAACATATTCTTATTTTTTTAAATCCAAATTCAAATTCGATTTAGTTTAAATTTAGAACCCCTAGTCATAGTCTGGATTTTTTTTTCATATCTCACCGCACTTTTATAACATACATACTATGACCGGTCAATCGAAAACATATGTGAGTATGGAAATTTGCGACGTAACTCATTCGATACAACTCGCGTTGTGTTCAAAGTTTCAGTGATGCGTGCTGTGTTTTGCTCAGATCAAGATTGTTCAGAATTGTAATTAGTTTGCTTTCAAGGTGTTTTGATGTTGATAAACCAAAATAAACAGTTAGATGGTCCGATGATAACAGATCCTTAATGAGGAGATGGTAAAAATAACTGAGTAAGAGTGTCGAGTCTTTTCTCGCCGTATTTTTACTATTTTTTCTGAGGATTAATATTGCAGATTAAATTTAAACATTATTCGAATTGAAACAATCTCGCAATTGATAGTTTACATGCAATGGTATTCTTTAATACGTTTCGTTTTCGGAAAATTTTACAGCCTGTATACACGTGGCGTAACAAGTGAAAGATATGATATGCTGGGAGACCCACGTTCCTTTTTCCAGTATCTATAACTTCAAAGACACGACGTTGTGGCGGTTTAGAAAAATATATTTTATGCTGAGTACAAGTCCTTGACACTGTGTACCCGTTCATTCACATCACACTCACTGTAGTTCCCCGAAGTTCAAATAATGTTTTTTCCAAGTAACACTTTTCGCACGCCAATATCAGTTGTCAATCTACAAAATACAACTAAAATAAACATGCCAATTTTGATGTAACTTCTTAGATTTTCGCGATCATTATAACTTGAAATTAAACTAACTAAAAATGTCGGATAATCAAAAATAATATAATAAACGCCTAAAAACCCGTTAAAATGAGTTTCATGAAAATTTTGTTTAACTAGTGCGTGTGATACCTGCTATGTTTTATCCTTACAACTTTTTGATGTACCTACGTACATTTTTTACCAAGAATTCGGCTCATTTTCCAGAACCTTTTACAGTCTATCTCAACATAGGTGCTATTTAATCGAATATGTATAAACCAAGTTAAATTTACTTTTATTATTTAAACAGATATATAATTGCTTAGCATTCACATTTTCTAACATGTAAAGTCTCAGTTTACCACTTCTCATCAAGATGAATTGGTCATCTTATTGGGAAATTAAAAAGATATTATTTCATGCGTAAAGTTTCACAAAAAAAAAATATTTGAGTGAGAGCATATACGATACAATGTCATAACAATAGATCTAATTGACATCCATCCAATGACACAAAACCAAACTGACACATGACAATATCATAATATCATGAGTAAACTTGACCGTAATCATTCAACTTGTTCATAATTCCATGCATAGGAAGAGGTTCGAACGATTTTATATGAAGTCTGGAGAATATAAAATTAAGTGACAAGGATATCAAGCTTGAAGGATAGGAAGAAGCGAATTTTTTTTATTTTTATTTTAGAAGTCATCAATGTAAGTAGTCTCTAATTTCTAAAGAGCCCATAATTATTGAAAATAATAAAAAAAAATCGGTCAACTCAAAAAAAATCTCACCCGGAAAGAATAATGATACAAACTTATGTTTTGACATTGAAAATTTTAATCAGTATTGTTAATATATGTTTTTTTTGTTTTTGTATCAAATCCGTAAACTAACTATCTATTACGCAAAGCACGGACCTCTTCTGGATAAACAAATAATCCACATTCAAAGAGGGTTTATGTGCGTCATGTCGAACCATGCTATGGTACTTTAGACACGTGTTTTCTGACGCAGTAAGGCAGGAAGGCACACTATTTACATACCAGAAATGGCTTCAGAAGGTATAAAGCTTGAAGAAGTCATGACCCTCAAACATGAAGAAACGGCAGCAAAGGAGAAGCTTTGCCAAAACGATATCTTGTTCTATTTGACTCAAGCACAAGCCTAAAGAGGTGCCTGTTCTTAACACAAACACAAGCCTTCAATCGGCAGTAGGATGACAATAGAAATCTTTGTCGTGGTTGCGTTAACGGAAGGTTAACTTCAAACAGAGAATGAACCAGTCGATTGAATATCTAAGCTGCAACGTTTGACGTCAGATGATCCAACGTGGCGTAACAGATGCTTAGTGTTGTATTATCTAAGGTTGTTTAATCTTTCGAGATAGAAAAATAAAAAAAGGTATTGTCAAGAGTGCCAAAAACGATTGCACCAATTTTAAGGTTGTTTTTACATGGTAAACGAACTTCATCAAAAACTCAAGTCACTCTCTCATTATTCATATTAATGTTCTGTTTCCACCGCCTGCCTGACACGAGTAGGTAATCTTTCTCATTCACATGACGTCATCAAAATACGAGTAGATATATCCCGCTGGTGGTTTTTACATCTTGCGTACATCATTAATATTTTTTAATCCACTTATGCATGTTCGCGTATAGGCGGAACGTCAATAAAAGCTGTTATTGGAATTGAAATGTCGAATGATATATTATCGATATACGGTTGGTTGTCGATGGCGCGTCACTGTTAATTTCAATATGGCAGCCGTCTCGCGGGATGACGGCGTCGCAGTGACGAGTTGTTTATGAGTACGATAAATACATATGTAAAAATAAGTAAAAATATGTAAAGAGATAACTTTGATACAAGGCTATAATATTAATTATTTTGATGTTCTTTCTATATTTTTCTTTCTATAGTTATCTTCATTAAAAAAATGCAAACGTGTTTACGATTCAAAATGTATATGTACGGGTTTTAGATCCATCAAGATGTGAAAAAACCTAGCAGTGTCTATCTGCGAACGAAAAACTACTACTGAAATAAGGCATATATTTACACAACATAAGGTGTAGCTTTCCATTTTTTTTTTACTTAATTCTGGTTATTTTTCAGTGTACATAGAAAAAATCATCCGTCCGTCTTAAAATAAGTTTATCTTATCATATCAATTGTAAACATACCCACCAAAAGTTAATTTACCATCCATTAACTATACATTCTATCGATAAGTTTTATCGACTCGGTCCACATCCCGGCAAGGCCGCGGGTGCATCCGCACCGGTGCGTCGTGTGCACACGGTTCAGCTACACCCGACGTCAACAGACATCGGCTGCTTTGTTACCGATTTGGTTACATGAATGGTTACGTATAATTAACGCGAAAGTGTGAAGTATAGTGTAATGTTGATGATCAAAAATTTGGAAGGATTTATTATGATGAAATGTAAGGCAAAAGTAAAACAAAACAATATTAAATGCACACTATAAGCCGAGTCAAGTGTAAGAAGTTGAAGATCATTTTTGGTAGGCTTATGATAGTTCCACAAAACTTAATTTTCCTTGTGATTTAGAGAAGGGTTTAAGGTTGCTTTAGACTTTAGGGTGACATTCCATGATTTTAGGGTTTAAGACCACCCAATTCTGAGCCTGAGCTGTGTTAGATTTTTTATCCAGACAAGGGTCTCAATAGCAAGGACTACCGTGATGGTCGCAGAGCCAAAAGTATAAGGAACTCGAAAAAAATATACAAAGAAATAGCTTTCCACCCTGCTACCGGCTACCCGCAGCTTAGTGTCTTTTCCCATGGAAATGGGTCACTGTTTCGCGGTCTTTTTCTTTCGTGTGATGAATATGCACTTTGCATCATATTCACCTAGTGCCAGAGATTTGAGAAGCACCTCTTTAGGGCCTCTTACGTGGTTCCTGTAGAGTAGTGGCCACCCTACTGTCAGTATTTTTCAAGCCGCCTTCCTATTTGGCACCTGACTTTGTTTGACGGGTATGTACGAGGTGAAACAGTACCCGGGACCAACGGCTTGACGTGCCTTCCGAAGCACGGAGAAACTCGGGATATAATGCCACTAGCGGTCACCCATCCTTGGACTGACCGCGGCCAGCGTTGCTTAACCGCGACTATCGATTTGATAGACGAGATCGCAATGGGCCACCAAGCTCACTTCCCGCGGTAAAAAGTACTTACGCCTAACTATGTTCAGCAGGGATATTGTGTAACTCCAATGCTGATTTTTTCATCAGTCCAGTAATTTCCGATCCTATTCAAACGAACAAACAAATCCTCAAATCTTTTCGTCTACATACTCGTAATATTAATATAGATATAGACAAGCTACAAATATAATATGGAAGTTACGTGTAAAGCTGCGGGCGTTTTCTCGTTGACACGAGAAGAGAAGCTTAAATGTGTTTTCGAGGTTGTGAATAAGATATCTTTAATATAAATTACAAAATATAAGTTTTTTTATTATTTTACTTAATGCAATTTCTCTAAATAATTGCTTTAATTACACTTTTGACACGGAAACTGACACTGGGCGTGATTACGCATAATGGCATATTAAGTGGAATAAGTAATGCGTCTATACAAATATTAATAAAAGATCATTTTGTTAATAATATACTGAGCTGATATTAGAAAATTTAATGCTACATCTTGGTTTGACTGTAGACTGTAAGTTACAATGGGGAGCCCACATCTCACAACTGGCGAGTAGGCTTAGCTCTGCAGCGTTCGCGTTCAAGAAAATTCGCTCTTTGACTGATGTACAGACAGCTAGGATAGTATATTTTAGTTACTTTCATAGCTTAATGTCTTACGGCATCCTACCGTGGGGAAACGCTGCTGACATTAATACGATTTTTACGCTGCAATAAAGGGCTGTTCGTGGAATTTACAAACTTGCAAATAGAGATTCTTTGAGAGAAATATTTAAAGATAGTGATATTTTAACCTTCGCGTCCCAATACATTTTTGAAAATATATTGTATACTTACAAAAATATTGATAAGTTTGTAACGTGTAATGATAATCATGTCGATAATAATTCGGTAAAAACTAGGCATGGAAATAGATTAGCTTACCCAAAGTGTAGGTTGGCCAAAAGCAGCAAGTCGTTTATCGGTATGTCGATATTTATTTTTAATAAAATTCCAGAGTCAATTCAATCCCTGCCATTTATTAAATTTAAAATTACAATTAAGCAAGTATTGTGCAAGAAAGCTTACTATAAAATCAAAGACTATTTAGATGATAAAACAGCATGGGATTGATATCTAGACAGGCTATTTCTACTGCTATTCAAGATTGTTTTGTACCTATGAACTTCTCTGTCTACAGTTTGACTAGGACATGATACTCAATTTTGAGTATGTACTTTTATTGCTTTTTTTAATATTTTTTTTTTTTAATTATTCATTTTATTTGATTTTGTACTGTTTCCTCGTTCCTCCTCTCACTGCTTTAACTTATTGTACGGGTATCCTATCAACTTGCTGTTTTGTGAGGTTCTTTAGTGCCTTATTTGGCCCAGGGTAGTCATGCTCGCCTCGAAAGTTACTGGGGCGGTGGCGTTGTGTCAACGGGTCGCCCAACTCCCTCTAATATGGTTGAGTAGGACAATGGCTGGAGCACACGTCATACTTGTGATCAGGTGCCGCCTTCGGGAAACGGTCTGCTCTAGTTCCGAATTGTGGTGCGGGAAGAAGTCCTTAATTAGTTCGTAGTAGCAGTTTTAATTTTTTTTTTACTTTTATAGTGTTAAGTTGAGGTACGAGAAAATAATTTATATGTTCATTGAATGTACACGTTATAATTTTCAAAAAGAGTGCTGGGAGTTTTTTTCCGCCGGCTTTTTTCTCTCGGTCTACGGTTAGGTAAAGTCGAAGTTTGTAACATTGACGTTCATTAAGTATATGTTACATATCTATGATGAATAAAAGAATTTTGATTTTGATTTTGATTTTCAACGTTAAGCCTAATACCGTTTTCCCCATCGCTTTTACACAACAATGGCCTACTGGCCTACCTGATAGATTCAATAGATCACCCATAATTAATACAACCGAGTAATCTACGGTAACTAACAGAGTTACACGACAACCTCTCCATTCAAATTATCTATCTATAGGCCTATTTACATAAAACATCCACTGCAAATTACCTTTAACGCTTTTAGGGTAATGGAAAATACGTCACGATAATACGATGAATTGTAAGCTAATTAAAAAAGACAGTATCACTACATAGTATAAAACAAAGTCGCTTTTTCTGTCCCTATGTCCCTTTGTATGCTTAAATCTTTAAAACTACGCAGCGGATTTTGAAGCGGTTTTTTTTTAATAGATAGAGTGATTCAAGAGGAAGGTTTACATGTATAATAACATAGTACAGGGAAAGCAGTTTTACTCCAAATTTAAGGCGTGCGAAGCCGCGCGGGTAAAAGCTAGTTACTTATAAAAAAATAAATTTAAAATCAATGTTTGAAATGTATTCAAACAGAACATTGGAGATTTTATAAGTTTGTTCGAATATATAGGATCATCACAACTCCGAATTTTACGTAATGGTAAGTGGTTTTTAACGACGAGGTTCAAAATTATATTATGGTTCTATCGAATCATATTTATTCAAATAAGTACAAATTCAAAGTGTACCTATTCATGCAGACTGTACAGAGTGTAACGATTGATAATCTCAATGGATTTTGATGCGTTTTTTTTAATAGATAGAGTGACTCAGAGGATGGTTTACATGTATAATAACATAGTACAGGGATAGCAGCTTTACTCCGAATTTAACGCGTGCGAAGCTGCGCGGGTAAAAGCTAGTTAAGAATATTTTGTTAAATATCTTTTAATTATCTGAAAAAAAAAACATTTTAAGGTTCCTTACATTGTCTATATCAACATAGCACGTTTAAGTGATATATTTTATCAGTAACTTAATCTTCATTAGTTATATTAAATTAAAATTTATAACTATCGGTGTATTTATATTTTATTACAATGAAAATAATATGGTTACTTCCATATCGATTCATCTTTTTTCAATACCTTTTAAAAGGGTTTAACCAAAATACTTAATAACCACGAAAAAAACACTAATTTTTGGCCAAAACTGCAGGACAAGAAGCTAGTATTTACTAAGAGTTTCAAAATCTTATAAGTATTCAAACTAGCTGACACTTAAATTATTTTTTTGCCATATAAATTATTTCTCAGGGGTATGAAAAATAGATAGTAGCCGATTCTCTGACCTACTAAATAATGCATTAAAAGTTGGATAAAAATCGGTAAAACCGTTTCACACGAGAGTGTGAATGATGTGGCACGAGAATTTTATATATAAGATAATATATGCTCAAATAAATTTCCGAGACTCACCGTTTCCACCCTGTATATAATATTTGTGTACATACCCATTGTACACGCTCATGAATGCAGCGAGGCACTAATGCATTCGCCTCGAGTGTAAATCGATTCCTGGCTGCAAGTGCAATTGATTAATATAGGCCGGTGTTGAGCCACGACTTGTGGGATTCAATTTACGAGTTCGCTGAGAATGTAGAGACCGGAATTATATTCGGAGATGTAAAATATTTTAAGGATTTCAGATTTTAAATGATTGGATAGAAATAAGGTATAAGTGAGTAGGTGTAAAGCTAATCTCATAGCCGTTATGGTTTAGGCTAACAAATGTAGTGGAGGAAAAATTGAAATATGGAAATTTAAGCTATGAACTAAATTTCATGCGGTTTACGTTTGAACAATGTCCAATAGCTTTATAAGTAACTAGTGGCGTCCGCGAATCCGTTCGCGCGGAAGTCGGTTTCCCGTGGGAATGAGAAGTTTTCCCGCGGTAAAAAGTAACCTATGTGTTATTCTGATGTATAACTGTAAAGTTTCATCCAAATTCATCCATACTCACATTCTCACAAACTTTCACATTTGTAAAATAATAGTAAAATAAAAACACATTCTTCTACCAATACCTGTAGGTATTATCAAGATTCAGCGTGCTAGCTTAATACAAACAGAACACATTATATACTATACCGACTTGTAACAAAACATAATAAAACAGTAGACAAACAGTAACAAGCTTCACAATACTACGCCCTCAAGTTGAAAGTCACTTCAAACCTCTTTCAAACCGAGACAACAACGTATTGTAGTAAACCAAATTCCTTACCTTTCAACAAGTCTATCTAAACTTCTCGAACCTACTTTAGAAACTACGTGAAAATACGTATGCGATCTTCTTTTGTCAATATTTGCGGGCACTCCATTATAGGCCCTATCCGGTCCTAAAGGGGTGATGTGTCAACACTTTCAACGGAATACGAGAAAGAAGAAAGCAATAAGGTCGAAGTTTGCCTGAATATTGGAGCGAGATTGGTTGGTTTGTTTTTGTTGCTTGTGTTTTAAGTTTCGGATGGAGATAGACTAAGAATCAACATGTTAAAATAAATGTCAATTCTTTATGATGACTATTACTCTACGGGAAAATTAATAAAACGTTTGAAAAGGCAGAAATCCAAGTCCTTAAATTGTTTAAAAAAAATTTTTTTTTCCTACATTTACATACAAATAACCCCATATAATGTAACTTAATAATTATTTCTAAATTATTACCGAGTAAAATATTAAACTAAACTTAAGCCCCTAACTCCACGGTGATGTAATTTAGCATAATATAATGGCGGAGTCCCACTATACGTATACGTCATTAGACAATCATGGCCCACCTCTGGGAATGTTCCTAATCTGAAATGCAAACCGTTACGGAAGGTCGTTACGGTTATTGTCAACTTACGCATAGATCCTATATTATTTTAAAGTAGGTATTTATATATGGAAACATTAAAAAGTTAACGTTCCAAAATTATTTAAATGAGTGACAGCTATAGTACCTATTAAATTGAAAAATATATCATCTTTTATCTTTGTTCTAACAATGATAGATATTTATATGAATGAAGAGTACCAGATTGTATTTAAAAATATAATAAAAAAGTGTAAATTTTATTTGGAAAAAAATATCAAAGAATTCTTCAATAGTCACGATTAGTTTTAACGAATTTTAATTTATCGTATGTTTCTACTCGTTAACAAAAATAGACGATCTAAATGCTATAGTGGGTCAGGCAATATATATGACGAGGACGGCAAGATACCTTCGTCATCAGAGCCGTCTTTAGGGGCCGTATAGTACTTTCTGTTGTGGGCGTACGTGGGTAATGTGTTAGATTCAAATAAAACCAATTGCTGTGTTTCAACACTGTAATTATCTCCTCTTGATAGCACTCCGTAGGTCATTCGATTAATTCACAAGAAGGCACGGATCACGGACAGTTTCTACGCGGACACCAAGCATTAACATTTTCCAACCGCTCGTCACCAAGACATGAGACCATCTCTGTCACTCTGACAGCTGCTCGCTCGATGTCACATAGACTCTGTCTAGCACCACATTTGGTACTGGCAATGCGCACTCTTCTTATATCAACCATAAGAATAATCGATCTCCGACATATAAATATAACTAAAATGTACCACAAAACCATGGTTTAGTATGGTTGATTAAACAAACCATGGGAACGGACTTCTAACTTATTTACATCAATATTTCAGCAATTTCACGGTATTAAAAATACGTGTTCTCAACATTTTCTACAACAGAATAAAACTTATCTAATGGAGTGCGAGCCATATATCCGATATATTGCTCCATGTTACAGTACCTTGAGTTGTATGTAAAATATTGAATGGCTTTAAATACTGCGCAATACGTGATTCTCATTCTAATGCTTTCCGAGAAAATATGTATAGAATGACCTATTAAAACATGTTTTAATTTGTGGAATATCTTTTTTCCATCACATTATTTTTGTATATTTTAAAGGGAACTAAAATAACCTTAGTATTTGATTTTTAATCAAACTTGTTGAAATATTATTAGGAAAATTTTATTTTACTAAACTTTACCTTCTATTTTGTTTTACAAATGACAAATGAAAAACAAAATAATCGTTTAAATAAGGGATGTATGGTAAGAAGGTAATAATAATGTTACAATATGATATCTTATTAATGCAGATGCCTTCTCGGAGAGTAAGAGAGAATAAGCCGTAATCTAACCCGCCGGCTCAGTGCTAGTTGATTGATTCTCATGATAGAAGACCATTCGGGTCCCTATGATGATTTCCCTCACCGTTAGTGCTGCATAACTATGCCTATAATTTAGGAACACCGAAAAATCGGTGGGAGTCGAACCTGACACCTTCGTAATTGTAGCCCATTACTATAGTGGCTACAAAGCTATAAATACGAAGATTAAATATTTTTTCGTTAAGTTCAGAGGCATTATAATAATTAAAAAAAAACGATTAGAACTTAAATTTTGTTCACCAATCCCAAGACATTTTTTCCTGTTTTTCAGCATAAAATATGTAAATTTTATTAATTCATTTAAAAATAAATAAAAGCACTCGAAGTAGTATTTTACCTTCAAATAATTTACGATTAGATTATTATAAAACAAAATGCCAAATTTTTTCAAGGTTTTCTTTAAAGAAGTCCCCATTTCCTAGTAGTCTTACCGAGTAGTATTACCAGTAAAACAAATGTCCCAATAGTACTACTCTCATGTACACCTAGATATTTTATAGACATTAAACCTACATAGTGAACTTGAATGTATGACCTAAGATAAAACATAAGTATGGTGCAGTGAGAGTAAACAATTTACAGAACTCGGAATACGTGTTTATTAGTTTTTTTTACAAATGACGCAAAACTTTACAACGAAAATTTTTAGGAAGTGTGATCATTCGGCACATTTTCGGGTAAACAACTTTATAAGGCCAATATGGACCCCGCTAAAAGGCGTATTATTTGTACGTTATTTATTGAAATTGAAAATTAATGTTTATTTGATAGGTTTAAATTTTTTTCATGTTTTTTTTTCCATAAAGCTCCTTACTTTTGTACTTTCAAATAATATTTTTTGTACTTTTAAAAGCAGGGGTGAAACCTAATTCGCGATTTAACAGCCTTATAACCTGATGAGTCTTAAAAAAGGGGTTTTTATTACTTCCGGGACCTTAAAAAACGGTTATTAGAACCGATACTTTATTAATTATTAATCTGACGTTTTTTCCGCAATTTTGGCCGTAAAGTTTTGGCCGCAATAATTCTAATGGATGAACCGTTTTTCTTTGAATTATGGTCCCAGCTTTGTAAGTTAGTTCCTATTTTGTAATTGAAACATGATTTGATCGAAATCTTTACTTTGTAATTTTACGTTCGGGGACAATTATAAGGATACTAGTGGCCGCCCGCAACTTGGCGTGGAAGTTGGTTTCCCGTGGGAAGGAGAAGTTTTCCCGTGGTAAAAAGTACCTTATGTGTTATTTTGAAACCTATATAACTGTAAAGTTTCATCAAAATCCGTCCAGTAGTTTTTACGTGAAAGAGTAACAAACGTCCATCCATACATACTTAC
This sequence comes from Emmelina monodactyla, assembly GCA_916618145.1. Classification (NCBI taxonomy): domain Eukaryota; kingdom Metazoa; phylum Arthropoda; class Insecta; order Lepidoptera; family Pterophoridae; genus Emmelina; species Emmelina monodactyla. The sequence continues at coordinate 1,643,146 of OU745304.1, read as the reverse complement.
ACACTTTCACGTTTATAGTATTAGTAGGATAGTAGGATTAAGTTAAAGGTTGGTTAAAATGGAGAGTGAACATGGACGTTATTATATTACGTAGAGAAATGCGAAGGAGCTTTTTTTTAAATTATTTTATTAATACTTAATTAATTTTAGCATTACTGAATTTATACTTAAGTTTTCATCACTTCCTCCTTTTAAATGGGATTTCATCATCAAAAATTCACTAAAGTTCTCTATTTCTTCTTCTTTTTCTGTACTCCATGTACAGAATAATACTTCGCGATCTCTGCACAATTTCCATAGAGTCTACGTACTTACAGCTCTGCCGACAGAATGATCGAAGATGTGCGTCGTGTGCATTGAGTCTGTGAAAAATCCGCGAAAGGCTTTTTGCGCGCCATGAAGACTTTTTTTATGTCCATGTGCCGTCTGCGCTGCACCTAAGGCAGGATAATGACAGTCACCTAAACTGACCATCTAAATTCTGTAGAGACGACGACGCTTTTGAATCTTAGGGGGAAATGCACGATTAAAATTTATACTACTTCCAACAGCTTCAAGCTCGATTATTAAGTAAAAAATCGTTACGCATTGACATATGATTTTTAAAAAGGTTATAAATTCTGTTAAGATTTCATAACTGTAAAAAGGGAATGAAGATACGATTTTGTATTCACGAAATACAAACCTAATGCCGCCGCAGGTTATAACTTCTACTTCGTTGTTTGTCATAAGTCTAACAACAGACAATCGATTCCTTGTAACTGTAAGAAACGTGTGGTATAATAAAACCATTAGATACGGCGGTGACGTGCGCGGTGTCACCAGATTCACCGAGATGAACCAACATCTGCCGGTTTGTGGTTTACATAACACGATGTGCATGCATAATTTTGCAAAACAAAACTTTCTTAAATATAATAAATTGTAAATTAAGGTTGCTGTTACGCAACTGAAAAGTTGCTATAAGCAAGCTCAAGCATTTTAATTTAATACACGAATCTCTTTATATTTAAGTACTAAACTTAGAATTGGCAATCGGTGATTTTATTACAACCTAAGTATGATTCAGCTTCAACTTTTTAATAACAAGCACCAACGTTAGTTGTTAAAAAAGCCCAATATTTTTTATAAACTGTAAAAGTAGAGTGCAAATTGAGCTAACTGTTCACAGTTATTCTAAATGCATTAACAAGTTTAAAGTCCAATCTCTATAGGTGTTATATAAAATATTGAAATATTGGTAATTGAATTAATGTTGTGCATCGTTTTGGCAACACTCGGCAATTGGCAGCAATTCTATGATGAATTTATAGAAGCGTGAAGCGAATATTTGAAATACAGCAAATATTTGGTGTGGAGGTGTTAACTGAAATATCTATTGGGGAAATGGGAAATAAAAGTTAGGTTGCTGGGCTTTGTGTTTGGGTTAGTTTTTTACAGTTATAAAATAGCAAAAAGTTGATGCAAATCAATTTTAATATACTGATGCTGAAAAACAACATCGGAGTGTTTTATATTAAATTAAAAGGTTTTATCGTATAATTTGTGTATGGATAACTCTAAAATATAGCACTCGTTTTATCTCTTTTACATTATGTGACAGATGAGTACAGTGCCTACAGCGTAGATTAATAATAATAATAGGTTTCCGTGCGATCTGTCTAGATGCAAACGACAGTTCATTGTCTTTGGTAACAATACACATTATATTCATTTGCTTCTGTCAAGAATATGTCACGATCACTGAGTCATAGTCCTCCAATGCGTTTTTCAATCGGAGAAAACAATATGTCGTTAAAGTGTCACTCTCTTGAGTACACTTGATCATGCCGATTTTGGCTTGCGATGCTATAACACATGTACAAGTACTTCTGCTGCATCTAATCAGAGCACACAAAGACCTATTCTTAATCTATGATCTATAGCTAGATCCGTGCTTAACCAGTTTTAGATATTTCTTAGTATCGAGTGTCCCAAATACACTGGGTACATCGCCACACATTTGCAAATGTACTTATATCCGCTACTGGTCTGTGAATTTGGGTGCTAACTAGAATTTCAGGATTTATTGCTACAGTTGTATGTACTAGGGTAGCGTGAGGGTTATTGAGTGTATGTTTGTTATGTTGGCTGGTAAATACACTGGGGAACACTTAAACGGGTTAAAACAGCATAATGTACAAGTCTTAGGTAATAGTTTCGTTTATTATCATTGCGCTCATAGTCTACTTATAAGGGTCTAAAGTATGGGTAAATATGTAGTTACAGCGCGTTTACTAGATGCTTTTTAGGGTTTTTCTGTTGTTTTTTTTTACAAGTCAAAAAAGATTAAGGATTATTTTTACCGTTTAAGTCCCTGCTTCATAACTGGACAAAAGCCTTCTTTAAAAATCGTAAATAACACAATGTTAATAGATTTAAACACATTATTTGAGTTTCTTCAAATTGTTACCTTTTTAGTATTTAAAATATGTATCTTCTTATTTACCCTACAAATAATGGTGATTATCTAAAGTTTTATCATGAGACACATATCTTAACCCGCAAAGTTCAGACTATCCCTGTCTTGTACTACTTCGGTTATATCATAAAGGAATCGTTCAACATAACTAACTAACTAGAATTACCTTCGAAAGGCATCTGAACCCAAAGTTACTAACATGATTTGGGTCCCTGCCTTGTTACTAGTTTGTATTATTTGTACTATACAGGGTGTCGCATACGAAACAAGTCGATCCGAATTTTATTGGAAAAACAATTGATTTTGATCCGCTACATATAACAATAAACATCCACAATGTTGATTCTTATTAGGATCGATTTTAAAGTTTTGAGAAGTCAAAAAATTTTACTTCAGTTTTGATATTTTTGTTCTGGTGACAAGTACCTACCTATTTTAATAGTTAACGATTTCTTAAATAACTCTGAGGTTGTAAAACCGATAATTAAACGATAATTTCATTGCAAAACAGTAAAAATGCATACAATATACAAGGATTTTTGGATTTCAAAAACTTATAACACAACCCTTAAAACTGTGACATTTCAATTACCGCTACTTCAGATGGGTCTAACACTAATCTACTTTCTATTTTAGTGTGTCATGTTTTATGGGACACCCTGTACATCTATTTATATGACAAGATTGAGGGATTGTAACTTATAGAAATAAACATAAATATTCAATTTCAATATTACCTTAAAAAAAATCGGCGTATAATTTTATTTACTTGCCTAATCGTAAATTATTTAAAGGCAATAAATAAGGTATACAAACGTCATTTTAAGCCAGATTTGTTTATTTGGAAAACAAAAGTTTCCGCTGCTCATTTATTTATTTAAAGTCCTCGTGTGTGAATTAGGTAAATAAAGGGTGTTTATTTGGTCAGTTTCATTCAGAAACGAATATGTGTTCGACATGTACGATATGAAACGGGATTATAGCTAATACCAATTTGACTAGCTTTCCATCTCGCCCGGGGCTAACTGACTTAACCTGTGGGGATGAGGTATTTGGCCGCAACAAATAGCACCTGTTGAGTTATTCAAGCCTAGATTATCTTCTATCTTTACACCAAATTTGAACCGAATACGTTAAAATGTTGTTGTTGTTTGAAAAGGACAGGTATAATAATTTCACAAAATTTTATCCAAATCATTGTATAGTTGAACCAAATGCGCTAAGGAACAGCCTAAACTTGCCGGCGCCGGATTTTAGTTTGAGAGGTCTAAAATGAATACCTATCACTTTCTCTAACTATTGTTAAGTAAGCGACGATTATAATACTCGTATGTAGTTTTCGTGGGCTGGTTAAATTTTTGCTTGCCCTTGGTTCAAAGTGGCATAAACATTTCGATGGCGAGCGGCGCGGCGCTTTACAAATCTAGTCAACTTTTGATGTTTGTAACTAACTAGTGGGCTATATAACCGTATGTAGTTTCAGTTACTTCTTAAGTATATAAAAAAAACTAAAGAAATTTTCGTATGCAAATAGTACTGAACTAGAATCCCTGTTTGTTCTCGTCTTTTCTAAGACAGGAGAAAACTAATATAACAAAAGGGGCATATGTAAGTCAGTTTACACTAGCTTATTATAATAATACTAATGATGATTCATCAGTCTTAAGTCCTTCCCACCCTTATCAACTATCTTTAGTCATCGTACATAAAACTAAATGAAATATATTCATATGAAACCTTACGCGTTGTCTGTTCTGCTCTATTAAGAGGCCTGTCCTAGACCGGTCGCGCATGCGCACCAGTGCATGCTCCGGCGCATACAAGGGCGTCTAGAACACTCACGATGTAGTACTTAAGGATTCGTTAAGTGTAGGTAAGGGACCAAAAGTAGAAAAGGTAGTCGAGGTAGAAACAACTGAAGGGATGAAACCTATAGACCAATTACCTATAGGTCTTGCCTGGTCAATTTTAATAAGATGTCCTACGATCAATTTTCTGGAAAGTAACCACCAGTTCAATGTTGATCCGTCACTTTCTTACGTTGAAAGCTTCTTCTGTCAGTGAATATACAAAATAACCTAAAAATATTATGCAACGTAGAAAATGCCCTTAAAGTTTGTCAATGTCAATATCAAATAGGTAATATCTTGCTTGATCATTTCATTAGTTATACCGGGAATATCTTTCAACAAAGTAAAAACTTTCTGGGTGCATCAAATTAAGGGCCCTTAGTAACTGAAAACGGCAGAATTAGCCGTTTTCTATGAGCTGGTACTTACAAAAAATATGATATTTCGCACTGATATTTCAAATATATAATAAAGAACGTAAATGTGATGGGAGGACTGTTTTAAAAACACGATTGGAATAATTTTGCTCGATAGAAAAAAATCCTGAAGTCACCTCTAAAATTTCATATAAATGCACATTAAGACGGTGTTTTACAATAATAAGCCTTATAAAATCGCAAACTGATAGATTTTTACCTTTTCTATGTCGTGACTGTTTTAGATTTCTGGGAAATTGAACATTTTATTAACTTTTTGATGATAAATATGTTTGGCGCCACTTAATTTCGAGGCCGTTGATTCTATAGGAACCGCGTTCCCCGACCCCCCCCGCCTAAGGCGTAGAATCGTAGCGAAATCTGAATTTTCGCTGACCGCCTAACCCCCCTTAGATCAGTAAGAATAGTTTCAGGAGCAGTTTTTCTTTCACAAGTCTTCCATGTCTCACTCATTCACGATTAGAAAACTCTTAACAAAATATTAGAAATTATTCACAAATATCGTTTTTATTTATTTGGAATAAAAAATGCTTTATCAGAATACAAATTAATTAAAGAGAAACCATGTAATATCAATTTGTCAGTCAACATTGTTGTTCTTTATTTATCTTATAAATATTAACACTAAAATTGAGTAACACTTCAAACAGTATGTGGAAATAACATCAGTTCATCCGGAAAAATATAATTTATAGCTACACACGTAAAATATTTATAGTTTTTTTACTCGTCCGTTTTTTTAACAGTTGTCAACTGACAGTCTGGCGTTTAGCCAGTATAGAAATGGATATCTTCGTAAATATTCTCACTGTAACGTATGTATTGTTTAACATGCCATCAAATGACAGGGAACGTGGAAATTTTTGGATAAGATTTAGTAATATTGAGCGTTGTTGAGATTGTTAATAATGTTGAGTGATTAGGTACGAGAAAATAATGTATATGTTCACTGTATGTACACGTTTTAAATGAATATAAATCTAAATTATGATTGTATAATTTCGAAAGGAGTGCCGAGAGTTTTTTCCGCCAGCTTTTTCTCTAGGTCTACTACGGCCATTACTGATGTATGTAGGGGTGTCCCGTGACATCGTTTTTTTATTTTTGATTTTATGCTTTTGACAATGTATAAGTGATTAGTTTTTAATCCTACATACAATAAAGTAATTTAATTTCATTTCATAGTACAATAATAGCTAGAGATACCCCGCTAGTTGGGCACCGGCTTCCTTCTCTGACAGCGATAGGGATAAGGCCGTAATCCACGAAACCATCGACACTTAATTTATAATTGGTATTAGAGTTGTAACGTTTTTTTTTGTAGCTATAGGGGTCTGGAGAAGATGGAAGCGACATCTAGTTTGCAGGGTCGTATTTTCTAACTTCAGTTCCATTATTTGATATCAAGTTGTTACTTGCAACGCATAGATGGCGTTAGTTGTGTCATTCCTTTCCTATTGCCTGATTTGTTTTGGTTGATGAGTAAGATTTTAATTTCTTCAAAGGAGAAATAATAATTAATAAATAAATATAAAATGATAATTTATTATTTTAAACAAGATATTCCATTCTGAGCTTATTTTGTCTTGTTTTGAGAAAGTTAGTTTTCGCGTTTGTTAATTCGGTAATTTCTGTTGGTAACATTCGGTGCCTCCATTTTACGAGCCCTTTTCTTGTCAACAATGGTTGGAGTCAGACGCTTTGTCGTAATTTCTTGAGAAGATGTGAGGAGTGTACGAATTAAGCAGTGTTTCATCTTTAAATGGCTTTTTAAGTCATTCTTATTAATATTTATTATTGGTGAGTTTCTTCGCTGGTGATTTTTTCTTCAAACTTTGCTTTTTCAAAGACGGCGTGTTAACATTTTCCATGCTTGTTTGTTCTTAGGCTTTGCTTCGTGCCTGCCACTAAAATCAACATGCATCCCTTTAAAGGATTGTTGTATTTCATTTAAACCCAACGATGTTGGTAAGTAATTTGCTGATCTTCCATCTGGTTAGTCTATTTTGCTGCGGCATGTGATATAATATTTTGTATCTTTTGTTGCAGGGTTTTTGGTTTTTATTCTAGTTATCCTTTTTAATTTAGTTTCTGATTTTAATTTCAAATATGGATCATTGAACTTTTCCCTGCTTCTGCACCAACGATGGTATCCATATAAAATCATCACACTTGCTATTTAACCTCAAGCATTTCACAAGCACCATGTTTTCTACTTCACTTTAATGGATATTAATTGCTAAGCCTCAATGTTAATATGCACCAGCGCATACAGCTTTGGTTCTTCTAATACATCCATCACACCAGTACTACATAAGTTAAGGTAAAATTGTAACTATTCATAATATGTCTAGCGTTAAGTGAAAGACCTTGATGTAAAATATTGGTTTATTATGACTTTATAAAAATACTCGTTTAGCACTTCCCCTTGCTCTGTTGTAAGCAAATTATCCAAACAATAAATTGTTAATAATCTATTTTAACCTTTTTTATTTCATAGGTGTATCTGAACCTCGCTTGCATGAGCAGCGGATAGGCGTCCTTAAAATTTAAATTAGTCTGCTTGCTCATCTCTAGGCCTAACGCTCCCACAACCCTGTTAGATAGGTTTTTTTTTTGTCTCATAGCTCAAGCCGAGCCCAGGTAAGGTTGCAGAGTATAGATAGTATAGACCCAAAAAACATATTTTAGATCTGAACTTACTGATGGTAAATACACAACACAATGATACAACTTCAGTTTCGTCATAAAAATATTCTAGCTTCTTGCAACCATTTGCTACATTTTATATCCTAGGTCGGTATATAACTTTTCCCCGTCCCTTGAAAGTGCCTTTGGGCTATTTTCCGTATTTTTTATTGAAATGGTGATTGATTTGGTGGACGTAATGGATGACTTGCACTTGTCCTAAACCTCTTTTGGCACTCTAGTAAATTATTTTAAAGATAGCCATAGTATTAAATTATGAATAAAGTGCTTACTGATTGCAAAAGTAGTAAGTCTCTATTTTCACCTAAAAGGGGTTTAAACCGTGTTTCTGATTTTGAACCTACAGTTAATGTATAAGTTCGACACGTAATATCAATCAATAGCTTTCGTTTTGCGATTGGTAACACTAGAAAAATATGAGGTTGTATTTTTTTTTTAATTTGTAAAAAAATATTGATACATCTTTCATACAGTTTTTTCCAGGAGGATTAAAACCACTTATGTGCAAGAATACCAATCTAGTTTAATTCGTTCACCAGGTTATATTATTCAATTAAAAAGAAAATCAAAATCAAAATCTTTAATTCATAATAGATATGAAACATATACTTAATGAACGTCAAACTTCGACTTTACCTAACCGAAAAGCTTAGCTTTAAAGCCGAAAATCTTAGGAATTCAATTTTTTTGAAATGTATAACTACAAGGATGAAAATTTTTAAAAAATCGGAAAGACGGAAGCGCCTAACATTATATTCAAAAGGAAGATACAAAACTATTTTCAGAAACCTATTTAAAATAGTTGAATCAAGTGTCTTACATTAATGAACTTTTGTTGTGCAAAGTTATAAAAAGTCACAATTAAACGGAATATTTTATTGAGGACGAAATGGGATAATTGTAAATTATAATTAATAGTTCAAAAAAATACACTGCTTGGCTTCATAAAAAGTATACGTTCCCGATGGCAATACAAAATTGGACCAAAACGTTTCTAATATTGAAAATGCAACTTTATGCCTTACTAATAAGAACCACCTTTCTCTGTAGCTTCGTGACTTTCAAACACATTGTCCTAACCACACTCAAATTATTCTAAAGCTTTAAAAAAGCCAAATAAAACAAAGTACGGGCAAACTCAAGATTTGGTTTCTTTAAAAGGAAATTCAACAAAGCAAGTTGTCGATTGTATCAAGGCACTGTGAAGGATGCTTGACCGAGTTCACGCGAGGTTTTAGCCGTAGACGGTACAGTCAACTAAGTTCCCGATAGGGCACTTTTTTACAAAAATCGTATGCAAGTCAATAATTATGGGAGGGGTATGAAAATGTATTTCGTCCATATAAAATCTAGTTTTTTGGTTTTCTCGTCCGTATTTTCCTTATGTAGATCTTAACTTTCCCTCTTAGGAGCTGTTTGAGATTGTACAAGTGATTTCAGATATATGTATAGATAGATAACAACAATCATTAAAACCTTTAAAACGTAAAACTTTCAGGTAGGTCAAAAGCGATGAATTTGAAAGTGTAGCATAACAAACTTCGCCTTCTAATAGCCGTTAATAATCTTAGTGTAACCAATTTTCAACAAAGAGATATCATCCCGCAACTTCCTTAACTGTACTTACATTCCCTCGTTTTAGCCTTCAACCTAAAACAGTCTTCTCTCACTCCTTATATCTTTACGAGTTGGTAATTCAGGTATAGGCTTTTTACGGAATCATTTGGGGACATCTGCGGGTTTTTGAGAAACATCTTAGCATTAATATAATTATGTTCACACGGACCCTTTCAATTATAGGTCGGTCTTTCGTTTTCAAGTTTCTGTTTAGGACTAATTTAGTACCTATGTTATAATAGACACTCACATACTGATATGGGTAAAGGTATTTTCACATGACAGCATTGCACGCTCGTCGAACGCAATAACCACATGTTGCTTGTTGCACGACAGCAGAGGCATATAGGTATTTAATACAACCACAGTATAGAAAGTATAGTCAGTTTATTTCGACCCTAAACGAATAGAAAGTAAAATATGTTTTTTATTATAAACAAAATAAATTTTCTTTTTACGTACCTAATTTATTTTTTCTTTTTTTGATTTTACAAATTTATTATAATACAGAAATATCTTTATAAGCATGATATTTTTGCAGTGCAAATGAGAAATTTTCAACTTGATTTTAAATGCAAACTGGGGGAACATGGTAGTCCGCCTAGACGAGTCAAGCGAGAGGCATAGCGCACTACCTAAATTTTCTTACCCTAACTTTTATAGAATACTAGAATTATATTGCAAGCATAAAATTTTCAAATCAAATCTCCTTAATAAGTTAAAAATATTGACTCTTCTTACCAACACCTCAGTGACCGTCCAACTGCGAAACCGTTAAATGGAATTAGAAATAAGCATTCGCGGTTGGTAATAAATTATTCTTAAGCCAGTGATAGACGGTCCAGAATGGTTCTAATTAACTAAATGTTCAGCGAAAACAATCCGGAATAGATGTAGCGGCCATTAGACAATGTTTTCGTTGACTCGTTTCATTGCAAGTGAAATATTGGGCTAAGAATCTGCAAGAATAAAGTGCTTCCCACTTAGTTAAGACAATACCTGCTTTCGAGTTTATCATGCGATGAAGACGGTTTCTTACTCATTCATACTGTCGTTCTCATTTAGTATACATTTTGAGCACGGCCTAAATCGGCTTAAAGGCCTTAGACTTAGTTCCTGCATAGATACAGCCACTCAGGATATTCAAAACCTTCCTTTGGCCTAAAAGGATTGATGAAATGTGCTTTTCAGTGTGTGTCGAAGTGAGGAGACCTCGGTTTACACCGCGATCACCCATCCTAAGACCGACGTTCTTTACCTTGAAGATTGAATTGAATTTTTCTGAAACTCGCAAAAAGCTACCGAGCTCTCTAAGTACCTATTAAATCTACTAAACACTTCATCATGAGGTAAGTAGCAGCTAAAGTTTCTGTTTAGAGTTGATAGTTGTAGACATTTCCGAATTAACAGTTGATCTAGGGTGCGTTCAGGGAGTCGCTATCAGCACTAAAAACCCAAACGCTACTATTGCTGTTCGGAGAGCCAATTGCGTGTCAGCGATTGCAAGCTCCACGAACGCTATTTGCGTTGCGATTGCGTGATCGCCTTCGGCCATCTTGACACATTTGCGCGGGACTTTGCACTGTGCTTGAGTGAAACATGGAGGTGATGGAGGGTCGTAGTGATTTCTTGCGAATTTTAACGATAACGTGTACTCTTCGTTAACATCAAGATCTTGAAAAACCATTTCGACGGAATTGTCCATTTTGCTGTCAGAATGCCGGTTGCTCGAAGAACGAAGGAGGTTAGGACCACGATGAGTAGTGATAGCGTTCGAGTTCACAGAGTTCGCAAACACTGACGCTGTCATCACACCACCTCGGAAAAAATTGCATTGACAGTGAATTGTCATGACGTCACACACCATTATTGATGACGTCACGAACACGATTGATAGCACCACCGTCGAGCTCCGTGAACAAATTTTAGCGCTAGATAGCGCGGATAGCGACTCCCCGAACGCACCCCTACAGTAGCGTAAGCAGTTGTCATCATCTAACTAAATCATGACAAGAGAAACTAAACTGAGAATATTATCCTTTGTGGTCATTTAGACGTCTGCCAAGAAGTCAAGTTCAAAGACCAAAGCCTTTTCAAAATGAGGAAGATTTTCATAAATTGTCCATGAACATTTATCAATTAAATAAGGTTCTACTCTACAACTTACCCTGAATTTATTTAAAGCTCTTTCACTATTTCCGCAATATCAAATAATTAAAATAACAAAAAAATCACCTGCCGCACTCGCACCTGCGGCCCACAACGTCAATTTTGCAAACAAACACCTATAATAAAGCCTATTCACACGGCATAACATCCCACTATGTTTGCACTACGATACGAGCCAACAGAATGAATGTATGTCATGAATGAACCACTTTACCATTCATATCATTCATTCACTTGATGGCTCCCCAGGTCTTTGGTAAGAAAACTATTTTGCGTGGGCGTGTTGGTCGAAGTACATATTAGTCAAGCTTTAACTATGCTATGTTTCCAGAAATAGAACAAATAATTTGAATACTTCAGCTTTGTCAAGGCTGCACGTATAGCAATTTAATTTGTAGAATAATTTACTTAGAATTTTAAATAACACTTTTTTGAAAATATTAAATCCCCTTTTTTTACACATCTCTTGCATCAACATCCTTATTCTGTATATATCCTAGCTACCATCCAGCCATTCTTGTTATTTATCATTTTATTTCAGAGCGAATGATGGAGCTGAAAGCACTCAATAACGAATCCATCTTTAAAACGTGACACTGGCTCAAAACGAGAGATGTTCCATTGGTATTAAAAAAAACAACACATTCTCTGTACATTCCCCCAATAACAATGACTGAGGAAACCTGTGGACAATGTTTTAACCTATGCAAACTAAAATACTAGGTTAATATTATAACAAACTTTTAACTGTTGTTTGCGGCAAAAAGTTTTTACCAGTTTTTCGCCGGCAGCTTCGCATACGTTAACTTTTACGATTTTCAAACACGATGCTTCCTTTTTATTGATGAAAGAGACCTCAATTTAACGAAAAAGTTTCGTTTAAATTAAGTCGTATTCTAAATTTCATCAAATAGGAGGATAACAAAATTATTTACAAAAAACAAGACTTGATTGCAGTAAAGTTGCAAAGCCGTTGATGTTTGAACTTTGTTACAAATGATTAGCTCGATTTATTTAATTATAGTTGTGTCCATTGGTTTTCTAACTCATTGGCCTAGAATTTGAAACTAGAACAGCGTTGTCAACGTCAATCGAGTTTTAAATCCGCTATGGAACAATCCAGAAGCGGGAGTTGCGGACTTATCAGTTGCCTGCAGGCTATGGGCGTCAAAACGTCCATTTTACAATATGAAAGCATCGTAGAAATGAATTTACTCTGGATCTATACTACCACTGAACTACTATGTTTGATGAAATTCTAGCTGTTAAATTCAGGAATTGGCTTAAATTCAGGAATTGACATTTGATGATAGACATGTGCCCAACTGCTGTCTTTTTAATAATCTAATAGCTTTTACAAAAAGGTAAGGTGTAATGTAAAGTAAAAATGCAATACCTACATCGATTTTAAAAAAGGTTACAGTCTGTACCTACACGTACCTCTAGCGGGAAAGTAACTTCAAATCCACTTTGCCTGCTTTTTCTTTTGCCCTTATTAGAATTAAACCAAAATCCTTCAGAAACCGGGGTATTTGCCATTTCGGTGTTTATAAACTGTATCCAAAACATTCATTTTCTATTCATAGACAATGATTTATCCTTGGATGGAAGTTACTTGCAACCGCGCATAGAAGTTTTGTAAATTAAGTTAGAATTATGTAATTGAACAATCCGGACTGGGATAGTCATACAAAATTAAACCTAGAAAATATAAGTCTTACCTACCTTTGAACGCAAAACTAAATAGGACTTTATGCTCATACATATGACCTTATTAAACTTTGTGAATGCCTTTTAGAAAGGAATATAAACACCGTATTTGTAAATAAATGATAATCTAAACTATAAAGCCTTACGTCAAAAACACCTTAGGTATATGTTTATAATAAAAACTTTGACGGTTTTAATTTTATAAAATATTAGTCTTACCTACTTCCATCAACATTTTACCTAAATTGGAATAAAGAAAATGTTTTTTACCAAATATTTAGTTACGTTATTCGAAGATATAAGATATATAAAAATAATTAACCAAATTAAAAGTAAGAGTTGTGAAGATGAATGATAGCAATGTGCGGAAAAAAACCACTTACGATTTTTAAAGCACAAACGAACGATGTTTATAAATAAATTATTAAAATGTATCATAACATAAGAATATTGATTCATAATACGATTACCTATCATATCTATGATCTAGCCTTATTACCTTCTCCGTAGGTAACTATACTTTGTTTTTATCCTTAGTAGTAATTGACCAATTGTAACTTCACAATAACAGTATTATTTGTTCTGTCATCGATATCCGGAATCCATATTGAGTCAAAGCCTTGCTTTCCTGCGTTCTAATGTGGCGCCATCTGTCCCCCTTGTCGGTAATACGTATACAGCCCACGATTGTTTTTGGTCTAAGGCGGGAGCTGTCAATATTTGAAGGAATGGTGCACGTAATTTTTAATTCATTATAGCGTCGTTTTTCTTAGCGTTCACATACTTAAGCCAAAGTTCTTTAATTTTTGTGTTTAAAGTTTAAAACACGTATAAAATTAAATTTCCCCCTTCGGTATGGAATTAAATTTAAATAAAGAAAGTGTAAATGCAACGGTTTCTCCAAGAAAACGAAAATCGGGCGATTCTAGCTCAAGTAGCTCAGGGTCGTCTAACTCAAGCACGTGTTCAGCGGAGGACCCCCGTCACCACCACCGACACCAGGATTACGCCGCTCGTAAGTTTAAACGAGCACGAACTGTAAGTGACCCTCATTTTGAATACTTGACACAACAGGTTGCCTTTTTAACGAATTTGATTACGCAATCTCAAGTAAATGCTAACTTTGCAACGACATCGGGTGCTATAGCGTGTACTAGTGCCGTTCCTGATCAGGTCAACGCGACCGCAGCTACACCTACTGAACCGACACGTGCTACGCAACAAAATACGTTGGAATTTTCGCTGATACCTCCGGGTGATGTAAATTTAAATTCTAATCTTTTAATTTTGTCTGAACCTAGCACAGTGGTTAAAGATCCAATATATCCGAAATCTAAAGATACGTACTTGTCTAAATTGAACGAATTTCAAAGATTCAAGTCAAAGGAATGGAATTCTGTTCGTTTTGCTGAAGTTCAAAAGAAATATGTAACTACCCCCGGTTTTGTAGAATTAAATATTAATGACGAACTTAAGAGATTCGATACGCAATCTAACGAAGAATATCGCTTGTATCTTTTGGAAAGGTCTTTTGCCGCTACAACTAATGCAATTTTAAATCAAAAAGAAGAGTTAAATAAAACCTTACAAGAGTTTATAAATTGGTCTGGAAATAAAGAAACTGTTTTAACATCTACGTCGATTTTCCAAAAAATTCAAGATCTTTTTAGTAAACAGTCTACTTATATGAAGGTTACTGACGATATCGTACAAATGACATGTGGTAGGCGCGCAGATACTATACAATTGCGCAGAGATATTTTGTTGAAGCAAATTCCGGACGAATTCCATTCTGAGGCACTAAAAAGAATTCCACCAAATGTGGAGCATCTTTTTGATGATGAATTATTAAATGAGTACATTAGAAAAATTGGGGGGGCTGATAAACTGACATCACTTCCTTTAGATATAACAGCACGAAAATCGATACCGTTTAATATTAATAGCCGTACCCAAAAACATGATGACTATCCTAAGCCGTCTACTAGCAAACAGTCTAATGAGAAGCCATTTCGTTACAATTCTAACAAACGAATCAAGCCTCATAAGTCAAAGTCATTTCCAGGAAACAAAACCACTGCTTCAAGGGGCCGACAGCAAACTAAAGGAAAGAAATCTCGTCCCAACTCTCCCTCGAAGCAGGGCAGCCGTCGCGCATGACTCGCGACCATTTCGGGGTGGTTGTCTGCGGCAATATATACATATTTGGAAAGATTTAGGAGCACCAAAACAGGTCTGTCAACTGTTGAAAGGTATGCGCATTCCTTTTATGTTAAAACCACCCCTAATTTACCCAACCCCTTTGGTTCTGCAATCATTCAAGACACAGGAAAGCACACAAATGACTATGCAGATCAAAGACATGTTCGAGGCACAAATTTTGGAAAAAGTGGAGTTATCACCAAGCTACCTGTCCACCTTTTTCCTAGTTCCGAAACCAGACGGCTCACAACGTCCAATATTCAACCTCAAACAATTGAACAGGTTTGTAAAAACAACAACATTTCAGCTATTCAGTCACTTTCGTGTACCCAGTTTCCTGCAAAAGCTAGATTGGATGACAAAACTCGATCTCAGTCAGGCTTACTTCCACATACCAATAGCTCCGAAGCACCGTCGTTTCTTGAGAATGAGCTACAAAGGAAATCTGATGCAAATGACTTGTCTGCCTTTCGGCCTGTCTTCGGCACCAAGAACATTTGCATCAGTAACGAACTGGATTGCAGAATATCTGAGGTCACACGGGATCCGGTGCGTAGTCTACCTAGACGACTTCCTAATAGTAAGTCAGAGCTGCCACGTACTTCGAAAACACATTGCCTTTACAGTAAAACTGATGCAGAGACTCGGCTGGACAATAAACTTCGACAAATCTGTTCTGGCTCCGACTCGTCGCCTAGAGTTTTTGGGTATTCTGTGGGACACCGAAAAGAATACCAGATCTCTGTCGGAGCCCAAGTGCATAACGCTACGCAAAGCACTTCAGCAGCAGATGTCGAAAGGCAGTTGGTCCCTCAAACAGGCCCAGTCCCTACTGGGGAGACTCAACTTTGCCAATTTCGTCATTCGACGGGGGAGACTACACTGTCGTACAATGCAACACTACAGTCGACAACTTCCCAAACGGCATCCATACAAACAGGTCGTGTTAGCAGAGCCGGTAATTGTCGAGATGAAATGGTGGTTGGAAGCAGCTTCAGGAACAATGCCGATACACAACGAACCGATCACTCACCTTCTGACGACCGACGCCTCCGATATCGGGTGGGGAGCTCAGCTGGGAGACTCAATGATCACAGGTCAGTGGACAGCATCACAACGAATATGGCATGTGAATCTCAAAGAGCTTTATGCAGTTTACGCTGCAATAGAACACGCAAATCACCTACTTTTCAACGCGCATGTTCTTGTACAAACGGACAACCGGACGGTAGTAGCCTACATAAACAAAGAAGGTGGAACCAAATCGAAAAATTTGCTGAGCTTGACGAAACAATTGCTTGCACTACTCGACGAGTCAAATATATGTCTGACAGCGCAATATTTCCCGGGCCGTTACAATACCGAGGTATCACGACAGAAAACATGTCCCGAATGGCACCTGACCAAGGAAACAGCTCAAATTATTTTCCAGAAGTGGGGAACACCTACTGTGGATCTGTTTGCCTCCAAAACTGCACACGTAGTGAAAACATATGTGACAAGAGACACATTGGACAACCAAGCACTATTCCACAACGCGTTTTGTCACCAATGGGACTTTCATCTAGCTTGGGTGTTTCCACCTCCAAATTTAATCCCTCAGGTACTGACCCATCTCAACAACGCCCGAGGTCGGTACATTCTCATCTCTCCGAGATGGACCCGCACCTTTTGGAGAGCAGATCTGAAACAACGTGCAATCCATGCCCCATATCAGATATCCAACCTTCACAGAGTATTGATAGACACTCGGACAGGAATGCACCCACCGGAAATCAAAGAAATTCATTTAGAAGCATGGCTGATTTTGGGTGGTCAGATATAATAGACGATTGGACGGAACAAGAAAAATCTTTGCTCCTGTCCAGCTGGCGAAAATCAACTCTAAACACGTATGCTCCCGTATGGAGAAAGTGGAAAGAATGGTGTGTTAATCATACAGTAAGTTTTAAAGCACCGTCTCCTATTGAGGTAGCCCGCTACTTAGCCTATTTACATAATATTGAAGGCCTTGCGTACCGAACGATATTGGTACATAAATCTGTAGTTTTAACATTTTCTAATCTAACGTCAAACATAGACATGTCTTCCAACTTTTTTATCAAACATATTTTAAAGGCTATCTCAGTTGCAAAAGAAAAACAAGTAAAGGCTCCAATTTGGGATCCAAAAACTGTTATTAATCATCTAAGTACATGTGCTGTAGCAGAAAATAATTTTTACCAAGTTTCTAAACACACAGCTATTCTTTTACTTTTATCGTCTGGTAGAAGAGTTCATGATCTCACCCTCCTGAGCATAGACTCTGAAAGTCTTATTGATGATGGCGACTCAATAATATTGTGGCCATCATTCGGCTCCAAAACGGACAATAGAAATCACAGGCAATCTGGCTGGAAACTTTTAAAACATCCTAACAAAAATTTGTGCTGTGTTCATTGGATAAAATGCCTTATAAATATCTCTGCAGACCGACGACAACAAGGTAACTGGTTTAATTTATTTATTACCACTAGAGGCGATCCGAAACCAGCTACCAGAACTATCATAGGAGGATGGGTTAAATCAGCTCTGAGGGACGCTGGTGTTGAAGCTTCACCAGGATCGGTGCGCTCGGCAGTCGCTTCGTTAAATTGGTTAGAGAACTTTACTATTGATCAGATTCTTGCTACAGGAAATTGGAAAAGAGAACATACTTTTCGGAAGTATTACAAAAAACAAATTGATGCTGGTCCTGTTCAGAGCAGTGAAGTTTCTTTATCACACTATTTTAATGCTGAAAATTAAAATTTCAATATGATTGTAGTTATTTTGATTATTAATTAATTAAAGACACATTATAGCATCATTACGAGAGTACCAGGAGATAACAAACACGTCACTCAATATGGATTCCGGATATCGATGACAGAACAAATAATAGAGAGTTTTAACAAACAATAAAACTTACCTATTATTTTTCTTGAGATATCCGGAATCCAGGTAATTCCTACCTGGTACATTGAGTTTTATAATGAATTAAAAATTACGTGCACCATTCCTTCAAATATTGACAGCTCCCGCCTTAGACCAAAAACAATCGTGGGCTGTATACGTATTACCGACAAGGGGGACAGATGGCGCCACATTAGAACGCAGGAAAGCAAGGCTTTGACTCAATATGGATTCCGGATATCTCAAGAAAAATAATAGGTAAGTTTTATTGTTTGTTAAAACTCTCTATTAAAACTTTGAAATAAAGAAACTAAATATAAACAATACGGAAATATTTCTAACTGTAACAAGCATGGGTTTAACTCAATTCACTCACGAGTGAAACTGATAAAATGAAAGTCCATTGCTTTAGGAGTTAGAAAAACTTGAACTTGAGGTGATTTAGCCTCTCGCTTATTATTATTTTATTTTTATTTATTATTGTTAATACATGCATTTATGATGGTTGCTGCTATACATCGCCTGCAAAACTGTTCTGACAGTTTGTCTGCAGGGAAAAGTCTTCGGTTGTTATTAAGACAGTGGTTCAAAAATGTACACTGCAATTAGCTACCAAGTTAACATGTAATCATATAATCCAGTGCCTAATTACCACCATTGCACAACGTTTCGAATAAGCCTTCGAATCCTTACACGATACTGGCAAGCTAAGCCAAGCTTAATATCAGCGATGAGTTTGTCACGGGATTTCGACACCTAATCCCTTTGATTGATGACACCAATTTGCATGCGCGTGCGATATGGTAATGCATTAATTCAGGGAAGTATCATTTAGGTGCTTCTCGTCCAGACCATTTATTTTGTCGGGTAAATGTACCTGCAGATGGTAACCCCGATTATGGGTGAAATTTTCACAGTCATGGTTTTGCGAAAAAACACGGCTTGGGAATTTATTACTTTTGAATGTAATGGTGTCACGGAGAAGCTTTTTCTTTAATTCATTAATAATTTACAACCAAAACCGTATTAATAGAAAATGAAAATAAACCCTTTAAGAAGTTTTGAATCCTTTTCACTTAAATAATTTGAATGTATTTAAACTTTTAAATAACTAACTTTCACATTTGTACAAAACATAACAATTTAAATACAATCACTTAAGTAAAAGATATATTGCTAATTGGTCTAGCATATTTCTTTAAATTAATATCTAGACGTATACGCAAAACGCTAACATAGTAGCCTCCGGCGTTATATCTAAACGACCTACGCGAGAAAGTTATTTAATTTAAAAAGTTTATTTATCTTACCCATCATGTGCTCAGAACATTCTTACATCCAGGCCGACTCTTTTGAAAAGTTATTATCAACAAACCACCAAACTTCTAAACACTTAACAATTTCTGTTTTTTTTCCACAAGCAACTTTTTTAATCTATTGTGTGTTCGTGTTTTTTTACTACCGGCGATCACTCAACGTAACTTTTTAAAGTTTTGGCAAAGGTGTGACAGCGAAACTTTTTTCCGCGCGTGTTTTCGGCCAGTCAGTCGGCGAGCGCGCGAAACTGATTTTGGCGCGACTGCAGCATCCAATGGCTGACGAGACACTGGCGGGAATCTCGCTCGCCGCGAGAAAATGCACTCGGATTCCAATTTCAAACACTGGTAGAAGGCTGCTATAAAATTTGTTTGTTTTAAATTAGTGTGGATTGATAAAACCAACACTGAGATGTTTTTCTTTACTTCTTTTAGTTACATTGCTGCAAACAAGCTCATTAACTAGTCAAACGGAATATATACCTACTTTACTAAAGTGTATGTTTGTTATGGTCTTGCAACAGTGTTAAGATTGAAGGAACTGTCTATTATTATCCCCACACATACCTTTAGTTTATTAAGTACTAGGGGCCGCGCGCGACTCCGTTCGCGTAGAAGTCAAAGTTTTCCCGCGGTAAAAAGTTCCCTTAATTCTTTCATACTTATATTTTTGGAATCTAGAACCGTTTTTGGCAGCGCACGCAACGGAAGCTCTCAAGGATGAATAATTTTCCCCGTTTTTTTCACATTTTCCATTATTTCTTCGCTCTTTATAGTTGCAACGTGATGTTATATAGCCTAAAGCCTGCCTCGATAAATGGTCTATTCAACACAAAAAGAATTTTTAAAATCAAACCAGTAGTTCCTGAGATTAGAGCGTTCAAACAAACAAACAAACAAACAAACAAACAAACAAACAAACTCTTCAGCTTTATAATATTAGTATAGATAAGAAAATTTGTTCAGAATTCGGAAATCATAGTTTTAGTAACAAGTTTCACGATAATTACAGGAACCAGATGGTACATAAAGACAATGCAATATTCGTCATGACAACTGTTATGTAATGTTATTGCAATCACATCTTTATTAAATATGAAAAATATTAAAAAAAAAAAACAGTGAAAAAAATATCGTCATAATTAGACAACCGCTCATTTAAAAGCTCTCTTGTATATAACATAAAATAAAAAGTACCGTATTTATTTGTGTTGAAATCAGATCTTGGTCAGCCAGGAGCTTGGTCGAAACATTAAAAAGTTAAATTTACATCACTATTTTTTCTGAAAACAACATTTCCGAAACCTGAAACCAAAACAATAATTACCTACCTACATTAAATTAAAAGTTATAATTTATTAACAAACTACCCTAAAAACTCAATTTAAAAGCCATATAAATTATTTAGAATCCGCTTGCGGTAAACGCTCACAGGCATAGCATAGCTGATGTTTCAGGCGCAACTATTTACATTGCGAATTATAAAAAATTACGTTCTTATTTACTATTATATTATTAATCCAGGTTATCTTAAATCTTATAAAAAAGTCATAACGATTTAATTAAAATATATACCAAAATATTTTTTACAATTACCTACAGCAAAAAAAAGTACAAAAATATCAACGACACAAACCATATTTTTTAAATAATCAATTAAAAGGAATTATTTGTTTATTCTCATAGTTCTTCCATTACCAATTTACTTCGTGTCAAAACCTCTTTCTAAAGATTACAATAATAACTTATAATTAGATAAAACTAATAAAACCCTTTTAACTACTATACTGATCAAACGGATGTAATCACCACTTTTTGTTTACTTGCAAATCTTACGATGTACACTTAAACGGGTTTTCCTCGAACAAGAAATAAGTAATTGCCTGTCATCCATTTAAACATACGTACAAAAAACACATTTGCGATAGGACTACATTATAACATGTAAGTACTTATAGGGTACTAGGTTTTTTAATTGAACTTTCGAGAAAACAAAATCTTTTTTTATTTGTTCATATTTTTATACAATGCTGTCATCTACAGTTTTACCTTCTAATAAAATTATAAAGGGTATGTTTTCCTGAAGGTGTACTATGTGCCATGTTGTTTTAGTAAACATTTCATGTTTATTTTATAATGTATATACATTTTTGTATATATTATATAACTATTATGTTTTTAGCGGTATACTTTAATCTGTACGTCCGTTCAGTCGCTTTGTGAAAAATTAGCAATAATCTTACAAACTTTAATATCCTACTAATATTATAAACGTAAAAGTTTGTAAGTTTGTATGGATGTACGGACGTTTGTGACTCTCTCACGTAAAAACTACTGGACGGATTTGGATGAAACTTTACGGTAATATAGGTTATACATCAGAATAACACATAGGGTACTTTTTACCGCGGGAAAACTTTTCATTCCCACGGGAAACCAGCTTCCACGCGAACGGAGACGCGGGCGGCCACTAGTTTTAAATATTAGTAAAGACAGTTTCCAAAATGCTGAGTTATCATTAGTGACATTCCAATAATAAATTTTCATAATATTTTTTAAAGAACGCCTAAAGTATTCAATCAACCTATGCAAACCTAATTTACAGAGGCAGGTACCTATTTTAATTTATCAGCGGCAAAATGGTGAAGTCTAATAATTCCACAGCGTAATTGAAGACGAAATTATGTGATTCGTTAAATTATCAGTGCTAAACTACGACCAAATTTACAAGCTTAGGCACCGACAGCAAGGAAGGCTAAAATGCTGCCAAAATTTCCTTTTAAGCAACTTTTTACTTACTTTTCTGGATTTTACACGACTGCATTATTAAGTACATAAGATTTGTCATTTTTTTCTTATTATTTACTATATGAGGCGATGTAATCTTCCAAAATATTTATTTGAAAAGAACTAATAACTGGCCTAATAAACGTATAGTTTCTTAAGTCATGGCTATGTCATATTTAATGAGATTCTCAATGCACTTCATTCAAGTATGTGCTAATGTAATGTAACATCGAATTGACGTCAAGTGGATTTAACAGTTTACCAATAATTTATTATTATTATATATATTGTAACCCTAAATTTTTTGCATCCCCGCCATTTTCAAAATGGACTTGGCAGAATGAGATGTAATGCCTTTGCCTCGGACGCTGCGCGTTCTTAAAAAGTTGAGGGTAGTGGACATTTTTTCTTCTTTTGCGGCGGGCGACGCTGCTTGTGCCTTGAATTTGTATTTTTTCTGAGTTATGATGGATAAATGGCAAGGTGACTCTTCGATTATTTCCTGGTGGGTTTTTGTGTTAAATTTGTGTGAAATGAACGTTTGTGTCACTTCCAAATTTTACTTTTTGTTTTCTTTCAGAATTGCGCATGAGTGTGCCGGCGTGCTTTTCTGACCAAAGTTATTTTATTTTTCATAACTATTTGCCCTAACTCGTGGTAAGTGTCAACGATTTAATGTTTTTAACGATTTACGTGGGATTTTCGTTGAATTTCTTGTGTATTTATGTTTGATTCGACCAATTTCAGAGTATGGCGCGGACGCCAACCGATTTTGCTGTTTTGCCAGCTATGCCGATGCCAGGGCATATTTTTTTTGCTCCTTAACAGGTAATTACGCTTTATTTATACTTAGAAAGTGATTGCCAGTGAAATAATTAGGTTTTTGCGGTTCTTTCTGGAGAAAACAAGTACGGCGTCCTAGACTTTCTGAATGACCTAGCTCCCTCAATATCGAGTTTTAACACCTATTAGTGCTTTCATTAGTTGAATGTTCATTATTATTGCGCCCTGAGTATTACTTTTCAACAAATAAGTGTTTGTTTTCCCCAAAAATTTGAGTTTTAGCTCGTGACCTAGGTAGTGCCCTAACTTAGGCTAGGTAGTGTTTAGACATTCACAAATGATTTTAAAACGTTAAGCAAGCTTAGTTCTTTGTTTTACAATAGTTATTTTGCTATATTTCTCATCCATTTTCTCAGAATTTCACCAAATAAGTTAATACCTAACTAGTGACCTAACTTGGTCTAGACCTAGTTTTAACTTTTACAAATGATTTTAAAACGTTCAGCAAGCTTAGTTCTTTGTTTCACAATAGTTATTTTGCTATATTTTTCATCCATTTTCTCAGAATTTCACCAAATAAGTTAATACCTAACTAGTGACCTAACTTGGTCTAGACCTAGTTTTAACTTTTACAAATGATTTTAAAACGTTCAGCAAGCTTAGTTCTTTGTTTCACAATAGTTATTTTGCTATATTTTTCATCAATTTTCTCAGAATTTCAACAAATTAGTTAAGGCCTAACTAGTGACCTAGCTTCGTCTTTATACTATTTTGACCTTCACAAATGGTTTTAAAATGTTAAGCCAGCTTAGTTCTTCGTTTACCAGAACTTATTTAATTAAATATTTTTCATATTTTCTCCGAATCTGAATTAATAGTTCTAGACCTAAAGAGTGTTTGGCCACTGCTAAATCTATACTTAGATACTTATTATTTGCTTAGCCTTTAACTGTAGACACTGTTCTCTTTAGTGACTTTGGGTACTATAGGTGACGATTGGTTGTCCACAGGAGTTTTTTTTCCCGGGAGGTGTTTTCCGAGGAAACGGAATTTTTTTTGAAGGGAGCAGCTCTGAGGGAATTTATTGGAGGGAGTTTTTTTTGCTTTGACAACACTTACCGAGGTATATTATTTTTATTTGGCAAGGACTTCGCCATAAGAGGATTACCTTCGAGACGTGCCGGTACCGCGGACGCGGTTCCTATGTCATTTTCCACTAGTTTATTTTACCAAAATAGTTTTTAAGAATTTTTCCACTAGTACCTATATTGTAACAACTCGTTATTACGCACTTTCCACTAGTTTATTTTACCAATTAGTTATTACGAGTTTTTCCGCTAGTATGTTTTCCAACTAGTTGTGACGAGTTTTTCCACTAGTATATTGTACCCACTCGTTATTACGAAATTTTCCACCCGTTTATATTCTAACTGGTTTACGAATTTTTTCCACTAGTACCTATTTTGTACCTACTAGTTATTACGCTTTTTTTTTTCCTGGTATATTTTCCAACTAGTTATTGCGGATTTTTTTTCACGAGTTTATTTTTACCCACTAGTGATTTCTAACTTTCTATTACTGCACTGAGTACCGACCAGAAGTCGCCACGGCCCCGTTTTTACTTATTGTTGTAACCTTAAATAATATTAGACCAGATTTATTTTCGCTTTTAAATTTTGAATAAAGGAATAAACGTTCTTGATTGGTTTTATTTATGGTTTCCCCCAATCTTTAGGGAGGACAGGTTACATTTTGGCGCCCAACGTGGGGCAATTATAATTTTTCATGGCGATTTTTGGCTCTTTCTGGTAGTCATTAGCTTGCCGGGGGTTTGGTCTGTGCTCAGTGTTAGTGTTTTCATGTGCCGTAGACCATAAGTTTACCTTTAAGTTTTTTTTTGTTACCTTTTATGTGTTTATCTTAAAACCCATATTTTGTAAGCTTTGCGGCGACTGGTCGATACTTTTCTTTTTTTTACGTCCTAACCAATTCTTACAATGGAGGAAAGGCCAATTAACTTTAACTTGCTTCACAAGGATGAGTTGTCCTACGAGATTGTTATTCGTGGAGAGAAACCTGCTTCGACAGTGGAGGCAATGCGTTCTCAAATCCGTGCATTAAATAGAGAATTTCCTACGGATGACATTTCCCAATTCGAAGGTGATGTTGCTACGGAACTTAGCACGATATCTCTTAAATTAGGCGAATTAAATGATCTTGTGTCCACTAAACCCCTACAATTAAAATCTTTGAATAGAATCCATTCCCTCGGAAACCATTTATACCATCGTTTAGGTCGCGTTACTTCTGTTAGTGAGGACGATCTTTCTTTTAAGACGTCTCTAGGTGAAGGTCTTGGAAGCGTTTGCGCCAGGGTCGACAAATTGTTACATTTATTTAAGACTAGCCAGGAATCGAACGACATACCGGATTTGGATGCGATTGAACCAGGGCCTGTGGAAAGGTTCCCTTATAATGTTAGTGTGACTTGTGCGGCCAATAGTAGTTCTGTTGGTTCTTTGAAACATCGTTTTAACGGAAGGACTTGTGTTGTTGCATTTTTGGAGAAGCTGGAGGAGTTATGCCGTGCTCGAGGGATCTCTGAGCAGAAGTTATTTATTTCTGCTTCAGATTTGTTTTCAGATGAGGCCACTTCGTGGTACTCGGGTATTTCAGCTGATGTTAATTCTTGGCAGGAACTTAAGAACTTGCTTTTAGAGGACTTTTTACCACCGGATTATGACCGTAGGCTGAAGCGAGAGATAGAGGAGAGGACGCAGGCTGCTAACGAAAGCATCATTCTTTATTTAAGCGTTATGCAGAATTATTTCCGGCGTCTGCGGAGACCTTTGAGTGATCCCGATAAGTTGGAGATAGTTAAATATAACGTTCGTCCTTTCTACTTGGAACAACTGGATCTAGATGAAATTAGTACATGGTCTGAGCTGAGGAAGCGGTGTGTCCAACTGGAACGCAGGCGATCAGTTGCCGAGAAGTTTGTAGAACCTCCTAGGGTCACAGATAAGTTGCTTGCTCCTGACTTGGCTAGTAAAGTTTCCCAGCGCCCTCGCAAAGAATGTCTTCATGTGGCTGCAGCATTTAAGAAGTTTTGTCCCCGTTGTAGAGTAGAAGGTCATTCCTTAACTGAATGCGTGGCTCCTCCGGGTCTCGTTTGTTTTGGATGTGGCGAAAAAGGGAAAACCACGAGGACTTGTCCTAAGTGTTCTTCTAAGCCTTCCGTATCGCCGCCTCGTCCAAAAAACGAATAAAAGGGGGCTGTCATTCGAACTTCGATGCTGATGATTGGAGAAGTTGGTGTGACAAGGTTAAACATTTCTTTCAATCTTCTCGAGCATCATCATCAGTTGCGACAGTCCTCAGCCAAGATTTGCAACGTGACGTTCGACCCTATTTAAAGGTCAAAATTTATGGTTTACTTTGTACTGGACTCCTAGATTCGGGTTCCGAAATATCTATTATAGGTGGGGATTCCATCAGATATTTTTCGGCTATAGCCACCTTACAGTCATCCTGTGATTTAGATTGTATAGTAACCGCCAATGGGTCTTCTTCCACCGTTGCGGGTTATATGTATTTGCCGGTGACTGTTAAGGATACGACACGTGTCATTAAATTTTATTACATTCCAAGCGTTCCAGACAAATTGATTTTTGGTATCGACTTGTGGAAAGCTTTTAATATCGCTCCCGATGTACTGGCCTTGCTTACGAAGGAAAGTCTTATTTCTTTCTGTAAGACCGCTGAATTAAGGACGTCGGTCATTCATGCTTTACATCCTTTTGAGTCTTTATTGGATCATGAGAAAGAAGAGGCTAACCAGGTTTATCAGCTTTTTGAAGATATATCGTCTGAGAAAAAGGGTTTAGGGAGAACTTCCCTTATTACTCATCGGATTGATACCGGTGACGCGGAACCGATAAAACAGCGTTATTACATGATGTCACCTGAGAGGCTGTCGGAGTTAAATCGTCAGTTAGATGAGATGTTGGCCATGGATGTCGTGGAGAGGAGTAACAGCCCGTGGAATAACCCTGTCACGATGGTACCGAAGGCGGATGGCGAACTACGATTTTGTTTGGATAGCCGTAAGTTAAATGAGGTCTCTAAACACGACGCCTACCCTTTACCGTACATCAATTACATTCTTGATAACCTTCGTGACGCCCGTTTTTTGTCCTCGGTTGATCTGAAAGCTTCTTTTTGGCAAATTCCACTTGACGATTCGTCCAAGGAGAAGACCGCTTTCACGGTCCCTAATCGCGGTTTATACCAGTTTAAGGTCATGTGCTTTGGATTGACGTCGGCCCCTGCTACCCAACAGAGACTTATGGATAGGCTATTCGGTCCCGAATTCCATGGGAAGCTATTCATTTATCTGGATGATATAATCATAATTAGTAAAACTTTCCAAGAACATATTTGTTTGCTTCGACAAGTTCATGAACGGTTACGCTCGGCGAATCTGACTATTAATCTTAAAAAATGCTGTTTCTTTCGGAAGCAATTAAATTATTTAGGTTTTGTCGTAGACGAAAAAGGTTTACGAACCGATCCCGGGAAGGTTCGTGCTGTCTTGGATTTTCCGACACCCCGTACACGTAAGGAAGTCAAAAGGTTTCTTGGAACGGCTTCATATTATCGCCGGTTTGTAAGGAATTTTAGTAATGTTGCAGGGCCACTTAACGCTTTGACTTCTACACGAAAAAATGCGCCTCCTTTTCGTTGGTCTACGGAGGCCGATGAAGCTTTTATTCGGCTGAAAGAAGCTTTGACCACGGCCCCTGTTTTAGCATGTCCGGATTTTCACAGGCCTTTTAGTGTTCATACTGATGCATCTGAGTATGGTGTAGGAGGTATGTTGACACAAAACCTTGATGGGGAAGAACATCCGATTGCGTATTATAGCAAGTCGTTAAATCATCAGGAACGTAATTATTCGGCCACAGAGCGCGAAGCACTGGCAGTTGTTTGTGCGGTGGAACATTTTAGACCGTATTTGGAAGGTAGCAAGCCCTTTACTATTGTGACCGACCATGCGAGTTTAAAATGGTTCCTTAACCTTAAAAACCCTACAGGACGTTTGGAACGGTGGGGATGTCGATTGTCACCATTTAACTTCGTCGTTCAACATCGCCGTGGTAAGGAAAATGTCGTTCCGGATGCGCTTTCTCGGTCTGTTGCCATTTGCACCATTGACCTTCTTACAACTAATGATGCTTGGTATTTAAACATTTTTGAGCGTTGTAAACGCCGTCCTCAGACTTGCCCTAATTTTCAAATTGTTAACGGCCAGCTTTACCGTTTCACTAAAATTAATTGTTTGAGTAGTGATTTTGAGTGGAAGGAGGTTGTTCCTGAAGAAAAAAGACTAGACGTTCTCCGGCAAAATCACGATTCTCCTTTGGCGGCTCATTTAGGAATTGAGAAAACTTATAAACGAATCAAGCTTCGTTATTATTGGCCTGGTTTATATAAAGATGTAACGGAATATGTGTCACGTTGTGATGTTTGTAAAGCATATAAACATTCCAATAAAACTACGCCTGGGTTATTGGGTAGTCCAAAAGTTTGTTCACGTCCATTCCAGTGTATCAGCATGGATTTAGTTGGTCCGCTGCCCATGTCTCGTCAACAAAATAACTACCTGCTCGTTGTAGTGTGTTGTTTTACAAAATATTGTCTCTTTTTCCCTTTAAGGCGCGCAACTGGTAGGGTTATAGCACAACGTCTTGAAGATCATGTCTTCTTAGTTCATGGTATTCCCCAAACTATTATTTCCGATAACGGGTCGCAATTTGTTAGCCGCGAGCTCCAGAGTTTATTTGAGCGGTATCATATTCCTCAAATTCATTTTGGACCACTTTATTGTCCACAATATAATACAGTGGAACGGTACAATCGTACCGTGATGACCGCAGTTTCTGCTTTAGTCGGAGCTGACCATCGCAACTGGGATGTGCAAATTCATCGGATCCAATTTGCAATGAACACTTCGGTAAACGATACTACGTCGTTTTCTCCGTTTTTCCTTGTTCACGGTCGCGAGGCTATCGCGGACGGCCAGATTTATTCTGAGACTAGTGGTCTCGATACTTTGTCGTTTTCTTCCCGCCCTGATTATGCAGCTAATCTTGGTTACCTCAAGGACGTCTTCCAAAAAGTTAAGGAGGAACTTAAAAAAGCGCATGATAAGAACCTTAAATATTATAACCAACGTCGTAGGGACGCAGAGTTTAAGGAGGGCGATTTTGTTTGGAAAAAGACTTACAAACAAAGCTCAGCCCCTAAACATTTTTCAGCTAAACTTGCACCGAAGTATGAGCGGTGTAAGGTATTGCGGAAATTATCACCTTTAGTTTACGAGTTGGAAGACGAAGACGGGAAGTACCTCGGCAAGTGGCACATAAAGGACTTCAAATGTCTAGATCACTGATTCTTGAGTGCTTTCGCCCGGACAGATGAGATTTTTTTCGAGTGTAACAATGGTCCTGGCTGGTGGATTTCACATGGTTTGTTATACAGTTTCGGTTGGTTTGAGTTTGGCTTGTGACGACTGAAGGTCTTATTTAGGGCTTTCACCCGCTTTCGCGCTTTCCGTCCTGACTGGTGACCGGATTATATTATAGATTTTCCTATTTAAAACCAGATGCATAGAGATTCCATTTTATTCTGCTTGCATTTTTTTTACGTTTTCTTTCTTATTTGGTATTGCGCCTAGCTGACAGCATTTGTTGACTACCTTCTTAAGTGGTCGATAATGTTTTCTGTTTTCAGCTCTTCGAAATTTTCCTCCGTCGATGATGTTCCAGTTTAGGAAGCGCACAGAAAAGACAACAGATATTTTTTCGTTGGGATAGTGGCTTCCGACGAATTCCCTGTGTGGTGGCCGGGCAAGAATAGCTCCACCGTGTGCCAGCAACGTGTCGTACAAGGCGACTAATAGCTTGGACTCGGCTACTATAAGCAGTTCCATCCGATGTGTGTAGGTTGTAGTTTTACGTGACTATGGGTTTTTCCGTTCATTCGGAAGTTTTTTTCTGGCCTGGGAGTAGTTTTTTTTCCTTAGTTCAGAAGTTCACGTTTTGGTAGATCGTATTTTTTCCCTTCGATAAGAAGTTAAAAATTTTGTTATATCGTATTTTTCCCTTCGTCAAGAAGTTAATTTAGCTATATTAGTTGTGACTGTCGAATTTCAGTTACCCTTAGGTTGGTTCTAGGTCGACGTTCATGGCTTTCTAGAGTCCATTTAATTAGTTATTTACAGTAATAATATTGTTGTTTTTGTGAATTTAGATAGTCATTCTCAGTAGTGATAATTTAGGTTGGGATTTTACAGAAAATCTTTTTAATTTCGATGGTGATGGGTTTCCACTTAGAAATTGGAGTTTATGCTGGAGGGCCAGCGGAAATTTTGCCGTTACCGAGCAAAACTTCTCGTGGCAAAGGGGGTGCTGTAACCCTAAATTTTTTGCATCCCCGCCATTTTCAAAATGGACTTGGCAGAATGAGATGTAATGCCTTTGCCTCGGACGCTGCGCGTTCTTAAAAAGTTGAGGGTAGTGGACATTTTTTCTTCTTTTGCGGCGGGCGACGCTGCTTGTGCCTTGAATTTGTATTTTTTCTGAGTTATGATGGATAAATGGCAAGGTGACTCTTCGATTATTTCCTGGTGGGTTTTTGTGTTAAATTTGTGTGAAATGAACGTTTGTGTCACTTCCAAATTTTACTTTTTGTTTTCTTTCAGAATTGCGCATGAGTGTGCCGGCGTGCTTTTCTGACCAAAGTTATTTTATTTTTCATAACTATTTGCCCTAACTCGTGGTAAGTGTCAACGATTTAATGTTTTTAACGATTTACGTGGGATTTTCGTTGAATTTCTTGTGTATTTATGTTTGATTCGACCAATTTCAGAGTATGGCGCGGACGCCAACCGATTTTGCTGTTTTGCCAGCTATGCCGATGCCAGGGCATATTTTTTTTGCTCCTTAACAGGTAATTACGCTTTATTTATACTTAGAAAGTGATTGCCAGTGAAATAATTAGGTTTTTGCGGTTCTTTCTGGAGAAAACAAGTACGGCGTCCTAGACTTTCTGAATGACCTAGCTCCCTCAATATCGAGTTTTAACACCTATTAGTGCTTTCATTAGTTGAATGTTCATTATTATTGCGCCCTGAGTATTACTTTTCAACAAATAAGTGTTTGTTTTCCCCAAAAATTTGAGTTTTAGCTCGTGACCTAGGTAGTGCCCTAACTTAGGCTAGGTAGTGTTTAGACATTCACAAATGATTTTAAAACGTTAAGCAAGCTTAGTTCTTTGTTTTACAATAGTTATTTTGCTATATTTCTCATCCATTTTCTCAGAATTTCACCAAATAAGTTAATACCTAACTAGTGACCTAACTTGGTCTAGACCTAGTTTTAACTTTTACAAATGATTTTAAAACGTTCAGCAAGCTTAGTTCTTTGTTTCACAATAGTTATTTTGCTATATTTTTCATCCATTTTCTCAGAATTTCACCAAATAAGTTAATACCTAACTAGTGACCTAACTTGGTCTAGACCTAGTTTTAACTTTTACAAATGATTTTAAAACGTTCAGCAAGCTTAGTTCTTTGTTTCACAATAGTTATTTTGCTATATTTTTCATCAATTTTCTCAGAATTTCAACAAATTAGTTAAGGCCTAACTAGTGACCTAGCTTCGTCTTTATACTATTTTGACCTTCACAAATGGTTTTAAAATGTTAAGCCAGCTTAGTTCTTCGTTTACCAGAACTTATTTAATTAAATATTTTTCATATTTTCTCCGAATCTGAATTAATAGTTCTAGACCTAAAGAGTGTTTGGCCACTGCTAAATCTATACTTAGATACTTATTATTTGCTTAGCCTTTAACTGTAGACACTGTTCTCTTTAGTGACTTTGGGTACTATAGGTGACGATTGGTTGTCCACAGGAGTTTTTTTTCCCGGGAGGTGTTTTCCGAGGAAACGGAATTTTTTTTGAAGGGAGCAGCTCTGAGGGAATTTATTGGAGGGAGTTTTTTTTGCTTTGACAACACTTACCGAGGTATATTATTTTTATTTGGCAAGGACTTCGCCATAAGAGGATTACCTTCGAGACGTGCCGGTACCGCGGACGCGGTTCCTATGTCATTTTCCACTAGTTTATTTTACCAAAATAGTTTTTAAGAATTTTTCCACTAGTACCTATATTGTAACAACTCGTTATTACGCACTTTCCACTAGTTTATTTTACCAATTAGTTATTACGAGTTTTTCCGCTAGTATGTTTTCCAACTAGTTGTGACGAGTTTTTCCACTAGTATATTGTACCCACTCGTTATTACGAAATTTTCCACCCGTTTATATTCTAACTGGTTTACGAATTTTTTCCACTAGTACCTATTTTGTACCTACTAGTTATTACGCTTTTTTTTTTCCTGGTATATTTTCCAACTAGTTATTGCGGATTTTTTTTCACGAGTTTATTTTTACCCACTAGTGATTTCTAACTTTCTATTACTGCACTGAGTACCGACCAGAAGTCGCCACGGCCCCGTTTTTACTTATTGTTGTAACCTTAAATAATATTAGACCAGATTTATTTTCGCTTTTAAATTTTGAATAAAGGAATAAACGTTCTTGATTGGTTTTATTTATGGTTTCCCCCAATCTTTAGGGAGGACAGGTTACAATATCCAATACATGAACAATGTTTTTGTACTTAGCCGCTAATAACTTACAAAATAACGACCTTCATGTTAACTTAAACAAAATAAATAACAATGTTAAGCGTAAGATTTGTTTCAAATGTCAAGCCAATTAAGGATTTTTTTTCTCAATAAAATCAATTCAAGGTTTAACTGTATTACAGACACCAGACAATACGCTGAAAGAGAAACCTAAACTATACCAATATGTCTGGTGCCTGTTTGCAATTGAAATTAATCTAAAAATTCATTTTTTTTTAATAATAATCAGTTTCAAGCGTCATTTTAGGCGTCCACAATAAATTTCCCCCGTTCCTAATTGTACAAGGAACACGTGGTGCCATCTTGTCTCATATATTTCATGAACGTAGGTTTTCGGCACACAGACGGTTACCATGTAATTCTCTACTACTAGATAGTAACTAACTAGGAACTAAGTCTTACATAGAGGAAACAACGTAGAACAATACCAAGGACAGTACGTAACACTTTAATTTTTTACCTCAGGCACGAATACGACTTATTTCATAAGTAAATAACTAGCTGCGCGCCCTGCGGTTTCAGTCTTAGGAAAAAGAACCCGATAAGTTGTTTAGAAAAATATATGTTACAGTTTATCGGTATGCCAAATTTCATTTCAAACCGCTTAGCCAATTTCGCGTGATTCAAACGACTCTCCATACAAAACTTCGTTGGATATTTTCATTGAACCTTGATTATTTATTATTTCCACGTACACAGGCTTTATACATAACAACAGCTTCCGTAAACTGTTAAAATCAAAGCTATTAGAAGAAATATGCAAACGACAAGTTTAATTAAATAACTTGTTAATTTATGAGTGTTAGCTACTTTCTGTTAATTATAACAATTCACTTGAAGTCAAAAGAAAAATCGATATTAAAAATACACATGTTGTTACTAAACGTGCGTCTACTGTAAAGATATAAATAAAAAAGGCGAAACAAAATTATCAATGCCGCAATGTTGGTTGATATCAACAAACAAAAATATACAAAAAAATATTTAATACTACTTAAGAGCTTTTACTTAAATACTCAAAGCTTCACAGTCAGCGTGAACCTTAAAATTCAAATAAAATTTTATACCTTCAAACCTATACTATCTGAGAACTACTGATATACACACGTAAATTGTAATTATCAGTTTCAATTCAATTGTTTGAGTTAAGGTAATAAGCGCACGCACCTGTAGACAGTCGTTAGTTAGCGATATGTCTTCATTTGTCTATAACAGCCTTCTAGCTAGACTATGACGAATACTTAATTTAAAAACAATAATATTTTATAGCATAACATTTTCTTCAACATGATTTTTACAGTCGTTAAATAAAACCGCGTTATATGCCTTTGATTTTAAACCACCGTCGAATCAGAGAAAGGGGTGTCATTTTGATCGGTGTGAACCTTTGGGTACTTATTATTTTTCATTTAGGTACTGTCAAAAATTTTCTAATAAATATTTTTTTCTCACAAAAACTTGTAAAATTTCAAACTTCAAGAATCAAAAACCTACCACCTAATTGTCAAAGCGTAAAAATATGATGATCCCGCCACAGCGAACATGACAGATTCAGTGCTTTCAAGCCCCATGAGTACCCTAAACCCGCTGGAGTAGTCCCTCATAAATCTAAATTCACGTTGAAATGAATTTTATCATGTGATAATGTGGATGCTGTGTTCATTTCGACCTTGAGGATTCAGTTCCCTCCGGCCGTCGGGAAAGCGTTTTCGGATTATTACATACGATACGTGTTTTTTATTAAAAGGTTTTATTTTACTTGCAATGTGCGAGTCGGTTACCGATTGAGGTGCAATATGGCATACCCAGAGGGTTATTTTGGACTACAATGCATGTACAACTTGTATATAAAATGGCTCGTTTTATGAATTATTTTTACTTTCAATTTATTGACGTAATGTTTTAGAAATTAAGTTACAATTATTGGTGTTTTTTTATGCGGTAAATATGTGGTAAAATTTGATGTTCAACATAACTTGTGAAGGTACCTTTTTATTTTCCATTGCTTATACACCTACACACATTAGGTACTTTGTTCTTCCTATACGAGGTGATTTTAAATGCATAATCCCACAGTTCACTGGCTAGGATTATTACATAAAATTGCGTAGGATGTGAACTCAACCAAATTGAAGAATATAACATAAATTCACATCAGTTAAAGTTTTTTGATTGACTAGGAAGTCGACAGAGTTTCGCAAGGGTTCCATGTTTAGGAGTCAAGTCAAGCTCAAAATTATCGGAGACCACCCATGAAGAATTTTAAATTGAACTGTGGAGGTAGCTTAGCCTTATGATAAGTAGCTGTTGCCGTAAACCACCCCGGAACTTGGACCCGCCTCGTAAGTAAACGTTACAACAATAGTTATACTTTAAGAAGAAAAAATATACTGGACCTACCGGAATAAAAAAAATGTGGGACCAATTCGAAACTATTCCGCATCAAACAAAAAAGAATCGCGTAAATCGGTTCAGAAACCTCGACGTAATCGGTGTAAATACATTTAAAAAAACGGGCCGAATTGAGAAACTCCTCCTTTTTTGGAAGTCGGTTAATAAATAACTACTTAAAGAACTAACACAAGAATAGTCTATCTATGGAATGTTGACCCTTTCAACCCGTTAACACTACAAAAAACCGTAGAGTTTGATATGAACTAACATAATTATTATGTCATGTTTTTTACATGCAAAAGCATACCATGGGGTTTTGAAGTTTTATGTGTGACTCAACTGTGCGTCTGTTTGTGGCAGGCTGTACGATATCACAGCACCAAAACACGGATTATATTAATTGTATGGGCTTTACGATTTTTTTATATCAATTTAATAATTTTTTTTTCACTTTTGCTTTTTTTCTTGTGATTGTATGAATTGAGAATTTGTAGTTAAGTAGAACTTCAGTAGAATATAAGGTAACTCTAGTCATAAGGAGAAAGAAAATGTTATGTTTGACCTAACTTTAAAAAATCTCAATTTAGTTAGTAACCGGCGGTGAGCCAGTTCAATAAACTTAAATAGGTAGACTGTGTTGTCGTACATAAACTAACAAGATAGTAAATAGACACCTAAACTCTTTTAGTGACTGGCTTATCTTACCATATTCTGTGGTTGCTCTTTTGTTTTCTCTTTATGGAGATACATATAGGATCCTCCTACGCCTACACATAACTTTCGTTAACGAATAACAAAATTACCGACATAAGTGCATATAGTCTGGTCAGGGCATGAGCAGAATTTTTATTTTCTGTTAACGATGGGCAAAATAGTGACATGCGCACTATGGGCCTTTTCTTATATTGATACACAATTATACCATTTTATTAGAACAGCTTTGGTCAGCGGAAACACTGGCTACAATTGAAAAGCATTGTGTATGTCTACATCAATTTCCTACTGTTAATTGTTTTTCGTGCTGAAACGTTTCAACGAATTGCATCGCAGTTAAAAACTTTAACTAAACAAATTCTTTATTTATTATTGGTACTTTCAATAGTACCTAAATAAAGAAATTAGAAAACATAAAAGTACTTCCCATAAAAATTGATTATAAATAGCGTTATAATATGTAGAGCCATTTAAAGGCAACAACAACATTATTTTCAACAACAAAGACAAATTTGACTACGACGACCAATTTGTCGTGATCATTTTGGATTGGTTTTGGATTTCTCCCACTAACCACACGACTAGCTATTTAACAGGCCTAGGCACTCGGACAGTTTAAATTACTTCGTTCTCCTAAATTACCTCGTTTAGGCTTTGCACGCTACTACTAAACACGCTCTATATTTTCTGATTTTGTAATAGCTTATTTAAAGAAGAATAATAAAAATACACAAACAAGAACTTTCCAAGTCCTGTTGCATCTCACAAATTATTATTACTTAACGAGCGACCCGCCCACGCTTTGCAATGGTGTAATTTTGTCAACTTGCTCGCGAACCCTTGCATTTTTGCTAACTTTAAAAAACTTTTTCTAAACGTTCTATATTTACAAATTTAAATGAATAAATACCCTAAAATATGGAGAAAACCGCATTAAAATCCGTTACGTACTTTAGGAGCAGTTAGCGGCCAAACATACAGAATTAGCGACTTGGATTTATACGTAGGTACTATGTAATGATGATAATGATGACAAGCACTCACACACATATAAATAAATTCATGTTGTGTTAGCGGTAAAACAAAAGTAATCGGTAACTGGACATCCCTAGCATTCGATGGACATGACTGGTTGAGGTCACTGCCGATGGGCGCGGATTTTGGATTGAATCTAATGGCGGCTATCTGTTGTATTTTCTATTAATTCATGTTAATTTTAAGAGATGTTTAATCTAAAGCCCAATAAATATTGTTGTATTAATAGTAGGTACGTAGAAATGAACGAATAAAATATATCTCCAGACAAAGGACTATGGGAAAACTACAATCTATGTAGTAAGTACGAGGTAGGTAGGTATACATTTTCAGGAACTTTAATACATTTTTGCTCAATGACAATCTTACAGTCCAGTAGTTAAAGTAAATATATTACTTAAGTAGATTAATAATAAACTGATGATACAAACATATAGGTATATGGTTTAATTTTTGAGCCCTGTCAAATAAGAAAACACGTATTGTGCAGAAGGCGTAAGCTGAGCTTTGCATTGGTGTGCGTGTAGACGCATCCTCCCCGCGCACCCTCAGCACTTCACCCCTTGTAGTGAAGCAGTGTAAATTTTTAATTATTTCTTATTAAATTAATGTATTCGATTTTTTAGTAAAATGGCTGCCAACATAAGTTCACATCCATAAAGATTCCATTCAGTTTAAAAATTGCACCTAAACAATCCTGCTTTAATTCATACCATGACACTTAGAAATGAGAATGAGAAGCATGTCGTTTTTGTCAAGTAAACAATTAAGAGACTGAAATGGCGCCCTACAAAAAACATATGTTTATCTTCTTCACACAGTAATTTAAAATTGGAGCTGTAGTATGGGGCTGCCATGTGTAGGTTTTATAGTATGTTGATGCTGCCATCTATGAGTTGAGTTAAATACTTTTTGGTTATAATGAATGAAATGAACTAAGTTTTTCGAAAATGTATACATAGCCAATTACTGACATTGACTAAATGACATATATTCAAGTTGACAATGACATTGACATATTAATTCCTTCAGTTCAGTCAAAATCAGAAAGAAGGAAATATCTACGATTCGATTTTGAAAAATCTGAAAACATATTTTATATACAGTCCAGTAAATAAACCGTGATTGTATAATGGCTGGGCGCTTCGTGCTTCGGGAGCTTCGGATTCACTTGTGCCAAAAATCTGACTCTTCTTCTGGAGTAAGGTACAAGCATATGATTACATAAACAATGATCTCTAATGATATAAAATAACCTATTTTATTATTATTTTCCAGGGAATTCATCCAAAGTAACTATGTGAATTTAAAGAAAGCGCATCCGAACTTGCCTATTTTGATCCGAGAATGCAGCGGCATAGAGCCAAGGGTTTGGGCACGCTATGGTAAGCAACCACTTTTAACCATCATACTAGCTTTATGGAATCAGTATTAAAAAGTAAATAAATTGTGAACTCAATAATAAGGACAATACATGTCAATTCTTATGGCTATCAGCCTTTCAACTAAAGAAGGGTCTTAAGGTTTCTCAGGGAAAGTAAATTCTTGTAAAAGTAATATTTTTGTTATTTCAGCATTTGCCAAAGAGCAAACTAGTTCACTTAAAAATTTGACATGTCAGGAGATTGGTAAAATAATTATGAAATTAATCTCAAGACAACCAGTTTAAGGTTTTCTACTTGTTATTTTTTATTTATAACTAAAAACTTATCAAGTTGTTTATATTATATAGATTTCATTAAAACACTAGAATAAGTATATTATACTAGTAGCCAATTAGTTTGTTGAACAACCACCTATAAATAGTTTTTAATTAATATAAATAAATACATATTTTATAAGAAGTAACATGGGAACTAGTGGAAAATAAATAGTAACATTGCCATAGACATTATTGTTGAAAAATTGTGATAAGTAACTCATATCATTAGTAATGGCCCCAACTCTAAACTAAAATTATCGCCATCACTTACTCATCAATAGTATAAGACAGAGAAAGGTGATCATTTTAGACTTGGCAAACTAAAATGTATGTGCATTGACACAGCGAAGGCAATTTTAGGCAAGTCCTCAGTGCATTCGTTCAATTTTACAATTATGTGGACTAAGTGGGACCAATGTAGCTACCTGTCTTTTTCTAATACAAAGCATGGGGAAGTGACAGTGATATTTTTAATTTAGTTTTACAGAGTGTTTTCGGAATTGGAACCAATATTTAATTGTGAGGTCTAACAGCTTAGTAATTTTCAATTGTTATTTTACAGACAAAGGAGAGGAGAAAAGTACATCATTGTCAAAACTTAAAGCAGACCAAGTAATGTCATCAGTTCAAGGCCTTATTAAATAATGTTTTTGGTTCTTGCAAATGAAAAATATAGCTATTTATTTTTAATTAGTTTTAAATAAAACAAAGTTTTTTTAAATCAAATATCTATTTCTTTTTCAACAACTAAGGCATAATTTACAATTGAAAGTGCTAAATCTATCCTTATCTTATTATTGTCCTTTGTTTACCCTGATGGTTATTAAATATCTATAAATATGGAAGCATAAGACATATTTAATAAAAATAAGTTTTCCATTCTCTATTATAATGGATTAGGCAGTACCTGTACAATTCATTATTCCTGTTTAATATTATTCCTAAAGCTGTTTTCCACTTAGTGTTCACAACAGTTCAGACCATAAGCTAAATTTAAGTATACTTTTTCGGACTAGAAAACACTGCAGTGGAGCAATTATTTGATGTACCCACTGGGTGATTCTGGCCACAGAAATATGGAAACAGTTTATATGGTTGAAGAACTATTTATTGTATAAGAATTTAGCTATAAATAGCGCTAAAGAAATTCTTAAGTGCTTTTAAATTTTATTTCACATTTGAAAGGTTATTTATTTATTAAGTGGAAAGAAGCTGAAGAATTTATTTATGAAGTGAAGCTGTCTTTTTAAACAGTGTACTACTTTATTCTCCATTTCAATCACAATATGGTGGCAACCCGAATGTCTCCGGCTTGAAACACTCCAAGGAAGGTAATACTATTGTCGCACCAGTAGTCAGCTTTGGATCTAACTCTGGGTCAGGCACCATAACCGACTGCATGCAAGCACTGTTGGCAGCTGTCACTCCATGTGGTGAATCTTCAAATACTAGACACTGAAAAATTAAATGTTCAAAATTTATAGTTTTCTTCGAATAGAAAATAAAATCAACATCAGTGTATTACTTCTATATTAAAAATTGCTATGATATCTGTAATTCAATAAAAATGTTTCCAAAAAAATATTGGTCCTATTTATCCCAAATTTGATCTAATAATATTCTACAAAATGAAGATAAATAATAAGAATAATATACCTTTGATGGATCTGGTTTGTCAGGAAATCTTTCTGCAGCTATTAAAAAGATATCTGGATGGGGTTTTCCAAATTTTACTGCAGGATCTGTACTTCCCATCACCCAATGGTTGAAATAACCAAATACTTCTTCCCGTCCCTGTATTTTGACTTTAACAGTTCTTTCACTTGAAGACGTAGCACATGCAATAGGTACATTGCTTTTATGTAAATGGCGTAACAACTTCTCAGCACCTGAAAATAACATTTTTAATGCTGTGTAAATTTTTTAAGATGCAATTATTGAAGTTTAATTATTATACTACATACCAGGCATCCATGGTGCATCGTTTAACATTTTATCTCCTAAGTCTAAGAACTCATCCCTTAACTGCGATGGAGTCATTGGAAGCGCTAACTCTTTAACTAAAGTTTCCGCCATTCGCCACTCAGTTCCGCCCAGAATCTTCATCATCAAGTCATTGGTGTATTCATGACCATATTTTTTACAAAGTATTGTCAACATTTTTTTGTACACAGTCTCTGAATCTAAACAAGAACATCACAAAGTACAAGTAAAACAACAAGTAAGTATTTATCATGTCAATGTTTGTAAACACAATAACATTGAAATTGCAAGGAAGGTCGACAAGTTCATGAATAAAAATTACCTATCAAAAGTCCATCCATATCAAATATACAATGAGTCACAGGTTTTACGTTTCCTGGAGTCGAACTAAAGAACCGTCTTCCAGCACTTGAAGCATATTTTAGCAGCGGAATCCTCATGGCAAAAGTTATGTAAAGTTTTGAAAGACACAGTTTCAAAGCTAATCAAACTTATACTCTAGTAAAAGAATTACAGTGGCAATGTAAACAACCTAACGTACAACGAAGTATTGTTTTAGAAGTTGAAGTAAGTAACTTAAATTAAATTTAAAAATAACCTATGATGAAATTCAATTTTTATGATAAAGGTGCGTTTTCAGATTGGGGACGAAGTGCGAACATTCGTTCGTTCACTAGGTCGGTACGGAAAATTGAAACGAACGACATAGACAAAGACACGGCGAACTTAGAGCATCTAACCGAAGGAGATGGCATAGCAGGCCTTT
The DNA here is from genome assembly GCA_916618145.1 of Emmelina monodactyla. Classification (NCBI taxonomy): domain Eukaryota; kingdom Metazoa; phylum Arthropoda; class Insecta; order Lepidoptera; family Pterophoridae; genus Emmelina; species Emmelina monodactyla. Next base: position 1,601,801 of record OU745304.1, on the reverse strand, counting down.
CCCCTCAGGCAAAATCTTGGTCATAGCGATGGTCATAGTCGTGAACAAAAGTACCACGCACGGTACTTGATCATTCTGTGTCGCTCGGTCATATGTTTATGTGCTCCACAAAATGGTTATTTGTTTGGTTTTGTTGTGTAAACGACGTTCAGAAACTTCGAATTTACGTTAACATGGGATTTCATATCACCTGTTAGTATGTTTGGCAATGTACCACACTATGTATTGATATTTTCGAATTTTAACCATGATCGTAACGACACTTTAAACGATAGCAAATGTAAACAACGAATACTATATTAGGGAGACAAGCTGACAACGCTGTCAAAGCTGACAACCACTGTGATGAGATTTCTTTTTAATTTTTTTTAATGTCGTTTTTAAAGGCCGGGATTCTAGACAGTGATGGGAAAATAAAAGTGAATTGATTTGAATGACTGGTGGGATGAATGAATGGTTCGAAAAATATAAAGTTTAGCAGACATATATTACTAAATAGCGCTTACAGGTTTTAAGCTAAGACTTGCGAAGATGTGGACTAAAACCTAAGCTAGTATTAAAATAAACCTTATTATTTGTAGTTTCCCAAAAATTCCAAGTGTAAAGGACATTTGGACAAAATTTTGCGCGCGTGACGAATTTTGGCGACCTCGTAGAACAAGCGCCATTAGTTCAGAACATTTTAGTTCTGAAAATTATGAAGACCATATAAAATATAAAAATAGAAGGTTAAAGAAGGGAGCAATACCATCTATTAAAAAATGGGAAACGGTACCTATGTTTTTAAAACTATAGAATTAATACTAAAATATAATATATGTCGGGGAGTTCGTTATCACTGGGTTCGATTATGGCGGAAACTTCGAAATAAAACGTGGAACTTGATGTATGGGCGTGTATTAATCACAACGTTAAGCAACTTTACAATAATCATCAAGAATAGTCAGGATGTAAATGGATATAGGAAGCGCGGTGAATTCGGCGTGTGGCCATCGCTGATTTATTCACTACACGTCTGCACTGCCCCACGGTCCCAACAATAAGAGGTCCGTTCAACAAGATAGATGGGCTAACTAGACACAACGGATATTGACCGAAACTCATTCAGTCGTTCACTCATAAAGCCTCGCACCGACTACACCCAAGTTAAGACGACTTGACGCAACCAATATCTCATTTAGTCGCTGACATTGACATTTCAAAACATAGGCAAGGTAGATAGTAAATTAGTTCTTCAACTGGCCAAGTCCATCGAATCTGTGTTCTCTCCGACACGGCCTTCCTGACGCTTCACACGTCCTCATGTGATTCTTCTTCTTCCAGTGCCTCTCCACTACTGGTTGGCTATCAGCTCTTGGAATCTTGACCTGCTCTGAGCATAGCGAAAAAGTTGTTCTACGCTGACCACTCCTGTCCATTCCCGGATGTTTCTTAGCCATGATTTCTTTCGTCTACCAGCGCGACGTTTGCCTTCGATCTTTCCCATCATTATTAATTGAAGCAGTTGATACCTTTCGTGTCTGAGCACATGACCGAGATATCCAACTTTTCTCTTTTTGATGGTCTGCAATAGTTCACGGTTTCGACACATACGCTGTAGAACTCTTTCGTTAGCAACCCCATGAGTCCAACTGATGCGAAGCATGCGACGATAACACCACATCTCGAAGGCTTCTAGGCGTCTTTTAGTATCGTCCTTGATGGTCCACGCTTCACACCCGCATAAGACGACAGGCCATACATAAAATGGCTATGTGAACCATAATTTGGAACTTGGAAATATAATAATGGAAAAATATACAAACGTTCAACTATCGTACTTATCAAAAAAAAACGAACCGAAAAAATGTATCCGCCACATTTATAATAGTCTTATACATTTCAAAAATCAATGATGGGTTTGAAATTCCCGCTATAAAAATTGTTATCTACTTTGAATTTTTAGATACCGGAAAAAGGAACGCGGGTCGCCGAGCATTACGCGACTGGGAATCGAACCCAGGACCTTAGATTACCGGTCTAATGCTCTGACCACTGAGCTACCGCGCCGCTACAGTTACCCAACGAAATTTCTCCCAGTATCTATGTGCTTTCGTCATATAGCTGACGTTATTCCATCAAATGAGAGGAGTTTCCGCCTCTTCATTTCAGTAGAAATACCTTCACAGGATATTTCACTACTAATTAAGATGAAACAAGCTAATGATTGAGATTTTACTATTCGTTTTGCATTTTAGAAATGCTTATTTGTTATCTACTGTTATAACTCATTAATAAAACAATTATTTAGAACTATAATGATTGTATTGTATTCTGCTAAAATTCTACAAAAATAAAAGGATTTATTTTAAACTGATGTTACCCACTCATTTTATTTATTCCTTAGCATCTTTTTGTAGATAAACCAAAATTTGTCAGTGTTCAGTAAAAACTTACAATTGTAGTAGTATTAATAAGAAAAGGTAAATTTTATAATTAAATTGGACTAAAAAACTTCATTCGTTCAATAAAAATACCCATTCATTCTTATTGTTATTGTCACATCACTTCCTCGTCCCAAGGCTTAAAGGACGAAGATTCCGGGCCTGTAAAATTGTTACCAAAAAAAAAAACTTCCTCGTCCCCCACCAAAAGTGCCTGAAAAATATGTTCCTGCTAAAATGATCTTGTCATCTCCTTTGGTTAAATGCTCTAAGACGGCGAACGAACGAATTCTATTCAACCATCCTGTGTGTTTTTTCATCTTTAGGCTTTCCATCGTAAATTTAGGGAGTAATAAATAACTTAAAATGGTTGGGAGTTTCATAGCGGTTTTATTTCCTTGGGGGAAATTTTACTTGACCTCAGTATATTCAAATTATCCGAAAGTTTGGATCATACAAATTAAATAATTCAGTTGTCAGTTTGGCATTGACTTTGACATTGCTGCACACAATCTATTATACTGGTCCGAAATTGCTGTCAGCGCACTTTCTGCACTGTTTGCGTGCACACGGGTGGACCATTAATACGAACGTTTGCATACTCTGAGCAATCTGACGTCATTAGTGACGTCATCGTTCAGTGCTAACGGTGCAAACAAAAGATAGGTAGTGCACTGTGTGCAGCAATGTCAGATGAATGTCAGTCAATGCCAAACTTTCGGACAAGTTTTGTTGAACTAATATTGTTTAATGTAAAGATATTAAGCAGATTCATCGGGAAAACCTCAACATGCAATCTTACTGACCCATATTAAACCACCTGTCATTTTGACAGAACGTTCTAGCATATGTTCGTACCAACAAGTGGACCAAATTGATTTCAGTGCTAACGTTTGTGAGTAATGAAATCTTTTTTGGTCCACGTATTTGCACGCTTACCAACGTTTTCACGTATTCGATTAAAGGACCACGACATAATATGAGCGCGCTTTATGCACTATTTGCCTGCAAACGGTTTGACTATTAATACGACGTGTGCACATCTCTTAGCAACCTGACGTCATTAGTGACGTCACTGTTCAATGCTAACGGTCCAAACAAAAGATAGGTACCTATAGTGCAGCAATGCTAAACTGACAACTGAATAATTAAATTTGTATGATCTCTAAACTTTCTGACAAGTTTTGTTAAACATATATTGTTTAATGTAAATATATTTAGCATAGGTACGCATCGGAAAAACATAATAATGCTGTCTCACTAACCCATATTAAACCAGCTGTCATTTTAACAGAACGTTCTAGCTTACGTTTGTATATACTAGAGGACCAAATTAATTTCAGTGCTTACGTTTGTCAGTAATAAAATCATTTTCAGGCGACGCATTTCGCTTACCAATGTCAATGTTATCACTGTATTCTGTAATATGCACAGACTAAGAAGGGAAACTACGGTGATATGTTTTGAAAAGAAATCGTTTATTAACACGAACACACATGGCGGGCTTTAACTAAAAAGTTGAGTTGACTCATTTCAAAAATAAGGCCTATTTTCGATATGAGCTAACTAAACTTTAATCATATTTTGTATATTTTTGAATTTTGTCATTCGCCCCATTCACGATTAACTCTTTAAACCATCATGAAATCATCTTTCGCATACCGCCGATGAAGATTCAATAAATATTTTTCTGAGTCATTTTTGTTTTATTGAATTATTCATTGCTCATTTAAGTATTAAGCATGCTGACAAAGGTATTGGGTTATTTTCTTATTAGTTAATTATTTAAACTTAACATTTTAAACAATTAAATACACAATAAAAAAATTTGAATACAAAAAAAAATTAAATACAAAATGAATCATGTCATGTTAGTTAAATCTCACATGAATATATAAATATTTAACACCGTAAACCTCGTTAGACCTACTAAGAAACGTCGGCATTTCTCATTTCTATTAATTTAGAAGTGTCCATCTGCAGTTATCTATCGACATCGTACTCGACACCGTTAAGCGGTGGACAGAAAGAAATAGCAATTTTTTATGCTAGCAAGAATAATGATTTCTGTGAGTTATTTCCCACTTAAATATTTTTTTACGTTTCATTTGTTTAATGAATGTAAAAAACTTAATTATATGGAAGTTATTATCGATTAAAAAGGAATTGCAATGTTAACAAGATTATTTAAAACTGTTTTCTTTGAATCAAGGCTTTAAAATACCCCATGAATAAGTTGGAATACACACATCAACATCGTCTAGGGATATTTTGAATTTACTTAGTTTACTCAAAATTTATAAATAATAACATACAAAATGTATATATTTTTATGAAGCTCATTTATCAGGCTACATTAACAAAATAAAATAAATCTTTTGTTTTTGCGTAAAAGTGTTTTTTTTTTAATAAAGAAAAAAGTGAAAAAAATGTAAAAGTAACAATGAATGTGTTTCTCAAGGAAAAGTGAAAAATAATCAGAAATTATTCAGATTTGAACGGTATTGTGAAAAATCAGTAGTCAGTAAAACCATCCATGACGTTAAAAACGGTCCTACAACGTTTTTTATGCTTTGGATTAAGTTATCTAAGTCAGGCTGCGGTATATTGTCCCAGGTCCGGCTAAGTGGCAAAAAAAGATGTTCTTTCGTCGCAATGTTTATAGCAAAGTTCCTTAAAGCTCTTTTTTGGAACATATCCTACGCGTATTTAATGGGGTTTAGGTCAAGTGACTGAGTGGGCCAGCCTAGGACCGATACGTCGTGCTCCTGCAACCAGCTCGTCACCACTCTCGCTGTGTGCGGACGGGCTTTGTTGTTCATCAGCGTGAATTCTTGGCCCATTTGCAGTTTGTCGGGGTAGATTATTGGTTCTAGCACCTCGTTACAATATTTTTCAGCTGACATGGTGTTTCTGATCCAAACGGGGTCTGTTCTTCCACCAACACGAATTTTTGCCCAAACCTTAATTGTCCCGCCGTGGTATGGAAGGACTTCCTGAGGGTGTCGCAGACGGCACTCACCACCAGGAACTCACTAAACACGTACTCTACGTGTATCAGGATGGCAACTGAACCGTGAGCCATCGGTAAACAGCAATATGAACCACTGGTTATCTTCCCAGAGAAAATTTTCACGAACCCACTCTAGCCGTCGTCCCCGATTTCCTCTGCGTAGTGCTGGAGTACGAAGCGGTCTGCGAGCATGAAGATTAGCTTCATGCAGCCTTCTCCTCACATTTTCATCACTCACAAGCAACTGGTGCTCTGACTGGAGCCTCTGAACCAACTGCATGGCCGTTAAATTTGGTTGCCTTCTAGCGGCAACTTGCTAATTTCGGTCTTGTCGTTGAGTGGTTATGTGTTTCCCGCCTGGGTTTCTTTCAGCCATCTCACGGAGAGCACGATAACATGACCATAACCTTCATATCACGTTTTGTCTTGTTCCCATCTCCTCAGCAATATTCCGTTGAGTAGCCCCAGTTTGGAGCATGCCTACTGCCCGTAACATTTCTTTCCTCGTTCAATAACCCCGCTGCATAATGCACACAATAACATTAATTGATAATTTACCCATAACTTGCTATAAAACTTAAATTTGGCACAAAAAAATTACAAAAGTTACTGTAGGTAAATGAAACCTTCAGACTTCGCTACCATTATGCAGCGTGAATCTTTTGTTTTTATTTTTTTTTTTCAAATTCAAATTTATAATCGTTCAACAAGGTTTACAAAATAAACTTTCTTCAAAAAAAATTAAAATTGGTCAGTATTTTTTGAGTTTAAGAACTTTAAACAAAATATCCCTAGACGATGTTGATGTGTGTATATAAAATTACAAAACGAACGGGCAGAATTAAAGTTAAATTAAAAGGTCTAACTCTACCACCCATCCAAAACAAACAGTCAGTGTCAAATCCAAAACATCAGTTCAGTCACTCACTCAGTTCACACACTCACTCACTGTCGCTCACTTTCGTTCGGCATTCATTCAGTTCATTTCAGTCGTTCTGCGACCATCATGGATCGCAGTTGAATGTGTGTGGGCTGTGCGGTAGTTCACGATAACATTTAGATAAATTAAAAAAATATCTTTTAGTATTATTGAATTAAAATCGTCTAGACTTTAATTGAGCTAGTGTAAATTAATTACCTTATAGCTAATCTTTAATCGAGAACATGTCTGTGAAGGAGTGTTTTTGTGGAAAACTGTCGCCTAACAAGAAATCGATTTTTGGATTGAGAATGCGAAGCCAAATTGTATATTTACTATTGTTCGTGAGTTTTTTGGCGTCGCCATGTGCAGCAGACTCAGGAATATCTTGTACCAACGTGAAAAGTTATTTCGAAAGAAAAGGGATTTTATCGGCAGTGGATATTCAAGAACAACCGAACTCAGGTAAGAATGATGCTATTGATAATTTGGCCGATATGATAACGAAAATTGTACTAGTTGATTGCTTCTGTTGTTATATTTGTTCGTAATTAAATTCTCAAAGAAAGTTTTGCAACAAAGAGAAAAATAAGATTTTGTTTTTTAACGGGTGCAGAAGCAACAACTACCTACCTGTATTGCTGCTCTTTTGTTTTTTAATCCCCATTTTAAGCATAGAATTATGTATTTACTCTAAGGACACGAAAGCGGTTTATCTTTACGGTAGGGACCTACCCGTAAGTAAAGTAAAGCACATTGGTTTCACGGTGCGTAGAACAAAGTACCTACTGTGTTAACAGGTACGTACCTGCCTAAAGTTTCTTATTTAGTTAAGCAGGTAGCCTACCTATCTAGGTACCGACCTACTTAGAGTAGAGTTCAATTTTGATAGTATAATTTCGCGTATCGTGGGACTAGGTTGTACCAGTAAGTTACTGCTATCTGCCTCGGTGCTTAGGTTTAAATTGTATTCCTTTATTTATTTACTTTTTAACAAACTTTAACTTATTACATTAATAAATAGGAATCGATATCTGTAAAAAACGTTAGGTCTCTACGGCAACGCAATGAAGCTATAAAAGCCGCCTATCGTTGCAATAAATATTAGGTACTTGTCGGCTTTTCGACCTAAATAGTTTATTTATAGTGCTCTGGCGCCTGTAAATACAGTCATTCTAAGAAATATGTGCATTTATTTGTTGTGTCCAATGCAATAAATTTATGTGTGTGTATTTTAATGTAGATAGGTAAGTAGTTACTCACCTATATCAAATAAAATGTGGAATTTTATCTACCTACCTCTAAAGAATGTTGCTGCAGCTTTTTTCCTTTTATAGAATGACTAGACATAGTAGTTATCAGGTAAGGTGCATAAATTCAAGTTTCTTGACGGTTTTGCATATACGTAAGTGCTTTACTTAATATCTACCTTCCTATATCGTGCTTAGGCATGAATAAGCCTAAAGGCGTGTTACAATCTTACCTAACTAAGCACGTAATAAAAGTCAAGCTAAAATACTCTTTAATAAAACGTTTTTATGGTTAATAATCCTATACCTACTTAAAATAATATTTATCTAACAAGGTTCATTGGTAGTTTCTCGTTCCCCTTCATTGGACCTCATAAAGTGCGTACTACCGATAGCGGATTTCTTTCTAATATCCTAAAGAAAGTGTCATAGGATAACTTATCGTTATCATTCGAATGTATCCTGTTTGCTTAGTTCCCTACAGGCATCTATCAAAACTGTCACAGAAACTATATTTTGTTGATAACAAATTACTTGGGAATACTCGGGATAGAACCGTTTTTTTAAAGGAAGGCTAAACAATGCACAGTTGAACTGCAGGTAGAAACTCTACGGCCATGACGAACCTTTATTATTAAAATATTATAATGCTAATGAGGGAGCAGCATGTGCTTAAAGAATGTTAAAAGAAAACAAAACGTTCACTTGAATTGGTAATATCGGTTTTACTACTAGACGCCATGTTTTCAATGTTATAATTTTTTTTTTTGTAAGATTGAAAAGCTTAGAAGTAAATTTAGTTTATCACGCAGGTGAATTGTTAAGGCTAAGCGCCTCTAAAATATCACATTTTTCGGATCAACTTATTTAAAAAAAATCGGGTCGGTGACATTTCGGACCAAAAAAACTCGGACACCTTCGCCAATGTATGGAAAAAAATAATATTAAAATTGAAAATCCATACATTGGCGAAGGTGTCCGAGTTTTTTTGGTCCGAAATGTCACCGACCCAAAAAATCTACTACATAGTTATTAAGTAACTATCTATACCTAACTATCAATAGTACCTATAAAAGTGTCCTGTTCTACAAGAACATTAGGCCCTACATTAGATCCGGTTTTGTTTAAAACCTATCAAGCTACCGACATGACTCTCTCCTAACTAAATGTTTGAAATGACACACAACATTATTCAGTGGGAGGACTGGTTGACAAGAGTAAGTAAATACGCCATTTACTTTACGTCCAGCTTCTACGGTAGGCATTTGAAGAAAGACAAGGATGGGTGTAGATGACCGTAGTTAGTTGTCCCTTTTTCTCAGACGATGCTCGAGAATCGACAGCTGAGGTCGACAACCGACAAGCTGCATATCGATTTGCCTTAAATTGATTACTAATTTATAAGTTTCCACTGCTGCGAAGTTTTTTAATTTGATCTTGGAAGTACAAGGTATACTTATCAAAGTTTCCAAATTTAAGATTTTTTTCCTTCAACTTAGTCACCCGTATTACTTTTGTAATGATACTATAGGTAGGTAGATGCTAAACACAGGATTTTGCTTTGTTAATTATTTTATTAACTTCTCAGTAAATGTGCGACCTAAACCGCACAATCCTTGAAACCCATTCACTTACCTGAGAGTACTTATTATTACCTCCCAATTTTCATGCACAGAGAACCCTATTAACCCTTTGAATTCAATCTGGCTAACTCAATGGTACTCCATCACCCACCCGTATGGGTCTGTCATGTCCCAAAAGAGATTTGACGGAGTGAGCAAGAGAAAAGATCCTATCCGCGAACGTTTTTCTCTCTCACTCATCATTTGAGATACTTATACAATTAATTCACGGTATCTCGCAGGCTTTTATGTCGTGTTCACAATAATACTCATTTTGTCGCTATGCCCCCGAATACCGAGGGAAACAGGATGTACGCAGAGGTTTTTTCGCTGCATCTGTCAGTTTAATTGTAAAGGATTGTACGAGAGTTTTTTGCAAAGTTTCCGCGATCAAAAATGACTGAACAGCAATTACAGACTCGGTGTGGGTAGATGCACGTCCGTCGATGACTAATAAGGATCAAAATATTTTTAAATCGGCGTTGTTATTAAGAGATAGATCAATCAGAATGATTAAGTTGGTGCCGATAATGCAAAATTGTATTGTCATCGCGCCTGCGGGCGGCTGTCGCCAAGTGATGAGCAATGTCATGAGCCGTGTTTATGACCGGATGATTTGTCGATATAGGAAACTCGTAAATATTTGATTAGAATATTGATTGTGTTTGTAGATGCGCCCAAATTGCGCCGAGGTCACCAGTGACGCAATGCTGGCGCAATTTGTTCGCCACACTGACAGCCGAGCCACTACCATGTACGCTACTGACCACATTTGCATCAAGGCAAACTGTGCTATGTACGGAATATGCAATTACGTTTAAGCTGAACAACATAAAATTAAAATGTAAGCTATTTCAACCTGACCTAAACTATTGCCGGTCAGAATTTGCATGCCGCGCTAAACTTTAAACCGAAAGGTGCTCGAACTCCATTGTTTGCAGAATTGGTTAGAAACAGTTTCGAGCAATTTTGCCTGTGCGCATGTTCTTATTGTATTTATTGGTGTTTGGAATGCAATGCGGAAAATCGTGGTTGCTGAGCCGTACCTCACTTCAGTGGTTGTTAATGCCATTGCCGAGCATTCCGGCGAGGGAGGCAGGTGGCGACCTGTCTCAGCTAGACCGGTCCTGCGTGTACGACACTCATCCAACAAAAAAATACACCCATTCTGAAGCAGAAGACAACAATAAATTATCGGCTAACCTTAATAACGTTATCTCAACGCTTAATGCGGTCGTGTTGTATGCAGATATCTAAATTAAACACTTTATGCCCCTTAAATCTTCGGGTTTATAAGAGCAATAAAATTTGCTAAATGTTTAAAGAGTTAAGTGCACCTTCTACCAATCCTTGAGGTATTTTATGCAAAGTACAGGTAAAACGCAGATATGTTTTCGGTTATTTACCATCAATTATTAAACTGTATTCGACATTAAACCGCATCACATCCAATAAATGGCTGCCCATCTTGGATGGAGACATATCAATTATGATGCGCTTGCGTTTAATATCATTCTCGAGTCTCAAACTCGATTCAATAAACAATATCAATTTACGATGTCGTGCTTTGCCTTCTAGGATTTAATTTAATGTTTCTTACCGCTCAAAAATGCCCATCAGACATTTAATGATGTTAACTAATTTAATGCCTGTAATATAATGTTGTCGATGTTTTTATTTTGTAATAGGCAATCGATTAAACTATTATGTCGCTGCGGCTGTGGTATTAAGAGTCGGAACGTGTTTGCGGTTAAACAAAGCCGCTGTTCCTTCATCCGGCACAAGCAACGCATCCAACACTTTCACACAAGCCGGCATTCCGTTATTTGCGGTTCACGAAAATATCCCCGAACCGTATAATCGGTAACCACCACTTATTCGAAAGTATTCAACAATCAGCATGAAATTTGTCGATAATATTGAAAGAAACGATTAATTCAAAGCCTCGCGCGGCTGGGAACGGTAAGGAATCAAGATCGAGTTATGACGTGGCGAAAACAAAACGAGTTACACGAAACTGAGCATTCCGATGATTCCTTCAAAAGAATGCGATCCCGCGAGACCGAATAATCGTTTTGATATCGATTTTAGAGCGCTATGCGTCATTGTCTGTGTAGTTAGTGAAATTGATACTAACTCTGACTGATGTGACTGAAACTAGCTTTTGAGATTGGAACATTTTTATTAAAAGCTGTCGTTTTAAACGAGAATGATGAGAAAAGTAATGATCTCTGTGGTTTAATTTAGATCAGAATATCAAACTATTAACAAGTTCTAACTTGTATTGTCAACAATGTCACTGCATTAAAACTAGATTGGTTTATCAATTTAAGTGACTGTATTTTAAAACTTGTTCTCAACGCTGCAATTAATGCTTATCTCATTTGCAAAATGTTATTTTTACGCGAACATAAAAAGTTCATTTCGGTGAGATCCTGCAGCGCGAGAGCACCGAGGAGTTCGGTGCGGCGCGGGCGCATGGGAGCGGAATGCGGTCCTTCCACCGCGGCGGGGGCGGGGGGAGAGACAGAGTCGGACTATAAACCGCGACGGCGACTGAGCGGTTAGAGCGCACCCCGTAATTACAGCGGCTGGCCGGCGCACGACCCTGGCACCTAGCGCCACTCACGCGCAGGTGCCTGTGTCCTACGACACATCTTGACACGCCTCAGGATATATGAAACTTGAGCCGAGCAGAGCCAATCAGATTAAGACATTATCTAATGAAACTAACGGCTCAGAATTAATTTATTGACTAATGAAACGCTCGTATCCGGTATAAAATCTACCGTGCATGCTCTACCCACTTTGCTTTTGGCGTGGCAATAAACTTGTTTCATCATCAGCCTATACGCGTGTAAAATGTAATCTTTATGATAGTTTTGTGCAAGATCCAAAGATAAGAGAAGAAGTAAAGTTTTTAGGAGACAATGGACGTCGTTGGTGGCAATGGTTTTTCGGGACAGTTCATAGTTTAGAAAGAAACAATTGCGGCCGTTAATATCACCATACATTTTGGGCCTACGTTTCCGGCGCACATGTGATCGGATCTATCATGTAATAGAAGTTAATGCGGGCACAAAGGGCGCTGCGCAGACGCAACGCGGCGCGTTATGAATGAACGCGGACCCCCGGCGGCGACGGACGGAGAGGGGGCACCACTATTGGAATTCCAAAAACTTGAGTGGGCGATAGCGATGCTTCGCTTGCGACATAAAAAACTGACCGTTCGATACAATAGCCCCCAGCGGGCTCAGACTTAAACCCTCACGCCGAACAAGCTTTTAATCATCAGACGACGCACTTGCTTCAAGCTGTGTTAAATATCACTAATATGTGTAACTAGTAGTTAGCATGACAAAGACAACAGCTACAGGAATGCCCTTCATCTGACGGGCGCCGGTGTTGTCGAGGTTGGTGGGGACCCGAGTTTTCCATTTGATCTGGTGCCAGGTCACGTACGTTGAACCTCAGCTTTCCATGACCAAGCGACCATTTAAGGCATTTGTAATAGAACTACAACAGCCATAACTGGCTGCACGGCACTAAGTGGACCGGTCAATTAGCGATAAAACCAGATATTCCGATTGAGAAATTATACGGGATGACCTGAGGGTACTGTAAAGTTGAAAATAATGCCAATACCATTCGAATCGTGTCGCTACTTAAGCGATTTCTCGGTGCTTTTCTCGTGTGAAAAGTAACACGAAACAAAAATTCGTGTTTCTGATGCGAGATGTTCCGCGGAGGGCAACTGCTCTGGCAATAAAGCCTACCTGCGCGATGTAGATGTTATCTCGGGCGGGTCAAAGACGCCGGCCGCCGACGTCGCTTGCTCTTGCACAGGCCATTTCCCTTCTTCTGTCTAAAACCATAAAAACTAAACTCCCGCGCTCGTCCACTACTCTGACAGACACGTAACGGTGTGGAATTACAACACTTTTGTTAGATTGTGAGCTTTTGTCATTGTTACAACTATACATTAGTCATAAACACCGCACATTACCGAAAGAGTCGAGTGTTTTGATGATGTTTTGCTTGCGTTTACGACTGATTTGTCAACAAAATATCATATTTCTCATGTCAGAAATTAAATATGATATCATATTAAAAGCTAAACAAGCAATTACCGATGTAGAGGCTATTAAGGAATTCTTAAAAGTTCAATCTACGGATGAGTCCAATAAAGATTGGGCTGAGAGCAGTGTATCAATTAACACGGACATTAACGTAGGTGGATATAGAACCAGTCCAGTCCATGCATTATAAATAAACGATGCAGATGCCGACCATAGTTGAGAGAAACAAGAAACAACCGACACTAAACAATAACTAAGAAATAAACATAGATATATACAAAATTGGACTGCCATGAACATTTTTTAACAAGACGTGCTATCTTGCATTTAATTATATCTATCTTGTACTTTGCTAAATTTCATATTGTAAATGGCCTAAAAATACCTAGAATAATAAAATATATAGCTTAAATAACTAGAACAGCATCAACTTTGTTAATCGTACGTAACAATTGACAAAGTTTTGAATCTTGTCCCCGGTCATCATTCATGATTAAGAAGATGGACTATGTCGATAAACAACAGCATAAAGAGTTGGACAGGATCATAACTGATGTGTTGACCTATTTACAAAAACTATTTTGGTACAGTACAGTACAGACCACTGCCGTTCAGATTTTATATCACACCCACTGCATAAAGTCAGTACGCTGTTTATGTTGCATGAAGCAACATATTTTCTTTATCTGCAGATTTATTTAGTTTTGCAAGTTTAAATTTACAAGAAAAACTAGATGGCTAAATGCGATCTAATATAATATGTACAGCTATTAGTAGATATTGATCACGTATACAAACGTTTTTCAGAAGAGCATGCGTCATTATTTGGACTAAGTATTTGCGGGTGTTCGGCGAATTTCGTTCACGGTCACTGAAATAATCAGAACACTGATAATAGTTTCTTGAAACTAAAATAATGAAAGTGACCGAAGAATCTTATATTAATTTTTAAATAAATTTCTCAGTACTTTAACATTTTACAGTGGTCCTAAACCACATTTATGGTCTGAGTTCATATTTCCTATATAAACTGAAATTGCCTGACGAAACTTGCGTCATTCCTGTAAACCACAGCCCGAGCACACTCAAACAAATGCTATCACAACTTATAATAAAACGCGGTGCTTTTATAATATTTGTTCAGCTTTCGATGTTAAAAAACGCTGCCTCCGTTTCGTTAAACCATGGTTAAACCCCTGAACCAGTAAGTACATACAGGCTAACACACACACAAGTGTGTATGTGTATGTGTGCCTTTGTCTTCAGCGCCTCTAGTTCCGCTTTGAAGACAGCAAACAAGTGTAGTTCTGAGGGCCTAGTTCTGTCTAGTGTACTTTACCGGCAAGGAAAAGAGAAAGATAAGAAATTCTTTTACAAGTCGGGATTTGTTAAGCAACAATTAATGCGATTCCAAGAAACACGTTTGTAATTATATCAAAGATGTACTAACGCGTAAAGGGTTGAGTGTTGATAACGCGTTCAATCTTATGATTGATGGTACATCGCTCTCATTGAATTAGATTGAATTTAATTTTAGCCTTTATCACGTATCAAATTCACTGACGTCTTGTTTTAAAGTCACACTTATACAAACGTCAAGAGATATTATGACAGAAGTGGCGCAACGCAAGATTTGTGGAATTAACGATCATTTGACACAGAGTGCCGAGGTAAAACTTAAACCAATATTAAGGGGGGAAATATTATTTAAACGCGTAAATTTAAATAATAAATAAATTTTTACATGTTTGATATAGAAATTTCCTAAAGTACATAACATGACTGTTCATTTCACCAATAGCGAATCGAATAGACACGCTAGAAGTTGTCTCTGCAAGAAAAGTAATGGCACCGTAATATGCCTAATAAAGGTACGTGTTAACCCTTCGTTGGCGACAAGCGTTTCCTATCCAACTGCGGTAGGATATTGACCGCGGTGCGACGGGCACCTATGTTTACATTTCACGACGCGATGGCTAAAGATAGCGGTGGCGAAGCTCTGTACGCCTCAAATTGTACGTGAATTCGTCGGAATTACAAAACGGAATGAGTGCATCGTTTATGTCTTCCGCTGCGTTTTCAAATGATCCGCTAATAGAGTTTGTCGACGTTTACTTTGTAGTCGGTTGACAACAGGGTTAAAGGCCGCAAAATGCCCCGTGTGGTGCGTCGTAAAATTTTAGCTTTCGTTGAGGCAATATTATACAACAATGTATGTAAAATATTGCAATATGATTAGGTACATTCATTGTTGACTTACAAGTAAAGATTTGTATTGCTTTTGTTAACCTACATAACTACAGAATTGTTATCATGCGTAAATTAACATGTTATTAAAATGCATTGTTCGACGCATGTTATATTTTCAGAGTAAAAACAACTCTCCATACTAATCATGAGAAATATTCTTTTGACATTCAATTTGTGATAAGTCACAAAAAACTAAATGCCGATCACGCAACAATGTTTAACACGCATTGTAATTATGTAATAATGGGAACTAATTATGTACTACAACCTATGCAGTTTAAGGTCAAATACTTAATGGATCAATTAAGCTATAAAACTGAAACTGAATGAAAAGGGTCAAATCTTGTAAGTAGTGTTGAAAGGTGTTTAATTTAAATTTGTGTTTGTTTCTGTGTAGTCTCTTTTACACAGGCAGTCAAAGAGCATTGACATATGACAAAAAGTTGGCAACCATTTAAATATGCATAAATCCACTGAAAACTAAAGTAACTTTTAAAGGAGCTTGGCTATTTTTGTATGAAGTTTGGACTAAAAATGCCTTTATAAAAAAACTAATACTTCACATTGTGGTCGGCTAAACTCAAACATAATGCTAAAGTTTATGTCCGTACAATAAGCACCACGCCTCTATTTTATCAGATTTTCCGAACTACCTACATTTATAAAGATATTGTGATAACAATACGGTTATCTTTTTGATAAAATCGATTACGAATACCGCGAATACTAGGTAGCCACAACAAAGTCTATAAATGAGGCTGAACTCATTAATAATAGTATATTATTTCATTATTTTAGTCGAAATTCTATAAAAAAATATCTTTACTCGGAAATTGGTTTATTTATTTAAAAAGTAATTATTTTTTCATTACTGGCAAATAACCTAACATAGTAGCTTTTCTATCAGTATTCAGAATCTCGATATTGGAACATTAAATATTTATCTTTATATCGGCAATAAATAACTAATGGTAAATAGAAAGCTGGTTGTTCCTAGATCTAGATTCTAGTTATTGCTAGGTAAACATTGGTCGTAAATTTTACTGCTAAACTTGTATGGTAGTTAAATGTCAAAATGGAGGAGACATTAAGATAGTTCCTTTTATAGACACGCTTAACATTGAAGATAATAATAGTCGTTTATTTAAACAAAACCCTTTAACACAGAAGTCGCGAATTATATTAAAACTATTTATATAACAAAAGGCTTTTGCAAAGAGTGATAGTGGAATAATGAGGTCTACAAATAATTATTTTTCCAAATAAGGTTATTTTTTTAGATGGTCTTTAATAAAGAAGATATCGTAAAAACATCGCAGTATCGATGTCTCTCGCCTTCTCAAATGCAACGAGAGTACCTCCGCACTTAGCTACACATTAAAGTATGTTTTAAAACATAAGTAATACCAACTGATATAACAAAGCTGCACAAACTTATACAAACACATCACTACAATCAAGTATTCCATTTAAAATGTAACAATACAGAGTAAACTTAACGCAATTAAAATAACAACATCTATGAACTATATTAAACTCTATCACCTAAGCAGTAAGTTACAATTTGGAACAACTAACTTAACGGTGGCGTTGAAAATTAACAATGCATTTTTGAAATATCAGAATTGTTTCAAAATCACTCGCTATTAAACTTTTTTCTTTGTTAACAACTTACAAAGAAGTTTTTAATTATGCTTTATTAAAAGTTCACGATGAAACTTAGTTCTGCAGGTTTTAATTACAATGAAAATGTTGACATTTTGCGTGTAAGGTTCACGCAAAATGTCAACATTATTTTGATTGCATACAACATGCATTAAAAATAGCTTATTATAATCGTCTCGTAAACTTGAGGCAAATATTTTAATATGTTCGAGTTCTTTATAAAAGCCTATAATTAAACGACAAACATAAAAGTAATCGAATTGAAAATAAAATGATCCTTAATAAATGCTAAGAAGACGATTTATTATACGATCGGCGCCACCAGACGTGTCATAACTCACAGGATGCCCTTTACCAGTATATCATAGCAACCATTTCATCCTATTTCGAATCCAATGCCGGCTCACGATGCGGTATTAAAATCAGTAAAAAAACAAATCACGCAATGGACATCGACGCAGTTGAAAGTGTAAATCGTTCATTCGTTCCGGGGTGATTCATGCTACCTGCAGATGGCAGACGCAAAGGAACAAAAGCTATAATGCCACACACCTTTTAAAAAGAAATGTTAGATACGTCAATTTGAAATTGTACGTTTCACCCTATTCTCCTCTAGTAGGTAGACGCTACTTAAATCGTCGTTTCAATGCAAATAAATTCTATAAATATCTCGGAATACAAGTAAAACCATCTCAAATGTCTTAACAATGTGTGGATTAACAAACACCGTTACAAAAAGCTACATAATTTTCTTTCATGTTGCCTACGGAATACGTTCAAATTACTGAGCAATGAGCAAATAAGCCTATTCAATGGTCGGTGCCAGGCTTAGAAGATACTTTCCTGTTTGAACAAATATTTTGAAACGTCCGCCCGCGCGCCGCGGCTCGATGCCTTTGCGTTCCTTTGCCTGCTGTTTACGAAGTAAAAAAAAGTTTCATCTTTCGATTCCGATTTCAAATATTTGTCCGTCATTTCAATTTTTATAAGTTGCACAAAAAATGCCGAGGGTCATAATCGTTGTTCTAAATCAGATCTTTATTCCGAGCACTAAACAAAAGTATTTATATACCTATTTTCTACTCTACATGGACTTTTTTGAAAAAAAAAACAAAAGTTTCTAACCGAATTTGTTGTCAAACCTGAATTCCTCAAAAAAAGCCGTCTACATACATACTCACTAATATCTTCATCTATGAATGGCCCGTTATCTGGATCGAATGCTTCAATAACTTCACATACTTTATTGAGCTCTTACAAATTCCCCATAATCCGAATAGCCATTTAAAAAAGTTGAGAACGTACTTATTCAATTGAAAATAATAAAACTCTTGTCTTTTTCAGGTAAGGACCTCTTTTTTGGACTTAATCGCACATCTGTAAGTTGTTGAAGAATTTGAAAGGTATGTCACTACTAACTAGAAAATGCACGGTTAAATTGATGAGTTTGTGTAGTAATTGTTAACTCAACTATGCTATTGTATATTACATAGTACAGTTGTCATACATAACTTAGTATCTAAACAATAGTATCAAAACAAATAGCATTTACATATCATGAATTCTAGGATTAAATTATAATTTTACAGTCTTATAGAGTTGTCTTGTAGGATATTGTTTTTTTTTGGCAATTTTGTACGGTTAACAGATAATGCTATCCATCATGAAAATCTAACAATCCGCACTACGCCGATGAGTGTAGATTAGGACTCAATCTCTCTCACCAATCGATTACAGACATGGGTCCAGAACTTGCAAAATGTATATTATGGGCTTTTATGTTGTCACATATTTGCTATCCAAGCCCGTATTGTATCTTTAATGGGACGGTAAAACAAAAGTAGGTGGTTAAGTTTATGGGAACGGCAAATATCCTGCAGTGGTAGTCGTAAAAGGCGTCTTACGATTCATCACCTGGACATATTCCGTGTATAGCAACAAGTCTTAGAGGTTACTGACTTAATATCCTAGAATTCTTGTACTAAAGATAATATAGGCTTTTAGACTTAGTTATCCAGTTCCATAAATTCCTACGGAAATAAATAATTTCATCGCTTGTGAAGATGGATGGATGTCTATTACTCTTCCACATAAAACGCTATGCAAGGATAGGAGGGGAATTATATAAGAATAATCTATGACACCTGATAAACTAATAGGAGTACTTTTGTTGCGGGAAAATTCATTAAGCCTGCACTCGGGTCGGAAACTGCCTACGTAAAACTTCCAAAAGTAACACAAACCGGAATCTTAGTACTTAACCTAATAGGGTAACTTAGTCTAAATTGCTTTAGATATCTATCTAGCAATTTCGTGGCGGATCGTACCGAATACAGCCGGATTAAGGTCATCTAATTTACTCTGGGATAAGACCCGCCTTTGTTACCTACTATTTCCATTTATTTCCGTAACATGCCTTTGATTTCGACTTAAACTTGATTTAGAGGCAAATAAGTTACACTGTATTTTGGCTCGATTGCTAAATTCAACAAATCGTCAATCGTCACCACTTTTATTTTCAAATACAAACAGCTAGATATTTTAAGTATCGCCAGTAATATGCATTTCCATGCATTAATTCTGTACTATCTGTGTGACCGGTATTCCAAAACTCGTAAGATAGAGAGCTCAAAAAGCATAAGTGGGTTGTAAAATATGTATATATTTTCATTAATGTTTTGCAGGGGACTTTTTTACGTTCTTGATAATCCGCGTTGATACTCATAGATGTCGTAAAAGGGCCGTCGGCACTCGTTATATTAACCATGTTTACTACTACACGACTTCAGGATCGTTTATTTAATAGCCCAAAGCGTCATTTCACATTTTAGATTGACATAATACAAGTGCCACATGTGACATGAACCAAAGCTAAAAAAATACCCTGAATAAGTAAATCTCACAACGAACATTAGTTCAACTCTTGAAATACAATCTATCTAAATAAAGGCATCTTCCGCCTTTTAATTAATGTACCTTCAGTCGGTAAATTTATATTTATTTTGACGTAGCTAGCTAACCCTGCGTCTTGGTTTGGTTGTCGACAAATGCGGGCCCCTTACGTAAACATACGGGACCTGACGATTGAAACATAACAGTTCCTGGTACTGCCTCGTGGTAGGCCAAATAAAGATTGTTTTAAAACTGACGTTGATCCCAATCAACATTATATAGGCGTATTTAATAGTCTTATAATAAAAGACGAAGAGAGTTAAAATTCTGTGAGAGTCAAGAAAAGACTGGAGTCAAGAGTTTGTTTTAAAAAAAAGTTGTATTGTTTAAGCTAGTAATTATTATGAAACTCTCAAAAATCCCTCATCTGATGTACTAAGTAAAATAAATCGCGTAAGCACCGCTGTAATTGTTTTCTCTTAAATCAAACAGCAACAAAGTGGATAGTCATAAGAATTTGTATCGGTCCTAAGAATTTGTTGGCGTGATGTCATTACGTGATCCAATACTGTTAGACTATTAAAACAAAACGGCATTGACACGGACTAAAAAAGGAAACACAGTTTAAACTATAAATAAACTCTGACTAGGTTAAAGTTTTGAAATCGGTCGCCTGAATTAGGGGTTGTGGGGGGTTGGGGGGTGTGGGGGGGAGGGGTCTGAACCCCCCCTGATCATTTTCAGCCGCCGGAAAAGAACCAAAAAAAAATTTTTTTTTAAACTCAGTAGCCCTTAATATGGCGAACTTTAGTAGCCAATTTATATGTATAAACTCGCTTCAAACATGAGTCAACGGAGTCCCGCTCCTTTTTCTGGCAGTTTATAAACAGTAACCTAACTAACCTAACCCATTGATGTCGGATTGTGTCAACTCGGAGTAAGACATTGCTATTAATTACCTAAGAATTATGTAAACACACTTAATAAATACAATATGATTACCTCGATTGTATTTCCAAACAGAGTCCAAAAACGTAGCCAAGTCGTAGAAAAAACACAAAACAATACGGAAGAACACATTTACATATACTCGTAGGCAAAGAAATGACGCGAGCTACGTACAAATTTGACATTAGAGCAGTCAATATTATTCATCCAAGATGCTAAATGCGTTCCGATTCACGTTAATCACCAAAAAACATTGACAAGCTGTACTAAAGCATGAAAAATACGTTCCGATTTACGCAATTGTGTAAGTATTTAGGAAATTTTAAATTTTTTAAAAAAATATTTAGACGTAACTCCGGCAGCGAAAATTACTTGAAGGGGGTTCAGACCCCTCCCCTCCACCTCCCCCAACCCCCCACAACCCCTAAATCAGGCGACCGATTTCAAAATCCAACCTTCTGACTATTTTG
This sequence comes from Emmelina monodactyla, assembly GCA_916618145.1. Classification (NCBI taxonomy): domain Eukaryota; kingdom Metazoa; phylum Arthropoda; class Insecta; order Lepidoptera; family Pterophoridae; genus Emmelina; species Emmelina monodactyla. Next base: position 1,580,270 of record OU745304.1, on the reverse strand, counting down.
TTTGTTTTTTTATTTGTTTTTGAACCAGACAGATAAAAAAAAGGATCGGATATAAGAGAAAAAGTTTCTTTATCAGGTCATCGTGACTGAACCTTAGTCGTTGAAAACTAGGTGAAGTAGGTGCTCCACCTAGCATTGTCTTATCCGATGTGCATATCATACATCTTTTGTACTTGAACTATTAACAGGTCAAAGTTGTCTGTAATAGAAAATCCATGCATAGGCATTAATTGCTATCCTAGTATTTTTTGCAGTGCTTTACAATTTACTTTTTCTCATAAATACACGTAATTAAATTACCCATCCAAGCCAAGTAAGCGTATCGCCAAAGAACACAGAATGTAAGTAATAGCTGGAGCCGAGATTCCAAAAGCTTGTAGGCAGTCATTGTTTTACTTCGTCCCCCCAACCAGCTGTATAAAAAGACCTATTATACCATTGAAAATGAGCTGAAACAACTAGAGAGATTCCTGTATAGGTCTCTACCCCTTATTTTATGCACATTCCGCAAGTATGCTCCACGGCGTCGTAAACTTCAAGACGAAGGCCTTTGCGAACAATTCCAATTTAGTTCACGCCATGCAGTATAACAGCCGCGTGGTAATTTTGGTCTTTAATTCAAGGAGTTATGGTCGACGCTAGTAAAAATAATAAGGCTGGTTCGTATTCGTATGAAATATGACCCAAGGAATTTGCGCAGTAAATGCACGTCAGGCAGACGTCAACTGCGGGGTTTACTACCGCTGACCTACCTGTCTGTGGCGTTAATGTTTGCAAATTCTCCTAAACTAAATATTTACTCTGAATGAAAAGTCTTACTAGTAAGGCTGGATCTTTTTAAACGACGGTTTTTATGACGTAAATCAATATAGCTCGACAAAGTGACAGTCGACAAGGGATATTTCCACAGATGTCATTAACCTTTTCACTGGTGATAGCTAAATTCTGACTTCCTTGTCGTAAGCTAGCTTTTAAAGACATTTCAACACTGTAACCGTTCGGAAATACGATAAATAATTTTGTTTTATTTCATATCTACATACATACTTAATTAGCAAAAACAATAACTACAATAATGGGTAGTACAACAAGAATATAAATACCTATTAAAAGAGTCATTTAACAACAATGAAGAACAAAATATCATAAAACTCAAAGTGCGTGCCGCACTCGTAGCATTCTTGAGGACATACCAAAACCTACAAATAGAATAACTTGCATAACAATTAAATAATAAATACCTTCATATTTCCAACTCACTGCTTGTTTCCATACGCCTGAACTTCTTGTAAGTCTCCGAATTGTACAATCACCAGCAGTTGATAAAACCCTCAAAGAAAACTTCTTTTAAAGTGTCAATGCAAGTTGACCACCGTACACAGTGGTTGAACAAAATTACAATGCGTGTAAACTCTACGCGAGCGGAATAGTAAGTAGGTTCTGATAGATGGCTCCTTAAGATTTCTCACTTCTGGACGTTGTTGGTCGTCAGCTTTTGGCATACAAAATAATTTAAATTTACCTTGAAGAGCTATTTAAAGAATTATTTTTAATGGTGTGACTCAATAAAAATCATACGATCCTTAACACATTCGAGAGCGGAATCCAAATTTTTCGTAAAAGTTGTTGAGTGAGATCTCAAATTCCAGTGCTCGCATGTTGCTAATGGTCTGACTCATCGTATGCAAAACGAGCAAAAATCATAAACCGGCTAACGCCCTGATAATGTAATTAACTGAACTTTGGTTTCGTGGTAATCAATCTTATTTTTTCTTTCTCTAACCCTTTCGCGCTTGGTAAGGCCACTTTAATCCGTACTGGATCCAGCCCGTCTAATTATACGGGCATTCGCGGACGCGTCGTCATATATTTATACTTGCGCATTAAAAAAGAAAAAGGTCTTAATTATTATTGTACTAGGTACTTCCAATGCTTGAGTAGTAAGTATTCCAGATCGCATTCCTTCGCTACAAAAGGTTACACCGCCTAGCAACTATACTGCAGAAAGGAAGCTTTTAAAGGCAATGGAAATAAGCGAAAATGCGACTTGTGGCTTTGTTATTTGTATCGTAATAGAACAGAGTGCTGTTATAAATAAAATATGCAGGCAGATAAAAGCCGAGTGAGTGACTTGGGGAATTGTTCAATTGTCGCCGACCTTTGAGGTACAGATGTAATAAAGTGTATTAGGCTGGTAAGGACATTGATCCTAGACGTATTTTATTACAGTGGCGATAAATGTTGACACTGAACATTTAGTTTCCTGGTTAAGAACTACATTTTTTTAACTGTCGCATCAAATCATTTCTGACTTTAAATTTACTAGTTTTTAAATATATGACTGTAGTATAAATGTAAAGTTAAGTCACAATTAACAGTACATGACCCGTTCGTGAGCAATCTGATGTTTTAAACAGACTCTGTATGTCAGTATTTATATTCAGCTTATGTCCTTCTTTGTCATAGGCGCCGGTACTGGTAGCCACGATAATGCATAAATCTGAGGCGTCACTTTGCGACCCCGATTTAAAACCTTTTGGTAATGCCGCCATGCCCAGATCATAATTTATTAATAAATACACTTTCTTCAACGTCTGGCCACGGTGCAAAAGCATTGCTCACATATTTCAATGCATTTTTATTTTTAATGTCAATTTATGAACAAATAATAATTTTGTGTAAACTTATTTGTATTTTTTGGACAAAAATAGCTTTTAAATAACGTGCTTTGATAGTTGCTGGCTAATTAAAATTTGTACATATCTACGTTATGGACTTCATAAGTGATCAAAGTAATAGGACTGTTGTAATTATATTAACAGAAAAGCGTGTGCATGTTACGCTTTTTTCATAACACACATAAAAAAACTTTTACTCACAATTTGGGTGTTCAAGCGTTCATAATTGTTGAATTGATTGATTTGTGTTAAACGCTTTAAAAATCTTAATTGTCCCCCAATTCCGCATAACACACAACTGACATTTCATAAAAACATGCGAACATCATTCGTTTCGTGGGCGATTGAGTTTCTGCCACTGTCACTGAGCGTTTAGGTCACGTGTACTGCAGTTCGAAGCAGGAAGGCTAGATGGAGCGGAACCGAAGTAATCACGCTGTTCATCGCCGGCCTGCGCTTCCGCTCGCGGAAATACGAGCCGCGAGCATCGGCGCGCGCGCACCCATTAGCGCTAACTCCACGTTACACTTGTTACTTAGTTTCTGAGTAGTCATTAAAATTCGTAATGTATGGGCGCCTGGCATGCCTTTAGAGACAGATATAGAAGTTGCTAACCTTACATTACGATCTAGAAAGTTATCAATTAGTTCAGGACCTAAATAGCTTATCTCCGTTTTCCTCTGTTTTTTTTTTATTCATTCCAGGCCGCAATATTCAAATAAGTCTGCTAGTAATCTAATACATATTAATGATTATTTAATATCTAGAGTTTAACTCTAGATATTGAAAAAGATTAAACGAAGTCTTTCTATAGGAATGTCTTGTGTTGAATTTTTAAGTAATGTATGAGCTATTAGATTTAAATGCGGCATCGTTCGGTAACCGCACATTACCCCTAGATGACTTCATTCACTCAATCGCCACAAAAACTCCGATGCTCCACACGATCTCGCGGGTGGTCTATGTAATTACATTCGGTCATTTCGAACTTCATCTCTTTCATTCGCAGGCATAAATCATTCAACTTTCTCTTTTACACGTCGAGATTTGTTGCATTCTGAGAAAATTTGGTTTCGTCAAAAGCGTTCTAATGAGATTGCGTGCCTGATTAAGGGTTAAAAATAGTTATTAACTGCAATAACAATTTTGTTCTAATTTCACTGGTGTTTTTATCGCAATTAACTAAATTATGTAGTACGTTGACTTCTTAATGCTGTTTAATTTAGCTTACTTAACTAGTATCTACAGTGTTATCTAAGAACCTACTTTACAAGTCAAACATTTGCTCTGTAAACCTTAATAATGCATAATTAATTATTTTATAACTTATTTTATCGATTTATTTTAAGCTTTCTTGATAATTAATCTACACCATTACTGTAAACATACCAAATTTACTTTTTTATAGATAGAGTGTGTACTTATTAAAAAAATCATTGGATGAAGGTTGTTGTGAGCCCAATTTGTACTCCAAGGTGGTCGGGCGGCGCGCGCGCACTGTAATCAACATTGTTTTTATAAATAAACGCCAACGACTGGCCCTTTTGATCTAATAAACAACGCCCTTTTTTGCCATGGACAAATTAATGCTCTATATATTGATCGGTAAAATGTTTGCGGTAATAATCACTTTCACCGTCAATTATGTCAATATTATGAAAAAATTAAAACAATGTTATTCGAAAGCATTTAAGAATTTCAAACTTCTCAATTGTTTAACATGTTGACTTGCTGTGCAAGATTTTTTTCCTTTTGGAATTTTGGCCTTGTTTATTATTTATTACCTAAAGTACCACCCGCACCCTGTTAAAATTTAGATTCGGTAAGCTACTTCCAGTCTTCTATAAACAATTAATCCCCACAATATTTCTTTCATTTTAATGTTAAATTATATCACCGTCTAAAGAAATCAAAATCCACTTCAGGGATACCTTAAGAATAATTACATGTAAAACATTGTAATTTGTATAAAACAATTCAACACAGTCAATCGAAAATCACAGTCTATTCAAATCGACTAGGTGTTGCTTGTTACCACGTCGACAACCGGTGATACGCCTTACAGAAACAATTTAAATTGGGGGAGGTTCGCAATAAAACCGTTATTGAGGGTACTTCAAAGTTCCGCAAACAACCGGGTCGCGGGGAGCGGGGAGGGGCCATCAATTCGAATCAACGCCACAATTGTCTAAAATTAAACATTTGCTGCTTTGTCGTTTGTGGTCGCAACAATTCCATTATTAATGGAAACATTTCTAAATTTCCTTTGACAATATACAAACAGCAAATAATAGAAGGTGTCGAGTTTTGTATCCACATTTGAACAATCTAAATCCGAATTTCTGTAAGCACTTCACGAAAATGTACAAGATGGTAATAATTATGGTAAAAGCCCTTGAGATGGCGCCTACATTAACAGTGCGAAGTATTGACGCTCTCAGCCCTACAGATTCAACAAGTGAACCGACTCGGCCTCTCAGAGATAAGATATTACTCCTACAGATACACCCACAGGTTTCTCCATTTGGTAACTTTTGCTGCCGGTTTTGTAAGCTTTTTGTCTGTGGAATCTTGTCGGCGTTGAAATTGGTAAAATATTGTCGAAATGCGATGATTTGAAAGTTACGATTTGTTTATTTTCACAAATCGTTAGGCAGTAAATACTAGTCCTCAACGAAACCCCCACTTTTTTGTGTCTGTGTGCCACATGGTTTGCTTCTTTAGTCGTATTTTTTTAGACAAAAGTGCCGCTTCGAATATAATAAAATGGTCGTAAAGTTTTAGGAGCCGACAGAATTCAGTTTTAGGTGCCTCTTATACAGTGGGTTCCTACAATTTTATTTTTAAACTACCTATGTTATTATGCAAAGCACGTATGAATTATTGGTGGTTTCAGTTTTTGTTAATTGGATGATATGATAAAGCCACTAGATTTTGTAGATTATTGCGTGAAGCGAAATAATAATAGAACAACCTTTTGACACGATTATCCCACTTGTACAAAATTAACTTACTGCTACTTTTAATTGGTACTTTTAGATTGCTCAAATTTTTTGTGTTTTTTTACTGTGTCTTAAGCAATACTTATGTACATGTCCAAATAAAATGTCCTAGCAAATTGCAATTTTAAATGGGTCTTTCATCAAGCTCATCCTGCATTTTAAACCTAAATAGGATGAAACCTCTTAGTAGCTCTTCCTCAGAAATAACAAGTGGCATCTGCTTTATAGCTATTAACCAGAATGTTAATTGAATTGTTTTCATTCAATTTAGGCTCGTTTTACTGACCGTGGTTTTGTGAGAGATTTTATATCTACCCACAGCCAATCGTAGCACTCAAACTAGCAGACTTATTTGAAGTTTTTTAGAATGCGTTAGATGGATTTTGGTAGATTACAATGTAAAGTAAAAAAAATCTTTTTAATCTTTGGAATTTTGAGGATGATACAACTATACAAATAACCTTTTTACAGTCGCGGTCGTATAAATACAAGGCAAACATCTGACTTTTAAGTTGTAGCCCTTGATAAGAAATCGAAAACTCCCCACAGTAGGTATCGAAGTGAAATTGTCAAATCAGTCAGCAGTGAAACGCTGCTGTAGGCCTGATCAAATAATCTTCGATGAGAAACGTCGTCGCTTGTTTGTTTGTTTGACTTCTATCACCAACGTAGATTGCCGATTATACAGATTTCTCTCAATTTAGATATGAATGTTTGCTCGCCTTCTTGTTAAACTTCAAACAAATCTTCAAATAAGGCTTACATACCTTGTTTAGGGCCATATAGATAAGCTCCTAAAATAAATTCACCACGTGCCTGTCCACTCTGTAGTCGGAGCGTGCCTTTCCCCATACAAGACCCACAAATTAAAATATCAAAGGGCACGTTACCATGCTGCCCATAAATAGGTTCCTATATTAGCCTGACGTCACCCTAGGTTGGGGGCAAATGTATTTGTGCGTGACAGTTACTCTAAACATCAAAGTAGCCTTCGATATTACACTAGTTAATAACAACAAGCTTTATTACATATCAATATTATAGAAACCATTAGTAAATATTTTCTAATCTCTAAGCATAATATAAACTTAATGTTAACGTAACCCACATGGAAGGTCTAAATCATAAATATTTTGATATCGTTGAAAACACAAACTACCCTGCCGCACACCAAATGCTTACAATTCAGAACAAACAATAGTAGGTTTATGGAGACTTACTTACTGATTCCGCAGAGAGCAAAGAGTCTTGTAGCATTGACATAGGGCTTAATTTCCTTTGGCTTTGATGAGGTTACGATCCAAGGATCATCACAGGAAGCACGTTTGTATAACAATGTAAACCATCGTGGATTATGACATCTTAGGTTCGAATGCCTAATAGGAATTAAACATGTATTTACTGCCAACGATAAAGCTACTAATGAATTATGTATTCTTAATTGTCGATACTTATGTATGGGAGAGACAAATAAATTCTATGAGTCACTTGGTTAGGCTTAGCCCGCATATTTGCAAGTTTTTACAAGTTCATTAATCTTTGCGAAATGCCTCTCAGTTTAACAATATACATTCAGAATTAGTACCACTTGTTTCTGTCTAGACTTGAGAGAATTTAAAATGCAGTTGGCTTTTACCCACATTTCGCTTGGAAAGTTTACAAAATAACCACGAAGCTTTGTCGCAAGATGAAACATTACTTTTTGCTACATGGATTTCATTACAATGTTGGTTATCCGTCGTTTTAGAAGTAAATTTTGGGATAACAAACTTCGATGTTATCGATCTGGCAACCCCTCGTCGTCAGTCTATAATGCAATAATCTATCCCTGCTTCGGATGTTTAAACTTATTTCATCCCTTTTGGGAGACACCCTAAATATTGTTCGAGTTGCCCCTCTACGCGATCGACGCGTCAGGATGAAAGCAGTTAGCTCCTCGTAAAATAAATGTGACCGAATTGCGCCTTATCGCTTTTGAAAGCCACTTACAAAAATTTTACGAACGTTAAAGTCGGATATAGTTAGTTCCGACTGAAAGAATTTGCTGAAATTGCCATTTCGATTATGTCGTAGGATTGTTCTAAAGATTACACAGAATCAATTGTCCATTCGTCGCGTGGATGAGTATTACGGCTGCCCCGACAGTTACGTGGCGAGAACAATAGAACACTTCAACACTCTGTTTCTGCCATTTGAAGTTCTTCAAAATGTTCTCTACCTTCTACACTAACGTATATCTGGCTGCCTACAACAATTACGTCATAACATTACTCACTCGAACTATTTCATAAACATTGCGATCCACATGGCCGCATCCGATTTACTATTTATATACGTAATATGTTTTATAACTTAATAGCATAGCAGAAGTGCGAATCATCCAAAGAATTGCACATTTCCTTACGTACTTTTTCCTTTATTATTTCGGTCTGAAACTTCAGTATCATTGATGATTTGTTGTTCTTTATAGATGTTGGAGGGCTGTGCCTGAACCAGGGTTGCTGCGGCGCCGGCGCTCGGCCGCGGCTCATGCAGCTGGCGAAGACTCAGTTCGAGTCTGCCTTGCGCAGTGAACTGAGCAAGCTGGCTGACGTACTCAGTAACAGAGCCAAGAGGTTTGACGGTAAGTCTAAAGTTTCGGAATATACGAATTCAAGTCTAAAAGCAGGAAGCCAAAGATCACAAACGTACGTACAAACAAACCTACGCGGATTTTGAATTTGTAAAGTACTTTGAGAGTATATGTAGCGAAGAAACAGACATGCGATGACTAAGTTGGCTTATAGGAATACTGAAGGAATATATTTGCGTTTATCAAAGAATCGGCCTTGCATTCTGCACATAGCCAGCAGCGCTTGAAGTATTCAGGCAATAAGAGCAGCATTTGTATGCATTGTCTCGTGGTAACGACACCGCTGGCTACTTATTTGTTGGGATGCAGCCAACATTTGCGTACCTCATTTACTCGTTATAGAAGTTCCACGAATCGACTTTTTAGTTTTCACTCGAAGGCAATAGCCTTAGAAAGGTAAATTAGTCAACCGTAGGCGACATTAGCAGATATCGTTTTAAAATATCCCTGAAGCTGTGTTTTTATCATTACAATATTTAATTCATGTTGCATTTAATTAGGAACCTAATTATAGTGGGAAGTATTGGTGAACAAATTATAAGACTAGAAATAATATCCTGTACATAATAAACCTGCAATCAATACTTCTGCTTGTACAAGGACAATCAATAAAGGCATACTGTGATATAATCAGTCTCTCGATTTATAATCCGATGTTTAGTCTACTTGATTTTATAACCATACGACGACCAAGCTCGTCATGCAAAAGGCATTTCAGACCATTAAATTTAATAAGCGCTTTGTTCTTCTTAGTAAGAATTTTAAAGTTAATATTTTAATATACCTACTTGCGTGATGACCACAGATTTAACCCAAGAGGTCAGCCCAATAAGGTTAAGGTCGGTGTTCGATATCGCATCAATTCACTATCAACTTGTGTTTTAAATAATTTAAACCTTAATTTATCGTCCAAAAGTCTTTAAGATTTACACGTGATACTGGGTGCTAAATAGTTACAAATGTTTGGAATGTAACAAGCAACCAAAATTCCCATAGATTCAATAAGAGCTTGTTGCACCACACCGTAATAGTTGAAGGCATAATTCTACTATCGGAGCTTAAAAATTCAATGCCGATGACTTGACAATAGAGAGCTAAAAGCATCTCCTAAATTAAGACGTGAGCCATATAATCAAATCACCGTGAGACCGATGTACAACCTTCGAAAGAAACCCGCTTTAAATGTAAGAAGTTGTATTATATTGGAGTCGTAACGTCGTTGATCAGTGTAATGTTCTGTGTCATTCGCTCTAAAATTGAAACAGTGACCACTGAATGAAGTGTTTCGAAGCACTGTGGAAAGTGGTCGAGTCAATATTGATTGTAGGTAGCTGTACTTTTCTTCGATGGCTCGAAATCTGTTAAGCAACTCTAAACTTTATCTCGTACCATTAAAGGTTGAAGTGAGTGCCGATGTTACTACTTTGTAATTAGTGTGCCTACCTCACGATTCATGAGCAAGGGAGGCGTAATGTGTTTGGTCACTTGATAACGTTTTGTTGGAAAGCTTTTTAAAAGCGTTGAGCCAACAAACTTGTATGTTATGAAGACATCCTGATTACTTGATAGTCTTGTTGCAGGTCTAGCGCCGACCGGAAACGAGCAAATTTCAACGGTTCGCTGATTTCATTTCAGTGTTTTAACATAAATGCTAATGAGACATGAATTAATTAATCGCTACAATCGCATTACATTCAATTAACGCCTCTAACGACACCTAGAGCGCAATTAAATTACCCGCTAGCTTTTAATATCGTTTAGATTGAGACATTATTCTTTGGTTACATATGAAAAAACGTCTAGTCAAGTCTAGCGGTTCTTGAGCTTTTTAATTGATTTCCATTAGTATTGCTATAATTATTATTACAGTTTGTAGAATTTAGTTCATAGCGCCGCCGGTACGTAATAGCTGGTGTATCAACCTGCCATATTTGGGTATCAGTGCCCAGTTCCTGTTCTGGAGCAATTACTCCCATTGGTTGAGGTACCGTTCTGTAAACGCTTGACAACAGTAAACTGCGCAAACGCAGCTAAGATGACGCTTTCCCACATGTTTCTTAGCAATTGTTACTCCGCTGTTGACGTTTCCTGAATGGTTGAACGAACTATTGATATTCTAGGAATGGACTTGGCAGAATACGAATTTTATGTCAATTATCCACAGTTTTAAACATATCGTTTTACTGGTGATTAGTATACGTCTTCTTCGTCAGTAATAGGACGCTAACTTATGACAAAATTAATCATAACACCCCTTCTCACGCCTTTATATTAGGAGCAAATAATTGCTCTATTTAAAATACCCACATCCTTAATTTAACTGACTAACAAGTTAAAACTAATTTCTTACATCGATCACAGACATAGCTATATTAAGAAACATGATATATATGTTAATGATGTTGATCCGACGTCATTTACTAAATATAGTTAAGCTATTAAGTTTTGATTATGGCATTCTAATTTATACGTCGCCTCTGACAGTATTTACTTTTTTCTTTGACTTTGTTGTTGGTTCGTGTCAGGGCAGAGGTTTCACCTTTCCCCATGTAGTTGTCAATGTCGGCAGCTGCGTGGGCGCACGTGCGCGGAAGGGAGCCGCGACTTGCTCCAAATATACACGACGAGAGAACTTTGTGATAAGAAATTTCTGTAAAGCTGGATGATTCGGATTTGTATGAAGATGTAGATAGTGGTGACTTGTATCTAGTTGTGTGCTTAGTATATTGAAAGGAAATTGTGTAGGTGTTGCAGTTTAGGTATTGATTATTTTAAAGTTCAAGGCCGCGATAGGCAAAGCTGGATTTGCCTGCAAGTCTTTACTGGCATTGAGTATTCTTTAATTTTTGAATTTCTTTAACATTCGTGAATGCCGCGGGGTAGGTCGAAACTCTTTTCAAGATTCAACGTTAAATCGATAGCACTGCAGTTAAAATTGATTGTTAAGGTAAAGTATATTATTAAGGAAAAGATAAGACTCGAGTTGCTTATTGAATCATCGTCTAATCGAGCTGTGAAATTCATAGGAATTGCAAATTAAAATTTTCCTTGGTGACAATTCAATTTTATTTTATACACGACCAAATGCAAACAGTAAGTTTTCTGTATCAAAAACCTCATAAATGTAGTATGAATTGATTAGTATCGTTTATCATTAGTAAACTTGAAATAGTCACGTAAGAAACGATCTATCTTTCGCAATGCGAGGAACAAAGATACCGTTGTCGAGGTCTCATTAAAATCACTCGCATACTTTAGTCGATTCACATGGATCCTAATATGTTTTATAGCCAAGCACTGGTCGAAGAATTCAAATTGAACAAAAAGAACAGATGCAGAACTAAAAACAAGCCTATGTTGTTTAAAATAGAATTCATCTGCGGCTTTTTCATCTCGTGTGATTAATAACGCTTTACCGCACATATTCAGCTAGTGTCAGAGTTTAGAAACCAATGTTTTAAGCCACTGACGTGGTTCCAAAGTGGTTCTTATAGGGAAGTAGCTGTTGAATTAAGTATAACACTTTTAATGTTAATCAATGCGGTGAATTTAATTTGCAATATAATGAAACGAATAAAAACCAGCGTGTGAACGGTAAAATTGTTGCAAAAAATTCACTCACGTCATGTCTGATAGTTACACACGCTGTTAACTTTAATTTGACATTGTTATGACAGCTGTAAATAAACCAAGTGTCAATAAGTTTTTATTCAAAGAACAAAGCTGGTTTTATGTAGGGCCTTTTTTAGCACTTACCAAATTTAAAGATTTCAGGATACGTACTGCAATTTATTTAGATCATAGGCATGCTATTTTAGATAGGCAAATACATTGACTTTTTATAAAATCCATGATATTAAAAAATACATACTTCTGTCTGACATCTGTTACTACATTAAATTAAGTGCCTACGACAAAGTGAGTCATAATTATTTAAATTTGTATAGAAACCTTATACTTACACTCCTTGTTTGCGTATATTAAGCGATGCATTTGACATTCATTTAAATTGGGGTCGCAGCGTAGGTATCTCTTGATTTAGTATATAATTGCGGAAAATACAATTCTGAATTTATTTCGTTTAAAACCCAGTGGGGCGTCGCGGCCGCGCGGTATTCGATAGTCGGAATGGAATAAATTTTAATTGGCGACACGCAGTCGGGACTCCCAAATAAAAACTAACATTGCTGCATTTACTGGTAAAAATATAGATCGCCAATTAAGATTGCAATTAAAATAACTATGCTGCGCACGGGTAAATATAATATTCATAGGACAAGATAATTTGTGGTTTATAACTTTGGTTTATAAACCGCGATAAAAGTCAAAGTTGTTTTGTGTAAGCAGTTCCTTCCATAATCACATTTATTAAAGCAAAGCTTTAAATTAATATGACGCATACTCATCAACATGTAACATTTAATTTGGTCATATAATTTTAATTATAAAGAGGCATCTAAGGTTTATGAGTTTTTTCTGAATAATCTCTAGTGCTTCTGAACCAAGATAAAAAATATCTACTTGTAGAAAGTGTATAAAGTATCAGAAAATAATATAACAGACTACTTTATTAAATTACCACAAATGTGTTTGACGTTGCGGCCTTTTAAATACGTGTATGTATTAGCTAAATTCCGAAACTACGGAACATAAAATAAATTTATTTTAAACTAGTGGCCGCCCGCGACTCCGTTCGCGTGGAAGTCGGTTTACCGTGGGAAATAGAAGTTTTCCCGCGGTAAAAAGTACCCTATGTCCTTTCCCAAATTCAGTTCTTTCTTCATACCAAATTTCATTAAAATCGGTTCGGTGGTTTAGGCGTGAAAGCGTAACAGACAGACAGACAGACAGACAGACAGACAGACCGACAGACAGACAGAGTTACTTTCGCATTTATAATATTAGTAGGGAAGTAGGGATTTGGAATGTTCGCGTAAATAAAAAAAATGCACATTCATTAATTTGTTTTGTTAAACGTCCACTTTTCGAGATGAATAACGAGTGCTATATAACAAAACAAACCAATATCCACTACGACAGTTGCTTATTCCCCACGTGGATACAAATTAAATACATTGACAGTAATTGGTATTGATTTAATATTAACTCGACTTCAGTCTCATTTACACGCACGTCAGATTCGTTCAAAAGAAAAAGTATAATGACGTATTAATTATGGTAATACGCGATCATTGACAATAGTCTTGAATAAAGTATTGTATATGACACGAATGATGGTTGGCACGCGAACATTAATGCCTAGTTAAAATAAAATACCCTATAATTATTATATATTTACAAGTGTACCAACATAAATTAGGGTGTATTTAAACTAACTTGTTTAAAAAATATACAGGTATACAATAGAATTATAACATTAAGCAGTTTTTTTAATGTACGCGCAAAGAATAAGCACTTTTTATTTCATTAGCTATGTAGCAAATTCTTATTGACCAGAAATAGTAAAAACTCTATTCTTAAACCTTTTTTCGCTTAACAAATATTGCTTTATTAAAAAAAAGTGAAGTAAAATCATCAGTCAACAAACTACGTTCGTGATCGGCAGCGTTTAGGCTATGGATACACAATTTAGAATGGTTGGTTTGTTAAACGTTAAGTTTATCGCCTGACCGAAAATATTGTGAGGTAGGACCGCTTTACCATACGCTGAGTAACTGCATTTTACAACGCAAGTGCCAAAATAACGCTAAACGAATACAAGTTATCCCACTTCTGAAAAAATCAATCCATCAAACGTTCTTAAATTTACGGAGTTTTTCATAAATTCATCAATGTGTTGATTGTCTAAAAAGGTTAATCCAATAAAAACAAAAAACAATCGGCTTCCACAAAATTTTCAACCTTGTTAGCCTTTTACCTTCGTCACCTAACCTGACGTACGTAATTAATTTCATGTTTACTCTCGTAAGACAAACAAGAGGCCGTTTTCCTTGATATTAGCAGCTTCTTGATCCAATTTTGTAATTGGTTCTAAAACAACTTATGCGTATGTATATCGTATACTCTTATCAAGTCAAATAAAAAAATATAACTAGAAATTAGGCGATTCTTACGAGTGCAATGCACGTAAATGTTATTGAACTCGTTAAATTCGTGATATACAGACTTTATTAGCAGAACTGCATTTAATGACTAGGTTAAAGACTCATTCAAACCAACCAAATATACGATTGAAGTTTTCCTACACTGGACACTTTGATCTTTAGTGTTAGTTAAACAAATACCTTTTTGCTGTTGAATGGTCCATAAATATTCCATCAAAATCTTTGCCTTTCCGGTAAACTTTTCTGGTAACCTGGATTAAATGTTTAAGAAGTGCCTAGTGATATATTGGCCTAAGAAATTATTCTTAAGTTACCATTAGGTAACTAATAATAAAAGTTCAACATGTCTGCATATTTTCCATCATCATCATGAGCCAAAATTGAACCCCCACTATTAGATTTTTTTTAAAACATTTTTACTTATACCTAGTGTGTTTTTTCTGCAGACTTCTTCCACAAGCTACTGCAGCTCTCCAGGGAGGGATTCCACAACATGTTCAAGCGCACCTACGGCATGATCTACGAGCAGCACTCCTACGTGTTCGAGCAACTCTTCGAGCAGTTAGAGAAGTAAGTCGAGTTGAACTTAAACGAATCGTTTCGGCTACGAACCGTTCTTTTTGATTTTTGATTCAAATTATCTTGTTAAAGCAAAAGAAACTGATTGATTCGTGTGACTATAATGACGATCAAATTGTGTGGTGACAGATTACTGTCGTTCCTTTTATTTTTTGATAATTATTTAAAGATTATTTTGATATTACCTATTGTTGGCTCATGATGTAGTCCAAGGACGACACTACCTAATCACCTCAATTTTTGAAATAAGCCTAATAACTTCAAGCGAGTACAAAACCTGTCCTTACTCGAGCCACCCTCGTTATACCCTCAGGTATTATCCAAAGTAAACACGGTGTTCGGTATCATGGCCTCATTCGCCAGAGTGTTTTGTCTGTCCAATGTTTGTTTAATGCCGCCCACATTGTTATGCGAACATCTATCAAGCCGTAGATGAATTGATGTCCGGGGTCTCTTAACGTAAACAAAGTAAAAATAACGATACAAAGTTTGAGACAAAATTCACTTTAAACTTTGCAATGACATTTACATGGTGATGTTAGGTATTATTGTGTGTCAGGTGAGAATCATATAATAATAATAATAATAACCCTCCTAAGGGACCACCTTGCCGCGGTAGGAGGGCTTACGGGAAGCATGGTACAGGTTATAGCTAATAACATCATAATACCCTTCCCAAACTAACGGTTCCACTCCTAAATCCAATTCCCTTTCCCCTTTTCCTCTCCCCAACACTCAATCCTATCCGAAATCTACCAATCCAAGGTCTGCCGTGCCGAGGGATGCATGGCCGGGGGTGTGCTCGGTCGCTAGCGTGCCACGCCTGGAACTAGGGCGAACTCCAGGTGTAGTCTACAGTTAGTAGGCCAGCTCTTATCCTGACAAGCGGGGCTCTGTGGGGATCGACGAAGAATTACCCTAGCTAATCGTGGGAACAACATGCAAAATTCTTTACAAACAAACAAAAGATATAATTTAAGACGACGCCTTCCTCAAACTGCGTCTATTATAGAAACAGAACTTGAAAATATTCCAGAAAATACTCCTATCTCCCATTCATCATCTCCTATATCATCTACTTATAGTCTTTTCGCATCACCCAACTCATCGACTCATTCTTACAATTTACGTCCCGAATCCCGTTCATCTTCAGAGAGTTATATGTCAGATGGTGCTGTGTTGGAAGCAGACGCTTATAATCCAACACTCACTACTGGTCCAACTCGTGCGCGCAAAAGATGGTCCGAAGATATGAATCGATTCATCTGGCGTACCTACCTAGTCGCAACCTCTTTAGAGACGCGACCGAGAGGATATCTGGACACACTTTATAAAGAATTTAACAGTAAATTTCCAAACGTAAATGCAACAAAACAAAGATTAGGTGATCAAAGGAGAGCAATAGTGAATAACAAATTATTAACAGACGAAATACTGACAGAAATTAGATCGGAAGTAACAGCATTATTAGGGACCACAGAAAATTTGTTGAACTTTTCAATTACGAGTCAAAATAATACTTTACAATCTACATCACACAACCTACAGACACAAAGTGCCGAATGCCTACCAAGTAGAACACGCATGAGCTGGACACCTGAAATTAATGAAAATGTCATTAGAATATACTACACAGTCACTGAAAATGAAACGGACAAAACGAATTACAGAAAGAAACTACACTCCAAGTTTACTCAGTTATACCCTAGTTTAAACCACTTAAGTGAACAAAGAGTTTCTGATCAACTTAGAGCCATACTCAATAATAATTATATTACAAGTCAAAGATTGCAAGAAATAAAAAATGAAGTTTCCTTAATCCTTCAGAATGATAATCAAAATCGAGTGCGTGACGATTTGCTAAGCTCATTAAATACAAGTAATGATTTCCAATTAGGTTTAGAGACCCAAAATATCGATCTAGATGTTTCCTCTTTGTCAACATCGCAAGATTTCGTTGTAAATGAACAAGATGCTACAGAAAATTTTCATAGTATAACAGAACAAACAAACATAGACCGTATTTTCAACGAAACACTTACAATTTTTAATAACACCGATCCAACTTCTAGACCGTATATCCCGAAACAAAAACCATCGCGTCGATTGACTAATGTTGTAAACTATATAAACAAAAATATTCTGCCAAAATATTTAAATACTGATCAAGATTTTATTACTTTGCAAACAATAATTTATACTGCTGCGTATACGACGGCTATATGCAATGGTACAAAAATAAATAACAACACAGACGTTACTGTAAGAAAACCAAAACAATTAAACAAACCACATTGGCAGTTACGTTTAGAAAAGAAAGTAGAACTCCTTAGAAGTGACATCGGGCGACTTACTCAGTTCATAAGAGGAAATAGAAGTAGAAAAGTTTTAGTAGCAGTTAATAGAATTAAGTTGGTTTACCAAACTCATGCGCAACACGAAAATCCAAATTCAACAATGGAGCATTACCTAGATACACTAAAACAAAAGCTAAGTACAACAGCTAGTAGATTGAAACGGTACCTCGCATGTACTAACAGAAAAAAACAAAACGCATTATTCAACACTAACGAAAAATGTTTTTATCGGAAAATTTCATCTCAATCTGTAAACAAAAACACCGCATCATTAGAACTACCATCAGCCGCTCAGTTTCACGAATTTTGGGCTAATATATGGCAAAAACCAGTACTCCACAATGATAACGCAAACTGGTTAGGTCAAGTAAGCGCAAACTGCGAAGCTATGACATTCAATAACATAACAATTGATGCATTTATAAAAGTTATTAGTAGAACTCACAATTGGAAAGCACCGGGTACAGACAAGATTCACAATTTCTGGTACAAAAAATTTACTTCCGCGTATCCATACATTCACACACACATAAATAACTTCATACAATCACCACACACTATGCCAGACTACATAGCCCAAGGAGTCACATACATGATACCTAAAGACACAGATACAAAAAATCCTGCAAAGTACAGACCCATCACATGCTTACAAACAATCTACAAAATTTTAACAGCTTGTATCAGTGAAACAATTTATGAACATCTTGAAACACACAATTTACTAGCCGAACAACAAAAAGGATCAAGAAAAAAGAGCCAAGGCTGCAAAGAACAACTAACACTAGACAATATCGTAATGAGAAATGCTTTAAAAAATAAGAAAAATGTTTATGCCATGTACATCGACTATAAAAAGGCATTTGATTCTGTCCCACACAGTTGGCTGCTCTACATCCTGCAGGTTTATAAAATTCATCCGTCGATAGTAGCTTTCCTAGAGCATACGATGAAGAAATGGCAAACACATCTTAACATAAATGCAGACGGTGCAACTATTACTACTGAACCAATTGCTATTTGTCGAGGTATATTTCAAGGAGATTCACTCAGTCCTTTATGGTTCTGCCTTGCCCTTAACCCACTTTCTTACTTACTTGACAATAGCAACAATGGAATCAACCTCACACATTTTAATGACCAATTCAAACTCACTCATCTAATGTACATGGATGACATAAAACTCTATGCTAGTAGCAAAACTGAACTTGATGATCTTGCAAGAATTACTCAGGATTTCTCCAATGATATTCATATGGCCTTCGGTATAGATAAATGTAAAATTCTTTCCGTCGAACGTGGTAAAATTGTCCTTAACAGTTATCTCCTAGACAATGACCAAACTATTGAACCTTTACTAGAAAACGAAACATATAAATATTTAGGATTTCAACAAGCACGACAAATTAACCAAAAAACTGCAAAAACCGAAATAATACAAAAATTTAAACACAGACTGACACTTATCTTAAAAACTGAACTTAACTCAAGAAATTGCATTAAAGCTATTAATACATTTGCAATACCAATCCTTACATATTCGTTTGGCATAATTTCATGGTCGAAATCTGACTTAGTTAAATTCCAACGTATCATAAATACACTGATGACCAAATTTAGGAAGCACCACCCCAAGACATGTACGCAGCGTATGACTTTGCCAAAACTTGATGGAGGACGGGGCCTCATTGATGTAAAAAACCTACACAATAAGCAAATAACTACTCTCCGACAGTATTTCTACACAAAATCGCAAACTTCACAACTACACAAGCTTGCTATAGCAACAGACCTTAAATTAACACCTCTTAACCTAAATAACACTAGCATACAACCAAACGAACTCATTATTACTAACACCGAGAAAATTACACAATGGTCCCAAAAAGCCTTACACGGTAGACACTTAGCTGATTTAAGCCATGCTTATGTCGATAAGCAGGAATCGAATGCATGGCTTAAACGCGGTGAACTTTTTCCAGAAACGGAAGCTTTTATGCTGGCAATCCAAGATCAAGTTATATGTACCAGAAATTACAAAAAGCATATTACTAAAGAGTTACCTCCAAATTCATCTGATATTTGTAGACACTGTAACAGAGCACCAGAAACTATTCAACACATAACAGGAGCTTGCAGTAGGCTAGTTCAAACTGATTACAAACATAGGCACGACCAAATAGCTAATATAATTCATCAAAACATTGCACATAAATTAAAATTAATACCGGAAAAAATAGCTTATTATAAATATCAACCTCAAACTATCCTTGAAAATCAACAATTTAAACTCTATTGGGATCGAACCATTATCACAGACAGAACAGTACACTGCAATAGACCTGACATTACACTTCACAACAAAACAAATAAAATCACATATCTAATTGACATTGCCGTACCCAATACTCATAATTTGCAAACTACAATATCCGAAAAAATTACAAAATACCAGGAACTAGCAGTAGAACTAAAAAGACAATGGCGATCAGAAACAGTTCACATTGTACCTATAGTTTTGTCAACAACAGGTGTTATTCCTAAATCAATGAAACAAAGTTTAGCTGTTCTTGACCTCCCTTCCAAAAGTACCATAAACCTAATGCAAAAAGCAGCAATCCTTAATACATGTCGAATAACGAGGAAATTTCTGTCCTCGACTTCTGTTTTGTCCACATTTATAACAAGTTAAACTAGCTTAGCTATGGCTCGCTTGTTTGACATTATAACATCAAACTCCCTTCACTTAGAAGAGAAAATTAAATTAACTAACAAAAATAATAATAATAATCGTTTATTTATTGCACATAAATCACAATTACAATAAATTTAAAAATAAGTACAGTGTGCATCCGATTTACATTTTCGAATCAGGCAGGGGACCCCAAACAAGGCTAAGCCTGAAACTTGGGGTACCAGATTATGCATAGAATAAAAAGTGCAAGGATTACATTAACACTGCTACAAATTAAACAAAAAAGAACAAAATTAGTAATAAAAAATAAAATATAAAATGTAACGATGGGATATTAAAAATATTGTAAAAACATTTTGTAGAACATATGATTGTTTATAGTTTGAATAGGTAATTACTATAATAGTTAACGTATATTTTATTATAGCTACATACAATTATGGTTAGAAAAACACTATCAAAAATAGTAAGCAACTTTACAATCAATTCCTTTCCTTACTTTTTTCCGTTCCGACTATTAGGTATCTGTTATTTGTTAGTGTCGTGAGCACTTGTTTATTTGTTTGGCAAATTGTAGTTTTCGGGCGTGTAATCAAAACCCACCTTATATTCCATTGTGTAGGAGTGACTCTTCCTACAATAGTCTGATTCACCGTTGGAAATGTTAACTAACTTACATTATTGTCCTTCAGGTACTACTCTAAAGGAGAAGCTGGCTTCGAACCCATGATGGATGGCTTCTTTGGCATCCTGTACCAGAAGATGTTCACTGTCCTTAACTCACAGTACACATTTGATGAAAGGTAAGTTTTTAAAGTCAAGATAGAAAAATTATTAAACCTTTTTGGCAAAGTTGTTAGGATGCGTGTAGATACGGCTCTTTCTTTGCGAAGATTTTGGTTTGGTTATAGCTCAATGGAACTTATTTTGAACTGTTATAATAAAAATTCGGGGAAATTTTATGGCAGTTTATAATTATTATATAATGAGCGGTTGGTTTTTACCAATGATAGATGATGATCGCGAAAATTCCAAATGTAATATTAGTAATCAGCTTACAGAGCTTGACCTAATAGCACCTCATATTTAATACCTACTAATCATGACAAGTTTAAAATAACCCCCTTTTCATATTCAGTTAAAGTTTCCTCGCCGATATAATACGTTGTACTCGTCTATCATGCAACAGCAAAGCTACCAACATAGACAAAACTAACTTTGCCTGAATAAGGTGTGTTGTACGAACATTTCAGCCCGCACCCAAAGGCAGGTATCCTGTTACAGTAATTCATTATATTCTACGGTACTAACAAAGTCTACCCCAATTAGGACCTCGAGACAAAGGCTACAATATCACTCATTAACTTCGATGTGAGTTTATTAATATACCGTTGGTTTAGTAACTTTTCTATACCAACAGAGTAAATCAGAAAATAAGCTTATAACAATTTTACCAATAAAACACATATTCTTTATTGCACATTATACAGATAAGTTCTTAAAAGTAAGATAATAGAAATTTGCAAAAGGTGGCCTTATCGCTCAAAGCTATTTCTTCCAGGCAGGCCTTTTCTTAAAAAAGAAACAAACTATACAACAATGACAGGTGCAAATAATACATTGAAATACTCCTACTTAAACATAATATATACTAATAAATACATATTTATGTACAAAGATAAGTAGGGAGGTACCTACTGAACAAATCACATAAATCCGTTTAGGTAGTAAGCTTTATTTACCTACTCAGAATTGCAAACTCGTGTACGGCAATGATTGTTTACAAAGAGAAATAAAGTTAATTTAATTAATTCAACGAACTAAATTGGTAGGTATTCTTTACTGAATATGTTGCTTTTGTTTCCCTATAAGTGATATAAGAAAGAGACGGGTAGCCACTTATTAATAATTTATCGCGGTTTGTTGCTTACCCTTTACACGAACGTCAAAGATATCAGGGTGAGTAATTTATATGAATAATAAACTTTGTAACTTGTCGTATTATTGCATTCGCAAATAAACAAAGCGTAATGGACGTAGATACATCTTTCTTATTGTTCTAAGTTTGTTTGATCTATGCGACAGTAAGAAATAATAGATTGTTGCAGTGATAGTGTTGTAATAAAACTAATAAAAATTGACATCAACAATTTGAAACCTATTCAAAACAACCCATTCATATTAATTTGAAGTAGCCACACCAAAATTGCCCTCATTGAGTTAGTTGAGTATAATGTGGCCGTTTAGTCAATGAAACCGCGATTTATGACTGTCGTGTTTATGAAATCCTGCCCTTATGATATACATAGTGCTAGTTTAACTCGCTGTTAGTTTCAAATTCGTGTTCTCCCTTAGTAGTGGAGGGCCGCTATCGCTCCATATCGTTTGTTTACGTGCCCATAACAATAAAAACGTCCCGACTAAGTGGTTTATGGCTATGTCTTCATACTGCTACCGGCACGACAGTGGCCACTAGGTGTCAAATATCTCACGGAGGGGACCGGGTCGAATGTCAATGTCAATGTTTATGACAGTGACGTAACGTGACATTTAAACTCTTTATTCTAAAGTCGCTTCCGTTTTATAGGTGCTATTGATTTTTTAATATGTTTAAATAACGACAAATGTTATTCAAACAAGATAAGATTTATCTGTTAAAGTAAATTAAAGTATATAATTGAATAAACAATTTTCTAATGATAAAAAACTAACGATATTGACTTAATTCGGCTGCCTATCTAATCAATATTATGATTTGACTATGTAAGGTAGCCAGAACTTAATCTAATATTACGAAAGTCCAATGATTTACGTGGCTACTTAATTTATGGTATTTTGAGTTTTAAGACAGATGGTTAACGTTTACTGATATGCTAATGTTGACTGACCTGGAAACCCACGCGATTACTGTGATGTAGGTACAAATAGTACCAATGGGAACTAATATCGATTTCATGATGTTGTAGAACGATTAAATTGTTAGGCATTATTGCAAAACTTAGTTCCATAAACTTTTATCGTCCTACGCATTTAGGATAATGGTTATTGAAGTATTTTAATAGCTTTTTTACTAGGTCCTCGTTCTACTTTACTTATTTTTTAAATACTTTTTTAAATAGATATTTACAAAATAATCCTTTAAGAGTCCAACTAGTAAGGGCTCGGTCTCGATGGAAAGATAAACTTAGCCACTCCTTTGACTCCGCGAGGGTTGGTGAACACTCATGAAAGCTAATTATCTGACTATGCAAATTTCTAACATTGTTTACTGACACTGATATTTACGTTAGTAAAGGAATATAACCACCATAATGCAAACTGACAGAATTCAAAGTTCTTGCACTTTCTGCGTTTAATATAGGCGTAACCGTTATTTAAAAAACATGCGTCTTCATTTAAAATTCTCTTACAGATACCTAAAGTGCGTGAACGACCACATGCGCGACTACCAGCCGTTCGAGGACATGCCCCACAAGCTGTCAGTGCAGCTGCGGCGCGCTTTCGTCGCGACCAGAACGTTCCACAAGGCGCTGCGAGGCGGCGCCAGTGTGCTGCGGAGTATGATGCAGGTGGGTGAGAGTGAATGGTCAACTGTCAAAATTTTGACAGCTGCAGTACTGCGGATGAGAAAGGTTAAAAGACTGGATGGGACTAGGTGGTTGACTGCGACAATTACTTAGAAAATATTTATTTTTAAAATCTTATATGCACTGCAAGGCTGTACAATATCGGATATTATAATATTGTTATTGTGTGCTCTCTACTTCGACCGCATTATATGAGCTTATGTTCAAATTAAGTACCACTAATATTATAAACATGAAAGTTTGTGAGTATGGATGTTTGTTACTCTTTCACGTAAAAACCAGTAGTTTATAGATGGATTTTGATGAAACTTTACAGTAATATAGGTTATACATCAGAATAACACATAGGGTACTTTTTACCGCGGGAAAACTTCTCATTCCCACAGTTCGCGTGGAAGTCGGTTTCCCGTGGGAATGAGAAGTTTTCCCGCGATAAAAAGTACCTTATGTACTTTCAAAGTTTCAGAAAAATCCGTCTAGTAGTTTTTACGAGAAATAGTAACAAAACATCCATACATACTCACAAACTTACACGTTTATAATATAGTAGGATTAAGTTGAAAAATCCATAAGGGAATAGAGAGTATTCCATTTTCCTTTTTGTTTAATTTTACCTAAATAAAATTTTTGATGGGTTTGTACACAGTTGAAATGACTATAGGAGCAGTAAAACTTTATGAAATTGACTTAATTAGCTTTTAATTAATAACTGCGCATTATGAAACGGATATAAAAACGAAAGAAACCCGTCACCGCATATAATACAAAACTCCCACAGATACTAAATAAAGAAGCATTATCTTATAAATCGGTAAAGCCACAGACAGACTCCATAAAAAAGCAGATTGACAAGATTATCTTACGCATCTAATGGACTTGAATTAATGCAAAAATCCGCACGATTACCAAACACCGACTTGTTCCAACTTGTTTAATTTCATTAATTTAACAAAACGAGTTTTATTTGCGAACGAATATCTTTCTGAATAAAACGCTTATTTAAATCTCGATTATCTGCAGGCTAAATTGTCGCCATCTTTGGGTAGGTAACGCATGAATCACGTCGCGAAAAATATTTTAATTTGAGCTTTATTTTCGGTGAATAAAAGCGTTTTTGTGTTGTGTGAATGGACGGTGCCGACATGTGGTGAATGAATTGTTGATCCAGGAGGCGATGTATCATTTTATTACTCATGTCGCTATTTTTATTGGCGACTTTGCAAGAAGCGACTTCAAAGTTGATCCGCGCCTGGAGTCAAGTTTATGAAGAGTAATTAGAGATATTGTCATTGCGGTTGATGATCTCATTACGCGATGTGGGGCAGGTCGTTCATAGTTTTTATTGACTATCACCGCTAGATGTTATCGCCGGTATTATGTGCTTAACACACAAACCATAGGACAGTTACGGTGGTATAGTTGGAAAGTAATTACGGTGCTAGGTTTTTTATGTTTTGGAAATATGTACCTACTATAATCGTAACTTAGAGAAATTTTGAGCACGTTTTTAAACGTTTTTTTTAAGTAGAAAGTACTTATCGGTAGTCTCTTATAATACCTACTTTTAAACAAAATATCGTCTAGTTTTATCGTTATAACAGACGAATACCTCAGCGCGCAATTCGATACACATAGTTTACTAAAAGTTTGGTTTTTAGACTGAAATGGACTTTGTTTCAAACGCCGATATGTGTGTGGTGCGGTGCACGGGTTTTTGCGCACTCTAGGATAGCCACTAAATTATAAAACGTAAAAAGCACCTGCTGCAATATTACCCGTCTACTAAAAGATCTCCGTTTATTTATTAAATGGTATCTACTGCAATATTACCCGTCTACTAAAAGATCTCCATTTATTAATTAAATGGTATGTACCCGCAGGTGTCCATCACCCCGGAGTGCGTGTCGTCGTGGGCGCGGCTGCGGCACTGCGGCGAGTGCGGCGCCGCGCCCGCGCCGGCCTGCTCGCGCTACTGCCACAACGTGGTGCGGGGCTGCCTGCCGCTGCACGCGGACCTCGGCGAGCACTGGGACGCCTATGTCGGTGAGTGGCGGCTACTGCAGGGACGAGTGGCTGCAACTAGAGGTATGAGGTCTCGCGCTACTGCCACAACGTGGTGCGGGGCTGCCTGCCGCTGCACGCGGACCTCGGCGAGCACTGGGACGCCTATGTCGGTGAGTGGCGGCTACTGCAGGGACGAGTGGCTGCAACTAGAGGTATGAGGTCTCGCGCTACTGCCACAACGTGGTGCGGGGCTGCCTGCCGCTGCACGCGGACCTCGGCGAGCACTGGGACGCCTATGTCGGTGAGTGGCGGCTACTGCAGGGACGAGTGGCTGCAACTAGAGGTATGAGGTCTCGCGCTACTGCCACAACGTGGTGCGGGGCTGCCTGCCGCTGCACGCGGACCTCGGCGAGCACTGGGACGCCTATGTCGGTGAGTGGCGGCTACTGCAGGGACGAGTGGCTGCAACTAGAGGTATGAGGTCTCGCGCTACTGCCACAACGTGGTGCGGGGCTGCCTGCCGCTGCACGCGGACCTCGGCGAGCACTGGGACGCCTATGTCGGTGAGTGGCGGCTACTGCAGGGACGAGTGGCTGCAACTAGAGGTATGAGGTCTCGCGCTACTGCCACAACGTGGTGCGGGGCTGCCTGCCGCTGCACGCGGACCTCGGCGAGCACTGGGACGCCTATGTCGGTGAGTGGCGGCTACTGCGGGGACGAGTGGCTGCAACTAGAGGTATGAGGTCTCGCGCTACTGCCACAACGTGGTGCGGGGCTGCCTGCCGCTGCACGCGGACCTCGGCGAGCACTGGGACGCCTATGTCGGTGAGTGGCGGCTACTGCAGGGACGAGTGGCTGCAACTAGAGGTATGAGGTCTCGCGCTACTGCCACAACGTGGTGCGGGGCTGCCTGCCGCTGCACGCGGACCTCGGCGAGCACTGGGACGCCTATGTCGGTGAGTGGCGGCTACTGCAGGGACGAGTGGCTGCAACTAGAGGTATGAGGTCTCGCGCTACTGCCACAACGTGGTGCGGGGCTGCCTGCCGCTGCACGCGGACCTCGGCGAGCACTGGGACGCCTATGTCGGTGAGTGGCGGCTACTGCAGGGACGAGTGGCTGCAACTAGAGGTATGAGGTCTCGCGCTACTGCCACAACGTGGTGCGGGGCTGCCTGCCGCTGCACGCGGACCTCGGCGAGCACTGGGACGCCTATGTCGGTGAGTGGCGGCTACTGCAGGGACGAGTGGCTGCAACTAGAGGTATGAGGTCTCGCGCTACTGCCACAACGTGGTGCGGGGCTGCCTGCCGCTGCACGCGGACCTCGGCGAGCACTGGGACGCCTATGTCGGTGAGTGGCGGCTACTGCAGGGACGAGTGGCTGCAACTAGAGGTATGAGGTCTCGCGCTACTGCCACAACGTGGTGCGGGGCTGCCTGCCGCTGCACGCGGACCTCGGCGAGCACTGGGACGCCTATGTCGGTGAGTGGCGGCTACTGCAGGGACGAGTGGCTGCAACTAGAGGTATGAGGTCTCGCGCTACTGCCACAACGTGGTGCGGGGCTGCCTGCCGCTGCACGCGGACCTCGGCGAGCACTGGGACGCCTATGTCGGTGAGTGGCGGCTACTGCAGGGACGAGTGGCTGCAACTAGAGGTATGAGGTCTCGCGCTACTGCCACAACGTGGTGCGGGGCTGCCTGCCGCTGCACGCGGACCTCGGCGAGCACTGGGACGCCTATGTCGGTGAGTGGCGGCTACTGCAGGGACGAGTGGCTGCAACTAGAGGTATGAGGTCTCGCGCTACTGCCACAACGTGGTGCGGGGCTGCCTGCCGCTGCACGCGGACCTCGGCGAGCACTGGGACGCCTATGTCGGTGAGTGGCGGCTACTGCAGGGACGAGTGGCTGCAACTAGAGGTATGAGGTCTCGCGCTACTGCCACAACGTGGTGCGGGGCTGCCTGCCGCTGCACGCGGACCTCGGCGAGCACTGGGACGCCTATGTCGGTGAGTGGCGGCTACTGCAGGGACGAGTGGCTGCAACTAGAGGTATGATGAAAGGAAATATGGGGATCCACTGTGAAGATTATGTTGTAGGGTAGGGTCGAGTGGGAAGCGACACTAAAGGCTATAGTTTGAGTTTGAGATATATGTTTGTACTTAGTATAAGGAAAAAATGGTCCCTTTTTTATGTTATTTAAATTTAAATTGTATTTAAAACAAAATTAATCATCGTGTACGTATACAATACCGACAGAATGAAATGATTCAACATTTTAAATTTGTTTACTTACAATCTTAACTGTAGACTCATTCATAATTTTAGCTAAAACTGTTATTACTTTAAATCCCTGTTCCAGGCATTGTTTTCAGCTCGCGTATTTCTAACTTTCATACTTTAAAATAAATCTTAACCTTCAAAAAGTTACAGTAACCTTTTAAAAGTTCCAGGTGCTAAAATACCTATCTCCTATTTCCAGACGCCGTTGAAAAGGTAGCGGACCGTCTACTCGGGCCGTTCAACATCGCCATGGTGGTGGAACCCCTCGACATCAAGATCTCCGAGGCCATCATGAGCTTCCAGGACCACAACCAGGAGATCTCGCAGAAGATCTTCACGGACTGTGGCAAGCCGGTGCTCGGCGGCGGCGGCAGCGCCGGCCCCTTCTTCAGCGAGCACCCGCGGACCAAGCGAGACATCGACACCGTACACGACATCGACTGGAAGCCAGAGGCGGACATCAACGACTTCGAAATAGAGGCCTCCTACGACAACCTCATGAAGGAAGACCCGGCCCTCTTCGCGCTACGAACCCCGCAGGGCATACGCAAGGCCACCCAGGAGTTGGAAGACCGCGCGCGGACCAGGGAGGAGTTCCTCAAGTACATGAAGGGGATGATACGGCTGGAGGAGTACGAGGGGAAGGCGCGGGGGAGGCGGGACGCGGAGCCGGAGCCGGAGGAGTTCCAGCCAACGAGGAAAGGGAAGAAGGCCAAGGTCGCGCCCAAGAACGATGATGGACGAGGTAAGGAGTACTGGAGAGAGGGTTTAATTGTTTTGGTCTGAGTGTTGTCTACTGCAAATTAGTAATAGTTAAAAAATAAAACTTGAAAGTGCTTTGTATATTAAAGATATTACAGTTTCCTCACATTTTATAATTTGTTTAAAAAAACTTTATAAATATGTCTTTTTAAGTTCAAATTCTAATGAAAAATTGGAACTAAGAATTTGGTATACAAAGATGAGTCAACCAAATATTTTATTATTCAATGTATCTCATCTCATTATGTCAATACTAAAAAGTAGCCTACGCCAATCCCTTCTGCTTACACACTACTAGCTTTTACCCGCGCGGCTTCGCACGCGTTAAATTCTAAGTGAAACTAATTTCTCTGTACTGTTATTACACATATAAACCTTCCTCTTAAATCACTCTATCTATTAAAAAAACGCATCAAAATCCGTAGCCTAGTAAAGATTTAAGTATACACAGAGACTGAGACAGCGACTTTGTTATATACTATGTAATGAAGCTTACACTTTTTACAAAAAAACTATTTCCCCCGTAGCGTAGTTTTAAAGATTTAAGCATACACAGAGACTGAGACAGCGACTTTGTTTTATACTATGTAGTGAAGCTAACTATTCCCCCCCCCCAGGTGCGGAGTGGGGCGGCCCCGAGCTGACGGTCCTGGTCCGGGAAGCCCGCCAGCGCGTGCGCAGCAGCAAGCGCTACTGGAGCCATCTGCCGGCCGTGATGTGTAGTGCTATTAGTGTTACCACCGCGCCGTGCTTTAATGGAACTAGTGTGGCCAGGTAGGACATATACCAATTAGCTACCTGTTCGGGTCGACGACATTTTGGACACAAAAAACTCGGACACCTTGGCCAATGTATGGATTTTCAATTTTAATATTATTTTTTTCCGTACATTAGCCAAGATGTCCGAGTTTTTTGTGTCCGAAATGTCGTCGACCCACCTGTCCTGTGGCTACTCGCAACTAAATGGCTTTTCCCGCGGGAATGGGGCACTTGCCTGCGGTAAAAAGTGCTTACGGCTATCCTATGTTCAGCAGGGATAAGATAGGATATTATTTGTGATAGATTTTTTTAAAACGGACTTTTTTTTGAAAGAGATCGGAGATTTTTTTGAAAGGACGAAATGAATGGTTTAGCGTGGCCGTTTTCTTTGTATGGGATGAGGTATCTGTACGTTAAGTACTATTATATCTGTGTCCATACTAATGATGCCCTTCCTTCAGCTACACCCTGCCGGCGGCGGGCGAGGGCAGCACGGCGCTGGCGTCCAACCCCGAGGTCCGCGGGTCGCTGCCCTCCGGCCGCAGCCCTACGGACAGGATCAAGATGCTAACAGCGAGACTCAAGGACGCGTATAACGGGGTCGAGGTGCCGTGGAAGGAAGAGGGTGAGCAATCTAGTTGTTCCTTTCTTTTAAGATATTGGCAACGATTCTTAAAACACTCTCTAAAACCACGGAACAGAGAAGTAGATGGAAAGGCCATAGGACCAACTTACTAGCGAAACCGCTGTCGCCAAAACTCACACATGGGACTGATAATAAACATAGTCACTACATGTAAACAATTGTTTTAATTGGTCGCATATCCTTAGTGCCAGAATGACTTACTTCTAAATGCTGTCAAGCAAAAACACATCTTGATAGTGATAAATAGAGTTCACTTTACTAAAACTCATAATGTATTTACGACCTTCTGCAACTTACCTCACGATCGCGTTGACATACAAAAAATTCAACTACTTAACAATAGATGGCGTTCCTACATTTAACAATGTAAATTGAACTTTATTCCTTGGCAAATAAAGTTCATGTTTACAATTGTTATGTTTTATGTTGCTTTAAAATGTCTTACGGAATAGAAAATTACGTAAATTATTATAATAAAATGAAATAATGCTTACTGATATGATGATACGAAATGCTACCATGGCTGATGTTTTTAGTGCGGCTTTCATTTTTGCACTCCAAAATGGAGCAGTATGGCATATTTTCAGCGCAATCCTTTATTTCGCTTAGTAAACACAATCGTCTTATCTTATCAAGGCTATGCGGCGAACTGAGCTAGGTTTTGCGGAGCTCCGCGTATATGTGACACACGCGCCACGCCCACTTGCCACTTCTACTCGTTTTTTCTGTTCTGTGTCTAAAACTAAATTAAAAATATCACTGTCACTTTCTCATGCTTTGTTTTAGAAAAAGACAGATACATTGGCTCACTAAATTTAGTCCACATCGATGTAAAATTGAACGAAATGCGCTGAGGACTAGCCTAAAATTGCCTTCGCTGCACATACATTTTAGTTTGACAGGACTAAAATGATTACCTATGTCTGTCTTATGCTATTGATTAGTTAGTGACAGCGATAGTTTTAATTTAATTTAGAGAGTGTTCTCAGAATCGGGGCAACTATGTTACTTAAGAAGAATGATTACTTTTTGTCTATTCTTTCGATTGGCAGCATAAAAATAGGGATGTTTTTTTTATATTTAGGTAGGTTCGATTCCCAGACGAAGGAAGATTTTTTTTGAATTTTTTTAAATGCAGAATTACTAAGTTGGAAAAATAAAATAAAGTCTTCTGTCAGCAAAATATCATATCTACAATATTTAAGGTATTTTCCCTTGATGTCCCAAAGTCTTGGGAAACCCTGTATAGTTATATTAAGTTAATTTTAATACTAGCTACTCCCGGAGCTATGGGTGAACTTTAGACTATCAATTTCACGCGGCGCCCTCTATTTTCATTAAACAATTGGCAAATGCAAACTTAACAAATAACATTAAAACACAAAAATAACTAAACAATTTTTCCTGTGATAAAAGTTTCTTTTTTCCCAAACATAAACATACTTTTAATCTACAGATGACTTACAACCAGAGGCTTCAGAACGAGTGGCAGACTTCTCCGAAGGTCCATCAGGATCCGGAGACGATACCGATGAGGGAGACCGGCTGCCTGACGATGACGAAGATAGTGAAAAGGACTTCGAAGGTATGTTTTACTTCTTTGTTTGTACTCTATGTATAGTCAACTATCAGATTTTGCTGCGTCATCTAGTTGATATGAAAGACTTTATCTAACTCCTTCCTTTCTTGCAGGTTCCGGCTCCGGCGTGAACCCGCCCCCCATCTCCGAGTCCCCCGTGCCCGCCGCGGCGCCCCCGCCCCCGCCCCCCGCGGTGGTGCCGCCCCCCGCCCCCAACAACGTGGACGTGCGCAGCCGCGTGGCGCTGCAGCCACAAGACACCGACTCCTACCCTCCACTGCCCACAACCACGAACACTCCGGTGGAACCGGCCTCGGCGGCGGAGAGACCCAGCTTACATCGCGCATTGCTAACGTACGCACTGCCGGTCGTCTGCGCATGGTTCGGAACCATCGTCACGGATCTGTTCTGAGTGTCAGTGTCAGTGTCAACGTCAGTGTCAGTGTCAGTGTAGCCTAGTCAGAGGACGAGCGGGAGCTCTGTGATAGATGGGACCGGGGACGAGGACGCGGTATTTATTGATAGCGGTGTACATATTCTCGTGTAAATTATCAATAGCTAGTGAATGCACTCTAAGGCTTGGGATCCGGGGAGAGTAAAGGGGTAGAGAAATTTTAACTTGAAAGTGTAAATATGGCAGACCCGTCGTTCGACTGCCGTAAGTTATTTAATGTCTGTGTAAATAATTTGTAGTTTTACTTTTCTAAAATTAAGTTAAGAGACTGATTTAATTTTCGATTTACCAGGATTGTTTCTGCTATCGCTATATTATTAATTAATTAATGTTGACTGATTATTAATTGGGTTTGTAACTAAAGTCTTTAGGTAATTTTCATTAACCGACTCCTTGCCACCATCATTTTTCGAGCCTTTCGTCCGTGGCCCCATACAAAATTCAATGACGCGCTAGTCGCGTCACGGGCCCTCCTAAATGATGACGCGACTAACGCGTCATGGGCCACTGGCGATGTTATTACGCTATTTTAGGCTTTTTCAACTAAAAGAATACAAAGTGAGACCTGTTATTGTTTGTTATGTTTCATTTATTAGTTTAGTGTATTTAAAAGTGTCGATCTACGTGTTTTATACGAGATAGAAGGTAAGTTATAGATTTCTACCATTGGTTGTCAAC
Source organism: Emmelina monodactyla (assembly GCA_916618145.1). Taxonomy (NCBI): domain Eukaryota; kingdom Metazoa; phylum Arthropoda; class Insecta; order Lepidoptera; family Pterophoridae; genus Emmelina; species Emmelina monodactyla. The sequence goes on along the minus strand of OU745304.1, from coordinate 1,547,515 downwards.
CTGTGGGAAGTATTTTATCGCAAATCAAAAATCTTCCGTTTTTACATCTAAACTATTCATTGGTGACCAAAACATAGTAATTATTTTTATAGATTTGCTAAGTTCGAATCCTGGCTTTAATAATAACACTTTTCAATAATTAGTAGGATAAACAGTTACCTTTAGGTAGGCACCCTATGGTTGACAGCCACTGGCAATTTAATTTTCCAAAAAAAAATAGTGGCCCTTGATATTGGTGTTCCTAATGAGTTAATTTTTATATAAAATAAGATATTTTATTGATTAAATCAAATAAAAATTTGAATTGCAACTATTTTCTAATGACGCATCTCTCGCGTCATGGGCCTCCCTGAAGGTTTCTTCATGACGCGCTAGGCGCGTCACGGGACAGGAGTCGGTTAAAATTGTATTTACTTTTTATTCTTTACCTTATATCATTTAATCAATGTTAAATCAAGTGAAAACCAGTGTATAGTCTACTTAAAAATTTTTTTTTTTATATTTTAGCTGTTAATTTATATTTTAACGCGCACAACGACTATAGCCTAATACTTTATTTTTACAATTACTTTTGGGATGTTATCGCAATATTCTTTGTAAGTAAGCATTTTGCAAAAAAAGCCGCAGCTTTCACTCAGTAAATAGGGTGTTAAGTATTTTTTTCTGTGCAAGAAACGGGACCAAAAGCGTAAATGCATTGTGCCATCTAATTTTATATAGAACTTTTTCCAAATTCTTGCACAAATACGTAATACATATTGGTATGTTGAATAACATTTATATAACACATATACAGCTGATGTAAACGTCGGTTTGCATTATGTTCGAAATCGTTTCGTGTAAATATAATAATAAATATTAACTAAAAAGGTAAGTGTAAATGTTGCTAGAGTTGGTAGGTTTTATACTGTTTGATAATTATGTATGACAGGGTACGAAGGGAAGTAGTTACACAAATTCACATCATAGCTAGCATACTTAATCACTACGACTATTTTCGACACTTACGATAACCGTAATATGTTGGTACCTACTAAGGTATTATAATTATTTTGTAAAGAAAATTTTACATTGCTGTAATCGTCGCACATCTTAGGAAAAATCTACTCAGATAATGAATTGTACACTGCAAAACAAAGTACCTTAAAACGACGTACGTTTTTTCCTTAATTTGTGCGACGTAAATCTGTTGATTATGGGATGAACTTGAATCATACATATAACCTATTACTAAGGTATTCATAGTGTTGCCTAGGTAAAATTTATACGAAAATGAAGTTTTGAAAGCTACACCATAGATAGACATGTAATATAGTAACTTATTTTACCTTGTCAACCCTTATAATATCTTTCAGCATCAGTTTTAGACATGATTACTATTTGATAGTAATCTCAAGCTCAGATTATTAGAGTATCCCATAAAAATGTAACTGCCAAGAAATGTAATATAAAAGGTGTGTATCCAACAGTAGAGGATTGAATTTTTATAAAGATTTATGTAACAAGTAGAAAGGATGTTGTGTAAATAATAATAAAACAATAACATGTGCAAATTACCTTTTTATTTCTTTACTTTAAAATAAAATAGGTAGCTATGCTTAAAAAATAAAATACTATAAAAACATTACTAAACATTAGAGGGTCAATTTGTACGTACAACTTCTAAATTACCAAACAATATAAAAGTTCATGGACTTGTCAAAAATCACTGTCATTCCTTATCACATAGTATCCTTATCCATTCATAATACATGATAATACATACAAACAGTAATGGCCCCGATTCTCAAACCACTCTCTAAAACTAAATTAAAAATATCGCTGTCACTTTCTCATGCTTCGTATAAGAAAAAGACAGGTACATTGGTCTCACTAAATGTTGTCCATATTATTGTAAAATTGAATGAAATGCGCTGAGTACTAGCCTAAAATTGCCTTCGCCGTGTCATATTGCACATACATTTTAGTTTGACAGGACTAAAATGATTACCTGTCTCTATCTTATACTATTGAACAGTAAGTGATAACGATAGTTTTAGTTTAGTTTAGACAGTGTTTTCAAAATTGGGGTCAATATCCATAAAGGTGTTTCTGACTACTGTAGTATCTATACACACAAAAGTCAGAGGAACTATCCATTGCAATTGCAACTTAATATCCATGTAAAAAAGAACCATTTAACAGATTGGTCTCCTTTGAACTGTTTTTGCACGTGGGATAAACAAAATAGCTTAAATTATATAATAGGAGTCTCTCTTGAGGTTTTGTATTAGATTTACACTAATCGTCCCCTGATTCACTGTCTGATCCGGAGCTACCTTCAGAGTCCGTGGATCCATACTCGGAGTCTGACCCAAGCCATGCGGGCAGTGATGGCTGCTCAATGAGCGTTTTCCATCCATTTTGTTTGTGCAAGTCTGTGATAAAAAAATAAGTAAGTATGATACACTTGTATTACAATTATCAAAAAATATTATAGTCTATATAGTAATAAGATAAATTTGTAAAGTTTTTTTAAAGTCGTTTATAAGGTAGTTCTTTGTTGAACTTATGATAAAGGCAAATTCATTTAATGTATTTTATTAAAATAATTATAATTAGATTTTTATTTTATCTTAACTCGTTACTACGTTACCAAAGCAGGCAGCACGTTGAATAATACAACTCACCTAAACTGTACATATCGCTGAGGTAGAACTGTTTATCGTCGTTCTCCAACAACCCGCCGTACACGTACAGCACGGAGCGATGCACCGCCACCGCCGCCGACATGCGGGGGGCGGGGGCGGGGCTGCAGGGGGCGGCAGCGGGCGCGGGGGCGGCAAGAGTGGCAGCCGGGGCGGGAGCCGCGCCCAGCTTCATCGTGAACACAGAGTCCGTCACCACTGCAGCAGAAACAATGAATGAAAATCGGTTATAGAGTTCTTCCAAAAGGACGTGAATTTTATCTACTTGTTGCTCACTTTCCACTCAACTCACCAGTGACTTCTTCCTTCACCTCTGGCTGCACTTCTCTTGCTGCTTCCTGCTCCCCCACACTTCCCCCTTTTGCCGCCCCTTCCTTTACTCCCACACTATACCACTTGCAAGTCTCGAGATCCAACATTCTCAGATCATTACTCATCTCACCGCGGAGTTCCTCTTCAGTTTCTTCTACATCCTATAAATATTTATACAGCGTGTAAGAAGACCATGTCCGAAGCCAGAAACCATGTGTTATTGAACCTAAACACTAACTAAAGCCACCATCAAAATGCCCCAGAACCTCAATTTAAAAAAAAATTAAACATACATTAAAGCAATGTATATCAGCGGGAGCAACGACCTTTCACGCGAGAACAGCTGATCGCTGTTTGTTTGTTTAGCGCCCCCCCGCTCCCCGCGCCCGCCCCGTGCGCCCCCCGCGCCCCTCGTGACATCAGCGCAACATGAAGCATACATTTTAAAACTGTGTTTACGTTAATTGAGTGATTTTAAGATATCGGCTTATCCTACCTACCTAACCTACCAATACGCCGATGGCAATTGTTTGCAACTATCTTCCTAGCAGATATCCTAGTACCGGTTGGTATATCAAATTTCTATTTAAGACAGAGATGCTGAAGAGGCATTATCAACTTATCACAGGATATGAAAATCTAGCGTGTGATTCAGTGCGCGCGCACCAACTAGTAACCAGGCGGCGACATGGTTGTCATAGCACCCTCACCCGCGCCGCAATCTAGCCCCCTCAAATGACTGGCGAGTGACAGCCAGTCTCTTAGGCCTGCATTTATAAATCACTCTGAACGCTAATATCGAACTCGAGCTTAATCATTGAGGTGACACAAATTTCATCAAGGGCCTTAGTGTAATCGTATTAATAATCACTTTTTTACTCATGTTTACACGTACCTTTATTGAGCGATCAGCTATTCTAATAAAGCCACCAAATAGCCTCACATTGTAGCACAAATAAAGTTCCTTTTTTAATAAAAAATATTCACACCTTTTTATTAAACTGCCGTCTCCGTTACGGTATTTAGTAGAGTTGATTTATTAATTAGACTTATTTAATTCTAAACTGAGGCAGATTTATGTTCGTATGACACGCTTCTTAACTTTTTTTCCTTATTAACAAAAATACTTATTCCCGCACATACACTAAACACACCAGTGAAGTAAAGACGCTCACCGTTGAATTTCACTATTGATTGACATGACATGACTAGCTACGAATATCACAAAAAACAACAATGATGATCACGCGCCGAATTAAACTAAAGCTAAAGAAAGAGAGACTAGACAGCCCGGCGCCTGCGAGGCAGTGTTACCAACTCTCAAAAACGTTTGTCCCTAATGCTTAAGACAAAATCCCTCAAACATTTTTTTTAATTTATACCATTAAAATTTAAACATTTAACGAAAGTTAACACGATTTATTTTTTACTATTTTGATTGAATTTAACAAAAAATTTGTTTTATTTAATTTTTAATTAACTTAATTCCTTGGTCACGGACACAGGTGCACTGAAATGTTTGTTTACAAGGTGTAGTAAGTTTGTTTTTTTTTCAGCAGTTTTTTTAACACTTACAATACCCCTAAAAGAATTAAGCCCTGAAAACCCACCATTGCCGTTTTACTCCTTACATTTAGGGGAAAATTTTTATGTTGGTAACCTTGCCGCGGTAGAGCGGCGCGTGTGGGGATAAGGGCGCGTCCGCACCGATGTTTTTCACAACGAGGTTTTTTTTTCGCTATTCTGAAACACATGTAATGTTATGCATGTATCCGCACAGGCGTTAAAAAACGCACGCGGGTAAAAAAACTGTTGCAATGTAATTTTTTAATTTTAATGCGATGTAATTTTTTTCCGCGAATGTTTTGTGTAGTATCAAAGTATAAAGTATCTTTTGATAGTCTATTAAGTCGCTTTAGTATTAGATAAACAAACCTTTTAGTTCCGTGGTCCATTTCAGTCGTGCCTCTCACCAGAGACATGTAATATCAGATAAAAATCGTAGGAATATTATCCGCGGTACGTACTAGGTGTAATTCGGAATCTTAAACGCGTGAACAAAACCTCGCGGTGAAAAAACTCTGTGCGGACGCACCCTAAGACAGTGCACCGATTAAGACGCCGCCGTCGCGTACAATGACAAACCGATCTAGACTCTATTTCGTCGGGATAGGGTTGAATTTACAGTTTGTAGTAATTTCCTTTGAAGGAAGCGACATTGCGACAAAATAAAAACATCTTCCGAGATCAAAGGCGCCGCCATCGTCGAAAACGACAAACAGATTTAGACTTTATTTGTTAGGAATAGGGTCGTATTTACAAACAATTTGCAGTATTCTTAAAACACAGTTAGAGATGCATTCATTAAGGTAGGTGTGGTATCGATATGTTTTTTTCCGGCAGAAGGCAAATTGTACGTAATTTTAGAAACAAAGAAATACAGATGAAGAAGAAAAGCACTATACCAATTAAATCTAAGTGTCAAAAGTCACGTGAGCACAACTCAATACGAGAGAGTTTTACAAGATGGTTAAACACCCCAGATAAAATTAAACCCATAAAATTTACTAATAAAACAATTAATTGTTTGAGGTAAATACCACAAAAACACAGAAACCTCTCATTGTAAACTATCTAATCTTAACTTGCGCTGAATCCAGAAACAAGGTAGGTAGTGTAAGACAAATCAAACAATCCAATAAATGTTATATCACTCCTTTATTTCTTTAACACTTTTTGCAATCAAAATGACAATATTGAAAAGCAGAACTTCATAGCTTTCGCCTAAATCATTCCACAAAACAGAATGCCCGCTTAGAGCTACTGCATTGCCTTTTATACAATTCTACACGGAAATCTTCAAATACATTTATTTAAGTCATTGAGAGACTCTTAATTTCTCCTAAAAGTCAAATCACATTTTTGCTTATGGCAATGCTAACAACTAAGTTTCACAAAATCATCTTTAAAAAAAACATTTAGCAAAACATTTGAGGGTCTTTTTTTATTTTCAATAGTCAAATCATATTTTTGTTTATGGCAATGCTTACATTCGTCCATCCTGATCTATCGCTACGTCCTCGTAGCTAGAGTATATTTCATAACGTTGCTATTCTATACTACGATTAAAAAGGCAAAACATGTATATATATTCATTACTGCAATACTAACTTTACTAAGTTTTTCTTTATGTATATGCACTATTTAATGGTACCTGCTACAATGCTACTTTACTACTTTTGTTTACTCAGTATAAGGTTTCCAATACTACTTTACTACTTTGCTATGAAAAGACATATTTATAAACATTATACAACTTCAATACTATACAGGATTATTTAAGGTTTGTTCAGAAACTATAAACAGTAAATCAATACTAATAATAGGCACGCAACTTATTTTAATCATAACACCAATTTAACATTTTTAGTTTTAACATCTTTAGTTTTAACACAAAAAAAAAGTTTAAATATATATCAAAAAAATATAAATAAAAACAATAGTGATTTCAAACATAACAAATAATCAAATAAATAATTGAGAAAAAAAAATACAATCATACAAGTATAGGTACAAAAACAATTATCACTAGACAGAAATGTAGAAAATAAAATTACATAGTGCCAAGAGAATCAGTCCGACAAGTTATCATTGTCTGAAGAATCGCTAACCGGTGATTTAAATGATAGCCACGGATGGATTTTATCAACGGGAAATGTACCTGTGTATCGTGGTTTCCCTTTTTTTTTTGTTAATGGTGTATCAATGACTTCGTACCGATCATTCTGTAAAGTTTTATTTATTCTATAGGGTCCTTGACATTTGGCAACTAGTTTTTTACTCTTCCCTTTATCAGCAACTTCCCTCTCAACCCTGACTAAATCACCGACTTTATAAAAACGAGGCGCACATCTTTTTGAATCAAACTTAATTTTTTGTTGATTTTGTGATAAAGTAATTTTATCAGCCGCTTGCTTTCTCATTTCTGCAAGACTTAACTGATCATCGGATTCATCGCCTATAATGGATTTTAAATTCCTTTCGTGTTCTCCTGTTAAGCGTAGTCCAAATAATAGTTCACTCGGAGTTTTGCCTATAGACTTATTTAGGGTATTATTAAGCCCCCACTGTACCCGAGATAGATATACGTCCCAAAGTCTTTCATCATTTCCTTGAATTAAAGTTGTTAGAGAATCTAAGACCGTTCTGTTATAACGCTCGATTTGTCCGTTGGCTCTGGGAGTTGCAACCGCATTAAGTACGTGTTACACTCCTTTCTCGGCAATAAATTCTTTGAATTTTGAGCTGGTAAAACTTGTGCCTCTATCCGTAACTAACCTAGTTGGAACCCCAAATAGTGAAAAATAGTCTTCAAAAGCTTTAATAGATGTAGTGGATTTAGTATTTTTAACAGCTTTAAGAATAATAAATTTTGTAAAAGAATCAATTATTAATAATATATATTTATTTTTGTTTTTGCTCGCATTAAAAGGGCCAAGATGATCCGCGTGTAAGGTGTGGAAAGGTGTCGGCACTTTGGGAATAGGGTGTAAATATCCAGATTTTTTTCCGCTCGGTTTTTTACCTGTGGCACACTGAAAACATGACCCAACGTATTTTTTTACAAATTTACTTAATTTTGGAAACCAATAATCACATTTTACTTTACTCAGAGTTTTGTCGAATGAAAAATGACCAACGTCGTCATGACACATGCGTAATATTTGGAATCTTACATCTTTTGGTACTACCCATTTTTTTCCGTCGGGTGTGTTTCTATAGACCAGTCCCTTTCTCAAACAAAAGTCCTTTTTAATTGACATAATATCGCTATCACTTTCTAAAATATTTTTAATTCTTTGAATTTCATTGTCCCCCATTTGAACTGTTTCTATCCAATCGGCTGTAATTTGTAAAACGTTAAAATTTGCAACAGGCGGAGGGTTTCTGCTTAAAGCGTCGACATGGCACATTGAAGTTCCTGGTCTATAAATAACATCACAGTCAAACTCTTGAATAGTACCCCACCAACGTGCAATACGAGGAATAAGATCACGTTTCAGAAAAGTTGATCTTAATGAGTTACAGTCCGTTTTGATCGTAAAATGAAGTCCAAGTAAGTAGGGTCTAAATTTAACGAGACAACATACTACCGCCAGGGTTTCCAACTCATAGGATGTGAAATGTTGTTCTTCTGGAGAAGTTTGCCTACTGTAATATGTGACAGGTTTTAAGGTACTGTCTGGTTGAGTTTGGAATAATATTCCGCCAATACCAATCTTTGAAGCATCAGTATGCAATTCAGTTTTTAGTTTAGGATCATACAAACATAGAATTGGCCGACTGACTAATTTATCTTTTAGATTTTTAAACGCAATCTCTTCGTCATTACCCCAAACCCATACTGTATCCTTTTTAAGTAGGTTTGTCAACGGTCGTGCTATAACAGCGAAATTTTTAATAAACCTCCTAAAAAAACTAGCCAAACCCAAAAACTGTCTAACGTTATGAACATTTTGAGGCGTTGGAAAAAGTTCAACTGCATTAATTTTATCCTGCCCGGGTCGAATGCCTTCGCCACTAACCTCGAAGCCTAAAAAGGCAATCTTGTTTTGAAAGAATTTACATTTTGAAAGTTTCAACGTTAAGCCAGCCTTTTTAAGTTTATCTAAGACATCAGTTAACTTCTTTAAGCCTTCTTCAAATGTAGTAGAAGGGATCAGTAAATCGTCCATGTAAACAATTACAGAATTAAACCTTAAATTTTCTAAAACTTTATTTATGACTCGTTGGAACACCGCAGGAGCGTTAGTCAAGCCAAAAGGCATTCGATTAAATTCAAATTGCCCATCAGGCGTTACAAATGAGGTCTTGGGCTTTGACTCGTCCGCTATCTCTATCTGGTAATACCCAGACGCCAAATCTAATGAAGTATAATATTTAAAACCGGATAATCTATCTAGTTGGTCTTCGATAATAGGTAATGGGTAGTGTTGCTTGGCTGTTTTTCGATTCAATGCCCTATAATCAACACACAGCCTTTTGTCTCCAGTTTTTTTTCGTACAATGATTATAGGACTTGCGTATGGTGAACATGATTCTTTAATTATTCCGCATTCTAACAATTCATCGGTCATCTTCCTTACATCCTCTCTTTCACTATGCGATAACCTATACGGTCTATATACGACAGGTTCATGATCATTTAAAGTAATTGTCATTTTTTCTACGTCCGTACAACCTAATTCCGCGAGTGAAGTTGCAAAGCAAGATCTATAACGATTCAAAGTATTAAGAAGATGTTGTTTATCATCCTGGCTTATATCGCTGTTTACTTGAATATCACAGGAATTAAATAATTTTAGTTGTGAAGCATCAATTTTGTTAATAAGAGGATTCGATGATGCAAGTGGTTCAATCACATTAACAATTTCTCCCCTCCCAATCAACTGGTCTTTATTTATTTTAAACGTATTACTTGCCAAGCTTTTTAAAATCAAAATTAATTTATTTTGATTAATCTTGTAAACGCCATCTTCTAACATATATTCATTGTAGGTTTTATTACGAAAACCACCGTTGACTAAAATGTACGTTAAGGGTCCAGCCTCGCACCGTGCTTCTATTAAGTTAATACCCGGTCTTATCAAAGTTTCATCTACAGTGTAAATTTTAAAAGATGAAAAATCATAAATTTCGTTAAGATCTTTAAATATTAATTCAGAGTGATTTTTAAAAATATTGACGTTAGGCATTTCGGTAAAAGATTGACCAATCAATAATGGATACTGCAAAAATTGATCCGGTACCACATAAAGAATGACAAAAGCCTTCACACCCTGTATTTCTATCTGAGCCGTGCTACTACCCATTGTTTGAACGATAGCTCCACCGAAACCGGTCATGACCAGCGGATTTGTGTAATCTAAGTCTTGTAGAACTTCTAAAGCATCACTATGTCTTATTAATGAACAATCACTCCCAAAATCTATGAACCCCGACTTTTCTTTACCATTAACTAGCACATTTTGTATATATTTATCCTTGCCATTATTAGATCCACTAGATATTTCAAGAATTGTTTTTACATTTTGATGGCGAAAACATTCTTTGGCCTCGTGGCCAACTAAGGAGCATTTTGTGCACTTTATGATTGGCTTAGGGCAATTTGAAACCGCATGTCCCTCTTGCTTACAGTTAAAACACCTAATGGGACCTTTTTTTTCAAACCGATCTTTATTTGGTACATTTTTTTTATAATGAAAAGAGTTATCAAAGTTTTTAACTTTTACGTTACGTAAATAAATTAATAACTTGTCCGGATCAGTAAATTGTGCAGCCTCAGCCCCTAACCTAACTGCCCTATCATCAATGCCAAAAATAATACACTCAACAGCGCGTTTTCCGAATATGTCACATCTGTTGAGTAAAGCAATTTTTTCGTAAAAATAGTCTTCCAAGGATTCACCGAACTTTGCCCTTCTTTTTATCATATCAAACAACATTTGCCCGTAATTTTCATCCGCTGGAAATGCTGCCCGTAACTTAGTTTGCCATTGTTCCCAAGAAAAGTCTACAGTTGATAATCCTTCGTACCAACGCTTGGCATTACCCATTAATTTAGGAATTGTACTAACAAGAGTTTGCCTATCGGACCAATTATGTAAACGGGAAATTTCGTTAACCTTACTTAGCCACGTATTAATATTTTGATTCCTGGCCGACGGATCAAACTCTGGCACTACATTTACAACGTTAATCTTATCGTTATTATGAGAAAGTTTATCTAAAATTTTACTTATGTTCACCAATACCTCGTTATTAATATTATTAACGCCGCTGTCGCGATCTGGAGTTTTCAGAACATGACCGCCTCGTCGTGAAGTCAATTGTCGCTGTCGGTACCTGGAATCTCTGGAACATCGCGTGTCTCCTCGATCTTCTCTTCGTGATCTTTTATCCGGAGTTGCATAATTAGCGCTGACTGAATGTTGATCTCGTCGACGATCTCTTGCAGGTGACATGGACCGCGATCGATGTCTTTTTGCATTTCGCCGTTGTGGACTTCGACTACGGCGTACAACAGTTGTTTGCAATATTGGGGACTCTCTCTGCATTTTTTTTTCTGAAAATCAATAAATCACAAAAGTAACCTGTTTTTTTTTAATCTAGTATTATATAGTTTACATACAATAGGATAATAAGCAATGATGAAAATTACCGAGGAGTGCCTCGGCCAAACTTTCACCACCCTATCTAACACAAGTAATACCAGGGAGTGCCCTGACCAAATACCAGTGTCAGACTGCCCTAGCCTAAATCAAATACAAACAATGATGAAAATTACCGAGGAGTGCCCCGGCCAAACTTTCACCACTTCATCCGACACAAGTAATACCAGGGAGTGCCCTGACCAAATACCAGTGACAGACTGCCCTAGCCTATACCAAATACGAGCAATGATGAAAATTACCGAGGAGTGCCTCGGCCAAACTTTCACCACTCTATCCAACACAAGTAATATCAGGGAGTACCCTGACCAAATACCAGTGTCAGACGGCTCTAGCCTAAACCAAATACAAGCAATGATGAAAACTACCGAGGGGTGCCCCGGCCAAACTTCCACCACTTTATCCAACACAAGTAATATCAGGGAGTACCCCGACCAAATACCCGTGTCAGGCTTGCATAGGCAAAGGCAAAATATATATACGTATATAAGCTAAATGTGTGGGCGAATGGTAAAAATATTTACTTTAAATAATTAAAGAAAAACTTAAAATTATAAAAAACGTACCTCTTTTTTTTTTCTTTGGATCGAATCCCAGTTCTGATTTGTAAGACAAATCAAACAATCCAATAAATGTTATATCACTCCTTTATTTCTTTAACACTTTTTGCAATCAAAATGACAATATTGAAAAGCAGAACTTCATAGCTTTCGCCTAAATCATTCCACAAAACAGAATGCCCGCTTAGAGCTACTGCATTGCCTTTTATACAATTCTACACGGAAATCTTCAAATACATTTATTTAAGTCATTGAGAGACTCTTAATTTCTCCTAAAAGTCAAATCACATTTTTGCTTATGGCAATGCTAACAACTAAGTTTCACAAAATCATCTTTAAAAAAAACATTTAGCAAAACATTTGAGGGTCTTTTTTTATTTTCAATAGTCAAATCATATTTTTGTTTATGGCAATGCTTACAGTAGATACTGTCCTCTGTTTTGATTAGCTTTGCTAGTAAATGTTTTGATACTAATTGAATAAATATCATTTTTTATTATTATCGACTAATTTTTATCGACTACCTACCCATAATGGAGAATGTTACTAGGTATGCCAAATCGCTTGAAATTTTGTCTCAGTAAAGCCTGTATGCATACAAATACACTAGTTTTGTTGTAATCAAAAATACCCAGTAGTTTTGATTTTATAGGCATTCAAAGTTTCGAAAAATATCGAGTCCCGCTAACAGTCACGTGACCGCTTGTGACGTCTTACCACAACGCGCCAGCGGTGGCGCATATAGCTGGCGCAGTATTTTATTTTATTTTTTTATTTATTTAACATTTAATGTATAATTTTTTTGTGTTTTCGGTCGCGTATTAGTAAATATAAATATTATTCGTTATTAACCGTAATAGTAAATATTATTCTATTAATAAATTGGGTATAGGTTTCGAAAAAAGGTAATCGTGTAATCTATCTAAAATAGATGAATTAATGGCTGCGCATTATTTATCAAGAAATAGTGATTTTGTTGCCGCCGAAATGTTTGATATGTTCTAAACTGTTTTATCAAAACAAAATAACCAATATAATAAAAATACTATTGGAAGAATGCAAGTCCAATAGTAGAAGTATGTACCTACCTACCTATCATTATTTTTTTTACGTTAAAGACAACAAATCATGTATCATAGTTTTGTAGCTATAGGTAGGTACGGCCTTTCAATATTATAAATGTGAAAGTTTGTATGGATGGAAAAGTGAGTATGGATGTATGAATGTTTGTTACTCTTACACGTAAAAACTACTGCCCCCAAGTCAAGTGGCAAGTGTTATTTGCGTTAGCGAGTGAATGCCACTTGACTTGGGGGGCTGGACGGATTTGGATGAAACTTTGCAGTAGGTTACACATCAGAATGACACATAGGGTACTTTTTACCGCGGGAAAACTTCTCATTCCCACGGAAACCGACTTCCACGCGAATGGAGTCGCGGGCGGCCACTAGTATGTATACAAAGATACCGCTCTTCTAAGTAAATTTAAATAAATACATGCATTGATTTATTACTAACTAGCTTTAGTTAGCAGCTTCGCCCGCGTTTCCCTCGGGAACTGTACATTTTCCCAGGATAAAAAGAAGCCTATGGATTATTTCAGTCTTCGTCCAGATCAGTTCAGTACTTTTTGTGTGAAAGATAACAAACACAAACACAATCTTCCGCGTTTATTATATTACTAGGAAGTAGGATACCTTTACGATCTAGATGTAGGTAGTTGAACGTTACAGATGCACTTTACCTTTACTATTTTATTTAAGTAATTTAATTTATTTTTTATTGCAAATGTAGATGATATGAACTAAACCTCTTTTATTTATTTGTATTTTTACAAACAAATTGTTTAATGGTATTGGTTATGTTCAAGTTAAAAGATTTGGTGATGTATGTATGTATCCTTTGGAACTGTAAAAAACAACTTTTCCGGCGAAGTGATGGTTGTATTTTTACATTTAGGCACAACACATGATTTCCTAGTAGTTGGATTAGTCATTTTTAAAAGTATTTAGGTTTAATTTAGACGACAAATGCGCGCGACCGCGAGCGTACTGAGTGAGCCAGACCGAGCCAGTTGTGGTGTGACGTCACACCGCCACCGACAGCCCGCGTCGGGCGGTAGCAACTTATTTTACTTATAAATCGGAAACTAATTGACGCATCGAAATAATTCTTTCACCAGTATTTTTTATTTTTGACAGAGAATACGAAGAGATAATAATCAAAATTTGTTAACATTCTCCATTAAATCAATCCGATGATTTTGAGGCAGCGCGGCGGCTTGCTTTGATCTAGACACCGACCACAGGTGCGAAAATCTTTCATTTAGTTCTTTTTGGTACGTTACGCGGCACACTTGACTTGCCTGGTTTTAGTTACCTACGTTTTACTTTTTAGTTTAAGTGATAAAGTGAAGTTTAAGTTGTGTTTAATATCATAGTTTGATACATTTAGGAAATAGTGTTCAATCAATGAGAGTGTGGAAGTGCAGTTGATGTATCACCGAATAGGCACAAAAGTAGGTACCTAGTTCTCGTCTTTAATGATATTCCTACCTCATGTGGGTAGTGTGTAGAGGCTCCGATTCTGCTGGCTTAAACGATTCGTATTGACTGTCAACATAAGTAGGTATGTACCTAAAACCTTTATAAACTATTGATTGGATTGAAATAACCTACCTAGAAAATTAAATAGTATTGGTTTAAGTAAGGTTATGATTGATTATGAATCTACTAGTGCGTCCTGACTTTTTAAGGTAGTTAGTTTCCTAATAGTTTTGTTAGTTTAGGTAGGTAGCTTATTATGTTAATAGTTTAAGAAGGAATTTTACGTCGCTAGAAATCTATTTTTTAGAAAATACTGGAGGTATCTACTTACTTACAAGAGCAGTAAACTAATAGATTGTAGGTTGGGAGGTTATTAGGTACCTTATTGCCTGGTACTTAGTTTCACAACTGTAAACTTATGTAATCGGAAGCTATGCTTTACAACAAAACGTCGTAATTCTTTAAGTTTTAGGTAGGGTTTGCAACTAATCAAGCAAAGGCCTAATTGATAGTGGAAGAAGAAGGGTGGATGAAATTTAAGCAGTTAAGTTACCTACCTATGGTCAAATAATTTTGTGATTTATAAAGCTGTTGCCTGTAGGTATTTTAGCTATGAAGTTTTACTTTCAATTGATGCTGTGTCAATCTCAGAACAAATAGACATAAGAAAGAAAGGTCTGTAGAAAATTTAATATGCGTATCTGAGTCCTTTACTGTGGCAAGTGGCATTTTATTTTGAAACAAATGTTTAACGTAGGATAATTGGCTGGCGGACTAGGTAGGTTGGAAATAACGGCGGGCGGACGCGAGATCGGTTTTGGCGGGAAATCGCTCGGCGCTTGTTGCCACCCGCGGCCGCTTGTTGTCACCCGCCCCGCCCCGCTCAGCGTCTCGTCTCGCCGCTCGAGGTCATTTGCTTTTCCAATCAGCTGATTTCGGTGTTAGAATTAGATGGAAGTTTTAATAAAAATAACACCAAAACGTTATTTGATTTGAAATAATCACATAATTTGGTTGTTTACATGATTCTGAGTATGAATCAATAAAAAAAAAATTGAAATATCATGTCCGAAATTGGTTTTTTTTTTGCTCTAATCGTAACTGGTACCCCCTCAGCAATACCCAGTTTTCGTTTTCGGAAGCAGTTCTTTTACACCCAGTATTTGTTAGCGAAATTTTTTTTTAAGGTTTTAAACATTAGCAGTACTTAAATGCTTTCTAAAAAAGAACCAATTGATACAGAATTTTAAAAATATAGGCTTTCATTTTGAACTATTTTAAGACATTAGATTGCTTAGCTTACCGATCAATACTACCAATATTATTCAGAAACCACGAAAAGATTATTTTTGTCAAAAGCTAAAAAATTGCTTTGTGTACTCGTTACAAAAGTTAACCCTTGTGCTCAGTACTCACACAGACGCCTCCGAACACGTACCCCCTGCAGCCGGCGGCGGCGCCCCCCTGCGAGGCGCGCGCGGGGGGCGCCCCCGCCCCGCCCGCCCCCGCCCCCCGCCACGCCGCGCCCCCCTCCCGCAGGGTCAATCGGAACAAGTCCGTGTGAGTACACGCGCGCTCCACCTTACCGTCGCGGTGGCGGGAGAAGCCGCCGTAGATCAGCACCTGGTGGAATTGAAATAGATAACTAATGGAGATTGCGTTGCCGATTAAACCCAACTCTAAAATTCATAATGTAGAATGCAGACTACCTAATGGGAATCAAAAGGTTGAATGTCATGCGAAAAATACCTTGTGACAAAATAAAAACAAGATGGTACCTATCCATTGCTCTAAAATCATTGGATACATAGATTTTCTAGTGTCGTTACCTAAAATTTTCAAGTTATTAGTCAATCAACTAGAATAACTTAACTAAACTTAACATGACTTTTTAGTAATAATTACTAAAAAGTCATCTAAATGGATTTCCGCAAAGTAACGCCTGATTCCATAAATTTTTTAAACTTAACATGTCTGATCAAATACAATCCATAACTCACAGTATCCCCTCCCGACGGGAACATCAAACACGCCGACCTCGGCGAGGGTCCCCTCCCGCTCGGCGTGATCCTACTCCAGGTCCGGGAGTCCAGACAGAACGCGTGCAGGTCGTCGTGGTAGCGGCAGGCGCGGCCGTCGTCGTGGTAGCCGCCGAACACGAGCAGCCGCCGCCCCAGCAGCACCATGCGGTGGCCGGAGCGCGCGGACGGGCCGCCGGGGGCTACCACCTGGGGGAAGCAGATTAGTTATTACTGCAATAGGTTTCAGGATAATCTGTGGTGAACCTAGATTTTTATGTTGGCAGCCCAACTTTTTTGGGTTGGCAATAGACCCTGCAAAGTAGGACCATAGGGTTTTGAATTGAATAGGTTGAATTAGCAAATTCTGCAAAATTTTAAAAAGTTTGAAATGAAGCGAGATTGCAGTTGCATGAGATAGTTGTTGTTGTTTCTTCGCACAGCCTGCATACAAAGTAATAAATCATATTAATTTATTTTACATAAAGGAGTCTGGAAAATGTGATTACATATTATATTTATTAAAACAAACAATTGAGAGAAATTTAAAGTTTTAATATTAATCAAACACGTAATTAAAGCAGGACATAAACTCTTTGTCATAATTTTTTAAAATTCTCAGTTTAGTTACCTTCTCCCACTTCTTCTCAGCTAAAGAGAAGCACCACAGGTCCTTGTAGTGATGGAACTGTGTTTCACTAGGGCTTGTGAATTCTCCACCGAAAATCCATAACTCACCTCTGAAATTTAACAATAAAGTATTTTTTGTCTTAATATATAAATACTAGAAGCTTAAGCACTAAACTTCTCAATTAAGGAAAGAAAATCAACTTTAGTACATAAATATTTAGTAAGCAGTTTACTAATTCTTCAAAAAACCTTCTTTAATAGATTGTATAGTATAGACCAAAACTTGTATGCATGAAAACCTTACTTGTTTGCTTGTGTAGCCACAGCCTGGTGAGCAGATCTTGGTGGTGGAGCTCCAGGAGCCTTCACTTGCTTCCAGGAGTTATTAGCAGGGTTGTAGTATAACAAATCATTGTATACATAGGTCTGTAACAAGAGGTCTATACTAAATCTGAGATTGTATAAACAAAATATAATATAACATTTGAAAATAATAAAAGTAGCTAGTACTAAAAAGAAATGTGTAAGACGTACCTTTTGTCCATCGTGATATTCGCCACCAAACATTATTAGTTCATTGTTGTATGGGTGAGGAGTAAGGGTCACATATGCTCTGGCAGACGGTGGACCAGGAAGTAACTTTTCTGAAGCAGCTGATCTCTTAGCCTCCTCTCGCTCAATTTCAGCAATCACCTTAGCAATATCTTCCTAGAAAGCAAATATATTTGAAGCAATGGTATTTTTTTTAAACTATAAAATAAATTCACATGTAAATAGCTAACCTCTCCCATGTTTGCGAGTTCTTTTTTTAGTTTATTAGCCAATTTCTTCTCGGTTTTAGCAGCAGTTTTCACTGCACCGCTTACTTTATTCTTGTTTTTCTTTTTCCCCATGACTGATTTAGAAATTAATACAAAAATAAGTTAATATTTTACGATGCAAACCTGCCTGACCAAATAAGTTTCAAAACAATTGTTCAAAAACATAGCCAGCAAAAAAATCTATTTATTTAGTTTATTTTTTATTTTGCGAATGGAAAGCCCGAATTAACCCATATTTATAAGTTTCTCAAAATGAGTATTGCATAAATAACACTTCGAAATTCAATAGTAAAAAAAAGAAATGTTGGATGGGACTTAACTAACTGCCATAAAACTCAAAAACCTGAAATAGTAAAATATAAAAGTTTAAGAACAGACTAGCTTTCTGTCATTGCCAATTTTTTTTTTTTTTTGGTTCATTTATTCCATAAAGGAAAAGGCAAAGGAAATTTTTATCCATACAGCCAATCATTGCCAAGGAATTGACAGTATTGTATTGATTGACGCCCGGCTAACTCTATCTATCATAAAAAGTTAAAATAATTAAGATTTCATATAATTTAAATACTGCTTATTATTTGTACGTGGTTAATAGGTTTATAGTCGGTGCAGACATCGGGATAGGTAAAAGTTGAAAAAAATGCTCATAAAATAAAAACTACTGGACCTACCTGAATCAAATTTTTTGTGGGACCAATTCGAAACAATTCCGCATCAAAAAAAAAAAAGAATCACGTAAATCGGTTCAGAAACCTCGACGTAATCGATGTAAATACTTTTAAAAAACATACCGGCCGAATTGAGAACCTCCTCCTTTTTTGGAAGTCGGTTAAAAATTGCCCAAAAGTTGAAGTTGAACTCTATCTATGGACATGTCTTTATTTTAATAATATAAAATGGACTGAATTTTTTATTGCATGTTAGTAAAATATGATTTTGTAATATGCCCGTTAACTAAAAAAAATACTTCTTTTTCATAGGTAAATTATTATTTTTTAAACATTGTCCTTTAATCGAATACGTGAAAACGTTGGTAAGCGTGCAAATGCGTCGACCGAAAAAGATTTCACTACTCACAAACGTTAGCACTGAAATCAAATTGGTCCACTTGTTGGTACGAACATACGCTAGAACGTTCTGTCAAAATGACAGGTAGTTTAATATGGGTCAGTAAGATTGCATGTTAAGGTTTTCCCGATGAATCTGCTAAGTATCTTTACATTTAACAATATAAGTTCAACAAAACTTGTCCGAAAGTTCAGATTTTACAAATTAAAGTATTCAGTTGTCAGTTTGGCATTGACTGACATTCATCTGACATTGCTGCACACAGTGCACTACAGTCTATTCGCGTTAAGAAAATAGTGACAACTACAGGATAAGTGTGTATTCACAGTGGAGTAAAAGTACGAAAGAAAAATAATAATTTTATAAACAGTATTTTCGGACATGCCACATGCACTTGCTGTTTCTATGACTATGCTCTCCACAGTTGCATTTAAATCACACAATTTAAAGTACTTATAAACATTGTAAATTATGTGTCTCTCTCCACTATGGATTATTGATCGACTTTTATTCTTTGGAATTGGTGAAGTATTCATTTTTTCAAAATTTATCGTTGGACAAGTCACGCAAAATCCACAACCGTTTCCTTCGAAGGTCAGACTTCAACTGGTCACTGTGAACTCGACTTTTTAATTTCTAGCATTTTAATTGGCTGGGGCGCGTTGTCAGGCCGGCTGACAACGATCACTCACTATTTTCTTAACGCGAATAGACTGTACGTATCTTTTGTTTGCACCGTTAGCACTGAACGTTGACGTCACTAATGACGTCAGATCGCTCAGAGTGTGCACACGTTCGTATTAATGGGCCACCCGTGTGCACGCAAATAGTGCAGAAAGCGCGCTGACAGCAATTTCGGACTAGTATACTATTCTGTGGCCGAAACGATTGACAATTATTTTTTTGACAAATTTGTCATTGTCAATCATTCAGTCAGTTCGATTTACTGTAACGAAGCGACTATGCCGATTTTCCATAATTTTACTTCGTAAAATCATTCCAATTGTGTTTAAAATAACCGAATAACTAGTTTTCTTAGTTCAGTGCCTTTATTAACAGTTAAAGTGTGTCCAGCGGTGACTTATAAAAACTTTTACGATGTCTATGTTTCGCAAACCTATAAAGAGGATACAGCGTCGTGTTTTTACGGCCGATGATGACGACGAGGACGGAGAACCGGAGCCGCCGCCACCGCCAATCATCAGCAGAAACGAGAATAAACCCGCCAAAGTCAAGATGACATCGCTTCTTAGTTTCGCTGATGAAGGTACATAACCTCCCTCGTAAAACTTTTATATACATAAACAGATTTCTTCTTATTTTTGAGTGTAATTGAGTATGTTTTGTTTCTAGAGGAAGAAGGTGAGGTGTTTCAAGTAAAGAAATCATCGCAAAGTAAGAAGTTGAAGAAAAAGCGTGAGAAGGAGAAGCGCAGAGGGCCTGACGGTGATAGTAACAAATATGACAATAATGACTATGAGGTATTCTTTAAAATAAAAAGTACTCCATGATACATATATTTTCAGTTCTTTATTACATAATGAATAAGTTATTAGTTTAGCTCTGGCAGTGATATCACAAACCAAAGAATCCTAGAAAACAAAGCTATACAAAAACTTCACTAACACTGTATAAACTGCTATGAAGTTAGTTGTAAAAGTTTGACTTTGTTTGTAAGGTGACCATAATAAAATGTGTTTGAAGTTTAGTTAAATTCATTCTAATGATAACTACCTAGTTTTTACTTAAATATTTTATTACATAATTTGGGAGTAAAGTGGAGAGCTCTAAGAGGAGCACAAGTTATAGGCAAAGTTATATGCACAGTGTACAACTGAACACAATAAGTAAATGTTTGACCAATTTTAAACATGCTTAGGTATCCAATGGTGCCCATTTCATTATGACTCTAAATTAAACTAAAAATATTGCTATCACTTACTCAGCATAGTATAAGAAAGAGATGGGTAATCATTTTAGTCCTGTCAATATATAACTGTCTTTATCTGATACGAAGTATGAGAAAGTGATGGCAATATTTTTAATTTAGTTTAGAGAGTGTACTCAGAATCGGGGCCAATGTTATAACCAAATTATTAAAATCTTATACTAATAATTAAAATACTGTAGGTAAAACCTGCTTCACCCGAGCCTGAGCTGCCTAAGAAGAAGAAAGTCACTCTAGAGGGCTTGATCCTGTCCGGTCGCGAGGCCATCTCCGCCGAGGGCGCCGGCGACGTCTCGGACGACGACCCCGGCTCGTCGGGCTCCGAGGACAGTAGGGGCTTCCACCGGTACCGCGCGGAGTCGGTCCGCGCGGCGCTGGCCACGGCCCCGGGACACATCCCCGACGCCGCGCTCATCCACGCCGCGCGCAAGACCCGACAGCAGGTATGAGAGGTGAGCTACAAGCCGCCGGGATGCAGCGACGCTAAGGATCGTCTATTCGATTGTTGAAATTTTACAGTGCGAAGCGGGAAAGGCGATTTTTGCAGTTCATTACCGTTTTTTCTTGTCAGTTTAGAAATTGTTAGTGGTGTGCAAAACTGGAAAGGCGTTCTCTGCAGTTGATGACCATTTTTTCTTGTCAGCTTAGGTATCTTTTGATGCAGTTAGACTAATTGGCAATAATGGTAAGTTTTGTGACAAAGTAAAGTTTTCATCAAAATTATTCAGACTTTGCCTAAAACTTGAAAAATACAAATAAACTTACTTAATACAACTCCTATCATATACTTGAACTAGCACTTTTCATTGCAGGCTCGAGAGCTTGGTGACTTCGTACCAGTTGGTAATGAGACCAGTAAATCTGATGGTAAGCGGTCCCGTCTGGTGAGGGAAGATGGATCAGGTGACGAAGATGAAGAGGGTAGGATACAGGTTGTTGGACTGCAGATGCCCAGTGATAAACCTAAACGTAAGTGCAGTAATATTTAGGCCTGTTAGGTATATGGCCAGACTATATAATCTGGGTTTCTGTCTCGTAATAGAAACGGCGATCGCTTTTAAACACTAACTTTACTTGGTTATATTATACAGGGCGTCAAAAGACTACGGGACATCAAGGGAAAGTACCTTAAATATCGTAGATTGCTGAAAAAAGACTTTATTTTATTTTTTAAACTTAGTAATTCTGCATTTAAAGAATTTCTAAAAATTACTTGCTTCGTCTGGTAATCGAACCCACTTAAATATGAAAAAAAACACCCTTATTTTTATGATGCCAATAGAAAGAATATACAAAAAGTAATAACTTAAGTAACATAGTATCTTAAAAGAAAGGAACAACGTGGAATCAATCATTTTAATCAAAAATTAAAAACATACGTGAAACTGCCAAAGTAAATAAAATATTTTTTTTGTAAATTATTTGGAATTTTTTTAAATGCAGAATTACTAAGTTTAAAAAATTTAATAAAGTCTTTTTTTTTAGCAAAATATCCTATCTACGATATTTAAGGTACTTTCCCTTGATGTCCCTTAGTCTTGGGACGCCCTGTATAGTTAAAAAGTTTTAATGGTTTAGTTTTTGGTCTCGGTTCAATTTTCCTTGTGGGGCAACATTGCTTGGGTAATATTAAATAGGGAATACACCCACTTCCACCTATACAAATTTCTAAAATTCTCACATTTTCTTTATTCGTACCTCTTCAACTTCTTATGACAATGTCTTCTATTGTCATCCAGGTGGCACCTGCGCGGCCGCCAGCAGCGAGGACGCGGACAGCGACGACGCGGCGTGGGAGGCCCAGCAGCTGCAGAAGGCCATGGCCGCCGCACCCGACCGCCCCGGTAAGATCACTGGGAAAGTAGTAGAAATCGACCGCCCCGGTAAGATGACTGGGATAGTACCAGAAATCGACCGCCCCGGTAAGATCACTGGAAGAGTAGTAGAAATCGACCGCCCCGGTAAGATCACAGGAAAAGTAGTAGAAATCGACCGCCCCGGTAAGATAGGTGGAAAAGTTGTAGAAATTGAATTAGGAGGTGTGTTTTTCAGTTAGTTACGGCCTGAGCTATGGGAAGAGGCTCATAAAAATAATATGAATTGGATAACGATTTTCGTTTTTCAAGAAATGTGTAACGGCTCGGCACACGTGGCGACTATATTTTTCTATACATATATTAAGCCCAAAAATTAGTTCAGCCAAAAGATTCTGTATAGATTGGCTTCGTATCAATTCGTAAAAAAATAAAATATGTTCGTGTATTTACTGTTCTGTAATCTGTAATTAACCTCAGTAAAATGTGTACACAGGCGAGATTGAGGTAAACCCATTCTCGTTGCCGCCCCCTCCGCCGCCCGCTGCCGCCCCGGGCGCCGCGCAGCTCCGCCCCCTGCCCGCGTTGCCGCCCCCCGCCACCGCCCAACAACTAATGCAACTACTCACCGACAGGTAATTTATAGAACGAAACGGAAAAAATACATTGAAAAACTGTTGTTTCTGCCTTATTATAGATACTAGCGTGTGTTTTTCTACATTAGGACGCATTTATATAAAAAAGTTTATGTTGTGATCATTATGTAGTAAATAATGCGAGGTTAATTGCACTCAAACCATTCCAGTTAATTTCAACTCGAATGCAAGAATTGGTTTAGTTCTGAAAAAGAAAAACTTTCGACGCAATTCATACACTCATTAATAGACTTTCCATGCTTTTTCTTACGTCCCTATACATTCAGTGTTATCTATACTAATATTATAAAGCTGAAGAGTTTGTTTGTTTGTTTGTTTGAACGCGCTAATCTCAGAAACTACTAGTTCGAATTGTAAAATTCTTTTTGTGTTGAATAGACCATTTATCGAGGCAGGCTTTAGGCTATATAACATCACGCTGCAACTATAACGAGCAAAGAAATAATGGAAAATATGAAAAAAAACGGGGAAAATTATTCATCCTTGAGGGCTTCCGTTGCGTGCGCTGCGAAAACTGTTCTAGATACCAAAAATATATGTATGAAAGAATTAAGGGAACTTTTTACCGCGGGAAAACTTCGCATTCCCACGGGAAACCGACTGCTACGGGAACGGAGTCGCGAGCGTCCACTAGTTATTATCTATTTTTATTATACAGTGTGTTGGTTTTTGAATTCCCGATGCTTAAGTGACGTGTTCTATGTTAAATTTTATCGACAAGAAAGTATAAAAGTACACCCTTCACCCCTCTGAACTGGAGCCATTTTAAAATCTCGCATATGTTGCGAGTTTATTGTGGCAATTTTTTTATTATATTATATTTTCCACTTACATGAAAGTAATCTAATTTAAAAAGTGATACAATTTGCTAGCTTAAAAAAGTAAAGTTGTTAAGCAGTGACAAAATGTTATAAACAAAATACTTTGGTTTTGTCAAAAACTTTGTTAAATTTTGGGTTTGTTTTAGTCACTAGCTGACCCGGCAGACGTTTTGCCATTTAATTATTTTATCACTTAGGGGTATAAAAAATAGAAGTTGATTCCCGGACATACTGAATATGGGATTGCTAAAGTTCGCCTAAATTTTCAACTCCAAATATTGGAACTACGAAAATGTTCTTTCTAAAATTTTCATCCTAACACACAACTCCTAATTACTCTGTTTCTTATGTTTATAGTTTCGAATCATTAAAATTTATAATGTCAGTAGCAATAAACATCTATTGTACTATTATTTGTTTTCCTACATTTTCTCAATATAATGAAAGCAATAAAGCGAAAAAAAGGATTGTGCTGAAAATATGCCATACTACTCCATTTTGGAGTGCAAAAATGACAGCCGCACTAAAACGTTAGCATTATTTCATTTTATTTTAATAATTTTCGTATTTTTCTATTTCGTAAGACATTTTAAAGCAACATAAAACATAACACTTGTAAACATGAACTTTATTTGCCTAGGAATAAAGTTCAACTTTCATTGTTAAATGTATTGTTAATAGAGATGGGCCGAGTACTCGGTTCATACTCGGTACTCGGCGTACTCGGCGGGTTTTTTGGTACTCGGTACTCGGCCGAGTAACTCGGTATACGAATGCCGTGTACCGAGTACCAAAAAAGTAATATACTTTGTTTAAAGAAAGCAATATATTTAGGTAGATATAATTGGAACAACAGTGTTAATCAAAACGTACTGATTGAGTAAATCTTTGACATCCTCAAGTAATAGAATCAAAATTATGCTAATGCATGAGTACTAGTGAGACAAAATTAAAGGAACAGTAATAAAAATAATCAATATTTAAAATTTAAAAAATGTAAATTATGATGCCTTGTTTGGTGCCCTGTCCACCATTTGCCAACAAATTTTCTTCTAAGTATACTTGTGTTCATTTGTACTTGTTTACGCGCGCGAAATTGGGAATTTGATAGAACCGAGTTACTCGGCCGAGTACTCGGTTAAAAAAAAATTTAACCGAGTAATACTCGGTACTCGGTACTCGGCAAAAGTGTTACTCGGCGCATCTCTAATTGTTAAGTAGTTGTATTTTTTGTTTGTCAACGCGGACGTGAAGTAAGTTGCGGAAGGTCGTAAATACATTATGGGTTATAGTAAAGTTAACTCTATTTATCACTGTCAAGGTGTGATTTTGCTTGGCAGCATTTAGAAATAAGGTCATTCTGGCACTAAGGATATGCAACCAATAAAAACAATTGTTTACATGTAGTGACTATGTTTATTATCAGTTCCATGTGTGAGTTTTGGCGACAGCGGTTTCGCTAGTAAGTTGGTCGTATAGCATTTCCATCTACTTCTCTGTTCCGTGAATCTGGTGAACGAGGTGGTCAAGCCATCGCCCTCACGATGCTAGAGAAATGTGGCGGCTACATCCATTTCAAGATAAAAAGGCCGACGCTGCCGACGCTGCCTGTACAACAACGGAGCATCTTTCAAAAACGATTTGTAGGAACTCCAAAAATCTTTCGCCATTTAAGTTGTCGGGTAACGCGACAGGCCCAATCAGCTGGTCCGGCCCGACGGCGTGGGGGATTTTAGTCATCTACAATTGGTCATTTCGATGGTTTGTTATCCTAGCTCTGGTGAATTTCGCCTCATTAGTCCACAAGATCCGAAGAAACACATCTGGTCCCTGACGATTTTTTCTGTTGATCCATGAACAAAACACAACACGTGCGGCGTAGTCCGGTTCAATAAAAAGAAAAAATGAAAGGCTTGTAAACCTTCCCTTTTTAACACTTTCCACCTGACCAATATAATAGTCCACGCTTTCGTGCGATTAGTCCTGTACTTAGGCGCGGATTGTTCGCGATTAGCTATATAATTTCATCTTCTTCCTCGGTTCAATCAAATACACTTGCGTGCAGACCCCAAACAGTCTGATTTTTTTCACACACGGCTTAACCTATTCACGCAAATCTGATATTATTTAAAAGCTTAATGATTTGGGTTTTAATGAATATGATTTTATTCAATATCGTTTCAACGTAAGTATCACTGTAGCCGCTAGTTGTGCGATGTTACCCCCTATATGTTAACCTCACTGCAATCTATTCACCCTCGGCTACAGTCCGAAAAAAAAAACATATCAGTCGCTCATGAAAAGTTGACTAAATACACCTCTCGCAATTACCAACACCGAATTAATTACGATAGCAATGGATACAGAATGCATAGGTAGATTTTATATTGTATGGTGTCATTTTAATGCTAAAAGACTAAGGTTTTTACCAATATCAGATTTGCGTGAATAGGTAATGCCGTGTCTGAAAAAGATTGACTTTTTGTGGTCTGAAACGTTGAGTCGATTGGTCTGCACGCGAGTGTACATCAGGCAAAATCTTTCATTAGGAGCAGCTTTTGAATTCCATGCTCGCGAAGTCTCAAATGAACATTAGTGAATGTCCGAGTAGTAGGCGGGCGTCTGCTTGGAAATCTTTTTTGGTATTCTATAACTGTAGCAGCTGTGGTATCACCATTGCAGAAACCATAAACGAAATGTATGTCTGTATTTTTCAGCTGAATTAGACATTGCAAGCGATACGATTGCAATTTTGGCTAGCGGTAGGGTTATGGTGTAGCTGTCACAACGCGGGGCGAGGGATAACTGATTGCCATTGAAGAACCAAAGTGCAACTCGCCAGCTGTAGTTTATTGAGTTCAGAGGGGAGAGGGGTGCGCCCACCTTTGTGTATTTTTTTTCGATAAAATTTTGCATAGAACACATCAGTTAAGTTTCGGAAGTCCGAAACCTAACAAACTGTATAAATATTACATTATTTTGTGTAAAACTAAAGTTGCATATTTACCTTTCCCAGATTATCCCAGCTACAATCAGACCGAGCCACCTCGCTGTCCCAGCTGGAATCCCTTCGTAGCAGACTGTTAGTTCTGCAGCGAATCCGCGAGCGATGCGCCGCCAGCACCAGGCAGCTTGACGCGGCCTACAGGCGGGCGCAGGAGGTGCGCGGGTATCTCACCGACCTGGTCGAGTGTCTAGATGAGAAGGTACGTTGCAGTAGACTGCTAGTTCTGCAGCGATGCGCCGCCAGCACCAGGCAGCTTGACGCGGCCTACAGGCGGGCGCAGGAGGTGCGCGGGTATCTCACCGACCTGGTCGAGTGTCTAGATGAGAAGGTACGTTGCAGTAGACTGCTAGTTCTGCAGCGATGCGCCGCCAGCACCAGGCAGCTTGACGCGGCCTACAGGCGGGCGCAGGAGGTGCGCGGGTATCTCACCGACCTGGTCGAGTGTCTAGATGAGAAGGTACGTTGCAGTAGACTGCTAGTTCTGCAGCGATGCGCCGCCAGCACCAGGCAGCTTGACGCGGCCTACAGGCGGGCGCAGGAGGTGCGCGGGTATCTCACCGACCTGGTCGAGTGTCTAGATGAGAAGGTACGTTGCAGTAGACTGCTAGTTCTGCAGCGATGCGCCGCCAGCACCAGGCAGCTTGACGCGGCCTACAGGCGGGCGCAGGAGGTGCGCGGGTATCTCACCGACCTGGTCGAGTGTCTAGATGAGAAGGTACGTTGCAGTAGACTGCTAGTTCTGCAGCGATGCGCCGCCAGCACCAGGCAGCTTGACGCGGCCTACAGGCGGGCGCAGGAGGTGCGCGGGTATCTCACCGACCTGGTCGAGTGTCTAGATGAGAAGGTACGTTGCAGTAGACTGCTAGTTCTGCAGCGATGCGCCGCCAGCACCAGGCAGCTTGACGCGGCCTACAGGCGGGCGCAGGAGGTGCGCGGGTATCTCACCGACCTGGTCGAGTGTCTAGATGAGAAGGTACGTTGCAGTAGACTGCTAGTTCTGCAGCGATGCGCCGCCAGCACCAGGCAGCTTGACGCGGCCTACAGGCGGGCGCAGGAGGTGCGCGGGTATCTCACCGACCTGGTCGAGTGTCTAGATGAGAAGGTACGTTGCAGTAGACTGCTAGTTCTGCAGCGATGCGCCGCCAGCACCAGGCAGCTTGACGCGGCCTACAGGCGGGCGCAGGAGGTGCGCGGGTATCTCACCGACCTGGTCGAGTGTCTAGATGAGAAGGTACGTTGCAGTAGACTGCTAGTTCTGCAGCGATGCGCCGCCAGCACCAGGCAGCTTGACGCGGCCTACAGGCGGGCGCAGGAGGTGCGCGGGTATCTCACCGACCTGGTCGAGTGTCTAGATGAGAAGGTACGTTGCAGTAGACTGCTAGTTCTGCAGCGATGCGCCGCCAGCACCAGGCAGCTTGACGCGGCCTACAGGCGGGCGCAGGAGGTGCGCGGGTATCTCACCGACCTGGTCGAGTGTCTAGATGAGAAGGTACGTTGCAGTAGACTGCTAGTTCTGCAGCGATGCGCCGCCAGCACCAGGCAGCTTGACGCGGCCTACAGGCGGGCGCAGGAGGTGCGCGGGTATCTCACCGACCTGGTCGAGTGTCTAGATGAGAAGGTACGTTGCAGTAGACTGCTAGTTCTGCAGCGATGCGCCGCCAGCACCAGGCAGCTTGACGCGGCCTACAGGCGGGCGCAGGAGGTGCGCGGGTATCTCACCGACCTGGTCGAGTGTCTAGATGAGAAGGTACGTTGCAGTAGACTGCTAGTTCTGCAGCGATGCGCCGCCAGCACCAGGCAGCTTGACGCGGCCTACAGGCGGGCGCAGGAGGTGCGCGGGTATCTCACCGACCTGGTCGAGTGTCTAGATGAGAAGGTACGTTGCAGTAGACTGCTAGTTCTGCAGCGATGCGCCGCCAGCACCAGGCAGCTTGACGCGGCCTACAGGCGGGCGCAGGAGGTGCGCGGGTATCTCACCGACCTGGTCGAGTGTCTAGATGAGAAGGTACGTTGCAGTAGACTGCTAGTTCTGCAGCGATGCGCCGCCAGCACCAGGCAGCTTGACGCGGCCTACAGGCGGGCGCAGGAGGTGCGCGGGTATCTCACCGACCTGGTCGAGTGTCTAGATGAGAAGGTACGTTGCAGTAGACTGCTAGTTCTGCAGCGAGTCGATGACGGATGATAGAGAATAATGGGAGGAAGAAACAAGTTGTGACGACCACACTTGAAGTGGGATCAGGGCAGGGAGATGATGTGGTAAATCACTGGTGATGTAAATTTCAAAATTATTTAACACTAGCGACCCGCCCACGTTTCGCAATGGTGTAATTTTGCCGACTTGCTCGCGAACCCTCGCATTTTTGCTAACTAAAATATTTTTTTCTAAACGTTCTTTATTTACTTTAAATGACTGAATTCCCTAAAATATGGAGAAAACTGCATTTAAATCCGTTACGTACTTAAGGAGGAGTTAGCGGCCAAACATACAAACCGACAGAATTAGCGACTTGGATTTACACTATGTAATGATGGCAAATACATAGAACCTGTATGTGGTGTCAGATGCCGCTGCTGGAGGGTCTGGAGTCGCGCGCCTTGTCCCTGCAGCGGCGGCGCTGCGAGCTGCTGGTGGAGCGCCGGCGGCAGGACGTGCGCGACCAGGCGCACGACGTGCTCGCCACCGGTATGTCGTCATCACAGGAATAGGCTGTTAGTTTATACAGGGGGAGAAGAGGCGGCTTCTGAAACGAATACTGGGCCTTGTTGACCGGATATATCGTAACGTTAAGGCCAATAGGCATTTTTTTTAATAAAAAAATTGTATTTTGACTATTAAATTACATTTAGGGCCGATTTTTAAATAGTCAGTGGTTTCAAAAAATCAACATATTTTCGTTGCACATCAAATAAATATATTTGACATGTGTATGAAGTGACAATGAAACCTATTATCAGTCGGATAGCATTTATCTTACATTTGAAAAATCAGTCCTTAAATTATCAAATTTTAGGATTAATCCAAATGAAATAGTGTTTTAGTTTTATTTATTTGCAATGTAAACCACCACTCCCAAGCCATCAGTTGATGTGGGAGCATTGACCCTAAGCGGCCAATATCCTTCTTAATCCTTATGGTGGATCCACACCACCCGGCGGCATGTGCCGCCGGTCTGGCCGCCGGCTTTGCCGCACGTTCCCGCCGGCAGCGCAATATAGCTGAGGTAACAGTTATAATGATCAAAGTCTTCAGACTAAACTGACTGGAACTGAATTAGGGCAAAATCTTTACACTTTTCACACGTTTAAAATTATTTTAATAAACACCCAGTTTTTTTTTAGTACTTTTTTGTATTTCTATAACTAAGCCTAATAACTTGTTCAAAAAATACATTTTAATTCCCCACACTATTTTCGGTGCTGCCAAGGTAGTTGTATTATATTTGTCTGAATATTATGAATTTGTGTAGGTACTTCCACTGTGTAATTTCTCTAATCTCGCCTTATAAAATTATGCAGACAGACACAGGCCATCACGACAAGTTTTTCTCTCTGAGGTTGTAAATTTAAACGTGTATGAAGAATCTGGAATGTCTGTGCCAAAATGCCAAATGCATCTTCTACAACCATGCGTCCTCGACTTATTCTGTAACTGAAGAAAGCTGCGGCATTTGCCGGCGGCTTTTTTGTAGGCTTTACTTGCTGTAAGCCGCCGGCAGTGCCGCCGGATGGTGTGGATCCACCATTATATATTTCTTAAAATTAGTTTTCTGAGTATTCTGTTAGTTAATTAAGTTACTATTAGGCTCAAGAATACATGTTTTTTTTTACGTAATTGTACAAAATTGCATTTATACTAACAGATTTTTTGATGATTTTAAATTAAATAGGGTTTTAATTTAATTTGCAATGTAAATAATCGCACTTGAACCGACAGTTGATGTGTGAGCGATGATTTCAAGCGGCGAATATGACATTTCAATCCTTAATAACTTTTTTAAATCGAGTTTTCTGGGTATACTGTCAGTGAATTTAGTTACTGTTGAGGCTCAAGAATACATGGTTTTAGGCTTCGGAAGTGGTCTTTTTACACCCGTTATGATTTCAGGCTTCGAAACTTTTTTCGGTGTTTTTTTTACACCCGCTATAGTTTTATTATATCTATATCCCGTTGTTTCAGGGCGCGCGGGCGGCCGCCAGCCCGAGGACGAGGCCAAGGCGCGGCGCGTGGCGGAGCGCGAGGGGCGGCGGCGCGCGCGGCGGCGGCGGCGGGAGGCGGGGGGCGGGGGCGGCCATCTGGACGGGGACTCCAGCGACGACGAGTTGCCGCCGCACGACCTGCATCTCTGGAACACTGAGAAAGGTATGTTGGTAGGAATGAGGGGCTGTTTCATGTTTATGAGTACTAAGAGTTGTCGATTGGTAATATTGGTGACCATAATTAATTGGAATAATGAGTTTGCAAATCATCAAAGTTCTATTACCAAAGACTGTTTATTATATATCGTTTATTATATAGCATTTCGTTCTTGGTAAATTAAATAAGGTGTTTGCAACAACGTAAAAAACCCACATGTAGATAAATTACGAAGTAAGAAAGTATCTGTTTCTTCTTTTTTTTACTATACTTTAAACTTTAAATTAGATAAGTTATGTCTTATCTGTTAAAGGTAGCTACCGGGTTCGATTCCTGGTAAGAGCCGATTTTGTTAATGATGTACTGTACTAAATAAATAATAATAATATCCCATTGGAAACCTTTACAAATATTATCTATCGGTCTCATAATTGGAAGATTCTACGATAATATTCAAAACTTTTGGTACAAAAAGTTCTCTTGTGTTCATCCATATATTCACTATCACATTTGTAAATTCATACAATCACCTCATGCAATACGACAATTTATTACCCATGGAAATACATACATGTTACCGAAAGGACGAGACACTTCAAACCCAGCAAATTTCCGCCGTATCACTTGTCTCCAAACAATTTATAAAATTCTAATAGGATGTATAAGTGATATAATTTATAAGCATCTTGAAAAAATCAATATATTAACCGAGCAACAAAAAGGCTGTCGAAAGAATAGCCAAGGGTGTAAAGAGCAATTAACCATAGACAACATAGTAATGAAACAAGCACTGACTAAGGGCCGGTTTTTCAATAGTCAGATAAATTCTATCTGACAGAAAATCAGTTTGTTTTTGTTGCACGTCGAACATTAATACTTGACATATGTATGAAGTGACAATGAAAACATACCTCTTATCAGTCAGTTAGCATTTATCTGACTATTGAAAAATCAGCCCTAAGAAAAGTAATATCCACACTATGTACGTGGATTACAAAAAAGCTTTTGACTCTGTTCCTCATAGCTGGCTTATTTTCGTTTTAAAACACTACAAAATAAACCCGTCGTTGATAAACTTTCTACAATCAGCAATGAAATTCTGGCAAACTAAATTACATTAAAACACAACGATTTATTAATAACGACAGAACCAAAAGCATCCAACGTGGTATTTTCCAAGGCGACTCACTTAGCCCACTCTGGTTTTGCCTTGCGCTTAACCCTTTATCAGAATTACTAAACACAACTAAACTCGGCGTTCAACTTAAACTTAATAACACATACCACTTAATGTATATGGACGATATTAAGATTTACTCTAACAATAAAATTGACCACAAAAAACTTATTGACCTAGCTAATACAACAAAAACATTTTCTCTAGATATCCATATGCAGTTTGGAGTTGATAAATGCAAAATTAACTCTTTTAACCGAGGTAAACTCCAACATGACACTTATACATTAGTTTCAGATGAAGTTATAGAACCAATTGATGAGCACAGTACTTACAAATATTTAGGATTTCATCAAACGCGCCAAATTCAACAAAAATAAACTAAGACACATCTTATTAAAAAATTTAATCGTCGTCGACTGAATACCATCCTAAAAACACATCTGAATTCTCAAAACATAATTAAGACAATAAACACATTTGCGGTACCAATACTAACTTATTCTTTTGGAATAATCAAATGGTCGCAAACCGATCTCATCAAACTACAGCGTATCGTAAATACACATTTAACTAAACATCGCAAACATCACCCACGATCGTGTACGCAGCGTCTTACACTACCTCGTAAGGAGGGAGGAGTAGGACTCATAGATATTAAAAATTTACACAACAATCAAATAACGACACTGAGAAAATATTTCCACACCAAAGCTGAACAATCTGAACTCCATCGTTATATAGTTAATATAGACACAAAACTCACACCACTAAACTTACATAATAGAAACACGCAAAATAATGAAAGCATCACTAGTATCCAAACTAAAATTGACACATGGGCACACATGTCGACAAGGACGCGTCGAACGCATGGCTACGGCGAGGTGGCTAAAGCAACCGCCGATAACAGACCGAATGAATAAACGACCGTCGAATAGAGACCCGCCAGTGTTAACAATTTAGCCTATGAAAACAGATTTCGACGTCGAGTTCAAATCGACGGTAGTTACGCGGATAGGTGATAGACACGCGAAACTATCAAAAATACATCATACGCAGACCTAATCTACCAACTGACTATTGTAGACGATGTCATAGCAGCTCCGAGATGATACAGCACATTACCGGGGCATGCAAGTCCATCGTCCAAACAGACTATAAACATAGGCACGATCAAGTCGCTGCAATAGTTCCCAAAATCTTGCCTATCAATTTAAATTAATTCCACAAAAAGTTTCATACTATAAATATCAACCTTCTACAATTTTAGAAAACAACCTTTACAGAATATACTGGGATAGGACTATCATTACAGATAAAACAATTCATTTCAATAGACCCGACATTACAGTTCTAGATAAAATAAACAAAACTGCTTACATTATTGATATCGCTGTCTGTAACACCAATAATCTCAATCATTCAAAATCATTTATTTTGATAAGAATTAATAGCATGAGTAAAATAAACGCGTTTAAATGTAGTCCAAAAAACAATCAAAATATTTAAATAAAAAAATGGTTGTTGTGCATCACTCGACATAGATAGTAGATAGGTATAGTGTGTCGCGGACTTTTCGGTAGATATTTATAAGATGTACAATTAATTAGAACATTTTATGGTTCTATCTTTAGTTAAGGCAGCGTACGCAAAATAAGTAACTTTTCTGGTTGATTTTTTACACCTTGTGTCCGAAAAAAACAAATATCATACGGAACCCTATTTTTTTCCAAAATAAAATATAGCCTATGTTACTCGTGGATAATGTAGCTTTCAAATGGTAAAAGAATTTTTAAAATCGATCCAGTAGTTTTTGAGCCTATTCGACACAACCAAACAAAGTTTTCCACTTTATAATATTAGTATGGATATAAAAAAGTGTGTGTGTGTGAGAGAGAGATATATATAGAGAGAGAGACAGAGAGAGAGAGAGAGAGTGTGCGTGTTTGTGAGAGCGTGTGCGCGGGAAAAAATGGGCTGTATGTAGCTAATTTTGAGTAAATGTGAGTGTTTTTATGCAAGTCATAGAATACAGGTATTTTAATGTATTACTTCAAGTATTTTTTCAATTTTGTTAAAATTAAGGTCCTGGAGATAATAACATATTGCAAACTTGCAAGTGTAGATGCTCATAGAGTATATATTAAGTTGTTTATTTATTTCATTATAAAGAAGATGTGCACGTCCATAATATTGACGAGCTGCAAAAGTGGTTTTGGGGTTTTTTAAAACTGAATGTTTTCTTCTTTTAGACAAAAGAATAGGGTCAAAGATAATGGATTTTTGTTTTTTTTTAAATGGTAAAAAGTATATATAATTTCCTAACAGATAGAACTTTAGCTTCTGAATACAATTCAATAGTATCATATCTTCTAGGTTTGAAAAACATAACTTTTAGTATGGTACGCTGAACTCGTTCTAAATCTAAGAATTTTGTTTTATTGCACCTCCCCATACTGGTATACAATAAGACAGAATCGATTGTACCAAAGCTTTATAAATACGTAACAAAAGTTCCTTGCCAGCGAGGTGCCTTAAGGTTTTAAAGATCCATATTAATTTTCTAGTTCTGCTCATGAGGAGTTCGAGATGTGTGATCCAGGATAAACGTTGATCAAGCATGACTCCAAGATATTTAATGCTGTCAACCTTATTTATGGCCAAGCATAAACATTCACAATTTTTAGAGTGACAGTCGTGTACCTGAATTTGGAAATCCGATTTAGGCTGAGCGCAGTTGTCCAAAGAGAAGCAGATAAAGTTAGTTTTGATTATATTGAGCGTAAGTAAGTTTGATTTTAGCCAGTAAGATATTATTCGCAGACCACACTCGGCCTTCAATTTAGTGTTATGCCAATTTTTACCAGTAAATAAAACTGCCGTATCATCTGCTTAAGAAAATATATGACCCCCATTTATTTGCAAGTTACAGAGGTCATTTATATATAATAGCGTTGGGCCTAAGACACTTCCTTGGGGCACTCCATACTCTACTAAGACGTCTTCACTCAGTACATTCCCTATCTTAACACACTGTCTTCTTTCAAAAAGGTTGTCAGTGAAAAGAGCAAGTGGGGCACCGCGAATACCAATCATTTCAAGTTTTTTTAAAAGAATGGATGTTGTGACAGTGTCAAAAGCCTTTTTCATGTCTAGAAACACGGTTAGGCATTTCTGACCACTATCAACTGCTTTTACTATTGAATTCTTTATTGCAGTTATTGCATCTTCGGTGGACAAGTCTTGCCTAAAACCATATTGTCTCGGTGATGGTATGCTGTGCCTTTTAAGATATTCTAAGAGTCTAATATTCTCAATTTTTTCTAAAATTTTCGCGATCACAGGTAAGACAGAAATTGGCCTATAGTTAGTAGCGTCATTTGGGTCACCGTTCTTATAAACAGGAGTAATTATTGCTTTTTTAAGTAAATTTCGAAAAATACCTTGATTAAAACACAGGTTAGCCAAGTAGCAGATCACAGGAGTCAAAATATGCTTTGATATTTTTGTAAATGTGAGGTGATATTATCCCAACCCGGAGCACCTTGTGATTTTAAAGTTGTTATTATGTTATGAACCTCTTTTAGGTCTGTTTCCATTAGAACAAAAGACGATAATTGTTGTCTATCTGAAGTGGTTTTGCATATTGAGCCCAAGCAACTTTTATTAACGATATTTTCTGCGAGAGCAAGTCCAACAGAACTGAAATATGTGTTTATATAATTTACCGATTCTTTAGGCGAGACTTTTATATTTAATAATTGATGGTTTGGAGACTTTGCTGGTTTGTAATTAGTTATTTTGTTTATAGTTTTCCAGAGATTTTTACTATTGTTAGAAGATACAGTCAAAAGATCCCTTTCTTTTAATTTTTTTTATTAAATTATTACAGAAGTTCCGGTAACGTCTATAAGAGATTTTTAAAATTTCGTCATCGCGATTAATTCTCAATTTACGCTGCATGTTATTCCTAGTTTTAATACAACGTAGAAAACCCTGCGAAATCCACGGCTTCATAACTCGTTTGCTTTTTTGAATTTTGGCAATAGTTGTATTTATTATTTATTATCTAACTTAGCTTATTCTTACTTAGCTGTAATAGCTACTCCACTAGTCTACTGTATGGAAGCCTATTATGAGGTCCCTTGTTTTTAGAGTGGTAGGGTCTAGCTATAGGCTGTTTACAGCGATTAATGGGCTGATTCGACCGGTGAAATACCACCGTCGCACAGAAAACCGACGTGAAGTAGGGACGATGTTCCTGCGTTTCGTTCGGTTAGTGCGATATCCGGTGCCCAATTTTTTCAAAGGCTAGCAACGCACCCTCAATACATTTGTGATTGTGGGTGTATATGGGCGGCAGTGATCACTGATAGGAAAAAAGCGTGTGTCACAAACTGTCTCAGTTTCACGGACTACTATCAGTGTTAACTTGTCTCTCTCTCTCTCGTAGAGGAGATCGCGTCGTCCTCTTCCTCGCTGTTCTCCGACGCGCTGCCGGCGTGGCGCTCGGTGCGCGGCGTGTGCCACAAGCTGGCTCAGTTCCGCGGCTACTATCAGTGTTAACTTGTCTCTCTCTCTCTCGTAGAGGAGATCGCGTCGTCCTCTTCCTCGCTGTTCTCCGACGCGCTGCCGGCGTGGCGCTCGGTGCGCGGCGTGTGCCACAAGCTGGCTCAGTTCCGCGGCTACTATCAGTGTTAACTTGTCTCTCTCTCTCTCGTAGAGGAGATCGCGTCGTCCTCTTCCTCGCTGTTCTCCGACGCGCTGCCGGCGTGGCGCTCGGTGCGCGGCGTGTGCCACAAGCTGGCTCAGTTCCGCGGCTACTATCAGTGTTAACTTGTCTCTCTCTCTCTCGTAGAGGAGATCGCGTCGTCCTCTTCCTCGCTGTTCTCCGACGCGCTGCCGGCGTGGCGCTCGGTGCGCGGCGTGTGCCACAAGCTGGCTCAGTTCCGCGGCTACTATCAGTGTTAACTTGTCTCTCTCTCTCTCGTAGAGGAGATCGCGTCGTCCGCTTCCTCGCTGTTCTCCGACGCGCTGCCGGCGTGGCGCTCGGTGCGCGGCGTGTGCCACAAGCTGGCTCAGTTCCGCGGCTACTATCAGTGTTAACTTGTCTCTCTCTCTCTCGTAGAGGAGATCGCGTCGTCCGCTTCCTCGCTGTTCTCCGACGCGCTGCCGGCGTGGCGCTCGGTGCGCGGCGTGTGCCACAAGCTGGCTCAGTTCCGCGGCTACTATCAGTGTTAACTTGTCTCTCTCTCTCTCGTAGAGGAGATCGCGTCGTCCGCTTCCTCGCTGTTCTCCGACGCGCTGCCGGCGTGGCGCTCGGTGCGCGGCGTGTGCCACAAGCTGGCTCAGTTCCGGCGCCGGCAGCGCGCGGGGTATGTGGACGCCTACATCCCGGACTCCGTGCCCAGGATACTCGCGCCTTACGTCAGACATCAGGTAAGGTTATTTTCCTTATTTCGTTACGGCAATTACGTCCTCTGTTGTATTTAATGAGGTTAGATTATACACACGGTGAAATGGGATATTAGGAAAATGTTAACAGTGGGAAATATAGACATCAGGTTAATGTTTACACAAATAAGAGACTGTCCACTTTTCTTCAGCAACTTCACAAAAGGTTCGGTAGTTATAAAGACTCAATGATATAATAGGTTGGGGGAAAGTATCTTCGCATTTTTTAATAAAATTCAAATAATTTTTTTTTAATAGTTTATTTACATTTAACTAAAGTATGTAGGTACCATTTTGTTCGATATCTTTTTGCCATCTTGTAGGTAGGGTACATGATCCCATTGCTTTAGAAATGTTGGGGCTTCTGGTCAAAATACCGCGACAAGTGGTTTTGGCAGTCCTCTCGTGATGTTAACCTGACACTGCCTAGAGAATTCTGAAGAGAGCGAAACAGGTGGAAATCTGAATCGGAAACTGAAGGTGCAAGGTCAGGACTATACGCCGGATGCATTAACACCTCCCAGCCAAACTCTCTTAGTTTTTGCTGAGTGGCTCGAGATGTGTGGGGTCTAGCGTTATCATGATGAAAAACCACACCCCTTCTGTTGATTAATTCCGGCCGCTTTCTCTCAACTTCTTGCTTTAATCTCATTAGTTGTTCGCAGTAGAGTTCAGAATCGATGGTCCTGCCTGGTGGTAACAGCTCATAATGAATAATGCCCTTCCATTCCCACCACACACACAGCATCACCTTGTTGCGAGTAAGCCCGGGTTTCGCCACAGTCTGTGAAGCCTGACCGGCTTTTGACCATGACCTTTTTGCACGTTCTTATCGTACGTGATCCACTTCTCATCTCCAGTTATCAGCTTCTTCAAAAACGGTTCGGTTTCATTACGTCTTAATAAAGAATCACAAATGAGTACACGATTCATTAGGTTTCTTTCAGTGAGCTCGTGGGGTACCCAAATATCGAGCTTTTTTGTGTACCCAGTTTTTTTCAAATGCTTCAAAACTGTTTTGTGGTCAATCTCCAATTCTTCAGCTACGTCGTAACTACTGATATGCCGAACTTGCTCCACTTTTTCAAATGGCATCAATTTTATCCGTAATAGGGTGACCAGAGCGACGTGCATCTTTGACATCAAAATTTCCGGATTGAAAACGCTTAAACCAAATTTGTGCTACTCTCACAGACACTGCACTAGGTCTGCACTACATCGCAAATTTTTTTCGCGGCTTATTTTTACTTTTTTTGTAGTAACTTATAGCATAATTATACCTACAACTTATTCACCTTAGCATATGTATAAATTTGTATACAACCTACATTTTCACAATAGGTATAACTTATCTAAATATGTATTTTTGACAGTTAATACTGTGGAATCCACTCGCAGACGAGGACAACGAGGACTGGGAGAAAATGGATTGGTACAAGTGAGCACTTAACATCCTTCTAACCACATATTCACACCACACTTCCATTCTATGTATATGTATCATATCTCCCAGATGTCTAATGATGTACGGCGTCCGCGACGACAAGTCGGTGGAGTCTGATGGCAGTGACAGTGACAGCGAGGAAGTGACAGACGGATATCCGCCGGTCACGGAGGACAGTGTGAGGGACGACCCGGATCTGATGCTCGTGCCGACAATCATTAATAAGGTTGTGCTGCCGAAGATTACAGGTATGTTTGTAAGATGATTATGAATGGTTTGATAATAATATAATCTTTATTTGATTTTATAGTTAGTCTATATAGGTGTGTTTTACATATGCAGTGATTTAATGTTGAAACTTGTGGCAAAAGTGAAAGTTTATAATAAAGTTGTTTTTGTAGGAAATACTTTTAAAGTAAGATAATGTTAATGTAGCTTTGTTGCAAATGAAAAACTGTTTGATTATGTAGATTTGAGTTTTTGAATTCTGGTAGCAAAGATATATACTTATATGCAGTTGAAATAATTAATTTTACTAAATTTAATTGTTGGTTCCCATCGTGTTGGAAACCACACAAATATGTACTTCCTGAAGTTTTGCATTTTGTAGCCCTAATACCTTATTTTAGTGCGTTTATATGACTGTATAACTTGCTTCTTACTTTGTGTGTCATATCCCACATATTCTATTCATTATTTGTTATTGCAGTACGGTAAGGAAACCCACATGGTTCTTTCCATCATGTGCATTCACTCACCCCTGGTTCATTCAAATTATAATAATAATTAATAATAATAAATCTCCAGACTGACACACCAACTGTGTGGCCCTAAACTAAGCAAAGCTTGTACTATAGGTACCACACAGTGGACTAGGGGAGAACCTAGTTACACCCAGACACGAGCCAATTTCGAAAAACCATTTTGATAAAATTGGCCCGACCCGGTGATCGAACCCAAAACCATCCGTTTAGCAGTCCGGTATATATACCGCTGCGCTGCACCACAGTCCGGTCGTCTAATGTTGTTTAGCTGCATCTGCGTCTAGAGGTGTTTAGCTGCATGTAGGTATTATTTACGCACAGAGTTGGTGGAGCACGCGTGGGACCCGGTGTGCGTGCGCAGCTCCGTGCGGCTGCGGCGCCTGCTGGTGGCCGCCACCGAGCTGCCGGGGGCGGGGGCAGGGGCGGGGGCAGGGGCGCGGGGGGGCGTGGCCGCGCTGGCCGCCGCCGTCGCCGCCAAGCTGTCTAATGCTATAGCCAACGACGTGTTCCTGCCGACGCTGCCGCCGCAGTAAGTGGATTCATTTGTTGATTGGTAATATTGATATTGAGTTTATAGGTCAAGTCCTTAAAGCCGAGTGAAGAAGGATACGGATACCAGCACTGTTTTTTTAGCATAATTATATGGTTTCTAATCAATATCATACCATGCGTACAAAGTGAGGTAAAATGTTTACTTCAAAAGTGACAAAACTTTTTTTCACGCAAAAACTGCTGAAGAGATTTGTTTGAAACTGCATATTATTTTTATTATTTTATTTTAAGTTACTTTTATACATTTTTTTATTGTACATTTATCAGAATAAAATTAAGCTACTGATGAATTCCCAGGGCGAACAGCTGATGAATAATACCAAAGTTTTAAAGATCGAGTCGATGGTATTGTTTAGATAGCTCACTGTAAAGTTATTGTGAGTCGACTATAAAAGATAGACATATGCTGTCGTGGGATACTTTTTTATATAATTTTAAGGAGAATGTTAGGAAGCGCGAGCCTGACCACTTACTTGAAGAGTCGCCGTCGTCGAGCAGCAGCCAGGGGGCCCCCCAACATAGGTTTGTGGAAATCCAGGTCTGATACTCCTCGTGTTTTAGCGTGCACCACAGTCCAGGTCAATATATTAAAAGCGCGCCAACCGTTGCGACCAAGTTTAGAAAAGGTAATGTGTCACAATGACAGCTGTGACGTTTTTTGTGTGGCCAGGCTCAGGAACGCGAAAATAATTAAATTACTTGTGCTACCATTTACAAAATATGAAGTACGGAACATGCCGCCGACCTTAAAATAACTAGCTTATTTTAATAGAAAACTAACTTATGAAATTAACCTACCCTACACCCAAAACAAAAGAAACTACCTACTTATCTATAGGCAGAGGGCAGACCTTTACAACAGGT
This sequence comes from Emmelina monodactyla, assembly GCA_916618145.1. Lineage (NCBI taxonomy): Eukaryota > Metazoa > Arthropoda > Insecta > Lepidoptera > Pterophoridae > Emmelina > Emmelina monodactyla. The sequence goes on along the minus strand of OU745304.1, from coordinate 1,505,784 downwards.
CTCTTGGAAAATGAGTTACCAATGCGTACAGTAACTACACGAGTAACTCCGTCAACTCCGGGATGCAACCTGTGCACGCGAGCCAGGCGCCACTGCAGTGGGGGCAGCGTGTTGTCCACCAGCACCACCACTGAACCCTCCTCGAGGGGGGTGTGACCATCGCGAAACCACTTATGTCTGGATTGAAGCTGCTGAAGGTATTCAACACTCCAACGCTTCCAGAAATGTTGAACACTTTGTTGAATTAATTGCCAACGTACAAGTCGGTTAGGATTATCAGAATCGAAATTATATTCGGGTAATGAAACGAGTGGCTCGCCGATAAGAAAATGTCCGGGCGTAAGAGGTAGTGGATCGGTAGCATCACTACTCTGTAAGGAAAGTGGTCGAGAATTCAGAATTGATTCTATTTGACACAATAATGTATTGAACTCATCTTGCGTAAGATGATGTTGGCCGACAACTCGGTAAAGATGTGTTTTCATACTCTTAACCGCGGCCTCGAAAATGCCTCCGAAATGGCTTGCATACGGAGGATTGAAATGCCAAGTAATAGATAAATCAACAAGTTTGTGTGAAAGCTCATCTTGAACGACTTGCGAGGAAAGAAAAGTGAATAATTCTTTAAGGTATCTATCGCATCCAACAAAATTGCGTCCGCAATCTGAGTAAATATCTGTGCATAACCCACGACGGGATATGAACCGACGTAAAGCATTAAGAAACGATTCGGTCGATAGATCCGGAACTAATTCTAGATGTACTGCCTTCGTTGACATACATACGAATACACAAACATAAGATTTGAAAACTTTTGCTTTCCTGAGAGGCGTAGATTTAAGAAAGAAATGTCCTGCAAAATCTACAGCGACATGTTTGAAAGGCCTGAGAGAGTGAACTCTCGCGGCAGGCAGCGGCGCCATCGGCGGCTGCGGCGCGGCCGGGCGCGCGCGGAAACATTGCACACATCGACGTGTGCGCATGCGAATAGCATCTCGAGCAGAAAGTATCCAGTATTTTTGGGAAATAACAAATTGTAATGTTTGAGGTCCAACATGTAAATTAATTTTATGAAAATGGTCAATTAACAAAGTTGTAAATATATGTTTTTTGGGTAAAATGATTTAGACCCTGTTAAGCAGAAAGGTGTCAAGTGCCAAAAATCGGATATTGAGTTAAGTATACCACTGTTTTTGTAAACATATAATCTAATTGTACGCAAAAAATGAACTCTCCAAATATTATATATTTTTTGTTATTTACAAAAAATAGGTTTTGCAAATTTCATTATTCCACCTTTTGAATTTTGCACAACAGTGTTATGTCAAAAAGTTCAGTTCTGCATATTAAGGATACGTTGTAAGCCTGATATATAGTAAGATTCAAGTGCAAAACCTTTAAGAAAATGTTCATAACTTAATTAATCTCATTTTTGCAATAAACTCTTTAAAAAAATTGCCAAGTGCGTTCTGTACTATTTTTATCTATAAAAACGGTGAAAAATAAAATGTTTTGATTCATTGTTCATATGGAGGCTTAGTAATAGGGTCCAGTTTTTACCCTTTGGGTACGGAATCAAAAAATAAAGATTGGATTTAGGTAATTAAAAGTAAATTGACACCTTTTGTTTAATTGCTTCCTGCGCCACCGAGAAGCTTACATGGCAGTGTTACCAAATACGTACGTTGTAATAGTAGGGTAGTATTATAGGCGTTTTGGTATTTTTTACCCGTCTTAGAGCCGGTTTTTTAATAAACAAATAAAATGGCAAACATTGAACTGTCCGATAGCTTTAACTAAGACAAAAAATAAAGTTTCAAATTTTCTCAGTGGTCAGATAGCCCTCTGTTAGCTATCCTAATGATTTTTGTGACTAGCTTCACGTTAACTCTGTGAGGACGAGACATTCTTTAGTATTTTACGTTTGTTAGAAAAGGTCAGTTATCTTTCAACGGATACGGATTTCGCCACGGTCAGAACTAGATCAAATTGACATGGAACCATACGGAAAGCACCATCTTTCGAAAAAAAAATCATCGAAAGGGCCTTCTCCCAGTCGTAAGCTCTGAGGTAACAAATATAGGTAGAGTAAACCACCGCCTTTGGGCACCTCCTCTCAAACAGACATAAACCTCAGTTCTGGAACAGTATAAAGAGTGCTTTACGGTTCCAAAACGTCTTTCCCAACTCTGGTGAATAATTGGGGCATACCTGAATGGCAGGCGCCTAACACATCATCGGCGACATCTAAAAGAAATGTGGTACCCATGACCTGCTGCTTTCCACAGGGCTCAGTTTCGAGTTACTCTTGTGGAACGTCAGGTATGATTGGGCTCCACGAGGCGCACTCCTCAGGGGCTTAATCGTGATCTGTGACGCCGAAGACACGCTCGTTATGGCAACATAAAAGAAAACTGCCCATCTTGCAACCGCTGGTGTGGCCACCGTTGTCGGGAGCCGGCAGAATATATTTTTTTTATGAGAAGCAAGCAAACGAGCAAGCGGGTCACTGCTGATGGTAAGTAATCACCGCCGCCCATGACTACCCGCAACACTGTGGGTGTTGGACCCCAACGTTGCGTTGGTGCGTTGCTCAGCCTTTGAGAAAGTTGGGCACCGGATATCGCACTCACCGAACGAAACGCAGGAACATCGTCCCTACTTCACGTCGGTTTTCTGTGCGACGGTGGTATTTCACCGGTCGAGTCAGCCCAGTAATCGCTGCAGACAGAGCCTTCAGCTAGACTCTACCACTCCAAAAATATTGGGCAATAGGTGGCCCCAAACAAAACAGAAAACATCTGCTGTGTGCGAATTGTGGTTTCGTGAGTTTGGATTGAGGTTTATTCTTGAGGTTCGTCCGTCCGTACCTACGTTTATCCGTCTGTCTATCTCTCTGTAACCAAGCTGTATCTCATGAACCGTGATAGCTGTGAAATTTGCACAGACGAATATTAAAAACATTATAAAATAGTTAAGAAGAGGTGCGCCCATACAACACAGTTTTTTTGCTATGTTGTTCTCGAATTAGTAAAGACAACTGGTAAACGTCTTAAATATTCACTTTAAATAAATAAATAACTCGTTTTTAAATTAACTGGGACACCAAATAATAATTAAACAATAATGCTTACCCATATCAACAAAAACGTTATTTTTACCGTTTTTAATCGATAAAGGTACAGCACCCTTCGTGTACGAGTCCGACTTGCACTTAACCGGAGTTTTGACATAATAAGATTAAATTCAAGACAAGAAAATTATTAGTTAATTAAGATTTCCTTATTTCCAACATAGTCAAAACCAAACTTACTGTAAAATTCAATTTTGGGCCCCACCTCGAAATTAGCGTAGTATTAAGATTTTCTTAAATTATTTTTAATTGTTATAAGTTTATACATAATAATAGTACAAAAAAGCGAGTGAACACGAAAGTAAAAAAGATTACCTATCCATTTAAAATTCTTTGGAAGTTCAAGTCTGGTTATTTTTTTCATTAATAACTTTTAATCTTCCTATATACGGGCCTTTTTTAACGTAAAACTTAATTTTAAAGTAAGAATTAATGAGATTTATGTTTTTCCTCTATCTTTTTATCTCCGTAAAGTAATTTGCAAAAGCGATTCAAAGTGACTTAATGCTTTTAAGAACATATTTCGAAACATAGAGCATTAAACAAAAAGGTGTTAAGTGGTATTTCCACGATTATTCATCAAAATTAGAATTTCTATTCAAAAACGTTTATGTTGACATATAAACAATGCTTTTTTATATGTGTAAACAAATTTTTATAAAATAACATTTATTAGTTTCGCAGCTACACGTTTTGAAAAACCAGCTGATGTCAAAAATCTTTAATCGCGTCTAGCGAAAAATGACAAAAAAGCACTTAACACCTTTCTGCATAACAGTATCCATTTGATGTTTGGCATCATAAGAAATATTAGCTCTCTGTATTCTGCCGCCGACCCTGAGAAGTCCGACGGAATCAAGAAAAGGTTTGAGTTTCTGTAAACGATTTGAACAGTTATGCTTAGATTGTAATCTGGCGATGTCTTCGCCGAAAACTTCCTGTTGAACTAATGAAATTATTTTTTGTAATGTAAGGTTTGTTTCGTGGACTGTAATTTTTGATGTAAAAGTTTCCTTCGATTTACGACATTTTTGAATAAACCGATACATATAAGAAACAACTCTAAGCATTTTGGAAAATGAGGAAAAGCGCTCGAGAAATTGTAACTCAGGTTTATGAACCTTTGAAATAAGAACGTGCTGACGACGTTCCTCGTCAGTCTTGAAATCGACCTTTGAAACAGGCCATTGAAACTGTGGCTCGGAAAGCCAGGAAGGTCCAGTGAACCAGAACTGTTGGTTCAGCTGTTTCGGAAGAGAACCCCGGGAGGCAATGTCCGCAGGATTGTCCTCGGAACGTACGTGTCGCCAATGAGCGGCTGGAACACGACTTGTAATTTCCGAAACACGATTGGCTACGTACGTGCGCCATTCGTAGGAGTTTGATCGAATCCATGCTAGTGTGATTGATGAATCACACCAGGCGAAAATGTTGTCAAGAGATAAGATATCACCGTAAATTGTAAGAACCTTTTGAATAAGTTTTGAAAGAAGTAATGCTCCACATAACTCTAAACGTGGAAGAGAAATACGCTTCAAGGGAGCTACCTTTGATTTCCCTAGCAGAAAGTGAATACTAATCGAACCGTCCAGATTAATAACACGCAGATAAACGCAGGCGGCGTATGCTTTTTCGGAAGCATCCGAAAAGCCATGAATTTGTACTTCATTGTTGCAAGGAAGTACGTGACGCGGCAATGAAATATTTTGTAAAAGATGAAGTTCAGAAACGAATGAAAACCATGAATCCTTTATGCCTTGAGGAGGCTCTTCATCCCATTCAGTACCTGACATCCAGAGAAGCTGGATTAAATGTTTTGCAAATAAAGTAATTGGACTAAGGAAACCTAACGGATCATAGATTTTTGCAATCTCAGACAGCATGAACCTTTTAGTGCATTTATTAGCAGGCGGATCAACCTTGTAAGTAAAAGTGTCTGAAATAGGGCTACATTTTAAGCCTAAAACCTTAACAGATGCGTCACTATCTAAAGCCGATAGAATTGATGAATCATCATTAGAATTTGAATTAATAAATGAAAGAAAGTCTGGACTATTACTTGTCCATTTGCGAAGCTCGAACGAAGCGGCTTTACAAATAGACACAAGTTCGCGTTGTTTTTGTAGTGCCTCTTCAAGAGAGTTAGCACCTGAAATGACATCATCCACGAAAACTTCATTTTGAAGTATCTGAGACGCCAGGGGAAATTTTGAACCTTCGTCCTTTGCGAGCTGGCGCAATGTGCGCAAGGCAAGAAAAGGCGATGAAGCAACACCGAAAGTAACCGTGCACAAGCGATACTCTTGCACCGGTTCATCTGGAGACGTTCTCCAAAGAATACGTTGAAAGTCTCTATCTTCAGGGTGGAGCTGAATGAAACGATACATCATTTTGATGTCCGCTGTAAAAACTATTTTATGAAGTCGAAATTTTAAAAGAACATCGATGATATCTTGGTGAAGTTTTTCACCTATAAGTAAAGTATCGTTGAGGGAATAACCATTAGAGGTTTTGCTAGAGGCGTCAAATACCACTCTCACCTTTGTAGTGGTAGATGATTCCTTCACCACGCAATGGTGTGGAATGTAATATGGGACTTTATTGGATTCGATACTTGAAACAGGTTCCATATGCCCCAAGTCCAAATATTCTTGGAGGCATGCAATGTATTGATCTCTCAATCCCTTATCTCTCGAAAGCCTGCGTTCGAGTTTGAAAAGTCGCGACAATGCTATGTCACGTGACTGACCCAATGGAGGTGCATTTTCTTTAAATGGAAGACGAACAATGTATTGTCCGTTAGAATCACGCTGATGCGTGTTCAGGAAAATCGACTCACATAATTGCTCATCACCTGTGAGCGGGGAGGAAAGGCGTTCTGGAACCGACTCAAGTTCCCAGAACCGTTGAAGTTGAATGTCTAGTTGACATGTGCTTAGATTGGTAAACAATTGTACGTAATTGGAAGAGGAGATTTTGCCATTTAGCAAATAACCGAAAATACTATTGATGGCGACAGGTGTACCTGGCGGTCCAACAATGTTGTCGTGAAGCAAGATGCTATCACTGTAATCAGAACCAATTAAAAGTTCTATGGGACGTGCTGAGCGCAACTCAGGGTCCGCAAGTGGAATATTTTGTAAATGCGCAATTTGTTCGAAACTATTTGGAATGAAAGGAATGTAACTTGTTAACTTCGGTAAAATCAGGGCTTCAATAAATAATTTAGGTTCATGTTTATTGTGAGGCGTAAGTTCACAAATGACATAACCTCGAGGTTGTTCGTTCCGATCACCGATGCCTGTAACGGTCGTGCTTGTATGTGCACGGTAACGCGGCAAGCCAAGCCTTTGAACGCAAGATTCACTAATGAGTGTAGCTTGAGAACCTTGGTCGACTAAGGCACGTACTAGAGAAGGCGAGTGGGACTCTGAATTTGAAGAATGTATGTTCACTAACGCAGTAGTTAACAAAACCGAACAATTTTTATTGTTATTTGGAAAGTGCCCGAAATCACCCTGTATAGGTGTTGACAAAAATTGTCCACCACCCTGTATAGGTGTTGACGAAAGTTGTCCACCACCCTGTATAAGTGTTGACGAAAATTGTCCACCACCCTGTATAGGTGGAGATGAAAGATACCCACACACACCCTGTATAGGTGTGGGCTGACAAGTGTCCACTACACCCTGTATAGGTGGGGACTGAAAGGTATCCGCTACACCCTGTATAGGTGGGGATTGAAAAGTGTCCGCAGCTGAGTTTTTCTCAGGGGACTTGGAAATGCACTTTTGAGTGCTACCGTTAATGGGCAAGTCTTCATGAAGTGAAGTATGATGACACTTCGAACAAATGCGGCAAGAAAATTTTGATTTACAATCTTTTAGAGTATGTCCGACGTATAAACAGTTTGTACAAATTGTATGTTGTTTAATAAAAAGTTTTCGTTTTTGTAAAGTTAAGTTATTAAAAGTATCGCATCTTGACAAATTATGCGTATTTTGTTTACAATAAAAACATTTCAGTTCACAAATATTATTTTTGAAAGAAGTCGTATGGACACTTATATTCCGCGTTATATATTGCTTATTCGGCGACCTAGCCTGTCCGCCGCTCGAGTGCGAGCGAGACAGCGCGTGTCGCGGAAGGAATGCGCCCCGCTGCGATGACGTCAGCGCGCGGTCGGCGCCAGCCAGCGCCTGCCGCGGCGCTCATCACCTCGGAGGCTGCCAGCTCTTTGTCAAGAAAATCTAGAAGTTCGTCGGCAGTAGGTATTTCGCTACTCGAAGACAAAGAAAGTTCGAAACGACGACGAATATTGAAATTTAATTTACGCAATAAAATGTTAAGAAGTATAAAACTCCACTGTGAAACTGGCATTTCTAACGATTGTAACGCAGTTAAGTTCTCGTTAAGAATATTTAACATACTACGCAACGATTGTTCACAATTTTTATCGGTAACAGGAGGAACATCCAATATATTATCTAAATGTTTTGTAGCAATAATTCTTTTATTTTCGTATCGACTAATCAAAACATTTAATGCGCTTTCATAGTTCGCATCAGTACACGGAATAGATTTTACTAAATTGTAAGGTTCTCCCTTTAATGACAGTAATAAATAACGAAATTTTTCAACATCGGACAGGCTTATATTATGGTGAACTAACGATTTGAAAAGATCAAAAAAGGAATTCCATTCAGTTAAGTTTCCATGAAAAGTAGGTAACGAAAGTGTAGGTAACTGTATGCGCGGATAGGTGCTATGCGCGTGAGCACAGGGTGGCGCCGGCGCGGCGACGCTCTGTCTGCGCTGCTCCTTCACATTGTCGAGATTAATTTGTACTTTGAAATACAAATCATCAAACAAGTTACGTTTTAACAGCTGTTCCTCAGTTTTGAAATTGCCACTTTTAGCTAAACTTTTTTCTAGCTTAGCTTGAATTGAAAGAAACTGCTTTTTAATATTGCCGAGTTCCTTAACTCGAACACGAAACTCTGATTCGTTATCAATGCAATCGACAATACGTTGTAAATTGTTTATCAGAAGATCGCGCTCAAATAACAACTGTTCTGATTCCATTATGTAAATAATAACTTAGTAACTTGAAAACTGTAATGAAATTGTAATAAGTATAAAAAGAAACTGGCAAATTTTTAATGTTTAAGTAAGTGTAAGTTGCAGTAATGTTTTAATTGTTCTCAACTGATTGAAATGAAATAAATGGATGACAAGAATTAACGAATGAAAATTAGGATTGGGTCACACTAAAAGTTTTTTAGGTACTTCGTAGTAAGTACGAAAGTAACGAAATGAAATGCCTATTTTATTATACGAAAATAAGGTTTTGGTTGCACTCAAATAAGTGCAAACAATAAATGAAAATGGAAAGCGTTTTTTCGGTGCGATACACCTAAAACAGGAAATGGTGTGTTTGTAATACCAAGCTATTTATTGTAGGTACCAAACAGCAAAATGTGTTTCGGTTTGTAAGACCTCAACCACGAAAAGTGTGTTTGTAATACTAAAACATTAGTACCAAACAGCAAACTGGACTTACTTAGTCCTGGAAAGAAAAATGGAAAATATGTGTGTGCCCTAAGCCTAATGTGGTCACGACGATATGGCGGCTGCGCCGTGCGCGCGTGCAAAGGAATGCGGCGTTTTTGCCGATCACCCTCACTCGAAATATTGAAAATAAAAAGTTGTGAAAACTCACGAAATAACGTTATTTAATTGAAAATATGTATTGATTTAGCTAGAATATTGTATTATAAACCTGTACGCAAAGGTATGAATGGAAATATATCGAAATAAATGAGAAATATTGACATAAAAGTACCTACTTGTCGGTAGGTCGAGTACAGTTTTTGATGCGTAATTTAACGAAAAATGTAAGAAAATGGTATTATGGTAGCACAAAACTATTAAAAGCACGATAAAATATCCGATCCAAAGTGGATTCGGCTCGGAATGGACCAAAATATGTTAGGAAGCGCGAGCCTGACCACTTACTTGAAGAGTCGCCGTCGTCGAGCAGCAGCCAGGGGGCCCCCCAACATAGGTTTGTGGAAATCCAGGTCTGATACTCCTCGTGTTTTAGCGTGCACCACAGTCCAGGTCAATATATTAAAAGCGCGCCAACCGTTGCGACCAAGTTTAGAAAAGGTAATGTGTCACAATGACAGCTGTGACGTTTTTTGTGTGGCCAGGCTCAGGAACGCGAAAATAATTAAATTACTTGTGCTACCATTTACAAAATATGAAGTACGGAACAGAGAACATTTCCGTCATACATGATTTCTGTGTAGCTTTAAATATTAAGGTATACAACGAGACGTAAGCTTAAAAAATGTATTAACTTTTCCCGTTTTCCCAACATTTTTCCTTCACTGCTCTGCTCCTATTGATTGTAGCGTGATGAAAAGTATACTATAACCAGCTCAGGAGTATGAAAAACACTTGTACCAAGTTTCGTTAAAATCCATCAAGTAGTTTTTCTTTCTATAACAGATAGACAGACAAAAATTTTACTGATTCCATTTCTGGTATCAGTATCGATTCCTAATCACCATCTGATAGTTATTTTGGAAATATATTGCACCAGTGGCCGCCCGCGACTCCGTCCGCGTAGAAGTCGGTTTCCCGTGGGAATGAGAAGTGTTCTTTATGTGTTATTTTGATGTATAACCTATATTACTGCAAAGTTTCATCTAAATCCGTCCAGTAGTTTTTACGTGAAAGAGTAACAAACATCCATCCATACTCACAAACTTTCACGTTTATAATATTAGTAGGATGTACAGAGTTGACCTGTCTACAGATTTAGTATAAGTTTAGATAAGGTGTTGATGTTGAGTGATTGTTTGCTATACGTGGTGTCTGGTTGGCGCAGCATCGCGGAGGGCAGCGGGCTGGCGTTCTGGCGGCGCTGCGCGGGCGGCGGCGCGCGGCTGCTGCGCTCGGCGCTGTGCCTGGCGCCGCCGCCGCGCGCGCTCGCCGCGCACACGCACGTGCTCAAGCTGCTCGGTAACTAACACCACATACACATAACATACACTAGTGACCCTAAAGCTGCTCGGTAACTACCACCACACATACATACTGTATGTAACATACACTAGTGACCCGCCCACGCTTCGCAATGGTGCAATTTTGGCCGACTTGCTCACGAAACATTGATGTTTGGCTAACTGAAAAATACTTTTTCCGATTGTTATTTATTTACGAATTTAAGTGGAAAAAATCCTAAAGTGTGGTGAAAACCGCATTTAAATCCCTCAACTGGTTTAGGGGGAGTTAGCGGCCAAACATACAAACAGACAGAATTGGCGACTAGGTTTATACTATGTAATGATGTTGTATACGAAACACTTACCCGGAAGCGGGGTTGGGGAGCTGCCTAAATATATATTAACGAGGCAGCAAAACTCTTTAACTCAAAAATCTGTGTCAAATCAATTGTGGAGACTGAGAATCGTTATTGAATACAGCCGTTATAACCACTGCGGCGCTGCTGCGGTAAGTATAAGGGGCTGTAAAATACCGGGTTAGATTCCCAACCTAAAAACCTTTTTGCCAGGGTCTTTTCTAGAGAAGCTTGTGTTACTAAATTCTTCACAGTTCATTTACCCGTGTATGATACCTATATAGCTACATAGTCAAAATCAAATGAAAATTATTTTATTCATCATAGATATGTAACATATACTTAATGAACGTCAATGTTACAAACTTCGACTTTACCTAACCGTAGAAAAAAGCAGGCGGAAAAAAACTCGCAGCACTCTTTTCGGAAATTATACAAGAATTTAAAACGTGTACATTCAGTGAACATATAAATTATTTTCTCGTACCTGCCCGCTCAACACTATAAAAGTTAAAAAAATATTAAGTTGCTAGTACGAACTAATTAAAGAAACTTCTCGCACCCCAAATCGGAACCAGAGTGTATAATACGTTTATAGAAAAGCGATCATTCCATTTGACACAACCAAAACGACACCACCGGTGGTGTCATATGGAATCTCCAGTCCGCATAAGTATCCTAAATACCTACCAGATAATTAATATTAATATTATATGTGCCTATCGTTTGCCGTCCTTAGGAATGTACAGTAATGTTCTGTTATTATATTGTTTTCAAATGATTTAAAAGATCTTCTAACTGGGTAAAATCAAGTAGGTATTATAACAGATATAAACAACTGTTAATATAACTAACTAGCGACCCGCCCACGCTTTGCAATGGTGTAATTTTGGCCGACCTGTTCACAAAACATCGAATTTTGGCTAACTAAAAAATACTAAATAAAAAATGTTCTTTATTTACAAATTTAGATGAAAAAAGACCTTATAGTAGTCTTTAGTATAGTAGTATGTAGTAAATCGCATTAAAATCCGTAAAGCGGTTTAGGAGGAGATAGCATACAGACAGAATTACTTGGATTTATACTATGTAATGACTTAACATACATACAACATAGATTGGGAACATAGTTTGGGTGCCATAAAAATAAAGTTAGTTCTTTCCCTTAGATTTGGGTTTTTGAGTTTTAACATTCTTAAAAAATTGTAAAAATAAATACAACACACTCAACTCCAATAATGCATGTTGTTGTATTTATACAGCAACCTATGGTCGCGCTCTTAGAGATTATCAGACAAAACGTTGACAAAAACTCCAGTGAGATATCCGAACAGGGAACCAATAAAAGGTTTTTGAGGGATCACGGTTGCTCGTTCCTACCAGTACGCGTACGAACGTTCGTTCCTAGTGCCTAAGCAAGATAATAAGCACATAGGTATAAATAGATTAAACACAACTAAACTTGAAAAGTAGTATTTTCATTATTTTTCTTTGTCTCATAACTCAAAACGGACAGTTGTATGTAACAACAAAGCTGACATAGCAATAGTTGTTCCTACTGAAGAGACCTATTAAACGAAATATATCTTATTGCAATTGGAGGGTGGTCCCAATTTGCCCATTGTCCTTTGCGTACATTACGATACGCAAACAAGCTTAGGTTAGTAATTTACGCATTTTGTCTAACTTTAAAGTGATATGGACTAAATTTAGCGTGGCCAATATACCCGTCTTTATCAGACACTGTGTGTATGAAAGTGACGGTATTTTATTTAATTTGGTTTAGTTAGAGAGTGCGTGGTAGCCTAGTGACAACAGCGACGGGTCAATTATACTAAAAGTTCCTGGTTCGATCCCCCCACTAGGGTGTAACACTAGTTTGGTATTTTCCAAATTATGTCCGCGTCAATCACGCACTAACGGTGAGGGAAAACATCATGAGGAAACCCACATCTGGATGTTACTAAGTTCTTCGTAACTTCATTACTTATAGCCACATAGCTGGTATGCAGGGTGTCCCAAAACTGTCTAAAGTTCTAGAACACCCTGTCTATAACTTTAATGTATAAGCGTTTGAATGTTCATACTACTATTACCCTCAGACGCGAAGCTGGTATACAGGGTGTCCCAAAACTCTTTCCAAAGTTCTGGGACATCCTATAACTTTAATTGTATGCGGGTTTGGATCTTCACACCACTATTCCCCCAGACGCGATCTGCACGGGCGCGGGCGCGGCGCCGGGCCCGCTGGCGGCGGCGGCGGCGGCGGCGCTGGCCGCGTCCCTGCCGCGCCACCCGGGCATCCGGCGACCCGCGCTGCAGCGACTGGCCAGGCTGGCCACCACTGCGCTCACCAGGATGGAGGGCAGTGTGCTGCACTTGTGAGTAGAGTGGAGTGTTAGAGATGTGTGGTGAATGAGACTAGAGCCACCCGGGGATCCGGCGGGCCGCGCTGCAGCGACTAGCGAGGCTGGCCAACACTGCGCTCACCAGGATGGAGGGCAGTGTGCTGCACTTGTGAGTAGAGTGGAGTGTTAGAGATGTGTGGTGAATGAGACTAGAGCCACCCGGGGATCCGGCGACCCGCGCTGCAGCGACTAGCGAGGCTGGCCAACACTGCGCTCACCAGGATGGAGGGCAGTGTGCTGCACTTGTGAGTAGAGTGGAGTGTTAGAGATGTGTGGTGAATGAGACTAGAGCCACCCGGGGATCCGGCGACCCGCGCTGCAGCGACTAGCGAGGCTGGCCAACACTGCGCTCACCAGGATGGAGGGCAGTGTGCTGCACTTGTGAGTAGAGTGGAGTGTTAGAGATGTGTGGTGAATGAGACTAGAGCCACCCGGGGATCCGGCGGCCCGCGCTGCAGCGACTAGCGAGGCTGGCCAACACTGCGCTCACCAGGATGGAGGGCAGTGTGCTGCACTTGTGAGTAGAGTGGAGTGTTAGAGATGTGTGGTGAATGAGACTAGAGCCACCCGGGGATCCGGCGACCCGCGCTGCAGCGACTAGCGAGGCTGGCCAACACTGCGCTCACCAGGATGGAGGGCAGTGTGCTGCACTTGTGAGTAGAGTGGAGTGTTAGAGATGTGTGGTGAATGAGACTAGAGCCACCCGGGGATCCGGCGACCCGCGCTGCAGCGACTAGCGAGGCTGGCCAACACTGCGCTCACCAGGATGGAGGGCAGTGTGCTGCACTTGTGAGTAGAGTGGAGTGTTAGAGATGTGTGGTGAATGAGACTAGAGCCACCCGGGGATCCGGCGACCCGCGCTGCAGCGACTAGCGAGGCTGGCCAACACTGCGCTCACCAGGATGGAGGGCAGTGTGCTGCACTTGTGAGTAGAGTGGAGTGTTAGAGATGTGTGGTGAATGAGACTAGAGCCACCCGGGGATCCGGCGGGCCGCGCTGCAGCGACTAGCGAGGCTGGCCAACACTGCGCTCACCAGGATGGAGGGCAGTGTGCTGCACTTGTGAGTAGAGTGGAGTGTTAGAGATGTGTGGTGAATGAGACTAGAGCCACCCGGGGATCCGGCGGGCCGCGCTGCAGCGACTAGCGAGGCTGGCCAACACTGCGCTCACCAGGATGGAGGGCAGTGTGCTGCACTTGTGAGTAGAGTGGAGTGTTAGAGATGTGTGGTGAATGAGACTAGAGCCACCCGGGGATCCGGCGACCCGCGCTGCAGCGACTAGCGAGGCTGGCCAACACTGCGCTCACCAGGATGGAGGGCAGTGTGCTGCACTTGTGAGTAGAGTGGAGTGTTAGAGATGTGTGGTGAATGAGACTAGAGCCACCCGGGGATCCGGCGACCCGCGCTGCAGCGACTAGCGAGGCTGGCCAACACTGCGCTCACCAGGATGGAGGGCAGTGTGCTGCACTTGTGAGTAGAGTGGAGTGTTAGAGATGTGTGGTGAATGAGACTAGAGCCACCCGGGGATCCGGCGACCCGCGCTGCAGCGACTAGCGAGGCTGGCCAACACTGCGCTCACCAGGATGGAGGGCAGTGTGCTGCACTTGTGAGTAGAGTGGAGTGTTAGAGATGTGTGGTGAATGAGACTAGAGCCACCCGGGGATCCGGCGACCCGCGCTGCAGCGACTAGCGAGGCTGGCCAACACTGCGCTCACCAGGATGGAGGGCAGTGTGCTGCACTTGTGAGTAGAGTGGAGTGTTAGAGATGTGTGGTGAATGAGACTAGAGCCACCCGGGGATCCGGCGACCCGCGCTGCAGCGACTAGCGAGGCTGGCCAACACTGCGCTCACCAGGATGGAGGGCAGTGTGCTGCACTTGTGAGTAGAGTGGAGTGTTAGAGATGTGTGGTGAATGAGACTAGAGCCACCCGGGGATCCGGCGACCCGCGCTGCAGCGACTAGCGAGGCTGGCCAACACTGCGCTCACCAGGATGGAGGGCAGTGTGCTGCACTTGTGAGTAGAGTGGAGTGTTAGAGATGTGTGGTGAATGAGACTAGAGCCACCCGGGGATCCGGCGACCCGCGCTGCAGCGACTAGCGAGGCTGGCCAACACTGCGCTCACCAGGATGGAGGGCAGTGTGCTGCACTTGTGAGTAGAGTGGAGTGTTAGAGATGTGTGGTGAATGAGACTAGAGCCACCCGGGGATCCGGCGACCCGCGCTGCAGCGACTAGCGAGGCTGGCCAACACTGCGCTCACCAGGATGGAGGGCAGTGTGCTGCACTTGTGAGTAGAGTGGAGTGTTAGAGATGTGTGGTGAATGAGACTAGAGCCACCCGGGGATCCGGCGGGCCGCGCTGCAGCGACTAGCGAGGCTGGCCAACACTGCGCTCACCAGGATGGAGGGCAGTGTGCTGCACTTGTGAGTAGAGTGGAGTGTTAGAGATGTGTGGTGAATGAGACTAGAGCCACCCGGGGATCCGGCGACCCGCGCTGCAGCGACTAGCGAGGCTGGCCAACACTGCGCTCACCAGGATGGAGGGCAGTGTGCTGCACTTGTGAGTAGAGTGGAGTGTTAGAGATGTGTGGTGAATGAGACTAGAGCCACCCGGGGATCCGGCGGGCCGCGCTGCAGCGGCTAGCGAGGCTGGCCAACACTGCGCTCACCAGGATGGAGGGCAGTGTGCTGCACTTGTGAGTAGAGTGGAGTGTTAGAGATGTGTGGTGAATGAGACTAGAGCCACCCGGGGATCCGGCGGGCCGCGCTGCAGCGGCTAGCGAGGCTGGCCAACACTGCGCTCACCAGGATGGAGGGCAGTGTGCTGCACTTGTGAGTAGAGTGGAGTGTTAGAGATGTGTGGTGAATGAGACTAGAGCCACCCGGGGATCCGGCGGGCCGCGCTGCAGCGGCTAGCGAGGCTGGCCAACACTGCGCTCACCAGGATGGAGGGCAGTGTGCTGCACTTGTGAGTAGAGTGGAGTGTTAGAGATGTGTGGTGAATGAGACTAGAGCCACCCGGGGATCCGGCGGGCCGCGCTGCAGCGGCTGGCCAGGCTGGCCGGCACCGCGCTGCAGCGGATGGAGGGAAGCGTGCTGCACTTGTAAGATTGATAACTTTGAAAATAGAAATTTTGGGTCGACGACATTTCGGTCACTAAAAACTCGGACACCTGGCCAATGTATGGAAAAAAATAATATTAAAGTAGAAAATCCATACATTGGCCAAGGTGTCCGAGTTTTTTGTGTCCGAAATGTCGTCAACCCATTTTGATGCTGATTTCAGCCTCCTTACCACAAGCGCTTATAGCGAGATTTAAAACCAGACTGGTTTAGGTTTCGTCATACCATGACGTCTTGTTTTGAATGTCATAACAAAACTTTTTATTAACTGCCAGGATTAATGATGGATTTAAGAGCTTATGATGCGGCCCCAGATCGGGTGGTGAATATGCTCTAGTGGCCATAGTAATTAAACATCTATGCAAAGGTCATTGGGCGTAATCTGACCCGGTTTTCAAAATATTTCCTACAGATACCAAATTACTTGTAGATTATTGAGTGCTAGCCTATATTTCATTCTGTGTGGTAAAAGAAGAAGATGGTAGCAGAAGATGTGGTAGAAGAAGTCTAAAATTCTAGAAATAGATGCGTCAGCAAGGTCCAAAAAAACGACACTATAGTGCCTGTTGACATTGATAATGTTGAAAAAAAAACGATATAATTCTACACATTTGTTTTGTTTTAAAATATTAATCAATTAAGTATTGTAATTAGTGTTGCAATCAACAGTAGAAAATATCGATAGTCTATCGATACTCTCGTGACCTTGAAAAATAGTAAGGATATCGATTCAATACTATCGATAGTATTAGAATTCAATACTATTGATAGTTTGGTCTGTCATCAATAGTAAAGCAACCTATTAGCTATCGATACTATCAATAATATCGATAGCCCTATCGATAATCTTACTGTTTTTCAAGGTCACCTATCGATAGCCAGACTATTCAATACAATTAGTCGAAAAATGTTTTATCACTAGAGGATATCATTTATATTTTATCTTTCAATTTTAGTGCAGATTCCCATATTCTATAACGATGCGACATATATCTTCGTAAACTAGGGATGTGTATCTAAACATCGAAACCAATTTTGTTTCTGTAGGCCGTGGGTATATTTTCCATACTAATTTGCCCAGTGACCTTTAAGACTTATTTTCTTCTCATCCATGGATGCCGTTGTCAGAAATAGATCAAATTTAATTGAGACTACCCGGGAAGCACCAGCTCTCAAATAAAAAAATAATTCACAAAATTGGTTTACCCAAGTATCAATCAATGATAACCTTCAAAAGACTTCAAAAAGGATTTTAAATGTTTTTATTTCATATTTTAACTTTTGTATAAACTTATTTACGCCTGAAAATGAGCATCCCACTTTGTTTAGGCTATATGAAAAACAAACTTAAATATTTTTTCTGGTTTCAGAAAAGCTATAGAGCAAGCACGGGCTATCATAGCAGAAGCAAAACTCGCAGCCGAAAAGGATACCTGATTAAATTACTTTACTAAACAAATACAAATCTTGACAAAAATATTCTCTGAACTCAACTTAAATTCAATCTAACATACTCATGTTTATATTTCAAATTATATAAACTAGTTTTTTTCATACAATATGTTATTGTTACGAATTCGGCAAATAATTTATTAATCAAATACCTCAAAATATTGGGAACATATTAATAAACGTTATGTAAGTATGATTTTCTGTTTTATTATACGAGTCTCTTGTAAAATATTACATATGTTTTTGCTAGACCCCGAAGTTAAGTTATAAATTAACCGTATAGGCTGAGTAATACAAACAACAGTGTAGTGTCAAACCGACTTTATTTCCTTCTTTGGTTTATCCTAAGATCCTGGTCGTAAAAATAAACAAATCTTATTTTATGTTAATAATAATTTTGTTAATTTCTATTCATAATTATTATATAACCAACGGGCGACGCATGGACCATTACGCAATTTAACACAGTCAAAAAAATAAACAAATATAAAGCAAAAATAAGATTTTAAACAATAAATATACATTTCAGCTGGGGAATCACAGAATAAGCAATCATGGCGGAAACGCGAATATAAAATCAATCTATGTACTCTTGTAACGCTACTTATATACAAAAAAGGTTATTATTAACTTTATACATTGATTATTTTCGTTCCATCAATCTCTCAATGAAACAGTAGGAATTAGTGGACATTATCATTAATAATTCAATATACCCTAGAAATTAAAATACATTCGTCAAATCACGTTTCATTTTACTAACTAAAATCTTATCGAGGCGACTATTAGATTTTCAGACAACGATTACTGATCTTTAGTACAATGTTATAACGGCATGTAGATTTCGATGTAAATAACTTCGCAAGATAAATTCAGCTTTAAATTCTTACATTGATAATGAATACATTATTCGGTCATCTGATTGTTGGATTTGTCACAACCACCTTACTTGCTACCTTTCGAGACTATAACTACAGCAGGGCATTTTCTTACAATAAGATGGAAGTACGTCTAATATCTATTAATTTTAACCACATTTATATAACTTCGCATTGTCACATCTTGTTTTACATCTCATGACACTGTTCATGTTGTATGGGTGCAATGTAGTGAATGTCAACAGTTGGGTATATGTCACGTGGCGTTATTCCTTGTACAATAAGGTGTATATTCTCGTGACAGCTGTGAGTCACTTCATAAGTACATGACGTGAGATGACGAGGTTCGCTCCGTGGCGGGGAGGGCGGCTACACCTGCAAATATACAATTTTATATTAAGAACTAGTTATGTCCTCTGCTGTTATTCAAGGTTAAAAATTAACCACCTATACCAAGTTTCATGATTAACCTTTCAGTGGTTTGAGCGTGGAAGAGTAACAAACATTTACTATGTCAAGTTTCATATTAACATCCAACATTCATACATCCGCACAAACTTTCGCATTTATAATTAAAGTTGAGTTTCATTGGTATAACATACTTCGTCGTTTTATATAAATTAATAAATACACGGTGTCCATGGGAATGAAAAGTTTTCCCGCGGTAAAAAGAAACCCTAGGTTATTCTGATGTACAACCTATATAACTGTAAAGTTTCATCAAAATCCGTCCAGTAGTTTTTACGTGAAAGAGTAACAAACATCCACACATCCATACTCACAAACTTTCACATTTATAATATTAGTAGGAAGTTGCGTTTCATTGGTATAACATACTTCGTCGTCTTATATAAATAACTAAATACACGGTGTCCAACTGTCTATGAACTTTTTCGTAAACTTCTATTGAATTTTGACATTTTCCGGTATGTAATACAACCATGCCTCTATTGAACGGTGTTGTAGTAGAGCAAGTCACCTATTTCCCCGGTGGCGTGTATGTTCGCCTGCGCGTGTGTCTGTGTGTGTGTCTGCGTGCTCGTGTGTGTGTCGTGTATGAGCGGCGCGCGCTCGGCGTCGGAGCCGTGGTCCGAGCTCGAGCCAGACTCGTTGTCTTCTTGTGGCGAACTATTGGGAAAAAGGTTACATTATATTAGAAATGCATATATGGGGCGACTTGGGGAGATAACTATTGGAAAAGTATATCTTCTTAAAAAGGATTGTAGATATAACGTCTTAATGTGTATTTTAAGTCTACTTTAAGACTAATCAGCGGCGGCCTTAGGGGGTGGCGAACGGGGCAATCGCCCGGGGCCTCGCTCTTGCAGGGGCCTCGCGCAACAACCCAAGCAAAGGAGACCATTCACGCTCCATATAAACTTGGGCCCAAAACTAAAAGCCGGCCAGCAAAAAAAAATGGTTTCATATGATTGACCACATCAATCTGATAATTTCATTGTATGACACTAACATCCTAAAGTCAACATCTTACGGGAAACGAAAGTTGATTTTTTTCATTCAAAAAGTTGAATATTTTTCATACATTTGTAAAAAATCTTTTGTCATCTTATTCAGGGATCATAAACAACATATTTTCCTACTTTAAACGCGTTTTGTTCGGTTCAAATTAAAATAAAAACAGACCTATGCCTATTAAATAATCTTTTTTTGATAATACCCTCAGTTAATGCTCTTTGGCTTAACTAATATGTAATCCAAGCCTGCGGCTGGAGTTCGTCTTGCAACAGTTTCATATCTTGCGTAGGTAGGTAAGTATGTGATTAAACGGATAAAGACCATCACATGTGAGCAGAACTCTTGTAGGTAATCCCCTTCTTCCTCTTCTATCGTGTCAAGTAGTCCTGGATGTTTTAAGATGGTCATATTTTTCAGGCCTAGCGCTTTATCACATCAAGTACATTGTCGGTGCCCAGTAAGAGATCTTTAATTATACAGTGCGAGGGGATCTTTGGACAAATGAGCAAGTTTGACAGAGACTGAGATGGTGCGCCACAGGCTCACTATCTGATGTTGTTGAAACCCCACCTAACCATATTTTCACAGCAGCACTCATCGTGAACATGCAAATAAATAGAGATATTCATGTTGACCACTACTGATCGCGGCCAGAGGGGAGTTTTTGTATCCAAAACCTTACCCAGTTCTGAGGGCGATGTATTGGTGGCTTAGGTATGATTTAAAAAAAACGTAATCGGCTTCTGAGTAAGGATCGTTGGCCGGCTGCTGGTCGTTTTCCTGTCCTTTTTTTACAACCGCACAATGATCATCTCGCTGAACATTTGGTGGTGCTAGAGGTGTCATACCTATACCTATTAAGGATATATCTTGTTTAATGGTGTTGATTTAAGGCAACAAAGCGTGATATACTACGTAATACTTCTTTCGCGTGAGACATTCGGTGCCAACCTAGGCAGGCATATTCGGTGGCAAAGATGGCCAGAGCACTCGTGGTTCTTTAAACATTTACGGCAGCATCCTATGTCGTATTACCGAGCCGTTGGAGCAGATTGTTTCGAGTATCCACTTTGTTTTTGACACTTTGACAGTGGTTTTTAAATGTAAGCTATTTATCCAATGTTGCACCAAGATAATGTGTATAGATGACAGGGATCTAAGCAACTGTACACGGGTGCCTTGTGGCGAAAGATCAAGTTCGTGCGTAAAGTCCTTCTGAAACTGTAAGTTAGTTGATGGAATAAATTGGTCATGCTCGTTCACTTCCTGTTCTCTGGGATACTTGTGTTTCGCAAATCAGGGTAGGGGTTCGTTCCGGGCACCCTGGGCATGCTGAATAAGTGTTTCGGTCCCAGGCTGGATCATTGTTGCGGGATAGCGAAATTCCCCAGGAGCCGGTCGAGATGTAGACCGGCCTGCGGGCTCGTATTGACGAGTTCTGTCTGCCAGATGCGCCCAGGGGGATAATTGTGCAGGTTCGATTATAATGGTATGGCGGCCGCAGCATCCGACCCTTCACGGTTGGTTCAGAGGTGGGTTGGGGGAGGTGTGGGGGAATACCCCTGACTCTCTTCTTCGGTCCAGGGTGTCGCGACGGCGCGCCATTGACCCCACAGTGGCGCGTCTCGGCGACTCTTTCCGGGAAGGTTCGGGGTCGTTGGCGGTGAGGCTGGAAGTTTTGATGGTTCCCAGGTAGCCGACGTAGGGCTAGGTCGGTTTTTTAGTGAGTGCAACCTCGTTATACCTGTCTCCTTTCCCTGGAAGGGTAGGTATTCGTGAAGTATTTTCCTGGGATATCAAAAATAAAAGAAAAAAAGACGAAGAAGAAAGTCTGAAGCCAGCCAGCGCTGGTACCTATAAGTGTTGGTTTAATCATCTGTGTCAGTTGATTTAGAAGAAGAAGTTTGAAAAGTTTATAGTATAGCAAAGTAGGGAAATGGGTCAATGGAACATTTCTCTGGTTTAAGAAGAGCCAGAACTTAGCTTTCTCCAGAGCTTGGTCACTAACGATGCCTGAATACACGCCACAACCCTTGATTGTAAAATCAAGAAGTCGCCATCACCGGACTCGGTGTGGACGACATGATGATGATGATGATGACATTTTTTTTTAATACTAAATATTATTGCTGGTAAAATGTATGGCAATATCAGAACTTCAAAGTCTTATAACAGCAAAAGTTTCGGTCCCACAGTTTTGGTGCCATAGTAATAAATGATAAGGGCAATATTTCAAATAGTTAAGAGAAATAAAGAATCGTTGGCCGGCACTTTTGAATTTGGGCCCAAACTGATTGGTCTCCTTTTCAACTTTTCATAGCAGGGCCTCACAAAAGCCTGCCGCCCGGAGCCTCGCAATGGTTAAGGCCGCCGCTGAGACTAATCACTTCGCGTTTCATCGACTATCAAACATATAAACAGAACCTCAGCTATAGATAATTATAGTAATTCACTGTAAAGGTGTGTATACTCACTGATATTCTTCGTCACTGGAGTTGTTGTCAGCTACGACTTGCGTCCTCGTCTCGTCCTGTTTCGTAAATATTATGAAATAGAATTAAAATACATATTACTTTGTAGGGACAGCGATAATGCCATGTCGGCAGAAGCGCGTCGACGTTAAATTCAGTCGATATTCGTCACCCGTACAGTAAGGTAGTTTTAATAGCATTCTTGGGTTAAAATAAACGACTCAGTTTTTATATATGCTGTTTGATTTATTGGACATAGCAACCTTAAACAGAGGTAGTTCAGATAGTAATTTCTTAAGGTAGTTTAGAGAAAAAGAAACCTTAAAGTGGTGACCCCGACAATTAAACCTACTGTACGGGTGGAAAATAAGTGGCGGCTCATAAACAATTTCAATAAAGAGACAGTTAAGTGGTGAAGTGAGTGAAATAAAAATGGCGCAAGACACGAAGCCAGAGCTATACGTTTTATCGGTCAGCTCCAGGATACCAGAATTCTGGACGGACCAACCAGCCTTATGGTTCGTTCAGTTCGAAGCGGTCGTAACTCCACAGAAGCAGTCGGACGAAAGCCAATACCAACTGTTAGTGGCTAAGCTCGGAAAGGACGTTCTGCAGCAGGTGCAAGACATTGTCACGACACCTCCAACCACCGAGAAGTACAGCGCTCTGAAGGCAAGATTATTAAGCGTGTATGAAGAGTCGGAAAACAGGCGAATCCAAAAGTTGGTTTCTGACATGCAGCTAGGAGATCAGCGCCCATCGCAATTGCTGAGGAAGATGCAGAGTTTATCTGGTAACCGGATGAACGACGACACCTTGACAGTCTTATGGCAGAATCACCTTCCAACATCGGTCAGAGCAGTGTTAGCAGCATCAGAGCTGAAGGACCTGACCAAACTGGCGGCAGTTGCAGACAAGGTGCTGGAAACCGTGCAGCCTAGTTCGATCGCGGAGGTCAGTAGCAGTTCCAACGGCAGTAGCGTAGCCTCTCAGTTAGCCAAGCTGAGTTTGGAAGTAGCAGCAATGCGCAACGAGAGGAGGCAGCAGGTGAACCGTGGGCGTTCCAGCTCACGTAGCCGTGGTTACCGTAACCGGAGGGGAAGCCAAAGTCGGAAGCGTACACCTCAGGATGCAGACTGGTTATGTTTCTATCACTTTCGGTTCAAGACAAGAGCAACAAAGTGCGTTCAGCCATGTAACTGGAAGGGACAAAAACCGGGAAACTAAACGCGATGCAGCCTAAGGCGGATTGCTGCATCAATAGTGTGAACAATCGCCTATCAATTAGAGACAAAAATAGTGGAATGCATTTCCTAGTGGACACTGGTGCCAACGTTTCTGTTTTACCTAGAGAAAAGTGTGGTTATAGGCGCGAGTGCAGTGATTATGTACTGTATGCGGCAAATGGTTCAAAAATTTCAACATATGGTGTAAAATCAATTGAGTTAAACTTGAATTTAAGGCGAGCTTTTCGCTGGACATTTATTATAGCCAATGTCAAACAACCTATATTAGGTGCAGACTTTTTAAGCCACTATAGGTTGTTAGTCGATTTGAGCCGTAAATGTCTAGTCGATCAGTTAACGCAATTACATGCTGTAGCTAGTATTAAGCAATGTATAGAACCGTCAATCAAAACCATTGACATTAATCATCCTTATAATAACTTATTGAACGAATTTTCAGAGTTAACAAAACCTTTGTCATTTAGGGAAGCACCACAACATACGGTACAACATTACATAGAAACGACGGGTCCACCGGTGCATGCCAGAGCAAGACCTTTACCTCCTGATCGTTATAGAAGAGTGAAGGAGGAGTTTCAGGTAATGCAAGACTTGGGGATTTGCAGGCCCTCGAACAGCGCTTGGGCAAGCCCGCTGCATGTGGTGCCTAAGAAGAACGGGGATATCCGGCCTTGTGGCGATTACAGGCAACTCAATGCCGTCACCAAACCGGACCGTTACCCCATCCCAAGACTCCACGATTTCACATATTTGCTGACAGGTAAGAAGATATTTTCCCGAATAGATATAAACAGGGCATATCATTTTATTCCTATAGCTCCAGAGGACATCGAAAAGACCGCGATCATCACACCGTTTGGTCTCTTCGAATTCCCGAGAATGACCTTCGGTTTGAGGAACGCGGCACAGTCTTTTATGAGATTTATGAATCATACTGTATTAAATGGACTTGATTTTCTTTTTGCTTATATAGACGATGTAATCATAGCTAGTGAGAACGAGACGATACATCAAGAACATCTGCGAATATTGTTTGAGCGTTTACAGAAATTTGGAATCACAATTAACGTAGAAAAATGTTGTTTTGGCGTAAATAAATTAGAATTTTTAGGTTTCGAGGTTACAACTAGTGGCATACGACCTTTACAGGAAAAGGTGCAGGCAATTGTCGATCTGCCTAGACCTGAACGCGTAGACGAATTGCGACGTTTTCTAGGGATGGTTAACTTTTACAGGAAACATATCCCAGGTGCAGTCAAGAGCCAAGCTGTTTTGAGTAAATATCTACATAAAACCAAAAAGAATGATAAATCACGTATTAGTTGGTCTGAAGAGGCTGACAAGGCATTTCAGTGTTGTAAGGTGCAGTTGCAGAATGCGGTAACGTTATCGTACCCCGTGAGTGAAGTCCCTATATCACTCATGACGGATGCGTCGAATACATGCGTAGGCGCAGTACTTCAGCAAAAGGTAAATAACATCTGGACACCTTTAGGTTATTTTTCAAAGAAACTTAGTGAAACGCAAGCACGTTACAGTACCTATGATAGAGAGTTGCTAGGTATTTATTTGGCAGTTAAGCATTTCAGAAAAATGTTTGAAGGGCGTGAATTGATAATCTTCACAGATCATAAACCCCTGACTCATGTTTTCAGCAAAGTTGGTTCTGATTCCGAGACTCCGAGAAGGACGAGACAGATTTTGTTCGTTAGCGAGTTTACAACGGACATTAGGCATATTAGCGGCGATAACAACTGTGTTGCTGACACGTTGTCTCGGGTCGCGACAATTTCCTGTCCCACGAGTCTTGACTACACACAACTTGCAATCGCGCAAAACAACGACGAGTACATAAATAATATAACACCCGAGGTATCAGGTAGCAATGTGTGCATTCGCAGAATGGTAATGCCAGGCACTGATAAATTTATTTATTGCGAAATATCTAAGGCTATAGTCAGACCGTATCTACCTATAAGTTTCAGGAAAACAGCGGTTGATGCAGTACACAATCTTAGCCATCCAGGTACAAGAACTACAAGGAAGATGGTTACAGATCGTTTCTTTTGGCCAGGAATGAATCGCGACATAAATAGGTGGGTTAAAACTTGTGTAGGTTGCCAGCGAGCAAAAATAAATCGACATACAAGTACAGAATTAGGTGAATATCCAGAAGTAGATCGTTTTCAGCATATCCACGTAGACATCGTAGGCCCGTTACCAGTTTCACAAGATGGATATCGTTACTGTGTCACTATAGTGGATAGGTATACGCGTTGGCCGGAAGCTTTTCCGTTAAAGGATATTTCGGCGGAAACGGTTGCAAAAATGATTTATGAAGGCTGGATTTGCAGATATGGTTGTCCAATTCGTTTAACATCTGATCAAGGTAGGCAATTCGAAAGTCAATTATTTACAGAACTACTAAAATATTTAGGTGTGCAGAAGATTCGCACAACAGCGTACCACCCACAGAGCAATGGTCTAGTAGAGCGATGGCATAGATCTTTAAAGGCATCGTTGATGGCTCGTTTACAAAACTGTTCTTGGGTTGATGAGTTAACAACAGTTCTATTTGGGTTACGAGCAGCCGGACGTAGTGATACAGGCGTTAGCGCAGCGCAGTTGACCTTTGGTCGAGCAATGCGTTTACCTTGCGATTTTATTGAGGCTGGTTGCAGTGTAAAGGGTGATGTAAGTGTAACATTAGAGAAAATTCAGCAAGCCGTAGAGAAAAATCGACCGATAGTAAAAGCACATTCAAGTAATAAAATTTTTTATAAGCCAAAAGATTTAGATACATGCGATTTTGTTTTCGTTCGCGATGATACTGTTCGTAGGCCGTTAAAAACTCCCTACGACGGTCCGTTCAAAGTAATCAAAAGAAGTTCAAAAGCTTTTACTATTCAGTTCGACAGAAGACAAGCTAATATTTCTATAGATCGATTAAAACCGGCATATTTGTTGAATGATGACATCAGTTCGAGAACACCCTGTACACCGAGTAACATCACTACAACAGGTATTGTACAACCACAGCAAGAGGAACGAAAATCGCGCAGTGGTAGAATAATTAAGCCACCAGTGCGTTTTAAAGACCTACATTTTAGTAATAAATAGTATTGTAGTTTGAATTCTGTTTTATTACACTATTATTTCAGAGGTGAACAGCTACTTTTCAGCAACTAACTATGGGTAACTGGAGTAGCAAGAACGAGCAAGTAGTGGTAAACGCTAATGTACAGGCTCAACTGGACCAGAAGCAGAAACACTTAGAGGCAATGAAGAGTAAATATGATATTATGGAACCTCTAGTTATTGCAGTCTCAATCTGCGTTATGTTGGTAATTTTGTGTTTGTGTTGTACTAAGTGCTGTAGTCAACTTAAAAGTTGGGTCAAAAAGCAGTTGATGACGTGGCAGCAAAGCAGTGTGTCAGTTTTTCCAGTCCAGGTGCAGCCGACTAAAAAGGAAACAGGAGAGGTACCTACAAGGATAGTTTATGCGTAGGTGATATTTTTTTATATACATTTTATATACATGATTTACTTACCTTACATTTTTTACAGATTTTGTACATATATATTTTTTTTCATCTGTGTTTCATGTCCTATTATACTTACATATTAATGTATGCGCATTTATACCTACATATTAATGTTAATGTCCTAGTTTGATTAAAATGTTATTCTGATTGATGGTTCAGACTTCGATGTTCAGAATAAAAATTGTAAAATCTTACATGTAACTAAAGGTATTTTTGTATACTACGATATAACTTACTTAGTTATAGTTCATTAATTTTATTTCTTGTACTATGTTTAATAAGTACTTCATATAAATCTAAAAATAGATTATGTTTGTAATTCACTTTGCATTGTATCGAGTGCTGTAGGTATTGTTTTGTATCATGCATTATACTAAGAATGTTACTGTAAACTGAAACGCAGACATAGCGTCAGCATATTGATGTAGTAAGGCACGATAAGTGCGCTTTTGAATTGTGTTTTAAAATTGTTGGTAATTCTACTTATGTATTAGTTATAGAATATTTTTTTTGTGAAAAATTTTTAATGTATAAAATTTTAGGAAGGGTGTACTGTAGGGACAGCGATAATGCCATGTCGGCAGAAGCGCGTCGACGTTAAATTCAGTCGATATTCGTCACCCGTACAGTAAGGTAGTTTTAATAGCATTCTTGGGTTAAAATAAACGACTCAGTTTTTATATATGCTGTTTGATTTATTGGACATAGCAACCTTAAACAGAGGTAGTTCAGATAGTAATTTCTTAAGGTAGTTTAGAGAAAAAGAAACCTTAAAACTTGATTAATAATAATTAATCATCAGGACGAAGAGAAACTTCAAATTCATTCAGGAACCGGCAGTAAGTGCCTTCATTAGATTATATAATTTTTTATCTCTGTCAATCTTATGTAACAGCTTTCATAACAGAAAACGTAATTTTCGAACTAATGTAATGCTTAAATGTGTTTATGAATACAAAGGGCCATTGTTAATAGTAGGTAGTGTTAGCGGTAAAACAAAAGTAATCGGTAACTGAACATCCCTAGCATTCGATGGACATCACTGGTTGAGGTCACTGCCGTTGGGCGCGAATTTGGATTGAATCTAATGGCGGCTACCTGTTGTATTTTCTATTAATTCATGTTAATTTAAAGAGATGTTTAATCTAAAGCCCTATAAATATTGTTAGTTAATAGTAGGTGGGTACTCAATGTTCAAAGTTTATACAATGTAGTTAAGTCTAGATCTTTTTACCCACTAATTAAATATCACTTTACAATAATACTCACACGTATTGCTCTAAATAGTTGTAGTATTCTCTGGTAGGTGGCGTTGTTTATCTGCCTCTGCTGCACGAACGTGCCGCTTTCTGTGAGGTGCTGCAATTAAAGTAAAAATAAAGACATTAATCTATACAATTATCAAATTTAGACCGTGTTATAATGTAGCTAGTTGTACATCGTCGTGCCTTGTTTCATTCTGGTACATTCTATGAAACGTACGCCAGCCTCGTCCGAGACGTAGTCACAAGACAAGACGTATTCTGCTTCTGCTATTGTTAAAATGACGGAGAGAGAGGTTGAAGAGAAAAGATAATACGGGTTGCACCCATATCTTTGTCTCTAATTGTGAACAGCGATCTCACGGCGAGCCTCGTCATCTCCCGGCGACGTTGCCAAACCACGCACTAGCACGAAGCGGCAACGTTACGTGGACAGGCTCGTAGTGACTTGTTTGCCGTAAAAGGGGGAGGGTTACCTATCTTAATCCCGAATTTTAATATTCCGAATTTCATAATCCAGAAAACGTTTGGACATTTTTTCATAATTCCGTTTTTTAGAATTTCGAAGTTTTGTTTGCCATATAATCGCAACTCCGAATTTCATTTGCCCATTTATTCATTTGCACGATGTTTTAAAATCCAGACGAATGACTTCCAGACACACGAAATCTAAATGCGCGAAATCTAGATGACCGATACACATAAGCACAAAAGCCAAATTTTTAAAACACAAATTTTTGGAATACAGTTAATTGATATCCAGACAAACAATATCTATATTTTTAAAACCAAGATTTTTTTAATCCAAAGAAACGATAACTAGAACAACTAAATCCTTGTATTTTTAATGGCTCTACTTTTCGAAAAGAACTTCGGTTTTGGCGCTTCGCCGACCGCTGCCGCGGTACGCTCGCTTCGCTCGCTCGGCTTGCGCACTTAATTCAACCACCATTCAACCTCACACTCCTCCTCGCTTCGCTCGTCGTCGTACCTATTATTTTGATATATGAACAAACAGCGCATATGACATAGATTTATTATCTTCGCTCTCGCTCTTACTAGATGGAGCACTGGTACTCGTAAAATGCGGCAAAACATAAGTGTGCTGAATTCAGCATACTCGAACCTACCCGAGCTAGTGTCAACTTATATGCAGGGGCGTAGCCGCGGTATCAATTTTTTGGGGCCCCCGAGCTACAGGATCCATAAAATAGTAAAAACTTAAAAAGAATGTATTTTTAAACCTACACATTGAATATAGCTTACTTTATTCTTTTTTTAAAACAAAAAAATCTCCATAAATCCATACGTTTCCAAATTGACGGTGTTAAAAAAGTAAAATATTTTTTACAAGATATGGTCTAGATATAGGATTTCTCGTATGAAAATGCATAGTAAGATCAAAGAGAATAGTCTGACAGAGGATATACTCGTATATAAATAAGTATATTTTGATGAAACTAGTAATAAGCTACTTTAATAAACGAAAACTGGTTCTAAAAGTCACTATTTATTATAACATCCAAAACCCTAGAAACGTGTATAGTAAAATCCATAAATGAATTAGCAAGAAGAAAAATATTCTTTATATTGTCTATAATTGGTGCTTTTACCTTCTTTATATCCCGCATTTTACGAGTACCATGGGCGAGGAGTAATTGTGAATCTATGTTTAAATACTTTTTATAGGGCCCTTAAAAATATTGTTACTCCTACGCCGCTGTTTTTTTATGACATAATATTTGACATTAACCCTCAACCACCTAGCACCTATTTTTGTCCTGTTACCACCACCGTGCGGTCGCAAAGACCGCTAATAGATAATTGCGTTGATTTTAGGATTTCAATTAACAAATTAAAGTTCCGTAACAAAACATGCAACTTTATACGCCAATGCTTCGTTTTAGCACCAAATATTTGCTATTAAATTATAAATGTCTTTAGGAACTGAAAAAAAATATATAGCAATTGTTTCGTATTTTTGTAAGTTTTTAACATAAAAAGTAGTAAAAAATATCTTTTTTTTTATTAAAATTATATTTTAATTTTATAAAACATTACGGTCTCTGAGACCGTAGGTAGGTGGTTGATGGTTAAAAAATAGTCAATTTTAAGAGTAGTTACTAACATATAACAGCTTGCAAGGAATGACAGGGGTCATGTATAGATGGCGTTTCAAAACTTTTGAAACATTTAGTTTTTATTGCCAAAATGATTGAAAAACTACAAAAAGACAGATGTGTAGTTTCCGTTTTGTCGAGCTTGAATTTTTTTACGTATTATTTTGTTGCTCAGCGAGGATGATGAGTAAATAAAAGGTTTGGACTTAAGCGACATCTTGGTTTGTTCCTAGTACTAAGTCAGAAAACATGTCATGGTTTGGTCGGAGGCTTTTCGAACAGTTATGTATTATTTGACACACGAGTTTTCACGAAAATAAAAAAACTGCCGCAAGATCAAAGCTATTGTTTACAGGCAGTGCTCCATCTAGTAAGAGCGAGAGCGAAGATAATAAATCTATGGCATATGACAATGATGACAATTTATGTATGACGAACGATTTTAGGACAATCGACGTCATGCAAAATGAGCGGCTCCCATTGCAATAGTTAAGCTGAAACACGATTGTATGGGAACCACATAAAAAGATTATGAAAATCTGGCAATAGTTTATCAGGAATATGATTGTATGGGAACTAAATATAAACATTATGAAAATTTGGTATTCGTTTATTTGGAAAATAGTACGAAGGGAAACAAAAAAAAATATTATGAGAATCTGGTATATCTATATTTGGATTATGAGAATATGGGAAACAAAAAATTATTTTTTGAAAATTTGGTTTTAGTTCATCTGGAAATTGATTCATCTGGGAAATAAAAAAAGGAATTTAAAAAAAATGTCATTCACAAAATCTTTCTTTTAAAAGTTCTACCAAGCGTTTTCTGGGTTTTAAGATTCGGGTAACTGAAATTCGACTTTTTAACAGGTTACCAAGGGGGAGACCTCCCGGTCCAAGACAGGAACCCAGGTCTTGGGCAAAGCGGGGCGACTAGAAGATTTCAGAAGTCGTATATCGTCGCTGCGCGTGCGAATCCGCGTAAAAGCAACTTGTAAAGACCACGTATTTGCTATTTTATGATTTTATAGGAGGAAGAAAAAACTTAAGCCAGTAGGCGTTTAGAGTCGTCTGGCAAGATATATAACTTTTTTCGCGATTTGCAGTTCCGCGGTATTTACAAACTGCTCTTACGCGGGTTCGCAACCGCAGCGACGATATATACGTAATCGCGTAAACATTTTGACCATGCGATCTATCGCCGGGAGACAACGTCGG
This sequence comes from Emmelina monodactyla, assembly GCA_916618145.1. Classification (NCBI taxonomy): domain Eukaryota; kingdom Metazoa; phylum Arthropoda; class Insecta; order Lepidoptera; family Pterophoridae; genus Emmelina; species Emmelina monodactyla. Next base: position 1,474,081 of record OU745304.1, on the reverse strand, counting down.
CGACAATAAGCGCCATCTATGTACCTGCGTGCTAGTCAGCAATGGTTCCGTCTGCTACACTACTCACCTGCGTGCTAGTCTCCCCGCTATAGCTACCTACCTGCGTGCTAGTCAGCAGCGGCTCGGTTTCATCGTCGGAGTCCGGCGGCGGCAGGGCCTCCCCCGCTACCTACCTGCGTGCTAGTTAGTAATGGCTCCGTCTCATCATCCGAGTCCGGCGGCGGCAGGGCCTCCCCCGCTACCTACCTGCGTGCTAGTTAGTAATGGCTCCGTCTCATCATCCGAGTCCGGCGGCGGCAGGGCCTCCCCCGCTACCTACCTGCGTGCTAGTTAGTAATGGCTCCGTCTCATCATCCGAGTCCGGCGGCGGCAGGGCCTCCCCCGCTACCTACCTGCGTGCTAGTTAGTAATGGCTCCGTCTCATCATCCGAGTCCGGCGGCGGCAGGGCCTCCCCCGCTACCTACCTGCGTGCTAGTTAGTAATGGCTCCGTCTCATCATCCGAGTCCGGCGGCGGCAGGGCCTCCCCCGCTATCATTGTTCCTCTTCCTGCTACATCTACTCACCTGCGTGCTAGTCAGCAATGGTTCCGTCTGCAACACTACTCACCTGCGTGCTAGTTAGTAATGGTTCCGTCTCGTCATCGGAGTCCGGCGGCGGCACACTCTCCCCCGCTACATCTACCTACCTGCGTGCTAGTCAGCAGTGGTTCCGTCTGCTACACTACACACCTGCGTGCTAGTCAGCAGTGGTTCCGTCTGCTACACTACACACCTGCGTGCTAGTCAGCAGTGGTTCCGTCTGCTACACTACACACCTGCGTGCTAGTCAGCAGTGGTTCCGTCTGCTACACTACACACCTGCGTGCTAGTCAGCAGTGGTTCCGTCTGCTACACTACACACCTGCGTGCTAGTCAGCAGTGGTTCCGTCTGCTACACTACACACCTGCGTGCTAGTCAGCAGTGGTTCCGTCTGCTACACTACACACCTGCGTGCTAGTCAGCAGTGGTTCCGTCTGCTACACTACACACCTGCGTGCTAGTCAGCAGTGGTTCCGTCTGCTACACTACACACCTGCGTGCTAGTCAGCAGTGGTTCCGTCTGCTACACTACACACCTGCGTGCTAGTCAGCAGTGGTTCCGTCTGCTACACTACACACCTGCGTGCTAGTCAGCAGTGGTTCCGTCTGCTACACTACACACCTGCGTGCTAGTCAGCAGTGGTTCCGTCTGCTACACTACACACCTGCGTGCTAGTCAGCAGTGGTTCCGTCTGCTACACTACACACCTGCGTGCTAGTCAGCAGTGGTTCCGTCTGCTACACTACACACCTGCGTGCTAGTCAGCAGTGGTTCCGTCTGCTACACTACACACCTGCGTGCTAGTCAGCAGTGGTTCCGTCTGCTACACTACACACCTGCGTGCTAGTCAGCAGTGGTTCCGTCTGCTACACTACTCACCTGCGTGCTAGTCTCCCCGCTATAGCTACCTACCTGCGTGCTAGTCAGCAGCGGCTCCGTCTCGTCGTCCGAGTCCGGCGGCGGCACACTCTCCCCCGCTACATCTACTCACCTGCGTGCTAGTTAGTAACGGCTCCGTCTCATCATCCGAGTCCGGCGGCGGCAGGCTCTCCCCGGCTACTCACCTGCGTGCTCGTCAACAATGGCTCGGTTTCATCATCGGAGTCGGGCGGCGGCAGGCTCTCCCCCGCCAGCAGCACGCGGCGCTTGCACACGGGGCACACGCGGCGGCTGCGCGTCAGCCACTTGTCGATGCACTTCGAGTGGTACGCTGCGGAGATGTGAGGAAAGTGGGTAGAGATAACACAGAGTTAAGATGCAGACTAAATCATTACATAGTATAAATCCAAGTCGCTAATTCTGTCTGTTTGTATGTTTGGCCGCTAACTCCTCCTAAAGTACGTAACGGATTTAAATGCGGATTTCTCCATATTTTAGGGTATTTATTCATTTAAATTTTTATATAAAGAACGGTTAGAAAAAGTCTTTTTAAGTTAGCCAAAAATCAATGTTTCGTGAGCAAGTCGGCCAAAATTACACCATTGCGAAGCGTGGGCGGGTCGCTAGTTGGGTATTCAAAAGTTTTAATGTACAGACACGGCCAGAGAGAGCTAACCAGCCCTTCTACCGCGTAACTAGCGCCGATTTGAACTCGACGTCGAAATCTGTTTTCGATACCGACATCATTGGTTTCATAATTTCGTACCGCGCAATTTAAGGGGCGTGGCAACCGCTGATAACAGACCGAATGAATAAATGACCGTCGAATAGAGACCCGCCAGTGTTAACAATTTAGCCTATAAAAACAGATCTCGACGTCGAGTTCAAATCGACGCTAGTTACGCGGTAGCTCCCCAGGCTCATTTCAAAACACGGGTAGTACCATGCGCGCAGGGCAGCACCCGCAGCGTGTCGCCGGGCGAGTACTCGTCGAGGCAGATGGCGCACATGTCGTACGGGTCGCCCTTGCTGTAGCGACACAGCGGCAGCTTGCGGAGCACGCTGGTGGGGAGGCGCAGCCGGCGCGAGCGGCGCCGGTCGCGGACGCACTTCACTAGCTGGACGAGCGAGTAGTAATACGAGTCTTAGTAGCCAGTATAGATCAATGTAAGTTTTAAGGGTACCTGCGTAAAGGCCTATTCAAACCTGAGCGATATTCGCTGCCGCTGTGGGTAGAGGTACATACCGCGCGGGTTTCGCTCAGGTATTTAGTATCAATTACCTACCGCTTAGGTCTGAACAGTATTACTACCGCATACCCACTGGGTTTTCTCTGCCGCAGACGGTAGCGAATACCGCTTAGATCTGAATAGGCCTTAACAAGTTGTCACTTGTTTAACAGTAAGTGACATTTTGACAACAAAGTTTTACAAATAGGTGTAATTTTTTTGTTATTTACGCTTAATAAACATATCGGGAAAAAAACTTACGAGCCTGCATTAAAATTAAACACATGGCTAGTACAAACAAACACAAATAGAGCCTATTAAAGTTTAACGTTCTTAATAACTTTACACTGAAAATCCTGCAAAGTTCATCTCACTCCTATTAAGTCATCACTCACCAAGCATATGAGTATGACGAGCAGACAGAGCGCCACGACGATCACGAACGGCAGAATTAGCTGCGTGTTGATGTTGAACGGAATGTCGCTGTTCACCAACACGTAGTAACTGCACGTGGAAACATTTATAATAAGTATATTACATTAATCTGTAAATACTATAGTAATAGTAATAATGTTGAAAAGAGACGTTTTTGTTACTATTTGAATGATCGAGCAATTTTTTATTTTTTTTAACAAGGCAAATAGCAGTACGGTTTTGTGGATGGCCTAATTGTCCTGGTAAGAAAGGTAAGAAGGAAGGGCACTGAGACCATACATATACATTATAACATACAGTCTTTTGAGATTTGCTTATAGGAGGACTATCCACTCCAATTGAACAAACTTCATATTTATTGCCATTTTAACATAATTAAAACATAAAGTTTAGAAAAAAAAACGAAAATATAAATAATAAAAATATAAAACTTGGTCGATCGTCAATCATGGTATGTTAGTGAGACTTCGGAAAATAACCTTTTTCAATAAGTATCACCTCATAATAGATTTGTCAATGGTGTTTTCTAGTGTCGCGTTACCATGATTACAGTATTGTTATTCGCAGATCAAGGACCCAGAAGATAAGCTTTTAAGTGCACTTGCATATTACATACTGACTCACGTCATATAAAGTACTTGTTATTGACATTTAGATTAGCGAAGCCTTGCTTTACTCAAGTGTACTGTGATTATTTTTCCTGTCTTTTCTCCAGCGTGTGAGGCTATGTGCTAGAGTTAAAAGTTTTGACTAAACTTTGTGTGAGTTTAATCGGTAAGTAGTGAATTATTTCATTCTGTTAAATTTAAATGCTTAAAAAAATATTTATTTCGCATCACAAATGAAGAAGTATAAGTAACACTATCTAACGCACAATCACAATAAAAAACACATTCACACAAAGCAATTTGCTTACAACTATTTAAAAGAAGAAAACTTTGGTAACAGACTATCCCTATTATCTATACAGGGCGTCACAAGACTTTTTTTCATATTTAAGTGGGTTCGAATCCCAGACGAAGCAAGTACGTTTTAGAAATTCTCTAAATGCAGAATTACTAAGTTAAAAAAATAAAATAAAGTCTTCTTTCAGCAAAATATCCTATCTACGTTATTTAAGGTACTTTCCCTTGATGTACCGTAGTCTTGGGTCGCCCTGTGTGTGTGTATTCATGTCTACTATATGTAAACCAACCTGCTGTTGTAGTTGTACTCCTCGGCGAGCGTGGCGCCCGCGACGTCGCCCACGAACACGGCCGGTATGTCTATACCCGACGCGTTCTTAGCGGACATCGTCTCTGCGCCCAAACCAAACAACACGCTCAAATACATGCCACGGAATCTCACACTACACAATACAAGTCACTGAGCTCTTACACTATAGAATCTTAAAGTATTCTTTATTTTAAGGCACTGAGCTCTGACACTATACAACCTTAAAGTATTCTTTATTTTAAGGCACTGTGCTCTTACACTATACACCATTTTAAATTATGATTTATTTTAGAAACATAAACGAAGGGCATTGTTAAGCAAAAGCTTAGGGCAGTGATAAGAAAAATTAAGAGTATCAAGGGGAGGCAATTACAAAACAGAGTATTTTTAAGTTACAAGGTTCTGTTTCAGTTTTAATCACTGCAGTCACGGTACACATGAATGACTTTATTATTGTGACAGATAATGTATAAATTGATTATACTCTTAATGATGCTCACTAGTTAATGGGCCGGATATCCACAATGACACGATCAGGATTGAATTGCAAGTTTTTTAAACACCGCACGAAAAGTATAACAGCGGGGCTATTGCGTAAGCCAATGGTAATCGAATGTCATATTCAACAATTCTGAAAAGGGAATTAATAAAAACCATCATGGTTTTAGGCTTAATAGAGGACATTGATTATCTACCTTTTAATCCAAAAAAAATCTTTATAATTCATGAATTTTAACGTTATTTAGAATTGTTGAAAAAATGACATTCGATTACCATATTGGTTCACGCAATAGCTCCGCAGTTTTTTAAAATACCGTTCGATCTTAATTTTCGAAACTGAATAAAGTCTGCATTTTAAGATGGCACTGTGTAAAAATATTCGTATGGAAACAATAGACAACGGTACAAATAACGTTTCGTGTGTTGGTTTAAAATTCTACTACTCGTTTGAATATAGTACTCGTATTTTTGCATACATTATTCATTTAAGGTGTTTATAATTAGATATTGCAGTACAAGGGCGTTTTAAATTCGCACGCTATCATACATTTTGGATAAAATGTTCAAAATTAAATAGAAAACGAAAATGATTTCCAAACGTAAATAATAAGTATAATAATATACCTGAAAGTTTGTAAGAATTGATTATCGGTTCTTTTTATTTAACAAAAGTTCACTTTTTAAGATATATCGAGGAAAGCCATTTAGTTGCGGGTTTTACATAAAATTACATAATTCAACATCAAATATAATTATAGTTACTAATAAGTACGTTAATAAAATTGTATAGGTCGATTATTATTTCTCAGAACAGACAATATAAATACATAGTGTAAAATAAACACTACAATGATGATCATAGGGGCGGATCGTTGACTACTGATGTTAAAATATTATGCAATAGGAACACAAATGTTTAAAGATTACTATAAGATTGTAGGACATTATTTTCAACGCATTTGAATATTATACAGGGTAAAGTATTATATAGTATTATATAGTAAGTATTATATAGGTCGATACACACTAGCGTGTACGCACTTTCGATCCCCAAAGCTATTGCAGGTGCCCAACATGTATAATTATGAAGGCTTTAACTATTTCATTTTGTAAAATAATATTGTAATGTAGGTACCTGTAATAAACTGTGTGTGTTTCTGTACGGGACTACAACTATAAGCCTGTACTTACAGTTAAGTTTCGAGTGAAGTCTTAATGGTTTTTATACTTAATATTTTGGATTAATATTAAGACTACATATTTAGGTCCTTTATATAGCTTTTATTTAAACTTTTGACACTGTTACAAAGTTAAAAAGACGTACCGTAACAATTTTTTTTCTTAATTACTTCCCTTTGATGAAAGTAAAACATAGCTCGTGTTTAAATTTAGACTTTCAATATATTCATTGTTAGTGAGCTATCTTATTGATAACTAATAATATAATTCAGATTTATCAATACGATTCATAATTTTGTTATACATTGTAAGTTTAAATTAAATGTAAGAGATAAAGCTCTTCCTTGAATTCCTATAAGATATAATCTTTTATTGGCTTTAAATAAAAACATGACAGCTGATAGAATTCAACACTGTTGTTATAAGTAATTAAGTACCATTTAATATTATAAAAAACCTCCTATGATTTTTATGGCATTGTTGGAATGCACAAGCAGTGCATTTACAGATTGTTTATTTTATAAACAGGTAGTGCCGTCATTTGATAATTAAATTAAAACCATTTAGCAATTATAAATAAACGACTGAAAACATTTTCTTTGCCGTCCTATATTAAAAAAAATGAATTAATAAAATCATTTTATTCATATTAGTATTCGAGTTTTAACTAATTCGTGTAAACAATGAACATATTGAAAGCTTAGTTTAGTTTAGTCCCGGGTATATTCCTACTGAAAAGCACTTTGTATTTGTTAAGCCAAGTGGCTTAATAAATAGCATAAAACATCCTGACAAAAGGGTATCCTTCCCTACAAAAAACACTTTTGTAGCGTAACGAGTTTCCCAGTCCTCTATCACTGTATAAAATTGTACTGTAATATATACGTTGAGTACACAAATAAACATACCGGCCGAATTGAGAACCTCTTGGTAGTCGGTTAATAATAAGCTGCGGTATAAGTTACCTAGTTCGCTGGAGTTGACATTGTGCACGATCGCGCAGTGGTAGCCGGCCGCCTGCGCGTTGCGGACCTTTGTCTCGAAGTTACAGTTGAACCTGCCACAAAGTATTATAAATGAACTAGCGACCCGCCCACGCTTCGCAATGGTGTAATTTTGGCCGACTTGCTCACGAAATATTGAATTTTGGCTAACTTAAAAAAACCTTTTCTAATTGTTCTTTATTTACAAATTTAAATGAAAAAACTACCTAATTGATGGCGAAAACCGCATTTAAATCCGTCTTCTGGTTTAGGAGGAGATAGCGGCCAAACATACAAACAGACACAATTAGCGACTTGGATTTATACTATGTAATGATATAACAATACTGTCAATCTTATCTGGTGATAGTAAACGACAGTGGTTAAATTTACTATTCAAAATTGAATCGGAATTTACATGTTTTCTGCCTTCGATGACTACATTTTGTTTAACATGAACTTAAACGTAACACAGTGTTATGTTAAAGATATGATTCATGCTATTGCATAGGTTACGTTATCATATTATAAAACCATTATTCTAAAGAACAAATACAAAACAATCCCGACATATAGTAGGTACTACAGTACAAAAGTAATGCCACATTCCAAAGTCGCTTCTACACTACTTTCTGTTATACCCCTTGCGACAAGTACAGTCCACCTCCCCGTAAAGTTGTGGACATCTGGCGGTGGCTGCATTGGCTTATTTCAACACTGGCCGCCCGCGACTCCGTTCACGTGGAATTCGGTTTCCCGTGGGAATGAGAAGTTTTCCCGCGGTAACACATAGTACCCTATGTGTTATTCTGATGTATAACCTATGTTACTGCAAAGTTTCAACCAAATCCGTCCAATAGTTTTTACGTGAAAGAGTAACAAACATCCATACATCCTCACATACTCACGAACTTTCACATTTATAATATACTAGCGACCCGCCCACGCTTGGTCGCTAGTATTTATAATATACTAGCGACCCGCCCAAACATAGATTTTTGGCTAACTTTAAAAAACTTTTTCCGATTGTTCTTTATTTACAAATTTAAATGAAAATAATACTTATAAGATGGTGAAAACCGCATTAAAATCCCTCAACTGGTTTAGGAGGGGTTAGCAGCTAAACATACAATCAGACAGAATTAGCGACTTGGATTTATACTATGTAATGAAGTAGGATTAAAGTACCCCTTACCTGGCGACCAGTACGATCCACCGGCCGGTGAAGTTGTCTTGGTCCGGCGGCGGCTGCAGCGGCTGGCAGCCGTCGGCCGGCGCGCCGGGCACCACCAGCCCGCGCAGCCCCTCCGCCGGCACGTCGGGCCCGAACGACGCCGGCATGTCGCGGAACTCCTCCGCTATCTGCACGGATTAGAGGCAGTGGGCAAACGGTGTCTACAGTCTATTCGCGTTAAGAAAATAGTGAGTGATCGTTGTCAGCCGGCCTGACAACGCGCCCCAGCCAATTAAAATGCTAGAAATTAAAAAGACGAGTTCACAGTGACCAGTTGAAGTCTGACCTTCGAAGAAAACGGTTGTGGATTTTGCGTGACTTGTCCAACGATAAATTTTGAAAAATGAATACTTCACCAATTCCAAAGAATAAAAGTCGATCAATAATCCATAGTGGAGAGAGACACATAATTTACAATGTTTATAAGTACTTTAAATGGTGTGATTTAAATGCAACTGTGGAGAGCATAGTCATAGAAACAGCAAGTGCATGTGGCATGTCCGAAAATACTGTTTATAAAATTATTATTTTTCTTTCGTACTTTTACTCCACTGTGAATACACCCTTATCCTGTAGTTGTCACTATTTTCTTAACGCGAATAGACTGTAGGGCAGAAATGACCACACCCTTTAGAATATGCCCAACCTACAAGTGTCTGGTATGAAAACTTTAGTATATGCCCACCCTACAAATGTCTGGTATCCAAACTTTAGTATATGCCCACCCTACAAGTGTCTGGTATCCAAACTTTAGTATATGCCCACCCTACAAGTGTCTGGTATCCAAACTTTAGTATATGCCCACCCAACAAGTGTCTGGTATCCAAACTTTAGTATCTGCCCACCCTACAAAAGTCTGGTATTAAAACTTTAATATATGCCCAAAAAGCATAAGTATCCTTTAAAGACTAGGCTCATCTTGACAAGATGCTCTATAAAGGCAAAGTTAAAAGGCACTTTACAGACAAAGCATTTTAAATTACGTATACTTACTGCTATTTCGTTTATAAAAAATGATAATGATTGATTATGATTAATTAACCAAAACTTTTATAGATATACATTTGCCCTATTTAATAAAAAGTAAAAATATGTTATGCTTCAGTTTACTTAATCTGATATGAATATAGGACTCAGATTAGGTGCCTCTCTGCAATCTTTATAGATACAAAGGTTTCAAAGTAGACACTGGAATATATTTCTGCTTAAGATTTATCTTACTTGGGTATAGCTTAAACACTTTACTAACAAATGGTTGCATTCCGATAATATGGAGTACTTGCACGGCGTTAACTGCGAACAAGGGCGTCATTTTTCTTCTAATATCAATCCAAATTGAAATCCGAACAAGCTTTTTACATCCTCGAACCGTTACGTTGCACTTTCAGCCAATGCCACTTTTCCTAGGCCCAGACGAGCTCGTATTTTTCATGTATATTGACGATTTTCTAGGCTCCTGCTTTACTAGTATTGCTAGTTAGGTGAATCGCGAATAACTAACGCTGAAAGGACACTGGTACTTTTACAGAATACGGGGTCAGTGTCGCGTGGTTTGTAAAGTCAATGGCGCATAACCACAGCCTGTTAATGACACACCTATCGTACATATATCTAACTAAACTACACTGTGTTAACATATGAGGTCGATTTAAATAACAGTTATTAAAAGTGCACTTTTCAATCGGTAAAAGTCACGTATATCTAACATGTAGCGTTTCGATAGACTGGATTATAAACTGGAAATATTCCCCAAGAGCTAATGATAAAGCTTTATCTATGATGTTTACAGTGCTACTTGATAATGTAGGTATTTAAAACTCCTTTAACAAATGTATAGAATTATATTTGTAGGCCAACTAACTCTATGCCTAGCCTTCAAATCCCTCAAAAACTGTTAAAAAAACCTAAGTTAACAATCAGTCGGTTAAGTTATTATTTGCTAATTAAACAAACATGCTAATTAATGATATCATTGCAGGTTGGTGTCTTTGATTATGTAATATTGATAATAGCTAAGTATAGCATGATGATTTAATGATAAACTCCTATTTCTTTAAAAACTTGATCATGCATGAACACTGATTTAACATTTTTAATTATAAGAAATGCTTACAAGCTATGTTAAATTTCCAATTATCAGCAATGAATGTAAAATAATTTCAAATCCCTTTCAGATAAGTTCACGAAAAGTATCTTACATTAATTATACACCAACTTAAACTTTTTATTATCTTTCCTTATGTGACAATGGAACGATAAAATTCTACGTAAAAGAATAACAGCCCAAACCACTATACTATAAAACATTAAATTTTGAAAATGAACTGATAACACGAACATGATAAGAATTAAAAATTTGACGCTACTCGTCGTTTGACGAATACCTGATCAAGCGGTAAGTCGCGCGAAAGTGTGTGTTCACTTTTATTAACATGACCCAGTTTACACAGCTGTTTACTAATATCCTTTGCTTCCGATACAACAACTAAACTGTTGACTAAGTAGCATTTAACAGTTTTAATATTTATTATTTTACAAAAATTTCGTGAGATTTATGTTTAGATGGAAACTATTAATAGTATTTTAATTGGGCCAAATATAATTAATATGTAATATAAAATAAATTCATCCTCTGTTAGCAGTAACAAACATAAATTAACCATTTACACTGGAATTGATAACAAAATGCTATTAACCAATTTTAATTTGGTTGTTTAATCTGATGTTTACAATATTCATTACAAAATGAGGTCCATTACCATTATTTTACTTAATTTTTCATATTCCTTTTCGGGTAGATAACAGTTTAGGTCATATCATAAAAGTAGGAAGCGGATTCATCTTATCTGTGTCTAATTACTGTAGATAATAGGTAAAACTGTATTTTAAAATAAATAAAATAAGGCTACAGAAGTGCCTTTTGGAACTAACAACACCAGCTTATCTAACACTACTAAGCCTTAACTTTTTTTTCCATCAAATAAAATGGAAGGACTTAAAATAATAATAAAGAAGTGTGATACTGGGTATACAAATGTTACACTTCAAGTAAAAGTTGTAAATCAACAACCAAGTCCCTATACATGATTGTTATGCAAGCAGCTGCAACTGATAATTTGGAATGATAGTTAAATTTATAATGTTTCATATAAACTATAATAAAACTATAATAATTAATGAAAACAAACAATATCCTAGTAACATAATTACTGTTGTAATATTTAATGAAAGAAACATCAATAACTTACAGAGTGTGGTATTTGGTCTGTGTAAACTATGACATCAGCGTCAACAGTCTTGAGTACTCCCAGGCCGCCCAACCCGCCCAGCACCACAATGACCAGGCCGCCGAGCATCCTGGCTGATTTCTGCACTCACCAGATACAACTATCACATCTCTAGCATCCTCGACTTCGACTATGCAAGACACATGGTTTCGCAAACTGAAAAAAGCAAATAAAAAATGACCAAAACAAGAAACAAAAACATTCAAACTCGAATTCTAAAAAGAGAAAATTAACATATACCATGAATAACTAAAATATCTATAGATAATCAATTCACACTTCCTCGGAAACAGGTTTTATATGCAAGCAAAACAATGGTTGCAAAAAGGCTTAGTCCATAACAAGGTACCAATATATATTTGTGAAAAGGTGATGGAAACAATGACTGAGCTTCCTTATTCACTTAAACGATAGATGACCATGGCCTTGTGTCACGTGTGATCATACAAAAACAAAAATACAAATATAACACACGCAAATTACACGAATAACAAATAAGACGGAGTTGTGAACACCATAAAGTTTTAACAGAAATAGTCATAACTCATAAATACGTACTTCAATTAATATAAAGATGCTCTATTAGGATTAATTATTAAAGTACCGACTCAATTTTATCATAAAACTATACGTTGATTTAGTAACAAGCAAGAAAAACACTAATTTTGCCTACTAGAACTTCAATTCAATCATCTTTCTTTTCTTTCTTCCCAAAAAAATGGCCAATACTTCAAACTCAAATGACACTGACATTAACAATGACAGCGACAAGCCATAACAAATCATGCGTTCAAAAATTATTTCGCTGGTTGCTTTTTTTAATGCAGTAACCGGTCATTCCAGGGACGAACGTCCGTCCGCCCGCCGGGCTTTAAGTTAATGTGGATGTGGACGTGCGTGTGGCACCTCAGTAGTTCCTGTATACGAATTTATACAAATATTGCGAAAGCGTCACTAATATTGGCTTATAAAAAACAACATAGGGCTGTCGCTTTGTTTAAAAAGTAGGTAATCGAATCGTGTCATAAGTTAGATAATATATTTTTACTTCACTTTACTAAGATCTACATCTGAAAACGTTTTTTAAGTTGCAGAATTACCTAGTAGCTAAAATTGCATAGGTATTATATGCGAATCATTTTAAAAATCTATTCAAGAACTAGTGGCCGCCCGCGACTCCGTTCGCCTGGAAGTCGGTCTCCCTTGGGAATAAAAGGTTTTTTCGCGGCAAAAAGTACCCTAAGTATTATTCTGATGTATAAACCTATATTAAGGCAAAGTTTTATCCATATCCGTCCAGTAGTTTTTACGTGAAAGAGTAACAAACATCCATACATAATCTTTCGCTTTTGTTATATTAGTAGGATAAAAAAAAATGCCATGCCATTTAACGCCGGTTTCTGAATTGGGAATTTAAAGATTAGTCGTGTACTTACCTATTAAGCCTATTGATATTTGAGTATTTTGTATGATCATTAACTCAGATATCGTACATAAGTTACTCGACATAACATTATTAATTCACAAATCGGCAGATAAACTTCTAAAGGCATTTTAAGAAAGTTCCTTATAATCCCTACAAAGTCACTTTCTCTGTCTGAGCCTATGGTTTTTTAATGGATAGAGTAATTGGAAAGGAAGGGTTATAAGAATAATAACATTGTATAGGGACAGGGATTTTAGGGACGCGAATTTAACGCGTGCGAAGCTGCGGCCAAAAGCTAGTATGTAATATGTTTAGCTATCTTCAATAAGCTGAGTCCACTGAATTATCTGCCGTAATAGTGAAGTACTGTATAAAAAATCGAATTGAAAACACAATCTTTGACATTTATTTGGGATAGTGGCCCCCCGCGACTCCGTTCGCGTGGAAGTCGGTTTCCCGTGGGAATGAGATGTTTTCCCGCGTTAAAAAGTATCCTATGTGTTATTCTGTTGTATAACCTATGTTACTGCAAAGTTTCGTCCAAATGCTTCCAGTAGTTTTTACGTGAAAGAGTAACAAACATCCATCCATCCATTCATACATCCTCACAAACTTTCACATTTATGATATTAGTAGGATACTGTCGTGGGATATTTTTTATATAATTTTAAGGAGGACATTTCCGTCATACATGATTTCTGTGTAGTTTTAACCATTAAGGTAGCACACGCGACGGAGTCTTAAAAAATAGAGTAACTTCTCCCGTTTTCCCAACATTTCCCTTCACTGCTCTGCTCCTTTTGATTGTAGCGTGATGAAAAGTATTCCATAACCTGCCCAGGAGTATGAAGAATAATTGTACCATGTTTCGTTAAAATCCGTCCAGTAGTTTTATTTTCAATAACGGTCAAACAGACAGAGAGACAAAAATTTACTGATTGCATTTTTGGCATCAGTATCGATCCCTAATCCACCCTGATAGTTATTTTGGAAATATATTTCATGTACAGAATTGACCTCTCTACAGATTTATTATAAGTATAGATAATGTTTTTGGTAAGTAAATGGGAGGTAAGTAAGTAAAATAAGTTGTCGAAGGTATTTTTTTTATTGAAACTATTTGATTCATTGCCTTGATGATAAAATCGAAAAATTAGTTTTTTTTTTGAACATTTGAAGAAATAAATAAAATAAAATACAGATATTTTGTTTGTACTCAGGCATATTAGTAGATATATGTTTGTAAGTACAATGTTTCTTAATTACCTATTTTTTATTTTAATGGGAAGACGCACACAGTTACACTATTAATTATTTTATTTGTACAATTCTTACACACAGCACAGTTAATATCACATTTGCTTCATGATTATTATGAAATATTATTTAATAATACATTTAGGTACTTAATACCTACATTTCTCTCTTTGCATTTAGGTACAGAGCGTTAGCAGAAAAATATTTCAGATATGCATCTTTAGCACCTTATGGTGATCTTTAAAATACCTACATTAAACATATACTAAACTAAATAACGTTAAGTTATAAGCGCCTTTTGATTCGCACTGTTTAATTCCTGTTCTTGCTTCTTCTTTCTTTTTCTGTAACAAAGCAAAAATATATAAAATTATGAGTAGATACCTGGGTAAGTATGTGGTACTTTTTATTTAATTTGTATGTTGTACTTAAGATATTCGGGAGATCAATGTTCGGGAGGTATGTAAAAAATGTTAAGGCAGGGTATGGAGTTATCTGAGTAATTTAATTTAAAAAAATGAGAGTGTGTCGTGTTTTTGTTTCCATGTTTATTGCTTTTATTTGCATCCCAAAAAAATATAGCTCGATCAAGAATATTTAAAAGGTCCGTAACGATGTACAGGGTGTTTGGTGCAACGTTATCCATATTATACTATAACTGTTATGTGTATTTGCTAGTAAATACTATGTGTATTTGCTAGTTTGTAACCATTTTACCCCCAAAATCTATTTTCTCTATGTTATCGGGAGACAAGCAAAGGTAAAAAATGAACGGTTGGTTATTATATTTGTCGTGGTCCTTTAATCGAATACGTGAAAACTTTGGTAAGCGTGCAAATGCGTGGACCAAAAAAGATATCATTACTCACAAACGTTAGCACTGAAATCAATTTGGTCCACTTGTTGGTACGAACATATGCTTGACGTTCTGTCAAAATGACAGGTGGTTTAATATGGTTCAGAATTATTGCATGTTGAGGTTTTCCCGATGAATCTGCTAAATATCTTTACATTAAACAATACAAGTTCAACAAAACTTGTCCGAAAGTTTAGATCTTACAAATTAAAGTATTCAGTTGTCAGTTTGACATTGCCTGACATTCATCTGACATTGCTGCACACACTGCACTACCTATCTTTTGTTTGCACTGTCAGCACTGAACGGTGACGTCACTAATGACGTCAGATTGCTCAGAGTATGCAAACGTTCGTATTAATGGACCAACCGTTTGCACGCAAATAGTGCAGAAAGCGCGCTGACAGCAATTTCGGACCAGTATAATTGTAGCTAATGAATGATTGGTTGGTTATTATATTGCAGGTAATGAATGATTAGTTTGTTATTATATTGCAGGTAATGAATGAATGGTTGGTATTATATTGAAGGTAATGAATGAATGGTTGGTTATTATATTGTAGCTAATGAATGATTGGTTGGTTATTATATTGTAGGTAATGAATGAATGGTTGGTTATTATATTGTAGGTAATGAATGAATGGTTGGTTATTACATTGTAGGTACCTAATGAATGAATGGTTGGTTATTATACTGTAGGTAAAGAATGAATGGTTGGTTATTATATTGTAGGTGAAGAATGAATGGTTCGTTATTATATTGCAGGTAATGAATGAATGGTTGGTATTATATATTCAGGTAATGAATGAATGGTTGGTTGTCGTCAGTTACCCGAGCAGCGAGCGGTTCCGGCAGAGCGCCTCGCCGTCGGCCAGCGTCTGCGGCATGTTGGCGGCGCGCGTCTCCGGCAGCAGCGCGCCCGCCGCCGCCGCCGCCAGCGCCGCGCCGCCCAGCACCACCAGCGGCAGCCCGCTCCACACGCGCTCCTGGGGGAGTATAGGTGTAGATTGAATTGAGATGAAGCGAGGGGTGATGTAATGTATGATGACACGGGTGCATTATTGACTGCACTGCATTTAATAATGACTGCATTATTGATCACATGAATTAACCTAAATCAATAGTTATTTAAGTTACCAAAACGTGAGTATTTGAAATTTAATTAATTAAAACGTGAGTAGTAGTAAAATTGTAGAATTATTGCTTGTTCATCATTCATAAAGATAGTTAAATATCATTTAGTACAGAATACATACTGGGTTATGTGCAACATAAGCTTTAAGCCCTAAAGTTTAGGGCAATGTGGGGAATAAATATGGGGTAATTCGGCAAATATTGCCCTTAACACCCTGTATCTACATTAACATCAAAATCCCCCACCACGTGGGGTAAATCGGCAAATATTGCACTTAACCCTAACATCTAAGTTCCCCAGCACGTACCAAGTAGACGACGAAGGGCGACAGCAGCGTGGCGACGTACCCCGAGGCGTGCACGAGCGCGGAGCCGGACGCGCGCACGCGCGTGGGCAGCAGCTCCGTGCTCCACTGGATGGCCGCGTTGTACGACATGTTGATGCAGAACCGCGCCACGATGGCCAGCGACACTTGCGCCACGCCTACACGAGTTTGGGACAATTGTGTTTATGTGGCTGTTGGTTTGGGGCTAAATGTGTGGTTTGGTTTATGTGGCTATTGTATGTTTTAAAGTATAAACTATTAATACTATACTGGGTGTAAAAAGATTACTTTCGAAGCCTGAAACCATGCTTTGTTCACCTCACATAGTGTCTAAATTCAACAACAGAATACTGAAAACTGAATATAAAATAACACGTCCGCTGATGGCCCAAGAGCGATAGTTTAAATTTCAAAAAGCGATAGTTTACTAGTTGACATAACCCTGAAATCTGATATATTTAATGCATTTTTTTTTAATTTCGTGAAAATTAAAAGAAATACATTTATAAAATTATTTTTGTTCTTAATGAAACGGGTAACCCTCCAGCAATGCCCAATTTTCATTTTCGGAAGCAGTCTTTTCACACCCCGTATAAGTAAAATAGTTTTTCCTTTCATTCTTTTTGATAATAATCTGTAACAGTTATCAAAAGTATTACCTACATTCGATTTACAGAGACAATTCAAACTTTAACTAATGCAGTTTAAGTTAAGACATGTTTTATACTGCCAACTTAGTATTAGTGTGGAATTAAATAGTTAATGATGAACATCGGATTCCTACGAGAAGTCAGGAGGACTTAACATTTGCATTATTTATTTTAAATTATGTTAGTAATCTACTTACAATGCAGGTGAAATAAGTTTAACTTGATAGCTACCTACGTTATAAATACTTACCTAGTTATTAAAATCCCTATCAAGTTAAAGTACGTGTATAATTGTTTCAATAAGATATGAGCATAATGACAAAGGAGAGAAAACGTGAAGATAGAATTCGAAATGTCACAGTTACGGAAAATTAAGTATTAAGAAACGGTTATTGCAAATTTCATGCATATCTCGTAACAAAGAGACCTTATAACAATTAAAAATCAACTTTTGGCAGAAATAGATATTTGATTTGGATAGTAAAATTGTTTCGGATGATAATTCAATATCTACGCACCTTTAGGTACGAAAGCGGCGATGACTGCCAGAACGCCGGATATTAGCAAAGGCACACAACACAACATTCTTCGTCCCCATCTGAAAAATAAATCAACATACTTTGAACTTTTTCAATTATCCTATTTTTTGATACAAAACCACAGTAACAACTCACTTATCTAGAACGACTGCTAAGAGGGTGACGGACGGTATTTCCGTTGCAGATGCTAAAGTAAACGTGATAAAGAAGTCCATTCCCAAAGACTCTGACATTCTGACGAGTCCATCGAATATCAGCGCACACGCCATGTAGACCATGATCATGAGGATCATCATGATGCGGAGGGAACTGCTTCTGAAGAGAGCACCCATCGACTCATCTGTATGTCGGGTTTGGTTTGATGACACCTGCGATTATAATCGATTATTAATATCAACTTGCCACCAACGAAATGAAAATAAAAAAATACCTAGGATATATAGCTAACCAAATAATGGTATTTAATTCAAATTGAAAACATTGTAAGTATTGTAAGTTTATGCTTACAATAAATTCATCCATTACATCTTGTGGTATTTTAGTTCGGTTGATTTTTTCAAATCTTCGTAAAACCTTGACTGCGTCGTTGACTCGACCTCGGGAAGAAAGCCATCTGATAACAACAATATTTCATTAAACTATAGCTAAAACTTATAAGAACTATTTCTACTTCTGAAGAATCAGATTAAAAATCGATCACATGCTTGCTTTTATAATGCAATCAATTTTTATTACCATGACGTTATTAAAAGGAAGAAAGTAGCAAGGCATTTTTGTTACCTATATCTGCGCATTTGCTATTATAAACCCTAACTTCATCTTACCAAAGTTCAATATCCTTTAATTTTTACCTGGCGCTCTCCGGCAGTAGGAACGGCGCCAGCAGCACCAGCAGCATCGGCAGCGAGGTGACCCACAGCAGCCGGCGCCAGTCCCTCAGCCACACCGCCAGCCACGGCAGCAGCAGGCAGCCGCCGCCGAAGTACAGCGCGATCGACATGTTGGCCACCCACGTGCGCTGCCGGGGACCCACGTACTCCAGGACTGGGATCAGTGATGGTGAGAAATGTTGGAGGGTAGACAGTCAGGAGTAGGAACGGCACAAAGAAATTTTGCTTGGAGAAATGACAAGTTCCTTGCTAGTTTATAGGAAACCAAGTCAATACCATCTAGAATTCTAGATAATGTTATTTTTTGTCATGGAAATCTTAATCAGGGAAACATCGATATGCATAAAATTTAATATTCAAATTTTATCTTCTATAGATGATATAATTGAATAAATTAATTATTCAGAAATCAGTTCAAGTTGATAGGAGTACTTACCTAATATATAGCTCATCATAAAAACAGTGTCATAGGACATGCCGACAAGAAATCTGCAGAAGGCGAAATCCCAAAATCCTGTGGTAAATATACTGGCAACGCCACCCAAGCAACCAATTAAGTTTGAACCTGCAACAAATCCCAAATATATTTTATCTCCCTTATTAATTATAACAAGGTCACAACAACATTGTACTAAATACCTAAGAGAAATGGCGAAATAAGTGGTAAGGTAAATTCTAAGAAAAAACAAAAAGCAATCCTAAAGGTTATTAAGATATGAATCCTTACCAATCAATGCAGGTATTCTCCCAAAGCGGTCAGCTAACCATCCGAAAAACAGCCCTCCCAACAATGAGCCAACGAAAAATATTGCTTGTGCAGACGGCACGTAGCTAGCTTGATCACAGACCCATCCTCGCTGGAAAAATAAGATTCCTTTCACCCAAATATCCAGCAAAGAAAATTTTATTCATCTAAAGAAGCTCAGCTTAAAACATCGGTTTCCTGAACTCTGACACTAGTTAGATTGTTCTGCACATTAAAGACTCATATAAGAAGAAGAAGCAAATGTATCTATTGGGTTAGCATTAGAAAACTCACTTCGCTGACGACGGTATGATACGGTATATCTCCCAACTCGAACTCCCAGCCTGTGGTACAAGGCACTGTTGGAGTGCCAGGATCCGGGGGCTCCATGGTGTGGAGGACATGGCTCCAGTTGGCGCGGTACGTGCTGCAGCGGTCCCAACCATCTGCCGAGTCGAGACGAGGGGCTGAGAGATTCCGCCTAAAACCAAGTGTTTTTAAACCATTTTCACCGTGACTAATATTTTCAGTTCAAGGTTTCTTTGGGCTGAACAAACAAAAGCTAAAGGTTGACAAAAATCGAAGGAACAGTTCCTTCCTGCAGTCTACCGGGATACAAAAATGAACTAACAATAACATTATTTTGTATTGTTAACTACAGCTTTGTGATTGATATTGCTTTACCTAATTTCCGTATCGAGATGCTGCAGATCAGGAACAATGCACCAGTGCCGCTGCGGCGTGGCCGTCACGAACATCTGGACGAAGTATACGAAGGCGAATATGAAGCCGAATGGCAGCATGGAGACGAACAGCAGCTTCTGGTACGTGCCCATCTCTCCGACGTGGACCAGCACGTTGTCGAGGGCGTCCACCTCGTCATTGTCGGCGCCGTCGGGTTTACTGGACTGCAAGAAGGAATCGTTTCGTCATTTGGTCAGAGTTTGGTATTTGGAGTCATTCTTTGTATACTTATGTAGAAATAAGGGAGTTATGGAATAAGGTACTTGTACTGCATTATTTAAAAGGATTATGTAAATAGACAAAGTTTTTATTTGTAGATTTTTATATATATTTGGTCTTAATTGCAATTTTTCTTAGAAATTGAATGAATCCACAAAATGTTACAGACCCGAACAAAACTTGTACTTGCTCTTCTCATGGCTCAGGATTTTCACGTAAAATAATTGGATTTTTAAGTTTAAAATCAAATGAACGAGACAGCTACCTCCTTGATTAATATCTGATGAATGTATTGATGTGATAGCATTGTTATAAGAACCCATTTTTATCAGCTCATAACTGATAGGGGGGAATTTAGTGTAGATAATTTCCACGAAGCCATTATTTGCAAATTTGTTCCTGAATAGGTACCTACAAGATTAAGATTGAGTCTATAGTCCGAACAATTTAAACATTCGAAGATACATAAATTCCCAACAAGCTGAAAATCGGTAAGATTGTTAAAAATATGATAAAAAATAAAATTTGAAAGTTCCCCATCTTTCCCCTGTATGGAATTTTTTTTATACAAGGTCAAAGGTCAAAAAACGGAGTTTTTCGCGGTTTTCTGCGAAACAGTAAGTTTTATCATAAACATAACTCGACAAGAAATATAGACCATAAAATAATCTACAAAAATGTAACAATACTTTTTTCCTACGAGCCACCGTTTTTGAGATATAACTATTCAAAAAGTTGTTTAAGTTACTCTCTGGCGTGTACAAATTGTCAAGGCCGGTCGTGTTCTAATGCTGAATCATCAACAGTGGACGACTTGTTCGATTCCGACGAGATGACATGCGATATGTCGCTTTTAAAGCAATTTACTTGTTCTCAAAATGAAGATGATGAAGAAGAGGAAGAACAAGAACAAGAAGAAGAAGAACCAGAAGGAGAACCAGGAGAACAAGAAGATTTCGAATCAGATTAATAAGCTACATTACTTTTATTTCATTGACAACGCTTTCATTTCTTTAAATTTTTGTTAAGTAGGTACAGTCATTTTTCAGTGTTTACAAATTAAAAAGAATCATAATTTGCTCGTGGAATATACTGGGGAAACTACGTTAAAAAAAACGCGCTGAGTACACTACCTCATAGGTGGCGCAGAAACGTGTGCATATTATGACGATTGCAACATGAACAACTTCTTGAGTAGTTATATCTCAAAAACGGTGGCTCGTAGGAAAAAAGTATTGATACATTTTTGTAGATTATTTTATGATCTACAATTCTTGTCGAGTGATATCTATGATAAAACTTACCGTTTCGCAAAAAATCGCGAAAAACTCACTTTTTTAATCTTTGACCTTGAATAAAAAAAAATCCATGCAATGCAATTGGTAACTTCTAAATTTTATTTATAATTGTATTTTGAACAACTTCACAGATTTTCAGCTTGTTGGGACTTTTTGTTTTGCTTTTCTTATAATTTGGTCTAATTTGACCGGACTACTAGAATATTTGTAGTTACATTGAAAAAATATTTAGGAAATGCCTATAGTGAAGCATGGTTGGAACATCCGTTATTTTGAGGTTTTCTTACCTAATGCAATTTCCGCTTTTCGCGCGGAGAAACAATAATAAACAATTATGTTTGCATACAGTATAGGTACTGTAGAGGGGTTTCAATATTTATATAAACAGTGGGTCGTTACACAATTTTAATAATATTTAAATTATCCAAAAAAACTTAAGGTGAAACATTTCCATTAATGTTATGTAAAATTTCATGAATACCTAATCTGAAAGGCTATTCGAATTTTATTAAAAGAACCAGTTGACTTTAATAAGTCCCTTAGCAACATAAACAAATTAAGTTGCCGGAATGTAATATGATTGATCTATGATTGTTTGCACATCATTCAGGTGCCTGTTTTTTTGTAAAATAAGTGGTTGTTGTAATATGTTCCACAAAAAAATTCAATCATGCGTAATTTCATGCTATTTTTATAGCACATTATACATTAGCGTGTAGGTTCCTAGGTACTTTAGAAAGGTCGTTGGATTATGTCATTGAAAGTAATCGAGGTAAACTAAACACTCATGTCACGGTGAATCTTCACTTTAAATTGAGATCCACTTCTGATTTTGTTAGACATTAAAACGTTTTAATGCCCTATTTAATTTGCGTTTTGTGCTGTATTAAATATACATATTATTTAAATTCCATCATACAATATTAAAAAAGTTTAATGATTGAAGTCAATCACGAACTCAGAACTCAATTAATTGATTTGTTTTTTATTTATACCTACAATATAATCGTCACATAGGAAAATAATCTATACTGTTACCAGATATAAATACAAAAGTACTAACATAAATACCTACCTACATGGATTTAAAAAAAACCGGCCACGTGTGAGTCGTCACGCTCGTTAAAATAGAAAATTTCTGTAACTCCTCGGTAAGAGCTAACGAGCGGAGATCCATGCTCCCAAGTAGCGAGAACCATCGACATGGCATCATCATCGCATTGCTTATTGTCTACTAACGTCAAAAGTTCCATGCTTGCACCGCACGTTTGCTGTATGGAAGCCCTCTTATATTACTCTTTTTGTTGTTATGCGAAAACAGAATTCATTATTCGTGAAAATTTCAACAGTTGAGCTATCACGATTTATGAGATATAGCCTGGTGACAGACAGACAGATGGACAGACAGAAATTACTGGGTCCCGTTTTAACCCTTTGGGTACGGAACCCTGAAAAGCAATCTTGAGCCAGTTAAAACTGCTAGTTTTCGCATGCATCTTTGAAGAAACGCGACCTTCGATTTTATATGAGGGAAAATTTAATTTGTACGTACGACATGACATGTCTAGAATTAGCAAGACAGGGAAGAAAAATGCAACAGCAAATACGATCGATGTTTAAATAATTTGTCAAGGACAAATGTGTGCACGACGACCATAGTTAAGCTTAGAATTAAGTTATTGTTAGGAAAAAGTGTGTACAATCGCCATATTTGAGTTTAGGATTAAGTTTATTGTAATTAATATCGTTTTATAGTGTATAGTTTTAAGTTTAATTGATTAATTGTGTTAAAATCTATAGTATTAAGGTTAAATTTGATAAATAAAGATTCGTAGGGCTGAGAGAAAGATAAAAATAGACGATTAGCATAGTGAAAATGATAAGTAAAAAAGTTCGATAAACCGGGGCTCTCTTTACGGTATTGCTTAGATTCATATACGTATAGGCCGAAGAGAGCATCGGTGTCTCAGTCTCAGTCAATCGCAGCAATAGAAAATCAAGCCTCCAAATAGGAAAACAAATAGAAATACTTCTCTCAGCCCCTCGCCTATTATTGAAAAGCGTCTTTCTTTGGAACCACCCCTTCGCCACGACCTTCAGCTGGGACGGCCTGTACTTGAACATTTATAGAAACATTAGAAACACCCTGATCGCTACAGTACTTACCTTCGCCAGCCGCCCGTAAAAGCTAGATCGTGCACATTAAATTGGTCCTTCGAGCCGGATACCTAGTGAAAGACCTAAGAATGCCAATAACCAGGAGTGCTGCGGGAAAAGGGAGGCAGCGGATTGATGACCATCAACAATCGTCAGAGGAAGATCGAGAGACTATTGCTGACGCCAGAAAGGAACCGCCGCATACAGCACCATCGTATCCAATTCATCACGAAGTATCTCCAATTTCGCCTTCTGAGATTGTTCAGACTGCCACGGAACAAGACATAAAGGCTAAATCTGCGTCGAACAAATCTGATAGAAAACAAAGAATAGCACGAGCAAAACAAGAAGTGGCCAAAAGGAAACTACAACTGGCCGAAGCGAACTTGGAAGTATTAGAAGCAGAAGAATCTGATGACGACGGTTCAGTACTCACAAATGAATCTGGTGGTCAAGCACGAGTCACCGAGTGGCTGAACCATCACACATCGACAGAAATTCAGCCGGTTCAGCCGCCCGAGAAGAAGTCCGAACCAATAGTATCTGCAGCTAAACCAGAAGTGCCTACCGTCTCTACCAAGAGAGAAGAACAGAAGATAGACCTTACAGAGCTGGCTAATGCTATAGCGATGGCAGCCAAACCCGTTCCAGGCCCAGTGACATCGAAATATATGGCGGAACTGGGAACTTTCACCGGCTGTCACACAGAATGGCTATCTTTCCTCGCCACATATCGAGAGACAGCGGGGTACTTCACCGACACAGAAAACACTGCACGTCTGCGACGAGCATTGAAAGGGAGAGCAAGAGAAGCCGTCGATAGCTTACTCATATCGACTACAAGAGCTAACGACATCATCGATGAGCTACAAACAAGATTCGGAAGATCAGACACGATCGCACTAGCAACGTTGGAAGGACTACGGAATATATCGAGAACTACAGATACACCAAAGGATATCTGCTTATTCGCCGGTCGAGTCAAGAATAGCATTGCAACACTCAAAGCATTGAAAAAGAAGTACTACCTGTACAATCCGGAGATTGTGAAGCATTTGACCGAGAAATTAACACCATCGCTGAGATATCGATGGTTCGACTTCGCAAAAGATCAACCCATAGAAGAACCAGACCTGTTGCAGTTCTATAACTTCGTGACAAGAGAATCCAATCTATGTGGAAGGTACGCCGATCCAGAGAATATAACTGCCTCTACTCGAGAAACAGTGCCACTGTCGCGCACTGTCTTCAAGGCGAAGCCACAGCGTACCCATGTAGTGAGTGAAAATCAAGTTCGTTCCTGTTACATATGCAAGCAAACAGGACATACTACAGCACCTGAATGTGAAGAATTCAAGAAAGCTACCAGCAATAAGAGATGGGAAATGGCCAAACAATTCCGACTTTGTTTCCGCTGTCTACAATACAAAAGATTTTCACATCGCTGCAAGACGAAGACCTGCGGCATAGATAATTGCCAGAAGACTCATCATCCCCTCCTACATTATGCACCGAAAGGGGAAGAGACGGAAGTAGTCTCTAACGCCTGCACAAGCCGTTCTACAGCATCAAGTTACTTGAAAATATTGCCAGTAACAGTCATGGGACCGAAGTCGATCGAAAAGACGTACGCCCTGCTCGACGATGGCTCCACAGTCACACTTATAGATGAAGACCTAGCAAGACGCGTCGGTGCCGAAGGTCCAGTTGATCCACTCAATATCGAAGCGATCGCCGGCACAAGAATAAATAGAACAGAATCACAACGCATCACGCTGCAACTGCAAGGTCAAGATGAACAACACACGCTGCGTGGAAGAACCATTAAGCATCTCAAACTGGCCGGTCAAGAAGTGAAGAACAGCGATTTGCAAAAGTATCGACACCTCGAAGACATCGTGCACAAGATCCAGTACGAAGAAGCTCAGCCTTCGATACTGATTGGTCAAGACAACTGGGAGCTGCTACTTGCCCATGATGTACGCCGAGGCAATTCAGAAGAACCAGTCGCTTCGAAAACATCCTTAGGCTGGGTTCTCCATGGCCAGATGAATAGAAGTTTGGGCCACGCAGTACACCACGTCTACAGAATCAATGAAGTCAAAGATCGACTAGAAGAAACAGTGAAGAGACACTTCGCCATAGAATCACTGGGAGTGGAACCTCGATCGACGCGCGCTGACCCTGATGAACGCGCCCTAAAAATACTCAGAGACAAGACTGTCAAGCTACCAAGCTGCGGGTACAGTACAGCGTTGTTATGGAAGACTGACACAATCGACCTGCCGAACAACTATGATCAAGCCCTCACACGCCTGTACTGTACAGAGAAGAAGGTGGACCGGAGGCCGGAATTGAGGCTGGCCTATGAAGCACAGATGGGCCGATTACTTGAGATGGGCTATGCCGAAGTGGCCCATACCGCACCAACCAGTGGACGCACATGGTACTTGCCTCACTTTCCGGTACTTCATCCAGCGAAGCCAGGGAAGGTGCGACCCGTGTTCGACGCAGCAGCCCGAACAAGAGGAACATCACTCAACGATCATCTGTTATCGGGGCCAGACCTACTTCAATCGCTGCCGGGTGTACTGATGCGCTTTCGACAATACCCCATCGCAGTGGCTGCCGATATACAAGAAATGTTTCTTCGAATACAGATAAATGAAGAAGATAGAGACGCTCTGAGGTTCCTTTGGCGACCACACCGGCGGGAGGGACCACCCATCGAATATCGCATGAAATCTGTTATCTTCGGAGCCGCAAGCTCACCGTGTACGGCGTTGTATATAAAAAACCACAACGCTGAACAACATCGCGAGAAGTTCCCGGACGCGGCGGAAGCAATCATCCATCATCACTATATGGATGACTACTTACAAAGCTTCACCACAATCGAAGAGGCCGTCCGTATCACCAAAGAAGTTCGAGAAGTACACACGAAGGCAAACTTCCACCTGCGCAAATGGACGTCAAATCGTCAAGAACTGTTACAAGCTCATCAAGCCGAACCTGTGCTCGTTCGAGACGTCACACTAGAGCAAGAACCCGAAGAAAAGATCCTCGGCTTGATATGGCGACCTACCACCGACACCCTGGGCTTCAACCTCAACTTCGCCAGAGTGACAACGGAACAGATGGACGGCGAGTCATCACCTACGAAGAGAGAAGCGCTCCGCACCGTGATGTCTCTTTTTGATCCATTGGGCCTGGCATCACCTATAACTGTGAAAGCCAAACAACTGCTACAAGAAGCCTGGAGATTGGGAATAGACTGGGATCAACGTCTACCACCGCCGCTTGCTTCACAATGGCACAGCTGGATACGACATCTAGTACAACTTCGTCACGTCAACCTGCCCAGATGTCACCCGGGCTACGGTCACGCCACGCATCGAGAGCTGCACACATTCGTGGACGCGAGCGAGAAGGCCTACGCAGCTGCAGTCTACTGGCGGATAGTAGATGAAGATGGACAAGTACACGTGACTCTTGCCACAGCCAGAGCAAGAGTGGCGCCACTAAAACTCGTATCGATACCACGTCTCGAATTACAAGCAGCTGTACTGGGAAGCCGCCTGGCACGCACCACCGCTGAAGAATACCAACACAAGCCTGATCAAAGATATTATTGGAGCGACTCAAGGACCGTGTTAACCTGGCTCCGAGCGGGACCACGTTCATTCAAATCGTTCGTCGCACACCGAGTCGCAGAAATAGAGGAAGAAACTCAAGCCAGCGAATGGAGATGGATACCCACACAACACAATGTCGCCGATGACGCCACCCGAGAGGTGCCTACCGACTTCACGGAGAAGCATAGATGGTTCACAGGCCCAGAGTTTCTGTACAGCCCTGCCGACAACTGGCCCAAGGAGAAGTTGGAAGTCACTGACAACATTGAAACAGGAGAAGAGCGCGTGCATGTCACCCAACAAAAGACTGAAAATAAGTTAACTGAAGCTCTACCAGATATCAAACGGTTCTCGTCATGGCTTCGTTTGATCAGAACCACGGCCAGAATAATCCAATTTATAGAACTGATTCGAAGAAAGAAGGACTCAGATATCGTCAACTACAAGAGGACCTCTAGAAACAAAGAAAAGGACCCGACATGGCTGAAACAGAAGTTGAAACCGAACACAGTTACTTCCCGTCAAATCGAGCGTTCTCCTGACACCATTCTAACTCTAGAAGCATCGCACATCAGGAGCGCTGAATTATTATGGATACAATCATCTCAAGAAGATTCGTTTCCAGAAGAAATAGAGAAAGTTAAAAGAAATGAACCACTGACAAAAGATAGCCGTCTACGACAGTTAACACTTATCTACGATAGAAGCTCATCAGTTTTAAAGTTGAAGTCCCGGATCGCCGCCGCCGAGCAGATCTCAGAACAACAGAAGAATCCAACAGTATTGGACGGCAATCATCCTTATGTGCGTTTATACGCAAGCTGGGTACATCGCACACTTCATCATGGAGGAGTGGAGATCGTGATGAACGAACTGAGGCAACGCTTTTGGGTGCTGCGAGCTCGACCGATCATCCGCCATATCGTCAAGTGGTGCCAGTACTGCCGTTTACGTCGAGCGAAGGCCCCCATTCCGCCTACAGGGGACCTACCATTGTGCCGGCTTGCTCACCATCATCGACCCTTTACCTACACCGGGCTCGATTACTTTGGACCACTCAGCGTGACCGTTGGTCGTCAACATCAGAAGAGATATGTGGCATTATTTACATGTCTCACCACTCGAGCAGTACATTTGGAAATAGCAGCTACATTGTCCACCGACTCCGCGATTCTGGCGCTGCGACGCATGATGGCCCGGCGAGGTCAGCCCAAAGAAATATGGTCCGACAACGGGACCAATCTCCGAGGAACAGATATCGAGTTACGAAAATCCGCTCTGCAGGCTAGTCGAGAAGAAGCCGTTAATTACTCCATCCAGTGGCGCTTCATCCCTCCGAGTGCTCCGTTTATGGGAGGAGCCTGGGAGAGACTCGTCCGTTCGGTGAAAACTGCGCTGTTTACTACATTGCACGAACGTCATCCACATGAAGAGACACTCGTAACATTACTCTGCGAAGCGGAGTACACCGTAAACAGCCGCCCGCTGACTCACATCTCCGTGGATGCCGATGACCAAGAAGCCTTGACCCCAAATCACTTCTTATTGGGAGGATCAGGCCGTTTGCAATGTCCAGGGGTCTTCACGGAAGCCGATATAGCCAGTAGACATCATTGGAGACAAGCACAGAAACTGGCCGATCATTTTTGGGCCCGCTGGATACGAGAATACTTGCCGGAATTGCAAAACCGGCGGGAGCCTTACGGACACGGAGCACCCCTGAACGTTGGAGACTTGGTGTTAGTTGCCGACTCCAACCTACCTCGCAACGTTTGGCCACGCGGCCGCGTGATCCAGGTGTATCCAGGACGTGACGGCATCATTCGTACTGCAAACATCGGGACTCGCACGGGAATCCTGCTTCGGCCTGTTAGAAAGCTCGTGGTTCTACCTACATCGACCGTCGTGACACCGGAAGGAACTGGCGCGCTGAGTCAACCATCGCACCACGGCGGGAGAAATGTGCACGACGACCATAGTTAAGCTTAGAATTAAGTTATTGTTAGGAAAAAGTGTGTACAATCGCCATATTTGAGTTTAGGATTAAGTTTATTGTAATTAATATCGTTTTATAGTGTATAGTTTTAAGTTTAATTGATTAATTGTGTTAAAATCTATAGTATTAAGGTTAAATTTGATAAATAAAGATTCGTAGGGCTGAGAGAAAGATAAAAATAGACGATTAGCATAGTGAAAATGATAAGTAAAAAAGTTCGATAAACCGGGGCTCTCTTTACGGTATTGCTTAGATTCATATACGTATAGGCCGAAGAGAGCATCGGTGTCTCAGTCTCAGTCAATCGCAGCAATAGAAAATCAAGCCTCCAAATAGGAAAACAAATAGAAATACTTCTCTCAGCCCCTCGCCTATTATTGAAAAGCGTCTTTCTTTGGAACCACCCCTTCGCCACGACCTTCAGCTGGGACGGCCTGTACTTGAACATTTATAGAAACATTAGAAACACCCTGATCGCTACAGTACTTACCTTCGCCAGCCGCCCGTAAAAGCTAGATCGTGCACAAAATGTTTAGTTAAAAGGCTTGAATGAATATCGATTAACATACCCATATTAAAGTTTCATATAAAAAAGTTCTTATGAAATAACTACTTACAATCAAACCTGCCCCCCTACCGCGTAACTAGCGTCGATTTGAACTCGACGTCGACAACTGTTTTCATAGGCTAAATTGTTAACAATGGCGGGTCTCTAGCCAATGAAAACAGTTGCCGACGTCGAGTTCAAATCGACGCTAGTTACGCGGTAGCCCCCCTGACCTTTAGGTTACAAAGGAGCCGGTTATTTGAACTTATGCCAGCGGTTTCTTTCATCAAAAAACCACAATTAGAATCATACGAACCTAATTCGAACTTTTTGTAAAATGAACAGTGTAAGTCCAAGCCACGTCCAGCCTAAGGCTTAATGAATATGTATTACAAACATTTAAATGCCACTTTAACACGTGTTGATTCCTCTTTGAGTTGTGTAACAGAGAGTTAGTAGGTAAAAGATGTAGGTACAAATACCTGACCTACTACTATAAAGTACCTACTTGTTCCGAATCTGTAGTAGCTCGAATGATTCGTATCTAAATCACGTTTTCAGTTAAACATGTTGTAGTACATCTTTCTCATACAATTGCAACGTTGATTCAAATAGTCTTGAATTAATAAAAAATGCCAGTCAGATAGTCAATCTACTATAGCTTTTAGAAGATTTTACCTAGTAAGTATGTACTTAAAAATAAATGAGGACACTCTAAGTAGTTTCCTTGGAAGTGTCCTTTCCTTTTGAGCATCGTGCATCTTTTAGTTAGGTCGAATCCGCTATTCGTATGTAACTAGAAACCTGCAGTTTTAATCTGTATCCTACTTTACCACTTTGTCCTAACCTATTGTTAGTGCCGTTTATCGGAATTGGTCTACAGTTGGTACAGTAATGAACCGCGTGCAGAAAATTGAACTACAATGGTACAGTCACGAGCAAAACAGACCAATTACAATCCAAGTATTTATACCAAACAAATGATGATGCTGTGGTCCAAAAGTTCCAAAACATAATACAACGAAATAAACCTATCGCAAGGGTACTTACCTACTATTTTTCACTACGCATAACAAAGCGGCTCAACTCGGCTCAAGTTTATGTTTCTCTTACTAGTAGTCCAAATATTACCCACAGTTTATAAATATTTGAGCGGGTTTACCGATATTCTCCGCGTTTGGCAGACGTTATTATTTGTGCGGTGTTATGTGTGTAATACCTAGGTAGGACACTGCGGTCTAACTGGCTAGGCAATTAGAAACTTCCTACTAGATGGTAGAAAGTGGCCCTTTCTACTAAATATTTTTTTATAGTACTTCTTTAATGCTCTATTTTGACGAAATTCTGCCGATTGTATTATTTTCATAAAAAATATTGAAACCTCTATTGGTCTTGATCGATTATCTTCTTACGCAATATACATAGTCCAAGAAAGATTCAACAGAAAATCTTAAAAATAGCTTATTTTATTTTAGCTTAGTAGCTTCTTTCTTAAAAAAATCTTTCTAAAATTTATGAAAAAGTCATTTTAAGCCAACTTTTAGCTCATTTTAATAAAAATAATTTGCTTCATAATAAACAATTTGGATTTACAAAAGGTCGTTCAACCACTGATGCAGGTGTTGATCTTATTGTTAATATTGTTAGTGCGTGGGAAAAGTCGCAAGACGCTTTAGGTATATTTTGTGATTTGTCTAAGGCATTTGATTGCGTTCAGCACGATACATTGATAAGAAAACTCAATCATTACGGTATCAACGGTACTAATCTTAAACTTATGATTTCGTATTTGAATGATAGGACTCAAAAGGTTGACGTGAACGGTAAAAGGTCGTCAGGGTCGGTTGTGAGTATGGGGGTTCCTCAGGGATCGATTTTGGGCCCATTTCTATTTTTGGTTTATATTAATGATCTACCCTTTATGGTAGGAAACAATCATGATATAGTGTTATTTGCTGATGATACATCATTAATTTTTAAAATTAATAGACATAAAATCAATTATGACGACGTAAATAATGCTCTCTCTAATATTGTATACTGGTTTAATGTTAACAATCTAGCCTTTAACGATAAGAAAACTAAATGTATTAAATTTTCTGCACCTGTTGCGGCACGGAACGTAACAATCATCACACACATGACAACTGTCACATGTCAACTGTAAATGTCACCAATCACATATGAACTCTATGTCAACAATGCGCAACCGTTAAAAGCTTAAAAATATATACGTTAACTTCAATTGTTACTTATTACTACCGCTCGCTACATTTTTTGAATTATATAACGCCAAAGTCTGATTAAAACCTCAATCTTGAAAAACAGTCTGGATTTTATTTGCGTCTTATGTCCGCCACGACATAAATTTGATCCTCGAGCCGGATTCTACAAAAGGAACAGAAGAAATCCAGACAAAGGAAGTTTCGGCCGCACAACGAACTTCAACGAATTTACACCATCAAGACCACGCAGAGGTGCAGATCCATCTTCACGACTAGAATCTGTTGCTGTTGGAGCCCCCGCAAGCTGCTGAAACGTCTACGAACGCGCGCAAAGTGGTACGCCAGCCAGCTAGTTTATTCCAACCGACATATCTGCTCCTTAATAATCCCGAATCCATCTCAATTCCAGTGACATCGGTGGTGCAGTTAGTAGAGCCTCTACCCGCCGCCAAGTCAACGGTTAAACACGCAGTACATCTAATTTAATTGTAAGTACTCCAACTCTTACTTACCATCAAAATGATGAAGGATATCGAGCAAGATAAGGCCAGATCGAAGTCGCCAGTGATAACTCTAACGAAAGACGATGCGACTAATAATTTAATTCGTGAGCTAGTTAAAAAACGCGGTGTTATTAAGGGTAGATTAACAAGGCTTTCCACATACATTAACGGTTTAACAAAAGCTGAAATAATGTTGCCTCAAGCCCGTGCAGATTTAAAGCTTCGCACACAAGGTGCTGCTACATTATATAACGAATTTAATGTAATACAATCTAAGCTGGAAGAGGCAGTCAACGAAGACGACCTCAACGAGCAGTTAAATCAGCGCGAGTCATTTGAGGAGACATATTATAGCACACTAGCCAAAGCAGATTGTATGCTTAATGTTGGTGAGACCGTTACTAACTCTAATTCATCACAAAACGAATCAATCAAGCTACCTACGATTTCAGTTCCTACATTTGACGGTTCATGTGAACGTTGGTTAGAATTTAGGGACACCTTTCTCTCGCTAGTACATAATAATACACACATAAGCAACATTCAAAGGTTTCATTACCTAAAGTCTTCATTAAAAGGCAGCGCGGCCCTAGTTATTGATTCACTCGAGTTTCAGCCGATAATTATCTAGTTGCATGGGAATTAATCCTAAACAGGTACAATAACATAAGGTTATTAGTGCACAATCACGTAAAAGCGCTATTTACCATGCCAGCTCTAAATAAAGAATCACCCGAGTCCCTACGTAATATTATAGACACAATTTTAAAGAATTTACGCGCTCTAAAGATGCTAGATGAACCTGTTGACAGCTGGGACACGCTAATTATTTACCTTATTGTCACCAAACTAGATAAAAACACCGAAAGGGAGTGGGAACAGCATAAAACCACCTTTTATAAGCATTCAGCAGAAGATAAGTTCAAGTTCAAGGTCGATATGTTGTTATCATTCCTCAAGGACAGAGCTGATATGCTAGAAACGTTGCTAACATCACACAGCACAAGCAAACAAAGCGAGTTTAAGCCGCAACGCACCCATAGTAATAACCAGCGCATTCATTGTAACGTAGTCACTAACAAAACATATCAAACGCCGCGAACTAACGCACATTCCTACAACTTATGTTTAATATGTAACGCAAAACATCCAATATACGCTTGCCAGCAATTCTTAGAGAAAACACTAGACGCGAAGTTAAAACTAATTAACGAACACAACCTATGTGTCAACTGTCTTCGTCCAGGCCATTTGCTACGCGACTGCCGCTTGGGTCCGTGTCGTAAATGTAACCTAAAACACAATACACTGATACACAGCGACAGTGAAGTCATTCCTGCATCAGCAGCGCATGGCAACTGGCGAGGCGCGGCCGCCGCCGGCGCATCGAGGCCGGAGCGCCCACCCCCTCCCGACCAAACCTGTTCGACGCAGTCTAATGTACTATGCAGTAACTATCCGTGCGCTCAGCCAGTTATTCTTTCAACTGCGTTAGTGCAAGTAGCTGATAACTTAGGTTGTTATCACGATGCATTCGCGCTCTTAGATTCAGGGAGCGAAAGGTGCATAATCGCGCGATCTTTATGCAATAAATTAAAAATACCACTTATACAGTCCACTCAGCAAATACGAGGTGTAGGTAATTCAGTTACTAATTCAACAGAATACTGCACTATCGAACTTAAATCTCGTATTAACACATACACAACCTCTATTAATTGTTTTGTGTTATCACAAATAACTTGTACAAATATTAGCCTAACACCTGAACAACACGCACAGTTCAGGGTGCCTGACAATATTTCGCTGGCAAACCCGAGTTTTCACGCATCTCAGGCAATCGAAATATTGATCGGTGCGGATATATTCTGGGAGTTACTGACCGACGGTAAAATACGCCTACCCAGTGGTCCGTACCTTCAAAACACACATTTAGGGTGGTTGGTTTCAGGTTCCGTCTTCAATGGTACGGGCAAGGGGCATATACTATGCAACTTTACGCGAGCGCTTGATAACCAACTACGCAAATTTTGGGAGCTTGAGGAGATACCTACATCATGTGACACGCGCAGTGATGAGGAACGGGAATGCGAAAATCATTTCACAAACAACACTATACGCAATAGTGAAGGAAGATTTTGCGTTAGTATTCCGTTCAAAACGTCACCACACGATCTAGGTAGCTCCCACGAGTTAGCTCTCAAACGTTTCTTAGCGTTAGAGAAACGGCTGTCACGTCAACCGCACTACAAACAGATGTACAGTCAGTTTATTCACGAGTTTGTTGACCTAGGTCACATGTCACCAGTATCCACACACGGAACTCCGCACTACTTCATGCCGCACCATGGCGTCTTTCGAGAGCACAGCGCAACTACCAAGTTGCGAGTAGTGTTCGATGCCAGCGCCCCCACGACCTCCGGCACGGCACTTAACGACCTCCAGCTTGTAGGGCCGCCAATACAGGGCGACTTATTCGCAATCTTGGTTCGACTACGTCAACATCGATTCGTAGCGTGCGCGGACGTGGAGAAGATGTACCGGCAGGTGCTGGTGACTGAGAGTCAGCGAGACCTACAACTCATTCTGTGGCGCGACAGTCCAGACGAACCTGTGGGTACCTACCGCATCAACACGTTGGTGTACGGCACCGCAGCCGCACCATTCCTTGCAGTTAGGTGCTTGAGGGCGCTTGCGGACGCGTGCTCCGACCCACACGTCAAACGTACCATCACAAATGACTTTTACGTCGACGACCTCATCACGGGCGACGACGATGAGTCAGCCTTATTAAGCCTTTGCGAGAAAACGTCTCAATTACTTCAAACGGCCGGTTTTCCATTGAGAAAATGGATATTTAATTTTAATCACAATTTAGAATCATTTAATAATAACAATAAATGTCTTAATTTACAGGGTGAAAACCTATGTAAAACATTAGGAATTAACTGGGACAATTCAAACGACACATTTACCTACAACACGCAGTTCGAAAATGTTACTAACAAACTAACGAAGCGAGTTATTCTTTCTTGTGTTTCACAAATTTACGATCCCCTCGGATTATTGAGCCCTGTGACAATGATCGCTAAGGTATTGCTGCAGCGATTATGGTTGTTGAAAGCGGGATGGGATGACGAGCTTCCATGCGACGTCGTCACTCGTTGGGATAAGTTTGTTAGCGATTTAAAAACACTCAAAGATATTTCCGTACCACGTCATGTAATTTGTACTCATCCTAACACCGTGCAACTGCATGTATTTACAGATGCCTCTCAAACCGCGTACGGCGCCTGCGTTTACTTGCGGTCAATCTCAGACAGCGGCGAGATCACGGTGCGTCTGATGTGTTCAAAGGGCAAGGTAGCTCCCCTGCAATCGGTGACTATACCAAGGTTAGAATTGTGCGGTGCGTTGCTTGGTGCTAAGTTGTGTGATAAGGTTGCGAAATCGCTTCGATGCAAGGTGGATAGCACAACATTTTGGACTGATTCGACTATAGTTTTAGGATGGCTACGCATGTCACCGAACTCACTAAAAACGTTCGTTCAAAATAGAGTGTCAGAGATCCATAAGTTAACACGCAACTTACCTTGGCGTCATATCAGCGGCAAGAGCAACCCGGCCGACCTTGTCTCGCGCGGCGTCCCTCTGCCAGAACTCGCTACGTCGAACCTATGGTGGCAGGGTCCCGACATGCTCTACGACCCGTTGCTTTCGCTCGACATCGCGGAAATCAATACGCACGAATGCAATAACGACGAAATGCTTAGAGAAATTAAACCTAACCCGATCAACGTTTTTCCTGCACACGAAACACAGAAATTCTTTCTATTTAATAGATTTTCCAAATTCAACCGCATGAGACGAGCCTTTGCCTACGTTCTTCGATTTATCAATAACGCACGCACAAGTAAGTCGGAAAGGCAGCTTTCTGTGCTCACGGTTGAAGAACTAACTAACGCCGAATTAAAATTAGCTAAATTATCACAACAAGAATGTTTTAAATTTGAATTACAACTTTTATCCGCATGCAAACCATTGAAACATAATCCCAGTCTATTTAAATTAAATTTATTTCTAGACAATCAGGGTATTATAAGAGTAGGTGGTAGGCTTGTTAATTCACATACATTTAAGTACGACAAGATTCACCCAATTTTGCTTTCTTCGAAGCACCACTTCACAACGTTGCTTTTCCGCGAAACGCATCTGCGATTACTGCACGCTGGCACACAGGCGATGCTGTACGAGCTGCGTCAACGTTGGTGGCCAGTCGCGGGCAGAAACCTAGCTAGAAGAATAACGAATGAGTGTATTATGTGTAGGCGATTGAAAGGTGTTACACTCAAGCCTCTCATGGGCAATCTGCCCAAGGAGCGTATAACACCGACTTTACCTTTTGCGATCTGCGGAGTCGATTACGCAGGGCCAATTTACACACTGAACCGCAAAGGTAGGGGTGCAAAAACTGTCAAGTCGTATGTTTGTCTGTTTGTATGTTTCACCACACGCGCAGTACATTTAGAGTTAGTAGCGGACTTATCTTCAGAAACATACATACTAGCATTAAAACGTTTTATCTCACGCCGTGGAAAGCCTAACATAATCTACTCTGATAACGGAAAAAACTTCGTTGGTGCGATGAATGAATTTGCTAGGATGCTGCAGACACATGCATCAGATGTTCAGCAATACGCACATGCTCAATCAATTATATTTAAATTCATTCCCGTCTCGAGTCCTCATTTTGGTGGTTTGTGGGAGTCTGGGGTAAAATCCTGCAAACATCACCTCATTCGTGTAGTCGGTCAATCGCATTTAACGTTCGAGGAATGTACTACTCTACTCGTACAAATAGAGGCTATACTAAACTCACGACCGTTGTCACCCTTATCTTCCGACCCTCTTGATCTCCTTCCTTTAACTCCCGCACACTTCCTGGTTGGTCGTCCACTTACAGCGCCAGTTCATGCCGACCTGAGGGAGAGATCGACGCCCCTGCTCACCCGATTCCAGAGGATAGAGCAACTTCGCCAGCACTTCTGGTCACGCTGGGCGAAAGAGTACGTCTCCGAGTTGCAGACCCGATCTAAATGGAAAGTCGACGCTCACACGCTGCAACCGGAATCGCTCGTCGTCATCAAAGAGGACCACCAACCTCCACTGAAATGGGCCCTTGGTCGGATAGTTCAAACCTACCCAGGACGAGACGGCATCTCCCGAGTAGCCGATATTCGCACGTCATCGGGCATCGTGAGGAGAGCCTTCTCAAAGATATGTCCCTTGCTCGACATTAACCAAGACACACAGTTGGAAGAGGAGTCTTCCAAGGCCGGGGGCATGTTGCGGCACGGAACGTAACAATCATCACACACATGACAACTGTCACATGTCAACTGTAAATGTCACCAATCACATATGAACTCTATGTCAACAATGCGCAACCGTTAAAAGCTTAAAAATATATACGTTAACTTCAATTGTTACTTATTACTACCGCTCGCTACATTTTTTGAATTATATAACGCCAAAGTCTGATTAAAACCTCAATCTTGAAAAACAGTCTGGATTTTATTTGCGTCTTATGTCCGCCACGACAGCACCCAATGTTAAACAAGTCGATTCAAATTTGAAACTTAATGGCAATAGATTAAACTTAGTAGACACTACTGTTTTTCTTGGAATAACTGTAGACTGTAAATTGCAGTGGGGAGCCCACATCTCACAACTAGCGAGTAGGCTTAGTTCAGCAGCGTTTGCGGTCAAGAAGATTCGCTCACTAACTGATGTTAATACAGCCAGGATTGTATATTTCAGTTATTTTCATAGTATAATGTCTTACGGCATCTTGCTATGGGGAAACGCTGCAGACATTGAGACGATCTTCGCACTTCAGAAAAGGGCTATTCGCGGCATTTATAAACTTGGAAATAGGGAATCTCTTAGGGAAATATTTAAAGATATTAATATACTAACTTTTGCGTCGCAATATATTTATGAAAATATATTGTATACTCATAAAAATATTGATAAATTTACAACGCGAAAAGCAAATCGTGTCGGAAATTGTTCTGTAAGAACTAGGCAAGAGAATAAATTAGCGGTCCCTAAACATAGATTGGCCAAGAGCAGTAAATCGTTTATTGGTATGTCGATACATATTTATAATAAAATCCCGGAGTCAGTTCAATCCTTACCTTTTAATAAATTTAAATTACATGTTAAGCATACACTATGTAAAAAGGCTTATTATAAAGTTAAAGATTATTTAGATGATAAAAAAGCGTGGGATTGATTTCTGGACAGGCTATTTCTTTAGATTGTATCTTATTGTAACTATTTGTGTCTTATTCTGACTATTAACTACTCTGTTAGCATCTGGACCAAGACAAGACACAAGAATTAGTTAGTATTTATATTTTCTTACTTCAATTTAACCGTCTTGTGACCTTACGTTTTTATCTTGTCTTGGTGTAGTTGTATGCCTTGATTTTGTATATTTGGTGATGGACAAAAGAGTGCCGAGTTTTTTTCCGCCAGCTTTTTTCTCTCGGCCTACTGATGATAAGCTGATGATCGAAATTTTGACTTTCATCGAATGTAATTAAGTTACTTAATGATGAAATAAATGATTTTTATTTTTTATTTTTTAGTAAGCTAAAATAAGAAGAAATGTGGGCAAGATAAAAAAATAAAAATATAATTACCTAAGGTAAAAGCACCTAATTCCGCGGTATTTTTGCAACATTCAGAAAGAAACAGTGATATTAGGGATAAGAAATGCTGTTTATGGTAATAATATAACTTTATAAGATGAACAATCTAATATTTTTTACAAATGTATAATTATTTTTTAAATTATCAATGGCTTTATATTTAAAAAAATCAAAATATAGGCTGAGGCGAAAAACCCTAATTCCGCGGTAAAAATCTTAACTCCGCGGTAGTTAGGCACCTAATTCCGAGGTATTAATTTGTAAAGCAAGCCCGTTTAAAAGTAGTACTTATGTAGCAAATAATGCTTATTATGATGGAATATTTACAAGACTTACTCTGTTTATTGATTCTAGGGAATAAAACATATGTAGTAGATAATTTATAGTCGAAACAACATTTATGAATAAATTTTTTAGCCAATAGTTTTTACATTTATTTGAACTCTCTAAAGTTGATATAAAAAGGAGCCTGAAAGTAAACAAAATATTGTTAATTTTATGCATTCTATTGGGTATCCTTACATTGGAAAAGTAGCACGGCATTACGTTCCGATTTATTTTCCATATAACTTAATTCCGTGGTTTATACCTCGGAATTACGGCCCGACCCGAAAATTAATATTTCTAAATCCGAGTAATACATGTTTTTTAATATTTATAAATCAATGTGGTTATTTTATTTAAAATAAACAAATGAATTATAATTGATAGTTCTGAAAAGATATTGTTACTGGAACATGGCATTAAAACGATTACAGTATTGGTTACGTTTTGGAAAAATCATCGAATTTTACTCTTGTCATATATTTTGATTCCTATTTAATATGTGAAATATATTCAAAACACTAACACGGAATTGGATTTTCTAACCCAATGTTAACCGATTCTTTAAATTTTATTGATAGTTAAGTTGATAAGAATCACGTAAAAAATTAAGTTGAAATGAACACCATGATTTCCTTATTCCGAGGTATACCGCGGGATAAGAAATCGGTCCAAAAAAATGGACGGTAATGCCGATGTTTTTTCAACACAAAAATTCTTAAATAGTAAGCTATAAATGCATGTTATTTAAACAAAAACTTAAAGATTAAACGTTGTGCCATTGAATTAATATTTAAAAACCGATCTTACCTGTTAGAACTAGAATGATAATCACTTTTCTCGTAAACTGATGGTTACGGAGAAATGGCACGAAAATGTATGGCGCATCCTTTTACCTCGTTCGCCACAGCTTAATTATTTTATATTTATTATGTTTTACGCTTTTATAAAAATATTAGCACTAAAATCTGTTCTTAATTTAATTATCTTTACGCTGAAGAACTATAACATCTAAATATATGACGGAAACTATAAAAAAAATAGATTTTCTATTTACCGCGGGTTTGGGTTCCGTTTTTAGAGCCCCACGGAGATAGGTGCTTTTACCTTATTATAATTATTTTTCTGTATTTTGCTAAAAAAATTCTTCTAGTAGACGATCTAAAAAAATTTGCCTATTAGCATTGAAGTAAGTATAGGTAATGCCACGGGCTACATTACTATAATTTGTTAAATCTCAAGAATAATCAAAAATCATCATTTTATTCTCTTAAATAAATTATGTTAACGTTTGATATTTAATGAATATTTAAATATTTTCATAACATATTAACTTAGTAGGTATTCGCGGGTAAACCACAGACAGTTTAAGTATCATCGACAAAAATATACGTATTTTAACATAAACAAATAAACGTTAATATATTTATGAATCTGTTTATTTATCCTTAACTTCTCAACAACCTACAATTTAGTTTTAAGTAGTAAGTACTTACATATTCTGTGTTTCTAATATGTAAATTCCTGCCAGTCGGTACTTATGTCTACATGAAGTCGTAAATTAGGTACAAAGGTAAATCGGCGGCGCAGTCTTGTAAGAAAACACGTATCGCGATCCCTTCCAAACGCTTACTTTATCTACTGCGTGAAATAGATAATAAGGGTAGTAAGTAGTAGTTGGTGTTTTTGCTTACGGGACCGCTCGAGACGGGTTCAAAGTATGGGAACCTATTATAGCCCTCCTGATTTATGAAAACTAGGTATACACTGATAGTATAAAATACATGATTAAAATTGACAATGATCTACTTCAATTTAAAATATAGGTACTAAAAGTATATAAACTTACCTACCTTACATCTTATACTTATTTTTAAAAAAAGCAGAAAAGAATACCTCCTAGCTACTTTAACAGTTAATCTTAACTAGAAGAACTAGCTAGATATAGGAAGTACCTTTTACACAAACAAGAAAAACAATCTCAATGTAATGACCCTTACATTTTAATAGTGTACTTAGATAAAGTCACCACGCAGTCATTCATGCCTGTGCATGGTATTTGCACGGATCCAACTATTTAGTCAGAAAACTCGTGACAATCTAATCTCAACGGCTAAGCCAAGAGTTTTGCTTTATATTGCTTAAAAAAATTAAGCAAATATACTTAATTATTTTATGGATATCCATGGATTAAAGGAATAATTTTATTGACACGTTGTCCTAATGTTAATTCTCGATATTGTCGCAATCAAATGTAAAAATAATTTGGCACCGTTGAAACATTGCACATGAGCAACTTGTTTATTAGACTCGGCTGATTTACGCCCTCGCCTAACGGCTGGGGCTGCAACCCTCAGCCTCGTGTGTAATGAAGAACTTTGCACACTTGTATCATAATATAGGTACCTACTATTATGCATATCTAGTTAAATACGATTTATTTTTTTATTTATTTACTAACCATAGTAATTAATTAACTTTTTATGAGTTGTCACAAAAGATACTTAGGTTACATATAAAAATAAATAATTTACCTTATTAGGTACCATTGTAGGTTGTTAAGAACGTAAGGAAAAACAAATCAACCGGACACATCAATACAGAACTATATTTTTGTAGTTGACACCTAAACTGTTTTCTGTTTAACTACTTGCAAATACTAAACTTTAACTTTTTAATGAAATACCAAGCGTTTAATGTACGAGCCATTATAAGATTTTATGAAAGCTGCGGACCCACGGTAGTTTATTTATACCTCGCAAGTCGCAACACACCATACACAGATCCGTGCTTAAAACAGGTGTTTTATGCGAAGTCATGTGCACCGCGGGACCCCATGACCTAACTGTAAAGCTAGGCTTTACCGCTATTCCTACATTAAGTAAGAAACTATCTAAACCAATGAGGAATCGTTAGAATTCAGGAGTTTTGGTGGAAGTGTTCAATCTAACAATCGGCTCTTTGCGACTTAGAGGTCAGCTTTGTTTGCATCTTGATAACGCAAGTAACTATGCCGTATGAATAGAGCCTACAAACTATCGATATTTGTTCGGTACATTTAACTGAACATTTGTCCTTGACAAAATATTGAAATATACTTAGTTTGCTATAACAGAGTCTTAAATGCATACCACTTAATTTTTGTAATGTTTTGATGAATAAGGCGACATTATCGAATAGAGTATTTTAATTCTACATGGTAAATGCATTAGTGATTTTTGAGTCATTATCAACCTGTAAACCTTACAACATCTGTCCCTAAGAATAGATGAAGACTTTAGTTTATAATAATATAAAATAATTATTTTTTTAGGTAGTCTAATGCCCCTTTTCACCAACGTTCCCTAAGATTTAGGTGACACCTAAAGCGTTTTAAGAGGTCCCTAAATTCAAATTCGTTTTCACCCACGTTTAAGAGTTCCCTAATGTCAAAAACGACCACCTAAACTTAGGAGGCCGATAATCGGCTCCGCAAACCTTAAGTGACAATTTGCTTACATTAGATGTAAATAGTAGAAATGGAAGATTTATTAGAAAGTTTTGATGCCATTGAAAATGTGGAATTCTTTCAAAGACGAAGGCTTTTCAGTAGAAGGCGATTATACCGAGACAGACCGGGCATAAACGTAGCTTTTGGGTCCATATTTACCTTCTCATGAACCAAATACCTACTTACCTAATGTACTAGGATTTTAGTTTATTTATTTTAAAAAAACCCTTACGACAACATTTTAAAGGGGCGATAGGTAGATAGGCGATAGTATTTTTAATAAAAAAGTTGCCAGCTTAAAGTTTTTAAGGCA
This sequence comes from Emmelina monodactyla, assembly GCA_916618145.1. NCBI lineage: Eukaryota > Metazoa > Arthropoda > Insecta > Lepidoptera > Pterophoridae > Emmelina > Emmelina monodactyla. The sequence continues at coordinate 1,430,564 of OU745304.1, read as the reverse complement.
ATTTACTAGAGACGATGTCCGTTCGTTGTGCCTTTGTGAAATTGCTTCCCAATGACAGCCCAATATGGGCATTTTTTTTTTATAATAGACATATAGGATTACTAATTACTTACATACCTATACTTTTTTTTTTTTTTTGTTTGTCCAGGAAAATGCCTACGCATACCCGTCCCCTCCAGGGAAAGGAGACGGGTTATGTCGGGCTCGCACCGACTAAAAACCTGGAGTTGTCCTACTGGCCGTCGTATAATGGCGGGGACGCGGGAATGTCCTGTAAAGGTCTGCTCGCCGCGAACCCACCGACGGCTGGCCACCGAGGCAGCCCCCTCAAGTTTGGAGGCGCGCTGGAACAACCGCGGCGCGCCTACCCCCTCTTGTTCCCTTGATTGGCTACCGACCTAGCCCTGTGTCGGCAGCTTGGGAACCTCCCCAGGGTCTTCGGCCGTCTGCCGACCTGGGGCCTCACCGGCTGGAGTCGCCGGCGCGCCACTGTCCCCGCAGTGGCGCGCCGCCGAATCCGCCCTGGGCCTAGGAGAGGGGTTTTCCCACCACCCCTTCCTCAGCCCACCACCTCCAATCCGAATCGCGGAGGATCGGATGCCGCGGCCGCCACGCCGCACCACCCGACCCCCCACGATTACCCCCCTGGGCGCTCAACAGAACGAGGGCCAAAGGCCCTGCTGGAGCCTCCCCTCCTAGGGTGCAACTGACCGGGCCGAGCCCGGCCAGAGCCTCCCCTCCGGGCGCATCAGCACGCTGGGCTCCCGCCCAGCTGGAGCAGCCCCCCTCGCGTGGGCTGGTCTACCTCACGACCGGCCCCATGTGGGACCGCTTAGCTTCCCCCAGTAGCTGGCTTGCTACGTGGTACTAAGCCCCCCCGCCGCGGCAAGGCGCGATCCCTTGGGGGGGTACATACCTATACTTGGTCCCACCGTCTTAAGGGAATGCTACAAGTAGGTAAGTTGTATTTTTTCGGTACAAGTTATTATGTCTGTATTAAGGTAAGCCGAAGTACTTTATATTTCGTTTTTATTAATATTTCAATACATAATCAAAGGTAAAACAAAGGAAGTGTTTGCTAGTAGTAGTTCTAGGTCTCATTTTAAAATGTTTAAAATTTGGCAACAGTCCCAGTAGGATCGGTAAATAAATAGGTGCATTTAAGTAAGTAGGCAGATTTTATTAAATTTATGTCAAAAGATTCAACATCCGAAGTTCTGTTGGACACTTCATAATATAGAAGCTTATTACAAAACTATTTTTCTAAACTAATAATCTCATGAAACCATAACATGTATCGTTCCATTTTTGTAAAATAAACCTAATTCTGAAACCTAACCTAATCAACTAGAATCATCTAATTAAAAACCGGTACCTACAGACGAAACTTGTGTAAATAAACAAAATAAAACACGCTAACTTACCATTTTATATTTAGAACACACTCGACACGTTTATGATTGGATGTTTATATTTAATTTAAATGAGCAAGTCACTGTTAAAGTTGCATGGAGCCTAAGTGTGTTTTCACTCAACACTACGTATATTTTTGAAGCACGTTTTCGTAAAGAAATCTCTCCAACCGGCACGACTACACTCCACCGGTTTAGCTGTGTAAACTGACAAGCACGTATTAATCACAGTTTATTTTTTCTCCTTAACTCCGCATTCAAATGTTGACTTTATCCCTTAAACTATACAGTTGAATTTTGTCGATTGCTACTAGGTGCAATGCAAAAATTGTGGTAGTGTACAATAAACGGACCGATGTTAGTTCTTTTGTTTCGTTCTAGTTCGGTTTCAGTTTGGCAAAGTCGCAGTGCGGCACATGGTCTCAGTCGACCCAATGGCATTGAGCCCGCGTGTATCGACCAATCGCCGTTGTATGCAGAACCTAACTTCTTTTATGAGCTTTCAAAGCGTTAAGTAACACATGAATATTAATTAATAATGATAGACCGACGAAAGTTAACAGTCGGTTACGTAAATGGGTTAAAGTGCAGCTGTTACACAACTATGAATTAAAACGGATGATTCAGTTGGTCGGGAGTTTATTCTTTGCGTCGATTAAGCGTAACAATCAACACAATTTATAAAGGACGTTAGTTAGGTACGTTACTGATGCATTTACAAAAGAAGAACAATTAGATGTAGTTAACTGCATTTCTAACATAATTCTACATATACCAAGCACTCATGCATTATTCCAAGTTAAGTTTATAATTAAAAAAGGAAAACAAATGGAAAAACACTTGATGAACACTTGTCCAGCATTAGCGTTAGTTAGACAACTGTTGTGTTATTCATTAGTCATGCCATGAAACATAAAGTTTATGGCATCCAATTTCTAGCTATGGCGGCTGGCGCCCACATCTAGTAAAGTTTAAATACATATTTAATTTAATTTTTACATAAATACGGGTTTAAAAAGTGAAAAGGTAAAGAGTACCTACCTAATAATGCAATACTTACACTTATTCCGCAATTTAGTTGTAAAATGGGCGCTTATTTCAGACGTGTCTTAGGTAAAAAACAGTCATAACTTAGGTACCTAGATATGACTGACTTAAAATAGCTAACAAATAAACTTTATTTGTAGTTTGTACAACAATTTGCGTTTTTATTATATAACATCATTGAGGGCTGGTTTTTCAATTGTCAGAGAAAATTCTATTAGACAGGTACCTAAGTAGGTAAGTAAGTAGGTAGTATGTTCTCGTTGCACGTCGAATATAAGCATTTCACATACCTATGTATGAATTGACAATGTCTATCTATAAACAAAGAGGTAAATTCTGTACATGAAATATATTTCCAAAATAACTATCAGGGGGTACCTAATAAGGGATCGATACTGATGCCAAAAATGCAATCAGTAAAATTTTTGTCTATCAGTCTGTCTGTCGGTCTGTCTGTCTGTCTATCTGTATAACCATTATAGAAACAAAAACTACTCGACAGATTTTAATCGGTTTTCGAGTCGCAATCGCGTAAAATTTTGAATGAAATTGCTGAATACTAAACGCAGCAACATGATTAATTAATTAATGCTTAAAGCTACACAGAACTCATGTATGATGGAAATGTTCTCCTTAAAATTATATAAAAAATATCCCACGACAGCATAATTATGTCTATCTTTTATGGTTGCCTCAGAATAACACGTGTAACTCCCGATTAGCTTAGCAGTTCAAAGCTTGCTGATTTTATTAGGCTACTCTTACGTTTATAACACTCTCAGTCATCCCTAATTAAAAAAGTTAACATTATTAACTATTCCATAAAAAAGAATCATAGAAATCGGTAAAGAAACACCAAAGTTATACATGAAATACCCTAATAATAATAAGCCATTGCACGTGAATACTGAATCCTACTAAGTAATATTATAATAGTGAAAGTTTGTAAGTAGGTATATATGGATGTTTGTTACTCTTTCACGTAAACTACTGGACGGATTTGGATGAAACTTTACGGTAATATAGTTTATACATCAGAATAACACATTGGGTACTTTTTACCACGGGAAAACTTCTCATTCCCACGGGAAACCGACTTCCACGCGAACGAAGTCGCGGACGGCCACTAGTATTGAATATTTTTTTATTTCCCTCTATGTATTTAATATTTTCTTTTTTTAAGTAAGCACGGTACAGATGTCTAATATCAAGTAGGTATAGCATATCGCGGTATAAGTATAAGGCATTTTATTTGAATGATTATGTAAAGCGGAAGGTCACGCACGGGTTCGATTCTGGGTCGGGCCATGCCAATTTTGTAACATTTACAGGATTGTTCCATGTGGGTTCTTTTCTAGATACAAAAAGTGCTCTCGGCTTTTACTTTTTAGTCATAGAGCCCATGAACCCCAGACCTTCGTTATAATTGTAACACAGGTACAATGGTACAAACGATAGATCATTTTGTAGTTTGGGTTAGGTATCGTCTTAGAATCTAAGGTTACCGTGGCCTCCAGAATATTGATAGCAATGACACGATTCCTTGCGAGACACTTAGGTACCATTGCGGCAACCCATTGGATGAACATTTAATTATGGTAGTAATAGTGTGAAATCCGATTATTATATAACTAACCGTAAATTATTTGGGAAATAAAAAGATGAAATTTTCTCATCAGCTAGTTTCGGCCGTTTTGATATTTCTAACCCCTTGCCAGACAATCATAAATACCTTCATATAGAGGGTTGTAGGGGCGGGTGGGGGCCAGGCAAGATTCATATGGATGGGTACAATTGTGACATGAATAGCTGTATTTTTACAACACGTTGTGAATGATAAAATTAAGCAATAACTTCAGCGATGACGGTTATACACCGGACTGGCAAGTATTTTGAGTAAATAATAAAAGAAGTAACCATGCCAATAAAACCAGTAAAAAACATTTATTGTCATGTCAATGTCAATGTCATTCCGGTCGGTCAGTCGGTCAGTCAGTCATGTCATAGGCTAGGGTTGTTATGTGGTTTTCGCGAAACGTAACGAAACCAGTGAGTTTAGTGACTAGTTATTTTGTCGAGGTTATTAAGTCTGTTTACTATACAGGTACTCATGAAACAAAGGAAATTAAATCACTGACTACGTTTAGCTGGTTCAAGCAATAAAGTTGTGTTACTATTAAAGTTAATTAAGGCTTAGAGCTATCTGCATAAGACATTTTATCATATTTTTTAGATTCAAAATAATTTAAATAATCGGTTGGGTTACTTGATACAGAAGAAACGCGTAACAAAAATCACTACTTATCGTTTAACTTGTATCCAGTTATTCGGTTCGGTTACTTGACGAAACCAGTGACGTGAAATAACGCTATTCCAATCCCATGCCTAGTCAGTCTGTCAGTCAGTGTCCAGTGTTGTCATATTTGTCAGTTTGCCTGCCACAAATACAAGTCGAAGAAATATCTTATTTTATCAAGTGTTATATTTGATACTTAGGTACCTGTGTAGTGTTGGTCAATTTAATATTTGTTGTTTAAACCACAATGTTTATTTAATTTATAATTAAAGATATACCGTAAGTGTAAGATCAATCTTTAATCATGATGCCTGCTCCTCCTGGAACTTCGGTAAATAAAAATGTATTATGCTATTTATATATATCTGTTTAGTAAATATTACGACATCTTTAATAAATATCTTAATTTTCAGTCGGCAGCTGTACAGGAATTTAAGATTCGTGTGCCTAAGAATGTGAAAAAGAAATATCATGTGATGAGGTTCAATGCAACTCTGAATGTTGACTTTGCAAAGTGGACTCACGTTAAAATGGAGAGGGAAAACAACATCAAAGAATTTAAAGGGACTGAAGAAGAAATGCCAAAGTATGTTAAGCTTCCAATTTTTTTATTCCTAATACCAAAAACAACTCATAGCTAAATATATATTTTGAATTGTTTTAGATTTGGTGCAGGATCGGAATATGGTAGGGACGTTCGAGAGGAAGCGAGGCGTAAGAAGTTTGGTATAATTTCTCGGAAATATAAGCCGGAAGACCAGCCTTGGATTCTCAAAGTCGGAGGAAAGACTGGCAAAAAGTTTGTATATACATATACCAGTATACTACTACTCTTATTCTTTTCCATTTTAAAGGATACTTGTGTAAGCTATAGTTATTAGTTATCCCTTTCAATAAATCTTTTTATTTTCTTTTCAATAGATTCAAAGGTATAAGAGAAGGTGGTGTTTCTGAAAATGCAGCGTATTATGTGTTTACACACGCTGCAGATGGTGCTATTGATGCTTACCCGTTACAAGAGTGGTAAGTTGTATGAATAACTTCAATACAAATTGAATAATTTGATATTGTGCTACCATTAATAAAGTTGACAAATGTCTTCCGCTATTTACAGTGCTTACAATCCTCAGGTACAATTTCCAGCCTATACAGAGATACAAAGCCCTGTCTGCTGAAGAAGCTGAACAGGAATTTGGCAGGTATTTTATTTATTTTGTTATTTAATAACAAAAGTTATTATGGTAATAATTGGTAGGTCTACATTGGTTAGCATGTTATTTGATATTAACCCATTTTACATTAGCATAAATATGTATGTTTGGCCTCTGGCTTAGACAAGTTTAGTATTAGTTATACTCATAAGTAAATCTAATGTAAATTTAGATGTTTGTGAACCAGGAAAGTTAAAATTGTAAAGTTTTATGTATTGACGACCTCTGTGGCGCAACAGTAACTATACCGGACTGTAAAGCGGATGGTCCCGGGTTCGATCCCCGGGTCGGGCCAATTTCTTCAAAATTGTTTTTCGACATTGGCTCGTGTCTAGGTGTAACTAGGCTCTCCCCTAGTCCATTGTGTGGTACTTGTAACACAAGTGCTTAAAGCACTTACCATAGGGCCACATAATTAGTGTGTAAGTCTGGAGATTTATGATTGATTGTTTTCTCAATTTATTTGTTGTCTACAGACGCAACAAGGTGATCAACTACTTCTCGCTCATGTTCCGGAAGCGCATGCGCGGCGACGACGGGCCCGAGGACGGCGAGGACCCCGACGAGAAGAAGCCCAAGGGGGGCAAGGCGAAGAAAGGTACCTTACATTAACTAACTCCTTATATTTCAATTATGCATATACTTGAAATATGATATACTAGTGGCCGCCCGCGACTCCGTTCGCGTGGAAGTCGGTTACCCGTGGGAATGAGAAGTTGTCCCGCGGTAAAAAGTACCCTATGTGGTATTCTGATGTATAATCTATATTACTGTAAAGATTCATCAAAATCCATCCAGAAGTTTTTACATGAAAGAGTAACAAATATCCATACTCACAAACTTTCATGTTATAATATTAGTAGGATAGTAGGACTACAATTATTTCATAGGTATTATTTCATAGGTACAATTCGATTTTCATAAGAGTCGTCCATAAAATACTAGTGACATAGTTATTTTCAATAATTATTTTTTGTAAAAAGTAAAGACATCATTTATTAAAAAGAAATTGGTGTGTTTAAAAAGTGACTATTAGAGCAGTAGTAATTTGTTCTGTCTTTAGTTTTATTATATCTATTTAAAGTGTATTTTATTACTTTTTGTTTCAGATTTACAGATCTCAGAAATGGACGAGTGGATAGACTCAGACGATGACTCCTCTAACTCTGAGAAAGAGGAGAAAGAAGACAGTGACTCAAATACGAAGAAAAAGAAACCTAACAAAAAGGGGAAAGGTATGACTTACTTACAATAAGTTTTTTTTCTGAAAATCTATGGTTAAGGCCTATAATTAGCAGTAGTGGACGTTTATTGCTGTTCATAAAGTGAAGCAAATTTTACAGTTTTTTATAAAAAATCTAACTAGCATTTTTTATTACAAATATGAAAAAAAATATCAAAATTAGTAGTCACTAAAACAACACAAAGAACAGGAAATTAAAATTGAATTCCTTAAAACATCTTTAATTTGTTTGGTACTTAATCTTGCAGAAAATACATGTATGTAAAATCAAATCAAATGAATCAAAATCAAATATTTTTATTGTTTAAAAAACTGCCTAATACAATTTTCACAAATTTTACAAAATCTGTAGTTAAATATTAATTATAATAGGCTACATATTAACATTGATACCCTACCCTCTAAACTAGTTAAAACTGTATCATAGAAGGTAGTTCATTTGTCCGTTTTAATTATCAATGTAGCTTTCTAAAAAATTTTTATTATTTGCATGATGTAAAAAATGAAGCAATCATAGTTACAGGCTTTTTAGATGTTAGTAAGAAGTAAAAAGTTGTGTTATATTTTTAATAGTTAACTTTTAAAAGCAGTGCAAATATTCAAACCGTTACAAAATACAGAACTGGGGCCAAAATGGAACCCATTCTTTTTTTTTTTTATATATAAAATGACTCCATCAACACCCCATTTCTCTACTCCATGTTTCCTCCAGGCGCCCCCGGCAAGAAGAAGAAGAAGGTGGACGACGAGGCGTTCGAGGACAGCGACGACGGCGACGAGGAGGGGAGGGAGAGGGACTACATCTCCGACTCCTCGGACAGGTGATTAGTAAATAATAATAAAATAAACAATAAACCTCCAGACCGACACACCAGCTGTGTGGCCCTAAACTAAGCAAAGCTTGTACTATAGGTACCACACAATGGACTAGGGAAGAACCTAGTTACACCCAGACACGAGCCAATATCGATAAACATTTTTACGAAATTGGCTCGACCCGGGGATCGAACCCGGGACCATCCGCTTAGCAGTCTAGCTACAACACCCCACCGCTACTAGGGATTGTTGCGGTGGGGTGTTGTAGCTACTTCTAGAGTTGACAGGAGATCTGACCCTTTTGTGTATGAAGTATTTTACAGTTGTGAATGTAAACCATGGTTAACTCGAATTTTAGTAATGAACAAACTATAATTTAAAATCAATTTAAGTATACAAGAATTTTATTACAGAATACATTCTTAATCAAGAATCATTCTGTTACTTTATAATGTGTTTTTGGTTTTGACCATTTTTAGATGTATGTTTATATCTTTGTACCAATGAATAAATTGTTTTATTATGATTATTTCATAGTGAGTCAGACCACGAGAACAAAACACAGAAACAATTGAAGGGAGTGGCTGAAGAAGACGCACTGAGGTAAGTTTCGTCGGTTTTAAAACAATAAAATATTCTCAACTTAAAAATAAAAATAAACACAACTGATATCTTATTTGATGCTATAAATAAGGTTTGCGTAAAAAACTACAATAGTTTTTTTTTCTAAGTAGACGTTTCCTTTAGCTGCTTTATTCTCTATCATACAACTTCAAATTATAGCTATCTTCAATTTGTATACTTTTATATTATTATCTACACTAATATTATAAAGAGGTAAACTTTGTGTGTTTGTTTGGTTGTAATGAATACATTCAAAAACTACTGAACCGATTTTAAAAATTCTTTCACCATTTAATATATTTACCAAAAATAGGGTTCCGTAAGATATTTAGGTTTTTTGAATACAAGGTGTAAAAAATCAACCAGAAAAGTTACTTATTTTGCGTACGCTCCCTAAACTATAAAAGATAGAACCATAAAATGTTCTAATCAATTGTAGATTTTATATATATCTACAAAAAAGTCCGCGACACACTATACCTATCTATGTCGAGTGAGGCACAGCAAACATTTTTTTATTTAAAAATCTTATTTTTATTTTTGGACTACATTTAAACGCGTTTATTTTACTCATGCTATTAATCCTTATTAAAATTATTTCATCACTAAGAACAGTTTATGTAGATAATATTTAAATGATTCTAATTGGATCCACGGGAAACCGAATTTTACGCGAACGGAGTCGCGGGCGGCCATTAGTAATTTATAAATACATTCAAACATTTACTTCATTTTCCACCTGTCCACCCATCAGAAAGCTCTTGACCTCCGACGAGGACAGTTCTGAAGAAGAGAAGGAGAAGCAACCAGACGAAGAACAAGACGAGCCCACCAAGGAGGGCGAGGAGCGCGCGTCCAAACTCACCAAGAAGAAGAAGAACAAGACCGATGACAGCAAGAAAGGTTAGCAGGAAAATAATCTATAACAGGGGTGGCCAACTTATTTAGACCGAAGATCGACTTTTCACTGACGATGGTCAGTGCGATCTACCGGTTAATATGTAACGTATATCAAGAATGTTACTTCTTTAAAACTTAAATGAAACAGCATAGTTAATCAATTAACTTTGTATATTTATATGAATATATTTATTGCCTTGCCACGATCAACCGGTTGGCCACCTCTGATCTATAATGATATAATGGATGTGAAAGTGTGTGGGGTTATAGATAAATTATGAAGTAAAGATTGCCAACTTCATAGAAAGTTTTGTACATGTGTAAAAATGTTATCACCGTTGGTGCCTTGTGGCTCGACTTCATGTTCAGGGATGGCTGTGTGGTATGTTGAAGTTTTAAGTCTTTATTTGAAAAACTAGGTAGAAAAAAGTACACAACACCTGTTAGAAGTTTTTAGTATTAGGAACTTAATAACAATTTCAAATTAGTGTTATATAGAAATCCTACTAATATTATAAACGTGAAAGTTTGTGAGTATGTATGGTTTGTTACTCTAACTAATGGGAATACTTCTCATTCCCACGGGCAACCGACTTACACGCGAACGGAGTAGCGGGCGGCCACTATAAAACAATAAATGCACTCTTCCAGAATCAAGCAGTGAGCTAAGTTCAGACTCGGACACGGACCCGGAGGCCTCCACCTCCGCCAAGAAGACCAGCTCCAAGAAATCCAAGAATAAAGAAGATAAGAACAGTGCTAATGCACCGACAGGTAAGATTATATGAGAATGATTGAGAAGCTAAAACTAAGTTATAAGATAACTTACATAGATAACAAATCTTATTGTAATAGTTGCTTAAGACTTCGGATGGATTTCATAAATGTTTTTTAATTTTATACATTTATAGATTAATTAAGAAGTTAATGGTAAAAACTTTTTTAAGTTCCTTCCTAAAGATGGCCAGTCTATTTCTTGCTCTTTATCCAGACCCACTAAACTACACTCTTTATTCTTCATTATCATTATCATTACAGAGTATAAATCCAAGTTGCTAATTGTTGGTATGTTTGTCCGTTAACTCCTTCAAAACCACTTGGTTAATGCGGGTTTAAACATATTTTAGGTAATTTTTTCATTCAAATTTGTAGATAAAGAACATTAGAAAAAAGTATTTTTAAGTTAGACATATTTCAACATTCCGGGAATAAGTCGCTCATAATTACACCATTGCGAAGCGTAGGCGAGTCGCTAGTATACTATATAGAATAATAGAAACAGAATAACTTTTAAGATAACCACGATTATTACATAAAATTAAAATCATTTTACCGATTTACCGATGATCACAGTATTTGAAAATATTAGACATATTGTTTTACGTTTTATTATTTACGTTGTAAAAAAACTTAAAAAAGAAACACCTAACAATCCATTTGAATGCTTTTAAATCCAATTGTATACGTCTGTCCAGCATCGGGCAGTAAGCCGGAGTCGGGCGCGGCGGCGGCGCTGGCGGCCGCTGCTGCTAATAATGCAGCCCAACAACAACCAGCCAAGAGGCAGAAACTAGACCACGCCTACACGTACGTATACACGGGGTCGTGGGATCTGGGGGTCTTTACAATCAAAATCGTATCCGTGCGACCGAAGTACGAACGAAATGCCTTACCGGCAGACGGGCCGGCACTTTATCATGACAGTTTGACGAAATGAACTGTCAAACTTGACAATTCAACTGGGTGACGACACAAGTCCTAGTAAGGTGTTAAGACGATAATCGTAACGACAGGAAATATCGTTTTAAAAGTCGTAAGTCCACGGTACCAATCTCGCGATTTTGATAAGATGCACGATACGACCGTCAAGTCAGTAGACCCCCTGATAAAAAGAAATAATAGATGAAAATCAATTTTTAAGTTTGTAGTATAGTATGTATGCAGGAGTGTCACCCATTTTCATACACACAAAACACAGTTTGAAAAATAAAATATTGTGCCAAAAATATAATTTCTGCTCTAATGTTACTTGTAGAAGACACATTCCGACCTCTCCTTGCACTGCAGTTATAACATCTTTCAACTAAAATATCACGAAATCTCTTCCCAACAGCGAATGCGGCGTAACAGAAGAGGCAGTCCGCCGCTACCTCGCTCGCAAGCCGATGACTACAACGGAACTGTTGACTAAATTCAAATCGAAACGGACCGGAGTCAGCAGCGAGCGCCTCGTGGAAACAATGACGCAGATCCTCAAGAGAATCAACCCGGTCAAACAGAATATCAACGGGAAAATGTACCTTAGTATAAAACATTCGTGATTCTGAATTAAAGTTATTTTGTTGAGGTGTGCAGTTTTTTTTGTTATGTAGTACCTTTCTCCGACATGTTACCAAATTAGACTCAAGTTTGATGTCATTTACTTGAACTCAAAATAAGTATCTATTAGGAGTGAAATTTATTATATTTGGTTGAAATAATTTGAATGCAATTTGTTAAGGAGACCTAAAACAAACTGACAAAAGCTAGTTCGAATCTAAGATAATCGATTAATTACTAAATTGAAGATAGAGGCCCCGTTTCCGAAAACACTCTCTAAAATAAATTAAAAATGACACTGTCACTTTCTTATGCTTTGTATTAGAAAAAGACATACATTAATTTCACTAAATTTAGTCCGCCGCGGACTAGCCTAAAATTGCCTTGGCGGTGCCATAATGCACGCACATTTTAGTGTGACAGGACTAAAATGATTACCTATCTTTGTCTTAAACTATTGATGAGTAAATGACGGCGATAGTTTATGTTTAGAGAGTGTTATCAGAATCGGGGCCACTGTCAATGTAAACTTTTATGTCACTCAAATATTTTTTTTTTTTTTCTTTCTTCAATGGCGTTGGCACAGTTAGCGCATTACGCCAGTGTCAAGTAAAGATTTGTTTTACTTAGAGTTAAAACATAGGGAAATACAATTTATAAAAAAAAAAAATACGGGCGCGGGAGAGGGATAAAGGATCAGAAAGGTTGGAAATAGATTTATACTTATAATACACAGTAATTATCAATATTTCATAAAACTAAGCATAGTATATTAAATTTTTATATTATTGTTCATCAGAAAGGTAGATAGTAATTGATAAATATGTATATTAGTGGTTGATAAGAGGACAGGTATGGACGTGGGTAGAGGTACTTTCAAATGAATCAAAGACAGAAGAAAATCGGATCGGTCATACAAAGGGCATTGGAAAAAGATATGATTTACACTATGTAAAGCACCACATGAACAACACGGCGTCTGCACAATGCCGAGCCGCATTAGATGTTCATTGGTACAGACATGACCTAAACGCATACGGGTGATCATACTTGTAGCAGATTTACCCAACCCCATCTTCGCAAACCATGGTAATTTACAAATAAATGGTTGAATGTTAAAAAGATATCTTCCTTTTGACGAGCTTGTTGTTGTCCAATATTTATTCCAAGAATCCTGGAGATAAATACTAGACAAAGCTAAGAGATCACAGCTGAAATTATGGTATGGAACAAGATCTCCACACTCCACCGCAGCTTTTGCAAGTACGTCAACCTTATCATTACACTTGATTCCGCTGTGACTGGGTATCCAGACAAAACTTATGTTATAACCAAGTAACATGCATTCATACAAAATTTGTTTTGATTTAACTATAAGTGGGGACATTGTACTATCTTTAAAGGAATATTTATTCAAAGCTTGGAGAGCACTTTTTGAGTCACAAAATATTACTGTATCTTTTAATCTTGCAAGTTTAATGTATTCTAAAGCCTTGAGAATTGCAAAACATTCACCAGTGAAAATAGATGATTCAGGGGGCAATTTAATTTGTTGAAAAATCTTGTACTGTGTATGGTAGAATGCAACACCTACACATGAACAGTCATTATGCTTGGACGCATCAGTGAAGATAAAATTTGAATTTGTTGGTAGTGCCTGAAGATAGTAAGAAAACTTTTCATTAGCTGAAGAATCATTTTTTAAAATATCTATATTTAGAGTAACATTGATTTCAAATGTTAATGCCTCAAACAAGGTTGTGAAAATAGGTAAATGTTTTTCGCTGGAAGTGGGAGCTTTTATTTTAAGAAGTCTTTTAAAACTAACGACTAGACAAGGAAGCTGTTTACGTGACCAATAATTGGTATATAATAAGTTATTAAGGTTTTTGATACTCTCTGTTAAAGGGTGATTAGTTATTTGTGTGCATCGAAATAAAAATCTATCAGACAGATACTGTCGTCTTAAATTAAGTGGAGGCTCTGCACATTCGACTTGCATTGCATTAATAGGAGAAGACCTCATTGCTCCTAAAATAATTCTTAAAGCTTTGGATTGTATACGATCTAATTTTTTAAGTGCAGCAGATGAACAAGGTTCAAAAAGGAAAGAACATAAATCTAAAATACTTCTTATTAAAGCATTATATATAAGCTTTAGTGTAGAAGGGTGAGCACCCCACCATACACCAGTGAGACATCTTATAACATTTAGAGAAGCTTCGCATTTTTTTTCTACATAGTTACAATGTGGTAAGAATGATAACTTTGAGTCTAAAATAATACCTAAATATTTAGCTTGGGTAAGACAATCGACCTTTTCGTTATCAATATATATTGGTAAATATGGTTGGGACCGAGAGCGAGAAAAGAAAACTATACAACATTTGGATATAGAAAAGTTGGAGCCGTTTAGTCGTACATACTTATTCAGTTTGTTCAAACCACGGGCTAGGAAAGTATGGGCTAGAAAGGCACTGGAATCAGTAGCATAAAGTAATAGATCATCCGCATACTGCAATAATTTACATTCTTTTGGGATATTTGATTCAATGTCATATGTATAGATATTATATAATAAAGGACTTAAAACAGATCCTTGTGGAAGGCCCTTCCATATAGTTCGATTAATAGAAAAGTCATCACCTACATTTAAAGTAATAAACCTCTCTGATATTAAATTAATGACTAAGTTTACAATCCTGATTGGTATTTTAAGTTCAATCATTTTGTTTCTAAGTATGGATGGAATTACATTGTCATAAGCGGAATTAATATCTAGAAAAGCTGCAACTGTTGTCTCATTTTTACTAAAGGCTAAACGTATTTCGTTGGTGAATATAGACAAATTATCCATAATGCTTCTGCTTTTCCTAAAACCAAATTGAGACGGAGCTAAGAGGTTGTTATGTTCTAGAAACCATTCAAGGCGGACTTTGACCAAACCTTCAGCTATTTTAGAAAGAACAGAAGCAAGAACAATAGGGCGATATGACGATGGATCAGATTTATCTTTGTTAGGTTTTAGTATCGGGATAACAAGTTGTGATCTCCATGAAATAGGAATATTACCAGTAATGAATACAGAATTAACTAAGTCTAGATAGTATATAAGAGACGGTTTGTCTAGGTTTTGAAAAAAAGAATATGGAATATGATCCAGTCCTGGGGCTGAATCTTTAAGTTTGGATATAAATCCCTTGAGCTCATAATAATTGAATGGGGAATTTAAGTTTTCATAATTTCCTCCTTCATACGGGTTTTTGGCATCAAAACGAGTTGAAATCAAATTTTCTTCAACGAATGGTGGCGCAAGAAGATCCATAAATGCGTTACCTAATTCAGGGCTCATGGTGATGTTTGATCTTTCATTAAAGGCAGATCTAAATCGCTTGACATTACGCCATACTAAGGAAAGAGGGGTATTTGGAGACATAGAAGAACAAAACTGTTTCCAACCTTCTCGTTTTTTATTTTTTAATAACTTTTTTGTTTTTTTAGCTACATCTGTATAAGTTTTAAAATTTTCGGCAGACATATAATTGCAATAGTTTTTTTCCGCTTCTTTCCTTTTTTTAATAGCGTCTGTGCAGTCTCGGTCCCACCAAGGTGGAGTTGAGATTTTATTAAAAGAGAACTTTTTTTTAATAGGAAAAGTTGCATCAGCGCCATCTATTAATGCACTTTTGAACAAATCAGAGCTTTCGTTTTCCAAGCCATGACAAACTCTAGGTAGATGTTTGACTTTATCAGTAACCTTCTGTGAAAACAAATGCCAATCACTATTGTTGTTTACCTGGTATTTACGAGTTGAAGTTCGGTTTTGCTTTGGTATTGAAATGCGTTTTAATGATGATGTCAATAAAATAGGAAAATGGTCACTCCCAAAAGATGACTCTAATGGGTTCCAGTCAAACACTGAAGCCAAATCAGGTGTACATATGGTTAGGTCAACAGCACTGATATTTTCTAAAGGCCCTGTTAATCTAGTAGGTTTCCCTGTATTTAGCAAACAAAGGTTGTGTATATCAAGGACTTCTAGTAGTTCGGCACCATGTTGCTTTATTACTGGACAGCCCCAGCAAGGGTGATGTGAATTTAAGTCACCAAGTATTACAAATGGTTTGGGTAAATTAGAAATTATGTTACTGATTTCTGTTAGAATATAATTGTTTAATTTTGGTACATAGATGGAAACATAGACTATTTTATTTATTTGTAATGCAATTATATTTAATTCTGCAGAGTGGTTAGGAATTGTGACTAATTTGTAAACAATATTATTCTTAACAAGTAAAGCAACACCAGCATATCCGTCTACTCTATCCTCTCTGACACAAGAATAACCAGGAACCCGGAAAAGGGAGCCTGGTACAAGCCAGGTCTCAGAAAGTGAAACAATAATAGGAGAAAACTTATTAATTAGATATATAAGGTCACTTTTTTTATTACTTATGCTCCTGCAATTCCACTGGATGATTTGATCCATGTTTGAATTTATAAAAGAAATCTTGTAGTTGGTCTATTAAAGAAGCAACGTTGGACGGTATCATAAATTTAAATTGATTGTACATATTAAAAAGGAAAGTTACAAGTTCATTTATTTTGTCAAAGCTAAAGTCGAAATCAGAGTTAATAACAGTACCTTTAGTGGAAGAAGGGACATTGTGACCCTCAATTATTTTGTTATGTGCTGATTGATCATAACCTTTATCAACAAATTTTGGAGTTTTGGGCTTAAGAAAAACTGTTTTTTTGTATGAAATAGTATTATTTTCAGGAACAGTATGTAAAGACCTAGTTCTATTTGTGTTATTATTGTTTATAGTTTTCCCTATTAATATATCTTTATATGATTTTGAAACCTGTGGATGTAGTTTGATTGCCTCAAAATATGTAATACATTGTGTGGCCATAGAAAGTTTGATAGCCTTTTGTCTGTTTAATTCAGGACATTCCTTGCTAGTTGCAAAGTGATGTCCAGAACACAAACAGCAAACTGCTTCATCTTCTTCAATATTACAGGTGTCGCCTCTGTGGTCCTGACCACATTTATAACATTTGGGCTTTGACCGGCATTGCAATTTTGTGTGCCCGAATCTACAGCAGTTATAACATTGAACTGTTGGGAATACATATAGTTCGCAAGGAATGGTATTAAAAGTAATATGTAGGCGAGTAGGTAAGATCTGACCATCAAAAGTTAGTACTACAGTTTGCGATGGTTGCCATGTTGGACTACCATCAACAAACACTTTATAGTTAAGCCTCCTAGCTTTAAGAAAAAAATAAAAAAATAAAAAATAAAAATATGTTTATTTTATAAAAGCAATTACAAATAAGTTGCCGGGGCTTCCCAGTAAGTAATCTAATGATACTTGTGTTGGGAAAACCTCGCTCTTCCGGAGTTAAATAATAAACATTTTACAATAAAAATAAAATTAACACAAAATAGACAGATGTGTGTGTGTGCGTGTGTGTGTGTGTGTGCGTGTGTGTGTGTGCGTGTGTGTGTGTGTGTGTGTGTTTGTGTATGTGTGAGTGTGGGTGCGTGTGTGTGCGTGTGTGTGCGTGTGTGTGTGTATGATTGACATAACATACACATATTAAAATGTCACAATACAATATATATTGCATATACGTATGGTATATATATGGTATATATATATATATATACACATTACATAACACACATTTACACATTACATATATTAAGATTATACATATACATAATTAAATAGGAAATCAGGCCATTCTTACTAGGATTTGTTCAACATCAGAAAAATTGAGAGCAACGAGCCACTCAGTCAAAATTTTCTTACAATCATATAGGTTCATCGGGTAAATTTTTAGAGCTGAATTTATTTTATTGTATGCATGAGGTGCTTGAGCTATATATTGCCGACTGGCAAAAACTGTTCGTGCATGATATGTAGGAGCTACAGTGTTACCCCGTCTTTTATTAACTTTGTCATGATCCAGAGGTAACGTTTTGTGATATCTTAGAATCAAGTGTAAGATGTATAGTTTTCTTACAGAGAGCAGCTTCGTCAGTTTATATAGGGTTACGGTAGAAAACCTTAAGGGCTTGCAATGCATGACCTTGTTAATGATCTTTGTGCTCGCTCTAGATCCAAGAATCGTGATTTAGCTGCTCCTCCCCAGACTGAAATGCAATATATTATAACAGACTGAGCTAGCGCAATATATACCCTGTTCAGTAGCCCAGAGCTCATAACATGTCTCAGGGATTTGAAAACCCAAATGAGCTTCCTCACCCTGCCTATAGTCAGTTCCAGGTGCGGATACCAACTTAGCCGCTGATCCACAATTACTCCGAGATATTTGACTTGACTAACTTTCTGAATAGTAGGGCAGTTACAGGTATTAGTGCCAGGTGAGGAGCAAGAATGAATTTTGATTTCAAATCCCGATGAGGGTTGCGAATTTATGTATGTGGAAAAGCAAATATAGTGGGTTTTTAGTGTGTTAAAAGTAAGGAGATTAGCCCTAAGCCAACAACTAACTTTAGCCAGTCCCGTCTCAGCCTCAAGTCTAACTTTTTCCCAAGTCTTAGCTGTAAAGACAATGGCAGTGTCGTCCGCGTAGGAAAGTATCCTAGCCCCAACGTTTTTAAGTTGGCAGAGATTATTTATATAAATCAAAAATAGTGTAGGACCAAGAACACTACCCTGCGGGACACCAAATGTTACTACTTCTTCGTTACTAAGAAAATTATCTATTTTTACGGCCTGGCTTCGGTTTTGGAGGTAGCTGCTAAGAAGTGAAAGTGCTGTGCCTCGTATACCTATGTTCTCCAGCCTGTGTACTAGTGTGGTTATTGAAACGGTGTCGAAAGCTTTCTTAAGGTCTAGAAAAGCCACAAGGCACTTGTTGCCTTTATCTATTTCTTTTGTAATTACGGATGTAAGATCCGAGATCGCGTCTTGCGTTGACATTCCCCTCCTAAAACCATATTGAGAGGTCGATAGAATTTTATACTTAGTTAAGTAATTTACAATCCGAGAGCTCAGTAGTCTTTCAACAATTTTAGAGATGGAAGATAACACAGAGATAGGTCGATAGTTGTTAATTTCGTCGTTATTCCCACCTTTATACACTGGCGTGACAATAGATCGTTTAAGAAGATATGGGAACACTCCTGTTTTAAAACACAGGTTCACAAGGTCAGTAATTAAGGGGACTAGTATTTTCCTAGTTTCTTTTAGAATAAGAGTAGGTATTCCATCCCAACCTACTGCACTTTGAGGATCTAACGACATTAAAGTACTTTCTACTTCCTCGTGGCAGGTGTCAGTCAAAACAAAAGAGGAAAGGTGGTTAGAGTTTACTGCTAAAGTATGTCCAATAGGTACTGAGCTATTGAGGATAGCTTCAGCTAGTGATGGTCCGATGTTAACAAAATATTCATTAACAAGGTTAATGGACTCTTGAGGACAGGGTTTCAAATTGAGCAGTTCGCTATTACGGCTTTTAGGTGGTTTGTATTGGGTTATTTCATTAATTGAAGACCAAAGAGCTCGAGGATTGTGCGCTGATGTTTCAATTTTATGTTTGCTATATTTCATTTTAAGTTTTTTTATAAGGTTCACACAGAATGTACGGTAACGTCTATATGTAATTATCAACATTTGATTGTGAGGGTTAGATTTAAGTTTTAGGTAAATAGTATTTCGCAATCTTATACACCGCAAGGCACCTGTAGTCATCCAGGGCTTAATAGTCTTTTTGCCGTTCGTGACTGTGATAATTTTAGTGTTTTTCTGGATGGCTGACTTAATAGTTTCAATCAGTGCAAAGGCGTATGTATCAGGGTCTTTAAGAATGTTAAAGAAGGCGACGTCAGTACTCATTAAGCTTTTGATAGCTTTTTCATAGTTTACTACAGTTTTATACCTAGAACGTCTGTTGTGTTTATTATTATAGGCTATAGACAAAAAAACAAAACAATGGTCAGTTATCGTCGTGTTTAATACGGCAGTAAAAGCCGTCTCAATCCTTGTGTCGAGTCTCAGGACAACATGGTCGAGGCAGCTGTCACCCCTCGTTGGTAAATAATGAGACGGCAAAAGTCCATGCAGTGATAACATGTTTAGGTAATTTAGTCTATTGGATCTTTCCTGACTTGTTTCAATATGAGAAATAATTAAATCTATGTTTATGTCACCCAATATCATTATTTTTTTATCGTGGGTAAAATTTTCCAGGTAATTGTTGAGTGATGTAATAAAGTTACAGGCATTTAAAAAAGATGGGGAGCGATAAATACCTAGTAAAGTATAATTACATATTTGTAGTTCAATTCCAGTCGCATTAATAAGGTTAAGTTCTTTAAATTTTACAGAAAGATTATTTTTGACGTAAACAACTACTCCGTCGCACTGGTTTATATGGTGTTTTGTTTGGAACGAAGAGTAGTTAAATAGTTGCGGTATATTTTTGTTAGGATTAAGCCAGCATTCTGTTAGGATCAATATGTCTATTTCACATTGTAACTGAGCCAAAGTTAATTGGAGGTCATCAAAGTTTTTGTAAATACTTCTAATGTTTTGAGATGAAATAATTAAGTTGTGAGTAAAGTTTTCGGTTTTTACTTTTAATTCCTGAATATTACATTTAATCGATTCTGAGGAATTTATATTATCAATTTCTTTTAAAGTGTTGATGTTATCCATTAAATAATATAAATAAAACTGTTAGGGTAGCGGTTAGGGTTGAATGTTGAACATTTATTTTTTGGCTATGATTTTGTCTTAATAAGAATATGTGGATGGGTGAGGGATAATTAATTGGCTGGAGGTTAAATGACTTGTTGAATGTAGTATATATATTGTTTAAAATATTTAGGTATGAGCTGTCATTGCTGGCAGCGGCGTGTAGGAATGGTAATGTTTGTTTGCTTTGTTTAATTGTGTGTTGGGTGATTAAAAGTGTGTAATTGTATATGTATTTGTATATAGATTTTTGTGTAATTATTATTATGTATAAGCTAATTGACAATTTGTACAAAAAAGTTGACATTAGCCTATCAGTAAGTAAAATATAAAAATAAACGAAAATAAGGTTTTTACAAATTAGGTGGAAAGATAGTCATTGTTCTTGCATTATTTGTTGCACTTGCGCTTCGTGTTGAATGTGTATGATTTTAGATGTGTCGTCTTTTCGGATTAGAACTTTACCCATAGAGGTCCAACAATACTTAACCTTTTGTGCCTTTTTAAGGTCCCGGGCTAAGAAAAATAAGCGAGCTCCCTTGGGTGTAAGTTGCTCCGTAACAAAGATTGGTGTGTCCTCACTATTTTTAAAGCCTAGATGTTTAGCTTGCAATCTTGATTGGTTTTTGAAATTAAATTCCTTCACTTTTTTCAGGAGGTCTGACCTTAGAATTGCAGATCTCATCTCAACAATAATTGCGGGTTTCTTCTCGCTTTCGCCTCTGGATTTCAAGCGGAATATATCGTTAATATGTTGCTCATTCATAGTAAGCCCGATTGATTTAGAAAGGTTAATAACCATCTGTATTTGGTCCTCCCTAGTTTCCTGAGGCTTTTTAGGGACATTCTTGAGTTCTATACAGGTTTTACGGGAAGAGCGATGAAGGTCTTCGACTTTGTTTTCCAAGATGCTTATGTACTCTCTATCTTTTTGAGATTGTTTTTCAAGGCGCACGATTTTATCGCGGTATTCCTCATTTTGTGCGGCTAGTAATGATATCGCCGAGTCTATTTTAGCGTTTGATTCAGTAAGTACGCTTAGTTTATTTGTTATTGAAGATAATTCCTTACTTTGTTGACTGATTAAACAGCTAATTAAATCTTTTATCTCGTCTTTAAATATTGTTAAATGATTGGGTGAGGATTCTTCGTTTCTGGGTCGCTTATTTCGTTGGGTGATATTTTCTACAGTTGTAGGGAGATCTTCGCCGTGAATTGATGTTCGATTAAGGCAAGGATCAGAAGAAAACTGTGACGATTGAATAAGATTTCTATCCGCTATCGGTGACTGCGCAGGAGGCGTCCGTTGCAGAGACATTTTATAATGTAGGCCTAAATGAACCGGGATAGTGCGCCGTGTAAGTATAGGTATGTCCTTATTTGGCTATTTCACTCACTCGTGGATGGGGCGGGGCCAAGTGCAGTGGATGAGCGCAGGCGCAGCTAGTTGTCTTTCAGTTTAGTATAGCGCGGTCTCGTTCACAGGAGTGGGAGGAGCGAGTTTACGTACAGTGATAGGCCAATCAGCCTATTCCGCAGTACCAGGCTAGCAGTAGTGGACGCAACCAGCTTATGATTTATGCACTCCTATTTAACACTTTGTATTTTTAAGAGTATAATTAAATATTACTTTTAAATAAGCACACTTATGAAACAGCAGAACGTCTGCAACCTACGGCGGTCCGGGGGAAGAGGAAATAAGAATGTTTCCACAGCCAATAGGTACTGAAACCTTCTGTATTATTTGTTCTGGAGACAGGTCAGTAGGTATTCCTCTTATTATACCCATTCGTGAGACGTTGCATGTAGGTATAAATGCTTTTAGATTTTCTTTAAGTAAGCTCGGATGTGAAATGAAATTGTTTGCATCAGAGTATTTGAAAAAGCTGACTGCAATCCTGTTACGCCCTATTCTTTTGACACTACCATTAACAATATTATGAATAGAGTGGTCTTTTAAAAATCCACCGAAAGTTATTGGGTGAAGTGTGGAGCCATCATTTAGAGAAGTAGTTATTTTTTGGACATGAACTAAATAAGGAGCTGCATCTGAAGAAACATATTCTTTTCTAGTTAACGGTTCATATACATTTTGATGAGTATTATGGTTTTGCTGTGTGGTAAGTGACTGGGGTTGGGTAATATTAGATAACTGAGGTGTTGCGTTTGGTGCAGTAGATTGAGAAGAAATTGTAGTGAGATCGTTTTCCAAACAAGCGCAATTTTGATCAGTATGTTTGCCCGATCCAGATTTGCGTCGTTTTTTGTTACAATGGCGGCAAACTTTGGAACCACTTAGTACACGCCTCTTTTTCCCTGATACGCTTATAAATGAGCCGTCCGTGTCCATTCCAGACTCATTACCTGAGTTTATAGTTATATTATAAGCAACCTGGAGGCCGCTGCCTCCAGGATCAGGAGGTTCATTCATGACCAACTACTACTCTACAGAAAAAACAAAAAACTTACCAAATGTGAGGTGAGATTACATAAACTACATAAAAATATAATTACTAAACATAAATAAACACAATTAACTAACTAAAACCACTCTGATCACAATTTAAGTGAATTAAATAAATTAACAAGAAAAAACTACGTCCGAACGCGTCGAATTTTCCCGCCGTTTTTCAATTATTCCACTCAAATATTCTCGCCGTTCAATCAGTTCCATTAGGGATGTGACATTCTACTTAAAAAAAACGATTATTAATTAATCGATTGTTTTTTTAGCGAGAAAAGTCGATGTATTACTAATAGATTTTTTTTTAAATAATCTTTTTTTTCAATCAGGTGTCTCCAGAATAAACGCCAAAATATTGTATTAATCACAGTTTTATTTATTATAATTCAAAATAAAGAATAGAAAAAAAGTGTCTACAAAATCATCACAAATTAAAGTTTTAGAATTTAAACAAAAATTACACCAAACTAAATTATTCTAACACTAGTGGCCGCCCGCGACTCCGTTCGCGTCGGTTTCACGTGGGAATAAGAAGTTTTCCCGCGGTAAAAACTACCATATGTGTTATTCTGATGTATTATCTATGTTATGTTTACTGTGAAAGAGTAAAAAACATGATACTTTCACGTTTATAATATTACTAGAAAGGAAAACTAGAAATCCGTAGGCAAAGAGTTTAGGAACAATAGCTTAGTTAAGCGTTTTGATAATGGAGAATGTTACTAGGTATGCCAAATCGCTTGAAGTTTTGTCTCAGTAAAGCCTGTATGCATACAAATACACTAGTTTTGTTGTAATCAAAAATACCCAGTAGTTTTGATTTTATAGGCATTCAAAGTTTCGAAAAATATCGAGTCCCGCTAACAGTCACGTGACCGCTTGTGACGTCTTACCACAACGCGCCAGCGGTGGCGCATATAGCTGGCACAGTATTTTATTTTATTTTTTTATTTATTTAACATTTAATGTATATTTTTTTTGTGTTTTCGGTCGCGTATTAGTAAATATAAATATTATTCGTTATTATACGTTAATAGTAAATATTATCCTATTAATAAATTGGGTATAGGTTTCGAAAAAAGGTAATCGTGTAATCTATCTAAAATAGATGAATTAATGGCTGCGCATTATTTATCAAGAAATAGTGATTTTGTTGCCGCCGAAATGTTTGATATGTTCTAAACTGTTTTATCAAAACAAAATAACCAATATAATAAAAATACTAATGGAAGAATGCAAGTCCAATAGTAGAAGTATGTACCTACCTACCTATCATTATTTTTTTACGTTAAAGACAACAAATCATGTATCATAGTTTTGTAGCTATAGGTAGGTACGTCCTTCTAATATTATAAATGTGAAAGTTTGTGAGTATGGATGTAGGAATGTTTCTTACTCTAACACGTAAAAACTACTGCCCCCCAAGTCAAGTGGCAAGTGATATTTGCGATAGCGAGTGACTAGAAAAAATATGTATGAATTGTAAACTTGTCAAAAATTTATTCTATTCACTTGCTTTCGCAAATATCACTTGCCACTTGACTTGGGGGGCTTGACGGATTTGGATGAAACTTTGCAGTAGGTTACACATCAGAATGACACATAGGGTACTTTTTACCGCGGGAAAACTTCTCATTCCCACGGAAACCGACTTCTACGCAAACGGAGTCGCGGGCGGCCACTAGTATGTATACAAAGATACCGCTCTTCTAAGTAAATTTAAATAAATACATGCATTGATTTAGTACTACTCGTAACTAGCTTTAGTTAGCAGCTTCGCCCGCGTTTCCCTCGGGAACTGTACATTTTCCCAGGATTAAAAGAAGCCTATGGATTATTTCAGTCTTCGTCCAGATCCGTTCAGTACTTTTTGTGTGAAAGATAACAAACACAAACACAATCTTCCGCGTTTATTATATTACTAGGAAGTAGGATACCTATACGATCTAGATGTAGGTAGTTGAACGTTACAGATGCACTTTACCTTTACTATTTTATTTAAGTAATTTAATTTATTTTTTATTGTAAATGTAGATGATATGAACTAAACCTCTTTTATTTATTTGTATTTTTACTAACAAATTGTTAAAAAATTTGGTGATGTAGGTATGTATGTATCCTTTGGAACTGTAAAAAACTACTTTTCCGGCGAATTGATAGTTGTATTTTTACATTTAGGCACAACACATGATTTCCTATTAGTTGGATTAGACATTTTTAAAAGTATTTAGGTTTAATTAAGACGACAAGTGCGCGCGACCGCGAGGGTACTGAGTAAGCCAGACCGAGCGAGTTGTGGTGTGACGTCACACCGCCACCGGCAGCCCGCGTCGTGCGGTAGCAACTTATTTCACTTATAAATCGGAAACTAATTGACGCATCGAAATAATTCTTTCACCAGTATTTTTTATTTTTGACAGAGAATACGAAGAGATAATTATCAAAATTTGTTAACATTCTCCATATTCAGCCCTTGACTTTAGAAAATATGGCGGTCGCCTTCTTTGAGAATAATCTCTCTGCTGGAGCCGAAGAAGCCGGTACCAAAAGGTGCTTACACGCTTACAGATGGCGTTAATTTAAATACGCGCTTTGGACAGACTTAAATTTCGGGGTGTGGCAAATGAAAAATCGATTTTAAAAAAATGATTATTTATCGATTATTTCCAATTATAATATAAATCGATTTTTTTATGTATCGACAAATTTTTCACATCCCTTCTTTAGTTCTATCAATCATTCATTCATAATTTTGTCCCGCACGGTATAGTTCGTGCGATTTGTCTTGGTGAGTTAAATTCTTAAATACTATCGTGATCACTTACGTAAAATGCCCAAACATTTAGTAACGTAATGCTGGACCACTATATTACGAGATTATAGTTATATTTCCACAATTTCTTGGGAAAATTCTTAATTATGATGACGAAGCTTGGACACCAATATAACCTCAAAAGTCACAAGATGTGTTTATTTATTTCAGTCCTTAAATTTCTTCGAAGTCCCTACACACTCCAAGATGGGTAGGGAGGACAAGGCTACCTGGAAGTCCAAGTACTTCGTTAAGATCATCGTAAGTTTTATTGTTATATTAAAACCGACAAGGTTACTTTCACAATAGTGAAAGTAATAACTAAGTTCATTACTCAATGGGTCTGTTAAAATACCTATGAGATTGTTTCATATCTCAAAGGCTTCGCTTTCAGACAAAATTATATCCGCAAATTTATCCTAGTGTGATAGATCTCCTGCATGGAAATTGCACTGGCATTTTGTGGAAACATACCTTTCACAGTACAAATTGTTTTAATATACATACTTACTTAGTTGCTTGAAATATGCTAATTTATCGATTTTATTTCAGCAACTGTTAGACGAGTACCCAAAATGTTTCATTGTGGGTGCCGACAATGTGGGTTCAACCCAGATGCAGCAGATTCGTATCTCGCTGCGAGGCCAGAGCATCGTGCTCATGGGCAAGAACACCATGATGAGGAAGGCCATCAAGGACCACCTTGACCAGAACCCCAACCTAGAAAAACTGTTGCCGCACATCAAGGGCAACGTTGGGTTCGTGTTCACCCGCGGAGACCTGACTGAGGTCCGTGACAAGCTGCTGGAGAACAAAGTGCAGGCCCCTGCTCGTCCCGGTGCTATTGCCCCGCTGTCTGTCGTCATCCCAGCCCACAACACCGGTCTGGGTCCTGAGAAGACCTCTTTCTTCCAGGCTCTGTCCATCCCCACCAAGATTTCCAAGGGTAAGATATCTCACACAAATAAATTATGTATACAAATTTTATTATTTAACCATGTATTTATTTTAACTTTTATCTTTTTAGGTACAATTGAAATCATCAACGATGTACACATCCTGAAACCCGGTGACAAGGTGGGAGCCTCCGAAGCTACCCTGCTCAACATGTTGAACATCTCTCCGTTCTCATACGGTCTTGTTGTCAAGCAGGTATGTTTATTGATACTATTTTCTTGGGTAACTATCCAAAGCGTTGAGTATAGTATGCGCATACTCAGTGCATCCTAATAATTAGTCTTTGGTAAATTAATTGAAGTAGATTTTTGTTTTTATCCGACTAATTATCAGATAATTAAGTCTACTTCTCACATTTACCATAACTTACCTTTAAATTTCTAGTCTTAACCAAGAAAGGAACACTCCTGTAACTAATATGTTTTTTAGGTGTATGACTCCGGTACCATCTTCGCTCCGGCTATCTTGGACATAAAGCCCGAAGACTTGCGTGCGCGTTTCATGGAGGGAGTTGCCAATGTGGCTGCTCTTTCTCTGTCCGCTGGATACCCAACTCTGGCATCTGCACCGCACTCCATTGCCAACGGATTCAAGAACCTGTTGGCTATCGCTGCCATCACCGAGGTTGAGTTCAAGGAGGCTGAGACCATCAAGGAGTACATCAAGGTTTGTAAATTGTTAAGCCTTGCTGATCATTACTAACAGATTTGTCAGCTAGCTATCATTAATCAAGTCCAATACTAATTTCAAACTAATACTAGCCACTAGTTTCTGAAATGAGAATTTGCAGTAGATGAATTTTTACATTCTATACTTAGTATATTTCAATGATTCTAATTCACACCCTCGATAGAAAGTTTGTTTCATACTATTTTACTTTTGTTTTTATTCCGAAGTTTATCCTAAAACTCGTCAATTTTTTTCCCAGGATCCATCCAAGTTCGCAGTGGCGGCCGCCCCCGCAGCCGCCGCCGCGCCCGCCGCCGCTGCTGGCAAGAAGGAGGAGGCCAAGAAAGAGGAGGAAGAGCCCGAGAGTGACGACGACATGGGCTTCGGTCTGTTCGACTAAACACGCCGCATTGTATGCGCCCGCGCCGCCGGGCCGGACCCCCACATGGCGGACGATCGGTGCTTGACGCGACGGAATAAACGTTGAACCCTGAATTGTTGTTTTATTGTGCCTATGACTGTACTGTCAGAAAAGAAGTATTTTTTTTTAAATCAATAAGTTAGTAGAAAGAACTAGGGAGGGATTAGGAAAATTCCATGTGCATCTGCATTGAGTGTTCTTTTTTCAACTTTTAGTAAGACGTGAGATTTTATATAAATAGATAATAGTAAAAACTCATAGCACTAAGTCAAAAAATTGTAAAAGTTAAAATAAAACTATTACAACCCAAAAACACTCAGTTCAGAAGTTTGAACCAAATGGCAAGGTTAAATTCTCAAAAAGTACGAACTCTTAGCTGATAGTTTTTATATTACGATTTAGTAAAAAACTTAAGAAATTAACAATTTCCTAGGATTTGATCGATTAGCTCTGTGTTCCTTCACACTTTTAGACGGTACCTAGGTAGGTACGCACTGTAGGGTTCTTGGTAGAATGTCGAATTTACATGAGAGTCAGAATCGCGGGTGTACCGTAACAGATTTGAACGAGTCATATGTCAAACTTTAGTACCTGGGATGTACTATTTGGTACCTATCAAAGAAATTGGCGTACCTCTTTAAGAGCAGAGATATAACCAAAAGCGAGTACACCCGCCACATTGACTGTCAGAATGGCGGGTGTATCCAGTTCTCGGTTATAGACATGTTGGTGACTTATTTAAAGTATACCAAATTTTTTTACCTTTGGTGTACCTAACATAAAAGAGCACCACATCTCAAAATATTGCTTGATTCCAAAGGAATCCAGGATTTTGGTTTTAGATACTTTGTAGCGACATAGATGGCGCTTATCGTCGTAAACATTCCTCCCGGCGGTCCGCATTTACACATATGATGCCTAAATACAGGGCCTCAAGTCTGATATTTTAAGTAAGTGGACCTTTTTATTGTCTATAATGAAGTGCTTGTCGATGAAATATAAGCGAATATCATTAAAATTTGGATTTTTTAATAGTTTTGCGGCAAGAAAGAAAATCCCAAAAAAAAGGCGTGTGGAACTCGGAGACTGCCGCGGTAAAGGTATTGCAAGCATTTTTTAACAACTTATGTAATTATTTATTTATTTTATTTATGCAGTATTTTTTCCTTTGTTTTTTCTCTTTGATGTTAATTCAACTTTTTGAGCGTGGTGACCGATAAAACATTTTTTTTCTTTTATTAAATAAATGAGAAGTTGATATTGTTCAAAATATTTTTATAAGTCTTTAAAAGTTCTGCTATTCATCGATAGATGGCAAAACAAAAAAGTATCACCGCTGTGCCGGTCGGAGTGGGGGGTGTTAGGTTATTTTCGTTACGGAATTTCTGGATTCGGTCTCCACGCTCAAGGCCCGCGATAGAAGCTATGCAATAGCTTTAAAAGTCAAAAAAATTCGATCACTTCACTTGAGGAAAGGCGTAGTAGGTTGTGTCCAGAGAAAGGCACTTAATCCTTTCCCTGAATCCGCGTGTCTCTATCTCTCTCCGTTGAGGATCTATCCCCTGCGGAGCGAACCGGGGTGATCTGTTGGAAACTGCGTCCCGAGGTGGAAGGGGACCTCCAAGGAGCTACCGGAACCGAAGTCAGATCTGGTCTCCGACTCACTGTTTTGGAGATATGAGGGGTTCTTTATCGAAGAGTTGTCCCTGGTGTTGGTCCTGGGTTGGTGCGGGGTGTCTTGGAGGGGGTCAAAAATGGTGTCAGAATTGACCTCCGACGCTCCGTTTAGGAGTTATCCCCTGAGAAGCCAGGAGGGGTGCTCTGGTGGTAGCTGAGTCCCGAGGTGGAAGGGGAGTAGTGAGGAGTTGCCAGAACCGAAGACGAAGCTGGTCTCCGACACACCGGTCCGAAGATATCGCAGGATCCCTGGTCGAGATGGTATATGGTGCTGTGGGGGGGTCAGAACTGAAGTCAGAATTGACCTCCGACGCTCCGTTGAGGAGTTATCCTCTGAGAAGCCAGTAGGGGTGCTCTGGTAGTAACTCCTGATGGTAGCCTGAGATGGTGGGGGGAGTTATAAGGAGTCCAGTAACTTACCCAACTCCAAAAGGAGGTCTATGTAAATTTTCGTTTTTGCCCCACTTTTTTTCCAATTTGGCCCCAAAAGAGGGACGAAAAACTGCTTTTAAGACGAAAACTCAATATAATGGGGTGAATTTGAGGCACCCAAACACCGTGCCGAAGTCTGCCGAACTGAACCAACGATACACGACTTTGCTGCACCGCTGTGCCGGTTGGAGTGGGGGGTGTTAGGTTTTTTCGTTACGGAATTTTTACATTCGGTCCCCGCGCTCCGAGCCTGAGATAAAAGCTATGCAATAGCTTAATAAAAAAAGAAAGAAAGAAATCCCAATCTAAATTAAGTACTTCCAGAAAAAGGTCGTTCCAAACTCATGAATGAGGTGTTGAGGTATGTACCTACCTATTTACTGACATATTTAATTGGTAGACACTTACGCCATGCATAAAAAATAGGCGCCATGCAATTACGAGCAAACTACGTAAGTATTGTACACAACAAATATTTATTGGGCTCTAGATTAAACATCTTATTAAATTAACATGAATTAATAGAAAATACAACAGGTAGCCGCCATTAGATTCAATCCAAATCCGCGCCCAACGGCAGTGACCTCAACCAGTGATGTCCATCGAATGCTAGGGATGTCCAGTTACCGATTACTTTTGTTTTACCGCTAACAGTATGTATCAGGTATATACTACAGACCTAGCACATGTAACAAGATTTTAACTTTTCATAATGTACATGACATTTTAATATTACAATATCAAACCGTGCGTGTTCTATTTACAAAGTCCCGCGCATCTATGACGTGTATGCGTCTATACCTATAAATCTCAAAGAGAAAGTTTCATGTTTTTTTTATAAGTAGGTACGTAGGTAAGTTCTTAACATAGTACCTACCTACGTACCTCGCATTGGTAGATTATGATTCAAAGTTAAGAAAATGTTTGTGGTATGTGATTTATATGTAAGGTAACTAGGTATACCTAACTGTTATCAAGAAGGTAAGTAGAATAATCATTGTTGTCCATGCGATTCCTAGGTAGGCATCAGTGATAGCTACGCATTCAGTAGCTGTACTTGTAGGAGTCTAGTAATGCGATATTTACCTACCCATCTATAATTACCTTACCGTTATCAAGAAGGTAGGTAGAAATGTTGTCTATACGATTCCTAGGTATCGGCGGTAGCTACGCATTGAGTAGGTGTACTTGTAGTAGTCTAGTTATGCGATATTTACCTACCGAAGTTGTGTTTACCAAAGTATTTCGTTCCATCCGGGTGTCCCTTGAAACCTCCCAACTTTTTTCTTGAAAAATTATGACCCTGGCGAGATTTTGGCGAAATCCTGGCGAAAATAAATCGAAAATGAAGCGATTTTTTGGTGTTTATGACTAATGTCTATATTCGAGGTTGAGAACACCTATTCCAAGTAATTAAGTTAAATGAAGTCGCTCTTACAGTTGAAATAAAAGTTGATTTATGCCGAAAACAAAATTTTGCCGCCTAACTACTAAAAAATCCAAATTTTAATGATATTCGCTTATATTTCATCGACAAGCACTTCATTATAGACAATATAAAGGTCCCCTTATTTAAAATATCAGACTTGAGGCATTGTATTTAGGCGTCATATGTGTAAATGCGGACCGCGGGGAAGAATGTTTACGACGATAAGCGCCATCTATGTCGCTACAAAGTATCTAAAACCAAAATCCTGGATTCCTTTGGAATCAAGCAATATTTTGTGATGTGGTGCTCTATTATGTTAGGTACACCAAAGGTACAAAAATTTGGTATACTTAAAATAAGTCACC
Source organism: Emmelina monodactyla (assembly GCA_916618145.1). Taxonomy (NCBI): domain Eukaryota; kingdom Metazoa; phylum Arthropoda; class Insecta; order Lepidoptera; family Pterophoridae; genus Emmelina; species Emmelina monodactyla. The sequence continues at coordinate 1,398,735 of OU745304.1, read as the reverse complement.
AACATGTCTATAACCGAGAACTGGAGATACACCCGCCATTCTGACAGTCAATGTGGCGGGTGTACTCGCTTTTGGTTATATCTCAGCTCTTAAAGAGGTACGCCAATTTCTTTGATAGGTACCAAATAGTACATCCCAAAAACAACCTTGCACTTAATTGAAATATCACTTTTTCGGGTTTGTGGTTTCATAAAGGGTGAAATGTCTTGTAACAGAGCACTAAATAAGTCCTTTGTCAATCGGTAATTTCTCCGAAACTCTTCACAATCCATGTTCATGGAGTTGGTGTTGTACCGATGCATTCTCTGCAAATTTCTTCGCTGGCGTATGTCTGCGCGATTTGCTTCTTCAAGAACATTAAACATAGCAACTAGACGAGCCATAATTATTTCGAAAACTTCACAAAAAGTTCACCAAAACACAAAAACAATTTAAGTCGATCCAAAAAAAATAGCGTCCTAGCTATCGTGTAATTTGACGTTTGTTTTCGATCCTGTCACTCGATCCTCGATCGTGAGAAAGCGTCGGGAGTACCACTTTATTCGATCGTAACGGATTATTCGATTTGACTTAGTTCCTATTTGAACCACTGTTCGATTTAGCGCTAGTTACGATTTCAAGAGTACCGAATGACACAAAACCAAATCAAACGAATTTGATTTCGAACTCGATCGAGTCCAGAGTAAGCCTACAGGTACTAAAGTTCGACATATGACTCGTTCAAATCTGTTACGGTACACCCGCGATTCTGACTCTCATGAATTTACCTACCAAACTACTATTATTCTAAAGGCTCTAGTGTGTGTGTCCTAGTAGCTACAATTTTAATACCTACCCATTCTTAAAGTAACTCAAAATAACTAGGTATCCACGTTTATCAGCGGTTTAGGCCCCCCTGCGTCCGCAGGTTTTGCTATACCTACAAAAATATATTTCGAAAAAGTAGAGTACCTAGGTAGGTTATGGAATTACCACTCTTTTTACGTCTTATCTTCCTTATGCGTTAGCTTCTTTAGTAAACTTGATTTTAACCTAAAATCACCGCGATATAGGTATCTTTTTATAATATCTCTTCTTGTCAACAGCAAACTAAAATAATTACCCATACCACCACACTAGCACCTTTACATTAATTACCTACCTACCTACAAGTCAAAAGCTAAAACCCTCCGATGCACTTCATAACAAACAACTCAGTCAGCGTTTCGACCAATCAGCGCGTTTATTCCTTTGTTATTGTCGTTTCGTTGTTCCCGATCGGTGCGTGCGCAGGACAGACGTGTCGTGTTGCTTTTGTTTTCTAATCTAAATTAAAATGGGAATTTATTCTTTAGACAGTGATTATGGTAGTGGGTCTTCTTTGGAGTCGGTAAGAAAGTTTATTTATATTTGATTACTGCTAGTTCAAAGATAGACGTTTCATAGTTTCTTAGGTGTTTTGCTTTGATAATTTAGCTGAGTGGGCTATCGAGACCAAAGAGCCGCGGCTTGCTTTGTTTTTTTGTTTTTTATGAATGGTTTAAATTTCAAACCGAAATTGGACACTTTATTTGTATGAAGTTTATAAACATTGGATTTATTATGTCCAATGCATACCTACCTTCTTTTCTTACAATAAAATTAAGTAATGATTAATGAAGTGTATGTATGCCTAGGTTGGTTCATTGTGATTCGTATCTGTATATTATATTTGATGAATAGGTTACCAACTAACTTCACTTATAAATTACGACAGTGCGGTAAAGGTACTTCCCCGAAATAATTTAGTCTTGAAGCTTGATTGTGCCTACCCTCATAGATAACGAGAAATTATCGAAAATTGATGGTAGTTTTTTTTTCTTACCCTCGTTTTGATTAGGTAACTTACCTACCCACTTACGTAAGAACCTACCTACTATGCAGCATTAATCATAGGTTTTTCTACCGTATTATTCCGACCCCCAAACAATGTAAGTACCTACCTAGTTAGCAGGCGGTCCCACGGTATGCAAAACCGTGCATCGCACCGCAGCCAGATTTGCGCTTGTAATAAAGTCTATTTTAGCTTGCATACACAAAACTAGGTAGGTAAATAAATACCTACTTTGTACGTCTAATGGTGCACCGTGGGGTGGGACCACTTTGTGAATATTTCATCCTTAGGTTATACTTACTGTAACAAAAAAAGGCGTATAAAATCATCTTATATAAGGTACTTACTTACTTACCTTATTTACGTTATTCCATAAACCGTTGCAAACCAGCTACCAAACCTTGTTTCAGTCATCTTCATGGGGTAGCTTCGACCAGTATCGGACTACCGTCACATCGTCACAGCGAATCGAGCGACCCACACCATTGAGGCCCATACAAAAAGCTGACATGAATGGCAGCAGAGGAGGTAGGTTGGTTCTACATATAACCCTAAAGAAGCGGATCCATGGTGACTAAAATCACGAAGTGCCTGCAATTGAAGCCTATTTTATAGCTTACATACAACATGTACTTAGAATTTCGCTCCGTTTGAACGGCATATAAAGCGAGCCTTACCACCTAATTGTTGTAATTTTAGTAAATAAGACTACTTTAACCCATACCTTAGTTACTTAAATTTCCAACATAACCAACTGCTTCGGTTTTAAACTCAAGAACAATAAAATAAAACTTAAGATAAGCATTTAGGTAGGTACTTGTAATTTCCTACTAAAATAACAAGTGGATCTCAGTGGTTTTAAATGTGTGGTTTGTGTTGTGATAAAAGCAAGTCTGTAGGTGTATCAAACGTGCTGACGCTGAAAGTAGATCTACAATGTTAGTTGTAACTGACTTCAATTAAATGTTATAAAAAGCTTGTCGTCAATTTTATTATGTTAAATTCAAGTCGCCGCTATTATAATGGGATTCATGATATATCTTTCGGGTTGAAAGTATCATATGATTCATTTATCTGGTATCTGCTACTTTGTTAGGGTTTTAGACTGCTCTACGAACTACGAAATCAGACTATTAGAGTTCTTTGAATTTCCATAATATCCGTTGCAAAGTACTAAATTAAATCGAATCATCTTTAATTCTCATACTGCTACTAATTGGGTTTTCAATATTTTTGATTTCTTAATTAAATCATTTGTTACTTTAGTTTCAGTTACACGTAATTCACTAGAAGATGTGATGCAAGACTTCCGTATGAACGGACTAGACTCTCCATACGACCCCGAGGAACAGAAGTGGGGAAGACAAATAGGTAGGCGTTTACACTTTTTTTTTTGTATTAATAAAACCCATAACACTTACTTTTTTTAAGTGACTGACAATTCAAGAGTTTATCCTTCTTATTCATTAACGCATTTTAAACTTTCATAAGGTTAGGTAATTCACGATTTGTCTCAAACCTACGTTGACTTAAAGTGTGCTTATGCATTAGGCGGTTGTTCCATAAAATTAAAGGTATACTCCGTTCGCGTGGAAGTCGGTTTCCCGTGGGAATGAGATGTTTCCCCGTGGTAAAAAGTATACTATGTGCTATTCTTATGTATAACCTATATTACTGCAAAGTTTCATCCAAATCCATCCAGTAGTTTTTACGTAAAAGACTAACAAACATCCATCCATCCATCCATCCATCCATACATCCTCACAAACTTTCACATTTATAATATTAGTAGGATACGTTAAACTGAAATAATATTTCAGATAAGCTGGTAGGCCTGGGTCCGTCGAGCGTGTACCTGCGCCAGAAGTCGTGGCCGCACCCCGACAGCTCCCCCGCCCCCCGCCTGCCGCGCCCCGCCGACGCCTGGCTCGCCGCCTCCACTCCAGTTGATGAAGGTTGGAACTCAAAACTTTTCTAATAGAAAAATACCCTTAAAATGATGAGAACTGCATCGAAATCCGTTTCGCAGTTTTAAAGTAGTAAGCGGAAAAGATAACATACAAACAGAAACGAATTGCTCGTTGCTATAAACTATGTAGGTAATAATTATGATGATTGTGGCTGCTAGACTAACGTCACGTACGTATAGAAATATAATAGGAGTTCATAGAAATTTCCCAGCGCATCGCTGTAATAATAAACTAAAGTAGGTATAAGTTAAAGACACACAACAAGTTCTATCGTTTGAGTAACATAAGTGTTGAAATGCTTGGCCGACAAAACTTTGCCTATTGAATTTTAAGATATCTGTTCAATTACAAGTGCTAATCCTTATTTATTAGTTTCAAAATCAACTTAACAGCCATGATTTCTTTTCAGTGCTACCAGAACCAAAGTCCACGCCCCTAATTGATGACACAGTAACGGCTGATCAAGTTCGCGTATTAAACTCTCTTCCAAACAACGTACTGTATTCTCTATTGAAGGATCTGGAGCAAGACAGAAGCTTGGAGACGGACCGGCGGCGGCGCAGGAACCGACGCGCGCCTGAGGTAAATATGTAGCAATGTTTTGTGAGTGAGATTTTGCTTGTGAAAAGTGGTAGTTATAGAAATCAGTTGCAAATAAAGTATAAGGATATAGGATGTTATTATTCGTCAGTATACAAAACTTCTGTGTAGTATTCGATTTAAGTAAACAGGTGGTAGTCGTAAGAGACGATTAAGATTATTTAAAAGTCTTCACTTCTGTTAACTCCCGCGAAAATTATTTATGAAAGACGCCGAAAGAAAGACTAAAGTTAGACGTTTTTTAGTTTTTAAGTAGGCGTAGTTATAAAGGTCTGTTAGAATCCTGAAATGGTCTTTTCATCCAGGAGTGCCGCTTCTGCAAGAACAACGGCGAGCGCGAGTCGTACTACCGCGCGCACGTGCTGAAGGACGGCGCCGGGCGCGTGCGCTGCCCCGTGCTGCGCGCGTTCACCTGCGGCCGCTGCGGCGCCAGCGGGGACGCCGCGCACACCGCCAAGTACTGCCCGCGCGCCTCCGCCGACGGTGAGTGACCATCTGTATACTGCGGGCCAGCGGGGACCACGCGCACACCGCCAAGTACTGCCCGCGCGCCTCCGCCGACGGTGAGTGACCATCTGTATACTGCGGGCCAGCGGGGACCACGCGCACACCGCCAAGTACTGCCCGCGCGCCTCCGCCGACGGTGAGTGACCATCTGTATACTGCGGGCCAGCGGGGACCACGCGCACACCGCCAAGTACTGCCCGCGCGCCTCCGCCGACGGTGAGTGCACCATCTGTATACTGCGGGCCAGCGGCGACCGCGCGCACACCGCCAAGTACTGCCCGCGCGCCTCCGCCGACGGTGAGTGCACCATCTGTATACTGCGGGCCAGCGGCGACCGCGCGCACACCGCCAAGTACTGCCCGCGCGCCTCCGCCGACGGTGAGTGCACCATCTGTATACTGCGGGCCAGCGGCGACCACGCGCACACCGCCAAGTACTGCCCGCGCGCCTCCGCCGACGGTGAGTGGTCCATCTGTATACTGCGGGCCAGCGGCGACACCGCGCACACCGCCAAGTACTGCCCGCGCGCCTCCGCCGACGGTGAGTGACCATCTGTATACTGCGGGCCAGCGGGGACGCCGCGCACACCGCCAAGTACTGCCCGCGCGCCTCCGCCGACGGTGAGTGCACCATCTGTATACTGCGGGCCAGCGGCGACCGCGTGCACACCGCCAAGTACTGCCCGCGCGCCTCCGCCGACGGTGAGTGACCATCTGTATACTGCGGGCCAGCGGCGACCGCGCGCACACCGCCAAGTACTGCCCGCGCGCCTCCGCCGACGGTGAGTGCACCATCTGTATACTGCGGGCCAGCGGCGACAACGCGCACACCGCCAAGTACTGCCCGCGCGCCTCCGCCGACGGTGAGTGACCATCTGTATACTGCGGGCCAGCGGGGACCACGCGCACACCGCCAAGTACTGCCCGCGCGCCTCCGCCGACGGTGAGTGACCATCTGTATACTGCGGGCCAGCGGGGACCACGCGCACACCGCCAAGTACTGCCCGCGCGCCTCCGCCGACGGTGAGTGCACCATCTGTATACTGCGGGCCAGCGGCGACCGCGCGCACACCGCCAAGTACTGCCCGCGCGCCTCCGCCGACGGTGAGTGCACCATCTGTATACTGCGGGCCAGCGGGGACGCCGCGCACACCGCCAAGTACTGCCCGCGCGCCTCCGCCGACGGTGAGTGCACCATCTGTATACTGCGGGCCAGCGGCGACCGCGCGCACACCGCCAAGTACTGCCCGCGCGCCTCCGCCGACGGTGAGTGCACCATCTGTATACTGCGGGCCAGCGGCGACAACGCGCACACCGCCAAGTACTGCCCGCGCGCCTCCGCCGACGGTGAGTGACCATCTGTATACTGCGGGCCAGCGGCGACAACGCGCACACCGCCAAGTACTGCCCGCGCGCCTCCGCCGACGGTGAGTGCACCATCTGTATACTGCGGGCCAGCGGCGACCGCGCGCACACCGCCAAGTACTGCCCGCGCGCCTCCGCCGACGGTGAGTGACCATCTGTATACTGCGGGCCAGCGGCGACAACGCGCACACCGCCAAGTACTGCCCGCGCGCCTCCGCCGACGGTGAGTGCACCATCTGTATACTGCGGGCCAGCGGCGACCGCGCACACCGCCAAGTACTGCCCGCGCGCCTCCGCCGACGGTGAGTGCACCATCTGTATACTAGCTGTGGGCGACATACTTATAATACAAGAAAGACCCATAAGCAATGGTCATGTCTGTAAATAAAAGAGATCCTCGATATCGAAACGCAGAAAAACTAACATTTAAATAAAATATTACATCAATCATATTCCTGGTCTACTAAATATCAGTCCAACTAATATTGCAGTGCCGAAGTGGCTTATAAATTTAACTAGAATTTAACAAAAACAAATACTCTGTTGGTGCACCTGAAATTCATGCTATTGGAACTCATCTACTAGCACCTTGAATGAAACCTTAACCATTTCGATTGTATTTTAGAGCGCATGAAATCTGCGGCCATGATGCGCAGCGTGCGGCTGGCGTCGAGTCGCCGGCGCGCGCCCGCCTGCAGCGAGTTCGTGCTGTTCGGCGACGCCACGCCATCTGTCGTCCAGGACGGGAACGCGCTGAACCTGCTCGGGGAAACTGCAGCGCCACTCGACCCGCTCTGGGCCGCGCTCGAGCGAAAACTAGCGCTGTAGCTTTTAAGAATTGATATCAATTAGTTTTCTCAAATCGTTTTATGCTTAACGATAATTGTTTATGTTCCTTGATTTGCATTTGACTACGTTAATACAGATGCGTTAATCCAATTATTACAAGTATTAAGCTTATAAATCAAGAATTATTAAAAGTGCTAACTTGCCTAGTTGATTTATATTTCTCACAAGTATAGATTAGTTTTAGAATGGGATAAGTATGTGTACTGACATAAAAGTATTATAAGCATAGACATTGACTTTGAAGAATATATTATTATATGACTTTATCTTTTATGGTAAAATTATTCTTTGTATTTGAATTTTCTAGTATTTTGTTGTTTGTAAACACAAACACTTTTTATTTCTATTATATTTATAACTTTATAGCTCAAAGTTATTATTTTTATAGCGAAGACTTAAAATAATATTAATTAAGTATAATAGCAAAACTTTACGGCTAAAATCAAGTGACATACAAAAGTAAAATCAAGTTTACATATATTCCTTTTACTAAAAACTTTTCGCAGATGAAATTACACCATTTCTAATAATCCCAATGCTAACACATTGGATTAAGAAATGTCAATGAAATGTCATGTTTGTCCAACAGATGGCGCTTAGGCAAATAATTCAAATATTGGTAAGAATAGTGAAAATTCTAACTTTGTTTGAACATTTTGCTTAAAGCTCCAGTTTTAAAAGTTTCTATAAAATATTTTTTTTTAAATTGTAGCATGTCATGGAGACAAAATCTATTGAGAAAATTCAGTTTTGGTCCCAAGTTATGTTTCGAGAAGATTCGAATAAGTTTTTTGTTATTTTCTTTGAGAATTTAAATTTTGTTGATTTATGTTGATTAAGGATTTATTAGTTGTACGGACAGTTTTGGTACAGTTTCAAATAAATGACTGATTTTCGCAAACTTTTGTTTATTTATTGAAGCCCATGCCATGCGGCAAGTTAGGTTTTGATTTAACTTTGATTCATTTGTTCATTTTACCCTCGTGGCAATTTTGTCACAAGACACAGTTGCGTTATTTAAAATTCAATAATTAAGGTTTAAGTGCCTTCTATCCTTGTGGATGAAACAACTAGTGACATTTTTCAGAAACAACACGTTTTTTAGAAGTCACACGGTATAAAACCGATTCCTTTTGCCGAATCACTCAGAAAATACCATAAGAAGGAGGTCTCATAATATTTAAAAAGTTGCCATAAATTAAATGTAAAAGTTGGTCATCTACGTCGCCCCAGTCATAAGTCTTCGACTTCTGGGCTAAGGCCTCAAATCTAGGAGTTTGCCAAACCTCACAGACCCACATCCACTGTTATCAGTCTTCCGTAATTACTTTATTCAACCCTTTTTATACACAGTTGACGGAAATAGTTGACTTACAGTGTTGACCATACAGAGCGCGTAAATTTCGCGCGAATAAAATTAGTTTTTAGAATCTACAATAGACTATCAATCGCCGATGAATATGCGCTAGAACCGCCTTATATTCTCACCCAAGATCACACGATGGTCAAAGTTACTGCTGAGAAAAATACCTTATACACATACGCAAAGGTAATGCTTAATTGACCGAGCCCTACATAAGAACATACTAACTGCACAACCAGAAATATCTTTAACGAGTTACAACGCATTCATGCAACTGCGCATAATTGCCTTTGAAGTACAAGTGTTTATTTTATGCACCCGACAACCAAAATATTTGACTTGTGAACAAGACAACTCGGTTTTCAGTATGCGAACTTGCCTTGTGTATACCTACTTTAGGAACTACTCAAAACATTAAGTAGAAAAGGAAATTGGACTTTATTTATTTGATGATAGAGTTGCAATTGGAATAGAGAATTTGAGCATCGGCTATTTAAAAATCGTCCGAAATTCGTGAGCACACATCACAACACGGCATACCGTTTTGAATTTATTCATCGACTACCTCCTTACATTTGAACTTCAACTCTAACTCTCACTAATAAGACTGAATTTCGTATGAACTTTTTCGATGAAAACCTTAATTTTGTTTAATACTTTTTGCGGTTAGACATAAGGTCGACAATCGTTTGCGGTTGCCGAAATATGTAGGTCCCAATCCGGTAGATTTGGGAATGTATGTCGCGGAAGTAGGACGCGCGCGGGGGTGAGGCAGGCATCATGTACGGGGGGGGGACTTTATGCAGATTTGTGTAATTGACCATTTAAATGAGTAAATATTATAACATAGATTTCTTTCAACATGAGAACCTTTTGTATGTCATTTTGAGAAAATACTTCAGTGAATAATGTCAAGTTAACTTTACTTACTTTGTTAAGCAATAACTAATTTGTGTGTAATTAATTACCTTAACTATCATATGACACCTTTTTCATAGCTTAGAACTTAATTCATATTTTTTGATACTGAAACTTCGTTTTTTTTTTAAATTATGCTTACTCGCGCATAAAAAACGTTCTTTCTTAGAAGCATAAAAGTAGTTTTCTTTGTTTTATGTTGTAAGCAACTCTGCGGCAACCCCATGGTTCATAGCAAAGACATCAACGCGATGCGCGTGGGCACTTTAAGATCTAACGAATACAGACTAGAATATGTATGGATTTATACAATTGTTTTTTTAATAGTTCATCAATTTTAGAATTTTCTTATTTGCTCTACTAATGAGTTAATGACAAAACTAGCGTTAATGTTAGTAAGTAATTTACAATGAAAATACATTGTTTATGTTATTTTCTCTATATATTTCCATAAAAACATAATATTATTATCTTTACTAAGACCCGTAGATTTTGTTCTTATAAAAAAAAAACAAACAAAGTTATCCAATTATCACGTGCAATTTTTTATAATCTTAACGTAGTGCATTTGTTTCTACATTATGCAGATCTGTAAAAATATGTTTACACCGATAGCAAGTGTCCTTACGCCTTAAGAAGAAAATAATACGCGGCATTTCTTATTTAAAATACATTGTCCCAATATTTATGTAACTAAATAAACTGTTATTTTTTTTTTACAACCAATTCAAATATGAATCCATAAAATGAGAATATTTCAATTAGAAAATGCAGGCCTATAAAAACTACTATCAAACGGTCCGGTTGTTTTCCGCTTGTAAATGTAAAAGTGACAAAATGACTGCGTTGAATTACTGGTTTTTTTAGGAATTCTCTTCGGTGTTGTGTTTGTATAAAACAGAGAATTTATCTGGGTTAATAGGTTCGTTAATCGTGTGACTGAAAACAAGCATAAACATCGTGATATTTTCTAAATTAGACTTTTAAATAAGTAATGAAATAAGAACGAGTCTTTCTTGGATCTTAATTAATACTAGCTTTTTGAAGTAGATGTTGAATAGTAAAACTTTTAGTTATTGATTTGCAGTAAAATTATTTTGCATCGACTTAATATTTCTATACCAATAATACATGTTTTATTATTGGTATGAACTTAAAAACTCATGTTAATCCTGGTTTAGCAGCTAGTAGAAAGTTACGTTATCAAAGAATAACATAGGCTACATTTAATCATGCTCAATGTCATCTCGAACTATTAAAAACATTATCTTTCATGCAATAAAAAAGATTATCGTTAATATCATTGTAACATATTAAAAAACCGACCAATTTAAGTTTTCACCATCGTGGCATCGTAATTATAATTGTAACATTTAAAAACTCATTCATTAAGTTTCTGCCATCGCACGCATCCCCTCTCCTGTATGCGCCGGAGTCGTCACTGGGTCAAGCAACAAGGTCGCGGCATTTCTCCACTAGAGCTGCGCGCGCGCCGGCCCGCAGGCGACGGGATTTGCGACTTCCTCGTCATTGTGGGAATTAGAGGCTGCAGGCTTTAGAGCTGATGTTTCTTTCAGGTGGCGGAGAAATAGCTTTGTCAAATAGCAAGCTGTATTTTTTTTTAAAACGGGTTTATCTAAAATAAGGGAACGGACATTATACGTGGTTTTTTTTTTCAGATGTATAAGAGGATGTTACAGAGCATTTTCTATTACTTTTATTATCAACTAAAACTTTGTTTGATCGTGACATAGTAGAAACTTGAAATTAGTAGCAACCAAGTATTTAACTCGTTTTTATTAAGGAAGCACCAGCGATTGGATTATAACTGAAGGAAGAGATTAAGGACCCAAAATCCAACCAAATTTTGTTAAGATCTGTGTGTTACAAAATATTGTCAGGTACAAAAGTAATTAAAACTTATATTTACTTACCTTAAGTTTATTTATGTAAAGATGGGGTAACTGTTTAACACTAGACTATTATTATTCTAGTTACAAGGGTCCGTTAATTCCTAGAATTTCAATTTAAATGAGATGTAACTTATCTTAGAGTAATAATATTCATCTAGATCGTTGATAATTGTCAGGTACAGTTGGCGACAAGAGAGGCCCTACAGAGCGTTGGTCGTAATTTTATGGGCTTGCAGAAGTGCGAGCAATAAATTCATTAACAGCGCATAGTATATTTATATACTAGTGGCCGCCCGCGACTCCATTCGCGTGGAAGTCGGTTTCCCGAGGGAATGAGAAGTTTTCTCGCGGTAAAAAGTACCCTATGTAATGTTTCATCCAAATCCGTCCAGTAGTTTTTGTGTGAAAGAGTAACAAACACCCATCCATACATCCCTACATACTCACAAACTTTTAAATTTATAATATCAGTAGGATTTATTTTTAATTAATTCTTAGTTTTATCTCAAAACTATCGTCTAAAACAAGTGCGGTTAAAATTCTGAACAAAACGCCAGGATAGTCTGTGATATAATTCCTTAACTGATGGACCGATTACGATCTTAAACTTCTTAAACATTACACTCACAGTAAGTCCGTGATATGAGCACCTTAAATGTAGGGACTAAAGTATTTTATCTATTGCATTTTAATTTTCAAACGAGTTCAAAGAAGCTGACAATAACCGAGTATTTTTTTAAATTTATTCTTGTCCAAAACGTATCTTACCTAGCAATAACATCTTACCTAGATTTTTTGATCGACGACTCTGAATGATTGCCACATTATTGTACCAGCTCATTATTCACGACAACCCATCACCCTGCTCTTATATCTTCAATCTCAGGAAATATGTGGTCTCAGTGCCTGCTCGCTTGTTAGCTCGGCGACTTAGTTGTAACTTAGCTTAGAATCTAGGGTACCTAGTAATGCGGCTGATTGAAGCGGAGTGACTGAGGGCTTGTCGGTTGATATGATGTATTTAAATGCTACTAATATTATAAACGTGAAAGTTTGTGAGTATCGATGTTTGTTACTCTTTCACGTAAAAACTACTAGATGGATTTTAATGAAACTTTACAGTAATATAGGTTATATATCAGAATAACAGAACTTTTTACCGCGGGAAAACTTCTCATTCCCACGGGAAACCGACTTCCACGCGAAGGGTTTCGCAGGCGGCCACTAGTCATTTATAAAATATTGCATTGACAGGTAATGTATTTTGTTAAAAAAAAGAAAATGCAAGTATATTTTCTTAATTAAGTATAATTTACATAATTTTTTTTTGAGAAGTAAGTTTAGGGGAAATTAAATATGTTTTTACAAAGGTGTATTTATTCTGAAGAATCTATAATTGCGGAGTTTATAACTCTGCAAAAACTATAATATAGTTTTTTTTTGCGCCTTTGCGGACAGCAAACTTAGCTTCCTTTTCGTAAAATTAAGATACGCAACTTATAAAGAAAGTTATTATAATATCTTATTAACAAGAGAATCATCTAAGATATAATCCATTCATAAATCTACCATTTATCTTCAGAAAACGTGTTGATTACAAACGGGTTGCGATGGTATTGATGTATTTATATGTAAGAAGTACGCATCTAATAAGGACCTAGAATTTATCGCCTGATAACTGTACTGTGTATAATTGGGTGGACATATTAATCTTGAGGAAATGGGACAGGAATTTAAGCTTTAACTTGGGTAGTTAGTTTATTATGATGACGGTTAGTGGGTGGTTCGGTGTAGGTGTTGAATAAAATGATTAAATACATTTTTTTTTTCAGATTGGCGTAAAAACCGAGGTTAATGAATAGGACACCTATTTTCATGAAAGTAAGGTATATTAAGGTTAAGGCTTCATTACAATAGTATAAATCCAAGTCGTTAATTGTGTCTGTTTGTATGTTTGTCCGCTAACTCCTCCTAAACCACACAACGGATTTTGAATTTTGAAATTTGAAAATAAAGGACATTCAGAAAAATGTATTATAGTTAGCTTAAATTCAACGTATCGGGAACAATTCGCTGAAAATAACACCATTGCGAATTGTGGGCGGGTCGCTAGTAGGTAAATCATAAATTTGAAAACTTCAGATTTGGTGTCTGCTTTGAGAGGTTCAAGAAAAAATACTTAAAAAATGATTTTAATTTTTTTGGCATAAAACTCAAAACTCTGTCAACGTAAAATATTCTACAAACTCCGTCTTCTTCCCAACAAGGATCTAGCCCTGCCTCATCAGTTAAAATTGACTTCTTGTAACTTGTAAATAGTTTCTACATAATTATGATTGCCTGGTACCTGACACGGTCCCGTAGCCTCCTTGTACTGAGCTTCGGTGAAGTGGGAACAAAAACTGTGATAGCTTAATAAGTTTGCGTTTAATTACGTTTAATTGATTGGGGAAGGAATTAGATGTTTATAGGTGAAAATAAAATATTAAAGAACAAAACGAGACTTACATTTAGTTAAAAGAAATCTTTCTTCATTTATTTCTTTTGTACCATCGGTAAACTCTTCTCAATAAAATTCTACTAAAATACTTACTTATTTATTTGCACTATTCGGTGTAAATTATAAGTAAGTTTTTTTGGTGAATCATGTGCGTAACTAGGCGCACCGTGGGAACTTGTCTTGAAGGATGTAAAAGATGCGCAATGCAACATCGCTTTATTCAGCACCTTATGATTAGGAAAAATGCATTGCTTGTATATGTCATATCGTTCTTTGAGCACGGCGAGCTTTTACAAACTATGTTCCTTTGTTTGTGGGGCGATTAAATATTATGTAGAGATAAAATAATTTTCGTACCTACTTACTGATTTAACTTTTAAAAAGTTAGTAATGATTTGTAAATGTTTATAAACCTCTTACGCAAAAATTGATTTTAATAGAACTTATACGAGCTAATTTTGAATTAAAATATACAAATGACCCCGAAAATCATTATTAAGTATGCTGACAGCAACAACAGTGTCATTGTGACATTTCCAAATTCAAAACTTTATCGCTGTCCGTCATGTCTTGGCCAGTAACATTTGGCCAACTATTGAAGTCCGTCATGTCTTGACCAGTAACATTTGGCCAACTATTGAAGTCCGTCGGTAACATTTCGCCAGTAACCATGTCATCGCGGGAGGCTCCAGCGAGAGCGAACCAAACTACAGTTATTCTAAGAAACCAACTTTTACTTTTCTCCCGGCGAAGCTGCGCGTGCGTCGAAGCTCGACGCGCCATTTTAATAATGTCACGCAAATGTCAGATTTGGTTGTTGGGCTACATCTTTGACTAGTGTGTAGTTTTTTTTAAATAAGGACTGAGTTAAGTTTGTATTGACATGACAATTATGCAGTTAATGCAATTGCTGCCTAATTTTTTTTAGTTTTTTCGTTATTCGATTTTATTTGTATTTTATTGGGTTAAATACTTACATATCAATATAACATCCTCCAAAAACAGTTTGTTTGCTGAATCGAAACAATAAAGATAGGATTGATGCCAAAAATGATGCCAAATGGCCTTATCGTGGGTGGGCTACTTTGGAACTGCTAATAAATAGTCAAGTTGACCTACTGTACCAACTTATACTATGTTACAGACGCGTTAAAAATAATTGCGAATCTTTAATGAACTTACAGTAACTTTTCTGATGGAATTTTTTATCTACTGATTGTTGAAAGCTGAGGTTCACCATTATCATGTTATTATTTAAGTGTGTTTTTTACTTGCGATTTCAGCAATATATTTTTTTTTTCATTTTCCTCAAAACTAAGGTAGACTTGGGTAATAATTACTTAATTAATAATACTTAAAAAAGGGTATACATTCATTTTTATTTAAGGCTTATGCAAAAGAAGGTATATCTAAATTGATGCCAACTTTTAGGAACTGGGTTATAAAATTCAACTTTATATACATAGTATAATATCCAAGCGGTAGTCCAAGCTTAGCACTAAGATTTATTTTATTTTACTTAACATAAACAAATATAGTAAATCTTCATTAATCTCTTGTTAAGCACCATAACGGTTTGCGCAATGAACCTGCACGTACTAAAATTTAGTGCTTATGTCCTAAGCTAGGACCTATTAAACCCTAGGTCATAAGCAAACATAAATCTGTGGACTAAGCTTTTGACGAGGCTTTCGACCCTAATGGCGAAAACTGACAAAAATAGAGGCAGAATAAAGTTTAAATAGTAAATCTAGGAACTTGATACAAGCGCGAATAATTCGAATGATTTTAATACTATAATAAAAAAAAAACAACTATTAATAGTAAATAGTCTTAATATTCTGTATATATTTCTATAGCTGACCTGTTTTCGTTGCTAAAACTAGTTCAAATGGCGGTTTTTTTGGTTGAAGTAGAAGATTTTTCACCATATTAATGAAAGCATTTTAAAGCGACATTAGCTGAACTATGATTTTTCCCGCTCTATCTTTTGTAACTACTGTAACGCAACAAATATTTATTGGGCTTTAGATTAAACATCTCTTTAATTAATATGAATTAGTAGAAAATACAACATGTAGCCGCCATTAGATTCAATCCAAATCCGCGCCCAATGGCAGTGACGCCAACCAGTGATGTCCATCGAATGCTAGGGATATCCAGTTACCGATTACTTTTGTTTTACCGCTAACACTACAGAGACAAAACATGAGTCAGTTAATGAATATTTAAAGTGCGTTTATACATTAGTGGCTGGTGGAATTGTGATAATAAAGCAATGGTAGCTAGGCCTTGAGGATATTTTAGGAATAGGTAACCCTATTTAAGGCATTGATGACGTCAAATACAACTTAAGGTATATCCTTAGGAAGGGCAGCTATCATATGGTGCAGCTGTGGTGTATAGCACGGGCTAGCCAACTTGTCTGCCAAGCGAGGTAACTATAGGCTAACTCAACAACCACAAGGAAAACTTATGTCCATCGGGAAAAGCAAAAATCTTTATTATTAATAGAAAGGTTTTTAAAATTTAAAACCTTAAGTAATGTTATAAGATCTGAAACCCAAATTTTATATTTAAGTATTATAAGCAAGAAATATATTAAGCAAGTTTGTAAAAAAACAGAAATATCCTGATATTTTCAATTTTGGGTTCAGAATTAAAGTTCCTGTCCGGTTTATGTTAACACCGGGTATTAACGCTAGTAAGATTCAACTAATTTTCTCACACTTTAATGCAACCTTTAGAAAGCTCACCGCTAATCCGTCCTATGAAGCGACATCGCATTTTCCTACGTCAGCACTCGCAAATAAAAAACAAAACAATAACAAAGCTTTCTAGAAAACTGCATGAGATTTTAAGAAAAGTCTTTAAACAATATTGCATTCATTTCGGTACATCCAATTCCCATAAAGAAGCGTGTTTACGGATGTGCATAAGTATGTCGCGACTTACTTTCCATACACCCCTCTCTTTCTTTGTGCTACTTTCGAGTGTTGCTGTCTCTCTCTCTTTCGCGTCACGGAACAGATTTTGAGGTCAGCGTTTGACCAAGGTTATGGGTTAAGTTGCGCGTGAGTGGATTCCGTGCAACACTTTCATAGGTGATATTTTTGGCCGTTTATGTAATTGTGTGCTTTTTTGGTTATTCGGGTCAAGTTTAGCGAAGGTTAAGTACAGTCGCGATTAAATGCTTTAATATAAAGTGTAACAATATTCTTTTATTTCAAAGTATTACAATTTATTTTTAATTAACATGTTTTAATCGCGACTTACTTTTGTAAATATGAAAGTTTCTACCTAATTGTATTTTAATGATTATTTAATATCAATTTTGTGATTTCAGTAGTCATTACTTTTCATTTGGCTTATTTTATCATCGCAACTTTACTTAATATATTTAATGTTGCAGTTATAATCAAATCCATAAATTGTTAGCACTGCCTACGTTACTTAACGATTCAAAAGTTTAATTTGGAAATAACCTAAATAACCTAGTGTACACTGTGCTTGATGATTTTTATATCTAAGTTGTAAAACGGAATAAGTAGAGCATGTCAAACAAACCGTATTTAATATTTAAAAGTTGTGATTGAAACTGTTACTGAAATTAAGCTTACTTTCCTAACAGCATTCAATTTTATTTGTGCAATTATATTCAATTTGAAAAATCGGTAAAAATAATTACAAGGTCCGATTTACATTTATTATGTTTTTACAAGGTCAACGTCCAGCAGTGGTCATCTTGTAGCTGCTTATGATGTTTTTACTGCTTACAGATTATTCAAGAAGAAAGTAGTAATCATAACCCTAAGGCATCCTTAAAAGTTTGTGCCACCGATTGAGCTCCGTCCTTTACATTAGCGAAGCCAGTCATGGGCTCATGGTGAGGCAGCAGTCTATATATAAGTTATTAACTTTTTGTTTTGATAGAATTTTTGTTTCTTTAAGGAGGGATAGGTTCAGTTTATTCCTAATTCTTATTAAATCAGTGACTACTAGCATTACAAAACGTGGATTTATGACACAATTACCTACTGTTTGTGTTAGGAGAAAAGTTGTAGACCTCTACCATGGATCCTGTGGGAAAATGACCTACTACCTTTAAATACCATAATTAATACCTACTTCATAATTTAGAATGAGGATCTCATATTATCGACATCATTCCCGATAAGTAGGTAAGCTGATAAAGCTCGTGAAAGCAGCGTCTCCCGCGCCGGCTAAATGTCAGGCCGGTCCGCGCATGCGCCGTGCGCGGATAAATCTTCATATTAATCATTAACCTCAAATTATTATAGTTAAAGGGCAGGGGTTAAGTGACAAGAGAATATGATTTGAAATAGTATAGATTTACGGGTTGAATATAGTAATACTATTTTTTCTAGTAAATATACATATTAGGTAGGTACTCTATAAGTAGCTTTCGATTTTTACAAAATTGTAAAAGTTTCAATCTTATTCATCACATCTAAAATTCAATATAAACTTGGCAAATCTTAGATTGTTATGGGATCATAGCCACTACCAAAGGAAAAAGCAAAGCAAAACAATTTTATCTGTTTAGCAGTTTCACAAATATACTTACTTCGTACACATGGCATTATCTATACTAATATTATAAAGCTGAAGAGTTTGTTTGTTTGTTTGTTTGTTTGTTTGAACGCTCTAATCTCAGGAACTACTGGTTTGATTTTAAAAATTCTTATTGTGTTGAATAGACCATTTATCGAGGCAGGCTTTAGGCTATATAACACCACGTTGCAACTATAAAGAGCGAAGAAATAATGGAAATTGTGAAAAAAACGGGGAAAATTATTCATCCTTGAGAGCTTCCGTTGCGTGCGCTGTCAAAAACGGTTCTAGATACCAAAGTATATATGTATGAAAGAGTTAAGGGAACTTTTTACCGCGGGAAAACTTCGCATTCCCACGGGAAACCGACTTCTACGCGAACGGAGTCGCGCGCGGCCCCTAGTATTATATATATTTGGCAGGAATTCTACACTCCAAAACTATTTTATATCTCGTTTCTTTCCAACTGCAGCAGCAATCCCTTACCACGACCTTTCTTTACCTCACACCGTTGTTGAAGGCCTCAAGTTCAAGCACGAAGGGCGCGCCGGCGAGTTTCACTTGTTCAGCAAAGGTTGCCGACTCCTGACGTAGTTGTAGCCGCAGGGGTGAGGAACTTTTCCAGGGGTATCAATGAGATTGGTAAGGTTAATCACCTGGTTATAATGAGGTGTGGTGGTCAAAATAAATGTGTAGTTGTTTTGATTTAGCACGACTTTGGTGATAAGATCCCTTTGCGTGTGGCACAAGATGACTTACATTTCATTTTGGTGTCGCGTTTGCTTTAGCACTTTAGATTCGACTAATTTCCAGATTCACTTAAAAAAGTATTCCCTTTTCATTTTGGAATTATTTTAAAAATGTGTGTTATTGAAGATGTCCCATCCCGTAAATAATGGTTATGTCTGAATGAAATGAAGGCAGTATTAGAAAGTTTCTCTTTATACCACTGCTAATCTATTGTCCCTAAAATTTACCAATCAGTTTCATGCTCAAAATTTTTAACATTTTAACAATAAAACAAGGTGCAGTATCCAGTTAATTTCCATCCAATGACGGGTCCGTGTCTATAGGTCGCGCAAACCTGCCGTCTCGTCGGCTTGCTAGTCGGCGTGCGCGCGCGCCGGTGAAACTCGGTGTAAGTAGGTTGGCGAAAGAATCTCTCTCGACTGCGCTAACGCAGGTAGTGGCAGCAGAAGTGTGGCTTAGTCGGGTATGGAAAAGAGGGTTGGGTTTTTTCGGTAGGTTTGCAGGAATTTTTACTCCCTATTTTTTATTTAGTAAGTTTCTAATTAGATTGAAAATAAGTATTCAATGAATGTTACAACCTAATCATTATTATTGAAACTAAATATGTATTTGATTCAGGCTTATTATTTATTAATAATTTTGTGTGATTGAGAAAAACCTTTATTTAATTAAACTCTTCTGTCAAAAAAAAACAATTAATTTGTTATTTAATTAAAATTATATTATTATAATTAAAATATTTAAATTAAAATTGTATTATTATAATTAAAATAAATAACTTAAAATTCATAATAATTACCAAGAGACAATTTAACTTAAAAAGTGTGTCGTTGTGTTAAAATTAACTTAATTGAAATTTAATTTGAGTTTAGCAGTCAATCATCATGTAATCAGAGCCATGTCTAATGGCTTCATCTTGTTTCAAATAATGAGAATAAAATAATTACTGACTCATTAAGTAACTGTGTGTTTCTAAATTGTCTGTTGATCAAGATGATGATTCTGCGGACAAACTTTTAAGAAAAAAGGATAAAGAGATGTGTACATAGTTACATAAGATTTTGTTTTTTTTATTGCAATTGGTCGTTTTATTTAAGTCTAGCTTGACCAATAACTCAACTTGATAGACTTAGGATTTAATTTGAAGCAAATAAAAACTCTCTTATTAAAGAAAATCTAACAAGAATACAAATTTTCACTAGTTTTTGAATTGTTTTAGTGTTCCTACAAGACATAAGTAAACAAATCTGTTTTGCGCACGGTATTGTAATTGGTGGTTGACACAGTTGTGTGCGCGCGAGTGTGTGTGAGTTTCACCGCAGCCCTGCGCTTGCGACTCTATGCAATGTACGCTATGACAGTTTCACATCCGACTTTCTAAGGGGATCCACGATGGCCTGAGAATAAGGATTTTTTGTTTAGACTACCTACTTTACTATATATGTTTCTATAGTTTATGTAGAGATGAAATACTGGAGTATATCTTGTATGGAGATTTGTTTTGGTACCTAGTCTAGGTAGAAATTCCGTGCAAATAACAAAAGGAGAAATAGAAACCTTGACACTGGTGTAGAATTGTGTGTGTATGTGTATGTGTACTTTCTCGGATGTGTGAAGTAAACTTTTTCTGAAGATCGCGCCTTTGTTTGACAATCTCATGACCTACATACTGAACATGCTATTTTTAGAAATTGATCCGCAATTCTTCTGTTTTTCTGCCATTGATTAACTTTTGTGCGTCAGTGTTATGTTTTGTAAAAAAAATGTAACTGAAAAAAACGCATTAACAAAAATCTCCATTTATTTTACATTATTTTACAAATTTACTTACATACGTAGCTGGAAAACCTTTTCAAAATATAACATTGTTAATCTAAAAATACAACATTTTATTATTATTACGCTTATTGTCCTAACGGAAGGATTTACATTATCTATGTATTAATTACAATATCAATAAATACTTAAAAAATAATTCTAAGCTATAAAGGTACTTTATTAAGGTATAACTACATAATATTATGTACTTTGTGAGAAACGCCGCGTGCGAAACATGTATATCAATTGAGAACACCACACTTTAATAGAAATGTCAACTGGGCTAATTAATTACCCTGTATTTAATTTATAATGCCATGTTTATATTCAAATTACTAACTACAATAAGCACCTTTCCAAAGCTAATAAACTTTAAATTTTACTACATCCAAAATATTTTGCGATCCAAATTATTAAATAAAATAGCTACGAAATGTTGCCCACCTCTGCTCTGCTGCACAACCGCAGTAAATCAGGTGTTGCGTACATTTTCTCGACCTTAGATTTCAGTGGAGTTTTTTTTCAATAATTTAGTTGGAAATTTGCGACACTGTCATTTGTTTCGCCACGGGGCCTAAAGCCAAAACACACGATTGGTCAATTCAACCTCATTTTAATATAAAACCTTTAAAATCAATTTATAAGTTGATTTAGTTTTGTATAAGATATAAATGATAATTTTTTCTTGTATATGATTGTATTGTATTGCAGTGAAAACACTTGCACACCTTTAGTCTTCGGTAATATTTTGCAATACGATTTTTCTTCAAATAAACTTATCTAAAACACAGTATTTAATGAAATTATTAATAAAATATAACACTGTATTTATTATTTTAATTTGTGATGATAACATTGACGATTGTAAAAAATAAATAATTATAAAAAATACTTTATTGTTTGTAACGACAGCGGTGTATTAGTATATTTTTGGAAAATAACAATAAAAACTACATTATTATAAACCTTAATATCAACTGGATTACGTTTAACATAAAATTGAGTATTTTAAAGAAAAGAAACTTAATGGCAGTGTTTGATGGTGAAATTAAAATGTGCTTAAATTAAAATGAATGTTAGGTGATGAGGATGAATCGAAAATAATGAATAAAAGATTTTTTTTTGTTTGACAGTACTTATTTTTTCCGAAATAGTCGGCATTTTTGACCCGCTAATTTTGTCTTTAAGTGATTTATTATTAAAAAAGAAATATGCAATAACAGCTACAATGTGATGATAACATTAATTTAAAGTGCTCAATAAATAAATATTATTTGCAGTTAATTATTAGGTGTATTAATGCAGTTTGCACCGGTAATATTTTACCTTGTAAAGTACTACTTCATGACCTAAATACACGTTGCGTAATAACGGATTGCCACAATTATTCCAACTTTGAATTTTATATTTTTTCCTGGCGTTTCCCGGACGCACGAGTTCCGCCAATCGCGTGCGCATAGGTTCACTATATCGATCAAGTACGTACTAACACCAATCATATTGTTATCTATGTACGAGCCAATGCAAAACACTCGGTCTGTATACACGTTTTTTTTTCAGCATGCAATTTTATTTCTGGCCAGCATGCAAAGAGGTTTCAATTATTTTTTAAGAAATAGTTGTAAACTGACAGCAATTTGGCACAGCGGTGAATAAATACGCAGTTTTTAACTTCATTTGGTATTAAGATTGAGTTGGTATCTTAAAGAAATATGCTGATAACAGTAACGGTTTTGACTATAAAAAAATAATGAGCTCAAATATGGAATTAGATGAAGATGAACACCGTTAGTAGCGAATAAATAGAAATGAATCTGATATTATTATTATAACGAATAGATTTGTTAGCCTCTTTCGCTTTGTCATTTCGGAATAAATAACTAATATTATACAAAAAGTTAAATAAACCTAGAACCTAACAATGCTATATTATTAAATTTGACTATAAGTAGGTAATCGAAGTAAAAATTAATTATGTTTAAATATTTCGTGTATGCCTTGTTGCCAAGCCGATTATGAGTATACTCAGTGCGACGCGCCAAAACATATCCGATTTAAACCTATCGAGACGGATTATTCTACAGCATAAATTATAAACGGAATAAACCGCTCAACAACTATAATATAAACAATTATCTACAAATAAATTTGAAGATCTTAAAACTAGTTAACATTGCACTTGTCCTTAGGAGGATAGATAATCTAGGGTTAAAATCGCGGACGTCAACTTACTAAGTTAGAAGACAACACAAGTATACAATGTACAATAGCCTACTTGAGATTCTGCGACACACCGACGCACACACACAACACTCACTCACACAACTACAACTAGGAAAATGCTTCGATTTGAGCTCGACTTCAGCCGTCGACAGCTGCTCGGTTCTAGTCCCGACCGATTCGTTTGTGGATCTGTTGGTGCTTGATGAGATGCGCCTTCTGGCGGAACGCCTTCGCGCACACGTCGCATCGGAAGGGCTTCTCGCCGGTGTGCGTGCGCAGGTGCACCTTGATGTTGGACTTGTTCAGGAAGCCGCGGTTGCAGATCCCGCAGCGGTGCACGGGCTTCTCCTTGCCGAGCAGCCCGCCCAGGTCGGCCGCGGCGGGGAACGCCAGCGACGCTCCGTGCATCCCTTGCGCCTGCTTCTGTTTGGCGCGGCTTCGTTTACTCTTGGATGCTGGAGTGTTTGTCGTCGTGTGCGCGTGCCCGTAGCCCAGCAACCGCTCCGGACTGCAGAGGCCGTCAGATTTCAGCAGCGAGTAGTGATGCGCGTACCGGCCGTTCAACAGATTGCCATCGGTCGTCGACACGGCGTTCCCCGGCGGCGACGATGTCGATATCACATCCATACCGACACTTGTCGAACTTGGAGCCTCCTGCTTAGGGGGGCCGTTCTGTAGTCTGTTTTGTAGAAGAGGCATATAACCGTGCGTAAGCAACGTTTGTAATGTAGAACCTGCCTGTCCAAGGTTCTTCTGTAGGAACTCCTGGCCTTTGGAAAATGAGTCTTGTTGACTTTTAGTGAAGTCGACCTGCGGAGCGTATGTGCTCTGAGGAGCCGGCGGCGGCGACGCGGGAAGGCCGAATTCTGACAAGTCCTGCTGCACGACTTTGTCCGGCGGACACGTGTTGACGTCCATCCACGACTCGATGTCCATCCAGGAGTCTCTGGAGTCGGGCCGCTCGGTGTCGTCCG
This sequence comes from Emmelina monodactyla, assembly GCA_916618145.1. Taxonomy (NCBI): domain Eukaryota; kingdom Metazoa; phylum Arthropoda; class Insecta; order Lepidoptera; family Pterophoridae; genus Emmelina; species Emmelina monodactyla. The sequence continues at coordinate 1,374,559 of OU745304.1, read as the reverse complement.
GCTGCGACTGCACCGTCGTGTCCGCTAGCGCCGAGCTGATGATGGCGGCGAAGTCATCTATGGAGCTGATGTCGTAGATGTCGTGTTTGGTCTCGTCGTACAGCTTGTTGGGCGCGGCGGCGGCGCAGGAGTCGGCGGCGGCGGCGTCGGGCGTCTCCAGCGCGAACGGCTTCACGTCTTCCAGGTCGTGAGGCTCGGAGTCGGGCGGCGCCGTGGACGAGGAGACCACGTCGTGGTCGGCCGCGTAGCCGCTCTGCGTGGGGTAGTTGTTGTTCTCCTCGGGCAGCCTCTGCGCGATGGCGTGGTAGTGGTGGCCGGAGATGCCGTTGATGGTGAGCTGCGAGGAGTACGCGGTGAACGGCGGGAGGGGCTTGAGGTCGGCGGGGGGGAGCAGCGCGTCCAGCAGGTCGTCGCGCCACAGCCCCGCCCCCGCCTCGTCCCGCCCCCCGCGCCGCAGCGCCACGCCGCCCCCGCACCCCGCATACCTGGACGCCGCCACCCTGCCACGCTCTCTGCAACAACACATTTCATCCATTAACACTCTATTACAGGTAGCAATACAAAGTTGAATAAACCAATGCTGAAATTAGTCAACTAAAAAAACAAATATAAGATTCAACAACAACAACACGAACATAATGAATTCCCTCACAACATTGACTCTCGTTTGTCAATTTTATTGGATTGCAAAAACTAATATGATCATTCTCATTATCGCTTAAACGCGTGGATAATAGTCCAATTTAGTTCCAAGTAGTGTTCGGTGGTAACATGCGCAACAAACCCCAGTAGCTCGGTCGTCGCGCTTCATCGCCCAATCGTGCTGGGCTCACCGTGTGTTTCTGCAATCCTTCACAATTGCCTCCAGGCTGAACTACTGTTGCTTTTTGTATTTTTTTTCGGTGACGAAAATATATGGCAACGTAAAAATTGGCAATTTAGAACCTATTTTGACAGTTTCTTTTTTTTGGGTATGGCCGAACGCGACAGTTTAGAAATGTATATCGTGTAGTTAATATTTAATAAATTATACGAGTCTCTGTAGGCATCGTTGTAAAGGTTAATTGTCTTGCCATAAATAAGCTATCAAATGAAATTTATATTCTTCGTATTTTTTAAATGAGCGATTTACAACCCTCTTTTACTTATCTTATGGTAATTATTTGATAATCAGACATTAAACTACTTCACTTAAGATATGTAATTATTTTTGTGTAAGGAAACCATATTTGATTGATAGTTCCGGACATACTACTAATTACAAGCCTTAATTTCTTGATCTAATTATATGTACCTATTCATAAACCTTATTTAATTTTAAGATTTTTTTAAGTTCTTTGTTTAATTCCAAAAAAAACTAAACTATATACATACAATTACTTACACTTTTTTTACTATGGATATAGACAATTATTTACTTAACACAATTAATTATTATAACTACTCATTATTTTTGTATTACCAACATCCTATGAAAAAAACAAGATCACAGGGTGAACATTTCCAAACATCGAACGTGCTCTATCCAGCAACAAATTGACCAAGCGTTGCGTCGGCGCACGCGGCGCGGGCACAAGATGGCGACCTTGCGGCGGGAAACGCGGGTCGACGGACGCGGGGGAAAATGTACAGTCAGACGATAGTAGCTCATAAATAAAAAAATAAATAAACATTCCGGTCGAATTGAAAACCTCCTCCTTTTTTGGAAGTCGGTCAATAAAAATAGGATATGTTGCTGACAAAAGTAGGTACTGTAGGTTAGTCCTAGGAGGGTCATCTGGGTATTAAACGATGCCCGTGAATTTATGTCAATATATGCCTAAAGTGATCTAATCGTAAATTGAATGAGAAATGAATTAAGCAAATATCGTGTTGATGGAACTTGTTAGTGAAATTAAAAGACTGTATTATTTTGGTATGGACAGTATTATTAAAATCTGTTTTTAATATGTTATAAGTAGTTTCTCAGCTTCACAGAAACCAATTATATAGCTACTTATCTAAAATACTAGCCTACTGAAATTAAATTACTGAAGCTTTATGATTCAATATGATATGTATCGGCAAGTGTATCATGAACAATAAGTCAAAAGAAATTACGCTTAAATTGACACAATGATAGTGTTATTAAAAATGAAAAATTAGCAGAAAACTTAAAACATAAACGAACAATACAAAAAAAATGAATCGATTAATTTGCCAGTGTGTGACTGTACCTGCAATAAAATTGCGTTAAAACGTGACAGTTCTTAAAAACGTTTTGTCCAAGATATTGTAATAAATATTGCCAATAGTTTTTTCACAGTATGCCTACTGAAATCAATTGATCGACAAAAAATGATAAGTTTTGCAATCAACGTTCGCAGACGTAGACGGCCGCTACGGCGTAGCACGCAAGATACAACATTTAGTAATTTTTACTTAAGACTGATTGTAAATGTTATTTTAATAAAGTTTTACTACTACAATTTGAGGAAGGCCATTAATATATTTGAAATATAATAAGTGCTTTTTAAAACCACACGGATATACATCCATTTATTAAACGTCTAAGTCAAGTCAATAATATTGGCTATTATTTAAATAACAAACCGTGAAAACAATTATTATATTTAAACGCTAAAATATTTCTCAACATTTTATTATTCATTCAACATTATATATATGAACAGAATTTGTATACAAGCCTGTTTATTTAACACCAGATGTTGCTTCTATCCCTTATCAATAGGTAACTTAATAAAGTTCTGTGTCATTTTAATAGAATCTAAATCAACCACAAAAAAAAGAAAGTATTTAAATAGAACCTAACCTTTTTAATGCGGAAAATTTCGACCGCCCTACTTCTAGCGTCATGCTCTAAAAGGTATAATCCACAAATAAACTATAATAATGTCGAATATCAGTCCGTTTGTATGTCACAGAGAAAGTTGCCGTTTACCGGAATTCACGTTATGTGGGTACTTAAAAATTGCAATAGGGTCTTATCATTTTAGCTTTCCAAGATTGATGTTGCAATATCTATTAATATGTATTTTCAAAGTGTATAACTTAACATGCTATTTTGATAAGAAAGAAAGTATTGAAGTAAAGTTAATGATATTTATTTCTTTGTATTTTACAAAAATATATTAATAGGTTGTCTCTTTAAAAATATTGTACACCTAAAACAAAATTTATAGCGAATTTTATTTTATAAAATAGTACCATTTACAACAACTACAATTCTTTCGTTTCATTATTTACATTAAAGTTGAAAATTATACTTTGAATACTGAATCAGTAAAGAAAGCTAGTGCTAGAGTTAGCAAAAAGCTCAGTTAGCCTTGAGGTAGGCTTACTAACTGCCGCTAAGTAGCTATCAGTCCATCCATTGTAGTGAATCAGCACCGTGAAAAACGAAACTTGACGCGTGCCGAGCAACTTTCGACTGTAACCCAGCAGGTCAAGGTTGCAATTACAACGGATCGGCCACGGCGCATACGCCTATCTGACTCTGATCGCTTGTTTATGCTACTGACACACTTCCGTACGGGTACCGTTATTCGGCCGCGTTTCGGTTTGTTGTCTTTTTCACTCTCGTTTCGATTGTGTATGTGTGTCTCGCTCGGTGGGCGACAAATTTTCGATGCGGGTGCGCGGTGGGCCGGCCTAGAAATTAATTTCGTGATAGTATTTTTGAGGAATTTCAACGTTAATCTGTACAGGAAAGGGCGGGAAACAAGAAAATGAATTTAAATAGCTATTAATAAAAGCAAAACAAGTTTAAGAAATGAACACGATTTATGTAAAGTCAAAGGAATGCCGACAACAAAATAATCTGCATATTTTGCGTCCCGACAATTAACAGTTAAAGTTAAACCCTTCATAAAAATTACTGCTTTGAAACAAAGCAGTTACAGTTAACTGCGTAACTTTGCATTAGTTATTACTTTATTGCTACTTACCGCGTTTTGTACAAAAAAGGTTATTACCAACGGTTTATCCTGTACTTTGACAATAGTTCGGCTCTTTGAAGTATAGTTGTATAAAATAAGTCTGTCTGTTTGTCAAGGCTGGGGTACCGTTAACAACGGGTTTTGGGAGTTTATGAGATGCGTGTGAGTCGCGTAGATCACGCGAAATGTTTTAAGGATTTTTAAATATTTAATTTTTTGGAGTCTTAGGCGGGTTATAGTTTTGCTAAAAAAATGTACAAATTTACTGAAAAACAACTATATCTATTTTACATTTAATGATTATTCATACGTTAAACTTGAAAAGATGTGTTACGTATGCATTTATAAATGAATAAATAAAATCCCCAGACTACCACATCAAATCAACTGTGTCTAATTGAAACGCTAGCTTGTTTCATAGATATACACATTGGACTAAGGGAGTAACCACTCACACCTAGACACGAGCCCACACCGAAACGTTCATCACTCAAATGGGCCCGACCCGGTAATCGAACCCGGAACAACCCGCTCAACGGTCTTCTATTCATACCGCAACGCTGATTTAGTTGTCAAAATTAAAAAGAAATCGCCCATACAAATGTAAATAGCGCAATAACATACGACCTGCCAAACTTACCAAAACCTGCGTTGGCTTGCACGTCGCGTTCGAACGCAGCACCGAACTCGCTCACGTACTGGACTCGCCACTCGCATGGCTAATGGCCTCAAATGTCCTTGGATTGATCTACATATCGCCTTTAAAGCCTTTTTTACAGTTCAAATACCGTACTACGTTAGCACACATTTCCAAATTAAAAGAACAATTTCGCCCTTTTGTTATTTTAATTTTGGGTGAATAGGAAATAGGTTGGCTTGGTTATTGCTAGTACAATATATATGTAGATGAAGCTTATGTTTGTTTACTTAGGAATAGGCGTTAACAAAAGATTTTGAGCTTTTAAATAATTTGCATTTGAAATAAGTTTACTATCTTTTAACACGGTAACAATACGTTACTTTTATCACAGTGCAACACAAAGCAATTTAAAATATGCAACAAACACAAAACAGAACCTTGCTCAAAACTGCTATTAAAACTAAAAAAAAAAAACAAACGCTTATGCCCTCTTAAAAAAAAAAGTTATCCCGTGTTCCACGGATTCAAAAAAATAAAATGGCCGCCGGGTGAAGGTCAGTGACTCGTCCGAGGTTTTTTTCCGGGATTGCCCGGGATCGAGGGGTCTGCTTTACAGTTATATTCGGGGGTCACTGAACCAGGCTGCCGCAGGTCGCCTCGGCTTTTCGGGTAGCAGATAACATAGTTTAATTATACTAATACTATGATTTACGACACACGCGGTGCTTAGATATGCTTTTGATTAATTTATTGTTATCTTTAGTACGGATTGAAATACGTTTAAGTCATAAATGTAAAGTTAATGCGGTGCATGTTCGTTTTTGGGGTTTAAGTTTCATAGAGGCTGCTTGGTTTAACCGTTACATTTTTTATATGGATTAGGACAAAGTTGGAGGTCATTTCTGGAGCTTTTGAAGGAGTTTTATTAGGTTCTGTTCGCAAGGAACACTTAAAAGTGATACATCTGTTAATTAACAATATCATCAGCTTTTTACCAGGCATTCCCCATTAACAAAATAACAAACCGACATGTCAGTTGACACATTTACAAAATACTTTAAAATTTCTTCGATCTAGCCTTTCTTTCTTGCAACCTGCAGGCCCACCTGTCACACATCTTTGCTACGAGTGACCGCAGTCACGCTCACATGCGCGCGTGTGTGCGTGTGTGCGTGTGTCGGCACACGGAGCGCGCGCGCCGCTAGACGCCGTGACGTAGAGCCACTCCCGCGCATATACCGTACGGGATGATCCAAGGCTTTTTACAAACTTTTTTGCGGACGTAATTACGGACTCCGGACACGATGAAGATGTTAATTTAAATTCAAATTAGGTGTGTATGATTTATTATAGTTTCTTCGTTGTAAGTAAAGTAATTACATAGTTATTTAGATCGATGTGGGTACATCTAACAAGGTTATTTTTTTAATAAATAGATTTGCATTATCTTTGCTAATTGATTGCAAAATTGGTTGACTAGCGAAGAACATTAAGACTACAATTTTATTTTAACTATTCTTAAGGTTAAACAAATTTGTTCTTGTCTGAAAGGTGTTAGCAGGCTAAAAAGCTAAGCTAAGTAAACCGTGTAAAACATTCTGTTTATTTGGAAAGTCTTTTAGTTATGTTATGCTAAGCTAAAATAACTTAGCTCTTGTACTACCATTTACTTAAGCAATGTAAAAGTCTCCTGCTTATACAAGATGTCAAAACAAAACTGTTATTTATTTGTTTGTTTTGAAAAAAATATCACTTAAAGATAGAGTTACTTGCAAATAATAAAATGGTATGTTAGCGGGCGACGTTTGTTCGATCAGTTATAAAATAAATATACTTTATAAAGGTCACAGAATAAATTAAATAGTTTATTTCTTTTCTTTCTAAATTGACGGACTCGCATGCCAATTCCCATATTTCAACTTGTCCTGCCTATCATTTCTGATCTGTCCTAAACAGTTTAAGCGGAAAAGCGTTATAAACATATAGACAGAGTTACTTATTATAATAATATGTAAAGGTTATTTGTTTCAATCGAAAATACGAAATAAATTGGAGCCATTTTGTGTTATAACATTTAAGTTCTCTATCCACTATTATCGAAATACAGGTATCGAAGACTATACATACCAAGCAATATATGAAGAAATGTGAAAGAAAGTAGGTAGTTTTTTGCAATAGTTCGTAAAGGTTGCTGTTCCGAACTAGTAATTAGTGGCCATTCTGTCTGCAAAAGCTACAGGCAGATGCTTGACTCGTGCTAGACGGAGAAAATATTAGCTATTTATAAACGAAAACATGTGTTGAAATATAAATAACATTGTATTTAGTGATTAAAGGTTTGGAATAATATTGGTACTTTTTCCTCGAAATATTTTAATTATCAAGCAAGAATGAGTAAAAAGTGGATGTCATCATGATTTTGATTATTTTTTAATTCTAAATAATAAAAAAACACTCATAGCGGTTAGTAAGAATTACACATAGTACGTGTCTTATGTTTTTATGCAAATGATACAGCTAACGATTTCAAAATCGCCCACCGCTGAGCACGCGTTTTGTTAAGTCATGAGTATCATTAGCGCCATTTTTACTTAGCAAATAGAAATTATATAAAGTTTTCTCATAGTATTTATTACATATACATAAGGTTCAAAATTGAACGGATTTCGATTAGGGCGATACGAATGATTGACAACTTTTACATTTTGCGCGTGAATGTTAAATACAAGAGTACACTTTTCTCTAAATTTTGTTTATAAATATAACAAATATACGTAAAAAGAAAGTGGTTGTGTAAGTTAAATAACAAATATGATTATTGATGGGCGCAATTCTTTGTTTTGTTTTATAATCTGGTTTTGGTAAAATCCAGTTTTAATAAAAAAATCTTTAACAAAAGACTTGTGTTGGTTTAATTTAGGGTATAATTCTTATAACGGAATTTCGTTTCAACAAAGTTAGTACTACCCCAAGTGAGTTTTATAGACAAAAGCTTACTGAATTAAAGAATACAATTTTTTTTATGAAATCAACATATGTTATTCCTCTATTTCATACCTACTCTAACCCATTTTTTTCTCAAATCTTTAAATTTTTATTCAAAACCCAATCCTAATCACCCATAGAAACAACGCTTGGTACACTGACCCACTCCGTCTCTGTGTGCGTGCCATGCGCACACACACCGCGCCTGTGTGCGTGAAGGTTTGTTTACAAGCGGCAAGTCACTGCCATGGCTCCTTACTGTTTCGCAACTTGATAAAGAACTTGAAACAAGTTGACTCGCCCGCTATTATGCGTTGTCGTTTGTTTTGGAAGCTCGTAAATAACTTGTGAGGCTAACTGTTTGTGGGTTTTGTTTTTAAAGTAGGTTTAGATATAAGTTTGGAATGGTTATAAGTTGTAAAAGCGCTTGGAAGGTTTTGTGAAAATTTGCTGGAACTTGTCGCTTAGGTGTTTTACAGTTTGTTTTTTGATTAAACAAGAAAATTTAGAAGTAAAGTTGAGGATCAGTTTGAACTATTACTTAATTGACTTTTAGATGAGCAATGGCTCTTATTGTATTTAATGTCCAATAGTTTGTAGTTCAAAGATGACAGTAATGATATTATCTTAGTTTATAAGTAAACTTTTAAAAGTTACAGAAAGTTTTATGCATTTCAGAAAAAAAACGTTAACGTCTTAAACGACATAAATTTTTTGAGTGTTCATTATTTTTTGGTATGTAACTATTAACGAATTTTATTCACATCAGTGGATAGTAACTAACGAGCAGTTAACCCGGTTCGATTACGTAGTTAATACCACAATAAAACTAATTATCTGTCCCGTTCTAGCCATACCGTCTTCACCATTGCTATCTTTATTGCGCATCGTATTGCGCTAATGATCTATAGATCGGATCTACGAGCAATATTGTTGAAGTTTTTGTTGGTGTTTGGGCTGTATTTAACGATTAGCTGGAAGATATTTAAAATGTATAAAAATGTGTTAAGAATTCAGTTGGCCCGATTGAATGACTTGATAAATAAAGTTTTGATTTGAAGCTTCGATTGATAATAACAGTTTAGTAAAAATATCTTATATTTGTTGCTATTTTAGCAGAGGTATCGATGATTTCACCACGACGTTATATTTATTAAAATATTAAAAGTATGCAAAATTACTTGATTTTATTTAATTTTAATGATGCACACTGTTCAATCTATACTAATATTATAAAGCTGAAGAGTTTGTTTGTTTGTTTGTTTGTTTGAACGCGCTAATCTCAGGAACTACTTGTTCGAATTTAAAAATTCTTTTTGTGTTGGATAGACCATTTATCGGAGCAGGCTTTAGACTATATAAAATCACGCTGAAACTATTCGGAGCGAAGAAATAATGGAAAATGGGAAAAAACAGGGAAAATGGTTCATCCTTGCGGGCTTCCGTTGCGTGCGCTGCGAAAACGGTTCTAGAAACCAAAAATATATGTATGAAAGAATTAAGGGAACTTTTTACCGCGGGAAAACTTCGCATTCCCACGGGAAACCGACTTCTACGCGAACGGAGTCGCGAGCGGCCACTAGTTTATTATAATAATCTAAACTAAAATACATTAATTATGTTGTTGCCTAAAATAGGTAAAAAAACATAGAGCCTGTGTTTTCATCGCTATACATTCAATTTAAATAATGTATTTTCTAAAGATTAAACTGAATGTGACGATATCATCTGAATAAAGACCGTTCGACCGTTCCAGCGCATCACACACACAATTCTTGACATTTTAACAAAAGTATCTAAAAGTATTACAACCCTATACAAAAATACAAAAATTTACAACGAGCTGTAAAAAAAACTTATTCTTCTTTTCAATCCATGATACGTATAACATGACTTCACCATTACAATTATAAATTAACCGTTTTGTTGAGGCAACTTCGAATTCAATTAAAATTAATTCTTTCGCGTACCTAAACTTAACACTGGTGTACGTGTACACATCTTTTGGCAATAAAGTTTTTTTAGTTAATTAATTTAATAGCGGTTAACTGTAACTGGCTAAATAACGTTAAACTGTAACAGTTAAGACAATAAATTTAGTATTGACAGTTGGGGTGGCTTGAGATATTTATGACTGTTAGTTTGATGTTAAACTATGCTTGTGGGTTAAAGAAATTTTAACAAGGAGTGGTATTAGTATGACGTGTGACTGTCTAAGGCATTGTAGGTTAAGCAAAAGAAGTTTTATAAAACATTTATATTTGTTTAAAAGGTTACTTACTAGGGAATGTTCTAAGCGTTGAAAAGACTTTGGAAGTCCTTTCATTTAATCAGTTATCCAAAGATGTTGAAAACGGTCAAAATAATAATAGTTTTTAAATGTTTGGTTTTTAAATACCTAAATTTATTTGATGAAATCAAAGTTTATCATTTTCGTCCCTTAAGCCTCAACTTCTACGTAGGCATTTATCTAAATTTCCAGAGGAATCTTTTAAAAGTGGCCTGCTCTATTTTTTGAGCTTAATAAATAATTTCAATATGTAAATTTCATTGGCATGATTTAAAATATGTATTCCAGATGGGTACTTTTGATACTAAGATATAAGTAAGTGTCTTTTGTTTTGCAATATTTTGTAAAAATACAGAATGTAAGTAATTAACAAAAGTTTACCTTAAGGAAAACGAAATATAGTTCAATGCTCTGACATTAAAAATGTTAATAGCACCATAACAAGCAAATAATCTATCTTTTTTAATACAATACCAACTATTTAATTGCAATTAATACTTACACGCAAAATCAACCCTATGTTTTAGTAATTAGGACTCAAAATAAAAAAAACATCAAAATCCTGGAACGTCAAAGCAATTTTGAGTTTTAAAACTTAAAGTTTAAGGGTCAGTATTGGTATTTTTTGTGCCTCAAGCAGGTTTTGTCCCAAATAACGGGACGGTGACCTCAATTTTTCGGGTGGGTCTTAAACACGAATGGTGTTCCCACAAGATGGCCTTTACTTTACGACTCTAGGGTTAAAGGGATTATTTCTTTATTATATCCGAATAAGTTATAGTTTATGTTAAAAGACAGAAAATATATTTTTGATAATTTATAGAATTTAGAAATAGTCGAAAAAAATATTATTTTTTTATAATATGAAAATAATGAACAATAAATACCATAGACACCGTAAATAGAAGCTAAATAACGTTATCAATTCATTATATTTAATTACATACACGAAATAAAACAGATAATTCCATAATTAACTTGATATATACTGAACCGGTTACGGAAAAGAGGTTAATGCGTTTGGATTCCATGATGGGTGACGTAGGTATGACCTTATTTTTTGGCGAAATATTTTGAAACATCCTGAGTGTTCATACTATGACGTCACTTGAGAAAGTATTTTTGCGCATTTATTATTGTATTTTTTATCTTAATATTTTACATCTTTTTCAACAGGAAACTTTGCTTTCCTCGGAAAAGACAAATGCAATCTATTTTGTGTCAGCATCAGGACTAAAACTGAACTTTACTAAAATATTGTACGAAACAATTGACTCATGACGTTCTTTTACAAAAAATCTCATGACTCAAGTACCTAACTAGTGAAATTCCCCATAAACTTCCAATCAATCGCATCTTTATAACCGACCTACAAATTAACAAAAAAATCGTCTAGTATATTATCATTAGATCTCAACCTGCGAATTCTTGAATTACCCGCGGTTCCGACCACTGAATCAATGTACTGTTAGTGCGTTTCACTTTTAGAGACTACCTCCCCCCCCGCGCCGCCCCGCACACACCGCCCCCCCGCGGTCGCCAGCTGACCGCGAAACCTCCTTTCAAAGTCAAGAACGACCTACGTGAGATAGCTTTAACAAGCGAAACATACAGTCATTCGCAACCATATGGCTTGAGCCATAAAGGTGGAAATGACACTAACTTTGGCGATGAATGAATGCGGCCATTGGGTAGGCGGCGGTATTTTGGTAGGTTGCAAAAATTTATAGTGTTTGGGGTTATTTTTGGATATATTTTGACTTAGTTAAGTAGATTATGATAAAAGAAAGTCCGAATATTATTACCGTTTCACCGTTTTTAATAAACTTTCTTTGTAAATCACCACTTTTGCCCACAAACTTTTGCTTTAATAAAAAATGAAGCTTATTACTAACCGCTTCAAACGACCAAACTAGCAAAATCCTCTATCAAAAGGCCTACTAACACCAAGTGGTGAATACATTCAGGTTCAGCATGCATAAACAAATGTCCACTAACTGTTGTTTACCACGTGCTACCAACGGTCCGTCTTCGGTATATGAACAACTGCGGTACCGTTCCACTCAGATATTTAATTATATCTGCATTGTAAACCACTAATGAGACACCGAGAACAAAAGCATTCGATGAAAAGGGAGATTCACGAACGTAGCTTAAGATCTGATAAAAAAATAGGCTAATGTTTTGAGGCTTGATAATATACTCGTCTTAAAGGTCATCGTGATAGTGCAACTCGTGATAAATAGTATCTTAACTGCTACTAGTACAGTTATTTATTATCCGCAAAACTATTTATAAAATTATTGCATATTATATTCTTTAACGCCAGCAAAAATATTACACCAAAAAGTTTGCATACAAATCTATAACCTCTTTGCATTCAGCGCGTTACTGAAAGTCCCAAACTGGCCACCAACAATAAAACTGCAACCTCTTTGCACGCAAACTCGTTCTATTTTCCAAGCGGCCAGTGTCAATTGTTTTATTTGGAGTGCTACGTCACCGCCGCTAGGAGCACGTGGCAGACAGTTAGCGGGTGCCGCTCCGGTGATCGGACGGACAATGAACTAAGTGACGTACGGACAAACGGGCGGGACCGAGTTTATATAGGAATTGTATTAGGCTGTATGGTCAGGATTTTCTATGCCTGTTTTTGTTTATAAAAAAAAAGTTAAAGTCCAATTATAATACAGACGACGTATTAAATTATCCTTTTTGTTTATGGAAATCCTAATAACATTTTAAAGTAAAAAATATATGAGATCAGTTAATTAGTGTTCAGAAACCTACGAAAAATAACATACGAAGTTTTGTTTAAATTAGTTTTAGATAAAGATCTCAACTCCAAACAAGACATATTTTAGGTGAGTCGCCGGGGTGCGCGCACGCACCGGGGAGCAAGGCCGTTCATTGGCCGCGCGGGAGAGTGCAAGGTTCGATGACGTAGGTCTTACATATACAGCTCGAAAAGGAAATATGTAGAGCAAGTTTTATTATTTATTGGTTAAAGGTTTTTAATAAGGACTTAATTGGATTAGGAATAACGAAATGTTTGAACAGTAAAAATAAGTAAAATGTTTTGTAACTTAAGGAAAAGCCAAATGCTTATTTTGATATTCATATAACTTTTTTTATATAAATAAGAATTTCGTTTTTACAAAAAAAACATTCAAACTAAAAACATTCTAAAGCACAACTTTAAACTTCGCAACCACACCTCGAACTTTAAAAACAAATCAAAAAGAGGTCGTCACAATCGTATTCGAACCTCCTTATTCTCAGTGGCCAGCATTAAAAAAAGAGTAAATTCCTGGCTAGTGCAGCGGCCGAATCTCCCGTCCCGTTATGTCGGACCGGGCAAGGACCCCGCGAGCATTCGGGACTATCATTATACGGTTTTGGACCATGTTTTTGAGTAGATTGCAATAAAATATGTAAAACAGTGTGTGTGATGAAAAAGTAATAACGAAAAAGTGTTAGTAGATATAAACCATATCTTTAAGTTTTTTTGAAAATATTATTTATACTGAATATTATTAATATATGTTTGTTAATGTTCCACTACACTTAAAGGGTTGATCGAATACAATTTGGCAGTAACGTTAATTCTATTTTAATATTTTGTATATACAAAGTGCATTTATCGCATACAACAGAGAAGTTGGCCAAAACAAGCTTCTGCATGATATTATAAAGTCGTTAATGTAAATAAGGTTAAAAAACATTTTTAATACGTAAATAATATGAAACGCCTTGTCATTCTGGAAGCCAGCAAAGATTATTCTTATTTCAAATGCCCTCCTCTTCGAATGAAGTTTTGTATTTAGGTCAAGTTTATTGACAATTCAGGACGTTACCCCTCAGTCCTCTCTTTCACACCCGTAGCTCTGTCCTTGTCGCACAATCAGGCTTTTTTGCTCTTTGATGAAGGCTTGAGAGATGGACAATGATTTGAGTTTTGACGTTTTCTTGTTAGTTATCTAATTGATTATAATAACTCTCATTAAGTAGCTCAATTTGATAGATGGTTTAAATAGTTTTTGTGTTCTTTCTTTACCTTTGTAAAAGACTAATTTGACATTTGCGTGGTGTACAATGTAAAGCACCCATACAATTTTTTTATTACAAAAAACATAAGAATGGAGATTCTAATCATACGTTATTAAAAACATCGACATCCTTACAAAAATAACAGGTTGCTTTCAACTCGTTAAAAAAACACCCGACCATTAAGTTTATCCCATGAAAACATTATAGTAAACAACCCTCAATGATCTATAGATCTTAACCCTTTAACCGGATATTGATCTAAACTCAGCCGGAAATGAGACGGTAACATGACACTGCGCAGCTTCTAGGTTAGTAGGTTCGATCCCTGGGAACGACATTTGTGTAGAGATAAAAGAGAAAAAAACTTTTTTTTGCTTGTAAATTGTAGGCCACATTTTTCTTAATGTAGGTCAGTTTTTTAGCGCAGTTTTTTGCTGTGCCATCGAGGTTTTTTCTGTACGGTAAGTGGGACGGCTTAGGAACGATTTTCTTGTGCTTTCTTTTATTTTTATTGTTTAAGTGATTGTTATTTTGACAGGACAGTTTTGATCTTATCAGTTCAATATGAAAACAGACACTATTGCATGAAAATTGGAATAAAGTATTTCGTTAAAAAGTATAGCTTTAATAAATGCAGTATTTTATGATAGATATTTAAGATTACTAACTTAGAAATATATTCATTTTGTACTTAAAAAAATCTTATTCTATTTTGTCAAATATAGCTTAATTTGATTGGTACTAAATAAATTCTCATACATCATTTTTTTCCATTTGTTGCCGGCACAATAAGTTTAACACTCCATTATGGCAGGTTCCCACAGAGCGCACATGTCTTCTACCTGACGTTCCGAATTCAAATATTGACTGATTGAAGGGCTGCGGGACATCTGTCGAAGGCTTTATCTTGTTGAGAAAGTTCTGGGGGTACAATGTCAAATTATAATAGAACCGTGGTTATGGAGTTTGAATTTTACTCCAGATACAGATCAGAAGGTTTGACTTCATACATTATGTTAAAATTATAGAATTTACAATCAATAGGGTACATTTATCTTCTTGTAGGTCCAATACTACTCTAGGTATATGAAGTTAAGATACTGATTAGGTTTTAACATGACTTTTTCACATAAAAAACTTTAATAAATATGATTTACTCTTTTTAAATAAATGAACAATAAATTTCACTTATTTGATGGTTCAAACTGATTTTAGTATAACATAAGCACATTTATTATCTATGGAGTCTATCGAAAGAAATAATTTACACATATGCGTATAAACAATAATATCGTCCTTCTTAAACAGTTAAAATAAAAAAAGAACTATACTGAACCCGCTTCTTCCTTGTTCGTTTTAATAATGTTAATATTATTAAGAAGAAAGTTCCGAAATTTTTCGGTAACATGTGCCTCATTGTGCGCATGTGTCGTGTTTGTATACAGAGGAAGGTGTTATTACGAAATAACAATCACTATGTTTGTTACTGTTATTAATAACAGCTTTTGAAAAATATGAGAGTTGCAAATCGATGTTATTTTTCGAATTTAAATTGTTGGTTTTATAATTTATATTCATTATAAGTTTTTAATAACATATGTAACTGACTTAAAGCAATAATGTTAACTGTTTTATTAAAAAGTTCAAAACGCAAGTACAAGATCGCGCGTTGATGTCTTATGCACGGAGCGTTTGATCAAAGACGTTGATTTATTTTATCGTGTTTCATTTTTCAAATTATTTACACACACAACGCTTTTAAAGCTATACTAGTTAGAGCAAAAGCTCTTGTAACTTTTTATAGTAAAAGTCTATGTTGAAGTTTATTGTAATTCCGTTGCAAAACCTTCTCACTAGACTCAGTAACTTAGGCCGTGTTAAAATAAATAATGATTTCCATCCCAATTAACAAATGAAACAAAAAATACTAACAAAACGACCCAAATTCAAATAATTTGTCTACCTTAAACTCCTATAAACATCTCTATATATCTTTTCCCTCTTCAATATTATCAGGGTTTGTCTCAAACAAGCTAATACACAATTATCTAGTAGTAATGTAGGTCGCTCGCTGGAGGTACGCGTCGCCGCTTTCTCTCGAGAGGCTGTCGCGGACTTTGATGGAGGGGGGTGGTGGGGAGTAATAGAGGTGGTGGTGGTGGTGGTGAGTGGTCGGGGGTTGAGGTAAAAACAATTGATTGGAAGTTATCAATGCATGTCGTATTAATAAATGTAGTTGAAGTATGTATGGGTAAAACCTGCAATTTTAGGTGACAGAGACAAAAAGAGGTATATAGAGGTAATACTGTTTAACTCTGCGTTGATTGATAATATGAAATAGTTTTATGTTTATCAAATGATGCGGTGGTGTTATGGTCACGTGATTTGATGTTCCAAAATGATCGTGTAGCATGGTTTCTTTAACTTTAAATATTAAAGTTAAGATTTGGAATTGAGTTTGGAATTCTGGCTGGAAATGTAAGTAAAGGCTGGATTAAACTGAACCTTTTATGTTTTTGCAGATTTCATATTCATAAGAAAAATTGGATGAGATTGCGTTAGTTTTTTTTTAAAATGCAATTATGATGTTTTTTTTGTCTTTTTAATTTTAAAAGAAATAGTAAGTGCTTAACTTTTTTAAGATAACCGTGAAACTATTGTGAAACATTAAATTTGGAATTCCTATCTCATGATGGTGCCAGATTGGGATTGGTTTGATGAAAATAACGGGCCAGTGATGTCATGATGATTCCAAATTTGAAGACTGTAATTCTTCTTGTAACTGTTCCGGGCCTTTATGTGTTATAATGAACATGGTATAGAAACTGTAATAGTTAAACACCTATTTTTTAAGGCAGATTATTTATTATTTTACTCTGATTGTAAGAGGGTCTTAAAATGTTGATTTACTCTTCGAATCACATGTTTTTCTTTAAGTCTACGTTCACTATTACTTTGAATAGATTTTTCCTTATAACAAGGTAAATGTAAACTAATGAACTTTCGTTCAAGTACAATCATTTATGTTTTACCACTTTTAGCAACAAATGATTTTCACTTTAAAAAAAAATTGTACCTTTAAAATCCTAAGCTTTTTAACTTTGCCTCTATGACATAATCTAACAACGCCTTTTATACTATTTAACAGGCATAATAACAAAAACTGCCTATGATCCGGATCTACGACTGTCAGTGTCGCGCGGTCAGCTGATGGTGGTCGCTTTCACCGCGCATGCGCGGCGGCCATTGCTCGCAGCCTTGCGCGGGTAGCTGACCTGACTGTTTACTACGGGAATATCGCAAATTGATGCTTACAGATCTAATAAGTGATGATTATATGTATGAAGGAAAAGGATAGGAGGGTAAAAAACAAGTGACAATAGGCTGTATAACTGTAGATTTAGGAGAAGTAGTAAAAAAATGGTAGGGTTAGAGTCTTGGTCGGGCGGCGGAAAAACGAAAGTTTTCTGAATCGGCGGGATTGCAAATGGCGGGGAAAGGAAAATGTAAAGTTTTCCATGAAGTTGTTGTTGTGAATGGATGAATAATATAGTTGTTTGTTTCTTTGGTTTGAAGTACTTTAGTTTTTTGGTTGTTTGTTATAGGAAATATTGCGAAGTAGATTTTGGCAATGAGTAACAAATACTCAAAACTAAATAGGTTAATTATGTTAAAGAAACGCATATTCATTTCGGTTTTTTTTCTTAGCAAATCTGTGAATGAATCAGAGTGCATTGCGCAACATGTATTTACATGTGATTCAAGATATTTTCTACCATTTATGTGTCTACCATTTACATAACCAATGACTGTTTTTCTCTCCTTCACTAAGCATTATAATTTATGTAAAGTTAAGTATATACCTAAACAAATCTCTAAAGAAGCACTACGAAGTGATCAGAACCTGCAAATATTGCCTATAGTATTTTCTACCTCCTACCATATATCGCTCTTGACATTGGTCTGTGGTCATTGCCGCTGCAGTGAAAGTTACCTCCCCCCGCTTCCCGCAAGCCCCCGCGCCCCCCGCCAGCCGGCTCTAACTGTGTCACAGATAGACTTAGCGAATACAGGCACGTGGTCTGAAAGATTTCTAATGCACTCGTCTGAATGGAATATGGACGGAACATGGATGGTGTTTGTACTGCTTTAGTATTGGTTAAGAATAAATGGTAAGAGGTTGATAGGTTGGCAAAGAGATTAAAACAAGAATGTTAAAGGGGATTTGTATGTTAAATACTTACTTAATGAGTTAAAAAGATATAGTATAATAAGTAATTATTTAATTAACATGTTAATTTGCGCAAAGTCAAAATACTGTAATTTAAACAGATTAATTGTTAATAAGCTGCTTAATGACTGCAATGTTGTCAAGCTATACATCCTTCAGACCGCTGCTGCCTTGGTAGTGAGTGAGTCATGTACCAGGCTCGCATGAGAGACGAGTGGGTGGCGCCAGTATGTGGGTCATGAAGGATGCTAATGTATTGTTCGAGCGGATTTAGAACAAGCCGTTCCGAATTTAAATTAGGCATGTAGTGTAGTTGTGTTTTTTTTTAACCTGAGTTTTGATTAGATAAAGACAACGTGTTATGAGGTTTGTAAAAAGTCAATAATTAGAATAAGTAGTATAGTCAATAAAAACGAATGTTATTCTTTTAACAAAAAGAAATTTGTTTAAGTTTTTCTTCTTAAGATTATCGGCGAGGGTATCGACTGAAGGGTCATAAGTTTTGCTTTACAAATTAATAAATTTTAGTTTTAAAAGTAAATTATGATCTATTTAAATTAAGGTTCAGATAGCTAACGACGCATCCATCATGCAACATACTTTAAACTGAGATAATTAACAATCATTTAACGATTTGCTAATTATGCAAAATCATGAGTCATTTTAACCGTCGGGGTAATTACTACTAGTTTAGAATAGGTCGTTGCCACCAAAATAACTAATTTTACAGTTCAATCTGTCAGATGAAAAATTTGGGACTATATGAATGATGGTTCAAATTCAAATTTACTAGAATAGTTATTTTAATTAATAGAGATTTTAATTTTAATAGTTATTAAAACAACACAAATCGCACAAGCACAGCCTTTTTGGATACAACATAGTATTGAGCCTTAAGCCACAGCGCTGGCTCAGTGGGGGTTGGTTGACGCACAAAATGAAAACTCATCGAAAAAAATATAAAAAATAAAAAGAAGTTTGTACCCTACTCACCTGTATGAAGACACAGCAAGAAGGAGAGCTAGCAGTTGACAACAAATGTCAAATCCAAAACATTACACTTCACTTTAACTGTTGTCAATCAGCACCAACAATCGACCGCTAATGTCATGTATCACTCGCAACTGTCAAATTCACACCAACAGTCAAATCAACCGAACTTGTCACCGACTGACTGTCAAAATTTTCAAAAACTGTCCCGGAGCGCCTTCAACAGTGTAGAGAGGGACAATCTGAGCCCAGGAGGGGAAGTGAGGGCCGGGGGGAAACTAGAAAGAAAGAGATAGAAATATTTACTAGGAGAACCTCTACTACGCATCTATTACAAAGTAGGTTAAGTATTACATAGCATACTTACTACATGATACTGAAAAACGTATATATGTCCCCGTTTCGAAATTGAAAACCAGTTTAAAGCACTCAAATATTTAACCCCATATTAAAGTACAAGCCAAAAATAAGTAATTCACGAGAAAAGAGAAATAAAATAAAGCGCTATTTAAACAAAACGGTTATTATAATTAGGCGGCTTGTTAAATAAATAACGCGTGAAAAATAACAGAAAAAATGTGAAATAAACGCGACTGCGCGCGCGCCGTTAAAACTGTAAAAAAACCTGTCGAGCGACCTTCGGGTTATCAGCCGAAAACTGAGTTCAATACAACGGAAAATATATACATTTTCCTACATTATCAACTAGAATACAATTACAAACTTCACTATCCGCATGCTGTTAGTAAATAAAATAAATTAGTCTACAGAAAGAAAAACAGAGAAAAGATGTGATTGGCATAAAATAAAGAGCTACTTTATATATACAGAACAGAAAAAAGAAACAACGAAAAAAACAAAAAAACAATCGCGTCCGATCCTTGGTGCACACACGTCACTTGTTTTTTTTCTAATTATTAGATGCCAATTACAGATTTTCCCGCTCGGGACGTACTGGTGCACTGTCAAGTCACAATCGCTTCGTGGTAGTCACTGCGATCCTGGTAGCGGGCGGCGGCCGCGCGGTCGGAACACGGACTGCGCGCGCGCACCCCACTCCGCGGAGCCGCCACCGCGCCGGCGCAAAGCAGGCGGGGCGGACTATCTGTGCTACTACGGTTTATGACACGATGGATTCTTTAGTTGTTCTGCTAGCTGAATCAGACGTTTATGTACCTGGAAAAAGCGGTTAAAAAGCACTGCTGAAATGGCAATACTCAATAGTTTTTGTCATCAAATAAATCTTAACTTACAGTTCATCAACCCAAAACCAGGCCTTGTCAACACCACTGGCTTAATTTCAAACAATTTAACATAAGATTTACCTCTATTCCACCCCTCCACATTTGCGGCCCTTGCGGCCCATTTCTCCCGCAGTTGACGGCCGCTGCGCTCGCTATCTCCGCTGCGCCGGCGCACTCCTCGCCACACCACTGACTCCCACACTCACAAGCCAGCCTACAGACCTACTAACAACTCTCACGCTACTTTCACCCTAGTCTCTTAGCCTTTAGAGTTGATTATTGAATGAGTAGAGATGGTAATGAATGTGCCAGTCAGGTGGTAAGTAGGTTAGTGGATGATTTTCTTTATTGGCCCTAGTACGGCCCTCGCAAGGTTCTTGTAGAGGCCTGGTTAATGGCTGAAAGTTGAGAATTTTTAGTTTGTGGCGCTTTTATGGCACTTTTTAGTGAGTGTTAACGCTGTGCGTTTACCTTAGGTCAGGACTGAGTCGCGAAAAAATATGAGAGTATTTAAACTTTAAAATTAATTAGATTTTTTTATCAGTGACACTAAAACCTCACCATCCTAAAAATACCAATAAAATAAAAAATAGAATCAATTCTTTTAAACTATTCACAATTTTAATTCCATAAATGACCACTAATTACAGTACGGAATAATTACAATAATTAATTATACTATCATTTGCACTAAAACTTATAATTAATTTGGACTACTCTGTTATTATTAATTTGAAGTAAGCTACAGTTGTCCGACCTCTTAGCACGTAGATAACTAGGCTTGGCTTCAAATTAATTAGCAATAATTACTATAACAATGTTAATTTTATCTAGATTTTTGTTAAAGAATAAAAATGATAAAAATTACTTTTGCTTTTCAAGCAGGTATTTGGAAGGTATCTTTAATGATTTAAAAAAAAAAGTTTTTTTTACTTTTAAGTAACGGTTTTTAAGTTTAATTTCATAATTTTTCATTAAAAGTAACTATTGGAATATCAGATTATTATATCAGAGAGTCTTATCAGATTAATTAAAATTATTCTTGAATCGTAAAAATGCAGAAATATCAACACCCTATTTTAACCGACTTCTTGTCATCCGTTTTTTTATAAATGCTAGGTTTGAACTGAGCGCATCTTTGATTTAGGTTTCAAATACCATAGAAAATATGTCTTTACAGTAAATAAAAGAAAACTTTGTCCTACTCTATCCCAAAACATTACCCAATTTATTAACTTTCAAGTTTAACACACAATTAACATCATCATTCTCAAATAAGTAAGTGGCAGAATTATTTAAATGAAACATCATTTTTATCGCAAATAAAAAAATATGTAATTCGTACAAATTACGATTTGAGTGGCAAGATGAATAAATGATGAGTACAAGAATAACAGTAACCATTTCGACCGTTATTATGTACTTTTTACTGAGTAGTAAAAGAAGTCATTACGTATTTAAAAGTTGTGTTAATTTATTTTTATGTTTGTTGTAAAAATAGTTAAATTATGACAAAACATGGTAGTTGTGTGGTATTTGCATAAGTAACGAATAGTTTTTTTATGAACTTGCTTTTATATCCAAAAAAATACTGAATTTTTACAACCTTCTCCTTTTTGAAGTCGGTAAAAAACAGGCACAATAAAACACCAAACGTCACTTCAAGTTATTTTACTTAATTTGCAAAGGGAAGAAGAAGTGTGTAGAAATGTGATTACGGTAATGACTTTTTGTCTAGTTGCTCTTTTAACTTGTAAAATTTACGGACAGCTATCGAAGAACGAACTCCGTTAAGAAAGGTAGTAAAAAAAATACTACTAAAATGCTAATACATATTTCAAAAAAAATGTACTTACGGAACGCTAAATATAGATTGACCTACTTATTTATTTTAACATCATGATTCATAGCCAAATCCTTTCTTTACATAAACTCAACTATTTTTCTTTAATTTTCAGCACACATTCCGAATCATTCCTTGTTGCTTCCAAATTTCCTATGTCTAAGACACCATGACTTCCCAGCCAGACCCCGCTAGTTCACACACCCTACATTATAACCGACGTCGTATATCAAATGATGCCGCGGGCAGACGAACCAAATAATAATTAGCCATCACCTACACTGTGGCCATAAACTTGAGAATGTCGACTGCATCGCAGAACATTTAGCAGCGAGAAACCTTTATTTAATTCGCGGTTAATATCGTAACTGGTATGTTTTTTTTTATGATTCATAAAAATTGTGGCAGTAGATATATAAAAGTGTAGATTGTAGTTAAGAATGTTTTCAGGCTCAAAATTGTTATGTTCGTTTATAATACAACTTTTTTTTGCAATAAGGAAAATTAAAAGTACCCTTCTTAAATTCATCAGAATAAAAAAAATTGCCTAAAAAACTAAGACCGCTAGATTCACTGCGTGTTTTTTGGACGCTTCCCATACTTTAAATACTTGTTAAAAGTGTTTCAGCATAATACGACAAAAACCTACGGCATCTAACTGTCATGTAGTCTAAACACATATAGTTTATATTTTGGCAAAATCCGTAGTACCGTTACAATCCAATCAGCTACTCGGCGTCATTTCAAATTGGACGTGTTATACACATTCAGACATATTTCTATTGATGTCGTTTTATTTGCGATAATATGAATTAATTGATTGCGCCTGCGGTCATTACTGTTACTTTACAACTTCATAATTATCATGTTTATAGACGAAAGGATGTTAAATAAACGGGTGTGAATTCCAAATAAAATTAATAATATAATTTTATATTTTATTGGAAATAGCCGTATTACATTGGTCATTTAATTAAGAATTAATGTTATTAGCAAGTGGACATAACATTTCATTTATTTTTAAATAACAAGCAATTCGCCCTAGTTGAGACTGATGTGCTTCTAATCCTTAATTTAATACTAAGTTGCCTACATTCTATTATGTTTCAGGCTTTATGATTACATAAAACCTGACTCTCTTAAAACCAAAACTTAAAGAAGAACTTTTAGGTAAGTTGGCTAATTAAAAGATTTCATCTTTGCTCTCGGGCTTAATTGGAGACAAGAGCGAACAATATCATCGTTATCATCGTTTTTGCGTCTGCTTGTATATTAAAACTAGTGTCCGCCCGCGACTCCATTCGCGTGGAAGTCGGTTTCCCGTGGGAAAGAGAAGTTTTCCCACGGTAAAAAAGACTACATGTGTTATTCTGATGGTATAACATATTACTGTAAAGTTTCATCAAAATCAATCCAGCAGTTTTTTTGTGAAAGAGTAACAAACATCCATACTTACCAACTTTCAAGTTTATAATATTAGTAGGATTGTCTGCTAAATTCTCTTTACCCGACAGATTTCGATGCGATGATTTTTTCAAAAACAAAATAAAATAAATTTCGCCACTCACCCCCACCCCTGACACCCCCTCATCTGACACCTGACATTGACAGTGACACAAGTGGTAACAAGTCGCCACAGGTCTGTATAACGGGCCGCCGACACACTTGTGGAGTTATCGCAACTCATCCTCAAGTATTGGTATTAAGTAGATGGAATTTAGGCGAATCGTAATGTTGGGTGTGAGTTTGGATTGGTCCAATGATATGTGCAGTTGGAAATACAATAAGTTACACTTTATGATTGCTTTTGAAAAAGAAGATAAGGTAAACTTAGCTTTTATTTTGTGAGTTTAGTTTTTTTGTTTTATAAATTGTATAAAGTTGAAGGCCTCTGTAATGTTAGTAAAAAATGATTATAACAAACAATAGTCTGTCCATTATTTTTCCATCTCACTCGCGATTACTTATTAGCATACTAAATAAACTTGGGTGAAGTCTGTTTTAAATTTAGATTCTTTACTATGAGTTACGTTGCAAAGTTTTAACTGAAGTTATTGTGTTTAATAGCGTCGTTTATTATTCATACACAAAGGTTCTACAAATTCGATATAGTCTAGTTCATTTTCTTATTTGTTTCAGTTTAAAGCTTTCATTAACAAGCTAAATAGTAATAAATATAGAATAAAGCTTCAGTATTATTCAAGAGTTTGAAGCGACACGGCAACAGAAGTCTTGTTTCTTGTAGTCATTGTGAAGACATCAACGCGCGTGCGCCGCACTTGTTATCTTGTTAAGCGTTATAAATGCCTCTGATTTAAACTTATACTAACAAAATTCATGTGCTTCATGAAAAAAATCAGTGCAGCTTATGTATTTGCGAAGGATTAATTTCAATTTTATAATAGTGCGCAGAGGAAGTTAATTTAGTTTAAATTAATATATTATGTAAATGTTAAGTTAGTCTATGCGACATCAACACAGTCTATACTTTTCTGGAAATAAAACCCTTAGGCACCTTTGACGGCTCATTTCAGTCGCATTAAATAACTGTCTGCATAATTTACGTAAAGAAAGTAACAAAAAATCCTTTATTTAACTACCCTTCACCACCCCCGTTGTATTACCACCCGCCGCCATTGTCCATGACTATAAACACACAAGTTATTTGTTAAAACCTGCAAACATCACAATTTATTACTTTCTTTACAATAAAGGCGATCCGTACCTTTCTTATTTGCCGATGGCTTGTACAGCGCACAACGAACGTCGACCTCACACTTCTTTTGTTTCTATAGACTTAATGCGGCGTATATTGTTGTACAGTGTACGAAAAACAGTGTACGGTATACAACAATAGGTGAACTTTTTCAATTGTTTTGTAGGTTTTGGAGTAAGAGTTTAGCGTTGTTGGGTGTACATTAGTTTATTTGTTTATAGCACCTGTAATTTAGGTAGTACCGTGACGAAACGGAATATCAACAGTTAGCCGTAACGATGGGTCTAAGACTTGACAAAATAAAGAAAAAATATCCTTAATTATATGGCAATAGAGTTTAATTTTGGTTTAGAGATATTCGGTAAGAAGCCGCCAAAGATGTACATAAAATTTTAATTTTTTTATTGGTAAACTTGGCCGCGTTTGTTGGTTTATTGTGGGTGAATTTAAAAACCACTTATTATGTTGTTGGAAGTGACCAACTAGTAGAAAACTCCCATGGCCCCGAATAATTATCTGTGCTAAACAAAATGTTATATGCAATGTTTTTCCAAAAAACAGTTTTTAATTTCTTCCAAAACTTAAGAAAAAATTCTAGTGTCAGCGTATCCTTATTTAATATTGAACGAGATATTATTATTTGAATTCACATACCACTCATTAGAATGATAATCGTTGAATTAAACGTAAAATATATTTTTAGAATATTTTTAAGTGATTACTTGAAATATTAGGTGACATGAATTACTATGAATAAAACTTTTTTTAGTTTCTCGTCTGATATCAGAGTTTTTAGGCAGCGGCTTTTAAGGGCTTTAAAATGGTTCTATGGATTTTGTTAAGTAAGTGACAGATTTTTTTTTAGTTAAAGTTAAGATAAGTTAAATTAAAAATTCGCATTATCATTACATAGTTTTAATCCAAGTCACTAATTATGTCTGTTTGTATGTCCGCTAACTCCTCCTTAACCACCAAACAGATTTTAATGAGATTGAAGTAAGTCAAAATTCAGTGTTTTTTGAATAAGTCGGCCAAAATGACAGCATTGCGAAGCGTGGGCGGTTAGTTAATAATTATTTGTAGTATATCTAAAGTGTTTATAATTTTCATCCCAAAAAGAGTTGTTTAAAGTTTTACTTTTAATATAATGATAACGATGACATTGTAGATTAAAATTAAAACCAATGAACTGATTCAGATTTAGTTTTTTGGCTATAAAGTGTCTCGATTGGAAAATATATACCTAGTTTTGAGTAAAAATATTTCAATAGTCATACAATTCATAATTTTCTTATTATTTATCTAAGATCTACTACTATTCGCGTTCTATTTCCTACCAAAACCTTCACGTTAACAATAAGTTCAAATCTAACTATCAAGTTGAACCGACGTCTCGTTACAAGTATCAGCTGATTGGTTATTGTTGAACTACAGTTAACTTGGAGTGGTGATCGTATCATCTTGATTACGTTTTAACTGTTCCACAACCCTTTAGAGTTACTATACGAATGTCATATACAGAGTGTTATCATTGGTTGAAAAAAAAATGAAAAAAGTTTTTAAAATACAGGGTGATTCTTTAGTCACTTTCAATCCAAATCCTAAAACCTATTTTTAATAGTAAAAGGGAGAACTGGTTAAGGGACATTAATCATGGTTAAAACACATTATTAAAGTTATTTTCTCAAAAGTAGCTTTGACAATATAATTATGGCAAAATATGTTTTTAATTTTATTTTTCTGGACTAACACACTAACTGTGTGGCCCTAATTTAAGCAAAAATTATACAATAGGTACCACATAAAGGACTAGGGGAGAACCTAATTACACCTAATTAATTATATGTTGTGAAGTTAATATAAATAATGTATATTATTAGGTATAGCTTTTTTCGATATTCGACGTATGAGCATCAGCAATTTCAATCAGTGCAGTGTAATTTTTTTGAATTATTGAACCTTCTTGAAAACAATTACATCTTCCTTTTGATTGAATAGTCTGAAGGTTCCGGGTTCGAGTCCCAATTTTGTATGTCCAAATTATGTCAAATTTATTATGCATTTATGGCGGAAACAAAGAAGATGTTAAGAAAATCTCAGTGTTGGATGATGTGAGCCAGCGTGCTGGCTTGTAGCTCAATCCCTTTAACATTCCGAAAAGAAGACTTGTGGCGTGTATCGTGTGAACTACGAAGCCGTATATCGTCTCTAAATAATATAATGCCAATCACACTTCCAAACAAATCATCTCACACCAACAACACACATTACACTGTCAAGTTTCTTATAAATCATCTAATTAATAGCCCACAACATAATGCCGCGCATGCGTCGATCATTTGACACAAAAAACGGCGCACGGGCAGCCTGGCGCGAGGAACGCGTCGCGCTCCGCGGGGCCGCAGATATGCTCTGTGCGCGACACTGGCACAGTTATGCGCAATATACGAATAATTAAGGAATCTGTGATCTCGAGGATTTTATAGAATTTGTAGATAAATTAAATTGAAGTGTCTCATTTGTTTACTGTTTTTTTTTTGTTTTTTGTTTATTGTAGTAGTTTAACAAAAGACACAAAAATAAAACGAACCATCATTTGTTACTATAATACGTGGTTGTTAACAGCTTGACCGGCGATAAAGTCGATCCTTCAAGATTTCCGGGCTCCTTCTTTTTAAGATTAACTTAAAAATCACTAAGTGACCTTTAGATGAAGAGGACATTTTCCTTACATTTATTCTGAAGACCTTTTTAGAGCCATTTCTTGGGTTTTAACTCTGCTTAACATTCTTTACATTAGAAGACTTATTTCATAAGAGGTGAGATATGGTTGTGATATTAGGTGGTATCAGCCAACTCTGAGTTATGAAGCCTTGGCTATTCGCAGTCTTAAACATGCGGAAAACTAAAAGTTAATTTCAAATAATTTTAATTAAAATACCTTTAAATACAAATACAAACTAAAGCGACTATATAAAAATCAGTTCATTCTTTTTAGTGCTACGTTATATACACACAAATACATTAAAAAAACTCATATCATTCCACTTTTCTAAAGTTAAGAAAGAGACTATTAAAAAAACGAGACGGCTTCCTACTGTTTTTGATTTTGATTTAAATTCCAATTAACCATCGGTTGAGATATTAATTAATCCAAGAATATCATAACATACAACAAGATACAGATATTGACGTACCTATAATTGTTAAGATCGATCGTTAATATTAATTACAGAGTGATTTGATAAAGCTGTTAAAATTTAGGCTATGGTGTTAGTAAAAGCCTTCGGGGCTTAGACAGACTGTCTCGCAAGTAGGCTGTGGCAAAATATCTTTTGAATAGGCGTATTCGACCTAGATGGAAATAATTGTAGGTTCATTACTAAAATTTATGGAATGGAACTAAATATTGAGTTTGTGAGTTTTGGATTGTACTTTTTGTACAGTCCCTTAAAATAACGGTAATAATGAGTGACCGATGTAAGTTATTTTACATGCGACTTTTCGGTAGTAGGTTTCGGACGTTAACTATTTTTTTACGTTTAAATTACATTACTTTTAGAAATATATAATTTGATTTTCTTCAATGAATAGTATTCGATTAATTAATTGTGGAAAAATCTTTTTGCAAGCATGTTGAGGCACTAATTGGTATAGCGAAAGTGGAGTTTTAAATCACCAAGCAATGTTTTTACATAATTTTACAAACCTCCCATTATTTTTTTAAATTCAAAATTAAAATAAAATGTCTTATTAAGTTTAGCATAGCAATAATAGAATTAAGAATTGCATCAATATCGTCTAAATCGCTTTTTAACATTTGTTTGTATTACCACATTTTACACCACAATAGCACGTCTAAAACACACTACTTTTGCATATGGGAACCATACCCTAAACCCTCTTTTTAACAAATCGCGTAATTATCTACGGTCCCTATGTTTGCTAAACAACAATTATCGATTGTATTGAAGCTTTTAAAAGATCATTAATTCTTTCTCCAGCACAAAGGGGCAGAGAAAGATGTCCTGACCCTAAAAGGTTTCGTTTTAGTGCACATGTGTTTACTAATGGCTTTGTATGGCGTAGTTGCTAAAACAATTGGTGTTAAAAAAGCAATCATGGTATTTACTGTGGAAGAAAGAACTTTAGAAAGATGGTTCGATTCGGTCAATTGTCAATTGCAAACATGGCTTAACCATTTTGTATAGATTGTGGTTTTTGTTCCTAGAAGCCGGCAGATAGTTTAATGAAATGCTTTCTTCAATAGAGCTATCGAGAAAAAGATTAAATTTTCTATTATACTTAAGGTAATTGGGTATCTTCTTATATACCTATTTACAAAACTATACTTTTAGCTATTTTGTAAATATCACTTTCTCATCATTTTCAGAATAGTTATATTAGGCTATAGTCTCGTTAGTAAGTAAACAAGTTCAGGGATAATTACTCCTTTTTCTTTGAATTTAATTATAAACCACAACACAGTGGCTTATAATGGCTTATAATAGCTTAGTTAGATTATACTGTGTGTATCTACATAATATGCTACAAAACTGAAGTTCCATCAATAGTAATCCTACTAATATTATTAACGTGAAAGTTTGTGAGAATGTATGGATGGATATTTGTTACTCTTTCACGTAAAAACTACTGGACGTATTTGGATGAAACTTTACAGTAATATAGGTTATACATCAGAATAACACATAGGGTACATTTTACCGCGGGAAAACTTCTCATTCCCGCGGGAAACCGACTTCTACACGAACGGAATCGCGGCCACTAGTAATAATATACTTACACTCTAAACTAACAATGCACAGTATCTACTAATACCTAGTAATTCTGTAGTGTTACCCGCAGTGGTGACGCGCCGGTTCGTAATGGATGCCGCGCTCCCATTTACTAACGGACGGCCAATTTTGGCAACCACGGCCACTCTCAAAGTATTACAACTAGAACTAATAATTTGCAGAACTTTGTGATGTTTTATTTATAAATTAAGCTATTTTTAGCTTAGAAAGTGCTAAAAACAAGCCAAAGTCTTGCTTTACCTTATTTACAAAAAAGTGTTTCATTACAACTTAAATAAAGTAAGTTTACGGCTAAGTTGTACCTGCTTAAGTTTTTTTAACAGTATTTGCTTATTTTAGTTGTCTTTAAGTAACAAAAAGCTATAGAATAAAATACTCTACGTCATAAATTACTTACCATTTAAAACCAAAATTAGTTACTTAGTTCGCTTTAACTAGAAAATAACAAATCTTATATTCACTTTCTGATTTGATTTTTGACAATATTTTGGTCAAATTATAAATTTCTATTCATTTAACAAACTTACTTACAAACAAAACATAATTTAAGAGTTAGAAATACATTTCATTGTTATCAAATGCCAATTAGTCAAATATTATATATATGTAAATCAGTAAAGAATCCCTCATATATTCATACTATTATATAATTAAAGTATTATCATCTTTTTCCGGCAGTAAATGTTTCCAAATGTAATGCATTCATACATTGAAACAGTGTTAACAATTAAAGCTAATTTCCATTCGTATAAAATACTTATTTATATACAAAACATAAAAAATAGTATTCAATTGTTAATTTTCAATTAGTCTAATTCTATATAATTCAATATACCTAAAACTCATTTATTCACATACATTTGTTAAGTATTCCATCTATTTCTCTCAGTGTGTCCACCGTTTTTTTAACAAGTTCGGCGCAGGTAACTGTGTCGCGCGCTCCACTTGCATTTTAGGTTACGAAGCCTCATCGAAGCCTCCGCGATTGTAGCTTTTCGCGAACCGGATGAGACTAGTCACTGAACAAAATGGCGTCACGGAGTTAGGATAGGTTCGAATTAGAAAACATATAAATGTGAGTGAAGAAAAGTGAATGGTGAAGAAAGTTATTGATTACAGTTATGATATAAGGAAAATGAATGAGAAAAAAGTTCGCGATATTATTTCCAAATTTTGCGAAATTGACCTAAATAAAGGCTGTGATGCAAAGGAAGGGAAGACATTTTTTTCCGTTCTAATATTGTTTGGAATTTCCGAATTAAAGTTAACTGTTTCTCATGATTCTCTAAAAGCGACCTTAATAATGTATGACTAGGTATTTTATTTTAATAAAAAGATAGGTACGCGTAGGTGTGTCATATAAAAGATCTTGCAAAGAAAAATATATAAGATCCAGGTAAAATGTATTGTACCTGCCCATCTTCAATTAACCACGCTCCTATTTCTATGAACACTGCCTAATATTGAGACAGTAGCCATTCGTGTTTCTTCATTTGTTTTCCAGCGACTTGCACAAGTAGAACTCCCGCGCAGTTGACAATACTCCGCAGGGGGGGTCATTTGTTTCACCTGAATACACTGAAATGCTTTTGTTTAGTTTTTGTAGAACGGTAGCTATGGTGCTTTTTAACGTGTTTTTTTATTTTTGAAAAGGGAGATGTGTAGTTTTATTATTTCTGGAGACGTTTTTTTATCATAGCTTCGGTAGGTTTCAGTAGAAGATTCAATTTCTTGACCCAAATATCGTCGATGAAGATAAAGATTACAGTGTAGGAGTTTTAAAGAGGCTTTTTCCCCATAGTAGAGTTAACATAATAATAATAACAATTGTCCAATTTTTTTTTCTAAGTGAACATTTATTCTCGATGATTAAAGGTTAGCTTTTTAAGGTTTAAATACATACTTGTATACGATGACTTATACTAATTGAGTCTATTTAATACAGCCTTGTTTTGTCTTAGAACCACTTAAAAGGCTTTTTAAATTCTAAGTAGAATTCATGTTCTTTGACAACACTTCCCTATTTTTGTTAATCACTCAAGATTAGGTTCAAAATTACGAAGTGATTCGTTTTAGAAAATATGGATACCTACTTGCGACTATCAAACGGATGATTTGTTCCCAAATTCTATGCAAGATTAAAAATAAAGTGTTACAATTATAATTACTGATCACTATTTGTACCTTGTATACAGATGCTCTATCTATACCATCCAGTCACTGTCAAAGATTTTACCTCTAACCTAGACACACCTTGATTTACTACCGAACAAGCTTCGTCATAGCAAATTAACCATTAATTTCTTGAAACTATTTTAACATAAATGAACAATACATTACCTGCCGAGCTTTTCACATCACTTCCTTATGGAGCACCCAAAATATTGACGTGACGAACTATGCAGTCTATAGTCTTTGTTTCTTTGAGTGATTCGAAACAGTAGCACTTGTTACGAATTGTATTTACAACTTTATTGTAAGTTGTGCAATTGTATAGAGTAAGGGCAAGGGCACGTAGGTTGGACAATAAGGGAAGCATGAAATTAGGGGACAGGTGCCTGAGATCGCTTTAGGGTTGGACATCCTTTATTTTAATGTAGGTAGGTAAGTTAGAACAAAATGTGATTAGATATAAAAAAAATAGATAGGCAGTCGAGTTGAGAAATAGTAAGTTTTTTATAGGTATTTTGTACAACACAAATTATATTTAGACTCACAATATACCTAAATGTATCAGTTTATCTGAGGTATCTACTCAATCACGTAAAAAAGGGCTAATAGACTATGTATGAAGTTTTGTACATAGGTTATCATATCAGGTAATACAAATTATAAGAAAATTGTAAATATTCAATTTAAAGTTAACCTCTTTTTCAACAAAATAGAGCTAAAGGTGCATTTTCAACCTTTAAATTAAGTTGTTGGCAGTGGTGAAGTAGTAAATTAAGTTATAAGATTTCTATATTAAAAAAACCTTTAATGTAGAAAAAAATGTATTATTTAATTTAAATTTCAAAATTAGGACGTTATAATTAAAGGTAATTCATTTTATCTCTATAAGTAACACTGTCTACTATTGGGCAATTCATTTTATATCTTATTTTTTGTTAACTAACGACATCTATGTTAAGTATATTGGCAAAACTATCACAACTCAGCACTAACTTCAAAGTGTAGAGTAAAAGTTTCATCGTATTCTCGCAAGATGGCAGGGCTTTGTAGTTTAAAACTGATGTCATAGATGGCGCTGTTTATGTAAAGTTACATGTTATTATGCTTTCCTCTATTTAAATAAAATTAAAATTTCTGACTAAGATTAAATTTTACAATAAAGCAAATAAACGTAGTTTGTGTTGTAAAAAGTATACAAATTGAGGTTACCAACTTAAGCATTTAAAAGTACTTATTTCTCTTTAGAAATAATTTAAGTTAAGCATGAAAAATAAGTTTCTGGGTTACCTACTAAGTAATCTTAAGAATTAAACAGGGTTCTAATACGTGTAGATATTTCTGTTTACCCAAAGTTCTGTTTCTATTTCGGATTTTTTCTAAAGTAAAATCATCATTTTTGTATCCAAAGGAAATTCCGCTTCATTGAATGTATCAATTTACATCGATCCTTTCACAATAAATAAACTACAGAAAAACAACTCTTAAACTCTGCATCAGTCTGTAGAAAGCAGGAAGCCCACAAGTCTTGCTTAACTTCTGTGTAGTTTAAGAACATACCTACCAAACCTTCAGTCTATATAAACCACAGATATAAACCAATTGTACCTACACATAATATACATAGTATATGTAACAGGAAGGCTCCGTCGATGTTGTGGTTGCGGTCGCTATGACGACGACCCGGCTGCTCCCGGACAAGAGCCTCCCGTGGTATTGACCGCCTTCATTCCTTATGCAATGAATTCTGTACATTATGACCTGGCTTTGTAGGGAGTTTCCTATCTTTAGGTGCTTGCATGGGTGACATTTTTACATTTTGAAGTTATAGACACTGGAAAAAGGAACGCAGGCCTCCTTTTTCCAGTGTCTTTAACTTCAAAATTAATAAATTAGTATTTTAAATGCAAAACTAAAAGTAAAATCTCGACATTTTTTCATTTTTGCTTCGTTAAGATTAAATTCAAAGTATGTTCATCAAAATGAAGTTATTTCTTTTTCATCTTCGTATGGTGTAATAGACACATTTTCAGCATATATTCATCAAGTATCACAGTTTTTGGAACTGCCTTTTAAGGCCTCTGAAGTGGTTCCTGCAGAGGCAGTGGTCAACGTACTGTCTCGCTTTTTTCAACTTAATTGCACCTGATTTAGTTTGACGAGTATAAAGTTCCTACTCTGGACCAATCGCTTGCAGTGCCGCTTCATGAAGTGTAAAGTGAAAGTGAAGCATGTCTGATAAAGGTAAAAACTAAATGATTTACACCGTAAAACGCCCTTAAGTTCTTCTAAGATGTAATAGCCGTATGCCAACGTTTTAGGTGCACAGTTCTGCTATGTAAAACTAAAAGAAAAACAGCTGTTTAACAGTTGAATGTATAATTATATTTAAATGAAGTAAGACTGTGTATGTACGTAGTGTCTTTGACCTTCGCGAACTAACAAAAAATGTTTATGTAGATAATGGTAACTGTTGCTGATTAGTAATATCTTTAGTTTAATACAAAAAGTTTATACAACTTACCTGCTATTATCTTTTTGTCACATACCTACTTAATGGGTGGTGATGACTAACTTATCATATTATTATAATATACTAAACAGTTTGTGGATGATTCAAAAACTTAAATTGCTTGGTATCAGTGTTGCGGTAATTGCTGTTACTAAGAACCAAACAAAACTAGGAAAAAACGTAAAATATTTATTCATAAGTAAGCTGGTGTAAACAATATGGTCGTTAACACTTTTTGTTAGAACATAGTTATTTCAAACTGATTTTAAAAAACTCTGCTCAAATGTTTCAAAGTTCACAGGTTATTTGGCTTTACAGGAAATTACACCTTATTAAAAAAAGTTGTATTGCTTTTGTAAATACGTAATTTTGAACCACAATTTAATAACAATCGAAAATCTATTGACAATATTGACATATCGTAAAGTTGTATAAGATTGCCTCTCTCGTGAATCATATATGTTCACAAATAAACCGCAGTAAGATTTTGCGTATAAGCCTTATATTGTTTTACGTTAGATAACATGAAAGTATTAACCCTAATTCATTGTTAAGCTACATATTTACTTGCATACCTACTGCGAAAATATTCAAAAAGATTAATAGAGCGGTAGATTCATATATTAGCTACCTATGTGCGAAAACAATGCAAAGAATGAATAGTTTTAATTTTGCAAACCGGAATTACGGTGTTAGTTATTATTAATTGAGGTTAGATTAACAAACGATATTAGTTAGATTAACAATAACTGTCAAAGTAAAATTATTGTAGCTAATAATGACGTTTTCACGAATCGCAAATAATCAACTTTTTATTACATTAAGTTGGTACTTGTCTTGTCTTACAGCTAATTGTGTTTAATTATTTCCTTCCCATGTCCGAGAAAACTGAACAAAGCATCACTTATGCAGAGCCGTATATGTAAATCTATAAATCAAATAAATTCATTTGTCTTACAATACATGTTTCATACGTTTTTACAAAAAAATAATCATCTGTAGCAACCCCCACGACTTCGACATTTGACTTTAGTTTCTTTTAAAATTACAAGTTAACAGCCTACATTTAGCTTTTTATTTTAATCAATTATTTATCAGTGTTACCAAACCAATAATTTAGACTCCACTTTGACCTAGTTTCAGCAACCCCGGCACAGGGTGACCTGTACGTTTAATAATTGATGAGAGATCGAACATATTTTGTAGGTACACATGTACAAAACCTTTTTAAAGTGAAGATGTTCCTTAGATAGCTTCTACTGCTGTCCCTCGGTTATAGACGATTGAATGAGGGCTTGAAAATCAAAACAGATTTGTAATAGTTTTAGTCAATTCCACATTTAAACGATAGAAGTTTAGCAACGTTGGTCGCAGTCGGTCCTATAACAGTGGCCGCTAGTCTTACAACATCACAATTTATTTCTGCTTCGAAAAGCACACGCTTTACTACATATACTACATATTTGAGGGACTATAATAAAGGTTCACCTCTTTAGATAAATCTGCTACTTTGTCGTCTTATCAGATGCGTTATCTTACTTTTTACTTTATTTAGATTTATTTACTCTGGGCACTACATCCAGTAAATCTATCAATATTTTCGTATCATCATTTACCATTCTTACTATACTTACGAAACGTTAATTTCATCGACTCCCGCGCAGGTGCTGCCTCGTTCCGCGTCGAGGCATCTGACAGATGGGATTTCGGTTGAATTTAGACAAGTATATGTTAATTATTACTAATAGGTATTACTTTATTTGTTTAAACGTTTGTTAGGTAAAGTTTACTAGTTAAAATGAAAATCATCGTTGCTAAGTTCAGGTGTTTTTTTAGTTTTACATTAACTTTATCATATTTTAATATTATTCATTATTATATTAGAAATAATAAAAATGTCACCTACGTGCTTGGTCAGTTAAGTCACAAAAGGATATCTAAGTTGCTTATTTTATATTAAAGAAGCTATTTTACTAAACATTATTTATTTCGTAATAAATGTTACTAATGTAAACCTTTATCCTGAGCTTTCTTGTATTCTCTTGTCTCATAGCATAGGTATTTTAGAACCACTTCATAAAAGCATATCTACTTAAAACAAAATAAACCAGCTGCTATCAAATCACGCAACGCATTCTCGACTCTTCCACTACTAGGTCGAAAGCAAATAATGTAAACACCAGAAGGATTTCGTTGCCTACATGTGTAGTGTTCGGAACCAGTTGCAACACTGTGTTGGTAATATACTCCTTGCAGGACGAGGGATTGGCTAATTTTAATGTTATCGATTGAATGTAAACAGTTAATAAACAAAGACATGTCAGATTTTTGATACAAAATTTTACAAGTGTTCTAAAATCTCAGATGATCAGGGCCTACCAAGTTTAAAGATTTAAATCAATTTGTGTAGTAAAAATTTGCTACTAGATAGGAAATATACTATGTTTTTTTGTTAGTTAAAAAAGTTTTATTTAAACTTAGTAGTCTGACTAGACTTACAAAATAAAACAAAACCACTTTAAATACGTTCAGTTTATTTTCTCTACAGTTTCTCGCTACATACATTGTATGGAACCCGAACTGACACGGATTTCTACATCAATCCCTCAGCAATGAAAAATGATCTCTAAAATAACAATAGTGTATGAAACTCCACAATAAATATACCACAGGTGGATATAATCTCTACCAAATATAATTTAAGCTAATAAAATCTCTTACTCTCTTTTAAACGTCGATACGAAATTTACATATAAATTCTATGTACAATATATACAAATTATGTAAAAGAAATAATACATCAAGTACATAACGCACCCTGTCATTACAAAATAGGATTACATCAAACTAAGAAACCGTATTCTAATAACAGTAGTGCGCCCTAGGGGACCTATAAGTCTGTGTCACATTCTAGACTAAGATTGCATCTAATCTACATTAAATTATACCATTATAGTGTTGCCGATAAT
The DNA here is from genome assembly GCA_916618145.1 of Emmelina monodactyla. Lineage (NCBI taxonomy): Eukaryota > Metazoa > Arthropoda > Insecta > Lepidoptera > Pterophoridae > Emmelina > Emmelina monodactyla. The sequence goes on along the minus strand of OU745304.1, from coordinate 1,337,165 downwards.
GCTTTCTTTCCCGTCCAATAGCTCAGAGTAGCCCGACTCGTCGCTGCAGGCGCTATCGTTGTCGCCTCCGCTTTTGAAAACCTCGTTCTCAGGGCACGAGGCCAGACTGTCACCATCTGTCAAGGTGTCGATGAGGGACTCGAACTTCCCGTCGAGTCCCGACAGGTCGACGTCGGCCCGGATCGGCGGGTAGGTGCGCCGGCGACGAAAGCTGTTCTTCTCTCCGATGGGAACGTGGTTCACTTCGTCTAGAGGCGGCGTGGAACAGACAGAACCAAGGTTGGAACACGCGTAGTCAGGGATGAAGTCTGAGATTCGACCGTCGTCTCCTTTGCTGGATTCTTCCGGTAGGAAATGAGAAGACAGCGAGGAGGGCTCGGCGTCCGAGGTCACAGTGCTAGCGGTCTCGCAGCCTGAGGAAACTGATCCGTCGTCGCTGTCCGTGACGAGGAAGTTACTCTGTGCTAGCAAACTCTTCCGTTCGCTCTCCGACCCGCTGTCGCCTAGTTCGTTTGACTCCGTTATTGCTTGTAAGCGAGTTTCTGCATCGCACTGACTAGTCATTTTCTCCAATCCTTTCTTGTTTGTCTCGGCAACGAGCAAGTTGATCAGCTCATCGGTAACGTCTGCTGTGCCGCATTCTGAGCTGCTTCTGTTTCTCCCCATCATACCTTCGGGGCAGGAGAGTTTTCTCGGTGATTTCATATCTGGTCGTCGTCTATCGAGGGTTTGGGTTGTATAAAAATTGTTTTCGGGTAAATCGTTTTGCCATGAAACGCAAATGTTTTGTTGGGCGTTCATTTCTGCTTCTTCTTCGTCCTCTTCTGAACATAGTTCTTCGATAGCTCCTAGTTTCGGAGCGGACTTGGATCTCTCCAGCGGCGGCCTGTAGTTGGTGGCGCCGACACTGAGGAGTATCTTGCGCCGCGGCATCGTGGGGTTCTCATACACGCTATTCGCAAGACTCAATCTAGCGTTCTGCTTGGATATTCTATCCTTCTTAAACTCGACCAGGGCCTGCTTAAGTTTAATTTGGAGTTCTTCGGTGATTTTCTTTGAAACGGTTTCTTTGGTGCAGAGTACGGCGTGGCATCGTAGTTCGTGTTTGAGTTTCTTCCCCTCGTGGCGGTACACCCAGCAGAAGAGTTTGGGGTATCGCGGAGGGCTGGCGCAGTACGTGATCCTGTGGGACCAGTACTCCGTGAGGCCGTGCTCTTTGGTGAAGCCCTTGAGTCCAGAGTTGGTGACGGATAGCTTCATCACCACATCTGGTTTGGTCGACTGCTGGTAGTTCTTCCACAACGTCGCCAGTGGCTTCTCTACGCATGTTTCACCTGGAAAGAAAGAGAAAGAAAACATTAGAACTTTATCTTTAGGAAAATGGTCGCTTAACCTATAATTCCATTGAAACAAGTACGACTTTATCAGATAAAAGGTGCAACCAGTCATGCTTCAGATGCCGCCTGAGAAATATTTCGAGGTGAACCGGTTTTATTATTAAAATAGTTCAGCCTACAAACAGTTTTACTATCAACAACCACTGTTTTGATCTCTTTTAATTGCACATTTGATTGTTATAACTGGATTATTAAATGTATTTTTAAACTGTACCGCACGGATAAAATTCTTAAGATTAAGGCGCAATATAGTAGGTATATAAATAACATAGGTATGATTTTATCTGGTTATGTGACAATTAATGTACGTAGGTAATGTCAATTTTACTTTAAACGTTCCTTTGAATGCTGATCCCAACAGAGGTCGTAGGTTGATGGTACAACAACAGTCATTAAAATAATTTGTCAAATTAAAACTCGATTTATTGTTCTCTCATAACAATTTAAAATCAAATTATCTGTATCCTGGCGTATACAATTACATAATTATTTGAATCGCTACAGCTACAGAAATAAGTAACTTTATGAATTATTCTTTTTATGTAGCCTACATCCATCTATCACGGATTCATTCAACACAAGATGATTTTAAGATAATATTTTGATAGACATATAAAATACATACTTATAATATGCTCTAACCGGTTAGTCAGTCTAGGTTTGCTTTCCATATTTACCATACCTATCTACGCGAGTGAAGAATACCTAGCCAACAACCACTATCGAATAAACTATAAACTTCGACTCATCCTCTTGACAGATTAAAAACAAGCGAAAGTGCATTATCGACCTACAAATGCGACATTAGCCCACAAGGATCTCGTTTCGGACGTGCCTATTGGCAAAACACCTTTTCGCGCGACACACAAACCTAAAAACCATCAAATTATGCAACGTTTCATACAAACTGTGGACCTATTGCGTAATATGGAGATGGTTAAGGTAAAAATCATATGATGTGACATACATTGGGTCTAATGTCGTGTTGTGTAAACTTAATGACAGGTGGGCATTCTTGTAATGCGTATTAGATGACACATACCTACATTAAAAGTAAAAGCATTTGTAACATAGCCCAATACACAACACAACAAAATAAATATAGTTAATTTCAAGAGACTGTCTACGACAATATTCTTTAAAAAAACTCAAGCAACATTTATTAACTTTTTCTATCATTTTATAAAAAATATGAACCTGATTTGGTTCAGAAAAACAAATGTTACCAAGGACGTTATAATATGCGTATAGTTTTGCTACAAATCCCTTTAAAACCATTTTAAAACATTGATAGAATGTGTTTAATTTGACAGATGCTACATAACACAGATAAATGTCATAGCATATGTCACATAGGTATTTAATTAACTGAGCCACAACCAAAGTATCGTATTAGAATCTTGCTAACTTTACCATCGTTCTAAATATATCCGTCAGTTATATTACCAAGGTTAAACTTCCGTCATTTAAGATAGGTACCTATGTTTATATTTTGTAACGCTTGAATTTAAAATAAAACAAAGTTCATACTACCTACTCATTTTAATTTAATATAAAGTGCTGCTAAATGTTTTTTAATATACCTATATTAAATCTTCAAGTTACACACACAAACAAAAAAAGTTTATTAAAGTGATTTTTGCAGTAAAATCTGTAAAACAAGATTGCAGAGTTAATTTTATCGGCTAATGGACCGTCACGTCACTATTACTTATAATATAACTAAACTAGTATTATATAGTTATAGCAAGTTAACTACGTTTAAGCTAATAACAAGTTAAAGATATCTAGTTTCTGCACTACAGTCTCAGGTCATTGCCCCATGGTAATATCAATAATAGATTTCTAATTCAAATTGAATTCACTAGTATTTTTAAAAGGTTTTTTTTTACTACAAATTAAATGAGAAAGTGCAGTTTACACATTTTTTTCAATTATATTCGTGTAAGAACATTAAAATTGTGTCAAAAAAGAACGTTTAATCTTTCTTACCGTATCAGTGCTTTAGTTTAGGAATCACCCTATGTACCTAAATAAAATTGATTTAACTTAGAGGAATGTAAACTTTCTTTTTCTTTTGGTATCTAAACTTCACTATGTTAGAATATGACTGAGTTGTTTAAATATAAACCTAAGTCTAGCAGTGGCCACCTTGTAGCTATTTTATTATTATAATATATTTGCCTCTATTGTTACCTAGTTGCCTTACTCAATTAACAGTTCTTGAGTTGAGGGCGTGCTAATAAAATAATGAATGGCACTAAATCGAACTAGGAACTGTTGGCTTAACCGACCGGTTTCATACTGCAGCGACCTTTGTCGTCAAGTTCCTTAGGTCTTGGCGTTTATCACTTGTAGCACTACTTTTATTAAAGCTGATATTAATAATACTGTATTATCGGTTTTAACTTTCGTAAATTAATAATTTGGAAAACGAAAACTATTAAGTTTTCACACAATTGATTCCAAAAAGACAAATTTTACGATATCTTCATTTAGGAAAATAATTAGTTAAATTAAGCGCAAGGCATGTTATCTAGATTCGATCTCGCTTTAATCACTCCTTTCACAATTCGATGAAGTTATACGATTATCTAATATATTTATTATATATTACATATAGATTAGATACACAATGATTCTACAATGGTTACCAAACCGAAGCGAATTTGCTCTTACAATTAATAAAATATTTTTTCTTGAAAAATATATTTGTATGTTTTGATAATCTTGCAGAATACAAATGCAAACCGCTGATATTATCATACTTTATGGACACACCTTTAAAGCTATTTTATCAAATTAAAAATACAAGCGCACTACTTTATACTGAAATAAAACATACCTTTAAGCTTAAGAGCTACAAAGGAATCACCGTGTATAATTCATATCCAGTCACTAATTTTAATAATGCTTTGTGTCGTTTGACCAAATTATAAAAACCAACGTCGTGTCCACAAAACAAAGCATTGAATAATACGTTTCAGAGTTATGAATATTCTATTAATTTTTTTCTCTCTTTTTTTTAAAGTGTACATTCTTAAACTGGATATAATGAATAACATGTTTTATTATATAAGACGCAATTTCCGAACTCCCTTCTAAATTAAAAGGGACAAGCTTTAAAATAAAGAAAAAGTATTTTACCTATATTTATTAATAATTCAAGGTTTGATATGAAAAACATAGTTTGTAAAAGTAATGATGTTACAAAAACGTGCAAAAACATCACAGGGAAGTAATTTAGTTATATATGTCTACATTCACTTCAACATATACTTTTTTGTTGTTATTTATTTGACATCAACACTACTGACACTACTTTATACTTATAAGTAACTTAAGTAACCGCGCGGTAACTTTTTACCAAAAAAATTACCGTTTACGCATCTTTACAAAGTTTTGGCATTTATAATAGTAGGAAATAGAATATTGCAATTTAGTTAATGTTCCTTTCATTTCATATTCACTTAATTATGTTTCTTTTGTAATCAAAACAGTAGTTATTCCGATTATTTCCGAAATCTTGGCTAATAGTAAGAGGAAGCAAAGTAATTAGCCGATTGCACCCAAATAAATGAAGGTTAAACGTTAGTAGGTAACATTGGAACGAAAATATTGGTCAGAGATTGTTTTGATATAGTTATTTATACATGAATGAGTTATATGAACCGGATCGTTGATAGCAGGAGAATTGGTAGACGCATGAAGACTAAAGGCATATTAGACTACTAGTATTATTTTGTTTAAAGTATTTGCTAAATAGGTGAGATGATACCTGTTCCATAGACACGCGGACTACAGAAAAATACCCCAATTTGTAGATTTCAAGTTCAATTTGTTTTTCGCCAATAAGAAAACGAATCAAGCACTACAGAACTTTCTTTAACTTGGTTCAAAGGTGCCAAATACTCCAAAAATGCAACTTTGCGAAATATCTTTATAAAAAGTACTAAGAGCTTTGCATAGCTTTTTTACTATTATAAGTCTCAGTTTTAATAAAAGCTCTTTGTTCAGCTTCCAAATGGGAATTAACGTTCCATTTCTCGAATATTTCGCTAATTGAATGAATGAATGATTAACGAGTCAGGGGCAAGAGTTCAATCGAGTAAGTACCCTTTCAAAAGGTCGAGGAACGAACAGGATGCCTCCATTAAATGCAGAAACGAAGTACATTGCGTGTCACGATTGTGTAGTACTGGGACATTGCGATTCAGAGCCAGCAATGGACATGACATGGTTTTTAAAGATCGTCGCAATCCGGAAGTCGGTCTGTCTGCAGGATGTAGTTAACTTCTTTGTTCCATTCAGTTAATATGTGAGCAGATTTTTAAAAATAATGTTTATTTGTTGCTTCGAGTAAAAAACGTTTTTAATAATGTTGTCAAGAGTTATGTCGGCAATTAGCCACTGACTTTGCATTTTATTTCTTTTTAGCTAATTTAAAAAAGAGATCATTACGATACACTGGTATTTTGCGTAAAAAGTATGTAGATAAGCTACCTATTTTTTAGGCTATTATGCCTAACGATGTATTTTTAATAAACATTTTATTATAAAAACAGTTTGTCATATTTATCATAAAATCATGATTTGTTGGTGTTTAAATTTGGTGTTAAGTTACAAAGATTCAAGCCTATTAAGTTAGGAGTTTGTGATAAACTATTTAAAATGAACTTTAAATGCAAAATCATTAAGTTTATGTACTTTCAACGATTAACTTCACCCAGGTTACGGCTGGGAAGTTATTCGACTTCAAACTGAAATTAAATCTTGAAATAACTCGTAATAACAGGAAACATAAAACCCCTACATTTTTACACTCTGTAATTCCAATCTTTTTCATCTAGAACCTTCTTGAGTTATATACATACAGATGACAGCTGCTGTCAGTGTCATTATCTCGCGCTGCGCATGCGTGCTTTGACCCGAGCATTCACACGAGGGTGTTGGTTGACATTCGTGCGACCTTGCCAAAGACTGGTTAAGTTTTTTTTGCTGGTTTATTATACCTACCGATATTTAGGTACCACACCTTTCCTGGCAGCAATTATGCCTTTTGGACCGGTTATAAAGGATGTATCCAAAACTTAAATTACTGACAAACATATCGAGACTCAGCGAAGTGAATTCGTTTTGAATATAAAGGCTCTTCGAGCGTTCGTACCGGATAGCATTCGTAACGATTCGACATACTTTGCGATTTGGCGATCCTTTCCGTATCTATTGTTTGTCTTTAGCTTATGTAAAAGTCTATACTTTACACAGGGTCATTGAGTTTATTATAGTGGAAACATTAAAGGTTCTACTTATTACTTTTTATTAAAAGATTACTTTCTTAGCAGGCTCTAAAGTTAAGTTATCTAAAAGGATATAAAAAATTTTTTACTTGCACTAGCTAAGGCTTATTCTTTACGCTATCTAAGAAGCAGTTACTGGTCGCTTACAATTTCTCGTTCTTTATTTAAATGTTCCTTTTTTTCTTTATATTTTAAACAATAATTAGAACAGTTGGGGTTTTATTTTTACTATTAGAATCTTACTCATATCCTTTATATCCTTTATACTCATATCCTTTATATGAGTAAGACTCTGATAACACTTCCATAAATAAGTTTAATCTTTGTAAGTAAATGGTAGGTTATATTTGAGAAGTGACAGAACAGACTGGTCTTGTAAGTAGGTAGATGCCACTTTCCCCGTCTGTACATATACCTGAATACAAGTAGGACTTTCGAGATATTTGTAAACAAATCTACACCCGTCTCACGTAGCCTTAGAGAAGAAATCGACGGAAGTCTTAGGCTTAGCTGGTATATCTTTAAATAGGAAACTACCTTTCTTCCTACATAACACACTTTTTAACTATGAAAGTAAAGTATCAAATTATATAGGTACGAATAGTTAAGATTGATATGAGGTAAAACTTTATCAAGCCTCAGTGATAAGTTGAAAACAAAAGGTTTTTTTTACATTTGAGAAAGATTATAGATGTCAACAATTACTTGTGATAAGCACATGATTAGTATAATAAATATTATAATATCGATATATCCTAGTAGGGATAAATCAAAATAAACGCAATTTAAACACTTCCTCTAAACAATACAACTAATAATTGAAAAGAATTGAATTCAAATGAATAATTCAAACACACAAAATTACACAGAAAAGTAATAACTAATAATTATTTCAGCTTATCAAAGTTTGTCACAGTAACTGACAATGCATTGGAATAAAATAAAGCAATACAATAAAAACCGTTGAAACAATAGGCTATAGAAAAATGAATCATATGTTTTATTGAAAAACCAACTGTATTTTTATAAAATGTAGGCGTAAATTACTAATCTAGATCTGGGTTTTAATACAGTTATGTTTTCTTGATTTTTGGTCGTTAAGAATTTCATGCTATTTTGGAAACATTAACCTTAATTTTTATTGCAATGTGATATTGCATCACGAGTATGTAAAATTGATGTAGACTGACTAACAGGATTAAAAGAAATATCCTGGCAAGGCCAACACATAAAATTAAAGATTACCACAACGCTATAACAAAACACAACATCATGTTATTTAGGACTAGACACTTACAACTCTTTTTTTTTTGTAATTAGTAATTAGTATTAGTATATTACTATATGATATTTAGGTATAAACAGGCATTTGTCTTTATATTAGACTGACAAAACAATTATTTGGTCCTAAAGTAAGTTGCAGTAAGCACTTGTGTTATAGGTACCACAAAATGGACTAGGGGAGAACCTAGTTACACCCAGATACAAGCCAATATCGAAAAACCATTTTTACCGGCGGAACCCAATATACGATCTCAATCCATTTTTAGGCATCTAAGACCATCAATCGGAGCCAAATTTTCTCAAAACTGTTTCAATAAACGATCTCCAGATTGTTTTTTTTTTTTTTTTTTTTTTTTTTTATGTAATATAGGTAGCAAACGAGCATGCGGGTCACCTGATGGTAAGTGATCACCGCCGCCCATGACTACCCTCAACACTGTAGGTGTTGGGGGTGTGTTGCTGACCTTTAAGAAAATATATAAATAAATAAATAAAATTGGGCACCGGATACCGCACTCACCGAACGAAACGCAGGAACATCGTTCCTACTTCACGTCGGTTTCCTGTGCGACGGTGGTATTTCACCGGTCGAGTCAGCCCAGCAATCGCTGCAGACAGAGCCTACAGCTAGACTCTACCTCTCAAAGATGTGGAACCAACCATTGTGGAACCAACCCAAAGACGCAATCGATCCATGGGAAGCAAGCGATCTTTTTTCTAGCATATTTGTTTGAAAATGGTGCTAACCATCATCCTAATAACCGATCTATTAATTTTGACACATCCTTTGAATCAATTTTTGCGAACCCCAGAATTGGGCAGTTCGATCTTTTGTTTGAGTGACTTTGTATGTCAGTCCATGTAAAACAAAATCAGTTACCATAGCAACGTACATTGATCTAAAACTTTTAAAATCTAAATTTTACAAGAAGTGCCTTTACTGGATGTGCCTTCCCGTTAGATGTGTAATTCAAAATTAATGTTTTCGATTAAATTAAAATGTTTGTATAAACACAATGCAATTATTGCAAAAGCATAGGCATAACTTTTTAAATATTAGTAAAACTTACTTTTTATTCACAATGAAGAGATCGATGGACGATCTTTTTGCATCACTGACATTGATTGCATATAATTGTTATTGGGACGCAGGTTGGAGTCGAACCGCAGATCGTGTACGATCTCAGATCGTCCCAACTCTCGGATTCAGGATTCGATATTGGGCTCCGGCGTAAATTGGCCCGACCCGGAACCATCCGCTTAGCATTCCGGTATATATACCGCTGCACCACAGAGGTCGTCACAATTTACTAAATTATCAATCTATTGTTTTGTTTTATTTAGCAATTAATTTTAGATATAATTGTTTTGAAATCCGAAAAACGTGCGTTTTTTTGATGTTTGTAATAATCATCATCATGACTGCTTAATTTTTTGTGAACACAAACAGGCTTCACATATTTCCCATTTAAAGGAGTTTGAAGTCACGTTTGCTGTTATAAACACAGTTACAAGCCCACGTGACACACGTGTAGGAAATCATACTTGTAACGTATACGTACATTCAGTACTTTAAAGCTAAATATTAATAAGTACTTCAAGTTCTTTTTATTTTATCACATTTTCTTGTTATTTGAGAATTTGAAAATAGTTTTGAATTGATTCTAACTGTGACACTAATTAGGTCTTTCTAGATTTATGTACAAGTACTGAATTCATTGAAACGTAATTCGCTAGCGAAGTAGAGTTGTTCTGATCTCAATAACCGAGAGGTACATTTTAAGTGGGAGATTTTTACCTAAACAATATTTAGATGAGGAAAATCATTGGCAATCGACTTTATAAAAACTAGTTCATATGCCTGTTGAGGATCATCAATACGTTAATATTGAATACAAAGAATGTATATAATTATTAATAATCGCTAAATTAATAAGTTATATAATCACTGATATTTCAATAGAAATAGTTGATTCGTCACTGTATAAGTACATCGATTATGACGATCGTAAAGTCTACAGAGAGAATAATCATAATTATATGCATATTTAATCCTAGAGAGACACGAGACATGAAAAAAATCTTATTTATTGCAATAACATTCTTTCAAATCATTAATGGAAAATAAAACAAAATTTAAGAAATGAGGCAATATAATATATAATCCAATAAGAAATTTATTGGATTTTTAGAAACACTACTTGACTTAGCTGATAGAGGGTACTCGTTAAAGTTCAATAACTGTATAGCATGTTATTATTATTGTTATAAGTGACTAATTTGAATCATAAAATACCCATTATTTACTTAAATCATTTTGAATAAAGTTTATTAACATCATTAAAATTCAGCGCAAATACTGAATTGAGAACAAATGATCACTCCTAATGATTCAGTTGTGGGATTTCAAAGTAAACAATTACTCAGCGTAGACTGTGAAGTATAATCCTTATTTAATTGAAAAGTGTATTTACTTGAACTTTATTAAACTAAAATCTTGTTAAATTAAAAATAATTGAACATATGTACTTTGAAGAAAGACTTAGGTATAATATTATATTGTCTGTGTCAATATTATATATGTTTGAGATATGATACAATTAAATTAATATACTTACTTGCGATTTACTTCAAAATCCGTTTATTAAGAAGGTATCATTATTTCATTCTAAAGTTACATTATTGGTAAAATATTCAATTCTGAAATTATAAAAAAAAACTATTCTTCTTTATTCTTTGACGCTTTTGATATTTTGTTAAGATATGTTTTTCACCATAAAGTAAATTATTTATACTTAAAGACGGGCTTTCAGCTTATTACCCAGAAAAAACTTAAACTAAAGAGGTTCATGATAAAAACAGAAAGGCTAATGTCCTGAAGCGCAAAGGGTCCTCATTATTTAACTCGAAATCCGACAATTAATTTAACTGTCAAATAACAAAAAAACTTTTACAACTCCTAAACCAGATTATGGAGTTCAAACTTCTCAAGACCCTTCATACGACCTTTGAATCTGTGTTCAACAATCAATCACAATAATACATTATATGAAAATAAATAGTAAGTTATGGTATGTTGGCATAGTACGCAAAAATATTGTTGATCTACAAACAGCGACCGTCCCGAGCAAACACATTATTAGATTGAACGCTAATGGACTGGCAACTACTGCTTTGCATTTTATTGTAGAAGTAGGCTCTATGAGCATAAACAAGCAAAATGTACATAAAGTTTGGCTTTCAAAAGCTTATCAACCTTAACCTTTGACGCCGTGTTATTTGTGTAACTATGGTAACCATTATCCATGTTTTTGCGTCGCTATAAACTATGGTAGATAGCTGTTGATATGGAAAATACAGAAACAAAACTAGCAGTTACCAATAACCAAGGTTTTAACTATAGTAGAATATTGGTTTCGATCGTAAAACCATCTTTATAGCTACGTGGAAGTGCGATCAGCGCCATCTTTTTATTTAAAAAGTAACACAACATTTGGCCTCAATAATTGTCAACAACACCATTTATGTCAACCATATTTTTAATTGTGAACTTGTAACTCATAATACGCTACGTGTTATGCTATTTAAACTCAATGGACCCAGTTGGCAGCGCGCGCGCAACTTTTACGGTCACCACCTTATTCAGCCACCTGACTTTAACCTTCAGCCTTGAATTGAACTCTAATACAAGGCACATAAGGGCGTATTTGGTTTGAGTTTTGTTGAATCCAAAGTCGGGTCATACGCACTATTAACAAGTAGTCATAAACCACGATTTATTTGCGATTGTATGCTCTGATTACTAATTAGCAATGATTTATATAGATCGTATTTATCATTGATAAATAATTGTGTCAAATTCGATATTTAATTTGTTGGAGCGAAAGTGTTTTTTCGTTTGCAGATTGAGTTCATTGATTCTAATTGAAATTAAATTAATTGCAAGCCACTATTTAATAGCATATTTTCATAGTTTGCTCACATTTGAAAGGGTTATGGATAAATACTTTATATTAAAAAATACTACTACTATACTAAGTACTACTGATAGCTGTTTGTCACTTTTGAGGAAATCTGGTTATCTTTTTCTTTCCATAAATAATTAAATATAGTATAACTATAAATTGTACAACCCAAAAAATCGTACATTTGTACGTAACTATAAAATCTACAAAGGGTAGTCAATGCCTTCCCAACAGAACATAGCCTTTGAGATAGCGTTACTATAAACTAGACAGGCTGTAGACTACCTAGAGGACTATTGTTACTTATACGTCTGATAGACTGATATCCCTTTGATGTGTCTAACCAAACGATTCAAATTATCATAAATCTTGATACTACTACATTAAGTACATGATTCTGAAGTAAGAATACGTTTGTATTATATGACCAAGTTAATACACGATTATATATAAACGATTTTTCTATGGACTACTAACACCTATTTATGTCCAAGCACGAACCAATTTCCCAAAGATCTCCTCTCATGTTTTATAAATCTAATAAAAGAAGCCTTTTTTAAGTCTACATTCGTTGACGTAAGTCAAAACATAACATTTTCAGCTGGGTTTAAAAAATGCATTGAAAAGTGTTTTTATAAAGCACTTCAAGTTTAATAAAGGCTTCGTTGTTTCCAACAAGCAGACAAGCACTCTACGGAGCTGTATGAAAAAAGTTACTCTGTTAAAAAGTTTTTGATAGACCAAGAGCCGGATTCACACTCGACGTCAAAACGCAGAGACTTTTAAATATTTCAATCTTGAATATTAAAATTAAGTAGTCTTAACTTTGAGGAAAGGAATAAAAATGTAGAAGGCTAAAATTTGGCTAATTTTAAACCCAACTTGAAATATTGTTCCCATAACATGTTATTTGATAATATTATATATTTAATGTTATGACGGCATCAGCCTTGTTTATATTAGAATTCAGTATAATTATATAAACTGATGGAATATTATTTAACCTGAGGGCAGATTACGCAAATCAAGCAATATGTTAATGGTAAACAAATAGTTTTTGTTTATACTTCACATGCCATGGGAGATTGGAGTATGTTTATCTTACTGGATTTATTATACATCAGGATAGATAGATGTTTACCTGAAACAAATTAATATTATTTTTAGTAAAACATTTAATGAAACAGAAGAATTTATGTGTTGAACTTTTTGTCATACATACAAAAATAAGCCATATACCAATAAGATCATAATTGATCCAACTATTCTTTGTCATAAAAACTGCTTGAATTTTTCAATACCAACTTCTAGTTTTCAACTAGACATATATTTATATTCCCTTTAATTATATACCAACACTGTCTGTTTACATAACCTGGAGAGCCTCCAATTAAACCCCTCAACGTAACTCCAGTAACATCTGATAACTAACCCCCCGAGCTACTACCCTGCGGGTAACTGGACGTAATAATTACTAACCGTTGATTACGCCACGGGCGCTTTTGGTTAAATTGTGCTGTTATTTTTTATAGAAAATCATTTATGTTTATATACCTAGCATTTTTACAGTCGATTAAGTATTTTTTGTATATGAAACTGTAATGCACGTTAAAAAGATAATATCCATGGAATACCATATTAGGGATTATATTTGATTCTCATATATACCTATTTGCAAATAATGTTTAATCTTAATAGTCACCATTGATTGAGGGGATAATAATTGCCATTCTGTGTTTTTTTTTAAATATATATTTATAAAAACTAAGTTTTAATTGTTTTATTACAACTTTAAGAAGTTTTTGTATTCCTAAAATGGGTAATCTTTTAAAGTACCGAGGATAATATTAGTTAGTTACCTCCAAATTAGTCTTAAATTGCAGGAAAAACCGAATGACAATCATCAGTGCTTAACATTTTCTACTGTAAAATTCCATGATTTTATTAACATAAGTAGGTATATTTACTTTGGCAGAACTGTAAGTAAAAACGTAGTAATAAATTTCATTGCTAATTAAAATGGTTCTTGTAATAGAATTTAAATAATGACGAATTCTATTAACATCCTTTTTTTTTTTGCGTTACCCAAAATCATGTAGAAAGTTGTTATAAAATACCTTAAATTTATTAAAATAAAATCGTTTTAATTACACTATTAGTTTATCTTAAACTATTCCCTTTTATTTTAATGAAACACTTTAATCACCTACAACCGTCACGGATTTGCAAATAAGAGATCCACCATTTTGTAAGTAATGTCGTAACAGCGATGTAAGATACGTCCTTGAGTGTGGTAATCCTCTAGGTATGCGCACGCGTCGAAGCGCTGGACAAACAGCTTCTGTATTGTACAGTTAATGTACTTGCTATGTCAATGAATTCATATTTATATGACTAAGTATTATTTTTTTTTCCAAGAAGTGTTCTAACAAATTTGCTATTAATTAAAGAAGAAGCTATGTATTTTTTATATTGGTATACAAAATATTGCAATAACGTGTTTTAAAAGTTGTTTTTATAACTTTTATCTGTTGTTTTTTAAACCCTGACATAGATCACTTTTATGGTATTACCATTTAAATAAACCCACAACTTAACATTGATTTCTGCATTCATTTTCTTTAAAGGAAAAGTAGGCGTTGCATATATATAAGTAACTAGTGGCTGCTCGTGACTCCGTTCGCGTAGAAGTCGGTTTCCCGTGGGAATGCGAAGTTTTCCCGCGGTAAAAAGTTCCCTTAATTCTTGTACCTATATATATATTTTTGGTATCTAGAACCATTTTCGCAGCGCACGCAAGGGAAGCCCTCAAGGATGAATAATTTTCCCCGTTTTTTTCACATTTTCCATTATTTCTTCGCTCTTAATAGTTGCAGCGTGATGTTATATAGCCTAAAGCCTGCCTCGATAAATGGTCTATTCAGCACAAGTAGTTCCTGAGATTAGAGCGTTCAAACAAACAAACAAACAAACAAACTCTTCAGCTTTATTATATTAGTATAGATGAAAAGTAGCGGAAAATTTATATGTTTAATATATATTTTATGGCATTTACCTATTATGCTGTTTAAACTTCAAATTCATAAGAAAATTAATCAAAAATGTAAGTTACACATGTATTCAAACTGAACAATTCCAAATTTAAAAATGTATGCAAAACAAAATGTATTTGTAAATGAATTAGATTATGTCGCATATAACTATAAATATGCGAATTCGAAAGGTGCAAAGCATCACACTCGCCACGTTCTAATTGAGGTCAAATAGACATTTAATAGGTTCAACAATAAAAACAGTGCGTCAGTTCATGTCATTACTTTTAATCACTTCACCAATAACATGCTTATTGACATCAAATAACTGATATCAGTATAATTCACCGCTCAAAATAGCACTCAAAGAATTCTCAACGAGCAAGATGTATTCCGATCTCGTTGGCAGAAGTATTTGTTAATGAACAATTTGCTCGGTAATTCGACACTGCGTGAGAGAATCTTTTAGAGAAAATGAGCACGACCTATATTACATCGACTCTCAGACTATGTTTATTGATATATAGAGAGTAAACAGCATACACAGCAACCAATTTGTCTTTTACTCTCAATAACTCATTAATATGATAGTCAAAGGTTGGTATCAAAATAAATTAAGTTGTTACCAAAAAAGGCCGTATATTTTTTAATATTAGTTAAATAAATTATTAATTCATAATGATGGCCAAATCTTAAGATAAAAATAATTTATCACAGATAAATCAAGCCTCACTAGTGATTCTGAATCAGTTTTTACAGGTCTGGTAATTTTATGAAACGGTAAACCCAAATAAAGTGTGAGCAGAGGTTTTATACCCTTCTTACTGCCCACACGCACTGTAAGTTAAGCCTTTAATGGACTTCCTGAATATGTAATTCTTTGCTTTACTTCAGTATTATTAATTTTACATAAATAAATATTTACTGAACACACAAATATTACTTAAAAATTTTTAAAAATATATTGAATTGATTTTGATCAAAAAGGTTTCAGATTGAGGCAAATAAGTATATATTTTTTTGCTTCACGTGTATGTGCATTGAAATGTATTTACGTAGAGTTATTCTTAGAAATAATTACCAGGCTAGCAGAACTAATGAGAATGTTGCAGATCATCGCAAACTGACTTGATGGCCTGTTTTCTTATTTTACATGTCATTCTAACAATTATTACTATAAACGTGTAACTGACTTTTAATATGAGTTTACGGAGATAGTAGCGTTATGGCTAGACTAAATACTATAGAAAGTTTGATGTCCATTTCCAAATTTATATTTATATTAAAAGACCTGTTGCATTTTCAACTTTTCAAATATACAAATAGGAATTAATGGACCTATTATTTAACGAGTAGGAAGAACCAAAAATGTTAAATGAGAATCTAGGAACGAAGTTATTTTTCTAGAAATATTTTAGGTTAATACGAATGTGTTTGGTTCATATTATTAGCTCTACATTTTAAAGTTATTTTAAGCGAGCAAATAAAATAATTATGATTTTCTGTTTTTACTTTTTTACTTAATGGATATAAGATATTATATATTGAATTGAAAAACCGAAATACGATTTATTTTTAAAATGTAAATAAACTTTCAAAAAATATTTTAAAGAACTGTTATAATATTGGAAAGATCAAAATAAATAACGGTTTCATATATTTTATAATAATTTACTCTTTTACGCAAGCACTTAAAATAATACATAGGTAAACAATATTGCTAGTATTAGACAAAGTTAGAAGACATTTATTGCCATATTTTATAACTTTATAGTGAACATCAATAGTTAATACATTTACCTAACAAAGTATTGTATACAGGTAGGTATATTAAATTACCAAGAGTAATCAAGCTTTTCCTTTTTTCTTAATAAATGAAAAAAGGGAAAGCTCTTTGAGTAATTTGATTATATTTGTATTAACGTTTACTTAAGCTCTGATAACAAAAGACAAACTTGGTTCTTACAACAATGCTAGCAAGTGAAAACTTTTCAAAAATATGACAGTTGCAAAAACTGCGAAGCGTTTTACAAAAGTTTGTAAATATTGACAGGTGTTGCATCTTAAACAAGTCAAGTACTGAGTGCTTTCTATTTTGCATCAGTTCATAAAAACGATGTAGCTAGCAAACCCTTACAATTTTACTACATTATTTTCTTTTTTTGATTTATTGCGAAATTATTGTTAGTTTAGCTGCTATGTCTTTGAAGTTTGTAACAAGATTTAGGGGCTGCGGGTCTGACCCGTAAAAAGCCCTGATTACGACCCCATTCAAACGCCTACTTCGTGAAGTTCCCTCTTATTCATCTAAATATGAAGCAAATTCTTCGCCTGCTTAGCAATGAATGACTCAGTCAAAACACCGCAGATTGAATCAGGTATAAAGTGGTTAATTAGACTCGAATTACGAAACAGGATTCTAAACTAAATTAAAAGGTCAACTTTAATAATGGCGCCCATCTTCCGACCTAATTGTAGGTAGGTTTGCAATACAACCATGAAAGCAGAAACACAGTAATTATAAATAATAGCTTGTTTTTATTAAGAGCTATTTAAAAACTTGTGAAAACCTCTGTTAACTTTGAACTTATCATGTTTAATGAACAATTATGTTTTATTTTATAATGTATGATTTAGTTTTTTCAATGCCACTCAATTGTTCATTGACAATCATTAAGAGTTTTGCAAAGTCCAATTACGATGGTCAAATAGTACTGACAAATGTTTTTAGTCTACAGTGTAAAATGGCTTCATGAGCTAACACTAACAAATAAATATACAGCGTAGTCTTAAGTGATATTGTACGCAAGTACTTACAAATGTGACGTTAAGATAAAACGTTATTAAGATTAATACGTGGAATTAAACATTAAAATGCACATGAATCATGACACATCATAGAATTATCTCAAACGACGTAATGGTCACATAACTTGTGTTTTTTTAAACTTCAAATCATACAACAATTGAATGTGTTAAAATAAAATTTAAAATTAAATCATGAGAAATTAAAATTTACTGGAGAATTAGAAAGGATTACGCCCAACTAGTGACTGTATAATTTTAGTATATACTCAACAAACTTGTATTAAACTTAAATATCCTAATGACATATCTTCAGCAAATATTGATTTAAGTGTGAGTATGACTCCTTGTCATTGTAATAACAAACCAAACAATAAAACACAGAATGAATTAGAATGATGCTGTTTCTTTCGCGTTTTATCGTGATAAGGTATATTTGTTTTACGTTAGCTGATCTTAACGCTATGTAATCTGGCTAATAATATCTCAAACTACCGTCATATCGCGTCCTTGGTTCGTAATGGTCTTTTAGCTCAAGAACAATGCAGGCGAGGTGCATTATTTTCCATCGTTTTCCATTTACCCACTGTAAACAAATTACGAGGAGACTGCGGTCATTTCACATGTAATTTTCAGTTATTTGCGGCACGATTCGTAAATGAAAATGTTTGTTTGGTGATTTTCCATGTGATGAATGAGAGAA
Source organism: Emmelina monodactyla (assembly GCA_916618145.1). Taxonomy (NCBI): domain Eukaryota; kingdom Metazoa; phylum Arthropoda; class Insecta; order Lepidoptera; family Pterophoridae; genus Emmelina; species Emmelina monodactyla. The sequence goes on along the minus strand of OU745304.1, from coordinate 1,318,679 downwards.
CTTTGTTTAGTTTATATAAACTAGCTTATCGTCTGCAGATTGGGGTGCGATAGTTTTGTAGTGGTAAATTCACAAATTCCTATATTATTCGTAATTTAAGATGGCCAATAATATTATTGTTACTAAAAGTGTAATGAAGAGTAAAAATATTAATTTTCAATGTTTTTGACGTAGAAGAGTAACAAACGTCAGTTATATTAATATGGATCAATATTGTTTATTGGACAATCAAACATTTTAGTTTATAATTTGGTTAACTCTCATATTGGATGCCAGTTTTGACCTGTATCACATTTTCGCCGAAAATACTCACAAAAAACACGAATAACAAAAAAAACATTTAACATTATCTTGTTAATTTTTAAACCTACGTGTGAAAGCACGGATTCGATACGGATAAACTATGAATTTCAAATATGAATCTTATCACTATCATAAGAGAGCTGCAATTACAATGAGCTACTTCGATCAATCCCACTTAACTCTTGTTTAGGTCTCTACTATTTTCGCGTTGACTTTTGTTATTTACTTTCTGTTTAATTTCGTAGCCAACAGTTAGTCAATATAAAGTATTAAATACATTCTACTAATAGTGTTCTTGCGGAACCTTATTTTCCTTGAACGTGTGTAAACAAATTTAAATATGAAGTGATTCAATCTGTCAACTCTCACACACAGAAAACAAAAGGACTCTCCTTTTAAAAGGATCTTAAATAAATAGTTGGCATTCATTCATGGCATTTTAACTAACCGGTAAATATATGCTTATGGTAATTTTATGTTACACGTGGAAATATCTGATTGTTCGCATAGATAAGAATCATCATCATCATCATTACATAGTATAAATCCAAGTCGCTAATTCTGTCTGTTTGTATGTTTGCTATGTCCTCCAAAACCACTTAACGGATTTTAATGCGGGTTTCGCAATCGTTTAAGTTTTTTTTCATTTAAATTTGTGAATAAAGAACATTTAGAAGTTTTATTTTCGTGAACAAGTCGGCCAAAATTACACCATTGCGGAGCGTGGGCGGGCCGCTAGAAATAATATAAATAGGTAGATGACAATTATCTTTTATTATAAAAAATAATTTAATACTAAAAATGCCATATGCTTAATGATTTAATTTATAAAAAATATCCTAAGTTTATATTCGAAGTTGTTGCTTGTCATCATAGTATTCAAGAAATATTAAGGTTTGGCTTTTCTATATATTGATTAAATAGTAAAATAGTGTTAAATGATTGTATAAATTTATAAAATTTCCATTAGTACAGGTAACGTTGTTAGCATCTCGTTAAAATATGATAATAAGCAAATAAACCATATTAAATATTAATATCTTCATGTTTGACTTGTTAGCAAGCCTTTTCGTTAACAAATAATCTGGAGATGTAAAATTAATTTGAATATGGAATTTTACTTCCCCTAAACTAAATATCCAGCAACTATTAATTCGTGTATTTAAAAAAGTCTTATTTTGAAAATAATAGGTATAACTTCAATGATTTTGCTAAACAAGTAGCTACTAAAGTAACCATCAAGCGATGCAAGGCCTTAAGGTGGAAGCAAAATAAAAAAAATCTAAACTCGGTAATAGTGATATAAGAAATTGATTTTTTTTGCCATGTAATGTTAATCGATACATTATTATTATAGTTATACTAGCTGAGCCCGCAAACGTTGTTTTACCAAATTTGAAAAAATAATGTTTTGGATTGACAACCCTTATCACTAAGGGGTATGAAAAATAGATAGTAGCCGATTCTCAGACCTACTGAATATGCATATAAAATTTTGTTAAAATCGGTAAAGCCGTTTCGGAGGAGTTAGGGAACTAACATTGTGACACGAGAGTTTGATATATCGGATCTATAACAGACCAACCAGACTAAACGGGTAAAATCATACCCAACGGTGTTCCACCGTCCTGCCTATTCCTAATACTTAAAAGTTTCACTATATTCCGGTTTAAAGGGCAGAGTAATGACTTGCACCGAAAACACGTAGACTCGACGATAGGCTTTTCCATACGCTAATGCAAACAAACATACCAACTTAAGAGCTTAAACTAAGTGTAAACTTTTATTATAGGCACCTCACAATAGACTAGAGATCCTAGTAACCCAAATATGAGACTTCATACTTAACAAGTTCGTAATACCGCTAACCTACAGAGGTCGTCAAATAACCCAACTTCTTCCTGACGCTGTATTACATAAAAATCCTATCCTTCCACAAACGTTAAAGCTCACTCAATTAAACCTTATATTAAAGGTCATAAAGTCCAATTTCAAACCACGTGTTATAAGCACGGTCGACCATCACAGGTTGTGCGCGCGCGCCGGGTGACCTCGATCGAAGACTTTCTACCGACTGCAAGATTACAACACAAGTGAACCGACCTTTTTTACCAACCTGCTTATTATTGCATTTTTTCGCTTCGTGTTTTATTAGTCGCAAAAAAGCTTTAATTTCAATAGGTACCTTATATGCGGAATTGTCCAAAATTAATATTACCAAAAACATATTTAAACGTAAATATTATACACAATTATTAAAAAAAAAGTTCATTTTAAAATTACTCTTCAGCTTTTACCGCAATTACAAAAGTACATACATATATATAATTACACTTGACTGATGGTCTGTCTGTCGCCAGAGAAGCCGGGAAAAGAGACGGAAGTGACGTCACAACTGTCAGCTTCCGAGGCTGCGCGTGAGTCTCTTCACGATCATTCAACATGTCAAACTAAATATATAACCATGTTGCTAATAACTGTTTAAGGATAAATTATGTTTAATGTTATAAGGATGAGAAATCCCATTTTAATGTTCTGTGATTATCCTTGTTTTGTTTTTGTTTGTTGAGTTCATCGTTAGGTATAACTTATAAATATAAATGGTGGCAATATTAACTATTGTTTTCTTTTTTACTTGTATTTAATCAAATAAAAAAACAATGAATTTTTAGTTACGGGTAACTAGTTTAAACGAACATACTAAAGTATGCTTGCTTTTGTTATTTTCATAAAGGACAATCACTTTATCTTCTTTCTGACTTCAAAAAATCACTTTTGCTTCAATATAGGTACTAAAACATAACTCAATTACAGTCACTGTCAAAACTAGCGGGCGAACTCCAAAGCTGGCGGTCAACGCACCGACTGACCGACAATTAATGATGTTATTTCACTACTTACGTAACTGACCGAATCTTACGTGCTGTGACCAATCTATAATTCTACTTCGGGACAATGTGAACGTCAGGTATTGTGTCGGTTGTTTGCTAAGAAAGAGTTTATCTTCGTTTTAAGCTTTCATATCTTTTTTGATTGAAAGTTATGCAAAGCATGAAAAAAACTTCTTCACTGCATACTCGTAGCATAAAATAAAGTCGCTTTCCGCTATCTGTGTATACAGACACACTCAGCTCAGGTCCTAAAAAATACGCAACAGATGGGGATTTTATTTAATAGATAGATTCAAGAGGAAGGTTTATATGTTTAATAACATAGTATAGGGAGAGGCGTTTTACTCCGAATTCTAGCGTGCGAAGCCGCGGCCAAAAGCTAGTATATTATAAAAGAGTTACCTTATCGATAAGTTTAAATTAACAAAGAAAATATTAAATCAGTTTACGTCAATGTGTCATACAAACTGATTTAGTAATGGCCGAAGTAATCGAAAATTCATAAATTGTAACAACACTTTGACGCGACGTCAGTCAGATCTGTCGCTAGTGTTAGTTAACGATCGTTATTAACGATTAACTAATGGTTAGTTAATCAGTCGAGATATCGGGTTGCCGAGAGGCATTCAGATAGCCTTGGAATGTGGGTGTGAGGAGCAAGGAATCCTACTAATATTATAAACGTAAAAGTTTGTGAGTATGCATGGATGTACAAATGGATGGATGTTTGTTACTCTTTCTCGTAAAAACTACTGGACGGATTTGAATGAAACTTTGCAGTTATATAGGTATAATCAGAATAACACATAGGGTACTTTTTACCGCGGGAAAACATCTCATTCCCACGGGAAACCGAAAATTTAAAAAATAGGACTGATAAAAATCATTCAAATTACATTATAAGACCTTTCATTATATTAGATAGTTACCTATTAGGTACATACTTTTAAGTTATGTTATCGTCACATGCGCAAGAGTTGTTTTCAGTCGTTATTTCCGTCCACCTAATAGATACATTACGTATACTATTGTCATGTAACATTTATTTTCTCAAAGCAAATAATTATTATTGTGTAAGAGAACAATTGTGCCTTTTTAATTTATTCACTCAATTCATCTTTTACGATTACTGAATTCTTTGCTAGGTTATAAAAAAGTGTGAAAATAGGTTAGAATTACGTTTTAAGATGAAAACAGAGACTTAAAAGGTTACTTTACTCTCCGTCTTTCTGTTTGTCTGTCCCTACCATTTATATTGTTTTAGATATCTACACAGTGGATTTTTTTCAGTTTTCCTGTGATTGACCATGTTTATTTCACTCAATACTTATATCCTTCACAATGACATAAATATACTTGTATAATATATTGATAAATATTTGTATGTATAATTTCCTTGTGTAATCCCAATGCAACGTAATCGTTGTTATTATAATAGTTCTGATATTGATTATTATGTATTAGATCATGAGATTGTTTTTATATTATTTCACTGAATGTACATGTGTACAATGACAATCAATGTAGGTAACAACATTCAAAAATAATAAAAAGTCAGAGCTTAACACGTTAGCATTATTGCTAAACTTCTCAAAAATAATATCTTTGCTTAGGTGAAAACTGCTTCGCAATCAGTTTGCAAACTCCAGGGGAAGTCCAGAGGAAGTTTGCGAATGCATATAGGTACAAACAGGCAAGATTTCTAAGTTTGCTCTATAAAACGTGCAGATAAATATTCCTATTGCATAGCACTTTGATTACCTACCATAAAATTAATTGTCAGCCCTTAAACTATTTATAATGAAATCATTAACTCGTTATTCCTAGTAATTTTTCTACTGAAGGGGCTTAACAAATTAGAGGCCTAAGATCCTTGTTCTTTCTAGGAAATTCGACCATTAAGTTAATTACTAATTAAATTTGACCCACGGAAACTTTGCACATTAAAAGCAATAAAGCAAGTAGCCGAACAGAATAAACTAGAATAAATACTCTTGCGACAAACAATTTAAAAACTAAACACGTTGAATGCAAATTAATTCGTGGTACCGTTAGAAAACATGTTTTTAAGAATCGTCGCATTTAGCTTGATAATGTCAATAACATATTTTTCCATAGAGTATAAGTTTACCGGTCATTTTTTTTTTTTTTTGGTACTTACGAAGTAAAGTACCTATATACTCGCGAGCAATAAAACCATTCAGAGTAATTCATAGTGTCATTTAAATTTATGTTGTTAAATTCACATTGTATTTATTATACTTAAAAGTAATAAAAATGATTTGTACTTTTATAACGCTTCTTTTAAGTCATTGATACTCATAAACAAACGAATGTTTATCAGAGATAGATTATTATCTACTATACTTCATTGAAGAAAGAATCCAATATAATAAATCTTTCGATATGTGTATAGATCTCTAAACAAATAATTCAGTAAAAATAACCTAAACAAAATTAACAAATAATCTTTCTAACTCATAATCTGCGATATACGTGGTATGTTTCCACTAGCCGCTATGATAACATAATCCAGATGCCTGTACACTTTGGCCATAGTCCAGCCACCTGAGGTAACTCAGACAATAAAACCGGATGAGTGTTACGCTGAATTATTGAGTTACTTCACTGCATTTATATTTGAAGACGGATATTATTAGATAGATCCGTTTGACAACTGATGTGTGTTATTTTATTGAAAAACTTAGTGTACCTATAGAATAAATTAAGAGAGACTCCACTGGCATATAGCAAGCATTGCAAAGTTATCCAGATCTGCATGTGAAAATTTTAATTTATTTAAGAAAAAAGTTTTTCTGTTCCACAATATAAATCTGCCCATTGTTAAGAGCTATTACCTACTTCAGGTCAATAGCCAATATATGTAATAGTCTCTATATTTTGAAACATAATTGTAGCCTCATCATAATGCAGTGAGTAAGCCCTCCGAGTCCTTCAAAGTGCGGGTGTATTCCGAGTTAGTCAATACGTCGCTCGCTGTCGTGAACTGAATACTAAGTTGTGCTGAAAGACGACGTAATTTCTATATAACATTCAATGTGTTGCTTAAATTGGGGACTTGTTTTATTAGTTTATTGGTTTTGAAAATAATTTCTTTGAAAAAAAAACTTTTGTTTTGTTATTCGAAATTTTTTAGGTTATATGTGGAACATTCAAATATCCTACTAATATTATAAATGTGAAAGTTTGTGAGTATTTGTTACTCTTTCACGTAAAAACTACTGGATGGATTTAGATAAAACTTTGCAGTAATATAGGTTATACATCAGAATAACACATAGGGTACTTTTTACCGCGGGAAAACTTCTCATTCCCACGGGAAACCGACTTCTACGCGAACGGAGTCGCGGGCGGCCACTTGTATAAGATAAACATTCTATTTCTTACAATAAAATATCAATTTGATTATTATTTTCCGCTATACAGATTTCGTTAGTTTTATGATATTCAATTATACTATTATGTTCAAATTCCACAAGTTCTTAAATCTTTTTTTTTATAAACAACCAGTTTTCGCAGTCATAAGTTCCGCATCACTCAAAAACATCGCGATTGGTAATAATTTTTTGTCAAATAAATACAATATTTTTTTATTAGTTGTACAGGTACATGCATTATATAATTATATTGAATGATGTAATATTTACCCGCGAAATATATAGTTTTAGTTTAGTTCCTCGTTGTTGAAGTCTAATTTTGCATCGCGCGCGGTTAATTCGAAGTAAAACCCCTTTCCCTATATTATGGAGTGATATGACACCATTGCTGAATTACCAACGAACACAATGAATTGCTCAAACTACGATTACAAATATAGGTATATTTATCTTCGTTGTACCGAATATAGCATTCACAAAAATCTCTGGGGAAATAAGTTACAAAAACTGTATTGTTTAAATATATATGCAGATCAGTGACCTTAAATCTACCGTACCATCAATATATCTATATGACTTTATATAGTTATATAAGTTATATCACATATAATTCTCCATATATATATTATATGGCTCTATATAAGTAAAACCTCTCTACCCACGCTATCATTAGAAGCCTTCAAAGAGTGATACAATTTATTACATATGTTATATGTTTGCCAAATAAGACATATGATTTTAGGCAAGATTGAATTAGCTGCTTTGCATGTGTGGAAGGATTATTTAATTCCATGATATAATATGCTATGGTATAAAACAAAGGCGTTATATCGTTCTAAACAGCACAATATTTGCCTATAATTTTAAATGTGAACAGCAGCTCGAATAGGATTTATATATACAAAAATATTGTATTAATTAAAAGTTAAAACATACTATTTTTACCACCTCATTCCTCAGTAAATTTTGGTGGATACGTAAAATAACAAATTTATGAAACTATCCTTTTTGCATAGTATAACGTGTCAATTACCCCAAGGAAATCAATCAAAAACATCAACAAAATTATTGCACATCGTATTCAACAAAAACATCGACTCAACCGATTAAAATGCGTTTTTATTATAATCACCGAGAGACCGAAACAAAATTATCCAAAACCATTAATTTGAGTATAATTTTGACCGAGGTCGCACAAAAGAACGTAAATTGTAATTTTACTGAAGACGGGTTAAATAATTGTTGTTTTTTGCTGTCGGTTCAAGGACGTCCAGTGATTGACAACTCGGAGAACCTTAAAGTTCGTTTAACTTGGGTTAAGAATATAATTAATCACAAGCTGTCAAAAGATAAAGATTCATTTCTTTTTTACAAACTTCTTGCCTCAAAGCTGATTATTTTTAGATTTGCATTGTAATTTTTTTTTTTCTGTAGGTATATGTATTTATTATCTGGCGGTGGTTCATAAAAAGGTGTTTGTGTCAATGTACTTAAGAAATACTCAAAAAAGTGCATATAAGGTTCATTTTCTATTTCTTTTCGATGATGATGAAGATGATGATCAAACTAGATACTCTTACAAATTCTGTTACCTTGTTAAAAAATATTTTTACATAAATAAAATTCTAAGCCTAGTCGAACTCGCATCTAACTTTTTCCATCTACTTGCTACTAGATGACGATACATTCTACGTCGTATATTACCTAACTGGAAAATTGTTTATACAAGTGGCGGCTTCCGTGTTTACTGTCCCACTTGCGACCCTACCCTCCGGAGACTCTGATCAATTGAGGCTCCATCATGGGACCAACTCATGAGAAACAAATGACGACAGTCAGACAACTGACTGTGATCAATATGATGTGAGCAGTGGAAAATGTCAAAATAAAACGTACAGGCGTATGAACCGGTTATAAATCAATATAGTTACTAACGTTTTTTTCCTTAAACGTGGTAAAGGCTGGATTATTCACATGGATAAACTTGGATCCGTAATTTAATTGTAATGTACAAGCAAAGTAATTTGGTTAAACAAAGTTTGTTGAAATTGGTTATATAACAGCGACACAATAAGAGACTTTTATTGAAAATGAAAATAAATGAAGATTATGAAAGTTCCTGTAAATCACTGGTCGTTTAATTCCTTGGAATTGTGAGTAGCTATGACGGTGAGTAGAATAAGCAAACAAAGAGTTACGTTAACAACAGTAGATTTGCCCAAAAATGTTTATTTTATTAACTAATAGAATTCCATGAATATTAATTGAACGCGGCCAAAGTACAAAAAATCATGCCACTTGACGGTATTGTTTAACTTTTTTAATTTAATATGATTCCAATATGTACTATTTAAACAATATTGTTCTAACTATAGTTATTACATTGTAACACAAACATAAAAAGGGGGATTCAAAACTTAAACGCATATATAACCGTTTTATTAATTTTGCCACACCGAACATTGTAATAGTTTTGGTGTAATTTGTCAATTTCATTTCCAAAGATAGGAAAATTCCGAAGCATATAAATCCTTTGAAATGCAAATATCTAGTGAAATTACCCAGTTCGGGGTTTTGTTTTGGCAAATATTCAAGAAATTATGAAATACGATGCCTATATCCGTAGCCATGATATTATACTGTATAAATAATAGATTTTGATGGTTTTGGAAGCGTAAGGATGAAGTCATTTTATTTTTATAGTGGGATTCAATCATTGCAAAGCGAAAAAAAAATAGTTGAATTAAATGAATATTAAATCTTAGATAAAAAGAGAATAAAAGTAGGTATGCACTTAATTAAAATTATTTTTTAGTGTTAAAATCCCTGAAAGTTTTAAAAGTTAACTATATTTTAAACTAGTGTAGGTTAAATTGCTTTTACATATTTCTCTTGGACAAAAGTGTTATTGAAAAATAGTCGGAATGTTTATTATGACTCGTAATTGTATCATTACAGTTATACTAATAATAACAACTGAAAATACACAGTCAATGACGCCATTTATAACACAGTAATTATGCAATCAATTTATTATATATAATAACCTATACCTTACCATGTAGAATTTCACTACTATATAGTTAGGGTGAAAGACTTCTTCTGAGTTAGTTTGTTACATCATTGATTTTATCTTTGCTCTCGTAAAACTGCAGCCAAGAGCACTTATAAACACATTACAAATATCATTAAAAGATAAAGATTTAATTATATACCTAACTTTACCTAAACTTTGACCGTTTTTCCTCTACTTTTATATAAAGGTACTTAATGCCCTTTCTATATACGACATAGTACGAAGGCACTAAGGAAGGCCTCGCTCCGTTAGCTAACGGGTCGGTATGCGCGCACCTAGCTGTCGATTCTCTCTGTATGCGCAAGAGTGCTGGATTAAGGACTCTTTTGTAAGTCAATCTGCTATGTGAGATTAAAGTTAATTAGATGGGAAATTGGAGAGTCGAGTTCGAAGAAAGCTAGATTTTCATACGTAATTAACCTTTTCGAGTTAAACTCTGTTTCAACTCTGTTTGGTTTTTTACTTGTTCATTTAAATTAAAGTATGCATTTGAATGTTTTTCTATGACCTTTGACTAATTATTTACCATACAAAGAGACTTATAGATCACAAATGCACTTGAGCTTTCAAGAACAATATGATCTAGTCAATGATTTATAGTGCGTGCGAGTTGCGTAACTACTGGTATTTATTATAGAACCCTTGAACTAATAGACTGAACAATAATGTATATTATGCCTACATAAATAACATTTAAATTGCCTTGCACGCGTTTGTGCTATACGGAATAATAAACTACTGACCTGCCCAAAAATCGCACAGGTCCAAATTTTGACGACAAAACAAAAACAGAATTCAGTATTATAAAAAAAAATCTAGCCATAAAACTTCTAACAAGAAATTTTCTAAATTATTGTGGAAACCGTATCAAAATCCAATGGGTAAGAAGAAGTTATCGAATAAACCTATAGATACAAACAACGACTTTGTTATATGAAATGATAGTGACAATCTACGGTTACGGAAATAAAATCATATAATTATGACATATTTTGTTTTAATGTTTTTCCTAGAAAATTAGGAACTATATTTATAGGAAACTAAACGGTCAGTATAACTTAATTGGTCCTACGTTTTTTTTAATAATTGAGTTACACAACAGTTCAAGATCATTAGAATACAAATCGTTAAGAATCAGAGGAAGCAAACTTTGCCTTCGGAATTCATTTACATTTTTAAAAGGGAAGGAAATTTCCTCAAAGTATTTATTTCCTTTTAACTTTGGCTGCTAATTATTAATTTTATGTACACTTGGTTACTGTTTTAATAACATCTTGATGAAAATAATTTAATATAACGGTTAAGAGTAGTAGAAATGAGTGAGAAGTTTCAAGAATTGGTTTATTCCTAGATCACGCAAGCGCCAACGGTATGCAGTTCGGGCGCTTTCACCTCCGAAATGCATTCCAAGATGGCCGACCTGTCATCTGTCAAAAATGACAGCTCTCACTTGCAGGATTAAATTAAAACCAAAAAAACAGTCATTAAGACGAATAGTTATTTGAAATTATAAAATTAAGTTAATTACAATGTATTTAAATATATTTATGCAATCGCATAGTAAAATAGTAGGTAAGTGTCCGATATACAATTACCAGTTACTGGTTTATTCCACTGAGTTTCTAAACAAGGTAATAATTGTTTAATACGAAATCAAATATAGGTAAACACAATAAAAATACCTAATCGGTGCATGCCAGATTGCTTACCAAGTCCATTTAAATATGGCCGCTGAACCTTCAAACGAGTAAGTAGAGGGCAGCCATCGCAAACAGATATTTCAATTAAACGCAAGGACTCAAACATAAATAAAAGCAACATTGCATTCTATGCATTTTTACGAAATTCGGAACTGGTTAGGTACGTCGTGCGTTGCATGCTGTGGAATTTCGTAAAAGAACCTGACTGGCAAAGTAGTATTATTATTATTACATAGTATAAATCCAAGTCGCTAATTCGGTCTGTTTGTATGTTTGTCCGCTATCTCCTCCTAACCCATTTGACGGATTTAAATGCGGTTTTCACTAACTTTAAGGTTATTTTTTCATTTAAATTTGAAATAAAGAACATTCAGAAATAGTTTTATTTAGTTAGCCAAAATTCGATTTTTTGTGAACAAGTCGGCCAAAAACACACCATTGTGAAGCGTTGGCGGGTCGCTAGTAATATTCTAAACTAGATCTCGTCACGTGTAGCTAAATCGCTGATTCTTAGCAAACAAATGACTGTTTTTATTTATGGAGAAATTACGCAAAATGACCTAACGCTTGGTTATAAGTTTCTAAAAGACATCTTCATCATAACGCTATCTAATTACGAAGGTTGTGCGTAGTAACGAGCATCGTGGGACTAGCCTTTAATAATTTAAGTTAGTTAATTTATGGACATGAAATGGAATACGTAGCTTCGTTGGAAATTAATACTAAGTTTGTCAGAAAAGATGGATATTGTGCACGGTTTAACTCAAATAATTACAAATATTTGCCGAAAATTATACTCCAAACTTATGATTCTTATTGAAAAGCTTAAATAGTACCTAATCAACCTGATGTACAATTTAAAAAAAAACATTTGATTTTCACATTTGAATATCTTCTTTAACCTGTGCTTACACATACAACGTTTGAAAAATATGAAATAAAACTAATTTATTGTTACCCTGACACCACAAATTTGTATTTGACCTTTTGTGTAGGGTCACGGCGGGGCATTCGGATTTAGAACAATAGCAAATTATTTAGATGAAACCTATTTGACGGAATTTTAACGATCCACGTAACAGATATTTTAAATTTGTTATATCATAGTGATTATAAGTTAAAAGGTTTTTAGGATTAAGTTATAAGGTTTTGCAACATTAGTTTTTTTTTAAAGAAATGATATCAAGTAAACCTTAAATATAAAAGGAAAACAAAATTTAGCATGATAAGATATCACAAACAAAAACTATAATCAAAATATTATTAGATATCAACATGGCTAAAATGCTCTCGATTTAGTCTCCTTGCAAACAAAACATCTTAATCAAATAGTAGTAGGTGCTTATATTTCATTTACATCATTTATAACTTACACAGTACAAAATAATACTGTTTAAAATAAAAGTTTTTTTTGTGCCCGACATCTATCCGTACTTTTATACAAGATCCTCAACTATATGTGGATTACAAAATAAAGAATAAAGAATAAAAAAAATGCTGAGTGTTTTACAAACATAACATAAATGTAGTAAACACATCGCAGTCCTGCATCACATCTAGGCTGTTTCAAGTACTAGAATAACGAGTTTGGATACTAAATATAAAACATAAATGTTCTTTAGGACTTATTAATTTAAGTAGATGTACAATTGCAGACCTGGTTTTGCTAAATTGGTTTCTAGCAATCTTTGTAATTAAGTATGCGTGCGTTTTAGTACCAAGGCCTAACACTGCGGTTAAGGTTTTCGTTTTTTTGTTATATATTGGTAAAAGCATACCTAAATTTTGGCCTTATGCTTTTCGGTGTTTAAAATACTAACAGCTGATATGAAAAGGAGTTGATAAATTCGAATTTATAATTAGATTTGGTCAGGTTTTCTAACCTGTTTCGAAGGTCGTGTGGGTAGATGACTACATATGATATTGTTGCTTTACATTGAGGTATGTTGGCGCTACGTTTGGTGCAAAAATCTCATTTCAATAAGCTGTATGGACGAATAATTACTGAACTGGTATCTGTTGTTTAAACATGATCTAGAAGTTTCGATACATTATTTATTAGCAAAAAACGTCATCGCACGTTGTTTTTAAATAAAACAAATAAATTTCACGATAACTAAGTTTTTTTTTCTGAAATTTCTTTTAAATAGTTATAAACTGAAGTATAATTGTACAGATTAGGTTTCTTTTCTTTAAATTGAGGACCCAAAAAAAGGCTTGTAACTTACTAAATATACATTTAAAGTATGTCAACATATGAATGAATAAGTTGTTTTAAATATTATAAACTAACATATTTAACATCTTACACCAAGTCTACTTTCAAATTCCATTTACCATAAACTTCCCAATTTCAAGGTTAAAAAAATCTCAAGAAATCTATGAATACCTATAGTATCATTTGTATAACTGCACGTTTTTAACACTTAAACTTTTAAAATTATTATTATTTTAACAGACACCGAAATGATAATTATTCAAAAATGCACACATTTTCATTTTTGACTATTTGAATTACAAATTATTGCAATAAAATAAATAAAAGAAAGAAGATCGTAATGGATTTGTGTCTAATAAAACTGACCATACAAGGTTGCTAAAATATTTTGCCACAATCTATCGAATATGTTGATATTTTTAACAATTAATATGATAATTGTACTGAAAAGACATATTTTTTAATTTTATCTCACTTATATAAATTCTATAAATTGTCACACTTTTTTAACTAACTCTGTCAAAAGGTGAGTTTATTATCACATTTTCCCCGAGTATAAACTGTAAATATGTGACTAAATAGTAAAATGTGAGATCTAAGGCGTTAACTAACTAACGGTAACCCGACGTTACTTAACTGAACGGTTTAACTTAACTGCGCTAGCACATGCTAACTGAACAGTGCGTTACCATGTTGCTATTTTTAAATTAAAGTTATAAAAAACTAAACTATTGTCATTCAACTTTAAAAAACTTCCCATTCTTAAATTCAAATATATGGAACATACCGATTTTTTGTTTATCTTTATTCTGCGTGCCAAACCGCAAAATCTACCAAAATTTTAGGACATGTAGTAAAATACACATATACAATACGTTAACATATGCGTGTCATAAATATAATGACGACATCAATCAATAGCTTGTCTTTATGCGCTTGCGTCGAATGCAGGTAGTTTCTCTGAAGGCAATGCCCAGTTAATCGATATATACGTATATTTGCTTCAAACAGATACCATGCGAGCCATACAACTATATAGGTACCTAACTACTACAGCCATGTAAATGTCGATTCTTTAGTAGCTGCCTACTTATAGATAATAATTTCTATGGAAATAGGAGAGAAGAAATTTACGGAATAAAAAAAATGTACTCACTTTTTGTGTGGGACTAGATTTTCTTATTGCATAGGTACTTGCTAGTATGTTCATGTCGTTTTTTTAAGCTTATATTTTGCTAAAATCAATTTAGAATATATATTTTTTGTGTTTGAAGATTGTGTAAAGCGTTATTGTTTCGAAACCAAAGTAACACCATGTAGATACAATTATATTGAATTAAACAGTGATATGCACGTTTCTACATATAATTACTGTATGACAATCAAATACATTAAATTTTATACAATAACATCGGCATTAATTTGCTTTATTGTAGTAAAAACAAAAATATTAACGTCTTTATAGGATTCAAACAAATGTTACAAAGACTGATAGGAAAACCTCAAGCGAAAAACACTCTCATTGCTCTACAAATAAGATAGTAATTTACATGCGCTAAAACCTTTCAAGATGTTATCACCGCTAACCTCAGGCACTTCCGTATTTTAACAAAATTCATAGTACACTCATACCTAAAAGAACCTTCAGTTAACCCCCTAATCTTCCTGCAGTAGTCTGTAAACATGACCTTTAATTTGAAGTAGATAAACATATTGTAACACTTGGCACGTACATGTTGAAACTATCTGCTTTTGTTTTAAAAACAAAACAAAATTGAAGGACAGGCATAGGGTAAAATGTGTATATGCGGAGTATAAGTGTGCCTGTGTATGGCAAAACACATTCTTGTATGTCTGTATAAAACGACGTCTAAAAATAGCTTTGTCAGTAATTATCTGTGTATGCATAGAGCAACGCTTTATTTTTAGATTAATTGAATTCGTAGATAGAGGATTTTTTATAAGAATTTAAATAAAATTAGTTTCTGAAAAAAAATACGAAATGAAAATTTCCGTTTCATACGCAAAAAAACACTAAAATTATATGCTAAAAATATAGGTAGCATAACATCAGTCAAATATAAAATGTCATATTGGCAATCAACTTTTGATTATTGAATGATAGTTTGACATTGACCGTTTATCGCCTTTATAGTATCATAAGGTATTTAAGTATAGGTCATTGTGTAACCTTAGGCCTATCATAGTTAGAGGACTAAGTATTTTATACCTTGCTAAAACATTAATAGTTTTTAGTAATCATAAAACAATATAATTTCCTACTTATTGCGAAACTTATTGTTATTAATTATTACTATCGGCCGCCCGCGACTCCGTTCGCGTGGAAGTCGGTTTCACGTAGGAATGAGAAGTTTTCTTGCGGTAAAAAGCACCCTATCTCCTTTCCCAAGTTCAGTTCTTTCTTCGTACCAAATTTCATCAAAATCGGTTCAGTGGTTTAGGCGTGAAAGCAGAACAAACAGTTAGGTAGACAGAGTTACTTTCGCATTAATAATATTATAGTAGGGATAAAGTATTTGTTTTCAGCCTATCCATTGTTATCTCCATCTATAAATAGCAGTTCAGACTTATTCAATTTTCGATTGTTCCATAATTACACTCTGATTACACAACATTTGTTTACATAGTTATTTATATAAATACACCTAGTCTATACTTATATGAGCTAAATATATATCTATCAACACGAACCGCTGCAAAAACTATATTAATTCGATTAACAATATAAATTACAGCTTATATTCTATGGATAATCTGGTTGCGTGTGCACATGATACAACTATTCTTCACTTTAGTTTCAGTTTCTTTAAACAAAGTGTATTAATTCATTCTAAGTTGCAAGCCGAGGAGGAATATTACCCGTCTGTACAATTATGTGCACGCGTGATCGATCATTTTCAATGGTAATCAATTCATTAAATTATTTCGTCATTAGAGCAAAGTGTGTAATTTTGTAATAACAGGTAACAATTAAGTTGTTTTTGCTTTGTTGCTGTGTGACCGGTCAAATTACGGATTTTGGCGATAGGTAATACAGTTTAGTTTGAAATGAATCGCGTATATTTACTACATTAGAATATTCTAGGAATCTTGTTAAGCTTCACATGTATCGAATGTAGAGTATTGGTTCAAAGGACTGTATTGATGGTCCTCTCGGCATGGGAGATATATTATCACCGTGTCTAATTAAAAGCTTATATTTCCGGATAACTACATCTAAAGTATATACAAGTGTTTATCGATTAACACTTTCATGAAATAAAATCTTTATAAACAAGTCTAGATCTCTTACAGTGGAGAGTAACAATCTTTTTAGCATTAGAAGGTTAATAGTAATCACTACATAGTATAAAACAAAGTTGTCTATGTCCCTTTGTATGCTTTTATCATTAAAACTACTCAAATGATTTTGATGCGGCTTTTTTAAATAGGTAGAGTGTTTCATGCGAAAGGTTTAAATGTATAATAACATAGTACAGGGAAAGGAGTTTTACTCCGAATTTAGCGCGTGCGAAGCCGCGCGGGTAAAAGCTTATATTTAATAAATAGATTACAGTGGAATATTTCCTATATAATGCGATTTAACGAACGATGTTATTATTAATCCACTGCTAAACATTGACGCCCCTTTTATGAATTTTAATCCGTCTAAGAAGCTAATTAGCATCAAAGGCCACAGTTATCTAAATAATCCAGTGTGTCCACAACTTACTCATTGTTAGAACACTGACGTAATACGATTAACTTTTAGACTGTGGTCTTAAGGTTTTTTATGGTCGGGTGTTTATGGTGCTTTGACAGTGATAAGTTAAACCATAAGACTGATATATTTAGGGCTCAAACCCGAAAGAAGTAAGATTAAAGATTGAAAATGCGTATTACACGACACTTTTCACATTAATATAAACCTTGATAATTGAAAAAACATTATAAATATACGTAAAAAAGACTTATTTAACAGTTCTATGCCCTTTAATTTATAAGTACCTAAGTACATTCAAATGATGATACGACAAAAGTTATTTTTGAATGATTTATGTCATTTATATCAAATTTCTAAATTCATAGGATTTATTTTGTTTTATCGAGTAAGGAAATGTCATTCAAATGGCTACAAGATTAAGCTACATTTATCGATTGTCTAAAAATATGATATTTAAAAACATTATTTATTTTGCTTTATATTATGTAGAGATAGAAATATGTAACTATAGGCATAACAGTTTTTTTTATTACACTAATAAAATGCAATATGATACCTAAAATATCATTGAATTTTTTAATCAAACCGCGCAAAATTAATTTTACTGAAGCAAATTGATTTCATTTAAAATAACAATCGTAACTTTATCACATTAACTTGTTGCACAACGCAAATCAATTAACTTTTCAATCAAAAACATTGTTTTTTTATTAACTATAAATAAAGCTATTTACTGCGTTACTGAGATTTTTTATACCTATAAATATTTACCTTTAAAAAACGGAATATATTCTAACTACGAACGTCAAATTTAAAAGAAAAAAAATGATACCTACAGTAATAAATGTTTGACATATAATTTTGTTTGTAGTATGAGCATGCACATTCATCATAGTTTTAAAAATATCATACAGTCTTTATCTCTTGTTTGGAGTTATTTTTAGATGCGCAAAAGCATGTTTGCAGAGATGAACTCATGTCTGCAGATAACTCTAGATAATTCCGCTTATTTCCAATTCATGTTTAATTAGGATGATACCGGGTTAGAGACGATCTTTTATTTATTTAATAGGCACTTATTTATTTAATAGTACTTAATTAACAGAAATAATATTACGGTTGGCAAAGTGAAAACCAAAGTATTAAAAAAAATGCTAAATATTAAAAATATGTTTTTACCAATACTCTATTTTGCCCGTTCCCACCGTTAAGAAGGCATATAAACATTTAAAAGGGCTATAAAATCGTTATTTATAGTGTTATTATATATTTTTTAACCGCTCTTTATTGTGGTTGATTATGTATATGTTCACGTATTACTAAGAAAAAAGAGTGCAAAATATATTCATTTAGTTTGTGCAGCGTTGAGAATACGGGCATTAACCTCCTTAACAAAAAACTAGCAAATATCTCTATGCCAAACCTTCGAGGTCAATGAACCCATTATGAACTTCCTTCAATAACAATTGCTGGCAGCAAATCCTTTTGCCCCCCTATTCTCAACCACTTACCCCACACCGCAATCTCGACAATACTACTATCTCTTTAAAAGAACATATGAGTAAAAGAGATAGATGTAGGGAAATGTTTTCGCTGAATTGTGAATTCGGCGTCGATCCTTATTTGCTATCTATGTAATGTAGGTAATGTTTTCGATAAGTAAATGCGTTCGTTGACACAAAAGTTAACTCAATGACCCCATTTTATTATCAAATCTACGAACCATCTCAAGCAAATATAGGTATTTAGATTTCATTTCGGATTAGAAACGACATTCACTCATATGTTTAATATTAAAAAATTAAATAAAATTTGTAGTAAAATTTTTTTTTTGCGAGTACCTATATGCTATGGGATCGATGAAAATCTAAACGAATTATAAATTCTTCAACATATACATTGGGTATATTTTAAATATTTTCACGTTTAAAATGTGTTTATGAAAGAACGTAAATCCCTACTTCCCTACTAATATTATAAATGCGAAAGTAACTCTGTCTGTCTGTCTGTCTGTTACGCTTTCACGCCTAAACTACTGAACCGATTTTGATGAAATTTGGAATGAAGAAAGAACTGAACTTGGGAAAGGACATAGGGTACTTTTTACCGCGGGAATACTTCTCATTCCCACGGGAAACCAACTTCCACGCAGACGGAGTTGCGGGCGTCCACTAGTATTTAACTAAGTTAGTAATGTGAATAATTTTTGCGCGAAAAAACATAAAACATGACGTTGTAAGTGATAAAGATATAGGTAATGTAAGGTGCACGACACTATTACGTTGTTTCATAAGACATGTTTTAAATATCTATTTACCTAAATATTTGCCTTTCAAGGGCTAACTTACATTTTCTTTTTGTCAAAGTTAATAATTGAACTTCTTAATAGTTCAGAATCGAATTAATCAGTGAACAAAATACATTTTAGTAATAAAACCTAATTTTTTTACCTTTTGACTTATTTACGCAACTAATTAGACGATTAATTCCGGTTTCAGTATAAATTACATTCGCAATTAATAATTAAAAAGCATAAAAAATAGTCGATTGATATTTAAGGCGTTACCTACCTTACCTTTTTTTGTCTTAAAACAAAGAACGGCAATTATTAACATATAATATACAAGTTTATTATATTCATTTATGACTGGTCACAGATTAACATATTTTTAATAGTAATGAAAAAATAATGCTAATATTTGTGAACTTTTTCATATCTTACTATCGTTTCCATAGAACCATCTGGAGGTAACCATTACCGCTGGAATGTGCGTTTTATTATAATTAATTACGCAATTATGTGTATTATTCAAGGTTGAACTCAAGCAAAAAGTTTACGGATACTCAAAAGCGTCAATTATTACTACGCATTGGAGACAACATACAGTACGAAAGTGATTCTAATACCTGTGTAGGAAGGACATTTGTCAAGCGAAAAAAATGAGCACTAACCAAATTAACCTCCTCATTGGTTATACATCTTCAAAGTTTACACATATTTATGTATGATTCCTCAGTCAGTCTAACATCAAATTTTATGAGAAACTACAAAATATTGACAGTAATTTTCAATATTAAACGAGTAACTCTACCACTGTTATTTACGTATAATGCTACGAGTGTTTCTTCTTAGTATAAGAATGATACAATCTCACCGAAGATTTATTAACTCGTGAATCATATTCAGTTTATTTGTTTGCTTTTACAGATGTGCCGACTTGGATCGTAAAGTAATGTTTTCTTACAAGCTTTTAGCACTACAGTCTTATCGTCATAAATATAAACCCACATAAACCGAATTATATAAAGCATTATGGTGCAAAGTTTATTTTTAAACATGCAAATACTTAAACTGGTTGAGTGAAATTTGGTTATCTGTTTTGGTTTTCGTAAATGTGTTTAACCTCAGGGTTTGCCAACCGCTATCAAAGCTGTGGTTAGCAATCATTGCTTAATGCGTCGATCGACATCAGAGGCGTTATGACGTTGACAGCTCTAGCTGCACCTGTCATTTTCACGTGCATGGTCCAATACTGGGCCCATGTAGGTTAAGTGCCAAACCGCGATAACCGGCCTCGAGATTTTTCAACGTTCCGCGGCCAATCAGTAACGTGCCGTGATAAATATTCATAACACAATTTGTGAGGAAGCTATTAACCTGCTAAGGAATTTGTTTTGTTTCCTCCAAATATTTCATAAATCGACTTCAATTAATGCAATTAGGCTGCGATATCTCAACGGCTAGCAGATAAACGCTAATTCGAAATAACGATATAAAAACACATTTGTATTCGAATACCAGCACAGAAATCAGAAAGCATAATAGCACGCTACAAGTCTAAAATGTCTACAGAACCGAACGGACTTAGCAACATGCGCCAGCGTCGACAAACGCAACAAAACCAGTAAACGTAGGACCAAATTAATCTGGCCGCAATTAACTTAATTTGAGTCTTATCAGAGGCCAATAAAGATTATACAAGCGGCAAAGACATCGTGGCCGACTTGTCGGACCGTGGCGGTGGGAGCAACCGAACAATCACGCCTGGAATGCGACACAAAAAAGAGCGAGCGAGACTAACTGAGATAGAAAGGGACAGCACACTCCTGAGCAACCACTGTGCTTCCGTTGGGGAGGCTCTCCGGCCATCAGAGACCCTTCTCACACCCCCAAACATATACAAAACAGAGATCTACATATTCTTGACATACCGCCTTCATACAAGACAGGTACGAGGCGAAACAATGCAACATAAGACAGGTGTCAACGTCACTATATCGGATACGAAACATCGCCTTTTAATCGTGTTTGACTCATTTTAATAATGTTACAAATATTAACAAGTTTTCATAATATCTAGCTGCTTGTGAAACTGTCTTCAAGTACAGTAAAACGATTGAGAAATTTCTCGGTCCATTCCAATAAAATGCTTTCGAACTTTTAAGTGCGTAAGAGTGTGTATTGAATGCTGAAGTAAAAGTGCTTTAGGATTTGAGAGTTACTTTCACTATCACGAGGTTCGCGTGCGCACGGTTGACCTGCGACCGACTGTCTTCAGCTACTATCAGCTGTATCTATCTTTACTTGACCTTTCTACTGATAAGCGAAACCACAGATTTAGCTAATTGAGACCTTACCCAACAAGAAATAAGTACCGACATTAAATAAGCTCGAAATCGTCGCTGAATTATTTATACCTAGTCACGTGTAAAACAATAATAAGAGTATATTTGCGCATCTATAATTGGTAATAAGGGGTCTATAATTGCTTCTTAAAGGCATTTTACCTTATCTATTTATCCTCAATTAATTGTAAGTTATATTGCATTAGCTTATTTTCCACTTATGTTTTTTCAACATCCAATATTGACGAATCGATCGCCTGTGTGGGAATATTGCTTCATAATCGGCGATGAATGATTAATTTTACTTGTTATTATTCTAAAGTAACATTCACATTGAATTTATTGTATAAAATTACATAGATAGTATTCTTTTCGCTCTACATACTTAATTAAAAGCATTTGTAATGATGAAACGAAATTTGAAGAGAGTGGATAGTGAAGTAAAGGTACTTGATTATTGTTATTTGGTAAAGTAAAATACCCTTCATTTTAACGAGAAATTCACTAATGGTATGTAATTAGACGTTGATATCTACTAAGTTTCTACTACCATCGCTTCGATTCGGCCAAATTGTCGATAACTTAAATTTCGACGGCACTAATTTGCTGTTTCGCAACAGAAAAGTATTTCGTAATGCAATAAGACTGTAGGCAATAAAATCAGATTTTATTTTGCTGCGAATTAATGTTTTTACTACAAGATCTTTACGACAATCATCTTGCTTTAATAAGTAATTTTGCAACGATAATATCGCCTACAACTCTACAGTTTTGGCTTTAAAAATTGCCTTGAACTACATAACTTTCAATACTAGAGGTTAAATAGTTGGTGCTTATATCTTATAAATAAATATTTCAGCCGTTTGTATCTATGTTATCAAAAATGCAAAAAAACTAGGTCGTTGTGATTTTAGAAAAAAAAGGATAACATTTCTTTAAACTCAACAGTACAAATGAGTAAACATACTTAAAATTTTCTGCTCTGTAAATTAAGTAAAGCTACTCTGAGATACATCATTAAACGGTTAACATAATTAAATAAGCTTAATGTTTATTGCTCATTGTGATTCAGAGAATTCAGAGTAATCAGGTTTATTTAACGTAGCATATGCGTAAAAACGCAAGTTAAAGACTTAGCAAATGTATGTAAAAGTAAGCTTACCTCTTGCCCATCCGGTGAGGACATTGCCCAGATAGGCCACCTTGTAGACGGGGTCGGGCTCGCTGATCCGCACGCTGTTGCTCCGGCGCAGCAGGCGGCCCAGCCCGCGCGACAGGCGGCCCAGCGCGCGCGCAGTCAGCTCCACGCCCGACACCGCGTCCGCCAGACACACCTCCGCGGGCAGGTGCGACTTGGGCTGCTCCAACCCGCGGTGACCCATCAGACGAGGGATCGTCAGAGGAATCGACTTCTTCCGCTCAGACGTGAGAGTCTTCGCCTGGTTCACGCTGTAAACGTTGCAGTTCTTCTTGTAGCCGAGGTCTTTGGCCTTGTTGACGCCGTGCTCAGTCTTCGGGTAGCGCTCGGAGAGCTTCCCGTTCAGGTTTCTCTGTAGCGAGTTGTTGTTGAAGGCGTCGGTCTGGCCATCGCTGTGGCGGCGGTCGTGGCGGCGTTTGATCAAGGACGCGTTCCGGAGCAGGATGCTGGTCTCGCTGGAACTCCTGTTTTTTAGGATGTGTATTTTCTTGACGGGCGACACGGCGAAGTCGACCTCGTCGGCGCTGACGGTGCGCTCAGTCTTACCTTCCTCGTCCAGGAAGCGAACTCTCAGCCCGTTGGTTTTGCAATCGTTTTTGAGCGCTTTTTCCGCGTCTTGCGGTGTGTCTGGCTGGTTTTTTGCGCCGTCGTCAAGGCACTGTCGCTCGTTTTCACTGAGAGCGCCTCGAGCCATTTTCTTGTTGTTAAACTTTTTTGGCTCGCTTACATTATGTTCCGAGACACTGAATGCGACAACGCGTTCACACGAGTCGTTTACGTACGATTTCACAGAAACTCGTCGATATTAGAGCGAATCTCGACTAAGTAACTAAGCACACAGTACACCGTCCACTTTGCGACACCGGTTTGGAATGTGGGCTTACACTTTGATTGCACTTGTCCGGTTGGGGATATAATTAATTTGATCACTATTTTTAACGTTAAACTTGTTCACTGCGTAGTGTTGTGTCTGTTCGTGTGGTTGCCCGTGTGGTGAGCGTGTGGCGCGGAGGTGCGCGCGCGTCGCTCGCCGGCGGAGGAGTGCGGGGCCGCGCCGCCTGCGCGCAACCTGCCACAAACAACACGCGGTCACAGGGTTAATTGTCGCTTGATTGACATTTTGACGGATTTTTATTATTTTGATGTAAGTTACGAGTATATGCAACTAAAGGGTTATTGTAAGATATTTATGGGTTTTTAAATAAAATAATTTAAATTATTTCAAATAACTAACAATAGGTACTTAGGTACATTGCAGTTGAATTTTTTTTTGTATTTTAATCAGATATAATTAATAAGGAAATCACGTTACAAACAAATGAAATGAAATTAGAGTTCTAATTGTATTGCACTTTGCCTAACTATTTAAAAAAATGTACTTTATAAACTAATTTATTAGTAGTAATCTTACAACATGACTAAGGGCTGATTTTTCAATAGTCAGATAAATGTTAACTGACTGATAAGAGGTATGTTTTCATTGTCACTTCATACATATGTCAAGTGTTTATGTTCGTCGTGCAACAAAAACATACTGATTTTCTGTCAGTTAGAATTTATCTGACTATTGAAAAACCGGCCCTAAGTGTGTATGCTTTTTCCCTATTTTTCCGTGTAGGTATCATCTATGTGTCCCATACTTCGCAAATGTTATTCCAACCTTTATTAAATCACGTGATTCACTCAGCTACATAACTGACCATACCTAAGTAGGTAGCTATAGCCTTTCAACGTAGGAACTACTAAATAGCGTTATGGTCCACGAGTCATCCAATAAAAAAATGTGTCAAGGATTATTGTGTCTGACACTGCGCAGGTTCTAGTACCGATTCTCAAACGTAACGAATTATAATAGACCGTATTGTAATCATCAATATGATCTATTTTATTCTATTTAGTAGGAGGTTCTGATTTAATCATCAATATGATCTATTTAAATTGTATTTAGTTAGAGGTTCTATAAGAAGGCTAAGTTTGCTAGTTTGGGTGTTTGGGGTAATCTCCGGGGCTGATAAACCGGTTTTAAAATAGCTTTTAACATATATTAAGCTTCGTCATCAGATAGTGATACGGGAACTTATATTAAATTTGGGCTTATGTGTAAGTTATAAGCGAGTGAAGCCTCGGGCTTAGCGGGAAATATATACCTAATAAAGTAAGCAGTTTATAAATAAGTTTCAATAGGTATGTTAGATAAAGTTGAATAAATAATGATTCCAACTCATCAAATATTACCTTTATGAGTTAGCTACCTTTTGAAAATGTATTAATGAAAACATGTTTTGGGAATATTTATTTCATTTAATTTCATTTTTTACTCGCTTGAGCAACAATAGATACTTATTTACAAAGGTGTTTCTAAGGAATGGGTTAAAAATATAGAACTTGTAAAGAAATACTAGATCAAGCGTTAGTTGAACACTTATTTTTAAGTAAATTTGCGCAATACTTCTTTTGAATAAGACAGAAGATATACATCGTACGCAAGTCTACAAGAATTTGACGCCATCACATCGATATTAATCAATGGTGAAGAATCCTACTAATATTATAAATGTGAAAGTTTGTGAGTATGTATGGATGTTTGTTACTCTTATACCTAAAAATTACTAGATGGATTTGGACGAAACTTTGCAGTAATATAGGTTATACATAAGAACAACACATAGGGTACTTTTTACCGCGGGAAAGCTTCTCATTTTCACGGGAAACCGACTTCCAAGCGAACGGAGTCGCGGGCAGCCACTAGTATATATAAATCAATGGCGTAGAATATATTAATCAATAGTGTAGGATCACTGTAGGATATATCAATGACACTGCGCTTTGTTAGAAACAACAAAGCACATTGAAATGACAATATAAAAAATCTTATGGTGTCATTGTATAGAATTGAAGTATGTAAAACATAAAACTCATACAAATACACTCTTTGAATGAATTTACATTAATTCCTAAATAATCAGATGTTTTTAAAATAATATAAAAAAAACCGGCTCATTGCGAGTCGGACTCGCGCACGAAGGGTTCCGTACTATCATTTTCTACCTGTTTACTAAGATCGAGTTAAAATTGTTTAAAAATTACGTTTGTTGTATGGGAGCCCCCCTTTAATATTTACTTTATTGTTATTTAATTATTTATTTTGAAAGATAATTTTCAAGTAAATATTCTGTGAACATTTGAAGCGTCTACTTGTCATCGTTTTTAATATTGAGCAATAAAATACGAAAAAAATACATTTTTAATATATATTTTAATTTTTAGTATTTGTTATTATAGCGGCAACCGAAATACATCATTTGTGAAAATTTTAGCTTTCTAGCTATCACGGTTTATGAGATACAGCCTGGAGACAGACAGACAGACAGACAGACAGCGGAGGCTTAGTAATAGGGTCCCGTTTTACCCTTTGAGTACGGAACCCTAAAAAAGAGTGAGTCAAAGATATTACATAAGGTACTTTATTGTATGTCATGATCGCTATTCTAGATTGATGTAAATAAATATAGATACACAGTTCATTCAGTGTTTAATTAATTGCTTGCGGCTGGTCAATTAAACACTTTTATTAACAGTTAATAATGTAATAAAAATAAATAATAAACATTTCAATTATACATACAACTTCACAGTTGTTCTATTTTCCGGTAAGAAGTGCAGGATAAACAAATAAAATACTATCACCAAAGCTAAACATCCAAAAAATCGACGACGCTACATTTTTTTGACTCAAGATAACATATGTTACGGCTAATACCCGAAGTGCGGCTACACCTAGTTTTAGCCGGTTAGTACATCAATAGGTTAGGTTAGTTAGGTTACTTTTTTGATACCACCCAGAAAAAGGAGTCCCGCACAGCGGGACTCCGTCGGCCATGATTGAAGCCAGTTTTTATATACATAGGTATATTTTTTTTTACAATTTTCATATAAAAAACACTTCTAACCGGCTAAAACTAGGTGTAGCCGCACTTCGGGTATTAGCCGTAACATATATATCAATACACAATAATAATGCGCATTATTTTATTGAAATAATTTAACGTATATTAAGTATTTATGTTATTGCTAAATATAAGTGAAGTTCCTAAATAAACATTAACTCGTAACTTTCTTAATTAACTTTATACACAATCTTCTGCTGCAATGTAAACAAAAACATAAATATTAAATGGGATTCATTATAAAGTAAAAGTACATTCATGATTTGTGTATTATTAATGAATTTTATTATGTGTAAACAATGTTGATTTATGATTCTGATAGCTTTTAATATGTTTATTAACTTTATATTTGCCACTATTAAGAAGTTGAAAACGATTTATAGAATGCTTGTGATTTATTGTAAGAAAAAAAAGTTAAGTTACGTTTTCCTTCAGTCAACAAGTTAATGACTTTTTTGTAAAAAAAAATAGTTAAATTACGTTTTACTTTGGTCATTAATTTAATAACTTTTTACTTAAATATCAACAAACATTAAAAAACTGGTAAATAAAAAAAGAACTATATGAATACGGCCTGAAGGACAACTCCAGGTTTTTAGTCGGTGCGAGCCCGACATAACCCGTCTCCTTTCCCTGGAGGGGCGGGTATGCGTAGGCATTTTCCTGAATCATCACAAAAAAGGGCATTTTAAGTTAGACTTTTATAAATTATTTTCTTACAAATTGTTTACTTCCCATCTTAAGGAGCCAAACTATAAAGAGCAGTACCAAAAGATAACACCAGGCTTGTTTTCAATTAGTTTGACATCATAATGAGTTATTTTGTTTTGTTGGTAAGAAATAGGTTTATGATGTCATTCACTGTGTGAAGATTAACTCAAAATACAAATTTTCGTTGTACATAATGTTTACGTAAACCGAACAGTTTTGGCACGTGGGTAAAGTGATTCAGTAGTTATTTTGCTAGCAACGTGTATCAAAATACGCTAATTTCTCACTAAGGTAAGATACCCCTTCATGATTCTTTTTGGCTTCTTTACATACTATGTTTCATGTTTAATGAATTGGTTTAATATTTTGTAGATTTCAAGTTACAAACAAGTAAACCTTATCTTTTTAATTAATGAGAAAATATGTAGAGGTACCTATGATTAACTCTTCTCAAATTGCGATATCACTACATAGTACCTACACATAAACCAAAGACTATGTATGCTTAAATCTTTAAAACTACGCAACGGATTTCAATGCGGGATTTTAACAAATAGAGTGATTCAAGAGGAAGGTTTACATGTATAGTAACAGGGTACAGAGAAAGGAGTTTAAAGCCTCATTTACACGATACCATTTTCTTGCACGTTCAATAGCAATAATTGAATACAATAGTGGAAGCGCAATATTTGCATTTCAATAATTGTAAGCAACTGTTTACACGTGGATATTATTTATAAAGTTGAACGCCATTATTGAATGCAAATCTTGAAAAGAAATAATTGCCAGCGTGTTTTGTTTACATTGATACAATAATGGTAAGGAGATTATCGCTTTCAAGAATTGTCTTGTCTAAACATCGACTTGAACGTTCCTGTTCCATTTACTGGCACGTTGCTTCAAGAATTGACCGTATTTGCTCAGACGAATATTTTCATTCAAGTGTTTGACGTCTTCGGATAAAATGACTATCAAAGTCAAGTGAGAAAACTTTTGAATACAAGTATTGCACAAGAAAATATTGTATGTACAGTTTAAACCGAGAACATTCTTGAATGCAAAACTTGCCTAGTAGAGAAAGAATATGGCATGTTGTTTATACGCTGCAATTCAAGTATTGCTTCTACATAATTGTACGCTACAGGCAAGAAAATGGTATCGTGTAAATGAGGCTTTAACGCGTGCGAAGCCACGCGGGTAAAAGCTATAAAATATAAGTAAGTGCTTTAGCAATGTTCTAACATAAACCTTAATGATGTTAAACATTTTATTTTACGATTATAATAAAGGGATTGATGTTTAGATAGGTTTTAGTGAAATTATCTTTCGAAAATTCTTAAGACACCGTCAAACATTTCATTAGTTAATCTTATATTTTTCCAGGTTTGGGTCTTCACTCTTTTTTTTGCGATTGATTTAGTAGAAACTTTTATGAGCAGCTTTTCTTTTCTTATGTCATTTTAAAACTGATGACTCACAAATTGCAACGTTTACAAACATAGAAAAAAAATAGGTGTTTCGTCGTTTCGCCCCGGTCCTGAAAGCACCGCGGTGCGAAACGCACAAGACGCTTTTTGAATTGGCCGATTCGCCCCGCGGTGTCAATCGGTGAACAACTTTTTTCGACTTCGTCGTTTGACACCGCTATTTTATAAACCAATGATTATGTACAGTTAAAGACAAAATTTGTGTGAGTGGGAGGGAGGGCTAAGTCCATCTTGCTCACACCATATTTCTTATACAATAATATTATTGCAAGACTGTACCGAAAAGGGTGTTTCCGATGAAATAAGTTTTCTTAAGTTTTTTCTATTTAGAGGCTTGATTCCGAGTGAGACATCGGCGCTCTCTTCAGCCTGTTCATATTCTAAACCGAGCAATACCTTAAAGAGAGCACTGTTTTAGCGAATTATTTTGACTATCATTTTAACTATCCTAATCGTCGAAAATCGTATTTTTATCTATCTAAAACAATAGTGGAAGCGCAATATTTGCATTTCAATAATTGTAAGCAACTGTTTACACGTGGATATTATTTATAAAGTTGAACGCCATTATTGAATGCAAATCTTGAAAAGAAATAATTGCCAGCGTGTTTTGTTTACATTTATACAATAATGGTAAGGAGATTATCGCTTTCAAGAATTGTCTTGTCTAAACATCGACTTGTACGTTCCTGTTCCATTTACTGGCACGTTGCTTCAAGAATTGACCGTATTTGCTCAGACAAATATTTTCATTCAAGTTTTGGACATCTTCGGATAAAATGGCAAGTATTGAACAAGAAAATATTGTATGTATAGTTTAAACGGAGAACATTTTTGAATGCAAAACTTGCCTAGTAGAGAAAGAATATGGCATGTTGTTTATACGCTGCAATTCAAGTATTGCTTCTACATAATTGTACGCTACAGGCAAGAAAATGGTATCGTATAAATGAGGCTTTAACGCGTGCGAAGCCACGCGGGTAAAAGCTATAAAATATAAGTAAGTGCTTTAGCAATGTTCTAACATAAACCTTAATGATGTTAAACATTTTATTTTACGATTATAATAAAGGGATTGATGTTTAGATAGGTTTTAGTGAAATTATCTTTCGAAAATTCTTAAGACACCGTCAAACATTTCATTAGTTAATCTTATATTTTTCCAGGTTTGGGTCTTCACTCTTTTTTTTGCGATTGATTTAGTAGAAACTTTTATGAGCAGCTTTTCTTTTCTTATGTCATTTTAAAACTGATGACTCACAAATTGCAACGTTTACAAACATAGAAAAAAAATAGGTGTTTCGTCGTTTCGCCCCGGTCCTGAAAGCACCGCGGTGCGAAACGCACAAGACGCTTTTTGAATTGGCCGATTCGCCCCGCGGTGTCAATCGGTGAACAACTTTTTTCGACTTCGTCGTTTGACACCGCTATTTTATAAACCAATGATTATGTACAGTTAAAGACAAAATTTGTGTGAGTGGGAGGGAGGGCTAAGTCCATCTTGCTCACACCATATTTCTTATACAATAATATTATTGCAAGACTGTACCGAAAAGGGTGTTTCCGATGAAATAAGTTTTCTTAAGTTTTTTCTATTTAGAGGCTTGATTCCGAGTGAGACATCGGCGCTCTCTTCAGCCTGTTCATATTCTAAACCGAGCAATACCTTAAAGAGAGCACTGTTTTAGCGAATTATTTTGACTATCATTTTAACTATCCTAATCGTCGAAAATCGTATTTTTATCTATCTAAAACAATAGTGGAAGCGCAATATTTGCATTTCAATAATTGTAAGCAACTGTTTACACGTGGATATTATTTATAAAGTTGAACGCCATTATTGAATGCAAATCTTGAAAAGAAATAATTGCCAGCGTGTTTTGTTTACATTTATACAATAATGGTAAGGAGATTATCGCTTTCAAGAATTGTCTTGTCTAAACATCGACTTGTACGTTCCTGTTCCATTTACTGGCACGTTGCTTCAAGAATTGACCGTATTTGCTCAGACAAATATTTTCATTCAAGTTTTGGACATCTTCGGATAAAATGGCAAGTATTGAACAAGAAAATATTGTATGTATAGTTTAAACGGAGAACATTTTTGAATGCAAAACTTGCCTAGTAGAGAAAGAATATGGCATGTTGTTTATACGCTGCAATTCAAGTATTGCTTCTACATAATTGTACGCTACAGGCAAGAAAATGGTATCGTGTAAATGAGGCTTTAACGCGTGCGAAGCCACGCGGGTAAAAGCTATAAAATATAAGTAAGTGCTTTAGCAATGTTCTAACATAAACCTTAATGATGTTAAACATTTTATTTTACGATTATAATAAAGGGATTGATGTTTAGATAGGTTTTAGTGAAATTATCTTTCGAAAATTCTTAAGACACCGTCAAACATTTCATTAGTTAATCTTGTATTTTTCCAGGTTTGGGTCTTCACTCTTTTTTTTGCGATTGATTTAGTAGAAACTTTTATGAGCAGCTTTTCTTTTCTTATGTCATTTTAAAACTGATGACTCACAAATTGCAACGTTTACAAACATAGAAAAAAAATGGGTGTTTCGTCGTTTCGCCCCGGTCCTGAAAGCACCGCGGTGCGAAACGCACAACGACGCTTTTTGAATTGGCCGATTCGCCCCGCGGTGTCAATCGGTGAACAACTTTTTTCGACTTCGTCGTTTGACACCGCTATTTTATAAACCAATGATTATGTACAGTTAAAGACAAAATTTGTGTGAGTGGGAGGGAGGGCTAAGTCCATCTTGCTCACACCATATTTCTTATACAATAATATTATTGCAAGACTGTACCGAAAAGGGTGTTTCCGATGAAATAAGTTTTCTTAAGTTTTTTCTATTTAGAGGCTTGATTCCGAGTGAGACATCGGCGCTCTCTTCAGCCTGTTCATATTCTAAACCGAGCAATACCTTAAAGAGAGCACTGTTTTAGCGAATTATTTTGACTATCATTTTAACTATCCTAATCGTCGAAAATCGTATTTTTATCTATCTTTCAGCGCCACGAATCTTTATTAATCAAATTTAAACATAATATGATAGATATTTATATAGTTTTTGAAATAAACTTATCTATATCTATACACTATATATGAACATTAATAACAATAAACTAAAATCTAAGCCTAAATATGGTCGTCTTGCACAGGGTGTCTTCCGTTAATTCGTTATATTTTGGTAAGAAAATACATTTGCATGTAATATTTTTTGGTACAATATGCATTTTTAGAGTAATACCTATACGTAATTACATTACAAAACGTGAATTATGAATATCACCATTAACCATTTGATAACTCCGAATACTTTGCGTTTCTATGTTTAATCAAAAATGTATTTATTACTTACACAATATGTAACTACGACTAAATTGAGTTACATGCACGAATAATTAGAGAATATTTAAATAAACCCTACCTACCTATTTAATCTACAACTTACTTGTGTACTCAACTGTACAAAAATCAATAACCGCTTGTATAGGATTTTTGGTGGTGGTGCCAACTGACGAAGTCGAAAAATGTTATTCCCGTTTGACACCGTTGTTATTATTAACTAGCACCGCGGGGCGAATCGGCCAATTCAAAAAGTTTCGTTGTGCATTTCGCACCGCGGTGCTTTCAGGACCGGGGCGAAACGACGAAACACCCAAAAAAATGCTTACATAATTATACAAATTAATTATTGTTTAATACTACCGCGTCGGTAGTCTACCAGCAATTAAGATCGAAACAATTCAGTGCGTTTTAAGATACATTTATAGTTCTATATTTTCAAGTAAATGTAAATTTCTCTTTGTTTAAACTTTATCATCTAAAGTTTTCCTTTGATCGTCGTCTCTCATGAAACGCTGTGTATTGATGTTATAAAACTCTCGCATATTGTTAATTTGTATTATCATTTTTTATTCAAAAAGTATGTAGGTATACCTAAAGCTTTGAAACAAAAATGCATACATATATACTTAAATGTTTGGTACAAATGTTTGGACTTTACACTTTTGCACATAACTGTTTATTAGTAACTTTTACACCACCGCGTTTGTCAAGTTATTTTATTTTTGTTTTCGTATATTTCTCATGGTTTTTCCCGATCATTACTTATTGGTAACCAACTTCCCGTCGTTTCAATAACCATTGTTTCAAATTTAGAGAAATAAACACAATACTGAATCACAGTAAACTAACAGAACAATGCCACGCTTATTTATTTGTTATGTTTGATTTTGTATATATTTTCCCTGTGAGTTCTTGGAACAAGCATTTTAAAATTTTGTAAAGAATGGTTTTATTTTAATAAATTATTTGTACTTGTTCATTGAGTTTTTATAAGTTTTTATATTTTTAAGTTTAGTTTTCCAAGCGATACCTAATTCTTAGTATAAATACTTTTTTTAATTTATTTAGTAGTGAAGGACATAGTCGCACTAAGGTACCTTTTCCCATTCAGGCATATATGCACATAATTTAGTAGCGGATGTTAATGTTATCCTACTAATTAGGAAGTAATTCTAAGCAGTTAGTTAACTTTGATTATTTAATCGATGAACCACTTTATCAGGTTTTTTCAGAGCAAAATATATTTTACGACATCGAGGAAATATTCCCGGTACCTATTAATAGTCCAAATTATTAGGTTTCTGAGATAAAAAATAACGCCATACGAAACTTTTTTTATTAGTTTTTAAAGATGAACAAAAACTATACAAAAAAACTTTTAATTTTTTCACAATTTCTTCGAAATGTTTAATTAAAATGCTTGAAAAACTGTCATCTGTATTTTGGTTAGGGTTAGAGATTGTAAAAGGTCTGGGCTTAGCCCCGATAGTAACAAATATAAGATTATACTAGAGTCTGTGCCAATATATTAACACTAAGTATAACATAGTATAGGAGGCTTCGTCGCCTTAAAAATGTGGGTCAGTCCGAAGGCTTTTCTATTCGTTTATTTTCATCATAATCACCAAAAAATGTAGAACCTTTTTTATCCGTCCTATTTCGCCCACAAACGTAAAACAATTAACTGAATATTACCCAGCACTAAGGACTCTGTTTTTCAAGAAATTAAACGAAAGCATTTTAATTTAATTACGCAAGTATTTATAACTAGGCTGTTTACAAGTTAGAATAAGCAGTCGGTACATTTTAGGTGAAGGATAACTTGTCACTTACATATGTAGGAAATCATACAAAAACAAGAATTAGTGAGCCGGTTTATTAATAAACGCAGTTTGTGGTGATAAATGCCTGTTTATGTAGAAAATTCCATGTTGGACTAAACACACCATAAATGATTGGTCTGATTAGCTACATTATACCTCTACATTAGTTATATTTATTATCTTAGTTCTTTAGGTTTTGTTTCTAGACGGGATAAGGAATTCTGAAACTCTCGAAACCAACAATTGTTTTTTTTACATTTAGTTTTAAATAAAGTAAACACAAATTTCTTCCTGTCCCAGCATAGTAAAGTAAGTGATAGTAGCGTAGACATAGAGCCGTTGAAAAATTTTTACAAATCTGGTTTATCGAAAAGAAATCGTTGGCCATACTACAAAGTTAAAATTCAATTTATTTTAATTCTATTTGATTGAACATTAATTAGTAGTTAAATCTCATCTTGATGTAAATATAATTAAGCGATATCTGTGTTGGAGTTTAGAAGATTCAAGTGGAAGTTCCTTAATTAATATCAGGAAGCAAATCTGACGTCAAGGAATAATTTTTTTCGATGAATAAAAAAATAGTACAAAATGTTTACTTTGAAAACTGAGAAAAGGAACTAGTACAAACATTGCATACCACTTCATACCAGGAAACAATGCAGATGCGCATTGATAAGTAGAAATAATCTTTAAAGAAGAAAATCTTAGAAAAATTGTATAAGTATTTTTTAAGCTTTGCACTTTACCGTTCATTATCATTAATCCTATGAAAAACATATTTTTATAGATAGCTATCACCTTACTTATTTTATAATAATGTGAATTTTTTAACACACTGTGATTGTTCATCGAAAGTTAAAATAAAAGCCTTTTAATAATTATTATTAATTATTTTTATACTAGGGCAAATATGAAAATGACGTATGTTGACGTTATGTTGATCTATAATAAGTGTGGTCTGCAAATACAAGAGTTATCTCAATATTATATAAATCTACGGAAGTTTAGCTTCAAATCTTATTTTGAACACGTTGTAGATACTTCACAGAATCCAACACAACAATAAAAAAGAAAATCTATAACGTTATTCATTTTCGCATCTACCTATTCTGTAGGTATATTTAAACCCACGTCAATCAAAAAGTAAACAAGGGTTGATGAAGCAATTTAATGTTTTAATTAATAACAACATTGCCCAACCACGTCGTGAATGAAAGAAACTTCGAGCAAACAACTTGCTTTCATAATGTTATTATGAAGTTTAAATATTCCATTACATCAGTGTTGCAAAATCTATTTTTTAAATTTAGTTCAACACTTACTGGAAACAAAACTACTAAAAATGTTGGACTTGCTGCGAAAGGAGAAATTAAAACCTAAATTTAGGTACGCGTGTTAGGTTATCTCATACTGGTTAAAGATACGAATAGGGCATGGCTTCATAAATTAAGACTTTCCTAAGTTATTGCTTGAAATAATAATTTTATTCCCTTTCTTATGTAACACTATTGGCCGCCCGCGACTCCGTTCGAATGAGAAAATTTTCCGCGGTTAAAAGTACCCTAAAATGTTATTCTGATGTATAACCTATATTAATTTTATTAAGTTTCATTAAAATCCGTCCAGTAGTTTTTATGTGAAAGAGTAAACATCCATACATCCATACATACTCACAAACTTTCATAAGTAAATAGCTAATAGCCTCACCTATCCACCATTTTCATTTGGCTACTCACCCACCAAACACCCTGTATTAGTAGGATGTGACCAATGCCAAACTAAACCTTGAATTCCATCAAGTTCGCAATATCATAACTCAAATTGGGGCACGTAAGTTGACCATTAACTTGTAAGATTTCATCCGACCTCGTTTCTAGAAAGGTCCTTCGAACTGGACCCCATATCCTTGTTAACTTAGTCAAGGTTTAAAAGATTATGTGTTTACTTAACTAGGCCTTCACCCCCCTTGGATTAGAGCGGTACAAGCCGAAATAAATCGTAAGGGTAAGGAGTTAAGGTTGCTTTTGGACTGTATTCGAAATGGTGGCATGTGGTATGTATGCGTGAGCGAGGTTTAAGCTCGAGTTTAGATGGAATACGTTAAATTAAGTTCTTATTTGTGATAACATTGTTGAGATTAAGGTCTAACTTTATAGGTTTCAAGTGACTCAAACTCAGTTACCATATTCGACGAAAGGTAAGTCTTCATCAGTAGCTGCCAGTATTTTTAAAAATGAATATATTTCTAAATTTTTAAATGAACTTTTTTATAATAATTTTTTAGAGGTATTGTAACTTAGTATATCCTATTACCAAAAAAAAACTAAATAGGTAGTGATCTTGCCGTGATTACAAATTTGATACCCTACATGCCGTATACCTATACTATCTAATTACACAAACAAATAAATCTCTGGTTATAAAGTTAATTAGTGAAAACAAAAGCTTAAAACCAGAATAACTATTATTAAATAACCGCAAATGAAACCTGTTAACAAACAGTCACGCATAATGACTTTGTTTTTTATAATTACTTTACAGGCACGCCCTTACATCTTAATAACAATAGAGAAAAGATGTCAAACCTTTGACCTATACAAACATCATTAGTTTTAGAACTTATTGTTAAAACGACAAACATTTAGTCATATTCTTATTATTTTATTGGTTTGTTGTTTCAAACAATACCGGATGCCAATAGCAAAAATTAATCATACCTTAATTGCAATTTTAAGTTTAGTATCGATGCAAAATCTTATTAATTCATGTAACAAACAAGAAGAGTGCTGAGCTTAGTCCAAATAAGAATAACACTCAGGTTGTTTTGTCCAGTATTAATAGATTAACAATTTATACTAGAAGTTTTTACCCGTTTTTTAGAAGTACAATGTCTAAAAAATACCCCGTTATTCAGAAACACCTTTTCTTATCGATTGACGAAGACAACCATTGGGTACCGATACCACTCCTACACAATTGGCAGTCTATATAAAGAAATACAATGTAAACTTTACAGAAGTGCAATGTCTACCTTTTTAGGTGTATGAACACATTTGAGGTCATTGACCTTTTAGTTTGCCACTCAATATGAATACTCAAGCAGAGCTTCTGAGTATTAAAGTG
This sequence comes from Emmelina monodactyla, assembly GCA_916618145.1. NCBI lineage: Eukaryota > Metazoa > Arthropoda > Insecta > Lepidoptera > Pterophoridae > Emmelina > Emmelina monodactyla. Next base: position 1,281,086 of record OU745304.1, on the reverse strand, counting down.
AAAAGCTTCACAGCACAAGCTTCGTGCATACATTATGCACAAATATCGTCTTTGTGTCATAGTGGATAAGCATTTTTCAGATAGCAAAGGTCAAGCGAATCGCTACTTGTAAGAAAATATTAATCTTGATGCTAAATTTTTTCTTCAGGGTAGTTTTATATATTTAATCATCAATAATCTGCGAGACACTTCCAGTCTCAGTGCTAAGTGTTTTGCAATTATTGCTGTGATAACCTTTAACTATATTAATATCACTTTATATACATCTCACTAATTGAGCACAGACCTTCTCCTCGAATAGCGAGAGTAAATCTATACTATTCTAAATATAAAAAACGTCTATAATTGGTCGTATAATTCGGCGTTATAGGTAACGAGCATGCGGGTCACCTGATGGTAAGTGATCACCGCCGCCCATGACTATCCGTGTAACACTGAGGGTGTTGGGGGTGTGTAGCTGGCCTTTGAGAAAATTGGGTAACGGATACCGCACTCACTGAACGATACGCAGGAACATCGTCCCAACTTCACGTCGGTTTTCTGTGCGACGGTGGTATTTCGCCGGTCGAGTCAGCCCAGTAATCGCTGCAGACAGAGCCTACAGCTAGACTCTACCACTCTGTCTGGCAGCTTCTAGCTCTTACACTATATACCTAAGTTGGCTCGGCTTCCCATCCCTCATAGCACTTATATCGCTGGCTATGAATAGCAGCGGCCCTCCCGCGGGGGTCGTAAAGTGTGAAAATGTTATCCTAGCCCCGCGGAGACGAGAGACTTTATCATTTTCTTATAGAATTATGTTAAAGTTAGTGTTATAGAAAAAAAATAGTTTTTAAATATTAGGGATGTGTTAAGATCATTGCGAGGTATGAGATGTTTTGATGAAACTTTACACTTTTTTTTTGACCTTTTCTTTATTGTAAAGGCTTTTCAAATAGAAAAAGCATTTTAAATAGTGGAGTACTTCACTTGAAAAGAAAAATATGATAGACGATCAAGTTATTGAAAAAGCTGACTACACAATAAAAAATATTGGAAAATTGCAACTAACATAGAAAATAATAATACCTCGTTTGCCTACGTTTTACTTTGTAATTGTAAATAGGCAAGTAAGAGACACTATTTTAAAATATACAACAATTATGTTTAACAAGCTAACGGCAAACATCCTTCAACCTTCAGGGTAATATTTATATTACCTTCTTGTACCTATTACTCATAACGTAAAAGTTAAAACGTAACAAGTGAAGTATCAGTAAAGTATACTAAACACATTAATTCTTTAGTGACTCTAGGTGCGAAAACTACATTCGTATGAAGTTTGGATACATTGTATTTGAAATTAATAACTGTACGTAATTACCTATCTGTGTTTCCTGTAAAGTTATCAACTTGGTATGGATTAAGTTCTTATTTTATATTATATTCAATCTCCCAAAAATAAATAAGGTTTATCAATATTAAAATTAGGTTATTTTAAGTCATATTATTTGGCGATTTATTTTTCAGTATGTAATGTGCGGAATGTAAGCCGTAGGGTTTGGGTTCTTGCAAATTCAATCAATGATTCTTCTCTAAATTAACTCGTGACTACTTGTAACTTATCCTACCTACCTACCTTACAAGCATAGCTTTGTGATTGTGTAGGAAATTATAGTTATTGATAACATTTCGCTTCAAATCGAATACCACTAAACAATGTTATAGATTTACCTCGTTTCGACTGAATGTCTAAATCATACAGACACATAGACGTCTACGGCAGTAAAACCATCGGTCTGGTCAAGATAAGGAACGAATCTTTCCCACCAGATTGGATATCCATTTCTTACTAAACTGCTTCCAAGTTAGATTGAATTGAAGTGAACATAAAACTCCGAGCTTCGTCAAATAGAGTGCTTTGAGGTGGTTCGTGCTTCATGGAAATACGATTTAAAGTTTGCTATCTTAAGTGCATGACTGATACTTTATTTAAGATTAACTTAAAAACTTAAAACACACTTCATGAATACACTGATGACGTTATTGTAACTCCCAGTTAGCGTACTAAACTGAAATTGTAGGACATTTCATTGTAAAATGTAAACTATTTTGTGGTGTTTTTCTACATTCCTCCGTGGTTTTCAACACAATGTTAAATATTTTTATGTAATCACTTCCTTTTATTTTATAAATAAAAAAGTGGGTGCAAAATAAAAAGGAATAACTTATTTATTATATTATAATTATATATATTCGGAGGTTAATGCAACACTGCTTTGAAACATTTATTTTTCTTATATTAGGGCAGATTTTTCTGAGAATGTCAGATAAAATATATGTGGCCGATAAGTATGTTTTAAGTGTCACTTCGTAAATATGTCAAATATTTATATTTTACGTCTTTTCAATTGACATATCTACCGAGTAGAATTTGAAATCAACGTGACATTGTAGAAAGATTATAGACAGAAGTTTTTTTTCAACTATTAAAGTCGATTCGTTTCTAATGAAGTTTTCTTCAACGTCAAAAGTCTCAAGTTCAAAAGTCTTATTCAACTCTATCACACAAATATTAAGATAACGTAAGTCAATTATTAGCAAAGTATTTTCCCAAGTCGTGTACAATTTAGCGAATATCTGTTCGTACCGCGGTGTGCGCTATAATTAGCACTTGATAATTAAACAGTTATTTAACTTGATTTTCCTCATTCGCTGTGAATACATTAAACTAACTTTACGCTTACATCTTTGTCTGCGTGTAATATTTTGCAAATCATTTTATATAGTTGTCGAAAAAACCTATATAAATAATGTGACTACGTTTTGGAATTAACCAAGTTATTTTTAATCACAATAAATATAATAAAGCTGCCTTTAATATTAAATACTAGCTTCGATGAGTTTCGAATTAATTACGATACCCTCCAAAAATAAAATTTGTAAAAGAGTAATCAAACTTGGTTTATCTGCTTAAAAGCTTATATGACAAACCCTCTTATTTGTCAGAAGTTAAAACATTTTCAACCATCAAGACAAGACATAGGGAAGCCTTCTTTTTTGAAATTAAACTTTGACTGATCAGACATCAAGTTACATTGTATATTTTATATATAAGTTAGTTATATATTGTATGCATGAATAAAGTTTAGTTGAATGTGATCGTTAATTGATGGTAAAGTTAGCAATTATCACCCGACTGTCAAGTGGAAAAGTAAGGTTCAAACTGCGATTATAATAATACATATATTTATAATGTTGTTTATTTCCTTAAACAGTTTAAGAAGGTTTTCTTTATAAAATACAAAGTACCTAAAGCAGAATTTTTATTAACTTTCTAAGTTGCGTAAATTGACCAAAACTTATATTTTACTTTTAAACCAAAGTAAAATTTTATTATAAAATGCTTTCTTATCAAATTCTTAACATAAAAATACAAATAGGTACAGACATTATAGCAAATAAATTAATCAAATATCAGATTTCCGATCAACATTAAAAAATACATATCACTAACCATCCAAGTCAATAGACAGGTAATCGAATGCGCCTGCGCATATTATTCAACACTACTGTAAACCGATACACACGTGACGAGCACACTAAGCCTGCGCGCACGCCGCCGCCCAGACAATGCCCGTGTGGGGCTTGCGCAAGTACTGACGAGCACGTAATACGAAACTATGTTATATTGAAATATATGTATCTAAAATTATAACGGCTGTAAAAAGACCACTTCCGAAGCCTGAAACCATGTATTCTTGAGCCTCAAAAGTAACTAAATTCACTAACAGCATACCCAGAAAACTCAATTTAAAAAAGTTGTTAAGGATTGAAAAGTCATATTCGCCGCTTGAAATCATCGCTCACACATCAACTGTCGGATCAGGTGCAATTATTTACATTTCAAATTAAATTAAAACCCTATTTAATTTGAAATTATCTCAAAATCGGATAGAATTAATGCAATTTTGGAAAATAACGAATATATATTTTTAATCGTAAGAATATTTGTTTTTGCTCAAAACGTAACGACTATCCCTCCAGCAATGCACGGTTTTTGTTTTCGGAAGCAGTTCTTTTACACCCCGTTTAGTTTGTGTGTTTGAAACTCAATCATACAAAAGCATTTTGAATATATTTTTTATAATATTTTTGAATATTCCTTTACGGCAGGAAATGTCTCATTTCCGCGGGAACTTATTGAATGAACGCAGGATAAAATAATATATATGACGGAGGCTGCGATACAGGAGCGACAGATTCGCCATCAGGAGTCGAACTTAGTACTGGATTCTTCTTTGATAGGGCGTTACGGTACTCAGGCAATGAAATCCTCTTGTAAAATCACGTGTGTATATTAATCACAATCCCTACTAATATTATAAATGCGAAAGTAACTCTGTCTGTCTGTCTGTCTGTTACGCTTTCACGCTTAAACCACTGAACCGATTTTGATGCAATTTGGTATGAAGAAAGAAATGAACTTGGGAAAGGACATAGGGTACTTTTTACCGCGGGAAAAATTCTCATTCCCAAGGGCAACCGACTTCCACGCGAACGGAGTTGCGGGCGGCCACTAGTAATTTATAATAACGTTAATTCTTTATTGAGTTTCAAAGCAAACCAACGGTTCCAAGTTACCGGTTCGTTCGCGCCAATAATTCAAGCAAGACTCCTTTTAAAAATCAACTGCCATCATAAAGAAAACGAATGGCCCGATCTCCCGATTCTGATTACGTGACTGTGACGTGACGGTGTTTACTTCAAAACCCGCTACCACAAAATCAAATTAATTTCTAGATGTCGCTTCGCTGTCGTAATCGGCAACAATATAATAAATATGCTGCATTATTAAAGGTAGTTACGTCTCTGTCTTTCAATCTATTTTTGTTAGAACTGTATTTACCTACTACTGCTTGGTAATTTTTTTTGGTTGGTAATTTTCAAATCTAATGTTTCAGTTATATCTAGCAAACAATATTTTATTATTATTCTAATATATTTTATTACTATTCTATAATTTTATAGTATAGGATGAAGAAGAAGCCGTGAAAAACTCACATCCCAAAATTAACTGTTAAATTGTCAATTACTAAACTTTCTAAACTCCCAAATTATTCCAAAAGTCCTCCAGACCAGAAAACAGATGAACACAGATACTTTACGAATCATTTATTCATAAACTTAGTTTTCATTGCGTTAAACACTAGTTCATGAAAACTTGTTGTGAGCAAAATTCTCAATATAATAATATATAACACAAAAGTAACCTCTTTAAGTACTTTCCCAGTTTTTTAAAAGACCTTAACCATCAACTCTGTCCTTCATATTGAACTCGTATTTAGTTTTTTGATCCCATCATTACCTCCAAATTGGTCACTCTTTTTAATGAGCCTTTTGAGCGCGAGTGTACCGAAGCGAGTCGTCTGCGTCCTGTGTGCATTCGCTTTTGTAATCAGTAGTACCGTGGCATACAATTTTAGGCGTGATGACGTAACACTGAACGCTTTGTGAATAATCAAGGTATTCGATAAAATAATTGACTATCGATGTATCTTTCTTTAGCATGGAAAAGAAGAAAAGTACAGTTGCTGCTTTCCTTTGACTTGTTTGAAGCTTTGAACTTTTAATTGACATAAGATATCTGCTCTAATTACTTCTGCCAGCTCTAAAGTTTCTTGCAAACTTGCTCATGTAATATACCTACTTGTAATGTAATTCTTGACTTAAATGCAACACACCTAAGTTAAGGATGCAAAACAAATTATTGCTTCATCTTGCAAAATTATTCATATGACAAATTGTTATAAGCTATGCTATGCTATCGATATGTAATCTAAAGAAAAGTCTCGTAACACCAAGCGGCAGATAAACAAAAATAACAGGATTCATCGTCTTCTTAGTTAAGCATAGGTCTCCCCCTCGATTCGTCAGAGGGATTGAGTCGTAATTCACAACACTTGCTCAAAACAGACTGGGGGATTCACATGATATGTAATCAATCAACTGATTTATTCAAAACATGTTCGCTAACCACGTGATCAATATGTCCACAATTTGCAAACTACCAGTACCAACGAATGGCTCATGGTTGAACCAAACACTATGGTATGAGAGCGACAAGTAAAAATAGATTTTGCTCATTGTATAGACCTTGGAGTCGAAAGCCTCTGGAACCGAATCTTGAACCTACTAAATGGTAGTCTCTTCGCACTAGACCATATCGTAGTTTTTAGGTGGTCCTAAAATAAACTAATACATATTTATATCGAAACAAAGCCGTTGGTTAAACAATAAAACGTTCAATCAAGGTATACGTCTTGTTACAACGTGCATTGTCAATCAATACTACCCAATTAACATAAAATATCATTTACAACTAATATAGCGATGACATAGCTATTCCACACATATAATTTACTGTTGTGTGTCAAGGAGCTAATACTAATGTCTTAACTAAACAGCTGTCTTCAAAAGGCAGGTTAACTACTACACGAGTTTAAAATTAATAAGTTTGTGTTTTCTTTTATTTAAGAAAAGTATCAGAATATTTCGGCATAGTATAGAAGTACAAAAATACTAACAGCGTATACATGTACGTTTCACTAGTTGGACATAGGCCTTCCATTTCGATTAGAGAGAGGGATTAAGCCGTAATCCACCATGTGGATTCAGCGAGGGTTGATGGATTTTAAACCCTTTTTCTATTTTTAAACAAAGAGTTTTTACAATTCGATTATTTAGACGGTAAACAAAGATTCGGCTTGTTTATTATTATTGCCTTCACACACAGATGGATGACTCAAATAATTATTTTGTTTAATTATTATGTTATTCAACATATATATTAATATAATGTTTATTAGACATAAATAAACACGTAAGTACCTATTCTTAAATGTCGCCCTTATATCGTAACTTTCGGGTGTATACTTAAGCGTCATCATAAATATTTTATTTTGTGTTCGATCGTTTAAGCTTTCATATAAGGTCACATATAAAATTGAGGCCAATACCCTCAGGTAGTCTTTAACTGTCACTCTAGGTGCACTGGATTATACCTATCCATCAGAAGGGCATAAAGGTCAGTGACTGCCGACGATATTTATACATATAGGTAAAGTTATAATAACAATGGGTTGGACTAATTGTGCATGTAGACAATTTACACATCGATTTATTATTAAATCCAAGCGAAGGATAATTTAAAGTATTTTTTTAACTTAAAAATCCATTATCGAAATTTTCTTTTACACAAGAATAAAAATTTGACTCAAAATATTTTGATCCACCCTTCCCTGTATATACATATTTTTATCATAAAATGAGATAGCAGCTTATTGTTAATTAATATACCAAAGAATAAAATACATATCTCTCTTGATATTTCTTTTTCTCAGTTATTCTTAATTGACATTTAGTGGTAATTTAATTTCTGTTCCGCACTTCATCGCAATGTTTACGACTCCGTTAAAACTCGCACAAAGAAAGTCGGAAATGACATTTAATTAATTTAATAATTACCAGAAAACAAAAGATCATAATTAAGACAATATTGAGGAACACTTTAAGACAATATTAAGGAAAATTTTTGAGCAATGAATATTAAAGTGATATGACGAAGTTTAATATGATTGCGTATGAAAATAAACTTGCAGGTTTAAAAATCGGGCAGCATATTGCAATTTTTGGTTAAAGTTTTGAAATCGGTCGCCTGATTTAGGGGTTTTGGGGGGTTGGGGGGGGGTGGGGGGGAGGGGTCTGAACCCCCCCTGACCATTTTCAGCTGCCGGAAAAAAAAGGGGGCGCCAAAAAAAAAAATTTTTTTTTTAAACCCCTCAATATGGCGACCTTTAGTAGCCAATTTATATGTATAAAAACTCGCTTCAATCATGAGTCAACGGAGTCCCGCTCCGCGGGACTCCTTTTTCTGGCAGTTTAAAAACAGTAACCTAACTAACCTAACCCATTGATGTCGGATTGTGTCAACTCGGAGTAAGACAATTATGTAAACACACTTAATAAATACAATCTGATTACCTCGATTGTATTTAAAATTAAGATTGTAGAAAAACCACAATATCATTCATCCAAGATGCTAAATGCGTTCCGATTCACGCAATTGTGCTAGTATTTAGGAAATTTTGAAAATTTTTTAAAAATATTTAGACTCGACTCCGGCAGCCAAAATTACTTGTAGGGGGTTCAGACCCCTCCTCCCCACCCCCCCAAACCCCCCACAACCCTTAAATCAGGCGACCGATTTCAAAACCCAACCCCAATTTTTTGTTAATTAGTATGCATTATCAACTTAAGACTTTTAAAGAATTTAAAAACACAGAGTAATTTACATGTTTTGTTATTTTAATTATTACACAGTAACACAGTAAGCTTTGTTTTAATGCTTGCGCGTGTATTTGGAAGGAATAACTATAAATTTATTTAAAAAAAACAATGATGTTATAAAAATATTCACAAAGAACTAATTATTATTTTTTAGTTAAAAAAATGAACAAATATATGAATGTTATAATACATCAGTTTAACATTTACATCACTTGAAATACAAATGTAGTAACTATTCAAAAACATGTGATATTTTTCTGACACAGTTTTTTTGTAATTCGTATGTATCTTAAGATAACGTGCTTCAAACGTGACAGTTTTTTTCTATATTTAATATAAGGTGTCCAAAAACGTGAGCAGACCAAAAATCTCAAATTAAATTGCTTGCACCGATAGAAAAACTTAATTGATACTAATAAAGTTTGCACGTTTTCAAATGAGTATTATTAAACTACGCAAGGAAATAACTATTTTTTATTATGTTGTCTATTTTTGAAACGTAAAATAAGGTATTTTTTATCAAAGTGTATTTCTAAGTTAATGATGCGTCAACTGAATGTATTATTAATTACTAATTAGAGCTATGTGTCTAGACGCTGGTTTTAGATTTGCTTATTCGAAGTTGGATTTTATTTAGGTATTAATATTATTTGTGTTATGATGTTTAATTACCTACATGTTAATTTTAAATACTCAACTTAGAAAAATGAGGTACCTAATAAGGACCGAAAGTTGTTTATTTTTTGCACAGACCTTTATAATTAAATATTTTTTGCCGTTTTTTTTTAAGTAGCAGCCATCCCTATTTTAGGTGGTAACCGATGCATTGGATTTAGCAAGTACAAGTTAAATTTAAAGTTTTTTTTACTGGCTCAAAATTTGATTTAAATTACGAGGTGAAACAAAGTTGACAGCAATCGTCTTAAATTAGGAGATCTAGTTAGACTAGTTGTTTTAAATGTCTGATTTTATGTGCCTTAAGCCGTTCCAGGTAATTTTCCACTTTATACTTATCTAACCAAGTTAGGTTAGGTCTTACCCTGTAACCTATAGTAACCCTGTACATATAGAGTAGGTACATGACTGTACATGTATTTCGATAGAAATAAGACTGGATGGCAGTCCCAACGTACAATTTTCTTGCACAAAATTCTACCATTGGTATTGTTATCAATCACTACACAGTATAAAATAAAGTCGCTTTATCTGTCCCTATGTCCCTATGTTAGCTTAAATCTTTAAAAATAGGCATCGGATTTTGATGCCGTTTTTTTCGGTAGATAGAGTGATTGAAGAAGACGGTATATGTATAATAACATAGTATAGGGAAAGGGGTTTTACTCAGAATTTAACGCGTGCAAAGCCGTGGGCATAAACTAGTTATCGAAAAAAACGTTTGATGATTATAAAAAATTAAGCAAGAAGGTAATTTGAAATCAGTATACACGCGAAATTCATTGCAAAACTGTACGCGCAATATTAAAGGAAGGAAATGAATGATAAAATCTTCCAGACGCAGGTTTGTTATCGTTTCCTTTAATGATGTTTTACATAACACAATTAAATGTATAGAATATCAGCTTGTTTTGCAATTGAGTCGTAACTTTATTGGGAAGCTAACTTTTTGCATGTGTTTAAATAAGTTGTACATACCATGGCGATGTAGTATCTTTCTAAAGAGGTAGAATAAAAAACGTACATTAAACTAATTTTATATGGTTTGTGGTTGTTTGTTAAAAAATATAAATTTTCAATTGTTATTGTTGTATTCCAGCTATTGCTTCTACCTCTATAGTCTTATATTATATCGTTTTTTCACGCAACATCAACGCAACGCTTTCAAGCAGTAATCACGATACATCAAGCGGGAAAATACACATCATAGTGCTGCGAAGCTATAGTTACAGTTACAGTGAAACGGACAAGTAACGCGTACTGTTAACTCGTAAAACTTCTTGTTTTATAGATTCTCAGTATTTATTATTTAAGTAAAGTGTGAAGTAGTCTGCCTATCTAGTAAAAAGAGGATCGATCCCCACTAGGTTTAATCACCTGCTTGATATTTTCCAAATTGTGTGTTTATCACGCACTTACGGTGAGAAAAACATCGTGCGTTGACAACCTACACAATGCTAAATGATTACCACCATGTGAATCTGAAAACCTCACTGAACCAACGTGGTGAATATCGTGTCCAACCTCTCGCTATCTGAGAAGGTGGCGTGTGCACAACTTATAAGGCGATATATATACTTTATATAAAATACTAGTGGCCGCCCGCGACTCCGTTCGCGTGGAAATCGGTTTCCCGTGGGAAATGGAAAAATTTCCCGCGGTAAAAAGTACCCTATGTGTTATTCTGATGTACAACCTATATTACTGTAAAGTTTCATCAAAATCCGTTCAGTAGTTTTTACCTGAAAGAGTAACAAACATCCATGCATCCATACATATTCGCAAACTTTCACATTTATAATGTTAGTAGGATATTTATACTTTTTATAAAATACTTGTCCGTAAAACTTCCTTTGTTCCAAGTTGATTCGGCGACGCGCCGGCGACAAAATGAAGTCTCAAACAACACTGTCGGCTATAATGAAGTCTAACAACTTTTACTAAGAAATAATACAATTTGGGACTATCTCGTGAAAATAATATTTCCTGGAAATACAAGATCGCGATGGTAAAATAATTTAGATTTTCGGATGAGATTAAATAACATCAAGCTAAAGTCTATAAATATTTTCGTTGAAGCTTTACGTCAAGGATTGTTATTTGAATGAATAATGTAATTCAATTAATTTATTAATATAGGTATTTTATTTATAGGTAAAAGAACTGTTGTATTACAAAAGAATATGTAGAAAAGCAAATTATCAAGGCTGTTATTTAGACCAAGTACTACCACACAATAATATTTCTAATTACGGTGTCTATTACTAATGAGGCCAATCATAATATAAGAACTTCAATTTAATATCAATATTAGTCTAAATATTAATATTAAATTATTATGATAATTAGCCATTTCATAAATAAATTTAGAATAGTAAAGTATGAGTATCCTTTAAGATTTATAATAAATTCAGTGTTATAAACAAAACCTAAGCGAAAATATTTTTTTTTATCACTTTTTGATACTGAATTCAAACTTAGTTTACAATCCTTCTTATATTAGTTCTTATACGCTTAAACTATCAGTTCAATTTTGTTAGTAACAGCGGATGGCCTTTATATCATTCTTTTCATTCCCTTGTGAGGTAAAGCATCAGTCATATCATAAAATTATACTCGATAATGCTTATTTTATGACAAGATATGGAAAAGCGTTTATTCTATCATATTTACATGATCTTACAACTGATTAAGGTCAATATTAAAAATTGTTGATCAAATTAGTAAACGCTCTTAATATGCGAGTTAAAATTTGTCTTTGTTAATCTAATTTGACAGCAACGAAATTGCTGAAAAAGAAATAAATATTTAACTAATGTCGATTTAATATAAATTTTTGAATATCTGTTACTTATTACTTTTCATTCAACTCAAATGAAAATTAACCATAGACCAACAGAAAAATGATTTCGAAAGAATAAGCACCAAGTTAGCATTCTTTTACAAAATACGACAAATAATTGCCTACCTATATCACTATAGGCATACAACTTGAGTACTTGGAAACGAGCCTACTACAATATTCAACATAATTTCCCTCATATTCTAACAGTGTTTCACTTCACCCCTGGCTGACCACACTAGTGAACCCTTGTAGTGTCAGCGAGCTGTTATTTAACCCTTCATGCGCTACTGGGTTTTCCGTGGAAAGTCGCTTTCCACATAGTCATAAGTTATTTCGGTTGATCAACCAGAAATATGCCGCCGTGACACGGACCGCTCGGTTAAATTATAGAGTGGCGGGCACCGTTGTGTTTGTCGCAAACGGTAAGTACCTATGTGTTGTGACTGAAGTGGCGAAAATATAACTCGTGTTGGTTAAGTTAACCCGTATTTTGTGAAGCGGCATGTAGAATACCGACTTAAATTTGAATAAATTTGTTTTCTAGCTAATCCCGTTTTAAAGATAATCAATCTATTTTGCTCTCCGTTAAAATAATTGAATCTTAGAAATGCATACAACTCTTATTACAAATGACAATTCTTTAATCCGGTTGCTCAGTCTTTCTTCATTCTCAAAACAATGAACATACAATAGCATAAAATTCCCTTATACGTAACGTATTTGTTGCGCCTTTTTACATGATCATAATAAGTCATTAATATTTCCGCAGGAACTGAAAGTACGTTCTAAGGATAGGTAAAATAAAGTAGATTAAGGCAAAGATAAGCTATAATGTCTTCCCTTGCAATTATTTTTACGTTTTCACTTGCATTCGTATTATGAAATAAGACTTACTTGATGAAACTTAGCGCAATAGTGATTAGTTTCATTTTGCTGTAATTCTGTTCGAATAGATTAATATTATGTAAGTAACAAGATTAAGAAACTGCAGAAAACGTGTTGACGTTTACATATATAAAAACCCCAAACGGGCCTTTTTCGAGTGAAACTTAGTGTATGACAATATATGTAAAAAAACGTTAGTATGGCAAATGTGTTAGCGGTAAATGAATATGATGTAATGAATTAAATAATACAATAAGTAAATATTTTTATTTTCACCGGTTTGACAACATAAAATACATAAATGATGGCTATATAAATATTAGCTGTTTCTATATTCCATCTTATACTTAGTAGATTTAAACCCATAACAAATGAGCTTTTAACAGTACCTACGCAAATAAAAATAAAAAAACTAGATTGATGTGTGTGTTATTTTATTTTTGGCGAATTTTACCAACATCTCCCGCCAAATACCGCTTATTCTAGCTTACCATCATATTACTAATTCCTATATCCGACTTTTTTTATCACTTACAATGCAAATGTAATTTATGTGTATAATTCCACGTGTATGAAAAACATGGTTGTTTTCTTTTCTTTGCTCCCTCGTTCGCGACTGATGGGCGTCTTTCTGAGTAAATCAGGGGGGCGGGGGGGGGGCGGATAGAATTTCTAGTTGCCAGGCAATAAGTTTAAATAAGAGGATTACAAAATACCTATATATGGTTATTGATTTATATGTCTATCTTTGAAGATTTAGAAATTGAATTTACTGTAAAATTTTTCATTACTTAGAAGCTGTTGTTGCTTTAACAGCATTTTTAAAACCAGTCTGATAATCAGGGCATATTTATTGACACAGTATAAAATATATAATCAATAAAATATGATCAATGGAAGAAAATTGCTGTTGTTGTTTTAATGTTCCACATGAATAAGTTTATATCAAAGGCATAAATGACACTATAAATTATATGAAGTACAATCCAGCGCTCTCACTCAGTTCAATACGTTTTTTGTTCTTTGATTTTTCGTGGTAAAAACATAAAAAAATAGTGTAAAAACTCTAGCTAGAATATCAAACTAACGTAGGTCGAAAGCAAAGCGCAGTCACCCAGACACGAGGCAATTTCGAAAAAAACTCGTTTATTGGCCCGACGGGAATCCAATTTTCGCTTAGCAGTAACACACACCGTTTTGCCGCGTGAACTTCAAATTCTAGGCTGTTTTTTTTTACATAAATTCAAAGTCAACAAGAAACATATAACTTTCACGAAAACATTATAAGGACCACGGTTTTGTCGCAAATAAAAAAAAATAACTTCAATAACAGCTTTCATTTGATTACACTAACAGAAAATGTTCAAACTCATTGAACCTAACAACTATGAAGGAATTAGTTTTATGAAAACGAAGGCAACAAAGAAAATCAAGGTTTATCACATTGAATTTGTGATAACATGAAAATTACTTTATTGAATAAATGATTGCTGGAGATGGGCTTAATATTGATTGATATCTAATTTGTTAATAATGCTTTTCTCTAAAAGAAACTTTGCAAACTTCTTAAGGAATTTTAAATTAGAAAAACATTAAAAATAATCACAGCATATACGTCCCGCTAGTCCCATTGATACGTATAAATATATAACGGTATATTACGGTATAAATGTTCCTTCAACATATAAATAAAAAAATATCTTTCCAGTGACAGAAAGCTGACGAAACTAACTCAAAACATTATTATTTGATGTTTTCTGTAATTACAAAACATCAACAAATAATATTTTATGATTTAAAAATAGAGATGATGCAGTAAATTCATAATTTTATTGAATTAAAGGTACACTTTATTCCTGTCCAATTATTTTTACAACGATTAAACTGTTGCCGAATAAAGATGTTCTTAATTAAATACATCACTCAAAAACCTTTTGATTGGGTGTCATTAATATACAGCCTCATAAAATAAACCTTGATCGAGGTATCTGTCGTAAACAGTTCCTTTATAATGTCGGTTATTGATGGGTGGTCAGAACTGTCTGCTCTACCTCACATATCATATCTTGTCGGAGTAGTAACCGACTCTAGAGGTACATTATAATGTATAATGATAAAGTTAAGAAACTTTGTTTTCTTTTAACAAACTTAAAAGTTTTTTTTTGCTTATTTTACTTTTATGGTTTTAGTTTAACAAATTAACCCTCGATGAAGGCATTACTGATTTTTATTTAGTCTTAACAAATTTATTATCGTTGTTATTTTTTAGTGTTTATAAATAAATAACATTTTTTTGTTTATTTTTTTTCTATTTCTTAATTTACACTTAGTGTGTGAAATGATGATGATGTTAAAATTTAAGTAAAAACCATGATATCATAGTAAGCAAAACTAAACATTGAGTCACAATGTTGCGTAATTCAGCTTCAAACGATCGGCAGAATATTAGAAAACCTAATCGCAAAAAAACCCTTTTGTCGAGAGTGAAAATCTAGGCACACAATTTGATTTAAAACGCTGCTCTCAGCTCTACGCTTTAAAATCTTTTCTACGTTACATAAAAATGCATTACATTCTTGCAAATTGAATCGCTGCATGTCTCCAACACACACTAAGTCTATTGATTTTATACACAAGTTTTAAATCCTATATTTTTCCTGCGCACAAGTTCTAGCAGAATTATGAATACAAAGTGAAGTTCTGTACTAGGTGAAACAAGAATATTAAGTAATAAAGAAAGTTTATGTATGAAGTTCGTGCTCGACAAAGTTATTCTTATGAAAGCACTAGTGGCCGTCCGCGATTCCGCTCGCATTGAAATCGGTTTCCCGTGGGAATGAGAAGTTTTCCCGCGGTAAAATGTACCCTATGTGTTATTCTAATGTATAACCTATATTACGGTGAAGTTTTATCCAAAATTGTCCAGTAGTTTTTACGTGAAAGGGTAACAAACATCCACATATCCAAACTCACATTCTCACAAACTTTCACATTTATAATATTAGTAGGATAAGTATCCACTAAATCGCACATGACCAGCAAGGTGGAATACGGCTCAATCTCTTTCGCTATTGCAGTAGGAAGCATATGCACTTATGTTAAAGTATGAATATACAGGCTTTTATTATTCTTATAGCTATATAAAGCATTCAAAATATTAAAAATGCAGTACCTTTAGTATAACTACATATTATTTGTTTGTAATTAATTATACTCCAGATTACTGGTACTAAATTGTTATAATGCTAATCACATTTCGCTACATAGTACATTTTGCGTATACGCTCGTAAAATCCTAATTAATGCTACTAAAACAAGCGACAATCAACGTTAATCAAGTGCTGTTTTAGTATACTTACTGTGAAAGTTGCACGCAATCGTGACGTCATAGATATACATATATGTACATAGGCATACATAGATATATAGGTACATATATTCATAAAGGCAAATACATTCCTACGTAGAATACCCAAATGAAGTCCAAAACACAATGGAATATCATTTAAACTAAGTGAATATTTCTCTGAGTGTCTGTATTGTGAATATTCAAAACCAGCGGGGTGATTCTGTAACTCAAATTGTCATGACAGCTATGAGAATAAACGTCAAAATGTACATCGTTTTGACGTCATAGAATCACTCCGCTGGTGTAGGCATTTCAAAATTTGTGAGCAATTCTTTTCAGTATTTTTTTTGCAAAAAGGCACGTGTTGTTCTCTAAAAGATTAATAATCAGTGTTGGCAAAAGCTCTCAGTGCAAATAGTCGGGAGCGGAGCATGCAGCTCTAGCGAAGCTTACGTTGAAACTTTGTTAACAGCTTTTAGTTAATAAGGCGGTTTAAAAAGCTTTAACGTCGGTCATAATGAACGTTCGTTTTTAATTGAGTTTTGTTAACATCCTACTAAGTATGTTTTTTGTACGTTTATCAAAAAATACTTGAATATACCTTTTTACTGTTTACGTGTAACAGATTATATTTTTTTGGTATCAAAGTTGTAAGAACCACTTTTTGTGACCTCTGTCATAGAACCACCCTACTGTAAGGAGCTTACATGTCGTATTATTACTTGACCAGCCGCTCTATTGTGTCATCAATGTTGGCAATCAGAATCGCCTTTTGTGAATTTCCGCAAAAAGTTACAATGAATGAGGATTATAAAGAAATGGGATAGATTGATAGAATAACAGTCGCCAAGTGTGCACGCATAGCCTGTACGGCGAAGACTTTTTCTTTAGTAATATTGGTAAGTAAAAATGCTAATTAATTATAATTGCCTTGTTGGCTACAATGAAAAGTATACGAGTTTACTAACGTGCCTTCCGAAACAGGTAAAACTAAGATTTTACACTATGTTATTATATGGATCACTCTATTTTTTCATACATGGTGTGAACAACGTTTATTTTCAAAGTTTTACAAAGATTTTGTAAAGTTTTACAGTTTTAGACGTCAAAACAGAAATTATACCCATAACTGATAACCATCCAAATCAATAAAAGAAAGAATATCCTGGTAGTTGTTTTTTGCAATCTGTTATTTGCCACCCACGCATGTGGCGTCGTGGCGTCCAAATGGATGAAAAGCCTTTGATTAAAGTCCATTGAAAAATGACTCATTCCAGAATGTTCTGCATCCTCAGTTATGACTCGAATAGAGATCTAATTAACAAAATGTTAATTTCTTCTTTACGGTATAAATAGTTACAAGCAATTATATATACGGTATTCATGATACAATTTAATTGTTTTCTACAGCCATAGAATGTTCTAGAGTGTTATTAAAGGTAATGTGATTGACCTGAGGCCAGTCGTATTAATACACAATACTGTTACTACTGTGGAAAGTAATTGTGGGATAGTATGTAAGGTATAATTATAGATTTTATGTCAAATTGATTAAAATTCAATTTTAAGTGCCAGTTACAGTGATTCGAAAACTTAAATTGAAATTATAATGTTAACTTTGTTATTCTACTTTACATTAATTGGAAAAGGCAAAGGAATTTAACCCCTAATGACGGGAGTATAGAGTATCGTGTTTTCGACAGAATTAAATTATTCATTAAATATATTACTTTAATAAACAAGAACAAGTTATGATAAAGATCCTATGAACTTTACTGATAGATGTCTATGGCATACTAACTTAAACTGCAAAAGATTAGGGAAAGCATTATAAGACAAAAAACTACCGGCCGAATTAAGAACCTCCTCCGTTTTTGGAAGTCGGTTAAAAATAAGTACACATTATAAGCTAAAATTGAGCTTACTAATAAGTAAGTATTTACTTAAAAATACATGTTATAGGTACGTTTAGATGCTATTACAACCATTTTATCGAAATGATAAAAAAATGCTAAAGTTAATTAATTGATTTCCCTTATTTTCTTGAATATAAAAACGAAGCGAATATCAGTAAACCGATTAATTGATAAGGCTTTAAATAGAAACATTGTTTGGCGTTGATGTCAAAACAAATTGATATGGTGATTATTATTTTATCTTACTTAATTGAAATTTTAAACGCCGAAAGCATCTTTATGTTTTTATTTAAATATAAATGAGCAAATTGTTTTATTACAAATAAACGAAAGTACTCGCACTAAAAATATTTTGATACTAAATAAATCAAAATAATAATTTAAAAAAAAAACCTATCTCAATTTTTTTTTCAAACTGTTTCATTTTGAGAATTCAAAAACAAATAACCATTATAACAATATAAGTTGGTAACTTACCAAAACGTGACGCCGAACTTTATTTCAAACAAACGGTTATAAAAATCGGCTACGGTTCGTCTACGGGCGACCGGCTACGGCGACTACGCGCTACGACTGAAAGCTACGCCAGGGCTTTGGTACACCCTGCAACAAAAAGATCACTACACTGCCCTACATTTCGATTGGATTAGGGTTATTATAAGTGTTGTTCATTGTACGGCTAGTATAAAATTGTTTGAGAATGTTCAATATGTATCAATTCCTGGTATTTGTTTTACTACACGAGTCTATGATGGAAGGTAATTTATTATAGGTTACGTATTTATTCGTCTTGTTAACAGGATGTATTAATAATGTAGAACCATAAATCCTATGAAATGGTCAAAGTTAGAAATTTAGTTATAATTTTTATTAAGATAAGCTCTGTGAAGGCTTCTTTGTTAGTATTTCGGGGAAATTGTTATTTTATGAAACTGATTTTAGTTTCGTTTGAGCCGGCTGACGGATTCAGTGTAAGTTAACGCGGACCAACAAAAAGCAGACTTTAATGCGAAACTCGTTTTGCCCGCGACTTCGCACGTTTTACGGAGTAAAACCTCTTTCCCTATACTGTTATTAGACATATAAACCTTCCTCTTGAATCACTGCATCTATTAAAAAAAGATCAAAATCTGTTGCGTAATTTTATAGATCTAGAAGCACACAGACACACAGACAGTGGAATGCGACTTTGTTTTATACTATGTAGTGATGAAGATGATAAGTCATTAAAAATAATTTTTGATATTGAATGATATTCATATAATATCCTATTTTTAGCGTATTTTCATCAATCCGCTTTGAGGCTTTTAGCTTGCTATACTCTCCCCGACCGACAGCCTTCTATTTTGGGCTCAGCTTCGTTTTGGTAGAATTTTGTGAGCTATTTTTATAAATCACATTATTCTGTGGTAGGCAATGAAAAATGTGTTAATAAGCTTGAAAGCTTATGAATTTCTTTAAAAATATGAACTGAGCCATAATCCATGCTGACCTTTAACATAAAGATTACGAAAGTTCTACAGAATCGCAAGTTATCCTCTCGGAAAAAATATTTACTCACTTTTTATAAAAAATATTATTGAAAGCCAAGCTTATAATGGTTCGTCGTTGTAGAATAAACTCGATATCTTGCTAACAAGCTTACTTTCATTACTCAACATTTATTGGAAACTGAATAATGAGGAAAACATTAATAAAATCATGTAAAATGTTTTTTTTATATACATATAAACTGAATTCTTATAGAACGCATATTGACTTAGTACGCTACACTCATTGTATTAATTCTTACGAAAAAACCTTGTTTGATTATGTGCTTATTAAATCTACTTATTTACTTTAATTTGATTTAAATTAAAGGCTCTCTAAAACTAATCACTTAAAAATATCACTGTCACTTTCCCATTCTTTGTATTAGAAAAAGATAGGTATATTGGTCTCACTAAATTTAGTCCATATCATTGTAAAATTGAACGAAATGCGCAGAGAATTACCCTAAAATTCCCTTCGCTGCTTCATAATGCACGTACATCTAATTTTGACAGAACTGAGATGATTACCTGTCTCTGTCTTATACTATTATGAGTAAGAGACGGCTATAGTTTTAATTTAGGTTAGAGAGTGTTTTCAGAATCGGGGCCATTGTTTAACTACGTAAAATTTTTTACCAAATCTGATCTTCATTTTACTGTACGTAATATTAAGCAGCAAATCCGTTTTCATCTATAAGATTAGGAAACATCTCCGGATTTTTTAAGGGATGTAGAGTCTGCAAACTGAAAATATTACAATTGAAATTAGAACTTTATAGCAAAATTATATCGATGTTATTATAATATGATAATAATTTGTAATTTTCTGCAAGTGCCTTTGTGAAAGCGGACACTTCAAATACGAGATAAGGTTTCGGGTATACAAAAGGAACACTAAACTAAAAAAAAAAAAGGTTTTAATACAGTATTCCACTTCTGACGGTATTTAAAATTGTAAGAATAAAATGTTTGTCAATATTAAGTTTTTTTTTATTGTAAAGTTTATAAATGTAATTTTACTAAAATGATAAAACGACCTTTACTTTCGAGTTCAAAGAACAGCCTTAAGACCCTTGACGCGGTTCTTATACGAGAGTGGATATGTGCTCGCTAGTATTAAATGTCATCGCAGTATCACTACATAGTATAAAACAAAGTCGCTTTCTCTGTCCCTATGTATGCTTAAATCTTTAAAACTAGGCAACGGATTTTGATGCGGTGTTTAATAGATATACATAGTTGTAATAGTGATTCAAGAGGGAGTTTTATATGTATAATAACATAGTACAGGGATTGGAGTTTTACTCCAAAATTTAACGCAGGTAAAGCTAAAGCTAGTGTACTAATTCTCTTGCCTCTTTTTTGTTTTATTTAAATTGATAACTTCACTCATTCATTAAATTATAAATTTAAATAAAACAAAATTCTGTGCAACAAAACAATGAGTAAAATGTATTTCTTAATGTTATATAAATGTGTATAAATGACATAGAAAAGAAGACTGAAAACATTAATTAGTTTTCATACGACAACATTCACCCACGTTTGATGCTCACTAGAGTTACTACATTTGTTTAATTGGTTGTTTACATATGTTTAGTCTACCATTCATTATTAACTGGAAAACCATTCAAAGTCAACCCAAGCACAACTAAATTTGTTTACTAATTAAGACAACTGAGTAAACACAAGACAGCTCATTAAAATGTTGTTTATGTGCTAGTATTTTCCCTTGTAATTATTAAGACTACCTTATTAAGTAAAGATGAGACAGTTTCCGGTAGTTTATCCGATTTCCATAATGATTGAGGGGAAAGATTTGGTTTGTAATTATCGACGTTTCAGAACGGATTTCATCAAGTTACCCTCAAGTTAATTCTAGTCCCCATTACGAAATGCAATGCACTAGGTGAATATCACAAGCAATATTAAAAAACACCACATAATAAATTAGTTCAGTGGCCGCCCGCGTCTCCATTCGCGTGAAAGTCGGTTTCCCGTGGAAATGATAAGTTTTATATCATTTCCACGGGAAACCGTGGATTTAATTTCCCGTGGAAATAATACTAGTAGAATTCCTACTGTGGCATATAAAACTCCCCGTTTCTGTATATAGAAAATCAAACCCTAATCATGTCTAGTTCCTAGACACAAACCCTTACCATGTTTCTAAGGAGTATTACCTCAATCAAGTGGTACCACATGTGGTTCCCGTGTCGGCACGAGGAGTCGAACGTGCGACCGCAGAACACGAGCCGGCGCGCGCGCAGGCGTGCGGTCACACCGCTTCCTAGTAGACGAGGAGGGGAGAAATGAAATGAAATTACTTTATTGTATGTAGGATTAAAAACTAATCTCTTATACATTGTCAAAAGCATTAAAAAAAAAGATGTCACGGGACACCCCTACTACATTCATCAGCAATGGCCGTAGTAGACCGAGAGAAAAAGCTGGCGGAAAAAACTCTCGGCACTCTTGAGGAGGGAGAATGAACTGTAAAGTGAAGGGGATTAAGTCGTATTTTGTAAAGAAACTTCAATTGTAAGTTTGGCACTGGAGAGAATCAATTCATGAATTAAGTCATGTTTTTTTGGTTTCCTTTTAGGAGTAAACACGGGACCTCGAAAACTTCCCTGTCTGCCTGTCCATATGATGTATTTCTGTTGCCGCTATATCAAAATAAGAGAAAACAAAATAGAATAGGGTTCCTATACAACAATCGTGTTTTTTACGCTTTTTATCGATAATCGAATGGAACCCTCTGTGCGCGAGACCGGCTTTGTCATTTAAATAATCAAAATTCTGATTAATAGTCCTTAGTAATTAATAAGTATTGAATTCGTTTCGACGAAAAAACATACCAATACGTAACAAGGCTATCACACACTGTAAGTTTTTTTTGCCCAAATAGTGAAAAACGTAATAAAAAACATAGATGTAACAAGTTGTTCTAAAATTTGCTTCAATCTTTATTATTACATTTCAGTTTTTCTCTTGCGACACCCCAATTTATTAAAATAATTGTGTTTCTCATTTGTCCATTGATTACACTAACTCAACACATTTGATCTTCAAAGGTATTTTAACAAAACAAATACCTAATACATTGTCACCAATTGTGGCGAACGAAAACACTTTAAATTTATTAACAACTAGTGGCCGCTCACGACTCCGTTCGCGTAGAAGTCGGTTTCCCGTGGGAATGCGAAGTTTTCCCGCGGTAAAAAGTTCCCTTAATTCTTTCATACATATATTTTTGGTTTCTAGAACCGTTTTCGCAGCGCACGCAACGGAAGCCCTCAAGGATGAATAATTTTCCCCGTTTTTTCCCATTTTCCATTATTTCTTCGCTCCTCATAGTTGCAGTCTGATGTTGTATAGCCTAAAGCCTGCCTCGATAAATGGTCTATCCAACACAAAAATAATTTTTAAATTCGAACCAGTAGTTCCTGAGATTAGCGCGTTCAAACAAACAAACTCTTCAGCTTTATAATATTAGTATAGATTATTTACAGCTTCTTTAGTTTTTTACTGGCTGGTAACCACGCAAATATAGTGTTAATGGATTCCGAAGGTGACTCTAAACATGTAGGAACAGCAATTAGGTAGGTATGTTACCACAAAAGGCACTTAGGTAAGTAACAAAACATTTAGTGTTATTGTATACCTATAGGTAGAGATTGGTGGCCAAAGTTTGGGGTATTTGTAATAAATTACGGTAAAACCGCATTGTATACGGTAGGCACCAATTTCTTAAAAAAAAACACTTATATTAAACGTTAATGTAGCAACGGTAGACTTTATATAAAATAAAATTGTAAATTGTGTTTTTAATTTTTTGTTGACTTTATAGTGTTTACAATCTAATGCCTATTGGTTTGGAAGAGGCGATGTTATTAATTTATCTAGTCTGTCTAGTTATCAATTGAGGTGTTACTAAGGAGACAGCGAGTTTATAAATGAACTAGCTTGAGGTTAGGAACTAGGTTTCACCCGTAGCTAAATGGCTTTTTCTGGGAAATAAGATACTTTTCCTAGGTAAATTGAGTACAATATGTGCTATTCCAGGTCATAGTCTATCTATATTAATAGTGTCATCCATCCATCCATGACCACTCAGTAGTTTTTGCGTGAAAGAGTAACAAACATACATAAATAAACAAAATTATTAGCAAAACCCCTTAGGTGGCGGTAGTCAATAGGTGCATATTAATATCATTAATGACGTCATTGCTTTAAACTTTATGAGGATTCTTTAAGATTTTTTTTTAAAAGTTGATTGCTGTTTTTAGTGAAAATGAAAAGTAATTACAGCACAAAGAAATTGAAAAAAGAAGGCAAAATCAACAGCTACAAAATATGTTTTTGCTTATAGTAGAGGAGCCAACGATGCTAAATCTGCATTTACTCAAGCGTCATAGATAACTATTGTACCTATTATAACATATACCATTTCATCGGCGGGGGAAACGACTATAGGCTTTCAATTAAAAAAAAAACTTTGCTTTTCTACGTCCATATCCTACGTATTTTTTAAACATGTACGTTTGTTAATCTGATAGTTTCCATGATGAAAGTGGTCGTACGTAAGGGTTGAAAATGAAAAAAAAATTTTTTATCGAGCACGGCAGATTTTTCAAGGGGATGTTTAGTGGACCTAAATGTTATTGTATTAATCGGGCGGCCACTTATATAAGGCTCATATTTGGTGGAAGTGCTTAACCGGGTGTAAGTTATCCCTCAGTATGTTAATCTGCGGCGCTTGAGTAAATACAGAAATCCCCTCTTGGGCTCTCCTACTATTAGAAGGAAAATTAATTGCCGTTGTAGAATCACTGTTATGTCGTCGTCTATCCTTTTTCTCTCAGAAACTTGAAAAACTATCAAAGCTAGCTTGATCTAATACTCAGGTTAGCAAAACACAGATAGCATGATGATATGTTTTGAGTTTACGGAGCCGTAAGATTCGACATCAATTTATTTCATACACGGTAAATTTTTTAGGGTGCTTCCGTTAGCCTAAGAATTATGAATTTACCTATAAAACAGGCCTCTATAACAAAAATAGAGCAAAAAGCCTTCGCGAGTCCGCCATGCATTTAGCCGAGTTTTACTTTGCTTCTGTCAACCAACTTGCATTGTGCCTGGTTTATTCATTCCCATCTTCTGACATACATTGTATAGATTTATTTATAAACTAGAGTAAATTACCGACATATGACATAATACAATTTTATACAATACAGTAATGATCATCAATTGTTCACACTCGACTGCTCTTCTGAGAGACAACTTGGTATTATGTATACGGAAGTAAATTATGTATGAACGTAATGCAAGAATTGTCCTATAGGTACCTGTGGCATACTAGACTTGTATAAATAAATGCATCGTGTAAAGCAAAGTTGCCATGTGTATGTAGTCAATAACTCCGTCTAAGCCGGGAAACGGTACGTCTATTCTGTAAAACGAAACGTGAGCACTTTGCTTTTGTTTCGGGCCCGTAACATTTGCTATTCTATTGGCTTTCGTATCGTTTCATCAATCATTAGGTTTTTGACGTAAAGAATAGAAATTTAAGTCAAAACCCTTATTATTTCGTTGACTTTCGGATTACAAATACGTAAAACGATATGCAAGCCAAATAGAATAGCCAATGTCAGTTCCGGGCCCGAAACGAAGGCAAGTGCATACGTTTCGTTTTACAGAATAGACCTACGGATTTTTATTCCGTTTTTACTTTGATACAAGGTTTTAATTAAGGTTTGTATGGAATCCGCAATTATCTAGTATATGTTAAATATAGATATGTAAAGTAAGCGAATTCTAGGCTCCGGGTGAAAACCTAGTGTCATAAAACAGTAACATATTGAAAATTGGTAAATAATGAAATATCATCCCGTTCGAGCGAAACAAAAGACGGGTTTGACTATCACGTAAATAAAGAACTCAAGTTTTCCTTCAATCTTCATAATAACCCATCAAATATCTTCATCACTAGTCCAGATCAAAGGGACCTAAATATACTTGTAGATCTTAACAATGCGTCCCGAAATACGTTGCCCACGCGCACAAAAATAGACCAAATGACGTGAAGACAATCACAAGAATCACGACTTGCGCAGGAGTGGGGACAAGAATAGCACCATTATTCAATCGTCGTTGAAATGGCTAATAGGGAAATGGGGACGTTGCATCATCCTGGGATGGAAGCTGATGGTAGGTATGTGGTAGATGGAGCAAAGGACTGTTATTCAAAGAACAAGGGCGATTTTAATTCTTCCCTTCATTTTTCATACAGGTAATGTTACAGGTTCCTCTTTTTTTCGCTTAGAAGCTGGATTCATCATTAATTTAATATAATTAATAAGAATTCTTATTTCGTAACTTGCAAAGGTGCTTTATGCATTTCAATATTACGCTCACTTCCAGACGGTACCAATTTCAATGAGATGCAAAGAGTTTAATAATGTAACGTTGTAAATAATTTGAAAAAAATACGCTATATCTAAATTTATATAACTCAAAGGTGACTGGGTGACATAGTGATCCATCAACGCTCAGCCCAAACCACAGGACGGATCGGGCTGAAATTTGGCATGCAGGTAGATGTTATGACGTAGGCATCCGCTAAGAATTTTGACCAATTATACCCCCAAGGGTATAAAATAGGGGATGAAAGTTTGTATGAAACTAAAATTAGCTGCGGATGAAACCGCAGGTCGGAAAGCTAGTAAAATATAATTTATATCTAAATTATGTTTTGAGTATTTAAAAAACTTCTCCTCTTTTCCTAAAGGTACTTATCATACATACGGCACTTAGAGGTAGAAACGATATATCAACTTCTTTCATCCATTCAGCAAATAGTTCGACCTATTTGAACTGACGTCGAATTCAGGGCGCGACAAGTGCTTCGGATATGGGACACAGAGCTCTTTAAAAAAATCGCTCTATTTAACAACCGATTACTACTTCTATAATCGATTTCTAGATGACTTTAGTTTTGCAAAACTATTTAACGAAAACTGGAAATCCATCTGGAAAAATTGCATGCAATTTGCCAAGATTTTAAATGTATTCAAAAATAGTTTTTTCGACATTAGAATTGTTTACCCCTTAAATCGAATTCCCTCGACTCGATTATTTTTACTCAATGTCAAATAGCTAAAGTATAGTACTTATTGAATGTTCGCGGGCGTAGAACCTACCTACAGACCTGCCTATTCACAGGGATGCTATTGAAATTACAACTTGTCTCTCTGAAGTCTGGAACAGTGTGGGATATTACATAAACAGACAAGGGTTTTGTGTGGGTGCTGAAAATAGGTCTAACTTTTTTTCAGTTGTGGTACTTATATCTATCTTCGCTTACCTGCGGCTAATAAGCTGAGGCAAAAAGAAAATGGTTTAGAAATGTAATTAATTCAACAATTTTCCATAGGCGTGACATATATTTAACTTTTTTATTTCATCAACTAAACTTTACACAATGACATTTATTATGGCATAAATTTGAATAACCTGATAATAGTTGAGTATTATAAAAACAAAATTAGTAACCTTATATTTTTTTTAAACTCTTGAATTCATAATATTTATAAGTTTGCCAATCATAAAACCAGCTATCAAAATAAATAACCCTGTCAAAACCTCTTATC
This sequence comes from Emmelina monodactyla, assembly GCA_916618145.1. Lineage (NCBI taxonomy): Eukaryota > Metazoa > Arthropoda > Insecta > Lepidoptera > Pterophoridae > Emmelina > Emmelina monodactyla. The sequence continues at coordinate 1,253,895 of OU745304.1, read as the reverse complement.
TGTTCTAATTCACATTCTAACTATTTCCTTCACAAAACGGATAAATTTCAAAAACATTCCTCTATTGTTAAACCCAGTCTTCTCTGCAACGTGACATATCGTCCGAGTGTCATTTGTTGCCTGTACCGTGCAATGACAGCGAATAGAAATATCTAGCCGTGTGGAAATGCAGGGCACGTGGCTGGTAATATTATAAGGAGGTAAAGTGTGTAAGGTTGTATGTAAGGGGTAATTTCTGGAATTAGAGAACCGTTTTTGAAAATTCTTCTAATTATAGGACGCTAAGATATTAGGGAGTGATATGACGTAGCTTACGGAATATCTACTTTTATTTAGGACTAGTTTTCCGCCCGCGTGTAATTCGGTAATATCGCACGAACTTTCATACAACCCTTCCACCCTTTTTTCCCGATAAAAAGTATCCTATGTCCTTTCCCAAGTTCAGTTCTATCTTCATACCATATTTCATCAAAATCGGTTCAGTGGTTTAGGCGTGAAAGCGTAACAGACAGACAGACATAAAGATAGAGTTACTTTCGCATTTATAGTATTAGTAGGGATGATTTTATTTCCAGGCGAGTTAAACCGCGAGAAGAAGGGTAGTATAGAAGATGCTTCTATGGAAGTAAACAGATGCGAAGGTGTTAAGATTGTGCAAGAATTCCAAATCATAAAATCCTAAGGACCTTCCCTCAAAATGTTCAGTCAGTTTGTTAGTTACGATTTAATCGGACAGAAAAAAGAACTTGTAACTAGCAATGGCCAAGCTAAAATTTAACTCTAGGCTCTAGCAACGGGTTTGGGTATAATCTTGGCTTGAATAACACAAATTCACCATCAGACCTTTTGATTTTTATTTCAAACATTTACTCCCTGCAGGCCTACCATGAACTCTTATTGCAATTCAGTTTAGGACCTAAACTGAACTGCTTCGCTTATTCGTACCACGACGTTACTTAAACAAACCTAAATTGGCTCGCTAGTTTGTAAGCGATTCAGCTGAAATAGTTCATTCTTTTGCAAGCAAATGCGTACCATGACGTGACATTTAAACCTAAACTGAATAGCTTAAATGTCAAATTAAGCGATTCAATAAAAGTTGCTTCTTTCGTTGCGTGAAGTGAATAGTTTTGTGAATTACTTTTTAAAAATAGTAAGAACATATGTATTTCAGTTCAATATTTAGTGGGTTTTATATGTATATGTAAATAAAGGGAAAAAATTGTGATTAGCAGAGCATTTATAAAAATATTAACGGCCCTAAAAAAAACTTTTGGGGCTAAAAGCCCTAAGTTGGCAAGCCGGGAATAATACCTGTCAAATCAAATATGAGCGTTCAAAAACGTATTTTATTCATTTTTACGACAACACTAAACAGAGTATTAAATAAATTACTATAATTTAATTAGTGCTAAAAATAGTTTACTGTGGTATAATTTGATGCTTACTAGTGCAATTTTAAAATGTATTTTGTAATTTTATTCATAAATAAAAACCTTTACTAACCGGTATTATCACATAAACTAGGTTTCGAAACGCAACTTATTGAGATCGAGTAAAAGAGATAGAATTAAGCAACGACTGTAGTAGGCCTAGCATGACCGGTATCGAGATACTCCGTGGGTGGGAGTGGAGAACGAATCGATCTCTATTTTTATGTCGAAACCGGTAGCATGACCTTTGTGAGAGAGAAGAAAACTCACGTCGAGTTTCGATTCCGTGGTGATGAAGAGAGTGTTGCTATTTATGTAAATTTAACATCATCATTCATTCAATTTCTATTTTTTTACAAATAGCCACCACTGTATTTTTGTCTATTGTTAGTATGTATGTTCTTACTAGTCTGTAGTCTGTGGGTGGAGTTAGTAAACAAAACAAATAATGCGGGATAGGTAATCGTAGTTTCGTGAATAAATATTATGATATCAAAAGTACTTCAACATCATTCGTGATCCCCCATGTCAAAGGGATCACTTCCCTCAGCATCCTACGCTCAATTTTCCTTCTTTCCCGCTGCTCATCATCATCATTACATAGTATAAATCCAAGTCGCTAATTCTGTCTGTTTGTATGTTTGGCCGCTAACTCCTCCTAAACCAGTTGAGGGATTTTAATGCGGTTTTCACCTTCCTTTAGGTATTTTTTTCATAAAAATTTTTGAATAAAGAACATTCAGAAAAGGTTTCAAAGGGTTAACTAAAATTCAATGTTTCGGGAACAAGTCGCCCAAAATTGCACCATTGGGAAGCGTGGTCGGGTCACTAGTATATACCTACTATTCATATGATTATAGTTAGGGACTGCCATAATACTTCAAATAATTACAAACGGTTTTACCTTATGTTATAATACTAGATTCAGGATGCTGCAATAAATGATATTTCTTGAATTCTATATTCTTTATTAATTTAACAAAGTAAAAATAGTTTCACAACAATATATTTTTCAATCTACAACGCCTTCTCGCGAGGACGGGCTCGGTCCGAATGCCAGACGCAATGACAGTTGTGTACAAGGTTTCACCTTTAAAATTTTTAAACATTAAAAATTCTTTAAAAAATTAAAAGTTCTAACACTTATCAGCTAATTAAACTCAAGTACCTGTATATAGATGATGCATGCAAGCACAATTCGACACAATCAATCTCAGTAAAGCAATCTCACAGCTTCTCGTCGTCAAAATTTGAGGAAGAGAATTATCTCGTATTAAAAAAAAAGAAACGTGTGTTTTTGGGCGTGCATGCTACCGATTACGACGTGAGAGCCAAATGACGTATGTGAGTCACTGATCACCGTGAGTTGCGATGAGATAGTGTGCAGTTCTGCTACCGAATTAAAAAAATCGAGATATTCTCACAAACAAATGTCAAGTACTCGATATCACGCCGCTTATGCTAAGCGTATAGAGCGTCATTTCTTTCTCACATTGCGGACCACAGACAAATCTCGTTCATTCGTTCCTCCGTGTGCGATTCAAACGCCACTCACCATTAAACACTTCATGGTACGAATCTTAGCAATTCAGTTTAGGAACCTAAACTGGATAGCATCGGAATTGAATCGCAAACTAAAAGTTGATGGTAGGCCTGCTGGTCATCGCGTGTTAAATATTTTGAACATCTTGCGTTAGACGCTTAGTGTGTATTATGCCTAATTAAAAGGTACCATTATATAGTACTTGGGCAAATGGCAGAACTGAACTTCACAAACATGCAAAGACTAATTAAATGAGGCTTTTCGTAGTTCTTCCCTGTTTGATGCCATTGTATTTTTGAACAAAATATTATAGAGCAAACAAATAGTTATTTATAGGTAGAAATAGTACCTTCTTTATATTTAATATGTACCCACCCTACTGTTAATAATTTGAGAAGATAAATCACACGAATGAATCTTTCCATTTCATTTACATTCCAGACGCATAATAAAATGTTGTATTTCCTTATTAAATGCATTTTTGTAATGCGATTCTCGTCTGTAGTAACAATATATACTTAGTTATTTACATAAACACGTGTTTGCACCACACATGTCAATATGACTTGAAAAGGTTCTACCTCAAGGTAAGAGCGAAAATTATGATTGTTAGAAAAATAATTTCAATGCAAATAAGGAAGGAAAACATGATTAGACAGATTAAGTCAATGGTCATTAGGTTAGCTTTGTGTTAAAAGGTTATTTCAGAATCATTGGAAATGTTTTGATAGACAGTACTTACTTACTTTTCGTGTGATGAATATGCACTTTGCAGCACATATTCATCTAGTGTCTTTGGAAAGTTTGAGTTTTGGGAACCGCCTTTTTAGGGCCAATGACGTGGTTCCTGTAGGGTAGTGGCCACCCTTCTGTCAGTATTTTTCAAGCCGCCTGTCTACTAGGCACCTGACTTGGCTTGACGAGTACGAGGTGGAAAAGTACCCGGGAACAACGGCTTAACGTGCCTTCCAAAGCACGGAGACATAGACAGTGAACATACTCGATTATAAAGTTTCAAAGTATTTAAAATGTTTCAAGCTTGAGACAGATCAAAAGACGCTGTGAAAGTGGCAAAGTCGTTGGTAATTAACGCTTAAATGTTCACTTAAACTTTAGAAAGATACATAATTAACTTTGGTTTAGTACAATCTTTGATATCTGGCACTTTTTGAGTATGATTTATCAACACACAGTTAATAAAGCAAAAATATTTTCCAGACTCAACGTTGAAATGACTTTAATGCGATTTTGTTAAGTACTTATACTAATATATGATTTCTTTTGATAGTAGAATATATTGTTCCTTTATATTTAGTGAAACATTAAAAAAAACTGAAGATATATTTCAAGTAAGTGTCAAACAACACCTACATCAAACTAATACCAAAACGCAAGTTGTCATATCCATGACAGAGCGCGTGATTCTCATACAATGAAGATCTCGAGCGCTGATAGACATACAATATCGCTTCCTGTTGCTCAGTACAATACATTACCAGCCATCATAATAAACTAGAGTAGGCACAAACATATTTTGACAGCTATGCGAAGTTCATCGATGTAGGATGTGAAGTTAGTTAAGAATCGTGTTGCTTAAAAAAATGCTTGTAAGTGGATTATCAAAGTCCACAATCATTAACAAAGTCGAATAGAGTGTAATGATGCAATTCTTTCACTGTTTTAGTGACCATATATGGTAACCGTTCCACAGGGTAACCTATGGAAATCTCGAATTTCTCTTACCCGAATCTTAAAACCCCGAAAACGGTTAGTAGAACTTTCAAAAGACAGATGTAATGAATGACCCCCCCAAGGGATCGCGCCTTGCCGCGGCGGGGGGGCTTAGTACCCCGTAGCAAGCCAGCTACTGGGGGAAGCTAAGCGGTCCCACATGGGGCCGGTCGTGAGGTAGACCGGCCCACGAGAGGGGGGCTGCTCCAGCTGGGCGGGAGCCCAGCGTGCTGATGCGCCCGGAGGGGAGGCTCTGGCCGGGCTCGGCCCGGTCAGTTGCACCCTAGGAGGGGAGGCTCCAGCAGGGCCTTTGGCCCTCGTTCTGTTGAGCGCCCAGGGGGGTAATCGTGGGGGGTCGGGTGGTGCGGCGTGGCGGCCGCGGCATCCGATCCTCCGCGATTCGGATTGGAGGTGGTGGGCTGAGGAAGGGGTGGTGGGAAAACCCCTCTCCTAGGCCCAGGGCGGATTCGGCGGCGCGCCACTGCGGGGACAGTGGCGCGCCGGCGACTCCAGCCGGTGAGGCCCCAGGTCGGCAGACGGCCGAAGACCCTGGGGAGGTTCCCAAGCTGCCGACACAGGGCTAGGTCGGTAGCCAATCAAGGGAACAAGAGGGGGTAGGCGCGCCGCGGTTGTTCCAGCGCGCCTCCAAACTTGAGGGGGCTGCCTCGGTGGCCAGCCGTCGGTGGGTTCGCGGCGAGCAGACCTTTACAGGACATTCCCGCGTCCCCGCCATTATACGACGGCCAGTAGGACAACTCCAGGTTTTTAGTCGGTGCGAGCCCGACATAACCCGTCTCCTTTCCCTGGAGGGGACGGGTATGCGTAGGCATTTTCCTGGACAAACAAAAAAAAAAAAAAAAAGATGTAATGAATGACAACTTTTTTTTTTCCCAAATAAATAAATTTTCAGATGCACTAAAACCAAATTTTCAAAGAGTATTTTTTTGTTTTCCATATTCTCATAATCCAGATACAGATATACCAGATTCTCAGAATACTTTTTTTGTTTCCCATCGTACCATTTTCCAAATAAACAATTACCAAATTTTGATAACCTGGCGAAGCGCCAAAACTGAAGTTCTTTTTTTAATGCTTAAAAAAAGAGAGCCATTTAAAATACAAGGATTTAGTTTTTCGGGATATCGTTTATAATATAAATTAAAAAATCTTGATTTTTGAAATCTGGATATTGTTTGATTGGATATCAATTAACAGTTTTAAAAAAAAAAAAATTTAAAAGTCTGGCCTTCGTGCATATGGATTACAGTCATCTGGATTTTGGGTATTTAGATTTCGTGTGTTTGGACCTCATTCGTCTGGATTCTAAAACGTCGAACAAATGAATAAACGGGCAAATGAAATTCGGTGTTGCGATTATATGGCAAACAAAACTTCGGAATTTAAAAAAACGGGATTATGAAAAAATGACCAAACGTTTTCGGGATTATGGTATTCGGAATATTAAAATTCGGGATTAAGATAGGTGACCCTCCCGCAGACTATCATAGGTAGGAATTACATGTTTTCAAGAAGTTTTTTTAAAAACCCATTTAGTTTAGTGCCCAATGAAGCTATATTAAGAATGATTAGGTAGGTACAATTTGTTTGAAAAAGACCTTAGATACTCGTAATTACGAATTAGATTCGCCACTCCCCACCAGGTGGCGCCACGTGATATCCAACATGTGATATCACTGACGGTTGCTTATAAAATTACAGAGTTTATTGTTAGCGGTGATACTGCGTTCTTGATTGACGTAGATAAGTAGGTAGGTTACAGTGCTTAGGTTAGGTTAACTAGGCGCCTTTATGGATATTACAGCTATTAACCTACTATACACACACTTAAGCAGTTACTTACGATGATTCTATTTTAAAATTATACCTTACAACTTTTACATGCGCAAAAAACAGTTTTGGAAGATTATTTAACTTATTGTTATTGTACTTAAAGGTGAATTTAAAGGGTACAGAACAGACAGAATCTTTAGCGAAATATGATCAAATTTGGTATTAAATACATTACTAAATACCTGAATTATACAGATTGCCGGTAACATATCTACTTTTACGAAAGGCCCCAGTTTCGATTTTTGGGTTGGTTAAATGTAGTTATAGGTAATAGTAATTTTGAAATTTACTCGTGTCTGGGTGTAACCAGGTTCTTCCAGTCCCTTTTAGTTTGTATGGTATTTACCTATAATATGTACTTACAAGCTTTCGATTACTTAAGGGCCATTCAGAAGGTGGTGTGGTAGTTTGTCGAATAAATTAAACTTAAACTCACTAATTTAAAACACACTCAAGGTATTTCTGAAATTGTACTTATTATTTTTTCATAAAAAAAATACCAAAATAACAACTCATACATCATATTCATGAACCGAAAAATTTGCCTCACCCCATAATGAACGCACATGTAAAATCTCATATGTCCTCCAAAGCCTTAAAAACTAGGCCATAAATTGTTAGTAAATGAATGTTAAATCGATGTGGCCGGCTAGAAACAATAACTAGGTATTTGTGTCAGGGCTGTGTCGAGCCGAGCACACCGGGATAGCGCGGACAGAAGGAAGTATCTGCAATGAGGAGGCTTACAATACAATAAATAAAACCAACAATAGTAAAACAATCGTTTCTTTATGGTAGTGTTGTGGCTTGGTGTGATAGGGTTACCCAATGGTACCTAACTAATGTTTCGAGTAGGAAATGAGTACCCCAATACAAGGGTGTAAGACGTTAAGCTCGTCTTAGGTATTTAGAGATACCTTAACGGACCTTTTAGCCGGAACAACTTTGGTAGCAATGATGCCATTAGAGGGGGGGTGAAAATGTCTGGTCACGCCAGGATTTTAGGCGATCAAGTTAAAAGTGTAGGTAGGACGAAATTGGCATACCAACTCTTGAAGCATGGGTTACAGACTTAATTTAGAAATCGTATCTAAATTTGCCTATGGTATGTTTCTACAAAGCAAAGGCTAATCTAAAGTGGTTAGGTTGATACTAACCGCCATTCCGAAATGGATGACTTCAAGTAGGTAATAGGAAAGTAAGTACCTTCTGTTTTTTTTACAGAATGCGTCAAAGAATCATAAACAAAATAACTACTTAAGAATTATGAAAAAATGGAGTGTACCATCTAATTCACATACATACACACATCAACATCGTCTAGGGATATTTTGTATAAAGTTCTTAAACTCAAAAAATACTGACCCATTTTAATTTTTTTTGAAGAAAATTTATTTTGTAAACCTTGTTTAACGATTCTAAATTTGAATTTGAAAAAAAAATTAGGAACAAATGTTTCATGCTGCATAATGGTAGCGAAGTCTGAAGGTTTAATTTACCTACAGTAACTTTTGTCTTTTTTTTGTGCCAAATTTAAGTTTTATAGCAAGTTATCGGTAAATTTTTAATTAATGTTATTGTGTGCATCATGGAGCGGGGCTATTGAACGAGGAAAGAAATGTTAAGGGCAGTAGGCAAGCTCCAAGCTGGGGTTACTCAACGGAATATTGCTGAGGAGATGGGAACAAGACAAAACGTGATATGAAGGTTATGGTCATGTTATAGTGCTATTCGTGAAATGGCTGAAAGACACCCAGGCGGGAAACACTTGACCACTTAACGGCAAGACCGATATTTGCAAGTTGCCGCGAGAAGACAACCAAATGTTACGGCCATGCAGTCGGTTCAGAGGCTCCAGTCAAAGCACCAGTTGCTTGTGAGTGATGAAACTGTGAGGAGAAGGCTGCATGAAGCTAATCTTCATGCTCGCAGACCGCTTCGTACTCTAGCACTACGCCGAGGAAATCGTGGACGACGGCTAGAGTGGGTTCGTGAAAATTTGCTCTGGGAAGATAACCTGTGGTTCATATTGCTGTTTACCGATGGCTCACGGTTCGGTTTTCATCCTGATACACGTAGAGTACGTGTTTAGCGAGAGCCTGGTGGTGAGTGCCGTCTGCGACACCCTCAGGAATTCCTTCCATACCACGGCGGGACAATTAAGGTTTGGGCGAAAATTCGTGTTGGTGGAAGAACAGACCACGTTTGGATCAGAAACACCATGTCAGCTGAAAAATATTGTAACAAGGTGCTAGAACCAATAATCTACCTCGAATAACTTCAAATGGGCCAAGAATTCACGATGATGAACGACATAACCCGTCCGCACACAGCGAGAGTGGTGACGAGCTGGTTGCAGGAGCACGACGTATCGGTCCTTCCTAGGCTGGCCCACTCAGTCACCTGACCTAAACCCCATTAAATACGCGTAGGATATGCTCCAAAAAGAGCTTTAAGGAACTTCGCTACAAACATTGCGACGAAAGAACATCTTTTTTTGCCACTTAGCCGGACCTGGGTGGGACAATATACCGCAGCCTGACTTGGATAACTTAATGCAAAGCATAAAAAACGTTGCAGGACCGATTTTAACGTCATGGATGGTTTTACTGACTACTAAAACTGTCAAATTGAAAGCTTGTCGAAAATGACAGATTCATACATATTTTTTCTATTCACTCGCTATTGTAAATATCACTTGCCACTTGACTTGGGGGGCAGGTATCTTTTCGTAGGTATATTTATATTTTTGGGTATTTATTGAAGTACAAGCTGATTAGCTGACCCGGCAGATCTTCTGCTCTATTTGACGTAAAGATTTTGACAGCTTGGAACATAGTCGTTAGTTTTGTAAAAGAAAATTGTAGTTTTTACTATTTCCCTCGTTTTTTTACATTTTTTCTCCACAACATCCTTCCATAGACTTAATTTATCACAATAAAAAAGAAATCAGCTAAATCGGTAGAGCCATTGTCGAGCTTAGAGCTTAGCAACAAATTTATTCGTTATGACCAAAAGAGTTGAAGAATGCGAAGTAAATTACAAGTTATAAAAATTAAACAGATTTGACAGCTTGACACTGTCATTGTCAAAATGACAATCTTAAATTTATCAATCAAACAAATGACAGTAAAATAATGGTTTGTTTTGGTTGGTCTAGGATTAGAAATATTTTTTAAGGATCATAGGTTTTGATATCTTTTAAAATATAAACTAGGGCCTGAGTTTGTAAGTATATACATTTTCTTTATTATTTCTTTCCCAGTTACAATATACGTGTACAAAATAATTATTTTACGTACTTTTTTGCAAGCAGCAAAGTTATTACGTTTACTCAAGAAAATAAACAAACTGTATTCATGTATTTCAGGGTCAAAATGGAGATTGCTAAAATAGACTACATAAACTATGCCAGGCGTTTGTCTGTCACAGGCTCCCTCAAACAAGCTTTTGAAACTTACCTTATGGCGTTTGAAGCAGCTCCCATAAACAAAGCTAAATATGAGCGAGAGTTCAGAACTGTGCTCACAAAACTGAACGAAATATCAGCAATGACTGGTAATATTGAAGCAATTTTTTCAAACTTCGCCCTATCTAGCAAAGTTTTTCCTGACAATGTACACATTGTTAATGAAATCGGAACCTTTTTATTCAAGTACGGTTTTTATATGGAGGCCTGGGGACACTTTCAAAAAGCTCTCACATTAGACTCGGGCTCTGTGAATGCGGAGAAGAATTTAAACTCTGTCAAGAACCTCTTAGTGGAAAGATGGCATTTCAGAATGTTGAATGATACAATAAGAAATGAAGCCTATAGAAAAGCTTTAGGTGTAACTTTGAACAGCAAAGATAGAGTTTTAGATATTGGCACTGGGACAGGCTTGTTAGCACTGTATGCTGCGGAAAAATCACCTGTTGCAATCACTGCCTGTGATGGCAGTGAAACCATGACTAAGTTGGCAAGTTTAGTAATCTACAAAAATATAAAAAACCATGTACAAGTCTTAAACAGTATGTCTACAGCACTAACATCCCAAGAAATTGGAGGATTAAAGACACTGGTAGTAACAGAATTGTTTGATGCTGGTCTATTCGGAGAACATATACTGCCAGCTCTAGCACATGCTTGGGACATACTTTTAGCTAAAGACAGAGGGCGCGTCATTCCCAACAGAGCAGAATTTTTCATAATAGGAGCCCAATGTGATAGCCTAATCAAGAGATACCAGCTAGGCCAATCATCAAAAAGGATTTTAAACATCCCTCATTTAGATGTCCACACCTATGCTCATGATGAAACTTATGATTGTGATGATGTTCACACATACAAAGACATAAAGTACATGACAGATCCACAAAGACTTCTTGACATTGACTTCAATAACTACCAGGATATACAAGATAAAATGATATGCTGTGATCCATTTCATGTTAATCTGACTTGTGTTGAAGATGGAGTGTTGAACATTTATATTGGATATTTTAAATTGTATTTAACAGATGATATTGTTATATCCACTAATCCTGTGTTAGAAAATAGAGCAAATGCATGGCAGCAAGCTGTCTTCTTTGATAATACACCACAGAATGTTATGAAAGACCAAGTAATCAGTACAAGTTTTCTTATATGTGATGACAGACTGACTATGCTATGTAGTCACAATGGTCAAGTGTTAAGAGCATCACCTGAAATTATCCGATTTTTGAATGATCAAGGCTTATGCAATACTATTAAAGCATGTCTACCAAAAGTGTGTGAATGTTTAACTCTTTTAAGACCAATCAAAGAAGCAAATATTGTAGATTTAAGTCCATTTCCTTTGTTTGGATTTAATATGTTAAAAAAAGGTTGTAAGTCACTAGTCTGCAGTGCCAAATGTGAAACTGACAAGCATTTTATTGAGCAAGTATTTAAAAATAACAACATACCTTTGTCTAAAATAACAATATTGACGGGTGATTGGGACCATGACTTCTTTGCTGATGAAACCTATGATGCTATCTTCTGCAACTTCCTTGAATTATGTGGAGATGTTGACATGAACCTCAAAGAGTTGGCTGAAAATTTAAGATCTAACTTGGTACCTGGAGGCATATTTTTACCTTCAAAAGTAACTTTACTCGGTCAACTAATAAATTGCAATTGGCTAGATGTTAACAACAGAGTTTATGATGAAAATGTTTCTAGATATAAGATTGCAGAGTTTATGAATACATACCAAGTGTCTCAAAATGTTTGCCTAGATTATGGCCGTCTAGATTTCAGTCCCCTGTCCGATGTGCAAGAGTTGGGAGATTGTGCCATTGAGATGAGCCCAGAAGTTTTAAACATACCTGTTACAAACACAGGAGATTGTAATGCTATATTGTGTTGGTACAAAATAGAATTAATAGAAGACTGTGAGGTATTGACCAATACACCAAATAGTTTTATAGATTGTATGGCATTTCTAGCCAATCCTAAAGTACCTGTATGTAAAGGCAATATTGGAAATATATTACGCTGTGTAGATCCAGATGGATCATTTAAATTAATTCTTGATGTTGATGTTTAAAAAGTCTACTTAGTAGATACCAATCTAATCTATTAATGTAATATATTTTAAAGTTAAATAATACTAAGATATTTTGTATTTAAGCATGCTAAAGGAAAATAAATATGTTCCTACCTTTTGGTTATTTTGGTATCAACCTAAGCTTAACTGTAAAACTGTGATCTCAGTTTGATATTTTTATTTAATGTAGGTAGGTAACCTTTTTTAAAAATAATACAATATGACATTATTACCTATGTATATTTTATTTTCGTGTGTCTACCTCCTTCCTGTACTCATTTACCAACTTACAGCTGATATTAAAGTCCTATCAGGGATACATTTTGCACTTAGTAGGTGTAGCTGGATTGCATTAGTTGCCTTGATTTTTATGGAACACGGCAATAAAACTAACTTTAAGGCAAGTGTGCATTTTAAAGTAGCATTAAACTTTTGTCTTAAAAATGCATGCAAATATTTCTACTGGCGTTAGCGAGCCTACGGCTACGGTAATTAGTGATATCTACTTGGCTAGCAGACTATCTATCTATAGGTAGGTATGCTAGTTTTCCTCCTTGCGGTATCACTCGCAGCTGAATTGCTTTTCCTGTGAGATGTGGGTACTTCGGCGGTAAGAATTAGCCTTCCTCAACAAATGGACCATCATCTAAGCACCTGAATCGTGTACAAACTCTTCAGCATTATAATATTAGAATGGATTAGGTTCGGAATCCTTAGTATATATCCTATTACTGCTTCTACCTCATACCTACTGCTAAGTCCAGAAATTAGAAGATTTGCAAGAAGGAAACTTCACTCACCCCTTATAGTTTGAATTTCTATTCAAGAACAGGGTAGTTTTAATTAGATACCTACTAAAAAACTCCCTATAATAATTAATTAATGATATTACTTTTTAGTAGAGATGGGCCGAGTACTCGGTTTATACTCGGTACTCGGCGTACTCGGCAGGTTTTTTGGTACTCGGTACTCGGCCGAGTAACTCGGTATACTAATGCCGAGTACCGAGTACCAAAAAAGTAATATACTTTGTTTAAAGAAAGCTATATATTTAGGTAGATATAATTGAAACTTAATCAAAACGTACTGATTGAGGAAATCTTTGACATCCTCAAGTAATAGAATCAAAATTATGCTAATGCATGAGTATTAGTGAGACAAAATTAAAGGAACAGTAAAACAAAAACAATATTAAAATTTAATAAATGTAAATTATGATGCCTTGTTTGGTGCCCTGACCACCATTTGCCAACAAATTTTCTTCTAAATATACTTGCGTTCGTTTGTACTTGTTTACGCGCGCGATATTGGGAATTTGATAGAACCGAGTTACTCGGCCGAGTACTCGGTAAAAAGAAAATTGAACCGAGTAATACTCGGTACTCGGTACTCGGCAAAAGTGTTACTCGGCCCATCTCTACTTTTTAGTAATATATTCTTGTCTGTTCAAGTATCAAGTTTTTAACCTAATTGCCAATATTTTCCCAAAGGTTAGTTAAAAACTACAGAATCAAACACACAAACTTGAAAAAGTGTTATTTATTTCAGCCTCGTACACTACACCTGTAGGATCTCTCACAAATACTGATTGTGTTTGTAATTTCTAGTAATAAAAACCACAGTTAGAAAATAAGTTATTGTCGATATGTCAAAAACCAGTACCAACACCGGGTGAGATTCAAACGTTAAACATAACAAGATTTTGTGATGAGTGGAATGGAATGATTCAAATTCAACAAAAGAACATTTTAAAAGTATAAAAAAGAAAACAAAAACAATCAGAAACAGTTTAAAACTAGGCTAAGGTATTTAAAGATAAGCCCTCTAGAAATAGATTTTAATGCCCATGCCATATTAAAATTTCCAGCATTTTTATAGATAGACATTCTAGAACGCTATATATGCTTATGTTTTTTTTAGTTGTTGTCAACAAAGTATTCTTGTGCCGCCTTGGTGTCTGGTTTGATGGTCTTGCTCCCCGGCTGCCAGTTGGCCGGGCACACTTCTCCGTACTTGTCTGTGTATTGGAACGCTTGCACCAGACGCAGGGTCTCTTCAACGGAACTGTGAAATGAGATTAAACTTTGTTAGTTGTTTCATTTAATTTCCTTTTTTTACAAGTAATTAATTGAACTTTGAAATAGGTTTAAGTTTTTCTCATAACAAAGTTTATTTTTCTTCCGCTTAAAAGAATTAGCAAAATACTAATTTGTTAATGTTTGGTTTTGTTATGGTATTGCAATCAAACTATACAAGGTAAAAAAAGCAGCGGTCTGTTTCCAGAAACAAATATTGATCATAAAATTATAGTAATGTGGCAAAAAATATATAATTTGGTATCATATCATTTGTTTCCAATCCTTCCCATTTTAAGGTATTTTTTTTAATTTTATGATTCAGAGCTGCAACAGTAAGTTTCAACATAATATATGAATATGCTAGCTAAGAAAATGTTGTGTTACGAAATACCGTTATTAAGTAGTTTTCCACTTAGAATTAGAGTGTCATTTAACACGTGGCATAGATGGGATTGAAGGTCGAAATTTTTATCAAATACGTGTCGCTTGAATACTATTGATAAGATGTATTGCACCATCACTGCTCTACTAAGGATTTACACATTGATAAGAGATTAGAGATTATTTCTAGACTTGTAACAATGATTAAAATGATAAGTAAACATCTGACGCGATAATACATTGATTAAATAATCGAATTAGATCATATTTTATACTTTGAACTTCCTGAAAGTAATCAAAAATTATGAATTTTAAGTCCAATCAATACCTACCTAGTCCTCAACACTATCATACCATAAATTTGTATACCTTTTTTGTAATGTTTTAAGTCAGTCCCTAGGGTTTACAACTTAACTATGATCAACTGTGTCCAAACAAAAGCTAAAACGAAAAATACTGAAGTCTAACCAAAAAGCTATACCTTTTACAGAAGTTAAGTCTCAATCAGCTATGAAAGCCGTCACATTTACTTGACACCAACTAAACAAAGTTTCAACTTCTTCTTCTTCTTCTTCTTCATCGTGTGATGAATATGCTCAAGTTTCAACTATCAGGCTTAAAATGTTTATGAATAATAAAAATAAGGAAGTATAATTTGGTACTAACCGTCCAACAGGCAGATCGTTGATGGTGACCTGCCTCAGGTTGCCCTTGTTGTCAATGATGAAGAGTCCCCGGAATGGGATGCCAGTCTCCTCGTTCAAAATGCCATAGTCCCGGGAGATGCTGTGGGACTTGTCCGAGATGAGCGGGATGTTCATTGGGCCGAGACCACCTGGAATTGGGTTATAATGCTGTTATATTTGGTGTATTTAGGATGGTAAGAATTCAGGAAAGATATATAGTAATTATGTAAAGCCATTGTTGAATATAAATCCTTGTAATAAATGCGAAATTTTGCTTAACTACTTAAGATTAAACTTGTAGGTGTTTGGACATAGATTGATTGAGAAAAAACTACAATAAGATGTAGGAGTAAAATACTAAATTTTGAAAAAAACCTTTACTTAGTTATTGTACGGCGATTGAAACAGCAATGCGGAAAACTAGAATTAAATATTAGGAGACATTATTCCACGATGCGCGTACATTATACGCACGTTCCTGAGTTATGTTTGGCGTATGCTGACAAAAATATTCTACCACAAGCGCCGATCTTTGTACCGGGCAGTGCGCAGTTTCACGCACCGTGGGCCCGCCTCCTTAGCCAGTTGATAAAAGCAGCATATCTCTACCTTGTTTCCTGGGCGTGTTGATCCAGGCGAGGTGGGTGAAGTGCGAGTCGGTGGAGGCGCCGATCACCTCGCAGCCAATCTTGCGGAAATCGTCGGCGCGCTCAGAGAACGCTATGATCTCGGTTGGGCATACGAATGTGCTGGAAAAGGAGATAAAAATATTAATATAAAGATTTGGCGACATAAATATTCTCCGAAAAGGTAACTATCTAAAGGTGTTTTATTTTTTATTTTTGGGTCAGAAGTTACGTTAAAACGCACAAACTTTACCATCGAAATGTAGTTATTGAGGTTTACGGAAATTGGTATCTGCTGGCTAGACTAAAACAGGAGTGAGGGTTATTATGTTCTTCATAAGAAAAGTACATTCTGAAAAGTTTTTTTTTTAATTTAGCCATTGCTCTTTGTTAGATATTGAACCCTTGCGAAGCCTAGGTCACTCACTAGTCACATTAAATTACAAGTTAACGTAATATGGAAACCAATGGACCAGAAGCTAACATACAACGAAGATAAACCAATCGCGAAGTATTTGGGACTTTTTACTTAAGTAGAGGTGCAAAATGGGAATACTTTTAATCATTATAAATTAATGAAACGACTAACAAAACAAATATCAAGGGCAGACGTCGAGTGTTAGTTAATATAACTAGTTATTAAACGAAACACGTAACTTAATACTGAGATGCCTATTTTAGATTTAAGATGTAAAGGTACCTACGTTATGTTAAAGTGGAAAAGATTCCATGTCCATGGGTACAAACGACCAACTCAAACCTAAACTAAAACAATAGAACTTAAATCCTCAGATATCAAGTTATCCACTAAACCGCCGATCTATTTAAATCAAGGCTAATATTTCAGAAAGTCTAGTGTCGTGTTTTCACGGTACGTAATACTACGTAGGTATCTATGTACCATATCTACGCTTAGAATAAGGTGTCCCAGCTACTATAATTAACACTTAAGATTGTCCCTTGCAATGCACGTAGTCTCGCGAACCGTGGGAACGCGGAATTAGGTCAATAACCTTTGTCGCGTGTAACGCGATGCAGCCATGGCATAAGTATCTATTTACCTCGCTAAGTACACATTAAGTTATTAAAATTATCGATATTTCTAGCAAACTTCGAGTTGCCTGCCTATTGTCATCTTAGAGACAACTAGCAAAAAAACTGAGTAAAATAAATGTACATGAATAAACTGATAGGATTTTCCATTGATAGGTAGGTATTTGCTGGTAGCAAAATCGATGGAATAAAATGATAA
The DNA here is from genome assembly GCA_916618145.1 of Emmelina monodactyla. NCBI lineage: Eukaryota > Metazoa > Arthropoda > Insecta > Lepidoptera > Pterophoridae > Emmelina > Emmelina monodactyla. The sequence goes on along the minus strand of OU745304.1, from coordinate 1,236,759 downwards.
CTATTCAAGGTGACGCATGGTATCGGTTGCAAGCATTTGTGGAGTTCTCGAATTTTCTAAAGATAAATAGCGAACCACTGGGTTATCATGCAATAAACCTCAGTTTGATAATTTGATGTTGTTGTTAATAGTTTGTTATGGAATTTGTCAAGTATTAAAATTATATCTTGGAGAGAAAAACATTAAAAAAACTCTGATAATGAATAATGAAAATGTCAAGGTTATCTTTTATGGTTTTTTAACAGTTTACAATTGGTCGCTTAATTTTAGTTAATACTAGTGGCCGCCCGCGACTCCGTTCGCGTGAAAGGCGATTTGCCGTGGGAATGAAGTTTCACCGCGGTAAAAAGTACCCTATGTGTTATTCTGATGTATAACCTATATTACTGTAGTTACATCCAAATCCATCCAGTAGTTTTAACGTGAAAGAGTAACAAACATCCATCCATACGTACTTACAAACTTTCACGTTTATAATATTAGTAGGACTTTAGTAATCTAATAGGTAGTTTTTAAATTAAAAGTATAACTGTATAAAGTTGTTTAGCATTGATTTCATAGGTAAACCTACCTAGTTACAACATACCAAAATAGTTGAAAACTTCCTCCTTCTTGTAAGCAATCGTTAAAATTATACAGTTTATTACGTGGTACTGTATGTATGCAAATAATATTTATATTTAGGTATCCAACCAATATTTTTAAGTGCCAAAGTCACCATATCAGTTCTGGATGTAACTTAGTGCCTATAAGCATACCGCGGGAAATTAAACACTCATTTATCGGCAAATGAAATCACCAGGCTGTAACTGCTAATAGTTTTACAAGTAAATACTTACAAATCCAATGGATAGAAGAACAGCACCACGTATTTGCCCTTGTAGTCGGAGAGAGCGATATCCTTGAACTCTCCGTTCACGACGGCGGTGGTCTTGAACTGGGGGGCGGGCTTGGTGATCTGCAGCGGCATCTTGTTGAAACTGGAAAGTGAACCTTCAATTGATATCAACAAAGTCCATTTTAGAATAAAAAGTTCAAGATAAAATTTTAGAAATATCAACCTTATTAGAACAGACGGTTTTAAAGCGAATGTCGGAACGTGTGAACTGTAGCACGTTCGAAGTAAGAATGAATAGTTTTAAATACTCATTTTAGTCATGATTTAGGAAGGAAATGTCATTTACCCCATTGTGGTAAGGTTATTACTCAGAAATTATACATTTAATCATGAAATAAAGGATATTATTGGGTGTGACATTTTCACTTTTTTGTTTTTGTTATCCTCAACATACATTAATTAGGTACTTTATTATTTAAATAACTTATTGACAAAGAAAAACTTACCACAATACTCAAATATAAAAACTAATTAATGGATCAACAAAAAGATGTAAAACAATTAAAGGTTCTAAATTTGCATTAAATTGAATTCTTATTAATTAATTTGTTCTTTTGAATAAAAATAAGATGAGTAATGGAAACTTTATACCGATACTACCTACCTACTAACTAATTTTCTACCTCTTATGCTATATGACAGTAATTTTGTTAAATATTAATTCTAAACTATAAGATTTTACAATATTGAGGGCCATACTGTTTAGCAGAGACAGTTAATGTTGTTAGTTCTTTATCCTCATAATTTTCTTTTAAATAACTCTTCATATGCTTTGGGTATATAATTTTGACATGGTAAGCAAATGTGTTAGTTGCTTGCCACATTTCACTCAAAAAGTTTCCTTGCCCGTGAAATAAGTGCTTGACAAGCATCCCAGCGCTTTGCATGTTAGATAGTATCGTTATTAGGTTCGTCAATCTGTAGGGGAATTTATATTTTTATGTAGAACTGTGAGAAACTCAAACTTGTTTGGCTATTGTGTTTAAATATGTAATCATTTGAATTATTTAAAAGGGCATTGACATTTGAAGAAATTGAATTGTAAAATGTATTGCTACTTTTATATGTGCATATTTATTTAAGATAAGGAATGTGTAGTCATAGTTATAAAACAAAATGATAGTTTTGATAAGGAAAGTAAAAAACCTTATCATTAGAATTATCTATGTCTAGAAATATAAGTCTCAAAGTTTTAAGTGGATTTAACTCTTATACCTACTTTATGATTCAAATTTATGGGGGAAAAAATGTGTTTAATAATTAATTTTAACTTGGATACTTCTACAAATACAACTTCAAGAGCTACCTACTTTTATGTGGGAACAATATAAAAAGAAACATATGGCAAAAGTATAAAGCATAACAAAATTCTCAAAAGTACTTTGGAATAAGAACCAAATTATTTATTTATTTATTTATTTAAAACTTATAGTACTATTGTACAATGGCGTACTTAATGCCCATGGGCATTCTCTCCCAGTCAACCATTTGGCTAAAGTGAAAAAAAATAATAGCGGTTTTAAATTTAAAAAAAATAAAAAGAAAATAAGTAATTTAAATATATACATACAATAGGTATAATACATACATATTTTAACACTTATATACATAACATAAATATAAATACACATATATACATATATAATATATAGTAAAATAAAACATTACATATCGATGACTATATATAGTACTTGAATTATATCATGAGGAAAGATGTTCGCGTAAAAAACGTTTAAAGCTGTTCCTGTTAGGTAATTGTTTGATTGTGAGAGGTAAAGAGTTCCAGAGTCGTATACTTTTAAATAATTAAATTACACAGCTGGTTACTAATAATTCAGCTATCTACCAACTCAATTTTCTACATAAATGCTATATAAAAGCAAAAGACCTCATTGAGAATGGTCTCATCATAGGCATAAGATGCGCTGGTTTGTTTAAATCCAAGCTGGTAATGTCATCGCCATGACAGAAACACTGATGATCCATCGCCATGCTTGCGGGCTACACTTGGATAATTTCAAGCTGAGGATATTAGGAAGGTAAGGATATAAGGATTAAAAAAGGGTGTGAATGGGTAACACATGCTTCGATATCAGTATGTATAATTGCAAAATATTGCGCACTATTGCATAATAATGCAAAAAGTTACAAGATAATATGACTCAGGCAAACAAAGAGAATAATTTAACGGATAATTAGCGAACCCTACCTATTGTGATCAGATCATGCAACCCTTCACCTAACATAGGAACGCCTACCTCTGCAAATGCAACTTTTTAGCAATATTGCCGGCATCTTCAGATGAATCGCTACGGCCTCTTTTTGTTCTAAGACTTCCGTCTCTTGACATGACCTTCGACACTATCCAAAACCAATAGGTTATAAATGATGGATTTTATAATGCAAAGAAAAAAGTAATTTACCCCTCACTTAGGACAAATATCAGATATATACAATAAAATTATGCCAATGAGTATCCTAGAAATTTTAATTATATTTATGAAGGGTACAAAAATCATTTTACCGGCATGACGGTGTTTCTAGAATTTACGGTTGTAGGTAAGTGCTGACCCAAAATATTAAGATTATGAGAGATTAAATATCGTGACCCGTGAAAATCAGAAGCTAATAAATAATTAAACTTACGTTTTTATGATTATTTTAGCACGGAAAACCAAACACACACGGCTGACGCTGGCGTAAAAATAAATGACTGGCACCAACCAGTGCTGCCAACTTTGCCAAGCTTATCATCTAAAAAGTATTTTAGTAGAATTACAAGAAAATGGTAGAAAATGGTAGATCAATTTATATTTTAATTTTGATTGTTTTGATTATATTTGATTGAAAAATATCCCACGACAGCATATGTCTATCCTTTATGGTTGACTCACAATAACACGTGTAACTCCCGATAGCTTAGCAGTTCGAAGCATTCTGATTATATTTGCCAACAACAACTCTTACGTTTATAACACTCTAAGTCACCCCTAATTAAAAAGATAACATTATTAACTATGCCATAAAAAATAATCAAAGAAATCGGTTTAAAGAAACACCAAAGTTATATAGGGTAAACTTCTCATTCCCAGTGGGAATTTCCCATGGGAAACCGACTTCCACACGAACGAAGTCGCGGGCGGCCACTAGTGTTAAATAAAGTTTCAGATTCCAGTTTACTTGGATTTTAAATTTCTTTTTTATTATATAGCAAAGCAAACGAGCATGCGGGTCACCTGATGGTAAGTGATCACCGCCGCCCATGACTACCCGCCGCAACACTGTAGGTGTTGGGGGTGTGTTGCTGAGCCTTTGAGAATTTTAGGCACCGGATACCGCACTCACCGAACGAAACGCAGGAGCATCGTCCCTACTTCACGTCGGTTTTCTGTGCGACGGTGGTATTTCACCGGTCGAGTCAGCCCAGCAATCGCTGCAGGCAGAGCCTACAGCTAGACTCTACCACTACAAAACCTCAAACTCACCACTGATACATTCTATACATATTTTTTTATGGCTCTTAGTATATTTTTAGTATAATAACCATGCACCTTGTAAAAATATAATTTAGGTCACTAGTAGGTACGAAATCTCAGTTTAAAACAAAACGAAAAACCGGCCAAGTGCGAGTCGGACTCGCGCACCGAGGGTTCCGTACAAACCTGCAAAAACTACTTAAAATTTTAAGCTTTTCGGAATTTTTCTGTTACCTGTGCTGTAAGCTATTGCTTCTTACCAAATTTCGAGATTATATGTCAACGGGAAGTGGTCTTTAGGTTTTAATTCCCGTGCGTGTAGTTGCGAGTTTCAAAATATGCGGTATCAATGGTTGTACCTACTTTTGCGTTTTGCGATTTTGCGTTGACTTAGTTTTTTTTTTTTTCACGGGTTAAAGGCAATTAGATCTAAGTATTTGATATGATTTTCAACTTGATAGCTCTACGCGTTCATGAGGAAAAAAGTAATAAGTTTATATTTATTAAAAAATATATATTTTGTAATGTAACTAAAAATTTAAGGTTTTCGGAATTTTTCCTTTATGTGTGCTATAAAACGTTGCTTCATGCCAAATTTCAAGATTCTAGGTCGACTGGAAGTACCCTTTAGGTTTTGATTCCCTTGCGAGTACTTGCGAGTTTCAAAATATGCAGCTTAAATTGCTGTTTCTTTTGATTGCGTTGACATAGAAGTTTGATTTTGTTACAGCTTAAAGGTATTATAGACCTGAGTATTTGGTATGAATTTCAATTTAATACCTCTACGCGTTTATGAGGAAATGGGTAGTAAGGTTAAAATTATTAAAAAAAATATATTATGTGATGTAACTAAAAATTTATGGTTTTCGTAATTTTTCCTTTATCTATGCTATAAGACGTTGCTTCGTACCAAATTTCAAGATTCTGAGTTCACGGGAAGCACCCTGTAGGTTTTGATTCCCTTGCAAGTGTCGAAAATTTGCGGCATAAACGGCTGTATCTTTTGATTGCGTTGGCTTAGAAGTTTGATTTTTTCACAGCTTCAAGGGACAGTAGACCTGAGTAATTGATATACGCGTTCCTGAGAAAAAGGGTCTTGACAGACGGACGGACGGACAACAAAGTGATCCTATAAGGGTTCCGTTTTTTTTCCTTTTGAGGTACGGAACCCTAAAAATGGAGCCACATACATACTTACATCTCGAATGCCTACTAGGTATTTCTCAGTTTAACATAATAATAATTTTCTGTAAATATATTGACATAATAAGCCGAAAACATAATTCTAAAATATACCTAGGTATAATATTTTTCCAGTCTTCTCAAAAAGGTCATTAAACTTTTCCTTCCACCTACTTATAACACGATAGGTATTTACATATCCACTAACTAACACAATACTATACTTATCTACTTACTTCAGAGTGTACCTACCTATCCAATGGCCGGTAATAAATTTGTATTTTGAATGTAGGTTACTCTATCTATAATATGAGATATCCATTGGGACACTGCAGATAGGTATAGGGTAAAGGTAACTCGTGTTGTATGCATGTTAACATGAACATGCAATTAGACTATTACTATTGAGACTTGTTCGATTAATTTAACTAGATCTTCCTTGTGCAATGTCCACTGTAACTATTTATGCTTTTAGAAGTTCTCCCATAACTTTAGAATAACAAAGGGAAGTAGGTATTCATCTTGGTACTTATAAAGCAAGGGCAATAGTAGGTACAGGTAGGTAATGGAAGAACTCTGAGTACCTACTTGCGCATAAAGGGCTACGTAGGTACCATACATACCACTAACGTTTGTTGTAACAGTGATTGTATGGGATGATGTTTAATGTAAGTAAAGCAAATTAAGGTGTTTAAAAAAAACATATATGTAGTACATACGATACTAGGATATAAGTACTACAGTTTTTCCGCAATAGATAACAGATATTACTTTAAGTTAAGCAAGAAACCGTTTTAGAAAAAAAGAAATTCGTCTGCATCGCCCCAATTTAACTACTCACCTACCTAGGTTTAATATCTTATCTAAGAATAGGTAGGTGTATTCCGATGCATGCATCAAATACGTATCAACACATCGGGTGCCAGCACGAATGTTTTCATAATTCCAATGTTATTTGCGTGTCGAATGCGATCTACAATACACAACAAAACACATCAACATAGGTATGACACGAAAAATATAAAAGCAATTTTTGAAACTTCAGCCGAAATTAAGCGCAGTTCGAAAATGTCGCGATATTGCAACAGTGTATTTTTAAAATGAATTGCAGTTGAGTTTTTAAGCGATAATGGTTGTGATTAAAACTTTTTTGGGAGTGTTTTTGTTCAGTTTTAAAAAAAGGTATCCATGAAATGGAATAATGCGTTCTTACTGCTATGTACAATTAAGTAAACCTTAAATATGTAACTACTAATGGCCGCGTGGAAGTCGGTTTCCCGTGGGAATGAGAAGTTTACCGCGGTAAAAAGTACCCTATGTGTTATTCTGATGTACCTATAACCCATCCTATATTACTGCAAAGTTTCATCCAAATCCGTCTAGTAGTTTTTACGTGAAAGAGTAACATACATCCTCACATACTCACAAACTTTCACATTTATAATATTAGTAGGAAGTAGGATAAATACCTCGTTGGGACATCCTTAGCGTGGACGGACAACTATAGCTATAAAATATAGCGAGTGAAGTAATTCATATAAAAATTTTACTTTGTTAGTTAACAGGGTTACCCCCCTATTTATAAGATCACTCTTCATTGTTTTAAAATGATGCATCTCTGAATATCATGTGACTGTCGTATCAGACGGAAACAAAACCTCCTTACTTTATCATCATCACAATAATTATCATCATTAGATACATAGTATAAATCCAAGTTGCTAATTGTGTCTGTTTGTATGTTTGTCCGCTATTTCTTCCAAAACCACTTTTTTCATGTTCCAATGAACCACGGTTTTCACTATCTTTAAGGTTTTCACTTAAAAATTGTCAGTAAAGAACAATTGGAAAAAGTTTTCTTAAATTAGTCAAAATGTAAAGTATCGGTAAACCAAAATTTACAAGTCGGCCAACATTACACCATTGCGGGGCGTGGGCGGGTCGCTAGTAAGTAAATTAAACATGCGAAAGTGTGTACCTATATTTGTTTGCCTGTATGTTCCGCTTTAACACTTTTTTTGGTATAGCTCGATGCCCTGGGAAAAAAAGGCTACTTTTACCGCAAAAATTTAAAGAAATCCACTTTGGTACAGAATTGAGGCAACGTAGACGAAGAACCAACTAGTTTAAACTCATTTATTTAAGTGTCAGTATAGGTGAGTCTCAATTAGTTGCCTTCTTAGTACCTATCACGCGTAACCGTCAAGATCACTTGGTAAATCGCACCACAGCCTAACAATAATCATGACACCATGTCACAGTGTAAAATAAATCAAGTCACACTTGTCGCAGACATCCCATAACTTGTAAGTTATGCGGCGATCGCGTGCTAGTGAAATTCTAGATTTATTGTATGGAATACGGCGGGCCCGCTTCTGATTGGGGACAAATTTGGCCACTATTTATCATGGGTACTATTCATTAAGGGTACGATTCATTATGCGTATGATTCATTATGCGTATGATTCGGAGGGTATGGTTCCGATAGGTATGAACGGTATTGATGAAGTTGTATGGAAGTTAACAGTATTTTCATTGTGCGGATATATTATGTGTACTGGCATATTTAGTTAAAATAGCTTAAGTATGCTGGTATCTACCTAATAAACTTAACTTAATATTCAACCCTGGTTATATTTCCGTGGGTTTTAAAAATTCTTATGTGTGAATGGTAGGCTCTTATTTTGATGATGTAATTATAATCCTACTAATATTATAAAGGTGAGTTTGTGAGTATGGATGGATGTATGGATGTTTGTTACTCTTTCACGTAAAAACTACCGGACGGATTTGGATGAAACTTTACAGTAATATAGGTTATACATTAGAATAACACATAGGGTACTTTTTACCGCGGGAAACTGACTGCCACGTGAACGGAGTTGCAAGCGGCCACTAGTTATACATAAAACATATCGTTATTTGATAGATAGGTTACATGACCTATACCTACCAAGAATAAAATCTTAGCAATTCCATTTACAATATTTTTATATCTGGTGGGATATCCAGGGACAAATTCCCTTTAGTTTAAGGCGAAGGGTGGGTACCGACGGCTTAAAACGACGTAATGTTTTACTTTCGATGAAAGTATTGATGCGTGCGATAAAAAAATGAAGGTACATTGTAGATACCTACTTACTTTTACAAAGTAGTAAGTAAATTAAAAAAAAAACTGATATAGTTTTGTAAGAAAACTTTGTCCAGATTTCTTTATAATGACATACCTATAATATGCAATAATTGAAAACTTCCCGCGTAAGATAGTTTAATAAACTCTGATAGACAGTTTTTCTGCCTACTGTAGGTACATTTACCTTTATCATCATTTTATTTTATTTAATGGATGGTCGGAAACCCTCCGACACCCTTAAGGGTAGGGAAGGGATCACGGAAATGTATGTTACCAAAGAATTGATTCACGGATAAGGTAGGGTTTTAATTTCTTGATGCTTTCTTGTGATAAGTGCAAAAATATCACAAATACTAAAATCAAAATTCTTTTATTCATCATAGATATGTAACATATACTTAATGAACGTCATGTTACAAACTTTGACTTTACCTACCTAACCGTAGACCGAGAGAGAAAAGCCGGCGGAAAAAAACTCCCAGCACTCTTTTCGGAAATTATACAAGAATTTAAAACGGGTACATTCAGTGAACATATAAATTATTTTCTCGTACTCACTCAACACTATAATAAATGTTAATAATAAATTATATGTAGGCACTACATTGCCGACTAGTTTTTTTCACAAATTCTTAGATTTCTCATAATTCTTTTTGACTACCGCTTATAACTTTCTCTATCCCGCTTAAAAACTACTCACAAAAAGTTTTTACCTCAACAAATTATTATATTTTTCCAAAAAAGCAAAACGCTAAAACAAAACTGACTCACCGGCACGCTTTTCATAGTAAAGTTATAAATGTACGTTTTTTACAAAACCGTCGCGTGGTCAAGTGCTTTACATTAAGTTCAACTATTTGTGCAGCTTTTGTATGCATATTTTCATAATAGTATGTATTTTGTTATCTATAATTAATTTCGCTATTTTTAGTGGCGTCTCATTTAGGTATAATGTATATGTTATTAAACCGTTTTGTTTTGGATAACAGAAATAAGGAATACGACGACAGTATTGGCAATTTGCTTCAAATCACACTTTGTTATACATTTAGGAAACTGATTTAAATATCAGTTCCAATAACATAGTTTCTCCGTTATTTTAACGACAACCCTTTGTAGTCTTGCACTTAAATAGCTTTTTTCCCCATACCTTGTACATAATCTCTACCTACCCGTATTTCCTTTGAAACTAGGAATCGCATAACCTATTTCCTATTTCCATCCGCATTTGGTCACGCAATTCTATAATAATGGACTTTTTCGATCTACCCACCTCAGCTACACGTTGGCGTACCGGCTTGTTTGATATAACGCGATTGTAAATAAAGAAAAAAATATAAACAGGATTCTTAACTGGATGTCAATTCAAGCACTTAATTAATAGTCTTTCGAAAGTTCCTACTCCGAAATTACCACAAAAACCTTTAAGCTACCGATGTTTTGGATTCAAGTCCTGAATTCATCAGTAAGAAGAAACTTTTAGCTTTGTCAATTCGTATGAACACAAAATGTTAACCTTTCCAAGAACAATAAAAGAAGGTAGCATCCAAAACACCTTTAATTAAACAACCGTCTCACCTTACATCCAAAACTCTCGTCTCCACGGTGCCTATTATGACGATCGATACACAAACCGATATTTCCAGCGACCCGCCTCTGGGACGGAAATTAAAAACCTGCCGAAACTGAAGACAGGAATAATCTTTTGTTCACATTTTTCATGAAATGCGAACGTGACACGTCGACTGTAAAGAGGATTTTGAACACCTGCCTTATTCGAGGATACGATCAGGCTATTCTTTATTTCTATGGGAAGGATGAATCGGGCGTAAAGGTAAGAAGTATTTTAGATTATCTGGAATTGTCGTGATGTTTCTGTTTCATTGGGTTCTGTTTTATTTCGAAATTGATACCTATTAATTTCTGGAAGATATAAGTATTGTATTACGCAGCATATTAAGCAAGTATTGTATTATTATTATTAATTAAAGGAGAGTTATAAGGCGTTGTTTGTTTATTATTAGGTTTAACTACAAAGTATTTAACGTAAGTATGGGATATAATATAAGCTGGGTGCTATTATTATTTTTGTAAGAGATGATTTTCTCCTATTTTTTACTGTCGTAAAGAAAGGTATTTACGAGCTGGCCGTAGCCAAGCAAGACTACTCGTCAATGATTACGGCATCGTGACCGAAGAAGAGATAACAGAGGAAGAGCTGACAAACTTCCTGGTGAGGCGGCATGTGTTAAAAATAACGGCTTTCTGAAGTTGATTGGTGGTAGTTTTAGTTGGAATGACTAATGTTTCTAAGCTGTTTTTAGAGATTTTGGAATTATACCAGTAGAAGAAATGACTATAGGAATAATATGAACTCTTTGTGATTTCCATTGAGTTTTAATTTCAATGGCTAATTCCTGGTACTTAGCAAGCTTCTCGGCAATAGTGGACTGAATATTATGTGTGTTAGGCACTGCGATGTCTATGAGGTATGTGGTTTTATCAATTTAGTTATGTAGGGTGATGTCAGGACGGTTGTAGTGAATAGTTTTATCTGTTATGATCGTTCGATCCCAGTAAAGTTTAAAGTTTCTGTTTTCTACGACTGTTTTTGGTTCATATTTATAGTACCTAGGCAACTTTCTTTGATATTAGGTGATATTTAAATGCAATTAGTTGATGAATGATACGGGCGGCCTGATCGTGTCTGTGCTCGTAGTCAGTTTGTGCAAGTTTAGAACAAGCTCCAGTAATGTGTTGAATAGTTTCAGACGCACGATTACAGTGTCGGCATGTGTCGGATTGATCTGATCTCATTTCTTTTGTAATATTTTGTTATAGTTTTTAGTTGATTATTATTATATGTGACTAAGTCAAGCCATACAATAGTAACGCACCTGTTTTTAAAGCTGATATTATAGGTCATATTATAAAATGGAGAATCTCAAATGTCTTTCATTCGCATCTAGTTACTTGAAAATGAAAATCTCGTGCATCCATTGTTAACCCTATCTCGAAAAAAACCGCATCTTTTCAACCCCTTTTCCATTTACTGCAGATAATAATAGCTTTTATTCGGAATGGCATTAAGCTCAATCTCAATATTTAATTCGTATACTATTGTCGACAGGCAACGCAGACATTAAGTGGATCGAGATTAAAACGCGATTTACCTACCTGACGATAAATAAACTTATAAGACTTTTCTTTTACATGTAGATAGTGTAGTAGTACTTCTTAAATATTACATATTACATCGATCGATAAATGACATGATGATGATGTTGTTAAAAGCTATTACAGTCAAAATTTAATTGGAAGCGTACCTACTCTTTCCTTTACACGTATCGACTCTTAAAAGTTCTACTTGGGAAGAACTGTGATTTCTTGAATTACTGTAATTTTAAATCATTACTTTTGAATTTTTACATCCAATTTCTATCGTGCCAGTATAAAATTTCTATCGGCTGAAGCACATTCATCGTTCCTCAGAATAGCGGCGCCTCTTCGTGCTATATTTGCAAGGCTCGATATCGCAGAATGCGCACCGTGATTGGCTGCACTACACCGTAAACGAATACAACTGGCAATTCTACCGTAATCAGTACGGCCATTGTTTATTTCTGCTTTCAGAACGCTTGAGTAGTGTAGATTATTGTGGCGGAACTCTATGCTGATTGGCTGGAAGGTACTGGCACGAAACAAAAGCTATAGTCAGAAATTAAGAAAAAGTTTGATATTACAATTTGTTTTGTTTTGTGTTACATTTTTTTGAATCTAACTATGCATATATCGGTTACCTCAACCTTTGCGTCTTATAACATAACATTTCTGTACTTATCATAATAAGTAGGTAGGTACATAAACTAGTCCATAAAAATACAATTTTCTAATTCTACGTTACATATATTAATAATGTAACTTCTGCGAAAGATTTCCTGTTGGAAATAAGTCAGTCAAGAAAAAATAGTGAAATCAGTTTTTATAACTTTTCAATTACTCTTTCAGAAGATACAAATTCTTAGAAATATTATATTAGATATTAATAGCAAATACTTTATTAAAAAAAGTTACTAACGACACAAAGTTATTAAATTTCTAAGAAACAGTTATAATAACTAAGCTGCGTCGATCGATTAGCCGTATTACAGATATTACTAATATTATAAACGTCAAAGTTTGTGATTATGGATGTTTGTTACTCTTTCACGTAAAACACTACTAGATGGATTTTGATGAAACTTAATAGTAATATACTTAGCTTATACATCAGAATAACATATAGTGTACCGGGAAAACTTCTCATTCCCACGGGAAACCGACTTTCACGGATTCGCGGGCGGCTACTAGTATTTCATAAATATGTATGTTCCTATATTTTTATTTTATTTGCATGTTACTTCTACAACCATACGCGCGATTAAAAATACATACAGCGCCATCGAATTGCCGAAACAGTTATCACTTTTGGAGCTGCAGGCCAGTTTCGAAATAAATAATGTTAAAACATTTAATACCGAACTCCTACCATCTAAATCTTCTCAGTTTATTCAGTCAAAACATTTAAATTTTATGAGCTGATGCTTATTCATGTTTATGCTAGTTTATGTGAATTTTACCGGTTAATTTATTGCTACCTCTACCGCGAAAGATTGCAAGATATTTATAAATTGTTTGTACCGGTTACCTACTTTAAATGAATGTTGCAAAAGTAAAGAAAATGTGTAATTTCTCATTTTAGATAGAGAAATGTGGAAGGTAGAGTCTCCTAGCAAAGTAATAAAATAAAGAGTTTTAAAAATATTAAAATGAAAATATTTTAAAGATATACCTAAAGTTACAAGTAATAATTGAGAGAAATATTTTTTACCATACATACAGCCTTACGGACGGAATAAAAAATCATATCTTGAATTTAAGTAAAGTAAATATAATATAAATCTTTGCCACAAACGGGAAGTTATTTCGAATTCGCATAATACACGTTTGACTAAAACAATATGGCCGCGAAGGTAATGCAGTTTTCCAAGCCTCCATTAGATTGGGGTCTGCGCTTTGAGCAATTACACAACATATTTAAGTTTATAAAACATTTGATATTTGTGTTATCTAGTTTGTGTTTTGATTTTAATGGGTTTGAGTTAGAGAAGACAAATAGTAACATTAGAAATATGGAAGGATTAGTTTCATAATGTTTTTTCTATGATTAGGCATTAAGTAGTTATACAAAAATATCGTATAATAAAAAAAACATACATAAATTGAATCATCATCATAAATCATGTTCACGGATTAAAAAACCTACATACCTAACTACCACAATTTTCTTTTATATCTAGCATTTACAAACATAAACCACCTAAATACAGCAATAGCAAATTTTTACATAAAAAGGTGTCATAAAACATAAAAACACAATAAATACAAATTTTTCATCAAACGAAAGCTCCGTTATTGCCTTTATAAATCATTGCAATAAAACCTGTTTTTTCACATCAAAAGCACTAAACTGCAGTCTTTTTTCAATGCAAAAATATGTCTGTAAACGGTAGAAAATTGGCGGTCCCTTGGGAAACGAAAATACGCGTCCAATAAAACGTTGGTTTTAGCAATTTTATTGTCATAATGACTAAATAACAGTGAATTCTGGTGAAGGGAATTGTAGTTACTGCAATTCAGAAGTATTTTACAAAAGTTTTTTCAAAGATTCGCAATCAAGTTGTAAAAAGAAATACAGAGCATTAGTTGAAAGTCCCTTTCACCCTAGTTAAGCCCGTTTTTAATTAAGACGCGTTTAAAAAGTAAAATTAACATACGTCTTCAACCCTCACCAAGCGCTTCGTAACAGCCGGATATCGTCGAAATCAACAGGTGTCGCAAAAAGCGCCAGAAAAGAGTGCGTATGAGGAAATATGCGAATTTCGCATTCGCATCCGTGGAGTGATTCTCGCCGGATGCGAACGTTGCTAGTGCCGCCGCCCCGCGCTAACTCATTTCCGGGTCTGTTTGTGACAAACACCGTTAGAGGGCGCCAGTGTACCAGGCAAACAAGTTCGGGAAATAAAATAGATAGCAGACAGTAATGATATCAAAGCTTAACGTTTAAATGATAATATCTAGAGACAATTCATGAAACTGAGTGAGACTCTTTGCGAACTCGAAGTTACCCGATGTACGAACTTCAATAATATTTCGAAAATGTTTAAAAGGCTTAAATGTTTAGGGTAATTTCATTCTTTCTTTATCATCGTTACACAGAGTTGAGCAAAGCCGGTCTGCGTGTCTGTTTGTAAGTTAGTCCACTACCTAGGTATCTCCTGCAGGCCTACCATCAACTTTTAGTTTGCGATTCAATTCCGATGCTATCCAGTTTAGGTTCCTAAACTGAATTGCTAAGATTCGTACCATGAAGTGTTTAATGGTGAGTGGCGTTTGAATCGCACACGGAGGAACGAATGAACGAGATTTGTCTGTGGTCCGCAATGTGAGAAAGAAATGACGCTCTACAGTCGTTGCTTAATTCTATCTCTTTTACTCGATCTAAATAAGTTGCGTTTCGAAACCTAGTTTATGTGATAATACCGGTTAGTAAAGGTTTTTATTTATGAAAAAAATACAAAATACATTTTAAAATTGCACTAGTTAGCATCAAATTATACCACATTAAACCATTTTTAGCACTAATTAAATGATAGTAATTTATTTAATAGTTTTTTTAGTGCTGTCGTAAAATGAATAAAATACGTTTTTGAACGCTCATATTTGATTTGACAGGTATTATTCCTGGCTTGCCAACTTAGGGCTTTTAGCCCCAAAAGTTTTTTTTAGGGCCGTAAATATTTTCATAAATGCTCTGCTAATCACAATTTTTACCCTTTATTTAACATATACTTATAAAACCCACTAAATATTAAACTGAAATACATATATACTCA
The DNA here is from genome assembly GCA_916618145.1 of Emmelina monodactyla. NCBI lineage: Eukaryota > Metazoa > Arthropoda > Insecta > Lepidoptera > Pterophoridae > Emmelina > Emmelina monodactyla. Next base: position 1,221,135 of record OU745304.1, on the reverse strand, counting down.
CTATTTTTAAAAAGTAATTCACAAAACGATTCACTTCACGCAACGAAAGAAGCAACTTTTTTTGAATTGCTTAATTTGACATTTAAGCTATTCAGTTTAGGTTTTAATGTCACGTCATGGTACGCATTTGCTTGCAAAAGAATGAACTATTTCAGCTGAATCGCTTACAAACTAGCGACTCAGTTTTGGTTTGTTTAAGTAACGTCGTGGTACGAATAAGCGAAGCAGTTCAGTTTAGGTCCTAAACTGAATAGCAATAAGAGTTCATGGTAGGCCTACTGTTCAATAATGTGAAAGATTTGAATGCGGTCATCGCAATTTTAACGAATGCGTTTGAAAGAAAAGTACTTACGTCAAAAATACTCTAATGCACGGCTTGAGCGATTTACGTTATTGTAAAATATCTTGCTACAAATATATACGACTAGTGACCGCCCGCGACTTCGTTCGCGTGGGAGTCGGTTTACCGTAGGAATTAGATGTTTTCCCGCTGTAAAAAGTACCCTTTATCACACCTTAATAATTTGTTATTTAAATAGCATATTATTATGTGTGTAACTCCAGCAGTTTTAAAAGCGCACGCTTGAATGGCTCGCATATAGTAGATTTTTACCTAAGAATTTTCTTACCTACTTACTTACTTGATATTTAAGACAATTCGCACAATATCTTTATAAATTGTAGCCTATGTGTTATTCTGATGTACTTTTAACCTATATTACTGCAAAGTTTCATCCAAATCAGTCCAGTAGTTTTTACGTGAAAGAGTAACAAACATCCATCCATACATACTCACAAACTTTCACGTTTATAATATTAGTAGGATTTATAGTAGGTACTCACATATACATCACCTTTACTTACTCCCTATGTCAAATTCAATCAAGTAATACCCCAAAACTTCCTAAAAGGGTTTAACCCCAAAAACGCCAAATCTCATCCCCCACACAAATGTCATAAAAATTTACTAGTTTCCGAAATGGTGTCATTCCGGCTTCCCATACAAAAGGTATGAGCGGATTGTGCGACATTAGTATGCGGATAGAGTGACGCGGGGAGCGGAATGTAGTGCGTTTTGAATTAGATACTGATTAACTGGAGTTGGGGTGGGGTGCCAGTGTGGGCGATTAGAAATATGTGGTTACCTTTGTATGCTATAACTGGCTTTGGAAAAATAACATGCGATTGCAATATTCTGTTCATTATTGTTTCGTAAATTATGTAAGTATTAGATTTCGGCATTATTTTTTATAAAATATGGAGCGATAGTAACCTACTTTGGACTCGGTTGCTATAATCGACCGCAAGCGAGTTGTAGGAGGCTTTGTTACTTGTCTATAAACTAAAACCGAACTCTCAATTTAAAACTGTAGCCTGTTATTGATACAAAGAGAATAGATCCATTTCAGTATAGGAACTAAAAATTAATTTTATTTTCACCGCACTTTACTTTTATCTTTACTAATTTTCTTTTTATTTTTACATGATAAACTAACCACGGTCACAGCGACCATACAGGTAGGTACATACATTGACTGCAGTAACCAAAGCAGTAACACATCCTAAACCCGAGTGCCCATTGCCTATTCCAGCAGCATAACTCATGGATTGTTTATTGAAATTATATCTTTGTATGCAAATAGTTATTGGCATTATCACGTTTCGCTTTTGTTTCCAGGCGTACTTTGAAGATATGGAGTTTAGGCTTTAGAGACTATGAGTTACTGATATACAGGACTAGATATTATGATATAAACAGCTTTCCGGCTTGCGGTTTTGTAAGTGGTAGAGTCTAGCTGTAGGCTCTGTCTGCTGCGATTACTGTGCTGACTCGACCGGTGAAATACCACCGTCGCACAGAAACCCGACGTGAAGTAGGGCCGATGTTCCTGCGTTTCGTTCGGTGAGTGCGGTATCCGGTGCCCAATTTTGTCAAAGGCTCAGCAACCACACCCCAACACCGACAGTGTTGCGGGTAGTCATGGGCGGCGGTGATCACTTACCATTAGGTGACCCGCATCGTTTGTTCACTATACTGTAAAAAAAAGCAGCCAAATTACTTTTCCCGTGGGAAAGTATTTTAAGAGCCAACTTATATAATAAAACGAACGCCTATACCAAATTCCATGGCCTTAACTTTAATTTACTCGCATTGATGATGGAGCAGTCACTCAGTCAGTCAGTCAGGACTTGTTATTTTGTAAATATGGATTGTCATGGGGTAAACAAATCATGTAAGAGAATGACGTCACGCAAGCAACATGGATTGAAATCGTACTGAGCCCATAATCCGTATCCTTGTGATGGCAGTTTGTTGTCGTGATGCCCGTACGATGACTAGCATTTATTTGGTTGTGTAAACGTTTATACAGAAGCCACTTAGCTCAATATTGGTCATGCATACGTGCTACATCAAAAGTGTAAGGTAAATGTAATTACAAAGCATTTTGTGCCACACTGCTTCATTTAGGTACTAAGCGGCCTTATCATGTAATCCTTTTTAGTAAGTGACTGAGCTTAAAGCAACATTAAATGTTTTCGTCTATGAAAAATTGGTTTTTCGTATTCGCAACTTTCCTCAGTCTCTCGGATATTACTTAGGTATGCTTTTTAGACAATCGCATCCGCGACTATGTAACCTCACCCCTATACTGTAGCCAGTGGTTACACAAACAGTATGTAATTAGCTCGCTTTCGTTGTGAATAGAATTTAATATTGTGCTCTCCTGTTACAGCTGCTTTTTGGGTATTTTGGTTTGACAGTTTTCTAGTCGAGTCATTCGTTAATAAGAAACAAGATTCTTTAACCATAATAACGTATGAGTCAGTTAATAATTTAACAAATTGTTCTTTATATAAGGGATGAGTGAATAAAAGCGTGATAAAATTAAGGTGATTGTCACGAAGAATAATAACAACGGTGTTTAACGGTTTTTAGTCATATCTCTATTATTTAAGAAAACATTAACGATAACGAATGGACAGAAAAGCTTTGGTAGTTTGACTTTTTAAATTAAAAATAAATTTCCTGTAGGTAGTGCCAATTCAAGCCAATCGATCAATAAAGTTTTAAATTTCAGTTAAGATTTATGCTTGAAGCAAGCCATTTTTTTTATGAACTAAAAAAAAACGTATATGTCGGAGTCGGTGGACATTAAATGAAACTAAAGAACGCCATCTATCTTATTTTCATGAGAAGCTTTGTAAAATGCAAAGGTGCCAAGCCTAATCAAGAACCATGACGTCCGACCGTTTGTTCCCAACGAGTCACACCCTCAACTGTAACACTGTTACAGGATGGGAATATTTTAATAAAAAAATCCCAACCAGTCACAGTGTGACATTAGGTGTTACAGGTTGGGATATTTTTTAAAGAAAATTCCCAACCAGTCACACCCTGATCTAAATAATAATATATAATAAAAAATAGTGTGATTATACAGAATCACATAATACGGTACGAATTCCTTGAACTATGATAGAAATATTAAAAAAATATAAGTCACGCTTCTTTTGTAAAAGTTTTTAGGGTAGTTTGCGTTTTCGTACACTTCACCGTGTGAGATTGAGTGAGTCAGTTAGTTCAATGCATTTCGTGGCGCCGGCGCATACGTTTCGTTTTTGTTTACTTCTCGCTTCCAAAAATGTCAGAACCCGTTCCATCCTGTTCTACTGGACAAGTGAGCTTAGAATTTATTAAAAGTAATGGTGGTACTATTTTGCTTCATAGTGGGCATCAATTCTTATTCAATTTTAAAAAAGTTTTTAGGGTAGTTTGCGTTTTCGTACACTTCACCGTGTGAGATTGAGTGAGTCAGTTAGTTCAATGCATTTCGTGGCGCCGGCGCATACGTTTCGTTTTTGTTTACTTCTGGCTTCCAAAAATGTCAGAACCCGTTCCATCCTGTTCTACTGGACAAGTGAGCTTAGAATTTATTAAAAGGAATGGTGGTACTATTTTGCTTCATAGTGGGCATCAATTCTATGCCAGGCGGAAACATACCAGTGGTTTAACAGTGTGGGCATGCATAAAACGGAAGGATTGCAAAGGAATATTAAGAGTCAAAGTAAGTATCTATGTAACAATAACAGATAAGATATCCTCGAGTGCAATGTCGCCTAAACTAAATATTGTGGGTAGTTGTTGCTCTAATGTTATCCACATCATACACTTGTATTGATTCTCATATATTTTTTTATTTTGAAATCAATAGTATTATTCAATTACACCTACTTATAAAAACGTACATTATAACTTACTAGCTTTTTCCCGCGGCTTCGCTGGCGTGGAATTATATTAGTAAGATTTTCAACTATAAATATCTTTATTTTAACAGGATCAACAAATATTAGACGAGCCAGCCCATAATCACGCCCCTGATTTTGCAAAAAATGAAATTGAACATTCTCTCCATAAAATGAAAACCGAATTGCTTCACCCAAGTTTCCCAAATGTTCCACAAAAATACAATTCTATGTTAAGCTACCTCGAAGATGCCGGTATGAACATCTTATCTGAAATACCAAAATTTGCTAGCATAAAAAGTACACTCTATAGACAACGAAACGCAGAGGCTAAAGTTAAAAAGATACTTCATAAAAATACGCTAGAAGTTGAAGTGCCATCACGTTACCTTTCCTTTTTATTAGCAGATTATTCATGTGACAGGAACAGTAGACGAATAATAGTATTTTCGTCAGTGAAAGCAAGGAACATCATGAGGGAATCAAAAGACTTTTTTGGAGATGGCACGTTCAAAAGTTGTCCTTCACCATTTGCTCAACTTTATTCCATACATGTGGACATAGGTAGTACAACTAACCACACAAATATAGTTCCTGTAGTATATGCCTTGATGAGCGACAGAAAAACAGAGAGCTACGTAATTTTATTTCAAATTATAAAATCACAGTTACCTGACTGGGATCCAACAACATTTAAATGTGATTATGAAAAGGCGACTATGCAAGCCATTGCCAAAGTTTTTCCAAAGATTAAAGTAAGAGGATGCTACTACCATTACAATAAAGCAATCTTCAAAAAAGGAAAGGACTTGAAAATGACATCATCACAAGACATAAAGGAGGTTCGCTTAGTTCAATTAAGCTCAGTTCTTCCATTATTGCCAGAAGAAGAAATAATTAATGGCTGGGACTATATTGTTTCCCAATATGGAGTCAGTGAAACTACTGGCACAAATTTGTTTGTGAAATACATGGAAAAACAGTGGATCCGTCAAGAGTATATAAAAAAGTGGTGTGTTTTTGGGCAAGCACATCGAACAACAAACGCCCTGGAAGCATGGCACCACAAATTAAATAAAAGCATTGGTGTAAAAAACCCGAATTTAATGCATTTCTTATTCAAAATTAAAAAAGACTCTTCTGAAAATGAAGTAAAAAATGTTTTCAAAATGCAAAATAAATCATTGAAAAGAAAGCGATCAAAGAAAATAATATTAAAAGATGAATTCATCCAGGAAGTACAGATGGCACTAATACAAGGTGTCATAAGTATTGGCCATGCTTTAGAGATTTTACGGCACTAGATTTTATTGACATTTTGATGTTGATTCACTGTGATTATTAAGACTGATTTATTGGTTATATATTTTTATTGAACAAAAAGCCTAATAATAAGTGGCAATATAATATGTTTTATAAAAGTTAAGTACATTCAATGTCTATCTAGTCTGTGATTTTTTTATATGCTGAGCGATTTTTTTTAATAGGACTGATTATTTAAAAAAAAATATTTTTATTGTATAAGAATAATACCTATTGTATATAATACTTAATAGTGGCTATGTAAAAATTGTTTTACTATAGTGAAATAATTACAATGTTAAGTCTGTGATTTTTAAATGATTATAATAATGATGTGATTATTTTTGAAAATATTTGACGTGCTTTTTTATGTTCTAAATAATTGCGAAGTTGTTAGTCTGTGATTTATTTGAGTACTTATGTAAAAAAAATTATTGTACATGTTGTTGATCATTATTTTATGTGGATTAAAGTATTTGATTTACTAGTTTATTTTGTTATTAAACTGACACACTTGTAACACTGTGACTGGTTGGGAGTGTTTTATTAAAATATTCCCATCGAGTAACACTGTGACTGGTTGGGATTTTTTTATAAAAATATTCCCATCCTGTAACAGTGTTACAGTTGAGGGTGTGACTCGTTGGGAACAAAGGCGTCCGACGCGTGCGCGGAAAGAATTCTGTCAAGAGAGAATAGCGCGGGAATCGGAGTGAAGCAGTTGTCTTGTCCACATTCAATTTGCTGTTTGATTTTATATCGAGTCATTGCCTAAGTTTAATAGTTTGTAATCTATTGCTGTATCGGAAGTCTTCAATACGAAAGCTAAGTATCTTTGTATCCGTTAATCATGTAAACTAGTTGCTAGATTTCTGTGAGTAATGTAATAGCGAGTTTTATAACGTTCCTTTGTATTTTAAATTGTGATAATGGCAGTGTGGAGTTTGTTCACCGGTTTTCTTCTCCATACAATATGTCAGACAGATCGTAGCTGTCTTTATGAATCCGGTAAATTAAAACAAAGTTAAAGGTTAAACTGTTTCTTTATTATTCCAAATACCCTTGTAGTTCATTATGGTAGTGAGGCAGGTCATTCCAATACAGTTGCATTAGATTTATCAGATCATTGAGCTAAAGTAGTTAACAGATTGTTCCTATATTCTTTCATAATGCTTCAAGTTCTTGTTTGCTGCCTTATAAGCCCACTAAAACGTGATCTTAACACTCTACCATTAACAAAAGACACCCGCGCGCCGACATATACATCTCTGTAATATCTTAGATACGTTTATATTAGCACCCTGATAATTTGTTGACAATTATTAGTAATTTTTAACATTGATAAGTTTTTTTTTATAATATTGCAAAGCAAACGAGCATGCGGGTCACCTGATGGTAAGTGATCACCGCCGCCCATGACTATCCGCAATACTGTGGGTGTTGGGGGTGTATTGCTGAGCCTTTGACAAAATTGGGCACCGGATACCGCACTCACCGAACGAAACGCAGTAACATCGTCCCTACTTCACGACGGTGGTATTGCACCGGTCGAGTCAGCCTAGTGATCGCTGCAGACAGAGCCTACAGCTAGACTCTTCCACTCCAAAAAACAGAAGTTTCAGGAACTGCTGTAAATCTAACTTTGAAACCACTGGCTAGCATACTTATATTTTACGTGTAAATACTAGTTTAATTAACATAAAAATAGATTCAAATCATTAACTTCCCTGGCCTACATTTCAATTCAGACTTCATTATACAAAAAGTACTTCTTTTGCGTTTTGCATGACATTGACAAATGACTTGTTTTGATGACAAAAGAACTCAGCAAAAGAATAATATACCTTTATTATATTTAGTGTTAACAAAAGTATTATATTAGTGTTGGAGAGCGAAATAAATATGGAAAAAGTTAATTAAGTGTGAAATTATTCAAATTAATTCTTGAGTCGATAAAGTTTCGTACGTTATCTTGTGGGGCTGTAAGATATATTATTTTTTCAGTTTAGAAAAAAATAAATGTTGGTCAGTCAATATTTTTTCGATTGTAAGGCCATTCAAGGCTTCAGGCCATATAATTTAGAAAGCTGAATAAAATGATTTTCACCTTTAACTTAATTGTTATATAAGTACCTCTAATTTTTAGCATTTTTTATATTCTTATTACAAACCTTTGTGTAATAAAAATATTTTAATTTACATTTTTCTGAGTACCTCCTAAGTTATTCTGATTCAATGAAATCAGAAAAGAGCTTCAAATATTTCTCGTTGGAAGTTTTCTAATTTGAGATGTTGCAATACACGTACATAGGTAGCGAAGCCTACATAAGTAGTTTACTTACTTTATTAAAAATATTTCTACGTAGCCCATAAAAACTACAAAATCTGGAAGGCAAAATCAAATCAGTTTGTTCACTTATACGCGGTTATTCTTCAACTCATATCACAATAATTGAACCCAAACCTAGCCTTTTTTTTCCTAAAAAACTCGCCACACAAACACCTCAAAGGCTTTGAAATAACCTAAAAACAGCCTATCTTCAAACTAGCTCACCAGCTTTGTCGATAGCTCATCAATTGAAACAGCGTCGTTCAACGTGTTAGCACGATACTGTAAATATAATGTGTATTGGTATTAGATGTGAGGAAGACAGATAGAAAGTACTACGACTGTTCGATAATAATGAGTATCTCAATGGGATTGAACTATTATAAAACTTTCATTTATTTAAATATAATTAATTTGATTGATTATAATATTAATTTAAAATAATTATTGAAATAGTATAAATGATCCTTTTTAATTAAATAATATTTGTGTGTAATCGAACAATGTCATGAATAATTTGTGGATTGCAAATTTGACTCATTCGCTGTACAGACGCCTTGAAAAGCAATGGCTGTGAAAAGTTTTTTGTCAAATAAAACCAATAAATACTGAAATATACTAGTGATCATGATAAAATATCCACTTCTGACTTTAGTTCAGAAGTGGGATGAACGAGAATAATGAAATCTCTCGCCACGCCCTGGAAAAATAACGTAAGAAAATTTTTTAATTTTGAAATTTTTTTTTTGGTTTGACTTAGAGCGTACAGAGAATATTTTGCATGAATTGACCGTTGCAGGTTTGCAAATAAATGTATAAATAGTAATAATTGGTATGATAATGAAGTGTTTAAATTTTATTTACTTCTCATTCAAGTATTTTTTTTTTATGTGACGTCACCGACTTTTTTTTTTTTTTTAAATTTCAATGATAATGGCAACAAGACACATTTGAGTTGAGTGGTTGATTACTTGCATATTATTTTCTCACCGTATCCGACTTTTAATTGAAAGCAAAACAATTAGGAAATTATTCCTTATCTACATGGGTTTGCCATGTTGTTTATATGTGTGGCTTTCATTTTGATTTCATATTGATATGTCCTAATTTTTGAAGAAATACTTTTGATTTGTGTTTGACTTTACACTGGCAGAATGTACAACTGCACCATGATCATATTGTAAGTATATGTTAAAAGGTTGCAAAGTTAACTAAACTCACACATAAATGGAAAAGTTTCAGATGAATGAATCAACCACGAGCGATAGTGACGCGGAATTGTCGCGCGAGTGTCGATCGTGTGTTCACAGATATTAGTGCAAAAGAAGGAATTTAAACAACCGACGATCGATGAGCTGGAGCAACGATCGTGCGTAGCCTGACAGTCGTCGTCACTCTGCAGACCGGAGTCGAAGTTGCAGGAAAAGTTTAGTTTTTGACATGTGGAATAAAAAAAATTCTCTTGGAATTTGTAAAAAACATGGTACAAGCGGTGAGCATGAGCGACGCTTTGTACGAAAACGATTCGATTATGATACAGACGATGAGCATGAGCAACGTCTGTTAAATCGTATGATATGATCTGTTCCGAACCAAGACGATGAGCATGAGCAACGTCTTTTGGTTCGTAAGTTTCGTGAAGTTTCCAATCAAGGCGGTGAGCATGAGCGACGCTTTGTAGGAAAACGATGTGATTATGGTACAGACGATGAGCATGAGCAACGTCTGTTAAATCGTATGATATGATCTGTTCCGAACTAAGACGATGAGCATGAGCAACGTCTTTTGGTTCGTAAGTTTCGTGAGGTCCCCAATCAAGGCGATGAGCATGAGCGACGTCTCGATTGCGGATCCCAGTCAGACTAGTAGTGGATGGGGTGGTGAGCATGAGCGACATCCTTCTACTACAAGAACCAATGAAATGAAATGAAATGAAATGAAATGAAATGAAATGAAATGAAATGAAATGAAATGAAATGAAATGAAATGAAATGAAATGAAATGAAATGAAATGAAATGAAATGAAATGAAATGAAATGAAATGAAATGAAATGTAATGAAATGAAATGAAATGAAATGAAATGAAATGAAATGAAATGAAATGAAATGAAATGAAATGAAATGAAATGAAATGAAATGAAATGAAATGAAATGAAATGAAATGAAATGAAATGAAATGAAATGAAATGAAATGAAATGAAATGAAATGAAATGAAATGAAATGAAATGAAATGAAATGAAATGAAATGAAATGAAATGAAATGAAATGAAATGAAATGAAATGAAATGAAATGAAATGAAATGAAATGAAATGAAATGAAATGAAATGAAATGAAATGAAATGAAATGAAATGAAATGAAATGAAATGAAATGAAATGAAATGAAATGAAATGAAATGAAATGAAATGAAATGAAATGAAATGAAATGAAATGAAATGAAATGAAATGAAATGAAATGAAATGAAATGAAATGAAATGAAATGAAATGAAATGAAATGAAATGAAATGAAATGAAATGAAATGAAATGAAATGAAATGAAATGAAATGAAATGAAATGAAATGAAATGAAATGAAATGAAATGAAATGAAATGAAATGAAATGAAATGAAATGAAATGAAATGAAATGAAATGAAATGAAATGAAATGAAATGAAATGAAATGAAATGAAATGAAATGAAATGAAATGAAATGAAATGAAATGAAATGAAATGAAATGAAATGAAATGAAATGAAATGAAATGAAATGAAATGAAATGAAATGAAATGAAATGAAATGAAATGAAATGAAGAAACAACGGACCTTAGTCAAAATTTGGTCAAATTAATTGAAGAACAAAAAAAAAAGAAGAAAATAACTCAATTATCTATTAGAATTAGGGTATCTATTTAATAAACTATGTTATTCTTCTTACTTTGTCAACCGTAGTAACTAAGTTTTCAGTTTCTACATAGTCGAGGTTTCCAATTTAATTTTCATTGATCGTTTTGGTAAATCTGGAAGTAGAAAATATGGTAGACGTTGAGCGAATGTTGTATTGACAGCAGGTAAAGGAATTTTAAAAGTCTCTGTTCTAACAATTTTATATAGTTAAGAGTTTTGTTAGCATATGGCAATAAAGTGCCCCTATTGTTATAATTGACGCACCTACTCTTAAAAGTTAACTTTCTTTGAAAACTGAGTTTGTGATATACCTAAAATCTTTTCGAAGCATCACTTTGATTACGGCTCTCTTAACTCTATCAAGATTTGAAAATGTTGATTTGCTGTGTCTCCACAAACTTTAGTGCAATAAATTAAAAGAGATTATTGTTTGATTTTGTGTAGAGTTTCTTAAACTTTTCATTATATTAATAGTTTTTCGTATTCTAGATGACAAGAATTAAATATGGCCTTTGAAATTAAGATGTTCGTCTAAAGTGACTCCTATTTTATGTTTTATGTACGTTCGATACTATATCAATTGCATGGAGAACTTGAGATGGAAGAAGTGCAAGATGGATGCGGGCAAGTAGACTTTGATTTGTGAAATGCCATGTGTATCGTTTTCAATCTGACAGGCGCGTCAAGTTAAGATTGAGGACGCGTTCTGAATTAGCGAAAGAGGAAAAAGGTAGAAGAAATGCTAGGTAAGGTCTTTATTATACATTTTATGGTAAAATCTATGGATGCTTCGTCACAAGGGCCTGCTTTTTATTACGCAGCGTCGAAGGGTTTGCTTTCTATTACTCAGGTTACTTACAAGCCAGTCGTATGATAACCCTCCTATTTCTGCGTAGTGAAGTTTTTTTTGTAACAATATTGGAATTGATACTGTGTCTCAAACCTTAGTTAGATCCAAAAGGACTCCCAGACAACTTTAATTTTGTCTAAGGCTTTTGACACTATGTTAACGAGTAGTGAGACAACATCTTCAGTAAATTTATGCTGCTTATACGCAAGGAGAATGGGAGCTATCAATGCAATCTTCCATAGTTCTGGAAATAGGCCTTTGGCCAGGATTAAATTAAAAATATGCGTTAAGGGGTTTAGTATTGTATGTTTTATTTTCTTTATGAATACAGATTAACATATATCAAAACCTGGAGAACTATTTGTCTTTAGATAGCTCAATTTGTTTATTTCATCCTTGTCTGTACTGTTCATGAAAAAAAAGCCTGTTAAATTGTTATCTGTTTGGACTAGCGATGCAAGTGCGTTTTGTGAATTGGAAAATTTTTGAAGTGTCTTACCTAGTAGCAAGTTGATTACCTATTTCGGAGAAATATCTTAAACAAGGGACGAGATTGTATTAGGATAAATTACTGTTACGACTGATACCTATTTGATTTTAAAAATTTTAATGTGACATATTTTCTTATATATAAGTATTTAATTGTAACAACTTACGTCATAATAGTAGGTAAATGCAGTCAAAGCTTTGCTCATTTAAATACTAAGCACAGATATGTTTGATCTCTCTTATGTATAGTTAGAGTGTGTGTCCAGAGTGTTAATTGGATATGCGTTTCATTGTTTTGATTGAATTATAAATATGAACAATAACTAGTGTGCCTTAGAAAAATATGCCATTATTATGTGTTTGTATAAAAAAAGTAATACTAAGTTTCATTAATTTATGTTTGTTTATACGAATACGATAGATATTAATTTTAAAACTACAGTCACGAGGACGTGCCTAAGAGTCAGATGGCCGAACTGTTAGCACGATACTGTAAATATAATGTGTATTGGTATTAGATGTGAGGAAGACAGATAGAAAGTACTACGACTGTTCGATAATAATGAGTATCTCAATGGGATTGAACTATTATAAAACTTTCATTTATTTAAATATAATTAATTTGATTGATTATAATATTAATTTAAAATAATTATTGAAATAGTATAAATGATCCTTTTTAATTAAATAATATTTGTGTGTAATCGAACAATGTCATGAATAATTTGTGGATTGCAAATTTGACTCATTCGCTGTACAGACGCCTTGAAAAGCAATGGCTGTGAAAAGTTTTTTGTCAAATAAAACCAATAAATACTGAAATATACTAGTGATCATGATAAAATATCCACTTCTGACTTTAAACGCTAACTTGACCAAAGTAATCTCTTTGAATCGACAATCCTGCTGTGTCCACCCAAACGTAACCCTTAAACGCACCAAAACCAAAATAAAAAAACAACTGCCACGCCATTTCCAACTCTATTACAAGGCGGTAGGAAAAAGACAAGTGAAGGCAATATTCCAAATTTGTAGTGAGTTCCTTAGAAATGAAGTTTAAGCTGTTGGTCCTCGTATAATCTTTAAGTAAGCGAGATAAGCAGTCTGTGATTGTGCTGTGTAATTGTTTACTTAGTTTTGTAGTAAATAGGTATTTTAAAGTTAATAAATACTGGAAATAGGAAGGAATCCGTGTTCGAATTAATAAATAAGCATTCTAAATGCAAAATTAAAAGTAAAACCTCAAATAGGTATTTGTATAGGAAAACATCGTAACAATAAAAAAGAAATGATGTAGTCACCGCTGGCTATAACTGTAAAAAATGTTCTTTACGGAAACTTAACTTGGTACCTTTGTTTAAACTAATCACGGAATTACAATACATTATTTAGTTTGCATCGTGTTAAATTATACTTAATAAAAATCAAAACATACTTAACAATTTAAAAATTTAACAATAACTAATTATCAAAGTAAAAGAAAAATACAGAACCTATTCGTAAATATTGACCTTGAATTAACGACACTTTTTATAGCTGTATATGTATAAAATGATGTATTTTATAAAAATATTTGGCAATTGCGGAATTTTCTCGCTATAACTAGTTTGATAAAGAAAAAAAATATGTTTTTTATAATATTGTTGGGCCAATTTTCGATTGGAGTTAATTAGCAAGTAAAGAACTGAAAAAATATTTAAATTAATGAACACATTGACTAATGTGGTTCATAATAAATTATCTTTAAGTAACTTGACATTTGAAAACATAAAGTCTAAAAGTATTAAGAAAAACAATAAATAAATAAAACTAAAGATATGTTTTTAAAACTTACAATGAATATAAGTTAAATAAACAGTCAATTAAAAAGTCAATTATTGGATTTTCCTAGACAAAATAATAAATTGCATCACCTAGAACGTAGTATAAGCGATGAATCATTAAGGTCCGTGATTAAAACATTCCTTCGTATTTTCACTTCTTCTTGTCCTGGAATCAACATTAATTTGAAATTCTTTACAATATGAAAGAGTCCAACCTTCACTTGCAGTCTGCCAAGTCTAGCACCTATACACATCCTTGGTCCTCTCCCCATTGGCTTAAAAATTGAGGAGTTCGCCAGCGAAGGATCAGAAAACCTTTCTGGATCAAACACTTCTGGGTTAGGAAAATAATCAGGATCATGGTGATGGGCGTAAACTGGAATTACCATCAGAGTCCCCTTGTCAATCTGTATGTCTCCGATGGGCAAAACGGTGTCCTTCATACATTTCCTTAGTATAATACTCATAACGGGAAACACCCTAAAACTTTCGTTCATCACTTTGTCCAAATAAGGCATTTCCATGATAACGTCATAAGTTAGTTCACCGTTACATTTGTTGTATGCATTATTTATTTCATGTTGAAGTTTTTCCTGAATATTTGGGTATTTAGCGAGCATGAACATAGCTCCAAATATTCCTAATGCCGCACCTTCGGTACCACCAGTCAACATAAAGAAAATATTAGCAGCTAAAACTTCATCGCTGAACTCAAATTCGAAGCCATTATCATCATTTCTCTGAAGTTTTTTCTTCTTATTGTTTCTATAAATTTCTGCAAAGTATCTAGCACTACTTTTTTGATCTTCTGTCTTAACCGTATTTTCGACAAAAACGCGCAAAGCACTCATGAAGAAGTGTTCAACTTTTCGAAAGAATTTGATTCCAAGAACTTTGGAAATATCTGGTAGGGTCATGGCTATTGCCACTTTAAGGTGAGTTTCGAATGCTTCAGGCTTCAGCGATTTTATTTGTTTTACCAGAGGCGTATCAAAAGTTGGTTCGGATTTGATTCCTAATAAGGTACTGCTCAGTACCGCTGCGGATAATTGTTTGGTTCTCAAAAACGTGCTCTCCTTACATTTCGGTTTTTCCTTCAAGTGTTCAACAAACTCTCTTGTTATATCATCAATGGTGTAGAACATATTTTTGAGCTTCGTCGTTGTGAAAAGAGTAGAAATGCTCTGACGTAACAGTTTCCATTTTTCACCTTGTATGAATGGTATGCTGTAGTGTCCGATGAAGTCATTTTCATTGAATGTTAGCCCTCGGAAATGGAATGATTCGAAGTCATTTTCCAAAACGTGTTGTGAGTTGATGGGATCTGTTACCAGTAACCCCGGTATAGTTAAAGTTGCAATTCCCACTGCTGGTTCTCCTTTAAACTCGTTGTAAATATCCGATATAGTCTCTAGGTTGGGTCGGTTCGGTTGCGTGATCCAGTCCCAAAACATGCCAAAATTTTTGTTTTTCTTGCAGAACTTGACACCACGTTTCTTCCAATAGTTTTCATTGCGGCGTCCATTTATAAGAAAAAATAAATAGATGACTCCCGCACTGATTGTCAATAATATGAGGAGCAACATTGATGATTTTAAAAGTGTGATGGGTTTGAATAAAATGTTTATAAATTCAAGGGTAATAAATATATATACACGCTGGAGAATGTGCACGAACTGTTTTGTAGAATAAACCTGTAATGATAATGTAACTAATTATAATTTTTTTCTCGCGGCTCCGGTAGCTAGCATTATATTTGTTTTTAGCTATGTAGACACATAGGGAAAGGGTGCCTCGTATAGTGTATTTCGAAACAGAAAAAGCTTTTACCAGGATTTACACACTTCAAGATGATTTCAATAAAGAGATAGTCTACGTTTATTTAACACCTGCTAACTAACTCATTATTTGATCATCTTATGCTACATATTTAAGACATAATTATATTCCAAAAAAACAAGCACTACTTAGAAATAAACCTGTGTCATAAGAAATCAATTTCATATCAGAATTCAAAAGGTAGTACCTACGTAGATAGGTATCTAAGGGCTGATTTGATTTGCCTGAGTTAATATTAACATACTTAACTATTAACGAAGGAACCCTTTTAACGAGGCGTCTAGTCGTTTTATTTAATTCATGTGTACTGTTGCAAACAAAAGTGGTACCTCCATCCAGACATTAATGGTTACACAGTTAAATTTAGAACGTTAATTTTTTCTGATCTGTATTGAATAGTAACTTCAAAGATTTATATAATTTTCTTTTTACAGCCAGCTTGGAGCAGTCTTATTTCTAAACTTTGGACACACTACAACATATTTCTGTTGGTTAAAATAATTATAAATCCGAAAATTTTACTCTTTAATCATTAATCTGAATCATTTGTCTTTTATTTAAAATATCGCAAATACACGTTACTAAACTTCAAAAAACCTCGTTCGTCTTTCGTTCCCGACTGTGCCAGTAATTTAGTGTAACATACTCGGATTATGGTCCTTGCTTAGGGCCCGAGAGGGTTAAGTGCCGTTTTAAAGTCGCGCAGGAATCTAATTTTAAGTAATTTGTGTGCTGAAACTCGGGAGGTAACTAGGTGGAGGACCCTTGGAGTTTAGAACCTTGTTTGGACTCTTTCTCTTTAGTGTCCGGCCTTTTTTTTATTTGATCGTCAAATTTTTACACGTTTAATTGCGAATCAACTATTTTTTTTATATAGTAGGTAACGTAACAAGATAAATGACAACTTTGTCTAAAGTATGCCGATATAGTAGGTATATTATGAAACAAGTGTGCAAAGTTGCAAGCAAAAGTTGCAAAAAACATGTTGCTCACGAGTACCATACGCACTTTTTCAACACACTTGCGAGGAAATACAATTATATTTTGCATAAAAAGTTTCCTACACAGCAAAAAAATCAATGTAAACAAAATAAAGAATTCGGGAAATGACACTTAACTTTTTTTGCACTCGTCAACCAGCCGCCATACCTACCTATTAAACAAAAAAATAATAATAAAATACAATTATTTTGTAGCAAATTACTGTTTATAATCAATAATTTGATAATAATAAATGTTTTTCTTTTATATGGACTCATTAATTTATTCCAAATATATAAATGGATTTTCAGTGGCATAAAACCTCTTTGTTGTTCCAAAAAATTGTTATTTTACCGAACAAATTGAAAATGCCCTGATTACTAGCATTTAATTTGCAGTAAGGCACTACCTTAACTTTGTAGGGATCGTTAAGTTATGCACTAGTGTGTAATAATATTACACACAAGTGTGTTATAGGTCAGTTTATGGCCCTCAAAACGGTGTTTTAAGGCTCTCTTTCTGAGCAAATGTGTTGAAAAATAATATTGAATAATTTATGTTGTAGGTAGGTATTCAATTCACCATCAACATATTTTTTAATTTGATGCATCGAAGACTTTATCATATGTTTTGTTAAAGTGTTATATAAGAAGAGTTGTTATATCTACTTCTTCGAATCTTCGAAGATAAAGAAATATACGAAACAGTCATAAAAAAAAATTGAAAGTGTAAAATGATACATCCGCCCGCGACTCCGTTCGCGTTGAAGTCGGTTTCCCGTGGGATTGAGAAGTTTTCCCGCGGTAAAAAGTACCCTATGTGTTATTCTGATGTACAACCTATATTATTGTAAAGTTTCATCCAAATCCGTCCGGTAGTTTTTACGTAAAAGAGTAACAAACATCCATACATCCATAGGTATGGATGTTTGTTACTCTTTCACGTCACATACTCACAAACTTTCACATTTATAATATTATAGTAGTACATATTATAAACAGATACCTTAAACATCAAAATCTTGATATTTAGATAAAAAACCAACTTTAGATGAGAAAAACTTCTAACGTTCGCAGAGATTAACCCATCGCGACCTTAACTATTCCGTGTAACTGTTTTTTTAATTCCAAACACAATTGGGTCAGTGTGTACTACCGTGAAATATTCAATTTGACCTAACGCCGTCCATCTTAGCAGGCGACGCACTTAGCCGTAATTGCTGTTCAATTAATTGTAAATTCAATTATGATTGGTTTCTGAATTTATGCTGCGAGACGAGAAGAGAGATGCACAAGTTTAAGTTGACAGTGACGTGTAATAGAGTTCAATTTACATTGTTATTTTGTAACGGGACTATGACGCAGACTTTTTTTACAGGGCTACAACTTTTAATTTTGATATGAAGTGCAAAAAACATTCAAATGTTAATTAGCTCTAAAAATACCTATGTTGTAATTAAATTAATAACAATAACAAAACAGGTTTATAAAAACACTGTATTTTAAATATTTGTTTATGTGAGGTTTAATGGTGTTGCTGACTGGGAATCTTCTTCTTATCGTGTCGACTTTGGCGTTTTATATTTGTGAGGACCAGTATTTCGCCACGGATAAGGCATTATCCGTGGCGCTATACAGGTCCTCGCGTGTGCAGGTGGAGGGACACTAGGGGCAAGACAATAGATGTGCCATTGTTTGAGGGGAGGTACCACACACGCAAGCAGTTTCGGTGCTAAAGCCCCATTTCAGCATGTTGTCCTTGCTCCGGCCAACCTGAGTCCGAAGTCTGTTTAGAGACTTCCATATTGGCCAAGTCTGGTCATGCCCTGGGGGCAAACGTTGTAACGTTTTTTTTTGTAGCTATAGGGGTCTGGAGAAGATGGAAGCGACATCTAGTTTGCAGGGTCGTATTTTCTAACTTCAGTTCCATTATTTGATATCAAGTTGTTACTTGCAACACATAGATGGCGTTAGTTGTGTCATTCCTATTGCCTGATTTGTTTTGGTTGATGAGTAAGATTTTAATTTCTTCAAAGGAGAAATAATAATTAATAAATAAATATAAAATAATAATTTATTATTTTAAACAAGATATTCCATTCTGAGCTTATTTTGTCTTGTTTTGAGAAAGTTAGTTTTCGCGTTTGTTAATTCAGTAATTTCTGTTGGTAACATTCGGTGCCTCCATTTTACGAGCCCTTTTCTTGTCAACAATGGTTGGAGTCAGACGCTTTGTCGTAATTTCTTGAGAAGATGTGAGGAGTGTACGAATTAAGCAGTGTTTCATCTTTAAATGGCTTTTTAAGTCATTCTTATTAATATTTATTATTGGTGAGTTTCTTCGCTGGTGATTTTTTCTTCAAACTTTGCTTTTTCAAAGACGGCGTGTTAACATGTTCCATGCTTGTTTGTTCTTAGGCTTTGCTTCGTGCCTGCCACCAAAATCAACATGCATCCCTTTAAAGGATTGTTGTATTTCATTTAAACCCAACGATGTTGGTAAGTAATTTGCTGATCTTCCATCTGGTTAGTCTATTTTGCTGCGGCATGTGATATAATATTTTGTATCTTTTGTTGCAGGGTTTTTGGTTTTTATTCTAGTTATCCTTTTAAATTTAGTTTCTGATTTTAATTTCAAATATGGATCATTGAACTTTTCCCTGCTTCTGCACCAACGATGGTATCCATATAAAATCATCACACTTGCTATTTAACCTCAAGCATTTCACAAGCACCATGTTTTCTACTTCACTTTAATGGATATTAATTGCTAAGCCTCAATGTTAATATGCACCAGCGCATACAGCTTTGGTTCTTCTAATACATCCATCACACCAGTACTACATAAGTTAAGGTAAAATTGTAACTATTCATAATATGTCTAGCGTTAAGTGAAAGACCTTGATGTAAAATATTGGTTTATTATGACTTTATAAAAATACTCGTTTAGCACTTCCCCTTGCTCTGTTGTAAGCAAATTATCCAAACAATAAATTGTTAATAATCTATTTTAACCTTTTTTATTTCATAGGTGTATCTGAACCTCGCTTGCATGAGCAGCGGATAGGCGTCCTTAAAATTTAAATTAGTCTGCTTGCTCATCTCTAGGCCTAACGCTCCCACAACCCTGTTAGATAGGTTCTTTTTTGTCTCATAGCTCAAGCCGAGCCCAGGTAAGGTTGCAACGTTCTGCTAGCGGGATAGGTGGGATATTGGTGAGGTATCTCCCCTTCCATAGATTGACCCTGGTGTGATCAGCTTCATCAGTTAGAGGTAGCACTTCTTTAATGAAACTGTGCCTACTCTTTAACCTCTGAGCTACTGGCCTGTGATCTGACAGTGGGTGTCTTGGGTCACTCTCCTTTTTGGTCCTTTCAAGAGAGCTAGCCACCTCTCTGCGGACCTCTGGTGGTGCAATACCAGCTGGGGGATACAGCTGAGCTACTGGCGTAGGTTTAAGACAGCCTGTTATTATACGGCATGTGTCATTTAGAGCTGTATCTACCAACTGAGTATGTGCTGAGCGGTTCCAGACCGGGGCAGCGTATTCGCCAGCCGAAAAGCAGAGAGCCAGCCCAGTTGTGCGCAAGACCTGTGGTGAAGCTCCCCACTTTGAGGAAGTGAGTCGACGTATTGTCCGGCCACCGAGAGAATGCGTTCCTGACACATTGTGTTTGACATAACGAGGTAACTTTGAAAGGCCGTCTACGAAAACAAACAAAAAAAAAGTCGTCTATTTTGACCCTACAAACAAATAATAAGCAATAAAATGATATTAAAACACACTGATTTTAAATTTTATAACTGATGGCTTACTGTAAGGGTAATAATTACTGATAAAATATGTATTTTTAAAAATGTAAACAACATCATATTTTCGTAGGGATGTGCTAAAAATATCAGTCAATTTTAAAGTTATCAATCAATTTCTAATAAAATAGCAGAATTAGTAGCTTGGTTATAAAAACATGATATCGACGTAAATATGGATATGCTTGAAGCATAACTATTGCGGTTAGTGAAAGAAAATAAATCGGCAAATGTTCGATATGAAATAGATGAATTGGCTCTGCAGTACGGTCATCGGGTGCTGAGACTTATACCATATTATTGCCAATACAATGCTTTTGAGTTTCGTTTGTAAAAAGGCAGCAGTTGGATTTTCTTGCTAGTTCTTTTCGACCTTGGGCTTAGCTTCAAAATTAACGTTATACAAGTATCTATACTAATATTATAAAGCTGAAGAGTTTGTTTGTTTGTTTGTTTGAACGCACTAATCTCAGGAACTACTGGTTCGAATTTAAAAATTCTTTTTGTGTTGGATAGACCATTTATCGAGGCAGGCTTTAGGCTATATAACATCACGCTGCAACTATTAGGAGCGAAGAAATAATGGAAAATGGAAAAAAAAACGGGGAAAATTATTCATCCTTGAGGGCTTCCGTTCCGTGCGCTGCGAAAGCGGTTCTAGAAACCAAAAATATATGTATGAAAGAATAAAGGGACCTTTTTACCGCGGGAAAACTTCGCATTCCCACGGGAAACCGACTTCTACGCGAACGGAGTCGCGAGCGGCCACTAGTCTTTAATCTAATTATTTACGTTCCTACAATAAAACAATACTGTTTCGTTTTTGTTTTTTATTATTTTACCTAGATTTTATTTCGTAACAACATAAAACTATTTTTATATTAAAGATAAAATATAAATAAGATAAGCAAGTTTTTTTTCTGTTGATTGCAAAATGATTTATCAATGTTGTTTTTTACCCCAACACTAATGGCATGTGTCACAAGCGCAATCTCTCGGTGGCCAGACTATAGTAGATTGTTGCGGGTGCCAACTTTCTGCTTGGTGTTAAGGCAGTGTTGTTTATAAGACAACGATCGGTCCAAAGTTATACCTAGATACTTAGGAGTTGAACAGTGGGCAATTGGCACGCCACGCCATACGATGTTAAGTGCCCGTCGGGATTCTCTGTTCCGTAGGTGGTAAGCACAGGATACAGTCTTAGAGGGGTTTGGCCTTAAAGAGATTTGCTCGTAGTAGCAGCTAAAGGCTTCAAGTGCTTCGCACAAATTCTTTTCTACTGCCTCAAAGGAAGGCGCTTGAGATGTTAAGGCCAAGTCGTCAGCGTAAATAAAACGTTCGGTGTTTGGTGTTTGACTGGGAATAGAACGGCAAGATTAAGTAATTAAAACTTTTTTCTGCATCACAAAAAGTATTTCAAAACAAACCAATGTAACTAATTGGAATACCATTTTTCGCAGAAAAAAATATGACCTAAATATTTCTCTTAACATTTTAAAGTGTCAATGTCATTTGGGCCGAAAACCCATGGCACAAAACGCCAAACGCCCCTTTATTTATACTCCAAAGTCGAAATAACTTGAAGCTTATAAGCTCGCGATAGCTTCTACTTAGCCCGCTTTAGCTTTGTGTCGTGGAATTCCTATCTAAACTGTCAGTTTACCCGACACGACAAAGGTGGCGACCCAGTGCCACTGACAAGCCCGAGTTCCGCAGTGTTGCTACACAGCTAATTATTTAACATCACTTTGTTGAATAAAGTTAAAGGGTTATTATAGAAGAAATATTATTTTATGCAGTTAACTGTGGAAGGCGTTAAAAAGTTACAAAGTAGGTATAAATGGTTGTAATAATTAAGATTTAGAGGTAATGTAATTCAAGTTAAATATAAAATCGAAATAAAAATGTGACAAAGTTTCTTAAGTTATTTATTCATTTTAATTTATATCTAAGGTACCTAATTGCTTTCATTAAACAGGTGTCCACAAAGTAATTTATCCATGACATACTCATTAACTTGGCACTTAATTTTATTATTCCTGTTACTTAGAAGCTCATATTACTAACCAATAATAACTTAGAAATAAACATCAAATATTTCTTGACATCGTACAATTTATAAGCAAATAACAGAATAAGAGTTTCACAGCAGACGTCTTCCACAAGTCCTTTGACGGCATAACACGATGCTTTGCTCTAACTGGATGTTTTCTGAACCCTAATTTTCCATAAAACTAGGTAAAGATTTTATAACCTACTATTATTATAAACGTAAAAGTTTGTAAGTATGTATGGATGTTTGTTTCTCTTCCACGTAAAACCTACTGGACGGATTTGGGTGAAACTTTACAGTAATTAATAATAGTTTATACATCAGAATAATATATAGGGTACTTTTTACCGCGGGAAAACTTCTCATTCCCACGGGAAACCGTCTTCCACGCGAGCGAAGTCGCGGGCGGCCACTAGTCAGTTATAAACTCAAGTTTTAGAGCGAGTGAATGTGGTAACTAAACTGAGCTATATGAGAGTAGTAGGTCAGGTGAAAACACTTTCATTTAAACTGAAAATCTGTTCACGGCCCTTATGGTATTTTGATTTTAAATTACATTATTTACAGTCACATTATTAGTCTCAAGCTGTAGTTCTAAGTGCCTTTGAGGACCGAAGAACTTCGCGTAATTAAAACTTAGTGTATGGGAAATTAAACAGTTTGAAGAAATTTTAGGATCAACTGTTAAAAAAGTTATATACCAGTTTTCCATTTTTGATGAAAAAATACTACTTAGTATTTTGAACTTTCAGGTAGTTTGAATTGAAATACAATAGTCAAGTTGTTTAGGTGTATTCCAACTATGAACTAAAGTTTTAGGGTTTTAACAGAAATGTCTTCCTAAAATGAGATGAGTTTTTTTTTCAGAATATTAAATTTACTAGTATTGTATTATTCCAGTTCATAGTCACCCTATTCATAAACCTACGTTTTTGCGTAAAGTTTTCAATAGTTTCTGAGTGAAAGACTAGCAAACACGTTTGTTAATAAAATAAGTACCTATTAGTCACTTCACTAAACTACTTTCAAAACACAAGAAACGGAAGAATGTTTATTATTTGACTATTGGTAACCTACCTTTATAAATAGCATATTTTAATACTCCCTTACAATTTAACGTTGGAATTTTCATTCTGACACACAATTGGCTTCAAGAAAATTGAACCAGGGCCGGCATAAAGAACTCAATACCATTCAAGAACTAAACTAACAAGCAAGCCGTGGTTGCTTATCGTCATTTTTTGTGGCGACCCTAGTGGGAGGTTATTTTCGAGCTATCGATATCATATTAATGGAAAAAATAAAAAAGTTGATTTTTGATTATTATTATATTAACGTAAAGAAATGATAAACGTAGTAACAAATTATTTCGATGTTCAAATAAAATATTACTATGCAAAACTTAAATATTTTATAAGTTACCTTCAATTATAAAAAGTCACTCCAGTTATTGAAATAGATTTTTTATAACAGTAAAAGCTATGAATGGAAAGAATTTCAACAAATTCCTCTTTTGTTATGTTATGTGAATCATCGATAGCACACTTAAGTTGACCACTTGAAGACCTAGACTACATAACATCTAAATTAAATGATCTTATAGCCCCCTAATAAATCACAAACCATATGAAGGGTCCACTGCAATAACGATGAATGCCCTCTGTTTATTGTTCTGAGATAATTGGGTTTTAAGTTTATAAATGGGGAATAAAAAACTCACGATTGCCGCCAACACCTTTGACGTTGAGCATTCTAGCCGTGTAGCCAAATATTAAAAACAGAATTATCTCGGAACTATAAGCGGTATTGCTTAGTTCCTAAATTATATTACAACTGCATATATCAAGGGACCAAATAACATTAGTATCAAGTTTGTTTTTTTTTAGTTTTGGTCATTCATCATTATTGCAGTGGACCCTTCATATCGAAACACCTGCAATCCCCCCCGCCACACAATGGTTGCTCCATGAAAGAGCCAGACACAGCAGCGAATGACTCGCCGCGGGCGCGTCTGCGTTGGCAGATACTTGCAGCGTGGTGGGAGCTGCGGACCGAGAGGTAAACGGTATCGGTGTGGTAGAAATGTAGTTCTCGGTAGAGCAGTGCTGACGCGGGCGCGTTGGTAGATACTTGCAGCCAGGTGGGGAGGTGAGAACCGAGAGATAAACGGTATCGGTTTGGTAGAAATGTGGTTGTTCTCGGTAGAGCAGGGTTGACGAAGGCGCGTTGGCAGATACTTGCAGGCCGGTGGGGAGGTGAGGACCGAAGAGGTGATGGAGTGATAAACGGTATCGGTGTCATGGAAATGTTGTTGTGCTGATACCTGTATTAACGGAGAAGTTACCAAAAACTAACTCTATTAACAAAGAAATAAAATAAATTTATTGTATTGTTAATAGTTTTATGAGAATTTTTCAAAGAGAATAAGATTGACATTATTTTAACACACAGTCAACTGTGGTGAATTATTTGAAAGCTTGTTATATTATTTTTTGCTATCATCACTTGAAAGACTTATTCAATGACAATGCTCAACAAGGGGGTCATGTCGTATGTAGACGAATTAGCATTGTAAGGAAAGATATCTTACAACTTTTTGATGACTTCGGGTCTTATACGCGGTCATTTTGTATTTAGATACAGTAATTATATGTACCTGTATTTCCCGACGTTTCGACCGAGTTACATCGATCGTGGTCGCGGGCAGACTGGATTGTTGACAATTTGTTGCTGCGTTTGTAAATAGTTTTTACAAACTACCCACGGATGGCGCGCGGTCCGTTATTTGCATACGACACACAACACTCACAGTATCCACGGGTCGGTCTGACGACAATTCTGGAGATTTTAATTTCGCAATCACTGGATTCCAGGATGAAGACAACTTGTATCCATCCTCACGGTTGAAATTATTTTTGTGTTTTTTGATCTCGATGGCTTCACGAACTTCTCTTGGATAGTAATGCCGATCGGTGGAGAGGATCTTTGGGGTCGCCAACTCAATCCAGTGATTAGGTCCAGAATTCAGCAAATGATCTGCGATGGCCGATTTGTACGTCTGACGATTTTTGACTGCTGCTATGTGCTCCTTAACACGTTCTGCTATTGTGCGTTTCGTTTGTCCTATGTATGAGCTCCCACAACTGCAGTCAATCTTGTAGATACCTGGCGTCTGGTATAAAGTGGTGTCCTTTGGTGTCCGTAGAAGATTTGCGACTTTTGAGGACGGTATGTATACAGTCTTAATGGAGTAATGTTTTAATACTGTTCCAATTTTATCCGTCACTCCTTTAATGTACGGTAAGAAAGCCGTTAGACGACACACCTCAGGTGATTTTTCTTTATTTCTCCGACTTGTATCCTTACTCGGTGTCTTGTAACCATTTTTCTCAAGAACTCGCCGTACGTATTTGAGTTCTTTTTCAAGATGTTCGGGGTCGCATAGGTCATTGGCTCGCTTTATGAGTGATGTGGCTACTGATGTTAAACACCTAGGACGGTGATGTGAGGACCCGTTTAGGTATCTATCAGTGTGTGTGGGTTTTCGGTATACTGAGTGCGCAAAAGTTTTATCTGACTTAACAATCACAAGGACATCTAGAAACGGGAGTTGTCCGTCTTTTTCCATTTCTAAGGTGAATTTGGTCTTTGGACTTACTGTATCTATAATCTGGCCACCGAGAGATTGCGTTTGTGACACATGCCAGTAGTGTTGGGGTAAAAAATAATATTGACAAATATTTTTTCAATCAACATTAGTAAAAAAATTAGTTTATCTTATATCTATTTTACTTGTATAGCAAGAAACTCCAACTGCTGCCTTTTTTCAAAACAAATATTTAGGTCTACAATACAATAAGTACTAAAACTAAAAGTAGGTAATAAATACTTAAAATAATAGATATCGCGCTGGTATAAATTTAATCAGATTCCGATTCGCTTGAGGAGGTGCTATCATCATCTTCTCCAACATTTATAATTATGTTATTATCAATGATCGAATCAATTCTAATATCTCGATCAAAGTCTTTGGTAATAAGATTTTTTGTTTTTTCTACCGCCTTCGCCCAGTCTTCCTTCGTGATTTTTTCGCAAGCTTCTTTTAATAGAGCCATCATCTTTTTTGTGCTAAAAGGTGGGGACGTATTGCGACGGGCTGCATAACCCTTAATTTGAGCCCAAATTAATTCAATAGCATTGTATTGGCAATGATATGGTGGAAGTCTCAGCACCCGATGACCGTACTGCAGAGCTAATTCATCTATTTCATATCGAACATTTGCCGATTTATTTTCTTTCACTAACCGCAATAGTTATGCTTCAAGCATATCCATATTTACGTCGATATCATGTTTTTATAACCAAGCTACTTATTCTGCTTTTTTATTAGAAATTGATTGATAACTTTAAAATTGACTGATATTTTTAGCACATCCCTACGAAAATATGATGTTGTTTACATTTTTAAAAATACATATTTTATCAGTAATTATTACCCTTACAGTAAGCCATCAGTTATAAAATTTAAAATCAGTGTGTTTTAATATCATTTTATTGCTTATTATTTGTTTGTAGGGTCAAAATAGACGACTTTTTTTTTGTTTGTTTTCGTAGACGGCCTGTCAAAGTTACCTCGTTATGTCAAACACAATGTGTCAGGAACGCATTCTCTCGGTGGCCGGACAATAAATACAAAATGACCGCGTATAAGACCCGAAGTCATCAAAAAGTTATAAATAAAAAGCGCGAGAGTTTAAAAACAAGATATCTTACAAGTTTTATATACATATCAGAATCCTTCTTTCCTTCAGGTATTCTACCTTAACGACCGAGATCGAGCCGAGATTCCACCTCGGTCCTCAGCCACCGCCGCGTGCGCCGAGTGATTCCACGAGAATATTAAATTGCGAGTGTGGCGACAACTTTACAGACCCATTAGATGTGAGGAGTCATCTTTTTCAGTGAATAGGCGGGATGTACTGGGTTTAGAATGGATGGATGAAAACTCAATGATGTTAAGCGTATATGCGGGTACAGTGGAATTTATAATCTTTGTTTCTATGGAGGATAATTTTTAAAGGATTGCCATAATAATTGACTTACTGTATAAAAGAAATGGAATTCTTGCTTAAAACGCTAAATAGTTGTAATGTACCTTGTAAATGTTTAAAAAGTAGGGATGATTTTAATGGTTACTGAAACTGCCGTATTTTTATTTATTTTTGTTCAAATATGACAGAACCAACCAATTTAGTATCAGTAATCCAAGAACTACTATATTACGTCTTCATCACAAATTCAGCCCACTAAAATAAAAAGGTAACATTTCACAAGTAGAGACATTGTATCGAAGCGTTTTTCATTTAGAACTCCCATCTCTTAATAAGGAAAAAGATTAGGTCACAAATCCAAAAACTCAATTTTCCGAAACAATTTGAATGTTAAAAAGGCGTTATCATTCCGTCACAACAAAGTTCCACTGCCGCTGATGCCTCAGTCCATTGAACCAGAACGGCATTCGTCAAAGGCCTCTCTAGGTATTTATACCGTTAATCGATGCAGCCCTACGTTTGATATTGAAATCGATGGAGATCAAAGGTCATAAGTTTGCAGGGAAGACGTGACGGTTTTTAGAATGCGTATGAGAGGGTTAACGCATCTGTGCTGGGTGAGTGGCTGTGTAGGCTGCTGAGATGAGTCTCTGTGGAGATTTGAGAAAGAGTTCCTATTTGAAAGTCAAGTGGCGGTACTTTGTATGTAGGAGACAAAATTAAAGGTAGAATTTGATGTGATTCATAAATATTCTGCAAAATTTCAGCTTTGTAATACGGCAACTAGATTTACTTATGGATTTTCTGAACTAGCAGTATTCGCGTAGTGTTATGTGGCTACAATAATTATAAGCTGTGTGGTCATTCCCACGGTGCGGTTATCCATGCGTAATATAATAACGCAAATCAATGCTTCATTAAAATATGGCCGATTTAATTTTATGAGCGAAGTTACGACGGGAACACACCGTAAGACTTCGCTTATTAGGTACTCATCTTGATAAATACTTATTATATTAGTATTCTGAATGCCCCATATTACTACTACTTTTTAGTTAGGTCACGTATAAAACAGGACATCTAAAGACATATGATTCTACCCATCACGAAGTCCGATCTCTGGCCTATGGCATCTCTGTGTTCTGTATCTGTGCCACTGTTGTAGAGTAAAAGGGTATAAATATGGGTAGGTACTATGGGTTTTCGAACGAGTGAAATAGGGGGGTGTAAAAAAACTGCTTCTAAAAACTGGGTATTGCTGGAGGAGTACTCTTACATCCGCATGTACCTAGACGTAAAAACTTTACAAGCTTACTAGTTAGTTACTTTCGTATCATCTGAATTAGTGCGTAAATAAGTGTTAAAGTCAATAGTCCCCAGTCCACGCACCACTGTGTCCGTCGGAAGCGTCATAATCCCGCGTCCGGAACGTTGGCCTCGTCGCGGTATTGTTCCTATATTTACACGAAGTCGACCCACCAACCAGGCATTGTCATGGTAATGCGGGGATCGAAAACGCCGATTTACTTGGGCTGGTAAATTCGGTTTAATTTTAATTGGCTTGGGAGTTGATGTTGATTTAATAGTTTAGTGTTAATGCTTAAAAGTTTTCAAAAGTTTTAGTATAAATAATTAATTAGATTTAACTTGCCTTACGATCTCTGTTCGTATGAAATTGTTTTTATTGTAAAATATAGGTAAAAACACAATCCAGTATTCATTTATATTTTAAACTAGCTTTTACCCGCGCGGCTTCGCACGCGTTACAATCGGAGTAAAACTCCTTTCTCTGTACTATGTTATTATACATGTAAACCTACCTTTAGAATAACTCTATCTATTATAAAAACAGAATCAAAATCCGTTGCGTAGTTTTAAAGATTTAAGCATACATAGAGACAGAGAAAGCGACTTTGTATTATAATACTAGTGGCCGCTCGCGACTCCGTTCGCGTAGAAGTCGGTTTCCCGTGGGAATACGAATTTTTCCCGCGGTAAAAAGTTCCCTTAATCCTTTCATATTATTTATTTTTGGTAATTATCTAAAACCGTATTCGCAGCGCACGCAACGGAAGCCCTCAAGGATGAATAATTTTCCCCGTTTTTTTCACATTTTCCATTATTTCTTCGCTCCTAATAGTTGCAGCGTGATGTTATATAGCCTAAAGCCTTCCTCGATAAACGGTCTATTTAACACAAAAAAAAAATTTCAATTCGAACCAGTAGTTCCTGAGATTAGCGCGTTCAAACAAACAAACAAACAAACAAACAAACAAACAAACAAACAAACAAACTCTTCAGCTTTATAATATTAGTATAGATTGTAGTGATTATACCTGAAGGGTTCATAGTACAGAAACCTAGTAAAAAGTTTTTACGACAGATTTCTTATATATGTTCAAAAAATAAAAAATATTTAAGGTCTTGATTTCCTCTTTTTTTTTCTGACTCAATAATACGATAATTTATATAAATTAAAGGAACCACTTAATCTGTCGCTAAGAGTAAAACTTTTGGGAGTTTTCAAGGAAAAATATCCTTAAATAAAAATATAAAAATATTTTATTACCATACCTATAAGAAAGCTTATTAATTAACGTATAAAAATTGTTGGAACTCAACAATTGGATGCTTCAAAATGATAAATATAATATTGTAACAAAAAAATTGTTGCCTTAGGGTAATTTGTAGTAGGTCGTTAAATTTAACGATTTTTAAATTTATATTTAAGTATACTTAAAAGTAGCAAAATTTACGATGTTCCAATAACACAGGCCTGAAATAGGGGTAGCAGTTTACACTGTATAAAGAAATTTTATTTCGGCCTAAAACAACGGAGTCCGGCAACTAACTGTTGGCATAAAGGCGTGTTTGTTTGTTTATGTAAATGCTTGTTAGTAGATGTTTGTGGAAGGCGACTAGAACAAACGTCTGATGCTAAACAAAAATGAATATGGAATAGATATAGGGTGTACCATTTAAAGGTACAGTAAGTGGTATGCCTTGGAGTTATGTAGTATTTTGATATTCACAGACCCCTGATTTTGCTATCCAACTCCAATGATTTCTCAAAACTGTGATGTATCGATAGTTATGTGGGTAGGCTGCGACTACCCTCGAGAATTACGTTAATAAAATTAGTTTTGAACTGGATGTCTGTGGTTTCGCTTGCTAAAGATATTACATTGGCGCAGTCGGTATTCAATTAATATTACGATCATGTCTATCGGAAAGTTAAGTGAATTCAACTTGAATCAAGGGTCGTGGACAACATAATATATTGACAGATTGGAACAATACTTCATAGTGAATGGTATCGAGGCGACGCGGAAAGTACCAACATTAATAGCTTGTGTGGGTGATGTCACCTACGAATTAATGGTTGATTTGTGTTCTCCCAAGAAACCAAAGGATGTGAAATATGAAGAATTGGTTGAAATAATAAAATGTCACGTCGAACCAACCAAATCAATATTGGCAGCGCGGTTCACTTTTAGAAAGAGATCTCAAGGTCATAATGAATCAGTCGCACAATATGCAGCAGCACTGAAGCACCTTTCGAGAGCTTGTGAATTTAAAAATACCTTGGACGAAAACATGCGAGACCAGTTCGTTTGCGGTCTGCGCGATGAGCCTACAAGACAAAGGTTATTTTGTGAGAGTGACCTCAACTACAGCAAGGCTTTTACGGTTGCCATATCTTTGGAAGCGGCAGCACAGAACGCATCAGCAGTTGAAACTCAAGACAGGTCGGCGGAGGGCGAGGTGCTTGCAGTGCGCGCCTCCGGCCCGGCAGCGACGTGGCGCGGGGGCAGCGCGCGGCGGCGGCCCGGCGGCACCGCGCACGGCCAGTACGCAAGCCGGCGCGAGGCGGCGGGGGCTGTTCGTCGATGTGATTGTTGCGGAGCGTCGGATCATGACAAGGATCGATGTAAATTTCAACATTACGTGTGTCGGATGTGCTTGCGAGAGGGTCATCTAAAGAGGGTCTGTCCGAGCTTGGAGCGCCGCCGTACAGCCGGCCGAGTGTTAAGGTTGGAGTCGGACACCGTAGGAATGCAAGGGCTTGTCTATGGAAATGAAGGAACTGAAGACCCGTCCGACCGGCAGGGGTACGTGGAGGACTGCACGGAGGCGCGGAGTGTGGACGGCGAGTTCGGCGCGGGCGGCGACGGCGGGCGCTCCGGCCTGTACATGGTGGCGGGCGCGGCGCCGGGCGCGGAGCCGCTGCTGGCCGACGTGCACGTCGCGGGGAACCCCCTGCGCATGCACATCGACACCGGCTCCCCTATCTCGTGTATCAGTGACGTAATGTACAATGACATGTTTCAGTGTTTTCCGTTACATAAAAGTGATTATAATTTTAAGGGGTACGATGGTAATGTTTTAAAATGTTTAGGCCATGTAAAAGTGCCGGTTCGTGTTAGAAACGTAAGCAAATTACTGAATTTATATGTTATTAATAAAGGTAGTGTACCGTTGATCGGCAGGGACTGGCTTAAAGAGTTAGGTATGAATATTATTACGATGAACTCATTATCAAATGAAAAAAAATATATGGGCAGTGATAACTTCCCTAATAATAGTAGTAGTGACTGTAAGTTTAATTTGGGACAATTTGTTAACAAATACGCAGGTGTATTTAGTAATAAGTTAGGTAAATTACGTAGCCAGCGCGCCACGCTGCGCGTGCGCCCGGAGGCGCGGCCCGTGTACCGGCGCGCGCGGCCGCTGCCGCTGGCGCTGCGCCCTCTGGTGGACGCCGAGTTGCGCAGAATGGAAAGTTCAGGTATTATTTCACCTATACCATCCTCAGAATGGGCGTCATGTTTAGTTGTGGTTTTAAAAAGTAACGGAGCTTTGCGACTTTGCGGGGATTATAAAAGTACATTGAACCCTGTTTTGGAAGTAGATAAGTACCCTCTGCCCCGTGCCGAAGTGTTGTTTAACAATTTAAGCGGTGGAAAACGTTTTTCTAAATTAGACCTTTCTGAGGCGTATAACCAAATAGAACTTGATGAGTCGAAGTTATATACCGTTGTAAATACACATAGGGGCCTTTTTGTTTACAATCGGTTGGTGTATGGTTTAGCCTCCGCTCCGTCTATTTTTCAGCGTATAATGGAACAAATTTTGTCTGGAATACCAAGTGTTTCAAATTTTTTAGATGACATTTTAGTCACTGGGGCTACACATCAGGCGCATATTGATAATTTAAATGCAGTTTTTTCAGTATTGGCTTCGGAAGGTTTGACGATAAGACAAGAGAAATGCAATTTTTTTTCAAAAGAAGTTTGTTATTTAGGATTCATCATTTCAGAAAATGGGGTACGTACTGACCCTAGCAAGGTGGAAGCGGTTTTAAAGGCGGAAGAACCTACAAACGTATCCGAATTAAAATCTTTTATTGGTATGGCAAATTTTTATTCGAAATTTATAAAAAACTTTTCATTAATAATGTACCCATTATACTCCCTTTTAAAAAAAAATGTAAAATGGTGCTGGACTGACTCACAGCGTAAGTCATTTAATGAAATTAAACAAGCTCTAGTAAGTTGCTCTGTGCTAGCTCATTACGACGAGCGGTTGCCGTTGATTTTGACGTGCGACGCGAGCGCGCGCGGCGTGGGCGCCGTGCTCACCCAGCGCGGGGAGCGGGGGGGCGCCGAGCGGCCCGTCAGCTATGCGTCACGCACCCTCACCGCGCCCGAGGTCAACTACAGTCAGATACAACGCGAGGCATTAGCTATTGTATTTGGTGTTAAAAAATATCACTCTTATTTGTATGGTCGTCGTTTCATAATTCGCACGGATCATCAACCGCTTACTGCTATTTTTGGATCAAAGAAAGATATACCCCATACGGCTTCAGGTAGGTTAATTAGGTGGGCTATTCTATTATCGGGGTATTGCTATGACATTGAATATATTAAATCCTCAAATAATAACGCCGATGCACTCTCTCGATTACCGCTTGCGGAGAGTAGTGACACACCGAATGACGAAGTGTTTTTAAAATTCGTAGAGGATCATTTTCCCATTAATTCCCTAGATATTCGACAGGAATCAAAAAAAGATAAAATCATAAGTCGAGTTATCGATTTTGTTAGATCGGGTTGGCCAAAGTCGAGCGGCGAGAGTGGCCGAGACACGAATGACGAATTGACGGCGTACCGGCGCCGGCGCGACGAGCTGTACGTTGAGGGCGGGTGTTTGATGTGGGGCTGTCGCGTGGTGGTGCCGAGCGCTGCGCCGGGGCGTGCTGGCCGAGGTGCACGCCGGCCATCTGGGCGTCGTTAAATGTAAAGGATTGGCCAGGAGCTATCTATGGTGGCCGGGGTTAGACAAGGACATAGAAGTTATGTGCGCAGCGTGCGAAACCTGTGCATATAACGCTGATGCACCGCCGCGATCGCCAGTCGTTCCGTGGTCGTGGCCGTCAGTTCCTTTCGATAGGGTTCATATAGATTTTTTTCATTTTAAAAACATGACGTATTTAATTGTCGTCGATAGCCACTCAAAGTGGATAGAAGTAGCCTTGATGATGACAACGACAGCTAGTAATACTATAAAAAAGTTAAGGGAACTATTTGCTCGTTTTGGGTTGCCAAAGAAAATAGTATCCGATAATGGGCCTCCTTTCGCTTCCGATGAGTTTTTATCATTTTTGGCCAAAAATGGTATTAAGCATATAACATCGGCACCATACCACCCGGCATCAAATGGTGAGGCTGAAAACGCAGTTCGAACTATAAAAAAGGCGTTGAAGAAGGCAGACTTTGAAAAAGTTCCATTAGATATTTTTTTGCAGAGATTTTTATTAGATTACCGTAACAGCATACATTGTACGACAGGTGAAACGCCGGCTAGATTGATGTTAGGCAGAAATATCCGTTCGCGACTCAACTTACTAAAAGAAGGGTTGAGCGAAGATATTTATAATAAACTTGCATTGCGGGATGGAAAAGGAACACCTCGGCACTGGGCAGTGAGTGAACAGGTGTGGATTAAAGATTTTAGATTAAATAAAAAATGGGTGAAAGGCAACATTATGTGCAGGGAGGGTAATGATGTTTATAAGGTAAAAACAGAGGATGGTTTAGTGTGGAAACGTCATGCGGATCAATTACGTA
Source organism: Emmelina monodactyla (assembly GCA_916618145.1). NCBI lineage: Eukaryota > Metazoa > Arthropoda > Insecta > Lepidoptera > Pterophoridae > Emmelina > Emmelina monodactyla. The sequence continues at coordinate 1,186,347 of OU745304.1, read as the reverse complement.
ATTTCACAGAGGCGCCAGTGCCGGCGGCAGAGGTAAGGGGGAAGCCGGGCAGGGCGATGGTGGCTCCTCAGGCGGCATGGGCCAATACCTCGACAGAGAACCCACCTTCGCCCAGTCATGTTTCTAAACGTATAAGATATCCGGTTGTACGTTTTGGTCACGATAACTAAACTAACCTAATTTAAATGTTTAAGTGTCTTTTTTGAAATCTAGTTAAGTTAGTTTAAGTAGGTTGTTGATTAAGAGGAAGATGATGTGATGTATCGATAGTTATGTGGGTAGGCTGCGACTACCCTCGAGAATTACGTTAATAAAATTAGTTTTGAACTGGATGTCTGTGGTTTCGCTTGCTAAAGATATTACAAAAACCATCAGGTGTAGTCAGTTCAAGAATGGAATGACATTCAACCGTCGGGAAATCGTCAAGAAATTCCATAACTTGGAACTTTTTTGTTTTATCTATACTAATATTATAAAGCTGAAGAGTTTGTTTGTTTGTTTGTTTGTTTGTTTGTTTGAACGCTCTAATCTCAGGAACTACTGGTTTGATTTTAAAAATTCTTTTTGCGTTGAATAGACCATTTATCGAGGCAGGCTTTAGGCTATATAACATCACGTTACAACTATAAAGGGCGAAGAAATAATGGAAAATGTGAAAAAAACGGGGAAAATTATTCATCCTTGAGAGCTTCCGTTGCGTGCGCCGCCAAAAACGGTTCTAGATACAAAAATTATATGTATGAAAGAATTAAGGGAACTTTTTACCGCGGGAAAACTTCGCATTCCCACGGGAAACCGATTTCTACGCGAACGGAGTCGCGCGCGGCCCCTAGTATGTAATAAAGGGAGCAAACGAGCATGCGGGTCACCTGATGGTAAGTTATCACCGCCGTCCATGACTACCCGCAACCCTGTGGGTTTTGGGGGTGTGTTGCCGAGCCTTTGAGAAAATTAGGCACCGGATACCGCACTCACCGAATGAAACGCAGGAACATCGTCCCTACTTCACGTCGGTTTTCTGTGCGACGGTGGTATTTCACCGGTCCAGTCAGCCCACTAATGGCTGCAGACAGAGCCTACAGCTAGACTCTACCTCTCCAAATAACTGTAAGCTACTTTGGCGCGGGTAAGAAGGTAAGGTAAGAATTTCCATGTAGGTAAAGAGTAACGTTATTCTTTGACAATAACTTTAAAGTGTACGCCATTGAAGGTTTACTCTTTGCAGCCATGACGTCCTTGTTGGTGAATCCATGATTATGAATAGAAAAAAAACGCTTGCTCAATTGCTCCCTTTTATAGAAAGTTGTATTCAGTTACATCAGAGCCAAATTCAACAAAATAAAATTAACCTTCACACCCAACTTTAAAAAATTTCAATAAACGTTTCGTTGCTTCTCTTTAAACCAAAGCTAAACCACACGAAACTGTATACAAAAAGTTATTGGTTGCATCGCCTGATATCATGGAGTATTAAAAATAATGGAGAGTACATCGGGATGATAATTTTAAGTCTCCATTTAAAAAGGCATACTCTAGCTTCTAAATAGTTGGTCCGCCAAAAAGTTACTAATCAATGGTCAGACTCCAATATTCCAAAATTTAAGTTCTTTTATTGATTTATTATCTTAATTTTACACAGCTGTGAATCGCATGGTTGATTGCAGTTTAATGTTACCTTGCCTATAACAACTTAAGTAAGCTTTGATCGAAGTTGACAAATTATAACCTAGCTTTTTGCAGGGAATAAAACCTGCATGTGCCCTCTATTATTAGTTTTATGTTCCGTGGCTGACATCTTGGCGGGACTCCAAAGTTACGCAACTCTGGAAACAAACTAATAGCACTGTAATGAAATATTGAAGTGAAAATGTAAGCATGAACGAACCTTGTAGTAAGATCAAACAGGTCACATTACTCATGACAAAGCCTAGACTGCTTGACGGCGTTTTTACTTATTTAGACGAAAACTGAGACCATATTTTTTTATTACATAACCATTAAAGTGATGACGAGATTATAAGTTAATTGAAACTATTATTTACAATGAAACATCTCGGTATTTCCACTTTTTCTAAATAATGTGAAATACCATTGGGACATTTATTTCTACCACAAATAAGCGCTTTCACTTTTTCTTGTTTTTTAGATAAGATTTGAGAAGAAAGATTGCATATAGAATTTTTAAAACTTGGTTAAGCCTTCTTGGATACCTACAGTTTATAATTTTAAAAATAAATAAATATTAGCCTTCAGATATCCCAATAGTTGAGCACAGGCCTCCTTCTCGGATAGCGAGCCGAGCAGCTTGAGCCGTAATCCACCTCGCTGGCTCCGTGTGAGTTGGTGGATCACATAATGGGTAATCTATAATATAATATACTATCATGTGGGTTTTCTCACGATGTTTTCCCTCACCGTTAGTGCGTGATAGACATGTAGGTACATAATTTGGAAAATACCAAATTAGTGGTACACCGTTCGAACCCGGAACCTTCGGTATAGTAGACCCGTTCCTGTTGCCACTAGGCTACCACGCACTTAAATTTTACAACGTTTTACCACGTTAAATACTAACTTAACGAACGTTTGCTTGTTTATTATTCAAAATTCCAATTTTAATATAAAGTAAGATTAAACATTCAAAATTAAGTTTTTTTATTTCAATTTTAATGAATTTCCGTTTCGAAAGATAATTTTTAATACAAAAATACCTAAATAAATATGATTGCCTACTTGTTCAAATAAGTAAATCAATTCTGACTCGAGTTAATACAGAATCTCTTCGTCTCTGATACATCAAGGATATTCTTGACGTTTGCTCACCCAATTGCTCCGAAAAACATTACGAGCTGGTAATATGAACAACTAGGACCTTATTCCTTAGGTAATAGAGTTGATTTTGAAGATGATTGGAGGAAGGGACGTTGCAAATTCGATAAGGCGCCCAATAGGCTGTTCTTTGTATGTGATAAAGGAAGAATTACTTTTTTATTGGTATGATGATTATAAAAGGATGGATGATTTTTTAGATTTCGAAGAACATAAATTAACTGTAGATAATGATTACTATCTTATACTAACACATTTTACCTTAATTATGTTTTTATATTTTTTTTTCAACTTTTCATTTGAATCCAAATATGGTAAAATTCTATACCACTAGCTCCATACGCTTTTAAGACCCAATCATTATTCGGTAAGTTATTTTTTCTAAATCAGTAGTAGGTACTTACTAACATAAAAAACCGGTTAGTCCTTTGGTGACCTTTGAGGTAAGTAATCTCTATTTGTCCATAGCATTGTATCTCCTATTAACAAATTAATTTCAAACAAGCAATTAGAATAAACCCGCATTTTTCACATTCCGCAAAAATCTTTTTGACACCCCATTGTTCATTGCAACGCCATTTTCAACCAAATTACTTACTTCTAATGACTATTTCCACCTTTTTCGGTGTAAAAAGGCAATTACTCAACGTCAAACATTTCAACTGTCTACGGAGAATCCCTGGTGAACTATTTCCAACATTATTGGTGTTTCAAACCATTTGTCTTTTAAATGAGATGATTCATTATGAAGACATTGTTTTGCTGTCGGACTTAGATACAAATCTCAATTTGTTTGTTTATATAGAATTTGAGGTTATTAATTGACACAGACTGGGTTTCTCTTAATTTAACAAAATAAATAATCTTTGAAGGTGGGTTAATCAGTGATCTCAGTATTTAGGTGCATTTAAATAAAAAAAAACATATAAACACAAATAATTCATCGGCATTTTTGATAGCTTCTAATAACATCCATAAGCTTACGGTAGTCTACCATAATCATAGGAGGCCAAATTGTGCCCAATTACGATAAAGATACAGCTTATTTAATGTTCAACTTCCTACCCATACCTGTTTCCGCTCAAACTATAGAATCAACTTACATAAGGTCTTTTTCATAATTATCTTTATTGACTCTCACCGGGAACTACCTCGGAACCTTAGATTAGTTAATAAATATTCTTTGGGATATTTTGATATCGAATCGATATGAGAATTTTTGTATTTGAGACCAATAATTAGTTGGTAGCACCAGTGAATTTATTTGTTTTTTCTCACGCATTGTTCTCTCTTTATAGAGTGAGAGTTGACACCGCAAACGTTATTTTGCCATATTTAACTTGTTTTCCCCTATTTAAATCATTAACCCTTATCACTTAAGGGTATGAAAAATAGACTGATTCTCAAGCCTACTGAATATGCGTATAAAATATGGTAAAAATCGGTAAAATCGTTTCGGAGGAGTTAGGTTACAAACATTGTGACAGAATTTTAAATATATAGAGAAGTAGAGAAGAAACAGGAATTGGAAGTTGCATTTCCTCCATACAAAATCAATACTTTGTATTTCTCATTTACTTTATCCGAAACAGAATCAAATCAAACGATATTTCCATAATACTGCTACGTAGTTTTTGAACTAGAAGTTACTGAGAATGGCACAAATACAGTTTTGATTTGAATGCGAAAGCAAGCGGAAACGAAGGAATATGAAGACTTTGTTAGTTTCAGATTTTTTTACAGTGGGTTCCCAGAATATGCGATTTGACGTGCAAAAACCTAAACTTAGGTGTTTGCAAGCTAAAAAGACTTTTTTACAAGTGCTGATCTGTGTGCGGTGTTTTGCCCACCTTGGAACCTCATCTTTCTCAGCAGCCCGGCTGCCGCAGGCAGATATTGATAGCAGTTGTTTCATTAATACCCATAATTATAATCTTGAAAGTAGCTACTTTAGTTTCTTCTTAAACTGCGGTCCCTGGAGCTTAAACATTAAATTAATTTCTTAGAAAAGCCTTAAGCATCACATGTAGCTTTTTCATACTAAAATGTCAAAATGCAACAAGACTTTTTTTCTAAACTTGTCGCTGACCTGTAAACATTGCTCACATCGATCTTCCAGGTACTTTCAATAACACAACCTTCATTCTCGCCTAAAAGCCTATCAAAATCCTACATGCACTACACATATCTTTCTCAATTTCTTGTTATTTTCCACCCATAACCACACGTCACGATTAATCGCGGTGTTTTACCAAATCGTGTGGCCACTTCCCTCGGACAGTGTTAAACAATGGGGATTTTTATTCGTGAGGCTTGCCAGTGAAAAAATAGTGGAAGCCATCCATCTTGGGGGATTAGGGACGTCACTTTGATTTTTGGAGGTCGGCGAAAGAAGGGATATCGGGAATTGTAACGATAAAATGGGGTATTGTTCTAACCGCAGTGCAAAAAGGGTAGGTTGGGTAGGTTTTTGATTGAAAGAGGCTGAATATCATAAGTTTAATGTTAATATGCGTAAGGCACTGCAACTTTCGTTTGGTCTTTGATATAAAATTTTCTTAAAGAAACAAGCCAGCATCAAAATTTTGGATATGACTGTAGGTATACAAATCCGCCGCATTATATTCGGTAGTTATTTCAATTGTCTTTAAAATACAAAGATAATAAAACAATTTAGGTATTTTTAAACCTTGCGACTCCGTCCGTTGGTTTCCTGTAGGAATGATATGTTTTCCTACGGTAAAAAGTACCGTATGTGTTATTCTGATGATGACCTTACTACTGCAAAGTTTCATCCAAATCTATCCTGTACTTTTTACGTGAAAGAGTAACAAACATACATTCATACTCACGAACTTTCACGTTGATAATAATAGTAGGATCGATTGCATTTGAAAACAGTAAACCTAAGATAGTTAACCTAAAACGATTTAACAAATTATTTTATTTTCAAGGCCTGTAACTCAAACTCTTCATAATCGCTCTGATGATTTTTCGGTAGTAATAAATACTCTGAAAAATTACTTCCCAAGATTGAAAGGAAACAAATCTCTAGCTAGAACAATATTTGTTTCTTAAGATCAAGAGTAAGGAAACTTCCAAGAGTTATCTAAAAACAAAACCCTCTTTTTTCCGTTTCTTCATTATTATAATTTTCATGATGAACATTATTTTTTAAGATGTTTCGGTTTTAAACCTTTTGTTATCCAGACTTCAAACGTGGAGCGTAATTAATAAGAGTTGATATATTTTGAAAATTTCACAATTGAAGATGTTATAACAGTGTTTTTCTATAATAATTTAAATAAATAAAGAGTGTTTACAAAGGATTATCAGTAGGTCAATTATTTTTTGTAGCGTTATGATCTTCAGTTTAATTCGTGGAAATATGGCCATTCATACAGCAAAATATGTACCTACTCAACTTCTGTAGATTTGTTTTACTGTGATCATAGTCTATACATAGTATTTGCAATTTCATATCATTTTGTGACACAGCACGACACAATTTTGTATCGTAGTTCATTGTCATCATTATTTTTAGGAAGACCTAAAATTATGTAACACTCCCTAACCTATCAGCTACTGCCATCAATTCCACCGAGCCATTGAAAACTTCACTCGCACACAAAAACCAACACTCGGATCCGAAGAACGAATGAACGAAAGAACGAACGAATACCCGCAGCACGTCATCAATTCTAAACTTAAAAACTCCTTACAAAATTCAAAATGGCCGGGCAAGTCGTGAACTCCAAATGGCTTTCTCTTTGTAATAGCTGGCTTACCGATTGGATGCCAAGTCAGCGCTTTTTATTCTCACATTACTTAGACGGGACCCTGTTTGCTGAAGGACGCAAACACAAAAATAAATTTTGTAGGTAAATGGTCATAATCGTGAGGAACGATCAGGAAACGATAATGGTCCGACAATAGAGGGTTGAACCGAGATTTATTGGTAAGTAAGACAATGGCACAAATAGAGAAACATACGTCCTAAAAATAAACATAGAAACACAACCAAAATTCGAAGTGTGTATTGATTTAATGATTACTTACTAAAGTTTACAAATAATTAATAGGTAATGCCGTCGGACTTATGATGTGAAAAGACACATGTCATTCTAGATAGCCTCTTAAGGCTACCTTATTTATAAAGGGTTTTAAAAAATAAATTAAGAACAAAAGTATCTTTCAACATTTACTAAACATGTAGAACTTTTTCTTTGAAACTCAGTAAATAAATTATTTTATTTTAGTATCATGCTCGCGAAAAAATTTAATACACAGGAATCTATTTGATTTGACCAATATCTAAAATCAATCTTATGAACTGTCTCAACGTCTCGGTCCTCAAATCTTTCGAGAAAACTCTGAGAACAGTGCAAACAGCAAAGGTAACAATATACAGAACAAATAATGACACGAAAGTTCTGTGTTCAACGTTTTTAGTGGCATTTTGAATCTTATTACAAAAACTATTAAGTCGAATGTCTTTTGAGCAATATTTAAACAGAAATATGAACTCAAACAGTGCAAGTGTGTTGACTTTTTGAATCTAAGTTGGCCTTTTTGGTAAATACGGTAGGTTTGGGCAAAAAGCCGTGATTAAGTTGACTTCTGAGTGATTAAGAGGCCACAATAAGAATTCTCGATATTTATGTTTTCTTATAATAACAGCCAATATACTTTACATTTTTGAAAAACGACGAGGAATGAGTATCTTACCACGCTGGCTTAGGTAGTGGGAGTTGTTAAATTTACATCCTACTAATCCTACTAATATTATAAACGTGAAAGCTTGTGAGTATGGATGGATGTTTGGAAAATTTCTCATTCCCGCGGGAAACCGACTTCCACGCGAACGAAGTCGCGGGCGGCCACTAGTTTTATAAACTTGAAAGTTCGTGGGTATGTATGGATGGATGTTTGTTACTCTTTTACGTAAAAACTACTGGACGGATTTGGATGAAAGTTTACAGTAATATCCTACTAATATTATAAATGTGAAAGTTTGTGAATATGTGAGTATGTATGGATGTTTATTACTCTTTCAACAAAGGAACAAGGTTTTCCCCAAGTTCATTTTATGGTGGTGACCAATAACATAAGCGCTTACTATAAGACCTTGAAGATGGTGTATTTGTTTGGATTTTATAAATGAAAACATCTATTTTAATCGACCTAGGACACTCAGGAATGCTAATCTAGCAAGCCAAGTGTATCACGCATATTCTTCATAACGTTTATCTCTACATAATATAAAAAAAACAAAGTCAGAATCCACGTAACAAAGCATAATTTCTTATTAAATCCTAAATACATTTAAATAATTTGTAATAAGGTTATATTAATCCCATTTACATTAGGGATTGTTATCCTAGGATGAACATTACAAAGTTTTGAACCTATAATAATATCTTTCAGGCGAAAATTATGAAAATATTTACTTAGGAGATGGGCGCAGATAATTAAGTAAAGTGAAAGTTTATAAAATAAATAATTTTGTAGAAAACTCAACCTGTAGAAGTTCTGGCTATCTTAATTAAATATTCGAGATATCTAGTTTACATAAATTAAGAGTGAGAACTAGGATTATGAAAAAACTCTAACCTAAAGTAAAACAACATATTTATTTTGGGAAACTAAATATATGAAGGGAAATCGTATTTCACTGCTAGTTAAATAATTCGACTGATGGTTAATTTTAGTGAATATTAAAAAATCATACGTCAATCATAATATAAGTCAAACATCCTACTAATATTATAAACGTGAAAGTTTGTGAGTATGTATGGATGTAAGGATGTTTGTTACTCTTTCACGTAAAAACTACTGGACGGATTTGGATAAAACTTTACAGTAATGTAGGTTATACATCAGAATAACAAACATATATGGTACTTTTTACCGCGGGAAAACTTCTCATTCCCACGGCAAACCAACTTCCACGCGAACGGAGTCGCGGGCGGCCACTAGTAATAAATAATTCTCTCAAAAACTCTGGTATGATACAAATCGATCTACTACATTGCTGTACGCATGTTTTTCACTACATATTATAAAACAAAGTCGCTTTCTGCCGTCTGTGTGTCTGTATGTTTAGATCTTTAAAATTACGCAACAGATTGTGATGTTTTTTTTTTTAAAAAGAAGGCGTGCGAAGTCGCGGGCAAAGCTAGTATTTTATAATTACTGTAGGTATGTAGCTAGTATTCCTTAAAGCTACATTTTTTTATTGCTTTGTCTTAGCAATATATTAAATATCTCCACGCATTCCTGAGAAAAGGGTCTACAAGAAATTAACACAGACGAAGAACAAAGTGATACAATAAAACTTCTTTTGTTTTCTCTTAAACCATCGACCTCCAAAAGTTAACATCACAAAACAATTTTCTCGAGCAAAATCGCAAGGGAACAGTAGCATATTGCAATGTAATGGAGAACAACTAATGTAAGAATATATGAGTATAAGGTACGTGAAATTCTTTGATATGCCCCCATCATAATATTAGTTCACCAAACAAACGAATTCCCTTGATATCAGGTGAATTACATTATTTAATAAAATTATGTATAGGAATAATATCATATGTTACATCGTGGCCTCAAACGAAAAAAAGATCAAAAGATTTTTGAATGGAACGAACCATGTTTCCGCGGTCAAAGCAAAGTAGAATTACTTATTTTTATTTAAACCAAAACTTGAGGTGGATAAACAAACAATTTGAATTGACATGCATTAATATGGGTTTGGATTCAATATTAATAAGTGAAAAAGTTTTTTGGTATTACTTATTGTAGAAACGTTGTGTAAATAGATACTAGTTTTATATATATGTTACGGCTAAAACCCGAAGAGCGGCTGCAGCTAGTTTTAGCCGGTTAGAACTTGGTGTAGCCACTTCATCTTGGTTAAACCAGAAAAAGGAGAAAACACATCAATAGGTTAGGTTAGTTAGGTTACTTCCTTGATACCGCCCAGAAAAAGGAGACCCTCGTAGCTGGACTCCGTCGACTCATGATTGAAGACAGTTTTTATATATATAGGTATGTATATTTTTGTTATAGTTCGCCATATTAAAAAGACTACTAACCGGCTAAAACTAGGTGTAGCTGCACTTCGGGTATTAGCCGTAACATATAGGTATAATATTTAGAATACTTTCAAGAAAAACTAAATCTCAGTTGTTTAAGGCGTAATTAATCCACGACGCAATAGAGTAGACACAATGCACTGATGTCATGTCAAAAACACTCGTATGCTACTATTATTTTAGATGTATAGTTAAATGATTTGGTAAGTAAAGAAACTAGTTATTTACACTACCTTTCTAAACGCTTTACTGTAAATACGTGACTTACATTTTACAAAATTAACTTACTTGACTTACTTAAACGGTTTACACTACAAGTGTCATTCAATTGCAGTTAGTATACTTATACTTTTATGAGTTTCTAAAGTTTATAATAACATTTTTATTATTTTTAATTTAGTAATAAAATATTTATCCAAAAAACATGGTAACATACACATCCAATTAAAACCGGAATACCCCGCACCTCAAGTCAGAGAGCACATTCGCAGAGAATCCTGGAAATGTCGCGTAAGAGGGATTCCTTACAATTTTTCATGTAATATTTCACTTTGATGACGTTACAATGGCGGCCGGAAGCGCGCATAAATTGGTGCACCCCGCGAGGAGGGGCGTTTACACTGGCACTGAGTTAAATGTAATCTTTATATTATTTAAGCTAAAAATTTGTTGTAGGTAAAAAAAAAAAAAAAAAAATTAAGGGTGTGTTTTGGTAATAATTCTGGAACGGTTCAAAATGTCTAACCCTTATTTTAGTGTTTCTGTAGCAAGCTCAAGATTTTTTACGGTTATTTTCTATTAGACTTGATTTCAAAATACTTAAAATAAGGTTTGATTTTATTAAGCTTTGGTGGCAGATAAGATACTTGATGGTTATAGCTATTCCTACTACTATTAGTAGCTATTTTTATATCAGTTCATCATATTTATATCTACAAAAGCTTTCGTTCCCTGAACCTAGTTTATAATCTCTACATAGTATAAAACAAAGTCACTTTCTCTGTCCCTATGTCCCTATGTACGCTTAAATCTTTGAAACTACGCAACGGATTTTGATGCGGTTTTTTTAATAGATCGAGTGATGCAAGAGGAAGGTTTGTATGTATGATAACATAGTACAGGGAAAGGGGTTTTACTCCGAATTTAACGCGTGAGAACCCGATGGCAAAACTAGTTCCATTATAAATACCTTTCCGTAAAATCGTTCTTAGATAAAGCGTTCTTAGAATTTGATATTGTTATTTACTATATAAGATTTGTATTTACGCTGAAAAAAACTTGCTCAATATTTTTACGTGTTCGGTCTTTTATGAAGCTCTTGAAAAACATCAAAGGAAACCTTTTCAATAACCATTGCTAGGTATATACAAGTAGGTCGCAATCTGATTATTTTTAATACATTTTTTTTTTTTATTTATTTATTTATTATATCTTTAATATACAAATGTGGGCGATAAATAGTGGACTGTATACGAAAATTCTAAAACTAACTAAACGATAGCAACACGATAAATATATATGCTGTGTGGCCTAATAAAGTTTCTGCTTTGATGGCTGGACTCACCTGAGTGTGGGTGAAGATGTGTATGCACCGCCCCAAGTACAAATATCTTTGGATTGACTTCGGCTGATCTAGACTTACCTTGATCGCTCCTACAATACCTGACTGGTTTGGTGATATCTCTGCCGACTCGGAATCCAGGATCTCCACTTCACAATATTTTACACACACAAACATAAACTAGCTAGCTACTGCTAACTACTAAAACTACGACAAAACGATAAAAGCGATAAATATAACGAGAACGACAAAACGAAAGGTGCTACTCTAGAGCGGGCGAATTTTAAACTCAGTGCTGCCAGAAGGGCAACCGAAAAATCTACAAAATTTATTGGCAAGTGTTGCCAATTTAAATAAACGTGAGCTATTTAGAGCGAACAACAAACAATATTTTACAAAGGAAAGAGAACTACATAATCCTTTTAGGTTTGTTTTTAAATTTATCTGACGTTTTCTGTTTTTTACCGACTTCTTTGTCACTGAGCAAAGAACTTGTCAAATTCTAAATGTCAAATGTGTCAAAGCTCAAAAATATTCTCATAAATGTCGTAAGAGGCAACTTATTATGTTAAAAACAAGAACACAGGCAAAGACTGCGTATAGAGCCACACTGAAACTAGTATTAGCAAGTCTACTTTAAAGACCCATCCCATATCTATCTGTGATCTAATTGTAGACAATTTTATAACTTCCCTACGCAATGACCATCAATCCACCACTTATTTAACTCCAAACAAAATCTTTGAATATAAACTTGTGTAAACGGTCCCCAAGGCCTCTTTTGTTCGTTGTCGGACACTTCATTATGGTGAAAAACTGTTGGAAATTCGCCCCGTCTTCTGGCTTTGTATGTTTTTTGTGTAAGAATAGCGAGCTCACTGCAGCCAGTTGTTTGGACGGGCGTTCCAGTGTTGGAATCTCATTGGAGAACTCGAATTGGAATAGAACCTTATCTAATTGATTATAGGGGAATAGAACAAGTGAATCATAGGAACTGTTCGTTTGATTTGTTAAACTGTTTGGTTCTTTTTGATTTTTATACGTTTTTAAGCTGTTGCAAGTAGAATATTGAGTAATATACTCCGTTTTAGAATGCCGATGTGGAAGTTATAAAATGCCTAGACATGATCGGTCCATTTTACCTACTTCGAATAGAAGAGAGACAGCCCGCGTTTCAAATATGTATTATTGTGAAATCATACTGAAATGTCAAAGTATGTATTATATAGGAAGTTGTGGGAATAAGGGAGCCACTACCTCACAGGAATCACGTAGAAAATTTTAACTGGACGTTCAGAGAATTGAGTCAATTTATGTGTTTAAGCTTAAACACTGTTCTCATCACACGAATTGACTTAGCTATGTTATTGTTGGAATTATACGTTTTAATTCTTTCATTTTTTACATTACATCACAGGCATCTGTAACGTGCTGCGTTAGTTTCTTTACTAAACTCTACTGGACCATACAGGTACACATCATAAATAATTCATTCTGTCATCGCATCGCCCCAGTACGCAAACATTCTGAATTAAACATAAAAGTCACCCGTCATTTGAACCGTAAAAACTACCGCACTTTACGACGCGAAATTTCTAAGCAATAAAACAAAATTTTCGACCATGTATACTGCAATGCAGCAAAGATATATATTTTAGAGGAACCACCTCGATTCGTTATGTATATATGTAAAATTAGTGCGTTTCGAAAGCGGTTTGCGGTGCCAAGGCGCCTGAAATGGCATAATTATATATCAATTTACTGAAGCATACTGGGCTGAAAGGGAAGCGGGGAAGATATATAGAGCCACGTCATTAAGATTGAATTAATTATGAACACCTATTTAGGTTGGTATGAGCGACGGTTGGAGTAAGAATGGTGAGAAGAAAAGTTTTTTCGGTGTTCAGTGCAAGAAACATGTCAACATTTTGTTTTAAAAATAATCATCGTAATTAATAGACAGTGTGTTTATAATATACCGCATTATACCGCGGATGAATATACGTTGATTAATGTTTTTAAGAACAAAATTGCTGAAAAAGTAAGTGGATTAATATCATAAAGACATTATTTAGGATTGAAAGTATACGTTTATGCTATAATAATATCTAATACCACCTTGAATAATACATTATTTGTCATAAATATTAAGCTACCACAAACAAAACAAAAGCCACAATAAAATATACTAAACTTTCTATTAACATTGCAACCAAAGCACATAATTACAGAGTTATTTAAACGGAGTATATTGAATCTAACCACAGTTTTCCGTCGCGGTTAACTACCAGCTGTTTACACGGTTTAAAGTAACTGTAAGTTAATTACGACAAATATATTTCATGTATGAAATATATTTTGTTTGTTTAAAGTGTATTTTGTTTTTGTTTGTTGCCCTGCGATCGCCTTCGCAGTTAAGAAGTTTTACCACGTTAATGAGTTCTCTAGATTGTGTTATTCTAAGAATAGACCAAGTTTCATCAAAATCTGTACAGCCTTTTTCGTGAAGAAAAAACAAACATACAAACATTCACATTTTTATTATTAATAGGAGTAGGAATAGCTATAACATATTATTACAAATACATTAACCAAACCGTAAATGCTTTGATGATAAAAACAACATTTTTTTCTTTTTATACTAAGTCGCCGTGATTTTCAATGATATTGGCTAGCCACCCAGGATTCAATTAATCCTTTCAAACTTGCCCTATATTTCATTGTATCGGACAGGGAAATATTCGAATTTATAGCAAAATGTGGAGCTTAATTCTACGAGCAAATCTGGCTAAATTAGCTTGACTTATGGTGGCCCGCATAAATGTATGCTAATGCAAACTTGGATAAATTACAGCAGGTCAGATATTCGGGGCATTTTCAGATACCTGAAGCGGATTTAAACCTTGTTTGGTTTATACAAATTGCGAGTTGAAGACAATTTCAATTTCATGAAGGTTCTTCCAATTTAAATAATGTATTTTACGTAAGTCTTCGTACTCTCTTAGAAACACCTGTAAAATAAGAATAAAAAAAAAATGTCATATTTTCATCATAAGTATTGTATATCATGTCATAAGACATTACTTTTAATTATTCAAATTAGGCATTAAGACAATACAATTTTTTTTTTTCTTACTATAGCGGTATTTTTAATGTTCGTACCATAGAATTATAAACTTTTTTAAATAAAATTTAGGTAACAAACAAGCAGTTGACCTACTTGATGGAAGGTGGTAAATAAAGCCTTCTGAGTCATTAGAATGTCGTCTCAAGAGGTCTTAGTTATCGATCTCTAAACCGGTAATTACTCTGCCTATCCTGCCCTTCTGGCACACAGTCAACTGGTGAAATAAGCAAGATTATGGTACTGTCCTGTTTTTTACAATACTCGATGGGTGATAACGTAAGCGATTTGTTTTTAACATGCTCTTTGTTTGAGAAAAAAAGTTTGAATATATCCAATGGTAGCCTTTAGGTATGTTACGTACCTACATATTTTACAAAAGTTTCAATTTTCAGCTTGTTTACTTTTTGGTTTTTCATAGCTCATCGTATTATCAACTTTTATCTTATTATGGTCCTTAATTTTTTTCCTTTTTCTCATTTTATTTTTTTGTAAGGTTAAATAAAATAAAATAGAAATTCTGTTTTCCGCATTATTTCGGGCACATTAAATGTCGTTAATTTTACACAAAAAATCAGATGCACTGCGACCAAGGATACTTTTCATAATTTAATAGATTGGCCAATTCTATAATGGTTTGGGACTAAAAAAGGTTATTTTTATCTGAGGGTACGACCTCGTAGGGTAAAAGTATTGTATTTCTTATGTTGGTATTTAATCTAATTTTATAAGTGTAGGTAGGAACTCTTGCGTTTTATTAGCTGCCACCGTTTCAATTAGCATAATATGAAATTATAACTTAAATTAATTAGGCTTACATATATTTTGGCACATGATAAAAATTGGTACATAATATAAATAAGACGTACAAAATGTATTATATGTTATCAATAACAGTATTGAATGAGAAATCTATTTCCTAAAGTTAAGGTACCTGAGTTTAATGAACAAATACTACGCCCTTATAAATTTGATTGTTTGCCAAAAAAAAGTAACATGGATTTAATAATAGAAATGCTAACAAACAGACAAGTTGACGAAGTGTAGGCGCGGTATTAGATAAAACATACTTAAATATTGACACAATAATTAATTAATAATATAGGTATATATATGATTCTGTAGATAGAGATGGAAATGTATATATTTTTACGCCAATCATATTATTATTAAAGCACATATGTGTCGGATTATACAAGTTTATCTTAGAATTCTTAGAAATCAACAAATTATGTAGGCCGCAGTATATTTTAACTGACTTTTTTCCAGAATAGCTAAATGTCCCAAGCGGTACCCATAAATTTATCTCACGAACTCGAAAATAACATAAAAAATATAGCCTTTTTGAACACAGTCAAGCAAAGCTTTACCTGTAAGGAAACCTTTCAAACCAATTTCAATAATTCGGTTAGCAGGAGTTTTTCCGATTTGTTTCTTAACTCGCGTCGACCCACATCTCGCTATAAATTTATATATAGGTATACTAGCGACCCGCCCACGCTTCGCAATGGTGTTATTTTGGCCGAATTGCTCACGAAACATTGAACTTTAGCTAACTTAAAAAACTTTTTCTAAATTTTCATTATTTAAAAATTTAAATGAAAAAAATATCTAAATTATAACGAAAACCGCATCAAAATCCATTAAATGGTTTAGGAGGAGATAGCGGACAAACATACAAACAGACACAATTAACAACTTGGATTTGTACTATGTAATGATAGATAGATAAACTTTCGGGTATTAAAACAGGGCAGGGTATTGTACCTCTAATCGTGTAAAATAAAATTTGTACATCAGAATATTTGTGTAGGTACTTTACTTAAAGTATATCATGAACTGTAATTTTTTAATACAGTTGCTCAAAAAGTGGCGTATTGCAGGGACGTATAGCGTTCGGGATGTGGGCTATTACACACGCGTGCTTTTTTTTTTTTCCTTTCCCGCACTCGTGCGTTCTCTTTCCCAACTGTCAAAATAATGTCTATTAAAAAGAAAAATTAACCAACCATGAAGTTTTTACTAAAAAAAAAACAAAGTAGTTTTTATGATTCATGTTAATACTTACGTAGCGTAGGTATATTTCTAAAAAAAGCTACTAGTTTGTTTCGATATCAGATTTAATGATTTGATTGAATTAGTGTGGTTGGTTTCATTTCATTTTATCTCATTAAATTTCATTTTCATTTCATATCAATAAAAAAATTCTACTGAAGACTTGGCTGTATGGGCATAGTGACCTTTGCCTACCAAATGGGTGAAGAAAAAATGGCGCCATTTTCAAAATGAGTTATTTAGACATTTACGATCCTAATTTTATATTTTATTAAATTGCTTTATTTTTTCGCAACTGTATTAAAAATAGTCGTTCAATACACGTGCGGAACCGTCATTACAACTCGTCCCGCCTGTCAACCCTCGCCTTCGGCTGTGCCTCGGCTCGGGTAGACATTTATCGGAACTCGTTGTAATGACAGCCTTTCCACACTTGTATTGAAATATACTATTTTAATACAGTTGCTCAAAAAGTGGCGTATTGCAGGGACGTATAGCGTTCGGGATGTGGGCTATTACACACGCGTGCTTTTTTTTTACCTTTCCCGCACTCGTGCGTTCTCTTTCCCAACTGTCAAAATAATGTATATTAAAAAGAAAAAATAATTAACCATGAAGTTTTTACTAAAAAAAAAACAAAGAAGTTTTTATGATTCATTTTAATAATTACGTAGCGTAGGTAAATTTCTAAAAAAAGCTACTAGTTTGTTTCGATATCAGATTTAATGGTTTGATTGAAGTAGTGTGGTTGGTTTCATTTCATTTTATCTCATTAAATTTCATTTTCGTTTCATATCAATAAAAAAAAATTACTGAAGACTTGGCTGAATGGGCATAGTAACCTTTGCCTACCAAATGGGTGAATAAAAAATGGCGCCATTTTCAAAATGAGTTATTTCGACATTTACGATCCTAATTTTATATTTTATTAAATTGCTTTATTTTTTCGCAACTGTATTAAAAATAGTCGTTCAGTACACGTGCGGAACCGTCATTGCAACTCGTCCCGCCTGTCAACCCTCGCCTTCGGCTGTGCCTCGGCTCGGGTAGACATTTGTCGGGACTCGTTGTAATGACAGCCTTTCCACACTTGTATTGAAATATACTATTGTATCTTAAAATTCTTGGTAATCTGAAATAGAAAATTTCAATCCTATTTACCTAACAAATCATAGAATGAATTTTTATCCGTGATTTCAATCTTTACGAATAAATAACATTCAGAAAAATGTTTTTCAAGTTAAAATCCACTGTTTTGTATACAAGTCGGCCAAAATTAAACCATTGCGAGGCGTGGGCGGATCACAAACAAATCTACTCGAAATAGAAACAAGATACTCTCTCAGTTAAGAAAGTTGTTACATGGGATTGACGGAGGCAAAACGTAGTTCTACTAATATACAATTAAACAGCGGTTTTTTAAGGGGTTCCTTGTATAAAAAAATATAGTTTCAGTACAAAACTAGTGGCCACCCGCCCTCCATTCGCGTGGAAGTCGGTTTCCCGCGAGAATGAGAAGTTTTCCTGCGGTAAAAGGTACCCTATGTGTTATTCTGATGTAGTATTCACGTTTATAATATTAGTAGATATATACATTTTAATATCGGTTGCCTAGAGAAATTACGCGAGTCCAAAACCGTAAGGCAACGTGATCGAACTATAAGTAACAAAGCCACACATACAACCTACATAATCGTATTCCCAAATAGTCCTAAAGGTCATTAACACGCTGAGAGTTAATTTACGACGCGGGCCGAACGAAGCGCCATCAATCAAGCTTACTACGTCAATGTGGGCTTTAATCGATTCTTTTTCAAGTGTTTGCCTCGAAGGGCGATTTAAGGGTTAAATGATGGGACTACACGGACACTTCGGAGGGTAATAGGATTTTTGTGGTCGCACCTTGGGAAGTAAATTTTTTGGGTTTATTATTTAATTAGAATCTTTTAAACATTTTTTTTGGGATTCGAGACTTTATGTACCTACTTTAATTAATTTTTATTTTAGATATATGATTAATAGAAATAAAAGCCAATTCTTATTAATTTTGATTTTTTATAAATATTAATAAGTTGTTTGTTTTGAATCAGCGAAATGAGTTTTCTATAGTACATTTCAGAAGTTTTTCCATTTAGGCATTCAAAGGGAATACAAATGGATTTTAGAAGGCAAATCTTTAAAACAACTTTGATTAAATCTTTCAAATATAAAACTGAAATCTAAATGTAAACAAAAATACCTACCAACTTTCCCCTTAAATGAAACTTAAACAAAAACCCTTTCTACTACAATTATTTCGTTAACTGAAACATGCCGCCATCTTTAAAATATCTCACTAAAACCGCCCAGTTTTCCGAAAAATCCCCAAAATTATGCACACCGTCCGTTCCTTAGGTAATAAAGCTTCTGGCCCGGACAGTGTTGCCCGCCTATCCCACATTTTGTCCCCGGAACCACTTAGCTGGGTGTTCCCGAACTGAAGCCTTAATTTCTCGAATACCACTTAATTTGCTGCAAAACCATTGGACTGCGAATAATTCGAAACGCTTTCTGTAATATTCATAATTAAGTATTTTGAGTTTCAGTGAAAGGCGGTTCCAAAATCTATTAGATTTGTTTAGTTACTGTAAATAATTTCTTACACGCCTGCAAGAATTTTCCGGTGGATATAAATAGTTATTAACATTAAAGAGTAGGTACGATGTTTTATTACAGGAAGAAATGGAAGAAAGAAACTCTGATATTTATAAACGTTGCATTTTTCTTCGGAGCTTCTTTCGTGTGATGATTATGCACTTTCGCAGCATATGTTCATCTAGTGTCAAGGTTTTTGGGAACCGCCTTATTAAGGCCTCTGACGTGGTTCCGACAGGGTAGTGGCCACCCTGCAACGTAGCATTAATTAAAGGTTTTTTTGGTGCAATTGGTATAGATTATCTTCAAAATAACTACTAACAGATTCCGTAGTCTTATTTTGTTTAATAAAAATGGTTCTTGAGAAAAACGCTACTTCTGTATCTACTTAAATTACCATGACTTAAGTATATTGTGGATAAAAAAAGTGTAGTTTTATCAGCATGCAAGATATCCATTTATTTTTAGATAGATATCTTATTTTCTATAAATTATCTTTACCTTAGCGTTATACCTAAAAAAAAATATAGATCGAGTAAGACTTACGAGTACGTTATACATATCTGACCTACATTTACATACCTACTTATCTCAGGTCAAAGTTTTACCTGGAATAAAGGCATACAAGATTGAATATCATCTTGACTACTACATCAAAAGAATATGCTACATTTTATTTTAGGAAAGACTTTGAAAATATAAAAGTGATACTTATAACCAGTATTGTTCAAATTTCCATCTTTTTTTTACCTAAAGTTCTTTTACTTCTTTTCTATTAAAAATAGCAGACCTACCTAGAATCCCAAGTAGAATACCCTTGCAAATCCTATTTGAAAGAAAAACTTAAATGTAAGTAAATCTAGCTACCGCTGTCTTAGACATACATTTAAAATATAAATACGAATTATACACGAAAGGTTCCGCGTAAAAATATCAACATTTAATTTCACCAATTTCGTTACAATTTCACATTCTTGATACCTTTATTTTCATTGTCATTCCTTCCTTTAGGGTGAAGAATAGAAAATAAAGCGATCTGCACCCCTAGCCTGATGAGGGTTGACAAATGAACAACGGAACTCGAACCTAAAACTTCCTACAGTTACGTAATATGTGAATACCGGAGTGATCCCTAAATGTGTTTGTAATGTAATCACCTAAATCATTAATCATTAAAAATGTTAAAACAAAAACAGACTATAACTTTAATATTATAAATGTGTCCAGTCTCAGGCAATGTAGCAGAGCTGAAAAGGTGAAACGGAACGAAATATTGTAGGATAAGATTTAATTACACATGCGAAGGCCTTTTAATATGTCCTTTAGAAACTTTTAATTTTATATGCAAAATTATTTCCGCATGCCAACTCATCATCGTTGTTTACAAATTATTTTACAGCTACCTATAAAATGTGTCTCGCTTAAATTTCAACTTAAATTCAACGTCGTAAGTATACTTCCCTAGCTTATTAGTATGCGTTTCAAATCTTACAAGGTAAACGCCTGAATTTGATAATTTATCCATCCAGTAGGCAGTAATTCACACGAACTACGTATGAATTTTAATTTATCATGTATGAAGTGTATGTTCATCAAACTACGTTTAGGTAACTAAAGATTTGCAGAAATGATGTGAAAAGATAGAGAAAAAAGAAAAAAAAATGAAGTGATATTTTATTACTAGTGGCCGCCCGCGACTCCGTTCGCGTAGAAGTCGGTTTCCCGTGGGAATCGAAAGTTTTCCCGTGGTTAAAAGTACCCTATGTGTGTTTCTGATGTATAAACT
The DNA here is from genome assembly GCA_916618145.1 of Emmelina monodactyla. Classification (NCBI taxonomy): domain Eukaryota; kingdom Metazoa; phylum Arthropoda; class Insecta; order Lepidoptera; family Pterophoridae; genus Emmelina; species Emmelina monodactyla. The sequence continues at coordinate 1,165,261 of OU745304.1, read as the reverse complement.
GGAAAGTTTCATAAAAACCCGTCCAGTAGTTTTTATGTGAAAGAGTAACAAACATCCATCCATACATACTCACAAACTTTCACGTTTATAATATAAGTAGGATGTACAGAATTGACCTCTCTACACAGATTTATTATAAGTACCGATGATCGTCAGCTAAAAATTTTCTACCTATTTTTAATAAAATGAGATTCAACTCGTTTTAAAATGGTCGTAAAAAGTTATCTATGTGACATAGATCATTAAATGTGTTTTTCCATATATTTACATGGATATTGTCGCGTAAGCAGAGATATAGGCACATGGTTGCTGTAATATTACAATACACGGCAAAACGCTCCACGCCTGTGGTTGGTCAATTGATTGTCAATTGCTGCATTTGAGGAAACGATACTGCTTGCTGCATCAGTCAATTACGAATACTACTCATAGAAACATTAGTGGGTTGCGTTTATTTACCGTAATGAAACTGTTAGATTTTTTACCTCGTATATCAATAGAACGACTTTTAATAATAAAAAGTAGAATTGCTTTCTTTAAACAGCATATATTGATGTAACATTATCCATCAACATAGTCCTATTTCTCCAATTAATTGAACAGTTGAATTACCACTTTCCCATCTCATACATATTCAAATAAAATCTTTACTATCCAATAAAAAGGCGGTTCCGTAAAAAAGCGAGTTCGTGCGACGTTCCAAATGGAGGAACCATGTTAGCTCCATACAATGTCTTATACAATTATTTATTAGGACACCAACGAACTAATGACTTGAACTTCACTGTATTATTTGGGGTAACGAATAAAAATGATCTAGTTCCGGGAACTGAGGAGAAACTGGGGCGGAGTAACTTTACCTATCTGCGATGTGGGGAAATGGCTGAATTTTGGGTAGGTTCTTACTTGGTGTATTATCGTTAGTAGAATATCCTTTTTTTGGCAAATGCTATCTACTAATACCGTAGATATGGAAGCTTTGATGTTTGTTTCTTACTCATGCAGAAAAGGCTTAACAGATTTGGATTACAATTGATATATGAATAGAAAATAATCCAAAAGAACACAAAAGGTATTTTTAAAAATATTAAATAGGAATAACCATTTAAACCAGGGTTTTGTTACTTTATGTTTTGTATATATAACACAATCATACCTTAAGATTATTTTACAATATGTATTAGTTAAAAGTAATTCCACATTAACAACTCGGATAAAAGCATATAAACACATAATCATATCACTAACTTACACAGGAATTACGCTCCGTGCAAAAATATCATCAGAAATGAAATATGGGTGAGAATTATTCAATCCTTCAGTGTAGCCAGACGTAAAAACACAAAGAAATGGTATGAAAGTCTCATAAATTACGTCACCCTACATGTATTATGCAAAAACGTATTACTTGCGCGCACTACAGGCACAGTGTAGGCACATACAGCCTGTATTAGTTAAAAAAATATGGGGCACAGGTGATGTATGGCAGCGTAAGGAATAGTCAGGTTACTGGCGATAAATAAACGAATTAGAACAAAGAAGGATTTACTCTATATGTAGGAGGAGGTTTAAGTTAAAAAAATACTTTTTTAAAAATATAAGGTTTTTAGTGTCTTTTTTTATCTATCTCATTAATTAAGTGAGTTCGGTAAGAGACCACTTAAAACATTATAACTTAAATGCCTAATGAATTTTGGATGCATGGATGATAAACTTTGATAAAACTGCATATTTTAACATTAAATTAATCAACTCTTTGTAAGTTTTTGAATAGCACACATTTTTTTTTAATTTATTCTAAGTTATGTCAAGTTGAAAAAAAATATCACACCCGAGTGTGTAACTTCATACAAAGCTTCTGAGAGACTGCACCAAATTAGATAATTACTTTTTTTATTACTGCATTCGTCATTGTGGCTAATTATGTTTTTTTCAAGTTTTGCTTTCGTTCTTTAGGTAAGACACGTGCTACCTTTAAAGATGTATACCTCTAAAAACGCTCTAGTGGGAAAAAAGGGAGTGTTCTTAGATAGAGCAACTTTTAAAATACAATGCAACGGAATGCCATTAGGCACTTTTAGCACGCCAAGACTAGCGTAGACTTGAACTTTTACATGTTAATGTTGCAGTCAGAGATCGAAAAAAGGACATTCTAGAATGAAATCTATCAGTCTATATAATTTTGAAAATCATTTATATTATACTAAACTAGCCTAGTTTTTATTAGCGTCAACTTAGATTGATATTTTACATAATCAGGTTTTAAAAACTACCTTTTTGGTATTTTATAAAATTTGTCTTCTCTTCCAACTCTGTTCTTCTTCTTCTTTCGTGTGATGAAAATGCATTTTTGAGCACATATTCATCTAGAACTTTAGTTCCAACTCTGCTAGAAACTGTGTATCCTTAATTGCGTATAATTATTCTTATTTACTATTAGTAAGGGATATAATAATAATAATATACTACGGGTTTTCGCCACTTAAGTAACATGGTGCATATTAAAATTACACCTTGTTTTCAGTAAGCTTTTGAAAACAATTAAGACCCACAATCTGTAACAAAAAGCCTGCGACAGCAAGCCAAGTTAAACCAAGCGCCTCATTTATCACGTACAAACATATGATACCTTAGTTGACACCGTTAATTTATAAACGTGATTATCATCTGTGCTTTATCTTATTTCGTATCTGAAAAGCAAACCTATTCTTTGTAAAACATACCTCACACCAAATTCCTTAACAAACCACTAATATTCTACATTCGTACGTCATTTCACAGCCCCTTACAATTCATCAGCGTAATGCCCAGGAACTAGGAACTTCTCTTATTAACTGACACCACAGTTTGTCCGCGACATATCTGTAAAAAGCTGTACTCTCGTTAGCACAAGTTTTTCTTTGGATCCAGTTTAGACAGAGACGGATGGAGGTTGCTCACCATAGAGTATGTTACTAGTGGAGAAAAAACTTAACGTTCGAACATTAAAAAACGTTTGGCTGTATGGATGGTTTTCTTTGATTTTTCCATTTGGGATAAATTAACTGAAAACGCGTTTTTAAAAAGTTTTAATTGTATTTTTTGCAGGGTGGGATAAAAATGGTAACAATAAGCCGTTTTAGGTTTTGTATCATCATAATTATTATATCATAATAAATAACCTGTTTGTATCGTAATAAAAAATTAGCACCTTTAATCAATAATTAGTTTGACTTGATTCTCTGTGATAAACACACTCGACTGTTGAACCAAAGTAGCTGACACTTTGTTTAATGACATTATATAATAATTATGTACTTCATCTCAATCTTAATCTTAATTAACTTTTTTCATCATAGATACTGCTGTGCTGCAAAGTGCATACTCATCACACGAAGAAGAAGAAGATCATAGATACAATTTACGCTTATGTACGTATTAAGGAGGTTTGCCAATGCTAGCCGCACTTGGCACACACGTTAGCAAAAGCAATGTCGTTTTTTACACAACAGGACATTGCTTCTTCCTCGTATTGATATTGGCCAGTTAGTTACTGCACACTGCAAATAAGAAGAGAAGCTTTGTAGGTTTCTAACATGGTAATCATATTTTTTGTGATTTTAAAAAATCTAATACAAAGTAACTAAAGAAGCCTTTAGCATAGCATACTTCACATTATTATGAACAGGATATCATTATATTCACATTTTTTAACACTCTAAGCCCGAAAATCACACATTCAGTTCATTATTTCTCATAATACGTCAGCACAGAACGTTCGCAAGGACCCTTTTACGATAATTTGTTATTTCTCAATTGACTCTTCAATCTCGATATCGAGATTCAAGAGTAATAGACCCTTGAATGTTATCGGAATGGTCTGATTAAAATATATGAAATTTTGTATGAAAAAATACTTTGAAGTAGGTAGGCTATATATAGGTAATATACTTTATTATTAGTATTAGTCTTACATGTTGTTGTTTTTTTTTAATTTAATCTTTTGTTTTAACTGTTAAACCGTATTTGATGTATAATCAATGTAAAACATGAAATAGTGCAATTTTTCAAAGATATCGCCACAACTTTTTGTAAAAATAATAACTTTTTCGATTCATCTATCTATCTATACTTATATTAAATCTGTAGAGAGGTCCATTCTGTACCTACATGAAATATATTTCCAAAATAACTATCAGGGGGTGATTAGGAATCGATACTGATGCCAAAAATGCAATCTGTAAAATGTTTGTCTGTCTGTCTGTCTGTCTGTCTGACCGTTATAGAAACAAAAACTACTGAACGAATTTTAACGAAACTTGGTACAATTATTCTTCATACTCCTGGGCAGCTTATAGGATACTTTTCATCACGCTACAATGAATAGGAGCAGAGCAATGAAGGGAAATGTTGGGAAAACGGGAGAAGTTACTCCATTTTTTAAGACTGCGTCGCGTGTGCAACCTTAATGGTTAAAGCTACACAGAAATCATGTATGACGGAAATGTCCTCCTTAAAATTATATAAAAAATATCCCACGACAGCATATGTCCATATTTTATAGTTGACTCACAATAACACGTGTAACTCCCGATAGCAAGCAGTTCGAAGCTGTCTTATTATATTTGTCTACTCTTTCGTTTCAAAGTTGTGTTTTCAATTCGGCTTTTTTATACAGTACTTCACTATTACGTACGGCAGATAATTCAGTGGATTCAGCTTATTGAACTTAAATAAACATCCTACTAATATTATAAATGTGAAAGTTTGTGAGTATGGATGGATGTTTGTAACGCTGGATGGATTTGGATGAAACTTTGCAGTAATATAGGTTATACATCAGAATAACACAAAGAGTACTTTTTACCGCGGAAAAACCTTACATTCCCACGGGAAACGGAGTCGCGGGCGGCCACTATCCCAAATAAATGTCAAAGATTGTGTTTTCAGTTCGAATTTTTTATACAGTACTTCACTATTACGGCAGATAATTCAGTGGACTCAGCTTATTGAAGATAGCTAAACATATTACATACTAGCTTTTGGCCGCAGCATCGCACGCGTTAAATTCGGAGTAAAATCCCTTTCCCTATACAATGTTATTATTCTTATAACGCTTCCTCTCCAATTATTCTATCTATTAAAAAACCATAGGCTCAGATAGAGAAAGTAACTTTGTAGATATTATAAGGAACTTTCTTAAAATGCCTTTAGAAGTTTATCCGCCGATTTGTCAATTAATAATGTTATGTCGAGTAACTTATGTACGATATCTGAGTTAATGATCATACAAAATACTCAAATATCAATAGGCTTAATAGGTACATGACTTATCTTTAAATTCCCAATTCAGAAACCGGCGTTAAAAAGCAAGGCATTTTTTTTTAAATTCTACTTATATAATACTTAAACGCGAAAGATTATGTATGGAGGTTTGTTACTCTTTCACGTAAAAACTACTGGACGGATATGGATAAAACTTTGCCGTAATATAGGTTTATACATCAGAATAATACTTAGGGTACTTTTTACCGCGAAAAAACCTTTTATTCCCAAGGGAGACCGACTTCGACGCGAACGGAGTCGCGGGCGGCCACTAGTTACTAGATAAGTTCCTACTAGGAACTGCCTAGTCCATTGCAAAGTTAGGTAAGGTCCTTATAGACCATAGGAACTTTTTCTATATCTATCCACTTAAAAACTGCAACCTAAAAAAAAAAAAACAACGGTGTTGCTAGCCACAAAAAAAGAAAAAACTCTGACCGGTAGCATTTTGGACCGCAGTTTGGACCACGGAATAAAAAAAAAATTGAAAATGTCGCAAATGCCGCGTTCTTCTTTCAAATGTTTTGTTTGTGAATTTTATTTTCGTGCAAACTTTTTCTTGTAATAACGAAATAAGTAATTATTGTGAGTGAATTAACCGGAATATTTTAATAAGTATTGAGTTTTTAAATGTGAAGTGTGTGTTGTATTTGAAGTGAAAACTTTATTATGTTATAGGTGATAGTGAATACGGTGGCTACGAACGTAATTAATTATTTCATGGAAAACGCTTTGGAAGGGGTAAGTTTTTCGTAAGAATAAAGTTAAATTGTTAGTTTTTTGTCTTTTATATGTAAGTTACTTGATATAGCGTGGTGAAGCAAAGTCGCCTACTAACTTAGATCCGAAGTAAGTTTGACTTCTTTTTCATGATTTTTCATATTGAGTTCAAATTGTACCTAGTGTTTATTCTTTAATACTTCGTCTCAAAGTCATGATCAAACGTTTAAGAGATTTTTATTTGCGTGTCTTTTTCGACTTTATGTATTTTTAGCGCCTTCGATACCTATCTATTCCAGTAGAAAAGTTTTAATTGAAGCTAGCGTTTGAAAATATATATTTGTTTGACCTTGATTAGTCCCTATCCTACTAGTATTATAAACGTGAAAGATTGTGAGTATGTATGGATGGATGTATGGATGTTAATTACTCTTTCACGTAAAAACTACGGGACGAATTTGGATGAATGTTCACAGTAATAAAGGTTATACAACAGAATCACACATACGGTACTTTTTACCGCGGGAAAACTTCTCATTCCCACGGGAAAACGACTTCCACGCGAACGGAGTCGCGGGCGGCCACTAGTTATGAATATATCCAATCATTAAAAACGTGCACAGTAATCAGTTATACATCCTTAGGTACAAATATTATAATTACTAAAAATGTGTTGTGTGTGTCTGTATATTCTGCTTTTACTAAAAAACGACTGAACCGATTTGTATGGAATTTGTTATAGAGATACTAAAAATGACAAATTCCACGCAGTTAAAGTCGCAGGTAGCATCTAATAATTCTCAGAAATAAAAACTATGTCCAGCAGTGGAATGACAAACCTCTTACATGTTCAACGACAAACAGACAAACAAAGAAACCGTGGTTAAGTTCCAACCACTGGACGGTCCCGAACATTCTCGAATTTTCGACCAGCCTGCACTATCAATTCACCGCGTGTGTTGATCTAAATGGCTGCTCTGATCACTCTGAGACACTGTTCATAGTCGGCTGCTACGTTCCAACCACTACCACGGTTCTTTTAATACTAACTCAAGTATTTTTAATAAAATATACAAAGGTAAAATTAAAGTTGTGAGCTTTTTTGTAATCCCTAAAACTATTGAACCGATTTCAAATAATTGTTAACTTTTTCTGCTATCTTATATTCTTATTATTAGGTATGTTGAAATAAAAATAAAAAGGTTAAAAAAGCGTTTAATGGTTCGCTATACTTTATAATATCTTAATTTATTTACATTAAGTTACAATATGTGCTTTCTTACTAGCTATTCCTACTTCCTACTAATATTATAAATGTGAAAGTTTGTGAGGATGTATGGATGTATGGATGGATGGATGTTTGTTACTCTTTCACGTAAAAACTATGAATGGATTTTGATGAAACTTTACAGTAATATAGTTTATACACCAGAATAACATGTAGGGTACTTTTTACCGCGGGAAACATCTCATTCCCACGGGAAACCGACTTCCACGCGAACGGAATCGCGGGCGGCCGCTAGTAATATTATAAACGTGAAAGTTTGCGAGTACGTATGGATGGATGTATGTTACTCTTTCACGTAAAAACTACGGTACGGATTTGGATGAATGTTCACAGTAATATAGGTTATACAACAAAATCACACATAAAGTACTTTTTACCACTGGTAAACTTCTCATTCCCACGGGACACCGACTTCCACGCGAACAGAGTCGCGGGCGGCCACTAGTCTCAAATATTATACCATAACCATAAACACTAGCTGCATACATAATACTAATACATTTTTTTCCGCCTGATATTCATCCCAAGCCGTGTATTTTTTGTATCATAAAAATCGGATAATTCCTCTCCTACTTTTCCGCGTAATCTTTGAGGTGAAATGTTCTGCATAATTAAAATTCCTTCACCAACTTTTGTTGGCGCATTCAAAACAAAACTGAAATTATTAATTAATCTCTATAAAATAGCGCTACATTTTCATAATCTCGCAGCTTGCTGGTTAAGAGAACAAAAGGTTGAAAAAATCTTGTTATAGAGCTGTCACCTACAGAATGTCTTGAAATATTAAGTTAAATAATAAGCAAGGTAATATTGAATATGAACATTAAAATAAACACTAATAATAAGTATATTTTTATTTAAGATAAGGTTTACTATCGTAGTTTTTCCATAAGGATGTTCTGGTTTTTATAATTGTTTCTTGGAAAGTAGGAGCCATAGTTATGGACTGGAAAAGAATCGAAGTTTATCGAAGATTTTTTATGGCGTAAACACATATATGTATGTGTTACGGCTAATTTTAGCCGGTAGAGATCAAGTGGCCTGATCTTCTATATCATTTCTAAATAGTTTAAAACACGACTTTATGAGTAAAAGACTGTATTTCGTATTGCTCTGGAGTTGGCCAACAAAAACCCGTGTCACCGACCATAACATACCTGGCAGCTAAAATAATTAGCTTCCTTATACAGGAGGGCACACAATTTGATGAGTCCCGCGATTCGCGAGCATGCACGGCGCGCGTGACTACGCAACCTTGGACGTATTAGTTTTAATTAGCTGGCATTTTGTGAAACACTCTATAGAAGGTATAAAGTAGCTTTATTTTGGAGGTGAGTTTGTGTTATTAAAATGGTGGGGTAGGTGTTAGATATGGCTAAGGAGATTGTAGTGGTGAAGTTATTCAATAGTAAGTGGTTTGTGAATCTGTTGGTGTCACTTTTCATAAAACTTCAAGTCGGATTTAGTCTATTTATGCTGAATGATTATGTCAAAAGGATTTTATAACGTATTTTTCGTATTAAGGCTTGAATGATTAATACGAGGGATATGAAGACACATCTCAGATTACGGTTAAGAAATGAAGTAATGACAACACAGCTAACTTAAGCCGATTTTTTTTGGATAGTTAGCAAATCAACTTATTTACTTTGAAACCACTTTTATTTTAAGGTTTTTAAAACGTAAGTACCTAGGTACTTACTTCTAAGAAACTTGCTAAAAAACGTTTTTAAGAAACGTGCATAGTCTAATTAAGTCAGGTATTTAGCCAGTGCTATTACCGTCATGATAACTATCAAGTTTACAGTAAAACGTAAACTATATATTAGACACACCGCCAAGTTGTTTCCAATTGTTTTTCATGTGGCAATTTCTTTCACAAATAAAATTCAACGCTCTAACAGCCAATTGGCGAAAACTAACTAGACTTTAACAATCCCTCAGCCAGCACCGTCCATTGAAGCATCGCCTGAACCCTCGAATTGCTTTCTACCTTCAAAAAGGCATTCGAAGACTCGAGTGCTCCCGAAGGACTTAAAACAATTAATCGCTTTTCTGCTTTCTCCCAATGTCCCCACTTCAGGTCTTTTCAGAGGTTTGAGTGTTTCTGAGATATCTAATTAAGTTTTGGAGAGATTTTTTGTTTCGTAAGACGAAGCTCTGGGGAGGTGGATTACAAAGAGGTTGTAAGGGAATAAATTAAGGCTGAATGTTTGAACCGGCTCTTTAATGTAATAGCTAATGGTCGAGCAGTGTGTGTTTTTTAGGGTTTCGGTCGTAAACTTTAAAAAAATACGGCGAGTGGTTAATTTCATAGTTTGTCTGACCGTTTAGATTTTCTCTGAGGGTAAGTGATGGTAAAATTAAAATCAATATCAAAACATATTCAATTTCTTTAAGACCTAAACGAGACACAACTAAAATATATACTCTATTTGTATATGAAAATAAATAGAAATCTATTCTTTGTTTTTTAAGCATAATTAATTTGTATATTGTTTTACAACACCCTATAACCTTAATTTGGTGTAATATCTCTTCAATCAATAAAGGTTGTGGGCGTCTAGAACACTCGAAAACTTGATCCCTCAAATAGTTTTATTTTCTGTATACCTCTTCAAATATCGTCTTCAATTCTCTTTAACAAACCCTTCTCACACAAATACTTATAAAACTCCGCTGCTAAATAAATATAAAATACAATTTTAGCTTCACGAAACTTTGTAACAAACATACAATTTTGTATGTACTCTGTGGAAACTTAGTAAACTGTATAAAATTACGCTTGAATTTAATTTGGGAACAGTCACGTTCGCACTTAGGTGCATAACATTTGAACAATTTTATGTTTTGTTATATTTTGTTGGGTGCTCAAGTGTACAAGGTTATCAGTGGGGTTGAGGTTACTCAAGAAGAGAAAGAAAAATTGGTTACTGAAGCTAAAACATAATATTTTTCTAAACAAATAAAATAAAATAAGACATCAGCAATTGAAACTGACACGTAAAGAGGTTGGTGGACAAATGTGATGAATCAGCAATTTTGACTGTTTCTTATACCTAAGAACAGCAGAACCTATATACCCTTATTTCAGTATACTTATGTTGTTATTTAAAAAAAAAACAGAGCACTAAGTTCTGTCCAATGGATACTTAACAAATTACGAAGCGTCAAATTAAAACCCCAGAAAACTCACAAACATCAAAAAAACATAGACAACCATAAAAATTTAAGCCAATATTGACCTCCCATACCCAAGTCGAGGTCAAATTATTTTGGCTAACAAACATAACTGTATCCCGCACTCGTATAATACAGTGAAAAACGTTCCGAATTCAAACAATACCGGGTGGTAATGTCAGGTTTCCGTTAGTAAATCGGGGGGCAAACGGTGCATGCAAGCGTGGCGCGGTTTTTCACCACTACCATCAGTTTCGGAAATTAAAACTGTATTTTCGAACGAATAGTGGGAATGTGGTTTAAGGGAGATACCAAAATTTAATACGGTACCTTTGTTGAACATAAACCACAATACAACACTTTTCAGATAAATACAAAAATTTTAACGAAATATTTGCAATGATTATTTACTTCGGTAACATTCCGATATTGCAGCACTGCTGCAAGAGTTTACTTTTACTTATAGGTATGCATTACCATAACCAATATCAAGGTATATAAATGTTTCGTAACTTTTGTGTGCAAAAAAGCGGCTAAAAAGTAATAAAAAAATTGTAGGTAATCTTGTGAAAAATAATTAAAAAAAAATCTTTTTTTTTTTATATGCGAAGCTAGCAAACGAGCAGGTCACCTGATGGTAAGTGATCACCGCCGCCCATGACTACCCGCAACACTGTGGGTGTTGGGGGTGTGTTGCCGAGTCTTTAAGTAAATTGGGCACCGGATATCGCACTTACCGAACGAAACGCAGGAACATCGTCCCTGCTTCACCTCGGTTTTCCGTGCGGCGGTGGTATTTTACCGGTCGAGTCAGCCCAGTAATCGCTGCAGACAAAGCCTACAGCTAGACTCTACCACTCCCAATATTTAGTTTGTTGCATAATAAGTCTAATAGCTGTTTTATGGAAACACTAGCGGCCGCCCGCGACTCCATTCGCGTGGAAATCGGTTTCCCGTGGGAATGAGAAGTTTTACCGCGGTAAAAAGTACCCTATGTGTTATTCTGACAACCTATATATTATTACTGTAAAGTTTCATCCAAATCCGTCTGGTAGTTTTTACGTAAAAGAGTAACAAACATCCATACATACTTACAAACTTTCACGTTTATAATATTAGTAGGATTCAAAAAAACAAGTGCTAGTTTAGTAGAAGTAGTTCACTTTCAGCACCCAGTTTTTCAGCACCTGCTCGTTCAGCACCTGGCCTAGTTCACTTTCAGCACCTACAAAATAGCGGCCTAGTGCTGGCTGCCTAATATCGATAAAAACACATTTTTAAATTTCAACATACTAACAACTCTTTATTTTCAATGTATCAGTTTTCTCTTTCTGACAACATATATAAGCAAATCTGCTTTAATCGATACTTAAGATACAATAACTCATTCTATTTTTATCAGTCGCCATATTAGTATATTATGTATTATGATACAAGTGTGCAAAGTAGTTCATTTTACACGAGGCTGATGGTTGTTGTAAATCAGCCAAGTCTATAATGAACATGTTGCTCACAAGTACCATACGCACTTTTTCAACACACTTGCGGGGAAAAACAATTATTTTTTGTATAAATAGTTTTCCTACACAGCAACAAATGCAATTAAAACCAAATTTTAAACACACTTGCTAAGAAAGTGAGCTTTATCACATCGTTTTTAGGGCCATAAACCGATCTATAACCCACTCGTGCATAATAATAATATTACAGAAAAGGGCATAATAGAGTGAATCTTACAAAGTTAAAGTAGTGCCTTACTGCAAATTATATGAGTAAATTTCTTTCGCTTCTGGCTATTGATGGCGCATATCTAAAGTTATTAATAACTTTAAATAATAATGTGATGAATCAGCTTAAAATCGCAGCTTTTCAATACAGCGGCCAAGGGAAATATAGCCCCTTTTGTATGCAGTATCCTCTATTATGCAGTATATTAATTAGATTTTTTTTGGCAATTTTTTTGGATTTAGATGTGCCAGTTTTTGCCCGAATTTCAGCATAATGCTTACAGTTCTTCTGTAGCACTCTTAAAACAATAGCAATCTCTTTTGGATTTTGTGTTTTTGGTTCTTGAGACCTAATATTACATTAACTGCAAAACTTGAAGATATTTTATTACCAATAAAACATAGTTCAACCTTTTTTGTATACTTGGAAAAAATTTTATAGCTTTTTTATTACAGACATATGTACTCTGGCAAAACAAAGTTATAGTATCACCTCGTAACACATGAATAAAAAAACTAAGACACTGGCTAAAATGTATGTATGTAAAAAAGTAATCTTAAAAAGTATCGATTTTTAATAACACTTTTTACATCCCTATTTACTAGTGCCAACTGTTGCAAATTGTTTGTCGTTGATAATACCTAACTTTTAAAGCAATAAGATTATTGTAGAAAAAATATAAATACATCTTCAAGTGGTTTTTATCGATACATTTTATTAATATCGTCTTGTCTAACAAACCATTAGGCAGCCAGCACTAGGCTGCTATATTGTAGGTGCTGAAAGTGAACTTAAATGTAAAAATACATTTGTGTCTACTTTCAGCACCTGCCAAAATTATATATATTATAGGTGCTGAAAGTGAACTAGGCCATGTGCTGAACGAGCAGGTGCTGAAAAACTGGGTGCTGAAAGTGAACTACTTCGTTTAGTAGTAGGTTTGGACGTTATATAAACGCATTGGTTTTTGGCTTACTGTTGTCGTTTTTGTAACATAATTCTCGAACAAATTTTTTCTTAATAAATGACAAACATTCTTATTGCACAACACTCAAAATTCTTATCACATTGATTATTCATATCAAATCGAGTTGCAATCGAAAACCGCTAGTTCCAACAGGAATCTTAAAATTGGGTCAAGTACTCAGAAGCACTAACGATTTACTTACAGCAGTAACTTCATATAACATCTTGCGAGTACAAAATATTTGGATGCTGTTTGTTGATTTAAGATTAGGAACTTTATGGTTTGGTGTGGTGCAGATAAGATTTATTTTTCAACGCAAGCATTGATTGTTAAAAAATAAAGATAGTACCTACTGGATATGATACTATGTGGTTATTTTCGTTAGAATATCCATATAAAATTTCATCATACTAGGTTTGTTACATTTTGTGCAAAGAGTGGCAAACAACCATTAGGTAGAGCCATACGACTTTTACATTAATACATTTTGAAGTTTACGATGTTATACTGCAAATAGGACATATCTTGGTTATTTTGTACTTTTTACCGCGAAAAAACTTCTCATTCCCACGGGAAACCGACTTCCACGCGAACGGAGTCGCGGGCGGCCACTAGTTAGTTCTAATTCAACATTGAGTCCATCTAATGAGGTTCTTTCCAATAAAACGTTCGACTTACTTTGAAGTTATAGATACTGGTAAAAGGAACGCGGGTCTCCGAGCATGTCGCAACTGGGAATCGAACCCAGGACCTTAGATAACCGGTCTAATGCTCTGACCACTAAGCTACCGCGCCGCTACGGTGACCCAACGAAATTTCTCCCAGTATCTATGTGCTTACGTCATAGAGCTGACGTTATTCCATCAAAATGAGAGGAGTTTCCGCCTCTCCATTTCAGTAGAAATACCTTTACAGGATATTTAGCTACTAATTAAGATGAAACAAGCTATCATTAGCATTAGACCGGTTATCTAAGGTCCTGGGTTTGATTCCCAGTCGCGAAATGCTCGGAGACCCGCGTTCCTTTTTCCAGTATCTATAACTTCAAAATTAATAAAATTAGCATTTTAAATGCAAAACTAAAATTAAAATCACGTTCGACTAACTTTACTATATACTACTATACCTAATATTGCTGTCTCACCAAAACGAGACGTTTGCGTAAAATCACAGAACTCAATTGTATCGTTTGTTTTTCTCGTTAAACCAACACTTGGTGCGTAGACGTTACGCAACACGTTAGACGTTACTTTAGTAGATAATTGTATAACCCCGTTATACTAGGTGTAAATTAAACGTTGGTCCTTTTAGAATGAATATATTTTCTATTTTGTTGGCGCAGCTGCTAACCATAGGCTTTTTATTCAACCATGCTGGTCATAGTGCTTAACTAAGGCCTCTATTAAAATTTCTACTCTGAACTAAGCAAAAAACTGTCAGAACAGAACAGGTTTGGCAGAAAACTGTCTCCATTTTCTATTCATTGTCACCGAGATCATCCATACTGACGGTGATTTGTGCCTGGTTGCCAATTGGTGTTGTTTTGTCAAAATGTTCACCAGGCATTCGGCGAACACAACGAACTCAAGTATTTGAGCTTTGCTGCCTCTAGGGCAACCTCAGTACTGGAGCGTAGTCTGTTGTTTGAAACGCGTTCTGTCAATTTCACATGAAATAGACTCACATTACTTTGTAGGCCTTCTGGCAGTCCTGAGTTTTACGTAAGCAAAATAAATATTTCTGTTGTCAGCGACCTCGAAATAATGTATTCACGATGGTAACTTTATTTGAGGCGACAAGGATCATAACCACTTCTATTTATTAGCTGTCTCACGTAAATGTTGGGCAAATAAAACTATTATTTTCAACGCCTTACTATTATTATGTCTACACTAATCGTTTTATTTCATAAATAATATTTGTAAGACAAAAGAGCTACTTTGTTGCTTGACGGCATCACTTAAAACGAATGGCAGTTTATGTGTGTTTAGTAGATAATATGTACCTATATTAAAATGTATACATAGATATGCTGTCTCTTACTAAAACTCATAAATATCTCAATTTAGGTTGAATAATTAGATTTAACGACACACACATTTTGAGGATAGGGCAGGGATATAACTAAACTAGTTTACTGTAAGACTATTAGTACTATACTGGGTAGTTACTATTTAACGAGAATTTTTGTAATAGCTCAAGTTACCCTAAAAACTATTGGCAAAAAGCTTGTGTTGTTGTCGATATGATGATTTTAATTAGGGATGTTACGGATATGGAATTTCGGTTTCGGTTTCGGTTAGGGATATTGAATTTTTTTTATATCGGTTTCGGTTTCTGATACGGATATGAAATTATTTCGGATTATCCGGTAGTTTCGGATAGTTTCGGTTTCGGATTTTAGATTCTAGGAAATTCAAAAGGAATACAAAAAAAATAGATAATAAAATGGTTTTATTTATATAGAGGAGGACGATGGGTGAGAACGATGACGTCATAAACACCGCTACATTGAGCTCAGAGAGAGAACCAACACTTTGGTCACAGTTCTGTAAGCGGTTTACGGAACACAGCCAAAAACAACTTGTCGTAACGTGTTTCATTTAGATTTTTAGATTCCACCACTATCCGAAATTATCCGAAACATTTATTTTGGTTTCGGTTACGGATACGGATATTTTTTTATTTCGGATATCCGGTAGTTTCGGTTACGGATTAGGATATCCTTAACATCCCTAATTTTAATATAGGTTAACCTTGCTTTTACCCGCGCGGCTTCGCACGCCTTAAATTCGGAGTAAAACTCCTTTCCCTGTACTATGTTATTATACATGAAAACTTTCCTTTTGAAATTTTTTATCTATTAAAAAAAACCGCACCAAAATCCGTTGCGTAGTTTTAAGATTAAAGCATACAAAGGGACGGAAAAAGCGACTTTGTTTTATACTATGTAGTGAAAACCTATACTTAGTCAAATGCCTCATGACATTAGTTTTAAAAGACAACGTACCACTCACTACTGTACGCTTTCGTCCTTGTTAATTAAAAGATGCGTTATTTTCCAGTAACACGTTTATTCCTTTCGGTTAATTCACTCCATAATCATATAAAAATTCACATTAGAAATAAAATATATCAAAACAATCTCCTTTGACATTCCTCACCGCGAGCCTCTGAATAATGTATCCAAATCAGTGACTTCTTATTTGTGAAAATTGAAGTAAAAGAGCCAAATTAGCAACCCCTTTCACAAATATTGACATTTACAAAAGAACGGCTTATTATCTACAATTTACTCATCGGATTTATAAAATAATACTCGTATCCTATATAATGATCATGGAATAATTAAAGACTATACACATTCAGGTAGGTACTTAACCTAACAGCTCGGCCATCCGACCAGCAAGCATGTCCCATCGCTTGTTCATACAAAAGTAATTCATTAAAAATAAATTTAACAATAAAAATAAGCAAAATCTTAAAGTATTAAAACGTAACAATTAATTGTTGCATAGTGAACATGTAGATATGTAAGTACTAAGTTATACTTATCACGAATTATAGCGTAAAAGTCAATTATCAAAGTTAATCTATTATTAAAATTTGGTTACAGATATAAATTTCTTTACAAAATCATCTCTAGGTGCGTTTTATCTTTTACTACTAATTAGAACCTTCGGACTTATGGAAATCGCTCACTAACGCACAGCTTGAATGTTTTTATTTTCTTTAGGTATTTTTTTTGTAATTTATAATCTTATCTAAAACTCCAAGTATTTATTAGATTAAACTGTATGTTCATCATGTTTTGTAAATTTCGTAAAAGTCAAAACAAGAATACAACATCACACAAAAATAACACTCCATCCATCGTTGATGTTACTAAACACAACCTGATAAGTAATCTTTTAGTTAGATACATCATTGTTATTAGTAAAAAAAATATTTTTAAACATCATTTTGAATATCAATTTACATTTTAGTTGTACATTTTGTAATAAAAACTCCACCTCCTCATTGAGGTCCACAAGTATTCCAACCAAATGAATCATTTAAATTATTTGTGCCCTGAAATTCCATCTTAAGATCTATAGTTTCTCCTCCGTTTTCCTCATTAATTTAATATTCTCATACAAACAGAATGTAAAATACAAAAACGACACAACATGGAAAGGGAGAGAGGGCAGAACATTTTTATTTGTAATTACGATATAAGTACCTATACCTATTCTCATATTACTTATTTTCTTAATACTGTACTATTACTTTATTTAATACCTTTGGAGATTTAATTTACTTATTAAAATTCTTTCTTAGTGTCATCTATATCATAAAGAAACCGCTTTACCAAAATTCAATTTATAGGCATAGTAGTGTCGGCTGTGCATTTATACATAAGTCGTTGTGTTTGCCTTTTCAGTTCTGACTTTGATTTTCGATTTCCTTTTTTTATAAAATAAATACTAGAACATTAACAAATTTACAACCATAACTCAACATTCATAACAATAAATTTAGGACAAAACAACCACAACTCATCATTTCCAAAATTAAGGTAAATTTCAAGACATTTATCAACATCATTTCAGATCATTTTAGAAAACCGTTAACAAAACTTTGTACATACGAGTAAATAAAAACTGACAGTAAACTCAAACACTTATACAAGTATATTTTCAAAAATATAATTATACATTTGTTACATCTTTGCTGGGGCATGACATTGATCCTCAAAAACGAAGTTATAAAAACATAATATCATTAAGAGATCATTGTAACCTATCATGGATGTTCTTAATTTCTTTTTCGTTCAAATTTTATATAATATTGCAGAAATGTACTAAATAAGTTAACCTCCTGTAACATTGATTATAGATGTGGCAGTAGCTCTCTCTAGTTGATAAAATTACCGCTTTCCAATAAGATCACCTACGCAGTGTTACTTATAAATAACTAGTGCCCGCGAATCCGTTCGCGTGGAAGACGGTTTCCCGTGGAAACGAGAAGTTTTCCCGCGGTAAAAAGTACCATATATTACTCTGATGTATAACCCATACCGCTGTAAAGCCCCATACAGTCCGGCAGTTCTTACGTGAAAGAGTGACAAACATCCATACATACTCACAAACCTCCAAACATTTAAAATATTAGTAGGTTCATCCACACAAGTCTTATTTCTTTAAGTTCTCTTTTACGGTCAGTTCATTACGGTGGTGAGATTTACTTTATCATGACATAAGGGAATCAAAAACGTTATACCCAATATAACATCAAGCGAGGTCAACAGCACTGCTTTCTTCCAATATAACTTATTTTCGTTTTATGGATTATAATATCCTTTTGCATATAATAAGTTTTTTTTTTTTGTTGTTCACCATAATCATGTACAAACATCATTATCATTGTCATCATCATCATCACAATTATCATCATCGTCATTATCATCATAACCATAATCATAACCATCAAAGTCATAATCATCATAACTTTCACAATCATTATAGTCATCATAACCATCATAATCATAACTATAATCACAATCAACATAACCATCATAGTCATCATAATCATAACTATAATCACAATCAACATAACCATCATAGTCATCATAATCATACCTATAGTCACAATCACCATAACCATCATAGTCATCATAATCATCATGACTTTCGCAATCATCATAGTCACCATAACCATTTTAATCATAACTATAATCACAATCACCATAACCATCATAGTCATCATAATCATCATGGTCATCATAATCATAATGGTCATCATAATCATCCTAAACTTCAAAATCATCATAATCATCCTAACCATCACAATCATCATCACTATCATCATTATCACTATCATTTACCATTGTCAGTCATTTTTATCACCGTTATCATCATTATCATTACATAGTTTAACTTAAGATCGCTAATCGTGTCTGTTTGTATGTTTGTCTTCTTGTTAACCTCGTAACACATTTTAGCGCGATTTTCTCCATCATCTTAGAAAATTTGTAAACAAAAACCAATCAAGAAAAAGTTTCTTAAATTACACTATCCGAATCGAGGGCGGGTCACATATAAACATAATAAGATTAAAACATTTTGCGTAATTGACTCTTTCCCAACATAAAAGAAGTTCTCCTAAAGTAAGTATATATGACACAAGGCAGTTGTCTAATCTGCCAGTATCTAGAAGATCATAGTTGTATTTTTCTATTATATTAAAATACTTTATTAATAATAACTTATTATTTGTTTCTATTTCGATTCGCTTCCTGACTTACTTGAACGATTCTTAAATATTTAGTAATTTTCTTTTCGCTGAATGTGCTGCTAGTGCTTTGTCCTCTACCTAGGCTTTACAAGAGATAAGACACAATCCACGGTTTTTCTGTTATAGATTTAGTAAATTTATATGTATCTTTTACCAGTTCCTTTACCGCCGGCAGCTTTGCAACCAAACTCAAACTAAGCGTATATCATCTACCAAATACTAAGACCAAAACATAATAATCTCTATGGGAAGCAGATGTTACTGTATCCATTACCTGATTTACTTGACAATTTGCCAAATAATATGGAGAATCACATAAATAAGCCAAATATAAAACCAAATTAAAATTATATTTCCTGACGTACATTAAATAAAAAGTTCTCCTAATATAGGTAAATCAGTATAATCATATACGTATATTTAATTTTTAAATCAAAGATTCTGTCGAACTATTGCATTTATTAATATACCTATATTCTGCCAATTTCTACCAAAATTACAATTGCACAATCCATTCTCCTTCCCATCCTTGATTACGCGGATCTATCGTTCGTTGACAAAAATGAGGAGCAACTCAACAAACTCGAGCGGCTTCAAAATCTATGCATCCGGTTTTATGGTACTTCTTTTGCTGTGCAAGCCGTAGGATTGTGGAATTCTCTCCCTTCAGAAATCCGTAAATAAAAAAAAACCCTTCAATCTTTCCAAAGACTGTCCAAAATCATTTTAAATCTATCATATAATTTTATTTTATTCATCAGTCATGTTATACTTTTATTTTCCTAGCTGTATGTATAGATATATTCAAGTACTTGTATTACTTTATGTAAATATATAAATATGTATGTGTTTATTTATATTTACTTATATACGTTTATTTTACATATTTTACTTCTATTTCTTAGTGTGTTTATCTTGTTTTTGTACTGTTTGTGATTATTATTGCACCTATCCATTTCTTTTGTATTTTGTCTCCTTTGCCAAGTTTGCCTGAAAGAAATTGCTTGAAGCAATAAGGCCACTTCTTGCTTATGTGTTTGTTTACTTGTAAATTGTTTATTTTTGAGTTTTATGCAATAAAATGTATTTTACTTTACTTTTAGCTAATAAATGTAAAATTATATGAATTGCAAATTGTGACCCTTTTTTAACGCGCGGATCTGCCTGCAAGTTAACCGGTTTCCAGTGATGGGTCGCGCGAGCGCGATGCATGTGTTGTAGTAGCGCAAGTATTTTGTTACCACCCATCAGCCTGTTCATCATACAAAGTATTTCTCTTATTTGTTATTAATTCCTTAATATTGTGGCGACATAGATGGCGCTGATCGTCGCCAACATTTTTTTTTCCGGCGGTACGCATACAAACGACACCGAAATGTATGGCAAATCCTATATCGCGCTATCAACATTTCAAACGCAGTATCTATATATACGACTTCTGAAATCATCTCAGTGGCCCCGCTTGGCCCTAGGTCTGTGTCCTGTCTAGCACTGGGAGATCTCCCCTTTTACCGCCAAAATATTATTATTTTATTTTATTATTCATCTTGCTTAATCTAGTTAAATCAAAATCAATGCGAATGGCAGGGAAGGGAAAAACTACTCATAGTTTATTCTTCTCTGTAATTTAACAAAAAAATGTATAACCTCTTAGCATGTAAATAAATAAATAAAATTACATTCAGATCCAAACATTGATTTTTGTTATTATTAAAAAAAAACATTTAACCCAAACTTTCATATTAATTGGATAGTGTCCGTTAAATTTTCTATGTCTAACTTTCTTAATATTCTCATGAAGCATTTCCGTTGAAAACCCATTAATCTTCTATACAAGTTTTAATTTGATAAATAATCACATCCGTATTTACCTTATTATAATAAGAGGTCCACTTCCGTCTTGGTAAGTCATCACTTGAATCTGAACCTGCCAAATGCCGGCAAGTACAGGCACTAACCTGCGATGGGCGCCTCAAAATTCTTTACAGAAGTCCATGCTATCCTGTCACTTGAATCTGTAAAATAATCCTGGAACAAGATGGCGCTCGCTCTATCCCCGAGTTTACGCACCCTGTTCCATCCAATCCATATTTCCAATCCAATCCAACAAAAATAATCCTGGAACAAGATGACGCTCGCTCTATCCCCGAGCTTACGCACCCTGTCCCATCCAATCCATATTTCCAATCCAATGCCACAAAAATACTCTTGGAACAAGATGACGCTCGCTCTATCCCTGAGCTTACGCACCCTGTCCATTTCCATCCTGTGTGTCGGTCCTTTCCCTCGACCGATCACACTATTTTATTCCAAATCCATTGTGATTGAAGCCAATCCTGTGTGTCCGTCCTTCCCTTCGACTGCTCACACAATTCCATTCCTTATCCATCCCGTACTATGCCCATCCTGTTTATCAGGCTCTTCGTAACAAGCGATGTATTCCATAATGGTGTGATCTGAAACTGACATTTGCTTAGTAAAGGAAATCAAACTCAAACAAATGATTTTAATATTCCTTCTTATCTTAAAGTTATTTCACATTTACATAGAAAATACAAAAGTTATATAGGTACTGAGACTCACATAAAATAATTGTAGTTAATTTTTAATTTTATCTAATTGCAATAGTCTAGTTTTATTTTATTTCTTTATTGGGTCAATGAATCATTTCAGTATGGTATTAGAATACTTTAATAATGCATGATAATTTGATTTCAATAATTGTTAATTGGATGCTTTGAAATTTAATTATGCCTCACCGGGTAACATATAGCTGAAAGTATCCCTTTGGCACTACTCTGTAGGTACAAAGTTAATTCTAAATTTACTGTAAATGTATGTGTGTCAATAAATCTCTTGTAAGTCTAGTAAATCTAATTTAATATCCATCCCTCTAAGTTTTTAATGCATGTTTGTAATAGACACTTTCCTTTAGTCCAATTACTATGTCAAAGATGTTAGTATTTCATGTAAATATTATGTATTACTAAATATAAGAAAACTATGGACACCTTCATCATCATACCATTGCTACCATATTTTGTTTAAAGATGTTAAAGTTGCTAGTGTTTTCTTAACATGTATGAATATGCTTGTTACTTTATTTTCGTTCATCAATTAATTTATTTCATCCTCCATAAATCCTTCCGGTCCATTCCTCATCAATAAATTAATCATTATTTAATGTTAAATAAGGCAGTCTTAGGCGATTTAAGTATCTAGACAAGTCAAGCCAAGGATTATAGGCTGACAGCGCGCCATGTGAAGCCAATTTTGTCCCCCTCATAACTTTAAAACTATCGCACATACAGATGTTAAACTTGGCCAATATATTAAGATTGGCGAGTTAAATATATCTTTTATACTCGAACATTACAATCTATCCTGTATGAAAACAAATTTATACTTTACCTTGTAGGCGTGGTAAGAAAAAAAAAGTATATTTTTTTCATTCCAACTTCTGAATTTGTACGCTTTCGTCCTTGTTAATTAAAAGATGCGTTATTTTCCAGTAACACGTTTATTCCTTTCGGTTAATTCACTCCATAATCATATAAAAATTCACATTAGAAATAAAATATATCAAAACAATCTCCTTTGACATTCCTCACCGCGAGCCTCTGAATAATGTATCCAAATCAGTGACTTCTTATTTGTGAAAATTGAAGTAAAAGAGCCAAATTAGCAACCCCTTTCACAAATATTGACATTTACAAAAGAACGGCTTATTATCTACAATTTACTCATCGGATTTATAAAATAATACTCGTATCCTATATAATGATCATGGAATAATTAAAGACTATACACATTCAGGTAGGTACTTAACCTAACACTACAATGAAGACATTAACAACTCTTTTTTTTCAGTTAAAAATGTTAAAAATGTTGGTAGTGCGTTTAAAACACGTATCTACTCAAGAAGCAACTTGAATTAACCATCTTTGAAACATTCCCTACTTATTTATCTTCCCATCACAAACTCTCACGTCATGTACAAAGTAAAACATCATCAATACGCATTCCGCTTTTTAAACTTCAAACTCCGCCGCTCCGGGCTCCAACCTCAATATCTCCGTAATAAACCAACTTTTAAACAAACTTTCACATCCCTAATAAAAACAGTTTGTTTACAACCGCCCCTGATTTATGTGGAATGGATTTTGCATAATAAAATTATTTGGGCTTCGTCGGCTGTATAGACAGGTTTGTATCGGAGCGGCCACATGTATGGAAGTGCCCTGGTGAGGATAGTAAAATGTGTGGATTAAAGGCATTAAACGACGTACGGTTGGTTTCATCTGTGTAGCGAGGGACACGAGTTGAAAATGTCACTTACTTGGAATAGGGGATTTTGAGATTAGGCCAGTTAGCTAGAATTGGGATAGTGGCTTCTGGAAACTGCGTATATAACAGTAAAGGTATTTTTAGCTCTTATTTAGACATACCCGTAAGACCGCAAAATGCGCTAAGGCCGATGATCGATTATAGTGATATTAAGGAGAATCCAAGCAATTTTGAATCCGATTCTAATAAAACTCGGTATTGTGTGTAACCTTATTGTCGCTTTGGCTAAACTACTTTACATAAAAATATTTTTTTTAAAGTTTCCTAATCAAGTCAAGACAGATAGCATCATTGTAAAATTGATATAAACGAAACCTTTTGTTTAATTTCTGTTTTTCGAAACTAAACGTACATATAACTGTTCGATACATATAATGTGAAATACCTATCAACCGCATCTGATATGTTTGCGAGCGGCATAATTTCATTACGTGTTATCAAAACCATACAGATTGTATGCCAACTACAATAACAATGGTTAGAGTGGATATGCAACCAGTCCAATGGTTTTTCCATAACGAAGAAACCACCATCCGAACATCCTGTCTTTTACAGTTCCTTTTCTGCTTCAAAAATATAATATAATTCGCTTTCCTTCCTATCTTATAACCGTTCTTTCTGTGCTGCCGATATAAAAAAATTGGGGAGGCGATTTTTGAAAGAAAATATCTGTTTCCTTAACAAATGTCATGGACACAATAAAGCTTTTTTGTCGATAACAAAATAGGACAGTCAAGTTGACGGTAGTTGTTTATTGTGTAGTATTATGTTGGTTATTTACTTATTGTGTTCGGGAAAATTGACTTAGGTTACTATTGAGAATTATAGAATGATTACGAACGTTACGAACATTATTGTATAACTTTTAAATACTAGATCTTCATGTTCTTATCTATATCAGTCACAAGTCAAGTCTATAAATAATACTTAGTTTAAGTCAACTAATATTGTGTAAATTTTTATTTTAATTCCTAAATTTCCAGATATGTCTTAGTGTGTATTTTTCGCGCAAAAACTGCTGAACGGATTTGGATGAAACCAGGCACAAAGATCGACTATAACCCGGAATAACACCTAGGATACAACGAAATACTTTGATCCGCGGAAAAATATTCAATTTCCACGCAAACTCATACCCATAGCAGCGGGTGAAACCGCAGGGCGAAGATTTAGTAGCCCTTATGCAATAAATAAACCGAATGCCCTAGACCATCAACAATGAAATTGTCCCGGCAATTAACTCAATAGTCTCATACACTCCCTCCATTACCCGTGACATCCACACAAACTACATAGCTTTTTGTATCCGAGAAAAATAACTCTCATCACATAGAACGTACTCGTCTATTCTATCTTTATCGTCGTACCTTCTGAGACAAATAAATTCACAGGGACAATGGTTGACAATAACGACTTATTTTTATGCCCCAGTGGCTGTTTACGTGCAAAAAACTAAGAGAACATATTTCGGATCGAATGTCTAATGGGGGAAATGACACTACGTAAGTTTTAGTGTGCGTCGTAAAGTCAGATGTCGCGAGTTTTAGAGTTAGAGCGTTTGGGCGTTGATGTGTACTTTCCACGAATGTGTTATAATTATTTTATTAGTTATAATATTAAGTTTTTAAATCATGACTATACATTTATTTTATTTTATTTTATTTTACAATATTTGGAAAACTTACAGCTAGACAAAACTTAAAATTAATAATACAGTAAAAGATGGCCAATTACAAGTTTTCACTGCTAAGCATTAAAAAATTAAAAGAAAAACAGTCTAAACAAAAGAATAACTTACAGTTGTACAAACAATCATTGCATGCCTAGAAAAATCAAGTTTAAATATAATAAAAAATAAATAACAGTCAGTGTTTATATATTGAAGAAAGCATTCGATATTACACTTCTGACTTTGGGTACGCTGGTACAGAACAGGTCAAGCTCATTGTTTTGACGATAAAACTCATTTAATAAGTTACATGATCTTACTAGAAAAGAGTTTTGTCTGTAGTTCGTCTTGGAAGGTGGAATGTAAAGTAAAAGTTTATTCCTATACAGTTTAATTTGGGTATGCAAGCCAATGTTCATTAAAAGCTCAGGAACGTCGAGTTTGTTATTTGCAATTTTAATTAGAATAGAAGCATCTGTAATTTTCCTACGTAAATAAAGTGGAAGTAAATGATGTCTTCTACAACGTGCTAAGTAATCATTATCGTAAATTTGTGATTTGTACTGCAAGAATCTAAGGAAACGTCTTTGGATATTTTCTATTCTGTTTATATAAATCTCATACATTGGATTCCAGATAGCTGACGCATAATCGAGGTGACTGCGGACATACGAACAGTACAAAATTTTGATTGTTTTGAGAGATTTAAACTGTGATGAAAGTCGAAGGACAAATCCAAGGGATTGTGAAGCTTTTTTTACAATTTTCTCAACATGTTTGTCGAATAATATCTTAGAGTCAAAGAGTACACCCAAGTCATTAACTAGTTCTGTCCTGTTTAAAAATGAATTACGAATTGTGTAATTGTAGATGACAGGATTTAGTTTTCGGGTAAATGAACAAACAAAGCATTTAGAAATATTTAGGTCGATTCTATTGGTTCTACAGAAATTATCAAAACTGTCAAGATCTTTTTGAAGAAGAAGGCAATCACTTAAATCGTTTATTGGGAATAGAATTTTCATGTCATCTGCAAATAGTAATAATTTTGAATATGTAAAGTAATTATTAATGTCATTTATAAAAATTAGAAATAGAAGGGGGCCAGCTAGCACATATAACTAGCTTTTCATCCTGCGATTAAAGTGGTAAAAAAGTAGTAAAAAGTACTCCATATATGTGTATAAGTATGTCAGGCTAGTCTATCTATATACCTAGTTTCACCCAAATCCATTCAGTAACTCTTGTAAGAAAGTGTTACAATCACATACATGCACACTCTAAAGATAATGTTATAAAAACTTTCTTAAGGTGATTTTAAGTAAGTAAATAATTTTGTTAACGGTAAATATTAACTACTAGTGGACGCCCGCGACTCCGTTCGCGTAGAAGTCGGTTTCCCGTGGGAATGAGAAGTTTTCCCGCGGTAAAAAGTACCCTATGTCCTTTCCCAAGATCAGATCTTTCTTCACACCAAATTTCATCAAAATCGGTTCAGTAGTTTAGGCGTGAAAGCGTAACAGACAGACAGACAGACAGACAGACAGACAGACAGACAGACAGACAGACAGACAGACAGAGTTACTTTCGCATTTATAATATTAGTAGGGCACAATAAAGATTTTTTGTCGATAACAAAATAGGACAGTCAAGTTGACGTGAGTTGTTTATTGTGGAGTATTTTATTGGTTATTTACTTATTGTGTTCGGCAAAATTGACTTACTATTGAGAATTATAGAGGGATTAATGATATGAATATAATTATTTAACTTTTAAGAACTATGTGATCTTTTTATCCTTTTCTTTATCAGTCGTAGTCAAGTGAATCAACTTTATATAGTTAGATTCCAAGCTGCTACATCAATTCAATTTTCTATCTGGTCCCAAAACTTCCAGATAAAACTTACTAAAATTATGAATATGAAAGTTTGTGAGTAGGCTTGTGTACGTGTGTTTATTACTTTTTCACACAAATCTTTACAACGGATTTGTATAATACGTAGTGTATAGACACACTAACACAAGTGTTATAAAAAACACTATACAACGGAAAAATAATAATTTCCACACGAAAAGTGTGGGTAAAACCGCAGGGCGAAAACCTAGTAGCCCTTATGCAATAAATAAACCGAATGCCCTAGACCATCAACAATGAAATTGTCCCGGCAATTAACTCAATAGTCTCATACACTCCCGCCATTACCCATGACATCCACACAAACTACATAGTTTTTGTATCCGAGAAAAATAACTCTCATCTCATAGAACGTACTCGTCTATTCTATCTTTATTGTGGTACCTTCTGAGACAAATAAATTCACAGGGACAATGGTTGACTATAACGACTTATTTTTATGCCCCAGTAGTTGTTTACGTGCAAAAAACTAAGAGAACATATTTCGGATCGAATGTCTAATGGGGGAAATGACACTACGTAAGTTTTAGTGTGCGTCGTAAAGTCAGATGTACGGAGTTTTAGAGTTAGAGCGTTTGGGCGTTGATGTGTACTTTCCACGAATGTGTTATAATTATTTTATTAGTTATAATATTAAGTTTTTAAATCATGACTATACATATAACTAGCTTTTCATCCTGCGATTAAAGTGGTAAAAAAGTAGTAAAAAGTACTCCATATATGTGTATAAGTATGTCAGGCTAGTCTATCTATATACCTAGTTTCACCCAAATCCATTCAGTAACTCTTGTAAGAAAGTGTTACAATCACATACATGCACACTCTAAAGATAATGTTATAAAAACTTTCTTAAGGTAATTTTAAGTAAGTAAATAATTTTGTTAACGGTAAATATTAACTACTAGTGGACGCCCGCGACTCCGTTCGCGTAGAAGTCGGTTTCCCGTGGGAATGAGAAGTTTTCCCGCGGTAAAAAGTACCCTATGTCCTTTCCCAAGATCAGCTCTTTCTTCACACCAAATTTCATCAAAATCGGTTCAGTGGTTTAGGCGTGAAAGCGTAACAGACAGACAGACAGACAGACAGACAGACAGAGTTACTTTCGCATTTATAATATTAGTAGGGATGTATAATTGTATTCCAAATGTATTTTCCTTTCTGCAAATACCTTCTCAAATATATTATTGCTCAAATTTCTTCTACATCGCATTTGTCACGTAATTTCAACTTACGCGATACAAAACATCAGAACTGTGATTCAATCTCCCCCAAACGTCACGAAAACCTCTGAATAAAATCACTGAAAGTCGGAATTGAGGGACAACAAAAGAAATAAAAGACAGTTTCCAAACGTTGAATCGAAAGTGCGAAGTAGGCCCGAACTTCATAAAACTAATTCGCAAATAAGTTCTGCACAACAAAACTGTAGCCATGTTTAACCCTTCACAGTCTGGCGAAAAGCGAAAAACTCCAAATTCGGGAATACTGGGTGAAAACGCAGACGAATACCAACTTTATACGCATACGCATAAGTTAGAGATTAAATTGTGAGGACGGTAAATCAAACATGAAAAAGCAAGCTGAAATCACGTAGAGTTAAATACAAGGTGGAAAATGACCTGAAAGCGTTATGAGTGTTTTGTATCTCTATCGGTACCTGCATGAATGGTTTGAGTGTGATTAAAAACGTATAAAGTGGATCAACATGCCAAAACAATTTAACGTAAATTACAATAGTTTCAATCAGATTTGGAACTATGGGGTACGCTCCCAAAAGTTAAATTTTACATTATCTTTTAATCTCTTCTTCATAGGTATGTTCAATATGGCTACATACTAAAGCTATAAATATCATCATAATTTTCCGTGTAAGGAAGCACAATAGCTTAAATAATTGCCAGCATTTTCCGGGTTCATCATATTAGCAATATAAATACGATAAATATTCTATACCTTTAAGAAACCGCGCAGCCCTTTCACAAATAACTGCAAGGCGTTAATGCCAAGGCGAATATTATTAATGAGTGTTGGAAACTCGTTTTAATACATTCGTAATTAGCCAACATTGATATAAGTCTGTAAGACAATGAAGGTATTAAGACAATTTATCGAGTGTTTCACGTTTCGGGCGTCAGCGGGTGGCTCAGCTGGGAGTTCGTGCATGTTCGGGTGTCGTCGGCGCGTCATCTCTCTTCGCCGAGGCTGCGCGGCCGGGCATGCGCAGTGCGCGCGTAATATCAAACGCCGTCAGTAAAGCGGCGCGCCCTGCCGCACCGCGCACCGCGACTCGCTCCGACCCCGATTTCCTCCAGTTTACACTCAGAATACTCGAATTCACAATGATGAACGACGACCGAAAACGATACGGAATTTTCGGGGACCTCGAATCGCGTGACTGAGCTAGTGCTAGTGATATCGTTACTGAATCGCTCGTGAATTTGATAGTGAATGTGCAAATGAAATATACGACTTGTGTATAGTGTGTGTTGAGACCTTGTGTTTTCGAACACTGCCGGAAACTTTGTGATGGTGAGTACTTCCTCGTTTTAAATCATTTGATCCGTCGACTGCGGAAATTACTTTTAATTCATATTTATCCGATACGCGGTAGGCAGAAATTGCTCCATTAATATTCAGAACCTTTCTCCCATGAAAATTTGCAATGTTTTCATAATTAAAGGTAATTAGAAAAGATTGCCCGTAATTGAATCGGATTTAATCATAATGTTTAGTCTTTAGGACCACAAAATCGTAATTAACAAGATTTAAATTACAATGGTGACCTATTTGCATACCTATAAAAGTTTAAGACGTATTCAAAAGTATCTAAGCGAATAACAGATTATGACGAAATGTATGTTAAAATGATACGTTTTAACATACATTTCGTCATAATTCATTAATTAACGTGATGATTAAAATAGATTTTGGTATTTTCATAGTAGTTTAGAAATATTATTAAACCAGTTTTCCGCCCTGCAGTTTAACCTACAATTGATTGACTTTTCCCGTGGTACTTTCCCGCAGTAAAAAAATCCCCATCCAACTCTGTTATGTATATTAAAAAAAGTAAATAAAGGAAGAATGGTAAAAAGGTATTTTTTTTAAATCACTTATCATGACACACATGATTTCGAAATGGTGTAAGTGTTAAATAATACTAAGGCGATGGATAAAAAACAAAGTTTACAAGAGCACCACTATTAGACTAATAAATTCTTTAAAAAAATTCGTAAAAATATTAATTCCAAAAATTATTTCAGTTATTGAACATTGGTCTTTCTTATATTACCATCGCTTCTTCTTTTCGTAACTTAAAGTGATGTGGTAAATTATAATTAATTTTATTTAGACTTTCGGCGTCATTTATAAACGCACTAAAACAAATAAATTTATGAATCGTTATAACGTTATGTCCCTTGTCCCTTACAACCCTGGATAGTAACAGCAAGAAGTCGCCGTCACCGAACTCGATGATGATGATAAATAAATAAATCTTCAGACCAACACACCAACTGTGTGGCCCTAAACTAAGCAAAGCTTGTACTATAGGTACCACACAATGGACTAGAGGAGAACCTAGTTACACCCAGACACGAGCCAATTTCGAAAAACCATTTTGATGAAATAGAACCCGGAACTATCCGCTTAGCAGTCTGGTATGTATACCGCTACACCACAGAGGTCATCAAATGATGATGGCGCTTTTTAAAAACTGTTACATAAGATTATCAGAGACACCAATTTTTTTTTCGAATGTACGTTAAATAAACGTTCCCGAGGGTAAATTAGTTATGACTTCAAGATCAACGGTATACCGGACGTTACGTCATTTTCACCATAAAAATATACTCAAATCAATTAGCAACAAACATTAAGCACCCGTACCTTTACACCACATTTGCTCATTGCAGTTTCCTTTCACTGTCATTGCGTCATCAATCACTCTCGTTTGTAAAACAAAACTTCAAGATATACTTTACTGTCTGCTGTAACAATAAATAATTAAATGCCGTGTGATATATTTATCGTATCTCCAAGCTGGATTTACGGTAAACCCATGTTAAACCAGGGCGGGCGGGCACGAGCCGGAATTGAATTTGGGACTTTTCGATGCAATGCGCCGCTACATTTCTCATACATTTTTAAAGCTAGCAATAGATTCGGGAAACTGTAAATAAATAAAGTAGCCGTAGTGCTTTGATTTTAGTAGTTTTGACTAGGGTGCAAATAGTATTACTTACTAACTTAAGTAACTAAATTATGAAATTCTATTTTCTAGATTTATTAAGCTAAGGTATGATAGCATTAATCTTAGAAGTTGCGCAAAAACAATAATATTTTATAACATAGAGCAAAATAACGCTAAAAACACATAAAAATCTTTCTTCTTCTTTATTAATTGCCGACAAAGACAGTCAATAAAGCAATACCTATAGATGTCTAACAGAATAAAGAAATATCAAAGCGAGCAGGGGTCAGACGTGATGGCGTGACGTCACACAGCAATATCGCTCACAAGCTTTTATCTAAATTTTCAAGTGTTGCTTCTTCTGGAATGTTCGCCAAAGGCTTATTCTCTGCTTGTGTCATAGAAATTTAAACCAACAAGACGCCTATCAATCATTTTAATAATAATATAATAATAATAATAATAACTTCTTTATTTCAGGCAAGAAACCCATATTACACAAAGTATAATTAAATTAAATTTAAACGTTGATGCCCGTGTATATGTATAAATCCTACTATCCTACTTATATTATAAACGTGAAAGTTTGTGAGTATGGATGTATGGATGTTTGTTAATCTTTCACGTAAAAACTACTTAACGGATTTGGATAAAACTCTGCAGTAATATAGATTTTACATCAGAATAACATATAGGGTACTTTTTACCGCGGGAAAACTTCTCATTTCCACGGGAAACCGACTTCCATGCGAACGGAGTCGCGGGCGGCCACTTGTATTTTATACATATACTAATGCATTAAATAGTCTTAGGCGCAAATATAAATTAGTTATCAACAAATAATAAAACCAATCCTGGATCTTGACTTTGTTCTAATGTTTTCTGGAAAAGTACAATTTAACAAAGTAATTTCATACAGATTCCCAGACTAACCTTTGTTCTCGAAATAGCGATAAAAACTTTTTGTATAACAACTAAGTAACATTTGAGTTATTTACTAGCAATTTTACTGACAGGCTAGCAAACATCGTTTTAATAATATTTCTGACTTTGAGATCGTTCGTATTGTGATAGAAAAATATATAAACACTGTTTAAGAAAGTCATAGATGCATATGACACCAATTTTTATAATAAATTAAAAGAAATTTAACGCACGTGTGAGAATATAGAATCATGAATTAAATGTTTTGGATTATTCAACCAAATAGCAGCTCTTAATTTAATGTTTTTAACCTTTTAAAAATTGATCCTTTGCGTTGTGGTTTCATGGTAGCAAAAAATTGCTTTGTAAAATATGTGGAAAAAATCCACATATTTTACAAAGCAATTAACGCAGACTTCAACATCCATTACAGCGTTCAAAGGTCAAACTGCCCCAAACCACATTCAGAACCGGCAATGTACAGCGTCCATTCCACTAGAATCTTATTTAGCTAATAGCTGATTACGGAGGCTAGCCAAATAGGCCTTTTGGCATTTGATTGCGTTATTACAAGTCCGTTAGAACAATTGTTGTTATTTTGCTTTGGTTAATAAGGTAAGTTTTGCTTTCATTGCTAAATTGAGTTTTGGGCTTGTTTTATGGTTGTTGAGATTAACCTCTGTAATCTGAAATTGTATTTACAGGAATTTACAAATTATATACGAGATATATTGTAATTTTAGTAAAGCTTCAATTGTTGTGAAAATAAATAAAGCTTAGATAATTGTTTTTGACGAGAAACATCTTTAAAATAATGACAATACACAGAGTACCATGTCAGAAAAGCGAACCGTAACGAATTGGTCTTTATCGTCTGACTTTAATAACTACAAAACACACAACAAAATGATTCATCGTAGAAACATGAATTTAGTGATATTAATAAGCGTATATAGTCAGCTAGCTTTTATCAAAATTTTTAAGAAAGAAAGAAAGAAAGAAAGAAAAAAGAAAGAAAACAAATTTATTACCGAAAAAATAGTTGCAAAAAAATACAGTTATTGAAGTTACAAGCACTTAGGTACTAAAATAATAATTAACAAGGAAATAAAAATAAAAAATATGTAAAAAAAGATGATAAAAATTAAAAATACATAATATTTCGGTAATTGGGTCCATTCTCAGCATGTGTTATAAAGGAAGTGAAACAAGCCGTCACACCGCCTGAGTAACGCTGATTTTCAGCATGTACCATTACATAAAAGATGTTGTATACGACATAGGTAGCAGAGAGTCACTTGATCTTGGTATATTGGTTGCAGTCTTGTTGGCATGATGTGTTACTAATTGTAGATATAAAACCAGAAACATGTTTAGTAATGATACAGGAAAATATATAAATATACACATATACATACCTACATACACACACATATATAAAGTAAATGCAAATGAACAAATAATAAATAAAATATAATAATACTCAAACCAAAATAAAGAGCATCGGATTGAAAACATAACAACCGTAAAAAAATTGAAACGTTTATTCATTTTCGTGTACACCTTCAGACGTATACAAAACTTGCAGCAGCTATTTGCTTGTTAAGAAGGCTTGTCTTAAAACGTCTTTTAAAGGATGCAAATGGCATGTGCTGCTTTAGTGGAGGGGGAAGATCGTTCCAAATTTTCGCTGCTGCAAACTCGAAACTACTCCTGTAGTTTGCCGATTTGTGTTTCGAAATGGATACCGTGTGATGGGATTTACTTCGAGTGTTTTTGTCATGAGACGTTCCTAGCCATTTGATCTTATCATACAGGTATTGTGGCCTCATTGTATGTATTATTCTATAAATTAGTCCCCCCAAATGCAGTTCGCGCCTTTCATCCATTTTCAAAATTCGTTTCTCATTGAGGTATGGTGTTATATGTGAGCGTTTTGGAATCATTAAACAAAACCGAGAACATGCATTTTGAACGCGTTGTATGGCACGGCTGGTTTTTGCATAGAGTCTTGGACCATATACAGTATCGCAGTAATTCATGACGGACAAAACTAGTGCCTCGGTGAGAACAATTCTTACTTCTTCCTTCAAGTATTCCCTTATTCCATATAAAACCTTTAGACGAAAGAAAGCAATTCTGATGTTTAAATTAACGTGGTCTTCAAACCTAAGTTCACTGTCCATGAGTAGACCAAGGTTTCTGGCGGAAGTCACTCTTTCTACCGTTTCACCATTTATTTTTATTTCTGGGATTTCCTCAACTATCCGCTTACATTGGTCCCTGGTACCCAAAACCATACACTTTGACTTAGCTGGATTCATCGGCAATACATTACTTCTTGCCCATCCAGATATACCATCTAAGTCACTATTTATTTGCGACACTGCTTGTTTTGTTGTGTTACTTTTAAAGGAGAAATATAGCTGGGTGTCATCTGCGTAAAGGTGAACTTTACAATGGTTGATGCATCTTGTTATGTCAGCTGTGTACAAAATAAAGAGAATAGGTGATAGAATAGACCCCTGTGGGCAGCCTCGTGGGAGCATTTTTATTTGAGACAATTTATGATTACCATGGCTACCTTCAGTTTCAACAAATTGTTCTCTGTTTGATAGAAACGACTGGAACCACTGACAGGCTGCATGAGATATTCCGTAATATGTCATTTTTGCCAGTAGCAATTCTATATTGATGCAATCAAAGGCCCTTGTAAAATCTAAAAGCACCAATACAGTACCCAACCCATTATCAGCTGCGGCTAGTATGTCATCTGTTACCTGGAGAAGTGCTGTTGCAGTTCCGTGTTGTCCACGAAATCCTGACTGCATCGCTGGAAGAATATCCTCAGTTTCTAGAAACAGAGTTAACTGTGAACAAGAATTAAGGAGGAATGCAATTTGTTTTTATTTAATCTTGAACACTAAGAGCGACTCGCTGATAAAAGACGTTACACGTTAAAACAAACTGCCGTGTGCATACATCTGCACTATTTTTATAATGCTTATTTTACGACGATGTCTAAAATGAACCGTTAACTGTTATTTATATTGTATATTTAAATGTTTAGTATTTCGTGGTTCCGATTTTTGGTTGAGTTCACTTATAAAACAATTCTCTGAGATACTTTATATTACGATGTATATCTCTATATCATACTGCGAATATCGACAGAAACAAAACTAGTTTAGAAACTCCATGATAATATATATTCATACCAGTTCAACTATGAATTAAAAAAACCTCTTAAAACCACTCATTTGACACACTTACAAAAAAACAAAGCGACCTCAAACCCTTAATGGCCCCGTTGTTTCGAAAGCCTTTTTACGCACTGCCGCCACATACATTTAACACGCGAAAACACAATATTTCACGGCATAATCTGTTCTGGTGGCACACAAAGCGTCCTGTGAAAAATCGACTCGGCACTTATTTACGTTAAAAGCGATACATCCGTTGGGAGGCGGTCCATTAGGAAACGATGACACGGTATCAACTTACGCGTGTTGGTTGAACTGCTGCGGGTTTCTGCGCGCCTGGTACTTTGGCCGAGTTGAGCTGAGGTTTTGTGGTTGAAATAAGTTGTTTACTGTGAAAGTAAGCAGTTCAAAACTATTTTTATCCTTATGGGACATATTTTAAAAACGACAAAAGAAAAGCTGATTATTGCAACTTATACTTATATCTTGCTGATGAATAAACCCTAATGGCAAAGAGTTTTTCCTATCTGGTTTTCATAACAGGAATATAAGGTAATTGAAAATGGTAGCTATAAACACGAAATTGTACTGGCACTCATTACAGCATTGATACCCATATCAAAATTATATTTGGAAATGGATTTTAATATACAATTATTAAATTAATCGAAGTGTTAACGATTTGACTACATGTTATACCGATTGATTACTATGTTTACAAATGACTAAACTAATGAAATTGATACGAATAAGCTTTTAGTTTTCTATTTTGTTTTTATTGATTAATTTACAGCATTGCATTGCAATAAATAAACTCTGTAACAAGACTCTGAAGTAGCTCAATAAAATTTTGTTTCTTTAATACAACTTTAAAAATGTGTGATGATCTGCTTCAGTAACCCTTGAAAGGTCAAGAGAAGGTCGAAATAATACATCAATTAAAATCTTCCATTAATTTAGTCCAAATGAAATATGTTCCCGACACCCTAATTAAAGCTTCTCACCTGAGGTATCGTTATTAATTTTTGAATTGAACCCTTCCATCATTGCGGTTTCGGCGACCCTTGGTCTGTTCTAACTCAAAGAATCCTTCTAAGCATTGGGACTATTCTATGGTTTATCCTAATTAATGAACATTACGTAATGAATTAGGATACGTGTCACATCAAAGCGATAGGTTAGGTTTTTGAAGTAATTCGTGTGCAGTTTTGACATTTATTTGTTAACGGTTGGAAGATTTTTAGATGTAAGGATCTGTTTCGACTGGCTTCTTTTCAAAGTACAACATCCAACTAATAATAAAATAGTAAATTTTTGCGAGTATG
This sequence comes from Emmelina monodactyla, assembly GCA_916618145.1. Lineage (NCBI taxonomy): Eukaryota > Metazoa > Arthropoda > Insecta > Lepidoptera > Pterophoridae > Emmelina > Emmelina monodactyla. Next base: position 1,128,222 of record OU745304.1, on the reverse strand, counting down.
TATGGATGTATGGATGGATGTTTCTTACCCTTTCACGTAAAAACTATTGGACGGATTTTGATGAAACTTTACAGTAATATAGGTTACACATCAGAATAACCCATAGGGAACTTTCTACCGCGGTAAAACTTCTCATTCCCACATGAAACCGACTTCTACGCGAACGGAATTGCGGGCGGCCAATAGTTAACGATAATTAAACGTTTTTTGAACATGTAAGTAATTTAGGTCTATAAACAACAGTCTTAGTGCAAGATTGACGCGCACAAAGGGTTCTGCACAATTTTCTATGGAAATGGTAATAATTACGTTTAACGTATTAGAGTTCGATGTAAATTTTGTTTTTTCACTAATTATCATTATCTAATGAGTACCACTAGATAATGATAATTAGTTACCACACAGTCCAAGCTTGTTTGCAGCAAAATTTGAAGTTTTCTAAAATGACAGCTCTATCTTTGCTCAGTCAGTATGTAATCGTACCATTTAAGTTAGAATAAGCGAGATTTGACTTTGAATCAGCACCCAAGTGCCTTATTATTATGCCAAAAACTCACAAACAAAAATAACTAGCTGAAATTTAGTAGTTTTGAGTATAATAGACGTAGAACTAGGTTAAAAGCCTATTACGACTGTAATTACAAAGAAAATCATTAGCATAATAAAATTGGTTCCCTAATCAACATACTAACTATGGGGCTAATTTTCGAAATTCGAATTTTTATTCGCTTATTATTCTAGCCTTTTTACGGTTTTATTTTTTGAGTCGGCAGCTATGTAAAAGTTTCCATATATGTCTTAAAATAGCAAAAATTTAATAAATGTCACACTAGCTGGGCTCAGGCCTCTTTCAGAATACCAAAAGAATTCAATTTAAAAATGTAACTGATCGAAATGCGATATTGCTGACACATCAGCTGATAGCCCAAGGAGCCATGGTTACATTGCAAATAAATTAAAAACACTATTTAATGTTAAAAGATTCTTAAACCTGATAGTTAAATGCAACTGATAGTATACAATCAATTTCAAAAAAAAGGTCTTAACTTAATAAGCCTAGATTTGGTTTTCGGATGAAGTCTTTACACTCCGCATATATTTTTATCCTGTTTATAACTAACTGTTATGTGAATATTTCAAGCGTCTACCAGTTCCAGCAGTCAACTGAATTGCGACAATTCTCTGCATAATTTCAACTTTCTAGCTGTCACGATTTATGCGATGCAGCATGGCAGACAGACAGACGAATGGACAGCGGAGTCTTGTAATAGAGTCCCGTTTTTACCCTTTGAGTACAAAAACTTTAAAAGATGAAAGTATGCTCATCCTATACATTAAGAGAGTGATTTACTCTTTCTAGTTTTGTACATCGAATTTAAAACATAAAAAATGTATATTTAGTAGATAATTTTTAATTTAAAAGAATCCGTTTCTGGGATAAGCTTATGCAAGCAAACCTTAAATTTCATTAATTTGAATAAGTTAAAACAAATTTCAAATATTTAACAACGAAATTCAAAATCTCCCAATTACCTTCAGGGCTTCGACTTGTTAAAACTTTTATTTGCACTCACGACCCATCGTTTAAAATAAACATCGTATAATATTAAATGCGCGATAGCCATAGGAACCTCTATTCCTATAGTACGAGAATAATTTTACCCGCGTAAAAAGTATTTTTCTGGTGTATAACTTATATTACTGTAAAGTTTCATCAAAATCCGTCCAATATTTACGTGAAAGGATAACAAACATCCATACATCCATTCTTACAAACTTTCCCGTTTATAATATTAGTAGGATATATGTATACTCCCCAGTTATGTAAGAAGGAGTAATATCTCTCATAGCTCTTACTAGCATAACGTATATAGGCCGTTGTGATATTAATATATTCGTATATACGTCCTCCTCATCAATCATTAGTATTCAGCGATATTGACATATTCAATTGATGCCCAGATTGAGGACAAGCTGTCTAATAGTTGTTGATAACTCCATTATCATCATATACTCGTACTGGATACAGTTGAACAGAATATTGAATATGTTGGATGTAAGTTATATAGGGAATGGTTTAAATTGGTTTAAAATACATTAAAGTGCGTTATAACTTGGAGCCTAGAAATGAGGTCGTGGGTTTTACTAGGGTGTAGGGACCCACTGAAGTGTTCAACATGATTTTCCAAATTATTTTAAAAGTAAGATAGAAAAGCGTAAGGTATTCCCTAGTGGATGCAAAAAAACTGAGATAAACTTACCCAAAAAAAGATTTAATAACAATATTATGTTAATAATTTATCGTGCATTATATTATTGTGTTCGGTTTTGTTTTAGTTTGAGTAAGAATCGAGAGTTTTATATTTGTTAAAGTTTTATTATATTTAGTTGCCTCTCCCTATGCTGTCAGTTATTATTAGTTGTTATTGTTTTCTTAACACCATATTTTTAATAACATCCATACTAAAACATTATATTATTATAATAAAACAAGTTATTTTCGTTAAATGAAATAGTTAACATATTTTGCTTTGCTTCAACATTGATCTTAACTCTTGTTTTAAATTAATATACGCAAAGTGTTATCAAAACACCATATTAATAAAACAAAAGTCTAAAGTACTACGTCAGAGCTACGGTGCTACGTCGTAGCGTTCAGCTTGCTACGAATCAACTCTAGATTTCTCCCTAGCTCGTACGTGGCTTCATTCCTTTATATCTTACGAGCGACCCGCCCACACTTCGCAGTGGTGTGTTTTATCACGAAACATTGAATTTTGGCTAACTTAAAGAAACTTTTTGCGAATCTCCCATATTTAAACATTTAAATGAACAAATTCCCTAAAAGATGGCGAAAATCGCATTAAAATCTGCTTCGCACGCGTTAAATTTGGAGTAAAACCCCATTCCCTATATTCAATTATTATACATATGAACCTTCTTCTTTAATCACTGTGTATTAAAAAAAAACCGCATCAAAATACGTTACGTAGTTTTAAAGATTTAAGTATATATTGGGACAGAGATTTAAGCATATCCATAATTGTCTCTCCACACAACACACTACCATAACCAGCTATCTTCGAGTCCCATTTACAAGCAAATCTCCACATTGCTATCACCCTTTATTTATACGAGGGCAATATGGCGTTTTGTAATAACTTATGAGTAGTAAAAGTGTACTTTCAGTTTTATTACGCATATCGTTGTTAATGGGGTCAGATGTACGCGTCGGTCTTGAAAGATAACTTGTTAATTTTGCAGTTAACGCGGTTTTAATCTTAAGTGGTTGGTTTATGGTTGGTTAGGGCTTTTTGAGACGCAAGAAGAGTAAGAAAAAAATAAAAAAATATCCCATTACTGTTTATATAGTCAATTTAATTATATTTATACTGTCAATTGGAAACCGTTTGATATCCAATAGTCACCTGAGAATATGATGACCCAGGTGATCACAGCTGATTTCATTTAATTAACTATTAATTTTTCCTTATAGCACCTGTAATAGTATTTCCTAATTCAGAAAATTTTTATTATTATTTTTAAATAGACATCCACTATTTACGATCTGACTAAGATTAATTTTGTTTAATTTTTAAATCCTAATCTAAATAATAAGGAGCGATTCGAATATACGCATTATAGTTATTTGCTCGTTACAATTTTCCTGTAAATTGTAAATTTCGTTATAAAATTCAACAGTAAAGCATTCACTAAACTTGAGATTTTACTTTTAGTTTTGCATTTAAAATGCTAATTCATTAATTTTGAAGTTATAGATACTGGAAAAAGGACCTCTCATTTGATGGAATAACGTCAGCTATATGACGTAAGCACATAGATACTGGGGGAAATTTCGTTGGGTCACCGTAGCGGCGCGGTAGCTCAGTAGCCAGAGCATTGGACCGGTTATCCAAAGGTCCTGGGTTTGATTCCTAGTCGCACAATGCTCGAAGACCCGCGTTGCTTTTTCCAGTAGGTATCTATAACTTCAAAATTCACTAAACTTGATCATAAACCCCTTAAAACTGCTTCTGTAAACTGTAACGAAACTGCCAGTTCAGCTTTAAACATAAAACTAAGATAACGTTTCTCTCCGAACACTAGGAGAGCATACAACAACTACAATTTTATTTACTGCGCTTGTTTAGTTTAAACGCCGTCAACAATTTCTGCTGATATTTTATTAAAATAGTTTACGTTCACGTGAATGGCTATAAACTTGCAAGAATTGCGCCGATTCTTGAAAATCTATCATTTCTTGGTTATTGATGCTTGCATGTACGATGGCTGTATTTATGTTTTATATTATTTGATGCTTGATCTAAAATAAAAGGAGTTTATGTTTGTCGTTTAACGGATACAAGGTGATGTACTCTGTGGCGCAGCGATATGCAGTTCGGATTGTTAAGTGAGGTTCCAGGTTCGGTTCCCGGGTCGTTTTCACCGTGCTACCAGCGTTTGATATATTTACTATGTAAAAACGAATTATTATTTTTTGTTCTATTAGACCTTTTAAAAATATATTCATTGATGTTATATTAACCCTTCTTGTATTAATTCTCTAATTCAAATCCTCAGTTCAATACTTACGCCACCAGTCGATTACCGATACGTCTCGATACTCCATTACTCAGTATCGGTTTGTATCGACTCATTAATCGAGTGCCGGGTTCTCTCTCGATTAACGGACGACTCGTTAATCACAGCTCAGATAAAATGAACAAAACGTTGGGCGAACGCTTTGCCGAAGTTTATGGCGAGGGCTGTTTATGGCCAGTGTTATTGCATGGAGATTTTACGTAAGAAGGTCGAATTTTGAGGTTGAATAGAAAAAGATGAATCTATGATATGTTTTGAGCTTATTTATTCTGAATTTAAAAAATGAACGTCAAAAAGATTATTTTTGTAACCGCTCATGGACGGTATTAATTTTAAGTCAATCATATTCAATGTAGGTATACGCTATTGACATTCAACATGTAAATCTTAAATATATATTTTTTTAGATTTATCACTGTATAAGTAAACACATTTTACGGCGCGTTTGTTAGCATACAGCGTATGTATTGTTTTAATAAATTATATCATCAAGTATGGACTTTTTTGCTGAATCAATACTAATCATTACTAATCATCATAGTCACTAAAAGTTGACTATTTTTTAAGTAATTTAGCAAAATGCATCCGATGTAAAAAAATAAATGTATTAGGAAAACGATTTTTATCATACTAGTTATTATAGTACTAGTTAAAATATTACTAGCTTTCCAGTTCAATTTAAATCGTATCGGTTTTTTTTTTACAAAAATATAGAAACAGTAATAAAAATCAATTTCGATAACTGTGTAACAAAAATACATTCTCAAATTTCCTTTTAAACAAACGATTGCAAAGCCTCGAGTTTGGTTTGTTAAAACATTTAATTTTGTAAACCATCAAAATACTCCCAATCAACACTGCGATGCAAAACTATAAATCTCGTGAATATTGAAAAGTTTTACGTTTTTCTGCACTTCATTAATAATGGATATGGGATTTTTTTAGAGATGTATAGCCGATTCAGTCAGATGATTGAAATATGGTTATTGCATGCGGATATTGTGCTGTGCATGATTTAAAGTATATGTCATATCCTATGCTGCCTAATAAGGGTGAAAATATTATAAAAAACTTCATCTGAATGTTTTAATCATGTTCTGAAAGACGTTTTCAAAATCTCTGATACCAGATTAATATGTGCTGCGAAGTCATATTCATGAAGTATTCATCACACGAAATGAAGAAGAAGTTAAAAAAGCTCACTACAGCGCATAAATAAAACTACCAAATTAATCAATAAATAATAAAGATGACACGCTCCAAAATTCAATATTTACGAACCACATAAACGACACTACCATCATCGGTATAAATCCTCAATACTTAAAGACTCGACCACACACACGCTGACACTTTCACATCATTAATAATTTATTAAGTCATCCATCAATCTCGTATATGATTTAATTAAAAACGATTCAATCGGACGCCGCATGGACATAACTGGGTCACTCAGGGTTAACTGTGTGTTCAAAATGGCGCGCTGTCACTGTCACTTTGACAGTTCGTTTGACATTTGTTGATTTGTTTGCTGGTTGCGCGCGGCCGATTCGTGACGTCATGGGCTGTTAAATTAGAGCGTTTTGCGGTTCGGCTTGCTAATCATGGATTTAGCTTGTTTGATCACCTGTATGAAGCGTGTGTGTATGTTTGGTATACTTAGGTATTAGCCGTTTTTTAAAATAGATTAAATTTTCAAACAGCCTAACTACTGTATTTTAATAAAAAAAAGAGTATTAAAAAAAATGATTTTAGGTCAATAAAAAATCTTTCATAACTTTACTTTTATTCATATAATTCACATCGCACAATACATAATACACGCTGAAACAAAAAACATAAAGTTCAATTTACTTTATGATAAGAATTCTCCTATAAATTGCGAATTCCTTCGAGGCCCAATTGGAGTCATAATCCGGATCCTTTGAAATCCGAGTTGCAAGTAAATTTAATAGGATATTTATTGAGAACGTTTCGCCCGTCTTCCTGTAGCGATCGTCCGCGTCTTAAAGAGTTAACGAGTATGATTTGATTTGAAAGTATAGGTTAACCTTTGCTTTACAATACGGGATTTGTTATAGAAGGTAAACGTTTGTCTGTAAAGATTTGTGTTATTAGAGTTTTTTGAAGTTCAAATCATTAATGCCGTTTTTAGGTTAAATACGCGTACACACCTTTACTCGTTACATAGTTTAGGATGAGTAACTGTTACAGCTAATGATGTACAGTAAATGAGAAGATACTACCAAATAATGGGTCTGCTGTAATATTAGTCAAATATACATAGAGAGATTAATAATTCTTACTGAGTCTAATTACGATGACATCTATAATTATGATGATGATATGATGTTAGTCCACTTAATGGCACTACAATTATTTCAGACGCAAAAGCGATAAGCTAAAATGTTCTAGTCCCATTTTAAAATATTAATATGTGACTTTATTGTCTTATAATCCTCAAATACAAGCACAAACATTAAATGCCTTATAAGTAACTTGTTTAAGTGACATGATAAATGATTATTGCATTTTGTGTTTTAATAAAAATAAATGATCGGCATCCCTGTTTGCTGCAAACAACGATTAATAACTGTCCGAAAACACAAACTAATAATGATAAGTTCGGGAACATTTTGGAAAAATGGCGTCAAGTTGACGAATAATTTAAGTTACATTGTGTCACTATGAATTTAAAAATAAAGTGTTTTGTTTTAAAAAAAAATTAGTAGCTTACTAAAACTTTATTATTTTGTTTTTGTATTCTTTAATACTAAGGTTACGATCTATCGAGATTATTACTGTATTTTCTTCAATTTACTTCCGATGGATGCATATTTGCCCAGACTCTGTCAAAATGACCTAGTTCATCACGCCGTCTTAATCTGGGCTTACCACGCCATCGTTTGCTTTTCCGACTCAATCGAGCTTAGATTACGTTTATATCGTATCTATCGTATAAATATACCTATACTTGCCTAGTATAATGTTATAGTTAATTTGATTTCTGCGTCCAACTTTAATAATTTCAAACGCCGTAATTAACTTTCCGACGTCCACATTTCTTCTACAACTTAAAAACTAAGCCAGACTTAATTTGGGAAACGCGTAAACGCCCCAGCACTTAGTTAAGCAGTTTTCAAAATCGCTCGTAAATTTCCCCGGACGTAATTTCATGGCGTTCGCCCTTGTCGTCTTTGTAACGTAAACTATTTTGTTGCCAAATATATCTTGTGAAAATGAGCTTCGGGAGGGGAACTTTTAATAAAGGAGCCTCTTTTCAAGAAATAGGTCAAAAAGATCGAAGCGTCGCACGGAAACAAAAACATCTGCCTTTTGGGGGTTAACGGTCGGCCTATTATTGTGAGTTGGTGATAGTATTTTTATGGTGATTTTTTCGATAGCCTTGTTGGCAATAGTGTTAATAGCGAAGATGGCTGCAGGGACTTGTAGCGGTTTCTAAAAGGTTCTAGTTGAATGATGGGGTCCTTTATAAATTTTCATGCCTACCCTGGTCTTATTAACATTTCACAAAAACTCTTAACTCATTGCTTTCTTACAAAGTTTTTGGTAAAAGTTAAGATAAGAGCTCGCTCATCTAGTCTCACAGTTTTAAAAATATTTATAAAGGAAAGGAACCATCAAAATGGAAGCGTACTTTTATACGTACCATGATGCTGTGGCTTTTTGTCGAAAGTTAAAGAAAAATATTCTACCTTAAAACTACTTGAAATAAATACATTTCTTTGACAAATTTATCTAAAGCTGTAGCCTCTCTTAGCTTTACACTTCTAACGGGACTTTACTATACCTCAATTTATAAACGTTGTCTGTGCTTAAAGCTATTCTCAAGCGATAACTTGTCTATAATTGGTTCGTAACTACCCTACAGACTAACCAGTAATTATATTGAGCAGTAGTTGGAACACAGGCCTTGGAGAATGTTGCCTACTTGAACATAATACCTGCAAGATTGGATTTCAATACATATTGTGTTGTAGATGAAGCAGAATGGAATGCAGATATTGAATGTTTCATTTAAGGCTTTATTTATATTATTGCTTAAAAATTTGCAGTTAAACGAATAATATTGTTGCTTCAAATAAAAGAAATAATAAAGAAACGATAACAAGGTTTAATATTAATTTATTTTCAAATATCTCAGTAATCTACGGGCATCACTGCTTGTAACATGTATGCGAATCTTTGTGTCTTCTCGGCCAATCTCAAAAATCAATTTACCATCAACGCTTTGATATATATCTGTTGCAATAAAACCGTTGTCTGTGTTTTTGCGTCTCAATAAACTATTGTAGATACCTGTTGATATGGAAATGACAGAAACAGATAATTCTAACGTCACAAAAACAAAACAAGCAGTTTCCAAAACCAGGCTTTTAAATATAGTACAGTTTTTGAGGCCGGCCATAAATAAACTGTGGTAGATAGCCGTCGATATGAAAATGTCAGTAACGGATAGATTAAACGTCATACAAACAATAGGTACAATAGTTTTTAGTTAACGAGGTTTGATCTATATTAGGAATATTGATAGTAATCTTTAGCCATTATATTATAAGCTTATTGTTTCAGTTATAGTTCCAGTAGTTTTTCTTTTATTTTTAATTGGTTTACGCTAACTTTATGTAGGCTGGAAATCATAATTTATTTTTGAAGGTGTTCGTTTAACAACTACGAAGTGATACTATCGACTAGCTAACTATCATTATGATCTTAAGAAACTCCATCCTATTTATTTTACCTCCTCCCCGTTAGCGTTAAAGACACATCAATTGCAATCACTAACAAACTGCAACTTCACTTCAAACTTTACGACGTTTTTTACGTTGTGAAGTTAGTCTTCGATCGACATTGTTTTTAGCCTTGCCTCTAAGGGCTAATTCAGGTAATAAAACACTAAGGACATCGTTGTTAAATCTGTCAAGTTATTTATAGACTAACAAGCGAATAAATCGATGATATAAGTGACGATGTCGTAATAAAATCGTTGTCGTTTTGTTTCATGAATAAGTCTATTGATTTGTTCGTGTGTACTAGGTTAGTTTGTTTTGCGAAGTAATCTAGCAAGTGTCATGCTGTATTGGTTGCCAGACTAATCGCCTTAATTTTTGTATTTCCTTGCCAAGAACCAGAAGAACTACTAAGAATTAGTAGAAGTCGGTCAGAGTTAGATAGCTTGATTAAATGTGAATAGTTAAAACTTAGCTTTATGCAGTTCTTTTAAACTGTAATTTGTATGAAGTTAACTTGTGGTTCGAATAAAAAGTTTTAAATTCGTTTGATTTATTTTTTTATAAAAAAAGAACACTCCTCTCCCACAACTGCGCATTCAAACTAAGCAGACCATTCCTGAGAGTTAGCTTACAAAACCATCTCGTAAACAACGTGCATGTGTGAGCAACATAACCGAGCAATCCCGAACTGCGATAGAATACCAAAACTAATTTCCCAACTCATATAAAACAGCACACAAAATGCAGGTTTAAAATTCACGGAACCTTTTGTAATGGCCTCCAAAGTGCACGTAGTTTGGGACACAGACTATAAGTAACAGCGACGCGAATGAATGAAGTTTTATAGGTCACAGTATACGCGAGTAGGTTCAAGGAGTTATAGTACAGATGAATGGTTTATATTCAAAAATTTCTGCGGAATTATGTTTGGTAAATTATATTTGAAGATGGTTTTAAGACGCTTTTGTTAAGTAAAGTAAGAAGGTTTTTTACCGTCGCATTTTTTCATTTCGTTCGTTTCCGTGTGTTGTTTTGTGTAGTGAATTTGAAGCAGTCTTAATATAAGTGTTTATTTTATGAATGTACTTTTTACTGACTACAGCAAAGTTATTATATTAGTCTTCAACCTTGCGGTGGTAACCGCTTGTTGAATTATATCCCGCGAAAGAAGGTACATCAAGCCTAAAACTTAAGCTCTAGCCTCAGGTCGTCAAACCATGTAAGGTGGCAATTGGGTCCCTTGACGTTAAGTGGCCACTTTCTGCAGGAACCATGTTAGAGTTCTTAAACGGCGGTGTTCCAAGTCACACGACGTCTTACTACATTTAAATAATATTCAAGCTTGTGATGACAGGATACTTTTATTTTCCTACACTTTGTTTGTTTTAAGAACATAACATTACAATGATCTTTAATCAAATTATGACTATTTTTTACCTACAGGAATACCTCATTCTTACGAAATCTCATATAACCGCAGATTAAACATCGATCCTAAAAGCTATCCAGTTCCATTTCATGCAACTTTTACTTTGTCTACAAACAATTTTACTTCGTTATTTATAATACAAAGCATCTATTTAACTATAAAATGTCAATTCAGTTGGCATACTGAGTAAACATTACGCTGCATCGCCTATATCGTCATGCAAGCTTTGTCATGCAAACTTATCGCACATGGGTCACGATCGAGAAAAATACAATGAAAGAGGGACATTGCAGCGTGTCAGTTTTTATTTCCATTATATTATCATTTTATTATTTAGTTAGTTCAGTTAGACGGCTGCTAGAGAAATTTGTTTATCATGCAAATTTTTCATGCAAACACTTCATTTGTTTTGTGTTATGGTATGAATGTTTTAATATTTTTGTTTTCGGTTCATTGTTAATAGTTCGCTATTTGAACAGGGCTATTGCTCTGGTATTTACATTGTCAATATTTCAGTGTTATGAAATAGCTGAGCTATGTTATTTCGTTATTTAGTTTGACCCATATTCTTTAGAAATGATCTGCTATTTATCTGCTTATCCTGCTATCAAACCTGAAGACATAAAAAGGCAATAACGTTTGATGGCGCTCCCAAATTTTAATGATTTGAACTACAATCATTTCTGAACAACTGCAGTTACACACACACAAGTTATTTATCCTCTTCCTATATGAATTTAATGTTGATAAAAAAAATACTTATATATGTACGTTACGAATTTAAAACATTTATTGTGTCCAATATTTTTATTTCAATGATCACTGTTATAGCTCTATTCCCCTTAGTATTACTCTATTCATTCACGAGGCAGGCTAGTTATCTTTTTCCTTGCAAGCCCGCACAATACGGTCCATTCCATACATGACAAATGACAGTCGACGCCGTTTGATAACGATATGCGGGACTAGATGTGTCGTCATGATATAAAATATTTATATTAATAACCTTGTCTGGAAACAAATGACTATAAGAATTAATGTAAAAAAACTAGAGGTAATATTATTGTGTATTTTCTAGATACGCTATAAAATGTAGTCTGAATAAAACAAGTGAATACAGTTTTGCAAGTCACAGTGACTTGACGTTACGTCACGCCAACTTTGTAAATATGCCTAACGTGGGGTCTTTACGCATACATTTTTGTGATTCAATAGTGTTAGTTCGTGTTTTCCCTAAATAATGAAACGTTTTTTATTATTAAGTAGTATTCATGTTAACATGTAAATGTTAAATAAAGAGAGTCTACATTATTATTATTTTTAACGTCAAAAAGCACTTGCATGAAGTTCGGAGAAGACTCTATGACTTAAGTAAAGCCTGAAGCGCAGTCCCGAAGCGGGCAGAACTTAATACGTTGACCTGTAATAGCCTGTCTCTGTCGCTCCCGTGTTAACATGTATTGCATCCCGCTCGCACAGTTGCATTAAGCTTAAGTCTAGGAAATAGGTCTTATACGAAATTCTGCGTGCTTTGCGACCGTACCTCATCCACTATCAGCAGCTATTTAGAGCTAAAAACTTGATTAAAACAATAACTTAAAGTGTTGGACATTGGATAACTTTAAAAGATTAAATAAGAGGATGGCTATAATTGGCTTTTACATTTAAAAAATAACTTGTTATACAATAAGTGATGTATGCTGTTGTTATCCCAAATAAAGAAAAAAAATATGACTCATCAACAACGCTTCAGTTTAACAAGCCAAGTTGCTGTGTCATCGTCGAAGTTTCCAGAATGATCTCGACAGTCTCTGTCTGTGCTGTCTTTGCTTTAATCCAATTACCCGGGAACTTTCTTTTACTGCTAAATAATTCTGCTTGGTTTCAATTAAAAGCAGGACCATCCTTTAAACGACTTCTAATGCAGTAAGAGTGCAAAGAACCTTTGAGAACTACTGCTAAGGAGAGAAAAAAGCTTACTAAAAAGCACGACACGAACCTATGTATTGTTGAAACCGTTATTTGATATACCTACTAATATTTTAAATGCGAAAGTAACTCTGTCTGTCTGTTACGCTTTCACGCCTAAACCACTGAACCGATTTTGATGAAATCTGGTATGAAGATGGAGCTGAACTTGGGGAATGACATACCATACTTTTTTATACGAAAAAAGTGGTAGAAAGGGTTAAAATAGGGGATGAAAGTTTGTATGGAAGTTCATTATTGTCAAACATAAAATCATGTAAGATTGATCAAATGTTTAAGGCAAATTCTCATGTATCGAATAAATTAAAAGATAAACCGAATTCCACGCGGACAAAGCTGCGGGTGGAAAGCTAGTTTATTGTATAAGTTAAAAAGTATGATTACAGTTTAATATCAAGCAAGTGTCATGTCTGAGCTCTGAATTAGTGCCATTTTGACAACATGATCGCAAAACATTCTACTTTGTCCTTACAACGTGGTTCCAACATGTCACTTGTTTATTATTTAACAAGTTTCCAACTACTTACTAAAAACTTGCTGTTACGACGCTGAAACTTTCCCGGCTCCAAATACTTAACTTTCACAAAAGCTACAAACGTCTTGTTTCAAAACAATTTAATAAATTACAATTTGCCCCTAACTAAAGTATATTTCTTACTCACATTTGCCAGACGATCAAGCCAAGCTTTTTCCAAAACAAAAACTAGCTTCGAAACTGCAACATCAATATCTGTATCCTCACGTTTACCAGCTTCCATTTCTTGTTTGTCTCTTAGTATCGGAACTAAAGGAGAATCTTTTATCACAGCTTTTACGTCGGTATTCACGGCACAGGAAACCATTCCTTTAGAAAGAGGAGTTTTATTACTAGAACTATTCGTATGCAGTAAAATACATACGTATGTTTATCTGTAAAGGATTTATAGTGCCAATAACGTGGAAGCTTTTCGTGCGATTGTGCCGTTGTTGCAGCTTGTGTTTCAATTTGTAAGGTCTTTTAACAGATTATGTTGTTGAAAGCGACGCGGACCAAGAAACGCAGATGCTGTTTACATGTAAAATTAACTTTATCGAAATGATGTCAATAAAAATTCGAATAATGTTGCACACCGATGGTTTTAACGTGAAATGTCTTGGATATCAGCGAGTCGATGATAGTGTGGAAGTTTGAATCGAGTTCGTTTTCAATATTTAAATAAAAGAGAGCTAGTGTCATTATTTAGCGTATTACGCTAAATAGTGACACTAAATTAATATTCCTGCGATTAATCGTTTTAAAGTTATAAGATCAGACGATATAGATCAATTGATAACGATTTTAAAGACGTTCCACGTCAAAAAGAAGTGTCCAAGTTTCGTTGTTAATGATGGTGTTTATTGTTTCAGATAACTCAATAAATGGTGCGGCGGAAGCGGAGTAAACAAAAAAATGGTCGACTTATAGCACCGAGCAACGTCCGGCAGAGTCCCCAACGGCGGCCTTGGAAGCGAAAACATGATAATACTCATGATCATACACTTCATCTCGCTCCCAGTGCTGACGACCAAATTCGTTAAAGGAGATTCCACAATGGACGAGAAGCCGCAACAACCATTAATTAGCTCGAGAGTAGTTCGGACTAAGTATGGTGATATTCGTGGGTATATAGTGACTCCTGACTCTAGGTTCCTAGAACCCGTGGAAGTGTTCCGAGGTATTCCTTACGCGTCTCCGCCTATAGGTTCGTTGAGATTTATGCCCCCAGTGTCAGGAGCTCAGTGGTCCGGTGTCAAAATCGCGGAAGAGTTCGGCCCAGTGTGCCCTCAAGTACTCCCCGATATAAGGAATGAGACGGCCGTCCTCAAGAGGATATCAAAAGGAAGACTAGAGTATTTGAAGAGGATATTACCCTTTTTAACAAACCAGTCTGAAGATTGCTTGTACTTGAATATCTACTCGCCAGCGCAAGGTAAGCTATTGATTTATGCAACGACACTGAACAACGTATTCCATTCGAAAGTGTCTATTTGATTTCTAATTGCGATACGAATACCTGTACAAATATAAATCCATTTTGAACCAAGTCAAATCTCTGTTTGAGATTTCAGGTATTTCTTGAGCGAAACTATTCTCACGTGCACAGCACTTTGGCTCTTATTCTTAGTGAGATAAGGTCTTATTTCCACATTTGAGATGGAGACGTTTCTCATCGTAGTTAGCACAAAATCCTGTATAAAGTCCGATAAACTGAGTACACCTGGAACTTGGGATTTGTAAGTAACATTTCCTGGCACCTAACTCACTGGGGGGTGATAGCGATTGTGCTGTAGCTTGGAACAAACTTAAACTTACATTTTCATGTAAAGTCAGAAGTTACAGTTAAATTTTATTTGTAGGACCTTTTCTTTTTGTAAGTCGTTCGACATTTGAAAATTAATAAAGGCTTATTTATTTAAAGGCAATTATCCACACACCAATATATTCAGCTACAATAAATTAGGATCGTTACTTCTAATAATCCTTATTAGTTGTTTCCACGCTCGTATTAATTTGAATACGCCTATTAAATTAACGATAACAATTATTATAGGCATAATCAAATTTCGCGCTTGACTGCTCTACGCAAACAAACACACAAATTTTGTTAGTGTATTGTTGCCAAACCCGGTTTCCGGGAGTAATATAAAACGTGGATTTATATCCTGTTTTTGGGTTTCCGTTTATTAAATTGTGACCTGTTTCTCTTGTAGTGGCGTAGTTAATTTATTGTTTACGCTTGTATTCTTTGCAAGTAAACATTCGGTTTTGATAATTTGGGATACATTTTGTGCTGCATTTCATTTTGATGTTTCCAAGCTTCGTGGTTTTCGTTGTTTTAAAGTTTCATTTTGTTTCTAGAATTATTTAACATTATCGTTTTGTATTCCTTTTTTCAGCGTATTAGGTTTCTATGGTTTTTATTTTCGACATTGTGTAAGATAAATTGTTACAATACATCTCAATAAAAACAGAGAAATAGACACCCCAAATGGGGTTTCTGCAAAAAATCTCTGATTTATGTCGTCAGTTAAATCCTACTGCGGTATGAGGGGGAGGCTAATTTTCTTAGGGTCCCGTGAATTACGTTTTTACGGTATTTTTATTACTAACTCTCTAACTTAAGCAGCAATTACACTTGATAATTGCTTCTAAACATTTATAAGTGTTTTAGTTTTAAATTCATACTCTTAGCTAAGTATTCGTAGTAAGTTTAGGTTTGAGTTAACTATTTTTTAATTATCTCAATACGTTTCATTAACTTTTACCCGATTATTTAACAATGCCAGAAAATTTGATGCCAATACTAAACACCTACGTACAACTAGATTTTACTTTGAGCTCTCGCTACCTTAGATTAACCAACACCTTAGACCAACAGAATTATATCGACAACAAGCTCGTTCGCCAGCAAATCCTCTAGATAGGGAGTTATCTAGCTTCCACAATAGTGCAGATATCCAACATACTACAATATAAGCTGATAGAACCCGCATAACAGCCTCACATTTGTCTTATCACATTTTTTCCGCTTCAATCCTGACGAGGGGAATGGCATTCATTACGGAAACGGTTTTGGACCGAAAATTTAAATCGGCCGAATTACACGTACGAATGTGTGGCGAAATTTTTCTGGAACGGCATTTATGGAACATTTGCCTACCTTGACGAGTCCATTGTGTTTGGTTTCTGGTTTAAGGATTCTTAGCGGATTTTGTAAGTCGATAGAAATAAAAAAGTATATAGATATATGCGGAGAGATCGTGTTGTAAGTCCTATACAATGGGGGACACAGACATGATAACTTACCAGGCAACATTAACAATTTTAATATTTCACTATCGCAGTTGATTTAAGAAAAACAAGTGACAGGTATATGTGACGTCGGCAACAGCAATCACACGCATTGTCCAAATAGTGACAACCAATTACACAAGGACGGTTCTCGATAAAATGCCCCATACGTGACAGCTTGTTGTAACTAAATAAATCATCTAATTGCTATGGGCTCTAGAACTAAATACTGATTTACTTTTCTTGGCTTATTTCTTTATTGCATGCCTATAGCTATGCTTAATGTAATTTAACTTCTTAGATTTACGTGATCATTTTTTTAAATTGACCTCATTTTAATAGATTTTTATTACTCAGTTAGACATAATTGTTGTCATCCGCTTTAGCTCATAACAGACCTACAGTATTTACCACGCGTGGCAGACTTATTGGCTAGCGTTGTATATTTATCCTTTACGCAGTATGACGCAATAAATACGTTCAAACACTATACATTTTTCCATGTTTACTCCGTATCTTGCGAAACCAAGCGAAAAAAGAAAAAAGAGAAACGTAATTGACAAAAAGCTGTTGAAATAGATTTTCTGTTTTCGTGTTTGATCTGTGTATTGTTGTTGTGCGTTCTATATTTACTTTTC
This sequence comes from Emmelina monodactyla, assembly GCA_916618145.1. Classification (NCBI taxonomy): domain Eukaryota; kingdom Metazoa; phylum Arthropoda; class Insecta; order Lepidoptera; family Pterophoridae; genus Emmelina; species Emmelina monodactyla. The sequence goes on along the minus strand of OU745304.1, from coordinate 1,110,999 downwards.
TTGTTAATTACTCAGTGTGAGCGAGTTTTGTCCAAATATGATTTTATGTCGGTAAATAATAATATTATTTTGGGCATTCTATATATTTTTGTTGCTCTTTTTCGCGAAAACTCTTATTTAGTATCAGTTTAGCATTAAACATCACTTCATCACGTTTATACGTTGGAAATATCCAAGCCTTTTCGATCGTGCTCATACCATTTACTCCAAAACTTTTTTCTGGTACAAATTAAACCTGTCGCACAGATTAGGATCCCAAAATCTAATTACGTTTTCATTTGCACTCTCATAAGCCAGTGTAAGCCGCTGGATTACGTGTGGAAAATAAAACTGCATGGTAGGGAACTGCTTGCATCCAGGATATTACGTCATAGCTTGAAGCCTCGTAACGTATGGCTTGCGTGCGGCTTTGTCAATGCAGGTACTGTTGGGGACAAAGTTGGTAAAAAAGATTTAATTGGAGTTTTTGTTACATGTGTTGGTTCGTTTTGCCGCAGGTATTCGGAATGACGTGCAGGATTTATTCAATTGAAAAGATGACAAGGTGGTAAGGTGCTAAAGTGCTAGGGTTGAAAGAGGGCTTTATTATTATGTATTGGTCCTTCATGTCAAAATATTTTTTGTCTGGAATTCCATTAATGAATAAGAAAATGTTCAGAATTCAACCAACAGTATAGTTAAGTTACCTTAAACTTGGGAGGTAAAATAATCTAGAATAAAATAATGTTTTAAAAGGGTTTCATCTTAAATGTTTTACTCAATTTATTTTCACGAGTTTGAACTCAGAACTTTCTGCATAGAAGATTGACCATTGCTCACCACTCTAGACAGATTATAGACTTTATTTTAATATTTGGTAAATTATCTCGCTTCGTTTGGTTTTGTACTCTACTTTTGATTTGTAGTTGGTATTTAATTAAGTTGGTTGACACTCTTGAAATCAAGTAATTATTGATTGGAGTTGTATTCCATATTCTTGTATACTGTCCTAACTTTTAAACTTGATTTCTGTTCTTTGATCAACATAACTCAATGCCTGTCCATTCCACTTTCCGTCGACATGTTCGGTAAAACGCTATTTGTGTTTTCTTTTCAATCTCGATTCTCAATTTTCGACCTCGAATGTACAACGTACGATTTTGGCACTGTGATGTTTTGTCATGGTACTACTATAAGGTTTTTCACTACTTTTTTTGGGAGCGATTCATGTGGTGAGTTCTCAGCGATTTTTTATATTCTGCCGTTTTTACACTCTTTTTAGTTGCGGGTATGCGCCGCCGTGAATATGAAAGTATTGTTATGAAAAATGTTTTGAGTTTAACAATTTTCGAGGTTGGTTTTTTGGGGGCAATTTTCGGAATAGTTTTTCGGTTGCGAAACATTGTTAACATGCCTTTCTAATCTCAATTCTGTATTTGTGTGTCGTACACTCAATCAAGTTTATTAGATTTCGATTTGTCAACCTTGGCCCAAGAAATCGCACGATTTGGACCAATCACTCTTCATTTCGTCTCGAAGCCGCCTCATTGCGGGTCGCCGGCAGGCTTAGGGTGATAACCAAAAGGACGTGTAAGACATCACTGCGGCACTATTTCGGGTCGGTTGCTATGGAAACCTTTATTGGGGATCTACCTGCATCTCATATCTTTGATGTGTCTCCAATTCCGAAAATTGTCGCTTCGGAATTTCAGCCTGTGGCCGGAATTAAAAGTGGATATTCGGAAATGATAAATTCCTTCTTAGGGGAAGTAATTTCACGGTACGTGTAAGATAGTCAGACAAGTGTAATTAAGTTGACATAAATCTTAGTGAAGGTCCTTTAACGTAAGATTTGTGATTCTAAGATTAAATAGAAGGTGTTGTGAATTACAGTGACATTTAGCTTGGAAGGGTATTGCTACTCTAATTATTTAAAGTCAGAATAGGATATATAGAACTTGACTGGAACCTGACAAACATTTTTATGCCCTGAATGATATAGGTTTTAAAAAATATATATTTACAGATTAGTTTAAAATATTGAAATGATTTGAAATGAAAATCAATAAATAGATTTGTGTTTAAAAACGCAGTTTACGCAGCATTTACAACTATAATTAGCAGCTTCCAACAAAACTCTAGTTTTCAAGCCACAATTTGGAATCTAAAAATTACTAGTCAGAACCGGTGAGCTGGAGATTGGTCCAATCACAGGGCAGGGATATTACCGTTTCGTATCGGTGCTGGATTTGAACATACAAAGCAATGTTCAATTTGGATGCACAGCATAATTCTGGTCGAACTGCTCAAATTTCATTTTAGATGCTCAACGGCGAGTGTAATTTTGTTACTCGTGTTGTGCTGTGAACATCAGTCCGTTTAGTGGTTAGTGTTCAAATGTTTGTTAATGATGAGTATCGTCAGGGATGACATTTCTGGTATTTGAATTATTGGGAGTTAACTGTGACGTGGCGTTCTGTAAAAATACTTCGAATTTGTAAAAAAAAGCAGCAGTAAGAAATGCCATTTTACAACCGGTAAAGAGAAAAGGAAAATTTATCCCTGCTTCTTTCTGGACGTGCATGTTTTCAATCATGCTTTATTTATCCTATCAACACTTCAAAATCCCTCATCCAAAAACAAATTCAGAACATACAAAAAAGATAAACAAACCTCTCCCGTACAGATAAAATCCAACCAATCACAACTGTCGGGGTTCAGCAAAATTCCGATTACGAGATCTGATTTATGATTAACCTGTCATTCAACGTTTCCTCCCAGACAACTTGGATTTTTTTGTAAACCAAGGGGCTGCGTAAACCAAAGAGCTTACGTAAACCAAGTGAGGTTACGTAAACCAACGAGGTTTTTTAAACAAGCGGTTTACAAAGCGATGCAACTAAGTTGTCAGTTGAGTAATGACAACGGTTTATCATGAGCTGGAAATGAGTGGGTTTGCAGTATTGCGGGATTTATGTCACTGTGCGCGAGTTAAATTTATGATTATTAGTTATTAAAGACAAATTGTGTTTAGAGGTGTGTTTTCGTTATTAGTTTGACGCGGTTTTACGAGTAATAACAACTTTCTCTTTATTTCAAAGAATTAATATAAAAATCCGTCCAATTATGAAAAAAAACTCAATAATTATTATTATTAACATAAGTAATTTATACTTTTTTTAAATCCCAGGAGATTCATGGGACAAAAAGGTCACAGTTTATCGAAATGGCGTGAGATGACATGGGTCGCCATATTCTACTTAATATTATAATCGTGAAAGTTTGTGAGTATGTATGGATGTATAGATGGATGTTTGTTACTCTTTCACGTAAAAACTACTGGACGGATTTGAATAAAACTTTCCAGTTATACAGGTTATACAACAAAATAACACACAGGATACTTTTTACCGTGGGAAAACTTCTTATTCCCTCGGGAAACCGACTTCCAAGCAGACGGAGTCGCGGGCGGCCACTAGTAATTTATACTTTTTAAATCCCAGTAGGTTCTTGGGACAAAAAAGTCACAGTTTATCGAGATAACGTGAGATGACAAGGGTTGCCATACACTTTATATTTCGTAGAAGACTAGAGATACGCAAGTTGCGATTAAGTAAAGTGAAAACCTAAAATAAAAAATGGTAATTGTCGAAATTTTGTTGGACGAAAATTGAGTTTTTATTATACTATAGGTATATATTTTGGGTCTACAAACCTAGCATTATTGGCTTAAAAACCAAAAACAAACCAAGGCTACCAAAACCAATTTTGATAATATTAATACAATACCTTCAAACAAATAAACCAACCCTACATTATTGACATGAAACATTTCGATTAAAATTTCAATTCCATACTTATTTACAAGGTTTAATATTTAAACTGTATTAACTGAAGCCTACCACATAGTGACTGTTTCAATCCCTATATAATTATATTGAGCCTTTATATAAGCTATATGGCGGTTAATTGAGATTATTCTGATCCAGATTATAGATTCAAATATTGAAATACTGCTTATCAACAGTTCAGTCATAATTTATATAGGGTTCACGGATGTTAAATTGTGTGAAATATGGCAATAGTAGAGTTCATTACAACGATTTGGGAATTCGAGTCGACTGAGTTAACTGTTACCAGGATATTACAAAGTTTTGTCTATCAATCGGAAATAATCAACAAAGTGGTTTTATTAAATTCATTTTGATTTGTCAATCTTAATTATTCGATACTACGGTAACCACAAAAAAAATATTTAAATTATTATTTATAATTTTCACGTAACCAGTTACAAACTAGGAAAATTTTTATGCACTTAGAAATATTTTTAAATACCTATAGATTATAATTTAATATATTTAACTCGAAATAGTAAAGAATTCCCAAAAACGATGTATTGTTCTTATTTTGTAGTAAAACTCCATTTCTTCCATTTCTCATCAGTACGTCGTACTAACAAGCGAAATATAATGAAAAAAACAGTAGTTAAACGTAAATTCAAAATACCTATACCTAACCATTTGATTTGAATCTGGTACCTCTAAGAAGTGAATATTTTGCTTAGTATTGAATTGGGAATAGTGATTGCGAAGAAATAAGATAATTCTTGATAAAGTAGCTGGTAACGAGAATTGAAAATACTTTCTTCTTTGTAACCAGTTACAAGACACAGTTACATAGTTGGAGAAAACACTCCTAGTTTCTAAAAAATCTACTTTTATAACCAGTTACGTAGGCGGCCACACACTGTTTAATATTATCTATTTCATCACATTTTTTGGTTCGCTGCTTCAAAACTGCCCCACTAAATAAATTTCATGAAATTGCCGGCTTGCTAATATAATACTATAGTGAATATTAAATTAGCACGATAATTTTGGGTCTTAATAAATTTACTCTTAAATTTATATTCATAATCTAATAACTTGTAATTACAGGCATGTCTTAATTTAATATTCTTCTCATGTTATTTCAAATCTCATTTGCAATTTACTTTAAACAACTCAAATTTTTCTTCGACAAAGTATTACTCGAGACTGAACTTACCAACTCTGTTATTGACATAATGTTTTCATGCCAAACTCCAACTAAAGTGAAATGAGTAAGCCTTTATCTACTCCACGTGTAATGCAACCGCTCAGCCAAGTTTTAATGGAAAGACTACGAAGGCACGCGACTTGAAGGTTTAAAATTATGAGATCAGGTACACATCAGAGCGAATACTTTGGATGACCAAGATAAAGTACGTTTTAATGGTAGTGACGTTGCGATAGCTGAGCCAAAGATAAAAGGGACGGTAGTGGTTATGTTGAGAATTAATGGATAATATACTCAGGGGCACATTTAACCGTCCACTCATCTTAAATGCCCTATCGTTTGTTTCTGTTAACTTGAGTTTTGACTACTAGGTGTTACTTGATAGGTTGGTATATCTTAAACATGAAGAAATGAACCACTGGGCACATGCGGGGCTAATTGTTGGGAACTAAGAACGAGAACCAGGGCGAGATCGAAAAATTCTTGACAAAATGTAGGTGGCCGGTTAAAAGTGCCCCTGAGTGTAGTTGTTTGTGGCATTATTGATAAATTGGTTTTTAGTGGGTACAGTGAAATCTTTTTATTAGGTACTGACATGAAAGTAAAGCTTGGGTTTAAACATTTGCCTATACTTGAGATGTAAAAACTAAAGTGTTCAAGCATATTCTTGTGTAGTTTATTAGAATTCCTTTTCGATTTCGTAGATGTTTTTTGATTTCTAATAAACGATTTAAACTATAGCAAAACGAAAATAGTTTCTGTGTTAGGATGATATTAAACCATATCAAGAACCACGTGAATTTGCTTATTAGGTATTAAGAGACTCTTTCGTTAAGGTCAGCATTTTGAATATTCATGCCGTGACAAAAATACCGGAAACTCAATTTCACTAATTGCTTTATTTAGCTATAGTTAACTCCTTAAATTCTGATCACGTCCTTTTTAACCAAACCAATTAAACTAGATAAATTTCTCAGTTGCATTCCTCTTTAGGCAATTGTGAACTTTATGTCGATATCCTTAAGGTCAGAAGTAGGATTGCGGTTGTTTTATGTGGGTGGGAGAACAAAAACGTGATTTATCCGCGTATACTCGATCAATCATTGGGAGATAAACCGAGACGGCGGCTGCAAGCTGCGTAGTCAGGCTTATACGGGGTTAGGAATATTCGATTATTGTATGAGTAGGAGTGATATTTGAAGATAGGAAGCGTAAAGTATAAGAATAACATAAACATATGAACTATATCTTTCGTAACTGTAAAAAATGTTACAGCACACAGTAGAGCAATTTTTGTGTGTAAAGCGAGTTTTCGTTTAAAATTAATGTATATTTTTGGGATAAAAATTAAGTTGATATGAACACTTCATAAACGACTTACCGCTATGTTCGTTCATTTGTTTCTTTATGAATTAGGCATATCATATAATTTTGTTTATTTCCACACATTCTGTTTTTTAAGCAACTATGAACGTCGTGTCTCTTATAGCGGCAAAATTAAACTATGTACACGAATATTCCAGGATTTATGCTAAGCCATATTGGATCCAGTAAAGCACGTTTGCAAAGAAAATACCTACCTGCCTTAGGTATATCCAAGAATATCTAGCAATCTATATGTTTTATATCCTTTATTAGATGATCTCGCTGCTAAAAACTTTTTTTTATTTGATTACTAGCCTAGGTTAGGTTAGGTTAGTGGGCTCTTGTTTCCGCACTTGGACTCAAGTTTGGTCCTTTGTGCGTGGTTTGCCGGCTAGGAGTTTAGCCAGCCTAACTCCGTCCAGAAGCGCAGAAGTCTCCTGGGACGTTCGCAGGCTTCGCGGAGTGACCTCGGTTTGTCGAGGATTTGTGCCCGTTGTGTAGCCACTCCCATACATTCCAGGATGACATGGGGGGCTGTTTCTTCAGCCTCCATGCAAGCTCTGCATAGAGGACTGTCGGTGGTACCTACATTAAATAGGTGTTTATTGAGGGAAGTATGACCGGTGATAGTACCTACAAGAATGCGCAGGTCATATCTACTCAGGCTGAGCATACGACACGTGAAACGCGGGTCGGGAAGTGGCAGTACTTCCTTCGATTGCCTACAGCCGTCGGTCTGTATCCATCGATTGATTTGTTGAGTTACGGTTTGTTCTCGCAGATGAGCGCGGAAAAGGCTATAAGGTATCGGTAACGTTGGTACAGGGCCAACCGGTATTGCTTCCGCTCCTCTTTTAGCCAGTTCATCTGCAGCGTCATTACCGTGTGAACCACTATGCCCTTTAATCCATTGAAGAGTGACCCTGTTTTTTTCCGCAACACTCTCCAAGGCTAAACGACAGTCGCTTATGAGTCCCGAGCTAACAGCTTCACCTTCAAGCGACTGCAAAACAGAGGCGCTATCCGAGACTATTCGAACATTGCTGTTCGTAATGTCGCGAGAAAGTACCTCCCCCGCAGCAAGAGTGATAGCAAAGCATTCACATTGAAAGATGGAGCTATAGGGCCCTAAGGACGTTGATATATGGATGTTTAGTTCTGGTGAGAACACTCCTGCTCCTGACCCAGAACTAGTTTTTGAGCCATCGGTATATATTCTTATCTCATCGATACCTGAATGGTCAGTAGCTTCCTCTTGGAGTTGGATGTGATATCGTTTATCAAAAGCGAACCACGTTGGTATCCGATCGCATGGCGCGTCGAGTATTGGGTGACTGGTGCACACCTCATCGATTATTCGCATATGGGGTCCTTGGTAGGAGCCCCAAAGGCCCAGGGACCGTAGCCTGAATGCCGCCGCCGCAGCTTCCTGTTTTATGAACAGGTCGAGCGGAGGCAGACAGAGCAGGGTCTCTAGGGCTGCTGTCGGAGTTGTTTTTGTGCAACCGGTAACCGCTGAGCAAGCTCTGCGTTGAAACTGTTGCAGTTTAGTTCTTACGGTGCTTAGTTCGGTTCTGGGCCACCAAACAAGAGCACCATAAGTAACGGTGGGTCTAATAACTGCAGTGTAGAGCCACAGGGTAATTCTTGGTGAAAGTCCCCAGGTCTTACCCAGTAGCTGTTTGCATTGCCAGAATGCAATACACGCTGTTTTTAGTTTGTTCTCTAGATGTTTGGACCATAAAAGTTTAGAGTCAAGTGTTATACCCAGGTACTTGACTTCCGACGCTAGAGGTAGGGAAACGCCAAACAGCTTAGGTGTTTTAAGGTTTGCGATTTGACGTTTGTTAGTGAACAAAACGAGGACCATCTTATTAGGATTTACGCTTAGTTCGATTCGTATACACCACGTTTCGACGATTTTTATAGCAGCCCGCATGAGGTCGCACAGTGTTTGCTCAAAGGGTCCTTCAATGAGTATCACTAGATCGTCGGCGTAGCCTATAGTACGGAAACCTGCATTGTTGAGTTCCGTGATGAGTTCATTTACCACGATGTTCCAGAGGAGAGGTGAGAGCACTCCACCTTGTGGACAGCCCCTCGCTACTAGAGCTCTCGTACTCGAATTTACCGTGGCTTGCACGACCCTGCATCTGAGCATTTTGTCGATCCACTCGATGAGAGCTTGCTCGACGCCATGTCGACGCAGAGCATTCGAGATGCTGGTGAATGTAGTTTTGTCAAAGGCACCTTCTATATCTAGAAAGGCTCCTAAGGTTGATTGCTTAAAGGAAAGCGTGTTTTCAATCCGCGATACAACCTCATGTAAAGCGGTTTCAGTTGATTTGCCTTTACTATATGCATGTTGTTGGGGGTGAAGTGGTGTGCATTTGATGGCGGTGTCCCTCAGATATCGGTCACAAAGTCTTTCCATAACCTTAAGTAGGAATGACGTGAGACTAATTGGTCGAAAGGATTTCGCCTGCGTGTAATCACTCTTCCCCGGTTTAGGTATAAAGACTACCTGTACTTCACTCCATGGTTGTGGTACGTACCTGTGTGCGACACAACTTTGGTAGATTTTTACCAGGTGTGGCGCAATAGAGGCAGCGCCCCACTGCAGAAGGCCTGGGAATACACCATCAAGACCTGCTGATTTAAAGGGGAGGAAGCTGTTGATTGCCCAAATAACTTTATCTAGAGAGATTATGCTTTGAGCAGTTTGCCAGTCTGATGGTTCAGGTACGGAAACCGAGCCCACCTCGTTAGCTACCAGAGGTTGATCTACAACCTGGCAGTCTGGGAAGTGGGTTCGGAGTAGAAGTTCGCACATCTCCGTATCTGTTTTCGTGAAGGTGTTGTCAGGGCGTTTTAATGCGGTTCTTGTATTGAGATTGAGCTGCTTTGTAGGCATCCCAGTCTCGATTGCTTCTAGTGTTTTTTGCATGGTTGAAGCATTGCCTTACCTTGCGACGTAGTTTGTCCAGCTCTGGGCCCCACCAATGGTTTCTCACCGTGGCTGGAGCAGTATAGAGTGGACAAGATGTTTCGTAGCACTTCTTCAGTGCATTTGTGAGTTTGTTTAGATGTGATTCAATGTCCTCAGTACAAGTGTGTTGTTGTGGGAGAACAAAGACCCCAACCTCCCGCGCCACCTGTGCTCTATAGATAGCGCGGTCGGTCCGTCGCGGATTCCGCCTCGGAAGGGGCTTCGGTACCTCCCACGAGAGGTCATATTGAATCCACCTGTGATCTGAGCAAGAAGCTTCATCAGACACTCTCCAGTTGAGAATGTGTTCTGATGCGCTTTCTGTTGCCAAAGTAATGTCAATGATTGTCTGGGCTCTTGAAGTTACAAAAGTCGGTTCAGAGCCTAGGTTGATAACTTTAAGGTTGGTAGTGAATAGGAAATCAACGAGATGCTCACCTCTGCTATTGGCCTCAACGCAGCCCCACAGATGGTGGTGCGCGTTGGAGTCAACTGACAGTATGAGCTCCGATTTTTCCTTTTCGCAGAAATTAACCAAATTATCTAGCTCAGGCGTGGGCACCCCGGCGTCGCCTGGTAAATAGACTGACGCTAGCATGACCTCACCCAAATTATTCTGTTCATTCCTAAGCCTAACTACCGTCAGATCTCTGGTACAGAATTCATTTACTAGAGTGGCTGATAGATTTCTCGGCACATAAATACAAGTACGAGGGTTACTTACAGTTGTGTCGAGCAGGATTCTTCCCCCGATGTTGGTGAGACCACAGATTTTGCCGCCCCTAATCCACGGCTCCTGGATGAGGGCGATGGTCTCGGTGTGTACCTCCAGCCAGCGGCGCAGGGTAGCCGCCGCGAGTCGCTTGTGCTGGAGGTTGGTCTGCACGACACTAGTTGGGCGAGAGCAGCCCCGCGGTGTCGAAAGACTCCGCGTCGGAGCTGCACTGGATGTCCGACAGCGACGAGGGGCCAGCGTCCTCGAGCGCGACGTCGGCGCCGCCCGGGAGCAGCGCGCGCGTCGACGTCCCCGGAGCGTCGGTCGCCCGCGGGGGCAGGTCGCCGCGGGGCACGTCCCACGCGCAGGCGGGGGCGTGCGGCCGCGACGACGCCGCCCACGGGAACTCCTCCACGAAGGCTCCGGACCTGACCGGACTCCGAAATAACTCGGGTGCCTGCCAGTCCATCACCGACGTAGGAGGAGCCTGCAGAGGCGCGGCAGCGCTTCCCGAAGTCAGCCCGAGGGCCGGGTTCGGTTCGCACACGCCTCGCCCCCCCACGACTCCTGCCGGAAATAGCGTTGCCGCATTTTCCAGCAGGCTCGCCTCTGGCCGAGCAGTGTCTACCAGGCGTGGCTTAACAGCGTCGCCCGGCGGACGAGTCGGCGGGACATCGTCCACCATCGCGCCAGCACCAGGCACAACTGCCGCCATCCCAGGATGCGATTCCTGTGAGACGACCGCCGTACCCAGCGCCAGCGCGGAGGCTTCAGGTGCACTCTCAGACTGCGGAGTCTGGTCGTTTAGGGGCCTCTCTTCGCCCAGGAAACGGATGTACAGGTTCCCGAACCTAAAAGAGAGTCTCCTGTTTTTCGCCATGATGGCCGGGACCAGTGAGTCTGGTACACCTAGACTCAGAAAGATCCCGCCCCCCTGCGGAGTACAATTGTACAAGAGCCAGTCGCCAACGCTGAGACTAGCGTTTTGGTAGCGAAGGGCTCGTTGCACGCTGTGTATATTGTCCTTGGTCTCGCCCGGCACGAACAAACCGCACTTCACCCGTTTAGGGATATCAGCTTGGCGTATCAGTGCAAGCCGAGTACCAGGGACCGGTGATGGCATCGTGGACACCACGCCGCGCGTCCACTCGAGGGAGCGGTCATCCTGCACAACCAGTCTGATCACCCCCGCCGAGTGGTGCATCCGCCCCACAAACTCGGGGACGAAGATGCCGGGAGCACCACGCTTTTCAGCATCAGCTAAGTGCTGTTCTAAGCGGGCTTCCAGCATCTTGACGATGGTGTCCGCGACGCCGCTGGTGATCTCTCGGAAGGGCTCCGTCGCGACTGCCACGTAGAACTCGTTTGTCTTAACGACCTCCGAGTAACTCGGCCCCGCAGCGGAACCCTTCCTGAGTCGTTTAGTGTCGCCTTTCGGCGTCACTGTGTCGTCCGGCTTGTGCCGTTTGACCGGCTTGGAGGAAGAGGGAGTCGAGGCAGCCGGTGTAGCCGCAGTCGGCTCCCTCTTCCTGCGTGCCGTGTTTTTGGACCGCGCGCTCCGTCGTTTAGACCGAGTAGTGCCCGCAGACACCGCCGCCACCTGCCCGGGGGGTACCGCGGCGGCCGGCGCAGCGATCCGAGCGGACTCGGTGCGCCGCGCCGGCGCGCCGCCGCCCCCCCCCGCCGGACGCCCCTGCGGGCGCCGCGGCCGCCGGTAGCTTAGCGCCGGGGCGCTGGGCCGGGGGCCCTTCAGCATTCGGCGGCTGCCCAGAGAGAGCGGCGTTACTGCGAGCCTCGGCCCGCGCGGCGTCGCGTCTGGCCCGGCTCGGTGCTGGTTTGCGCTGCTTCTTCTTCTTCTTCTTTTTTGTGCCGGCGGCGATCGACCACGCCTCCGACGCCGGGACGTCGATGGCGGGCACCGCGGCCTGCACGTCGCGCAAGTCCAGCGTGTTGGGCGCCGCTACGCCTGAGGTAGACGCGTGCGGCGCGTTGGTAGCCAGCGCGTCTATGACAGGCGCACATGGCGTGTTGGTAGGCGCGTCCGAGGACGCAGCTTGTTGGGTTGGTTTGTTCCTCTTGTTTGCCATAGTTGAGGTAAAACTAGTTTTCATCTCCAGTGGCGCCTCACCCTCCTTGGAGCCCGCAGTAGGGGACGTCCGTGCTCAGCACAGGATCGCCAAGACCTACCCCCGAAGATATAGGAACGAGAGCACACAGAAAGACGAGTCCGCACGGTGCGAAGAAGTCCACGGCTGCGGTAACGACCGGCAGAGGAACCGACCGCCGCTAACCCCGAACCCCGCGCATCGCCGACTGTCCTCCGTCGTACACTCCTTCCTCACCAGGCAGCCCTCTGACGGGTTGCCACAGCCGATTGATCATGGGTGGTTAGTCCACGACCTCCCGTTTGATGTGAAATCCGGACCAAAGAGGCGTGTTGCCAGACGGGACAACTACTGCCCGGCCCCGCCAAGGCTCAGCACTCCAGGATTCCTTCATCCCCACGTACGGGTCTCCACGCACGGCACAAACACGCGGGTGGCCTGTTACCCGACCCTCAAGCTCATGTGCGTGAGTCGGGTGTTGGAATACAGCCACTGATATCCCACTCTTAGGAAGTTGGGGAGGAAATAGGAATGGGAAAAGGTGGGAGGGAATGGCGACTGGGCGTTTCAGTTTGCACTCGCATCGGTCCGTTTTACCGTGACGGATGCAGGTACGTAACAGGCGGCAACCACTGGAAGGATAACTCCCCAGTCTTACCTTAGAGATCAACGCAACCTGTGCTACCTCTAAGGCCTCGCCGACAGCAACACCAGGAGTGGTGTTACTGCCAGGGGCAAAGCATCCCTCTAGAAATGCGAAGTTGCCCAACCCCCGCCCAAACTAAAACTAGCCTAGATCTTAATGCTTTGAAATTCTTCCCTACCCTATCGTTTGAGTGAGCCACAATTCCAAAGGATCCACGTCAAACATAATTTGCAATCCAATAATAAAACATTTCGTGAGACAAAAACTTTCCAGCATTTGGAAAGCGCTTTATAGTAAATCATATTTGGTCTAGCCAATTTTGCTGGCGAGCTATTTTGATTCTAGACAATTTATAGATCGGAGCCGCCATGTTTCATATATTTTGGTAAAGTTGTGCTTTGTTTCGTGGTTAAAGATAGCACATCAAAGCTGTATCAGATCTTAGTACGTAGATCAGTGATTTTTATGAAAAGTCAAGAATGTTATTTGCAGTATTTTCTGGTGGTTTTAATTAGATTGATTAGATAGGTGGTTTTAAGTAGATTTAGTAAGCCTTTTAAAATATCGTTTTTTAGACCGCGTTTGCAAAAGAGATTTTTTAGAAAATTAATCAACAGAACCATATAGAAGTGAATAGTTTTTGTGGTAAAATATTGATGCTGCAGGCGACACACGAATTGGCTTTTGTTTGTCAAAGTTGTTTGTCAAAGCGTTATTGGTTGTAAATACCGCAATGGTTAAACGCTGTTGTCATCACCGTTGCGATTGGTTCTAAAACTGTTTTTGCAGCACGATGGTTATAATTATTTGCGAAATATTAATTCAAGTTCAAGTAATTTTTGATTAGGTATATTCAAAAGGAGGACTTTGTAACTCCGGTTTCTAATTAGTTGTAGTTAGTACAAGAGTTTCTAATTAGTTGTAGTTAGTATATGTTACAGACATAGTGATTAAATTGATATTATACATAATGACTGGTAATTATTTATAATAGCCAAATTGACTAGACAATGTAATAAATTAATCACTTTATCTGGACATTATTCATAAAAGCGTGTCAACGTTAGCCAAAGTATTAATATGGCTTAGCCGACTTGGTTTAGCCGGTTAGAACATCAATAGGTTAGGTTAGTTAGGTTACTTTTTTGATACCGCCCAAAAAAAGGAGTCCCGCGTAGCGGGACTCCGTCGACTCATGATTGAAGCTAGTTTTTATATTTATAGGAATATATATTTTGTTACAGTTTCCATATAAAAAAGTCTACTAAAACTAGGTGTAACCGCACTTCGGGTGTTAGCCGTAACATATATAAAAACTGGCTTCAATCATGAGTCGACGGAGTCCCGCTCCTTTTTCTGGGCGGTATCAAAGAAGTAACCTTACTAACCTAACCTATTGATGTTTCTAACCGGCTAAAACTAGGTGCAGCCGCGCTTCGGGTTTTAGCCGTAACACAAACGAATATCTACTTGTTTTATTACATTATCCAAGTCTTCGAAGATATTATATAAAATAGCCAGTTAATGTGATTAATTTTGTGTCAATTATCACTTTATCTAAATTGAGTAGACATTATATACCTATATAATGGCTAGACAGTATATATAATATCCAGATTTATTACTTTGGCTGTAACATATATACTGTGTAACTGTTTTGGAATTTAAATTTTACTCATATTTTCTGGGCAGTTATTGTGTGTAGCTTAAACTAATAAAACTTTATTTTTTTAAACAGCCTATGTAGGTCCTACTAGTTAAAAATAGTTCTCCTTCTCGAATTCTCTCTATTGCGAGAGGGTTTGAGACTTAATCCTTTAACTAACATTTCCAATCTTAATTATTTTACTCTTAACTACGTATTCATACTTAAACTAAAACCACGTCATTAGGCATTGAGTAATGTTGTATAAATTTCTAGCACCACAGTCCCAAAATACTAAAAACGAAGCTGATATGGTCGTATAGACAACCATGAACGAAATATTGGTTTCTGTGGGGCCATAAAAATAATATATTGTTATTGCAACGAGCTTCCAAAAGGCATTTATGTATAAAGCGTGTTAATACTTACAGATGAAATATTTGAAGAACTTTGTACCCACTTAAATATATTTATGATTGTTCGCCATGAAAATTACAATAAATCGTCCCTTAATTTACTCGGGACGTCCTAATGGATAAAGAATTGTGGAGACAAGCAGCGAACCGAACGGTGGAGAAATAATATTTTTATCTTATTCAAACACTGTAGGTAATCCTGATATTACAACTTAACGATTTCTTACATTAATACCTTTTTTTTACAGTGGCATTATGCCTTTATCTATAGAAGAAATTATATTATAAAATTTATTGATATGTTTAAATTTGTCAATACTAAATTTTGACCATCCTTTTTTTGTTATTAAGTAAAACTATTCATATTTTAATGTGCTTTCTTATTCTTAATAAATAAATTAACAAGCGACTTTTTAAGTTCATATTCTTAAGAAATTTTATCAGAGTGTTTTCATGTAAAATTACCAGCACTACTACAGTGGCATTATGCCTTTATCTATAGAAGAAATTATATTATAAAATTTATTGATATGTTTAAATTTGTCAATACTAAATTTTGACCATCCTTTTTTTGTTATTAAGTAAAACTATTCATATTTTAATGTGCTTTCTTATTCTTAATAAATAAATTAACAAGCGACTTTTTAAGTTCATATTCTTAAGAAATTTTATCAGAGTGTTTTCATGTAAAATTACCAGCACTACTACAGTGGCATTATGCCTTTATCTATAGAAGAAATTATATTATAAAATTTATTGATATGTTTAAATTTGTCAATACTAAATTTTGACCATCCTTTTTTTGTTATTAAGTAAAACTATTCATATTTTAATGTGCTTTCTTATTCTTAATAAATAAATTAACAAGCGACTTTTTAAGTTCATATTCTTAAGAAATTTTATCAGAGTGTTTCCATGTAAAATTACCAGCACTATCACAAAACACTACATTTATATACTCAGGATCACCTTCTTTGTTCTCTTTAGCAACATTACCATCAACTCCTTTTTCAATCCTCCCTCTCTCTACTCTCAATCAACTACGTTGTCCAACTTCTTAAATCCTCTAACCAACGATCTTCATTTGTTTCAGCCGGCGTCCGTGATGCTGCAGCCAAGTATCCCGTTCTGGTGTTTGTCCACGGGGAGAGTTACGAGTGGAGCTCCGGGAATCCATACGACGGGACGGTACTGGCGTCTCATGCTGGGCTGGTCGTGGTCACAATCAACTATCGACTCGGGATATTAGGTACGTAAAGGAAGAAAGGGGACTCGATTATTTTAGATTAGCTAATTCTTTTTCTTTTCGTGTGATGATGATGGTGATATTCCCTTTTCAGCACATATTTATCTAGTGTAACTATAATAACTAGTTTTTGGGAACCGCTTAAAGCTTAGAAAGATCTAAAATTACTGATATTAATTTTTTGGATCGACCAAAAAGTGAGATAACTGTTTAGACGTGATTCTGTGCAAAACTAAATATAATTGAGGTGTTTGATTTTTTATTGTTGGAAAATACAACAGAGTTGGGCGCTCCATTGATAGGAACGACTGTTTCAATTTGAATACATCGGTCACTGAGCTCGGTGACCCATTGCGATCTCGTCTATCAAATCGATATTCGAGGTTAAGCAGCGTAGGCCGCCGTAAGTCCAAGGATGGGTGACCTCTAGTGGCAATATATCCCGAGTTTCTCCGTGCTTTGGAAACGTTAAACCGTTGCTCCCGGGGACTATTCCACCTCGTTCTCGTCAAGCCAAGTCAGGTACCAGGCTTGAAAAATACTGACAGTAGGGTTGCCAGAAAAACGTCAGGCCCTAAAAAGGTGGTTCCCAAAACTCTGACACTAGGTAAATATGTGCTGCAAAGTGCATATTCATCACACGAATAGTTAGTACTGTCCTAAATTTAATGTTAGTCATGGGCTTAACTCTCAACGTCATTCTATGTAACATGAACTTAGTTACTATGTGTAACTCATCTCAAACAATGCCTAATTAACTTACCCGCGTATATCCTCAAACTTAGATTACCACACAATGACGTCACTAAGTGTCAAGCCCAAAGATTAACGCACTTAGATAATGGTATTATACGCTTCTGACGTATTGCATAATGATTACCTCCTATGCATAATGTGAATGATCGTTTGATTGACTTGACAAAGCAGTGTGATGTAACAGATGTTCTTAATCACGTCAGCTTGAGTTACTCGTGTTTAGGACGGCGTATATTAATGTTATTGTATTAGCGCTTTAATGTATTTATTATAATCTAATTGGAGACTTTTCTTGAAGTACCGAAATTAGGAAGCCTGTTTGTCGCATGTTAAGTTGATAAACTTACAAGCTTCTTATTTATTTTGCGGCTTTTACTATAGGCTTAATTTTTTTTTAATAAAATAAGTTCAGTAAATATAAAACTCACTATTAAAATTGAATTGAAATTTCTTGGCATAAAAGAAGGTTTTATTTTTTAATTTAAAATTAGTTTCTTGTTGTACATATTGTACAATAAAAAGCAATCTAAAAAACCTCTGTACTTCATCTTCTTTCCAAAAACGTATATAACAGATAGAGCACCAAACCAAATTGTAATTTACATGTTTGACCTTTTCCTCAATTCTAGCATATTTCTGTATTTCCTCTCTGTGTCGCCGAATTCTATGAATACGGATTACTCTAATAAATAAAGCTGCCCACCAGGATTATACAGGATGCTCCAAAAGTTCCAATATATTCGCTGAACCAATTACCTTGTACGGCTGGACGACAAAAGGGTACATAATTTGGGAACGTAATACACGGAATACTAGCGTTATTGCTATTTATCGCAGGGATGGGACATTACATGAACAGGAGATATTCTTAATTAGTCTTTGTTTCATTAGAATTAGAATTTGAAGTCAGCTATCTGAATGTTATTAGGGTACACCTACTTAAATAGTAGGATAATGTGTTTGAGATTTTCTAAGCAGGCGGTTTGGAAACAGTATATTAAGGAGCTTTTTACACAGCTTCACGCTGATACCATTATGTAATAGAAAACCGTCACATTTTTATATTTGCAAAATATCTTCCCTCATTAATGTTTCGGAAGTGAACGCTTAATAACTACTTAACTTAACAAAGCAATAGAAATCAAAAATTGGTCAAATTAATTATTTATGCTTGATCTCTATTTATAAGAAATCCCTTTTCTACAAACCAAAAACTATTTAATAGATCAATTTCTATATATCCCCAAAAAAATTCACCAAGTGAAGAACCATGTACGAACTTTTCCTTTTTGAAACTTTTTGTACTTTTGCTGTTACATCTCATACCAACAATAGACTGTCGTATCTGACCTTGGAAACGCTCTGATATTTCCATAACGCCCAAGTCAGTGCCTTTTTGATGAGAGCCAAATAAGCCATCAAGCATAAATTAGCCATTTGGCTCGGCCAAGATGAGCCTGAGTGACGTAGTGGGGATCAAAAGTTATACTCTGACGATCTTATGGCTAATGCATGGGGAAATGGGACAGGAATGACCAAGTTGTTGTTGATATTCTGAGTTACTGGCCAAATAAAATAGGGTAAAAATTGGCCTATTTTGTTGAAATCAAAGCTCATCTGCATTTTGAATTATAGAGAGGGAATTTGATTTTGGTTACACATACGCTTAGTTATATTTGCCTTAAATTATTAAATTAAATTACCTTAAATATCAATAGTATGATATTTAAGGTGATACATAAATAAAATCGTATGCTATTTATATACATTTTGCATAGTGTGTAGGTTTCCTAGATAGCTAGCCCCTTCTTAGTAAACTGAATGAAATTGTATGAAACGCATTAGCGCGGTCGAAAAAAGTAAATTATCTTTGTAATCACCGATTCGCATGTTAGCAGTTATGTCCGTCCTTCCTTGATGATTCGAGTATTATTCGAAATTAATTGTATTTTGTTATTAGTTTCTCAGTAATAGGGGTATAACAGAGAGAGATTAGCTATTTATTGCTTATTAAGAGCCTTATAAATGAGAAAACGATATTGGTCGGTGATAATTTAATAAACATGAAGCACGTTCTCTCATATTACATCGCTACCCGAAACTGATTAACTGAAATTTATTTCGCTAAATAGTTCTAAGCGTCGAATCGTGGTACTTGATTAGAATGCTAAGCTTAAATCGATGTATATGTAAATGGGCTAGGGAGCAACCCCTGAGGTACTCCAGTAAACAAACTTTGGGCCACTAATAGGAAGTCCGTAATAACACGAAACTAATTTTGGAATGTATTGCACGATATTCAATGTACAGGATTTGAGGTTTAGAAGTGGTATTTTAGTGATGTATCTGTGGCGTCACAAGTGGCGCCATCTATATGTATAAAGCGGCAGCCAACATCATTATTGGTGACCCCGACTACGAGCGTGCATATTGTGTTTGCGAGCGGCCTCCTACACACTATATAACACCACACGGTGCGGCAGGCCAATAATATCTTGGCCAGCCCTATTCTGCAGCCAGGGGACACGGTCCCGCAGCATCTTCGGTGGACGAGCGGGCGCACAATCCGTGCTCCCGGCTGCGCGGCGTGTTGGGGTCTCCGGCCGGCTCATCCCAGCGGAGCCCTAAAGCAACCCCCGCTATCTCGAAGCCTGTGTGCGCATGATGCTTTGTGTGTATATAGTGTAAATAGTGTAAATAAGTTATAATCATCGTGTACATAAGTGATCGTGTGATTGCAAAAATAGAGATTTTTTCCACCGCCATTTTGGACGCTTCATAAAGTGCATGCAACTTCCATTGACGCTAGCGCCACCAACAAAACCTAAACTAATCAAGAGTGAAGTTAACGACCGGACGATCTGTGAGTGATTTCCCGCAGATCTGTCACACTGACATTTATTTTGTTTTGTTTACAATTTTGTTAGATTTTTTTTTTATTGCTTTTGCTGTTTTCCATCTTGTGTTCGTTATTATTGTGTTTCTGTCTTTATTGTGTCATTTCTGTGTTATGGGAATGTTTATCGTTTTATAATTGGTATGTACATAGTTTTTTTACTGTACTTATTGCACTTGCATCCATCAACACAAACATAACCCTTTTTACTAACTTTACTCTTGTTTAAGTGCGCTTATTGTTTATGTGTAACGATTGTTTCTTTTATTTCGGTGTTGGTTGCCTGTTTTGTCTCTGCTGTATCAGAGACAAAAAGTAAAGGCGCGCAACCATTCCCTTGGACCCCTGAGCTCATCTCCTGTTTTGAGGAATGTAAAAAGAGCTTATCTGATGCTACTTTGTTAGCACACCCTATTGGCAAAGCATCAAACATATATTATTGAAGAGAAAACAACGAATTCCAACTTTGTATATATATACCTAATAACCATATTAAATTGAAAGCAGAGTTAGTGGGTGTGAATGGTTTCATTACTCATTAGGTTGATATAATCACATACATAATTTAGCGACATTTCAACGTGTTTACCAAGCCGATTGAAGTTTTGAATGTAGTGTTGATTCAAATTAAAGCGTGAATGAGTAGTATGTATTCCTTCTAAGATCGAATCTATACTAATATTATAAAGCTGAAGAGTTTGTTTGTTTGTTTGTTTGTTTGTTTGTTTGTTTGTTTGTTTGAACGCTCTAATCTCAGGAACTACTGGTTTGATTTTAAAAATTCTTTTTGTGTTGAATAGACCATTTATCGAGGCAGGCTTTAGGCTATATAACATCACGTTGCAACTATAAAGAGCGAAGAAATAATGGAAAATGTGAAAAAAACGGAGAAAATTATTCATCCTTGAGAGCTTCCGTTGCGTGCGCTGCCAAAAACGGTTCTAGATACCAAAAATATATGTATGAAAGAATTAAGGGAACTTTTTACCGCGGGAAAACTTCGCATTCCCACGGGAAACCGACTTCTACGCGAACGGAGTCGCGCGCGGCCCCTAGTGGAGATATAAATAGATTTTAGCATACGTTATTTGCAGAATACCTTGTACTCAATTTATACAGTCTATTTCGTTTTAATTTCTCAAATTACGAGTTTGTTCGTCAAGAATCTTAAAATGATAAAAAAATTATAGCCTATTGTAATAATAAAGATGTCCGTAGTTGAGCAGAGGCCTCCTTCTCGGTTAGCGAGAGGGTTGAAAAAGAAAAATCTAACTGAGCTTAAACATTTTTTTTTAAGTTAACAAGGGTGGACTAATAGGCAAGTAATCAGTAAAATTTCCAACTTTATCACACGCTTCTAAAGCTGTTATTTCCAACCCGCCACCCCCATCCACAATCACGGATTACTGATTCTATCCGGATTCAACCTCAAAACTAACAATGTTATTACTCCTATTATTTGTGTGCACTCGTCCATTTACTTTAACTGGAACCATCTCAAAGGATAATTTTCCACTGGCACTAGCAATTTCAGTAAATTTCTGTATTATCCGTTCCTCACAAGGCGTAATGGCAAAATGTTGGAAACATTACATCGCAGGCAACTTTGTGTCAAAGGAATTAATATGTCTGCGTATAATACTTGTGATGGGAGCTCGTAGATAGTTTGTATAACGTGATGATATAAATTGAATCATTTAAATAGACTCTTAAGTTGAAGAAAGCATACACAGCGAGACAGCTGTTACATACAATGAAATAAGATTAGCGAAACATTAGTGAAGGCTCATTCGTGAATATAAATAACAACAAAATTGATTAATGTCGGGCAAAATTTTTTGGACTATTACACTAATTGAAGCCAAATTGCTATGGTAATGAGAAATAAATTTCCAAACAAAGCAACAAGCTTGTACACGTTTTTTATATTACCAGAAATTATAAAATTATTATCATAAAATTAATTGTAAAGTTTAAAATCGAACCAAAAACGACAGGAAATGTTTAATAGGTGAATAATAAACATTCTAAAACTAAATTTAAAACTTTATGAATTAGCCTTGCTAGTAAAGTTAGTATCTCGTAAACTGAAATTAGCTTAATGAATATCAGTCATAAAGTTCCATTTTGAATAGCCTGATCCCCAAGATGTTGCCCTCATCAATGAAACACTTGGTAGGTAGAACTTTAAATTTTATGATAATGCAGCAGCGAGGGGTGCCGAGATTTAATGACACCGGATTTTGGCAACGGATCAGAATTTTAAGGCTTTTCACGAATAAAAAATCGTCACTACGCAAGGCTTAGACTTACTTCTTATTATTAAAGTTTATTGGGTATTGTTCTGATTATGAGCTCAAATTAAAATTTCTACTTTACAAGCATTGATCTTGGAATCTAGGTCAACTTCTGTACCTAAATTCATTTTTTTTCCATAACTGTTGTATTTCGCGGTGCTGTTTAATAACTTTCAAACTTTTATTTAATTTCATCAAGACCGTACTCCAAAGTATTAACAATAACAAGATCTGGCACCTTCTGGCTATAAATTTTTCATCGTCCAACAACTTTCAAATTAAATTATCGCTCCCCTTTACACGAATATAAAATTTAACAAATTAAATATAATACACAATTGATCAAAGTACTGATGGTGTTATTAAGTAGGCAACTTCAAAACCGACCGATTGTATTTAAAGTGTAATTTCCTTTTGTGAAAGCTTTCTGAAATTTGATAGAACTCATTAACGTTATCACAAAAACGGTAATTAATATTTAAATTGTTTCGGTAAATTAATCAAACTAGTTATTAAACAATATCTATTTAAGTCGGTTTGAAGCCTTTTGAATTAGTACAGTGAACAGTTTGATAAGATTAAATAATACAATATATTCGGTCGAGGAAAAATATTTTCCATACAAGTTGTTGTTACGATTTTTACTTTCTGTAATTTGCTTTTTTTGTTATGGCATAGCAAAGCTAATAAATCAATCGAATCCATATAATCAATTTCGAATTTTGTCAATCGTAATTTGTAATCAATTTGACATAATAATTTAACTTTATATTATATTTTTGATTAGCTTCGACAATCAGTAGAGTCAGGCTACAAACGATATCACAAGTACCTATAAACTACTATATTTACACTCATGAATACATTAATGAATTTGATTACAAGTTCAAATACTCTCAAATCTGTAACCAAATTGTACGTGAAACTATATTCTGCAACATCAAAACTAAACTTAATTGATTAAAAGTCACGTCTATATTCAAACTTGCTTGTGTAGCCAACTTTGAGCAAATTTAATAACTGCTTGCAAGGCTCTATTAATGGACCCTGCAAAGTTTGCACACCCCTGCCTTTAGTAGTGTTGCTTACTTTACAATTTGTGTGTCCCTTGCGTGTGTACTCTGGCTTAAATATTACTTATAGCGTTTGTGTCGACACGGACCGCAAGTTTTAATGTTTTGCAGTTATTGTATGTTTTAAGTGGTTCTGTGAACTATTCATTTGCTTAATTTGGACTGATGCTTAACAGCCTAAAGATATCATTATTTTATAAGAATTTACCCTCATGGTCGGTGTTGATATTTGAACTTGTAATATCAGACCAGTGAATGGAAAAATTGTATGCATTGTACGGTTCATTGCACTCCAAGTGTTGTATTCTGCAGTCTTGCCTTTCCACGGCGCGCCTTACATATTAGTGTTAAACATCTCTTGTATTACATCTTTGGTGTAGGTATTTGGAAATATAGGGCTTTGCATTCTGATGATAATTGGTATAAAATATCATTTTTTTCATAAGCGTCAACAATTTGTCTTTTAAAAAATAAATTTAATATTACCTAAATTATCTGTTAATGTGGTTGAGGTCCCAATAAAATGAATAACGTTTCATTTATTTTACTCCATTGCTCCTCAGTTTTCGTTTTACGATTTTCAAACTGCATAATTCGCAATTCATTTCGAACATTCTCATAAAATGTATCACCTAGTTTAGCTTTCACACCATCAGTTTCTTCAAAGCAAATATCATATTTCAATTCCCACGTGACATCACATCTTATCTTGTGACTCAGTGTTTTTTGAACAAATACAATAACGAAGCGACGTCGTTTATAAACTCCAATTCGGGTGTAAATTTTCTGGGCAAATTGAAAAACGTGACATAGCAACCACTGGGGAGGGATGTTGTTTGTTTTGTTTTAATTATAGCAATTTCAGTTTTTCAGGCTGCGGGATTTTTTATTAACAATGTTTTGTTAAACAAGGGGTTTTTGAAGTCCTTGTAAAAAATTAAGGTTATACTTTTAGGGTTTGGGCAATCAGATGTAAATTATCTGATAATTTTAAACTTTGGGTAAAACGGTATGGTTTAACGAACGGTACGGTTTAACGAAGAAACCCATTTATTAGATGGTACCAATAGTTGCTTAAGTCTTGATGATTGACAATAACTAGTTTTATTTTTGTGGACAAGCCATCATATTATTTTTCTTTTGGCGTGTTGCTTAAAACTGTCAACAAGGCATACAAGTTCTTGCGAATTGACTATACTATTCAAATCCACAGTATTATCGTAATTAAGTAAACTGTTGTTTGTTGTATTCCACTCCAGCACAACGATCACACCTCCCAACTAACTTTCCCACTTTCCCCAGGCTTTCTGAACCCCCGCTCGGACGAGTTCCCCCGCTCCCCCGCGAACTACGGGCTGATGGACCAGATAGCCGCCCTGCACTGGATCAAGGAGAACGTGGCAGCCTTCGGGGGCGACGCCACCAACGTCACGCTGATGGGGCACGGCACGGGCGCGGCCTGCGTGCACTTCCTGCTGACGTCACTCGCGGTGCCTGAAGGTAAGCTCGCGGATCGAAAAATTATTCAAGAAAAGAAAAAAAAGCATGCTGGCCTCTTTATGTTAATTATATTAGAAAATTTAGATGAATCAACATTTGGAAAGAAGCCCGCGTCTGGATATAGTGAGATTCTTTCCTAGACAAATATCCTTGACTGTAGCAAGCGCTTTGTTAGGGCAGTTGATCTGCTAGCCTGGAGAATTTAAATTCATTTTTAATGTACGCATCGTATGTTATACAAAACTTACCTAGTCATTAATAAATTAATCGATATTTAAAAGTTAAATAAACATTAAAACAAAAAAAAACTAGAACCTACACACGCAAAGTGGAAACGCGTGCTTTCAGTCGTACAATACAATATGAACTACATATAGTTGGAAGTACACAATCAGTATTCATTTCATAAGCCAAACAACGCCAGAACGAACGAGAAAAAAGCAGAACAATCAAACTTCGTCAGCGTTTTACGTTCAGATAGGGCTGCCAGCGGCACATGCCTGCAACTTTAATTTAATAGGTCAAAGAGT
The DNA here is from genome assembly GCA_916618145.1 of Emmelina monodactyla. Lineage (NCBI taxonomy): Eukaryota > Metazoa > Arthropoda > Insecta > Lepidoptera > Pterophoridae > Emmelina > Emmelina monodactyla. The sequence continues at coordinate 1,085,804 of OU745304.1, read as the reverse complement.
AAGTCGATATTAAATGTCAGTAGAATTTAGCTCGAATTGAAGTTGATTTTTAAGTTTTTAATAGGATAACGTATTTGAGCATTGTATATGATGAACCTTGTGCATGCATGGTGTTTAATATGTTTTGGAATATGACAGATTGATATTAAATGATGTCGGTTTAATATCAAAAATACCAGTTGCAGTAAAGAAGCGTAGGTTCAAACATTTTATCAACTTGAAATATATTAAATAAGTATTCTATAAAGTTCTTTGCAACATTCCACTGCATATTGTTATTCTCGGTATTTTTATCGTCTTACAAGGGGAATGCCAGCCCTAGTTCAGTGACTAAACTCCATGTCCGCAGTCTTATATGAATATGCAAACGTGTTCACTCACACGAATAATTCCTTTATGTACTGCGCTGTACACCAACGGAGGGGCTCTCGAAGATAAAACGATGACGTAAGCATCGGGAAATCTAACTAGAACAATATAAAAAGAAAAAAGAGAAAATGCAGTTGCCAGTAGCATCTGTGCTGTAAAGAGTTTGTACACGTCATGACGGTTGTTTTGTTTTTGTATGTAAATAGGACACAGGCCGTAAATAAAATAAGTATCAATCACAATAAAAAATAACACGATATACGCTCTGAATTTAAATGTTTGATTTCGACAACATCTCGACGTTCGATTGGCAATTGATTCTGCTCGTACATTATTATTTTATTTCATCATCGAAAATCCCACTCGTAATATTAATTATAGCGATCCAATTATTTTTTAAAACAATATCGTATCATGATGGCAAATACCAATATATTTTTATAACAATGTTTGCTGCCGTGCTATAATTGAATTGCCGCAATCGATAGCGATTGTTCTAAAATATTTAACGAACCATACAGCATTCCTGCGGTATTGTATTGTTATTGTTTTGCATACAACAATGCGCTCATGTTGAATCGAGTTTATATTTCATATCATTTCGCACGACCTATCTCGATCCGCTGGATGAATAAATCGAATAGATTTCGAAAGATAGATGTGATATTGGTGATGGTCTGGTAGCGGAGTAAAAGTATTACATAGCTTCAAATATATTTAAAGTTATAGTTTTACTAACAAGTAAGTATAATACAGATGCCTGTTCTACTTTAGAGCTATAGGAATGTAAAAAAAACATAGAGGTAATGTTATGTGGTCGTGGTCTTTCTTAGTTTCAATTTAGTTTAATATAAATTTGTGGCACACAAATAACGAGTAACATAATTTCAAGCCACCAGCTCGTATCATACGTTTTAAACTTCAGAAAACACAAAACTTATCTTAATAAAAGTGGTTGCAACTTTTTAAGCGACTGCCGAGCTATTCTTGCTTTTTAAAAAGTATACTCTAAAAATTAAATCTCGTCAAAGGAAACATTGTAAGTTTCTATATTTTGCTTTCTGAAAGTTTTTGACTTGAATTTGCGTTGTTTCGCTTCCAAGAGTTTCAGTTTCTGGAAACTTTGAAGTATCTTTTGTATGGTTTTCGGAATTTGAAAACGATGTTGAAAGTAATGAAGACGCCATTTCAAACAAGTTTTAGACTTGTTGGAAATCTTACAAGAGTCTGTTGAAGTTTCTTAACACTTTTATTGTAGAATTGTTGCGTAGCATAATTTTAGTTCCATCCAAATTAAATTATCAAACAAGTCAACAATATCAACGATATTATTAAACAAGTCTTAGAAATTATGCAACGCATGCACGGGAAATATTGGGTTTTTGGTTCTACAGTGAGTAACTTTTACGTGATGTTAACTATTTGTAACCGCAATGTTTGCAAATGCTAATTAAGTACTATCGCTTCAATAAATCATTCATCGGAATTCGTTCCTCGCGAATTTACTATCCCTTAGTTAGACTAATAAGTAAGAAACTCCCGATTTATGCTTCCACGCTACCGTTAACTTCTCTCTATTGCAACTAATGAAACTGATTGAACCTCTTATCACTGTTTCTCTTGTTTCAGGTCTCCTATTCCACAGGGCAGTCCTCATGTCGGGGTCAGGTCTGAGCCCGTGGTCGCTAGTGGCTGATCCCAACAAATACGCGGCTATCGTTGCCACTCATGCTAATTGTTCGCCAGGTAGGTGTTTTAAAGATTCATCGTATGTTATTATAAAGATTCATCGTATGTTATTAGTAAGAGTTACCATGTTTCGAGCGCTAACAGTTTATCAATTATTTGAATTTAACTTTATTGGTCGAAATAATTTTTAATTTTCGTCAGACATGAACCAACTGTGTAACGTTAGTCGTTAAGGCCTTAAAGTCGAGCTATTTATCTTATAGTCAATTTGAGTAGTAAAAAATATTTTACTATTAGATTTGTAGAAGTTTGATATAAAGAAAGAATGGCAGTTTCCAGAACTCTGAAGTATAAAAGAGAGCAAGTAAGAGAACGACACCTTAATTTATGAATAAGTCATTTTATAAATCACTACGATATCTTTGAAGTTTATTATGTGAACTAGCTTTTACCTGCGCGGCTTTGCACGCGTTAAATTCGGACTAAAAATCCTTTCCCTGTACTATGTTATTGAATCACCCTATCTATAAAAACAACCGCATCAAAATTCGTTGCGTAGTTTAAAAGATTTAAAAGCATACATAGGGACAGAGAATCGACTTTGTTTTATACTATGTAGTGACAGCCACCCATTTACAATAGTTAATTATTTCCATGCAAGTGAAGCTTTACATGAGAAATGAAGCAAATACTAACATAATATGATATTATCTAATTGTATGTTGTCCTCAGAGTTGACGCCGCCGGCTTTGCTGCGTTGTTTGCGCGAGCGGCCGCTGGAGGCGCTGCTGTCGGCACCGACGTACGCGCCGGACTTCGCGTACGCGTTCGGTCCTAGCGTCGATGGCGTTGTTATTGGTATGAAAACGTATCTTTTACTTATTTTTTAATAAAAACAATAAAACAAAAAGTGGCGTATTACAGGGACGTACAGCGTTCGGGATGAGGGCTATTACACACGCGTGCTTTTTTTTTACCTTTCCCGCGCTCGTGCGTTCTCTTTCCCAACTGTCAAAATAATGTATATTAAAAAGAAAAATTAACCAACCATGAAGTTTTTAATAAAAAAAAAACATAGAAGTTTTTATGATTCATGTTAATACTTACGTAGGTAAATTTCAAAAAAAAGCTACTAGTTTGTTTCGATATCAGATTTAATGATTTGATTGTAGTAGTGTGGTTGGTTTTATTTCATTTTATCTCATTAAATTTCATTTTCATTTCATATCAATAAAAAAAATCTACTGAAGACTTGGCTGTATGGGCATAGTAACCTTTGCCTACCAAATGGGTGAAGAAAAAATGGCGCTATTTTCAAAATGAGTTATTTCGACATTTACAATTCTTATTTTATATTTTATTAAATTGCTTTATTTTTTTGCAACTGTGTTAAAAATAGTCGTTCAGTACACGTGCGGAACCGTCATTGCAACTCGTCCCGCCTGTTAACCCTCGCCTTCGGCTGTGCCTCGGCTCGGGTAGACATTTGTCGGGACTCGTTGTAATGACAGCCTTTCCACACTTGTATTGAAATATACTATTTTACTAGTGGCCGTCCGCGACCCCGTTCGCGTGGAAGTCGGTTTCCCGTGGGAATGAGAAGTTCTCCCGCGGTAAAAAGTACCTTATATGTTATTCTGATGTATAACCTATATTTCTGTAAAGTTACGTGAAAGAGTAACAAACATCCATCCATACATCCATACTCATAAACTTTCACGTTTATAATATTAGTAGGACTATTAGTGAATGCACTGTACTAACTGGAATTCTACTACTTATTCTACTAAATCATTTTTTGGAAGCGAGTAGTAAGTTATCATCTATATTTTTTGAGAAGCACTCCGAAAATTTTAATATTCCAAGAAAAAATATTCAGCACATAAAATCAGTCAAAACGCTCCCCCAAATCAGAGCCAAATCAAACACGATCGTGCAAATAAAATAAACAAGCAATCCGTAAAATAGCGTTGAGCCCAAAGGATGACAATATCAACTCTAATTTTATATGACCCAGCCAAAAATTATAGTGGAACCCCAGTTTCTTGAGTCATGGGATCAGACCATTCGTATTGGTGGCACGTCCGCAGTTTTTTCTTGCAACTGGAGACTTTTTCAGCTTGTTGAGGCGTTTGAAACCTTTTTAGGGGTATCTGTAACCTTTGTGTAAGGAATATCTTGAGAGTATTGGTTTTTTGTGCTGGTTTTTTTCCATTAGGGATTTTTAGCTTCCTATTTGTTAGGTGATTGCAGAGCTTTCGTTTATGTTTTTGTGGCAGTACTTGCATCTGCTTATAATAGAAATATATGTGTTTGAAATGCCAATTTGTAAATAAAATGCAAATATATCATGATAAAAAATTTATAGCTTAATTTTCCGACGCCAAAATTGAGGAAATAAAGACAGACGAACCGTTTATTGACTTAAGAACATCGTTTCATCATTTCATTAAAGACCATGACGTTTTCATGATCAAATGAAGTTACTTCGAATATCGGCTAAGATTTACATCAGAAAAACTCAAGCGAATTTTTCCAGCGGCGCCTCATAAATCATTCCCGATTCAGCTCACGTACTAAGCTTATATCTGTGAAAAAAGGCTTTAAATAAAACACCCGAACCTTTTCTTTCTCAACTTTGATAAAATTTCACCGATAAAGCTGAAGGCAGCCCTAGTTTGTGCACAATGCTATAACCCGACCAATAATAGAAGCGAACAAGCTTCGGACAAGTTGTATAGTTTTGTTGTTGTTTTTATTTTGGCAGCGTTGCTTGGTTGGCAGGCAGGGCGCGTAAGAAGCGTGTTATTAAATTGTCTCTGGAAGTTTTCTCATCTTGTGCTTTTGCGATCGTTCGCAGTCCAAGTTACGAAGTGACTACTTTTTATTCACAGCTGCTTGTTATAAGGTTTTTTAATCTCAAAAGCAGAGACGCGGGACTGTACACTTTTAGCTGTAGTCACATTATTCGTAGCTCATTAACTTTGAAAAATTCAAATAGTGGCTCTTTAATAAACCTAAAAAATGGTTACTGGTATATTTTTACCTTATTATTTCTCTTTGATACAAGACTAAGAGACAGCAAAGGGAAGGTATTTTACTATATTTTCTTTGATGTTTATGAAACATGATAATGAGATGTCGTATTTATTCTAAATGTTATCTCTGATACATTTAGCAACCTTATTAATGCCCTTTTAGTTGCTGCCACTCAAAGTCTTTTAAAGTAATCATTTATAGTTTATTATTTTAAATAATGATCTTCAAACGAACATCAGAATAATTACTCATTGTTCCTAATAATTTATACAAATTAGATTTTAAACTATTTCGAAAAGAACACTAAAAATCTACGCACAATGATCGTAAATTTACAATCATGTTTGAATGAGGAGGTAAATAGAATTCTCATCTTTATCTCCATATAAATAAGGTTAACAATCCAACCGTGTCAACAGATACAGGCGACATGTTGGGCAATCAAGAGAACGAGTGGAGTGGCCAGCAGGCGCGGCTGCCCGGCAAGCTCGGCCTGAATGCGATTAACGTCATTAACGCGGTGCTAATGAGGAAGAGCGCCATTGCCCAACTCACCAAGTAAGCAGTTACAGGAATCATGGAGAAGATAATAGACGGATTTTGTTAGATACCGAAATTGGCTAATCCTCAGTTTCTGGAATGCTGCGTTAAACATACACTAAACGATGATCAAGCTCGGATTAAAACAAATTTGGTGAACCAAATTTCACTACTTTGTTTGTAAGATGATCTAGGTTTGATAAATAAATTGTAAAATTGTCTTTCTGTTGTAATTACAAATGGTTGCCATCTAACCAACTATGATATTATCTATTTCTTCTATTAGACGCAAAAAATACAGGTTACAATAAAACTGCTTACTATTGATAAGTAGGCGAACAAAAATAGTATTCAAAATAAATGTAATTTAGTATTTTTAACATCACATAATTTTGAAGTGCAATACATTACCATCACAATTTCGAAAGCTGCATATTCTTGTTTATGCACGTTTTAACATCCTAAACTTTGACACGGCATCGGCTGTAAAAACCGCAGGTAAACTAAATCCATAAAAGTTTAACTATAAAACTATTTGCAAATCATAAATCCAAAGCTGTTTCGTTCAGTTGGGAGCTCAGGGTCCATAAAATACATTCGAGTCATAAACTAGAGGAATCATGACCCGGAAAAGTTTTATAGTATTAAGTATGTAGATGACTGGCTTTAATGTCGGTGACTGGCCTTCTTAAATCATCTTGAGGAAATTTCGAAAATATGTTTATTTTTCATTTGTGTCAACGCCATTATATTGTTTGTCTCTACAAGTCAGAGCTTATTGAGAACGTGCATGAAACGGAAAACTCTGTCACAATTCCTAGAACTGACTTTGATAATTTATTGTAGATACGACTTGATGTTGGGTGTAACGAAAGCTGAAGCCTACTTCGCCTTCAGTGGAGATGATGTGCAGTATGGTATAGAAGCTGACAGAAGATCCAAGATCCTCAAGTCTTTTGTAAAGAACACATACAGTTTTCACCTGTCCGAGATATTGGCGACGATTATAAATGAGTACACTGACTGGGAGAGGCCGGTACAACATCCGATCAATATAAGGTAAGTCACTGAGGTGAATTTAAGATGATATTGATTTGAGGTCAAATGTCTTCGATTGAGCCTTTTGACAAGGCTGTACAAAATACGAAAAGAACTGCAAATGTTAAAGACATCTATAGAGCAGTAGTATACTTGCGTGTTAAGCAATATACATATTGAACACGTAGTTCAACTCCAGTAAGGGTTCAATTATGCGAATGATATTTTTAAATTGGCTCGTGTCTGGGTCATAGTTCACTGTGTGGTACTTCTTGGGTCACAGTGGTTGTGTCCAGGAATTTAATTTGTTTTTATTTTCGTCAAGTTTGTAAATTTTAACAAAATGTATTTTCCATATGACAAAAGCTCCAAACTCATTAGTTTCGACCTATTTTCCACCTGCCACGTCATTGTTTACAGAAACTTTATCACCATTAACGCAGTCGCAGACGCAAACAAACATCGTTAGGAAAAATACAATTACTTTCAACATTTAACGACACATTAACTCAGTTTAACGAAGGTTTAAATGTCAAATTAATGAGCCGTCAACTGACTCCAGGGCAGTAAAATAATATTGAAATTTCACTGATTGCGTCCATTTATATCTTCCAATTATGACTTTATGCAGGAAGTATTTTATTTCGGTAGTCTGTTTGGTTTCGTGATGTATTGAATTGGCTGTTACTTGATTCCGAATATATATTATATTGATATATTTTATTGAAATGAGAAAATCTTTTTTTTCTTAGAGATGAGACTTTGGAGGCTTTGAGTGACGCTCAAGTGGTTGCTCCAATCGTGTTGACAGCTGATACGCATTCCGCGATGAGAAGAAATTCGTATTTGTACGTTTTTGATTATCAAACTAAATATGGAGACTACCCACAGGTAAGATTTTTCATTTCTACTATAACTTCCAATTTTTTGGACCTAACGGCGACCTCAGTCCCAATAAGAAGCTATATAGGCCTTTTTTATAAATTTAATTACAAGGTATCTCCAATAATTATCACTTGTACAAAAATTATAGATTCATTATTTTGGTTGTATTCGAAAAAACATAAGGTTCAACGCCATTCAGTTTTATAGAGGCAATATTGTGGAATAAAACGGCTTAAGTTGGGTTAACCTTTTTGGCTTATTAGTTGCTACTTACAGAAGAACATTTTCTATCTTCTATGTAACGTTTAGTCCTACTTACCCTTTTTCAATAAAGACGAGACCTTTTTAACGATAATGCCACTTAATTGAGATGGTCTTAATTGTTCAGCTAAATGTTTAATTACATCTCAATTGTACGATACAAATTAATTAACCTGATTAACAATGCATTACACATTACAAAGGTAAATGAATTTCCGTTAAACAAGATTCAAATTGAATAATACTTATTAAACTTCAGTGTGTCAACTCAATTTACAACAAAGTCTTTGCGGAGACAAAGGTTGGGATTATGCGCAAACAACAAAACCATTACACCGAGATTAAGGAAATTATGAGATATTAGCTCGTTTCAGATAAAATTAGATGGAATGACAACAAAGTTCTTAACCTTACCAACCCTAATTCGACCTTGACCTTTTAACCTTATCTTGATTATGTCAAAGTTGTTAACCACCCCAAACGAGATTACTTGAGGAGCTAGTTAAAACAAATGTAAATTAATATTATTGTTACACATTTCATGTATAATTTCCTTGAGAACCTCAAGTAGGGGTGCGGTTGTTAGTTTTTACGAGGCTATGAATTCGAAGGTGCTTCTGTTTCCTAAATGAAAGGCAATATTCGAGAGCATAACGCTGAGCGAAACATTTTGTATGTGTCTAATTATGTTGAGGTGGGGAAATTATTTTAATTCAAAAGCAGCCTCCGAGACCTCGTTAGAAATAAGGGCTTTTACAGCTTTGAAATTATTAAGAGCTCCTCTTTCGGTATCAATTTAATTTAAACGTTCAACGAATAGGAATTTTATTTCTAGTTTCTTTTGACTTTTTAAGTGCATATGATGTGTGTACAATTAAGTGGTTTGATATGGCTTTCCGCTGGTATATTAACTAAGAATTTGCAGTTAAGGCAATCAACAAATATATTGTTTGTACGGTTTTTGAGTTTTTAACATGTAATGCACACAAATGTTACTCAGAATCAAATTCTCAAAGAAAACGGCCTGTGCACAACTAGTTAGTCGAAAATACGATGTTTCCCATACAATTGTTGGACGATAAGCAAACGGTAGTACGATATTTATTGCTAACGCCGTCTCCTCCGACAGCCTAAAGCTACATTTTTCTTTACTATACAAACATTTACTTCCTTACACTTCCCGGCAAACATTTACGAAAAAGCAAGCTATTCGCACACATGATAAATAACCTTCTAAATCTAGATTTCATGATAATATTTGAATAGGGGACCGTTTCTCCATACAAGTGCGATATTAAAAAGCTGACTTGTAATATTTCCTCTTCATCCGTTCTCACGTTATTCAAATAGAACGTGCATACTCGTATTATGAAAGCATTTTTAAATTCTCATATCGTGAAATGGAGGCGAGTAGAGTGTTTTCACGTGCTCCGCTGTTTCTATAGGCATACCGTAACTTTGGTCTTCTGGATCACAATATAAAGACAAATTAAGTTTCTTGCTTATAACCGCTTTCCCTGTTTAAGATGACTAAGCATATTACCCGATTTAAGTCCATTACCCTCTAAAATGTTACAATTAATATTCACTTCTCAGAAATTGTGGAGTACCCTTCACATTTCAATTGGTTTCGCTCCTCCGCTAATTTCCCTCATTGGATTTCACTTTGACTATGGATTTTTCTTCCAGCGACAGGGTTGCATCCACGGGGAGGAGTTACCCTACATTTTCGGGGCCCCACTCGTGGGGGGGTTGGCCCATTTTCCTCGAAACTACACCAAGGCCGAAATCGCGTTGTCCGAATCCGTCATGCTTTATTGGGGCAACTTCGTCAAAACCGGGTAAGTTTTCTTTTATGCTAACGGCTTTAAGTATGTTTACGATATGTTTTATAGGTAATTGGTATTGAAGTAAAAGGTTTGCGGTTTTTTACTAACGCGTCTAAAAATTTTAACATCATCATATAAGTAATTCATGTATAGGTGAGGCTATTAGCTATTTACTTCCACTTATTAAATTGCATTTTGTTTCAATTTTTAGAATTTATTCGATTTTTAAGATTTTCTTAAGAAAATCTCCGATTTTGTCCTTAAAAGTCCAATATTTTTTTTATTTACTGTCTGAACCAAATGAAAATAATTTTAATTTAAAGCCTAATACTATTTTATTCAGATGCAATCATAAATTAATACAAATCCTCTCATATAAAGTTACAGTGGGTTCATTAACTTCGTGGAACCAGTGGGAAAAAAATGCTCAGTCAACTTTGCTATGCAAAAAAGTTAAAAAAATTAAGAGTTTGAAAATTTCATTTGCTTTTAAAAACTTCTACGTTTAATACACTTTATAATGATATGCTACATGTAACATAAATAATTAGAAATCTCAACAGAAATAGTAAGTTAGTCCTTTAAGACGCCTGGTAAGGAAGGTAAAAACCCGTTAAACTACGTATGTAGTTAAAAACTTCTGTCTCATTCTAACAAAACTATGCCTATTGTGTTATCTATTTTGTCACTAGGCATCACTTCTCTTGTTTGCTAGCTTCATGTATAAAAAAATGTTTTTATTTTCTGACTGAAGATTGTTGTTCGCCCATATGAAAACTTTATAGCTTCACCGAACTATACGACTACTAAGGCCACCTAGTTGGATGCGGACCTCAGTTCAGGGCGTCGCGGTCATTTCCACTACACTGTTTCCCTTAGGGGCCTCTCTGAGAAGTCGGGTCGAATCTGATAGTCGAGGAAACCGGATGTTGAATGCCGCACCTGCCGGTTGGAGCGGTGTATTTACAGGGAAGACTTAAGGCTGTTACCACTATCGTGTCCATGGGGTCGGTAGCGGGCGCGGGCTGGAGAAAGCAGATTGTTTCTTACGGTAATCTTTTGACCTTCGACGTTCTGTTATAACCCATATTTCTATGCTAGTAAAGCTTAGTAAGCAATTCATATAATTCTGTATTTTTCCGTCGCCGCGTTTTTGCATTTCAGCATTTAAGCTTTCTTTATTAATTAAATATCATTCGTAGTTCAGTTAGATTCGCGAGCTCGATTAGTAAAGAGCTAAAACTTGCATTTGGGAATTGCAGTGAGGATAGTGTTAAAAGTGAAAAAGTGTATTATTAATAAATGTGGTAGTGGTTAATAAATTGTAGTTTTTTTAAAAAACTAAACAGAGGTGACCTCACAACAAATTGGTGTCAGAAGTGGGATTACCAAAAAGAAAGTCATCAACGACGATTGGTAATCCAAAGAATCCTGTCGGGGTCCACTTCTCTGACAATTGATCGACAGTAAGCCTTGGCGCAGTCCAAGCCTGCATCAGCCGCCACCAGTGATCGACAGTAAGCCTTGGCGCAGTCCAAGCCTGCATCAGCCGCCACGTGGTCGACAGTAAGCCTCAGCAGAGCCTGAGCCTGCATCAGCATTGGCACAACTCCTCGGACGACGGTCAGCCTCCGCTTTTTGCGTGAGCCCGCTCCGCACTACTCCAGCACATTCCTGTGGACGACGGTCAGCCTCCGCTCCTCTAGCGTGAGCCCGCTCTACCCTGTCTTCAGCTCCAACACTTCGAGTCTCAAGGTCTAACTCACCACCATCTTCAATCTCCTTCTACATCTTCAAATCCTCTTTTGGAGGACATCGCCGTGTTTCTTCGCATCTCCAGGACTTTTACCAGTAAATATGCAGACATTGCTGATCCTGTGAGTCTTAGTGTTTATTCAATTAATACCCGTTTTTATGGACTTTAATACCTATTTTTTATTATTTTTACTTTTTTCTATTTCTTTTAGGTAACTATTTACCATATTTCTAAATCTTATACCATTTACATTTTTACCATAATTCTAAAACTTTTACATTTACTATTTACATTTTTACCATTGTGTGAACTTTATACCTATTTACGTGTGATTTTACCAACTCTTAATTTCTATTTCTTTTTCTAATTATTCGATGTCTCTTAAGGCCGAGAATCCTAAACCAAAAAAAGTATCTGAAAACGAAATGTCGGAAAAAATTACCCTTAGTGTGCTCACTAAATTCATAAAATCATATAATGGCGATAAAGAGTTGCTTCCCGCCTTTCTCACTAATTGCGACAATGCTATGTCACTTGCAACATCCGAACAACAAAATGTGATGTGCAAGTACATCTTGTCCCAACTGGAAGGCAAAGCACAAGTTGCATGTAGCTTAAAAACATTTAACAACTGGGAGGAATTAAAAGCTTTCCTAAAACTAACTTTTGGGGAGAAAAAGCACTCCACTCATCTCCTTGTAGATCTACAAAATTGCAAACAATTGAGCACAGAGGATGTGACAAAATACTCGTTACGTTTAGAATCTATTCTTACTAGACTACAGTCCGACATTCACTACAATTGTAATGACCCAAAAGAACTTCCAGGACGAGTAGCCGCCATGGAAGATCTTGCCTTAAATATCTTTTTATTAAATTTACATCCGTCTATTTCCACTATTGTTAGGTGTAGAAATCCAAAAACGTTACCCGAAGCCATAACATTGGCTATCGAGGAAGAAAAGTTAGTGAAACTTAATAAAATCTCACAAAATCCTGTCTCTAAATATCATAATAATTATCATAAATCCTTTCACACAAACACTCATCAAAATAACAAATTCCCACAGTCAAGTTCACACAACACATATAATAAGAACTCATTTCATCGCATAACGTGTGCATATTGTAAAAACAATGGTCACACGATCAATGAATGTCGTAAACGACAATACAACAATCAACGCCGCCAACAGGTGTCGGGTTCGAATCCTGAGCCGAGTAATGTTGACCGAAGCCGCATATCTAATAATAAAAATACAATGGCTTCACCCGGTAGTTCTCGGGTTAATTTTTGTGATGAACAATCTTTAAACTAATTCCAACTTCGTTTACGTGTCCGCCGAAGTTGTTAACACAGGGCACTTTAAATCAAAATCCCAAGGGTATTCTTAAGCCTTATTCGTCTCATTCTAAATCTTATGCTAAATCTTATCCTAAATCTTACGCTAACTCTTATGATGAATTTTATCCTAAATCTTTTACATCTCAGCCAAAAAACAAGCTGAGTCATTTTTCTAGCTCTTTGTCACCTCCGTCAAAAAACGACGCGAGTCATAACAATTCTATATCTTATACATCTCACTCCAAACGCGAGTCGAGTCTTATTTCTAAATCTTCACCTCAGTCAAACAATGAACTGAGTCATATTAATCGTAAATCATCTCAGTCGGAAAACGACTTGAGTCTTAATTCATCTCAGTTAAATAAACAGCTGAGTCTTACTACATCTCAATCGAAAAACGATTTGAGTCATTCCTCTAATTCTAATTCTGATGAAACCTTAATATTCGAAACTTTTAGCAAAAAGGTGTCATTACCTCATATCTTTATCAAAACAAAATACGCTTCCCAAGAATTATGTTTCTTGATAGACACAGGTGCAAGTGTAAGCATTATAAAACAAGCAAGCTTGTGTGAAATGCCTGAGTTGTCTAGTCGCAAAATTAAATTGAAAGGTATTAATGATACTGACTCGTATTCTGAAACTTTAGGTAGTTTTCAAATGTGTTTTGATTTACTTGATATTTCTATTTCTTATAAGTTTCATGTTATTAATGATTCGATTAATCTCGATTATGACGGAATAATAGGTCATGATTTTCTAAACTTTTTCAATTCTATTATCGATTATAAATGTAATTCAATTTCAATTCAAGGTTGCACATTGCCAATTCATTTTAGTGCAATAAAATATATTATTCCATCTCGTTCCGAGTCTGTTATTGAATGTTTAGTGTCAAATGACCAATCTCAATTAAAGTACTTAAGAGAAGCTTTAGTACTTGATCAAATAGTCAGTGAAGGTATATATATCGCTAATTCCATTGTAAAGCTTAAATCTAACAATCGAGTCAATGTCTCGATCCTTAACACTACGGAAAATGATATTACCATTGAAAACTTTAAAATACATTTAACACCTATCGATTACGATAGTCTTGCTATGTCTTCCGATCGTGAATCGATCAATTCCATATCGTCTCAGTCTTCAGATCGTGAAAACCGTGTCTTGAATCTCATTCGTCACGCTCATCTCAACTCTGAGGAGCGTAAATCTCTTTTAGATTGTTGTTCTAAATATTCGGATATCTTTTATCTCGAGGGTGATCCCTTAACCTGCACTAACGCTATACAACATTCCATTAATACGGGAAATGCACCACCTACCAATGTAAAATCATACCGGTTCCCGGAATGTCACAAAGAAGAAGTCGATACTCAAATCAAGAAAATGCTTAACCAAAATATAATTAAACCTTCAACTTCCCCATGGAATGCTCCTGTCTGGGTCGTCCCCAAAAAAATGGACGCCTCTGGCAAAAAGAAATGGCGCATTGTCATCGATTATCGACGCCTAAATGACGTCACTGTTAGTGAAGTATATCCTATCCCTTTGATCACCGATATTCTCGACCAACTAGGTCATTCCAAGTATTTTACTACTTTGGATCTCGTATCCGGATTTCATCAAATTCTTCTAGATCCTGCTGACGCAGAAAAAACAGGTTTTACTGTAGTCAACACAAATGGTACTTCTGGACATTACGAGTTTACCAGAATGCCTTTTGGGCTCAAAAACGCCCCTAGCACTTTTCAGAGACTGATGAATACAGTACTCTCAGGTCTCCAAGGACTTCACGCATACGTGTACCTTGATGACGTCATAATTTATAGTCACGATCTTAACTCTCACATCGAAAAACTCACTATGGTTTTCAATAAATTTCGTGAATTTAATCTCAAACTTCAACCAGATAAGTGTGAATTTCTTAGACGCGAGGTCACTTATCTAGGTCATGTCATCACCGACAAAGGTGTCTCTCCAAATCCCGACAAAGTCAAGGTCGTCAAAGAATTTCCAGTTCCAAGAAATCCTAAAGAAATCAAATCTTTCCTAGGTCTCGTCGGTTATTATCGTCGATTCATTGAGAACTTCTCTAAAATTACAAAACCTCTAACCTCACTTCTTAAGAAAGATGCTGTATTTTTATGGTCCACTGAGCAAGAAAAATCTTTCAATATCTTAAAAGAAAAACTTATCTCTGCCCCTTTGCTCCAGTACCCGGACTTTTCACAGCCTTTTGTAGTAACAACAGACGCGAGCAACTATGCAGTTGGCGCGGTCCTTTCTCAAGGTCCTATTGGCAAGGATCTTCCTATTGCTTATGCGTCCCGCACGCTTAACAAGGCAGAAGGAAACTACTCTACTACCGAGAAAGAACTTCTTGCTATCCTCTTCGCAGTCAAAAACTTTCGCCCTTATCTTTATGGCAATAAATTTCAAATTGTCACAGATCACCGACCTCTTGTTTGGTTATTCAATGTCAAAGACCCCGGAAGTAAACTGATCCGATGGCGTCTCAAATTAGAAGAATATGATTATGAAATCATATATAAACAAGGCAAATTAAACTCTAATGCCGATGCCTTATCGCGTATTCCAATTCATGCAATTAATCCTTCTAATCTCAATAACACATCTTATAAAGTCTATTTTAAAAAACAATTTACTAAATCTCTACCTATTTCTAACTCTAAAATACAGGAACATAACGAAGGTTTACATCTTACTAAACTTAAATATATTGCTATACCTACTTCTTTAGACTTCGATGAATCTATGCCTTATGTCACAGAAATAATGTCTCAATTCGCAGATACTTCAGAAATCCTAAACTGTGAACGTGAACCTAATTCAATTAAATCATTTTCTAATTCTCAGAATCAGAAATCATACTATTTCTTATTCACAAAAGTTCATCATTATGACGAAGTCAATTACGAAACAATTTACAACATTCTTTTAAAATTACGTAACATCATTTTACAAAACAATCCAGATGTAACAGATATTGCTATTTCAGACTTTACTGAACCTTTTTCGAAGTTGTCATATAACAAAATCTATAACATGATAACTTATTTATTCCATAACACAAATGTAACTATACATGTGTATAAAAATCAACTTATATATCCTACTCCGGTAGAAGTTCCTATAATTCTTAAAGAAAACCACGATTCTACAATCGCTGGACATCCAGGTTCGAGTCGTATGTACAATCGCATAAAATCTTCATACTTTTGGAAAGGCATGCGCTCAGACATAGAACAGTATGTAAAAAAGTGTAAACTATGCCAAGTGAACAAACCTTTACGTAAATCTAATAAAGCTCCAATGGAGATAACTTCTACATCTACTAAACCTTTTGAACGCTTAGCTCTAGACATCGTAGGTCCATTACCGGATGCTGGTTATCAGAATTTCAAGTATATATTAACCCTTCAAGATGACCTAACGAAGTTTTCCAGCGCTTACCCCATGGTCACAGCCACCAGTGAGGAGATAGCCCGCAATATAGTTCATTTTATGTCACTCTTTGGTTTTCCAAAAACTCTCTTAACCGACTTAGGTACATGTTTTACATCAGATTTATTTAAACAACTTACAGAAATCCTTAAAATTAAAGCCCTATTTACAACTCCCTATCATCCGCAAACCAATGGAGCATTGGAACGGTCTCATTCTACTTTAAAGGAGTATTTAAAATCCTTTGTTTCAGAAAACCAAAACGATTGGCACTGTTACTTATTCACAGCTATTTTAGCTTATAATACCAACCCTCATTCTACTACGGGTTTTACCCCATTCGAACTTTTATATGGTCACAAACCATCAATACCTAACTCTTTATATGAAAGTAGTAATAATAATACCTATCATGAATATATCCGAGCCTTGCAATATCGCATGCGCTTTAGTAGAGAAAAAGCCATCGAAAATATTATTGCAAGTAAGCAAAAATCTAAAGAATACTATGATTCCACTTCTCGCGAAACTACATACAAATCCGGAGACATGGTATATCTCAAACACCATCATAGGCTTCGTAAGGCACTATCTCCAGTATGGAAAGGTCCTTACAAAATTATTAAAGTGCATAATAAGCACAATGTTTCTCTTCAAATAGGCAGAAAACATGTAAAATATCACACCAACGAAATCAAACCTGCCACTTCCTAAATCTTATTTCTAAATCGTTATACTTAAATCTACTATTTTACACTTGATTGAATATATACCTAAACTTCTAGTTCTTATCTTAAATCTAGCATTATGATTAAATCTTAAATTAGTTTTTAATTCTAAATCTTAACTTTCAATAAAATTTTACTATTTCTTTTAATAGTTTTACAAACTAAAGTCTTAACCTTATTATACTTACTTAATTTCTTATTAGATAAAAACCTATTTGTATCATCTATTTCAGATTTCTATTTCACCAATGCTTAGGAGAAAGCAAGGTCACTCCAATTATACATAGTCCAGGAATTTATTTTGAACCTACTACGCATATGAAGTTTTATAATGACTATTGGAAAATTGTAACGCACATCGACCTAATTTCTTTAGAACCTTATCTCTCTAACTTAGAGAAACTTCTGATTAAAACTAAAAATCTATGTAGTAAAATTCAGTCAGATGATATTCAATGTAAAGATATCACTAACTCAATCGAAGTTTTAATAGAAACAAATTTTATTAAATTGCAATCATTCTCTCATATTGTCTTTGAAAAGTCTTCTATCAAAACAAAACGATCTATCGAGTTCGGAGGAGAAATCCTTAAATTCTTCTTTGGCACTCTTGATGCCGATGATGCACGTAAATATGACGCTGCCATTGAATCTTGCCAAAAGAGCGAGACCGAACTTTTTAATTTAATGAAAGATAACATACACATCGTTAAATCAACCATTAATAATTTTAATTCTTCTATTTATAAACTTAACCAAAACGAAGTAAAATTAAATGTGCAAATAAATAATATGAATGAAATTCTATCGCAGATTACCAAAACTGATAACTTACTTTATTACACTTCTAAAATTAATTCTTTACTAAACATTATTGAAGGTTCTCTACTTACTATATCTAACTTACTCGATACCATATTGAATGCAATTTTGTTTTCCAAACTTAATATCTTACACCCAAGTGTAATTAGTCCTATGAATTTATTTTTAGAATTGTCAAAACATAACAATGTAATTGATAAAAGATTAGACTTCCCATTACAATTAAATATTCATAACATTCACTCTATAATTGATGTTTCTAATCTTAGTTCTTACTTCTATAATAATAAGATCATTTTTATATTGCATATACCACTAGTTACGGCTGATAAGTTTATTGTTTATAAAAGTATCCCGTTACCGACTCCACACGACGACTCATTAATTAAGTCTTTTGCTTTGATTCAGCCGTCAAGTTCTTTTATCGCTTTAAGCGAAGACAGAATGTTTTATTCGCTATTAGAAGATCTTAAACCTTGTAAAATAATTAGTAATAACTATTCAATTTGTCAATCAGACTCTATTCATTCTACTTTAAGTAATCCTAGTTGTGAATCTAGGTTATTAACTGAAGTTGTTCTATCATTGCCAACCGAATGTAACTCTAAACTGTTAGTTGGAGAAATTGATATTTGGCAAAAACTGTTAAATAATAAGTGGATATTTGTTCAATCAAAACCGTCGAAGTTAACCATTAAATGTAAAGATAATATTAAAGATTATACTATTGATGGAACAGGTATTGTTAAGATTTCAAATGATTGTATTGGTTATTTTAAGACTATTCAACTTATACCTTCTAATTATTATTCGACGATTGTAAAATCTCCTTTGGATATAATTTTTGATATAACTGCAGACGACTGTTGCCAAAAAGATGACGTATTTAACAAAACCTTACCTTATCTTTCACCGATTCATCTTAGTAAAATAAATCTAGAATCTCTAAAATACGCGTCTCATCAAATGGATCAATTAGAAATTGAATTGAATCAAGCTCAAAAGGAATCGCATTTTGTTAAGTATGGCACTTACTATTCTGCTTTTACTTATATACTCGCTATTACTTTGTTTTTATACAGTGTTTATAAAATTTACAAATGTTTTAAGAAACATAATAATGCATTATGCTGTATTAATATTTACAATCAATGTCACAATAAGAAAACTATCAGTAACAAATCAAAAATGTCAACTTCAATCGAACTTTCAGATTTATCAAATTCCGAAGAGGAAAATAAATCAATTCAATCTCTTCCTCTTCCTGAACGTAGATATAAGTCTGTTGATAGAATCAACAACAGAAATCTTAATTTCTAATTCTTTATTATGTACTTAATGATAAGATTTCCATTTTATTAATAAGCTTTCTATTTTTGTTATGAACTAGTTGTACAATTTAACTTCTATTTCCCAAATCTTTTATGTTAACATTTAATTTTTATAATAATTTATATTTCTTTGAATTTGTTAACATTTCCCAAATTCAAGCTTTCGATTTCCATTCCATTTCTTATCTTACTTCGCTTTTCCTATTCTTAAAGGATAAAGCTCCGTCAAACGGGGGGGCTGTTATAACCCATATTTCTATGCTAGTAAAGCTTAGTAAGCAATTCATATAATTCTGTATTTTTCCGTCGCCGCGTTTTTGCATTTCAGCATTTAAGCTTTCTTTATTAATTAAATATCATTCGTAGTTCAGTTAGATTCGCGAGCTCGATTAGTAAAGAGCTAAAACTTGCATTTGGGAATTGCAGTGAGGATAGTGTTAAAAGTGAAAAAGTGTATTATTAATAAATGTGGTAGTGGTTAATAAATTGTAGTTTTTTTAAAAAACTAAACAGAGGTGACCTCACAACAGTTCGTTTGACGATTATTTTTTGGTCGCCTTTTGCGAGGGTGGCAAATAGCAGAAGGATGGTTGGGGTGGTGAGAGGCGGAGTAAAAGAAACTCCTAGATTCAGTCTCCGTGAACCGGTTCTACATGAATTGCAGCTGGTGAAATGATGTTTGTTGCTACGAAAAGACCACGCTACCGTTGGCTATGACTAGACAAACGAAAGTCAGATAGATTATAGCTTATTTTCAAGTGTCATCTTTCACCAGCAAATTAAAAAAAAAACAAAAAAATCTTGTGAACTGAGATTTTCTTGCATGCGCAAAGGCCACGCTACCGTTGGCCATGACTTTTTTCAAGCAACATCTTACTTCGACTGTAGAAAAGTGTAGGTCACTGAGAATCTGCGCTGAACGGAGTTAAACATGTGAGATAGTAGAATCCTCTTCTTTTCGAAGCAGGAAAAATGAAGTGGGAGTCGAATGAGATAACACAATAGGCATAGCTTTGTTAGAATGAGGCAGAAGTTTTTACCTACATACGTAGTTTAACGGGTTTTTACCTTCCTTACCAGGCGTCTTTAAGGACTAACTTACTATTTCTGTTGAGATTTCTAATTATTTATGTTACATGTAGCATATTATTATAAAGTGTATTAAATGTAGAAGTTTTCAAAGGTAAATGAAATTTTCAAACTCTTAATTTTTTAATTTTTTTTGTATAGCAAAGTTGACTCAACATTTTTTTCCCACTGGTTCCACGAAGTTTATGAACCAACTGTAACTTTATATGAGATGATTTGTATTAATTTATGATTGCACTGACTTTACTGATTGACTGAATAAAACAGTATTAGGCTTTAAATTAAAATTATTTTCATTTGGTTCCGACAGTAAATAAAAAAAAAATTGGACTTTTAATGACAAAATCGGGGATTTTCTTAAGAAAATCTTAAAAATCGAATAAATTCTAAAACTTGAACCAAAATGCAATTTAATAAGTAGAAGTAAATAGCTAATAGTCTCACCTATCCGCAATTTTCATTTGGCTACTCACCCACCAAACACCCTGTATAATAAGACGGTAAAATTAGAGCTATACTGCCAACGCTGATAATCTTTGTTCAAGTCTCTATCGATAGTACCGTAATTATTGAAAACACCTTTCTAAATTTATTTTTCGTTTGCTTGCAAACTAAACTCTTAAAATATTAATTTATTGAATTTTATTTAGGAATCCAAATGAAGCTCTAGAGAGTGATCCTATTAGAGCTGGACGACAGGAGAGGGCAAGAATGAAGAATATAGAATGGACTGCTTATGAAGCTGTCCATAAGAAATACCTGAACATTGATACCAAATCTAAATTAAAAAATCATTACAGGGCACATAGGTAAGAGAATCATAGAAAATCTGTTAAATAACATAACTATTTTGAATGTTTCTAACACAATATCTTTTCCAGGTTATCATTTTGGCTAAATCTAGTCCCAGACCTCCATAGACCTGGTGGTGAAGATGTGCCGGCGTCACATCATCAACTGGATAATGATGACACATCGCCTCAACCTACACTTAAGACATTTAGTCCTCCATTCAAGAAAACTACCGACTTGGTACTTTCTGAAACTGGCATGGCCACAAAAGTTCCAGTCCTTAGTGTTTTAAATATAACGTCGCCATTTAACTTTAATATAATAGGAACAAATACTGCGACGCCGAGTTCAACGGGGATTGAAGTTCACAAACATGATTCTTCAACTACTACACCCCCTGAAGATGGCTTTGCAGCGTACTCCACTGCCCTTAGCGTTACTATAGCTATAGGATGCTCATTATTAATACTCAACGTTCTTATATTTGCCGGTGTATATTATCAAAGAGATAAAACTAGAATGAATGGCCAAGACGGTCACTCAAATGGTGCTCATTTAAAAAAGAGAGTGGAAAATGGACAGATGCCCAACAACATTTGCGGTGATCTAGAAGGAGCGTTGACTTACCAAACTAGTCTAAAAAATGACCCTGCAACTATTTTGAGTCATCACCATCATTCACATCATCAAATGCCTCCTCCGGAGTTTGCTGATCTTCCAAGCAATAATGTCGCCGCCATGGCTACATTACCACGCGCGCCGCCTCCACCTAAAATAGGAAAAAGCAATATCAATACACTCGCTAGCGGCCAGTTGCAGGAAAATCAGCCGCTGCTATCTGCGCATCAGATGCAAATGATGAACACTTCTACTCTAACGAAGAAGAACACGCAATTGAACGCTAAGTCGAACGTGACAATGGAGGAGTTAAGAGTGTGACGTCAGAGGGCCTGACTGCAGCGGGCTGGTAGCTGCAGCGACGTAGCTCATCAAGACGAGATCGTGTGACTTGAGCCTGACCTTCTCAAGTGCGTCACAGACTACATATAACTCCAGAACATTAAGTGACTGTGAAATCTGTGCTACTTGATCAAGAAGGCCGTACATTAACAATTTAAATTCAAAGTGATCACGATCATATCCATAATAGGAATGACTCTAAAATAGTGCTAGCTCATAATTTGTCTTGTTATTTTTGTAAATAATACGAAAGTTTGTGAATGAAAACGTTGTATTGCGTATCCATCCTTGAATTATATGAGTAATTTAATTCTCAAATAGTGTTTGAAACAATGTTAAAATTACGACAGCTAATATTATGATATAGTGTCTACAATAGTCAACTTGTAAATAAGTATGATAGCGTTGATTTAGATTATAAAAAACCTCTTTTTAATGATTAACGAATAATAAAATAATCAAAAACACCAAACTGAATATGTTTGTTTCAAAGAAAAATATAAGTTATTTGTTGATATGAATTAATGGAAGTCCGTACATACAAGAGGTTAATTGTTTGATAGGTGAAACCTACTTTTTCAGGACAACCTTAAAAAAGTTAAGTTTTGCCATTTTGTTTGACATAGTCGGACCAATAGCTCTTGTAAATATGTAAATAGTTAGAATCATAATACTATGTAACAAGGTATAATAATACCCTTTAAAAATGATTAGGTAAAATGACTGAGTTGTTTTTCTCCAAAGCATTAATGATTATTTAAATTCTTGTGGAAAATGACATCTATATGTTGATTCCAATATGATACTGTTTGGAACAGCATACAATGAAAATCTTAAGTAACTCATTTCGATCTCCAAATATTAATAAATGATTCCAAAATGTACAGACCTCATAAATACTTACGAAATAAAGACTTAACAATTTTAAATAAAATGAATCAACATCTATTTCCATGTGTTTTATTTGTTTCCGACCCTTTACGTATACTAAAGAAAAGACGTGCTAAAAACAGTATAGCTCAGCCACTTAAATAATAATGAAATTTTAATTGAAATTTTGTTGTGTGAACAAAATTAAAATGGCTTTGTAAGTGAAAATCCAACTTATTTAAAACTCTGGCTAGCACCAAAGTTAACATTTTAATTTGACTTATGAAAGGAGTTTCAAAATAAACTTTTTCAATTTATAGTTCCAAAAATGTTTCCACTGAGAATTTGCATTAGAATATTTTCCGAAGTGTCTTAAATTTCAACAACAGATATTATATGTCATCGCTTCATTCTTCAGATATATATTAACAAGGTAGTATTCTATCCTACTAGGCAGTTTTGCACGATTTATTTAGACTAAAGTATGGGTATTCGATTTTTATCGAATAGCAACACTTTTTTAATATTGGTAACCCTAATCCTACCAACCGAACTTCATTATTCTTTCGTGCAGGGCAGTGAACGCACGGCTCAAAAAAAAAAAAAGTGTATATTATTTGCATATCGAAATTATAATTTAATAATGCCTAAACGCAAAATTCGTGATAAAATAGAACGATATAGAAGAAAAATTAAGCGGCTGGAACGTGAAGAATCTACAGGTGATGATTCAGACGGTTAGTAAAATTTTTCAAATGTACCTACATACATAGTGAAGTGAATCCCTCTTGCTAAAATTTTGATCTCAAGGAATATTATGAGAAACTAAAAAGTGAGCGAAAAAATAAAAAATAATAATAATAAAAATAAAAAAAAAAAAAAACCTAGAGGTTAACTGCGGGTTAACACAATGGTTAATGGAATGCCTGGAGATTAACTGCGGGTTAATACGGTGGCAGAATGTTCCTATATTCATATCTAATATTAAAGAACTTGAGAAGTTAAACTGTTTTACGCTATCATAATTTAAAACTACCCTCCATTGTTAATTATTGTTTGCAAAACCGTAAATGATGTAATAAAAAATTTAATAAAATAATTCACCATTTCCAGGTGAATTTTTAGAAGTTGAAGACGAAGTACCAATACCGGGGGCTTATGAGGAAGTCTTTGATAACGATTTAATCGACGAGGAAATAGTCGAAGAATTACCCGAAGTTTCTCAGACACAACCGGCTCAAACATCAACCCCAGTTGTAGCCCCAGATACACTACCTGGCACAGACACCAGCACTACTTTACAAGTAACACCTGAACTTAGTTCAGATGTCTTATTAGCTCTTGGAGAATCTTCCGAAGATACACCCAAATTTGGCCCCAAGACCCACGACAACTTGTCGAAACTGTGGCAGCCTATTTTACGCCAAGGTTTAGATACAGAAACTCGAGACAAGGTAATGAAACAATTCCTCATTCCTGAAAACTGCACATTGCTTCAAGCTCCTAAGCTGAACCCGGAAATATTGGCGGCTACTTCCGACGCCACTAGATTTCGAGACAAGAGAGTTGAAGGGGTTCAAAAGCAACTGGGTTTAGGTATAGCTGCCCTTAATCAGGGCTTGGAGTATCTAATAAAAAACGATAAAGATACAGATCGCATTAGCGTGATAAAAATATTAAGTGACAGTTGCCGACTGCTTTGTGATCTCCATCATTCGGAAACCGAAGCCCGAAAGAAGTTTGTTACTTCAAGCTTAGACAAAGCTTTCACAACCGTTGTTCAAGGAGTAGAAAGAGGTGAATTTCTTTTCGGGTCAGACTTATCTGAAAAAATTAAAGTCTCGAAGGCAATAGAGAGACAGGGCTTACAAATAAGGAGAACACCAAATTCAAGAGTACCAGTATCTCAAGTCCAACGCGTAGGAAGTCGTCCTAGACCGCAGGGAAACTGGATGGGCCCTCCTCGCTTCCCATCAATCAGGGGGGGGAGAGGGGGGCCGAGAAGGACTGCCCCAGTCAACCGCAGATTTGCAGCAGCGGGCCCATCGAGGTTCCCGAACTCAGCCAGATTTCGAAACCCCAATCCACACTAAAGGTACATGCGGGCAGAATTCAAAAGTATTTTAAGCATTGGTTAGTCGTCACTAAAAACACTGTGGTTCTTAATTGGATTCTATATGGTTATTGCATTTCATTTTCACAAGAACCTTTTCAATTCTTTACACCGAATAATTTGTATCCAAAAAGAGATGATGTTAAAATGAACAAAGCGGTCGAAAAGCTTCTTGAATTAGGAGCGATATCAACTTGTAATCGGTCACACGGTGACTTTATGTCTAGTATATTTTTAACACCAAAACCTAATGGAGGTTCAAGATTTATACTTAATCTTAAACCTTTAAATAGATTTATTAATAAAATACATTTTAAAATGGAAGACCATAGGACAGCAGCTAAACTTATTCCAAAAGACGGTTTTTTAGCAACTATAGATTTAAAGGAGGCATATTTATTAGTACCAATTAATCCAAACTATAGAAAGTACTTAAGGTTCTTCTACAAACAAAATTTTGAGTTTAATGCTATGCCCTATGGTCTCTCAGTTGCGCCATATGTATTCACCAAATTGATGAAGGAGGTAATAAATTTTCTGAGACGATTAGGTTTTAAATCGGTCATTTACTTAGATGATATTCTTTGTATCGGAGATTCATTAGAATCCTGCAACAAAAATGTTACGACGACACTTAATTTATTACAAAAATTAGGTTTCGTTATTAATTTAGAAAAAAGTCAACTATATCCTCAAAAAGTTTGCAAATTTCTTGGATTTGTTTTTGATACTAGTGATCTGTCTATACAACTTACCGATGATAAAAGAAATGCAATTTTATTAATGATAAATAAGTTTAATTCTTTACCGTGGTGCACTATCAGAGAATTTTCACAACTGATTGGCACATTAACATCAGCCTGTCCAGCTATTAAAT
Source organism: Emmelina monodactyla (assembly GCA_916618145.1). Lineage (NCBI taxonomy): Eukaryota > Metazoa > Arthropoda > Insecta > Lepidoptera > Pterophoridae > Emmelina > Emmelina monodactyla. The sequence continues at coordinate 1,060,003 of OU745304.1, read as the reverse complement.
ACGGTTGGCTGTATACAAAAACTTTAGAACGTATAAAGTTTTTGTTTTTACATAAATTTAACGACAATTACGATGTACAAATAAAGGTACCAGAAGCTGTAAGGCCAGATCTTATGTGGTGGAAAAAGGTTATTTTGACTTCCAAAAATTCTATGCGTCCCGATGACACATTTAGCCTTGAAATTTACACGGATGCTTCGCGTACAGGATGGGGTACATTTTGTAATGGTGTTAGAATCAATGGCGGTTGGAAAAAGGACGAACTTTTACGACACATTAATTACCTCGAGCTGCTTGCAGTTTTCATGGGATTAAAATCGTTTGCCAAAAGCAGGTCTTCATGCTCAATTTTATTACGCGTTGATAACACAACAGCTATAAGCTATATTAATAGGTACGGAGGCATACAATTTCCTCATCTTAATAGCTTAGCTCAAAAAATTTGGCAATGGTGCGAAGCGCGAAATATTTGGCTTTACGCATCTTACATTAATTCGGCTGATAATATAGAAGCTGACCAAGAATCGAGAAAAATTAACATTGACGTAGAATGGGAACTATCCAATTCAGCATTTCAAAGAATAGTAAAATGTTTTGGCCAACCTAGTATCGATCTGTTTGCTTCGCGAACCAATACTAAGTGTCCATGCTTTGTTGCGTGGAAACCTGATCCGGATGCCATAGCGATTGATGCATTTACCGTCAATTGGAATAGATACTATTTTTACGCCTTTCCACCATTTTGTTTAATTTTAAAATGCTTAAGAAAAATAATTAACGATAAGGCGACTGGTATTTTTGTTTTCCCTAATTGGCCAGGCCAACCTTGGTTCCCACTCCTTCAAAGTATGCTCGCTTCAGAAATAGTGTATTTTAAGCCCAATCAAGATCTTTTATCTTCACGTTACAGATCAATCCACCCTCTATACCTGACGCTTACATTGGGTGCCGCGAGGCTCTCAGGGACGCTTTCATCAGAAGAAACATACCTTCAGAGTCGTTAGATCTCCTAATTGGTTCAATTTCATCCAGTACCATGAAACAGTATTCAGTAACATTTAAATTGTGGTGGAAATTTTGTACTGACCGGAACGTAAATACCTTTGACGCCGATGTTTCCTTAGTTTTAGCTTTTCTAACTGAACTTTTCAATCGAGGAATGTCATATAGTTCGTTGAATTGTCATAGATCTGCCCTATCATTACTCTTAGGGAATAACATAGGTTCAGATCAGATAATATCTAGACTTTTGAAAGGGGTTTATCGTCAAAGACCTTCCCATCCTAAATACTCTAGAACATGGGACCCCCAGGTGGTATTAAATTTAGTTTCGTCTTGGCATCCCAATACTAACTTAAACTTAGAAAAGCTAACAAGAAAGTTGACAATATTGCTAGCTCTATGTACTGGTCACAGAGTACAAACCATTTCAATCATTAAACTTTCTAATATTTTGAAATCTAATACCGGATTTACAATAAACATTACTGATTTTATAAAAACGTCAGCCGTTGGACGCGAACAACCACTTCTTATGTTACCTTTTTATAAACCTGATTTGAGTATTTGTCCAGCTTCAGCTTTGGAAGATTACATATCGGCAACTTCGCATTTACGAAACAATGTTGATGAATATTTATTGATAACATATAAAAAGCCCCATCGAAAAGCAAGTACCCAGACAATTAGTCGTTGGATTAGGGCAACATTAGCCGAGAGCGGTGTTGACGTGGAGGTGTTCGGTGCGCACAGCACTCGCCACGCTTCTACTTCAGCAGCAGCTAGAAATGGTGTTACTATTGACAATATTAAAAAGGCTGCTGGTTGGACTGGCAGCTCTAAATCATTTGCTAGGTTTTATAACCGCCCAATAATTGACAATGATTCATTCGCAAGATCAATATGTTCATTAAGAAAAGCATAAATAAAAATGCAAACAAAGTTAACTTTTAGTTTAATTATTACTGTTATGTTGTTGCTTATTATATATTTTTTTGTTTGATTGTTTATAAATACTAATAAAAAATAGTAACTTTTCTATTAATGTGTTTTTTTATCTTTAAACATCTACCTTGTTAATATATATCTGAAGAATGAAGCGATGACATATAATATAACATCAAACGAACTTCTTGAAGTGAAGTTCGATCGATATTATATTAATCGCTTCATTCGAAGATATAAACACCCTCCCACCCTGAGTCCCAAATAGAAAAGTTGTTTATATTTATTCTCTAAAATAATGAAGTTCGGTTGGTAGGATTAGGGTTACCAATATTAAAAAAGTGTTGCTATTCGATAAAAATCGAATACCCATACTTTAGTCTAAATAAATCGTGCAAAACTGCCTAGTAGGATAGAATACTACCTTGTTAATATATATCTTCGAATGAAGCGATTAATATAATATCGATCGAACTTCACTTCAAGAAGTTCGTTTGATGTTATATTGTTGTTTGATGTTATCGCCGTTTCAGAGTTCAAAGCTAAGATAACTTGCGAATGATTATAAATAGAGAGTGACTTCACAAAAACAATCAGTTTCTAAACTTGGCAGTTTCTGTATGGAAATAGGTCACCAAAATCTGTTAATGCCGTCGAAATACGAAAACTGAGAATTCATTTCAGCCGTTGTTACTGGCAAATGATTTATTCAAAATTCGATATCAAGTGAGGTCTTATTCTGGATATATCATCAAATATTAGTAAGGTTTTACTTTGTTTGACATTCAAAGACTTAGCTGCTGAGTATAACAAGAGACTCACGGCTGATTTTAATTACCAAATAAATTAGATTGGACTGATGAATTAGAATGTTTTCAATCTCACTGCCCCCTTTTTTGTAGGTATTCGAAGTGCAAAGATACGAGTAACATAGTGTTTATCCGTCAGATACAAATGTAAGAAAGTAAATAAGTAACCTTATTAGGGGATATATTAAAAATCAAACATCATATATTACCATCATTGGCGGCATTCTACAGGGAGAGTGATTTTTACTTTTTATTGGTGTGTATTTTACATTTAATTGAGTTTAGAACAGCTTAGTGAAAAATTTTAATACCTCGAAAACTTTAATCACTGTCACAATTTTATTCATGTTTCATTAACAAAATCAATCTAAAGTTATTATTTTTTGTGTTAATTTGCAAAATGAAGTAAAATTGGAAAAATAAAAAACACACAAGTGCGTTGTAAATATTATAAAACCTCGTTGTTCACAAACACATTCCCATCGCACTCCTCATACACCAAGATATAACTTTGTTTTTGTTTGCAGTTCTTCCCTTTCGTACGAAGAGTCTTGAAGTTTCCAGAATATTCCCCTAAAGTCTGTTTTAAGTGTAAGATCGAAGACGTCAGGGCCCAATGGCCGTCGCATTAATTTCTCTTTGTCGAAGGAAGGAAGCGAATGGTAATTTGACATTAAATTTTTCAGCCCTCTTCACAAGACGCTAGTAATAAATTCTGAACGTAAAGTGATACCCAAAAAAAGCAGGCCAACCTCGCCTTTGTTGAAGATGAAAATATTTATACTAGAAATTGTTAAACGCAATCTAAACCTAATTTAGCTGGAGACCTAAATTCAAGACTGACAACGCAAAATGAAAATCCACATGCCAAGCTTGAACCCAATTTCGGATTTGTAACAAAAACAATATTGACAGTGTAAAGTTTAAAATTAAAATTTTCTGCCTCCGATGCGGTTTGGAGGCAGCACAACAAACAATGCGAAACAAACTTTTACAAAGCGAATCGTTATCAATGATTTAGTACTTATAAAAATAAAAACAAAGCAAAAATACTAGCTTAAAGCAACAATTAAGTATCTCTTTACTTAGCTTATTTGTCTATCAAAAAAAAATATAGAAAACTAACAACAACGTCCTCAAACATCGGAAGATCTTGATTATCATAATCCGCAACTTTGATCTTCGTTTTTATCCACGTACAAATTTCAAAATCTCGATTTCCTTCCTGCTCGCCCCTCGCCTTGATGTTAATATCCGGCTTGGCTGTAGCAGGACAATTTTAACGCTCAGCTCTGAGCCAAGCTCCGTCGTGACACACTTCGCTTCAATATGCGAATGTCAATGTGATGCCAATATGGAACGCGGGGGCAAGCGCAAGTGGCAAACGCTAAGTAAATATTTTGGGGAAACTTTGGAGTAAAGTAAAATTTTAAATAAACACCATTTTACCTGCCTACATTATTATTAACATTGATTTTATGATATACCTTCCCATATTGTAACAAAAGATATATTAGAGTTTAAGATATTAAAATAAGAAAAGTGAGAGAAAGGGAGATAATTTCTTGATCAAGATCACTTATATATAACTATGAAAACGAAATCGAGATTTGAGCAGATTTCTCGTGAAATTTCAGACAATTTTTTTCTGTTAGTGGCTGCAAACAAAAATTGGTATAGAGTATTGTGTAATTTCTACTACCCTGAGTCTGGATTCACGTTTCTGAACACTATAAACTTAAGTCTTATAACACCGTAACAGACAATAAATTATTCACCCTTTACGAATGACACTTTAAAATACTCGATCGTCAGAAAACACATTCTAAAGTGCGCCTGTGAAAGTATTTTCGACTTTTCTTATCCCCTTAATGGCAAAGCAAACATGGAGTCGGTGCCACCTTGGATGTATTGACATTTGGGAAGCTGGGAAGAAAAAGTGGAGGGAATTAGAAGATCGAGTCTTATTTTGACACGCTTTTAGCGATATGAATTTTGAGGTAAACATACGCGTAAGTGATTAATGTCTAAAGAATTACTTTCATAATCAGATTCTCAGTTTGAATAACTAATAGTTTAAGTACAAAATGTTTGAATAACTAATAGTTTAAGTATAAAATTTATTTGTTGATATAAAGAAAATTGTTAACTTTTAATTTTAGTCTGAGAATTTAAGGTACACCAATTTGCACTGCAAAACATTGAAACTTGGTTTCAGTGCTAATTTGAAACAAATAACCTGACGTTTACAAGTTGTTAGCCAAAAATAAAACATGCGTTAAAAGACAATAAAAAATAACAATCTCATTACTTCCGACATTTTCAGATGCCAAACACAACCACTTCCAACTTTATACCTACGCAACAGACGCTTTCAATAACAAGTTAAAGCCTACGTACTTTTCAAACACATACAAAACTCCTAAGAGTGGAGTGGATAAAGAGACTTTCGCGTTCAAAAATCACAATTCACTTGTCGCAGAACTTTTTGCAAGTGAAATTTCGTGAATACGAAAAGAATTCCTAATTGCCACGAAACGTGTGTTGATCTTAAATTTTCTATATTTTTCACAAGTTGGATTGTTCAGCTTATGCTTTTGTAGATTGTTGCTTTTATAAGAGTAAGGGGTAGCTTTTCTTATAGCACTTTAGTAGGTAAATGTAATTTTAAGTAAAAATCTTGAAGCATAGCAGATATGAGTATCGTTTCAGTTAAGTAACAAATCCTAATACAAAGATAAAAAGGTACAGTAAATTTTAAAATTGTCTTCTTAAAGTGAAAAAAACAATGCACCTTTATAATTAAGAACTTTTGTTTGTACAAAAAAGAACAAAAAAACTTCATTCCGTTTTAGAAAGCACTCAATTGCAGCTTTATTTCAACAGTTTACAGCTGAATATTTAGACGTAGCTCAAGGAAAAAGCTCTACCCTATTTTTTTTAAAAAGCGCGTTAATTACGGACAGAATGGAGGTGCTCAAGTTTTAAGCTGTTTAAAATGCTGGTGTTTTCATTATTTGGTAATGGGTATAGCCTTTGACAGAATGATTTTGCTTTGAAAGTATTAAAAAATCTTATAATTTTATTCTACTTTGTAATATCTCTAGATACTCAATTATGCTTTAAAACAACACTGCTTCTAAGTGTTACACAATCTTCGTATTACTTGTTCAAAGTTTGCTTACCAAGGTACCGCAGGGGTTATTACTTGGTCCATTTACATATACATCGATTTAAGCTTAGCTAATCGAAATCCTTGCTCAGGTGTTTATACCTATTTAGTGAAACTAGTTTCCTGTTAACCGACTGAAAGTATTTTCTTAGGATTTTAACTCCACTGTATTTGGAGCTTGCTGTAATAACACAGATGGGGCTCGGGTCAATATTTAGAATATCGTCGTGTTCCAGATGAAATAAGTTGTTTATTTTGTAAGGTATAATAATTTGTAAGGTAAAATTCTTTTTTCTCTTTGATTTTTTTTTACTTATTAAAAGCCATTAATTCATTAAGTATGTTCAAATGAAATATAAAATGTTTAGTTAATAAAACAAAGTTTAAAGCACTTGCCTCGTCGATCATGCCCTCCGAATGCTAACTAAACTTGCGTGAAACCGTTGTTTGTTCGACGTCAAAAAATTCCAACACGCCATTATTCAAAAAGCTACAGTTATTAAAAAACCTTCACCCCACTGCTAGGACAGCGGTAATATGTTTAATATGCAAATGCTGCGTCACATACATCAATCCGGGGTGATAGGGCGTTCACAAAATGATTTTTTTTCATAAAAAAGAATAGGTGTCACGCCCAATTGAACGGCGGAAAATTTGATTCATTTTGATTAAAGATTGCTTATTTTATACCGAGCTCAGTGGTGGTATAGCGTAGTCAAAAGTAGTTATAATTAGTCTTTACAATTTGTATCTATTATTAATTTATTGACGAAAGTCCTGGTTAAGCATGGGCCTTTTTCTCAGGGCAGACTCATCTGCTGAGTCTGTAGAAAAAGTAATCTACCACACTGGCTTAATGCGTATTAGTAAAGTAAATAATATAGTCATCCAGCTCAAAGAGGTTTCTTACGATTTTTCCTTTACTGTGAATTATTATTTTCATCATTTGCAAAAATCAAAGGGAACTACTGTTAAACCTTCGGTATATTTAAAAAAAAAAAAAACTATTTTTTGCTCCTCAGGTTTACATAAAAATATCCATACCCGAGTCGATGTAAGAGGCTTTTAAAATATACAATTCATTATACATGAAAATTATAATATGTTTATGGGGTAGGTTTTTTTTAATTTCCCACTGCTTCAAGTTTTTTTATTAAAACCTCTCAATTAAATCCAAAACCGCTTTATAAAAATAGCATTCTTAACATTTCCATTTTACTCCGACATTACACCGCGCAGGTAATCAAAGCGTCCGCAGATGACACGTTAATTTTTAATAAATTTGCAAGAGATAAAATAATGAAAACCACGAAATTATAAATTTTCACGTGTCTTTTGAAACCCGTATTATTTTACCCAGTTATCGAATGCTTTTAATTCAATGAAATTCGTCAAATTCACATGTTTAATTTTGCATTGGTTTACTCAACGTGAGGCTTAATAATAAAATAGGATATCTTTAAAAATACATATTTTCACCAAAGTAAAATAAGAGATTAAAATTAAAATTTCGTTCCCAAAAACCTTTCGTCGAAGGTGTTACAGAAAGGGTTCTACTCGCGGTATATAAAACAACAAAGGCCCGTCTAAAAAGACATAAACCTGGTTTTAGGAAAGGCGTTACACCAATCCCCAGTCAGTCCCAAAACAAACAAAATCTTAAGACAGCCCTTTAAACCGTCTCGTATAAACCATAGGATCCCATGTAAATTTATTACACGAAATCCATTTGTCACTGGAGTGGTCCTGGGGGAATTACCCGTCACAAAATTTCTTGTCCCGCTAAGAACACGGCGTACGATCGACAGCAAGATTGAAGCTTTAACCATTGAAGGTTTTTACCCAATTACAGTCGAACAATCGTTGTTGGCAATTCGTGGATAGAACCGTTTGTATTCAGAGCACTAAACTGTGTGAACTTAGTATTTGCATGTGTTAGTTAAACGGGGATGTGTGTGTGTTCCTAATTCTAGAATTCAATGAAAACACGATGACAAATTCTTTCTTTGATAAATACTTCAAGAGAAGAATTTGTTTTATGTTTGATGAGATTTGTTGTATGTTGTCTGGCATTTGAAACAATGGCCAATTATTCAGTTCTTATGAATGAATTTTTAGCTTTTTGACTGTTTTTTGTTTAAGTAGCTATCTAATGGTAAAAAAAAATTAGAATAGATTTATTTGCTTAGATTAAGTAGATTTTCCATCCCTTTACGGCAGTCAAGTAAATTTTTTGCTTTTTACTTTTTATATTTTCTTAAATATCTGCTTCATAAAGATAATTATCATCATTTTCTATATTCATACTTATTTAATACAAAAGTAACTTTTCATGAAGAAATATCCTTTTATCATAAAAAAAATCAATAAACTTATGAAAGGCATCATCAGTTTTAACTTCTGTTATCCCTTTAAATATAATAAAGCTTGGAATCCATGGAACGGCTTCTGCAGCTTTTTTAAGTAAAGTACCTACATCCCCAAAAAAGTCTATGTCACCAACACGACAAATAAAATCCCAAAAAACCTCCGATTCTGCAGAGCATATTTCAAATTCCGCGCAGCATCTAATCCAATATCCACAAACTGCGAAAAAGCCTAACCTGTGTCGTTTAATTTGGTTATCCCTGATCGCAACCTTCCATGCTGGTAATAAATAATCGATGGTTCAATCGGGTATGCAACGCGATAAAAATAAATTACCGGCCTCCATGGAATACTGACCTTATTCTGCTTACATGGGCCAAGTGTGACGTCACACGAGGTTAGCAAGTTTTGACACTTACTGCATATTGTTAGCTTGGTCTTTGTTGGGGTAACGATCTCAGAAGCTGAAGTAAAGGCAAGTTTTGGAATTAGATGGTTTTGAACATTGATGTAAGGTGGGAAATTTACTGTAACATAAATTTGATGGTTGGAGCTTGCACGAGTTTATGCAGAGACATTGTTTAGAACTTAGTGTAGGGCATTCTGTGGTCTGAAAAAGGTGGTTAGCGGTGGATGCAAGTGGACTGCCCAGGATGGAATAGTTGACGCTCCAAGAAAGAAGCCGCAGTCCAGTGATAGATGGTGATTTTTATGGTATTTATGTACGGTTCGTCTATTAAGTATCTAGAAAATAAAAGAGTAAGCTTGAAAATATATTCGTAGCAATAGATGAGTTGTAAAAGTAAAATGCGTTCATTTTACATTATCAACACCAATTGCCAGTTTGATCCTATATATTTCATTAAAGTAAAAATGCAAAGAAATGCATAGAGCATTTCATTTCGTCACCAGAGCGAACACTTGCCGCCAATATCGTAAAAGCACTTGCACTTTTACAGCAAAAATAGTAAAATTGGATTCACCGCTACTTTGAATTTACAACCTCGCTGGCTAAATAATTCTCCTTACAATTTGGAAATTGGCAAATATTTTCAGGCGATCGCGTGCTAAAAATTTAAAAGGATATTGGTATATAATAAGGAATTACTATTGCAAATTGTAAATCTTGGCTGCTACTTCGGTTTCCCTGCGGTTCGCTGGCAAAACGCCATACAAAATTAATGCCATCATCTTATCGTTCTAAGTTATTTTCCTTCATGAAAACGGTTATATTTTATTGAGGAATGATGAAACGGTATTTCGGTAGGAAACATTTCGAAAGCTACAAAATCAACATTGAAATAAAAAATTTGAGTTTATGTTTTGTTACCTAGTTATTTCAGACCAAAGGGAAATTAATTCAGAATAAACCATTTTTTGCTCACGATGGTAACTTTTTTTTTAGAATAATTTTAACCTAAAGATATAAAAATATGATTTGTATCCTTCGAATTAAGGTCAAATATATTGTAAAAATATTTTCAGAGTTTCATTGTATAGGGGATTTCAGGCATTTTTTATAATTTTGATTTTATTAACATGTTTTCGTTCAGAATCAATAAAACTATAATTATATAATTTCTTTCCCGTTTTTTTAATCATACATATTTTCTTACATACATCCCAGTCTGCATAAAGTGGCATTCCACCACTTTCTCAGTCTTTAAAAACAAACAAGCACTCTACTATAGATGTACGGCTACATGAACTCATCTTCATCGACCAGTTTATGAGAAGCATGCGCAAATTTTAAAAGAGATCTAATTGATGATGGATTCTACTTAAAAGAATTAAACCTAAAACCTAAGCTTACCTAAACGGGTTAAACAATCCACTACATACTGTTATACCACGACGGTCTTTAATATTCCACAAATAAATATGCAGAAAAATAAACACAAAAGGCGTATTTACTTTTAAATAATCTATATCTGCTTTGCGTGATTTTCTCACATTAACTTCATCCACTTGCGCGACCGATGCTTTATACGACATTAAATAAAATGTCATTTTCATCAGGTTGTAATAAAAATAATGAGGTTCCGCCCTCCAGTGAACGGGTTTATTACTCATTTGGCTTTATGATGGCTGAAATTATTTATAACGTGCAATCTGCCCGGCCCTACCTTGTTTGACTTTGAGTTTTATTTCAGTATAAAAATATAGGAAGATATAAGTTGTAGTGCTTACCTGAAAGGTGATTTTCGAGATTTTCAAGGACTGATATTTAAACTTTTTTGTTTTTCAGTGTATTGTCTGCCTTGTAATATTTAATCAGAGAAAATGTTTAAGATTATGAAAGATTGATCATTGGTATCATAAATTAAATAGATGAAATCTTACAACAACTACTACAAAATACGAAGACGTTATTCTGTTTGTCAGCACGAAGGTTTATTAGGAGTTATTTCAATTGGTAAAATAAAGTCGTCAACCTTTAAATTTGGTAGTAAATCTTAATAAGTTAGCCTTAGATCCATTTTTAGGAATGCCATTCTTTTTCATTGTCATAGAATTTAAGGACACACATAAAATATGAGGGTTATTTTTACCAGTTGTGTTCAAAAACTACGAATTCTTATTCAAGATTTTCAAATATTAAATTTACAGTCCAAATAAATTTAGTTGTTTCTCCCAAACTGTAACTCCTCTATCAGATCTTAATTACAGCGTCAACAATGAGTTTATTTGCAAATAGCAACATAATCCTTTCGTGTTTGTGTTTGCGCAACTAAATACGATACAAACAGGGGTTGAGACATCGATGCCTATGACGGATTAACTCATCTGTGGCCGGATTAGTTGCAGCGAAGGTTTGTTAGAGTTGATCTGCGGTTTCGGGAAACTTCTAAGTTGAAGGTGGGGATGTGATAGCAAGGTTAAGTAGGAGGTATGGTGCAACATCAATGGGATAAAGGTTTTAGGTTATGGGTATACAGGGTGATAATTTCTGAGTTATGCAAAATTTAAGTTTTTTTATAAAAAACCCCATTTTCAAAGTTCAAATGAATCTTTTTAGTGAAAAATTCAAAATTAAGTTTAACATTTTGTTGTTCTTTAATACTTATTAGTTAGCTTGATAACTAAAATGATATTTTACATTAAAATTTGTTAAACAAAAGTCGTCTTTATTTTAAAAAAGTCAAGAAACCAAGTACAACTTTTAAAAAAAGTTAAGTCTTATGACAATAAAATTGTAGAAGGAATGTATCACATTACTAACCACCCTGCATAAGGTTCCTATGGGTTCTGTTAGTAGTTTGACAGAGCTTGGCACCAACGTTATGGAACTTGCACTGAGTGTTAACAATAAGTTGAAAAACTTTAAAGGTACTGACAGATGTTACTAAGAAAATTTTGATGAGATTTTATGGAGTTTTGCTTTCTTGTTCACTGCGCTTCTTGTGTTATACATTGCAAACTAAGTCCCAGAACTGAGCGTGGTAATTTATGTTTCTTAATTAGATGTAGCACAAATTAAACCGCATGTTTCTCGGACGATGACAGTAAAGCTGTATAGGAACCGAACCAAGCAATTCTCATTAATTTATGTTTATGAAATATTTTATAAATAGTCTAATCTGTTTAGTTTCTTAGCGACATTGGCTCAATGTTCACAAAAAAGAGGTCAAACAAGGTCAAATCGAAAAAGGTTTATAAAATCAAAGTTTCTCTAAAATTGCGTGTCCATCCCGTTTTCAACTTTGCTAGGCAGTATTCGGTTGACTGCAGTTGACCGGCTAGACCGAGTATAACTCGCATCACTGATTTATAAACTAACCCTAGCTATGTAGAGTGACCTTTGGCAGTAGGTACTACGTGAGTATATGTATATTTTGTTTGCTGATCGGAGTAGCAGAAGTTTTAGTTGAAATAGAAAAGTTTATTTAGTTAAGGTAAAGTTGTATAATTTTAGTTGGTACATGCTTATCTGTAGTTAGAACAATACTGTGTAATAAGTTACCTTAAAGAAATTCATAAAGTAGTATAAATACGAGAGCGCTTCGTCAGCTGATAGATGTTTGTACGATGAACAAATCGTACAGATGTGTAGAGGCAAGAAAGATTGAGAAGAATTGTTACATTAGGTTTTCAAAAAGACGTTATAAGCAGCTGTTAGACCGTGAGAAAAATCGCAGTAAAAAAATAATGATTTCCATCATATACCTACTTATCTAGGCAAAAAAAGTGTTTATATGTCTAAACTATATTAGGAAGATCTTTTTTTTAATAAATCTAGGATTTTTATATATGTAGTAACAAAATTTTTGACTCCTAATTATACTTACTTACTCGTTGAGTACTTTAACCAATTTACACTTCTACATTCATTTCCACATACATTTTCTACATTCTAAGGAACTAAGGTTACATTTGAATCGGGTCAATATAGTTTTTATCACTTAGGCTTCTATTGAAGTTTAATAGTCTACAAATATCGGACTTGAAAGCAGTGTAAAGAGCATTAAATATTATCATAAAATCTGTACTAACATTATAAAGCTGAAAAATTCAAACTGAAAATTCTTTTGGTCTATTTATGGAGGAAGGCTAGGCTACATTACATCACGCTTCGAGTCCAGTAGCCATTAAAAATGTACCTGAAACGGGATATTTCTTTTGATAGCTTTCCTTGCTGCAAAAACGGTAAAAGTTGCCCAAAAATCAAAATAGCTTCAAATGGATTTCTTACTTATCAGCTCGGGTAAAACCGTGGAGCATAGTTAAAAAGAAGATAAAATAAAAGATAGGTAAGTAAAAAACTCAACCTCTAAATTAAATCAGTTCCAATAGCATGAAATTTGTTCGGATTTCGTCTCCGGATATTTATAGCTAATTCCCAAAGCCCAATAAACAGTGTCTGAACATTTTCCCCGGCGGTTGTAATGGCAGTAAATCCCACGACGAATGTCTCACCTGAGAGCCAAATTGTCGACGATCCCACGTGCCAAGTTATTTGGAGCCTGTAGTTCTAAATTCTAGGTTTCTTCTAATTAAATTGCTTGGGACGTACGAAGCGGAACCGCTTAGGGTAGGTGAAGAGGATAAGGGAAGTGGGTAAACGCTTTTAATTTGAAAAAAGAGGTTGTAATGTATGTGTCATGTTAATTGTCATGGATAACACGCTCATTCAATCGGCGATACGGACGACCAACCAGTGATATAATAATATCCGATTGAGTCATTTTTGACTCCAACAGTCGTGATCCTATGGATTTTGCCCTCTGGTTAACCACACGTCTTGTGTCCCAGACATGCAATTGGCCTTAGGATAAATAAATTAAAACTCAGAAACTTAAACATCCTAAATTGATGCCACTACCGTTTTTATTATTTTTATCTTCCAAATTTTATACCACTTTTAAACTAAAACAGTTGAATGCCTTTTGATTTTTTAAGGACTACGAAAACTAAGAACCGCGCAAATTTAGATTTAAATGTCTTTGGCGACTAGAATACTATTTATTTTCAATATCGACCATTAAGATATTGCCATTCGATATTTCAGGCAACCATTGACGTAGAATTCCATCTATTCTTTGAAATCACTTTTGCCCCGACTATTTCCGACAGGACACCCCGACTTCGAAATTTTTGTTGAAACATTTAAATTCAGCGACAAAGTTCAAATGGGAAGTTCCACCTGCTCGCTAGAACTTGCTGAAGTTTCAACGTATCAAACTATGGAAATTATATGCTGTGTTTTGGAATTTAAGCGGCAAAAGTTATTTTTTATTGGACCATTATTATATAGTAAGGCGAGAGTCTGGTTAGTACGTACCAATTAAATAATTAAGCAGTCGGCATTTAAGTTATTGAATATTTTAATTGTTACTTCACACCTCGTTTGGGAACTATACGAGATAGTTATTTTAGTTGAGTAGATACAATTTCAATAGTGTAGGTATGCATTTTTATCCCCACCATTTTGACAGCATTACATCGATCATGGTCGCAAGAAGCCTCTGAAAGAATATTTAGTATGCTTTGTAATCTAAATGATTTGTTATAAAATAAAATAAAAAGTTACTATAATGTTTCCCTTTGTTTATGCATATTGTCAAAATACTATATTAAATTTAAAAATATCGATATGAATAGCAGTTGCCCTAAACAGCACATAGAAATAGTCTAATTCCCACGAGAAAACTATGCGGAAACTTCAGCTGCAGACAACGCAGTGGTTCCTTCTTCAAATTTGTTATTCATTTCTGAAAAACTAACAAAATTCACCAATGGCAAGTCCATTGCTTCCTCGTCAAGTCTTTTACCTTTCTTAAAAACTATCTACATTTTCTAATGCAATCTCTATTCCACGTTTTCTTCCGCTGGACAATTTTGCAGAAACGCCAGAATCACAAAGTCGTTTTAAATGCTAAATTATTTAAATAACATTTTTAGCACACCTGCGGAATTAGAAGTTAGGTGATGACGTCGTTTGTATGCTGAGAGAAAACTCAACCGCAACGAGGGGCACGTAGTTGGGAGGATAGAAAAGTGAACTTCTTTATCCAATGGCCTAATAGTATGGCATTCCAAAGCTAAGCTACACTTTTAAACTAAAGTAAATGAATGTGATGTAAACATTATTTTAACTTATTTTTAAAGGCAGTGTAGTTCGAAGATAATTCGCAATGCATAAAAATGCATTAAGTAAAATACGAACACAATAAGATCAACTTACGTGGATATAGAATACAATTTAACTGATTATGTAAATTAATTGAGATAAATAAAGTCAACAGAAAATAGAACTCTACGTAAAGTTTGAACGAAAAGAAAACTTACGGCCACCAAAATAATGATTATGACACTTCAACATAATATCGCTTTATAAATAAGAATTAATTGAGGCAAAACTAATAACGCTTTTAAGAAGATCCCCTGCTGACTTTATATTACTTCTAAACTTGACCTCAAGCGATTTTGAATTCTATTTGTTTGCAGCACAAAGGCTATGTGGCTGTGGAGTTGATAAGTGCATTGTGTGCCCAGATCTCGTTAAAAGCTGGAAAAATGCTCGGCTCATTTAACTCACGTCGGTAGATCGCTCTCTCCGGAGAGACGGGGCGGCGACGCGACGTGGGCTTGTACCGTCACACGAAAAACACCATCTATTTAATAAAATAAATAAATAAATCTTCAAACAATAAATAATAGTAAAAATGCATTAGATAAAAAAATCTAAAACAAAATGCATTTGATAGCGTAAAAAATATCGCCAATACAAAACAATATAAGACTAGCAGCATAATCGTTTTGTTTAGAACTGATTTTATTAAAATAGGATTGGATTGCTTTTTTTCTGATGAATGTTTTAATTTTAGATTCCACTCTGTTACAACGGATTTTTTGTACTCTTTAACGATTTTACTCAGGTTTAATAAACGGTATAGATTTCAAATCATAAATAGAACTAAAGAGTTTTCGTCCGGACTCTACTCAATACATTCTGGAAAATAATAAAACGGCACGGTTATTTAAAATGCATTTTCTCAATCATTGTGTTGAGTACGTGTGTGCAGAAATACTCGGAGAACCTTACGAGGGTATTTTGGCGTTTTATCTTAATAATATATATATACTGTATTGGCTTGAATCAACTTCTTAATATTCTCATTTTTTTTTAAATGACGTCATATTTATGACCAAAAACTAAACGAAAGTATTATATCTTTAGCAATAACGTGCCAAGAATATTACGCTTCCCGGTATTGCAGAAACAATGCTTTTCAAGACTAGCATTAGCGTCATTAGTAACGATGGAAAACAATAAATGCACTTGTAGTTCTCGGTTTATGTGTCTAGTTATAAGTTTGGAGTGCTGTGGTGCAATTGCTAGGATATTGAGGCTAAAGGTGGGCAAGTGAATAAAATAAACACCAGGCTGTAAATAGTTTTAGTGTTAAACGTTTAAAAAAAACTATGGTCAGAGTGTCCAAACTTTTTCCCTGAATTTAGTTGCCCTTCCATGATTTGTATTTAGAAGCTTTAAATCTGTAAACCATAAGGATAAAACACAATTCTTCTATAACAGTAATGTGCTGAAAAGAAAAATAATAAAACCATCAAAAGTCTCAGTATATATTTTCTTGTGTGCCTTGAATGTGTCTGATGTGAGCATCATAACCGTAACAGTTATTAAGTGAAGTTTACAAAACCAATAAAGACATTAGCCGACCGCTAGCCCAAAGCTTATGACATATGAACAATGTGGTGGTGTTTCCCAAATTGCAGACTCTCGTGTTTGGTCGCAGTTAGCAAGTTGGCCACTAGCCAAGAAACCTAGCAGTGGGGAAAGACCATCTTCTGGCATGCCTCGGTAAATCAACAGATCATTTGAACGCGCTATTTTCTTAAAACGAAAGATATCGACCCTTTTAGCCGGAGTCTATAGACGTTGTGCCGAAGGTAAGTAATTGGTTTCTGTAAAGGTGAAGATAATTTTGAGATTAAATAAGGTTTAGGTTGTGGAGATGTATTCGTTTGGATCAATTCAGGGGGAATTTAGGCTTTTTTAGCAATTAAATGTATTCAAATGGAAAAATACAGTAAACCTTAAACAAACAAGATGGACTTTTGCGTCAGTATCGTTTCTAATTCTAACGCTAAGTTATATTTCTATCATTTTGTTACAAAAAATACATAGATGAAATTAAAATAGACCAAGTCATGACATGATTTGAAAACAATAAACTTTATGTGACATATACCGTTTTTTTATTATGTTGACTTGAATTTTAAAGAATCGCGGTGTCATCTACTGGATAATTAGTACTGCTATGTTTTATTTTTAATACAGTGAAGTGTTTGACTGAGAGTGATTTTCAGTTGCACTTGTCCCTATAGCAAAACTTAAACTTCAACGACACCGTAGCAATTTAATGTAATATTAATAATTGTTTTATTGTTTGTGTTAGTGTGTCTAACTGTATATAATATCGTAGCTTGTTTTTATCTTATTACCCTATCGTCCGAAACCACAAACAATTTGACAAACATCTTCATCTGCATAGTACCTACCTGTAGACCAAAAGTTACAGTTCAATATTTTTCATATTTAAAGCTATAAAAATATCCCATTTTTTTAACCCGTTTTGATGAAAATAATGATTTTTGTAAATTTTACATGTGGCTGGTGTGTCATTACGGGTTATAATTTATCTTTTTACAAAATTTCTTTGAAATCCACCTAACTATTTTTGCACGATTGAGTAATTAATAAACATTTATAATTTTCGTACGATAGGATTAAATATCCTGTCATTAGATGCTACAAATAATAAGTTAATCAAGATTAGTGTAACTTGACACTAATTACAGGCTAGCAATTGACCGATGATCATAATTACGGGTACGTTCATGAAAGTCAATTAAGATATCAAGTTCAGGGACAACTCTGAACAAGGATCTTAACAAATTTTCACGAAAACAATGTGAATTCATATTTGGTGGCTTCTATAGGATATTTTGGTGAGAGTTTTACTTATGGCGGGGTTCTTTTATTTTATGTACTAAATACTGTTATTTTAAGTTAAAAGCATGACGTTACAGTAAAAGGATTCGTAATTATAATAAAATTCTAATAGATGTCTATTGAAATTAAAATATGATTGTTGAACATTTTATATTTCCTTTTCTGATCTATATTTTACCAGTTTATGATAGAACTGTGAATACAAAATGCAAATCCAATGGTTCAGTTAGACACTGAGCATACTTTACAGTAAAAAATTTAAAGTAGAATTAAATATTTGCACGCTATTGTAACAAAAATTCATGGCACCATTTACCAGCCAAAACATTTACACCCAAGAAAACACAAACATAAATTTAGAACCTCCTTTAAAACTTTAGACTGAGTTCGAGATCTTTCTGGAAATCCCGAGTGACAGTCGAATGGGGGTGGATTAGTGTGAAGCCGCGGTTCAATCGCAGGACGGAACCCATCGAGCCAATGAGGAGTGCAATCTGCCGGAAGCTCGCTCATAGACTGCGATAATAAATATGCAGCGGAGCTGTAAGATGACGCTGTGCAGTTAAAAATATAGGAATACTATTTGACTATTTCGGAGGATGTTTGTATTGGGAGTAGGCGCCATGACAAACGAAAACTTGGAAATTGCTTAGTGCCGATAACTGAAGTCATAAGGCAAATTCTATATTTTTGTTATGACATCGTAAAACCTTAAACGTTTACATTATGTTTTACAAAATCTGATTGCCTTTTTTGACAATCTTTTAATTAATTCGTAAATAAGAGTTTTGAGGCCTCGGCCACTCAACGTGTTTCCTACATACAAAATCCCTTTTTTTTTTTCTTAGTAAATAACGGGTGTAAAAAAACCACTTCCGAAGCCTGAAACCATGTATTCTTGAGCGTCAATAGTAACTAAATTCACTAACAGTATACCCGTATTCACTAACAGTAGAAAACTCAATTTAAAAAGTTATTAAGGATTGAAAAATCATATTTGCCGCTTGAAATCATCGCTCACACAACAACTGTTGGTTCAGGTGCGATTATTTTCATTGCAAATTAAACTAAAACACTATCTATTTGAAATCATCGCAAAATATGATAGAGTAAACGCAAATTTGTACAATTACGTAATATTATTTTTATTTTAATCCCAAAAAATATTTTTTGCTCAAAACCTAACCAAGTACCCTTTAGCAATGCCCAGTTTTTGTTTTCGGAAGCAGTCTTTTTACATCTCGTATAGGTATCAAGCAGCATCTTACCAGCCCTCATCTGCAGTAGTCAGCGTGTTAAAGCTTATTTAAATGTATTCCGTCTATCTCGGCAGGCAGCCGCTACCTCCGATATTAACCTAGGTGCCATTTTAACACCTCCTGTTCTTAACAGGGCCTGGTTTAAAAGCTATTCGTGGATAGATTTGAAAATTTTAAGTAAGCTTTCCGTTTTTATGTCGCAAAGATATTTGAAATATTATTAATAGTTAATAAATTTTAGTAACTTTGAAAAGTATATTTTCATTGGGAAATACTTATCTCATTAAAAACGTATTATTTTACGTTATTTACTTGACGTGCTCAGAAGTAATTTATTACTATTATAATAACAAATGATGAATAAAACTTAATAAACATATTCATATTTTAATATGTCAAAAAAGCATCCAGTATAGAGGGATAAAGATTGGTTACATTCACTGCATGCAATTCCTATAAGCATTGTAAAATCTCGAACTCCATCCTTTTAAAACCACTACAATCCACAAATACCTGTACTCCAATATCGAATCAGCTTCTATCATATTCATTTGATCCGAACCACTCGGGAGTATCGACTCATTGGTTATTCAGATCTTAGCCAATCTTAGTTCCACCGCTAAGTTCCACTGTTAGTATAGTAAAGGCTTTGTCCAAAATCTAGGTTCTGTGTGTGAATGAATGAACAATGCAACATTTAGAGTTGGGAGGCGAATAGGAGAGTAGTGTACAGTTGAAGAGATAGTGAGTTAAGTTGGGGAATTACATAGTATTGAGCAGCTTAGAAGGTAATACGTCTGGCCAAAGTGGAAACACTGTTTTCATAAATGATTATAATTGAATTGTGTAGAAATGTGAATTGTTAAAGATAATCATTTTCCTATGAGCTGAATTGTAATCTGTACGTTGCATTGCATCGTATTTTATTAAGAGGTGTATGTGGTAAATTTGGATATATGGAGTAACCTGTTGGTCACATAAAAGGATTTTTGGAATACTTTATCAGTAGAAAGTTACGTCCAAGTAGGTCTATGCAATTTTTTTTACTTCGCAAAATTATTACCACTTTTATTTAATGTTTTTTTATCACAACTATCACCTAAGAAATCCATCTCCGAAATGTAACAAACTTCAGCCCACATCAACCACCTCCCATAGTTAATTTCCATCCGCAACCCTCACAGACCACGAATGCAATCTGTGTTGCCATTTACATTAGAAACAAAATACCTCCTTAGTTCGGGGCTATACGTCCGCAACATATTTGTAAGTCAAAGTTCCCGGCGTCTGGTAGCTGCAAACTTGGGAGTTGCTTTACTTAAGGAGTGCTACTGAGTTGCGTCGACTCTTATTAGTTTCAGTAGTCGGTGTATCTATTAGCGAGTCTTTGAGGTGAGTTCGCTGTCATGTAGCGTGTGGTCGGCCTTTTTGAGGACATTCTTTTCATACATTTTTCGTTTTACACGCTGCAATGGATAACATTTCGAAGGGTTACTTGTTTATGACTTTCATTGCTGGATACGGTCATCAATAAAGATTATTTGCAATTGCTCACCGAGCAATGCAAGCGTTTTGATAATCACAATGTAATGACGCACATTGATGCCTGAACTACGCAATGTAACAGTAAATAGATTTGTGACGTGGCATTCATGTTAATTAAAAGGTTACATTATGTATGGTCTATGTTATAGGAATCGTGTTATGACTACTCCTATCGTAAAGATAAATTTACTCGGAAAAAAAGATACTCAAGTACTCATTTGTTAAAACATGAATTTCATAAAGGAGTTTAAAATAAAATTACCTCAATCTATGTGCACGTATGTCACTAATTTGATACAAGTTCATTTGCATAACTTTATATATGAAATTACACCACTACACGAGGGGATGTTAAACCTAGTTCTCTTTTCAAATTTAATTACATTTTCTATCAAAACACGACGTCCATTCATCATAATTTGATATTAAAACTAATTTCGTTAATATGTGCAACATCCAGTGAAACTCCGGCCCAAAACACCGACAACTCGTATAAAACAAAGCGACAAGAGCAATAACTAACGTCATGCACTCTTGCGGTGCAGGTACAAATTTATACCTGTGAAGTGACAAAATTAACGTTCGAAATGAAATATGGTCACGTCGGCGCCGAGTGAGATATATCGCTGCAGATTTGAAGTTTCTAGACATTTCGTAGATACACGAATTCCACATTTAGAAGTGGAAGTTACTGCCTGAGAGCGGTATCACGTTTTGGAAATGATCAAGTTATATTAGATGGTTAAAAATACCCAATTTAAAATGATGTTACGTAAATCAATGTTTTAAGGCCAGTTTAAAATACTTTCAATAACTGTGTGGTTTTCTTATATTAATACCTACAAGCCTTCTTTTAGTCTGTCAAAGAGCTTTTTCCAGTTTTAATTTAATATGAATGCGTTCTTTCATATTCTTACAACAAAAGGCTTTACTTTTGTTGTCTCAATAAACAGACAAGCATTTGACATACTATTATTGCGCCTTGAACTATATAGCCATTCCCTGAAACCACTGTTTTATTAGTGTTGTAAAACAACTTTGTTGAGTTCAATATAAATGGGTGAGGTTTATTGCAGACGTAGGCTTAGGTTAATGAATTAATTGAAAATAGAAACCATTGTTTAGTATCTACGTTAAATTATGGTCATGCTTTATTGTTAGTACAACTAATTTACATCTACGTTGTTTTACGCTATTGATACAAATTAGTTCGTAGAAGCGTATTAATCCGTTGAAATGAGTTTAATTTCAAATAATGACCGCGTAAAGAAGTTACATTTGTTCTAGTATGGTTTGTTTTTTACATTTTTGTATTGGGTTCGGTCTGATGACACATGAGGTTGAAGACAAAAGCAGAATAAAGGGAAAAGTATTTAAGTTTGAACTGTCACGCCTTACGGCCAATATCATCTCACGTTAATCTATTAACGACGCTTTATTACGTTCGTTACCACGGGTTGGGTACCCGTAATCCTTTTGCGTCTCAATGAAAGAAATACCAAAGACAGCTGTTAATATGCAAATAACAATAATAGACACAAAAGTTTCCAGAACCAAAAAAATCTTCCAGTTACCGAGGTTTAAATTACAAAAGTATATGGAAACAATCCCAACTGTTTAAATCTTTCTTGCTACATCCGTAAACTTGTACCTTTAAGCTAAATAAAGACCATTCATTCATTCATTCATTCAAACCATGACCTGTCAGTCAAATGGCGTATCTGCATCTCCAACTCTTTGCTCCATCAAACGAACGAGCGTCGCAAATGTTTCCACACGCAGTCGGCCGCGGCGAACGAAGTTTACACAATTTAAGGTATCATTTAGAAACAACGGTGGGCCCACTTTGTGGCGATGTGATGGCTCTTTACAACTCCAGTTTATGAGTGTCGTTATATGAAATAGGGGGGTATTGGGTGTGTGGGGGCGATTATAGCACGTGTAGTTACTGTGAATGAATTGAAAGGAGTTATATATGATATGGGGTTGGGCTATCAGAGTTGTTAGCATTATTTCATGGAAGTGCTGTAATAGTTAATGTAATGAAGTATATTTATTTTAAATAGTTTTGTTTGTTGTCGTGCATGTCAAAATTTAGGATGAAATCGTAATTTAAGTTCCTTTTCAATGTTAGTAGGTTTATGCAATAAGATTCAAATCACTGTTAAAGAGTCAATTTAGTTCAGACAGCTAGATTTTAATTAAGACCGGCCACCCCCCCTACCCCCTAGGGGCTGAAAAAGGAACTTTTAATGGAAACGCTTTGACTTCCAAATAAAAATAAACTTTGGCTTGCCGAAGCGAAAGTAATGAAACGAAAGATTTTATATTCATTGATTTGTCATTTCGTTATTATAGTAATGTATTCATATTATTTCATACAAATACTCAATTATTAAGAGCTAAAACGTTTTTTTTCATAACTAAACCATAATTTCATTAACTACAGTAGATACGTTGAATTTTTCTAAGAATTTACAAAACTGAAAAGTACCTATTGATAAGAGTCCTTTCATTATGTTTTGTTTGTTGTTTTTGTGCAAATGAAAACTAGATTAGTATTACTGTCTCATTTATTTATATTGCAGTTGTTGACACCAAAATCCAATAATATAACAACAATGTTGGTGCAAGTTTTGCATAATAAAAGGTACCTACGTGTAACTCGTAAATAGAAAACCTTCCTTCATATACTTCGATTCCCTCATTCTAAGAAGTCAACTGTTTAAAAAAAAACTTAGATGTGTTTTCACATACGTTTTGACTTCTATCAATTCAGTAAGGAGTATAGTAAGAAGCTTCCTAAGAGCTTCAAACGTAAAAAAGTGTATCGGATTCTAATATATTTTTGTTTACTCTTTTTGAAATAATGTATTCAAATAACACCTAAAATTCAACGAGACTAACTAATCAACTATTATTTAACTAGCGTTAGCTGTGCTAGCTGATTTGTAATGTCATTTTCAGTAGCGCAAACACTAAACCGAAATCATTAGCAATTTGAAACCGGTATATTTACCGGTATTTATTTATCGGTTCTGGTCAAATTTGTGACTGGGTAATTAAGCAAAACCAATGATTTATCAAACAGCTTAGAGAATTAATGTAAATTGGCTTCCAGAGGATCATTGGAAATTACTATTTGTTTGGAATCGATTTAATGGATTAACTCTTTTGATGAGATTTATGAAGAAGTTACTCTTTATATATTTTTAGATTAGTCAAACGTAATCCGAATTAGGAGTACAAACGTCATATGATTTTCGTCTGACAAAACAAAACGGATTTTACTTAACTCATTCACTACTTAACTCACTCGACGCTTTATCTGAAGTCCATTAATGCTCGTGGTAAAGTGAAAGTCACATCATACGTTATGTCATAGAGTAAGCATCAAAAAATTTACTTTCGCAGTGTGATACAATCGTCTGTTTTCAATATTGATCATAGGACTGCAAGATTTAGACACTAAAACAAAGTATATAATTACTAAATTTCATCCTACTAATATTATAAACGTGAAAGTTTGTGAGTATGTATGGATGTATGGATGGAAGTATGGATGTATGGATGGATGTTTGTTACTCTTTCAGGTAAAAACTACTAGACTAATATAGGTTATACATCAGAATAACACATAGGGTACTTTTTACCGCGGGAAAACATCTCATTCCCACGGGAAACCAACTTCCACGCGAACGGAGTCGCGGGCGACGACTAGTTCAAAATATATATCTGAAATAAGAAGTAATATGTATATTCGGGATGAACTGTATTCACGAGATCAAACGTCTTATTTGCCTGAAATGTTATCCCATTTTCAAGAACATTATGATATATCTTTGAAGTCTCACATAATTGTTGAGTTGTTCCATAAATAAATTCCAGATAAAAAAATACAAAATTTATGTTCGATATCATTAAGTCTTTTGCTATCAGAGGTAAAACTTAGTATAAAATATGTGCTATATTTTTAGGTTCTAAGAATTAATTTTTAGAAAGAACCTTTGACAACCCCTGTGGTGCAGCGGTATATACCCTCCTGCTAAGTAGATGGTTCCGGGTTCGATTCCCGGGTCGGGCCAATTTCGCCAAAATGGTTTTCGAAATTGGCTCGTGTCTGGGTGTAACTCGGTTCTCGCCTAGTCCATTATGTGGTACCTATAGTCTGCTCTGCTTAGTTTAGGCCCACACAGTTGGTGTGTTAGTCTGGAGATTTATTTATTTATTATTTATTTATTATTTGTGAAGTTCAGTTTAAAAATAAATAAAAATATTCTGAAGTTCAAGTAGCTGATCCCTAATATTATTTTTTTATTGTTTTTTGTCATATACCTCCCAGTAAATAGGCACCTACGAAACAAAATATTTTCGATAAATACGAGATTAATTTCGATGTAAGTTTAAGCATCATCGATCATTGAGGAGAAGGCGGTAACAAACCATCAATCTACACCAGTTTGCTGAAGGGGCGCCTGTCCTGACTGATTAGACTGTGCGCTCACTTTTATAGATTAGAGAAAGTCGGTGTGGTAGGTACTACCTCTAGCTTTTGGGTTAAGTGCTAGATTCGAAATTTCGTCGTTTGAAACATATTAGACAAGTGAAATAATGAGAGTTTATCTTAGTTCTAGAATTCAGTTTGTTAGATACTGTAAAGTGGTATAAGAACCTAAAAGAAAATCTTTTAACTAGTAAATAGATAGTAATAGAAGTTAGGACGACATGATTTACTTAAAATTTATTATATTTTGAAAATTTATATCGTTCTGTAAATAAAAACACATGTTAAAAGGAGAATATAACATATAATATTTGACATCAACCTTAAGTTCCACAACTTCATACGGGACGAGATAATCTTAACAGCCATCACTTAGTGCCCATCACAGATGTAAACCCTAAGATTATGTCCGGTTAATCTCATAACCCTAACATTACGGTCAACCATTACCATTCAAATGACGATCCTATTGACACATTATATACGGTTTACTTTAACCGTTAACCCTAACAACGCCGAAGGGTAATAAAAACCAGCAAAACGCACATTTATACTGAAATGATCCGCGGGATGTGGAACAAGGAGTAAGTGACCGTTGGAGAGAATACCGTCCTAGGGTTTGTTTTGATGTGAAACTGCTCACATGCTCGGATCGGTGCTTTACATAGGGTTCATATTAGTTAAAGATTTATGTTAGTACTAGTGGCCGCCGCCCGCGACACCATTCGCGTGGAAGGAATTCGCGGTCGCGAAAATAAGAACCCTATATGTTATTCTGATGTATAACCTATATTACTGTAAAGTTTTATCCAAATCCATCCAGTAGTTTTTACGTGAAACAGTAACAAACATCCATCCATACATCCATCCATACATCCATACTCACAAACTTTCACATTTATAATATTAGAAGGATGTTCTTTGCGGGTTTTAGTTTTAGCTGTTATTGTAATAATTGGGGCTAGATAAAAAAAAACGATTCTAATGAATTGCATAGAAGAAATTACATTACAACAAGGACGTTACTTCCACGAATACAAACATTCATCAGTTGCCATTGAATTTAAATTATATTTTGTTAAGTCTCAATGAATCTCTTCTCCATTATCAAGGTACTCCACGGTTCAGAACATAGTAATGGTTTGGTCG
Source organism: Emmelina monodactyla (assembly GCA_916618145.1). Classification (NCBI taxonomy): domain Eukaryota; kingdom Metazoa; phylum Arthropoda; class Insecta; order Lepidoptera; family Pterophoridae; genus Emmelina; species Emmelina monodactyla. The sequence continues at coordinate 1,033,776 of OU745304.1, read as the reverse complement.
TGATAAATAAAACATTAGTTGTGGACTATGGACAATGACAGATTATGGTGGTCGGGATTTGGAAGTTATGGAAGCGAATGTTTCGGGTTCTTTTGGAGCGTCGGAGATTTAGCAGGTTAAGGTAGGGTCGAGGTGGTTTAAATGAAATGGTATATGTGTTCGTAAATAAAACATGGAATGTTTTCCTGTTTCGCATATAGTGAAAGAAAAAGTATTGCAATCGTAAGGATGATACAACACAAAAGTTAAATCAATAAAATTTTAAGAAGACAAAATTTGATATTGGACTTTAAAAAATATGGAGAGTTAGTCTCGATTTTTATATCAAGTTAAAGTATACTCAACGAAAGCTTTCAGCCCATGTCGTAAGGTTCATTATTCTTTCCGTGTCTGTCTTGGCTCTATCCATACAAATCGTATTCGTGTACACTTCTGACAGGTGAGTGAGGAAGTATACGTAGACCAACATACCTAGACATAGCGAAAAAGGGTTTATGTCTTGTCTAGGTCTAGAACAGTTCAAAACGTTTTAGATTGAAGAGGAAAGATTTATGAAACATGTGGAGGTAAAATCGATCGAGAGCGGATGCGCCAAAAGTTAGCTTTTTACTGTTTTAGTTTATTTACATTAATAGTTTACGCTCTGCGATGATGAATTAGTCAGTCAGTCAGGACTTGTTTTTTGCGTCACTCTTAGTGTAATTTTTCAGGGTTGAACCAAAGATAATTATATATTTATATGTACAAAAAGCCAATGAAAAAAATTTACAGGTTATCATTGGACAATTCTCACCACAGAGATATAAATCCCAATTGGATCTTCAATTGGTTAGCACCCTTTATTAATGTGTCCTTATCCAATCATATACGAATTCTTCATTAATGACTCCAAATCACATTCGACATTTATTTCCTTTTCCTGCGCAAAAACTGAAAACTTTCTTAAGAACACGAACTAGTCCACGTGATCTCCATAAGTTATAATATTTCATGATAGAACTAGCGCTGATAACACACTCCTGGCTTTATAGAGATGCTAAGCTGGTAATATTTCATATACGTCAGTCTTGTGCTGTATGAAAAAATATTATGCCGTAATAGAATAAGTGAAAAGTTACCGTCGAGTCTGTGCTTTTTGATAGACTGTAAAATTAAATTTATGATTTTTTAGATTTTTGTAGAACTTAGGCATAATACAGTGACAAATTTAATCTTGATTATAACTAACTAGCGAACATCAATATGTATCAAAATACTTAAATGGAAAGTTAACCAAAGGGGTTTGAGTCGCAAATTAACCAAAACGGGCCAAGTGCGATTCGGACTCGCGCGCGAAGGGTTCCGTACCTATCATATTCTACCTGTTTATTAATATGTGCTGCAAAGTGCATACTCATCACACGAAGAAGAAGGATTAATATTGAGGAAAAAATTGCGTTTGTTGTATGGGAGCCCCCCTTAAATATTTACTTTATTGTTATTTAATTATTTATTTTGAAAGTTAATATACAAGTAAATATTCTGTGAAAATTTTAAGCGTCTACCTGTTACCGTTTCAAATATTGAGCAAAACTATACGAAAAAAACACGTTTATTGTATGGGGACCTTTTTTTTAATAAATAGATTTTTTAATTTTTAGCATTTCTTGTTATATCGGCAACGGAAATACATCATTTGTGAAAATTTCAGCTTTCTAGCTATCACGATTTATGAGATACAGCCTGGAGACAGACAGACAGCGGAGGCTTAGTAATAGGGTCCCGTTGTACCCTTTGGGTACGGAACCCTAAAAAACCCGGAATATCCAAAACATTGACAATACTTAAATAAACTACAATACTTTATATCAAGCACTTTTCCCCAGCAACCTATGTACCCGAACTACTCTAGTGGTTCGCTTGGCATAGATTAATGATACACATTCGCGATAAATCCAAACTTATCCACTTGCACTCGCTCTCAAGAGCCAGCGAGACAGCGCTATACGGACCGCATCATCCATCTCTGTCTAACTTTGGCTGTGCAGTACAATTTTGTGCAGGTGCTGAGCTAATGATTCGGAAAGCTTAAGTTAAAGACTAAGCACTGAAACTTAAGCTCGATTGACGGTTATTGAAGTGAACGATTTATTATAAGAGTAATAATATAAGATGTCGTATTATGATAAACTGGGATAACGCTATGTTATATGCAAACTAATATACCTAGTTTACTTAGGATAAGCCAATAACGAACGTTTAAATAAGTTTGGCACCAGAGTTCCTTAAAGAAAATCTTTTAAAGCTGTAAAAATCGTATTTTATCAAATTACCTACTTGCTTTAATTATCATTTTTTTTCCGAAACTATAGCACCATTTATATTTGCTAACAAGATTCTGTATTAACAAGGTTGCTAACTTATGGTTTAGATTTAAAACTTTTAATATAATTCTTAATAGCTATACCGTTACAAACTCACACAGTTGGCTTCACATTTTTCAATAGCTATCATCTGCAGGATAATTAATTGAAACCTTTTGAAATATTAATAAGAATGCGGTTTCAGTTGTTTTGTAACCCCAATGTAAACCAGATATTTTTCCGTTTTGTTTGGTTCTTTTGTTTTAAAACTAGTTAGATTTATTCGAAGGAAATAAACGATATGTATTTATAATGTTTGTGCGCTTACCAAATATTGAATCATGCAGTTAGGAAGTAAATGAAGATCGATCATAACCTAGATTAGATTTTAAAAGCTAGTAAGTTCATTGGCATTAAATCGCGTATTTCTAGACGCTCAAAACAAAAAGGTAATCAATCAGATATACCTCATAAAATCGAAGCTCTGATAAAACTCGTCAAAAATTACTAACTCAATTGACCGACTATCCACGGCCATTCAAAGCCAATCCAGACTGTACAATCGATCCGCTGATTGAGACAGCTTCCATCAATCATTCACTGCTGACCCTACCCATCAATCGAACAGTATATCTCACAAGTTTACGAGCAAAAGTCTCACAAGCAATAAAAACACCAAATTTTATCTAGCAGTAAAACTGTCAGCTTACATTTCTAACATTAAATTTGATGTTCATGGACGTAAACGAATGGCATTCAAAATCAGAATCATTCGAGTTTGGAGACGCATAAAAAGCGTCGTTATCGATTTTGGGTAAAGAACGTCTTTCTTATGAAAAGGATTCAAACAAATGTTTTTTATTTAAGTAAGTATTATTTAACTTGCAATATATACATAGGTACGTTTTTTTGGATAGAATCTTGCAAGTAAAATTTTATACACTTCTCGGTTGCCGATTGAATAAAAATTTGGTATATTCCCTAATTCATGAAATAAGCTCGTTTTTAAATAAGTTTATAACAATTTAAAGCTTAAATTCTACAAAAGAACCCATATTAACATTATCAACACCAAAATGTCAATTATTTAACCTCCTATTTTATTTCTTAATTTCCGATCTTCAACTCTGCATACATCAAAATACAGTCGAAGTATAATGGCTAACCTAGTTATACTATTCACTGCATTGAAAATGAGTATCGCTCGCATATCACATTCTCAAAGCTTGCAAAATACCCCGGGGACCGGCTATAGGTGTTATTGATTTAGGTCTAGGCTCCAAAGACCAGGCTTCATGGAGATCGGGCGAGTTATTGGAAATGCGGTGATATGCAAAGCAGGATCTTTGAGGTCATTATCAATGTTAAAAAAGACAAGCCGTTAGACGATATAAGGACATAAAGGCATTATATTTTTTTATATTAATAATGCGTTTGTTAACTTTGTTAGGTTATGTAAATACAATCAGTAAAAACTATCGTGTCAGTTTGTTCGATGATGATTGATGAAATCCTGTTTAAGATTAGATCAATGGATACATTTGTATTGAAACCTAATTCCATATTTTTCTCGTGTTAAACAGCAGTAGAAAATTCATACCTAAACATTTCACCATTAAGCTACAATTCAAATAACTCAAAGACTAAAAACCCACCGATCATAAACCACCTTCACAACATACCTCATCACCGGCGAGTGAACTGAATCTCTGAGGAAATCTGTAATACCAGACTCAGATACCTAACTACCTGCATCAGAGGCCTAACCACGAATAACTATAAAGTAGGCGTAGCGGCATCGTACAAAAATGAAGGAAATTTAAAAAGCGCCCCTAATGGATTTAACGTATCGAAATCTAGCGATCACGAGTATTTTATATCACTTGTTTACTTTGACCGTCTATAAACGTAATAATAGGTACAACGTCAATATCGCTTTCGTTTCGGATCAACTTAAGCTTTATGAAGGTGCTTCGTAATCACTTTTACCGTCAACCTTTTTAAAAGCTTTTTTTGTATATAGAGAGCTCTATCCGATGTGCCAAATATTCGTGATTGAGGCACTGATATCACGTACGAACGGAATCTATCTGCACTAATGATGGTTGTAAAAATCAGGCATCGCAGGGGAAATCTTGACGGAGTAATGCAGTGATCGGTGCGTAAATGTATTGATAAATATTTAAGCATTAGTTTATTGGTAGGCATTGATATACAGGGTGTTTGGAGGTTGAGTAGCCAAATGAAAATGGTGGATAGGTGAGGCTATTAGCTATTTACTTCCACTTATTAAATTGCATTTTGGTTCAAGTTTTAGAATTTATTCGATTTTTAAGATTTTCTTAAGAAAATCCCCGATTTTGTCATTAAAAGTCCAATATAATTTTTATTTACTGTCGGAACCAAACGAAAATAGTTTTAATTTAAAGCCTAATACTGTTTTATTCAGATGAAATCATAAATTAATACAAATCATCTCAAATAAAGTTACAGTGGGTTCATAAACTTCGCGGAACCAGTGGGAAAAAAATGTTCAGTCAACTTTGCTATGAAAAAAAATAAAAAAATATGAGAGTTTCAAGATTTCATTTGCTTTTAAAAACTTCTACATTTAATACACATTATAATGATATGCCACATGTAACATAAATAATTAGAAATCTCAACAGAAATAGTAAGTTAATCCTCAAAGACGCCTGGTAAGGAAGGTACAAACCCGTTAAACTACGTATGTAGTTAAAAACTTTTGTCTCATTCTTACAAAACTATGCCTATTGTGTTATCTCATTCAACTCCCTCTTCACTTTTCTTACCTCGAATAGAAGAGGATTCTACTATCTCACATGTTTAATTCCGCTCAGCGCAGATTCTCGGTGACCTACACTTTTCTACAGTCGGAGTAAAATTTTGCTTGAAAAAAGTCATGACCAACGGTAGCGTGGCCTTTGCGCATGCAAGAAAATCTCATTTTAAAAGTTTTTTTTTTTTTTAATTTGCTGGTGAAAGATGTCACTTGAAAATAAGCTATTATCTATCTGACTTTCGTCTGTCTAGTCATAGCCAACGGTAGCGTGGTCTTTTCGCATGCAAGCAAATATCATTTCACCAGCTGCAAGTCATGTAGAACCGGTTCACGGAGACTGAATCTAGGAGTTTATTTTACTCCGCCCCTCACCACCCCAACCATCCGCTCTTTGCGACCCTCGCAAGAGGCGACCAATCACAATCGTCAAACGAACGTCAAACGTCAAAAGATTACCGTAAGAAACAATCTGCTTCCTCCAGCCCGCGCCCGCTGCCGAGCCGGCCCGGTGGACACGATAGTGGTAATAGCTTTAAATCTTCCCTATAAATACACCGCTCCAACCAGCAGGTGCGGCATTCAACATCCGGTTTCCTCGACTATCAGATCCGACCCCCGTTGAGTTTCTTGCTGGGTCTTCCCAGAGAGAGGCCCCTAAGGGAAACAGTGTAGTGGAAATGATCGAGACGCCCTGAACTGAGGTCTGAATCCAACTAGGTGGCCTTAGTGGTCGCATAGTTCGGTGAAGCTATAAAGTTTTACGGGACCAACAACAATCTTCAGTCAGAAAATAAAATCATTTTTTTATACATGAGGTCGCAAACAAGATAAGTGTTGCCTAGTGACAAAATAGATAACCCAATAGGCATAGCTTTGTTAGAATGAGACCGAAGTTTTTAACTACATACGTAGTTTAACGGGTTTGTACCTTCCTTACCAGGCGTCATTGAGGACTAACTTACTATTTCTGTTGAGATTTCTAATTATTTATGTAACATGTGGCATATCATTATAAAGTGTATTAAATGTAGAAGTTTTTAAAAGCAAATGAAATTTTCAAACTCTCATATTTTTTTATTTTTTTTCGTAGCAAAGTTGACTGAACATTTTTTTCCCACTGGTTCCGCGAAGTTTATGAACCCACTGTAACTTTATATGAGATGATTTGTGTTAATTTATGATTTCATCTGAATAAAACAGTATTAGGCTTTAAATTAAAACTATTTTTGTTTGGTTCCGACATTAAATAAAAATTATATTGGACTTTTAATGACAAAATCGGGGATTTTCTTAAGAAAATCTTAAAAATCGAATAAATTCTAAAACTTGAACCAAAATGAAATTTAATAAGTGGAAGTAAATAGCTAATAACCTCACCTATCCACCATTTTCATTTGGCTACTCAACCTCCAAACACCCTGTATAAGATTTCGATGCGTTAAACTTCTCTCCAGTGTAGGCGGGGTTCTTGAAGTAAGATATATTTGGATGGATTCTTAGTATACTCGTATTTTATATAGTTAGAGTATGGAAATATTAAATAATTACTCGTTATGTATTTTTTTAATTTTGGTAAGAAGTTAAAGTAGAAATAGTAAGATCATTTCAAGGTTATATTTAAAAATCCTCAACCAGTTTTTTTATTAAGCTATTGCATAGCTTTTATCTCAGGCTCTGAGCGCGGGGACCGAATGTAAAAATTCCGTAACGAAAAAACCTAACACGTCGTGTATCGTCGGTTCAGTTCGGCAGATTTCGGCACGGTGTTTTGGTGCGTGCGACTATACGTATGCGTGAAGACTGTACGTAGCTCGCACGAATCGAGACGAGGCGCTCCGAAATTGGAATAATATGTAAACAGCTGTCAATAATATAATCTTCTTATTTTTCATATTCCCATCAAACTCAAAAACATAACACAAGCGCGATTTAATCTACCAGTGGCGCCATCTATCGAACGTTGTGCAAGCTTGGTATAGAACCGCTGTTATTAAAGCAAAACAATTATAATAATAATAATAATAATAACCCCCCTGGGGAACCACCTTGCCGCGGTAGGGGGGCTTACGGAAAGCATGGTACTGTCATATACAAATAACAACTTAGTAATTCTTAATACCCTTTCCAAACTAACGGTTCCAAACTCACTCTCCATTTCCTCCATTACCTTTTATTCCCATACCTTAATCCTTTTCTCCTTCACATTGTTCATAATCCTAAACCATTTCCTTAACGCCAATCCAAGGTCTGCCGTGCCGAGGGATGCGTGGCCGGGGGCGTGCCCGGTCGTGAGCGTGCCACGCCTGGAGCCAGGGCGAACTCCAGGTGGAGCTTACACAGTAAGCCAGCCCTTGTCTTGGCAAGCGGGGCTCTGCTGAGATCGACCAACTTATACCCTAGCTTCTCGTGGGAACAATATGGAAAAAAACGATTTTAAAAATAAATATAATTTACGGAGGCGCCTTCGTAGAATTGCGCCAAAGATAGAGGAGAATCGAATATATTCTCAATCTTCATCACCTACATCATCAACCCATAGCTTTTTCCAGTCGCCCAGCTCATCCCCTAATTCATATGAATTAAGACCTCAATCGAGATCTTCAACAAGTAGTTTCACGTCAGCGAGTGTTATGTTGGAGGCTAACGCCATAAATCCGACACCCACTGCTGGTAACAATCGTACGCGACAAAGATGGTCCGAGGAGATCAATCGCTTCATCTGGCGTACTTACTTAATAACTACTGCTCTAGAGACACAACCCAGAAGATATCTCGACACTCTTCACAAAGAATTTACCGAAAAGTTCCCTCATTTTAGTACAACTAGACAAAGACTAGGAGATCAACGTAGGGCTATAATAAATAATAAACTACTTCCTCAAACGACTCTTGATGACATTCGGAACGAAGTGTCAATTCTTTTGAAAACACCACAAGTTCACAACACAGAATTACAAACATTGACACAGGCAACATCTATAAGTCAAAGCACCCAAAGAATGCGATGGACAACAGAGCATAATGAGGCAATAATGCGATCTTATTACAGAATCACACGACTTGAAACAAATTTAACAACATACAGATCAGCACTGCATCAAGAATTTGTTAACACTTTTCCACACTTAACACATGTTACACAACAGCGAGTAGCAGATCAAAGGCGACTTATTATACAAAATAAATATATTTCCCTTGATAGATTAGCTATTATTAGATGCGAAGTTGCTGATGAATTGGAACCTAAGACCCTTGAAACCACTTCTCAATTAGAAACTACTGAACCCTTACATGATGCAAATAACGACGAAAGTTTCATTACAACAGACTTCGATTTACAATCACATACACAACCGTTACTTAACACAAACGACGTTACACAATATACACAAGAAATACACGATATCTCGCAAGAATCAGAAAACAACAAAGACGAAGAAACTGACAAAACTTTTCAAGAGGCTTTACAATATTTTCAGGGAACTTCACCCACCGGTCGAGTTTATATCCCAAAACAAAAAACTTCCAAAAAATTTTCTTCAATACTTCATTATATAAATGACAATTTACTTCCGAAATATGTTAACGTCGACACTGATTTTAATTCACTACAAACAATATTGTATTGTGCAGCTTGGTCAGCAGCTAAACTAAACGGATCAAAACTATCGCTACCTACATCACAATCACAATCGACAACGTGTAAACAGAGACGTAAACCAAAATGGCAAATAAGAATAGAGTCCAAAATTGATGATTTAAGGGTTAAAATTGGTCGATTGTCACAATTTTTACGTGGAAATAGGTCGAACAAATTAAGAACACACGTACAAAAGATTTTACAGCAATACAAAATCCATACAGTTCATGAAAATCCAAACACGCTGATCACTCAATTCTTAGATACCTTAAAACAGAAACTGACAGTTGCAAGTAGCCGCCTCAAGAGATACAAAACGTGTACAATACGAAAAAACCAAAATATTAACTTCACAAATAACGAAAAAAAGTTTTATCAAAATCTTAAATCTACAACTACGAATCAAACTACAAATAATACACCATCACCACCAACATCAGAACAATTACATTCATTCTGGTCTAGATTATGGGGAAATGCTGTTGAACACAACGAGGATGCTACGTGGCTCACGTCGAAGGACATTTATGAGTCAAATATTACACATATGGAATATAATGCCATTCCCATAGAAACATTTAAAAATGTTATTGATAACCTACACAATTGGAAGACGCCTGGATCGGATTTTTTACACAATTATTGGCTTAAAAAGTTCACTCATATTCACCCATTTTTATATAACCATATAAATAAATTTATAAAAGATCCATCTCGTATGCCATCATACTTAACTAATGGCACAACATACATGCTACCAAAAGATCCACAAAATAGTGAAAACCCGGAAAAATACAGACCGATTACATGCTTGCAATCAATTTACAAAGTAATTACTTCTTGCTTAAGTCACATAATATATTCACACGTAGATAAAAATAACATAATATCAGATCAACAAAAAGGGTGTCGTAAAAATAGTCAGGGATGCAAGGAACAACTCATTATAGATTCAATAATTTTAAAACAAGTTCAACAAAAAAAGAGAGACTTATTTTCAGTTTATATAGATTACCGAAAGGCGTATGATTCCATACCCCATTCTTGGTTAGTTAAAGTCCTTGAAATATACAAAATTCATCCCGTAATAGTAATTTTTTTGAAAAATGTTATGAGTTCCTGGAACACGAAATTAAAACTTAATAATGGTAATGAAGTGATAGAAACCGACAAAATTAATATATCTCGAGGCATATTTCAAGGCGATACATTAAGTCCCTTATGGTTTTGTTTAGCTTTGAATCCCCTAAGTAACTTAATTAATAGAACTGAGATAGGATATCCACTAGAGTATAAAACAAATGATTCTAATTTCAACCAAAAATACATCCTTAGTCACTTACTCTATATGGACGATATCAAACTCTATGCAACGTCTCAAGATGACCTTAACAAATTGATGGAGATAACCGAACAGTTTTCAAATGATGTTTGCATGGAGTTTGGTATCGACAAATGTAAAATCAATTCTGTCAGAGGAGGCAACTCCTACAGACATGACTACATAACTTACAGTGGTGAAACAATAGAATCTTTAGACGAACAAGAATCATATAAATACTTAGGTTATATACAATCTAAACATTTACATCAAAAGGAAGTTAAAGACAAATTAAAGAAATTATTTAAGCATAGATTAAATTGTATTCTCAACACCCATTTGTATGCTCGGAATATTATTAAAGCTATTAACACCTTTGCGATTCCAATTTTAACGTACTCCTTTGGAATAATTCAGTGGAATAAATCTGATTTGAAAACATTACAGCGTCTTATAAACACCACAATGACAAAAACTAGGAAACACCACCCAAGATCGTGCTTGCAGAGGCTAACTCTTCCAAGACGTGAAGGGGGTAGAGGCCTAATAGATATTGTAAACCTACACAATAAACAGGTGTCGAACCTAAGATCTTACCTCCTGAATTCAAGATCTCCTATACACACAGCTATAGTTCAAAACGATCTTAAATACACACCTCTTAATCTAAATGATAATACACTACAACGCAATGAAATACAAACAGACAAACAGACCAAATTCAGTGACTGGGCCCGAAAGTCTCTTCACGGTAGGCATTTTAACGATTTGAACCAACCTCACGTCGACAAACGCGCGTCGAACGAATGGCTCAACCGTGGCCAACTGTTCCCGGAAACCGAAGGCTTCATGGCTGCAATCCAGGACCAAGTCATAGAAACGCGTAATTACAGAAAACACATCATGAAAATCCCGAACACTGTTGATACCTGCCGACGATGCAACGGCGGCTCAGAAACAATACAACATATAACCGGTCCCTGTAAAGCAATAGTACAAACTGATTATAAACACCGCCACGACCAAGTTGCCAACATCATCCACCAGAAACTTGCATTAAAATACAAATTAATCACACCGCCGTCTACACCTTACTATAAATATAATCCAGAAACAGTACTAGATAATCCCACCCACAAATTATACTTTGACCGTGCCATTTTAACAGACCGTACAGTTCACTACAACAGACCAGACATCACTCTTATAGACAAACTCAATAAAACAGCAATTATAATTGATATAGCAGTACCAAATACTCACAACTTGCAAACTACTATTTCGGAAAAACTAAATAAGTACATAGAACTAAAAGACGAAATAACAAGAATGTGGAAACTTCAAAAGGTCACAATAGTTCCAATAGTCATTTCTACCACAGGTGTCATACCAAAATCATTAAACCAGTCACTAAAAACATTAGAATTACCAGAGCTAACCTATATTAATCTGCAGAAAGCTGTTATTTTAAACACTTGTAGAATAGTACGCAAGTTCTTACAGAATGATGCCCTAGTAGAATCTTAGACTTTAGGTAAAGAGATGCCGTCCACTTGGCTTAGGCTCGTGGTACGATACCAGCTCTCCAGCAGAAATGCTTGTAAAAATAAAATATGAAAACAAAATAATAATAATATTTATTTCTCTCTTACACATATCAAATACATTTCATCAGTCTTAATTCTAAAGTACAAATTCTTTTATACATAATATATGTAAGAGACTGGTTTCTGTACTAGGAGACCTGTGTTACAGATAACCAGTCTCTCCCCAAACTGGGCCAAGCTAGTTAATTTGTATTTGTATTACTTATTCGTTGAATTTATAAGTTCAATTTGGATAAACTTGAGTGTGCGAGCGAGTAAAAATGTGTGTGTGTGTATGTGTGTGTATGTGTGTGTATGTATGTGTGTGCGTGTTGTGGTGTGTGTGTATGTACTGTATATATGTGAGTGTGTATTTATATGTTAACTCATGATATATTATAGTTGTGTGGTTAGAAATAATATATACTTACTGTAACCACATGTAATTATATTGACACCACTTTCTGATAGCTTACTTAGACACATACAAACAGACAGAATTAGCGACTTGGATTTATACTATACTAGCTGTGCCCACGACCTCGTCCGCGTGGAATAGTTATTTTAGACAATTTTTTTAGATCATTTCAAGAGGAATAATTCTTTTATACATATATTTTGGGTATCTTAAACCGTTTTCGCAGCGCACGCAACGGAAGACCTCAAGGATGAATAATTTTTGAATAGATGCTATGCAATAGCTTTACCACGACAGTCCTCGAGTGCCACACGTCATTTGTTTTTGTTCTTTCATCCGAATTTAAAAAATTGGTCACAGTTCTGTGGCGCACCTTGCACCGAAATACAGGGCGCATCCTAAATCGCATTGCCGAAATGTTTACGCCACTCGGTATAAATACAATTTTTGAAATCATCTCAGTGGCCCCGCTAGGCCGTAGACCGTGTTCAGTTTTGTACTGGGAGGTCTCCCGTTTTACAGCCAAGTTTTAAGTTTTTAAGTTGATTTTTTTATAACCTTTTGCAAAAGAGTATCTTGTGTATGCCAGTCAATAAAGTGCGAATTACCAGAGCGTCTCAAAGAGAACCTCAAAATGTTTCTTTTTCCCAATGATCATTAACCGAATTTTCCTCCCGCCCATTAGTCTACAAAATCAAATCTCATTTTCGTTTCCTCTTAGAAAAACATCGGAAACAGGAAATTAGGTCAAGTCTATATAAAGTTAAGTGATTTAATTCTACCTCTGAGAACTTGGCTATGTTGCGGTAAAACTATTAAGAGTTGCCAGGACAAAAGTACCTAAATCCGGCGCAGCGCCCTTCCGTAAACTTATTTTATTTGCCGCAGAAAATTACTGGATGAGATACGAATAAAGTTGGGGACTTATTTCAAGCGATACATTAACAACTATCTATTTATATTTACTTGTATATTTTAGTTGTACCGAAAAAGCATTGTTAGTTGGTTACAATTCTTAGAAAAATAAACTTAAGTTCGAACTATAACTAAGAACAACGTTCTGTGGATGGATAATAGCATCATACAGCATTTTTTTAAGCCTGCAAATTCATGCCTGCAAAGAAAGATATTTTTTTTTGTGGGTATACAAAAATCTCTTTAGCCATCAAGGTATATTTTCAATTTGTACATAGAGATCGCTGTAACAGCGCCTGCGCCCCACCAACAATGACACCAACAAGAGTCGTACGCAACATTTTTTCTGCGGAACATTTTCGCGAGCGCTCTTACTCTCTATTGTCGCGAATCTCTTGTTATCTGTCTGTTATTTTATTTTTATTGTTGCGTAATCTTGTGCGGAGTTTATATTACTTGCTTCTGCAACTTGTTTGTGTATTCCCCTTTTGTTATTAGCTGGTTCTTGGTGTATGTGTGCATCTTGGAGAACTTGTATTGTGCCATCCGACGTGGCACGCGAACTTCGGTTGCAACCAACTTTTAAGTAAAGTAAGAGGCAATTGTTAACTGTGTTGTTAGTTAAATTGGACGTTAACGTGGCATGTTTGTTTTGAATGTAATTCGCAGGAAGTTTGTGGAAAAACGTTGGAAGTTTCAAGACTCTACCGGTGGAATAAAACAGTGAGGTAGATGAAATTAACCTTATTTGTACTAAGTAAGTCTAAATTTCTTTGGGAAAGTAAATTATGAAAAATTAGTCTACCAAAGTGTAAAATGTTTTATATTATTATTTTGTATTTACAAGCTCTCTTTGCTAAAAGTTAAAGTGGATTTCTATAAGCATCTTATGTCTAGACATCTAAACAAACACTTTGCTTCACAGCTAATCTTTATGAAAACTTACAAGCCACAAAGCCATCTTCTATATATAAAATAGTAGAAAACATATCTCCCTGTCGCCACCCTCTTCACAAATTCGTTCTCGTCAAATTGCAGAGAACGCTGCGATCAATTATTGGCAGTGGTTGTACTGCGATAACTCTATACTGTGACACTTTGATAGATGTTATAGTTAATTAATTCGGATCCACTGCGGCTGGGTGATCAGCTGGTTTTACAAGGGGTTGAATTAAAGGTACACTGAGTGAACGCGTGTCGTTATTCTGAGAATGTAGCATGTGGACCGCAATTAGATGATACAGGATGGTAATTAATAACGAGGGGTGAGATATCTTTTCTTTTTTCAACAATCTTTGTGGCGCAGTGGTTTGTATCTTGTTTAAGCAGTACACTTCTACAGTCTTGTTAAGTACGTCCTGGTTTCGATTCACGACTTGAGTAAATTTGTATAATTGTGTTTTCTAAATAGGCACGTGTCTTGAGGTTCTCCATTAGTCCATTATGAGGTACCAGTACTACAAGCTTGAGCTTTTTTCGAAGCCGTCAAAGTCCGCGTAGTAGTATGGAAAGTATATAATAATATGAATAGACATTTTCTCATGATAATTTTTTTAAGGAAAAATTTACAAAGTTCAGAGAACAGAAAAAAATTTGAACGAAAAATTTACAAAGTTACATGCTTCGTTTAAAGAAATAGCGCTGTTTAGACGAAGAAACAAGATAGGTTTTTAATTGTATATTGCTGGTGCTCCTTATTAAATTGTTAGTCTTTCGGTGCTGTCTTTGAGGTTGCTTCGTATCATACTTCAAACATTTCAGTATGCGAGCTTCCAAGAAATTAACCCAGGAAACATTTAATCTTTGTTAAATTTAATGGGAGCGCCTTTACTTCTGGCGCCAACGGCTTGAAACTAAAGATGGAATACCAGAAGTGTTCTTTGTTTTGGTTATACAATTAGGTGTACTTGAAATAATTTGCAATGTCTTTTTACCGTTGCATTTGTTTTATGAATGAAATTAATGTCTTTTTCTTAGCAATTAAGAGATTATCACATAAATAACAGAAATAACTTGACTTTTTTAATATGTACAATACCAGCCTTATAAATAATACCATCACTCAGAAAATTTCTTGTCCTCAACACATTTCCGAGAAAGAAATCTTCATTTAAGTTGTTTGCGGCTATTAATATTCCTCTGTCCTCTCATCGTTACTCATTTTCTGGAGCAAAGTATGTAAACTATGAACAGTTTACACTACGCTTAAGAATTCATTTTGCCAAGTTCTTAGCATGAAATTATTCAATGTTTCCGTGTGAAATGCCTTTGCATCCTGTCCTGCGGGCAAATGTATGCAATTTCCGAATTAGATTACTGGAACGGGTATATATGTAATTTTATTTTTGTTGTTCCATATTAAAAAATGGTAGTATAAGAATATTCATTCACAATGTAAGAAGAAATGTAATGAAGAGTAGTCGCAATTTTAAGAATCTGTTAGCTAGAAACGTAAATAAGTCTTATTTGATAGAAGATAAATTCATTGCAATACTTAGTACTTATATGCTTTCGTTTTTTTTATTTTCGATAAACAAGCTTTAAACAAATAAATGTAGCTTTACCTCTTCCAGTGTACCCCTACTTCTTTGCGCCACTAGTAAGTGTAGCAACAATATTCATTGCTTCTTACCAAAACGCTGGAGCTTGCCAGGGCCAGCCGCATCAGTGAACTCTGAATTATTTCCCCTACTAACTGTATATGTACCACGACCTCCGGGTATGAGTATGTTTGCTGTGACATACTGAACCGCTCGGTTATAAATACTTGGAATGTAGAAGGAAGATTTATATGGAGTAATATAGGGGCGACGCAGAATAGTCTTGATCTTGACTAAATTCTGCCTTTGTTTTGAAATGCATATGAAATCGAACAATACTATGTAATTGTTAAGTCTTGGAAAATAAATTTGATGACGACGCTATAGGTAAAAAAAACATTGGTAAAGGTTCTACAAAATCCCAAAGTACAGAACCGGTTATTTATTCCGTCCATGATACAGGAGTTGATGCAAAAGAAGTTGCAGTGTCGCATCTGTTGGTCTCTGATCGTTGATAGTACTTGGAACTAAATGACAAAATGGCTGACTTACAAGCTGTAGAGTTAAAAGCTTTGAGGTTGTAATATTTTGGGAATGGAGTGGAGGCAGACCAGCTTACTTATATCCTAAGTTCTGAGTAAATTGAGTTACGATAGAAAAGTATATTTAAATCTGTTGAATATTTTTTATATTAGGATAAATAAATTATATTAATTTCAAAATAGCTAAGAAGAATTGTACATAAAAATAAATCGTTTTTAATCCGCTACATTTTAATAGATTTATCATTAAATTTTATATTAGGGACTTATTACACTTACAACATAAAAATAGGCGACTAAGAGAAACTCTCGGCATTGAATATTTCAACTTAATTCCAATTAACAAAGTTTCATAGCCTTTAAATTGAATAAACTAACTCGAAATGGAATCCTTTTTACTTTTGATTCACTTGACTATCTTTTAAATGGGACTACAATATAAAGGAGTTTTGAAAACGCTTCAATACCTTTTTTAAATTAAAATGGCCAATACGTTTTAAAAACGTTCCTAGAGATCCGTAGAAACATTTCTTTTCGGGAAGTTACTAAAAACTTATATGAGGTTTTGGACTCTTCTTCTTTATTGGTGTTAAAAACAGTGTTCAATTGTTAAATGCAAGTGGAAAGTACCTAATAATTGACAAACTTGTTGACAAACTTGTTGACAAACTTGCAGACAAACGTAAAAGTTTGTATGTGTGGATGGATGTTTGTCACTTTTTCACGTAAAAAATACTGGACGGATTTAGATGAAACTTTACAGTAATATAGGTTATACGTCAAAATAACACATAGGGTACTTTTTACCGCGGGAAAACTTCGCATTCCCACAAGAAACCGACTTCCACGCGAACGTAGTCGCGGGCGGCCACTATTATTAAATAAATCTTGGTACGGAATCATCTAGTGAGTAGGTGAAGTTTAATCTTGGGGAAGATCACGGCTTCATTTCATTTCATGTTGGAACTTTACTAGAACGCTTTTAATCTTACATTTAGATTTTAAAGCATGTTTTAATATTAGAAAATTTAGCTTTTGAGTTGACAAGCCATGTATAATTTTCTCATTATCAATTAGGGACAAAGCTTTGTAATTGGACTACCAATTAGCTTTAGGCTTTTACTCTAATGGCATAGTTCACTAAAATACTATTGTATTTGGATAGAATCACTACATAGTATAAAACAAAGTCGCTTTCTCTGTCCCTATGTATGCTTAAATCTTTAAAACTACGAATCGGATTTTGATGCGTTTTTTTATAGATAGAGTAATTCAAGAGGAAGGTTTACATGTATAATAACATAGTACAGGAAAAGGAGTTTTACTCCAAATTTAACGTGTGCGAAGCCGCGCGGGCAAAAGCTCGTTACTGTACCTCTATATATATTACTAGTGGCCGCTCGCGACTCCGTTCGCGTAGAAGTCGGTTTCCCGTGGGAATGCGAAGTTTTTCCGCGGTAAAAATTTCCCTTAATTCTTTCATACATATATTTTTGGTATTCGCAGCGCACGCAACGGAAGCCCTCAAGGATGAATAATTTTCCCTGTTTTTTTCATATTTTACATTATTTCTTGGCTCCTTATATTATATAGTTGCAGCGTGATGGTTTATAGCCTAAAGCCTGCCTCGATAAATGGTCTATTCAACACAAAAATAATTTTTAAATTCGAACCAGTAGTCCCTGAGATTAGCGCGTTCAAACAAACAAACAAACTCTTCAGCTTTATAATATTAGTATAGATAGAAATATATTGATAGCTATATTAGCTATATATGTTGGCCTGTTTTAGTCAATTTGTACTATTTTCCAAACCTAAAAATCATTTAGGTATTTCAAAACATTACCAAAAGAACAATAACATCGAAATAAAATATAACAACCAAAACTAAAAGCCTCACAAATACAAAACTTCCTAATCCCAAACAAAGTTGTTGAATACTTACAATAAAGACTTTCGAAATAAAAACCGAAGAAGACCATTCTTAATATTTTTCATTACAAGTAGAATTCACCTTATCGCGTCCCTTAAGTGGTTATTCCGAATTTCAACACCGCACCTCCCCAGAGGTAGGTAATTTTTACACAGAAGTGGAACGTTCCATTTTTAAATTTGGGTGCTTTCCGCCGCCGTTCGGAAGGAAGAACGGAAATCTCAATACATTAAAATTCATAATTCTTCAGAAACGGAAAGTTTTTCTTATCCGTCCGGAGTGGGACAGAGCTCCACTTTTCTATAAAAGCTGTCGTTGTGTATTTAACTAAGGAAGGTATTATTATTTGGATGAAAGAATACTTAAATAATGAACCCCAGATAGTCTACATTGTGTTGATATATGAGTGATATTTATCGAGTACATTGAGTAAAGTAAAAGTAAATTTGAAATTTCGTTTAGGGATTCAAAGACCTTTGATAGTAATCATGCTCAGTCTTAGAATATTGGTTAATTCTTTTACACATTAATTTAAGTGTCAACAGCAGATTTTTCATAAAACATCTCGGCAACTAAACAATTTATGAGTCTAATAGGTACGTAAAGTTTACCTTTAAGAAGCTTGCAAATCTTAGACGAATTTTAAATACGCATTTCGGCTTTTATTTCTTTCTTTAAGGCTTCGACCACCGTTTGGCAGATACATATATCGTTAATATTTATTTTAGCAACATTAAAACAAGCCGTATTATTGTATTATACTCATTCTACTCGAAATTAAACTCATTTTAACGGGTTTTACGCGTTTATTTTATTATTTTTGATTTTCCGACGTTTCGGCATTTTTGCAAATGCCGTGGTCACGGGTAGACTGAGATGTTTGACGTCTTCATAGAGTTAAGTAAAAAACGATTTTTCGAATTCACCGCCATCTGTTTCGTAATTTTCTCGCATAGTCGCTCGGGTTCACGAGGTATGCGAGAAAATTACGAAACAGATGGCGGTGAATTCGAAAAATCGTTTTTTACTTAACTCTATGAAGACGTCAAACATCTCAGTCTACCCGTGACCACGGCATTTGCAAAAATGCCGAAACGTCGGAAAATCAAAAATAATAAAATAAACGCGTAAAACCCGTTAAAATGAGTTTAATTTCAAGTAATAATAATCGCGTAAATCTAAGAAGTCATTCTACTCGTTTTTTTCCGTTGTGTTTGTTTTCAAAAACATTGAATTTATTAAATGATCATGATCAAAGATAATTCATGTATCGTACATGGTAAATATATTAATAGGCTTGGAAAAAATAAGAATAAATTGAAAAAAAAAACAAATTTTACATAAAAAAACATTTTAAATAAAATTCTTTTAACAGACACCTATTTGTAAATTACAAGAATTTAAGTAAAATAGTTGTTGTATTGATCAAGTAAAATTCGTGGCTATTAACTACTATTTTTTTATGTAAGTGGAAACAAACCATCATTGACTCAAACAGCCTCGTGGGATTCCAATATTTCTGTTTTCGATGTATCTTTATCATGTTTTTAAATGATGAGGGATACATTTCAATTGGCCTTTGATGTTGCTACGTAAATGTGTTTGCAATACTAGTATTTGTGTAGTGTTTGTTTTTATTATACTGTTTCGGTATTTTAATCATTGGTATGATGTTTTTTGTTTTGTATTATTTATGGGGCTTTGTGAAGATTATCGTTATCATAATCATTGAAAGTATTAAGCTTTTCAACAGAATGAATTAAGCTATCCTGATACCAGTTTTAATTAGCTATGAGTTATACAATCTTATAATTAAGCGGTTTCTTTTATGACCTTCCAATCTAATGCACTTCTTTGCTGTCTTTTTCCAATACATCTTTCTCTCTCTCGAACCCATTTAAATCGATCGCCGCAGAGTTGTAGGTTATTTATTTGATTCAATTTATGACTTAATTTGCGGAGCCCCGGACTGCTCTCCCAGCTTTAGATTAAATGCATCCTGTCAAGGCGGGCTATTGGTGGAATTAGAAGTAGAAATGAAACACTCAATACGCTTAGTTAGTGAGAAACGTGCTTTCGTCTTTATATTTCTAACGGTTTACGTTTCATACGTAAAATATCAGAAGTTAATTTTCAACTATAAAATCAACACATTTTTGGTTATTCCAGCAAGATTTTGCTTAGTTTCTGCAAACATCTTGTGGCCTTAATCGTTTAATTTCGTGCTTAATCGGCAGTGGAAACAATAAATAAAGGTATATCATACAGTAATTAAAATGTGGTTAGATAGCTTCGCTTACATATATATAAATTCTATCTTTGCGCTACCATCAAATAATGTCAGATGATAACAGTTTTTATTTGTATTGACTAGCTACACAGACCTTTGTACACAGGCAAAGTGAGTTTATGCAAATGTAGCTAAAATTTAAATACGTGATTCAAATAAAATTCAATTTCACAGTTTGCTTGAAAAATCTTTGCCACCCACAGCCGCCTCTTTCTATTAAGCGTCAATTTATCAACATATTCCGGAATCCCCCAACTTTCCCAGTCGCCTTCTATGTTCGAAGAAATTTATTTGATTCTTATTCTAAGTTTCGAGCAGTAAGTCCCGAATTTTGTCTAACACAGGGAAAACTTGCTCGTTCATGTAACTGTTTGCACCATACCTGCTTACAGGGGAAAGGCGGGCCCGACTCCGAGACCGTCTGGATTTCTATGAGTATTTAGATGCAATAGATTAGACGGCGAGATATTTTTAGGATGGTAAAAAGACGCTAACTGCCGGGATTTGCAAGGGGAAGAGGATAGCAATAAAGTGCGAGGGAGAAACATGGGAGGTTTTTGTTTCAGCAACAATTTGTGGCTGTTGAAGGGCGAGGTAGATACAATGAAAGTGAAGACGCGACAATTCGTTTCTGAAATTGAGTAAATTTTGATGAGTTTAGGCAACGTTTAAATGAAAACCAACTATCATTATGACAAATGTGTATGCATGTTTTTTACGGTCAAAAATATAACCATTAAAGCTTCATAAGTGGATTTAAGGAAAAAAAAAGTTAAACAAATCATTTGAATTATAACTTTTACAAAATTTGATGTATGGAATTAAGGCATAGTTTTGAAACATTACTGTTATTAGTTTTTGTGTCACGACTATCACTGTCCTACATAACAGCAAACAACGTAATCTTATTATTTCCGTGTACAATAACAGTTTAACCCATTACTCTCAGCGAGCCCTCCCAACCATTTATCTTCTCTGTAAGCTAAATCTCTTGAACTCTGCTGAACCATCAACTGTATCACATTTACAAACAGGAGTTCTTCGCGGTAGTCTTTTGAATCTCCAACTTGGCAACAAAGTTGTTGTGTTAAACGTTTGTTCTTCAAAGTTCAAGGCACTTGTCCTGAAAGCCCCTCAAGTTATTTAATTATACCTACCCGGTTTACATACTTGCCACGTTACGCAAAATGCGGGTATTTCTACGCAACTCGGGCGGCCTATTTCGAGATAGACGCTCCAAGAATACTTTGGAGAACTTCTTAAGGTGGGTGGGATTTTTTATTAAATAACGTTTAAAAATGAGGAAATTATTATAGAAAAACTTAAGTGTACTCAACTTGGTTTTAATAAGTTTGAAGTGTGCCCGTTAAGCAATTCTAATAAATAATTGAGATAATATTTATCAAAATTAAAAGAGATTTTTTATTTATTCGAAATATTTTTTTTTATAACAAAAAGGATTTCATAGATACTTAAAGAATGTGTAAAAGCTTTCTGAAAAATAAACACAAACTTCACGTCAAATTTAAGTATCCAAATGATCAAGATAAGCCATACCATTAAATAAAAAATGCCTGTTACACTACATTACACTACACGACTTATTTAACTTAACAACCAAACTACCCTCAAATGTATTAGCTAATACCGCGTCTAATAAAACGAAATGAGCCTTCCCAAGCCCACTTATAAGTGGCCATTATTACCCTACTTACAAAACCTTGAAAGGTGATTAATGTTTAATGGGTTGTGTGTCAGGCTAAATTGAATATTTAAAGTTTTAGATCGGTCAGTAATAGTTTTGGATCGATCGGCTATAGTTTAATTACAGGAATGGGAAGCAAGTTCGTCAGCGAAACTCATCGCAAGGTAAGGTCTTGCTAGTCACTAATTGATTTGGGTCTGCGTACAAATATCTGCCGCTGGAGGCTGGCGTGAGATGGGAGCTTATGGATGGATAGTGAAGACACTAGGAACGTTAACCTTAGGATGACTCATTAAGAGTAAGATAAAGTGGCTAAGGAGTTACGGTCTGATACAGAAGTTTAAGAGCCTGTTGACACCTCCGCTGTAACTGCTAAGTTACATAAACTGCTATAAAAACCCTCAAAACGGCTGGGTTGACCATACAAATAATATAATTTTGTTGTTTTTTAGTTAGCAGTTTATGGAACTTTGCAGTTACAGAATGCTTCTGCTGATCTTTACGAGTGTGTTTACAGATAATGTTCATATTTATTACCTACTTACGGTGAGGGATAACATTGTATGGAAACTAACATAGTTGGATGTTTATCTATCATGTGTATCTACCAACCCGCACTGAGTCAGCGTGGTAGGTTACGGATCAGCAACTTTCGCTTCCTAGAAGGAGTATAAGCCCAGCAAGTGGAACGTATGTATATAAGCTGTTATTATGATATTATAATAACAAACTCAGTTCAAATGCTATTAAATTCAACAGTACGCTTCAAGATGAAGACGATAATATACGTTCTCGACGGTAGACTGTGTTCCTATATCAAAGCCTTGAATATTTTGATTGGCATTGTATTAATTTTGATTTTGAAAATTTACCATAATTCCGATTGTCTCTATATAGTGGAAGTTATAAAGTAAAGTAAATTCGCAGTTTATAATACACATTAAGTAATTTATCAGGGAAAATGATGGGAAGTTTACTTGACACTGATTACTGGTAAACAATGACGTATTTTCAAATACTAGCATTAAATAAATACCTACGGTTTTACTTTGATGTTTGAATAGCAATTTCATCCACCTTTATTAATATAATTATGTGTATGTCTCTCTTTATACTTGTTACTGAATAAATATTCTAACATTTATAATTCTACTTAAGTCTCTTAGCATTTCCTTTTTCAAGATAAATACTTTACTTTTTTAAAAATACCAATTCCAATTTTAAAAAACAACTTTGACAAAATTCAAAAGTGCCAACAAAAATCGATATCGACCACTCTAATTATATCAATTAACGTACCAGTTGTTTTCTATAAACTTAGACCATCCTCCATAGAAGTAATTAACAGCAGAAACTAGTCGGTCCCAATTTACTCTGACAGACGTTTCTAGGCGATTACAAATACATAGTTTAGTTGGGATCGCTGGAAATCAACCGTGTCCTGCGAATGGCGAATGCCAAGTCATGGTTTAAAACAAAAGATTTTATAACTTTTTAGGAATACTTCCTCATTTGTGAGTGACTGGCTGGTTAGAGTTTAATGATAGTTTTGAATTAGGAAGAGGTCAAATATTTCTAACGTAATATACCTAGTTAAATTTAAAAAAGAGATTTTATTTTTCTAAACCTCATTTAGGTGTTTTTTCTGTAGATTAGTCTAGAGTACTATTTATATACTTTCTAAAAAGGCTTCTAGAATTCCTGAACTAATCGACTTATAGATCCTTTCTTTTCATTTTCCTTTAGCTAAATAAATTAAAGCTTTAGCTAAAAAAAACCTTATCTGAAGCAAAATAACTTTAAACCAACCCTTGTTTACAACATAATATATATATAAAACCACCAAGTAAAATTCAAATATTATTCATACAAACTTACAGCAGGCCAACAATGTCTGCTTTAATAAGCGTAAAAAACAACGCTCCAGCGGCGAAGGTTGGGCGGCCCTAAACTATGGAAGACCCAAATATCCAATGTAGCGGAAGGGCCTATAGTCCACACTGCTGGCCTAATTGAATGCGGGGACGATGAATTGACGAGTTTAAACACGAAATGTTACTTGCCGTTGTTAGGACTGGACTGTTTATTCATTGGCCGGTGTGCTTGAGAAATTTCGAAGATGGATATGATTGTTGAAATTTGAGATTTAGTTTAAGGGGACAAATTTAATAACTGTTTCTATAAAGTCAATCTAGCGTAAATCTAGTTATAGCCCAATATAATCTGTATTTTTAGCTCTATGTACATAAAAACTTTGTTCTTCAAACAAATACGACACTAATTTAAATATTTGCAAAATAATGTTCTACATAGAACATTAATTTGTGCATATATTTTTTACTTGTGAGTATGTAAACGTAACGTATAGATAATAAATGTCTGATTAAAAACTAGGTGAACTAGGTGGTATCAAAATGCTATAAGTTAAGCCCAGCGGATGTCGGATTTTTTTCTCTTTTAATTTTATTTCTCTGAACTAACACACCAACTGTGTGGCCCTAAACTAAGCAAAGCTTGTACTATAGGTACCACACAATTGACTAGGTGACTAGGTGAGAACCTAGTTACACCCAAACACGATTGGCATAGCAACGCATTTACCTCGGAGAACTGTTGTTGCAGAAGGGTTTCAGAGGTAGCCATAGACGAGCATAGATGAGCAAAGCTTTCTTTCACAAAGTAGATAGAAAACCTAAATAAAGGTTGCAAAAATGAGTTGTATTAAAAAATAAGGGTAAGAGCCTGCGTTTGTAACACTTAAAATCTTTGGTTAAGAGAACGATGACATTCTAAAATGCATTTAAAATGTTGTGTGTGTTTTTGGAAATTTTAAAGAAGATATCAACATTTATTACCTACTTTTTAGCCTTTGATTACTCAAATTAATTGCTTTTAATTACAAAAAATAATATCCAAAAGATTGCGTCCCATAACACACCGAAATCCACCGCTGTTATTTTTCCTCGAAAAATTTAACGAAATGAAAAACACCAGCGTGAGAGATAATGCTCTCATTCCGTAGAAATTGGCAATTAGTGTGCTCCGCGCACGTCCGTCGCTCACTCATTATCGTGGACTCATTTTTGACACTTTGTTTTAACACGGGCGGTGTTTCTGGTAGGTTTTATAAGGGAAATTAGTGTTGGCTGTGTTATGGCTTGAGTGTAGACCAAATAAGGTTTATAAGTAGTTTAAATATGAACTTGAAAACATGTTCTTTTTAAGTTTAGTTTTGTCGATGGTGATTTATTTGTAAAGAATAGGAATCACCGATCTGAAAAAAAACTATTGACAAACGTTTGGCTAAGTGCTGTTGACATGTAGGCGAAATTCATCATCAACAACTTTTAAATCATGATACAACAACCTCTCTCATTATTTCGCGCAGTCGAGTAAAAGAGTTAATTTGACCCTCGGAATAAATGGACCCCCGAATCCTTGTTAACGAAAGTTAACTCAACAACTTAATAAAAAACTTGAAAGTCTTCAGTTGAAACATTTTGTGTAATTACAGGGAGCTATTTTGCTGACCGTTCGTCGGCAATGGTGGGGAAAAATGAGAGTCGACAGCGACTTTTAGACAAAAAAAGTTTTTTGGGGTTTGAGAAAAATGGATGTAACAATTTTATACGAGTTACATATAACTAAATATAGAGAAATAAAAAGCAAGCAATTATAGGCACTGCTAGCTGTGACTTTTCCAGTCGCAATGCCCTAATGGCTATTCCAACTTATTTTAAAAGTACGTTTTAGACTTTTATTTTATTTTTTTATTTTTATTTTCTATATCGAAGCAAACGAGCATGCGGGTCATCTGATGGTAAGTGATCACCGCCGCCCATGACTACCCGCAACACTGTGGGTGTTGGGGGTGTGTTGCTGAGCCTTTGAGAAAATTGGGTGCCGGATACCGCACTCACCGAACGAAACGCAGGAACATCGTCCCTACTTCACGTCGGTTTTCTGTGCGACGGTGGTATTTCACCGGTCGAGTCAGCCCAGTAATCGCTGCAGGCAGAGCCTACAGCTAGACTCTACTACTCCAAAAAATAAAGAAGTTGCAGCACATAACCGACCACACAAGTATTTACGTCTACCGCCCACATATTCGCCAAAGCTCCAATTTTAACACATAACGGGAAACACACGAACGTCGGAATGAAACATAATTTATGGTTATGTGAGATATTTATTTCCTTTGTAAGCAAAGCGTGCGTCTTATTTGCGTGTTTCCTGAACGCGCGTCAGATTTCAAGGAAATGGTGAGACACTTTTTGTTAAAGTAGCGTTCATACAAGAATTGTTCACTGTGAAATAATATACTATCTAAAAACCTTTGATACATGGTATGTGTTGATAAATTATTTCCTCGCTTGTAAAGAAAAAAGAAGAACGACTGATGTAGGTATCAGAAGTTTTAATATTGTAAAGATAATATGTATGTAAGTAATGCTGGAGCATTACTGTAAAAAAATGTTACGCAGATATATTAAAAAAAAACAAAAGCTAATACGATCATGAAGGCGTAAACAAGACTTTATGTTAACTATGTTTTATTAACTACGACTAGTTAAAGATACTTTTTAAAACAATGTTAAAGGGGGTTAGGCGGTCAGCGAAAATTCAGATTTCGCTACGATTCTACGCCTGAGGCGGGGGGGTCGGGGAACGCGGTTTCTATAGAATCAACGGCCTCGAAATTAGGTGGCGTAAGCGCCAAACACATTTATTATCAAAAAGTTAGTAAAATGTTTAATTTCCAGAAATCTAAAACAGTGACGAAATAGAAAAGGTAAAAATCTATCAGTTTGCGATTTTATAAGACTTATTATTGTAAAACACCGTCTTAATGTGCATTTCTATGAAATTTTAGGGGTGACTTCAGAATTTTTTTCTATCGAGCAAAATAATTCCAATCGTTTTTTTTAAACAGTCCTCCCATCACATTTACGTTCTTTATTATATATTTAAAATATCAGTGCGAAATCCCTACTAATATTATAAATGTAAAAGTAACTCTGTCTGTCTGTCTGTCTGTCTGTCTGTCCGTCTGTTACGCTTTCACGCCTAAACCAGTGGACCGATTTTGATGAAATTTGGTATGAAGAAAGAACTGAACTTGGGAAAGGACATAGGGTACTTTTTACCGCGGGAAAACTTCTCATTCCCACGGGAAACCGACTTCCACGCGAACGGAGTCGCGGGCGGCCACTAGTATCATATATTTTGTAAGTAACAGCTAATAGAAAACGGCCAATTCTACAGTTACTAAGGGCCCTTAAGTATAAGTCCTGCACGTCGATTTGGCGACCAGATCCTAGAAATCCGAACTGTAATTTAAGCATGACCTCTCATGTTCAGATCAAATATTTGTATATTAAAACTTACTTCAGAGAAAATTAAGTTTTGTTAATAAAGTAGAAAAATAAGTTAATTGTTTAACTAAAACTTCAAGTTGGCACCTCAGCTTAACAACATGGTAGTGAAACGTTTGAAAGAAAACTGAAATTTTAAAAACTGCGGTAAGCTTCCATAGCATGCATTTTAAGTCTGGTCAAATGAAACTTACGTAAGATATTAAAAAATATATCGTAATGAACCTGTTAGTTAATTTATCTACTGTTAGCTATACAACAAAAGTAATCGGTCACTGGACATCCCTAGCATTGGATGGACATCACTGGTTGGCGTCATTGCTAGTTGGCGCGGATTTGGATTGAACCGAATGGCGGCTACATGTTGTATTTTCTTCTAATTCACATTTTATAAAAGAGATGTTTAATCTAAAGTCCAATAAATACAGTTTCCTTATACGAGTACTACGTAGAATAATTTTATATCTTATTAAATCACTCACTTATACAAGCATATAAAATACCCAGATGAATATTTATTGACATAAAAACGCGTACTTTTATGACTTGTTTTTATAATCCTGCATATAGTTACGAGTTGCTGTAATATCAATATTTTATGAGCTTTTATTCAGTTCTACAAATGTATTTTATTATCTTATCAATCTTCTTAAAAGATTTGCCATATTAATCTATAGGTGCATTTATGTACTAAAGTTTCTGAATAAGGGTACTTCCCCGCGGTTTAAAATACTTGCATTTGTTATGTCAATGTATATGTCACCGGAATATAAAAAAAACATAAATTTATTAATTTCCTAGGAAATGGATTCCAAACGAGTGATTAATTGTATTTCTAGGAAATTTATAAACTTTCTTGTGATATTACGGTCGCATATTAGGTATATACCCAGTGTCATCCAAGAAAGAAAACTTTCTCATATACCTACAATATTAGTTTCAAGCATGTTACAAGCAAGACTGAAACTTGATGCTTGCAAGAAAACTGTGCAAACATAAGTTAAACCAAGTAATTAGTATTGCTCAATAAAAAAATATTACTCGACTGTTTTATTAAAGGTTTACCCTTATTTTATTGACTCTGGCACCTGAAACTGAAATTCTGTTTTTTTTTAAATGAATTTAGTTTAGCCCTCAAGGTATTTTGCACAATTTATAGAATACTAGTGGCCTCCCGCGACTCCGTTCGCGTGGAAGTCGGTATCCCGTGGGAATGAGAAGATTTCCGCTGTAAAAAGTACCCTATATATTATTTTGATGTATAACTTATATTACTGTAAAGTTTTATCAAAATCCATCCCGTAGTTTTTTCGTGAAAGAGTAACAAACATCCATACATCCACACATACTCACAAACTTTCACTTTTCTAAAATTAGTAAGATTTTTTTACTTAATAGCTATACAAATATTACCTACCAGTCGATTACAAATTTTAAGCTTTTCGACCGCAGTCTAAATAGAATTTAAGATGTTATATTTCACAAGTTTTCTTTACAAAGTTTACCTGCTCTAATCCACTTTCTTTTCCCTCTCTTTCCGTCCGTTTTGTAGGTAATATAAGAGAGCCCGTATACTGCAATTATTTTGACATAAACTGCGTTATTGTGACTTGTAAACTGGAGATAGTTTAATGTTGTCGTTTTTTTTTATTAGATTTACTATCGATATATGATATGAGTTTTTCCTACTTTGAGCTATTTGGCCGGCACACGAGGGCAAAGCACATAACGCTTTTTGCCCGAACTGTTCTACATCATATTAAGATTTATTTCCGATTATGTTACTTTTTAATTACTTTTTAAAGCTGTAAAATTCTTTCATTAATGGTTCTATGCCGTTAGCAGAGAAAACAATGGGTTTTAATAGGTTAATAGGCAATCTTTATTGCTAGACTTGTAAAAATGTACCTACTTATAATATGTTGCGAGCAAAAAGCTAATCTTTTCAACATATTTCTTCAAGAACTCATTCCTTAAACGTTTTTGAAACTACGATGTTATTTTCCTATTAGACGGAAGAGCTGTTTGGGTACATAAATATAGTCGAAGCTAATACAGCATGTGTCGTAGCCTGAAACCAGTAAACATGTCGCCACATAAAATCTGGTTTGTGTGTAGACACACCCTGTATACAACGTTATTGCCCATTAGTGACTTGAGATGTTCGGGTGAGGGTCGGAGTAGGCGGAGCGGGAGCGATTCTGCTGACGTTTAGTAACAGATTCGGTTAACTAGTAGATGTATAGGAGTGGAAAGATCGAACAGTTCTATTCCCAGAACTTACACTACTTGTCAGTAAAATAAGAAAATACAAGAGTTAATTTTAATATTTTGAACTAAACTACACGTGTTTAAACTAAAGTGTGATAGTAACAAAAATAACAGACTCTTGTTCAATACTTGGCTTACATGTAAGGATGATCGAAGTATTGAACCAAGAAAATTAAATAAAAAATTGAAGTACCGGCTTGCTTGATTAATTTGGGTGCTCAAGAGTTAATCCACAACGCTGGCTCTGGGAAGCATTCTTCTTATTACCTCCGAAGCTGTTAACAGGTTACAATTTAAATTGAATCTAATATATCGTACACCCGCCAACTCCCCTGAACAAAGCCATGTCCGTAATAACAAGGGTGTTCTTATCTTGTAGAGGTACATTTTCGTTAGTTTACCTACACTCCGACTCGGGTCAAGTAGCCAAAACGCTAGCGCACTCTGTTTAAACATTTTCTAACATCACCACGCAATTTTTACTCTAAGTCCTTAAGAATAAAGACGATATTTCCTTGTTAAATGACGCGTGGAAGTTTATTAGCTATCTTTTTAGCGGGTGAAAATTTTGCCTTAAGATAAAAGATGATTTTTTAAGCGTGCAGGCTTCGTAATGTCGTGTGTTGATATTTTTTATGTCCTTTATCGACACGTTACTTCAGTGGGCTTTTTTAATACTTGAGGCCGGGATTTTGACATTTCAAAATTTAACAAATATATTTTTACCTTGTTTGAAACTTCTTTCTTCTATGTAATAAAGGACGAAATAATAACAAAATATAATTATAAACTTTGTGTTTATAAATATTCGAATGTTGTTTTTGTTTACTAAGTAAACTGAAAATCAGGTGGACCTATCCTACTTAATATTATAAACGTGAAAGTTTGTGAGTATGGATGGATGTTTGTTTCTCTTTCACGTAAAAACTACTGGATGGATTTTGATGGAACTTTACAGTAACATAGGTTATACATCAGAATATTTTATAGGGTACTTTTAACCGCGGGAAAACTTCTTTTTAACGGGAATCCGACTTCCACGCGAACGGAGTCTCGGCCACTAGTTCTTTATAAATATACTAGCTGACCCGCATTTATTTTTAAATTTTCAGACCGTTTGAACCTTCCCTGAACTTCCACAAATAATTCAGGACCAAAATTAGCCAAATGGGTCCAGCCGTTCTCGAGTTTTAGCGAGACTAACGAACAGCTATTAATTTTTATATATTAGATATTGAACATGAATGTTTAGGAATATACACAACTGATTAAAAGTCCCGGGTGAGTAGAAAACAGTTTTATCTATAGCTAAATATATACGTTGCTTATAATGAACCACGCGGGCCTGTGCACTGTATAAGTTACAAGTAATACTAACCATTAATGATTTATAAAATCAAAGTAACGACTTAATATTTAAGATACGCCCATAATCATTTTAAGCTTAACAACTTAACAGCATTTCAAATAATATACTGTTTATTGATTGCCGTAAATCAAAGGTTTATATGTGGATGGTACTTCCTCGCAGGCTGAGGATATCCGCTATAGCGAGGCACAAATTAACCTCGAATAATGTACACAGTATCCGCTGCCAATATGAGATTTACGGCACTTTCGAAATTATTTTCTTAAGGAACTTTTTCTTTGTACCCTGGCGCTTAGTAGCTTAGGTAAAACAAACGAGTGTAGGTGAGGACTTTCGGAGTAATTGGGTTGAAACTGATTGTTCAAAACAAATGAAAATAGAATAAAGTCTTTGAATGGTTTTGTCCATTCGAATTTGGAATTCGATAACGAACACAACTAAAAATAGTTTTGCACAAATCGTGTTTCTGCAACTGTAAAGCTTTTAGAAAACTAGTTTACAGCTGTAAAACTGTAAAAGTGAATGTTCGTTTTTTTTCTAATAGGAGAAAACTGATTGTAACAATAAATAAATAATGAAAAAGCACTACATCTTGTAAACGGTCCGTTAAGGTTCCCTGAAAATGTAGTTCCATATTATTTACTTACGTCGAC
Organism: Emmelina monodactyla; assembly: GCA_916618145.1. NCBI lineage: Eukaryota > Metazoa > Arthropoda > Insecta > Lepidoptera > Pterophoridae > Emmelina > Emmelina monodactyla. Next base: position 1,002,073 of record OU745304.1, on the reverse strand, counting down.
GTTATTTGGGTATTTGGGTCAAAATACAATATTTTACGTAGTTAGAAGAAATACTAAGTGTAATAGTTATAGAAAAATGTATGGTAAATACAAAGATATATAGCCATAATAAGCTAACATTACCTAATTATGGAAATTATTTTTTCAAGTTTATTTCAAGTTATCATTAATTGCGCAGAGTAAAGAGAAAATCGAAAAATTTGTGATATTTAAGAGATGACTTGATTAACAAAGACACGCATTAAGCATGCGTTATTTATCGGTATCAACTGTAGAAAGTGAACCTTTAATAGCTTATATATTGCGGGCATCACTTTACTGGTCACTATCTATTGGATAATTGTTTCGCAGGGATATGTTGCAATCATTATTTATTAAATAAAATATTATGATTAAAACGCATATCACAACAGGATTTGTTTTTCTATTTTTGCTAAGTAAATTAAATAAAAAATATTTTAGTAAACGTTTGGCCAATTTTTAACTATTTCTGTCAAAGAGAATAATTAAACTTATCAAGCAGAAACCCAGATTAAAATAATCTGAAATTTTTGAAGGCTCCATAATCGGATTAAATCCGCTATTCATTAACTTTTTGTTTCGAACAAAAACGGATAATCCGATTGGTCGAAATGTGTTTAAAAAGTTTACCCTCGTGTGTATTTAGATGAAATAGATAAGGTTGGTTTAATTAATAAAAGTTAATTTCGGTTTATAATTAGTTGAAAATTAATTACAAAAACGTAAACGCTGATTAAAATCACAAACCTGATGTTTGTGTTATTAAGTAATTAATATTTGTAATCTAGGTATTTATTGTCAATATAAGAATTTTTGGTTGTTTATGATGTTTCTACGCAAAAAATATAACTCTTTAGAAATGTTAAAAATTTGCAATGGAAATGAAACATCATGTCATTTACTCTGAAATAATCATCTCAGCATAGAATACACCTTAAGTTTCTCACTCATGTTTTGCTCCGGAACTCTGCCGGGTCATATACTCTTAACTGACTATATTCGACATGTTTCCTACCTAATAATGTTTCATTTACAAACCCAACTATTCCCTGACCCGACCCTTTCCGACTTTATGCAATTAGCGAAACTTGATTTGGGCAAACTAAGTATATTGAAGATGGTTCTGTACGTCCATAATTAGTTTATATACCTCTTTTGGGCAACAAAATAAATAAATGTGACCCGAATTTAATTATCGTGCTATGCTTTTGTTTCGGCGGAGTGATCGGGGGTATTTCAGATGCCGAATCGCTATTGTTTTTGTATTAAACATGGTATTGTTTGTGTATATGGATGAATCGTTAGATTATCTAGTTTGAGCCAGATTTAAAACGTTTCATGAAATGAGTACCTGGCTTTTGTACAATTGTCAGTTTATTACTAAGCTTCTGTTTATAATTTCAGTTACTATGGAATTAAGCTCAAACGTGGAAAGTAAATAGCAATTAAATTTAAAATCTTCCAATCAACATTGACTTGACTTGTTGACCATGTCTGAACAAACGCAAAATGATTAATTCCCTTTTTTCTATAGATTTAGGAGCTTTGTTGATCTCAAACCTTTAATATTCTGTGCCAGCGTCTGTTTGCTTTATTAATATTTCCTTGACTTTTGTCATATAAACCTTTTAATGGATCATAGTCAGGAAGAGAATTGATGCCAACGTAGTCAATCTTTGTTTAAAGTTATTCTTGTATTAATATCTAGTTATATTCCAGATTTAAAAACCATTAAACATAATTCAGTAACTAAAAACTACTGCACCGAAATTTCATGTTTTTTGACTGTACTCTCTCCTTTTTGAAGCTTCTCACATTTGTGATAATACCCGCTTTTAATGTGATGTAAAATTTATCAAATATAACTTTTTCAATTAAATTAGCAGTCCCGAAATGAGTTGTGTTTTGTCAGTTTTCGTGTTTTAATACTAGTATTAGTTTTCTCATATAATATTTTGGGACTCTGCCACAACTTGTCACACAATGTCACACTATATCGATCCCCTTAACGTGAGACGCAATTTATAGACGGTCCGTAATGAACGAAATTATCAAGACACTATCCCAATTAGCGAAAAAGCGCTTCCATCCACATCTTTTTCCGCTTGAAGCACTCAATTAAGTTAACTAACTAAAACTTCGCAACGACAAAACTTCGCAAACGAAAGAGACAAAAAATAACATCTTGAAATTCAAATGTCTCGCGATTTTTTCAAGCGGACGTCTTGTTAACTACTAAGTTTAAGCAAACGACAATCTTTGCTTTAAGTAAAGTAAGTATAAGCTTAAGTCTCGAGCTTTCTGTTAAGTGCTTAGATCTAAGTTCTGCGAGTTGGAATGAGTTGAATGCTTAAGTTAATATTTGTATAGTTAATTGTTAGTTAAACTTTATTAAGATTACGTTTAAGAAGCTATTGTGTTGTAAAGTTTTTAGATGGATATGGTTCAGAGTTAAAAATTTACGTATGTAGTAACAATTGTACTTATTAATAAATAGTAGACAAATTTTATTTTTTTTATGTAACATGTGTTTTAAAACATTAATGACTTTTAAAATACTCGTAGGAAATGAAAACAACATTGTAATAATATTTATAGGAATTTACATGTGCAGCAAATGAGAAAATTTAAAGTTTTGCACCTTGAATATAAACTAAACATTAAAACAATCCTTGAATCTCCACAGATGGTTGAGGAAACGATGCAATTAACGCTTCGCAATGAAATAGTCTAGAAACAAAGTGGATAGGTAACAACCGTGGAGTATATAAACTATTGAAGACAGTAGCGCCCTTGTATCCACACGATTTGGTTCTTAGAACGAGTTTTCATTTAAGTGCGAAAATAATTACTGCTGAATAAATCAATATTTATAATTTAAGGAAAAACTGGGTTCGCCAGTTTTTCCTTAGTGGTTACTTTATGATTTATTTAAATCCACTAACTCACACTGAGCCCCAGTATGTTGGATTACGGCTCCATTCCTCTTCCTTCTCTAACGTCCAACTAGTAAGCTCTATGAACTGTCATCATTTTTTAAAAACCGCCACTGTATGTATGCGTGTTTCTTAAGCATTCTTCTTTTAAATAATCGCCCCTCCACATCTCTCCATTAGGTGTAGTCTCTATGGTAAAAACGTACTGCCTTCTACATTTTATTGACTGCCAACACGGAACCTCCATTTACAGAGTGGTCGTTGCGAGATTCTTAGAAGTTTGATTTGTGCTTCGTTTTAAATTGTAGCGAATTATGCGAACTGGAATAACGAGAAATAAGTCAAAGGCTTCTATATAATGATAAAGTTTACATTCTCCTTTTATAGTTTACTAGCGACACGCTTCGCAATGGTGTAATTTTGGCCGACTTGCTCACGAAACATTGATTTTTGGCTATCTTAAAAAAACTTTTTCCGATTGTTCTTTATTTACAAATTAAAATGAAAAAAATACCTAAAGGATGGTGAAAACCGCATTAAAATCCCTCAACTGGTTTAGGAGGAGTTAGCGGCCAAACATACAAACAGTCAGAGTTAGCGACTTGGATTTATACTATGTAATGATGATAATGATTCACTAAGTTAATCAAACATTTCAAAAAATTTTTGGTCCAAATTAAGTAGCAGGAAAACTTTGACGCATACAGTAGCTGCCTTTTAAAAGAATCCCTTAATGTACGCAGCAAATCCCAACAAAAATACTCATACATTTCGAACCGCTGAACTTTCATCCCGCTGTTTGTAACGTAAAAGGCAATCAGGAGCACCCAACGTTTTTTCCACACGGTAACGCCGCGAATTATAAACAGTTTCGGAACGTCACGCTTTAGCTGTCACTGTCAAAAGGTCTATCCATCATGGCGCCGGTTCCCGCCAAACGAACGCTTTGTCGGCGGGAGACGCCGGTCATTTCTATACAATCAACGCGCATTTTAATGGATATGACTAATTGTTACGAATAAAAATAAATAAATTAAAAAATTAATAAATAACAGGATTGTTTTACGATTTTTGAGGTCTAGTCCTTTTTGGCGCCGTCTGGCAATGTATTAATCATTTCATCATTATTACAAGTTTAAGATCTTTTCAAAAAGGTTAAAAGCTATTCACAGATCACGTCAATAGCCTAAGTTATCATCACCATTAAGAAAAGCAACAAACAACATACTATTTTTTTCACAGCTCGTCTTGACTTCACCAAGACCTCTAAATAGAATCCTTTTAGTTCTCCTACAATATTAACACGGTGCCTCTGTTTTGAGCGAGGTGGAAAAGCCGCAAAGCTAATTTACTAAGTCGTTGTGGCTTGTAAATTTGCCCACATGCAAAACATGACTAGCCGTGCTTCAATAAGTAAGTAGGTGTGATGATGTGAAGATTGGCAGGCACTAGGTAACTGAGCTTGCTTATTTGGGTCGGGTTGAAGCGTTATATGCAAAAGAGTAAATTTTGGTAAAGGTTGTTAAGTAACCCTTCAAAATATGTGGGGTATTGTGGGGCTTCTATTAATTTTAATTAGATTTTTTGTGTCTATTTATCATTTTACTGATTGACTCTTTCCTCTAGTGAGAAAGTTGTAAGGGCTTTTTTATTTATTCTTGTAAAACTGCAATTATAAAACACATGTAATCTTGTTTGTAATGACACCCCTCTAAATCCGATTGTTATCGCCAGTGTCTGTCCGGCACCAGCTGTAATCGTACAAGTCCCGACACATTTAAAACATAAACCAGACAGCAAATTACTTCTGCAGTGCTCCAACTTTTGCGCCGGGTTGCCATCCGAATGGCCAATAACACCAATAAGCACACTCGATACCAAAAAGTTCCAACATCGATTCTGGTTTAGGAACGCTGCTCACATCCCTACCCCTCTACCACGGGGCATATGAAGAAAGTTTTTGAACGTTCTCACACAAAGTTGGTCCGCAAAATTTCTACCAATTGCGCACTTCAAATTCTTCGCCACAACTAGTTTACAAGTCGGGCTTGTTATGAAAAAACGGTTAGAGGTTGTTTAGGGGTAAAGGCAACGTTCAAAAGAATGCGGAGCGGGTTTTTAAACTGCAGCCGTGTGCGGAAAGCAATCAAAAGAACTTTTGTTTTTATCAGCATTCTATAAGAGTACAATGTATTTCGTAATATAACGGGCTAGGTTTGTGTTGTATAAATCTCGTCAATCAAAATCAAATCGTATTGGCTTTTTTCTACCTACAGGAAATTTAGTTATTCGCAAGTAATTTAAAGGTTGTAAATTTCGCTGAGTCACGGAAAGTGTGTGGTAGATTCAATCACTTATTGAAGTCACGTGTTGCAAATCCAAGCTAGATGTGAATAATTCAAGGAAGCATTAATGATTTAAAAGTGCCGCCAAGAAGCTCTACCGTAGCGACTCGGATTAGTTGCAAAGTGAAATTTGTCTTTTACTGTTTACTTTTTGGAAATTTACATGTGTATGTATAATAGTATTTTTTCCAGAGATGAATGCGGTTGTGGTTAGGGGCCCTATTATTATGAACAATTAGAACGTATAAGTTAAGCTCACGCAAAATTTCATAAAAAATGCAAATTTCCAAAATATCCAGACGTTATTCAAAAAGTAAAACAAAACACTCCCATTTGAATCTCACACGAACAGCTGTTAAATAAAAATTGGATTTAACGCAAAAAATCAACAGACTTGTAATACAAGCGTGGCATTTTAATGAAAGAACCCGAGTGGGTATTTCCAGGCGTAAAAATTGCTGAAAAGGCGGCCTATTTTTTTTTTTAAAAAGGTTTATTCTGCGTGTATGCGAAGTACATTTTTGAAAGTCCCTTACGCAGAACGTGCTGTGGGAAAATTGGACTTATCGCGTCGGCTTACAGCGATCCTGTATTCAGGAATGAACGAAAGAATGAGTGGTGATGTTACAGCGGTGTTATTCTGTAACTCGGTTAAGTATTTACGTAAAATTATTCAGTATAAAAAAAATATGCGAAAATGTTATCTTAAATTGGAAGTCTATATATTTGGTGAGCTACTGTAATGAACTATTATAGTTTTGTGCGAAGCCTGCGCTATAACTCCGGTCCCGTGTTTTACCAAAACCTGATAATTATACAAGTTTCCGTTAGATTTTTATCAAAAATGACAAACATCAGAAATGTGAATGGGTCTAATCCTGGTGCTGCTACAGTCTATGGGCATTAGTTAACTCAGTAACAAGTTAAGTTGATTTATATACAACACATCGGCACTGGACAGTGCATACAGAATAACACCGCAGACATGCGTGAGAATATCAAAGATAATTGTAGTGCATGGCTAGACTGAGGGGAGCCAGGACTCCGAAACCTAGTAATTGTATGCATATACACACATACACATCTCTACGTAGTAGGCGGTTTCAAACTCTACTTAAATCTTTCCTCAGGATAGTATCTACTTAGTTCATATCAACAAATATATAAACAAAATATTTAAGACGTGAAGAAAAAATACGTTACAATTTCGATATAAAAATTTAGTATTGTAACCAAATTTCAATATTATAAGTAACACACCACAAATATTTTTTCTGTAATTAAATTAAACAAAAGCATCATTATCATAATCAAAAATTAATATCAACAGACAGAATCGACTGCCTCGTAATCCATCAATTTCGTTGGAAGCTCCCAAATTGCCTGAAAATGATTTTCGCAGCTCATAAATTAATTTAACAATGGCGGAGACAACGTTTTAACAAAACTGCATTTAATTAACACTTCTGTTTTAATTACGTACTCAGGTAGCTGTGTCAATTAATTAATAAGTAAGAATTGTTATTTAAAGTACATCGTCGGGCATTTTTTTAATAATAATATATAAAAGTATTTCCTGACTTTAAGATTGACGTGAACATTACCTTCTTGTTGCTACGGACAAATAAAATAAAACTGAAATCTTATGGCAACTTGCGTTACTCGTGTATAAAAGGATAATTACTTTCGTTTTTTTAATAAGTTATTGTTTAGAAAGATATTTAATATGCCACTCAATCTAGTGCTTCAATATCAACCAAATAGTAAATCATCAAATTTATGTCAACTTTGTTCAACACACAGAATTAGTTCAAATAAATAAAATGTTTGAGACCATACAAAGCATGTCAATCAATATTAACCTAGCATAACGAACTTTATGTTTGTTATATCGGCTTGTTAAGGAAGGCTTAGGGTTCGATCTTTTCTATGTATAGAAGATATTTAAGGCTACAAGAACAGAAGTAATATAAGTTACCTAAAAATAGTCTAGGTTTTTGTGAAATGATAACAAATAGCATAAGCCCATAGTAGAATATTACTCTGAGGAAAATCAAAAAAATATCTCTAGAAGTGTTTTTCTCAAGATAGGTCTTTATCACACATAGGTATTTTATTTTATCGCTTGTAATTCCAACGGTTTATCACAACTTTTGCATCCTTTGACGTATCTTTAGAAAAAAAGAGGATACACAAGTTGTTTATGTAATAAAGACAAATGTGTAACTGCTAAAAGACTTCATAAACAAACATTAGAACCTTTTGCCATGAATAAGTACTTGAACATTTTTCCTGTTAATATTTGCTTTCCTGTTTACGTTGCTTATCCGTGTAAGCCTTAACTACAACTGACAATCATCAAAAGCAGCAAAAGCTTTTCAGAATAAGGTTTCAAATATCTTAAATTTTATTTTGCTGTCTTTACGTCACGTCAAATTGGATAACTGAATGTACAATAGTCGGGACGGTTGTGAATCAAATGTAAATCAGTTTTGACAGAATTGAAGATCGCTTTACGACTGAATTCACCAATAGAACTTTTTGGGAATCTTACTGTGTAATATATGTGTTACAGCCAAAGTAATAAATCTGGATATTATATATACTGTCTAGCCATTATATATAATGACTACTCAATTTAGATAAAGTGATAATTGACACAAAATTAATCACATTAACTGGCTATTTTATATAATATCTACGAAGATTTGGATAATGTAATAAAACAAGTAGATCTTCGTTTGAGATTATAATTTTTTATTCCAATTTGCCTACAAAATTAATCACATTAACTAGCTATTTTATACAATATCTTCGAAATCCTTGTCCTTCAAATCCTTCGAAATGGCTCTCTACTTTTAGAAAAGAATTTCGGTTTTGGCGCTTCGCCGACCGCTGCCGCGGTACGCTCGCTTCGCTCGCTCGGCTTGCGCACTGTATGGTCACCATTCAACCTCACACTCCTCCTCGCTTCGCTCGTCGTCGTACCTAGGCTAGGCCATATTATTACTTTGGCTAACTTTGACACGCTATTATGAATAATGTCCAGATAAAGTGATTAATTTATTACATTGTCTAGTCAATTTGGCTATTATAAATAATGACCAGTCATTATGTATAATATCCATTTAATCACTATGACTGTAACATATGTATTAAAAGTAATAGTAAAAATATATACCTTTCTTAATGTCTATCCTATAAAGGATTTTGTTGCTGCTTACAGAACTCACTGGGATCAATTACTTTATTAACGAGTGGTTAGCCTAGTTAATAGCTCATGGAGCAAACGTTGTAATGCAATTTTACTTAGCTTAGTAGTTGCAGGTCCAACTTGCTCAATGTTTTAACGAATTAAGGATAGCCTCTAGGTTCTTGTATCCAACATAATATTTTTATTAATCTACTAGTGGCCGCCCGCGACTCCGTTCGCGTGGAAGTCGGTTTCCCGTGGGAATGAGATGTTTTCCCGCGGTAAAAAGTACCCTTTGTTATATTCTGATGTATAACCTATAATACTGTAAAGTTTCATCAAAATCCGTCCAGTAGTTTTTACGAGAAAGAGTAACAAACATCCATCCATACATCCATACATACTCACAAACTTTCACGTTTATAATATTAGTAGTATTAGTAGGTAGTATAATTAAAATTGCCTTTTCACTTATACATCGAGTTATCGAGTCATAAATAAGGTAAAGAGAAGTGTAGTTGTACAGTAAGCTTTGTTACTCAAATAAACTTCATTACAACTTAAAATGGTTTTAATTTAATAACTTTGAATGTTTTCGATAATAGCGGAATAATCAACAAAGTTAGACAGTGTTGAATTAACATTGGAAAATGGCTTTATTAACCAACACCAAGTCAGCAAAATAAACATTTCAACTAAATTGATGGAATTGCCTCTAGGAATAAGGTGTCATTTAATTTCGGATCTCTCTGTTATTGATTGAAGAAATTTATAAAAAATGCTCTTATTTCCTTCTACTTCCCGATTTCATTTAAATGATTGAAAAATATGAACGTTTTGAGGAAATTAATTTCGGTGGGTACAGTTAGCGAGTTTGACTGTGAATCTTTTGTATTCAATTCAAGAGTGATATTGGATTAGATGCCTATGTAAATAATAGCAAATTGTTATGAATCTCTTTTTTACATGACAAACGTTATGAATTCACTTCATAATGTTTGTCATGTAAAAAAGAGCTTATCTCATCCTCAAAATAGCTTAGTATTCAACTAAGATATGATATTTTAACCTTGACGAGGGTTATACTCTAGCTAGACCAATTACCGTCTGAATATGGAATTCTAGGTCTTAATCCTTCATAAATAATATCTGATGAGAAAGCATTGTATATTTGTTACTAATGTTTGTCATTGGATATAGATGAAATTTGGTATATTAATCATGTTATCTTAAACATCACAATGCTCTTTGCAAAATCATTTAGACCGGCGGTAAACTAGTATTTCAAATCCATTGAATACTTAATATGTAGAATATATTTATGGCGGCAATGAAAGCTGCAACTTACAGCCGTATTTGGCACAATACACAAAAATCCCAGCTTTCTGAAAGATGATGTCATTTTAATGCACCAAAGTACCGTCTTTTGCATGATGAACAGTCCAGTGCATGATTAGGTTTTAACGATGATGACTTTCTTAACACCACGCAAGGAAATTCAACCCCTCGGACGGGGGCGTGGGGTCCATAATACCCTAAATGTAACATTTGTTATTCGATCCCTATTTTGTATTCCACGTGGCTACGATCGTCACGCTTGCCAGAATAAATAATGTATTCTGTGAGATCCAGTTCCGCAGATTATAAAATAATTGGAGATTTTTTTTTGAGGTGATCAAGTGTCATTTTCGACGAAGTCACAGGATCCGGTGTCCAATGTTTAATGTCTGAACATAGAAATGAATAAAAATGCTGCCTCGTGTTCGAAATATAAAAAAATCACAAGCTTTTTTGTTGTTAAAATGGTTCTGGGAATCTTTTCCATTTTTCAGCATTAGGGGGTTATTTATTTTTATAACAATAGATTTTTGACAAAAGGTAAATCGAGTATTCAATTTTGTTAGAATTGTGAGTCAATAACGCTAAATATAAAATAGTCAACGTCATAACACACTACCAAATACATCAGACAGACGCAATCTAGGTATCAGTTGGGGTCAGTCCAACCCATTGCCATCCCAGCAGTTTATGGGGCAACAACTCTCGAAGGGTTGGATTTACGGCGGGTTTGACCCCACCTGAAATAAAAAGGGTTATTGGCGGAATCGCAAACCATGTAACGATTTTATTCTTACATAAACGACATTTTCCCTTGTTAGGGACGATTGTTTTGGAACGTCTTCATTCTGCTCAGAAGAAACTTCAAGATAAATCAATATGAAATATTATGATATATGAAATATTATACATGACATGCTCGTCAGTCGGGTTGAGTTGGTATACCAAATTGACTGCTTATCAATGACTATAAAATTGTAATAAACTTGATCAATATAATTAATACAATTTGAAAACTTTTATGAGCACTAATCATAGACGTAAATAAATAAATGCACTTTAAAATTCTAAGTGTAGCTTTAAAAAAAAACTTCACCAACTGCATCCTGGGATCGACAATGGTATTATTAAAATCTACTTCTGTTAAAATGGCAACAAAGCTTACACACATGTTTCCCACGCAACCTCAAAGATTTCTTCTTCGAACCATAATATCCTATTAAATAAGATGTCTTTTACAACGATGAGCCCCACAATCGTTCATCCTTTCAACTGTCATGAGCTTTGGGCCTGTTTTAATAGAAATGCTTTTATTGGAATAAAAACTGTAGGAAACAAAAGCAAGTCTGACTGTTTGTTTGAAAAGCGATCGGGGCGGTATCGCGCTTCGACAGCCGGGCGGGCTGTTCCGTTACTTCTTTTTTAATGTGACCTATATAGCTTTGAAGGAAATATTCATTTTTTGTTTCGAATATATACGGAAACGATTGTTTGACTTTGCTGTTAAAGGTTTTGATAGGATTTCGAAGCTGCCGAATAGTCTCTTAATTGTGCTTGTTCTAATAGTTTTTTAAACTAATAATTTCTGGGTTCAAAAACTTATCATGCCACCCCATGTGTTAACTGACCACGTACTATGTTGTTGACCCTTAATAGTAGAGTTGTATGCCGAGATGAGTTAACTGATAATACAAATTAGTATAAGGCAATATGTATTAACACATTTTGCAATAAAGACTTTGTAAATTAAACAAATTGCCACTTGACTTAGGACCACGAGTTCTACCGAGAATTATCCTTTTGTAAAATGCGGTACCAAAGAGAGGCACTTTTCACGTTCAAAGGTCAGATACAAGTGCTTTAAGTATTTTAACATTAAGGCATATTAAATTGTGTTAAAAGCATAAAGTAACGTGCTAAAGAGCGTTGCCATATTTAGGAGTTAACATCTAGGTAAATCATGCCATATTTATCATAACATAAACTTCACTTGGTGGGCATCGCTGGTAACTAACGTTTATCAATTTTATCTTCTGCCTATGTATGTTACAACGTATTCTCGAATTAATCATAGTAACCAAGCATCACTCAATATTATAGCTTTTTCTTTTTTATTCTTTATTCCTGAAAATGTTGACTCAATTCAAACAGACTTAAATCAAAGTTCAGTACAGGACTGACCTTAGTTGTTCGCGTCACTTGAAATCTATATTGTTCAACCTACATCAAATGGAGAGCAGGTATAGTTTTTGACCCCATTTTATAACGTGCTCGATGTTCAGAAGTTTTTGATTTTATTTGTTCAAAGAAATAAATATTATTTTATTGTTCGTTGAATTTTATTCAACAAGGTCAGCATTAATTGCGTTTGACGTCTATAAGGTTATTATAGTTTATTTTATTGATGAAATTTTACTGCCCTCGCTTTCCCTGTCTGGTAACAGTTTGATAAAGTAATGTAATGATTTATCTACGTAAAATGTTCCCAACATTTAATATGCGATTTTAATTAATGAAAACTAATTAATTAATAATAGGTTACTCAAAATCAGCGATATAACGCTGTAACAGTAGTGTAGGCCTATTATGAAACATTACATTCAACGTCTCTGAAACATGTATAGTTTTAGTTCTATAATATTCACACATGAGTATAATAATGAATAACAGTGGAAAACTTTTGTACACGAGGCAGATTATGATTAGGTAGGTCAATTTTCATTAAAAGTTAAGATGTATATAAGTTAATACATTAATGGGAATCAATTTTTATTATTAATTAGATACATTTTACACTATAAAACTTGTAAAACCCTATAGCGCCTATAAAAACACCATGAGTTTGACAAATTACGAGCATATGAAATTTATTTAAAAAATGAGGTCCTAAAAAGGCGGTTCCCAAAAACTCTAATACTAGACACTTTTTTTCCTAGTTATTTTCGAACTGAGAAACAAAAATCACATTTTATTTCACTTTCAATGATCACATAAATCTCTTCTAGAATATGATTTGATATGATGATGTCTAAATGAAATTATGTAAACAAAACAGAGTGGGTATTCTTATCACGTACTTTTTTAAATTGTAATGAAGTAGGCGGTTATTGACATATTATTATTTATTATAAATATATACAAACAATACGTACTTTACTTACTAAATAAAGACTTAACTATCGTAAACTCGAATAGAAAGTGCTGAAGACTAGTCCTAAGACTATCAATTCATCAAGACAGGTACGTCAATTGCGTAATTGCGTAGTGAATGATGGATGGATATAGCAAAATAAACATTATTAGGTAAATTTTGGCGAGTTTTTCCAAATTAGTTTGAGATTCGGTGAGACCTTTCAGATCGATAGCACAGAGTTATGTATAAAAATATACAACCTATATGTATTTATTGTGTTAGAAATGTGAAAAACATATCGAAAGTTTTTAGTTCGATCCCCTCAGGCATAAAGGTCTTTTTTTTCCCCAAAATTATACACATTTTTAAGACGAACTTAAATAAAGGAAAAATTAAGAAACTCATATGGCCGTATGTTTACCCATTATGTTAATTTACGAAGCTGCGCTAAGCCAGCTTGATGGTTTACGGCTCAGTCTCTCCTACTTAGCTAGTGGGGAATGTATAGTTTTTGTTAAGTATTATAATTAACTTCATCTTGTAAACGCCACTTTCCTATTCATGTATGTTTCTCTTGACCTCTATAAATAAAATCAATTACAATTCATAACAAATATGAATTACTAGTGGCCGCCCGCGACTCCGTTCGCGTGGAAGTCTGTATCTCGTGGAAATGAGAAGTTTTCCCGCGGTAAAAAGTACCCTGTGTGTTATTCTGATGTATAACCTATATTACTGTAAAGTCTCATCAAAATCCGTCCAGTAGTTTTTACGTGAAAGAGTAACAAACATCCATACATACTCACAAACTATCACGTTTATAATATTAGTAGGATTTTTTTGTAGTACTGACTGTGACATTATTTCCCAAATCATATACGGATTCGCCATTTTAATTGATAGTATTTTCTACTGTATTTCTTGATGTACAATTCAGCTGTTTTAAAGTATTTGTAGTTTGTGCACATCAGACTTGCCTTTTCTACGGCAACGTGCATACTCAGTAAGATTAGATCATACAAGGTAACAAAACTTATAGGGTGAATTTAAAAAATCACTAAACCAAACATTAGCAAAATTATGTTTTGATAACCTTTTTTCATTTGATAACTAACAAAATTTTAATAACTACTTTACAACCTACATAAAGATAGTTCATCATATTTATAATTATTTATGTTTTAACCACACTTAATTTAAGTTTATATGTTTGCCAAAATTATTTGAAAAGTGCATTTGCTGGTTTGTAAGGTACTTTTATTACTTATTAATCCATATCGTGTTCATACCTAACTAGATAGATGAGATCGCAAAATCATATTCACCTGAATTAATAGTTGGGTAAATCAAAAATAAGTAAGGCAACATAGTACATATTTTTTTAAACTAATATATTCGTTGATCATATCTGCCTAGTTATATGATATGAATCAGTAATTACCTATTAGTTAAATAAAATTGAAATAAGGCTATTTAATTTTTCAAATCATTTTGTCCAAATTCATCGATGTTGTGAAACGTGACGTAGCGATGATTCGTAAATGCTGTTATTTTATATTGTTAATATACACATACAAAATGATTAATGCTAATGTAAGTATTGTGCGTAACTTAACAATTTTATAATAAACTTTACTGATATAACGGTCATCAAAAACAAGTAAGTAAACAAATTTCTATTCTATTAAGCATTAAATTATTTACAGGTTTTAACTATTTTTTTTGGGAGCTTACATATTTCGAACCCTATTATGATTATGAACTTACTAACTTTGGAAGTGGTCTTTTTACATCCATTATATTATGGTAATAGTTTTACCCTATAATGGTAAAAAGACCACATCAAATCATCGCAAAACCGGATAACTAGTATAAATGCAATTTTATACAATTAGGTAAAAAAAAATTTTTTTTTAAACGTAACCAGTACTCCAGCAATGCACAGTTTTTGTTTTTGGAAGCAGTCTTTTTACACCCCGTATAAAGATTATTGATATAATAAACCCATTTTCATACAGAGAATGCATTATGCGGTAGAAAAGGCCAGACTTCTGTACACAAACTACAAGTACTTCAAAACAGCAAATTTCTACGTGCAGAAGTATAGCAGAAAAGGCCTGTATTCCATCAATATTGTGGGCGAAACTTTGCAAACATGGCTAAATAATGTCACGGTACGTAGACATACGAGTACCATAGACAAATTGAGCTTTATTCTGGTATAGTGGTAGTCCCCTGTTTTTGAGTTTCTTATCAATTTTTGTCTTTAATTATATTTTGTATTAAATATGGAAAGTCTTAACTTAATATCGAAAATAAGGGTTTTTTTAAATTATATTCACCACAACAGCCCCTTCTTCAGGTGACTCTCAGTAAGATAGAAAAATACTAGTTGAAGAATAAGTCTTAAGAGCGTAATGTACCGGAATTTCATCTATAATAAATCTTGTTTTTGTATTCCACTTTTCAATATAAAATTCCGAACCGATTTAAGAAATCGTGTTGATTAAGTTTTTTCTTAAATTATGCGTGTTATCTTCTTTTTATTTTAAAAACAACAGTGTCGTGAACGGCGTGGCAGTAAATTTGTCAACAAGAAATATTTTCAATACTTTTATTTTCTTATAGGTACAACTTCTTTTCAAAGAGAAGGTTCAAAACACATATAAACCCTCATTCATTGACGTGTCGTTCAAATTTTGTGATTTTATTGGAAAGGAGCCCTATATTGGAGGGATGATGAAGAAATATGGCTGCGAGTGTCCATTACCAAGTGTAAGTAAATCTTAAAATCAATATACCTACACCAATTGTTAATTTCTATCGTATCGCTTATACTCGTAGTTATTTACGAGTATATGAAACTTAATTTGTGTTCTTCAATTGCTCTTCTAGTTCAAATTTACTATGAGAAGTATTATATAAAAAAAAAAAAAAAAAACTCCAGACTAAACACACCAATTATGTGGCCCTTAAGTAAGTGCAGGAAGCTCTTGTGTTAAAGGTACCACACAATGGACTAGGGGAGAACCTAGTTACACCCAGACATTATATGCTATTAGTATTCAATGCTCGCGATTAGCTTTAAGGTTCTAATATTATTAACTACGACTTTAAAAGCATACCTACTGCTCAATAATCACTAAATTTTCTCAGACATAGAGTATCCCGTGAATGGCTTTTTTCGTTTTATCATGAGGAAATGTCATTGATTCTATTGTTCATGTAATTTATAGTGTAGTTCGCCCATTTAAAATAACTTTGGTCATATATTTTTTTGTTAGTAGAATCCAGAACATAATGTTTAAAACTCTGATAAATAGAAGTCTGCATCACATTCTTATAATAAACTCTTGAAACTTTTACTTTTTATTAAGATAATGACCTAATCAAATCCAAATGTGAGTGTTTGTGAGTATGTATCGATGTATGGATGTTTGTTACTCTTTCACGTAAAAACTACCGGGCGGATTTGGATGAAACTTTACAATAAAATAGATTATACATCAGAATAACACATAGGGTACTTTTTACCGCGGGAAAACTTCTCATTTCCACGGGAAACCGACTTCCACGCGAACGGAGTCGCGGGCGGCCAGCAGTAAACTCATAAATCTATCTCTCTCTGCGCAATCAAAATTTTGTTACATTGCAAGCACGTTGAAATTATAGCAAACTCCGTTAAAGGTTTTGATGATTTTCTTGAATTAGTGACCAGAGTAGGTCTTTCCGTCCGATTCGGAAAAAAAACATACAAATAACATGTAAAGTTTGGGCTGAATTAATTAGAAAATACTTTCAAGAGGAGAAAGCTATGTTATAAATGTTTAATTTCCTTACGGTCGAAGTGGTAAATGATATACATGAAGGTAAAAGAACCAAATATGGAGGTTATAAGGATTATGTTTTCATTTTTGCTCTATAATTTATTCGTTTTACTATACACGTTTCTAGAATCACAATTGGAAAGACGCTTCATTTGCTGATCATTTAAAAACGAAAATAAACAATTAGAAACGGTATACTAGTATTCAAAAACAAGATGAAAAAAATACACTGATTGAACGTAAGTTCATTATTGGGTCCAGGCATAGAACCAGATCCAATTCTGAATTTAGAAAAAAAATAGTGTAAAATTCCATTGGGGCTTTAGGTTAGAGCGTATAATTAATCTTTCGTTATCAATGGTTCAACCAATAATTACAAAAATTAACAACACAGTTACTCCTGTCATTTAAAAAGCCTATAAATGAACCTACTTGCGGCGCTATGCTTATAAGGAAATCTAAATTTTTCAATTGAAAATACCTATGTCTGGAAAAAGGGTTATTGTTGAAAACGAAATTGCCATTTCAATGAAATAATGTATTTATTTTTGAAGAAATGTCAATGAAAACATAATTGGTCCACAGCCATAATTGGTGCTCTTACCTTATAAGAATTATATAGTTTTTTTATATTTAAATAAATAATATTATTTTCAGGGACCACACAGCTTCAGGAACATGACTGTTGACACGGAGTCAATAAAGAGCGTGTGGCCATTTCAAAAAGCGCGACTAGATATTTTCATAACAAATAATGTTATTCATGAACTTATGATTCAAGGGGAGATATTTGTCACCTTTTACCAGAAATAAATTGGAGATGTATTATATTCATTTTACAGTACAATTGTCTTAGATATGTTTGTTTCTCTTTTGTTTGTTTTTGGATCTAAAAGTTGTAAATAAAATGTCAAGGATTAGTTCTAATATTGTAACTTACAATTATAAAATAACAGCGGTTAGTTAGGACATAAATAACAGAACTTAGCAAAAGTAGTTTTAATTGGATGGGACCATCGATTCCTACACATTTTTTTATATTTATCATTTACGTTATTAAAATAACTTTGTGATAGTAAACAGTCTTTCAGAAACCATACAAGATATTTGTAAAAAAACAGTAAAGATGAAACGGAATACCTCAATGGTATATACATATTTTTCGTGTAATTTTATTCAATGTAAGGTATAAAGTACCTGGGGTGCGCGTGGGATACCTCCTCGTGCGGCCGTCCTCTTTCCTGCTCTCTGGAATACTTGTGTTCCACAGGGCGGGGAAGGGGTTCGGCCCGGTGCACCCTGGGCGTTTCGCAATCGTGTTCCTTTTAAGGTTCATTGTTGCGGGATGGCGAAATCCCATAGACCGGCCCGGTCGTGTGGTGGACCGGCCTAAGTCTGCTCCAGCTGGGTGTAAGCCCGGCGTGTTGATTCCTAGGAGGGGAGGCTCTAGCAGGGCCTTTGGCCCCGTTCTGTTGAGCACCAAGAGGGTAAGTTCTGGGTGCGGCCGCGGCATCCGATCTTTCACGATTGGTTTGGAGGTGGGTTTAGGAAGGGGTGGGGGGAAGCCCCTTATTTCGGCCCAGGGCGGGCTTGGCGGCGCGCCACTGCCCCGCAGTGGCTCGTTGGCGACTCCAGCCGGTGAAATCTGGGGTTGGCGGCGTAGGCCGGGGGCCCTGGGCTTGTTGTGGGGTTGATCCCAGCCTGCCGGCACAGTGCTAGGTCGGTGGCTCACCAAGGGGGTAGGCGCGCCGCGGTGTGCCCTAGCGCGCCTTCAAACTTAGGGAGGCTGCCTCGGTGGCCAGCCGTCGGCGGTTTCGCGGCGTCCATGCCTTCTAGGCCATCTCGCGTCCCACCATTACGCCGGCCAGAAGGACTACTCCAGGTTTTTAGTCTGTGCGAGCCCGACATAACCCGTCTCCTGTCCCTGGAGGTGCATTTTCCTAGAACATCAAAAAAAAAGTTATAAAAAAAATAATATAATAAATATGGTTGACTATTAACGGTAATTGACCATATCATTATTTGCCTCGTTATGAGATAAAATCAGTATTTACATCACAATACTGTTTGACTAAAGCAAAACTTATTTACCTAAGTAGTTTCAATATTTTCCCTCAGTGATTCACTAATTACACTAATATATGTTGCGAAATTATTCAACTAAAATCATGAATGTTTTAGAGCAGTAATTCTAGATCTACAATATTCTGACCGTTTCTTAGAAGAATAATTTGTTATTTTTGTCTTCAAAGAATAAACTAAGAACTACGTAGGTACTTAACAGATTATTTAAAAACCTACTTATATCATATGCAGGATAGATTATCAGGTAGTAACATAAGCTATTTCATATAATTTTGTATAACAAGCATAAACATATAATAAAAACAAAGGTCAATTATTATTTATTTATTTATTAATAATTTATGTACAGTGCACAGTAAAAATGTATACAAAAATAAAGAAAATACAAAAAAAAAACATTGTACAAAGGTACTACTTATCCCTTAAAGGAATTTCTTACAGTAGACCTATGATCGGAGTGGTGGTACAAAAGCAAGTTCTGTGCTGCTGTGTAAAATAAATAAATATTAGACATATATTTCATTATACATATATTAAATGTACATAAACATACACATATAATGCAATGAATAATAAATATATACACATACATATCTATTACATACAAACATACATACATTACACATATATATATACATATTAGCTTTGAGACAAGTAGTATTCTCTTACACGTCTTCTGAAGCCAGATATGGTTAGGGAATTTCGGATATCCGAGGGCAAGGAATTCCACAGCCTAACGGCATGGACAGTAAAGGAATAGGAAAAGAAGTCAGTGGTGTGGGATGGTGTGGATAAAAGGGTCTTCTTATGCGCTCTGCAGTCAGCATCTTCAGCGTGTTCTAAAGAAAAACGCTGACGCAGGTAGGAAGGGGAACAAGGATTGTGTAGGATATTGTAAAGGAGGCACAGGATGCGAGTGTTCCTACGAAGGCGGACCGGAAGCCACTGGAGCTGTTTGCGGAACTGAGTGACGTGGTCGAATTTCCTCAAATCAAAAATAAATCGGATCAGCAGATTTTGCAAGCGCTCCAGCTTGTTAAGAACTTCCTCGGTGGCATCTAAGTAGCATGCATCGGCATAATCTATAATGGGCTGAATGAGTGACAGAGCAAGGGAGATCTTAGTTTTTAAAGGAAGAAAGGATTGGAGAACTTTTAGGGAATGAAGGGAGAAGTGAACCTTGCTACTAACTGCACAAACATAGGCATTCCAGTTAAGGACGGTGTCAAAAGTAACACCCAAGTTATTTACTGTCTCAGAAAAGACTATGGGAATACCATCGATGCAAACAGAGGGCAATGAAGAGACATCAAGACGACCACGAAAGTATTTACTCCCAATGATGATCGCTTGACTCTTATTGGGATTAAGCAGGAGACCATAAGATTTAGCCCAATTGCAGATGCATCTTAAATTAT
Source organism: Emmelina monodactyla (assembly GCA_916618145.1). Taxonomy (NCBI): domain Eukaryota; kingdom Metazoa; phylum Arthropoda; class Insecta; order Lepidoptera; family Pterophoridae; genus Emmelina; species Emmelina monodactyla. The sequence goes on along the minus strand of OU745304.1, from coordinate 981,777 downwards.
CATTTATAAAAGCGATCGCAGCATTGATGTCAGAAGTAGGAATATGGGTATAAATTTGCAGATCATCTGCATATAAATGATAGCTGGAGGTTATGACTCTAGTTACAGAGTTAATGAATATGGAGAAAAGTAAAGGAGAGAGCACACCGCCCTGTGGCACGCCTGCAACTAGATCACACCAGTCAGAAATTATTTCTAATGGCAATTGATTGCGATCGGAATCTGCTTCATTATGAAATATAAATCAGTATAAATTACGAAACAGTGATCAAAATTGAAGCTCATTTATTAATCTGTGTACCTGTTATTATTATACTATGCTAATATTTCAATTTCATTAATCGAAAATTTTCTAGAACAGTTTATGTTTATGGCAAAATTTTTCCTCTGTTCGCAAAAATTATCACCAGATATATATGCAATATGCAAAATTTTATAAAAAAATACAGGTTTGATTATATTTATAGCCAATTTTTTTAATAACTTCTTCGGTTATTTATCTTACTACTATTTGCCCTAAGCATACGTTTACGCCTATTGACTAAGCATTTTGTATAGTTTTGTGCAAAATATACTACTATGAGTAGTAAGAACCTAGACAGAACAAGAATTAAAGCAATACTTTAAATCTTTTGCAAGTATAGTCTATTGTAACTTTTGTATAACTCCATCTTCAAAAAGAACATCAAAATACAAAATGTTATTGATGAAGTGATGAAAAGTCTGTTTTGTTTTCTTTTAATATTATGTTGTTTCAGAATTTCAGACCATATTAAGGGCCATTCTCCAAAAAAGGTTCCACAAAGACTTACTGTCTCAAAGCGGTTCAAATAATAAGACCGTATTTATACCCTAGATTTCAATTTCTCAAATTTTAGTTCAGAATCACTGTAAAAGCAAAATATGAAGTCCAATTTCTGATTTTTAGTCCTATGTTGCAAACTTCTCCATTTACCCGAGTTAATTATGAAATTAAACGAGATATCGATAAAAGTTTCGTAATAATTTCTCGTAGCTTTAACTCAAGTTTGCCCTGAGTTTCTAAGTAATTAATACGATTGGCTATTGATTAAACAAATAAAATAAATTATTATGCCGGGCTCCTTCGGGTGATGTAATTTGAAACTTGTGCGTTTGGTATAGAACTGCATTTTGTTAAGCAAAAATATATCAACGGAAATAAATACTTGAAATGTTTTAAAGCACGTCGTATGCACGTTCTCAAACATAACTGATATTTTATTAAACTATGCGGTCGAAGAATAATAATACTCAGGTACCTCTATGGGGTCAATAAACAATTTTTTATAAGTTTAGGAAGGTAGCCCACTCAACCCATGATTTTTAAATTACTCCACAAAATTTAATTACTTAAGCGTCAAACAAAAAAAAAATATTTGTATTTGTTGTTCACTGGAAAATCTTCTTTGCGAGAGCTCTCCATTCTGGGAAAAACAATTATTTCAGACTCAATATTTCTTGCTGCCTTACATTATATTACTAACATTGGTTTAACATCAAAGTAACCACAACTAAATACAAATAAACGCGAATGGGACTCAGTTTGTCGGTTGTCAATTAAAATTTGCTGTTTTGTGTGTTTTGACTAATGAGTTTTTTTAACTTTAAAGTTTTATAGCGCTGAGCGGGCAGGTACAAGAAAATAATTTATATGTTCACTGAATGTTCCAAAAAGAGTGCTGGGAGTTTTTTTCCGCCGGCTTTTTTTTCTCGGTCCACGGTTAGAGAAGTCAAAGTTTGTAACCTTGTCTTTCACGAAGTATATGTTACATATCTATGATGAATAAAGGATTTTTGATTGATTAGATTTGATTTGAAGCCTATCCGTCCGATTTTACGTTGACTTAGAAATCTCTTGTTTCTAGCACAAATAAGATGAAACACAAAAAATACTGTCTTTTAAGAGTATAATTAGAAAGTTTTGCTTTTTATGATTTCCAGATCTTGGTTATCTATATTATTCTATATCTATATTTTATTATTTTCCAAATCTTTACAAAATTTAATGAAAACTTGCATTTTCAGTTCAGAGCATTTCATAATTTACCGGACAAAAATTTTTGAATCTAAATTATAGTTTTACTGAATAAAAACTCTACATGTAACTTGACACGACACAAGTTTTATTGTCATAAGTACAAGTTTTATGGAAATAACATTCGGTACGATTTTTTGATTTTTGGAAATAAAAGCTACGAAATTTAGCGTCATTGCGTGTTTCTTTGGGTCGATGAATTTTCGGACACAAAAAACTCGGACAAATTGGTAAAAGATAATATTAAAATTGAAAATATAGGTATAAAATTTGGCCAAGGTGTCCGAGTTTTATGTGTCCGAAAAGTCATAGAGACTCATAAAATTAAATAAAAATTATATCACGAAATCTAAGCACGATGATCATCCCAAAATTCCATTTAACAAAATCGTAACAACATTCGACGTCCAATCGCTGCAAAGACAACCAGTGCAAATTCATTATTCCAAATTGAATTTGTGCAGATCTTTTGACTTTTCGCAAAGAATACGGAACTTCATTATGCTAAGTAACACAATGCTCCAGGCATTGATACCCAAACAAAGAAAGAGCTCGTTCAACAAAAAAACCGAGAAACAGGATTTAAATTCAAAGAGGATTTTTCTCTCTCCGATAATTACAGATAGTCAAGGTAGCGTGACGTCACAAAAAGATCTACGAATGTTGATAAGCGTCGCTTATTGTATACAGCCTTCTGTTCTGAAGAGTTTTGAATATTTTTTACGTACTTTTGAACCTTCGGATTCTTGGAAGGTATATTTAAATAAACGTTAATTCAATCTATGCCCTTTAATAAACTGAAGTAAACCTTTCGAAATCAAACGAAAGTTAAAGGGCAAGGGATTTCTCTTAAGGGTAACTGGAAATTAAATGTACTTAGTAAATAGACTGTAACGTGATATTTATTCGGGTTTTCTCCGATTTTGAAAAGTGCCGTAGGGCTCATAAAGATATGAAATGCGTAACACAACGTTTGTTGTTAATCAGTTTTTTTAATTCTTAAAAAGATGGTACTTAAACTATACGCCTTTTCAAACTACTTTTTAGAGTGGAGTCCCACAGTGCGTGACTTATCGAACCCAATACCTTTAGATAACCGATTCCCGGTCGCGCAATCCGAGCATTTCCCGCGTTCCTTTTTCCAGTATCTATAACTTCAAAATTTTATAAATTAGCATTTTACATGCAAAACTAAAAGTAAAATCTCAAGTGGCAAATTAATTACAAAGTCAGAGCTTAGGTTAAATTTGCGCTGTACAATTTATTTTTTTTACAAATTAAAAATATTGATAGATTCACAATAACACAAGAGTATAAGTAGAATAGAATACAGTTGTATGATAAAAATGTAAATCCATCATCAAATAACTTCAATTTTTTCTTGTTTAAACTGCTGGCTTATACAAACAATCATTATGTAACTATAACGTCAGTATTGCCCTTTGCGTTAACAACGTGCGTTTTTTTAACTTGATTTCATATGAAATCTTGCTCAAACCAAAAAAAAATGTCGTGTGGCACTCGAGGACTGCCGCGGTAAAGCTATTGCATAGCACCTATTCAAAAATTATTCATCCTTGAGGTCTTCCGCTGCGTGCGCTGCGAAAACGGTTGAAGATACCCAAAATATATGTATAAAAGAATTATTCCTCTTGAAATGGTCTAAAAAAATTGTCTAAAATAACTGTTCCACGCGGACGAGGTCGTGGGCACAGCTAGTATAGTATAAATCCAAGTCGCTAATTCTGTCTGTTTGTATGTGTTTAAGTAAGCTATCAGAAAGTGGTGTCAATATAATTGTTTTGCTTTAATAACAGCGGTTCTATACCAAGTTTGTACTAACGTTCGATAGATGGCACCACTGGTAGATTAAATCGCGCTTGTGTTATGTTTTTTAGTTTGATGTGCCCCTTATATGAAAAGTTGACAGCTGTTTACATATTCGTCCAATTTCGGAGCACCTCGTCTCGATTCGTGCGAGCTACGTACAGTCTTCACGCATACGTCTGTCTAGTCGCACGCACCAAAACACCGTGCCGGAATCTGCCGAACTGAACCGACGATACACGACGTGTTAGGTTTTTTCGTTACGGAATTTTTACATTCGGTCCCCGCGCTCAGAGCCTGAGATAAAAGCTATGCAAAAGCTTAATAAGATAATTTTTTTTTAATTATTTGTAAGAAAACTTGGTTGCATTTATCATAAATATTAGTACACTAATCTTTCTTACAAACATACGAAAGAAATTTCAAATCGTATGTAGAAAATCGTTAAAAAACCCACGTTATTGATAAGTGTGAGTACCGTTTCATAAAAAACTGGGCGCGCTCATTAATTTTAATGAGTGCAGGCCTGTGAGCACTCATTAACTGAACTCAATTGAGTATGCTCAGTAAAAAGCTATAATTGCTTATACATATTCGTAGTTTTGCTAGTTTCCACGTGGATTTCAAAGGTTTGACTGACTGTCCGTTTCATCGTTAGTAATTTATGTTAATTTGATTTTAAAGTAACAAATTGAATAAACAAGAAAGAAGGACACATTTAAAAAGTAATAGTCTAGGATCCCGCTATGGAAATTCGTAAAATAAGTAAAATTTTCAGAGACTCTTACAACAACATAAAAAAATTACGCCAAAATTTACTAATCTAACTTGGTGGATTATGGCTTAGTTTCTCATGTATTCTGAGAAAAAGGCCTTAGTTTAACTAGTCGAATATCACACTCTCAATAACCAAAAAACACTCACCCATCGTTATATTAATTAAAGCCTACATAATCCAATTTGATTCAATCATCCCCACATCTTGGTAATTTCCCACATCAATCTACGGAACAACCGAAGCGGCCTCTGGCGGCCATTATTGACAAATTGCCGACCTGGACACTGCCCTGTGAAATTATTTTGTCAGGTTACAGACAAACGTTGTGTATCAATTAGAGATGGTTCGGTGAATGTATCGTTATAGCGTTATCTATTTTATTGTTAGGTTTATGGTAAAGAGGTTATTTAAGTTGTGTCTATTGTCTATACTATATATAATATTATAAAGATAATATTTGATTTTTTGTTTGTGTGTTTGTTTGAAATGAATAGGCTCCGAAACTACTGGACCGATTTATAACGAAACTAAAATCATGAATATTCAACAACTTTACAAAATTATAGCACTTGCATTCTCGTTAGAAAAATTCTTGATAAAACTATCACCACCAACTTGACTTTTACAAAAATATCACAAATAACTAAACGCAGTCTTCGACGTCCCAGCTTACTTGTTCTGCCTAAAACACGAACCAACTACGGAAAGAAATCCTTTACCTTCGATGGAGCACAACTATATAATAAAATTCCTGTACACATAAAGAATGTAACATCATTTAACAGTTTTAAGTCACAGTTGTCTGATTATATTCTAGAAAATTGTCAATGATGACGTGGAGGGCACTTGTGTTATTACATAAGTGGTTTCTATGGTATTATTGATAATTTAATTTATTATTACATAATAGTAGAAAAAAAAATTTTTGTACTAAGTACCCGCTTATAACTGTCAAATGCCGGGTGACCTCTATTAAATTATTATTAAGAAACTCTGTTCTCAAATAAGTGATTACTGTAATCTTTCTGAGAATAAATTCTTTAAACCTAACATGAACACAAACGCCATAGCGGCTTAGACTAATTTCAAACAAAAACATTTGTCAAGTTTGTCATTTAATTTCGTCCAAAATCTCGCCGCAATCAAAGCCAACAATTAAATTGCAGATAATTAGTCGCCGTTCATTTGCGTTCAAGTCCCGTGAGTCATAGATTTGATTCCCGTGCAGGCAACACCTGCAATTTTAGCCGCGAAATTATTGATGTTGCTCATTGTTGTGCAAACAAGGAATAGGTAGAATAACAATGGTTTTGTATTACCAATTGAGGAGAAATAAGTGAGGATTGAAGTTTTTTACGCATTTACGTAAAATAGCTGAAAGGATTTATATAAAATTGGATATGTATGGGCAATATGATGTGAGATATAGTAGATAAATATAAAAGGTACTTTTTACAACAGCTGTAAATCAGAAATCCAAAAGGTTTGTGTCTCTTATATTTTACACTTCATGGCGCGATCATCAAGTGCGCGTAACTAGAGAAGTCAGAAAAATCTTCAAGTGATAACTCTGATCACAATTTTTACGTGTTAAAGAACAGCAAGCTCTTATAAAAAAGAAAAAAGATTTTGAAAACAATATAAGCATAACGCCAACTAACCACAACCAAACCAAACTCCTTAATCTAACTGCACCGTATTAATTTTCCAAGCGAAACTCAACCAAACTTACCCGTGACGCCCGATCTCAAGGGTGCTCTCAAATCGCACTATCTTAATCTAACCTCCCCAAGTAAGTACAGGAGGAGGATGCAAAACCCGTCTTTCACTTAGTACCGACTAATAGCAACGATAAGAAGCCTTCTGACTCTGCACATTCGCTACTCAGATAGTTACTAAACGTATGTCTTCAACCGCCAGACTAACAAGACCCTCGACTCGGCTAAGCACTTCCGAAGTCAAGCCTAAAAGTCCACGAGAGAGAGGAGAGAGGCAGGTCTAATGAGACTGGTCAGAGGTAAGATAGGAGGAATTATAGCATCGCATTTGTCAAAGTCTCGAATGTGGGGTCTGACGGGAAATACCAAATTGGCTGTGACCGTTTGAATTGTGAGTTTCGATGTGGACTAATTATTAGTCTGATGATGAACTGTAGTTCAACCTTTGAGCTATATCACCGTGGAGATGTTCAATATGCATTTATAAACTTAAATTCACTGTTTACAAACGATTAAAATAAAAAAAAAGTTAACCAGTTTTTTTTAACAAAAAAGCGAAAATTTAACAATTTAGCGCTATCAGCATTAAAAAAACTCTATTTTCACAGCAATCTAAAAAGACACATAGCAAGTGTGATAAGCGTTAGTTTTTAAACACCTCAAAATGTGACTTACGCTCGACTCGCACGCCAGCGCCGCGGGCGGTCCGTTTTTCATTAAATTCTCAGCCAGGAATGTTATCTGTACAGTGAAATACTTTTTAAAAGCTACCTCCTTCGTGGCTGATAACATGCGACGGGCGACTGACGGAAACATTTAGTCGTGCGTTCCGCTATCTGCGATGAGGGATTACGATGTAAACGTTGGTACACTGCGATAGAATGAAGATCGTAGAATTAGAGTGACGTTGCGTTTATTAAAGGTGAAAAACGTTATGTGGTATCGATAAATTATTTTGTTTGCTTTTTTCTGAGACACGTTTGCAGATATAGACATTAATCGACTCGACAGTTAAAATAACTTGAGAACCGTTTTCAGCATAATTAAATTAGTCGTACAAATATTATATCTGTAATTAGCTGCATAAAATAACAGAACTGCTAACATAGATAACAATAAAGAGATTGAGCTATTATCCACTTAACTGAATTCGATATACAACTTAGTTAAAAGATTTTGATAAATGTTAAATTAGAACGCAAACGAGTTATCAACTAGAAATAGTTAATTTTCTTTTTAACCCACGAGTAAAACAGTGCAAAAATCTACAACGATTTTAATTATGAACGTTTTCATTATCTCCGTACGTTCCTGTTTAAAACGGAATCTAAAAGTATAGCAAATTATAATATTTAAAAACTTGAGCTTATCCACACATCTGTTTTTTTTATTTAGTTTTGAATATTTAAAAAAAGTTCACTTTAATTATATTTTATACTAGTGGCCGCTCGCGACTCCGTTCGCGTAGAAGTCGGTTTCCCGTGGGAATGCGAAGTTTTCCCGCGGTATAAAGTTCCCTTAATTCTTGGATACATATATTTTGGGTATCTAGAACCATTTTCGCAGCGCACGCAAAGGAAGCCCTCAAGGATGAATAATTTTCCCCGTTTTTTTCACATTTTCCATTATTTCTTCGCTCTTAATAGTTGCAGCGTAATGTTATATAGCCTATAGCCTGCCTCGATAAATGGTCTATTCCACAAAAAAAGAATTTTTAAATTCGAACCAGTAGTTCCTGAGATTAGAGCGTTCAAACAAACAAACAAACAAACTCTTCAGCTTTATTATATTAGTATATAGATTCACATTATAATATTTACTTGTTGTTATATTTTTATAGTAAAATTTTGTCTATTACCTTATTATGTGACAATCAATTAAATTAATTAGCGATACAAAAATGAGGTGCTTACTACTTAACAATAATCACCCATTTATATTTAATGGAAACATACGTTTTGCATGTATAGTATCATAGTAGGTAATTCACAGGATGTCTAATTAAAATTGTAATTACGTGCACATGCGTCATCGCTGCGACAATTTGACAGGTGACAGTGACATATGACAGGTGCGTTGGAGTACGACAGATTGAAACAAATGAGAATCGCGAATGATTCAATCAAACACTGGGTAATGCATTTGGAATGATATCATATTGACTTTAGTTTTTTTTGATTGAGCCGAAATAGCTTTTTAATAAAATTGAGGAATTGTTTTAAATATTTCAATAAATAAATAAATAATTCTAAATAATTTAGTATTATGGAACATGACAGAGAGTTTTTTATGTTCAATTTGTGAAGCAAAATTTTCGTTACAAAAAAAATATCATTTGCGAAAAACCACCAACTATTATGCATAGAAAAAACTGTGTCATTATTCAAACGACAGCAAATAACCACTATAAATGTAAATCGAAGTTGTATCGCGATAACAACAATACAATGAGATGTATCGCGTAATAATATAAGGGAGATCCTTTATGGCAGCAAGGGAGTAGATGGCAGACGGAATCGAGACAAGTGCGGGATATCGAGAGGTTTTCGAAAGGATTTCTAAACGAGGTTTATGTTGACTATTGTGTTATTGGATAGTTAAGGTTTGGATAGTAGTAGTTGGTGGTTTTAGAGTTTAATTCGAGTTTTGTTGATGTGATTGACAAATTCATGATTCTCATAACAGTTATCGATTAAGAATTCAGTACATTACATGACCGTTAAGCAATGAAATATGGAATTTGCAATTTCATAAAAAAAAAATACGTTTTAAAAATTCTTGAGTCTATATAAGGACATAGTTTATACCCAACTAAAAGCCGTTACACAATTTAATAACCAGCATAAGCCAAATTCAAAAACGTTCCTTATCCCAATACAATAATCATAATAACCCACAAACCTTTTCATATTCCATACAAAATAACCCAAAGAATTAACAAAACACTCGCGCGGAACGTGATCGGTATAAATAAGCAGGAATAAAAACATTAGGACTCGTCAAAGGAACACAAAGTCCCCGCATAACGTGATTTGTTTGTAGACTCGGCGAAAAACTGGGAAAACGCCGGCTCTCATTTAATTTTGTACATTCAAAGGAGTGTAACAAATGTCCACTCGCGAAGTTTCTGCGCGACGTTATAGTCCGCCAGCGAGATGGTGGCTGGGCCGAGTTATGGATGAACACCGACTTCATTATCATTACATGGTATAAATCCAAGTCACTAATTCCGTCTGTTTGTATGTTTGTCCGCTATCTCCTCCTGAACCACTTAACGGATTTTAATGCGGGTTTCGCCATTTCTTAGGTATTTTTTTCATTTAAATTTGTAAATAAAGAAAATTCGAAAAAGTTTATTTAAGTAGGCCAAAATTTTAAGTTTAATGAACTAGTCGGGCAAAATTAGACCATTGCGAAGCGTGGGCGGGTCGCTAGTAAATAATATAAAAGAAGCTTTTATGGTGATATTCAATAGAAGTAGTTTTCGATTAAAGCATGAGCCCACAAATGTTAGGCTTAAAACTAGTGCTGTAATGGGCACTGTCTTTAAAACGTTATGGTTGTGAATGTTTAGAACCACTTGTGATTTTTGTATCCCTAAAATTAGTTGTTGAGCTATTTCAATTCTGCAATACTGATATTTAAAAAGCAAAGTTTAAGTTATAGTTTATTCCCTATTAGACAATGCGAAAGACAATCCAAAAGACATGCCGTCCATGGCAGGAATTTTTTTCTCCTACAGTTGGTTTTTCCCCCACCCCTTCCACGATACCAACGAAACAAAAGACGGTGGTCTATTTGACTTAAAACCTATACATAAAGTGTTATAACAAACATGCTATTTATTCGTCATGAAGTTTCTACGTTGATAGAAAATATGCAAAGAGTAGAATAGCTCGCTAGCGTCCGATAACATGTATCCTAAATCTCTTTGAAGCTATCCAAAATCTATCTTTAGATTTCTTTTAGGTTAACTCGATAATTGTTTGATATTTTTCTTCCGGAAGACAATATTGACTACAATTATATACACATTAGTTATGTTAAAAAAAAACTTTTAAATGATCCTCTTAACTCTTATCTTTAGACCATGCCCCGAACTTGTTTCCAATTCATCAAAGAAGGACGGCTGGCCCCAACAAGAATTCCTTGAGGAACAAAACTTCAACTTGCCGATTTGACAACTTTCTCTCGGGAACCCGGCGTTTTTTTTAATCGCACCCTTATTTAGACTCGTTAACAGAACCGACCTGTCTGTGTACAAAAATGGGAATAATAATATCGAGTTGAGAAGTTATTGAAAAGTTTCTATTTGTTGGCTGTAAGGGTTTCAGAGAATCGATGGAAAGGTTCACTTTCGATATCCGATTCGTCTGTTAACTTAGGCAGTTACTGGGAAATTTATATTTGAAGGGAATGAAAATATTGATTGCGGTTTTTTATTAATAAGAACGTTTACACTTTTTTATGCGTAATTGATATTTGTAAGTGTATATGTTAAGTTAAATATACTGCTCATTAGGATAAAAGTTAAGAATAAATATTAAAATTTAGTAGATATCCAAAAAAAAACTTATTAGCAAGTCGTGTGCTGTGTACGCCATTTTAATTTATCGCAACTATTCCTAACTGTGTCATTTCAAATCATAACAAATCAAATTCTATTTTTAAATATCAATTTCACCACTGCAAACAATATCAATAGAAATTCAACCCAATATCTGCTATTGATGTTATCTCCAAGATTTATTTGCCTCATCTCCATAATAATTGTATGGTGTCCAATCCTGTCTGTTTAAACACTACGCCTAAAGATTAATTGGAGATCAATCGCCATGCGTCAATAGTGGGATTGTGTGGGTTAAATTAGATCTATGCGGGTTCTAGCGGCTAAGTAATTGGGGACACCGACTGCATGCCAAATAGGTGGCACCGATTATTTCTTATCGGAACAATTTATGGGTTTTTGGGTCAAGTTTGGGTGGGGTATGAGGAAGGAATGCATTTAGGGTTAAGCTGAAATGAAATGGTGTATCTGTATATTTTCTTACATTAATCTTTACTTCGTTTGTTATTGCGAGTAAATAACAAACTCATTTCCAAAAGCAGGTATTTTGCTGTTAAACATTGAAAATCAGGTCAAAGTGTTCAAAAACATTGACTGCTGCTTAATATAAACGCTGTCTTAATTTCAAAACCATTCTTCAGTCTCCAGAAACCTCTGTTAGTATCCAATCTCGATCATTCTTACGCAAACAGGCTCTAGAGCTTCGTAGTTTATACAAACCCAAAAGTGACTAATTTCTGCCTGCAAATGATACCTCAAAGGAGTGAACTACCATGGTCTCAGTACCATCAGTCAACACAGGCGGGCGAGTGACCGCTTCGAGCGGGTAATTGCGGTGCATCCAGGATCTCGGTGATACTATTCTCAGTAGTAATATTGTATGGTTATTACTTTCCAATACACACAAGCTGACAAAGGTATAAAATGTTGAATGTCGTTTTGTTTTAAGTAGTCAAAATAAACATTTTAAACAATTAAATGCATAAAAACAATTGATTTAAAAGGTTTTTTTACTCCCTAAAAAGTTGGGATTCGCATTTATTATTTATTGATTCTTTATCGGCGATGTTTGGTTTACTGCAAACGATGTACAGAATAGTGTCGAGTCTAAATTTAAAATATAACTCTACTGTATGTATATCTGTTACATATAGGAAGGTCGACTTGAAAAGTCTATCACTATGGGATAACTCTGCCTTAACGTATAGAATAAAGGCTTATTGTTTTGTATTTCTCATTTGCTTATTCATGATTTTACATCTTACATATTTTGTGTTATGTGAAGCACTATTTGACTCTTAATCGCTTTCCATGCATCTGATACAACTGTAGAGCTTTATATGCATTTCTAGAAACTACAGAACAGTTTCAGTTGACACGATAGTAGTATTACAGTGGTGTGGAAATTCCTTGGAAATTGTGATGCATTTCGTAGAATCAAGGATCTGGCTTCTAATTGTAGGGTCGGAATACACAAAGACTCGTGTCCGAAGACTTTAGTGAGCACTTATTGATAAAAAATTGAATAAGACGCATTTTGTGGATTTATTTTCATTTTTTATTCCACTTGACTATTGACTTTAATTTTTTTTAAATTGAGATTTCTTTTGACGCTTCAACAAACAACCAACAGCAGATCGGCAAAAAACCCTTCATAACTACCATAACTTTACCCGCTAACCAACGAACCGTAAACAAATAATCACTTCTAACTAAAACTACTAATCGCTCCGGATTCAATTCCCGACGCTGCTACGCGCAGTTTCCTCAAAGACCCCACTAAAGCTATGTGCCGTCTCGACGCCCAGTTTTAATTAACGCGTCGACTTCGCAAAGAAATTAAACGTACAATAGACGCGGCTGCGTGTTTGTGTTATATTGCAGTTTACTCAGAATGCAGTGTGGGGGCGTTGAGGACTTTTTCTTGCTATAGTTTAATGGCAGTTGAAGATAGGAGGGAAAGAGTTGAGTGTTTTGATTGAAATGAAATGACTGTGTTTTTACAAGACAGATTAAATCGTGGCTAATGCATACTCGTATTTTTTGTAATGTAAAAGTAAGGTGAGGTATTTCGATGTTTAGACGATATTAAAAAACGACAAACGATAAGATTTATTTGAATAAAAATTGGTACATGAACAGACTAAGACCTGGAATAACACAACAGATACTTTAAGGGAAGTTTTATTATATAATGAGTTCAACCGTAGGGCGGAAAGCTACATTTAAGAAATAATAATAAATGGCTGAATGACAAAATTAAAGCAGCCATTAGTATTGGCTATTTACTAGTCACTAGTGACCGCCCGCGACTCCGCTCACGTTGAAGTCGGTTTCCCGTGGGGATGAGATGTTTTCCCGCAGTAAAAAGTACCCTATGTGTTATTCTGATGAATAACCTATATTACTGCAAAGTTTTATCAAAATCCGTTTAGTAGTTTTTACGTGAAAGAGTAACAAACATTCATACATCCATACATACTCACAAAATTTCACGTTTATAATATTTTTAGGATAGTCACTAATGTTGCGTTTTAATAGCGTTATTGTAAAATTGCAATCAGTATAACTTTTAGTACATGTACAAAGTTGTTTGCTATAATAATCCATTTTAGAACTTCTCTTGAACAGCCGCCACTGAACTTGATGAGGCTAGTTTGTTTATTTGTTTTAATTGTTATAGAAGCACTAATATTGATTTGGTTATAACTAACTTTTCAAGTATTAATTATCTGATTTAAATTCGTCTGTGAAGTTTTGAAGGCGTTTCAAATTCATTGGTTTGTAGAAATGATTTATTGGATTATTACAATAAAATTTATTTGACAGCTTTTCTAAATAGAAGCATTTTGAATTGATAAATCAACGTATAAACTATTTGGATTGAAAAAAGATGTGTTTATGTTAGTAAGGCGAAGGCTTATAGCCTTATATCGCCTGTGGTTTTATTAATGTAGTAATAAAATAAATCCGAATAAAAGTACCTTATATCACTCTCTGATAACGTACGTATGGTCAATTATTGAAAGACTTTTAAAACTTTTTATTTAAGCCGAAAATAGAGTCCTATAAACTCACAACATTGATCACTACCAATATTTATAAGCACAACTTAACAGTATATATTAATTTTAATAAATTTGTGTAGCAGCGACTTCTATAAGACGAATTCAAATCCTACTAATATTATTAACGTGAAAGTTTGTGTGTATGTATGGATGGATGTTTGTTTCTCTTTCACGTAAAAGCTACTGGACGGATTTGAATGAAACTTTGCAGTAATATAGGTTATACATCAGAATAACACATAGGGTACCTACTTTTTACCGCGGGAAAACTTGTGATTCCCACGGGAAACCGACTTCGACCGACCGACTTGGCCACTAGTCTACAATAATAGTGGGTAACAAGAAACTTATACAATGCACATTAGATGCGATCTATATCAACGTTGTTACGATTATAATGCTTGGTTTTGATTGGTTCGCGTCTCTGCACGGCCAAACTCAATATTCTACTTACCTTTGACGCCTTGTTATTTGTGTAACTATGGTATCTATTATCCGTGTTTTTGCGTCTAGATAGCTGTTGATATGGAAATGACAGAAACACATCACAAAAACATAACAAGTAGTTTCCAATTGAGATTTTTACTTATAGAATACTAATTTATTAATTTTGAAGTTATAGACATTCGTCGTATCAGGCGACTTTTTCCAGTGTATACAGTTTCCAATTACTAAAGTTTTAACTAAAGTGGAATATTGAGGTCGGTGGTAAGTCAACGCACGCTTATTGTATGTATATTTCATTTGAAAAAAAATACTGATTTTACCGGCTTTCTTCCTTATATTCAAAGCCAAAGTTTGAAACATCGTTACAATTTATAAAAAAATTAGACTAAAAGTGCCCAGCATTACCCTGTTAAACCGTTTGAGCACAAAAAACTATATTAAAATAATAAAAAAAAAATAAAACTTCAAGGAACTTCAGGAATATTTTGAGTTAATAAAAGTTTATAATTAATTATTGTGTTGATTTTACGCGTCATGATTTATTTCCGTTGCCACTGTGTTCAAACATAAAAATTAAGTGGTTCTACTTAAAATTTAACTTTACTCCCTTGGTTTTTACGTAACGGCAAATAACATGATATTATGAAATCAAGTTAAACAAGTCAAGTTTAAACAAATTAAATTGTAGTATTATTGGATACGTCGTTGAATTTTGAAATATTTAATTTTCAGATTTTGCATTAATAATTAGGTTACTGACTTGCAGGAAATACTCTACAGAACTTATCAAACACATTTCCAGTAACATATGAATGAAATTTAATTTTCCGGGAAGTTAATATGAAAAATGTGTATATGAAATTATTTTTGCGATAGTACTCTGCGAATGATCGGATTATTTTAAATCTATTCCATATTTCGAATATATTTAAAATCGTATGGCCAACAATTAGTAAGTTTTTTGTGCTATTTTAAAATGAATAAGTGAAGAGACTAACTAATGCTACGATTGAGTTTCGTAGTTGTCTACGCACTACGAATGTAGCATTCGTAAACGTAAGTATTAATATTTGTTATTAGTGGCCGCCCGCGACTCCGTTCGCGTGAAAGTCGATTTCCCGTGGGAATGAGAAGTTTTCCCGCGGTAAAAATAACCCTATGTGTTATTCTGATCTATAACCTATATAACTGCAAACTTTCATCCAAATCCGTCCAGTAGTTTTTACGTGAAAGAGTAACAAACATCCATACATACTTACAAACTTTCACGTTTATAACATTAGTAGGATTTTGTAACACACAACATTATTTATGTGCATATTTTAAAAATATTTGTCAGTTACTACTTTTAATGTTAAAATCAAACTATTAAAAACTTACTTCGTTAGTTAATAAATAATAAAAAATACTTCAAACTAAAGTGTTACTACAACCATTTATACGATTCCTAGTAATGTATTCAGTAATCGGAACCTGTTAATATAAAGCAATCAGGTGCAAAACAACATTATATCTGCTACTCCCGAAGTACATCATTTCACGGTTCAATTATTTCCATTAATCAATTAACCTTGTTATTAGATGTATTGGAAATAATTATTCTAACAGTTTGACTAGGACATGATATTCAACTTTGAGTATGTACTTTTATTGTTTTTTTTATTTATTTTTAATTTTTTTTATTTTATTTTGTACTGTTTTCTCGTTCCTCCTCTCACTGCTTTAACTTATTGTACGGGTTTCCTATTAACTTGCTGTTTTGTGAGGTTCTTTAGTGCCTTATTTGGCCCAGGGTAGTCATGCTCGCCTCGAAAGTTACTGGGGCGGTGGCGTTGTGTCAACGGGTCGCCCAACTCCCTCTAATATGGTTGAGTAGGACGATGGCTGGAGCACACGTCATACTTGTGATCAGGTGCCGCCTTCGGGAAACGGTCTGCTCTGGTTCCGAATTGTGGTGCAGGAAGAAGTCCTTAATTAGTTCGTAGTAGCAGTTTTAATTATTTTTTTTACTTTTATAGTGTTGAGTTGAGGTACGAGAAAATAATTTATATGTTCATTGAATGTACACGTTATAATTTTCAAAAAGAGTGCTGGGAGTTTTTTTCCGCCGGCTTTTTTCTCTCGGTCTACGGTTAGGTAAAGTCGAAGTTTGTAACATTGACGTTCATTAAGTATATGTTACATATCTATGATGAATAAAAGAATTTTGATTTTGATTTTGATTTTTGATTTAACAGTGAATGGGATATTATTGAGGCACTTGTAGCCATATAGTGAAGGTAATTGCTTTATGCTCGTAGCTTTGCGGTTAACTATTTTGAAGTAACGTTTCATGGCTTAAGATTAATAAAGATTTCTAAAGGTTAAGATGTACTCAAGAAAAAAAAGTTGAGGGTGATTGTTTTATATAAATAGTCCTTCTATCTATCGAAATAATTATAAGCATAGCTGAATGTTTTCTGTAAACACTGACTTTGATTATTAATGTTATGTACTATATATTCCAGATAAATTGGCCCATTTATATGATACATTTGCTAAGTAATTAACAAATGTAGCTATCTAAAAAATTATACAAAGTCAATGTAAGATTTACTAAACATACGGGGTGTAAAAAGACTGCTTCCGAAAACAAAAACTGGGCATTGCTGGAGGGGTACTGGCTACGTTTTATGCTAAAAAATATTTCTTTATGATTAACAAAATTGCATTTAAACTATCAGATTTTGCGATGATTTCAAACTAAATAGTGTTTTAATTTAGTTTGCAATGTAAATAATCGCAACTGAACCAACATTTGATGTGTGAGTGACGATTTACAGCGGCGAACATGACTTTTTAATCCTTCATAACTTTTTTAAATTGAACTTTCTGGGTATGCTGTTAGTGAATTTGGTTACTATTAAGGCGCAAGTATACATGGTTTCAGGCTTCGGAAGTGGTCTTTTTACACCCAGAATAAATTAACTTGAAATAAAATTGAAATCGTCAATTACTTTTATATTTATACTTCCATCATTCCTAATATCAGCTACCAAATATTATCTAATACGAGTATCAATATACGGAATACATTATCTGAAAACATCCTGAAATGGTAAGTAGGTACTATCTACGAAGACCATCGCTTCCACACAAACGGGGCAATAAGAGAGAATGCCACTTTCCTTGAGTTTAACCCGTTGCTATAACTATTCGTTTTAAATTTTTCAGGAAATTTCGAACGAAAGTGGCATGTGAAGTAAGGAACAGTTTTTGGAATAAAGCTTATTTTAAAATTTGGTAGGTTATAGAAAAAGGACCCTTTTAAGAGGTCTATTCATCCAGAGGATTTTTTATTCCACTTTAATCACTTATATTAGCTTGAAGGATCGGGAACCACTAATTCGTTTCCAGTAGTCTTCATAGTGGGATTATACATAAGTTTATTGTCCATCCGATTTTAGATCCAAAACAAAATTTGAGAGTATTTATAAAACACTAACATTCTAAACAAGCAACAACTTCTTTAACCACTTGCAAAATTTCGTTAGGAAATTTTAAAGTTATTTAAAATTTCTTCAAAACAGTTTTATTTTATTAAAATCAAAACGTACGTGGAACAAAAAATAATAAGTACTCAAGTAAAACATAATATTCAACCATTCCGCGAAACAGCGAAAAGCCCGTAGCGCCAGCTAAAAGCCTGTGATATTTTTTATAATTTAATAACACGCCCTAAATTCCTGTGTAAGCACTTTACATCTGTTACCCACTAAACCTCTCAACCGTTCTGGCAATTATAAATGTCGTGCATAAATTGTAAAGCCCCCCAGGTAGGTCCATGCATTAGACATATGCTCAAAATAGTGCTAGCATTCGTGTACACACTACAAGCGACTTACACTTCACTCAAAACTGTACTCGAGCTTTGTCGTTCTATTGTTTCACGTTGTACAGGCACCTGTACAGAAAACAACGATTGTTGACTCCAACTTATAACTGGTCGCGGGTCGTATGTGGTGTTCGTTGTACACCGTACAGCAACTGAAAGGTGTACACAGCATAATAGCAGAATATTATATGAATTGTCAAGTCGTTAATGTTTGTAAATGTTGTTTTCAGTACATGTGGAGATTTGCTGTGTTATGAAAGCAGTGCTACATAAATGATGGGTGTTTAGTCTCTGTAGGCTTGATGGAGTTTTGTAGGTACATACGTAAATACAAACAATATTAATGTACTTTGAAACTGAAACTCAATTTAAATGTAATA
Organism: Emmelina monodactyla; assembly: GCA_916618145.1. Classification (NCBI taxonomy): domain Eukaryota; kingdom Metazoa; phylum Arthropoda; class Insecta; order Lepidoptera; family Pterophoridae; genus Emmelina; species Emmelina monodactyla. The sequence continues at coordinate 963,062 of OU745304.1, read as the reverse complement.
AAGGTTTTTAAGCTACAAATAAAATATTTGTAATCGATTGCTTGTGATAGATAATTTGTTAACTCATATTTAATACGTCATTCTAAAAACAGGGATAATGTTAAAATGCATAAAACGTACCTTTTGTTTTAATTAAACCCATCAAAGTTTGTAACCCGATCGTTTTACACAAGGCCAATTTGACCAACAGAGTTTAGAGCTCTAGTTAAAAAGTTAGTCTCTTTTAGCTTTCTGAAAGACCGATTTTTGTCATGAACATCGTTATATTGTATATAAAAAAATCACGAAATATGTATATTTTTAACCACTCAAAAGATTTTATACAGTTTCTAGCAATATTAAGTTTTTTTTTTTTAAATGAAAAGAGTATTTACACAAAACAATTTTTAAAACAATCCAGACAAAATTATAAAACTGCGAACCGTGGGCATATCACTTCATAAATTTCACGTATAAATTTGTTGTGAAGGAATCCTTCCGTTGTAGAGCAAAAGCCCGTGAACCCCAGACCTTAGTTATTTTTAAAAAGCTGATCTATTTAGTATCAGCGCATACTACTAGCAGAGGTTCGAACAATGCCCCATTATGGAGTTTGGGACATCGTGGCTCTGGCAGATAAACGACACTAAAGATGTGTAAGGCATCCTCCTTCCGTCAAATCATAAAGCGTGATTTTTTGATAATACTTTCGTGTTCGTTACTTTCCATTGCGGCCCCCCCTTGCCAGACAATCTTAAAGATTTTTAAATTATAGTTGTACTAACGTAATAGCAAAAAATCTAATTTGGGGCTTTGGTAAAATTCTTTAAGTGATTAACAAAACTATCTTGACCTAGAAATAGCTCTCAACCCTTTATTATATAACCAACCAACTTCCATACATTAATATGTATGTTTGTATTTAATTATTTATTCTCCGTCGTACACAAAGTTGGCCAACATTTCAACGCTATGATATATGACTGAAGTAAAGCAAACTTTAACTCGCATCTCTGTTACGACTTCAACGAGATAAGTACTCAGATATGACGAGTTGTAATGGCCAAAGTTTATTTGCAATTTTATGAGCAAATAGAAAACTAAGAGAAACATAATTGGATTTATGATGGCGGGTCACTGGGTCAGTTGGGTTTACAGTGGGTTATAGGTTTTAACAGATATATACAACCTATTAATTATTAGTGTGCTGTTGACTCTGGTCTTCTTTTATCAACTGTTTTCGATATACGACCTCTGTGGTGCAGCGGTATATACACCGGACTGCTAAGCGGATGGTTCCGGGTTCGATCCCCGGGTCGGGCCAATTTCGTAAAATAGTTTTTCGATATTGGCTCTTGTCTGGGTGTAACTAGGTTCTCCCCTTGTCCATTGTGTGGCACCTATAACACAAGTGCTTACTGCAACTTACTTTAGGGCCACATAATTGGTGTGTCAGTCAAGAGATTTATTTATCTTCTATCAACTGTTTTCGTATATACAACCACTTATCGAGCGTCAGAGTTCTAGGAACCGCTGTTGAAAGCCTCGACTTTAGACGACCTGAAGTGCTTTTCAATAGGATTGAGGTACTTAAGATCGGCTTTAAAATGTGGCAAAGAAAGTCGGGAAAAAGGCACCTATCAGTCACCTATTCTAGAAGACTGTCCGCGGCTACGATTGGGTAGTTTGTAGAGATCGCAACAGGTCAAGGCAATTTAGTTGATAATTTTAGTGTCATTAGCAATGCTTTAAAAAATTTACAAAAAAACTATCTACTACTTTGAAATACGACCGCTAGAAAATACCGAATTCCTAAGTTATTAATCAAGATGAGATCAAAACCAAGAAAGTTCGTATTATCCTACTTATATTATAAATGTGAAAGTTTGTGAGGATGTATGGATGGATGGATGGATGTTTGTTACTCTTTCACGAAAAAACTACTCTATGGATTTGGATGAAACTTTGCAGAAATATAGGTTATACATCAGAATAACACATAGGATACTTTTTACCGCGGGAAAACATCTCATTCCCACGGGAAACCGACTTCCACGCGAACGGAGTCGCGGGCGGCCTCTAGTTATAATATAAATTTGTTAAGCTTCATTTTTTTTCCATAATTCTGGGATACAGGGAACCTATAGTTATATATTTTGTAACTAAGGTATCCAAAAATAAATATTATTACTATCATGACCATACATAAATAAATACAACCAACCCAATTAAAATATCAATCCAAAGTGAATTAACTCTTTACATTCCACGTTATACAAATACAGCATCGCGCTCCGTACCCGCTGCGAGCAGAAAATTGTAAAACAAATCAGAACTTTCCGCAAGTTTTAATGAAACACACATTCATGGTATCTACTGAATATTACAGGACAAATGGCGGTATAAATATTGGTAACAAGACAGGTAAATTGCTGATCTTTTATTCATTGGGTTTTGCGACGCGGATGGCAAGCGTTTAACAGCTTTTGTTTGCTGTTTGAAATACTTGGAGGAGGGCAATGGTTCAACTACAGCGACGAAAAACAGGGCGATTTTTTTTTTAAAAAGGTTTATTTAAACGATTTTGTGATTTATTTTGGGTTAAAATACAAGATCGGGTTAATAAAAATATTAATAGTACTTTTTACTTTGCTTAGTACATATACAGCACAGCTTAAATGATCATTCTTTCTTTAAACGAATATTACTTTGCAAATTTTCCAGAACATTTATCAGTATCAAGGGTAGATATTTCACTTAAAACTTCAAATTATCTAGGGTATTCAAATCCCCAAATGACCTGACTTAATGTCTGTCCCTATGTATGCTTAAATTTTTAAAACCACGCAACATATTTTGATGCGTTTTTTTAATAGATGGAGTGATTCAAGATGAAGGTTCATTTGTATCATAACATAGTATAGGGAAAGGAGTTTTACTCCGAATTTAACGCGTACGAAGCTGCAGGCAAAATCCAGTAATAAATAATACCAAAAAAAAACAAATAAATCACCAATACATTGTCAATTTCCTTAACAAACAACCAGCTACACCGGCGACTATTGTTCTCACGTAAAATAACAGAAATGTAATGCATGATTAATTGTATTGCACCAATTTCAGAGCAACACCTTTTGAAATTGCATGAATGTTGCATCCGCTGCATTGTATTGAACTATGTGCGGCGGGGTCGCGGAATATAATCAAGAAGTGGATGCGCGGGCACAGTAGAGTGATCTGAATTGTTGGAAAAAAATATTCTGAAAAAAGAAGTGTAGCATTTAATGGGAGTGTAGTAAAATTATATGGAAATCAAATGCTTAAATATTAAAATATTCCATTATACGTATGGAATTACTAATGAGTGATAGATGATTAAGCACGTCAGGACATCTACTTGCTTAATCATCAAATCTACCATTTTACATTGCGATATATAAGCACATGCTGCCAAACTCCCGTCATTTATATAAAACCGTATTTTATAGATCAAAAAAAACATTTGCGTGTTGTAGCTGCTTATTCTCTGTCAGAGAAGAATCTTTCTTTTGTATATTAGCAGACCTAAGTAAAGAAGCTGAAAACTTTATGTCACATGCAAGTATGGTCGAATGTAAGAGTACGCTTATTAAACTTAATATAATCGGTTGAACTTTCTTCTGGAAAACTTTTCTTTATACAAATAAAACAATTAGCTCATCAATATAGCATATTAATGATGCCACACAGAGATGCAAATAATTATTTTTACACATTAGAGGTTAAACAAATCAATCTTCTGTCTCTATTGGCTTGTCACCGCGTTTCCCCCCGCCTCCCTTTTCATTCTAAGTTGAGAGCTCCCGTGAAATTTTTCAATAATTTTAAGTAGAATTCTTTGGTATTTTACATTGCTCGAGCATACAGGGAGTTGAAGAAACTGTCGTAAATACGTGTTGTTTACGATGTTGGCAGTCCCGTTTATATTAAACTAATTGATGGTGAATAGCTATGTAGGTTTTGTAACTTTCTTCACAGAAAAAGGTCAGTATCACGATTCTGGTTACCAATTCTAGCTGTTTCTTGTTGAATAAAATGTTATTTAATTGATAATTTTCATAAAAAGTTATTTTATGACTGAAATGACATTTAATCGTCAAGAAATCGTTGGATTTTCTTACGTTTTGCCTCACAGACTTAAATTTTGAATAGTTTCAATTTTTTTTATTTGTTTAGGAAATTATCTTCGACAACCTCGGTGACGCAGCGGTAACTATACCGGACTGCAAAGCGGATGGTTCCGGGTTCGACCCCCGGATCGGGCCAATATGGTAAAAGTTGTTTTTCGACATTGGCTCGTGTCTGGGTGTAACTAGGTTTCTCCCCTAGTCCATTGTGTGGTACCTTAAACACAAGAGCTTACTGCACTTACTTATGGGCCACATAATTGGTGTGTTTAGTCTGGAGATTTATTATTATTATTACTTACTCTCAAAAGCAAGTATTTTATTATCACTCAAAGGCGTTATATTTTTGGTTTAGCACCGAATTCAAACAGATTACAAAAATGCTGTTTCTATTTTGGATATTTTAGTTTTGGATCCCATTTCACTTTATTCGTGTCGATCCTGGATAATAATAGGCCGTTTTTTATCGTCCCTTGGGTCAACCTAAGGAAGTTTCTAACCAAAAGATGGAAAACAACGTCCTACTGCGTTACAATATAGAAGTTATAAGAATAGAAATGTATTTTTGCTAACAACGAAATTAATAATTTTACAAAAGCGACAGGTATTGGCAAAAATATTATCTTGTATAAGAAACATATATTTACACCGATTATGAAATTGAAAATTGTTAACCTTATAATATTTTTATGCATTTTTTTAAACACACTTGCTCAGAAAGTGAGTTTTATCACATTGTTTTAGGGCCATAAACCGAGCTAGTTATAACCTACTCGTGCATAATATTAATATTACACACAAGTGCATAATAGAATGAATCCTACAAAGTTAAGGTAGTGCTTTACTGCAAATTATATGCTAGTTACCAGAACATTTTCAATTAAATCGGGTGTTTTTTTTTTTTGTATCAACAAAGAGGTTTTATGCAACTGAAAATACAAACAAATGTGCCCATATTAAAAAAAAATAATAATTATTAAATTATTAATAATAAACAGTAATTAGTTACAGAATAATTGTATTTTATTTCAAAAAATATATTTTGAAAAAGGCTGCATTGTTTTTCCTCGCAAGTGTGTTGAAAAAGTGCGTATGGTACTCGTGAGCAACATGTTTATTATAACTTGGGTGTGTATAATGAACAACTTCGCACACTTGTTTTATAATATGCTATTTACAGTCAAGCCAATTGCGGGGGCGAAGTAAAAATTATCGCATCTTTTCCGCTATCTTTAAAGCGTGCGCCTTCACTGGAAGTCCGATAAACTTTTTTTTTTACTTTGCTTAAATTTTGCCAATACAACTTTTTCCAGGCTGAAATAGTTTTAAAATGAGCCTGAAATGATATTCACTTTAATTAAGTTTTCTATGCACGAAATATAAAGGGTTTGCTTTTAAAGAAACAATGTTTTTTTTGTAGCCTATGTGAAATATCTTGAGATGTAGACAATTTTTTATAAGACGAATGAGAAAGACGATTTTAAAGTTAACAGTTGTTACTAACGTGTAGTTTACATGGTAGATCATATTGATAAGTTTTTCCAATTCAATGGTACAATTCCAAATTTATTTAATTCTCAACACATAAAAAATCTACTACATTGCTGAAAAAACTGCCATCTCATTAAGTAATTGAACCCGGCTGCTCGTTTTAACTTAGACGTAAACAAAGAAGAGTTAATTTTAACTGAACTGTAAAAGGTTTTCAGCACAATTGCTTTCAGGAATCCTTTTGACTTGGAATTCTTTAATTTATTACTGCTTGTTTACTCGAGTTTGTTCCACAAACAATTTCAGGATGGCACAGCTTGTAAAAATCACGGATAATATTTTATAACATTATTTTAATTTCTTTATAAAGTGTGACTTAAGAAGTGAAAAAGTTATTTCATAATTATGATTCAAACATAAATAACTCAGAAACTTTTTGAGTCATTTTAAGATACTGAATGCCCACTTTAATACATAAAGTATCAAATGCCTTCTCCCAAGGGTCGAATCCCTTTTGACAGTCAAATATCTGATGACGAAAAGTTCAAATAATAAAGTTTAAAAGGATAAGTTAAAGTAGTAAGTTTGTTAATGATGGCTCCAAATGATTATTTAATGGAAAAGTTACCGAACAAAATCATTTGAATTAAGTTTTGAGACTAGATTTTGTTAATGGGCTGACATGATAATTATTTTTTAGAATTTGCTAAAATTTTACATTTTTTTAATATCTTAACAAAGATTTTTTTTTGTACGTTTGCAACGTTATAAATAATTTACGTAAATATAAGTATAGTCAATATCAAAAATAAATGTGCAATAATAAAGCGAAACCATGAATAAGTATAATAAAATATACCTTTTTGGCTTTTGAGTTGACGGTAAGACCAGTTAGTCTAACAGGTTTCCTAACAAAATAGTCTAAAAATATTGTACATACCTTCAGCAACTGATTTACTTACTTTAATTCTTTACTGGTTTCCGATCTGAAACAAATATTCTTCGTTGGTATAATAGGCAAAAACAATTTCGAAAATGAAGAGTAAAACAAAAAGTAATACTTTAATTATTTTACAAAAACAACACAATCATGTTAGTTATTAGCAGTAGGTACGTGTCGTATACTAAACGATTGCTATTTACAGTCACGGACACAATTTTTTTTTTTGTGCGACATTTGTCGAGCAAACGGAACATATGGAGTGTATTAAAAATATTTGTCGAACAAATTTCGCGCAGAAAAAAATCTTTGCGAAGTTTGCATTCGTGTTTTAAAATCAGCCTGGTTAGCTTACTCTGCCCGTGTCTGTACTTAAACAACTTATACGTAAAAACAAATCCCCGAGTCCAAAACGTTCCGTTGCCAAACAATGTAGCACGTGCAAACGCTCACTATTCACAGATCGTCAGCCCCCAGTTAATTAAGATCATTTAGCGTACATCCTTAGCTGAGTCTTAACAGAAGGCGTGTTTAAAAATAAAATTACGTGAGTTTAATTAACATTAGGAGCACCTGTGTTATAAATTAGGAGGCACCACTTGGGAGGCTTTGGCGGGTGTAAATTTGAAACAGCCTCTTTTAAAGGGATGGTTTGGAAGAGGGTAGAAATCGAGTTAGTACACGGTTGTTTGGTGAAATTCAAGCTGAAGTTGAGCTAAACGATGGGATTTTTTTAAGTATTTTTTATGAAATTTAAAACATTTGTGTATACCACAAAATTTATATCAAAATAAATTTTTATAATTTATTTTACTCAGTAAAATATGTGTTGATATGATAAGATGAATTTGCTTAGCATTTCAAATTTATAAGATTGTAAAATTAATACATAATAATTATTATAGAGCGTTTGAGCGTTGATGATTTAAATACCTTTTAAGATTCTGTAGTGCCAATTTTATACTTTTTTCCAAAAAAAAAACTATTTAAAAAACAATTCCGTTACTAATGCTTATTTACTCCGCTTCATTGTACCTGCATTGATAAAATCGAGTAGATATCCGCAATAATTTGCGGAGCGTGTCCCATCACTAGTTCTCAGGATAATAAGATTTATAGCCGTGGCCTAGGAATATTTATTAAAGTTCAGGGAAATTATAGCTATCCTATCTCAGAGAAACAATAAAATATTTATCTTTTGTTACTTTGCTAGTATATTTATCCATCTTAAGTCCATTGTTTGTTAAATATGTAATTCTTACACAGCAGAGTTATTTTAATAGTAAAATGTATGCACCGCACACACTATTCCACGCAAATTAATCATTTTTTGTTTTATTGGCTCAGAAGTATAGATTTTTATCAAAAGTATAGCTTGGCCACATATACGAGTATTTATCTAGAGCCAAAATATTGTTATATAGGAATCGTTATTAAGGGCTTTCGACGTGGTTCATGTAGATAAGTAGCCAGCAGACTCTCAGGATTTTCAGGCCACCTAGATATTAACGACTTGGTTTGTATGGTTCCCGGTTTAACGTGCCTTAAAAATTTAAATATTTATAACTCAAAGGTGACTGAAATTTGGCATGCAGGTAGATGTAATGACGTAGGCATCCGCTAAGATAAGATTTCGATCAACTATACCCTCAAGGGGATAAAATAGGGAATGAAAGTTTATATGAATCTAAAATTAGCTGCGGGTGAAACCGCAGGACGGAAAGGTATATACACTTCTGTCTTTAGTATCACCCGTCCTAGGATCCAACAATCGATTGGACTGTCGAGATCGAAAGGAGCAAATATCAATCAAAACATCACTCTATATTATCGCGTCCAAAACCGTTTTAAAACAAACTCATACAAAACCCCGCCTACTTTACATAAACAACAAAACAAGAGCGTTTCCCTCCGAAGCCTCAGGTTTGTGTACCAACTTTTTTGTCGTCGCGGTTTCCCCGCTAATCCTCAAAGACGAGAATTTATATCCCACATGAATACATGACGCGCACAACCCGGTAACAAATCTCCTACAGATCCTTCTTATATTTCAAACATGGCCGCTGTACGTATATATGTCATCTGTGCCGTGTGAAATATGCCTTAACCCTATCAGCTGCGGTGCAGGTAAAAAATATTGATAGAGTGAGACGGGAGGGGAGGGGTAGGGTTCCGTTTGCTATAGTTCTCGCTGTATACAAAAGCAGATAATTAAAGTTAATGAGGCCAAATATCAATATTTTTGTGTCAAACAGCAGTGTGTCATCAGTGCTTGCAATTGCCAGATTATTGTCAAAGTATTAAAGCTTTTTTACATCATATTTCTAATACTAGCTTTCTGGCCTGCGGTTACACCAGTAAATAAATTATTTTTTCATTTGAATGATGGTTTTCCTTGCGGTAAAATACTCATTTTCTGTTATTCTTAATTTTAATTAATATTTCCATATACCAAATTGTTGAGTGAGCTGGGTTGTTGTTGCCTGATTGAGTAACAAACCTCCAAACTTTTATGATTATGATAAAATATAGCTTACAAGTTGTGATTTTACCCTGCAAAAACTATTAAACTCGCTTCTAAATAAAGATATCTTAGAGTAAAAACTCTATGTTTAGTTTTATAGTACGACATTCATTTTCAAGCGAAAGATTCTGACCACGGATCTCTAAAAAAACCTTTCCGGAAAAATTGCCCTAAAGCTGTATTAGATTATCAAGCAGTTTGTTTTATTTGTTCCCTTGTTTTTGTGATATTCGCGAGACTATTTGTTATATCGGTAATTCTGAGACAAAATCTGAACTTTCCTATGAAATCCATTGAAGTGATATTTTTCTCCAAAAAGTTAAGAGTAAATATTATCAGTTTTTGTTACAACTGTAAATATTATTAGTTTGTTTTGTTTCTTTTTTCGAACCAAAACCAAATGTTTTTTTCTCCTGTGTGTTGTTTGTTTTACGCTACGTATGTTAACATTAAAATTCTTAATATTTCTTAAATAATATTTGTAAATACGTATTTCCGTGTCATGGACAAAATTAATAAACTTAGGGAGGGCACTAATGCTTTTACATTTTTATGTGAAAAAACACAATATGATGATTTAAAACAGTAGTTAATTACTAAGGTTTACTTATGGTGGAAATGAGAAGTTATTTGGTATAACCATTGAGCCGTAAGTAAAGCCGCTCATACAAAAAACAAATTGCGGGCTCTGCAAAGCGATTATGTTACCGTAGAATGACATAAACTATCAAAAAACTATTAAAAAAACGTCAAAATTGCCTTTATACCAAAGTTAATATCTCTCATACTTATTTAACTTCATTTCCACCGGTCATTTAGTTCTTAATAATCTCTGTGTTTTTTCTTAGACGTGACACTGGCAAGATTACCTCCGGGTAGAGGCCACAAAAAAAAATTGACATTTATACGCTATTATAGAGGTTAGGACAATTTTAATAACAGAATTGCTCGGCAGCAGTAGATACTTAAGCCTCCCCGACACACAAAAGCTAAGCCAGCTGTTTGGAAACTTTTTTGGAGGAAAAATTTATAATTAATTTTATCCTAGATTGTTTTAGTTCTAAGATTATTATTTTATTTGCGAGATGTCGAGAGAAGAGAAGTTTTTATTTCCATTAACTGTTGCAGGTTTATATTTGACCAATATTTTTGAGAGGAGAGGAGGATTGGAGCCTCTATAGGTAAACCATTCATAGCAGAAAGATGTATGTAAAGTTGATCTAGGCTAAAATCTTTTTGTATGAACTTTGTTACTCGTATTTGCAATATCGACAATGTGTTTGTGTACTGATTGTGTTGCTTCAAATATCCTGCCACTAATGGGCCTTGAATTCACTAAACACATAATTAATTCTAAGCTGATTCCACAGTACAATTATAATATAACTGTTGTGTTTATCAATAAAGGTCTTCTCTAAGTCATATTTTTTTAAACACTTTTAAAAGTATGAAGGTTTGAAATTGAGAAGCAGTCATTCGACAGCGATTCCAGGACCCAATGGAGTTGTAACTAACTATTATTGCTGTTCATAAATCACCCAACACTTGGACTCTAAGACTCTCTGACTGGGCACTTGTGGTTTTATTACCCCTGTACCAGATTTGATGTAATATTATGAGGTGTCGTAGATTTCTTTGAAATTCTTACGGAAAATTTTCTTAAAGAAATGTTGAGATTTAATAGCAGCTTCCGTAGCTTTTGCAGGCTGATTTGTAAAGAAGTGTGGAAATCAAAGCTGTATTCCATATGAGACTCAGATTTTTGATGATTTTTTATATTATAATTAGTGTTTTACCCAAAACTCGCAAAGGCAGATTGCAAAATATTGAATTCGTACTTTTATTATATTTTATCTAAAGAAATATTTAAGTACGTGAAATTAATAAAATACTTTACGTATGTTTACTGCGTTGGATATAATAGTTGCTTATCTATAAATTGATTGTAACAATAAAATTGTTTAAAAGTTAAAAAATATTATAAAAAAATATGTTTTTTCTACCAACAAAACCGATGTTATCACAATTCTGTTTTATCCAATTTCCCTTATAATTAAATTGGTACAAAATCAGTCATTAGTTATATAATTTGGTTCAACAATGTCGAGGTTAGGTAGACATTAACCTCAACTCGGCAATTTAAATAAGACGTCTGTTCAGCGTTTAGTGATGAGAATAGTTAACGTAACTATCGATGATATAATATTATTCCAACAATTTGGTTAGTAACCTCCTTTAAGTACAATTTTGAGATTTTATAATTATAACAGCTTATCTCAATATCACTTACTAGGTATAAGCTTTCTACTCGAAAAGCGAGAGGGATAGAGCCGTAATCCGCCACGCTTACTTAGAATAAGCTGGTGGATTGATATGATAGTATTTTACTATATGGGGTTTACCGAAATTAATTCTTTCACCGTGCGTGATAAATATTAACAGAATTTCAGAAATACCAAATAAGTGGAACATCCCTGTTTAGATTTAGCCTTTAGCTTTTGTGTCATACATTATTTTAGAGTCTTGAAATAAAATTGACCAAAACTAAACTAAACTAAATCTCGAATGCTTTATAATTCAATCGATGAAGACCCCCGCCCGTTACTTTTAGTTTCCAGTAGCCAAAGGCCCCAATTAACCAACGCCACCACATTTTTGCGGTGTCGTCTCCTTCGGAACGCGCTGATTTATTTAGAAATTCGAGCGACGACGGCCGAGCCAAGGCACCGGTCTTGAATACGAAACAACACTTTTTCAAGGCTGTTGAATTCATAAAATTTCAAGAACAGCCAAGGATTCTGAAATATTCATAGCGGGCGACAAAGAATTGTAGATGCTAAATTAACCCTTTTTTGCTGGATTAATTAGTGTTTCGTTGAAAAGACGTTACGGATTTAAATTTTTGCTACAATATTATTTAGTAGGTAAGCTTTTAGATTGTTGTCGAGAAGAAACCCAATAAGGATTTACTTGCAATTATGATAAAAGTCTTCCGTTACATCATTTTCTACAAAACTAAAGTTGCACATTACTAGGCATATGTGAGAATTTGTTTTTTTTTATTTATTTTTAAACATATTTGGAAATAATGATCTACCTATTAGATAGTCTTTAACATGCGATGGTAAACAGAGTACTTTTACCGCGGTTAAGTACACCATTCCCATGGGAAAAGCCATGAAGCTTCGGGTAAAACCGCATGGCAGTAACCTGGTATAGTCGAGAAGGTATAAGCTGGGCTTTGCATTAGTGTGCGTGATGACCAAAAGTAGAGTCAGACAAAAAAAAACAATTTAACTTGACATAAAATATAAAAATACACAAACCTCGCCTTCAGAACCGCCTTCCCTTTTTAAGTCGGTTATTCATTATTTTTCAATAAGGATTAAAGTTCACTGATCAAAGTGACTGAGGAACTTAAAAAATAAACGGAAACAGAAACCAATCCGTATCTAGATTTACCATCAAAGAGTGAGTTATCCTTAGTTTACTCGTGTTAGCAGACATGTTAGTAAAATATCTAAAAACAATTAATAATAATAAGTGAGAATTAAAAACTTTACGCTGTTATCACTACAGGGGGTGAAACGCGTGTAGTAGGGTAGTCGAAAAGCGGGATGAACCGGTTTGAACCAAGCAAAGAACGTGTCGCTTTTGAGGCCTGACGTCACATCAACACTGGCCCCGATTCTCAAAACACTCTCTAAAACTAAATTAAAAATATTGCTGTCACTTTCTCATGCTTCGTATTAGAACAAGACAGGTACATTGGTCTCACTAAATTTAGTCCACATCATTGTAAAATTGAACGAAATGCGCTGAGGACTAGCCTAAAATTGCCTTCGCCGTGTCATATTTCACGTACATTTTAGTTTGACAGGACTAAAATGATTACCTGTCTCTGTCTTATACTATTGATGAGTAAGTGACAGCGATAGTTTTAGTTTAGTTTAGAGAGTGTTTTCAGAATCGGGGCCACTGTCTGTATACACACGCACACTAATGCAAAGCCCAGCTTATACCTTTTCGACTATACCTATACGGATAACACTAGAAGCGAAACCGTAGACAGGAAATTATTATCTATGTGAAGGAAACGTAATAAAATTATCTTTTAACATACATGAAGCTTCAGCCTGAAAGTCATTTCCCTCAATCCTACATCAAAGACGAAGTCAAAACTCAATTTCCTTGAGTTAAAACATTTTCTATTTAGGGTCTGGATTCTGTACTTGAAAGAACATACAAATGTTATTTAATTAGAAAAACCGGCCAAGTGCGAGTCGGACTCGCGCACGAAGGGTTCCGTACTATATCATTTTCTATCTGTTTATTAAGATTGAGTAACAATTGCTTAAAAATTACGTTTGTTGTATGGGAGTCCCCTATTAATATTTTTTTATTGTTATTTAATTATTTATTAAGAAAGGTAATATACAAGTAAATAATCTGTGAAAATTTGAAGCGTCCACCTGTAACCGTTTTTAATATTAAGCAAAAAAATACGAAAAAAACACGTTTATTGTATGGGGACCGCCCTTAATATATATATTTTTTTAATTTTTAGTACTTTTGTTATAGCGGCAATGGTAATACAGTATTTGTGAAAATTTCAGCTTTATAGCTATCATGGTTTATGAGATACAGCCTGGAGACAGACAACCAGACAGCGGAGGCTTAGTAATAGAGTCCCGTTTTACCCTTTGGGTACGGAACCCTAAAAACGAGCTCATTTAGGCACTAAATTATGTTATCTTTTAACATACTGTAAAGGGCTTGTATGTTTAGTTTAAGGTTATTTCTACTAATATTATGCAAAATAAATTTAATCAAAATAAAATAATAAATAAATTTATTAAGTAATAGGTAGTTTCATTTCTGATTGCAAGAATACTTGTGCTCCGAGATTCTTTTTCCACTATGCAAGTGTCATAACAAAAAAAAACTCATAAAAATTTAAAATTTACATTAAAGCTTGTCTATAGAGTGTCGTAATTCTTAAGTTTTTTAAGAATTAACTTTGCATGAACTTCCAGGTTTATCGCTAGCAGAAATTTCCGAGAGTTGTATCAAAGTTATAGAAAATTTAAAATGTTCAAGCGCCGGTAAAAGAATATGTAAGTAAGAATCAGTCGCAAGTTAAGGATCAAGAAAATGTTGAATAGATTATGTGGTCCTAAAGTAATGCTTTTGTTATACTACACAATAGACTAGAGGAGAACTTAATGATACCCTAAGAAGAGCCAATTTCACAAGAAACAAACTTTATTATCATCAACTACCTACATTTTAATGTCATCTAGGTAGAGATTTTACTTTTAATTTTGCATTATAAATGCTAATTTATTAATTTTGAAGTTATAAATACTGGAAAAGATTTAGGGATCCCAGTCGCGTAATGCTCGGAGGCCCGCGTTCCTTTTTCCAGTATTTATAACTTCAAAATTAATAAATTAGCATTTATAATGCAAAATTAAAAGTAAAATCTCAATCATTAGCTTGTTTCATCTTAATTAGTAGTTAAATATCCTGTAAAGGTATTTCTACTGAAATGAAGAGGCGGAAACTCCTTTCATTTGATGGAATAACGTCAGCTATATGACGAAAGCACATAGATACTGGAAGAAATTTCGGTGGGTCAACGTAGCGGCGCGGTAGCTCAGTTGGAAGAGCATTGGACCGGCAATCCAAAGGTCCTGGGTTCGTATCCCAGTCGCGTAATGCTCGGAGGCCCGCGTTCCTTTTTCCAGTATTTATAACTTCAAAAGTCATCTAGGTAATTGAATTAAATAATTTTTTAATTTTAATAAACATTCCCATTACACAGAAATAAAGACACCATAAAGACAGAAACACAATAATAACGAACACAAGACGGAACAGCAAAAGCAATAAAAAAAATCAAACAAAATTGTAAACAAAACAAAATAAATGTCAGTGTGACAGATCTGCGGATATCACTCACAGATCGTCCGGTCGTTCAGTCTTTACTTCCTTCTTGATTAGTTTAAAAAATTTACGCTTTTGTTGGTGGCGCTAGCGTCAATGGAAGTTGCATGCACTGTAAGAAGCGTCCAAAATGGCGGTGGAAATTTTTTTACTTTTGCAATTACACGATCACTTATGTACACGATGATTATAACTTATTTACACTATTTACACTATATACACACGAAGCATCATGCACACACAGGCTTCGAGATAGCGGGGGTTGCTTTAGGGCTCCGCTGGGATGAGCCGGCCGGAGACCCCAACACGCCGCGTAGCCGGGAGCACGGATTGTGCGCCCGCTCGTCCACCGAAGATGCTGCGGGACCGTGTCCCCTGGCTGCAGAATCGGGCTGGCCAAGATATTATTGGCCTGCCGCACCGTGTGGTGTTATATGTATAGTGAAGGAGGCCGCTCGCAAACACATGCACGCTCGTAGTCGGAGGTCACCAATTTGGCTGTTGCCTATCTTGCGGGTTGCAGTCAAACACTTTGTATTATAGGAAAGCGCGTATAATAGAAGCAGGTTTACAAATCTTGCCTTATAAGTAATAATACATATCGTACAACAAAACTAGATGTAGCGCGTGCGGCGGCCATAGCAAGAAGCTTGCAAGACCGATTGAACGATTGATTGGTTGAATTATTGATTGATGTTGGCTGCCGCTTTATACATATAGATGGCGCCACTTGTGACGCCACAAATTCATGGATTATTATTAACAACATCCTCATCGATTTGCCATATAATTAAATAAAAAAAGGAATTCGAATAATGAAGTAAATTTCATGATTTTTCCACCCAACAAATAAGCCATAAATCTTTCCACAGGTCCTCAGGGTATTTGAATAATTCAAATATTATCATCTTCAGTGAGACCGATATAACGACAGTTTCTAATTTAATTTTTACAAGTTTAATTTGATGAAGCTCCGTTTATTACGTAGTCAAAAAAGTTACGAGAAATTTTGGACAATCCAACCCTTCGGATTAATTTCTTGGTCATTTATTTTTCTTGTTCAGTAGCTTTTTGTATAATTTGTTATGGAGAATAAATCATGATTTAGAGTGACAAGGAGCAACCTTGAGCAAGTACCTTTAGTCATTAAGTAAGTGAAGTCACATTATGTTTTACTTTGTCTTATGCCTTACGAGCGACCCGCCCCCGCTTCGCAATGGTGTAATTTTGCCGACTTGCTCGCGAACCCTTGCTAACTGAAAAATAATAATTCCAAACGTTCTTTATTTACAAATTTAAATGAATAAATACCCTAAAATATGTAGGAAACCGCATTTAAATCCGTTACGTACTTTAGGAGGAGTTAGCGGCCAAACATACAAACAGACAGAATTAGCGATCCCGGGTCGGGTCAATTTCGTAAAAGTAGTTTTTCGTCATTGGCTCGTGTCTGGGTGTACCTAGGTTCTCCCCTAGTCCATTGTGTGGTACCTTCAACAAGGGCAACATAATTGGTGTGTCAGTCTGAAGATTTATTTATTTATACTAGCCGAGTTGTACGAGTCAAACCCACGCCCTAAGATTTTTTTTGTACAAAATTTCATTACATTAACCAAAATACATTTACTTTTTAGACCTGTAGGAACTTAGCTTATAAACAAGTTTGGTCAAATATCATGATACGACTGAAACGCTATAAAATATGACTTCTTTTCGTTGACAGATATAAGAAAAAAGCAAAAACGGGATACGAACTGATCCTAAATCGTTTTTTTTTAGAAATTAAGAAACAAAACCTAAAATACCTCCAACCTTAGAGCACCAATAAGATGGCGACTTCTCCCAAGTTTTTTAAAACTTCAAAACCCGTCTAGTCAAAGTACTATTAGACTGTGAGTTTCTCTGACAGTTGAGTTCAGCGGCGCCGGCTCATTAGCGGCAACTTGTTGTAAAGGGAATTTTTAGCGAGTTTTATAAACTTATCAGCAAATGTGGAGAGATGTTGCTAGTAGGATTAGCGAGTAGCGGTCAAATAAAACACTTTGGTAGAAATATGGAAGGCTCCTTAAGTGAAGGAGTATGAGTATCTTATTGAAAGAAAAATGAGATAACTAGTATTTGCGAAAATGGAAAATGGTGCTAATAATACAAGTTGGTGCGGATTAGAAACAAGAATATATTAAATACAAAATCTAGGATGGTTAGTAAGTATTGTAAATAAATTGTGTAATTTTTTAAATAAAAACTTTACTCCAGCGTTATTACATTTTATAAGAAATTTATTTTTACATAATGTTAGATAATTAACTACTTAATTACTTTAAAACTTTTTTTTTTGCCTTATTCTGAATATTACAGTCCCAGACGCGATGGATACCGTTATCAAAAATGGTAAGTATATTTTCAAAAGTAACAAACTTTTACACTTGACTGCTGAGAAAATTTCGAAGAATTTATGATGAACTCTATTCAAACTTTGTCATTTTAATAATTTAATTCATCTTACTCTTATTTTTTATAATTTCGTTCTATTTTAAATTGGAAATCGTTACTGTTTTTTTGTGATACTTAATAGAAATTCCTTCAAAAATAATAACTTATTACTATATATTTTTTTCTATCATTGCTAGGCAATTTTGTTTAAATGCGTTGTTTTTGTAACTTATATTCTAAAGTACTCATTAAGTTCATTTTAAAACTTGAACTGTACACGTTAATAACTGGACTTCTATGAAACAATTCTAAATTTCTCAGTCTTTACTGCTTAACAAACAAGCCTCTGACAATCTCTACTGTATAGATTAATAATTATTTGCTAATTTCTTATTTAAAACTATACCAGACAAAATGCTGAGTAATTACTACTTGCCGGGCGCTCCCTCTGCCGGGATTTCATTGAAGCGGGAATAAACCAGAATTTTCCGGTTCTTCAGTCTTACAGGGTCAATATTTGTTTTGGGTATATTCTCGGTGTAACAGAGATTCGATTTGAACAATAGAACTGGTTAAGGTCTATCAGAGCGTGAGAACTAAGACTCAAGTTAGATTAAAACAGAAAGACGGTTTTCTTTTTCAACATAATAATATACAATAATATAATAATACTAGCCACCCGCCCACGCTTCGCAATGGCATAATTTTGGAATACTTGCTTACGAAACATTGATTTTTGGCTAACTTAAAAAACTTTTTCCGATTGTTCTTCATTTATAAATTTAAATGAAAAAAATACCTAAAGATGGTGAAAACCGCATTTAAATCTCTCAACTGGTTTAAGAGGATTTAGCGGCCAAACATACAAACAGACAGAATTAGCGACTTGGATTTATACTATGTAATGATGATAATTATTGCACTGTAGTAAGCTAAGGTTTTTAAGGCAGGTTATTCTTACAGAAACACGTTAATTTACCTTTCTACACTGTTCTTATTTTCTCCATACCTACATTCTGCTCACTTTTTTTGTGTACATAGTATTCCCATATTAATTTCCCTTCTGTGTTCCCTACTCTGTGTCCATTGTCGGACTGCCTCGAACGGATTAAGGCTGCGGTTGTTTTTCCCCCGAGCCGAGCGCGAAACTGTAAAATCGTTAGCGGATTGTTAAATGCAATCAAGATTTTATTGTGTGTGAATACAGTACACTGCTTATACGGAAAAAATAAAAGAATATGTTGCCCATGCAGCAGAATACAGTGGTTAAGTTGCTCTGTTTTGGAAAGTGGTTTCATCTGGTTTTTAAACACATATTTAAGTGCCTTTTGGGGGTAGTGCAGTTATTGAAATCAACGGATATGTTTTGTTTAAAAGAATACTAAATTTGTAGGGAAAGATATAAGGTATGTATTATAAGCACGTGACCAACATTAGTCGAAACATGTTTTAATAATAATAGATCTCCAGACTGACACACCAATTATGTGGCCCCAAGTAAGTACCACATAATGTACTAGGGGAGAACCTAGTTACACCCAGGCACGAGACAATATCGAATAACCATGTACCGAAGTTGGCCGGACCCGGGGATCGAACCTGTGTCCATCCGCTTAGCAGTCCGCTATATACCGCTGCACCGCAGAGGTCATTTGCCTTTAATAACTTTACTTTTAAAACTGTCAATTTTAAAATTCTACAACAAAAACCACGTAATTACAGTAAGTTACAATAATTTACCAAACACATAATAGCTTCCCGTATCGATTGTTAAATCAACATTTGCTTGTCTAAAGGATATTGAAATCTATTCATAGTAAACAACAAATATAGAAGCGCAAGACAAACGGAGCGTAGCTAACTAAAACTCGTGTATGATCGTTTAAACAAATAGATATTAGGAAGAGATTACAGTTAGCAAGACAAAGAGAACGCGCAGCTGTTAACAATACCGCTTTGACTGGAATTTATAGCTATGTTTGGTCGATAATAATCGTGTAAATGAATTATTTTTTCTATGAGATTAGGTTATAGAGACACCTTCTAGCTTAGAGATTATTATAATAATATCTTCTTACTCCGGTTACAATAGTGAAAGTTAATATTGACTTGAATCGCAGGTTCCATAATTCGATCCCTACTACTGAACCACTAATTTGGTATTTACCAACTAATGCACTTTTTTAAACACTTTGGTGAGGAAAAAGAAATTAGAAAACAAACATTATTTAATGATAATCTATCATGGAGCAACTAGAACTGAGCCAGTGTGGATCATGACTTTGTCCTTTCAATATATCAAATAATACTTGTGCCAAACTAGTAGGGTAGTAGGCTGTTATTATTATGAAAAAAAGTGAACACTGTAACAGATTATCGTCTACCAAAAATGAAAAACCGCCTTATTATTTTCGTGATCACTATTCTATTCTTTGATTTTAATTAGAACCAAGATTAAAATTACAATAAAGATACAGTCATCAGCACATAATATAGTCAAAGCTAGTTAAATCGAATGCATTGGGATGCGCGCTTCCAAAGTTGAACTTCCCTGATCAAATATTGCTGTTTGGACTTTGTATAGCGAACCAGTGTAGATTCATTGATCTGTTTACTTGCACTAGGAAATTCAATAGTCTACGCTTTTTGAATAGATTTGTAACAAATTGCGCCGGAGTGTTCACTTCTAGCTAGGTGTTTCACCCTCTATAAACGTAATTACTGAATCAATGCCAATTTTAAGTGAGATTTTGGAATGAAAAAATACAAATTTATTATATTGCTGAGAAATAAGTACTAAAAATATTTTTTTTTATTAATTTCCTGCATGATCGTGATACGTATTAATCAATATATATTAATTTAACATTATTGCATCGGCCAACGAAGCTTCCAAGCTTTAACAATTATTTTAACATAGCGTGGAAAAAGGTTTTCTTTTGGCAATTTTTAATTATAATATCATTAAAGCTGTATTTTTTTTCTACTAATAAAAGAAGTAACCTCTCTCTTAGAACGAAGACGGCAGATCTTAAATGTTATTGCATTATCCCTGTGCAAGACGTCGACATCAACCAAAGAAAACACTGCAAAAGTGCGCGGTAACCACAATGTAGAGGCGTTCTAAGAGAGAGGTAACTTCTTTTATTAGTAGAGTTGTTAATCAAATACATAGTTTTAGTATGACAAATGTACCTTTTTGAATAGCTAATGAAGTAGGGAAATTTCTTATGTAATTTGTACGCAACATTATTTGGACTTTTTTTTAGAAAATCGCTTTTTATTGCCATAAGACTTAACTTTTTTTAAAAGTTGTTCTTGGTTTCTGACTTTTTCTAAAATAAGGACGATTATTTTTAGCAAATTTGAATCGGAAATATCATTTTAGTTATCAAGCTACCATAAAACAACAAAACATTAAACTCAATTTTGAATTTTTCACTAAAAGGATTCATTTGAACTTCGAAAATAGGGTTTTTTATAAAAAATCTTAAATGTTGCATATCTCAGAAATTATCAATTTTCGGACATAGCATATTATGCCTAAATTGGCTGCAAATAAGCTCTACTTTAACCTCTTAGAAGGAATGTATCGCATTACCAATCACCCTGTATAAACCGGACTGTTAAGCGGAAGTTTCCAGGTTCGATTCCCGGGAATTTCGGGAATCGAACCTGGAAACTTCCGCTTAACAGTCGGGCCAAATTAGTTAAAATTTCTTTTCTATATTGGCTCGTCTCTGGGTGTAAGTAGGTTCTCCCCTAGTCCATTGTGTGGTACCAATAGTACAAGCTTTGCTTAGTTTAGGGCCACATAGTTTGTGTGTTACTAGAAATTTATTATTGTTATTATATTCATATATTTTTTTAAATGTTGTATTCAAGTTTAAAGTTGTCCTACCATTCCTGTTAGTTCCACCACCCAAACCATGACTCGTAGGCCTACCGAGTTAATTTTTTTGAATAAGTTTTACGTATGTTTGTTATAGGTACGATGCCTTCCCGAAAAAAGACCAT
This sequence comes from Emmelina monodactyla, assembly GCA_916618145.1. Classification (NCBI taxonomy): domain Eukaryota; kingdom Metazoa; phylum Arthropoda; class Insecta; order Lepidoptera; family Pterophoridae; genus Emmelina; species Emmelina monodactyla. The sequence continues at coordinate 941,563 of OU745304.1, read as the reverse complement.
AACTTGCGTGTTTCTTTTCACTATATAAAATTGGTTCTGCCTATAGTTTAGATCATATACGCTTAGGCTAAAAAGACATTAATGAATCATATAAAATAACGGATTAACTTAAACCATTTAACTGCCTGTAACCCTGCCTGCTCTCGACGTTCTATTGTTTTTTCCGACGTCACCAAACGCAAGAATAGAGCCTTAAGCCGCAGTTATCTTATTAAGGCAGATAAGCGACTTGAAAAGAAGCCTCGTTAAGGGAAATTCTTATTTAATACTATCTCTAAAAGACTGTGGTAAGTAGCGTTCTTTAAAGATAGCAGTGACAAGTAAAATGCAGGTGGAAAAGGAAGAGAAATGAGTTTGTAATGGTGGTTTTTTGTTGTGCGTTTCGCTTCCTATAACTGCCGAGTTGTTTGGTCTTTTGTTGGAAAGAATTTACGGAGGCGGAGCTGTCTTATCTTGTACGCTGAAAGACGTTATAGAATACATTACGATTCTACGAATGTTAGTGTGTGAACGTAAAGTTTTGCTGTTTGATGATTTTCATATTGGAAAAGCGTTTTAAATTGCTTTGAAGAATGCAAGCTGAAACCTCCCAAATCTTGAACAACAAAAATTACCGCTGTTCCACGGCTAAATTCAAAAGCGTTTTCCGCTCGTAAAGTGCAAAAATTATGCGTTTGTTTGTCGACAAATTCGCACGAGTTGTGCAACTCTATTTGTTGTCTTCTACTCGCGGCGAACAATTCACTTTGTCGACTTCTGACTTTATGCGACGCGCTGAGGAGAAGACAAATGTACGGAGCAAGTGTTGGGAAGAACATGAGGGAAATAGCTTGTTTAATATGGTTGGCAATATCATAAAACTGGTACTGAAACTATCACCTTTCTAAATAATTATTATGGCATTAAAAAATGTCAATGTAATTGGCATGGGCTTGCCTTTCAAAAAAAAGAGGGACTGAGCCGTAATATCGATACTGAATGTAGCCAGTTAGTATCGACATCCAGTCTCATAAACCTTCTTTGAATAGCCACGTTATTATCACTACTACACTTACGATTACGATACAGCGACACGTATTTCTTCCTGAAAAGTGGCAGGACGCAATAAGCGGATATGTAAAGGAATATACGAATCGAATTTAAAAGGACGATAGTTTTGAGGGAGGTCTCTCAAAAGACATAAGCAGTTGAATAAAATAAACACGTTCCAAAATATATGTGAGATCTATACTAAGAAAAAGTAGCTGTAAAAGTAAATAAAAAATATCTTGCAAAATTGCATTTTAATAATAAAAAGCGGGTAGGACTCGCGGCGTATACACGCAAATTCTGTGTGCTCGTTAGTTTTTATAGTATTTATTACAATTTAGTTCTAAATAACAATTCAATGCACTAAATAAGTTGTGGAATTCACTTGCACTCATATTCACTTCAATCTCCAACTTCATTTTCAATTAATATTTACATTACACTGATCACCATGGACACGGGCAGTCTGGATTCTCTGAGCAAGTTCTTTGAGTCACGAATGTGTGACTATGAGAAAAAACTGCAGAAGGTTGCTGGAACAACTACAGCACATCAAGATGTTTCTTCATTAACGCAAGACTTCAATAATTTTAAAACACTTGTGTGGGAAATGTTTGCACGGATGAAGACTGAACTGGAGGCCATCTCTCTAAGTCTAGACAGGCATGAGACTGCAATGAGGCGTAAAGTTTTACTTTTCCATGGGATAGCTGAAAAGCAAAATGAAAAATTAAAAGAAGAAGTCCATAAGATAATAAAGGAGCAGATGGGATTGACAGATTTATGCAAAACTACCTTGCAAGTTTGCCACCGGCTCGGTGCTTCAAAAGGTAAGACTCGACCTGTCCTGGTTCGTTTCTTTAATGTTCAGGATCGAAATCACGTGTGGGAAATTAAGACCTCCTTAAAAGGATCAGGAGTCACAGTTTCGGAGTTTTTGACCAAGCCTAGACATCAAGTTTTTATAACTGCTCGCTCTCATTTTGGGGTTAAAAACTGTTGGTCGGCGGACGGCAGAGTGGTTGTAAACCTTCCGGATAAAACCCGAATTAAGTTGGAAACCATGGCTACGCTTCAGGATGTTCTGATAAAATTTCCTTCTCCCGCTGATAACACCCAGCCAGCAGCAGAGCCGGCCAGGACTGTAACCAACAACTCTCCGAGGAGAACACGACGCCGGCATTAGGTTAAATAACATCCGCAAGTTTCTTTTGTTTATAATTTTTACATGTCTTTTCTTTAGTTCTTTATCTTATTGTCGGTATTTTGTTTTATTAATTTAATTTACAAGTTGAAGGTTGTTCACTTTGCTTTTTTCTTGCGCCGTTTGGCGTTGACATTGCTTGATGTGTGACGCTGACGGCTGACATAATTGTCAAATTTTGTTTTTTTTTTTTTCATAATGTTGCCATTTTCATTTTCCTTTTTGTGTTCTTAATGTTCTAGTTATTAAGTTCTTTTTTTATGTAAGTTGATTCGATACCATTGTTGAGTGCGTGAGTTCTGAAACTTGTTTAGAATATTATTTAATTATTACGTGATAGTAAGTAGTATATTTCATTTTATTTTTAGTATTTTTAAGTAGTCTATTTTGATACTTAAATATTTATATTTATTTATTATTTAAATTATGGACGTAAATACCTTTGATGAAAGTTTTTTCTCTTGCTCGTCGTCTGCCAGTTTTGCCAGCGCTGATTCTTTTCTTTCCTTGAATGACCAACTGGCGTCTGTCCTTTCACACTATCCTCGTAACTTTAACATTGCCCATATAAATGACCAGAGTGTTCCTAGTCACTATCACGATCTTCTGGCATCTTGTAGCGATTTACCACTCGATGCTTTATTAGTATCCGAGTCTTTTTTAAAGCCTTCGCTGCCATCAACCCAGTTTCCACTTCCTGGTAATGTACTTGTACGAAATGACAGGACTGGAAAAGGCTGTGGCGGAGTGGCTATGTACATCCGCGCGGACATACCACATCAAATTATCAGTACCTCCCCTTCACATTATACTGGATCCGCGGAGTACCTGGCCGTCGAAATAACTCAAAATCACACTAAACTGCTGCTGGTAGTATTTTACAGTCCAAATCTAAATGTGGACTATTTTGATTCACTTGAGACATTGTTAAATTCTCTTTGCCCCCTCTATAAACATGTTTGTATTATGGGTGACTTTAACACATGTTTACTTAAGAATGATCATCGTTCCCGAAAATTAGAATCTTTAATCTCCGCCATAAATCTTAATATTTTACCCCTTTCGCCTACCCACCATTCTCCCAAGAACATTCCGTCCCTTTTAGATCTTATGGTAGTCTCTTCAACCACAAATGTAGACTACCACGGACAATTCACTGCTCCTTTTTCTTATCACGACCTTATCCTCCTTTCATACCGTATCCGTTCTCCTAAACCTAGACCAAGGACCGTTGTGGTACGTAGTTACAGCAATATAAATATGGAGGTTCTTGTTCATGATGCTGCTTTGATTGACTGGAGCCCAGTTTACAACTCCAACAACATGGATGACAAAGTAACCTATCTCACTGAGTCTGTCCTAAATTTATATGATCGACACGCACCTCTCAAACGAATTAGAGTGAAACACAACCCGGCTCCTTGGCTCTCGGAATCCATCAAAGATTTGATGGCTTCTAGAGACAAGTCAAAGCGTAGGTACAAGCGTTGTCCAACCGAACAAAATTTTAACACCTATAAAGATCTTCGAAAACGCTGTACTCGTAGATGCCGTGATGCAAAGAGAAAATACTTCCACGATTCTTTGAACAAACGCAGCTCTTCTGAGACCTGGCGTTTCCTTAGGTCTGTTGGCATTGGTAACAGTACCACCACGAATGTCAATGACTTTGACTTAGAGTCACTAAATAAGCATTTTTCCGCACCCCCTGTCATTCTTGATCCAAATGTCAAAGTCCACACCTTAAGTGAAATTTCCAATATTCCTAAGTTCCATCACACCTTCAATTTCACAGCCACATCCGAGGAGAATGTTAGGAAAGCAGTTCTATCAATTGGCTCTGCAGCAGTTGGTCATGACGCTTTGTGCTCTAGGATGATAACTTTAATCCTACCTGTATTACTTCCGGTCCTCACTCATATAATCAATTTTTCACTTTCCTCATCAACATTTCCATCTTCTTGGAAGTATGCCCACATAATTCCAATTCCTAAAGTATCCAATCCAACAACTGTTGCTAATTTCCGTCCAATATCTATCCTGCCCTTCCTTTCTAAAGTTCTCGAGCACATTGTTCATGGCCAGTTATCTGTGTTCCTGATTTCCAACAATCTACTTAGCTCATATCAGTCTGGTTTTCGACCTGGCCACAGCACTGTTTCCACGCTCATTAACGTTACCGATGATATTCGCTGGGCTATGGAAGAAAAGCGCCTTACTTTATTAGTTTTGTTGGATTTCAGCAACGCATTTAACACTGTGGATTTCGATGTTCTTCTCGGAATCCTAAGATCCTTGAATATGTCCCCCTCCGTCCTTGCATGGTTTGATTCCTATCTTCGTGGCCGTTCTCAGCGGGTTCGCAACAATGAGACTTTTTCTGGTTGGTGTGAACTCGTTTCTGGCGTGCCACAGGGCGGTGTGCTCTCTCCATTACTTTTCTCGATATTTATCAACTCTGTGACTAGTGCAATAACCGCCAAGTACCATTTGTATGCAGATGATCTGCAGATTTACACCCACTTCCCGGCTACTGACATCAATGCTGCGATTGCTTTTATAAATTATAACTTAAGCTGCATCCACAACTGGGCTAAATCTTTCGGTCTACTCCTTAATCCTAATAAGAGTCAAGCGATCATCATCGGAAGTAAATACTTTCGTGGTCGTCTTGATATCTCATTATTACCCTCTGTTTTCCTTGATTGTGTTCCCATTCCTTTCTCAGAAACTGTAAAGAATTTAGGTGTTACTTTTGACACATTTCTTAACTGGAATGCTAATGTCTGTGCAATAAGTAGTAAGGTTCACTTCTCCTTACATTCCCTTAAACTTCTCCAATCCTTCCTGCCATTTAAAACTAAGATTTCCCTTGCTCTGACACTTATCCAGCCTATCATTGATTATGCGGATTCTTGCTACTTAGATGCCACCGAGGAAGTCCTTAATAAGCTGGAGCGCTTGCAAAATCTGTTAATACGTTTCATTTTTGATCTAAGAAAATACGATCATGTTACTGAGTTCCGCAAAAAGCTCCAGTGGCTTCCGATCCGATTTCGTAGGAACACTCGTATCCTATGCCTCCTTTACAATATCCTTCATAATCCTTGTTCCCCTTCCTACCTGCGTCAGCGATTTTCTTTGGAACACGCTGAAGATGCTGACTGCAGAGCGCATAAGAGGACCCTTTTATCCACACCATCCCACACCACTGACTTCTTTTCCTACTCCTTCACTGTCCACGCCGTTAGGCTGTGGAATTCCTTGCCCTCGGATATCCGTAGTTCCCTAACTATATCTGGTTTCAGAAGACGTGTAAGAGAATACTACTTGTCTCAATGCTAATATGTATATATGTATGTATATGTATGTGTTTATATATATTTAGATAATATATTTATATATATTTTAATTCATAACGTTATATGTGTATGTTTATGTACATTTTATTTGTATTTATTTAAAGGTCGCACAGAACTTGCTTTTTTACCACCACTCCTATCGAGAGGACTACAGTAAGAGATTCCTCTAAGGGATATGTAGTACCTTTGTACAATGTTTTTTTCTTACTGATTTTTATTTTGTAAAATTTTACTGTGCATAAATTATTAATAATAATAACCCCCCTGAGGGACCACCTTGCCGCGGTAGGGGGGCTTACGGGAAGCTTGGTACAGGAATAACTTATAACAGCATGACACACCCTTCCCAAACTAACGGTTCCGATCCCAATCCTTACTTCTTTTTTCTTCCTCCTTCTTTCTTTTTCCTTTTACCCTTTTCCATCCTAATCTACTATCCTTCCCTAAAGCCAATCCAAGGTCTGCCGTGCCGAGGGATGCGTGGCCGGGGGCGTGCCCGGTCGTGAGCGTGCCACGCCTGGAGCTAGGGCGAACTCCAGGTGGAGCTTACATTGTAAGCTAGCCCTTGTCTTGGCAAGCGGGGCTCTGCTGAGACTGACCACGATTATCCCTTGCTACTCGTGGGATTAATATGAAAAAACAATGGAAAACATAAATAAAAAATATAACCTTCGAAGACGCCTTGTTTCAACTGCATCTTCAAATCAAAATTCAGATTCATCTGACGATAACTCAGATACACAATCACTATATAGACCTCCAAGTGTTACACTATCAGTTATTTCTACGCTTACGGATGTTGAACAGGAGGCCAGCACGGCTAATAAACCTGAACCCAACCGAAGCTTAAAAACGCGCCGAAAATGGACACCGGAAATGAACCGATTCATACTGCGCACATACTTACAATTAACATTTCTTGACACTAACACTAAAAACTACGTAACATCATTACACACACTATTTACACAAAAATTTCCGGAAATAGAAGCTACACCACAACATTTTGGCAATCAAAGACGGGCCATCGTCCGAAATAAACTGTTAACCGATGAAGAAATCAAAGAAATTTATAAACAAGTCCAGGACGAATTATCAATATCTACAATTTCAGACTCGCAACCACAAAGTCAATTCAGATCACAATTAAACTGTAACAATACACGAATAAGATGGACACAAGAAGAACAACAAGAACTTTTATACTGTTTCTATTTTGCTAGGATTAAAGGAGGCGGATATATTAACAACTTAGAACAAATGTTTAAAGAACGCAACTACAATAGCCCTATAATTGATGTATTTGACGGAAACAAACTTGCAACCCAAGCACGCAGTATTATTGCACGAAAAGTATTTCCTGAAAATAAACTACTAGAAATTAAAACCAAAGCTGAATCCGATTTTATTGCAATGAATGAACCGATTTTAGAAACTATATATGAAGAACCAACAACTATCTCGCAATTAGAAATACTGAGCCCAACTCAAACACAAATCGATTTTTCTTGTAACATTGAATCTACTGACAATCTGATAGATCATACATTAACCGATGATAGTAGTATTGAAAACATCAATATACAGTTTGGAATAACTTTAGAGAAGTTCCAAAATACTGAGCCTTTGAATAGACCTTATATTCCGAAACAAAAATCTTCAAAAAAACTTGCGCATATTATAAACTGCTTCAATAAAGATATACTTCCAAACTACATCAATCATGAAACAGATTTTATCACACTACACACAGTAATTTACGCAGCAGCTTACACTATAGCAACACTAAACGGAAGTATAATAACAAAAAATAACACTTATACTACGCCACGCCCGAAAACCAAATATAAGCCACCGTGGCAAAAACGTTTAGAAAAAAGAATCTCTAAGCTAAGATTTTACATAGGCCACACTACACAATACATGCTAGGTAACCAAAACCCCAGAATACTGGCAACAATAACAGAAATCAAGACAAAATATAATACCCATGCAAAATATGAAAATTCCAATACACAGATGACCCATTATTTAGATACCCTAAAGCAAAAATTAAACGCATTAAGCAGCAGACTTAGAAGATACCTGAAATGTACCCAGCGTAAAGCACAAAACGCTCAGTTCATAAATGCCGAAAATAAGTTTTACCGTAATTTAACATCAGCACCTCTTCAACAGTCAGCTACACCTCCATCACCACAAGTACTTAAAGAGTTTTGGTCTGAAATATGGGAAAATCCTGTAAATCATAATGGCAACGCTCCTTGGATCAAACAATTGCAACAGAACAATATCCCTGATATGAAATTTGATTTTGTCACCCCGGAAATTTTCGGTAAAGTCATTAAACGCATTCATAGCTGGAAAAGTCCAGGTGCGGATTATATACATAACTTCTGGCTTAAAAAACTAACTTACCTTCACCCATATCTGCACAATCACATAAACCAGTTTATATTATCACCGGAACTATTACCAAATTTTATTACCCAAGGAATACCCTACATGATTGCTAAAGACAGTGATTCTACTAATCCAGCCAAGTACCGACCCATCACTTGTTTGCAAACCTTCTATAAAATCCTTTCAGCTTGCATAAGTGAAGTCATCTACACACACATAGATGAAAACCATATCTTACACGAAGAACAGAAAGGTTGTGTAAAGGCTAGTAGAGGATGTAAAGAGCAGTTAATTATTGACTCTATAATAATGAACCATGCTCACCGTCATAAGAAACACATACACAACATATTTATTGATTATCAAAAGGCGTTTGATTCAGTCCCACATAGCTGGCTAATTGAAGTCCTCAAAATTTATAGAATACACCCACACTTAATTAACTTTTTACAATCTACTATGAACTCTTGGCATACCAAATTAAAGTTAAAAACAGATAATATAAACATAGAAACAGAACCTTTACAAATAAAGAGAGGAATATTCCAAGGCGATGCTCTGAGCCCTCTTTGGTTTTGTCTCGCACTTAATCCGCTCTCTCAACTTCTTAACGAGTCTAAAATTGGATACCCTATACAGACAGACAACAATAAATACCAACTCTCACACCTTTTATACATGGACGACATAAAATTATTTGCTGATAGTAAATCTGGTCTGTTTAAACTAACGGACATCACCCAGGAGTTCTCTCAGGATATTGGAATGCAATTTGGCATTGACAAATGCAAAATTCAATCCATAGTTCGTGGTAAAATTATAGAAAACGCTTACACATTAAATACCGGAGAACAAATAGAGTCATTAGGTCCTCATAACGCGTATAAATATCTAGGTTTTAAACAGTCCCGATTCATAAATCACAAAATTACTAAAGAAGAACTAACATCAAAGTTTAAAAATAGGCTAAATAAAATATTTAAATCCTCCTTAAATTCTCGAAATCTTGTTAAAGCTGTTAATAGTTTTGCCATCCCTGTACTCACATATTCTTTTGGCATAATTAAATGGTCCAGCACCAATTTAATGAAGCTTCAACGTTTGATTAATACCACGCTGACAAAACATAGAAAACATCACCCTAAGACGTGCATGCAGAGACTAACACTGCGACGAGCTGATGGAGGCAGAGGAATAATAGATGTACAAAATCTACACAACAGACAAATCACAAACTTAAGAAAATATTTTTATTTCAAATCATTAACATCACAATTACATTCAGAAATCACAAATATAGATAAAAACATTACACCACTTAATCTTCATAATCCAGAACAACAGCCCAATGAGAAAATTGTCTCACGAGAACAAAAACTTGCTCAGTGGAGAGAAAAATCTCTCCATGGCCGTCACCTTGCCGACCTTGCTGAGGCCCACGTAGACAAAGATGCGTCGAACGCTTGGCTGAAGCGAGGAGAGCTTTTTCCAGAGACTGAAGCTTTTATAATGGGTATTCAAGATCAGGTTATAAATACAAGAAATTATCGAAAGTTTATATTGAAGGAACCAAACGTACTAGATAACTGTCGAAGATGTAGATCTGGAAGTGAGACCATACAGCATATAACTGGCTCCTGTAAGGCTTTAGTGCAGTCAGACTACAAGCACCGACACGACCAAGTCGCCGCGATTGTGCATCAACACCTCGCACACAAGTACAGCTTCATAGAACAGAAGGTTCCATATTATAAATATAAACCAGAAACCGTCCTTGAAAACCATAACACCAAAATATACTGGGATCGCACAATCATCACAGACCGGACCATATCAGCAAATAGACCCGATATCACTTTACACGACAAACTTTCCAAAACTATTTATTTAATAGATATAGCTGTACCCAATACCAACAACGTGCAAAAAACAATTAATGATAAACTCGTCAAATACCAAGAACTTGCAATAGAAGTCAAAAGACAATGGAGAGCAGACACCACGGTTACAGTGCCCATAGTAGTATCATCAACAGGAATTATCCCAAAAACTTTAAAAAATAGTCTAAATAAACTTTCCTTAACCAATAATATCCAATACATGATCCAAAAAGCAATAATCCTTAATACTTGCCGTATTACTAGAAAGTTCCTTACACCGGTTTCAGAAATTCATGACGAAAACATTTCACCTACACTCTGAAGCGCTTGGCTTAACAGCTCGCGTGGATGTAAATAAGAAAACTTACCCGTCAGGGGAGAAAATAAATAAATAAAGAAATAAAAACATAATAATAATAATGTTAAAAAATTACACCAATTGTAAACCTATTAGTAAGTAGACCATACAAATAATAGGTAGTATTTAATTAATATTAATTATTTTTTACTTCTTTGGTTTTTTAACGTAGTATTTTTTTTTGCAAACTTAATAAAAAAAGATCAATTTTTGCATTACTTGAAATGAAAATAATGATTCTAATGGCATCTACTTTATTGGTTATAATTTTGTAGTTTTACTGCCCCACAAATAAATTACACAAAATTCTAAGCCCATAAAGACTCGCACTTGACCGTTCATCTTTCCAACTCGAGAAATAACTTTAAATCTACGCGACCAATAAAAGTACAAGTTACAAAGAACTCGATACCGAGTTACCAACTTACCTTAACTTAATCCAAGTTCACAGAAGATAAAACGTACAGAGGCGGGTAGTAGGAACATTTTACGACAAGAATTTTATAACTGGACTCTGAAGTTTACGGGAATTCCCGGGTGTTTATTTTTTTAATGATTTAATTCTAACTCACATATTAATAATTAATTCTAACACTCCCTAAGTAAACCTTTAGTACGATCTAAAAGTATATTCTTGGAAATTAATAAGATAAATCATAATATATACAAATTAACCAGACAAAAAATGCAGAGAAAAAAATGCCTTTACATCATAGGACTTCCATCGCTTCAATGAAAAAAATAACTACATAATATCCCTCCTGAAAAAGCTTTAATTCCCCCGCTTAAATAATAATTTTACCTGCTCAATTCATTTATAAATAAAGTATTATTTATTACAAAACAGGAGCTTACAAAGTTTCAAAACAGGTGGTGTTGTTTCAAATATTGACCAAATTAAAATATTAAATTGTGTCTCCGGAATTAATTAAAAGAAATAAAATAAACGGATTCGAGTCTTTTGAAATTTTCCCCTTTCAAAGTGGCGGTATTTCGCGCGGCAACACTTTAGGGTTTCCAATTTAATTATTTCACCGTAAATTCTGCGGTTCACGACTAAAATGGTCATTAGAGTTCGTAATAAGATTCTTTGATTTAATTCTTTGTGCATCTTGTTTAGGTAATTGATAAATTAGTGAACAGCTTAGAATATTCATTTGGAGGTTTAAAGATTTCAGTAATCTACTTCTATTTCGGTTTTAATTATAAAATTGTGTTCGTTTTTCAACTAGTAATTAGACGCGACAACTTTTACCTCGTGCACCTGACAAACTATAACCCTATTATATCTGATAATTATAATTTTAATGTTATCGGAGCCATGTTTGATATAAACAAAAATGCTTAAATTATGAGTAATTTGTGAAAATCGCAGTATAAAGTCACGTAAGGAAATTTTTATATATAATTATAGATTTACGTTCAGTTGTTTTATTATTAAGATTAATTTTAAGAGTATAGTCTGACATATCCAAAAAAAAACGATGATACATATGTGTTTAGATAAATAATTCATTTTCTTCATTTATAATGTCGTGCTTATTTAGAACTTGCTATAGTTTATTTAGTTTCAATTTTATGTCAACAAGAAACGCTTACACTCTAAATGCATTTCTTTTGCCTCTATTGATTAACTTAATGTTAATCCCACACATACATTACATTCCAATAACTTTTCTGCACAACTTCTTTTCTCTGTTTTTTCTGTTGTATGAAGAGCACTAGCTCCCATGTCACAGATATTTTGGTTTGGGAGTTAGGGGTCATTCAATTGTTTTTTTCATATGCCTGGCATGTAATAAAAAAAAATACTACCTTAAATAACTTGTAATAGGCTTGTTGGCTAGGCGAGTTCTCAACAATGTATCTTTAGTTCATAGCAAGAAATTTCCGCACGATGCGACACGTATTTAAAATTGTTGCTTTCTGTAAGAGAGTATAATTTTAAACTTTTTGCAATTATTTGGGAATGACGCCGGTTGAAAAAATAACTATTGGTATAGTTATTACATCATCGGCTTTCCATTGTTTTTTAATTTCAATGGCAAAATCCGTATATTTGCTGATTTTTTCTGTAAACGTGGTTTGTAGATTATGTGTATTGGGTATGGCTATGTCGATATGGTAAACAGTTTTATTGTTTTTATTATGTAGTGTAAAATCTGGTATATTGCAGGCGATGGTTTTGTCAGTAATAATGGTTCTATTCCAGTATAATTTGATATCTGCAGAGTCCAGTACAGTTTGAGGTAATAATTCAAACTGTATCAAACGCAAACCAAGCAAGGCATAAAACGTATACTGTTTAGTATTGATTGCCACCAGCAAAAAATGCCGATTATCTGTCATATAAAAAAGAGTATTATTTCCGGTTCACACAAAACACTATAGCTTTCTCTCTCTTATATGTTATATTTATATATTCCTATCCCTGTCTTGTTCACGTGGGTTTGGGAAAAACGCCTTTGATTGGAGGAGAAATTTGGACGCTACTTCCGGAAACGAGCTAGACTTGTGCGTGCGCCTTGCTCAATAAGAAAATCTTAAAAACTTAATAAAAGTGAAAATACAAGTGGTATAAGTTATCCAGTCTACAAAGTGGGGTGAGTTTAGGCTTTAATTATATTTTATATATATATATTTAGATTCTAGACTCCTGCCATCACCTCTTACAACTATTGACAACGCCGATAAATATTAATAAGAACTTTCCGTACTAAACGGCCAACATTTCTTGGTCCATTCGAGCCACGGATATTTGTATTTATCGTAGTTGTCAGTTGTTGTATTTGACAAAACTGGTTACACACCCCCGTGTCTCTACGGGGCGGGGCGTGGTCTGCCTTTTGCTCTAGCAGCCATATTTAAATTCAAAAATACTTTTCATTTAAACTCACTTTGTAGGCATTATTATATCACAGTATTTATGTCCCTTGCCCTCTTTATGGTTAGTGGTTAGGTGTATTGTTTATTGAACACAAACACACATTTCATCAAGCACCCGTTTTTTCGGTTAAAGTTTTAGTTTACTCGTTTGTTTCACTTGATCGGTCGGTGGCGACAGTACTAAACATTGTATTTTAGGTTTGCTTGGTATTATTTCATGTTTTGTCAGTGAGGGATTTGTAAGTTAAGCAAGGTGCACACTGGAAGTCAAGATTTTGTAGAGCATTAGTCTACCTTGTGTTTTGCCACTTACCTTGTGCTTAGTTAGTTTTCCAATAGGAATATTTAAAGTGAACTCTGTGGATCAGGTTCTCATATTTATAACTAAGATATTGTGTTAGTGTATGACTGAGTGCGGTCCAGTTATACTCTGCACCTAATTTGTTGTTTGGTAGCAACTGGTAGTGGCCTAGTTTATTTTATTGTATCTTTCCAAAGGTACCTACATAGTTTTCAGTTCAGACAAGGGTTTCTGACTGACTTTTATATCGGTTTTAATATAAATAATTTGTTTCCACAATGGTGGGCAAAAAAGCAATTAATAAAGTCAAATATGACATGGTGGTTTCCAGCTTGGAAGAGATATATACTCTTTCCCAGGTAGTAGCTGAGAATAAAACTAAAGTATCATTATTTAAAGCAAGATGTGAAGATATTGATACAGTTTATCAAAAATTTTTAGATTTACATGTTCAGTTGGCTTCGGATACCACTGAAGATTTAGATTTCAAATTATATACTGACAAGCATAAAACTGTAAGTAATTGGTATTACACATCTAAAGCAATATTTTTGGAGTTGTTTCAACCTACTGAACCTTCTTGCTCTACAGGTAGTAGTAAAATAATTAAAAGTAATGTTTCCCTACCTTCAGTACAAATACCTACCTTTTCAGGTAAGGTGGAAGATTATGCACACTTTATAGATATGTTTGATTCTATTGTAGGTAATGATATGAGTCTATCGGAGACTCAGAAAATGTATTATTTGTATGGTTCTCTCAAAGGTGAGGCCAAATCTTTAGTTCAACATTTATCCATTACCGGTGAAAACTATTCTGTATTGCTAGACATATTAAAGTCAAGATTTGGTAATAAAAGATTGCAGGCAGATAAGTTACTTCAAAGTTTGTTGTCAATTTCTCATGTGAATAAAAGTTTAAAATCACTTAAAGAATTTCTTAATACTTTACTAGAATGTACTAAAGGCTTGGAAAAGATAGGTTTTCCTGTTCATGAGTGGTCATACCTATTATTATTTATAAACTTAAATAAACTTGATAATTCTTTAAAAAGGCAGTTTGAAGATAGGTATTTTAGTGAAAGTACTTCTGACCTACCTACCTTTGATAATTTCATTTCATTTTTGACAAGAGAAGTTCAAATTTTAGAAACTACCACTGACACTTCAAAGCCTTCAACTTCACATAGAGTTCATATTTCTTACAATCAGGGTAGTAATGACAACAAACTGAAGTTATTTAATATGTGCATTTATTGTAAAGGTTCACATTACATAAATAAGTGTGAGAAATTCATTTCCTTAGATATTTTAAATAGAAAAAGGTTCATTATAAATAATAAATTATGTTTTAGGTGTTTAAATAGGCACCATATAAATGTTTGTAGGTTGAAATTAACATGTATTACTTGTCAGTCTAATAAGCATCATACACTTCTACATTTTCAAGAGCGGCTTGAAAATAATTTAGGTAAAGCTGTTAACCCTTTAGCAGCAGGTAACTCTGTTAACCTTTTATGTGCGGGTAATAATTCTGTCAACCCTATAGCGGTGGGTGACGATTCTGTTAATAATTATATGGGGAGCAGCAATTCTGCTCAAACTTTACTGAAGGGCAACAATTCTACGCAAACTTCAAAAGGAGGCGATTCTGCTAACACTTTGACACCACCAAATGTTTTACATTCAGTGTCGGCAAACACTCATAGGCGTTCTGTTTTGCTATCTACAGCGGTTGTTAGGGTTCTTGATAGGAATGGTATTTATCAAGAAGTTCGAGCGCTCATAGACGGCGGTAGTCAAAGTACGATTATAACGGAAGAGTGTGCTTCAAGTTTAGGTTTGCGCGCTAATCGGCCTGGTTCAGTTTCGGTGGTTGGTTTAGGTGGTAACGCCCTGCAGGATTGCAGAGGCTCTGTTGTTTTGCGTATTAGTCCCAGGCACATGGAGCGGCCTGTGTTGGTGACTACTGGGCTTGTTATTAAGAAGATTTCTGATAATTTGCCTTCGTTTTCTTTGCCCTCATATATTGTTAAAAATTATAATAATTTGCGTTTAGCGGACAGTAAATTTTATGAAAGCCGCAAAATAGACATGCTTATCGGTGCGGATTTGATAAGTGATGTTCTTTTAAATGGAGATGTTATCAAAATTAATGGTTTGCCCTCTGCTATTAACACAGTTTTTGGATATATTTTACAGGGTCCTTGCACTTATGGTGATGATAACATTCATTCATTTTTTGTTAATACACATAATACGGATGCAATTTTAGAAAAGTTTTGGGAGATTGAAGAAATGCCTGTTAAAATAGAGAGATGCGGATATGGAGTGTGAAGCTTCATTTTTAAATACCTTTCAACGTGACGGCACGGGTAGGTTTATTGTGCGTTTGCCATTCTCATCCGAAGCTCCGGAACTTGGAGACTCGAGCAAACAAGCTCTTCGGAGATTTTACTCTATGGAACGGCGTCTTCAATCTGATGATTTATTAAAAATAAAATATGTTGAATTTATGAAGGAGTATCAAGACATGGGTCATATGTCTCCTTATAAAGACTCACTGGAGCATTGTTATATTATTCCCCATCATGGGATATTTAAGTCAGGTACTGACAAATTAAGGGTTGTCTTCGACGCAAGCTGTCCCACTTCTACAAGATATTCCTTAAATGACTGTCTCCATGCTGGACCTAATTTGCAGCGTGATATTATGCAGATTATTTTGCTTTTTAGGCTTCATAAAATTGTATTTACTACGGACATCCGTATGATGTTTCGTATGATTGAAGTCCACAAGGATGACAGGTGTTTCCAACTCATTTATTGGAGAGAGTCCCCAGACCTTCCTTTACAACTCTACGAACTGAAAACCGTTACTTATGGTATGAAGTCTAGTCCCTTTCTGGCGATGAGAGCTCTGCGTCAATTAGCGGATGATGGTCGGGAGAAGTACCCCAAGGCTGCAGAGATTCTTCAATCGTCAGTTTACATGGACGACATTCTAGGTGGAGCGGCGAATTTAGAGGAAGCGGAGGCCCTTAAACAAGATTTGATCGGACTACTCTCTGAAGGCGGTTTCGAGTTGCGTAAATGGGTATCTAACGACAAGCGGTTGCTAGAAGATATTCCCCCTGAATACCAAGAAAAGCCTCATGTGTTTAATTCGGATGGCCCGGAGTTTGTTAAAATCTTAGGTGTTCAGTGGAACCCGGTTGCGGATAATTTTACTTATCATACTCGTCTGGATGCTGAGCGAGAATGTACGAAACGATCCATATTATCCACTTTAGCTAGGATGTTCGATCCGTTAGGTTGGATTTCGCCTATTATCATCAAAGGGAAATTGCTTATGCAGAAACTTTGGGCCCTTCAAATTTCTTGGGATAGTGAACCACCTGCAGACGTGATCGAGGAGTGGAGAAATATACTGCAAGACCTTCCTCTAATACAACAGCTTAGTTTAGATCGTTTCGCTTTTTCTGGTAATTCGCATTCTTTGCACGGTTTCTCAGATGCGTGTGAACTCGGCTACGCAGCTGCAGTTTATCTTAAATCCGTCGACGGCGACGGCAATGTAAAAATTAGTTTATTAATGGCAAAGGCCAAAGTAGCTCCTGTGAGATCAAAATTGACCATACCCAAGTTAGAGCTTAGCGCAGCGGCGTTGTTAGCTCGTATTTTAAAATATGTTTATGATGCAATTTCTAAGGAAATTCATATTTCGGATATTGTGTGTTGGATTGACAGCACCATTGTTTTATCATGGTTGCGATTGTCTCCTCATGTTTTACAAGTGTTTGAAGGAAATAGGGTTTCACAAATCCAAAATATCGGTTTGGATGTTTCTTGGAGGCATGTGCCTTCGGAATTAAACCCAGCTGATGTTGCTAGTCGAGGTTGCAAAGCACAAGATTTGTTGTCACATTCTTTGTGGTGGGGACCGCCTTGGTTGGGCGATGAAAATCTTTGGCCCAAAAACACAGTTAATACTGCGGTTGACCTACCTGGTATGCGAAAACAGCCCGTTAAGGTACATGCTGTCACAGCGGTTACGGAATCGCCTTTCATTGAAAAATACAGTCCACTTTCGAAGGTGATAGCAATTCTTGCGTATTGCAAACGTTTTATTTATAATGTTCGTAATCCTTCTTCTAAAACATTAGGCCCTCTGACTGTCAAAGAGCGCGACGAAGCTTTAAAACAGCTGGTTAAGATTGCTCAAGCGGAGGTTTTCTCGGATGATATAGATAACTTAAAACGTGGTAACCAATGTTCCACTAGATTCAGGCGTTTGACACCTTTTATTGATTCTTCGGAGATAGTTCGTGTTGGTGGCAGACTCGAACATTCAATTTTATGTTATGATGCCAAGCATCCTATGGTTTTACCGAAGTCACATACATTAACTTATTTAATTATTGATTATTATCACAAGCTTTATTGTCATGTAGGACCTTTAGCTTTGCAAGCTATTTTGCAAAACAAATTTTGGATTTTGTCTGCTCGCCAAGTAATTAGAAGTCGTATTCATAAATGTTTATTTTGTTTTCGAGCTAAGGCTAAGTCGGAGCAAGCTCCTCTAATGGCAAATTTGCCTGCAGATCGTATTAATTTAACTGGTGTATTTCATACAGTCCAAACGGATTTTGCAGGCCCTTTTAATGTTAAGGCATCACGTCTGCGAAATGCAAAGGTTTCGAAGGCGTATCTTTGTGTTTTTGTATGTTCTGCTTCTAAAGCGGTACATTTAGAAGTAGTCGGGGATTTATCCACCGAAGGTTTTCTAAATGCCCTGTCTAGGTTTGTTTCTCGACGAGGTTTGCCTAATTCAATCCGTTCGGACTGTGGTACAAATTATGTAGGTGCGAGTAGACATCTAAATGCAGTTCAGAAATATTTAAATTCTTCTCATGTGCAGTCTGATTTAACACATAAAGCTAGTGAAAAGGGGATTACTTGGAAGTTTAATCCTCCTGCTGCTTCCCATTTTGGGGGACTTTTTGAAGCAGCTGTCAAGTCTGCTAAATCATTATTAAAACGACTCATAGGAGAACAGGTACTTACGTTTGAAGAACTTGTTACAGTATTTTCACGGATTGAGGCGGTTTTGAATTCAAGACCTTTATGTCCGCTTTCTCAGGATCCTAAAGAGCTTGACGTGTTGACTCCAGCACATTTTTTGATCGGGAGACCTATTCTCTCTATTCCAGAATATGATTATTCACATATTCCTGATAACCGACTGAATCGATTTAAGTTGTTGCAAGCAATATCACAACGATTTTGGAAACTGTGGAGTGATCAGTATCTTCACACCTTGCAAATGCGGAATAAGTGGTCTTCACTTACAGATCCTCCGAAGGTGGACGACTTAGTTTTAATTAAAGACGAAAATCTTCCATCTTTGAAGTGGAAGATGGGTAAAATTCTAGAGCTGCTACCTGGAAAAGACGGTATCGTACGAGTGGTCAAATTAAAGACTTCGTCAGGTACCCTTGTCCGTCCAATTGTAAAAATCTGTAGGCTGCCACTACACTAGTTTATTTTTCAGTAAAATTTAAAAAATACAGTTTTATTTTATTTTGGAGTAGAAGTTTACTTCAGATTTTTTTTATTTAGTAGTGTCTTTGTTTAATAAAATGTTGATAAAGGCTTTAGCCTTTCTCGTGGGGGAGAATGTTTAGTATTGATTGCCACCAGCAAAAAATGCCGATTATCTGTCATATAAAAAAGAGTATTATTTCCGGTTCACACAAAACACTATAGCTTTCTCTCTCTTATATGTTATATTTATATATTCCTATCCCTGTCTTGTTCACGTGGGTTTGGGAAAAACGCCTTTGATTGGAGGAGAAATTTGGACGCTACTTCCGGAAACGAGCTAGACTTGTGCGTGCGCCTTGCTCAATAAGAAAATCTTAAAAACTTAATAAAAGTGAAAATACAAGTGGTATAAGTTATCCAGTCTACAAAGTGGGGTGAGTTTAGGCTTTAATTATATTTTATATATATATATTTAGATTCTAGACTCCTGCCATCACCATTTACAACTATTGACAACGCCGATAAATATTAATAAGAACTTTCCATACTAAACGGCCAACATATACATATTTACTATTAAAATCGATGCTTTGACATTTTCTTTTGGTCCATGGCGATAGTCCAATATAATATTGATACTGAAAACATGGCTCGCTCATGAAATATGCTAGTCACCGTGAATAGGGTATATTCTCAGTTTGAAAAATTCGAATGATAATAAATATGTGTTTTATTATTAAAGGAATAAAGGATTTTTTAACTAATGTTTGCATTTAGAGTTTGATATGTATAATAAGGTTGGTGGATACTTGTTTTTTTTTTCTTTGGAAAAGGATTTATAAGAGAAGGATACAAGCAGAGGTTACTCAAAACAACTTTTCATTTTCTCAATATTTTGTTAAAAAATTCAAAACCGTTATGAAATACTACGTTACCTTCAGTTATCTTACAACAACTTTTTATCTCGCAACAAGCTACATTCTGTATAACATTAACACGATTTAATCATTTTTAGGGTTCCGTACCTCAAAAGGAAAAAAAACGGAACCCTTATAGGATCACTTTGTTGTCCGTCCGTCCGTCCGTCTGTCAAGACCCTTTTTCTCAGGAACGCGTGGAGGTATGAAGCTGAAATTTATATCAATTACTCAGGTCTACTGTCCCTTGAAGCTGTGAAAAAATCAAACTTCTAAGCCAACACAATCAAAAGATACAGCCGTTTATGCCGCAAATTTTCGACACTTGCAAGGGAATCAAAACCTACAGGGTGCTTCCCGTGAACTCAGAATCTTGAAATTTGGTACGAAGCAACGTCTTATAGCATAGATAAAGGAAAAATTACGAAAACCATAAATTTTTAGTTACATCACATAATATATTTTTTTTAATAATTTTAACCTTACTACCCATTTCCTCATAAACGCGTAGAGGTATTAAATTGAAATTCATACCAAATACTCAGGTCTATAATACCTTTAAGCTGTAACAAAATCAAACTTCTATATCAACGCAATCAAAAGAAACAGCAATTTAAGCTGCATATTTTGAAACTCGCAAGTACTCGCAAGGGAATCAAAACCTAAAGGGTACTTCCAGTTGACCTAGAATCTTGAAATTTGGCATGAAGCAACGTTTTATAGCACACATAAAGGAAAAATTCCGAAAACCTTAAATTTTTAGTTACATTACAAAATATATATTTTTTAATAAATATAAACTTATTACTTTTTTCCTCATGAACGCGTAGAGCTATCAAGTTGAAAATCATATCAAATACTTAGATCTAATTGCCTTTAACCCGTGAAAAAAAAAAAAAACTAAGTCAACGCAAAAACGCAAAACGCAAAAGTACAACCATTGATACCGCATATTTTGAAACTCGCAACTACACGCACGGGAATTAAAACCTAAAGACCACTTCCCGTTGACATAGAATCTCGAAATTTGGTAAGAAGCAATAGCTTACAGCACAGGTAACAGAAAAATTCCGAAAAGCTTAAAATTTTAAGTAGTTTTTGCAGGTTTGTACGGAACCCTCGGTGCGCGAGTCCGACTCGCACTTGGCCGGTTTTTTTAATATCCTACCTATTCTTAAGCCAATCAATAGAACCCTTCCAGAATTTTCGCACGATTCGACTCCTCACAATTTTATAACCAGAACCAATAGCCGATCCGGTTCAAACCCGTCCCGACCTCTGTGTCGGGTCTCCTGAATACAATCTCAAAGCTTTTCATGCTCCATGAAGCCACGCTTATGTGCCGCGCATTCTACCAGCGTTGCCAACACGGGGGAGCGGCCCTCAGAACGAATTTACTTATTCCACTTTTGAAATGCTGCGGGACGTCGCTTTAATGCTTTGAGTGTCTATCGCTGGGGAATGGGACGGTTCTTTTAGTTAAGGATCGTTAAAAGTAACACGTAGAAAGAATAAAAAAGTCTATCAGCTATCAGACTTTGCTAACTTGTACGTCGCAGCAATTTCATTGTATTTGTGTATAAAATCACCGAATCATCGATCTTTGCTACGTGAAATAATTTCACTAAATTAAAGTTAATAGTTACTACTTACTTACCATGAGCTATTCACATATTAAAAGCAAAACTACATATCTTTAAACCCTAATGTAGCCAAATATTGAAAGAGTAAAAAAATACTATTTAAAAATAATACCAAATGTCCAATATGTCACATCAACTTAACCTCACAAGGTCATTTCCATAATGACATTAAAAGGGTCAGTCTTGGACGCGTCGGACCGTTAACACATAAGGCCATATTCACACGACCCAGTTAGTCGGACTCGGATTAAAGCCGACTCAATCATACGACAAATCGGACGTGAATTCACTGATGAGGAACAAGCTTTACGTTGAACACAAAAAAATGGATACGGTATTTTTTTTTTATCTAAGGCGAAGACGTACAAAAATAAAGTGTATCTTTATTTCTCGGTAAATAAGCTCATACCTGTTTAAGTGATATAAATACCCCGAATGAAGCGTAGGAGTCTACCCAGTAACTCAAATGAAGATACTATAAAGGAGGCACTTTCCCTTTCACTTTAATTTGTGTAGGTGAAGTCGAAATTAACAGTTTCGAACAAAATAGACAGTTAAGTAACATTAGATACATATTATAGAAAAAGGGCAAAACTGACATTTTGTAAACAAGGAGAAAAATGAATTTAGCAGATACACCTTTTTTCCTGATTCCGAATATGTGTATAACTCAATTTTGATATATATGTTAGTTGTGCCCTTTCTCGTTAACACGGCAGTATAATCTAAACGGCCTATTTTGGACCACAAATATTAAAAATCTCACAGAAATTTATGCGTCTTGTCATGAACATGATTAAAAAGTCATGTCCATTATTTCGTAGCTCAATCTCTTTACAATCATTTAGGTCGCCCTAAGTGCACTACAAGAGGTCGCAACCAACCTCTTTAAATGATGTACACCTCATTGGAATTTGAAGCTGGCAGCATTAAATAATACTTGAATAATTGAAATACATAAAGTAGAAATTATTAAATTGTGAAAAGTATTTTGTTTCAGTTTAATGCCCAAAATAACATAATTTTTTGATTATAAATATATGCGTACATTTCTGTTTAAAGAGTTATATTTTATTTGTAAGCACCTCAAACAAAAACTGAAAAATTAAAAACAAATGAAGATTTTTTCAATAAACCCTTAAAGAATTTTCCCAATTTCACAGTTAAATGCAGTAATAAAGTTTCAGTCCACTCCATCTAATTAAGTAGTTTGTCTTAGAGCACAAGTTGAAAGTAATTGTTACAAATAGAGGAGAGAATACGAGCTAAAAGGATTTTCCACTTAACGCTAGTTCTGTTTAAATATTGAAGATGATTTACAATGATTTTTGTTGAGAAGGTAAATAATGTACAGGATGTAAAAAGACTGCTTCCGAAAACGCAACTGGGTATGGCTAGACAACTCGTTACGTTTAAAGCAAAACGACTTTTTTGCATTACTAATGATTTATACACAATTGAAAATTAACATTTTGATTTCGGGATAATTGAAAATGATATAGTGTTTTTATTTAATCTGCTTTGTAAACATTGCTAAAGCGCCATCAGTTGAGCGTTGACCCCAAGCGGCCAAAATTAATTTCCAATATTATTATTTTTGTGTCGTTCTTGGGTATTTTGTTGGTGAATTTAGTTACAAAATATCCTTGAAATTACATGTTTAAGGCTACGGAAATTGTTAGCTTACATCCTATATTTAATGCGCCCTTACGAGAGGGGTTATGTGTGCGTCGATTTGATTAAAATTTGATGACCTCCGAAGCGAAGCGTTTTGGACGGTAAAGATATTTTGTAAATTCACTCAAATCTGGGTGTCACGAAGTTCTGCCCTAGTCTTGTGCGTTTAAATCTAGTTTTCGCAGTTGGTGTGGTAGCCTACAGTTTTATTTATTAGTAATTATTTATTAATCGAGAAGGAGGCCTGTGCTCAACTATGGGACATATATAGGCTATTTATTATTATTATTATTATTTATTTATTAATCTCAACTACTCGTTAAAACAATTTATTGGTTGGACTTGAACATCCATACCTAATAAAAACTGGTATAAATTGACATTTTGTTTACTCAAGTAAAAATCAATTTTTTGGTCTTGGTCATGTTGTGTTAACTTTTAAGGCCAGCCTCGATTGGTTATTAGTAATAAATCGAAAATTCCCATACCCTTGCGTTTTTATTTAAAAAATAAATTAATCCTTAATGAGACCAATTTAATATAAAACAAGAGGCATATGATTTGTGTCTCCCCGCGTACGTGACTCCTGCAACCGAGTTGAATATCAGGTGCTCCAAAAATAAACTAAACACGGTATGAATCCTGCTATGTAACTTTTAGCATGATGGAAAACAGAGTGAATTTAAATTAGTTACACTATGTTAGATTCATTCGTCTGTATGGTTATATAGATATAGATATTTTGAAGCGGGTTTAAAGGGTGTTAATATCGTTAAATATTTTCAATTGTTTCTACCAATATGTTTAATACAGTAGTAAGAAAAATATACTTATTATACCCACACCGAGCCGTAAACCGAGAAGGAGACCTGGGCTCACCTAGTCGGAAGTGTATGGGCTGTTATTCTTTTTACTTATTATTATTTTTAATACACAATTTGAAAATCTCGTCGTTGCAGCCATTATTATTTGTCTGCTGCATAAGTCTTCTAATTTAAGAGAGGAAGAGGGAGAGAGGGAGCCAAAACTCGCCGCGCCAAGCAGACATATGCACGAACGCAACTCTTTGGTTATTTAATTAAATAGTAGGACTCTGCTCCTAGTTCCCTGATTGGTCATTCCCCGAGGTAACTTATTACCTCTTTCGATACTCACAGAAACAAACTTGGCGGTCTTTTCTATTAAAAAAACTACAAATAAAACAATCAATTAACAAGACCAGTAAGGAAGGTAGCTCCTAATTTTTATTTCTCCCGGTGCGCTAGGTTCAATCTAATAAATTCAGGTCTAAAATTTACGATTTTTACCCAAACTTATTTAAAACTTTAAACAGTTTATTAGTGCGCTCTACCGTGAAGAGCAGTGGAGCGAGAAGAAATTGTGGGTTTTATCGCTTTTAATTTGTTTTTTATTGGAACTACTAAACTAGGTATGAACAGTATAAGTTGGTATAATAGGAAAATATAACTGAGACATGAAATGCCATAGCTGAAAGAAGTTTTAGTTGAAACAAGTTCTATGTTTTTTACTAAATAAGAATTTTGCTAACTATAAGTGTGTAGGAGCTATTAAATATAACTTCTTATATACCTACAGAAATAGCTGTGACAGTATGCTCAATGATATTATATAGGTTCTAGAAACCATACCTTTACTGAACCAAATAGGAGAAAAAAGGCTTAAAGTAATTGTTTAAGTTACATTACATTTTTAAATACACAAAAAAGTTTCTGACACAGTGTAGTCTTGAGGGAAATAAATTTACTGAAAAAATACTTAATGGATGCCTAAAAGCATAGTTATTTCTTTTGAAGTTTGAACTTTCTATCCCTAGAGGTTATATACTCCTAAGTTGTTCAAGCCTTTTTATTATTAGCTTGCGCAACCAAGATTTAGTTCTAAAGCTCATAGACTAAGACTCATTTTTGATTGAAACGTGCTTAGATATACAGAGACTTGGAAACCCAAAGAGAACGTAACTATCGCTCCTAAATAAATCTTCAGTCAATGCATCTAACGACGAAGCCAAATTGAGGTATTATCTCCGACTTGAATTTCAAATCACTGGAACTAACTTGGCGGTTTGTCCTTCATTCACTCCCGACCCACTCCTAATATCGTTCACTCACTCATTCACCGACTCTGTAGATAATAACAGAGTTTGGAAACTTTCTGGAATCTTCCGTTTAATCATTATGAAGTTGGCGTAGCTGGAATTTATAATTACATTTATGACGCCATTGTTTAAGGCCCTTCATTTAGAATTTATCAGTCTATGACAGAATGAGGCAGCTACTGAGTTATATGCTTTGATGATTCAAATCAACTCAATGGTTTTAATTTCACGGATGCAATTTGGTTAAGATTTATTTAATTCTATCAAAACAAGTTGGTAGAAGGTTGAAAGATCTTGCTAAAAGCTAATACAATGCCTTCACAATAGCTTTATCGGACAGGGGTATCTCTAATATTGCTTGCTGTGTAATATGTGTAGGAGTTAGTAAAACATGATGCTTCTAGTTATAAGGTTTAGTGTCTACGATGAGTAAGATGAGATTCGCATAGAAATGCTATAAATTGCTTGCGAAGTAGAGTGTACCCACACGCGACGCAGTTGATGGTCGAATATGCACCCATGTTAGCCCATACAATATGTTACTGAGAAATTACCATAAAAATAACATTTTTTTATTTCATTCATAGGTCTCTTGCTAAAAGAGTTAAAAGACACCACTTAATTACCCTAATTAAGATCGAAACTTGCAAATACGTCACAACAAAAACTCATACTAAATTGACCACTCATTACGGTACTGCTTTGGTACGTAAATAGAATATCGTCTAATTCAGTGTCCTCAGATGTTTGTTTCGGCCTAGTTAGTAAGTAGGTCAAAAGTAGCTAATCTTACTTACAACTTTGAAAATCACTTAGCAGTTTGACAATCGTTACCATACTCATTAAAATATACAAATGTTTTGATACTAGTTTCAGTATTAAGATTGTGGGAAAGATAGATCTATAGTTTGATGTAAAGGTAATAGCAATTTTATTATGCGCTCTATGAACGAAACGCAAAGTTTTTTTTCATTTAATATCAAGGCACAGTATTATATATGTCGGAGATCGACTATGCTTATGGTTGATATTAGAAGAGTGCGGATTGCCAGTACCAAATATGGTGCTAGACAGAGTCTATGTGACATCGAGTGAGCAGCTGTCAGAGTGACAGAGATGGTCTTGGGCTACGGTGATGAGTGGTTGGAAAGTGATGATGCTTGGTGTTTGCGTAGAAACTGCTTGTGATCCGTGCCTTCTTGTGAATTAATCGAATGACCTACGGAGTGCTATCAAGAGGGAATAATTACAGTGTTGAAACACAGCAATTGGTTTTATTTGAGTCTAACACATTACCCACGTACGGCCACACAAGTTATAGTACTAAACGCCCCCTGAAGACGGCTCTGACTGGGTACTACGAATAATACAAAAGGCTAAATTCTCATACCTTAACACGGTTATAATGGTAAATATAGACCATAAATCCCTCACTGATTTCATGGAAAAATAAGTATTTGCTGGAACATCAAATTTAATTAAATTTCTGAGGTATTTATAACGTTGGTTTTACATTTTATTAGCAGAACGTGAGTTCTGAGAAACGTTTTGACATATTTTAAAAGAATAGGAGGAAATGTGTTCATTTATAAAAAAGGCACACAAAAATATTACCAGCCTGTCTTTTTAGAAGTTTTGATAAGCGTATAGCAAATAGTCGCAATTATAACTGTTAAGAAATAAAATGCACAAACATAATAGACAATATACAATATTTTAACCTCCGACCATAAAACGAAGTGTTATATTTGGTCGTTCGTCAATGTTTTATAAAAGTTTTACATGTTCATATAAGAAAAACACTTGCCATTAAACTTATTGTCGTACAATCTTATCTCCCAAAGCAAAATAAAATAAAGAACCCACGTTCAGACTAATATCTTCTTACTAATCATTCGTCACTGAAATCAGATCTAAATCCCCGTTTTTTCGTATGGTCCCCCCAACTAATGTCGGTGGGTGTCGGCTGGTTGCCGGCGGTAAGTAAACGCGGCGTGTGATTGCTGACGCGCCGGCGCGGAAAATGAGCGCCGCTGACACTGCGCAGGGTATGGGGGGACAGAAGGGAAGATTTTAGTCTCGCAATTGAAGAGGATTTGTTGCTGTTTACTCATCGTATTAAGCCATAGCGACGATTTAAAGTCAAATGCATAAAAATGTGTGCGTAAAAGTATTTAAACAATGCTGCTAAAGGTTGATAAAACAGAATTTTTCAATTTCCCAGAAATCAGCAACGCACCCTCAACACCAACTTTCAGTGATAAATTACCATCACGTGACACGTTTGCAAGCTTGCCCCTTTAATAGCTATAATAACAATAACAGCCAATATACGCCACACTAGTTGCGTGTTGGCCATCTTCGATAATACTCCGCTGTCCGTCCAACTCGCACTTGACCGATCGTTTATGTTTTTTCGAGACTGTATTTTCATTTAAAAAAATATCTTCATCTTCCCCACTGTTCCTCTACACCTGCGCGCATTGCACTTTTCACGTACGCGTCTCGCCAGAATTAGTTTAGCAGTCACCATGAAATGAATACATCCTGCAAGAAGCCGGATTGACAAGCGACGGGATGCTAACGAACGGCAAATTGGATGAATCGTTGTTGGGTACGTAAATTGTGTTCACAGTGAGGATTGACGCGTCTTTTGCAGTTTTGTTATGGAAATGGTTTTGGTTACATGTGTATTTAGCTGTTTGTTGGTAATTCTAACAATTTAGATAGATAGATAACAATTTGAGCTATAAAAACATCGTGAGGAAACCCACATGACTGGATGACTATCCATCATATGATCCACCAACCCACACCGAGCCAGCGCTATCCGAGGAGGCCTGTGCCCAACTATTGGGACATAAAAAGGCTATTATTATAATATTATTATTATAAATAGATAACTAGGTTTTCGCTCTGTGTTTTCCGCAGTATTCCGTGGGAATTGGTTTATAGTCTGCTTTTATACCTTAATTTGGTTAAGATTAGAATTCTGAATAATACTAGTAGCGTTAAGTAGATTTAACATTGGCGAGGAGATAACTCTGGTTGTGGATTGATTATTGTCCTAGAACTGTTTTGGCACTTTGTCGCGGTATTGAACAAATTGTAATGTCTTAATAACTAATGAAAAGAAATGATGAAATGAAACTAATAGACTAAGGAAATATAAAATGCTGTTATTTTATGGAAGGCTTAATTAATAATGTTAAACTAGTGGCCGTTCGCATGGAAGTCGGTTTCCCGTGGGAATATAAAAGTTTTCCCGCGGTAAAAAGAACCCTATGTGTTATTCTGATGTATAACCTATATCACTGTAAAGTTTCATTAAAATCCGTCGAGTAGGTTTTACGTGAAAGAGTAACAAACATCTATACATACTTACAACCTTTCACGTTTATAATATTAGTAATATAAGCTAAAAAAAAGTTAAAATATAATAAAACTAAATAAAAACCATACGTGAATTAGGCCAAACCTTAAAGTCGGCGCCTTATACGAAAGGTTCTTGAGGAATTTTAAAGACGTTCAATTACGTCAGATGAAAAATCACGAACGAGGTTTTTTAATTTTGATGATTAATCTTGTTTTACATGTTCCTACTAAAGTTTACGCAAATATTGTGGAATGTGTTTCATAGATATAATGGCATATAAAACGGTTTAATTATTGTTTTAAAAATTAAGTTATTTGGTAACCTATGATACCTTTATTTTAAAACTAGTATCTAGTGTGGAGCTCTTTACAATATTTTAACATTAAGAGTGTTCAATAAACTATCTGTAAGTTGGTAAATAATCATTACGGAACAAATCGACTAAATTTAATGTCTTGTATTTTTATCAACTTGCTTACTTATATCCCTCAAATGTTATAAACGTGGAAGTATGTATGTGTCGGAAATGGTGGCGCCACATTGGCAATCGGCCGGTATTTTGGGACAACTAGCGCCATCTTAAGCATTTTCAAGCTTACCTGAATTAATTTAAATTTTGTTTAATATCATTTGCTGTGTAATTTACCTAATTGAAAATTGTGATTTAATTATGATTTAATTCTTACTGAATCAGTTATTGTTGTAGGATTAATTTGATTGTAAAATCATTGTGACCGGAAACGCAGGCCCTCTAGCGGAGAACCTGGGCAAGGCCTAGTGCTATTTTGATAAAAACGGAAACGGCCGTTTGGTATAAAAGACATTGAACATTCAAGGAAGGGGCATTCATTTCTTAGAAATTGAAGTGTTCACACCTAAATTATCAGAATAGCGCGAGAATCGGAGAGAAGCAGTTGTCTTGTCCACATTCAATTTGCTGTTTGATTTTATATCGAGTCATTGCCTAAGTTTAACAGTTTGTATTCTAATGCTGTATCGGAAGTCTTCAATACGAAAGCTAAGTATCAGTGTGTCCGTTAATCATGTAAACTAGTTGCTAGATTTCTGTGAGTAATGTAATAGCGAGTTTTATAACGTTCCTTTGTATTTTAAATTGTAATAATGGCAGAGTGGAGTTTATTCACCGGGTTCTTCTCCACTCAATATGTCAGACAGATTGTACCTGTCTTTATGAATCCGGTAAATTAAAACAAAGTTAAAGGTTAAACTGTTTCTTTATTATTCCAAATACCCTTGTAGTTCATTATGGTAGTGAGGCAGGTCATTTCAATACAGTTGCATTAGTTTTATCAGATCATTGAGCTAAAGTAGTTAACAGATTGATCCTATATTCTTTCATAATGCTTTAAGTTCTTGTTTGCTGCCTTCTACGCCCACTGAAACGTGATCTTAACATTCTACCATTAACAAAAGACACCCGCGCTGCGACATCAGAAGTGGGATTTACCTCAAACTAAAAGAAATAAACCATGAGTTTCAGAAACACCGCGTCATGTCGCTTCGAGAGCAGCCATCTGATGATTCGGGCTTGCAAACAAAGAAAATGACCTGGATACCACTTCGAAGAAAAATAACCGTCAAGTATTTTTGAAAACTAAGTTGAGATTGATTCTGTGCAGGTGAGTATACGAACCAAGGTCAGTGCTTTAAATTTATTTTACGATTCTCGTTTTGAGTTATGGAGGGTAGTTTAAAAAAAAATATTGGCGGCAATCACAATTTAATAGAATCAGAGTTTAAATAACGAAATTGTTTAAAATACTAGTTAACTTTGAAATGTATTGCGCCCAATTCGCAATTGTTATCGCCATGTCATCTTGGCAGAACTCTGGCAACACTGACAGCTGCCTTTGCCGGGATTATTAAAAAAAAAGAGGTTGTCAAAAAATGGCGGGCGTTCTCTCTGCTTTTTGATGTCGTTTGCGTATCGGAATATTTCATGTAATTATAAAATATACGTAAGGTTTGTGAAAAGTAGTTGGATTTGGTATGTATCGTTATGTGTTTTGCATATGTACTGATTGTTATTGTTTCACGATTAAAATTAGTATTAATGATAATTTGTTCAGTACCTACCTAAGTTTGTTAATAAAAGTGTCAAATAGATTCCAGTGCATAATTTATTAATATGTATTTCCTTTCCTACATCAGAAGTGGGATTGGTCTATTGCCCACAGATGCCGCGAAGTCATAAGTCAGCGAGGAGGCGGTCGCCATCCAGCACGAGCACGTCAAGCTCGTCCAGTAACTCCATCTCCTCTTCGTCCGACAGAAGAAAACGTAACAGGCGCCGTAAAAAGGTCAGGAAGTCGCCATCCGTGAGTCAAAATGTAATATTATCCTCCGTGATACCAGAGTTTGACCCCTTATGTGATAATATTGATATGTGGATTAACGTCGTTGAAGCTAATGCTCGTGCGTTTGGTTGGTCAGATGAAATGATAAAATTTCAAGCGTTACAAAAGCCTAGAAAAACTGCACAAACTTGGTACGATTCGTTACAAAAAACCGAAGCCCGTTGGACCACGTGGAAATGGCGGCAGTGGCGTAATAGGTTGTCTGATACGTTTCAAGTAAAGAGGAATACATATGTTTTATTAAAGGAATTAGTTGATACTAGACCATTCGATGGTCAATCTTTGTATGAATTCTTTTTTCAACAAAAGTGTCAATACGGACAAATTATCGCTTTCATTCTCGGAACAAGATATTATTTCAATTATTGTCGGATCAATAGGTGATAAAAATCTTTCTATTGCAGCAGAATCGGGTAGTTTTAGATATTGTGATGAATTAGCTTCTTTCTTGCATAGTAAAATTCACGAGGTAGAAAAAGACAAAAAGAATTTGAATATTAAATCGTTTTCTATTGGAAATAAACTGGTACAAGCACGAAATTCATGTATGGAAAACAATGGAACAGGTGTTGCGATTTTGAATCATAGTAGTGGAGACTCAAAGATTAAAAATATTAATGTACGATGTTTTCGTTGTGGAGAATCGGGGCATTCCGAGTTGGCTTGCATGGCTAAG
The DNA here is from genome assembly GCA_916618145.1 of Emmelina monodactyla. Taxonomy (NCBI): domain Eukaryota; kingdom Metazoa; phylum Arthropoda; class Insecta; order Lepidoptera; family Pterophoridae; genus Emmelina; species Emmelina monodactyla. The sequence continues at coordinate 909,811 of OU745304.1, read as the reverse complement.
TCGAAAACTAAAGTTGAAAAAGATGTTGAGGTTAAACTAATTTGTGAGTCAGAATCGAAACAAAAGTTTATTAAGAATATTAAATTACTTAACTTTACGTGTGACGCTTTCATTGACATGGGTAGTGATTGTTCATTGATTGTTTCGGAAATTGTTGATAAAAATAATTTGCAACGACACCAGTTAAGTCATCCAATTACGTTATTCGGATTAACTAACGATCTTACATTGACCGTGAATTATGGCGTTACAGTTCCAGTACGAATTGATGACGTAGAATTAGCAATTACATTATATGTTGTAGAAAAGCTGTCGCGATGTAACGTGCTGATAGGTAGAAACTTTACCGAGGATAAAAGAATAATGTATTGTAGAATTGGAGATTCCTTATTATTCAAAAACATTGAGAACACAATGAACCGAGATCAGGCGGTAGTTAAGGTCATTCAAACAAATGATACTTTCAATGACGATGAAATTAAAAACCTTTTGTCTAAATACCCTCAATGTTTTTCGGATGATTTGAGTAATTTAGGTAAAGTACCGGAAGTCCAATTAGAAATCGATTTGACGACTAACAAACCGGTATTTCAACGTCCTTACCGAATGTCCGACAGTGAAAGAAAAATTACGCGTGAAATTGTGAGTGACTTATTAAAACATGGAATTGTACGCACTAGCAATTCACCATATGCTAGTCCGGCATTGTTAGTCGACAAAGCTTCAGGAGAAAAACGTTTATGTATAGACTACCGTCGGCTTAATAAGATTACAATTAAAGATAAATATCCAATGCCGTTGATTAAAGATTTAATAGATAGATTACGCGGTTGCAAATACTTTACCGTTCTTGATTTGAAATGTGGTTACCATCACTTAATGGTGAAAGAGAGCGATGTACACAAGACTGCATTTATCACTCAAGACGGACACTACGAATTCCTAAGGATGCCTTTCGGCTTATGTAATGCTCCTGCCGTTTTTCAGAGAGTGATGAATTCCATCTTGGGGGAATTAAGGTTTGGCAAAATTATTAACTACATGGATGATTTGTTAATTGCTACCGAAACTTTGGACGAAAACATTTTGTTAGTGAACACTGTTTTTGATATCTTGCAAGCTAATGGGTTAACGGTTAATAGAGATAAATGTCTTTTCTTTAAGGAAACAATTAAGTTTTTGGGGTATGATATATCAGTAAATGGAATTCGTCCAAGTGCTAAAAAGATATCTGCTATTAGTAATTATCCGACCCCAAAGTCGGTTCACAATGTCAGACAATTTTTGGGGTTAATTAATTATTTCAGAAAGTTTATTAAGAACTGTGCAATTATATGTCGTCCACTAACTGAACTCTTAAAAAAGGGTAGCACATGGCGATGAGAAAGTGAACATGAACTTGTATTTCTAAAACTTAAATCTATTTTAACCAGTTATGTCATTCTTTGTATTTACGATCCAAATTTACCTATTAATTTATATACAGATGCAAGCCGCGAAAAGCCAATTCACTTTTACAGTAGGCAAACGAGTAACGAAGAGAAAAACTACCATTCCTTTGAATTAGAGTTGCTAGCGATTGTAGTCGGGCTTCAAAAGTTTAGGCATTATCTTTTAGGTATAAAATTTAATGTAATAACTGATTGTAATGCAGTTCGTCACGCTTTAAGTAAACAAGATATTGTTCCACGCATTAGTAGATGGGTATTACAGACCCAAGAGTTCACTTTTGAAACTATTCACCGACCTGGAACCCAGATGCAACACGTAGATGCGTTGAGCAGGAATCCTGTTACTATTGCGAAAGAAAATTCCCCGGTATATAACGTAATGTCCATCTCCGAGGGAGATTGGTTGTTGTCTGTACAATTGCAAGATCCACATATTTGCAGTATAAGGGACATTTTACAGTCAGGACAGGCTGAGCTAAATAAACAAATATTTCAGAATTACGAATTGCTAGGAAATAAAGTGTACAGAAGGACCGAATATGGTGGAAGGTGGCTAGTTCCAAAAGAATGTATCTGGCAAGTAATTAGAGCTAACCACGACGATATCGGTCACTTTGCATTAGATAAGACTGTAGAAAGAGTAAGATCTATGTATTGGTTTCACCGCTTAAAGAAAACTATTTCGAAATATATAAAAAATTGTTTACAATGTATCTATTTTAAAAATATTCACGGTAAGAAACCTGGTAAACTATTTCCTATACCTAAATATGCAAGACCGTTTCACACGTTACATCTAGATCACCTGGGTCCTTTTGTAAAAACAGCGCAGAAAAATTCATATTTGTTAGTAATAGTTGACTCCTTTACAAAATTTGTTTTTATTTCTCCAGTCAGGAATACGAAAAGCCTAATTGTTGTTAATGAGCTTATTAAAATATTCAAAATTTTTGGTAATCCAAAACGGATTATTTGTGATGCTGGGACGGCATTTACGTCTAAGTTATTCAAGTCTTTCTGTGTAGGAACGTTTTATAAGACACCATGTTATAGCCACAGCCATGCCTAGGTCCAACGGTCAGGTCGAACGATACAATCAGACCATTTTGGAAGCATTACGCACAATGGGAGCGAATAGCGAAAATAATAAATGGGACCAGCATATATCGTCAATACAGCAAGGTATTAACAGCACGATTAATAAGACTACTTCGGCAGTTCCTAGTGAAGTCTTCTTTGGTTATCGTTTGAAAATGGATTATGATAATATGGCTGAAACTGAAGAATCTGTCGTTGACGTGACAGCATTAAGAAGTAAGGTCGATGCCAACATAAAGGAAAATGCTTTGAAACAAAAACGCTTATTTGACAGTAAAAGAAAAGATGCACCAACCTATAACATAGACGACTTGGTTGTCATTAAGATTCCTAGCTACAACAATGACGGTCAAAGCACAAAGTTATTGCCTCAGTTCAAAGGACCATTTCAAATAAAGGAATGTTTGGGCAACGATAGGTATCGAGTAGAGGATATGAGAGGTGCTGAGAGGTCTTCGAAACGCTACGATGGGGTAGCATGCGTTGAAAATATCAAGCCGTGGATAAACATCACCAATGATGCTTAAGTATGCGGATGTTATCAGAGGTAAAATAAACACAATCTAATAATTTATCTCATTTTGACTTAATTCATTAATTGCTCATTTTGATCTTGGTTCATATGTTCGAATAATTCTCTTGTGTGGTAATAGTTTTTCTATGTGTCTGGTGTATAATACAAAAAAAAAAAAAATTGTGTCATGGTGGTTACAGCAGCAAGTGACAGATATCTCATGTGAACACTGTCTCTTGTTATGAGTACATGGTGATATGCAACCTCAGTCACGAAAGGTGCTGATGGTTAAACCATGGTGTATGGATAAGTTAACCGGCGATGGCATAACTTGAACAATACTGTAATACTCTTGCAAACTGATCACCTTGGCATAGTGTGTGTGATATTGGAACTTATAACATTGTATTCCTCATAGGATAAAGCGGACATCCTAGAGTGAATGTCATCTAAAATACTATCTAGTAACACATTGCTTTTCTTACAGCTTATACACCAGACTGTGACGCTATTCGGGGACGAAAGCGACTTCAGGAGGGCCGGATGTTATCGCCATGTCATCTTGGCAGAACTCTGGCAACACTGACAGCTGCCTTTGCCGGGATTATTAAAAAAAAAGAGGTTGTCAAAAAATGGCGGGCGTTCTCTCTGCTTTTTGATGTCGTTTGCGTATCGGAATATTTCATGTAATTATAAAATATACGTAAGGTTTGTGAAAAGTAGTTGGATTTGGTATGTATCGTTATGTGTTTTGCATATGTACTGATTGTTATTGTTTCACGATTAAAATTAGTATTAATGATAATTTGTTCAGTACCTACCTAAGTTTGTTAATAAAAGTGTCAAATAGATTCCAGTGCATAATTTATTAATATGTATTTCCTTTCCTACACAATCTTGCTTGATTTTTCATGATGATGGGACTATACGTTCCGCAGACGTAGCTCGATCGGTTTACCTTGGAGGGTAGTCCGTGACTGCGTGCTGGTGGTTGACTTTGGTGAAGGTCAGGTTTCGGGGGAAACTATGGAGATATTGGCAACGAATATGAAGGAAGCCTAGTTGTTTAATTTTTTTTTTTTAATAATTTTATTTCTAAATGAAGTAGTCAGTTGATGCTCTGAACTTCGAATGGTACGTCGGTATTATGAATTAGGAGCCACAACTTTCGGCTTTAGTTTTGTTTTGTCATTATTCAGTTTTACATACTATGGGTCTAAATAAATAATCTCTGAGAGGTTGTGCCTCTTTGGCAGTTATTTTGGACGAGTCTTATTCTGCCGTCTCGGTTTTTTTAATTGCGTAAAATAAAAGTTTTCCGAACAATATGATGCTGTGTGATAAAATTTGTTTTAGAAAAGCTGCTACAATAGTGAAATTGCTGGATGGTTTGAATCTGGTAAAAACAAAATAGAAACATTGAAGTACGCGGCAGTACCTACATTATTACGTTTTAACCGGACAAAACTTGACTGGGTGATGTACAATGTTTTGTAATAATTTATGGCAGAGTGTGTTCTTAAATTAAATTGTGTTTTGGCGGGAGGAGTTATGCAACCGATTTGGTTACAAAAGTCGCCAGCTGACATAGAATAAGCGTGCACCTGGCACCTATCTACGCCTATCTACCTACACCTACCTACTTTGTGTTTGCAGTTGTTCTTTAATTAGTATTCATTCTCTTAAACTATTTCATGTGTTACATTTCTTAATTGTTAGTTTAAAGTTAAACCAAGTTATTTACGCACAATAGAAATTATTGGTTTTTACATTTAGTGTTGATCGATGTTTAATAATGGTATAGGAACTGGTGTTATTAACAACTGTAATTCACACGTGTTTTAATATGTTTCGAGGATACATCGAATGGCGATTACAATAAACCAAAGCTGGAGCCGCGAGGACGAGCAATGTCGACATCAGGACTTAACCCAGCGGTGTAGCAACAGAAAGTGATGATCCTGATTTACCAGCGATGGCGGCATTGCGGTGGCCGAGGCAAGCCAGCGTTCGTACCGAGGTGCTGATTGACGTGTGAGCTGTGAATCTTCCACGGATTGTCTAGAACACAAAGGTGAATCGTATTTTTTCTTTATTTCGATTCTAGTGCTGAATGCTCGTTAGTTAATGAAAGTTTTGGCGCGAAATTTTATGTGGGATCTTTTAAAAGGGTTTTAACTGTGGCGTATTGGTCAAACGCGTGTATTCAGCACAGGACTAGTTAATGTCATGTGACGTTCGATACTCAACTTCTTGAGGTTTTACCTCAATGTTAACCAAATAATTGTTTTAATGGCGACGTTACGATAGATCGGTCAAAAATAATTGAGATTGATGATAGATCATTTACCAGATGAAATTAATAATGTTATTGACGATGTTGAATTGTTTTTGGTGGAAACGCGAGTGAGTACCTACTCTATCTGCCGTATTGTAGTCGTGTGTTGTCTGAGGATGAACACGGGCGCGTATGTGGGAGCAATGGTGATGTTGCTTGTCGGCTGAGGCCGTGGCGATAGAGGGGTGTTCACTCGTGTCGTGGCGTGTTTCAATGATTGATTTGTTGTGATAAAGTGATGTAAACTTTGGTTGATGGATATGTCTTTTCTCGAAAATTTATGTTTTGATGTGAAAATTTATTATCATTGCAAATTTAAATATTGAGCGACTATCATGGCACAAGTTCAACCGAAGGACTGAGTTGAACGCAATGGGAATCGAAGGACCGTATTCCTATAACAGCCGAAGGACTGTGCTGTGCAAAAAGACCGAAGGACTGTGTCTATGGGAATCGAAGGACCGTATTCCTTTAACAGCCGAAGGACTGTGCTGTGCAAAAAGACCGAAGGACTGTGTCTAATTCGGCCGAAGGACTGGCCTGTGTGGGTTTGTGCTATGATATGTCACGTGGGAATTGTAATATCTTCTTTTTGAACCGTGATGATTTAGTTTTTTTTTTTTCGGGAGTTGAGATATTTCCTACTTTTAATCATTTCAATGTTACTGTGGTTTTGCCAGGAGTGGCCGAGCGTATACTGTGCCTAGCTTGTTTTGTTGCAGAAAACACACGAGGACGTGTGTCCTGTCAAGAATGGCCGTGTCGGAAATGGTGGCGCCACATTGGCAATCGGCCGGTATTTTGGGACAACTAGCGCCATCTTAAGCATTTTCAAGCTTACCTGAATTAATTTAAATTTTGTTTAATATCATTTGCTGTGTAATTTACCTAATTGAAAATTGTGATTTAATTATGATTTAATTCTTACTGAATCAGTTATTGTTGTAGGATTAATTTGATTGTAAAATCATTGTGACCGGAAACGCAGGCCCTCTAGCGGAGAACCTGGGCAAGGCCTAGTGCTATTTTGATAAAAACGGAAACGGCCGTTTGGTATAAAAGACATTGAACATTCAAGGAAGGGGCATTCATTTCTTAGAAATTGAAGTGTTCACACCTAAATTATCAGAATAGCGCGAGAATCGGAGAGAAGCAGTTGTCTTGTCCACATTCAATTTGCTGTTTGATTTTATATCGAGTCATTGCCTAAGTTTAACAGTTTGTATTCTAATGCTGTATCGGAAGTCTTCAATACGAAAGCTAAGTATCAGTGTGTCCGTTAATCATGTAAACTAGTTGCTAGATTTCTGTGAGTAATGTAATAGCGAGTTTTATAACGTTCCTTTGTATTTTAAATTGTAATAATGGCAGAGTGGAGTTTATTCACCGGGTTCTTCTCCACTCAATATGTCAGACAGATTGTACCTGTCTTTATGAATCCGGTAAATTAAAACAAAGTTAAAGGTTAAACTGTTTCTTTATTATTCCAAATACCCTTGTAGTTCATTATGGTAGTGAGGCAGGTCATTTCAATACAGTTGCATTAGTTTTATCAGATCATTGAGCTAAAGTAGTTAACAGATTGATCCTATATTCTTTCATAATGCTTTAAGTTCTTGTTTGCTGCCTTCTACGCCCACTGAAACGTGATCTTAACATTCTACCATTAACAAAAGACACCCGCGCTGCGACATATGGATATTTGATACTCTTTCACGAACAAACATCTGGGCGGATTTGGATGAAACTTTACAGTAAAATAGGTTAAACATCAGAATAACACATTGGGTACTTTATACCGCGGGAAAACTTCTCATTCCCACGGGATATTGACTTCAACGTGAACAGAGTCGCGGGCGGCTACTAGTAATCTGATAAAAGAAAACAATACCTTTTTATATCAAGGTGATGGAATCAGATTTTACGCCATGAAATTTGGCACAAAATTTTGTAATAAACATTTATGATTTCTAAGAACATAATCGTTTTAGTAGCTTAATTCCAATAATCACAATTAAATACGAGTATATTAACATGACACACAAAACGACGAAAATAAAATAAGTTTTTCACCGAACTTCCAGAGAATTCCTATAATTTTATCGACATCATTATCCTGCATTTTCGCTCAAGCCAAAATAGACTTTATCTGTTCTGGAAAAAGGTTTTTATTATATTCCAGTTAAAGACTGAAGACAAAAGTCATAGCATACGTGAACAATAAACAGGCAACTGGAACCACTTCCGGTGGCCGTTTACTGTTTCCGGTCGACTGCAGCGCCCTCTGTCGCCGCGGGAGAAACTATACACTTTTTTATATTTAAATAACTTGATAAAACCGTCGAGTCAACTGAACTTCTATATTTTGTTGGAATTCAAAATATGTTAAGTGCTAACTGGTTTCATGGCAATCGGAGTGGGGAGTATACAGGGTGTTAATAGACAATTTCCGAATCCTGAATCAATGCGTTGATAAGGAAAAATAGTAACTAAATTCACCAACAAAATACTTATTCATGAAACTCAAGAAAATATTTGTCCGCTTCTTGTATTCAACGTTCATAGTTAAAACAATAATTGTTTTGAAATCATCCTGAAATCAGTTAAAATGTAAATGTGTATATTTTTTCTCAAAACCTTGCCCTGTATTAAAGCCAGTTTTCGATTTTGGAAACAGTATTTAACACCCCGTATACATCAACATGCGTAAGTTAAGTACGACGAGATAAGCATATACAAATTATTTTTCATATTCAAGAATATTAAATACCTTTTCAATTCATACTTAAAGCAACGATAGATTAAACGTGCCTTTTTTCTCAGAAAAGAATGTAAGAAACTCTCGCATTTGTTTATATGAACGAGATTCCAAGTAACATGAAGAACATTAAAGCATATCTCTCCTATAATTTGAATTAAATACCTATGTAACTTCAAAGACTTTTTGGAGACCAAATGTCATTGCTGATTACTTGATAGGAATAATGCAGGCTAGTTATGTTATAAGCAAAGTAAAGCCAATAAAATAAGTATATCAGAAACAACACATAAGCAAGTAAGCAGGGAAAAAGTTGTAAGAAATGGGCAGCTATTAATAAATATAGAGTTCTTATTGGTAGTACAATAATTGCACAAATCAAAAATGTACTACAAAAGTAGTAATAGTAGGTGCATCACACTCCCTATTTTTACAGCACATCTCATACATCAACCACACACACACACTCAACTCTAAACGTTCTTACTTAACCCACACCCGCTCCGGTCCAATTAAACCCAGATACATCGATAACACAATGCTACCCGCAGGAACAAAACCCTCGATACCGTGCGAGGTATAAAAAGATATAAAAAGACTTTTAAAACAAAACAATTGTCGCCACGGCAACGTTACCAGGTAAAAAAAAATCAATTTCAACCGGTAGCGTTGCTAAATAGAAAACTCATAAACCGCTTACGTTGTATAGAGAAATTTTGTTTTACCCTTATTTGTGAGGTAGGTGGTCTAAGTGACGAGATTTGGTGGCAGAAATACAATACTTTACTAAGAAGCTTTGTTAAGATGATAAATGGGGGTGTGGTGATGAAAGAAATCCATTCAAAAAAACATTAGGAAATCATGGTCTAGTTGGCCTGGATGGATAGATCATCTTATTAAATTCATTTTTGGCTTTTCATGACACATGGTTTTCATAAATACTATCAGCTATGATTTGCTATTTCTTCCTTGAAAAACAGTCCTTTTTTGTAGATACTCTTCCTTCTTCTTCTTTTCGTGTCGACTTTGGCGAGCAATTTTTTTAGTAGCTTTCACAGCTTTTCAAAAAACATTTTTAAAACGTTTACTTCTGGATATATTAAATTTAAACATATTAAATATATTAAATTATAAAGGAAACATACATTTATTTATTTATTTACATAGACCATAAATCTTTTATTTTCAATTGCATGTGTTTCGACTACACGCTTCTATGTGCATGATATGGTCTTGAACTCACTATCTATGTCTATGTGCATCCATTATCCTTTTTCAGGAAGCAAGTAGACAATAATAAATATAGCGCATTTCTTATAGCTTGCGCCAACGGAACCCAATCGCGTCGGTGCCGCCTGATAGAAGGTTCCCATTTGTGTTTAAAATTTCATTCTACCCGATCCTTTGCTCACGCCGACAAAAAAAAACAGCTAATTTAAACTTTTTTGCCGCGAACAATGTTTTAAACGGTCACTCATTACAGAATCATTTCCTTGCGGAATATTTTTGCGGTTTTTTGTCATCCTGTATTACATTTGTTAAGGAATTTTCGGCGTTAGAAACACGGGAAGTATTTTGTTATTGTTTTTGGCAATAAAGAGATAATATTTTTGGGAAACCCTTTTGTTGACGGTAAGGTAAATATGGTTTGTGAATAACGATACATTTGCATGCATGTGTATGTGTAAAAGTCTATCATATAAGAAATATGTCATATCTATATGAAAGTCTAATCTATACGAATAACTCACATTAATTATTCCACAAATTTCCTAAAAAAATCTACCTCTGAAGGGTACGTTTAATAAAAATGATGTAACCATAATAATTTTAAGTATACTCAATGCCCTTATAAAGGGCTGTTGAGTAAATGAGAATCTACAGAGTCGATGTAATAAGGATAATAAAATTGGTTTTACGTGTTATTCAACTTGATAGTCCATAACATTTTTGTAACATTTTTATGCCACCTTTTGTGGTAACCAGTGGAAATACATTATTATTTTATAATATAACACCAATGTTATACTGGGTGTAAAAAGACTGCTTCCGAAAACACAAACTGGGCATTGCCGGAAGAGTACTCTTTACGTTAAAAGTAAAAATAAAAAATTTTAGGTTTTTTTTACATACTTGTACATAATTGCATGTAAACTATCAAATTTCTGCATTGTTTCAAATTAAATAATGATAAAGTTTTATTTGCCATCGCTCCTGAACCATAAGCTGATGTGTGAACAATGAACTCAAGCAGCGAATATCACATTCCAATCCTTCATAACTTTTTTTAATAGAGTTTTCGGATAAACTGTTAGTGAATTTAGTTACTATTTAGGCTCAAAAGTACGTGGTTTCAGGCTTCGGAAATGGTTTTTTACACATGTTATATAATAAAATGTTTGTTGACAAGCTTTCGGTGTATTTGTAACCATCCGTATTTTTTATCGCAAATATGTAGCAGCTGAAACGGTTCTTTTTGCAAATACAGGAACTAGATCACAGATAAAGAATAGGTCATCGCACATGTCAAATAGCTATGAAATGACTTTGATAGTCGCTACGATTTTGCAAAACCCACAAATACACTAAAGAATTCGCAAAGACATAAAAATTTCTAACTTTGAACAGTCTATTTTTGTCTTCCGTTAGAAAATAGGCCAAGGCAGAGCCTTTTTTATCAACCCTCAATTACAACACAAAAGTGAGCTACCCAAGCCGATTGCCGAATCCGGTTGAAACCGCCCACACATTGAACTACACCTACCGCACGAAGATAAATTCAAGTCGACATAAGAAAGATTCGGACGTGATCTCATAATTTACTTTTATGGTGTTGTAGGCAGTTAGCTGAGAAAAATGACCTGCAGGACTAAGTGCTTTTGATCTAGTGCGTATTCTAGTGCTTTGTGTAAGCACGATATTGTAAAATATAGTGTGTGTTGGTAATAGATGTGAGTAAGTCAGATAGATAGTACTACGATTGTCGATAATAATGAGTATCTCAATTAATTGAACAATTAGAAAACTTTTATTTATTTTAATATAATAAAGTATAATATTAATTTAAAATAATTATTTAGGTAGTATAAATGATCCTTTTTAATCAAATAATATTTGTGTGTAATCGATGTCATGAATAATTTGTCGATTGAAAAGCAGTTGCTGTGAAAAGTTTTGTCGAATAAAACCAATAAATACTGAAATATACTAGTTATCATGATAAAATATCCACTTCTGACTTTATTTGTGAAATTATGAGAGGAATATTTACTTGTATTCCATGCCATAAATCAGTAAAGAACTGAACCTGTGTTTTTAATATCTGTTTTAACACGTTGAAAGTAAATTTGGTAGCTGTCAAAGTAAGAGAAAAATACAAAAACGCTTATATGCATGTTTATATCATATCATCGCTTATATATCATATTCGTAGGTATCATATATACAACGAAAAACAACATGTTAATCTTTGATCCCGTCATGTTCCAATTTTTTTCCAACCTCTCTCTATTCATCCTGAATTATGATGCATTCCACAGCTTCTAAGCGTGACGTGACGGCACTTATAATTGCTTAGAGTCAAATACTTACATGATACAAACATGATAAGGAAATAACAAGATTCGACAGCCCTAAAAAAATAATTAAAGAGAAGACAAACTTGTACCATCGTCCGTTTATATTGATTAACTCGTACTGACTCGCCAAAGTTTTTAGTGCTTGAGACATGCGAACGTAATCCCGAAAATAAGGTCTTAGGAAAAAAAGGGATCCCGAAACCAATTTACCTTGTTTCATAAACATTGTATAAGGGCTGATTAGTTATCGATCGGAGATTAAAACAACAGAATCAAGGGTTAAAGAAAGGGTCGGGTTTGTTGCTTTTTTGTCTTTGATGGTTCTGTAAGCAATTGTTTATGGTTCTTGGCAGTTCTTAAAGAGGTATTGAAGCGGACGTCTTTTGTTATTTCTAAGACCTTATTAAAAACTCGGTATTTTTTTAAAGACTTGAATCTTAACTACAAACGTACGTTTTTTCATAGCTTCGGGTCTTACACGCGGGCATTTTGTATTTAGATTAATTTTATGACCCTGTATTTCCCCTGTGTAAGACCGAGAGCTGTGAAAAGTATAAAATAAAAAGCGCGAGAGTTTAAAAATAACATTACAAACGTGCGGTATGCGATATACACCATTTATATGTATGACAAAATGAAGAATGTGTATTAGATCTTCTTGATAACAATAATTAATATGCCTAAAGACTAAACTTACTAATTACTCCGCCTATCCCGTTCTTCTATTCGAAATACTGTTAGGCGGTTTATCAAGTAATTACCTCAGCCAACAGTAGTATAATTTCCTTTAAAATTACCTTTTTTTTCTAAGCTACAAGATAAAGAGCGCAGGCGTTCTTCTCGGATAGAGAGATGGTTTAAGCCGTAATCCACCACGCTGGCTCGGTGCGGGATGGTGGATGGACATGATGGATAATCATCCTATCATGTGGGTTTCATCACGATGTACGAGATACTAATAATTTACCCTTATTATAACAACTTAATAACCTTCCCTCATTTAACTATTCCTTTTTTGTTTTATATAAAGAGCCAGCTCACCCATCCCTACCTTTCGTCCAAAATCGTTTAGAACGTCACTTAGCCTTTAAGAAAAACGTTAAGTAACCCCCGACCGAAAGCTCGCCAGCCTGGAATCCGCTTATCCTTAGAAACACGAGAATTTCCGAGACTGGACGAGTCTTAACATCAATCTCGATACAACGACGCTAGACTTTTATAAGAATTCTTGGGCAATGACAACAAATGTACGGAAAGAAAGCTATTTGATCTTTGCGAATGTGATTTGCATCGATTTTTTGTTACATTGGATTGTGAGGTTACAATAGCGAGGGAAGTGAAGTAATTTAAGAGTATTAAACTAACAGTGGCTCATAAAAGTGAAACGCCCCGTGGTGTGAACGAGGTGTACCACGTAATTGGTTTTAAAATTCAAAAATATAAATAAATAGAATTCACTAAAAAGTTATGATGTTAAAACACACAACATAGTAAAAATAGTTTTAACCACATTTTAATCTCTAGGCTTCTGTAAAGTTTAATTAAATCAAAGATTTTCACGGATTTCATTATTTCAACCAAATGTTGGGATTATAAGTTACCTACTCATGTTTAATGTTTCTGCCAATAACGTTTTTTAATTTCTGTATAACTGCAATATTCGTTAACAATTTTCTAAAACGATTATTTGTCCACTTTTTTCAATTCTTTCCGTTGTAATATCTTCAGAAAAATACAACTGAATCTAAAAACACATTTTCTATTTTAAAACTACATTTTACAGTCTATTTTTCTTTCAATAACAATCGATGCTTGAAGTACAACTTCAGATATATATAACCTCATCGTCCTTGTATTGAGAAGGACAGCTAAAATAACTGGCCGCAATTCCGATACTAGCCAGTCCTATCATCCTTGGTCATTTTAGCAGAATCGGTGCCCCGAGTGACGCCAGAGCATCGATTGAGCGTTAACGATTCCAGTTATTTCTGGTAGCTTGAAATATGTTGTCCTTTAGTTGGGAACGAGCCATTTTAGCCACCAATAGTAAGTAAATAGGACTCCTTACTATTTGTATTACTAAAGTTATAACTATATAATCGTTTTTATACTAAGTTTCAGCAAAATACCTATAAATTTTCGCAATTTGAAATCTTAGTAATGTAGAGGTAGGAAACAGCATCTTACTCAGTATTTTCTTACAGCACCGTTAACATTTTTCAACATTTTATTTTTAAAAGTAAGCATACTTAACCAACACCCCAAAACCTGAAAATCCGTCCAGTTTTCAAAATGCAAATACTAATACGGTGATAAACCAGCCGTAGCATGCAACCCTGCCAGGAAGCTAATGACATTGGCTCGTGCACTTATCGTGGTGTTTCAAAGGCACTTTTGTGAAATTTACCATCGACAAGAGAAGCGTAATGCTGCTTTGGACGAAGCCTTAAATGTTTGAGAGTGATATGCTGCGACGGAATCGCTCGTTTTATAGCCTTTTAATGAATAGTCTGTGCTTTAATGTCTGTGAGTTAGATAGGAAACACATTTGGAAACGACGAAGTCAGAAATCACTGCTGTATCATTGAAGATGGTAATTTTCATCAGGAGGCAGCTAGTTTTAGTTGACAGTTACCACCCGAGATTAGTATGTTAAAGTTAGTTAGTTCAGTGTCAATTTAAATTTATAATAATCCCTACAAGTCTTCTCAAGAGGACGTCGACACTTAACTTAGTAACATTTTCGTACAATCTTCAAAATACACCTCATTTATGTGTTTTTTATCATTTTGGCTGAGCTAATGCAGTGTCGTCGTATTGAGGATCAGTGTCTCAAGTGCCTTCTTAAGGATTACTTTATAAGATGTTTTTTGGTAAAAATAAAATGTTATTCATTTGAACGTAAACTCCGAAATAAAATGTGAAAGAAAAACAAATTTGATGTTAAATGAGTGGGAGCAAGTGATGTAAATGTTGCAGTAACCTCTCATTCTCGGAAACGTTATTTTATGGTTTGAAAGGATCTTTATTATTCTTGAGTCCAAGGTTAAATTATGGTTAAAAAAAATTTTTAATGGTCTGATTGAAATAATTCACTTCTCATTACATATTAAAAAGTTACTTTTGCAAAGCTTTAAATCAATTTCTGACATTAAAAAATATAAATAGAAACGAAATGGGTTCATTTACATAAAGGAAATAATGTTTTGAATCTGTTTAAACAAGTAATTAAATTTTATTTATATTCCAAAATCTTCACTTTCAAATATCACCGTACAGTATTCCTAATTTTACACGTTTTTAACCCCGCATCAGTCCAACACATTTGAACCAGCCCCCACCTGGCGCACAAAATGCCTCCAAATAGCCTTTAGTCTTTAGTTCGTAAAAATTCGCTTCATCTAATATTCTGGTCGCGCGCAGCCCTGGAGAGCGATCTATCGCCTCCTAGTCCTATTCTCACACCTCGCCAGTGGATTAAGTTTTTCTCTAACATATTGAGCAATAGAAAAGTTGCTGTGATTTATCATTTTAGTTGCAGAAATAATAGTTCTCGGTGTGTTGGGCGCTGAGGGAGTTATTTTAGTTGGGAACCCTGAATTCGAAATGTTGGGAGTGAGTGTCTTTGGGTTTGAAGGAAAGTAGTAGCTTTCGATGTGTTACTTCATTTCATTATTTGTAGCAACCTCAAATGATGGAAAGTTTTGCGACTGAACAAAATACGATGGAGCTCAACACTTATTCTTAATTTCAGGTGCAAACCGTTTAAGATCGCTCTCAGTCGTTTTATTAGTAATATTTAATTTTGTTAAAACAAGTATCACTTCTCCGAAGATACAGTATTTTTTTGGGCACAGGTTTCTAGAAATCCTTAATATTAACTACTTAATAATTAAACCTGCAAAATTCATAAAATATTATTAAAATTTTATTTAATTTGCGCAGAATGTGAACGAAAATTTTATTATTACACTAGCTTAGCTTAGTATATAAAAATATATGTTTTAGGAAACTTAAATGAATTGTAGGAATATCATACTCTTTGTCATTACAAAGGAAATGACGAAGCGGATAAAATTAAAATAGGAAAAAAAAACATTTCCCTATCTTATCACATATTCTCCACAATTAAAACACCCTACTCCACAAGATAGTCTCGATCCTTATTGTATCTCAACCTTGAACCTTAACAAAGACTCCATAAATCACAAATTGGATTAACGGAACGCAATTTATGACCACACTAGCCGTTTGCTGTTGGATAACTGACCAAAATTGACCGTTGCAAATTAACTAACATGGATCATAAACGCGATAAATTGTAGTAGTATCTATTTAGTTACACTATTGGTTTGTTATGAAAAGCGATCTCGTTTTAATTTATATGTTATATCATGTGTGTTGTTGATATTGACTAATGATAATTAATTACAATGTAAAGCTTGCGCTAAGGGATTAATAGAGCGATTTATGCAACATGTTAACGTAAATTGTATGTATATTGAAGCAAATATATAGAACTTATTATGAGAACTTAGATTATTTACGTATTCTGTTAAGTACTCGATGACAAATATTTATCAAAATCGGTATAACACACGTAAAATAATAAATAGCATAATATTTAAATAAGTTTAGTTAATAAGTCAAAAAAAACAAAAAAGAGTAAAAATTGCTTAAAAATTACGTTTGTTTTATGGGATGCCCCCTTTAATATTAACTTTATTGTTATTTAATTATTTATTTTGAATGGTAATATACAAGTAAATACTCTGTGAAAATTTGAAGCGTCTACCTGTTACCGCTTTTAAAATTGAGCAAAAAAATTCGGAAAAAACACGTTTATTGTATGGGGACCCCCCTTAATATATATTTTTTTAATTTTTTGTATTTGTTGTTAAAAGGGCAACGGAAATACATCAATTGTGAAAATTTCAGATTTCTTTTCTTTCTTTCTATCGCGGTTTATGAGATGCAACCTGAAGACAGACAGACAGCGGAGGCTTAGTAATAGGGTCCCGTTTTACCCTTTGGGTACGGAACCCTAAAAAATCAAGAACGGAAAATAATAATGAAAGATTTTACGTATAAAAATAATAATATAATTGAATAAACAGTGTAATAAGCTGCTGTAGTGTAAATTATCTTTTAAGGTATCTTTTTCCTACCTACGCTTAATCACTTTTTTTTAATACTGAGCTTAATTAAGCATATTTAATTAAAATAGTTACCTACTATGTTAATTGAACAATGGAAATGGAAGATATTTAAACGTGCGACATAAAATAAAAATTGCATATTCGTCAGTTGTTAAAAAAATTAAGATGTCGGGATTTTTCTACAAACATATTTAAGGTTTAACCTTCCGTATTTAATAAGAGCCCTTTTTAGTTGTAGAAATTTTACTAATAGCTAATAATTACCCAATTACATCAATATCTGATAATCATACCGTCAATGTTCATATAGCTTCAATTATAGTTTTACTTACTAAGCCATGCTATTTACTAAGCGAATTATGCACAGGTATACATAATTCAACATTGTTAAGAAAGCATTGAATCCTTTGAAATGTAAATCAAGAGCTTTGGGAAAGGGCCTGGTATATACGAGTAACATAGATTGTGAATATATTCCTGTTTGAACTATAATAGAAGCTAATACGCCCTAGTGAGCAGAAGGGCTGATATGTATAGTTTCACATAATTTTATTGGAATATATGCGGTGTTATTTTAGTTTGTTTTTTTAATTATAAAAGATAATGAAAGACCATTTTTGAATAGTCATTGATGTTTCTGGCCAAAGCAATAACAAGTAAACTATATTTTACATCAAAATTAAAATATTTTTACGATTTGATATTTATAACATGTTTAGACCTTACACAATTAAATAATAACTATAAAAACCATTGATCCTATAAGTTAAGTAGTAAATTGAAAATTTACATGAAAAAAAAAAAAATTATTCTTACTACCAACTTTATTACTGCAATGTTAAAAACCAAACCTAGCATAGAATTGACAGCTACTAAATAATTGACATTGGAAATTGTTGTGACATCGCTCTCGGCATGCTAGCTACAGCTAACAGCTCTCAAAATATAAAATTCCTTTGAAATGTTAAACTTTATTTAAAGCTTATCCAAATGTGTTAATCGTTAGCGAACCTTATATTAAATGCTGTAAACATTTGTGTGATAAGTGTGGTGAAGTAAATTGCAAAAAAATTTTTGGTAATTTGTCATCTCTCTCAACGCTTTTCAGAGTTACTCACATATGTTCCATAGTTCTTAATTAAAATGCTGGCCAGTGAGCAAATTTACTAATTGCGAAACTGATGACAGTAATGAAAATACAACTTATTCAATCAAATTAAAGCTTTACTCTCTGTCTGTTCTTGATCTATGTAAAACTATTATTTCACATTGTAACTCTTTTTTCAATGTTGCAATTTAGCATACCGCACCTTTTTTAGCATTACTCTAGAAAAAAGAACAGAATCTTTTTGTGTTGTATTATCTATTTATTAAGAATGGATAAAGGCAATTTTTTACTGCTGGAAAATACTGAATTCCTACGGGAAAATCAATGAAGCTGCGAATGAAACCGCAGTGCGGAAAGCTAGTACAAAATAACGCTACACTCATCACTTAATTACTACTACAACTATACACAAGCTTCAGCCACAATAACAAATCACTCCCGGAAACTTACAATCAAAATATCACATTAGAATAACACAATACCGTGTAAACACCATATATCCGTGCGTCTGTTTATCCTTCGAAGGAAGCCTCTGTAAGTGTTAAGGAAGTGGATTCCCAGAAGTGGTTTTACGGAAGTGTTTCTCGCTGGCACGTGACTGGAAGACGAACGAAGTCGCGGCGCGATTATAGGTATTGTGGTAATGTAAGGGGGAAGCAACACTTTGCAATGGGCTGTGGAATTAGTGGTTGAATAGAGTTTTGCTCAGTTTGATATAGATAAGAATGATAAGGACTAGGATGTTAGAAAGAAGAGATTTAAGATTTGAGTACTTATTTACCATACACTATTATCATACTTAATATTATAAACGTGAAAGTGTGTGAGTATGGATGTATGGATGGATGTATGAGTGTTTGTAACTCTTTCACGTAAAAACTAATAAACGGATTTTGATGAAACTTTACAGTAATATAGGTTATACATCAGAATAACATATAGGGTACTTTTTACCGCGGGAAAACTTCTCATTTCGAACGGAGTCGCAGGCAACCACTAGTAAAATAAATAAAGCATGGGATCATAATGGCTAGCAATGTCAAACAGTAATCACATCATATGTAGAACCAAGCTTGTTACCATACACAGACACATCCTATGACCGTTACTTAACAAACTAGAAGTACTCTGTACGGCTTACGGCTTAACCATTTCGATATGTCATTTATTTTGTATCATTATTTAGTTCATCGGAAAAAACAAAGGACAACAAATTATTATAAAGCAAGTACAACCCAAATTTTGTCATAACATTTAAAAACTGCGCAAGACTTATTTTGTACCTTATTTCTATTTATATTTAAACAAGGATTACAACTCAATCCACTCACAGCCAAGTTAGTTCAAAATCCTCACCTTCTAACTAAGTGATTGCTTCGGGGACCCGGCGACGATTTCCAAACACAACAGCTTGTAATCTTGATGTCAACGACTTCAAAACAAAGTTGTTTGTTGAGATTTTCTTTTCATTTGTTTGAGGCTTAGGAGAATGATATTTGTGGCTTTGACAGTACCATTAAAGTTTTATTTAACTTATTTAAACTATGAAAAAGAAAAGCAACTATTTTTATTGAGATTTTACTTTTAATTTTTGCATTTAGAATGCTAATTTATTAATTTTAAAGTTAAAGATACTGGAAACAGGAGCATTGCATTCGATTTCCAATCGCGCAATGCTCGGAGACCCGCGTTCCTTTTTCCAGTATCTATAACTTTAAATTTATTTTTATAATTATAGAACACTTTTTTCATTTTTCAAGCAGAAGAGAGAGTTCTTTTAGAAATAAAAACATGAGTACGCTTGCTTCTATGCACTAGCACAATTTTTCTTGTACAAGCTTTACATAGTTAGCACAATTTTAAATAAAAACAACTAAGTTAAATCTCAATTGGCTCGTATGCATATCTAAGTTTTTATTTATTAATGCACATTCTTTCAAAACCAACCAGCCGATTTGCGCAATTGAGTAGAAACCTTACCATTTACCATAATTATTAGTAATAGTTTTCCATTCTTCTCCTAATAGGGAAATAGAACCATTCTATTTTAATAAACATGGACAATAAATCCGCAGCAGTATTAACACATCTCGTCTAGTAATAGAATACGCGTAGTTAGTGGTTGTCAACCGGGAATTGAACTCGAAACCGCTTTATATTTAACCAGCGCGGTTAACCGTAACTATGCAGGCAACGACCTGTGACAATGCGACGTGAGACATGGACTGGGGGAGAAACAAATAAAAGTTCAGTTTGTTCAGCGTGTGGATTGCACGGTGTTTATTTTTGTTTAGAAAGAGATGCAGTTTTGAACAACGATTTGAGATTGACGATGATTGTTTGCAGTATTATGACTATGTTTGCAGTATTATGTAAGTAAAATATCACAATAAAAAAATATCCTACTCTTGGATGGTTTTAAAAAGATACTAAACATTGAATAAAAATCACATCAGTAGGACACTCGTGTCACTCGAAGAACTTGCATGAATTAGAAAACTCTTAGCACCATTGAGTTTGTCCCTACACCGACCGTAAAGAAATTAACCGATAACTTGCGGATTACTTATTTTACTGACTGGTAGTATAAACGTTGTTATTGTTCAGAGGTTATATATATATATATATATATTTTAAATGCACCCACGCGTCTCCCAAGCTCACCAGTACTACACCATCTCGTCACTTTAAAAACTACGTCATAATTTATGCCAACAGTTGCACACGGGACGACAAATCCCAGGAGACAGGCAGGATCATAAATCAACTCAACTGTGGACGGGGCCACAAAAGACCACTTTATTCCTTTGAGGCCATCCTAGACCCCCCGCGGCGCCTGCATGCTAAATGAGCACTTTGTACGACTCAAGAAAACTGGGGAAAAATTGCAGCGATCGTCGAATGTTTCGGATATGAGAGAGTGAATGAAATCGCACTTGACACGGCAATTGTCGATACAGAAAATCGAACGGAATGCGATTATAAAGTGCGTCGAACTCTTTGACTCTCATTTGCACCGTTTCTAAGAGTGAAAGGCTAGATAAATAAATAAATCTAATAAATCTCTAGACTAACACACCTAACTGTGTGGCCCTAAAATAAGCAAAGGTACCACACAATGGACTAGGGGAGAACCTAGTTACACCCAGACACGAGCCAATATCGAAAAACCATTTTTACGAAATTGGCCCGACCCGGGGATCGAACCCGGAACCATCCGCTTAGCAGTCCGGTACATATACCGCTGCACCACAGAGGTCGTCAAATGTCGATACAGAAAATCAAACGGAATACGATTATATAGTGCGTCGAACTCTTTGACTCTCATTTGCACCGTATCTAAGAGTAGAAGGCTAGATAGATAAGAATATATTTTTAAGGTTACATGTTTGTAGTCATTATCATTTCTTGTATATTATTTCGAATTGGTCAAAATTTTCCTTACTATACTAATATTATATAGCTGAAGAGTTTGTTTTTTGTTTGTTTGAAAAATCTGCATTTTAATTCTACTTATATATGAATTTCCGTATCCTGTTAAATTCAGTTAAATGTTTAGAAGGGTCAATCATTTCAAAACTTGGAATATGGGTACTAAAGGTATTATAAGGTATTCAAGCAATTAATTAAGGAAATTGAATCCTTATTCATTAAAACAGCGATGTTATGCACCTAGCACAGTTTTCTGCTCACGAACTCTATACAGGGTGTATCAAAGTAGTGAATGCACCTCGTTTTAATTCAAACGCGTGCTTCCTTACAAATTAACCAGCTCGCGTCTCGAGACAATTTGGACTAATTACTGTCGGTATACGGTATACAGGGTGGTGCAGTATTGAACAGGAGCAAAATATGCTATAGTAGGTTGGTTTATTTTTAGGGTATCAGATTTTAAATATGATGCAAAGTACCACACATATTTATAGTTATAATGTACGATACTATTTTTTATAAAGATACAAACAACATTTGTATAGCTGGATAGTGTATACGTATAATGAAAAAAACGTATTCTCAGTGACAAAAAAGGCATAACATCTAGAACAAATACTCAAATTAAATAAGTACGTTATAATCTGCTGAATATAGCTTTGTAAAACATTATTTGATTTCCAAAACATAATATTAAAAATATATTTAAAGTCTTTAAAGTTTGTCTCAAGAATCACCCTGTATAGTTGGTGCATTATGTAGTGAACTAAATAATGCAAGTTTCAGCAATTTGTGTTGGCTACATGTAATGAGAATCTAATTATTAATTAATGAGAGCCGAGGTTGATCACTGGTCATTAGGTTTAATACTGTATATTAAACACAGAAGATTTTCAAAGTACGTAACTACTTCATAGCTAAACGTAATCAATAATGGACTAGCGGAGTATCTGCACATAGTTTTTTTATGACAGTTTTATAATTATAATCTCAAATATGTATTTTAAAGTCATTGGAGTTTTTATTTTTCTATGAACTGTAAAAAATAATATGTAGATACATAAAAAGTTAACTTATTACTTAAATCAATATGGTCTGTTACTTTACCGTTTTTCACTAAATAAACCAACCTTAAACGCATTTAAATTCCAACTAAAATAAACCGAAATTATCAGAGCTAGTGAAACCCCAAGCATGCCAGAAGCCCTCAAAGTGCGCATTCATTTATTCATTCTTAATCTCTGAGTTATCAGGTCTTACTGTTGGACGTCTTAGTTCAAAATCCGGCGAATTAAAGTCTTACAAAGCGGATGAAAGCCTTCAATGTTGCAAATCCCCTTGCACTGAATTAATGTTCGGGAAAATACCTTGCATTTTTTACTTAAGGAATTAATTTGGCATCAAAGACTACGACGCTACGGCGTAGCACCGTAGTAATGCAAATCGTAGCTCGTAGCGGTTTTCAAAGTATTTTCTAGCAATAGCTGATTCTTTAAGGGCATATAAACAAACTCTTGCGAAAGTCATATGAATAAGCAAAAGTTTCTTGAATAATTTCGAGATTGAACTTTTTCACTTTCTAAGTATTCTCAAACACTTTAAACTTTTAATTACCTTCAGTTCAAAACCCTTTATACTCGTAGTTTATATCTAAGTTTAGTTAATTTAAATATTTAAACCTGAGATTCCAAAAACAAAATTTCTTGAAAAGTACTTCACTAAACTGATTAGTGCTCACAGAAATAATTAACAATATTTTAAGCGCCTCTAAAATTCTAACTACGTTTCGCCTACCTAAAATAAAATAATCAAAATCAATCACACTTGTCTCCTCCATTTCAATAAATACATACATCCAAAGCGAATCACTCTCATAGTCAATGACAAACAAACCGACAAAATTAAGCAGTCCTCCATACAAGCTAACTCACTTGTATCTCGTAGTTCTCAATTTGTCCGGATTATCGTTTGATGTAGTAACACTCACTATACACTATATTAATTTGCATACACGAGGGTAATAGCAAATTTTGTCCACATACAGTATTTCGTTATAATTGGCAAAGAGTAACTATGTAGATGATGCAACTTTTTTTTTCAAATCACTTAAAACGCGAATAAAACTAACAATCATGACAATTTTTTGTTTCATTCTTAATGATTTGGAAAAAAATGATGTATAGCTTTTTGCGTGGAACATTAATAACAATAACTGTAGTTCATAATTATAAAGCAAAGTAGCTTTACTCCATATAAATCACGAAACATACACCAAAACTGAAAATGATTAAACTAACATGTTACCTTATAAATTACCTTATATTAGTATTTTATAACCCCGTTGCCCCCCGAGAAAATTATTGATCTATTCTATTTTTATTAGTAATAAGAAAAGTAATTCTAGTAAAAAAAAAATGTTACCAAAAATTTAAATACAATAATATGTTATAAGGGGTGTAAAATACCATTTTCGAGGCCTGACACTACGTATTCTTGAGCCTAAATAGTAAATGAATTCAGTAACAGTTCAGCTAATGTTTCAGCAGCGATGGTTTACATTGAAAAATAAAACTTAAACACTGTTTTATTTGAAATTATGCAGAAGTTTGATAGTTTATATGCAATTTGGCACAATTAGGTAAAAGAAAAGAAAGAAAAACATTTCTTTTGCTTTTAACGAGATGACTACCCCAGCAATGTCTAGTTTCCGTTTTCGAAAGCAGTCTTATTACACCCTGTATAATTTGAAAAATCTCAAGTCATTGAACTGAGAAAACTATTAATTTCCTTTACGCGTGTCATGCATATTATTACAAAAGATACTAGGTACATGAAATACACAACACAATCAAACGACTGCGCCATCTGCATCATTACTCTTTGTCAGAAGCTCGAGTACAGTTCAGCTAACGAGGAGCAAGTTAAAGTTAAAACAGTGACGTCACACTCCTTACAGTTAACAGTAACAGTAACTAACTGCACTTTAGAACGTTTAGTTTATTTAGTTTCGTTAATTGTAACACGGTGATAGTTTATGTTTTGATACAATGTACTGGCGTGGTCTTATTAAATGGGTGGGGCTGCGAGATTTAGTTATAATAAAATATGACTTGATTGCGTAGTAGCCTAGTGGCAACAGGAACGGGTCTACTATACCGAAGGTTCCGGGTTCGATCCCCACTACAGTGTACTACTAATTTGGTCTTTTCCAAATTACGTACATGATGATCACGCACTAACGGTTAGGAATCCCTTAAATTTAGGTACAGTTGGTAAAAACGGACATAAGACTCTAAAAATACTTAGCTCTTTTTTAAACAAGTACTTTAAGAAGTTTCTTTGAAACCGAACGGAGTCTTATAATAATGCAAGCCTTAAAACTTAATTTACGAATAGTTAAAAGATTCATTAAAACAAAAAACAGTTTTCGTTAATTTTTCGTTTCAAGAGCTCTCGACCTGCTGGCGTGGAATTGCGTAGGTACTGTTTTACTTTTCCACAAGTGCTCTTCTCTGTTGCTATTTTAATTCTGTAGGCGCCTGCAACCTTATTCTATTATGAATTTAATATTGTATTTTTAAAAAATTTGTGCCACTTCTAAATATCAGACTTTTAATAAATTTGATGTACTGAAGACTAAATAAATATGTTAAGATGAAGAGGGAAATAAACAAACTAGCTTTTTAAAATAAAGGTATTTGAATAAAATACTGCTATCACTTATCAAGAGTCTACATTTTTTGTCTCAACATAATTATTACGTTTTTTTCGTAAAGAACACACTATTTAAATTGTATATCGTAGCTATTAATAATCGAAAATATTATGTTTTATATCAGACATTATGACTTAAGTAAATAAATACTTAAATGTAGAATAACAAATCTGAATAATTGTGCTTCTGACCTATCCTGACTAATCGCTTGCGTTTATTATACGAGCTTCAGGTAACGCATGCGAAATTGTCGGTATTTTTTTTTGTAAAATAGTAATAACTTACAACACTAGCTATAATGGCAACAAGAAAATAAAAAAACGATATACTTATACGACTTATTGTATGGAAAGCAAGATTGTAAATTTTTCAATTTGCGGATAAGCTCTAACAGAAGGTTAAACTCGATAACTGTCTGAAAAGCTTAGCTGCCTCTTTTTTCCTCAGTTTAGCAGTTATCTGAGAGATTTTTTGACGTTTCTGTCTTCGTGCGTATGTAAATATATCTATTTTAGGTCAATTTTTAATTAAACCTTGTAATTAATAATTTAAAAGTTACTTATTAATAAACATTGAAGCGAAAACAGAATATTTAAGGCCGAAATTTTAACAGATATTTTCCGGGAAAAGTGGAACCCTTATCTTAAAAGCGGCTAAGAATCATTCAAGAGATAGGTTTAAAAAGTTGGACTTATACTTCTATTTAACAGGGAATACTTATTTTTAAAAGGGAACTAAATCCAAGTAATTTTGAATAGTAAAAAAATATATATTGCTACCCTAACCTGCGTGCAGCTGGTAGAAACTACGTAAGACATTAACTACAGGTTGGACTGATATAGTTGTAAAAATAAAAAAATAAGTCAACGTTTTCAAAAAAAAAACTTATTTCTTTATATTTTTTAATATTTTTGACAAAAAAATCTATAGATCAGAATCTATAGACCAGAAACATTAAATTTCTTCATAAGATTTGCCCTTTTAAATTTTATTAAAATTTGCCATTCGTACGTGACAGGAGATTTATTCCCAAGTCTTACTATTTCAGAATGTCTTTTCAGTATTTTAGTAGTTTGCACTAAATCTTGAAATGTTTTAAAAGTCCTTTGATATGTCAAATGCAGGTCTCACTTATTCATTCGAAAGCAGTATCTTTAAAGAGGAGACTTTTAAAAGAACATTTAAGAATTTATTTTGCTTTACTGCGTGGTAAAACGTCATTTGAAAGTTTGTAAATTATATTTTTATATTAGTAAATTTAAAATGGTTATTAAAAAGTCAATCCTACCATTTCGTTCTTTTTATATTAATGACTAGTGGCTGCCCGCGACTCCACGTGGAAGTCGGTTTCCCGTGGGAATGAGAAGTTTTCCCGCGGTAAAAAGTACCCTATATGTTATTCTGATGTATAACCGATATTTCTATAAAGTTACATCCAAATCCTTTCAGTAGTTTTAACGTAAAAGAGTAACAAACATACATCCATCCATACATGCTTACAAACTTTAAAGTTTATAATATTAGATGAATATTTTAACTAGAAAAAGGATGACTCATCTCGGCTTAAACGTGTTTTATTTTCATAGTTTTTAAACTTCACGACGAACATGTCAAAAGCTTTATTTAAATTAATTTACTATTTTCACAGAGGAAATTTCAACGAAATGCCACTCATTTTAAAGTTTGTTAAAAAAACATTCAATGACCCTCGCTTTAATTGAATGGCCGTTTGCCAACTGCCCCGTAAATGGTTTTATATTTGACTTTATTGTCTTCATCCGGGTTTTACTTTGCCCTTATTATTCTTTGGTTTCACTGTTTTTTATATAAATTGGTAATTGATTTAAATGACAACTTTATACTCATATCTACCTTAACTACTGAGCAAGGTGATTATTTACGTAACATTCTATAATTATTAATTCAAAGCAGTTCGTGGGAAAGGTGTCGAAAACCATTTTTTTTTTTATAATATAGGTAGTAAACGAGCATGCGGGTCACCTGATGGTAAGTGATCACCGCCGCCCATGACTACCCGCTACACTGTGGGTGTTGGGGGTGTGTTGCTGACCTTTAAGAAAATACCGGACCGGATACCGGATACCGCACTCACTGAACGAAACGCAGGAACATCGTCCCTACTTCACTATGGTTTTCTGTGCGACGGTGGTATTTCACCGGTCGAGTCAGCCCAGTAATCGCTGCAGACAGAGCCTACAGCTCTACCACACTCTCTTCTTTTTTTTAATAACAAAAAAACGCATAAATATTGAAATAAAAGACGGATATAGTAATTTTATGCATTCAATGCTCGCATTATGAAATTGATTAGCAGAATAAATATGTAACTTACAAAAAATGTCCGAAAATGACCGTGAAAACCCTGTCCTGACATGACACTACATTTTATCTAAAGATAACTCAAAATATGGAAATTGTATACGTACTTGAGCATATTGAGTAATAGCAAAACTACCTAGAGAGTACTAGCTATGTATATTTTTACGGTTAATTTAAAGATTTAATATTGTATATCTAAACATTTCATTCAACTTAGTTTGGTCCACTACTGGATGTATGTCTCTCGTCATCATCATTACATAGTATAATATAAACCACTAAACGAATTTTGATGCGGGTTTCGCCATCTTTAAGGATATTTTCTCTTTTAAATTTGTAAAAAAAGAACATTTAGAAAAAGTTATTTCAAGTTAGATAAAAATCAATGTTTCGTAAACAAGTCGGCCAAAATCACACCATTGCGAAGCGTGGGCGGGCCGCTAGTATTAAATAAATGTTTGAATTGTTTACTACTACAAGAAAGCTTCCCCTATATTATTAAAAAAGTTCTGATCCGTTGACTTGCCTATTCTAGCATTTAAAATAGACTTCCTCAAGCCTGCATTATATCTTTACAAAAACATATTTATAGAAGCATATAACGCCTCCACATATTATCTCATACTAGTGGCCGCCCGCGACTCCGTTCGCGTGGAAGTCGGTTTCTCGTGGAAATGAGAAGTTTTTTCGCGTTAAAGTACCTTATATGTTATTCTGATGTATAACCTATATTACTGTAAAGTTTCATCAGAATCCGTCCAGTAGTTTTTACGTGAAAGAGTAACAAACATCCATACATCCATACATACTCACAAACTTTCACGTTTATAATATTAGTAGGATTTCACCCGTCATAACCACAGCCCTTTCCCTCAAGAAAACAAAACACAACCCTAATCACATTTCAAAGCGAATTACGTTCATTATAATTTTAAATTCTCTTCAAGCCGATGCAAATGTAATTAAAATCGCAAATTTGGTTCACCGATCGTGTTTAGGAAGCTACTTATAGGCATTGAACCTAAATGATTTAAGTAGGCTTAGCGATCGGATACTTTTGTTGAAATTGTGACGGTGTTATTAGGAAAATGTTACTTTTTGTTAGCTTCGGGTCTTACACGCAGTCATTTTGTATTTAGATACATTAATTTTATGTACCTGTATTTCCCGACGTTTTTACAAAATCAGTATTATAGTTTATAGTTAAAAGAATATCGATATTTTAATGTATTTGTCTTGGTTTACTAAAAGGATATTACACGTAGAAATAACCACTTTATTGAAAAGAGTTCTAAATTTGGTCAATTGCTATTTTCAAAATCGATATCAATTACTTAATACAACGTTAACTTTAAAAAAGATTTAAAGTTATCAAAGTTGGCACGTAAGACGTAATTAACGTCTCGTGTGTAATTAGTACATTTTTATTTGGCGGTTAGTGATCAGCTAAAGTCACTGATACATTTGATCCCACAGTAAGCGATTTGACAAACCAA
This sequence comes from Emmelina monodactyla, assembly GCA_916618145.1. Taxonomy (NCBI): domain Eukaryota; kingdom Metazoa; phylum Arthropoda; class Insecta; order Lepidoptera; family Pterophoridae; genus Emmelina; species Emmelina monodactyla. The sequence continues at coordinate 880,824 of OU745304.1, read as the reverse complement.
GTACCTAACTAAAATTTGGTGTTTGCAAGCAAAGGTAGATTTATTACAAGCGCCGGTCTTAGGCAGTGCGGCGCAGTGAACGGTTTTGTATGACAAGGGACCGCCTCTTAAGAGTGCGCTGTAGATGTATAGTGTAACAGTGGCCGCCTGCGACTCCGTTTGCGTGAAAGTCGGTTTCCCGTGGGAATGAGAAGTTTTCCCGCGGTATTGTGTGTGTTATTCTAATGTATAACCTATATTACTGTAAAAGTTCATCCAAATACGTCCAGTTGTTTTTACGTGAATGAGTAACAAACATCCATCCATACATCCTCACAAACTTTCACGTTTATAACATTAGTAGGATGTTGGCAGGTAAACTTCCCCGCATGATCTCTTTAATTTACAATAATTATTGTTAAAACATTGTTTCACAAACAATCACCATTCACATTACAACTCCAACAACTCTTAATAATAAACTAGTCTTAACCCCGAAGTAGTTATAAACTTAATAACTTGCAAAACACTGTACTCCGTTTATTTTCGTAGCCACGCTTGCAATGATCGGTAAATAAAGCCTGTAACTACAATAGCCTTCAGGAGCACACCACCGACTTCCGAGAGGGAACTAAATTCGTTTCCACTAAAGTACTTATTAACTACTGCAGGTGTGGTTTAAGTTAAGAGTTTTTTTAAGTATACATACATTTGAATAAAAAAAAAAATTCTTTATCGCAATATCTATGTAACATAATATCGAGAATTATTTTTGTAAAAATGACTTTTGTTATTAGAAACTAAAAAGTATTTGAATGAAATTAATATAATAATACATACTTGCAATGATGACGGATGCTTCACAAAACCAAATAGCAAACAAGCAATAACCAAGCATTAATTTCGGGAAAGATAAAAAATAACATATTTCTGGGATTTTGTATAAATTATCGATACCCCATCCCCTTTATTGTATTATCTTCGGTGTTGTTAATTTATAAATTATTACATAATTTTAAATTAAATTATAAATTTCATAAATATTCCCGGACTTTAAACACGAATGATTTTACGAGAGATTGTCTGTGGCAGCTTTAAAATGAATCTACTTATTTTAAATATATCTATTTATATTTACATTTTTAACTGATAATTATATTTTTTTGTATTAAAGTTTGTAAATTCTAAATTGTTGAGTTCCAAAACGCTTGATGTTCATGCCTTGTGACTGATGTAAAATCACGTGATATTGATTAAGATGCAATCCAGTTATCTACCGTGGGTGATATTGATACACATCGAAGGTAAGTGGTTAATGGCTATAATTAATTATTCTGTACACTTATGGAATATATCAGATTTAAGAGGATTTATGTTGCAGTGTTAAAATTTATATTAAGAGATATAATTAGCGTTGGTTTTGTATTTCAAGATTTTTATTTTATTTTAGGTCCATCTGAGTTAGTGACAGGATTTTAGAAGGATCTCTTAGGAATATAATGTACTCCAGTAGTTCATGTAGGGAAGAACTTGGTACGAATTTGTAGACAACGTAAATTTAAAATACTGAGATTATTAAATATGGTCAATTGATGTAATAAAATTAAAAAAAAAAATTTTTAAATTAAATTATTTATTTTTGTAGTAACTGTATATTGCCTGACTAATTAATATGGGTAATTACTACGTAGGCTTTCAAATAAAAGGTTTATATGCCGGAGATCGACTATTCTTATGGTTGATATAAGAAGAGTGCGAATTGCCAGTACCAAATATGGTACTAGACAGAGTCTATGTGACATCGAGAGAGCAGCCGTCAGAGTGATGGAGATTGTCTCAAGTCTTGGTGACGAACGGTTGAAAATGATAATGCTTGGTGTCTGCGTAGAAACTGTCCGTGATCCGTGCCTTCTTGTTAATTAATCGAATGACCTACCGGTTGCTATCAAGAGAAGATAATTACTTTTATTTGATTCTAACACATTACACCTACGTCAACAACTTATACCACAAGACGGTCTCTGAAGACAGCTCTGATAAAAAAGGTATTATACCGCCTTTGACATATAAAACAAATTTCAGTGTGGAAAAGAAAAAAAATGTAGTATTGCTCTTACGTTTATAATATTTGATATTTTTATAAAAGGCCATCAACCATTGGCTTCTGATGTAACCTAATCAACTATTTCTAGCAAATTTTGCTACACCGTATCCAATTTCTTGGTAACTGAAGTAGAGATGGGAATTTGGAAATGTCGATAGATTTTTTTTGTTGTAGTATCAATTTTAATTCGTTAATTTGAGAATCTTTCCTAAAATAAAAGTGAATTATGTTTGAATGTTTGTTAATCGATGACGCACAAATGACCAAGCGGATTCAGATAAAAACTGCATTAATTGTAAAAATAAAAACAAAAATAACACAAGAGATGCCTTTCAGTGCAGAAAAATATTACATTTCAATATTCACCAATACTTTTAAGTTTAGCTACAAACGTAGTTATTGCATTTAGTTCTGTTTGATCTCACTTTTACTTTGCTCAAGTAATACCACAAAAACTTAACAGTTACAATATGGCTTAAATATAAATATATAAACAAAAAGTATCGACACTATCGATAAACTCTTTCCCATCCCTAGTAATGTAGGGTGAAGATGAGGTGTTTGGTGAAAATTAAAATGTAACCGAATCACTCACGTGCCAGTAGGCTTCCTCGCCCCCGGGGCACCGGCAGAAAACATTTTATTTTCACATACAATTTGAGAATGTTAGAGAAATATAACATTAATTTATGGCATATAAGTTGTTGAAGTTTTAAATTATAATTTTAATTTTGAGCTACCAATTTTTATTTACCTATACTTATTTTAGCGTGTTCGTATAAATCATCGAAATCAATTATAATTAAAAGTAATTTATGACATTGTTTGTCTTCTAGTAGCTCGAGTTAGCCAATCACACGCACTTTAAAGAATTGGGCCAACTCATATGTATTAGGTACGCATAGCAATTTTCATCCTTACCCGCGCAAAACCTGCAAAAGAAATAATGCATTGTTCTCTCGTTTCATAATTGTTTTTTAAATATTTTAATTTGTTTTACATCCCACTTACATAATATATGAGAAGGTTTGGAGGTTTTTTTACAACACACAATGATTTGATATATGGATTGACAGGAACTTAGATTACCCAGCACTCTACACCGCAAAAATAATACCTTGCTTTGACGAAAAGAAGTCTAGGTTGAGAAACCGCATTGCAGAAAGAATGATGGTAGATACTTTTTATATAAATAATTTCAAAGAAACGCAAATAAAATTAACAGCGACACATGTGCAACATTCCTTGTTATCTCTAACAAAATGCAAATATTTATATTTTATGTTCACAGGAAACAAATTCCTTTGTGTATTTTTGTTTCCAAAATGCTGTGTTTGGATATTGTTAGATCGGTCGTTTTGTGAGACAAATTGTCTGAATGTTATTTTATCTTGAATTATTTTTCCCCGAAAACTGTTAACATAAAATACCTAAATAATAATAAACTCATCTTCCAGAATGCAATTTTCATGAATCAGTTCCGAAAATTGAACAACTCATTCTTTAGTTCACTCATTCATTCATTCATTCTTTTGGCGAGAATTTGTAATAAATCGTTTATAAATACAGCTACTCTGGTGGTATTAACTGGCACTTTTATATTAAGGGCTATTTGCCCTTTCACCCTTCAGAAGCAGGAAGCTAAGAAAACAGATATCTGAAACTTGCAACGTGTAAACAAGGAAGATCGAGGATAACAATGTGGGTTGTTACCAGCTGTGCTATTACGAAACCGATACTCGGAAGTATCGGATCGCGAAAGAATGATTTCTTCTACTGAAATTTCATTTAAACCAAGTCTTTTGCAATCCGTCAATTGCGTGTTTCAATATCCAGTTAAATACACAATAAAGTGTATAAAATAATGTTAAATGTTTTAAATGATGAGGGCAAACCTTGAAGATATAAAATATTAATCACCAAGAATTTTTTTTATCGAAATATTGAATCGGATAAACATTGAATCATGTTAGATTATACTTCAGCGTTGCATCCTCGAGATTCAATATTAACTTGGTAGTTCACTTCTCATTGCACCAGGCATCGCACATTTTTTAGAGCTAGATAAAAAAAACAAAGAATAAACAACCCCCCCTTCCCCGCTGTCCCCTAGGCCGCCCTTCCCGCTCTTGCGCACGTCATTCGTTTTTCTTGTGCGGGCATCGCAACATCGTATTAACTTTTTGATCGTGTTTTTTAGTTTTTCTTAGTCTTTTAATTGTATTATTGTGTTAAAATCAATCACAATGGGAAAAAGAAAACGTCATAACGAAGATCCTCATAAAATACGAAATAAAATCAAAAAGTTACAAAAGCGATTACGTAACCACTCGGAATGTGAATCACCCTCCGTTAAGTGGCTATTTATTACACTTAACTAATTACTTTGTCCCCAGATGTGTCCCAAAAACATAGTTTCGTATTACACTGCATATTTTAATTACATCGGCTTTCTAAATGCAAGATGCAATTTTTTTTCCTACTACCCTCAAATTTTTTTTAATTTTATTTTTTATTTTCTCTTAACTTGATATCATACAATGCATACCGGAAGTGTTAAAATTTGTTCAATTACTGGCTGTTATTGTCATACGAGCCCTTATAGATACTTATGTGAAGTAACAATTCAGTCTCGCGACGTACCGTGCGTACGCCCAATGACTAAAAATATGTTATGGTTATACTCCGTGGCGTGCCCACGGCTGACACCAAAAAGTCGAGCGTTGTAATGTACTTACTACCAGCGACTTTAAATCATATTTCTGTATGCTTACAGAAGATGGATCGGAGTTCGAACGTTACTACCCTGATGCTGAACCAAGGCAAAGAAGTACGTCCCTATCATCTTTAAGTGATTATGATCTCCCTATATATGACTCAGAAGCTAATCCAGAAATTCGCTCAGTTATAGCGAGTAGTACTGCAAATAAAATCGCCAACACTGAACCTTTAGCAGAACATACGCAAATCGTAGACCCGGGCCCAAGTACAAGTAGACAATTTACCGATCTCGGTCCAAACGCGGAACCCGAAACTGCACTGTTACCTGCTGACATATTAGAGGCATTAGGAGATCCAAAAGGCAAAGATGAGATTTTCGGCCCAAAGATACCAGAAGAAATTGCTAAACGTTGGGGTCGCGTTCTAGTGGATGGCTTAACTAAGGAACAAAAGCAGGAGATCACGGAAAAAACTTTATTTCCGGATAATTTTCGCTTAGCTAAAGCACCATTACTTAACGAAGAGATTTCTCCCGTATTAAACGAATCAGCTAGATACCGTGACAAACTTTTAGAAAAGTCTCAAAACCAATTAGGACTGGGTATTTCGGGGCTGACCCACCTTGCAACAAGCGTTATAAATGGTTGTACCGATAAAATAGAAATCGTAAAAAAGATTTCAGAAATTAGCCAAATATTTCTGGACTTGCATTATGAGGACACTAAGCGTAGGCGAAAACTCATTATGTCATCACTGGATAAAAAATTTACAAGTATGATTATAGACGTAAAAAGAGATAGTCTCTTATTTGGTTCAAATTTGGGAGAAAAAATAAAAGCTTCAAAAACAGCAGAAAAATCGGGCCTACAAATTAAACGAAATGAAGTAAACGCAAATGCATCTCGAAAATTTCCGCATCAGGGAAACTGGAGAGGCCCACCCAGAACAACGCAGTCATATCGAGGATACAGGCAGGGTGGGCCACGGAACCGCTATCCTGCACAGTCGAGTCGTCGCCCAGCTCCAACCCAAGATCGTCAAGCCCGGTTTCCAACCAAGTCAATACCCAAGACACGCAAGCCGTAACTAACCAGGTAATTCCCCATGCGGGTAGATTGCGTTATTTTATTTTATTGATCAATGGTGTACAATTTGTGATGATCCAGTCGTTATTAACTACATAAAAGGCTTTACAATTCCTTTTAATGGCTCAGTTAAGCAAACTGTTATCCCTGAAAATAACAACTTTAACTATATAGAATTACAACAAATTATCTTAGAATTAAAAAAGCTTCAGCAATTAAAAGCAATAACTAAATGTACTAACACAATAGGACAATATCTTTCTAAAATATTTCTAACACCGAAACCAGATGGCACTTTCCGATTTATTCTTAATTTAAAAAACCTAAATAAATTTATAACCCCACAACATTTTAAGATGGAAGACATTCGAACAGTTACTAAACTAATGTCGAAGGATTGTTTTATGGGAACTGTTGATTTAAAGGACGCATACTTTCTTGTTCCAATTAATAATGATAGTAAAAAGTATTTAAGATTTAAATTTCAAGGAACCATTTATGAATTCCAATGTTTACCGTTTGGTCTATCAGTAGCACCGTTTATATTCACCAAACTTTTAAAACCCGTAATAAGTTTTCTTCGCAGTAAAGGTTTAACACTTGCTATATATCTCGATGATATTATTTGTATTGCAGATAGTTACGACGAATGTCGCTACTGTATTACGGAAACTGTTACTCTATTGGAAAAACTGGGATTTACTGTTAATTATAAGAAAAGCAAATTAAAACCATGTCAGACTCAGAAATATTTAGGTTTCTTGTTAGATTCAAAAAATATGTGTATTTACTTGCCTAAAGAAAAAAAGTCGAAAGTACTAAAATATATAGAAACCATATCTCAAAAGAAATTCGTACCAATCAGAGAATTTGCCAAATTTTTAGGTCTCCTATGTTCTGTCTGTCCTGCCATTGAATACGGTTGGTTATACAAAAAACGACTAGAGAGAGAAAAATTTTTAGCCTTACGTAATTCAAATGATAATTATGACGCTTTAATGGAATTGAGAGAATTATTAAAAGTAGATTTTTCTTGGTGGATGCACAAAATAAACATTTCTGTTAACCCGATACGTAGGGGCAAATATAAATTAGAGATTTTTTCCGACGCTTCACTCACAGGATGGGGAGCTTGTTGTAACGGTGAAAGAACTGGAGGTTTTTGGAACGCAGAAGAAATTAAAAATCATATAAATTTTTTAGAATTGCTTGCTGCTTTCAACGGCCTCAAATGTTTTGCACACTCTCTTTATGGAGAAGAAATTCTTCTTCGAATTGACAATACTACAGCTATATCATATCTGAATAGGTACGGTGGTGTTCAATATGAACACTTAAATAGTATCACACGTAACATATGGCAGTGGTGCGAAAATAAACGTTTGTTTATCTTTGCATCATATATAAAATCAAAAGAAAACGTTGATGCCGATCAGGAATCTCGGTGTATTAATATTGATACCGAATGGTGTTTATCGCAATCAGCTTTCATTACTATCACAACCACATTTGGAAATCCTCAAATAGATTTATTTGCCTCTCGTATAAATAGGAAATGTAATTCTTTTGTTTCATGGAAACGTGATCCTGAAGCGTTTGACATTGACGCATTTACATTAGATTGGAAAAACTATTTTTTTTATGCGTTTCCACCGTTTTCAGTCATTCTTAAATGCCTACGAAAAATTATAAGTGATGAAGCCACAGGGATAATAGTAGTGCCATACTGGCCTAGTCAGCCTTGGTATCCACTTTTCATGAAACTATCTAAAAGGGAACCACTTACCTTTTATCCCAATGCTGAACTGTTGCTCTCTCCTTTCAGAACTCGACATCCATTATGGAAGAGACTTACCCTGGTAGCATCGCTATTATCAGGGAAGCATTCAAGAAACAATACCTAACTAATGATACTATCGATATAATAATTTCGTCTCTAGCGCCTACTTCGTTAAAACAATACAATTGTGCGTATAAAAAATGGTGGTTCTATTGTCAAGAACATAAATTAGACGTCTATGAAAGTAATATACCACAAATCCTTCATTTCTTAACCATCCAGTTCAATAATGGCGCTAGCTATTCAACTCTCAATACATTACGTTCGGCTCTAAGTTTGATTTTAGGAAAGAAATTTAGTTGCGATGATAAGGTTATTAGATTTCTTAAGGGTGTATTTAGAAAAAATCCTGCCTTACCTAGGTATCAATCAACCTGGGATCCTAATCTAGTTTTTGATTTACTTGGCAATTGGCATCCTAATGACACACTTTCACTTGACAAATTAACAAGAAAATTGGTAGCTCTCCTCGCGTTGTCGACTGCACAACGTGTGCAGACGCTATCGTTGATTAAATTAAGTAATGTAAAAGTAAACTTAAATAATATAGAGATAATTATCAGTGATTTGATTAAAACATCAACCTCAGGATCACCAATGCCAAGGCTAGTAATACCTTTCTTTCATAATCATGAAAAAATTTGCCCAGCAAAAACATTGATTTCATACTTAGAACTTACTTGTACTTATAGAAATCTACCAAATACCGATAAATTAATTCTAACTACCAAAAAACCGGTACATAATGCTAGTTCAGCAACCATCAGTCGCTGGATTAAGAGTATACTCTCGGAGAGCGGTGTTGACGTCACAATCTTTTCGGCACATAGCACTCGCCACGCGTCGACATCAGCTGCTCTTCGGAAGGGTTTGTCTGTTGATTTAATTAAAAAAGCAGCAGGATGGACAGGAAACTCTTTATGCTTTGCTAAATACTATAATAGACCATTAATTGAAAATGTAGAAAACAGCTTTGCCGAATCTGTAATTTTGTAATAGTTCCATAGATTATCAACCGTTTTGTTAATTTTGTATAATAAAAATAAGTAAATCATTATTGTTATTTTTATTATTGTCTACCCCTATTTCACAAAACGCGCTAAACATCTACCAAGTTAATATTGAATCTCGAGGATGCAACGCTGAAGTATAATTAATGGTTAAACTAACTTACCTGGTGAAGTTTGACCATAATTATACGAGGCGTTGCATCCGAAGAGATTCAACTCCCGCCCAACCCTGCGACTGATTCATAGGTATAGAATCAGAATCCCATGTTACTTACTGTGAAATAGGAAGAGTAAGCTCTGAATAGAATGACGTGCGCAAGAGCGGGAAGGGCGGCCTAGGGGACAGCGGGGAAGGGGGGGTTGTTTATTCTTTGTTTTTTTTATCTAGCTCTAAAAAATGTACGATGCCTGGTGCAATGAGAAGTGAACTACCAAGTTAATATTGAATCTCTTCGGATGCAACGCCTCGTATAATTATGGTCAAACTTCACCAGGTAAGTTAGTTTAACCATTAATTATACTTTCTTAAAACTTAAGATTTTGTTCTGAACCTTCCTTACACACACATAAAATATTGTTGATACTAAGAGTTTGTTACAATTTTTTATTTTTACTTTATTAGATTCATCAAAAAACGAATCAGACGCAACCGTAACAAAAAGTTTATTCTAATTTATTTGTGAAAATTCAAATTTAAATACTGCTAAGTAATCACATATTTTCAATGTTTTTTTTAAACTATTTTTACATATTTTTAGCTATTAGTGAACTGATAACAACCCGTGATGACGTAACCAATTGCCTTTATCAGCTATGAACAAAAACAGATCGGGACCGGTCGGAATCAATTCTCGCGAATAGCGTGTATGTGCGGCACTTTTATTAGTTGTAACAATGCGCTATTGTTCTGTTCTCGATTTATCAACGATTAACGGGGTGGTAGCGGATTTAAGATGAGTTTCAGAAATAGATTAGCGTTGAGATCTCAGATCTTAGTTGGACCTTATTGGGTAGGTTATAATGAAGATATTTATATAACGTGATATTTGCAATGGATTATTGATACGATTGACTACAAAACATATCCGAGGCATTATCTAACATATGATGCGATATTTTGAAACTAGTTTTTTAAGATCTTGCCTTGATATGTATTGTTTTTAATTTAAATTGATTACTTATTGCCAATGTTTTGAAAAGGAGAAAAGTAATTGGGAGAATGATAACTGGTATTAAAACCAATCACCTGAAGTATTTAAAGTCGCTAACATTCCTTTGTTCAGCAATAAAAGTCATAATAGGCAGTAAAAAATAGGCTGTCTATTCGAAATTAAGCTAAGCATGAGAAAAATAGTCAATGTTTTGTTTATAATTTCTCATTTACCGTTAAAAATAGACTACTTGCCACTTATAATTGTGCCCAATTGTGCCCAATGAAATTCAATAAATACACCCGTCAAAATTAAAACGCCCCGCATTTCTAACCTGTTAAAAAAATTGGTCAAACAACCATCAACAAAAAGACGTTATTCTAAAATACCGTTTCACAAAAGCGATAACGGTTATTCACTTTGGCGCCATCGCTTCCACATTAACCTCTAACATCACGGCAAATGTGACATACACCTCCCGCGGGAAATCTCGCCCACAGCTGAAAATTGAATAATAAAATATTTACCGGGCTGTATCGCACCATGGTTAATTTTTGATGCGTAAAATTCTGAATGGAGCTGTGTTATGATATTAAAATGTATGAAAGCATACTGTGTAAACTATTAAATCAGTTACTTATTATTATTTATTTTAATGTAAATATGTTTCAATGAAAATTAAATTTATCAAAAAATACAGACGTGTGGGGTAAAAAATTTAACAAATCCCAAAGTTTGGACGATTACAGGGGCAAAATTACTTTGATGAAGTTTCTCTATGATTGATATATTTAGGTAGATGATGTTTTCAAAAATTAGATTTGCATTACTCGCTTCAAAGTGAAATAATTTTCTTTATTTTTCTAATATTTAACTGCAATTTTATTAAGTTTGTGTGACACGCCAGATACCCATTTATTTTTATACCTAAGCCTATACAGGAATTTACATGCCTCAATCTAGGATTTAATAAGCTAAGCAAACCTTCTTTATTCCTACACCTACGACATTATTAAACGTAAGGAAACACACCCGTAGAACCGTGACGTCAGAAAATGCTAATAATTTAAAATATTTCATCAAGGAATGAGGCAGTGTGGAAATTAAAAATTAATAATTTAAGATAAAAGCCTTTTCTCCGAGTAACGAGTTATTTTATCTTGTTTTATTTAAATTAGAAACGTTCATTTGTTATTTATTAAAGCTGGAACAAGGAAAAAGTGAAAGTGGGCATCAGGGTGTTTTTACGCAATCAAATTGTTAACATTTACAAATAAAAATATAAAGTTAATTGACTAACATTTTAACATTTTAGATTAACATTTATAGGCTTTGAATAAGTTTGATTTCAAAGGACTTGTAGGGTCATGTGATACCCCCATTTGATATTCATGTGATATATAAACTCGGCTAGAGTCAATTTCTATCCTCACCTACCTAGTGGAATGAAGGTATAAAGAAAACTATAACAACACTTTTATATATACCAAACCGCTTATTCAAGGATTCACAACGTATCTCTAACATATAAATAACCAACTCTAAACCGAGTATCACCCTTTAGCCACACAAAAAAAAACTCAAAGCACTCCACTACAAATTCTAAAAGATTACACGTATTCCAAATTAAATTTTAAAACTTTTCATAATAACTCCTGCGGGCTAGCCTGGGATGCTGAAAAAACCCGTTTCAGTACAAAAGCCGCAGCCTGGGCGTTGTAAATGGATTTTCTGAAATATGAAACTGGGTTTTGTTCGTGATTATAGAAGTTGGTAGTCTGCGGTCTTCGTTTACCGCCGGCTCTTTATATTCTCGTGATGGCTTGCTGTGTTGATGGTGGAATCTGGGAGATTTTTCAAAGTTTTAATGATAGTTTATGGTATCAAACTCCCCTTTACTTATAACTAACTAACGTAAGTGTAAAACTCAGCGAAATTGAAGGAAAATCTCAGTTTGAAATGGCTTTACAATTGTAAGTAATTTCATAAATAAATCAAGCAACCAGCAAAATAAATACAAATAAATTTCACTTTTTCACGTTGAAGAAGCAACTAAATTAAATTTATTTAATGAGTTGTGAATCAAGCAGAAATATTCACTTACCGATGCCGGGCTCTCGCAACATTTAAATGCAAGCACAATGTCGGCTCCAGGGAATTAATATACTCGTAGTGCTTGCGGTAAATAATTGGATTTTTACCTTATCTCATTAACTACTAATCTTAAGTAGTATGATTTACCAAATAAATATATTTTTTGATAGTTTAAGGTATTTTTGACTAACTAACTACAAGATATCAGTAGCTGAACTACCTCGTTTCAAGGTTGCTATGTCCAATAAATCAAACAGCATTATATAAAAACTGAGTCTTTTATTTTAACCCAAAATGCTATTTATACCTTACTGTACGAGTGGCTAATATCGACTGATGCAACGTCGACGCGCTTCTGCCGACATTGCATTATCATTAGTGTGATAAAACATCTTTTCTTTCTTCTATTTTCGTACAATCTTATCTTGCTCTCAAGATGTGCAATATCATTGCGTGAAAAATTCCCGTAAGATAATTTTCTCTTATAACCTGATACCTACCCACGCCAAATCAGCGTGACAGGCTTTAGCTCAATCTTCCTCACCTATCGGACCGAATTATTTTTTATATTAAACTAATTTACTACTATCAAAATACATTATCGTTTTGGTTGCCCTGATACTAAAAATTACAATACACAACAGTAATACTTTTAGGGTAAGTCGAATCACGCCTCAATATTTAAAAATGACACGAGCCAGCCTTCAGCACTCGGATATTTTATTTGCACCTGTTTTATTGTATAGAATTTTACGAGTGCCTTCGTTGAAACAGAATAACTATAAAGTAGGTATGTTGGTTGTTTATTACCCATTATTTACACATAGGCTGAGATACTATGAATTTGGGTCACGGTCGTGAGGGTTCCAGCGAATTTGAGAGTATAGGGTTTGGGGGTCCGTGGACGTTTTTTAAAGATTGTATAAAGGGATGCAAATGATGACGTCATTATAAGTTTTTATACTAAACTTTTACTCAATCCTTTACTTTATCACTCCTATACTTATACGGGTGGTGGGAGGTGTAATGTTTGTTACTTCATCTTTATAACGTTTAATTAACTGTACGATTAATTCATCTGTCTTAAAATTAAATTTATTTTGCTTTACCTTCCTTTTAACTACCCTATCAGTTATTAAGTTGCAATCATTGCTTGAACAACGTAACTCTTTTTCTGTCTAAGACCCAAAAAAATAAATCTTTACGGTCATACTCAACCATACACAAAAAGGACCTTTTGCGGAACCACCAGTAAATTTTCTACTCAACCTTCAAACATTTTTAAGATGTAAATTGTTTATAAGGCAACCAGAGCCTGTTAGTGGTTAGGGTAAATTGGGCCGCAGCTAGTTACACTATATTTTAGAAATTTATACTTCGCAGGAGGTTGCTTCATGTTTTTTAATAGAACCATCTTGCGGTTTAAGGTTTAAATTTGAGAGCAATTATTCATTTTGAATATCACATTGCAAATTTGGAGAAGGGTTAATTTATGATATTTAAAAGGATATTTTAAAGATAGGCTTTGTTGATTGATATCAATGTTTATGCTTTATGGGTGGTAAATAATATTTGTTGTTAGTTATTATTAGAAAATAAATAATCTTCGGACTTGCACAATTTATTTTCGTCTTTAATGTTTGAAGTTTTTTTTATTACCTTAAAATTATTTTGTACAAGTTTTATTTTCGATAAAAGTTAAAATCTATTTACCATCAACAGTTTCTGCTTAATCTATGTCGTTAGAAATTACTGCTACTGAATTAGATAAGGGGCAAGTCTCACATCAAAACTTAAAGGACTCGCTTATGCTTAAAAACTATTCATTATTCGGCTTAACTTAAACAAATTCAAAGATCATAATACATCTTTCCCAAGTAAATAAACCAGGTTATATATTCCCTATATCGAACCCATCGTCGTTCACAACCCTACCCGCATAACACAGTTTCAGCGTTCAAATAAAGATTGTATAGAATGACAAATAGCACTTGGTGTAAATTAGGGTGCGCACGAGGTGACAAACAAAAAGGCGGGAAGGCGATGTGAAAGCTTTGCCTTCGAAGCCTCGGTAAACATTGACGGACCGATTTTAGACGTGGGACACACGGTCGAAAAGGTTGGCGATGTTTTAGCAAGTTTTAATCTACAAAGATAAGAAAGTATAAGTCTGAGTTTTTGTCAGGTTAGAAAAAGTCCTAGCGCGATATTGGAATACTCTATTTTGCTGTGACCTATTAGTATTGTTTTGTAAAAACAAGAGTTTAATTTCTAGACAATTTTTGAAAGGATGCCTAAGTTTTGCATTTGGATCTAGGTTGTCTTCTACCTCAATGGCCGTAATTTACACCATATACGTTTTTTTGGTAAGCTGAGCAAAACCAACTAAGCTAGGTAAACTAATTTTGGTAACATAAAGTCAGGTTATCACTTTTTTCGACGTTTGAAAGCAAAGAGGAATTATCAAGTAAGATAACTTCTGATTTTTAGAAGTAAGTAAAAAAATCACAAATGTAAGTAATCGTGTGCCACCGTAAGAATCTTATACTGCGCCTCGCTTTGCACTTTCCTGGTAATAAATTTAATATTATTTATTAATGCTCGTCAAACGCTAAAACAATATGTCACCAGCCCGCGTCTACGATAGCTTCCTTGAAACTTTTTAGTTACCCAGAGATTGCATTTTCGACCGTTCCTCACAAAAGCCTCGGATTTTTGTGTCTATTCTCCATTTTGAATATGGGAGCTTCTAGAATAAAAGTGTGTCTTTGAAGGCGTTCAGTGCATTGTCTCCTGTTAGATAACGTGGGACAAATATAGCTTCGAGGCTTGGCTCGAGTCTAAAACAATGTTGAAAGCCTTTCTCGGATACAAAAAGATTTTTTAAAAACAGTTATTTAATTTGCGAGGGAAAACGGCAAAGTGTAGGTACTTGAGCGGTAGATTTTTAAAGAGAATATCTTTCCGTACCTACATAAAATATGAATACATAAAAACCAATTTTACTCGTGGTTAAATAATATTTATGTAGTGCCATTGTCCCGCATTGAAAACAATAATTGTTTTTAAAATTGATATAAAATCATAGGCTTAATTATATATTTTTCCGATATTTTTCATATTATTTTTCTTACTAAATATAATCGGCCACACATTTTCAGACTGACCAATCGCTATCATTACCTCTTTGATTACCAAAGTCGTTTCCTACATTACTTAGCTTTTGCGATAGTCTTTTCTTTTGTAGACGTCTCCCCAGCATCTATTTACGACGCCACCGCGCGTAGTAAACTCTTTAATACAATTTCAGTCTGCGATCGACAATATTTTCCCCGAGATCGTCCGTCAATATGCACGCACATCCTTTTGCGCTTTTTATCTCATTTTTTATCCGCATATAGTATCGTTATCGGGGAAGCTGTCAATTCAAATTTCGTGGGATAACTGAGGAGCACGTAATGCTGGAATGTACGGGGAGTTGAGGTGTTTTGCGTGATGCTGGGATGAGGAAAATAACGGAAAACAGAGCATTAACGATTATGTAAGTTACAAAGAATGGCATCAAACAGATAGGCATAAATTAAATTGGTTTTATAGAGAGGTCAATTCTTCTTTAAGAAATACGGAATCCTTAAATTATGCAATGCGTTCAGTTTGGAGTTCAGGCATTAAATTAGACTTAAACACAAGGCGTTAGTGGTATACAATTTCTCCTTTGTGGATATAAAAATATTGGTCATTTTTGTTACACCCAGAAAATAATATTGCAACGTATTGTACATAGTACAAAAAAAACAAGTTTAATTAAAAAATATTTCACAACCTACACGTATGTTTCCAATACCTTCTAACGCGCCCCCCTCCATACATCACACGCGCCGTGATTCAGGCACTACGCTCCACTATTGACGTATTGGGAGCAAAGTGTACGCGGTGCCGACTTGGTGGGTGCTTCATCTTGATTTTGTATAAGGAAGGAGGTAGTTTGGTCAGTGGGTTGTGTGACCAAGATTGTGAGCAGAAGTGTTTTGTGACTCTAAAACTTTATGTTTAAGGTCGGGGTTTTTAATTATTCAGCAATACTTGCTTTTTAAACCGAAAGACACTATTGAGCATTAGTTTTATGCTAGACAAGTGGCCGTCTGCGACTCCGTTCGCGTGGAAGTCGGTTTCCCGTGGAAATGAAAAATTGCCCCGCGGTAAAAAGTAACCTGTTTTATGTGTTATACATAATAGATGATGTATAACCTATATTACTGTAAAGTTTCATCAAAATCTGTTCAGTAGTTTTTACGTTAAATCGTAACAAACATCCATTCATTCATACATACTCACAATCTTTATAATATTAGTAGGATGACGGTAACAAACACTAAACACTGTTACCAATGTTTTAAAGTATCTTACGTATATTTATTCAATGGATTAATTATCCAAACTACAAAATTATAAAAAAAAAACAATTTATTTTTTAAAATTTCCATTTAAAAAACCCAACCTAAACTTCACCAAGGAATAAAACCTTAATAAACTCTGTTTACGAACTGCGCTCGCTAATTTAATACTCTAAAAAAATTCCTGAGTGGTTTCTGAATATTTCTAAAGTGAATTAAGTTGGAGTTAGCTGGTCTGGCTAATTAGTTTATTAAGAGGATAGCTAAATGGAAATTAGAGGAAAAAATCAACAGCCGCCATAGAGTTTTATAATGTTTTATTGATCTTGTATTCGAGTAGTAGTTAGGTCGAAGGTAATTAAAAAGTTGGAGATATTCTCGTCGAATCAAATTTAAAAAGATTTCTAGCAAAATTTGGATTTTAAAATTGTGCGCATTTGGGAATAAACAAATGTTTAGCAGAATTCATCATCAAAATAACAAAATCACCACGCGTGATCACTAAAATTAATACTGAAGGATAACGGTTTCTGTATGACATTATAACTATTTCAGGTTATCTATCAAGGGGTTTTATTATTATTATTTACAAACTTATTAACACATGTATGAAAAACCTAAAAATGAAGAGGAAGAAATCACAAACTTACTAAATATTAACAATTTCTTCTTCCTAAAGTACAGCTGTGATCATTACAAAGTAAATATTAACTTATAAACTTCCTTAACTTTTCGAAACTTAAATTTTCCTAAATCATGTAAAACATCATGTTCTTTATAAATAAACGGAGCGTGCCATGGAAATTTGTGAGTTTTTGCACACAACTTTATAACAACCAAATTTTAAATTAAACACAATACGTACATACGGTTAGAGCACGAAACTTTTGAAAAAAAAACAAGCTAAGTGCGAACGGGAATGGTGGCGAGGGTTCCGTGCCAAAATGATACTGTTGGCACAAGACGGTCCTGAGCATAATGCAAAGTTTCTCTTTTGTTTGTGGATTGGGGTTCCTTAAAATCTTTAAATAGATAGAGAACAAATCAGAAAAGCCTTATTTTAAAGATTAATGTTTATATTTTTGCAAACAATTAAGAATAATATAAGGATTTCTTAAGAGTATGGCAAAATAAGAATGTAATTTATTTCTTCACGACTGGTACTATAGAAACATATTTACAACCCTAAACTCATGAAAAAACTCAATGTTTTATAATCACAGTAATTATTACCTTCCATAAAACTGACTTCAACTTGCAAAATGAATTCGATAAATAAAAAAACATAAATAAATATTTCATATTCAATACTACAGAACCCTAGAACCCGTAACAGAGCTCAGACATATATTACACGTAATTTGTGTCAGATTCAAGTAAAGCTAACAAAAAACTGGACGATATGAGCCGTTGTAATTTTATTTCATCCAAAGTGTGTTGTAAAAGATTTCCATAGCGAGTTGTATATTTTTGCTGTGTTTTGAGTGGAAAGTGGTACGGACTAAAATGTAGAAAAAATTATATTTACTTAACTAAAGTTTTAGATACATAAAAAAATCAGAAACCTTAGTTTTTGTGACCTTAGTGTTTTGTATGTCGTCTGGAAACTCCTGTAGTCTTAATTTTGTTTTAATAATTTGTTAGAAGTGTGGTCGACCTTTATTTTATTTTATTTTTATTTTCATAGGAATACAAACAGTTATTTAAGTGTAATTAGGTACTAAAATTAAGAATCTATAAAACCATAGACATGTTTTCACATGTAAATGACTTTTGGAGCTATTACGTTTAATGTTGGTGACAGTAATTACTCTGACCATCCTGCCCTTCTAACAGGAAAGCAATAAAACTGTTTAAATTATAAAATCTAGTGGTTGCAACTAAAGTGATTTTACCGTGGAATAAAACTTATTCCCGCGGTATAAAGTTGCCTATTTTTATCCTAGACTGTTGAGCTGTGGGTCCAAATTTTCGACTCGAAAGTGGAACATACCTGAAGTCTGACAGACAGACGTACACATATTCACATTAAAATATTAGTAGGGATTCTATTACGAGGATGGTTAAGTTCAAAGACCTCTAGCAAAATAATAAGAATATTATTTTTACTCATAGAGCGAAGAATTGAGACACATGTGTCACTCTATTACTGAGGAACAATTAGTCTAATTATCTAAACACCAATGTTTATTAACAAAATTGTGTTGGGTTTCTACGTGACACCATTTGGGGATCTCCCGTCTCATTTCGATGAAACAGCAATTCTGTTGTCTTTCACAACTCCTTCCAGATAGATAATACAATCTAATGTCCATTGCTTGTCAGAAGGGAACGCTATTTAGCATCACCCTAAGCTTACCATCGATGTAAGTCGAAGTAGATCTAAAAGACAGTAAGACAACATTTTTGTGGTAGGAGTTCTGTAACTTGATAAAATAAAGGCGAAACTCGGTTTCGAGATTTTATAGTTTTTCAATTGTATAAATACAATTCAGTTCGTGTCTTGTTTCCTGGAAAGTGAGGTTTAGGCTTTGAGGTTTTATTTCAGCACTTTCGGGAAATGAAAGCTTCTGAGAACATTGTATTGTTTGTTGAATTATTTATTTTTTTATGAAGAATACAGTATAACATAAAAATCTCAAACAGTAATTTTACTTCATAAAAGTATTTGCGTTATTATTTTACTAAAACCAATGTGCTATATTAGAAAGTTGTAAGTAAATCAAATTCGAAGATTTCAAATTTTAGATTTTAAGAACAGTTTTCATATAAATATTCGTAAATTTACTGAAATAACTATGATTACTGTATACCCAAACATATCTCTTTGCATACTTCATTAATAAAAAAAAATGTGCCTACATTAATTTACCTATTAAAATTCGCATTTTTACTTTAACTCCCCAACAAAAACCAGAAAACCCTGGGGTAATAAAACAAATAACAACAATTAAATAAGCTACGATCCATCATGACAACGTAAAAAAATACTTAAGCCATTATATCCCTTACTGTTTCGGAATACGATTGATATTTCTGTGAAAGAAAAACTTGGATGTGTGTGTAAGATCACCAACGCCACAGACTAATGAAATCCCATCCAATAACCCGCAGTATTAAAGAGAATACAATATTAATAGGGCATCATTTTATTACTCTGTGTCACACGTGTGCCATTGCCTACAGGATGTTATAGACCCATTATGAATGAATTAAAATGTATGCAAAATTGTAAATTGAAACAATAAATTCAGGCGTGTGACATAAAAAATGTATATTTACTTAAATATATAAAGTTAAACGAATAGTCCGCAGCCAATGGTTATCTTTTTTATCAAGGTGATTTTTAATTTCCTGATATTGCATTTTATTAAGAAAAGATAAATTATTAACAGCTGTTCGATCCACGTTACAGAAGTAAGTTCCTAATATCTATAGATGGTCCTGCAGCTATACGATTACGACCCTAGAGACTTTGTATTTTCTATGCTTTTCTTGTCCTAAAAACACAGTATTTAGCGATAAAGCCAGTTAGGCTATTATTTCCGCTTTTTTAATTAGAAAGACGTTTTCATTTACTGATATATCTTTGATTAACTATCTTTTAAGCTTAATAAGAGAATACTTAGTCTTGGGCTAGGGTACACGTGTGTCGTATCTAAATAACACAAGCGAAGGCGCGATTTAAATCACGTGCAGCGCCATCTACATTCGTCATAATGTCAACGTCAACCGCTTTGTCAACGTATTTATCGTTTTTACGCCAAAGAAAGAAAGTCGAACACCCCGTATAATCCTGACACCAAAACTTCGTATGCCAGCTGGTACCTCGTCGGAACTAATGTGATTAATGGCCCAAAGTCGTGTTGGTTTCTGCTCTTTGTACGACCAATATAATATTTATCGACTCTGTACCTTCCTCGTTTATTGAAGGAGATGTTTTAATAAAAATGGCTGTTCCTTGTTCCAATATAAAGTTGTTCGGGTATAACGCTATTGTTGTCTGAGTCTACAATATTGCAGTTGGAGCAAAAAGAGGAATGGTCAGTTGTTGTTTATTAGGGTTCCTTAGACTGAAAGTTCATGAAGTGCTTGCTGAATTAAATTCTTCCTTACTTAGCATGTATGATAATATAATATGCTCTTCCTTATGGTAAGGGGTGGAAAACGTCGTGAAAACACCCACATAATTCGTTATTTTATTACTACTTAGGTACTGAACCTTTAAAAAATAAAGGACACAATACCTTCTTGTCTATATTTTGTAGTTTTTTCTTCAGTGTTCTTTGAGATCTGAACTGAAAAGAAAACAGTTATTAACAAACGCTATAACATTACAGTTTTAATTAATATTTCTTGCAATCTACTCATTAATGTTTTTAAATAAACTCGACGCAGACTACAAATAAAGTTTTTTAACTTGCAATTCATTCACTGGCTGCTGTACTGTCTGGTAAGTTTCTATCGAGTTTATAACTCCTAAAAAGTTCTTGCAATGTCACAGTGTGTGATGTTCATTTGTTTTGAACAATTGTTTTGCCGCATTAAAAACTTTTTGGTCCCAATTACATGTTTTACTGTAGACTTGTTTTATATGAACTTAACAACACAAAAAAAGTAATAAAAGTAACAGCTTCTTACACTTATGTCGTGCAAGCAGCAGAGAAAAAATCTAAACTGGATTTTTCTTGATTATTTAATTTTTTTACTTCAAAAGCAGTGTCTTCGCGGACACAATGGAGCCTCAAATGAAACCCTTTTTTTGGTTTAACAACGTTATAATATAAAAATTAACAAATGTGCGCGTTCAGTATGACGTTTACAGAGAGAGTGAAATTACTATGAAATTACTTATACAGATTGGTAGCCTGACAAAACAAAATAGCAATCGCGAGTATTACAAAACAAACTATTTAAACTTATAAGGCGAAGCGCCGACATAAACTCCCCGCCGTTGAAGATGGGAGTTCTTCAACCAGACTAGTCCTCTTCAGGTAGTAGAGGGCACAGCCGGACCAGCGGGCGTCGATAAGTTCCCTTGGTGGTAGTCACGTCAGCGACGCGAGTGATGTCGTCCGCTCCCGGGAACAGTCTGGTAACTCGTCCCACGCGCCAGCACATGGGAGGAAGGGAGTCCTCGTGAAGCAGGACCAAGTCTCCAATGTTTAGCGAAGCCTTGTTCTGCCTCCACTTGGTGCGCGTCTGAAGTTCAGAGACGTACTCCTTCTGCCATCGGTTCCAGAAATGATGTCTTATTGTTTCGACGCGTCTGTATCTATTCACGCAGCTGGTCTCCGTTGTTTGCGGGGCAGGAGCAGGCAAGCATTGAGTGGCCGACCTATGAGAAAGTGCCCTGGGGTTAGGTATTGGAAATCATCAGGTGAAGGGGAAAGTGGACACAAAGGACGACTGTTTAGGATTGATTCAATCTGTGCAAATAATGTAGTGAGTTCTTCGAACGTTAAATTAGAGTTGCACATAACATGGTACTTAGCGGATTTAACCCCGGCCTCCCAAATACCACCGAAATGAGGAGCATAAGATGGCGAGAAGATAAATTTAAATCCTTCCTGACCTGCAAACTCAGACAGAATATCATTTTGTGTTTTTAAAAAATTGCCTAGCTCTTTAGATGCAGCAACAAAATTGCGTCCATTATCGGAGAATAATTCCGCTGGCCTGCCACGACGAGATATAAATCTACGTAGAGTTAGTATGAATGCATCTTTGGTTAAATCAGTCACAGCTTCTAGGTGTATACATTTAAAGCGTAAACAAATGAAAATACATAAGTAGCATTTACTTAATTTGGCGCCACGACCCTTTCTATTTAAGATAGTGAAGGGGCCAGCGTAATCCATGCCTACCGAATTGAATGGGTAATCTGTGGTAATACGTTGGGCTGGCAAGTCGCCCATTTTAGGCACTAGAGTTCTTCCTTGAGCGCGACGGCAAAGCACACAGCTACTGGCAACGCGCCTTGCGAGACGTCTACCGTTCAGTGGCCACACAGTTTGTCGTACCGTGGCTAACAATAACTGAGGACCTGCGTGAAGGTTTTTGATATGCTCGTGCTGGAAAATTAATTTTGTAAAGTGATGAGACGACTCGAGAAGAACAGGATGCTTTGTTTCGTATGCAAAATCAGATGCGTTAATCCTACCACCAACTCTAATTAAGTTGTCCTCATCAACAAAGGGAGATAGTGATAAGATTCTACATTTTGGACTTAATTGTTTATTGTTAGATAGTAAATTGTATTCCACTTTAAAAACTTGCTGTTGCGCCATAAAACATAAATGCTTAAAAGATTTATTTAACTCGTCTATAGTTAAAATACCAGTTATTTTATTATTTGGATATTTAATATTATGAATGAAACGTAAAACATAGCAAAAAGATCTTTTAATACAATTGAATTTTGAAAAACGCTCGAAGTTAATTAATGGTTCAGTAGTAATTGTACTCAACGTTGTAATAGTTGATTTAGTTTCAGGTAGATTATCTGATAAGGTTTGTTTTAAAATAGGCCATTGAGATTTATCTAATAATAGGAATTTAGGACCGTGCCACCACAAAGATAGATTTGCCATCTGACTAGGGTTAACCCCTCGCGATATTAGGTCAGCTGGGTTCTCAGCGGTGGGCACGTAACGCCATGACGTAGACTCTGTAATTTCTTGTATTTCTCCAATTCGGTTGGCAACAAACGTTTTTAGTTTAGAGGAGTTACCTGCTAACCATCCCAATACAATACTGGAATCACACCAGTGAAAAATGCGATCCGCAGAGCAGCGAAGGGATTGGGTAACTGCCTTAAGCAAGCGAGCAGCAAGGAGAGCTGCACACAGCTCCAAGCGCGGGATCGAAGTAGGCCTCAAAGGCGCTACCTTGGACTTAGAGCAGAGTAGGTTTGAAGTGACGTCACCGTTGCTGTTCACTGTCCGCACGTAGAGACATGCTCCGTAACCTATTTGTGAAGCGTCACTGAAAGTATGTATTTCAATATAAGATGGAGATTCACAAAGAACGAACCTCGGAATATGGAGAGAGGCGAGAGTAGATAAGTTACTAGAAAACATGTCCCATTGTTCTTTAGTTTTGGTTGGGACTTGTTGGTCCCAATCAAGCTTAAGTTGCCATAAACTTTGTAACATTAATTTGGCCTGCATGATACATGGACTAAGTAGACCCAATGGGTCGAATATCCTGAATGAATGGGACATTATAAAACGTTTAGTTATGATTTCAGTTTGTAAAGGTTGTGTTATAGGAAAATTTAAGGTATCATTATTGGGGTTCCAACCAAGCCCGAGTGTATTTGACGATTCGCTAATTGTTAAATTATCTTGAATATTGTTTGAATCATTGAACAATGCAGGCATATTAGTTTTAAATTTACGCAAGTTAAAACATGCCTTTTTAAGTTCCATGCTGACGCCCTGTTGAATATAGCGTAGTTCGTTTTCATCATTAGATCCGGTGATCAGATCGTCAACATAGAAGTCCCTTTGTATAATAGTTTTAATAAGGCTGTCGTCACACTCCTCTCCAAGTTGCCACAGACAGCGAATGCTCAAATAGCTGCCACTTGCGGTACCGTAAGTGACAGTCTTAATTGCATTGTCCTGATAGGCTGGGACTCATCTTCTCGCCATAATATCAGCTGTAAATTCCTATCATCGGGATGAACAACAATTTGGCGGTACATTTTTTCGATGTCTCCCGTGAGTAAGTATTTGTACTGGCGAGCTCGAATTAAGATGGCGAAAAGAGAGTCTTGAATAGTAGGACCTACCAGTTGTAGGTCATTTAACGAGTAACCTGAAGAGGAGGGTGCGGATCCGTCAAACACAACACGAAGCTTGGTTGACTCGCTGGATTTCCTTAAAACAGCGTGGTGGCATAAAAAATATGCTGGATCCGGTAACCTTATTGCGGCTTTAGATAGATGACCTAGTGACTCATATTCATTGATAAATTGAACATATTGTAATTTTAAATCATTGTTTCTTCGAAACCGTTTTTCTAAATTAAGTAAACGTTTTTTTGCAAGTAGATAAGAGTCACCTAGAGCATCTGGTGAGTCACGTAGCGGTAGTTTAACACAAAATCTACCTGTTTTTAGCCTAGTAGTGTTTAGTAAATTTGTCTTTCGCATTCCTGTTCAGATATACTAAGGGCTGATTTTTCAATAGTCAGATAAATGCTAACTGACTGATAAGAGGTATGTTTTCATTGTCACTTCATACATATGTCAAGTATTTATGTTCGACGTGCAACAAAAACATACTGATTTACTGTCAGATAGAATTTATCTGACTATTGAAAAACCGGCCCTAAGAACATTTTTTTGTGGAAGCTCTTCGAGCTCCCAGAACTTAGGTAGCAATTGGTCAATTTGGGATTCTTTAGACAAATCCTGCCCATCAACTATTGCATGATTAGAATTAATATTTATTAAAGAATTTTGCTTAGTAATATTTGATTGTGGATTGTTGGTAGAATTTTGTATGTGAATAGGACCTCCTATCAACCAACCGAATTGAGAACTATGTAGTCTAGGCTTGCCTTTACCTAGTTGTTTTTGTTTATTACCTAAGATATCCCAAAATAAATCGGCTCCAATCAAGACGTCGATTGGAGCAGGCTGGTCGAAGTGGGGGTCGGCTAATTGAATATTTTTAGGCATGTTGTGAGTAGTAGGGTCTAACGGAAACATTGGTAATTTTCCGGTTAGATTTTCTAAAATAAAACCTGAAAATACTATTTTAAAATTATTGTGTATAGAATCGCGGGATTGCAACTGCACGACACATCTTTTGGTGACTGCGCTGGCGTGACAATTGCCAATACCTATGACGTTTAGTGAAGTAGGAGATGTATGTAAAGACAATCTCTGTTGTAACGAACTAGTTATAAATGTTGATTGACTGCCTGAATCCAGCAGGGCTCGTACAATAAGCACCTTTTTAGTTACTGGATTCACAGCTTTAATTAGGGCAGTAGATAATAACACTTGACTTGTAATTTCCTTTGAGAAGTTGACTATAGACTCAGGTTCTTGTAGTTCGACGGAGTTGACCTTAGGGTCATAGTGATTTGAATTGTTGTGTAGTAAAGTATTGTGACGTTTCTTGCACAGTCTACAAGGGCCCATACGGCAATCGCTTAATGGGTGACCTTGCCTTAAACAATTAGGACATAGCTTGAACTTGTACACATCTGACATTTTGTCTTTAATTGATTTTGCTTTGAAAATTGAACATTCATAAATTCTATGATTCTGGCTACAAATAATGCACGTGAATACGTGATCAATATCTTTGCTAGTTGTAGCAAATGTCTTGGTACTAGAGGTGGATCTACCGCTACTAGCGACACCTATATTGTTATGATGAAACTTAAAATTATTTTCTCTATTTCGATTAATCGACTCGAGAACGTGGGCGCGATCCAGTAAAAATGAAGTAAATTGATCTAAGCTGGGAATATCATCTAAGTTATTGCGCTGCTCTTCCCATTTCATTAATGTAGAATTATCAAGCTTGGATGAAAGCATAAAAATAATTAAAGTGTCCCATTTGTCAGTAGGTTGACCAAGGTTGGAAAGAGCGCGAAGGTTTTTGGTTACGTGATCAACAAAAAACCTTAAAGAACCCTCCGATTCTCGAGTAATAGACTGTATGTTAAATAATGATTTTAAATGATAATTTATAAGTAATCTCTTATTATTATAGCGACTGCATAACAATTGCCATGCATTTGAGTAATTAGCGGACGAAACTTCAATATTTGCCACTATGCGCTTTGCCTCGCCATCAAGGTAACTTAATAAATAGTGAAATTTTTGAATCGTAGAAATTCGCTGATTGTTGTGAATCAAATTCGTAAAAGTGTCGTGAAACTCAAGCCAGCGGAAGAACGATCCGTCGAATTTAGCGATTTGAATTTGGGGCAATTTTATTCCTACATCGTTGTGATCAAAAGTGCATTGATTTTCATGAAATATTGATTCACGTCGTTTCTTTTCATGTTCTAAAGATTTAATTTCATTTTGTTTTTCTAATAATCCCTTGCAAATTGCGGTACATAATATTATGTCTTGCTCAATGGACTCTCTCATATCAATTTCAACGTCAAGATTTGTAGAATTTAAGACTTCTATCTGAGTTTGCAGCTCATCAAATTTTAAAGATAAACTTTCGAACCTACTGAGTTTTAACGACATCTCGGCGCACTCGACAGGTGTAAACGAAGATTGCTTTGTGACACGATCTAAATAATTTTTGAATTTGGTAATTTGACCTTTAATTGAACTCCTTTTTGTACATAAATCACCAATTTGAGTGGATTCGTTTGACCCCAGCTCCCCCTTAGAAATTATATTTTCCTTTTGCGACATTGTAATTTAAATAATAAGTAGGTAGTAAATAAAAAAGTAATTTCGTTAAAAATAGTTATCACAAAGCAATTGCACTAAAATAATTACACCGGTCGGTAACGTCGGGGCGTTAATTAGTAACGTAATGTAATGCTCAATAGTAAAATGTTATAAATGGTCTCACGCTCCTCGAATTCCGGTGGTACCTGGGCCCGGCGGCGGCAGCGCGGCGCTCGGGCTCCGCTGAACGCAGAGTCGCCTCAAGGTCGATGCAGCCGCGCGGTCGACGCCAACACAACGCTGAAATATATTCGGCAAAACGCTGCTGATTATCACCGAAATAAGCAAAAATATGGGGCGAATGACGCGAAACCAAATTAATTTAATACTATAATTATTATATTGGATGTTATAACACGTAAATTCTTGATTTTAAAAGATTTTTAAAGCTATTTTATTTTATTAATTTGTGAGGGTAATTTTATAATTATTTGCACTGGATGAATTTCGTTGTAATTAGGAAATTTAGTGATGGATATGGACTAATTAGGAAGCAGGGATGGATAAACAGGGCACTTATCTGTCGAACTATGCTGCGAGGTGATGCTTTAGCTGCGTCACTGCCCGGCGGTGCTCGGCTCGACCCTGGTCAAATCTCCAACGCTTCGGCTTCTTGCACCTTGTGTAGATATAGGCCTTTGCAGGGAACCTCTGGCTTGTACTTAGGTTCTTGTCTTCTGCTTGGCTGGTGCTCAAACCGTCAATCCTTTTCCTTTGTCTTCTGATGATGGTGGTCACGGAAAGTTGCAAGTCGCGGACATGTACTTTTCTGGAGTACGTCCTGTCACGGTCGCCAATTTATGTCTTCGCGGACACAATGGAGCCTCAAATGAAACCCTTTTTTTGGTTTAACAACGTTATAATATAAAAATTAACAAATGTGTGCGTTCAGTATGACGTTTACAGAGAGAGTGAAATTACTATGAAATTACTTATACAGATTGGTAGCCTGACAAAACAAAATAACAATCGCGAGTATTACAAAACAAACTATTTAAACTTATAAGGCGAAGCGCCGACAAGCAGTTACTTTCTAGATGTAATAATATTCGTATTTCTTTTTAAAATTCTAATTCTAAAAGTATGTGTTGTTCCATCTTTTTGTAAAACAACAATTTCTTTCCACGCAAACTGGCAAACGACACCGTTTTCTTTTTAAACTCTTTTTTTTTTCCGAAATTTAATGAAAACTCTTTTCTCATCCAAGATTTGAATAAGGAATATTGTTTTCATGCTGGCCGAAAGTATTTATTATTCAAAATAGGTATAACAGCGAAACGGTGGTTGATGCAATCCCCGCAGGAGGTAAAGGCAGGATATTTTTTTGCGAAAGTTAAATTTCTCGAGGGATTAAAGTTGATAAATATGGGCGGGAAATAACATATTTTGGCGAAAAATTCCGGACTGGTTTTGTTATATCAATCTTGTATTACACAAGAGCTGTCTTCTTTTGTTTTAATAAACATTTTCATTACGGATGATAGATTTACCGGAGTGTGTTTTTTTATAAAGGTGTGTGTATATCATAGTATCGCTTTGTAAAGTTGTAGTTGATATTCTGACTTAAAATAACTTTACTGTATGTATCAAAGAAGTAATGAGTAAATTATGCTTTGATATTTTTTTACCTACGTTGTTAATTGAAATTGTTTTATTATTCAGAAAGCAATCAAGTTAAAGGGGTAAAGAAAAGCTGTAGTAAATTTTACTCAAATATATTATAAGAAACAAAAAATGACATAGTAAGAACAGCGAAATTACTCTCTTTTTCTTTACAGCTTAATTTCAAATATTCTTGATCATCTTGATCATTGGATTTAAAGTTACTGAACAGACTCTACAAGCAAATCCGATATGCATGTTACTGATGTGATACGCAGCAGGGCGTCTTTTCCAACCAATGGATAGATTTTCTTTCTTAACCTAAGCAATGACAGCTTCAGGTCGGAAATTTATATTCTTACTGACATAGCATGACAACTTTTTACCACAAAAAGAATTGTCTTCGTTAAACACAAACAAATGCTTTAAGATCCAAGTTGGAGTTTATGAGAACAAACTATTCTATAACTGATTTCTAACTTGAATATATCGGGTCATGGAGTAAAAAAAGAAAGGTATAATACTTTTTTTTTGTTTTTTTTTATTAGTAGAATCCATTAACTGAAAGAGTTTTTATACATGTATCATTTGACCTTACTAGCCTTAATTACCTAAAAGTATATTGATAAAAAAATCAAATACCTCCATTTATTCTACTAATATTATAAACGTGAAAGTTTGTGAGTATGTGAAACTTCTGGACGGATTTTGATGACACTTTACAGTAATATAGGTTGTACATCAGAATAACACATTGGGTACTTTTTACCGCGGGAAAACTTTTCATTCCCACGGGAAACCAACTTCCACGCGAACGGAGTCGCGAGCGACCACTAGTCCTACTAATATTATAAATGTGAAAATTTGTGAGGATGTATGGATGGATGGATGTTTGTTACTCTTTCACGTAAAAACTACTGGATGGATTTGGATGGAACTTTGCAGTAATATAGGTTATACATCAGAATAACACATAGGGTACTTTTTACCGCGGGAAAACATCTCATTCCCACGGGAAACCGACTTCCACGCGAACGGAGTCGCGGGCGGCCACTAGTCTTTTATAAAGCCGAATACAGCACAACATATTTCATTTTGTAATTGTCTATTACAGCTAATATAAAATCCGCTTCGTCTCGAAAAACTTATACTTATTTACTACGTAGATAAAATATAGAACATATCATTATCTCTATCGCTTCTACGATCTACGTATCAAGACTAAGTTTTTGTCATTCCACGTACAACTAAAACTGGGTCACACAGAAATTCACAATTGAGTAACTCCAATGCGATAGGCGATTAATCACGTACAAATTGAAATTCTGAAAGCCATTGAACTAAGTTTAAAGTTGTCCCGCAGATATTCGAGTCACTATCTAAGTTACTGTTATAAGCAAGTCTCTTGAACACATTAGTATTGTGGTAGGATTTTCTGAAGAAGTATTGGAAATGATATCTTATTAATATAACCTATATAATTATTATGTCCAAGTAGTTACAGGGACTGAGTTATAAGAGTGAGCTATAATCCACCACGCTGACTCAGCGCAAGTTGTTGAATTCACAAGATTAACAATCATTCGTTCATGTGTGGTTTCATAAGACATTATTTCTGGAGTGGTAGAGTCTAGCTGTAGGCTCTGTCTGCAGCGATTAGTGGACTGACTCGACCGGTGAAATACCACCGTCGCACAGAAAACCGACGTGAAGTAGAGACGATATAACACACCCCCAACACTCACAGTGTTGCGGGTAGTCATGGGCGGCGGTGATCACTTACCATCAGGTGACCCTCATGCTCGTTTGCTTTGCTATATTCCATAAAAAAATATGTTAATGCTGGATAAAAATAATATAGTTAGCACGAGCGAAAAGTTATCAGTTCTCACGTAGAGCCAAGTTTCTATCCCCACACGCTCTACTTAATAAACTGTACACCTTAGTCAAATGTATGGCTTGGCCGTCCCGCTACTAATCAAAACTTAAAGTAAGAGCTACGTAACTAAAACTGCAAATTATAATTAGTTCACTATTGACGTCATATAACGAAAACTTTGACTATCCACCAAGTCCGAATGGAAGTAATAAGGGTTTCGAAGAAACAACTAAGTTATTAGAAAAGCTAGAAAGATTTTTTCATTTCGTGTAATTAATTAGCACTTTGCAGCACATATTAGTCTGGTATCAGAGTATTTGGGAACTACCTTTTAAGGCTCCTGAAATCGTTCCTGTAGGGTAGTGGCTCCCTGTCTTTATTTTTTCAGTATTTTTTAAGCTGCCGTAAAGGCAGTAGTGTTTAACCTGACTTGGCTTAAAGAGTGGGTATTAGGTAGTGCCCTTGTACTATGCTTTCCGTAGGGGAGTGACCCCAAATCTGTCATGAAATCCATAAAGCACATTTCATATTAGTTAATCCAGTACAAAGTCGTACCCCGACTCGTATAAACTGATACATACACATATTACCTTTATAATGAAATTCCAAACACTTCACATTAAATCGCAAACAAAAGGGCGCATATTTGTCATACAGAAACTCTCCTATATCCATCCATTCCCAATTACGAAATACCAACACGAAAATAGAATAATAAAACAGAAAGTGGAAATAACGAAAGCATTTTACAGCACACATTGAACAAAATTTGTCTAACCATGCACGATACACAAAATGCAGTTACATGGTAGAATTTTCATAAAACATTTTGACTGTGGATGTCTGAGCGCTTATGAAAATGTAGACACCGCAATAAACTAACTGTAAAAAGCATACAAAAGTATAGGTATTGAAGAGTTCTCAAATTATTTAAGTGTAAGTTTGTCATCAACGTAAAATATTTTTCGATCGGTTTTTTTATGAGCACAAATATTAATAACTAATTAAAGTTAAGTTCATATAAAAATCTATATAAAACTTTTAATGCAAAACATAAAATTCCAAATTAAAATTAATTAACCGTTAAATTGTTATTTATGTTAAAATCTTTGTCGTATAGCAGCTTGACATGCGCCCTCTACATTCCTATCCGCTCCAAGAAGAAGTTCCCTTGAGAAATAACACCGAGTGCTGACGTGGTATTGTTTTGAATATATCATATTTCATGTTCGTTCTCTTATTTCATACTTATTACTTGATCTTTGTATGTTGTGTTGGAATTTTACTGAAATTGCTTGTGTCTCTTTTGCAAGTGGTACATAAGGAATATGTTCGTGTTTTTATTGTGTTCTAGCGACTAGCGTGCGTTTCGTGCATATGCATTTGTCTTGACAACATGATCACAAAGCGTTGAACTTGATTCGGTATATTTTGTTGTACTTTTCACCAAAAATATTTTAAACCCGAATCAAACCCCGATATTTATTTAGGCAAATGTTAATAAATATTGATATAAACATACTTAGTCTATATCAAAACTAACAAATAAGTTAGTCTTCAGTTAACTTTACTGACTACTAGCGTTACACACTTTTAAATCATATTAACATCTACAAGTGAATTTTAGCTTAACCAAATGGTTAATCTTAATGATTTTCTGATCAAAATACCTGAAACTGACCATTTCTTAAATTCTGTAGCATCGCAATATTAAACGCTCCAAAACCAACAAACATTCTACAAACTAGAGATCTAGTTTATTTCAACTCAAAAATCTCTACCGCAAGTCAGACATATACTTCCTTAAAAACCGTTACAATACGACAATTTCAACACCTTAGAGGTGGAGTCCTATCCTAAATCCCATTGTTAAACAGTGTTGTAAATCAATTCGCCGACAGTGATCGCTACAAGAATCGCCGCCAAGTCTCAGTATTTCAATGCGACGAGACTTGGGCGTGATGGCAACGGTTTTTGGAAGGTAAAATATTGGGAGACTAGGTTGGGCGGTCTGGTAAAGGGATGTGACGGCGTGGACAGATAATGAAAAGTTCGTTTTTTGGTAATATGAATCTTATGTCTGTTATAACACTATACAAGGTGTAAAAAGACTGCTTCCGAAAACGATAACTGGGCAATGCTGGAGGGGTACAGGTTACGTTTAAAGCATTTTTTTAACTATTTTGAAAAAAAACTATACTGGGTATACTGTTAGTAAATTTAGTTAATATTAAGGCCCTGGTAGCTTCATATAAAAAACATGTAATAGAATAAATTTTCATCTGACTTTTTTGTTAACAAAAAACTATTAAAGCGTCCATATTTAAAAATTTATTTTAAAACACTTCTTTATTAAAAGCTTTTTTTTTGTTTTTTTTTTGCCCATCATCTAAAAATCATAAGTCACAAGAATTTTGATTGAAAACCATTCCTCTTTACGGTAAGCATTTCTTCTTGCTCTAATATTCCATTTTAAATGAACTTCTTAAAACTAGGGTACGCAGCAAGCTTCCTACTCCAACAGTTGTTATCTGCCCCAAGTTTGGTGGAGTTGAGTGAGGCGGCGCCTGCGGTTGACGCTCGAGATGACGTTCTAGATAAAATTGAGCGGTTTCTAGGACGTCTAGAGAAGGATTTTAAAAAGAAAAATATGTCGAACTTACGGTGGATGTCAATAATCTATTAGTGACCAATTGTTAGGATGTTTGGATAGTAACCTAAATATGTGCTTTTTCAATCCTTTTGCGATCCATGAACTATGATAGATAGCTGCTAATGTAAAATTACAATAATAAATAGATAAAATGTAAAAAAACGTAACAAACGCTCTACCAACAAAGACATTTACTATAAGATTAAAGTCTCGACAACTGGTAGCTAAGATTTTGAGACCGGCCATTAGACGCACAGGTTTCGATAAGCTATAAATAAAAAAAATGACTATTGGTTTGCGTTAAAATTTCATCTCTTTAAATGTTTAAAGTTTCATGTCGTGTTCGGCCTGAATTTGTATGTTTTCCAAAATTATTCGATAAAAAAAACTATACAACTAATCTTGTTTTACTTCTTTCCTTTACATTTAGGCAAGTTGTTACAAATATTTCATTCCAATAAAAATAATAAATCTACGTGTTCAAAACCACAGATAACTCCGTGAGACTCCAATACAAATACAAATATTTCATCAATTTCAATCTGTATTTTTGTGACGGAACTATTTTCCCTGTTTGTTTGGATGTAACTCGATGTGATTTCGTTTTCAAATTTGTTTATCAAAGTAGTTTTTTTTTACAAATGCAATTAAAATTTCCGAAAGTAGAAATATATAGTTTTTTTTAGGCTGTATGAATTATATGTTTTCCTGATGTTTAAAATTTAATTTATATAGTGCTGCTCTTATATGCAACATGCTAGAAGTGACTGCTTGGTTTTTTCATACTTATTTCAATATCGTATTAACTGTGTTTTTATAAACACTTTTATTTGAAACACTTCACACCTTTAACGATGTACAATTTGATTTTTCTATTCGAACACAAATAATGTTATTTTACAAAGATTTTTTACCTTTTTTTAAACCTAGCAATTGGAAAATCAAAACAAATAACAATTGTACCAAACGAGCCAAAAAATCTAGCGAAACGCCTAACAAACGACAACTTAGATAAGCGGCCAACTTGGCCAATCCCTTAGGGCTTTATCTTGGCGATTTGCCAAGTAATCGACCCTTTACTGAACTCCTAAGATTTACAAGTTTTTATGTCTAAACTTCCAATCGTTTTTGTGAAGCGATAGCGATATTGAAATTGTTGCGATAAGAAATTATGATAAATAAGGTACCTGATTGCGTTTAGAAATTACAAGAGGCCGTCCGTGACCCAGTTCTTCTGGCTTACTTTAAGTATTTTTTTTAATGTTCTATATTAACAAATTTAAATGAATAAATTCCCTAAAAGATGGCGAAACCCACATTTGAATCCGGTACGTATTTTA
Organism: Emmelina monodactyla; assembly: GCA_916618145.1. Taxonomy (NCBI): domain Eukaryota; kingdom Metazoa; phylum Arthropoda; class Insecta; order Lepidoptera; family Pterophoridae; genus Emmelina; species Emmelina monodactyla. The sequence goes on along the minus strand of OU745304.1, from coordinate 846,528 downwards.
AAAGAAGTAAGCGGACAAACATACAAACAGACGGAATTAGCGACTTGGATTTATAATATGTAATGATGGCAATGTTAAAATAATTATAATTCGCAGAAGCAAAGTGGTCTCTATGGACTACGGTTTCGGTAATAGCGATGACTATTCAGCTTTTCAAATAAGAACACAATAAATATGTAAACATATCGGTTTATAATTAAATTCAGTTTTAATGTATATTGGCATATTACTGCTTGCTAATAATAAATGAAACTCTAAACCTTGGTTGCACAAAACCACTTAATTTATCCAAATGCTACCCACACAAATTTCAGGCTAGAAATAGGGCAAAAAATTTGTTTTTGAGCTAGTTGACTTTTTCCGAGGGAATAAGGTAGTTTCCCGAGACAAAACAAACTCCATATTCTTTTACAAGAAACTACGAAACTCAATCGAACGGTCTCAATTTTCAAATATTATGTTACATTTTAAACTGATGCAAGTTTTAAACCTACTTATACGTGTTTTCATCCAAAACCCTCAAAAATCCATCCTGAATTGAAACCCCTTGGAGCATCACATACGCCCGAATATCTCTAAGTATCACTTGCGCTGTCTGGACAATCGTTTTCAACAAAAAGGTTTTTGTTCTTTTGTCTGTCAGTTTGCAGGTCTGATGTTGACATGGGTCTAACCGAGGATTAGGTACCTACTCAGGGGATTTTTTTTATATTGAATCAGTGGCTTTCCGCGGCACAATGGACCATTTTAAAAAGCCTAAGTAAGTATGCTGGGGGTTTTTTGGTGGTATTATGGTTAATTTTACTTATGTTTTATATTTTGCTGAATTTTAGTACGAAGGATGTTTGCGAAAAATTGTCCAATTAATAATAACGTCGCAGCAATAATTATTATATTGTTGCATGTAAATCTTGGGTAGGGAAACTGCCACATTTCGTTAAAGAAATAAAATTTTCAGGATAGTACTAACATATTACGAGTTTAAATGTACGAACCTATTTAAAAATTTGAACGCACTTGATTTATTTCAGTTTTTGTACGAGTTTCAAATGGAAACCCATCACTTTATGGTAATTAACTTTAGCGATTTTTATTACCTATAAAAGTTTTCGCTAAACTGTAATTCAATATTTAAAAAATTCTGGGATCTGCGTCGTAAATTTGTTTTATTGACTATTTATTTTCTTATTTAAATAAATACTATGTATAGACATATTGTTTCCCATAATTTTGAGTTTAGGTAACGGGTTATCCATTCATTACGACAGACCCTGTATATTTCATTTTTAGTATTTGTTGTTATAGCGGCAACGGAAATACATCATTTGTGACAATTTCAGCTTTCTAGTAATCATGGTTTATACGATACAGCCTGGAGACTGACAGATAGACAGAAGAAGACTTAGTAATAAGGAGGCTTAGTAATAAGGTCCCGTTTAACCCTTTGGGTACGGAACCCTAAAAAACATTTTTGTGTAATGAATTATTTCCGTGCCTGATATCTTTCTGTGCAGTGCATTAATAAACACAATTAATTTGTTTTAACTAAAGCAAGGTATACATATCGATTCAGGTACATTAATAGAATTTCCAAAAACTGGACAATCTCGATATTTGAATGATAATAGGTAAAGGGTGTTTTTGCTTCACTAAGAGCGTTGCTAGACGGGCGTTGCCGCTGCGTTGCGTTGTCGCTCCGACGACTGAGCTCCTTTGTTTTTTCATATAAATTGTTACCTACGCCACACGTGCGTTAAAACAGCGCGCGGCAACATTACTATCAAAGAGACTAATTGATTTTTGTCTAAAATTATTATTTCTTTCAAAAGTCATTTCTTTACTAAAAACGTCCAAAGGGTCCGTTAAAATAACTAAATTATTATAACGCAAAAGTGCTAACTCAAAATGTAGATCGGCGTTTGACCCGCAAAAGTGTTCTAATAAAATAACTACCTCGGGCTCTTTGAAGGAAATTACTTAAAAACTTTTGCTCGGTACTTTTAATTACTCTTGATAAAAAAACTCCAATAGCCCATTAACTTAGTAAAACATTAAAGCCAGATGGCGGGGTTATTATTTTGATGGAGATGTTTTGATCTGCGATGACTGTGTATTTTTTAAAAATGCTGGTGTTTCAATATTGCTTTGGACAACAAATAAAAGGAAGAATTCTTCTTTGTTTTGTTGAAGATACAACAAAATGTTTCTAGACGTGTATTTTACTTAAATTTAGCTTGTTTTTTAATTTAAAATATTTTAGTAGTAAGTATATTATCACAAAGTGTATGAATAAGAAATCACTTACCAATAACAAAATGATTAACCCTAGCCTAATATCCAGCCTAAACTCTGTAATGTAATGAAAATTCCTAGTTCTAATTTAACCGCGCAATATCTCGACCCCGCTACATCATAGACGCTAGCTGGTCTGAAATACCCACAGCCATTTCAATCACGTCAGGATTCCCAGTAATCCGAACAAGTAACAGGCGTCACTTTTTCTTATTTTAAATCTAAAGGGAGAGATACAAAACCGCCCAAGACGCATCTGCCGTAATCTGCCCGCAAATATTTATTATACAAGGTTTTCTAAGGCACTATGCATACAAAAGCAATAAACGTTAAGGGAAATCCCTTTTTATATGGGCTTATTAAAAATGGATGGATGGAGAATGTATTAAAGGCTGCTATGTTTTGGCAGATACAAAGCTAAAAGCTAATAGAAATCGTTCTTAAAATATGTTACACAAACCCTACAAATATATTATTATACAGTTTGCCTTTTCATTTATCTACACGTAAAAGTTATGACATTTCAAATTAATTTAAACCTTACTTATAATATCTGAATGAGTTTTCCATAGTAATAGTTGTTTTTATTCGTCTTCTACATTAATTTCTGGCTTTATTTGTGTATTTAATTCATAAACTAAACTTGTCCCAAATTCAGTGGCTTACTGAAACCTTTACCAAGACGATCAAGCTTTTTCTAGATTAAAACTTTATAGTAAACACCTTTAAAACTTGGTCTATCGTCTAACAATTTGCAGAGCTATGTGCCATGCCTTCTATTTTTTACTTACCATTCAATTGGAGGTACTTCTACAGTCCTTTAAATATATTGCATCGCAAAACACTAAAACCACCCGAGTTAGCAAAACCAACCCATTTTATATAGCTTTTTATCATATAAGAAAAAAATGTGCCGTAAGCTTGGACAGGTAACAAACCCTGATACACATTTATCACCAGATAAAGCGAAACACGACACAAGATACCGTTGCGTAGTGTACCCAACTCTACACCTTAAGTACTTTTACATTCCCTATCTAGCTAACTATCTTCAACTCAGCTTTACTTACACTATGAACATGTTAACTCCAACTTTACCATACCGAGTAATCTGACTCGCAAGCAGCCTGTAACCCAAGCCCATCTGTACTCAACCTAAGTTTGTCTTGTCTGTTTGTCTTTACTTTTTGCTATCGATATCTTGGGAGCACAGCAGCTGTGCTAAGGAATCGTTGCTTTTTTGTTTTTGCAACAACTGACGCGGCTATTCGTAGAGGACTGAGTCATGGTACGGGGGACATTCGTATGGTGAGGAATGGTGGTTACAAATATTATATTATTTGGCTTGATTGGAAGTGGCGATTTTGAAATTGTTATTCTTTTGTTTTTAAGCCTGGATTTGGTTAAGAATAAGCTAGACGATAACTTAAACATATTTTTCTTGTGCTACTGTTACAAAGTTTTTAAATATTTTTTTGTAATAACAATTGTTGTAATTTATCTATTTGTAATTGTGTATAGAAAGGCACACATAATAATAAACATTGCTTTAAAGTTTCAGTTGCACAACTAAATCTAATTGTACCCAATCAATATTCTAATTCTGTCCTTAAAACTATGTTATTTCGGTCTATAATTAATTACCCTAACATCCAACTAAACCTACTGAAATAGAAGCAAACATGTTGACAAGCTGTCAGCTGTCAACCTGTCAAACGTCTAACCCCTCGCGTGGCGTTGATCTAATAAGTGCTGACGCTTCTGGCATTTGGTTTTGTATGTTTCCTTTTTTCAGGAAACAATAAATAAAAAACATTTTGCTTTGTATTAGTTTAGGTACTTTGCGTCAACGAATAAATCTTGAAAAATGAAGTTTTATATTTCCATGTCTGAAGCTTTATAGAAACAGTTAAAAAAGTTAAAAAAAAAATCACTTTAACTAGTTCCTGTGACTTAAAGTTTAACAAAGAAGGTATTTTTTTGGCAATTTAAAGTAAGATATTAATAATTTCAATAAGTGAATAGGTAGCTAATAAAATTAATTAAATGTTGTTTTTATGAAAATGTTACACAAACATCCCCGTAAATTATTTCAAATCGTTTTAACACTTCAAAAACACATAAAACATCCAGAAAGACGTCAGTTTCTGTACTTCCTAACCCGTGATGTGGCGGATGTTTATAATGTGCACGTGGGCACGCAGTGGGCCAAAAATACCCGAGAGCGCGTGCCCGGAGCTTAGAGATGAACTAACTAAGATAGGGGTTATAACTTCGTATCTTTAACTTTGACTAAGTAGAAATAATTGTAAGAAAACGGTGAAATTCAACAGATGCAAAGTTAATGGATTTGATTCAAAATGTTATAGGTACATTGATATTATATTGAGGTAAAATTTCACACATGTTTCACTAGCAGAAAGCAATTTTATCAGGGAGTGTCATAGAATATAAGGAAAAAGAGGCTAAGTTAGTGATATTGGATGTTTTGGGCTATCTCGGGTACTAGAAAATGGATTTTTTGAATTTCTTTCATATGTAGAAAGTTATGTCATTAGAGAGTAACATGAACTAACATGAACTACTACACATAATTATTTAGGCTTCATTATTTCCACGCGGGTGAAGTGGCGGGTAAAAAGCTAGTCTAAGATAATTTTAGTCTGACATCTTGGTGAGATATAGTGCAAACATCTCAAAATTTCAACGTTTAACAATAAAACAATTAAAACTCAAAAGTCTATTGATAATGACAATCATCCATTATGATATCACTATAACAGATATCAATGCACAAAGGGTGTATAGGAATTTGTCGCGTTTAGAAAATCCTTCAGTTATGTCCCCTCTTGCATACCTACGGTTGTATTTTGGTACCGAGTTGCGCGCGCGCGGCCGAAACTTGGAAGCGATCCAGCAGCGGGGTTAGTTCGGCGCACGCGTCGCGACCGACGTGCGACACACGCGGTTAGAAAACAATAAAAATATGTGATACTACTCAAACAAATATTTCAATGAATTAAATTAAAAAAAAACATTCGTGTAAAATGATAAATTTAATAAAAAATATAGAAAAATAATTGATAATGTGATTGATTTTATTTGTGAACAAGTTACTGTTAAGTGAAAAATAATTGCCACAGAAATGTCATACAGAGAAAGAAAGTTAAGTGACTCATTATTGTGCAGTGTAAAACAACAAACACTAAACCAGCGGCTATTTTGAGTGTACTCAATGTAAAACGACTAAACCGAGCTCATAAACAAAATGGCTTCTAACCGGCACGCGACTCTCGTTATAAATCACTGTGTGTTTATTTGTGTTGCTATCTCGCTCTTTTTCCCGAGCGCGGCGGATGACTTCCAGGGCACCGAGGTCCGTTTGACCCGGGAGTACCATTTGAGTCAGGGCGCGTTGAGGGGGTTAATAGTGAAGGCGAGTAGGCAGTACAACCTGCAGGAGGTCGAGATGTTTCTGGGGATTCCATATGCGGCGGCGCCGGTCGGACACTTGAGGTTTATGCCTCCAGGTACGGCTGTCAAACTTTACTTTAACATGTATTCGGATTTAAGTTGCTTTGTTTTGATATATACGACGGTTTATGCTTCTGTGTCGTATGATGCTACGAATGGAAACGGTGAATAGTTAGCGTAGTCTTTCTTGCAGGACTTCTCTTCGATGAAAAATATTCTAAGTTAGGCAATAGCCCAAATATTAAAACCTAAAACAGATAACCTTTAGATGCCTACTTTGTATTTCTAAAGTGTTATTTCCATTAACTAGTACAGTTGTTATTTGTCTTAACTTTATTGAGCTACAAAAGTTTTGCGTGTCTAAAATATAGAAAATATCTTGGATCCATGTGAATACTCAGAAAAATATGGGGGTATCTAAAATCATGTAATGGTAAAACGTCTCGTCACGTGAAAACTCAATTCTGGTTCATTACACCAAATTATGGGTTTTCGTGCCATCTGGCAACGTTAATGAATATTTTCCCTGAATCTACGTGTAAATTACTGTACCTACTCTTAAACTTGCCACCTGAGTTCTATTTATTATTTGAAAGTATTTCCATAACAATTTCACCTGTATTTATATTTGGGATCATTATCCACACGTTACCCCCGAACTGTTGGCAAGAAACGCTACTTTTCAATTCAAGGAATAACGAAGCCTCGAATTACCATAGAGATGAAAAGTAAGTTCAAGTAAACGAGCTCCCAGCCAACATTGGAATTGTAAAACGCGCTTTCTTGTCAATTTATCAACCGCAGCTTTTACATATTATTGTATTTTGTTATGAAAACAAAAGGCGACTGAAACAAATGAAGAATACGCTGATTAACAAAAGAATTTCGGTTACTAATACAATTATAATTGCTCTTACTAAGGTCGATTGTTTATAATAATATAATTACTAGGTGTATGTAATTGCTCTTATTAAATGTTGATTGTTTAAATGCTTATAATATACAATAAACATTCATGATTCAAAACGTGTTGGATTAAATTATCGCACACAAATATTGGCAACTTATAACCACAGAAAAGAGCATAGAATCAAATACAGTTTTGTACGTACTTAACATGATTGATGATGAGACTAACACACCAATTATGTGGCCCTAAAGTAAGTTGCATTACGCACTTGTGTTATAGGTACCACCAGGTTGATCATCAATCACTAGAGTCCATAAATAAACATTTGTTTCAGTAAGCGCCCCTCCCTGGTCCGGCATCAAGCACGCGACCAAGTTTGCCCCGGTCTGCCCTCAGGCGCTCCCTCCTCTGAAGAAGGGGAATCCCCCGACGATGGGCCGACAGCACTACCTGCACAGACTGAAGCCTTTTCTTAGCAAGGAGTCGGAGGACTGCCTGTATCTGAACATCTATGTTCCTCATAAAGGTTTGTGTGTTTTCTGCTGTATTTAGTTTGGTTGTTAGGAGCCAGGAAGATTAATTAGTTTAGGATTTCTATGCGGTATGTACCAGGTTCAGTTCTCGGCGGACCAATTTTTTGTATGTAAAATGTGTTGTTTGGAATTTAATTCATCGAAAATTTTACATATAGAATGTATAATTATTTACTTCGATTATCACTGAATTGATTGGCCAATCTTGTTCAAGTTTTATTTTATGTTTGATTAACTTTAAACTTTTTTTGACTGTTTACAAATACGAATACACTTCGACAGATAAAGATACGATTATTTATTAATTTCTTCTTTATTTGCTTACAAACAAATATAATGTATTGTGATGAATAATAATATTAACTGAAAACTCCTTTTATGTGAGTCGTAATAGCTAGCACATGTTAGCCATTATGTGAATTCAGTACAGTTGGATGTTTTAACTATGACGGGTCTTTTCTTAGAAAATTTACCATGAATCATGATCCGGCCACTCAACTGACAGTGAGAAAAAATGCCTTTTGAAGAACTTATTTTGATAAAGGAATATTTATATTTTTTTAACAATTATATATTTTAAAAATTTAGTTTCATTCGATTGAGACACTTACTTACTAATTTATGATTATGATTACGTAATATTACACATTAAATTTCGTGTGATCGGTTACAAAAACCAATTTAAAATTTATAAGCGACGTGCAATTTGGATCCTTGATTTTTATGTATAGCCTCCTTTTAATCTTTAAAATCTCATGTAAAATGTAAATGCCAATCTTCCTCTTCCAATAACTACGTCACACAACTAAAAAGACTGTATAGTTCCAGCCGCAAAAAAGCGTGCGTTTTGTGAGTAAATACACGTCAATCAACGCCGCGCGACGTCCCGGTGATCTGAATGTCGGCCTCAAAATAGTGCGTTGATGAAACTACCAGCGATGTATGTTTTTACAGCGAGTGAGGGTTAAGACCAAGGAGTAGAGAATCAATAGAGAGAGAACCTATACACATTTTATGGAATAACCAGATGTCATTATTGGTGAGACACAATAATTAGTAAATCTGTAACAGCTTGTTAAATTAGCTTTCGTAGATAGTTAACGTATTTGCATTTATTTTCATAAATCATAATCCGATAGCTAAGTCTTTGAGAGTGAACAGCTGTTCATATTAAAATGTCAGTTATAAACAATCAATGGCCAAAAAAACAATAATGCAGCCTGGAACCACAAAGTGATATTGAATATGATGTGCCGTCGAGGTCGAGGTCATATGGTTATTTGGATCTCTAAGTTCAATTATTTACCATCATTTGGGTCATACGTGTACCAAATGCCATGCGGAGATCAGGAAAAGCATTTATTGGCTGCAAAGCAAAATGCATTTTTTTGTTTTTCTCCAATTACTTCGCAGGCTCGCATATCATCTCCATTACTTATATGCTCTACGGTTAAAGCTATTGCGTTAAATCCTTTCTGGTGAATTGGAACTCTTTGATGAATGGTTCGGATTTTAAGCTGCTTTAAAGATTTTAATAAGCTGTAGACCAAAGCTGTGGTCGATTGTAAATGGAGTACGTTTTTCGATGTTTAATATCCGAATAGTAAAAAAGCTTCAATACGATTTCAGACAAAAATTTCAGAATATGCTTCATTCTTTATTATTCACTTTTTTGTGATAATTATAATTAAATGATGAGAACTAATTTAATCTGTCTAATATATTCTCAAACGGTCTTAACATAACCACTTATGAGACGCTACTCAATTCGTACATATTCTAACACTAAACATTTTTAAATTAAGGAAACGTTTCTTTTCAGGCTTAAAATTTGTTTTTTCTCTCTTTGGTAATCGAATACGTACAAATTTATTAAAATCCATCATTACAGTAAAAATACCTACAAACACCGAACTAAAACCAACACCCAACTTTCTTTGTTATCACAACACTTCGCAAAAGCTTACAACGCTTCAAGTTTATATTTAGCTTTTCAAGTTAAAAGGGCGATTCGCAATCTTCCCCATCGTTGGTCCGAGTAAATGAAATGTAAATTATTATTTTGGGAGTTTTAACTGCCGACATGATTAGAACGTCTCGTGAGCTTCCTCATTTTGGAGCTAAATAGCCAATCCAACTTTGTAATAGCCACGCAATCTATTAAAGAACGTTTTCGAAGGTGCTTTCTATATTTGTCTGGAATAAATACCAAGTGCTTATTTGGAACAAGTAAAAGTGTATTTAAATCACTAATCATGATGTTAGGTACTATTTTTTATTTGTTTGTAAATGTATCGGGTTTTCCGATATGGAAAAAGATAGTTTAAATAAATCTTTATTTGTATTGAGTGCTTATCGATGTTATATTAGTTTGTCATTTGTTTTTGTATTTGTAATATAGGCTAGGAAGAAAAAAAACATACTTTAAATATTGCGAAATTTGTTGCAAACTTCATGTTATTTTATAAGAAGACTTTTCTAAGTTAACCAAATTCATTAAAATACACTATGCAGTCTAATATAGAGCTTATTTTTATCGTTCCAAAGTATCATTTGGAAAAGTCGTAAACTTTCCTAACAAAATGCTATACATATTGATTCAAATTGGTATACTCATTCCATTTTATTTGTTCGCTCCCAATTTTATGACAAGTTTAGATTGGTTTTCGAAATATGGTAAACTGTTGTTATTTATTTGTTTTGTTTTATTGTTTACATTTCAAAGCTAATATTTTGTTAGTTAAGGCGTTGCTACCCGCTGTTTTACCCTTATTTAACTTATCTGCCGCTAGATATAGAAATGTTAAACTAATATTGATACCATAATATTTTAAATATTCATAAATTGGGTATGGTTACTTATTAGTGCTAATCATTATTAATCATTTAATTTATTGCACTGTATTTCTATCACCGACCACACTTCTACTCCTATGCAGTTTTACTATGTTTCAGTTATATGACGATATACACTGGAACATTTAAACTGTAAAAAATGTGTAAATAAATAGAAATCAATTAACAAAATATAAAACTATATTTTAAATTAATTTTATCTTCAGGCAAAATCTCCATTTTTTAATTACTCTAAACCCGACCCTAATAATAACGAAACACCAAAAAGCCAAGGCGTTATTTTAGTAACACTCCCAACTAAATAATAATTCAAGGTAACGTTATTAAATTATACGCTCCATGTTAGAAGGTAAAGAACATTACTCGAGAGAGTTACTTATTATTACAAAATACTAGGAATATCGAGTCATTTTATAACTAGGAAATTACCCGCGGCTTCGCATGCGTAAATTTCAGATTTTCGATTTTAAATACATGTTCAAGTTAAGTTCCCTAAGTTCTAATCTGAGGTACTTTTTTTAAATTAAAAAGTTAACAAACAATGAAACTTACTTTGCATTAGCGCATATGTTATTCTGGGTTAAACCCTATCTTTTTACAAAATTTCATCAAAATCCAAGCAGCCGTTTTTGCGTGATTGAGTAACAAACATCCAAATATCTAAACACTCAAGCATCCAGAACATATAACATATCTCAGTTATAATATGAGTAGAATACGATAGTCTAACTGTAGAGACCTAGTTTTTTAATTTCAATTGAGTTCCGTTCGCAATTTAATATTTAGTTTTAGTTTTAGTCTATGAGAGTATATGTAGATAAAAAAACTAAATTCGAAACATTTAAACGCTCTTCATTGAATATTCATATGAATATGTGTATGAATTATGACTCTCAATTTATTAAGCCTTAACCAATATTCCCATTGTTTTAAATAATAGTCCTCGATCCTCGAACAATCAAAAGATATACAGGGTAAAAGGAGGGGAGCTGGATACGTTTTGCGAAAAAAAAAATTTTTTTTACGTAATTGTACAAAATTGCATTTAGACTATCAGATTTTGCGATGATTTCGAATTGAATAGAGTTTTAATTCAATTTGCAATGTAAATAATCGCACCTGAACCAACAGTTTCAAGCGGCGAATATGACTTTCCAATCCCTACTTTTCCCTACTAATATTATAAATGCGAAAGTAACTCTGTCTGTCTGTCGGTCTGTCTGTCTGTCTGTCTGTCTGTTACGCTTTCACGCCTAAACCACTGAACCAATTTTGATAAAATTTGGTATGAAGAAAGAACTGAACTTGGGAAAGGACATAGGGTACTTTTTACCCCGGGAAAACCTCTCATTCCCACGGGAAACCGACTTCCACGCGAACGGAGTCACGGGCGGCCACTAGTCCTTAATAACTTTTTTAAATTGAGTTTTCTAGGTATACTGTTAGTGAATTAAGTTACTATTGAGGCTCAAGAATTCATGGTTTCAGTCTTCGGAAGTGGTCTTTTTACACCCGTTATAACAATAAAATAAGAATCATCGTGTGTAGTATTTAGTAAGTACAAATTGTTGTTTTCGTCGCTTTTTTTAAGTTAAACGACAGTATAAAATTAAAAATATCCGAGATCTACATCGAGATATTTACTTTCTTATCAACTAATAAAACATTTATAAACTAGAAGTTTACTACCCACCTGAGTGACGAGCGAGTTTACGAGTTGAAGAAAGATACACAAGCCATAAATAATAATTAGAAGTAGGACTGTTAAATATATTAAAATGTGTATAGCTTTTAAATGGTTATTTAGCTAGGTGCTAAATATTATATGTGAATTTATATTGTTATGTGAATTTTCATGCTAAAAATCATAAAGTTAAACCGACTGATGAGTTTATAACCCACCAACAATTGCAACTGCAATAAAACAAGCTATATCATTTGAGAACAAATACCTGTAAACTATTGCAAAATAATGTTTCCAAAAATACAAGCTGACTGAGAAAACAACAACTTTGTGCCTACTTTGATAGTAAAATTAATGACACTTGGTTTTCAACGTAAACGTGTTCGAATTGCAAATGCATAGTTTAAATAGCTTCCAAAATAACTAAACTCTACAACAACTGGCGTTAGAAAATCTAAATTAGACGGTTTATTTCGTGCTAAGAATGCTTACTGGGAACGGGACGGAAGTACATAAAAATAGAACCGTCGGAATTAGTATCTGGCGCCACAAGAAGTTGATACTAAATAGTTTTTACGCTTTTGTGAGTCAATGACATAGTGAAGAGTTATTTTTGAGGACGCAGGTAAAAGTAGGTTAACTTTGAAAGCAATTTAAACTAACGTATGTTTGGAATTAAAATAATATCTATTCGGTGTAATAAAAAGCTACGATTCAATAGCGAGAAAAACGTAAATAATAAGTTCAATTCATATTATTTTGTGACTGGCTCTTAAAATATATCTTTTTATATAAGTACAATGTACTACAAAAATAATTGACTAATGTAGACCTAACAAAAGAAAGTCTAAGACACCTATATCCTGCCTACATAACATGTCACATTTCATATAAACGCAAAATTTTTTGGCAGGATCTTCAACAACACCAATGCGTGATTAAAAAACGACCACTTTAAATATTGTCTATACTTCTATTGTCTATACCTACTATAATCTATACTAATATTATAAAGAGGAAAACTTTGTTTGGTTGTGTTGAATAGGCTCAAAAACTACTGAACCGATTTTAAAAATTCTTTCACCATTTAAAAGCTACATTATCCACGAGTAACATAAGCTATATTTTATTTTGAAAAAAATAGGGTTCCGTAAGGTTTTTCGGGCACAAGGTGTAAAAAATCAACCAGTAAAGTTACTTATTTTGTGTTCGCTGCCTTAACTATATAAGATAGAACCTTAAATAGTCTATTTAATTGTACATCTTATAAATATCTACCGAAAAATTCGTGACACACTATACCTATCTATGTCGAGTGATGCACAACAACCATTTTTTATTAAATATCTTGATTTTTTTGTTTGAATTACACCAAATTTATGAAGATAAATTTTGGTCTTTAAATGATTCGAATTGGACGAAATAGAAGTTATGTGAAATATAAAATATTACGATTTCTGCTGCACTAATGGACGGATTTTGTTGAAACTTTACAGTAATATCCTACTTATATTATAAACGTAAAAGTTTGTTAGTATGTATGCATGTTTGTTACTCTTTCTATAGGTTAATATAGGTTATACATCAAAATAACACATTGTCATGTATTGGTAGAATTAGTGAAAAATACGGCGGAAAAAAACTCACACCACTCTTTTGAAAAATCTGTAGGCAAAGAACAAGACTAGTCATGTCATGACAAGTCATGTCAAAAACATTGAATCACAAAAATATGAAATGAGTAGGAACGAAAATAGCTGCTGCCATTCATTATCAATCCTAGACAAGCTCTTTAGAACAAAAAAAAAAGAAAGACAACCTCTTTACAGAGTAGTCTGTAATCACACATCATTAAGAAAAGCCTGTCAATACATCAATCCCACACTTTTTTGTCATCTAAAAAGTCTTAGATTTAATCATAACCTATTTTTTTCATAACTTGTACATATGCATTTTTTTTGTGTATCGACATAGAGATAATCACAGCAGATAAACGACTTGCAGTTTTTAGTCAGTTCATACTTTGCACATGCTTAGTTTTTACAGATTTATAATCGATATGATTATCTTTTCTCGTTCAAATCTTTATTTTTTTATCAATTATAAAATGTTTTTCATTAATATATTGAGATTATATAAAAATACAAATAGTTATATTATTTTTTAAATGTTTTTTCTTATGCGGAGAAATAATCAATGTGGGGAAATAACTTGCTCCAGACAATTTTTTTAAGCAATAGAATTTTTGAAACTTATATATTTGTGTATATGTACATAAATTGCGAAATAAATAAATCCATGGCGCTTGGTTCAACTTTCCAATAGAAACTAATCATTATTGTACTAATCTCTTTTAGACGGAATAAGAAGCAAAATTACTGAAAAACATTGATTAGATTGGATGCACAGGTAGGTTTTTCATTTTGATTTAATGCAACATCAGATGTACTGCCAACTTTCACAAAATACTCAGAATAATTAAGGCTTACCATTGCGTGTCGCAAATTGAAAGCACTCAGTAAAGCTCATTAATCCTGCATCAAAATGCGTTAATATAAGAATGATACTTTAATAATTTTATTTCATTTTTAATATACGCAACATATTGTCAAAACATAATATATTTTTTAAATCCTGGAAAAAAATGCAGCTGCATCCGACCCGCCACTCCACTTAACAAACTTTAAAAAAAACCAACCTCAAAATACTTTAATATTTCTTTGTGTGTGTTAAATTGTTTCATTCCCTCTTATACGAAACCTTCTTTATGAATGAAGGTAATTTCTTACTGCTTAAGGCCGTACAACCAACAACAATGATTCAACTTTCTTTCCTCCTGCGATCGTAAGTCTATGACCATTGTTGCCCTTGGTACGGAACTCTGAAGTAAAATGGCGGGGTTCCGTAGATTTCAACCGGAAACATGGCCGGCTCATTCAGTTATTTCCTGTTGCTTTATTCATGGTTTTATTTTTCTATTGTTCTTTGATATAGCGAGTGGTTTCAAGCTCGTTCTTTACATTAAGCTTAATGGAGGGGATTTTATTTGCTGTTTTATTTATTTAATTGTGATTAAACGATGACAAACAATAACATGAGCCGCTTAAGGAAACGTGACGTGAAATTCTGACGTTGAGTTTGGTTTAAGGAATGGTACATCAAAACTGATATTATATAGCTAAAGTTTTTTTTGTTTGTTTGATCGCGCTAATCTCAGAAACTTCTGATTCGAATAAAACAATATTTTTGTATCGAATAGTTAATTTATTGAGGAAGTTATTCATATATTTTTTTTAAGCCAAATTGGTACTTATCACAAAACAAATTATTAAAATATTTAGGGGTCTAAAATCATACATTTGCATTTGTATACTGCAAGATTATTAATTTTGTAAAGATATTATATTATTTCTATAAATAAAAGGGGTAAATTGGTGTTAATGTCAATTTATAGGATATGTGAATACCTTTCTTAGTCTCGTTTTGAAAATTAACATACTGCAAAATCATTCCAGCGTGTTGCTTACAAAATGTATTTCAAAGATATAGGTTACATGGTAACTTTGTTTTGGGAAATTCGGTATATTCCATCAAAACCTTAGTTTTAATTAGCGTTTTTATCCCTCTTAAAAATTAATCAAGCAATAATAAGCCTACATCTTAACAACGCCATCTATGTATTATCAAACACAACGATAATAACTAAGGTTTTCAGCAACCACCTTACACTTCAGCTCCTGAAATGTTCTCTGCGCTCCTTGAAAACACACCAAATAGACATTACTTTGAGCTCACGTAGTTCAAGCGTGAGAAACTAGATGGCGCTACTAGGTAAATTATATGTTTTGTTTTTTTTTTCAGAATCTCGTTCTAAGCCGTTTCCAGTCGTGGTGTTTATCCACGGGGACTCATTCGAGTGGGGTTCCGGTAATTCGTATGATGGCAGAATATTGGCTGCGTATGGCAATATCATGGTAGTCACACTCAATTTCCGGCTTGGGATACTTGGTAGGTACCGTCTGCTTGGGATTAATGATTATTATATTACTTTCTGCATCGGAATTTTATAGAATATTTAATAGTTTATAAAAGCCTTGATTATATTTCACGTTTTGGCATAGAAGTTCGAGTGTAACGCCTACACAGCTAAATTAAATATTTTTGATCATACCTATCAAAACGAAACTTTATTCAACGATTGGACAACTTAAAAAATATTATTATTGAAACTTGAATAAAAACTGTCACAAAATGCAGAAAATGGCCTTTACCGTAAAATCAAGCCAACAAACAACGACTCCGTTATTAATATCCCATTAAAAGACCCAACAATATCTCCCTAATACATTTCTCAGGTTTCCTGAAACCAAGTCTGACTGAACACGTGTACGGCAACAACGGGCTGCTCGACCAGCTGGCTGCGCTGCAGTGGATCAAGGACAACATAGAGGAGCTGAACGGAGACCCGCAGGCGGTGACGCTCATGGGGCACGGGGCCGGCGGCGCCTGCGTCGGCTTCCTGATGCTGTCGCCCATTTCTAACGGTAAGAAAGAAAGAAAGAAAGAAAGAAAGTAAAACTTTATTGTATGTAGGATTAAAAACTAATCTCTTATACATTGTCAAAAGCGTAAAATAAAAATAAAAAAGAAGGACTATGTCTTTTCTGATGACTTTGGACATATTCATCATTACATAGTATAAATCCAAGTCGCTAATTCTGTCTGTTTGTATGTTTGTCCGCTAACTCCTCCTTAAGTCCGTAACGGATTTAAATGCGGTTTTCTCCATATTTTAGAGTATTTATTCATTTAAATTTGTAAATAAATAAAGTTTAGAAAAAGTTTTTTTAAGTATGTGAGCAAGTCGGCAGTTACACCATTGTGAAGCGTGGGCGGCTCGCTTGTTTAGAGTATAATATTTGGTACTACTTAAAATACTTTAAAGAAACTTTTGCTTGGAAAAAGTACGTCACATAAGCTTCTATTATTTTAGGCTTTTTATATTTCAACGTGATTGAAGCTGCAGCCTAGTTTCAGATGATTCTGTTTAGAAAATTTTATGAGTTTGATATTATGGTGAAATTTACAATTTTACATATGAAGTGTAACTTTATGGGTTACAATTAAATTGAAAAAACGATTTATTCATAATTAAATTATTGTACTGTTGACACAAAAACCTTAAAAGATTTCATATCATTTAAATCCACCAAAACGCACATTTAGCAGTGTGGTTAACTGCGACTTAATTCCACTGTAGCCTGTGATTGGTTGGACACTAATATACTTACCGTTTTTTTGTACAACGAAAATGTTCTTCCATATTTTTTTTCTTTTATAACAATATTAATTTCAAATAACAAAATCATTTCTGGAAAATATCTCTGATTACATACAATGTAGATTGTGTACAATGACTATAATAATGTCTAGATAATATTGTACTTACTCTTGAGTGCTCATTTACTGGTCATTTGCTAAAAGCTAAGGCTTCTAGTTACCTAATGGACTGTTTCATTCCGACAAAAATGAATATTACACTGAGTCTGGGTATGTACTTATAAAATTCGGAAAATTATATTTTTGATACGCTACAAAATTGTCAAGCAGCCTTAATATTTCAATGCTTAATTCGAAAAATCATAAAGAAATAGCCGCTTTTATAAGTCTTTTTGTTTTAGGATTAATTCAAATACCTTCAACTTTTTATGTGTTCTCATTAAGTTAAGCTCATTTTTGCTCTAAAGTTACACGTTTCCTACAATCCATAAAGATAAGCTAATAAATTTACTATAGGTACGTAATTAAAAATGTCTTAGAACAAGCATTATTCAAGACTAAATAAATAATTCTCAGTCAAAAGTTCCATTATTCAGCAAAACGGGCAAACACCTATTAATTTTGCTTGGAGAACACCCGTAGGCAGTCGCAGCCGATAATTGCGAGTCAATATCCACGCCAAATCGGAATTTCAGCTCATAAATTAGGCAGAGTTGACAATATTTTATCGTTTTATACTAAATCAATACCAGACAAAAATCTTCTTATAAAGGAAAGGAATCTATATGATTTTTTTAATGATAGGTTTGAAAATATTGCTATCTACGTCTACCACCCGCTGTACGGTGATGCGTACCACGAAAATGTGGAATGCAAAGATATGATTTGTACGGACCGACTACAGTAAAATAACTCTGTTTAGGACACTTTTTTTTAAGTAGACTTAAAAATCGTAAAAGTCTCAACTTTTTAAGCAATCTTTTATTAAACTTTATTCAATAAAAGTGTTACCGAATAAAGAGGTAGAAAATTGGTTGACCGTAAAGTTCAAGCAAGCACATTATTCGTCTGTCTTTGCCAAGGTCTTGGGGACAGTTTCCGGTGAGGGTAATTTCAGAAACCTTTTTTCTACGTAGGCCTATATTTAGAACTCAGTTGTCATTAATCTTGGAAAAACGAAAAAAAAACCAACATTTATTAGCAGTTCGAGCTGCAAAGGATTACGTCTTCTTTTGTTTAAAATATGCCTGGACCTAATCTTCATCTTATTTCTATTGTAGATCTATTCCACCGCGCTATCCTCATGTCGGGGACCGCATTATCGGACTGGGCTATGACGAAGGACCCCTCCCAGTACACGCTGCAAGTGGCGCAGAGTCTTGGCTGCAATCCGACTGCCAGAGACTTGATGATGTGCTTGCAGAATAAGGCGTAAGTTGCTTAGTTTTTATATAGAATCAGTTTTTTTGTAGGCCTAAACTAAAGCTAGTTATTGCTGTGGGTATAAGAATAGTTCAAGTAATGACACAAGAATCATATTTAGACCTACGTTAAAGGATATTAATTTTCATTATAATGTTACACAAATGTGAATAACAATACAAAATTATGAAACCGCAAATAAACTTCTAAAAATATAATGACACCTTTTTTGTGTAGATATCTTTATTTTGAAAGCATACGACAAAATATCTATAATTCGATATTATGCTATTAAATAAAACTTACAATACGACTTCACTCACCCGTTAAATATACATTTTTGTTTATAAAAACATTCAATAATAAACTTCACCACACTGTATTGCTCCACAGATTAGCAGATATCAAGAAGGTGCAGATCCTCTCCCGGGAGTGGGAGACGGCTCTCGGGCCGATGGTGGCCGGCTCCTTCATCCCCAACGAGCCCTGGGTCACCATGGAGACCTTCCCCACTTTGCTGAGCAAGTAAGAGGACAACTTTCGTTTTTACATAAATTTAACAACAGGGTCAAATAGTAAACGAAGGAGTGAGCAAATAACATTTGTGCAGGCTGAGCCTTAGAGCAAAGTCTATGGTCTTCCCAAAACCGTAAATAAAATAAAAATAAATAAATATACATAAAACTTGTGTAGCAGCCTGTTGTTAATAAAAAATAGTAGGAAGGCGCTACTAGTGCCAATATTCCAAAGTGTATCTCTCGGTACATTATTTTAAGTTTTAACTCTACGCGGAGAGTTTCAGTTTAGGGCCTAATTCTCAGAGAATATTGATAGACTTTAAATGTGACGCTTCATCCCTGAAAGAGAGAAAACATATAGTATTTCAGTAATTAGAACCAAATACTTTTATAGTTCTAAATACATGGGCACGTATGTTAAATTTTCCATTTCACTGATTATAAAAACCACATTAATTTAAAAACAGGAAACGCCTACCAAAATTTTCCTACCAATCCTTGGAAGCCTTACTGAAATTAATCAGAGATGGGGTTGGAATGTAACTAGAATAATAATGGAATCCATGTAACGATATTGAAATTGGTAATGAAGTTGTAATATTACCTTAGGTTCGAAACTTGGGTCCAGATTTTACTTGAGTTGTTTCAACTAAAACTCTGGGTTTCAATTCTTGATTATTAAAATAAAATATTTTTATTTGGTTTTTCCAAAACCATTTTTAAACATATTTAACGGATTGATTAAATTATTCCTTTTTTTTCGACGGTTTTGATTTTATCAAATACTGTGATCACTAAGATTAGAACCCCTAACAAGTATTTTATTGACAGCTGTATCCTCAAATTTTCATTGTTTTGAGGCATTTGAAAATATCCCATGTGATTGATTTCCGTATGATAAAGGGCAGCAAAAAAGTTAATTATCTGTGGCGACATAGAGGGCGTTTATCGTCACCAACATTCTTTACCGGCGTAACGCATACAACTGACACCGAAATACAAGGCCGATCCTAAATCGCACTGTTGAAGTGTTTACGCGAATAGGTATATCTAGACACGCGGTATCGTGTCAAACCAAGTATATACAACTTCCAAAATCATTTCAGTGGCCCCGCTTGGCCCGTGTTTCGTCTAGTTCTGGGAGGTCTCCACCAAATATCAATTCTGAAAAGCTTTTGGTTATTTTCCATCTTTGATATTGTATCTTTTTTCCATATTTGAAACGTCTGCAACATACTTATTATTATAGCTATTCTGACTATATTCTAGGCTTCAAAGACCAACTTTCGGGTCATGAGCCCCGTATTTTTCACATCGTATGACCAAGGAGAGTTTTTCATATTATTTTCTGGTAGCTCATCATTCCTGAACATATTGACAGTACACTTGAGATGGGTTACTTGAATAAGATTATGTAACCCAGACATATAATAACTTGTCCAAACATCCGAGATAAGGGTTCTTGTCACGCTTTTCGGAATATTAACTGACATAGTTAATTTTGTTTCAAGTCCGTTGAAACTTGTAGTGCGAAGATGATGACAAAGCACTTTCAAGTTTTGGGGAAAACTTGTTAAAGATAATAATTTAAGAGGCTTTTTGTTTACCTATTTTAAAATAATGCAATAAAGTCTTACTTAAAATCAGTTTGCGATTAAAGTATGGGAAACAGATCAACTTTGCTGTTCATTGTATAAAATACAAATAAAAAAAGAGCAAATGACAAAGTTATACCACTCAGATATAATACCAAATAACCACTTAATTATAATCGTTTTCATTACGAGTCCTGTTGAAAAAAAAATCCCAATAAGTCATAACACTTTATTAGTCTATATTTCAATAATAGTAACTTACTTTAAACTTGAAATTCCTAAGGTTAAATTTACTCATCTAAAATGTGTACCTAAACTTCTTTGTTAACAGTAAAGACAGGAAGCTAGAAGGAGAATATCTTCGTTTAGGCATTGTTTCAAAGTAGATGAGCTCGAGAAACTTTATCTTCAGAAGC
Organism: Emmelina monodactyla; assembly: GCA_916618145.1. NCBI lineage: Eukaryota > Metazoa > Arthropoda > Insecta > Lepidoptera > Pterophoridae > Emmelina > Emmelina monodactyla. The sequence goes on along the minus strand of OU745304.1, from coordinate 825,548 downwards.
GTTACATTTTATCTACATAAAAGACTGAGCCTATCAAATTATATGCTCGTATTGTGATACTCTCGCTTATTGAAAAACTTTTTAATGTAACCATCTATTTTCCAAAACACAAAGCTTTGGGAACATGCTCAAAACTTATTTAATATTTGATTAAAATGATGGATTTTCCAGTCCTAGCTATTATTTTTTACAACACTTTTTTTAATTGAAATAAATGCATGAGCATTTGTTAATATGACGCGAACAGAAAACAAAAGCATATAAGCGTTTCTGTGATACGTCAAGCGTTGCATGACAAGAGACCATCTATAGTAATTTAAGCTCACTATGTAATATAGTCAGGAAAGATGAAATAGACGCAGAATACTTTACTAGTCTTCCTTCTTTTCTTAATCCTTATGCCACAAGAGAACTGCAACAAAAATAGCTTGCTGATCCATTTTTTATCTTGTGTTTGACCTCAACAAATGCCGCAGCGTGTTATATATTCTTGCTGTAGGCTAACGTATGCAATCTTCTGTATTCTTGTTTATAATATGACTGTCTAGTTGACATTTCGCAGTGGCAGGTAATTTATAAGGAGACTGATAATATTCTTATTTGGCTCGCATAGCAGTTTAAACCAGTACTATTATCTTTTGTTTTAAGAAAGCAGAAAGTCTTATCAACCTGAAGTTGGATTAGATTGAAATGAAAGAATGATGTTAATGAAACATAGATCTTAAATACATTTAAAACAACTGGAAATGTATTAACTTTCTTTTTAAATCTGTTTGATACTTTTTTAAAATCTTCAAAATAATTAAATAAATACTTATTCTCCAGATACCAGCTACTCAGCGGAGTTACAGAAAACGAGCGTTACCATGACTTCGGGGTCATTGAACTTGACCATGGAATATTAGAGAATCAAAGGGACGAATTCATCAGCAAATACGTGAAGCTTATCTACGAGACCGCTGACAAACACGTGCTAAAGGAAATATTGGATGAGTAAGTCGATTCCTACCTTACTCACGTTTCAATGAAATGTTTTTAAGCTTGAAATTCCCATGGAGAGGAAATTGTGTCCGGTGTAATATATCAATGTTGGGTCCATTCATATTTCAATTTTATACGAGTTCAATATTTTTAAATCTGATATTGAAACTTAACAAGCTTTCAATTGATAGATAGTTGTTACTTTTCAAGGTTTAAGGGCTCACATATAGTTACTTTTTAACAGGTAAGTAGCTTAGTTTTTTTAATAATTATTCGGAATTACTTAAGGGGGGTTAGGCGGTCAGCGAAAATTCAGATTTTGCTACGATTCTACGCCTTAGGCGGGGGGGCCGGGGAACGCGGTTCCTATAGAATCTACGGCCGCGAAACACATTTATCATCAAAAAGTTAATAAAATGTTCAATTTCTCAGAAATCTAAAACAGTCACGACATAGAAAAGGTGAAAATCTATCAGTTTGCGATTTTATAAGACTTATTATTGTAAAACACCGTCTTAATGTGCATTTATATGAAATTTTGGAGGTGACTTCAGGATTTTTTTCTATCGAGCAAAATTATTCCAATCGTGTTTTTAAAACAGTCCTCCCATCACATTTACGTTCTTTATTATATATTTGAAATATCAGTGCGAAATATCATATATTTTGTAAGTAACAGCTAATAGAAAACGGCTAATTCTGCCGTTTTCAGTTACTAAGGGCCCTTAACGGTAGACCGTATTACTTCTGTTTTACTGGAAGATTAACAAAAAGGAATCGATATTTGTTTTGTCAATCTGTACCTAATTTAATAAAAAAATGATAATTAAATTAAAAAATACAATATTTAGCTTATATTTTGAAATCAATACTTAAAACCACGTACCACAACCGCGCATTACTTTCCAAGTCGGCGTATGCCTCGCTAACCGCGTTACTCAATCTGTTCGAACGAAGTTACTTCCCGACTTGTGTTCTACGTCCTGCGCTCTGCCTGTTCATATGCAAATTAGGACAATTTGCCGCCGCGACGTGTGAAACTGCTTTACACAGAGTTTTTCTCTTTGCCAGACCGAATAGCAATTGGTTGACTCGTTATGGAAGAAGTGGAGATGTGATTGGATGGGGCATTGGGAATGGTGGGCGGACCCGGTATTAGTTTATTGAATGTCAGTTGAGTTTAAGTGGGAGCAAAAGTTGTAACAGTGACTCTTAGCGATGTTAGTATACCTACTAGTGAGTAACTGGACATTACTATACAGTATAAAACAAAGTCACTTACCGAACTCTGTGTGTCTGTATGCTTAGATCTTTAAAATTACGCAACAGTTTTTAATGGGTGTTTTTTTAATACATAGAGTGATCCAACAGGATAGTTTATATGTATAATAACATAGTATAGGGAAAAAGGTTTTCCCCGAATTAAACGCGTACAAAGCCGCGGGGCAAAGCTAGTTATTTAATTATAAATCCATTACACATTGAATATAAATCCATTAGTGTTGGCACCTATATTCTCAGTAAATTCGCCTTCCAATTTAAATTAAACAGATTTTCCAAAAATAATATTTAACAAATAAATACAACATCGTCTGCAGGTATTTTTGTTATCACTTTGATTTTGCCTTTATTCAGCGTTTTTTCCATAACAAAGACTATCTATATTTCATTCCAGCCCATCGTTCGTGTCAATAACAATTTTAGCTCAATATAGGGGTATGTCAAAGCTTTTATCGAATGAATAGGTCCGGTCTTCCACATGATGGAAGGCATGAGCGCAAATTGTGACTGAAAAGGGTTTTAATTATTTTGTTTGAAAGTCGGCAACATTTGAAAAGGTTAGATTTTATTAAGACCCTTTTGCTAAACTTTTAAATAGCAGTTTAGATCGTTTGAGTTGAAAACTTGCTTCAAAAGTTTTAAAATTCCGTTTATTAGGCTCTTTTTCCTCTTTTTAAATATATTCTAACTACAGTTGGACGAAGTCATTATTCGCGTGACTTGATTTTAATAAATAACTGATAATAAATTCTGAGTAAAAGTCCAAAAATATGTTATGGAGCTTTATATAGGTATTGATTTTGTTATTTTTTAGAATTCTGCCCAAAAGAAGTAAATGTTGAAGGGCAAACTAAATTAATTCGTTAAAAATGAAGTATTTTCAAGTATTTCAAGTTTTTTTGAGTGGTAGAGTCTAGCTGTAGGCTCTGTCTGCAGCGATTGCTGGGCTGACTCGACCGGTGAAATACCACCGTCGCACTGGAAACCGACGTGAAGTAGGAACGATGTTCCTGCGTTTCGTTCGGTGAGTGCGGTATCCGGTGCCCAATTTTATTTATTTATTTATATATTTTCTTAAAGGTCAGCAACACACCCCCAACACCTACAGTGTTGAGGGTAGTCATGGGCGGCGGTGATCACTTACCATCAGGTGACCCGCATGCTCGTTTGCTACCTATATCACATAAAAAAAAAAAAAAAAAAAAATGTAAGCAAATAATAACCTTTTTACCACGCTTTTATTATCCATCAATATTTGAAATTAAACAATTCCTCGAACTGTTTCAATTGTAGCACTTTGTTATAGTATATTTCAATACAAGTGTGGAAAGGCTGTCATTACAACGAGTTCCGACCAATGTCTACCCGAGCCGAGGCACGGCCGAAGGCGAGGGTTGACAGGCGGGACGAGTTGCAATGACGGTTCCGCTCGTGTAATGAACGACTATTTTTAATACAGTTGCGAAAAAATAAAGCAATTTAATAAAATATAAAATTAGGATCGTAAATGTCGAAATAACTCATTTTGAAAATGGTGCCATTTTTTCTTCACCCATTTGGTAGGCAAAGGTTACTACGCCCATACAGCCAAGTCTTCAGTAGAATTTTTTTATTGATATGAAAAGAAAATGATTTAATGAGATAAAATGAAATTAAACCAACCACACTAATTCAATCAAATCATTAAATCTGATATCGAAACAAACTAGTAGCTTTTTTTAGAAATATACCTACGCTACGTAAGTATTAACATGAATCATAAAAACTTTTTTGTTTTTTTAGTAAAAACTTCATGGTTGGTTAATTTTTCTTTTTAATAGACATTATTTTGACAGTTGGGAAAGAGAACGCACGAGTGCGGGAAAGGTAAAAAAAAAGCACGCGTGTGTAATAGCCCACATCCCGAACGCTATACGTCCCTGCAATACGCCACTTTTTGAGCAACTGTATTAAAAAAATAATTTCATAATGCGCAATAAGAGTTTGTCTTTCAAATTTTAATTATAACTCCAAAAACATTTACACCGTAAAATGATCTTTATTTTCATCTTCCTAAAGTCCACATTCCAATGGCCAGATACGCGCCCGTCCCGCAGGACCCTGGTCGCTGGAGCGTGGAGATGAACCGTGACGTCATCCTGAGCGTCTTCAGCGACGCCCGCACCGTGGCGCCGATGCTCAGCTTCGCCAACTACCAGTCGAAGGCCAACTCGCAGTCGTACTTCTACGTGTTCGGGCACAACTCTGTCAGCACGGAGTACGCTTCGGTGAGTTAAGGAATACTAGAAGTAGTTGTTGAAGCTATGAACCGTGACGTCATCCTGAGCGTCTTCAGCGACGCCCGCACCGTGGCGCCGATGCCCAGCTTCGCCAACTACCAGTCGAAGGCCAACTCGCAGTCGTACTTCTACGTGTTCGGCCACAACTCTGTCAGCACGGAGTATGCTTCGGTGAGTTAAGGAAAGTACTAGAAGTAGTTGTTGAAGCTATGAACCGTGACGTCATCCTGAGCGTCTTCAGCGACGCCCGCACCGTGGCGCCGATGCTCAGCTTCGCCAACTACCAGTCGAAGGCCAACTCGCAGTCGTACTTCTACGTGTTCGGCCACAACTCTGTCAGCACGGAGTATGCTTCGGTAAGGAAAGTACTAGAAGTCATTGTTGGATAGATTTCTTTGCAAATTGTTATGAATTAGGTAGTAGAAGACTTCTTCGGTTTTGGCGTGGAAATAAAAATTGTCTCAATAAATAAAAATAGGTAATAAGAGATTTAACTTACGTTACTTACTTTATTTTTCGGTTTAATTGACCTTTGTTTAATAAATGTTGCTAACAGAAGTCAATCTTTACAATCTCTTTACCAAAATATTAATATTCATGTCATTTGCTCTTATTTCGTGACAAAAGCTTGAAGTTATTAAAAATAAATAACAATAGATCACTGGTTAATAATAAATGATTCTAGCGCGGGAGATTGACTCTCCACTTTTTTATATTTATGGAAGTAAATTTTTTCAACGCAAGTGTAATGAAATTAATAATAAGAATAGCAATATGGTTCAAAACTGTTTTGTTTTTATCGTTTATTTCATACTTTTCTTCCGTTGAACTATCTTTTACGCTAGTGACATTCGAGTATAGACAACTCTGTAACGGCCGACTGCCTGTAAAGCAGTGAATGGCCTGCATACTAAAGCAGAGTCCTGGATGACTTCGTTTGAGCGCAAACAGCTCTATTCGGGATCTGTCATTCGAAAAAGCTCCTCCATTCAAATCGGGACTCTATTTCGAAATTTTAAAACGCCAAAGTCGGTATTTCAACAAGTGTTTGAGTCTAGAACAATGGGGCAGATCGGGAATGTAAAAAGCGAAAATGTAAAGAATGGTATGGTTGAATGCGGGCGTTTTATATTTTTCTTTCTGGAGCTTGTAGGTGCAAATCGATGCGGATTTGATGGCTTGTTCAGGGTGAAAATGAATGGAATGAGGCGTGACCGCCGGATGATCCTCATGAATTTTCCATTCTCATGTATAGGTAGCACGTTTACTTATTTGTAGGAATATTTTATATTGTTTCCTTTAGATGTGAACGAATTTTGTTGGCATTGCTAAGGTTTTGGGGTTTACATTCTATTGTGGCTTTAATGTTTATCGATTCGTGTTAAATTAAATAATTGAGCCTATACTTACAAAAATAAAAAAAATATATATTTCTTATTAGAAGTTTTTTATAGAAAGTAAACTTTAGAGCTTTTTTTAAATGAAATCTTGTTGAATAAAATTAAAAACACTTTAACCACACTTATGAAATTTATTGTTTTATTAATTCTTTCGCGAATTGAGAAGAGCCTAGTTAAGTTTTTAATCAAAAATTATTAGGCACACTAATCAAATAATTTTCAAAACGATTAAACAAAATTTAACACGATCCCTTTATTCTGTGTTCCTCTAGTCTCAACACGAATCATCCGTTTTAATTGGTTAAATTCGAAGTAAAGCACACATGTTAATTAGTAAAATTCGAGGTTTGTGTTTAAACAATCGAATCATAGTCTTTTACTGACGTAACACCACATTTTATTCTTTACTACCCTAACGTTAACAAGGTATTGTTATTTAATTATTTCAGCTCAACAAGAGCGTCCACGGCGAGGAGTTGCCGTATGTGTTCGGAATACCACTCGGAGGTGCCAACACCCACTTCCACCTGGAATACACACAGAAGGAAAAACTACTCAGTGAAGTAGTCATGAAGCTGTGGAGCAATTTCGTCAAATATGGGTAGGTTTATGACTGCTGGGTTAGTTGCTGGCAAGCTTATTTTTTAGCTGTAGGTACTAGAAGCTGTTTTTATATAGCTCTTAAAATGTGCGCATGAAAAGCCATTATGGTTTCTGTCAGATTTTCAGGAACTGATACCGAAGTGTTTCATGTGTGCAAATTTATTATCAAATTAAAGAAGCAGAATAAGTTAATCAAAATTAAATTAAAAAATATTTTTCATCATACATTCAAAATCAATAAGTCAGATCTTATATTGATTAACTTAAAAAAAATTTACTTGTAAAAACAAACTTAAACTTTTTGCTTCTTGATTTACCCGCCAGTACAATCCTAGTGTAAAACCGTCCAATTTATTTCTCAGCATTTAAAATAAACATCATCCCCTCTTGCTTCAGAACACCAAACACGCAATCCAGGAATGAATACTACACAATGGGCAGCAAGTACTGGCCACAATACAACGTCGACTGGGCGGAATATAACGTGGCACATCAATCTTTTTTAAAGTTGGGTAAGTCAGGGTACAATAGAACACTTTATGCTTGAGAATATTAAATAAATGAAGAAGGTAGTTGAAAATCAGCTAGTATATTTTAGTTAACGCAGTAAAAGTTAGATTTTTGCATAATGTATTTAGAAACAGGTATATCTTTTCTCAAGTAATATTTTAATTTCTCAGGTTTGGTTTCTCATTAACAGATGTCTTGAAAATAAATAGATACTTAAAATTGACGTGTTTAGTAGGTTGTTTGAAACTGACGAAAAAACCTTTTTTACAGATATCCCTCCGTATATAAGTTCAAACTACCGATCAAACTATACCAATTTTTGGAATGAAGTTTTGCCAAGTAAAATGAAGAGGTACCTAGTTGATCCTTTGTTTGAGTTCACTCCAAGCCCAATCTCATCAACCCAAAAGCCTAAACCAACACACAAGAACACAGGTACATGTATGTTACAATGTTATTTAATCCTTTTGGTATTATCCGTTAAGGAAAGATTAGGGTGTACTGCTTTGATATCAATGAAAATAGTTATTTGTTATTTAAGTAATCACTGTGTCCGTTAACTTACTATCTGCCTGTCAACATCAAATGTTTTGTTCACAGAAACAAAAGCATATGGATCTCAAGTGTTTCAACCACCTCCACGTAATTCCTTGGGGTCACCGACCTACGGTCGCGTTCGCCCGTATTCTCCACAACAACATACAAATAATAATGATATTGATAAAATCTATAGAGAAATACAATCTATACATACACCAGCTAGACGAATACCACCTGGAATTTTCGATAGGCCTTTGATTCGAAAACCCACAACAGAAAAACCAAAATTAATACAACCAATGTTACCAAAAAAACCAGAACCAATTGTTAAGTCAAGTGCAACCATAGCTATCATAGCTGGTATAGTGGTATTTATTGTTGCAACCAATATTGGTATATGCACAGTTATGTACATCAAAAAGGTGAAAAGACGTTCTGATACATGCAATTCACCACGACGCCCCTTTTCAGGTGAGGTCGATCTTATTGGTCAAAAAGCCAATGAAGATAAAAAAACTTTACAAAATATAAAGAATGGATACACAGTGATTAAAACTATGAATCTAAAAAAAGTAAGTAAACTGAGTAAAAAAGAAAATAAGAAGCAAGAACAAAGTAAAACTCCTAAATCTGATGATTCAGGAGGGTTTAGAGAAAGATTCAAATTGCGAAAACATGTGTCAACTAGCACTTTGGATGCTCAAACTAAAGTAAGCAACTGGATTAAAAATGATATGACAACTCGCTCTCCCACAAACTCCAGAAAATCCTTCTCCGAAACGAATATTGGGGATAAAAGCCATCCAACTTACACAAGATCTGAGGAAATTTTAACAGAACAACAAAAACAAAGACAAATAATCAGAAACGAAACACTCGGAGAAAAAGCAAGAAAAGATGGTTTGCAAAGAATTAAAACATCTGAAAAGACCACTTCAACATCAGCACTTGATTCACAATCGTCTTTAGGAAGTAAAAAAATTTACCTCGGCCTCACCCAATTGGTTAATAAATCCACAGAATCTCTTAAAAGTGCCGAAAGCTCCAAATCGAAAAAAGTATCTGTAGCCGTTGATGCCACTCCAGCTGGTAGAAAAGAAGAAATGCTTACACTCATACATTCAAATGAAATAAAATCACAAGTAAAAAATCAAAATGTTGAAACCAATAAACAAGTTAACGAGGAAATCCTTGTGTCTCCAGTCCTACTGGGAAAAACGACATTTACAAATGAAGTAACATTTACCATTGATAAAGAAAAGCCTTTAAAAATTTCACATACACATTCCAAATCAGATCCAGTAACTGATTTCAACTACACAGAAATAATACAGGGGCTCAAAGATACCGCTGTCGTCGGTAAGATTTTACCTCCCGTCAAATTCAGAAATGATATCAACGTCACTTCACGAGATGAACATATTGAAACCACTCCAATAAGTGCAGATGAAGCGTTACAAAATATGAAGAGGCGTAAGTTTCCAAAAGTATTACCAGATCATCCGGACCTTCACAAAAGACTATCTCTTCAGCCAACACTGTTGCAAACATTTTCAGGAAGTTTCGATAGTCAAATGGGGCGGCCAAAAAATCAGCCACCGCAGCCTCCACCACGAACATCCACCCTCGATAGAAGGTTTGAATTCAAAAATGCAAAGCAACTACTTTCCTTTGACTCTTGTATGAAAAAAATTAATGAGGCTGAGTTGTTGAAAAAATTTGAGACTACTCACAATTTGTCGCCCATAAGTTCTCTAAATACAATTTATGTAAGTAATACTCCAAGAAGGGATCCATCACTTGTTTCATCTATTCCAAAAGTAATAATTGCACAACCCGAAAATATTCTTACGTCTGCTGATCAAGATCAGACAACACTATCTGCACCAAGAATAAAATTACCTGATGATTTCCATTCTGAGAACATAAGTTCATCTGCTAATACACCATTCTCATCCGAATTTTCTTTTGATTTAAATGACCTGGATGAAATAGATGATGATGAAGCAGAAGATAAACTTATCCAAGAATTAGTAGGAGGTGTTGATTCTCCAACAAATATGGATGATATATTAGATACTAAGGGGCCAGACACATCCTATGCTAGAAAACTTGAAATAGTACCTGTTAAAATCAAAACTGAAAATACAGTACCCAACTACAAGGATTACGTTGGGATCACTGATCTCCATTTACCTAATTTGAGTGAATGCGCAGAGCAAACAGCTCAAATCAAATCTAGTCTAAGGTTAAATAAATTACAGCGTCGAAGTGATAGTATTCAAAGACCACCAGAAAAAGCGATAAAAGTCAAACATAAACCTACATACAGTTCAACAGTGCTGTTCAACAAATCATATAAGAAACCCAAAAAACACGGTGATAAGACACAAAAAGATAGACAAGAAAATTCATATTCCTGTAGTTCAAATGATACTGAGGCAAGTACAGAGACTGTGAAAAGAGTGGAAGTTAAACGTGATTCAAATTACAGTTAGTGCAATCTGAAATTATTAATAGTAAGCTAAGATAATAGTGTCATGTTGTTTCTGTATCCCATACTTACAGACGCTGTAAATATTTTTCGATGCATTTAGCAAATATAACGTTTTAAGTATATCAGCTTTACATTTATTCTCCTTTGAATATGTTATTTTATTGGCTTTAATAATACTTAAAGTTTCTTCGGGACGAAGTCGAAAGTCGTTAGAAAACAGTAAAGATACCAGTAATGGTTTTGTTCAGACGTTGGTTTCGAATAATACCCTGGTTATGTCTGTTTACAATGATATTTTCAATAACTTATGGTTATTGCTGCATTGTTTCATGTTATTGCAGCATATAACGGTAACCGGAAGTTAACGAATAAAACCATTTCTCCCAAAACATTTAAAATATAATATCCAAGTAGAAATAAGTGTGATGTTTATTTATTTATGGTATGATAAAGTTTTTTTTTGAAAGTAAGAAATTCTTGTGAACAAACTTCTTCATTTAAAACTTGACTTAACTTTGTCAATCAATTTCAATTGATGGCCTAAATGTCAAATCCCTCAATGCATCATCATCAAAAATTAGCCGTCGCAAATTATAATAAAATTTAGCCTGAGCCCTCCTTCATCAAAACTTTGTCGGGGCGCAGTTCAAATTGATCTTATAATAAAATCTGGGCGGGAAATTAAGCAATCTTTCTTGATATCTTAGATCTTTAACTGTCATTCGGATGTGACTTGGTAAATTCCATCTCACGTCTATTCTTAGCTTGATCCCTTTGTTTAAAGGCCGTATTGTAAGCGACAGCCGGATTATTTTATGTATAAAGCCGTTAATTTGGAAACGAGGGTCTTAAAATCAGCAATTTCCGCTCATATAAAGAGGTTTTATGAGATTTGTCAAATTTGGTTTGGTTTATTTCGTTTCTTGTTGCTGGGTGTTTTCTGGGTTTGTTCTAATATAGCCGGCATGTTGCCGGTGTGGAGTTCTGTTATCAGTTTTATGGTACTGTTGAAAGTTGGCGATGGCTGTGTCCTCGTCTTGGATTGCGGAACCCTCTTCGTCATTAAATTCATGTGATCACCATTTCAGCTGCAGAACGTCAAAACTTTGACGATTAGACGCCGGAGCTTTGAATTAAGTGGATTTAAAATTACGAGCTTTATTATCTTCATTTCAAAGTTGTTTAGTTTTATTTTTCACTAAGGCTGCTATTAGGATCTCAAAGGTTTTCATTTAAGCTCTTATTATTGGTTTATTTTTTTCAGGTAAATCCTTTTTTTCGACAAACATAACTCACTTTGGCAGAAGTTAATGAACAACAAAGCAGTAGTGGTTTCACACTAGACAATAAATGTTTTCTTGAGCTATGCACTTGGCAAACTGCCCGACGCTCAATAATGAGTTTAGAAACCATGGAGTATGTAATCATTGGAGTCAACATCAATACTTTTTGTAATACTCTTTTATTGCCTTGACCTCTATAAATAATAAAAAATAAATAAATAAATTTTCCACCGATTTCGTGACGTTTGATCGGCTTGTGAATTTGTATTGACCAAAACTCAATGACGAAAATTGGTTACTAGTAATACCTATCAAAATAGAATCAAGCTAGGAATCTCTGCGGTAAGAATAAAATAATTTATTGTTCTTTAGAAGACCTTTAAAGGATTGCTCTTGTTCATTCGTGAATTCTGCATGTTGCTCTCCACTGGTTACGTACTCCTTGTAAGAAATCCTGATGCAATTATTGTTTCAGCTAGCAAATATGTTTTATACGTTTTTATTTCACAGCGACCCTTATAATTAAGAGTCTGGCAACTCATCTTTAATTATACGATCTTATACAAAATTTCTTAGGTTAACTTTTCAATACTTTATTCACATATGTATAAAAAAACCATAGACCTAAACGTAAAATCAGTAACTTTAGTTTGAGGAAGTTTATTTTTATTTTTACTAGTTTTTGCTTAAAAATCAACAAAGAAAGATAATAAAAGACTAACTTTAATAATTAAACTAATTGGAAGATCGAAAAAAACTAAACGATTGTCATTTTTATCATATTACAGCGTTGTTGAATGACAGTTTTGTAATATTTATGAGTATATTTCTTCTTAAGAGGATTTTAAAGTTTGAAAGGTGAATTTAAGGTACTCAAGTCTTTGCTTCAGTCTGTGTCTGTTTGTATGTATTCTCTTTTTAATGTACAAAAATACACACATTTATGAGTTTTTAATCCAATCCATATAAAAAACCCTACGTTTTATATTCCTGTTATCAAAACCGTGTAAAACGCGGTCGGGCCACTACCTCGTATGATATTTTTATGATAATCGCATATAGCCGAGCCACCACATTACCTTGCTAACTGCCAAAACTGAATTCGCCCCGGTGCTAATCTACATAAAATAACAAAAATAGCATAAAACAAACAGCAAACTACCCGCAAACAGTTGAAATTTACTTTCAGCGGTTCATATTTTTCTGAAACTGCGGTCGTAATGGGACCGGTGCGGGTTGGATGTTAAGCAATTCTGCCTGTTGTTGTTACCATGCAAAATTGTATCGGGTTATTTGTATTTTATTTATAGGTTTACCTATACCACCATCAGTATTGATTTGATATTTTTTTTAGCGTCTGTTTTAAAAAAGACAGGTTAGCATATTCTTGAAAAATGTGAACTATATATGAGTCAATGGACTTTAATGTTTACAAAATAATAATAACAATTGTCTCGGACAAGAATCAAACAAGCTTCAGATTAATCAAATCCTTAAATTTTTTTAAATTAATTTCTAGCCTTCATTTTGACCCATTTCCCAACCGTGTTAGTTAAAAATTTAATTTAATATTAATTTAAAATGACTAACGAATTTCCAAACTTCCAGGTCACAGCGCGAGTCTTAAATATTGCTAAGTATTCACATGTTTCGCTCAAAATTTATGTTTTCGTGATATTGTGGTAACGGTGAAACGGGTGAAATAAACTTGTGCTCAAATTTCACCGCCGCCCGTGCAGTTTCTTGCATATTTAAGTTTGTAAGAAAATATGGTCTTTCATAAGCGTTGCAACGATAATGAACCGTGATAGTTAATAAACGTTGTTAATGGTTCTTTTATTTATTAGTTGTAGGAGTAAAATACTTAAAAATATTTTATGATTTTAGTCTTTATAATATTTGAGTTTCAGTTGTGGAAATGTAAGTTTCTACCTACATATATGGGTCTTTTACAAAATTAACTTGCCCATTACTACTATACCCACGTCCATTCTTATTATTCACTATCATCAAACCTTTTTCCTATTTTAAAATCTACTGAAATTATTTTACGTACTTAAATTGGGGACTATAAAAATACAAACTAGATCACTCTGTCCCTAGCCAACAACCCGTCCCTTGAAATAAATTCAAAAGAAAATAACGGTCTCGTCCCATACCCCGAAAGCCTCCCAACGACAATTAAATGAGAGCAAAAAAAACCGGCTTACACTCGCTCCGGGTACAATTTTGTAAACAAAGGCCATTTGTTTTGAAAAAAATCGGAACACAAGCAAACATGTTCACATGTAAGTAATGGGGGAAGGAAAAAATGGTGGCGACCCCTGAACTGAGGTACCTAGAGGTTGCGGGGTCGTTAACATTTGCAGACTACGATGATAATCCGTGTGGAATCGGTTCAATCGTGTTTTTGTTAGCTTAAAGCCGATGTTAAAGAGCTTTGTAATATTTTGGTACTAACCACGCATGGACAAACATTTCAGGTTCAAAGTAAATAGTATTCCAAATAATAATTTAATGTTTTCTGCCGTTGCCCAAGATGACAATATATTCTAGTGCACGTGTATTGTATTTGAATTTAGCAATTAATTTTAGATTTAGGTAAATAGGTAAATTTTAGCTTATTCCTTATTTTTGATTTCTCTACTTTCAATCAGCTACCCTCCAGCATGCCTCCAGCTAACAATGACGTAGATACCCAAACTTTTTTAATTCGCAATAGAATGAAAGTGTAATTAGCCAGCCGGAACACCTATTGTCAAAAGAGGTTGTTATCAAACTTTCGCCAAACGTTCAGAAATCAGCGATGACACTAAAACTTTGAGGACCCAAAACCTTCAAAGTTTTTGAACGAAATCCTTGAAAAAGAATGGTTGTTCCCATTAAAAGTTTGTAGAAAATTATTAACGATCGTCTGCATACGTTTCATGAACATTATATTTTAGGCTGTGATAACTTTGAATTGGGGTGCAATTTACTATGTGGGATGTATAAGTCGATATAATTTGCTTTTTATATTTGCAGTAGGTGTACGTTATTAAATGGTATACAAGAATCATCCAACAAGTATAACTGCCTTCATAAATATTTTCATACACCTATTCGAGAGATAATAATTAAATGTTAGTAATAGTTAATTCTACAAGCAGGAAGGTGTGTGTTCAGCAAAGTTAATTTTGAATGTAATATTAAATGAAAGTTAGCACCAGCAGCTATTTTAATTTAAACATTTTTACGTTAAATTCATGGTAAAGTAATATATTAAAAACGTTAGAAGGTTGTACAATTAATTTGAGAAATTGTGTCAAACTGGAAGCAAAATTTACTTTACTTTAGCAAAAATACTACTCATCCTACTAATATTATAAACGTGAAAGTTTGTATGTATGTAGGGATGTATGGATGTTTGTTACTCTTTCACGTAAAAACTACTGGACGGATTATGATGAAACCTTACAATAATATAGGTAAGAATTAGAACAACACAAAGGTTTCTATTTACCGACGAAAAACTTCTCATTCCCACGGGAAACCGACTGCCACGCGAACAGAGTCGCCGGCGGCCACTAGTATAAAATATCTGTTACTAAAGATTTAAAGTTTACTTATGGTTTTAATAAGTATGACGCTTGCGTATGAGTAAAATCGCAAAATTGTTGGTATATAATATTATAAATCAAAATATTTATAATAAGGCTCACGGTACCGTCAACACAAGCATACCTACCATACTAAGACACATTCTTTTTTTATTAAAATGTTTACTCCTTAAATATCTTGACGGTTCATTTCCCTCATAACATTACTTAAAACGTTAGTCCCTTTCTGTTACCAAACCTCTATTGATATTTTAACTATCTCCTACTTTCATACTTCCCAACCACTTCTCATAATATAGTAATTATTTTAAGACTGCCCAAACCTCGTCATAATACTTGGAGTTTCAAACTTTGGAGACCCGTCGACGGTCAACTTTGAAATAGTTGTGAACTTATAGAAATCAGAAGGTACCGAGATTTCAAGTATACTATTTGAACGTGGCTTTATTGTTTGAAACTACCAAAACTTAGCAGACTGTGGGTTTATAACTCCGTTTAATAATTCAGTTGAAGGTTTTTATTATATTTGTATTTTAATAGTGTCGTCGTGAGATCAAATTCGTTCGCTGCTAGCGAGGTCCTCTTTGCTTCGGCTAAGCGTAATAAATATGCTCGATGTGAGACAAAAAGCAATATAAAAGTATCCTGAACAGATAAAAATAAGCTTCATGCAGCAGTGGACGTTTTAAATTTACAGTGAAGACTAATCTCAATGGTCGAAACGTAAAACAAACGTAGACATATCGTCCATAACTACACTTCAGTGAAGAAATAAACCTGAAACCTCTCTCTGCAAAGCTCAGTGCATGATCACTCAGAAGTATTAAATTCCTAATGCAACCCTTACATTTATCTCCATCATGCACATAAGAACGCAAGTGCGCTATTTTAAAAATTACAACGTCGGATAAGTTGCCAAGATAAGAGTTAGTACACACTATTAGGTATCTTTCCACTGAAAGCGGAACAAGTGAAAAGAGAACGCGATTTTATGAGTAAAATAGGTTGTATCTATAGGGGCAAAAGTTATTTTGGGTTGTAGGTTTTGATGGGTGAAGTATAAAGATTTTAAGTAAATGACTTAATATAAATGTCAATCGCAGTCTGCGAGAAAAAAAAGAATTGTGTTATCTTGATTTCACTTATTGCACTATCTTAGTGCAGAAGTAAAAATACAAATATCCTGTGTGTATCTTAATAAAATATATTCGTTTTAAAAATAGCAATTTCTCATGGAATGTAATTTAATAACAGAAATATTACTACGACCCATAAGACTTAAATAATTGATTTGCTACTATTCCTTAGCATACTATCTAGCATTGTATCCACTACATATTATTTATATGATTCCCGTTAACACCACAATCTTAGCCCCGCTACATCTCCTGCCTCAGACCCCCCCCCCCGCCTCACCGCCGCCGTCACCGCGCGCGATCAGCAATTTCTCAGTGTAAGCGTTCGACTATCCTCCTCGACTTTGACGTATTATACACATGCCGTTATGGAATACCCGACCACCATTATGCGGATTGATATTAATGGATAGGACAAGTCAGAGTGCAGTTGAGTCGGGGTTGTTTTCGATGGAGATATTAAACAATAGAATTATTGAAATAAGAATATTTCATAACTTTGTAGAGATGCAACATGTATTTTTTTATCATATGAATATTTTGAACAGTATTTTATATTTTGTAAACTAGACAAAAGCTTGATACAATTTCTGGACTAAAATGTTTTTAAGAGAACATAAAAAATATTGCATTAATCGGTGTGTGAATTTTAAGCAGTTATGCTTTTAATTAATTCAGACCCACGTTTTATTAATACTTTTTGATAGCTTCGGGTCTTACACGCGGTCATTTTGTAAGTACTAATAAAAGGGTTTAAATAAAAAGCGCGAAAGTTGAAAAATAACACTATTGAACCACGTACTATTAATTAAAAGAACGATAGAGTTTTTCTTCGCTGCTTAAAGTCAGCCATTTATGGTTAACTTTAAGCCAGCCAGTACCACAGATAGATTCTTAGTGTGAAGTTAAACAGAACGCCAGAGTACATGTACTTGCCAATTAGATTATTTCCTACTTTCACATGAACACACATCGATTCGCTCTCCATTTCTTAACCTCAAAGATCCACCGCCACGAAACAAATGACGTCATAAATTCAGAACTGTCAGCAAACGAAGCACTTATGAATATAACCGGCGTTTAAACTGAGTTAAACTGCTTACAAAACAAGCATCGTAATTACTGACATGACTTGCAAGAAACTTCGCAGATGTGGGAATTTGTACGTAACGGGTTAGCTTGCGGTGAGACGAGTGCGATGGTACAACCTTTTGGTTGGAAGATAGTGTTTTTGTGACGGGTATTACGTTTTAAACTGAGTGTATGAGTTAGCAAGGCCAAGCGAAGTTGTTTCCATAAGCTTGTTAGGTGAACTTGAAATGTAGCGTTAGTTAATGCAAACAGCTAACTTACACACGTTTTTTGTAATATCTTTGTTGATCATAATAAACCTATTTCCCCTTATTATATACAACAGTAAGTATCCATTGAAATAGGTTACCTATAGAAACCCAGCTTTCATATTTTAAGAAGCTATACTAGATAGTCTAGAACGGTATCATAAAGATGCGTACTATACGACCCATCAAATAACCTTGCACTCCTTACAATTTCTAATATCCGTTCACAATAAGACCGTGTGTTTATTTTCCAGCAAATCGCAATAATAGCTGAAATGTTCATTGAAGCGCGAGTTTTGCAACAAAAGATGAATTCTTTCCTTAGTACCGATCGTAAACAGAGTCATAAAAACTTGGGCTATTTCCCGGTCAGTTAGCAGATATTTATATCGTATTTGTGACCAATATTTACACTCACGCGGCGTAGTGCTAAAGTTTGCGCATAGTCGCAAGTTTCGCTGACAGAAACGGGCGGCGGGCTCTAAACAGGTAGTCGTTATGCTGTAGGTCAGTGGAATTTTGGATATAAACGGGAAGAGCTCTTATACTAAAAATAAATCCGAGTTTATGACCAAGGGAGGCTGATGGAAGTCAAATAACAGTAATATAAATATTTTTGGGATAGGATAAAATTGTTACATTTTAGATTTCATCTTTGCTCTCGGTCAAAATCAGGAAAAGTACCTATTTCAATATTTTCAATAAACCAAAGGCTGTGGCAAAATTGAAAGTCCAATCTAGGCGCTGCTGTGTTTTTGTAAGTTGCCTCTGCCTCCTACTGCTTGTTTATTGTGTAGTAGAATACTGACGTTACGTCAATATTCTATACTTGTGTATACAACTGTGGTATATAATTAAAACTAACCAAATAAAGTTTTTTCTGTTAATGGTTTGATTGCAGATGTGTGTACAATATTACTTCAATTTTTACTTTCACCTACACCAAACGTGCCGACATACATTTAGCAAAAATATAGCCTCTTCCTTATGGTAAGTAATATTTTGAATTTAACTCAAAAGCACAAGATATTTTGCTTCCAAGCAAAATATCAAAGTAATGGTCGATTATCAAAGTCTGCTTCCACACCTACTCCGGGTATTATGTCCACTTCTAGTAACAGGTTGTCCACCTATCGACTTTTATTTTTCACTTTTCACCTCGTACGCTTTCAACTTTTGCAACTCAGAATCACCTAATAATATAGAATTTAGCTTTCTTGATTCGTCTGAGCTTTTAAGAGGACTTTTAACCGTGGTTGGTCCAGACTGTATGCTTCTAAAATCAGAAATTTCACAGTTCACATCATACTGTGAGTTTTCGTAAGGCACTATGATTGATATGATTTTGGTATTTTATGTGAAACAAACCGCCGGGTATTGAAATAACATCAAAATGTTAACTTAAGTATGAACGGTTGATTACCACAACATGTTCACAGGCATTTTTTATTTCATATAAATCAAAAACCTAGCAATCCTTATATATTTCAAAAAAGTGACTGTTTTTTGAACTGAAATATACAACGTCAATCAAAAAAATCCATGTTTCTTTTTCCATGAAAATATGAACTTGAATATTTTAAAAAAGTTTGGAAACAAACAACCCAATATTGATACGAGACTTGTCCAAAAATTGCTTCATGTTATAAATTTAGTTTAAAGAGACAAAAATGTATGCGACACGTCCTTCTCAAGTCATCAGGTGCTTCAAAAACGAACTGCTATATCTTGACAGAAGGTAACATTATAATTTACCATCAGAATTCAAAAGAAAGGATTTAAGATGTATCATCTGAATATAAGGTGTACGAAAAGTAAAAAACTACATGTCCTATTTATATATGAAAACCTATTTAAGCGTATTTTAGAAAGCAAAATGATGTATGTGCTATATTTTTACAACTTTCTCTAAAACGTCATTTATTTTGACGAACAAATTTATTATACTCCTCAATTCACACAAAGCACACCGTTTATAAGTTAACAATCGAAACGTACATTGAAAGTAATTAAATACGTACCAAACCCGATTCCCCAGAAATAACTTGTTCAAATAATACTACAACCAAATTACACTCATAATTCTGCCCTTAATTGTTAAGGGTCACATCTGACCTCTATAAATAGGTACCTACAATATCTGGACCTCGGCAACCCCTTGGGAGCTTTTTGGAAAACGCGATAATGCGAGCCCCTCATTTAGTTTGACCCAATTTTAATAACAAAACCAAAATGAAACTATGTTATTTATTGTAATTGCTTCCGTGTACTAATGGATTTATGTTAAACTAAATGTAGGATTTAGATGATCTTAAATTTTCATTATATTGTATTTTATGCAGGTTGTTAGATTTGTATATCATTTTTTGAAACTAATATTAATTTAAACTAGCTAATTTTTCATACTTGAATTGATAACTTAAACTTTTATAAAAAATCATGTCACTAACTTATAAATTAGAGCTCTAGTAAAATTTTATGTATGATGTTATTTACATTTTGTAATTCAGGCTTAATAAGGTATATCGTACTAATATTATAAACGTGAAAGTTTGTTAGTATAAACGTGAAATTTGTGAGTATGTATGGATGAATGTATGGATGTTTGTTACTCTTTCACGTAAAAACTACTGGACGAATTTTGATGAAACTTTACAGTTATATAGGTTATACATCAGAATAACACATAGGGTACTTTTTGCCGCGGTAAAACATCTCATTCCCACGGTAAACCGACTTACACGTGAACGGAGTTGCGGGCGGCCACTAGTTTATAATATTTTTAAATTTCCCTACCAGTAGGTGCATTCATAAAACATTTCTAATCAAGCTGATCATTCCAAGCCGTATCCCTCATAATTTCTGTAATAACCTTTTCACATAACTTAACATGTCCCCATAAAATATAACTCCGAACATTCGTAAAATACTTTACGTCCTCGGCAGAAAAAGGAGGAAAATATCCTTGAGTTTATGACTTGAGCCGAATATAAGTACTAAGAAAGTTGGTTTCGAACTGTACTTATAAAACATAGAGCGTGCCACCAATGGAGAAGATACTAGAAAGTTTTAGGTACTTACTAATGGACACTATTTTAAGCAAGCGACTGATAGACAATCATCATGCAGAAATAAGGTTCATATGAAACCACAATTCGTCTACTACTAGAAATGAGGCTTCGTATTGGGCATTTATACCTTATGGCAAGCTGAACGCTTTTACAATATACGTTCTGCTTGACAATCATGTTGTCGAGCGCAGCGTGGCGCTTTACGCAGTAAGTCACTGCAGCCGGTTTCCTGGTTGGATATTAATTGGCTAGCTATCATAAGAGTGTAGAGTCTAAGTTTTGGAGTGGTAGAGTCTAGCTGCAGGCTCTGTCTGCAGCGATTACTGGGCTGACTCGACCGGTGAAATACCACCGTCGCACAGAAAACCGACGTGAAGTAGGGACGATGTTCCTGCGTTTCGTTTGGTCAGTGCGATATCCGGTGCCCAATTTTCTTAACGGCTCAGCAACACACCCCCAACACCCACAGTGTTGCGGGTAGTCATGGGCGGCGGTGATCACTTACCATCAGGTGACCCGCGTGCTCGTTTGCTAGCTTCTCATATAAAAAAAAAAAAAAAAAAGACACTACCTTAATGCATAAAATATGAAGATATTTGACGGCCGTGTAAAGTGCTTGAAACCTTTAATATTATTTCACCAGGTTGGCACGGCACTCCTGGAAATACTCTCCACTGATTATGCCCTCCAAGTGATAAAAGGATGGAAGTAGTTAGAAGAAGACTCTGGCTGAAGACAGTTGAAGCGTGGCTCTGGTTCCAGAGAGTTAAATGACCAAGAATCTAATTACAAGAAGTTAAAATTAGTTTGATTTATAAGAGTTATTGAGGTTTTTGATATTCGTTTTATAGCGCTGCTTTATAACTGGATTGTCATAGAAGGCTAAGTTATAGGAAAAAACATAATTAAAATTTTGTATTTTAAATATTGATAGCTCTGGAAATTTAACATAAGCAATTTTAGACAACCCTGATTATAAGTGACGCTAAAAGTGTACTTATTTGACCTAAAACTTTTGGTGGGTGATGAAGATATTAGAGAAAATAAAGGGAGAAAATATTAGAGAAAATATCAAACTATTTCTACAAAAATGTGACACCTTATTTTCCAATCAAAAAAAGGTAAGTATATCAGTTTGAAATCCCTAAGAAGAACAGAGGGTCTTTTTGTAGAAACATAAACTAAAGCCTTTGTCCTTCATATATTTTTCGGCTTACTTACACATGTTTCCGGTTTTATATGTACAATAAGTAACACATCATACCACCGAGACTGCAACCAATATACCAAGATCAAGTGACTCTCTGTTACCTATGTCGTATACAACATCTTTTATGTAATGGTATATGCTGAAAATCAGCGTTACTCAGGCGGTGTGACGGCTTGTTTCACTTCCTTTATAACACATGCTGAGCATGGACCCAATTACCGGAATATTATGTATTTTTAATTTTTATCGTCTTGTTTTTATTTTTATTTTTATTTCCTTGTTAATTATTTTAGTACCTAAGTGCTATTGTAACTATGTTTTTTTGTAACTATATTTTTTCGGTAGTAAATTTGTTATTCTTTCTTCTTTCTTGCTTCTCTGAGGTCTAAATCTGCACCAAATATTATTTATTTATTTGTTTTACACTTACTTGTAGACACAATTAAACAATTAAAAAGTCACAAGTAAAACAAAAGGCGGTCTCAAAAAAAATTATCAGAATTTGTTTAGAAAAAATATGACAGAAGTAAATTTAAACAGTTGAAATAGTAGTAAGAGTCATAAACCTAGAACCTTTCTGTCAAAATACACAGAAGACCAAAGTATTTTCTTGTAGGAGAAAATTTAGACCAAAATCGCCTACACCAAACCGCAGTAGTACGAGTATTTTGCCATTTTGATTCTGCCCACGTTCAGTATTATCAAAAGCATTATTTCTTTGTAATAATGCCACGTTATAAGTGTAAATCACCTGCGCACGACACGGGGCCTTTGTGAGCCGTGATCCATTGTCGAGGCCTCTGAGCGTTAGGGTCGAGGGTGTAAGTTAAGATACGAAGTTCGTGGAAGGTGTGGAAAACGAAGCTCATTGTTAATTTGAAATAAGGTTTGGATGCTTCGGTTTCCAGGTTTCGTAAGGTACAAACATATTAAAAGAGACTTAGCGTTATACTACTAAAGTCGAAATTTACTCATTTGTTTAGGAACGACGATACCGTTAATTCACATACATGTTCTCAACGAGAACTTTATGCTTGCAGGTCCCCTTTTTGCATTATAGGATTTACATTCATGCATACTCAAGGCTTCATTTGCCTCTAACACATTATTTCAATTATGCAAAAAATACTTATAATAAAAACTATACCAACTGTCTAATTTAAAAAAGCAAAGCTTTCATTTTCTTTTCTACACAAGAATTTGAAAGAACTTAGTCTACTTTGAAACCATAACTTAACAAATACGTTCAACTTGGAAATCGAGGCCTTAATAGCTTGGTATACACACCGCTGGGCCACAGAGATCGTCTAAATATTACCCTGTTTGATTTAAAACTTCACAATAAATATTCTTTCCACGTCGTCTTACAAAGTCATGATTGCGTAACTTTAAACTTCTTGTACTAAATTCTGTTGTTAATTGCCTTTAAAGCCTCCTCACCTTTTATTACGACCTTAATAAACTGTAATTATAACTAGTTAGCCTATTATTTGGAATATTAAATACTTAAGTTTTTTAGAAGGCTGCTATACTTTCCTTGTATATTTATAGATAAGGTTATGTATTTTTATCAGATTTTGCTTATTTTTAAACTAAAATAAAAGTCGTGGTAGTAATTTTTTTTTGTATTTACAAAAAAGTCTGAGAAAAGCTGTAATGTAATATGAAAACATACTCATACATTTAAGAGTTACTTATACCTCCTTAATAATCTGATAAGCACGTAAATTAGTTTTCAATTTATTTGATGTTACGTGACCATAGTAAAAACTGAACTTAAATTTGGTCTCATAACATAGAACAACTTTTACGAACACTTAGGAACACTTCGTCTTGAAAACAAGCATAATAAACATTGAACAAGCCCAACTTACAAAGATCTGGAACATAATTGCAGCTAGATCTTCAAAACTAACTTATTGGGCCCGTGCCAGCCTCAAAGATACATTGTTTGGTTACATTAAGAATGTTCTCAGAAACATTATTTAGATAGTTTGAATTTCATGCTTTATTTGTCTAGTGCTATTTTAAGGCCAGAAATTTAAGGTCAAAGTTGAGACATGTTATGTAAAATTATCAAACCAAGGGTTGAGTACACATTTCATCTTACACTAAGAATGTTTTCATCCTACTAATATTATAAACGTGGAGGTTTGTGAATATGTATGAATGTATGGATGTTTTGTACTCTTCACGTAAAAACTGCTGGACGGATTTTGATGAAACTGTACAGTAATATAGGTTATACATCAGAATAACACATAGGGTACTTTTAACCGCGGGAAAATTACTCATTCCCACGGGAAATCGACTTCCATGCGAACGGATTCGCGGGCGGCCACTTGTAAATCATAATAACTCGTTTAATTATATCATTAGTGTAAGCATGTTTTTAAATAACTTTTATGGTTAAAAGGAACTAATCACATTTTAATTATTTAAATGATGTCTTTCAGAATCAATTCTATTATTAATAGCTATTTGATATTATTTAATCTAAGTGTTATTGTTAAAGTCACAATGATGCAGCAATTAGTAGATAAGAAAATGAAGTAGTCGTTTTGGGTCAACTTGTAGAACTGATAGTTAGTTAGTTCACAACAATCACAAAATGCTGTGGTTATCTCTATTGGTTATTTTGACGTTGTGTGTGATTATTTTATATCAAAAATACAAGAAAAACAGTGAATTCTGGTTGAAGAGAAATGTCGTTTACGAAACAGGAACCTTGTGGCAGTTTATTACTGGAGATTGCTCGCTTGCGGAGATCTACAAAAGAATTTATGAGAAATATCCAGAAGAGAAATATGTAGGAATATTCATTGGAACTAAACCTGCGGTAGTGCTTCGTGATTTAGAAGATGTGCAAGCAGTACTCGTCAATGATTTCCATAGTTTCAACAGCCGTGGTATAGTCACAAATCCGAATGATCTTCTGGCTGATAACGTTTTATTTATGGACCACTTTCCAAGATGGCGACTTATGAGACATAAATTATCGCCAGTGTTTACAAGCGCAAGATTAAAAAATATGTTTTATATCCTTGATAAATGTGCGCAAGATTTTGTGGATATTATGGATGATGTTCCTATGATGAGAGAGAAACCATTTAATGCGCTGTATACTTATAGCACAGCGTCGATTGGAGCATCAGTGTTTGGCATCGATACCAACATAAATAGCACTATGGAATCTCCCTTCCTAGATATGGCGTGGCAGTCTCTAAAGCCGACGGTTATTGGAAACTTGAAATTTTTATTATCAAACATTTCAGGCAAATTGGTCACCTTTTTTAATATAACAGCTTTTAGACAGTTCGAAGATTTCTTTGTTGGTGTGATGAAGAAAGTCTTGGATTCCCGTCGAAGCAACAAAGAAAAGAGAAATGACTTTATAGACCTCTGTATTCAGTTACAGAACCTTGGCACAATGCGAGATCCGGTGACTAACTACGA
This sequence comes from Emmelina monodactyla, assembly GCA_916618145.1. Classification (NCBI taxonomy): domain Eukaryota; kingdom Metazoa; phylum Arthropoda; class Insecta; order Lepidoptera; family Pterophoridae; genus Emmelina; species Emmelina monodactyla. The sequence continues at coordinate 800,362 of OU745304.1, read as the reverse complement.
AATAGAGCCTACGGATGAAATAATGGCTGCCCAAGCGTTTTTCTTCTTTATTGCCGGCGCAGACACATCGGCCAACACAATGCATTTCACCCTACTTGAACTCTCCAACAACCCGGACATACTCGAAAGAGTACATGAAGAAATCGACAAAGTATTCAACAAATGCGATGAAAAGATAACCTACGACGATATTGAAAAACTACCGTACTTAGATCAAGTGATAAACGAAGCGATGAGGAAGTACCCTCCTATTGGATTGATGCAAAGAAAGTGTACAAAAGAAACCGTATTACCATCCGGGAAACTCAAAGTAGAAAAAGACGTTTTAGTAGTAGTGCCAATATTTGCTTTACACCGAGATCAGGAATATTTTCCCGATCCTGAAACGTTTGATCCTAACAGATTTGCCCCGGAACATGTGTCGAATATAAAGAACTTTAGTTATCTCCCGTTCAGCGAAGGAAATCGAATGTGCATTGGTAAGCATGTTTCCATCATAGAATTTTGTTTGATTCCTAATGGTATTTGCTTTTTTTAACTTTGGTTTGCTATGAAACGATAATGTGTACACGTGTAAGGGAAAAGTTAATGAGAACTTACTTTCGTAAAATGATTTTTTAAATACCAGATTTTAACTTTAGTAGGTTACGTTCTAGAGAGCCTTACTGTTTACATAATTGGAAAAAAGACTTGTTAAATTCACTTTAAATAAAATGTATATCTATCTAGGCGTATGTACAAATAGTTCCTAATGATACCAAACAATAAACAACACATTTGTTATCATAATAACTTGAAATCAATAACTTTATTTAAATATAACATTTTTTCCAGGAATGAGATTAGCCCGCCTGCAAGTTAAAGCCGGACTCGCCTGGTTGCTAAGAAAATATACTTTGAAAAGTCAAAACTACACGCCAGAACGATTCGAGAAAAGTTTCTTCAGTCTCCGGGCACCTGATGCACATTACGAGCTGTATCGCAGAGATAGTATCTAATGTATGAAGTACTATATAATATAATATAATTAAAAATGTGTGTGCTTTTGAAAAAAAAAATACTTTGAGTCCTTTTGAATGGGTATCCTATCCATAAGATAAAAAACATATGACACACCAATCATTTCATAAACCACGTTCGATATTTTTTTACTTGATAAACTTAACATTTTACAAACTATTTATTATCCAAGTAACCATTTTGACAACCTCATCAAATGATTAAATAATGCAGTTTTACCAAAATTTACTTAAAAAATATGAATAAAATACTTAGAAATCTGTCCTACGACTGTGGGTTGTCCTAGATTCAGGTATGGAAGCCTAAACAGTAAAACGAGCGATAAATTAATTTAATATAGCTAAACTCTAAATAATTAAATATTTAATGTTACATAGGTTAGGTGCGAGCGTGGTTCGCCAGCACCCGGCGATCGAAGCATTTAATAGTTTTGTGAAACAGAATAGTCTTACAATCAGTGTAAATCAAACATGAGTCAAGGATTTATCTTATTAACAGTCTACAAATCAAATAAACATAATTTGGCTCTTTTGCATTTTTTCCTCGAATATTTTATTGTACACATTTCCATTTATACACTATGACAATTTTAATGTACCTAATAATGATCGCCCTTCAATTTTAAATGAGATTCGGGTATGTGCCTGATTTATCAAGTGGCTGTTTATCTCCCGTAGTATTTTTATAATAAATCATTTTATAAACGTAATACTTGTTAAAGGAATATTTTTGGAACGGTCCTTTTACATTTGAACAGTTTGCAAAGTAAAACATTTGCAATAAGAATAGTTCGTCAAATGATTACTTTTAAAATAATAACTTTGCTTTATGAGAAGTTTGACAAATGATAAGTTTTTCTATCGTTATTTTTCAAATTATACTTTGTCATTCGTTGTTTGGTCAACATTAGTAAACCTTTTGAATGAGATAAGGCTAGTCCATTAGGAAATATGATGTCACAAGCAACTCACTTTAAACGTAGGGTACGTTAAATTATATAATTATGATAAATTGATATAATTATGATTCAACCTTTAATTAATATTTTTGGCTATCTATACAGATAGGACAGTTTGAATAAAATATATTATATTAATTATCTTTGGTTATTTAAACCAATTGAGAAAGTTTTTTTTTACTAATTAAATGTTTATTTTTGAATATGGTTGTTAAAAATATACTGATACTTATTTGCTTATTCGCCACAACACAATTTCCCTTTCAACACAATTACAACGCATTTTTAAATCTCAACTTCCTGATCAAAGCTAAGTACTTACCTACTTGGTTCCCTTCCGACCTTTCTATTACCAGTCGGCACTTATAAAACTTCCAAATAAACGTTTAGAGCAAGAGATTACAGCTCCTTAATTTGAAAAGTAACAAAATTACCTACGAAATATGGAGAGGGGAGCGTTTTAACGATTCTGAGAGAAAATGTTTGGCTACTTGAATTTTTATATGAGGCAATTAAGACATTCTCTTTCATTGGTTTATAGGATTGGGGGGTCACGATAAATACTTTCGGTTAATAGCCATCAATTAATAAAGGAGACGTAAGTAATGAGTTCAAAGTGGCTTTTTTTGTAAGTGATTGCTGTGAATTTAATAAAATGGTTATAGCAGTAATGATGCAGTAATGGCAGTACTATTGTAAGTAGCAATTAGTTACATTTGATAATTAATGTTTATGGAGCTTATTAGTTCTTAGAATATAATTTTAATATTTACTTGTATATTAACTAAATAATGCCTATACTGAGAAAAATGCTTGTTATTTCATAATAAATTATCATCATTACATAGTATAAATCCAAGTCGCTAATTTTGTCTGTTTCTATGTTTGTCCGTTAACTCCTCCTAAACCAGTTGAAGGCCTTAAATTTGATGCCTAAATTTTTATGCAGTTTTCACGATCTTTTACGTAATTTGTTCATTTAAATTTGTAAATAAAAAATATTCAGAAAAAGTGGTTTTAACTTATCAAAAACAATGTATAAGCGTGGACGGGTCGCTGGTATATTATAATTATGATCAAAAGAAAGCACATTCGGCAGCACCTTGGCTGCCAACAAACCATTGCCTTACTCTATTACCGTTATTACTAATGTGTCGCGCACAAACACTGCGATGTTGGCTATTACACGCCCTTACACTTACTTTTAGCGATTTCACTTTGCCAAAAGTCGCAACAGGATTTCAAAACAAAATTATATCAATATGCACTCTATTGGTATACTCACCTCATTTCAATTTATTTAAACGTATTTTTGAAATTGGCTCGTTTAACTAGTCTTTGTGTGATACCTATAAAACAAGCTTAGGTAAGCTTATGGCTTAGGGCCACATTTCTGGTGCGTTAGTCTGAATGTTAATATTATTAATCCTACTAATATTATAAACGTGAAAGTTTGTGAGTATGTAGGGATGGATGTACAGGGTTATTTCTAATTAGCGCATCACCTCTTGCAATCGGCTTCCTTACATCAATCTCAATAACATTTGTTCTACAACTTTTTGCAAAACTTGATAATTAACACAAAAACAAAAAAAAACAAAAACAAAGTTTGTTATTCTTTCACGTAAAATCTACAAGATGGATTTTGATGAAACTTTACAGGAATATAGGTTATACATCATAATAACACATAAGGTACTTTTTACTGCGGGAAAACTTCTTATTCCCACGGGAAACCGACATATACACGAACGGAGTCACGGGCGGCGGTACGTATATTGTGTCTAACTTGTTCCGCCACACGATTGGGTAGCAACCACCGATGCTCACGTGGAACCAATTACAAGCCATGTCAGTACAGGTGTAGGATGCAATCAATACTATTTTCAAGACGTTTAATTTCTAGTAACTAAAGCATAATGCACATTTTCCGAGTATGATTACTTACTTCATCTGTTGTACATTAGAAAAACACCCTGGGTACTTTTTACTGCGGGAAAACTTCTCATTCCCACGAGAAACCGACTTTCACTTGAACGGAGTCGCGGGCGAGTACTAGTAATTCAATACATATTTTAACAAAACTTTCTCAAGTTGGTATTTGGTATGATTTATGTACCACAGCACAGTTTTCCTACTTTCCCCATTACCTTACCCCATATTGCGCCTTATGCCATCAGTATGTTTACTCCTAACAACGGAATTCCTCCGGTAACTATTGTTGGAGTAACCGCAACACAAGATTATCCATCAGAGTTAATTGACATGTCTGTACCACCTGCTTCTATGCTCTATGGTCTGATTAAACTATCACACAAATATCAACCTTAATACTAAATTTATAAGCTCCATTATCGAGTATTTGATAGGTATATAGTTATCTATAAGCATTGGTAGTAAGCTTTGTATTGGGTCAAATCAATCTTGCTTAACATGACATTATTACAAGATTAATAAGAAGCTGGGGAAGGGATATATAAATGTAGATAAATTTATACAAAAAATGATGTTGCAGGAGAATAAACCTCAAATTTTTTTTTTTTAAATTTATTAAAGTAAAAATTTGAACTTAATGTATAACCTCAATTCAACGAAAGTTGCCATTTTCCAGAAGCAATGCTATAAAAACGTTCATTCGTTTCTCTCGTTCTCGACAAATCTTGAAATCCACACCCTACAATAAAATTCCGCGCAGGTGTTCCTCACCTTATCGAAAACCCATGAAAGCCTATATCTTTATCACTCCAAATCCCATTTTCTGGTATTAAATTATTCATGACTTATGCCTAAAGCACCTTATCACGGGCCTAACATCAATCAAGGCTGTCATATTACTAGGGTCATAAAACATAGGACCCCAATCAGAAAGGGTTTGATCCCTTCAACGTAATAAAAGCAAGTCCTGACTTTGGTGGGGGAAGCTAATTTCCTTGCCCTCGATTAGGCATGTTAATTTATAAGAAGCTTTTGTAGGGGACGTTGTTCTTGGAATAAAAAAGAAGATGAAGAAATAAAGATTGGCAACATAGACTACATTTCCTATAGATTTTTTAGCATCATGTTTAAAATTCGTTGATATGATAAAGAGCATCAATTTCCCCGATAAATACTTTGTTTAAAATTTTATATTATATATTTTTTTCGCCTTTATTATTTAAATCACCTGTCAACACAAAGCTTAAAAAACACACCGCTAAAGAACAGTTGGTAACACAAAGTTACAAAAGAAAGATGTTTTTTAATTCTATAATCATCAGCATGTCAAAAATGCTTTCAAACTCTCAAGACTCAAGCCTAATCATAAGAAAGCAAATCAAGGAAATCAATTCTGATAGCAATAATATTTTCCCTCGTTCACCTTAATGGCGGAGAAATAAGACAGTATTAAAATCTGGACTTCATGATTTCCCGTGGGCATAAAAATACTCCGAAAAAAGTTGAAACAATGTACCGTGATCGCGGAGAGCGAATTAGATACGAACAAATGTAAGAGGATTATGAGTTTTTGGGAATTCAATGTTTCGTTAGTTAAACAGTTTATATAAGTACTTATAAATATCCTTTGTTTTGTCTTAAATAAATACTATGTTCGATTCTAAAAAATATATGGTAATATTTCTATAATAAAAATAATAATATAATAATAATAAATCTCCAGACTAACACACCTATTATGTACATGTACCACACAATGGACTAGGGGAGAACCTAGTAACACCCAGACACGAGCCAATGTCGAAAATCCATTTTGACGAAATTCGCCCAACCCGGGGATCGAACCTGGAACCATCCGCTTTACAATCCGGGATAGTTACCGCTGCGCCACAGAGTTTTTTTATGTGGCTATACCATGTTTAAGTAACAAGCGGACATGTTATATAGTGACAGATTTTCCCAGAGGATTCCGGATTCTCATAGGGCAAATCTTCCCGCGGGTGTCGTAAGAGGCAACTAAGGGAATTACCAACCAGTGTGTAGCGTTACCCAGCGCTAGCAACATGTCTGTCAAGCAAGGCAAGAATTTGAGAAGTTACTAATAGATTTGAAATCGGTGACAAGCCTTAAACAAATTATTTTTTTTAATAACTTAAATTAATACGAGCAAATTAATGCAATGAAGTGCGTACTTTAAAGATTAAGATATAAATTAACTCTTACTAGTTAACACGTAAGTAGTAAAATGATTTGGCACCGACTGTAAACCTATTATTAAATATCACATATAGGCAGTATTTAACTAATATTAAATCTTAATTACTTTTAACTTTTTAGTTTTGAAGTCGGTTTTTAACTTAATTATTTTTATTAAATATAGACGCTGATAAGTTTCGTTTATATTTCAACGTACTTAATATTTCACTAAAACGAGAAAATACAATATCAAAAGATATGTCATTAAAATCTTTATGATCGTTTCTTAGAAATGGTAAACAACTTAATTAACTTAGATATATTTATGAAAAAAAGAAATATTTCCACTAGAAGAAATATATCTACAAGTGATTAAATTTATTATATAAAAAGTTTTATTCAGTGATTGTGCGTCAGAAAAAGAATAAATAAGAAACACTATATTGCATTAAAAGTGGGAGTAAGTAAGTACTTAGTCAAACAAATTGAGAACGCATTTGAGAGCAATGCCGGCTTCTATCAAACATCCAGCCGAATGTGACACAGAGTGTTCAAATCAGAAGGTGAAGTTTAATCTTAGTATAATAAATAATTTGAACTTTAATTTAGAAATGTAATAAATATCAAACCCTTCGTTTAGCATATTTTTGTTAGAATGACTGTTGAAAATAAACTTATTTTTTGAAAAGGTGCGTTCGCTTTCGATTTTTATATCTACTAATAACAGTTAATACACCAATAACAGAACTGTCAAAGAAACAGGGCTTAAACTTCAGTCAAAAAACTATTTACCTTGTTACGTTAATACTTTCCTTCTTCATCATACTAATTGATTATATTATTTTGTTTCTTTATTTACATGTCTATCCAATGAAAATTGATTTCTGAATAATGAATCCAAATCTGAAACGTATTATAAAAATACTATCAAATTATCTAACATCAAAATTTTACTGCATAACTGATATTCCTACTCTATAAGAAGCCATAGTGTTCGTGTCCAGTGCATACAATAGTGGCAGTCTATCAATGGAGTAGAAAATTCATATGGCTGCATATTGTGGACAGACTGCACAATTTTCCCTCTGTGGTCCATATTGGACACTTACCGCAGCTTAGGACGGCTTCCAAGCGAAAATTGAAGTTCTTATAAAATTCTGCGATGGAAAATAATAATCTTCGAGTAACCTTTATTTGTGGGCGGGTAATGAACTGAGGGAATAATGCTTTAGATAAAGTTGGAATAAGGATAAGGAACAAGAGTTGTAATAGCTATGATTAAGATTTTGCAATTTGGTCTTCCAAAACGCGTTTTCAAAAGCTGTGATTACTTGCTTGCATATAAGTGACTTGAGTTATCGAAGAGCTTTAGTGAACCACAACATTTCTCACACTTGTTAATGTGGAGTATAAACTTCCGTAACTAGTGACATTATTAAAAACTTTCATCACAACAAAACATTATTTTGCAAAACTAATCTTTCTAAAACTACGAGTATGTTAATTTACAAAACAACGAGAGCTCAAATAACGTTTGACAAAATGTAAATGTGTTTACAATGTGTTTATTAAAATAATGCTTTTACCAAAATTTATACAAAACTATGAATCTTTTTTCTGTGATGCGCTGATTGATTGAAAAAGCCAATTAAAACCTTTTTAACTTTTTAACAGACAAAGCTTTATTTTACCACATAAAAATCAATGTTCTTTTTCTGTGTCCTAAATCCGCTCAATATAAATTAATGAGGACTGATTCCACGTCGGGTATTTTAGGTCATACCTATTAATACTTACTTTCTCGTATTTCTACTTAATTGACACTTAGTTAGATTAATGTTTGCTCGGAAGTACACTGCAAGATTAAGTTACAGAATGAGATACTGTGACCATCTTTAAAGGATCAAGTTGCAAACTGATCGTGATACGAAGGATGCAATTTAATGGAATATAAGGGTTTTGATGTCGGCATAAGAGTTATTATTGTCATGTCAATATATTGCACTAACATTATAGATTATTTAATTTTAAATATAACAAGATAAAATTTATTGTAGCGACATTTATATTACTAAGGCCCACTTGCACGTAAATATCGAGTTAATTAAATAACTCTGGGTTTGTTAGCTCAAGGTTAATAGAATACGTTTTTAACTCGAAGCTTGTCTTGCACAAACTGAAATTAATCGAGGGTTTACTAACCCAAGCATTTTTTTTCTATATGTTAGCAATCCTGCGTGTCAAAGAAAAAGTCAGTCTCTCTGATTTTATCCGACCAAATTCAAAAGAGCAATGATTTATGACTAATGTATTAACATCTCTTTCAAACATGAGAAGTTTGAATAAGTCTTGTTCTTTTATCAAATATGAAAGTCACGCAGTGTTTTGGCCGTATTTGAGTATGTCAATTATGTTATTGTTTACATTAGGTCAAATAAAATTCCTACATCTATAATTATTTTAGTTTTGTGCTACTGATAGGATGTGTTAATCTTCGTAAAACGGAGAAGAAATCCAGAGTACGAGGTCCAAATTTCACATGTAGTGAAAATTTGCTTCTTTGTGATATTATATCCAAGTATAAAAATATTATTGAAAATAAGAAAACTGATGGCGCCAATCTGCTGCAAAAGCAAGAGGCGTGGACAAAAGTAAATGAAGAATTTAATGCCATAACTTCTGGCCAGCATCGCACTGTGGAAAGTCTACAGATGAATTACAAAAATTTGAAAAAGAAGGCGAAGAAAAATGTTTCAGATGATAAAATGAACATTCCAGGTAAATCAGTGAATTCGGCTATATGAGAAGCAAAACATGCTTATAATTATTGTCCATATTAATGCTGATTTAAATAAAACTGTTTGTATTGGAAAATCTCTATTTCTAATATACATAAAAAATAGGTAGGTCGAAATCTTCGGTGAAATGCTTTATCTCTTTGCAAATTGAAATGATTAATTCGTTCACTAACTCTCCTTTTAAAAAAATCTGAACTTATGTAGTCAATAATTTCTTCGTGATCATCAGAAAACAAACAGTTATTCATTTTTGTATAAAATAAATAAATATTACGTTTGACACTTAACCTTTAACACAGAGTTAGTCATTTAACCCTCCAACTTTGGCGGGTTAATTATTTAATTCTTTAACTCGTGGTTATGTCTTAACTCTGGTCAGTGCAAGTGAAATAAAATATTTATCCTCGAATTAGGGCTTAACTCAGAGTTTAATTATTTAACTCTGGACTGTGCAAGTGGGCCTAAATATTGTATCTTTCCTAACCAAAATGTCATTGTCATTCATTAGTATGTGAATAAAGTCTGTTCGTTTCCGGTAAACAAATGTTTTATTACGACATGTTAGAATGTTTGTTTCTTAATCAAGTGAAAATGTTTTTTTTAAATACAGGAATATATTTGAACTTGATCAATGATTAGTCTACATAATTTTGGTAGGTTTCACATTACATACTGTTTCACAGCTAGCCCCAATATACGATCTTACTCCATTTGTACGCATCTAAGATCAGCAATCGGATACAATTTTTTTCAAATCTGTTTCAATAAACGATCTACAGATTGTGGAACCTATCCATAAAAGCATCACCATATCAACCTACACTGATCTAAATCTTTCAAGAGCTAATAGCTTACAAGAAGTACCTTTACTGAACATGCCTTTCGAGCAGATGTGCAATTATAATTGTAGTGTTGGCTATAATTAGCATATTTGAATAAACACGATGTAATTATTGTAAAAAATCAGATAAAAAACGCGCGTTAGTTAGTTTGTAGGCGTTAGTTAATGTGACGTGATCATGAGACTGGGTTTCCTCTGAAATTGATTCTAATTGGTACGATATCTAAAGAAATTTATATTTTTAATTAAATTTAATGTTCGCTTAAAGATAATAAATAATATGAATCAGGGGTTGGGTTTTGAAATCGGTCGCCTGATTTAGGGGTTGTGGGGGGTTGGGGAGGGTGGAGGGGAGGGGTCTGAACCCCCTACAAGTAATTTTGGCTGCCGGAGTTGCGTCTAAATATTAAAAAAAAAAAATCAAAATTTCCTAAATACTTGCACAATTGCGTAAATCGGAACGTAACTTTCATGCTTTAGTACAGCTTGTCAATGTTTTTTGGTGATTAACGTGAATCGGAACGCATTTAGCTTCTTGGATGAATGATATTGACACCTCAAATGTCAAATTTGTACGCAGCTCGCGTCATTTCTTTGCTTTCGAGTATATGTGAATGTGTTCTTCCGTATTGTTTTGTGTTTTTTCTACGACTTGGCTACGTTTTTGGACTCTGTTTGGAAATACAATCGAGGTAATCATATTGTATTTATTAAGTGTGTCTTGTCTTTCTCCAAGTTGACACAATCCGACATCAATGGGTTAGGTTAGTTAGGTTACTGTTTTTGAACTGCCAGAAAAAGGAGTCCCGCGAAGCGGGACTCCGTTGACTCATGATTGAAGCGAGTTTTTATACGTATAAATTGGCTACTGTACTAAAGGTCGCCATATTGAGTGCTACAGGGTTTAAAAAAATTTTTTTTTCCGGCGGCTGAAAATGGTCAGGGGGGGTTCAGACCCCTCGCCCCCACCCCCCCCCAACCCCCCACAACCCCTAAATCAGGCGACCGATTTCAAAATATTAACCTGAATCAGTACAAAAATACTTATATAAAGCTATTTCCAAAGCATTTTTTATTTATCTTTATTATTATGTTTTGAACTTTCCTTAAGCTTAAACAAAAAAAAAATGTTCTACTTAACGCCATAAAACATTATTTATAATCCCATGAAGAGCTTTCATTCGAACAAGCTTTTACTGTTACGATGGCATTATTAATTTATCTTCAGAAATCTGGCATATTATTTATATTTTTTAAAATTAATATTTACTTGTGTTGACATGTTTTATTTAACTTATATCCGTTTATTTTTATCTTATCATTTATTAATCTTTAATATCTATTTAAACAAATTTGTTGGAGTAAACAAGATTTGAAGGAAAAAAGCAGCAAATTACTTCTCGACGATTATTTGTAAGATGCTTCTTAAGTTCTCAAAATATAATAAATACTCCCTAATACATATAACTTATTAATATCTATTTAATGTTTAACTTGTAACTTTTAAGGTCGTAAGCATAGCAAATTATTTTTGGTTCTTACCAACATATTTACAACCATATATAACTATGATTACATTACACAAATATGTCCTGTATATGTTACACGAGCGTGCTTAGAATTCCTTCTCGCAAATCAAGAGAAAAGAACCCGAAATGCACCACGCTGGCTCAATGCGGGCTGGTAGATGCGCATGATATATAATCATTTAATAAATAATTTGAAAAATACCAAACTGAACGAATCCTACAACCATCGGTATGGTAGGACAGCTCCTTCCGCCGATCTCAAAATTCTACTATTGTTCAAACCTTGGTAAACTGCTTTTGTTATTTGTGACGTGTTTCTGTCATTTTCATATCAACAGCTATCTACCATAGTTATTGTGACGCAAAAACATGGATAATGGTTACCATACTTACACAAATAGTTCAAAGGTTAGTAGAATATTGAGTTTGGCCGTAGGTACATTATTTGCTTGAGTAAGTGGTTCGTGAGTAGTTAGTAAGTATCATAGTTCATCTATTCTCAGTACAGTCTGCTCATTGCGATCATTACCCCGCCCAGCAGGCTTCAATCGAGAGGTTACATCGAAACTGTCGGTAATTGCTGCTTGTAGTTGGCTAACTGTTGTTCGCGACTATTTATCAAAGTCTGGAATAGTCGGTATTGATGCTGTTAGCTTTGTGCGAGGTTTCGGTCTCGTGTGCCTTAGAATCACTTCTTGAATGAAACAAATGCCCTTAATACAGACAACCTCGTAAAATATTTAGTTGACGTTTTCTATTTTTTAAAGTTTTTTTTCTTAAATTTTCTTGATAAGTTACAAGTTACAAATCATGTAAAACAGCAACCTTTTTTAGCCCATTTTAAAATTTAAAGTTACAAAAAATGCTGTTAGACTTAGATGTTTTAAAAGAATGTACAGTAAACATAAACTGTTTTTAAGTACTGAATATTGGTGCTCACATTACCCGTTATACTTTTAGTTAGTTTAGTAAAACTAAAGACATAAGAAGATCGGTATCACAAAGCTCGCTAAGCCATAACACTCTCTAGAACAAAATAACAAAATCCTATTACCAATCAAATTAAAACAACTCATTTAAACAGGCAACGCCTTTGACTCGAGTTCCCTGAGTTTTCTCATTTCCCTAAAAAGATTAACACTTCGTGAATGGCACGTGACCTGGCGGCTAATTGCTGGGGAATAAGCTGCAGCGATTCAAAATGTTTGTTTGCGGGTAAATAAGTTTATTTCACTTCAAAGTTCCACCCCCTGCCTGGTCGGGCATGCTTGGGGTAATAAGTTAATTCTGTACGAGTTGATGGTCGAGGATCAAAAATATTTACTCTGCAACAAATGTAACTTCTTCGATTTAGGGGTCATAATTACTTGAAATTAAAGTAATTTTAACGGATTATTACGCGTTTATTAAGTAATATGACAAATATTTATCGACGTATTACGAAAACACGCATATTATCAGTCGAGTAGAGTTTATCTGATAATTAAAAATCTGATAAGTATAAAGTATACTACACTACTTTACCAACCATGGCCGCTCTAAATATTCAATTGTTATTGTATGGCTGTATAATATTCAAATAAATATTAAATAGCCTCGATGGCTGGTAGAATTTCAATTTTTTGTAATTCTAGCATACTTATAAGACGAAAAAGTTGCAACATTATTAATTTGAGTACCATTTCGTCTCTGTATATGGAACTATTTGGCCACCATGCCTACATACTCCGCCAAGTGTGTGTTTATATTTCCTTATCTCACAAGACATTAGAATCACATTTGCTGTTATCGCCAACCATCGCAATACCTATATTACTGCTGTCTTTTGGCATCCATTTTTGAATGAAACGTAGTTTTGTATACTTTACTTTATTAGCATCTTTTTAATTAAAAAAGTAACACTTAATTTCCGATTTCATTGATCATAAATACGTAAAAAAAGTTAAGGCAAAAATAAGAATGAAAAAATAATTATTTAATTAAGAATCTTCGTGTAGTTAATTCCTGTTAAAATTTAAAGTCCGCGACTACGAAAGACTACGGCGAACGTAGTTTTGCTACGGGGGCTACGGATTTTAAAACTTAGACCGTTTCCTTGCTATAAACTTTTTACATCTACTTTTGCGTCATTTTATTTGTCCCTATCATACGTACAGTTTTTTTACGATAAGATATGGAAGAAATATCGGATTCAAACTTAAATTAAATTAAATTCTAGAATTTTTGTATTTGACCAACGCGATTCCGTTAGAAGATTTCATTGCTATTTTTTCCTATCTTATAGTTTCTATAAATGAAAGCGTGAAAGATATGTTTTCTCAAAATCGCCAACGTTTCAAACATACCCAAGGATACAGCGGCCTAAATATATTACAACTTGATAAGTTTTTGCGTCGTCAAGAAAATGGTGACAGAGACAAAGACAGGTAGACAGACAGACGGATAATAAAGTCTTTCTTATGTATTCTAAATAAACCGCTGTGAATCCTACTAAACTAAAAAAATGATCATCGTCAATATTATGCTTCACCCGAATCCTAGCCCGTTACTGTTAGAGTTAAAATAAAACAATGCAAAATTAAAAGCCGATATGACGATAGAAAATAAATGTATTGCTTTTTCTTTGACAATAAACAAAGTCCTATCATGCCAACGCTTCCTATAGTTTTTACACACAACATAGGCTTAGAACATTTAGTTAAGGCCTCTACAAAATCTTCATACTTATTCAGTCTCAACAGCTACTGTAGGCACCTAGTTCCTATAGGCTCTCAATAAAGCGCTAACTGTAACAAGAACGGGCTCTCGACTTATAGTTAGTGACTTAGCGGAGTTGCAGCGAAGTTGCTAAGCCGGGTTTGCTGCGGAGCGTCTAAGTCGATAAGTACTGGAATATCGGCGGGCGAAGACGGCGGCGATTGAAAAAATGTATAGATTTAGTATTTATAGCGATGTATATAAGATGTATTTCGTTGATATATCTTAATCTAGGCTAGACCGTCGTAGCTGCCTTATTAATAAACACGGATTTAACCATTAGTTATACCTTGTTTTGTCTTTGTCAGTTACGCAAGCTATCACACAGGATTGACAGAGACAACACCAGGTTTCACTAAGACAGGCTTACACTGTGTTTATAAATAAGGGGGGGATAGGTGTGCAATGATACTGAAAAGTATGATTTCAAAACGAACAAAAGTGAAAAAAAGAATTTAGTACCGCCAGTCTAGGCCAAATAACGTTGCATCAGTGGTATTACAATCCAGGTACAATTACAGTTGTCTTATTTATATTAGAAAACCATGATAAATTACAACAACACATACAGATTAAAGTATAATATGAAGTATATAAAAGCTTTAAAATCTTTTTTAAGGTTTAATACTATTAAATATTCAATGAACTTAATCGCTTTCCTAAGAACTCGACTGTAATGTTTATTGCATGAAACATGTACATGTACTGGTATTAGATTTTTTACCCAGAGATTAATAATAACATGTATTTAGTTTTAATAGGATATACATCTTCAAAAGTTTACTAACCACTAGTTACTCCACCAAATTTTTGTCAGTATTAGAACAAAACTGCTACCCTAGCACCATAATGACTAAGCTATATCGAATTCATATGCCTGCACGTATATATACGTTTAGCTGATGTTTCGTTCTCATCAACGCACTTTATTAATGACTTACTTACTCGACCGAGCAAATTGAAAGGAGATTGTTTACCACGGGGAAAGCGCTAAGACGTGGCGGGTGAGTCTCCACTTACCTGCGATAAGAAAAAATATATTATTTATACAGTTGTGCATACATCAAATAAGAATAAAAATAGTGATCAAATAAAGTATAATATGAAGAATAACAATTAATTTCTAGATAAAAGGGAGGCAAAATATACAATTTATTTGAGGTAGAATATGTATTATATTTTTTGATTTTAATAGCTGTGTCTGTTTTTGCTTTTTATGGCGAATATTGAATTACAAAAGGTGTAAAATACATTGAACGTGTTTGGGTTAAAATCTGTAATTTTTAAATATACTACTAATCTAAAAAACGTGAAAGTTTGTGAGTATGAGAATGTATGGATGTATGTATGGATATTTGTTACTCTTTCATGTAAAAACTACTAGACGGGTTTGAATGAAACTTTACAGTCATATAGTTTATACATCAGAATAACACATAGGGAACTTTTTACCGCGGGAACACTTCTCATTCCCACGGGAAACAGACTTCCACGCGAACGGAATCGCGGGCGACCACTAGTATTATATGTACAGTTGTACAAACATACATCAAATAATAACATAAATAGTAATCAAATCATAGTTTAAGAGATCATAGTAAGAAATAATTAATTTCTAATTTAACTCGAGGCAAACTGTTTATTTTGCTTCTTTCGCCATAACGAATATTAAACTTGTCAGTATCTGTCAGTATTAAATAAAGCATTATCCTTTTATTTTCGAAATATTTTTCTTATGTGCTCGTTAACGGTTATCCTAACAAAAGAGCAATAACTTTTTATTTTAACACATATAAGATGAAATTGGTTGACACTTCAGCAAAAATAAACTTATTTTTTAGTACCAAAATAATTTAAAGTATTCACAAACTAATATAATCTAGTTCTCATCTTTAAACGCGACTTTCAACTACATTTTTTTTCCAGCACACATTAAATAGATTTTTACGAGTTATTCTCTAATTACCCAATGGAAACAGGCCACCATATTTCTTCCTGAAGCCACGCCGTGAGACAAAGGCCTGTTTATGATGGTAATACGGGCCGAGATATATTTACACAGGGTTATAAAGGTGGCGAAGAGATGTAATTGCTGCAACGTACCTTTATTGTTTAGGAAATAATATATCAAAAGCCGGAAGAACGTTTTCTGTTTGTTTAGTAAGGTTGTGTAGTACATGGTTTAATCGTTAGGAAGAACATTGTGGGGCAGTGGTAAACTGTTGAGTAGATGGTTCTGGGTTCAATTCCCGGGTATCCAACCTAGTGTAGTTAACGGTTCTTTAAATAAGGTTCGTTCGTATAAGGTAATAATAAAAAAAAACAAAAAAACATATAGATTATTTAAAAATAAAATTAGTCATTCAAAACCATATCGCTCTACTCGTCCATTACTTTCCCCACAAAACTTGCAGAACGACTTTCAGTTCAAATTGCCAATTACTAAAATATGTTGCCTATTAATTTTAAAGCATTCGTTACGAAATGTACGGTTATTGCTTATTTGAGCTGTTATTACTTGAAATATTGTAATAATAGGGCAATTTTGAAGTTACGAACAGTTTATGTTAGATAATCCGGCTGTTTAGTGTTAAACTGATATATGAGGCTGATTAATGATTTATGAGGTATTCTCTGTTTTGGTGAGTATTTTAACTTATCAAAATATATTAAAATACTACTGTAGGTAGCTATTATAAAAAAAACACTTCTTAGCCAATCGAATATTGATTCTCTACAGGGGCCACGTCAAGAACTAAAATATTGGGCTACTAATAATTAGTGATTACTTAAATTAATTGAATAAATGGTTAAAGCCTTACCCATCACACAATCAGAAAATTCCACTAAGCCAGTTCATACGACTGTACCCACTTGACATATTGACCCAAATCAACAGCAATTTTGAACAAAGTTAACATTCCACCACTTGAATCCATCAGCGTGCGTTGTGCATTTAAAATTAATGAAACGCAAATACAGTTTGAGTAGGCTCTGGGAGAAATGTGTGCCTATATCTTGTTGGTAACATATGTGGAAGCTTCGTTGTTTCCACTCTCGTCTTTATAAGTCAGTTTGTAATCCTTATTTTGCATGAAGATTAATTTTACTAAGGTAACGTTACCTTTGTAACAAAATGTATTGTATTTTTCATTGTTTTTAATATTTTTCTTTACGAAAGTTAATTAAGTTAAAATTGTAGTAAACTGAATAATAGCCAGATGAATTTAGCTAGACTACTTTTTTTATATTTCTTATCCTTGTTATTATTGGGCTTAAAATGCAAATAACATTTTTGAGACCTAGCACAGGACTTCAACAAAATACCATAGTAAAGTTCCCTTATCGTCGATACAACAATATAACTATTATAATCCGATCAATTTAAAACCGCACCCACGTCTCGTAATCACAATCGATCTCACGTTAATCCTAAATCTGTCAAAACCACTTCGACTGGAATCGCCGCCGGCGAAAAATGATTCCAAATGATGTATGACTCGAAACCAATTTCATATCAATCGGATTGCACGAGGAAATTTTTTAAATGTAACAAAACCAAACTCGAAAAACTGGTATACCTTAGTTTTTCATAATACCGAATTGTTTCAGCTAAACATTTCACAAATCACAAACCGAAGGTACTTGGATGCGCTAGTTTTTATTCGTACGTTGTTTGAAAACCATTGGAAATGCATATTTTATTACCAAATTTCCAGTATTTGCTTTTGAAAATAGCAACATTTTATTCAAAGACACTCACTTACATCATGTAATTTTTTTTTTTTTTTGTTAGTCTAGGAAAATGCCTACGCATACCCGCCCCCTCCAGGGAAAGGAGGCGGGTTATGTCGGGCTCGCACCGACTAAAAACCTGGAGTTGTCCTTCTGGCCGTCGTATAATGGTGGGATCGCGGGAATATCCTGTTAAGGCCTGCTCGCCACGAACCCACCGACGGCTGGCCACCGAGGCAGCGCCCTCAAGTTTGGAGGCGCGCCGGGACAAACCGCGGCGCGCCTACCCCCTCACGTTCCCTTGGTTAGCTACCGACCTAGCCCTGTGTCGGCAGCCTGGGAACCACCCCAGGGTCTTCGGCCCTCTGCCGACCAGGGACCTCGCCGGCTGGAGTCGCCGACGCGCCACTGCGGGGACAGTGGCACGCCGCCGAATCCGCCCTGGGCCTAGGAGAGGGGTTTCCCCACCACCCCTTCCTCAGCCCACCTCCAATCCAAATCGCGGAGGATCGGATGCCGCGGCCGCCACGCCGCACCACCCGACCCCCCTAGATTACCCCCCTGGGCGCTCAACAGAACGGGGCCAAAGGCCCTGCTGGAGCCTCCCCTCCTGGGGTGCAACTGAGCGGGACGAGCCCGGCCAGAGCCTCCCCTCCGGGCGCATCAGCACGCTGGGCTCCCGCCCAGCTGGAGCAGCCCCCCTCTCGTGGGCCGGTCTACCTCACGACCGGCCCCTTGTGGGACCGCTTAGCTTCCCCCAGTAGCTGGCTTGCTACGGGGTACTAAGCCCCCCCGCCGCGGCAAGGCGCGATCCCTTGGGGGGGACTTACATCATGTACTGGGTGTAAGGGATGGCGAGGCGAGAGAAATGAAACGCTTGAATGCTGGTTACTAACTGACTAATTTATTGAGATTACACATTAATATATCATCATTACATCCCCATCGGAGGGAAAAACAAAATTAAAATTAATATTCAATTTTTATTTTGTTGAATAAAAGTTATACATACCACATTATAAGAATACATTGATTATATTTTCATTATATAATATTAACCCAATAGTAATACAGAACATAAAGAGTTAAAATAAACACAAAGTCAACACGTGTTATGAAAGAGATAGGTACGTTACCATAAAAGACATAAGAATGTAATAATAAGGTTTCAATAAACAATTTAAATTTAAGAGCAATGCTTGTCTATAATAACATTGTTTTTGAATACATACGCTTACAATTACAATGTTTAGGTATCGAAATTAAACTAAATACATTTCAATCATGACATGATATGTATGATATAAACATTTATAGTTAAAATAGTTGATAACAGCTTCATAATGCTACAAAGTATAAAGAAAAATGTAATATAATGTTTTTATAACTACGATTATAATAACGTTATGTACTAATGCAAAATTAAGTAGTGTCAGGTGAAAAATATTGTTTAGTACGATTTTTGTGTACTACGTCGTTTTTACCATTTTTTATAATTTCGACGTTTGGAGGTATTTCTCTCACTACCTTGTATGGACCTGAATAAATGCTCTTAAACTTATTACCAGTTTCGTTTTTTAACAAGACTAAATCATCTACTTTGTACTTTACGGGATTGATATTACGATCGTATCTTAATTTTCGTGTCAACTTGCTATTGATTAAATTTTTTCTAGCTTCTTTTAATGAAGTTTGTAATCTGAACTTTAATTCTAATGGATAAGAATCGTGATTATAAAGTGGATCAATAACATTATTCGGTAAATTCGATGGTAAATTACACTTTTTACCAAAAACTAATTCGAATGGGGTAAAATGTGTTTCAGCGTGTACGGATGTATTAAATGAGAAACACCAATAAGGTAGCCACGTGCTCCATGTATCTGGCTGATTGTTAGTTTGTATGCGCAAATAATTACCTAATGCCTTGTGTGTGTTCTCGAGCGCGCCAATACTTTGGTGGTGATAGGCTGTAGAGTGCAATTTATTTATACTTAAAAGTGTACATACCTCTGTAAATGTTGCTGACATAAACTCGGAACCTCTGTCAGTAGCGATTATACTAGGAATACCATACCTTAATACAAAGTTGTTGACAAAATTCTTCGCTGCCTCTGCTGCACTTTTGGTCTGCATTGGGTATGCTTCTACATACTTACTCAGTTCACATTGAATAGTTAAAATGTAAGAATAATTATTCATATCTTTATCTAATGGACCTACTATATCCATAAAAACCTTTTCGAAAGCTGTATTCGCTGTTGAAGTTATTTGCATTGGTTCTTTTGTGTAATGCGTTGTATATTTTTGTTTTTGGCATTTATCACACTTTCTTACAAAATTCTTTACGTCATTTTCTAAACCTGTCCAAAAGTAATACTTTTTTATATTATTTAACATTCTCTTCGTACCCGCGTGGCCACTTGTAGGTAAGAGGTGAAAGTCATTTAATATTACTCTCTTATCATCTTTATCTTCTATGCGTTTTACGTCTTTTAATATACATATTCTCGGTCCGGACCAATCACTTTTATTTTTAATTTCACGCATCATTTTGTCGACAAATATATTATTAGTACTATTTTTCAAGACGTATATTTCTTCTACATTTATTACTTTACAAAATCTACCTAGCTCTCTCACAAAAGCGCTTGGCGTCGGTTGTGATCGAGTAGCTGGTTTTATATAAATTATATTCCCATTTATCTCATAGCAAAACATATTACTTTCTTTATTAATCATATTATTAAGTCTTAATCGGTTTAAGTTTGTTAAATCAATAAATCTCAATTCAGCAGAATTCTTAGGTTTACTACATATTTCTACGACTTTCGGCTGATCAGACCGATCGACAGGAGTAACCGTAGTATCCTCAGAATCCTGATTATTTTTTCTCCATTGCGCACGCGTCATCACATTCATAACTTGCTCATTCAATTCTTTCAAATCTTGTGAACTTATACATATACGAGATAATGCGTCTGCAGCCGCGTTATCGATACCTTTCACATATTCCACTCTAAAATCATACTCTTCTAACGTTAGTCGAAATTTCATTAACCTACTAGAAGGATCTTTCATACCAAAAAGATATACAAGAGGCTTATGGTCGGTTTGGATTATAAATTTACGTCCATATAAATATGGCCTAAAATGCTTAACTGCCCAAACAATTGCAAGTAGCTCTTTTTCTATTATAGGATAATTTTTCTCAGCTTTGTTTAACCCTCGACTTCCATATGCTATTGGTTTATTATCTTTATTTAATAATACCGCGCCTAATGCAAAATTTGACGCATCTGTTTGTAAAACAAATTCATTTTCTTCTGAAAAATCTGGATAGTGTAATATTGGATGTGATATAATTTTTTGTCTCAACATTTCAAATGACTCGTCACAACTTTTATCCCACAAAAATTGTGTATTTTTCTTACTTAATTTGTTAAGAGGATATGCAATTGCAGCAAAATTGGGAATAAATTTACGATAATAATTAACAAAAGCTACAAATCGCTTGACTTCGTCAGTATTTTTTGGTTTTGGATAATTTTCCACGACTTTAATTTTTTCTGGATCAGGAAGTATACCATCTGAAGAGACAACGTGACCTAAGTACAAAATTTCTTTCCTTAGAAAACTACATTTTATTGGGCTGAGTTTCAGGTTTACTCTCCTTAGTCTTTCAAAAATATCCTGTAAATTTTTATTATGATCTGATAGATTTTTCCCAAAACAAATTAAATCATCTAAGTAAATTCATAGTTAAGTCCACTTAAAGCTACAGTCATCATTCTAGAAAAAGAACTGGGACTGGTCTTTAATCCCATTGGCATTCTAGTCATTTGATACTGACCCGAGCAGAATGCGGTATACTTGCGACTGTTTGGCTCTAATTCTACGTTATAATATCCTTGATGCAAGTCTAAGTGTGAAAAATAAATAGAACCTGCTAAAGAATCAAGTATCTCAGAGATGTTGGGAAGTGGAAATTTGTCATCTTTTATAGAATTATTGAGTTTTCTATAATCAACAACAAGTCTCCATTTCTTTTCTCCAGTTGTATCCATCTTTTTGGGAACTAAAAGAACAGGGCTCGACCACTCACTTTCACATTTTTCAATAATACCATTTTTTAACATTTGGTCAATTTGCCTTTGAACCTCATCTTTTAGTGCATAAGGCAACCTATACGGTTTGATATAAACTGGATCTGTCTCTGGTTTCAAATGAATATAATGTTTATAAATAGATGTAGTAGTTAAAATATCACCCGGTAAATAAAATATGTCTGAATATTTTGCACACAAATTTTCTATAGACATTTTCTCTTCTAAATTCAAACCCTTTAGGTTAAGTAATGAAAATAATTGCTTTACTCTATTAGAATCAATTTTGTTGTTACTGAAACTACATACTTCATAATCACAAGCCTTTTGTATATTCGGATTAATCTTATTTAAGGTCAAATTACTTTCAGTAGTGTTCAAAATTAAAATTGGAATTTTACCATTTGCAGGGGTTACCAACGAACTAGCTATGAAAATTCCATTCAAAATCTCAGATGCGCACACCAAACATTCTTCTGTCATATCCGTATCAATATAATGAATAGATTCTGTCCTAGCTGGAATAGTATAAATATTTTTATCATCCAATAAAGTTGTTCCCATAATTAAATTAGTTATAACTTTGTCGTTATTATTAAAACTTAACGTTAATGTTTTGTGTTTAAAATCTAATAAGGCGTTGTACTTATTTAGAAAGTCTTGTCCTAGAATTCCACTCGCCTTACATGGCAATGTCTCAAATACATAGAACCTATGTTTCAACGCACGATGTTTTAATTCAAATGACAAATCAATATATCCGATTGCATGGACTTTGCCACCCAGACCATTTATGACAAAGTTCTTGTTATGGATTGGAATGTTTTGTTCTACAGCATGTTTATATTTTATGGCAGATATGGATGCACCAGTATCAATTAATAATGAAAATGAATTAAAATTACTTTGAATGATAATATGACATTGATCATTACAAGTTAAAATGCATTCGTTAGTCTCGAAAAAACTGATTTTCTGCTGAAGTTGTTGGAGCATTTTGTTCTGGAGCCTCAAGAACATTAATGCATCGAGAACGTGACCCTTTCAGGTTAAAATTGGATTGGTTACCTTGATAGCTCGCCCTTGGTGGTCTTGAACTTCCTCTGCCCCACGATTGATTTTGCCATCCTCTTCCAGCATCACGATGAGAAAATTGTCTGTATCCACCACGAGCACGGCCTCTAAAATACATACCTCTATTGTAGTGGTACTGGGCGCCTTGAAACCGTGAGGGCCTACTTCTGAAATTGCAAAATCTGTTATTTTCTGCCATTGCAAAAATTTCGTTAGCCTCTATCGACGAATCCGTGTTACTTTCATCAATCGCTGCTTGCACAGCGTCTTTTAAGGAATCATAATTCCTGGCAGATATAACTGTACTTAATCTGCGATCTCGCAACCCGTCTGCAAACTGCTTAATAGCCTGTCGTTCGTTAATAGATTTCAATACTGAAAAACTTTCAGGTTTGTTTTCGGATTGAGAAATCGTTAGATCGACGAACATTTCTGAAAGTTTCGAACCAAAAGTATCTATACTTGAAGTATTCTGTCTCATTGACAACATTTGCCTTTGTATGGCAGACGCGGATTTTTTCGGCAAAAGGCGTTCCCTCATATCTTTTACAAGGGCTTCAACTGTATCATAATTTTGTGATAATTTCAATTTAGCACTTTGTGAAAGCCTGCTTTTAAGAATAAAATTAATGAATTTAACTTTTTCTTCAGTTTTTAAAATAGAATCGTAATATTCAATGCTATCTATTAACTGCTTAATCACTGAAATATCTTCGGTCATAACCGGTAATAAATTTAGAGCCACTTTCAAATCAAAATCCATATTAAAATTATTTTGTTCTTCTTCAGTACATAAACTTACAATTTCGTTATAAATTCTTTCGAAATTAACACAGACAGTTTCTATTTCTAACGCCAATAATGGTCCCTTTAATTCGGCCAATTCAGGAGTTACGTCATCTAAAAATGAACCAAACTTTTGCTTTAAAACATTAGCTTCCTCTAACTTTTTAACAACATTTCCGACTCTACGTTTTGAACCTAGTTTAACTAACGATGTCCTTATTTTTGTCAACTCTTTTAATAATTCAGTGAACCCACTATCCATAACAAAAAATATTATTTTATAAGTAAATGCTTAGCCATAACAGACTTAAGGTACTATATTTATCTTACATTAATACCGATGGCGTAATACGATCGCGCACATACACAATAGTCAGAAGAATTTTAACATAACGGTACACTTTCTATATTTTCACTTACACTACTTATTTTTACGCACTGCACTTATTACAGGTAAAAGAATTCCTGTGTTTAGTTGCCCATATCATCCTTCGAAGCAATTCTGCGTAACCTGATGTTCTGCATTGCCGCTTGCCGGTCAATCTTCTTATTAAAACATTTTGCCACGTATCTTGTCAACAAAAAAATAATGATGAGCACCATCAGTATCAAGAATATAAACACATACCAGTTCATCTGGCTTAGATAAGTCACCATGGAGATACTAGCATCTTGATTTATTGTGTTCGTATAGCCAACTTGGGTCATTAGGTTTTCTGTTCCTTGTTGTGGTTTTACGGGTGTAGAGCGACACATTTTCACACAAAAAATAAATAGTTGATACGTAGGTAATGTTCAGTCCAAGACGAATCGTTTATAAAATAATGTTCCATTTTAATTCACAATGACACAATGCCGAAGAAACCCGAGAGTCAAACCGCCAAACATCGCAGGGTCGCCATGTAAGGGATGGCGAGGCGAGAGAAATGAAACGCTTGAATGCTGGTTACTAACTGACTAATTTATTGAGATTACACATTAATATATCATCATTACATGGGTCGATGACTTTTCGGACACAAAAAACTCGGACACCTTGGCCAAACTATGGTTTTTCAATTTTAATATTATTTTTTACCAAGGTGTCCGAGTTTTTGTGTCCGAAAAGTCATCGACCCTATGTACTTTCTGTCTCATACTGACCTTTTTTTTTTCTTTATAGATATAAATTAAACTAAAACGCACACCAATTGTAGTGTCAAATACCTTATGAACGCTTAATCAAAATCAATTGAAATAACTCCTGTAAAATGATAGATTAAACACTCGTTCCATGTTTACATGCACGGGTCACCCTCCCCAGGAGCCAGGGATGTTGATTGATCGCACTTTCCTGGAATCGTTCACTTTGACAAACATTTGTCAACGTGTATATAGACGCGGCGGAAATTGAATAACGGTAGTGGGAGGAAACGTGTTTTCATGTCGGATATAGGTAGGTATACGAAGATGAAATAGATAATTCTTGAATTATTAAAATAAAGTTAGATAGTTTTTGATTATGTACCAGCTTGGTTTATTTAAGAGCTTACCGATATGAATAGCCAAAGAAAACATTTAACATAAAAATAAAATCAACTCTCCCACTGTACTTAAATAAGAGCCTTTTAATACATGATCTTATCATGAACACTAAACCTGCAATGAGAGCATTTCCGCGGATAAAAAATATGAAGGAAACCCTTACAAAAAATATCTTAACCATTTCCTTAAACTTCAGTTATCTTTAAAGAACGTAGATTCTTAGGAATATACTCAAACATATTCCTAACTAAAAGCATAGTTTTATAATATTCCCAAAATATTACCCAAGTGTACACATTCTTACGAAATTCCATCGTTAATACCGATCGCGACCTCTGCATTAAACAGCGTAATAAGTCCAAAGTGCGTAGTACTTAGGAACTCTGAACATTAATCGGTATAATAATGTCCGGATTATGACGTCATCCTCTTTATATTAAAGTTGTTTTAGGATCGACCGGGGCCAAGGCATAGGGCGGTGGGTTTGTATGGAAAATGTGTTGTTTTGATAGGTGATGAGAATTTGTAAGGGTTTACGGAAGGTAAGGTAGGAAGGGTTTAGATGTTGTTGTATGGTATAAGGATTATAATCTGGTACAATACTAGTTAATACCCGCGACTTTGTCTGTGAATTTTTCCATAGGTATGAGCTTTATTGATTTATAACAGCGGTAAAATGGAGAATATTTTGTTCCTAGTTTAGTCTAGTCTACACCTCTTTTCCAAAAATCATTAAAACCGCTTCACCCGTTTTTACCTGAAAGCAATACATACCTACTGGCAGACGAGTAGACATTTGATGACTCCTATATAATATTGTTGAAATGAGGATTTTAATTGTATGGTTGATTGAGATTTTGTTACCTTGAAAATATTTTGAATGACACAGACGGACGATAAAAAACCATTTTCTAGTTACTTGATTTAATTCTATTCTATTTGTCTACGCTCATCTAGTGACAAGTGTGCAACAATTTAATTTTTTTTTTTTTTTTTTATATTAAGTTTTCAAAATAAACGCCTATGATTTGGACCACAGAAGACGCTATACCACTTCACTTTACTGGCACTTTTTACTTTTATAGCCTTCTCTCACTCAAATTAAATTACTTAAGTGATGTGTGTACGTACTATATTATTTTATATAGCAACAAACATCAAAAGAACGACTTTTTATTACAATATATTATTCGGAGAATAAATATTATATATTCTTAAAATAAATTGTATGTTCAAAATTGTGATAAGGCTTTCATTTATTTTCATGACACTGTTATTTTTAGGTTCTTATTATTACTTGGTTTGTGAGGATTATAAAATTGAATTTAATAGCTATTTTTAATATAAGTGGTAGTAAGGGGCTGTAATTATTAGCAGTCCCACTCAGCAGTGAGTGGGTGTTCAATATCAACCTGGCAAAGATTTTTCTATTGCTGAGTTATTATTTGATGTAAAAAGTAATTCAAATGATAAAAAATACTGAGCGCTGTTTTAATTGAAATAAATGCATACATAAATACAGATTAAAAAATTAATGACACCCTGTCTTTGACAAAGTAAAAACTTTATCAATATTACTTATATAATGAACGTTAATCCTACTAATATTATAAACGTGAAAGTTTGTGTGTATGTATGGATGTATGGATGTTTTTTACTCTTTCACGTAAAAACTACTGAACGGATTTGGATGAAACTTTACAATAATATAGGTTATACATCAGAATAATACATAGGGTACTTTTTACCGAGGGAAAACCTCTCAGTCCCACGGGAAACCGACTTCCACGCGAACGGAGTCGCGGGCGTCTGTAATAAAACTTCTATACACAGAGCAAAGAACATAGACAAACCATTTCACGCAAAGGTACAAAACAATTTTATGGCCTTCTTTTACTTACCCATCCATATATCTTTTAAAAGCAATTTGTCGGCCTAAACATATTAAATTAGTTTCGAAAACTTCCAATATTTTGCGCAATAAATACAAAACGTGTACATGAATAGTAAAAGGTTTCATCCCTTTGGTTAAAGGTCGATAAAACGTATATAAAAAGGGCCGCATCTTCAGAGATTCAAATAGTTTGACCCAGAGCGGCGCGTGAGATGATTTCGCTTCGGTGTAATCAGATTTTGTTGCAGATATAATACTATTTATGATATCTGGCTTTAAAATTACTTTTGTAATAAAAAGTAGTCTGTTACAATAAAAGCGATTCCGTAGTAACATCAAAAAATGAGCTAATACTGATATCATTTCGTTGAGCATCTGTAGGTATGTCTTTCTGTCTGCTGGACGAATGCGGAAAGCTCTTAGAGCGAATCCTCGCTAACCGTATCGTCCAGCATCTAGACGCAACAGGGCCAAACCTTTCTGAATGCCAGTACGGTTTCAGGGCGTGCCGTTCTACGGTAGACGCAATTATAGCCGTCAAGGCATTCACGGAAGAGGCCACAACTAGGGGCAGGGTTGTTATGGCAGTGTCACTAGACATTGCGAACGCTTTCAACACCCTGCCCTACAACTGCATTGATGAGGCGCTCCGTTTTCATGGAGTGCCAAATTACCTGCGGCAGATCATCGCCAACTATTTGCGGGATAGGCGAGTCATTTGCAACAACCGCAATGGCTCCCGGGTCGAGAAAATTATGATGTGCGGTGTTCCACAGGGGTCGGTTCTAGGCCCACTCCTGTGGAACATCGGATATAATTGGGTCCTGCGTGGCACCCTTCTGACGGGCCTAAGAGTAGTCTGCTACGCAGATGATACCCTTATATTGGCAGCTGGCTACAACGATGCGGCTCGTTTAGCCACTGTTGGCACCGAGCTCACAGTCGGTCGCATCGAAAGACTGGGTCTAATGGTTGCTCTTCATAAGACGGAGGCTCTTCTCTTCTACGGGCCCCGTCGACGACTACCACCTGACGCGCATCTGATCGTTAATGGGGTGCGCATTGACGTTAAAGCGCACATGCGCTATCTCGGTTTGACACTAGATGCTCGATGGAACTTTATCGAGCATTTCCGGCAGCTGGTGCCGAAATTGTTAGTGACAGCGGCAGCTCTAAGCCGCATTCTCCCCAATATAGGTGGCCCCAGTGTCGCGTGCCGACGACTTTATACAACTGTCGTTCGGTCAATGGCACTGTACGGGGCTCCTGTTTGGGCAGACGATTTGGTGCCTCTCAATGCAGCTGCGTTACGTAGGGCACAGAGGAGAATGGCAATAAGGGTCGTCCGTGGCTACCGGACTGTGTCTGGCGAAGCCGCGTGTGCCCTTGCCTGCACCCCACCTTGGGAACTTGACGCCAAAGCGCTGGCAGACGTATACCGTCGCAGCGCGATGGTAAGAAGCGAAGGAGTGCGTCCACCGCCAGAGCTTGTTCAGCGCTGGCGGACAAGAGCTGAAAGGACCACCCTTCGAAACTGGCTAAGACGCTTGGATAGTCCGACAGCAGGCCTGTGGACTATCGAAGCCCTCCGTCCCAACTTTCCGGATTGGCTAAACAGGCGACATGGTGCGCTCACCTTCCGGCTATGTCAAGCGCTAACCGGACACGGTTGCTTCGGCGAATACCTGTTCCGCGTCGTGCGCTGGGAGGTTGATGCGAGGTGCCATGAATGTGGTGCCGATGAAGACACTGCGCAGCACATGCTAGAATCTTGTCCGGCATGGTCGCAGCAGCGGGAGATCCTAGTCCAGGATATTGGAGATGACCTGTCGCTGCGGGCCATCATATCTAAGATGGTCCGCAGTGAAACGGCATGGTCAACTGTCGCCTCTTACTGTGAGCAGATCATCAAGCTCAAAGAGGCAGCGGAAAGGGCACGCGAGGATGACCCCCTTGCGGACCCTTCCCGTCGGAGGAGAAATGGTCGGCAAAGGCGCCTTTATAGGCAACTGATGCCAACCTGATAAGGGG
Organism: Emmelina monodactyla; assembly: GCA_916618145.1. Taxonomy (NCBI): domain Eukaryota; kingdom Metazoa; phylum Arthropoda; class Insecta; order Lepidoptera; family Pterophoridae; genus Emmelina; species Emmelina monodactyla. The sequence continues at coordinate 771,178 of OU745304.1, read as the reverse complement.
TGAAGGCCGTGGAGGGGGGCTCCACGGTCCGGTGTTCATCACCACCCCCTAACGCCGAAGGGCGAGTAAGCCCGTGCACAACATCAGCCGAGTTCGAAAGAATACCAAGTGGCGTGAACCGAGAAGAATGCGACAAGCTCCCTCGGTCACGCCCCATATTGGAACGATGGGCAACGACGGTTTTTTAGTCGGTATGCCAGCCTTCTGCTGAGCGACTCCGACATAACCCAGGGGGCAAACCCCTCTTATCTGCCTGGGTATCCATAAAGGATTTTTCCGTCGAAAAAAAAAAAAAAAAAAAAAAAAAAAAAAAGGTATGTCTTTCTGTCAGCAGCGATCATAATTATCATCATTGCATAGTATAAATCCAAGTCGATAATTCTATCTGTTTGTATGTTTGTCCAATATTTCTTTCTAAACCACTTAACGGATTTTAATGCGGTTTTCACCATCCTTTAGGTAATTTTTTCATGTAAATTTGTAAAAAGAAACATCCAGAAAAGTTCTTTTAAAGTTAGCCAAAATTCGATGTTTCGCTAGTTTACTCATAAACGCGTACTGTAAAAAACTTGATTAAAATATTTTTTACTTTTTAGCAATTTATTTAACTTTACGCGCTTTAGGATTTCGGCGACTACCGACCTGAGACAGTTAAACAAATGTTGCGGTATATTTAAACCGTCTGTTCCATGGTCTGCAATTGTACGCACAAAACGAGTTTAAAGTATGTAGTAGTTTGTTGTTTACAAGCTAAAATAGTCCTTATTGCAAGCGCCAATCTGTGTGCGGCAGTTCTTTTTATAGAAGCCCAGTTTTAAATTAAATGGCAAATGAAGAAAAAGCAATTAAAAATGCAATAAAGCAAAAATGCAAGTAGCATTCAGTATTTTGTTTGCTATAAACAAGATTATCTACGTATTTACAATGGAGATAGTATACATGGAGATTTCTCTAAGGAATTGATATAAGAAAGTGTTATGTCCTTAACGTTAAAAAAAAACAAAGAAAAACAAAATTTATTATTATAAGTGCTAGTGAAAAAGGTGGAAATTCCATTGTTTTGTAGTTTCTTCAAAACTGTGTTACTCTGGTACTATTTGCAGCATGTTTTTATAGTCAAGCTTCATGTTAGAATAACATCGATCGGAACACTTCTGTAGCGACAACTTCACTTCAAACATTCCAACTTTATTTACGAAGTGAAGTCAGCGTTTGGAAGCGCTGTTTTTCTTCTACGGTCACAGTCACGTTTCTAAGGATATTATTGTTGATAGTTTAAAGTCGGCAGCTTATTGGAATGTTCTTTTGATTATACAGGGGGTAAGAAAATTCAATCATGGTGGTGAGCAAGGATTATTTTTTGTTACTATTAACCATTTGAAAATGAGAAGGTAAAGAAAATGTTTTAGAAAAAGAATCAATTTAATGTTTAAATCTCATTTTAATACGAGTTTCGTTAGTAAATTTTAAAGCCTTAATATTTTAACTTAAAATCCTTCATACCTACTATAAAATTCAAAAATATATAAAAATAACAGTTAAAAATCAAGATTTGGTTTCAACGGCTAAAGAGACCAATAACACTAACCCATCTAACCCTGAGGCACTTCAATTCTCCGCCACTGCATATTACGTTACACACGGCGACTACAACAAAATGCTTCTAAAGCTCTTAGCGGGACAATGCCTCAATGTATTCTAGTTATAGGGATCTTGTATTTCACTCGTCGTTTTGTGAGATGAATGGACTGATTTATTCTGATACTGATTTTAAGGTTTTGACAATGGTGTAACATTATTTTATTTAATGTTCTTACAAAGATTCCTAACTATAGTTTCATATTATATGTACCCCATCGAATCATCGAATGTTGTAAATCAATGAGATCATAAGCAATAAGTACATACAAATATTAAAAAAATTAATTAACTTTAACAGAATTGCAATTGATAACACATCGGTTGGGCACAGACGCACAGACCTCTATTTCAATTGCCCTCGAGAATATGAACTCAAATTCTCACATGCTATCCCACTTTGCTGATCAATTCCCGATGGCAACCGAATAATTCAATAAACTAAGTAAATAAGAATCTGTCATTTTCAGGTCATATCTATTTCTAATACGTAGTCTAGACGAACTATATTTTCTTAGAAATCAAACAAACTCGAATAGAATCGAAATCCAATTATAATAAGACGTGTTATTTTCCATGTTATTTTAGAACTTACCGCAGTCCGGTTGAATATTGGTGTGCCGAGCTTTCTCTCGTGTTTCAAACATTAGGAAAACAAGCTCTTTCATAGAACGACATCGAATTTAAGCTTGTTTAGATTTCATGGGTTGCTAAATTTATATAAAACAAAATAAGAGCCTCTCTGTTCAATCTGTGAAATTTATATTTGAGTTGTTAGTTACAAAATATAAAAGTAAATTAAGAAAAATAAAACAGTTTATTAAATGCAAAATGCAGACACCCGTTACCCATCTCATCATTTATGACGCTTTAAAATGAATTATGAAAGTTAATGGGCTCCGACATTAGTTTATCATACAAATGAGTCTGCTGCTTTGCATCTAGCACACAGTAATTATGATAAAAACCATTATAAATATCAAAACTGATTAAAACTAGACATTTAATATTGATTAATACGTCTCTCATTAAAACGGCCGCGGTCAGTCCAAGGATGGGTGACCGCTATTGGCATTATACCCCGAGTTTCTCCGTGCTTCGGAAGGTACGTTAAGCTGGTAGTCCCGCGTACTATTCTACCTCGTACTCGTCAAGCCAAGTCAGGTGCCTAGTAGACAGGCGGCGTGAAAAATACTGACAATAAGGTTGCCTACAGGAACCACTTCAGAGGCCCTAATAGGCGGTTCCCAAAAACTCTTGACACGAGATGAATATGAAGAAGAATTAAAACGTAGAAAGTAATTACCGGGAATACGAGAAGACGTCTGCTAAATCTAGGTCGTGTAAGATATAAATACTAATTTACGTCGCTCCACACAGTATAAATAACGTTTTTCGGCACATCACGTCCTTCGCCGACTGATAATTTTCGCTGTAATGCCGAAAAGGCGGACCAAGCTAAATTGAAGGATTACCAAGATGTTTCCGCCTCTAATATTTATGTTCCAAGTAATCTCGCCAACAACACAACTATACTCCCTATTTTGAGAGCAGTAAAGACTGTTTTTGATCTAAATGTACGGATAGAAAAACACAGCGTCACAAGGAGATATTTTGAGTTTTATTCTTGACACACACGTTTGAGGAATTTAAATGGGGAAATAATAGTCGTGTTTTAGGATTTTCTTTTGTGTTATTTTGTTCCTTTTTATTGGAATACATGAGAAGGAATTCAGATTGCTTTTAAGTTCAATAAGGCTTCTTAGTTTGATAACTTAAACCTACTCTTAAAATTACCTTATTTTATCTACCTACGCTCCCTCTGTAATCCCTTATACGGTTTCCTACAGTCTATCAAGGTAGAAAAGGTCGCAACTAAAGCTAAAAATAATTTATAAATCTATTTTCATTATTTTAAAATGACAAACAGAAAAGTAGTTTTAGATGAATCTTTGTGTCCATGATATAGAAGAAAAGTTATGAATAAAAGGTTTATTTGCTTGAGCTATTTAAAGTATTGTTTTATCGTTACTAACTAAATAATGAAGTTTCAACATAAAAATATAATTCTATTTTTAATATCCAAAATACCTTTCTTTTCGTTTGTCTCAGATATCCACCTTTAAAAATGTAAATATATTTATTTTAACCTCGCAGGTGGCATACTTACTATGCCTGGCGTCGCCTGCGGGAGACCTAGGTCTAGAAATTTATTAGACAAGTGCACTAAGCACTAAAACGCAAGCACCAAGATTCATAGCGGGCGCGGGAGTGGATTCTAATGTATGTACGTGAGACAAATACTGGAAAAGTGAGAGAATAAATGTTGATCGGTTGTTGTTCGACCCGGTGATGATAACAAAGTAATTGATTTGAGTGTTTTTATATATAATGATTTACTTGTGATTATTTAATAAATAAATAATAATAATAAAATCTCTAGACTGACACACCAATTGTGTGGCCCTGAACTAAGCAAAGCTTGTACTATAGGTACCACACAATGGACTAGGGGAGAACCTAGTTACACCCAGACACGAGCCAATATCGAAAATCAATTTTTACGAAATTGACCCGACCCGGGGATCGAACCATCTGCTTAGCAGTCCGGTATATATACCGCTGCACCACAGAGGTCGTCATAAACAAGTATTTTAATCATAAGTTAATCATATAGACTTTATCTAACATGATACAAAGTTTTTTTTTTTATTTTGATCTTAGAAATGTCTCACCAGTAAAAAGCTACATTACTTCAAGTAAGAAAGCATTTTTTTTTCAAGCGATTACAAGTGAAAGGCTAGACTGGAACAATATTGAAAAAATATATTTATCAACGATGTCATTAGAATATTTTAAATATTTAATTGGTACTATCCATTATAAATAAACGAGGGAACAGTTTATTCCCTCATTTCAAAGCAAACAACATAACCAGTCCTTAGCCTTTGAGTGGTAGTCGCGGTTTCCAGAAACTTAGTTCGGGGAAGTAGCAACTTATTTTAAAAGTTGGTATACTTTATACAGGGTATATAAGGCTGGAAAAAACTTTAAGTTTTTCAAAAACACTCTTGAAGTTTTCGCTTCAACATCATTTAACATCAAAAATATAATAAGTAAAAGAGAAATATCGGTATTAAAAAAATATTACGTAGTTATCATTTTTTTTCTGAATTAAGTTGAAGCACAGGTTCTGTACTAACCATCAAACACACCCTGTACATAAAGTTGGTTGCAGGTATTGCAAAGTTCGTTAACTAAGTTATTCTAGAAAGTTATTAACGCTCAAAACTGACGTATATTTATTGGCGAAATACTAAATTAGCGAAATTGAAATAGTTTGAGATGTTGAAAGTTTCAGTTATAACGTTATGTGCTTATATCGTTTTCAGCATCCTGCTTATTTCATTATGAAATTTTAGTAAGAAAATCTTTTATTTTGTGTTATTTAGGTAGTTTTTTGGTGATTTCGTAGCGCAGCGGCTTGTACCCGGGTTTTTGACAGGAATTTCAATCAATCAATCCGATTCAAAATTTATTATTACAAACACTGTTAATTTATTATTAACTTGCTTTTGCCCGCGGCTTCACAAGCATTCAATTCGAAGTGAAACACCTTTTCCATTATTATGTTAATTGACATACATACCTTCCGCTTGTATCACTCTGTCAATTAAAAAAACCGCATCAAAATCTGTTGCGTAGTTTTAAAGATTTAAGCATACGTACGGACAGACATAGAAATAGACTTTTTTGTATAGTCTGTAGTGATAGCAATTTTGATTTATTTATTATTCTCAGAACGGGGTCATTCAGAAAAAAAAAATTTGGGTTGCAATTTAAGAGCATAAGCCGGTGGTGGCTCCTAACAATGTTCGGAATAAAAAAGCTTTTAAAAAGATAACGACAAAATATTTGTGTCTACAAGCAATAGATAAACCGTGTATCATCCCACATAATAAATTTTAATATACAACAAGAATAGAATTCTGACAGAAAGATAAAACGACAACATAATGTACTTGTTTATTTATATAAATACAATTAATAATTTAAGATTTTCCCTTAACCAGTAAAGTTTGCTTATAAAAATAATATTTAAAACGTGATCATCGCGATCTCCATCAAAACACTTTAAAATTTCCGCCTAAAAAAAGAAATAATTACCAGAAAACGCCGTAAAATTTCCCCAAAGGTCAGGTAATTTGAGATCCAAGGCTTCATCATTGTATAAAAGAGAAATTGCTTTCTTTAAAATATTTCATTTTATCCAACCATCTGACGGAGTTGTTCCGTGAAGGCGAGATCTTAATTAGATTACTTACAACCCTGTTAAAAGTTTAAAAATGGTTTAAAGATGAAAATACGTTCAGTTTACAGCCGGCCGGCGTATTTTTACAAGATTAGGCTTTTGTTCGCTTTATGGTTTTTGAAAGAAGTGTTTGAGGAATGATGGTTGAATGTTTGAAAAACAATTTCATTCATACTCTTTATAAACAGCTGAACTCAATTATTTTTCGGTTAATAATTAAAATTTCATCTCGATCTTCAAATGCAGGGCTTACTGTATGAATTTATTTGTCCTTAAATTTCACTCAATTTTTAACACATACGAGTATATCTTTACGTAGCTTTAAATAGAAAATCGTAAAATATGTTCGAAAGGTCGCTATGCAAATACTAATTTCCATTGTCCAACTTAACATATCTTCGTCCCTTCAGCGCCAAGTTTCCCATTGCCATATTGTCGCCTGAGGTCCAAGAAGGGTAAACTTCCCATCTTTGACCCCTGTAATAAAGGATCACACAAAGCGTCATCCATTCCGATAGGAAATGAATATTTCTGGGCCCGCATTTTTGCGAAACGAAAGGCTTAACTTTGATAAACGGTCAAATGGTCGTTTTGTATAAAACCCTTTTTGTTTTGGCCTCGTGCGTTCGTCCTTTTTTTACGATTCATTGGCACGATTTCAAATGGTTGTAATTCCTTTTATTTATAATATGAAGGCTTGTAGTGTAGGAATTTATAGCTGTCGAATTTTGCTCGTTTTGTTCTGCCTTTTCTTTATATTTTTACATGTTTGTACGTAAGTGGATTGTTATATTATTCAGTGTAAGCCCACAATCTTATAATGAACGTCACCCCTTCTTGGTATAAGTATAAAGCGCCTATGTTACTGTCAGGTAATGTAAAGAAACAGGACAGTTGGCTTATGTATTTGCATTCAACTTAAAGCCCTTTTTCTGGCCTCAGGGTAATGTCGGAGTTGGGCAGCAAATCTAAATGGAACAGATAATTGCCGAAGCAACCATGTCTGGTTAACACCTGGCACAGCCGGAAAGTGAGCACACCATGCTGCCTTTTGAGCCACTCCTCAAAGTTTGGACGGAGAGCGTCAATTGTGCACACGCCTGCGGTTGGACTTTCAAGGTGTCAAAGCCAATTACGTAGGGCAGATCTTTCCGCTTTTATTTACCAACTATATTTCCTATCACAAGTAAATTAGCTTAAAAGGGAGCACCAACTGAATTAAATGTATTAGGCTAAGTTACTGAAATAAACATTTTTGTATTTGTATTGTAACGCCGAACCATTTCTGGCGTTGGACGCACACCCTCTCGTCTAACTGAGATTCCAAGGCGGAAACTTAAAGCCCTACCTTTACTCGGTACTATTAACAGCTTGTCATTGTTACTTTTTTAAAACTTCCCAAGTATACCCGAACATCGAACCTCAAAAACATGCCACATTTTAAAAACAAAGCAAAGGTCCCGCAACCTCTCCGCCAAAAAAGTACCAAAACAGACATCATCAACATCGAATCACGTTCTAAAGGCGCCATTAACACCATGAAACGAGTACAGAGTGCCTTAAAGCGCTCCTTCGTTAATCTACGACGATTTGTAAAGTGTGTATCTACGCGTAGTGAATTAGCGTGCGTATTTGCAGAACGCAGAAGCCTTTGCGGAGCCACCCTCGCTTTGTGGGACATACTGTTGTAAAGGATGGCACACTCTTCACAAAACGAATAGTAAACATTGTTTTTTGCATTGCTTCGAAAACCGTTGATGAAAAAAGTTTTTAAAGGCATAAACAATAAAATAAGTTTTTTTTATGGCATGTTATTTGTAAAGTAGCTAGAGTTTTGGGCAATCGTCATATTTGTTTTGAACAGAAATGGTAGCGTTACGTATTCAAATGTAGTTTTAAGTTTTTTGTAGAATGCTGATGTACGAACCATTTAATATTTCTATAACGTATTAAACTAAATAAGTTTATACATAGAGATGGAAAGTTTACCTTTTTATGCCCGATTTATTACTCATTTAGATATGAAGTCTGTTATATTTTGGTAGAACAAGAGAAAAAAAAGTCACTTGATATCTAAGGTTGTTATATGCACTTATCTGATGTATGCAGGCTATTTCTTTAGATTGTATCTTATTGTAACTATTTGTGTCTTATTCTAACTATTACTACTCTGTGAGCATCTAGACCAAGACAAGACACAAGAATTAGTAGTTGTATTTTCTTACTTCAATTTAACCGTCTTGTGACCTTACGTTTTTATCTTGTCTTGGTGTAGTTGTATGCCTTGATTTTGTATATTTGGTGATGGACAAAAGAGTGCCGAGTTTTTTTCCGCCAGCTTTTTTCTCTCGGCCTACTGGTGATAAGCTGATGATCGATATTTTGACTTTCATCGAATGTAATTAAGTTACTTAATGATGAAATAAATGATTTTTATTTTTTTATTTTATGTATCGTTTCAAGTTACTATATAACTATAAGTATCATAGAGAGTTTTAACGTATATTACTTATATTATTTTGTTGTTCGTTTTTTCCGTCCATATGTAATTGTAATCTTGATTAATCGCAACTCGTTTCTAAGCGTCATTTTTTATCTGTTAATCCCACGACGTGATTACTCTTAGTTTGTGTTTTTTTGAGATTATATACTAGGCTTGAAGCGTTTTTTGCTCCTCCTGTAATGGTTAGATGACTTATGTTTTGTTACTTTTTTGCCGTCGTATTTTTGTAATCAGAGCTTAAGCCATTTTTTATAATGCTTTGCATATTATATACATTTTTATAAGACCATAAATTAATCTTGAAATTATCTGTTTGTTAGTGTCATGCATTTAGCCTACAATAGGATAGAATAGAAAAGAAAATAATAAAAGATAACCCAACATTCAAAAACTTTTACTTATGCCTAGCAGCTGGGTTTATGCTATATAGTATTTTACCACTATGCTATCAAGCTCGTTCTTTTACAATACTCCTCTGCCATTCGTTTATTCAACAAGATTGCTTCCCATACATTTCTGTCTGCTGACTCTACAAAGGCACTGACATATCGCCGGTTCTCGGTCGATATGCGAAACGAGATACCTTCGGAGATCGAGAATGCGCTTCACTGAAAAATGACCTTTTATCTGACTTAGCTAAAAGCTGAAAGATTCAAGACAGACTTGAATGTTGTTTAAGAAATAAGTGATAATTCGAATAAACCATTTTAGTTGATTTGTCTGGCTGCGAATGGAGTCCCGATCTTTATGGAAATGTAAAAAAAAAAATGTTGATTCTCGAAACGAGTTTTGTCAAATTTGTCTATTTTGTTGTATTCTGTTTATTATGTTTCTGTCGCTACAATTTAGTGAAATAACTTAAAAACACTCTAAGAGTATTTGAAGTCAATACATTTCTCATTTGTAACCCTGAAATGGTATACAAAATAAGCCAACGTAAAACGGTAAAATGTTGTATCTCCCACTTTTATTTTTAATTCTACACTAATTGAATATTTACCCAAGAATAAGTTTTATAACATCGCAAACAAATTAAGCACCATCTAAAATATTTTTTAAAACATTTATTAAAAGATATTCATATCGCTATCCACACCAAAATTAATATAAAAAGCTATTAAGTCGACCAAAAATATATTTTTATCATTACACACATTTCAATTTCGGATATTTTTATTTTAGTGTTATAAAAGTAATAAACATTTTACAAACAACTTTTTTCCTTAACGTATTTACCATTCTCAAAAACACACTTTTGGTTATTACTCTCCCGGCTTCTAATGACGTGTACAAAAAAATCGCACACTCACCTCTTATTTTTCGATAAATTCGTGTTCTTGTGTTGGGTAAAGCTGGGTTTACACCAGTGTCATATATAAATACTATTTAAGACATCTCCGATTTTGAAAGGATTAAGTCAATATCTTCGTACCATTTTAAGTATGGACACTAAATTAATAATCAACAAGATAATGGTTGGTATCTCCTGCTTACCAACTTGTGTACGAAGTATTGGCAGAAACCTTATGAAAATGCTAACATATCTTTTTACTTCTTTGCTATTAATAATTACCATTGTAATTGAAAACTAAAACAGGATACAAGAAGAAGATTTGTCTTTTTAAAATGTCTTTGTGAAATCATAGGGTTTTGGTACCTTTAGTTTAGTCAGTTTTTTTTTCATTTCGAACATCACATTACACTCAAATCATAACAATATTCGTGAAATTGTATCAAAATCATATCTCCGCTTGCTCAAGCAGTCTCTTCTCAAGATTCTCAACTCTGTTCGCTAACTTGATAATTTTTCTCTCAACATTTCTCATATCGACAATCTTGCTTTCAATTAACGAGAATCTCTCCTCCAAAATCGGGTTAGGTATGGGCAGTGATAGAAACGTCGGCAGAACTTGCTTGTTTTTGTCCCTCGGGTCCGTTTCCTTGTAAAGATATGGATTTGACGTGATCGTCAGATGTTTATCGCTCACCGGTACCAGCTTGTTGAAATTGTGCGACATAGATTTGATTTTGCAAGACCTGCAAAGCCACAGCGTTCGGTCTTCTGGTGGAATGTTCATGTTGAGCGGCGAACATGACACATGCCAGTACAAGTGGCAACGGGAGCACTGGATCCACTTGGTTGTGTTTATATCTATGTAAATATAGCAACGTTGACAGACAGGCATCGTGGGGCGAGTGGAGCTGTCAAGTTCTTGATTGAACTGAGTTGTGATTGAAATTGTTTCGTGGTAGGTAAACCATTGTTTTATTCACGGACAAATATGTGGTTTGTGATTACAATTACACGATAAATGTTTTCTTGAATCACATTAAAAGTTAATTCATTAAAATTCATATTAAAAGTATCTATGAGAAATGGTATGACAAATCTACACTACCCTATGAGTGGGAGACGTTGTATACGGTGATTCAGATTGTTGTATCATTTATGAATATGAGAAAATTCTTAAAACAGGTTTCATCCATTATGGACTTTTTTCTTATAAAAAGAAGACAAAATCAATGTTTTTTTTATTCAAGTGTCTTATTTCTTTCCATCTTTGTAAACTATTTATTACACTAAAAAGTTATTGTCTTAATACTGCCGCCCTAAAAATCACAAAATAAATAAATTATTCCTTCGTATTTTCAATAAATTACAATAAAATATACATTTATAAATAATTATGAATGTGATAGGATCGCATTTGTATTTTGGAAACTGTCTCAAGAACAAGTCTGCACAGCCATATAAAACTGCCCTTACAATTGTCGTGAAAGCTTCGATCGGTGATTAATCTTAGTTTACGCTCGCTACATGTGAGACTTGTCGGTAATTGCTGCGGAAGTGGGGAAAAATTGTTATTGAATTTTAATTCCTACAAGGTATTATGACTAAGGGGATATTTGCGTGGGGTAATTGATGATTTTTTAGGGGAGATATATTGAAAAATCTAGTGCTTTTAAAGCTTAGTAGTTACTTTTAGTTTACTCCTACTGCGTTTTGAAAAAAATATGTATAACCAGTGCTACTCCAGCAATGCCAGTTCTTGTTCTCGGAAGCAGTTATTTTACACCTTGATATTTACATTAATTTCAATTTGATTCGTTACAGTTATTACTAACATACTAACAAAATACATAGAAATGTTATTTATAATTATGTTTTCAATCAGAAAATCAAATGATTTACTATGAAACAAATGTATTTTACATTCGCATTTCCAGAATAATTCTAAACATTCGTAGCATATTAAATTACAAAATACACGAATATTGTTTCTAGTTTAGTACGACTCGTCAAGTTATAATTATATAAAAACTGGTGACCCGCCCACGCTTCGCAATAACTTAAAAAAACTTTTTGTAACTATTTAAAAACCGCATTAAAATCCGTTAAGTGGTTTAGGAGGAGTTAACGGACAAACATCCAAACAGACGACTTGGATTTATACTATGTAATGATAATGACCAGCACAAAATTTTTTTGTACTAAAAAGAGTTATTTATTTTTCAACATAAAGTATTTTTTTATTTCTGTATATTTTTAAGTTACCCAAACGAATAAATGTATCGACTTTCCCTTCCTAAGTTACAGCATATACTTTCAAAAACCTAGCTACATTACAAAGTGAAACTTTCCAACCAAACTACAGCCTTCATGACCGAACTCCGGATGCATATTTCCTCCTTTCTTTAACTAAAAGACAGATTAGATCTCAGATTTTTGACCTCACTTACTCACAAAACAAGCCATTGGAAAATGACCCTTGTATCTAAGTGATAAAGTTCAACTAGTCACCTTGACCGCTGAGTCGCCTGTCTGGACGAAAGCCAGGGGATACAACGAACATGTGACAGGATTTTGGCGTTACAGTTACTTAGGATAAGCATGATTTTTGCAAATGCATTCCAGACAGTTATTTGTTGGTTGCATTTGCAAAAATCATGTATAAGTAGGTTGGTAAGTTCACAGTAGTCAAAAAAATCTTAGGTTTTGGTAGGTTTTGCCAGATGGCGCGATAATTTGACCCTTATTATGTGTTTTTCCTTTTTCAATTTAAAATATTTAAACAAAATGACACCCTTCTTACAGACTCGACGTAATCATTTTTATAAAAAAATACCTTGACCAAAGCTTTATAAAAAGAGGAATACCGTGTCCAAATTTTATGATAGCTCTGCATGATAACTTGGCATTACCATAACCTAATACACGTCACCTCCATTCTCATTCCGTTCTCCCAAACACTACACCCGAGCTCTCAGTTAACAACCAACACAGCATTTATTCTAATTACCCCTCCCACAAACCCAATTCTGGTAAATTCTAGAATCGAACTCCTAAACTCGGTGACACTCGAACTATGATGAATGTGGGCTGTGTTATTCGGTTGATCAACAGCTATAAGTCAGCCGAGGTTCAATCGGCTGGCAGCAGGCCAGTGCGTTGCGAGTGTCATTTGTAGATTTATAAGCTTTCAGATTGTTCCGGATTGAAGGATAGGTTTTTGGGGCTAGGTTTTAGTCGCGGTTAGAAAAAAATGGAGTGGGATTAATTTGTCTGAATATTTAAATTTAGGAGCTATAATCGAGTAGTTATGAATGTATAGTAGCCTATGCTTTGCAAGAACTATTCGTGCTTTTGCAGACACGCAAGGTTTATAAATAACACATGGAACACAAATATATTGTTGGCCGCTACGAAGTTTACAAGTAAGGACGTTCTCAGAAAATATTGAGTTAAGTCTTGTTTTAACTTTTCTACTTATAAAAGACCTTTTCTTGGATTTAAAACAAAATGTATATAAACATAATAAAGATACCAGTGAGTTTGTTTACTATTTAAAGATTAAAATGAGATATTCACATAAGAAATAACATATAAATTTAATCGTTTTTTTATTTTATTCAACGTTTTATAGTTCCTTTAAATGGAAATGAATCAGTGCACAGGGATTCACATTTGGATCTGCAGAATAGAGTCTAGGAAAAGCCGATTAGAATCAATCAATTGACTGTCGTTCCATTCATTCGTTCAATAGGATTGTGACTGCAATGAGTGAGTGAATGTAAGCGCATTTTAAAACGAACCGAATACTCTTCACTACAAATTTTAAAAAAGATAGTTTTAAAACTTTAAAATGCACTTTATTAAGCTCAGCAAATGCGTTTTTTGTTCAAGAAAATATTCGTTTGAAAGAGTCTACTTACATTCTTAGTAAAATAGCATTCTTCCGAGTAAATGAAACGAAGTAATACTAAATACTTAAAAAGGAAATTGCGCTACAAGACGGAGTCTTTAGAATCCTACGACTTTAAAGGTGAAATTAAAATGTTTGAAACTGCTTTACTAAAAGAAAGTGTAGAGTATTTATTTTTATTTATGAATCATTAAAAACCCAATAACTTATAATACGCAACCGGAATGACAATAGAGCATAAAGAGTAACTAATCGTAGATCAATATCATTGTATCAACTTTTAAAAAAGACATGGTTCAACGCTATACCCGTTCTCTTCTCTGGTTATTCCATCGCCTCATCAAAACTTTGCATAAATTTCGACGCAACCAACTTTAATTAAGCTTCGGTTGATTTTATATAAATATACATAGAAGTTCATTAGCAAAGCTTCAGCACTGCAGCTTCCAATCCTTGCAAAGTCAGCTTCCAGTTTACTCAACATACATTTTCGTAATAAAACATCGTGTAAACCAACTGGTTTAATAAACTTCACTACATTTGGGTTAAATACCCAAAACTGTAATGTGGGCAGCCATTATCCAAGTCCAGAGATGTTGGCGAGCGTAGATTATATTTATTTAGTGCTAAGGGTTTTCCTGAGTTTTGAATAATAATGAACTATGAGGAGCTAGCCTTTCATAACTGTAAGTAAAGGTTAAAGTTTCAAATGTATTTCTTGTAGCTATGATAGATTTTAGAATATGTTTACAATTTTTTTTTCTGCCTTTTTTAGGGTTCCGTACCTCAAAAGGAAAAAAAACGGAACCCTTATAGGATCACTTTGTTGTCCGTCCGTCCGTCTGTCAAGACCCTTTTTCTCAAAAACGCGTGGAGGTATGAAGCTGAAATTTATATCAATTACTCAGGTCTACTGTCCCTTGAAGCTGTGAAAAAATCAAACTTCTAAGCCAACGCAATCAAAAGATACAGCCGTTTATGCCGCAAATTATGCCGCAAGTCGACACTTGCAAGGGAATCAAAACCTACAGGGTGCTTCCCGTGAACTCAGAATCTTGAAATTTAGTACGAAGCAACGTCTTATAGCATAGATAAAGGAAAAATTACGAAAACCATAAATTTTTAGTTACATCACATAATATATTTTTTTTAATAATTTTAACCTTACTACCCATTTCCTCATAAATGCGTAGAGGTATTAAATTGAAATTCATACCAAATACTCAGGTCTATAATACCTTTAAGCTGTAACAAAATCAAACTTCTATGTCAACGCAATCAAAAGAAACAGCATTTAAGCTGCATATTTTGAAACTCGCAAGTACTCGCAAGGGAATCAAAACCTAAAGGGTACTTCCAGTCGACCTAGAATCTTGAAATTTGGCATGAAGCAACGTTTTATAGCACACATAAAGGAAAAATTCCGAAAACCTTAAATTTTTAGTTACATTACAAAATATATATTTTTTTAATAAATATAAACTTATAAGTTGGAATTCATATCTAATACTTAGATCTAATTGCCTTTAACCCGTGAAAAAAAAAAATCTAAGTCAACGCAAAAACGCAAAACGCAAAAGTACAACCATTGATACCGCATATTTTGAAACTCGCAACTACACGCACGGGAATTAAAACCTAAAGACCACTTCCCGTTGATATAGAATCTTGAAATTTGGTAAGAAGCAATAGCTTACAGCACAGGTAACAGAAAAATTCCGAAAAGCTTAAAATTTTAAGTAGTTTTTGCAGGTTTGTACGGAACCCTCGGTGCGCGAGTCCGACTCGCACTTGGCCGGTTTTTTTTTTTGAGAGAAGCTAGCAAACGAGCAAGCGGGTCACGTGATAGTAAGTGATTACCGCCGCCCACAATTACTACTACTACTACTTTTTACTTAGGTATACAGGTTATCAGCAACAATGAAATGTGAGGTCAGAAAAGTATTTAAAATGACCCAAAAAACCTGGTTGAACCATCTTCTCTTTTTAGTCAGCAAAATTTATTATTCCAATAAATCAGCTAAAAATAACTGATATAAATTACATCTTCACCAACACCAATATTCGCCCACACACAAACCACTTACCTCTTCTCCATAGTCGGTCAAAACACATCGCAAACTCTCCCAAACCTTGACGAACTTATGAGCCACGTCGAAGAGGCAAAGCTGATTAATCCGCCTAAAACCAGTTAGGATCCGGTTAAGCCCCCAGTGAAATGCGGTGGCGTTCCTCTGGGACCCTACCTTTAGGTAAACCATGACTTGCATGTACGTTGTAATTTTGCATTAGCTAATATACATATATGCCGCCAGTATCTCGGCTTTGTGATCCAATATTCTAATCAAGAGATAGCATATAGTCAATTTATGATAACGTAATGCGAGATTGATAGTCAACGTGTCGAATGGTTTAATTAAATAGTATTGAAATATTTGATGGATTGTAATTAGTTTGTCTATATTGCTTCCATTAACAACTTTGCAATTGATAGTTTAATTATCTCAAAGGTTTGAGTATCTCAAATTCAATTAAATTACCGTGTTAAGAAACTACATATTAAACCATTAACAAAGGCTTTTCTTACATAAAAATAAATTAAACGCCCTTCAGCTTGAAATATGCTAGAAATACGTGAGATAAATCTGTTAATGAGTTTTACAAACTGCACAATTCCTTTTTATAATCTAAAAGCAACATTGTCTCGGTAGAACAATAAAATACAATGTGTTATTTGAAAGGCGCATTACGTAGGAATGTCTTCAGCGTACACAATAAAGAGTCCGACATGAGGCGTGTGGTGCAGTAGTCTACTGGTCTCCGAAGGTTGGCAATAAGATGAGGAAGGGACAGAGGGACTCTTGAGAAAACTCGTTTTTTTAAGATCACTCAAGTTATATTTTTAGTAAGAATTGAAATATTAAAGGTTTATGTGCTAAAATGAAAAAAAATATGAATATAATGCTAATTGACACTGGTACGCCAAAAGAACACTGCGTTTTCGGAATGAAAATCATAACAATTAATAATAAAATAAAACTTAATATTATTAAACTATAGTGGCCGCCCGCGACTCCGTTCGCGTGGAAGTCGGTTTCCCGTGGGAATGAGAAGTTTTCCCGCGATAAAAATTCCTATCTGTTATTCTGATGTACAACCTATTTTTCTGTAAAGTTTCATCCAAATCCGTCCAGTAGTTTTTACGAGAAGGAGTAACAAACATCCATACATTCATACATAATTTTACAAACTTTCACGTTTATAATATTTGTAGGATTTACAGCTAAGTTTTCCTTCTGTCCGCATGTATCTGGTGAATGCTGTGTATAAGACGTGCAAGTATTCTGCGGCAGGCACATAACTGGGACAAGCCACAATGTTGAAGTCGACTTATAAAACTTCAATACAATGTGAACACGAGAATAGTTACCATACAGAAGTGTGAGTGAATGAGGATAATATAAAATAGGCAGAGGTATTTTAGAAAAAGTATAATTTTGTAAGTAAACAGACTTCATCCAAAAGATTAAGTACCTATAATTTAGTAAAAAAAAAAACTACCGGATTTATTACTAGTTGTATGAGTACCTAAGAGCGCTGCCAGACGGGCGTTGGCACTACGTTGCGCTGTCGCTGCGACGACTGAACCTAAGCCACATGCGTTAAAACAGCGTGCGGGAACGGAACACACATCTGGCACCTCTGTTAACTGAAGAAAAAAGGCGATAACACGATTAAAAAACTTTTTTTAAGACAATAGTTGTGATTTAAATGGAATAGGTACCTATTCAGGTTTACTAGCTTGTTTAGATAAACGTTTACTTTAAAAATGTTCATCAATTCAAGCATTCTTATATATATGCCTACTGGTCTTTGATCACACTTGTATATTTGCCAAATTACACATCAATTCTTTCAGACGTTTTCGCCAAAAACACTTTGTACAGTGAGACCTAATATAAAGTATATATTGTATAAACAGTTGTAAGAAAACACCTTAAGGTATTAGTCATACAAAATTCATGTTCTCCATGTACTAGACATGTACTCTCATGGGAAATTAAGCTCATGTTATATTGTAACGTGTTTCGTTGAAGAAAAATGATAGCTTGAAAACCTATTAATATACCTCCGATGATAAGAAAAATGAATGCGGATCAGAAATGTGATGTTTAGAAAGATGGGGTTGCAATAATTCATAAGTTAAGAAGATATAAAAAAAAACATGTTGCTTTTTCGTTTTTTTTTTTAGTGAACTAATGCGTTACCCGAATGGGATGACCTTCTTGCCTACTTCAATTGCTAATTAGTTTAATTTGAGCAAAGAATTTTTTTTTTCTTTATATATAAACTTTACAATGCATTAGCCTGCCACTTCTACTCGCGAATTCAGTCAGGCAGAAATAAAATTAGTCTAAATAAAGTACCTACCTAAAGCCAATTTTGTCAACGTTACATGATCTAAAAAAATACTATTAAACAGTCGTGGGAAGGTATACAACAAAAAGGGTCAACTAAAAGTTTTTAAAACCAATTTTTTTTTGTTAAAGTAAAATAAAACACTCTCAGCGCTTAATAGTAAAAAAACGTATTCTAGACTCAATCTAAGAATACCCAACAACAATAATGCTTACCCAAACTTAATATCAATAATAGTTTAAAACCTTCTACACCCCTATATCTCTTACCAAAAAACCACTTCCAAAACCCCTCACAGACAATTCATAAACCACGAGGTGTCACGTCCACTGGCGAGTCTGTCAAGTTATCGACGTCCCCCGATCGCGAGTTATGCTGATTCGGTTCATTCAAATGGCGAGTTGGCGAGGTGCCGACGCGCCGTGTGGGGGATTGACGGCGGGACTTGCGGTGGGGGGCGTTCCCATGGTACTGAGGCGTCGTGGTGTGTTCAAAATGATGAGAAGATTGAAAGGGAACTATATTTTTTTAATGTTTATTTTTTGAGCAGTAGGTAAGAGGGTCTGGGGCAAAATACAAAAGCTGGATAAGTAAATGAGAGATGATGGAATCACTTGATACTCGTAGTAATTTTTTGCACTTATTACCCTAGTTTCTTTACGATGATATCACTCAAAGATAGTGCCTGATAAATTTGTGGTATAATAGATCATGTTTTATCCAGTTCTTTAGTACGGATACTTCTAATTATAAAACATTTCGCAATCATGCACTGTGGGATAATTTAACGAGATACTTTTCAAATATGCACTTTCGTTTCACCAACAATCCGTCGATTCAATATATTCAGAGAGTAATTAACGTTTGTATCAGTATTGTTTGATCAACTGCTTAACTTAATCAAATCATCACATCTAAAACGATATTTCTATCGGCTATTGTAAATGGAAACGCGAACGGCTTCGGTCTGGCGGAGCACCAAGGAGGTCCAATATGTTGCAGTGTGTGGCCTTAATTGACTCCTTTGCGTGAAAAGTGATGCCTAAGATGCCAAACTATGGATCTGAGGAACAAAAGCTCAAGAAGATAAGAGAGCTTTTAGCATTATTCACTAAATTATTAAAATTTTAAGTTAAATTAATTTGAAATACGCAGGTTTAATCATCACAGCAGTAACAAAAAGCCTAGTTATGCTTAGGTACAATGTTAAATAGGTTCAGAAATCCTAAAACTCTTTATCCTTATTGTTACTCAATTCCATCACAAATAAGACTTAAGATTGTCAGTTTCCTAAGACGCAGCCGTCGTCTACCTCCTAACTTAGACCTTTAGTCTAACTTAGTCTGCTATAATGATTTTATGGTAAGACAAAACCAAACTCAGATGTTAGTTGCTTGTTCTAACTTCGGCGAGAGAATGCATAGTTTCAAACTGGGTGCAATCATGTTTTAAAGATAAGAATTGTTGGTTAATCGGCTTTGTCTTTGAAAAGTTTGTTTGGTGGATTAGTTAAAATGACAATTTACCGTCTTGGAAACAAACATGACTCGGATTTAAGTTGTATGCGTGGTTAAGAAGGAATTGGGGTGCATAGATACCTACACTAGAACACGATACAGATTAGTTATTGCAAATATAATAAAAAAGGACCACCTTTAATGTTGTATAGATTACGTTTTTTGCCTAATAAAGTTCAAAAATAATTCCCAATCTTTTCTGCTTTTAACTATGCTTAATGACAAATATGTTTTACCACCTCGCTACCACATTTAACAAGTTATACTAATAAAGAGTTCCTAAATGAGAATTGGAACCTTAAACATAAGCCGTTCCACATAATTACAAATTCACACCGACGCCGTACCAATACTCCTTTCCTAACAAAAGCAAGGACAATGCGCTCCTCGGTGGAGTGTGATAATGAGGCTGTCCCATTTAAATGAGATTCAGAATGATTCTTTTGTGCCGGTCGCGTGTGTCAGGTGTTTCGGGTGCCCCGAAACAAAGCAGACAGATTTATTTATTGTGATATTTCAATGGGAGATTAAACGGAGTAAACATACCTACTTCTAGTTACGCTGGACTGCTAATATTATGAATGTGTAGGTTTGGGTGTTTGGATGTTCGTTACAACGGAAAATAATTCATCGGATTCAGATAGATAAATGATAGACTTTTGCCACGGGAAAATACCTGATCGGAATATTTCATTTAGCCGCCAGAAAAACCGCTTGAATTATGTTGCCTTCTTTTACCACGCAGCACGTATAAACAAAGTTTCAAGCAAACTAATTAATTATCGAACCTAGGAGTGCCTTGATTATAGTTTAGTTACTTGTAGGGAAAATTGGATACAGTTTCGGTTATTGAATATTTATATTTTATTGATTTAAATGAGACATATTATTCATCTATTGGTATACATAACGGTGCATCTTATACATTATAAAAGTTTACATGCAAAACTTCACCAACAATTTAGTGCAACTAACGACTTTAGCGTACACTACTAACTTTGATGATCGAAGTTTACGTTTAGAACCTTTTCACTCCCGCTATAACGCAATATCCAATAAATACCGGTATTTTCAGTTAGGTACTTGTTAACGTAATAAGCTCGACATGATATTAGAAGTGAAGCCTTATTGAAGAGAATATGCCCGCGGCTTTACATTGTGAATATAAAACTTGGAAAGGATTGAAAAATGTAGTTATTTTATTATCCGAATTTTTTTTATAGCTAATTAGTTAGTAATCCATATTTTGTTGCTAGCTATAAATATTTATAAAAGTAATAATATTCTTATTGAAAATGGGAAAACATGGATTTTGTATATTATGATTAAAGATTTTATTTTTAATAGGGCTGGCGAAAAGATTTGGAAACAATATTGGCGCACTTTAATCCAGTTTTAGATGGCAATTGGCTGAGAGATATCAACAAAAATAAGTTGGTTCCTCAAAACCATAATCCTATCACATATGAATTTAGTTTATTACCTACAGACCGTGCAAAACGCAGCGTTTTAACGTAATTTCTAAAAGTTACCCTAAATTATCCTAAAACAAATAAAACGTTTTAACATTACGCGCCTGAGAGTGTGAAAAAAACGAAATTTATCTTTTTTTGCACGCGTGACCAAAGCTCGCCCGACAAATAAATATAGCCCGGCCAACGCCTACATATCATAGCCGGCATATTACCTCATTTCTTACGGAACCTTGTCACGTATACAGCTGTCCCGTATATTACGATCTGGAAGAGTATCAACGAATAAATTGTATGAAATAAACGTACAATCCATTCCCGTAGTGAATTTACATAAGCAAATGCTGTAATCAAAATGATGCCAGTTGTGCGTTTGGTTAGTTCTGATTGAAATATGGGTGTTTCTAAATAATATGGAACAAAGGGTCGTCAGTGTCAATTACTGACTGATTCCGCTAATTTCAAAAGAAAGTATTTCGTATACGAAACATTGATGATTAAACATTGATAAGTACATGTATTCACTAGTGGCCGCCCACGACTCCGTTCGCGTGGAAGTCGGTTTCCTATGGGAATGAGAAGTTTTCCCGCGGTAAAAAGTATGTGTCATTATACCTTTATTACTGTAATCATCAAAATCCGTCCAGTAGTTTTCACGTGAAAGAGTAACAAACATCCATACATCCATCCATTCATACATACATGCATACTCACAAACATTCACGTTTATAATATTAGTAGGATTATTTGTGTGTGCGCCGATCACACACGAAAAAATAATATTAAATAAATGAGCAGCAGAGACTCGCGCGGCGGTAAAAGGGATGTTTAAACTTCGATAGCTGTGCGCGCCACACGGGTCGAAATAGTACAATTATTTAGATAATGGAACATGAAATGAAATGTAATGTCTTCGGGCTTATATCCTTGTGCAGTGAGAATGAGTAGTCTGCATAAATACCTTATAAATATATAAAGAAAAGACCCTAAGCACCCACCTTGTTGCTTCCGTAAGAGGCACTTTGGAATGTCCAGGTTTTTCACAGTAAAATTAGTAAGTATCAATGTCCACAATAATAGGATGCACAAACACACCAAAAAATCCAAATAACACTTGGCAGAGCACGTACAATTAATATCCGCAATTAAAACGTTGTTCACAAGTTAGAACCGATCGTCCATCTTTTTTCTTCGTCGCGCCTTCGCAACTTTGTGAGAACCCCCGAAGTAAAAAAGCAAAGGATGACATATTACATACAGCCTAATCATAAATAAATTAATGTAACCGAAAATGAGTGTGTGTAATTACCGCAAAAATAAGGACTGTATTTTTAAACACTAATTAAATATATATAAAAACTAAACAATTTGAGTGATGCACATTAATAAAGAAACGCTCGGATTGCTCTATGTTCAAGATTTACTTCCTTATTAATAATTGCGTTCTGACAAAGATATTAAAGATAAAGGCTATGAATAAGGATTAAATCTTTTATTTATAAGTTGGTAAAAGCTTTTGTTTTACATGCCATTACAAAAGGCTGTCTCTTATAAACACTATCATTAAATATATAAATTTCAATGATCCCAGCATATAATAAAATGGTTTTCATAGGGAAATTGTTTTCGTCAAGGTTACTTCAGGTCACCAGTACGTAATGATATAAGTCTTTGTGAGGGTTCGCGCGGTTTGAAAGCCTAGTAACACGACGCGGCCTCAATAATCGAACTGAGAGGCTTTTTCAGGAGCGAATATAGGGTTTCACCAATTTAATTGCTTAGAGCCGTCTTACAGATAGACATTTTTAGTATACTGTGAAAATGGGATGATAAAAAATATACTGTATATACTACTAATTAAAATATTTGAATAGATATTTTTTTGCCATTATTAGCTTTCGAACGCGCTCTATATTACTCTTACTTATGCTGTTATTTTTATTGAAATAAACCTAAGTCTTCGCATTTTAAAAATAATCAATAGAAAAGTAAGGTCCTATCTTATGGTGGGTAAAACCACGGGACAAGGCAAACGGAATATTTTAAAAACGAATGACAGTAATCACAGATTTTTTCTTTCACTTTAATCAATACATACATTCCAAATAGCAAAAGAAATAACCAAAATAAACCATCAAAACATGTACATGTAATATTTTTTATGCTGCAAGAAAACCGAGTGTAAATAAAACCGGATTAAACTGGAAAGGATTTTGTTAAAAAGAAATACGGTCTTTACGTATGGTTGGTTCACCGAGTACGTGCCATTCTAGTAATATTGTATACTAGTTGGCGCTCGCGACTCCGTTCGCTTAGAAGTCGGTTTCCCGTGGGAATGTGAAGTTTTTCCGCGGTAAAAAGTTACCTTAATTCTTTCATACATATATTTTTGGTATCTAGAACCGTTTTCGCAGCGCACGCAACGGAAGCCCTCAAGGATGAATAATTTTCCCCGTTTTTTTCACATTTTCCATTATTTCTTCGCTCCTAATAGTTGCAGCGTGATGTTATATAGCCTAAAGCCTGCCTCGATAAATGGTCTATTCAACACAAAAAGATTTTTTAAATTCGAACCAGTAGTTCCTGAGATTAGCGCGTTCAAACAAACAAACAAACAAACAAACAAACAAACTCTTCAGCTTTATAATATTAGTATAGATTTACGCAACAAACATGTGACTTCAAAGTTTATGAGTATGTGTGTTTTCACACAAAAACTTATAAACGGATTTGGATGAAATTATGTATAAAGATAAATTAAAAGATAGTATTTTATACCACGGGAAAAAAGCTACGGGCGGAAAGCTAGTTATTATTGTGTACGTAATTCAAATGTATAATTTCGACCTATGCTTGTTTACACACTTTTCTTAATCCTTAAATAGTAATCTGGTAAAAATAGCCTTCAGAAACAAAGATTTAGTTTTTTTGTTTTAAAAATTCTTCATCGTTGTTACTAAACCGCTTTGTTAATTAATTGCGCATCGCTGGTAATCAAAGCAGTGAATATCCGATTTCCAGCAGAATGCTTTAATGATTTCGGATTAAACGGAAGAGGTACCATTAGCGCTTTTAGCCGGTAAAGTGCATTGCCAGCTTGTCGAAATTGAGTGGAGCCATTCCACTTTACGGCGCGGGGGTAATCTCAGAACATTCTGACAATTTATATCAAAAACTGGCCAGATTTTTAGTTTTTTGTTGGTGTGTTGTTATAGCGGCAACAGAAATAAAGCATCAGTGAAAATTTCAGCTGTTTAGCTATCACTGTTCATGCGATACAGCCTGTTGACAGGCAGACGGACGGACGGACAGCGCAGTCTTAGTGTTAGAATCCCGTTTTTACCCATTGGCTACGAAACTCCAAAAAATTACGAAATCACGATTGAGAAACTGCTGAGCTGAAAAGATAAAACGCAATGATACTTTTCATCTGATTGATGCGACGTTTATATAAATTATTTGCAACGTTGGTTTAATCAAAAATATCGGATATCAACGATACAATCTGCAATCGACATCCTGTATAAATCTGGATTATCAATGCTGTTGCTGAGAGGATGAGAATTTAATATACAGAGTTTGAATACAACTGTTTCGTTTTAATGATTCGTAGGAACTACATACATAGTCTTTAAAATACAGTATAATCCCTACGGTACCTACAACCGTAGGCAATCTGCCGCATGAACCAAGGTTTAGTTTTGCAACTGATTGCTAAACTCAGGTACATTACATTGTGTTAATGCACCGTGGAAATGCAAATGAGCAATAATTAATTCTGAATGTTCAAAAAGAAAGTAAAAAATAAGGAAATCTTAGGTGGGTAGGTAATCTTAGTATTTTATTACTACTTAAGCCTTTCAATGGCTTTTGTATTGAATGAGCTAAATGCTCCCCCTGGCGCGTCTTAACAAAACTTTTATAAAAAACAAAAAGGCAAACTCAAGAGTAAACTCGAGTTTCGCACTTTGCGTGTAAAGAGGTACAACAAAGTGTAACCTCCTTTCACACATTTGAGTACCTTTAAAGCCTTGAAAGGCGATCTTTCTTTGGAACGACCACCTAAGGTGCAATTTACTAAGAAATAAGGGGAGTAATGGCCGGTTGCGTGATACCAGATTTTAGACTGTTTTGTTTATGCGTGTACGCTCATAAAATTTGTACTTTCGTCTAATTTGAGGCGTTTGGGGTTAGGTTTTGGTACTAATAAATAAAGGTAAAGTTGTATACCGCGTGCTTTGAACCTACAGGGTGGTTTATAATAAAGTAAAAACTAAAGCAAACGGGATTTAATGTAACTTCTTAGATTTACGTGATCGTTATTTCTTGAAATTAAACTCATTTTTTTTAAAGGTTTTTACGCGTTTATTATTTTATTTTTGATTTTCCGACGTTTCGACATTTTAACCAATGCCGTGGTCACGGGTAGACTGTAAGTAGTAGATAGCGTAAAAACCCGTTAAAATGGGTTTAATTTCACAAGCAAACGAGATTTTTTAAATAATGTATCAGGTTATCAAATAATATTAATAATATATTTAAGGCGGATTCAAACGTGTTTGAATATTCAGTGGCTCTCAAACTTGCGTCAAACGCGCTTCAATGCAAATGTTTCCTCAACTTCAGTTAACTTTTAGGTACATTACGAATTTATATAACATCTTCTCCCGTTATTCACAAACGCATTTAAAACTGCTTTCACTATAATTGAGGCAGAAGTAACATATTTAAAATAATAACTGTGCCGCAAGTTATTAAGATTCTATAATTATATTTATATTTAGATACTTGCAATACTTACTTACTAAATAAATAATTAAGCAATACTTTTGATAAGTGCGTCTGTCAGATAGTATGAAATAACATTATTCGCCGCCCTCGATGTTAGAGTTGCAAATTAACTTAAACAAAATAAGACTACGTAAATTACGTATTAATTTTTTTGATATTGTTTATCTTAATATGATTCAAGTGTAAGCTCTTTTCTTTGGTAATTTATAACTTTAAACCTTGAACTACTATACAACTGGTTAGTTCTGTTAAACAGTATACTTTTAAATCCCTGAAAATACATAAGCGCACACTCGGCTCGAATGCGGGAAAAGAGCGAGTGAATCGCAAGAATGTACGCAAGAGTGAATATAAAAGAGTGAGTCGCCTGATATTTTCTCATAATATTGCCAGCCTCTAATTAAAAAATCCCTCATTCCTTCACAAGGAAGCGTTCTGCCGATATGTTTCTTTAAATATTGTAGCTAGAATTTTGCACGAATGCCATAATTACTAGGTACTTGATCTTATTATAGGATTTTGTCATGTAGAAAATCTAAGCTTACTCACTTAATTATCAGTATCAATGACTTCGCCACGACATATTTATGTCGTTACAATTTAAAAAATATACAATCGTAAATGGCATGTCATCAAACAAACAAATACAAGAACAACCACATCAATATACAACTAGAAATATTAGCAGTTTGAAAGAAGCAAGGGTATATAAAAGCAAACAAACACAGATAGCAACTATATACTTCACACTATGTAAAGATACATTATGTTATCAACGTCTCTTTAACCGCCGATCTCAACATTCTACTATAGTTAAAACCTTGGTAATTGGAAACTGCAAGTTTTGTTTTAGTGAAGTGTTATGTCATTTCCATATCAACAGCTATCCACCATAGTTTATTGAGACGCAAAAACATGGTTAGTAAAATAAGTTTGGCCGTAAGTATCACCTACGAACATTGTTGGTATATCAGTGGTAGTAAAGTTGGTGCACTGTAAAATACATAAAGTTAGGTGCGTTTTTGTTGAATTTGCAGCTCACTTCGCAGAACATTTACACTTGCACATGTTACAGTATTTATGATGTTTCTACGGCAACAGTGTAAGGAGGTGCTAAAAAGTTTACTAGTTACATTTCGTTCGCTTTACATGCTAAATATATTTTATTTTACACGTAGAATCGTAATGTTTATGTATCGGTATAATAAAAATTGTTATGAAAAAAGGGTTAGAAGCTACTAGCGTAAAGTAAAATATAGGTGAAACACATCGGTTACAACTTCAATATTGGTAGAGTTTTAGTTTCATTTTGTGCTTTTACGATAAGCTATATAAACTTATTGAAATGCAGAAACAAAACAACACTTTCATTACTCAAAAAAAATATCCGAGACATAATAAAACATTTGACCCCAGTTTACTACTTAATATATCACATAACTTATTTCTAAACCATAACAAAAACGCCTCACCGCGTCCACAACATTAAGAGCCTTGATAACTACAATAAAACACAACAATTTCACTCTGAAACATAAATTTAAATGTCATTTTACTTCTCACTAAACTTTACGAGGTCCACCGTTTTAATGAGGGCTCATCATCATTTTGCCGACCTGTTTTACGCAAGTTTCATTTTTTATTAAGTTGGGAAATTATTTAACTTTTCAAATGGAATTTTAAAGGCTGGGAAAATATAGTCGAGTTTTAAGATTATACGCGTTCAAAAAGTTTGTAGTTAGAGAGTTTTAAAAATTTGAGAAAAATAGATTTTTGCGTTGATAACGTTATAAGGTAAATACACTGAAATAATTATGTCGCTCTTTATGTGTCACTTTTATTTACGAAGTTATTAAAATAGTCAACCTACAGAGTATCACAACAACTTAGCATAAAGTTTTAAAGAACGATTTATTTTGGGAAAAAACATAAAATTCTTTGTCCTGTCCAATAATCAAATCCCTTTACATTCCCATCATACATACAGAGTTTGCCAAGAATATATTTTTCTAGTTATTACAAATTCACGCACGCCTAACATATTAACAATTTTTCCAGAAATAACCTTTCTCAGCTTATAAAAAATCTTTATAAACAGCACAGCAAAATATTAGCTCGAATTGCAGCAACTCCCTCCCACTTACTTCATAAAACATTTATAACCAAAAATTAACTTGGAAAAGGTGAAAAAACGCCACTCGTTTTTCTTTGTTCCCAGAATTAGCGCCGTGGGACGGCAACGCAATAAACTAAATGATATTATTTTTCCGTACTATTAGGTAGCGAAGCGTTTACACTCTCGTCTGAATTCAATGTTGCCGCTTAAACTTTTATTTTTCATTTGCGAATGGACTAAATTGTTCTGAAAGGTTTTGCGGGGATCGAGATTTTGTAGGTTTTTGTGGCGTTTCGGGTTTTTGTGTTGCTAAGTGGAATGGAAAAACTATTTAGTGATATAGAAAAATTTACAAAACAGTTGACTGTTTTACATAGCTAAAAGCATATTTGGTTAACTTACAAATAATAAATTAATCACAATTAGCATTCAGTCTTCAGAACCTTTCTTAAAAAAATAAACAGATCCCAAAAATTATGCTTGTGTAATATTTCAGCATCAAAATCGAAATTTTGAGAGAGCCAGCGAAATTATTCTCATTAGTTATTAATAAATTGTATATTCATATACTCTATTGTATATTGGTAAAAAATTAAACTTAATTAACGAAGAAAAATGTGGTTACGTCAATATAACTGACGGTTCTTGAACCTTGCCTGAAACCAAATCTAATTGACCCTTGTCAGTGTAAGAATAGACTAATAGACTCGAATATACACCGATCTATAGCTTCGGATGATTAATTCTACTAACTTTGTGTAGTATTAGCTGGGGTCAATGACTCCGAACTGTCATTATCCAGACTTGATAGATAGTGGAAATTAATTTAATAAAGATTCATTGCAGCTCGTTGCTATGAAAATTGGTTGTGAAAATACTGAGTTTTAATTGGGTTGCAAAAAATAATATAATTGCTTTTCAAATAATATAGACTAAAACCCGTATATAAAACCACGCACTAGATAGGCAAAGGCTTCTTTTTCTATAAGTGAGCAGGATTGAGCCGTAATCTGTCATGCTGTCTCATTGCTTATCATCCCTACTATCCCTACTTCCCTACTATAATAATATTATAAATGCGAACGTAACTCTGTCTGTCTGTCTGTCTTTTACGCTTTCACGCTTAAACCACTGAACCGATTTCGATGAAATTTGGTATGAAGAAAGAACTGAACTTGGGAAAGGACATAGGGTAATTTTTACCGCGGGAAAACTTTTTATTCCCACGGGAAACCGACTTCTACGCGAACGGAGTCGCGGGCGGCCACTAGTATAATATTATAAATGCGAAAGTAACTCTGTCTGTCTGTCTGTCTGTCTGTTACGCTTTCACGCCTAAACCACTGAACCGATTTTGATAAAATTTGGTATGAAGAAAGAACTGAACTTGGGAAAGGACATAGGGTACTTTTTACCGCGGGAAAACTTCTAATTCCCACGGTAAACCGACTTCCACGCGAACGGAGTCGCGGGCGGCCACTAGTTATCATTATTTTCACAACGTTTCCTCTCTCGTTCTTTCGCGTGATAAAATATAAATAGGTGAAAAAAAAATTGTAGTTGTTTTCAATCCTCACTTATAAAATGATAAATGTACTTTTAACTAAAACTAAAAAACTAAAAGATATTTTTTTTTTTTTTTTTTTTTATGTAGTATAGGTAGCAAACGAGCATGCGGGTCACCTGATGGTAAGTGATCACCGCCGCCCATGACTACCCTCAACACTGTAGGTGTTGGGGGTGTGTTGCTGACCTTTAAGAAAATATATAAATAAATAAATAAAATTGGGCACCGGATACCGCACTCACCGAACGAAACGCAGGAACATCGTTCCTACTTCACGTCGGTTTCCTGTGCGACGGTGGTATTTCACCGGTCGAGTCAGCCCAGCAATCGCTGCAGACAGAGCCTACAGCTAGACTCTACCACTCAAAAAATTTCATCGGCTTTAAGCTGCGATAGTAGCTCTTTTGTTATATTGAAATATCGAATAACATATTTATAACGTTTCAAACAACAATAACCAAATAAATATTTAATTATTCGTGGGTGTGTTGTATATTTTTATCTCTTATATAATAATCTTGTTTAATGCTTGTTTAATTAAGCCAACTATAGCATTTACACAATTTACTGCTAACTCGTAAGTAAACCATAATCCAATCGTTACGAGCCCAAACATTTGAGTTATGGAATCTAGACTATTCCCTAAATGACGAACAGACATACATATTAATTAGACATGTCTTACTAGATAATGCCGTGTTATCTCGCATGAAGCCCTCTCTAGGTATCAGAGGTAGATAAACTGAGCGCTAGAATATGTTTAGAATAATTTGGTAGACGACCTCATAATTTAAACTGTATAATTTATGTAACTAAGGAAACATAATATGGTAAAATAATATAATTATTGTTGGGACTTTATAAGCAATGACAGAAGGTACAGAGAGAAAAACAATGCAGTTAAGAAAAATAAAACTACGGTCAAAAGTCGGAATGATTCTTTAATTCGGAATGAAGTAAAATCACGTGATGAATGTGTAAATGAATTTACTGATGAATTATAACATTCAATTATATGTCTCATTCGTTTTTCAAGTACCTAGTTATTGCGTTTAATAACGATATTTTTTCATGCATTATAATTATTA
This sequence comes from Emmelina monodactyla, assembly GCA_916618145.1. Classification (NCBI taxonomy): domain Eukaryota; kingdom Metazoa; phylum Arthropoda; class Insecta; order Lepidoptera; family Pterophoridae; genus Emmelina; species Emmelina monodactyla. Next base: position 740,551 of record OU745304.1, on the reverse strand, counting down.
TACCACAGATTTTAAATTCGTTTTGCAAACACAAACGTAGGTAAATAACAACGAAAAGCAGTAACGTGCAATGTGAAAAATAAAATTTAAAAGTTAGAATATTACACTTTGTAATTTTAAAATAATATTTAGTGCTTCTTTTATTTAATAAGTATCAAATACGTCTACTTCTTTTTTTAATACAAAGTTTCGGGCCGGTTTGAACAAATGCTTTTATGATAGCATCTCATTTACAAGGCATTATCATATCTTTCCGTTAAAGCTGAACACTTTCGCAACAAAGCCTTCAGGAAGATATAAATATAAACTTAACATAAAAACTTTTTCATAACAGTTGTACATTTAAATACACGAAACAGTGGTTCCCAAACTTTTTGTGTTCCCGCCTTACAACGTTTACAATGTACATTTTTATTGTCGCCTTAGATGTGAAATATTAAAAAAACTTGGGCAGATACTTAAAAGTGAATTTGCCTATCTGTAAACGAGTTTTGTGCTTTTCTGACGTTGTTATTCAAATGGGAAGTTTTTTAATACTTTTTTACGACAATTTTAGCCTTACTAAGTTGGTATTTTGTTTTTACTTTTTTGAATTTAAAATGTTTATCATAATTAGATTAAACATTAAAATATGTTAACCGTGGGTAATTAAAATATCCCTTGACTTAAATATGCAAAAGCTAGTGAGTAAAGATGAATGTGTCAATTTTAATACTTTTACACGCTAATTCCACTGAAAGAATTCCGACTTAACAGTAAGGATATATAGTTTATCTATCCGAATAATATATAGCATACTGTGCTCATGCTTTTAAGAAAAATATGTCGCAGCGCGGGTGTCTTTTGTTAATACTAGAATGTTTAAGATCTCAATTGTGGGCGTAGAAGGCAGCAAACAGTAACTTAAAGCATTATGAAAGAATATAGGAACAATCTATCAACTATTTCAGCTCAATGATTGGATAAAACTAATGCAACTGTAAGGAAATGACCTGCCTCACTACCATAATGAACGATAAGGGTATTTGGAATAACAAAGAAACAGTTTAACCTTTAACTTGTTTTAATTAACCGGATTCATAAAGACGGCTACGACTTTATGAATCCGGAATACAACAATAACTGATTCAGTAAGAATTAAATCATAATTAAATCACAATTTTCAATTAGTTAAATTACACAGCAAATGGTATTAAACAAAAATTTAAATTAATTCAGGTAAGCTTGAAAATGCTTAAGATGGCGCTAGTTGTCCCAAAATACCGGCCGATTGCCAATGTGGCGCCATCATTTCCGACAAATATATAAAATATAAGTCATAAAAAATAAGTAATTACAATGTTCCAAAATAGCATTTATCCATGCTGCCTCTTCTCACCATAAATAGCAAGAGTAAGGAAACACAACTTTTACGCATATACTTAACAGTTTTATTTTCTACAATAGCTTCCTTGCCTTTCACTTTAAAAATTAAACAGGCACTATTATATCTATGATTAAATTCATACAGATTGCGTTTATTTCTACAAAAAAATATCGATTGAGACGTGACCAAACATGACTAGAGAACTTGAATAGAGGAAGCCAAACAAAATAAATCAGTTATATTCATAAATCAAGTACATACCTACAATTACTTAAGGTAGTAAATTGAAATTTCCCGTTGTTGTATTGCAATTTTTCATTAGTATTCAACTAACGCTGTGATGTTTCAAAGTCAGTGTTTATTCCATTTCGAGTGATCCCTTTGCAATTCACCGTAAGATAAACACAATCTCAATGATGAGATTCGAATGGCCTATCAAGTCTGTCTAAACTTTGCCTATTTCGTACTCAACTACTTTGAAACTTGAGCCAGAGCTGAGGTCGTGGTCTTGTTTACTTACAAGTGCCTATACAAGTACCCCTTTAGTGGTTTATTGAAAACTTTCAGAACCACTGTCACTGACCACAAACACGTGTAGTTCTTGTAGTGGTAGCTAATTATTTAATTAGTCTACTTATTTGCACTGTCCTTTGTTAAAACAAGAACAAAACAAACTTGAAAAAAGTTTAGCCGCGCAACACCTGCTTGAGTATTCTTTATTCAAGCGTCGCGAAACGCCATTTCGAAATTTAATGCCAGTATTCGATTAAACAGCTGTTCCAACTTTTTAAAATTTAAATAAAGCCGTCTGAAAAAACCGAAAGACCGTTTTGCGAACACCGTCACGTCAGCCGTTCTTTTTCGTTCGATTTGTTCTTATTTAAAGCCTATGGAATAGAATCAGTGGCATCTTATTATATTTTAATACTTTATGCCTGTCACGTACTCGCCGCTCGAACGGGGGAAATAAATTCGAACAGATAAAACCGTCTTAACCGGTTCCGAACCGGTTCTGGAGCAATTTTCAAGCTGAAATGAATTTCATCTCATTTATTTTGAGTCTGGTTTCGACATTGTTTTGTTTTTGTTTAAGTGAACGACAATAAATTATGCTGGACTTTGAAACCGCTGGAAATATTATTAGTAAAAAGCTACCGGGTGTTCTTTTAGGTCATGTTACGTTATCATACAACACTATTAATATTTAATGTCAATGTAATACGACCGTTAACCAATCTATAAAGCTGAAGTTTGTTTTGTGTTTTTGAATGCCCTAATCTCTGAAACTACTAGTTCATATTGAAAAAAATGAATTAAGTAAGGCTAAAGATTTTACTAATAGGAGCGGAGCAGCAAGAAAATTGTTACAATAACGTAAAAATATTTCTATTGATAGTTTTCTTTGCGTGCAAATTAAAGAATAACAAAATCAACTTATCAATGGTTCTTGTATCTTATTAATGCGAGTGAAACCGTTAGCAGAGCAATTCTTAAATCCTAATATTTTCTGATCCAATATTCATCGCCCAGCTAGGGAACGCACAAGCTTGTTTATTTTTATTACTATGTTTATTTTTACACATACCTAACACTATACCACGAGATGGTTTCTCAGAAAAAAAGGAACCATACGTCCGCTTTCTTTAATTACCGTTCATAAAGGTAAGAAATTCCATGAATTATCTAACTTACTAGTAAGAAAGGCCTCCGTGGAGCAGTACAAGTTCTAAACTGTGGCCACCCCTAAAACCTTAGGTTTATTTAATATGAAAATGCAGAGCCAAGAATCCTAGCCTGCATAGGTGTATACTCGCTTGCATGCTTTTCCTGTGTACCTTAAATACTTGCCCGCTTAACTTTAATTTATAAATTTGCCAATTATTTTGCTTCACTTAACATTTGTTTTGATATAACTTCATACTTTGGCAAGTAATATTTTTAGGAAACAACTTTTGTTATGTTAGGAGTTTCAAATAGACGGCAATTCAAAAATAGTAAATAAGTAGTATTGTTTTGACGAAACATAATTATAAAGTACGCAGAGAAAAATAAATTTTTAACCAATAACGAAAAATTTGGTGATAAACACATCAAACATAGGGAGCCGAATCAAACATCAACCAATTTAATTAATTTTAAATTGAGTAAATAATCTAAGTGAGAAGCTAATTAATTCTGCTTCCGTCACACAAAGTTAAATGTCTTATAATATTAAGGAAGTAACATGTTAAGAGAATTAATTTAATTATTCATAAACTATTTAATTAATTACAAGCGCCGGTATTTATCATAAACACCTTCATATGAATACGGCGAGGTAATTAGTAAGACCATGCTTTCATTAATATCATGTAAGGTTTTTCATAGAAAATTAAGAACATTTCAATTTATAAACTTGAACAAAACGATATGTACTTAATGCAGCATGCTTATGTATGATTTGTTCTAATTTCTTACGTAGTTTTGACCGAAAACATTTAATATTTGATATTAAATTGTTTGAAGATGCACCCATGCATAACATTAATAAGGTAACATATTTTATGTCACGTTTCAACTGACAAGTCAGTCACATTTAGATACATACATACAGCGTATTTTACAATTATTATTAAAGTGAAAATTTGTGATTTAAGATATTTCGATGTTTGACACTCAATTAAAAACAACTAAACATATTTATGATGTAAGTAATAAGTTTAATAATATGTTGCATATGGTAAATGTGGTGTACATCTCTAGAGAGCGCCTGTTTTAGATAAACTGAATAATGCTAAATCACTTTCTTAAATTATGTACCTTGTAAACAAATCTGTTTTGCTGTCTGTACACCCTTTGTTGTCAGGCTCGCTCTGTAACAAATATTTCAATTATCACATACTTCCTTGACTTGACACAGTATTCTCCTTAGAACAGTTAATAAAATATAGAAGAAAATAAATATTATATTTTCATGTGTACGAAAATATGTCTATCTAAAAATCTGTTGCATCTAAAAAAACATTGCATATTATTAGAGCTATCACAATCGTCACATTAAAAACAATTATGTCCTATTAAAGAGGTATACTTACATACAAAAATATTTATGAGTTCTCTCTCTAGCATATAAATGTTCTGAGACATACCCCTTCAAAAAGGGGGGGTTTGTAAATGTTGCTCATGTAAAATAATATGTGCGTGTGTCGCCAAAGATTGAGGCAATTAGATGCCGCTTGTTTCCTAATCCTTAGAAAAAGGGGACCTTACGAGAAATTGTGATGACATGGATGAGATAATCTCAACTTTCTTACCGAAATTTGGTAGGAATATAAGCAAGGTTTTATAATTGGTTACCTGATATTAAGCTGTTATTTTTTTTTATTATTGTTAATTTATTAAAAGTAAAGCTGTGTGGCAATTAAAAAAAGATTTTAAAAGTATATTGATTAAATTGTTTCGTGGTCAGTTCGACGTATAAAATACCTGGTCTAAAGTTAGATGGGAGAGGCTAGTATAGGCATAATTAATCTGTCTATGATGCGTGGCTTTGCGTTTACGCAAAAATTACGCATTTGCGAAAATTACGCATTTCCTAAAACAAAAAAAAAACGACTTGATTTTTGTTCAGCTTTAAACAACTGACAGACAAGTGTATGTTAAACATGTTTTATACTCTTAAACCAATTTGCGAATGATTAACAGCCCGTTTCATCGCACACGGCAATTCGCTGCTCATCCCAAAAAATGTTCGATACCCAATGCACCGTGAAATGGAGGAATTTTCCATATACGCCCCTTGCTAGATGCGGGGTGTGTGAGGACTAGTGTTGAGAAAAAATATCGATTTTATAATCGATATATACCTACTTTATTTCCAAAAATATTTTTGAGTAACGGTTATCGACTTCCAATCAGTAAACCACTTAAAAACACTCAAAAGCTAATTTGTGTAACTTTTATGAAAAAGCATATTTCGGTTTTTTTGATTTACTTCAACCGGGAAATGTTGATGCTTCACTTTGTATTTATTTTAATAATTTAAGTTAAGATTTATTATTTCTTAAGAAATCGATCATTAATTAAATCGATTCTTCCACCTCGCACCTCATCTCAACCAGATCCTCCGGATGACATTGATACATCGGCCCCTCTCCCCGAGATTACATGTTTCGGTCCCAGCGAGGAATTCCCTGAATCTGACGACATAACAGATAGACCATGGTGTACCTACACGATACATGTTGACGCTCCCTACAGTTTCCTACAAGTTTGGGTTTCGGGGAAGTCGTGATTCAATTAGGTAGTTTTCCGATGTTGTGACACATATTGGAGATGGATACTGTTTGACAATACAAAGGTTTAAAGATATAGGTAAATAATAGGGTTATATAATAGAATAGAATCCAAAGTAAGGACAATCTTTACTCATCTGGTCGCTGAGTAAAAAATATACTTTTTTGCATTATCTATGTTGTAAACACATTAGGTATTAAGCTACTCATTTGAACTCATATAATTTAGAATTACTATATTTTAATTTTTTATTTTCAGAAACATATTACCTACCTGTAATCAGATTTTTGGGAAATTTACTATGAAATTTCAAGAAATAGGGTAATTCATGTTAAAGTGATATAACTAAAGATGACAGGACCTGTCCATGCCCAGTATCTGAGCATAATAATTTTAACACCACAGCCACTAATAGTTAGTAGTAGAGCTCTCCATTATTGCATACGGGAGCAACTTCCGATGCACATGGTAAACATGGTTCCACTTACACTTAGATTTATACACGGTTACAAAGATTTGGCAACAAAATGTAATTGAACCTGGTTTAAACAGTGATTAAGACTAGTAATAGGAGATTTTTGGTCGTCTTTGATCCGAAGCAGAGATGCATTTTTCATTATTATGTGGCGATTCATTAGCTGGTTATACTAGGCATTCATTTAGAATACCTATTTGTAAACTCCAAAGCTTCTTCATAGGCGAAATAGTCATTAAGACGTTTAAGATATAGCTAACTTTTCGCACATTGGTTGTCGTTCTACAGATCCCTAAATACTGTACAAAAAAAATACTTCTGAATACCGAAGCATACTTCTCATATGTATGCATTGCAGAATGAGTTCAATGAACTGTAGGACCGAGTGTAGTGCCCTCAGTGAAGTGTAGTCCGGGTAATATATAGCGACAAACTTGCCTCCAACAATGCCGGCTGGGCGTACCTGAACTAGGAACTTACGGGGACTTAGAGCTTGTATGTACAAGGTTTTTAGAGGAAAATAGATACTTTATTTATTTTTAACTGTAGTAGCTGAAAAAGCTATCAAGTGTCAGTGAAGTGGAAAGACTTTTTTCTAAAGAATTTTTATATTTTTTGTTCATAAGAAGAAGGAGAAAGATCTCTACTAAAAATAACTTGAGGAAAGTTTAAACAGGTATTTCGTAGAAGGAAAATATTGGACGATCATTGGAATTTGATATAGCCAAATGCTACGTCTTCCCGTAAAAAAAGTTAATGCATTTCTAACACATTTAAAGGCATAAAAAAGTCAACGAAACACAACAAATCCTTAATTCCAAACAGATACAAAAACACGATCATTTATTTTCTATTTAAGCTACAAACAATTATTTCCAATTTATCTACAGGATGTGTCTAACAAAAACAAAACAGGAAAATGTACCCGGAATTCCTTTACTGTCCTCACACGCAATAATAAAATTAACTAGGACTGTAATTAAAAATCCGGATGAGGGGAAATATAACGGTACAAAGCTAAAAATAATAGCAGCACTCACTTCCGTGGATTTTTGCAGCCGGGAAAAATGTACAGCGTAATTTTGGTAAAATTTCGTGTACTATACAGAGAGTTAAATAAATAAAACAAAAGGCAGTGTAGAAATGTTAGGTAAAACTAACAGACTCGTTTACAAATGAAATTATCTCCTGGGTTAGTGTATTTAGCTATTCAGGGTTGAATATATATTTGTGATACTGAGAATGACTATCCATAATGTGCATCTATCATCCCGCAATGAAACAGCGTGGTGGGTTACGGCTCAATCTCTCTCGCTATCCGAGCATCCTATATGCTCTGTTTATGGGACATTTAAAGCTGGAATTATTATAGGTTCGTAAATCAAAATGATATAGTTAAAACATATTCATTTTATTAAACACGTGCCATACTATATATAGCAGCTAGATAGTAGTCAAAAATACAATTGCAATAATTGTTAGATCATATCTGAAGTTAAATTGTTATAAGAATTTTAAAAACTTGCACCTTGTGCTACACGCTGTAGAAGATAACTAAAATGGCCGATCGCTATCTTTTTTAAATTGGAATAGTAAAATTTCAGCTCAAATACGTGTTTGTCAGAGTTTTAACATTGCGCTGGCATATTCAATTTATGTTATTTAAAAATATTCATACAAGGTTGTCATAACTCCAATATAGGTTTACATGAATAAAAAATCCATCTAGATACGCGGCAGCGTGTCAAGCCAAGTACAGGCTGTCATAAAAAAACTGATTTCAAAACTATCTTTTTTACAATATTCCACTTTGACCATTATACAGAACTATTATTAACGACAATATCCCCCCAAAAGCCCTCATTCTCACGTGAGCCCATAAACCGAAATAAAACCTCCAGAACTATAAAATCAAAGTAATCGCGAGCACTCCTACAAAAGCACTCAACAAAAACGCTCATCGACAGTGCGAGCGGCATTTTCCCTTGCTGTTATATTCTGCAACGCCCTGTAGAAGGTCGAATAGTGGGATAAGACAAAAAGAAACACCGCAGCTTTCTACGACGGTTATTACTTCCTTTCGGCCCGGGTAAGAAGGAACAGTAGGGTAGGAAGGGACACCAGGAAAATGACTTTCGAGAAGTCATTTACTTGACCGGGACTTGACGCAGGTGTGGTTTTGTTTTGAAAAAAATATTAATCTTGCAGATATAACCTACAATTTTAAATGTTATATCGTCAAAACAGAAAGTTTATGTAAATATTAATTAGCTACTTATAACGAATTTGTAATCAAATAGTTTTCTAACTTTAGACTAAGACTGTAAGAAAGATTCTTTCAAACCCCATAATATAATATATTTTTTTAAATGGTAGGTTTTTCTTATAAAATATTTGTAATTCAGTTGAAGGTTGGCTTAAATATTATTATTGTAACTCTATTAAATTAAGTATCTTTAAACAAAGACAGGTCAGCTTTTTTACCAATGTATCTGAAATTTTTAATACACATCTACTCATGGGAATATTTAACTTTTAACGTCGACATCGATATTTGCTTACTGTTCTTTCATCTGTTGCGGTCTGTGGAACATTATTATTCTCAGTAACTATTTAGATATTGCAGCCTCAATAAAGACGCTGGGATGGAGTTTATTAAGAAAATACAGTTCAGACTGATGCGGTATTGATTGCACCATCGTTAACTTTTTTGCTTTTGAAAGGTATTGTCTTTATTATTGACTAGTGGCAACCCGCGACTCTATTCGCGTGGAATCGGTTTTCCGTGGGAATGAGAAGTTTCCCCGCGGTAAAAATTACCCTATGTATTGTTATGATGTATAGATAATCTAGATTACTGTAAAGTTTCATCCAAATCCGTCGCGTAGTTTTTACGTGAAAGAGTAACAAACATCCATACATACTCACATACCTACTCATAAACTTTCACTTTTATTATATTAGTAGGATGTTTAAAAAATGTCTAGTTCTAAAATACTTTTACAATGCTAATATTTATTTTTGTTGGTAACCGAGTCTACCCTTATTAGCAAATATTTGTTAATCTTAGTAATCCAATAGAAAAAATAAAATGTGTTATTGAAATATAAAGTAAGTCTTTATCAAATACTCTACATGCATGTTTTTTACTACCTACATCTAAATAAATTTTATGTAAAATTTTAATTTAAAAGGTAGAAGAGAAAAACCGCTTAATGATTAAATGAAATGGCATGATTGCAATGTTAATAATTATACAAGAAAATCAAAACAAAAGTGTAAAAGCAAAAATCATACATCACCATATGACCTTTAAGCTTATCCTTAAAGGTAAGCCCTCACAAAGCAGGGTTACAAGTGGGCGTTTTTCTCTTTTACATTTAATCATTAGCCGCGACAAATCTGTGACGTCACGTGCCGTCGCCGTGCCGTGGCCGTGTCGTTAACGTGTCACTAACGACGTGAACACTTCACGGATGCCTCTTAGTGTAGGGTGGGTATTAAGGTAAGAAGCTTCTTGGAAGAAATCGGATTAACTTAGTATTTCAAAATATCATTATATAATTTTATTTATTTATTTGTTTATAATAATGTTTTGAAGCTGAAAAGGTGCTGAAGCTTAATCAACTCTCAAATACATTATAAAAGTGTGGTTACATACGTAAGTTTTGGTTGATTTTAATATTAATGAGGTTGCAATTTGCGTAAAATCAGCACAGAAATAATAATGTGGGAAAAATATCAACCAGTAAATAAAACGATGAATAGTTTTTAAATCTTGATTGGTCTGGTTGGAAATTGAGGTTTTCACATCGGCTTATAGTATATTTATATGTATGGTTTAATATTTATTTAATTCATAGCAAAAGCACCGGTTTTAAATATGTACTATTTACATTGTTTATTTCGTAATGTCTACAAAGCTCATATGAACTTGTCCGCGACATTGATTTTAAAAGATAACTGATAATGATAGCATCGTGATTTATTGATAAATTTACTAAATGTGAAAGCTATTATGTATAGATGTTTGAATATTTGTTCCTCAAATACATGAGAGCAAATAAAAAGGTTTATATGAATTTTTGCATATACTTAGATCGATTTTGGACTGGTATTAACACAACAGGCACTTTTTAAAATTTATCCCTGTAAGTTGCTAGCACGATGGCCACCCTACAGATCTCGACCTAAGCACACACTGCACACTTTTTCCTCAACTAATGATTCTTAAGCTGCGATACGCTCCTGTTACTTTGAAATTCAAACTACTCAACCCATTTACGAGTTGTAACCATTTGGAAGTGCTCGAATACATTGTGGAGTATGTAAGTGAAAAGAGAGCATCGTTTCTTCTTGTTTTAGTATCAAATCGACGTATTTGGTGGGAAATGTAAAATTGCTACTGTCAGTTTAGAAGATAATTTCGTGATTATTTATTGTCATTCTAAAAGTCCACGATTTAGTAACAAAAGCAATAATAAGCAGCAGCTCTTATTATAAATACTTACTTCAAACGACAGACTATGCTTAGCATGGTATCCTCACATTTTCCTTTTAATGTGTCTTTCCGTAATAAAATGTTAAATGTGGTGTAGTAGAATATTCTAATTGTTACTTTACAGTAATATAGGTTATACATCAGAATAACACATACGGTACTTTTTACCGCGAGCAAACTTCTTATTTCCACAGGAAACCGACTTCCACGCGAATGGAGGCGTGGGTGGCCACTAGTGAAGAATATTTTTATTTTTTATATAACGAGCAAAGCAAACGAGCATTCGGGTCAGCTGATGGTAAGTGATCACCGCCGCCCATGACTACCCGCAACACTGTGGGTGTTGGGGGTGTGTTGCTGAGCCTTTGAGAAAATTAAGCACCGGATACCGCACTCACCGAAAGAATTGCAGGAACATCGTCCCTACTTCGCGGCGGTTTTCTGTGCGACGGTGGTATTTCAGCGGTCGAGTCAGCCCAGCAATCGCTGCAGACAGAACCTACAGCTAGACTCTACACTTCAAAAAAGGTGTGTATAACCTCACAACTTAAATTTATATTTTACGATCTTCTTGTAATAATTTTTCGTATTGTACTATCAGTAAACGTCATTGCTTCGAGAAACCCTACAAACCTCGCGTGAAACAGCGAGGATAAAAGCATGAACAAATTTCAGTAAACCTGCAATATTTATTTACCTAAGTCCAATCATTAAACCTCCATTTCACCACTGCATTCTACTGCACTAATGCATTTCAGGGAGGCTAGCTCTAAACCGCAATAAAGGACTTACTTACCGTAATGTAATTAGTTAACTACTACCTCTACCACTGCTGTTACTACGGGAATCGAAAACTGCAGTTAGTTTAACTAACAGGTGAACGAGGAAATTGAACTCGTAAAGTAAGCGACGGCGGTGAACGAAACGGCCCCATAGGAGTTTGATAAAAAATAACAGAAATGTAGCTCAGTGGTTTCAGTTTCGACACCCTCTTGGATAAGTAACACTACATTAAAGTTTTTTCAGTCAAGTTATACTTTCAACCCTGCGTTTGCATCCTTAGCTAAATGACAATTAACGTGGAAATTGAGAGTAAGAAGTACTCCATATGTTAAATCAGGTTAAAGTCTATCCATAAAGCTAGTTTCTCCAAATCCCTTCACAAATCTATCACACTAATCTCTTCAAAGCTGATCTTTGAAAACCCTTTTGTATTTGCTAGTTCATTAATATTAAATACGCTTATAGTAGGGGATGTGGAGGTGGTAGCGCCATACTTTTGTGTTTCTTGGAAAGCGATATATTTATTCTGTCTGCGGTGTTTTAGTAAAGGTTTAGCGGTAGTGCAAAATAAATGAGACAGCCTGCGCCGCAGGGATAATCCTAAATGTCTTCTTTAATACGGGAACCAACTTGGTTTCAATTCAAAGTGGTGTTAATATTCAGTGATATATGTTAAAGGTATGTGAAAAGATAGCGATAAAGGAAAAGGTTATTTAGGTAAATTTTTAAATTGAATTTATTTTTATTTTCAGTGAGAGTGAAATTCGATAAAGTTTTTATTGTTAAAAGTATGTATTTTGTTGTTTAACATGCATGGACATTATACTAAACATGTTGAATCATTTCTACTTAGTACTCAAAAACAACTGAGCTTATTGGGCTCATTATCATAATTTGTTATTATATGTATAAAGGAAATCAGTTTTATATTCGATCGATATATAAAAAAAAATGACAATAAAAGTGAACTTATAGTAAACCTTATTCTCGCGGTAAAAGAAGCCTATTTTTAGACCACGCTGTAAACTATGTCTTTTTAAAAAAAAAATTAAATAGGTATTAGAAGTGAAACCGAAAAAAACAAACAAAATACAAAGAAACAGAAAGACAGGTAGACAAACACATGTTTTTAGGAAAAGCTCTCTTCTGAAAAAATACACATTGGGATGAAAGTTTACAAGGAAGTTACAATAGTGATATGCCATAAAATATTAATTTTACACACGTTAACAAAGCAGCGCTCAATAAATTTCAGCTTTTTAAGCGCTTTAAGCGTCAGTTTTCATACAAAATGTTGTTACGTAAAGCTGCGATAATATCTGTGGGTTTCGGAGACCGCCTATTCATTACCGATTATCAGAGATCAGAATTCAGCTACATTCAACTGAAAGTGGGTCCAATAGACCCGTTTTCCTTGTTTCAGTGTTGAATATCCGTTTTTTGTGGATGTTTTTTTTTTAATAACGTGACCTTGTGTTACGAATTAGTTGTAAATTGTTTTTTCTGGTTTCTATGGATTGCTGAGACGAATGATTAGAAAATGATTTGTTTTCAAGTATGTTTTTTTTTAATGCAATACAATGAGTTGATATTTAGCTAGTGAATATCCCAACGGCTTGAAAATAAAATGTAAAATTTCGGTTTTTACGTGTGTATAAACTTTTCCACGAAAATATCAAAGTGACATTTTAAACCATAGCAAAATATTAACATGGTTAAGAATGATGTCCTAGTAAAAAGCAGATGCGAATGGCAACTATTAACATTTCAGGAATCTCTCACCATTTACAATAACATCGCTCCCAACAAAACCAATCACAACATCATCAAAAAACATCGACAAAACATCTGAAGGTATTCCGCAGTCGATACTCTTTGATTGACAATTATCGACTCGCGTATCGATAATTCATCAAACGGCCTACCCCGTACCAATAAGGTCCATTTTCGTTTGTATTAGCTTGTGTTGTCCAATTTTCCGGTGGCACTAATGTACAAACGGAGCGTTTTGATATTTGTCATCGGTTCGTGCGTCAGATGTATACGTTGTTTTGAGTGAAAACGTGTTTCGTATATTGAAACGGTCGTCTGTAGAGCACTGGTGTGAGAGAGGAAAATAAGTTAAGTGAAGAAAATTGGGATTAGATTTGAAAAGGACTTTAGGTACAGACTAGTGATTTAATTATGATAGAGCAAAATAAAAATGGTTAAGAAAATATATTGTTTTATATTAAAACTTTTTTAATTCCGATATTGCTTCGGCGATTGTAGTTAAAGGTTGTAAGTCTACGTCTCCAACCTAAAATAGAAATTTTAGTTGGTTTTGAATTAAAATAATCTAAGAAACAAGCCTGAAGTTTTTTGCATGAAAAGTATTCCGTGTAACTTGATCTTTTTACAAAATACAACCAACAAACTTTCCTTATAAATTAGATTGAATGAATTTCAATTGTGTTTATTTTAATGTCGCTAAAATTTAATTAAGAAACCTGTAGACAATCTTATATAATTTTCTTGCGTACCTTTGAATATTTATCATCAAGTACTATTTTTATTCACATTCAATAAAAACATATGCCGAGGAAATTTGCAATCTTAAACATTCAGATGCTGCCGACTGTGTGAAATATGGCGTTGACAACCCCCCCACTTCCTTACATCACTCACACTGAAAAACCAACTCTAATGCTTAAACCATAAGCATCATTTCTTCAAAAAACAAATGGCGTTTAAGACCTAATGTTTTCGAAAACTGCAATTTCTTCTACATTTGGAATTTAAAAATTGTAACAACTTTCGTCGCGACGCTTTTAAATCGCTCAAAGTTAAAATTGTCTGAATCTCTTTAAAGAGTTTTCATAAACGGAATTTGTGTTTGCATTGGGCTGCGAATTGCGAAGAGATGCATTTTCTTTATTTTGACTAGGTGGGAAAAACATTAATGGTATTTACATAAAGTAATTGTTGTATGTTAAAGACCAATGTACAAGTAGCGTCAACATAGTCGAGCATAGAAGGTGGTCTAGTTTTTGTGCCATTTGTGCATTTTCGTAGTAGATAGTACCTACCTACTACTAACCTACCTTACCTCGTTGAAAACGTTATTTTACTCATAATTAAAGAGACCAAATTAATTTACCAACCTCAACGCTTAGATAATTCTAAAATATGAAGGGTTTTTTAAAGCTTTAAGAGAAAATTAAGTTAAATTTCATTTTAATAGTTACTACTGGGTGACACCCACCCACGCTTCATAATGGAGTAATTTTGGCCGATTTGTTCACGAAACATTAAACTTTAGCTAATTTAAAAAAAAAATGTTTTTTATTTATACATTTAAATGAAAAAAAACCTAAAAGATGGTGAAAACCGCATTTAAATCCGACAACTGGTTTAGGAGGAGTTAGCGGACAAACATACAAACCAACTGAATTACTGACTTAGATTTATACTATTTAATGAAAATGATGTTAGTAAACTCAATAGTCCGCCTAATTTCCTACCTCCCTTATAACATTTCTAAACAAATCCAATGGAATTAAATGGAAATCGGTGCTTAGTTTGAGGATAAGATCGCAGATTGTAAATAGGATTGAACCCCCAAAGTGTCGGGGTCAATTTCTAGGGGTCAACTTTTGCTGTCAGAAGGTTAAGTCTGTTACGTGACCCTGATTACACTTAACCTGTAAGGTCAGATATTAGTTGGGTCACGTGGGTATTATATATGTATAAGTAGACAAAATATATCTCTTAGTTTTTTCGGTCTACAAAAGTCGCAGTATGTATGTGGAGATTTAATAATATCGTTGGCAAGTGTACTGTACTCATTAACGGCCAAACTTAACAATCTACTCACCATTGACGCCTTGTCAAATCTATCACTGTAGTAGATAGCTCATGATATATGAAAATGAAAAAAAAACCTAATGAGTCAAAGTTCAACCAAACAAGCAGTTTCCAGTTACCGATGTTAAACTT
Organism: Emmelina monodactyla; assembly: GCA_916618145.1. Taxonomy (NCBI): domain Eukaryota; kingdom Metazoa; phylum Arthropoda; class Insecta; order Lepidoptera; family Pterophoridae; genus Emmelina; species Emmelina monodactyla. The sequence goes on along the minus strand of OU745304.1, from coordinate 725,173 downwards.
AAGTGGGAATATCAAGACCGGCTATTAATACTTGAACAAATGCTGCACATTTTAGTAATTAAACTTGCGTATCTTTATTATACAATCCAATATATCCAATTTAAACGATTATCATGATTAAAAAGTTTAGTTTTTTAAAACAAATCTTCGCAAATCATTTGCTATTGTTCCAAACCTTTTCCTTCACATGCAATCTATTTCTACCCTTCGTTACCTCTGTGCATTAAATCAACATGTATCGTTAGTTCGGCGGTATTACCCGGATCATTTGATTACGAGTCAGGGGTAAATGGCTCTGTTTCTAACTTATAGGCTACTTGGCAGCCAACGACTGTTTTGGCGATTGTCTTACTAATTTGGCGTTAAAGTAAATAAGAAAAAAATAGATACCTATAGTGTTAAATGCTTAGTAAGCTATCTAAGGAAACCAACGTATCAAAAATCGGGAGTGCGCGTGGGATACCTCTTCGTGCGGCCGTCCTCTTTCCTGCTCTTTGGAATACTTGTGTTCCACAGGGCAGGAAAGATGTTCGGCCCGGTTTTTTTACCTACCCGCGCCCTCCAGGGAAAGGCTCGCACCGACCGATCAGATACAGATCATTCCCGTGTCACCACCATCATACGACGTCCTGAAGGACAACTACAGGTTTGTATTCGGTAAGAGTCCGACATAACCCGTCTCCTTTCCCTGGAGGGGCGGGGAAAAAAAAGGTATCAATAATCGTTACATACCTTACATCACTATGAACTGTCAGTTTCTTACTTTACATATCAAAAACAATTTTGGGCATAATGGGAGTGCCGTTGCAAATTTACAATTTAAATTGAATAAATTAAAAAAGGCGTTCATTGAAAACTTTTTTTATTAAATGAGTAGCAGATAAGAATATAAATCCAGCCTATTCAAAATTACGAAGTTTAGGCGGCGACAAAATTCGTTACTAATTAGGACTCGCAACCTCGCCTTTGTCAAACTTAACTTAATTATTACTTTACAAGTTTTAGAAATTTTCCCTTAAATTAAAATAATGAAGCTTATTATCGAATAGCAAGAATCACACTAAGGTTAATGAATTTTTTCAAGTTAATCAAACAATGGATTCATTGTCTTTTCCTTTTGAAAGGAATCACCTCTGTATAAAATTCTTTTGTGGAGGAACACTTTTTAAAACTTATAATTTAGAACTGAAAAAATTAAATAGTGATTTATAATTCTCTAAACTAAGTCTTTAACAACTGAAAACTATAAGTGAAATAGGTTGGAGCCGGAATTTACCATACGAACAGCCTCAGTGCAAGTTGGTGGTTGCACATTTGCGCATGATGGATAATCCAACTATGTGGGTTTCCGCACAATGATTCCTTCAGTATGGTGCCAAGCATTACTAGTCGGGAGGTTATCGCGCCCTGCCTACGTGAGTAATTTAATTATGGTAACAGCTTCTAAAAGACCCACTAGACACATGCGGCGAAATCAACGCTAGTTCAATGTGGGTTGATGGACTCACATGAAATATCATGTGGACCTACATCCACTCACGAAAAAAACTTCATTATATTACTAACTAGTGGTCGCCCGCGACTCCGTTCGCGTGGAAGTCGGTTTCCCGTGGGAATGAGAAGTTTTCCCGCGGTAAAAAGTACCCTATGTCCTTTCCCAAGTTCAGTTACTTCTTCATACCAAATTTTATCAAAATCGGTTCAGTGGTTTAGGCGTGAAAGCGTAACAGACAGACAGACAGAACAGACAGAGTTACTTTCGCATTTATAATATACTAATATACGTAGGGATAAGGTGAAAATCTACACATTTTGCTATTTAACTAATTGAACGATAGTCAGATAGGCAAAAAGAAAAAAATAGGCGTGAAAATATATTTTCCACGTTTCCATTCAAATTAAGTTCATGCATACTTTTGGTTACGTATTCCTTATTAAAAAGCTGCCGCCCAAACTCAGAAAGTTCCCCTCACATTACAATCACCTTGTAATCTATCATGATCTCAAATTTTAATTGCTTTTCTAATCCGCACTCCTGACTCGCAAATTGCACAGGGATCTGCTTTTACATAATTTTCTCACATTTTGAGCGATGCGGTGAGAACGGGAAAATAATTAATTACTTAATGCTGACAACACACTTTAATTTTAGATTTTTCAATAACACAACAGCGCCTTAGAAAACAATGAGGAAGCATTGGATGACTTGTCAGAAACAGATGTTCGTAATTGTTTTGTTCATTTTTTGGAAATTTAATTTTATAAACAAGCTGTTTCGGATATTACAATTTTTCCCTAATGTTTGATTGTATTTAAAGAAACGACACTCGTCGGATTTTGGCACAATTTATTGTTGAGGCGCAAATAAGTATACTGATAGGTAATTTGTAGGAATTTTGCTATAGAATTGTTCATTCGTATCTTTTCAATTATCTTTAACAGAGAATTTTATTGGAAAATGTACCAAAAAAAATATTCAATGTAATAAACTCTTAATTAATTAGCTACTAAGCAATCGTTTTTGTGTTTAAAGAGCTTAATAGCTCGATATAAGCTTAACAATCAACTCGGTTGTAGAGGTTATGAAACGTCGGCAGCAAAGCCAAGTGCCTAAGCTGTCAGCTTAATAATATTGGTGGGCATAGTCAAGTTCTAAACGACACCTATTTCAAAAACTCAAATATGGTAGTGACTAGGTATTTTGTAACTATCAAAAACGTCAAAACGCTGATGGCGAAATATTTCATGCAGTTGATAGAAATCAACCCAAGTCAAATCCTAAACAAAATACAGAACTTAGACACTGTCATACTTGGCATACGATTCAAAATAACCTAACATCCAATAAACGATTTTACCTCACGCTCTCAGTGTCAGTCTGAATAGGTATTACTTGTTTTTACGTCCTTTAACAAACCGTCTTGACAAACTGAAAATAAAACAACTCCACTGAAATCGCCGTGTCCATTTTCATTACAAGTTTCTGTCCACAATAAAATTATGATCCAATAAAACCAGTGAAGCTCCGCAGTTTAATAAAACATCGGAAAGTTCCTGAATGCCAGAAATTAATTCGCTGCTGAAACATCATCAACACTCTATAATGAAATTATACGAAAATATTGTGCCGTCGTGGTTGGATGATTTTACAACGATGTGTGAACTGTAAAGGGTGGGTAAGGTTTTTATTTTTATAATAAAAATCACATTGGGTGAGTTAAGTAGGTAGGTCATGATACCTGTTTTTTTATTTTTGTTTAAAATATCACTCTGTATACATATAGTAGATAATTGTAAAGTAGATAATTGTAAAAGTAGATGATTCTTCGATAAATTTTGCTTCCATCTTGATCCAAAAAACAATAACGCATAGCTAATCTTACTTACATATAAAAAATATTAATTAGAGGATTATTTTTATCGAAAAAAGCAAGGTTCGTCTTTCAAGGCCAAAACATACTACGCAAGCATACTTATCATTTTGATAAAGCCTTTAATTTTGGATCACCCTGTATGCTTGCATGGTCCACTGTAGCAGTGGTCGGCGAGATAAAAGAGAATGGGCACTCACTTGGAACTGATGACGCAGGGATGTAAACCAATGGATGGCTGTTACAAGTATTCTATATCCAATGATGTTATAATGAACGGTTAAGTTGGATATTTCAAATAGTGCGTGAAACTGCAAGTATCTTTAACAAAGCCTAAGAACACTTTTAATTAAACGCAAATATGGTGTTCGTGTCCGAGATTTCCAGCTAAGTAAACACAGTTACTTTTTATCCTATATTATTACGTTTTTTTTATAAAAAATAATTTGGTTTCTACTTTTAAAACTATTTTCCGTATCACCACCGAATTATTTGCTCTAATATAACACGTGACTTGGTTTATCCCTCGCTACTGAGCCGCTTCCAGTCGTCCCTGGTATTACACGCGATGCTTCACTGCCTCTTACCAACAATATGTATGCTAATACCCCCTGAACGTCAACCTTGCCATTTATAGTAACGACGTCCGTCTGCACTCGGCTTTATATCTGTATCGCGGATACAATAATACGACAGATAAAGTACACACAAAATGGCGGCGGTAACAAAATGGCGGATTGGATTGTATCTATTATGGCGCGGAAAGCGAGGAATTTCGCTAAGCAAATGCAGTATTGTTTCTAAGTAGCGCAGTCGTGTGTATAGTGGGCTGTTAAGCAGCAGGTCAGGGTTTGATTCTTGGGTCAGAATCATTTAGTTACAGGTCCTTTTTTAAAATTAACTTGGGTATGGGTAAATCTAGATTCTCTTCTAGTTAAGGTCTTGACAGATTCAATAGATATCTCTAGATGAATTTAACTATGTAATTTAATAACTCAATTTAAATAGTTTTTGTAATTATGCAATATTTAATTGTTGATATTCCTCTTTTACGTTACATATCCTGATTGTTAAATGTGTATAGCAATGCCTGCAATACCTAGTAAATTCTGTGTCGTATTGGTAGGTGCTTCGGTTTTACGATGACAATTTTGTTTACGGTTGCAGCATATAGGACTTTGGAGTAGGATATGAAAACAAGTCGTCATGCCAAATGTTGTTGTATCATTGCAATGGAAATTTTGATTTACATTATTTTATCAGGAACTCGCAGTTAGTTTTGCAAGTCATCATTCTTAATTACCTTAAATTCTAAATATATTATTATAAATCTGTCAAGGCGATTTTATTTTGAAGTAATGTCTCTTTTTTCACTTTAGAGGAAAGTAACAGAAGTAGATATATAGTTATAGCCTCCCTCATAAAAATTTCTTAACTTTGGATGAATTAAACTTGTTTTTTTTTCATTTATTTTTCAGAAATTTTATATAGACATCATTCTTTGTAACAAATTGTTGTTGAACCCGTACAAAACGTCGGACTTGTTTTTAATCCAATTCCGATCAAAAATTCGTTTCCCACTTGTTTACAGTTGAAAGTTGTTCAATTTTTCAGTTGGCTAAACAAACACCTTGTTTTTGTGAATAACGAAGAATATTTAAAATGGTAGGGGCTATACGTCAAAATGATATGTATATGGTTTGTTTTAGCCGTCTATGACAATTAAAGGGGTCACCTCCGCCAAATCGAATGTCAATTGATCGAATATCAAATGGTCGAACACTATTAATCGAAAAGTCAGCACATCGAACGTTCAAAATGTCGAATTTACAAATGCTTGAATGTTCAAAATATCGAATTTACAAATGCTTGAACGTTCAAAATATCGAATTTTTAAATGGTAGAACGTTCAAAATCTCGAATAGTTATAAAATCGAAAGCTCAATACATCGAATGGTTGAATTTTCGAAAGTCCTAATGCATATACCAAAATGTATTTTTTTACCATTTTTGTCTGGCTGTCTGTCTGTTCCGGCCAATCTTTGGAACGGCTGGACCGATATTGAAGGGGCTTTCACTGGCAGATAGCTGATGTAATAAGGAGTAACTAAGGCTACTTTTTAACCGACATCAAAGAAGGAGGAGGTTTTTTTGTTACGGGGTTACCGCGGACAACCCCTAGTTGGGAAATAAAAAAATGTATTATGTATATGAATAAGTTTTATTTATTTCTAAAAATCAACCATTCGATGTATTGAGCTTTCGATTTTATAACTATTCGAGATTTTGAACGTTCTACCATTTAAAAATTCGATATTTTGAACGTTCAAGCATTTGTAAATTCGATATTTTGAACATTCAAGCATTTGTAAATTCGACATTTTGAACGTTCGATGTGCTGACTTTTCGATTAATAGTGTTCGACCATTTGTTATTCGATCAATTGACATTCGATTTGGCGGAGGTGACCCCAATTAAAGTACCAGAATTTTATGGGCAATAATTCATAACTGCAGTTAAAAAAGATGGATGTTATTGGTATTGGTTATTTACCAACTCGACACAAGAGACTGGTCAGCGTACAGCTTCAGTTAACTATAAGAAATGATGACGTCTCATTATTACTAATTATCATTTGAGATTACAGCTGATAGAGGAAATAAAGTTTTACAACGGGCCACTAAAATAACCTGCCATACAGAGCAGTTTGTATGAAACATTTTAACAACCGCATGGAAAGCTAAAAGCGGGATGCTCAAACATGATACCATCAGCAGAATTGTATATTTATTCCATACTTCAGTTTCCAATATTCCTTATCTTTACAAGCAAAACTCAGCTTTATAGAATCTCAATATTTCTATCTGTAATAATTCATTGTTCAAAAGCCTTATTGTACACAATCGGAGATAGTTCGATAGCGTGTTGGCATTCCTCTAGAGTCTACTTGCATTGCACTCAAAGACACACATATACCTCTATGTTAGGAAAGTCACTACTATTTTATACTTTATATGATAGGATCTAGCAAATACCACGTTTATAGAAATTGAGATATAAATTGGAAATTGAACTAAGTACTACGGAATTTTCTGGAAGTAGGTTACAAAAAAATGGAAATATCTCTTTACAATAAGTTACGTATCAGACCGTAAAATATTCAAAAGCTAATTATTTCGTTATTTTCCTTAAGTCTTTTTATTATCTTTGTTCCCTTTTAATCTCAACCTTATTCGTCTAACAATAGACAGAAAAAGTGATTTTTAATTTTACAAAATTTATCGAGTAATATTCAATTTCCAGCTTAAGAAGACCTGGCAAATAACGAGACCCGGTCTCCATTTAATATAAGTCTAAAGCTCCCTCCACGACCAATTTTATCTATGAAAGCTCATAGAAAAACGGAAGCATCGTTTTAAATCTATTTTCTCCGTCCAATATGCTATCGACTTTTATTATCGAACATTCCAGAACCTTCGAACCACAGTGACAGAAAGAGATGGAGATATAAGACAAGTATTGCTGTCTCTGTCTAGTTTGTGTGACTTTATGCTCATGGTGTAACAATGACGTCGGTGAATCAAATTTTGTGGCTACTCACGAGGTTCCGAGATCAGTAGCGAAGACCCTTTTATTCCTTGAACCATGGGATTGAATATCTTTCTGTCTGATTTATTGGTCCAACATTTTTATTGTGAAATAACAATGATGTTACGATTAACTGAACGATGTCTGAAATCAGAAGACAGTCCATGTTTTATTGATTAATGTTTAAAAAAAGTGCGGTCGAACGCTTTAAATAGCAATTAGAATGCGAGAAACGATTTTCATAAAACGTTAAATCACCCGTTTTATCGGAACGAACCTTCATAAATTTGTAACTTTTTAGATACGTTTTGCGGTGACCCTTTTGAAGCGTGAAATTTGAAAAGATCGTCATTCGAGCTTAAAATATTGCGTTAGATATAAGATATATAAGCACGATTTTTATTGTAAGTAGGGCTATATTTTATTTAGCTGTAAAAGATGGCACAGCTTCAGTTATTTTCAACTTTCGACAAAAAATGAACCTATGTGTATGTTTATAACATTGATTTTTATTTTTTTTATTAAAACAGTAACATATTAAGTTCTTACATTTTATATTAACACAGACTTATATTTAATAACATACTAATATTTTAGTCTTTGTATTTTTATTTCCACGAAAGAATTAAATGTACCTTCTGCTCGTTTCCTTAAAATTCAACTTCGCGATACAAAACAGTTGTACCGCAACAAAATTATATTAAAGTTTTCACGTAACCCGGAATAGAATCGCAAAATGGCCACCAAAACTATTCTAACCTATTGCTGCTGTGGAAATATTATTTCATTTATAGTTTCGATTTAGTTCATTTCCTTTTGCGCTTTATTTTCTTGTTTTGGACTTTACAAACTGTAAAATTAATGGTTATGAGTTCGATACAGTAAAAAATCTTAATAATAATAATACAAGCAGCATATACACAGCACAGCACAAGCTTAAGCTCTTAAAAAGCTTATATTAGAATAATAAAAACGTATTAAAAAGGTAATTTGAATTAGTATATCGATTCCTTACTTCTCATTTCTTCAACAAATATCATTGACTATCATGCTACCCATACCAAGCTATCATGCTTTAATATTTGAAGTTTTCTGGGGCATCCCAAGCTGGCGACATTTTGTAATATCATTATTTAATCCAGGCAAACCAAAAACTTAGACCTCAGTCGTAAAGAAAACTTGGTTGCACTCATGCGAGTTAATTTAGAGTTTTTTACGACTGAAACTTGCCCCACTTTACAAGGAGGCCACTGGCTACATTTCGGTGGAAGTTTTCTAAGTTTTTTATCGTTGGTCTTAGCGTTCTACAATTTTTAAGAAAGTTTGCTAATTTTAAAACATCGAAGCGGTGGAGAGTAAAAAATAAGTGCAACCTTATGTGTGTACCCTACTGTTACTGTGTCCTGACTCGGTGCATAAAATATCGGAACTTTAAGAAGCTGAAATAGATTATTTTAAACGTCAGTCTGTGTTTGGTTCGCATGTATACCATTCCTACGTTTGGATAATTTAAATGCAAATAAGAAAGAATAATTATACTTTTAAAATTTTATGCAGGTTTTTGTATCATGTTTATACGCAGTTATACATAAATACTTAGGTATATAGATGTAAAAGATTTTTTAAATAACGTTCAGTCACCTATTAATATACGGGGTGTAAAAGAATTGCTGGAGGGGTACTGGTTACGTTTTGAGCAAAAAAATATATTTTTATGATAAAAAAAAAAATGTTTTACGTTATTTTCCAAAATTGCATGACCTAATTCTATCAGATTTTGTGATGATTTCAAATTAAATAGTGGTTTAATTTAATTTGCAATGTGAATAATCGCACCTGAACCGACAGTTGATGTGTGAGCGATGATTTCAAGCGGCGAATACGACTTTTCAATCCTTAATAACTTTTTTAAATTGAGTTTTCTGGGTATGCTGACAGTGAATTTAGTTATTTTTTAAAATACATGGTTTCAGGCTTCGGAAGTGGTCTTTTCACACCTGTTATATTTATATTAAATAAAATAATATTAATCAATACCTCTTAGCTTCAAAACCAAAAGTACCAACTCTCAAACACGATTCTTAAACTCGAAACTTCTACAAATTAATTATTTGTAATATGACCTACGGGTAACACTTGGAATGAGAGCCCACAAAAGTTTCTACATTTAAAGGTGAAATCTTACAACTTTATTCAAATTAATTATTTGATTGAAAAGTTACAAGAGGAAGGCTCTAGAACCCATTAGAGCGATTGAACGAATACTGACACAAACTCGAGTCTTGTTTTAAATTTGGATCGATGAACGAACGCGTGGAAAAACTGGCGAAGCACTTTTAGTAATTTGCGATGGCACAATATTTAATAATATATTTTTGTCTTGTTCAAAGTGGAGTAAGGCCTAAAAAGTTTAAACAGATGTTTTTTTGTTACATTTGTTGCAGAAAAATATTTATTATTAGATATGAATATGAATTAATTTATTTTCAAAAAGTGTTAATATTTTAAAACACAAATATGTTACTAGACTAGAAGAAAAGGATTTTTTTTTCTTCTAGTTTTTTTTTATAAACTGAGAAACCAGTAGTATTTTCATACTTTAACTTACATTTTAACAGAAAGTCGTTATAAATCTTGTCGACAAGCTAACGAACAAGTGTTCCATTTTTGAGATTGTCTTCAACAGTTTTTTATTCTATTTCAACAGACTAAAATTGTGCCAAACGCGACGTTTAAGCTGCTTAACAATTTGAACCTACTTATTCATTCTAGTGTTTAAGTTTTGAGTATTTCGTTGTGTGCGAATTAAATTAACGCGCATCTTTAATTCAACGTATCAGAAGATATAAGTAATTAGGATATTATTATGTACTAGTGGCCGCCCGCAACTCCGTTCGCGTGGAAGTAGTTTTCCCGCGGTAAAAAGTACATTATATGTTATTCAAATGTATAACCTACATTACTGTAAAGTTTCATCAAAATCCATAAAGTAGTTTTTACGTGAAAGAGTAACAAACATCCATACATCCATACATACTCACAAAATTTCACGTTAATAATACCATTACCATACGCTAAAATGCCATTTTCTTTTGACAATTAAAAGGCAAATGTTTTTCTCATATTTTTTTTGTCATGAAATCAAATAAGTACGAGTTTTTGTACAGGACCTTGACGATATGCATATTAGTTCTTACTTATACTTCAAGTATAATGCTAGTAGAAAACTAAAAGCAGTAAACGAGTTATTTTCACCACAAACTAGTCAACCCACAACTCGGTAAGTCGCACTTCCTGACGTACCTCACAAAAATGCAATTACATGCTCGAAATTTTAAAACGCCAAAACCCAATTACATAGTCTCATAGCGGAGAAATTTGCAGCCACGTAACACACCGCAATAGTACTCTCGCTGTCACATTTCATTTTCATTCGCGGTCCGTACATGCATGTCGGTGTGTTTACGTTGCGAGGGATGTGGGTAGACGATATTTTGGTGGTCAAGCCTTTAGGAGGTTCACGTGTGGATTTGATCAATTTTGAGTTAAAGTGTACTATTAAGCTAATATCACGTTTCAGTAGTAGAAACTAATATTCGAATACATTAAGTATATCTAATATTTTACTTAAGAAATCGTAACACACTTAACTGTGCAAAACCCTAACAATAAATTATTAATGTAAATATTGGCCACTTGCATACAAAAAAAACAGAATCAAAAACTCAAATCATATTTGAACTAATTTATTTTTTTAACAAGTCGTGGTATTATGGAACTGTGTACTAACTGGCAACAATGTATTCGTGTAAATCTTAGTTAATGCGACGAACTTGTTCATTCTGACTTGTTTTTGGCGAACGTTCACGTGTCAAAGTTCGCGGCTTTTTACTAACTATAAAACCGATTTAGATTAGCTTGGCATGAAGCGTAGTTAGTATCTGATTAAAAAAAGGAAAAACATATTCCAAATTTAGTTAATTGCGTCTTTATAAGGTCTTTTATAGTCCATAAATACATTACGTAGAAAACGAAGTAAAATTACTGCTGTATTGTGTAAGTTTTACATAGCCTACTCATATGGATAAAATGTCCGAATGAACCACAATTAATTATTAAAAAACCTTTTTTTATATTTATTTGAATAAACACTACTGATTGTATTTATAACTATAACAATTTGCTTTATCAAACACAAGGTTTTTAAGCACCCTAGCTGTGATAAGTATCGACAAATAAAAGACATATAACAGACGTCATTAGAAGTTCAGTATTAACATTCAGTCGTAGTAGAAGGCAATTCTGGAGTTTGTTAGTGTAACGATTGCACTTTCTTAACTGCTACAAGTTGGGAGATAAACGTAATGTTTGTTTTTAAAGAAATTGTTAAAGGTTTTGTATCTTGATAGTCTATTCATTAACTAGCTTTTGCCCGCGGCTTCGCACGCGTTAAATTCGCGGCGAAACCCTTTTCCCTATGTTATTATATATAAACTTTTATCTTTATTTTTTTCCGCATCAAAATCCGTCGCGTAGTTTCAAAGATTTAAGCCCACATAGGGACTGAGAAAGCGACTTTGTTTTATACTATGTAGTGATAATGAAGTAAAGGTTTTTTGAGACATAATTTTTTCGCATGCATTTTTCGCTACTCTAAGTTGTCTTGTGTCTTGTCATCAACAATTGCTCGCGATTAAAATTTACGTACAAAGCAGTCTTGGTTAAATTGTTATAAGCAAAGGTGATTAAAGTGTCCGTTTAAAGTGAATAAGTATATCTGTTGACTAATTTAAACAATGCACCCCATATTTTATTTTAAACGAAGAGCATCATCTAGATAAAAGGTAACTTCTATTATCATATAAAAAAACCTCGGGTGAGTTAGTAGTTTTAAAGCAAAATGTTGAAATTTTCTGCTCAGTAATAAAACCTTCTTGAGTTTGTACTTATAAGGTTTGGTATATGTATATTCTTAGAACGACGTAGTCTTGCATTCCCAAAGGCTTAGAAGTTTGCAACTAAGTTAGAAGTGTTGGCTCGTGTCCTGTGTGAGGTCCTGAGTTTTATTGCATACTGCATTTTTCTGCCACACCTTTATTATTAAACCAACAGTTTTACTATTTATGTCCTTATTTACACGAAATAAGTAAAGTTATAGATCCGAGGCAAACATAATTTTCTAAAATAACCATCTTGTTATAAATTATTTTTATTAATTATTTTGTTATATTGTAATAATCGCGTAAATCTAAGAAGTTATATTTTTTTGATTTTATATTTAAAAAAGTCTTATTGTTTAAATTTTATTTTAACTTTTTAACATCGGTAAGCTATATGTTTGATAAAATTAAATACACAATTTTAATCCAAAATGTGAAAGTTATAATTTTTTGTATAATGTTTGTTTCGCTTGCCTGTGAATGTGTCAGAAACTCCTGCAGGCTGAAGGGCTATGACAGCTTTTAAAAATGGTAAATAAAATTATTTCGAGAGGAAAAATAAAATACTTTGTAAATCATTTGAGAGGGCAGGACACAATAAAGTTATAGATATTTTTTAAAATGTTAAAGTAGTTAAAAATTTTAGTTTAGCAAATTTTAAGAATATAATAACTATTTAAAGATGTAATACTATAACTACCTCTTTTTTATAAAACATTTTTTTTTTATGAATTTCATTAAGTCATTAAGTGTATCAATAATAAATAAAACACAATTGAAAATTAATAACAAAACAGTACTCGTTCTAGCTATAATTCTAAACATTTTATGTGTATTATTTGTGACTGTATATTGAAGAAAGTTTTAAAAGTCTTTATTTACGAGCCGAGTTTATGTGAGGGCCTATTCTTTCCGTCTGTGATTCTAACGTGCGTGGTACAAATTCCGGATAGGAAGTTTTTTTTAAAATTAAAATATGATAATTGGCAAATGCAACATCCACACGTTTAAAGCTTACAGCAAATAACCAGTCTTATTCAATCCGTCAAAAATGCCTGGATGATAAGAAAGAATGCCATGACACGCATTGCAAGTGTGACAGAGTTTTATGTTAAACATTTCAGAAATTCAATTTAAAAAATGTATATAGAAAATTAATTCCATGCACCATAAACATGGTCATATTATAGCCATACACTTTAATGAGCGCGGCCCCAGAAGTTGTTTTAAAGGACTATACTAGAGGCATAATATCTTATAATAAGACAACCTCTTAATTTTTATTGCACCTGTTGTACATATTCTATTCAAACGAAACTGTATCTAAATACGTATCCTTTGTTGCGTTATTGACTAACAAGCAAACACACTTTCAAAAAAATTTAAGAAAAATAAATCAATTTTATATCTTTATATTGATGTTAAAAAAGTATGTCTTGGGATCTTTTCAGAAATAAATTCTAATCGCTTAATCCAAGAAATTGCGGCACACCCTCACATCACGTAAGTAATAAGAATTGGGGATTCGCATAAAATGTGCATTAGTGTGGGCAAATAAACTGTCTTACTTGTGGCTGCCAGCCGGGATTTGAGGGCATTTACAGCTTCTTCAAATTTGTGGTGGAAAATGTTCTAACGTATTTTAACTTTTTAATTCTCTTGTCCGAACAAGTCAATAAATTTTTTTTTTAAACAAATACTGAAATAAATTACCATACTCATAAATCTTGAACGTGTTGAAATAAAGGCAAATTAAGAATACTACCGAGCGATGTATATTTTACATTTTTTCTTGTAAATAATAATAAGATATTAGATGGAAGATACAGGATGTATTGTGGAGCTCAGAAGATCTCATTTCCTTACAACGACTGGAGCAACACAATATCGATGGCGCAGTTCATGCCGGATTGCCTTATCTGCCTGGAAAATATATTTAGTTCATGATGCAAGCTCCGTTTATAAATATTAAAATTCTGCCAACAAAATGCAATAGAAAAATATTTAACTTTGGATTTGCGTTATAGCTTACTTTTAAAACGTTTTTGGTTCCGTTTTCAACATAAAAGAAGATTATCATTTAAAGTCAGATATTTTTAAATCATCGTTCAATTCTCGTGTTAAGACTTACTAACAAGCACAAAAAAACAGATAAATGCAGCTTTACGTTCTATGATCCAATTAGTTTATGCACCAAGATAGCTTTCAAAATATCAAGTTTCTATTTGCATTCCACGATTCGCGTTCGCAATTCAAAAACTGAGCATTGCCAACCTTTTTTCTCGTAAACTTTTTAAACTCTGTAAAAATCACAGCGCGCAGCTCTAACTTTCAAGAGCAAAAAGGTTGTAACACTCGATCCATTGCCTGAAACATCGTAAAGTTTAATTGCATTATTTTTTTGCTCCTTTTTTTGTTGCCAGCCAGGCATAGAGTGGTCCTGATATTTTCTCTTTTTAGACCTTTTTGCTGCAACGTCGATGAAAAGTGATTTTATCCCTGTTTTATGTGTATGTTATTTCAAGATGAAAACGTTATTTTTATGATTGTCGACACATGTGAAAAATTGTTCGGATACAATCAAAGACTTTTTATACGATGGTCGTAAAACAGACGTTAGAATTCGGTAATAGGATTTGTGATTTGATGTTTTTACATTTAATGCGTTATAAGTTTACTGTTGAATAACAAGTTAAACTTGAACTCTTTTATACTTAAGTTCAAACTAAAATTAAAATCAATGAAACTACATTTTGTGTGATCTAGTTAAGCTATTAAAACATTCAAATGTTTTTCCAATCCTTCAGCGCTCATTAATCAAATGACTCAACTCTTGAGCCTCTTTATTTAACTAGGCATTAAAAGTAAAATAAAATAGAAAGAAAGAAAGAAAAACTTTATTGTATGTAGGATTAAAAACTAATCTCTTATACATTGTCAAAAGCGTAAAATAAAAATAAAAAAAAAGATGTCACGGGACACCCCTACATTCATCAGCAATGGCCGTAGTAGACCGAGAGAAAAAGCTGGCGGAAAAAACTCTCGGTACTCTTTTCAAAATTATACAATCATAATTTATATTCATTAAAAATGTGTACATACAGTGAACATATAAATTATTTTCTCGTACCTCCTCGCTCAACATTATTATAAAGCCTTAAGTTATAAATAAAACCAGTATCTCCTCTGTGACATTGACAGATCAATCTTTCTCCACCCAGACAGCTGATTGGCTGCGATTGTATTTGTTTCAAGACGTCCGTTGGGAAAATCTTTATTTGATTCATTCCTATTTCTTATCGATACTCTTGCTTTTAATAAAGTTTAGTGTATAAATACATTTTTGGTCTAGGATAAAGATGAGGATTAAGATCAGGTAGATAGTGTTTAGTATGAAATGGACTCAAAAGTTATCGTCTAGAATGCAAGATATTTAGGCCAAGGTACGTCTCAATTGTAAGGAAGCTTTCATATTAAAAGTTATTACATATTTTAAAGTTATTAATATTACAACAATCTCGCAATCTCTTATTTTTTCTCACCGTTTTATTACTAAAACGAGTCTGGATTTTTGAATAAACTATTTTTTTCTTAGATAATAATTATTTAAAAAAATTGCCTTTCAGTCACAGTTTTTGTTCAATTTATAGTTAGGTTCTTAATTGTTGCTTAATACAAGGAAATTTTCTCAATTTAATGGATATGGATACTAAACTAAGATTCCATATAATGTCACACTATGTAACATCATGTGCGACGACCTCATACACTAATCAATTTATCTCTAACGCAATTGAACGTAAGTTGATGCGCTCCACTGAATATTACAACATACGTTATCAATCATATACACAGCTAGTTAAATCACAGTTGACATATCACTAAGAAATATTTATATTGAACTAGATTTCTACCCTGCGTAATTATATGAGTTTTTTCCTTAGAAATTATGTTTCATCCCGCGGTATAAGTATTCGTTGATATTTTCAAATTCCTGAAGAAAAAAGTCTATACGTTTAACTAGGCAGGCACAGAACTTCTTTTCAGTTTGCAAAATGGGATAATCATCCAACAGTGGTAAATGGTAAATCAAAATAATATTTTAAATGTTAAAATTTGTTTGTTTGAAATTGTCATGATGTCTGTCATGATTTACTTTTACAAATTTTACTTACTATAGCACCACTTACAAAGAAATAATGGACTCATTTATTTTGTCCCAAAAAAGCCTTCAACGTAGTTCTAAAAGCGAGTAGTGTCAAAAAAAATCCGCCCACGCCGAAATGGCAACTCACTTGCGTTAACGTGAAAAAAATGTTTGGCGGTAAACGCAATGAATATACTGTAAAGTTGATAAAAATTATAAGCAACTAGAGGCCACCCGCGACTCCGTTAGCGCGGAAGTCGGTTTCCCGTAGGAATGAGAAGTTTTCCCGCAGTAAAAAGTACCCTATGTGTTATTTTGATGTATAACCTATATTACTGTAAAGTTGCATTTAAATCCGTCCAGTAGTTTTTACGTGAAAGAGTAACAAACATCCATATATACTCACAAACTTTTACGTTTATTATATACTAGTGGCCGCCCGCGACTCCGTTCTCGTGGAAGTCGGTTTCCCGTGGGAATAAGAAGTTTTCCCGCGGTAAAAAGTACCCTATGTCCTTTCCCAAGTTCAGTTATTTGTTCATAACAAATTTCAACAAAATCGGTTCAGTGGTTTAGGCGTGAAAGCGTAACAGACAGACAGACAGACAGACAGAGTTACTTTCGCATTTATAATATTACTAGGGAAGTAGGATTGTATAGTTTGATGATAAAACTCTTTTATTGTCACGTAAGCTTTAAAATTCCATTAAAAAAATGAACAAATAACTATTAAAAACTAACAAACTATTTTCCCAAAAGCATGCAATGAGCAATCAAATTGCAATGAGTTGATAATTCCGTTGAACCAATCAGCACACGCCACTTGCAGATCCTTGCGATTGCTCCCTTAGCAGCATACTCCTATTATACAAGCCTAATTGATTTGCAATACTAATCCTTATTGCATGACCTCATATGCTTGAACACTGAATACAATAGTGTGAGATCATTTAGGTGCAGTTTGATGTAATAAAATAGATGCTTTAATGTCACTAACAAAGCTTTACGATACTACGAAAACGTTAAACATATGGCGATATTTTTTACTTTGAAACCGAAAAGTTAAAAGGATCCTGAATTGTACAGTAGGTACTTCTCAGAAAAGTATTACTTGATAATCTTGTAAAGAATATTATATTTTTGTTTTAGTAATTCTAGGTATTAACTCACCTTAGACAATAATATTATTTATGTTCTTGGAATAATTGTCTCGAGATTTTTAGTTTCAGTGAATTTTGTAACTGTATTAATCCCTTCTAGCTGTTACTAAATAAATACAATGAAAAGTGATTCTTTAACCTTTAGGTCATAAAAGGCCAAGAAAAAATCAACATAATCCTTTAAAAAAAAGTACGATATCATTTATAAAATGAATTAAACAAACTCGTTATTCGTCGTTGCTTGCAGTTTTCACCACCGTTTAGTTTTTATAAAATATACTAGTGGCCGCCCGCGACTCCGTTCGCGTGGAAGTCGGTTTTCCGTGGGAATGAGAAGTTTTCCCGCGGTAAAAAGTACCCTATGTCCTTTCCTAAGTTCAGTTCATTCTTCATACCAAATTTCATCAAAACCGGTTCAGTGGTTTAGGCGTAAAAGCGTAACAGACAGACAGACAGACAGAGTTACTATCGAATTTATAATATTAGTAGGGATAGGGATTAAATAGTAAACTACCTACGGTAAAGCAGTAGAGCCAAAATCACACCAATGCAGCGTGAGTCTTGGGCGACTTACAGTTAAAATTCAAAAAAAGAATCTAGCTAAAAACTGCAGCGAGCTACCCATATAAAAACATCTCTTGCTTGTGGTATTCCATATTTTTTGGGCACAGAAATAATTTACCCTTTCATTCTTACATGCATTAGTATTCTACATAAAACTCGGGGAGAACACAAATTGTGTACACAGACCGTAATGAAGGAGCAGCTGTTTCGCACACCGACTCATCAGTTTTTCATACAAACAAGCTTGATTGCGATCACGGCTAAATTTTATATTATTTGTGAAAACAAAGATGGTGTTTTAATTATACTGAGTATTATTACTGTTTTAATTATTTTAATGTTTATTTCGGGACTTGGAATATATTGGCTTCAATCGTGTTCTCGTGATTCGAGAAACCATTCGTTAATTTCAATCTATATTTTTTTTTAATTAATAATAGCTTTTGAAGTCTTAATTTTTTTCAAAAACAATTAATCTACAGAATAACAAAACTACAAGTTTACTTTCACACTTACCATTCTTGTTGAAGTTTATATTTGTAGCAAATACTGTAAAATAAGAATAGTTTAAACCCACATAACGTTCTCCAGGAATTTTCATATAACTTTAACGCATGCCAATGCAAAATACACGGAGTTAAATAAAATCAAAGGCTTCTTTCA
This sequence comes from Emmelina monodactyla, assembly GCA_916618145.1. Classification (NCBI taxonomy): domain Eukaryota; kingdom Metazoa; phylum Arthropoda; class Insecta; order Lepidoptera; family Pterophoridae; genus Emmelina; species Emmelina monodactyla. Next base: position 706,740 of record OU745304.1, on the reverse strand, counting down.
AAGCTAACCTGTATACAAAGATTTTGTAGTGTTTCCTCAAACCAAACGGTCTGTTAGCGAGGTTTGAAAACTTGTGTAAATAATTGTAGACGAGGTGCGGTTCAACTTATATATAGGAGTTTTAAGTTATTTCTGTAGTTTTAATTTAAATTTATCTTTGATTGCCTTAGGACATACATTAACCTCTAATTTCTACTTTAAAGCGACTTAATTGGGATGGTCGGGTGGAGAATTATTATTATTATCCTACTAATATTATAAACGAGATGCATGGATGTATGGATGTTTATGGAGAATAACACATAGAGTAATTTTTACCGCGGAAAAACTTCTTATCCCCGGGGAAGCCGACTTCCACGCGAACTAAGTCGCGGGCGGCCACTAGTATCTTATGAAAACATTGGAAATTTTCCAGTCGCACAAACTAATCTGTCTCTCAAAATCAAAGGAAACTACCTACAAACCTAAATAATAAGATCGATGTATCCAAGAAGTTGTATTCCCATCTAACTTCCGCTCCCTGAGGTCACGAACTAACTTCCAGCTACAAATGTGGAAGCCAAAATTAATTACAAGTCTGACATAGTTTTTTAAGAGGATTAGCCGCGTGTAAACGTGGAATGATACGTTGTAGAGCGCGGGAAATTAACCGTTGTGCTAGGCTGTTTTATAGTGGCTTAAAAGTGTTGAAAATAGTTTAATTGAAATTAGTTTAATGTTAAAAATTTTTTTTTACTAATTTTCTGTTGGCGTTTTTGTCAATCTTATGGTGGATCCACACCACCCGGCGGCACTGCCGGCGGCTTACCGCAAGTAAAGCCTACAAAAAAGCCGCCGGCAAATGCCGCCAGCAGCCGCCGGCAAGCGCAGCTTTCTTCAGTGACAGAATAAGTCGAGGACGCATGGTTGTAGAAGATGCATTTGGCATTTTGGCACAGACATTCCAGATTCTTCATACACGTTTACATTTACAACCTCAGAGAGAAAAACTTGTGGTGATGGCCTGTGTCTGTCTGCATAATTTTATAAGGCGAGCTTAGAGAAATTACACAGTGGAAGTACCTACACAAATTTATAATATTCAGACAAATATAATACACCGCAAATTTTTTGCCAGCGTTTATTAGAAATTAGCTTCAATTTTATATCTGAACAACTACCTTGGCAGCTCCGAAAATAGTGTAGGGAATTAAAATGTATTTTTTGAACAAGTTATTAGGCTTAGTTATAAAAATACAAAAAAGTACTAAAAAAACTGGGTCTTTATTAAAATAATTTTAAACGTGTGAAAAGTGTAAAGATTTTGCCCTAATTCAGTTCAGTCTGAAGACTTTGATCATTATAACTGTTACCTCAGCTATATTGCGCTGCCGGCGGGAACGTGCGGCAAAGTGGCCGCCGGCTTTGTTGCGGATGCCGCGCACTAAGCCGGCGGCCAGACCGGCGGCACGGCCGTCGGCACATGCCGCCGGGTGGTGTGGATCCACCATTAAACAATGAAAAGTACAAAACAAATGGCATTGGTTTTATTTGATTCTAACACATTACCCACGTACGCCCACAACAGAAAGTACTAGACGGTATCCTGCCGCCGTCGACATATGTATAAACCAATGGGTGAAGTATATGTCTTGTTCATACCTAAGACATTGTTATCATTTTGCATTAACATATAAAAAATCGTACATGTAATAAACTAAAAATTGGCAAGTAATTTAAACTCGACTTGCTTAAATACGATTGCAATCGTGCTTCATCGGAATATCACATGAATTATGCTTTCAAAAGTTAATATTTCATGATACAACATGCGGTTTTGATAAAATTGTGGTCAAGGTACTTAAAATGCACTTTATATATGTCAATCCGTTGATCAACCACAAAATTGTTATAGTGTAGGAAAATTGTAGGATTATTGAGTATTGCGGGCTCCATGTAATGATCGATGGTAAATTGAGTGAAAGATCAAGTTATTAATCACCTAGACAAAAGCCTTCCCCTTTATTATAATTTCCAGTGGGTATTCAATACAATAAAAGACGTACCTAGAGATTGTGCTCATCGTAGGCAGTAGCTAATAGGGTACAGCTTACCTACCTATAATTTCTAGAAGGTTTGGACAACAAAAGGTTTGGGGAGGCACGCTAACATACCTTTTTTTGTTTTTGACCCAGGAAAATCCTATACATATCCGCCCCTCCAGGGAAAGGAGACAGGTTATATCGGGCCTCCACCGACTAAAAACCTGGAGTAGTCCTTCTGGCCGTCGCAAAATGACAGGACACGGGAATGGCCTGTAAAGTCACTTACGCCGCGAACCCGCCGACGGCTGGTCACTGGGCCAAGCCGCGGCGCGCCTACCCCCTCACGTTCCTTGGTTATCCACCGACCTAGCCCTGTATCGGCAGCCTGGGAACCATCCCAGGATCTTTGACCTCTGCCGCCGACCCGGGACCTCACCGGCTGGAGTCGCCGACGCGCCACTGCGGCGACAATGTCGAGCCGCCGAATCTGCCCTGGGTCGAAGAGAGGGGTCTCCCCACCACCCCTTCCTAAACCCACCTCTAAACCAAATCACGAAGGATCGGATGCCGCAGCCACTACGCCGCACCACCCGACCCTCCACGAATACCCCCCTGGCCGCTCGACAGAACGGGGCTAAAGGTTCTGCTGGAGCCTCCCCTCCTGGGATACAACTGACCGGGCTAGGCCCGGCCAGAGCTTCCCCTCCAGGCGCTTCAACACGCTGGGCTTACGCCTAGCTGGAACAGCCACCCTCTCGTGGGCCTGTCTACCTCACGGCTGGCCCTATTGGATTTCGCCATCCCGCAACAATGAACCTTAAAAGGTGTTCCGATTGCTATTATCAAAATCCATGTAAGTTTAAATCGCTTCCTGAAATTGATAACAATGTTTCGACCGCGCAAAACCACTCGCTTCCGAAACCTCAATGCTCGCGTTTCCCTCAAATCGTAGTCGTATTAAAAATAAAAGCATTTGGCTTGTGTTAATGTTAAATAAAACAAACAAAGTCTTAATTTCACCATCGTCCAATTTAAATACCAACACAAAACCGCAGTATTTTCACGTACTCATTACAATTCATACGTAGATTTTATTACTTAAACCTTGTACATTTTGAACCGCCGTTTCCATTACTGAATACATTAAATTTACCAACTTTGCTGGTGGATTTTTGTATGCAACCGCAAAACAAATTGTATACAAATCGAAGTTACAGCCGAAGGTGGGGTGAAGTTTTAATTAACGTGTTGTGTATTTTACATTTAAGTTTTCTGAATTAAAATTTTATATAACGTACAATTTGTTGTTAAATTCTCTACTTTATTTTCATTTCAAGTTTGAAATAACTTGTAAAATTTGTAGTTTTTATGAAAAAAAATTCAAATATGTACCTAATTTTTTTCGGCAATGACACAAAAAACAATTGAATAAATTATAACTTTGTTTTGAAATACATACTAACTAAATAAAGCTAAACGCTATATAGAAATAAACACAAAAATCTAATATCTTTAACTGCTCCTTATCCATAATCTTGCTTAAATTAACCCTAACTATACCATCCTTGGTTTGCATGCTGAATCCCACTTCTGACTTAGCTTAAACTTCATTACAAGAGCTCCTTCGCTTCTATGTTTTCCTGGTACTTTGAACGGGGCTAAGCGTCAAATCGTCAATTTTGCCACTCGACTGAGCTTACTGTGGATTCAGTTTAGTTCGAGTTTGCAAGTTCATTACCGATAACGATAGTTTCCCTTAGTTGATGTTTTTGTGGCGCTTTCATAAATTTGGAATTCGTTTATACTTAGGTGTGATATGATAATATAGTCTGTGAAAAATTATTTGTCTCAAGCATTTTTCATAAATTGTCATTTTTCACATTTTTTTATTATTTATTTTGTAAATTAAGTACATGCTAGGATGAAAATCATGTCAAAAAACATTTTAAACAACCTAAGCGATACGTAGAATTTTGGTTTAAACCGGTAAAAGCAACACAAAATCGACTTCCATGAACCTGTTTTTAACCACAAAACCACTTTATGAATTGTTTCCATTGAGCATCTACTTCGATAGCTTCCAACAAACAAACAATTCCGAACTCTGTATACATCTTGCATTCACCGCGCAAACAGTTGGCGCTTGTTGTAAATTAGTTGAATCGACTGATCCCAACCTGTTTTACTGTCCTAGCAGTTGTAAGAACGGACAGAACGATAGATAGTTGTCTTCTATCTCGAATAGAATGATGGTAGACGAATTAATTGTAGCTTTCAGGTATCGGAGCGCCCGATTTTGGTTCCATTTGGAAGGTGAAATATATTTAGACGCTGTAACACAGTATCTATAATATTATCTATATAATATATTGTGGTATTAGTGGTAAAGTATGTTTTTTATAGGTTGTAAGTGATCTCTACTAAACAAAATTGAAATAGTTTTCTAGCATAAATACTTACTTATTTTAGTATAATATTTTTCTATTTATTGTTTGATCAATTAAGAAACGAATATTATTTATACTATTTTTTTAACGAGCGATTTGATGTAGACATCTCATAATTGTTATCAGTAAAATTTTGGGTTGCCGAACTAAACAATTTAACCAATAAACTTTTACATCGATAATTCTTTCAGAAACCGGGAAGTTTATTATCTCACTTATTTCTTTGAAAAAAACAAATCATTCTTTGTAACAACTCTATACACCAGAATCTAAATAATTCCAGCATCTCCTATCTCCTTCACATCTCTCCGTAACATATCCCCGTCATTTCCCTCCCTGCGTATTGTCCAATAACACGTAGGCACGAACGAGCCGTCACATTACTGCCTACCCGCTTACTTAAATATAATATGCGTCTCAACGGAAAGCGTCACGCGCCGCGGCCCATTGGACCTCTGACCTTCTTTACCCTGAGATCCGGACGAGTTACATAAATCAATCTAAAACGCTATTTCGAATGGAGTGATAAGGTGCTTTTTGTAATGCTTGACAATGGCTGTTCGAATTTTATAACTGTTGTGTATTAAGAAAAAGTGTTTTTTTATTTATTGAACATTATGTTGACCCACGATATAAAAACAAAACCTATCTTATGCGATCGGATTTATTGATATAGTTATGATGTATGATATATACTTACGTTTGATAGTATTTTGCTAGTATGGCATCAAAAGTTAAAGCCATAAAAGTCATAAGGCGTTCTGATGTCAGAAGCTACGAACCCTTCGCCCGTGACTTTTCTTACGAGGAATTAAAATAATCTTTATTACAATATGCCTAAGTTACTACTGAACGTAGCTTTCTAATGGTGAAATATTTTCTCAATTAAATACCGGATATTACATTGAACATCCTTTTTACCTGTTTATGATATAAGAAACCTGTATGTAGATTATATCAAAGTTATAGATTATAGAGAGTAGTTTCTGTTCAAGGTCACCTTCTAACTTCACCATAACCAAACTGAATTCGGCATATCTCAATACAGGCATTTGTATTCCGCCGCGATCGCCATTAATCTAATGAAATACATTGGACAAGCGGCAATTTGTCCGCAGTTAGTAATAAACACGAGTCTAATTACATTTGGCAAGGATTCAGGCCAATTTCCTATTAATTCCAAGTTTTAGATAGCACAATTGCTTGGTGTCTACGTAGACTTGTGTAGGTACCGGTATTTATAGCGGTATTTATAATTAGTTGTGAGTGCTTTATTCTCTTTAAGATTAGTGGGAAACAGTCTTATAACATTGGCGAGTTTGTGAATAAAAGTTGACGATGTATTAAAAATGCAAAAGCCTTTTACGATTGCACACTTACACAGAAATATTTTATTAGTTGATAAAAATAATCTTACTTTAAATTTAAAGCAAATAAAACCAGAATACAGAGTATCATCCACCTTCAATATTTAAAATGCCAGCACTAAAAATATTGAAATGTTTTCGAAAAATATATCCTTTTTATTTTTGTTCGCAAAACATCGGAGCTTGCTCCCGAAATTAATTTTCCGAGTAGTTACTTACTAAAGTATGTAAACTGCCATGAAATGTGCCATGAATACCTCTCGAACCGTCGTTATTTTGATACACTGTACCCCGTTTATAAACGCATAATTTGAATGCCTAAACTTTCGCAACTTTTAGCTCGCATGTACCGTAGCACAACTTTTAATGGTGCATCATTTATTTTCCCACTGAATAGCCATATTGCTAAAAAGTTACGATCTATTTTAAACTTTATTGGCATAAGCCACAGGGTTGAGTTTCTCAAAGCATAGTTTAATGAAGCAATTATGTTTTAGAGCAACAATGGAGGTGTTAGTCAATCATAATTCAGTGTTTTGTTTCTCGTGAAATTTCAGTTTTCGTATAATGGCTTACAAATAATTGAAAAAGCAGTTATTTGGCTTTAGGATAAAGGTTGTAGAAAACCTTTTTGAAATTGTTTTAATTTTCACAGTAAAATATTTAATTTCCTTGTCGTTAACATTACTTATCCTCAATTGACTTTAATTTCAATTAAGCTTATAAAGTTGCAAAATGCCTCAAGTATTTGGGCAATTAAATACGAAAATGTCTTTCTTGAATTGGGAGAGTTAATTTACAGGCTTTATTTAAGCATTGTTTGTTTGTGTTTTGTGTTTATAGTATTGTTTTAATGTGAGGAGTTTGGAGTACTCGTGACGTAAGGGACGTGACTTTGTTGACTTCGATACAAGTTTCATAAAGACTGCGGTGAGTAACACTGTTTGAGTAAGATTTAACTTGAAAACATGTATTTACAAGAAGATCTAGTTTTCTTTCTACAAAGTAATAATTTTAACACACGTACAACAATATGTGATTTTAATTTCGTCAATCTGTTATTGTTTTAATTGTGTTATTAAAAGATAAATTTGAAAATCTTTCATTATTTAATTAGTTTTACAGTAAATATACATACTTCGGAATATCAAGGTTCATACATACTTTACCGGTTATGTTAACAGTTATTTTTGCAGAATTCAAAGGATCAAAGCTGCTTACGAGCTTCAGAAATTATTTGTGTTTAGTTATTACTTCGAATGAATGTAAATTTTTGATACGTTACTATATATAGTTTAAAATAGTTTTTATGTAGCGGTCATCAAATAAAACGATTATTTATGTCACTGAGTAATAAATGTATGACTTGAAAAATGAATGCTTTATGGATTTATCCTCTAAACAGACATTGCCATGCTACCTTAGTTTTAATTATATTTATGTGTCACAATTTTAATTGGTGAATCTTTTAAAATGTTAACTTAGTGAGTAGGAGAGATTTTTAATTACCCTAATAATATTACCTTGAGATGTTTCAGAACTATTCCGTTTCAATATGTCCCTTTAAAAATGTACTTTATCATCGAGCTAAAACTAACAAACTCCCCTATAAATATTTTAAACCGAACTTTGTAATTCATTTGAGCTTGATCCTAAATCGTCTACTAATCGCTGTTTGACAGTGACAGAGGCAGGGCACGAGTGAGAGAGACAGTGTTAAATATGCAACACCTACAGGTTGCTTTGCTTTGTGTTCCTGTAAAACTGAAACTTAGGATTCATGAATTATGTAGATTCAAAACCGCAGCCCGAGTTAAAAGATTAAAGCGTGTCAAGTTATGAGCGGGTAAAAGTTATACGACCGCCTGACGAGTTATACGACTTTTTTGCTCGGCTTGACGGGGGGGACACTACCGCGCCCCCGGATAGCCTCAAAATAAGGTTTTTTTTATGTTTCGTCTAAATACATAAGCCTCACACGATATACCGTTCTTTTAGAACTATAAGTAGGAAGGTTGCGGGTTCGATTCCAAGGTTGGCCAAATAATTTTTATATCTAGTTTACACCCTAGCTGGGACGCGTTAGAGATAAGAAGTTGGTGTGGTTGTAGAATATTTTGGTCCAAACATCTATCTTTTAGACCAAACACAATAACATTTACATGATATTACAATTTAATCTATGTAACTGGGTATGAGATTAAACATAGTTTAAATAAACTTACAGGGTTCCTTAATAACTTTCACAGTTTCGCCGCAAAATGTTTTTAAAACCATAAATATATTTAGATAGGGCATTAAGTCAAAAAATCGAACCGTAAAGAAAACAGTTTAATGTCATTATTAAGCGTAAACGTATAGTTCTCTTTCACTCAAATTTTTAGAAAGAAGTCAATCTGGCTTTCTTTCCATCTTTTATACTAAACGCGACTTGCTGCTATAGAAGTTTCATGTCAAATTTGTACCACTTTAAAAAAAACTATAAAAACGAATAGTATTTTTTTCGTTTTAAGTTTAAAAAAAATTACATCGTAAAGTAATTAACCCAACATTCAATTAAATCAATATATTTTCTTGTTAGCATAATATGATGTGGCTTATAAGTAATATGGGTAATTTATGAGATAGAAGGGCATAGCCTGTTACAAGTATCTCAATTGATTAAACAAACAAAAAACTTTTAATTAATTTAAATATAATTAATTAGAATGATTATAATATAAAGAAATATATATTTTTTTAATAATATAAATGTCCCTACTTAAAAACCTTATTAATATTATTGTGTAATCGAATAATGTCATGAATAATCTGTCAAGCGCTAATTTGACTCATTCCTAGTACAAATTTTTTGAGAAACGCTTGATGAGAAAAGTTTTCGACGAGTAATACTAAATGACTGTAATATACTTGTTATCATTATTAAATATTAATCTCTGACTTAAATAAATCGAATATCAGCATAAAACAATCAAGACACCGAGAGAAAAAGCCAACTAAAAAGTATTCTCACCACACTTTTGTCAAACACGAAATATAAGTACAATTACTTGAAATTTAACTCATTTTAACGGAACAGAAGTTATATCATAAGTACTGTAACGCTTTTTTTTTGTAGCTATAGGGGTCTGGAGAAGATGGAAGCGACATCTAGTTTGCAGGGTCGTATTTTCTAACTTCAGTTCCATTATTTGATATCAAGTTGTTACTTGCAACACATAGATGGCGTTAGTTGTGTCATTCCTATTGCCTGATTTGTTTTGGTTGATGAGTAAGATTTTAATTTCTTCAAAGGAGAAATAATAATTAATAAATAAATATAAAATGATAATTTATTATTTTAAACAAGATATTCCATTCTGAGCTTATTTTGTCTTGTTTTGAGAAAGTTAGTTTTCGCGTTTGTTAATTCGGTAATTTCTGTTGGTAACATTCGGTGCCTCCATTTTACGAGCCCTTTTCTTGTCAACAATGGTTGGAGTCAGACGCTTTGTCGTAATTTCTTGAGAAGATGTGAGGAGTGTACGAATTAAGCAGTGTTTCATCTTTAAATGGCTTTTTAAGTCATTCTTATTAATATTTATTATTGGTGAGTTTCTTCGCTGGTGATTTTTTCTTCAAACTTTGCTTTTTCAAAGACGGCGTGTTAACATTTTCCATGCTTGTTTGTTCTTAGGCTTTGCTTCGTGCCTGCCACTAAAATCAACATGCATCCCTTTAAAGGATTGTTGTATTTCATTTAAACCCAACGATGTTGGTAAGTAATTTGCTGATCTTCCATCTGGTTAGTCTATTTTGCTGCGGCATGTGATATAATATTTTGTATCTTTTGTTGCAGGGTTTTTTTTTTTTTGGTTTTTATTCTAGTTATCCTTTTTAATTTAGTTTCTGATTTTAATTTCAAATATGGACCATTGAACTTTTCCCTGCTTCTGCACCAACGATGGTATCCATATAAAATCATCACACTTGCTATTTAACCTCAAGCATTTCACAAGCACCATGTTTTCTACTTCACTTTAATGGATATTAATTGCTAAGCCTCAATGTTAATATGCACCAGCGCATACAGCTTTGGTTCTTCTAATACATCCATCACACCAGTACTACATAAGTTAAGGTAAAATTGTAACTATTCATAATATGTCTAGCGTTAAGTGAAAGACCTTGATGTAAAATATTGGTTTATTATGACTTTATAAAAATACTCGTTTAGCACTTCCCCTTGCTCTGTTGTAAGCAAATTATCCAAACAATAAATTGTTAATAATCTATTTTAACCTTTTTTTTATTTCATACGTGTATCTGAACCTCGCTTGCATGAGCAGCGGATAGGCGTCCTTAAAATTTAAATTAGTCTGCTTGCTCATCTCTAGGCCTAACGCTCCCACAACCCTGTTAGATAGGTTTTTTTTTGTCTCATAGCTCAAGCCGAGCCCAGGTAAGGTTGCAGTACAATATCAAAGCATACATAGGTATAAACTAGATCCCGATAAAAGCAGGAAGTCACAATTAATTTTAATTTAATATAATATTAATCGTTATAATTTTCAATCATATAGTCTTTGTTCTTGCTGTGATTACTCATATTCATTTTCGGCTGTATTCATTTATTGAAACTTAGGCTGAACGAAGCATTTTTTCCTTTGCATTTTTCAATGGGATATTAAAAAGGTACGAAAGTGCGTCAAAAAAAAAAAGATGCACGGTCGCGGTCGGTTCTAGAGTGTGAAAATCGTTTTAATTTCGTTTACTAATTGTACAAGCTCTGCTAAGTTTAAATGGATTTATCAGTGTATTTGTGCAACCTGTTATAGTGTTAACATGAACTCTCTACTGTAAAAAACCTGGACATAGTGAAATTACTTTAGTTTCAAGGAGAAAGAAGGTAGGTGCCTAGCCTAGGGTATTTTTATGTTTTTTTTGTGATTTAGCTACATATAATTTAGGTTTGTTATTTATGCGACAACTCATTCTTATTGCACAAGAAATCTAAGCTTGATTATTCTGAATAGACATACCGCCTTGTTAATAAACACAGTTTTACTAGTATTAGTTGTACCGTGTTTCGTCTCCGTTAGTTAAAAAGTTGACAATTAAAATTGAAAACGGCAAAGGATTTATAAGGAGTTTCATGTTCAATCAATCGTGTGAATTGTTGTTATTTAGACCTGTGTAGCGTGCATGGCTGTCGTAACAGCTCAAATTCTCATATGTTTTTTATGTGATCGCACACAAGCGCACAATATTACATTAACATGGCTGTTATTTAAAAAAAACGTAATTCCATTTAAAAATCTTATGTGCGACTCAGAAATAATTTCGTATCCTTTATTACAATATTTAATACCCCGGGGATTAGTCGTGGACTAACGCTGTAGTTAATTATAATTAATTAGGATAGAATAGCGAAGTGAATCAAAAACGACTTTTCTTTAACAAGCTGTGACACTCTCGTTAATGCAATTAACTACGGCTATGTCGCTTTTTTGTTTAAGACTGATGAAAACAGTGCCTATTTTTAGTTAAAACTTCTTAACAGCCTTCGACTTTTACTTACTACTGACTTTTACTTCGGTTTTACTTTTAGATAATAATTGAAATCAATAAATTAAAGAAGTAACATGATACATTTGTGAAAAACAAAACAGTAAGGGAATCACTAGATCAAGTGCCTACCTAAATATCAGCTCTTGCACGTACTCGGCAAAGTTCTGCAGGTCAATTACCGTATTTTATGCAGTGCTGCTTAATTGCGTTTACGTCTTAACCTCTTAATCCGTATTTCGTAATGACAGGAAAACCTACACGTCACGTTTAAGCGTTAAAAACTTTGCGAATCCTTTGGTTTTCGTGTTATTACGGTAATACGGATTTAGAGGTTAAGAGGTAAACGCAACTAAGCAGCACTGCATACAATTACGGTAATCGACCCGCTGTTTGGCACTTCACTTGTACTGTCATCTTTGACCTAACGTCAAAATAGGAAGAAAATGTTGTTTGAACCACTTAAGCTATCTACAGATACTTTCAAAACCATCTTAACTGTATTTGTTTCTTATAGTCCGGCAAGTTGCTCTGACGTCAACCCAAACATTCAAATCCTATTATCTCGAAATTCCAAAAACAACCTTAAATTAATTATCCACTACCGACAATGAAAATCCGCTGAGACCAATCAATTCACCTTAAATCTGAAAACAAAGCGCCAAAGCTAATTAAGATCGAAGTGCACAAGACACATTAACGCGTTTGTGGCAAGAAAAGAAATTCCAAGCGCCAAGGTAAACGAACTTGGTTCTTTTATCGCTGCAAATGAGCTGCCAATAACTCTTCTATACGACCCTCGGGGGCTTTGGCACACGAGCCAATTATATAAACAATAAACGCTGTGATTAAAAGTGGCACATGATGAGGTTGACGGCGATGGGTGAATAGGATTAGAGGTAATCGTTACTCTGGTGGAATTATGGGTCCATATCTTTGCTTGATCTCTCTATTGCTTTGAGTTACATTTAAGTTCTAGACTTTGAATATAGCAATCAATTTCAAATTTTAACAAGCCTGAAATAATTATTGCACGAATAAATAGTTTTATAGGATGATTTTTCTAAACTTTCTCATCCGCGTAACTTAGTTAAACATAGATCACATTTGTACATGACAAAGTTATCAACCAAACTTTATATGAACATGATTTAACCTAAATAATTGTTTTTCTTTGACTCGAACAGGATACAGAATATATTTACACTTAGAGCGTTGGCATAAATACAATCGCCCGTCTGCAGAGTTTTAAAAATTGGTTCGCGGTCCGGATATTCCATTACAATATTTTCACTGTAAAATAGTGGCACTACGAGTATTTCAGTCCTGAATGAGGAGGCCACCCCGTCCACCCTCGGTGTCCAAATCTAACACTGTAGCTACTATAGAGAACGTAACCAATGGAGTGAACATTCAGCGAATTGGCTTTAAGAAGACGTTCGCGGGGGCCGAGGTAAGAATCATCAGGCTAATCAGCTCATGCAAATTTAGAACATGTTACGCCATACGTAGAGAATTTGCACGCTTCAATATTTTTTTCTATTAATAGTGTTGCTTTATTAAAAGTTAGTCGGTGTAAATGCTCTTCGCTCGCTATATTAGTTTACTCTCTGACGTTACTCAACTTTGACATTTCTTCTCCCAAATGACCTTTTGCGTTTCACCGGTTTTATAATTACTAAACTGTGTTCTATGTATGTGACCACGGTAGAAAAACGAACTGCGGTACTTTCGCAAGCTATCGACTATCGTGTAAGAATATAAATCTTATAGCCTGCAAGAGTTCAGCATGAACGTACTCTCTCCATTGTTTACGTCATCTACGGTCGGTTCATACCTAACCCTGTACAGTGTTTTGTTCGGGTTTATTTTGAGGTTGCTTTTGATATATTCCCGTGTTCCGGTTTGCTAGATTTTATTGGTATGGGAAATCAGAACTGGGTTTAAACTCAGTCGGATATCTGAAATTGGAGATAAATTGCAGGAGAGTTTTTTTATCACTGTATGTTTTACGTTGTGTCCTAAACCGCGTCTATTTGTCTCTTTTGACTGATTTTTTACAAACCAAAATTGTCGCTGAAAGTTGAAAGTTATCTCGAAGATAAGCTCAAATCGACGCTTCAAAGTATCTACTTTAACTATCCAACTTAAAACAAGCGTATAAAACCTAAGTAGTTGCCAACAATAAGAAGCAGTAAAGCATCAACAATGCACGTCGAGCCACTATATCTCTCAGACGTCGTTATTACGTACCATCATAATGTAAGATTTACGACGGCGTGTAGTCTTATCTCAGTCATTGCAATATAATTCACTAGCTGCAAAACAAAATGACCGCTTGAATCTCATATTAGTCAATTGGTGATACCATGCATGCATATAATTGATTCAAATTGTATTTTTCATTTGTTTTTAAAGAGTGGCAAGGTATTAAAGACTTCTTCAGTGCAGCAATATGTTTACTGAATTTTAAGGCGGATTATGTTAGTACTGAGTTGGATTGCCGGATCGAGCAATTGTTATTAACAACTTCTTAGAGAGCTCACAGAAAACCCTAGTGGGTGGTACCTATAATACAAACTTTCATTTAATTGTTGACCACAAAGTTGGTATGGTAGTCTTGAGATTTATGATTTTTATTGATTCAAGAAACGTCAGACAGTTTACTGAAAACTTTTTACGTATCAACTAAGTGGTGTACCATGTTTTTATTTTTGAATACAAAGTTTCGATTAAAGGGATTTCATTCACAGATTTGAAAACTAATTTAAAAAATATGCTAGAAACCAACTAATAAAGCCCTTTAAAAATTTATGGAAAACATTACTCTACAGTACCTCTTAGCTACCTTTCCTAGAAATTCATTTTAAACCGATTCCCATCGAAGAGTCATTATCCCGGTACTATTTACTTGTTTTATGCAAAATTCCCGTAGACTTCATTTTTTGAAATCCAGCGCCATTATTATGTCTTTGTTATTATTAAAAATGTCGTATGTTTTTTCGGTAAAAAAGCTTGAAAACAGCGCTTCGTTCAGCTGAATATTGTAACACTGTCTCGCCGTATTTCATTTTACTATACGTGGGTATTCAGCTGACTCAACGTAAGTGTTTTAAATATATTTTCGAAACGTTTCAGTTATTTCAGCCATCGCGTTGCAGTAATTGAAGTGCTGAACGAGTTATAAATGGAAAAGCATTTAACTCTGCGTTTACTGATTTTAATAATAACTGAAATATTCTGAATAGTTTCTATTGATAATGGCTAATGGCTTAATCCCTACGGATTAATACATCCATTAGATTGCACATTGATATTTTATGTTCATTGCATCATAGAGTGAGTCAAACACAATTCGTCTGCACTAATGTTTTAGGAGATAATGATTCAATAAACTCTTATTTATTTATTTTAATAAAAATTAAATAAGAGGTTATTGAAACATTACCTAATAACATTTTAACGTTACTGATTTTAAACTTTTTTCATCCTTTAGTAACCTTTATGAATTTTCTTGGCAAATGAAGCCGCTGGCAAAAATTTGGTTGCTTATTAAACATAAATGGACACAGTTATATGCTGGATAATTTGGACATCTGTTACAGAAGTCGGAGCTATGTTACTTACGTACAATTTAAAATTACCATGCAGCCTCATGTCTGGGTGTAACTAGGTGTCCCACAGTCGGTTGTAAAATTACCATAATAGAATCTTGCACTTAGTTTAAAACTACTAATGTCTAGTTTTTACTTTTGTCCCGTTGTAGCCACTTGTTTTTCCATTCGTCTTCTCAACTCATTTACATTGCATAGAAGAAACTTGTCAAAAATTTAACTGGAGTTACAGATTAGAAAATCGAACGATCGTATCAATGGTTTTTTTTTTTTAGAAACATGTTGTTTATTAACTTCTTACAAACCATTTAGCTTTAGTGCGCTTATCATAACATATTTTTTATCCTACAATCTTGCTGACAAGAGACAAATCTATTTTACCAAGTGGCCCGTATCGTTTTCTTTTGAAATAAAAATATTTCATCCGACCAACAAGAAAATAACTTATCGTCAATATGTTGTGGGGGATATTAAAGCTTGCCTTATTCGGATTGGTTAAACGAACAATAGGTGTAAGTGGGAGAAGATTGGAATGTCGGTTCCTTTCATCATGACAATGAAGTCAACGAAATTAGATCACATATGTGCCGTCAGCGCATGCGTCTTAATCTATTCTATAATGAAGGTTTGATATTGAGTTGAGAATAAGGTAAAAGCACCTAATTCCGCGGGGTTCTAAAAATGGAACCCAAACCCGCAGTAAATAGAAAAACTAAGTTTTTTTATAGTTTCCGTCATATATTTAGACTTTTTAGTTCTTCAGCCTTAAGATAATTTAATTTAAGAACAGATTTGAGTGCTTATATTATTATAAATACGCAAAACATATTAAATAAAAAAGTATTTCGCTGTGGCGAGCGAGGTAAAAGGGTGCGCCATACATTTTCACGCCATTTTTCCGTAACGTTCAATTTACAAGAGGAGTGATTATCATTCTAGTTCTAACAGGAAAGGTCGGTTTTTAAATATTAATTCAATAGTCAAACGTTTAATCTTTAAGTTTTTGTTAAAAAAATATACATTACTAGCTTACTTTTTCAGAAATTTTGTGTTGAAAATACATCGGCATTACCGTCCATTTTTTTAAAGCGGTTCCTTATCCCGTGGTATACCTCGGAATTAGGAAATCATGGAGTTCATTTCATTTTAATTTTTCACGTGATTCTTATAAGCTCAACTTCGTTTAGGCAAACACATTGAAAAAATTGGTTAACATTGGGTTAAAAAATCCAATTCCGTGTTAGTGTTTTGAATTTATTTCACATATCTATTAAATAGGAATCAAAATATGTGACCAGAGTAAAATTCGATGATTTTTTCCAAAACGTAACCAATACTGTAATTGTTTTAATCCTATGTTCTAGTGACAATTTCTTTTCAGAATTATCAATTTTAATTCATTTTTTTATATTTAATAAAATAATCACTTTGATTTTTAAATATTAAAAAACATGTATTACTCGGATTTAGAAATATAAATTTTCGAGTAGGACCGTTATTCCGAGGTATATGCCACGGAATTAAGTTATATGGGAAATAAATCGTAACGTAATGCCGTGCTACTTTTCCAATGTAATGAGACCAAACATAATGCATAATTATCAATATTTTGTTTACTTATGGCTCTTATTTATATGAACTTTAGAGAGTTAAATAAATTTAAAAAATATTGGCTAAAAATTCTATCAACAATAATGATAAATATAATTATTTATAGAATTTTAGTTAATAATTCCGTAGAATCAATAAACAGAGTAAGCCACGTAAATATTTCATAATAATTTGCATAAGTACATAACTATGAAAGCGGGCTTTCTCTACAAATCCATACCTCGGAATTAGGTGCCCAACTACCGCGGAGTTAGGATTTTTACCGCGGAATTAGGGTTTTCTGGCTTAGCCTACATTTTGCTTAATTTGAAATATAAACCCATTGATAACTGAAAAAGTATTTAAATATTTGTAAAGAATATTAGATTGTCCATCTTATAAAGTTATATTATTACCCTAAACCGCGTTTTTTATCCCTAATATCACAGTTCCTTTCTTAATGATGCAAAAATACCGCGGAATTAGGTGCTTTTACCTTATATGGATGGATCGCGTGCAAAAAATTCCAACACCGATAAAATTGAGAAAATTATACGTTTACAACTTTCTAAAAACTTGTTGAATGTTACAAAAAATTGATTTGAATTTGCTCAAAACATAGTAAAGTACGTACTTAGTGAATAATAATTAGCGTGAAGGACTTTATACAATTTCATTTTTGAATTTGTTCTTTCAAAATAAAATAATATAAAAAAAATATTTTATGATTTACTTGTATATTTTTGTGGGAATGTTTTAATGTATTTTAGCACGAATAACACACAATCAAATTTTAAAGAAACAGTATAATTTATGGAAATAGTAAGTTATGATAATATTATAATAACAGAACAAAACTTTGTCACTAAACAGCAAATAGAAATATTTAATATTATTTTGAAAGTAGGTATGAAAAGTCAGCAATAACGTTCAATGAAAATTATATCTAGTAACTAGGAAATAAGCTATAAAACTATGAGTACACTACTTTAAATCATATAAAGAAACCGTACTTTTTTCCAATAGGTTTTTCAAATTGTGGTTGTAAGAAAATCGCCTACGTCATCACTTAGTTACTTACCGATGGAAAAGCTAACCTTTGACCCTTTTCACTAGGAAAATAGTTGTTAGGCACGTTACAAAATGGACCTCGTTTTGAACAAAGAAATAAACTTTCTGTAGGGTTGCATTTATTAGGCGAAGGAGGGTAGTCGTTAGCAGGTCTGTGGAGTTTCTCCCAATTTCGAAGGTTTGTGTTTAGTTCTTGTAGTGTGAGTAAATTAAATTATTGTAAAAAAACGATTTTTCCATTCAAACAATTATCACTGATCAAAAAAGTAATATTTAGTAGAAATAGATAATTTTAATTGTATCTCCCAAACATACAATATACCTACAATATATGTAACAACTATTGGCCGCCCGCGACTCCGTTCGCATGGAAGTCGGTGTCCCGTGGGAATGCGAAGTTTTCCCGCGGTAAATAGTACCCTATATGTTATTCTGATGTATAACCTATATTATTGCAAAGTTTCATCAAAATCCATCCAGTAGTTTTTACGTGAAAGAGTAAAAAACATCCATACATACATACTCACAAACTTTCACGTTTATAATATTAGTAGGATTCTAATTGATTCTACCTTTAGTTTCGGTATAGAGTTAATAGGACTTTGAGATGCAACAAGCATTTCGGCGGTTCGACAAACAGTTGTTGTAAAGTCATAACTTATTCCCTTGTACGTTTGGATTCACTTGCTCTCGGCTGCCAAAGGTATTTACAATATTCACAAGGGAGGCAAAGAACGTTGAGTGTACACTTGGGAGTAAACCGGGTTCCGACGGGGCGTTGGTGATGAGTTATTGCATTTTAGTTTTTTATATTGATGAGAGCGCGGGCTTCGGGAAACATTGGAATATGCATACTATTAGATTGAAAAATATAACGTTATATTTTTTTTCATATTTTCGATATGTTACGGCTAATACCCGAAGTGCGGCTACACCTAGTTTTAGCCGGTTAGAAGTGTTTTTTATATGGAAAACTGTAAAAAAAAAATGTATCCTATGTATATAAAAACTGGCTTCAATCATGAGTCGACGGAGTCCCGTTACGCGGGACTCCTTTTTCTGGGTGGTATCAAAAAAGTAACCTAACTAACCTAACCTGTTCATGTTCTAACCGGCTAAAACTAGGTGTAGCCGCACTTCGGGTATTAGCCGTAACATATATATCTTTTAAACTTTGTGCCATTAATATGCGTTTAAAGCAAATGTTAGTAACGAACTTCTTAAATCTGTGTGTCGAATATGGCTTTGCAGCACATCTTCATCTTAGTTGAGAGTACCATAAACCACAATGGATAAAGCACATATAGCCATCAATTTGTAAGCTGAGCGTTTTGGTTTACCATGCTTAGAATCGCGTCGTGAGCCCCGTACCTCAGCAGGCCTCTGGCCCGGAGCCAGTTTTGGAATTCCACAGTAGCGAGAATTTGTTGACGGATGCATACGTAGCTTTATTTGAAGGTGCGGCTGCACAAACAGGAAGCCAGCCTTCAGCGTGTACACGACTTATTCTCAATTCAATGTAGAGCTAACTGAGTAACTTGGAGCTAACTGTAAATATAAGATTAAGCAAATATTTAGAAAAGATCTAGGCTGGATTTTTTATGTATCCAGCAAAGGTTTTGTAATATTTTGGTCATAAAAAAATACCTAGCAGGTAGATTGAAATGATCTAAAATGTGAAAAGGTTTTTAGAATATCCATAAATGTAGTTAAATAAAATTAACTTTTTAAAGTATAAATAAAAAATAATTAAGTTATTGCATAGCTTTTATCTCAGGCTCTGAGCGCGGGGACCGAATGTAAAAATTCCGTAACGAAAAATACCTTACACGTCGTGTATCGTCGGTTCAGTTCGGCAGACTTCGGCACGGTGATTGGTTGCGTGCGAATAGACGTTTTTCATATAATAGTCGATCGAGGGGGGCGATCGTCACTCGCGTCCGTAGGTACAACCCTAAGCTACCCTACACGTGCCCCCCGGGTGGTGCTAAACGAGCGACAACGCCGAGCAACAGGCGGCGGTTAACTAACCTGATACAGGCTACTACGAGCCCTGAAGGAGCAAATGCCTTCAAAAAAGAGTAGACTCGCCAACCCGCAATGGCCAGCGTGGCGTTTTAAGGCTTTTTTATCCCTGTATGCACAGACACCACAAAGAAAGGCCCTCAGTTCCCAGTAGTCCTGTTAGGCTCGACTACGGCAGCGGTCGGGGAACCGGCAGGACAGAGGGTGCGAAGAATCCCTGGGAGAAAGGACACGGCTGCCAACAAAACGTTTATCTGGCTACGTATAATGTAAGAACCCTGCTCACTGAAGAACGTTACCAAGAACTGGAATCCGAAGTACTCAACAAGATCAAATGGGACATTATCGGCTTAAGCGAAACCAGACGCAGAGGAGAAAACCTAGTTAAGTTGACATCAGGCCAACTTCTATATTACAAGGGCTATGAAGATAAATCTCAAGGCGGGGTCGGGTTTCTCATTAATACCTCCATGGCGAAGAAACTGCAAAATGTTGTTGCAGTATCACCACGCGTTATTTACGCCACTTTCCAACTAAACAAACGCTACTCACTTAAAGTCATCCAAGTGTATGCCCCGACGTCGTCTCATTCTGAAGAAGCCCTGTTTGAGTTTTATGACGACATTGATCGCGCCTTATCGGAAAACCCCTGTTTCTACACCAGCGTCATCGGTGATTTCAACGCTAAGCTGGGTAAAAACACGGAGAGAGAGGAGTTTGTGGGAAGATTTGGGCTAGGCACAAGGAACACGCGAGGACATGTACTAGCAAATTACCTTAACCAACATAAACTTTTTGCAATGAACACCTTCTTTTGTAAAAAACCACAAAGGCTCTGGACCTGGAAAAGTCCAAATGGTATAACAAAAAACCAAATTGACTACATACTCTGCTCAAAACCAACTATCGTGGAAGATGTGGATGTCCTCAACATGATTGGTGCAGGTAGTGACCACCGAATATTGAGAGCTCGACTAGTCCTCAAACTTAAGCTCGAGCGACGGCGACTAGTTGAAACTACTAGAACTCCTGATGACATCAGATTTATAGAGATGCAAAGGGAGCATTTCCAAAACCGGCTTTCTGAAAAACTTACAGCGACAAAAGACTGGGACGTTAATGCCATCAACAATCAACTTGTTAGTTCTATAGTTGACACAGTTAAGGAAATTAGACCTAAATCAAATGGAACAACCGCGCCAAAATCGCAAGAACTCGAAAAGCTACTGGAAGAACGCAGATGTATCTTAAGATCTTCGAATCAATCCTCTTTAGCCCAGACTAACAGTAAAATAAGACGTTTACTAAGAAAACTGTTAAGGCAAAGAAAACATAACTTGATTCTTGAAATGATAGAGAGACACAGGGGACCTAAAGTTTTCAGGAAACAGCTTAAGAGAGGCAACCAACAAATACGAGCAATAACTACGGATGAGGGGGCCACCATAACGGACCGAGCTAATATACTGGAAGAAGTTGAAAAGTTCTACTCTAGACTCTATAGTTCTCAAAAGTTAGAAAACCGGGTGAACCACCAAGACCCGAGGGCACCACTAAGGAAACATCGTACAGAAGACCTTCCAGAAATTAGTTTGTATGAAATTAAGCGAGCTCTCAAACTTATGAAGAAAGGCAAGTCACCAGGTGAAGATAGGGTTACGTTTGAAAACTTGAAGCTAGGTGGAAGGGCAGTAATAAAGCAGCTGCAAATACTCTTCAATAAAGTCCTTTTTGAAGGTATGACACCAAACACATGGAGAAATGCTACAGTTGTTTTATTACACAAGAAAGGCGACACCACCAAACTTTCCAACTATCGCCCAATTTCCCTTCTGAGCCACGTTTACAAAT
Source organism: Emmelina monodactyla (assembly GCA_916618145.1). NCBI lineage: Eukaryota > Metazoa > Arthropoda > Insecta > Lepidoptera > Pterophoridae > Emmelina > Emmelina monodactyla. The sequence goes on along the minus strand of OU745304.1, from coordinate 685,204 downwards.
TATTCACTAAAGTGATTACCCTGCGATTGACCACCAGATTCGACTCTGCCCAACCGGTCGAACAGGCGGGATTTAGAAGCGGTTTCTCTACAATAGACCATCTACACACTGCGCGTCAAGTTATTGAGAAGTGTAATGAGTATAATCAACCCTTAGTAGTTGCCTTTATCGACTACGAAAAGGCGTTCGATACAATAGAACACTGGGCAGTAATAAACTCAATGGAAAGATGTCAAGTGGACTCCCGATATGTAGAAGCCATCAAATCTATCTACCGTTCTGCGACCCTTACAGTTAAGCTACACGAACTGACCAATCCTGTGAATATAAAACGAGGCGTCAGACAAGGTGACACCATATCACCAAAACTTTTCACATCCTGTCTGGAGGATATATTTAAGCTCCTGGAATGGTCCAGTAGGGGCATTAATGTTAACGGTAAACGACTTACCCATCTCCGTTTTGCTGACGACATTGTCCTTTTCGCCGAAACCCTTAAAGACCTGAAGGCCATGGTGGAGGAACTGCAGAAAGTTTCGGCTGATGTAGGCCTAAGGATGAATGTCTCCAAAACAAAAATTATGTGCAGAACCGATGAAGCGGACAACATTTATATACAGGGGTCACTACTGGAGAAAGTCGACGAGTACGTGTACCTGGGACAATCATTGAGCCTTAAAAGAAACGGACAAGACAAAGAAATTACGCGCCGAATACAACTAGGCTGGGGTGCGTTTGGGAAATTGTCCGATGTGCTCAAAGGTGACGTACCCAGAAAACTGAAACGACAAGTCTTCGAACAGTGTGTTCTTCCCGTGATGGTTTACGGTTCCGAGACATGGACACTTACGCAGCAAGCCATACACAAGTTACAGGTGGCGCAGAGGGCTATGGAGCGGGCAATGCTAGGTGTTTCTCTCCGTGACAAAATTAGAAACACAGAGATCCGGAGACGTACTGGGCTTGTCGACATAGCCCATGTTGTGGCCCGCAGAAAGTGGACGTGGGCGGGGCACATTTGTAGAAGGGATGATGGCAGATGGGGGACAGCTGTACTGGAGTGGAGACCCAGAACTGGTCACAGAAACGTAGGCAGACAACCAATGAGATGGACCGATGACCTGGTCAAGGTGGCAGGAAAAGACTGGAGAAGAAAAGCCCTAGATCGAAGAAGATGGCGTGCATTACAAGAGGCCTACACTCAGCATTGGGTGGCTACGGGCTGATGATGATGATGATGATATAATAGTCTAAGATCCGACCGCGTGATTTATACGTTCATATGTTTGATTAATAAAATATAATTTTTATCGATATTTATAACTAAACCAATGCAGTTATTATTAATATTGATATATTTCATTCTTAACGTTATTATCTACATGTATTTTAACAATTACAGGTGAACGTAATTGTTAAAAAATAAATAATTAATTACATTTTAATTAAAATTAATTGCGGCCAAATTTGGATGGCCACCTTTGCGGATCTGCATTGGTTTAGTTATAAATATCGATAAAAATTATATTTTATTAATCAAACATATGAACGTATAAATCACGCGGTCGGATCTCGTACTATAAGGGGCCCATCAAACTGAAAAACATAACACAAGCGCGATTTAATCTACCAGTGGCGCCATCTATCGAACGTTAGTACAAACTTGGTATAGTACAAATTGGTTAGTACACACTTGGTAATCGCTGTTACATAGATGCGCTGTTATTAAAGCAAAACAATTATATTGACACCACATTCTGATAGCTTACTTAAACACATACGAACAGACAGAATTAGCGACTTGGATTTATACTATACTAGCTGTGCCCACGACCTCGTCCGCGTGGAATAGTTATTTTAGACATTTTTTTTAGATCATTTCAAGAGGAATCATTCTTTTATACATATATTTTGGGTATCTTAAACCGTTTTCGCAGCGAACGCAACGGAAGACCTCAATAATGAATAACTTTTGAATAGATGCTATGCAATAGCTTTACCGCGGCAGTCCTCAAGTAATTTTTTTTATTATTTTAATTTCTTGTTTTCCTCCAAACGTAATAACTATTTCATACAACATCATAGTCAACTATCACAATACGTCAAACCCCAGTCAAGACGTCTCCCATTGTGCCCAGATTGCATTACACATATCTCCCGTGCAAGTGAGATGCCTCGTAGCGAGATGAGCTAATCTCACGTTACAGGTTGACTTGTTCGGGAATTCTGGTAACGTTGACGTTAGATGGGAGATTATATTATTGACGTTAACAGTCAAGTGTCAAGGTTGTACAGGTACAATTTATATAGGTTCTAGCTACACCGCGAACGTGGTTTGGACATATTAAAACAAAAGTTAGGGGTGGACAACCCTTATAACTTAGGGGTATTAAAAATAGATAGTAGCCTCAGACCTACTAAATATCGTACTAATATTAGAACGTGAAAGTTTGTAATTATGGATGGATCTTTGTTAAAAGAAAATGAATATAAGTATTATTATATATTATAAATAGTAAGAATAATGAATGTTAATGAAATTTTACAATAATATAGCCTATACATCAGAATAACACGTAGGCTACAATTTATAAATATATTATGTAAATTGTCACATATATCAAGTAAGCAAGAAAAAATATTTGAAAAATCTACCATCTGCGAGTTATTCTGGCGTGCGCGAAAACCGCTGGAGTTACAAATATGTTATGTATGATGGAAATGATTAAATAGTCCTACAAAAAAGCCATATAGCCATTATAGCCAAAATGCAGTAGCTACTTATAGGCCTGTGATTAGGGCGCTGCAGTGTTCATTTACCGTATTTCTTATGTTTACAATATATTTGCGTGGTGATAAAGGGTAACCACGCAAAAGAAGTCGCGGGCAGCCACCAGTGCTTAATATAATTTGGTAAAAATTGTGAAAGATTGTGAGGATGTAAATATGTTTGTTACTCTTTCACGTAAAAACTACTGGACGTATTTTGATGAAACTTTTCAGTAGTATAGGTGATACATCAGAATAACACATAGGGTACTTTTTACCGCGAGAAAACTACTCATTCCCACGGGAAGCCGACTTTTACGCGGACGGAGTCGCGGGCGGCCACTAGTATACCTATAATAATATTAAAAGTTGGTGGGGTAGTACATTAAGAATAGATTTCTTTCTCATAGGCTTTTTTATTCTGTAGTTACAAATATACATAATCACGACAGATGCTTAAAAAAATGTTGTCAACAACATCTCGTTTCCGTCTGTTTTGTTTCAAAAATAAAATGTCTCGTTTTTTCCTATTTCTCTCAAAGCTTTTAGACACATGATAATCATATTTCCATGTTAGCCCGTGGGACGGGCCTGCGTATTTGTCGGATCATTTTACCACAGGAAGATCTTTTTTACTTCTCTGGTAATGTTGAAACACGCAATGCTCAAATCTCGGAGATCTTTGAAGTGGTATGTGATTATTTTTTTTGGTTTGTTTTTTACAATGAGTGTAATGTAGTCGTAAGCATAACAAATTTGTCTTTACAATCAGCATTATCTTTGTTGTGCTATTAGTTAGGCCGCAAGATAATATCATAATGTCACATATGTTGAGATTTTAAATATCAAAAACTTGTAGTGATTTTTTGATACATTCAAATTATATGAAAATGAAATTAGATGGATTAAATCAAATGAAATCATTTTTATACAAACACCAGTGGCCGCCCGCGACTCCGTTTGCGTGTAAGTCAGTTTCCCGAGGGTATGAGAAGTTTTCCCACGGTAAAAAGTACCCTATGTGTAATTCTAATGCATAACCTATATTATTGTAAAGTTTTATCCAAATCCAGTAGTTTTTACATGAAAGAGAAACAACCAACCAAACATACTTACATTCTCACAAACTTTCACGTTAATAATATTAGTAGGTATAAAAACTTACTCGTGTAATTTTTTTTATTTTTTTAGTTTCTTAATAACCCGTCAAACAAACACAGAGCCCTATAGCTTTCATCAAAATACTATTTACTTAATGTAAGGGTTTTCCTTCTACTCTATAGTAGATGTAAAGTAATAAATAAAATCTTGAACTAGCTTATGCTGAAAAACCGGGAGGAAAACTTGCGTTTGAAATAACATCTGTTCAATGCACAATGGAAGGCTTTTTGTCTTTTAGGAATTGGTATTAAGTCACTTCGTAAATAATTAGTTAAATTATATCTGAAGATGCAAATATGATTTAAAATAGGTCTAAAATAGTATATATTTTTTTTAAAGTTTCATTAATTTTTATTTATTTTCTATAGGAAAGACAACGAACGAGAAAGCTGTTAACCTGATGGTAAGTGATCACCGACGTCAATTAAACCATCATCATTTAGAAACATAATTTCAAAAGAGAATCATAGGTTATTTTTTATTATACAAGGAAAATACGCTTGAAATAAATATTTTTATTCTCAATAAATTTTGATAAAGCATAAAATAACATTGAATGTTAAATCTAGTTAGTGTTTTTAATTTCTCGAACAGAATATTAAATTACTCCAAAGTTCTACTGGTCTAGGAGTACGCATCCGTTAAGAGTACGCAACACTTAAAACCGTGAAGTTGTTTCCGTTGCACGGCTAACTTCAGTCGTATTTTGATCACAACTGTGGTAAAAAGTGATGTGCGAAAAAAAAAAGAAATCCGTAGGAAAACACAAAAATTAGGTGAGTTTAACGATATTTGCTTAAAATCTTAAATATTTTCAATGTTTTTGAAAGGAATTTTGAGACAAGAATGCAATCATTTTGTAAAAACAAAGTATACATGTTATTTTGCAAAGAAGATACCAAACTTATGCAGCTAGCGTAATTTCGGTCAACGACGTGAGATGGCGTTAAAATCCGCTTGATGAAAATTTGGCTATAGCGTGTATGAGTACGCAGTTATGTTTCTTTTAAGAGTACGCGCGTACTCTTACACACAATTATTTATAATGTTCATTTTTTAACTGTTTTGTTCATATTTTTATTTTGTTAATTACACAGGATGTCTAGACGTCAAAGAAAAAGCGAAACTTTCTTTGTACTTCAGATCAGTGGTTCAGATATTTTAAGTGGATCTCCATACAAGTTGTCTCTCGAAGAGTCTTTGGCTTCAAAGAAAGTACCAAGTAATAGACCAAAGAATTTACCAAAGAGTGTACCAAAACTTAACTCAAAATGGTTTCCTAAAAAGGCTAAAAAACCATTTAAAGTGCCAAATAAAACACCCAAAAAAAAGGTTTGGAGATATCTTGCATGTACCGAAATCTACATAGAAGACTGCTGAAGACTGGATAGGCTGCACAAAATGCTCCGAATGGTGGCATGAGACTTGTACGACATATGAGGGTCAAGGAAATTTTATTTATCACCTCTGCAAGTAAAATAAAAATAATTGACGACCCGCGTACTCTTAGAGACATAGCTGCGTACTCTTATCCAATAGTACTTGTAAGAGTACGCATTTCCCATTTTTGATTATTTTTGTTATTTTGATAGATAAAACGTATTTTTCATAGTTTTTGATTTCCTTTATAATAGATGTTTAAATTGTTGACGCAATAAAAACTTAATTGATCTCCTAAATGCCATTTTTACTTTTTTAGAATATTTTGAATCTTAAGTGCGTACTCCTAGACCAGGTTACCCTATTAGTCCGTTTAAAATTTACAGCAACTGTCTAAAAAAATGAGAATTAATCCCAAACAGAATCACTTTGCTACTCGTTTAAAGTCAATATAAAGGCTTTTAGTCGATCGCAATAACTATTATGAAAGAGGGTAAAAAAATTGGGTCTTTTAAGCTTCAATAAAAAAACAACACCGTGGAAATTAACTTTCCCTTTTTAGATAAAAAACCATTTCACTTTGATACAGTTGGAGTGAAAACGACCTTTCGCCAGGCTTACTAAATTTTTTCGCCCCGTCATTGAATATTCTAAAATGAATTTGTGAGTTACCAGCCGGAAAGTTTTGAGGTAAAAACATTCTGTTTCATGTGGTATGTTGTAGATGGTATGATGATACTGGCTCGTCCGTCGTGGTAGTAGTATTGTTACGGCTTTCTGGACAATGAATACCTAAGCTTAAAGATACAATTTAATTAATAGCCTTTTTCCAATTCGACTGAGTTGCTATTTATACTTAATTTTACCTAACAGGTAAGCGGAAAGCTATGTGTGGCTATAGGTGTACCTTTGCGTGATAGACTCATTACCATAAAATAAATCGTTGGGTTTGGTCTAAAAATCTATAAATTCAAACTATTAACGTTATTCGGTCACTTGATATTTGCAGTTTATAATTTCGTTAACTTAGCAATATCGCTTATAGTTCCGAAATAATACAGTTTTTAATATTAGGCTAGAACGCTCAACGTCAAAGGAGTTCAAAGCAGGAAATGAGTTTTTTTTCACTGTTTAAAAGTTTAAACCTAATTATCTCAGAATAATCAGAGGACACCCTTCATTAATGCAATGGACTCTTCAATTGTTTATCAATTATCGAAAATCTATACTAATATTATAAAGCTGAAGAGTTTGTTTGTTTGTTTGTTTGTTTGTTTGTTTGTTTGAACGCGCTAATCTCAGGAACTACTGGTTCGAATTTAAAAATTCTTTTTGTGTTGGATAGACCATTTATCGAGGCAGGCTTTAGGCTATATAACATCACGCTGCAACTATAAGGAGCGAAGAAATAATGGAAAATGGGGAAAAATCGGGGAAAATTATTCATCCTTGAGGGCTTCCGTTGCGTGCGCTGCGAAAACGGTTCTAGAAACCAAAAATATATGTATGAAAGAATTAAGGGAACTTTTTACCGCGGGAAAACTTCGCATTCCCACGGGAAACCAACTTCTACGCGAACGGAGTCGCGAGCGGCCTCTAGTATAACATAAAAAACAAAAAAAATGCATCTGCGAATTTGAACCTTGAATCACAAGAAAAGGCGAAGAAAAAATTCTACTAAGCCTACATTCCCATGCCTGTCATTAACCACGTACCCTTCACTTCTCGTCACCAACAATTACATCACGTCTCTCATATTCCACTAAATTGACACACAAAAACCTCGCCCTCGATGCTAAACCCAATAATTCTGTCGCTCGCTGTTTTCGGCGTCGCTCGCCCACTTGTCTACGGTCGGATACTGTTTTCCTCGAAATAAACCACAGGCAGCCCACATGAAGACATCATAAATTATTGCCAAAGGACACCTAGCTCTACAACGAATGTGTAGGAACAGTAGGGCACAATTTATAGTTTCAATAGTACTAAAACTATTTTTTGATGCTGAAAGAACAAAAGCTGTTTTCATGAAGGATTGAGGATTTCAGTTGGTTAAATGTGTAAGTAAGCTGTTTTTAGTAAATCGTTCATTTTTTCTCAGAAACTCATAAGGTAAATTACTTGTCACTTTACACCCTATTGTTAATTAGTTAGATGCTTACTTAATTCTTGATCATCAAACAGTTTTTGATAGCGACATTCTTTGAAAACAGCATTAACATTAAACATGTATTCACTTTCATTCTATTATCCAACCCATTAAGCATTTCCTGTACAAACAAACTGCTCTACTGTTCCAGAGTCTTTATAATTTTGAAGGTTTTCAAGGCGCTGAATCGGAATAATTCCTCTAAGAAGGGTGAAGCCCTTTGATGCCTCGTACCTACATCTCGGCGTATATTTGTATCTGTCTTGCTAATGTGTTTTGATGTCGCCGTGGCTTGAATATCATTTTGTATAATTTGACAACATGTGCTACAGCCGGTTACAATATGAATTTAGGAGAGTTCAATCTTGTGAAGAACGCCGTTTGATGTCAAACTAGCGTATGCTAGACAGGCATTATTAAATTGTAGTAGGTAAGTATTTACCTGTACGCGCTATAATATTTGTATCAAAATAAATTATCAGTATACATAATGGAATGCCGAACATATATTGTGACGGGGTTATAATTCCGCTTAAATATCTGTTCGTACATATCACAAAACAACGAGACATTGTAAATCTTACCTAGTGTTGGAATAACATTATTTATCAATAACATTATTGGTACAAATCTAATACTAAAAACCCGTACAAGGTTAAAAAACTAGAGAAAGGAAACCAAAATTTAACACAGAGATTAGGTTTAAAAGTAAACAAAAAAAAACTTCAAAACAACAAAACCATTTTGATCTAATTCACAACCAACGGCATGTAATAAATTCTCCAACTGAAGCTTAAAAGACTTTTATTTCATCCTACATTAGCATCAGTAGAATCAAAGGTTGTTTTAATCCTGCTAAAGTCAAATGGTAGTTTCCCAGCAGAATTGCCGCAGACAGCTGTTCATCTGAACTAGGTCGTGTAATCGGATTATAGGATGATTTACGGTATCCTGGCAGAGGCACGATTATCTGCGGTATAAAGATATTTCAGGTTTAGTTTGAATTGAAAATGGTTTTCATACTGAGCAGGTAAAATATTGGATCTCCCATAGGGCTGTCGACAGGTAGGCTTTTAGCTAAACAAGAATTTGGGGTCTGAGAAAGTTAAAAACGAATGAAATCATTGTCGGTTTTTTTTTTTAAATATAATATAGCAAAGCAAACGAGCATGCGGGTTACCTGATGGTAAGTTATCAACGCCGCCCATGACAACCCGCAACAGTGTGGGTGTTGGGGATGTATTGCTGAGTCTTTAAAAATTAGGCACCGGATGCCGCACTCACCGAACGAAACGCAGGAACGGTGGTATTTCACCGGTCGAGTCAGCCCACTAATCACTGCAGACAGAGCCTACAGCTAGACTCTACCACTCAAAAAATAAAGTAAATATGACTTCAATGAAATAATATCAAAGAAGCAATGGCTCAAAAAAACAGTTTTGGGAAATCTTGTGTCATACCTTAAAAAATATTAAGTCAATTTTTATTGTTGACAATTTCGTGCTTTCATTATTCACTTATTGGCCAAAACATTTGTTTCAGTGTTCCAAGGTCCTTCTATACTTAGCCTATGGATCCTGTGTGCCCTTATGGTAAAGAAAATGAAAAAAGAAATGAAAAAAAAAATATTTAGAAGAACGTTACACATAATAACAATTCCAACTGATACCCACTGTAGGTTGCCCTGTGGTGTGGGTAGCAGGCTCAACCATTAACATTGTTATAAAGTTGATTGTTTTTCATAAGTTTGACTGTGTACGCATGCATGAGTGTGTGTGTGTGTGTGAGTGTGTGTATGTGTATGGCTGTGTGTATGTGTGTGTGTGTGTGTGTGTGTGTATATTAGGTAAAGGTGGCACATATCTCACAGCGAGTTACAGGATACAGTGCATAAATAATCTTATACTGATTTCAAAAGGTTTGTTAAAATTGATCTTTATTTCAAACAATGCAGTTACAGCAACGGTAAACAAAACAATAGAAATTTCTCAACAGAACACAAGCACATTACTTTTATTCAGCACAAACATGTCGGAATAATCATTAATATACAAAACCAACACACAACTTTTGAGGTACAAAGAGTGCCTTCAAAAAATAAACAAGCAATGATGTCTGAAAACATTTTTGGTTGAGACCCAGATATTCAATTGTAGATCCTGTTACTTTGCGCTTAAGGTTCGAAAGTGCTTGGATTACGGAGGGTTATTTTGTATGAAAATAAACGCAGCATAAAACAGTTCGTAATGAGGGAGGTGACATTTGAATTTTAAGCTCGGCTAGTCGTTTTTGTTTCTACGACTTTTTCAGCTAAATCTGTTTACTGACGACTTAACATAGGGACATCGTGTTTCCTGAATGTAGCATCGAAATTCAATAGACTTATGGATATTAACTGCAGTGTTAAGAAGGGAATAATGAGTGCATCTGGGCTCTTACATCTTGGCAAGGACACGATAAAATTATGCCAAGCTGTCAGCCTTTGCTAGTTGTAGAGGCTCTCAAAAAAATGTAATAAAAATAACACATGTTTGCTAACCTTTGTTTTTTTAAGTTTGAATATTAATGTCGTATTTAAGCGTAATGAAAAGCAAAGTAATGTAAGCAATTAACTTATTTCAATGAGTAATGTAAAATATTAACCATTCCATTTAATGTTGCTCGCAGAAAATGTAGCATGAATGTAAAAACAGTAACCGTGGAATATTTTCTCTCGGTCTGTTTTAACGTTCCTAATTTCCCAAAGCCTCATAACGTGTTCTCATACTCATTGCATATTCGCTTTAATTCTATTTACTGTTTTGTTCCACATTTTTACTACTTAAGTTGAATTAAAAATGCGCATTAAAATATTATTTATTAATACGTGAACTAGGCAAATTGTCTGTATTTTTACAATAACGGAGAAAATCCTGTGGTGACACATAGTTTGTAAATAATAGTTTTAATTATGAATCAAACGAACTTACCTTGTGAAGTTTGATTCCAATTATGCGAGGGTCTCCACCGAAGACGATTCATTTAACATGCAGCAGTACAACATCTGTTGCCATCTCGTCACACTTTTAGAGAGAGATAGATAGCAAAGATATCTATCGCTGTCTCACAATTCACCTTTTCCGTCTGCGCCTACTACGGACTCATCCTTTAGAGAAGACCGTTTTTGTGTTATATACCCTTTAATTTTTATTTTTGTTTGGGACTAAAGGGAGGGCGGGATGATATAATCGTCTTCGGTGGAGACCCTCGCATAATTGGAATCAAACTTCACAAGGTAAGTTCGTTTGATTCATAATTATACTTCGGGTCTCCACCGAAGACGATTCATTTAACATGCAGATGTTCAGAGCTTTAAATTAAATAAAATAAAAATTAAATTTCTGAACTTACATTTTAATCATTTTTATTATTGAAAACAAATAACTTGTAAAAGTACTTAAGGACAAATTTTAGAAAATTAGCATTTATCGCACACTTAACATTATTATGTTAATAATATAAATGATTTACTTTTCAATTGTTACCTAAAAATTGCTCTTACAAATTCATTGTCATTTGCTTTAACAACTTCTCTATAATAATATTTAAGGAAAACGTGTGATGAATCACTCCAGCCTGCAGCCTTGCGAACCACTTCTAGATTAACCCCTAGTCTATGAGCAGCCGACGTGGCTGCTGAGCGAGTACTATGAGATCCGAAAACCGCAATGTCGATACCACTGTTCTGCAAAACCTTCTTTACCCAGTGCGATAAAGTTTGTGAACAAACTCCATTATATGGTTTTCGTATGCCTATAAATAGACTTTCATCAGACTTATTCGACCTTAAGTATTTAGTTTTATCAATATACGTTTTTATTGCAAGTGCCGGACAAATGCTAGGATTTTCTTTTATAAATGGTAATCTAATAAGTGGTTGGCAGGCTCCAGGTCTTGACGTTTTTATGAGATCATCTATCTTAATTACAATCAGATCGTCTTGTAATGATATATTATTAATTTTAATTAAACTTATACTCTGCATCCTTTGGGCCGATGCTATGGCCAATAAAGTACAAGTTTTGTAAGCTAAGTCAGGTAAAGATACATTATCATAAGGGTAAAAATCTGATAGGTAATCTAACACTTGATTAGTGTCCCATGTAAAGCTATATTTTGCTTTAGGAGGATTAAGGCGATATACACCTTTTAAAAAACGATTAACACAGTCATTTTGTGTTACTTCTGATCCTAAGATAATAGATAATGCCGATCTATGTGTATTAAGGCTGGAGTAACTGGCACCTTTAGTAAATTTCTCAGTGAAAAATGAGATAACGTCTCTATAGTGTACATTAAATAAATCTAAATTATTACATTTACAATACATCCACCAAGCTTTAATTGAGCTACTGTATTGATTTAATGTTTGCGTAGCAAAAGAGGCCATAACTATATCTAAGGACGCTTGAGGTATGTTCCGTCTGATCATTGATTCCCTGATAATATGGCAGCCACCAGGATAAGACTCGACTGAAGTGGATGGCAAATTCTGAAAGGGGAGTATAACAAATATTTATCAGGCCCAAAGTAAAGTTTTTCTGATATAACAAGCTTAGACCACAAAGGATACCATGGCTGTGTTGGCCAATATGGTATTACTACGATACCCTTCGCTTTATCGCCTTTAATTTTTTCTAGAACTTTAGTAACTAAGCTAAAAGGAGGAAATGCATAAAAGTTAATATTTTGCCAATTTATTGTAAATGAGTCAATAACTTCTGCGTAAGGATCGAGTTTCCATGACGCATAACTGGTACATTTATAATTTTGAGAAGTTGCGAAAAGATCGTATGTTGGTTTACCAAAAGTTTGTTCTATTTGCTTAAATACCGAGTCAGAAAGCTCCCATTCCGTATCTATGTTTATCAATCGAGAACCATAATCAGCTACCTTGTTATCACATGATTTTATGTAGGAAGCAAATATAAAAATATGTCTTTCCTCGCACCACTGCCAAATCATTCGAGACAGTTCATTTAAATGTGCATGTTGGATGCCACCCATCCTATTTATGTAGCAAATAGCAGTTGTGTTATCAATTCTCAGTAAAACATTGCAATTTTGTAAATGTGCCGTAAATATCTTAAGTCCATAAAAAGCAGCCTTCAACTCGAGTAAATTAATATGCATATGCATCTCTGTTTCTGTCCAATTTCCGTTCGCTGTTTGGCCATCGCATGCAACACCCCACCCTGTGGTAGAAGCATCGGTAAATATTTCCTTACAATAACTATCCTTACGAATAGAACAGTGACTTAAAGCAATATTGTCTATCCACCATTTAAAGTCATTCTTTAAATGTTTACTTAGTTTCATAGTTTTATTGTAATTATCCGAGCCGTCTAAAGCCAAAAACTTTTCCCTTTCAAATAATTTAGTATATAACCAGCCATAGTGAACGGCGGGACAAGCTGAAGTTAATAATCCTATATACTCAGCAAAGTATCTTATTTTACAATCATTTTTGAGAATTATTTCTTTAGTTTTATTCATAATACGTTGCTTCTTTTCATCTGGTAGGCTTATTATCATTTCCGAAGTATTAAAAATAAAACCTAAAAATCTACATATTCTGTTCGGTATGAGAACACTCTTTGACGTATTTATGACAAAGCCTAAATACTCTAAAATATTTTTTGTAGTGTTTACATTCAGAAGGCATTCATTATATGAGTCACCTATGCATAAAAAATCATCCAAGTAAACTACTGATAAGAAGCCAGATGTTCGTAGATATTGTAAGACTGGTTTTAATAATTTAGTAAAAACAAATGGGGATGTGCATAGGCCAAACGGGAGGACATTGAACTCGTACAGTTGTAATTTCCATTCAAAACGCAATAACCTTTTATGACTAGAATCTATAGAAATTAAGAAATAGGCATCCTGTAGATCTAATGTGCTCATATAGTAATTTTTTTCAAGTAATTTAAGAACTGTTCGGTAGTCTTCCATCTTAAAGTGATCTACGCTAACGTATTTATTAAGATTTTTTAAATTGAGTATAAACCTATGTTTTCCATTTGACTTGGGCACTGTAAAGATAGGTGAAAGAAATTGATTTTTACAAGGTGTACATGGGGATATATACTGTGATTGCAATAGATCTAAAATACATTCGTCAATAATTCTGATTTGAGTTTGTGAGTTGCATGTATTAATTGGGTGGACTGTTTGTATAGGTTCACTCTTAAAAGGTATTTTATAGCCTTCAATGCAACTTAAAACAAATGGGTCATTAGTCAGATTGCACCAATTTTTATAAAAATGACTTAAACGACCGGCAATAGGTACCTGTGATTCAATATCTATCGACGCCTGGTCTGGTGGCGCGAGTAGCTGGTCGAGTGGCGCCCTCGTGGCGCGGGCAGGCTGTTCCTCGGCGGCGGACGTGGACGGGGTACAGGGGCCGACCGCGGTGCCACCGTCGCTGCTCGCGGCGTCCCCCTCGAGTTTAAAGCACCCCTTTGAGTAATTGTTGTGGGCGTCTTATAAAATTGACGTTGGACTTGTTTTATTTCGGAACTAGTTCTTGATATGGCTTTAGAAGTCTTAATTTGTTCTGGTAGGTCCGAGCCGAAGAGATATTCATCAATTTTGGTATTATTGACTATCTCCTTCATGTCCTTATTTAGTGTTCTAACAGCGGCAAATCTACGAGTTGTGGATTCACGATAGTGTGAATCACAAATGAGTCTTCCGGCGTCGCTTAGACTTCTGATAATGTCTTGGGGTACGATATCCTTGTGATCAAGGGTCCATTTTAAAGCTTGTCCTATAGCTGCTAAACTACTAGCCAGCTGGTTCTGTTTATACTGACTAAATAAGTCTCGTTTGACATCAGCCTCTAGTAATGCAGCTTTAATTTCCAAATTAAGTTTTGGAGCTTTCATATTTTGACAGTTTTCAGGTAATAAGTAACGTTTTACTAGTTCTTCTTTGGTGTCCTTACTTAATCCATTTACTAATATATGCGACCACCTCGGGGCAATATCTTTATGAATATTAGCCCCGTAACTATTTTGATCAGAGGGATCTTCGCCGAGCAGGTCCACTAGCTCTTGGTGGTCCAGTTGCGATGGAACGGGGTCCTCAGATTGAATATCATTGGTTTCTGGTAACAACAACTCTGGAGATGTGTCTATTGTAATTGGTTCGGGCATTATATCCTTGCTTTGCGGGCATTCTCCATCAAAGACTAAGTTGTTTTCAACACAAACAGGAGTGAGCCCTGAAATGAGTAACGATGTTTTGATATCTATTTGCTATTGTGCACGATTGACGTGAACAGGAAATATCTTGCACTATTGAAGTGCAAATACGTCGAAATGAGGGTAAGTATAGATAAAAAGTACTTGTATAAGTCTCACACTTTTGAAGTGGAATTTAGTACTTACTTGATATACAGTCTAGCACTATTGAAGTGGACTTGCGCTCACACTATTGAAGTGGAGTAATTTATAGATTAAGTACAAAAGAGTAAGTTTTTTTTTTTTTTTTTTGAGGGTAGTTTTATTTTTGCGATTTTTATGACAATTATATAAAATATTTTTAGTTATAAAAAGTTTACCTGATGGTTCAGTATTTTGATCTGTTGAGGGGATGTCGCAACTGTCGCCTTCAGAGGACGACGACAATCGCCGTCTTTTTATCTTCTTAACTTTACGAGCCAATTTCTTCATTTCTTTAAGCACACTATCTATACCATTCGATTTTTCCGAACGTTTACGCTTGCCCATCGTGACCGACTATATGAAAAAAAAAATAATTCCTAGAAATGTAACGTGTGACTTCGATGACACAAAAACGCGTAATGAGTCCGTAGTAGGCGCAGACGGAAAAGGTGAATTGTGAGACAGCGATAGATATCTTTGCTATCTATCTCTCTCTAAAAGTGTGACGAGATGGCAACAGATGTTGTACTGCTGCATGTTAAATGAATCGTCTTCGGTGGAGACCCGAAGTATAATTTAGTTTTAATGTATATTTGTAAAATAAATATTATTTGTTGTAAGTTTATTTAGATAGGCTCCCTTTACGGTATTGCTCAAAGAGGGACATAACACGGGGCTCTCTTTACGGTATTGCTGACGTTCAGCTCATACCAAATTTTGTAACTATAAATAGGGTACCATTTCTAATAAATTCATGATCGCATACATCTGCCTTTTCATTCTGCCTCCAACCTCCGTAGAAGCAAGAGCTCCAGCAACCCACTAAATTGGTGACCTCTGACTGAAGAAAATAAAATGGAAGACACAAAGAAAACCGACCAGGCTGAAGTGGCTACAGTCTCACTACAGGCGCGAATTCCACCGTTTTGGCGAGAAAACCCGAAACTTTGGTTCGCCCAGTTTGAAGTCGTGGTGGCAGCACAGAAGATCGGCGACGAACAAAAATACAACCTTGTCATTCCCGTCCTGGAACGCACCGACGTCGAGCAGATCAGCGACATCATTTTGAACCCGCCAGCTACTGGAAAATACGAGCTTCTGAAAAAGCGGCTTATTTCTGTATATCAAGAGTCCGAAGGTCGACAGCTGCAGAAACTACTCGGCGGACTAGAACTAGCTGACCAGAAGCCTACCCAGTTACTTCGAAAGATGAGAGATCTCGGCGGCCACACTCTTTCCGACGACGCGCTTCGAATAATATGGATGAAGCAGATGCCAGCCAACGTACGCACGGTTCTTGCGGTAAACACGGAGTCGTCACTAGAAATTTTAGCAACCATGGCCGACAAGATGCTGGAACAAACCGAGGGTGCATCAATAGCTGCGATATCTGCCAGTTCGAGTAACGGAAATTTGCAGTTCGAATTCCTCAGCAAGCAAATCGAGAAGCTTACGTTAGAAATCGCCGAGCTACGCACGAGTACATTACGAAGATATCGCCATCCCTCTCGCACGCGCTCGCGTTATCGTTCCCGATCGCGCACACCCGCCGATGTCAACCGAAGGCCCGGAGATAAGGAATGGCAGTGCAAGTACCATTTTCGATACGGCGATAAAGCTAAACGTTGCGAGTCGCCGTGTTCAAGAAGGAAGCAGGAAAACTAAGACAAACATCGACCGTGGCGGGTGTCGATGTTCCCAGTTCAAGCCACCGCCTCTGCGTTTTCGACATTAATAGCCGAGAACGATTTCTTGTGGACACTGGAGCAGACATTTCAGTTCTGTCGGCGCGCAACAAATCAAGACTCAACACAGCTTCAACAAGTTATAAATTATACGCAGCCAACAACACACCGATACGTACCTACGGAGAGCGCACATTAGAACTCAACCTAGGCTTACGTCGTTCTTTCAAATGGACATTTATTGTGGCGGACGTCAAGACATCGATTATTGGAGCAGATTTCCTGAGAAAACACAAGATACTGGTTGACCTGCACCGCCGCAAACTAATAGATACAATTACGGATATAAACATCGACGCCATAACAATCAAGAATGAAGACCCGACGATTTTAATGGTTAACCGCAACCACAGTTACCATGATATCCTGTCAAAGTATCCAGATGTACTGCGGCCGATGTCACTCAAGTCTCCGTCGAAACACTCTGTTACGCATCACATCGAGACGTCAGGCCCACCCCTTTTTGCGAGGCCACGCCCACTTCCTCCTGACAAGTACAAAGCCGCAAAACTCGAGTTTGAGAAAATGTTGGAGATGGGAATATGCAAGCCTTCCAAGAGCTCGTGGGCTAGTCCGCTGCACGTCGTCAAAAAGAAGGATGGATCACTGCGCGTATGCGGCGACTACCGGCGGCTGAACGCGGTCACTGTACCCGACCGCTACCCGATACCACGAATTCAAGACTTCACATACCGCCTACACGAGAAAAGAATATTTTCAAAACTTGACATCAAGATGGCATATTTCTGGATACCTATCGAAAAGGCAGACGCACCGAAGACCGCAATCATCACCCCATTCGGCTTGTTCGAGTTTAATTGCATGACGTTTGGCTTACGTAACTCGGGTCAAACGTTTCAACGTTTCATGCATGAAGTACTTCGAGGACTAGACGATTTTGTTTTCTGCTACGTGGACGATCTACTGATTTATTCATCGGATCCAGAGGAACACAAGAAACATGTCGAACAAGTACTTCAACGCCTCAACCAGTATGGAATATCGCTCAACATCGACAAATGCGAGTTCGGCAAGGAAAACATTCAGTTTCTCGGATATGAAGTAACATCTGAAGGAATCAAGCCCACGGGGGAACGCATTCAAGCTATACTGAACTACCCGAAGCCACAGAATGTACAAGAGCTTAGAAGATTCCTCGGTATGGTCAATTTCTACCGCGACTGCCTACCGCATCAAGCAGAACATCAACAGGAGCTCAACAAATACCTACACAACAGCAAAAAGAACGATAAAACCGCAATAGAATGGACAACTGAAGCCGAGAAAGCTTTCGTCACGTGCCGTCAAAGCATTGCCGAAGCAACCACTCTTTCACACCCAGTCCCCGCAGCTCCATTATGTATGTTGACCGACGCTTCAGATCACAGCCTCGGCGCCGTTCTTCAACAAAAAGTGAACGGCGTATGGAAACCACTCGCTTTCTTCTCTAAAACGATGAGCGAGACACAGCGAAGATACAGCGTGTACGATCGCGAACTTCTTGCAATGTACACAGCTGTGAAGCACTTGAGAAGACTCATAGAAGGAAACGACGTTGTCATCTACACTGATCACAAGCCCCTATCGTACGCGCTAAGTAAACCAGCGAACAGTAACGACACACCGCGGCGAGAACGACAACTACACTTTTTGAGTCAGTTTTGTTCGAGTATCAAATACATCAACGGTGACCGCAACCAAGCTGCTGATGCCATGTCGCGCATAGAAGACATAGAATTCACCGCAAACTTTGACTTCGAGAAGCTATCGAGAGATCAAAACATAGATGAAGAATTGAAGAAACTTCGAGCAAATAGCACAAATTTACAATTTGCTATTATCAACATGCCAGGCGTTAACTCTGCGATTACCTGCGAGACTTCATCATCACATATTCGACCTTATCTACCGCCAGCTTATCGTCTTGCTGCCTTCAAAGCTCAACACGAGATAAGCCACCCAGGCGTCAGATCGATGAGGCGAATTATGGCATCCAAGTACTTCTGGCCAGCTATGAACAAGGACGTTGGAGTGTGGACACGAGCATGCATCGGTTGTCAACGTGCAAAAGTACATCGGCATGTAACCAGTCCCCTTGGCGAGTTCCAGCAGTCACAGAGGTTCGAACACATACATGTGGATATCGTCGGACCCCTACCAACATCAAATCAGTACCGGTATCTCGTCACAATTATCGACCGATTTACGAAGTGGCCCGAAGCTATCCCCACCACTGAAATAACAGCCGAAGTCGTCGCAAAAGCAATCTACGATGGGTGGATCTCGAGGTTTGGATGCCCGCTGCGCATGACAACAGACCAAGGCCGGCAATTCGAGTCATCACTAATCAACGCTCTCATGAAAAAGTTTGGCATCACACGCATCCGAACAACTGTTTATCATCCGCAAGCCAACGGGCAAGTTGAAAGATGGCACCGCACTCTGAAGGCCGCGCTTATGTCAAGAGGCGCACAGTCAACATGGAGCGACGAACTATCTGTCGTATTACTCGGACTTCGCACAGCACTACGCGACAACAACATTAGCCCAGCATTGATGACGTACGGATCAACTCTGAGAATGCCAGCAGATTTTTTTGTACCCGCAAAAACCAATGTTGAAGATGCCGCATTCGTACGCAGACTAACCGAAACGATGACGTCATACGCACCAGTTCCACGAAAAACTGCATCGAACCAGAACATTTTCGTCTACAAGGATTTACCTTCGTGCAGTCACGTCTTCATTCGCAACGATACAGTACGAAGTTCACTCACACCACCATACGACGGACCGTACGAAGTACTCGAGCGCAGCGACAAACACTACAAGATACAACTACCTCTGCGTACAGCGATCATCTCCGTCGACAGACTTAAGCCGGCTTATATATTCAACGACGAGAAGCCGAGTGTTACTGCAACACCCAGAAACGTAGCGACTCCGATCCAGCCGTCAACATCACAACCTGCAGCCACGAAGGTACCTACAAACACGGGCGTGACGGTACCTACCTACGTGACAAGATACGGGCGGACGATAAAGAAGAACGTACGTTTCACTTGAAGGGGGGTTATGTGGTGACACATAGTTTGTAAATAATAGTTTTAATTTAGTTTTAATGTATATTTGTAAAATAAATATTATTTGTTGTAAGTTTATTTAGATAGGCTCCCTTTACGGTATTGCTCAAAGAGGGACATAACACGGGGCTCTCTTTACGGTATTGCTGACGTTCAGCTCATACCAAATTTTGTAACTATAAATAGGGTACCATTTCTAATAAATTCATGATCGCATACATCTGCCTTTTCATTCTGCCTCCAACCTCCGTAGAAGCAAGAGCTCCAGCAACCCACTAAAATCCCTTCTGTTTACCTTGTTACAAAGTAACAAAGTTTATAGTTTTGTAGCTATTACCCGAAAAAGAATTAAGGTAATTAGGTTTCTTTAAGAGCATAACACCATTAGAAGAAACCGCAACACCAGCTAAACTGTTAGTTGCAATCTAATTTTAAAAACTTTTGCAGTTGCAAATGTACGTACATTACAGTCGGAGTTGCACTTAAACTTAATAAGACTTCTTGTTTCTACGAAATTGGAAGCGAAATTGACAAGATGAAACGAAGTGCAGGAGAAACCTTAAATTTTTAATATAAAATGCATATTATTATTTTTTCTCAAACATTTAAAATCACGTGATCTCCAACAATCAGTATCTTACTATTGTGTATGCCAAATAATTCGCTTTTATTCCTTTTAAATACTACCATATTGACGTACTTGTAAAGTTTTAAACGTTTACTAGAATAACTCTAGTAACAGAGTAAAATTTGTTTTTGCTCCATTAAACCATATCCCGGGAAAGGTACAGTTATGTTATTTCCATCCCTTAAATAAGCATATTAAACAAAAAAGGGACAAATATGGATCCCTGTGCACACCCTCGTGACTTAAAGTTTGCAACACATGGGATACCTTCTATTGTTTCATCTCTACCAGAAAATCAGTTCAACTGCAAGTAAATAGAATTCACAATGGTTTTGAATTTGGGATGCAAACAACAGTCCAGTAAGGTCCAACTTCTGCAAAATTATCCATTGCCCGAAACTTCAAATGTTGTTATTTCACAATAGACCTATTCTTCCTGAGCCCATTGACTAACTTCAAGAGGGTCAATCCCGTCCGTAGCCTCAAGGATTGTCAGATTCACGAAATACCCTTTATATTTTATTAACTTCCATTTTACGTATTTTTTACTATTGATAATATAATAACCTCCGACAGAATAATACTTGAAGGGTTTCTCGAACAAAACTTAGCTTCTCAATTAAAATTTTACTTGGTTTTATTTCTATACGAGTTCTCAGAACTCTTTTCATTAGATGAATTCGTTCTTGGAGCCTGAATAAATTTTGTTTTTTTTTTTTACATCATAATGTATCCAGCTAGTATATTTACTGCTTCTTAGTACATGTTTGAGCAACTTCTAGCCTAGTTAACATTTCAGACGTCTCTGAGTGCTGTAAGCGTCATTTCGTCGAGTTGGGAGTGCACCTCTTTAGGAATGTTTGTAGTCTACTCGTCCAGTTCCTCTCCTTTGTTCCAATTGTAACGAGTTGCTACAGAATTAAAGTTTGTGTCATGAAGTGAATCTTTTGTTCGCGACTCCGGGCTTGCACTTAAAGAGTTCAAAATTACAGGTCGGTTTAAAGTTACAAACTCTTTAATTTAGTTTATCTTCTCTTTTCTTTTTATATATTGAAGTTAACCACTCTAATTTAACATGAAGGCATATTTTCACACAGTGCCAATTAATAGGAAATGGTAACCATATTTATAAAATATTGGCCCCGATTCTCAAAACACTCTCTGAAACTAAATTAAAAATATCACTGTCACTTTCTCATGCTTCGTATTAGAAAAAGACAGGTACATTGGTCTCGCTAAATTTAGTCCACATCATTGTAAAATTGAACGAAATGCGCTGAGGACTAGCCTAAAATTGCCTTCGCCGTGTCATATTACACGTACATTTTAGTTTGACAGGACTAAAACGATTACCTGTCTCTGTCTTTTTCTTTTGAACAGTAAGTGACAGCGATAGTTTTAGTTTAGTTTAGACAGTGTTTTCAGAATCGGGGCCATTATCCTACTAATATTATAAACGTGAAAGTTTGTGACTATGTATGGATGTTTTTTACTCTTTCGCGTAAAAACTACTGAACGTATTTGGATGAATTTTAACAGTTATATACGCCGCGAACGGAGTCGTGGGCGGCCACTAGTTATCCTTTAAATATATATTACTTCAGATCTTACAGACCGCGAATACCATATTAAATTAAATTACTTAAATTGTAAGTGTTTATGAATAGTGTTACATTTGATTTAAAGACCAACCATACATATTGGTTAATGGAAGATTACTTACGTGCATAAACACAGCTTATATTACGCACACTATAATTAAGGCTGCACTACTACCATTAATTTGCATACATTTAATTCAGTACGTTATCATCATCTGTTGTATCCTGCCTACCACAAATACTAACATCCGAAGCTGCGCAAGCGACCCTTGGCCATCAGCAGTAGGTCTGAAGCACTTGAAATGGCAATATTTTGCAAACAAAATGCCCGACGGTTTATCAAACGCTAAATTGTCTCATAACTCACCGAGCTAGGGATTCCGTTTCAATGTACGGAGCGATGGTCTGGCGAACTGGGGTGGAATGGTGTAACAAAAAGCATGTACAGGTTCTTTTTGTTTTGTCAATTTTAAGATACAATTTACGTTGTTGACGGCTATTCAAAGTTTTGATAAAATCACGTTAAGTAACCCTTCTTTCAAAAATTGATGATTTTTTTATTGTTTTTTACATGACTGAGAAAACACACACTCGAATTACCTTACCTATTTAACGAGAAAAGCTTTAGCAAAAGCGGTAAAATTTTATTACTCGAAACCATAATCCTATAGACAGACGGCCTAATTTACGATCAAAATTAGAAATATAGTGCAGGACTTAGCAGCACAATCTGTAAACTAAATGTATTAAAGATGTTACTTTATATTTTGTCATATCATTACCATCAACCACTGCTATCAAAATAGCTGTTGAAATCTCCAAACAATATGATAATATTCTTGGTAGTTGGTGCGGCCTCACCCCAAAGGCAACCGAATCCGTAGAATAGATAACGTAGCTGTTCCCAGTTGATAAACGAATTGTTTATATTGCTTATTTATTACTTCCGCCGAATTCCTCTACCTCAATTTAATGTGATATTGTAGGTCACCATTGTCGTGTTTACCTTGTTCAGACTTTGTGGTTGAGGCGAAAATTAGTTTCAAATTGTATGTAAAGGGATAAATCAAAATGTTTGTAAGAAAATATTTATTAAAGGTAGCCAAGCCATTCAAAAAAGTTTAAACAATTCTAGCTGCTAGGTTCAGACGTCTTATGGCTGATGATTAAGAAACAAATGAATTAATTAAAATAACATTAAAAATGGTTAAAAGTTTAGCGTGACCCCATATTTGAAAAAAATGTTAAAAGAATAAGGTTTATATAAACCAACAACTAAGCTACAATAATGATAATGTTATCCACAGATTCTCTAACAACCACACTTACAACTTCTTTATTATGTTTCTCCCAAAAAAACTCAACTAATAACTAATTCAAAAGGTCTTTTGGTTCATTGCCTACATTTCAGAGGCATGGGACGCCCATCAACTGAATAGTAGTGTCGTTACGTCGGTAATCATTGTTACTGCTCCTCCTTACTTGCGAGAGATATGTTTTAACATTATGACGTGCTTTGTAGTTGTTTGTGTTACTTAACTTTGATTATTTTGCTTCGTTGAAAAAGGCCGTTTCTGAGGGATGGTTAAACTGTGTTATTAGACACACAAGCGAGAATATAAAAGTTTCGGAAAAGTTAGATTATGAGTTAAAGTATATGCGGGGCATTCAAAATCTTATGTTTGAAATTAAGACGTAGATTAAACGTGTAAAACACCAAAAATCATGGTAATTGGTATTTCAAGATATTTCATTACAAAATTTTGTAACTCCGTAAGGTCTACCTACACTGTGCCTTCTAATGCTAGTGCCTAATCCTGGCCTATGTGGTTTCTCTGCCTACTGTTAAATACTACCTACTCTCATACAGTATGTCACAAATATAAAGTTTGTGTCTTAATTTGAAATTCATTATACTACCTACCAGTGGCGTAACTATACCATCTGGGGCCCGTGGCAAATTTTATGATGTGGCCCAGATGTGGGTATCATCAGTAAAAAACGTCATGTCTTCCTCAATTATATGTTGTAGGTATATGTTCCACTAATGGCCATAGGCCTCCTCTCTTAGGCGAGAGGAATGGTCTGTAGTCCCCACGCTAGCTTAATGCGTATTGAAGATTTCACATTCATCCATAGAACATAACATCTCAATGCATTCATCATCTATTCGCTAGCTTTTCGGTGAAAGAACATCGTGAGGAAATCTGCATACATTTACAATTAAATAAAAAAAAATTTCGAGCTTTCTGGTCCGCAAAAGTGTCTATAACAATATTAAAGTTTAAAGGTCGCGTATATATATCATTATATACGCGACATTATATCATTTTCAGTAGACAGAATGGCCAAGTTACTGTATTGTCTCAAAGTTTCTTAAATAGGTAGGTTTTTGTCTATTTTAGTTTTGGACACATTTATTTATTCCAAAAATGTAAATGGTTTTGTTTTCATTCGTGGCAGAAAACCTCTTTATTGTTGGAAAAAAAATATTACCACACCAAATTGATAATGCTTTGTTTACTAGCATATAACTTGCAGAAAGGCACTACCTAAACTTGGTAGTGATCATTCTAGTACACACTAGTGTGTAATATTATCTATTATGCGCGAGTGTGTGTAATAGCTCGGTTTAAGGCCCCAAAAAAGACGAACTTTCCTAACAAGTGTGTTAAAAAATGATTTTTTAACATTTATAAATCAGCAAGGTCTCTAATACACGAAGATTTCTCCATTTCGTCTCTGAAAGTGGATCGAAAACTGAGAATTTCTTTGGCAAATGATTAAGATATGTCAGCTTTTTAAATAGATCAGTGTCATTAAAAAAAATTAAAGTTGTCAATTTTTTTAAATTTCGTTCTCTGTAGAAAACGCTATTTCAGTCAGTTTAAAAATGATGTTCAATACTGGATAAAATATGTTCAATGAATAGAGATGTGCAATTACCGGTATTTTGATTGACAGACATGGTCATCAATACTTAAAATTACTCGTAACGTGTACATCTCTAAAAATGAATCAACATCTTTTTGTTTAGGTTGGTTGAAATGATTAACGATTAACTTTAAATTGTATTATGGTCTTTAGTTGTCTCACTTTGGATTTTAAGTAGAATTTTTAAAAATATACTTTTTAAATTAAATAAAAAAAAAATCATTTAAATTTTTGATCTCTTGGTCGGGGGCCCCCTTAGGTCGGGGGCCCGTGGCATTTTGCCAGCAATGCCACCCTATTGTTACGCCACTGCTACCTACTCTAGATTGAAATTGATTGTTGGGATTTGCGTCAAAGAGATAAAAACAGCCTTTAAAAACAATTTTTCTAATGTTTTATCTATTATAGTATTTTTATCTATCACTATATTTTTTCAATCTTTAAAATAATCCATTTTCTTTGAATATTAGATTCTAGCAGCGCCTAGACTCAATTACAGATATAAAACACTTAAAGGTCTCCTATCCTTTAGTCCTATACTCATTTAAATGCTAATGCCTCACTACAAATAACCTTCACAGGTATAAGACATGTTGTATGTTCTAGGACGTAGTAAGTGTGTGTATATGTGTATTTACGTGGATGTAGTGTGTGTGTATGTGTTGTGGATGTAGTGTGGTGTGTGTATGTGTGTGTGTGTTACAATTTATACCGTCGTTGGTGTTGATGTATGAGGTTTGTGGGTTACGACACGGCAGGTGATGTCACTATTCAACCATTGTAAGATGTACTGTACTGGTAGTAGTGATAGGATTAAATATATATTTTTGATAATTTCAGTGTAATAACAGAGAGTATTTTGTAATAAGTAGTGCTCAAAGTTTTGAAAATATTATTTTATTACCATTTCAAGGCGCGTTTTTAATTATCAGCCATTAAATGAAAGTTTAATAA
Organism: Emmelina monodactyla; assembly: GCA_916618145.1. Classification (NCBI taxonomy): domain Eukaryota; kingdom Metazoa; phylum Arthropoda; class Insecta; order Lepidoptera; family Pterophoridae; genus Emmelina; species Emmelina monodactyla. The sequence goes on along the minus strand of OU745304.1, from coordinate 659,364 downwards.
TTATGTTATCGAATAAAGAATCTTGTGTTCAGATGTTATCATTATAATGCCCATTAGACTTAATTAACATTATCTTTTTATTTCATTAGTAAATTTTAAGAAACAATACATAATAATATAATTAAAAATATTAACAACGCGTGTAATCTCTAAATGAAATCCAACACATTCCCCGAGCTCTTGTATTAACATTATTTAAATAACCCTAAATCCTATCCAAGGTCTTAGTGATATAATACAGGCGGTATTTTAAGCATTTCAAAGTGATTTGAGACCTTGATTTTGAATCTTAAATCTTTAAAATAAGGGTTATTTAATTAATAACTAGTGGGTAGGTACCCCACAAACTCGTCTGCGAAAAAAGTATTTTCCCGTGGGAATGATACTAATTCCCCTGGTAAAATGTATAAATAGTGTAACTAGCACCACTTTCTTTAAACATACTTAACAAAGACTTAAATGTAGAGTCTCTCAAGTTTTTGTTTGACTCCAGACCGTTAATACACTGTTAATACATAACATTTGAACAAGGAAAAAAACTCTGAACAATTTGTTAGTTAATAATTATTTTCAGTTAATATACTTTTAAAAGATACCCGCTGCATCTGTAGTCGTAAATCATGTTCCCCGCTGGGTGATTAGTTACTTAGCTCTGTTGCCTTACCATGTACTTAGCAGTGGAGTAAATATTAATATATCTTAGTGAATTACTTGCCAAGATTACGAAATGGATTTGTGTGTAGGAAATTATGATTTTAGTTCGTAAAGACATAGTTTGGTGAATTTGCAATGATCAAAATATAACAAGCAAAAACAGCGGGAGCTGAACTTCATAGGTTTTTGTGTTATCTTATGTAAAGCGGTTTGCCAACTGAACTATAAAGTTGATCGACTTAATCCAAATGTATAATATACATAATTGTAGCATTTATCCATACTGGCTACAATTTTTCTATTTAGGTAAACAAAATCTCTGCTGAAAGTCTAGACAAAAGCCTAGAAATTTAATTTTCACTCATTTTTTCCTTGCTTTTGTAAGAAAAGGCATATAATAACCAATACTAAGCGTATTTATGTAACGAATTTCAAGAATACTTGACTTCAAGAAGTCTCGAATGCTTCAAAGGTAAGAAAAAAAACGAGGCGTAATTAAATTTCCAATTTTATGTGTAACTCGTAAAGACATTTCAAAGACAAATTTCGCATCGAAAAGACCCCTTATAAAATAAAATTGTTTAATTAAATAACATAAACTGAGAAACTTTCACGGTATTTATAAATTAAACGTTTAGTGAAACCTTTTTCTGTTATAAGATTTGTTTCGTAAAATAGTTAACATGAGTGCTAACTTATATCAGTCGTTCTTTTAAAACCTATATGAGTTAAAAACTAAAAGTCACGGTCAGTATGCGAGCTGACACTAAATATAAACAAAAAAATAATAATAAAAATAAACAAATTTAAATTTGAGCAAATAAACGTTTTCAAATAAAGAGTCTAAATGTAGCTTAAATTAAACCTTTTTAGTGATATAAAATCACTACAAAACAATTTAATTAAACCCGAAATCCTCAAAACTACTTATATGTCCCCCCCCTACCAAGTGTAACAATCTCATTGTAATCTCGCCGCGAAGTCGAATACTTTTAATAGCGTTATCAGGAGATTCCTTCCACTCCATTTAACGAGTTTCGATTCGGAAAAGACGGTGGTAAATTTACTATTTTAGTGGTAGACGTTAATATGGGCTTGAAGAGTTAGAACTTTTAGTTACGTTAAAAGGTTTCTTGTAAGTAAATAAAAATAAGTATGAATTTTCATAAAGATTAATATTAATTCATAACTAATAATGAATATAAATCTTTATGAAAATTCATAACATGTTATAACAGCTTTTAGTATGTCATAAAAATGAGTAATTTTTAAACCAAAGGTTGATGGGCCGTAATCCAGAACTTCAATTCATTGTTGGTTAGTAAATGCACACTTTTAATAGAGTATTTTCCCTTACCGTTAGAAAAATAAAATCACTACAATCTTTTGACTAATTTTCGGGACCTACATTTAACGCAATTGGAATAACAGTCAGATACGTTTACAAGCTAGGACAGGCTTTCGTTTCAGTGCAGTTTGGTGAATTTTAAGTTATATGAAATCATATAAAATTATAAATATAAAACCATCATTCAAAAAAAAAAAATTGAAGTTACAGATGTTGGAAAAAGGAACGCGGGTCTGTCGGGGAGCATTGCGCGACTGGGAATCGAACCCAGGACCTTTAGATAACCGGTCTAATGCTCTGACCACTGAGCTACCGCGGCGCAGTATCTATTACTTCAAAATTAATAAATACCTAAGCATTTTAAATGCAAAACTAAAAGTAAAATCTCAATTTAATAAAACATTAGAAAAATAATAATATGTAATCATAAATAAGTAAAGTTTCTTTATTATATGTTCCAATAGTAAGAGTCATCATCATTGTTATAATATTACTTGTACTGGTTATAAATTAAAGTTCCTGCGTTTCGTTCGGTGAGTGCGGTTTCCGGTGCCCAATTTTCTTAAAGGCTCAGCAACACACCCCCAACACCCACAGTGTTGCGGGTAGTCATGGGCGGCGGTGATCACTTACCATCAGGTGACCCGCATGGTCGTTTGCTAGCTTCTCATATAAAAAAAAATGAGGTATCGTTTTCATCTTTTATTGAATAACGTATTTACTGTGAGTTTTGTGTAAACTAGGTTTGTTTAGGGTAAAATTATTTACGACCTCTTACAAATTTCGAGCTCTTGTTTAATTATAAAGTTTTTATTAATGTTTAAGTGTCTCTTTTCTTAGTAAATTTAATTAGGTTATACATTTTTTGTTTTGTATATTGTTACGTTAATTAAAAATATACTTTTTACGAAATTTATGTCTAGTAATAAAGAAAAGTTATATTATTTATCCTGGTAAAAATCTTAACTAGCTAAAACTTGGGAAATCAAATAAGAGTACAACGGCATTTTATTGTTCATAAAATCTGATTGTCACCACTTTTGGCGCAGGGAGAGGTCAAAATCCAAGATGGCGGTCGTCATCTGAAAAAAACGTGTTATTGACTTACAACACATTAAGAGTAAACCTTTACTTAACTAAAAATTAAACATACGTAAAAATAATGAAGCAATATTTTAAAATAAATCTCGCGATGATCAGAAAGCTTGTTGTTAAAGTGAATGTTCACTCATTTGCTCTTGTTAAGCAACGGCTGACGGCCGTCGAAGCGTCGCACAGTGGGCTGGATTTGAAAAAAAGGAACTTAGGATTTTTTTTTCGAAATTTCGATTTTTCTTGGTGTCATTCGCTAGAGGCAACTTATACGATCAACATTTGTTATATAACTTTTTTTCGAGAAACGTATACTTAATGAGTTTTGGCCACAAATGTGTTTTTTTACTATGGAACGTGACCTTACTTGCCTCAGATCTCCAAGTGAGGCAATTATCCCGTATTCATACTACCTGAACCTTATTCTGTGGGTGTTTAGCTATCGATTGGTATATTTTTTACAACAGGATAGCTGCCACCTTGCCCAATATAAGCGTTCGAAACATGGTACTTTTTTCGGTATTTTCCCATATATGGTTAGCATTTAACGGCTACCAGGAAATGAAATAATCAAGAAATTGAGGCTTAAATATAGTCGGTAGTTGACTGATCACTTTCTTTTCTGTTCATAATTGACTAATTAAGAAAAGGTCGTTGAAATCTATTGTTTTCACCCTTACATATTTTTACTTTGGTAATGACTTGAACCGAAAATGATCGATAACTTACAAATGGGCATTTAGCTTTGTAATCACTTGCCGCCAAAGGTTTTTATTGTAATGTTTTTACAATTTAATTGAATTTATTACTTAAGGACATTTTGAGGTGTTGAAAAAAACAATAAGTAACAGTGTAAATTTTTTAAATTTTATTCATATCTACAAAATATTTTTAGTCATAGCAAGGCATTTTTAGTTATATGATAAACAAACATTAAATAGTAAAAAATAAAACAGAATTAAAATGTAAAAATGTAATTAAAAAAATTGCAGACAAACATACAATAACAATAAAAAAGAAAATAAACGTCTAACATACAACATTCTAATGCTTAACAATACATTCTTAATTAAAAGGTACAGTCATCAAGGTCTACATCAATAAATTCGATATCACTAGGGTCAAGAGGAAGAGGCACCAGAAGCTCTTTTGCCTTCAACGAAAGAGGCATTCTCGTTTTTGTCATTCTGGGCCTGGCATGAGAGAGATGTGGATCTGATGACAACAGAAGACAGTGTATGATATCTTCATTTGTCGCAGTTCGATTAATTTTCCTCGAATGTCTCTCTCTGTAAACTCTGAAGTCTTTGTTCCGAGCTTCGGCTGCCTCTTCCGAAAGTTTCCCAATAGGCATCAAACCAAAATGTTCAATAATATCAGCTCCATGGATGAGGAGCTTGTGCATGCTTGAAGGCATGTAGTACCACGGATATAATTCAACATAGTAGATTGCTGTCTCTTGGCAAAACTTCGAAAACTTAGAAACATCCACAGATTCTCCACACGCAATTGTTTGGAGAATAATGTGGAATCTTTCTATCAAGTTCTCATCGACCCCAGTAATTCGAGCCGAAGTCTTTGAATCGCCAAAAAATCTGCGGGCTGTATTACCATCATTTGTGGTTCCTGATCCTTGTTTGACCAAATCAATGATGAGACCACATTCATTTTTAAATGCAGCTTGAATGCTGGTCTTACGTGCAGCAACGTTTTCCTTGTCGTCTCCTTGAGCCCTCCACTTTTTGATACCCAGTCTATAAGCTGTAAAAAAAATAAAAACATTAAAATAACATGTAGATATAAATAAATATACAAAATGGTGGGAATATATTGTAAATAGATATATACCAATGTGTAGCAGGCATTCCATGCATCTAATCCACGCATGCAACGATGACAGTCCATATTGGTACAAGTCTGGGTTAGATGTTTTCTGCTTGATGACATCCAAATTATTCATTTCCGATGGTTTTGCTTTACATATATCACAAACCGCAGCAGAGGTCTCTGATATATATGAAGAAATTTTGCCATCAATCATAGTCAAGAGTAATTGATGTCGAATAAAGACATTGCCCACTTGGCTTGGAATCAAGGCAGCTTTTTGGTCATCAATGTAGCTCTTGATATTTTCCACTGATTCCTTCGTTTCCTTAATAAATTTGAAAAGGATTGGTCTACAATAAGCTGTTGATGAAGGTCTCCTATTTTCCCAGACAACTGATCCATTACTCATCAGCTTTAGGGGCACCAAGCTTGCCATGAGTACACTGGAATCGTCATCTACGTGCCCCACTTGTTTGTAAGTGCTTTGTCCAGATGCTCCATCAAAGCCCCACTTGCTGACCAACTCCAAATCACTACCGGATTCCAGCTGCAAGTTGTGTCCTGTAACCAGCCTCGAAACAGTCTTATCTAGTAAAGCTTGCAATTTTACTTCAGCTCCTTCATCACTCAAAATAATGGAATCCTTGGGTGGGTAGCAGTTTTGTTTTGCTTCTTGTAACTGACAATATGATGGGAACAAAACTTCTTCTCGGGTAGTTTCTCGCAAAATGAGATACTGCCATTTTGTGAGTTTCAAGGAGACCATTAAACCGAGTGCCTTTTCCGGTGCTAACAGCGTATTTTGCTGTTTCTTTTCAATGCACGCTTTGACATCTGCGATGTGCTCGGGGTGCTTTAGTAAATAGCTAACTATTTGAGCTAACTCTTCTTGCCCGTTTTCTTTCAAATTTTTTGCTGTTGCACCCAATAGCTCTTCTGGAGAAAACGATTTATTTATCTGATCTAATCGTCTTCGTTTTTGCTGTGGGCAAAGTTCCTCGAATGGCTTTCTTGGTGTAAAATTTGAACTTGATGGTTTTGGTGGAATATTTTCAGTTTCTTCCTCTTCGGGTTGATCACTTAAAATTGTATCAGGTTCTTCTCTACAATTTGCAAAATTTGGCCAAGTAATAGGGGTTTCGAGCCAGTCTTCATTATTTTTCAAGAACTTGGCGAGCGTTCTATTGGCTGCGGCCCATCTACTTTTTAATTTATAACAGAACTTCTGGCAAAAAGCTAGAAGTAATGCTCTATTTTCTACGGTCAAATCCGGATCCAATTTTAATTTTAAAATTTCAAACAGTGCGGTACTATCCGATAGTTGTTGTACTTCTTCCCTCAGAAGCATGAACAAATCAATATTGTTTATTAAAGAATCCATTTTACCGGGTAAAAGTGTCAAAAAAATTGCTATCTCCGATCAAACGTAAACTTAATATGACTTTAAAATTATTTTTCCCTGTTTAAATATACTGATTAATTACCATCACCATTAGTCTCCCGCAAAATAAATGCAGTTTAATGTAAACAAGTAGTAATTAAAACCTTTGGCGGCAAGTGATTACAAAGCTAAATGCCCATTTGTAAGTTATCGATCATTTTCGGTTCAAGTCATTACCAAAGTAAAAATATGTAAAGGTGAAAACAATAGATTTTAACGACCTTTTCTTAATTAGTCAATTATGAACAGAAAAGAAAGTGATCAGTCAACTACCGACTATATTTAAGCCTCAATTTCTTGATTATTTCATTTCCTGGTAGTCGTTAAATGCTAACCATATATGGGAAAATACCGAAAAAAGTACCATGTTTCGAACGCTTATATTGGGCAAGGTGGCAGCTATCCTGTTGTAAAAAATATACCAATCGATAGCTAAACACCCACAGAATAAGGTTCAGGTAGTATGAATACGGGATAATTGCCTCACTTGGAGATCTGAGGCAAGTAAGGTAACGTTCCATAGTAAAAAAACACATTTGTGGCCAAAACTCATTAAGTATACGTTTCTCGAAAAAAAGTTATATAACAAATGTTGATCGTATAAGTTGCCTCTAGCGAATGACACCAAGAAAAATTGAAATTTCGAAAAAAAAATCCTAAGTTCCTTTTTTTCAAATCCAGCCCACTGTGCGTCGTGTTAACGTTACTGACTACCCATAATTAAATTTACATCGCGATAGCATTTATTTTACGGGATTAAGCTCCGAACTTTGGATGGTAACTCAATTTTGTAATGGTTTGTTCCAACTTGTTTTAAACTGTTTTTTTTTGTGATTGACTGCAATATGTCAGATTATTGTATGTATACTAGTTTATTGCCCTAAGTTTGCGATTTGCATGCGATAGCTTGGCGCGTGAAGCCATTTGTTTTGTTTTATATTTATTGACTTAAATTAACAGAGAAAGCATTAATTGAACTGTTTAGCACGCATTTGCATCAAAATTTCAGCTTGATATAAACAAAAAAGGTTTTTACATTAAAATATTAGTCGCGTAATAAGGCATTCAAAAGTAACGTTTATTATGATACTTAGGTGTTATAATTATGATACTTAGGTGTCTGGCTTGATGTCAGCTTTTCCTGGAAGAATCACATCAGTAAGGGCTCCCGCACACGGGCCACAGGCCACAACCACAAAACGCCGCCACTGGCATATTTTCATACATTTTATTAAGCCGCGTGTGGCCGCCACCGGCGACAACCGTGTGCAGCGAGTCCATATAAAATGTATGAAAATAACAGGAAATATGCCAGTGGCGGCGTTTTGTGGCCCGTGGCCTGTGGCCCGTGTGCGGCAGCCCTAATACAGTTTTAAGAATTAGGAAACTAATTTATATTTTTAAGAACTTGAGGAACTCAGCTGACTTGAAATGTCTTAAAACTGTATACTTTTCTATTGTACAATCTGCACTACAGTATTGTTTAACGGCTTGGGGCGGTGTCCGTAAAACACAATTGCTAAGAATTGAAAGAGCTCAAAGAGCCGTCCTGAAGGTGATGCTACAAAGCCAATCAGATTCCCAACTGCAGAGGTATTCAAAATAACCAAAGTGTTGTCTGTGAGAAAACTGTTTGTTCTGGGAACGCTTCTGCGGAAACATTCTGAAACTCCTTTCGATCGCAATAGCTCTGCTGCTCATGTTTGCCCTCTGGAAAACTCGAGACTTGCTATGGCAAAGCATCACTACAGACTCTTAAGTATTCATTTGTACAATAAAATAAATGAAATTATTGATTTTCATCGCCTCCCAACAAAAAGTGAAAGCCTAAAATAACCATATGGCTAAAATCATTAACTTATGAATCCATATTTTTATACTTTTCTTTGTACCTACTTATATTAATTAGTTTGATATATTAATTTTGAAATAATTCTTATCAAAAAAAATTAAAGATGAATTGATTCGGTAACGTTTTAAAGCAAACGGCACTTCTCTACAATTCATTTCAATCATGCAACATTATAAATATGATAAAAGGCTCTATACCTCATTTTGCCTCACCGCGTTTTCTTTTCCTCGAAATATTTTTCTTTACGTCAGCTTTGTTAAGCTGTGAGCGAGCGCAAACCTCTTTGCATCTCCGATATTCAATTAAATCACGTTGAGAATTCAATTAGATGTGGAAAAATCTATTTGCGGGTAGAGCACGCTTTAAATTCTCTCCGGAGAAACATTTACTTTACTTTGCGGCGGCTTATCCGGGCAGGCGATGCTAGAAACTATGCGAGTACTGACGCGGAGGGAAGTGACTGGCATCTGTCAAAATGAAAAGTGACATTGACAGATTGGTTTAAAATATATTGTTGATGTGTTTTTTTGTAACTTACAAATAATATATCAAAATAGGTAAAGTTTAGAACTATCTACCGTTTAAAAATCATATGTAACAGCTATGACATAATGGGTGAACATGTCGTCCACACCGTACTCGGTGACGGCGACTCCTGCTAGTTATTAGTTATTAGGGTCTCTATTGCGATGGGCTCTGATGTGGCTAGCGAAACCAAACTTTGTCTTAAAGACTCGGTTGCAAGACGCGCAGTACAACTGACCAGCAGAGTTGTATGTATAGGTGTAGGAGTTGTTAGGCTTAGTCTTCCGTAATTGGCGTTTGGCGTCAAGGTCTTCAAGACGCCTAGCTTCAAAGCTATCCACGCTCCTATGAACAGTTTGACGCCATTCCGGTCTAAGATTTGCATAACTCTCCCAGCTCTCAGTCGGTATATTGCAAGCCACGAGATTGCGTCTAAGTACATCCTTATAACGTAGATATTGTCCGCCCTGCTTTCGTTTTCCGCTTGCCAATTCAGAATAGAAGACTGCTTTAGGCAGTCTGCTATCAGGCATGCGTACGATGTGACCGCTCCATCTTAGTTGGTGTTTCATTATCAGGGCTTCTATTCCGGACACATTGGCACGCCGCAATACTTCGGTGTTTGAAATCCGGTCCTGCCACTTAATCCGCAGAATATACCTTAGACATTTGAGGTGGAAGGTGTCTAATTGCTTTATATCTGTTTTATAACAGCACCAAGTCTCTGCGGCGTACAGCAAAGTAGGCAGGACAATTGCTTTGTAAACTAAAATTTTAGTTTGTAATTTAAGGTCGTGTGAGTTCCAAACACGGGCCCTAAGTTTGCCAAAGGCCGCTGCAGCACCCGCAATTCGGGATGGTATCTCTGAAGCCAATGTATTGTCGCCTCTCAATCTGCTGCCTAGGTATTTGAAATTTGGAACTTCTTCAAGCTCAGAGCTATCCAAGGTGACGGTGGATTGCTCACCGCGACAACCACGGACAGGTTGTTTTAAAATTTGTGTTTTGCTGGTGCTTATAATCAGACCAAACCTGCGGCTTGAAGCGTGTAATGAGTTGACGTAGGCTTGGAGGGACTCTATAGAGTACGCCATAAGACAAACATCATCAGCGTATAAAATATCCAGGACAGTGAGATTCGTAACCTGGCGCTTAGCTCTAAAACGCGAAAGATCAAAAATACTCTTATCTGTTCTCGAGTTGATTTCAATCAGACTATTGCAAGTCCCAACAGCATCTCGCATTACGTAGGCAAAGTATAAGGAGAACAAAGTGGGAGCCATGACACAACCCTGTTTAACGCCGCTGGTTACAGGAATCTGGTCTGAAAAGTCATTTTCATGTCGAACTCTCACCGTCATGTCTTCGTGAAACTGACGTATTAAGTTTAATAACTTATCAGGACAACCAGATTTCTTTAGGACAATCCATAAGGCTTCCCTCGGTACTCTGTCAAATGCCTTTTCCAAATCAACAAAGCACATGTACAGAGGTCGGTACTGTTCCAGACTCTTCTCTTGAATTTGTCTTACGACAAAGATGGCATCAACCGTACCCCTGCCTGGGCGGAAACCACACTGGCTCTCAGGTAGTATGGTTTCCGCGTATCGGGATAGACGAATATTGATAATATGGGCCAAAATCTTTCCAGCTGCTGAAAGAAGAGAGATGCCTCTGTAAGAACTGCAATCAGCTATGTCACCTTTGCCTTTGTACAATTTACAAATGGAGGCATCTCTCCAGTCTTGCGGAACAACTTCGCATTCCCATATCCTTAGGATAAGTTGAAATAGCCAATTCTTGACGTGTGGGCCGCTGTATTTGTATACTTCGGATGGTATACCGTCTACCCCAGGAGCCTTTTGATTTTTTAGTCTTCCTATTGCAGCTGCGAATTCATCAAACGATGGTGGTTCCGCTAGGTCTTCAACCGTCGGCAGATTTTCGAGGGAGTTCATATACAGCAAGTCTGTGGTTTGAGTACTTGGATTAAGAACATCCTTGAAATGTTCAGCCCATCGGTCTAGTACAAGTTTCTGCTCAGTTAGCCGTTGGGTCTTTTCCTTGTTGTAGATTGGAGCTGTCTTCCTAGTTCTAGGGCCGAAGACATTCTGCAAACACTCGAAAAACCTACCAAATTGTTTGGTATCAGCATGTTGCTGAATTTCTTTGGCTTTCTCCACCCACCATTTGTTCTTGAGAACACGCACTTTTGCTTTCAGGCTATGATTAGAATTTTTCCGCACAGAGGTATTTGACGAGTTAAGAAAGCGTCTGTGCTCCTCAACGAGCTTCTTGATTTCAATATCGAAGTCATCAAACCAGTCTTGGTTTTTCCGTACTTGTTTACCAATAATTCGTGAGGCGCAACTGTGGAGGTTTTTAGCGTATAACCGCCAACTCTCATCGACAGACGAATCCCTGTTCATCTCTGGCATGCTGGAGCAAAATGCATTATCTAGCTCTACTGTTAGGTGATGGTTGCGTATCAGCTTTTCAGCGTGTATTTTTGCTGGTATTTGACGAGCTGCTCGACGTGGCGCTTTTATTTGGAGCCTGAGTTTTGATCGAACAAGTCGATGATCAGTCCAACCTTGTGCACCCCTCATTGCTCGTGTGGTGAGTACCTCACCGAGGTCCCTCTTGCGTACTATCACATAATCTAAGAGGTGCCAGTGTTTAGATCTTGGATGCATCCACGTGGTCTTAAATTTGTCCGGCATTCGATAATAGGTATTTGTTATAGCAAGATCATATTCCGCGCACAGAGTGAGAAGATCGAGGCCATTGGCGTTGCATTTCCCAACTCCGTGACGCCCAAGAACACCACTCCAAGCGCCATAATCATTACCGACTCGAGCATTAAAGTCACCAAGCAAAATTATTTTATCCATGGACGGAATTTTGGCTAGGACTTGGTTTAGTTCACTGTAGAACTTGACTTTTTCTTCATCCGGGGATGGCAGAGTGGGAGCATATACACTTATAAGATGGAGATACTTCGTTGGTGACAGTTGAAGTTTCAGTGTAATTATTCTGTCATAGATGCCTTTGGGTAATTCTTGTAGTGTTTTAGCTAGTGCGTTTCGCACAGCAAAACCTACTCCACTTGCTGCTCTATCGGTACTTGGTCTCCCGCTCCAATAGTATGTATAACCGCCAAGCCGTTCGCACAACTCTCCCGTGTCACTTAGATGGGTCTCACTTATTGCGGCAATATCAATATTGTATCTGGCCAGTTCCCTTGCAATCAGAGCCGTCTTTCTCTCAGGACACAAGTTTTTATCGTTGTCCAGGAGTGTTCGAACATTCCAGGTTCCTATGATTAGATCATTAATCTTAGCTTTGTATATCTGTTTTCGACCGCGATTAGATGGTGAACAGATGATCGCGGTTAACCATCTGCTTATTAAGAGAGACAGACTATGTTTAGGCCACCTTTTCTAGGCCCCTCCCCGGATTGGGGAAAGCAGAGCGCTCCCTAAATAGGGCTGCTTTGTCGTTATCTGAGCTGCCGGACAGGTCCCCTGCCTCAATCGGAACCAAGAACGACCATCACCAGAAAACCGCCTACGTGCAGATACCAACTAGGGTTTGGACACACCGATCCGTCCCCCACCATCGGCACTCCATCGCCGCAGGACTTTTGAATCACTCAATGACCGGTTAACATGAGTCATCGCAGCAGGAGTCATCTGCGCGTGAGTATATTAAAGTGGATAAGCAGTTGCGCAGGTGCAGATCCACTCTCTCGCCCTCAGCCTCCAGGTGCCGGTGGACCGGATGGCCGATACGACCGGCAGAAAGCAGAGGATGCAGGAGAATGGCCACACGTCACTAAACGGACCCTAAACGTGTGCCCTTTCAGGCACTTCCCCTTATGCCCTGCCACGACGCTGTAGAAACCGTTTGCGTTTGTCTATCGACATTGCTCGCCTTCTACACCGGGGAGGTCTTTGTTAAAGGATGGTGGATCAACCATAGACTGATTGCACTGGTAGTGAAAACTGCCAGCGGGCGATGGGGTCGTCACTTCCCTACGCCATAGTGAAAACTGCCAGCGGGCGATGGGGTCGTCACTTCCCTACTTTCCCTAATGGGTGAAGAAAAGGCGTGGAAGAAAGGTTGTAAGAATAATTTGTAACAAGAACAGTTACATTTTTATTTACATGAACATCGTATTTTTTACATCTCAATTGGTACAAATAACAGAAATCAACAAGATACCAATGCTTTTCTTTTTTTCCCAGTATATATCAAACTTATACATACTAAGACAATGAAGCACCTTGTATGACTAAGTTGCCTGACTTAGTACGGACAAAACAAGCACCTAAACACAACGAACTTTAGACAAACTATTTAGCTGTCAGACCAAACGTAGACAACGGATTAGAATAATCCACTCAAACTACTTACTATGTTTGTGCTCTCAACAACTTAATCCAACATGATTTCTTTGGTTGAAACTGTAGAAAACTTTATATTTTTTATAATTCTTATGAAAAATCATCTTTTTATTTATGCGAACTTAAGAATTGTTTGGTTCAAGGTTTTTAACATGTTTTTTCAAACCCCATTTAAAAACAAAGTACGTCTAACACAGGTATGTTACATGACGTGATGAGTATTCAGTTTGACAATGCTAAGCCTTTTTTATAAAAACATTCCAAATGTGTTCAATTTGCGCTCCAGCGCTTTTGTGCGCGACAGTCCAAATCCAGTGTGTCACGTTCGCAGTCAGTAATCTTGCTCGTCTCGTGTGAACACCCTGTATGAGGTACAGTCATAGAGAGTTGTACAAATATTATTATGTTGGTACTGGAATAAAGTTTTTTAAAAGTTATTCTGTTTTGAAAAGTGGTTAGTAGGTATTCATTATGGAAAAGTCTGGAAGTGGTATATAATTACTTATATAGCACACAATTGATTTTTATGTGTTTTTTTTTCATAATTACGGCTGTGTTTATCGTTAAAGATAATAAAATTATGTGATAAATATTGTGATTAGTCAGTATTACATGAACAATTCTTTAAAATATGCCCATCCATGCTTTTCTTAAACAGCACACTTTAGCGGAGTTTACAAAATAACTCCAATGCTATTAAGGCTGCCATACTGCACCTAAAAATAAATAAAGTCTAACTTAGACCTTAGAGCATTTAACCAAAGGAGATGGCATAGCAGGCCTTTCCCCTCAGGCAAAATTTTGGTCATAGCGATGGTCATAGTCGTGAACAAAAGTACCACGCACGGTACTTGATCATTCTGTGTCGCTCTGTCATGTGTTTATGTGCTCCACAAAATGGTGATTTGTTCGGTTTTGTTGTGTAAACGACGTTCAGAAACTTCGAATTTACGTTTACATGGGATTTCATATCACCTGTTAGTATTTTTGGCAATTTACTACACTATTTATTGATATTTTCGAATTAATTTAACCTTGATCGTAACGACACTTTAAACGATAGCAAATGTAAACAATGAATACTATATTAGGGAGACAAGCTGTCAACGCTGTCAAAGCTGACAACCACTGTGATGAGAGTTCTTTTTAACTTTTTTTAATGTCGTTTTTACAGGCCGGGATTCTAGACAGTGATGGGAAATAAAAGTGAATTGATTTGAATGACTGGTGGGATGAAAGAATGGTTCGAAAAATATAAAGTTTAGCAGACATATATTACATAAATAGCGCTAACAGGTTTTAAGCTAAGACTTGCGAAAATGCTTATTAGTTATCTACTGTAATAACTCATTAATAAAACAATTATTTAGAAATATAACGATTGTGTTGTATTCTGCTAAAATTCTACAAAAATAAAAGGATTTATTTTAAACTGATGTTACCCACTCATTTTATTTATTCCTTAGCATGTTTTTTTAGATAAAATACAGTTGTAGTAGTATTAAGAAGAAAAGGTAAATTTAATAATTAAATTGAACTTCATTCGTTCAATAAAAATACCCATTCATTCTTATTGTTATTGTCACATCACTTCCTCGTCCCCCACCAAAAGTGCCTGAAAAATATGTTCCTGCTAAAATGATCTTGTCATCTCCTTTGGTTAAATGCTCTAAGACTTAGACACAACAATGAAACATTACGTAACATTTTGCTGACAAATACCTTAACATGTCACGCAAAGGCCATCAACATGAAAAAAACACAGAAAAACCTTTTTCTACGCACGTTTCTGACACACTTAACAAATACATATTTATCCCGTTTGCATAAATATTTGGGACACCCTGTATACATACATCGACGATTTGATACATCCTGTATACTCCCTATCTCAAGGTCGACGGGTGAACTGCATATTTGAAGATTTCTATTCAAATAAACAAGGATATAAGAAAAAACTTTGGATTCTGAGTGAACAGGGCGTATTGATGTTTTCACATTGAAAGGTTTTCGGGGAAGTGCCGATAGTTTACAAAACGTGTTTAACTTTAGGGTTCCGTTTTGTATGTATCATGTGTAATGTAGCTATTGATCTAATGAGGAAGAATGAAAATTGATATGGAGTAAAAGTGGTTACTACGATAAAAATCTTAAAGTAATAGTTTAACTTTTATAATATTACCAGTGACTCGCCCACACTTCGCAATGGTTTAATTTTGACTGTTTTTTTCCGATACTTTGAATTTAGGCTGATTTAAAAACTTTTTTGGATATTTTTTTAATCATAAATTTAATTGAAAAAATTAACAAATAGATGGTGAAAACTGCATTAAAAATCGTTACGTGGCTTAGAGTTAGGTTGGTATTCTGAAAATTCCTGCTTTAGGATGCACGCTCGTTGTTGACTATGAATGTTTGACCTTGGTCATTACTCAGCTCTGTTGCTTTGTCAATACTACCATTAACACCATTTTTTATCCAGTTTTCAATTTCACAAATTCTTGGCGACTAAATTACATTAAATCGCTCGATTGCACAGATTAAGTTTGTTAGTAGAAGTTGGGCGGTAGAAACAAGTAGAACGGCGGTGCTTACACAACTCAATTCTCAAACTTTACTACAAGTATTATTCAGCATTGACATAAATTTTGCGAAAAAAAACTCATTTAACGAAAAATAAATAAAACTACTGATGATATTGTAACGTATAATACGTTGCAAGAAAAAAAAAACAATAACATAACAAAAAAAACCACTTCAGCCACATTTCTTAACTTTTGGAAAACAAAAGTACGTTCCACCTAACCTAACTTATCTAAAAACTAATAATAAATTCCTTAAACAGAACCCCAACGTACATCCCAGCTCTGTCTTCACGTGAGCCTACTTCCAATTCAATAGACAAAAATGTAAATGAAATACAGTAGGCAAGTTCCGAACTGTTGTCTAGGGAGGACATACGGCCGCCTCGAGTGGGATATAATGCTACAGTTATGGATTTTGCATATCGCGAACGGAGAATGGTTCCGAGCACATTTTGTGATAAGATTTTTTTTGTATAAGTTTGTTTGGGTTATGGGCATGGGTGAAAATTTGAGTGTTACCTAGTAGTGGTTACCTCAGCTTTTCAAGTGTTTTTTTTACAACTAAGTAAGTTGGAAGTTATAAATATTGCTTGGTTTTTGGAACCAGAACATGTCCTAACTGCAATCAATATTTTCATAATGACTAAAAATACTTTCTATAGAAAACCTGAATGAAAAACTTCGTCAAAACACCACGTTTTCATCTCACATACTGCATTCTATACATTTCCAGTAATTACTGTCTTTCAATCTTTCTCCCTGCAAAAAGCACAACTAACAAGGTCCCACTTCTGTCATATACGAAGTCATACTCCAAATAAACTTGCATAAACAACATAACAAGAATTTCGAAAGCTTCCACAAGATTTCCAAAATAGACAAACTCTTTGAATCGCTGCCACTTGACATCGCTCCACCATTATCATATCGCGTGCACACTATTTTCGTCTTTATTGCCTTTGAGAACAGGTGATAAATGTGGTGTATTTTCGGTTGTAGATAAATGTGCGCTCTTTGCCCACGTGACCAGAAATGATTTGTGAGTAGAAGCGGCGGCGTCCTGCGAGACCTATTTATGGTTGATGCTGTATATGAAATGTGACACGGAAAATATTATGTAAGGAAGCTTGTAAAAGAAATTTCAGTTTAGTATTTTGGTTTGTGAAGAAGAAATTTTTATTCAAAACTTTAGTTTTTTGAACATAGAGTCCCTTTATTGGCAATATAAGATCACAAATTTCGAGTCTTTGACGACAAACACTAAACCAAAACCACAATAGATTTTTTTAATTTAATACATTGATTTTGAAACTAGTGAAACTGCCTACAAACTAAACTACATAAATTTAACATTAAACATGTAGTAACCAAGTTACTAAATTGTTTTATCCACTTAATATGAGAATTGATTAAATTCACTTAGCTCTGATATTCATTGTTTTTATTTTGCTAATTGGCACTGTATAACTAGGACTACCACATTCTTTCCCTTGTGTTATATTCATAGCATTTCATTTAAAATCATGCATGTTTTGTTTTTCATAAAAGCCAGCAACAGAATATTTAATAATGTTGAGGAAAAGTTTATGGAAATTTCTTGAATGGCATTGTCTCTTATTCTATTCAATGCGAAATATGAGTTAATTTTATTAAATTTTTACGTAAGCGAATTTTCATAATTTAACTTTTGTTTTCATTGTTCTTTCTGGAAAATGCTGCCATTACTGTTAGATCTAATGTTCTAATACAATTCGGAATACATATAAAGAAATATTTTTTTGATTTTATTTCCCTTGATGTAAAAGTATTTTCAAACACCGAGTGACTATACTTTTTATAGAATATCAAAAGAGTTTAATATCATTATATTTTTCAGCTTTTTTCATTACAAGATAAATGTAAGAAAGTACATTAATAGTTATAGGTTGCAAAATGAAAGAATAGAAAGAAAGTACAACGGAAAAGAGCTTCACCATTTAGCACTTAAAGGTTACTCCCATTAGTAAGTAAAGGAGTAAATAGACGAAACAGCATAGTGGCTTTTTGTAACCACCGATGTTATATTGATCGTAGAGGTTAAGCATCATAAATGGTGATCATCCCTTGCTATAGCAGCCATGTAGGAAAATCACTTTGTAGACTTGTCAAGCTCACTCCTATGTCTATTTCCTAGCTAAAAACTGTGGCAGCAGGGTTACGAGTTTTCCAAAGTACTCTGAAATATGGGTTTCAAGATGTTTTACTTTAGATACTCTCCTTCATATTGCTGTAGTAAGACAACAGACAGCTATATATGACTCCTGTTACAAAATTATTAAATTGTTCATCCTTATTTTCCCACCAACCGCTGCCCACTTCACGCGAGTTTTTGCAACTTTTCCCTCTTGTCCACCTTCCCGATATGATGGTATCGCTGTACCGTCACGTTGTGAAGTCACTTCCTTCCACTACTGACCTCGGCTTTTTCTGAACGCCGTGTGTATGACAGCGCTGAGATGTGGGTACGACGCGAAAAAAGCCAGAAAGGGTGAATTTAACACAGATGTTCCATTAGCAGGGAATATAATGAGTTTTATATTAAGCGGAAAATTGTATTTTCTATGGCGTATAGGATATGCATGGAGTAAATAATTTTGGGAAATCTGGCATTGTAAAAAAAGCTGTCCAGCAAAAGTTTTCCACCGTGTTAACTTAAATAGCAATTCCAGTTAAATAAATAAAAATCCAACTTCCTAAAAACTATAAATAAAAAGCAAGGTAGAGACCCTGCGTCTCCATACAAGTTAAAAATCATCCGACTTTTCAGTTCATTCGCTAAGAAGTTTAATCTTCAAGACATGCTCTTAAAAGCCTCATGGGAAATTTGTGGCGCCTCGAACGGAGGGAAGTAGATAATTGAAAGTATTTCATTACGACGTTACCGTGGTACTGAGGATATCAAGTGGGCCGGAGGAGGGGAGGCAGGAGTGTACAATACAAAATGTTTTATTTTTAAATTGGTGTAACTTAGGTTGCCAGTGACTTTCAGTACTCTTGATATAACGATTTCTGACGTACATGTTTGCGATTATAAATAGGCTTTAACTAAAGATTTTGTACGTCAAACGCCCACCCCTCTACCACTTAGCAACTAAGACTCAAGTCAAACACACCACGCGAACAAACTCCGACCTACCCCCACATTTTTGCAATCTCCCCCAAACACACACCCCCTAAATAACATTCGAACTTCACTCATCAAAAAGCGGGGCTGAGCATAATTCGGCGTAATCCGTAAATACTTGGTCGTCATTAAATCTCGGCATGACTCCGCTTTGGCTGCGACTTCGCTCGACTCCGCTCATTGAAGCGGAGTATAAATATAGCATTATATAAGAGATAAGGTGCTTCGTGAGTAATCCTCTTAATATCGTACTTGGTTGGTGTAATATGCTCGTATACTGAATACGAAGCTGGCTTTTCGCCCACACGCTCTCAAGGGAGCAGCCGTGTATACGTATTTATATATAAAACAATACGATAATATCCATTGTTTATACTTTGTTTGCATAAGATATAAATAGCTTAAGTGGACGATATAGCGCTGTTTTGAAGTAGGGCTTTAATCGAAATAATCAATGACAAGAATAGATGCACGGCTTCATCAAATCAAAACCTTTAAAGTTCCGTAAGCGAAAACTTTTAATTGGAATAACGTATTTTTTTCCCTAAAACGACTTTAATTTATTTTTATTTTTAATTTTCCTAAACGACAATCCTTGTTCTCTTGTGATATTGCAAGCATATATAAGCACATACCTTTCTACATACAACCGAAAGCAAAATCTATTAACATTTAAATGAGTGAGTTATCAAACGCAATGATAACTGGTATCCAATATTTTCTGAGCAATTCCCCATCCTTGCGATGAATTTCCCCACATTTCGAGTTGAATGACGTGTGAGTGCGATATTGCCTCGCGTTTTCATTAAAACCCAAACCTTAAGCTCTCTCTCTCCATTATTTTTATTCCAGCTCCACTCTGTTTGTGTACTTTATACTTTAATTTCGCTTAACATGCCCTGGCCTTAAACGCGCGCTTATTCAAGCTTTTATTATTTTAATCCTTAATCACTGTGTTTATTTTTGTAAGACTGAAGTCATAGATTGTTTGGATACGCTCGGGCATTAGCAAAATATATGTTTTAGTATAATAGAGAGAGAATAAACACAGCTTATTGTTTGTGCAAATATTTGTGTTGGAATTGTAGTAAAACTTTAGTATGAATTCAATTTTAAAAGCTTAAGTGACCGTAAATATAGGAAAGTGGGTTATAAAAGTGTTTCTTGTTCTGAAACGTAATTGAAATGTAGTGTTGCAATGACTGTTTATTCTCGGCACGACTTTTATTCGCTACAAATTATGGGATTTACGTAAAGGAGTGGACGGTATTTGAACGTTAGAAGCTTAAAGAGCACTATAAAACTGATATGGATTTATATGAAAGAAATATATGGAAACTGCGATAAGCTTAATGCAATATCTAAAAGTTTTATATATTATTTTTAACGCAATGTAACATAAGAAATTACTTTTACATACAGTAAACACCACAATTCTTAGCATTCAACCTAAATTCTATGATATAAGTACTACAAATGTTTTTTTTTGTATAATATATGTATAAAAAATAAGAATATCTAAATTTAAATGAGTCATAAAAACTATGATTTCCTCTTAAGCCCACAATTTGAATGAAGGCTTAAATTTCCCCCACCCTGTATACGGTCTATTCAAGCTGCATTTACTCTTATTCAAATAATTTTCGTCCAGTACTTACCCAAGCAAGTGCTAGTCCCGTGGCTTGGCTCACATTACGGTTCTAAGCTAAACATTTTGATTCCCCCCGAGTATGATTTATACAGCGTGTTGCGAGAGTGGCCGCCTCGTCAGCGGTTTCAATTATGGCTACGCGTTAATTTTATGCAAAAGTTGTGTTTTTATTAGTGTGGCCATGATTTGCTAATTTGATTAGAGATTTAGGTAATTATGGTATTATTTGTTGGTAATAAATAGTAGTAATAAAGTAACTGTAGCTATTTCTTTGTAACGCTTTCACCCCTGAACCATTAAACCTGTTCTTATTGAACTTTGTTCAAAAATACCTTACAATTGTTACTGAGAAAAACAACTTTTATGGTTGTAATAAAGGTTGACAATTTTTTATTGAAGTTTGTAACTACCATAAAAAAATAACCATATGCAAAGCTACGGACAAAAATCATTTTACAAGTTACTCAATTTAACAAATTCTCCGCCCTTACCCTCACTTTTTCCTTGCAAATACTTCAAAATTCTCTCTCTAAAGCCGAAGCATACTTGCTCGCAGCTTGGCCACCCTACTTATCACGAACTTTGTTCCGGCCAGTCGCTTGATACGGGCACATGTAAATGAGGTGAATGCAAAAATATTAGACTCCCGAGTGCCGCCAGTGTGGTCACCGTGATTGTAGACTGAGAGGAAACTGGGGGTTTGTGGACACAGAGTTAGATAGTGTGGACAGAGTAGCATGGTAATGTCCTTATAATAAATTGTAATTTTGTTTATGGGTATTTGGGTGCCTAAAAGCAATTTGAGGCTAAACAACAAGTGTTTGTGTAAATCTGGGAAATAATGTCTGAAAATTTTGAAAAAAGTGAGCTGTTGTTCAACACTTCTTAAGAACTAATTTTGAAATAATTTATAAGCGCAAGATACAATTTATTCAACTTCCATTGACTATGTTTTCCATGGTAGGAAATATTAGGTTGGTGTTTAGACTTTACAAGGACGATACGCTCTGTGGTTAGAGGAACAACTCACATCTTTTTAAAATTTACTTTGCATTATGGGTCCATACATGCTGATATTATGGGTATTATGACTAGGTGAGAACAATGCAACCCAGATACGTGCTGAATTCCTAAAGGCTAAGTACTAAATTGGCTTTACACGAGTATCAACCGTAACATGAACTAAAGCAGACATTTATTATTAGGTATTTGATAAATTGATGTTCCGTGGTAGTAAAAAAGATAAACGGCATTTTATTCGAGCTTTAATGATTAGCAGGACTAAAAGGACAAACTAATAGATTTAAATACAACGGAAAGCCTTGTCCCTGTCATCATTACGTTTTTTTCCAAACTGGATCTTGCAGATAAAAATCGATATCTCCTTAAATACTCTTCCTAAACGTATTATTCCGAAGTGCGTTATTGAATAGAAATATAATGTAAAGGCGTCACGTTTTGAATAATACAAGGAAGCCTCGGCGCGGATCCACAATCAATCAGCTGGAGAAATTGACACCGGTCCAAGAGTGGTTCGAATAGCGCAAGGCACGGGCTGAAGCGGGGTTGAAAAAATATATATTTTACGGTTCTGTTTCCAAAAGTTGGCTCACCAAACGTCTTGGCGACGCTGTAAGTTTGGCGAGCATTGTAAAAATAAATAAAGTTAAAAACGAAACCCTATTACTAAGATGCCGCTGTTCGTCTTTTTAAGCTTATGTATTTCTGTTGCTACCATAAAACATAAAATTGAAATACAGTATTAAATAAATATTTTCAATACAAAAAATGTGTTTTTTTTGGCATTTTTTTATATATTTTGGTAACGATAACTAAAAAACTATTGAAAATGCACAGAAGATTTGGTCATGGGTATACTCACTTTAAAATTAAATAACAGATATAAAGATTTTTCTTTGAGAGGTGTTACCATACAACAAACATTATTTTTTGCAATTTTTTTATATCCTGGTCCGATTCCGTCGGGAAATTTTCAGGTAACAAACAAAAAACTCCAAAATTTTCTGTTTTTAATTCGTATAATTCTCGCAATAAAACTTGCAAATAATTGAAAAAAAAAACATTAATCGCAACATCTTGTTCCTCAAACCACCATAATATAGTTGCTATGGGCTATCCCCGATCGTTTCCACGCTGGAACCCACCATTAGCACGACAAACATTTCTTCCTCCAATTTGTTATAAAAACATCCCTAATTTTACGAGACCGTCAACCAAGACATGCCACTTAATTTATTTTTAGGCTTTCTTGAGTTTAAGGCAAGTTATGTGCATTTTAGTAAAGTGGTTAACAAAAGTTGGTAAAAAATGGAGTTCCCTATTATTGAGTTTATTTGTTTTTTTAATACTTACTATGCACTACAAATATCAATAATAATAAAAAACTCAAGTTTTTGAATAAAAGTATTCATTTATTTCTAACTAGTGGCCGCCCACGATTCCGTTCGCGTGGATGTCGGTTTCCCGTGGGAATCAAAAGATTTCCCGCGGTAAAAAGTACCCTATATAACTTTGGTGTTTCTATACCGATTTCTATGATTCTTTTTTATGGAATAGTTAATAATTTTAACTTTTTTAATTACGGATGACTGAGAGTGTTATAAACATAATAGTAGTCAAATATAATCACAAAGCTTCGAACTGCTAAGCTATCGGGAGTTACACGTGTTATTGTGAGTCAACCATAAAAGATAGACATATGATGTTGTGGGATATTTTTTATATAATTTTAAGTTGAACATTTCCGTCATACATGATTTCTGTGTAGCTTTAACCATTAAGGTTGCACACGCGACGGAAGCTTAAAAATGGAGTAACTTCTCCCGTTTTACCAACATTTCCCATCACTGCTCTGCTTCTATTGATAGTAACGTGATGAAAAGTATATTATAAAATAATTGTACCAAGTTTCGTTAAAGTCCGTCGAGTAGTTTTTGTTTCTAAAACGATTATACTGACAGACAGATAGCAAGACAGACAAACATTTTACTTATAGCATTTTTGGCATCAGTATCGATCCCTATTAACACCCTGATGGTTATTTTGGAAATATATTTCATGTACAGAATTAACCTCTCTACAGATTTATTTTAAGTATAGATAATTGTTGGTTGCTTTTAACAGAACAAGCATAAAGTTATCCCCAACCTTACTGGTCTTTTAAAGCCACTCACCAACTTTTTATTATAAACCGAGTGGGTTATAAAACACTCAAATAATTCCAGTAAACTTCGGAACTACCAACTGTAGGTTCCTCGAATACCTTTGCTATGTGCAGGTGGAGCCCAAAAGTTTCTGATTCAATTTCCGACTAAAGTTTATGTCTTCTTTCTTGCAATAACTTGTACACAATCTTTATACGTCTTAAGGAATATAAAAAAAAATACTTACTACTTACTACATAAAATATATACTTTTTTTTTTCTATGTCTGAAATTTTAAATACATAATTACAATTAAATTCAAGCTTATTTGGTATATAATGAGACTGTTTTTACTTTACGTCAGTTAAGAGTGAACAGAACATAAGGCAACCCACGCGAGAGATATCCAGTCCCTTTGTCCCTTTTAAGGGACACTTTATTAATTTATTTGTAAAAAGTTTCTTTACCCTGCGTCAGGACAAGAGAGTTATTTTAACTATTATAATCCCTTGAAGCCGTTGTCAGATTTACACACGGGTATAATATTGTCAATGTAGCTTTACAGTGCTGGCTTTTTAAGGGTCAGGATACAAAGAGACATTTTGTATTATTTATCTAACAGATTCAAATTTTCTTGATCAAATAATTATTGAAGTCAAAACTTAAAGATTTTTACTTATTTTTGGGGACGATTACCGTGGCACGAGTCACGACTGTATAGGATTTTTAAAACCGACTTATAAATGAAAGTAAGTTTTCCCTATCTAGAAACGCGGCAGCGTGTCAAGCCAAGTACAGGCTGTCAACGCGCCATGTGTATATTTACCCGAACCATATAATTTTTATTTGAAGCCACTTTGGTCCCCCTCATACCTTTAAAACTTTTGCACATTATATCTATACTAGATAGTGTTTGGAATAGACAGGAGTTACAAGTTATATTTCTGCAAACAGAAAAAAAAAAACAATAATTCACTCATATATTACATATACAACTACTTTGTAAAAACGATTACAAAGTACATAGTTGTACCGTGGCCTTATTGCATCGTATTAAAGCTTTTAACATATTTTTTTTATATTTAACAGGCAAAATAAAGGATATATCATTTATTTATTGTTGTTAAAGTGTGTACATAAATTGATAAAACAGTAAATAAATGCAATATATCAGCACCATTAAGCATGTGACAAACATCAAGGCAGGGGCAAGCAATGTGTGTCTCCATTTGTAATGCGTCTGTGTGCGTGCTCGTAAAGAACTCCAAGAAAATTCAACACACGCTTAATTTGAGCTTCGTATGATTTATGATGCGCGCACAATTTGCGAACTTTCATGAAGGGGCTTAAAAGGTTTTAGTTAACGAATATTTTATTTAAACCTAAATAAAAAAATAACATTATATAGTGGTATTTTCTTCGTTAAAGTTTTCATGTAAAAAGGTGAATCTATCTGGCCAATCACGCTTTCGCTTATCAACAAATCCGCAGCTTTACCCAAAATATATGTAAAGTCCCGTTAATAACCGCGGTCACTGGGTCAGCTTTAGGCACTGATTTTAATTTGACCACTTAGTTGCCCAGTTGTTTATATAGCTTCAGCATTACACTCGGCCATTTTGCCCAATGCCCCTCCCTACATTGGATAAAATGGAGTTTCATATGGAAGACCAAAGGCGAAGAATTACACAACCCAGTGAGTTGAACCGGTTAAAGTTAGTAAACTGTTTGGTTTAATTAACCAGGGTTATTGGAAATGTTTTGAAGCAGACGCGGGTTCGGGAAGTGGTTATATTTATAAAAGAAATAAATACAAGGTAATGGACTCTGACTTAGTTTATAATGAGGATGGATCAACAAGTATTTCATACAGAATATGCATTGAACTGATAAGTTCAATCCATCTAATCATAAACATTACAATATGAAACTTCAAATACTGAACCTCTGTACGAAAGCAATAAGCGTATTCAATCAAATCACAATAGGAAAATAAATAGGCGTCACATTTGATTGATACCAACTAATGCACCCTCGTCATGTCGCAGGTAATAATAATTCATCATCTTTAATTCACGTACTTCATGGTGATACTTCATTGACACAATAAATTAATTATCATCGCTCACGGCGTGTCACGTGGGCTCAGCACACCAATCAATTTAATCTTTCATAGTGAAATATTGCAGCGGAGCCGGAAAATTGGTAGTTAGGTTTTATATGCCAGCTTTTGTTTTTTATTGGGAATAATAAAAGCTTATATGAAGCCTTCAGCTGTGGTGGTTTGTTATTATTATTAGACATGTTTTTTTATTAATATTATAATTGATACAAGGGTTTTTTTAGTTTTTTTTTTGCTCGAAGTTTAGTAAGATTAGTATCCGTTGCTACCTTAAGATTGGTGGTTAACAAATTCCAGTGAAAAACTTCTTACTTAGGCTGCTGACTTTCTCAGTCCGTCTTTAAAATATCTCAACTTGCAGCAAACTGAAGCTTATACTGTATTTAGTAAACAGAGATTATTTTTGTAGCATATTATATTGACGTACAGCAAACTGAATAACGCAGCGAACGCATTGCCTGAAGGGATGTCTGTTTCCTCTTAGCTACAGTTAAATGAGCTGATTTATTTTTCTTATTTCTCACAATTATAAACACTATTGAAAATGTTTTATGCCAAATCCATAGTTACCATCATTACTGGGTCATCCCTCATGTTAATAAATAAATAAATATCTTTATCGTTTTGAAAATAGACGTACCATCAAAACTGCCTACTAAAACCTAATCCTACCGTCCACATATCCACATATCCCTCATATCAGTAGAAGCGAGTACTCGCCGGACCGGGAGCACACACCTCGAGGCAGCTGCACAAACCTGATTAACTATTTTACACTGAATGTCGGGCTTCTTCGGGCAATGTGTAGACGGCTAAAATAACGCTTTTCTGTTTGGGAGGATTATGACTTGAAAGTTTTGAGGCAGACGTATTGGTGCTGAATGTTTTTTTTTTAAGAAAAGGTTTTTTTGTTTTTTAGTATGTAAATCTTTTCTTTTAAGATGTTTTTATGTAACGTTAATGTGGAAAAATGTATGTTGTTCTATAAGTTATAAATCCGATTTCATTCTGCGACAGAAACTACATATACGTATAAAGTAAGCATGGAGAATGTAAACATTAATTTGGGATGTAAATGGCCTGTTATTTCATTCAAAGCAGTTTTTTTGCGGATATCTCAAGTTTCAAACATTCGGGCGCTAAAACAGTTTATTGTAGTAGATACATTTAAGCACTAATATTAAATAATATCGCAATCTTTAGTTATTTAATCCGTAAGTGTGCTATTAGGTTATCCCAAAGCTTTGAAAACTATCCCCAAAAAATTAAAGGCTATCAAACAATAATAATAGTAATATTAATAGCCTATATATGTCCTATAGTTGAGCACAGGCCTCCTTCTCCGATAGCCAGAGGGTTTGTGGCGTAATCCACCACGCTGGCTCGGTGCGGGTTGGTGGATCACATGATGGATAATCATACTATAATGTGGGTTTCCACACGATGTTTTCCCTCACCGTTCGTAACCTCATCAAACAATTGCAAATCCAAAATGTTAACACTTCCTACCAATCGATATTTTATTACAATTTAAAACTAAAAGCGCCATTTTACCGCTCTACAATCATTCGGCTCATTGTCGGTCGGTGGTGGAACGTTCCCGCGGCTCCGAACATTCTCGATCATAAACCACACTAATATGGTTACCAGCCATCTACCTAATTACTGGACTACACCGGACTTTGTTGCGGAACAGAGCATGTTAAAGGATTCGCCGCACTGTAGGTTTAGGTCGTAAATTACTGTGTTTAACGTGTGAAGCCTGTGTGTAAACTAATTGGTTATACTGACATGGTTATGGAATAGAAATTATTGTGCACTAGCTTTTAGTCCTTCAGGTCTATCCTTTTAGTCAGAGGAAAGAAGGTTTTTTCCCATTGAAAAAAGCACTTTTGGTGTTTTTATAGATGATATTCTGCTAAATATGAATAACAAATTCTATGCACAATTGTAAAGCCGTTGTTATGTAGCAAATAAAAAAAACACTCATAGACTAAGATCCGACCGCGTGATTTATACGTTCATATGTTTGATTAATAAAATATAATTTTTATCGATATTTATAACTAAACCAATGCAGATCCGCAAAGGTGGCCATCCAAATTTGGCCGCAATTAATTTTAATTAAAATGTAATTAATTATTTATTTTTTAACAATTACGTTCACCTGTAATTGTTAAAAAATATATTTCATTAGAAAGAAATAAAATTAAAAAAATATTGAAAACACTAGTTTTGTAGATTAATTATTATGACATATTATTTTTACTGCTCAATTTTTGGAGTATTTTAAACTCCAAGCAAATACCCGAGCTACTAGTTGAGCACCTTGTCTATGGACGCATGCGCAGTAGCATGAAAACGACAAGCAGCTGGCATGCTCTATCTTTATTCGACAAACGGTGTTTATCTTAAATTTCTCTCGCTTTTATTTATCTTTAATCGTTGGCAATCACTATTTGCGGGCATTTCTGCATAGGCACCCATATCTCATCATGTAGGGAAAAAATTAATCTTCAATTTGGTATGTATAACATGATAATACATTATGAACGTATTAACGAAATTATACCTGTTTACACCTGGCTGACATTAGGTGGCGACCAAGTGAGGGATGGCACCTTGAACTTTTTCGGTATCTCAGGTATATTTCTTTCTAATGAAATATATTTTTTAACAATTACAGGTGAACGTAATTGTTAAAAAATAAATAATTAATTACATTTTAATTAAAATTAATTGCGGCCAAATTTGGATGGCCACCATTGCGGATCTGCATTGGTTTAGTTATAAATATCGATAAAAATTATATTTTATTAATCAAACATATGAACGTATAAATCACGCGGTCGGATCTCGTACTATCACTTTTAGGATCGAAAGACCTAGAACGAGGTGGCGAAACGAATTAGACGGATATCACAAAGACTGAACTCAATACACTACAGACCGACAAAAATGGAAGAGTTTGAGAGAGGCCTTTGCCCAACAATGGGATTGAAACGGCTAAATAATAATAATAAACAATAATTAGGATCAAGGAAAAATAAAATGTCAGTGGTACTGCCTTATAGATTGATGCATAAAATTTATTGGTTATATATTCATCCCGGTTACTGGAACTTTTAAAGAAATTGTCAAAAAACCAAACGAAAACTCTGCGTAAACGTCGCATAGCAACGGCTAACCACCTGCTCGGAAAGCACCTAAAGAGTTTATATAGTCTAATAATAAAACAGCATGGGTAGTTTTGTTTATGCTTAAAAGCATTAGATACTCCAATAAACATAAATTATTTTAATATGTGTTCAGTTATGAAGAATATGAAATGAGTCAAACAAAAAGAAACCCTAGAATTCAAAGTCTATAAAAATTTGCAACTCGTCACAAATCCGGTGTTAGCTCAGAACCCTTCTCGATCATAATGCGCAAACAATTACGATCTGTGAATTCAAATTTATACAAATTTTTCAAACTTCGTTTCCGTTTTCAACGCTCCTGCAATTATTGAGACTGAAATTTACGGCTATTGTTAGCAGCAAGCTTGGGAATGTTGGGTTTTGATTATGAAAAAAGGATTAACATGGTTATACGGACACGTGACATGTTTGCGAAAATATGTGCAGCTTTTTCTGTATTAAAATGAAATATTTTTTTACTTATATTATTTAAAACGTATAGTACTAGTTGTTCGGGCATTGCCCAGACAACAATTTGGGTGCAATGGTATTAAAGTCCTTAATTTTAAATTAAATTATATTCCAACTAGTTAGTACTCGCGTCTTAGGCAAACAGATTGACCAAAACTCCATGACACAAGTCACTTTAAGAGGTTTTGATGCCTGTAATATTTGTCTATACGATTTAGGCCACTTACATTTTTACTTAGATAATTTGTTTTCAACCCGGTCTTGATTATAACTTGCTCATAAGCTACTCTAACTTTTCCTACTTAGCGTAATTTGTATTCTAAAGGCAAGCCTATACGATAAACATAATATACGTCAAGGACAAGCTTCTCCATCTAAAGTTAATTCTGTAAACACACCAGATATTGCAGCCATTACAGAATTAGTCCCCGCACAATGGGAACCATTCTAAATTAATTAAAAAGGTCCCTGTTTCAATTTTATACATGGAACTGTATCGTTAAGAGGAGTGTGAGCGAGCGGTTAAGTGTGGTTTTACAATTAGGTACTTGTTACAATGTATGAAGCGCTAGAGGATATGGGTGAGCCTTTAGGCAACTGACAAAGAAGAAATTAAGCATATTAACTTCCCGTAAACATGGCGTTTCTGAAAAAGACCATTAATCATCTCAATAACATTTATGATTTCAAGTGAAAATATGCGAATAAAGGAAGGCTATTTTCTAGTATGTATTTTGTTTTTGTACAAATTATTATGTATTTTACGTTCCTACATAGTCAACAAAAAATATTAAGGCCTTTTGTATAAATATGGGTTTACGTAGGTATTAAGTAACCGGGACGGCTTCAAGCCCCGTCGTTATAATCTTACGTCGGTAATTAAATTGTGTTTCAAGCCTCAAACCTAAGTCCGTCAGAATGCTCGTGTCCACCCCAGTAATTATTTTCAACGATGGAAATTTGGGTTTATGTTTTAATTTCTGCTTGCTTTAGCTTCTAATGTGGAATTTCAGGTTACAGAATGTGGGGTCAAGTAATCTTGTTTTCGAATATTAGGAGCAATTTGTGAAGTCATTACCGGACTTTAGTATGGTTGCTCTAATTTACATTGTGTGTTTTTGTTATAGTTGTTTTTTGTTAATTAAATATTAATAATGTTTTATAGGTGTTTAGGCAGCTTACTACAGTATCTAAAAATTTATTTTGTGGATTGATATAAGCAATTATAAATAAACGCACATTTCTAAAGGTCTTTAGGCATTTATAATCTGAAAATTGATGAATATCACTGGTTATACGGTTATATTTTACATTACCAGGTATATATGTTACGGCTAATACCCGAAGTGCGGCTACACTTAGTTTTAGCCGGTTAGAACATCAATAGGTTAGGTTAGTTAGGTTACTTTTTTCTTTCTTACTCCGTCGACTCATGATTGAAGCCAGTTTTTATATACATAGGTATATATTTTTTTACAGTTTTCCATATGAAAAACACTTCTAACCGGCTAAAACTAGGTGTAGCCGCACTTCGGATATTAGCCGTAACATATACACGTAACTCGTTACGATGTTCAACAGAAATATCTCTAAGAAAATTCAAGGCTTCTTTTATAAAAGCAAAGCAACCGGAAAACGTTACAAAAATTATACCCAACTAGCAAATATTGCGTTTATTAATATTAAAAATATATATATGTTACGGCTAATACCCGAAGTGCGGCTACACCTAGTTTTAGCCGGTTAGAACATCAATAGGTTAGGTTAGTTAGGTTACTTTTTTGATACCACCCAGAAAAAGGAGTCCCGCGTAGCGGGACTCCGTCGACTCATGATTGAAGCCAGTTTTTATATACATAGGTATAATTTTTTTTTACAGTTTTCCATATAAAAAACACTTCTAACCGGCTAAAACTAGGTGTAGCCGCACTTCGGGTATTAGCCGTAACATATATATATATAAAAGCCATTGAAATGACTTTATAATTAAAAATAACGTTTCAAACGACGAGTCTTTACTAGGAAAAGTTAATAAAACATGTTATTTTGATCTTAGATGAAAAATAAATGAGTTTGTAATTGAAAACAGCGGTAATGCGCTTAGAAAGACATCGCAACGGTCGTTTGATATTCTAATTAGAGAACGTTTATATTCCTTTGTGCTGTCGCTATGAAAGCGGGGTTTTTAATTATTTGTTGTTACTACTTTTACACAGTTTCTCCCGCAACTTTGCCGTTTTTGTGACATTTTGTTCCGTTCTTAATCAATCTATATACAACATTAAATTAAAATCCACCCCGTTATATTTGAAGCACACCGCTTTTATCCACACAAAGTTTCACATCAACAATACAATTCATCCCGCGTTTAGGACCTTGGACGCAAGTGGTCCACTTCTAGATAAAGCATTCTTTAAGGGGGTTTTAACATCACTCTCTGCACTTAGCAAATGTGATTTCTACCCCGTTTGATCCTGTGATGTTATAAGAAAAGTGTGTTCCATTGCCTCTTTCTTTAGAAGTGACTCATGCTCAATCGACATGCATTATTTTGACAGTTGACAATGGATCACAGCAAACTGCCGCTTTAAAAAAATTGTCAAGGATAGAAATAGTGCCATTAGTTGAGCAAGGGCCACCTTTTTGGAATGCGAGAGAGCTTAAGCCGTACTCCACCACACTAGTCGGGTGCGGGTTTTAAGAAATACCTTTTTTTAAATCAAGGTTTTTTTTCCTAAAGGTGTCAAAGGCACTCAATAGCTACAATTTTCCATATTTTAATAAAGAAATAAAACCTCGCTGCAACTGCTACCATTCCTCAGCACTTCGTCAGACTAGAAGCCCAAGATTCCGCGCACTAATTGCATTAGAATGTAATTATGAAACATAGTCTATAGCTACCGTTGTCTGCCCGACTTTACAAGCATTCCACCAGACTTGAAATCTCTTGTTTTATTAAAAAATAACAGACTTTAGTGAGCTTCATATTTTACTTTCAGCAACGTGGATTTACAAAGAATAGTTTATAAATAAAGAAGGTTTTGAAAGTTTTATTTAATTTATGTTTTGAGTAATAAAGCCCCACTATCAAAAGCGATTTTTTTGGTAAATTGATTTACCTATTTGAGTTTTCGAAGCAAGAGCGTGTGTATTTAGAAGCTCGAGTTCTACATGAGATCTTAATATCTTTTGAGCGATATGGTTTTCTCATGGCAATATTTTACTTGATTTTTTTGGTATGCATATGATTTTTTGTTACTAAAACCTAGTTAGTTTAATAACTAAAAAATATTACACACCTAAAATTTAAAACCATTTATTTTGATACCCTACTTAGTTATTTTGAACAATAAAACAAAATTTAAAGTACCTCCCAACAAAAAACATTTACATACGTTAACCTCAAAACCCGCTAACGAATTGTTCAAGTCAAAACCGCTAAACTATTGCAATGCCACAATCTGTCACGAACACTCACGAACATTCACGAGCACTCACGAGCTGTCCCGAGCGAGCCCGACCGCGGATACATTGACTAGTGACGGACAGCTAGTGTTGCTGAATATGAATTTTAGGGATAGTTATTTAAATTATAGACTATAGGAAATAAATACCAAACTGTACTATATTTTTTTTAAAGTCGATATTAGACTTTTTATACTTACAATTTATCTGTACAGCTATAAAATTAAGAAATAATTTAATTAACTCCTCATTTACTTTGAGTATCTTATCATAAGAGTAACCGAAACTATAAGAATTAGTAAAATAAAGATTTATTTACTAGAAACACTGTTTCACAGAGTATTTAACATAAGATTTCGAAAATCGAAGAACCCACGTAGAACCTGTATATCAACAAAGTACCGAATATTTCTCTCGATCTCTAAAGCATTTATTTTTGGCCCAAAAACGTTTGCAGCGCTTGAAACTGTACTAGAATTAGTCGCGTGCTGTAACAGTGCATTTGTTAGGACAAACGTACGTTCAATAGAGTGGAAGTGGATTTTAAGCGATTAAAGCCGCTGCAAGCGCTTTGAGTTTACACTTGATGCACAGATTTGCATGTACAAATACTAAGTAAATTTAGGGAATTGAGCTGTATTAGTAGCATTTAGGTAATCGCTGACTACTAATAAATTGTTGGTATAGTCCCAATTTACTAGTATATCGTGTTATCTGTTGAGTTATTGTGATTTACAATTTAGTACAATTGTTTTATCGTATTTTTTATAGGAGCATACGAGCGAGCGCGGGTCACCATATGGTAAGTTATCATCGCTATCCGTAATGTCATGGCCGACGCGTTGCAACCTTATGGTTTAAAATAATATAAAGATCGTATTCCAAAGATACGTAATATGCAGGTATAGTTAATAAAATTTCAAAAACGTACTTTATAAGATTTTCGTACAAAGGAGTCCATGCCTTTTCACCTTGTGGTAGGAGATTGAAAAAGTCTTAAACGTAGTAGCATTTTTATGCAAGAAATAGTGACAAGAATATTTTTCAACTTGCTCATATTGAGCATATTGTTCGTAATATGTAAAATTAACAAAAGTAAACATACGTGAGTATAACAGCTCAGCGTTTTTCACGCAATTTGGTTCACAATTATTTTAGAATTAATAAATAATATGAAACACATC
This sequence comes from Emmelina monodactyla, assembly GCA_916618145.1. Lineage (NCBI taxonomy): Eukaryota > Metazoa > Arthropoda > Insecta > Lepidoptera > Pterophoridae > Emmelina > Emmelina monodactyla. Next base: position 625,232 of record OU745304.1, on the reverse strand, counting down.
ATCGTCATCAAACATGACAGTTGCTTTAGAAGGCTGAAATATGTGCTTGATATAAATTCTATAGTTTCGACGATCATACTACTAATACCTATTATAAGCGTGAAAGTTTGTAAGTATTAATGTATAGATGTTTGGATGTATAGATGGATATTTGTTAGTCTTTCACGTAAAAACCACTAGACGATTTGGATGGAACTTTACAGTAATATAGGTTATACATCAGAATAATACATAGGGTACTTTTTACCGCGGGAAAATTTCTCATTCCCACGGAAAACCGACTACCACGTAAACGGAGTCGCGGGCGGCCACTAGTTAGTTATAAAAATCAAATCAATCCTACCCTTTATAAAATTAGTATATTGTTGTACCTACCAAATTTCAGTAGCGGTAAAATAGATTAAGAGTATACATCTCTCGCACGTAGATTTTTCCCAACAAAATAACCTGAATTAAAAGCCTCGTAAATAGTACTGGAGTTTATCTTTCCATCAATATTAGTCGAGATAAATTGTGGCTATTCTCCCTTAATCAATCTTACTTTAAAGCCCACGAGCGAAAAATACTTTAGCCTCGTTTAATTCACCTTAGGGGATTTACCTTAAAGTGTTCCGATTCTGTTTTTTTGGTTTCGAGTGTATTAAAGAAGTATTAAATAGATTTGTAGGGCTTTGTAGCTCAAAAGGAGAAGAAGCTTTGATATGGGATCACATTAGATGTCTATCGGTCTGTTGAAACCCTTTTTTTTAGAAACGCGCAAAAAGTTGCAATAAATCAGGTACGTAATTCCTTTCCAAGATTCTCCTGGACAACTAAAGGGAAGATTCTTAGCTTTTGATAATGTAACATAACGGTAATTAATATTTTTTTGGAAAAGCAAGATCTTAAATACTAACACAATGTATATTTAGCAACACTTTTATAGGCTAGGTGTTAATAAAAAAATACTTTGTACAGACTCTTATCTTGAGCCTTTGTTTTACGTTTTAATCTTCCGCTAGGCATACCAAAACTTTCATATTAAGCTCTAACAACCAAGCATTAAAAATGAATATGATTACTTAAACCTCGCTCGTATTTAAACCTCGTTAAACCCCGATAACGAGCGCCCGACCTTTCAATGGAGATCAATCAATTTTGAACCACAAATCAGAATCGCATGGATGATAATCCAATACCACAATGTCGTTTCCGATAGTTGTACGTAAGCCTAATTGCTCCCAATGCGCCAAATTTATAATTAGCCGTCGATCATTGACATGGAATGAACATTTAATGTTTATAGCAATTATGTGAAAAACGCTTACACAATTATAGAGTGAACGAAAGAGGAATAACAGAGCATTTTAATTACGTAATACTACTTAAGGACCTACCACGAAAGTTTCTTGGTTACAGATTTGGTCACTTCTTGACTGATTCTTGCACATCCATGACACATATTGTTTTACAGATCTAGTATTGTCGTACTGACTAGTGTTGATTGTGTTATGTCGCTGACTATCCTCTAGGTGGCTTTTCCATATTTCAATGTTATTTTTACTTATTTATTTATAAAAAGTTATTAACATCCCAATCACGCTTCTCAAAGTCAAATAACTAAATAGATGAGACGATCATTCAATTTTGAAGCTACGATGTCATTAAATACTCCTGTTTCAAAACTTTCCTTTGACTTAGTTTTTTTTATTTACACCGATCCTTTGTTAATAATAAAGCGGAGTCCAAGTTGCCAACTTAAGTTTCGAACTAAGTTTATCGTTAATTATGAAGTTTATCACTAACTTCGGTTGTAGCTACCAATTTTCTTTTGTAATCGTATTACAAAAGAAGACCATCAAGGTTTAGCAAAAGGTATTTATAATTTGTAATTTGCAATAATATACTTAAAAGTGGTGGAAATGAGAATGTTTGAATAATTTTGGAAGTTCAATCAAACCAAAAATTCTAAACGGATTAGGATATTACTTTGTATTAAAACATATTATAGGATGTACTTTTTACAGCGGGAAAACTCTTCAGTGTTACGTGAAAAGTACAATACAATAATGTATTAATGAATAAGAACTAATTTGTTTAGAAAGTTGGTCTCCTAAAACCACAATTACACTTTTGAGGTAACAAAGGTAACTAAAATAATGTGATAATTGATATGTAGATAGTAATTAAGTCTTTATCACACGCCTGCATAGCGGTAACTTCACTGCGTCAGGTGGGAACAATTACCTAACTTCGTGAATAACAAAACTAAACGATTTATTATGTTTAGTATGCTTGTGTTTTCGAGCTGTTTGGATAGGAACGAAAACTGTTTGCGTATTGGAAGGAGGTTCGTATAAATTTTGCTGAAATAGTAACTAACTTAATTTAAAACTAGCTTTTAACCCTGCGGTTTCATCCGCACCGAAATTGTTTTCCCAGGGAAATATCTAAAAATCCTTTCTTTGTGCTTACTTACATCAAAAAAGAAATGCCTGTACCATATTTCATGGTCCTAAATTTATTAGTCTAACTTCAGCAATGATGAATCAGTCAGTCACTCAGTATATTAGCCTAATTATAAGGCTGTTGCACATTTACATATGTCCTGATATTAAAGATCTACTTAAGGTATGAGGTTGCGAATCGGTAAAAAACTTGCTTCTACCGCAATTTTCATAATTATATAATTTGCAAGAAATTCAACTCAATTATGTTATATTTGCGAACAAGTGGTGCTAACGTCACGTCACTTCATGTTCAGTGCTTACTCATGCGCTTAATGACGTCATCGCGGTAGGAATGTTGTTTGCTCAATATTTTTAAACAGGCGCCGATTTTCTTTACAAAGATTAAACTGTAGATTGATGAAAAAAAAACAAAAAAAATGTGAAAAAGTTGATGCGCATCTTATTTCATTAATTCTATGTTTGGGATGCAGTTATTAATGTTTCCTCTTAATTCAATTAAATAATATAAAAACCCAAAAATCTGCTACTATGATAATTATAGATAAGATAAAACGTAAGGAACTAAGAAATTATTTAAAAACTCATTTAAAGTAAATCTATAAACGTGAATATAACGAAAGAGAAGGAGGTATTGGCAAAATAACAAAATCTAACTAAATCTTAGACTGGAATCGCGGTACAGTAATTCGTATTATTTTACATTATTCATTTCTGGATTTCCATTGCTAATCTCAGAATTTACATAGTTAATTTGTCATACGACGACTTAAAATATTATTTTAAATACATCATCCTGATACTTTATGTTTGGCGCCCAAAGAGGGGCCCCAGCTTACTGAATCAATGATGTTTACTTCATTAAAGTATTATTTAAGTATTAGCAACTTATACATTACTTAAATAAGAAAACAGCAGGTTACTATTCAAATTACGTGACAAAATAAACCCGAAATTCAAATCGAACGTTTAATAAAAGTAAATGCACGTGATCTGCCAACTAATTGCTTTTGGTATTAGTGTTTTTAATTGCAAGCGATGTATAATCAATGCAGTCGTTCCGTTTTCAGATCACGTGCAAAGAATGCTCCCGGGATCTGTACAGCGGTAAGCAACGTGTGCGGGCTCCATCCGGAATGAGACTTGGCATTTCAATGCGGGGAAAGATTTAAAGTTTTAAGTTCGTTACTTACTTGGGAGGATAGATGGTGTGGTGCATGCGCTTGTGACAATGTGAGTCGTGGTGGGGTTATGTATTTGCAAGTTGCTTGATAAGCTTAAGTAGGTAAGATTAAAAACTAGCTTTAGTGTATTTCTGCTGATTAGTAAGTCTGATAATGATCTTTTCAAGTTTTAAACAGATATCATCCAAATTTTAATATTGATCAGCATCTACGAACCAGCAACTATGAGCCAGCGTGTGCCGTTAGTTTGTTAATGTTATATTGATCACATTTGGTAAACCTATGAACTATTTATCATGAATCAAAACATAGTAACAGTTATATAATGAGAAATACTTTAACACTCAGATTCTCCAAGGGTACATTTTGGTTGTTGAAGTTAACCTAATTAACATACCGAAGCAATTACTCAAACCAGTGCCTCCGAAGTGTCGAGTGATTCTCTAAATTCTGTCATACAAGTAGAACCTTTCCATTGAAACTAATTTATTACTGTGAATAGAACTTGAGACGTCTCAATCTTCAACTAAGCCTTTGTTCAAAGGCTTCTATGTATTTGAACCAGTTTGAACTGGAATTAGAGCTGTCGTCGACATTTGCACACTGGTAGAGTGTCGGTGAGTAAATTATCGACTGTGTTTAAATTCAATTGATACAATGCAAGCCAAGTCAGGCAACGTAAGCTAAATTTATCTTTAGCTAGGAGGCAAATACTTTGTTGTTTATTTAATTATGGATGGTTTATTAATTATGGACAGTATTATTAAGAAAACTAAACAATAGATGCATTGTTTTCACATCACTTTATGAATAAAATATAAGTTAATGCAGAACCTTTGCTTTGGTTTATAACATACAGCGTCTTGCAATTTATAAAGCCATAATTCCTGAACACACTAAAGTTATGGTCAAGTTCCATCCACGCCATGAATTTCCGTCGGAAACTATTTTATCGATGTCGCTGTAATAAAACCACATTATTTATCTATTTGCTAGTGTTAACAGAGGAGATAGTAAAGGCTTTTACGAGTCTGTTTATAGTCGGCCACACGATGATAACAAAGGGTTTATGTCAATAATGTAGGCTAGGGTTCATGTTCAAGGTCAGACGTTCAGATGTAAGTTCGTGGAATTTAACCTGCGGGAGTTTGCTAATAATGCTCGTTGTTCAGATATGGCAATGTCGCCGTGGAATCTTTCTTATTCAAAAGTTCAGATTACCACTAAAAAGAAAGAATCTTACTAATCCTACTAATATTATAAATGTGAAAGTTTGTGAGTATGTGAGGATGTATGGATGTTGGTTACTCTTTCACGTAAAAACTACTGGACGGATTTGGATGAAACTTTGCAGTATTATAGGTTATACATCACAAAAACACATAGGGTACTTTTTACCGCGGGAAAACTTCTCATTCCCACGGGAAACCGACTTCCACGCAAACGGAGTCCCATAATATTGCGTAAACATAACAAAAACTTTTTTTTTACTAGAGCAATCGTTTTTTAGAAGATAGGTTGCGAGCTGCTCAACATGAAACTGTTTGTGCTCTCCAGGGTGTCAGTCTGTATCTAGAAGATAACTGGAATTGACTGATAAAAGTCACTGATAAAGTATTTTTAACGGCTTTATGTTATGAAAGTTACACTAGCTCTACGTATAGTTTATTTAATAATAGGAATATCAATTTTTTATTCAGATACTAACTTTACCAAATTGAAAAAGGATATATTTATAAATTTATAAAAAATTAAGGTGTTTAATCTTAAGATATTTCAGGAGATAGCCAACATGATTAGTTATGTTATGTCTTCGTACTATCCTTGACCGCATCTATAAGTGAAAACGAACCGAAGGTCATGGGTTCAATGCCAAAAGTGAGACAACATGCTAATATGCTCTTATCTTCCATCTCACAATCTTCAACAGTCAGCAGTTTATTAACTAGGTCTCATGTGACTTTGAAATATAACGACGCTAAAAAATTCAGTTTCAAGCTAAAAATATGACAAGATTTTAAATTATCTTGTGTTGGAAATATTACGCCATCCCATTTCGAGGAAATACTTTATGAACTTGGCTTTTCTTGGAAGTCCTGTCAGAAATGCGGGACAGATTGTTCATAAGATATGGTTTTATAAAGAAAACAGAATTCAAACTAGCACAAAGATAGTTAATTAAACAAAATCCTACACACAGTAGATCCCATGACTAATTACCTTCAAAGTCACGCAACTAAAACTACCGTCGGCTTTCCTACCAAAAAGGTATCTAGCAGCTTCCAAAAGGGGCTTTTAAGTGTATCCCTTGGTTTAGTGATTTAGATTTATAGTCTTTCATGGGCTAGTAACCTGTCACATATTGCCTCAGTAAAACAGGAAATTCCGGACAGTTTGAATTTAAAGGTGGCACGTGGCCTCAAAATAGCCTCTATTTACGATACGGGATATCACGCCCGAAAATACGGGTACAAAGCCTGCCTGCGAAATTTGGTACTCCACACGATGTATATTGAACAATTTCCGATTTATTTACTGAGCCAAATATATAAAATGAAATACCAGTTTAAATTATGATACAATTTAATGTCGATATTCATTAACCAGTGACTGAGAAAATCAATAATATTTCTGAACACCATTCAACAAATCACTTTCTATTTACAGCAATCTCACTTTCCACGTTAATGTACAGTTTTAAAAGTATAGTCAGATGGGATTAATTGTCACACTCTCATTTCGTCGATAGCTGCCTGCGGGAGGTTTGTGTGAAGGGAGGCTTTGCCCCTTCTGAGAGTGGCGTGGGGGGGCGCCCTCATCCCCTCGACCTCCCGACTAGGCGAGCCCTGCGACGCCGACCCATTTGGCGGTAGGAATTTATGCTGCCGTAGCTCCTGTAAGGGCGGCGACGTATTAAACTGACTCACATTCTTCGGCATAGTCGCATAACCCATTTGCGGGTAACTCACGTTCGGTAGCCTAAAACTACTACTTCGACTACCAAGTTTACTTGGCAACATCATGTTTTCCATATCGGTCGGGCTAGGCGGTGATTTCGACATATCTAGAGGCCCCTTGAAATTCAAATTCACCATTTGATCGCCGCAATGTTTCTTTCGGTTCTGGCGTTCGACATCTACGACTAGGCTTGGCGCATGTGTCGGGTCCATATGGTAATGCGAGTGCTTTCCCGATATCGTCTCAAAATGTTTCTCGTTGAATCGCTGATTTTTGCTTCGCGTTCTCGACTTGTCTCTTTGATAGTATACTCCGGCGAATATTAGTACGTTCAAGATAAGCAGGGAACACCCTATTGCGATTGTTACGGATAATGCTGTAGAATAAGCGGCGTAGCCTGCGGCTTCTAGATTGGCGATTGTACTGTCTGTGGTATTTATTGTATCTCTGCCATTTGGTAGGACGGTGACACATGTAGCTAATATCGTATCTACGGTAGTTATCGTGTCGACATAGGCGGAGCCATTAGAGAGTCTAATTTGATCGTTATCGTTGCCATTTCGTGCAAGGGGGTCTGGTCTGACGACCCCTTCATATAAATCTTGTTCATTGTGGTTTTTGAATAGATTGTGTCTAGCGGAGACGTCTTCCATCCCAGCGCGGTGCAGCTCTGGGACCAGTCGCAGCCAGACTGACAACTGATGAGCGCGGTAATGATTTTTCACTCTAGGTTTTAAACCTGAAACAAAAACGATTATTAAACTCAATCACTAATAAAAAAACACATTAAACAAAAAATATATATATTTAATTTTCTTTTTGATAGTGGTATCAAAGCCTAGCTAAAAAAATATCTCATTCGATTTTTATCTCCATTAGCTACCTGCGCCTATTCAAAGGGTGACTGACTGAAAGCCGAGATAATCTCTCACAAACGGAAGAACTCACTGACGCGAAATATCCTTTAAAATTTTAACTCATTCGCACTGGAACAGAATTTTAACTTAATAGGATCTTTAAAGGGTTTGTCTTGCTAATAAGTCTTAGCAAGTTATTCGGAGAAGAAAAATACTTTGAAATATTGAGAGTGTTTGTTTTAGTTCTTAGTAAACTCGGGTATATTGTTTTACTTATATCTTTGAGCCTTATTAACTTAGCCAGCCTCCCAAAATTTTGTCTTATTTCTATAGCGATAACAAACAAAAGAGAGTAGGCAAAATGTCAAATTCTCACTTATTTCTAGGTATTTCTGATGTGTGGAGTCGTATTCCTCCCAGCTGATTCCTCTGAATTTATTTCTCTCTCGCGAGGCAGGCAGCAGGGACTCCTGTCTGATGTTATCGTTCGGATTGCTGCAACAATTTATGGAACTTCATTTGCCGAATTTTTTCCCCGTGTACTTTGGAGCGATAAAAAGTCTCTACTAATTCGAGAAATGACGACGACGTTAACTCCGTATTTTTTGTACAATTCAATTTAGTAATACAGACTACGATAGCATTCCATATTTGTCTAAAAAACGTGACATTTGTTAGTTACAAACACTATATATTTCTTAAATTCAAGTATGAAGAAAATAAAAAAAACAAAAGTCATAAAGAACGTAACGTTATCTTTCCAAGACACATTGACAAAAGTAAAGTTGGCTTCAGTCAAACAACGTAATGTTTACTTTGGAAATTCCTATAAGACACAAAAACAACATTAAAATCGTTTACAGATGTAGCGAATGTGTAGTTTATTTGTTTTACAAAGACAAAAGTTTCATTACACAAGAAAGAAAAAACAATTTTAGTGTCTTGTATTTTTGGGAAAAGAATTTATGTAACTTAATTCATTACTGTTTGTAAGCTTTATTACATTACATAGACGTCTTTCAAATAATAGAGAGGCTTATTTGCTCCAGTATCTGATTGATGGCAGAAATAATATGAAATGGCAATAATCCGTAAATCACATCGAACAAACAATCATAATCATATTACACTCCATCATGAACGTTCTCTAACTCAAAATTAGTAGCAGAATCAGTTTAATTAGAATTTCCTGCAAACTTGATCAGCCATGTTCAATGCGTCTGTTCCCCTTCATCATATTTCCTTTCTTATTGCATAACGAATAAGGTACATTTTTCGTTGTTGACTTGTTCGCGTAAATCAAAACTTAGTCTCGCATATTCGCCAAGTTGCATATTGAATTTGATTTTGCAAAGTTCTGGTATAATATCCCTATTGTTGAAAACTTGCATGCAGAATTATAGTTCATTCTAGATCTTTCTGTGTTTTGTGTAACTTTGTGCAGTTCCTAGGAAATTGGGTAAAGCTGTTGTTGTATGGAATATACATTTTAAACAAATGACAACTTTAAGTTGAAGATTATGAGTATAACGTAGTGAGAATAACGTGCAGAAATTAAGACTAATTTTAGCTGAAATATACAAATTCGATTTTGTCGTCAAAGTAACAGCAAGTCTAAATTAAAATCCCGAACATCAAAACGGAGCATTCTACCCCCGACCGTACTCAAAACACCTAATTTGTACATTTTGCCAATTCCACGTGTTACATACAAATTAAGCCACTTACCCTGTTTTGGCGAAATTCGCCACGAACAGCATTATTGACTCTGAAAGGGCTACTTCAAACTTTGTATAATTTTGTGGGAAATGACTAAATCCGTCCACCACCGGAGATCCGAATATGTACGGAAGCTCTTCACCGTGGACTGCCCCAGTTCTCTAAAATCATAATCTTGGTTAATTTTTACAAATTTGGTAAAAATAACACGGTCCTTTTAATAATGTCAAGAGGTGTTCCAAGGATCAGATTAGAAGTGCGTTTGCTTTGATCCGTTCTTCAGCTTCTTAACATTTGAACTCACTTGAGGGTAGTATCCGTCTTTGGTGTGATAGTCGAAGACGTAAAAGAATGTTTTGGTGGGTCGCCTCGGCCCGTCTTCGTCGCTAGGCGCTGGTTTGGGGCCGCCGCTCAGTAGGTCACCGCTCTGGACTAGTGGTGCCACATATTGTGCGTCTGATAACGCGGCGATGGTCGCGTCCCTCGTGTTGATAGGGTTCTGGAACGATTAGGTGATGCATGCGATATGGACAATAATATACATCATTATACGCAATACGGTAGTAATACAATATTATTAAGAGAACCTCTATGGTCACTGAGTTTTTAAAAAGTTGTATGCCTGTGATCTTCTTTTGTTTTACATTGGTTGTCAAAGACACGCGTCTTGCGGCAACTCTGTGTAACGCGAGCCATTTTGTTTTATTATTGTGAACAATTACTTATTTGATTTATTTGTATTTCTGTTAATAATATTTGAATAAGTAAACCGATGTTATTTTTCCTGACGTTGTTATTTATTTAACTTGCTTCCTATATCTTCACTAAAATCAGAAGTGGGATAAAGGACGCAAGCCCACATGTTAAATTTTCATAACCTCAAAACCCGCAAAGTAATTGTTCACTTGTATTATTTTATTTGTGAATTTTAATCAGTGTGTGAGTGATAATGGCGCGAAGTTTGTCGCTTGGACGAAATGGCTCGCGTGCGTGGAAGCGCACTTGCGTACCCGCCCGAGAACTCATTCTAAAGGCCCTTACGCTATGGTTCTAGGTCTGATTATGCTGCGAATTGAGCGCTTCGTGAGATGACTAGAAACAGCACCTAGCAGTATCTCCAAGTCGACCAGCAAAGTCAGGATGAACGAGCGAACCGAAGCTCGAATTCTGCCTGTACGACGTACGATCCTGTCTTCGTAATTAAGTTTTATCGTTTCACAGGCGAGCTGGATTCTGAAATGCATGGCTCATACAAGTCAATAAAATTCATGGTAATGGTCGATACCGTGGTGAGGCGATTCTTGGTGTCTCAAAATGTGTGCTGCATTCTTTGAAGGTGATTATGTTTTAACACAATTTAACTTGGCCATATATTTGTTTTGTGTTTTGTTTGACCTACAGATGTGAGTGCTGTTTGGGAGACGGTGCAGCTTCATGATGCTTCATCGCCTTGTTCGTGATTGGTCACGATGGTTACCCCTGTAGTAGCACTAACTACGAATCAGGATGTGGCGTTATCGCTTAGGCCTGAGTTGCCTCCGAGTTTACCCCTGTAGTAACAATAATTGTGAAACAGGATGCGGCATTGGTTTGCCAAGCAGTGATCCCTGTAGCTATAATGCGAACCAGGATGAGGCTTAAGTGCCTGGCGTTTGTTGCCCCGAACACTGAGAAGTCCTGTAACGTTTGTCGTTAACACAGGCATGGCTGGCCCGGCGCAAACGTGCACTTTTGGGCGTCTGTTTCAGATATCGAGATGAGTTCGTCGCCTTCACTTCACTACAACAGCCTACACTGCAATTACGCTTCACGTCACGAGCCTTCACCGAAAATACGATTCACGAGCCTACAAGTTACAGCTTAATTATGGGCCCCAGAGAAGTATTTTATTTATGAGACGTCTCAAATTATATGCTTGTGCAAAGAGGTGATGAATTTCAGGATTTGGCCGTTTGATTGCAAGTTTATGTGTGAATTAATTGACTGTTGTGAATGAGTATGTAAGGATGCGTGGTATTTATATTTGAATGTTGCTTGTTTTGCTTTAACTACTTAAAATTTCAGACAGTGTACAAGATGTTCGTGAGCTGAGTTATCAGCCAACCCACATAAGTCAGGACCTGTCCGATGCAGATCAACGGCTGGCGTCACAGAGAAGCAGTTCCAACGACTGGCGTCAACTCCGGGTCTTTCCATTCACGACTGGAGCAAGAGTCTGATGCTGGGTCCTCAACAAGGGCCGGGGACGTCCCAGTGTCAGGAGAAGCCGTATTAAGAGAACCTCTATGGTCACTGAGTTTTTAAAAAGTTGTATGCCTGTGATCTTCTTTTGTTTTACATTGGTTGTCAAAGACACGCGTCTTGCGGCAACTCTGTGTAACGCGAGCCATTTTGTTTTATTATTGTGAACAATTACTTATTTGATTTATTTGTATTTCTGTTAATAATATTTGAATAAGTAAACCGATGTTATTTTTCCTGACGTTGTTATTTATTTAACTTGCTTCCTATATCTTCACTAAAAATATAATATTTATAAGTATATACTCGTATAATCTTAAAAATAAAAATTATTAATGCCTTCCGTTAAATTGAGAACTTTTTTTAAGTACACATAATTTAAGAAAAGATTAGTTATCATCACATAAGTCAATTTATTTATTTTAACAGACATTCTATAAATTATATAGGTAATTTATGCTCCATCTTAATTTTATGCGTTCGATACAATGAATAAACATCAACAAGCCGTGGTATTCAGTTACTTTTTGCCATTTTGTTTACGAATAAATCGTATCTTTGTTATTTGATGTTGATTTTTAGCATTTCAGAAAACAAATTAACTAAGTCTCGATTTTAATTTTCCCTGGTCCTTTGAAACAAAAGACTTACATTTCAAAGTTTATTACGAACTTCCACAATTTCGCGGGAAACAATATTAAGGAGGCACCGCATTCATTTTATTATCAAAATCAAAACAAAAGTTACCATCAATTTATTTTTCATACTTTTTAATTTGCTTATGTTTCTTTGTTGTATGAATTTCATTAATAAACCTTAATCTAACATAGTAAAACAAACCTCTACCGTTCTTTCCCAATCGGTGTATTCGTTGATTATCGTGTAGAAAATTTCACTCAAATGGTACGTATAGGAGTTCCTTACGTACGTCCTGAAAATAAAAATGTCGCATTACATGACCTCGATACGAGCAGACATGGATAATGTACGGAATTCTGGGAATTGAGTTTACCTCAGCATCCTATCTCTTTTGTCTGGTTCAATTCCATTTTGTACATCATGAGCTGAAAACTTCCAAAGCGCCTCGCTGGTGACTACTCCAAATAACAAATCGTATTTATTTTGAAACAACCTCCGTCCGCTGTCGCTTCTTTTCTTATGTACATTCAAATTTACATTCATATTATTTAATGGACCGAAACTAGGGAAATCGCCTGTGGAGTACATTGTCAGGAAGTCTTTAGCGAAATCTGTTTTGATTACTACGCCGTCGACTGATGGTCCGAAGGCTGTTAGGAAACTTGGAGGGGATATGTCTACGGATAATAAATCTTCAATAGGAGCTTCTCGAAGGCAGTCGACTATAGCTTCGTGGTCTTTTACGAGGTCATCCGGTATAGCACAGTTCATGTGTTTTGCTAATTTTAACGCATAGTAGACCGGGTCATCTACAATAGCCCAAGAGCTTAACGCTGAGCCTGATAATAGGATTGCTCTGTGAAATAGACCTGAAACAAGGTTCCTTTATGAAATAAAATTTCAATAATTCCGAAAATTGTCGCTTAAATAATTATTTAAACGTTCGATTATTTCAAATAATGAGCTAATTAACAAATTTTGCCCCAAATGAGTAAAAAGGAAAACTCTTTTATCTCCGTCGAGTTCATAATAAATTCAAATTACACCAGGCAGAATTTGCCCACAAGGCAACCTTTTTGTAATGTTACATTGAAATTGGGACAAAATTTCGTTACTTGGGACCAATTCGGAGCACTAATATGTATTTAGGACAATGTCATTGCCTCTCTGAATGTTAATTTTACCTTTCGCTATTTGAAAGAACGAAAAGGTGACCCTAAATAATTAAAAGAAGTATAACATGTTGCAAGTAAACGAAAATGTGGCATCAGTTTATGCCACATTTTCGTTTACTACATCAAGGGGAATTTAATTGGAAAAGCACTCGGTCGGAAAGAATTTTATTCATGTTTGTTTCCGTGTAATTACGTTTTGATTGGATTCTTCATTCTAACAGATAACTTTGTTTACAAAGAATTTTCTCCTCAGTGACAAATCGTGTTTTAAAGTGAAGAAAGGACGAACCTGGCATGACAGTGGGGGATATCATGAGAAAATTGATGCACGCAGCTCCTGACCCGTGGCCCATTAGCGTGATGTTGGTTGGATCGCCTCCAAATAGCGCGATGTTCTGCTGCACCCAGTGGAGCGCCGCTATCTGATCCATGAGCCCGTAGTTCGCTACACGAGCTTTACTGTGCGGCGCCGGATTTGCATTTAGAAACCCTGTAATATCATCCCGAATTACAGGCTTGCGGTTTGAAAACGTGTGAATACTGCTTCATGTGTTCAGTCCAAAATACACATGAGGAAGTAGCTTGTAATTAAATTCACGTTTAGTATTCTCAGAATTATAATTGCGGACTTAATTAGATTTCCGTGAACTTTTCATTAATTACTTAGAGCTTTAATGGGAAAAAGATCACGCGTTTGTACTCGTAAGGAAATATTTAATTTATTTCCCATGGCATCACCATGGTTTTCAATTAAATCTCCGCCTTCGTAATCGTTATTGCGCACGAAATTAATTTCATTCATTAATTCACCGAAAAACAAAAGCTTTGTTTGCTTTTATATTATGTAGTTTAACAATCTGAGTTTCCAATATTGAGGGCAACATCAGGGGAATAGAAACAGTATTTGCGTATGAAAAACCCGAGTTCACTGAAGCGTTTACTAATGAATACAAAACTGAATTCATACGGTCAGAATTCCGATTTTAATTTATGTTTTTATTTGAATCGAGAGATGAAACTTATTTCAAAGAGGTTATGAATTGAAGTGGAACTAAATACTCTGGTTGTGAATAAATGAATTTTCCCTCGACTCGGAAAAAACCGAGATGTTTATTAAATTTTATTTACGTTGCAGAACTTTTTAACGGATAAAGTTAACGTGATTGAAAGGAATCATGTTCGATTTAAATTATATTTCAATCACCAGAAAAAGAAGAAAACATCTGTTTGAACCCAAATATAGGTATTTATCTTAACTAATTTAAGAGGACAAACAGCTACGTTCTTGATTTCAACTGGTTTAATGTGAAAAGTTTTACAATTGAAAGTAAACTACGTGGAAAACAGGAAATTAAGTTTTGAATCGCTTCAACGTTACTCATTCAACTTTGTTATTTAGGAGATCTTTCTTATTTTGGATAAAATCATGTAAACAGTTTATTAAGTTTTAATATTTTCATTTTAACATCTTGCAACCTGATTATTTATTTATGTTAGTTAATTTATTGTGCCCTCATATATAATGCGTTGTTTTTCACGGTAACACATTGTTAATCCATTTACAACTCATAATGTTTTACTATGATTTACATTCACGACCATTAAGACTCACTTTGGCCTAGAATATACAGGGTTAATTTTAATTAGCGCATCACCTTTTGTAGGCAGCTTTTCTACATGAATCCCAATAACATTTAACCAACGACTAATTAAAATTAATATTTAAAAAATAAATAAGTTTTTCCATACAAATTTATTAGATGCCTCTGAACGGTCAAATACTCTACTACTCAACTATCGTGGCGGGCGCGCAACTACACAGAGTAATAAATAACAGTTTTTTGTTCTTGTGTGAATTATCAAGTTTTGCAAATAGTCGTAGAACAAATGTCATTCGGATTGATGTAGGGAAGCCGCCTGCAAGAGGTGATGCGCACACATATCTATCAACCTATCAACTATTACTACGAGTAAGTTTATTATTACCAAGAAACCCGAGTCTAAAGTTAAGCGTGACCACGATGAGGTCGGTGTAGCTGTCTCCGTGCACGTACACTATCACCGGGATTTTAGCCTACACATATCTATCAACCTATCAACTATTACTACTAAAAGAGTAAGTTGAAATTACCAAGCACCCCGAGTCTAAAGTTGAGCGTGACCACGATGAGGTCGGTGTAGCTGTCTCCGTGCTCGTACACTATCACCGGGATTTCAGCCCACACATATCTATCAATCTATCAACTATTACTACTAAAAGAGTAAGTTTATTATTACCAAGAACCCCCAGCCTGAAGTTGAGCGTGACCACGATGAGGTCGGTGTAGCTGTCTCCGTGCACGTACACTATCACCGGGATTTCAGCCTACACATATCTATCAACCTATCAACTATTGCTACTATAAGAGTAAGTTTATTATTACCAAGAACCCCGAGTCTGAAGTTGAGCGTGACCACGATGAGGTCGGTGTAGCTGTCTCCGTGCACGTACACTATCACCGGGATTTCAGCCTACACATATCTATCAACCTATCAACTATTGCTACTATAAGAGTAAGTTTATTATTACCAAGAACCCCGAGTCTGAAGTTGAGCGTGACCACGATGAGGTCGGTGTAGCTGTCTCCGTGCACGTACACTATCACCGGGATTTCAGCCTACACATATCTATCAACCTATCAACTATTGCTACTATAAGAGTAAGTTTATTATTACCAAGAACCCCGAGTCTGAAGTTGAGCGTGACCACGATGAGGTCGGTGTAGCTGTCTCCGTGCACGTACACTACCACCGGGATTTCAGCCTACACATATCTATCAACCTATCAACTATAACAACTACAAGAGTAAGTTTATTACCAAGAACCCCGAGTCTGAAGTTAAGCGTGACCACAATGAGGTCGGTGTAGCTGTCTCCGTGCACGTACACTATCAACGGGATTTCAGCCTACACATATCTATCAACCTATCAACTATTGCTACCATAAGAGTAAGTTTATTATTACCAAGAACCTCTGAAGTTGAGCGTGACCACGATGAGGTCGGTGTAGCTGTCTCCGTGCACGTACACTATCAACTATTACTACTATAAGAGTAAGTTTATTATTACCAAGCACCCCGAGTCTGAAGTTGAGCGTGACCACGATGAGGTCGGTGTAGCTGTCTCCGTGCACGTACTCTATCAACTATTACTACTAAAAGAGTAAGTTTATTATTACCTAGAACTCCCAGTCTAAAGTTGAGCGTGACCACGATAAGGTCGGTGTAGCTGGCGAGGACGGCGCCGTCGTACGGGAGCGCGGACCCCCACGAGTAGCTGTCTCCGTGCACGTACACTACCACCGGGAGCGACAGCTTGGTCTCGTCCACTGGAAGATGCTTGTGTTAGTAGATGTAGTGTGGTAGTGAAGTTTTTGATTTTGAGTGGTAAGAGGATGTGCGTGGGGATTTTAATCAGTGGAAACTAAAATACTATTTAATAAAGATTAAGTTACAAATTAATCATGAACTATGTTAATTCCAATTGATCAAATCAAGTCATTTTTTTTAATCGTCACTAAATTTGAAATATATATATCGAATATATTTAACTGACTATTTGTAAAGGTTACTTATCATTAAATTCAGTATAATTCACTCATTTGTAATAAATCAGAGTGAACACAAACATGAACCTACAGGGCTCGTAAATATGAGCAATCAAAATGATGAAAGAGTACTTTGTATGGTAAATACACGTATAAAATTGATTAAATGGTGTACAAAATTGTTGACGTACGTTTTTGTTGTAGGTGTTCATAAAATATAATTATTTTCCCATTAATTGAAATTGGATTCGTTATCTTCCTATATCTGTGTCTAATTTGATCGTATTTCTTAAATTCTTTGAAAAAGCTCATCAATCTGTTGTAAACATTACTTATTTTTAACGAAACTGAATACTCACTTTGCAGAGGTGCAAATATGTTCAAGTATAAACAATCTTCGCTTTGATTCTTAAGATAAGGTATCAGTCTTTTAACGTATGCTAGTCTGCCTTTAGGCATGGTGTCTAGCATGGTCCTCTCGTCGCGGAGGTCTGGCAGTTTCTGTGGACAGGCGGGGCCGGGGCGGTCGGACACCCGCACGCCGTCCCAGGGCGATGGAGTTCTAGTTGGGCTGAATCTGGGAACAATATCTTTTTTTCTTTTGTGTCTGGGAAGAAAAGCATCTTAAATGCTAAATTAACAGTTGTTGGAAATACAACCTTAAGAATATACATATAAGTTTAAAGTGTGTAAGGTTATACGATACATCTGCGCTTATTTACAAAAATAAATAACAACCAACAAATGTTTTGGTTGTTATTTATTAATATAAGATAATTATAAAAATATAATTAACTATAGTTAACGTGACAGTGTCTACGACTCCTTTAAACATTGAAATTCAAATAAAATTGTGAGAAAGATGTGCCTTTCAAATTCTTAACAATCTTTTGCCCTAAATACTATAATAGGATTACATTTTTGTCAGTATAATTGTTATAACAAATCTTTACAGGAAGAATCAATATCTCTTTTTAAAAACATATTATCAATGTATATAAATACTACTTTTTGAATGTTAATTATAATATTGTATGAAATTAAACGATGACATAGTATCAAAATAATGTCATGAAATGTAGAATCGAACAATTAAAATAATTGTTATGTACGCGTTTTAATTCCAACCAAATTATCATTCATTAAAATTATTTCATGTGCAATAATTATTCAGCTCATTATAAATGTAGGTCATGATATGTTTTAATTACTTTCCCTACATCTGATGTTATTATAATATTAAAATTATATCAATTTGCAGTTTGAACTTGATTTCAAATCAAATAAAATAAAAGTAAGTCATTGTTATTACAATAGGGTTTTATCTAAAAGACGAAGATAAAATGGACTGAAATAATCTATTTTATATATGAAGTAATAGACATACCTGTTTGATCCAACTGGAGGTGTAGCATAAGGAACGCCTAAAAAAACTTCTAAAGGGCTCAAATATCTATGTTCGTCCATAGCCAAGATAATGCCCTGTAACTTCCCGAACTTAGTTTGAACTATTTTGCTACTTATTTTAAACCTTACATTCGATTTTGGCAATGGATCTGTAGGACTCAAGTAGAATTTCTTATAATCATCATAATTACTGTAAGCATTGTTTTCAGGATTGTAAAATTTGTTGTTTAAGTGTAAAAATTCATCGCTATTGTAAAATGGGTTATTTCCAAAATTGACTTTGGTATAATCTACGTCTTCGCTTTGATTAGGGTCGTGTTCGTCATAATCTTCACTTGGTTGATCATTTAACTGATGCCCAGTGTTAAATTTAAAGTTTTTATTGACACCTTGTTTCTTTGTATTAATGCTTGTGGTATTTGAATTCACTATCTGTAAGGACAGGCAAGAAACAACAACAAAACAATATAAATCGAAGGCTGCTAGTTTGTGAATGGTTCTATATCTTTTCTTTCCGCAAATACATTTTTCTTTGGCATGATAAATGAACATAATCAAATCATAGATGAGGGTCCGTGTTCTATGAAGGAGTCCAGAATGGAACATATTTCATCTTGTTATCATTTTGTTTTCCCTATATCATTGTGATTGGGTATAGTGATCATCGGCGGCTTGACGCACATCTGTAACAAAGGAAACATAAATTACTACGGACACAATGAAAGAACACTCATGTGGAATAATCAACGCGAAATGATTTATCTTAAGCTCACATATTGTCCACTTTTATTATTATTACAGCAATGAAAAATATTGTTAATGAGTTTAAATTGTCCGCAGCAAAAAGTTTCACAAATTATTAATGGTCGGGTAGAATACCAAATGAATTTCCAACTGTGGATTGGATTCCTGGTTTAGAACGCTAGTTTCAACTTTACAAACAATAAAAATATTGGATTGTTTGCAAGCTGGAATTCAAATGAAAATCTCCTTTTCAATTTTATGTTTTTTTACTGATTAAAGTTTAACTGATAGCTTTATTTAATGTTACAGTTATTTCCTACTAGAAACAAAATATTTTCTAAAATATCATAAATACGACCAACTCCGAGCCACTACATTGTAAAGGTGCCTAGGTACTTCATATTTTCAAGATTGCTTCAAAGTCTTTGATGTTAAGATACTCTCCGAACAAAGTGGTTTCAAAATGACCGAGCTTATAAACATCACACAGAATAATGTATGATGGCGATTTCTCACAATCTTCCAAACATGAAGATTTCCTTTCATCTCAACCCCCGACCTAAAGTACTGCAAACATATTTGTGTTTTCTATCCATTTCATCCGAGTTTTTTTGCTCTTTTGAAAAACAAAGTTCAAGAAAAACACGCAATCACTACGTCTTCCCGTAATTCAATATCGAGGGCGCTGACAAGAAGAACTATCGGTAGCCATAGTTTTTCCTCTCAATTTTCTAGAACAACAAAGAGTCGATTCAATTTAGGGCCAAATGCGTATACAATGCTAGTTTTCTTTTCATCGGGGACATTCCGACGGATTGGGAAAGCGCGATGGACCTCGTTCACATCGATTGCGTCGTTGAGATAAATTCAAAGGCAAGGAGCACCGAAATGTAGGGTCAAACGGTTTTGACCTATCCTAAAAGGGATCGACTCGACAACCCATGTAAAAGAGCTCACGATGCCATACACTTTCAATAATGATGTAACTTTAGTGGCCTAATATGGGATAAAGTCAAAACGAGGCCCTAAAGTCATTATATGAACGATCACCTTCCACTTTATGTTAATGTTTGTATCTTCATAGGCATACTCCTATCTATAAAGGAATCGCTTTCGGTTTCTTCGTTAGATTTTTTTAAAGTTTTACATGCGCGTTGCTTGGTGTGAAATGTGATCCTCTTAGGATTTCATTTCACACACTCCAAGGATAAGTTCGGATTGCAGACGCATAGCATTCTTGTACGGCAGACTACCTCTTGAGAAGCGTCAAACGAAAATCACTAATAACCAATCACAAAGAAATAAACCCTAACCCATTGGAAATAAAAGGCAAAATCGCAAATACTTACACCCTTAGATTTATTGGGCGGAGGATTTCAAGGGATCTCGAATTGAAGACAAGCATGTAGCTATCAGAGGTATTTCTTTGTAAAGCCTAATTTATTTTGGAAGATTTTTGAGCATTTCTTTTAAATCCTAACGACATATACCTACAATGAAACGTAAGTCGAAAGAAATATATTGAAATAAGAATTTAGGCTTTATTATTACATACAATATGTACTTAGTTCATTGTGACTTCAATGCCATTAGTTTCAAGGCCGTTTTAATCTAATTATGGGAGTCGTGGCAAACTGCCAATTCCAGAGTATAGGTTGTGGCCAATAATCGAAGAAGATAAATACTAAACGATCATTGTGTTTATAAAATGGGTTCGGAAATTTATGTGTTTCAGGATTCATTCTTACTACTAATATACTTCTTTATTCTTTTATACAGATACTCGTAGTTATAATGTTAAATGATGTAACTATGTTAAGTATCTTTATACTGCTTTTGTTTGATTTTAAGAACTTTAATAATATTTTAAGATCTAAATAAATGTTTTTTTTTATCCTGGTTATTTGTTCTGAGCTATCAATTGACATTGTTTATTTTTAATTTCCCGTTCCTAGCGCGAAGCAAAAATTCAATTTCAAATATTTAAATCCAGTTTTATTAACAGCAATTTAATTTTCAGAGCTTCGAGTGCTCCTCTCAAGAAATTACATTTATTGACGCTGGCACCAGTTCACGCCTTAATTTTTTATCTTTTACAGCAATTTGAACTTTATTAGTGAACACTTAGAGTTTATTTTGGTTGATAAAATTATGTTAAGAGATGCAATATTGATTTTCACGGCGCTAGAAACAAAGTTTGTTTAATATGACAGGTGATGAAAATCGGGGCTTAAATAATACTCGGCGTATTTCTCGTGGTAGATTTTGAGCAAAGTAACAGAATTTGCACTTAGCAGCACGTCTGTAGCAAACAGAATTACAGCAGCACTTTAGACGCAATGTTTACTCAAAGGTGTCTTGCATAGTCTAGGAGGGCCTGCATAATATTCGGAAACAGTGCTAACTCAAAGACGCTTTGAGAATTGTTGACTATACTAATCCATGCCTACCTACGTATCATCAGAATTACCATTCAGGCATAAACTTTAGAATTTACTTTGATATTAAACATAAAAGGTCTCTAGACGGTACGATCGCAAAATATTACTTTTCAGAGCGCCCGCAGCGACTTTTGAAATTCCGATACGATTGCAACTTCAGCATTCAAAGCGTTCGATAAGAAGTGCTTTCAAATATTAGATGTTACGCGATTTAAATAAGAATTTTAGAATCCTAAGCCGAAGCAATAGGGTTGAATTTCACATGAAATCCATGTTTGCCTAAACTAGTTATCGGGTGTGGTAGAAATGGATTTTCGATAGGAATTTTGCATTATTGTTGTCCTAGTGACACAAGTCATTGTTGGGTATAATGAGAATTCGTGTTGGCAATTGGTTTATCGGGAGACGCAATAATGGATCTAAATTCCATATTGTTGCATGCAGGAATAATATTGTTATCAAACCATGATTAATAATTTGGTACACAGCGATTATTATTCAAATGATATTTCAAAATCCATTGTTTAAAGCTCTAATAACTGCCCTATTAATAATAAATAAATAAATAGCTTATATATGTCTCATAGTTGAGCACAGGCCTCCTTCTCGGATAGCGAGAGGGTTTGAGCCGTAATCCACGAGCCGTTTCCTCACGATGTTTTTCCCTCACCGTTAGTGCGTGATAAACATGTACATAATTTGAAAAAGACCAAATTAATGGGACACCCTAGAACCCGAAACCTTCGGTATAGTAGACCGTTCCTGTTGGCACAAGGCTACCACGCACTTTTTTTAATTATTTAAACGTATACTTATTTTTTCCAGACATACGCGAGGTTCTTAATCAGTTTTGCATGACGTTTTGCAACCTTCCCTTTATAACATTGATGCATGTTTGGACTTCTATTCTGTAGCTCGTGCTATTCCTCCTCATCCATTATTGGTTGCCAAACATGCAAACACATCGCAAGCATCGTTATGCCGATCATTCACAGCAGTAGTAAGATAGCAAACATTTGCTCCCCAAGTTCAGTACTTGGCTCAGTTAGTAGCAATTAAACGCTGGTATCTAATATCTGAGCCAATGTTGATACAGAGTAGAATACTAAGACTGATGAATGAGTATTTCGAGGTAGGTATTTGTTTCTGTTTATGTGCAAAGTTTTTACAAATGGTTTTAAACATTGCTAGGTCAGTATATATTATAACAGCGTATATATATGATATAGGCATATGCTAATAGAGAAATGGATTTAGCCGTAATCTACCACGTTGAGTCATTGCTCGTTGGTAAAAACTAGGTGTAGCCGCACTTCGGGTATTAGCCGTAACATATACATATGATAGACAATCATTCATCCATGTGGGTTTTCTTACGATGTTTTCCCTCGCCGTTAAAGTGTGATAATATAAAAATACACAATTTGGAATATACAAAATTGGTAGTAAGTACATCCTATTGAGGATCGAACCCGAAACTTTCAGTTTAGTAACCCGGTTCCCAAGCTATCATGCACTCTTCAGGACAGTTTTCATAAACGCTCTCCAAGTTTAAGGTTACGATGATGACCTGTTATACATGGGACAATGACGTACTTAACTATACATGAAAGGGTGTATACTATATTGTTATGTAAAGGTTATGCGCAACATTTTCCTTATCTTTCCATGCATATTACAAGTTTCGTAAACATCCTTATAGAAGGGTCTCAAAAGACGAAATAAAACTACTTTACTAACATATTTTTTCCTTTTACTTTGAACGTTCACAAACTTCTCTTGGGCTTCTTTAGTAAGACAACATTTTCTCGAGTGAAAAGTGTAATTTCTTTCCATCGGGCCCGTTTCGAGAGGTTTTATAAGAATAATATTTCTGTTTGATTTTAGAAGGGTTCTTGAGTGAAATTAAATATTTTGATAAAATAAATTGGGATGAGTATCCTACAACACTCTTTGATGTTGATACAATATTCTGGAAACATCTTAAATAATAATTATTAGCTGATGTTCAGTTTCTATATGTATATTATTAAACACGTTAAGCGAATTACCATGTTAGAAGCAATTGATGCTAACCGTATTAAATTGTTCAGTTTCAAAACAACCGTATTCAGGCTTTCAATAATAAGCAGCATCAATGTGATCTCCATCGTCGTTGTTAATATCAATGACGTGATTCCAATACAGAGCGCCGTCTTAAACATAATTCCGCTAATGGTGAACATCATTACTATGCTAATTAGTTCGAGCCGCCATTTTAATCAATGTTTGCTTAATTATTTAGGAGCAAACAATGTCAAATTCTTGTAATTTGCAAAGGTTAACTAGATTGCTTTCGGAATCTAAATTAACTTTATTGTGAGTAACTTAATAACCTTGGAGTTCAATTTAAATAGCATTTTTAAAATGTATTCATTTGTTTTGTATTCATTATGAAACGACTACAGTGCTTGTAAAAAAGTGATAAATTCACATTATAATTTATTCCTCATATTTTTGTTCCAAACTACACAGCTGGACAGGCATACATTTAGTGAGGTTGAACACGTTTTCATATTTGTATTTATGAATCACATGTGATGTTAACGATATTTTTTTCGATTCAATATAACAGTATTTTTTTTAAATAAGGTGAAAAAAATAGACAAAATTAAAACACTCTCTCTCTTTATAAAAGGTCTCTTTTAAAAAAATATAAATATTGAAAATAATTAAACAAAGTTTAAAGCCAATTTAATTTCGTTCATATCATCTCACAATTTATATTTCCTAATTTATTTACACTGAAAATCGCTTTGTACTCAAATGAGTCAAGGGCCCAAATAGGTGGCTTGAAAATCCTGACAGATGAGAGACCATTACATGAACCACGTTATTGGATTTCAGGCTTACAAAAACACTAAAACTAAAAGTGTATAAACTGAACAGTTGTATTCATCACAATATAGGGAGACAAATTGACAGAACCAGAATGAATGATCAATCAAACAGAAGATATTTAAACTATCTAAAACTCGAATAACGATGATGAAAAGTGCTTCTTGAATTTTTTTTATCAGAATGGTCAAAACTCCAGTATAATAATAAAGAAAGAAAATGCCTCAAGAATCAAAAACTCTTGAATAATAAAATTCTTCAAGCGTGAAATGTAAAACAAAAACTTATAGAGGTATTATCGGAAGGAATATTTCGTTCAATATCAATCATTTTTCAAACAAATCGTTTCCGCAGTATTGAATCAAGTGATATTGGTAAAGCGCGAGGCGTGAACATTTCTACATTGCCGACATCAGAAGAAAGATTATATTTGCTATCACGCAAATTGAATTATGTGGGGAAATTGGAATACTTGGTCGGTAATACTCTACGTGGTTGGTAAAATAGGTTATACTTTAGTGATCCTTAGACTGAATATAGTCATTAACATTGAAAATAAGGATTAAAGCAGATTTCAAAACAAGGGCATGACACATATCAAAATCAAAATCAAAATAAAAATTCTTTTATTCATCATAGATATGTAACATATACTTAATGAACGTCAATGTTACAAACTTCGACTTTACCTAACCGTAGACCGAGAGAAAAAAGCCGGCGGAAAAAAACTCCCAGCACTCTTTTAGGAAATTATACAATCATAGCGTGTACATTCAATGGACATATAAATTATTTTCTCGTACCTCAACTCAACACTATAAAAGTAAAATAAATATAAAACTGCTAATACGAACTAATTAAGGCCTTCTTCCCGCACCACAATTCGGAACCAGAGCAGACCGTTTCCCGAAGGCGGCACCTGATCACAAGTATGACGTGTGCTCCAGCCATCGTCCTACTCAACCATATTAGAGGGAGTTGGGCGACCCGTTGACACAACGCCACCGCCCCAGTAACTTTCGAGGCGAGCATGACTACCCTGGGCCAAATGAGGCACTAAAGAACCTCACAAAACAGCAAGTTAATAGGATACCCGTACAATAAGTTAAAGCAGTGAGAGGAGAAACTAGGAAACAGTACAAAATAAAATAAAATGAATAATAAAAAAAAATATATAAATTAAAAAAATATTAAAAAAAACAATAAAAGTACATACTCAAAATTGAGTATCATGTCCTAGTCAAACTGTTTACAGAGAAGTTCATAGGTACAAAACAATCTTGAATAGCAGTAGAAATAGCCTGTCTAGATATCAATCCCATGCTGTTTTATCATCTAAATAGTCTCTGATTTTATAGTAAGCTTTCTTGCACAATACTTGCTTAATTGCAACTTTAAATTTATTAAAAGGCAGGGATTGAATTGACTCCGGAATTTTATTAAAAATAATTATCGACATACCGATAAACGACTTGCTGCTCTTGGCCAACCTATACTTTGGGAAAGATAATCTATTTCCATGCCTAGTTTTTACAGAATTATTATCGACATGATTATTATTAAGCGTTACAAACTTAGTATACAAAATATTTTCAAAAATGTATTGGGACGCGAAGGTTAAAATACCACTATCTTTAAATATTTCTCGCATAGAATCTCTATTTGCAAGTTGGTAAATTCCCCGAACAGCTCTTTTTTGCAGCGTAAAAATCGTATTAATGTCAGCAGCGTTTCCCCACAGTAGGATGCCGTAAGACATTAAGCTATGAAAGCAACTAAAATATACTATCCTAGCTGTCTGAACATTAGTCAAAGAGCGAATTTTCTTGACCGCGAACGCTGCAGAGCTAAGCCTACTCGCCAGTTGTGAGATGTGGGTTCCCCATTGTAACTTACAGTCTACAGTCAAAGCAAGAAAAACAGTAGAATCTACAAAGTCTAGTTTTTTACCATTCATTTGCAAGTTAGAATTGACTTGTTTTACATTAGGTGCTGAAAATTTTATACACTTGGTTTTCTTATCATTAAAAGCTTAATTATTAACATTAAACCACTGTAAAGCATTAGAGAGCGCATAAGACATTCAAACGAGTTTTTTATACATCTGTGTTTCTCAATTTACTATAAGTAGGTATTTGTATACAATTTGTATACAATAAATAAATAAATGCTATGTTGCAATTATATTTGTATTGACTCTATTTAAGCAATTTAAATATTATGATAACCTTATAGTAAATATTATGTTACGTCATAAAAAGTTTTTAATGATTGGTCGTTAGATGATACCTAATTATCATTAGAACCCCTTTATTCAATATCGAATTGGCACCCATAATTAGCAAGAAGATTTGTCTTTGTATTTTACCCCACTAACTACAACCTGGATGTCTTACATGGAACACTCTTTACCACAGAAAAGAACCTCATTTCGCCGGGAAAAGACTGGGTGTGAAACCGTAGGGAAGTAAACTAATTAATTAATCAATCAAAAATAGTCGTAAAATTAATTAAAGTAATTATACGTACAATTTCATATTATTTTGAACTTTGATCACCAGAAATGAACTCAAATAGAAGCGCCCAGAATACCGATTAAGTTTTGCTATAACCCTGCATGAAACAACATCCGTCGATCACAGGCTCTATGGCAGTCTTTGTATCAGTTGTATGGAGATTCTGTATCAGGATTTACATAGTGAACTAACCAATAGTTTCTGAATTGAGGATATGAAGTTGAGCTACATTTAGGGATCTAACTATACTTAATGTAACACAACCGCAATTCTTAATTAAAAAATAAATTTTGTTTTGTTTGTCCATTTTTACGTTTGGTTTAATAAAAATTGTATTCACGCACAACTTGTTTATTTGTTTATTTATTTGTTTATTTGTTTGTTGTAATATTGTTCATAACAAATAAAAAAAAATACCTTTGATTCAAGCGTTTTCCAATGGAAGTTTATTAAAATATTGGACTTACGATTGTATTGTTAAAATAAACTC
This sequence comes from Emmelina monodactyla, assembly GCA_916618145.1. Lineage (NCBI taxonomy): Eukaryota > Metazoa > Arthropoda > Insecta > Lepidoptera > Pterophoridae > Emmelina > Emmelina monodactyla. Next base: position 597,951 of record OU745304.1, on the reverse strand, counting down.
TACTTTATATTTTTTTATTATATTTAATTCTCAGATTACACAAGTATGGCTTAACTTTATAATTTAAATTCAAATTGAAGTTTATTTTCATAATATAAATAAATGAAACTATTGAACCAAAATTATTGAATAAGAAAGTTTTTCAGTTTCACCTCAGCTTTTACTGAATTTGAGGGATATATATTGATTTGCAATATCTACCCACAAGTCGAATATTGAAAGTTCTAATTTGGAGATCTTAATCTCGTAGTTCATCAAGATGGCCGGTGAAAGGGTCTATTCATAGAAGCAGACGCGGCTGGTGTCGTACCTACTATCGAACCTATGCGGAACTAAGATGTTGCTCAAATTTGTAATTAAATTTGAAACTTTCAATGTTTTAATGACCAATCTCCAGCAGTGGTGAGACACTGCAAAATATGCTTTAAAAGAAACTGTTAATGACTTATAAAATATCGTCATCTCGCATCATTAAGGTACTAGACCACGAAGGATTAAATTAATACTATAAGTTGTATCGTTAAATGTCATTTTTCAAAGACCGGGTACAGTAAGTTGTGTTTAGAAAACAAACTTTTTTTATATCTAGACCTAACCAATTGCCAAAAAATTGCACTTATTATTAGTACCCCAAACTCTTTTTCGTGTTCCACAAAATTTATTAAGATTTATTCGGAAATAAAGCTAACATTCACTACTTCCGTAACTTTGGCAATATTTTAAAGAAACTTTCGTATTACATCACTATTATGTAACCTGCCACCGACCGAGCTCATATAAAACGGTCATTCACGTTACGTCTTCCACAAAAAAGGACATTCGCAGTCGTTTTAACCCTTCCAGAGTCTATAAACTAGACCGCAGAATATTTCATAAATCACATATATATCCAGACAAATCTCAATCTTACGACCACAACTTTAAGGTGGATTTTCGTGTAGAGAAACCGCTTCCAGGCCAGTTATTCCTACTACGGTAAGACATAACATCTATATGCAAAATGATACTTAAACGAAATATATTGAGTGAAAAATGCAATGCTTGTTGTGGTCTTGGCAGAATATTAAAAGTGGTTGTGTTCGGGCCTGTCAACCTGTTTTACGATCAATAAAAAATGATAGATCCCATAAAGTATGAATATTAGCATAAAAGCATTATTGAAAAGTTTACAGTCGGGGTTGATAAAATTGTTTTTACATAGTTGAATGTTTTAAATTGTTGTTTTATGTTAGTAATAATGTGTTCGGCAAGATAAAATAAATTTCCAGTATTTTTGGTGTTCAAAATTAATTCGTCCCATTTAACAAATCAAATCTAAAACTATGAGTACAATTTTTTTTCGCGATGTCAGCCTGATCAATGATTAAGGTATATATTGCATATGGAAACAATCCAGGATAAAATAAGTTAATATGAATAATTTATATAAATACAGTGTTCTTCAAATGAAAATGCTTTGTTATAAGTTTTAGTCTAGTTAATTCGTGCAATTGCAACCGTACGAGTTAAGTATGCGAAGTTTCGTTCAAATCTCGTTGTTTTCATTGAATGCGTTCATCACATCAAGCTGTAGCCATCAAATAAACCGGAGCATTATCTTGCGTGCGGACAACATCCCGTCATAAAAGTAGCCTCGCAAATAGTTCCGAGCCCTGCGACCGTAACTATTTACTTGTAACTCGGAAGTATGGCATTATTAGCTACTAGTGGCCGCCCGCTACTCCGTTCGCTTGGAAGTCGGTTTCCCGTGGGAATGAGATGTTTTCCCGCGGTAAAAAGTACCCTATATTACTGCAAAGTTTCATCCAAATCCGTCCAGTAGTTTTTACGTGAAATAGTAACAAACAGCCATACATACTCACAAACTTTCACGTTAATAATATTAATAGGATATTTAAGCTACTTTTTTTAAGCAACCTCTGAATAAGTTATATGAAAAAATGGTAGCAATAGTTTGGTTTTGGATGAAATAATAATTACAAAGGGATATACGCAATGCTCTTCAAGTGGATGTAAATAAATACTAGCTTCACTGATGTTAATTATGATTTTGGATATATTTTGGATTTTATTTATATACATACCGGGTGTCCAGTAAACAATGGATAACCTCTGAAGGGCTGATAGTAGAACTAAAGGCAAGCCTAAAACATAATTGATAAAAAGTATAACCCTTACACTGCTAGAAATATGGCGCTTTAAAAAAAAACTTCATATTTTTTTGACTGTGTTCATATTTTTACTCGTAACGAGGTCAAATCACCTAATACCATCATTATTTCTGTGCTAAAATAATTAGTATTAACCGCATCAGTGAATAACTACCAAATAAAATAGCTAACTAAAGTATTTTTCTCAAAAAATAATGTTAAACTTTTGATTTGTGTAAAATTTCTAAAGAAATATTTTTGATGTGGAACTTTGAACAGCTCTGGTGTAAAAAAATAATATGAAAGCAACAGTGACCAACGATTTCAAAATATTTCTGGTGTAATAACGTTTTTAAAAAGATGTAATATGTCGTTATTGTAATGAAAAAATATTGAACTAATGGTATTAGTGTGTAAAATGGGAGAATTATTTAGTTCTAGCAAAATTAAAAAAATACAATAAAACTAAAGAAATATGATTTTAAACTGATATTAATTGCAAACACATTGGAATAATTGAGAGCAACTGTTCAAATTGTCTGTCCACATCCTGATGCAGGCCCTACATCTACGAATAAAGGATCTTCAAAGAAATCAACTTAACAGGAGAAAGTGATCCAAATTTTCTTCAAAATGACTTACCCAATTTATTGATAGACGTGCCCGAAGAGCTCCGCGACACATATTGGCTTCAAAATGAAGGCTGTCTAGCACACTATGCTGTTGCATTATGTGCATACGAAACCTACCCTAACAGGTAGGTAGGCCGCCTAAACCTTAACGCTTTGGGCTTTTTTACTGGGGGTATTTTAAGGAAGAGTTTTACCGGCAGCCAGTAACTTCATTAGAAGATCTACGAGCTCGTGTTCAGGCCGCTGCAATCAATGATCGACGACACGCGCGATTTTTTTGAAGATCCTTTATTCGTAGATGTAGGGCCTGCATCAGGATGTGGACAGACAATTTGAACAGTTGCTCTCAATTATTCCAATGTGTTTGCAATTAATATCAGTTTAAAATCATATTTCTTTAGTTTTATTGTATTTTTTTAATTTTGCTAGAACTAAATAATTCTCCCATTTTACACACTAATACCATTAGTTCAATATTTTTTCATTACAATAACGACATATTACATCTTTTTAAAAACGTTATTAAACCAGGAATATTTTGAAATCGTTGGTCACTGTTGCTTTCATATTATTTTTTTACACCAGAGCTGTTCAAAGTTCCACATCAAAAATATTTCTTTAGAAATTTTACACAAATCAAAAGTTTAACATTATTTTTTGAGAAAAATACTTTAGTTAGCTATTTTATTTGGTAGTTATTCACTGATGCGGTTAATACTAATTATTTTAGCACAGAAATAATGATGGTATTAAGTGATTTGACCTCGTTACGAGTAAAAATATGAACATAGTCAAAAAAATATGAAGTTTTTTTTTAAAGCGCCATATTTCTAGCAGTGTAAGGGTTATACTTTTTATCAATTATGTTTAGGCTTGCCTTTAGTTCTACTATCAGCCCTTCAGAGGTTATCCATTGTTTACTGGACACCCGGTATATCGTATCTCTTTGTTTTGTCCTTATACTTATAGAAGTAAAGATTTCCAAGTATAGGCAATCGTGTTACCTTTATATTGTTGCCAACTAACATCAAAGTTAATATTTGAATTTGTTTTCGTTCTAATTAACATATTTTGCGTGTGAACTTTAAGAATTTTAATCATCGTTCGATTTGTACAATTCATGTTGTATTATTACGTCTTCATCCCTTTTTGAACCCGTCGCTTTCAATGTAATAATTCAAAGAGCACAGAAAATACTGATCATTGTAAGTTATTACTTGCGATCGAATGGTTTTCGCTCCTTGAGGTTATATTTTAAGTTTAAGAGCAGCTTTTATTGGAAAATGAAAATGGAATTTCAGTTTCTAACAGATATTTTTTTTAAATTGCATTCGTTCAAAAATATTTTAAAAGCTTATACATACACGTTTCACTAGTTGGCTTTTTTCTCGGAAAGCGAGAGGGATTTATTTAATACCCACGACACTGGCTCAGTGCAGGTTAGTGGAGTCACTCGATCGATAGGAAGTCATGCAATTATTTAGGTATTTAAGATTATTCCCTCTCTTCGGAGCGAGATTAATGTAACTAATATTGTAAATGCGAAATGTGTATGGATACCGACTGAACACGTTGCGATGAAAAAAGTTTAATGGATAAACCAGGAATAATACATAGGGTAGTTTTTACTGCGGAGAAGTAATTTATCTCTCGAGAAAGCTTTTTAGTTCCACCTATCGGCTATTCACATAATTTGAGAGATACCAAATTAGAAGCACACCCTAGGTAAGGCCAATCCCGAAACGGTACCCTAGTCCCCAGCCACTAGGAGATCTCTAAATATACGTTAAACAAGTACTAGATTATGATGCTTTTTTAATAGAGCTTTTTCACTGTATTTTCATTTCAGATTGGTATACGAGTAATGTGGGTACATTCCTTAAGTACTCGTATCTACATATATACAAAATTGATTTCAGTGGACGTTGGCGCGGGTAGTTGAATACAATATTTATTGTCTTAGTAAATATAACGTTACGATGGGTCTAAAGAACAAATTCATTTTAACAAAATAATTATTTGTTAGCTCTTTATTATTAATATGTAGTGGGCATTGTCTTTACTAAATTTAATTTGTTTATTATTGTAAAGTTTAATAATAAGTCACTGACAAACAGCCAATTCCGAATATCCTTTGGTAAAAAGGGGAACTCGGTAAAAACATTTTTATTATTTATAGCCTTTAAGAATGAGCCCATAAAAAATATGTTTACCAATATCTGTACAAAATATCGATTTTGTGATGATTATTTTCATATCAATTGCTGCCGGGCTACAGAATGGGCTTGTTGATCTTTTGTTGTTCGAACACAGGTGGTACGGTGACGTCACAATAAGAATGAACACAACAGATTGGTGTCATAAACAGAATTTCACACTCTTGTGCTTTTTGAGCTTTATAAAATTTGTCGTTATTTCTATATCAATCAATTTAATGTTATTATTGTAAATTTTGATTTTAAAAGAAGAAAAAGTACTAGAAAAAACATTTAAGCCACGTAACCTAGTAAAATTTTTTAAGTTTAATTACTTTCCATGTTTTTCAAAGAAAAACTTGATATTTAAAAAAGTGGGTAGATATTAATCTCTGTTCAAAAGTTTAAATTTAACAATCTTGCATTACATAGTCTTAGTATACTTAAGAAATCCTTAAACTCAGCTTTCTTTGGTCGAAAAAATCTAAAAATTTAATTAAATAAAGCGTCCATAAAGTATCCATTTAGCTAGAAACAAAAAAATACGTTCAAAGCACAAATTAAATCAAAAGTTTCAGGATCTTATAACCTGCCCCAATTCATCTACCAAAAGCTGTTCCTTTATAAACTTCTCTTATGTTCGAACAAATCAAATAAGAAAGTTATATAAAAAGGCGCGTCACTCACACCTGAAGTCATATGAAAATATTCTAACGGTATTCCAAAAGTTGAGTTAGCCAGCTTTCTTCGAAGGGACCTTCATATACATCTATTCTTATTGCTTAGGGAAAGTTATTTTATTCATAATATCGGAAGATTTTGAAAATATTGAACAGGTGTAGATGCGAAGGTGTACTTGTTAGTTCGATTCTACTTATAAAAGGTTGTAATAATTAGTTTTCTTAAGGATTCACTACCCGTAGTAAATCCTTAGTTATGTTATATACTAGTGGCCGCCCGCGACTCCGTTCGCGTGGGAGTCGGTTTCCCGTGGGAATGAGAAGTTTTCCCGTAGTAAAAAGTACCATATGTGATATTCGGATGTATAACCTATATTACTGTAAAGTTTCAAACAAATCCATCCAGTAGTTTTTACGTGAAAGAGTAACAAACATCCATACATCTATACATACTCACAAACTTTCACGTTTATAATATTAGTAGGATATAGGTAGGTTGATTTCAAGTATGATAAGGTACTATGTTAAGGTATAATGTTTTTAAAATTGAATTTTCTGTAATATTTTCACAATATTATAAAAGAAATAAAATCAATATCAAAGCAGTTTAATCTGATTAGTAATTCATTACGAAAAATAACAGCTGGAAATTAAAACTTTCTTAACGTCATTAATTTAAATTGTTAATTGCTTTATCGTTAACTGCAATAGTAAACAGCTCAGATATAGAAATAAATCAAAGCACAAAAGTTAAAATATTCTTACTCCTTTACAATATAAATTAGCTACGTATTATTAAATCGAGACCAGTCTATCTATAGGTTAATTAAACAAAAGAGAAATACGAAGGAATCCGGGCTTTTGTTCGTAGAATCTACTCCGGCCGATTGAGCTCTCCTTCTTTGTATTTTTACAAGGGTAATTTATTACTGAGTTTATACAGAACGTATTTTTTCCCTTTTTGTAAAGATGTTCGGTAGTTTGGGAGATTGGGGTTGAAAATTGATTTTTTGCAAATACGTTTTGAATTCGGGCTGGCAACGTGATACGTAATTAATACTGTTTTTAAATGTTTTTCAATATCAAAAAGTATATAGGTATCAGGTTTAATAGAGGAAAACATATAGAAATAGAACACCTGTTTCTAATTAGATGTTCCAATATAAAAAATAAAACTGTATTGAGGAAAATGTAATAGAAAATCATTCATTTTAATGAATGTTCTCATCCTTGTACCACAGTTCGTGGAAATAAGTTTCTTAGAACGTTATGTAAGGGCTCACCATTACTTATGATCTGATTCAATATGGACTCAATGCTACCTTCCAAGTTGTCAAACCGCGTCACGTAAACTGAAATATTCCTGAGGGAGCCTCTTCTCCTTTGAATTTTAATTACAGATGGACTTTTGGAATTTCCGTGAACACTCTACAAATTATAATTCATCGTGATTGTTTTGTTCAAACACATTTAAGGCTTCAAACAGCCAAATGTCTCTGTAGTGGCGTTATTGTAACGTTTGTAGGGAGTTGTGTTTTGTTCAAGTTTGATATTTTAGCGCGGGATTAAAGCGCAAAAGGTGTTTTATTGGATTAGAGGTAATATCGCGGTGAGGCTTTGTAGTGGCGCGGCTAGGAGATTGTTTAATGAAATTATATTGTTATATTGTAATTTGTTAGTTGAGATTCATAATGTTTTTCGACAAAATGTACTAACACAGAAAGGCGACGTTGGTTTTTCTGGCATATACCTAGTTATTATTTAAAACTAAAAACATATTTTTTTGTTATGAGAAAATTTAAATAAAAATTAACTATGAATACAAGTCTGTAAATTTATCACAAAATATTTAGTATATCGATTAAATTCCCATTATATTTGGTAACCCTACATGAAAATAAATGTTAGAACGATGAAAGCTTAAAACATGTTCTTTTGTTATGTTTACCCTAGATAAACACAGATAATAATATAAACGCATCTTGCTGTTACCTTCGAGCAGCTTCTTAATTTTCCTCAAATAAACAAAAAAAAACAAGAGAAAACAAGTATAGTGGCACCTGCTCTCTGTCATAGAATTATATTAACAAGAGGAAGTATTTCGGTTCGCCTTTTTGCAGGATAATTCGATATTTATGCCCCTATTCTTTTCGGAACAAAGGAAAAAGGCAATAAACTAATTAATGATTCCTTGAACCCAATATTTCTGAGGATTTTTCTAACGTTATGTTGAAAAGTTTGATAAGAGGACAATTTGAATTGCAAAGGAAGGAAATGGATTAATGTCGTATTTGAAAGAAATATTTCTAAAATTGATATGTTTATTAGTATTATTTCAAACTATAACAAATATTTTGATTAATTAAAAATCACTTGGGTATTGAAACGATGCTTATGCTCTAAAATTGGGTTCTTTACCTCATTCTCAGACGGCGGAATTTATCCTTTTGGAAACGTTTAAACCTTTGAAGCATGTGTTGATATAGAACAGCGAGTGACGTAAAGGTTAATTCTTAAATTTCAGCTGCGACCCAACCTTAAAGAGAGGCACGTTATTTATAAACGTAAGGATTATGTGAAACAATAACTCATTTCAATAACACGACGAAAAATACGTTTATGGGTCGTTCGTTTTCATTTCGCATGCGCTGAAGTTATGCTTTTTTGAGTATCGTTTACTTATGATGGCTTCACCCGATACGTCCCATAAATGTGTTTTTTTTTGCAATAAAAACAAAAAAGAAATAAAAATTTAAAAGGTAATAATATATAAAAATAATGTTTTTTGTAAAATAAGTACTTAGGAAGATGAAGTAAAAACCATTTTGAAAATATTATTAAAAGAGTTCTGTAATGTATTATTAAATACTTAAATTTTAAACTTAACGCTTATGGATAATGAAAGGTTTTTTATTCAAATAGTTAAAAGTGTATAATATCAACCAAGATCTATTCCAATTTAGATTTATTACCTATAGATCTTATCCTCACGCACTTAGGGCAATGCACAATATCTTTTTGGTATCCGACTTTAAAATATCCACCAATTTTTACCGAGTCGACTTGGCTGCAGCGATGAAGAAATAAACAAAAACGTAACCTAATTTATACCTGTGACACGTTAACACAAAAACTTTGACAAAGCCGCCGAAACCTCGACTAGATCAGCCTTCGGACTGAAATCCCTCAAAACAAACCATTAACAATTCAAATTGAACTCAATTCCAAAGCAATAAGGATCAAAGTCGATCAAACGCCACTAATTCCGTCTGACCTGATTTAGTCACAGGGTTGATCTCTGCCAAAGCAGACATTATTAAGAAAGTTAGGAGGAACTTTTACTACAAATGATACGAAACAAAAGTTAACAAAGGTAGCCTCGATTTTGTATGGATACAATATTTACCGCTGACGAGAAACATGATGGGAGTCCTAATTACTGAATTATTTTGGAAAATCGATGTCGAAAATATTGCTGAGGAATATATAATTGTTGGCATTGATACAAGTTACATAAGGAGAATTCATCGGCATATTTATGTTCCCATAAGGCACAAACATGGCCTCTAAATTTAGAAAAATCAATGTTTTTTCTACATACATGGATATAGGGTTAAGGTCAAAAACTTTTGGTTAATCCTTTTTTTCTACAAATATTCATCACATAAGTAATCTTGGGTCCTTTATATGTAGGACTTGGCAATACTGAGGAAAATAATAGTCTCCAACTAACGCATGTTTTTTTTATTTTTTCCCATTTTTCACGGCACTATAAATGCCCGGTTTCTACCTTTTATAGACTAGAATAATAAAAATATGTCACGAATATTGAAATAAATATTCCGGCCTATATTGAGTTTATAACTTTTGCCTGTCGACGTAAAGGAATATGAAAAATTCTCGCAGCGTTGAAATAACAAAGTAGTTTTGTCAAAGCGAATGTTTTATCCAGTATTTTTAGATTTTTCATAACTGTATGCTTTGAGCAACGTACAATTAATACAAATACTCTTTATAGCACATAAGTTTTTGTGAAGAATAAAACTAATACACTACTTTATTCCTATTACATTAAAACTTATTTCCCTCCCATTAATTAATAACAAACTTTTTAAATTCAGTTTATCAATTAGGTTTTCTTTTCTCATAACTTAAAATTTATCAGGCGTAGGTATCACGATACAAAAATATATTCCCCAAAACCGTTTTTACGAACAATAGCGGCCCATGAAAGCGGACGATTCTCGCCCCTCATTCCAGGATTAGCCTTTTTAAAATATGTACCTACAATGCGAATACGAGAAAAGTAGGAAAATAAAAAACGAAACGAAAAGAAGGTTATCTGGTTTTATTGTGGCCATTATCAGCGTTTGTAATGCAAATACAATGTGAAATACGAGTCGGGGTCGCAACCGGGTGGGTCTACCGCGGCCAATAATGCTAAATAAGTCACTATGGACTAACTAATTTGGCGGAAAGTCAAGTTTTTCAAAGTAGTGTTACGAGGAGTGTGAAAACAAATGAAAGAAAGAAACTCATTTTAACGGGTTTTACGCGTTTATTTTATTATTTTTGATTTTCCGACGTTTCGACATTTTTACAATTGCCGTGGTCACGGGTAGACTGAGATGTTTGACGTCTTCATAGAGTTAAGTAAAAAACGATTTTTCGAATTCACCGCCATCTGTTTCGTAATTCGAAAAATCGTTTTTTACTTAACTCTATGAGGACGTCAAACATCTCAGTCTACCCGTGACCACGGCAATTGTAAAAATGTCGAAACGTCGGAAAATCAAAAATAATAAAATAAACGCGTAAAACCCGTTAAAATGAGTTTAATTTCAAGTAATAATAATCGCGTAAATCTAAGAAGTTATATGAAAGAAAGAATTTCTGAAAGGGTTTTATTTGAAAACTTATGTATGTAGGAATGGAACGGTGTATGAGTGAAGTATGCATATTGAATGACAGTGACAGGTGTGAGTGAGAGGAATGAAGGGGAGAGCGAGAAAGGTGAGGATGAAGAAAAGTCGTTGTAAAGGTGTGCTCTTGAGAAAAGTTGAATAAATAATTAATTAAGAAGATATTAAAAGGTGTTTTTATATTCTTGAATGTCCCTATCCCACTACAATTTTGGGGGCTCGTCCGGGATAGTCAAAAGCATTCGAGAACATATCTTAAAGGTGAAGAAGGTGACACGGCGGCGTGGCCACGAGGCGTGGCAGTCCACTTGAAAAGAAAAGTTGATTGCGTAGCAAGTAGTTAATACCTAAAGATGACTTCAAGATCTCCTAATCAGCGGGTTGGAGGTGGTAACAACGCTGAAAAACCAAATATCTCAAAAGAAGCGACGGCGGCGGCGGCGACAGTAAATATGGCGTCGTCACTGGGTTTTGAAGGCGGCGTGGCAAAATTTAATGGCGAAGACAAGACATATTCATCGTCAAAGTGGGCAAGCGATATCGAAGACAATGCTGATATCTTCGGTTGGAACGCCCAGCAGAAACTTATAATAGCCAGACGCTCATTGTGCGGCACGGCAGAGCTTTGGTTGAGATCTGAAAAGACGTTCAAAACTTATGAAGAACTGAAGGCGGCATTGCAGAAAGAGTTCCCAGAAACTGTAAATTCCAAAGAAATGCACGAACTGATGGCAAGTCGCAAGAAGCGGGTTGATGAAACATTTTACCAATACATGTTAACCATGAAAGAATTCGGAAAGAGGGCGAAATTTCCCGACTATGTTGCCATACAGTACATTGTGGATGGTATTCACGACTTAGAGTGCAACAAAGCGATGTTATATGGCGTAACAACATACAGCGCGCTAAAGGAGAAGCTGGCAATTTACGAGGTTATGAAGTCCAAAATGAAGCATGAAGTGAGAAAAAGCAATGAGCAACGGTCGTTCAAGCAAATTCGTAACTGTTACAAGTGTGGTGAAACAAATCATCTAGCAAACCAGTGCCATAAAGGTGTAAAGTGTTTTAAGTGTAACAATTTCGGCCATATTGCAAACGCATGCACTTATCAATTTCAAGGTCAAGAGAACACCGGAAGAACGACGATGTGCGCACAAGTTTTGCCGACAGAGGTCGCGACAGCGCAGACGTCAAGTGAAGTTCGTCAGGTTGGCAGCACTACACGATTCGTGAATGAACGAGTTAACAAAGACAATTTCGGCTTGTGTCAACGTCAGAGCGTGTCCAGTCAATGTTATGGTGTAAACAAAAACAATGCGAACAATAACAATTTAGCGGCAAATAAATCAGTAAAGACAATAAGTATTTGTGATTATAAGTTGTTAGCATTAATAGATTCAGGCTGTGACTTAAATCTTATAACGTCGGATGTGTATTTTATGTTGAATAATGTTGTTTTTCTGAAAGATGAAATTGTATTAAGCGGATTGGGTTCAGCGCAGGTATGTACTTTAGGAAAGTTTGGTACTGAAATAGTTATTGATGGGAAATCGTACGAAACTTGTTTTTATGTTGTTCCACAAGGATGTATTCCATACCAGGTTATATTGGGTCAATCATTTTTGTCAAAAGCAACTGTCATTATCCACAGGGGTGAAGTCAAACTTAATCCACCTGTTGAATATACTAAATACTTGTTTTCTTTGCCTGTTGAAACTAACGAAACCTGTCTTATTCCAGCTGTTCAACAACTTGTACATTCTTATAAACCAGCCAAAGTGAAGGAAGCACCAATTAAGTTGAAAATATTTTTGAAAGATGAAGTTCCTGTTGCTCAAAGACCAAGGAGGTTAGCAATCAAGGAAGAAGAAGTGGTGAGTAAGCAGATCAAGGAATGGTTGGAGAATGGAATTGTTAGACCAAGTTATTCGGAATATGCAAGCCCTTTGGTTCTTGTCAAGAAAAAGGATGGTACAACAAGAGTTTGTGTAGACTACCGTAAGATTAACCAAAAGATGATTAAAGATGAGTTCCCATTGCCAGTGATTGACGATCACATAGATAAGTTGAGTAAGTCTAAAGTTTTCAGTACTATTGATTTGAAGAACGGATTCTTCCATTTGCCAATCGATGAGGATTCTATTAAATACACAGCATTTGTAACTAGCAGCCCCGAAGGACAATATGAATTTCTGAGAGCTCCTTTTGGTCTTGCTATTTGCCCGAAGTATTTCAGTCGTTACATTTCCATAATTTTTCAGGAGTTGATTGCTGATGGAACCGTTTTAATTTTCATTGATGACATCATAGTGCTGGCAAGAAATGAAGAGGATGCCTTCAATAATTTAAAGAAGGTTCTAAAAGTTTGTTCGGAGTATGGTTTGGAACCGAATTGGAAGAAATGCCAACTGCTTGAGAGGAAAGTAGAGTATTTGGGACATATTGTTGAAAATGGTACAGTAAAACCGTCACCAGATAAAACAGCAGCAGTACGTAACTTTCCTGAACCAAAGACGGTAAAGCAAGTTCATAGTTTTGTTGGTCTGACATCGTACTTCAGAAAATATGTTGAGAATTATGCTGTAATTGCAAAACCCCTAACGGATCTACTAAAGAAATGTAAAGAATTTTATTTTGGCGAGGCAGAAAGAAGAGCTTTTGAAATATTAAAAACAAAGTTATGCAATGAACCGGTACTTAAGATATTTCAACAAGGTTTAGACACAGAAGTGCACACAGACGCCTCCAAGTATGGACATGGTGCTATACTTTTACAGAAAGATGGAAAAGATGGTATGTTGCATCCAGTATATTTCATGAGTAAAAAGACTACGGAGACTGAGCAAAACAACTACACCAGCTATGAATTGGAGGCTCTAGCTGTGGTGGAAGGGGTAAGAAAGTTTAGAAAATATTTATTTGGTATTACATTCAAAATTATAACAGATTGTTCTGCACTTCAGAAGACATCATATAAGAAGGAGGTTTCTGCAAAGGTGGCACGTTGGGTTCTGTTTTTACAAGATTTTGATTACACCATAGAGCACAGACCCGGAAGCAAAATGTTACACACAGATTGTTTGAGCAGAATACCACAAGTTTTCATTTTACACTCTGAGCTACATGCTAGAATATGTAAAGCGCAAAAAGAAGATGAGGAGCTGAACATAATTAGAGAAATTCTAAAAGAAAAACAGTATCTGGACTTTTACATAGAGAATGATTTATTATACAAAGGAGTTGACAAAAAGTTGGTGATACCAGAAATTATGTGTATTGAAATTATACGAAGGGCTCATGAAGTGGGTCATTTTGGTAAAAAGAAGACAATGGATTTAATTGATAAAGATTATTTCATAAAAGATTTGGAGAAGAAAGTTGAAAGATTGATCTTGGGATGCATACCATGTATTCTAGGCAGCAAAAAGGAAGGTAAACAGGAAGGATTATTATACCCAATACCTAAAGGCGAGTTGCCACTAGAGACATTGCACTGTGACCATTTAGGACCATTAGATGCCACTAAGAAGTTGTATAATCATATTCTGACTGTGATAGATGCATTCACCAAATTTGTTTGGATTTATCCAACTAAAACATTAACTGCCAAGGAGACTGTTGAAAAGTTGAAATTGCATCAGAAAGATTTTGGAAATCCAACCAGGATCATAAGTGACAGAGGTACAGCGTTCACTGGGAAAGAATTTCAGGATTACTGTCAAGAAGAAGGCATTGAACACCACACGGTCACCACAGGGATGCCAAGAGGTAACGGTCAGGTAGAGCGGATTCACAGGGTCATAATATCTGTTTTAACAAAGTTCTGTATACAAGAGCCTACTCATTGGTATAAACATGTGAGTGATGTGCAAAGAGCTATAAATAGTACTTATCAGAGATCTATAGACACATCGCCATTTAAATTGTTAACTGGAGTAAATATGAAACAAAGGCACGATTTGAAGTTATTTCAATTACTAGAAGAAGAACAGAGGCAAGAATTCATAAACAGCAGAGATAATTTAAGACAAGAAGCGAAGGCTCAAATTCTTAAAGTTCAAGAAGAGAATCAGAAGTACTATAATAAGAAGAGAAAGGTTGGAGAGCAGTATAAGGAAGGAGATATTGTTGCGATAAAGAGAACTCAATTTGGTACTGCAATGAAACTTAAACCAAAATTTTTAGGACCATACAAGGTTGTGAAGATAGCAGGAAAGGATAGGTATCACGTGGAGAAGATAAATCCTAATGCTGAAGGCCCAACGAAGACAAGTACAGGTATTGATTTTATGAAAAGGTGGATTTAGGTATGATTTCACTACTGTGCAGGGTTAATGTTGCAAACATATTTTTGGATTAATATGGTATTAAAGTTGTATTTAGGTATAATATTAAGTCTGATTATTTACATTACAAGCTGTAACTGTTTTCAACATTTTAAGGTGCACTATTGTTATAGTTTAAAGTTGCTGAATTGTTAGTTTGTTATAGTTTAAGTTGCTGAATTGTTAAGATGGTATGAAAAGAAATAACTCATGTTTATTTTAAAGTTTATTTGCTATTGTAACAACGTTTTACAGTCATGGTGTGTTGTTGTACATTATAAGTTAGCTTACTTTTGTTTAATTATGTAAAGTATGATAGTCTGAGGCCAGACTACTGCAGGATGGCCGAGTTGTAGGAATGGAACGGTGTATGAGTGAAGTATGCATATTGAATGACAGTGACAGGTGTGAGTGAGAGGAATGAAGGGGAGAGCGAGAAAGGTGAGGATGAAGAAAAGTCGTTGTAAAGGTGTGCTCTTGAGAAAAGTTGAATAAATAATTAATTAAGAAGATATTAAAAGGTGTTTTTATGTTCTTGAATGTCCCTATCCCACTACATGTATATTTTTTCTTAAACACCACAAGATTGTGTATCATTAGAGATTATATAGATGTCCACAAACAACACAAGCTATTTTTTCACACAAAAATAAAGTTATCTGCGCTTACCTGCAACCCTACAAACAATTTATATAAAGAATCTCGTTTAAATTATTTCTTTCTAACGATATTTTTCAATATCTAAAAGCTTACTAAAATTCCATTGCTATTCAGAAAAACTCGCAATAAATTCTTTACATAAATTGTCTGCTGGGTCTTCGGAATCTAATAAAAATGGATAAATCACGTCAAATAAATTTTTAATCGATCCATCGACGGACTATTGCCGAAAAACGAAAAATAATTTAAAAGTGTCGGGTTCATTTTTAAAAAGCTTCGAAATTACTTTGTTTAATTATTAAGTTGATAAATTATTATTATTATTATTTTCGTTTTATATATTTTTTTATTCCTCTTCAAGATGAAGGGTTATATTTTTTAGTCAGACAAGCGAGCCGGAGCCAAGCAAGTCTAACTAGACGTAAAAGTGGACGTTACAGATGATGATAGAAATTTTCTTGTGATTCGGCAAGTGTTTAAAATTGCCGCTTTTTGTAAAAGATAGGTAGTTGTTTTACTCGGGATATCTATGGCGTTAAGACTTTGTTTCAGCGACTTGGGAATGACTCCAGGGGGCCGAGTCTCGTCGCTTAAAATTACACCTATCGTATTGTTATTGTATCATAATTGCAAAATAAGACACAAATGCTAGTCTCGTAAGCAATTGTAATTGAATTGTAACAATTCCTATTGCTTTTTTGGCAATAGCAATTGTGGAATAACAATTGTGGTCAAAATGGTAGTCTGCTCACGTTTACGATAGCTATTGTACGATTATTGTAAGATATTTTGCTAGTCTCGTAAAAATTAAGACCAATCACAATACGATTACAGTCGTAATTGCTAGAAAAAAACACAATAGATATTTTTCTATCGTGTTGCGAGTGTTTATATTCTGCAAGTGTTCTTTTATGAAAAAAATGAGTAGGCAGGCGGCTTATTTTGAGATTTTGGAGTTAACTAATGCAGTAGACGTACGAAGACGGCGTATTTTCGCACGTCGTCGCTCTAACCGCCTTCTAAGAGGGTAAATTGACCTCTTAGAAATAATGAATGATAGGGAGTTCCTAAAGACCTTCCGGCTCTCCAAGAAGGCAGTAAGAGAGCTGGAGGTAGAGCTACGGCCTCATCTACCCTTAGTACGGCGTGATTCTCTATCAGCAATGATAAAGGTAAGTACATTCATAACCTAACCTCAAAATGTATCTATAGGTACTAATAATAAAGCTGAACTAGTTTTAGTAAATAAAAACATAATTTGTTTGTTTCAGATTCTTATTGCCATAAGCTTTTACGCTTCTGGGTCCTACCAGACATTGGAAGGCCAAAATTATTAAGTAGCCAGAGCTTCAAAATCAAAGATTCATCAGTCACTGTTTGCAGTTAATTTGGGACAATGATGGCGAAAGAGAGTGTTATTGGTGATGGGTTGCACTACACGGCACTATTTCAATATAATTTCTTAAAAAAAACACATTAATTAAAAAGGTATCTACTAAGATATTACATACCTATATATCCTAGGAAAACTAATAGCAATATAATAACAATGATGATCTTTTTCTGAATTAGGAGACAGTGGCCAACCCCTCTGAAAGAATATGATGACCCCTATATTGGACACCACGCCAGACACACCAGAAAACAATTACTACAAAAGATTTGTTCAATCACGTTGCACTGTAGAACGCTGCACGGGGGTGCTTAAGTCAAGTTTTCGGTAGTAACTTTTTCATTATCACATTATATCAGTCTATAAATGCTAATTGAAACTGCGATCAATAATGTTATAATAAATTAACATCTTTAATAATTATTATAAAATAAATGTCATTTTAGATGCTTATTAATGGCATGTGCATTGCACTACAGACCATCCACCGCAGGACAAATAGTGAAAGCATGTGCTGTTTTGCATAACATCGCCCTTAGCACAAACTCCAAGGTTGAGCAACTAACAGCAGAAGAGGAGCAAAGAGAAAGCCAACTACGGAATGAGGTAAGTCTAATTGTCTGTAAATTTGAAACATTTGTCAGTTGCAGAATACTCTTTAATTATTCTTAACCTACCTACTTATTATACAAAAATAATTAATTATCAATTATTAAGTAGCAAGCAATCACAACAGCAATGTAACTTTAATAATAAATCATAGTTAGTGCATATTTCTCTAATATATTTTTATTTATTTTCAGATATAATGTCTCTTATAAATATTCTTAACCCACTTATTATACAAAAATAATAAATATATTATTAAGTAGCAAGCAATCACAGCAATGTAACTTTAATAATAAATCACAGTTAGTACATATTTCTCTAATATATTTTTATTTGTAATTTTCAGATGGGACAAGAATTACTTGTCGAAGAAGAAGTGGCAGCTCCAAACAGCAGAGCCATTAAGAGTTGCAAGTAGGCCGTGCTCTGCAGAGATCTCTGGCAGCATACCTGTGGAGAAACCGAAATTAATTATTACATTACATTACATTTCACCTTTTAACATGTGTTTTCAATGACGTCCACCACAATCCAAATAGGATTGGTTGCTATAACTAATACTTACTATGTAGCTATGTGACTAGACCCTCACTCAGAATAACTGTAGGTGTTCAATTTGAATTTGTAGTCATTTCAAAACTGAAAATAAAATTGTACAAGTTAAAATAATAAACTATGAAACATAACATGATACAGGGATATTAGGGTGCATTACCAAACGCCAGCCTGCCCCATCTTTCTCGGCGCCTTCAGGACCCAAGGACCTCATGCCTTAGGCCACCTCTCGTCTAGCCTCCAAAAATCCATCAAACAACGTAGGTAATTGTTCGGTAGTCACTCGTAACCTAAAAGATAAGTAGGTATGTACTTAAACAATACATTTTACTTAATATAGGTATCTAATAATTATTAATAATACGAAACAATACTTACATTTTGAGTATTTCATATTTTTTTAAAGAAATAACAACAACTGCACTGTGCAACCCGAATCAAAACAAACAAACAAACATAGATGATTTTGTTTATGCCCTCTATGCCACACAAAAAAAAGCACAAAACCATAAATTTTGACTTCGTTCAGTTTTTCATTCATTCAATAAGCAATACGATTATGATACAATAACAATACCATAGTTATTGTGATAAAAAGGACGAGAATACCATTTTTTTATGGAATTGCTATCGTATTGTAAAAAATACGATAGCAATACAATAGAACTTGCAAATTACGAGACTCGGCCCCCTGTTGTAGAGAGCACGATGGGTATAATGTGGACCCTCTCTGATCGCCACTGAGATCTCAGTTCAATGGCAAGATCTTGATATTTTGTCAATTTCTCAGATATTGTGGCTTGTAAATTATGGGTGTTGGGTACTGCGATATCAATGAGGTATGTAATTTTATCTATTTTGTTGTGAAGTGTGATATCCGGTCTATTATTATTATATTATATTATTCTTTTATAGAATCTTCTTCTATCTCGGCAGTTTTTTTTCTAGTTTAAACGGTCAGGAAAATCTTTGATGGCGTGATTCAGTACGTAGCGTGTCGTTTAAGTATTACGTTTTATGACCTCGTGCGCTCAGTACCAATATCATAAAATAACCCACTTCACTAAAACACACATTAAATACGGATTGTTAAACACCAACTTAAATCTGGACACTATATTAGTATAAAAGATAATAAATAGCGGATAGTTGTTGTAGCGAAAGGGTCAAAAAGAGTAAGTAACTATATAGCATCTAAGAAAATTAAAGTCATATATCGCCTTAGTTTGGTGATAAAATATATCATCATCGTTTTCTTGATTGAATTTCACATCGACATCCTATTTTCACTCGCGACTGTGAGTGTAACTTCTGAACGCGCCTTGAATATTGAACAAGACGTCAACTTTACAGCCAACTTTCAGAATTTCACAAACAATTTGACAATGGCAGGAGAGAAATGTAGTAGAAAATAACGGGCCGTTCACAAACTGCATGTTTGTTTTTTACATTTTGAATGTGGAACGGAAATATCCAGTCCCACTCAGAGTTGTTTTTAAACAACTAAGTTGAAATAAAAAGTGAAGGGGAAATATGGATTCCGAAAATACGTAACAAAGTTGGTGGAATGAAACGTTTGTGCTCGTTTCATAATTGTTAAACGGGAGACTTAAATTTATTATGCAGTACGACTGTAAAACTGTTGAGCTATTTGATGGTTGTTAGTTCGCAAAATACTTAGAGGATCATTCAGTATTAAGATATAGAGGCATTGTCGAATGTATTAGTCTTCAGATCTTTAATACATGAATTCGGTAATTACTTGTTCTGTTATGCCCTTTACTGAAACACCGCGAAACTCACCGTCGCGTCGATGAAAACAGGCGGGACCCACGCTGTTGCGGTGTATAAGATTTTATTATCAGTTAAAAGAGGGCTCGATAAATTACCTTTGTTTCAAATAAAACGAGCAAAAACACGTTCTATCTTAGGATAGGGTAGGGAGTAATTATTGAAATTGTAACACTGTTTAAATCTCCTTTGAACCATATATGAATGCAGGTCTTAAAATTGTGTCCATTTTTGAACAATGAATATAAAGCGACCTTTACTTAAGGATTTGGCAACCAGTTTCTGTATCGTGAATTACAAAAAAAATTAAAACATTGTTTTGTTTTGTCAAATACTCAATTAATACCGTACTTTAATAATACTAAACCTCAAATTCTCAATTCAAAAACCGGCTGTAAGTGAATTTAAGTAAAGTTTATAATTAATGTAGAGTATTTTATTTAAAGTATCCCCGAAATATAATATGAAATTACGATGAAGTCCTTCTGGTATGTTATTTTATATGGTTTCATAATGATAAAGGTAGAATTTTTATCAGTTACTTATTAAATTAGTTAGTTAAAAATCGTTTAATTTTCAACGACAATTTTGCGTAAATAATTTACAAATTTAATCAAGTATATATTTGGGCATTCTTCGCCATGTTCTAATTACATTAAACAAAGGTAAAAAACTTTTAATTAAAGTGGAGAACAACAAAATACCTTCAGAAATGTTGACACGGTGAACATCCATTAATTTTTCACGCACGACACTTTAATTAAAAAGTCTCTGAAAATGTTCTTGCAAACTTACACTTTAAATCACTTAAAACTTGATCGAAAATAATCCTTAATAAATTAGAATGTAAGTCCAATTTATATTTTTGGCTTTCAAAACGGCGACGGCTCGAGAGCGTGATTTGTGATAAGCGTTACAGAGACACGTCCGCACTGGCTGCGGTCTAAACGCGCACTGAGAGGCTTCGTTCGAATTTTGAACTCAATTTCCCGTGCAGTATTTACGTCACAGGCGAAAGAAAATTGGTCGCCGCCTCGGCGAGTTAGTTCGCTCAAGTTGCCATAGATGGCGTAGTTTGACAGCTTTTTCTGGTTGCGAAAAGATTTGAATTGACATTGTAAAATTAATAAAGTTTTCTTAATATAATTCTAAACTTAAAAGACGCAAACTGTAAACAAATTAAATCACTTCGAAAGTTAAAAAGTCCTAATTACCTTTCAGATGTAACTTCCTAGATTTATGCGATCAGTATTACTTGAAATAAAACTCATTTTAATGGGTTTTTGTAATAAGTCGAAACGTTGGAAAATAAAAAATATTTTTATTAAACGCGAAAAAACCAGTTAAAATGAGTTTAATTTCAAGTACCTTTTTCGGAATCACAAAGAACGAAAACTAGTTCTATAAACTAGATTAGTTCGCAAAATTCATTGAGTTCGAAGAAATTTTCTCAGAATCTTATAAACTTTCTCGTAATCTGAAATACGAATCATAAAGTCCAATAATGCCTTGAAATTTATTCCGGCCTACGAACACCAGTACTTTCCTATTTATTAACTCTAAACACCGAAATTGATATAATGTCGAATAAATAAACAATTCTTGCGAAGGATTCCCCTTAAAATATGAGCAAAATAGCAAAACCCGAAATAATAATAAAATAGCTTGGAATAACTGGTTTGTATTTATTAAGAAAATATATCCCCCAGTGTGGGATTTAGAATATAGGAGGAATACTTTCTTTGTAAGTAAAATATCATTTCTGGAGCTTTGGACTTGATTTAGATATCTTTTAAGCAATATTATTGTGTTCAAAGTCTGTTTATTTGCACGATGGGAAAGATATTTTATTTTTCGCAATGGTTTCAGAAACATAGTCAACATTATGAAACAGGCTACTGGAACGATCACGATAAAATAGTATAAACTAATTGGTCAAAAGACTACGGATGCTACGACGTACGCGATGCGTAGCAACATAGCTACAGCGTAGCAACTAGAACACTTGAAAATCTTAGTAGCTGATAACTCGGTAATGACAAAATTCTTCAAAAGCGCAAACGTCAAGTGTCTTCTATCACATCCACATAAGCACTATAATCCCTCGCCAAGCCTTCAAACAAGCCTAGAAAGAAAACATCCAAACAACTTTGAACTTTATGCCGTCTCTTTACAGTTGATATTAAAATGTATGGTTGAAAGTACTAATTGGTGCTTTTGCATTAAGATGTTTTCCAAAGGTCAGGAACCTCGGTAATGTGTTTGCATTTTCAGCAAGCCATGCAAGTGTTCTCGACTTGAATTTTAATAGAACATGTCTCACTTTGTGGACTCACGTGTTTTCCTTGTATGAGAATTTATGGAAGGTTTAGCTAGAATTTTAATATACCGATGTATAAAGATTTAATATTTTGTTGGTTATTTTTTGGAGTCGTCAAGTTATTAGTGTAAGGATTTTAATGTGTTTTATGTGATACTAGTGGCCGCCCGCGACTCCGTCGCGTGGTAGTCGGTTTCCCGTGGGAATGGGATGTTTTCCCGCGGTAAAAAGTACCCTTGTGCTATTCTAATTTATAACCTATATTACTGCAAAGTTTCACCCAAATCCGTCCGGTAGTTTTAACGTGAAATAGTAACAAACATCCATCCATACATCCATACATACTCTCAAACTTTCACGTTTATAATATCAGTAAGATAAAGCGGTAGGTTTAAATTCGTTTAATTTTTTTTTTTAAGTATGCAATCAAACTTTTTCATAATAACTACACAAAACATTGAACAACTGTATAAAACTGTCATTAAAAATGCAAAACTCCGCAGTGGTAAATTTTAATAACTTCATTTATTACTTTTTTTTTCAATCCAATAAAGAGGAGTCATTGGTCGCAATATCGCAATGAATCGCATAAATCAAGAAAAGTTTTGAATGTTGAAACTAAATCTATGAAACTAAATAATGAAACTTTTCATCAAATAATAACTTATTTTATACTTTTGAATCGAATTGTAATGGAATGTGATTATTATTAGGTCATTTTGAAACTTGGCTACCTTAACTTATTGACTTTTTGACCAAATATTCTAAATTACGTAAAAAATGTTTATCATTTTTAAACGTTCGTTTCAATAACAGTATTTTAATTAAAATTAAAAAAGTATAGTAATATAAATTACCGAAAAAATAACTTTTTCATGTGTCTTTACAATCATAACCTCAATTCAAAAGTCTAATATTTATGACAATGGAAATCTCATAAAAAAGAATCTCACATTAAGCAGCCATTTTGAAATTGGCGCCAACAACGTGCAGTGACACTGCAATGAGTTTTTACTGTAATTGACCTATTGAAGGCGGGGAACATTTGTTTCGTTCGAGGGAAGATACATCAAAAAATTTAACAAGACAGAGTTTCCTATTCGGTAATTGTACCAGCATGCTTAAGAAGTATGTTTTATTTTGTTAATTCAAACATCAAATTTTAATGATTATATTCGATGTGCAAACTAGCCAAAAAATTCATTTTGCGTGTAACAGTAACTTAACAGCGGGAATCGAGCAAGAAATAAAGTTCTTTGAATATATAAGAAACAGTAGCTATAAAATGTTCAATGTCAATTTTTTTTCGTATTACAAAATGCTATCAGATTTATTGCAAACTACATTCTATGTGAAATTACTAATTATTTTTAACCGACTTCCAAAAAAGGAGCAGGTTCTCAATTCGGCTGGGAAGTTATGAATATTTTCAATTATAAAATTATGAAATCCAAACAGTACCCCAAAATAAACGATTAAAAGATAATTTGTTGGCTCGCGAGTAATTTACATTTCTACTGCAGTGGCCTGCGTATGAACTGCCAAATATTTATGATAGCGGATCGAACCAGCGCATCGGTTATATCAATTCAATCACCGTTATATTTAATGTTATGTTAATGCGAGATAGCTGGGCCAACGGGCTAGATTATTATCTATAATATTAATTGAAAAATATGAATGCCTAGTGTGTATTAAAGAATAAATTATACAATATAATAATAATTACTAAAATTATCTATACTAATATTATAAAGAGGAAAACTTTGTTTGGTTGTGTCGAATAGGCTCAAAAACTACTGGACCGATTTTAAAAATTCATTCACCATTTAAAAGCTACATTATCCACGAGTAACATAAGCTATATTTTATTTTGGAAAAAATAGGGTTCCGTAAGACATTTGGGTTTTTCCGACACAAGGTGTAAAAAATCAACCAGAAAAGTTACTTATTTTGCGTACGCTGCCTTAACTATAAAAGATAGAACCATAAAATGTTATAATTAACGGTACATCTTATAAATATCTACCGAAAAGTCCGCAACACACTATACCTATCTATGTCGAGTGATGCACAACAACCATTTTTTTATTTTAATATCTTGATTTTTTTTGGACTACATTTAAACGCTTTTATTTTACTCATGCTATTAATCCTTATTAAAAATTAATGATTTCATCACCAAGTACAGTTTATGTAGATAATTTTTGGTCTTTGAATGATTTAAATTGGACGTTTGGTTTTGAAGTTATAGTGAAACTAGAGGCGACCCGTGACTTCGTTCGCGTGGAAAGACTTTATAAAAACTTAATAAATATTTTAAAACCCTGCAGCGCTCTTATCACTGGCATATAGGTAGCTTCTGCAGTATAGGCTAACATGTCTTACACTTAGTATATAAATAGGTATATAGGTACTGCGAAGGGCTTTTTTTGTAGGTCTATCCTTACTATCACCATCATCATTATCATTACATAAATACATAGTATAAATCGAAGTCGCCAATTCTGTCTGTCTGTATGTTAGTCCGCTTACTCCTCCGAAACTACGTAACGAATTTAGATGAAGTTTTCGACATATTTTAGGGAAATTATTCATAAAAATTTGTACATATAGAAAATTAAGATAAGGTCTTTAAGTTAGCTAAAATTTCATGTTTCGTGATCAGGTCGGCCGAAAATACACTTGCGAAGCGTGGGCGGGTCGCTAGAAGTATTATAAATGTGAAAATGTGTATGTTTGTCTGTCCGTCTGTCTATATGTTCGCTTCACGTAAAAACGGCTTAACCGATTGTCTTGATTTTGGAATAGAGATAGTTCGACACCCAGGGAAGAAGAAAGCGACTCCAGGTTTTTAGTCGGTGCGAGCCCGACATAACCCATCTCCTTTCCTTGGAGGGGGCGGGTATGCGTAGGTATTTTCGTGGATAAACAAAAAAAAAAAAAGGAAGACGAAAAAACTATAATTTTACTGCGGGAAAAAGCCTCATTCCCACGGGAAAAACCATAAAGTTGCGGGTGAAACCGCAGGGCGGTAAGCTAGTTATCCTATAAAGATGTTTTTGATTTTTATATACAGTTTTTTACTCTGCACTAATTACATTTAATTATAATAAATAGATGTAAATATTATATAATATAGTTATTGAAAATAAATATATATTTTGTATATAGAGGGTTATTTGTAATTAGCGCATCACCAGGCAGGCAGGCGGCTTCCTTACATCAATCCCAATAACATTTGTTCGACGACTTTTTGCAAAACTTGATAATTAACACAAAAACAAAAAAACAAAAACAAATTTGCGCGCTCTGTTATTTATAACTCTGTTTTTTGTAAGAAGTTCCTAAACCGGTCGCCCCCCCCCCGTCGCCCGCGCGCCTGCCACGCAAGTTGCGTGCGCGTAGAGTATTGTACCGTTCAGATGCACCTAGTAAATTTTTAAGGAAAAACTTTTTTTTTAAATATTAATTTTAATTTTTCGTCGGTTAAATGTAGTTGGGATTGATGCAGAAAAGCTGACTACAAGAGGTGATGCGCTAATTAGAAATAACATTGTATAGATGAGTGTGTAATAATATAGATAATTATAATGTTAGAAGTAGGCTGCACACAAATGCAAATTCAAAATAAGTTAATGTTTTGATTAAAAAGTTCAAGACTTTGAGTTTTTGTTTAAATGTTTGTTTTAACATACTCGTAGTTTAAAATCTTCAGATTAATAAGCACAAAATTGATCTTTTATCTAGATTTTGCAAATATGCATAATGAATAAAATTAATAAATCAATTGATTGAAAATAAGTTAATGCTTACGTAATGTAACTAAAATATTTGACCTAATAATTAACTAACGATTGAAATTTGAATCACTTAACATAAGCAATTAGTTATAAATAAATAAATTTCCTTTAGTACTCTCCATTCTGCGGTTTTACTCACAGTGCATTAAGTTTTCCTGTGGGAATGTTCAATTTTCTGCAATTATATAAATTGTGTTACTTTAGGTTATACTGTATCCATATACCAAGATTCATTGAATTCCGTTGCATAACAAGTAACACACATCCAACACGCCAACTTTCACAGTACCAAATTAATAAGAAATAGAAAACCATATTAAAAAGCTCTAAGAAATAATAATCCTATACATAAAACATAGTAATAATGTATTTGGTTAATAGTTATAAGTTTTTATTACCCAAATAAAAAAAAAACTGTATGTTTTCCAAGAAAAAAAAAACTTATCATTTCCATTACCTATATACATCTATCGTATATACACCCCTTCACTGTGACGTATCTCGGAATGAAAGTGGTAATGGCCAAGATTGCTCTGCGGCGCGCTGCCCTCGACGACCTATAAAATAGGGCTCTCGGCGGAAAAACCTTATCCGCCGTGTTTGAGTGGGGCCGCTACGATCGGGTTTTAACTCGGAGTCTGTTAATTAGAATTGTTTGGACTGGGGAACTGGGGGTTTTGGTTTTTGAATAGGAGGAAGGGCGTATGTGGTATTATAGAGGAGTTAGGGAAAATAGCGTAAGATGTGATGTGTGAATTTAGAACTTTTGCTTGCGGTGTTTACCGTTCTTTGATAATACGATGTGTTCAAAATAGACTTACAAGTAAATTATAAGTTTGTTATCAATTAATTGTAAATTTTTATTATTAGTCAATATATAAATATTAAAGCAAAAAAAAAAAAAGTTTGTATCTTATTTTCTTCATTACCACAATATTTATATTAATCTTTTATTTATATTATTATTATTTATATTACAAATAAAATGCAAAAAATTGTCTCTTGTTAATATATTTTTAAATCATAAAGTTAATTTCAGTTGTTTCCAACAATAACAAGACACATTAGTGGCATTGTCTGAGCCCACCCGGGAGAGGCAACTTTTTATTGTTTTGTAATGCAAATGCACACTTTTCTTTGAATACTGAAACGTTTCAGCGAACAATAGCCTGTATTGAGCCGTGAAATTCTTTATAACATTTTCAAACCTTCCATGAAAAGGCTTTATCGGAACTAAAGGGTGTTTTTTTGTTTAAGTTATTACATTTAGAAAGAAAAATCTGTAGAACATCGCCATAGAATGAAGTTTGATGTGTAATTTTTATAAAGATGTACTTTTGTAAAAAAAAATGCGAAAATTAAATTTTTTCAAAAAAAAACTTCGATTAGCACAAAATTAAAAACATACTCTATAATCCGCTTGTAACCCTGACCGGGAAAAGGGCATCGAATACTTTCACATTGTTTCAATGGGCAGAAAAACGCTTTCATCAAATGTGGGGAGTACTTGTAACGC
This sequence comes from Emmelina monodactyla, assembly GCA_916618145.1. NCBI lineage: Eukaryota > Metazoa > Arthropoda > Insecta > Lepidoptera > Pterophoridae > Emmelina > Emmelina monodactyla. The sequence continues at coordinate 570,400 of OU745304.1, read as the reverse complement.
TTTTAAATGGTACGGCCTTCAACAATAGGCGGACTTAATTATTATATACTATACAACGTGGTTTTATTGATTACAAAAAACCCTACAATATAGGCCCAAAAAATGCATAGTTTCGGAGATTGATAAAGTAAAATCAGTCTCATAATTTTTACCATTGCAAGAATTCAAGTGGACGTAGTTTTACGACTTTCATTGATAGTTTCATTCATATTTGAAGAGATATGCAACGTTGTCTTATTCACAAAAAGGTGTGTGTTACATATAACAAGAATATTGTATACGCGATTTGATTGCATTTAATGGGCTTATTAATGCCCTAAAGTTATGGGATCACAAACACACGTTGTAGATACGATTTGTACAAGTAGATTTAAGAAATAAAATTCGAGTTATCGTCTTTTAAGTGATCAATTTTGCATGGAAAATCTCAAATCTGTGCATTAAATGTCGATGTGTGGGCACAGTTTGGCTGACAAATCAAAGAGTTGTGGGTTAAATGCGAAGTCCCCTTTAAAAACGTTGTTTATACAAAAAATATACATATATTGACCATAAAGTAATTAGGTAGACTTAAAAAAAAGTTATTAATAAATTATGTAAACCAGACCTTCCGATTAGGTCATTATTCGTCAATAGTTGCGGATGAATTGACATTCCCTTATTACATTCTAATAAACCAATCATTCTCCGAAGGTCGCTTCCCAAATTGTCTCAAATCATCAATTGTTAAACCATTGCACAAAAAAGGTCCAAAAACAGACCCAAGTAACTATCGACCCATCGCATCATTACCAACATCGGCAAAGATTTTTGAAAAAGCCATGTGCAACCGACTTTATAAGTTTTGTGAGAAATTTAATTTATTTGACGAAGCCCAATGCGGATTTAGAAAAAACCGATCAACCACTTTAGCAGTTTACGAATACGTTGAAAAGATTCTTAACATATTAAATAAAAAACAGTACGCTATTGGACTTCTACTTGACATGACGAAGGCGTATGATAAAGTAAAATACGACATACTACTACAAAAACTTTACGACTTGGGTATACGCGGTACAACCCATAAATGGTTTAAATCATACCTACACAATCGGACGCAATATGTTGAGATCGAACATTTTGACCACGAAACCGGGAACATATCAAATATCCGCTCAGACGCGCTTAACATGACTGGCTCGATCCCCCAAGGATCCGTACTAGGATGTGTACTTTTTTTAATCTACATTAATGACTTACCCAATTACGTACAGACACCGTGTGTCCTTTTTGCTGATGACGTATCCTTCATAATGCCATGCAATGATACTGTAAGTGCACAGAATTCAGTACAATCTGTATTAAACAGCACTGAACACTGGATGACAAATCACAGCTTAGGTCTCAATTATTTAAAAACGGTAACTATGATTTTCAGACCGCACCAAAAATCACCAATTTATCCACAAATAGCACAAAACGATACAAAAATAGATTGCGTAAATACTTTTAATCTCCTTGGTATAACCATCGACTCACATTTAAACTTCAAACAACACATTGAAAAAACTAAATCCAAATTATCTAGCTTCACGTACGCGCTCCGAGAACTCAAAAAAACGACTTACCTTGAAACTGCATTGTCGGCCTACTATGCATACGCACACTCCCGACTGTCGTATGGCTTGATCCTGTGGGGCAATAGTACCGACGCACCACACCTATTTATCATGCAGAAAAAATGTGTTCGCATTCTCGCAAACATTGATAGCACCGATAGTTGCAAACCGTTCTTTAGGCAATTTAAAATATTAACGCTGACATGTTTGTATATATTAGAACTATGCATATTCGTCCGGAAATATCCACAAAAATATAAACATATGGACGAAGAAATAAGCTAATAACACCAGTCTCAAAATTAATGCTACCCAATACAGGACCATATTCAATGTCGATTAAAGTATACAATAACCTACCCGCTGACATAAAAACAGAACAAAAATATATTAAATTTGTACAAAAATTAAAAGACCATCTTATTAACAAATGTTATTATGACCTAAAAGAATTTTTGACACAGAAATCTTAATTATCATTTTGAAATAGATAACACGAACTCTTAAATTAATAAAATATAATAAATACTAGACATACAATACATAGCCTGACATTTTAATGACTAAAATACTATTGACAAATTTTAATAATAATAAGTAAAATAATGCAACTTTATCATAAATTAGGTAACTGATTAGCTAAATGTATACCTATGCATGTTGCGTTTGAGAGTTTGACATTTTCCAATACCTACTTACATAATTAAAAAACCTCGGACTGTCTCCATCCTTTGCTATGCCCGAAAGGGTTCTTATGTATATCTATTAAACTAAATATATATCTGTCAACCCATGTACCTACCATAAGTTGCAATAAAGTATTGAGTATTGAGTATAGTAATATAGAGCACATAATAAATGTAGACCACATTAGCCTTTGCATCTAATTGTTAATTCATAGTTTGATTATTTACTTTAAACTAAATACAAATTGGTAGGTAATAAAGGTTAGTTAAAATAAGTTACAGTTTTTTTTATAATATTAAATCAACGATCGAAAAAACGCAATCGAGTTGTTCAAAAAAATAAACAATCTCTCACCATAGCTTACATACTCTATATCACACACCGTCATTTGCAAGTACCTGCTAGGGCAGCAAAGGGTTTGTAAGGGTAAAACGAGAGGGATTTCCAAATGACCCTCAGGTAAAAATTATACTTGTGTGTAATTTTGTGTGAGTTTCGACTCAAAGTGGTTCCGGGTAGAAATTGGCGACGTCGGTACGTCTAGAGGGGGTCGTTGAAGACAATTTAGGCATACGTTAAGTAACCGGCGCTGTTGCGAGATTTCAAGTACTTAAGTAAGACTAGATCTATGCTCGGCTAGGGAAACATTGGCTCTAAGAGTGTAACTGCATGTTTAATGGATTTCGATGTAATGAACTTTTGTTTAAATTAGATAAGAAGTTTACTTTACTTTAAATTAAACTCGTTGTTATTTTTTTATAGGGGAGGGAGCTAACGAGCAAGCGGATCATCTAATGGTAAGTGATCACCGTCGTTATTTTTTTTACCAACGCTTATTAAACAACTAACTTCTGACCCTCAATTTAAACAAAAAACTATGAATATCATTCAGTTATAGAGCTTTAACTCAGCATCCATGTGTCAGAAAAACGATAAATTTAACTTCTTTTACCTAGATTTTAAAAACACAAGTAAACACCTGTCAAAACCTATAGATTACAAATGGCGATCTAATCATGTAAACAAGGCCTAATTACTAAACAAAGCGCCGCGCCCGGCCCCGCCTGTAATAACACTGTCCGGTGGCAATAATCAATTATCCGGCCGGCGCCGGATATCCGGCAGATAATCCGTGTTTGATCGCCGGATTAGCGCCGGTAACCAGGTGAGTGGCGACTAACGCGGCTGAGCAGGGGTTTTATAATTTAATCCGGCGACCCTAACAATCGTTTGTGATTTTGTTTGTTTTTAAATCTATTGACGCAGTGATATGTTAATATAAATATTTAAATTAAATTACAGATTTTGTTGTCATTATAACGATTTTCTTTCGAGCTAAAAAGTGTTGTACGAGTTAGACTTGAAGCATTCGGATGATTAGTTTTTTTTTCTTAGTATGAAAAATTTCGACGGCGAAATTATGCATTCTTGCTTATATATCACAAGAATTAAACTTCATTGGTTTCAGTTCAAATGCTAAATCCGACTTAATGTTATAACTTTCTTTTTGCGTCGAGTTTTCCCATAAAACTGAAAAGCGAAAGATTTTTAGAAACTGAGAGGTCAATTAAAGTGTAAAATAACAATATAAACTGGGTACAAAACATGGGTTGACTCTATCTATGTATATGAAACGCTTACCATTATAAAACACCAAGTTAAATACTCCTGCAACATTTTCCATTTAAATATTAAACGTAATTGCACTTCAAATACCCGGTCTAATGCACCCGACATTAATATCAGATCACAAACCTTTCTAATTATTCGCTTTTCCGCAATTAAATTTTCAACAGAACTGAGCCAGCTTAATCATCAATCAGTGAGGGTTGAGCTAATTAACTGAAATTATCTATTCGAGGTATTTCAGACTGTTACACGCGAATTTCGTGGGATACAAGTATTGTGGAATTATCGACACATTATCAAATTATACATGAAATTAGGAAAACGAACTGGAAATTAGGATATTTCTCTGTGCGGTCTAATTTTGTTTTAACACAACGTTAATTCAATTGATTCTGTTTTTAGGGTTAATTTATACGGAAAATTTATTTGTTAACTATGCAGTAAGTATTTTTTATGTTGCATACATGCAAAATAGAGTTTATATTATGAGGTTAATTCGATTCGGGGCCTGAGAACTGTACAAAATATGGTAGTAAGTAGCGACATCTGCACATTACAGTAGTAACCATAACAAAGGAAGGTTTCAGCTTCAAACCTCCAAAACCGCCCATAGAGAAGTTTTTTATATTTGCTTGTAATGTTTGAGCCGCAACATAGATGGCGTAGATTTACACTGAAATAAAAAAATAGAGTTTGACCATAGATTTAATAATAAATCTATGAGTTTGACTATAGGTAGGGTAACTTATTGTTTCAAATAATTATAGCCATTACATTTTTTTTAAGTTAACTACTCAATAATCAGTTGTCCAACGCAATTACACGTAGATGCAGACCAATGCCTACAGACTCATGCAACATAGAGTTACAGAAGAAATGTTCGGTGTTGTTGCAAGAACGTAACCTTTGCTTGTTCTGTCGCTATAACTAAGACATAAACAAACTCTTTTTTCACGTATGTGTTGTCCTCTTGCATTAAAAGTCAATACTGCTAAGATCTTGAAAATGATCGATGTTGAATCACATGCAGTCGTAATAATCAATCTTTACTATCTCAATAATCGACTTTAGTATAAGATTCTTTACACTCAATCTTTCTTATCTTGAAAGATGTTTTAAACTACTTAATGACGTAGTTTCCAAAGCAAGTGCCATATTGTTAAGATTTTTCAAGTTACCTAAGAAATGTAATTTTGAGATTGTTTTTAGTCATTCAATTAAATTGATTACCTAGAAACCTTATAAATTAATGGTCCAAGGAAGGTCTAATTTCATTAAAACTTTGTAAGTATTTGGATTGCTTAATTTTAAGTTGCATTTAATCAATACAAGTGGCTGCCCGCGGCTCCGTGCGCGTGGAAGTCGGTTTCCCGTGGGAAAGAGAAGTTTTCCCGCTGTAAAAAGAACCCTATGTGTTATCCTGATGTACAACCTATATTACTGTAAAGTTCTATCCATATCCGTCCAGTAGTTTTTACGTGGAGGAGTAACAAAAATCCATACATCCATACTTACAAAATTACACGTTTATAATATTAGTAGGATAATTTACTTTTTAGACCTTCCAACTAGTTTACTCTGAAGCTACTTACAAACCAGTCGTATGTTTTAATTTGAAGAAGCCGTAGAATAGCATTCAAAACTTATCTCATCATAAAAATAAACTTCATTTATTTGTAAACTAATTAAAACTAACTACGACTACGATACTTATGAAGGCTGGTAAAAAAAACCTAACCAAAATATACCCTATATATAACACAGCAAATTTAAATCGAATTTCATTTACATATTTGCCTCAAACAATACGCTAAAGAACCGAAACATAAAAGCTGAAGAAACATTTGTATCCACGAAACACCACTCCCACTTAATCTAACTCCATTGACTTGCCATCTCCTGACAGAATTACCGCCAACCGTGGGCGTCGGCGTGTTGTAAAATTTGCTTAAATTAAATAAGTATATCTAAGTAGTAGTTGTTGTAGCTTCAATGAGCTTCGTCGGGAGTGGTGCTTGAGACACATTGCGCAGGCGATCCCAGCTGTCATGGGGTATGGAAAGATAGGAATAGCGATTTTTGTGAAGAATAAATTTCTGTTTTGAGTTTTATGTGTTTCTGTGTAGGTCTATATTGGGTTAACATAAACGATGGCAGTCAAACGTTTGAATGTAATGAGTACTCTCTTCTCTTCTTCTTTGATTAATAGAAATGGAAAGGGAATGACATAGCCCACTTTTATTTAGAAGAACTTTTTTTTCACGGCAGTGAAGCTGCTTGCAGAAGGCTATTTTTTAATAATTATAATTAAGAAAGCTGGGATATTGTTGATAGTTCTAACTTTTAAGAATGTCTTGCTTTAATAGCCTCGGAAATGTAAACTGAAACAGTTATTTTTTATTTCGCTTTGAAATCGCTTTTCTTCTCCCACAAGCCCCACTCCTTCCCTGACGAAGTTGTTGTCTTATGCAAATTCTATGTTAGAACAAACATATTGTTCTATAGCTAGCACACAACCGGATAAGTTACGATCTAATGGAGCCATTAATTAACGCTGAACCATCCCGCATATTATAAAGTTTAGATCAAATATTGTTGTACTTGTAAGAAACTTTAGAGAGGGTTATAAGATTTTGATGTAAACGCACTTTGAGATGATTGGTCAAGAATTACGAACTATTAAAATTAAAAATTTCTTATTTTTTATAGTTTGACTAAAATGCCTTCGCAGCACACTTTCATCTATTTGAGTTTTTTGAGAAGCGCCTCAGTAGTAGTTCCTTAGGAATACAGTGAGATTTTTTTCGAACCGCACTTTTTCGTACCTGACTTGACTTGACTAGTACAAAGTTCTTGTAAAGTACCCTGGACCATCAGCTTAATGTGCCATCCGAGCACAGAGAGTCTCGGGATTTATGCCACTGGTAATCACCCATCCTTACACCTAATTAAAATAGAGGACATGGTTAGAAACTGTCAACGTAAGGAAAAAGATGAAAACACAATAACAAGCAGCTGATTATGGTAAAGTGTTTCTTTCTGTATTTGTTTTGGATGTCCTCTGCATTAGTCTCCACGTGTTTAAATATCCATATCCGATACCAAATAACTATGATAATCTGCTGTAAATTAGTTTAATTCATCAATGAGGTCTTAAAAAAAAACAACTTTGTAGGAAGACTTCACTTTAACGACCGTCAGTTTGAGTAATTAGCTTTGTAAATATTTACTTACGTTTATTTAACAATAGCACGTACTTAAAAATGCATTCTGCTTAACTCTGCAAAATTAAAATAGTTTTACACAGGTTTACTCTGTTACGTGCATTGTTTAAATTTTGCAAAATAAATTCGTTGCAATGTATTTCAGAAAAGTAAATTAATTTTAGCGCACCCTTGTATAATCATAGCTCTATACTTCAGTTGCCACATAATGTTTTTAAACTCTATTTTTATACATCAAAAAGTAGGCTACGTATTCCGAGCATAAAACCTTTTTTAATTGAAAAACTTTTTCTGTAGCCAAAGAGGCTCATAATAGGCTGTTATCGTTGGACGTAAAATTATGTTTCTATTGAGTTACTTCCGCTTTCACATTTTATGCAGTAATTAGTGTGATGAGATAATTATTTTTAAATTTCATGAATAAAATGATTATTCAATGATGAGGTGTATAAGTAAGTCTTCAGCACATTTTTTTTTAAAAAGCGATTTGTACCGATTTTAATTTAATTTATATTTTGTTTAGGAAGGTGAGCATTTTTAGCATCATATAAGCTTTAAATTAAATAAACTGAGTTCATTTAATGGCGATAGCCAAGAATTTTGAACTGGATTCAAGTATTCTGATTAAGATTCTGTTTAAAATAAATCTAAATAACAAACTAAATTAAAGACCATTAGCTTTCTACTTCCAATATAGAATCCGGTTTGAACGAGGAAGAAATCCGGTAAGATCCGGATAACACTGGCTCGCGTGTATTCGTGCGACGTCGACAATCTTCGGCACCTATCACTCAACGTCTGAAAAGAAATTCCATTCCGAATTAAAAAGATACTAAAACGTTTAGAAGCCTTAATATCTTAAAATATTATAGTGTGTACTTATAAATTATTTTTTATTTCGCATTTTCTAAACAGAGAAACCAAATTACATTATTTTATTTATCTAAAAATAAAGTTATAACTGGACAGTTTTAGCTACCAAATTTTCTTTTTCTTTTATGACAAACAAAATTAAAAGTGTTCAAACATGTGTTCTTTGTAAGCGTTTCAATACAGTTACCAAAGCATTGAATATGGTTGTTTGTAATTTAGAAGGTTTTTGACCTTCCCAGATAAAAAGGATTGGGAAAGATTTTCCATATCAGTTCAGCCACTTTTTGACTAACTTTCCATGCTTGGAGATGTTTTTCCCTGTTTGAATAATGTTTAAAGTATTTTTTCTATCCTATGTGTTCTCTGTGAATTATTGCCGGACCATGAGTCGGCGGCGTCGCTCACTAAGATTGGCATGTTCAGGCTATCACAGACTTGATTGAAAAATACTTCCGCGTTTCTTTCAAATTGTCTCCGTGCAAGTTATTGATATGCTTTACAGTATCGTAGTGCTGTCTCTGACTAGTTGTAGAGTAGTAGAGAGAGATAGATATGAGTTTTCAGTTTTGCAATTATATTTCTAAGCGATTTAAAAGCTTATTTTGAAGATAAAGAAGAAGTATATAATGTTATGTTTATCAATATTGAAAGGAATGTTTTCGTTTTTTTGTCACATGTAAATGGAGTTCAAATTTTTATTTTTTATAATAAATTTAAAAATAAAGAATTTGTCATTTCATATAATGCAATACTTTCTTTACATTGTTAAATCCTATGATCACATAAATATGTTTTCTCTTACCCCAGCAGTACCCTTACAAATTCCATTAGCAACCCGTATCAATTGTATTCCGTGATACTGCACTTTCTTATTATCTGGTTACATGACTTCGAATCAGGTTGTATGACAGCAGGTAATATCCTCGGCCGTATGTAGAGTGGATGTTCCGGTGATAGCGGCGGGACGTGCGGGTTGCGGCCGTTTTATACAAATGGCTTGCAGTCAGTTGGTGTACTATGGTGGATGTTGGGGCTTGTTAAAGTTATTTAAATAGATTGGATATATTTATTTTTATAAGAACAAAGTCCAAATCATTTATGAACATAGTAAATAGAAGAGTCGCTATTCGTGTCTGGATGTTTTGTCCACTAGCTCCGTTAGGGATTATAAAGCGGTTCCGAACTTTCTTTTGGTTCTTTTCAATTTTTTTTACCGAAATACCATGTTAAAGTAACATAAATAGAAAAACGTGAAACGAAAAAAAAGAATATGCATTTAAACATATACAATTCAAATTGTTTTAGACAATTAACATGGCCGGGTTTAATATTTTTGTAACTTAGTTTTTGTCGTTTTATCAATAAATTCAATTGTTTTTTTTCATTTTTTTTTGTCGTCTGTACCTTGCCGTTTATATGAATGAATCTTATCTATCTTGTCTCGGTCACTTTAACCAAACTTGTATATATTTAATTTGTATATTTTAAATTATTTTAAAATTTTACCACCAGTCGCAAAAGGCAAATAAAACGGCTACCATACGAAAAACGCGGCATTCGGTGCCGTCTTGCTCGGAGTATTATATTGGAATTCCTCTCGTAACCAGTGTCTCGTATTTAGAATAAGGTAGGTATTCTGGTCCACCTCCGATCCAATATAGTGTTTGTGACAAACAGCGCGCATTCCGGCTGCTAGCGGCGGCGCTGGACCAAATAAAGTAAATATTGCAGGAAGGGGTAGAAACATTAAATCCAATAACTGTTTTTAGTACGTACTAAATTTCAGGGTTATATAGATACGAAGAGATGGAGATAATGTTGGGTCTGCAGAGTTTAGATAGTCACGAGGGTGATAGTCGTTTTGTTGTATGATGGATCTTTGAAATGGAACAGTGGATTTGTGCAAGAACGAAGTGAAATCGGATGCAGGTTGTTTGCACGATCTCTCGGCTTGATGTCTCCTTTCAGAAATTGTCGTTGAAAGACTCATTGTTGGCTTGAAACTTGGCATTGTCAGCTTCAGGGGAATTACCAACCTTTAGCCTGAACTTGATGTTCCACACATCAACACCATGGATATAGATATGGAAATATAACAACTTTTTGTCAAGTCATAATTTACTAATTTGTTGTTCAAAAATATGCAGCATAAGAAAAAAATGCCCAGTTCCCAGTAGTCTTAGCGAGTAGTCTTACCAGTAGAACTACTGGGTTTTTTTTTCCCAATAGTCTTACTAGTAAGACTTCAGGGAATTTTGGTACCCAGTAGTTTTACCAGTAAAACAAATGACCCAATAGTCCTACTTTCATGTAGACCTAGATATTTATAGACATTAAACCTACATAGTGAACTTGAATGTTTAACCTAAGTTAAAACATAAATATGGTGCAGTGAGAGTAAACAATTTACAGAACTACGTGTTTATTTGATTTTTTTGCAAATGTAAGACTACTGGGAACTGGGCAAAAAAATGCACAAAGGAGAAAGTTCGCCTAGTCCATTGTGTAGTGCCTATAATACAAGTTGGCGCTTAGTTTAGTTCGGGTCAGTTGCTAAGGTATTCTGGAAACTTATTATTGATCTTATATATTAGCTTTGCTGTGCTACACTCTGCAAGAGACACTTAGGCATAGGCGATGTAAACAACAAATTAAATATTCTAAATTGTGGGTCCTGAAACATTATTCTGCTGAAATCCATTACCACCATTTATAAACTAACGCATTACCAAAACAGTAGGAGTTTATATCTCATGTCCACAACTAAAGTGTTTGAGAAGCTCGGTCTCGTCTATCCGCTCGATAGTCGAGGTTAAGCAACGCCGGCCGCGGTCAGTCCAGGGATGGGTGTCCGCTAGTGGAATTATATCCCGAGTTTCTCCGTGCTTTGTAAGGCACGTTAAGCCGGTGGCCCCGGGTTCTTTTCCACCTCGTACTCGTCAAGCCAAGTCAGGTGCCTAGTAGACAGGCGGCTTGAAAGATACTGACAGCAGGGTGGCCACTTCCCTACAGGAAACACGTCAGAGGCCGTAACAAGGCGGTTCCCAAAACTCTGATACTAGATGAATATGGGCTGCAAAAGTACATATTCATCACACGAAAGAAGAAGAACAAAAGTTAATTATATCAGTACTAAACACCTGCAAACACCTGAAACGACTTTACTCTACGTATGTTCCCAACATTTCAAACCAAACAAAGTTAAATCCTCCGACAGATAGAACGCCGGCCTCCACTAATACAATTCAAAAACTTGATAATATTATTCAGCAACAATGCCCGGAACCGCTTTAATGAGGGGTGAATATGACAAAAGCATTACGTATCGAATCTTGCGCAGCCTCGAATGAATCAGTGAGATTTCCAACATTTTTCGGTCCATTTCCCGATTTTACTTATGCAAATAAGTTTCGTCTGCGAGCGAAAACCTGCTGGAATGAAAGCGTTTGTTTCGAACTAGAGTGGGGTGGAGAAGGCTTTATAATTTACATTGTGCTTAATTTTATTGGATTCAGAGTATCGATAATTTGTTTTCTGTTGATTTGTAACTTAATGAATAATCATGGTTTTTTGGAACTGTATAATTATTTAAGAAAGTCAGAAGTAAAGTTAGTTAATAAATGGCATACCCGGTATTCAGCTTGAGTATAAAGACTTATTCGACTAGTGCTTTGCTTATTTTTAATCAGTATTCTGGAGTTTTTTATCATACACTCAAGAATAAATAAACTTCAACTAAACATCCACATTTGCCCCACTAAAAAATATACAATCAAATCCATAAGTATCAACTCCGTGCCCTCCCTGTCCGTGACTGTAAACTTTTTGCATCTGCGACCGACGCCCTAATGACGCCCAACCCGCACTTCCCAATCGTATAACAATGTACACGCTGCCTTATTTGTATGTTTCTTTATAATTGAGTAATTGATTTTGAAGACACGAGACGAGGGTGAGATTTAAATAAAGAACGCGGGGTAATTCGGGATGGAGTACTGCATTATTTATACTTAGCATTGATTTATCAGGATTATTGGGTTTTTTCGGATTACTTTGTTGGTTGAGTTGAATTATTTAGGTTGGTTGTTTGAGTAAACTACTTTGACTGAAATATTTAATGTTATTGATCTTTTTGTGAAATCTGTAAATGTGGTAATTTTGTTATATCGTTGTGTTAAATTGACAAAACCAAAGATTAATTGTGATACAATATCAATTGATTAAAGGGATGACTGTATTTTATTGAATACGAGAGTTTGACGCAATTCAATTATGGATGCTTCTTCTAATATGAATAAGGCGTTAGTAGCATTCCTACTTTCTTCTCCAGATGTTTTTCTTAGATCAAAGACATTTCTTTCACCTTCCTATTGTCAAAGTACTGTTAAGTATTTCCATTCTTCTTAAGGTAAACAAAGATCATGACCTTTCATAAAGGTTACCTGAAATCCTTTAGCCTTTTACCTGTTTAACAAATCCCAGTCTACCACTCCGAGAATTGCCTAAAAATAAAAAGCTCGTCGGGAAAAGCCGTACAATTAGGAGCTTTACGATGTAAACTGCGGAACGAACAGTTGGTTCAATCTGATGTAATTAAATTGGCTATTCCCTTCCCTATATAGCTATACGAAATTGTTATGTACGATTATTAAAAAGGGTTTGATGGTAAAAGTAATCAATGTTTATTTTATCCAACGTAAAATTTTTGCTGATTAACTTTTAAGTGAGAGTTAATAAGTTTTTAACTTATTTGTTTGTAGGTTATGTTTTTTTTAATGTGACTGTGTATATTGAAAACAAATCTATTACTAAAAAGACTTCAGTCTTCTGCACAAAGTACTTTGAAAGACTGCATGTTGTTTTAGATAATTAATAAAAATCTTTATCTTACTGCTCTACCCTACTTTTCATCACCGCACTATCTCAGTATTAAAACAGGAGCGCATCTGATAGCCCAGCGTCATTAGCCCAGCGCTTGGCTAATCCCGGATCTGCCATTAGCTTCCAAACAGGATTAGTTCCATCGACCACTCGGCAAACGTCTCCACTACACCGTAATGTCAGACGGCAATCGACGAAGCACAGCCCTAATGCCGCTACACCAACGTAATGATGCTCAAGTAATCGATTAAGAGATGTGCTCTAGTTATCGAGTCGGAAAGGTTCGGTTCAAAGAATAATTGGGGAATAGTTTACTATTGGGTAGCCTTCCAAAATAGGGGTTCCAAGCAAGTGCACCGAATAATCGAATGCTTGGAGATTCGATGGTTTGTGGTTTTCGTTTGCGTTGAGATTACACGAGCGAATCAACTGAAGAACTTAATTACCGAAACTTGTATTACTCGTATTATATGAAATTACTAAGATTGTACTGTAATTCATGAACAATAAATTTAAATCTATTATTTCACAAACATATAAACAAAAAAAAGAATTTTTAGGTTACAATTTTAAATTTTATATTATCAATATGGTTGCTTACATATTTCAGAATAAAAATTGATCTTAATTTAATTTGTGTGTTTTTGCAACGTTTCAAAGCATTTCTGATAACTCGGTTTATACACGACGCTATTACTTATCATTAACACTAACATCTTAACCTAATAAACCAGTTCAGACTAATGCAATTTCTGAAATGTTTGCTTATTTTTCGTGACGCTATGCCCCGCGCGGCTGCCAACCTCCGAGCTAAAAAATACTACAGTACGGAAGTAAGTTTTATACTTAGGCAGGATAGTTGCTCGTATAGGTGAGCTGGGCTTCGTTTACATGTCACTAGTCAATTGTTTAAAGAGAAGTGGTAAGTGGTTAAATGGAATGTGGTAATTTTGTACCAAAAAATAAGCGTAATAAAATGATTCAGGTAGTCTATCTTATAAAATAACAAGTCCTGACTGACTGATTGACAGGAGTTCCTTTTACTATTTAAGTGAGCTCTAAGAAAGGATTTTTAAGCAAAAAGCAATTTAGCTGCGGGTGAAACTGCAGGACGGAAAGCTAGTTATAAATACAAATACAAAAAAAAAAGCTTTATTGACAATTAAACATTTCACAAAATTACAGATTGTCATTGGTCCCCGCACTAGGAAACCCTGTTTTGCGGGAGGCCTAAAAAATTTTTACATACACCTCAGTTAATTCGTCGTGTCGAAGTCCATTATGCGTATTTAACAAGAGTAAAAAATAATAATAATTAAGTTAAAATAAAGCAAAAACAATAGTAAAAAGTTAAATAAAAAGAACTATAGTTAAAGTTAATGTTCATATTGTGTATACGTAAAGCTGTATAGAGTAATTCAGAACGTGTATTTTGTTAAATGTAGGTGTGTATATATGTGTGTGTGTGTGTGTGTGTATGTATGTGTGTGTGTTGTTTCATTTAGGATGTTGTTCTTACATTAATATAAGAAGCAAATATTCTGTGTCATTGTAATCGAGGGTCAAAAGAAACTTTCCCAATTCATGTCTCAGATCATACATGTTAGCAATTTTAAGCGTTGGACATTTTGTTATTACCCGGTTGTATATAAGCGGAAAAGCAAAGTCGGCAAATCGCCTAGCAAATGAAGTTTTAATTTGTGGAACGCCTATTTTGAGACGCCGCTCGAGAGGTATTTTTTTCTTTTCAGTAAAATTTTTAGAGCAGTGATATGAGATAATTGCACGCTTAATGTATAATTTTCGCACGCTTAGTAGTTTCGATTCCTGGTATATATAGACTTTGTGTTGAGTAGAGACGGGGCTTACCAAGCATTACTTTTATGACAGATCTCTGGGCTCGTTCTGCAACAATAATCGATGTTTTCGGAACACCACCCCAAATTCCTATACAATAACTCATAATAGGCTGACAAAGCTCTGTGTAAACAAGGGTCAGTATTTCTTTACTAGCACCGACACGAAGCAGCTTCATTATATGAATGAGTTTTCTCGTTCTTGCTGACGTCACTGCAATGTGTTGTTTAAAACTTAGTTTTTCGTCCAGGGTAACTCCTAAATATTTAATAAACTGAGCGCGGTCAATACTTTCACAGAAACATGTTATATTTGTACTTCTTGCAGGGAATCCGTGCAGTTTAAGTACAAAGTTTTGCGGAGGAGCAGAACTTACAGTCTTGTGGAAACAGATATATTTAGTTTTGTCCAGGTTCAACGTTAGTAGGTTGTTATCAAGCCACGCAGCTATCATTGCGAGACCGTGTTCTGCTAGTTTTTGTACTCTAGTCCATGTGTTTTCTCTAAACAATATTGCTGTGTCGTCAGCATAGCACAGAATTTGTGTATTATCTTGTTCCGCCAAAATTGTTATTATGTCATTCATATAAATTGTAAATAACGTCGGTCCAAGTATACTTCCTTGGGGCACACCAAAACAAGATTCTTTGAAGTCGCTTACCTGATTAGAGATCTTGAAACATTGCCCTCTATTCAGGTAATTGTTGAACTATGCTAGTGCAGTTCCACGAATGCCAAGACACTCAAGTTTACGTAACAAAATTACCGGAGATACTGTATCAAATGCCTTAGTAAGGTCCAGAAATACACCTATACTCTTATGGCCCTGATCCAGCGACGACACTACACTATTTACAAGTGATGACACTGCTCCATCAGTTGATTTTCCGCGTCTAAAACCGTATTGGAAAGGTGATAACAGCTCGTTTTTTTCCAAATAATTTGTTAGGCGTCTGTTTATTGTCTTCTCCAATATTTTGGAAAAAACTGGTAAAAGCGAGATAGGCCTATAATTTGACGGATTGTCTTTTGGACCACTTTTATAGATAGGTATAACTGCTGCAGTTTTCCAGGAATTCGGTATGATGCCTGAAGACATACTTAAGTTTATGATATGAGATAATGGAACTGCTATGTATTCAACCACTTTTTTTATTATTTTTGTTTTGATACCGTCAAGACCTGGCGAGCTATTATTTTTTAATTGTTTTGTTATTTCTTTTATTTCTTGTGGGGAAGTTGGAGAAAAAAAAAATGAGTTCTTTGGCTTATTTGGGAATAGGGTTTTACGTGCAAGTTCATTTTCATCAGTTCCCAATTTATTTAAAATGCCACTGGCCAAGTTTCTGCCAACATTCACAAAATAACTATTACATTCATTAAGTGAGTCCAAGGGAGACTCATTAATCTTTAGTAATTCTGTATTTTGCTCTTTATGTTTACCAAGCTCACAAATATCTTTAACAGCCTTCCAAAGACGGTTGGGGTCGTGTTGGTTATCCTTTAGATATTTCTCATTGCTTTGCGCTTTTAGCTTTTTCAAGAGCCCTGAAAGAACATTTCTATACCGCTTGTATCTCATTTGTATAAGAATGTCATTTTGATTTTTTCTAGCTTGTTGATGGAGGTAATCTCTGCGTCGCATGCATTTTATCAGACTTGGGTTTATCCAGTTCTTTAGGTTTGTTTTTCTTTTACTTACACTAGCTTCACGGGTATGTTTCGTAATTTGCTGAGATATTAGGTTTGTAAGCATTTGAGCAGTTTCATTAACGTCAACAGAGTTCATTAGGTCATTCCAGTCAATATTTTTTATCTCGTGGATAACTGCGTCGATATTTGTTTTTAAAATAGTCTTAGGCTTGCAACGGCTTATTGTTTGTGTGTGTATACCAGCCATGACTAAATCATGGTCAGTTACTTTAGTTCGGCAAACCACACCAACTGCCTTAGCTCTAGTGTTTATCATTATGTAGTCTAAACACGAGTCACCTCTTGTATACAATATTTGTATGTTTTCTAAGAAAACCTTGAAGAAAGAATTCACAAAATTCACAATTATCTAAATAAAGATATTTAATAAAAATAAAGATATATAATAAAGATATTTAAGGATGAAAATACTATTTTCTGTCTTCTCCTTTACTTCAAATACTGCTGATAACAATACTATTACTAAACATACACTCTATCAGTTGACACCTTCGTTCAAGTTGCTAATTACCTGGTTGCCAAAACTTTAAGTAGAAGCAAGTAGTATAAACGAAGCCCGGTGCAAGCCCAGCTGTCCCGAACGTACATGTAAACCCCCGGGATTTGCGGCTTTTGCTCTCGGCACACAAACAAACACAAGCCGAAGAAACCCGAGCCGGCAACACTGAATTTGTAAAATTTACAATCCTCTAATGGAGGCGTGAAAATTTTTAATATGCTAGTTGGAAATGACGGGTAGGTTAAGTAGGCTATAAAATATGCCAGGAAACTTGGAACTGGATTACTTGGGGATTTTATTAAATGTTTTTGGGTTTATTTAGTTAAGTCGTTTACATGTAGATTATGTTAGTAAGTAACAAATTAAGTTCTATTTATATTAAGCTGTCGTATAATTCTAAGTTACAGCTGTAAGAAATTGGTGTTGTAT
Source organism: Emmelina monodactyla (assembly GCA_916618145.1). NCBI lineage: Eukaryota > Metazoa > Arthropoda > Insecta > Lepidoptera > Pterophoridae > Emmelina > Emmelina monodactyla. The sequence goes on along the minus strand of OU745304.1, from coordinate 553,007 downwards.
CTGTTTGACCGAGTTCTACTTAATTATGCCATTGACAAGCTCGGTCTATTTTCAAACAAGGTCGTCTGTCAAAGACATAATCATCCGTTAGGAATTAGTGAGCTTCACCAACCACTCTGCTATTAGTTAGACAATAGATTTACATAATCCTTCTGCTTGGTCTTCGTCAACAATACCACAACACAACTTCACGGAATTTATCAGCGACGATCGCTAGGTGTTCGACGTCCATTGCGTGTTTTGATTGAAACTAAAGGTTGTAAGCGGGAAGCTTACCAGCAATGGATGAGAAATTTATATTTTCAGTTATAGAGAGTAAGTATTGAGGTATAAGTGTTTACAAAGTGAGGTAAGAGCTATCTAAGGTATTAGAAGACTTAAAGAATGCTAGCTCATAGTTGAATGAGCTAAGCTAGATGAATGGAGCCGTGTTTTTTAATAGCTTGAGAGGAATTTCCTCAGTAGCTTCTAGTTAATTGGAATTAAGAGGGAACGTAAAATTTAACGAAGCTGAAATTTCAGATGTTGTAAACAAGGTAAAAATATTGTTGTGGAGTGAGTAAATTATCTTGGAAGTTATTTTATAACCTTTCACCTTGTTTATCCTGGAAACTTTTGGCTAAAAAAACTTTTCCGTTGGTAACTAAGTAAAATTTGTATAATATTAAAACCATGAAGATTTTTATCGTAAAAAAGTATTTTTATTTCAAATAAATCTTTACTCGCATGACTTTAACACCATACGAATTACCCTAGCTTGACCTTAATCTGAGTCGCTTATTCTAAACATTTTAAATGTCATATTAAATACATCTTCCGCTCACCTCTAAACACACTTGCCTCATCCTCTAAATGCATATTTCCATATTTCCCGAGCAAACATTTGCCTTAAAATAGTTTAAATAAACACTAAGATGAAAATGTATAAACACGTTTAGCTAATTAAATGCAGTACAAGGCTCGTATCTATCTATTCATTTAGCCCGCAGACACTCAAATGCACAGCCAATTTGAATAAGCTATTTCAGGAACCTATTTCGTGTTGCGCTGCAGTTGGGTATAAAGTTTTATATTTACTTCCAGAATGCTTATTGTTACGCATAAAAGTTGGTTTAAGTAATCGAAGTATTCAGTTTGATATGGTTTTAAATTTATTCTGATTTGATAATTGTTTTGTTTTTATTTTTACTATAGAGTGATTAGAAAGTAAATATACAGGTTAAGTTTTAAATATGAAGCAATATTTGTTATGTTAATTGTTTTGGCAGTCTAATAAAAAATTACAAACTTATACATATAAAAAATGTGCGCAAAAAAAAATTCTCTTCTCACTAATATGATGAACAACATACAGTCTATCTAAGACCAACCAAATAGAAAACACAGAAAATTTCATAAAAATCGGTCAAGCCGTTTTGAAGGGGCTTTGTTCACAAAACTAATAAAAACATAGTTAACATCTAATCCCCAGCGACACGTCATACGCTCCCGGCAAGCTAAGAACATTTATACAGCGACGATATACGCCGGCGGCGCTGTGAAGCTACGGCTCCCAATTGCCTTAATTAGCATCTACTAGGTGATGCTAATCAATTATATTACACCTGAAGATGGAAGCTGATTTTAATCAGGCACCGTTTTTAGTATGTTTAACAGTTAATCTTATTTCTTACTAATCGTATCTTACTCATACTTATTTTGTGAATGCCAAAGTTTGGGGGTATATATATGTGTGTGTGTGTGTATGTGTGGTCGTAACTCTTACGCGAAATAACCAAATAAATTTGCATAAAACCTGGTGCTAGATAGGTACATAACCTGGATAGTACAAGAGGTAGTTTTGACCGCAGAAAAGCACCCATTCCCTCGGAAAAAGCCAAAGCCAAAATTTTGCCGTTACGCCGCATTTTGAAAAGCTATTATGGGATAATATATATTATTAAAGTTGTTTCTCTAAACAGTTTCACTGCTGTTTGTGTTTCCACTTAAAGAGCAGGATAAGCAAAGTTATTAATAGCACTCGGACCGAAAATCTAAAGTTTTAATAGTAGACTAAGCTTATGGAGTCTATATTCGTTCTTAACCATTAAGGGGACTAGCTATTGTTTTTCTATTTTTTGAAACATGCATCAAAATAACACCAAGATGTAAATAAAATATGTTGGCCTAAGAAGAATACTTACATATTATCAAAGAAAGAAGAAAATAAAATGAGTAGTTTATACGTATAATAGATAATAATAGATAATGCGTATAATAGTTGTAGATTCTAATAGATCTGCGGTTTGCAGTCCCTCAGGTGTTTGAATAAAACGAAATAAACAATGTACTTATAACTCTGTTTTACAAATAGAAGAGTTAATGTTTATCAAAAAAGGTGAATTTATCTTAATTAAAATATGATTAACATAACTTTTGTCTCAAGTTAGTTGCAAAAATAAGAATAAAAAAGATTCAATGATAAAACATCTAGAAAAACCATTTATTTTGACTCAATGCTATAAATATAAATCCTCTTAGAGGATCGCATAATTAGGCTAACACAGTGACGTCATCCTTTGTCAGTGATATCTCAAGTTTGGAACAGGACCGCCTCGACAATTTCTAAACAAAACGCGGTATCATACCTGATGGAAATATACGAAACAGAATTATCTCAACTTACGAAGCAAATGTCGCTTGGATGTTTCGTTTGTAGGAGATAAGGGGGTCGAAAAAGCCATGATGGCTTACACGCACACTCAATGTTTGATATTCATTATTTATTTATTTTTATTTATTTAATTCTGGAGAGCCAAACAGCCAAAACATAAGGTAATTAACATTTTATAGCTTCACTGGGCCAATTATATATTCTCACTTATTGATAGTTAATACTAAAAAGTGCCAAAATAAAACAAATTGAAAAAAAGTAACAATGAATTTCGAACCATTTCTAAAGAGGTTACAATCAATTAAAAAAGTTATTGCTGAGCATATTCCTCAAGGAACTAGTAGCAGAATCAAACAAGTCAATGTTATTATCAATTTATGTATTTTTTAAAATATATAAATTACGTCTAAACTAAATTTAAATGGTTTCATGAATACGACCTACTTTACCTCATACACGTTCGTCGTTCCTTAAGAAAAATAAATCACGTCAAATTTCGTAATTTCTCCCCCTATATTTAGATAGTTCCCGTGTGATGCCATAACTAAGGTTTAATTGTCCGAGTACATCCGGGCGCGGAGGAATGGGCTTGCATTAAATTTTACTTAATAACACCACTCGGGTATACGTCTTACTCTACTTTCACTGTATTTTACTACGGGGTTTTTAATATACCTATCTTTATGAACTTCGTAACGAAAGGTTTTTTCATACACGATAGGTATTCTAAATACACACATAGCATATTTACTTTAACGTTGTAAGCGTCGCTTTAATTTTAAACGTTATAGTTTATTGGTAAATGAGTTTAAAATAAAATCGGTTAATCTTAACGATATTAAAAATATTTGCTTTATTGTTAGTTAATTTGAACGGTCTCCGTAGCCTTTTACGATATTTAATACAAAGACATAGTAGCAACATTCCACTTACCAATTTTTTCGATAAAAAATATCAAAGCAAATAAATAAATATAATATATAAATGAAAAAGGTAAATAATTATGTTTTTATTTTAGTCATAATTGCGAACAATACATCAAACAGCGTTATTTACATTTATATGCCAATTAACTGAAAACATTCAAACAATCGTGCTTCGGTGGAATTACAACAAATTCCTATTTGACCGCATCATTTTTTAATGAGAAGGAAAAGTCTTCAAAAGAAATGTTTCCTCTCATTTCTTGGAGGAAGAATTTTTTATTGTTAAATGGCTGTAAAACAATTTTAGGAATATTAAGGGAACCGCAAGGATTTTAAGAAGTCGTTATTAAAGGTTTGCAATGAAATTGGTAACAAAGGATTAGGAAGGTATTTTTTGAGCGGTGACTAAACGGTATAGGTACACAATTTATCGCAGGGCAAAATACATTTAGAGTTGAATTTTAGCTTCCTGTAATTTGAGTTAATATTAATTAAAATGACTTGCTTATCTGTCGAGCATTGATATGAAATCTCAATAAAAAAAACGCTTTAAGAACAAAAATGTTTCTCTGTTTTCCTTTTACTCAAAGTATGCAATAAAACGGCCTCGTGATTCCCGACTCTCCACACATCCCCGTTATTGTGTGCGGTAAATAATATTATTATGATTATTATGTTACTCGCTAGAACACAGCAATTTATTAGGCAGACGAGGCATCCATCTTGAGAATCCCTGCCTTTAATCATAGAGGCAATTTGGGCAGTCAGGGCTCGTGACGTCACGGCCCTTAGGACTTGATTCACGAACTAGCGGGGATGTATGGCTTGGATGGGAGGTAGAAAAGGTTTGAAGAAAAATATTTAATTTTATTGTTGTTGGAGGTCACACTGCTTATTTAAGATTTTATTGGAATTGAGTATTTTCGTTGACATAATTATAGTTAATAATGTTGAAGATAGGGATAAGATTTTGTGATAAGTAATAAACGTCTTATTGAATCGAACGCTATTGACACACAATCAAATAGTTAGGCATCAATTTTTGTTTTACCATTTTAAACACAACCCGGTCTTACCAAGATAAAATAAATCTCAAATTATATTAGAAGTGGAATGAATTTTAAAACGAATTAAAATAGTTTCGACAAATTGTGAATCAGTTGTTTAGGCTACGATTAATGTACGGGGTTCCAGCACCCCCTGATGTAGCTACACGTGAGGTTTTTGACTAATTAATGTATTGTGTTTATTTCAATTTGTTTAAATTACGAGATGGCAGCGAGCGCTCCACGATATATCAAATATAATTGGTGTTTTGAACGTCTTTGGGCGTTATAGTAATTTGTAAGAAGTTGTTTTAGATTTTATGAATTGAGTTTGCATTTTATGATTGTCAAATTAAACATTGAAATGTAATATCTGTAGCTAGACGTTTGTTAATCAATTTCTTTATATAAACGCTTTGAAAATGGTTTAAAAATTACATATGTTTGCTTTTTATCATTTCTGAATCAAAAATAAATTTGATTTTTGTAATGGTTTCTCTTCCTGTTCTTGTTTTATACAGTTAGTTACTGTTAGTCTGTCAATACATCGCAACTTTTACAAATTAATCATATTATAAACAATGAGTACCAAGATACCAAAATTCATTTGACGATTCTGTGTTTAGAACAAATCGCATGTCACAATATCATAACTCAAAAAGTTCAGTTGTAATAATGCATTTTCATAAAGTCTAGCATTGTTTTCTATTTTTCATTTAAAATCAAACTATTTTATAGCTGTGAAACACGTTTATTGATAGTCCTAGAGGTCATTGTGTGTTATATTAAAATTACGCAAATATCAAAAAAACGTTGCATTTCCTTTACATAAGAATAAATTGCTTTTGAATCAAATCAGCAATACTCCAATAACCCATACAAACACAATCTCAAGATTGCTCCACGCTAACCGCAATGCAAGAAACAGTCAAACCATTTCAAATACAATCTTAGCATTCTTGTTCCCGACGCTTAGTATTCGCCAAGCGTTTTATTGAGAACTGAGAACACATCGGCAAGTGGGTTTACGAGTGGTCGGTATAAACACAGCTGCAACTTGCTATCTGCTAAACACAGGTTTATGAAGCAAGGCATGATAGTTGCGGCAGTGGTGGCTACGATGTCGATACTAGTTTGCTGAAAATAATGTCAAAATGTCGAGAATCAATTAGAGTAGAAGATGAAGGAAACAAAAAAAGTTTTTCAAATAAACAGTAGGTAAAGAATTTGTCAGTGGTAAAGTTGTTAAATAACGACTAGTAAGGTGGTTGACTAGAAGGAAAACTATCAAAGGGTCATGTCAATTTTTTCACATGGAAGGCGTTCTTGTGGACCACTCTCTCTTGAACTCACCACATGAAACAGAAACTTCAATAAGCAACGCGGCTTTTTACACGGCACGCCAAGTGAGCAACTTCCACATAGATCAAATGCCATATTATATAAGCCAATAATTAATGATATGGAACGACTAAGGCAACACATATTTGAGGGTGTAACATTTTGGTTGTTTGACTTTCTCTGAGTGTCGTAGACATATGGTATGGGTAACAATATATTGTCAAGTGTAAAAAGATAGCAAACAAGAAAATTATCAACTTGTTGAAAAACATAGAAGGTCTTCATCTAACATTAAAGAGCAAACTAAGCAGATTAAGAAAACAAAACAACTTTTAGAATTTAATTCAATTTTTTTTTAATAGTTAAGATAATTTTCTAAACTTGTATCGAAAAACAATTCTCAACTCTAGTCGTTCGGTAAAATGTGTAAAATGTTGCTGAATTTTATTTAGAACTAGAAAATATTGGAAATTCCACGAATAACATCAGCTCAGAGACACTTCAAACGTATGAATCAGAATGTTATTTTGCATGGAATTTTTACATCTACTTTGTAATAAAATTGAAAAAAATACCAATCCAATGAGAGTAAATACTATGAATCGACAAACCCACTATTTTAAAAAAAACCGGCCAAGTGCGAGTCGGACTCGCGCACCGAGGGTTCCGTACAAACCTGCAAAAACTACTTAAAATTTTAAGCTTTTCGGAATTTTTCTGTTACCTGTGCTGTGTGTGCAGCTATTGCTTCTTACCAAATTTCAAGATTCTATGTCAACGGGAAGTGGTCTTTAGGTTTTAATTCCCGTGCGTGTAGTTGCGAGTTTCAAAATATGCGGTATCAATGGTTGTACTTTTGCGTTTTGCGTTTTTGCGTTGACTTAGATTTTTTTTTTCACGGGTTAAAGGCAATTAGATCTAAGTATTAGATATGAATTCCAACTTATAAGTTTATATTTATTAAAAAAATATATATTTTGTAATGTAACTAAAAATTTAAGGTTTTCGGAATTTTTCCTTTATGTGTGCTATAAAACGTTGCTTCATGCCAAATTTCAAGATTCTAGGTCGACTGGAAGTACCCTTTAGGTTTTGATTCCCTTGCGAGTACTTGCGAGTTTCAAAATATGCAGCTTAAATGCTGTTTCTTTTGATTGCGTTGACATAGTAGTTTGATTTTGTTACAGCTTAAAGGTATTATAGACCTGAGTATTTGGTATGAATTTCAATTTAATACCTCTACGCATTTATGAGGAAATGGGTAGTAAGGTTAAAATTATTAAAAAAAATAATATTATGTGATGTAATTAAAAATTTATGGTTTTCGTAATTTTTCCTTTATCTATGCTATAAGACGTTGCTTCGTACCAAATTTCAAGATTCTGAGTTCACGGGAAGCACCCTGTAGGTTTTGATTCCCTTGCAAGTGTCGACTTGCGGCATAATTTGCGGCATAAACGGCTGTATCTTTTGATTGCGTTGGCTTAGAAGTTTGATTTTTTCACAGCTTCAAGGGACAGTAGACCTGAGTAATTGATATAAATTTCAGCTTCATACCTCCACGCGTTTTTGAGAAAAATTGTCTTGACAGACGGACGGACGGACAACAAAGTGATCCTATAAGGGTTCCGTTTTTTTTCCTTTTGAGGTACGGAACCCTATTTTTTTTTCCTTTTGAGGTACGGAACCCTAAAAGTATTATAATAATAATAATATTTATTGATCACTTGAAATTAAACTCATTTTAACGGGTTTTACGCGTTTATTTTATTATTTTTGATTTTCCGACGTTTCGGCATTTTTGCAAATGCCGTGGTCACGGGTAGACTGAGATGTTTGACGTCTTCATAGAGTTAAGTAAAAAACGATTTTTCGAATTCACCGCCATCTGTTTCGTAATTTTCTCGCATAGTCGCTCGGGTTCACGCAGTAGACGCTGACAGTGTCTTTATTTTTCTGCTTATTGGTCTGCTGGTTGTTCTTTTTTATTTTGCTAAGTATTGGATCCCACGTTGGTGACAGCTTCCAACCATCTTCTCTATTGAAGTTAGGGTGTTTTTTAATTTCAATAGTTTCTCTTACCAGCCTAGGAATAAAATGTTTCTCTTTTGCTAGGATTTTAACGGTATCAAATCTTAGATAGTGGTTGGGCTTATCCATGGAATGCTCACAGACTGCAGATTTTGTATAGCGACGGTTTTTTACATCGGCGATATGTTCTTTTATTCGAGTAGACACGTTCCGTTTCGTTTGACCGATATATGAGAGCCCACAGTCACAGTCAATCTTGTATACGCCTGGGTCTTGTAAAGGGATGCTGCTTTTTACTGGACGAAGATGGTGGCTAATCTTGCTGTGTGGCTTGTATATGGTTTTTATTGAAGCCCGCTTCAGAATGCCCCCAATTTTGTCAGTAACACCCTTTATGTAAGGCATGTAAGCTGGTCTACGTTCAACTGTGAGTGGTTTGACGCGGTTTCTGCGACGACGACGTGGTGGTTTTAAGTCGTTGTCCCGAAGCACTTGTTTCAGGTGGTTGAGTTCTTTTTCAACGTGCTGGGCGTCGCAGATTCCACGTGCTCTCTGAAACAAAGAGGAGCCTACGGCAGATAATTGGCTCGGGTGGTGGTGGGATTTACCATTTAAATATCGGTCAGTTTGAGTGGGTTTCCTATATACAGTATGACTAAGTGTACCATTAGGATTTCTTATTATTAATATATCTAAGAAAGCTAATTTATTGTCTTGCTCTAATTCTACAGTAAATTGAATTTTAGAATTAATTGAATTAAGATGGTTAAGGAAAGCAGTAACCTCATGTTTAGGAAGTATGGTGTAGGTGTCGTCAACATACCTTTTGTACATCTTCGGCATGACAGGTGCCAGTCGGAGCGCTTGCTCCTCAAACTCCTCCATGAAGATGTCAGCTATGAGAGGTGACACGGGCGAGCCCATGGCTACACCATCAACTTGGATGTAGAAGTTGTTGTTCCACATGAAGTAGCCAGATGTTAAACATAGCTCAAGTAGTTCTGCATATTCTTCAGGCAAGTTGCAATCAATTAGCTTCCTTTTCACTATGTCTATGCAGTCTTTCACAGGTATTGATGTGAATAAAGACTGAACATCAAAACTCACCATTGTGTCATTGTCGGTGAGTTGGAGGTCTTTGAGGTTCTCGACAAAGTGGTAAGAATCCTTGACATATGCACTGGTTTTTCCTCTAAGTGGTGAGAGTACTTTAGCAAGATGTTTGGCCAGTTTGTAGGTTGGTGTGTCAACTTGGCTCACTATAGGTCGCAATGGTACATCAGTTTTGTGTATTTTAGGTAACCCATATAGTTTGGGAGGCTTTGTGCACGAAGGTGTTAAGTATTTCACGTCTAAACTTAAGCGATCTTTATGTTTTTGTAATAAACTGGATGTTTTCTTCGTAATTTTAGGTGTTGGGTCAGACTTGACTTGTTTGTACGTAGATTCATCCGACAATAGATCTATGATCTTTTGGTTATAATTAGACGTGTCCATGACTACGGTGGCATTGCCTTTGTCTGCGCGGAGGACTGTTAACTCTTCATTGTTGCGTAAGTTCTTTAATGCAAGGCGTTCTTCTTTAGAAAGATTCGATTTCGGAAGATGACTTCGCCGCAAAATGCCGGAGACATCTTGGCGAATGCTTTCAGAATCTTCTTTAGAAAGTTTATTTACAAAAGTACTTATCTACATTTGCGCGTTGGCTTCTGCTGTAGTAACTGTACTGTGTTACATAGCCAACGCCCTCCATTTAAATATAGGCAACAAAAAATTAAGTAGAAAGTACATTCACAACAAAAATTACAATTAAAATGGACAAACAAAATTATAACTCAAATTAAACTTATATCTAAACAAAGGAAGTAGTTATAATATGTTGGTATTATAAAGCAAATCTGCTGCATTAAAATTTAGTTGATTTGTTTTCAACACAATTATTAGACGACGAGAGACCCATGAGGCCAGTAGAAGCTCTGTCTATCCAGCCTCATTTAAATAAAGTCAGAAAATTGGCATTTAGAAAGACATGGTTTTTGTTTCAAAACTCCGATGCTTTTCTAAATACGACTAGAAGTCACAATCAACTGAACATTTGAACAATAATATATTGACAATACACCATTACGTGAACATTTTGTTAAATTGCTAGGAAATGCTTAAAAAAATAACATCTGAAATAGACTGATCATAAGACCATGCTAATAACCTTGTTCACTGGTAGCCAAAACCAGCACAAAACCCATGTACCCTAATATATTAATCAGTTTTAATTTAGCACCAATATAGGCTGGATCCTTTACCCGAAGTGCCATTATAGACTTATCCGGGCGTTGTAAATGTTTAATATATTCGTTTCATCAATATTCGATACGCATCCCGGTTTTAATGGGTATTTGCATACTATTAGCTAAAACCTGGAATTAGTGAGGAGACACGGTAAGTAAGGCGGTTCAAATTGACTTCCAATTTATGTGTTCGTTATATATTATATCTTTAATATCTGTGGTAAAAAAATGTTTAGTTGAATCGTTTCTTTTTTAAAAGTTTGTTCGTAGAAAGCTTAAGGCTTTATTTCATACCAACTACCAAACACACGTTCTAAGCTTTTATCTGTATTAAATCTCTAAAAACGTCTAAATCTCCTCTTATATGAGACAGTTACAAATTCTCCAGCTAAAACTTTTCATAGTTGCCGCACAGATGAGCGAAACTAGGATTTATCGCCCGCCCATTTGCTAAAGTACTTCCAGTAAATTTGTTTTCGCTTACTATCGTTATATTTGCAACGTTTCACTTATATCCGAAGGCCGGCAGTCGATGGGAAGACGCTTTTTCTGTAATCGAGAACATGGCGTTCTGGGGGATTTATGGAGTTTGTGTGATGGGATGTTTATAAGCTAGTGCTTTGGTTTTCGTGATATGATGTGCCCTGATTTAAGGTAATACTATCTATACTAATATTATAAAGGGGTGAAATTTGTGCGATTTTTCTTATTTGTTTTTTTTTAATCATATTTCAACAACGTTAAAAATGAGAAAGCTACGTAAGCAAGGAGTGATATGAGCTAATTTTGTTTTAGCCCGCGGGTGTAGGACTAGATTTCTACAAAACAACATGCTTGCATTCAGCTGAATAAGTCTTTCTGTAAGCAAATTAACATAAATAAACATATTTGTGTTAAAAGTAATAAGACGAGAAGCTCAACTACTAAACTCAGCTAAGCCAGCTCTAATCTTATTAACTTATTTATATTTTTGTCGTCGTAAGTACAAAACTTGAGAAATCCATTTCATTAGAGAAAATTAACTTTGATCTCACTAAATATTATTTCAAGCGCTCCAATCTGTCTGAATATTAAAGTGTATTTGAGTATATTTAGACCCTGTTCAAATCTCTACTTCTACCACAGAATGATGGAAAAATGGAATAGACATAATTTTCTTTAACAAGATTTTTTACCTCTTTAGCACTCTGTTTAAACCAATGTCTTGTGTCGATAGGCAAACAGTTGCTTCCATTAATTGGTTTTAATTTAATATCACATTTATCTGCTCAAGATATATAAGAATCTTGGTGCTAGGTGAATATTATAGTATAAACAAAATGAACTTAGACCTTTATTGTAAAAAAAATATAGATTAGACCATCTTAAGTTTCCACGTAATAACCTTAATGTCTTCTATACCATTATTTTAATTACGTTAATGTTCTTCCATTATCTCTTTAAAACATTGTTAAATTGAGTGTGCAGATTGTTTCTGAACCTTTTCACTTTAAATTAACATGTTACAAAAGTATCTTCTTCATCGTAATTGTTTGAGTTTTTACCAAAGTATAAAACTTAACATAACATCTCACTAATATGATCACTTTGACAGTTTGTATGTTTGCTACTCAATAATGCCAAAGTAGCTTAACGAATTTAATTTAACGCAACCTCAGTAAATGAGAAGACATTTAGCCGCGATAAAGACCGCAGAACGCAAAACTAGATCTTTAATAATACCGCGGCATCCATCAACCTATGTCTTCTGGGACCTGTAAAAGGGTCGGCAAACCCATTACTAGTTCACAGATGATATTGGGAAAGTCAAAAGTCAGTTTCTGCTTGGACTTGCGCCGCTGAAACACTCCGGTGTGTCAAGAACTTGTATAATATCATTTATTATTAAACGGCGTGAGTTAATTTATGTGCTGTTTTGTATAACGAGATGGAGTTGTTAAAGTTTACGTATAATAACTTGTTTAGGTTGTTGTCCTTGAATACGATATTAAGTTATTTTTGTTTTATAATTTTGTTGTTTTGTTTTAAGAATTATAATTTCTGTGAGGCTGTCAAGTTTGCTTTTTTGTATTATGTAATAAATTATAGTAGAGTTTTGAAGTTTTTAGGTACCTTTGTCTCTGTCTACCTGTTGTTTGATTAGAGTTTAAGTATGAAATACTTTGCTGTTCGTTTAATTAAATGAAGCTACGATTGATCTACGGCGTAGCCACTAAGAATATTCCGTAGCATTCGTAGTCATTACCTCACCACCTAATATAAATTGTTTGAAACTGTAATAAAGCTCTTTTTCAATAAAAAACGCCATTGTTTCAGCTCAGTAGATAATCCCGCACCACAACATTATAAGGGAGAGAGTAATGAAATTTCTCTCGTTCATTTTCTTTACTTTTTCCGAGAGATTCCCAGTCATTGGCATCATTAGAGACCCATTTAAAAGTAATTTGACGCTAGAAAGTGGGCCACGAATACCAAAAGGAAAATTGTATTGAAACCTCCCTTCCCCGGCGTACGTGACGTAAATTAATTCGATCGGCTTTTAGATTAGTTTATTTATAGCAAACAAGTACTTGGGAACAGTTGGGGACTCCAACTCGTTAAATGTTTAGTTAAATGGTTACGAAATTTAATATAAAAGGGTTTTTCAGGTGAAATCAATTCATTTAAACTATATTAATCAGGGTTTCTAAATTTAAAATAAGTTGATCCTAATTTCTATACCAAGTAGGAATAAAATTAGAAAAAAAAGTAGTCGGAATGTAACTTTTTTTATACAATTTTAATTTATTATATTATAACACTCATGCATATGACCGTCACTTTGAGGTATTATTTTTATTTAAGAATGTGATTCTTCTTTTTTAATAATCAGTAAAAACTGTTTAGCCGTTTTGCCGAGAAAGCAGACCACACAAACAGACAGACAAGTTCACACATTTTCGTAATTATAAAACACTGTTATTATATCACAAGTCTGCTATTTATTTTTGTTTTATACACGAGAAAAACTGTAATTATATCTGTGAATACAACTTTTCTTTATATAACAAGTCTAGTCTTCGAAACGTAATTTACTTATATCTAAAGTAATCAGAATACTCAGAAATGGAACAACAACCTAGTTATTATTAAAAACCTTCCGTAAGTAATTTACCTGTAGTTAGAATAAAATAAGAATAAATTCTAGTGATAAGATAAATCATGTCTGGCTTCTTCTGCTTGGAAACTTTTTCATAAGATGAAGGATAATAAATGTTTTTAGGTTAACATTTGGATGCTGCCTTTTAGAATGCTTTTTAGTGATACTAAAAAAATACGAGATAAGTGACCGTTATTGTTTGCAAAAACATATTTTGTGTTCAACTGTTTCAAGTTCATCTGTCATACTTTTTTATAATGAGATACATTTTCTTTATTATTCAAAAATTCATGATGTAACCAAAAATAGATTTTTAAATGCTGAGGAGGTTAATGTAACATACACGTAATTATGCAAGCATTATATTTTATAACTCTAAAAGCAAAATAAAACTGCTTGAAACACTGTGAGTAATGACAAAATAAAATCGCTTAAATGTTCTAACCGACTCCATATATTTTGAATTCTAAATCCAAAAATTAATTTCAATGATTATCCCTTCTCAATAACCTAGTTATGAATGATCCCGGCCTGCCCCCGCACCCCCCGCGCCGCCGGGACGCAGCCATCGCCCGATTTAGAGTCGCTCTCCACCAGATCATATCCATCCCAATTCCATTTAGAGATCAAATACTATATCCACTTTTCGTCGCTCCGTGGTTCACAGGGGGTTCGTGTTTTAAATAAGTATTCAATTTGGAATTTTGAAACGAAAGAGTTACCTACTTATGATTTCGGTTAATAAATATTTAAATGAGAAAAAATATACAAATAAAAGTGATGAGAAAGTATTTTTAAATTATTATAAATATGTTTTTGTTTTTATTGTGTGAATAAAGAAGCGAAAGTAATAAACACATTTCATATTATTTAGTGGTTGCCATAAGTATCACATAACTTTTACCGCAAAGAATAGATATTTGTTGTTGTTGTAAAGCTCAAATGTGAACGTTTTTATTCACTGTCTACTCCAAATACATAATCCCACATAAACTCTCCTTAGAACCTGTATTTGTCAAGTAAAAAGCTCGTACACAATATGAATAGAGCCCCCTGTATTCAGGCACCTGCGCTGCGGATCACATTCTTATTAATTCCACAGAATAGGAATTGGATTCCTTTATTGGAGGGCGATTATTCCAGTTTCATATCTATCGACAGCATCGCGATTTATGTCGCGCGCGAATAATGTTTCAAATAATGGCGCTGCTGGGGTTTTACAAGGGTGGGGGGAAATTATTCAGAAATATATGTTGTTAGTTAGTTTTTGGTGATGCATGAAAAAGGTAGTTGTTAGGTAATATAAGAAAATAATCTAGTATTTTTTTTTAAATGAAAAAAGATTTTATGACAAAAAAATATTACATAAAACTTTAATCATATTCATCACACGATAAAAAATATGAAAGAAAAGCTGTGTCGAAATTGATATTCAGTTTTTTTGTCATCACAAAAAGTTCAGTAACAAAATGATACTAATTTATCTTAACAGAATTTATGTAATACAAAAAAACATCAACCTTTATTTTTATGTAACCTATAATGAAAATATTTAAGAGTTTCTAAGTAAACCTTAGACAAAACACCAACATCAACAATTTCGCTAAACAAACAAAAAAACTTTCACCCAAAAGTAAACACAGTAACTAAAAAATTAAGAACAAGACGAAAATGTTTTATTTAATTAACAACATCTTAATACATCAAAGTATGCGAGAAATCTCCGACGGCAAAAGTGAAAAGGACTTTTCAACTTTATAAAAATATTAGCTACATTTCAGCCCTGAAATACGGAGGGCCGAAATTAATAAAGGTTTTTGAAGAAAATTCCTCTTATAATTCGACAAAGCGACGGCCTCTCTTATAAAAAGTTTTACAATTAAGTGTTTACCTCATTCAAGGAACACTGGGCTTCAGAACCGATCTTTTGAACAAAGTTTAAGATACAGGTAATGTTTTTGCATATTATTTTTGATATAAAAAAAACTTAAAACTAACACAAGAACAGAAAGGTCAAACACAATTTTCTTTTAAAATGTGTGAGACAGTAAATGAAGTATAGATGCACATTCGATACAGCTAGATATACGTGGACTGTTCTTAATGTTGAGTGTCATTTTAATTGTTTTATTTAGTCGTACCTAGTTTTAACTAGCCGTAAACACGGCTTAATGGACATCGTTCCATTACGAGAACACAAAATTATTTTAATACCGCAAACTTATTGATCACTATCTTTTATATCTTATCACGATGACGCACAAAAGTGTTTGAACATCAAAAACCTACCGTTATATACGTGAACGTCTGGATCCCACAAAAAAGCAGACTAATTCGCTAAGAGTTTTTCTGTTTTCTATTACATATTAACGCCCCCACAGCCTGAATAAAGTATTCAGTGGCCCGAACCCGCCGCGTGTGTAACACGATGAGTGTAATTATTTTTTTAGTACATTACTCGACCCCTGGAATAATCCACAATCGGCAAAACAATTAAGCTCGCACAAACAGTGAAGTTTTGTTTTTTTGGCCCCTTTTACCTGATCCTCGCTAATAAATACGGGGTTCAGTGTAAGTTATAAGAAATTCCACTAAAAATGTAATAAAAAAGGATTTATTTACAACTAGTGGCCGCCCGCGACTCCGTTCGCGTGGAAGTCGGTTTCCCGTGGGAATTAGAGGTTTTCCCGCGGTAAAAAGTACCCTATGTCCTTTCCCAAGTTCAGTTCTTCCTTCATACCAAATTTCATCAAAATCGGTTCAGTGGTTTAGGCGTGAAAGCGTAACAGACAGACAGACAGACAGACAGACCGACAGACAGACAGAGTTACTTTCGCATTTATAATATTAGTAGGGATTTTAGTAGAGTTTTTTACCCAAAAAACTTTTATTCGCATGAAATTTAATATGTGGATAAATTGCAAACTAGAATAACTCATTAAAACTTTTTATACACAAAATTCCTTTTAGAGCTTCATTACGTCGGTCCAGATGATTGGGTGATTCTTTCTTTTATTCAGTGTACGAGACAAGGTCTCTGTCGTTATTCCTGTAGAAAATAGCCAATGCTTAAAAATGTTTTTTAGTACTTGAAATGAAACTTGAATGAACGTCCGAAAATCAAAATTAAATTTAAATTTATTCTTGATTTTTGGACGTTTCGACATTAAAAAAACTTTTAATTCAAGAATTAATGATCGCGTAAATCTAAGATGTTTTTTTTAGTTATTTTGTGCGTTTGGTAAAATATTTATAACTCTCCAAGTTTATCACTTAAACCGACCGAAACGGAAGCCATAGCGATAAAGCCAATGTTCATTTTTTATTGTTTTTAAGGTCGAAAATCGTGTGTAAAAGTGTTCGGTGGCAGCACTCGCTGTAGGTATTACACGTTTATTTTTGATTAGAGTTTACCCGCTTTCACGAAATACTGCTTTCACTGGATTAACTCTTATTTATTTTTACACTTTACATTTGAATGTTAGATCAATTATAAACTTAATTTCAAATAATAAATACAGTCACAAAGAGAAGCGGGTTAGTGTGGCGTCATTGGTAATGGTTCATAAGTCAATGACTTGAGGGCAAAGCAGTACTTACCATATAAATCAATATTGAGTAAAATTGTACAATTATTACTCGATAGGTAATCACAGTCCATGAAGTTAATACAACAATTTGACGCCCTAATTATATTTAATTGTATTATATCTTTTTCTTTTAATAATAATTAAAAAATTCTTAACCGAGCAATTTACATATATTAACAAAACATAATACGTACCCTTCTCACCCGCACATTTTAAGGTTGTAATAAAATGAGACCCATGTCTTACCTCCTACCATTTCACAAATAACGACGATCCAGTTCCAACCGGATTTATCTGGTACTTCACAATTTCTTCTCAACACCGCGAGCAAACGGCTGGACTAATGTAATACCGATGTATGTTGTACCGATAGCAAAAATAACATGCGCGATAAAAACAAGTAACGGCCTCATTATTAATAAGCAAATTGGTTTGAGCCGTAATCCATGCTTGGTTAGTTGGTTTGAGCCTTTGCTCACTGCAAGTTGGTATGTGCTCATAATTTATAAATATATAAATATAAACAAATAAATAAATCTCTAGACTAACACACCAATTATGTGGCCCTATAGTAAGCGCATTAACCGCTTGTGTTACAGGTGCCACACAATGGACTAGGGGAGAACCTAGTTACACCCAGACACGAGTCAATGTCGAAAAATCATTTTGACGAAATCGGCCCGACCCGGGGATCGAACCCGGAACCATCCGCTTTACAGTCCGGTATAGTTACCGCTGCGCCACGTCAAATTATCAAACCATGTAGGTTTCTTCACGATTTTTTGTCTGACCGTAAGATATGGTGATTGTAAAAAAAGATCAGTATCTAACGGACCTACTATGAGAAGCAATGCATCTTTCTATTATATTTATATGTTTTTAATTATTTTAATTTTATACCGTAATGATCCGGAACTATATCCGGAACTACTGGACCGATTTGAAAAAAGCTTTCACCACTAGAATCCTACATTAGATATACTGGTGAACATAAAAGTAAAGCATTTTACCGCGGGAAATAACCCCGTTCCCACGGGAAAAATATTTTTGCTACAAATAAAACTGCAGGGAAGAAAGCTTGTAAAGTAGTAATATACGCAAAAAATAGTCGAGATATCTAAACACAAAAATATATCATGGACCTTTTCGGGTAGTGACTGATGAGATCCTAAAATAATAATTTCCAGTACAATATAGATCCTTTATAAATAGCCTTTTTGTTAATATTCGTGTTTTCTTTGGTACCTGAATTAATAAGCTTTTGTTAGGAGTTTGGTTCATCAAACACTATCAGAATTTTCTCAGAAAGGACCTTTTTTAAGTTAATCTAACAAGTTTTCATTCATGGTAGAATAAAGTCTTAGAAATTTTCTTAATCTTAAGTTTTAATCAACCATTTACCATTTAGAGATAAAAGAAAAAGAAGATTGATATATATTTAAGGTATTCTTTGTACACGGTATTTAATCACCATTGTTAAAAAAAACTATTAACAGTAAAAAATTTACGTAATTTTTTTTGCCGACCATACTTGAACTTCCCTACTATTTACCTTTAAAGCGAAGATATTGCTTCTCGAAGAAAATGTTAACGAGTTATGTGGGTAGGTGCTTATTATTTGTTTATCTGGCCTACTTTGACTGTTTCCCATAACTTATTAAGTCTATCAAAATGATCTAATTTGTAATTTTCGCTTATAAGAAGTTATTTTCTATATACTTGTTAATTTTCATTTCATATTTGAACCCACATACGCATACAAATACAATTTACAAATGCCAGTCATAAAGCCTGCCTACTCACTTGTGCTTTCTTTTCACCCTGTTCTCAGAAGGGCGCACAAAGACGAATTCTTTCAAATAAAAATGTGTTATTGTGAATTGATAAGAGTTTTTATGAGGTCGAGGACTTTTATAAGGAAGCTATTTTTTGTTAAATATGATATTAACATACGTCTCAACCTACGAGTTTTATCTTCCCAATAGTTTCAAATGAAGTTTTTAAAAAGAATTGTGTGAATCATGGGTATAAAAGTGCTATGGCTATATATACATAAATGAGCAGTACTTATTAGCTAAAACTTCCAAAGGTAAACATATTAAAGCTGCAATAATGGTGACAACAACTTTTTACTCTAGAATATAACTTTAATTCAGCAATATACAATTATCTCAAAAAAACCTTCAGTACTTTTGAGCTAACACATTAAAAACCAATCACCCCCACGTCATTATTGTACTATAATCTATTTACCACGATAATTAATAAATTTAATTAATAAACCAAGTAATTATTGTATAATTGTTTCAATAATTAAAGCATTAAATGTCAAGTCATTAAAACTTTTAATTACCTTTAAAACAAACTTATATTGACGCATAAGCTTCAAAACTGCGAGACCGTTTCTAAACCGCCCACCTTAACCCAAAGGCGAAGTTTTTACGTCAAACATGACGTAATCAAAAAATTCCTTCACTAAAGGTGTATTATAAGAAGAAGGCCCCAAAGTTCACCGTCGAGGCTTCTCATTAAAAGTTTTACAGCAGAATTAAATAACGCCAGGAAACAAATCCGTTTACGGAGGCCTTTGGAAGTTTTTCAACCGTGATTTAAAATTATGTTGCAATCCTTTTGTGCGGGGAAAAGAAAAGGAAGTGATTTTGGAATAATATTGAAATACGCGATGTAAGGCTTTAAGTTATTTTATAATTTAAAACAGAAACACTGTGATTTATTTTATTTATTTTTATTTAATTTAGCGACATATTTCAAAAATTTGGTATTTTTCCATTTCTTTTCTTATAATTTTTTTATGTTTAAGTTTTCTGACTTTAATTTGATTAAATTGCTGCGGCATTCATTCATGTCAAAACCAAACTAATTTTATTAAAAGTCGTCTTTATCATGGAATATTCTTCAAAACAAAAACATAACTTGTTTCTTTATTAATCAAAAAATGTTAATAAACTACAAGAAAATACTTTGTATTCAAACACAATAAAAATTTTATTCCCGCAGAAAAGTTATTTAGCCCCAGGGTGGAAGGCTTGTGTTTAGCAAAAACGAAGTCCATAATTATGTTTAGTTTAACCACTTGTATGAAGTAGCTAACGACTCGTTCGAAGGGTGAATCTCTGAATACACAACAATGTTATTGGCACATAGTTAATAGGTCTGACAAACCGTAAATAAAGAAAAATATATTAGAAATTATTAATACTATTATAAAGGTATGAATAAACTTTTTGGTCCTTATTGTATGAAATCGCTCTAGATACACCGTGATCCGTAATTGAAATACGACCTACAGCATATTATATTGTGCTCTAAACAATGGACGGAATCTCGAAAATATAAAGTTTATAATAAAATAAGCGGCAACCCTGTGCATTGTTTACGAGTAGTAGTAATTCTGTAAATATTATGGAAAGTTATTGTCAAAGTACCGTTTTTATGTCGGTGGTTAATTGAAATACGGTGTTCTTGGCGCTTGCTTTACGGGGTCAGCGTAACTTAAAGTTATGTCCCAACTTTGAATTGAGAATGGGGTCTCGTTATCTTTTTTTGGCGTTACGGAACAAACGAGGTTGGAAATGCAAAAAGTTAATAAAGTTCTATAAACGTAAATAACTTGTTTATGGACTAGACTTTTATTGTTGATATTTTATTGGATCGTATTTTATACATGTATAAATTTTGCTACGATATTCTGACAAAACATTTTACGAACAAATCAGTATTTAAAAAAGTATATTACTTAACTACGATGTTGTTAAGGTAGTAATATTATAAGTTTTATGATATCTTTCGCTTTCCTATTTTTAAATAATAAACGACGCTGTTTTTTTACATTTTAATGAAAGAACATTATTTCACTTCAAAATATTAATTTGACATAACCAATTTAAAGTGGAGCGCTCAACAAAAACGTCCGCGAACATAAAATTAACAATTTCAAAAGGCCCCGAGTACGTCCTGTAAAACAGCGCCCGTACACATAATTGACACTGTAATGCTTACAATTAATATGAAATATTTACTTGATGTACATCAGAGCACTACTTATGAAACTTAACACGTCCACGCCGGATGACGTTGACAGTAATGAACATTATTCGTGTGGGACTGTGTAAAATTAGTGGGTAGGTAATAAACGCGAATGTTTTGTTTGGTTGGCGTTTACTTGGGAATTTGTAAAAGTTAAAAAATCCATTTAATTTGTTGTCGTAGGTTTAAGGTCCATCTCGGAGAGCTATAAGCGGTTAAATTTCTATTTTTAACCAGCCATTGAAATATTTTCTCAATTCATGTTATATCCTGTATCGTTATAATTTTAACAAACTAACACATCTTATCATATTTGAGTGTTTTGTTATTTCGTTATTGGTACATCTACTTAAAATATTATTTCGCATTACCTATATAATACCTACTGGTTTTTAATTCTGAACTTACCGTATTTAGTTCGTTGACGATTTAAACCTTAGTTCATATGTGGTTCCATACAAATTAATCTTTCCTTTATATTAGTAAATAACTTATAAATCACGTAAACACATGCAAAGCTTGAATTTCCGTAGTTGCAGAGTAACTGAGGTTCGCCACTATTCCAACATTCATGATACGATCAAGGCAGATCAAAGTTGCCGCTAAATTATTCATTAAAATCGCGTTACCGGCAAAGAGCATGGGTTATGTTTGTGCCACAAATAAATAGAGTTGAATTTATATGGATAAAATCATATTGAATTAAATTCTTAGTTATGTGTGTCAGCCTATCAGAATTAGTAAAACTATAATCATTTCATTATAAAATTATGATAACTGTTTATTAATTTTATTTGCTAATTCTACATATACTTACCCCCGGCTTTTGAATAGAGAATTTAAAGTCAATACTTGAGTAGTATTTGACTTTTTACGTATTTTGATTTTTGAAAACTTGTACGTAATTATAACTTAACTATCAATTCTTAGTACACGATTAATTCTAATCAAATGAAAAACTGTCACATAACTAAACACGTTTTAAATTCCATTCTCAACCAAAAACTGCTTCCTTCCTGTGACTGTATGTAACCTCGAATCATAAAGTAGTACGTTGTATATAGTATTGTACTAGACGCGTATTACCCGAATGTGTCCTGCGGGAAGCGTTACGGAGAGGCATTCGTTTCTCTGTTTCACGTATAGTTTGCTTTATGTGACCAGCTTTATGGAGTAATGCGCTGAAATGTTAATGTATCTGCTTTGGATGGGGGGTTCAAAAGGTAGTGATGAAAGGCTTTGGTTTTGATTGAAAGAGTAGTGTTTTTGCTAGGAAGTATTCAACGGTTTACTGTACGATTTAAAGCGTGTAAAACTGAAGTACTCTATCTATCACAAGTAAAACCATTCAATATTTAAACAAATAACATTAAAAAATCAGTCGAATGAATGAGTCTAATAAACTCTAGCTTCTGTGTGTTCCTTGCTCATACAACTCGATTTATTCATATTGTAGAACTAAAATTATTATTTACAATCATAACAATTTATAAAACAGAAAACTATAACGATTCTGAACATTATAAGTAATTTTAATTTATTTTATAATTTACACTCAAACCTGTCACAAGCACGCGTCCTTCCATTACACCCATTTATTTAAAAGTCGCTGCAAACAGCCTTCAAGATTCCCTAACGTCTTATTACTAAACATAAATATACATCTCGCTTGAATAATTATGTCGGGGACATCGTTCACATTGCATGGCGTTATATTACTGACACCATAAATCTAGGGAACGAGGGTCTCGTATAACAAGTTAAAAGTCACTTTCTTAAGATTTATAGACGAGGTTTCGATATGGGAATTAAAGGTTTATAGATTTTAAAGTTATTGGAAGTCGTGAAATCATAGATTTTTTTTTTTGTCCCAAAATTGGGCAAAGGCCTCTCCCCGTGCTTTCCATATGCTCCTGTTATCGGTCAAAGTTGGCCAGTCTGGATCGAAGGCATCATAGATTTAGGAATATAAAAAATAAATAAAATAAATTTAAAACGGAAGTTTCATGGATAATTTTCGGCTCTAAAAGGCCTAAAGTAATGGTACTACCGAACTATATTTAACGTTTGAACCCTCAATTGAACCTTCATTCTAAACATCTACATACACATATGTCTATATGAACACAACATTTGAACACCTTTTTATTTTATTCTAGAAAAAAACATTAAATTATAATAAAAGCATTAGCAAAATATTTATAGTAGACATGAAATTGTTATTAAATAGGTATTGAAGATACATTAGTGGCTGGAAAGATATTAAGACATTTGTTTTTAAAAAATACACTTCTAGTTGTTTACAGCGCATGCTCAGTCAAAGATACAAAGTGGAAAAATTTAATGTTAAGTCATTTTATACAACTTAATATAAGTTCATGACATTTTAAATGAGACTCATTGGACTCGCATCGTTTGATATCACTCATGCTAGTTGAGATACAGAATACCAATTTTTTTGGCTCACCGGTGACTTGTCAAACACAACTGCTAGCTGCTTTTTAACAACTAGCATCGATTTTTGAGTTACAGAATAGCCCTGCAGATCTCCACAAGTATATACATATACGACTTATATAAAATGTATCAGCCGTCCGTTCGTTAGCCGGGAACATAACACCCCGGGCACCAATTTATCCCCTAACCTAATTACTACAGAAACGACCTCTATTTATTTTGTACTAGTTACACAAGCCAGTGTGTCCGTGCGAGAAATAATGATGAGATTTTTTCGCTGTTGCAACACTGATTTTTTCAGCTGTACTTGCCAAAATAGCCAGTGCTTTCCACGGAGCGCGGTTGCAAAAAAAAAAAATACCGGCCAGTATTTTTAATGGGCGGACAATAAACGTTTTGCAAACTTTTGTAAGGTTGGGAACACGTTTGAATACATTTTTTCGATAAAGGAAGTTGTAATAACAGAATTTGAAAATTGAATGGAACTATTTTTAGTAGAGTTACGTCTAAACTTTGCACGATTGAAATTTTTGGCGATATGACTATGTAAGACTAAATTTTGAATTGCAGAAACCTACTAAATTTAATTTAATTTATTAACAAAATAATAAAAAGAAAAATCCCAGTATGATATGAAAACCGTGTAAATAGCCATTGCATTCATCAGGTGTAGTAAGTGGAAATAGGTAAGTAAGTAAATGCAAAGAAAAACAGAAAGCGTTTTTGCATTAAACTACGTAATGATGACATAGTTATGCAATAACAGGTTTTATTTCTTATATTTAAGGGCTTAAATTAATTTAAAAATCCTCTCACACAACTTACCGACACTTTTGAAAATAAACCATTATATACTAAATTGAAAAAAATAACAACTTAAAAAGCGTCTACGAATATCACCTTGTATTTTCCTAAACAAGGTTTTTTGTAGGAAATAAGTCTGTAATGTATTCGAGTTTATACAAAGGATAAAAAGTACCGGACCACTAAGGGTCCTGCCCTCAGGATAATAGGAAATAACACAATAGAATCGTGGTCTACCTCCCATTATAGTACAAATTGGTTGGGAAAGGCTCAAGCTTTTCAAAAAGACCTACTGAGGACGTTTGTTGTGAATCGATATTAAGGATAAGATTTTCTCAGTTTGTATTGCTGTCACATAGTAAGTCACACAAAGAGTTAAATAGCCATTCTATAGACACCCAGATTAACTGTGTTCCAAATTAAGCACAAATTGTATTAGGTATATTCACCACACAATGGACATAAAGAGAACCTAGTTACAATAGGCCTATATCAAATACACCATTTACAATCCAATCCCCTAACAGTCCGAAACAACCCCGAAATTCTAAAAACTACAAGCACAAATGCCTACACAATAAACCAAGTTAGTGCGGCGGGTTATCATGAAGCCTGGGTTTTATTGCGGCATTCGGCAGAATTCTAGAACAAGTTGTACTACAGAATATCTAGGACACGATACCTCGGCTGAGGGTTGTAGCCATCTCAGTGCAAAGATAAAAGCAAGTTGTTTTAATTAAGCAGTTCCCAGGTAAAGTGCTTTCATTATAATTTAAATACTCCACTAGGTTTACACCGAACATTTTCTGCGTAGTTTTTATAATTTTCGTCAAACTAAAGTACTTTTTAAATTATAATAAAAAAACGATGCTTAAGCAGAAAAGCAGCTACTGCAGCCAATTATTTTGAATTGATGACATAAAATGAAGCATTTAATATTTTAATGAAATAGTATTGACCCCAAGGCGTTAAATTTTTATAAGGCTACTTTATTTCACTTTAAGCAAGTTTGAGGTTAATAAAACGAATAAAACGAAAAGCCAATTCCAATTAAATTTCGAAAATCTTGTCTTAAGAGATTAGATGCTTAATTGGCAATATTCTTAATCTTATCATTGGAGCTATACTTAATACCAAAATTCTTAGAACAATTGCTTAATTTTATATTTATATGAACATCAAAGAATCTTTATTTTATTTTATTGCAAAAAAAATAGCTTAGTTTACGCTTAATGTTTTGTAAAAAAACATTTTTTGAACTTCAAGTAAAAAAGACACATCAAAACGTTTGATGTTTTATGCATTCCCATCGTTGCTTTTCCTTTGCGTTACTTGTTATTATTCCGAGTAATATGTGTTTTTATCCGTCGTTCATTACGCAGTGTGTTGCATTTCGATGTCAGCTCGTGTCGGGCGAGACCCTTTGACAATAGAGGCGGATGCACACTGCGCGACGGCAGACAAACGTTTGTGTACACTCAGCCGATACTCAGCCGACCGATGCTCAGTTGTTTCCAGAAAATAATCCTAAGAGAGGATGAGCTAAAAACTTTATAATGTGTTAGTAGATTGCAATAAAGCATTAAAAGGAAATACGACTATAATGATGGTATGGATTGTGTGTAATTAAAGAAAAATATTATACTTTTTTGTTTTAGTATATAGTCTATATTTTATCTAAATTGATTCAAATCTCACACACAATTTTTTTCTTAGTAAACGACAGTACTAAAAGCTAAACCAAATACAGTTAGCGAAGCGTAACGAAATAAAGTTATTTCTTTAGTTAGAAGGAGTAAGCGACACTAGTTTTATTTTAAATCTAAAATACAGTTACAACAACCAATTAGCTTGACTTTCCAAGTTTTTCCTAGAACGCACTTATAGAAAGAGCTTTGTTCCAAAAGCAGATATACATTTTCAGAAGTGGCAATAGAAAATTAGGACAGCACTACGACGAAGCTTGGTCTCCAGCCAACGACTTAAAAACTTAAAGTTATTGTAATTGGGAACAGCTTTTACTTGGTTGGAACTAAGTATAAACATGAAACTTAAGTTATGTTCACCGTGTGAGCTGGATATGTCTGCATACGTACTAAAAAGGCGACCGGATTGTTATTGAATTTTCAATTTTATGCATGGGAAAGTAGGGTTCGTTTTCTCGTGATAAGTAGCTATGGGTTAAGGTAACTTGCTTTGGTTTAATTAATGACGAATAATAGAACACTATCGTGAAAAACATATGTTTCTTAATGCTAAACAATAGTAGGAAGCCACATGGTGGAAATAAAAATTGCTACGTAGTCGTAGAATGTAGACGATTAAATAAATCTTCAGATAATAATTTCATCTGTTTGTAGTGAGAATATAATGATGCGACTCATACAATATTTAGGGTGAGTGTGTGTGAGCGAGCAAGGACGGGGCAAGTCGTTAGTTTCAATGACTGTGGTAAAGAAAGATGCCCCACTCGCTACGTCTCAGACCATTTAACTGTTAAATATACTATTTTTTTTATTTAATAACAAATAGTAAAAATAATATAATCAGGGGCGGTTGCTTTGGTATTCCTATACATTAAACCTTGCTTTATATAGACAATTTGTGCTCTGTTTATTATAGTATCCAAGTCCAACCCATTCTGATCCATCAAATGCAATTACGTTGTTAAAGTTATAATTTACTTTAAATATTTCGTTTTAACTATTAACATGAGAGTTGGATGGTGTTCATTTGGTGGAATAAGCATTTTTTTTCTTATGCCATGTCTAACAGTTATCTCTCCTTAAACTTTTCCAAAGAAACTCTCTCTATATTGTGAGAAGTACCCTTATAGGCGATGTAATTCAAAATAATGGTGTACATTGCTGGCTAGCGACGAGAAATGTATAGCAATTTGTATGCCGCAAGCAATGCATCGGATCCATGATGGCGTTCCGTACGTGCTCTTACATTGTTTAATGGAAAAGTTAATGCAAGAGCGAATCGTATTACACAAGGGCTAGGAATAATAATTTAATATTAAACTAGTTTACATGAGGTATAAAATCTAGATGAAAGTTTCTCATTAGAGCTAAACTTGATACGGTTGTGGTGAAGATCAAACGTTGGGTTTAGTTATAAGTAATTTAATTGGCAATTAGTCCGTACATAAACGTATTAATCTCGAGGAATTTTTATCTTCCGACAGCAAAAAGGTAATATAAATTTGCTTTTGCATTATTAAATGTTGAATTACGTAAAACGCAACCATTTACTTTAGTTAATGATGTAGAGTGTGCTTGTCAACCTATACTTTATGTACTCCTTTTTGTATCTTATGATGGGAAATAAAAGCACATAGTGTCTAAATTGAAATAAATACTATAAGGTAAATAACTATAACTTAACAGCGTGACTCTAAATATGGTGGATCTAAGAAGTTACATTGACTAACGTTTGGGGGAAACGTGAAAGAGAATAAAAGAATTGAAACTGTATTCAGCTTTATATTTAAAGCATAAAAGTGAGTTTAAAGTTATGTGCTCACAGTCCGAGCACTTGTTTCTTCTTTAGAATCTATTTGAATACTATAAAATAATAGCTGCCAGTATTCCAGCAATAAGTTTCCTACATAGTGCTTATGCACATTACATCCCACCGCCTACGAAAAAGATTTTGATACTAATCAAAATCGGCATCACTTCCAGGCACATATCTTCCTAGCCTACCTAAGTTAGGAAGTTCCGAAGTAAAAGTGATTCAACCCCATAGTTGTAGCTAACAACCAGTCAGGTTAAAATGTGAAGACAACAAATGAAATAAGAAAGATAAATAATTAAACAAGTTAAACTGACCCCATCATGTAAAAACCTAACAAAAATACATGACGTACGGTTGAATCACAGTATGCTAGTCCAAAAACTTCACAAAAACTTAAAAATAGGAATTTTGAAAATAGACGCAAAAAAAACTTAAATATTTCAATCACAATCGTAGTGGTTCTAATCATCATGCATCTAGACAGCATCCAGTAATCATAGCTGCTTAGCTGCATTATCAAATTATCTCTATAGATACATCATTGTCCAATGTCATCATCTGAAAATTATCAATGTTACATCTCGCTCGACAAACATAATAATAAAATATAATACATAATGACTCGACATAACAAATGAGAAATATTATTATTGAACAACTACTCAATCATTCGCATACTCAAAATTCATTTAATCAAATCTACCTACCTCATCAAGATTTTAACAATCTAAGAAAATCCTATCTTTACTCAATATGAAGTTTCATAAATTAAATACCTATTTGAATAAATAGTGGGGCAAATATTCCATACCTGTGATAACGGTAAGTAAAAATCAACAATGATACAACAAACCAATAAATAATCTCTTCACGCTCCCCCTGGAATATATGCAAATCATCTCTAAATAGAATCAAAGATTCCCTTCTCTAAGATATTCTTATTAAGAAGTTTTAGATAGAGAATGACAGCGATTCTACACGACAAAAACTAACTTCCCACATTCTTTTTGTTGTATCATAATCTTCTTTTCGGTAACATCATCCATTTCGAAACATAATAATTATTTAAATTATTTCATATCCGTCACCATTTATAAACATAAACAAACAATACTGACCGACATGACATAAAAACATTACATGACAACATTGACAGTTGATATTTTTTTTTGACTAATGTCAACATCCATAGATAAAACAAAACTCATATGCCTATGATAAGTATTTTATTTTTATGGCAATCGAGCAAACATTCATTTCTAAATTCTAAGACCTAAGATGATACCATATGGAATGTTATTCCATGCGTAACCATTTCTTATACATAACACATACCTTATACCATTAAGATAAATGAAATATCTTATTTCATCTATAAGTAAAAGCTGAAACTATTACACAAAAAATATAACACAAAAACATAGAAAGTGAGAAAGAATAGTGTACCTACCTACCTATAATACACATGAATATAAGACGCGTATTATTATCTAATTCATAATATTTATTCTAGAAATTGGGCAAAATATATTACAATCGTAATATTAATTATAATAGAATCACATTGGTTGTAATACCCTTTACAACAATGAACGCATATTCAAATAAATAATTTGACAAGTTAAATTTTATTTTGAATGAAAGAAAAATGTCAAGTAATTTGCCATTCGCGACACGCAATAAAGGCTTTTTTTATTATCTACACTACTATTTACAATATCATTATGTACAAACTTATTTATATAATCTTCTTATAATAAAAATCTTCCGACATGATGAATAGGCTGGCACCGCTATCGAATAGAGCAGCGCTTCTTCTTGCGGAGTATGAAGATCCCGTGGGTTGTCCATGATGAGCCGGAACATATGGTGTTCTTGAAGACCATGGTGTAGAAAAATTATCACTGATTTGACGGGGTAGATGAGTTAAATGGACATCCTGGGCACCCCGCGAGTAAATATGACTGAAGGGACCAGAGCTCCCTTATGATTGTATTCTAACCGGCGGCACCGCCAATTGTTTTGCTTGTAAATTAAAAATCTCATCTTCTTGCAATGCTGTTTTTTTTTAATCAATAAATGCATAGTTTCCATTGTGGAATGTGTACCTATTGTGTATTTGTAGGTTCTTAGCTGTATACGATGCTTCTTGAGATCCACTTATTATCATCCGACATCATTCCAATGCTTCTTGTTTAATAGCGCATATTAGCGTATAGTAATATTCTTGTTCGCGTGTCTATCTCTGAAAAGCACTGATTTTACTCGCGACAGTACCCGTGGTACTCGATACGGCGCCTCCACCAACTAACGATTGGGGGAAACGTGAAAGAGAATAAAAGAATTGAAACTGTATTCAGCTTTATATTTAAAGCATAAAAGTGAGTTTAAAGTTATGTGCTCACAGTCCGAGCACGAAAATATGACTGAGTCTGGAAGGAAGCTGTCAATATCTCATTGTTTCTTCTTTAGAATCTATTTGAATACTATAAAATAATAGCTGCCAGTATTCCAGCAATAAGTTTCATACATAGTGCTTATGCACATTACACATTGTGTATCTGACTTCTATGCTATCAGATTAACATTTTAATTGGAACATTTCGTTATTATTCAATCCTTAAATCTGAGAAAGACCTAGAACTACTATGAATAATAAGTTTTGAAAACCGTTTAAAATAAAATAAAAAAACACACCAACATAAAGAAAAGATTCCTTCGAGAACATCTCCAAACCCGAACTCAATTTCCAAAGATTTAACAATCACTAGAAAGAGTTTATGGTAATGACGTCCCGTGAGCTTCTGATGGCCATATTTCTTTATGTTGATTTTATAGCGAAACTTGGCCGAGTGCGTACTAAAATGGAAAAATGTTTTCCTGTTAGCAAACGATATGAGGACTCGGGGAAAAGAACCAATATTGACAGTTGTTCCAAGTTTGCCTGTCTTTGTGATAAGAGGTGACTTATGACGTTTAACTTGGCATTCGGCAATAGCCAATCAGATGAAGATATTTATTTTGTAACTGGTCGTTAATAAATAAGTCGATTTGTAGGAACTTGATAGTTTTATAGGTTTAACAGTAAAGAAAGGCAAGGGTTATTCATTTACTTATGGTCTTGTATTACTTAGAAATTTGTTAATAATTAAATGAAACAGGTAATGCTCATACATTACATTTTATTAAGGTTTGTTCTTAAAACCCATAACAGTGAAGTGTTTTTTCCACTGAAAGCACTTCACAGAGATTTGAGGTAGTTCTTAGAAATCTGATACAAGGACTAACGTTTGGGGTAATCGTGAAAGAGAATAAAAGAGTTTAAACGATTTAAAGCTTTATATTGAAAGCATAAAAAGTGAGTTTAATGTTATGTGCACACATTCCGAGCACCCAAATATGACTGTGTCTGGAAGGAAGCTGTCAATATGCCATTGTTTCCTCCTCAGAATCTATTTGAATAATATAAAATAATAGCTGCCAGTATTCAAGCAATAAGTCTCCTACATAGTGCTTATGCACATTACACAAGGCATATAAAGAAATAATTACCGACATACTTGCGTTATTTTCCATATTGTTTTCTATCCTGAGTAATAAAATCTTGGGAAATACACATGATTATATATTTTTTTAGTCATAGTACAATAGGGAACTTTTGGGCACCTTTATTTACTCACTAAATAGTTTGAAAAAACTTCTGTCTATAATCTTTCCACAATGTCACGTTGATTTCATTAACAAGTTTTCGATTCAGCTAATAAACTTCAACTTCTTAGCAATTTACGTGATTTCAATCAAAACTGATTAATTATGTGATCAGTTGACATCGATTTATTTCAAGAAAGGTCTTAATTTCACTTTAAATATTGCCATCGATTTACATAAGTACTTATTTATGATTTTTTGAATGAGCTAGTATTTTTGACAACCATTGTGGCTCAGTGCTAAATACACCGAACTGCTAAATGGAAGGGAAGTAATAATACTACTCACCTGATGAATTTACAGTTAACATATAAAACAAACAACGTGTGTTTAAAATCGGAAATCTTAAATTAGGGCGGTAAAAAAACTAGTTAATAATATGCAACATTTCCTATATTTTTAAATAACTTTAACTGAGAATCAACAACAAGAAACGACCATGTCGTCGTTGTAGTTATAAGAAGCAGTCGCCGGTACGTTTCTATTAACTCTCACAATATTGAAGGCAAGTACTACTGAGGTAAATACACCGGCTAGTAATGAAATTAGGCTTCCATATTGACATAGAACCCTCTTCAAGAAGGGACGTGTATTAGTTTTTGTAGTCTGCAGGATTGACTCCGAACCAAATGGATAGCAAATAAGGATGGGAAATGTGTCGGGAAAATATCGATGACAATTGCATTAGATGGGAATAGAATGTTGTGTCAACATGAAGTAAATTTTGGGTTGCTATTTTACTTAAAACATTTATTTGTTAGTCATTTTACAGTTTTAAAAAGAAAAAAACATTGATTTGAAGCTTTACTGTAAGAGAAACGACGATCTAAACTAGATAAAACAATATGGATATTTTTCTTAAACGTTTGATATATGTTGCGCAAATTTTTGCTATATCATGGTTTTCAGATGACACTTTCAATTAAAAGGGTACGACATTAAAAATAACGTTTTCATTTTATAACCGCATTGTTTAATTTCAGTCTATTGCTCCAACACTATGCTTCAACAAAAAAGCCAGGCTTCGTTTAAGACACGGGCCTACAAGCCTATGTCTCAATGTCAGCTTTTTGAAGGATTCTCGGGTCTAAACGAGGAAGGCTTGTAATGCGCAGTTTCTTGCTCATAGTGACTCGACGGCTGAAACGATCGCTTTATGTTAACCACTGAATTACGTAGGTTTAACATAGGTTTAGAGTTCGGTGATGAATATGCCGTGCCTTCTTCAAAATATTTTTGAGGGATAGGTTAGAAAAGGTCTAAATGATGTGCTAAAGTACAATGTGAATTAGAGAATTAAATCGGTAAAAAAAAATAAAAAAAAATTGCGTTCACGCTTTAATAAAATGAAATAATAAATAGTTCATAATAGTTGATAGAAAATTATGTGTCTCAACTTAAAGTCATTTGCGGTTATATGGAAGCTGATAATATTTTCGCTTTTGTAAACGTACCTATAATGTATTGTATTTTTTTGGAACTTAGGCATACCCTTGAAAAGATTTTACTTTAATTTTAATTTACACCCAAATTTGACATCACATGAAGTACTTATAAAACTCTAAAGGAAAATTGCAAAACTTCTAGACTAGTCAGTTCTTAAAACCAATGGCTTGTCTCGCTCACCTAACAACATAAAACTATCAACAAATTGAATAGCAACTTCCGAGGCTGGTAACATCAACAGAATCATCCGTTTCGCTTCCCCAGTCGCAAAGTGCAAACTTTCCGATGACTTTTTAGATAACACGAACTTGCAGCAACTTACGGAAGTTCTAAAGTAGAAATAGATTATGTAAAAGCTGGAATAAAAATATCACATGGAAGTTTGGAGTTGGACGCGTGCCAAGTGGAGTAGCTCGATGGAACTGCTGAAACGCAAATTGGTATCACCATGAATCAGCTGGTTTTTTGAGGAAACTTTTAATGTTTCGCGGAGAGAATTGAAAAGTGTAGTCTTTTCTTTGAGTTTTTTAACTTTACACTTTGTCTTGCTGCTTTTTTGTACGTAATGATGTCAAAATGCAACGGGGTAAAAAAAAGTTAGTTTTTTTTTAATCTTGAGTAGTTGCTATAGTTTAATGTTAATTTAAGTACTATCGTGCAAGAAAAGCTTCAAACCCAATAAAGACAAGTTGATGTGGGTACAATATGAGCAATCTGATAAAGGAAATCACAGGAAATATTCTGTTTCCGTGTCCGTGCTGGACAGATGCAATCAGCAGGAGCTTCATAGAGCAAACTACAAAGTAACTATCTAGCTGTGTCGTTGAATAAATCTGTAACTCTTTAGTTAATTGGTAATGGAAGGTCTTTAAGAAAAACTGAATTTAAAAAAAGTAAATTTATAACGACTTTATATTAATCGTATGTGCTTTTCAAACGAGGGATCGCACGTGATTTCTGAAACATAGCGAGCTGTCAAAATTGTTGAAACCACTAGAACCTCCGTGGCGTTGCGGCGTGTATATCTGACAGTTACATGGAAGATCCTGAGTTCAGTTTCCAGATAGTGTTATATGGTTATTTTCTAGTCGAAAGTGCGGTGCTTCGTATACAAGCCTACGCTATGTTCAACGTAACATAGTCAGGAATTCAAAACTTTATATGTCTAGAAAAAAGTTAGAGAAGCAAAGTTAGAGTATTTCAATCAAATAATAACTAGTATCTATAAATTAAATAGACCTACATATAAGTGGTAGTTGTTCGTTGCTAATTACACCGGTAATTGTAATTCATTAATAAGCTGTCGTCATTAATTTTGCTGAACAAATTTCCCCGCAGACAAACCGTGCCATTTCACAGCTAATTGAAAGTTTTCAATTTGTGTTGTCATTTACATTGAAGTGCAGTTTTATCATTGTTGCTGCATGCAATTAATGATTCTCTGAGTTACAAAACTAATTTACAATGCACGCCTGTTTGAATAGTACCCACTTATATTCTTTGCAACGGATTTAAAATAACAGTATTGATGACATTTTTTTTATGAATTTTTGATAAATACCAGTAACCACCCAGCTTGGCATGCTGTCTTCAAAATGTTCACTCCACTCTCAAATACTGTGTATTTACTTTGGCACGTACTTTACTTTATATGTAATTCAATGATAATTCTTCAAAAGC
This sequence comes from Emmelina monodactyla, assembly GCA_916618145.1. NCBI lineage: Eukaryota > Metazoa > Arthropoda > Insecta > Lepidoptera > Pterophoridae > Emmelina > Emmelina monodactyla. The sequence goes on along the minus strand of OU745304.1, from coordinate 518,329 downwards.
TTGCCTCCGTGAATCCGTCGTATATTACAATAGCAGTCTATTCATTCTCAGTGTCGAAGATCAACCCCCTATCTTACAATACAACATAATACGGCCTCATGCCTTTGTTAATAATATCAACAGTATTGACTATTGATTAGTAGGTATACAATTACAATTCAATCGAACTATCTATTGAATACAAGATTGTTCGCAGTAAATCGTGTCATAGAGATAGCTAAAGTGTATGTTACAATTTAAGATTGACTCAAGGAAAAATTACTATTTAAGTTTACGTTGTACTCAACTATTAATACATTTATTTATAGGAACCTCCTTTACATTTGCTTTTATAATAGGTGTTAATTTTACCCAAAATTAGTTAAGAGACGACCACTGTTTATAAATAATGAGCACTTAAAACAGAGCAGCCTTTATACGTCCCATTAGTTGAGCACAGTCCTCTTTCTTGAAAAACCAAAGGAACTGAGCCGTAATCCATTACGTAGGCTCAGTGTGGATTGGTTTTGATAAAACTATCCCACAAAAGTATACTAAACTATAATAAAACGTTAGCAAAAACCTGCTTATTTATTTTCTATATCGCCACAAGTGTAAACTAAAAATACCAGCCGCCCCGTCAGATATCCAAACAAACAACACGTAATCAGAAAAAATAACATCTGCCGATGTTTCTAACGAAGTTGACTCAGAACCGGCTGCGGGCTCCGGCGAAACAAGCGACTGTCGCCCTCACACCGATGTTTAGATAGGGGCGCTAGTCCGATCAAAATATAAGTTACGACTGAGAAAGATAAGAATTATAGATATGAACTTATATTTTATGCTGGATCCTAATTGTAGGTTTCAACTTACATTTAGTGAGCTAAGAAGGATAAAAAGCGTTTTAGAATAGAAAACCCGGTTAATAAAAAAATTATTTGATTGTTGATGCCTCCACAAAAAATAATTTGATTGTTGGATACAAAACTTGTACAATTAAAGTAGCAAGTAAAGTTTGCACAGAGATAATGAAAATTTTCGTAAAGATTCTAAAATATTTTTGGAAGTGGTAGAGTCTAGCTGTAGGCTCTGTCTGCAGCGATTACTTGGCTGACTCGACCGGTGAAATACCACCGTCGGTCGTACAGAAAATCGACGTGAAGTAGGGACGATGTTCCTGCGTTTCGTTCGGTGAGTACGATATCCGGTGCCCAATTTTCTTAAAGGCTCCGCAACACACCCTCAACACTCAGTGTTGCGGGTAGTCATGGGCGGCGGTGATTACTTACCATCAGGTGACCCGTATGCTCGTTTGCTCCCTATAACATAAAAAAAAAATATTGCCTATCAATTTGTCACCAGTTATTTTAAAATTATTTGATTGATAAAATTAAATCGATTGATATTTTATTTGATAGGACCTCCGATCAAAGAGAAGGCAGAACTTTGCAATTAGTATCTGCGTTTGTTAATCTTTATGTAAACTAAAAGTGATATTGATTTTGATTCATAAACATTAACTGAACCAGTAAATGCTTTCATAATCATTGTTTGTAGTACTTTAATAATCTTTTAAAACCCTAAACCTTATCTCACATATTCTGACGTTACCTTCTAATTATTTTAAATCAGTACAATAATGGCTAGTAAAAAAAAAAAAAGTACAAAAGAGCCCAGTCTTTAAGTTAACAACTCCTAATTTAATTCACTCCACTACCGCTCCTGTCCCGTTCTAACTTGTGCCAAAAAAACTACATTTACGACGACGACCGGCCGACATTTGTACGAACACAAAAAAGACAATTTCTTGTCGTCAAAAAACTAACGATCTCTTAAGTCTTCAAAGAGAATTGTCGTGAAAAGAGCTTTTTTGTAACAATCGGCTGTTTGGGAGCGCGGGGAATTGCACGGAGAAAGAAATAGGGATTTTAGTTAGAAGAGTGATGATTATCTTAGATAGTATTATAGGCTGATGTTATAGTTTATAGATTGGTATCTTTTTTGTAGAAAATTTGGGCGAGATACTAATTGATTAAATAAGAAAAGTAAAATAATAGCTGGTTTATTTATTGCCTGCTGCTTCGGCGCGCTTGTTAACTTAAGATGCCCGAGTATAAGTACAGATTATGGCGTCCGCTATTTTTGTAAAAAGGTCCAGTTTTTTAAGCATTTAACACAGAAAAAAAGTTTAATTTATGTTATTCTAATATTTTAATTTACCTATGCGAAACCCACCCGAAGTACCTATTTCTTATAAAATGCTAAGCAGTCTCGCCCATAACGGGATGATGTTTAAAAACTCGATAAATTGCTGTGAATGCAATAAATTTATGCAATTTCTTCACACCTTCCTTCCGCCGCCCGAGCACAATCTAATTATATGGAAGCAGCCCGCGCTTGTGGACGCAATCTTTTAACACGGATCATAGAATACGTGCTTTTTTATTGGATATGGTGTTTATAAGGATTATATTGTATTACTCCATCATATATAAGGATTAAAATAAAATTATTTACTATACAAATTAATGAGAGTTACGAACTACGAACAAAATTCAGTAAAATTGGATCAGTTTTAACATGAAAACGGATCATGTAACTTAAATTAAATTAGCATTAAATGCGTCTGGCAAGGAGTTGCAACGAAGGCAAGTGTCTGGCTATGAATAACGTCATAGTTAAAATATTCTTATAGTTAAAATATTCTGAAGGTAATATAAAAATATGTCGCGTTTTACTTTGACGAAAGTAAACTTATGTCTTACACATCTTTAGAACCGTTTATCTGTTAGAGCCACGACGACACAAACTTCAGCTTTAGCTTTTTTAAAATGATGAAGGTCTGGGGATCACGGCCTCTTAGACCATTACATCACTCAATATTATCTCTTTATTTACGTACATAGAACAACATTTAATAAGCTGATTTACTTGCATGGAATTTCGGAATGCTCAGGCTATAGTTTGTGTTTTGTAGCATTAAAACTTGCACCTATATGATGCATAATTAGAGATCTAACTATTATTATGGTGGGAAAATTGGTTACCTATCTTAATTCCGAATTTCATAATCCAGAAAACGTTTCGTCATTTTTTCATAATCCTGTTTTTTAGAATTTCGAAGTTTTGCTTGCCATATAATTTATTCATTTGAACGACGTTTTAAAATCGAGACGAATGAGTTGAGACACACGAAATCTAAATGCGCAAAATCTAGATGACCGATATCCATATGCACAAAAGCCAGATTTTTAAAACTCAAATTTTTGAAATACAGTTAATTGATATCCAGACAAACAATATCAAGATTTTTTTAATCCAAATAAACGATATCTAGAACAACTAAATCCTTGTACTTTAGAAAAGAACTTCGGTTTTGGCGCTTCGCCGACCGCTGCCGCTGTACGCTCGCTTCGCTCGCTCGGCTTGTGCACTGTATGGTCACCATTCAATCTCACACTCCTCCTCGCTTCGCTCGTCGTCGTACCTTTTATTTTGATATAAAAACAAACAGCGCATAACCAAAATAAAATAAATAAATAAAATTGTAAATTATAATTTTAATAATTTGGTCGACCTAATATATGACAAATAAAATTATTCTTTCTTATAGTTATGACAAACCAAATCAAGATAAAGTTATTACTGTTATAAAATATAAATATTTAATATAAATATTAGAACTGATGATGAGGATGTTATGCCAATTGAAATTAGGGATTTTATACATTATGCTTAAGAATAATGTGCCTATAGACTGCTTTGCCGTTTAAAAGTTATGCAAAGGATAAATAATGCGACATGAGTTTTATGCTTTTTGATGATTGTGACAATTTATGTATGACGAACGATTTTAAGACAATCGACGTTATGCGAAAGGAGCGGCTCCCATTGCAAAAGTTAAGCTGAAACACGTTTGTATGGGAACCAAATAAAAAGATTATGAAAACCTGGCAATAGTTTATCAGGAATATGATTGTATGGGAACTAAATATAAATATTATGAAAATCTGGTATTAGTTTATTTGGAAAATGGTACGAAGGGAAACAAAAAAAAGTATTCTGAGAATCTGGTATATCTGGATTATGACAAAAATATATTTTTTGAAAATTTGGTTTTAGTTCACCTGGTAATAGATTCATCTGGGAAACGAAAAAAGGAATTTAAAAAAAATGTCATTCACTGTCTTTTAAAAGTTCTACCAAGCGTTTTCGGGGTTTTAAGATTCGGGTAGCAGAAATTCGAGTTTTTAACAGGTTACGCGGAAAATTATATTACTATATTTAAAAATATAAACCACATCCAAAGCTTTCTCGCCTCATATAGTTACAACATCGTCCCCGCTCCACTGTCGCATTGCAATGTAAATAAAAATATAAGTTTCTGTTTTTTATAACGAACATCGGCAGTTGCTTCAATTTTCAACACAATTTGAACCCTAGGAGCTTATCTCATTTCTTTTACAGAGAGCTTTTGCTGGGAAAGTGGCTAATGGACTAACGAAAAAAACCTAGGTGCATAAATATCTCAAGTACGGTTATAAAGTGGTTCTGATTTTTTACTTTTCTATGTATTTAAGACGCATACAAAATTCATTTTTTTGTTAATATAAATTGTGGCTTTGATCATATTGTCTTCCACTACATAAAAAGGTAAAAAAACTTTTTTTTATGTTACGTGAGTACCTATTTTTTGGGCACAAATTATAAATATACAAGAGTTACTATTAGTAAAAAAGCACTTATTCCAATCGAAAAGAAAAACCGTTTACTCGTGATTGTAAATTCGAGCATTCCATTTTATCTTTTGCCCGGCGATGGTGAAATTAATTTTAGTTATTGCAGATGCTTTGGAATCAGTCAATTTATTTCTGTAACTGTAGCACAAAGGAATTCAATTTACTTTATCAGGGTCAAATAATTATCTGCAATTTCAAGTAATTCAGAACGACTTGAAGGACATTGAGTGATTTGAGTCACTTTGAGATATTTGTTGTTTTGCTGTCGTCATGCTTGATCTAGAGTGGAAGTAAACAACAGTATTTACGATTGTTACTTGATTAACTAATTCTATGGTTACTGAAAAGAACAGTATCATGTAACACCGAGATGTTACGTAACTATACATATTTTTTGGATGTTTTGTTTCTTGATGTAAAGATAAGATGTTCATTTTGTAACAGGTTAAGATTTGATAACTGATTTAGTACTTACTAGCGACCCGCCCTCGCTTCGCAATGGTGTACTGGGGACTTGTTCCCGCAACCCTGAATTTGGCTAACTGAAATAAAGTTTTCTGAATGTTCTTTATTTATAAATTAAAATGAAAAAAATATCTGACGGATGAAAAACTGTGAAAACCGCATTAAAATCCCTCAACTGGTTAAGGAGGAGTTAGTGGACAAACATACAAACAGAGTTAGTGACTTGGATTTATACTATGTAATGATGAAGCATGAGACTAGGTACTTAATCACCATGTCCAAGAATACATATCAATATTTTCGAAAGCTATATTATTTACAAACAGTATAACAATAACAGTCATCCTATAAAGCGGGTATTATCATTGCATCCTAACGTTATCAGCCTCCGTAGGTGCCTCGCTGCAATCACTCCCTCTGGGGATATACCGACACTTACAGCTCTGAACCGGATAATACCGTTTACGGTATGGATTACTAATTTCACGCGTAATGCACATCGGTCGGTGCAATAATGCGTGGATTATTTCGTGGTTTAATCGGGCTATAGAATTTGGTGATTAAAGGTGAAATGTGCTTTATGAGCATATGATGGTCGAATGGTATTGTTAGAATTATTTATGTATGCAATGATCAAATGGTGTAATTAAACATATAACTAACTAGTGGCCGCCCGCGACTCCGTTCGCGTGGAAGTCGGTTTCCCGTGGGAATGAGAAGTTTTCCCGCGGTAAAAAGTACCCTATGTCCTTTCCCAAGTTCAGTTCTTTCTTCATACCAAATTTCATTAAAATCGGTTCAGTGGTTTAGGCTTGAAAGCGTAACAGACAGACAGACAGACAGAGTTACTTTCGCATTTATAATATTACTAGTGGCCGCCCGCGACTCCATTCGCGCGGAAGTCATTTTCCCGTGGGAATGAGAAGTTTTCCCGCGGTAAAAAGTACCCTATGTCCTTTCCCAAGTTCAGTTCTTTCTACATTCCAAATTTCATCAAAATCCGTTCAGTGGTTTAGGCGTGAAAGTGTAACAGACAGACAGACAGACAGACAGAGTTACTTTCGCATTTATAATACTAGTGGCCGCCCGCGACTCCGTTCGCGTTGAAGTCGGTTTCCCGTGGGAATGAGACGTTTTCCCGCGGTAAAAAGTACCCTATGTCCTTTCCCAAGTTCAGTTCTTTCTTCATACCAAATTTCATTAAAATCGGTTCAGTGGTTTAGGCGCGAAAGCGTAACAGACAGACAGACAGACAGAGTTACTTTCGCATTTATAATATTAGTAGGGATGGCCGCCCGCGACTCCGTTCGCGCGGAAGTCATTTTCCCGTGGGAATGAGAAGTTTTCCCGCGGTAAAAAGTACCCTATGTCCTTTCCTAAGTTCAGTTCTTTCTTCATTCCAAATTTCATCAAAATCCGTTCAGTGGTTTAGGCGTGAAAGCGTAACAGACAGACAGAAAGACAGACAGAGTTACTTTCGCATTTATAATACTAGTGGCCGCCCGCGACTCCGTTCGCGTTGAAGTCGGTTTCCCGTGGGAATGAGACGTTTTCCCGCGGTAAAAAGTACCCTATGTCCTTTCCCAAGTTCAGTTCTTTCTTCATACCAAATTTCATTAAAATCGGTTCAGTGGTTTAGGCGTGAAAGCGTAACAGACAGACAGACAGACAGAGTTACTTTCGCATTTATAATATTAGTAGGGATAGGGATTAGTAGGGATAAGTAGGGATGATAAATATAAAATGTTAGCAAATAAATGAAACGCCAATATTTTGGAGAAAAAAGCTGGATAAAACTAAATAGGGTATACTTTAGAGACGATAATAAATTTCAGGTGTGGAAATATCCAGATAAAATGAATATTATAATTGTTACGAAGTTACCTGTTACGAAGTGATAAATATGACATCTGAAAATCTATTTAGAATTGTAGACTCAAGATCAATTTGCCTTTTCTCGGTTCAAAAAAATAGTCAATGTTTATTTTAATAAAAATAATTTTGCAAAATTTTTTTTCTCCGCTGCCATACAAAATACCTTACAATTTTCCACACTCGTTCACACCCATAACACCTAACATTAGCAAATAATTTCCAGTCAGTGAAAATTTCGGGAGAGCTTTTAACGATAAAAATAATATTGATTTCAATTTGGTTAAGAGGTTTCGTCAGTGAGCGTTCACTTCATTGGCTGGCGTTGGCTCGAGAGGGACATTATAGTGTTACCTTGGAGCTGTGGGGAAGACTGCGTTTTGGATATTTTGAGGATAATGCTTTGCCAATAGCATGTGCAAAGCTATTGGCAAGTGGTAAAGTGGAAGGTGCGTCAATAGAGTAAATACTTCGGAATTGACAGAGTTCGATACTGTGTAAATAACCTATGTTTGTGATTGTTATTATGGTTTTTTGTTCAAACGATTTGTTATTGATATTCAAATGTAACGTAAATGTCTTTTCATTAAAAGAAAAGCTATTAACTTATAAAGGCAATATTTAAAGGTAATTCTGTTGCTTTTTATTAAAAAAGTGATAAAAATAACTACTTCATTGCAAATAAATGAAATATATTTTGCAAACATATGATTCAAAACTTGAATTACTAAAATCAGTTCCAAAACCTAGGTAATCAAAACAACCAGATCCTCCGACCCCGATCTCTGCCATCTTCGGATCATTCATCCATTATTAAAGCCTTCCTCTTCGCTGATGTCACGCGCCGTGTTTCATGTACTTACTGACACTTAGAGCTAAGCCGTTGTCAACTTATGCTATCTCACGCGCCGCTACTCGCTAGCACTTTAATCTGTCCATATTGTACACAGATAGAAGCTTATCTCATGTTTGTGCTTATAATAACGGATTATCTAAATTAGTTGGTATTGTCAATTATATGCTTGGTAAAATATATAAAAAAAACTTTCTTTGGTAACTGTTATAAAAATAAGTAATTTATCCATTAATATAAGTAAAGAAATATACGTTTTAATTATCTAAATCGTTTTTTAATACAGTTCATAAAGAGAGTCGGGTAAAGTCGACGGCACACAATATTCTTGTTTGCAAATCTCATTATGTTATTTAGTAATGAGCAAGTACTTAGTCCCGCTTGTGACAGTTTGTACAGCACTTGTATGAGGCGCGGTCTAAGTCACAACATGATCGTTTGTTTTACTTGACCTAAAAACAACATTATCTTGTAAACATAGAACAAAAGCTATAGTGTAAAAACAACAGAACCATTAATAAGCAATACATATAATAAAGCTGAAGAGGATGGAAAGTCTGTACATAAAATATATTCGAAAAAAAATTTATTGGGGATACTTAAAATTGATAACAGAACACGTTCCAATAGTTTTTAGAATTTTTGTCTGTTATTTGGCTGAGCATCACGCGAAAACGGCTGGACGGATTTTGATGAAACTTTTACTATTATGTAGAGAAAATTATGGACCAGGTTACAAAAAAAAACAACTCCTAAAAGGAGGGGGGTTGGCAAAAACTTGAAATACGTTTGCACGTGAATTTCATAGGGGTGCGTGGTAGTATGATGTGCAAACTACACTGAAACCGAGATTTGAAAAAGTACCAACATAATAATAATATTAATCTATCTAATATCTTATCTAATCTAATAATAATATAAATTCTATAATTTTCTAAGATAAATAATGATAATACACACAAACATCCAAAAAACCATACCAATATTACGAAAAATGAAAGGAATAAAACATGTGCATTCCTTCCGTCCTTCTTGCTTCCATCTTGCTTCATCTCCATCCATTGCGCATGCGTAGACATTTTTTTTTTTATTAAATTAAGGCATTGACATCTGGGTCATCAGCCTAAACATGTTTCTCATTTCTTAGTAACTATTTTGTCAATTTACTTGTAATATCATAAGCTCCACGCGATGAAGGCGGTAACAGTTCAATACTGGCAAAAACTTCCATTTTATTATAACTTATCAGAATAGATGCCTTCAGGCTTATGTTCTTTTATGGTTTACGTATAACAATTTGGAAGTAGCCTACCCGGTAACGCATAGGAGCTGCCAGTTTAGGCAGTTCTTAGTCAAAAATAATTATGCCTAGACGAAAGAAATCAGGTCTTTCTCAATATTCGAGAGACTCTAAACGGAAGAGACAAATTAGATCTCAAGAAACTGATGAAGAACATGAGGAACGTTTAGCTGCGAGGCGGGAACATTATGCTCAATTAGTATCTTCGGAAACAGCTTCGCAAAGAGAAGAAAGATTAGCTACGATTCGAGAACAAGTAGCTGATTCACGCGCCTCAGAAACGACTTATCAGCATGAAGCACACCTTACAGCCGACCGTGAGCGTCACATCGTATCTCGCGAGTCTGAGACATTAACTCAACTAGAAACAGATGAGGAAAGAAGTTCACGGCTGTCTGCTGATCGCCATCGCCATGAAATACCCCGGTTCTTACTGGTTGTGGATCTGGTGAAGTAGTATTTATACCACGCATACCGCTTATCCCAAGCCATTTCCCATTTCACTTCAAGCGCGTTACTCCATGTTTTGCGATGACCATTAACAAGTCGCAAGGTCAGACACTTCGAGTCGCCGGTGTCGATCTTAGGACGAGCTGTTTTTCACACGGACAGCTTAATGTAGCTTTCTCGCCCGTCACTAGCTCCGATAATTTGTTTGTATTGGCTCCTACGGGTAGAACATCAAATGTGGTGTATAAAGAGTTTCTTTTGGTTCTATTGCGATGTATCTTGACGTTAGGTATAGTGGGAGTAAAAGTTTCCTGATAGTGATTATTTGAAGGCTCTGGAGTCCGTCTGCCTACCTAACTGGCATGCAACACCAAGAGCACGGCTTCACTTTAAAAACATACGGAAATGACTCTATTATAAAAGTTATTTATCTTCTGTTGGCGCATAAACATCCCTTGGCGAGACGAAGTTCGCGGGCACCAGCTAGTAAGCAATATCCTTGAATGAATTTTTAACGTAGATTTATCTAAACTATCATCGCTTTCATTATTAATTAAACGAAATGTTGGAACCGATTCTAAAATAATTTAATCAATGAAATACTACGTTATCGGGTAGGCAGGAAAGGCAGTAACATAGATAACTTTTACTTAGGCTCAATTATCTCCACCCACCAAGAACAAGACATTCATTTTGTTTCTCTCATTCAGCGTATACCTCGTACCATCGCACAGTAGTCGTTTGCCGTCGTCCGCAGCCAGGTGAGGACTGCGCTGTGTCCCGCTAGACAGGAGACATTACAATCATGGATATAAATCATACAAAAGGATAGTAGCTGCGTATGTAAGATGAAGAAAAAATAATTATAACGATAATGAATATGGATAGATACTTGAAAAATATACCAATAAAGTTGTTAAAAACAGGGAGTATACCTTTTTTATCTAAGTTTTTCACAGCTGCGCTTGGTGGACAGTAACTGTTACTACAGGGAGTAGAGATGATTGTTGTTAGTAAAATATAAGTAAATTCAATTCCGTAAAACCTCAGATATCGTACAATCTCAAAAAAATAAACAATCATTATTTCGAAAAAAAAACAACAATAAGTCCGTTCCCAATTAATTAGTTTACGTAAAGAAATGTTTTCCAATTTCTCTGAGAATAATTTAATTTTAATTGCAATCAAATTTCAAAGGGAGAAGGGTGAAATTGAGAAAACAAAGTGACGGCGAGTTTTAATAATGAATCTCAGGTTTACGGAATCACAACAGGATTACTTATATAACAACTCAACTTTAGAATTTCCTTTCAAATCGGGCTTCTTGGTAAGGTTATTGTCGGAATTGGAGGCTCTACTTAATTATCAAAAAAAAATATGTAAGGGAAAAATTCTTACTAGGTAAGTATAGTAATAATGACTGGTTAATAAAAACGTATTACAATTATGTTGTTTATATATTGTTAAATTAAATTAAAAATATAGGTATGTATAAGAGAATTGGTACTAAGCACCAAAGAAAAACTTATTTTATTTAGTTATTTTAGTTAGTTTATTTATTGGAAAAAATCAGCTTCACGGAATTTTTATTTCTACAGTTTCAACGTTAAACTTTCCAAGAATCGCAGCAATGACTCGCACAACTGAAACGTACGCCACATATCAAAAGAGCGCGTATTTGTTGTACTACGATCCTCGTGTTAGACTTCTGCTTCTATTACATCAGCGCGACCCTCGTTCTGTTGTCAATTTCTTTGGACTATCACAAAGAGATCCCACGCATGAAGTAGCCGTTCCTAGAAATAATATAGATTCTATTGAACACTAACAACCAATTTGATATTAGAAACGGCGGCTTGAGTCAGCAATATTGGTTAATTATAGTTAAGACTTTTGCTGTAGCAAAAATTTGTTGATGAAATGGAATATTATTCTTGTGATGTTTTGATAAAGAGACTTAAGTCGAACTGTTAGAAGCTAGGTTATCAAAAGTGTTAAAGTTCAAAATTTAAAACACATTTTCCGCAATAAGCAATCAGTCACCTGTGCATACAATATTTTTTGTAAAATATTTTCCATGGGTAAACTAGGTAGATGCTAAAATCAAAGATGTCATACTTTCATTCGAAAATTGATAAAAAAGTCTATACTTCCTCAAATAAAGGATAAAATATCACGACAAATATTTCTCAAGCTTCTTATTTCGAAAAATCTGTTCCACGGCGTCAGAATGCAATGTAAAATCCCTTATCAAAACTGTATAAAGTGTGTTTAGAGTTGAAAATAAACGTGGGAGCGGTCAAGAGGCGAGTGAGCTGCCTCCGGTCGCAATATCTGCTGAGAGCTCCGCAAATATCACACTCATACATCTACTAACACATTATATACAGGGGGATTTCAACTCGTGATCTGCTTTCAAACCTCAGATCTGAGTTTTGTACGGTTGTGTTGTGGTGGATCGTAACGCATTTAAAGAACTAAACTTTTTAGAAGGATTTTAGTAATATTATTAATATACTTGTTTTATTAATATTATTATTAAATGCACAAAATTTTTTACTTAATCATACAAAAATGTAACAACAGATTTTAATGAAACCTGGTGAAAAGCCTAGAAAAACATACACAATCTTTACAATAATAAATTTAATATTTTCATGGGAATGCTTATTTAACTGTGTGTTCAATAAGGCGGAAATAAAAACTAAACATAAATAACCTACAAATTTGTAATTAAAGGTTGTAATGTGATGCAAATAATGGTTTGATTAGAAAGTATTAATTACAAACAAAAAACACAATTCTATGCACGTAACAATTCAGGTAGACACCTATTCCTCGTAAAGATACGTCTTTCAATTTAAATTTTGCCGTATATTGTCTTCGTCATAAGATAGCATCAATTTGCTTTAAAGATATAACAGTCCCAAATCACTTCGACTGTAAAATCGATAAATCTCTTCTAAACTATCTCCCGACTCTTGAAATCCAACATACTGTGTGTGGTGATCGCAACCGAGTTTTGAGGCTTCGCGGGGAACAGTGGAGGTTCGAGCGAGGTCATTGGAAACTGAGGGTTATTATTCTATTGGCGAGATATGATGCGGTGGTGTTGATAGAGTTGAGTCGTAGGTGCACTAATATGTTATTTTAAGCAAGAGTAATTGAAATAAGAGTAAAGTTATTCAAGCCTCTTCAACTCTTATATAAATTTGTTGTAGCTTCGACATCAATTACAGCAAATTTAAACACATTTCTGAAAGCCACTTGTTTCTACACTAAACAGAGCTATTCCCTGTATCACAATTTTATATGTCAAATAAACACTTTCTTAAAAGTAATTTAGTCATAATTTAAAACAAATTAATTTTCTTCGTACAAAAGCCAAGTGAGCAAACAAAGGCCTAAGTAAACATAATCGTGGCGCCGAGAACTGAACGTGGAACTTCCACTTACTAATATAGGGCTTATAAACTTGTGTGAGGTATTTATTAGAAAAGTAAAAATGAACTGTAACTTCTTTAAAGGTAATAAATAATACAGGGTGTCCCAAAACTCGACGTCAACCCGAAACCGGGTGACAAGGCAAGTCATGCTGGTTATCAGAAAAATGTTTAAAAAAATCTAAGTCACGTGTTCTCAAAATTATTGGCATTTTAAAAAAACACGCAAAATTTCACACCCTGTGACAGTGTTTTTGCTGCTGTTGCCACAAATGTTCACTTTTGGAAACTTTTTTTTTTGATATGTAACCCTGAATAATGCTTCTCTAAACTGTTATCAACATTTCAAATCTAGCTCCTCGAGATTGCATAAAAATAGGACTTATTTCCAAGAAAAAAATTAAAAATTAAAAATGGCCTAGTTTTAACTGTCTGCATTGAAAAAAAATTGTATTACGCGAGTTTGGCAAGTTGTGTCAAAAGTTGGCGCATTTAGTAAGGATCCCAAAATGGTATGACACGTGGTAAATTGTAGTTGCTATCATGAACAAAAAAAAAATTCGTAAAAATCCAGTGTTCAACAATTTTTTCTTACCTGGTTAAAAAATATTCTAATGGGCCCAAGGTTTTCCAAAGAGTCGTAAATTGTAAGTAGTGACAAAGGAGTCTTTCTAGGAAGTGTAAGCGAGATAGTATTTGTGCTAAAGTGATTGAGTGAGACGGAGAGAGTCACCTTCTCAAGTGCGAGCGAGACAGGTATGGACGCTAAAGTGACTGAGATGGAGAGAGTCATTTTACCAAGTGCGAGAGAGACAGAGAGTGACGCCAGGTATTCGCTATTGTAGATACACATTACAAACCAGTCAGTACGTTACGTTCCTTCGTTTACTGCGCTTGTTTTCGTATTCGTTTGTGTTGATTTCGTACTGTTTACTTTTGGCTATGTTTATGGACTTGTGATTGCTTGCGATTTAGATTCGGACTGTTTGTTTTCTCTTAACGACGACCTTTGCTTTCCTCTGGACTATTGTGTGAGTGTGTGACAAGTGCCGAGATGTCTTCGTATAACACTCGCGAATACGCTAATATGCACCTTATTTATGGTGAGTGCAGGTGTAATGCCAGTGCTGCTGCCAGACTTTACCGCGAAAGGTACCCAAACGCTGCTCGTTACCCCGATTATCGGGTGTTTACGAATGTGCATCGGTTGCTCTTCTCAGAAGGCCGCCTCCCAAATCAAACGCATGGTGGAGGCAGACCCACCAACCCTATGGAAGAAGAAGTTCTACAGGCTGTCGAAGAAGACCCAAGTACTTCAGTAAGAGCTATTGAAACGAACACCGGAGTGCCCAAAAGTTCAGCCCACCGTATTTTAAAAAGAAATGACCTACACCCATACCACGTACAGCGAGTACAGACATTATTACCCGGTGACTACCAAAATAGGGTGAATTTTTGCCGGACGATATTGGAGAGGTACAGAGATGACCCACTTTTTCTAACAAAAATTTTATGGTCGGACGAATCAACTTTTAAAAAGGACGGCTACGTGAACATGCACAACCTGCATGAATGGCGTGTTGAAAACCCTCATTTAACGAGACAGGATCGGTCCCAGTACCGATTCAAAGTTAACATGTGGACCGGAATTTTGAATGGCAAAATAATTGGTCCTTTTGAGTTGCCTGATGCATTAACTGGCGAGGTTTACTTAGACTTTCTTCAAAACCATCTTCCAAATTTATTAGAAGACGTGCCGCTAAGCATTTACAGAGAAATGTGGTTCCAACAAGATGGGTGCCCAGCGCACTTTGCTCGCCCCGTAAGAGAGTACCTCGATGAAGAGCTTCCTGGGAGATGGATCGGGCGGGCTGGACCAATCTCGTGGCCGGCCCGTTCACCGGACTTGAATCCTTTAGACTTTTTTTACTGGGGAGCTGTTAAAGAAAAAGTTTACGAGAAGCCCATTGGGAGTGAACATGAATTACGGCAATGAATAGCTGAAGCAGCTCAATTTGTAAATAATGGACGATACGCTAGAAAGATAGCTCGATCTTTTTTAAAAAGATGTCGCGCTTGTATTGCCGCCGAAGGAAGGCATTTCGAACACTTATTATAACATTTTAAGAATTATTGTAAATTTTATTAATAAACATTGGTATTAAAATTTTGTTTTATTTAAAATTGAAACCTTTAACAATAAATGCTTATTCCAATGCACACACTAAAAAAAAAAAATTAAAAGTGAACAATCTGTTCATTCAATAAAGATAGACGAGTACATCAGTACAATGTACAATTCAGTTAAATTTAATCAGTGTGTAAATTGGAAGCGGCTCCAATGTAACCAACGATAAGCTTTGCAATTTTAACCAAGTAAGAAAAAAAGTTAAAAATGGGTTTTCATGGAAATATTTTTTTTTGTTCATGATAGCAGCTACAATTTGCCAAGTGTCATACCATTTTGGAATCCTTACTAAATGCGCCAACTTTTGTCACAACTTGCCAAACTCGCGTAGTACAATTTTTTTTCAATGCAGACAGTTAAAACTAGGCCATTTTTAATTTTTAATTTTTTTCTTGGAAATAAGTCCTATTTTTATGCAATCTCGAGGAGCTAGATTTGAAATGTTGATAACAGTTTAGAGAAGCATTATTCAGGGTTACATATCAAAAAAAAAAGTTTCCAAAAGTGAACATTTGTGGCAACAGCAGCAAAAACACTGTCACAGGGTGTGAAATTTTGCGTGTTTTTTTAAAATGCCAATAATTTTGAGAACACGTGACTTAGATTTTTTTAAACATTTTTCTGATAACCAGCATGACTTGCCTTGTCACCCGGTTTCGGGTTGACGTCGAGTTTTGGGACACCCTGTATAAGAAGAAAATAATGGTAAAAGTAATAATTTAGTTTTTATGCTCAGTTGCTATATCATGAAAAGAGCCATTTTTGTTCGAATAGCTCTGAAAATAAAATACATTGTGGGGCTTAATCTTACTAATATTATAAACGTGAAAGTTTGTGATTATGGATGGATGTATGGATGTTTGTTACTCTTTCATATAAAAACTACAGGCCGGATTTTGATGAAGCTTTACAGTCATATAGGTTATACATCATAATAACATGTAGGGTACCCGCGGGAAAACGTCTCATTTCCATGGAAAACCGACATCCACGCGAACGGAGTCGCAGGCGGCCACTTGTTCTATATAATGTTGATGGTTATTATGTTGTTGTATGTTAAAATTTCTTAAAGTTAATAATTATAAGCCTTTCAAACAACCTACCGGATGGAAAGTAGACTCTTTGAAAAGCGAGTGGGATTAACCCAGATTCTACTCGCAGACTAAGAGTAGGTTCTTAAAGCAAAATATTTTACTAGGCCAATTAGATTTCTATAAAACACAAAATTATAAACAACTAAAATAAATAAAGAAAAAACTTTACAGTGTTTCCGTTCCCGTTGTTTCTCATTGCATACTCTAAAGATTAAAACAGCACTTTTCATTCAAAGCCCGGCATCGTTCCTGGCAACCTCATCCTCTATAAAGCGCAATGAATACTTTTTTAACTGAAGCATCTTCATTTACAAAACCACAAACTCAAAACTTAATAATAGAGCAACCTCGGAATTGGCCGTTCTCATTTACAATAAAAACTGACGCTGGCAACGTGCCAGGTTCGGTTCCTGATAGGAAATGAGTGGGGCTACTCGCTCTAACGAAGTTATTTAGCACAAACGATAGCCTCATTAGAATATTTGGGGAGTTAAGAAACTAAAATTACATACGAAAAATCAAAGTTATAAGTAAAAAGATTGCCTTGCTACGGTTGACTACGAATGACTACAATTGACTCGGCAGTGCTACGGCGTAGCGAGGCCAAATCTCTGCGTAGTCGAAATATATTCGAAAAATGAACCCGTATTTGTAGAATTTATGTAAATTGTATATGAAAGCCTTAGCTTAAAATGAGATTTGAGATCAAGTTTTATGTTAATATATTTTTTCCACTTGCTTATAGAGCGTTCCGTGGATTGGATGATGATGTTCTGTTGCGAATAGTATAATATCTTTGAAGATATTACTTTCAACGTTAGCAAGTAAATATTGACTTAACTTAATATAGACTTGAGCAGGAAAGATAAAAATAAGTAATGATGAGCCAAGTAAATCATACTTACAAGTAAGTAGTATTTAAATATTATTTTTTGTTTCTTAAACTTTCTAAGTTCCCTTCGTTTCAATTCTGTTAATTGTATTAAATATATGTATGCTTCGTTACCATATTTGACGAAAGGACACATGTTTCAAAAACATTTTATTTCCGCATGCTTCTTACTCGTTTTGTACTAAACACCATATATATATGGTGTTTGATCTTGACGCAAACAGTTTGACTGAATTTAACCCCTTATATACAAATTGGAATATTTGAATGCTTTTTGTCTTAAGAGTTGTCTCTTTATAGGCAATATTTATCAACTGTGTATCCATAACATATCATCCTATAATAAACGTGAAAGTTTGTGAGTAATATAGGTTATACATTAGAATAACACATAGGGTACTTTTACCGCGGGAAAACTTCTCATTACCACGGAAAACCGGCATCCACGCGAACGCAGTCGCGGGCGACTACTAGTATTATTTAAAAGCTCATCTCAGCAGTTCGAAGGTGCCACTGTCGTGTTTATTAAGTCTACAGAAATCCGAATGGCAATCAGAATAAAAATCTGTCAAAAGCACACATTATTCCCGTGCAAGCCTGGCGTTTCTCAGGATACGTGCCCGGAATTCAAATTAGTCATAACCATTCACAATTTAAACCTTAAAGCGTTGAACATAAGGTTCAAATTGAGGAGAGTTTATCGGAACTTATTTAGCAGTAAGGGATCATTTTTTAGGTTTCTTTCGTGTCGTGTAGTGTGAAAATACGGTGGGGCTATTAATTGTTTCGATGTGATTGTAAGTATTGTACCTACCTGGTATTGATATTTTTTAATGGTTAATTATTTACAATTCTTGACTAAACGTTTACTTAAAAATATATTTTTTATGCATTATACTGATATGTCTGAATTATCGAACGAAAGCCTCTGTGCGCCAGTCATCGCATTTTGCCGCATTTATTTTTTAATTTGCATGAAAAAAGCTCTAATCACTATTTAGTGCCGCAGTGATTTATGAACTGTAATAATATTTAATTACAGGCTCCTCGGAATCATAACTTAAGCGTGAACTAAAGAAATTCATTAACCGCTTTTATAGTTAGCATTTTAATTTATTCAAACCATAAATCATAATTTAAATGGAATATATTTATAAAGTTGAAATTTAAATTAAAATAAAAAAATATTCACAAAACGTTAAACGTTATTAGTAATTAACGGCGCTAGAGTAAATTGCTAATATTTGTCTATTTGCAATTTAAAAAGTCAAGATCATAATGTAATTTGTTACAACAACATAAATTACAGATGAATTTAAATATATTTTTAAAAAGCCTTCATCCCAAGTTCAATGCATCTTTGTGCGTGCTTTTCATGCGTCTTTTCAATTGATAATTACCATATTATTTTTTAAGCCAGTTTTTCCTAACTTCGTCGCAGGTGTTGTCAGGGATGAGTAAGTAATTGATTAAGAGTCTAAGAAAGCAACATTTTCATCACGACTGACAAAAGAAGCAAGCTTTGGCTATCACAGTGTATAATATTTGCTAACTCATTCGATTGACCAAACAAATGCTTATACGTTAACGTAAGAATAAGAATAAGAATAAGAATAATTTATTGGCAATCAACTTAAAGCTATTACAATTTCATTGGGGCCTGCACTAAGCACAGCTTGTATCGCAGGACCCCACTTACTTATTTTAGAAATATCTATCTTAATTGCCAAACTTTAACATATATACGGCTTATATAAGGAAACATTTTAAAGAATATAAAAATAATGATTGATAATAAGATTTAAAAAATTTGCTAAACATAATTTAACTAAGTACAAAGAAAAATACTATTAATTTGATTGTTAGTGCAATGTGAATGCAAAAGTATGTGTGTTTGTGTGTATGTGTGTGTGTGTGCGTGTGTGTGTTAGCGTGCGTGTATTTGAGAAGAGTTATTCAACAATGTTTTCTGTTTGCATGTAGTTCAGAGTCAGTAACAATTTTACAACCGCTTCTTTAGCTTTAGAGGTCTGTAATTCTTTTATGCAAATTTTGCGGTTCACAGCGTTATATACAAAAGATAGTTTAAAAGCAGGCTGACGTTTGGCAAATGTTGTATTTACATTTGGAAGAGGAATTCTAAAGATACGTCGCTGGATAAGGTACGTATAGTTCTGCGACATGAGGGTTTCCCTATGGACTTTCTCGATAGCTCGTACCACGAAAATTTGCCGAACTCGTAACACTTTGCATGTACTGTATAGCTTGTCAGTTGGATACATTACAGATTTTCTTAGCATAGTCTTTAATACTGCTCTCTGTGAACGCTCAACTTCCATAAATCTAGTCCTCGAACTACCTCCCCAGACCACTATACAATATGAAAGGATCGACTGACATAATGATATGTAAACTAACTTTAACAATTTCATGTCGGCACAATATCGGAGGCTCTTCATCAAAAAGATAATTTTTCTTACTCTTGCAGACACATAAGAAATGTGGTTTCCGAAGGTAAGATTTTCATCAAAAATTACACCAAGATATTTAAGGGATTTCGTTCTAGATATAGATTGGCAATTGCAAACAGTATCGAAACCACTGCAGTCAACGATAGAATGAATCTTAAGTGGGCGAGGAGAACTAGGCCTAGAAGCGCTAGTTTTATGAAAAGCTATATATTTAGTTTTATCAACATTTAGTGACAACAAGTTATTATCCAGCCAGTGTCTCAGCCCAGTTAGACCTTTCTCTGCGGTATTGTAGGTTTTCTCCCATGATTTGCCAGTGAAAAGAATAGCAGTATCATCTGCATAGCAAATAATTTTTGCTTGTTCCAATTTTAGGTTAAAAATATCATTCATATATATAATGAATAATGTCGGGCCCAGTATACTGCCCTGAGGCACTCCGAATGTAACAGGTTGATTATCACTTATAGTTTGGCCCACTTTAAGGCAATGTCTTCTATCACAGAGATAACTACGAAACCAGTCATGTGCTATACCACGAATACCGATTGATTCGAGTTTTTTCAGCATTATGGGAATCGAAACCGTATCGAAAGCCTTTGCTAAGTCTAAAAATATACCAAGACAACAGTCATTTCGATCCAAAGTCTCTGTGACTAAATTCGTTAGTAATAAGGTAGCATCCTCTGTAGACTTACGATGTCTGAAGCCAAACTGTTCATTATTTAAGATATTGTTACTGTCCAAATAAGCTATTAAACGTTTATTTATTAGTTTTTCAAGGATTTTAGAGAATGTACTCAATAGTGAAATTGGTCTATAATTTCCAGGTAGGGTTTTATCGCCACCCTTATAGATAGGTGATATCACAGCCATCTTCCAAGTGGCTGGGAAAATTCCGGAAGAAAGACTTATATTAATAATATGCACAAGCGGTTTCAGTATAAAGTTTTTAATTGTTTTAACCAGTGTTGAAGTACATCGATCTAATCCGGGTGAAGTATCATTCTTTAAATCGCATATAATAATATCTATTTCACCTTCAGTTGTCGGACTCATAAAAAATGAGTGTGAAATATCTGTTGGATTTCGATATTTTGATGCTAAAGTCACTTCATCGGTATTAAGACGTTTCAGGATTTCATTAGAAATAGTTTTTCCTACATTAGCAAAATAGTCATTGCAATAATTTGCCGAAGCTATAGGGTCATTTTTAATATGACACAATTTGGAATTGTTATTTTGTTCATTTTTAAGATGACAAATATCTTTTATGACCGACCATAATTTCTTTGGGTTGTGTTTTTGTTTTACTAGTTCTTGGGTTTCATAGTCATTTTTAAGTTTTCGAGTAATTTTTTGTAAAAAGTTTCTATAGCGCTTGTATTCTACCAGATCTACGAGATTTTTTGGATTAAGTCGAACTTTTTGATGAAGTTTATCACGGTGACGTTGACATTTTATTATACCAGGTGTAATCCATGGCTTTAGGTTAAGCTTTGAGCGACTAGAAGCTGTTTTACTGGTGTTGGATTGTAGGGATTTATCTATTATGGAGGTGAAGGCTGCTACCGCACCATCTACATCAGTGCGACTAGTAACACAAGACCAGTCGGACTGAGATAGTTCACTCACAACCGCCTTGATATCGGTCTTAAAACGAATACGGTTATTTGTTGCGCGAATAGAGTTTTTCGTCCCTAGTGCACACATGAAATGATCTGTGATACTGGAAGGGCAAACAATGCCCAAAGCACCTGTTGGATTTTTAACAAAAAAGTGATCAAGACATGTTTTATAACGCGTTGGGAGTGATATTCTAGGGAGAAGTTTGTGACCAGCTAAAAGACACAGATATTCTACACATTGACCAGATAAAGGCACCTGACACAGATCTAGATTAATATGGCCTGTTAATAATATCTCCTTGAAGGACCCATTCAATTGAAGTATTTTATCTAAGGAACTACGAAAACCGTTAGCGCAGGAAAAGGAAGGAGAGCGATATATAGCCAAAATGAGAACACTCGATTCAACGCTAACTTCCAGACAATTGCAGTCTTCACACGATGATTCTACTACGACAGCATCAAGACAATCCCTGACATAGACAACCACTCCACCGCTCTTATTGATATATTTAGAAGTGCGATGAGCAATGTAACCTGGAATTATCGGTACTATATAGTCATGACTGAGCCAACATTCAGTTAAAGTAATGATATCAAAGTCAGTTTTTAGGCGCTTAAGTGAAATCAAGAATGCATCAATGTTAGCATTAATACTTCTGATGTTTAATGTCAGCAACTTAAGCCCATGATCTTTCAAACTTTCGTAGCAACTTTCAAGGTCGTCAAGCATTCTGCATGGAATTGTTAGGGTATCATCCAAATCACTAATTAATTCAACCATTGTAATATTGTATCACCCAGTCCCATTTTCTTGTACTCTTATTATAATACCAGAATGCTAGAAGACCTCTAAGAAAATTAATGCTCGTGTTGCTGTCATTTACAGGAAGAATACATTGAATGAGTGTAGTAAATTTAATTGTGTTGTGATGTGTTCGGTGTTTGTAAGTGTAAGTAAATGTGAGTGTGTGGTGATATGTGAAGCGTTTGTCAGTAAGGATTGTTATAAGGTTACAACATAATTTCAATGATAACAAATACAAACTGTCTTTAGGGATCACTCGCGATTTCAACAGTAATTCTGCCAACTTTTTGGTCAAGATCATTGAAATTTTCAATGCGAAATGCAGGAAAGCCATCGGCCTTCCTAACCAAAATTGAGCCGTTACGTATCCAACAGTACCGAAATCCATATTGCGTAGATCTTTGTTTAACGTCTCGAAATAAAATTCTCTTCTCTTTAGTCAGACGTTCATTGAAGTACATCGGTGTCGGTTGTCCCCCGGCAATCCCTTCAGTTGTAATATTTCGTCGTAGTCTGCCCTCTTTAAGAATCTCATCCCGTTTGCGTCGCCTTAAAAGTTTCACAATTATAGGCCGAGACTTGCCAGAGGTTCCATTTAACATTTTTGAAGATTTTTTCCCCACACGATAGACCTCATCTATTTCCATATCCTCAAGGTTGACACCTAGTTTTTTTATTGCCAACATGGCAACGTGTGACACGTTTTCTGAGCTTTCCTCCTGGATACCTATGATTTCCAACTCATTTTTCATATTTTCCTGTTCTCTTGTCGCTAATGCCAACTGCAGTTCATTTACAGTTCTCTTGAGATAGCCAACTTCAAGCTGCATTTCTTCGAGCTTTTTTTCTTGTTGACCTAAAGTTTGATTCAGGTTCTGAGACATCAGGGAGATTTGGTTGTTAATATCTTCGTTTTGTTTTTTAACTTCCGATAGTTCTTGCCTCAAAAGACGCAATTCACCAATAAAAGCAGCGAGATCTGTAGGACAGGATTTGTCTTCCAGCATTTGTGCTGGTTGCCTGCTGCCTCGCAATAGTGTGACATTTTTAGAAAAAGTGTCATTTAGTGATGATGTTCCACGTACAGGAGTAGATGAGTTATCACTTTTAGGTCTTTGACATACGCACGATGGACACAACCAGTCATTTTTCGCGGCCGAAGATAGGCTCTCGAAACTGTCTTTCGAGACATTTGCGCATAGTAGATCGTACGTCTCTTTGCATTTCATACATTCCAAGTAGTCAAGATGAGTTATCTTTTTACTGCAGCCGGCGCACGCAGTGGACATTTTGGAATAGAAATCAGCGGCTATTTAGTTCTAGAAATACGACAAAAGATGGCGCTGGAGAGTTGTAAATCCGTTTATATAGAGTGTGAGTCCCTCTGAGAGTTTATACTCTATGTTATTCTGACATGTCAAAGCAAAATATAAACAAAGTGAGAAGTGGGTACTTTGAGATTAATATGAGATGCCGTGGTCTTATTAACAGCTTAAATCGTTCCGGTTTTGAATGTAGCACTTGAATAACACTGTTTCAAACGTTCTTAATAGTTGCACTATGGTTTGAAGTAGTTTTCTTCGGTAAGTGTACACAAAAACTATTTTTAATTGCGGTGTTTACAATTAGCACGATCTGGTTTGACAATAGCCACAGAGTTGTCAAACCAGATCGTGCTAACATCTTTTACACATCTTTATTCTTTAAGATATGAAATAACTGAATGTTATATAAATACATTAAAAATATTAGATTTTGTATTAATTCACGTATTACTTGTTTACAATAACACACTTATCCGTTTTATTAGTATTATAGATGTAAAACCGCGGAAACGGCTAAGATGAAACCTAGTATATGAATAGACCAATACCTGGAGTTGCATAACGAGTAAATTTTACCACCGAAAAACACCTCAATCACACGAAATGCCAGTAATGTCATAACTTAGGCTGATTCCTATACCCAAAAGCACATAAAAATGACTGTAACGCCTTGTAAATAAGATAACATTTTAAAGTATCGTTCCTTAGTTATTAGTTAATGACGTCACGCTCCGTGGCAGACGGGAAATGAACCGCGTTCGTGACGGGAAACCACGTGACCCCTGCACTGAGCACAAATGACCTTAGCATTGGGTTGGTAGAATAAGAATTCTGGTGCATTATGTTTATTTAACTTTTTATTTTTACATTTTGAATGTATTTATTCCCACGTTTAATTATTTTTATTGCCTCCTAAATAACCTTTGCATGGTATACATATAACAAACGAAGTCAGATAAATGAATCGACCTCAAATAGTAAATTAGTTGGCGTAGCCAGTAATTGATGGTTACAGTCCTAATCTAGCAACACCGATGACACCGCACCATCGAATTGAATACAAATTATGCAAATTGCTGATATGTGACGTAGCTTATATCTTAATGGAATTTGTTAGTGCATCATGAATTATTGTGATTGGGAATCAAATTTTCGCTTGTTGCTTCCAACTCATATGATTGATTCATTTGTGAGTATTAAAATATTAAAGTTAAATCATTTTTGAGTGGTAGAGTCTAGCTGTAGGCTCTGTCTGCAGCGATTGCTGGGCTGACTCGACCGGTGAAATACCACCGTCGCACAGGAAACCGACGTGAAGTAGGAACGATGTTCCTGCGTTTCGTTCGGTGAGTGCGGTATCCGGTGCCCAATTTTATTTATTTATTTATATATTTTCTTAAAGGTCAGCAACACACCCCCAACACCTACAGTGTTGAGGGTAGTCATGGGCGGCGGTGATCACTTACCATCAGGTGACCCGCATGCTCGTTTGCTACCTATACTACATAAAAAAAAAAAAAAAAAAAAAAATATAACCACTGTTTTGGAAAACTAAAAATAAATGTATTTGAAAATAAATATTTTAAGCGTATATATTTACTTTTGGACATGTTCTAAATTTGGCCAGAGTAAATATATACGCCATGCAATGCTGGCTAACCTTTTTAACAAGGTAATTTACTTACGTAAGATTAAAGGCACGCATCACGAAAGTTTCTCGGCATTATATCCAAGCGCAAAACACGAATAACCTATCGCAAGACAAGAAGAATGTAGACACGGTCAATTTCTTTAAATTGTTATTTTTAACATAATTGACACAAAATTGAACTTTGTAATAATCTTTATTTATTAATGTCAGTCGAATCTCCATTTATATTAGACAAAACATTTGATTGATTGAATGGTAAAGTTAAAACAGTCTCCGTTGTAGACTTGGCAAGAAAACCGCTGTTTAGGTAAATTAAGTTAAGAACTAACCGCAAGTTATTTATTAAACAGTTAATAGACGACAACTTGTATTAACAACGTCTTTTGTTTGAGTTGAATGTCATTTGATTAACTTTATTTGTGGCAGTACAACTAGGTCAAAGATAAAAAAAATCTTCTTTCTTACTAAAATTTCTGAATACAAATAAAAAATACTTACAATGTTATACTGCTAAAAAGTGAACTTGTAATTTCGAACTCTAAAACAATTTTACCTTCATAGAATTTAACTGTAAGTACTATAAAAACAAAATTTCCGTTCATTTCGGTCACCAAAATATTTCTTTACCTTTGAAACGCGAAACTAATCTACATTCGAAAGAAGCAGCCCACCGTATCTCTCACTCAGTATATTTCAAAAGAAGTGAAAATATTCCAACCATTTGAATTTCGCTTTCATATTTGAAAAATATAACCCTTTGAGGAATATCTCTTATCTCCAAAACTCATAAAGACCGCGAGACATCAAAAGATCTTCTACTTTAGAGTGTACCTCAGGGCACGACTCTAGGTCCAGTATTATATGACGTCCTTTCAACAACACGCTTTTGATTACGTTTCAAAGCTAATTACGTCACTCACGGTAAATTATAAATTAAATTTTGATTTCACAATTGTAATATGGTTAATCGACGTCAGTTTGCAACCAAACAAATTAAAAGTGCGCAATACAAATCAACGGTAATTGCATTTAATAATTAACAGTTGGCCGAGTGAATGAAGCGATCAAGTTACGATTCAAACTACAAATCACGACAAAAACTAGGGGTCAAGTTATAAACTTCAGTTATATTTGCGAAGTGGATTTCTATACTGAAAATCTTTGCCAAAAATTCAACCTCCTTTATTTTTCTTGCACTTAGTAAATTTGAAATAAAAGCTTATAAATTAATATCTAAAATAAACTAAGCGGTAGCCGAGTTTCTTTCCGCCAGCTTTTTCCTCTCGGCCTACTGATGATAAGCTGATGATCGATATTTTGACTTTCATCGAATGTAATTAAGTTACTTAATGATGAAATAAATGATTTTTATTTTTATTTATTTTACTTGTATATTAGGGACCAAGACTAGGACAGAAAATTCAGATTTAAAATACCTACATCTACATTGGCCCAGCTAGCAATCGAAACCGTGGCCCACCGCTCACCAGTCTCTATACTTCTGCTGCATCCCAGGCAATAACGACTAGTCTCTATACTTCTGCTACGTCACATAAAATAATGGCTACAACTGTTACCGCTCCACTCGTGCCTTGTGCCCGCGCCGCCGGCGTTCCTCGGTCGTCCATCACGCACACTCCGGCGCATGCACTCAATGAATGGCGGCCAACTTGTCCGAGCCCACAGACTGATATCTGGCGCACCGTGCTGTTGGTGTTTCAGTAATGCGTGAGAATATAATGCGCGTCCTTTTTTGGTGGTTTAACGAGGTTTTGTTATGTTGTTAATTGTAAATGGGTGACGTAAAGTGTTGTGAGTTAAAGGGAGTTTAAGGAAGAATATATTCCAGAAGACGCTAAAGCTTCACGCTAATAGATTAAAATTCAAATAAAATATTTTAAAAACAGCCCATATTTTCAAACATCTCAAATTCAAGCTAAAATTTAAGTTTGTTTTTATTGTAGACAACTTAAAAAAAAAAAAAAAAAAAAATAACTCATAAATTGTAATACTCTTTTATAATTTGCATAATATGTTACACACAATTATTGCATTCCTCACTATCTCTCCAACAACAGGTCTGCTGGAAGAGATTTTTTCTTAAAATAAGTAGCCTTTTTGTTTACACATGTTTGTCTGTTTTTTTTTTGTTTATTTGGCATTGTGTAAATGCATAAATTATAAGTAACTAAATAAAATATAAGTGGAGGGAAGGCATTGTGTTGAATTCTTTTAGACTCATAAATGACAAGTGGGCAATTTTTGTTCTTTCCTTTGGGTTTTAGAAAAAAACTGATCAGAAGTTTAGCACTTGGCGTAAATCTGTTTGTCCCGAGCCGACAAAACGCAATTCCAATAAAAACAGGAATATAAAAAGTTTTATACCCCGTATTTAACTACCCGCGTTTGTTGCTAAGAGAAACCTTTTTTATTGCGTGAGTGACGTCACACGCCACCGTGTTC
Source organism: Emmelina monodactyla (assembly GCA_916618145.1). Taxonomy (NCBI): domain Eukaryota; kingdom Metazoa; phylum Arthropoda; class Insecta; order Lepidoptera; family Pterophoridae; genus Emmelina; species Emmelina monodactyla. The sequence continues at coordinate 490,705 of OU745304.1, read as the reverse complement.
TACGTGTCTGTTTATTTAGATACAGAGCAAAAATGCGACCCAGGAACAATTAACTATTTAGAATTCATAAAGAAACTTAATAACGATGGCTAGCCATCATTATATGCATATCCCTATTACGCTCTTTTACCAATAATACAGAGGGCGGTAATAATAAAATAAATTTTAAAAACTTCGTACCCGATCTGTTGCTCTAAGCCAAGGTTAAGCTTATACAAGCTACTAAAATAGTTAACACAATGGACTGGGGTAGAACCTGAGGGTAGAACCAAGTTTCACCCAGACACGAACCAATTTTAAAAAGATATTAAACTACATTGGTCCGAATCATCAAAAGAAAAAAAGCCTTGACCAGTAGGTCCGTGTGCTCGTCCAGTTCATATACCACTGCGCTACAGAAATCATCAAATAAAGTTAATATAATAGTTACCCACTACAAATTTAACCTAATCTCTCCCCGCGCAAAACGTGCTACCTGGATTTTAACACAAAAACTTGCTGATGCTCTACATTGATTTAAAGTAAAAATAAAAACAATCTTGAATGTTCTGTTCGTTTAGTTCTATAGTGTCCGTCTAGATGGCACTCGGCACTAACGAGTGTCCCCTATGTCTCTAGCCCTCGTGGACCCGTCACTGAGTTACCTCCTGTCCCGCTTGTTACTCTCGACGCCTTTCGACCGCATTGCTAGTAGGTATTGGTAGGTAATGGTGGTAAATGTTGGTAAATGTTGCGATTTCTTATTTAAGTCATCGTTGGAAATAACTTATTAAGCTGGCTTTAATGGGGATGCGTTACTATGTATATGCAGCGAATCGGGTAACTAACGTGCTTACAACCAGTTTTTTTTTACTAGTAGGTAGTATTAGAAGGAACATGCATAAAATTAGACCTTGAATATTCATTTTAATTAAAAATCTCAATAACACTTCAGTTTCTAAGTGATTTCTATTTTATCGAAGTTGCTAACTTTCAAAACAATTTCATATTTGAAATATTGTGTTTTGGCTCTAGTTTTATACAACACACAACGGTTTAAGTCTTGAAATAAGATTAGCCTGCGCCAAGGCAGGTATTCAAAAAATCCAGCCACGTATGAGCAACATTTTAAACCGGGCGCGGGTAGTTTCACCCGGTTGCTGCAGTAAATTAAGTCAGTGGATTCTCCAAACTGAGTTCGTGGGGAGAATAGCGTGTACTGCGGACGGTTGCTGGTGATTAGACGAATTAGTTTACTAACCTTTTATTATATTTAATTTATAGTTTTTCGTAATTCTGGCATTCATAACCTACATTTCCATTTCATTTCATGCGCATTACTCGATCAAGCTGCGCGCCGGTGCTAATTTAAATTACATTTTTGCTTTATTATTTTATAAAAAGCTTTTTCTAAACAATTTTCAGAAGCCAAAAAGGAAAAACATCTCAGTTTTAGTGAGTATCATATCAGGTTTTGCAAGAAGATGAAAAGCATACATGGCTTAACTAGATTATTTTATCCAATTGAGGTGGTTCGTTACAGAAATTATTTTTATAACTAAGTGTTTTTATTCAATGACATTCAATTTTTTACATTCCTTGTGTCTATTCTAGATCTCTACGGTAGAGGCAGTCCCTAGGCTCGATCTCCAAAGGAAACGCCGGTACTGTTTAAATGAATTTAATTCGAAGAGTAGAGACAATTACAGTAACAAGCTTTCGCGGCGGTGGCAATAAGGCAAGTCATCGTCGTCTTCTCTCGTGTGTCGTGTTGGTCGTGTGTCGTGCGGCGCGCCCCCGCGCGCCCGCGACGCCGTCTCCGTCGCCCGCAGCGATGTCCGTGCGTGGACACCTTGTAATGGTAGAAACGACTTGCGTTCTTTATCTGAATATGATTGTTTCTCACCGAAATGATAAGAAGTATCAAATTTGCGCCATCATTCTATCCATCGCTTAAAAGGGCTAATAAAGTTACTTTTATCTAAGTATAAACAAAAAATCTTGCTTATTTTATTAATCTATGCAGATTATTAAAATGTTGAAGAAGAAACCAGAGATACCTACATATAACGATGTAGGTACTTATATCACATAAAGGTATGAACTTATGACATATATCCGTCAAGTAAAAGCAAATTTCAGCTTGATTAATCCATTACCTATTTCACAATGAAAATCATTTAATAACTTCATGAATTCGTACAACATATTAATACTGTAATAATCACTTCTATATTCAGAACGAAGCTCAACATAAAGTCTTGTTTACATGTTCATGTTTATTGTACACAATAAAAAGTAATAAGGAATTCTTACTTAAGCCATATGTAAACTAAATTAATAATATACTATCAGATCGTGTTTGAGAAAAAAGATAATCTTAAAAACCGACAACAAGTTTTTTTCAGTTTACAGTAAGCTGCGAGCTAGCCAACCAAACAGCCGTTCTTTCTATATCAATACATTTTAAATACATAATTGATATAAATCTATACCTCCCCGTGTAGTCGAGTCCTAGGCCATCACTCCGCCTGGTGGCAGCAGATAGCCGAGTCGCGAGTGTCGGTGATGAGACAGCCTCCCTGTGCAGCCTGCGATTACACTCACTCTGTTAGTGCCGATATGTGGAGCTCAATTATCGCTAATTAACTCCATTGTGACTTTGTTGTCATGGCATAATTAATATTTTAATGATAGGGTGAAGGGAGATGAAAAGTTTGCTGGTGTTTATTGGGATTTGAAGTTGTGATTAGGAATATATAAATGACTAGTGGTCGCCCGCGACTCCGTTCGCGTGGAAGTCGGTTTCCCGTGGGAATGACAAGTTTTTCCGCGGTGAAAAGTACCCTATGTGTTATTCTGATGTATAACCTATATTACTGTAAAGTTTCATCCAAATCCGCTGAGTAGTTTTTACGTGAAAGAGTAACAAACATCCGTACATCCATAGATACTCACAAACGTTTCACGTTTAAAATATTAAGTAGGATATTGTACAAATTAATTAGCGAAAATCGTTGTAGCAGTCATGCGTTGTTGACTCCTGGACATAGGACTCTCAGTTGGGAGTGGGTCAGATATCATCATCATTAAAATAGAAATGTCATCGAAGTTTGCTAAATTTCTGACTAGTTGCCGGTTCACAGGTAGGTGTTTTCCTTTGACGCATTTTACAACATTTCTTAACGTATTGTTAAGGCTAATCCCAACTTTTTTCTAAACATCAATGCAGTTTTAGTTTTATTAAAAAAAAATACAAACAAGCTTATTTGCTGTATCCGAAATTTTTCGCTCCGTACAAAATCCCAAACGGTAACTAACACCTAAAAATGCAAAGTGTTGTTCCCAGCAGGTGAGTTATTTTAAAGCTGCCGATGCAAAGCCGAATGCTACCACATATTTGTTTGTTATTTTCAAATCCATTTCTGCTATTCTAGACGCTGAAAGTCAGATACATATGTTTGGTTAAGCTTGGATTCGTACGGGGGTGTCATCCGATTTTAGAATTATATACCAACTGTGAGGTAGCAAATATGATAGATGCAGTGTGGGAGTGACTGATACAAAATGAAGGGTATGGATTGAAAGACTTTTTGAAGGTTTTATAAAGTTTGTGTTATTACTTTTATACGTATTATACGTACATTTACATAGGTTTTGATGTAATAAAATTGATATAAAACATGTTTTGGGAGATTTCATTAAAAATTAGCTCGTCACATAAGAAAATAGCAAGATTAGCTCAAATAAAAATCGTACTCTGCTTATTTTGAAACGACTGAATTCTCCATTAAATTCATTAAAAGCACAAATGCTTCCAAACTCCGCGCCCCACTATAAAACAACATCAGCGTTAATTTCCGTTTCCGCTAAATATTAAACAAAACCTGAAACTGCCCGCTAAGCATTCCTTATTTAATAAGGGTCCTATTTATTTACACCGAAGCACTTATCTCGTGCAATTAAGTCACTGGTTGCGAGTTATTTCTCACTTTCTCTCGCTTTATCGGTGTGAATCGGGCGACGCTCGCTTTTGATGACAGAATTTATGATTCTCTAGTGCTGGCAATCTGTTTTATGTTGTTGCTTAATGAATTGGAAGTATCAATTTTGAGGGTAGTTTTTTGGTTCGCACTTAAGTGGTGTTAAATTAAGCGAAAATGAGATATAGTGTTTCTTTTATGATACAATTTTAGTTTTTTTTTCGTCAATGTCTGCCGTAACTTTTGTATGTGCTCAGCAAAAATAATTGATGTAGAGATAGTGTAAATTCGGGCTCGTTAATACAAAAATTGCTCTCACTCACAGTAACTTTAATATGTTTTATATAAACAACATATTCCGATTTCATGTCTCATATTTTCACTAAGAAAATTGATACCATTTTTATCAGTACACTTTCCTGAAATCCTGCGTACAATGTAAATAATTTACGATCAGCAGTAACTGCGTGTTGCTAATCCGCAAAAGGAAATCGTTCCCTAAAGGCGCGTACGTGCCTGCCCCTGGAATGGAGATCTTGTGTGTAGAGAACGGTTACGTTCTACTGTGTGTACGGTTACGTACTAGTGTTGAAAACAACAGTCTGAGTAAAACTTCGTTTTGTTGTTTCATCAAAATTTTGTTTTAGGGTTTTTTAACTAAAGGTGTTTTCTGCCCATATCAAGGTTATTTTTTATTTTTTGCAGCACAATTGTTTAAAATGAACTAATTACGAATAAAAAGTCATTAACATATTTTCTGATTTTAGAACATCTTTAGAACTGCGGTGTAATTATAAAACTTGGTTGCTTTCTATTGGTATAAAATCAATAATCTCTAAACGTTTGTCAGCCATCTAATTGTATTAAAACACTGAACAACTTACCTTCCCATTATAACCTAACCTAAAACATAACATCATAATTTCTCGATAGCACAAGCTATGTTGAATGTGTTAAGCAATATTCTACATAATATACAACGTGATTTTTAAGAGACCATCCACTCCAATTATTATCTTTTTTTATAAAATCGGCGGTGTTTAATAATAGGAGTTGACCAACTTTATAACCATCTTCGATTATAGCATCGATCTAAGTCTTTTATTCAATAATTTTGCACAAACGATCTACAAAGTAAAAACTAAAATTTAAAATGTCTATCTTTCACGTTTCAGCCAAGGGACAGACAGAAGGACGAACAGACGATTCTTAAAAATAGGGTCCCGTTTTTACCCGTTTTTTTTAAAACTCATATAAAAAGCGACTTTGACTCCAAACCTCACCCTGTATATGATATTAATACATCACATTATAGGTTGTTGGGTATTTGTGTAACAATTTACGCGGTATCGTAAACAATAGCCGCCGATGTCTCTCGGGGAAGGCATTGTGTGTCTACAGATGTGGCCATTGTAATTGTTTTTATTGGCGGGACAAAGCGCTTTGGTTATCAAAATATAATCAATTGCTGGTAGAAAGCGCTGTGTAAGGTTTTTTTATTAATTTATAATTATGAAACTTTTATATACGTAACGGTTAATTACTTTTTGTGTGATGAATATGCACTTTGTAGCACATATTTATAGTATCAGAGTTTTGGGAACCGCCATGTTAGGGCCTACCTGTCAGTATTTTTCAAGCTAAAGCTAAGCCTAATAGGCACCTGACTTGGCTTGACCAGTACGAGTTGGAATAGTACCCGGGACCAACGGCTTAACGTGCCTTCCGAAGCACGGAAAAACTCGGGATATAATGCCTCTAGCGGTCACCCATCCTTGGACTGCCCGCGGCCAACGTTGCTTAAACTCAAATATCGGTTATAATATGATATACAACCATAACTAACTACAATATAATGCTTCTTTTTTTAGGGATCAAAGTTATATTTCGAGAATATGTGAAAAGTAGTACATTATTACTTTATGCGAAACTACGTGCAAAAACAAACAAACAATACTGGTTCCACATTCAATATGATTTTTCCAGTATCTATAACTTCGAAATGATTGAACACCTTCAGATCACTGGGTCATGACGTCACGCGTGATCTCTTCACCTCTCACGTATGGAGGAGATTGCAGAATTCCAAATTAAATGTGCGTTAGTGAGGAGGGGCCGTAGCTATTTAGTATATACAGTTCAATACGGCATTTTTAAAAATATAATAGTAATTATTATTATGAATATAGGCTGATGTTAATTTATTTTAAAATTAATTGATAATTTGATTACACCTTTTTAATTTATGTGTTGTAAAATTCAAGTAAAATTCAATTCAATTAGTAACATTTAATGTAGATCATAGTTCTATAATACATGTTTTAATATTGATATATTTACTCTTAACATCCTATACCACGAAAGCAACCGTGTTCTAAACCAATGGCGAATATGAGAAATAGACAATAGTAGTTTAAACGTCTTCACTCGGTTAATAACCGCGAGGAGAACGGCGAGTTTATCAACAACAGTTAGAACTAACTTAGCGGTAATCAAACTCGACTTAACCGAGTAATCCCAACACTCTATAACGGACTTGTACTGGAGGCGATCGCTGAACTTGTATACGATTGTTCGGGATTGACTGGTTTAGTTTTAGGACGCTGTAATATGCTTTATAAAAGTTTTCGGTCAAGCATGTAGATCACGCCCTTATGCTGTATTTTAATGTTGTCGATTCATGCATTTGCATGGTTTAATTTATGTTGATTTTTTTGGTAAATGGCGTCAGACCAGGAAACATAGGTAGCAAATCAAAAAATGATACTTTACCTTCATATTCCTTCAATGACAATTAAATAAAAACGAATAAATATATTTTTTTTTAAAAAGCTTGTTCTATTAACTAAATAATATTCTAAACCAGTATTGCATTTAATGAATTAAAAACTAATTCATGAATCGATATAAATACTACTATAAATATTATTATCGGTAGGTCCTGCCAGTCTAACGCACCCAAAACATAAAAACTCCCGCAAGAGTGTTCACTCATATTTATCTGAATGTTGAATTTATGAACAAATCAAAAACCGTTTAGTACCAACAACCCAGAAAATACGAGGATTCCCGCACTTAGCAACAAATTGAATTCTTCTCCTTGTGCGATATACGACAAATAACAATAAATATAAGTATCACAATGTTTCATATGTTTGAATAGAAACTTATTTTGTTTACCTTTCATTGTGATATATGTTTCTATCACTTCTTATTTATTTGATTTATTTTTCTAACACAAAATTATTGTTTGCGAATCACTGAATAAGAAAGGTACCTTGATAGATTCATATTGAAGTATTTAGCATAGAAGAAACAAAAAACTACATTACAAGTTTAATATTCAGATGACTGTCTGGTATCGTGGATCATTTGTTTTTTTTTAAATCATTACTTTTAAGACCCCTAGAGTCTTAGAATTATCAGCCTTAGTAGTATTGACTTTCAGTTTAAAATGGTCTAACTATAATTAACTACTAAAACCAAAACCTAAGTCTATCTTTTTCAGTAATTTCCTACAAACATGTTTTTCTATTAATTGAGCGTAAGCGTTTAAAATTTAATCATTTTAAGTTTGAAATATTACTAGCAGCAGTTGCACCTGTGACCACATTTACATCGAGAGTCGAGACAAGTGCCCACTTACGTCAAACCTTCAAACTTGGACACGTGCAAAGCGCCGGCAATCCATTCGCTCATTCGATCCGGTCAGTCGTTCATTCACCGCTCCCATTCACTCACGGCTCGCTGCGCGCCACAGTTCACTGAGTTTTGACTTGTTGATGTATGCCCCCAGGTTATAGCTGCATGACCCTTGTAACATAGACACATTTTGCACGATATTTAGAAGCATAAATTGGTTAAATAAAAATTAATAAATAAAATAAATATTTCAGTATGTTTTTTTTAGGGTTCTTAATTGGTAATGATACCTTTTACATGATATTAATTGCATTTAAAAAGATTCTGAGTTTCTTTATTAAAAGAAAACTGTAGTTGTGAAACACACATTCCATACACTTATTAGGAAAGATTAATTACAGGGAGAAAAAGCGCTACTAAGTGACACTTGCATTTGTAGGAAAATTGTTTTAGGTAAATAATTTTATGCACGAAAGTGTGGTAATTGTCTTCAAAATTAGGTATTTTATGTGACCTATTTGTTTTAAAACTGACAAATCTAAATATTTAAAAAATATATTTAAATATGTCATCTCAATCCAAAAAAATAACCTAATAATTCTGTCAACCTACTTAAGCTCCCTCCCGAGTCTTGTAGTCATTGAATAAATGAGAAGAAAAACTAAGACACGCTACTGGTTCTACTATTACTTGCTTTTGTTTTATTGTATGAAACTTACGACCCTTTTGCTTGTCCCCCTTTTTTTGTAATAAAACCTTAATACTATGTTTTGATAACCAATATTCTTAGACAATTCAACTTTATCACTGGCCACTTACAATGTCGACGTTCAAAAAAAGAACGTTTTTTTTAAATTAAAAATGGAGCTTTAACGTGAAAAGTATGGCGTCGGTCCCGACAAGGGGATGTCCACACTTTGTATGCAAATGTGACCGAGTTAGTAGCAACGAAAACACAAAACGCTCAAATCCAACAAACTGCAGAAGAACGACGTCTACGTTAAAAAACCGCTTAAAATGCGTCGCACAAATAAGTGTTTCTTTACAGAAGACCACAAATATTTTAATACATATTTGGTTGTTGTTTGTTTCTTGTATGATCTTTTAACCAATTTTGCTAGTAGTACTATCGCATGGTGATCTATCTGTCTAACGTCTGAGAATCACACATATCCTAAATTAGCTACTCTTTCGCAAATAAACTTACCTCACCTCTCGCCAAATAGTCCCATTCCAAAACATTCCCCAAAAAACCATAGTACTCCATGTATTTTTTCATCAAAATTAAGCTGTACCGTTCCCACTCTTGCCCCGTGTTTCCCTCGCTCGTCCAGACAGTTATGTTCTATTATATCTGACGCGGAGGGACGGCCAGGCGTGAAAATATGTCATTTATGACTATGACACGCACACAGCTAATAAATCTAGACCGCGCTTGTGTGTGTGTCGGACAGTAATGCTTTTATTATACTACCGAGTCGTTGAACATCATCAATATTGGTTTAGAATTGAGTTGAAAATGGGAAATGTGCATGGGGATCGGTTGTGTTTATGGTCTATTATCGGTTATGGTGTCAGGCTTTTTTGTTTTTAAAACTCTTTGGTGGTTTTCTACGGTTTAAATAGTGTGTTCGAAGGAAAAAAATACTTATAGTATCATCCCAGAATAGTTATAATATTTTGTACTGCAGTAGCTATACATTTTTTTATATGGTAGTTACTGAATAATCGAATAGCAGAGCAGTTTATGTTTTTGTTTGAGACTTAACTATTTGCAGAAGTCTTCCGCACATGAGAAGTGGGCAAACAATGGGGCATATGCATGTCCACTCTCGCGTCCCCAGTTTTCAGTTTTCAGAGAACCGGTTTGAAAAACGAAAACCTCCTAAAATGCTCTCTATAGAGATAGTTATTATCTCACTTAAAGCAACTCAGGTGTAAATTTTGATATTTTCAAAATAATATTAAAGGACTATGTAAAATATTCCTAAATTTCCACTATTCAAATTCCACAACTGACGATCCCATGATAATAAGTTAGTCTATCCAACCGACAGTTACCATATCCAACAAAATTACCATTTCCTCAACTTACCCAACTTACCAACACCGACCAAACAGAACTTGGTAAGATCTCGCTTATATTTCAAATCGAGCCGACAGCTTATATAATAATATCCTTTGACATCGGAGGCGGCGCGGACGCAGACGTAAACTACACAGAGGTGGTGAGTAATTACCAAACTGTAATTTGAGTAAGTTGAGTTCAAGTTTTATGTAAGTTGGACGACCAGTTCGAGGGTAGGCCGAGAGCCGACGGCTGGGTTTTGACGGTATTTAAGATTGGTGAAATAACTGCATTTACCTCAAAAAATAATTTTTTTTTTGCTCAAATTGACTTTCACTTTGTTATACCTGTGAGTTAAATCTAAAAGTCTTTTGCAAATTATATGCAACTAAAAAAAACAATTTGGGTTTAGAATGAAGTTAGTCATTTAAACTTTTAACATAGGAACCAAAACATCCATTAACCAACTAGTTGGGTATTTAAGCCAATGAAGTGCTGAATCAAAAGACGTGCTCAATGAACTAATAAATTTTAGTCCTTTAGTTATAAAAAATATAATAAATGAGTTAATTTAGCTCCTGGTGTACTTTCTTGCGTCCAAGTTACGGAAGCAAATGCAAATTTACAACTTTTTATAGTGAAAATAATGCACAGGTGTATTTTATCTTGAAACCTGTTTTATGTTCTTTTATAATAGTTTAACACGTGGTTGTGCATTAAAAAATATTCAAAGTTTTCTTGTTTCATCGTCATACAGAAGAAATAGAAGTTAAAATACAGTTTTCTTTTTAATAATAATCAAATTAAGTAAACACTTTTACAATATCAAAATAAAATAATATTGTAATCAAATAAAATCGTACTGAAATTGTAAATACCAAATGAAATCAAATATCTCGAATCAACAAAACTAACTTCTGATATTATAACTAACTTGTTTCTAAAGCTTTGCAAAACAAATTGAAATTCGAAGGTAAATAATGAATGGACTAAAACAGTTGTGGAAATTTACCGAATTTACCAAAAAGAACTTTAAATTAAGCATAAATATGATTAAGGTAAATAATGAATTCTATCTATTTATATACAAAAGTATTTAGGGATTTAAATTCATCAATCTCCACTGTAAGAATTTAAAAGCAAGTTAGCTTTTTTTTATTTTTCCTCATACATTTAGTAAAATCAAAAACGAAAAATAAATAATATTAACTTATTATTTTCGGGTTGTCAGCGACCCAGCCATCAGCAGGTTTAAACATTGATATAGACGTTTGGCTTTATTAAACACAGCATTCATTAGTCTTTAACATCAAACACGATTTCAACAAATCATTTAATATCAATCCACGTCCATTGTTCATAATCATAAATCACTCGCGTCACTAGCGAAATGCAAAATGGCAACCATTTCCATTTCGCTAGTATTTCTACTATAAAACGAGTTTCATTTGAATCTGAAAACGTTTTTGTAAAACTTTAGGTGAAAATAATATTTATCTGTGCACTGGGTGCTTTTTGTTCCTTTTTAAGGTTCCGTGGCAAAATGAAAAACGGAAACATAAAGAAATTGCAAAGAGTTTTTCCTTTCGTCGACTGAGATGATAAGTAGCTTAGTTTGTTAAAATATATCGTAAGTAAATTAAATGTAAATTCTTTGTTGATTTGAGAGGAAGAAAAAACTAAGATAGATTTTTTCTTTTCTTATTATTAAATTTAAATTCACGTGTTATTTTAGAACCATACTTTGTGTCTATAAAATGATATACTAGCCACGACTCTACAGCAAAGTCGCGATAATTTAAGAAAACGAGTAAACTTTGAAACCCAAATTAGTTTTCGTTAACAAAAGTTACACGTTCAAAACTAAATCTCAATAAAATTACATATAAAATCGATACGGAACCACTGAACAATTTAATCAGGCACACAGAGGTTTTCATCCTTTTGCCTTGTCTCGCGTGTTGCCCATTATAAAATCAAAGCAACATTTTGCGATATGTAACAAGCGTTTGTATTCGTTTGTTTTACAAATAAAATGATACATTGTTTTCACAAAAATTGGTAACATTGTTAGGGGTTTTCGGCATCATTATCCGAAGAAAATACCAATTTTTTGAATAATATTTTTCATTGAAACCTTATTATGTATGTAACTTATCAATGTGACTTACACATTTTCAGAGGAAAAATATGTTAACATTTATGTTAAAAAGTAAGCTTATTTTGTTATAGGAAATGTATTTACATTTTCGGTTTACATTTTTTACGTTATTTTAAGTTTTGAACAGATTAAAAACTCTGATGATGGTACATACAGTTAAAAAGGAGTATCAGTTGTTTTTGTTTTATTATTTACTATGAGGGCATTTAAAGCAAGGGTACCTTTTTTAATCTGACAGAAGCTTAAATTTCTCAGGCAATCAAATAGATTTTTTAATAGCAACAGACCATCGAATTGACAAGTTACAAACAGCCAAATGAAAACATATGTGTAGGTTTAAATGCAAACCGCTGCCTATTAAATTTTACTTTAAAAAGTTACTGACGATTCACCTTCTTAATATCATGTTAGCGAGTCAAATGACTCATTTAAGTGTTATCAACACAGGTGTGTTGGCTTAATATATATTTCAAATTAGCTTATATGTTTGCTGTGAAAAAATAAATCTATGCAAAGTATCGTTTGTAGCACAAATAGGATACAATCAAACTGCAAAGACCGCCTCCATCCCACTGACAGCTCACCAATTCCTCATAAACAGATATCCGCCATTACCGATCCCACCGAGCCTCCGTTCGACGTAGGTAGTATTTAACCCGGCGGCGCTTTTTGGTATATAAATGACGCTAATTCGCGCGGCCGGCACACTAAAGCAGACCTATTAGGCAGAGTGTGTGCGGGCGCGATTTATCACCGAAACGCAGCATTGTTCTAGCTGAGAGCCGCTGAGCACGGGAATTTTGACCTCTCTGAATTTGGTAATGATAGGGTTTCTTAAGACGTGATTTAGTAGAGGTTATTGAACGTTTGAAGTTGAAAGAGAATCGATAGTTTTCTGAATAAGACCCTTATTTAACTGAACATGTGTTTTATTAAGCTTTCTGTTATCGAATAAAAAGAGTAGTGTCAAAATTTGTAATATCTGTCTCTAAAACTCACTGCGGCATAGTTTCTCATCATCAAAAACGTAGAGTAGTTTACTATTCGCGAGAGTTCATACCAATTGTTTGAAAAGTCTTAGATTTTTTCTCCCTCCATCCCTAAAACATCCCCACTTAGTCTTAAACACCCACTGCACAAACCCCAATCATTAAATAGTCCATGAATCCGCATGCAAGTGCGCGATACATTCTCGTCGTTGAACCGCGCCCAATCCAGATTATAGTTGGTCGACGAGTCGCGCGACGCCTGCCAAATTGTATCAACGTAGATTAGGCCTGACTATTGGGATTATTGTGCTGGATACCAATTATATCGCTCGGTAACGTGGCCGGTTACTGTGTACACACTTATTCATTGACGGATTTCAAAGCTGTATAAGTAATGAATATATTTTTCCGTAAGTTGGTGGAGACATCAATTTTCACCTAGTAGATTTCGAAAAGTAAGTGCGTTTATGAATAGGAGGGTAAGTAAAGGCACGGCATGTTCCTGTTGCTTGTACTTTATAAGGCTTCACCTATAAAGGGCACTAACGGGGGTTAAGTAAGGTTAGGTTTGTTTCAAACTTGTGGCAATGTCTTTATTATTGTCGTCAATTAGGGTAAATTCATTTGTCAAACACATTTAACGCAATCCTATGAAAGTTGCGATTGTTGCGTCAAAAGCCAATTATCTCGAAGTTGCAGCTATACAATTCTTGTACTCATTACCAACGCGATCTCTTCATTTTGTCTACGTATATTCACACGGTAAAAAATCAGTTTAATTTCAAATAATAATGATCGCGTAAATCTAAGAAGTTACATCAAAGCATATAATTATAAACTTACTATTTCAGTAAAAGTTAAATCATTAATAATTATAATTTATTGAACCATAAACATTCAATCTAATCTATTCCATTCCCGTTTATTTATTTAGCAATTCCGCGTATTAATTAATTACTAGTTCAAATTATGCTCACTTGACGTAACACAAGCCGAGTCAACACAGAGCAGCTTATCCAGCATGCTAATGACACTGTTTATAATCGAGCTCTGTGACAAAGATGCTCACACGCATGCATGGAGATAAACACGGAATTATAATTAATTGATTATATGATCGTATTGATTTAGATCAGTGTTCCCAACCTTTTTTATACCAGGTGCCATGTTTATTTAGTCTTGCAGAGACTAGGCTGAAGAACTGAATTCATTGAATTGAGCCAAGTCAGGTGCCTATTAGGCTTGAAAAATAGAGTGGCCGTAAAGGAACCACGTCAGAGGCCCTAAAAAGTCGGTTCCCAAAAACTCTTAGAAAAAGATAAATAAAGATTTATCTTCATAAATGTGTGCTGTAAAGTACATCAGACGAATGAAGAAGCAGATTGACTAAAGTTTGACCCTTTTATTCATGAGCAAACTTTAAACTTCCATTAGCTTATACATATATGTTTTTTCTGTCAGTTACAAAAACCGTCGTATTAGATTGATAAATTTGTTGCGGGTCACAAGTTGGAAGCCACTGATTAGATCGATGCTGAGATAAGCAGGTTGGTAAGCAGATCAATTTCAGATGATAATACAATAATTTAACTAGTTATAACGATATTGTAGTTAATTTTATTTTCTTTATGTTAATAATCCCACAGACAGCGATAGTTTGAAAGCATATGACACAATTACTTAGTGAAGTTTCTCTTTCTGGCCGATATTAAACAGATTTTTATTAAAATGACAAATACTCATCTTAGATCTCAGAACATTAATACAACTACAAATCGCAATACTTCAATCGTCAACAACAACTTTGTCTAATATTCTATCTGACCAATTACAAAACATTGATACATTATAATATTACTGCTATCTTGGCAGCCATCATTTATATAGTGTACAAGTCTGTATTAGTGTGTGTGAGAGTCGTCGCGTGTTTGTTCTCTATTACGATGCTGATCGTGTTGTGTGGTACCACTAGCTTCTCGCTCGCAGCTCTGAATGCGGTGGCTTAGCCATTTTTATATATTAAAAACGGTTTTTTACGGTTCTATATTTTTGTAAAGAGGGTCTTTACAAAAACGTAGAACCAAAGTTTTGCTCTTCTTATTTAGGGCCGAAATACAAAGTCGCATGTTTTTATTAAAATATTCTCATTAAGTTTTGCCCCATAGTATAAGTAGCCCGCAATCCAGGTAACTTTCCTACAAAATTTCATCAAAATCGGTGCAAAACGTAACAGACAAACGTATATTATTACTTTCGCTCTAATAAAATAGGGGTAGTATTTAAACGAGTGACTGTAAATAAAAATTTTAAGTGTCAAAAATAATTAATTTAGGTTATAGTATTACTAAGTGAGCGACTGACTGTGAGTGACGTTAAATCAACAAAACAGCAACTTACAAACATTATTTTGAGTCACTTAATATACAAAATGGAAGCTTCATATTAGCTTAATAAGCGCTTCACCGGGTGCTGCCGCACCACGCTCGCTACGCTCGCTCGGTTCGCTCATGTGGGGCAAAAGTCAACCTAACACGCTCGTCGCTGCGCTCCTCGCTAACCTATCCTAGCTATTGCATAATAGTAGAAAAGACGGTTATGTTGAGAAAATATAGGAAAACAAATAGAAGTGCAATTGATGGCTATTGCTACTGGAGTAGTATCAAAATAAAAAATCATAAGATCTTAAATGGAATATCTCAGCTTAGCAAAATTTGCTAAAAGTGAACTTTTTAGTAGATCGTAATATAAAACCTCAATTGGAAAAATAGAAACTGTTTTAATATTGAAGTTGCCGCCTCCGTATTTGTAAGTCGCTCACTTAGTAATGTAGTCGCACGGATAGTAGTTTAATATCTGAAATGGATTAATCAAAACCCTTTTTTGTAAGCTCGTTCTGGATATTTTTATCAATCAATATTCATCGTTAGTTTAGTAAATTTATCGTTTACTCAAATTCATACCGCTCAAGTTATTAAAACAGTATGACATCATCAGTCGTTATTTTATTTTTTATTCGCTCGTTTTATAATTCCCCATAAAATAGTAAGGATATACTATGTCTGTAGTATTTCGTGTAGCATCTCGTTTAACATAAAATCCACTACCGGACATATGTTTACGTCATATTAGTTGAGTGGTTTTGTGTATATTCTCTCCACGCATGACTTGGCAGAGTTCAGTAAACGTGGAAAATTAAACTTTAGTTGATCTTAACCTGAAAATCATGAAGACGTGTTTGAGTTAACGACTTTTGTGGTGGTACAACAGTATGATTACTGATCAGTAGGATTTAAGGAATTAAGTCAGTCAAGGAGCTGTTATGTTTTCAATTAGTGTCTTGTTAAATCGTTATCTCAAATATACGTGAAGTTCGTCTTAAGATTTACGTTTTCGCAAATAGATAAAAAAATGTTGCCTCCTCAATTCACTTACAAAGAAAATATGAACAAACCTACATTGAACCATTAACTTCATTTATTAACGCACTATCAAAGCTATACTAAAAACGCTATACAATAAATTAAGGCTATATTTAACAAAGTAGAGAGGAAGTGTACTGGAAGTAGTACCATCAATTCAGCTACGTTCATGAACTACACGGAACAAGCTAAGTACCCACCGCTGTAGTTATAAAGTAGCTCATTAACTTATACAAGAGGAATATCTTACTACGTATAGTTTAATTGAAATAGTTAGCACAATATCCAAATAAAATTATGAGGTGCTAAAATATTATTTAATGTAAATATTTTGTTCTTAAGAGGTAATATTCACAGTGGTTATGGTTTTATGAATATTATAAAATCAGTACATTTTGTACTTAATGTTATAGTTACCTGGTAAGTTTTATATTTAAAAGTTGACAAGGGTCATGTATCTCAAATCTGCAGAAGTCTAACCTACTCACAAAAAATCGAATAAATTGAAAATTGATTCATCGTCGCTGTTCGCTAAAGGAAGGTTTGTGTAAACTGGATGATATAAATTCACTATTAAAATAGAGTAATGTTACGCTGCAACTAAATTTTAGTTCAGTCTACAGATATTTTACTAAGCTCGAGTCTACGTAAGTGGTTTCAAGTTCGGAAGTATTATTTAAGATCTTATTTACTTACGTTTAAGTGTATTTCGGCGTAAGCAACTACACTAAATTTTCAAAAGATTTCAGTAATTCAAAGAACAGTTAATAAAAAATATTTTTTTTTAAAAATAAATTAATAAGGTTTTTGTAAATTTTATGAAAAAATGATAATGTAAATTTTTTAATTATATTTCTTTTATTCTTTTTTTTCAATTTAATAAATAAAAAATATCAGTATTTTTGTACTATCATTATAGAACTTATCACTAACATCTAACACATTTTCTGGCAATTTTCTTGCCAGATACGATATTGAAAAAAGTACATGAAAAACATTAACATTCTCAAAACAATATCAGTTTGATAACCACATCCCCACTACGCCCGATTCGTCCCCACTATGCCACGATATCTCGCCACTACACCACGATACGTCCCCACTGCGCCCGCTACGCCTGTGGACACGCTCCGTCATTTTTCCCTCGCCGCGACCCCGCGGTCAGCCGCGTCGTGTGTGATGTTGTTCCTCGTTGAGCTCGAGTTTGTGACCGTTTGTATGCGAATCAGAGATTTATCACAATGTTCGTTTAAAGTAGAATCATTTTCTTCATTCGTAATGAAAGAATGAAACTTGGAAGTTTGACGCGAACATTATTTGAAATTAAACACATTTAAAAGGATTATTTTGCGTTTAGAATTTCTATTTCACTATCTGACTCACACATTGTGTTGACATTTTTTTTCAAGTTTTGTTTTACATAAAATAAAAAATATTTTTTTTTGATAAAATAAAAACATTGGCCACCTTGATCGCTTAGGAATATAAAAATAGTTGACGACCTATTCAAGCAACACACGGGAATTTTCACAAAGAACGCTCAAGCCGTTCCGGAGAAGTTTAGCAACAGACACTGTGTCTTGAGACGCCTACACAGAGTTACTATTTTTGTATCAGCGCCATCTGGTACTTAATTTCTCCTATAATTTCCCGGACTTCAGCGGACAGACGTTCAACGAATAGATATTCACAAGACTTCTTCATTGATATAGAGAGAGACTTGCGATGTCATAAATAGTCAAAAAAGTAAATGAATAGTGTTTTCACCTCAAATTCTCTTGGTTTGGTCATTGTTTGATACGTTAAAATGGTTAGAGTCCTTAAAGCAAATTTTAACGACTACGATCAACTACGCCGTAGCAACTCGGCTACGTCTCCTGCTACGCCATACTACGCCACACAAATGTATCGCCCAAAGTCTAATTACGCCGTTAACTGGCTCCCAAGTTGATAACACACTCAGTTTTAAGTGCTTGTCCAAGTTTAAGTGCGCTAAATAAGTTGGACCCAAACTTGGCTTAGTTAGAGAACATCAAGGGTGGCTCTAAATCTGTCCTCATAATTTCAGGGTTCGCGAGTTAATCTGAATAATGTACGGTATACAGTGTGTCTCGCACTTTGTTTAACTGGATATGTATTTGGTTTTATTATTATATTATGTACACGCTTTAAATTAATATAAATTATCCTACTAATATTATAAATATGAAAGTTTGTGAGGATGTATCGATGGATGGATGGATGGATGGATGGATGTTTGTTACTCTTTCACGTAAAAACTACTGGATGGATTTGGATGAAACTTTGCAGTAATATAGGTTATACATCAGAATAACACATAGGATACTTTTTACCGCGGGAAAACCTCTCATTCCCACGGGAAACCGACTTCCACGCGAACGAAGTCGCGGGCGGCCACTAGTGATTGTATAATTTCGAAAAGAGTGCCGAGAGTTTTTTCCGCCAACTTTTTCTCTCGGTCTACTACGGCCATTGCTGATGAATGTAGGGGTGTCCCGTGACATCTTTTTTTTGTTTTTATGCTTTTGACAATGTATAAGTGATAAGTTTTGATTCCTACATACAATAAAGTAATTTCATTTCATTTCATTTCATTATGTTTATAATTTTTTAACTTAACCGCGGTCCTATACCTAAAAACAACTGGTTAATCGCACAAAATACGATAGCACTTATAAGATGCTTATTAGTGTTGTCACAATAAATCGACAATCGGTTTTAATTTAATCATAAGGCAACCATCCGTTTCAAAGACTAATAATTCAACATTAAAAATAACACCATATTTATGTACATGCTGTATGTACACAATGAAGCGAGGTGATAAGTAAAGTATAGTTTATGGTTACCCTGCGACCGAAGTCTATATATACATATACTTGAAGGATTATATTTCATAATTGTAAATAAGACTTTCCTTTCTTGGAAATTAAAACTAGAGTCAGAATTCAATGACCAAGATAGTAAACTAATTAATGAAAATGATAATAAAAGTTAAATAAACTAGGCGATGTAAATAAAAAAAATGATTTTAAACTTCAACAATAACAAGTATATAACTTGTTCTATTTAAGAATGCAGTTATTTTTTTTAGGGATATTTAAGATATTTTTTCTTACAATAAATTGGTATGGAAATTTTAAAATTCAAACTTTTTTGTAACAACAAAGCCGTTTTTGGCCACTGAAAATCTATTTATATATTTGGAATAAATCAATGTGTCCATATTAGAAAAAAAAACTTTAATTATTATCAAATTATTGATAATAAACAGTAATTTGTTACAGAATCATTGTATTTTATCTCAAAAAATATATTTATCTGCGGTTTGGGCTGCAACCCTCAGCCTCGTGTATAATGAACAAATTTAAACATTTGTACCATAATATACTTTAATAGTATTTATTATTATATTAATTTTAAGGTGATTTCATATCTGTCATAAAGTCACAGTTCAACCCAATATGATCCCCACGAGGATAGCCATCGTCTGTGGCAAGTCGTAAGTTAACTGATACAGTTATTTATCGAGTTAGAGTTAACAAGTTGAACTAACTCGAGCGGCGATGTCGTGTTTACGAAACGGGGAGACATACGGGAAGATTTGGTGACATTTAAAGCAGCAACGGCAATTTATAAAGTTTGGTTAGAGAAGTTAAAATATAGTAGATTAGCGTATAAGGGATTGATAATGTTGTCGAAATATAATTGTAATGTGATTGTTTTTATAAAAGAACAAATTAAGATGTTTGGCCCTAAAGTGTTAATCTAATAGAGTATTTCTTGAGATAATTAATTACACAGATGATTCAATGCAAGTTGGTTTTATTCAAGAAGGAAGGAAGTGAAGTATACATTGACACTTGACAGATAACAATGACTAGATACAAAAGGAAAGGTATTTCGCAATCCAACATTGTCTTGAAATCACCGTATTTTTTTAAAATAATGTATTTATTATATGAATACTACGAATTTTTATTAAATATGCAGTTATTGATGATGATGGTCAGTTCCTTTTTTTAGGCAATTGTAAGGTTGGAATAGATAATTATGTTTAGCTAATTTAAATATTAATTTATTTTGATGAATTAAAAGTATGAAATACAATTTCGTATATTTCCAGTAGAAATTATAATCCAGCACTGCTCGTCGCGGCGTGAACTAATGCAAGTTGCCCTCGCTCAGCATCACGATTGACTATTCGGAATATCGTATCAATATTACTGAATATGTTAAATATTTATTTATTGAAATATTTAGAATCCACAAACAGAAAAGGGTTCTTGTGTTTTTATTTGTAAAATCCAACTCTACCTTATTATCTTTTCAAGCCTTCTAGAATTAAGCAGTATTAAAAAAATATTACAAAGAATACATGATGTAAAATTTTTAAACCATCTTTTTTTCCATCCCGAGAACTTATCCCACATCCTCTAACTCCCTCCACTTGCCCAACAAATAAAAAACCACTGATGTTTCTGTCCGCGCCCAAACAGACAACATTTCCTTTTCACAAAAACTTCTTGGAAACCTTCTCGCGTAAACAAGCCCAGTTTTGAATGCGAAACTTTAACCCAAAAATACTCGCAGCCATGAAAAGCGTTGGAAAGTTTTGGGAGAGCCCCCCCCTCGCTTCCCCTCCCGTTTAGTGGGGATATAAAACTGCGAGGATCGTGCGCCTAGATCCGAAAAAACGAGGGTACGAGGAAAGTGCATTTTGTCTCTGTGTGTAGGGCGACCATGATTGACGAGCGCATAAGTGAACATTTTTTAAGAAAATAATATGTAAAAAATATTTCTCATTATTCTACTTTCTTTTCATTGTTGTCAGTGAAGCTGCGGTCACCTTTGCAATGGGTGGTGGTGGGTTCAGGAACCACTAGTAGTAATGATATATTTATTACTCCATTATATCTTAGGACATGCCTTTTCCATTTGAAATTAATGTTGTAGTCGTTAACATATTTAATCCTGACCATCTACAGAAGGATTCATACATTTTAAAGGCCGTAAATCATACATATTAACCGCAATAGCGTATTTTTCATACAAAAGGGAGATCATCATTGCTCTACGACCATAACATTTATCTTCTCTGTTTACTTTCTTCAGCCGACCATGGCCCCACTACCCGCTCAGGCCGCGGCGTTCATACGCAAAGTTTCGTCTCGGCTCGCACGCCCGTGTTCCGCGACGCGATATCTGAAAACAGAGCGTTGCAACTATGCACACAATGCTGCACTAGCTACTAACACTATTTGCCTTGTGTGGGGACTAACGATGTCGTTGTAGATGTATTGCTTGTCTTTATTAATTAATTGTTGCTGTTTGATAACAGTCTGAGGAATTTGATACGTTTAAGTAGTAAATTGCATTATTTTAGAAACAAAGGAAGGTTAGGGAAGTATAATAAAATAATCTGTTACTTATTGTATATTTATTAAAGTCCACGACTAATCAAAGTGTTAATCACCCGAGTTATAAAAATAAATATTTTTAAAACAGCAGAAATGAACAGAGAAGTTCCTTATAAACAGGATAGAAGTTAGCAGAATAACAGTATTTATGATGCTAATAAAAAAACGATTTTATGACAACAAAACGTACGTTAAAAGCTTATCCGTAGAGTTCCCTAACTGATGATATGAATTATCGATGAAACGAGCCATTCGCATTCGAATGATTTAAATATTTACTATAGTCAATAGCCGCGCAGGATTGTAAATAAACGCTTCTGCCTTCGATTTTTACAAATAAAACTTTAAGCAAATGAAGCTAGTTGAAAAATATAAATAAATGTTAATTTTCAGTTTAAAACTGTTTGAGTTAAAACATGATGAGCAAACTGTCGGGGTAAAAGGTTTTAACATGCAAATTATTACATAGTATAAATGCAAGTCGCTAAATATGTCTGTTTGTTTGTTTGTCCGCTATGTCATCCTAAATAACGTAACGGATTTTAATGCGGATTTTGCCATCTTTTAGGCAATTTATTCATTTAAACTTATAAATATGGAACATTAAAAAAAAGTAAGGCAAATATTAATGTTTCGTGATCAAGTCGGCAGAAAATACACTATTGCGAAGCGTGGGGGGGCCGCTGGTTTAATGATAAAATACACTTAAATTTTTATTTATTTTTATACAAAACGTTTCATTCTATAGTCAGTATTGCATATCTTGTAAATATATCGTGAAAGCCGCTTATATTATTAAATAAATATTTAAACCATATATTTATGTTTTTTAGATTGAATGTCGTGCACACTGGCTCCACATCCAAGCAGCGTGGTAAGTAGGTTTTGATGAAATACAAGTATGCTATCATTATTACTTAATATTATCCAAAGAACACTAATAGCAAATGATACGAAACCCATATTTATAGTAACACTTTATCTTTTAATTTTATGCATTTGAGAATAGTTAAATCCCATTGTGCATGTCCCATAGTAGGTGGACCCTTTAAGCGAAAAAAGTAACCTCAATTATACATTTTAAGTTTTGTATTATTGTAAAAATGTCTTCCAAAAAAGAAGTATTCTGAAAAGGTTCTGCTGAAAGCATGGCTGAAAGCTTCATTCAAAGAGTCTCTCTGTATAGAAATACAACATGTTTTTCCCTTACGTTGATTACAAATATTGGATATTACTTAACTAACTGTCAATAACCGGTACGGTTCTGTTAGTAGATTTACATTTGTATTCTAAAGCCGGCGCCTCAGACATTTAGTTGAGTAAATCACCGGGGAGTGCTGCAGTCATAACAAAGCAAGTCGATTGTTGTACAACGCTACTATAGCTTATTGAGATTTATCAGTTTACTGCACACGCTTCGATGTAAGAGCACAGAAGACGTATTTAAATTGATGCAAATAAACTAGCCGTTTATTTGATTTCCTTTGTTAAAATAGCAAAAGCAAAGAAATGTCAACCCTATTATTTATAATAAATAATATAATATAAACGCACACGTCTTACCTAGAGATGGTTCCGATGCTCTGTAGTTATTACATTAATTACATTTTATGTTGACTATAGTAGGTAATGCAGGTCAGCGAATGTGCAAACATTATCAATATTGACGCCGGTTGCACGGCAATATACGTACGTATATTGGCAGGGCTGGCGGATACGACAACAAACAATTAGCTGCGTTATAGGTTAATTAAATTGTAATGTATCTCCTAAGGAAAAAAACTATACAAAATGAGTTTGAAAGATAGTCTGAAACAATAACATATCTCATAGTATTTTAACCAAATACGTGTTAGTTGTGATATAAAAGTAAATTGTGTGGGGTATGAGTTAAGAGAGGTAAGTTATTACTACAGTGTATAAAAAAGAGATATAATGTTATTTTATCGATTTATCAAAACACAAACTTATACAAATTATAGTGATGGTAAATATGCTCATTAAATTGAGTCAATTGTGTTCGCTAAAATTATAATTAAAGAGAGACTAAAAACTGAAAATAAAAACGTACTTTACCTATTATCGTTTTAATTTTTTAACAATTCGGTTTTTTCCGCCTTTATTAAATATGTTAAACACTTACAAGGCCCTCGAGCGTACATGTAATTAATAATGATATCCAATCTGCATAATCGTTGTATAAAACGAAAACACACAGGCTGTTTCCAAGTTTAAGTTTAACGCAGAGTGATTTTGAATTATTAATTAGCGGGTAAGTGAATTAAGTAAAAGCGGATTTAATTATAATTGGAAAATGGAGGAGTTAATTATATAATCACTTGGAGTTTATGGCTTTACCTGACACTCTAGTAACAATATATTGAATAAATGTGAAATACAATACAGTTTACAAATTATGGGTTAATTTTAAAGTAGGTTAAGCAAAAGGTGATTCTCTATAAATGATTAGTCAAAAGTTGATGAATGAATTGATTTCTAAAAGCTCCTGAAAACACCGCGGTGTCAAACGCACAAGAACTCTTTTTGAATTGGCCGATAGGCACAAAGTAATGCAAAGTAATGTTCGGTTTATAGTATTAGAAATCTGTTAATCTAACCTAACCACTGCTTTAGTCATCTGACGTGACTCCTGCTGGTAGTTGGCCAACCTGCTGTCTTGTCAAGCGGCTCAGTAGGCAATACTTGACTTGACGAGCACAAAGTGTTTTCCTACTACCTTCAAAAGCATTATCTATTGTTGGAATATTAAACATAAAATTTAAAATGTATCTGAAATTAATAATTTTGATTAAACTTTGTCTTTTGTAAATTGGTATCAAAAATAAATACTACCAACGCCATTAAACTTGTTTACGCATTCAAAATGTTGTTAATTTAACGACTTTTGTTGACGTAATTGGTCCCAGAACTTCTCAAGTACGTAATTATTTAAATTTAACTTGGAACGAGCTCCACGGGTTAAATATTTGGTCGATTTAACAGCTGATTGGGATTATTTTAAGATTATCAAGGGTTAATTCTAGTTATAAATTAAGGATAAACTAAGTATGAGATCGTCTCTAGCAATTGATTTTTTCGCTATCCTGACACTCGAACATAAAAAAACAATCATGCATTGTAGGCATTTTGATAGATAATTTAGTACATTAACTTATACTTATTTTCAAAGTACTAAATGGTTTTTTAACTAGTATAAGCACAACATGCCATGCATACGCTTCCGTGCAGCCGCCATCCATCCTAAAGAGGAGTGTACATTGTTCATCCCGGTCTCATTCATTCATTCATTCATTTGTTATCTCTTGATAAACGCGGTCCCATATTTTACATTTCGTTTCGTAATGTTGGCACGATTGTTAGAATGAAGCCCACCTTATCTTTTCAAACAAACAATAGTTTTGAACGTCACATTCTGAATTTGAATGGGAGTGGAGAACGAATGAAAAATGCACGGAAATGTTTTATCTCTAAATGCGTCGTTTATATTGTATGGAAGTAAATGCGTTTTTTAATAGCGGCCCGTTGAAAAGATTTATTTATAAGTTGGGAGCTATTTGGAAGATTTAAACGATTGTTAGCCTTTGGCTATTTATTACTGTACTCGTATTCCGCATATTTTTGGAATTTATAGCCAAAAATATTTTGTAAGTAAAATGATGAAAACTTTACACTATGTGATCGCCGGTTTCTCGAGAATCAAAGTTTGAATATACGATTTACTTTTTAAAAACTATTCTGTAATAATATTTACTGAATAGTGACGTTTAAGGCTGAGTGCCGTCCTTTTATTTAGTTTTAAATGGACCCAAGGTTAATTTGATTGTTTATAAGTAGAAGCTATTGAATTGATTTAATCGCCTTTAACAATTCTTTAATCTATATAGATATAGATTTCAATTACTTCGTTCATCCGTTCACATGAGAGCAATGTCGTCAGTGAGCCCACCCCCTTATCCCCACGTTTGCATTCCATCAGCTCAGTAGGCACTAAAGCTGGGTTCACACATGATTAGTTACATTAAATGTTTGGCGTGACTCGCCTCGTCTGCGAGCTCGTGATGCGAATTGTTTGTTTGGTATTTGAATCATTTTGATTTGTAGCCAAATGTCGGCAGAATGGATGGATTCAGAGCCTAAAGTACGCAATATACGTAGCAGCATTTGCTGCTATTTCAATTACCGTAAGTGGTCCTTTCAGTCCGTTAATTAGTCGCATTTTCGTGTCCGGCTCGAAGGACCAATAAAAGAAGCTGAAGTGGACAGCTGGTTTGAGAAGTTGCTTGTTGATGTCCAAACCTTAATGGTTTAAGCTCATAAAGTGCTATTAATGACCCTGTGTAAAATAAGAAGTCGTAAATAAGATACCTATTTAAAGTTTAAACTTTCTCTTTTTTTTACTATGAAAAAAACAAATTATGGGAACATATTTGAACTTAGATAGAATTCGTTCTTAGTTATGCCAAGCTTAAAATCACGTTGCTTTATGATCAAGGCGTAACCATATAACCCAGAAAAATACCAATATACGTATTACCGACAGTTTCGAGCGAGCCAAAAACCCAGACCTCATTCCCCAACTACATTTCACTGCCAATTTCCGTCCGTAATCCAGGGAATCCTACATAATAATATGGCATTAAAAGCATTTCGAAAAACACAGTTGGCGATCCATCATGTTTACCATGACACAAAATACAGCGAGGCAGGACGAGGGGGGTCGTAAACCGGTGTAGGTACCGCAGTAAACGGATTATGATATCCGGAGGCAGTCAGGTGAGGCTATTGATTGTGGCTTGGAATCGTTTTGTCTTGTTTATGAGTAAGGGCAAGGATACATTACAGGAAAGAGGTTAGAAGAAGTCACTGAGCTGGTTGCAGTGCTGTAGGTGTAAGTTGAGGTATGATTTTGCTTTTTTGTGTCCGGATTACATCTGATGTTGCATTAATGATGCAATTGTGTATGCTTCAACTGTTCCATAAAGCATTATAAACCAAACAAAAAATGTACTAAGGTAAAAGCACCTAATTCCGCGGTATTTTTGCATTATTAAGAAAGGAACAGTGATATTAGGGATAAAAATCGCGGTTTAGGGTAATAATATAACTTTATAAGATGGACGATCTAATATTCTTTACAAATATTTAAATACTTTTTCAGTTATCAATGGTTTTATATTTCAAATTAAGCAAAATGTAGGCTAAGCCAGAAAACTCTAATTCCGCGGTAAAAATCCTAACTCCGCGGTAGTTGGGCACCTAATTCCGAGGTATGGATTTGTAGAGAAAGCCCGCTTTAATAGTTATGTACTTATGCAGCAAATTATGCAAATTATGATGAAATATTTACGTGACTTACTCTGCTTATCGATTCTACGGAATTATTAACTAAAATTCTATAAATAATAATATTTATCATTATTATTGATAGAATTTTTAGCCAATATTTTTTAAATTTATTTAACTCTCTAACGTTCATATAAATAAGAGCCATGAGTAAACAAAATATTGATAATTTTATGCATTATGTTTGGTCTAATTACATTGGAAAAGTAGCACGGCATTACGTTACGATTTATTTCCAATATAACTTAATTCCGTGGTATATACCTCGGAATAACGGTCCTTCTCGAAAATTAATATTTATAAATCCGAGTAATATATTTTTTTTTATAATATTTAAAAATCAAAGTGATTATTTTATTAAATATAAAAAAATGAATTAAAATTGATATTTCTGAAAAGAAATTGTTACTAGAACATAGGATTAAAACAATTACAATATTGGTTACGTTTTGGAAAAAATCATCGAATTTTACTCTGGTCATATATTTTGATTCCTATTTAATATGTGAAATATATTCAAAACACTAACACGGAATTGGATTTTTTAACCCAATGTTAACCATTTTTTTCAATTTGATTGCCTAAACGAAGTTGAACTTATAAGAATCACGTGAAAAATTAAAATGAAATGAACTCCATGATTTAAAAAAATGGACGGTAATGCCGATGTATTTTCAACACAAAATTTCTTAAAAAGTAAGCTAGTAATGCATATTTTTTTAACAAAAACTTAAAGATTAAACGTTTGACTATTGAATTAATATTTAAAAACCGACCTTTCCTGTTAGAACTAGAATGATAATCACTCCTCTTGTAAATTGAACGTTACGGAGAAATGGCGTGAAAATGTATGGCGCATCCTTTTACCTCGCTCGCCACAGCGAAATACTTTTTTATTTAATATGTTTTGCGTGTTTATTATAATATAAGCACTTAAATCTGTTCTTAAATTAAATTATCTTAAGGCTGAAGAACTAAAAAGTCTAAATATATGACGGAAACTATAAAAAAACTTAGTTTTTCTATTTACCGCGGGTTTGGGTTCCATTTTTAGAACCCAGCGGAATTAGGTTCTTTTACCTTAAGTATTATTAAAAATATGATAAAAAATATTTGACTAAAGTAATATGCAAACTAATACACCCAAAACAGTATGATTTCCGCAATATATTTCCGCTACCGCTTTTCAAAAGCCGAAATTGTTTTTTTTTTCTTACGGGAGGGAAAACATCTTCAGAATACCCACATGGTTCTATCCGTTAATCATGGCGTTATCCATCTTGTGAATACAACAACCCGCACTAAACCACTTGGTGAATAATAGGCATATTATGAGTTGGTATTTTAATATTATATTGCGATATCACTACAGATCATTCGATCAATCTGAACCTCTATATTTGCTTGGACGCACAACTTAGTATTTTATTCTCGTGTGTACAGTTGAAACCTTCAACGATTTATGTTCGGTGACGCAATGCGTGGACATAAAAATAGCGTGGAGAGCTTTTCCGCATTTTATTTTATTTCTTTGCGTGACTAGAATCCTAACAATTACTTTCTCAGAGTTAGTTCACATATAATTCAGGGCGTAGGATTTGATACGATTATTCTGATGTAGAATTGCTTATCCATTAATCCTAATCCTAATCGAATACTCGATGATAAATATAATAAAACAGCCTTTAGGTATATTCTTTTCTGTTTATCGTTATTGTTAATCGGCTATAAAAGGATTATACTAAAAAATATATAAATATGAAAAGTCCTTTTTATCGTTTTAGTGTCAATTTTTCAAACATCACGACCATTCACGCAAAAAGTCTCAATAGAGCATTGGAATATTAAGTCCATACGATTTTCTAAATAATTAATTTATGGATAAACAATTAAACAGACCTTGATTAAATTTGGTAAAAAAATAACTTCCGTACAAAAATAATCTAAAGGGTAAGGGCATAGGTCTAATGCCGCTTAAGCTCTAAAGTTGAAATATTGGATTTGTCACTTCTTCTCGTCACTTACAAAGCAAAAAACATGTTAATTAGGCACTTGTTCAAAAATTGACAATTATGTGTTAATTATTAAAATTGGTTATTATGGTATTAAGATTAAAATAGGTTTGAAACATCGTACAGCGAACGCATGCGGAGCTGCTAAGTTTAAGCTGGTAGCTATATTATAAAGTAAGTGCCGACAAAACAAAACAGTACTCTCACTATTTGTGTCAGTGAATTCTCACCTTTACACGAGCATTGGCAATCGCGTGCAGTAAAGTAACAGTAAAGCGGAGCAGTTAACTTTCATGGCGGCGTCAGCGCAGTAAAACGAAGCTCGGCGATGGAATCACGGGCCAGTGCTGCCGCAGTCGGGAAACTCGGGAAAAAGGTATAAATGCTATGTTTACTATAGATATTTTAAAATACAGGGTGTAAACAGACCATTTGTGAAGCCTGAAGCTCTTAATTGCTGGGTAAGTATTGTCAGCCGCTTGAAGTCAACGCTCACACAACAGATGATGGTTCAGAGGCTTAACATTGCAAATTAAATTAAAACACTATACTAGTATAACGTATCGAGTTCCCTTCTAGCAATATTTTTTTCTTTTGGAAGCGGTCATTTTACTACCCAAATATTAGGTATTTATGTCAAAAAAAATGTGAGATTTAAAATCTTGCAAAAAATCGCTCTGATGTTAAAGTAGTTGCATGGTACAATACTTTCCCACTTTATTTAAACTCCAACATTAATAATTTAAATCGATTTCAAGTTTCCCATACAGTTCTCGCAGCTAGCTCGGTACGTTAATATAAGTTCGGAAATGAAATAGTTAAGTAAACACTCGTTCTTGAGGTGAAGTTGGGAAAGTTGCGCATGTGGGGTAGTTGCGGGCGTCGAGATCAGTTGAAAGCGTTACTGCGGACCGGGGAATTTCAGTTTTTAGCATTTCTTGGGAGTAAACACACGGATTGTAGAGGAGCGAGTTTCCTTAACTGAAAATATTTGTAATATTATCACTACATATAAAACAAAGTCGCTTTCCGCCGTTTGTGCCTGTTTGCTTAGATCTTTATATTTAGCTAATAACAGATTTTGATATCTTTGTTAAAATACAAAATGATTCAAGAGGAAGGTTAGTATGTATAATACCGTCCAATAAATAGTGGATAAATACTGTTATTTTTGAGGATTGATGGATTGATGAATAATTACATTGGAGTTAAAATATAGTGTAAGGATTGAGATAATTCAAAGATAGCAGGAAATCTTCATAGGCAAAAGCCAGTAAATTATATACCCAAACCTATTTCAAATTAGCATAATAATATTCTCAATTTTGTTTTTAAACAACAACGCTAGATGCCACAAATAGATGCACGGATGCACTAGTTCAAACATTTAACACTTCTCTCTTAATGGAGAATGTTAACAAATTTTGATTATTATCTCTTCGTATTCTCTGTCAAAAATAAAAAATACTGGTGAAAGAATTATTTCGATGCGTCAATAAGTTTCCGATTTATAAGTAAAATAAGTTGCTACCGCACGACGCGGGCTGCCGGTGGCGGTGTGACGTCACACCACAACTGGCTCGGTCTGGCTCACTCAGTACGCTCGCGGTCGCGCGCACTTGTCGTCTAAATTAAACCTCAATACTTTTAAAAATGTCTAATCCAACTACTAGGAAATCATGTGTTTTGCCTAAATGTAAAAATACAACTATCAATTCGCCGGAAAAGTTGTTTTTTACAGTTCCAAAGGATACATACATACATCACCAAATCTTTTAACTTGAACATAACCAATACCATTAAACAATTTGTTAGTAAAAATACAAATAAATAAAAGAGGTTTAGTTCATATCATTTACATTTGCAATAAAAAATAAATTAAATTATAAATAAAATAGTAAAGGTAAAGTGCATCTGTAACGTTCAACTACCTACATCTAGATCGTATAGGTATCCTATACTTCCTAGTAATATAATAAACGCGGAAGATTGTGTTTGTGTTTGTTATCTTTCACACAAAAAGTACTGAACGGATCTGGACCAAGACTGAAATAATCCATAGGCTTCTTTTAATCCTGGGAAAATGTACAGTTCCCGAGGGAAACGCGGGGGAAGCTGCTAACTAAAGCTAGTTAGTACTAAATCAATGCATGTATTAATTTAAATTTACTTAGAATAGCTCCGTTCGCGTAGAAGCCGGTTTCCGTAGGAATGAGAAGTTTTCCCGCGGTAAAAAGTACCCTATGTGTCATTCTGATGTGTAACCTACTGCAAAGTTTCATCCAAATCCGTCCAGCCCCCCAAGTCAAGTGGCAAGTAATATTTGCGATAGCAAGTGAATAGAATAAAATTTTGACAACCTTGCAATTTGACAGTTTCATACATATTTTTTCTATTCACTCGCTATCACAAATATCACTTGCCACTTGACTTGGGGGGCAGTAGTTTTTACGTGTAAGAGTAACAAACATTCATACATCCATACTCACAAACTTTCACATTTATAATATTAGAAGGACGTACCTTCCTATAGCTACAAAACTATGATACATGATTTGTTGTCTTTAACGTAAAAAAAATAATGATAGGTAGGTAGGTACATACTTCTACTATTGGACTTGCATTCTTCCATTAGTATTTTTATTATATTGGTTATTTTGTTTTGATAAAACATATTTTTATAAACATAGTTTAGAACATATCAAACATTTCGGCGGCAACAAAATCACTATTTCTTGATAAATAATGCGCTTGATAAAAAAATTTATTCATCTATTTTAGATAGATTACACGATTACCTTTTTTCGAAACCTGTACCCAATTTATTAATAGAATAATATTTACTATTAACGTATAATAACGAATAATATTTATATTTACTAATACGCGACCGAAAACACAAAAAAAATATACATTAAATGTTAAATAAATAAAAAAATAAAATAAAATACTGTGCCAGCTATATGCGCCACCGCTGGCGCGTTGTGGTAAGACGTCACAAGCGGTCACGTGACTGTTAGCGGGACTCGATATTTTTCGAAACTTTGAATGCCTATAAAATCAAAACTACTGGGTATTTTTGATTACAACATACAGGCTTTACTGAGACAAAATTTCAAGCGATTTGGCATACCTAGTAACATTCTCCATTCTCAAGTGTAAAAACTGAATACGTTTGTTACATCATAAAATATCTATTTACCAATATATTCAAAAACAATAATTTAATCTTCAACTTACTTTGACTCAACTAGGTATACTGACAAAGATAATAAACATTACAAGCATTTATTTTTGAGTTTTTCAATTATAATAATAAACCGAAGAAGCGGAGGTAAAGGAACTTTTCACGCGTTCCAATCATGCGCAACAATACGTGTGTAATTCCACCTTTCATTGTTTCTCCGCCATAAATCCAAACAATTAAACTAATTATTCATTTCTACGAGTCACGCGATTTGTAAGAAAGCTGTAATTTTACCCTTTCTTATTTAAATGATGTCGGAGTAAATATAGGTGATGGTGTTTAAAAGGGTATAATGTTACAATGAATTGCTGTATTAGAAGTTAACAGTGCATTTTAACACTTAAGCATCTGGTAGATATCGTATCCATTATAAATATTTTTTATCTAAAACTGTATTTCAAACCAATAAATATAATAGTTGATGAATATTCCCTACCTTCATAAAATCTTTAATCCTTTCATGTATCATGTGAAAGTGATGACTGTACTTACAATTTAATAATAAGCTTGCATTAAAAATAATCCTAATACAGAAAAAAAACCTTACAGTCTTTACCTAGCCAACGTTTCTTCTACTTTGGGTTTTCAAAGAATTATCGAGCTTACACGGATCGCTGTGGGCTCACAATGTGATTTTAATATGGTCCTGATTGACGGGATAAGATCGGCGGATATAAAGTTTGGCATAGATTGAGGGCCGTTACCGAGGACCCTCCTCGGGTTTATATTGAGTGACTAATTATCAAGGAGATTGTACGAAGTTGTAGTAAGATTGATACGAGTTGAGAAAACTCCCAACTAACTTGTAATGGTTAGTTGATGGTGGACAAATAAAGAGAGAGTGTATTTTTGGAGCGAAAGCACTGTGTGGGATGAGGGTAAAAGGTACTTATCATCTAAAATTCACTCACCTACTTACATTCCATTCTTGTACTCCTAAATAAGCTTATCTCAACGGGAATTAATTTTTAACAACCGTAAAAATCCTGACGTCTTTACTTATTTTATGATTTAGGGCCATAGCCTACCTCTTAGTGTGGAAAAAAAGGTGGGCGAATTAGATATTTAAATAGGTACAGGTAGTATAGGTAGTAGGTTGTATAGGTAGTTTGTTTTTACACCTTGGGGAGGATTATAATAGACTATTTTTTTTTGCCGCAGGAAAATATTCTGTTTACACGAGAAAATCAGTAAAAGACGTGGCAAAACATTTTACAATGACATTTTTACGTCTAAGCAGCTGAATCGGTGTTTTGATAACGCAGTTTGCATTTTGACACTACGCAGGAAATGCTATCATACTTATCAGTTTTATATTTGATTTCACATTTTATGAGTCCACACAGACGAAATCGTGGTACCTCGCAGTAGTAATGAAATGATAATTTGACCCCAAAATAATAACAAAAAATATTTAAATTTAAATGAAATTTAAAACAAGCAAATTAGACATAGGGTCGATACATACAGAGTTCTTATTACATATTTAATAAATAAGGCTAAGTCCAAATCTTCAATTTCAGAGTAGAATAATAATACCAGGATACCGGGAAGAGTAGTGACCCGAATTACTCACAGTCAACAGTTATAAAAGGGACTTGGAGAGAAATAGCTAAGAATAAACATAAATAATAAAAGTAAAGATTTGTTTGGACCCAACACACCATTCTAGGAACACGTTAGTTGAGAATTGTCAACCATTTACGAACACAAACAAAACTATGGAGTATTATGGATTGCATTTAAAAAGGGAAATAGTGGAAAACAACTCATAACTTTTATAAAATAGAAAAAAGGCGGGGATTTGCAACCGATATTTTATACTATTTAATCTTTACCTACGTTGGATTAATATTTTGTACACGTTCTCGTAATAAATTTATATCCAACTTGCTGGCTAAGATAAATAAACCTAAAAAGGGATATCATAGCGAATAAAGAATTTGTGTATTTTACTACATACCTATTTTGTGACTAAATATAATAAAAACACGTAATTGAAACAATGTTTTAAAGTGCAGAAATATACCTAATTCATCTTTTTATGGTTCCATAAAATATGCGAATATTTGAAACACACCAATCCTGTTATGATTTTCGGTTCGGAAACATACAGCCTGACAGTAAAAGTAGTTTGTTATCTAACACATATAAAACAATCCGTGAATTAACACAAACAAACATCACTCGTATGCCAACGATTTTTAAAAAGGTAATATTAATTTTTGGCTTGACTTGGCTCTTCATTAGGTCCTTGAATAGCAACTATTCATTGATTAAATTTCTTTACATATTAAAGTAATTAGTTTTATCAATGAAAACAATTTCGCAATTGACGAAATCAAAAATACCTTTATACATTTTTGTCATTTTAAGAACATCAAACAAATGTGCACGTAGCTTTACGTAAGGAGGCTTCACAATTTTTCAACACAAACACAAGGCTTGTGACCCGTAAATAAAACGATTCCCACTGAATTGAGGCGAGAGAAGTCAAACCCAGTCACTGGGGAATAGCGATCTTATCAAGTACCAATAAAGTTCACAATAAAATAACTCTGTCCCTAACTTTGATGATTTCATACGTGCGTCAATGGGTTGTCCATCTTGAGTAACCCAATTTATGTTTCCTGTTGGATGATTTACAAGGGAAATGTAGAATAATATTGCCCAAGGTATCTCTTGAAAGGTTTAAAGGCATTCGGGTAAAAACCGATAAGCCACGTTGATAAATAAGGATATAAAAAAAAATAACATATTTCTTGTTCAGTCAAATCATGTGAAATGTTGGATTAGAAATGTTATTATTAAACTTATAAGTATTTCAGTTCAGTACTTTTAAACATATTTTCTGCTTTAGAAATAGCATAAATTCTAATATTACTAAACTACATTTATTTTTCCTTTTATAGCCATATTTCCTACCTTGTCCCACCCCTGTTTGAAGTCGTAATAAAAGCTAGCTATAAACAGTAGATAATTCTTCTTCCTCAATCGTCTTCTGCTTACGATCCTGAACATTCTTCCGAATCTTTCTGCGACATTAGTTTATCTCCTAAACACTGACCTAATTACGTCTTCAACATTATAAATTTACTTTTCCATGGTAAATGGTTTGAAATGAAACCATTTTAATGATTAGAAGGTTTGGAAGCTTTAATTGATAATGGTTGTAGTTTTTTTTAAGGTACTGTGGGGGTTAGCTCGGGACCTTCCTAAAACAGAAATCAAAGAGGCTTTCAAAGAGAAGATCACTTATTTATTGCTGAATTAAAATGACACATATACAAAAGACCGCTTGGCTCTTTCTACGACCTCAGACTAAACAAATTTAATTAATTTTTACGTGACATAATATTTCTATTTCTCTTTTCGAACGCCGAACGCGTCCAAAGAGGTCGGTCAAGAACCTCACAGTACACAGTACAAGAAAAGGTTAACGGTAAAAATTAAATTCTTACTAAACTTTGTTAGTACAAATAAAAAAAGTAACACGGTAGAGCTACCAGTCATACTTTTAGACCATGCCTGTTAGACCTACCGCGCGGACACGAGTCATGGTTTTTGACGGGTAGTAGGACTAACAGGAATAGTAGGAGAACCGCGGTAGCGACACGAGTCATGCATTATTTTACAGCAAACTACAAATAACTAGAAAAAGTAATCAAGTGAACGTCCAATCGTACCCACATTCATTTTGCTTCTATTTTCTAGGGATTCATATTAATTTTGACTTTCAAAATTGAAATGGTTTACAGCGGCTTTACATATAATTATATTAAAAAATACTTTGACATTTGTTAGTCGTTGAGGCTCAAACTTTATCAGTCGTCCAGCGAGAGACTATAGAGAGACGGGTCGTAGATTTTTTTCTTAAACAATAGAAATGTGTTAGTATAAATTACTACCGCCAAGTTAATATGTATCGCGTTAACATAAAATAAATCGTTCGCTTATTTGCATAAAGTCCAATATGTTAGTCCGGCTAGTCTGTAGTCCAGCCGCCACTGATATTGTTACATTGCGTTGCGGCATCTTTTCTAGAAATCCCTCTAATACGGCGGCTGTCAACTGAGTGCAGGCAATATTAAACCGAAGCATATACGTAATGTTATTATCTCCTGGATTGCAGTGGGAAATTAAACCACTGGTCCGTGGGTGATATTCGTTCTCGGAATTGTGAGGACGCAATTAAAAATAGATTATATCTGAAATAAAACTTATTTGAATTACGCGTTAATTTGTTTTTATTTTATTTTACCAAACAGAGAGACATCCAACTCCGTCTTTCCATGATAATGATATTAGAAATTGGATTGAAAAAGTCGAAGGATAAAAATTAAAATAAATTAAATCTCTTTTCTGGTTTCATGCAAAATTATTTTTAGCTATGTAAAAAAATGGTTTGTTAAAAATTTATTTCTCGGAGATTTTAGTATATGTAAGTAGATTAGCGTTTTAGTACTAACGTGACGAGTGTGTAAACATATTCCCCATTGCTTAAACCGTTTGAAATGTTGTAATACAATAGCGGCAGCCTCCGTCGAAGCCTCCGCCGCCCTGCGATCCATCCACTTATTTCTCTAGAGAACAAACTTTTATTTTCTTTGCAAAAGTTTTTAACGATTGAAGCAATTTTCAGCACTTTTCTGTATTTCTTTGTAACAACGCAAACTGTTTGTTTTAAGTTATGATTGGTTAGCTCGAGAACTTGTTGCTGACGTCACAGGTACGTTATACTTGTAATCTTGTATTCAATTGCTTATTAGAATATAACACTAAAGTGTTATTTTATGCAATACCTACTTTCTGTTTTTAATAAAAACAATATCAAACTATCTTTCGTTATTATTCCAAAACCTATTGATAAAAAATGGGTTTTTAGAAATTCGAATAGGTAAATTAAAAAAACATTTAAATTATAAATATTTTTAGTATTAAAATATGTAACTATGTATTTAACTTCATGCAGTCCATGAAATGCTAAATACCCGAAGAAGAAAAAACACACATAGATTTGCTTAGCTACAACTATTACAAAGAGTAAACAAGTCTTATCGCATAACGCTTTACGCACTCGCAAAGAGAATATCAAATATCCTTTAACACATACGACACCTACTAAATATTCAATTTGTATCGGAAATCAAATACCTACACAAAGAAACAATAGTTCACAAACCGCACTTCTGTATGTTAATCCCTGGAAGCACTATAGGTGATATCCTTGCAAATACCGTTCAATACCCATTGAGAGAAGAGGACGAAGCTATTGAACTACATATAGTTATCTCAGGTGTTGGACGGTTTGAGGGTCGCTAGTGAGACGTGTTTGAAGGTACAGTATGCAGCTGTGGACTACTACTAGTCAAGTAAAACGGTAGAGTGCTAGGTATTGGCCTAGTTTTTTTATTTATTGTTTAAAAATAAATGATTTACGTACTTACTAAAGTAAGTTTGTCGTGTGAGGCAATGTGGAATAAACTAAAGAGATTCAGTTCAGTTTACTGACAATGACTATTTTTATGGTGAAAGAAGTGAATGGTATTGGAATTTAGAAAAATGTTTGCCTTCATAATGTTAATATAACAGAATAAATATTATATTATTTAAATTGGGAAACTTCAAACGGAAAATAAACCTATAGCTATTCTTACAAGAACTACTTTCGCTCGGTTACTTTTTCATTCTCTCCGGTCTACTATGGGTGGTTGAACCGCCGTTCAAATAATGTGTGCAGTTCCGAGGTGCAGCCGGCATGCGCTCAGTAGGCCGGAGTATTTGTAATTTGTCGGTCGCCGTATACATACATTAGTTCTACACTCGCCCGCCGACTTGGGTTTAATATGTGGAACATACTCGTGTACCTATACATTAGGTTAGAAAGAGATAGGAGAAGTTATATATGTATGTAGTAACATTGGCCTTTGGAATTTATAAGAAAGAGGCATCGACGAAATAATGCAATAACAAGGAGACGTTGCCTTTTAGTTTATTTATTTATTTAGTTATTAAATCTTATTGTTTGCGGACTATAAAATACAAAATAAAGTAAAATGAAAAGATAGAACTTATTCTAACTAAGTTGATGTAGTTTTCAAAACTCTTGTCATTTATGTATAAAGAGGTAAAATTTGTAAATCCGTAGTAATGCACCGAACAGCTTTTCAAAAATTTCAACAGTCGGAAACGTATATGAGAGAGTGACATTTATTCAGGCTAATGTAATTTCTCTGCGTGTGAAGCCACTGGCATAAGGAAGTACGTAACAGTTGCACGAAGCACCTTGTACTCTATATTTGTTCAATCCAATTATTTCGTTTCTTTTCTAAGTCTCCGCGACCTCGGCCTGGCGACGCTACTCTCTGGAGGCGAAGGCAGACTTCTCGGTATCTTGTTATTAGATCTTATTTTCAGTTAATGACTGCAAGCTTCCGTGCCGAGGTGCCTTTATTCAACAGCCTTTTAACCGACGGAACAAGAACGGATTCGCTTTTGTGGTCTGAAAATGGGAGTTTTCTAAAGTTTACTTTTACTTCGAGTTTGGTATTTTGCTGGTGTATTTTTACATTTGGATTTACCAGTTTACGATCATCATTTGGACATTGATTCTGGCTTTTGAGCATGAAGGTCCCTTGCTGTTGTGATTTTAGTTAAGAGGTTAGATAATTCAAATTTTAAAATGAAGAATTAATAAATAGTTATCATAAAAATAATCTCCAGACTAATACACCAATTATGTGGCCCTAAAGTAAGTTGCAGTAAAATGGTACAACGGTTAAGCATAAGAACACTCTTTTAGTGATTCCCTTATAATTATTTTCAAATAATCAACAAAGAATTTGCAGCTAATTTTCATACTTTATGACTAAACAAATCCTTCTATTCGTATGTAAATGTGTATGTTTTTTCGACTACCAAGTGAGTTGCGGATTTGAAAAAGATTATAACTGGAATTTAACAGAGCACGTCTCGTGAGGCTGAAATTGAATATTATCATAACAATGATACGTTGTTTGTTTGAAGAGTAACAAGAAATTCTAAATTAAGAATTCTTAAGAACAAATTTGTAAATAAACATGCTGTGTATTTTTTGAAAGGAAATCTTTTTTTATTTTTAGTATCTTCTTTCTGTAGTATCGTAAATTTTGGAGCAATGGCTTTTATCATATCAATCAATTCCTCAAGAATTACTTATGATACGTTTATACATAATATGATCTGCGTCAGGTAAGTTCAAATCAACAAAAATAGTTAAAAATGTTTTTTTTTAACCATACAATACGAAACAAAATATAATCTTGGGGCACAATAGTTAAGCTATTTCAAAATGGGGAATTATAAAACGAGCGAATAAAAAATAAAATAACGACTGATGATGTCATACTGTTTTAATAACTTGAGCGGTATGAATTTGAGTAAACGATAAATTTACTAAACTAACGATGAATATTGATTGATAAAAATATCCAGAACGAGCTTACAAAAAAGGGTTTTGATTAATCCATTTCAGATATTAAACTACTATCCGTGCGACTACATTACTAAGTGAGCGACTTACAAATACGGAGGCGGCAACTTCAATATTAAAACAGTTTCTATTTTTCCAATTGAGGTTTTATATTACGATCTACTAAAAAGTTCACTTTTAGCAAATTTTGCTAAGCTGAGATATTCCATTTAAGATCTTATGATTTTTTATTTTGATACTACTCCAGTAGCAATAGCCATCAATTGCACTTCTATTTGTTTTCCTATATTTTCTCAACATAACCTTCTTTTCTACTATTATGCAATAGCTAGGATAGGTTAGCGAGGAGCGCAGCGACGAGCGTGTTAGGTTGACTTTTGCCCCACATGAGCGAACCGAGCGAGCGTAGCGAGCGGGGTGCGGCAGCACCCGGTGAAGCGCTTATTAAGCTAATATGAAGCTTCCATTTTGTATTTTAAGTGACTCAAAGTAATGTTTGTAAGTTGCTGTTTTGTTGATTTAACGTCACTCACAGTCAGTCGCTCACTTAGTAATACTATAACCTAAATTAATTATTTTTGACACTTAAAATTTTTATTTACAGTCACTCGTTTAAATACTACCCTTTCAAAATTAGTAACATTATTTGTATCTCTTCTAGTATTCTATACATCCCGATCATTGAAAGATCAACCCCTTCTATATTTGCATATGAAACATTTGAGGCCGCAGCCGATTTCCCAATACATGTTTATACAATATACCCTTTTATATATTATTTATACTGGACATCCATTATGAAAACCCTTCGATTTTTTGCGCCTATATGTTTTTACGGTGTGTTTCTATGGGACCTTATGGATACTTAAAAGCAAAGGTTTTTTTCTATGAATAATGTTTTTTAACGGTTTTATCCAGTTTATTTTGTTTTTGTCTTTTGTTTGTTCAGGTTCGGCTATAGAAATATAAAGTCCTTCATTTTGTTCGATTGATAGTGAAGGCATTTAAATTTAATAGATACTATGTTAGAGTGCGAAAAACCTACGCCAAACTGTGGATTAGCGCAGAACTAATATTATGATGATGAAGATGATAGCATTAGTCGACTTATTTCCTTCCACTCAAGTGTTGCCATAGTATTAGTTGTGCATTAATACAAGAAGGCCGCATTCTCCACGGAATGACAACATTATTTATTTTTACATTCCAGTGTAGGAATTAAATGAAACTGTTAGCAAAAATGACCTCTATTTTAGATTTATTTAAAGATAAGTGATAAATATCTATCTAGAACGAAATGAGAGAACAAAACAAAAAAGATCTAAAAATAATACTTATTCAAAATCATTTTTAAATTACCTCTTCCATGCGCCAACGTTCAAGCGCATATAACTATTCAATTTTTCCCGTGTCAATATTCAAAATGCTAGGAAAGCTGACTCGACTGCTTCCTCAGTGTTTGCATTGGAAACGTGACCTAACTTCAGTTGGAATAAACTGTTCATATCGAGGAAACAAGATTTGGTGCGTCGGTGGTACTTGCAGACTCGATGGCCGGTCAGATACACCAGCTAATGTAGTTTATTTGAACCGAAAGATACTCGTATGTTATGGGTTTGACTTGAACTATATGGAGGGGCGGTTAGTTTGTAAGGTCGGGCATTTGGTAGAGTTATTGGAAGCCATGCTATAAAATATATGTTAATGTATTATGTTTTTTGGAAGTAATCTGTTTTTCTGCTAGTAATGTTTTATTTTATAATTTATTTTATCACTCCATAGTACCTATATAACAAAGTCGCTTTCCGCCGTTTGTTTGTAGCATAGATCTTTAAAATTACGCAACATATTTTGATGGGGTTTTTATTAAAAGATATATAGGAAGGTTTGTATGTATAATAAAATTCATTAAATATTGGATAAATACTGTTGTTTTTGAGATTTCTAATGTAATGTCGTAAATAATTACATCGAAGTTAAAATATAGTATAGGTTTTTATATATTTCAAATATAGCAGGGATTCTTCCTGGCATAGGGAAAGGGGTTTAACTCCAAATTTAATGCGTGCGAAGCTGCGTGCAAGTGCTAGTACTGTATATTTTAAAATTTAGTTTTCTAAAAGTAGGACAAGATAATATGTTTTAATTTTTTATTAAATATTATTATTATTTTTACTATTTGGTATTTTTTGTTGATTTGGATTCCTAATTACACTTGTACAAAGTGAAACTGTGATTCTAAAAAAGAGTCTTAGCTAATGTAAGAAAGTTCTTAACGCCTATAAAAAGCGCAGAAACGTTGTTTCGTTTCAACTTACAACAAACAACTTACAAAGCGTAAAGACGATACTAAAAGATCCATTTCCCGGGTTTTAACCCTTATAAGTGCTAATTAAAAAAGGGAACTTGTAATAAATTTTGTTAATTGGTTCAGCTAATTTTTGTTTAATATTACTCTCGCTGTGTTCTGATGACAAAATTACAATTTCATGTAATTAAGAATGTAAGGAGCCTGCAGGGTGGTTTGAATATAAATATAACATTAACTGTTATAATGGTTCATTAGATGGTTAAGATAATACCTACATGATTTATGGAAGCGTTTAATATTTCAACATTATAAATTTGAATATATTGTGTAATATCACAAAATCATATAGTTACTATCACTAGCAATGTCAAATAGTTATAATTGGCTGCAAACACTTTTTTAGTTAAACCAACTGCAGGCGGCGGGGCTATGTGGTTTGGCTGCGACCAACTAGCTTTCAGGTCCATAGTTGTTGCGGTTTTCTGTATTTAAATAAACTTTTGTACAACTTCATTAACAAAAATATTTCAATTTGAAGCAGAAAATTAAAGTTTGCCTTGCCTATTACCTCACTCTTTTTTGTATGTTTAAATATAATAATAGCCTATAGGTATATGTCCCTATAGCTGAGCACAGGCCTCCTTCTCGGATAGCGAGAGGGTTTCAGCCGTAATCCACCACGCTAGCTCGCTGCGGGTTGTTGGATCACATATTGTTTAAATAGCTCAAAAAAATAGGAAGAGGGTCATTTCTAAATTTATTGTTAGCAATGTTTCTGCATTGTTTGACTGCAAGCTTAGACATCACCTAATATAAATCGAATCGATCATATTTATCTTTATTATGTATTAAAATATGTATGCTAATAGTTTGCTAACAGAAACATTAAAATGTAAAATGTTACCTAATGTCAGAAAGATAACAGATCACAAAATAAGTTTTTTAAATCTTTACGCGCTAAGTTTATTTCAACCACATCACAATCTTTACTCCTCATTTAAAGTATGTGACTTAAAGCAGATAAATGCTATCTGACTATAAATAGATTGATTGATTGATTGATTTGACTTTGAGTCTGTGAGGTTTGTTTTCATCACTTCATACATATGTCAAAATTTGAATTCGACGTGCGACGAAAACATACATACATACAATTTTCTATAAGATATAATATATCTGACTATTGAAAAACCAGCCCTTAGCCGTTTGGCTACCTTAACCGATAATAAACGAATACGTGACACATTCAAAGCTCTGTCTACAAAGTTATTAAGATATCATACAAATCATCAATGAAACAGTGCGGACATATTGTTTGTTTAGGACTTACATTGAATTTGTTTTTTCTGCAAAAACATATTTAGGAAAACACACAATACAATAACATAAACATAGCTGGTAAAATAAAAGTAATAAATAACAAACTTAATTATGGTTATAATATAAGTTTGGATCAGTAGGACCGCTTTTAGTCGTTATTAACCACATGAATGAGTTTATTACATCACTTAGTGATTTTCTATTCTTTTCTTTCTACCTTCGTCAATTTTTGAATTTAAACCAAAATCAAAAAATTAGACTCAATTTTTTTTTAATTAAGCTCAGATGTGGCCTTTTTTCTGCATAGTAATAAGATACAAAGCACAAAATATTTTGCACTTTTTTAACACACCTTCATAAATAAGGTAAGGTAATACTTTCCAAAAAGCCTCTTGATTTGATATGAATAATATAATATATCATAAACATGAAATAACATAACCAAAGCCTTTATTAGATTCAATATCAATCATCATTGAACGTGATTTATCTCCTACTGAATTCATGGATTAAGAAATTAGTCACAACACAATAATATGTTATGAGAACTGATTGAGGAATTGAATCAAAATAATTATACAAACGTATATTTATGTATTTCCAAAGTATGGAATGCAATTTTTATATATTTTTTATTTCTATTAGCGTACCTTTGCCAATGGGTGAAGCAATATCATAGTAGTAATTAACGTTAGTTATATCACGAATAACCCCACAATGATTGTGTACAAATAATCTCTGCTTTCTTTGAACATTGATTGATTCTTTGGCCTACTGATGATAAGCTGATGATCGATATTTTGACTTTCATCGAATGTAATTAAGTTACTTAATGATGAAATAAATGATTTTTATTTTTTTTTTATTTTATTTTTTCATTTA
This sequence comes from Emmelina monodactyla, assembly GCA_916618145.1. Lineage (NCBI taxonomy): Eukaryota > Metazoa > Arthropoda > Insecta > Lepidoptera > Pterophoridae > Emmelina > Emmelina monodactyla. The sequence continues at coordinate 446,416 of OU745304.1, read as the reverse complement.
TTTATTAAAACTTTGTATCTTAATTAAACTTTATTTGATGAAGAATGATTATTGACATTAAAAAATTTAATGAAGCATCCATTTCAGGATTTTTTTTCGTAGAGATAATTTCGTCAGAATTTTTTTTTCCCCGAGAAAGCCTACAATGAAATAACCGTTTATACATTTTTTGCTTCGCTGCTCCAACGCAATACAAACCTAAATATACAAATATATTCGCTACAATAACACGCCAAGTATTAAATAAATCTCCGTGGAAGCTAAACGCGGTATTATTTGGCTGAGAGCCTGATCGATTTCGTTCTTATAAAAACTCGAGCGTAAAAACCTTACATAAATATATGATTTGGTTATTACTTCGGGTTGTTCTCATTTCGATAATCTCTACATATGTAATTAATAAATCATGTAAGTGTCTGGGATATAATGCATAGCATCTGTAACACTTGTTTATGCAATTGTCTAACGTGCGTAGGCTTCAATATCCCAGAGAAAAAGTTAATGGAAAATACTTCAGCACTTATTTGAAAAAAAAATCAGAATACACAGTATCAGTAGACATAGAACAGTCACAAATATGATAGAGAAACGTTAATTGACATTCAACAGAAACAAAATAACTATAATTCATATAATGTTATCTAGCTAAGTTCAAAACTATTATGAATAAATGGTAATAACGCCCATTTGTCAAACGTAATATAGAATGTTTATGGTATAATTATTTATATATAGGTATAATGCTGTAATGGATTGAACCTAAGCCTCCCCCGCCTCCCTGCGGTCGTAAACAGAAATTGCTCCAAATGCTTCTCGAACGATGGCTTTTGTTTTTGTATAACACTAGCCTCTCGCCCGCAGCTTCATATGCCATATAAATATATTGTTTGCGCTCCATCTATAAAAAAATATATTAGACTGCAATTTACTATGTTAATAAAAAAAAGTAATGGCAACGATTCTGAAAACACTATTGAAAAATATTGCTGTCACTTTTACATGTGTATACTTAGTCTTTGTCAGATAAAGACAAGGTATATTGGCCTCACTAAATTTAGTCCATATCACTGTAAAATTAAACGAAATGCGCTAATGACGAAACTAAGCTTGCTTGCGCCATATCAAGATACACGCAAATTTTAGTTTGATAGGACTAAAACGATTACCCGTCTCTATCGTATACTACTGCGCAGTAAGTGATAGAAATATTTATAGTTTAATTTAGGGAGTTTCAAAGTAGAAAGTTGATTTTATTTTTAGTTTTTGTTGTTATAGCGGCAACCAAATTACATCATTACCTGTTAAATTTTCAACAAAGCTTTCACTTTCATTTGTGGAAGCTATCACGGTTCATGAGAAATAACGGGTCGGTGACATTTCGGACCAAAAAAACTCGGACACCTTCGCCAATGTATGGATTTTCAATTTTAATATTATTTTTTTCCATACATTGGCGAAGGTGTCCGAGTTTTTTTGGTCCGAAATAACCTAGATCACTATGTCACAATGACAAAATGGCACTATTTTTAATTCAAAAATAACAAGACAAATCATATTATATTTATTTTATTTATTTATTTATTTATAATTAATGTACAAATGCACAGTAAAGATAACAATAAAAACAGTAAAAGAAAACATTGTACAAAGGTACTACTTATCCCTTAGAGGAATCTCTTACAGTAGTCCTATGATCGGAGTGGCGGTAAGAAAGCAAGTTCTGTGCGATTTAATAAAATAAATATATGTATATAACATACACATACACATACATACATATAACGTAATGAATAATAAATATAAACATAAACATATAACAAATACATATACATACACATATAAAATATATATTAGCTTTGAGACAAGTAATGTTCTCTTACACGTCTTCTGAAACCAGATATGGTTGGGGAATCACGGATGTCCGAAGGTAAGGAATTCCACAGCTTAACAGCATGGACAGTGAAGGAATAGGAAAAGAAGTCGGTGGTATGGGATGGTGTGGACAAAAGGGTCTTCTTATGCGCTCTGCAGACAGCGTCTTCGGAGTGTTCAAAAGAAAACCGCTGACGCAGGTAGGAAGGGGAACAAGGATTATGAAGGATATTGTAAAGGAGGCACAGGATACGAGTGTTCCTACGAAATCGGATCGGAAGCCACTGGAGCTTTTTGCGAAACTCAGTAACATGATCGTATTTTCTTAGATCAAAAATGAAACGTATTAACAGATTTTGCAAGCGCTCCAGCTTATTAAGGACTTCCTCGGTGGCATCTAAGTAGCATGAATCCGCATAATCAATGATGGGCTGGATGAGTGTCAGAGCAAGAGAAATCTTAGTTTTGAATGGCAGGAAGGATTGGAGAAGTTTAAGGGAATGTAAGGAGAAGTGAACCTTACTACTTATTGCACAGACATTAGCATTCCAGTTAAGAAATGTGTCAAAAGTAACACCTAAGTTCTTTACAGTTTCTGAGAAAGGAATGTGAACACAATCAAGGAAAACAGAGGGTAATAATGAGATATCAAGACGACCACGAAAGTATTTACTTCCGATGATGATCGCTTGACTCTTATTAGGATTAAGGAGTAGACCGAAAGATTTAGCCCAGTTGTGAATGCAGTTTAAATTATAATTAATAAAAGCAATTGCAGCATTGATGTCAGAAGCCGGGAAGTGGGTGTAAATCTGCAGATCATCTGCATACAAATGGTACTTGGCGGTTATTGCTCTAGTCACAGAGTTGATGAATATCGAGAAAAGTAATGGAGAGAGCACACCGCCCTGTGGCACGCCTGAAACGAGTTCGCACCAGCCAGAGAAAGTCTCATTGTTGCGAACCCGCTGAGAACGACCACGAAGATAGGAATCAAACCAAGCAAGGACGGAGGGGGACATATTCAAGGATCTTAGGATTCCGAGAAGAACATCGAAATCTACAGTGTTAAATGCGTTGCTGAAATCCAACAAAACTAGTAACGTAAGGCGCTTTTCTTCCATAGCCCAGCGAATATCATCGGTAACGTTAATGAGCGTGGAAACAGTGCTGTGGCCAGGTCGAAAACCAGACTGATATGAGCTAAGTAGATTGTTGGAAATCAGGAACACAGATAACTGGCCATGAACAATGTGCTCAAGAACTTTAGAAAGGAAGGGCAGGATAGATATTGGACGGAAATTAGCAACAGTTGTTGGATTGGATACTTTAGGAATTGGAATTATGTGGGCATACTTCCAAGAAGATGGAAATGTTGATGAGGAAAGTGAAAAATTGATTATATGAGTGAGGATCGGAAGTAATACAGGTAGGATTAAAGTGAACATCCTAGAGCACAAAGCGTCATGACCAACTGCTGCAGAGCCAATTGATAGAACTGCTTTCTTAACATTCTCCTCGGAAGTGGCTGTGAAATTGAAGGTATGATGGAACTTAGGGATCTTGGAAATTTCACTTAAGGTGTGGACTTTGACATTTGGATCAAGAATGACAGGGGGTGCGGAAAAATGCTTATTTAGTGACTCTAAATCAAAGTCATTGACATTCGTGGTGGTACTGTTACCAATGCCAACAGACCTAAGGAAACGCCAGGTCTCAGAAGAGCTGCGTTTGTTCAAAGACTCGTGGAAGTACTTTCTCTTGGCATCACGGCATCTACGAGTACAGCGTGTTCGAAGATCTTTATAGGTATTAAAATTTTGTTCGGTTGGACAACGCTTGTACCTACGCTTTGACTTGTCTCTAGAAGCCATCAGATCTTTGATGGATTCCGAGAGCCAAGGAGCCGGGTTGTGTTTCACTCTAATTCGTTTGAGAGGTGCGTGTCACGTGCATTTATTTATAATTTAAGTACACAATACATTTTTCTAACTTGTATCAACAATCAAATATATCAGTTATTATTTTATTTATTCTGGAGATAAAAAGAAATAAATTCGAAGGTCTACGTACGAAACACAATGAGTACCGCACTTAGTCACAAGAGTGGTCGAAACGAAGACGTTTGATCCATTGTAACTGAGAATTGTTTCTCTCTCTCTTTTATATCGGAACTAAATGTTTTTAATTACCTCTTAACTATTTTTAAATTCAAAGTCGTTTTAAAAAAGAAAATGTTACTGAACGAGTTTTTTGTTACACGTTTTTTAAGGTACAGGACCCTATTAAAAGACTCCATTGTCTCTACGAATAAAATTCGTTTTCTAAAAAAAAACAAAAAAAAATTAAAAACATCTCTCACACAACAAACCAATCTGCAAAATATTTACGGTGCTTTAAGGATCAAAATAATTTCTTTAATAATGAAATCAATATACGAGTATTTGTAGTTATCGTTTTAAACTATTAATTCTGTCAGTCACTAGACGTTGGCATAATTAATTAAAATCTATAATAAAAAATACCTGTTTCATAATTTAGCATTAATATTTAAATAGGTACAATAACTCTCTCGCTATCTCCAGTATACCGTAAAAGCCTATAAGTATACTAAAAGCTTGTTTGCAGGGGATGCTACTAGAGCTCTTACCTTCTACTACTTAGCGCTGCACTAGTTCGTATCTACTTTAGATTTATACTCGATTTACCATCTACTGATGTGTTTTAGATGTTCATAACCACAGCTATGAGTTAACTGAACAAAAACATGAAAAAGTGAAGATTATTCAATTATGATGACAACTTTAATTGCCGACACACAGTGTCTGATTAACATTAAAAGGAAAACAAAACAGAAAAACAGACATTATTCTACTATAATGTGTAATTGTAATCTGATCATATATAACTTCAAACAAACAATCCACACCAATCACTTTTAACAATTTCAAAGTATTACACAGCGAAAAATTCTTGAGATTGTTATATCTGTTACTTGGAAAGGAAGCGCCCTCGGTCTTCCAATTACATTATCCAGTTCAAATATTAAATGTCACCGGTTCTGGTGAGCCCTTGGCTTCCCTTCTCTAAAACCTTATCTTCAAAACTCACTAAAGGGCCCTCCGTCAACAAACCTGAAACTTAACTTCAAATCAATTTGAAAACAGGTTAAATATTAAACGGACAGGGATTAAAGTTATACCTTTATCAATAAGGTACGAGATTAATTTCCACGAGTTTAAAGCTTGTTGTACGGGTGGGTTAATTGATGTGTTTTTTTAATCGTCGATATTGAACTTCGAAAACGACTTATCTAAAAAAGCTATGATCTTTGTTTTTTTCTCACTGAACTAACAGTCCTATCTGTTTCCTATCATTATTTATTTCCTTACTAAACAGTCGCATAAAATGTTATAAAACTACAGATGTTTGGACATATAGTTTTTGTTACAATTTATATTTTTATAATCCTGCGGTCTGGCTTATATACCGCCCAACTTTAACCATCATATTTAGTATTAACCGGTTAGTTTCTGTGATAAGCTGCGACAAGTTTTGTAAGATAGTAGCTAAGTCTTAATACGGAGGAAAATTAGCAGGTGTAAAGTTTTGATATTATCCTATGAAATAGGGAGCTGAACTCAGTGTGTCTGCCGGAAGATGGGATTAGTGGGATTTACTTTAGCCGGGGTTAAGAACTAAATTATGAAACTATTTCTGACAAAATATGGTCTGATTCGGAGACTAGGTTATCTTAATTATTTATTCAACTTGTAATATCAATACGAATTGTGAGTAAAGCAAAACACAGCTACGATGAAAACCAAGTCAATATCCAAAGTCTATCAGAGAGAGCTCAAAAAACTACCGAGCAGTTAAGCTGGAAAAGCAATTATCTAGCATGTTGTAGATACGAACAAAACTGTAAAAAAACAGTGAAATGATCCATCAATAGAAGATTCGAGAGCTCCCGTAGTGCGGCCCGCAGACGCCACTTGGCTCCGCTCCAATATCTAACTTTTCCATTACTATTCGATACAAACCACTCGGTTTACTAAACAAACTTCTGTCTTACTACCTAAATGGACTGCGGAACCTTTCCTTATATTTACTTTCTTACATGACTGCTGATTATAGAGCAGGGAATATGTTAACAGTATTCAGCATGGGTTACATAATAGAGCATATCGTACAAAAAGAAACGAAACTTAAGGGTACTTGCGAGTATATTGCAAATAATAAAATAAAATTATTTTGGTAAATACATACGCACAGTTATGAAAACATATATTACTGATTTTTCATGGAATAGCAAATAAAAAATAGGTTCCGCTCCATCGTTAGTTTCTGATAAAAGCCTGGAAGCCGCCACTGCGTAAGCCTATTTGTAGAATTTTTATAGCAAGTTAAGCAAAAAAGCGCTTAGATTTTTTTATTTTTTATACTCGCTTTTAGTTTTCATGCTGTGGACTAATGGAGGACCATCGGGAACGTGAAAGGATTATACAATACGTCGATCTGAACGTGAATGGAAGGTTTTTACTCAGTAAATTGATTTACTAATTACGATAGCCAATTATAAAAATATGGTTTTCTTTCATTTTTAAATGGTCGAACTGTTTATTTTCGTACAACGTTCTTAAAAAGATGAAACCTACTATAAAAATGTATATTCAAAGTAATTTAAAACTTAATAATCTCAATAAAAATCACGAAAACCCGGTTTAACTCGGAGATTAACCGTTGAATTTACTTAAAATTAATTTTATGAATTAACATTTCGCGACCTGATTAAGTTTGTGTTACAAAAGACTTGGACACGGAATTTATGAGTTCACCAAATTTAATTTAACAACTTTTTACAGCAAAAAGCTCCCTAGAGGGCAGAGTGGTTTTATTAATTTACTTCTTCTTTATATTCAACTTATTGTTAGGATGATTTTAATGAAAATGCGACGATTCTCTACTGCAGGTGGGCTGTTGTTATTTTACTCAGGTTTAATGAATACTGATTGTTCAATAATGTCATTTCCTTTTATAAAGGTCTATTTTTATCAAAACATCTTGTAGTTCTAGGCAGCTAAATATTAAAAGAGGTCACTGTCTCGTCTCGTACACTTTATTTTCCTCGTAAAATGTTGAAATTCATTTCCATCATACAATTAGGCCATTTTTACTTTTTATGAGCTTCTGAATTTTTTTCTGCCAGTTTATTACTCGCTTCCATGTTCCAGAATTGGGATTTACTCGGATTTGGTTCATTGTTGCTTAATTTTTTTCATCCTTATACATTTTAATGAAATATTTTGGACTCCTCGAGTTAGGTGGACCTTTTTTCTTGGAAATAGGGATCGGTAATATTTATGTGTAGGTGTAAGTGGATTGTTCAAAATATATGGAAAATATTTAATTTGTAATATAATTAGGACACAGTGCGTGGTAGCCTAGTGGCAACAGGAACGGTCTACTATACCGAAGGTTCCGGGTTCGATCCCCACTAGGGTGTACCACTAATTTGGTCTTACGCACTAACGATGAGGGAAAAACATCGTGAGGAAACCCACATGATTGGATGATAATCCATCATGTGATCCACCAACCCGTACTGAGCCAGCGTGGTGGATTACGGCTCAAACCCTCTCGCTATCCGAGAAGGAGGCCTGTGCTCAACTATGGGACATATATAGGCTATTTATTTATTATTTATTTAATTAGGACATAAGTTAAAACACTCATCAATCATATAACAATACTTGAATTAAATAAATGTTTCATAGGCAAGACTATTTATAATTTCATAACTAGATATTAAAGAAGGTTGTTAATAAAAGTAGCATTAGTGAGGAAGCCAAGGCCGCGCATGTTAGACACACGTTAACTACTCGAGAACGCTCGGCGCAGCGGGGCCGGCCAGGGCTGCCACGAGGACACTGGGTTATATGAAATACGTAGTAGTCAGGTACCAACTTAATATAATATTGTGTCTCATAAAAATCAAATGTTGTTGCTGGTTTCTTACTTTTTCGTGAAATTTCTTCAGCATACTTTGAAGAATAAAGTTTATTTTAACTTTACAAAAAAACTAGTTCAATTATCACCATAGTATATCCCGTCATTCTTTACATTTAACTTGTTTACTACAATACAAAAATGACCTTTACAATTGAACCACTTCTCAACATGTCAACGTCATGCTCGTTACCTACTAATAAGCATTAAATTTTATGTCAAACGTTAAAAAATTCTGTCCAAACTTTGTGGGGTCAGCATGTTCCTGACAGCCCTATCTCGCAATACAGCGAACGTAGCGGCTCCAGGAGGGCCCTCCAACTCGGGAAGGGCCTCGTTATTTGGGTCAGCGGGGCCCAGCGCAAATATATGTATACGTTTGATTAGAACGCCGCGCACGGATATTATTTTTTGATAACGAACGTACGGAGGTAATTAAAATCAATACGAATTAAGCGTTCCGTAGAAAAGTTACCTTTAATTAAATCAGGGATGAAAAGTGTTTGACCATTCAGTTTTCTAGTAAAAGGTACAACAGGATTATTATTTGTATATGTTTGTTTATTTATTTATCTTTTATATATTTTTAATTCCGATTTTGTCGTTAGAATTGCTAGAAACAGTAGATATTATAAAATTGAAACCTAATTTATTTAATGGTTTTTGAATTTGTTTTTTAGCTAGTTCTAGGATAACTAGAATTAACACTCATATTATACCTAATTTTTAAGTTTTATTTTATTATATTTTACTAGTTTTCCTTTCCGCATCTTCACCCGTACCAATAGGAATGAGGTATTTACTGGTAGTAAAACAGCTGTAGTGTTATTTTATTTGATAACTGTATGAATTTATTACATACGTTTTGTTATTTTGGCGTGATAGTAAAAAACTTACAAATATATTCCAAATCCCAACATACCTTTTACATTGTAATAATGTTTTTCTAACTTTACGCCATTAAAACAAGTATCTTGAGTTTTATTCTTTATTCATTTTATTTAGAAACAAACATTTCCAAAAGACACTAAGTACCCTTTTCAGTACCCTTAGTCCGCTTAGTTCAAAGTGAAAATCTGTTACTTTTCACAAGAAATTTTAAAGCGGCGAGAATATCGTTGAAAATTTCAAAAACCCCGGCTAAGTAAAAAGGTTTTAGTAAAAGGACATTAAAAGGTTGGGTCCGAGATATATCTGTTCAAGGTGGTTCAGGTATTATCCTGGGACATTTTATTGGAGTAATAAATGAGGAGGTTCTTTTCAAAACTTGACTATTCCACTTTTAAAATTTTTTCAGAAATTGAGAAAAATGTATTTTAGGTATGCAGCTATGTATCTTGATATTTTTTTTTATTGAATATTGTATACGAGCATAATACTCATTGCATGGTACCTACAGGTTTCAAAAGGTTCTTTTCAAAACTTGACTATTCCACTTTTAAAAATTTTTCAGAAATTGAGAAAAATGTATTTTAGGTATGCAGCTATGTATCTTGATATTTTTTTTATTGAATATTGTATACGAGCATAATACTCATTGCATGGTACAGGTTTCAAAAGTTTAGCATTAATATATACTGAATAAATCGACAATTTAAAATGGAATAATCTAGTTCTGACGCGGCTGATTGGAATAATCAAGTTTTGTTATGATCTCTAAAGGAATAATCATGTTTTGATTAGTATGTTGTGGGATTAATCTTGCTTTGCTGCAATCAGAAATCTTATTTTTGAATTGAAATTACCAGAGGTCCATTTTCTTCTATAAATAAATAAAACAAAAAAATTATTATCAAAGTAGTGTTTTATTTCTTTTTTAAACTCTTACAGCTACTTCATGGTCGAGGCAATAACAATCCTCTGTATGTTCATGATCATTTACATCATCATTTTCAACATTATTGTTATCATTTATTATACTGACATACCAAGAAAGCTCCTGGTTTGTAGCCCACTCCTCGCCAAATTGTTTAACAAGCAAGTTTTTGACATCATTTTTCTTTTTTAAATTCAAATGCTTTTGTATTATAATTTCAGGTAAAGTAAAGTTAACTAGACTTCTTCGTTTTAAAAGGTTTAATTTTGTATTATTTTCATCATCCGATGTAAATATGTAATTTTCAAAAGTTTTAATGTGACATTGAAGTTGGTTTCTATTATTAGTTGTTTTAACAAAAGTGATTCGTTTTAAATTCTGTATACCTGTAACTTTTTTATAAACTGATTCTAATTCCTTAATATTGTATAACTTCCAATCCGATCCCAGCTTTTTAACTGTTCCAAACTGAGAGTAATATTCAACATATTCTTCTGGAGTTGTAATAATCGGATGACGCTTAAGTTCCTTTTCTACACGTCCAAAAACTCTGTCAGCAGGCAAAAAGCTGTGCCCTCTAACAGGGAAAAACAGTTGTATTTTTTTAATGTTTTCTGGTGACAGCTGTTGAAGCCAGAACAAAAGTACATGTACAATATGTGAATTTTTGTTCTGCCCCCCACAGCCATCACAAAACAACCTGATAGAATGAATTCCCTCAAAATCATAAGTTTTTAAAAAATCTATCAAAGCAGAACCAATTTCTGTAGCACCTCTGTTTGCCTGTAATTCTGTCCAATTATAAAATAAAGGATGCCTAGTATTTTTTCCTACAATACAAAATACATAAAAGCTAACCTGCCTACTGTAAAATGCTTCTTGAATCGGAGTGCGAGGGAGCGGCTGAACTTGCTGAAGGTCAAAGCAGAATGTTAAAGTGCCTTCTTCTTCTACTTTCATTAAGTCATAGAATGCTTTAGCTCGTCTGCTATGGATTCTTTTTTCGATCATGAAATTAACTTTTTCACTATCAACAGTTGTTGTTTTTATTTTATTTTTTATAAGTGTGCAATAAGTGCAAGCATCAGAAGATGGAGACTGAAACCCAATGTTAAAATTTTTAATAAAAACAGTCCTGAAGAATGACTTTTTGGCTCTAAACGGAATTTCTACTGAATTATTGTACATTTTTCTGAGTTTAGCTACACTTAGTTCTGAACTTAAGTAAACACGTTTGGATTTTAACCTATTATAATGGCTTTCAACAGCATCAAATTTATTAATAAATTCTATTATCTTCTGCTTGATAACTGCTGATTTTCTGCTTTTTCGGTCTCCTCCTCTGTTTTCTTTTATTATTTCTCCATTGCCTAGTCTTCTTACAAGAACATCCACTCTTCCTCTGCTTAAACCCATAGCTGTTACAAAAAGTTTCTTGCACACTGCCTTAGGACGACGATTTCTTGTTAGAAAAAAAGTGACAGACCTTTGCTTAGGTCTGGTCGTCTGAGGAACTATTTTACTTTGACGACGACGCACAGGGTCATATACTGAAATAAATCTAGATAAATAGGCGTCCTGCTCCACCTTGGACAGGTTTTTGTACAGTGCCTTACGACTTTTCAAAATATCTCTGGTCGCAAACATGTTGCAATGAAATTTACTCCTTTTGCCATGATTACAAGGCTTCAAATATGTCAGTGCACATGGGTCACGGTCTGAGTAGTCCCTAAAACAAAAATACGAATCAGATTAATATACCTACATAAGTAAGACAAAATAAATTAACATAATAATATGCAGGTGATTAAACATATTTTGTTGCAATTTAGACTAAAATAATTAATTAACTTCAGGATTAATCATATTTTGTTACAAAACTGAATATTTGAAATGGGTAATGTCATTTCGAAGTGGATTTATCAACTTTTGACCAAATCGTGTGTTTTGTTTTTTTTATTTTTAGTGGATCTATCACGTTTAGCTAAACTCTGATTGTCGCATCGTGTAGATTTCAATGTTACCACCAGGAAAAAAAATAAAAAAAATATTTTGTTAAAAGTGGAATAGTCAAGTTTTGAAAAGAACCTCCTCAGTATACGTTTGATTAGAACGCCGCGCACGGATATTATTTTTTGATAACGAACGTACGGAGGTAATTAAAATCAATACGAATTAAGCGTTCCGTAGAAAAGTAACCTTTAATTAAATCAGGGATGAAAAGTGTTTGACCATTCAGTTTTCTAGTAAAAGGTACAACAGGATTATTATTTGTATATGTTTGTTTATTTATTTATCTTTTATATATTTTTAATTCCGATTTTGTCGTTAGAATTGCTAGAAACAGTAGATATTATAAAATTGAAACCTAATTTATTTAATGGTTTTTGAATTTGTTTTTTAGCTAGTTCAAGGATAACTAGAATTAACACTCATATTATACCTAATTTTTAAGTTTTATTTTATTATATTTTACTAGTTTTCCTTTCCGCATCTTCACCCGTACCAATAGGAATGAGGTATTTACTGGTAGTAAAACAGCTGTAGTGTTATTTTATTTGATAACTGTATGAATTTATTACATACGTTTTGTTATTTTGGCGTGATAGTAAAAAACTTACAAATATATTCCAAATCCCAACATACCTTTTACATTGTAATAATGTTTTTCTAACTTTACGCCATTAAAACAAGTATCTTGAGTTTTATTCTTTATTCATTTTATTTAGAAACAAACATTTCCAAAAGACACTAAGAACCCTTTTCAGTACCCTTAGTCCGCTTAGTTCAAAGTGAAAATCTGTTACTTTTCACAAGAAATTTTAAAGCGGCGAGAATATCGTTGAAAATTTCAAAAACCCCGGCTAAGTAAAAAGGTTTTAGTAAAAGGACATTAAAAGGTTGGGTCCGAGATATATCTGTTCAAGGTGGTTCAGGTATTATCCTGGGACATTTTATTGGAGTAATAAAGCGGGTGATGTGAGTACAAGAGTAGGTAATGGAATGCGACGTAGAGTAAAGGATGGCGCGGTCGCCACAATGTATGGCGGCCGCGGTTTTACGGTCTTGCAGGTTCCTTCGATCGCAGAGATACGAGCCGGCGTTATAGCCTACAGACGATTGGAGACGCTCTATTTTATACGAAGTTTAAGTCAAGGATAATGTGTGTGGAGGAATACGACTGCGTTTGAGCGTCAGTTTTGTTTGACGAAAGAACATAATAGAAGTTAGGAAATTGAGTTAGAACGATATAACAGTTAAGTAAGGAATGAGTTAGAATTGCTCGGCACATTCATTTTATTTAAAGTTGAAACTATTATAAAATAAAATACTCGCTCAAATAAAGCGTCTTTCTTAAAAAAAGCAGGTAGTAAAGCATAAAGTCCACTATTTCAAATCTTGAATAAGATCCTAAGATAACTTTGTCAGGGTAATTCACGCTTTAAAGTAAACGAAGCACAGGATCCTCGCTTTAAAAGCTCCCAACACCTTTTAAAAGGGGGGAGGCTATTTCTTTGACGACACGTGTCAAATAAAAAGTGACCTTTTTGTCATACTTTTTGCTTTTCCCGGCGATATTAACACCCTGTATACGAGGATCTAGATAATTTGGTCGTATCTGCCTTTATGTGAAGGTTTTAGTAATTTTCGTGAACGACGTGTGAGAAATGTGGTTTCAGTGGATAAAATGTAGGTAAATTACATGTGAATTTTCATAGATCAACATCGACATGCCCTTTTACTACGGACTTTTTAAACAGGACACACGTAGGCAGAACATTAACTTTTAATATCTAGTAGTAAACAGTAAATTATTGCTTTGAGTGGGGCCTTTTTATTCGCGGTGTCCATTCAGTGGTCACTAGCTTTAAAACAAGCAGTAATAGTGCGTGCGTCTTATTGTTTGAAACCTACAAAATGCGCATTTATGAGTTGAACTTTGACCTTGATATTATAATCCTGAACATTAAGTTACCCAACTCGATCCATTGATTGCTTGTAATGAAATAAAGATAATAAAGTTGCTGTATAAGGCTGATGACAGTAAAACTAATGTTTGGTTTAACTCTAAAAAAAGCTACTCTGTTAAATATATATAAACTAATTTGTTTATAATTAGGATTGTTTTACTTGTATATAGTTGATATTTTTTGCGGACGATACCTGCACCTCTTTACATTAATAATTGAGTAGTTAAAAATATGGTTTTCAGAGTTTTTATACTGTTTGATTTGCCTTTTATTAGATAATGTGGATACTTAGATTTAGACTGTAAGGGTATGTAATGAAAAGTTCATGTAATTCATCGTTATGTTATAATTTTTAATATTTTTGCGCTTGTATGAATTTGGAAGAAATATTATTCTTTATTGAGGGTTTCTACAGTCTTCTTAAATGAAATAAAACAAATATAGATTTTCAGGAATTTTATTCTTTCTTATGTGTTTGTAATTCTGATACTTCATCATAAGATTCTGTAATAGTGTTTACTAGAAGGTACATATAAACTTAAACGTAATATTTAACAAATATATGAAATTTCATTTCATTCAACACATAGGTATTAAGTGAATACTTAAATAGAAATTTATTTACAAGTAATATAATTAATGGAGAGTTTAAATGACAACATTTAAAAATTAACATAAATTATTTTATATTTTATATACAATTTAATTTAAACTGGTAACGTTGGTTTTATATAAACGAACATTCATAAACGAAACATGACCATTTTATTATTATAAGTATACAGTCTTTACGATAGTCATATTGTATTTACATTCATACATTTAATAAGAATTAAATTTAACTATTTTTCGTAAATGAGGTAACTCTTTTGATGTTATCGGGAATATTCCATAGTTTGATGAAAATCCTATTCTATATATATTTTAAAACAAAAACAGCTTATGTATAACTTCATGTACAGTTCCAACTTAGATACAAGTAATTTATTACATTCATAATCTTATTATAATATTTAAAATAACGACAAAGTCAAGTCAATGAATATTTTCTGTCAGTTAAATATCTAAACTGAATTTGGAGTTTATTTCACCATATTTTTTTTAATTAAACTGTTTTTTGATACAAACACAATCTAAACCATTATTTTAAATTAATTGAGCAAAAAGATAAACAGTACCTTTTTTTGGTACAATATTAATGTAATCAAGAAGACCTTATCAAACAGAAGTAACTAAATTCTTACGTCAATACACTTGTAGCGATATTTACAATCGTGTCTAGTTCAATGATAGCACTCTGTCCTCGGTGTCATCACTCTACACATAATTGTAAATATCTTCCATTTCTCATACGTTCATCTCGGACATGGCGGCCTGCGGGACGCCACCGCGGGACTTGGGGAAGTGCGGGGAGGCGGGGGGGGTGCGCGGAGCCGTTGCCCGGCGCCGGCGCCGGCCCCGTCTGCTGCACGTCTGGCAGGTTCCCAACGCTATTCGTGAACGTCGCATTCTTCGGAAGCGTCATACAGTTCGAGGAGTTGCACATCTGATTCTGCTGATAACTAAACCCCACTTTTCTCGGCAGAGTCGTGCATTGCCCGCGATTTATCGGCGGGCTCGTCTTTTGAGATAAATTCGTCATTTGTATCCCCGTGTGACAAACGCTCGGGCAATTCGTATTCGTGAAATGCGGGACTCGATTCGTCATGGCGATTATAGCGTTCTTATCTTGATGATCGATGTCGACGATCGTGCTCGAACTCTGCGAGTGGCCGACGAAGTAGTGCGGGTGCTTCGAGACGCTGTCGAACGTCGAGTTGTGATTTCTTTTCTGTTGTTGTTGGAGTGCTTTCACTTGGAGTCGGGTCTTATCGCGCTGGTAGTAGACTCCGGCGAAGATCAGTACGTTTAGGATGAGTAGCGAGCAGCCGATGGCGATGGTGACGCTGAGTGCGGTGGAGTAGGCGGTGTAGCCGGCCGCCTCGAGGGTGGCCGCGTCGCTCAGCGAGGTGTTGGACTGCGCGCGGTTGGCGGGCGCGGGGGGGTTCGGCCGCGCCGAGATCACGCTGATGCACGTCGTCACGTACGTCTCGATGGTGGTCGACGGGGCGTCGAGGGTTATATTGTAGACAGGCTTGCGGTAGATCTCCAGGGTGGGGTCGAAGTAGTTAGCGCGGGTGAGGGGGTCGGGGCGCACCAGCCCGTCGTACAGGTCGGGGTCGTTGTGGTTGCGGAACAGGTTGTGTTTGGCGACGACGTCCTTCATGCCCGCGCGGTGGATCTCCGGGATGAGCCGCAGCCACACGGACAGCTGGTGCGCGCGGTAGTGGTTCTTCATTCGAGGCTTCATGCCTGCGGGAGAATGAACGCGTGAAAAAGAATCGGAATTTTCGGGGGCGATATTGCTGGAGGAGCTTGCTCATATAAACGAGAGGGTCACAGTAATTAACCGTGGAATTAACACCGCGCCACTGAGCACGCTCGTACAATGGGTCGATTAAATTTTATTACGACTCTTATTTTTTATGTTATATTTAAAATCGAAAAGGGTCTGCGTGTTGTCATTTCTGTGAAAGGATCCTTACCTATTTCGAGATATTTTTGATGTAAAGTGTCGTACTCGTCCCACACAATGCTCTTGTACTTGTTTCTTTCTCGTGAAATTGGCAAAATAGATTCCGCCTTCTGGGCTTCGTTCGGGTTTCTAAAACATTTATTAGATATTTTCATATAAACAAGCTCATACAATTAAAATGTTTATTACAAAAGAGCGTGCAGATTAAAATGAAACAATGACAAAAAACTTGGTTGAGCTAAAATAATTTTCCATTATATTCAGCGAAACAAAGCGAGTCCGGAAACAAGCCGTCGACGGACTGCGAAACACCTGAAACCCCAACTGACCCTTATGTCCAGCGGCGCAAAGATGAAACTTGTTTGGCGATCACATTGTTCTCTTTATACAGTTGGATTCATCGGATTGAGGATATAATGAAATCGTTATTGTTTTCAAATTTAATAACTACGAATTCAGAGACAAATTATTTTAAAATACAAAATGTTTCTGGAAATTCTGAAACTCTGCATTCACAATTGTTTTTAATAAAATTGTTGAATCTTACCCAGACCGGACGAAGTTGGCGACGTAGACTATGAAGGCCTCAGACAGCGCCACCTCCGACTTGGTGTAGTTCTTGGGGAAGTGCCCCAGCCCCTCCACCAGCGGCGCCCCGAACAAGTACGGCAGCTCCTCGCCGTGCACCGAGCCCATGCGCTGGAACAAAACAACATGTTGGAAACTAAATCTATGCGCATGATGTTTTGTGTTGGTAATAATAGTTGAACCTACTCAAAATGCCTTCATAAATATTTTGTACTTTAGTTGGTTACAAGTTGATATAAACAACTAGCAACTGTTTCGTGAAATTAAAATAAACATTAATTGTAAAAAAGTAACCTAGTTCAGTAACGTAATAAACATAATAAACCTGGCAAGCCTACATTTTAGAAAGTAATATTTTTTATGAATTGGTAACACAAAAACCTAAAACGTAGTAATTGAAAAGATTAAAAAAAGAGTTTGTTACGACATTGATAAATGAAATTAAATGGTACTGGCATGAAAAAACAATTTAAACTTATCAGCGTAAGTTTAAGGTAATTATCACATCATCTTTAAACTTTTACGAGTTTCTTAATAACAACTGAAGCTAACCGTCAATTTTAACTTTAATTGCGCACCTTATGTACTCAACACGCAATGAAACATAAACGATCAACGCCCTCTATGACCTGCCCCTTTCATTTAAGTAATTGGACTAACACCACACTTTACTAAAGGTTGAAAGCTAAATATAGTATTAATCGTATTTGTTTAGTTTCTGAACGTGAATTATATAGTAGTTAATCGTTTTGTAGCATACTAGTTTAATTTCACTGCGGTTTCACTTACAATTAAATGCCTTTTAGAATGAGTTTAAAAATACCCTATGAATCCTAGATACAGTCTATAGATAACAAGTTCCATTTAAATCCGCAGAATATTTTTGCGTGAAAGAGTAAAAACATAGATTCTTACAAACTTTCGCAATATTGTAGGATTAACAGATAAGTTGTACTAACACTCTATCATTTATTTAAAAAAATACTAAGATAACCACTAAAAATCATCACAAAACCAGCATTATGACACTCTTTTTGACGTCAATGTCACTTAAACCTTATTCATTCTCGTAATCACGGTAGTTTCTTGAAAAACATAGGAACGAGTATAACCGTGATTCATAATTACACGCAAAGCGATAGTTAATACGATTTACTAGAAACCGCCTAATGCTAGAGGTATTTTTGGTAAGGATTATTTGAATAGCGTTTTTAAACGAGTTTATATTTAGTTTATATTTACGGAACGCTTTGTTCTAGTACCTGAGTGATTGTACGTGATTAGGGTATTTTGGTAAATAATTGTAAAGCAAAGTTATGTTTTTAGCGAATATAATAAAAACGTTTGTTTAATATGCAATGTGTATAAAACAAGATTTTTTTGGAAGTTTACGCAAAGGTAGAGGTTAAGGTTCACATTCAACACGGCGTTTTCGTTTATCGTGGTTATGAAATTCAAACTCTTCATACAAATCCATACTTAAATAACAGTATTTTGCTAACAAATTTCAGTTTTTGTCTCACAATTAACCCGATATGTGTAACCGAAATCCATTTCCAAGAATTACTTCTAGGTGTCGTAACTTCTACTTTATTTAAAAACTTACTTTACTTAGTCCAATATAAGTTTTATCGATTTAAAATTCATGCTATTTTAAAGTACCCGATACTGAACTTAAAAATCCGGAACAAACCTAGGAATTTTAGATAAAAACTAGGAATAAAAACCGCATTGCAACAGTGTACATAAAAACAATCTCAACACTATTCCATCTTAAGTAATATTCAAAAGTGAAGTATCCCGGATTCCAGGTAAAAAAGGTAAGAACAGACATTCATAATAACGACGGAGGCACTCTCACAAGGAATTCTCAAAAAACCTCCAAGATGGATATCTCTTGAAAGACGCTGTTGCCATTTTCTTCGGGAGACGAAACCATTTTAATAAAATACGAACTCCATTTCACTCTCCAACTCCCTTCAAAACAAATTCATTTGGGAGTTATTCAAAAGTGGATTTGTGAACTAAATACGCCAAATTCTGGATGATGGACACTGATTTGATTTGATTGTGTATCTTCTCTGCCGTAAGGGCTAATTGAAATTATTCCGGCTACAAAAACATTGTATCATAATTATAATTGCGAAATATATAAATATTAGTGGTTTAATTACTGACCAACCTTAGCTTCATAAAAATCTTGACCGCATGAATGTTCACAATTGAAAACCAATTTAATTAAATTTTCCCATTACAAACTCAAACAAAATATAAATGCTCAAGTCCTTTTGAAGTATTTGAACGCCAACATCATTTGAATGTACAAATCCAGTGCAAGTTCTTATAGAATTTTGCTTAGCATTGCATATTTGTACACATACGCAAGTAGAAAAAAAAAAAAAAAGTTCAGTTATAACACAAAACATGATAATCCATCATGTGATCCACCAACCCGCACCGAGCCAGTGTGGTGGATTACGGCTCAATCCGTCTCGCTATCCGAGAAGGAGGCCTGTGCTCAACTAAGATACATATATAGGCTATTTCTTTATTTATAACACAAAACTTACCTGCGGGTAATCACCGTCCTTCGTCTGGTAGTCGAAGACATAGAAGAAGGTGTTGGGCCCGGAGTCGGGCGCGCTCTTGGCCACGCTGAGGAAGTCGCCGGTCTGCACCAGCGGCGCGACGTACTGCGCGTCCGACACCGCCAGCACCGCCGCGTCGCGCGTGTTGATGGGGTGCTGCGGGTCAGGACTCATTGGTTTGTGTTGAACAGAGAAGTTGGGAGTTGGGTTGTTTGGAGTCTTCGGTAATAATGAACAGATGAGAAAAAACAAGCAGGGAAAGCTAGGATTACCTATTTTATATAAAAAAGAGACCATGGACTCCGAACTACTTTTGAACGATATAACGAGGCTTTGATTTTTACAATAACTTCCTTTTTGCGTTAGCAACAGTTTACCTAATCAAGTATTACAATTAACCTATTCAAGTAAACAGTTTACCTGTTCAAGTAACAAAAAAGTTAGTCTATTTCAATAACCTATATTTATTCTTATTTATTCTAAACTTATGCTTTGTTGTTGAGTTAAAGTTGGTAAGAAGCCAAAATTTATATATTATAACCCTTTCTATACTAAGAAATTGTGTTTTGTCTTATATTGAACAGAAGCCAATCGGCATTTATAAGTCAATTCTTTTTATTCCAAGTTCCAGTAATTGGGAGATACGGTCCGATGGCTCTCAGTCAATTTATATAACTCAACTGTCTCCTAAATTTAGTTTGCCGCCCACAAAAATTCTATCCGCAGTATTTACTTATTCTAAGCCAATATTGGGAGGCTGTGCAATGAGTGTAAAATAGGCTGGGACTTTTTCAATATTGTTCCAAATCGGAAACAATAGAAGTAGGCAGAATTGAAATTTTCCACTTGACTGCCAAGTAGTCACTGTATGGGTGATCTGAATAGATTTTTCTCAAATAATATATAAAGAACGAAACAATATGTTGGCTGGTTACGTTTCAATTGCATCGATTTTTCCCTCGAGTCTCAGCTATAAAATTCAGATTTCTTAAATCATAATTTTTATACTAGTACGTACCTGTACGGTTCGTTCCCAGTCTGTATATTCATTTACAATAGTAAAGAAAATTTCACTTAAATGATATGTATATGCATTCCTTACATAAGTCCTGCAACAAAATTGGTAAAATTTAGCGAGTATTGGAAAAAGATAAAAAGTTTTTCTTTACCAAATATATTAGCAACCCCAGCTTCGAAAGGATTATACTCATATTTATCCCAAGAAAGGTTTTGGAAAAATCTCGGTTCAATATGTATGGTTGTCCTATAAGCAGCGATCGACCCTCGGGATAGCCTGACATTGTTTTTCTGTGTAACCATCATTCTCACCTTATTATTTTATCCCGCCTCTCACCCTCAAATCCATTTTGAATATCCTGAGCTGAGAATTTCCAAAGGGCCTCACTTGTAACAACGCCGAATAACAAATCATATTTATTCTGACCGCCTCTTATTCCGAATATTCTATCGCCACTTCTTTTATCAGCTTTTATGTTGTTAACGCCAGACACGCTCGTGAAGCCTTGAAGGTCGTTCGGTATGAAATATGTTAGCAGTTCTTTTGCGTAATCGGTTTTTACAACTACACCGTCTACGGAGGGTCCGAAAGCTGTCAAATAGCTCGGAGTATTAATTTCAGCTGACATAAGTTCTTCTAATGGTACTTCTCGTAAACAGTCGACAATGGCCTCGTGGTCTTTGACTATGTCTTCAGGGAGAGTGCAGTTTGACTGCTTGGCTAGTTGGACGGAATAACTAACTGGGTCTTCTACTAAAGCCCATGAACTTAATGCTGAACCTGATAATAAAATTGCTCGTTGGAAAAGACCTGTGAACACACAAAGTGAGGGATGACTCCATGTCCCTGAAAGGCACAAACAAAAGGGATATATTTAATTTTATTGCGTACCAGGCATGACGGTCGGTGATATCATTAGAAAGTTAATGCAGGCGGCCCCGGAGCCGTGGCCCAGCATCGTGACGTTGCTGGCGTCGCCGCCGAACAGAGCAATGTTCTGCTGAACCCAGTGGAGCGCCGCGATTTGATCCATCAAACCATAATTCGCAACTCGAGCCTTCAAGTGGGGTATGGGATTTGCATTTAGAAACCCTGAAATGAGTTCCTCAAGTTAGTAATGGCACCTTAATTTATATTGGATTGTCAGATTATTCTAAACATAGATTAGTCAAGTAAGGTAACAAATGGATCTAAAATGGTATCGTTTCCGAGAAACTTTTGATTTGTCCTACAATTTGTCGTTATCAAATTAACATTTTGCTAATGGATTTGTTGTTCCTCGAAGCTGCGAAGGAAGTCATTAAGAAAGAGTTGGTAAAGTACTTTGATGATGTAGTTTTATTTTTGTAAGATCTAATTATGCGACGCCTAGTTCCTGGTTCTATGGCTTTGTCACGAATCAATTTGCTTAATTAAACATTTCTTGTTGAGCTTTCCGCTTCAAACTTGCTAATATTTCAAAGCAAGAGCTAGAAAAGGCAATTTAAGCCTTATTTCATTTCCAACAACACTTTTATTCATGATGGATTTTTTGACGATGTTTTTTTAAGTACATCCCGGGAAACGGAAAAAATAATATTTAAATTTCCATATTTTTTGGCATATTTTTATTTTGGGGTTGCGTACCCTGAAAATGGAAATAAGTTAAAAAAATTTGCAAATATTGTAATTTATTCTGGGTAGGTATAATTATGATTGAAAATTTGATGAATTATTAAAAATTGATCTCGTAGTAAGTAAATTAACATATTTTGACTCTTCTGTGGTGCAGCGGTATACATAGGGCGTCCCAAAACTACGGGAAATCAAGAGAAAGTACCTTAAACATCGTAGATAGGATATTTTGCTGAAAGAATACTTTATTTTATTTTTTAAACTTAGTCATTCTGCATTTAAAGAATTTCAAAAAATTACTTGCTTAAAAATATCACCCGGAAAAGAAAGGAACAACGTGAAATTAATCATTTAAATCATAATAAAAACATACGTGAAACTGCTGAAGTAAATTAAGGTGTTGTTCCTTTCTTGTAAGATACTATGTAACTTAAGAAGCATTATTACTTTTTGTCTATTCTTTCGATTGGCATCACAAAAATAAGGGTATTTTTTTTTCATATTCAAATTCGTCTTAGTTCGATTTCCAGACGAAGCAAGTAATTTTAAGAAATTCTTTAAATGCAGAATTACTAAGTTTAAAAAATAAAATAAAGTCTTCTTTCAGCAAAATATCCTATCTACGATATTTAAGGTACTTTCCCTTGATGTCCCGTAGTCTTGGGACGCACTGTATACCGGACTGCCAAGCGGATGGTTCTGGGTTCAATTCCCGGGTCGGGCCAATTTCGTAAAAATGGTTTTTCGATATTGGCTCGTGTCTAGGTGTTACTAGGTTCTCCCCTAGTCAATTATGTGGTACTTATAACACAAGTGCTTACTGCAACTTACTTTAGGGCCACATAATTGGTGTGTCAGTCTGGAGATTTATTATTATTTATAACTATATGTAGGCTTCTTACCTAAAATCCCGAGTCTATAGTTAATAGTGATGACGACTAGTCCTGCGTAGCTGGCTAGCACTGATCCATCGTACACATTTCCCGAGTTCCATTCAAATGACTCCCCGTGTATGAAGACCAGCACCGGATACTTGGACTGGAGCGTTGGACCCACTGCAACAACCGCTTCACTTGAAAATGCATTCACATAAATATTTAGAGGGGAACTTTGCGTTCTGAAGATACTTTGCCGTTATTAATAGCGAAACTCGTGTATGCGGGAGCTTTCTATGCGAACGCGTGGTTTTGATTGGTATTCCAGCTTGAAGCGAACAAAACATTTCACGCTGAGTTAAGTTTAACTATTTTCATATACTGTCAAACTTTAAAAGCATGCTTTTTTATCTTCTAAAAAATGATCAGCTTTTCTTTTGTTTTTAAATTTTGGATGAAAGTTTTTCTTGTAAATTTTTCATTAGAAATTTACTATATACAGAATACTAACAATAGTTTTTTTAAATACTCCTCTGACAAAGGAAGAAGAGGCTGCTATTATCGAGTAACTTTCAGTGCAGTGAGCCGACACTATTTATCAGAGGACAGAGAAGCGATTTACAGAAATGCACTGCACTTCAGTGTAGTGCACCTGGGATCACAGCAGTACGTACGACACCGGCTTTAATGAATCGCACACTACAAATACACTACACTGCTACTTTACTGTAATAAACAATGGCAGAGCTGCTTCAGGATTTTATTGTAGCGTACTAGACAAAGAAGACTTTAAATTGCGTACGAAGAGAAAATGATTATGTAAAATAGGAAATTTTGTAAAGTAATAACTTTATTAAAGAGCAAATAATGAAAATTAAAATTAACAGTTATAACGGAAATATCACAAAAGATCATTAATCGGTATAATTAAAAGAGGGACAATTGGGCTATTCACAATATTGTGGCATTCGTGCAATTAGTTGGATGTATTAATTTTAATTCGTGTTTACTGCGGTAGATGATTCATCGTTGCGCATTACGGGTATTTGCTATTTATTCATTTGTTCCATTGATTTTTTCATGAAACAAGTTATTTTTTTTTCTGTTAAAATAATAATTTAGTTTATTTGAATATCAAATTGGACGTTGATGTTAAACGTTGCATACATAAATAAAATCAAAGCTGAAAGTATTTCGTGAAAGTATTAAAGAGTCCAAAAATTTTTATTTCCCTATTTTCAAGGCAATCGATTTATTAACTACCGTCTCGTTAAGTTTTTAGTTCCCAGCAGTAAAATTGCTTGCTGGCGCGGCTCCAAATGAAATGAAATATGCTGTTTTCATTGAAAGTGACAGATGACAGCTCTCGTATTGTTTTTGTTGAAGAGTGCATCAAGTGCTAGTTGTTGAAAGAAAATTCTGATATGCAGCTCGGAAAGATATAAAAATGGACATGAAACAGTTAAGTGAAAGCTGTTATTTATTTCTGATCTTTTTTGTCACTTTTTGGTTCCGCTTCCTAACTTCATGAATGTAAACGTTAAAAGTAAAATTATTCTGTAAAAATCTTAGTTAGTCTTTAATAATTTATTTAAATCAACAAACTTGAATTATATTATACTTGTAAGTAACTCTATCTGTCAAATGTACGTCGTCGTGTTGCATTCATTCAAATGCAATACCATTTCTTGCAGTAACAGCTCCCAGTGCTGTAGCTACTCTCGTAGAATTCACGAGTGAGTGAAAATGTCAAACAAACATTGACTGAGCACTATCCGCGTCACAATGACTGCGCCGATGACCTACTGAACTGTTTTTCCATACAAAACATCACTGGAAACCAGCTGATAATAATGACATGAATTCAAAGAAATATCTTCGCATTTAATGTAAACTGATCATTATGTAGATTGCATGCATTTTAGCAAACTGAAGCCGCATTTTTCATTGTGGTCCTCGTTTATCAAAGCTAAAGCTTTTCGTTCCTGAACTCAACTTTTATTACAACTTACCCCAACGATTCTTTTGGTCCAAATAATTTTAATATTTTATGTCAATAGTGCTTTTCACGGATAATGAAATGTCTACCGCTCGGCGATAGAACCTTTGGCTTCCGCTCGAAAATTTTAATCATAGCTGACAATGGATAATCTATCTCTTTTCATCAGTATAGTATAGCGGGAGAAGATTATTTGTCTCTTTCGTACAATAGATTTATATTCTTGATTTGTACCTATAGTTGTGAAAGAAGTTCTACGAAACAAAGACTAAGTTATGTAGTTTGTAAATAATGTGGTTGAAGTGATAGTGGTAAATCAAGTAGTAAGCAGTAAAGCGCGACGTGTGTTAATATCGCAGCGCTGGAGTCGACGGAGCGCGGGTAACTCTCGGACGAGAGATGCGAGTTCGTAATATTGAAGCGCTTGTCTCGCTAACTCATTCTTTGAACATCCTCGGAGCTGAACAACACAATCTCGTTTTGACAGTCCGCTGAGTTTGTTCGAGTTTAGAGATGTTTCTCCGCGATCTTTTCAATTTACTTTTCATTTGTTTTCGAAATATATTGTGTACCAGTTCTAGTCAGAAACTTTCAATAGCTAAGATGTATTTCAGAAAAGTGTCCGTTAAGAGAAATATATGCTTGCAACATGCACACGAAACTCTTTAGTACAATAATTCAGCTCCTTCCATATTTTATAGCTGGCCAAGCGTACTCGTTTCGCAAAGTACGTAACTTTTGAGCTTTCTATGCATTCCTACCGAATATAAATTGCATGGAAGTATGCTACAAAGCATTTTTCTTTGAATTTCAGCAGCGGAATAACTGTGCCGCATTCTTTAGGAATAAATTACGTGAACAAATTAGTGTGAAGAAAAACTCAAATACTACCTTTTTCTTACAAAGGATTTTATAACAAAATTATGAATTAATAATAGGGGTTTAAGTAACCGGAGCATGATATTCAGCGACTTTTTGGTAACTTTTTCTTTAAAATCTTTTCAAAAACAGTCTTTGTAGAATACACTTCCAAAACACTCTTTAGACCTTAAAAAACAACAAGGAACCCGTACTTACAACGACCTACGTTTTAATATAGGTAGATTTACCTTGAACAGGCGCATAGATATTCATATACAGGCAGTCCTCGCTCTGGTTTCTCAGTCGTGGCAGCAGGCGGCGCAGGTACTCCAACCTTCCTTTGGGCATCCGCTCGAGCGCGCGCGCCTCGTCGGCGACGTCGGGCGGCCGCTGCGGGCACGCGGGGCCCATGCGGTCCACCGTGCGGACCTCGTCCCACGGCGCCGGCGCACGCGTTGGCGCGAATCTACGAGGGAACATTGATGACGTCATCGATTTTTGAATTGAAAAGATGTAACAAATGATGGTAGAAAGAAAACATAAAAATTTAGGTTTATCAAGTGAGCTTTTATGTTAGCAGGTATGATTTTATTTTTTTAGTAGTGTTATAATAATAACAAGCTGTTATGAATATTGTAAATACAAAGCCGAAGTAATTGCAACATATTGCTTTGTGTATTGTGAGTGCTTGCTATAACTTAAGTTTATTATTTTTGACAGTATCTTCTTAATCAGAAGTAAAAAAATACTTTTTCAAGATTTAGATTGAAAGTATAAACACAGTAAGCAATACTCGTAACACAAGTTTGTAATACCTTCTTACACAGACTTATAGCGTCTAAGCTTTCAAATCTTCTCTGGCTCTATTGGAGAAACGTTCAAAGCAAAATAAGCTGCAAGATAAATACGTACCTATTGGAGCCCGTGGGCGGCGTCGCGTACGGCACGCCGAGGTACGCCTCCACCGGCTTCAAGTACTTGTGCTGGTCCATCGGCAGGATCACGCCCTGCAGCTTGCCGTACCGCGTACCTATCACCCTAGTCCTTAACATAGAATTCCTGCTACCACTGTATCCATTGCCACTTGAACGTTCACTCAAAAACAGCAATAGCATCAGCACTAATTTAACTCTCCCGTGCACTCCTAACTTCGGATATAACCTCTTTTTCAACGAGTTCTCTTTTTGAATTTTTGACGTTCTGGTTTTCGGGTTCGTGTCTATTTTCGGCCAGTACTGTTTAATGGAGTTGCAGAGGTGTAGTGGCAGTCTATGGGTTGCCATTTTACGCGAATATCACCTCTTTGGATCCATTGCTTCACTTGGTCTTTGTCGCGTTTGCCTTAGAGTTCATTTTGTTAATTACAAAATTCCCATTTCTATGTTTAGTGGAGGTTGTGTTGGCTGCCATTTTGAGACCTGAAACAAGGAAGAGGAGCTTTGGTAAATGGGAATTCATTGGATTCCTTTGTATCTTAGAAACTCATTACTTGCGAATCGAAATAGACCAGCCAACTTAATGGAATGATTTATCTCAAGTTTCGGTATGAATTCTTTTGTATGTATTGTTTACGTCGTGTAAACTAATCCGTTTCTTGTAGTCAACTTGGAACAATTCAGCAATCGACCCAATTAAACTTTAGACAAAGGCGGGCAAAATTTGTTTTCTAACAGCTTTTAAGTACTAGAGGTCTAGTCCTAACTTTGAAAATGGAATTCACTCACTCAGTCTTAACTTCCACTCAATCTTAAGCTCAATTAAAATAAGTACAGAATAAACAACGGGCACTTAGTTCAATATTGAGTTAGCATCAATTGAAATGACAAAACTTGTTGTTCTTGGCGAGATAGAGCGTAACAGAATAACGTCATTTAAACTTGGCATTCTCTGCAAAGTGAACTATTAAATAGAAATTCTGTATAAGACGGTGTTTGTTTCGCAGTAAACGAAAAATATCGCATGTTAAATCTCATCAGAACATATTTCAGCGAGCGAAACTTTTGCTGACCCAAATTATATGAGTCATCGCATCGGGTAGCTGAAGTGCCCTTAGCACAGCCCTGCTTCAAGGGCTGCCGCAAATTTAAATTAGTTTGCACGTCAAAGAGACTCAAAGGTGTCGTTAAGCAAATTGTTATGAACGTCTATGAATTTTTGAATCTTTTTACGGTGTTCCTTTTAGTCTGGCTTGCGGTTTGTTCTGTTAATTTATTCAGTGATTCGACGGCATTTTGTTGAAGTCGCTCAAGTGTCGAATCGTTTGTGGCCAATTCTGTTAATGTTGGAAACGATGGAGTGTAATTTTCTTTGCGGTTTGTTTTTAATTGACTGTCGACGGTGAAGAGTGGTCACGGCGAGGACTTTTAATTACAGACTTCATTAGGTTTATTAGCACATTAGCATTCCGAATTTCAAATTGTTTTAGCGATCTTTATCTGTTTAAAATTCCACGCAAAAGTGATTACATTTTATATTGTAGCTATTATATAAGACAACTTTTTAATAAAGTTCCAACAATTGACTTTCATCGGTTGGCGGTCGAGCGGTAAAGAGTAAAAGTGAATTTCTTAGAATATTCGTAAGAGCTCAAGTGAATATAAATTAAAATCACGTACGAGCAATGAATCAGAGCTCTGGATGGAATGATAGCACTTCGGAAACTATCATGAATACGGTTCGTTCATTATTTCTTTGAATAAGATTATGAACTGTGAGAAAAGGGGAAATATTTGAACGCTCATAAAATTGTTAAACGTCCGTACGTACATTACTATGGCTTTGTAAGATGTCGCTATGCATTTATTTTATGATTTAGATACTCGTAGAAGTTGAATAATAAAAAACTTTGCTCGCTAAACATTGTTAAGTAATAAAAACAAATGTAAAATATTCAGAAATAAAATTAAATTATATATAAGCACATCTCAGTTATATTCTTCAGCTAAATCTGCGACAGTCAAAGAGCTATAAAATTTAATTCCACTTTTATTATAGAACATGGCGCTGCAATTTCGTCATAAATTTTATGATTTAGACAATCTCACTATGAAAACACACTTGAAGCGTGACAACAAAGGAAATGCAATCCAACATGGACCCGGCGGAAAGGATATTCATTTTAAAGTCTACTTTGTAGCACTTTTCATTATTATTTTACGATATTTTTCACTTCTCCGAGCTGGTTTCAGATTATGTGTTATCTATTGTAGGAACTTCGCAGATAATTCTTTTACTCGTAGATATAAAACGATCTACAAATAAAATAACATTGTTTATGTATTCAATACTTTTGATTCGTATTTGTTTTATGAATTCTCTACAATGTAATATATGGATCGGTTTGAACTGACTATAAAAACTTCAATTTTATGAAAGAGCTGCCAAGTTGTTACAACATCATGCAACCGAAGGCCATTGCTTGAACATAGCTATAAAGTTTACATCGACTATAAAGTTATGGCAGCTTAGCGCAGATTACGTAACTGCGTTTGTTGAGCTCCCTTACTCGAGTTTACCAGAATTGAGTTACGCGTTTCTGCAGGAACACCGTGTTGATACGAGAAGGGTTATGACAACTATACAGTTAATAGTTTGTTTGATGAGGGAGTGTTCTGAGTTCTAGTTAAGAATGTTTAAATTCTTAGATATGTCTCTTTAAATTTTACCTAGCATTCAAATAATTGGTAAGATATGTTTAATTTACCTAAATATTCTTCTGATCGATAACGAAAATAAACTTTTTTAATTTTGTATGATTTATTCGTATAAAAGAGCTACGCGAATGTGAAATTGCGAAACTCAATTATCTCTTTGAAACCAAACGCTTCATTAACAAAACACGATCAGTTTAAATTTTCGATAAATCGTTTATAATTTAAATATATTTCCGTGAATTTCAGTACCGCTCTCAATTACACGGACCCCGCGGCATCTCTGCTCCTACTGCTATGATATATGAGTAATTGAATCGAGGTATCCTCGGCAACCAAGGAACCCTATTTCAATACATTTTCCTAGAACACTCCGTCACTATAATCGTTGTCGCCCGCGGGGTAAGTACACCATCCATCAGTGCGCGTGTCATCTTTATGCCCCATTTATTCTCATCAGCTCGATCTATTATCGTTGGATACCGTACATCACTCGGTATTGCCTCTGATATATAGAATTTCTACTTAAATATCTTATTTGGTGTAAGCCTCTTGTCTTATTACTGAAAGTGAAGCTGTTAACGGGTAATTGAAAATCGTTTTACTTTAGCTGGTTTTGCGATATTCTTTGTATTTTGTAAATGTTTCATACATTGCTGACATTTTTTTTTTTTTTTTTTTTTTTTTATATTAATAGGGGGCAAACGAGCATGCGGGTCACCTGGTGGTAAATGATCACCGCCGCCCATGACTACCCGCAACACTGTGGGTGTTGGGGGTGTGTTGCCGACCTTTGTAGTGGGAATATACTCTCGACTTGAAGAGCCCCATGTTGTATGTAGCCGGGAATACCGCTGCAGGTAGTTCATTCCACATCTGCGTAGTGCGTGGCAGAAAATTCCGCCCGAAACGGACGGTGGTGGAGCGCCAGCTATCCAGGTGGTGGGGATGGAATTTCAATCTGTGGCGGGAGGTGCGGTGGTGGAATTGTGCAGCTGGTATGAGGTCGAATAATTCTTCAGAACACTCCCCATTGTATAGACGATACAGAACGCAAAGAGATGATATATCTCTTCGCAGGGCCAAAGAATCGAGGCGATCAGAAAGAGCTCGGTTGCCGGCGATTCGAGCCGCTCTACGTTGTATCTTGTCAAATGGAAGAAGTAAGCATTGAGGTGCTCCTGCCCAGAGGTGAGAACAGTACTCCATATGGGGCCGCACCTGTGCCTTGTATAGTTGAAGGCGGTGGGCCGGTTTGAAATACTGTCTCGCTCGGTTAAGCACTCCAAGCTTTTTAGAAGCCAATTTGGCTTTGTCTTCCAAGTGACTATGAAACTGAACGTCGCTCGATATGCCGACACCGAGGATTTCGATCATAGGCTTTATACAAAGAGGAGTGTTCTGAAATGTAGGGGCTAATACGAATGGGGTTTTTTTTAGTGGTGAACGCGCAAACTTGTGTTTTGAGGGGGTTAAATGTGACCAAGTTACCGCTACCCCACAAGGAGGCCAGGTCTAGAGAGGCCTCAACTTTTAACACAAGCTTGTTCCGGTTTTCGACAACCGACTCCTTGCTGAGATTGGCTTGGCCATGGTACAGTGCATCTCCGGTACTGTCATCCGCATAACAATGTACACCGCTGGTTTGCAGCATATCATTTATGTGCAAGATGAACAATGTAGGGGAGAGCACACAGCCTTGAGGAACACCGGCATTTACGGGCAGGGAGTCAGAGCATGCACCGTCGATTACAACCTTAATGCTCCGCCCAGTAAGAAAGCTGGTGATCCAGTTACACAATCTCTCGGGTAGTCCATATGATGGTAATTTGGCTAGAAGACATTTGTGCCAGACCCGATCAAAAGCCTTCGCTATGTCCAGACTAACTGCTAAGGCCTCACCTTTGCTCTCTACGGTCTCTGCCCAGCGATGGGTCAGATATAGTAAAAGATCACCAGTTGACCGTCCGTGACGGAAACCGTATTGGCGGTCGCTGATCAATTGGTGATCTTCGAGATATCGTAAGAGCTGAGTGTTAATCATACTCTCCATAACTTTGGAGAGTATAGAGGTGATTGCAATAGGCCGGTAGTTAGTTGGATCTGAGCGGTCGCCTTTTTTAGGGATCGGATGCACTAGTGCTGTCTTCCAGCAATTAGGGACTACGCCGGTGGAGTACAGGAGCCGAAAGAGCCGCGTCATGGGAGGAGCTAGCTCTTGAGCGCAGACCTTTAGTACAATTGCCGGGATGGTGTCAGGCCCGCTCGACTTATGGATATCCAGGGAAAGAAGAGCTCTACGTACGGTGCGTTGCAAGAACCGTATATCTGGCATAGAACTCTGACATCTCAGGATGTTCGGAGGTGTTTTTCCCTGGTCGTCCAAAGTCGAGTTGGATGCGAAAAGAAGGCCCAGAAGATCGGCTTTTTCTTTTGCAGTGTGGGCAAGCGAACCGTCATCCCTGCGCAATGGTGGAAAGGTCGACAGACAGAAGTTGCCTTGTACCGCTTTGGCTAATGACCAAAATGCACGAGACCCAGATGGGAAACGCACAAGTCTGTCGCCAATTATGCGGACGTACTCGGCTTTCGCCCTAGCAATGGCCCTTTTGCATGACCTGGAGGCAAGGTTGTACTTCTTTTTTAGCGATACGCTATTGGGATCTCCAGTTGTGTGAGCGCAAGCCCAAGCCCGGTAACATTGCTGCTTTTCAGCAGTGGCTGCCTGGCAGGATTTGTTAAACCAGGGCTGGGATCTGCCGCCGACGGGTATCACAGAACTAGGAATGTATAATTCCATACCCTGCAACACGACATCGGCAACCGATTGTGCACAATCGCTGGGATCCAATGAGAAGCAAACCTGTCTCCACGGGTAGGAAGCAAAGAAAGTACGCATTCCATCCCAATCTGCTGACTTGTAGTGCCAAACACGCCGACTTCCAGTAGATCTAGGACGGGAGGGGCAAGTGAGTGGCAGTTTTGTCCGTATCAGGCAGTGGTCCGACGACCCGAGAGGGGTATCGACCATCACCTGATAGTTATCGGGGTGTGAGGTCAGCAGAAGGTCCAGCAAAGAAGGTGTGTGGCCTTCAGCATCTGGGATTCGCGTGGGCGAAGTAATCAGTTGCTTAAAGTCATAAGCCAGGGCGAAGTCCCGAGCAGTTCTTCCCGCGTGGTCGGTTTTGTTAGAACCGAGCCAATCAGAGTGGTGGGCATTGAAGTCTCCCAACAAAATGACTTCGGCGGAAGGAAACTGCTCAAGAATGAGGTCTGTCGCTTGTTGGAGACGCTCAAAGAGTCGCTCCGTCTCATCGTCACCACTGTGTGACCTGTAGATACACGCATAGATGCGGGGGTGGTCGTCGCAGTCTACACGCAACCATAGAGTGGACAGGTCACGGGCTTCAAGATTCCCAAGGCGATGGTAACTAATATCCTCCCTAATGTGTACGCATACCCCGGCATGAGGCAAAAACCTATGCTCAAGCGTGTAGCCAGGGTAGGTGAGGTAGGATGATTCGGGTGGGGAGGATATTTGTGTCTCGGTTAAGAAGAGCATGGCCGGCTTTGCCGTCTCAAGGTGTTGATGGACGGCAGCTAGGTTGGAGTGGACCCCTCGAATGTTACAAAAATCCACTGATAACGTGGGAGGGGTCTTAGGCATGCTCTTGCTTCGTTTGCCCCGGGAAGTATGTCGCGGTATTGTGCCCACCCCAGAGTACGAAGGGCAGCCCGAGCTGGGGGGCTCGGGGAAGGATTCTCCTGCTCCAAGAGAGCAGGTACCTTCCTGGGGTACCAACTCTTTAAATGCCGCTGTCATACTTAGGGTGGGAAGGGGGAATGGGCACCGGAAACAGCACTCACCAGACGAAACGCAGGAACAATGTTCCTACTTCACGTTGGTCTTCTGTGCGTAAGTGGTACTTGCCGGTCGAGTCAGCCCAATTTACGCTATAGTCTATGTGACTACAACAAATGTGACATGGCGACATGAAAAGAATATAAACGCGTGTAGATGTACTCTTGTCAGACAAAAACACATAATACGTCTGGCTGGACTCATAGGTCAAAGGAACGCTTATAAGATAAAAACCTTTGAAGTTTTCTCTCCTTGAAGATTACTACGATATATTACATATTTACAAAGGCATTTATAAGTCAAACACAACAACTGTGTTTTTTTAACAAAACCACTAAAAACTATTCACCTCGTCGAAAACAAGACAAAAATAATTACCACCAAACTGCACTTAAATCTTTTCCTTTTAATTTTGAGCAAAAAGTTACCTAAGTTAGGTGATTATCCGCACCTGTGCGCTAGTTGTAACTAAAACAGCAAGTTCAGTGAAGACGTCGCGGGCCCCGTGCGCGGGGTGCGGGGGGGGGCCGCGACGCGAGTAGGACCAACTTGGGCACGGCGCAGGGTTGAAACGAATTTAATTATACAACGGTGCGACGTCGGTGGTAGTTGCAGTTTAAGAAGATAAAGGTTAGTGGATTTTTACGCGGTTAATTAATATTGAAATTGTTTTATTTATCGTTATTACATTGGACCAATTTTAAAAAGTCTGTCAGTAAATATTAATGTAGTTTTGTATGGATAACAAATTAAACAAACCATTTAAAATATGGTTAATATATTTAAAGACTTAAGACTTAAATCGTCTCATCAAAACTAAACAAAACAACAAGTAATTTATCTCCCGCCTTCAAATCCCCGATAAGCTGCGCATCAAAGCGTCCCGGGTTCTACTCCCGCACAATCAGCCGCCATGCAGTGCATTCAACACAGACGCGGAGAGCGAGTTGGCACGCGACGGGTAATGCCCACTCGAAAACAGAAACGGGTCAAGTCTTAAGATGAACGCCGATAGGGCTGCCGCGCGAGGTCTTTATTTGCTGAATAACCGAGGTGAAAGAGCATACGCTTTTAACGGTGCATCGGGATGATTCATGCAGTTTTCTGGATGGGTTAATGCCAAATTTATAAGGTTTTTAAAACTTTAAAAGCAAGCTGTAAATATGTACTTTTAGCGGCAATACCTTTGCCAAAATGTTGAAAAGTGTGTTGGTTTTTTGAAGATATAGCACAGCATTAATAAAATTTATTTAACCCACGGCCCAAGGCTTTCAATATACAATAAATAATTTTTTCACTTTAATATTATCATGGTATCCTTTTCGATAAAAAAAATATTAACATTGACAACCCTGCTACGCAGTTTTATTGCTACGACTCATTTTAAAGCTGACTAATGAATATTTAGCAAATGTTTTTTTTATAATTTACTGATTATTTCAACTCTAACCTTCTTGCAATGTGATTTACTGTCTCCTCATACATAGAAACCGCTTTATTAAGGTATAAAAATTCAGTTTAAAATTGTGAAATACGCTCCATTTCAACTTAATCTGATATCGCGTGTCCAACACCGTCTCTTTCGCATCCCCGAGGCCAAAACTCGGGACTCAATTATTTTGTACCAAAATATCAACTTACTCGTGCAGTTAAATTTTAATTGCAATGTAAAATGAAACATGCTCGCTCACTCCTGACGCCATTTTGTTACAGTATCAAAAGATATTTCTCCACAAAAAAGTAGCCGTTGCCAGTAAGATATGACTACATATTCCGTTTGAAATGAAAAGTATATATTCATAAAAAACATTACGAGTGTAAACAAGCTCAGCAGTAACTTTGCTAACTTAAAATTTAAATAAGTAATTTACAAAAACAATTCACTAAAATTAAACATAGTTCCTGTTTTTCTTGACGGTGTAGCTTTTCAGCAGTAAAAACTTGGGTTTTTAATTTAAAAGTTCTTCTGTTATATAAGTGTAGGAATTAAGTACGAAGCTTTAAATAATTTAAGATCAATAGAAAGGTTTCTAAAGATAGTTTTCTTTTAGTGTATCCTATTATACGGCTTTGCCATGAATGTGTGAATTGAAGACAACCAAATGTGTTAAAAGAAGTTTGAATTTAACAGTTTCATAAAAGATACACATATACCTACAACAAATATATTCAATGAAAGTTATTTTTAAGGAATCTATTTATTGAACCATAGAACCAATTTTCTACCCTAACTTAAATAAGATTCAATAAGGTTTATTATTTTATCTAAAAATGACAAAGTAAAATGGTGAAAACCCCTTGGGATAAGAAGGGCATGTGATTCTACTTAATAAAACAGAGACAAACAAAACCTTTAAATATTTCGTAGAAGTGAAACTTTTAGAAAGTATCCAGTTTCCGAATTCTTTGAACGAGTTTATTTCAATGCAGAGAGAAATACATTTATTCTGTCTAAGGATTAAGAGGAATTCTCAGATTTATCCCGAATTTATTTTAAATAAAATGTTTCTTTTAACTATAGAGCATTTTTTCTTTCATTTTTAAATGTTTAAAAATGCAATGCCAAAAAAAAACAATTATTTACGCACTTCGAACGAAAAATGAATAGCCATTGGTTCTTTTTTGTTATATTTTTATTTTAGTTAGGATATATAGAATTTGCGGTATCTCGCATTAACCAATCGCCGTTTCATGGCAAAACTTCTATGTAATATAAATTTAAATTAAGTCAAATAGTTTATTCGCAACATAAACCTATCAGGCCCGTAACGACCTATCTCTTACCATGTAAGAGTTTCTTGTAGCGTCGTGAGACAAGAACAGAGTGACCGCCTCCGTGGTACAGATTTATTATTGTTCAGGGACACATTGAATCTTATACATTGTGATAGAAAATAACAGCAAACACAAGACTTGGCGCTTTAAACAATGCACAAATGAATTATAAAACTAAAGATGATTTTAATTCTCGGTGTCTCTTAACTTGGAGCCAACATCTCTGTTTTAATATATTTTTGTTAGAACATTCACTGGTTTAAAACTTGTAAAAGTGAGGTGCTCTATGATCGTTCTGGTCAAACAATATTAGGAGCTGTCTCTTAAGATACGTGATTGCTAATGGTCTATCACCTTGTTTAATCTTAAGTTAGTAAGTTAAGCTTTCAATGTCATGTAGGTACTAGTATTCAAACTCATCAGGAGCCAAAAACCTAAACAGTTTGATCATATTCTACAAAAGCTGTGACAGAATCCATATGTTCGAAAGAATTTGATTTCACAAGAATACTTATTTTTCAAAGCAAAGCAGTAATAGTTTGATAAATAACAACTTGTTTGTGCCAACAAAGCCTTGCATCCAATTGCATAACGCGTCAACTGGACACGCTCTTACTCTGCGACACCGTCCATTAGTAAAACAAAGAGCAGCTTTTAAAATATTTCATGGACTCCTTGAACAAAACGTATTTATACATTCTGAAGAGAGCGGGGTGCAAATATGATGAAGGTACTTTAGCTTTTAAGAGGTAAGCACTTTGAAGAGGTGTAGCGTTTAAAGGTGATATGGGTCGTTGTCGTGACAAGCTGCCTGGATCAGGTTTAACCTTGTCTTGAAAGTAAAGCTGGAAAGGAGAGAAGTTGGATACGCATGCTTATACCTAACAGGAAGAAGTATTTTCAAACACTTTGTATAACATTTAAATATTTTGTTTCTCAAGTTTAATGTCATAACGGGTGTAAAATGACCATTTCTGAATCCTGAAACTACGTATTCGAAAATTAATTCGCTTACTTTTTGGTTTTAACGTAACCATTATCCCTCCAGCAATGCTCAGTTTTCGTTTGCGGAAGCGGTCTTTATACACCCCGTATAATAAAGTATATAGGTTTTTTACTCCAAAACTACGTCCTTCACCGAACGTCCCTAAATGAACTGAAATGACAAAATACTTTCTTATTTAGTCACCAAAATAGAGTTTTCTTTTCCCTTTACTAAAAAGGTTCACTTAACGAGAAGGCTTTAGTTAAGCATTGTGACGTCATTGGCCAAAGTCCAAACGCGATACGATCGACTTTCAAGCATTTAGGAGGGAAGGGAAAATAATAGATTCCCTGATTAGGTGGATTAGAGTGTTGCTTTATTAGGTAAATACATTGTTTACTGTGTTATTAGGAGTCTAGTTCACATAGAACATGTGACGAGGAAAAATGTTTCACAAAAAGAATGAAACCTTATGTACTTACTTAGTAACTATTTTGAAAGTGAAAATGAAAATGCCTAATTTATTCTGACTGTGAGATACTTTTATTTTTTAGTCTGGAGATTTATTGAGAACATAATCCGTTCGTACTAAGGTAGGTACCATATTAAGTTGTAAGTAGTCTTTTTAATTTTTAATCAAATAAAGTTATAGTTCATCACAAAAAATGGTTATTCGAAAGTATCGCTGTCGGGTACAGGGCGAGGATTAGCAGAGTTTTGTTAATGTTAAAAACTGTTGATTGTTTAGAACTTAATTTATTGTTAAAAATGTTATAAAAATGTTAAAGTGAATGCGACCGATTAATACCGTTGTTTGTTGCGCACTGACATTAAAGCTAACTTAACAAATTAAATTATTTAGGTTAATAACAAATTATAGCTGACATAAAGGTGTTCGGATTTACACCGAACATATTCCGGGGCACCAAAAAAAAGTAAAATCCTAAAATAATTAAGTGTACAAAAAATAATGTTAAGATAACAAAGAGAGATAAGAAAGTGTAAAAAGAATGTTTACAAAATAAACTAAAATTATTTCTTATTAAATTATAAAAAATAATGAAATAAAATTGTTTTATTACTAAGTAAATATTTCATGTTAGTGTCTCTAGTGTTATAGTTTTTCGCGGTATTGGAGAGCACGTTTTATCACATACTACAGTCTTATTTATTTTGGCATAAACATGACGAGCACTAGGCTGACGATCAGCCGTATTAGAACGCGCACTTTTTCCCGCATCGTTATTCACTTCACTTGCACTAAACGTAGGTTGTAGCTCGAGATCCGCGGCTATGCATGCTCGCTGCTCTCGCCGGCGCCGGACGCGGCTCAGCAGCCACCCGCCGGCCGCCAGCGCGCCTGCTCCCGCCAGGATGTAGCTCAACACGTAATGATGGATGTCGTGAGGAGATAAAGATTCCTCGACGTCTGATTGTTCTTCTTTCATTTGTTCTATTCGCTTGTGAAGCGACTGTAGAGAAGATTCCAGTCTACTAGTATCTGTTTCATTTGGTAGGCTGCTCAGCTGCATCGAGTTGTAAACTATATGATTAAGCTGATCCACTGCAGGTATGTAGATGTCGTTAGTAGTCTCTACATCCTGATTTGTAGATTTTGGGATATGTAGATAATAGTTTGAACCCTTAAGAGCACATCCCGGTGTGATAGAGATGATGCCGACAGTACTTAGTTGTTCTGTTTGGATTTGGTTACTGCAGATCACTTGGACAGTAAATTCCTTGCAGAAATGGAACAAATACATCGACGGATGCGTGGGTGGTATTATCTTGTTTTCACATGTTGATTCTTTGACCTTGCATTTTGTATAACGATCGATGGTACAGAGATTGTTAATGCTACTTATATGGAAAGTAGGTGTTTTCAAGTTACAATAAAAAGCTTCTGTTTGTTGGTTACAATGAGAAAGTTCTTCTATAGTGGTGAATATAACCAAGTCTCTTCTCAAATTTGTTGCGATGTATTGCGAAGCTGTTTCCAATTCTAACATAGTGTTGCCTCTTGATTGTGGGATAGATATCACTTTGTACAGTTTATAGGAATCACGGCTGATCAGAGGAAACGATACCTTGAATAGGAAGTAATTTTGAGTTATCCTTGCTTGGATGTTCAAGAGAGAAAATAATTTTATAATATTATGGCGAGAAACTGGTAATTTGATATCATCAGGTAAGTGTTCTGAGATGATGTTTAGTTCTCTTTGAAGTTGTTCCGGAGTGAGAAGGTGAAGATTGAACTGTCCATGATGTACGTTCGCCAAAAGATTCAACAATAAATCTTGCGATCCTTTCAAGTTGTGTAATAGATTAGTTGCAGTTAATGACGTCATCGTAAATTCTTGTATCACCGATAAGTTGTTTATTTCTTGCTGAATTCTGTTTGTAAGTCTATCCAAGTTAAACAAGTGTTTGTTTATTAGTTTATGTTGTTTTTTCATAATAACTTCGGTTCTTTTTAATAGATTGTACTCTGATTCCACGATTGATGTTTGATTTTTTAGTAAGTTGACCATATGATGTTCGTTATGTTTAATCTCTTCAATGTCTTGAGTGTACTTTTCTGCGAAACGTTCGTCCAATACTCCGAACAGCGAATTTGCAAGGTAGCCAACTCCATTGATAAGCCCTCGCACGCGTCGGGAGCGCGCGTCCGATTTCTGTGTCATCAAAAGTTCATTGTAGTAATTCAGTTCATTGTACTCGTGAATCAGCTGAGTGGCTATCGTATTACATTCATAGCCGCTAATCGTATTGCATGTTTTATCTAAGTAGGTAGTTAATTTGTTGAATGCTTGTATTCCTTCCCAGTAAGGAGACATGTTATAATAAACCACCATGGTCCATGAGTCCTTTATGAGGTTTATTTGTGAAATCGGGTCAAAATAGAGAGACTGATTATTCGGTAATTTTGTGACGTTAAATGACCCACTTACGTTTCCCATTAAGGTCATAAAAAATGTTAATGCCATAACAATATGAGATATGTTTCCAAGGCTTGTCTTTCGCATTTCTTGTTTTGTTGGGTTAGTAGGTTTTTGTTTATGCGTTATGTTAGGCTTGTTTGTTTCAGATTGTTCTCCGTCAGCTGTTGTTACAGGTAACCTTGAAAGCTTGATAACAGGTCTCTTTAACATACCGTTCTTTGTTTTCAACGCCACTACTCTCACGTAGCCATCACTGCCCGGAAAAAGCTCTATGACTCGCCCCATGAGCCACCTCCCTGCGGGAATGTTGTCTTCATGCACCATTACTAGATCACCGACCTTGAGATTGCTCTTAGGTTTCATCCATTTCTCTCGCGTTTGCAATTGGTTCAAATATTCGGCTTTCCACTGTTTCCAAATCTGTTTAAATATGTTATTTGTTAAATGCCACCTTGTTCTTGCGTCTTCTGTTGTTTCCAAAATAGTCAATCCAGCTCTCCCTTGTAGAAAATGCGCAGGTGATAAGTAGTCCAAATCTTCAATGTTTTCTGTCACTGAACATAATGGTCTGGAGTTTAGGCAAGCTTCTAATTGGGCCAATATGGTGGTGAACTCCTCGAACGTAAGTTTTTGTTCACCCACAACTCTTTTGAGATGTCGCTTGAGACTTTGGACTGCTCTCTCCCAAAAACCCCCTGCACTCGGCCAAGATGGCGCGTTAAAATGCCATTCGATGTTCATGTCTACTACTTCGGCTGGTACACTGTCCTCAAATACTTGTTTTAATTGTTCATACTCCTCCAGCAGCATCCGATTAGCTCCAATAAAGTTGGTCCCTTGGTCACTGTAGAGATGGACTGGTGCGCCCTTCCTGGCTGCCATTCTCTTTAATGCAGCTATAAAGGCTGAACTGGTTAGATCGGATACCAGTTCCAAATGAACAGCCTTGGTGACCATACATACGAAGACCGCCACGTATCCTTTCAGTGTTCGAACGCCTCTACCTTTGTTGGCCTTGATGTCGAAGAACCCAGTGTAGTCTACTCCAGTGTGGTAGAACGGAGCGGCCTGATTAATTCGTGCTGCAGGAAGATCTCCCATGAGTTGGCCTTGTTTCTTTGTATCGTATTTTCTGCAAGTTACGCAATTTCTCAATTGAGTTTTTGTAGCACTGTATCCACTTGTTATCCAATATTGTTGCCTCAGGGTAGTTAAGGTAAGTCGAGGTCCTCCATGGAATGTTAACTCATGGGCTTCTTGTATAAGTAGCTCCGCAAGGCGCGATTTGTTAGGTATTATTTTCGGATGCTTCATCTCGATGTTAATGTTTGCTTTCCTTAAGCGACCCCCAACTCGTAATAAACCGTCTTGATCGATGAATGGATTTAAATTCAATAAATTACTGGAGT
Source organism: Emmelina monodactyla (assembly GCA_916618145.1). Classification (NCBI taxonomy): domain Eukaryota; kingdom Metazoa; phylum Arthropoda; class Insecta; order Lepidoptera; family Pterophoridae; genus Emmelina; species Emmelina monodactyla. The sequence continues at coordinate 405,007 of OU745304.1, read as the reverse complement.
TCGATACACATCCGTCTGTTTTTAATTTCGCAATATCCGAACCAAATTCTTTCATTTGTATGTAGTTTATTATTTTCAACTTTGCGTTTCGCAATTCTTGCAGTGTTAGGTACTTCGGTAATTGTTTACGTTGCGATACTGGTGTCAATGTCCTCAGTATCCACGCTAATACACGTACTATTTTAATAAATGAATTATATAGTTGTAATAAGTCTTCTATAATATTGTTATTATGTTGCACAATGTTAACTAACTTGTTTGATTTTATTTCTTCGTTTGTAAAATAAGTTGATGGTTTCTTCATACATTCTTGTTTAAAGGTAACCAGCCACTCTGGTCCGGTCCACCATAAGGGATGTTTTTGTAGTTGAGATGGTGTTAGGCCCCGACTCGCTGAGTCAGCGGGATTTTCACTCGATTTAACGTAGCGCCATGCTTCTGCTGGTACAATAAGTTTTATAAAATTTATTCTATTTGCGACGAATGGTTTCCAGCGAGCCGAGTCCCCTTGAAGCCAGCCTAACACGACCATTGAATCACACCAGCAGTAGACTTCTATTCTGGAGTGAAAACTCAAATTTATTTTTTCGATAAGTTTTGACAATAGGTAAGCTCCGCAAAGCTCAGCTCTTGGTAATGTTATCGCCTTTCTGTGAGGAACCAATTTAGATTTAGCTGCGAGCAGTACTGTTTTATTATGTTTCTTCGACCTTGCATACACGACACAGGCATATGCATCGGCCGATGCGTCACAAAAGCCATGGATCTCGATGACGTCATTCTCTTGACATAACACCCATCTCGGTATTACGCAACTGTTGATAGCGTCGATATCTGATATTATTTTTAACCAATTGTTGCGAATGTTCTCCGACACTTCGTCGTCCCAGTGTAGGTTATTTATCCATAGTTGTTGAAATAAAAGTTTTAATTTTGTTGAAAAAGGAGTCAGCCAGCCTAATGGGTCGAATAATTTTGAGATTTCAGAAAGTAAAAATCGTTTAGTTAATTTTGATGTTTGATTGGAAAAATTGCAACTATAGGTAAATTGATCTTTCTTTGAATCCCAGTACAACCCTAAGGTTTTTGACATGTCTTCAGTTTTAAATTGAGTTAGTGTTTGTTTGTCACATTCTTGTAATGTTTCTAGTAATTCCAGTTTGTTCGAGGACCATTTGCGGAGATTAAATCCGCCTGTTTTAAGGAGAAGTATCAATTCAGCGATTAATTGTTTTCCTTGTTCTACAGTGTAACAACCATGGAGAAGGTCATCCATGTAAAACGATTGTTCAAGTACAACTGCAGCTTCCGGATATTGATGTTTCTCATCTGACGCTAATTTTTTCAAGGTCATCATCGCTAAAAAGGGCGCGGCCTTGGTCCCATAAGTGACGGTTGTTAGTTTATATGTTTGTATGGGTTCCTCAGGTGATTCTCTCCAAACAATTTTCTGGAGTTGTTGGTCGCTGTTTTCAACGGCTATCTGTCGATACATTTTTTCAAGATCAGCCGTGAACGCAAAAGGAAATTGCCTCCATTGTAATAATAAAGATTGTAAATTTTTCTGTAGATTGGGACCTGTTTTCATTATATCGTTCAAACTCCATGTTGAAGATGTTTGCGCCGATGCGTTAAATACGACTCTTAATTTAGTTGTTGTTGAACTCTCTCTGAGAACTCCATGATGTGGCAGATAGCATTCTAGGGCCTTTGTAGTTTGTTCATTTTCTGGTATCATATGTTTTAATTCGGAATATTCTTTCATAAATGTTTTATATTGCAAGGCTAAGGCCTCCTGTCTTTTAAATTTACGTTCCAGGCTTTTAAATTGAGCGATGGCCATCGTCTTGGAAGTACCTAACTTGTGTTTTAGTTCTTGTTTTAGTGGCAATCTTACTTCGTAACGTCCGTCTTCATTTCTTTTTGTAGTTGTGTTATAAAATTGGATACATTCCTGATCTTCTTTAGATAAATTGTTCGACTCGTTTATCTCTTCCACCTCCCAAAATCTTGTAATTTGATCTATATTATTTAATACCACATTACATTGGTAAATGTTAGTGTTTATCTTTCCACACAGTAGCCACCCTAATTGTGATTGTTGGGCAATTGGCTGCTGCAGATTTTTTCCCTTAATTATGCCTCTTTGGATAATGCTGGCGTAAATGTCGGCACCCAGCAATAAGTCCACAGGACGACTGTTATAAAATTCCGGGTCCGCTAAATTAATGTTCCGAATGTACGACCACGATGGTTCGGGGAATGTTTTGTTAGGAAGGCTCTTGATTAAGTCATTCATTATCAAGGCGTTGGTTTCAAATGTAAAATCGTTGTAAATCGAGCAAGCTGTAATAGTAATCATCCCTTTGCAGTTGTTCTCCTTTTGACCTACTCCAAATATTACTCCTTTGCAGCGTTTTCTCTTCAAACCCAACATTTGTGCTGCTCTTTCTGTTACTAGAGAGATTTGTGAACCTTGATCCACCAAGGCTCGCAATTTCAGATAAGATCCGTCAGATGTTTTCACCCTTATCATTGCTGTTGCAAGTAATATTTCAGCGTTTTCGTTTTGTGACGCATGCGATGTACCTATCACATTTTCCTGACGCGGCACATATTGTTTAGAGTGATTTATAATAGCTTCGTGTAAAATCGTGTTATGCGGAGCAAAGCATTTACGACAAGTTAAAGTCGATGTACATGGATTTCCATTATGGCTAAATAAACAATTGGTACATAATTTTAGTCGATTTGCAGTTTTCAGTTTTTGTTCGTCATTCATTACTAAATAATTCTTGCAATTATAAATGCCATGTTGGTGGTTACAAAGAGGGCATTTGATATTTGATACCTGCATTGTTTTCGGAATCGGCTTATTTCCGTAGCTTTGATTGTTATAATAATTATTATTGTAAGATCTATTTAATGGGTAATTATTTTTTCGTTGGTTGGACGATGATTGCGGAAGATTAAAATTAATGGTCGGTTTTGTTTGTAATACATCTTGCTTTCGGCGAGCAGTTTCAAGAGTGGTAAATTTCATCTCCAAGAAATCTAAGAACTCTCTGAGTACGGGCAATTCCTTTGAATTTTTTAGCGAACCAATGTATTCTGTATAAGTGTCGGCGTCCAATTTCTGCCCCAAAATATGGACAATTATAGGATCCCATGTTTTTATGTTAACCCCTAAATGTTTTATAGCATTAAGACACTCTACCGTGGTGTCATGCATTCTCTTGATTGGTTGTGACGATTGTTGTTGAATGTTAGGAAGGCCGAGTAAAATGTTCATGTGGGACGAAAATATCATCTTCTTGTTATCGTAACGATGTGTGAGTATTTCCCAACAGATAGAATAGTTTTCTGTGCTGATCGGAAGATGTTGGATTAGTTTTTCAGCTTCTCCGCGGACTTTACTCTTTAAGTGTTGCATCTTTTGGCCGTTCGATAAGGAAGGATTGTTGTGGATAACTTCGGAGAATAAGTCTTTAAAAGGGACCCATTGATTGAAATTACCGTTAAAAATAGGAATGTCTAATTTTGGAGTTGACTTTTCTCGGTGAGCAACTGATGTCATTTTAATGTTCAACGCCTTCTTTAAGCTGTTATATTTCTTTTCATAATTATCATACATGTCTGAGTATATCTTATTTTCCCCATCTTCCTCGGTATCGATTTCCCAATGTAGGGTGTCGATAGCTGACCATCTAGCCTGTAATGTTTTTAGGGCATCCTCAAATTCCCACTTATCTGCAATAGTCTCTAGTTCTATGTTGTTTGCTGTTCTCAAAAAGGCTTTAAAATTTCCATACTGCCGTCTAAGTAGATCGTCTCGTTTGCTGTTCGTCCCCTCACTTAACTTAAGCGGTTGTTCCTCTCTGCTGCTTGGTCCAGCGTCTTGAAATAGCTCCTCCTTTGCTTCCGACGGTGTTCTCGGTTGACGTTGACCGTGCAACAGTTGGTATTGATCGTTTATCACCGCCTTAGTTGACTCAACCGCTTTCAATGTTTTTTCGTATTCTTGTTCAACAAAATAGGGGTGAGATCTACTCAATTCTTTACACAACTGCTGATGATTCAGTTCATATTCTTTCCAATATACTTCCAAAGTTTCCATACGTCTTCTAAAGTATTCTACCGTCTTTTTGTCCGTTCCATCCTTTTTAGTGTTAATACCAAGCCTTATGATGTTCTCATAAATTCTCAATTGCGCTTCGCAGAGCTCCGCCATGATAAAGTTAAAAGCAGATGTTTTAAGTAAAAGAGAAATGTATTACTTCCCTGAAGTGTTGCTGTTACTCCAATGTTAACACTGCAATCCTCACACTTTACACTACACAGTTAGTTGTTGTTGTTCCTTCACTGTTAGCACTGCAATCCTCACACTATACACTACACGGTTAGTTGTTACACTAGTACACTACCTCGCCCGACGGGAAAAAAAACACGACGCACGAGGCCCTATTCGAAGGACCAAAAAAATATGTCGGGTACAGGGCGAGGATTAGCAGAGTTTTGTTAATGTTAAAAACTGTTGATTGTTTAGAACTTAATTTATTGTTAAAAATGTTATAAAAATGTTAAAGTGAATGCGACCGATTAATACCGTTGTTTGTTGCGCACTGACATTAAAGCTAACTTAACAAATTAAATTATTTAGGTTAATAACAAATTATAGCTGACATAAAGGTGTTCGGATTTACACCGAACAATCGCAACATATTCTCTACATTTCGTTAGAAAATAACACAACCCAAAGATTCTCATTTCTCATTCCAACCACGAATTAAGGCCGATATCATTAAAGAGTTAACTATTTAATAATCTTTTGGATAGGTTATTATAATATTAATCATATATTTTGATTATCAGTTCAGTGCGTGAATATAACGTATTAAGTTTAGTAATTTACTTAGGATTAATAACGCGTAATGAAACAGTTATAGAGCTGCTTGGCAGTTAATTAAATAAAATGATTATTACAACTTCAAATAATATTTTACTCCTCTCTGCAAGCTTTTGGAGAAATTTTGATTTAATACCTACTTGAGTGTACGACTTATTTTATGTTTTCCATTTCATATAAATACTTATCACGCGTCTAGTTGATTTATCTATCTTATCATGTAAGTCTACCAACCCACATAGAGCCAATGAGATATGCGCTCATTAGGCTGTTATTGAAAAATTCTCTCTTATTATTTGATCGTTTAGCATAATATGACTTATGGTGTAAAAATAGCTATGTCGAATATCTAATCTAAAACCAAATTAGGAAGTAAGGTAGTGGTTCGTACCGTTTACCCTGGGAACCCATTTGAACAACCTTAATAATAACAGCTCGGGAAACTATCTCACTGATATAATTTAAATTAAACGATATTGCAAACCAAACTACAAAGCCAACTAACATATATTTATTTCCCTTTGGTTCAAATCCTTTAACATAACTATTATGTTAACTGAAAATTATTTGCCATCACATTAACATATTACACGAAAAACTTTGCTTCAAATTAAATAACCCTCATCATGCACCGTTAATACACATAATATTTAATATGTTAAGCATATAAATATTGTGCGCTGTATTTTAATCCAATCTATGCGGTACCAAGGCCCGGGTTATGCGGAATATTTTCGCTAAACTTTACCAATTTGCGCTGTTGAGTATTTGACAAATTTCGCTTGAAGCAACCCGAACGTACCCCTGCGGCGTCATAATATATTAGCCAGTCTACTTTGCTAAATAAATTTATGACCCGTATAAGAATATTTTTGGTTTTCGGTAACAAAGTATGAGAAAGCGTTACGGGAGAGGCTGGAATGAAGATCAGTGGGTGCCTTTATCATAATAAAATAATATTATTGTACGTAAATATGCATTTTTTGTCTTCTTTCTTTAAGGCTCGCAGTTACTTCCTATCTGGAATTTGATCTCAGAAAAAGGGTTGATTATTTTAAGTTGCAATAAATACAAAGTTCTAGATTTTCGAACAAACAAAGGAATTCAAAATAATTCGCTACTCTAATGGATACGTTAATTTGGGTATCCTTAGTGACGAGAACATCGAAACATAAACGGGCTTTGTAATATAAATGATCCGGGCTCATACATCACACGTTGCCTCCTTAATTCTGTGGAACCGAACTTTGAGCTCAGGTTTCTAAGCAAAATCTACGCCTATTTTATGTACTCCTGGTACGTAGGTGTCGGTGTTTGAAAATGGAGTTAATTTAGATAAAATTCGAGCAATGTTATTTGTGCTCCAACTACATTAATACGTGACAAAATAAACTTGATTGTTTTTTCGTAAAATATGGTAATTATCGGGTTTAAATAAAAGTAGTATAAAAATATATATTATTTACTCAAGTTTTTGAAAGTTTTATCTTATCAAGATTTTGTACTAAAGAAAATAGGAAGAAGTTACATTAAATAGAAAGATCTTATCAGTGCCGTTAAATTGGTCCCCCAAGATGTTTTCCTTCCCAGTACAAAAACAACGCAGAATCTGCAACTCACTTTAATTTGCATATATCACATGACCCAGTAACAACATATCCCGCACAACAGAGATCCGTATCACTTCCCATGGTTGAATAGGAAAAAGTTAGTTTGTATAGCATACACTTCCACCCAGAAGTTGTACCCGCGGAATACTGACGGGCTGTCAAGTTTGATTGTGACGGACTTGTCGCCGATGCCTCCAGCTTTGACGTAGGCCTCGCCCCACTTGTCGTCCCGCAAGTCGGTGATCTTCAGCGCGCTGATGACGTCACCCCTCGAGCAGTTGACGGTGAACTCCTCGGATCGGATCCAGATCGCAGGATTCTGTTGATGCACCTTGGTGTAGATGAGCTTCGCTGTTGCATCGGGATATCCGAGGAAGAGGTCGTGGCTGCTTGATGATGAAACTAATGCACACAGAACTAATACACTTAGATTTGACATGGCAAACATCTTGGACTAGTTTATTTGGACACGTCTTTAGCGATGGAGAATAGATTTCAAATTGCCTTCAAAATTCCAGAATCGTTGTATGACAAATATTTCTGAATTAAATTAGCATACGTTTGTTAAATTTGTGAATGAGTAAATAAACATTGGGTTTCCTTGTAAACACATTATGTTGGTACTGTAGCAAGTACTTCCAGCAATTCACGTAAGGTAAGTAAATAAAATAATTAAGTGTCTTCAAAGAAACTGGCGTACAGATTAAGTAGATGCGTTATACGTATTTATTTTTGTTTATCAGATCAGTAGTAGGTACTTTATTTAAATAATCTATAAGCGTTATGTATGTATCGTTTTTAACAAAAATTTAGGGTGTTTCATTTCCGAAAATTTTTGACAAATAGGCAGATGATTCATCGAAGATGTTTTAAAAAAAAAAGTTTTGACCGATTTGGCTGAAGCTAGGTACTTATAAGTTATTAAACACAAGGCAAATATAATATTAATAAACAAATTTAATAGAAACCACAAAAAGCCACATATGCTTACAATATACATTTTAAGTATGATGATTACAAATATTAAAATGCAAAGAGTTTTTATGTTCAAAGCGTATTGTTCCAGAACAATCGGTCTGTTTTACAGTAGGAGCCTCCGGAGACATTCTATATTACAGCGGCGCCGGCGCCGGGATTCTATATTACAGGGAGACAAGCCGCGGCGCGTGACGTGTGTTCCTTCTTTTGTGGGACATATACCGAAAATGAATGAAATTTGAATGCAAAAATAGAATAAAGAGTGAATTAATTGATTAACTTGTTATTAAATGCGTTTAAATGCGAGTTAAGAATATAGGGCCGTATTTTCATATACATATCATAAAGATAGTAATTTGAAAATTTAAAGCTACTATTTACGTAACATGCTGTTTATTACTTTTAGGTTAAAATAATAAGTAAATAAAAGAACCTGAACTTTACTTGTCTAGATGATTACATAGAAATATCAAAGTTTCAACAAAACCATCCTAAGAATAAGAAAAAGCTTGTTTAGATTTCCATCCCACGCTTTTAGCTAAAGGTTATTTGAATTCCTTGAAATATTCCAAGAAAAGCATAAATTAATAAGTAATCAAAACTAATATTGTTTTTGATTTTCTTTTATATGCTTTTATATAGAGTTTATACTATTTTTGGATCATGTCTGAAAGATATGTTAAGTAGAAGTTACGATTCAATACTTATTTGTTAATATAATAATTTCCACCTAATTTTCTTAGCATATAGTCAACAGCTATTTAATTTCGGTCGCAGTGACATAACGCTCAAGTTCGTAGTGAATGTTTAGAAACAATTTGCGTCGGAGTCGTTGCCGTGAGTCACGTCATAGCTCCGGTCACGTCACTGCCGGAGCAGGTGGGTGCAGCAATACGGGGTTACTTGCAAATGACATGCTTTATTTAGATGTAGCTATGCTTCAATGTTTGATGTGCATGAATCCTACTTCCTATTTATATTGTAAATGTGGAGGTGAGTTTGTTACTAAATCACGTAAACTCGGCTGGTGAGGTTAATTGTTTATTTAAGATAAAGTAATGTTTTGATCTAAGTAGAGTGCGCTGCGTATATTTAATCGGAAATTTGTAGTTAGCGCTTGCAATGCTACGGGCGTTTTACTAATTGGGAATACTCGTAGAATCAGGTGCAAGTACCCATTTGCAGAGTTGGCAGTTTAATACTTAAACAGTCTTAATATCATCTTTAACGTGTTTTAATTAGATTTTACAGTTAAACATTTTTATGTTTTTATGATTTTCAACTCTTTGTTACTCTAAGGCCCAATTGCAGGGAACGTTTTAACCTCGGGTTAGCTAACTCAGATTTAAATGGCGCCACCATCGATTGTAATAAGAAGTAGTTACAATCGATGGTGGCGCCATTTAAACCTGAGTTAGCTAACCCGAGGTTAATCCAAGGTTAAAACGTTCCCTGCAATTGGGCCTAAGTCTGAGTTATACAATATAGAATTATACATTTATATCAATCTGAGCACCATATCCATATTGTAGTTGTTGAGTATTACCTACCCATGCATAACGCCGTCCGAAATGGATAATTCACGTACCTACCTAAATATTAACTGAAGCCTAGAATACTGCATTGTGCAATTATTATTATTGGTAACAAAGTTAGATATTTGTTACCCGTTTAAATGCTACAGTTAAATACTTATGAAAAAAATAAGGAAAACATTTGCAACAATATTGCACAATCGAGTATAAAAATAGGTGCTTGATCGCACTCAAAGACTTTCAATATGCCCCACGTTATAACAATCATAGCTCCATATTTACAACGACAATAATATCTGAATTCCGAACCTAATAAAATTTTATTGCCGCTACAATTTCACAAATAAAATATGTCACCGATTACAATAATATACCGACGAGGAAAAAAAATAACGTATAAAATCATTCAACTGTTAATAGAAATCTCGGGTTAGTTTTTCTTTCATTTTCTTTTGTATTTGGATTTATTCATATGTTGTATTCGATTGGTTAGCCTCAGTTATAAAGCAGACATATCGGCCTGGATTGAAGGAAACCTTTTTGACCTTAACAGTAATATGTGTTTTGTTGGAGGTTAAACCCGAAGATTTCTTATCTGTTATCGAGAGCCGGGTGTTGGGAGGCTAAGAAGGCCGCGGGGGACGACGAGTGTAGAAAAGGCTCTTATTATTTACAAATAAAGGGTCGAATTTACGAGTGCGCCTTCCGTACCCGCGGTCGTCCCCACAGGGTTAGTGTGGAGAGTTAGGTGACTGTTTTATTCCGTGTAATTGTCGAATTATTTTCCACCATTTTATTTGTAAACGTTTAATCTCAAAATTAGTTTTAAAGTCCTAGAGTAACTGTAAACTGTTGTGAAGCTTTAGCAAAACTGTCTGTATATTTCCCAAGTTAAGTTTGCATCGCGAGATTGAACCGCGCAGAAGTTTTAACTTCGAGCCGTTACCCAACAGAGGTTCTTATTACTTTTGCTAACTCTAAGAAAAAATACTATGATTCAAATACAGCAAAATATTCCACTGGATATGAAAAAACAGTTCGCTTATGCTCCCTTCTCACTGTTTGCACAGTGAATTAATAACAGAAATTCATTAACAGGGTAGTCGCTTGAAAGCTTTCAATATCCATAGCGCCCGGTTTTATCCGCCATTAGCTCCATATCCCGCGCTGGGCAACCACATCGCTATGTTTTCGGGATACCTACATAACATACAATTTTAATTATAGGTGTTTCACTTGTTTGACGCAGCGCAACGTGTTTTGCATGCAAATAGCCTAGTGACAGCGAGATTTGTTCTTTTCAAAGTGTTTTTTTCTTTTTTGGTTCATCATCGTACTCCACTCCTAGAATCTAACTGATAGTTGTCTTGTTAAAAATATAAGAATAGATGTAAAGGTAGTAAAGGTTTTTAGTTAGCAACGGAACCTTCCACTACTTTTATGTTTTTTTCTTGTCAGTTTTCATCGTCAGAATGGATGATATTTCTCTGTACCGATGTTCGGATGTGTGATAGATAGTGATGAAGTTGCCTGTCAGACAACAAACTTAAGAGCTTTTAGTGGCGAATACAGTTGTACACGGAGTTATACACTAAAGCCTTGCACAATAATAATTATGTATACATTCATAAATGATTATATACAAATGTTTTAATGATTTAAAGACCTTTTTTGAATTTGACGGAATTTTTTTGTTTATGCTTGCGACTTATCTTTGAAACCAAAGCCACATTTTTATATATTCTTTATGAGTTGGTTACTAACTTTTGTAAACTTGGTACTGTTTTACTTCGACCTTTACATACGTCTATATAAACACTCGCAAGCTCACGTGCTGGCTCGCTATTGTAGCGATGGAATTGTCTGTCCAATGGTTATGCGATGCAAATGATTTGATAGCAGACCGATGCTGTTTTATGACAGTTCAACGATAAAAACTAGGATTATGAATTTGTATGCATTTTTGCTATGGCTTATGCCTTATCAACACGATACACCAAAAGTTACAGATTCTTAAAAGTTTTGGCGTTTCATAGCGTTTCTTTTAAAACTGCATAAAACATGAGTTTTTGTTTCAATTTCTTTTGAATAACAAATTGTATTCAACCATCGGCCAAGCCCCTTAAGAAGCAGAGCATGAAAAATGTAAGCACATGGTTATATGGGGCCTGGCGCGGTGCCAGCCGGACCGCTATCTGTTGGGGCCAAATCTCTTATTATACACGCAGCCTGCACGACCGGGCGCTATTGTTTGTTGTAATGAAGCCTTATTATTAGAAACTGACGACACTTTATAAGAAAATAATGAGAAAATTTAAGGTTAGTGAGCTCTTAAAGAATGTGCTGTTATATTATACCTAGTTCTTGTATTGATACCGTTACTTCAGCTAACGTCTTTAAAATATCAATTGTTTGAGCTCATGGCGGACTTTATTATTGTTCTCCTCTTTTTAGTACAAGTCTACATTTAGAGGCAGAATACTAATTCATTACTACTAACCATGACTTAAAGTAACAAAAAATATTTACAACTCCCTGACGAATATAAAAGACTCAAAAATACCTAATTAACAGTTGATTGGAATTGAAACAATAGTGACATATTTTTATTTCAGTTTAAAATACGTAACCAGTGTTTAACGAACGATGAAAATGCAGGTAAACGAAAAGGCGGCAGTTTTTGAAGGATTTTATTAAAAGCAATTTTATTATGTCGCTGCAGTTGTTAAAATTTTATAAATTAAACGAAAAAGAAAACATCTGGTTGTAAAATGTTACTCAAAACTTTTTATTAAGTTCAATTAATTGTTTAATTTTTTTAGAACAAGAAAAACTTCAGTTTTTTGCATTATTAAGATTGTCAATCTTTATCGGTTCTGTTGTTATGAAAACAGTTCACATTTAAATATACGCGTACATTTTCGTAAAAATAGTAATAAACGCCATAGTCCGAGTCTTTAATATCGTCATTAGTTTATAAACCCTGGTATTGTCACAGCCCGTAAACGTGATACAACAAATTAGGTACAAATGACAAATCGATATGGTAATGACAAGCGTTTTATACAAATCGAACAAGATTCAACTGATTAGATTGTCGTTTGTCAAATACTCCATCTGAGTTAGAGTCGAACGATGTTTCCATTTATGAAACGGAATTATATTGTATTTCTTTATGTAAACGTTTCTGATGTAATCAATACTTCGATGATTTCTATATATTTTTATTACAAAAAGAACACTATAAGGAGACCAGTAGATTTAACCTGTCAAAAGTAAATAATTATAAGCGTTTAGCTAATTAAATATAATTGCAAAGGCAAGGGCTAACATTATAAAATTCCTAAGCGCCACTCAAGTTTGCACAATTTCTTATACCTAATCTATTGTCTCGAGCCAGATGGTCCCCGAGCAGTTCATTAATCTTCAGCTAGATGCCGTTTTAATGAGAACGTATACTTTGTTTATTATCCTTAAGCTAAAGCAAGTATTTTGACGTAACATTTAAAAAAGAAAAACAATAGCGCGATGATGAAGTCATTTTAAATTACAGTCTTGCTTTCTTCTTTAAATTGGAAACCTTTTCCATTTTTTCCTTTTGATCTAAGGAAAATAAATGTTCGTTCGTTTCCTTTAGGAAAACCCCAATTTGAAAAAGGCAAGTGAACACCTTCGAAAATGCCTTTACCCTGGTTGTGTGTATCTGAGATTCAATTCGGCCGAGTCACTCGGGGAAAATACATCAAAATAAACAGGTGTGCGACGTTCTGTCACATTTCTTGTTATTTTGAATGAATCATTTCTGTTTGATCTCCGGAGACCTCGACATACGCATGTGATAATTCATAATGTGGGAGTTACATTGAAACCTATTCTTATTTTTTTCCACGAATTTTGACATTGTTTAACAATGCTGGGCTTAATTTTGCACAACGGATGTATTTTCTTGGAAATTTTACACTTACATATCTTTGATGTTCTAAAACCTGACCTTTGTTAAATTTTCATATAAAACAGTCCAAAGAATTTTATACTATATTGCGAGTATATCGAGATTGTTTTGTACACATAATGAATTGTCAACTAAATCTGAGTATTTCTATAGTTGAATAAGCCATAACTCCTTAGTTTTGCCATAAAACGATGCGCGGCGGCAATTCTACTGGAGATCGGGACAGGAGCGCTAATTTGAATTATGGCGGAAGTTTCCACCTTATGGCCTCGGAACCCATTGAAAGTCACCATTAAACGGTGCTGTAATGCTATAATAGTTGAATTACACGTTTTATGGCCCTAAGGAGTTGAAATATTTGTTTTGTTCTATCGTTGTAAGAAGTCAAACGTTGTGAAAGGTCAAGTAGTTAAGGTTCCTAGGGTACTTATATTTGCTATGATTTTTTTTGTCCTGTTAGACAGTTTCATAGCGATGTTAGTATCCATGGCACAAAGCTTTATGTCTCTTTGCAGAGTATCAACTTAATGAAAATAGACCTTACAGAATAGCAGTAACCATCTACAGCGGCCTTTATTACTGCGAGTGACATTTGTCAAATATTGTGACCGCTTTGACGGAATCAGATTCGGGCGTTTGGGTCGAGATTCCATTATTTGGTGCACATTTGGCTTTGAACTGCACTATTTTGCTTACGCCAAATATCGTTCCAGCAATAATTAGGTGATTCAAAGCTGGATAAAGACATGTCATTGGTGTAGGCTTTATACTTGCGGCACTTAATGATTGTTGGAAATAACTGTGAATTGTTGTTATTTCAGAAAGGGTGTCTGTCTTACACAATGAACAAACGCGCTCTATTAAATGTTGGTTTATGAGAGTTATGTTTTTTTTTATCAAACTTCAAAGAAGCTCAACGCTGTCGATTTTTAGTTTTATTTTTTTGTGCTTGCTACTGATATAAGTAGACAAAATGCGAAACGATAAAGGTTCCATATACTTATTGATAATTAATATTAAAAAAAACATATAAGTATCCGGAATCTACACGGCAACATCAAAACAACAATTACTGTCAAAGTTCTAACTAACGTAATTGACATACAGTTTAAAAGTTCTGGTTAATTTAATATTTAAATTAAATCTTTCTTAAATTGGTTAAATTTGATAGATGCAGCCACTTATAAATTTAACTGCTAGGTAAGTTAATGAAGAACAAGTGAAGTGCTTTCTAACTATTCGCTTACGCAAATTTTAGAGGAAAGTTTTATTTTGTGTAAGTACTTTCTTGTCCGGGTAAGTTGTTTCAAATAAAAATTTCAACGTATTTTGTACATAGGTTTTGTACAATTATAAAGTATTTTTTCATTCGGTTTCATAAGTAAAACTAGTGGAGTTATTATTAAATACATAAACATTGTCGTTATGAAGTTTTTTACCAATGAAATACATATGTGTTACAAGGTACAACAAAAATGAAACGCTACAGTAACAGACTTTGTAAAGTAATTATTTTTTTCTTATTACAAACACAGATAAACATTTGCCCTTTTAGATATTCCACTCGCCAAAACGATTTCTAGAAACAATCAATCAACATATAATATTAAACTTTCTAATATAAAAATGAAAAAAATGTTGGTAGTTTAAAATTTGAGTTTCCATATGCATGTGTTTATCGCAACTCATAAATACCAATTTACTTAATTTAAAGTACCTTATAAGATGAAAAATTAAACAAGAAGTAAATATAACTCAAATATAAAAATATACCTAGCAATGTTTGATGTTTAGCAATTTTCAAATGAAAATATAAATGCACTCGCTTCATTAACATTTAAATTGTTGTTTTTCATAATCCACATGTCCCACAGTGGTCATAATAAGCCTCCTATATGCTTATATTAAATGTGCGTGTTTATGATTATATGCGTGTCGGTCACCGCTACATTAGTTTCATTAAATCTAATGTCCCCGTCAAGGTTCAATCTCGAGCTACACGACATGTTGCGGCTTGCTAGTATTTTGAATAACTACTGAATCGCAGCAAAGCTGATGATGGCTTGTGGTAAAATTTCATCGTAATGGCACGAAGCAATGTGGTTTGAATGCTTTGGTTTATCCTCTGCCAATGAATACCAGTAAAAGAATAGAAGTTTTCTCTGTTGCATTTATGAATTTTAAGACTCTATGTCTTGAAACGGATTGGTACAAAAATAAAATAGCGTTTTCTGTTCAGAAAAAAAAGCACTTAAAATAATGCATTCACCATAATATTTTTTCCCATAGCCATGTAACAATAAGCGTCAATTCAGCAAACAATATGTATTAAAATACAAAAAAGTCGCTTTTCCATGAAAGCCCCGTGTTCCGAGCGGCGAACGACCACGGTTCGATACCTGGCGATGGCTCCCCCGAGCGCCTTCGGTCCAGAATGTGCTATCATAACACGGGGCCGCCATTTACGCGCCATTGTACTTGTGGTGCGATGCTGCTACGAAATTCTATCTTAAAAAAAGGAGTATGGAGTGAGTATACCTACTAGGGTCTTTCTATTTATGTTTGAAAAATTATCTTTTTATGTTTTTGTATCTCTTTGTCTGAAGTAAAAAAGGTGCTGCCGTTTTAAACCACATTTTTTCCCCAAGGAACTTTTTGATGTTGAGGCCTTTGTCGAGAGGAAATCCGTTTCGGATATTTATTTACTCCATTTACTCCAGGGTATGATCAAACCACAGATCTGGTACAATAAGTTTTTATTATTATATAATTTCAATTGGAAATCTGAATCTCATTTTTATTAAGAACAACAACTTATTAAATACTTTAACAAAAAACAATCTTATAGAAAAATAAATAAAAACTTCTTTTCATCCAAACATGAAAGATTATTTTTAATATGCCGTCACGCGAGTACACAGTCTGTCTAACTTCCGTAGACCCCGGCTCGAAGCCACGTGCTCGGCTACTGCTCGCAGGTACGAGGCATTTCATCGGCGCACGAATATATCGATCCCACCTTTACATCACAAAGAGACCGGTGTAAAAGCTCCTTTCAGGGAAGCCGAGAAATGCAACACAGTGGAAAGGTACCTCCACAACGAGTGTTATTTTATGGATTCAACTATTACTGCTTGTAAAGATACTTTATGTGAAAAATGAATGGTATTTTATTGGGTTCTGACAAATTGGTATAGAGTTACGTGATAAAGTAAGTGCCTAGCTACGATCGCGCCTCATAAAACGGGGACTGTTTGTTTGTTATTGTAAGCGCTTTTCATTTTCAAAACTACTTCTTGTTACAACTATACCTTTCTTACTTTACAAAGTTTACACCGTTTATGAACTTTTAAACATAATTATGATAAAATTGTATACGTATATGTTTTTTATTCTGGTGTGTAATGTAAATAATCTATTATATAGTGCTTACACATGTGTTTGTAATGCCGTACTAATAAGTAGCTCTTGCTGCGTCATGCAACTCGCAGCCGAAGCCTTTCAACTGCTTTTGAATGTAACTCTCATGCTTTATGCTGATAGTGAAATAATGAATAATTCATTTATAAAAATAAATGCGAAAGTTGTTTTTTTTGTTATCATGGATTGAGATCGTGAGAGCATTACCATACCATTTCCATTTCAGGATTGGTTAAACCGGCACTTATATTATGTAGTAGTAACAGTAGCTTAATAATAACATAAATGCAAGATACTCTAAAACTACAAAAAGACCAACATAATTTATCACTACCATTGTTTATCAACTTGTTCAATTATTAGAGCTGCAGCTATGTTTGTTTAAAATGCTTCACTTTTTTGTTTAAAATAAATAATGAGTATCGTTTACCCATGTTTAGACTATTCCCTGTCTACGCTTTTAAAGACAAACATAAATCGATGATTTTCTTTATACTTTGATGTTTTCATAAATATCTACTATCACATAAACAATGTTCCGATTCTTGCCGACATCGTACCACGAACATATTGCAGAAAATATAGGTATACTTTATACTACCCTACCCAACCTACCCCGTTAAGGAATACGTAGTTTGTATAAATACTAAAACATGTTTATATGCAAAGCGCTATTTCTTCAGCTATATAAATGATTGAGCGGCAAGAGATCGTAATGCTTGATGAAAAATAAGTAATTATGAAACAAATTAATGTATTCATACATTAGTTAGTTAATTGTTTCTATCGATTAAAACATTGTTAAAATCACATTTCAAACAACATTGCTAACTAAAAATCGTTCAAACAAAACAAATATTTGAACAACCCCGCTAGTTTGTCGTGTGTACAGAATTTAGCATAAAGTTAGCAAAATATTGTTTGAAGCTACATTTATTTGTAAAATGCTGCGCACTCCCGCGCCAGGTAGGAAGTTCCGATATTCCGTTAGAACACGATACGGCCGCCATTCCGAACTGTTACGACGCGATGGAAATACGCTGTGAGACTTTGTTAACTCTTTACATGCTGGAAAGTATTAAGATAACCGTTGAGGTTTTTTATATGAAGTAAGTTTTATTTCAGCTAAAATTTTGAGACAAATAATTTATTGCTACTGTGATTAGTATTTAATTGGTTGAATATATATTTTTTGTAGAAACATTTATAGAACTCCGAACCGTATTTCAACATTGAAAAACCGAAACCAATAGTGTTTTTCCGTTAAAATATTCGATGTAACACACAGACTAACAAACTAAAACCAACCTAGAAACTCTTGCAACAAACTTTTAATATGTTAGAATACATTTACAAAAGTGTACCCTGGCTCAGAAACATTTAAATTTAATATTCAATTGTTGCGAACCTCCAGCAATTCCCGGCCACGTAAGAGAATACTTTACTTCTCTTCTAGGAGCTGAGTACACAAACTTATATTTGTATTGTATTTGGGCGTCGTTTTTGCGTAAGTTCGCCTTCTTGGTTCCACATTGTGGGTCGTACGGCTGTTTGTGTTTCAGGATTTAGGAGGAAAGTTTTTAGGCTTAGACAGAAAAGGTCAAATTAGATTGGAAAAAAGATATGGACGAGAACTTTTTGTTTTTTATAAGTTTGAGGCTAGGTTTTGCTTACCAAGAAGGTGGCCTAACATGTGGGATGTTTTAAAAATGAAACAAAATATTAAAATACTATATTATTATAATATAATAACATTTACAGTTAGTGTTATTTTGTGTTTATAATATTCAGATAGCAATAGTCATCGCAATCAATCAAACCTACTTCGACATAATTATAAATTCGTATCCATACAACTCATTTCCCTGAAATTGATTTCCACACTTCATTAATTATCACAGAGGCACCACGTCACGTATATTCGTATTGGAATTCGACAAATGTCAATATTGACATATCCATTCCTTGAGAACAATGGGGGACCGTTTAAAATTGGCCAGAGACATCAAGGGTCTCCTGGACCCTAGCTGAGTGCAGAAGGGTTAACAAAGGGTCCGTCAGACCCAATTAGTACACGTTCGCATTAAATACGGTGGTAGATGGAAGGTTATGTTTGATGTGTTTTAAGTGAAAAAGCCTAGAGGCGTTTCATTAGCTTGATTAAATTTCTTTATACTTTTACAGTTATTAGTTTTATGTTGGATCTATTTATTGAAAGGGATAAATAACGGTTAAAGTAGCTGTAGTACCTTGGAACAGAGTTGAGTTGTTCGTACAGAAAAGGTAAAACGAATATAAGCGTTTTGTAGTGAATCACAAACGCATGCACGGAATTATTCCCCGAATGTTTCCGATTGCGACACTACATATCCAGTTCATATAATACTTGGTTTCCCCATTTCTATTGAACGTGGTCACTTAAATATAAGAACCGTTTACGTGTTTTACCGAGCGAACAACATTAAAATGTGTTCTGTGTAGGGTAAAACAAAACATTGTACGATGTTTTCTTAATGAATCATATAATTATTAGTTTTCGGGTCTTTTGATATTTTTAGCTTATTTTAAAGTGTATAAACAGGTACTTACTCGTAGCTAGGCGACCAACTTTTACGTCATTAATAGGTTAATACATAGGTGGTATTGTAAACGTATTGACAAATTTTCTACTACATTCTTCTTGATTTTAAGAAACTTTGTCTGAGAGCTTTTAGCATTACAGCATAATATAAATTTGATGAAGTATAGAATTTACTTCTGTTTGTGTATGTATTATATTTATGTAACTTTTTCTATATCGCGTCACTGACTGAGATTTTAATATAGTCTTTATTGCGTAGCTCCATGCTTATTGCATATTTGCTTTAATCAGAAAAAAAACAGAGAAATAAAAGTAACAAATCACAATGGCCCAAATAACGATTATTTACTTTCATCCAAACAAATTTTCATTGTTTACAAACGGGAATCAATATTTGAGTTTAAAAACTCTGTATATTACTAAGAGCTATTCAATTTTAGGTTCAAACATAGTTCAAAGCGAATTGTAATGTAAATTCTGAACAATACGAATGCAAAACTGTTTCATTGCGGCTCAGTTAGTTTAGGATTTCGTCAATATTATCAATACATGCGGTTGATTTCGACTAATATTTGCCCCCTGAGGGCTCAAAACGGATTCTATTAAATTGTTCTGAAATTTACTGAATGTCTTAAATAATATAACTACATGATGTATGCAGGGTGTCCTAAGGAATAAGGTAAGTACTTCAAGTATGGAGTATATGAGGCGTAGACCAAGGCTTTGGTTTTCACATAGGACTGGTACGACACCCACCTAAGTGATTAATAAATTCACCTTAATATTCATTAAACATAACGATCGAAATCTCCGCTGCTTTTATAGCTTCTTATTTCACGAATAAAACTCATGAAACTGCTATAATAATGACCATTAAAATAGCCATAGCATCTTCCACGACGCAAATAACCATCTCCGAACCAATATCCAACTAAACTTATAACAGGAAAATAAATACCCGGATCCTCTGAATAGCATCGAAGATTAATCTCAAAAACTAACTAAAACGTCACAGCCACTATTCCATATTTCAAAGGAAAGCCTCCGAACTGAATTATTCCCGGAAAGTAGATGATATGACAAAGGTTGCAAAAAAATTGGGTCAAATTGTAAGAGAGACGACGTTTTTGCTGTCATTCCTGAATTGCGACTGCGTTGAACAATTTTCCTGTTGGAAAAGTGGAAAAGCTATTAGATGAGATGTCCTAATTGTGTCCACTGAGCGGCGCTTGCGGCGTTTTGTTACTAAGCCGGGATACATTGTAGTGTGGTGACCATCAATGACTATTGACGAGTTTGATTCACAACCTCGTTGTTGTTGTTGTTGTATACTTTTAGAAAAGAAAAAAAATTGGTATGAACATGAACTGTTTTTATTTTTTTATCAGTAAGTTGTAGTTCAATTTATATTGAACAAACTTTACTGTTGATAAGTTTAGGAAAAATTTAAACCGGCATTTAGTAGCAATTCAATTAGATAAATCAAATTATTGATAATTAATTTTAAGAAGCGACGGAAAAGTACCTTTAGATTCTTATTTCATCCTCAATCACGTTAAATCTTAAATATCTTTTGATTCGAATTGTGCATTTAAGTTTTAGTACATCTATTCAGCCACGTGCAATGTGCATCCTTCTAACCAGCGTAAAAGCTTTACTCGCTAAAAAACTCCATCATTTAATAACTCGACTCGATCCCCTTGTATTGT
The DNA here is from genome assembly GCA_916618145.1 of Emmelina monodactyla. Classification (NCBI taxonomy): domain Eukaryota; kingdom Metazoa; phylum Arthropoda; class Insecta; order Lepidoptera; family Pterophoridae; genus Emmelina; species Emmelina monodactyla. Next base: position 384,316 of record OU745304.1, on the reverse strand, counting down.
CATCATAAAAAATCCACTAGTCAACGGATTTAATAGTCAGTTTCAATTTACGTTTAAATATTCATACTTTTCAGAGAACGAATTTTGTTTTTATTTTGCGAGAGGAAATTGATAACTGACAGCAAAACTGGCTATTGAAAGGCATCTTACATTATACTGAACGTAAATAAATGGTTTACAGATATATTACCATCGTTACCTGAGGCATTTCATAAGTAATGTGTTTTGTTTATTTCTGGGTGGTAAATTGGAAGGTTATTGTTATCATATAGGTATAGGTATAGGATGAGGAGTTAATAATTAAGATATTTACTTACATTTCCTTCAGAACTGATCTCCAGCTGACAGTTGCGACACGAGCACCACACTATGTCACCCACTGTACCGAAGCAACCCGGCAGAATACGATAGGTCCGCACTAACCCGACACACACGCACTAAACACGAAATTTTAATTTGCTCGATTTACACACAAACGTACCTGGTTTTTGGATTTTCAAACCGCGTTCTAAATCCGAACGAGCGAATCAGCGACCCGCAGCCGGCCAGCGTTGGGGACACACTGAAGCTATAGGCCGGGACTTCAGCCGAGTGTCGGCGTCTCGCTCTCTCGTGGGGGTCGGGCATCTGGCGTCTCGCTCGCACAGCTTAAAAGAGAACGTGGAGAGAATACTCGTAATATGTATAGGTCAATATAGAGTTACTGGAGGCTGCAGCTCGGGTGACCACGCGGGTGGGAATCAAACGGTTCGGCTAATCGTGGTTTTTAATACAGTGGTTTTATCAATTAAAAGGTTTTCTTCCAGATTTACTTAAAATTAATATAAGCTTGATTTCAATGTAGGTACATTTTAACAATTGCAGGCCTGAACTGATGAACGGATGTTGAATTCATTTTCCAGAGAGTCTTATTCTGAGGCAGAAAATCCGGGCACGCCACCACAACTGTGTGAATTTCCATTAAAATCTGCATATTTGATGTCTAAATCTTCCTCTAAGGCGCAGTGTTATGTTTACCAGACTGTTAGGCAGTAGGTCTCAGATCCAACTTTCTAGTCAATTAAGATACACATTATAGCTTTAAAATTTCGCTTATGCCTAGTTTTCAAAAAGTTATCCCCTACTCCATTGTGTGGAGCTTTACTTCGTATTTCGTTTAATTACTTTTCTATACTACGTATTTTATTACTTTTCTGCAATCCCTCATGCCCCCGTTCATCTAAAAAAGCGTTTTCTTCCCTGCTGTCCTCATGGCCTCCCTGGCGTGCCGAGTCCCGCGGCGCATGCGCGCGCCGCTACAGCCGCGCCACACACACACACACACACACACACAGACATACACTAACTAATTGAAAATATACACATTAAAGTATTTATACACGGAATTTTTAAAGTTTTTTTTTTCAATTTGACTTTGACATTTGAAGGAATTTTTAAGGTATTTTTTTAATTTAAACGCATTTACGGTTAAGGAAAATATTGCAAGGTAATTCACGTAATTGGATTGTGAATACTTGAAACTGCATTGAGCCAACATTGTGGATCACAGCTCAGCGGAGTGATTCTGTAACTTCGAGTGACATAAACTTCTATCAAAAAACGTCAAAGTTCCATTATTTGTATGAAAAATAGCAGTCATGACAATTTGAGTTACAGAATCAGTACGCAGTCTTCCTTGCTCTACGAGAGAGTAGTACCTGCCTAATTAATGGGACATTTATCAGGTAGATTTATGCTTTTTGCACTTTAGATTTGGTAAAGCCAATAAACTTAGTATGTTCAGAGAGAGTGACCTTTGATGACAGTCTTAAGTTGAATCGAGAGTCCTTAGTGATAAGTGTTGTTCGAATTAAATACTTAAAGTCAGGAGTAAAGTGTAGAAGTCAAATGAAAGTGTATAAGTGGTTGTTAATAGAAATAGGATCCTCTTATTCATAAACACACTTAAAACAACAAGCTTATTGTTTTTTTACGTGTTATATTTTGATTTTGAAGTTTACAAGCACTTAAGGGTGATCATTATGATATTACAAAAATAAAAACAACTTTTATTTACTTAATATAAGTAAAAGATTCCTTGCACAGCTTTTAAGTTGAAAACCACTACGTCACGGTGTTTCCCGGTAAGTACCTAGGAAATATTGATGTTAATTGCTAATACTTCTAGAGTTATACAGTAATACATAGCAAAGGAATTTGTTAAGGTTTATTTTGAAGCCAATATTTGCAATTAATTTTATTCAAAATAATAATAGACCCCCGAAATGATCAAATATTGAAATGTCAATTCGTAAGAAACAATAGCTGGTATTAAAGGTTGTATTCTCGTAGAAATAATAGAAAGAGGGTCTTTAGTAATGATATCAAGTTCTAAGAAACGGGATATTGTAGCGTCAGAAACAGCGATGTCCGGCAACGACTGACTCCCGATAGGATCACGGAAATTGAATTAATTTTATTAATAAATACGATGACTTCGGTCAATGATAATGGAAATGAGATGAAAATACAATTACTATGATTATTAAAAATCTTGACGCTAAGAAGTGAAGCGAGAAAATGTTTCTGTAATAAAATCTTCTAGTAGTGTATTTGGCTAACAACTTTCAATTAAAACTGTAAAGTTATACACTATTAGTGCGTACTAATAGTAACATGGTTAAAAATAAAAATACAAATAAAATATTAGTAAAGTTATGTACTAATCAAAAAAAAAAAAACCTTTTAAAATTGCCAGTGTTTCACGCATCGTTACTTCGTAGCAACCGTAGCAGCGTAGTAGCTACGCCGTGCTACAACTCGTAGTAAAGATTTGGTTTGGCAAATAAAGAACTAACAAACTTGTTTTTCTCTTAATTAAACTTAATTTTACTACTAGGCCATCAAATAGGTACATATTCGCGTCACACACTGACATTTTTAAATGCTTTTATATTTACCTTACTCCGGGTAATTCACCAAGAAATTAAAATTAGGTACTAAAGCAAAAGCAACTAAAAAAAGGTTTCCTTAAAGGAGTAATTTAGTATACTATTTTATATATATATAGATATTTAATACAAAAAATGAAAGGCTATTTGTATGTGTTAATAAATTCCAAAAATGTACAGCGTGTTTTTGTATGCAACAAGTCAGTATTAATATTAATATGGTAAACACGAGCTGTTGTATAATGAACCGCTGACGAGCGGTCCGCGAGCGATGGAGATCCATTTAAATTTCTTCCATATTATATAGATGCACTTTCATTTAATACTTACTAGCGACCCGCCCACGCTTTGCAATGGTGTAACTTTGGCCGACATGATCACAAAATATTAAATTTTTGCTATTTCAAAGAAACTATTTCCGAATGTTCTATATTTACAAAATATGAATAATTTCCCAATCAGATGATGTAAGCCGCATTAATGTCCGTTGTGTGGTTTAGGAGGAGATAGCGGACAAACATACAGAAACAGACAGAATTAGCGACTTGGATTTATACTATGTAATGATGATGAATTATTTGACGACGCAGTGGTATAGGTATAAGTGGATTGTTAAGAAGAGGGTTCAAGACCGGGATGGGGCAATTAAATATTGAAGACTTTTCGCAGTTAATTCGTGTTTGGGAACGTTCTCGGTTAGTCATTGTGTAGTTTATAAAACAAACTTGCTCATTGTTTTTATGGACATCGTTTGTATGGTAGTCTATAGATTTTTATTCGCACATCTGACAGTTGAAAATAAACGCTCAAAAAACTCTAGGTGAATTTGTTTTTCATACAAACATTTCTCGATAAAGTTTCATACTGGGCTGGGCATATTTACGACGCTACACACATACGTGCGTTACCCTTATCACACCTTACTTGTATCTAGAGTTAAATAGATTTTTATTATAAATAATCAATTAGGAACAGCTAATGCCCACTTCACCTTGACTTAAGACTTAGAATTTACAGACTCGTGGTCTTCCCACGCCCTTCTAATTTATAAGCTTGGAAACATTATGGTATCAATATCATAGGATCAGCCTCACAATCTATTTACGTAACAGGCGTTGTTTATACTAAACAATTAAGATATTTATAAAATGCTCATACAACCCACGTGACTTTCTATTTCTGAATTAAATGCCAAATAAAATACAGTAACGTAATGGATCCCAAGAAATTGATTTATCTATTTAGATTTTTCCTCCATGTTCGTCTGTTCGTCACAAATTGGTACGATCTAAATTAAGAAGTAATAGAACATTTATTTTCTATATCTGTTTTTATAGAGAAACTAGAGGCCGCTCGCGACTCCGTTCGCGTAGAAGTCGGTTTTCCGTGGGAATGCGAAGTTTTCCCGCGGTAAAAAGTGCCCTTAATTCTTTTATACATATATTTTTGGTTTCTAGAACCGTTTTCGCAGCGCACGCAACGGAAGCCCTCAAGGATGAATAATTTTCCCCGATTTTTCCCCATTTTCCATTATTTCTTCGCTCCTAATAGTTGCAGCGTGATGTTATATAGCCTAAAGCCTGCCTCGATAAATGGTCTATCCAACACAAAAAAAAAATTTAAATTCGAACCAGTAGTTCCTGAGATTAGCGCGTTCAAACAAACAAACAAACAAACAAACTCTTCAGCTTTATAATATTAGTATAGATTAAAAATTGATATCATTTAGGTAAATTACTAGAGCATTTCTATTAGTGTTATTAAACTTAGTGACTAACAAGTTTGGAGTATCAACTGAGAGAGTCGGAATCTCAAATAGCAGGTGTCGCCGTCGATACAATGCCATCTCGAGCGATTTCCTCGAAGCCTTCAAACCAATTATGGATCAACGCCGCTTTTTACGATATGCATGGTCGCCGCGATCCCTATTATCATATTTTTTTTACCAACTGTTAAGCGAAATTGAACTCTGTTACAAACGGAATAAAGATGATTCATTGGGTAAGCCTAGTGCCCTAAATGAAGCTGATCTTTCAATGTTTTCTAAATGAAGTAGGTACTTTTCTTAAGAAGATTATTGAATAGGTTTTTAAAAATATCACTGCTTTCACGAAACATAAGTATTGATTTAGCAACATTTTTAGAATTGTTGTATTTAGAAAAGTCAAAAACTTCGACTTTTTATTTTCTAAATGCGGATGTTTAAAAGGTTCTTTCACCATTTTATCTTGAAACTGACATCAAAAATTTTCAAATACTTGACAAGGATTATTACAGTACGTTTTTTATAAAAAGATTTACTTCCAAAGAGTCATCTTAAATCCAAAAAAAAGAAAGCCATTAATTTATCACCTGAGGTAAAATCACGTGGACAGATTTTTCTGGCTTGTATTTGTTATTTGTTAATCATTCGTTTGTAACTTAATAGTCTACTTACGGCCGAAACCAATATTCTACTATAGTTAAATATAATTGGAAACTGCAAGTTTTGTTTTTTGTGACGTGTTTCTGTCATTTCCATATCAACAGCTATCTACCATAGATTATTAAGACGCAAAACATGGATAATAGTTACCATAGTTACAAAAATAACAAGGCGTCAAAGGTTAGTAGAATATTGGTTTCGGCCGTTACATCACATCAACTACCACTAACTTGATAGAACATGGTATACCATGGACGATGATACATCAATCAATTAGTTGCGAACAGGACACACGGTGACTGGTCATAATTAATGACAAGGGCCTCTAGACTAGAACGCTTTCCTTAGACTTACACGTTTGTATTAAGAATTAAAAATCTAATTTCAATGGATCAATTTTTTTGTGTTTTTCTGGTAGTTGATTAACTAAACCTAAAATCTTCTAGTAACTTGTGCAGCATCAAAATGCATAAGTATTGTATACTTAGATTGTCATATTAGAGTTCGATGGTATTGCTAAGAATGGCTGGTTTAACAACTCAGCGATAAAATAGCATGGTAATGGTGCCAATTCTACATTAAAACTCTTTAAATAAAACTATAAATATTACTATCACTTACTGCGCAGTAGTATACGAAAGATACGGGTAATCATTTTAGTCCTGTCAAACTAAAATTTGCGTGCATTTCGGCACGCTGGAAGCAAGCTTAGACTAGTCATTCACGCATTTCGTCTAATTTTACAGTAATATGGACAAAATTTTGTGAGGCCAATACACCTGTCTTTATCCGACACTAAGTATAAAAAAGTATCGGCAAATTTTTAATTTGGTTTAGAGAGGGTTTTCAGAATCGGGACCAATAACGATGTTAATCTAAATACTTAAAACGATGCCTTCGACATAGCATACATTTTGATGTTTGAAAAAAAAATGGATTTGTTTTATTGAATATTATTTGTTCAGATTTATCTATTTTTATTTCTAACTATAGTAAACACGGAGCTAGTGATATTTCTGCAATGTTTACTATCGGAGTCTTCGGCCTTCCCATACTAATTCCTGTAAGTCAGTTGGTATTGATCGGTTATTTCTGAAAAACACTCTTATTCTGTAAACCAAGGAAAGCTTTACATACATGTAAAAAAAACTTATTTTGAATCTGAAATAAAATGTATTTAAATATTGTGTTACTATACGATATATTCAAGTAAAAAAGGTTTAGATTTAATTTACGTAAAACATTTGAAAGTTTGTATAAAACGATTAACTTCCTAACCGCGAAGGGATCTTTTTTTAACTAAATGTGTTACTTAAAGGAAACCTGTGTTCGGTATATGCTATTTGCTTCTCTTATGTACGAAAACATAAAGGAACCGCACCGTGACGTTTAATTCAGTTTCCATGTAAAATACGGGACCAAAACAAAACGTGCCAAGATAGAACAATAGACTCACTAAAGCCTTTACTATTCTTACCAGTTCGAAATGAAGATTATAAAACAAAGTCATTGTCGTAGAAAATACAATAAATGTACTGATTCAATTTTTATTATGACATCAAAGAGTAAACTACAATTGAAAAAAATGCGTTTTTTATACACGACACTTTTTAGTTGTTGTTTACTATGACTGTTGTATTTATTTATTGTCCGGTATTTCGTCGCAATAACATCCATCACGTTCATGAAATAAGTGATAGTATTTAATATAGTAATATTTTGGTAGTATTATGCGTTGCATCGCCTGTATGTCAAAAAAATCTACTAATATTATAAATGTTAAGGTTTGTGTGGATGTATGGATGTTTGTTACTCTTTCACGTTAAAACTACTAGACGGATTTAGATGAAACTTTGCAGTAATATAGGTTATACATCAGAATAACACATAGGGTACTTTTTAAACGGAGTCGCGGGCGGCCACTAGTATAATATATTTATACGGCAACAACATAATCAAAGCTTTCATAACTCCTGTTGTCTGTGTCGTGTGCCAGCAATGCTAACTTGTAACTATAACACTCAGGTTTAGTTGCGACTAAGCTCATGCCCACACCGACACATGTGTCCCGCCACCTATAATACAACGTTACGTAAACGTCATTTCCTCCGAGCCGGAATAGGACGCCTGCCTACAACCGCAGCATACAAATCAGAATAGCCCCCCCCCCCCCCTATTGGTTCGTCTTCAAAACACGGATTTGCTCAGATTTTAAAATCAACCTCGTTTCATAAGATGAGATAGACAGGGTGTATTGAAAAATGTCGTTACCGGTGTCCTTGTCGGGATGAATTGGGGGTCGCTGATGCGTTAATGCGGGTTGTTAGTTCGAGAAGGGTTGATAGATAAATGTGGGAAAGTGTTGCCAAGTTTGCTGACCTACTGCATAATTTATACGTCTTTAACCCGGTTTCTTAGAAACAATTTGCAATATGTTTAAACTTAACAGGATCTGACACCGAGTGCTTGGGAATTAAACTTGTTTAAATCTTTCTTTGGTTGATTTTAATTTTAAAAGTTCCAAATCCAATACGTAATCTAGATGTTCATTTATCAATTATACATTTTATTATATAATTATAGTATTAACTTTTTACTTACGATTAAAGACTTGTTAGTGACTCGACCAAGCTTTTGATGATCTATAGTTAAAACCTTGGTAATTGGAAACTGCTAGTTTTGTTTAAGTGACGTGTTTATGTCATTTCCAAATCAACAGCTATCTACCATAGTTAATAGGCATGATGACAGATTTTGAAAAACTGTTGTATCATATTCAGAAATATATACTTATTGTAAAAAATATCATATTTCGGAAAAAAAAGCATGATTTATATGAAAAAAATCAATTTAAAATTTTATGTTTAAAATTCCCACCAAAACGCTCCAAAGTGTCATGGCGTCAATTTTGACGTCACTCTTGAGCAGTGTTACCAACTCGAATTTTTATAAATCCTTCCGTACGACTCTAAAAGTTGGTAGTTTCTGACCAAACTCAATTCGAAAAGTAGGTAGATCTACCAACTTCTTTTTTTCAAGATTTAGAAGGAATCTGCACGGTCGTATAATATCTATAACCGATTATTTTAGTAAAAATAAATTATTTTTCTGACTATTTTTAAAAAAGCAATAAGAAAAAACTAACTTGTTAATTTTTAGAATAAAAACAAAATAAAAAAAAATCCCATCCCACTAATTTATCCCCTAAATTTGGGGGGAAAACCCCTAAGTTGGGAACCATGCTTAATAGTGACGTCATTCGCTCTGATTGGCGTTCAGAATATCATGGCGGACTGTAGTATTTTGTAGATTTATTTTTTAAAAATATTAATTAATCTCGCTTTAATTATAATAATACCTTGTTATTTTTTAATATTTTATTTACGTTTCATTAGATGGTAGCATAATTTTTGTGTATTTTATTCACAGTCATCATGCCTATTTTGACGCAAAATCATTAATAATAGTTACCATAGTTACACAAATAACAAGGCGTCAAAGGTAAGAAGAATATTGAGTTTGGCCGTAAAAGAATGTATTTTTTGCTCTCCTATTAATACGCATGTACGTCTTATATCGAACATTTGAATTTAACAATACCTTGTTTATTTATTTCGAAACATAAATAGTTACTTATTGTGTTAATTGCCTGAAGACTTATAGATAGCAATTAGCTACGCCTTGAGATAATAAGTTTTGTTTATGGAGCCTTTTAGTGGACCGATGCTTTGGATTTAAGAAATCGTATTTAAGGATTGTAGACATAAAAGAATATAAAAAATTAAGATTAAAAAAAAATACTTAGTCTTAGCTAATCAAAAGCATCATAAATATATTTACTCTATTATATTTTTAGGTACAAACTCAAAGCCTAAATGTTATTTTTATGATTATAAAGTATAAGCATTATTTTATCTCGAAATAACAAAACCTAAGTTGGCATGGTAACAGTTAAATAATTAAATTTAGGCAGACACGATGTAAAAAGTTTTAATTAAATTTGATTGGTTTTTCTTTGAATTAATATTTTTCGATAAAACTTTAGCGAAAATTATAAGTTTTGGGAAAGGATTTCATCGGAAATATTTTCGTAAGAAAAAACTGAAACTCAAGTAAGTAACTTTAAGAGGAGAATCTCAAATTTGTTTTAAGTTCTTGAAATAAGTAGATAGACTTAAAGATATTCCGGTTCATTCAACTTTCCTTTCACTTCACTATGAGCAGCTAATACAATAAATTTAGAACTTTTTAAATGTAGAGTTTTAAATACCAATCTGAGTATAATAGATTGTAGGTATTTGAAACTTGTTCTTAGTTTTCTTTAATTACACACCTAGCAACATTTTATAATCACGATGATAATACAAAAATTGATTTTTGACGTAGCTGTGGTCTCGGTATGAGTCCGTCATGTGCTAGAACAGAAAATATGTTTTTACTAGTGCCCGCCCGCGACTCCGTTTGGGCGGAAGTCGGTTTTCCGTGGGAATGAGAAATTTTCCCGCGGTAAAAAGTACCCTATGTGTTATTCTGATGTATAACCTATATTACTGCAAAGTTTTTATGTGAAAGATTAACATTCATACATACTCACATACTCACAAACTTTCACATTTATAATATTAGTAGGATTGAGGAAGTAAGTCCCACCAAACGCAAGAATTTGATAAGTCAAAAGCCGCCAAAGAACCATCACCATTTGATGATACAAATGTTTCAGTTCAGTTGTAATGCGTGCGGGGCGCGGGGGGCGGCAGCGGGGGTGAGGCTGGCGGGCGGAGGGGGGGCATCAAACGATACCTCGGATTGCGCAGTTTATTTCATCGGAGTCATGTCATGTCATATTCACACTTACAGCATACATTGCGGGGTGCCGTGTGAGTTGATTTTTAACCTTTCTTTTATCAATTTTTACAAATTTACAATCAGCCTTGTGTTCTTTTAAAAGTATTGTCCAGCAAAATCGTTATATGTACATAGTCAAGCAACTACCCAGCAAATATTTTAAATATATAAGTACCGTTATAATTATAAACTATTTCTTAAATTATATTCGATTATCATAAGAGATCGAGTCGAGCTGAACATGTTTCCGATACTCTGTTGAAAAAATAAAATTATATTAAGATTTTCAACAATGGATATATGTGTGCACTCAAATAGTTTAACACAGTACAATTGATCAACCGAAGTGATATGTGGTAAGAATATTTTTTTCACTATTTAGTAGCTTTATCTAAGGAACTTATCAAACTAAATAATCATTGGTACCGCTTCCCGCCACCACTGCGGCCACACCTCAGTCCAAATGCGAATTCCTGGCTGATAGGATGGAATTCTTTATACTCGCTGAGAGACAAGCTCTAGTAGGCGCAATCTTCTAGCAATCTCTGACAAGTACTGTACAAGACATTTGGAAACATTTTTGAAGACTAAAAACATTTATTTTTAAAAAATGTGATAACCCACAAAACTAAAACGAATGAAACAATTCGTTGGCTCTATTTACACAATTGAAATTAATTAATTTTACTTTTACCTTACCTCAACTTTAAATCATCTTTTTTCACTTAACAGCCAATTGAAATTTTTTCCTCATTTTTTTAAGACTGCCTTATAATATATGTATATGTATATGCTCGAGAAACTAACATTAAGAATTCTACACAAGTTCCCAGCACAAGTATCCTGTGTAATGAAGCCGGTGCCCTTCTCTGTGGATTGTGCGCGGCTCAGTCCGGAGATATCCTGCAATACAGATGTAACGGCGTGGAAACAAACGAATAGCAGTCGAGACGAGGGATGCATGATTTTATACCAGTTTAATGTGGGTGGAGACGTTTGACGGTTATTATATATTATTGGATTGGAGATGGTTTTAAGTAAAATTGTGAAAAAAAAAAAAAAAAATATTTACTGTTTGCAACCCCGTATCTTACGCTATTATACCAAGAAGTAAAATTAAACATCAATATTAAAATGTATAAAATTTATGTTTTACCGTCATTTAAAACTGACCAAAAAAATGTACCTTCATAAGGGTGTGTCTTAGTAAATATTGATCTCTTGACCAAAACCTCAAACATCAAATGTTGCAATCGAAAATTTCATATGGCAGGTACTTTAGTTTAAGTTACCAACAAACATAAAAAAAACACAAAGAAACAATCAAAAGCCGTATAAATGTTTATTCTACTAATAATAAGCTACCGGCGAGCACCTGGGGTCGGAACAAATTATTTAACGCACAAACTTAGCCAATATCCTGAGAAAATCAAATACCAGGCGATCATAAAGAAGCCGGAGTTATCTGTAGTTATCAAACGTTATAAACAATCAAAATGAGCCATTAGTCCCCGGGGTTCCAAATTTGAATTGATATAAATGGCGCCTCATGAATGTATAGGGTAATAAAAAGTTTGTCTAATAAAAAAGCGTTATAAAATTACGGCAGCGTTTTTGCCAGCCCTGAATTTCGACATTGATTGATGTGCAAAGTTGTTAACATCCGCGTTTGATCGCGATAGGGTTGGCTCTACAAGATTTTTTTAAAGATTTATTACTGTTTCTTTCGGATATTAATTCGACGTAATGGAAAGGGTCTGCGTGCTACAATTGTAATTTCGCCGGCGTTTTTCTGACACAAGATTGAAGTGCGTTTATAATTGAATTCTCGACGGTGTTCTGTTTCTGGAGTAATGTACTGTCGGACAATAAAACATTATTGGAGTTCTGCGTCAATAATGCCAATACATGAAGTTTAATTGATTTGAATTCTGACGTTTTTATCTCTTTTATTTGTATTTATCTCTTTTACGGTCAATCTCAATAAATGTGTATAGTAACGTATATCCATGTTTTGCGTCTCAATAAACTAAGGTAGATATCCATGTTTTGCGTCTCAATTAACTAAGTTTATGTAAGATGGATGTTGATGTGTAAATGATAGAAACACGTAACGAAACAAAACTAACAGTTTTCATTTACCGAGGCCGAGTGAATGTTACCAGTTTCTATTATTGTATCTTCGAATTTATTGGTTTCTGTTATTTTATTTGTATCAAAAAGCGGATATAACTTATTTGCAATTATTTTCATCGACATGTGTTTGGTTACCTTATTAATTGCCCGTTCCTTAGCGATCTTATATTACCAAAGGTCTATTTTACACTTACAATAAAATGAGGAAAAAAAAACAAACTCACAAACGAATACACAACGTGACACATGAAAAGTATAGAATTTAACTTACTTTAAATCCTTTTCAAGTTCATAAAATAAAAATAATCCCAAGAAAGGACCTGAAAGCAACGGACTGTAAGCCGAAATTATCCTTTGAAAATTACCCGAACGCCGGCAAATCTTATATTTTTACTACGCAGCCAAAACCCCGTCGTTAAAACCGTCGAAGTTTTTATCTGTGCACAATCACCCCGAGGCCATTATAAAAAAGGTATTTTTTTGTCTCAAAATACATAGAAGCGGGCGATGTAAGATAAGTGCGCAATGAGAGTCGCGATAAGAAGGTTTCACTGTGCAGTCCGCGCCCAGGTTTACAACCCGGGGCGACCGCAAATACGAACAGTAGAGCAGCCATACATTGAATATAAGCTTTTTAATAAGTAGGTAAATAAGGTTTTTGTGTAGGCACCGTATGTGACTGTATCTGTTACTAGGGGCCGCGCGCGACTCCGTTCGCGTAGAAGTCGGTTTCCCGTGGGAATGCGAAGTTTTCCCGCGATAAAAAGTTCCCTTAACTCTTTCATACATATATTTTTTGTATCTAGAACCGTTTTTGGCAGCGCACGCAACGGAAGCTCTCAAGGATGAATAATTTTCCCCGTTTTATTCACATTTTCCATTATTTCTTCGCTCTTTATACTTGCAACGTGATGTTATATAGCCTTAAGCCTGCCTCGATAAATGGTCTATCCAACACAAAAAGAATTTTTAAAATCAAACCAGTAGTTCCTGAGATTAGAGCGTTCAAACAAACAAACAAACAAACAAACAAACAAACTCTTCAGCTTTATAATATTAGTATAGATTTTAAATTATTAATCAAGACATACATTATTCAGGTCCAAAGTTTTGTAGGAATCTCTATTTAGACAGACCTTTGATTCCAGATAAATGACGTACCAACGTATTTTTAACCGGATCATAAAACGACTTATAACTTATTAATTTAAGCTATAAATGTCAATATGCCAAATCTTCCCTTCTGTGTCTGATAGCTGCTTCTTCTTCAAGTATTCGGAATAACCACTTTGTAACGAAAACTCAACTATCTTACTTTCAGCGGAATGTTAATGCGCAAGAGTTCAGCAGGTTGCATTTCTTTACGATAGCGCGCCGGCCGTGACTTCTGCCAGAGTTATGGCTTCGCGAACCAAACCATTTTTATAGGGGTACGTAGACTTTACAAATTAGCTATTGAAAAATTGGGAAGGATTACCTAACTTCTATGGCATTGTGGACGTGCGGTGCCTAGAGGAGTAGCCTTAAAGTTTATATGACAGTTATAGGTCTGAAGTAAGGAAAGAGGGTTCGCTTCTAAAATATGATGGCATCTGAAGCCGTTATCACTTCTTCCAATAAGAAATAGTTAGCATTAAAAAGTTTCATCATATACATTTATTTCCATTTAAATTTAATAACAAGCATCGATGCTCGAAGCATCGAGGTTGAAAAAAATACCAATTACGTTCACTTTTCCCTTTGCAAGTTTGTGTTTTGAAAGTTCTAGCTCCTGATGGTGCTTTCGCAGTTTAGCTAGGTATATTTTTCGTCTGCGTCTGCAGAAAGCAAGATTAAGAGTTACAAAGTTATGTAACAAAATAATTTTATTAAAATATACTGTTTTTCAACAATGCGGCTTGTATGTTAATAATGTTTTGAAGCAAAAGAAACTCCCCTTCTGTCTTGAAATTGTTATTTGCTCGATTTAAATCCATGATGAGTGCTTTGATGATATAAGATCTCGTAACACAAGCAATATGTATGAAACCTTTTTGAAATAATAACAAATACTGGCTTACTTTTCCTTTCGAGATTCAAGACCAATCATAATGAAACATAAACGTTCAAGGCTCTATTCCTTATAATTAGGGAATGAATTATTGAACAACTTGAATTAATTCTGCAATAGGATAAGGTCAATTAAAAATATCTTATTATGTGCTGTTAAATTTGTTCAATATAAATGGTATTGTTAATAAAACTTTACCAATTGTAAATTTAAATACCTCCCTCGCCTCTGCTATCTGTGTACACGAATACAGCGCAGTATCTTTTGTAAATAAAATCGATTCGCTTTTGTTGAACGCCAAAAATCCTGCTTAATTTCGAGGCTAACCGTTTGAAGTAAAGTTCGTACACTCTCCTTTGTGCTGCTATCGTTTGAGTTTACATGAAAATGTATATTGTCAGAAAAAAATAACAATATTTCGTGCGAAATATAAATAGAGTGGTATTTTGAATTGTTTCTTACTTTTGTTAAGAACTGGAGATAGACAAGGTATCTTTGAACGTGTAAAAGGTTGATATGATTTATTTTCGAAGCATTATAACCATAGCCTTAAAACTATTTATCTATTTAGAATTTCTGACATTTTATTTGAACTATCTTACTCATTTCATATTTTTCATTAATATAGTTTTTTTTCTATAATAATAACTATAAAATAAGGAGCGACACGCTTAATACTAAAAAAACCTTAATAATGTACGATTCATTCGTTAATTTGCAGTAACTGCTCATTAGATTTATAATTAAACTAGGTTCAAAGAGGCAATTAATATTATACCAGGTCTACGCAGCTCCTCAAGAGTTCAATTAAAATATTTATAGCAAAATTAACTATCCAGTTAAAGGTGTAGCTAACTGTAAATGTTAAATGAGGTATTTAATAAATTGGCAGGTAAGCAGTTTAGTATTAAATTAATTAATGAAACCTATCAACTATTAATACGTAAGTTTTGCTGTACATGTTTGTTATTATCGCGACTGCAAAACTTTTGCTATTATAGTGTTAAATCTCATCATCAGCGTAACATATAACTCTTAATAATTAAGATGTTTAGCACGTCACGAAGAGGAGGTGTAGCTGAGAAGTTTGTTATTAAGATAAGATAAATGTTAAATGCTATAACAGTCGTGGTCGTAAGTTAGGAGTACTTTTTTTATATTGTAAGTCAAATAATTTTAGTACTATCACGTCTCAGTCTAAGTCGATAAAATATCGTGGTTCATTATTTATTGAAGATTATACAACGAGACGTAGATAAACTAAGCGTTCACACATTTCATTGTAGTGTGTGCGTACTGAGTACACACGTAGTAATCCATGTTTGCGTTTATAATGCGCCTGGATTTAGTACTCAAACGCTTTTGCCAACGTTATGCTTTGGCGGTGACTTTACTTCAAATAAAACTTAATTTAATTTAAAAATAACAAACAAAACTTTTTATTCCATTAGAAACATTAACACGTATACTGTAGAGTTTTAATTGAAATGACTTCTTAAAGTTTCTGTTCTGTTTTTTAAGTTATTAGAATATTCAGATAAGTAAGGTTTATGCCATGTGTGATATACCATTTAAAAAAAAAATACATCTGAGGTAATGCAGAGATCATATTGAACATTTTTTAAATAACGATGACGTAAATTATATTGATGCGTCGGTAAATAAATATTACGAGTATGTGTAGCGCGCACGACTGACGTCACATTACGTATTATAACAGGGAGACGTCGAATAATGCGTTAACTTAGATTAATGGACGCATAAACCCCGGATTTGATGCGAGGAGATTACTTTTGTCTTATTTATGTACAACGCAATCCTTTATAATATTCAACTTGAGCGTGGCTTAGACATGTTGAGGATTGTCAGACATCTTTACAGTAAGAATGTAGCGATTTACATTTCAATGTATTTGTGAGGCGCGACCTTTGTGAAAGATACCTCGAGATCCAAATAAAAAACTAAAGACTTTTAACTAGGTACTTATTCCATATACCATAAAAGTTCCAGAACGTTGTGCTTGATTTAGTATTCAAAGAGTAAGTGAAAATGTAAATTTAATAATGAATTGATACAGCAACATGGTTTTCTCAACAAAGTAAAAAAGTTGAATATTTGAATCACCTTAAATAATAAGTACCTACAAAAAGCTGAATTTAATCCACTTTTCAGTGAATTTGCTTAGACATTGAATAAGTGCTTCTTAAAATGTTGTAGACTTCATTACCAGAGAGTGTTTGCTTACAGTCTGAAAGTCATCTAATGAATAAAACACAAAGTTTTTACTTACTTTTATTACTTGTTTGTTTACTTATTTTAAGAAAAGCTTAGTCTTTTTATTCAATCCTGTTTCCCCGAGACTGAGTCTAATTAAAATAAAAAATAACAAAGTGGAATTAAAAACATTACTCCATTAAAAGGTAACAAAACGGAAACAACTCGTTAAGTGCTAAGTCCTTGTAAAAAGGACATCCCTGTAGCGCGGGGACGAGAGAAATGAAAATTGTGTAGACTGCGGCGGACTGACCAGCGGCGGGAAGGTTCTGTAGGAATTTAACTTATACCAGGTGGAAACTAGAACGGGATAAAGGATATTTTTATCTAGATTGTTAATAAAATAATTTTCTTATTTAATTTATTATTTTATACTTTTATCACAAATAGAAGTGATTATTATTAAGAAGTGATTGAAACCAAAAAAGGGTTGATATAGACACTTTTACAACAGATTCAAAATGAAATTAGGTATATAAAAATGATGGCAAATAAAAAATCACAACTCTATATAAAATGCATGTAATAAAAATCTGACAAAAAGAAAGCTCCCGCGGCTTCTGTAACGTTCACTTTAAACTTCAATATGAAAACCGAGTGTATGTTATAATGAAACAGCCATGATCCAGAAATACGATTAAAACTTTTACTAGAAAATTACAGCAAGTTTAATGAAAAATTTTACATATTCATAACTTTTCACGTGTGTGTACTTTCTCTCCCTTTGAAGAACGTAAAATGAACGATCTCTTGCAAGCTTTTAATTAGACATTTTGCTTTATTGTAACACTTAGGAGGTTGTTTGGTGTGCGGCGTACCGCAGGGAACAATGGAGGTGCGAAAGGTTAATTAAAAGCAAATGCCTGGATTATATCAACCTACAGAACCACAATTGTTGGGCTACAAACTAAACAGAGCTTGTGATCTAGTCGGAGGAGAAACACAATAATTGCCCTGATTCATTGACATTAAATTAATATAAAATAATTATTAAGTGAAATTGTATTTATGAAAGCTACTGCATTTAAAATTTTGATTATTCGGCTTTTTGCAAAACGCTATAACTATAACAATCTTTTATCATATTTATCATTGCTGCAATTTTGTATTTATCAACAAAATTTGAATCAAATCTTTTTGATAATAATGAATAAGCGATCGTTCAGTATAAGAATTCGGTAACTCTTTATACGTATATATTCTACTATAAAATAATCGATGTTGGCATAAATAACTGTTACGAAATTTATAATTTTGTTTCAATATTTAATGAAAACGACGAGAGTATAAACAAACAATAATAGCAAAGTTTAACAATAACAAAATCAGTATGAAACACATCTAGTCGCTTATAATATAAAATAAATTTCTAAAATAAAATAACAAAATTAGTATTTTCAACATCTATCAAATTGTTGTTCAGACAATTTGATTCAAACAATCTTGTGTTTTATAATAATAATAATTATATCCCAATATTTACATTTAAGCTACAAAATTAAAGAACAATCTACAATTTCAAATAGTAGACAGTATTTTGCCTTACATTTTAGATCAATTTTCTTTAAAGAGATACTTAGCGCCTTACCGAAACAACCGGATTTAGTGCAAAATACGTTTTGAAAAAGGCACATTTCAACAGAATTCGAAAACATAAAAACCTTTAAAAGAAGGTCATTAGTAGGTCCCTATTAAAGCTGCTTAAGACCTAGACTACGAGGCAGACATTAATATTAATATCACAGATCCGCCCCGTGTATACATAAACATAAATTACGTAACGTCTTAATGACATCATTAAGTCAAAAGTGACCTTAATGTCGTAGGAAAGAGATGATAATGCCGTAATAAGGGAGGGTTATGAGCTTTCGTAAATAAATGGATGTGTTGTGTAGCGAACGAGTGGAGATATGATGTTAAATTCGTTTTTATACGACTCTTGTCAAAGGTTAGACAAATGTACTTGTCAGTCGACGAGTCCCGCTTTGTGAGAAAGTTCAATAGATGTTCCGTCTGGGGTTGTATATCAAAGCTAGTCTCAACGATTAAAGATTGTGGCTTTCAAAGTTATCTCAAATTGTCACTTAATAAGGTGTAAAAAGGCAGAGTTATTTAGACACATTTTTTTAAAATTTAACTCTATTTCTTAGTACATCTATATATTACTGAGAAACATAGTAAGAGTTAAGTGATTGATCTTTTTCCTCACAAGATTTTCCAACAACAAATACCGTCTAATCTACTTAGAAGTGAACAAAAGAAAACAGCCACCGCTCTCGCACATAAATGTCAATGAACGCGGCGCCGTGTGCACGTGAAAAATGCGGTTTTAATCCGGAGCGGGGATCTTGCGATGAGAACAAATCGCACACACACACACACACACACACGGGGAAACACACACACACACGGAAACACACACAGGTTAGACACACGTAAGTAGGGGCAGTCGGAGAAGTTGACAGTGGGTCATCGTAAGAGCTACTCCTGTAATGTTATCCTGTGTGAAGTAGACTTGAGCAATTAAAGAGTTAACTTTAGACACATTGAATTGGTAAAAGGTTATTTTACAGAATTTTAATTTTCTTTAATCCTAAATTATCACCTATTATTATTATTTTTTCGATAAAATCATAAGTTTCTTATATCAAGCAATTTAGACCAATTTTAAAATAAAATGTTAAAAATTATGACCATAAGTCTTTTAAACAGCAAAACATTCTACTTCAATATGCTGTATAAAAGTTTATATATATTGTCAGATCGTGATAGTGCACCACTCAACGATAGCAAGCAAAGCATTCTGTTTGTAAAGTGGCACACCGCCAACTTCCGCGACTGTACACAACGAGTACACGAGACGAGCAGTGGGTGAACGGCATGAAAGCGAATGATAGAAGTGTCGCGAAGGCTTTTAGCTAAAAGTGAATTATAGTAATTTGGTAGCTAAGGATGTGTGAAGAGAGATACACAAGGAGGAAGTTTCGAATTTATTTTGAGATAAACTTAAATTATTTTGGAAAGTTGTTCTTCTGTCTTTGTTGAGTTGCGATTTGGACTTGAACGTCGAGAGTTCTGTAGAATAAACATTTAGGTACATAAATAGTTAAAAACGTAACGTACGTAAAACTCGGAAATAGATTCTTGAAAACCTTATTTTGCGCATGGTAAAAACTATTGACTTTAAGAACTATATAATATATAGTTTTAACAAATAAAAACAAGTAATCAAGTAGGCGTTTTGCTATGGGCGCGCGGCACAAATCTGTTTTCATTACTTTTTATTTTACATTTATTTTCTGCGAATAAGAAACCTTCGCGTCTGTAATCACGTGGCAATACGATTGCCCAAAGACGGTGGATTCCTCGAAGCTGTTGTCTGTTTGTTGGCATCACGTGTTTCGTGACTCCCGCCGCTGGGCGACCACGTGCTTGTGGTAATTGACTTAAGCTCTGAGAGTATTACTAGTGTCACAGTCGCTGAAATTTTGTAAAAATCGACCTAATTGCGATAAACTTATGGTCGTTATTTGCAATGTATGTTAAATTTTCCAGAGTTGTTTATACAAATTTTCAATCATTAGTGACCGGATTAATTAACATTAAATCAAATAATAACCAAGCTTCTACGTATATCCAATTAATTTAAAGCATTCATGTTTATTTAGCTCGTTTGTCAAAATTCAGAGTTAATTTAATTCTTATTTTAATTTCCAACTTAAAATAATTATCCTTTTACATTGTGCCAGGCTTCTAGACAATGATGAATACAAGGCATTTCTAGGTTACCTACCAGAAGGGTAACAAACATCCATACATACATCCATACTCACAAATTTTCACGTTTATAATATTAGTAGGAGTGTTCCCCCACTGCTAAAATGATCGACGCACATCGTAATCTCGGCACCCATCAACATGCCTACAAAGCGTACCTCTCTGGTTGTTTGTTCGACAGCTCTAATTGTTTATTTGTAGCGCCACGCGGCGTGAGCGTGAACACATTTTCATAAAGCAACCCTCTGCCGCCTGCCCGCAGCCGACGATCAATATGCACTACATGACGTCTAATACCGTTCTAGATAAATATTCATAAGGAAATAATAAGCGATTCTATCAATAACTTCAGAACGTGTTTTAAAGTGAAATCATTTTTAGGGTTCCATTCCTAAAAGGTTATAAAGGGAGCCTATTACTAACCCTTCGCTGTCCGTCCGTCTATCTGTCACCAGGCTGAATCTTAAAATCCGTAATAGATAGAACGCCGAAATTTTCGAAAATTATGTATTTCCGTTGCCGCTACAACAACAAATATAATAAAAATGCAAATGTTAAGGCGGTCTCAAAAACCAAAAAACAAAAAACGTATTTTTTGGAGGTTTTTACAAATAATAGTACAGAACTCTTTGTGCGCGAGTTAGACTCACACTTGTCCGGTTTTTTTGTTGTATTTTTGATAAAGGTTTTGTTGATTCAAAATATTGAAGTCTCGATATGCAGCAAGCTTTATCCTTATAGTTTTTCAATTTATTTTTGCATCTGGTTCAGTTCATCAGTTTTAATTAATTTAATGGGTGTATTTATTTTATCACCCTTGATCAAGTGTGCAAGCAGCAGTCGATACTCATATTTTAATCTTGTTTTGCTTGAAGTTACGTAAAAAATAAATATCAAAAATGAGTTATAAGTTTATGTAAACAGCATTAAAAATCACAAAACTTTATATCTTCCTAAAGTTGTCGTTGGAATAATATGAACGCAGCCTCGCGAGGACGTGCCATGTGGCAGGAATTAGTGTTTTCCTTCCATTAGTCCGGATTACACAATTACGCCCCTGTCTGCCTACTGCGACTCCGTCCGAAGCAACACTCGACGGCGAATGATAATTACACCTATTAAGGGGTTATTAACCTAAGAAAATTCAACAATCTCTTAGAGATTACATAACGGGTGTAAAAATTCCACTTCTGAAGCCTGAAACCATGTATACTTGAGCCTCAATGGTATTATTTACTATTCGCTAACGGTATTCTCAGAAAACTCAATTTAAAAAAGTTATTAAGGATTGAAAAGTCATATTCGCCGTTTACAATCATCGCACACACATCAACTGATGGTTCAGATGCGATGATTTACATTGCAAATTAAATTAAAACACTATTTAATTCAAAATCATCGCAAAATCTGATAGTATAAATGCAATTTTGTACAATCATGTATAAAAAAATTTTTTTTTTTATCATATATTTTTTTTTGCTCTAAACGTATTTAGTATTTTTACACCCCGTACATATTTATTCATAAATGACCTTAAAACAAAAGAAATTTAATTTACCGAGAAATCGATGAAGTAGGTTAACAAAGTAGTTGCGGGGAAATATCATGCAAATGACAATGCAAAGACGTCAAATACATTTTGAAACAATCGTATCAAGGAAACGCCTTTGTGACCGACTCAGATAATAACACGAACTTACACAAAGGGACTTCAAAGTCACAGAATATAAACGACGTTAAATCGCAACAAAAGCGTGTAAATATATAAAGAGAATAACAAAACGCTTCAACATCTCCGAGCGGGCTCGGCGCGGCGCTCAGCCAAAACTACGTAAGTCAAGAATACAATATTCCCAGGCCGCATGCAAACTCAGTTCGGCGACCCATTTATTGTTAAAGCAGTTACGCTCTGTTACTTTTTAATGTAACAAAAAAGAAACAGGAAGATTGCTCTCTGGAACCACGCCAGCAGTGTTCGGGACCAATATCTTTCTGTACTTAGAGCAAGGGCGTACATGAGACGTAATTTAAAGAATATCACGACTGAAATATGAAACTGTTCCGAGAGTGGTTTGTGTCGTGAGTTATTGTTGTGTTTGTAATGGACGAGTTAGAGCCATTTGTGTAGGCTTTGCTTTAACTTAGTAGGTTTTGAAATATTTTGTTCGTACAAAATTAACAAACTGAAAAGGAAACGTATAATTTAAAAACATATAGGTTTTAAACGTAACACTTTTGTTTCAGTGTGCGCCCGTCCTAATCTGAGGAAAATCTTGGGTAAGTATAAATTATTAAAATTCTCACTTGACCAGTTTTTATCGGAATGATTTAGTACGTCCCGTGTCGCTTTAAGAAATTGAACTGTTCGAGCGAGTGCAGCAGTAGCCTCAATTTATAGGAATTGGGACTTATGCAGTTTTGCTTCCGGAGGAGGCAGTAAATTGTGGATGCAGGACATGCATGCTAATGATTTGTGTTCGTTCCGGCTATTGCGCACAATATACCGACAACTCGTAAATTAAATAGTCGTAAAAATTAAGAGCCTGATATTTATCACTCTTTACCTAGAGTAATTTATTAAATGAGTTCCCATACGCAAACTGCTGGCGAAAATGTAGTATAAATATAAATTATTAGTTGCTATCATATAAACATGGAACCACACTAACGAAGTTATTAAAACCTTTTAAACTCACAAAATCATTAAAACTAAATTGACTATTTTCACATCTGATTAACTGCGATCCCGTTCATTATGACAAATGATTTTAACTCTCATTTAGCGGAGGTACAATTAATAGGATTAAACTACGTTAATTCCCTACGAATTTGGATAAAATCATAATTTGATTTTCTGCGTAATAATTACATTTGGGGTATTGTCAGCGTCTCCGAGTGGACACCATGGGGCAGGAAATCATTTACCATCGCAAATCTACTTAAGGCTCGGAGGATCCCATTAAGGCACGTAACAGAATAAAGCGTTACTTATGAGGAAATATAATCATATCATTTATTACGCTCTTTGGCCGTCCACTGCTGAATCTTAAAAGGAAAATGTAAAGGTGTTTTTTCACGTAGCTTGTTCACTTAACTAATAATTTATTTTAGGCATTTTTAAAATAATTTAGCTGAAGCAGTGTTGTGTTTGTATTGGGAAAAAGGAATATTATTGGAGACTAGTGGCCGCCCGCGACTCCGTTCGCGTGGAAGTCGGTTTCCCGTGGGAATGAGATGTTTTCCCACGGTAAAAAGTACCCTATATGTTATTCTGGTGTATAAACTATATTACTGTAAAGTTTCATCAAAATCCATCCAGTAGTTTTTACGTGAAAGAGTAACAAACATCCAACCATCCATACATCCACACATCCTCACAAACTTTCACATTTATAATATTAGTAGGATTTAAAGTTACTAGAAGTTTTTTTCACTCATAACAACTTTTTCCGACTTGAATTGTTTGAAACTTAAGTTTAATTGAAAAAAATAAAATCCGCATTGTTAACGAGTTTTACTTAGAAACAGATTTGCTTTAAGATTCCGTGAAGTTTTAGTTTTATCCAATGAAATAACAGTCTTTAATAAGCTTTTTCATATGAATATGGTCATAATCTTCAACTTTATAATTTACAAATGAATTTTGCAGTTTACCTTCCCTTCGTAACTTTGTAATTATGGTACAGTTGTGTTATCCTCTGAAGTAACACGTCCGAGCTGCGGTATCTACACAGAATGTTTGTTTAACTAACTTCACTCTCAAATTAATTTCTAGAGATGTTTCTACTTAACCTTTTACTTTATGTATTTAAACTTTCATCTTGAGGGTTTGTAAGGGACAATTTACAAGAGTGGCTTTCCTAAAGTAGGAGTTTGGGTTTAAATTACTCCATTCAAATACGATGTAAAGTATTTTTGACGGCAGTTAAGTAATATCAGTGCCTTTAAATATCTGTGAAAAGATAAGACAGCAAACTGAATTAAAGGACTGCGTTATTAATATCAAGGTTTCTTAATATCGTATCTTGTAAACAGCTTTATTAACCTTCCCGACATAAAACGATAACGGCGACGGCCATTGTGGCTCGTTTGGCTGCGTGTGGGCAGGTGTGCGATCGTTCCCGGTTACGATACGACGCAGCCCCGAGCCTATTTCCTCGTATCTCGCATACTCGTTTAACTGAATTAGTGAGGGAGAGAGAATGTTTTCTAATTTAGTCAATAAATGTAATAGAATAAGGCGTGCGGGGACCAAATTGCTTTAACAGCTCTTTGCGAGTTGAGCGAACGTGGAGGTAAATGAAAACATATGTGTTTTGCTGGAGGAGATTGGCAAACACGGGAATTGCTTGTATAGTTTAGGATAGTTGACTAACTTACTGTTATGTTACTATTCGAGACATGGCTTGTTTGGAATCGCGTTGATTTTATGTTTACACTGCAACTTAGCAAAGTGAGCTCAATCAATAGCCATATTACTTGTAAACTAAAAGTGTATTGCTTATAAACTATTAGATAGCATTTGAAGATTTTAGTGTTTTAGTAAGTGTTTTATTAAATAAGTAATTAAAAGCAAGAGTAGGCATGTTGTTTTGTAATAATTTGTAGTCATAATTATCAAACTTAGGTCGGAGACTTAAAACTTATAACAGGTCTACAGCCTCTTATTTAGCTACAATACATATAACAAGTAGAAACATAGTGAAGATTTTACTTTTAGTTTTGCATTTAAAATGCTTATTTATTAAATTTGAAGTTATAAATACTGGAAAAAGGAACGCCGGGGAAAGGTCACCGTAGCGGCGCGCTAGCTCAGTGGTCAGAGCATTAGACCGGTTACCTAGAGGTCCTGGGTTCGATTCCCAGTCGCGCAATGCTCGGAGACCCGCGTTCCTTTTTCCAGTATCTATAACTTAGAAACTTAGTGCTGAGTTTGGTAATAATATGCCTGTTATTCATTTAAAATTTACAAGTTAATAATCTTGACTTGTATTTATTTACTAGAAGTTACCTGCATGGTAGTTCGTAGGAAGCAATGCAGTAAAAAGTGCAATAGACCAACTATAGAAATTAAAGCAATTTTCTTTCATAAACTGACTTAAACACCCAATTTAAAAACGATTACTGGCCGTAATAGAGCCATCGATTTAGGCATTATTATATCTCATATCAATGGTCTAGTATTACAAACTGAATTTTAACCACACGAACATCGAACACGAATATCGAAATCCCCAATGAAAATATATCACAAATCCCTCGCAGACAGAACTAATAATACCTTTCAATTCGTTAACAAGAGTTTACAAACTGTTTCTATAAAGTTTAGTATCAGCGTATTTCGCAGTTGTGTTAACGGTGAAGTTGTAACTATCTGTTATTAGGCAGGAATTACGTCTGAGGGTCACTCCGTAGGTGAATGTTGCAGATCACCGGCGGATCATTAGTTAGTTTTAAGTGCTGACATGAAGGGTTATCAGGACCCGAGTAGTTCGGTTCAGGACTGGCTTCACTGAACTTATAGTGATGACGCATTTGGAAAGTTATTATGAATTATTTGAGTTCCAAAAGTCGAATTGATTAGTGACACAAGATTTTCTTTATAAGGTGATAATAGATTGGTAGTTTTTCAAAGCGAAGAAACTTTTTCATACTAGTTTTATGTTTTTTCACCTAAATCTTTCTTCAAGTAAATAAAGAAATCACTAAACATATACAATATTTCATCATAGTATTATTATCTAATTTCCCTTTAACGATCATGTTTCATTAATAAAATATTAATACAGTTATTTGACTAATTATATACTTAATAAAAATAATACAAAAAACTTTAATATAAAAGTTATAGTTGTAGTAACAAGGAGCGGGTTCCGAGCAGCTGCCGCGTCATTGTCGCCTGTTCACAGTCAACTCCCACTGTTCGGTTTTCTTTAAAAAACATCATCCAATGAAGCAAATCTCTTTCAATTTTCTTCTCTGACACAAATTCCTTTTGATCCTTTTCTTATAACTGTTACAGATTTTCCTCATAAAGGTGTTTGTACAAGGCGTGCAAATAAAAATGAGTTTGCTGAAACGTTTTGGGTTTTTGGCTTATTTAAAAGTGTTGGTGTTAACCTCCTTTGAAGAGTTTTTTATAATATTTTACTTACTTTCTACTTCTAATATAATTTTGAATAAAAAAATAAACTAAGTAGTTATTAAACAGAAAAGCAAAAACTTTTTCTTGACAATTTCAATTTCAGTTATATTAAATCTGTGCTAAATAGTGTACGAATGACTTTACAGCTATCGAAGCAGTGAAACATCCACTAAACGCTGCTAATGTTATAGGAAAAGTTCCTTTCATTTGGGCTTTTAGTTGGATTTTCTGACGTCGGATTGTAGCTACCGTCGTTAGTGGATCGGATTGGGCGCAATCCTTACCTTCATTGTGTTATACGTACGTAGGTATACTACACGGGTCGCTTGGCGAGATAGGATTAAAGCTAACGTAACTTGACTCTCAGTATATATGTGTAGTCATTTATAGCACATAAATAAGGTTTTACATGAAACAAATATTTAAAACTCAACCTATTTCTAGTATATGGACTGGTTAGTGACTTGTGAAATAGGTACGAGTATATTTGGTAAGTACCATTTCATAAAACGAAGAATAATTTCAGATTGATAAGTTGAAAAGGCAGTGATGTAGTCTCTCCGGGAGATAGTTCATGTCGGTTAGTGACGACACACTCTATAAACAACAAATACTACATACTACATAAAAAAGTCTTAGTTCGTAGATACAAATACTATTTTAAAATTGTCTATAATCTTTAAGAAAAACACGTGATTATTCAACAACTAAAGTTGATCAACATGTTTATCAGGGTTGCACTTTCAACACACATTATCACCATTAATGTATCGTTGGCTGCGCGCGTGAGTGGCGTGTGCATTAATAGTTAAGACTGATGTTAACCAGATTTCAATATTCAATGGTTTCGCTACTGGTGTCGTCAAATAAAGATTGTAAGCGAAGATATTTAGAAAACTCCAGTGCAGTTAATTTACCAAAAACTGTTTATTATTTAAAAAAATAGTTTGACGCTGTCTCCTTTCATAAAATTTAACTCATAGAAAAACTAAATATCTTGAACCATATTTTACGAACAATTAGACGAACCAGCAACTTTCTAACATATCTTCATTTATTTTAAACTTGATCTATCTATTGTCTCAGAAACACCTACGTAAGAGTTTACGCGCTACTTAAATGAAATGCGTAGGCACTGACGCCGCCGCCGCCCACGCACTAGCCGCGGCGACACAGACGCCAGTGCATTGTCACCTGCTAATGGAGGGCTGACAACACGTCGCGGGATCATGTTCCAGTGTATTCATCGTGTCTTATATGTGACGTACGCGAGGCAGAATAATGCAGGGATTATAATAAGAAAATGTATCAATTGACGTTTTACCAAGGGTGGATCCAACTTTGGCGCCAGGGGGGGCACGTAGTAGTGGGCGGTCACAATACATTATTTTTAACAATTTTAATTAGTGGTCGATCTATGTCCTGGATTTGCCCTTGCGTTTCACTATTAGGAGAGTAAATAGGCAACAAAGAAAAATATCATAAAACCGAAAAAGATTACGGCTTAGATATTGGCTTTTCCGAAAAAGTTTTTCGAAAAATACATGGGTTTATTATTAAATTTCATTTGTTAGATGCAAAACTGCATATTTTTTTTTTTTACAAAAACTTTAAATTTGATAATTTTAGTAGCTTTTCATTTTTTATTTTAGCATCTAATTAGAATGAAATAATTATTTCCATAAATATAAAACATAAAAGATTATTTTCATAAACATTTGATATAAAAATATTGTTATTACTTAGAAAATATGTAGGCAGTATGAAAGGCTGTAAAAGAACTGAAATAAAATCTCTGCTTCACCATTGAATAAAACACCACACATTCACGAATGAAAAAAACATTTTACATATAAATGTATGCGAATTATGATATTCATGAACACAAATAGTTGAACCTCGAACTGTGGTAAATGTGTGGTCAGAAATACCATTGAACATCAAATTCATTTATCGTGCAATCAGCGACAAACAAATTCTGTAAAATGTTGACTCTTCACCAAACATTATTACCAGTGCAGTCTCTTTCAATCCAAATAAATAATAACAAAAATAGAAAACAACCAAAAGGCATTGTTTTGTCAATCTTCACAATGTTTATTGTACACTACAGGTATATTTTAATAGAACAAAATCTTAACTTTACGCCGTCCTTGTGTCTGTATGCTCAGATCTTTAAAATTACGCAAAAGATGTTTTCTTTTAAAAGATGGAGTGTTTCAAGAGGAAGGCTTATGTATAATAACATAGTATATTTAAAGGGGTTTTGCTCCGAATTTGACGGGTGCGAAGCCACGGGCAAAAGCTGGTATATGATAAACGAATATCATCATAAAACATTCACTATCGTTTCAGCCAAAGGCAAATAAAGCAACGAAGCTCTTGGATTGGCTATTACTTCGGAACCAACACTGGAAACATCGTACAAAAGGTATTATTTACATGTTGGACCCGCCCTCGTCGAGCGGGGTCTACACGCGCAATCTCTTTACAAAACATTTATTTAATTTCCTTCGAAAATGAGAATCCGATCGGAGCGGGGCCATGTGAGCTGTGTTACAATATACGAGGATATGTTGTACGTGTGTGTGTGACTGGCGAGTGTGCGAGTCGATGCTCAATTTAAAAAAGGTTTAAACATCGGAAAAATCTGATGTATTTTTTTCACATTATACACACACAACCCTTTTTACCAACGAGTAGGTAAGCGTAGGTTGATCTAATTCAAATATCAATCACTTTTCGCTGAATTTAATGAAACCAAAAAGTTAAGTTTCGAAATTATTAAATAGACGCCATTCATATTTCAGGAAAATTACCAGCCTGACTTACGAAATTGTAAGATTTCCTACTACTGTCATTTCCATTAAAACTTTCCCGTCAGATTCTATTAGGGAAGGTAGATATTATTCTTTGAGATAATAACTTTTTCTTAATAATTATTTTACTGGTTAATGGATGACACCGCTCAAATAGTTCGTTCTTACTTTAATGGGGGAAGGCAACAAGGGTGACCATCAAACATACGTTTATTCAACCCGTTTTTGTTAATTTGACCTTTATATACGAGATATGTATATGTAACGGAATCTTTAAACGTAGTTTTTAACTATTACGAGAAGTTAGATCCACTGAGATCAGGGACAATACAATACCACAAACAAATCAAATAATTAAATTAAAAACTAAAAAGAAGTACGTATAATATGTAAAGCTTTTATGTAGCTCTACTTTATGATGTTGTTAAGAGCCAAAAAAAAAGAAAAAATACGATTCACTCCTATATACCGGTTTTTCATCATTAAAAGAGTATTTCTGGATTTTTTTTTTTTAAGACAATAATCATGCGTGTTATCCTTCAAAGTCCACTGGCGATGGTGTTCGCAGCGCTAGGCGTTGGTTTACGATCAATTCCGTCGCGAACCCCCCCCCCCCCGCGATGTGGCGAGCCGCGGATTCACGCGCAGCCAATAAAAACTCTCCGGCACTAAACCGGGCTCTTACTCCGCATTCCGACCTCCTATTAAACATATTTCCGACCGTTGAGGAAGGGTCTCGGGGTCCAAGGGTTACGGTACAGTAGAACTGTGAAAGTCACAGGTATTTGCAATAGCTATGAGATTTGTTTTGTGTTTTCTTACATTTCGCTACATTTTTTTCCATAAAGAACAATTATAATAGTTTTACATATCGTTTTTGGTAATTTATTATAAAAATTTGAACTCGTCAAATAAAACCCGACCAAGAAATATTGTCTTCTTTTTGCATCATTTTTTTTGTAATAAATTGAATATTAAAGTCCATGTTTGCTCGATCAAAATTTAAAGCCATTTAGATTTTATTCAATGACCATGTACAATGAAAGTTGTATAATACCCTCGCTTGGTGTACAATAAAGGGTTGACTAATAGGGCAAGTGATCCTACAATAGCTCGGGCTTCTTCGTTAAAGGACTTCTTGTTTACTTGGAACATGCATTCTATGGGTTTCATACGGTATAACGTTAATATATGATACTGTAGTATTTAGTTCATATATTAACCTTATACCGTATGAAGTAAAATTTATTCAGAATGGAATTTAAATAGAATGATTCGTAAAAAAGATATGACTGAAATGATACAAAGGCTATTTTAATCTCTTGTTTTCCTTTAACCTTATTCGACCTCTTAATATAAAAGCTTCATTTTTCTAAAAGATATCGTAAACACCTACGTGCGTACATTGTAACATCGGCCGACGAGTTTTGGCTGACCCGCTAAACCATCTCCCTCAGGATAACATAAAGACTTCTAAGCCGTAATCCTCACTTCCGTAACAATACGTAATCTTCCCCGTACTAAGCCTCCTTCTTTGTGTTCCCATAGGACACCATTACCTTCCAAAACGTAACTAGTTTCTTCAAAGTTTTACACCTGCTAGTAAGAAAGAGGAAATTTTGACACAAATTTAAAAAATCAAGAACAATGTCAGCTTATTTCATCAATTGTCGGATGTTTTAATCGAGTTAGAAGCTCCATGATGTTGCAAATCGGATAATACATCGTTTTTAGAAGTTCTGAAGAGAGTAATAAGGAGTTTGGTAATAAATCATAGTTGTGGAGTGTAGCGGTGGCTTAGCGTGGCCGTCTGTCACACCGACATAGAGCTCATACTGTCAAAACTAAATATTTGTCTTTTTTATAGTAATATGGTGGAAAACATTACTAATTCAGTAAGTTATTGAAAACATAAATTAATCAAATAAAATCACTGTGCGTTTATATCTGCATTTTCAACGAAATCGAGCAATACAAATTTTGTGAGTGTAAGTCTAGGTTTTTGCATTCTATTTATCTATGGCAAAAAATATAGTTTATTATATGGGATACTGGCTATCATGGACGCTGCGGTGAGACTGTGGAGTCTTAGTAAGATAAAGGATCAACCTTTTACACTTTGGATACGGAAATATAATAATATGTGTATGTTTTAAAAATTACTACGATTCGGTGTACAATAAGTTCGTTAATCCACCACTGGCTTCTTTTATCTAATGACCTGCGCAGGCGCCGCGTGCTCGTGGTCTCTCTCTCATTACTCAGCTGACACCAACCACCGCACACTGGTTCCAACCAGATGCAGCAAGTTTTTTAATTAGCGAAGCTAATTAGCAAGAAACCAATACTGAAGCAAGCACACGGAGAGTATCCTCGGGATATAAGCAAAAAGGTTTAATGAGATTAAAAAGTTTTTGTGAGAATTTTCTCCCCTCTTACAAGCTTACTTCAGACGTACCCACTCTCATTTATTGGTCCCCTGCATAAGCCGTCAGCACGCCCTTAGTAAAAGGTACTCCAAAGACAACATAAAACGTTCATTCACTCTTTAATGTGAATCCATCTTCACAAAATGGTAGAACATATTGATCTATGGAACGCCCTCTGTGCCCTCGGCTCTCGTGAGTGACGGTACATCATTTTTGTTCCACATTTTCTCACATATTTCCCCTGGCGTACCATAATTCATGAAAAAATGGATCACCGGTTTTCCACGCATCCCGTGTTTGTGTAGTATGTGCGCATAGTGTTTCTATTAAAAACAAGGATCTAAAGCTAATGGAAGATTAACCGAGTTTTATTTTGCAATTTGCCTTGGCAATTTCACTCAAAACTATCTATTGAATAGCACAAATTGACAAGGAACTGCACCTAATGTTCAGAGATTAGAATCTTACGAGTGATCGAGGACTGGTAGTTTTTGTTGGTATGACAAGAGCGATGATGATTTACGTCCATCGATTGTTCCTCAACAGTAACGTGATAGTGTACATTAATCAGTATTGAATGGACCGATGGAACGGTGTCTATCTCCCATCTGCTGGGCGTCTTCTATCTCGCTGTCTGTTCCAGGGCGGTAGGTGTGTCGGTCGCGTGCCTATTCAAGCCACTGATATGATTTATTCCGGCGGAGCGGCGATGTGTCACGCCGGTGCTCCCAACGACGGCACTATGTCTCCGGCTCGCGTCCGACGTATTGCGCAGGGCTTGCTAATCGCCACCCACCTTCAAATGGGAATTTTATTTTCTCTTCTGTTAGCGGCGTGTAATATTTGCATTGCGACGGAAACATGGTTTTATTTTTAAAAAGGACACATATTTGTCATTTAAATTACACAGTGGTGCTAATAGTGATTCTGTCATTGTTCTTGTGACCATTAGTCGTGCTCGCACAGAAGGTAATCGACAAGACAAATGATGCAGGATCTTGTTGATCGAGTGCCGTGGTGGATCCCTCCTACCTGTACTCTATTCTGCTATAATTACCTGGGACATTTCATTTGTTAATAGTACTAACATTTCTGAGGATTTCAGCAAAGTAAAGCATTTTGCAGATTAAGTTTGTATCACTTAATTGTTAGTTAATGTTAAGCAGCTTTCGCTGTTTAATTATTTTTGGGTGTTTTGATATAACAATTTGTTTAAATAGCACAAGTAAATTGTAGATAATTTAATTTTTATTTCGTAATTATGATAAATCTTAGGGATTTCCTAATTGGCTTGACCCTGTAATCTTTTGTGACCTACTGTTTAAGTCCTGTAAATATACAGATATCTCATAGTTACGCTATCAATTTGCGCTATTTGTGCATTTTTGAATATTCAAATATATTCTATTATAGTATCAATCGAACCAGCAACAAATCAAGACATGGAAAATACCGATATTAATGAACTTGATAGTGGAGATTAATATACAGAAGTCAGTCGAGCAGAGAACAAATACACAGAATAATAATAGCATTAACTGATATTAATAACAAAATGAAGTTGTGTGACTAGGACAATAGACACTGGAGAAGGTATCCTATATTATAGTATGATTTTTGTCAATATACCCACAGAGCAGGGTTTTAGTGGAATTTTTTATGATAATAGCTCCTAAATCTTTATAAAATCATATATATTCCTTGCAACTTACCAGGAAGAACATAAACAGCGGAATATTTTACATTTTACTGCTGTTGCTAACCTAATCTACCGCGAGCTGTATGTAAACTTCACAAACACTAAGTAAAATAACTTGACGGCAACATACTGAGCTGTAAAACTTATGGCGGTCCACATTGCATCGCCGGCTCATTTGCAGCAAACGCAGTCCCGGCCCCACGCTGCGGGAAACACCCAGCAAGCTCATTTCAAAATGTTATGCTTCGTCGAAACAACTTCGCATCAAAATATACTTAACATGAGTTAGCGAAACAAGTAACAAGCTTATTTACATACCTAATTAACCCCAAGTCGGGAAGTTTCGGATTCTATGTACCGTTAACAAACCGAGCAAAAAAGAACAGCTTGAATCAGCTTAATGATTACATGGAAACAATGAAGATAGATTTGGTTGCAAATAGCTCCCGAGCAGCACGAAACAGACCGCAATTGCTACAAAGGGCCCTGTACTGGCTACTATTTGGCCAAAAATTAGTCATTCCGGTAGATTAATTGTTCCTCACAAACGCAGAAAGGTCCGAGCGGAGGCAGGTCACGAACAAAGCGGATGTAATCACAAATAGGGATCTGTCATCCGTGGCTCATTGCTACTACTGAATCAATAGATACACTCGGGCGGGCCAGACCAACAGCCGGTGGTTATTCTCTTATATCTTCTAGCCTATTTGTGATAGCATTACCTACAGATACAATCTTAATTCCGAATGTATGTTTTAACTTAAAAGGGTATCTTGATTCAATTTATGAATTCGATAAAATGTATTGTTCAGGTTTAAAATGTTATTAATGAATTTGGAAAATAAACTTTAAAAAAATTTGGAAATAACACAAATTTCGCAATACCTAAACAACTTAGTTCAAATTTGAAAAAAACTTTCAATTTGAACAAGTCGTTAAAGTCAAATTAACCAAGTTTAACATTTTGTAAAACAGTATAACATTTCTCAATATGACATTCTCAATAGAAGCCAGTGAAAGGGCGACTCACTCACCCAAAATCTGTTGCCATTGAAGTGAACACGCAGCGATATAACACACCGCTCCGACAACTCGATCGAGCGATATCGACGCTTATTGACTGAATTGTATCAACACACGAACAAAACATCGGTTGCCAAAGTCAAATTAATGAACAAGTCTTACCAACTTGTCAATATTTGTTGTAACAACGTAAATTCTTAGGTATTTTGTAACACAATTAAGTAGAGGTCACATATCGAACTTTGAACTCGAACGAGACAATAAAGGTTATAATGAAGATAGTTAAAGGATACTTTAATTTCCTTCAGTTAACTGGCTGTAGTTGTCACCGCGCTCCATGGACCACATGTCATAATGTGTTGATTGGATCGTCGTCCCCGACGCGCCTCATCAGGGACGGCGCTAGTTCCGACCTTCTTTACTGTCCTTTTTACGGCGAATAAACTTGCCTAAATGGGAGAAAAGTGTCGTAAATATGTGCCGTAAAATATACGACTTTGTATTAGATAACATTTTAATATCACCTACTCAAAAATAATAAAGAATTTTAATATCTGAAGCAGCACGTCAATAAAATTTTATAGAACGCAAATATGTTTACACAAATTTTGTTTTTATATCCTCGAAGTACTCTGCTCACGTATTATCTAAAAATGAAGCTTTATATGATAGGTCTCCTCGATTTGTCTCAAGTAGGCTTCATACAAAAAGTTTTTGTCCCAAATATGAGGATGCAAAGTAGTCATTTTTCTCAGTCATTGGTTTATTATGCTGGAGGAGCGCCGGCGTGGTAAAAAGTAGGCCCTTCATATCTTGTGAAGTGAATCCTGTATGAAGAGTTAGTACTTTTATACATCTAGACAACAGCCTTCAGATGGTTAAGACAACAAGACTCTATTAATTGCAAGTCGTCTATGACTTCTCACAGGGTTGTTAATTTACACAATCGATCTAACTTCTGTTCGTAATATCCATAGCGGGTACACGGATTTTCGTTTTTCCGCTGAGTAAGCCAATAAGGTTCCCCTAATCATGTTTACTCTCGCCCTAATAGAGAACTTTGTTTTACGCTACACTGAATGTAATCACACAAATCTTGCGGCCGGATAAAGCCAAAAAATATATCCATAATATCAGAACATAATACCACAATTTATACTAGTGCCTGTCGAAAATGTCTACTTGGTTAGGAAACATTGTGTTCAATATGAAAGGAGTTTTTTTTATACATTGACCACAATACGTGCTACATTTGGTCGTTAGTTACGAATACAAATAATTATATTACACTAACAATAACACGAAATAACGTTTTCTAATGATTTCTCCACTTAAATCTTGTTCCTGCAATTGGTAACGTTACACACGTTTAATATTTTGATAGCGAGTGTCAACAGAGCTAAAGATAACGTCGATGTAATCCTTCTTTAACTTACTTATAACGTTGTTCGGGGAAGAGGCACAAAACAAAACTCTTGAATGTACAATCAATGAATAAAAGTATATATTTCAACGTAATAATTTAGTCATTATAAATTGATTGACAGTTACAATTTTCATCGTTATTTTTACTGTACAATCAACATACTACTAATCACAATAAAAATTAATGAAATGAAATTATCATACAATACTATAATAAGTTAAAAATAAATAATTGATACCACCAGAGTAATATTTTCATTCCTCTCTCTCTTATATGGTATTAATGGCCGCTCCCAATATTCTTACTATAGTTAAAACTTCAGAAACTGGACAGTAGGTATTTGTGTCATTTTTGGATGTATCCATAAGTGACATTTTCATAGCAACATACCTAAATACGGATTTAGGTAACTATATTCATAAACTTAAGTGGTGTTACTGGTTAGTAGGTTATTTAGAATGGCTGTATGAGAGTAACACCGTACAGAAGTATATTTTTTCTCACTTCATTTAGATTGGAACGTCTCCGCTCGCCAGTACCCGGAGTTTTCAGCAAATTTTCCGCATGCTTCCGTCTAAGTTCATACAAATTGCTTCCGACACGTAGACAGAGAGAGAGAGGGTAAACTTTCGCAATTAACATTTATGTACGCGACTGTACGTGTACAGATTGACGTCTAAATTGCCTATTATACGGGAATTATAGCTGAGATAAGGAAGATGTACAGATGACATTAGTGTGAAGCCTCTCAAGGACGAGGCGCGTAGGCTGCTGCTAACTCAGGTAAAACCTACTCAAAGAGTTATTTGGAACAGTCTTTTGTATAAAAATCCCATTGCTGGAGATAGTCTTCCCAACCATTAACAGGAAAAACAACTTTCTACTCAAATTATCGTCTTACTGTAGAACACAGGCTTCCTTTTCTTGGCGTTAGACCTATACCCTAATTTTGACCGAATTCCAAGTTTAAAAGTCGGGTCCCTTTTTCATCATTATAAGATTTAATGTTTTAGATGAAGAAGAACAATTTCTTTTATTTCGTTTTAAAACTAACATGATTCACGAGTTTGAAATTGTTATCATGTTTCTATACATCAAAATCGGCTTTTCTAAATGCGTTCCTTCCAGGCGAGTCCAATGCATCGCGATTCGATTTCGTACAAAAGTATGCATCTTTTACAAATATCGTATTGTAGGTACAATAAATGTAAACCAATCTCACATTGTCGTTGTAGACGGTATTAGACTTATGTAAGCCAATAGCTTGTTGGAATTTTGAAAAAAAGAGAAAAGATGTATATGTTACGGCTAATACCCGAAGTGCGGCTACACCTAGTTTTAGCCGGCTAGAAGTGTTTTTAATATGGAAAACTGCAAAAAAAATATACCTATGTATATAAAAACTGGCTTCAATCATGAGTCGACTGAGTCCCGCTACGCAGGACTCCTTTTTAGGGTGGTATCAAAAAAGTAACCAAACTAACCTAACCTATTGATGTTCTAACCGGCTAAAACTAGGTGTAGCCGCACTTCGGGTATTAGCCGTAACATATATAATGTTTGAGGTGATTGTTAAGGAAAAAACAATATTTAAGTTTTCCAATTTGTCCTGTTACTTTCTTACAAAGATAATTTAAGGGAAACTAATGATTCTTAATAATTACCCTTTTTCAATGTTCCTTTTTAGTTGTATTTTAAAGGTATCTTCTAATTTTAATTTCTTATGATAATTTAATTGGTGTTTGAATTTAAAGGGAACTTTACGTTGTTTTTAATGATATCTGCAACCTACAAATCAAAAACATCTGGGAAAAATACGAAATACTATTTTTATTTTTCCCTATGCTAAAAAATGGAGAGTTCCTGCAATATAAACATAACAGCATTTCCTTGAAAATATGATACCTATCTTATTTGTTAAGCCTGATTGAAATATTGCGATGAAAAGCCACAGATTAGCCGAGCCTTATGATTTATTCAATTTATCAGCAATAATAAATTAACATGCCGACATTTATATTCAAAGGAGGAAAATATAAATAACTAATACATTAGATAAAACAGGTAGAAAAGAGTAAATAACAATTCATTACATTTCGAATTCATTTTAACATAATATTTTATATTTTGACCACGAATAAGCACACGGCCATGTTGCATTTAACGTTTTCGGTAATACGTTTAGTGTTTCGAATACTAATATGCTAAATATAATGTTGGAGTGTATAATGTGTTAGGTAGGCACGTAAATCTGCGCGGCACACTTGGCTGACGCGGCGGCCGGCGTTGGCGCACGCCCAACTCCAATAATGGTTCATGCGGAGACCTTAAGACACACGGGATTATGAGTTAGAGCCTGGATTATTGCCTGGTTTAAGACGCAGTACGCTCGGAATTAGCTATTAAGCAGATCACGATAAGAGGCGCAGTTTGTGATATCGTTATGTTATAAAACATATCCTCAGAAAAGTCGGAGCGAGCATTTAGGAAAGACCATTAAAGAATGTGGTTTTCGAATCCTAAGTAAAGATATAGTGCTCAATTTAAATTAAGTAACTCAAAAAAAATGTATCGAAAAGCGTAAGTGAATATCCAAAAAAAAACTTAATTAGTTATTAACGGTAATATTAACTCTTACGAAGCTGTTGGCCCTTGTGATAAAAACCCGAAAATGTAACATTACAGAGGGGAAAATGTAACGTGTCTCCGAGGACCTGTGTTAATTCGTATGAGAGCGCATTAATTATGAATAATCTAAGAATAACTAAGATCCGTTCCGGCTGCCCCAGGGATCCATGTTGGGACCCATTCTCTTTGGTTAATGTATTACCTAACCTATAGATTTATAAATCTTTTTAATGCGCCCATAAAATTGTAACGTTTCTTTACTTCGGTAAGAAACGTAGAGTAGCTAAGAAACAGTCTTCATTAAAAATTGGTTTGATTTCACTGTTCAAATGCATAAGCTACTTTAAATGTTTTCATCCAAATACTAATGTTAGTATGTAACAATTACAGATACATTTAGAAATTTCGTTCGTGTCTCCAGTCGGCAGAAATTTGCTAAATAGAGTTACTGATTCCGCGGTGCTGTGGCTTTGTCCTAAACTCCGCATGGCAGGGATACTCTCATAAATACACAGAGCCTGTATGGCTTGTCCGAACATAGTTACATCGTTTTAACGGTTGTAAACGTATTATTTAGTGCAAAGCTTTTAAACAAAATTTACCGCAGCTTTGTCGTTTTAACAGCGCTGTTGCTTAGTTGCGTTCATTAAAGTATTGCCAGCGTTTATACACGTAATGTAGTTTTGCACACGTTTTAGTGGTTCGAGTTATGCATGTTTGTTTTTATTATTGTTATCTGGAATAACATTAATGTTTGCGCTTGCATTAGTCACTACAATCTTGTTATTATAATAGCGTTTATTATATAAATAATGTGCCATTTGTAGCCGATTCATCATTATTAGGAATGACCGATTATTTGTTAAATCCCATCAAAAGTGTAGTCTTAAGCAAAGCGTAAGCAGTTCTAAGCGGTTGGTTCCTTCAATACAATCCGTAATAAAGGAACCAACCAAGAGACAAGAGAAGTACGATAAACTTCAAAAAAATATCTTTCCAAACTGACACTGCAAGCTTAATACGCTTACAAGCTACGTACGTAGCTGCGGAGGTTGTCGTAACATACTGTAACATACATAATGTAAATCCAATATTTATTAGTTTGGATGTCCCAAACATCAATAAAGTTGTGATAAATCTTGATTAATGCGAGATCAATTACTTTTACTTGCGACAGTGATTTGAGAACCGTTCCAGACATAAATTGTAATTAGTTAGTGCCTGGGAGGGACTACACTTACTAATCTTGTTTATTATCTGCAAAAAAATACTAAGTAATGACATTGGAAGAAATGCCTCGTCTTGCTTCCATTTAATTGGGACTTTTATTTTATTTTCTGCTATTTTATTTAAGTTAACAACTTTTTATTTTGTTTTAAAGTAACTGAAAGGGTTTAATGAAAATGGTTTTAAGTTATACGCGTTGAACTAACTTGAGTAATATTTTTACTTAGTTAACATATATAATTGTTATTATTTTCAGCTGGAGAAAAAAGCATAAAAAATAATTATATACTAAGTTTAAGTTGTATTTTCATCATTTGAAAATTAAAACATGGATGTGATTCCTATACTTTAAAATAATGCCTGCCTGTTGTAACATTTAGCGACTCGGTTATCCGTTGTAGTAGTATAATAAAATGAAGTTCAAAGTTAATAGCACTCGAATCACACAAAACCTTAGTATTCAAGCTATTTTATTATTAATGTTAAACTACCTATCTGCGTCAGCCGTAATAAAGAGTAAAAGCGTAATAACACTTGTGCGAAAACACGAAACGCTTTCGTTAAAATTTCAGTGTATTTAAATGAAACTTTTATCCAGCTCACATAACTAAATCCGTATATTTTATTGATGTAACGCGGCCGCAGTCCAATAAAGTATTAGCCGTTTGCCGACGCAGTGCCAAATCACACACGAGGGCAGACGAGGACGAAAATGTTTCATGCGAACAAATAAAAAATTACAGCTTGTAGAAGATACTTCGTCCTACTCATCTATCTAACAGTTATTTCAATACTCACCAACCTAAAAACAATCGTATAATAAAGTTAACTTCCAGGAAAAAAATTGTACGCACGTGTTTCTTTCTTTCTCAAAGAATACCATGAAACGGAAGTTTTCAAACATTCTGTTACGTAAGTCGGTTTGTAGGTTGCATATCCTACTAAGATGGATGCATGGATGTTTGTTACTCTTTCACGTAAAAACTACTGGACGGATTTGGATGAAACTTTACAGTAATATAGGCTATACATCAGAATAACACATAGGGTACTTTAAACCGCGGGAAAATTTCTCATTCCCACGGGAAACTGACTTCACGCGAACATAGTCGCAGGCGGCCACTAGTAATTTATATAAACTTCAGCTACCACCTTGCTTTACCAAGTATGTTACCCAGGACATGGCTTTCGCATGGATAACCTCGAGTTATTATCTCTCTCAACGCTACTTCATATCGTGTTTTTGGTTTCACTTTTGTGCGCACGTATCCCCGTGTGGATTACACATGTCACTGATATCGCTCTGTTTTATTGGTTGGCTATACGTCATGGCATATCTTCTATACCAATTTTAGTAGCGAGTGTACTCACATATTGACTGTAGGCTTTGCTGCTGCGGTTTAGAAAAGTTCATTGTTAAATGTGCAAAGAGCTGAGCGAGCGTAGTACGCTCAGCGTACAGTGGACGAATACATACTGGTGTTTGGTAACGTGAAGTGATGAAATACTATGTGTTTCTTTGTATGTTGAAATTTTTTAATACATAAGTAAGTTAGTAACAGTGTCATAAGACTGACTTTTATTTTAACAATCAACATAAAAATTACCATAATATTTATGAAATGTAATTGTTAATGAAACGTATTTTCAAGTATTAAACTAATTACTTATACTTATTTTTTTATGTCGATGGCCCCCGCGAATAACTAATCCGGTAATCTATAAAATGGAAATGTGCAGTGTGCAGGAGAGCTAAAAGAAGCATTTTTGGTTATAACTTGATGAAACAACAAGTCAGAGACTTTTTATATCGCATATGGAAGCTAATTTTTTTGCTTAAAACTAATTTGAACAAAATTTAATTAGTCCAAAGGGCTTTTTCGTAATTCAATCAAATATATTT
Source organism: Emmelina monodactyla (assembly GCA_916618145.1). Classification (NCBI taxonomy): domain Eukaryota; kingdom Metazoa; phylum Arthropoda; class Insecta; order Lepidoptera; family Pterophoridae; genus Emmelina; species Emmelina monodactyla. Next base: position 342,580 of record OU745304.1, on the reverse strand, counting down.
AACAATATTAGTATTGGTTTAAGTCAGTAATATCTTTTACGATATTTTTCGAGTAAATTTGTTCTTTGACTTGTGTTTGACTTGTAACGGCAATATAGGGTAGCGATAATATTCGTGTTTTTTTCTTTGATTACGGAACATTTGTTAAAGGCAATTACGATTCTATTCGTTATTTTAAAACAAATTTAAAATATATTAATGTGAAATTATAAATAGGGTATTTACGTTTATTGTGAAATTGACTCAGATTGAGATACTTTCATACTATTTTTTTAATACTTTCTTCTAATCGAAAATTGCCAATCCTTATAGAATGATTCATTTTTTTCCTTTTTAATTTCACGAACTCTTTCTTTCATTCTCAAAATATGTTTTCTGTAGTTTTCTTCTAAAGAAGCCTTTTCAGTGGGGTCAGCTAGTTGATATTGTGAACATATAAAGTGCATTGATCCTTTTTTGGTTTTAAAAAAGGAAAGATTGTTTTGAGTATTAAACACTCTTTCATACTGTCGTTTTGTAGCCACCTTAACGTTATCATGGTAAAAGTTTTTATCGTCAAAACGTTTCGAATTTTTTTTCGTAAAAAACTATAGCTGTATTATTCGTAAAAAAAATAATTGATAGTATTTTACTGCAATATACACGTCACTTTTAATAACTTTGTAAATATAAATAGAGAAAATCTGAAAAAAAATCACAATGTGCATTAGGATGCTTAGATGCCAAAAAACAAATAACATGAAAAACTCCGTAACGGCTCATTGCGGGATTATTCGCGGGGGCCATCGATGTACACAAACATTTTCAAATATCATCGGCAAATGTGTGTGAGAGTGGTTTAGTGCGATTTCTGCGACGTCAACATCCCTAGTTGACTCGAAGCAAATGTTTCAAAATGGTTGTCTACTTTTCACCGTGCAAGGAGTCGCTGACATCTTGTGCTGTCTTAGGACCCATAATAATATGTTTCTTATGCCCGTTTTCACCGACGTCACTTAAATTTACAGATTTTAAATAACACCTAAATGTAAATATTTTGCCACTACATTTTCTAGGTATATATAAATATAAACTGACAAAAAATAATTAATTAAGCTACAAATAGTTATTTTATAGACCTTTGAAATATTTTAAATAGGTATCCCCTAAATTTAAGAGAACGTTGGTAAAAACGGGCATTTTAGAAAACTTAAATGGTTTTCTAAATTCTTAAGTAATTATTTATTAAAATGCAGCTCTCTTTTCAGTTGCGCAATCAATTTTGTTTTTCCAGAATCCGAAAAAACGCAATCCTTTAACTATGGTTCGACAATATCATCCTGCAATAATTATTTTTCCTCAAAAACAATAATTAAGAAATCACAGGAGTGAAGACAGAGATTGATTGCACCACCCGTCGGATTTTTGGGGTAAAATAAAAAATAAATTTTCATCAGGTAGACCCGACCGGCTCAGCGCCGCGGGTATAAATCAATTTGACAGATTCCAAAGAAAAATATTACCGTTTGAGACTCACTCGTCATGATAATCGGAAAACGAGGTCCCTGGGTACACAGCTATGTAGAAATATTATAATTTATTGGTAATGATTCATTTTCCTACCAATTTATTATGATATTCTAAACTGCGATACAAAAACATATAATTATAATGAGGTATTTCTTAGTTCGATCATCGAAGCCGAGATGAATGTCCTCACTGCCAATATTTGATTCTAACGACATGTATTCATGTGGATACTGATGGGGAGTTATGGCTGTTATGAACATGTCTTATTGCTTCCGTGTTTGGTGTTGACTTTAAGACTAATAAAACAATCTTAAATTTGACGACCTCTGTGGTGCAGCGGTATATATACCGGACTGCTAAGCGGAAGGTTCCGGGTTCGATCCCCGGGTCGGGCCAATTTCGTAAAATGGTTTTTCGATATTGGCTCGTGTCTGGGTGTAACTAGGTTCTCCCCTAGTCCATTGTGTGGTACCTATAGTACAAGCTTTGCTTAGTTTAGGGCCACATAGTTGGTGTGTCAGTCTGGAGATTTATTATTTATTTTTTATTTATTAATATTGAGCCTAGTAATGATTGGTAAGCAGTTAAATAAACATTTTGAGGTTATAGATAGCATAGGTAGTGACTATTCGTCGCTAGCCTAAAGACTGCCCTTAATAACCTAACATTTATTCCAATTAGTTGACCAAACTGGAAGTAAACCGAAATTGTTGGTCTCAATATTCTTTATATTGTTAGAACCTCGGTAACTAGAGACTGTTTGTTTTGTTTTTTAACGTATGATCAGTTTATCCATTACTGTCATTTTCATATCAATACCCATCTATCATAGTTTATTGAGTCGCAACAGTGACATAAGTTACACTAGTTACAGATTTCACAAGGCGTCAATGGTAAGTAGGTACTGAGACAGGCCGTAACTTACAATTTTTATTTAACGTAGGTGTGTATAACAATACTACAAAGACTAAAAAGTGTAATGAATTATAATCGTGAATACGAACACCTACTTCCTATTCCATTTCTCCATCCCCGGCCAGTTTAATAAAGTGGGTCGTGCAAACATTCCGCTGCTGGAACCACGCTTTTTTACCAGTGCGAGTACTTCCAGTTGGTTTTGTATCGCGTCCCACTTCCCGGACAACGCCGTGGACGCGGCTCTTGCTTCAGTCTAGTATTTATGTTTCGGTACTTCTGATTTATTGGCACATGAGAGAATAGAACTCTCTCTAGCCTGTGATGTTTGTTTACTGAGCAACCGTGGGTTAGTTAACAAAAGAAGATAAAAATATTTTTAACTTGAAAAATGGTGGAAAGAGCTGATATTTTATACTTGAATTCAGTTTGAAAACTGGACTCGATTTATTTTATGGATTTTATAAATATCCATAAATTCTTATTTTTCTTTTTCCTATTTTTTTCATGCATTTTATCATTTTTATACCTGAATATTATGCAAACAGATTGTATGTAAAATTTACTCAGCGAAACATACTCCTAAATTTGCAATATGTTCACAAGTATTAGAAAAGTAACAAAAGCTGAGAGTAACTTTAACAAAACTGAACTAAACGATGTTCGCAGTTGACAATGGGGCGACAGGCGTTTCTAAATTGAGCGAAAAATTTAACACATTCAACACAAAACGAAAAACTTTTCAAATCTACCCGCGCGGAAGATGGCGGTAGATAACTTACACAAACGTTCTTTGTTATTGACTTTATTGCTTGTTTCTCTAAAATGTTTACGGTCCAACGGAGCCTTTTTATAGTCGGATTCATAATTCTGTTCCGAAGTTTGCGCGTTCGAAGTTGAATTAATACGTTGAAACAGATTGTGGGAGTGAACCTTGAGCTTACTCCGGAGATTTATTAGCGACGGCTTTAAGGAGTTTTATCTACTCTCATTTTGGGAGTTTCTTGTGTAATGGCCCTTCTGTGTGTAAGGAGTTGATTATAGTAGCTGTGGTGGGCAATGAGAGCAAAACAGCAAAGTGGCGGAGGTGCCGCGTCACTGCGGCTGCATGCAATTTGTTTGAAGCGGACACACGACGGACGCAGGCGACGACGAGAGACGGCTCGTTTGTCAAATGTACCTACCTACTTGCAGAAAAGGACATTTTATTTTCATTAACGTATCTTATTCAGTTAAGTGAGAATGTGAATTGAAACGTAAATTTATGAATTCGGTAAAAATCGCAACATTAGTTAAAAACAATTGGCTGCGTTAATTTCGTTACAAAAAACACAACTTCCTCATTTCCCCCCGAAATTAATTAAACCGTATCGACACTGGTTTAACACAAAAGCTCTTAATTGTTTTGATCGATTAAAATACTTCAAAGTATGATGTGTGCTCAGCGTGAGTGCACGGTAATGTCGGTAATTTACTTGCCGCTAAGCTTCACTTAGAAGTCTACGTCACGTCTCGTACGACTCCGCCGGTAGCTACGTCAGCCGCTACGTCAATATTCACAAGATGCGCATACAAATGAAGCATTACGACGACGTCTGAGACACGGCGCGGCACGGCGCGGGCGGCACGACTAAACTTTACCTTTACGAGTAATTTGAACGTGATGATGAGATTTTGATGGCTCGGCTCAGTTCGGCTGCGACGTTCTCTCTGAATTTAACAGAAATTTGAATCTAAACTTATTAGGATATTTGCTCTATCAAGAAATATTTGTCCTTAATATCGAAATATTTCTGACATCTCCTGTAAAACAAGTGGAATATGAGTTAATAATTTTAATTATAATTTAATGGTTATTAATTAAGTCGTTGGGCAGGTTTATCATTACAGATACTAATCTCAAATCTCTAACATTATAATAAATGCTATTAACCAGTTAGTTCTCTAATTGGTGGCGGCTCGTCCCTCGTCGGCTCTCCTCGGCTCTCGTCGGCTCTCGTCGGCTCTCGTCGGCTCTCGTCGGCCGCACGGCGCGCGCGCGGTCTCTGCGCTCTAATGACACCGCAACCGTAAAGACACGTTCACGAACCTCGGCGACGACTTATTAATGAGGATCTGTCTGACGTTCACTTGAATGAGGTTTTATTGCCATTGGATATTATTATGCATAGGTAGAATTTGCAAAAATTGTTATTTCAGTTTTAGTAATAGGATTTATATCTTTGTTCAGTTTTATATTTTTCAACAATATAATAAGCAGATAAGAATCTTTTCCTTATTTGATTTATTTATAAACTAATAAAGATGAAAATCATCATTGATCAGTAATTATCATTTAATCTGCTTGCTCTTTTAAAATAAGGTCCAAAAGTGGTGACGAATACACATCAAAACCAATTTCGAATGTCATTTTCTTTAATGTCTTTCTTAAACTCTTCTACACTAAACTAATTACACCCTCCTAAATACTAAATAACTATATAAATAATTCTATCCAGCAGCATTGTACCAAAGTCCTTTGATGGTTGGTTGTGTGCCGCCGCGTGATCCGGCCGGACGTATTTACACAACACTAATTAGTTATGTGGACTACGACCGGACTAGTCAATGTTGCTGCTAATCACGATGTGCACTTATACTGTGTATTACTTTAGTTACGGATTAACTAGATTTTTTTTATTGCTAAGCAAGAAAATCTTTTGTGAGGAAAGGTAACCTTACCTGCAAATATGGTAACTAGGTTATAGCAATCAAAAGATTAATAATTATAGACGTAGGTAATATCCTAAGTTTCTCTACAGATTTGCTTAAAAAATAGCTACATTGCAACCAAAGCTTACATAGCATAAGCTTCTTTTGATTTTAATCTATTTGTTTTGTTCGATGTCAACCGTTGTTGCAAACCGTACAGCATCGTTGAAACAATGTCACATGAGTATTAGCTGCCGGTTTGTTCAACTGTGCAAAGTGATTCTGTGCTACGTCCGCCAATCGATTTCACTATCATGCAACTTCAATTCCATAGGGATTCCTTTTATATGAAGTTTGTCGTTTCATTCCGAGCACTCGTTTGTTTCTTGCATTACAGAATCGCATAAATAAAAGCATAAAGATTTAAATTTTAAGATTCACTTTTTGTTTAATAGCAAAAAGTGTTAAAGAACACCGTGTCTGAAAACAATATTAAAGTTTTTTTTCATTACATGATTCATATTCATTTACGCCAAAAAATAACCAATCCATTCTAGTTTGATATTGATATTAAATTTTGTTCGAGTTGATGAATTTCCAATCTCTATCCATCAATATAATGGAACAGATTGAATACTATCGGTTCAATTAAAATAAAATTGATATTTCATTTATTGTAAATGAATTGTCAAAGCCACTTAGTAAAACTAGTTTGAGGCTTTAAATTGTTGTTTTTTATTCTATTTGACTGTAGAGTGTGGTTTTAATTCGTTTTCTCGATTTGCAATTGTGACAGTTATTTTAAACATAAGAAGGCAAATCATGCCCTACGTCATCTTTTCTTTGCCTTTCACCTATGTCAAACCTGTAGAATAAATGGCACAACTTCCTGCTAATATTATAAACGTGAAATTTTGCGAGTATGTATGGATGTAAGGATGTATGGATGGTTGTTACTTTTTCACGTAAAAACTACTGGACGGATTTTGATGAAACTTTAAAGTAATAAAGGCTATACATCAGAATAACATATAGGGTACTTTTTACCGCGAGAAAACTTCTCATTCCTACGGGAAACTTACTTCCACGCGAATGGAGTCACGGGCGGCCACTAGTATGAAGTAAATGAGAACATTCAATTCGATACTCCAATGCAATATACCTACTAACTTTTTGAAATCTTTTAGTGAAAGAAAACATTCTAAAAACCCAATACAATACAATCGAAAACTACAAAAAATTACGGTACATGCATGGAGGTATCAGGATAGGTGTGAGCAATCTAAAATGTCTAGTTGGATCATTTTGTATTTCTAATAACTTAAAACTCTGAAAGAAACATCTAAATAACAAACACACATATATTTTATAACCTCAGAATAAGCAAGAGTTAGTGTTAATTAAGGTGGCGAACACTAGCAGAGCCTGGACTAAATTATATTTACGGATCCTTTACAGTTTACAGACTTGAAACTCACTATTCCTTTTATAATTAATTATTTTGAATAGCACCACGATTTACCATTCTAAGTTCCTTATATTCATTATAGCCATCAGTTTGCAAGTTGCACGTAGAAAACGGCAACACTTCACGAGAATAAAATGCACAAGTTGGTGCATTCATTTGTCTTCACTCTAACAGAAGCAACTTTGCACATTATTGCTATCTGCACAGATTAGATTCTAGCTTAGAAAACGTATGGAGGTACTTTTCCGAAAGCCTCTCAACTTTAGACCATTAACGCAAATACGAACTAAAGTTGTTGAACTTTATAAATACTGGAACTAATTGATCAAAGGTCAGTTTACGGTACCTACATGAAGAAAATGTTTACTAAATCGTTGCATGTGATGAAACTTAACTCTTTTTTTATAAACCTTGTAAAGCGTTTTATCGCATAGTAAGTAACTTTCATAAAAGTAAGAATTGCTTTAAATTGGATTACAAAAACAAATCTTTTGTCGTGATTCTAATTAGCTTAGCCAAAGAAATCAATCAATTATTCTAATAATCTAATCAATTTAACACAAGAGCCAACAACAACTTTAAATAAACTATATTATATAAATTCATGGTAAGTACATTCACTATAATTGTATAACTTTCTACTATGTTGTTTATGAAATTGCTATTTCCAATTGCATCTTATCAATTTGCATCTTTCAACCAACATCCCAGAACATGACGTTTGTTTACTGCGACGTAAACAAAGGTCGTAAACTTAAGAAACCGGTATCGCGAAACGTTATGAATAACGTTATATTTAGCGTTATGTTCAATCAGCGCTTGTAAGCGACAATGTCTCCGAGGCGTTCGCTGCAGCTTTGTATTTACATAATACATGAACGAATAAGATATTGCACTGCTTATACATGGATGTACGAATATGAGGACGTGGTAACATTTTTAGTTAACAACAGATATTATACAATGGAACAAAAACTATGGCTTTAAAACCAAAAATAGCAAAATAAACAAAGACAGCTACTAACTCAACTATTCAGTTCTAGCTGAATATCCTTAAAGTGTATGATGAGAACTTGTAAGTGATCTTCATATTTCAAAATACTAATTAAACTCTCTCTATTTTTCTGTGTCCCACGGTGCTCGTATTTTGTTAACGCTGCTGCTGCATTATTATTCAGGACATAATCAAGTAGAACTGCTCACTCCAGGTACCTCGCCTCGTCCCAAGATTAAACGAATAAACTGGATCCAAGTGAATTTGTTTGCCCATTCAAAACTTATCTCAAATGATAATGTTAAGTTACACAGATTTTGGTTAACTTCTTTAGGTTGCTTTATACTTCAATATATCATTTTGTTTCACTTACCTCCTCTAAATAAATGAGAGGAGTCTTTTCAGATATGTTATCAGTGTACGGTACGCCGAGTTTTCTTTTATTTTGCTTTCGTCTAGCAAGGCTACTTCTTTCCTTATTTTCCAACATTTAATTGCAAAGTACCGACATTTTCTTGTCTAGAATTTTTATAATACACTCGTAACTATGAATGATTTTATTTTCTAAAGTTACACAACTTAAGTCCTTCATACAACCGGAGTACCTTACCGCCTTGTAACCATCAAGTCGTCGTCCAGTAATCCGGGTGTGTGCAGCGTCGCCGCCCGCAGTCGCAGCCCGGCGACATTAATCACTAGTTTCAGGTGGAACAAGACACGCTGATGTCAGATCCATCATTCATAGTCTTGAGCCGTGTTTGGAACTAAACTACCCGTTAGTGAAGGTGCATTATATTAGAGTGGAGATGGATGTTCTAAATAATAGTTCTGAGATGAATCAACTTTATAATGGTAGGTTATTTGCTTATTGATTTTTTTATCTTTTAAAATATTGCCTGCATACAATATTTTTTATGCAGGTTGATTACTGCATAAAAAACTGCTGTATTTTAAAAAGCTTTACCTCAAAAGATAAAAAAATCAACGCTAGTGAAATCACTTCTATTTCCGTCAGACTGTTTCTAAGTACGGCTGATCGTAATTTATCTTTTTGTAGCTCTAACGCCCAGTCCCAATATACGATCTCAATCCATTTTTAGGCATCTAAGCATGACAATCATTTTCATTTTCCTTCTCTCTATTTTCTATATCTCTAGGCAATTGTGTGGTTCTAAAGGAAGCACCAGTGTTACAGAAAAAAAACACTCCAGACTACCACACCAACTGTGTAGCCCTAAACTAACGCTCAGTCCCAATAAACGATCTCAATCAATTTCTAGGCATCCAAGATTGACAATCGGATCCAAATGTTCTTAAAACTGTTTCAATAAACGATCTACAGATTATGAAACCAATCCAAAGACGCGAACGATCCATGGGAGGCAAGCAATCTTTTTTCTGGCATATTTGTATGAAAATGGTGCCAACCGCTCTATATAATAAATAACCGATCAATAGATTTTGACAGATCCATTGAACACCATTTGAATACATTTTTGCGATCCCTGAAATTGGGCAGTTCGATCTTTTCTTTGAGTGATTTTTTATGTCAGTCCATGTAAAACAAAAACAGTAACCATAGCAACGTACATTGATCTAAAACTTTTAAGTTACAAGAAGTGCCTTCCCAGCACATGAGTATTTTAAAATTGAAGTTTTGGCTATATTAAAATATTTTTATAAACAAGATCGATTTCGTTATTTCGTTATTTCGTTATTTCGTTATTTCGTTATTTCGTTATTTCGTTATTTCGTTATTTCGTTATTTCGTTATTTCGTTATATCGTTATTTCGTTATTTCGTTATTTCGTTATTTCGTTATTTCGTTATTTCGTTATTTCGTTATTTCGTTATTTCGTTATTTCGTTATTTCGTTATTTCGTTATTTCGTTATTTCGTTATTTCGTTATTTCGTTATTTCGTTATTTCGTTATTTCGTTATTTCGTTATTTCGTTATTTCGTTATTTCGTTATTTCGTTATTTCGTTATTTCGTTATTTCGTTATTTCGTTATTTCGTTATTTCGTTATTTCGTTATTTCGTTATTTCGTTATTTCGTTATTTCGTTATTTCGTTATTTCGTTATTTCGTTATTTCGTTATTTCGTTATTTCGTTATTTCGTTATTTCGTTATTTCGTTATTTCGTTATTTCGTTATTTCGTTATTTCGTTATTTCGTTATTTCGTTATTTCGTTATTTCGTTATTTCGTTATTTCGTTATTTCGTTATTTCGTTATCTCGTTATTTCGTTATTTCGTTATTTCGTTATTTCGTTATTTCGTTATTTCGTTATTTCGTTATTTCGCTTTTTCGTTTTTTCGATCGATATTTCGATGTTGACGTTGACGTTGACGTTGACGTTGACGTTGACGTTGACGTTGACGTTGACGTTGACGTTGACGTTGACGTTGACGTTGACGTTGACGTTGACGTTGATATTTATTTTGATTTTAATTTTTATTTTCTATATCTCTAGGCAATTGTGTGGTTCTAAAGGAAGCACCAGTGTTACAGAAAAAAAAATCTCCAGACTACCACACCAACTGTGTAGCCCTAAAAGGTGCAATAAATAAAAGGCTGTCTAATAACCAAGGTTCTACAAAAATAGTAAGACATATGTTAAGGGAACGCCAGAACTCCAGTGAATTTTATCTCAGTAATAACTTCCTATTTTGGAGGGTCTGATTATGTCTGATAGGTCTGTTAATGTTTTTATTTAATTCAAATTATTTCAATAACAATAACTTACGCATTTTCGGTCCAGCGAAAAACGCTAAATCAAAGAGGGTTCGAGCAATATTGGAGAAGGTACTAAAACAATAATTCATCATTAAAAGTAAAATACAGTAAAATCGATAGGAATCTCATTTGGCAGCAGCCGAGCCTGTAATTCGAGTTGATTGATTCCCCGAGGAGCCTGCCTCGCGGCCAATTAGCTACACTCCAAATAATAAAACATACCCAATTTTAATACATAATGGTCTGTTTGTTTTCCTTTATACCAAAGAAAATGAGATGTTGAACGTGTTTCTTACAAACGTTTGTTTTGCTATGAATTCGACGATGTTGCCTTTTTTATTTTATTTTCAAATACAAATATTCTTTATTGCACATAAAATTAAAACAATAACAGGAAATTTTAAATAGAATACTGGCAAAAGGCTATATATTATAGCTTTAAGCTATTTTTATGAATAATAGTAGGATCCCGCAACTTCGTCTGCGTTAACATTGATTTCCCCATGGGAATGCGACTTATTACCACGATAAAAGTAGTCACTTTTCATCCCAGGCTGTTGAACTATCCAAATTTTTTAAAATCGGTTCAGCTATTTCGACATTAAAGCAGACATTTATTTTAAAAAAATATGGTATATTCTGCTTTCACGTGATCACGGTATTTGTAAAATGACGAAAGTCGTATGGCTCGTACGTTAATGTCGCAGGAGATACAGCCCCCCTCTTACATCATTGAAATGCTCAATGCAACGCCTTGACTTTATTATGTAAAAAAAAGTTAAATATCTAGGACTTTTTTGTACTACCTCAGCATAAAACCTTTTTTAATTTTATTTTTTTTATTTTTAACTATTACTAATAACAACAATACCTTTGCTTAATTTATTAAAATAATATCTAAGTAGAAAATTCCGATCAATATGGTCCGGTGTCATCGTACTGGGGATGGTGCTCCCGTCATTTGCGCTGGGTTATATAGGTACACACTTTTAATTCGATTTAAAGTATTCTTTTATATTTGACATTCTAATTTTTCAAACGGGTTTTAGGTTTTCAAACGTGTCAAAATAAAAAAGACTTTTAAATCAAAAGCACTAGTTAAGAAGTATTTATATAAAATTCAATGCAAATCACTCCCAAAATATATTTTTTATTTACCATTTTAGGTGATGATTTTTTTCTAAAATAAGAATCACGTCTTTCATCTATGCTGTTAAAGAATGTTTATGCAAAATTTGAAATAGATTTTCTACCCTTTTTCATTACCTTGGGGTGAGAATTTTCAAAAATCAGTTCTTATCTGATACCTACGTCATACAAGGAGCACAACCTCAAAGTTCCAGGTCTCTACGATCAGCGGTTTACGCTGTGCGTTGATCCAAATGTCATTCAAGACAAAGGATTTTATACATATAGAGGGGCTTAGCATCCAATAAATCATTAAGAGGTAAAACCAATTATTATTTCAATATTCATCACGATGCTTGTAGTAGCTTTAGGATTCACATCTTCAAAGTCAGGTGTTTTAAGTGACTGTTACGCAATTGTAATTTTACTACAGCGTAGGTACCCAGGTGTAGCCTCGGTGCAGTTTGAATGGTTCATTGTTCGGTGTTCGCGGCGATAACAGCGGAGAGCGCGGGGCTAGTACAAAGCGAGCGCAGGCGGCCGTCGCCGTAGTGCAACATGATCAGGTACCTCGTCATGTTCCTGCTGTTGCGGTCGGCCAACACCAACATTGACCAAGATTGTACGTGTTTCTTGTGTCTGATAGGACGATAAGATAAAATCAATCAATAGAGTCAATTTATTATGTTTAAGTTCCATCTTCCGACCCATCTTCCACCGCTATATTGGGTGGTACTGAGTGTGCGCTATGTTTGCAGTCACGCGCATCGACTCGGTGCTGCAGGAGCTGCCGTGCGGCGCGGTGGGCGGGCGCTGCACCGTGGCCGTGGACTGCCCCAGCGGCCACCTCACGGAGCTGCGCGGCCTGTGCCCCACGCAGAAGTACGAGGGCGTCGAGTGCTGCTACGGAAGTAAGTTCAAACTGATGCACCACAGCAGGCTGCAGCATATCGCTGACTAACTCACAAGCTATTGTACTGCGATGTTCTTTGACGTAATGTGAATGAACTGTTCTTCACAAAGTTTTTGCATTTTAATTTGTGTAATGTAGCTTAATGGCATATAGTTAGAACTCAAATCTTTGTCCGAAATTCTTGTCCTTGCCTTGATGATTATTTACTGCTGAATATGTTTGATAGAGAATTCAGACGATTAAAATGTTCTATCTCTTTCATTTGCAGTATCAAAGAAAGAGAAACGTTGTCTGAAGATGCAAGGTTTTTGTGTTCGCAGTATAGATTTTTGCGCGAGTACCCGAGTTGTGTATGGCACTCCGGACTGCAAGAATGTCAATAAGATTTGCTGTTTACGGTAGAACTCGTAGGTATCTAACATTATCTATTATCAAAGTACTTAACAGAATTTCGGACATTGACGATGACTTGAACTCTAGCATCAAAACTTGGTATAACATATGCAATTTGTAATTAAATAGTCCCAAATTCTGTTTCAGGGGCGCAGGCGGCGGTAGGTCCGAGGGCGTCGGGAGTGCGCGGGAGTTTCCAGCTCCGAAATAACAAAACGTTCAACAAAAAAGTCGTTCGCTCATTCGGACCTTACAAACATTTATACACCCCCATGTGATCCGAGGGAGGGCCACGCTGATGGCTTACTATGGACCGTGTTAACAGAGGTCCCGCAGAAAGAAAGCAACATAATTTATTTGTATTATAAAACTAGTTAAATTATTTTTTGAAAAATTTTACGCAATTGTTTTATTTATTTCCTGTTTTTTTATATAATTAACTACTTATAAAATTGTTGTTATCTACTTAACCATACCTAATCAGTATTTGAAGTTTATCGTGTCCCGGTCTGTCACAACGAATCGTAGCTTATCTATGAATGCTCTTTCCCTACATCTTAATTTTAAATTGAAGTTGCCAAAAGACGAGCAAAGAATTAGTGGTAAGTACTCTGCAAGTAATAAAGAGGGTTATTATAAGAAAACTTCTACAATGAGTCCCACAAACTAGTCGGGAGTTGCAGTGAAATTGAAAATAATTCCGTTTCCGATTGATTTGTACGAGTTCTGTGAGATGGAGCCCGAGATTAGAACTATAACGAGCAGTCTTGTTTGAAACTTCACCGCACTGACGCTGCTGGGGAAAATATTTGAACTCAAGCGATCGGATACCTCGATAAAACATTCAATTTTGTACATTTGATATTAAATGAATAAAGAAATTAGAAAAACGAAAAATAAATTAATAAGACAGGACAAATTTATTTAAAATACAGTCGTTATAGATTTTTATAAATAAATACGAGAAGCAAAGTAAACTAAACGTAACCAAGTACTAAACTAAACGTAAACAGAATACAAAATAAGGTACTTCCTCGTACTTTCATGTGACGTTCAATACGTTTGGTGCTTAGGTCGATTCAATTAATATTTTTGAGTCTAATTATAAACTTATATGGGTTTATGACAACTTGTTTAATTATAAATGATATAAAAAGAAACTGAAGTTGCTATCTGTACCAATCATTCAATACAGCCACCCTCGTCTACAAGTTCCGTGAAATCCGTCACAGCAGTTTGCTTTAATATTATGACAATATTAAAACTTATTTTACTGCATAGTTCAGAAGCTGACATTTGGTTTGAATTCGGAAACTATTAAAAAGTTTTCACGATCGTCGGTGCTGCCGCCCCGCGGCGGAAACATGCAACACGCGCGCTCACATTCTGTTAAATAACTTTGTATGGAAGAAGATCCTTTAACGTATCTAGTTTATGTATATATATATATATATATATATTTTTTTTTTTTTTTTTTTTTTTTTATGTAATATAGGTAGCAAACGAGCATGCGGGTCACCTGATGGTAAGTGATCACCGCCGCCCATGACTACCCTCAACACTGTAGGTGTTGGGGGTGTGTTGCTGACCTTTAAGAAAATATATAAATAAATAAATAAAATTGGGCACCGGATACCGCACTCACCGAACGAAACGCAGGAGCATCGTTCCTACTTCACGTCGGTTTCCTGTGCGACGGTGGTATTTCACCGGTCGAGTCAGCCCAGCAATCGCTGCAGACAGAGCCTACAGCTAGACTCTACCACTCAAAAAAAAATTTTAATAAATATTTTTAAAAAAAATTCTTTTAAAAGAATGTTGGCTGGAGTCTGTAGCAAAATCTGTAAATATAAATTTATTACATAGGAATATAAATACATTTCTTTGCTTACATCAAACAAGTTTTCTTGAATAAAGGCAATATTTTATGAATAGATTGAATGATATCGTTTATAATATTCTTTAGAAACCTTTTCAAATTTTCTCAACCTGTATTCTATTTAATGTATTTTCTGTGCTTCTGTGCGAATAGTGAATAGAAAAGGAAACACTATTGTAGTAAAATATAATTTTTATTTAGTAATGACAAAACGTAAGAAGGTCCATTAGATATTAGAGTAAAAATGCAAATTCTTAAACTTTTGTTACTGATTCTGATATTGAGGTATTTTTGGAAAAGACTTATAATCGTTACAATGATTTGTAAAGATGAAAGCTGTTAAGAAAGTTCGTGAGACTATCCTATAATAAATAGTAGTGTATGGTGTTATGATCCACAACACGGGGTTATAGGGGATAACCCGCGAGTCATATACAATAGTTAGCGTCGCTAACGAAGCCGGTTGTATTCTCCGCGCGAATGGCATAAACACGGTCTTATTCTTTCCCTTATCAAGCTTTTCGGTCTTTGCGGTGTAAGTTATAAGATAGCGGTAGTTTGATGTTATTATCTGAAATATAGTGAAGGTTATGCGTTTTGAAATTAACAAACAAGTATAACAACAGTTGATGAGATTTATAATCAACAGAAATTAGATCGTGCAAGTTAGCATGTTATACTATTTTGTTAAAAAAATCTTTTTTTACAAAAACACTAACCGTAGCCCATTGTAAAAATTCTGCAAAAGAAAACTTCACTATTAAACAAAAATAGCGTTTATCCAGTATCAATTCTTTAATTTGGGATTTAATTCATTTATTAAGTTTATCAAAAATTAAGCCTAATTGCTAGCAAAAAGTAGGAAAGGAAGGAAAACCCACATTAATCGCAATGAGTATTAGTAACAAGCCTCGCTCACGCCTGTGCCCCGCATTGGTGCGTGTCTTGTGATCAACGCTCGCAGATAAATCCCGGTTCATGCGATAGTGCGGGATCCTGCGTTACATGTACGCCAAATACTTATTTATGTCCCGCCAAATGGAGACACAACAATGGGCCGACATCTTTTTTCCCTCTTTTTTGAGATACGGAAAGTACGCTCGTTGATCCGTGAAAACAGGCTACTGCTTGAGTGAAGGAATTTACTGGAAATATTATTTGTCGTGGGTATTGGAATCATAAATGACAGGTGAGTAAACAGAAAATATATGGTAGTAGTAATATTGTTCATATTTTGCCCTAACCTAAAGTTTTTTTTCTTTGGTGGCTCTAAATATGTCAAAAACTATTGCTATTGTCAGGTTTTTTTCAAGTTTTAACAATTTTCATGCCACAACAACTAACTATCCCAACAACAAATTGGTGCCCCACTTTTTAGATCAACGATATCTTTTTACACGAGCAAAGTTTTAACTATTGACGGAGTTTAACTCGTATTTTAAAAGTTTGTGAAAATTCTCAACTTGTAAAAAGAGTTTCATTACACGAGTATTGTGTTTTTGGTCGTTGTCGCGGCGGCGGCGGCGGCGGCGGCGGCGCGCAAGAAGTGTTGTTGCGTGACAGTTGCCGACAGAGTTTCTTACGCTGAGAGTTAGCTGAGGGTTGCTTGCGGGATTTTAACTAACCATATCCGTTTAAAGGGTAGGATTTTTAAGAGTGTTTGGTTAAGAAAATGTATGAAATATACTTGCTTTACACAGAAAATAGGACGTTATCTTGTAATACGTAAAGATGTGGAAAATTCTGGAAAGAAAACGCTTACCCTAGAACAGTATGTGTAAAAGAAAACACCAACCCTATTGTTCGGCACATGTAAGGTTCATATAGGTATCAAAAAAAGATACCAATATCCTAACGCTGACTAAGAAGAATACAAGAAAGAGCTTGGCTTAGTTGAGTAGTTTAGGCATCGCATTTGCAAGGATTAGGTTTTGCTTAGTAACAAATAAACGTCGATTATAAAAAGACTCAGCTACATATAATATGAATTATTCCTACGATGGGAGCTCGAGATGAACTCCGGGTCTTTATACTCATGTTATGCCTTACAGCATTAAAAGTTTGTACGAGACGGCTTGTACCCGAGTAGTGCGCTCTACTTAGGACTACTCAATAATTATGACTTATTTTTTTTGGCAATTTTATTTATTTTGATACGTATATTGTAAAGTGTTTCAATTGGTAAATTTTTAAATAAATAAAAATAAGACTGGTAGATACAGTTTTATAATCAAAATATGCCGAAATTTTAAATGTAGGTGAACAAAAGGAGAAAAAAATTACAAAATTTATAGCTATATTTACTCCGTTACTCCTTTGATCTAAAAACAACGACTTTTCCTGCATCATAATTTTCTTCGATTTGCTTACTGTGTAACCATTAACTCTCATTTTATTACGCTACAAGAACGTACGTATCGAGCAGCCCAGTGCAGAGGAGAGTGACGGAAAGTCCGCTAACTCCAAGTTTAGCTCAGTCCCGTCCGAAGTTGGCTCTAAGACAGTTTACAAGTAGCCCCGAATATGGAACTCGGCTTACGGAACCCACTTCAGCTGTTTATCACACGCTATTAATGTACCCGACGTTTTTGAAAGTAGCTACTTCGAGGGACTTAGGAGTTGAATCTGGAACAGGGATTAGGTTGGCGTTGATTTTAAAAAGTTGCAGTTTATAGCTACACAACATGAATGAGAGATAATACTATACTATTACCACAAACTATAGGTATATTCTAGGTAACGAAGAAATAAGGATTTACAGTTACTGCTCATGCAAAAGTCACTAACTTTTTACACGCTTCAATCTTTTTTTCGTCGAAGCGTCTATTTTACATTTCAATCGTCGGAGCGATTTCAATAGTTTCACTGAACTTCATACAATTCTAAACGCGTACGTGCCACACTCTGTACCGATGCAATTTTAAAAACTCCACGCGAGATTCAACAACAATATCTATTCTCGATTCTCACACAATACTTTTTATTAATTTCGATCTCTTTTGTTCTTTTAGTTTTATTTATTTTGAAATGCCAAAGAGATTTATTGCAAAAAAGTGATTTGAGAGTTAAAACTTTTTGACGTAAAGTTTTGCCCATCACTAACAGTTAGTTTCGCAACTAGCACAGTTAGCATTTTGGGAGATTCGAGCAATTAGTGCGGCGGCTCGGGGCTCAACAGGCAAACACAGAATCGCCATTATTATTTATATCGATTGCGGCCCCGAGCAACTATGTTTCATTTGAATCGAGTTTACGGCCAGGTATCTCCGGTGCGTTAGTTCAACTAGTTTGTTTACGTCCAAATCTGAATAGTTATGAAACTTCCTCGTAGTTGCAGCTCAAGTTTATGTTTACAAACCACATCAAAATTTATGCTGTAAATAGGTAGGTATAGTGCACACGCACTGAAAAAATATCTTAGGTTACTAAAGTTGTCAACATATTTTTTAGACTTAGTTTTAAGACCTTAATTTTTCAATTAAATAGTCGAAATCAATTAATATAATACAATATCGAAAATGTGTGTAATTTAAAGCTGTTAATCTACGGCTCTGATCAAAATACTGAAAATCGAGTAACCCAAAACATTGTTAGTGAAATTGCCTAAACTAAGCCAGCGCGGCTCAAACATCATCAATCAGGAAGCCGGCAAACACCGCGCACGTTGTTTATGTAATTATTTACGTTACTCGCAAGAATCACACATTACGGAGCATCGAGGTTCCAGTACCTACTGACTGCTGCGAGGCTCGCGGTGTACCGACAGCAGCACAACATGGCAGCACCGTAGCATAAACGATCATACAACTTATTAGTTAGGTAAATTTTATACAGATACGGGGTAAAGTGCTGAAACTAACACTGAAAGCGAGAAAAAGCAAAATTTTGTAATGAGGCTGTTTTTTTCCATGGAACCACCACTAATTGTATCAATGTTGTGACAGTAGGTATTTCTGGTGAGTCGAAGTCAAAATAAATCTTCAAAATTACAGTTTGATTTTTTGGTTTGAAATCTATTCAGTATTTTTTTTCCGAATTCAAGCTAATTCTCGAAAATATATGTCTTAAACATAATTAAAATACATTGCGACAAACAAAAAATTAAGGCATGACATCATCTCAAAAACAGATTTTAATATAAAAAATTAAGAAATAATTTCGAAACAAAATATAACATACAACGAAAACTTTGTTGTTTGACCCACATCGCGTCGCATTGTTTTCTGCTGACTGTATTCATTATGTAAATCAAATTCAAATTATTTGATATATTACCCCGCAAAGTTGCGTCGAGCAGTCTTTACGAGCGGCGACGTTTTACAAGACTGTGGCGAGAGGCGATACGGCCATGCTTACCATGTTTGTACCTACTGACTAATTATAATTGCGTAATTTGTTATTTTAATATACAGCGTGTCCCAAAAGGTTACGTAGCTGGGAAGGGGGGTGGTAGGGATGGTCACAAGGGTCACCAGAAAAATAATAAAAAAATTCCCCTCTGGATATTTCAATAAAAAAAAACCATTTTTTAAAAATCTAAAAATTTTACACCTTGTTACCGTATTTTGCTTACTGTACCTACAGATATTGCTTTATTTGGAAAAAAAACCTGTTATGAAATCGTCAATAACCCTTTATCAAATTGAAATAAAAAAAAACTATACATATCTAACCAAGTTTTAAAGAAAATTAAGTTCTTGTCCAGTCAAGGACTTAGTAATTACGACTTCACTCAACTTCTTGCAAGCGTACTGAAAAAAAAACGTACTACGCAACTCCGGCGAGTAAATTAAAAAAATAGGTAATTTTATTGCAATTCCAAAATGGTATAACACTTATTTGAAAAATTCATTCTAGGACATTTAAAAATATTTTTCGGGAACAATACTCCTGCAAAAATAAAATATCAAAAAACAATAGTCTCAAATTCGTACGCAAATACATTTTTAAATGTCTATTCTGTTGCTTTGATGTTACTGCCCGGTATAATTCTCAAGATTGGAGTACAGACATACCTCAAACATTCGAATAAGGCTAGATTAAGTTTTTCCATATGCCAGGGAAAATTATCTTTACTGCATTTACTCAAGTAAACGAAAGATGTAAAGGATCAAGCTTCACCTTGTCTGGTCTGTACAAAAGCAAAGGTTTGATTTGAAAGAAAGTGAAAGTGAAAGATTTGATTAGCTTATCTAACTGGTCTCTTACCTAAAAGTGGCTTATTAACTAATACTTTCAGCTCATCCCTAAAATAGTTTTGGTAATATTCATCATAATTTCAGTATAGGCCATAGTCATCTATTACCCTAAGTCTAAGACTAGGTAAGCTGTAATAACAAATAAAAATAAATCCTATTTCCATACAAAAAAATTTCGGTTAGTAAGTTTCAAAACGGCCACAGCTTACTCGACATTACAGTTGCGATTTTAAATGAAACTCGAAAGAAAACAAAATTATAATTTATTATTTTAATAAAATGCTCGAAATGTCTACCACCGACATAAATACATGCCCTGCGTCGTTTTAAAAATGAGCATCATAAATGAACTCAAGTCAACCAAGTCCTTGATGGGTTTTTCATAAACTTTTTTATTTTTTATTAAACGAGCAAACGAGCATGCGAGGCACCTGATGGTAAGTGATCACCGCCGCCCATAACTACCCGCAACACTGCGGGTGTTGGGGGTGTGTTGCTGAGCCTTTAAGGTGGGAATACACTCTCGACTTGAAGAGCCCCATGTTGTAGGTAGCCAGGAATACCGCTGCAGGAAGTTCATTCCACATCTGCGTAGTGCGCGGCAAAAAATTCCGCGTGACACGCACGGTGGTACGCACAAATTATGCGCAGATCAAGCTCCATATTTTTACAACTTACGCGTTGATCTAGCCTAGACTGTACTTGAATGTTTGAAGTATGTTTGTACTCCAATCTCCAAACGAATTATACCGGGCAGTAACATCAAAGCAACAGAATAGACATTTAAAAATGTATTTGCGTACGAATTTGAGACTATTGTTTTTTGATATTTTTATTTTTGCAGGACTATTGTTCCCGAAAAATATTTTTAAATGTCATAGTATGAATTTTTCAAATAAGTGTTATACCATTTTGGAATCGCAATAAAATTACCTGTTTTTTTAACTTACTCGCCGGAGTTGCGTAGTACGTTTTTTTTTCAGTACGCTTGCAAGAAGTTGAGTGAAGTCGTAATTACTAAGTCCTTGACTGGACAAGAACTTAATTTTCTTTAAAACTTGGTTAGATATGTATAGTTTTTTTTTATTTCAATTTGATAAAGGGTTATTGACGATTACATAACAGGTTTTTTTTTTCAAATACAGCAATATCTGTAGGTAAAATAAGCAAATTAGGGTAACAAGGTGTAAAATTTTTAGTTTTTAAAAAAATGGATTTTTTTTATTGAAATATCCAGAGGGGAATTTTTTTATTATTTTTCTGGTGACCCTTGTGACCACCCCTACCACCCCCCTTCCCAGCTACGTAACCTTTTGGGACACCCTGTATATAGTTAAATGTTTTGTTTCATTTATCAACTTCTCTCCAGTAAACCAGTACAAAAATACGAACAATGTAGAACAACTATTACAGTTTTTAGGGATCCAGCATCTATCTGTCTGTCGGTCACCGCCATTTATACCAGAAACTCGCAAATGTGGTATGTGTTGACACACCTGTCTACCTCTGATTATTTGTTCAAAGCACTTGCTATGCGAGTTTTCGTACTTTGCTGTTTTTTTTTTAAGTTAACGCATCTTAATTTAAAACTCTGATTCGCAATAGAATTATTTTAAGACTAGTGGCCGCTCGCGACTCCGTTCGCGTAGAAGTCGGTTTCCCGTAGGAATGCGAAGTTCCCACGGTAAAGAGTTCCCTTAATCCTTTCATACATATATTTTTGGTTTCTAGAACCGTTTTCGCAGCGCACGCAACGGAAGCCCTTAAGGATGAATATTTTTCCCCGTTGTTTTCCCATTTTCCATTATTTCTTCGCTCCTAATAGTTGCAGCGTGATGTTTTATATCCTAAAGCCTGCCTCGATAAATGTTCTATCCAACACAAAAATATTTTTTAAATTCGAACCAGTAGTTCCTGAGATTAGCGCGTTTAAACAAACAAACAAACAAACTTTATAATATTAGTATAGATTTTTAATAAAACTTGACCTAATTTTTTTTCCTTTTAAATGTTCATTCGCCTTTCAACCAAAACCACGGTTGAGTCTTAGCACTACGCTTATTTAACTTTCTTGCAAACGATACAGCCTCGTTTTGTATAATTTTAACCCCTTTTTAACATTCTTGTCTGCCACGTGAAACGCACCATTGCGCAATCAGACGATACAGCGAGACCTCTTTATTTAGTGTTGCCAGATAAATGAGAGATAGAGAGCGGTGAAATAAGAGCCTGCGCCGGTGTTGCCCGTGCACAGATTTGCGGCATTTTTGGTGCTATCTCGGTCCTTAGGGCGGCAATTACTGGCCCCAAGTTGCGGTTTTAACTGCGTCTCCGTTTACTTGTAGCGACCAAGACACGGGCGGGCGCGGGGCTGATACACAAATAAACTAAAAGAAATATAAAATTAGGTAGCGGACATGGAAAAATTGTTACTAACATTATGTAATGTAACGATGTTATGTAATTTATGTTTATTTTAAACATGTTTCTGGTTTTTCTTTAGGCAAAGCAATATTTCTGCGTGTTAGCATTTGATGAGATGTAGGATGGAGTAGGATATTTCTACATAGAAATCTAGACGCTTCGTTTTTTGCTATAATTACTTGCATGCACTTCATGCCTTCCGATTTATATGACTTAGATAAATGAAAATTTAATAATACGGTAAGGTTGATACACCCGATACAACTTTTGCTACGGAATATTGAACTAGAGTTATTACAGTACCTATTGAGAGCACGCGAGGTCCTCCCGCGGCCGCCGGGGCTCCCGCGGCTCCCGGGGCTCGCGGGGCGCCCGTGGCTCGCGCCGCGACGACGATCGTTATCTTTTCACTAAATTAGAGGAAGAGGCCGCGGCGGGGGGCGGGGGGCGGGTTATCTCGCCCTTCCGATGTATGCGGGCACACACTTTGTTTACACCAAATATATCACTATTTATAGCTGTCACAAAGTTTATTTTCCCGTTTTGTTACGTTTTATGTGCTTTCGGGTAAAAGGATTCGTATCTAAACTCGTAAATATACAAAACATAATTTAAGCGGAAGAAAAACGACGGGAAATATTGTTGACGCGAACAAAATGAATGGCGGAGCCGAGAACAAAGGTCGAGTTCGGTTAGCAACATAAACGGAGGCAGGTTTGCTTTCTGTTGGCAACAAAAGCAAGGAATGCAGAATAGTCTCTAGAAGTAAAGAACCAGGATACAAGATGAAGTTGTAAGTTGTAGTAAAGCTAACACGGCATCGCTCGCAGCGCCGGCCCCCGCGGGAGCGGAGAGTCTCTTAATAATTCCGCAGTACGTCTTCCTCGCATTCTTGTAACAAATTAAAACCGGGGCCGTAAATAGACTTTTTAATTTCCGTACGTTCGCGAAACGTACATTTTTTAACGTTATTTATTGATCCGCGGCCGTATTTACGTTGCTACCTACAGAAGCCCTTGGCTTCCTGTAGCAAAATAAATTCAGGTTGAATAAAGGTTTAATTTTCAATAACAACAACTGTGTTGAGTTTCGAGCCGATTGTTCAATATTTATGCTTCCTGGTTCTTCGGTTTCCTCAAACTTTATGATTCTATGAAAACAATCGGTCATATAAATATTTGAGTATAATTATTAGGTCTTTAGACTTGTGGTAACAGAACTGCACAGAACTAGTGTTGTTTAATTTTATTAGAAAATGTATAAACTATCGTTCGTCATTTTATTAGTAGTAAATGGCAGTTTTTCGCAATATTTTAATGGTAAATATGTTTTTTTTTTATTTGTAAAAGATGATAGACATCCAGTTCGATTTCGAAACCAGAGTCGGGTTCATTTAGTTAAAATGATTTTTTTATGTTGGCTCGTGTCTGGGTATAACTAGATTCTCCCCTAGTCCAAGTGCAAGTACCTATAGTACAAGCTTTGCTTAGTTAAGGGCCACACAGTTGGTTTCTTAGTCTAGAGATTTATTTATATTATAATTAATGTTGGTCATGTCATATAATAGTAGCAGTGACGACAGTGATGCCTTTGCAATTTTTTTTTCACTTAAAACCTTAACCAATTATGTGATAGAGACTTGTTTTTAAAGCGGCTGAACATGTTTGTATATCTGTGTATCGTCAGACTTCCAGCAGGAGTGGGCGGCGGGCGCGCACGGCTGCGCGGGGCTGGGCGGCGCGTGCGTGGCGAGCCAGCTGTGCGCGCGCGCCGCGCTGCCGGGCCGCTGCCCCCCGCGCGCGCGCCGCCTCGTGTGCTGCCCCGCCGGCGCGAGCGCGCCGCAGGGGAAGATCGGCTTCGAGGTGCACCAGGGGAACTTCTACATACCCGACGAGTAGCAGCAAAGCATGGTGGAATACCAGCGGAATGTTCCATTGCCCGCGCCAGACTTAGAATATTACCTATACCTAATATTTTTATTGATTTGTAAGTTAAAGTAAGAGAGAAAAACATTTTCTCGTTGCAAACTAATTTAAACAATAAAATGACATGGAAATTTCCAATGAGCGTAATTGAGTTTTGTTTTACTTTATTAATGATAAGTTTTCAAAGCCGGTGATTTAATTAACTCGAATAAAGTTTTGACGAAACGTTGTAATTGAGATAACTTCTGAATCATCATCACTTTATTATAACTGAGAAAAGCGTCGATACAGATTTCGGAAAGTTTATCCACAGTTTGAGTACAATATTTCATAACGAGTATAAACGTATTGTTATAATAATTGAACTGACTATGATTCAATCCAAAATATCCATCGTCATTTTTGTTACAACGATTTATTGTTTTTTTAATTGGCTGTGGTCTTACGACGTGGTTATCAAACAAAGTATTCCTAACAATTACAATACAATAAGTGTCGGAACAATGTGAACCCCGCATTGTAGATAACAAGTATAAATGAATGGATCGTGGCTATTCTCGGCTAAATCTCGCCGTAATCGAGCGCATTAGTTTACAATGTGCAAACATTTATATGTTTTGATATACTTTTTAACAAGTTTTAGTGAACACTATGCTACAGACAGTAAGTATTCTACTTTATTAAAACTCGTAGCACAAAAACATATTTTAATTAATCTTCAGCTTTATAGTTTAATAAATACCAATAGTAGGACACAGAGCGTTGTTCGAATATCGCGACGAATGTGAGTTGAATCCACCACTCCACCACGTGTCGGTGCGGTAAGTTCACATGATAATCATTTCATGGTGTTAAATTATGAATTTCTTTTACTGTGATTTGACTTAAGAAGTTATCTGCCTTATCAAACCTAGAACCTTCCAAATGGTAAACAAACTCCAGTGACTCTCTAAATCGCTCACATTTTTATATTCTACTATCGACCCGCCCTCGCTTCGCAATGGTGTAATTTTGCCGACTTGCTCGCGAAACCTTGCATTTTTGCTAACCTTAAAAAAAATATTTTAAACGTTCTTAATTTACAAATTTAAATGAAAAAATAAGCCTTAAGATGGCGAAAACCGCATTAAAATCCGTTTCGTGGTTTAGAAGGAGATAGCGGACAAACATACAAACAGATAGAATTAGCGACTTGGATTTATACTATGTAATGATGATGATAATGATAATGATGTGTTGTGTAGTTACATTGTAATAGCATGGTTGAAGCTATCAATTCCATATATTCATCTATTCGTAGTAAAGAACGAGATGTCGTGCTACGTGGCGGGCGGGCTGTGCGTGGCGTGGGACAACTGCAGCGAGGGCAGCGCGCTGGAGGCGGCGGCGCTGTGCCGCGGCCAGGCGCGCGCCGGCGCCGTGTGCTGCGAGCTCAACCGCATCAGGAGGATGCCGCTGCTCATCCAGCCGCCCAACGAGCCCTTCGAGTAGCCAGTACCACGCCGGCCGCCTGGTACGAACGCGTTTTTAGAATAGGATACTAAAAGATATTTGTATTAATCTAAGGGAATATAAGTTACCAAGATTTTTTTATTCAACATCCTTTACCGATGATAACTTTTCAACATAGAATTGTTATGTCAATCTTTTTTTTCTTTGAAGGATATTTTTTGTTTAAAGTTACTCAATGGATGTGATTTTCTACCTCGAAGGATGGCATAGTAGTATATATGAAAAGGATAAAACAAATTTCTATTATTTTAAGCTTTGTTCTCGACTTGATAGACATGATAACTTTCTATCATTTACGTGATTTTCCAATTAATTTCAAATTGTTATTGGCAGTATCTTCACTGCTTGTCCTGACTCAAGATGTATATACAACAGGTAATTTTATAACCATTTAACTCTGTTTTATTAAACACTATCGGTGAATGACCGAATGATTAATTCACGAGGCCGACAACCTACTCTTTCAGAATCATATTAAATTTATGTTTACCTACATTTTATACTTAGAATCAGAATAATTATCCACAGAATTATAATTAGCTTTAGAGAAAATATTCTTTGAGAGAAAATAATAGTGTGTGAAAACATTATTTTCGTTCATTAGTTTTCACAACAATCTTCAAGTTTTGGTTATAGATTACAGATTACAGATTATATTAGATTACAGAAACAAAGCAGAATCTTATTAAGATTTCTTTTTTTCTTCTCTGCAAACTTAAAACAGTGTCACTTATAAATTTCTAGAAATGTACCCTATATGTAGTTAGTAAAGTGTAGTATGTGTATGCGCAGTGTCCAGCCCGTGCCTGGCGTTCGGCGGCGTGTGCGTGGAGCCGGCGGAGTGCGCGGGCGCGCTGCCCCCCCGCGCGCGCTGCCCCGCCCCCCGCGCCGGCGCCCCCCTCGCCTGCTGCGGCGCCGGCCGTCTGCGCAGCGCGTACCACAGCCAGCAACCACTCGTCTTTGAGAGGAGGCGGGACAACAACAGGAAAAACTTGAGATACGATACAAAAAAACTAAACGACAGTTCTTAAATGTATACTGGCATCTGAGACCGACA
Source organism: Emmelina monodactyla (assembly GCA_916618145.1). NCBI lineage: Eukaryota > Metazoa > Arthropoda > Insecta > Lepidoptera > Pterophoridae > Emmelina > Emmelina monodactyla. Next base: position 315,834 of record OU745304.1, on the reverse strand, counting down.
TCATCATTCTTGAATGAACGAACAGTTTTAGATCATAATCTGTGTGATTGTTATTTATTGCATATATAATAAACTGCACTTGTAATATAAACTTATTTTGAAAACAAAGTTTATTTTATTTAATTTAAAACATAAAACAGTAATTGGAGAAAATCCTTTAAACGAGGATCTTGATTTAAAATGCATTAGCCCGGAACACCTTGAAATATTAAGTTGGAACAAAGTGCAGCTCCCAGAGCATTCAGGAATCGATACCTGACAGTGAGACGTGCGAGTACCTCCCGCCGGGAACCACTCCAATGTACTAAGGCTGTTTGGCGATAGATAGCTCCTTGAGTGCTTTTTAAGGACTCATTTATAATAGGGGAGGCCAATAGTAGCCATCACCGTTGTTGTTTCAACTGCTTCAACTGCAAGACGTTCATCGCAGGATATGTCCTAATTTATAACAAAAATAACCATAGAGTCATAGTGACAGTAGGACACACATTCAGCTTATTGTAATAGTAATATTAAATTAGAATAGCAATGCCCAAAAAATATTAAAGAAAATATATCAAGTTATGAATTTACCTTGATAGAAATCTATTTTATCTATCATGATATGTAAACGTTCATATTAGAGCAACATACACAAGCCATCAGAGTGTCTTTGATTGATTCTTCATCGATCGGCGGCATGACTGGCGGAGTCGATGTGCGATGGGATATTGATGACCGATTACTTCGACGTGGGCTATATTGTATCTATCTACATATTGCTGCCGCTTACTTAAATGCATGAATGTTTTTACAGTTTTTTCTACAAATTATAAACAACTGCGTTTCTTTATTAATATAATTATGCTTTGAATTTGTGAATAAAGAATGATCCTTTAGAGGAAATTTCTACAGCTATATTTCATTTTGAAATCTTATTGTATTCCTTTATCAAGTAAGGTAGATATTAAAAAAATCCATTCATTATTTCTTTAATAAACACTAGCCTATTCAAAAAATAAAGCCTTTGTTTCCGTTGATTAACATCATAGAGGATACTAAAGGAGACCATAATGTACTAGCATTTCATAGATTAGGTAGTGCTTTGTTTCGAACGACCTAGTCTCAGGGCAAGTATATATTCCATCCCGTGAAACCTCGGCTAATGTCTCGAGCTAATAGTTTCCCTCGCGTTACTACATACTTTCTCACATATGGCCACATTTTGTTTAACGCAGGCAGTAAGAATTTCATTTTCAGAGGATTTCAGTCCATAGAGAGTACAATATTCATATTTTCATTACATTTTATAGTGTTGTGTGCAGTGGGGGGCCGTCATAGTGCGAGCTGCATCGTTACTGAGATAGTTACTCGCGTCTGCTAACAAATAGCAATAGCACTATGACTAGGAAAAATAAATACGCTCATTATAGTTTGAGACCATTTAATCAAATGAATAATGGTTATCAAGATAAAAAAATACAATTTCAAAGTAAACCTTTTTTTATGCTATTAAAATAGAAATTCAGCTTTTTACTGGCGGTAATTACTTAAATTAAATTGAACAAAACTCTTAACACATTAACAACTGTTACCTACTAACCTTCATAACCCTTGTAAACAAACTAGAGCTTAGAATAACAAGTTAGTTAAAAACAACATAAAAGACATGTTCATGTAATACCGTCAACTATCTGATTAATCTGTTGAACTTCTTTTTCCATCTCGACTTTTTCTTCTTCTTTTTCTTCTTGGTGCTGTCGACCTGTTCGTGTTCAGTGACGTTTTTGAGCAGTTCCATCGGGTTGAGCGTGTGGTTCCAGTGCTTGAGCTTGGTGGTGTGGCAGCAGAGCACGCCGTGGCGGCGCTGCGCGGGGCACAGCGCGGGCAGCGCGGCCAGCAGCCCGCCGCCGCAGTCCGCGCGCCGCACGCACAGCCCCGCGTTCACCAGGCACGCCACCTCGTTGTACACCGCGCCGGCTGCAACCACAAACACTACATTGACGATACTAGCACTCTCGTTTTAGGTGATCTGATCAGTAAGATTTTTATAATTTTGTTAATTACCTGCCTACTCTCACTCTAACATGATTATTTTAATTTCCGTAGTTTTATACTTGAAAGAGCTTCAAATTAGTGTACTATACTTAAAAAATTAAAGACCAACTGTTCTTGGAGAATTTTCCTCGTCTTCTCGCGTGCAAGAATCCTAGGATCAGCAGGAACCACCAATATCTACAGTTACACATCTGTCTAGCACACTGACAGAAATATTAACACACATAAGAGTTACACGGGTGTAATAATAACATTTAATAAAAACTAGGGCAGATTGCATTCGCTTAGTAGGTATTAACAGACTGAAAGCGACCAGAACTTGTTCTTAAACAAAGTCAATATATTTATACGTGAGTCATTCACTGAGCCATGTTTACCATAACATTGGTCCGGCTCATAGCTGAAAGCAATAATATTCACAGAGTGAGGTAACACTGATTGTTGCTTTCGCTACGTAGAGTTTATGTTTCAAAAATATTGTAAAGTAAAAGTAAACTCAATAAAAAGAAGATAAATATCTAAAGGCCACATTATAGTTGACATGGTTTGATTTTCGTACATCTATAGAAAGAAAGAACCTAATGGGTAATGTTCCAGACTTGCGCAACTGTTATTAACTATGTCACCATGTCAAATATAAACATAATAGATATGAGAATGAGAATTTTATATAATAAGTCTCTTGAATAAAACAGAATTGGTCTGACAGCCTTACGCAGCGAAATAGGTAAAGGGTTTCAATTGTCAGATAAATACCATATAATTGATCAATAATTAGTATGTTTTCAAAGTCCGCGAATACATAATTAAAACATTTTTATTCGTCCTGTAACGAGAACAAACCAATTGTCTATTGTCTAAAAATCAGAAAGATTCTATTCCATTAATTAAATTTCCAGCATTTACTTATTAGTCTGGGATGTCTTGGTACAGATAGTCCTTCTATAATAAATTTGTAAACTCAAAGAAAGAAATTGTGTAGGGTCAAGAATGTTTTTGTCGTGAATTGTTTTTGCTTATTTCGTAAATGGACCCATCGAAACAGTCAAATGGTCGAATCAGTATCTACATTTTTTTATCAATATAAACAATAAAGATTTGAATATTTTACAACTTCGTCGTCATTATTATTTGGTTTAGGGCTTAAATAGTTAATTAATATCCACTCTGCTATCGATTACTCCTTAAGTTATATTTTTAGTATTTTGAACGCAACTTCCATCTAGTTTTGCCACTGCCATTGTCACCACTGACAGAAATCTGTACATAACAGTATTTATTTAGGTGTACAAGTTCTAAACATTTTTATAGATTTTGTTTATTACCAGTGATTTATAACAAATATTAACAACCATGGCAGAAAGTGTGATAAGAGTTGTGAGCATGAAGAATGTTTATGAAACAAATAAAGTTAAAAGTAAATTATCTTCTTAAATTATCTGTTATCTAATTTTATACCAAACGTTCAATTGCCCATTAGTTGTATGTTCCACTTAAAGCTGGTAGTCTGTTATTGGATGTTTGTTTGTTGTTCGTAGTCGAGTCGCAAGAGGAGAAGTACATCAACGCCGACGCGTCCGACGAGGAGCAGGAGGAGGTGTACAGACAGACGACGCCGCTGCGACTTATTGTTACTGTAAATATCACCAAAATGCAATATTTCAGAAAAAGCATAATAAACAATATGTCCACGGCACATCAACGAAATCCCTTGTTAACATTGTTTCAGAAACCTCGGAAAACTCGCCATCCACAGATCCCAGTTTCATATTTTGATGCTATCACATTTTATCGGGCTTTTTACGTGACTGTCACGAAACATTGTAATATTTTCATAAGATTCCATTATATAAGCGATTTTAATCGGTAAGTGTAATAATATAATGAGCGTGAATGCTAACAGGTAATCCTTTTATATGGAGTTTGTATTGTTGTAGGGTGATCCGGATGCTGTTCTTCAGAATGTTCGAGGGCGTCATCGTCGCCACCTTCATACAGATATTTCTTGGCATCTACGTACCGGGGCAACACATCTATATCACTAAAATTGCGCCTGTCTTTGCTGGTTAGATTTAAAAATAGTTCTTACTTTTGAGTTACTCATTGGAGTTTATTTGTCTAATCCTGTGCTCAGGCTGTTTGTCACAAATCAGTCGAAATTATTTGCTTCCTTCAACAAAGTTTTTTTTTATCTCTAATCAATTACATTACTAAATAATATTTCTAAATAAATGTTCATATCGACCTCTGTGGTGCAGCGGTATAATAAACCGGACTAAACACATAATTGGTGTGTCAGTCTGGAGATTTATTATTAGTTATAACTCTTACTTTTATTTTGCAAAGTATGAACGTTATCAAAATAAAATTAAGTAAAATGTTATTTATATAGGATTCATTAAGCTCAACTACATTACAAAATTACGACAGTTGGATAATCTATAAAAATATACACAAATAATCTAAAACAACTGTTATATGGTAACAGGGGCTGAAGTGTTGCATTTTGCCGCTGCTGTGATCGAGTTGACGAGATTTGCGGACATCGTTGTCGTGTTCTTCGCATACCTGTTTGAAGGCTTCTACAACAAGAACCCTTGGAATCGGTAAAGTTCGTTCATGCATGCAAGGTTTGTTGCTAGCTAGCTGTAAAACAAAAGTAATCGGTAACTGGACATCCCTAGCGTTGGCGTCACTGCAGGTCTAGCGCGGATTGGTATTGAATCTAATGGCGGCTACATGTTGTATTTTCTACTAATTCATATTTTACTCAAGAGATGTTTAAGCTAAAGGCCAATAAATATTGTTCCCTTATACTATAGAAGTATAAAGCCTATTGTCCCTGCAGCTGCCCGGCTGGGGGCGTGTTCGGCGCGGTGTTCCGCAACCAGTCGCTCTCGGTGCAGTGCCTGCCGGTGCCGGAGTTCCGCCGCGCCGTGCGCGCCGGCGCCGGCTACCACTACGCGCGCGGGCACAACTACTCCTGCTTCTACCACCAGCACGGCGCCGCCTGCATCACCCTGCCGCAGATCTTGTTCAACTTGTTAGCTCTCCCGTTTTGTAAACCTTCTTTATTAACCTCTTATCTTCGGTAGGTGTTTAAAGAGACAAATATTTTTTTGTTTCATCGATCTTAAGTAAATTTTAGATGCACTAACGGATTAAGCGAGTTTTTCGGTTGTACAGTGAATTGATTTGGATTTTGAGATCCTACTAGTCAGCCAATGAGTCGCTGATGCAACAGTAGAACAGAAATAAAAAACTTAGGATAAGTTCTTAACTATCAGCACATTGGACGATGCAATACGCGTACTTTTTTATCATCATAGTTCATGTTTACTACCATAACTTATACAATGAGTTATACATATAGGTAGTATCTACTTATATAACTTGTCGATGAAAAAAAAATATCTTCCTACAAACACTTTACTCAACCATTGATTTAATGTCTGTATTTCAGCCACCACTACGCTTCTATGACTAATAGTCTGGAGCTGTTAAAATTTTACTACATATTAGTATGGTTGGTGGTGTTATTTTTTTGCAACACGATATTCAAGCCCCATATCTGGAGGGTAAGTTATAACGATTGTATTTGTAATTGCTATGCTTAAACAGAAAAATCTAGTCTTAAATCGGAGTGCTATACTAATGTGAATGCCGGCCGGACCAAGCCAGAATGGTACCATTACGGTCCAGTACCTCTGGCTACCCGAGGATGGCGAACTAGGGAAACGGATATAGGCTATTTATTATTATCATTAATATATGTAAAAAAAGTTAGCAGCTAGTTTAAATTGAATTAAGATCTTGACAAAAAAAACTGGAACACATAACAGTAAGTTTTATAGTAGGTAATACGTTTATTTATGGAGAAATACCGCGGCTACAAACATCGTGATCGGATTGGTTGTATAATTAATGGGCATACATACCCCAGTTTAAGGTATTTCACATAGTATTTTAACCCCCCTAAGCCATATTTCCACATTTGTTACTTTCAGACTCTGACGTATGTGAATCTGTCTTTGTTCACGTGCCATCTTGTAGCGCTGATATACATGAAAGTGATGATAGGGAAACATGTCAAGCCACAGCCGGTGATCAGCGAAGAAGTAGTTGTACTCAGCATTTGGGTAAATAAACGTTAAACTGTGGCGCAGGGGTATTTGTATATACGTAACACAGTTCTCCTGAAACGAAAACTGGGCATTGAAGGAGAAATTTTTATGACTTTTTTTTACCTAATTGTAACAAATTGCATTTAAACTATAGTGTTTGAGAATTAAGTTGCTACGTAGACTCGAGAATACATGGTTTCAGGCTTCGGAAATGCATTTTTAACACCCGTTATTAAATGCTAGGTGAGTCAATAGTAAAACATTGAAAATTAATTAAGATAAAAATAATCTGTCAGCTGTCGGTATGAAAATTGAAATATAGTATTTTTATAATATTATGCACTTCGTACCACCGAACGTCCTTTTTATCTTTTAGCAAGATTTTTTTCTATATGTGTATCAAATTGCAACAAATTCGAGTAAAGTGTCAAAATTTTGTGTTTAAAGAATGGAACCATCACGGACAGTCAGGGTCATTTCATGAATAGGTTTTGAGGAATTGTTATTTGGTACTTATTTTAAAAAAAAATCGGTTGGGGTTGTATTGGTGCAAACGGCCGTTGCTGTTATGCAAACACTCTTAAATTTGAAATATATCGGAAATTCGATAGTTTGTATTAAACATATTTATTTTTTTGCTTTTACAGAACGAGTACCCCTTCAGCAATGCCTAGTTTTCTTTTTCGGGAGCAGTCTTTTTACACGTATTTTTCATTTTTTACATGTATCTACTATTATTTTTTTGAGTTAGGTATTAAGGTCAGACTGTATAGACCTATTCTTTACGGTTCGCTTTTCTGACCGATTTTATAATCACTTCTTAACAAAAATAAATATTGGAATATTGCTTGTACCGACAGGAACACCTGCAATTCTTATTTTCCGGGTACGTGCAGACTCCACCTGTGATACACATCATCACAGCTCGTCAAGAGGACAAGGTACATTCCAATCATATGGCGAACTACATTATCTTATATACTTACATATATCTACTAATTCCATTATAAATGATTGTTGCAGGCACACCCAGGCCGTGACAGTACTTTAATAATACTCACAAATACTCTTTACTCGATACTGTACTTCTACATTCATCATGAAATCAACGTTTACGCAGCTGTCTTGGTTGGAATAGACATCAATCCAGTCATGAATTGTAAGTTATTGCAAAGGAACTCAGAAAAAAGTAAAGTTCGAAGGCCCTAAGTCCCTACGATCCTTTATACTAAATGAGTTGAAATCTACAACGATTAAGTTATGGAGACATTAAACTGAGTATGTTTAGTAAATATTGATCTGCTCGAAAACACATTATTTTGACATTTCGTAGTTTATAAAGCTATTGTCCGGCCACCGAGAGAATGCGTTCCTGTCACATTGTGTTTGAAATAACGAGGTAACTTTGAAAGGCCGTCTACGAAAACAAACAAAAAAAAAGTCGTCTATTTTGACCCTACAAACAAAATATAATAAGCAATAAAATGATATTAAGACACACTGATTTTAAATTTTATAACTGAGGGCTTACTGTAAGGGTTAATTACTGATAAAATATGTATTTTTAAAAATATAAACAACACTACTTCTAAACAGTACAAGGTTATGTACTTATGATATTTTCGTAGGGATGTGCTAAAAATATCAGTCAATTTTAAAGTTATCAATCAATTGCTTATAAAAAAGCAGAATTAGTAGCTTGGTTATAAAAACATGATATCGACGTAAATATGGACATGCTTGAAGCATAACTATTGCAGTTAGTGAAAGAAAATAAATCGGCAAATGTTCGATATGAAATTGATGAATTGGCTCTGCAGTACGGTCATCGGGTGCTGAGACTTATACCATATCATTGCCAATACAATGCTATTGAGTTTCGTTTGTAAAAAGGCAGCACTTGGATTTTCTTGCTAGTTATTTTCCACCTTAGCTTAGCTTCCGGCTTAGCTTCAAAATTAACGTTATACAAGTATCTAATTATTTACGTTCCTACAATAAAACAATACTGTTTCGATTTTGTTTTTTATTATTTTACCTAGATTTTAACTCGTAACAACATAAAACTATTTTTATATTATAAATAAATAAGGTGAGCAAGTTTTTTTTCTGTTGATTGAAAAATGATTTATCAATGTTGTTTTTTCTCTCGGTGGCCAGACTATAGTTACTTATTTTTTTTAATTTCTTTCCCTTTGGAAGTTACCTAAATATTTTTTGTTATCTTTTTCTTAGCTTTTTATATCGACCCAGTGTTACACTACATGTTCATTTTCTTCTGGAAGTTAGACTTTGGAAACTTGTACACGCTTTTATATCTAAGTTTGACTGCTATTCAAGAGCTCTTAGTTCTGGTAAGGACCTAAGTATATCAAAGTTGTATGAAATTATTGAAAATAAATGTAAAAAGTCTAAAATCTTAATTATTAATCAATTGCAGGCTATAACGTTCCAGTTGCTAATTGAACTAGTAATAAGTCAGTATGAGGCGATGCCAAAAATTATAGCGATAATTTCAGTTTTTATTGTGGCATTAACTTTGAATGTCTCTATAGAAAGAAAAGTAAGTATAATTCGTTTAAAACTATCAAAGCACAAACGAGGTGAACTTAAGTAAACTCGCATCAGTGATATACGGAACACTAAAATATAAGAATCTTTAATTGAAAAGAAAAAGTGTATGATTTATTGCTTTTATATACTTAAACAATATATTTATTTTAATTATTGAAAGTTCTTCCATTTGAGTCTTTTTTCAATACTCAGTTTTAATTTTCGGATCAGTCTGTCTTCACCCTGTAATATAGGTATCTTTGACGCTGTCAACTCACACAGCTCTCTCTCGTTCCTGCGTAGAACCTGGTGCTGATGAGCGCGTTCCTGAAGGGCGCGCTGATGGCGGCGGAGCTGGCGGGCGTGTTCCTGCTGTACCCCGTGCAGCGGCTGCTGGACGACCTCGCCTTCCACTACGGCACCAAGCCCGCCGCCGTCTGGCGCTGGATGCTCGTCACATACCCCATATTCGTTATTGTACGATTATAGATATTAGTTTTTAAGACTTTTACTAAATACACAGTATTATTGAAGGAAGTTGAATCTCAAAATTGAACAAATTACATCTTAACTTAATGACCGCAAATAATAAACTTTTCTATTATTATTTACAGAGGTGGTTTTTTAATATCAACTGGATTATAGAAGATGATGTTTGTTTTACAAACATGGAGTTTGTGTTCTACTGCATGAGTGTACTGACCCTCCTCACACTGGGATCGGGCGCAGTCTACATGTTGCTGAGACTGAAATGGAATAAAAGTGTAATAAATAAGATTATTTTGAACACATATTTTTTATATTCCCTGCAAATAATGTTTAGTGTACTTTTAGCATTGGACACATCTATTTCAACCCACGAAAGATTGGGGGCCTGAAAATTTTGCAATCAGACAACTACGGAAACGTTTCTGGTCTAGTGGCGTGAGTAAATGTTTTTTATGTTTTAAATAATTCTGTTTACTCGGCTTGAACTCCTTGAGCTACAGGCTGATTTTCCAAATAGTAGTTTTAAGTATCAATATGCGATACAAGTTTGGGATTAAATTCGTTACATCTATACACCATTGAAGCTACCGCAGAATGACTAGATACAATTACATTGTTATAAATATCACTGTTTACGACTTTCTTATAAATATGCGTTTGAATAATATTTGACTAAACGTTGCCCGCTTCCAGTTTGAGTTCTCATCAGCCCCGAAGATGCTGAGCCGGTTCCTGTGCCGGAACGCGGAGCCGCAGAAGTACCGCGTGGACGTGCGCTACGAGGAGCCGGCGGCGCCGCGGCGCGCGCGCACCGTCGCCGACTGCTTCATGCTCGACGACGACGACTACGACTAGCTTAAGAACTACTTGACTAAAACCCAGCACCAATAAATTTATATTGATATTCATTGCTACTTATTTATTAACCGATTTCCAAAAAAGGAGGAAGTTCACAATTCGGCCGGTATTTTTTTTTATTTATTATGAATGATTTCAACTAAAGAATCAACACAGTTTCTTTTTGTAAATAATAACGTAGGTATCTAATTTGTCTAGCTCTATGCAGGTCGGGTAACCTTAAGGTATATTAATTATTCAAAATTCAATGTTTCGGGAACAAGTCGTGAATAATGACACCCGTGCAAAATAAGGGGCAGGTCACTAGTTAACGAATATTTATAATTGTACTTAAAGCCTTTAGCTACAGTGCCTATGCTATGACTCTGTCAGTAACAAAAGCTGTCACATTTAAGATCGACAGAGACAAGACATGAGTCAGCTTAGCTGCTCAGTACCTAATAAAAGGAAATGACAGTCGAGAGGTGTGCGTGTACCTTGTAATTTATGTCTGAAAAAAGTTGCTTACTAACAGAGAAAAATTCGCTGTAACTGTAGAACGACTGTTCGAGAAGCCATGTTTTAAGCAAAACCTTAACAAGATTTTTCAATAGAGACAGTATTTAACATGTTGAGGAAGGAGACAGTGTATGTCTGACGTCAGGCCTCAAGCGTGTCGCGTCCTTTGCTTAGTTTAATTAAACCGGTTTATCCCGATTTTTGCTACCCGCGCCTGACGCTAGGATATCTAATTTGTTTCTGAATGCAAGGTTAAACTCTCATCTATTTGAACTATTATTACTTATTCGTAATCCTAAATTAAAAAATAATCTTTTTGTTAAATTCTTTTTTGCAAAACTTTACTTTTCAAAGCTCAGCTTCGTAATCCTAAATTAAAAAAAAAATCTTTTTGTTAAATTATTTTTTGCAAAACTTTACTTTTCAAAGCTCAGCTTAGGCCTTCAGACTTAGGTATACTGACCTACTTTTATGTTCGGAGTAGTATCTCTTCTTAGTCTGTGATCTGTACTCTACGTCAATAGCATAATGTAACTTTGTCAATAGGTGATTAATATTTACACGAATTTTGATTATTTTTATATAATTCTAGTTTCCGAGTTATTCTAAAATGGCGTACATATGGAGAAACAGAACATCTAGCGTCCAAACAGGTAAATGTAATTAATTAATTCTAAGCTTTGTAATGTTAAAATGCGATCCTGCAAACAACCAAAAGTAAGCCAATTTTAAATATCGTTGTTGCAAATTTAAAATCTCCTATGTGTAATTTTTTTTAAGTTGAGTTTTTCAGATTTTAAAGTAGCAGATTCTTGTTAACATTGTTTAATAAAACTCCTACGTGAATAGTTTTATAATTCACATAGGAGATTTTTAATTTGCAACGACGATATTTTATCTTACTTACTTATGATAATTTATGATTTAAAAAAACCTCAAAAGATAAATAACTTAAAAAACCAATGTCATGAGGTAAACACATTTCTTTCTTTGAATTTGGTCACTTGAAGAAGAAGTTACTACTTACTCGTAAATATAATAAATAATATTTACAATTGCTCCACAAGCTCTACGTAGTGTACCCACATAACTATAGAAGGCCATTATTTTTTAGTTACATTGAAAGAATTAGACGTAGAAGATTATGAAGATCCTCAGGAGAACGTTGATATAAGTGCAATCCCAATGCGATTGATTTCTATTAAAGTATGTATAATATTATAAAGTTCCCATTTATTTTATATATCTATGAGTTGTTTTATTAAATTGTTAAGGAAAATGTGCAGGTTCATTTTAGTAATACAAGTTTACATTGCTGGGTGCTTATCTTCGTTTATTTCTCCTACTTTTTAAATACGAGTACAACTAATATTGCGTAACAATAACAGCATAAATAATGTTGCAGAGAAAAAAGAGACATTCGTTTGAAGCACTAGATGTGAACTTCTTCGACACGTTGTCCTATTACCGAGCTTACATGCTATCAGTTGTCAACCATTGTAACTTATATTTGAGATTCCAGTATGCAAGAGACAATAGAATGTAAGCCTTCATCGAATGTTCATATACCATGTTATTGGGCTAAGCTTTTTTTTGTACATCATATGGATTTCCTTGCAGTGTGGTCCGCCAACAGTTCTTCAGGATATTTGAAGGTCCGCTTGCATGTATGTTCATCCAGATGTTTCTGGGTATGTACGTACCCCACACGCACCTGTACACTTCCAAGATGACCCCGCTGTACTCGGGTACGTATGTCTCCGTGTTTCTGTTTGGTTGGTGACTCGTGTGTAAGGGTTGTGTCGTAGGTTCGGACGCGCTGTACTACACGGGGGCCACGCTGGAGCTGACACGGTTCGTGGATGGCGTCATCAACTACCTGACCTACCTCGTGGAAGGACTGGCTCAAGGAGTGCCGTGGAACAGGTTGCTACACAAAATATGAGACTAAATCAATATTAATCGTTTACATTTTTGGTAAAGTTATTCATATCAACCAATTACAGTTGTCCAAAGAATGCTGATAAGTTTGGTATTATTTATAATAACAAAACAATGCCAATTGAGTGCTTGCTGCCTGAAACATTTGTAAGTCGAATGGACAATCGGACTCAATATAAATTTATCAATCAAAAGGATTTTTCTTGTTATCATTACCGAGGAAGCAAGACGTGCCTCTCAATTCCTCAAGTATTGTTTTCCAGGTAAGTAACAACAGTAGCCTAACTGATTGTAGAAGTATGGCAGTAAATATCGATATACTCGTAATTGAACACCTAAAACAACTTGTTAATTATAAAATAATCTAAAACTTACTACAGTGTTGCAGAACGTAATGCCTAGATTCTATATGAAAACCTTTACAGTATATTATGTGAACCGTATCAAGAAATATAATAACTTAAATTAAGACATATCCTACTAATATTATAAATGTGAAAGTTTGTGACGATGTATGGATGGATGGATGGATGGATGGATGGATGTTTGTTACTCTTTCACGTAAAAACTACTGGATGGATTTGGTTGAAACTTTGCAGTATATAATATTATAAATGTGAAAGTTTGTGACGATGTATGGATGGATGGATGGATGGATGGATGGATGTTTGTTACTCTTTCACGTAAAAACTACTGGATGGATTTGGTTGAAACTTTGCAGTAATATAGGTTATACATCAGAATAACACATAGGGTACTTTTTACCGCGGGAAAACATCTCATTCCCACGGGAAACCGACTTCCACGCGAACGGAGTCGCGGGCGGCCACTAGTATTTACTATAGTATTACAATGTATTACAAGACATATATTTACTATAGTATTAAAAATACGGTATAAATCATACAGTCACATGATTTATACATAAAATAACGATGCCCAAAAACTTAAAATATTATTCATTTTAATCAGCCATATATGTATACTACTACTACTACCCAAATTAAACATCATATATGAATACACCACACTTGCTAAGTAACTAATATTTTCAGTTGTCACACAGCATCGGTATCATAACTTTTTGTTTAATCAATTTTTACGGCTCATTTCTTGGGTTAGCTTGCACATGCAATAGAATAATGTATTTATTTACTGTGTATTACTACTAATTGTGTAGAAACAGATAGTAATCGCTAACTGATAGTTGTGGAATTTGTAATAGAAATAATAAACATTATTTTTCTTTTCACAGATCCATGTCGTTGAAGCGTCAATATGTGATACCATATTACCAGGTGTTGGTGTGGATGCTGGCCACGTGCTGTTGCAAGACAATATACAAACAGAGAGTTTGGAGAGTAAGACAAATTACTTGAATAGTGCCAACATTTCAGAGAAAAAAATATAGGAAATGAAAGTAATAAAACATCCACCTTACACCTAAATTTGGCATTAACCATTAACATATTTTTTATAGTTTTTATATCTTATTCGCATTTTACGGATTTGGTGTGCTGTTGAATATGCCATGACAACGACAAAAGAAATACATGTTTAAAAACTCACTCATATGTTATGTTTGATTTACAGAGTCTATCGATCGTCAACTGTGTGCTTTTCGTCACTCATCTGTTTTTCTCTATATACGTACGAATGTTTTTGAAAATGAATATGATTCATACCAATATAAGAGTACTTAAAGAGGGCCAGCTAACTATTTGGGTTAGTTTTGTATTACCAATTTTATTAAAGAAATATAAATAAATATATTTTTTTATAACATATTACTTACCAATAATTGAAAAATACTGACAGTAGGGTGGCCACCACCCTACAGGAACCACGTCAGAGGCCCTAAAAAGGTGGTTCCCAAAACTCTGATACTAGATGAATATGTGCATATTCATCACACGATGAAGAAGAAAAAGACCAATAATATCAAAACCTAAAATGCCAAAATTAAAATATCAATTGCATTTCGATAAATTGTGAAAAAAAGTTGGGAAAAATAGTTACATTTGTCGATTAAGTGTGATTTGAGCTCATTTCTGATTTCGAATTCAAAAATCATTTAAGCTATTGCAAAGTTTGCAAGTTTTGCTCTTGGTAACCGAGTCTCTAAAAAATGGGGAGCGGATATGAATGTAATTTTGTTGATTGACGGATTTGACCTGTTCTGTAGGCTGGGGTAATAAATAAGGTATTTTAACGCAGATATTGTATTGTTGTGGTTGTGGCAGGAGACGCTGACCCACGCGTGGGCGACGTACGTGCAGGTGCCGCCCGTCATACACATCGTCACCGCGCGACGCGTCGACAAGGTGACGTCACAGCTATCATCCATTTACCATTTACTAATACTTCATCCCATCTCGCTATTCTTCAAGTACATGTATGAGTAAGTGAGCCTTAAAGCAAATATATAGGGTGTAAAAAGACTGCTTCCAAAAATGAAAACTAGGCATTGCTGGAGGGGTACCTACTCGTTACGTTTAAAGCAAAAACAAAAAAATATTATTATTTTTAAATTTTATTTTTTCACCAAATTGTGCCAAATTACATATAACCTATCGAATTTTCGCAATATGTAAAATTAAATAGTGTTTTTGTTTTATTTGCAACGCAAACCATCGCTCCTGAACCAGTAGCTGATGTGTGAGCGAAGATCTCAGCGGCGAATATCACTTTTAAATCCTTAATAACTTTTTTAAATTGTGTTTTCTGGGTATGCTGTTAGTGAATTAAGTTTCTATTTAGGCTCAAGAATACGTGATTTCAGACATCGGAAGTGTTGTTCTTTTTACACCCGTTATGTTTAGAGACATTTATTATAACAATACAATGATTTAGCATGTGTTGTCGATCAGCCCCTTATTATATTCAAAAATAATCCAATAATATAATAATAAAATTAAATAATGCAACTTTGACATCGTTCTTGACGCACAAGTTTAAGAATCAAGTTGCCCTGCGCCTGCGAGCGCGTTGTAAAGACGAGTCGACGACATTTCAGACACAAATGGCCAATGTATGGGATATCAATTTTAATCTTATTTTTTACCATACATTGGCCAAGGTGTCCGAGTTTTTTGTGTCCGAAATGTCGTCGACCCGTAAAGACTGGTGCGTGTCTGTCTCCAGACGATCCCGGGCCGCGACAGCGCCATCCTGCTGATCTCCATCACGCTGTACAGCATGTCCTACTTCTACGTGCACAGCGTGCTGCTGCAGTTCGCCAGCTCCTCCGTGGGCATGGACCTCGGGCCCGTCGTCAACAGTGAGCCCTGCACTTTGGCGCAGTTTGCAAATACACTTATAATTTAATTCTGTTCGTCTAGACCAAATTAGTTTTTAACATCATTCTTTATATTTATTTTTATTGTTTTAAATAAGAAGAAAAACACTATTTTATATTATAAAATTTATATAAACAGTATAAATACATACAATGTGCAACAATTGTTCCAATTCCTGTTATTGATAAATATATATTTCATCACGTGTCTTGTCGAGTTACTTCTTGAAACATTTGTTTTAGCTTACTACGTGGAGACTCCAGTTTTCTATATGTTTACAATATTCTGGCAATTTAGTTACGGCAATCTTTTGTCACTGTTCTACTTGTGTCTACAGACTGTCCACGAATTCTTAATATTTGTAAGTAATACTGTGCCTACTTCTTTATCTGTTTGTATTTATACTATGTAGTAGTCCTACCAAATGTTTGAATTAAATATTCACTGCATGGTGCTAACTTTACTAGTAATAAAATATCTTAAATCTTCCAATTCTTTAGTCTTGTGCCAGTGCAATAGACGGTGTAGTAAAACACGTTATTTTTGATTTCAGTTGATAACATATCAGTTGGTCATAGAGTTTATAGTTGAAGAGCACAAATGGATCGGGCGATATCTGTCGGTCACAGTAGTCACAATACTGGGGCTGTGCATCAATATGACTATATTTTCTAAAGTGAGTTTATTATAGTCTAGTGGACACATAGCTCGACAAATAAAGTGTATATTAGAAAGACTCGATCACACAATTTTAAATTGCCTCATCTACAAAACCATATTTCTGAACCTATCTAAATAAAGCCTAAACAAACAAAATAACGGGAGTGAAAAGATCATTTCCGAAGCCTGAAACCACATATTCTGGAGCCTAAATGGTAACTAAATTCATTAACAATATACCCAGAAAACTCAATTATTTATAATTATATATTTATATAATTATTATTATATAATTATTGCTCACACACCAGCTTATGATTCAGGAGTGATGGTTCACGAAGCAAATAAAACTTAAACACTTTTTTTAACTTAAAAACTTTAATTTGAAATAATGAATTAATTAGATAGTTTTAATGCAATTTGGCACAATGAGGAAAAAAGACCTTATTTTTTTTTTTGCTTTCAACGTAACGAGGACCCCTGCAGCAATTTCTACTTTCTTTTTGGAAGGCGTCTTTTACACCTTGTTTACACACAAAAAAATACCACTATTTCCAAAAACTTCTCTCTCCTCAAGATGATGAGAACTTGTTATAGTCCTACTAATATTAGTAACGTGAAAGTGAGTATTGTAAGTATGGATGTATGGATGTTTGTTACTCTTTCACGTAAAATCTACTGAATGGATTGTGATGAAACTTTACAGTTATACATTTTCTACATCAGAATAACATATAGGGTACTTTTTACCGCGGGAAAACTTCTCATTTCCCCGGGAAACCGACTTCGAGTCGCGGGCGTAATATAGTTTATACATCAGAATAACATATAGGGTACTTTTTACCGCGGGGAAACTTCTCATTCCCACGGGAAACCGACTTCTCCGCGAACGGGGTCGCGGGCGGCCACTGTTATATTGTATTGTGTGGCAGGTGCGTGTGATGGTGCACGCGTACACCAAGACCGTGGTGCTGGTGGTGGAGCTGACGTCGGTGTACCTGTTCTACCCGCTGCGCCGCCTGCTGGACGACATGAACTTCTTCTACGGGACGCCGCTCTCCAAGTTCTGGCGGATCGTGCTCGTCGCCTATCCCATCTCCTTTCTGGTATGCTACCTGAAGAACCCTCGTTACTAAATATTCATTAATTAGGATGATAAATTAAAATAATTTATGTTGATTCCAGAATCGGTTTATCCAATACTCGTGGCGCACCAAAGACGATATATATTTCAAAGATATGGATTATGTGTTTTATTCAGCCAGCATTTTGATTCCTGGAGTCTTGGTACTTGGAGCTGTTTACATGCTTATCAAGTTGCACTGGAATAAGCGGGTATTTTGCTTGTTGTTAATAACAAATTCGTTTATTTTTTAATATGATACAAATATTCATTTAAAAGGAAAAAGATTTTCCATTTAAAAATACAAGAGGGAAAAATACTGTATGGAATACCAAGAATACGTCAAGGAGTGAAGATAGTGTTGCTTGTGGTTTACAGAAGATGTCCCACATCCTGTGTCCGGTGAGCTCGTGGGGTCCTCGCAACTTCACCTCGCGGCAGCTGCGGAAGCAGTTCAACTCGCGAGAGGTTCCTACATACAGTCTCTTAACCTTGAACCAAATAGGCACCACGGTTCGAAATAATACGGAGCGGAACTTAATGCCAAAATTTGTCGTAACACATAATTAAACACATAGGTAGTTATCTTAACAGTCAATGCCGTGACTGTAATCTAGCCTTTATTAATACTGGCTCTAGACTTACTTATATTGTAAGTAGGTATCTTGTCTCATAAGAAAACTGTTAGAACACACGAAAATTTCGCAAATTTAGACAACTAGCTATACATAACAATAACTTTATTTTTCATAATTTTATTTATGGCTTGCGTGGACTTTAATGAAAAAAGGTATCAGAGGCGTAATTATGTGACATTGGTCATCGTGCAAAGTGGAACTTTTCATATGACGACTGTTTACAACTATAATGTCCCAAGCTTATCACAGAAGATGGGTATGGTTGCGTCACGTGGTACAAGGCGGGGTTGGTTGCAGTACGAGCTGTCGCTGGCGCCGAAGGTGCTGACGCGGCACCTCATGCGCATGGCGGAGCCCGACATGTACCACCTCGACATCAACTACGAGCACATGAAGTCCGAGCAGCGCCCGCTCACCGTCGCCGAGGCCTTCGACATGATCGATAAGAAGTTCTGACGCACGCATGTCAATAATATATTGCCTTTCGGGTACATACTTGGTATATTTTTTGTAATGGACCAGTTTGCTGAAAGTTATTTAGATTAAGGGCTGATTTTTCAATAGTCAAATAAATGCTAACTGACAAACTGACTGATAAGAGGTATGTTTTCATTGTCACTTCATACATATGTCAAGTATTTATGTTCGACGTGCAACAAAAACAAACTGATTTTCTGTCAGATAGAATTTATCTGACTATTGAAAAACCGGCCCTTAATGAAGTGTTTCTTACTTATGTGATAGATAAGTAGTTGAAGATACACACAATTCATGCAATAGCTAGTATATTTTACATAACTAATGTGGCCAGTCTACCAAGAGGAAGTTAATTCAAAAGATAGGAAGGATAAATTAATTTAGGATTTCAAATTCAAAATCAAAATCAAAATTCTTTTATTCATCATATATATGTAACATATACTTAATGAACGTCAATGTTACAAACTTCGACTTAACCTAACCGTAGACCGAGAGAAAAAAGCCGGCGGAAAAAAACTCCCAGCACTCTTTTCAGAAATTAGGTATACAATCATAATTTAGAATTAAGTCGTGTACATTCAGTGAACATATAAATTATTTTTTCGTACCTGCCCGCTCAACACTATAAAAGTTAAAAAAAAAAAAATTGCTAGTACGAACTAATTAAGGAAACTTCTCGCACCACAATTCGGAACCAGAGTAGACCGTTTCCCGAAGGCGGCACCTGATCACAGGTATGACGTGTGATCCAGCCATCGTCCTACTTAACCATATTAGAGGGAGTTGGGCGACCCGTTATACACAACGACACCGCCCCCGTAACTTTCAAGGCGAGCATGACTACTCTGGGTCAAATAAGGCACTAAAGAACCTCACAAAACATAATTAATAGGAAACCCCTACAATAAGTTAAAACAGAGAGAGGAGGAACGAGAAAACAGTATAGAATAAAATAAAATGAATAATCAAAAAAAAAAACAAAATAAAACAATAAAAGTACATACTTAAAGTTAAGTATCATGTACTAGTCAAGCTGTTTACAGAGTAGTTCATTGGTACAAAACAATCTTGAATAGCAGTAGAAATAGCCTGTCTAGATATCAATCCCATGCTTTTTTATCATCTAAATAGTCTTTAATTTTATAGTAATCTTTCTTGCACAATACTTGCTTAATTGTAACTTTAAATTTATTAAAAGGCAGGGATTGAATTGACTCCGGAATTTTACTTCCATGCCTAGATTTTACCGAAGTATCTATAGACACTTATGCTCACATTAATGAAACTTCGAAAAACAAAGCATTGCACTTATAATAATTTATATAATATCTACACAATAATCGACCCCATTCGGAGTGGAAATCCAACACAAACACAGGTTAGAAAGTCAATATTTAGTCATCATGATACATTACGCTGCGAATTTGAAATGCATAATGTTTGTTCAACAGCAAATTACCGATATCCACAATTGGTGTTTGCATCTGCAGGGTATAATTTGTATCTTATCTCTATGGAATAAGGTTTATTTTATTGAGGATACGTTTGCGAGTATTTTATGAAGTAAGCGTGAAGTGTTGTCGGTGTCAGATGTCGTACAGCTAATTAGTCATGTTTTCTGTGGTTCACTGTGCGGGGTGCGGGATGCGGGGGGTGGCCCGCAGCTCTGCAAGGAAACAGATTGTGGACAAGTCTTCATAGCGTGAAGTTATAGTATTATGTCATGACATAATTGCATGATAGCTGTTTCGAGAACATGTAAATCTGGTGTTACACTAACTCTATCACAGGTCCTTCTGTCAGGGGGCTATATGTATTAATTAAATGAAAATAACCCATGGTAGAGCGTGGACCACGACACGGAATAAAATCCTAACTTCATTTATTAAATGGCACTTCCAAAAACCCGTGACTTACGTATTATCTGGTACTAGGGGCCGCGCGCGACTCCGTTCGCGTAGAAGTCTGTTTCCCGTGGGAATGCGAAGTTTTCCCGCGGTAAAAAGTTCCCTTAATTCTTTCATACATATATTTTTGGTATCTAGAACCGTTTTTGGCAGCGCACGCAACGGAAGCTCTCAAGGATGAATAATTTTCCCCGTTTTTTTCACATTTTCCATTATTTCTTCGCTCTTTATAGTTGCAACGTGATGTTATATAGCCTAAAGCCTGCCTCGATAAATGGTCTATTCAACACAAAAATAATTTTTAAAATCAAACCATTAGTTCCTGAGATTAGAGCGTTCAAACAAACAAACAAACAAACAAACAAACTCTTCAGCTTTATAATATTAGTATAGATAACATGGCGATCAAATAGATATAAAGGTGAGAAAGTGGACAATTACTGCAAAGAAATGGTCGGCATCGGAACTATTTTCTTAATTGGTTATTTTCAGGGGTTGCAAACTTTTTTTAATCACGAAGTATTCGTTGGGTGTTATCAAACAAGAGCCATTAATCAGAGTGAGCTACGAGCGCCACTCGCGCGCAAATAACAAAAGTTTTCTTTCTCTGGAATTAAAAATCTCAAAGTAGGCAAGTCTTCTCACTAACTGATCACGATTGTATTGATGCAACTATATTGCTGCTTTTCTTCTTAGGCATTTTATAATTTGAATTTCGAAACGTTTAACATTTAAATGATGCAAATACGATGGGACATATTGTTAAAATCCAATTATTAAGTATAACATAAAATAACAACACAAAGGTTCTTTTTCATTTAGTAGTGACTACCTACCTCCTTAATACTGCAAACATTTTTTTTTCTTACTTGATGATAGTCAATAAACATTATTTATTTGTTGACATGCCTTAAACAGATAATTATGCAAATACAGCTGAACACACTAAACAATAATTAAACTATGTAGACAGATACCTCACCTTGATAAACACATCGTAGTTTCAAACAACTGCGGGAGACTTATTTAAAGAAATTTAGTTTTGATACAGCCAAAAGTTTTATATTATTATTCCAAACATAAATAAATATAAAGAGTGTTTTCCAATATCATTGGTATATTTCTCGCTTAAATCTAAACTAATATGATAAAGGGGAAAGATTTGATGGATTTTAATAGGCTCCACAACTTTTAGATCGTTTTCAAAAAAATCCCTCATTGTTAGAATACTTAAATATTATCCTTGATGAATGCGTGAGCGTAAGAACGTTTTCAAAAAGTTTTACTGCGGAAAAGAATCTTATGCGCGTGTTAGATGAAGGTATGTAGTAGGCGGTAAATATATGGAAATTCATACATAAATAACTCTATAGATCAGAACTAAGACAATAAAATCAATTTCAGTTATTTGAGTCCATATCAGATTTTTTAATAAAAGATTAAGTTCTTATTTCCGAAATATATATATCCATTTAAATTTGTATGTAACTCTTAAAATAAAGTACACATGTATCAACTATTGCTTACTACAGCAATATTTGAAACTTTTGTAAAATTAAAAAGGGTTTCTCTGTTGAAAAAAGTTTTACTTACCGTTCCACGGCCGCTAATGATTCTGTAGATAACCGAAATGTCGGTGTTGCGTTCTTGTCGACCGCGTCCCGCCCCCGGGGGCGCGGGGCGGGGCGGGCGCGAGCCCGGGCGGGATATAATACCAACAAAGTGTTAATCAGCCATTGCGGCTCACCACTCCCCGAAGTGGAAAACAATGATGGAAAATATGCGTGATTCACTGATCACCACAACCACCCGGAGTTCCGACGGAATTTCGTGTAATTTACAGTATAATAAGTGGAAAATGTTTTCATTGTACGGTAATTAATACTGAAATGGTTATACGAACAAGAAAAAAGGGTTTTTACTACTAAAACGTGGTAAAACGCAATTAAACTTACTTTTCAAGTGGTTGAAATAAAAAGCTGTCAAACGTGTGATGTGTTTATTAGACAAGTGGGCAGCACACGGGTTCGTCTCCGGCGCAGTCGGTGGCCTGCCGCACGGGCGCCAGGCTGTTGCAGGAGCCGCGGCACTGCCCGCCCAGCCGCGAGCAGCGCCGCTCCGACAGCGGGGCTGCGGGGTAACACAGCTATTGCTTTATACGCTGGACTTTGATCATTGAGGATCACACTGGTAGCTGCACTGTTTGATGCTAAACTTCCATAATTTGGTGAAGTAGTACTGAGATTATCCTAAATATTGTAACACACAACCTTTACCTCCGTATAGTATTAGTATAAGAAATATGTCTGATTTTTTTAATGAGAGAAGCTAGCAAACGAGCAAGTGGGTCACGTGATGGTAAGTGATCACCGCCGCCCATATACACCCACAATCACAAATGTATTGAGGGTGCGTTGCTGGCCTTTGAGAAAATTGGGTACCGGATATCGCACACACTGAACGGAACGCAGGAACATCGTCCCTACTTCACGTCGGTTTTCTGTGCGACGGTGGTATTTCACCGGTCGAATCAGCCCATTAGTCGCTGTAAACAGAGCCTACAGCTAGACTCTACCACTCTAAAAATTGTCTGCAAATACTCATCATTTTTTTCCTTCATCTAAATATTCAAACATCTCAATATACAAACTTTCACATTGATTAAAGTAAGCAGGATAAGGTAGTTTATGTTTAATGATAACAATTTGCATGCATGTACACAACTATTAACCTCCATACATAGTTTAACCATACAAATAGCTTAAATGATTATTTGCATATTATATGAAAACTGGTCTGCACTAGCAGCAATGTAACCAAGAATTCCCGCAGTCACAACGAAATATTAAAAAAAACACGAATAAAGTACTTACGAGGCTCGTCACAATTTGCAACTGCTATAATAGCACCGACTGACAACACGACTACCATATGTCCCAACATTTTAAAGAATGAATAACAAAAGTATTTTTATTTTATTAAACGTTTAGTCACGATCCACTGCAGTGACGATGTGATACAATATATAGTCGATCACAACACACATTGGCTTATTATTTATGTACCGGCGACCCGCACCATTTTAATGTTATGTTTACTTGATAACACACGTCAGTACTCGGCTTACATTGAAATTAATGTTAAAGACAACATTTCTAATTTACTTATCAGCACCGCAAGGCGCGTTATATTTATTTTCCTTATATTAGGAAAATTGCCGGCCCTTCTGTTTTTTTTTGTTTTTATGTTTGGATAAAATCGGTGTGCTTAGTTAAAAAAGTGTTGTTAGGTACTCTTAAACCGATTCTTCTAAAATGCCAAACTATATTTTTTATAAATTTTAAGTTACCATTTGTAATGCATTTTCACATGTCGTTAGATATACAAAACGATTTCTTTAATCAAATTTGCATAATTTAGTTTTACCTCCAGTTCCAAATACTGCAAGCTGTCAAATAGAGATTTTTATAAGATGGGCCACTTCATTTAATGCGTTAAGCATAAGTACTTAAAAAAGACAAAACACAAAACGTTGTTTTTCCAAAATTAGAATTAAATAACCATATTTGTTTTCGTGACAACACCTGCTTTGCATTCCGCACAAATAACTCAATATTGATAAAAAATATTATCCTACTAATCCTACTAATATTATAAATGTGAAAGTTTGTGACGATGTATGGATGGATGGATGGATGGATGGATGGATGTTTGTTACTCTTTCACGTAAAAACTACTGGACGGATTTCGTTGAAACTTTACAGTAATATAGCTTATACATCAGATTAACATATAGGGTACTTTTTACCGTGGGAAAACTTTTCATTCCCACGGGAAACCGACTTCTACGCGAACGGAGTCGCGGGCGGCCACTAGTACCTATATAATATTTTCAGGACTATAAAAAAATAAAGTTTTCTGCAACGCCTTTAACAGAAGTTGGTAGAGATGCATTGCTTGAACCATTAACCAAATTTCAAAAAATACTGTTTTCAAAAATATGTACCTACTTAGCAACAAAAGCGATCACGACGCACCTTCACACCCACTCCATACCGCTACCGTTAACGTCGTGTTGATACATTCATAAATGTAGTAGTGCGTAGAGTCAAAAGTAAAAAAAAAAATTAAAATACTGGTGCTTGCTAGATTAAGTTCGTCCAGTAGTACAGTAGCCTGCCAGTCGTAATTAATTATCGAATAGTAAGCGTAGCGTCATCGTACAAAAATGTATAAAGTTTTGACAGCTTCCACAGAGTACGTAAAAGTAGCTAAATCTAGCGACACGAGTATTTTACTAAACATCTTTTATTATGCTTTTTACTATGTATCAATACGACGTGATAATTCTGATCATCGCTTTCATATCAAGTTAATAACGGATACGAGGGTGTTTCGCAATCGCTTCTATCGTCAACTTCCACTTTCATATAGAGAGCTCGTATCGAATTAACTATGCGATTTGAAAAATATTCGTGATCTAGGCACTGATAAATATTTACAAACAAGCAAGCAAGGTTATATCCTACTAATATTATAAATGTGAAAGTTTGTGAGGTTGTATGGATGGATGGATGGATGTTTGTTAGTCTTTCACGTAAAAACTACTGGATGGATTTTGATGAAACTTTGCAGTAATATAGGTTATACATCAGAATAACACATAAGATACTTTTTACCGCGGGAAAACATCCCATTCCCACGGGAAACCGACTTCCACGCGAACGGAGTCGCGGGCGGCTACTAGTTGAAATATAAATCTGGAAGTAAAATATAAACCAGGAACTGAAATTTATTTTTATTGCTGATACCTTATCTTGTTTGTAGTTACACAGAAAGCGAAGTACCAAGAATTTTAACTGTACAGTGATGAATTAAGGTCACATTTAACTTCTAACCAAACATAAAATATCTTTAGTAATAAAAAAGTAAGGTCGTTTTCTGGTCTAAATAAATAAACCAGAACTAAATAAATAAATAGAAAAAATTTACAACAAATACCTACAAAACTATTTAAATAATGTTTTTATTATAAAACACAATTATATTTATTAATTTATTTTGCTCAATTCACAATCCACAATCGCGCAGGAAATGACATCGTTAAAATTATTGAATGTTAATCAGTTCTGAGCACGTAGTTTTTATTGAACCACAAAACGGGAAGTCAACAGCACTTCCAGTAACAACCGAACCGAAATTGGCTCCAAATTGAAAACAAGTTGAACCGGTATTCTGAATGTTTTATCGGTTTTCGGTAACAGGCCACAATTTATTGCCTTTTGAAGTAAAGTTTCTGTTGGAGGGGTCTAGACTCCCAGCCTTTGAACAGGATCCTTATTTATACCTCAATACTAGTTTATACACAATTCTCAGAAACACCAACACAGTTACTGCTATCCTGGTAGAATCGCAAACTTCAACTCCAAACTGCAAATTAAGCGTAAATAATTAAGGTATGAATCAACCGGTCAATAAATAAAAGATAAAAAATGTACTGTTCGTGAACGAACGCAAATTAAAAACTTTTCACGACTTTGTTTTCAATTTGTAACGAGAACGAGTAGAAGACTAACTGCTAGGAATTATTTAGCGACTCCCAACAAGTTAAACTGTTCTCTAATTTGTTGATGATTCTGCTTTATTTAGATTAAAACGCTGTCTGTTTACAGCAGCGTTATAAACGCGAAAAAGTTACCAAACAAATGTGACATTGGTTGATACTACTGTGCCTATGAATTAACAATTATTACATCACATTAACATTTAATCGTTCCATACAGTTTTTTGTGAGGAAAACGTCACTTTTTGTTTGGGTACCTACATTATTTCGAACCACATTATGAAACCAGTCGTATAAGCACTGTAGGTATTGCATTCAGTAGACGGCGAGGCTGGTGATGAGGTTGAAGGACTTGTTGAGCTTGGTGCGGTGGCAGCAGTTGCGGTGGCGCAGCGCGGGCAGGCGCGCCACCAGCCCGCCGAGGCCGGCCGCGCGCGCCACCGGCCCGCCGAGGCCGGCCGCGCGCGCCACCCAGCGCGCCCCATCCTACCCGTACACATACCAGCACGACTCACAGTAAACCATAGTATGGTAACGTCATAGTAGTTGCTTCTAGATAGTTCATACTAGAGTTAGTAAAGTACCTAAGGGCATAATAAACTAAAGCTAATGTATAAGAAAAAGAGCATGGTCGAAAAAGCATTAAATCTTTTCGTATGTACAGAGCTCTTCTATGCGCACATTGACCGATATGTAGGTAGGGCATTACCTCTTTCTGACAGAAACCTAGGTAAATCAACTTACCTATATTTATATTGGGCAACCATTTATCTACACTATCTACACTAATATTATAAAGAGGAAACCTTTGTGTGTTTGTTTGTTTGGTTGTAAAGAATAGGCTCAAAAACTACTGGACCGAGTTAAAAAATTATTTACCCATTCAAAATCTAACTACATTTATCCATGAGTAACAAAGGCTATATTTTATTTTGGAAAAAAATGGGTTTCGTAAGATTTTGGGTTTTTCGGATACAAGAAAAAGGCTTATTATATTGTTACAATGTAAAAAGGCTTATTATAAAGTTAAAGATTATTTAGATGATAAAAAAGCGTGGGATTGATTTCTGGACAGGCAATTTCTTTAGATTGGATCTTATTGTAACTATTTGTGTCTTATTCTAACTATTAACTACTCTGTAAGCATCTAGACCAAGACAAGACACAAGAATTAGTAGTTGTATTTTCTTACTTCAATTTAACCGTCTTGTGACCTTACGTTTTTATCTTGTCTTGGTGTAGTTGTATGCCTTGATTTTGTATATTTGGTGATGGACAAAAGAGTGCCGAGTTTTTTTCCGCCAGCTTTTTTCTCTCGGCCGACTGATGATCGATATTTTGACTTTCATCGAATGTAATTAAGTTACTTAATGATGAAATAAATGATTTTTTTATTTTTTTTATTTCAAGGTTAAAAAAATCAACCGGAAGAGTTACTGATTTTGCGATTAAACTATAAAATATAGAACCATAAAATTCTCTCTTCAATTTTAGATCTTATAAATATCTACAAAAAAGTCCACAACACACTATACCTATCTATGTCGAGTGAGGCACAGCAACCATCTTGAATGTTTTTGGACTACTTTTAAACGCGTTTATTTTACTCATTCTATTAATCCTTATCAAAATAAATTATTTCATCACTAAGTACAGTTTATGTAGATAGTATTTGGTCTTTGAATAATTCAAATTGGTCGTTTGGTTTTGAAGTTATGTTGAAATTAAAATATTACGATTTCTGCTGCACTAATGGACGGATTTTGATGAAACTTTACAGTAATATCCTACTAATATTATAAACGTGAAAGTTTGTAAGTATGTATGGATGTTACTCTTTCACGTAAAAACTACTGGACGGATTTGGATGAAACTTAACAGTAATATAGATTATACATTAGAATAACACATAGGGTACTCTTTACCACGGGAAATTTTCTAATTTTCACGGGAAACCGATTTCCACGCAAACGGATTCGCGGGCGGCCACTAGTAATGAATAAAAAAAAAATTCAAGACGAATTATCGGCACGCATCGGTGTCGGGAAAAGATGAAAGATTAGATACCGCGTTTGTTTTACCAGGTATATAACTCGATGCTCAAACAACAAACATTTGTATGAAATACTTATAACAAGTAAGGGCAACTAATACATTTACCGAAAACGAAGAAAGACTGTTGCACAAAAAGAGTAGTTACTAAAATCAAAGTCAAATATTTGTGCATTTTTACTTCCTTGAACTAAACAATAGGTATTTAATGTAACTGAAATTGGCTTCGGCCAGCAATAAACTAAGGGTTCACTGAAGAAGCAAATTCATTATAGGTTTGGAAAACAATTGTGATTTGCGAGCGGTTGGGGTAAACAGTACAAATTCCTATTTCTTTCATTTTGATTTGTTTCATGTAAATATTTTACATAGGTAGTCAATTGAATCTTTTATGGATTGTTTTCATAAATATGATTTCCCTTTATTATAAACCTGGATGATTAAGTAGGTGATGATTTACCTGACGTAACAGCCAACTACAGGAAGCACAAGTCGTGACCGGGTGTAGTTGCATTATGACCGAGTTAACCTCTCATCAGGCGGCATTCGGTCTCTGCGCAGATATCTCCGCAATTCGCTGCAATTTGCACTCCACCAGCATTTGTTGTGTAAACAACCGCCGCAGCGAGCTCGGCGCTGCAGACTAATATCTTTGCTGAACAAACATCCGCTGAATCGCTGAAATTACATCTTCAGCGATACTTCACTACAGCCTACGTACGAGACGCTCAAGAAACCAACTTTTAATACCGACTCGAGACCGTAAAGCTGTTTCATAACTTGGATACATTTTATAAGCTGGCCTAAATTATGACATCTATCTATGTATAATAATTTGAATGTTAATATTTAAAGTGGTACATTAACGCCACGTAACAGCGGATATGAGTTCCGACGGCACAATGAGCACTGCGCTAACAACCGCTTGTAATGAGATATACCAGCGCGGCGACACTTGACTCCATATAATTTCGTTTAGTGCCATCAAATATGATTTAATTTCATCCAAAGCACTCCATGAGGAATTAATAAAATTTAATGTAGAGTAATGAAGGCAGTTAATACCCGCTTTTCATTAGGTAAGCTGTCTACAGGATGGGACCTTAAAGCATTATTAGCTCACGATAAGTAGGTACAGCATTTCACGTACAACTTGATTTATTTTAGTACGAGTATGAAACGTTTTAAATGTTAGTCTCGCTCCATAAACCAATCCAGAATATGAAGTATCTACAAAAAGAATACTGAAAAAACTTATCTCCATTTATTCATAAGTTCATGCATGTTCTATACATGCATACCTACATTAAAGATCAACGCAAGCAGAGGCCAGTTAAAAAATCAAAGGGTAACCTTATAATTCTTAACAAGCTGCAATCAGAAGCATAAACATTCAGGAACTGAATCTTACTACGTTTTTATTGTATTTTCTACGCACTAAAATAGCGAAAAAAAAGGTTTCTCTTGAATAAAAGGTTGCTTTATTTATTAAGATATTCAATGTAAAATAAGCATCTCCGAAATTGGGTGAAAGCTTTCAGAAATAACATTAACTTTCACTTCTTCCTGAATGTGCGCTACAAATCTCTCCGCTCCACAACTACAGTAATTTGAACTCTAAGCGAAACAAACGAGCCAACTTATTTCTAAGAACAGCCCCTAACAAGTCTGCATTACAATAAAAACCTGCATAAATTGTTAGATTACAAACAAAAGTTGCATTTAAAAGCCGGTAAAGTGTGATTACCAGGTCCCGGCTAACTACACACGGTCCACGCGGCCCGCCAGCACCGAGCTCGCCTGCTCGGGGGACGTTTACATTTAGTTATTAATGCTAATGCGTAATCAAATAAATATGTGTGACTCATATATTTGTGTGATTTATGTCTGATTTTATCAAAAGTAAATTTCCTTATACATATATTCATCATCACTATTTCGACTACTTGGTATTAGAACAATTTTTTGTATTAACATTTTTAGGTTGGGGGATTAAATTGTAAAGTTCTGACACAATACTTGTCCAGCTGTCGGAACTGTTCTTTAGTGAACAAAGAATGTAAACTTGTCATTAAAATTATTTGTTCAATAAAACAGTTTTACCTACAAATATGTTAATTGTTACCTGTAAAGAGAAAGGTTTATTAAACAGAAATATGTAAAATTGTATTATGACTATTTTCCATTACGGTTAACATGTGACTCGTTCTTTATGATACAATCAAAATTTGTAACGTTTATTGAACAAGGTCCAAGGTACCTCCTTTTTCTTTTTACGGACGTTAATATTGTTAGGAAGGTTATACTGTCCCCGGCAGCACTTGTCTAGTCATAACCGCTGGAGTGGACTTAAGATCCGACTGAATATTCTGAGTTTGGGCTTGCGGCAGCAGGCGACGGAGACATTGCCGCCCCCGCGCGCCGCCG
This sequence comes from Emmelina monodactyla, assembly GCA_916618145.1. Taxonomy (NCBI): domain Eukaryota; kingdom Metazoa; phylum Arthropoda; class Insecta; order Lepidoptera; family Pterophoridae; genus Emmelina; species Emmelina monodactyla. The sequence continues at coordinate 285,185 of OU745304.1, read as the reverse complement.
CCCCCGCCCCCGCCGGCAGCAGCGCCTCCGCCCACAGCGCGCACGTGGCGCCCACCATCCGACACATGTAGCCCGGGGTGTTTGCCTGCGCTGAACATTTCAAATATATTATGGTAGCCAACTAAGAAACCAAAACTAAAAAGTAGATTTTATCTTTGTGCTTTTAAGAATCTTCATGTATACCTAATGATGATCTTTATGTTACATGATGTTAGCTTTGTCATAACATAGCTTCTGACTACCGATCCAGAAAATAGATGGGATTCTTTTAAGATTTACTTGATTACTTACGCGTTGAATCATCATATAATGAAGCATCTGAACAATTAAAAACTATTACTATACTCAAAATAGTGGTACATAAATTCATTTTATTACACTAATAATATTCTTTTATTGCACTGCACACTGCATCAAAGAACTGAATGTAGATAAGGTATATTTTTTAATTTATAGGTAATCCATAGTTTAAAGTTGAAGTAAACAATCTATTATCAAAAATCATAACCAGGAAAAAAAATTAAACAAATTCAAAAATGGTACAATATTTTTATCACATCATGTCTAAATATTAAAACCTCATAATATTAAACAGGTGCTTTGTATATTTATATATAACAATCAGGGTTGGTGGTACCTGTAACGTTTTCAGGTTTATTGTGTTGTACTATATCAGTTAAGTAGAATAGATACTGTGCGAAAGAATGGACACAGACTGTACCCCTATTAAATTCTCTCACACACTATCCGACGAACAATAATTTATCTAAACAATTAAACCTGATTACGTTATAAGTTAAATGCCTATCGGGCTGTGTGTGACATAATTTTGATCGGTATCCATCCGTCGCTTTGAAAGTTTCCCGCCCCGCGCCGCTGCCGCCCCCGCCGCTGCCGCCCCCACCTAATTGCCGAAGTTGCGGGCGTTGTGCGCGGCCGCTCGCCCGCGGTTTAAAGTCCAACATCTTGTAATTGATGTCGCGGGTTCGCGTTGTTTATCGTTATTGTTTGTGTGTAGTTTCTTCGTTTAATTTCAAAGTTATTCTAGTGCTATCTTACTTTACAGTTGACGAAAGCGGATGTTTAGTACTGCTTAATTTATTTTATTTTATTTCATAGCAATTATGCTTCAAATATACGTTTACGAAATTTTTTATAAGATTTTTTTAAAACTGTTTACTGTTTTCAATTTAGCAGCATACTCGTATTTACACTTAGTAAGATACAGTCTGCAACGTTTTTGTTGATCTACACTTTGTGTTCAAACGTCACAAGAAATGTAGCTGTAGTTTTTGCAATTAAGGAGACAAGGTATCTCGTCTGTGTCGTGGAGGTAAGCTGCTTACGTCGACGTCTGCGGACACGACCACTCGCGCGCTGCCGCCTGCGGGGCCTAACTTGCACTCATGTACAAAGGGGACATATTGCTCGTATGTAAGTAGCCAATGGCACATTATATGATAATTCATAATTTTTGATAAGAATTATGCGGAGCAATATTTAATTAGTTGAATATATATTTTTGGTAGAAAAATTTATGGAACTCCGTACTTACCATATTTCAACATAAAAAAACTAAAACCAAAAGTGATTTTCCGATAAAATATTCGATGCAACACACAGAATAACAAACAAAAACCAACCTAGAAACTCTTGCAACAAACTATTTAATGTTAGAATACATTTACGAAAGTGTACCCTGGTTCAGAAACATTTAAATCTAATATTCAATTGTTGCAAACCTCCAGCAATTCCCGGCCACGTAAGAGAATAGGTACTTTGCTTATCTTCTAGGAGCTGTACACAAACTTATATTTGTATTGTATTTGGGATTCGTTTTGTAATTCATTTCTTCACTTTTCTTATAGCTTTCACCTAGTTAGTTATGATGTGAGAATAAGAGAATATTCTTTCCCTTGACGTGGCGTCAAATAAAACAGATTAAAAAAAAATTACGATAATATATAAACGCTCTTACTAACAGTAGATCGAACGAACCTGTTTTTCTACTTTGAGATTCTGACGTTTATCTAATACGCTGATTTCAGTGTAAGTTAAAACTTACTGGCCATATTCCCTTTATGTTATACGGAAATAGTACTTGTGGAAACCAAGGTCAAAGGCGTATTTCACGGAGTTTGGGAAGGCAGTTCTCACCCTAGAATTAAGGTTAACCAATTTAAAATTGGCGTACCCTGTGGTTACGAGCATTAATCCTGAAAGAGGCTGTAACAACTTTCTATCTCACATACTTTATGTGATTGTTTAGCTCACGTTGCTATGCTATTTTACTTTCTTTCACACAATTTCCGCACAAAGTGACTGTGCCAGGAAACAGGCATAATTCCACGTAAGTAATATATTGTTCGAATTAACATACGATCCCCCGAGATCACTGTATCATGTTTCGTATAATAATAGCGAATATTCTGCCGGCTTCCACCTACTTACCTTATATCAAATGAGAAATGAAAAAACGTTCATCAAAAATGTATTAACAAAAACGTTTAATTAAACTCAAGTTAGTCTACAGAAGAAAAGTTCAGGTTTATAACAATTTTCAGGTTGTTTAACTAAAAATCTAACATAATATATTTCTTATTTTTCTACATGCTGATAAAGTTATTTAAAATTAATATTATATATACTAAACAATAAAAACTTAGTAGTACATCCCCTGCTCGTCTGTCCCGGTGTGCGCGCGCCGGGCGTGGTGCGTGGTGCGCCCGGCGCGCGCGCAGTAGGCCACGTCCAGCTTGTAGCTCTCCGGCTCGGCGCGGCGCAGCATGTAGCGACTCAGCACGCGCGGCGCCTGCGACGCCACGTACTACCCGCGACACAACACAACCATGCACATCATTATCTCTACACCTAAGCCTGCAGTTTTGTAAATGTTGGCGAAAAACTACTTACGTAACGACCGTCGTAAAGTTTCCGTGTCTGCCTCAAAACAAAGTTTTTAGGTCCCCATTTCGGATTGGGGCAGAAGCTTTTTAATAGTTTCTAAAACAAAGAAGTAAACCATAAAAGTTTGCAATTACCTCAGGTTTGACTGAGATGTATTTTGCTTATTTAATTTCCTACTTTCAGCTAAAACCAAGAAGTGGTAGCTATTTTATTTTATTTTTATTTTTACAATTAGGTACGTACTATGAGGAAGAATAAATTATAATTTCTTTATTTATACTAAAGACCCTATTTCTGCATTAAAAATATATCCGAACGTCGTCAGTGTGGTGGGATGTACTTACTAGCAATGCATGTGATGATCGCATTTTTAGGTACGCACTTACTTTATTCTTAACCAGATAATACACCATGCCGACCACTAAAGGAACCCCAACAAACAAGCCGAACGCACCCGAGATCCAATATATATGTAGGAAATAAAAGTGATCCTTTAAGTACAGTTGGTACGAGAAGTGGAATTTATACTGCAAAAAGATTTATCACGTCAAATTCTAATTCCAAACAACATTTAGATTAAATGAAGATTATAAACAAAATCGACAAGTACCGCAACAGCGACGGGGAAGATGAAGAGGCAGAGATATCTGTGGTAGGAGGGCTTGACCCCGTAGTGGAAGGCGATGTCGTCGAGGAAGCGGCGCAGCGGGTACAGCGCGAACAGCCCCGCCAGCTCCAGCAGCAGCAGCGCGCCGCGCACGTACGTGTGTAGGATGATGCGATCCTGCGCACAGTCGCGAGGTCACGTGACACCTTTCTTAATACAGGTTAACATTAAACACCCCACTCAGATTAAATGGATAATTCAGATGACAGAGATAAAAATGTAGAAATGAAGACTTGCTTTAACAGTGGAATTTCGATGGCTACCAATATTAAAAAATTACTTCCGTGTAACCAGTGCACCGGTCAGAGACTAACTTTATAAACAAACACATTTAAGACGTATCCGAAGATTGAAATGATAACGACAACGAGCCCTCGCTTTAATTTCTTGAACTCTGTGGTCACCACCTCTACGAGACACTGGAACGTTATTATCTGGAAAAGAAAGGCCAGCTTTAAATTACAAATCTGAGTAATGATGCAAGTAGTTTACTCTAATGGCAAACTACTTTATTTTTTGGATCAGCTCAATCTTCCTAAAATATGTAAATATGAATAAAAAAAGTCGTAAGAATCCATCAAATACATGGCAAATATAATGTATAATTTAATGTAATGTTAATGTAAAAAAAAATCACCAATTATTTCTTACCAGTGCAAGCATCTCATGAATAAACGCCAACAGAAGATAGCAAAGTGTTAAGAATAAGCTCATCTTAAACTGCTCAAAGTATATGAACCAAAAATAAAGTATAGGGTTCAGAAAGAATGCTAAAAATAAAACAACATATGTAATGAAATTAATTAATAATAACTAGTGATATAAAGATGGTAAGTGTCTGAGCGTACAGTCAGTGACGATGGTGAGCTCCAGGCCCAGGACGGTCTCGCAGTAGCAGATGACGCTGTGCGCCACGAACACGTTGAACATGAAGTAGAGCGCATTGGTGGCCAGCAGCACCGCGCTGTCGCGGCTCGGCCGCGCCTGCAACCAGACCACGCTCACCACCACCACCACCACCACCACGGCGTCAGGTATACAGTACAATTACCTTTAAAGAAGATTGAGCAGTCAATACGTGGATAACGGGTGGAACTTGAACAAACACTGATATGTCGTTTTGAAAGTTTTCCTGAAATATGAAATCATTAATCTCAGAATTTACACATATTTTGTAAAGGTCACAAACGGCAACAAAACCAACCCATTTCTTAACACCTTCGTTAAATTGGAGTTCATAATGTATCTGCGATTTAATGCCCTTGTTTTTGTTCGAGTCGGCATTCAACATAAGATGGAACAATACTAGGGAGTAAATTGTGAGGAGGGAAAATTGAAATATGGTGAGGCACTGAAAAATTAAAAAATCATCACAGCATTTTAATAATAAGATAACCATAGATCATATTTTTTATACTCATGACAATCTACAAAATAATTGAAATTAGATTATACGTTTTATTTGTACCTTTATCTAACTATTAACTAATAAAAAAATCAATTTACTCAAAAGTTTGTTAGATCTGCCGCCAGGGCCTACTAAAAATATCTTCCAAGTGTTAAACTGTTAACGTACCCTCCATATGTATTTCTTCAGTAGTGATTTATTGTAAGCAGCTGCGATTCCCCAAAGAATAAAAAAGTAAAATGCAAACAGAAATGATTTTTTGTATTCATACGCTTCTCTAGAACTAATCATCATCATTATTATGATCATCATCATTACAAAGTATAAAACTAATCGTGTCTGTTTGTATGTTGGTAAACTAACTCCATCTTAACCACTTAACAGATTTTAATGCGGGTTTTGCCACCCTCTGGGTATTTTTTCAACATAATTTTTTAAATAATGGGCATTTACAAAAAATCAAAATTTTATGCGTTGCTATAAATTCAGCAAAAATTATACCATTGCGATGCGTGGGCCTGTATTACCTACACGTAATAAAATCTGGAATCAAAAATGGAAATACTTTCAAAACGTACTGCGCAAGTAGTATTTGTGGCACCTGCCAACAATATATTTTATTATTGTGGAAACATGAGAAGCCAGCTCCAAACACAAAGTTTAGAGTTGACTCGTTCAACATGCTCTTGTAGAAGTCTTGAGTCGTTATGCACCGCACAGTCACCGTCTCATCCGTATTACTCGTGTAGTTTGTAGGAACAAAATCTTGACAACTGCAACAGCCAATTGGCAGTTAACACGGTATTGCATCGTCAGGAAACCCATGGTCGGGTGATAATGCAACATGTGACCCATACTGAGCTAGCGTAGTCTATGTAATGAGGGGAGGCCTGTGCTATACCTACTAATGGACAGTAGCAGTAGACGGAGGCTGTTATTATTATAGTTTGGTTATTTTAATAGCAAGCATATTTACCTGTTCCAAGAATTCTTCAAAAACAATCCAGTCAAATAAAAATCCAAATAAATCAAACTGATGTCCAAAAACCGTGTCAGTTCAAAGATACCAGCTATCACGTAAATAAATTTAATGCCTGCATAAATAAAATAACATGTATTGTACCTATAACGTGTAGTCTATTACCTATACCTTTACGCATAAAATACTGCGGCTATAAAATTGTGTTACAGTACCGCTCAGTAGTGGCGCCATCTTGGCGATGAAGAAATGTTGCTCCGGCACGTACACGCCGAGGAACATGTGGATGTAGAACACAGCCAGGCCTCCACCGAAGCCGTAAAAGACTTGCTGCTGTACCACCCTGGCCGTCAACACAAGTGTCTGCTTTACTGAATATTGTAACTAAGAAGACACACGCCCTACGCAAACCTTAGAGTGAAGAGATGACGCCAAGGATCCTTACTGGTTGAACTTCTCGTAGCGCACCCACATGCTCAGGTGCTTGGCTGCGCTCATCATGTAGGCGCGGTAGTATGCGAAAATATCAAAAAACGTCACCGCTGGCACCCGGTAGCTGTGCGGCTTCTCTTTCTAAAACAAAAGTCGAAGGGAACCGACTGAGAGAACTTCTGAAAAGTAGCTATGAAGAATAACTATCGGTGTTGCTTTCTGCCAGTCACTTCTAAGCTAAATCGTAACTTTGTACTTGCAGTTGGCATCCTCTTATTGACGGTATGTCTATCTGCAGTACCTGGATTATGAGTCGGAGCGGCGTGTGGGGCGGCGCGGGCGGCTCGTCGTCCACCTCGGGCGCGGCGCCCGCGAGCCACTGTGACGTCATCGAGCGCCGGCGCAGCGCCGTGTACTCGCTGCCGCTCTCCGCCATGTCCGTGCTCACTCACTTGATATCAACTAAATGCTGTCAATTAAGATAACTAACCTCTACAATTAGTAACAAAACATCAACATCGACCTGGCATGTGTCTGTGAATAGATTTTGGCAGTCGTGTTTTTTTGATATGTTTCGATTCAATTTGTTTTTAAGCATGGCAATGTGTCTTGTAGTGTTCATGTTTTCTGATTAAAAAATCTTAGTCATTGTCATCTGCCACAAGCATAGGTTTAGTTTGATTCTATGCCTATGGGATGCCAATCTAAAAGCAACATTACCTACTGATAACAGCCATCATAATATTTCCCTGTCAGCCTGAGCTGTATTAGTTAATAATTGACCATTTTTAAAATCTTTCCTGAAATAGATGGATAAAAATTACCATACAAAATATTTCTATTCCTCAATTCAGGGCGATCTATATCTATCTGCCACAGTTTTCGTTTCAAAGCGGCACTAACTGAAGTAGAGTGTGTATAGAGAGAGGCGCTCAATTCGCGTCGGTTTTTACAAATTGAGTCGCGCCGAAGCGTCGGAGAGTATTCCGAGTGACAATTGGATCGCGGGCCGGGCGCCACTACCCGCTATTGTATTTTTATCGGTCTCTTTTCGTTTTATCTACGGAATATTTAGCTGCCATTCTGATCTGGGAACTGCGCAAGATAAACTAAGTTGTGCGAGCAAATGGTGCATCATTGGTATTTGACTGAAACAGAGAGATATTTTTTTATATTTTACTGTTGAATGTTTAATAGGTAAATATGTATTTATATTAAACTCTATAACAATCTATAACAAAATATTTTTCAAGGCACAGGTGCGGCCCCATATGGAGTACTGTTCTCACCTCTGGGCAGGAGCACCTCAATGCTTACTTCTTCCATTTGACAAGATACAACGTAGAGCGGCTCGAATCGCCGGCAACCGAGCTCTTTCTGATCGCCTCGATTCTTTGGCCCTGCGAAGAGATATATCATCTCTTTGCGTTCTGTATCGTCTATACAATGGGGAGTGTTCTGAAGAATTATTCGACCTCATACCAGCTGCACAATTCCACCACCGCACCTCCCGCCACAGATTGAAATTCCATCCCCACCACCTGGATAGCTGGCGCTCCACCACCGTCCGTTTCGGGCGGAATTTTCTGCCACGCACTACGCAGATGTGGAATGAACTACCTGCAGCGGTATTCCCGGCTACATACAACATGGGGCTCTTCAAGTCGAGAGTATATTCCCACTACAAAGGTCGGCAACACACCCCCAACACCCACAGTGTTGCGGGTAGTCATGGGCGGCGGTGATCATTTACCACCAGGTGACCCGCATGCTCGTTTGCCCCCTATTAATATAAAAAAAAAAAAAAAAAAAAAAAAAAAAAAAAAAAAAAAAAAAAACAAACCAATTTTAGATTTTTCAAATGCAATATTCTCTAAACTAAACTATTTTGAGCTTAATAACTCCATTTGAATAAAAAAGGAAATGATTCATCGGTGCGTCCACAGCCTGCGCGCATCTGTTGCCGCGACCATGTCCCGTACGCGATGAAACTTTTATAAATAAATTCAACCTTTATTTTATTTAGTGAGGTTTGCTATCTACTTCTCAATGTATACCTACACGATTCACTTACGTTACATGAGTCCTTGAAACACTCCTTCTCGTGGCGTAGTTCTCAAACAATATTCAATGCTTTGTTGGAACTTGTCGTTTTTCCAAATGTCGGCAAACTACAATCGGACGTAGACAAAGGCAGGTTCTCGTTAGTCACAAACTTGAGCGGTAGGCGTCGTGTCCAGATAGGATGTAGTTATATGTGAGGGTGGGCGAGCCTCTAGTTTATAGCGGGTGTAATTCCGAGGACAATAGGCGAATAGCGCGCCGGTAAATCATGCAGTGGACAAAGTGGGACCGCGCACGGCCAGGGGTAGCGGGGAGCGGGGGGACCACGTCATAGATATGCTTGTTTGAAGATTGCACCGTAAGTAGAAAAAAATAAGGAGTAATCATTTACTTAGCAAGAAAAAAAAATTCTACAAAAAAAGTATAAAGATCGTATAATCGTAATAAATTATTAAAATAACAGTCAACTGATATCAATTGCTTACTTCCTCAGCTCTAATATTTCTAATCTTTACCGCTTTGATAGGTACGAGGCCTAATTCAGATAGAATTAAGGTGCGTTTGTGTTGAGTTTGGGAGTCGGCGAACTGCTTCATGATTCAGTGAGGCCGCCCCCGGATACGCCGGACACGCGCCGGACACCCGCCGGACACGCGCCGGCACCGCCGGACACGGCCACATCGCTCGGAGTTATTGCACTCATCTACGACACAAGCAGTCATTGCCACGTGAAGTAATCACCGCACATCTACAACCACTGCAAATTTATGTAAATGCTCCAACTCCTTTTTAGAATCAATTCACGATACAGGAAACATTATTCTAACAAAATACTGACATGTCCTACGAGCCGGCTGTAGCTATTACATCGTAATCCATCATTATCTCTAAACGAAAAAGTATTACGAAGAGGAAATTCCCGAAAATATGACGGAATTGAAGTCGGACACCTCTGCGATTGACAGAGAGCGTGATAAATTACCTATATTGGTACATTTGTCAGGAGACCATCCATCATCCACCTAACGACTCTACAAGGAGATTCTTATCCGCCCCAACCGGAATTAACCGGAAATATTTAACCCCCAATATAACTTTGTACTCGAGATTGATTTCACAAACCTACGACAACTAGCGGGGCTTTAATTGAGAAACACAAACAAGGCAATACAATTTATTGCATCTAAATAATACGTAATCACTTTACTTTAAAGCTACGAATTAGCTATGGCTAATTCATTAACAATATTTACTTGAAACATAAAGAGATTAGCATTAACTACTAGTACTACGTAGATATACATTTACCTTGCCCTATATTTAAAAAAGCAACATTAAAAAGTATTTGAATCTCCTATCACATCCGAAATTATTCTAACGAATACTTCAGTATTTCATTATTTTACAGCGTTTAGTCTGTTGCAAACTTCACAAAGCCATCGTATCGTAATTACGAAAAAGTTACATAATACCAAAATATATATATCTCGTGTTAATTATTTCACTTCAAAGATGATCTTTGATGTCGACTCAGTCCCAGTCGTCAAAGGCTTCGACTCGAGGTGAAACTTGGAGTAACAGCTGTCTTTCTATCGCAAGTTGAACAACTCACTTACCGTGACGAAACAGAATTGTCAATGTCCCCGTGTAACTGCCGCTCAGAAACATCTCCAACTTGCGACACGCTCGAATGAAAATGAACTTCCGACTAGAGCCCGCACCGACTTCTCGGATTGAATTCCGCATGAAATTGAAACCATTTCACAATTAAAAATGTACACGAGCAGCCGGCGCGGGCGAGGCGGGGTAGAGGCATACACACGGTGTTCACACGATCTACTGGTGCAGAGAACTATACTGTATGACGGTGTCGACTGTGCAGCTTTATCCTACAACATTGTTTTTATTTATACGTAAGATCTATACGAACTAATAACATAAATAGGTTATATATTATGTGAGTTTGTATGCTCAGGGTGATCTCCAGTATTTTTCTGACCCTGTTTGTAACTACCAGCATTATTAAGATACGTTATGAGAGAAGGTCATAGGCTAATTCATTTTCCACACGGGTGATGCCACGTGCTATAGGCTAATAGGTAAAATTGCATAATGAATCTAAAATATGTTTTTATCGTAAGCTTTCTACAATAACATAATGGTTCTTGAAGAAGCAATGTTCTCGGCGCGGTTACTTCTCGTTGTCCTGCGGCGGGGGACCCGTCCACGTTATCTTTGCGTCCTGCCATCTGAAACATTCACATCGTTGTTCAATACGAAGAATCATTTCAAGAGACTTAATGTTAGTCTTGCAGTTGAACGTTTATAAAATGCTAAAATAAAAACTAGCTGTGAAGTCTGTTATGGTGTAAAATTTTACTTTTAAAGACGAACAAGTAACAACGATTATCACGGAGGAAAAGTGGTCTGACACTGCATAGTTGATCAAATGGAATAGTAGTAATTTTCTGATCTTTTATAGTACAACACTATCGGTCGTATGTACATTTACATCTCTGAATGAAGTTGCATTAATATTTTGACAAAATAAAAAGTGCCAAAGTTCAAGGACTCGCACGCCGAGGGTTCGTAGAATCATAGGCATGCTAAGAATCCGTTTTTTTTTGGTAGATAGACGTCAGACCAACAACAAATTAATGCTGAAAGGAACAGCTTTGCCTTTAGAGGTACGGAGCCCTATAATTAATAGTAACGGTGGTGCGTGTGTACTTGGTGTGTATGAGTTTCTCGAGCGGCGTGGCGGAGATGTCGTCGGCTGCGCGCGCGCCGGTCTCCTCGTGCGCGCGCGTGTCCACGCTCAGCACCACGTGGCAGCCGCCGCACGTGTAGTACTGGAGGTCGAACCTGCCCAAACACAGCGACATTAGCCAACGAGAATACCAGGCACTGTGTCCGAACAGCGTTTTATAAACGGAGTCGGGAGTTTGGTAGATTCCTATCAGCTGAAACAGTATAAGTAGCAGTAAAAAGAACGTAAGCCATAAAAAAAGAAGCAAGTTAGCAAAGGTACGTGTCCATTGGTACCTGCGCTCGGCGTGGTAGTTGCGCAGCAGCTCGCGGTTGGTGTTGAACAGCAGGCCGTAGTGGCCGGCGCAGCACGTGACCCACACGGGCAGCGCGGGCGTCTTGAGCCGCGAGCCGGGCCCGCCGCCGCCCGCGCCGCCCGCGCCCCCCGCGCCGCGCCCCCCGCCCTCCTCCCCGTGCCACACCAGCAGCCCCACCGGGCTGCGCTGCAGGATGCCGAACTGAGGCATCGCCTGCGACGAAGCGCGCCAATAAATAAGGGATCCGACACTATCAGGTGGCTTATATTTGTCGGCATAGTCGCAAAGAATTTATTAAAACTACTTGAATTTTTTTTCTTAACGTGAAAATATAAAAAAATAGGTAAAAACATAATCCAAATCCGATCCGTAGTCGTAAGAGAGTTTGTATGTATTTTAACATATCTATCATAACATTTTTAGCGTTTTTAATTTTTACCATTCAGGTATAATTTTGTAACAGAAAACAAACATTTATAATATGTTAAAACAGTAGTCCTACTGGATAGTAGTCGAATAGTATTTATCTGTCAATTGAAATATCAACTCTATATCGTAAATGAAAGGTACTCAAAATCCAGACAACATCACATTAAAAATAAAAGTAAATTAGATCCAAATAAGTCCCAACAGAATACAAAACAAATTACAACGATGCGATAACATAGCAGCAAGCAATTTTATTTAATATCATATTGTAATGTTAAGTTGCTTTGGGAGTTTACTGTAAAAGAAGCAAATTTTTTGGTAAGAATTTTTACTCGTTCTTTTTATTTTAGAAGGACGAAAAGGTTTTTGAATTAAAATTCCAATGCAAAAAACTACTTAGCGTAAAATATGCGTTAGTACGTAAATGTAAGTACCTACACTGTTTATAAAAATAATAACTAAACTCTTACTAACTGCAGTAAACGTAGGTACCACATAATAGACCCGACGTGAATCTAGTTTCGTCCAGACAAGAGACAATTAATTTTAATATGTTTACGAAGAGACAGAGCACGGTATCCGTCGACGAGTGATATCATCAGCGTTAGCGTGTCTTACGTAGTGGTGCTCGTCGCCGACGTACAGCACGCCGTTGTGCAGGTGCGGCGTGGCGCGGCCCGCCAGCAGCAGCGTGACCAGCGGCAGCGCGCCCTCCGCCGCGCCCGCCACCAGGGAAGACTGCCGCCCGTCCAGGTCCTTCATCACGCTATACGCGATACACGACACACATTATACCAACGTAAAAATTAAAATAGGCTACTCTTTGAAACATGTAAGCAAACACATACTTCTGGCAGCCGCGCGACAGCACGGCGGAGTACAGCAGCAGCAGCGCCCCGCACCCCTCCTCCGCCTGGAACTACCACCACAACCACTCACTGCACTCGTCTCGCATCAAACCACTTCATAAGACCCACGCTAAGTTAGTTATTTATCATATTTTCCCTCACATATGAAATGAAATTTCAGAGGAACCACTCGCAAAGCTAAATCTCGCAACGCGAAATGAGTTCAAAACAAACTCACCAAGTGCAGATATCTCTTTATGAAAATTTGTATGTCCTCGAGGCTCTTGAACTCGAATAAATGCAGCTTGGAACAACAGAACATATATCAACAACCAGCGCTCGTGCGACTACACTTCCGTATAAATAAATACCTCACTCGGTCTGTTATCGACTTCTCACAGGAATGTTTAAGAACTTGCAGAAATTTAAACCAACTTTATTTATGTTTGATAACTTCGAAGTAAGTGTTTGAGACAGCTTTGTAAAAGTTACGCTAGTTTTACTGTTTGTTACATATGAAAGCGGTTTAAATTTTCACACCAATGGAAAAGCTATTAAGCTTTCCTAATAATAATAGTGTTGTGCAAGGAAATTGACGTTGGAATTGAGCCAAATATATGCCACCACCTTGAGAGGAGCTGTTTATACGTTTACTTTTAATAAAGGTCCTGACGAAAAGTTTGTTTGTTCAGTGGTGCGCGATTCGATTTCGATTGGTGTTTGCAAGGTAAATTAGACTTATTACAAACGCGCTAAACCGTTTACGGTATGTGGTTTTGCGCACCGCGGGACCACCTCTTTACAGTTTTTCTACTTGTTATTAAATAGATAATACTGGGATATGGTTTGTAGAGAGTGGTACCTTCTCTGTGACGCCGTCCTGGTAGTAGCTGGTGCTGTGCTGCACGTACACACGGTCGGAGGGCAGCGCCACCACGGCGCGCGGCTCGGCGCCCCCCGCGCCCGCCCCCGCCCCCGCCGCCGCGCCGCCCCCGCCCCCGCAGCGCCACACTGCCTCGCTCAGCGCGTGCCACAGCGCCTCCTGCTGCCGCTCCTCGGACGGACGCAGGTACCTGCAGGTACGTCATCACTCGGCCTTAGCGCTTCCAGTATTTCATCATTTCTGGAAACTCAAATTCATGTCTCCCTCTCGTATAACGGTATCATGTCCATGAAATATGTGTTGTTTCGGTAACTGTGTATATTTTCCGTCATCTAAATATCGCGTCGGGTCGTAAGTTCCCAGTGAAACAGCTCGGCGCGGTTAGATTTATGCAGCGGCACGGAGCGACCTCACTGACGCGTTCCCGGAAACTCACTTTTAACTTTACGGCACTCTTTACTGATATTCTATTTATACACTTCGTTTTAAGAAAACACTCTGAAACGAAATTTTATATACTTCGTTTTAACGCAGAAAGTGATTTTAAAAGGAATAGTAAATTGTGAAATATTTTTGTCCTCCATTGGCGCCGAGGTCCAGCCATGATCATAATGGATAGCATGTTGGAAGTGAATGTTCCGTCAGTCGGCCAGGATGCAGATAGCTCACGTGTCGGGGTGCTCGGAGGCCTTGTTGTCCCGGGCGGGCGGGCGCGAGTCGAACAGCAGCCACTTGACGAGCAGCGCCTGCAGCGCGGCCAGCAGCGCGCGCGCGGAGTTGCGCGGCGCCAGCAGCCCGAACGCCAGCGGCCGCGCGGGCGCCCGCAGCAGCAGCGCCGCGCGCAGCCACTCGCCGCGCGCCGGGCCCGCCGCCGAGCCGAAGCAGGTCGCGCGCAGCTCCTGCCACACCGCGCACACGTTGAACTTAAACACTATATCAATGCAGGTACCTACTATTTTAGTATTGAAAGACTGACAAAAAATATTATGTAAATGCTTGGTAAGTACTTTCTTGTTATTGAAACTGCCATATCTACACCAAGGTACAAGTCTTTTTGCGATATACTGTTAGAAGAATAATTAATTAAAATATAAATCGGTTTTTGGAACATCACTAGTGCCAATGGACAACCCTAGTTGGCGTCGCTTCACGGAGGGTATTCGAAGATGGCGTCATATATGTGTCGTTACTTAGCGTGTGTTTTAAAATCCAAATTAAATTTGTTTCTGATTCATTAAGTCTTTTAAGTGTTTAATAATTCAGAAGTGTGATGTGAAACCCATACAGTGATAACCCACATGCTCGTTGTTAAATTGTGAACTAAGTATATTTGGTGTTAAATGATTGTGTGTTGAAAATAACGTGGCGTAGGAGTGCATTTGAACTTTTTGTATGTTTATTTTGTGGATTTTGCTGTAAAACTGCATGTGCGTTGTGTGCCTATAATCCAGGCAGCAAGTTAAATTTGGTTTGGGCATGATACTGTTATTTATTTTATTCTAACCTACTCTGGACTGAAATAGCTATTAACCGCATGCTAACACTCTGCTTTACAACACAAAGCAGATCTATATTAGTGGCTGGACTTTGGTGAGCTTGTTCCTTTTTTATGTTTTTATACGTGTATTTTAATTTAAGAAGTTGTTCCACCATATATTTTCATAGACATTGGTAATATAAGAAAAAAAGGGACAATTATTAAGGTATCCATTTGTTTAGTGATATTCAGATACCAGTGTGCTAGAACTTGTGACAAAATTGACTATACTGCTTTTCTACTATAATTTTTCAAAGTGTGAACTTAGTGTAAAAAATAAAACTGTAATAACTATAACAACAAATATAAATAAGTATCAATATGGGTCGCCACAAGAAAAGACATAGATCTCAAAGTAATTCTTCATCAGGTTCTGAACGGGGCCTGATGTAATTGCCTTCGGGGCTTGATGTGGTTGCCTACGGGGCTTAATGTGGTTGCCTTCGGGGCTTGATGTGTTTTCCTACGGGACTTGGTGTGGTTGCCTTCGAGGCTTGATGTGTTTGCCTACGGGGCTTGATGTGGTTGCCTACGGGGCTTGATGTGGTTGCTTTCGGGGCTGGTTGCCTTTGGGTCTTGATGTGTTTGCCTACGGGGCTTGATGTGGTTGCCTACGGGGCTTGATGTGGTTGCCTACGGGGCTTGATGTGGTTGCCTACGGGGCTTGATGTGGTTGCCTACGGGGCTTGGTGTAATTGCCTACGGGGCTTGATGTAATTGCCTACGGGGATTGATGTAACTGCCTACGGGGCTTGAATTGGTTGCCTACGGGGCTGAATTTGTTATTTTTTTCTAGAATAGTATCTATCACTGCAAAGATCCTACCTTCGAGGACGAAGTTAGTAGAATAATTAATTAAAACATAAATCGGTTTTTGGAACATCACTAGTGCCAATGGACAACCCTAGTTGGCGTCGCTTCACGGAGGGTATTCGAAGATGGCGTCATATATGTGTCGTTACTTAGCGTGTGTTTTAAAATCCAAATTAAATTTGTTTCTGATTAATTAAGTCTTTTAAGTGTTTAATAATAGATACATACAAGAAACAGTGCTCTACCTTTTTTCTTTACTTTTCTGAGTGTCGATTGCTGTTGGCCTTTATGAAAAAAAGTCTTACCGATAGCTTACTACTTGACATCTAACTATATTTAAAACTGATGATTCAATGAGTTACAACTCACGATTGCAAGTTTCTCGTCGATGGGCGTGCCCCCCGCGAGCGGCGGCCGCGCGCCCCCCGCGCCGCCCGCGCCCCCCGCGCCCCCCGCCGCCGCCGCCTTGTTGCGCGCGTACAGGATGCGCTCTGCAAGTCGCAAATGACAACATACATACAACGGTTATCATCCATACAACACCAGGAAAGTTTTAAATAAATGAGAAAAATAAAAATCCTCAAGAACGAGACAAAGTGAGGGGAGACTAAGACCTCCGCATATGTATGTACGTCTTCTGCAAAAAATATTTTTAGGTGTCTTGCTATAACGGTTTATTATAAGAAATCATACATATTTTAATTTTTTTAATACAAATGTTTAAAATACTTGTATTTTACCCGCAGCTTCGCATGCGCCAACTTTGGATTTTAATTTCAAATACACGTGGCGCCCTCTATTTAGAATGAAATTTTGCAGTTAAACAATTAAGATTAATTTGAATTAGCGTGTATGTTCGGTTTCTGGGTCATCATCATCACTATCATTACATCCTACTAATATTATAAATGTGAAAGTTTGTGAGGATGTATGGATGGATGGATGGATGGATGGATGGATGGATGGATGTTTGTTACTCTTTCACGTAAAAACTACTGGACGGATTTTGATGAAACTTTACAGTAATATAGCTTATACATCAGATTAACATATAGGGTACTTTTTACCGCGGGAAAACTTTTCATTCCCACGGGAAACCGACTTTTACGCGAACGGAGTCGCGGGCGGCCACTAGTAGTACATATATATCCAAGTCGCTAATTATGTCTGTATATATGTTTGTCCGCTAACTCCTCCTAAATCACTTAACGGATATAAATGCGGTTTTCGCCATCTTATTAGTATATTATGATACAAGTGTGCAAAGTTGTTCATTATACACGAGGCTGAGGTAAATCAGCCGAGTATCATACGCACTTTTTCAACACACTTGCGAGGAAATACAATTATATTTTGCATAAAAAGTTTCCTACACACTACACAGCAACAAATGCAATGTAAACAAAATATAAAGAATTCAGGAAATGACGCTCAACATTTTTTTGCCCGCGCAAACCAACCGCCATACAGCCTATTTCAAAATATATTTTTTGAGATGAAATACAATTTTTTTGCAACAAATTACTGTTTATTATGAATAATTTGATCATAATAAATGTTCTTTTCTAATATGGACAAATTTATTTATTCTAAATATACAGGGTCTGTCATAATGAATGGATAACCCGTTACCTACAGTTGATCCGGATGTGAGGCTATAAGAAAATGGTGTTTTCTTGCCAGGGTTGTCAACCATAAGAAAATGGCGTAGACTTTTAAACTTTTTTATAAATTTCGCAATTTTTTTCATTTATTCCGCTGCCATTTCTTCAAATTTTGATGTATTTGTATAATTCTTTTAGTATTATACTGCTGAAGACGTGTATTATGTAATTTAAATACAATTTTAGGTGTTATTCACGTTGAACATTATCAAAATACTCATTTTAAGAAAAATATTTCCAATTTTTTTTCTCTATGTCAACTTTTGATCATCTCCTGTGGAAAAAAAAAGTATGACGTTATAGCTGCCCATGATCTCAATAAATTGTCTAGTATGTGTAGATTCTAAAAAGGTATAACGATGTGTACTTTACAAGCAACATTAAGTTACAGGAGCGAGAACACTAATCAAGGTCGGATTTTTATTTTTCATGTTATGTTATAAATGGTTGTAAAACTTCGTCATAATGATTTTATTAAGAATATAAAAAAATATATATTAGGATATTCAGAATAAAACCAGGTTGCTTGTAATAAAAAAATATTATTTGATCAATTACTTAAACTAAGTGCTCGAAATGTCCTCCGCCAGCAGCAATGCAAGCTCTACAACGCCTAATAAAAGATCTTTTAATCCGGCGCGCATAACCGGCTTCTTCAATTTTACGAGCTGCTACTTGAATGCGCGCACGCAACTCTTCCACAGATGTTATTGCTTTGCTGTACACTTTTTCTTTGATACAGCCCCAATAAAAAAAAACCAACGGATTAAGGTCTGGCGAACGTGGTGGCCATAAAATTGGGCCCAATCGCCCTATCCATCTATCTGGATATGAATTGTTTAGATGTTCTCTTACACGAACAGCGTAATGTGCTGGACATCCGTCATTTTGTATCCACATATCGTTTTTTATCTCGAGTGGAACATCTTGCAATAATCCAGGTAAAGTATTTACTAGAAACTCCAAATACATATCCGCATTTAATATTGCCGGCAACTCAAATGGACCAATGATTTGCCCATTAATAATGCCCGTCCATAAATTTATTTTAAATTGATACTGCGATCGGTCTTCGCGTATCAGTCTTGGGTTTTCGAGTTGCCAGCTGTGTAAATTGTGGAGGTTCAAAAAACCATCTTTTCGGCATGTTGACTCGTCACTCCATAAGATTTTTTCAAAATAACTTGAGTCTTCTCTCATCTTTCGCAACATTGTGAGACAAAATATTTTTCTTGCTGCTGCGTCCCTTGGCATTAATGTTTGGACCCTTTGATAATGATAGGGATATAATTCATGTCTTTTTAAAATTCTGTGTACGGATTTCTGAGGTATACCGGTACGCCGTGAAATAGCACTTATGGACGTACCAGGGTCCTCTTCGACTAGTTCCAGTACTTCGGCTGCATCGTGTCGTTGAGGTCGTCCTCCACTAGCCCCGCCTATGCCGGTTCCAGGAAATCGTCCTTCCATAAATGCATTGTGCACTCTAATGAACACACGGTAATCAGGATGTCGCACATTTGGATATCTTACACGATAAACACTAGCAGCTCTATTGGCGTTGCCATTACATACACCGTAAATGTAATGCATGTTCGCGTATTCGGCCGGCGTGTATTGTTGCGGCATGATACACAAATTACACAAAACCTTTTCTAAAACAACAAGTTCAATCGATAGCACAACACAATGTCCGTAAATGTTAGCAAAGTCGTCAGTATCACCACGTTATCAAGTCCAAATCACAAGGAAAATCAAAGTCCGATATTAGAAAGCAGTAACAAATTGAAAAAATTATGAGAACAAAAGCACATGCGATGGTCAAAATCACTGATGTGATGAGTACACTTTTCTCTGTAATGCAGACTTTCAAAGAAACGGATTTTAAAAATCGAACAAAGACCGCTTCGATTTTTAAAATCCGTTCCAATTTCGAATAAACTTGTCGCAAAATGTATGTCGCATGTAACTATTTGAGCACAACAATTTTCATTTGTACATTTTCATTACATTATTATCGTGGAGTTATGTTTTTTTTTCCCAAGGACAACCGAGTTTTCTTCTGAATAACCTATTAGAGGCCCGTTTGTGTTTCTGTAAAGTATCTTGATAGAATAAAATCAGTATGACGAAGTTTTACAACCATTTATAACATTACTTGAAAAATAAAAATTCCGACCTCGATTAGTGTTCTCGCTCCTGTAACTTAATATTGCTTGTAAAGTACACATTGTTATACCTTTTTAGAATCTACACATACTAGACAATTTATTGAGATCATGGGCAGCTATAGCGCCCTACGTTTTTTTTTCACAGGACATGATCAAAAGTTGACATAGAGAAAAAAAATTGGAAATATTTCATAAAATGAGAATTTTGATAATGTTTAACGTGAATAACACCTAAAATTGTATTAAAATTAAATAATACACGTCTTCAGGAGTATAATGCTAAAAAAAATATACAAATTGATCAAAATTTGATGAAATGGCACCGGAATAAATGAAAAAAATTGCTAAATTTATAAAAAAGTTTCAAAGTCTACGCCATTTCCTTATGTTTGACAAACCTGGCAAAAAGACATCATTTTCTTATAGTCCCACATCCGGATCAACTGTAGGTAACGGGTTATCCATTCATTACGACAGACCCTGTATAATTGGATTTTCAGTGGCATAAAACCTCTTTGCAAAAAACTGTATTATCCGATCAAATTGAAAATGCTCTGTTACTGGCATATAATTTGCAGCAAGGCACTACCTTAACTTTGTAGGGATCGTTATATTATGCACTAGTGCGTACTATTATTATACACAAGTGTGTAATAGGTCGGTTTATGGTCCTCAAAACAGTGTTTTAAGGCTCACTCTCTGAGCAAGTGTCTATACTTGTTACGCTCTTTGGTCAGTTTCTTCTCACAAGGCAAATTCAAGTGCAGACAGTGGTGACATCGGACAGTCCTGCTGGTTGCAACTCTAAACTAAACGCGATTATATTTAAAGCAGCCCTTTTTACACGCTTCACTCGTATATTAAACATGAGTTCGCTATTGTATGGAAACTACTAAACCGGCGCTGGCAGCTTATTGCTTTGGTAGTCACATATGGCCGTATATGAACAAAATATGTGCATATTTCCGCTCAGCTTATTTTCGCTCGCTAAATTGATATTTTTTGTCCATATTCTTTTATTTAGCTTTCTCAGTGCTGTGTAAATTTTGGCATTCAACTGTGTTCAACGGGATTGCCGGATTCTCTCAGCGGCTACTTATTAGATTATCGCAGAACAAAAGGCAATGAGTAGTATATTAGTGTAGGTGTGTGAGTGCACTAAAGAGGTATTATTCATAGCGGCGGCGGTGCGGGATCCGGCGGCACAAAGCGCTGCAAACATCCCGCTCACAGCGCTGACTCGCGGCCCGCGACTCCATATTCAAACACGATATCTACGAAAATAGTTAAATTGGATGCGGAAGATAGTTATACGAGAAGCTAATAAAGACACATTAAAGGCTACAATCTGATTCGACACTTACACTCTTATAAACGTACTAGTGGCCGGCCGCAACTCCGGTCGCGTGGAAATCGGTTTCCCGTGGGAATGAGAAGTGAAATGTACCCTCTATGTCATTCTGATGTATAACTTATATTACTGTAAAGTTTCATCAAAATCCATCCAGTAGTTTTTACGTGAAAGAGTAACAAACATCCATTCATCCATACTCACAAACTTTCACGTTTATAATATTAGTAGGTTAGTAGGTCTAGCTGACCCTGCAAAAGTTGTTTTGCCATATTGGAAAAAAAAATTTTGGAGTGGACAACCCTTATCACTTAGGGGTATGAAAAATAGATAGTAGCCGATTCTCAGACCTACTAAAAATGCATATAAAATGTAACTTCTAAGATTTACGCGATCATGCCGAACCGTTGGATAAATAAATAAAATAATGATAAAAAAACTTTTAAAACAAGCTTTTATTTAAGTGCCCTAAAAATATCAAAATAAAATTTTAAATCACATTAGCCACATTCATTTATGACTTTACAGAATTGAAATTATAATAAAAGCTTGTCACGATAATTTCAATTTGTAATTGAAATTTTGTAATTAGGTAGGCACCTACTAAACTTGTAAGCAATTCGTAATGTTTGTAATTAAATAAAAGTGCCGTAAATGCTTAAACTGTGGAACTTTAACCTTGAATAACTTTGCACACATAGGATTTATCGAGTTCGAAATTTATTGCAGTACCTAGTTGATCTGTCAGAATTTTTCTGAATTTAAATGTTATCTGACTGAATATGTAGAGATTTCTTATAGGCATCGCGACAAGCTTTTATTATAATTTCAATTCTTTTTTATTATTATTTTATTTTATATTTCTTAGTTTTTTAAAAATATTTTATTTATTGAAGCCAACCCTGGATGTGGCATCTATTTGATGGTAGGCCTCCAACTGCCTATCATAAACGAATGCGTATACAAAAATTCAAGTCCCAGCAGTTGAATATTGAGGAGTTCCATAGTTCGAAGACAACCCTGTGTGTGGCATATTACCGCTGAGGAGATTTCTCGTACAGAGCCGATCCTCGCAGCAGCATCAGGTCACGTTTATGATTAACATGGATTGTCATCGGTTCTGGACTAGCATGTAAAATTTCAGCTCAATCGGATACCGGGAAGTGGGTCAAATTAATCTTGCAAGATTTGTTATCATACAAATGAAACTAAATAAAAGCTTTTAAAAATAATTTAAAAAACGCGTAAAACTCGTTAAAATGACTTTAATTTCAAATGCATATAAAATTTTGTTAAAATCGGTATAGCCGTTTCAGAGGAGTAGGATAAATAACATTACGATACGAAATTTTTTTATATAAGAAGATCTTGCATAGAAGAAAGCAGAACTAGCATAAAAAGGCTCTATTTTTAAAAAAAAAACTTAAAATAGTTGCTAATTTACATTAAATATCATGTTGAGTTAGATGTCCAATGTTCTGTATACTTGTGCTCACTATCGTCCTGGATCTATCCCAGAGAACTCTAAACTTGTACTACAAGTAGTCGTGGTAGAGTGGAGCCGAGCCGCCAAATGAAACATCTCTTTAGTCTCAGCGGCGCTTTGCTACGGATCCTCTACTGGACCAACACTGCGAAGTAAAGCTTCCAACTTCCCGACGGACAAAGAGAAATTGAATTTAACGTACAAATGTTAACGAGACACCACCGAGTAACGCAATCACGACTTGCTTACAGAATAATTGGTAGGTATGTATTATGTTTCATTTTGGAGCGACCTACCATTGTAGCCGAAAACTTCTTCTTGTGAAGTGCCGAGTGCGGTTTTCCGTAATATGAGTTTGTCTATAGAGAAGGCTGCGAGCGCGGCGCCCGCGCCGGGCAGCGAGCGGCCGCGGCTGGCCCCGGCCTGCATGGCGGCGCGCTGGCAATAGACGCTGCCGCCGCTTCCGTGATACTAGCTACCTTCAAGGCTTCGAACCCATTCCCGAGCTGTCATTCAGACAATCTAAAAACCTATTCGAGCGATATTCAATTTGAAACTATTCACACGAACGATGCAAATAGTTTTAAAGCACATACGTTTGAAATCGTTTTGTTTAGACTTCGGTCCCTGCCTGTGCTTACCGTAATATGATGCATTGTATTTCGGCTTTCAACTTTCGAAAGTTAATATTGATCACTACAAAAATCAAAACAAAAGCAGCCGTGTCGTGTCTGTGACTATGAACGTCTTACTTAACAACTGCCGCCTTATCCGAAGTGTGGTTAGATAGTAATGATGTTCGCGAGAGAGTGGGAAGCTCCGTAACGAGCTGCGGGGGCGAGGCGGAGTGAGCCACACCGCGAGCCACCCGCCCGTACCTCGCACCGGAGAACCACTCCTACGATTAGATAACACACACTACCTGCTCACTTGCTGATTACTTTACAACACGAGTTACCAAATAACTGCACCCCGAAATATGTAGATAATAAAGTTATAGGTATTTGTAGATTTAGGTTCTTGAAAGTTGGAAAAAGCTGATATAAAGTGAGTGGTCAGTGTGGCGTGGTGCGATGACTCACCGTCGCGGTCGGCGGGCTGCGCGGGAGTGGCGGCGCGGCTCATGTCGCTGCAGCGCCGCACGCTACACATACACACGCACACCTCCACTTATACACCTACACTACAAAAAAAACAAATTCTATCATATCATTTTATATTACGTTTGTTAGTTCCCTATCTTATGCGTTAACCTTAAGTTGCAAGCAATTGTTTATTACCAGCAATTAGTAGGGATGGGCCGAGTACTCGGTTTATACTCGGTACTCGGCGGGTTTTTTGGTACTCGGTACTCGGCCGAGTAACTCGGTATACTAATGCCGAGTATACTTTGTTTAAAGAAAGCAATATATTTAGGTAGATATAATTAAAATAACAGTCTCAAGTAATAAAATCTAAATTATGCTAATGCATGAGTACTTAGTCAGAATTAAAAGAACAGTAATAAAAATAATCAATATTTAACATTTGATAAAGGTAAATTATGATGCCTTGTTTGGTGCCCTGTCCACCATTTGCCATCAAATTTTCTTCTAAATTTACTTGCGCTCGTTTGTAGTTGTTTACGCGCGCAAAATCGGGAATTTGATAGAACCGAGTTACTCGGCCGAGTACTCGGTTAAAAAAAAAATTACCGAGTAAAACTCGGTACTCGGCAAAAGTGTTACTCGGCGCATCTCTAGTAATTAGCATTACGATATTACGAAAACTGCTTATTTTGATATAAAGGTACCTTAACCTTAGCTAATAATCTCGACTTTGCGCGTGTAGTTATTAACAAAATTCACTAATACAGTTTCTTCCAGTATTACTGACGTCAATGCATACCTACAGACATGATAATCACACACCTATCTCGTAATGTAACATTGAAATTATGATAACTAAACTTGGTGTGTTATTGTCATATGCAATTACAAATACAAGCACGTATACCTACATAAAATTGATACGCCCCCCCCTTCTTCCATTCCCAAACCCCCTCCCCTTTATTCATGATTTAATTCTAAACGAGTCGAGCCTCACGCGTCCATCAAACTTCACAATCACATCGAACATTAAATTAAATTCGCACATCAACACACGCAGAACCCTACCTTATCGCCTCTGAGTACAGCTCAAATCGGCCTGCGCCGGCAGGTGTTAGATATAACGCACGTCAAACACTGGTAGTCGATCGTGCACAAATGGTGCATTTGGTAGAAAATGCTGTGATTCCCATAGCGAGGTATTGATGTAGTATTTACCGCTGTTCTAGCATGTAACGTGTGGATGGGAGCCATGCGGCGAACGTGCAGGCTGCGTTCACATCAACTCTCTTCAATTTATTAAAAAAAAAGGATTTTCGTGTCGCGTAGTAAGATATTTTCTACGTCGTAGCTTTGTAGCCCTCGTCGTAGCAATCTGCTACGTCTATCTGCTCCGTAGTAGGGTAGTATTATATGACGTATGTAACAAGTAGATCGCAGTGAGTTTATTAGTCAGTTCCCAGGATCACCTCCGGACGTGATAACGCGCGCACTTTGTTCTAACCTCCGCTCCTCGCCCTGCACCAGATGTGGCTCGCGGGAGAACTCCCTGACTGTTCGTTTCAATTACATCTCTACGACTTTTCAATTGTTTTCTTTCACTTTGCTCTCGTCTTAGAGTTTGTTTCTAAAACTCATTGTGCGATATGTAGAACAAACCAAAACGACAAGAAGATTTTCTAGTTTAAACCGTCACAAGTTTAAAACTTTCTCTAAAGATAAAGCTGCCCGTAGTTCCAACAAACAAAAGCGTCATTTTTTTAGCAGTAACCCATATGAGCGAGGAGAGCGATCAGCAACGCACACAACGTGTCGATAACATTCCACTATAAACCAAGGCTTATCTCTTGCAACTTAGTCCAGATCTCTCCAGAACGTTCCAGATTAAACCGGCACCCACCCTCGCGCGGGAAATTAGTTTTTCATTTTTAGAATCTGTCAAGAATTGTTTTCCTCGTGGAAGTTTCCAGCCGGGATTACTTGTAATTAAGGAATGAAATTAAAAGTTTCCAAGCGGACGCTGTTGTTATTAAATGTTATTATAAGTTTTTACCTTTATGTTGTAAGAGTTTAGAAGTGTGTACAGTTGAGAGAGGAGATCAAACAAAGCCTCACTAGATATTTAATCCAGTATCTGGTGGTGGTGTGTAGGAGTACTATATAGTTAGTTTGTTCCCGAGCTGCAATATTTGGCGGCGTGGGCGTTCGTGTATCGCCGCAATAATATTTTGCAGCAATATTTCAAAATGGCGTCGCATTCGATTTTTAAAAAAGGCCATAACGTATCTCTGGGTGTTTGTTTTTTCTGTTATTTATCCGCTATGACGTTTTTCTATGAGAGATAGCTTCTCGCTCGCGTTCAACAAATTACACAGTTCAGTTGAAATGCTAACTGTTTGTTTATCTGCGAGCCGGCCCACGCACGGCCGTTATCATATAAGAAAATTATCTATACTTATACTAAACCTGTAGAGAGGTCAATTCTGTACATGAATGAAATATATTTCTAAAATAACTATCAGGAGGTGATTAGAGATTGATACTGATGCCAAAAATGCAAATCAAATCAGTAAATTTTTGTCTGTCTGTCTGTCTGTCTGTATAACCGTTATAGAAACAAAAACTACTTGACGGATTTTAACGAAAGTTGGTACAATTATTTTTCATACTCCTGAGCTGGTTATAGTAAACTTTCCATCACGCTACAATCAATAGGAGCAGAGCAATGAAGGGAAATGGTGGGAAAACGGGAGAAGTTACTCCAACTTTTTAAGCTTCCGTCGCGTGTGCAACCTTAATGGTTAAAGCTACATAGAAATCATGTATAACGGAAACGTTCTACTTAAAATTTTATAAAAAATATCCCACAACAGCATCTATCAGCGTCTATCTATTATGGTTGACTCACAATAACACGTGTAGCTCCCGATAGCTTAGCATTACGAAGCTTTCTGATTATATTTGTTTACTCTTACGTTTATAACACTCTCAGTCTTCCCTAATTAAAAAAGTTTACATTATTAACAATTCAACACAAAAGTTATAAGTACATGAAATACGCTAATAATAAGCCATCGCGCGTGAATACTGAATACATGCTATCCTACTAATATTATGAACGTGACAGTTGGTAAGTATGTATGGATGTATGAATGTTTGTTACTCTTTCACATGAAAACTCCTGGACGGATCAGAATATTATATATGGTACTTTTTACCAAAACTTCTCATTCCCACGGGAAACCGACTTCCACGCGAACTAAGTCGCGGGTGGCGACAAATAAATAATAAATGCCTATTGTTAATATCACATCAAGACGCTTGTTATAATAAGAATACACATTTTTTAACTTCTTTGAACAATTAATTAATAAAAATAAGTTTACGGTGTTATGTTATTGTAAACGTGGGTTGTCTGCCCTCGAGTCTCGAGGCACACTCTAACTAAACTTGAACTTTGTTGAAAACCTTCGCTTATAAAAAAACAGATTCCACCAAATGATTACCAACGAACATTCCACAAAACAAACGCCAAAACAGTTGATGTTATTTATTTTTGTTTCATTCCAGCAGTCACTCTTTATGACAGGATTTCCAAAATTGATCAATCGAATATTAATCTTATATAAAATTATCATGTCACAATGTTAGTTACCTTACTCCTCCGACACGGCTTTACCGATTTTAACAGAATTTTAAATGCTATTCAGTAGGCCTGAGAAACGGCTTATATCTATTTTTCATACCCCTAAGAGATAAGGGTGGACCAACCCCAACATTTATTTTCAAATATGGCAAAACAACGTTTGCGGGGTCAGCTTGTTTTCTTATGTAGTTTAGCTACAATGTTCTTTTACAATGTGTATAACTTGGCTTGACTGTTGTCAAATCAAGCTTTAATCTTTAATAAATTCTTACGGTCGATGCCAACTACAAAAAAAAAGCTATCAGAATGCAATTTCCGCGACCGAGATTTTTAGACTTGATTGAACTGTTGCAAACTCTCACCTTAACGAACAAGTGAACCTTACATAAACATTAGTTCACATTGTCTTCAGTATCAGTATAGTAAAGATTAGATTTTACAGAAGAATGATCAAAATTTTAGGAATACCATTTAAATTTTAATTACGCAATCACACCTGCTGACGAAAGGTTTCTCCTCTTTTGCAATTAATTCGTGGGAGCCAGATGATTACTTGCGTCAGTGACATAATACTTGAGAGGGAGATACTGAACGGTCGGTTTAGCGAGGTTTACCTTGTAGAGTGTGTTGTGTGTCGGGGGAGAGCAGTGCGTGCGTGCGTGCGCGTGCGTCGCGGTGCGCGTGGTAGTAGAGGTCGCGCGGCGGCGCCGGCGGCCGGCTGTGCACCAGGAAGCGCGTCAGCGGCTCCATCGCGCGCCCGCGCACCACCACACACCTACCAACACACCCACTGTTAACTGACACCACACACATCCGACTACTTCTTGCCAATCTCATGTGCCTTATCATGTGCGCTCATACGCTTGTAGAGACAAAACATTTGCAATTTTAAAATGAATTGAGAATTTAAGGATATTTTGCCAGCATATTTTATAATAAGTAGGTCAGGTAACTCTGCCGTTGCCGGTCCCAAGCCCGGATGAAAAAAGATGAGGGTTGGCCAGATGACATCTACCTGGCTGTAAAAGACAACGCCGAGCATCGGGCGGCGGTATAACCCGACCAACCCAAGGCCCCAGTAGCCTCGAGGGACTAAATAACCTCGGAAATACTGCCATGGAAGGACGTGGGAACCCACCATGAGCATTCTCCTATGAAAACCTTCATGAACTGCACACAAATAGAAACAAATATATCTGACGACCCGACTGACCATCGGCGCCAGCCGGCACCCGGGCTGACTGGTGTGAAATAAACTACCGAAGCTACCTGCAAGGTGCCGCATCAGGCCTTGCCAGGAAAAGATAATGCTACTGGCGCCAACAAGAAATTCTCTATCCAGAACGAACATCGAATCGCAACTTGGAACGTACGTGGAGTTCTGCAGGCGGGAAAACTGACCATAGTAGAGAAAGAATCAGAAAGACACCGCATTTCTATCTTGGGGCTAAGCGAAACTCACATGCGCGGGCAAGGGCATTTTAAAACAGCTGTGGGCAACATGCTCTATTATTCGGGACGTGAAGACAAAAGTGTTAATGGCGTCGCAATACTGATACCCTCCCATCTAAATAAACACGTTCTTGGATATAATCCCGTCTCGGACAGGATCATAACACTGAAACTCAACACCCGACCTACCACGCTTCACATTATATAAATATACGCCCCCACGAGCACGGCGTCCGACGAAGATATCAACGAATTTTACCGTGAACTAAGCCGTGTCCTTGAGGAACTCCCCAGCTGAGACACAACTATTCTTCTTGGCGACTGGAATGCAAAAATTGGATCTACCTCTAATGATGACCGTATCAGATCTACTGTTGGGAATTTCGGACTGGGAGCTAGAAATGATCGAGGTCAGAAACTATTAGAATTCTGCATAGAAATGGATCTCAGCATCATGAATACCTTCTTCCAACACCACCCTAGACGCTTGTATACGTGGACATCACCAGGAGCTCGCTATCGCAACCAAATAGATTACTTCATCATTAATAAACGATGGCGATCCTCAATAAGTAATACAAGAACATGCCCAGGGGCTGAGTGTGGATCTGACCATAATCTACTAATAGCTAAATTCCATCTTCGCTTAAAGGCACCAAGGAAAACTCTACCTACCAAACCAAGAACTCTTAACTTTGCTGAAAAAAGTTATGTTAGAGACACAGTTGAATCCAAACTATGGTATAATCCATCCGCACCGATGGACGCCAATACGTCGTGGAATCACCTGAAGACAATAATATGGCAAACCCTTAACACCATTGAAGGAAATAGGAAAGCAACCCCTACTGATTCTCGTAAAAAGAAATGGATCACTGACTCTACTTGGGACCTCATTGAACTGAGGAAAGCCATCAAGGTAAAGGGTTTACAAAACGATCTTGTACGAAAGAAGTACTCTAACTTGTGCAACCACATAAAAATACAGTGTCGCCGTGATAAAAACAATTTCATCGCTGACATCTGCAAAGACATCGAAGAACACTCCATTACGTATCAAACCCACGACCTCTTCAGAAAAGTGCGCACCTTATGCAGAGAGTTTAAGCCCAAAACACGGATCATAGAAGACAAAGATGGAAATCCGATTCACGATTTGGATGCCATTGCAGAGCGATGGAGTGAATACTGCGAAAATCTCTACAGCGACACCACCACCAGTTTCCAAACAGACACCAGTAACTTCCAGGAGTCTGACGCAGAGCCCCCAATCCTACTTTTCGAGGTTACAGCCGCTATCAACCGACTAAAGAACAAAAAAGCCCCTGGTCCCGACCTGATCACAGCCGAAATCCTAAAAGCCTTGGGTGAAAAAGGCGTACTTTCCTTGCTTGACACCTGCAATCACGTTTGGTCTAACGGTACATGGCCCCAAGACTGGACTGAGTCGACCATACTACCACTACACAAAAAAGGATCGACCAGAATATGTAGCAACTACCGAACTTTAGCACTAATCTCCCACGGAAGCAAGGTTCTTTTACACATCCTAAACAACAGGATCCGCCACTTTTTAGATTGGCAAATTCCACCTGAACAGGCCGGCTTTGTAAAGGGGAAGGGTGCAAGAGAACAGATTCTGAACATCAGACAGCTGATTGAAAAATCCTACGAGTTCAACACACCCTTAGTTCTATGTTTCATAGACTATAGCAAGGCATTCGACTGCGTTAATTGGAACAAATTATGGACGTTGCTCTCTGAACTTGGAGTACCCCGTCACCTTGTCTCGCTGATCCAGACACTGTATGTCAACAACGCTGGTGCTGTAAAGATAGATCAAACCACCTCCAAACGTTTTAAATTCGGCAAAGGAGTGAGGCAAGGATGCATCCTGTCACCTATCCTATTCAATATCTATGGGGAATACATCATGCGACGCACCCTCGAAGGATGGAACGGCGGGGCTTTCATCGGCGGTGTAAAAATCACCAATTTGCGCTATGCTGATGACACCACGCTTGTAGCAACCAGTGAAACCGAAGCGGAAGCGTTACTAGAACGTATGGAACGCGTGAGCAGGGAATTCGGACTTTCAATCAACAAGACCAAGACGAAAATCATGGTGATTGATCGTTCTAAACAACTGGAGCTCAACGGGACCCTCAACCTTCAATATGTGGATAAATTCATATACCTGGGCTCCACCATATCCAGCGATGGCTCATGCGAACCCGACAAACGGATTTTTCAAAATTCAATTTATCAATTTTCTACCAAAATGTTAGGGGTTTGCGAACGAAATTGAAAAAAATTATGCGTAATGTTGCTTGCTCAAACTACGACATAATTATTATAACAGAAACTTGGCTGAACGGCAGTATCAATACTAATGAGTTTATTGATGATCGTTATAATGTTTACCGTAGAGATCGCGAGACAACTGACTCACTAGGTTTGCACTCAAAAAAGGAAGACGGAGGTGGGGTGTTAATAGCTATTTTAAAAAAAATTTACTCGTGTAGACTTTTCAACTATGAAAGCGAATGTGAGGACTTGTGGATCTCCATTAACTTGACAGGTTCTAACATGATTAAAACTATGAAGCTATGCGCTGTTTATCTTCCATCACCGCTCAAGAGATCACAGCTAAACTGTTTCATTTCCAAATGTAACAATAATTTCGACCATGACCCCGAAGGGTTCTGTTGCATAGTTGGAGATCTTAATCTCAAAAAAATTACTTGGGCGGAGAACGAGTATCAAAGTTCGTCCCTTGAACAGTCGGTTCTGGACTTTATGATAGTGAACAAACTCGTTCAATATAATATAAAAATTTTACCTTCAATTAAAATTTGTATTATGTTTCCTAAAGACGTCCGAAGTCCTTTATGGGAGAGAGGCATCGCCTTTTTCATCGAATGCTCGCCAGAGGTCGCTACTTTACCGTCATATCCGCTCCCACAGCGCCTCAGTGGTGAAATCTGGAACTAAACTAAGAAAGCCCACAGCAAGCCGCCATATTTTTTTCATTGTTCGTCTCATGATGATGGAACACCAGGAAGACATTATCAGGACTTCGGACGTCTTTAGGAAACATAATACAAATTTTAATTGAAGGTAAAATTTTTATATTATGTGTTCCGTTTGACGTCCGAAGTCCTTTATGAGAGACCTGGGGCCCGATTCCGTAACTTTTTTAACGATGCAACACGGTCGATATCGACCAATACGTGTGACGTTTTTGCAATTTTCGTATTCTGTAACACGCCCACACGCTGCATCGAGCCACACGTTCATTTTCTTATTTTGGTATTCTGTAAGTACAATTTAATGTCATTGTTTCCCAAAGACTAATAAAACCTATAGACGTACAACATTTGTTTTCAACAAACATAGAAACAAAAATACCTTCAAGCGGTCGAGTAGCCATTTTGGTTTTTTAGATGCCTTATTTTTTGGGTAATTTTATTATTTTTGCAATCACTGGTTTTATAAAATATCCCTTTTATTGTAAAATATGCTAATAATATTGATTACCAGTATGAGCAAGTATGTAGTATTTTTGGTATTTTTTTTCTTTCGGTCTACCGAATCCTTAGTAAAGCTGAAGTTGTAAATTTTAAGGCGGCTAATTTAAATATAAGTAGGTAACCATTATTTTAGCGATGCTAAAAACTGCTAGGGATTTTTCTCATAAATTAAATTATGCATATATTTATAGTTAGGTATGCTATGTGTAGACACATGAGGGTTCTTAAGTTATTGGTCTCAACCTTTTATTTATCTTCTATCTCTTTTTACCATAATGGTAACGTGCGTGTGGTTCAAATCGGTTGGCGTCCTTCTAGGGCTGTGCTTTCTTTTTAACCAGTCATTAGTGATGTAACCTCTTTTAACTAACAAATCTCGTCAATCATTCATCAATATTTTGCAACATACCACCAACAGGCTTAGGAAATAACTATTTTTGTTAATTAAAGTCAGTGTGAGGTGTTCATAATTTTTAGATTATCATTTACCTTAAGACAATGTTATTATAAATAATTTTATTAATAAATTGACAATGTCAATGACTTAGAGGAATAATTAAATCTAAATGACATGAGGTAGACAAAAAGTAGAATGGTTTTTAACATTTTTGACAAGCACTGACAAGTTGTTTATAAACAAACCAAAATTTTGAACCCAAATCAATATAGTTACATTTTATAAAATTAGGAACATATTTTCTGTTTCGTTTCGTGAGTGGTCCTCAAATAGAAAATCAATTTTGGGTAAAATTTATTTTCAAAGTATGAGATGAAATAAATTCAACAGGGTGTGTTTAGTAAATGAATTGTAATAACCTATTTATGATGTTTCTGTATGTTTTTACCCAACCAAAGTTGTATTAAAAGTTACACCTTTACTTTGACACCAATAAAATACAATTGCAAAGCTATGATTTATTAAACGAACCACTACCAAGAGTTAGGTAGGTACTTACGTAGTGTATTTTATAACATTTTTATTATTTCATTAATTATCATTAAATAAATCTCCAGAATACCATACAAACAATGTAGTTTTAAAGTTAGCGCAGTACGCGTTACAGAATAGCCTAAAGGAAAACGATACGAGCTGATTTGCAGAAGAATCGAGAATCGAACACGGGACCTGCCTCACAACAATCACGCTGCGCAACAGAGGTCGTCGCAAAAGCTTTTGCAACTTACTGTACTCGTACCTACATATTAACGAAATTTGTGGAAGAGTAGGTTTTTCAAAAAAAGGAGATATTGTCTTTCCCTAGATGCATAGGTTTTACCTCCGATATCCTACTAATATTATAAACGTGAAAGTTTGTGAGAATGTATAGATGTATGGATCTATGGATGGATGTTTGTTACTCTTTCACGTAAAAACTACTGGATGGATTTTGATGAAACTTTACAGAAATATAGGTTATACATCTGAATAACATATGGGGTACTTTTTACCGCGGGAAAACTACTCATTCCCACGGGAAACGAGTCGCGGGCAGCCACTAGTAGGTGCCATAAAATCGGTAGCTTTGAAGTGGTAGGCACAAAAAAAAATATTTGTACCTATTGTTAAACTTAAAACACTTACAAATAGGTAGGTTTTACATATTTAAGGTAAATTTAATCAATTATCTAGCTTTAACTCGCTAATAACTCCGAAGTATGTATATTGTTTGTTGCACAAGTCGTATTTTTAATATATTTTTGTGTTTTTGAAGTAATTTCTATTTCAATTACGATTTTTTGTAAAACCAAAAACTTACGTAGTCAAACATACAAAATTATAGACAATAACAATAGAAAATAATAAGTGCTTTGCCGTTTAGAAATAATAGGCGCCAACATCTTTCTATTCAAAAAGTATATTTATTAAACAATTCAACATTAGAAAGTACAAATTATTAAGTAAATAAGTAATTTATAGTAATAATCAATCAAATAATTATAAAATATTGCTAAATTATCAAAAACGTTCGAGTAACAAGTGGCCGAAGAGTAACTGTTGTAAATCGCACCACACGCACGTCAAAAATGACGTCACATTGTCCCAAAAGTTTAGAGAATACCTATTTTTACCGGACAAGTTGTGACGCCCAGTCGTGTGGGCTTATAGAATACCAAATTTAAGAACATAGATATTGAACAACGCGTAACATGAGTGAATGGGTTGCGTCGCTGTCATGTCATGTAGTGTCACCCATTTCTGTAGGTTTGTTAGCAAACAAAGATAAATATTGCATTTAAAGGCTAAAGTCAGAAAAAAATACTGAAATAAAGTATAACGTGATAAGTGTGACTGGGAGAAGCTCTATTTTGAGCTGCCGAAACTTTATGCCTATAAGAGAAGTCATCGCCTCGCTAAACTAAATTGCGTGTAGTAACGAGGCTTTTACCAAGTTCTTGGTTCGTTTTGGAAAGAAATGATTACAGTTAAAGGTAAATATCAATTTAAAATATTCAATATTATCTATTTCAATAAGAAAACCTCGATATTCATAATAAACGATGTGCTTAGATTGCAATTGGTTCTAAACAGAAACTTTTCCCAATTTGGAATTTCATTGGATGTATGTATGTACCTACGTATGGGTACATACATACATCCACATAAAAAATATTCAGTAGGTACCTAAGTAACATTGTACCTAATATACTTAATTATGTTTTCATAAATATTTTTTTTAGGTAAGCTACTGGTTCAGTGGCTTCAATGGTAAGAGGAAATGTCCTCAGCAATCTGCTGGTGGAAACAACTAAGGTGTGACGTCGTATTAGCTCGACGCCCGCTTCATGAAGTTGAACGTTCACGCCAAAGCAAAAGCAGGAAAATAACTTGATTAAAAATATATCTTTTATTATACTATTTTTGTATAAATTAATACAATATATATTTTTCAAACCTATAAACCTAATTACCATTTATTTTGCATTGTGTGTAATCATAGGATATTACAATTTTAAGATAAGTTTTGTCATGGTATTATTAGATTGTGTCTATAGTCACCAACGCACACAACGATCAAAAGACTGCTTGCCACAGGATATTCGTAACACCACGGTCTTGCTACGCTATTTTCCCGTTAGCTTGAAAAATATATAGGTAATACCTAGTCCTTAAGGCAAATCATGATGGGAACCTAACCATTCCTTTTTTTTTTTTTATTGAATAACTATTTGAGACCAACAAAATAAACGTGTCTAAAACACGGAAGAAATCAGAATATAATACCACAAGCGTTCACCCATCCTAGGACTGTCCGCGGCCGACGTCGCTTAACTTCAACAATAGACTCGAACCTTAGGATTACAACGAGTTATCGAATTATTACATTTCAAAGTCAGGCTCAAGGTTTAAAGGCAGAGCAGACGAAACATTATTTTAAATAATATTTAATCAAAGCGCTTAAAAAAGTATATCCATTTATATTCAAAAAACTTTTAATACAGATTTAAAATAAAATTGTACAAAAGTATATATTTTTTTCTTAATATTGATGAATTATTGACGAGATATTGATATTGAGAAATAATGAATGGTTGAATGAACTATCAATCTAAGCGAAGCGCCTTATGGAGTTGCTTGCAAGCCACACGTACGACACGCGTGGCTTACAGAATACCTACAAATTGTCCTCACAGGACCCACTGGCATGCCACACGCACGTTACCACACGAAACGTTAAAAATAACAGAATCAGGCCCCTGTTTGTTATCTCCTGGTGGCTTGCTTAGTAAGGGATGCTAGTAAAACGCAACAATGTGATTATATAAGATATGTAATATAATGATTTTCTGTGAATCGTAAATCAGATTATTTAAACTTTTACAGTTACAGCCAACTTAAATTTAATTAGAGGCTAAAAATAAATTGGAAAGAGAGTTTTCTGATTGCAGGTTCGTGGCATTATCACGATTTTCCAAATTCCTTTGATAAAATTTCCTAAACGTATTTTCATGGCGCCAGTTTGCCTTAGCGAGAATGTCATTAATTGGATAATTTTCAAAGAAATTTAAAGACGACACTGCAGATCTACAGCTACCGGGTGTAGCACATACACCAGCTTCAGACAGAGTTCTTTTAACCCAACCACCTATAATTACAGTTGAAGCAGGTTTGATAGGTCTCCTCACCGTAATAAATAAGTTTGTAATAGAGCCCCGAAGATTTTTAGATAAATCTACCAAAGTCCTTAGCCAAAACAAAGGATTAAAATTTTGTTCTTGTGATTTCAATAGTGTCCAACTTGATTGTTGGTATGACACAGAATCAGTTTTGGACCCAAAAACAGGATGCAAAGTTATCGAGTCTCCATTATCAATAAAATGTTCTGGGTCACAGTGCAAAAGAGTTAAATCGTGTACTCTGCGTCCTGAAGCTAGTAAAAGAATTGTAGCAGTACGTCTAGAGACATCATAAAAATTTGTTAAATTCGTATTGCTTGATTTTAAAAACTTTATAACAATTCGTGCATCCCAAATTGGTAATTTTGGTGGTACAGGTCTTGACAGTGATATAGCTTTCAGAATATGTTTAACAATATTATTAGATGAAATCTTTATATCAGAAAGGGTTTCACAAATTGAAGCTATAACTGATTTATGTACGAGAATAGTACGATAAGCTAAATGATCAGAAATAAATAATTTTGCTAAATAACGAGCTACGGTAGGAGGTTCTGGTTTTCGAAAATCTAAACTATTATGTAAACACCACTGTGTCCATTTGTTCCAAATGGGGGCATATGTTTTTACTGTAGATTTTCTCCAACACGATGCTAAAAGTTGCTTCTCTTCAAAAGTCCAATCGCCAGTTAGAACGTCAAAGCCGAAATGAGCCAGGCTTCCAGCTTGAGGTTGTTCACTTGAGGTGGAGGGCTCCCCGTCGCCGTATCTATTAGGGCTGATTTCAGATTCCTGATTTTGATAGGACGCGTCAGGGAGCGATTCTTCAGGTCTGGACGCCAAAATGGTTTCGTCCACTTGGGTGCTATTATGATGAACTTCCCTTTTGCCGAGTTCAGATGGGATAGGACTCTCGGTATTAAGGCTGGTGGCGGGAAAATCCATGCTAGATCGTATATCCAGGATCTGCTGAAGGCGTCGTGAAAGCACGCGTTCGAGTCTGACAAGTCTAGCGTGACATAATCCGATACGACGTGAGCATTCTCTGAAGCGAACAGGTCCACGTCTGGGATGCCCCATAGCTCGAATATTTTGAGCGTTGCTTCGGGCAACAGGTGCCACTCGGAGCCGGCGCGACTGCGCGAAAGGTGATCGGCTTCCGTATTGTACAGACCCGGAAGGTAGTGAGGGAGAAGTACAATTTTCAGGTTGTCTGTCAGTATCAGTAACTCTTTGGTCAATTTTAGGAGCCTCTTTGACTTTGTTCCGCCTTCGTTCTTGATGTACGACACGACGGTCTTGTTGTCGCTCTGAAGAACAATACAGGTTTTTGATTTTGCCGAGATGGCTGCAATTACTGCGTACAGTTCCTTTAAATTGCAGTGCCATTTCAATTGATGACGGTTCCAAGTGCCTTCTAGAGACTCGTTGTTGACTAACGCTCCCCACTGAATGTTCGACGCGTCTGTCACCATGTAGTTTATTGGCAGTTTCGGTTGGTGGATTGGAGTTTTCTGACTCGAATTCTTGATCCACCATTCCATCTCTTCGCGAACGTCGTCGGAAAAGGGTGTGGCACAGCTTGAAGTTTTGTCCAGTCGATTGCTGTGGCGCCACATGAGTAAAGAAACTGAACAGAGACAAAGCTTCTAAAGAGCTAGCAAAATTTATACCTATTTTGGTAGGGTTGGCACAATGGAATAAATTAAAAATATAAATGTACTTTTTTTTCAAATTTTTTATTAAAATAGGTTTTTTTTTACAAATTACATACTCTAAATATTTTTTTTTTATTACTTTTGGTTTTTAATAATTTGTTGTGTCTTTTAATCGAATGATAAATTCTAAATCTAATATAAAGTTTTTTCAAATAAACCAATGGGAAACACTCACATGGCATATGAAATGTACAATCTTGCAAACGTGCTAATATGTCATTACCAATATTAACATTTTTAATATGAAGATCAAAATATTCGCGAAATTTTTGCTCAAGCAATTCAACAAATTCAATAAAATTGTCAGGAGGTATTATCAAAAAACCTGATTTCACACTTTTTAAATACTAAAACAAAAGTATTACTACGTATTATGTGAGAAACTCGAAAACAAAAACAAAACACGCACAACGTTCGAGCGTCGCGTCACGCCTGCACGCCCTGAGATTGACCACTGGCTGATCTAGTTTGAAGCGGTTTCGGCTCATACGTGACAAGCGGCCAGTGGTCACGCACACACACGCGTTGCACTTGTAGTGATGTACCTGTCACAGCGCATTCGTATGTAGCTTTGTCTCTGTTCAGTTTCTTTACTCATGTGGTGGCGCTGTAGCGTACGGCAATGCAACCTTCCCCGGTGGGTGATGAAGGTTGCAAAGTTGAGATACCCTAAGAGGCGCTGCGCCTGCTTGAGGGTCCAACTGCCGGCTGACAAGCAAGTAATGAGGTACTGATTGACTTTGATCACCTTGTCGGGAGGTAAGGACTTTAAATTTTCTTCGGTATTCCATAAAATCCCCAGAAATTCGATCGATCTGACCGGGTCGAGTATCGATTTTTCTGTGTTTACGTTCCAACCTAGAGTTGAAAGGAACTTCACAGCCTCCTGTACCTGTAATTTTAGGGTATCTCTGCATTGGTTCACTATCATGAAATCGTCTAAATAGACAACTATGCGAAGGCCCTTGCTGCGTAAGATTTCTGCAGTCCAATTCGTTACTGTTGCGAACATCCTTGGGGCAGCTGCCAAGCCGAAGGGCAAACATGTCATCTGTAGCAGTTGGTCTTCGTAACTGATTCTCAAAAAACAACGATGCTCGTGGGCTATTGGGATATGATAATAAGCCTGATGTAGGTCGAGCTTTACCATCCAATCGTTGGGTTGTAAAAAACGTGTCATTTGGTAATGGTGGAAGAGGCGAAAATGTTTTGGAACCATAAATTGATTTAAGGCCTTTAAATTGAAAATCACCCGATTCTTTCCATTGCTCTTTTTGATTATAAACAGTTGGGATATAAAAGAGGGGGTCGATGGAGCGACTTCGAGAATCTGACTTTGAATCATGGATTGAATTTCGTGGGTCATTAGTCGTGAAGTTGGCGTTTGAAATTTTTTCATTATCATGAAAGTTGGTAAAATCAAAGGTGGTGTTTGATTGAAAGGAATTCGGGCTGCAGATATTAAATTTAATATTGTCTTGGGAGGCATAAAATCGGCCCATATTTCTCGATAAAACTTAAGACAACCGCCCGAAAAACTGTTTGAGTCATTTGTGACTGTATTTGTTACTTTGACCTTTTCTGCCCCCCTTTTTCTTTTTGTCACGATCCTCAAAGTTTCGCTTTTTATTTTGTCCCTGTTTTGGTTTGTTTTGTTCAAAACGAAAGGGCTTCTTCTCTCGGGAAGTAGAAGCTACGGGCGATTTAGAACGGCCAGTTTGATTAGGGGACTTAGATCGAGTGAAATTTTTGGGTTGTGTTGAAAATTCTTTATACAACTTATCCACACCGCCTATTTTCTGCAAATAATTTGTTAGAGCCTGTGGGTCGAACATGTACTCTGCAGAAGGAGGTATTTTTTTTCAATATCTTCACGAATGAATTTATCTTTTATACACTTAAGAAGTGATTTGCGGCGATGTTCCAATACTTCGGCACGTTTCCCACAAATTATTTGCAATATGTCGTGTGAAACCATTTTGTAATTCGACTCACTACCGAATAAATCTTTCAGTTTATTGTAAATTGAAGATGAAGTTAAATGTTGATCCGGTTTGGAAGCCCATTCAATCAAATTGTGCAATGCTAAATTTACAAACTCATTTTGGGCTAAAAAGGCATTAGATAAAGCCGCAAAACTACGTTCCATTTGAAACCATTTGCCAGAAACAAAAGGATCCTCAAAACGTCTTAGCTCTTCGTTAACTTGAAGTTCCGTAAAGGCCGGAAAAGCTGCATATTTCTTTTGGTAGTCGGAGTACCGCACCGAGTTCCATTCCGTAGTCATAAAACGTTGCATGGAAGCAATTTTAGCTACTCGATTAGGAAGCGCTTTAGGCACGGTAGGATCTTTGATCAAAACATTCAGATCGGCTATATCATTAATCGGCGATATTGGTAGACATGCAAAAGGATCGTCTAAATTAGCAGCACTTGTTTCAGGCAAGGGCTTATTACTATTATTCACGGCACTAGATTGTAGCGTAGCGTAATTGATACTAAATAGGTTATTAATATGACTCACCAGCTGCTGAGATAACATCTCAAACCTTTGATCCAACTCGCAAAAAGAATCCCGCGATTTGGTGCGCTTGTCGCGTGAGTGGCGTTTACGCTTACGCGGCAACTCGTCGTCCTGGCTGCTGGAGCTGGAGCACGAAGAAGACCGCGAATTGTCGGTGGAAACGGCAGCGGAGCGCCGGGAAGGCCCCGACACGCTTTCCTGGGGAGCCCGGGAAGGCCCAGGCACGGCCTCCTCAAGTCTATCCACTAACACTTCCGCAGGATTCTTCTTTGTAGGAGCGGTAACGTAATCACGTTCGTTCATTTTTACAAATATGAACGTTATAATTTCACTTGACGGATACAAAAACACTTTACACTTTCTACTTTAATCTCGAAAATGCTTAAAATATTAAACTTTAACGGTTTTTGAAAAGTTTTTTACTAAAATAGTAACGACCATGCGTTCGATTTGAAAAACGACGCAACAATGAAAAAAATATGGCGGCTTGCTGTGGGCTTTCTTAGTTTAGTTCCAGATTTCACCACTGAGGCGCTGTGGGAGCGGATATGACGGTAAAGTAGCGACCTCTGGCGAGCATTCGATGAAAAAGGCGATGCCTCTCTCCCATAAAGGACTTCGGACGTCAAACGGAACACATAATAAGGTTCAGAACTATCAAGGAAGAATTTTGGACCTATTTCTGCTCAACTCAAATAAAGCTATTTGTGAGACGGTTAGTTCAAATTCGACACTGAGCAAAATAGATCGGTTTCATCCACCTTTGGATATCTCAATTGCATTTCTAAAGACACCAGATACCACTTTTCTCACTCCGAACCCGTGCA
Organism: Emmelina monodactyla; assembly: GCA_916618145.1. NCBI lineage: Eukaryota > Metazoa > Arthropoda > Insecta > Lepidoptera > Pterophoridae > Emmelina > Emmelina monodactyla. Next base: position 243,577 of record OU745304.1, on the reverse strand, counting down.
ATAAAAAACATAACTTCTTTAAAGCCGACTACTCGTCTATTAATTGTGAGCTAAGTAAAATAAACTGGAATGATGTTTTTCATAACGACGAATGGTGTCTTGATAGAATGATAGATTCATTTTACGATGCTCTTAATAGCCTAATTGTAAAATTTGTACCCACTAGCAAAAAGTACTGTAAAAAATCCCCCCCTTGGTTTGACTCAAAATTAATATCTATGCTACGTGAAAAAGAAAAAACTAGATTGAACTACAAGAAGTACCAAAACCCTTTAGATAAAATATCCCTCAGCCTACTAACAAAAAGATGTAAAAAGTATGCTTCAATTTGCTATATTTTTTTTTTTTTTTTTTTTTTTTTTTTTTTTTTTTTTTTTTTTTTTATATTAATAGGGGGCAAACGAGCATGCGGGTCACCTGGTGGTAAATGATCACCGCCGCCCATGACTACCCGCAACACTGTGGGTGTTGGGGGTGTGTTGCCAACCTTTGTAGTGGGAATATACTCTCGACTTGAAGAGCCCCATGTTGTATGTAGCCGGGAATACCGCTGCAGGTAGTTCATTCCACATCTGCGTAGTGCGTGGCAGAAAATTCCGCCCGAAACGGACGGTGGTGGAGCGCCAGCTATCCAGGTGGTGGGGATGGAATTTCAATCTGTGGCGGGAGGTGCGGTGGTGGAATTGTGCAGCTGGTATGAGGTCGAATAATTCTTCAGAACACTCCCCATTGTATAGACGATACAGAACGCAAAGAGATGATATATCTCTTCGCAGGGCCAAAGAATCGAGGCGATCAGAAAGAGCTCGGTTGCCGGCGATTCGAGCCGCTCTACGTTGTATCTTGTCAAATGGAAGAAGTAAGCATTGAGGTGCTCCTGCCCAGAGGTGAGAACAGTACTCCATATGGGGCCGCACCTGTGCCTTGAAAAATATCTCAGTTATTTAGAAAGTTCTATACCATCTAACCCTAAAATTTTTTGGTCTCACATAAAACATCAAAGAGGTAATGGAAGTAATATGCCATCAAGTTTGACTGATGGACATATCACACACAGTGGAGGAACGAATATCTGTAACTTTTTTGGTGAAACATTTTCAAGAATTTACGATAATCACACAATTGATTCTCAAAGCAAAAGTACAGCTTCATTAGAATTTTTTGATAGTTTTTCAACTCTGGAATTAACTGCAAATGAAATTTCCCTTAAACTTAAAAGCCAAAAGACCGATAAAGGAGCTGGTCCTGATGGCATTCCACCTATATTTATTGTGAAATGCTCCAGTAACCTAGTCGGCCCATTATATTATATCTTCAACGTGTCCTTAAAGACAGGAGTCTTTCCACAGAAGTGGAAGACAGCATTAGTTGTTCCTATTTTAAAATCAGGGGATCCTAGCAATGTCCAAAATTATAGGCCAATTTCCCTACTTTAATGTTTCGGTAAGATCTTTGAGGCACTTGTATGTCCATACCTTCAACAGCATTTCAAACTTAAACTTACGGTCAATCAGCATGGTTTTATGAGGTCAAGATCCACAATAACCAACTTAGCAACTTTTACCGATACGTTATATCAAGCTGCTGAAAGGGATAAGGAAACAGATGTTATTTATACCGACTTTAGTAAGGCGTTTGATAGAGTGTCCCACGGAATTCTGTGCCAGAAACTGAACTTGTACGGAGTGACGGGACCGATGCTAGGGTGGTTCAGATCCTACTTAAGCCACCGAGAGTTCTATGTAGTCACGGATGGTTATCAATCGCGTTGCTTTAAGACTTGCTCAGGGGTTCCACAAGGTTCTCACATTGGCCCAATCTTATTCAATGTGTTCATAAATGACATCACAGAATGTTTTCAACACTCTTCGCCTTGTCTGTATGCCGACGAAATGAAAATTGCGAAAATAATATCATCTAAGCGGGACGTAGAGCTGCTTCAAACAGACTTAAACAGACTGTCTGAATGGTGTGATGCTAACGTGCTACTCTTAAACACAAACAAATGCTTCATGATAAAATTCACAAGGAAAACCAAAATAGTTGAATCAGAATATCAAATTAACGGTACTACTCTCCGTAAACTTAAGCAGGCTAAGGATCTCGGTGTCATAATAGACTCGCAGCTTACCTTTGTTCAACATATAGATTATATAGTTAAAAAGGCACTTAGATCTTTAGGCTTTGTGATACGTAACAGTAAAAACTTTAGTGCTAGAACAAAAACTTTGCTGTAAAATGCTATTGTTCGTAGTACTCTCGAGTATGGCAGTATCATTTGGAGACCTCACTTTGCTTGCCATAGCCTTCGCATAGAACGCGTACAGAAACGGTTTCTTAACCATTTAGCTTTCAAAGAAGGCTTAAAAACCAAGTCTCAATATGACCGTATCTCTTATACTGATAAACTGATTCGATTTCGTTTAGTCACTCTGGAAAAAAGAAGGGATCTGATCGACTTACAATTCCTATGGAAGCTTTTCAGAAACAAAATTGACTGCCCCCAACTCCTGCAAAGATTTCAACTTAACGTCCCAAAAAGTCCAACACCTCGATCACCCATCGCGCCTCTATACGTTCGTCTCTGTAGGAAAAACTACACGACAAAGTCGGTTGTCCCCCGATTGAGCAGGATTTTGAACGAATTGGATGACTTATTCGACATTCATTTCGATACGTTTAATATGCTACGACAGCTTTTGCTTACATAGGTAGTATTCATCGGTTTTCGCACGCAAACTCTTTCTTAGGTATTATCAAAATATATTTTTCTCCGTTTATTTTTTCTTATATAATTTCAATTTCATCTAGTTGTTTATGTTTTTTTTTCTGCAATTTGCCTTTTGTATATTTAATTTGTATGTTTAATGTCTTAGCTTTTGTTATTTGCTTGTGTTGTGTGTCTTTAAAAAAAAACTCAGTATTTTTATTTGTCTCCATACAATACATTATTAAACTAGTTAGCTTTTATAATTGGATTTACACAAGGCTAATAACCATTTTTCATGTACTTATTTGTATCTTAAAGTGTAAAATCTGTTGGTATCCTAAATAAATAAATAAATAAATAAATAAAATAAATAAATAAATAAATACGGAAGCGAATTGGGATGGCAAAAGGTGCGATGACTAAACTAAGCCGTATCTGGGCAGATAGGTCCATCGTGAGGAAGACCAAGATAAGTTTAGTGAGAACACTAGTGTTCTCAATTTTTCTCTATGGCGCCGAAACTTGGACCCTCAAAAAGCCGATTGCGCGCGCATCGATGCATTTGACATGTGGTGCTGGAGGAAGATACTACAAATACCACAGCTCACCATACAAACGCATCGATCCTACAAGAACTGGGCATCACCACGAGGCTATCGCTGACCTGCTCTCGCCGGATTCTAGACTTTTTTGGCCATATAGCCAGGAAGAAGGGTGACAACCTTGAAAAACTGATGGTGACAGGAAAATCCCACGGAAAACGATCGAGAGGAAGAAGTCCGATGCGCTGGACTGATCAGATCCGCACTAACACGCATCAGAACGTCCACGAGGCAATCCACACTGCTGAAAACCGAGCCAAGTGGAAAGGGATAGTTTCTGATATAATTCGTGGAGGTCACGACCCTCAGCATTGAGGAAAACGAATCAAGGAGGAGGAGGTCAGGTAAGGTTTTATGCAACATTTTACTGTGATTTACTACTTAAAATAGTTTTACTAAGCAAAGTGATTTCTTGTAACGAAACGATCTCGAGATTCAACATCTGAAGTCGCGGTAGCGTAGTTAAGTTTGAAGATTCGAATGCTTACCTTTATTACATGATTTATCTCATAGAGACAAACAAATAAACAACTAAACTGTCGGCTTACCCTAAACGAGTATTTACAGTGGGCTCCGGCGCGCGCCACAAATTCAAATCGTCGCGTAATGCCGCGCGCTCTGTACAAAATGGCCGACTAATGTAACACGACATGGCGGCGGAATGTTTATGCTAATAATATTAAATACTGGAATGTTTTGAACCTTTACATATGCATTACACCTGTGCAATGTGTGTTGTGGTTTGTTCTTGTGGTTTAGTTTAAAATCGATTCGATGGAGGGTAGGGGGTAAGCGCCTTACTCTAAAGATATGTTAAAACCAAACTTTAATAGGTAGATATTTAAATATAATTTAGATAATGCGACTAAGACAGTTTAAACCGTTTCCTTTATCATTATATATGATAAATTTAATGCGTAGTGTTTTTTTTGCGATTGTTCCATGCTCCAAATTGCTCCAAAAATCATGACCGCTCACGTGACGCCTTAATATTTGCATTTATAATCAATCTTATCAGCAAGCTCGTGTGTTAAGTCAGGAATGTCGTCAGACGGTATGTGTGTGGCAGACTCTACGTCGGCGACGTCGTCGGCTCGTTGTCGGGTGTCACGGAACTCACAGATAACCTTTCAACGCTACCCACCACCTTACAGTTCAGAGCGTGGCTGTACGTGTATGTTGTGATTTATAAATCTATACGACTTTAAAACTATTTCAGCCGCGATAAGAACCTGGTTGTGTGTCGCTACTCGCTAGTGGTGTCGTATCTCGAACGTCTCTCCTTGATTTTGTATTGTTGTTTCCATTCAGCGATTTGGATTTCCATTTATTGTGATCACCCTACACATATGACCAACGTAAGATTTCTAGATTCGGTTTGCAATGGGACCCAGGAGATGATTAATGAGACCACAGTTTTTGCCAAAGGTTGCACATATATTTATTTATTATTTACCTTCTCAATACCTTTTAATCAAGTTACATTATATGCTAGAGCAGCGTCACTTACTACTGGTTTTTAAAAATCTGTCAACTTAAAATAAAAGTGTACAATGAAAAGCATTTTTGTATTAAGCAATAGTATGTATTTTCGTTATTTGTTTTCTGTTTAAACCTTTTAAAATTGAATTGATAAACTGTCATGGTTGATGTTGAGTTAAATGAGAATGAGTGCAATTATGAGATGGTACCAGGCGGCGGCGGTCACTGAAGACGTGCGGGGCGCGGGGGGGCGGGGAGGGCTCGTGTGCAGGCGGGTGCAAGGTCGGCGCTGCCATGTGGGGTGGCGCATACCTACATCATTATTAAACCGTAACGATTTTAACCGTCATCCGTTGAATGCGGGATTTTTTGGTAGAAGCGTCTATAAGGTTAAAATTAAGGTAGGAAAAAATCTACGCCAATACTGAAAACAAGATGAGGTAGTTAGCTCTATTTTTGTTCTCGTGAACCCTAAATCTATTAAATAATAAATAAATACTCTTTATTGCAAAAAATAAAAACAAAAAATACAGATGGCATCATCTTATAAGTATGCAAACGGTGGTCATATCGCTTTAAGCGATTTCTGCCTGACAAACCAAATACATTCAAGGAGAAAAAGACAAAAATGCTGCGGATATGTCCTATATTGCATAAGCTACAAAATTACACGTAAGTAAATAAATAACACAACATAAATACACATATATATAAATAAAAACATATTAAATACTACTATAAGATAGATATTATATTATATACATAAAAATATATAACATAAACATTATATTAATATATATTGTAAAAATCACAATTGTACATACATAAATCTGTTAGTGACAATTAGTTATTAAATATACGAACAAACCATTTCTATTCACATAGTGAGAGATAGTGATCGTGAAGTAGTTTTTTAAAACTATCAATACTTGTGGCTCTTTGAACCGAAATAGGTAACACATTCCAGAGCTTTATAGCTTCTACAGTAAATGATTTACTGTAGAAGTTGGTATGGTTGACAGGAGTGGTGAGTGTTAACCTATTTGCAGATCGAAGATTACGATCATGGTTGTCAGTGACATAGGAAAAGTGTTGTTTTAAGTACACCGGGGTTCTGGGATCAAATAGGATACGGTAGAGAAGAGAAAGGATGTGAGCATTCCGGCGAAGGCGGATTGGGAGCCACTTGAGCGTCTTGCGAAATTCGGAGACATGGTCATATTTGCGGATGCCAAATATGAAACGAATGGAGAGGTTTTGCAGACGCTCAAGCTTATTCAATTGCTCCTCAGTAATGTCAGTAAAACACACATCTGCGTAGTCAAGGATAGGAAGAAGGATTGATTGCGCCAGCGTAATTTTCGTGGATATGGGTAAGAAGTTTTTAAATCTTCTTAGGCTTCCATTGGCAGCAAACATCTTTTTACTAATACTGTCAATGTGAGCAGTCCAGGACATAAATTGATCAAAAAGAACGCCAAGGTTTTTAACCGTATTGCTATAGGGAATATCAATGTTTCCAAAATTGACAACAGGCAAATCATCTAAATCGATTCTAGCTATTAGTTTGGAGCTACCTATTATTATGACTTTAGTTTTTATAGGATTTATCGGTAAAGCAAATTGTTTACTCCAGTCAGCAATGATTTGTAGGTCATCATTTATGGCATTGACTGCATAAGCAAGGTTGTTTAAATCAGAGTGTCTATAAATTTGGAGGTCGTCTGCATACAAGTGGTAGAGAGAAGTTATTTGGGAAGTTATCGAGCTGATGAAGATAGAAAAGAGAAGGGGAGACAGCACGCCACCTTGAGGCACACAGGCATTTAGAGAGCACCACGTTGAAAACGTGTCCTCCACACGTATGCGTTGCCGACGGCCATACAAATAGCTGCGGAACCAGTCGGAAGCAGATTGCGATACTATTGCGAATGGTAACCGATTGAAATCTCGAATTTCTGTTACCCGAATCTTAAAAGCCCGAAAACTGTTGGTAGAACTTTTAAAAGTCAGATGTAATGAAAGTGCAATCATATTCATGAAAAATTATTGCCAGATTTTCATAATATTTTTATTTGGTTCCCATTACTTCCCATACAATTGTGTTTCAGCTAAACTATTGCAATGGGAGCGGCTCTTATGGCATATCGATTGCCTAAAATGGTTTGTCATAACTCAATTGTCATAATCATCAAAAAGCATAACACTCATGTCGCCATTAATTTTTCCTTCGCATAACTTTTATAGAATTATTAAGTTAATATTAAGCATTATACAGGGTGTTTGGAGGGTGAGTAGCCAAATGAAAATGGTGGATAGGTGAGGCTATTAGCTATTTACTACCACTTATTAAATTGCGTTTTGGTACAATTTTTTGAATTTATTAGATTTTTAAGATTTTCCTAAGAAAATCCCCGATTTTGACATTAAAAGTCCAATTTTTTTTATTTACTGTCGGAACCAAGCAAAAATTATTTTAATTTAAAGCCTAAGACTGTTTTATTCAGATGCAATCATTAATTTATTTATACAAATCATCTCATATAAGGTTACAGTGGGTTCATAAACTTCGTGGAACCAGTGGGAAAAAAATGTTCAGTTAAATTTGCTATGAAAAAAAAAACATTTAGGTAAGTGTTTGAAATTTACATTTGCTTTTAAAAACTTCTTCAGTTAATACGCTTATTATGCTACATGTAGCATAAATAATTAGAAATCTCAACAAAAATAGTTATTTAGTCCTCAAAGACGCCTGGTAAGACGAACCCGTTCAACTACGTATGTAGTTAAAATTTTCTGTCGCATTCTAACAAAGCTAGAAGCATCAGAGTTATTTTCAAGCACGTGATTACAAATATGTAATAACATCTGGGGGGCTACCGCGTAACTAGCGTCGATTTGAACTCGACGTCGACAACTGTTTTCATTGGCTAGAGACCCGCCATTGTTAAAAATTTAGCCTATGAAAACAGTTGTCGACGTCGAGTTCAAGTCGACGCTAGTTACGCGGTAGGGGGGCTGATGGAAAATACCTACACAATTTTCTAGATTTTGTTACCTACCTGCATTAAATTGGTTTTTAATAATTTTCCGCATAGATAACTTAAACTCGTCTCAAATGTTTTTTTTTTCCGTAGTACCTACCAAAACGCAATTTAATAAGTGGTAGTAAATAGCTAATAGCCTCACCTATCCACCATTTTCATTTGGCTACTCACCCTCCAAACACCCTCTATAATGCTTAATATTAACTTAATAATTCTATAAAAGTTATGCGAAGGAAAAATTATGCGACATGAGTGTTATGCTTTTTGATGATTATGACAATTGAGTTATGAATCTTCAGAGTAAAACTACTAATACCAAACTGCAGTGTTGTTCCCAGGCCACCATACCGTGCAACATCAAGGAACTAATGTAATAAATTGTTTGTCTAAACAACTCACCTTTATCTTTATAATAGCTGGGAACGCCAGCAGCCATTTCACGTGTTTCCCTGGTCCACTAGTTCTCATCGACCGTCCCCCGCCGCCCCCCGGTCGCGGCTCGCCCGTGCTGGCTCCGCGGCTAGTGGCCGATGCCCCGACACTGAACCTCGCGTTTACTACACAATGGTCGCTCTGAGTGCGTGTGCTTTCTTTATCATGTGCCCGAAATGACTCGCACTTTTCATTCTTTAGCTACTGGAGGTACTTGTTTTGGTCGTTGTGTTTACAATATCGTTTTTTTTAAATAAGTTGATAACGCAAACTTTTGTAATTTAATTTGAACTAAAATAGTCTAACTATTCGCTATACTAATGAGTGATAAGGTATTTCTGATAACAATCTTAAGCCATTGCCTACGTTTAAGCTAGAAGATAGGTAAAGAAAAGCTATTATTTATTACTATTGAAGAAAACTTCTATTAAGAGAAGTGAGTATTAAAGCTGTATGTTCCGCCTACGTTTCAATGTTGTCTCTTTATATTGCCGGTTTATTGTGAGTCGTGAGGTCGGATCCTCCATTAACTTCTACTAGCGCCTACTACCCACTTTAAAATGCTATTATAGTGAAAACACAATACACGTACAGCATACCACACCACGATGCCTGCTCTCACACCACACGAGGTACTGTGGTGGGAGCAGTGCGGGTTGGCGAGGGTACAACGTCGATGATGCAACCTTCCCCACACTTCCTGAAGAAGGGTTGATTCCAACAATAAGCTAAGTAGATGTTTAAATACTATTTAATAATTATAATTTGTTTCATAACAAAGTGATCAACAGGGAAATTATGAGAAAACTTTTATCATCATCGCTCAACCAATAAATACAGCCATTCTGAATTAACTACAATTTAGGCAACAACTTCAAGGTTTCTAATTATTTGAAACTGTAATTTTATGTTGGTCAATTGTTTTCGCTTGTCCGCTATATTATCACTTTGAGATGAAGACGCTGTTAATACAAAGAAATACTTATACCTCTAGAGAGAATCTTAGACAGGTACGTTAATTGCGTAAACACATAGATAATTAACTATGAACAAATTTAACTCAACACTAAACAAAACAGCTATTTACAGTACCTCCGTTGTGATGTATGAAGGTAGCATTGATTCAGCGCCGGGGCTGAATGAAAAGCATTTTTGAATCGGCAATTTAAACTGGATACTGACAAATGGAAGCAATGCTTTACCCCGGACTGCTCCGGCTGCCTCGCACCAGCTAGCGCGAGTTTTGCAACGCTTTTATTAGTTCACGTGAATTAATTGTATGCAGGTTTACTTGTGATGTTTACCGAAACTACAGACGCAGTTCGAAGGCTCACAAGCAAAAAAAAAGTTATGGTCCTAGTTGGTAGATATTTAAAATCTTCCACTTCTTTTTTTGTGGGATGAATATGTATTTTGCAGCACATATTTAGCTGGTATCAGAGTTTTATTGGGCACCGCCTTTTAAGGTCTCTGACATGATCCCTGTAGGATGGTGGCCACCCTACTGTTATTTTTTTTCAAGCCGCCTTACAAGCAAGCTAAAAGGCACTTGGCTTGACGAGAACGAAGTGGAAAAGTACCCGGGATCAACGGCTTAACGTGCCTTTCGAAGCACGGAGATCTAAACGCATAGAATGAGATTAAGAGAAGCTGAACATTTGTTTTTTTTTACCATGGACGCTAAAATGCTGTCCTTATGGAAATAATTTTCAAATATTAAGGAAACGTATGAGCGATGACTACCTACATCTGTTCAGCGCCCGCAGTATTTTATAATTCCGCGGACTGCGCACCAAGTGTCCAATATTGAGAAACCGTACATTGTGAAATAATGTGGCGACCGAGGATATTGCAGACCTTACTTTATGATAGACAATACGAGGAATACTTATCATGTGTGAATGTACCTATGAGTATATCTACAGAAACTTTACACAAAATTTCAAATGTGATTATTTACAAACTGAAGACACCATTGCGAGGACACGATAAATCTAAACACACGCCACCCCATCAGTTAGTAGATAACACTTCATTTCACGTAATTCGAGTTGTTTCCTTTGAAGTAGAGAAATAGTAGAGGCTAACAAATTCTCATCACATAATTTATAAATCTGACTTTTAAATGTTCTTAATTGATGGATGAAAAATTAAAAATCCAAAAACTTCCGGCCAATCACGTCAAGCCAAGTTTAAAAATAAATTGATTTTTACCGCCCGACATTCATTTTCTTGTTCGAAGTTCATCCGATCGGGAAACGTGCTAAAGTTATGAATAAAAGAATATTCGCCGAAGTTTCGAAAGTCATGAATATTTTTCTTCAACTTTAAACTGAAACAAAGTTAAAGGTAATAAGTCATTGTAGGTTTTTCCGACTTAAGGTAAGAATAGACTGCTCATATCTCACACCTGTTTGTGGGATTAGTCCTTTTATCACACTGTTTCCAGTAAGGCTGTCACCGTAGTAGTACTCGACATGACCACGCTAATTGTAACAATGTGCGTGGTCATTATCGAAGTCGCGCCCGTGCCTCGTCCCCCGCCTCGGCGCCAACATCACACGAACAACCAACAATCACTATTTGAACAACTTCCACGACGACGCTCCCAATTAATTCAAACAAACTCATTGAACAGGAGTTCAAACCCAGCTGTATAGCAGTCGGTACCTACGGCTCGCTTCGTAACTAAGTAATTACTTTCTGCTTGAGACAAAAAACACAACACACATATCGTTGTCATTGACACCTACAATGAGATTTACTCTTTAAAATAGCCAGTCACCTTTTACTGCTTTTCAAATTAATTGAAATATATGACGCCTGGAAAAAAATAATAGCAAATATTACTTAATGAAATAATTAAGAAAAAAATGATTTCCTATCTGTCAACTTTCTACATACTTATGTACCTAGGATGTCTTGGTATCAAATTATATCAGGCGAGTTCAACAAAACAACATATAAATACATACATATGAAACTCGCAGAAGTTACATAATATGTAGCTACATATTTCGTATTCGCTACATTGTACTGTTTTGTTTAGTTAGCAACTGTATAAAGGCAAAGGGATAAGATATATTTGTACCTCCAAAATCAGGAGGACATTACAAGGCGACCGTAAATTCAGTGAGATTATATCAATGTTACCTACAAAACGAAAAACGAGCCCTCTAAACATTGACTAACGTTTGGGGGAAACGTGCAAGAGAATAAAAGAATTGAAACTGTTTTCAGCTTTATATTTAAAGCATAAGATTGAGTTTAATGTTATGTGCTCACAGTCCGAGCACGAAAATATGACTGAGTCTGGAAGGAAGCTGTCAATATCTCATTGTTTCTTCTTTAGAATCTATTTGAATATTATAAAATAATAGCTGCCAGTATCCCAGCAATAAGTTTCCTACATAGTGCTTATGCACATTACATCCCACCGCCTACGAAAAAGATTTGGATACTAATCAAAATCGGCATCACTTCCAGGCACATATCTTCCTAGCCTACCTAAGTTAGGAAGTTCCGAAGTAAAAGTGATTCAACCCCATAGTTGTAGCTAACAACCAGTCAGGTTAAAATGTGGAGTAAACAAATGAAATGAGAAAGATAAATACTTAAACAAGTTAAACTGACCCCGTCATGTAAAAACCTAACAAAAATACATGATGTATGGGTGAATCACAGTATGCTAGTCCAAAAACTTCACAAGAACTTAAAAATAGGAATTTTGAAAATAGACGCAAAAAAAAACTTAAATATTTCAATCACAATCGTATTGGTTCTAATCATCATGCATCTAGGCAGCATCCAGTAATCAAAGCTGCTTAGCTGCATTATTAAATTATCTCTATAGATACATCATTGTCCAATGTCATCATCTGAAAATTATCAATATTACACATTGTTACCCAAGGCGTTCGACCTATACTTCAGAAGAACCTATCTATTTATATAGCTACGGTACAGACTTACCAAAGTAAAACGGCGCTTTGTTATTGTTAATTGGATGTAGGTAGGTACACTTCGTTAGACATCGCTTGACGGAACCATCAACAACATATAGTGAGTACCACATACATGATCTCTTTTGTCAACATAATTGTCTAATTAGCATGATAGTAGCGTAGTTGGTGACACAGTGGAGTACATCAGTGGGCCGCAGGGATCAGGATAATACCGACTTTAGAAGTCGACGGTAAGAAGACTTAACTAAGGCATAGAAAATCACCTGAATATTACTCTAGGTCTGATACAATATACAATAAATTTTTATATATCGTTTTTACAGTGTTAGCGTTAAAAATATGTCGGTCGGTACATAATGTAGTAGTATGTAAAGCCGGTAGCACCCGACCGACGCCAGGGAGGGTTCAGACACAAATATTTTAATTAAATGTAGGCATCGACGTTACATCCTCCCAGTGATTGTTGCGTGTTTATGTTAATTTTCGGCTAATAAATTTAATCAATGTTGTTTTCCGAATAAACAAAAATGGTACCTACCTATTAACTAAGTGGACACAGGTTAGCATAAAAAAACAAAGTACATATATGTATTCACATTATTTATATTCCCATTATGTAGATATATGTAATCACAATAAATATAAATAAGATAAATCCGTTCAATTAAGAGAAGTAGGTAACTAATTCACGGTGATAAACTATTTACAATAGCTTAGATAATTATCACCACTTAATATTACAAATCCTTATATTTGATAATTGATGCTAAGTTGTTTAATTTAAACTGTGTTTTATATGCACTAAACAATCACTAGTACGTGCTTATTTTATTTACATTATATTAATTGCTGTTAAACAAGGAATAAGTACTTCAACCAAAACAAACACATGTGAGGTGTCGCCTGCCTATAGTAAAACTACTCTAACACTAAGATGTGCAGCAATTCATACTTCACCCCGAAGCATGAGTTATTGTTTGAACTAAGCCATCGTGGTATGTATCGGTTGGAGTAGAGTAGAGGCGGTGGTCAGGGGAACGTGCGCGCCATGTAGAGCAGCTGTCGGTCGTCTGGCGGCAGCGGCAGGCCGGCGGCGGCGAGCTGCGCCAGCGTCGCGGCGGCCAGCGGGCGGAACCCCGCGCGCGCCGCCAGCCGCTGCGACGCCGCGCCCGTGAACAGCGTGGCCGTCGCCGCCACGCCCAGCGCCGCGCACAGACCCTCTCTGAGGGAACGATGAGGGAGGCGGGATGAGCGGAGCATTGTAACTAAATAGTAACTGCCTACTTACCCGTCTGCGCGTTGGAAAACAGCTATTGTTTTCGTACACTAAATATGACTTTACTCTTTTTGTAAAGTCTGCTTCTTTATCATGTACCTACCCGAAATATCTTAAAATAGGTATACCTAGATAACATTTAATTACAGAATGTGCATCTAGACAGGGAATTATGTGTCACATAGAGAGGGGTAATTCGTAGCACAAGATTGTCAGTATTAGTAAATAGTACCTGGCCGCGAGTATCCTTCCCCCGAGGCTGAACCCGCGGTAGTCGGCGCGCACGCACAGGCCCAGCGCGTCCAGCACGCGGTCCACGCGCAGCTCCGCGAACACGTCCACGCGCGCCTCCACCAGCTGCAGCGCGCGCAGCACGTTGCGGGTCGCCGCGCCCGCCACCTGCGGAGGACAGTCACTGCAGGCGGCGGCCGGCGACTCGCGTCCAGCGGGGCGCGGCCGGTACCTCGTCCACACAGAGCACGTCGCCGCGGCGCTGCACCACGCACACGTTGACGCCGGCCAGCGTGCTGCGGCCGTCGCGCTCCTCGTAGCACGCCAGCGACGTCCGCGCGCGCAGCCGCTGCCGCCAGAACTCCAATATGCCCTCCCGGCTCTCCGGGTCGTCCGCCACTCCTGAATTTCACATTGGGACCACGAAAAATGATGTAAACTTATCCGACACACAAATTAAAACAGGGTATTATTATTATTGTGCTTGTCTAGAGATTAAGAAGGGGAATTTTAAATAATCAAATTATGACATGCTTACGCTCAGTTGTTTTGAACTTGAACTTTGATGTAAGCTATGGTAATGAAGTTTAGTTAAACATTGGTGGATGTAATATTAGAAAGTGCGTCAGACCGCAGCAGACGCAGAGCGTCTCGTCGCGCAGCATGTGGTCGCGCAGCAGGCGCAGCGCCGCCTCGTCGTGCGCGGGCGGCAGGTCCGTCACGCGCCACGCCGCGCCGCGCTCGCTCCACGCCGCGTACACGCGCGGGCACGACGCGTCCCACTGGCGCGCCTCCTCCAACACACTCACATATTACAACACTGCGGATGGTTGGCCGACACTTTTGGATGCTTAAAAGCCTCCAGGGCAGCACTCAGGCCTTTAAGTTAGCCCCTAAGTTAATTGTAAACTAAAACACCTATACCTATAATGCACCAACCCTAAAACATACCTGGGCAATAAGGTAACCGATTGAAATCTCGAATTTCGGTTACCCGAATCTCATAACCCCGAAAACGGTTGGTAGAACTTTTAAAAGCCAGATGTAATGAATGACCACTTATTAACCGACTTCTATAAACAAAGAATTTGGTCGGTTTTTTTTTTAATTTTACGTCGATTACGTCGAGGTTACTGAACCGCTTTAAGTGATTAGTTTTTTGTTTGATGCAGAAAAGTTTCGAATTGTTCCCATAAAAATTTGATTCAAGTAGGTCCAGTAATTTTTATTTTATGAGCATTTTTTTTAATAACTTTTACCTATCCCGATGTCTGAAATCAAATATCGCAAGTTTTGTTCCACTTCCTGGTTACCGATTGAGCTGTAATTTTGTATACGTACGTAAATTGGATGACAATGAAAAAATATTATGACATGGAGCTGATCTGATGATGGAATCGGAAGGTGGCCATAGGATCTCAGTAATTAAAAGGCAAAACTCTATCGAGTTTGGGCTCGTTTGATTAGTCTTGACGAGCACTTTGGTGCTTGGTGGTAACTAGAATCCTCTAGGGTCCGAAGATGGAGCCAGAAGGTGGCCATGGGAACTCAATAATAAATAGACACAACTCTATCGAGTTCGGGCTCGTTTGATTCGTCTTGACGCACACTTTAGTGCCGGTGGTAACTAGGATCCTCCAGGGTCCGTAAAGGAGCCAAAATACACTAAAAAGTATTAAATAAAAATAACTACGTTAAAAAAACCGACTTCAAAACTAAAATGTTAAAAATAATTAAGTCCGAGAAGGACGCAAACACACACACACCGAAATACAACTTATAGTTAGTTCGGTGGATAGTAAGCAAAATTAGTTGTACCATCAGCCTATTATTCAAATATATACCATACGATACTGTGACAATCTACCTACATTTTTATTTTTGTTTATGTTTTAAGTAGTAGTATAAAACTCAAGTTAGTCGTGTTGTTGTAATTTAAGTAGTCCATTTTGCAAAAGGATTTGGATTGAGTATTGTTGTACCAATTTTGTTGAGATGAAACTTGGGAATGACACCAATATAACAAAACATGTAAGTAACTCTTACCATTGTACGGCAGGTGATAACTCCAAGTTTACCTAAATTTATAGATCTAAGTGGATAGGTAGTAGGTAAGGCTTCTTAATAATAAATAAATATTTGATTTGATTTGATTTATATAATTTAAATACTGAGGTCTTTTATTACTGATTTAAATACTAAAGGTCAGGTTGAGATTACTAGCTAAAAAGCTGAACCTAACAATTTTTACAAGTGATAGCTGAGGTGGCTTTACGTGAGGTTATGAAACAACTTTTGAAGATCAACTGGAAAAAGACGCGGGTCTCCGAGCATTACGCGACTGGGTATCGAACCCAGGACCTTTGGATTGCCGGCCCAATGCTCTGACCACTGAGCTACCGCGCCGCTACGGTGACCCAACGAAATTTCCCCCAGTATCTGTGTGCTTACGTCATATAGATGACGTTGTTCCGTGGATTTTTTGCATTTAGATTTCGTGTGTCTGGAACTCAATCGTCTGGATTCTAAAATGTCGTAAAAATGAATAAATGGGCAAATGAAATTCGGAGTTGCGATTATATGGCAAACAAAACTTCGGAATTTTAAAATTCGGGATTATGAAAAAAAATCCAAATGTTTTCGGGATTATGATATTCAGGATAAAGATAGGTAACCGGGGAATAAACATTGGTTTGAGGACTACATATTTGAAATATTCACTTCCATGCAAGGTGAGGTAAGGTAAACTGCCATGCCAGTGCAATCAGGAAGTTGTTTCATGACCTCACGTAAAAGCCACCTCAGCTACCACTGGTAAAAATTGTTAGGTTCAGCTTTTTAGCTAGTAATCTCAACCTGACCTTTAAAACCTTCCTGCCGTTCAATAGATTTAACTAAATGTTTGCCCTAACAATAAAAACTGTGAGTAGGTACAACTGACGAATACCTACGTTATAATATCACAACTTCAGTGTGCTATTGAATGCCTACCTTGTCAGCTAGAGATAACAAAAATAAACTTATAGTAATTGTCATTATGTTATAATATTTAAAACAAAATCAAATAATTATTTTACTTATGTGTTGAGGTTTGTACATTCTTATCATTTTTTTTACTATTTTATTGTAATAAAGTAGAGGTCAAGATCCTTTGCTTTAATGATATTCTTGTGCCGGTGGAAATTCCTACTTATTCACCGATATTTACCAAATCTTAATGAAAATCTTTTATAATATTTAAAAAAAGTAGTACAAAAAACACGTATAATTTGTTATTTTTAAGATGCAGTCATAACTTGCACTCTTTATTTCCCTCATGATGATATAGTTAGAAATGAAATTCGGTCAAACATAATCGTAAAAAAATAATTTAGATTTCGCGGACTCATTAAAATGACATTTGTTTTTTCCTATTTAACAAAAAACATGTTGGTACAAATATAAATTTACTCAAAGTACTTACCATTACTATATATAAGTTGTAGTTTGATAAACGTATAATTAGAAATGACGGACAGATAGACAAGTGGACAAGTGTACAGCGCGCACGCAACTCTTATCCACTAAACTGATCACACTCGGGCACGTTGTATCTTATCTTACTATAGGTAAAGCTGCAGCTAAACTGCGCTAAAATATTAGCACAAATGGCGCGTATTCATTTTACCAAGAGACAAGTAAGAACTGCGATCACTCCAGTATACGCACAAGGATCCCGGAGTTCGGTTAAACTGTAAGCTTCTTTGTCATCTCAACTTTATTTTTTATGAATTCTGTGTTCATTATACGTACAATTTTTGGCGTGCATCGTATCGCAGCCTTACTGCACACTGATAGACGTTTACATACGTCACCACACCGAGAGCGATCACCAAGGTTATTTCCTACGTTACCAGTAGGTTAATTGCAAATCATGTTATTGAAAGTTATATCGTTTTTCCATAAAAAAATAATGCAAACTATTGAAATTATGTCAAGTAAACAAGTATTCTATAAGTTATCAAAGTTTCTTTAAAACTAAATAACTCAAATGTAGGTACTGCAGAAACTGTTGCCTTAACATTGATGTAGTATATTAGAATACACCAACTATTCTATTAATAAAACAGTTTGTTAGAAATGATGTAATCTGAGCCACAGACAGAATATCGAGGAACATGATTAAGTGAACATTATTTTGGAGTCATTGAACATGTCCGTGGTGGAGTCCAGGGCGTCGCCGCGCGGGCGCACGCGCACCACGACGCCGGCCTCCAGCTCGGAGGCGTCCCGCGCCGCCCCCGCGCCCCCCGCGCCCCCCGCGCCCCCCGCGCCGTCCGCCGCCCGCGCCCCCCCGCGCCGGGGACGAGTCGGCGGTCGCGCGCTTCGCGTTCTGGTTCAGCACGAGCGACTCCCGGTCGTCGTAAAACGAGGAGAAGAAGTAGTTCCGGCCGAGCGCCTCGCTCCGAGAGAGGTCTCCGCCCGCGGCGCCGGTCGCCGTGCTCGGCCCGTAGTACTTCTTCATCGGCCATCCAGATTTCTCGCCCAGCTTGTCCTCCTGCTCCTTCAACATGTTCAGAATACTCTTGTGGCGCGGTATTTCTCGTGCGTTGTACTTAAAATTTGACTTTGGAGCGCTGTTCGCTTTGAGCATCGTTCTGTAGCCTTCCTCAAAGTTTTGGGATCGGAGACCAACAGGTAACAGTTTGTCCGTTTCCACTAAAAAAAACGGTTGATGTAATACAGAAGTGGATGGCGGTAAGAGTGCAATGTGGGTACGTGTGGGCGTGTACCTGGCTCGACGCTGGTGTCGGGGGGCGCGGACGGCGCCGGGGGCGGGGGCGGGGGCGGCTGCAGCGCGGGGTCGCGGCGCAGGCAGCCGTTGGGGTAGCAGTAGGTGGCCTGCCGCTCGCACGCCTGCACGCACACGCAGGCGGGCGGCGCGCGCTGGAACTCCGCGAACACCAGCGAGAAGAAGTGCTCCACGAGCGCCAGGCGGCCGAGCGCGTCGCGGCAGGCGCCCCCCGCGCCCCCCGCGCCGCCCGCGCCCCCCGCGCCCCCTCGCTGCAGCCACTCCTTGGTGTTGCGCAGGAACGCGCCGCCGCTCGCTGACACACAGACAGTCAAGCAGTTAACACACAGAGCAGGTAATGTAAATATGTATATTACAGCACGATACATCTCGACACATCTTCCATAGAAATCATCAGGAGACCACACACAACAGCTATAATGTATATTTTTACATCTTGGTACCTTAAAAATACGAAAATATTAATTTATATTTCGATACATCTTAATACATCGCAGTACATTTTAGTATATTACTATACATCTCTCTTCGTATGTGAGTCGGTGAGTTGGTAACACTGTTTGGAACACCTGAAATATAAATGTATATAATGTATCGAAATATAAATGTATATTTTCGTATCTTTAAGGTACGAAGATGTAAAAATATACATTATAGCTGTTGTGTGTGGTCTCCTGACGATTTCTATGGAAGAAGTATCGAGATGTATCGTGCTGTAATATACATCTTTACAGTACCTGCTCTCTGTGTGAACTGCTTATTTATAATGCCAAGTGACCTGAACGCCTGAATAATGAATGAATAACTTTGCCGTTGCCGGTCCCAAGCCCGGATGAAAAAAGAGGAGGGTTGGTCAGATGACGTCTACCTGGCTGTAAAAGACGACGCCGAGCATCGGGCGGCGGTATAACCCGACCAATCCAAGGCCCCAGTAGCCTCAAGGGACTAAATAACCTCGGAAATACTGCCATGGAAGGAAGTGTGAACCCACCATGAGTATTCTCCTATGAAAACCTTTATGAACTGCACACAAATAGAAACGAATATGTCTGACGACCCGACTGACCATCGGCGCCAGCCGGTACCCGGGCTGACTGGTGTGAAATATACTACCGAAGCTACCTGCAAGGTGCCGCATCAGGCCTTGCCAGGAAAAGATAATGCTACTGGCGCCAACAAGAAATTCTCTATCCAGGACGAACATCGTATCGCAACTTGGAACGTACGTGGACTTCTGCAGGCGGGAAAACTGACCATAGTAGAGAAAGAATCAGAAAGACACCGCATTTCTATCTTGGGGCTAAGCGAAACTCACATGCAAGGGCATTTTACAACAGCTGTGGGCAACGTGCTCTATTATTCGGGACGTGAAGACAAAAATGTAAGTGGCGTCGCAATACTGATAACCTCCCATCTAAATAAACATGTCCTTGGATATAATCCCGTCTCGGACAGGATCATAACACTGAAGCTCAACACCCGACCAACCACGCTTCACATTATAAAAATATACGCCCCCACGAGCGCGGCGTCCGCCGACGAAATCAACGAATTTTACCGTGAACTAAGCCGTGTCCTTGAGGAACTCCCCAGCCGAGACACAACTATCATTCTTGGCGACTGGAATGCAAAAATTGGATCTACCTCCAATGATGACCATATCAGATCTACTGTTGGGAATTTCGGACTGAGAGCTAGAAATGATCGAGGTCAGAAACTATTAGAATTCTGCATAGAAATGGATCTCAGCATCATGAATACCTTCTTCCAACACCACCCTAGACGCTTGTATACGTGGACATCACCAGGAGCTCGCTATCGCAACCAAATAGATTACATCATCATTAATAAACGATGGCGATCCTCAATTAGTAATACAAGAACATACCCAGGGGCTGAATGTGGATCTGACCATAATCTACTAATAGCTAAATTCCATCTTCGCTTAAAGGCACCAAGGAAAACTCTACCTACCAAACCAAGGACTCTTAACTCTGCTGAAAAAAGTTATGTTAGAGACACAGTTGAATCCAAACTATCGTATAATCCATCCGCACCGATGGACGCCAATACGTCGTGGAATCACCTGAAGACAATAATATGGCAAACCCTTAACCCCATTGAAGAAAAGAGGAAAGCAACCCCTACTGATTCTCGTAAAAAGAAATGGATCACTGACTCTACTTGGGACCTCATTGAACTGAGGAAAGCCATCAAGGTAAAGGGTTTACAAAACGACCTTGTACGAAAGGAGTTACTTTAACTTGTGCAACCACATAAAAATACAGTGTCGCCGTGATAAAAACAATTTCATCGCTGACATCTGCAAAGACATCGAAGAACACTCCATTAGGTATCAAACCCACGACCTCTTCAAAAAAAGTGCGCACCTTATGCAGAGAGTTTAAGCCCAAAACATGGATCATAAAAGGCAAAGATGGAAATCCGATTCACGATTTGGATGCCATTGCAGAGCGATGGAGTGAATACTGCGAAAATCTCTACAGCGACACCACCACCAGTTTCCAAACAGACACCAGTAACTTCCAGGAGTCTGACGCAGAGCCCCCAATCCTACTTTCCGAGGTTACAGCCGCTATCAACCGACTAAAGAACAAAAAAGCCCCTGGTCCCGACCTGATCACAGCCAAAATCCTAAAAGCCTTGGGTGAAAAAGGCGTACTTTCCTTGCTTGACACCTGCAATCACGTTTGGTCGAACGGTACATGGCCCCAAGACTGGACTGGGTCGACCATACTACCACTACACAAAAAAGGATCGACCAGAATATGTAGCAACTACCGAACTCTAGCACTAATCTCCACGGAAGCAAGGTCCTTTTACACATCCTAAACAATAGGATCCGCCACTTTTTAGATTGGCAAATTCCACCTGAACAGGCCGGCTTTGTAAAGGGGAAGGGTGCAAGAGAACAGATTTTGAACATTAGACAGCTGATTGAAAAATCCTACGAGTTCAACACACTCTTAGTTCCATGTTTCATTGACTATATAGCAAGGAGTACCCCGTCACCTTGTCTCGCTGATCCAGACACTGTATGTCAACAACACAGGTGCTGTAAAGATAGATCAAACCACCTCCAAACAATTTAAATTCGGCAAAGGAGTGAGGCAGGGATGCATCCTGTCACCTATCCTATTCAATATCTATGGGGAATACATCATGCGACGCACCCTCGAAGGATGGGACGGCGGGGCTTTCATCAGCGGTGTAAAAATCACCAATTTG
Source organism: Emmelina monodactyla (assembly GCA_916618145.1). Lineage (NCBI taxonomy): Eukaryota > Metazoa > Arthropoda > Insecta > Lepidoptera > Pterophoridae > Emmelina > Emmelina monodactyla. The sequence continues at coordinate 221,791 of OU745304.1, read as the reverse complement.
CGCTATGCTGATGACACCACGCTTGTAGCAACCAGCGAAACCGAGATGGAAGCGTTACTAGAACGTATGGAACGCGTGAGCAGGGAATTCGGACTTTCAATCAACAAGACCAAGACGAAAATCATGGTGATTGATCGTTCTAAACAACTGGAGCTCAACGGGACCCTCAACCTTCAATATGTGGATAAATTCATATACCTGGGCTCCACCATATCCAGCGATGGCTCATGCGAACCCGACATACGGAAGCGAATTGGGATGGCAAAAGGTGCGATGACTAAACTAAGCCGTATCTGGGCAGATAGTTCTATCGTCGTGAGGAAGACCAAGATAAGTTTAGTTCTCAATTTTTCTCTATGGCGCCGAAACTTAGACCCTCAAGAAAGCCGATTGCGCGCGCATCGATGCATTTGAAATGTGGTGCTGGAGGAAGATACTACAAATACCTTGGACAGCTCACCGTACAAACGCATCGATCCTACAAGAACCGGGCATCACCACGAGGCTATCGCTGACCTGCTCTCGCCGGATTCTAGACTTTTTTGGCCATATAGCCAGGAAGAAGGGTGACAACCTTGAAAAACTGATGGTGACTGGAAAATCCCATGGAAAACGATCGAGAGGAAGAAGTCCAATGCGCAGGACTGATCAGATCCGCACTAACACGCATCAGAACGTCCACGAGGCAATCCACACTGCTGAAGACCGAGCCAAGTGGAAAGGGATAGTTTCTAATACAGGGTGGCGCAATAGAACGTGCATATTGCGTCATCATTTTTCGCGGGGTCAACGGTGCGCGGGCGGGGGGAGCCTAGCGTGGTTAGATAGTGGCACTCGTGGAGTTTTAGTAGCCATGAGTCACTTCGACGGGAAGCGTCGCGCTTTTTGTGTTCGCACGTTTTACGAGAACGGTCGTTCATACATCTCTACAAGGCGACTGTATTGTTCTGAATATGGATTAACACACATTAATGAAGCTCCGAGTGCAAATTTAATTAAAATATGGATAAAGCGTTTTGAAGAGACCGGTTCCACGTTTAAACCACCAGCAAAAGGTCGTCCAAGAACGTCTACGACCAGTGACAATATTGAGAGGGTGAAGGAGTCAGTACGAAAAAATCCGCAAGTGTCTACTCGGAAGCGATCTGCGGCTTTAAACTTGTCGCGACGAAGTTTACAGCGAATTTTGAAGTTGGATCTTAAACTGCATCCTTATAAGCTCCAGTTAACACAGGAATTAAAAGATTCCGACTTCGGAGCAAGGTTGGCATTTGCTGAAGAAATGCTTAGTCGATTTTCCACTTTTGACAACATCCTTTTTTCTGACGAGGCTCATTTCCATTTAAATGGGTTCGTAAACCGACAAAATTGTCGTTATTGGACGGACGAGAATCCAAAAATGAAACATCAAAAACCACTGCATAGTCCGAAAGTAACGGTATGGGCAGCAATCTCAAGCAAAGGAATTATTGGCCCTTTCTTCTTTGAAGATTCGCGAGGACGAAACATCACCGTTAACACCGACCGCTATGTTGCGATGTTAGAGGGATATTTGACTCCAGAACTTGCGAGATCAAGAATAGCGAATACGAGGACTTGGTTCCAACAAGACGGAGCGACCTGTCACACATCAAATGACTCTATGGCGGTTGTGAGACAGATGTTCCCTGCAAGACTAATTTCCAAAAGAGGTGATATCCCTTGGCCCCCACGTAGCCCTGACTTGACGCCTCCAGACTTTTTTTTATGGGGATATCTCAAACATAAAGTCTACATGAACAATCCGAGGAACATCAGTCAGCTAAAGGAAAATATCCGTGGCGAAATGGCAGCAATCACCCCAGTTTTATTGACAAAAGTTTTCACAAATCTGCGTTCGCGTTTAGAGGAGTGCCGTCTTCGAGAGGGCCGTCATTTAGATGATATTATTTTTAAAAAATAAACTACATTTAATTACCTAATCATCCTGTCTTTTATTTCAACTATACCTTTTGTATTTTTTTTTTAGCCTATACTTAATAAATGCACGTTCTATTGCGCCACCCTGTATAATTCGTGGAGGTCACGACCCTCAGCATTGAGGAAAACGAATCAAGGAAGAGGAGGACCTGAACGCAGTAGACAAAAAAACTAATGAATCCTACGCGATTGTTATGAAAAACCCGCGACTTCGGCTGCGATAAAATTGATATTCCCTTGGGAGTGAGTCTTATTCCTTACTAAACGACAATAATTTATTTTAATCAGAAAAACATACGCACTCATTCAAATTAACCTTAATTTCTTTGTTTAAATCGTAAATGAAATAAATAATTTGACGAAACACTAGCATTTTATTTAACACTAAAACTTTACACTTTGTACTAAATCTTGCTTTTTTATCACAGATGCAGTTTTTTAACAAATAAAATAATTAATGAATGTTAAGTGCTTACATAAAGTGATCGCGACGTACAAGAAAAGGCTCCAGTAGATAGAACACATGTTCACAGACTGCATCGGGATGTAGGCACCTGCAGCGACCGTCGGCGTGAGTGTTTACAAACAAGCGCGGGGGCCACACAACAATACTGTTTGTATCACCAACACTCAACACTATATTCATTTATTAACTATTTGTTTGTCAATTGATATGGGTTGTAATAAAAACAAAATTTCACTTAATAGAATATCTTTTATTGAGTGAACAAAGTGCATAGTAACTATAATAAGACTATATACACTAACAGAACCATGGATGGAGAGGTCATAGGTAGATTATTTAAAACTAAACAGTCTCTTTTATTTTAAAGAAGCTTTATTGTCGCCGAAACACAGTGTCTTACCTTACTTTACAAAATTATTAATTCAGTAAAATTAGAAACAAAATAAGTCTAGTTAATATAAACAATTATAATAGAGTAGTATCTAGTTGTGATTAATAAAATAAAACTAAAGGATAAAGTAAAACTACAGTCTTTTAAGACTGACATACAGATTAAGGAAAAAAGATTTTTTTCCTGCTTTAATTAAAATTACTTTTTTACTGAAGACCATCATTAGAGACGAAATTCAGGTATAATTACAAGTGATGCGTGCGACACAAAATTATATTATAGGACAATTTGAGTTAACAAAAGCACATTAAAGGAAAGTTGACGATTAAAATAAAGAGATTAAAAGGTATTATTTTCAATTATTTTATACAAATAGGAGTCGATCATGTTAAAAACAAGCTAAGAATCGTGCTATCTTCAATTAAATTTTGTAGGCAAACTTTTTTAATATATTCCATTGAATATTAAATTAAATTGTTATATATTTAATATTGTTCACATACCCCTTCAAGAAAAGGGTCCAAAGGAATAGTAAGTATTGAAAAAACAAGAAGTTTTAATATATCTAAATTAATAAAACGTTATGTGCACTAGGGCAGCGTGAACCCCGGCAGGCAGTGGTCGCGGCACTAGGGCAGCGTGAACCCCGGCAGGCAGTGGTCGCGGCACTAGGGCAGCGTGAACCCCGGCAGGCAGTGGTCGCGGGGCTAGGGCAGCGTGAACCCCGGCAGGCAGTGGTCGCGGCACTAGGGCAGCGTGAACCCCGGCAGGCAGTGGTCGCGGCACTAGGGCAGCGTGAACCCCGGCAGGCAGTGGTCGCGGCACTAGGGCAGCGTGAACCCCGGCAGGCAGTGGTCGCGGGGCTAGGGCAGCGTGAACCCCGGCAGGCAGTGGTCGCGGGGCTAGGGCAGCGTGAACCCCGGCAGGCAGTGGTCGCGGGGCTAGGGCAGCGTGAACCCCGGCAGGCAGTGGTCGCGGGGCTAGGGCAGCGTGAACCCCGGCAGGCAGTGGTCGCGGGGCTAGGGCAGCGTGAACCCCGGCAGGCAGTGGTCGCGGGGCTAGGGCAGCGTGAACCCCGGCAGGCAGTGGTCGCGGGGCTAGGGCAGCGTGAACCCCGGCAGGCAGTGGTCGCGGGGCTAGGGCAGCGTGAACCCCGGCAGGCAGTGGTCGCGGGGCTAGGGCAGCGTGAACCCCGGCAGGCAGTGGTCGCGGGGCTAGGGCAGCGTGAACCCCGGCAGGCAGTGGTCGCGGGGCTAGGGCAGCGTGAACCCCGGCAGGCAGTGGTCGCGGGGCTAGGGCAGCGTGAACCCCGGCAGGCAGTGGTCGCGGGGCTAGGGCAGCGTGAACCCCGGCAGGCAGTGGTCGCGGGGCTAGGGCAGCGTGAACCCCGGCAGGCAGTGGTCGCGGGGCTAGGGCAGCGTGAACCCCGGCAGGCAGTGGTCGCGCGGGCGCGGCGGCGGCTGGTCGGTGAGCAGCGCGGACAGCAGCACGGGCGCGCACACGGGCACGCGGCCGCGCAGCCACGCCGCGTCGCCGGCGGACAGCGCGCGGCGCCGCGCGTCCAGGAAGCAGACGGTCACGCGCGCGTCGCGGTACGGCGGCCTGCGCACCACACACCACTCACTATACAACTGTATCGACTTAATCTGCTTTATATTTATACTAGCGACTCGCCCACGCTTCGCAATGGTGTAATTTTTCGCGACTTGTTCACGACACGTAAAATTTTAGCAAACTTATTTTTTCTTGTGAATTTCCTCTATTTACAAATTTAAGTGAAAAAATACCTATAACATAGCGAAAACCGCATTAAAATCTGTTACGCGGTTAAGGAGAAGTTAGCGGACAAACATACAAACAGACTTTTATAAGACAACTAGTGGCCGCCCGCGACCTCGTTCGCGTGGAAATCAGTTTCCCGTGGGAAAGAGATAGTACCCTATGTGTTATTCTTATGTATAACCTTCATTACTGTAAAGTTTCATCAAAATCCGTCCAGTAGTTTTTACGTGTATCCATCCATTAATACTCACAAACTTTCACGTTTATAATATTAGTAGGATTAAAATTTCCAAATTTTAACCAGAAAATGCGATTCAATTTAATAGTTGTACATGATTAATTTAAAAACTGCAGAATAAGAAATACAACTGAACAATGCATTGTAAATAACAAAACCCTGTTTCATTTTTTAATGTCCAAAGTATTATTATGAGCAAAGTACGTTAAACAAATTATTGTATCTTCATGACGTCTCTTTCGGCTTGTCGAACAATCTCTATTGTACCATATTCTAACAAATAGGTAACAATTTTGAAGGTCAAGTAATTTTAGTTAATGACAGATAGTAAATGTACAGTCACATGCAATGAAATGTATACAAGGAGATAAGTTCAAAAAGAAATATTCAGTTTAACTATAGATTCTATATCACTACACATTTTTGGAAAAATATGTACACATCCAAAAACATGTAGAGCTTTGAAATTCTGTCTTTGTATACATTTGATTGCACGTCACTGTATTGACGATTATGTAAGTGCCTATATTGACAATAGTATGACAAAACAAGACCGTAACAAGAAAACAACTAATGCAACAAAAGAGACACTTTTATATGTATATCAAATCAGTAAGAAATTCAAACCGGAATTTGTATTAATTTTATTATCACTGCTGGCTCCTGTTGGAGACTTTTAGATTAAAGTTTTATTTGTTTTTATGGTTTATATGTAAATATCAGGGATTCCATATCATCACTACATAGTATTTATTTATTTATTTTATGGGAAAAACAACAGCTTTTAGTAAATAAGGACAGTAAACAAGTGTATCTATACAAAAGCCAATAACAGTTTTTCACAATTAAACAGGTAAGAATATAAAGCTAAACTAACATTATGTGCGTAAAAGCAAGTAACCTATTTATCTATCTACATTTTTTGTGCGTGATTAAGTGTGTGTGTGTTTCTGTGTGTGTGTGGTATTTATGTGTGCGATGTAAGCGAATGTATAATATGTTGTTTAAATGTGCGTAAAGTGGTGCTAAATAGTTCAACAGAAATAAAATGTTGATAATATAAATTAGTTATTCGGGGAATTAATGAGTTTTGGGCATAGTTTGTCCGAACCAATGGTACGTGAAACAGAGACTGGCAAGATATCCTGGACCGTGTGCTAGGCGTTCGTAAGGCAACTTCCCTGAGAAGTTCAGGGCAGTTTTTTGTGCCATTAATAATGTTGAATAACAATGACATATCTAAAAGGCTTCGACGTTCTTCAAGGGTAAGCAGATTGTGATGGCGGCAATTTTCCTCGTAGGTGCCAGCACTAGATTTAACTCTATAGTTTAAGAAGTTTATAAACTTTTTTGGAGCCTTTCAATTTTTTAGCTATGAATAGCATATTGGGGTGACCAAATGCTGCATGCGTACTCCAATATACTGCGTATATATGCAAAATAAATTACTTTTAAGCATAGGGCGTCGTTAATAAGTTACATGTCCGAAAAATAAATCCGAGATTTTTGTAGGCCCGGTTAGTTATTTCCTCAATATGATCGGTGAATGTAAGCTTGGAATCAATGAAAACACCCAAATCTTTAACTGATGAGACCCTCTTTAATGATTTAGAGTCAATTGTATAATTAAATTCATGGATTGTATTACTTCTTGTCAAACTCACAATTACACATTCATTATCAGTATTAACATTAATGAAATTATATTTATAATAAGCAGATAATCTATTTACATCTTCTTGCAGTTTTTTGCAGTCATCCGCACTAAGCAAGAAGACATTTACAGTTCTGAAAGCATGTGTAAATATCGTATACATTAAATAGTAAAGGTCCAATAAGGGATCCTTGTGGGACACCAGATGTAATCTGAACAAGATCAGAACGAGAGCCGCCGATTGTGGCAATTTGACTCCTACACGTAACATATGAGGAAAGCCAACGATACAAATTGCCATGTATGTTAAGATATTCTAATTTCCTCAAAAGTATAGTGTGGTCCACTCTGTCAAAAGCCTTTTCGAAGTCCGTGTAGATCACATCTACCTGTGTTCGTTTGTCTAAACAGCAAGTGACGTAGTTCGTAAATAGAGCTAAGTTTGTTGTAGTTGATCTATTTTTAAGGAAACCATGTTGTTCGTTGGGTATAAATTGTGTCAAATAAGGACTTACACACTGGAACACGATCTTTTCAAAAACCTTACTGATAGAATTTAATATTGAAATGGGTCGGTAGTTGCTAATTTGATTTTTAAGTCCATTTTTATGAATTGGGATAATATTAGCTGTCTTCCAAATTTCAGGGATTTTACCCAATAACAATGATTTTGTAAAAATATTTTTCAGCGGTTTGCTAAGTTCTTCTGCGCATTTTTTCATGAAAAAGTTACTGATTCCGTCAGTGCCAGGTCCTTTTGTTTCGTCAAGTCTGTCATAGTAGATATTTAATGTTTTTTTCTGACACGTTAAGTGTGTCAGGATAGTAGTTTTGGGGCGGAATCATTTCCATGTCAGGTGTAAAGAAGGTTCTTTGAAAACACTTTCGAAGAAAATACTAAACCCTCTACTTAACAAATACTTTCACTTCCTGTATAGCTGATGTAATTGTGTTTTAAGATTTTTGGGTAGCCACTGCCACTACGTCTTGATTTTACGTATGACCAAATATGATTGGCATTCAGTTTTATGTTTTCCTGTGCATTTTTTAGGTACAGATGGTAGTCCCTATTTTTAAGATTTTGTTGCCTTTTCCTTAAGCGTGTGAATTCATAGTAATCCCTGTAGTTACCAAAGCGTTTCTATTTCTTGTGATGTTTTGTTTTTTCACGGATTAGTTTGATAAGTGCAGGGCTATACCAATAGGGATACTTTGCTTTCGATTTTCTATGGTCGATTGGAATATAACTGGAAATAGAATGTTTAAGTACCTCGTATAATTTTTCAACCGATTCATCAACGTCGAGTTCGTTCAAGATGCTAAACCAGTCAATATTTTTCAGATATTACTTTATTTTAGGGTAGTCACCTTTTCTGAATCTGACTTTTGGACTGGATTCTTCGTGTAGGGGGTAAGCTGTTATATCGGATAAATCCACTTCCGAAGACGGATGAAATTTGTCCTCTTTAACTAAAGGCATTCCCGAAGAACTTACAGTGATATCAAATGAACTGAATATCAGATCCAAGACATTATGCGAGTTACTGATACGGTTATACTGACTGATACCAGATAAATTTAACTCACTAATAAACTCTTTAGCAGCTTCCTGGGTATTAACGGGACCTTTTTTTAAAAAGGTTGGTGTATCACCATCCCACTTAACATAAATTTAAATTACATGTTAAGCATACACTATGTAAAAAGGCTTATTATAAAGTTAAAGATTATTTAGATGATAAAAAAGCGTGGGATTGATTTCTGGACAGGCTATTTCTTTAGATTGTATCTTATTGTAACTATTTGTGTCTTATTCTAACTATGAACTACTCTGTTAGCATCTGGACCAAGACAAGACACAAGAATTAGTATTTGTATTTTCTTACTTCAATTTAACCGTCTTGTGACCTTACGTTTTTATCTTGTCTTGGTGTAGTTATATGCCTTGATTTTGTATATTTGGTGATGGACAAAAGAGTGCCGAGTTTTTTTCCGCCAGCTTTTTTCTCTCGGCCTACTGATGATAAGCTGATGATCGATATTTTGACTTTCATCGAATGTAATTAAGTTACTTAATGATGAAATAAATGATTTTTATTTATTTATTTTTTTATAACGAAGATTGAAATCTCCAGCAGTGAGAATTTCGTCCTTAGAGTTCGCAGATACCTTAGTCACAGTTGATATTATGTGAAATATATTCTGAGCATGATGTGGATTGTCTGTTGTATAAACAGCACAAATATGCAAATTAGTATTCCTTGGTTTTAGGTTAGGTATAGTTATCCAAAGACATTATGTATGTTTAGAAGCAGCCACGCTGTGCGCGTAAGCGCCTAATTCCTTCTTAACTAGAATAAGAACGCCACCTCCTGTGCATTTACCAGTGGCAAAAAGGTCACGGTCCAGTCTAAAGACGTCATATTTAGGCCCACATTATACCGTATCTAAAATTCCATCACAAAGCCAAGATTGTGTTATTACAATTATATCATAATCACATGCACATGTGTTACGAAATAAAGTAATGGTTTTAGTGCGCAAACCCCTGGTATTTTGGTAATAGAGCTTTAAACCCATTGATGATTGTATAAAACAAAGTCGTTTTCCGCCGACTGTGTGTCTGAATGCTTTGATCTATAAAATTACGCAACAGATTTTAATGATTTTAATTAATAGCCGGAGTGATTCAAGAGGAAAATATATATGTATAATAACATCCATAAAATAGTGAAGGAATATTTTTGTGGTTTCTAATGTGATTTCGCAAATAATTTCATTTTTTCCACTTACATTGCAAACGCAGGCTGAACTTACGAGAAATCTTCACGGTTTAGGGAAAGGGGTTTAACCCCGAATTTAATGCTAGCGAAGTTACAAAAAAATTTGTTGTCCCCTAAGTGCAGCAGCGCCACCATGTGTGAAGGTGTGTGTGTGTGTGTACTCACGTGAGGTGTGGCGCCTCGCCGCCGCCCTCGGTGACGAGCCTCGCCAGCAGTTCCCGCCGGGCCTCCCCCACGTGCAGCAGCGCCACCATGCCACTGAAGGGTCCCGGCTCTCCTCTACTGCGCGCCACTCGCCATCTGTACATTATCAGTACAAGGCTTTTTTATTACTCCCTCTTTTATTACAGCATCTCTAAGAAAACAAAGAAGAAATCCAACTACCAACTAGCGAGTAGGCTTAGTTCTGCAACGTTTGCGGTCAAGAAGATTCGCTCACTAACTGATGTTAGTACAGCCAGGATTGTATACTCAGGGGCAAATTTAACCGTCCACTCATCTTAAATGCCCTATCGTTTGTTTCTGTTAACTTGAGTTTTGACTACTAGGTTACTTGATAGGTTGGTATATCTTAAACATGAAGGAATGAACTGCCACTGGGCACATGCGCGGCTAATTGTCGGGAACTAAGAACGAGAACCAGGGCGAGATCGAAAAATTGTTGACAAAATGTAGGTGGCCGGTTAAAAGTGCCCCTGAGTGTATATTTCAGTTATTTTCATAGCATAATGTCTTACGGCATCTTGCTATGGGAAAACGCTGCAGACATTGAGACACTTCAGAAAAGGGCTATTCGCGGCATTTATAAACTTTGAAATAGGGATTCTCTGAGGGAAATATTTAAATATATAAATATATTAACTTTTGCGTCTCAAAACATTTATCAAAATGTATTGTATACATACATACATATCTTCACGCCTGTCTCCCATTGGGGTAGCCAGAGACTATGGATCGCCATCTACTCCAGTCCAGACATACTTCTTGCGCTTCTTTCACACACATCAATCTCTTTATACATGCTCGTCGATTACGAGTACTTTTGATTTGGCCCTTTTTTAATATATCGCAAATTTAGTCGATATACGTCCGCCTAGGCCGTCCCGCACCGACGTTGCCATGCATTCTCGCTCGGTGTATCTCTTTCGTATTCCTTCTTTCATCCATCCTTTCTAAATGACCAAACCATCTAAGCATACCTTTCTCAATTCTTGCCACAATATCTTCTTTCATTCCACATCTCTTTCCTATCAAATGTATCCTTGCATTTTGCTTTCTTTCTCTTTACGATCTCTTTAACACATCTTTTCAATCTATTATACTCTTCTACAATCTTCTTTTCGTTTTCGTTTTCTATACCTTGCGCTCTCATGTTAGCTTTGGCGGCTAACACGTCCTTCCACGCTTTACGCTTTTGTGCCACTATCTCACTGACTTCGTTATCCCTCCATTCATTACAGACTTTCTTCACATTCTTCCTTTTACTAACACCACATACTTGGGTTGCTATTTCAACCACACCTGTTTTAAAATATTTCCACAAACTTTCTACCTCGCAGTTCCAATAGCCCCAAAAACCTTTCACCCAGCATTATTTCATACTCTGCGCATACATTCTTATCTTCCAATACTTCAACTTTTATTGTGTCACACGAAGGTAAGGCTACTCGAGGATGGTGACGCGGATGTGAGGAAATGGTCAGTCCCTACATTAATTCCTCTGTATACCCTGGTATCCTTAACATTTGTCCTTAAGCGTTCATCCACTACCACAAAATCTATCATACTTATCTCTGACTGTCTTTGCCATGTATATGTTACAGTCAAAGTGATTAAATGGATATTATACATAATGACTGGTAATTATTTATAATAGCCAAATTGACTAGACAATGTAATAAATTAATCACTTTATCTGGACATTATTCATAATAGCGTGACAAAGTTAGCCAAAGTAATAATAATACGATTTGTAATGAGAGGTCGCGTTGTTACGGCTACAGTCTGGCCACCGAGAGAATGCGTTTGTGACACATGCCATTAGTGTTGTGTTAAAAAAATAACATTGATAAATATTTTTTCAATCAACATTAGAAATAATACTTCTTTATTTTATTTATGTTTTATTTATAATATAAAATAGTTTCATGTTGTTACGAGTTAAGGGTTCTAAGTGAAATAAAAAAAAATCACAACAATATTGTTTTATTGTAGGTACGTAAATAATTAGGTTAAAGATACTTGTACCACGTTAATTTTGAAGCTAAGCCCAAGGTGGAAAAGAACTAGCAAGAAAATCCAACTGCTGCCTTTTTACAAACGAAACTCAAAAGCATTGTATTGGCAATGATATGACATACATAGGTCTCAAAACCCGATGAACGTACTGCAGAGCCAATTCATCTATTTCATATCGAACATTTGCCGATTTATTTTCTTTCACTAACCGCAATAATTCTGCTTAAAGCATGTCCATATTTACGTCGATAACATGTTTTATAACCAATCCACTAATTCTGCTTTTTTGTTAGCAATTGATTGATAACTTTAAAATTGACTGATATTTTTGGCACATCCCTACGAAAATATCATAAGTACATAACCTTGTACTGTTTAGAAGTAGTGCTGTTTATATTTTAAAAATATATATTTTATCAGTAATTGTTACCCTTACAGTAAGCCCTCGGTTATTAAATTTAAAATCAGTGTGACTTAATATCATTTTATTACTTATTATTTGTTTATAGGGTCAAAATAGACGACTTTTTTTTTGTTTGTTTTCGTAGACGGCCTTTCAAAGTTACCTCGTTATTTCAAACACAATGTGTCAGAAACCATACAATGTGTCAGGCCGAACTATAATATTAACCGGTTAGTAGTCTTTTTAATATGGGGAATGTAACAAAAATATATATTCCATATATACATAAAAACTGGCTTCAATCATGAGTCGACGGAGTCCCGCTAGGCGGGACTCCTTTTTCTGGGCGGTATCAAAGAAGTAACCTAACTAACCTAACCTATTGATGTTTCTAACCGGCTAAAACAAGGTGCAGCCGCGCTTCGGGTTTTAGCCGTAACACAAACGAATATCTACTTGTTTTATTACATTATCCATTTCTTCGAAGATATTATATAAAATAGCCAGTTAATGTGATAAATTTTGTGTCAATTATCACTTTATCTAAATTGAGTAGACATTATAAATAATGGCTAGACAGTATATATAATATCCAGATTTATTACTTTGGCTGTAACATATACATATGAATCAGTTTGTGACTAAATAAAGTATTAGTCACCACAAGCTTTCTCTCCAGAAACACTTCTAGCAAACTATCCCCATTTTCATTCGTTCTTGCATCTCCATATTTTCCTAAAAAAATTTCATACCCATCTCGACATACACCTACCCATCCATCACAGTCACCTAGTATAATTATGCTTCTTTTCACCTGACACCTTGCAAAAACGTCTCTTACATTATCCCAGAACTCCTGTCTGACTGTAGGTGGCTTTGACATATCCGGAGCGTAAAAACTCAAAACAAACACTTTAGTCAAGCCATTTACTTCCACAGAAGTCTGGGGCTCACACATTTATACTCTTTTACGCATTCATTCAATCTGTCAGAAATTACAATGCCCACTCCTTGGCTAGCCCGTATAGCGTCAGGGACTCCAGACCAGTAGGCTGAGTATCGGCCATGAGTGGCATTTGCACATCCTTTCTTCTTCGTTTCACTCACTCCAAGCAAATCAATTTTCTTTTCATTCATCATCTGGCACAACTCCTCTATCTTACTATCCAGACCTCCACTGGCACCAATGGTCCGGATTTTTTCTTAAAAAAATGTGTTGATATCTTTAGCGCTAATAAATAATTTATAATTAAGAAGGGAAGATACATTTTCGATAATTTTTACCAGTAATGAATTTATGTAAAAGATCGTAATTAAAGATTGAAAAACAAACCTTAGAAATTACTTAAGTAAGTACTCTATGTAATTGAATGGTATTAAACAGCTTGACTAGGACATGATACTTAACTAAGTCCTTTATTAGTTCGTACTAGCAGTTTTATATTTTTTTACTTTTAGAGTGTTAAGTTGAGGTACAAGAAAATAATGTATATGTTACTGAATGTACACGTTATGATTGTATTTGTAAAATTTCCGTAAAGAGTGCTGGGAGTTTTTTTCTGCCGGCTTTTTTCTCTCGGTCTACGGTTAGGTAAAGTCGAAGTTTATAAGATTGACGGTCATTAAGTATATATTACATATGTATGATGAATAAAAGAATTTTGACTTCATTTGATTAGAAAAGTTTACGGGTTGGGTTTTGAAATCGGTCGCCTGATTTAAGGGTTGTGGGGGGTTTGGGGGGGTGGGGAGGAGGGGTCTGAACCCCCTACAAGTAATTTTGGCTGCCGGAGTCGCGTCTAAATATTTTTAAAAAAAATTCAAAATTTCCTAAATACTAGCACAATTGCGTGAATCGGAACGCATTTAGCATCTTGGATGAAAGATATTGTGGTTTTTCTACAATCTTAATTTTAAATACAATCGAGGTAATCAGATTGTATTTATTACGTGTGTTTACATAATTCTTAGGTAATTAATAGCAATGTCTTACTCCGAGTTGACACAATCCGACATTAATGGGTTAGGTTAGTTAGGTTACTGTTTTTAAACTGCCAGAAAAAGGACTCCGTTGACTCATGATTGAAGCGAGTTTTCATACATATAAATTGGCTACTAAAAGTCGCCATATTGAGGGGTTTAAAAAAAAAATTTTTTTTTTTGGCGCCCCTTTTTTTTCCGGCAGCTGAAAATGGTCAGGGGGGGTCCAGACCACTCCCCCCCACCCCCCCCAACCCCCCAAAACCCCTAAATCAGGGGACCGATTTCAAAACTTTAACCAAGTTTACAACAGTGGTGTGTACCTGTGGGCGGCGCGCGCCAGCAGCAGCTCGGAGTCGGCGAGCGGCGGCAGGCACGACGCGGCCGCGCTGCCCCACTCGAACTGAGCCTCCTGCACACGCGGACTACGGTTACGGTGTGTGTGTGTGTGGTACTGACCGGCAGCTCGGTGTGTGTGTGTGTGTGTGTGTGTGTGTGTGTGTGGTACTGACCGGCAGCTCGGTGTGTGTGTGTGTGTGTGTGTGTGGCACTGACCGGCAGCTCGGTGTGTGTGTGTGTGTGTGTGTGTGTGTGTGTGTGTGTGGTACTGACCGGCAGCTCGGTGTGTGTGTGTGTGTGTGTGTGTGTGTGTGTGGTACTGACCGGCAGCTCGGTGTGTGTGTGTGTGTGTGTGTGTGTGTGTGTGTGTGTGTGTGTGGTACTGACCGGCAGCTCGGTGTGTGTGTGTGTGTGTGTGTGTGTGTGGTACTGACCGGCAGCTCGGTGTGTGTGTGTGTGTGTGTGTGTGTGTGGTACTGACCGGCAGCTCGGTGTGTGTGTGTGCGTGTGTGTGGTACTGACCGGCAGCTCGGTGTGTGTGTGTGTGTGGTACTGACCGGCAGCTCGGTGTGTGTGTGTGCGTGTGTGTGGTACTGACCGGCAGCTCGGTGTGTGTGTGTGTGTGGTACTGACCGGCAGCTCGGTGTGTGTGTGTGTGTGGTACTGACCGGCAGCTCGGTGTGTGTGTGTGTGTGTGTGTGGTACTGACCGGCAGCTCGGTGTGTGTGTGTGTGTGTGTGTGTGGTACTGACCGGCAGCTCGGTGTGTGTGTGTGTGTGTGTGTGTGGTACTGACCGGCAGCTCGGTGTGTGTGTGTGTGTGTGTGTGTGTGTGGTACTGACCGGCAGCTCGGTGTGTGTGTGGGGTACTGACCGGCAGCAGGCGGCCGGCGGCGGCGCTGGCGGCGAGGTAGTGCGGGTGCAGCACCCAGCGGCCGGCGGCGATGGCGCACAGCATCTTCTCGCTGCGGCCGGGCGCGGCGCACACGAGGTGAGTGGCCGCGCAGGGCTCGCCGCCCGCCGCCGCGCGCGCGCCCAGCGACTCGATCACGCGCACGAGCTCCTCGCGGTTCTACGAACGCAACTTGCTTCATTCATCTTGTCCTTTGGCGAATATGGGACCAGGTGCCGATCAAAATGTACCCGGTTATATATTTTATAACAAAAATGACAATATTTTGGCGAAAATTAATGTAATATGATCACAGGTAATGATTATGATCACGTTAGACTATCCCATTGCTTTTATAGTTTCTATCGGGATGGTCTCTTCCGGGAGATTTAAAAAAAATCTTATCTCATCCCGGAGGACTCCAAGCGTCCTCTTCATTTTTCGCTTACGAAACATGGAAATTCGGCCGGGGATCTTCTTCCTAATTTCTGTCACCACGTTCCTATCAGAATCCTCAATATATTAAATCTCTAAATACAGAAAATAACTCCCATAGTTACAAATACAGCAAGGTGCAAAACCAATATAATAAAGGTTAACTAAAATCTGTATGGGAAAAAATAATTAACATATAATTCGCCTATCATTTTGACATCAGAAAATTATTTTCAAAAAAGGAAGACACCGAATGATATAAAAATTTTTACTTGCTAAAGTTTTTCATGTTAAGTTTTTGCAATCGAATACTTACATCGACGTTGGAGCTGAGCATGAACAACTTTGCAGCGGCGGGGGCGGTTTCGGGGGGCGGATCACAGGGGGCGGTGGGCGCGGGGGGCGCGGGGGGTGGGCCCGCGGGGGCGGGGGCGGGGGCGGGCGCGGCGTCGTCCCAGCCCACGGTGTGCGGCTGCGACTCCGGCGCCGCCTCTGACTCCACTACACAACGTACTTTACTCATTTGTTTATTTTTAATTCAGAATCGGTACACAATTGACAGAACATGCGACGCGTTTTACCGCTTTGTCACTTTTTTTGGAGACAAGCTGGGTACTACTGTGTAAGGGATGACGAGGCGAGAGGAATGAAACGCTCGAATGCTGGTTACTAACTGACTAATTTATTGAGATTACACATTAATATATCATCATTACATCCCCATCGGAGGGAAAAACAAAATTAAAATTAATATACAATTTTTATTTTGTTGAATAAAAGTTATACATACCACATTATAAGAATACATTGATTACATTTTCATTATTTAATATTATACCAATAGTAATACAGAACATAAAGAGTTAAAATAAACACAAAGTCAACACGTGTTATGAAAGAGATAGGTACGTTACCATAAAAGACATAAGAATGTCTAAGGTTTCAATAAACAATTTAAATTTAAGAGCAATGCTTGTCTATAATAACATTGTTTTTGAATACATACGCTTACAATTACAATGTTTAGGTATTGAAATTAAACTAAATACATTTCAATCATGACATGATATGTATGATATAAACATTTATAGTTAAAATAGTTGATAACAGCTTCATAATGCTACAAAGTATAAAGAAAAATGTAATATAATGTTTTTATAACTACGATTATAATAAAGTTATGTACTAATGCAAAATTAAGTAGTGTCAGGTGAAAAATATTGTTTAGTACGATTTTTGTGTACTACGTCGTTTTTACCATTTTTTATAATTTCGACGTTTGGAGGTATTTCTCTCACTACCTTGTATGGACCTGAATAAATGCTCTTAAACTTATTACCAGTTTCGTTTTTTAACAAGACTAAATCATCTACTTTGTACTTTACGGGATTTATATTACGATCGTATCTTAATTTTCGTGTCAATTTGCTATTGATTAATTTTTTTTCTAGCTTCTTTTAATGATGTTTGTAATCTGAACTTTAATTCTAATGGATAAGAATCGTGATTATAAAGTGGATCAATAACATTATTCGGTAAATTCGATGGTAAATTACACTTTTTACCAAAAACTAATTCGAATGGGGTGAAATGTGTTTCAGCGTGTACGGATGTATTAAATGAGAAACACCAATAAGGTAGCCACGTGCTCCATGTATCTGGCTGATTGTTAGTTTGTATGCGCAAATAATTACCTAATGCCTTATGTGTGTTCTCGAGCGCGCCAATACTTTGGTGGTGATAGGCTGTAGAGTGCAATTTATTTATACTTAAAAGTGTACATACCTCTGTAAATGTTGCTGACATAAACTCGGAACCTCTGTCAGTAGCGATTATACTAGGAATACCATACCTTAATACAAAGTTGTTGACAAAATTCTTCGCTGCCTCTGCTGCACTTTTGGTCTGCATTGGGTATGCTTCTACATACTTACTCAGTTCACATTGAATAGTTAAAATGTAAGAATAATTATTCATATCTTTATCTAATGGACCTACTATATCCATAAAAACCTTTTCGAAAGCTGTATTCGCTGTTGAAGTTATTTGCATTGGTTCTTTTGTGTAATGCGTTGTATATTTTTGTTTTTGGCATTTATCACATTTTCTTACAAAATTCTTTACGTCATTTTCTAAACCTGTCCAAAAGTAATACTTTTTTATATTATTTAACATTCTCTTCATACCCGCGTGGCCACTTGTAGGTAAGAGGTGAAAGTCATTTAATATTACTCTCTTATCATCTTTATCTTCTATGCGTTTTACGTCTTTTAATATACATATTCTCGGTCCGGACCAATCACTTTTATTTTTAATTTCACGCATCATTTTGTCGACAAATATATTATTAGTACTATTTTTCAAGACGTATATTTCTTCTACATTTATTACTTTACAAAATCTACCTAGCTCTCTCACAAAAGCGCTTGGCGTCGGTTGTGATCGAGTAGCTGGTTTTATATAAATTATATTCCCATTTATCTCATAGCAAAACATATTACTTTCTTTATTAATCATGTTATTAAGTCTTAATCGGTTTAAGTTTGTTAAATCAATAAATCTCAATTCAGCAGAATTCTTAGGTTTACTACAAATTTCTACGACTTTCGGCTGATCAGACCGATCGACAGGAGTAACCGTAGTATCCTCAGAATCCTGATTATTTTTTCGCCATTGCGCACGCGTCATCACATTCATAACTTGCTCATTCAATTCTTTCAAATCTTGTGAACTTATACATATACGAGATAATGCGTCTGCAGCCGCGTTATCGATACCTTTCACATATTCCACTCTAAAATCATACTCTTCTAACGTTAGTCGAAATTTCATTAACCTACTAGAAGGATCTTTCATACCAAAAAGATATACAAGAGGCTTATGGTCGGTTTGGATTATAAATTTACGTCCATATAAATATGGCCTAAAATGTTTAACTGCCCAAACAATTGCAAGTAGCTCTTTTTCTATTATAGGATAATTTTTCTCAGCTTTGTTTAACCCTCGACTTCCATATGCTATTGGTTTATTATCTTTATTTAATAATACCGCGCCTAATGCAAAATTTGACGCATCTGTTTGTAAAACAAATTCATTTTCTTCTGAAAAATCTGGATAATGTAATATTGGATGTGATATAATTTTTTGTCTCAACATTTCAAATGACTCGTCACAACTTTTATCCCACAAAAATTGTGTATTTTTCTTACTTAATTTGTTAAGAGGATATGCAATTGCAGCAAAATTGGGAATAAATTTACGATAATAATTAACAAAAGCTACAAACCGCTTGACTTCGTCAGTATTTTTTGGTTTTGGATAATTTTCCACGACTTTAATTTTTTCTGGATCAGGAAGTATACCATCTGAAGAGACAACGTGACCTAAGTACAAAATTTCTTTCTTTAGAAAACTACATTTTATTGGGCTGAGTTTCAGGTTTACTCTCCTTAGTCTTTCAAAAATATCCTGTAAATTTTTATTATGATCTGATAGATTTTTCCCAAAACAAATTAAATCATCTAAGTAAATTAAGCATTTTTCATAGTTAAGTCCACTTAAAGCTACAGTCATCATTCTAGAAAAAGAACTGGGACTGGTCTTTAATCCCATTGGCATTCTAGTCATTTGATACTGACCCGAGCAGAATGCGGTATACTTGCGACTGTTTGGCTCTAATTCTACGTTATAATATCCTTGATGCAAGTCTAAGTGTGAAAAATAAATAGAACCTGCTAAAGAATCAAGTATCTCAGAGATGTTGGGAAGTGGAAATTTGTCATCTTTTATAGAATTATTGAGTTTTCTATAATCAACAACAAGTCTCCATTTCTTTTCTCCAGTTGTATCCATCTTTTTGGGAACTAAAAGAACAGGGCTCGACCACTCACTTTCACATTTTTCAATAATACCATTTTTTAACATTTGGTCAATTTGCCTTTGAACCTCATCTTTTTGTGCATAAGGCAACCTATACGGTTTGATATAAACTGGATCTGTCTCTGGTTTCAAATGAATATAATGTTTATAAATAGATGTAGTCGTTAAAATATCACCCGGTAAATAAAATATGTCTGAATATTTTGCACACAAATTTTCTATAGACATTTTCTCTTCTAAATTCAAACCCTTTAAGTTAAGTAATGAAAATAATTGCTTTACTCTATTAGAATCAATTTTGTTGTTACTGAAACTACATACTTCATAATCACAAGCCTTTTGTATATTCGGATTAATCTTATTTAAGGTCAAATTACTTTCAGTAGTGTTCAAAATTAAAATTGGAATTTTACCATTTGCAGGGGTTACCAACGAACTAGCTATGAAAATTCCATTCAAAATCTCAGATGCGCACACCAAACATTCTTCTGTCATATCCGTATTAATATAATGAATAGATTCTGTCCTAGCTGGAATAGTATAAATATTTTTATCATCCAATAAAGTTGTTCCCATAATTAAATTAGTTATAACTTTGTCGTTATTATTAAAACTTAACGTTAATGTTTTGTGTTTAAAATCTAATAAGGCGTTGTACTTATTAAGAAAGTCTTGTCCTAGAATTCCACTCGCCTTACATGGCAATGTCTCAAATACATAGAACCTATGTTTCATCGCACGATGTTTTAATTCAAATGACAAATCAATATATCCGATTGCATGGACTTTGCCACCCAGACCATTTATGACAAAGTTCTTGTTATGGATTGGAATGTTTTGTTCTACAGCATGTTTATATTTTATGGCAGATATGGATGCACCAGTATCAATTAATAATGAAAATGAATTAAAATTACTTTGAATGATAATATGACATTGATCATTACAAGTTAAAATGCATTCGTTAGTCTCGAAAAAACTGATTTTCTGCTGAAGTTGTTGGAGCATTTTGTTCTGGAGCCTCAAGAACATTAATGCATCGAGAACGTGACCCTTTCAGGTTAAAATTGGATTGGTTACCTTGATAGCTCGCCTTTGGTGGTCTTGAACTTCCTCTGCCCCACGATTGATTTTGCCATCCTCTTCCAGCATCACGATGAGAAAATTGTCTGTATCCACCACGAGCACGGCCTCTAAAATACATACCTCTATTGTAGTGGTACTGGGCGCCTTGAAACCGTGAGGGCCTACTTCTGAAATTGCAAAATCTGTTATTTTCTGCCATTGCAAAAATTTCGTTAGCCTCTATCGACGAATCCGTGTTACTTTCATCAATCGCTGCTTGCACAGCGTCTTTTAAGGAATCATAATTCCTGGCAGATATAACTGTACTTAATCTGCGATCTCGCAACCCGTCTGCAAACTGCTTAATAGCCTGTCGTTCGTTAATAGATTTCAATACTGAAAAACTTTCAGGTTTGTTTTCGGATTGAGAAATCGTTAGATCGACGAACATTTCTGAAAGTTTCGAACCAAAAGTATCTATACTTGAATTATTCTGTCTCATTGACAACATTTGCCTTTGTATGGCAGACGCGGATTTTTTCGGCAAAAGGCGTTCCCTCATATCTTTTACAAGGGCTTCAACTGTATCATAATTTTGTGATAATTTCAATTTAGCACTTTGTGAAAGCCTGCTTTTAAGAATAAAATTAATGAATTTAACTTTTGCTTCAGTTTTTAAAATAGAATCGTAATATTCAATGCTATCTATTAACTGCTTAATCACTGAAATATCTTCGGTCATAACCGGTAATAAATTTAGAGCCACTTTCAAATCAAAATCCATATTAAAATTATTTTGTTCTTCTTCAGTACATAAACTTACAATTTCGTTATAAATTCTTTCGAAATTAACACAGACAGTTTCTATTTCTAACGCCAATAATGGTCCCTTTAATTTGGCCAATTCAGGAGTTACGTCATCTAAAAATGAACCAAACTTTTGCTTTAAAACATTAGCTTCCTCTAACTTTTTAACAACAACATTTCCGACTCTACGTTTTGAACCTAGTTTAACTAACGATGTCCTTATTTTTGTCAACTCTTTTAATAATTCAGTGAACCCACTATCCATAACAAAAAATATTATTTTATAAGCAAATGCTTAGCCATAACAGACTTAAGGTACTATATTTATCTTACATTAATACCGACGGCGTAATACGATCGCGCACATACACAATAGTCAGAAGAATTTTAACATAACGGTACACTTTCTATATTTTCACTCACACTACTTATTTTTACGCACTGCACTTATTACAGGTAAAAGAATTCCTGTGTTTAGTTGCCCATATCATCCTTCGAAGCAATTCTGCGTAACCTGATGTGTTCTGCATTGCCGCTTGCCGGTCAATCTTCTTATTAAAACATTTTGCCACGTATCTTGTCAACAAAAAAATAATGATGAGCACCATCAGTATCAAGAATATAAACACATACCAGTTCATCTGGCTTAGATAAGTCACCATGGAGATACTAGCATCTTGATTTATTGTGTTCGTATAGCCAACTTGGGTCATTAGGTTTTCTGTTCCTTGTTGTGGTTTTACGGGTGTAGAGCGACACATTTTCACACAAAAAATAAATAGTTGATACGTAGGTAATGTTCAGTCCAAGACGAACCGTTTATAAAATAATGTTCCATTTTAATTCACAATGACACAATGCCGAAGAAACCCGAGAGTCAAACCGCCAATCCTGGCAGGGTCGCCATGTAAGGGATGACGAGGCGAGAGGAATGAAACGCTCGAATGCTGGTTACTAACTGACTAATTTATTGAGATTACACATTAATATATCATCATTACAACTGAAGGATTATTTTCGATATATTTTTATGAATAGTGTTTCTAGATCTAGTCATTATTTTTGGCGCGCATGCATAGTTTCTTTTAAACAAAGCTAAAACTAAAACCACTGTGAGGCCGTGTCTAGGTGTTTGGTTTAACCTAGGTTACTAGGTTTTCCACTAGTCCATTCTGACGTTTGTAGTTTAAGACCATAAAGTTAGTGTTCTTGTCTGCAGAACCCGTCTTCTGATAATCATGATATTATGAGGTCCTAAAATCGATGTTATGTCGTAACTTGTGTTATTTCAATAAAAGTTAATTAGTAAAAGACAAAAAGTGTTGAATACATACCGTGCACGTGCGTGGTGCTGTCTCTGCTCCTCTTGTTCTTGGAGAGCGAGCCGCGGCCGCTGAGCGCCGCCGTGAGCCGCCGCAGCGCCGCGTCCACGCCCCCCGCGCCGCCCCCCGCGCCCGCGCCCGCGCCCGCCCCCGCGCCCGCCCCCGCCCCCGCGGCGCCGCCCTCGTCCGCCACTCGTTCGTTCTCCTTGGTGTCCGCGTCGCTTCTCCCGCCGTCCTCGGCATCGCGGTCGACGCCGCCTATACTCTACGCGACCACAGTTTTTAATACAAGATGATACCTATTAACCAAACAAATAGTACGGAACAAAAAGTTACCTGATCGTGAAATAATTTAACCATTTTGTTAGGAGGCGTGTCGTCCTTGAATCAAAGAAAACCAAGTTTAGTACGAGCTCAAAGAGAAAGCTTCACAAATACAAAAATAAGTTATACTTTAAGTAGTAGTTTCCTCGGCTGTAGCTGGTGGTCACATGGAGGGGTGACGGCGTCGGACGAGAACTGTGCCAGGAACCTGTTTCGGATCTCTGACAACGGCTGTCGAAAAAAGAGTCATACAAAATTAATTACTACAGTCCGGCCACCGAGAGAATGCGTTTCTGACACATTGTGTTTGAAATGACGAAGTAACTTTGAAAGACCGTCTACTAAACAAACAAAAATAAAGTCGTCTATATTTATTTACCCTACTAGTGGCCGCCCGCGACTCCGTACGCGTGGAAGTCGTTTTCCCGTAGGAAAGAAGTTTTCCCGCGGTAAAAAGTACCCTATGCGTTATTCTGATGTAAAACCTATATGACTGTAAGGTTTCATCCAAATCTGTCCAGTAGTTTTTACGTGAAAGAGGCTCAAATTAAGGGTTATGCAGCCCGTCACAAAACGTCCCCAACTTTTAGCACAAAAAGATAATGACTCTATTAAAAGAAGCTTGCGAAAAAATCACAAAGACTGGGCGAAGGTGGTAGAAAAAACAAAAAATCTTATTCACGAAGACTTTGATCGAGATATTAGAATTGATTCGATTATTGATAGTAACATAATTATAAATCGGCATCTGATTAAATTTATACAAGCGCGATATCTATTACTTTAGGTACTTATTACGTACTTTTAGTTTTAGTACTTTTTGTAATAAATTAGACTTAAATAGGTACCAATTGTACCTTTATTGAAATCTCTTTTGAAATCTTGTTTGAAAAAACCGGCCAAGTGCGAGTCGGACTCGCGCATGAAGGGTTCCGTACTATCATTTTGTACCTGTTAATTAAGATCGAGTAAAATTGCTTAAAAATTACGTTTGTTGTATGGGATAAGCCCCCCTTTAATATTTACTTTATTTTTATTTAATTATTTATTTAGAAAAGTAATATACAAGTAAATATTCTGTGAAAAATTGTAGCGTGTACCTGTTACCGTTTTTAATATTGAGCAAAAAAATACGAAAAAAAACACGTTTATTGTATGGGGACCCCCCTTAATATTGTTTTATTTTTATTTTTTGTATTTGTTGTTATAGCGACATCGGAAATACATCATTTGTGAAAATTTTAGCTTTCTAGCTATCACGGTTTATGAGATACAGCCTGGAGACAGACAGACAGCGGAGGCTTAGTAATAGGGTCCCGTTTTACCCTTTGGGTACGGAACCCTAAAAAGGCAGCAGTTCTTTTTCACCTTCGGCTTAGCTTCAAAATCAACGTTATACAAGTGCCTTTAAACAAATTATTTGGGTGTTTCGTCAGTTCGCCCCGGTCCTGAAAGCACCGCGGGTGAAACGCACAAGGACGCTTTTTGAATTGGCCGATTGGCCCCGCGGTGTCAATCGGTGAACAACTTTTTTCAACTTCGTCAATTGACACCGCGTTTTCTAAACCAATGATTATGCACAGTTAAAGACAAAAGTGCATCATTTATGTGAGCGGGAGGGAGGGCTAAGCCCATCTCGCACACACCATATTTCTTATACAATAATATTAGTGCAAGACTGTAGCGAAAAGGGTGTTTCCGATGATATAAAGTACTATTATTTCTCGGTTCTTGATCTAGCTTGTAGGGCTGTCTTAGCTAAAGGTCGTGGCAAAGAGGGTGGTTCCGAAGAGAAAGGAACTATTTTTCAGTAACTGGCGAGGGGCTGAGAGAAGTTTTCTTTAGTTTTTTCTATTTGGAAGCTTGATTCCGACTGAGACATCGGCGCTCTTTTTTTTTTCTGTCTGTAGATTGCTGTTGGCCCCTTGACGGCCTTTACAGCTTCACCGGGCTTGGGACAGCGGCGCTTTTTTTTTTTTTTTTTAAGGGGCCCCTCTCTGAGAAGAGCCAGCAATAAACTCAGCGGGGGTCGGATCTGATAGTCGACCATCTGGTACGACATCGGATTGTGAAGGCCGCACCCGCCGGCGGGCGCGGTTGGTGTATATGGGAGATGTGAGGTTGGATCTGCCATCGTGTCTATGGGGGCGTGCGCGGGCGCGGCGGACGTAGATTATTACCGACGGTGATATCGTCGTCCGAATCGATAAGTACGTTTCTCGGTCGCCTTCTGCGTGGGTCGCGAATGGGGGACATCGGCGCTCTCTTCGGCCTGTTCATATACTAAACCGAGCAATACCTTAAAGAGAGCACCGTTTTAGCGAATTATTTTGACTATCATTTTCACTATCACGTCTATTTTATAATAAACTTAAATATATATGAACTTTAATTACAATAAACTTAAATCTAAGCCTAAATATGGTCGTCGTGCAGGGTGTCTTCCGTTAATTCGTTATATTTTGGTAAGTACCTAAATACTTTTGTTTGTAATATTTTTTGTTACAATATTCATTTTTAGAGTAGTATACGTAATTACATTATAAAACGTGAATTGTGAATATCACCATTAACCATTTGATAACTCCGAATACTTTGTGTTTCTATGTTTAATCAAAAATGTATTTATTACTTACACAATATGTAACTACGACAAAATTGAGTTACATGTACGAATAATTAGAGAACAACACCTAAAACTTACTTGTGTACTCAACTGTACAAAAATCAATAATAAGATTTTTGGTGGCGGTGTCAACTGACGAAGTCGAAAAAACGCTATTCGCGCTTGACACCGTTGTTATTATTAACTAGCACCGCGGGGCGAATCGGCCAATTCAAAAAGCGTCCTTGTGCGTTTCGCCCCGCGGTGCTTTCAGGACCGGGGCGAACTGACGAAACACCCAATTATTTACGTACCTACAATAAAACAATATTGTTTTCATTTTGTTTTTTTTTATTTTACCTAGAACCCTCAACTGGTAACAACATGAAACTATTTTTATATATCCCTACTTCCCTACTATCCCTACTAATATTATAAATGCGAAAGTAACTCTGTCTGTCTGTCGGTCTGTCTGTCTGTCTGTCTGTCTGTCTGTCTGTTACGCTTTCACGCCTAAACCACTGAACCGATTGTGATGAAATTTGGTATGGAGAAAGAACTGAACTTTGGAAAGGACATAGGGTACTTTTTACCGCGGGAATACTTCTCATTCACACGGGAAACCGACTTCAACGCGAACGGAGTCGCGGGCGGCCACTAGTTATACATAAAATAGAAATAAGAACAAGTTTTTTTTTCTAATGTTGATTGAAAAAATATTTATCATATCATATCATATCATGTTATTTTTTAACAAAGCAAAAGAGCTAATTACACTTTCCAATATTAATGAAGCCAAAAAACTGTCATTACAATATTTTATTAGTCGTTAAAACCAAAGGTTTTGAAGGTAAGTCGAAGCCTCGAACTATTCCTTAATTTATTTGATTTTGTCAATTGAAGGCACGGTGAAGGTTGCATGTAAACTTAAGAGCGCGCATAAACCTAGAAAAAAATCGAATTTCACCCGCGCGCCGCACACGCCCCTCTCTCGTCCCGTCGTCCGGTGACTCCGATGCTACCGCGTGTTTAGAGCGATCGCGCACATTATACCTACCTAAAATAATCAGATAAATACCGGCTAAGTGAGTGCCGGATCACCTAGCTGTTGTTTGAAACGCTAAAAATACTTTTTGCTTGTAGTAAATAATACGCAAAGGGAAGTAAGTGTATAATATATTTTTTTGTAATGTTGTTTTTAGAATGTGCTTTATTTACATTTACTTATATTTTTTTGTTCAGAATTCGTTGACTGATTTGTACCTGTACAGTCAGCACCATATAGTTTGTAACATCCAATGTAGACAAATACTTGAAAACAACCAGAGTCCTCTCTTTCAGCGAATTAGCCAGTGTCATCACATTCATCAGAACATTCAGGTTGCTCTAATTTATCGTAGCGTGCAGGAAGCCTTATAGAAAGTCGCATTCAATCCCGTATCAACCAAAGCGCCATCAGTAACGTAGCGCTCAGGGTATTCACAATCTTCGGTACAAAGTAAGAAAACAACTTTATGCTTCATGTAATAGAGGTGTACTTTGCTTGACAGGCAGCGTGTCTAGATGAAACTGTTATGACAGAAAACTTCATTTGATTAAAAAAATGTATTTATAAGATATAGAATAAGACGGGGTCTTAACTACTGGGCTCCCAGTTTTATAAAGAAGATATTTTGTTTGTAAAGGCATGCTTTAATACATACGTAATACCTACGTCTGAATTGAATGGTATCCATATGTGTTTAAATAAATATGTTACTAGGTTTTCATAAGTAAGAAAGAGTCAACAAAATTATCCACTGATCTAAGACACGAGAATTTAATTTTAGATTCTGTTTGACAGATTGAAGTCTTTTTTAAGTTTTAGTGAAAATGTAAAGCATGTAGCTTAGTTTGTTTACTTCTAGCTAGCAGTGATGGTGTCAGGGCTGTGGCATCCGATAGACGATTCATGAGCATGGGGTCCAAAAGATGACTTGCAATGATTTTACTATTAAAAATCATTTTTTTATGAAAACTGAAAAAACATTTTATTTTCATCAAGCAATTTAAATTATCATCACCATTCAGAAAGATGATCAAATTGCATTTCAATTCAAAGATACCATTTTAAATCGTTTAAATAATAAACACATACTAGAATATCATAAATTGTCAAGAGGTAGTAAGAGTATCAGTAGTTGCAATAAACGAGGATCCGAAGGAACATGCAACGTACGTTTTTTTATGTATATAGTAAAAATATTTAAATTATTTTAGTTTTTAAGGACAAGAAAACTCATACACATTATGAAACTACTCCGCGATGGAGCCAGCAAGGTAATACTTAAACTTGTCTACACTGCACTCTGTCAGCCAATTCTGGCTTACTGCATAAGTGTCTGGGGCGGCGCTCCAAAAACCACGCTTATTAGTGCAGAGAGGGCACAGAGGTCTGTACTCAAAGTCATGTTCTGCAAGCCACGCATTTTTTCCACCAAGCTCCTATACCAGGAGTCACAAATGCTTACTGTTCGGCAACTGTACATTCAGCGAGCCATTATTTCATTTCACAAATCATCGAAACTCCAGCAACTGAAATCTGGTACGGGACGACGCCTAAATATCGGCGTACCCAGGATCAAAACATCCTTTGCCAGGCGATTCGCTAATTTTGCCTTCCCACTCATCTATAATCGGGCACTCATGGGATGTACAGACTTAAAATTGTCTAACTTATATGACTTAAAAGACATTTTAAAAAAGTGGTTGGTGACCTTGGACTACGCTGACACGGAGTCACTGTTGTATATTGTCACATAAAGTCTGCTAGCATTTAGTTGAAAGTTGATGATTATTGCACACTGTAATAATAACATACCCAATCTTTTATTTTACACATCACATTCATTTATTATACACACCATCTACAATCACAACACCAACACCAGCACAACTCACACATAACTACACTTTCTACACCACACTACAAATTAATTATACTACACAATTAATCTTCTGTTGCAAAAAAAAAAAAAACTATCGCACTCGTAGGTGATCAGATATATCGCTAAATTTATTTTGTATAGTTTTTAGTTTATTTCGCATTGTTTAGTTTTAGTTCCTATGTAGTTTTGGTTCTTGTTTAGTTTTTATTATTATCATTATTAATATTTATTTATTTTTGTAATTATTAGCGAATTATGAACAAAAATTTAGTCTCGATTTGTATCTAATATTACTTTTTAGATAGGTTAGATTCTGCTAATACTTGCTTCGACACGACCAGTGAACTGTGTTTCTGTTAACTCTTCTAGGCCGCCCGCTATACAGGACCTACCTAGTGCGGGGACCAATGTATAAGTGTCAATTTGTAAATGTACTTTTTCTGAATAAATATTTTTTGTATTTTTGTATTTTGTATTTGTATTTTATCTGTTTCATGTAAATATTTGATTTCATTACTATATTAATTTTGACATCACCATTCAGAAAGATGATGAATTTTGACCCTCGTTGTCATAAATATTTACTGAAATTACTCAGTTGAAACTTAAACATTTATAAAGAAGTTGCCATGTTGTTTTCGAAGTTATTAAATTGAGTCAGACCCGCGGGTGCAACGTTCCATATCATTATTTATATTGGTTTAAATATTTGTTGCTCTATCGGCAACGAAAATATATTATGTGAAAATTTCAACTGTCTAGCTCTCACGGCCTATGAGATAGAGACTGATGTGCAAACGCACAGACAGCGGAAAATTAGTATTTGTGTTCCGATTTTATTCTTTGGGTACGGAACCTTACAAACAACATTCTCAAATATTCCACAAATCGGTTCATCGATACCTCTGATAAACCTTTTGCATCTATCTTTGTTAACGGAGAGCATTAAAAGTGCAACATGCAAACGCGGGACTGGTCTCTAGTTTATTTTTAAAATCAATAGGCTAACATGAAATAAAATAAGTACATAAATACTTATTGTAAAAATCAATATGTCACATGAACATTCTAGTTAAGGAGCCGGATGTTCATAAGTAAATAAAATAAGAACAAGTTAAAGTTTTAATTCTGTTTCATTATACGTGTATCAATATATGATTTACTAGTGGCCGCCCGCGACTCCGTTCGCTTGGAAGTCGGATTCCCGTGGGAATGAGAAGTTTTCCCGCGGTAAAAAGTACCCTATGTCCTTTCCCAAGTTCAGTTCTTTCTTCATACCAAATTTCATCAAAATCGGTTCAGTGGTTTAGGCGTGAAAGCGTAACAGACAGACAGACAGACAGACAGACAGACAGACAGACAGACAGACAGACAGACAGACAGACAGAGTTACTTTCGCATTTATAATATTAGTAGGGATTAGTCCTTGCTGTTCCTACTTGTCCACGAATTTATATTTTATTTTTAATACCAATGTTAGGATACCTACCTGAAAAATAATTTATAGTAGGATTCAATAACCCTAATAACAATTTTGTGATCGGAAATTATGGCTTATTTACGCGCGGCAAATATTTATATTAAGGAAAGTTGTTGCATCTGGCTCTTGCTTAATTATACGTCAAGAAATGATAGGTTCTGATGTGTAAAATATGAAACTTCTTAGAAGAAGGTTCAAATTTCAAACAAAATAAAAAATATTTAAAAATTTAGGAATAAAAATGTGTCTAGCAAAAAGTTAGAATGTTAACTGAGCTAACTATTCTATGTAACTTCTTAGATTTACGCGATTGTTATTACTTGAAATTAAACTGTAAGCGTCGCTATACAAAACCTGCAGTCTGTGAGCATTCCATGGATAAGCCCAACCACTATCTAAGATTTGATACCGTTAAAATCCTAGCAAAAGAGAAACATTTTATTCCTAGGTTGGTAAGAGAAACTATTGAAATTATAAAACACCCTAACTTCAATCGAGAAGATGGTTCGATGCTATCACCAACGTGGGATCCAATACTTAGCAAAATAAAAAAGAACAACCAGCAGACAAATAAGCAGAAACACCAAGTCACTGTCAGCGTCTATTGCGTGAACCCGAACAACTATGCGAGGAAATTACGAAACAGATGGCGGTGAATTCTAAAAATCGTTTTTTACTATACTCTATGAAGACATCAATCTCAGTCTACCATTGACCACGGCATTTGTAAAAAGGCCGAAACGTCGGAAAATCAAAATTAATTTAATAAAACGCGTAAAAACCCGTTAAAATTAGTTTAATTTCACTATTCCAAGGCTCACTTGCTAAAACGTTTTAACATGAAATGCTAGTACATAAAATTGATTGTTCGTCGCCGACTGTCGTCTGGCGCCGGAAAACAAAAGCTAGAAAGTTTTTGAAGTTTGAAAACATAGGTTCTTACACACTTGTGCGTTCCTGGTTTATTTTTTGACGATTAGAAGAAAGCGTATTTTTATATTTCGCTGGGCGCTTCGATATCGATGGCGCTTTGGTTGATGCGTAATTGAATGCAACTTTCTATAATACTTTCTGGACGCTTCGATAAATTAGTACAACGTGAATGTCTCGATTAAATGTGATGACACTTTTTGATACGATGAAAATGATGACTGGGTGTTATCAACTATTTGGCTACAGTAGTCGTCACGAAGAATATGATGCTGTCTGTACCGCACTTTTTGCTGGTGGTAAATAATTCGCAAAGGTAAGTATGTAATATAATAATTTATTTATAACAATGTTTTTTTTACTATGTGCTTTATACAATCACCTTTTTTTCAAAATGCGGTGTCTTGTATCTGTACTGCAATAGACAGAAAGACAGAAAGAAACTGCAATAATATATATTGTGATATGATCTATTCATTGTAACTTGTCTTAAAAGCCATTAAAATCTATTTAAATTAGCCATGAGATAAATTTTTAATTTCTAAAATACTCTTTTGCTGCGTTTTTTTGCTAGCCATATTTTAAAGTTTTTTTTCATAGTCAAACAAGAATTAGAAATTAAAACGAAGATTTTTTCGGCCCCGGAGCACAGAAACACAGTCCTCTTGTCTCAACGGAGCGATCACAACTAAACCATGAAACAAAACATGCCTTAGATCCCAGGACAGGTGCGACAGACGAAAGCGTTCTGCGCGAAATAAAAACGTAATAAGCGCCGAATAAGTTTTAATGTAATAACTCGTAAAGTATACATTATTTTTTAAAATCGCTAGTAGGGTCGCTGGGTAATATAATTTGATAGTATGTATTAAAATATTGGCTCAATAGTATGCATAATATTGGAAATAAATGAATAATAGTTGAAAATTAGAGCTAACTTCGTGATTTTTTTTAATCGAGAAAATTTTATTTTTTTATGTTTTCACTCTGATCAGTCCCTTGGAAATATGCTTTAATATCGATGGTTTTTTTTTCGGGTAATTTATGCTTTGTTTTCTAGGGTAAAAATACAAATTACGACTGGAAATTTACCTGTATACCCCCTCTTAATATGTTCATATGTAACACATTTAAAAGGGGAATATGTATTATAAACGTGAAAGTTAGAGAGTATGAATAGATGGATGTATTGATGGATGATTGTTATTCTTTCACGTAAAAACTACCGACTGGATTTGAATGAAACTGATATGCCTAGGTTATACATCAGAATTTTTTACCGCGGGAAAATATCTCTTTTCCACGGGAAACCGACTTCCACGCGAACGGAGACGCGGGCGGCCACTAGTAGGATGTATAAGAAAGGGGTGTGTGTGTGTGTGCGTGTGTGTGTGTGTACGTACGGTGGCGGCGTGTGCGGGCGCGGGCGGGTGCGGCGGCAGGTCGTGGACCGCCGACCACAGCCGCTTGCGCGCCGCCGGGGACAGCGCCGCGCCCCCCCCGCAGCGCCGCGCCGAACCACGAGCCGGGCGTCGCCACGCGCGCGGGGACTGCGGACAAGCACGCGGCTGTAGGCGGGGCTGGCACCTAGTGTGGAGTGTGTGGGGCGAGGCTCACATGCGTCGGGGGTGGGCGGCGGGTCGGACGGCAGCTCGCCGCGGGCCAGCGCCTGCAGGCGGCGGCGGGCGGCGGGGGACGCGGCGCGCAGCAAGGGGGACAGCCACTCCGCCGCGGGGGGGGTGTGCAGCGCTGACAACAAAAATACCACCATTTAGATTTTAGGTTCCATTTAACCTTCAGAAATATATATAACTGTATAATTGTAGGCCGAGTGGGGCCTTTAAAAATATTAGTTCCAAAATTACTCGAAGTGGAATTAAAGTATTTTAGCTACCTTGTTTGTCTTCAAGCGGTGTCTGTTTATCTTCGGCGACTTCCTGCGAGTCCGCGAGCATCCCGCGCCGCGCCATCGCGATGTAGCGCGACGCCGGGGACATCTCGTCGTCAGGGGCGGCATCCATAGCGGGGGCGGCAACATCGTTGGGGGCGGCAACATCGTTGGGGGCGGCAACATCGTTGGGGGCGGCAACAACGGCGGGGGCGGCAACAACGTTGGGGGCGGTAGCGGGAGCGGCATAGGACTCGGTTGCTTTCGCGGCGGGGGCGGCCGGGGCGGGGGCGTCGTCGGTTGCCGGCGGCGGAGTGGGGGCGCGGAGCTCTGCCTGTACCTCGGGGGCGGGCGGTGGCGGCGGGCTCGTTGCTGCAATTTAAAAGTTGTTCAGCGCTTCTCATTTTCATCACTTCACGGCGCCGCGGTACTTGTCCCCGGCGGGTCCCGCCATAACCCGCTATAGCTACCTGCACCCTCCGCCGGGTCCCGCACGAGGTAGCGCCGCTCGTCCTCCCAGCGGCCGCTGGCGGCGCAGGCCAGCAGCCAGTCCCGCGTGACGCACGGCAGCCCCCACTTCACGGCGCCGCGGAACTTGTCCCCGGCGGGCGCGGGCGCCACGAGGTGCGTGGACGCCAGCGCCGCGGCCGTGGCGCGCCGGCAGAACCGCAGCTGCGTGCTGCAACACCGCACGTGGCAACACTACTCATTCGGGTTGACTTTGTAGTAGTGTTAGAGGGCGCATAAACCTGAGGCTTGATGCAACGATAGTTAGAGGAGTTCGATATAACACATCTCGAGTTTCGCTCTGCTTTAGAAAGCACTTAAAACCTGTGGTCCAGGAAACTTCCAAGGGTAGAAGGCAACCTCATTTAAAATAATCATGAATATCCTGTTATGGTAGCGACTTTTAAAGATGGCTTTACCCAAAACACTGATACACTGTTCTGAGCCGGTAAGTGGCGGTAGGCACTGTATCCAATGTGAGATACATTTACGAGATCAAAATTACCCCAAACAAAGATTTATTTAAAAAAAAACTTTTTTAAGTTCGCCCGCGTATTCGCATACGTAAACTTAAGACCTGGTTTAATTTTATTCCCCTAATTATTGTTAAATATTTAAAACTTACAGTGGAGTCATTATAATAATAGGTTACATTTGACAGTTCATCAAAATTCAACAAAGTAACCTTGTAACGCCGAGCAAAAAATAATATATTTTTTTGTTTTCTTAGAAGTGCACAATTGCTTAACTTTTTTCAATAACAACTACATATTTATTGTTTTGATGATAATCACAACAGAATTCGTAAGAAGTGCGACGAACAGTTAGGAGAAAGCCAATTCGGATTCCGCTCAGGTGTTGGCACCCGAGAGGACCTTTTTGCATTGAATGCTTCAGTCCAGAAATGTAGAGATATGCAGACTGATGTCTACATGTGTTTCATTGATTATGAGAAAGCTTTTGACCGTGTTAAACATGAGGTACTTATGGAACGACTTGAAGATATGGGTCTAGATGGAAAGGATATTCGTATAATACAAAATCTGTACTGGCACTAAAGGGAGTGTATCAGAGTGGAACAGGAAGTAACTGAAGGCGTAGAAATCCAAAGGGGTTTCAGACAAGGGTGCATATTGTCTCCTTTGCTTTTCAATGTGTACTCAGAGGCCATAATGTCGGAAGCACTAGAAGGAACTGAAGTGGGCATTGAAATAAACGGCAAACTTATTAACAACCTAAGGTACGCCGATGACACCGTCTTGATAGCCTCCAGCGAAAAAGATCTACATTGGCCTTGACAAGATGGCCTCTCCATTAACACGTTGAAGACTAAGGTCATGGTTGTATCTAGAACGGCTATTGACCCCAAAACTAATGTCGCAGGAGTTGTTCTGGAGCAAGTCCGTCAGTAAAAATACCTCGGTGCTTTGGGTGAATGAAACATGGACCTCTGACCAAGAGATAAAGGTCCGGATAGAGATTGCCCGTGCCTCGTTTAATAAAATGAGGAAAGTTTTGTGCCGTCGGAGTATTGATGTAAAGCTCCAAGCTCGCATTCTCCTTTGTTATGTATGGCCTGTCGTCTTATACGGGTGTGAAGCGTGGACCATCAAAGACGATACTAAAAGACGCCTAGAAGCCTTCGAGATGTGGTGTTATCGTCGCATGCTTCGCATCAGTTGGACTCACAGGGTTACTAACGAAAGAGTTCTACAGCGTATGTGTCGAAATCGTGAACTACTGCAGACCATCAAAAAGAGAAAAGTTGGATATCTCTGTCATGTGCTCAGACACGAAAGGTACCAACTGCTTCAGTTAATAATGATGGGAAAGATCGAAGGCAAACGTCGCGCTGGTAGAAGAAAGAAATCTTGGCTTAGAAACATCCGGGAATGAACAGGAGTAGTCAGCGTAGAACCACTTTCGCTGTGCTCAAAGCAGGTCAAGTTTCCAAGAGCTGATAGCCAACCTCCAGTAGTGGAGAGGCACTGAAAGAAGAAGAAGAATTACGTGATGCGATGCAGTCTTTTGTTGTTGTGCGAAGTGACTGTGCGGTTTTGGTGTGCTCTCTGTTTATTTTTCTTCTGATCCGGCTTTTTTATTTAACTGGTCTTACTGACTTAATTGGTCTCAAATTGCTCAATGGTTAGTAAACAAGAACAACATTAGTCTTACCATGTCGAAACGGGGAAAAATACTAAACAGTCAATCTCGCGAACTAGTGGTGAAATTGTATAATTATTTTGAACGTGAATCAGTTAACGATGGGCCTCTTTTACCATTGACGCAACCGAGAGAACGCGTTGCCGAAGCATTAGGAATAGGGAAGAGGATAGTTACTGAAATTCTGAAAAAGAAATATGGACCATCAGGCTCAGAAGATAACCGAAAAAAACCGATACGAACACCGAAAAAAAGAAAGGGACAAGAAAATTGTTGGCGTGGATAATTTTGATGCTGCTGCAATTCGCAACCACATTTATGGATATTACTCGAGAAAAGAATATCCTACAAGGGAAAAGCTAATGAGTTCGTTAAAAGACGCAGGCATATTTTTTGGCGGTTTATCATCTCTATCGAAATTTTGAAATCGATAGGCTTTAGATTAAAATAAATTGGACAAGCGGCAAATTCTGCGAGAAAGATACGGTATTATTTAAAAAGAGAGTAATATTCTTAAGTCAAGTAAATAAAATTACAGATTGGGATAATGTCGTGTTTAATGACGAAACATTGAATGTGAATCATGAGGTTTCGCGGACATTGACCGATGATACAGCGGCCTCCACCTCAAAAGTTCCATCTGGAAAAGGAGCCCGACTTATTGTATGTCACGCGGGATCAGCTTCTCAAGATTTTATTCCAGACTGCCTCCTCGCGTTCGCCTCTAAAACTACAAGTGATTACCATGAGGAAATGAACTTTGAGGTTTTTAAAGAGTGGTTCAAGAAGCTGCTAGTCAGTTTAGAAAACCCATCGAATATTATAATGGACAATGCACCATATCACTCTGTACAAGTTGATAAACCACCAACTCAAGCAAATAAAAAGGGAGAAATTGTCTCGTGGCTGGTAAGAAATGGTGTTAATGCAAGTCCGACTTTATTAAAAATTGAGTTGTTAAATCTGGTAAAAGCAACTAAGCCGTCCAAGCTCCGCTATGTAATTGATGAACTAGCCCAAGAGTATGGACACGAAGTTATTCGATTGCCTCCCTACCATTGCCAGTATCACGCCATCGAGCTTATTTGGGCACAAATAAAGGGTCATGCAGCGCGAAACAATACTGAACCACCCTTCAGTACTGCTAAAATGATGACTTTGCTTCAGCAGAAGTCACTACAGAAGACTGGAGAAAAGTCGTAGAGAAAACAAAGAAAACAATTTCACAAGATTTTGAACGAGATGTGAGAATAGACAATATTATTGAAAATGAATTATCATATATCATATCTGTGAGTGCACTTAAATTATGTACTTGTCTTATTTTACCCATCAAATTTAAAAAAGAAAAAAAGTATGGGACAAGATTTCGCCTGATGATTAAAATTTCACATATATTTCAAGACCGTATCGAGCAGGTAACGTCACTATGAAGATAAGACTGACAGACGTCAAATGTTAGCTTTTAAAATGACTCCACTGGAAAACCTATGATAAAATGCAAGTTATAAGGACAATATGCTTTTTTTTATAAAATACAAAGATAATATTAACAGAGACATACGTGGCCCCGAGCAGCTTGGCGAGCTCGTCGAGGAAGGCGCGCTCGAACCCCGCGTACGTGCTGAGAGAGAGAACCGCGCCGCGCAGAGGAGGCCGCGCCGGCAGCACGCGCGGCCGGTGGTAGTACTGCAGCGCCACCAGCGCGCCCGCACACAGGCACTCCTTCTGTACACACACACACACACTGAACCAGCGGGGGGCAGCACGCGCGGCCGGTGGTAGTACTGCAGCGCCACCAGCGCGCCCGCACACAGGCACTCCTTCTGTACACACACACACACACTGAACCAGCGGGGGGCAGCACGCGCGGCCGGTGGTAGTACTGCAGCGCCACCAGCGCGCCCGCACACAGGCACTCCTTCTGTACACACACACACACACTGAACCAGCGGGGGGCAGCACGCGCGGCCGGTGGTAGTACTGCAGCGCCACCAGCGCGCCCGCACACAGGCACTCCTTCTGTACACACACACACACACTGAACCAGCGGGGGGCAGCACGCGCGGCCGGTGGTAGTACTGCAGCGCCACCAGCGCGCCCGCACACAGGCACTCCTTCTGTACACACACACACACACTGAACCAGCGGGGGGCAGCACGCGCGGCCGGTGGTAGTACTGCAGCGCCACCAGCGCGCCCGCACACAGGCACTCCTTCTGTACACACACACACACACTGAACCAGCGGGGGGCAGCACGCGCGGCCGGTGGTAGTACTGCAGCGCCACCAGCGCGCCCGCACACAGGCACTCCTTCTGTACACACACACACACACTGAACCAGCGGGGGGCAGCACGCGCGGCCGGTGGTAGTACTGCAGCGCCACCAGCGCGCCCGCACACAGGCACTCCTTCTGTACACACACACACACACTGAACCAGCGGGGGGCAGCACGCGCGGCCGGTGGTAGTACTGCAGCGCCACCAGCGCGCCCGCACACAGACACTCCTTCTGTACACACACACACACACTGAACCAGCGGGGGGCAGCACGCGCGGCCGGTGGTAGTACTGCAGCGCCACCAGCGCGCCCGCACACAGACACTCCTTCTGTACACACACACACACACTGAACCAGCGGGGGGCAGCACGCGCGGCCGGTGGTAGTACTGCAGCGCCACCAGCGCGCCCGCACACAGACACTCCTTCTGTACACACACACACACACTGAACCAGCGGGGGGCAGCACGCGCGGCCGGTGGTAGTACTGCAGCGCCACCAGCGCGCCCGCACACAGGCACTCCTTCTGTACACACACACACACACTGAACCAGCGGGGGGCAGCACGCGCGGCCGGTGGTAGTACTGCAGCGCCACCAGCGCGCCCGCACACAGGCACTCCTTCTGTACACACACACACACACTGAACCAGCGGGGGGCAGCACGCGCGGCCGGTGGTAGTACTGCAGCGCCACCAGCGCGCCCGCACACAGGCACTCCTTCTGTACACACACACACACACTGAACCAGCGGGGGGCAGCACGCGCGGCCGGTGGTAGTACTGCAGCGCCACCAGCGCGCCCGCACACAGGCACTCCTTCTGTACACACACACACACACTGAACCAGCGGGGGGCAGCACGCGCGGCCGGTGGTAGTACTGCAGCGCCACCAGCGCGCCCGCACACAGGCACTCCTTCTGTACACACACACACACACTGAACCAGCGGGGGGCAGCACGTGCGGCCGGTGGTAGTACTGCAGCGCCACCAGCGCGCCCGCACACAGGCACTCCTTCTGTACACACACACACACACTGAACCAGCGGGGGCAGCACGCGCGGCCGGTGGTAGTACTGCAGCGCCACCAGCGCGCCCGCACACAGGCACTCCTTCTGTACACACACACACACACTGAACCAGCGGGGGGCAGCACGCGCGGCCGGTGGTAGTACTGCAGCGCCACCAGCGCGCCCGCACACAGGCACTCCTTCTGTACACACACACACACACTGAACCAGCGGGGGGCAGCACGCGCGGCCGGTGGTAGTACTGCAGCGCCACCAGCGCGCCCGCACACAGGCACTCCTTCTGTACACACACACACACACTGAACCAGCGGGGGGCAGCACGCGCGGCCGGTGGTAGTACTGCAGCGCCACCAGCGCGCCCGCACACAGGCACTCCTTCTGTACACACACACACACACTGAACCAGCGGGGGGCAGCACGCGCGGCCGGTGGTAGTACTGCAGCGCCACCAGCGCGCCCGCACACAGACACTCCTTCTGTACACACACACACACACTGAACCAGCGGGGGGCAGCACGCGCGGCCGGTGGTAGTACTGCAGCGCCACCAGCGCGCCCGCACACAGGCACTCCTTCTGTACACACACACACACACTGAACCAGCGGGGGGCAGCACGCGCGGCCGGTGGTAGTACTGCAGCGCCACCAGCGCGCCCGCACACAGGCACTCCTTCTGTACACACACACACACACTGAACCAGCGGGGGGCAGCACGCGCGGCCGGTGGCACCCGCACGTACACACATATTCATCTTTGATTCAAGTTGCCTTTAAGTACTACATTTACTCATTCACATCGCCGTAAAGCGAAGCTGTAGTCACATATCGTCTGCCGTTATAATAATTTACTAGTGGCTGCCCGCGACTTCGTTCGCGTGGTAGTCGGTTTCCCGTGGGAATGAGAAGTTTTCCTGCGGTTAAAAGTACCCTATGCGTTATTCTGACCTATCCAAATCCGTCCAGTAGTTTTAACGTGAAAGAGACATCAAAAAACATCCATACATACTTAAAAACTTTCACGTTTATAATATTTGTAGGATATTACTGTAAAGTTTCATCAAAATCCGTCCATTAGTGCAGCAGAAATCGTAATATTTTAATTTTAACATAACTTAAAAACCAAACGTCCAATTTAAATCATTCAAAGACCAAACATAAACTGTCCTTAGTGACAATGATTAATAGTATGAGTAAAATAAACGCGTTTAAATGTAGTCCAAAAAAATTTCAAGATTTTTAAATAAAAAAATGGTTGCTGTGCCTCTCTCGACATAGATAGATATATTGTGTCGCGGACTTTTCTGGAAATATTTATAAGATCTACAATTTATTACAATATTTTATGGTTCTATCTTTTATAGTTTAGGCAGCGTACGCGAAAGAAGTAACTTTTCTGGCTGATTTTTTACACCTTGTATAGGAAAAACCCAAATATCTTACGGAACTCCATTTTTCTTTTATACCAAAATAAAAAATATAGCCTATGTTACTCGTGGATAATGTAGCTTTCGAATGGAGAAAGAATTTTTAAAATCGATCCCGTAGTTTTATTCATTACAACCAAACAAACACACAAACTTTACCTCTTTATAATATTTGTGAATCCGAAAAACCCAAATATCTTACGGAACCCTATTTTTTCCAAAATTAAACATAGCCTTTGATTTTTTTAAATAGGTTTAGTAGTTCTTGAACCTATTCATTACAACCAAACAAACACAGAAAGTTTTCCTCTTTATAATAGGAAGTGTTTTCTTGATGTCATTTTAATTTGACGAAGACCGCATGTGATAAGATGTTTGTGTACGTTAAAAAGGTCTGGATGATGCTCGCTCGATGACTTAAGTTTAGAGTATCCGGTGACTAAATCAGATCTTGAATATCGACTAATGTAAAACCGCGATTTTTCGCTTATCGCGGCCAACCGGGGGCAAGTCTGAAACTTCAAATGTGTCAAATGGTGAGGTGGCTGTGGCATTCCGGTAGTTTTGAAGTGCCAATCCAAGTGTCTTTGTTTGAAAAGTTACATACTTTGGATAATATTTGTGATTTCTATCTGCCCAAAAAGAAATTAAATAAATATAATATTACGATATTGTCGAGACAGCCACCGGGTACGTACAAAGCACTATGTACTCACGATCCAGAAGACGGTGACGGGCTCCGCGTGCTTGGTCCGCAGCTGCGCCACGTCGAAGTCCAGCGGCACGAGCACGTGCGAGCCCCCCGCGCCCGCGCCCCGCAGCGCGCCCCCCGCCGCGCGCACCTCCGCCGCCAGCTCCGCCAGCGCCGCCGCCTCCACGCCCTGCACCTCCAGCACCACGTCTGCACACACACACAAGTCACCGACCGCCCGCACCACGTCTGCACACACACACAAGTCACCGACCGCCCGCACCACGTCTGCACACACACACAAGTCACCGACCGCCAGCACCACGTCTACACACACACAAGTCACTGATCGCCAGCACCACGTCTACACACACACAAGTCACCGACCGCCAGCACCACATCTACACACGCACACAAGTCACCGACCGCCAGCACCACGTCTACACACACACAAGTCACTGATCGCCAGCACCACGTCTGCACACACACACAAGTCACCGACCGCCAGCACCACGTCTGCACACACACACAAGTCACCGACCGCCCGCACCACGTCTGCACACACACACAAGTCACCGACCGCCCGCACCACGTCTGCACACACACACAAGTCACCGACCGCCAGCACCACGTCTACACACACACAAGTCACTGATCGCCAGCACCACGTCTACACACACACAAGTCACCGACCGCCAGCACCACATCTACACACGCACACAAGTCACCGACCGCCAGCACCACGTCTACACACACACAAGTCACTGATCGCCAGCACCACGTCTGCACACACACACAAGTCACCGACCGCCAGCACCACGTCTACACACACACAAGTCACTGATCGCCAGCACCACGTCTGCACACACACACAAGTCACCGACCGCCAGCACCACGTCTACACACACACACAAGTCACCGACCGCCAGCACCACGTCTACACTTACACAAGTCACCGACCGCCAGCATCACGTCTACACACACACAAGTCACTGATCGCCAGCACCACGTCTACACACACACAAGTCACTGACCGCCAGCACTACGTCTACACACACACAAGTCACCGACCGCCAGCATCACGTCTACACACACACAAGTCACCGACCGCCAGCATCACGTCTACACACACACAAGACACTGATCGCCAGCATCGCGTCTACACACACACACAAGTCACCGACCGCCAGCACCACGTCTACACACACACAAGTCACTGATCGCCAGCACCACGTCTACACACACACAAGTCACTGATCGCCAGCACCACGTCTACACACACACAAGTCACTGATCGCCAGCACCACGTCTACACACAGACACAAGTCACCGACCGCCAGCATCACGTCTACACACACACAAGTCACCGACCGCCAGCATCACGTCTACACACACACAAGTCACCGACCGCCAGCATCACGTCTACACACACACAAGTCACCGACCGCCAGCATCACGTCTACACACACACAAGTCACTGATCGCCAGCATCACGTCTACACACACACAAGTCACCGACCGCCAGCATCACGTCTACACACACACAAGACACTGATCGCCAGCATCGCGTCTACACACACACACAAGTCACCGACCGCCAGCACCACGTCTACACACACACAAGTCACTGATCGCCAGCACCACGTCTACACACACACAAGTCACTGATCGCCAGCACCACGTCTACACACAGACACAAGTCACCGACCGCCAGCATCACGTCTACACACACACAAGTCACCGACCGCCAGCATCACGTCAACACACACAAGTCACCGACCGCCAGCATCACGTCTACACACACACAAGTCACCGACCGCCAGCATCACGTCTACACACACACATGTCACCGACCGCCAGCACCACGTCTACACACACACAAGTCACTGATCGCCAGCACCACGTCTACCCACACACAAGTCACTGACCGCCAGCACCACGTCTACACACACACAAGTCACTGATCGCCAGCACCACGTTTACACACACACAAGTCACTGATCGCCAGCATCACGTCTACACACACACAAGTCACTGACCGCCAGCACTACGTCTACACACACACACATACGTCACTTGATGTACAGCCAATTGATAGAACAGCTAAGCAAATGAATTGGAGCGGTGACATTTCATTGCCTAGCCTGTTTATTTTTTTATGGAAAAACATAAAATGGAAGGGTGTGGTGACAAATATTATGTGTGTTTTGCGGTGCCTTACTCGCACCTATAAGAATACTAAAGAAAAAAATGCCTAAAATAATTAATATCACCTATTAAAAGATCTTAAAAACAGGTCTGAGGAGAAAGTTTATCTGGCATAAATTGCTTGTTATGTCAGATGTTCACCTTTTTATTTCTGTAACATGGTCACCCTATCGTACGAATGGCCTAAGCATTAGCCAGCAAGTTTATTAAATGTTGTAACAAACGCTACGGCTGAACATCATTCAGACCGCGCTAGCTGAACTGCGCTGTTTAGTAAAGAGGCTAGGCTGTTGATTGAAGGGCTAATTACGCTAGTTGGCTATCGCATATACAGGGTCTGTCGTAATGAATGGATAACCCTTTACCTACAGTTGATCCGGATGTGAGGCTATAAGAAAATGGTGTTTTCTTGCCAGGGTTGTCAACCATAAGAAAATGGCGTAGACTTTTAAACTTTTTTATAAATTTCGCTATTTTTTTCATTTATTCCGCTGCCATTTCTTCAAATTTTGATGTATTTGTATAATTCTTTTAGTATTATACTGCTGAAGACGTGTATTATGTAATTTAAATCGGGGCCAATGTGAACAAAAGGACATGCGATGGTCAAAATCACACTGATGTGATGAGTACCCTTTTCTTTGTAATGCGGTCTTGTTAGATTTTTAAAATCCGTTCCAATTTCGAATAAACTTGTCGCAACATGTTTGTCGCATGTAACTATTAGAGCACAACAATTTTCATTTGTACATTTTCATTACATTATTATCGTGAAGTAATGTTATTTTTTTCCCAAAAACAACCGGGTTTTCTTCTGAATATCCTATTAGTGGCCCGATAGTGTTTGTGCAAAGTATCTTGATAGAATAAAATCATTATGACGAAGTTTTACAACCATTTATAACATAACATGAAAAATAAAAATTCCG
The DNA here is from genome assembly GCA_916618145.1 of Emmelina monodactyla. NCBI lineage: Eukaryota > Metazoa > Arthropoda > Insecta > Lepidoptera > Pterophoridae > Emmelina > Emmelina monodactyla. The sequence goes on along the minus strand of OU745304.1, from coordinate 177,775 downwards.
ACCTTGATTAGTGTTCTCGCTCCTGTAACTTAATGTTGCTTGTAAAGTACACATCGTTATACCTTTTTAGAATCTACACATACTAGACAATTTATTGCGATCATGGGCAGCTATAACGTCATACTTTTTTTTTCCACAGGAGATGATCAAAAGTTGATATAAAGAAAAAAAATTGGAAATATTTTTCTTAAAATGAGTATTTTGATAATGTTCAACGTGAATAACACCTAAAATTGTATTTAAATTACATAATACACGTCTTCAGCAGTATAATACTAAAATAATTATACAAATACATCAAAATTTGAAGTAATGGCAGCGGAATAAATGAAAAAAATAGCGAAATTTATAAAAAAGTTTAAAAGTCTACGCTATTTTCTAATGGTTGACAACCCTGGCAAGAAGACACCATTTTCTTATAGCCTCACATCCGGATCAACTGTAGGTAACGGGTTATCCATTCATTACGACAGACCCTGTATATGTCGCATATCTACGCGTCTTAGTAAATATTTCAAAAAATCTAAAAAAGTTATTTTTTAGTGTGAACTGATTCTTCCGTATTTAGGCCGGTCTTTTTTAAGCTTTATTCTTACCCTTAAATATTGGTTCGATGTCCTCCGTCCTCTCTAGAGTGATATCCTCGGTGACGTCAGTGGCGTCGGGTGGCCGCGACGAGCTTCTCACTGTGACGTCATCTGTGCGCTGTGACGTCACCGGCGGAGGCATATTCTCCCCCACGTTCTCTGTCATTCACATTCGGTCAATTAGATAAAAGTCGCAGTCATATTTCTATATCTCTCGTGCCATTGCCTATTTACGATTTAGTGTGGCCGTAAAATGCAGTAGAAATTAAATGAAATTATCTTTATCATTAACCGGTAAGATATGGGTTTTTTTTCTACATATTTTATAGGTATAAAAAAGCAATATAATTGCTATTAGTTCAGTATACGAAAACAGCAACATAGAACATCGAAAATGATATAGACGGGGTGTAAAAGTACTGCTTCCGAAAACTTCCGTAATCGAAAACTAGGCATTGCTGGCGGGGTTCTCGTTCCATTAAGACAATAAAACTAAATGTTAATGTTCATAGGAAAAGGTTATTTCCTTGGCGACGATATTTTAGAAGTGTAAGAGGTTGGTGTATTGTGTAGTGTTGAGCACTCACGGCTGAGGTAGTGCTGCATTATGTCGTCGGCGGCGGCGGGGGCGGGGGGCGGCGGCGGGGGCGGGCGCGGGCGCGGGGGCGGGGGCGGCGGCGGCGGCGGGGGCGGGGGCGGCGCGGCGCAGCAGCTGCAGGTTGCGCGCGCTCATGGGGGACGCGGGGGGGGAGCGCGGCGCGGCGCGCGGGGGGCGCTTCACCGGAGTACTGCTGCCCGCCTCCACCAGGTACTGACACACCAACACTTGCCATGTTAATCAACTATATAAAGCTATAAGAGTGTTGAGACGCGTGCGTGCTCACATCGATCTCCGGCAGCGCGGCGGCGGCGCGCACGCTGTCCAGCAGCCACAGCGGGGACAGCAGCGGCACGCCCGGCACCTCCCTGCATACATCATACAACACTTCTTTACTTCAAATAATACTGCAGTTTGCATACGTGCCGATTCCGAGCTAAAACTCAATACAATAAACAACTTAATACTCAGGACGGATGGTACTTAATTCTGAATCCAACCTACAATTTAGTATATTTAAAAAAAAAAATCTGATCACATTACAAACTCCATTTCAGAGATCTTTATTACTGAACGTGACATTATAAATAAAATTAAAAAATTAGACGCTAATAAGGGGCCAGGACCGGACATGATTCCTCCATCATTTGTAAAGTCCTGTTGTTTAGAATTGTCGGTTCCACTTTGTATAATTTTCAATAAATCACTTAGTCATGGAGTTTTTCCTAACCGCTGGAAAACTGCTCATATTGTTCCTGTTTATAAGAGTGGTGATAAATCTCGATGCGAAAATTATCGCCCGATTAGTATACTTTCATGTTTTGCTAAATTGTTTGAGTCTTTTGTGTATTTTCACTTATATAACCATGTAAAGCCTGTATTATCTGATGAACAACATGGATTTATAAAAAATAAATCGACTATAACCAACTTGCTAGTGTACAAGAATTATCTTTGTAAAGCATTTGCTACACGTGGTCAAGTAGACTCCATATATACTGATTTCTCTAAGGCTTTTGACAAAGTTAACCATCGCGTTCTCTGTCATAAACTATCCAAGCTTTATGGAGTCAGTGGAAGCTTATATCGTTGGATTTGTTCATACTTGGATAATAGAAGTCAGTTGATCGCTTTAAAGGGGTTTGTTTCTTCTCAGTGTGTAGTTACTATACTAGGATTAAAACACCGCTATGTAACCAGAAAACTTAATTTATTCAATAGACAGAATCAGGTTCCTATGAATTGTTGCACATTTATTCAATAGACAGAATCAGGTTCCTATGAAATCGTTGCACATAGTGTATGCGCGGGTTAATTCGATGCTAGCGCCATCTAGTTATAAAATTAGTAATAAATACTAGGACTACAATAAAAATGGCTATTTGTAACACGAATTTCAACAGTGTGTTTTTCGCTCATTTGAACTTATACCACCATTAACTTGGGAACTCTTATGATTTACCACTAGGCGCGGAATATGTTGATCATAAGAATTGACTTACTTGTTGGACGTAAGATACATACGTTGCTTGTCTCCCCCCCATGGTTACCTCCCCTTGCCTGCAGCACGCCGCCGGCCCGCCCCCGCCCCCGCCCCCACGTACCTGGCGGCGCGCGCGGCGGCGGCGGCGGTGCACAGCACGTGCGTGACGCGCGGGTGCGGCGCCTCGTAGCGCATGCCGCCGGCCCGCCCCCGGCCCGCCCCCGCCCCCGCCCCCACGTACCTGGCGGCGCGCGCGGCGGCGGCGGCGGTGCACAGCACGTGCGTGACGCGCGGGTGCGGCGCCTCGTAGCGCATGCCGCCGGCCCGCCCCCGGCCCGCCCCCGCCCCCGCCCCCACGTACCTGGCGGCGCGCGCGGCGGCGGCGGCGGTGCACAGCACGTGCGTGACGCGCGGGTGCGGCGCCTCGTAGCGCACGCCGCCGGCCCGCCCCCGGCCCGCCCCCGCCCCCGCCCCCACGTACCTGGCGGCGCGCGCGGCGGCGGCGGCGGTGCACAGCACGTGCGTGACGCGCGGGTGCGGCGCCTCGTAGCGCACGCCGCCGGCCCGCCCCCGGCCCGCCCCCGCCCCCGCCCCCGCCCCCGCCCCCACGTACCTGGCGGCGCGCGCGGCGGCGGCGGCGGTGCACAGCACGTGCGTGACGCGCGGGTGCGGCGCCTCGTAGCGCACGCCGCCGGCCCGCCCCCGGCCCGCCCCCGCCCCCGCCCCCACGTACCTGGCGGCGCGCGCGGCGGCGGCGGCGGTGCACAGCACGTGCGTGACGCGCGGGTGCGGCGCCTCGTAGCGCACGCCGCCGGCCCGCCCCCGGCCCGCCCCCGCCCCCGCCCCCGCCCCCGCCCCCACGTACCTGGCGGCGCGCGCGGCGGCGGCGGCGGTGCACAGCACGTGCGTGACGCGCGGGTGCGGCGCCTCGTAGCGCACGCCGCCGGCTCGCGACACGAGGCTGGTCGCGCGCTCGCGGCTCACTCCGTCGACGCCCGTCACGTACACCTGCACCACGCACCGCCCGCGGTTACTCATCACACTACTGCAGACTACATTGTACTGTACAGAGGTATTTAGATGAGTAAAAAAGATTGAAAAGGAAGCAAACAGAAATCTGCTGTAAAGTAATTGATAACAAAACCGGCCTAATTCGATTCAAACTCGCGCACGAAGGGTTATTAACGTTTTTTGTATGGGATATTTACTGTAGTTTTATATATTCTTTTAGGTTAAAATTTTGAAATCGGTCGCCTGATTTAGGGGTTGTGGGGGGTTGGGGGGGGGGGAGGGATGTGAAGAACGGAAGAACGCATTTACATATACTCGAAAGCAAAGAAATGACGCGAGCTACTTACAAATTTGACATTAGAGCTGTCAATATCATTCATCCAAGATGCTAAATGCGTTCCGATACACGTTAATCACTAAAAAAACATTGACAGGCTGTACTAAAGCATGAAAGTTACGTTCCGATTTACGCAATTGTGCAAGTATTTAGGAAATTTTGAAATATTTAGACGCATTTCCGGCAGCCAAAATTACTTGTAGGGGGTTCAGACCCCTCCCCTCCACCCCACCCAACCCCCCACAACCCCTAATTCAGGCGACCGATTTCTAAATCCAACCCATATTGACTAAAAACACGTTTATTTGTATGGAAACCTAGTTAATATTTTTATTTCTTCTATTTTTTGTATTTGTTGTTATAGCGACAACAGAACTATAAAAGTGAAAACTACTAGCCATCACGTTTTCTACTAGCCATCACGGTTTATGGAAACGGCTTAGTTATAGGGACCCATTTTTACCTTTAAGGTACGTAACTTAAATACATCATCTGTGAAAATTTCAACAGTCTAGCTATCACGGTTCAAGAGATACAGATAAAAAGAGAAATTAAGAAAATATTATAAAATACAATTTAATGATCAAACATTGAATTTAAGCTAATTTAAAAAAACAATTTTGAATGTTCTTTATGTATAAATTTAAATAAAAACATACCAAAAAAATTTGCGTGATTTAGAGAATAAACATAAATACAGCCACGAATACCGACTTTGCTTAATTCTAAGTATGTATGATATGATGATAATGATAATATAAATGCTAAATGTTATCCCTATTAAGGAAGAACTTATTAACTAAAAGATACTGTCATCACTTGCGACTCTATCTAGGGTAATAAAAGTGAGAGAGTTGTAATTTTAATGCACCAAACAGAAAAACACTGAATCTTGCTGCATTATGAGCAAGATTAAACAAATATTCAGCACATGCCGATTAGAACTATTGTCCGGCCACCGAGAGAATGCGTTCCTGACACATTGTGTTTGACATAACTAGGTAACTTTGAAAGGCCGTCTACGAAAACAAACAAAAAAAAAGTCGTCTATTTTGACCCTACAAACAAATAATAAGCAATAAAATGATATTAAAACACACTGATTTTAAATTTTATAACTGATGGCTTACTGTAAGGGTAATAATTACTGATAAAATATGTATTTTTAAAAATGTAAACAACATCATATTTTCGTAGGGATGTGCTAAAAATATCAGTCAATTTTAAAGTTATCAATCATTTTCTAATAAAAAAGCAGAATAAGTAGCTTGGTTATAAAAACATGATATCGACGTAAATATGGATATGCTTGAAGCATAACTATTGCGGTTAGTGAAAGAAAATAAATCGGCAAATGTTCGATATGAAATAGATGAATAGGCTCTGCAGTACAGTCATCGGGTGCTGAGACTTATACCATATTATTGCCAATACAATACTTTTGAGTTTCGTTTGTAAAAAGGCAGCAGTTGGATTTTCTTGCTAGTTCTTTTCGACCTTGGGCTTAGCTTCAAAATTAACGTTATACAAGTATCTATACTAATATTATAAAGCTGAAGAGTTTGTTTGTTTGTTTGAACGCACTAATCTCAGGAACTACTGGTTCGAATTTAAAAATTCTTTTTGTGTTGGATAGACCATTTATCGAGGCAGGCTTTAGGCTATAACATCACGCTGCAACTATTAGGAGCGAAGAAATAATGGAAAATGGAAAAAAAACGGGGTAAATTATTCATCCTTGAGGGCTTCCGTTGCGTGCGCTGCGAAAGCGGTTCTACGAACCAAAAATATATGTATGAAAGAATAAAAGGGACCTTTTTACCACGGGAAAACTTCGCATTCCCACGGGAAACCGACTTCTACGCGAACGGAGTCGCGAGCGGCCACTAGTCTTTAATCTAATTATTTACGTTCCTACAATAAAACAATACTGTTTCGATTTTGTTTTTTATTATTTTACCTAGATTTTAACTCGTAACAACATAAAACTATTTTTATATTATAAATAAAATATAAATAAGATAAGCAAGTTTTTTTTCTGTTGATTGAAAAATGATTTATCAATGTTGTTTTTTACCCCAACACTAATGGCATGTGTCACAAACGCAATCTCTCGGTGGCCAGATTATAAGTTAGAAAACTAACGAACTGAGTAAACGCAATTTATCCAACTCCTTAATTGACAAGGAATAGTAAATAGAAATAACATAAGTTTAGTTTTACTTGCGTCGCCAGACTCGTTCAAATCGTTAATTAAAACGCATATGACCGCTAAGTCTAGTTCCTTGACAGAGGAACAAGCTGCCAAAGAAAATTATGACATAGAAAATAGCTTAAAGAATACGTATGACTTACACAAAATCCGTCAAATATAGACCCAGCCTTCTTTACTAAGCTCATGTCAAAATTTTCAAATGCTTCAATTATCTCCTTTTCTGCATGTGAATCCTGATCACTAGTTCTTTTAGTATCCTGTGAGTTCTGAAAGAAAAGAAAATTATATTTTATTTTCTATGCAAATTCACTTCGTAACATTAAAAAACGAAATGTAACCTTACCTTGTCACGAAATGTAACGTACCTTTAGTTTACAAGACAGCGCCGACACATCGGTGACTTTGCTCTCCTCCACAAAGTTAGAAGGTGGTTTTGGACATGTTATCCTAGAGAAGTTTAAGCCTACACGACAAACAATTTTGCTCAGTTAAACCGTTAATATTAATTCTAGAAGCGTATTCATGATCAACAAATATTAAAGTTCCAATATAGTTTAAAAAAAATAGTTTACATGGACTCATTCCTTTAAAGCCTCACACTATTTATAAGCCTAAAATTGAAGATTTATACGTTGTTCATAATATAAGCTTTTCGCCCTGCGATTTCACCCGCAGATAAATAGCTTTTCCCTCGGGAATGAGGCTCATTTTCTGATCTAAGAACTGTACAAATATGAATGAATAATTTATTCATGTTCTTAGACGTTGGTATTTATTCATTTTCAAACAATAGCTAACTAATAAAGGCCTTAATATCATTATTTGTGATCAAAAACCTGCAGACAAAGTTTTAGGCTTCTAACCCAAAAAATAATCTTCTCAACGATCTTTACCCTACTCACCAAATTTCCTCCCCTTACTTTAATAGCTTACTTTCGGCGATGATGAATTGATTGATTTAAAACAGCTTTACATATAAAATGATTGCTTAATTGTGCTCGTTTTTGATAGGGTAATATGCAGATGTGTCTTATTCCAAATAACGTGGCTTCGATCGTGACACGGAAAAATATCGTAAGGAACGCATATTTTATAAGCCAGCCAGCAGTGAAGGGTATATGTGTAGTGGTGGTGTTGTATACGCACTGATGTTGGGCAGCCGCGCGCCGGCGAGCGGCGAGGACGTGGCGGCGGCGCTGAGCCGGAAGCGCTCCACGGGCAGCGCCGCGCGCGCCGCCGCGCTGGCCGCCAGCCACGCCGCCGACACGCACGGCTTGCCGTACTCCACCGCCGCCAGGTACTTGTCGCCGCCCACGCCCGCCCTGCGCACACCACCGTCACACGCGGCCACCGACACACACGCGGACCGCCACACACGCGGACCACCGACACACACGCGGACCACCGTCACACACGCGGACCACCGACACACACGCGGACCACCGACACACACGCGGACCACCGCCACCAACCGAGATTATAATACATTCCCCCCCACCCCCGGGATAAATCTCGGCTATGATTGGCGGTAATCCATGTGCAATCAACACCATCATTTAATTAAATAAATTTCCGCCCTGCGGTTTCATCCTCAGCTGAAACGTTTCTTGTGGGAATAAAGCTTATTCCCGTATCAAAACTGTATAAATATGAATAAATAATTTATTCATGTCCTACATACGTATTTATATATTTTTAATCAAAGCCCATTAATTAGGACTTTCATACAAACTTTCAAGTTTCAATCCTTAATTTACCCGTTTAATTATAGAATTTCGTTAAACGCTGATTTACATAATATACATTTATTTTTATACAAAAGCCTGCAGACAAAGTTTTAGACTTTTAACCCAAAAAGTTACGGCTTTCCAGACTAACCTTTAAAAAATGTCAACCCCTTTTTCACCCCTTAGTGAAAGTATATCCATAAACGCTTTAACATGTTTCAACTTATTTTGAACCAGAAGCTTAAAAATAAAGTTTCATGTCTCTAACTTCAAAATTAATGGACTTACAAACGTTCCACCCCTATTACACCCTTTTAGGATAAAATTATTTTTTTCTTCATAGAATGACCCTACTCACCAAATTGAAGTGCAAGCCTGAATAGCTGGCAGATGGAAGATTTTTGCCTTATTTTTTCCTACCTACTTGATATTTAATACAATTCATATCATAAATTGAAGCATATGTGTTATTCTGATGTATCCTACTAATATCATAAACGTGAAAGTTTGCAAGTATGTATGGATGTATGTGACATCATAATTTTAGATAAGTATCTTCTCTCTGATCTATCAAAATGTGTGCTTTGAAGCCCTTTTTAGCTATGCTTATAAGAGAAAGGTGGACATGGATATTTTTCAAAGCTATTAAAGCCAATTTTTTTCATAGTAAAACAGTAATTATATTATTTTTTTCTGGCTGAAATTAATAATAATAATAAAATCAAATATGGGCAATTTTACTTACTAGGTGAAACAGTTAAGTAGGAATTGGTAAAGAAGTTTCAGAGTGGAAATATTGTTTACTTACAATCTCAAATTCTGTTATAACTGTTACTTACTTGGTGAGTATCACAATGTCAGTAGTCTCACTCTGGAATGCTCCAGAGAATGTCCCTCCATTTTCAGTAATAAGCTTCATGATATTCTGCTTCTCTTTCTTGTTTATCCCTGAAGTGGTCACTTGCAGATTAGCAAATGTTGGCAGCCGGTGATCATTGAAGTCAGATGATGCTCCATTCACATTGAGCCTCAAAGATGTCTCCCAGACAGCATTGATCCATGTCTCACTCATTATAGGAATACCTTTCTCCACAGATTTCTGTAAACATTACAATATATTAAAGTTATAACACAAATACAAATGGTTTTTCCTTAGTGTTTCCTTTTACAAAAATAAAAAATTAAGAAACCTATATTTCCCTATAATAATAAATAATTAATATCCAGACTAACACACCAACTGTGTGGCCCTAAACTAAGCAAAGCTTGTACTATAGGTACCACACAATGAACTAGGGGAGAACCTTGTTACACCCAGACACGAGCCAATATGGAAAAACCTTTTTTACGAAATTGGTTGACCCAGGGATCAAACCCGGAACCATCTGCTTAGCAGTCTGGTATATATACTGCTGCACCACAGAGGTCATAGTATAATTATTAACATATTTTAAAATTTTAAGTTATCAAATATTTAAAAGTTATTTCAAATTAAGTACAAGGATCTTTATCACAGAACATCAATTTTATAACATTCATAAATTTATTTACTAATCAATAATAAGTGAAGAGACTTTTAACAGATTCTGTAATACTTTAATTAAATAACTTATAATAATAATATGTTGCTTAAAACATCATGATTAGGTAGGTACATAGGTTTTATTATAAATGTTCAATAGGCACCTTGTATTTGTCAGAAAGTACAGTATTGGAAACAAGATGTGTGGTGTCTTCGGTGAGCACAGTGCTGTAAATACCTCCCATCCAGTGGACTTTCTTCTTTAACTCCTCCTACAATAAAATATTATGTTTACAACCAATATTACAATTAAAAAGTGTAATATTGAATTAATTACATGGTTGATCTTTTCAATAACAATTAGTTCCCATACCTTTTTATGCTTTGAAAGTCCACTAGCTGTAACCACAAGCCCTCTCATAGCCACTGTGAACACAGGCTCTGGCCCTGAGGGTATAGGAGTACCTTCTGTCAAACAACATGACAGACACCGTGGACCAACCAACCTATAAAGTTATTCAATTTTACAGTTTACATATATACTTACCAAGCAAAACGATTAATGTATAAAAAAATATACAGCCTACTCACAGGCATTTGGTTGTTTTTAATTTTTTATATAACTGTCCATCAAAGTCCGATATTACAAATACGTCTTGTTTAGTTAGACCTTCGAACTCATTGTACACATCCTCGTGCACCCACCGTGCACTGAGCCCTCCCGCACAATGCTGTTGACAACTCTGTGAAAGCAAAATAAATGTGTGATGGTAAACGAGTATGGGTACGAACGCATGATTTGTTTATCAAGCTAAAAATTATGCACAAAGCACGAAATTCGTTACTTACAATAAATGCGAGCTGCATTTCATCAGAACAATCATTTTCATCTTTACAACCCCTTGGAATTATAAAATTGACCTTGATGTCTTCGTTCATTTTTAGACTCGCATGGAATACAACAAATATATCTTAATTATCTTAAAAAATCGAAAACATGGTCTATTTGAGAGCGTTATGATCTGCCCGCCACTTTTAACTTTTGTTTACATTTTTCTTCAGCTGTTATGTCAATGTCACTTAAAATAGGGTCCAAAATTTGCTGTGCCAAAATTAAATATTTTCATTTATTTATTACTTAAGTGCAAGATTATTATTTTGTTAGATACGGTACACGATAAGGGGACTCTATGTTCTATATCTTTCAATAAATATTTTTCAAATTTTAAGTGTCTTAATTTTAATCTCAAATTTTAAAATTTAAATTTAGTGCTATTCTTATCTAAACAACAAGTTTGAAGTTCTGAAAATAAAATAAATTATTAATAAATTCTAGTTTTGACAAAGGCATAGGTAAAAATAGTTTTAACTAGAACGTGTTTTAACTATAATAAATATGTGGTTATACATGTTTTATAAATAATATGTTTAATTAAAGTATTAGTGTAGCCCTTTACAATAAACATTATAATACTATAAGTGAGGACATATAATTGGGTGATCATCAAAAACAGAGTTTTCGTCTTGTCCGAGGCCTAAACTCCATGAAATTTTGTGTTCTTAGCATTTATATATTTTTTAGAATGTATAAATAAGCTAAATTTATATAACTGGATTTAAAATATTTTTTTAAAGTTTAATTTTCTAAGCTCTTTGGCGCGTCCTTTACTCCCTTATTTTTTTCTAAGAGTTATAGTATTCTAAATTATTAAAATAAGAATGTGATTTTAATATATTTTATTTTTAATATTGTGTATTAATTTTAATACGTAAATTACATAAACTTTCGATGTAATGAACGAAATGGTTTCCGAGCAAAAATCCCTAATTTCTTTGGCGCGACAACTGGGACTGTGCGCCACAACGACTTCAAAAAAGGTTTGTTATTAATATAGTTGTATTGTTTTATTTTATGTGTTTTATTGTGCACTAGTCACTTTATAAACTTTTTATTAAAACATAAAACAGGTGTTTGTCCCTTAAAATGTTTTTTTTATTATTCTCACTAATATCTTGTATAAATCTAAAATAAAAACCCGGAAACCAAACATATGCCACACTTACCCGAGAATTTGTTTTTGAGCGATAATAGTCCTTCTTTCGATAGTACCACATAGCTGATTGCTTAGACTACTATTGCTCATAAGCTATTGTTAGACAAAAAAACCTCTATTCTAATAATAATTAACTTAGGGCCATTTTATTAAGCATAGCCGTTCTAAGGGAAAGTCTGTCTAGGCGACTAGTTTCATCCTAACACGTAAAATGTTAACTAAACGTTGTTTATATTGCTAGATGAAATAATTAATTACAACTGAAGAAATAAAGCTATCCATTGGTACCTACTGAAATTGTATTATATTTCTTAAAATTAAAATATTTAGAGATAAAGTAACTGAAAATAACTATTCTGCACTTCCCCAACAGACCTTACTTAATTAAACATATTATTTACAAAACATGTGTCACCACAAATATATATAAATAAATAATGGAGAATGTTAACAAATTTTGATTATTATCTCTTCATATTCTCTGTCAAAAATAAAAAATACTGGTGAAAGAATTATTTCGATGCGTCAATTAGTTTCCGATTTATAAGTAAAATAAGTTGCTACCGCACGACGCGGGCTGCCGGTGGCGGTGTGACGTCACACCACAACTTGCTCGGTCTGGCTCACTCAGTACGCTCGCGGTCGCGCGCACTTGTCGTCTAAATTAAACCTAAATACTTTTAAAAATGTCTAATTCAACTACTAGGAAATCATGTGTTGTGCCTAAATGTAGAATACAACTATCAATTCGCCGGAAAAATGTTTTTTACAGTTCCAAAGGATACATACATACATCACCAAATCTTTTAACTTGAACATAGCCAATACCATTAAACAATTTGTTAGTAAAAATACAAATAAATAAAAAAGGTTTAGTTCATATCGTCTACATTTGCAATAAAAAATAAATTAAATTACTTAAATAAAATAGTAAATGTAAAGTGCATCTACATCTAGATCGTATAGGTATCCTACTTCCTAGTAATATAATAAACGCGGAAGATTGTGTTTGTGTTTGTTATCTTTCACACAAAAAGTACTGAACGGATCTGGACGAAGACTGAAATAATCCATAGGCTTCTTTTAATCCTGGGAAAATGTACAGTTCCCGAGGAAAACGCGGGCGAAGCTGCTAACTAAAGCTAGTTAGTACTAAATCAATGCATGTATTTATTTAAATTTACTTAGAAGAACGGTATCTTTGTATACATACTAGTGGCCGCCCGCGACTCCGTTCGCGTAGAAGTCGGTTTCCGTGGGAATGAGAAGTTTTCCCGCGGTAAAAAGTACCCTATGTGTTATTCTGATGTGTAAACTACTGCAAAGTTTCATCCAAACCCGTCCAGCCCCCCAAGTCAAGTGGCAAGTGATATTTGCGATAGCAAGTGAATAGAATAAATTTGTATGAAACTGTCATTTTTGACAAGCTTGCAATTTGACAGTTTCATTCATATTTTTTCTATTCACTCGCTATCGCAAATATCACTTGCCACTTGACTTGAGGGGCAGTAGTTTTTACGTGTAAGAGTACCTAACAAACATTCATACATCCATACTCACAAACTTTCACATTTATAATATTAGAAGGACGTACCTACCTATAGCTACAAAACTATGATATTGATACATGATTTGTTGTCTTTAACGTAAAAATAATTATGATAGGTAGGTAGGTACCTACTTCTACTATTGGACTTGCATTCTTCCATTAGTATTTTTATTATATTGGTTATTTTTTTTTTATAAAACAGTTTAGAACATACCAAACATTTCGGCGGCAACAAAATCACTATTTCTTGATAAATAATGCGCAGCCATTAATTCATCTATTTTAGATAGATTACACGATTACCTTTTTTCGAATCCTATATCCAATTTATTAATAGATTAATATTTACTATTAACGTGTGCGTGGTAGCCTAGTGGCAACAGGAACGGTCTACTATACCGAAGGTTCCGGGTTCGATCCCCACTAGGGTGTACCACTAATTTGGTCTTTTTCAAATTATGTACATGTTTATCACGCACTAACGGTGAGGTAAAAACATCGTGAGGAAACCCACATACATGATTGGATGATAATCCATCATGTGATCCACCAACCCGCACCGAGCCAGCGTGGTGGATTACGGCTCAAACCCTCTCGCTATCCGAGAAGGAGGCCTGTGCTCAACTATGGGACATAATAGGCTATTTATTTATTTATTAACGTGTAATAATTACTAATAATATTTATATTTATTAATACGCGACCGAAAACACAAAAAAATAATATATTAAATGTTTAATAAATAAAAAAATAAAATAAAATACTGCGCTAGCTATGTGCGCCACCGCTGGCGCGTTGTTGTATGACGTCACAAGCGGTCACGTGACTGTTAGCGGGACTCGATATTTTTCGAAACTTTGAATGCCTATAAAATCAAAACTACTGGGTATTTTTGATTACAACAAAAACTAGTGTATTTGTATGCATACAGGTTTTACTGAGACAAAATTTCAAGCGATTTGGCATACCTAGTAACATTCTCCATTCTAAGACAGATCAAGATAAAACATTTTACACGTACTAATTTAAAAGCAAGAATATTTGTAATGTTATTTTAGGGTTCCGTTCCGTTTAATAGGTTTTTTAGGGTTCATATCCAAAGGGTAAAAACGGAACCCAACTACTTACCAATATTTTAAAACACGTCCGTTTGTAAAACAGTGACAGTAGTACAGGTAACTTATTCTTCAACGTATTCCACATAGATCATCAAACTAGGTAATCCCAAAAACTGGAGTCCATCCAATACGACTTATACATTAGCTTATCTCCGATGACTCGAATGTTAATAATGTACCCTTCGATGTCATACATTTTGAATTATAAAAATATGTTAAACAGACACATTTTAACCCAGAGTGTGGATATTGAACGTAGCCTCAGAAATAAATAAATAAAATATTTCCTGTCAAATGTCAATGTCATGTGCTCATGTGTTGCACAGTGCACTGACTGTGTGCTGATCAATAATTGGGCATATTTTGTAGGTTTAAAAGGTTATTTTAATATCTAAAATTCTGCTTTAAAAAGCAACGTTTATGCAGTGTAAATTCAGTCAAAATGCTTTACGATGATTTTAAACCTATTGTTGATATACTTCTAAATAATTGGACTGCATTGCAACTTGCTGTTGAACATGGAATGGGTGCACCTGGTGGAGAAAAGGTATGTTTGTTTTGATATAGTGGTGTTTAAGAACACCGCTATTTATATGGTTTGGATATTATATAAAGGTAATAGTTACATCTTAAACCTTTTTAAACAGTTGTGTTTTTCCTATGGTTTTCAGACAGCTCAGCTCATGGCAGTGTATGTGGCGCGGTACTGTGTTGAAAATATTGTAGATGTTTACGACTTGACGGAAGTATTAGAAGATCTGATGGATGAAGAGTTTGAGACTACTTGCCATGATAATTCACCAAAAGGTAAATCAGATTTTACAAAAGTCCTACACCAATATACCCATATTGAAACATTTTATACTGTTCATTTTTCAGAAATAGCATCTCTACTCTTGCTGTATCTAGGATTACTAAAAGAAGGAAGACATGATGAGGTGAGAGCGAGAATAGAAGCTATGCCCAAATGCCAAAAGTGGCTAAGTCAACCAATACATCAATCAGTCCCACCACAGGTTAGTAGATAATGTTAATATAAGTTGGGAATTTATATAAGTAAATGATTTCAGCCTAATACTTAATATATGTTGTAGTTTCATGGCAATCCAGATGATGATACTACTAGCAGCAGTGAAGATGATGATAATAATGTTCATGCCTGCCCAAGCAACATGGCTGCAACTCAACATAGCAACCAGCCTGAACCCATGGAGGAAGACTCGGGAGAACCTGGCTGGACAGTTGTTAGAAGCAGGAAGAAATAATTGTACCTATAATTGTAGATTTTTATTTTGAATTAGGATACTGTGATCTTGTAATTGTGTTAAAGTTGTATGTTTACTTTGTTAGGAAAGAAATTATTTATATAGTTGTATGGCAACTTAAACATCAATGTTTGAACCCCTTGCTTAAAGTTTAAACTGATCTTAACCATAGATACCTTGTTATTTTTAAACTCTCGCACTTTTTATTCAATACTTTTGTATAGTTACAAGTCTTACACACGGTCATGTTGTATTTAGTTGTATTTTATTTTTTTTATTTAACTGTATTTCCCGACGTTTCAAGCGGGTTCCATCGATCGTGGCCGCGGGCAGACTAGAATGTTGACAGTTTGTTGTAGAGTATTTGAAAATAGTTTTAACAAACTACATTCAAATACAGATACAACTTTGTATCTAAATACAACATGACTGCATGTAAGACGTGAAGCTATCAATAAGCATAAGTAGATAACTTTCTTAATATTTACTTTTTTATTGTGAGTACAGTTACTTTTAACATTCTTAAAATTCTAGGCTTTTTAACTACAGACAGGCACATTTTTATTGTTTCTACCGAACTCCTTAAGTGTTAAGCCAATTTGGTAATTTAATCAAATATATATTACTAAACAAAATAAATATCAAGTTGGAATTAAAATTATTTTCCAAACCGGCTAAGCCCCTTACTATGTACCTTTTTTATATATGTTACCGGTAATGTGTATAATCCGGTATTCTATTGAATACCTAAAACGTGTAGGTAATGTAAGAAATATCTTTAATTTAATACTTTGCCTAGGTATTCTATACAATACCGAATTTGCGGCCGATAATGTATGAAATGCAGGTGTTATGTAAGATAATAATGAAGAACGTTAGAGGAACTTTATTTTGGTCTATTTGGCTCTTAATTTTTTTTCCTTTTTTTCAACTACGTGTTCCTAACAATCATTGTTAATAAATTTTTTCTCATCCTTTTTTTCTTCATTAATTTTTGTCCTATCAACGGAACTCATAATAGTCAGTTGCCATAACCTATTAATTCATGAGTAGTATCATTACTTTCATAACATTTTTCTCTGTAGTAGTTGGTAATATAATTAGTTAAAAAATATCTGGGTTTTGGTGCTTTGCCTGCCGCTGCCGCGGCACGCCCGCGCCCGCTCGCTGCGCTCGCTGGGCTTGCGCACTGTATGGTCGGTCACCATTCAACCTCACACTCCTCGCTTCGCTCGTCGTCGCACCTATTACCTACTTATGACTATTCAATCTACCTACGGGGACAGGAGAAGGATTTGTCAAATGTAGTTCTAAAAATATTATGCGGTAGTAACAGAAACTTGGAGCATTATTTTAATAAAGCTCATGTTAATTATAGAACATGGTTATCATTGATAAATATAGACCAAGGTCTATTTATTTTACACTAAATGGTTTTTCCCGTGGCAATATCTTACGGAACCCTATTTTTTCCAAAATAAAATATTTTTATATTGTTTCGGAGCCTATACATTTCAAACAAACAAACAAAAAATCGGGTTGGATTTTCAAATCGGTCGCCCGAATTTGAGGGTATTGGTGGTGTAGGGGGCTTAAGGGAGTTAGTCTTAATCCCCTAGAACAGCGGTCGGCAACACGCGGCCCGCGGGCCGCATGCGGCCCGCCGAGGTCTTCTTTGCGGCCCGCGAATGTTTTAAAAATATATATATATAAAGTAAAATTTCACATGTTTATCAAATTTTAAAACATTGTTTTTTTTGGAATCACAAATGTGGCCCGCCTTTGGTCGATTTTTTCACCATGTGGCCCTTGCCTGCTAAAAGGTTGCCGACCGCTGCCCTAGAAGTAATTTTGACTGCCGGAGTTGCGTCTAAATATTTTCCAAAAATTCTTAAATTCTCTTACAATTATGCCAAACGGAACGTAACCGAACGGTTTTATGTAAAAAACGTGAAACGGAACGCATCCGCCATCTTGGATGAAAGAAATTCCGATTTGGAACAATCCGACATCAATAGGTTAGGTTACTTTTTTTAAACCGCCCAGAAAAAGGAGTCCCCGGTAGCCCTTTAAAAGGCGACCGATTTCAAAATTTTAACCCATAGGGTACTTTTTACCGCGGGAAAACTTCTCATTCCCACGGGAAACCGACATCAACGCGAACGGAGTCGCGGGCGGCCACAGTGCTTTATAAAATGGCAAACATGGTTGTATTTTGAAACGAAACTTAAAACTGTAACTTGTATTTAATCTAATAAGTATTAAGTTGTTCTATACTATCAAAACAAAGTTAAATCTAGTACCGATATATAGATCTATTCCTAATGTTCAACGGAGAAAATAAAAAGAAAAGCACAAAAAAGTTAAACCGATTATTAATTAATCGATTTTTCCAAATTTTTTGCATTAATCACAGTTTTATTTATTTTAATTCCAAATAAACAACATAAAAAAGGTTTCTTAAAAACTCGACACAAATTAAAGTTTTAGAATTTAAACCAAAATAACACCAAACTAAATTATTCTAACACTAGTGGGAATGTGAAGTTTTCCCGCGGTAAAAACTACTATATGTGTTAATCTGATGTATTATCTATATTACTGTAGAGTTTCATCCAAATCTTTTCACGTTATAATATTGCTAGAAAGGAAAACTAGAAATCCGTAGGCAAAGAGTTTAGGAACAATAGCTTAGGTAAGCGTTTGGATAAGATTCAGCTCTTGACTTTAGTTAATATGGCGCCAGCTTTTAAGAACAATCTCTTTGCTGGAGCCGAAGAAGCCGGTACCAAAAGGTGCTTACACGCTAACAGATGGCGTTAATTAAAATATGCGCCGTGGACAGACTTAAATGTCGGAGTGTAGCAAATGAAAAATCGATTTAAAAAAATCGATTATTAATCGGTTATTGCCAATATTAAAATCGGCCATAAAAATCATAAAAATCGATTTTTGTAATCGATTATAAATCGTTTTTTTTTCACATCCCTAGTGTGTTCGTTCGTATGGGGTCCCTATAATGTACGACACAGTATTGCACGACATGATAATTCGCGACACGTATTTGCACGGCCAGTAATCCGCGACCAAGGCGTGTCGCCAATTACGGGTCGTACAATACGTGTCGCGCAATATCAGTACGTGCTGATATTGCACGGCCTGGAAAGCCCGACATGATAATGTACGACCCGTATTTGCTGACATTCTAACTAGTCTCCTATTGGCTAAAAGGTCACCTTCTCATTGGTCGGTTCGCATGACGTATGTCAATTTCATGCTCCGTTTGAACTTTAAAAAGTATATTTTTCTTGGTTAGAGATTTACTTGCTTGTGCGAGTACAAACAAAACTTGTCTATGACTAATTAATATCAATATCAATAGGGAACGTAGTTTAGGTTATTTTTTAACAATATAAATTAAGTGAGAACCGGTTGGTTGTAGTCGTTACTATAATAAATAATTCTATAATTAATTGCGTCCTACATAATGAAATTTGTGATTTGACCGAGGAATATCTGAAATTGTCGCAGTTTGTAAATAAACAACCGTTGCAAGGGAGGTCTATGTTCAACTGGATGATTATGATATGAAGCTGTTTCAATGTGCGGAAAATATTTTAGATTACAGAAGCTACAGTTAAAATATTGGATAATCCCAAAGAAAAGTTTCCATAGTGCAAACTTTTATATGAATACTAAATATAATTTACCAGGTTGGACTAAAGAAAAAGTGACAAATGGTCAAATCAATTGACAGTACTAAAAATAATACAGGAACATTAGTTTTGAGTGAAAGATGTTACCTACATTGTGCAATGTAGATTGTGCTATGAATCAATAAGGAACACAATACTTTAAGATCTATTGGTGCAATATTACCCTCTGTTTAACTTACATTAAAGCGAATGAATGTTCAAATGTTATATGTAAGTATATCGGATAAATATAATAGCATTTAGGAAGTTAAATACTTTTTTATTTCAGTTATATTATATTTATTTACTTTTACAATGCTCGCCAAACTTACTTATATATATTTTATAAATTTTTTTTGTTCTTTAGGTTACTAATTAACCTTGTTTGTTCAATAGTTTTAAATTAAAGTGTCTTTTGTTACTCAATAACATTAGGGTTTTAACATTATTACTTTTATGTTAAGAAGTTCCGACCGTTAAATCATGAATAACTTTAATTTTGTAATTCCACCAAGTGTAGAGTTGCTGTATATCTGCCATTTGTTTTAAAGAAATACTGTTACTTATTTTGTTATATAGTTTTTAAAAATGTTGTTTTAAATAAAAGACTACCTTATTATATCTGCTTAGCATTATAACAATATTTGTTAGATACTTGTGTCTTTTATTAGACCTGGCATGTCATTAAATAAATCTTTTAAAAATAACATCTTTGGCTTTCTTGTACCATTTAACCACCACCTAATTACTACAGTTAAGTTTGTAGCAAACTGAACAGAAAGTAAATAGTTCTTCCTTACTATTAGATTTACTATAAGTAACCTATATAAAACTTATCAAACAACTTCTTATTGAAAAGAAAAACCTACAAGGTAACCAATTTTTTATAACAGCAATCAGGTATGTTGGCTTAAGAAGAGACTTTAAAGCGGGACATTTATAATGATATAATGTTTAACAAGGATCTTAGAAGCAAGATAGTTATGTTATCTGGCGTTGCTACTCGCATGGTGGCCTTCATTGCTTAGCTTGCTGAAATTGCAGTTGCATGGGTTGATGTTCAGTCTTAGTTAGTTCCTACAAAGGTAATGTTATAAGGTTTCAGTACATAGACTTCTGTACAGACATGTATTGTATCTCAGTTAGTTAATAAATAGTTTTTAATTCATTTAACGGTTTTTAAAAAGACCACTGTTCCTGAACTTTGACTAGATTGTATTGGAATAACAATTTCAATTGTGGAATATACAAACTTAAATTATTTCTATACTTGATAAAAAAACATGGTACATTGTTTATTTAAAAAAATAAACTTTTGTTATAATATTAAAAGCTTTAAATAAGTGTTGGTAAATGATAACACACAGAATTTAAAATGTTTCATTTAAATATGCATAGAAGTTAATAAGAAAAACCTTTTGTGTTTTGCCATGCCAAAATTTTACCTATTTTTCCTATAGAACAGTGACATTGTAGGCATTGGATAAATCTAATACATAGAGGGTAAACTAATGCTAAAATGTTAAAGACTTTCTTCATATTCTCCAATCAACATTCAACGACAAACTCATGTTTTTTAAAAATAATAAACCATATCATAAACATACTTCTTAAACATTTAAATTCATAATTAAATAATCCATAGTGCCACGTAATTCAAGACGTCTTTGTTACTTCTTAGCAACGCAAGATATTTTTAAGAGCCTGCCAGCTTGCTGCAAGACGATGCTGTCGTAATCCTGCATCATGAAGACAAAGTTGACTTGAGTTAGAGGAGTCCCTGCAGATATTATTGAACCTTCTTAGTTTTCCCACGCTTAAACGGATGGAGTAACTGCAACAACTCCTTGAGAGGACATCATACATAGTTCACTGCAAAAACATTTTAAATACTACATTTGTTTCGCCGATCAGTAGCTTGCTGCTTGCAAAGTGCCTCCATGATTATTAAAATTGTAATTAAAGTACTTAAAGTGTCGAAAACATTATTATTTCACAGTATTATAATGTAATAGGTTAGGTATCAATGTTTTTCTTATGTTGCCTTGCCTGACAGTGACAGTTACAGCTACCAATGACTTAGGTATTATTATAGCTAAAAGTGACTTGTTTATAAAAAAACGATCAGAAAAAAATATGGAGACTTTTCAAATTCAATTCTTTTAACCAATGGAGATAACAACAGTTAAAAAATAACAAGAACATAATTTTCAGGCACTTTTAGTGGAGGGTAGGGAGCGTAAGTGATGAGAGAAAATGAATGATTGGTTTAATTTGACAAAATTGGTTTAATTTTGCTTATTCTGTGCCTGTTACTTTTATTTGAAGTATAAAATGTTAAAGTAAAAATAAAAACTACGCAAAATTAAAAACTGATATGATGATAGAAACGAATGTATTGCTTTTTTCTTATTTGACAATAAACAAAGTCATATCATAGCAACGCTACTCTAGTTTTTACAAACAACATAGGCTTAGAACATTTGCTTTACAGAATCTTTAAAGCAAATGTTCTAAGCCTATGTTGTTTGTAAAAACTAGAATCTTTATATTTATTCAGTCTTAACATAAAATAAAGTCCCGTTTAAAATATCATAATTTCTGGCCGTTATTAAAATGTTTATGAAGGAAAATCATAATGAAGGAAATCCCTAATTTCAATGAGCGATTTGTAAATAAACCTTTTAGTATGTAGAATTAAACAAAAAATGTAATAATATCATAATAATAATAATTCTCCAGACTGACACACCAACTGTGTGGCCCTAAACTAAACAAAGCTTGTAGGTACTATAGGTACCACACAATGGACTAGGGAACCCAGTTACACTCAGACGCCAATATCGAAAAACTATTTTGACGAAGGTTACACGCTGTCTATGTTGTGTACTTCTTTGTTCGTGGATTTCTTTGGTTATTTCTGATTACTTTGGACTCATCTTTTATTCTATATCATTTACTAGTGGCCGCCCGCGACTCCGTTCGCGTAGTCGGTTTCCCGTGGGAATGAGATGTTTTCTCGCGGTAAAAAGTATCCTATGTGTTATTCTCATGTATAACCTATATTACTGATGATTTATGATGATCAGCTGAGATTTGAGAATCATATCAAAGTTATTGTCAAAAACTGTTTCTATCGATTAAAGGTCCTGTATAAAATAAGAAACTATCTAAGTACCGAACTTCGTGTTATGCTGGTAGAATCACTCGTGTTGTCCAAATTCAACTATGTCGACGCAGTATATGGGCCGCGTCTATATTTCAAAACCTCTAAACTTATTCAGAGAGTACAGAATGCATGTTCGCGCTTTTGTTTCGATGTGCCACCTCGCAGTCATGTTACTCCATTTCTAAATAAGTTTAACATTCTTAAAATGAAGCAAAGGCGGGACTTACATCTTGCTGCCTTAGTGTTTGAAATTGTAAAAACACAAAAGCCCAAATACCTTAACGATAAATTCGTTTGGTCTTGTGATGGTCACCGCTATCGGACGCGAGCAGCACTGTACCTCATGAAAACACCTCGACACGGCTCAGCAGCTTTTCACGGTAGTTTTCGTTTCTGTGCATCGAAATGCTGGAATTCCCTTCCTCCACCTTTACGTTTGCTACGTTCGAAATCAAATTTTAAATTTCAGTATCGGAAACACCTCTTAGATACGCAGCGCATTAACGAATAAAACCAGGAACGAAAATTTACCATTTAGGCACTTCATTTTATTCTCGTGGGAAAAATCGCTTCACGTTTATATTTTATATAATACTATATTTTCTTAATGTTTATACATAATATACTTAATATATATGTAAGTGTATGTATACAACATCTTTAAATGTTTATATTATTTTATTTAAGTATTGCTTTTGTGTTTTTATGGGAAGCCAACGTCAGTATGCCACCAAGAAGGTTCTGACAGAATACCAGCGTTGCTTGCTAGCAACAGCAACACTAAGCTGAGTCAGACTCCTATTTAGCCAAATACCTATGTACCTTACTTTTTATAGCGTTTAAGTTTTTTTTCTGTATGTTTTAAATTTAAGTATTTTGGTTAAATAAAAACCTATTCTATTCTATTCTATTCTATTCTATTCTACTGCAAAGTTTCATCCAAATCCATCCAGTAGTTTTTACGTGAAAGAGTAACAAACATTCATCCATCCATACATCCTCACAAACTTTCACATTTATAATATTTGTAGGATATTCAATCCTTTTACTTTTTTAAAGGTCCAGCTGCGTACTTAGTTTGTTCAGCGCCATCTAGCGAATTTGTATGAACTATTTTTTTTTTTAAACCGTTCATTGTAAGGTGGTTATGTGCTGGATAAATTTACTGCAAACAGTTCACTATAACAATTTCAAATACGCAGACAGCTAAAAAACATGTTCATTACTATATGTATACCTACCTACCTACCTATCTAGTAGATAGTATCTACACTGAGTTCACAATAAAAATAATAGGGAATATTCATGTTTTTTTTTCTTGCCTTTAATTAATAGTTTACAACATTATAACATAGAAAAAAATATAAAAAATCTTCAAAATACTCTAGATATTTTTAAAAATGAAATATAAAACATTGAAAAAATTAGAGCAGTTAAAACGCCGCCATTTTGCGCGCGCTTTGCGTGACGTCACACGACACGTCCAGTGGGACTTTACTATGAACTTTTCAGTTATTTCATACATATTTACAGTTTTAATAGCTTTAAAACCATGAAAGAAGCCAAAAAAATATCTTATAAGTATTGCATAGTACCGGAGTGCACAAATACTATTCGAAAAACACCCGAGAAAGTGTTTTTTTCGTATTTCAAGTGATGCGAAAATACGAAGGCGGTGGTGTAAGGAGATGAGAAGGGATAATATATCTCCTAAATCTTGTTCATATTGTTGTGAAGATCATTTTAACGTAAATATACTTTATTTATATACAGCTTAATGTGAATTAGTAAAAAGTAAGTTTTGCATTAGCTATTGAACATTAGAAAATTCGGTATAAAATTAACCTACCCTATAAGAAAAGATCAGTAGCTATAACTTTCTATTAAAACTTTATTCCTGTTGTGGTTTTAAGCAAGGAGAAAAATATGTACTCTACGGTTAAAGAAAGGAGTTTTGCCTGATATATTTTTGTGTCAATATGTAAATGTTTTGGTGTATTTTAAGTAAACTGCTGTGATCTCTGCGCTCGTATAATCGAGTTTCGATGCAAAATTATATGCTATCATAAATGCACCTGTTCTCGGTAGATTGTCCTAATGTGCTATAACAGAACCAGCTTCAGTCAACGTCAAAGATTCACTACCAATCTAAATTAAACTTCATTACAATGAGCACAAGAATATAGGTTAATTTTTTTTTTCACAATTTTTTTAAAAAAAAAAACACTTGTAAAACAGTATAAGTTTCGACGCTGATGAATGCAATGTCGTTTCAGATGACGTCACATTACGTTCGACCAATGGTGGCGCGTTTTGGAAGTTTGAATTTCGCTCCCTTATTTTGCACTTTTTAAATATTATTTTAGGGGTTTAAATAATAAATAAATTAAAAAAAAACTTTTGCAATATAATATAACGATAATAAGTACCTATTCAAGAGAAAAATATTTTAGGCCATTTAAAATTTTATGCATATCCCCTATTGCCTCTATATTTTCAAGCACAATATTTATTGTCATAAGATAAAAACCATAATCATTTATCATACATATTTTTTTTTGAATACCGCTCATTCTTAACGTGTAAACACTACGACGGACATAAACAAACTTAACATAATATAGCCATAGATTATACGTCACCGCTGTCGATGTCACTGACCGACTTTGACACAGTGTAATTTTACACCTGTCAACTAAATTTTTTTTCTGCTTGCTTAGCTATGAGCACGTATTGCGCTTTAAAAGTTAGGAACTCAAAAAACAAGCTTACTAGGTTATTAATCTGAATATTTGAATTGAAGTTGAATTTTAGAGTAGTAATCGTTATATTATTGGCATGCAAACAATAGTGGTATTTAGTTTTTTTCCTTTACATCTTATTGTCATAATAAAACACGCAGAAAACCAAATTATAACCAACAATATTAAGATCGTCATATACCATTAATTTTATGATAGTGAAAATCAAAAAGTTATTTAAAAGTAGTTTTATTTTTCGCGTGAAGTACAGGATATTCACATTTTCTTGTATAAAATCTTTGACTTAATTTTGGTTTATTTATAACTTTTTTATTCACCACTTACAAAATTCATACTTTTATTAAGTTAAAACATTTGATCTAATGCATTTGAGTTTGATTTGATTTGAGTTATTATTAAAGATCCTCTATACAGGGTTATTTGTAATTATTGCATCACCTCTTGCAGGCGGCTTCCTTACATCAATCCCAATAACATTTGTTCTACGACTTTTTGCAAAACTTGATAATTAACACAAAATCAAATTTGCGCGCTCTGTTATTTATAACTCCGTATTTTGTGAGAAGTTCCTAAACCGGTCGCCCACCCCCCGTCGCCCGCGCGCCTTCCACGCCAGTTGCGTGCGCGTAGAGTATTGTACCGTTCAGAGGCATCTTATAAATTTGTATGGTTTTTTTTTTAATATTAATTTTAATTATTCGTTGGTTATATGTTGTTGGGATTGGTGATGCGCTAATTAGAAATAACCCTGTGTATGGATGTAATAAGTATATTATTGAACTTAAAATATCAGATGGGGCTGCGTTGGCGGAGATAGAAATGTTTGAGGAACTAGAGTACCTGTGCGTGGCCCATAACTCTTTGGCGGTAAAAGGGGAGATCTCCCAGTGCTAGACAGGACACGGGTCTAGGGCCAAGCGAGGCCACTGAGATGATTTTTAGTACATAGTTAACTGCGTTTTAAATGTTGATAGCGCGATATACGATTTGCCATACATTTCGGTGTCATTTGTATGCGTACCGCCGGGAAAGAATGTTGGCGACGGTCAGCGCCATCTATGTCGCCACAACTCCCTCTCTCCGTAGACACCTGTGTATTAGCCCTTGCACAGGCTGAAGCTTATATTATATTTAAATGCAACGACTGAGTCATATTTATTACAATTTCAAAACATTGTCCTGAATAAACACTTTAAGTAAATAAAAAAACGCAAGAAACGACCATATGGTTTTATTTCTGTGTTGTTTTTGTTTGGTTGCCTATCGCACGCAAATATTCGATTAATGATTAAATCGAAGTTTTATTCCATAGTCGCTTTAAACAACTCAGTACAATAAAGTGATTTTCGTTTATTAGTTTATACATACCTACTTAGGTCTTTGTTTTGTTTAAAGTATTTATAACATTAATAATGCTTCGATTGAAAAGGATTTTTTTTAATGTCAAAGTAATATATTTATACAAAGTAATGTGCAAGTAATGAGTAGTTTCTGATTAGAAATCTACTATTGTAAGTAAAGTTATTAATCAACCTTTATAAAAACAAAAAAAATATTGTAACATTGCGATTATGACCTTATTATGGGAACTGCATTTGCTCTATTTTTGAAAAAAAAAAAAAAAGTGATTGTAAACGAGGCATGAGGCATCGGACTTGAAAGTAACGTTACTCTTGCTTGTCTATGGATCTCTCAGGTACACCAATTATCATGTTGTACAATATTGTGCCGTACATTCCTGAACGGACCTGTAATTCGCGACACAGTATTGCACGGCACAGTATTGTACGACCCTGTAATTGGTGACACATGACACCAATTATCAGGTTGTGCAAAACTGTGTCGCGTTTTATCATGTCGTGCTTTATCGTGTCGTACAATACGGTTTCCCGTTCGTATGTATAGTATTATAAATAAAATATGTAGGAACGAGAAAGTTACGAAAACTTGAATTTCTTTGAAAAGTTATTCCCTTATCACTTTTACAAAATAATCATGTCGCTTACAGCTAGACAAAGAAGCATTCATAACAAAAATGGAACCAAACGAACCTCAAGTTTTAAAGGAAAACGATCACGTAAAAACAGCGAGGGGTTAGTGGAAGTTAACATTTCTTTCTTCTTTAGTTAAATTCGTAATAACTTCATAAACTGCCTTTTGCTAAATGTTTAAAGCTCATAGTGTATGGTATTGTATGATTCTTCGTAGTGCTTTATAACGTAATTCTATTTCCTAGTTTTGCTTGCTGCTTCCATTTGGCGCTTTTCCAGCTTTTTACTTAAAGGTAATTGGGAATGTTAAATCGTATGAGACGAACGTTTAATTTAGATTTTATGTTTGTGATTAAACCGTTTCAGAGAGTATCTTATAACTAATGCACCAACTGACCTGAAGAGTATTGCATATCCCGGTGGGGCAGTGGCATTGGGACTGCTGTTGGTTTATCGAATTACAGCTGCGCTATATGGCCAGATTCATGATTGTGATGAGACATACAATTACTGGGAACCATTGCATTATTTAGGTAAATAAAATAATTGAAATATATTTTATTTTATAAGCAAACATGATATTTAATATTGATTTTGTTTTCTTTTTCAGTTTATGGAAGTGGTATGCAGACATGGGAGTACAGTCCTGAATATGCAATAAGATCATATTTCTTTCTGTGGCTGTTTGCTGTTCCAGCTAAAATATTGTCATTTTTTGTACAACCCATTACAATATTTTACACAATAAGAGTTGTGTTAGCAATATTGACATCATGTGCAGAATTAATGTTCTATAAGTAAGTGCAATTGTCAAAGCTTTAAAAAAATTGCAATGTATATGTTACAGCTAATACCCAAAGTGCGGCTACACCTAGTTTTAGACGTTAGAACATCAATAGGTTAGTTAGGTTACTTTTTTGATACCACCCAGAAAAAGGAGTCCCGCGTAGCTCCGTCGACTCATGATTGAAGCCAGTTTTTATATACATAGGTATAATTATTTTTTACAGTTTTCCATATTAAAAACACTTCTGACCGGCTAAAACTAGGTGTAGCCGCACTTCGGGTATTAGCCGTAACATATATATTCAGTCTGTAGTTATTCACAGGGATGTTCCCTGTATTTCATTCATAGAA
Organism: Emmelina monodactyla; assembly: GCA_916618145.1. Classification (NCBI taxonomy): domain Eukaryota; kingdom Metazoa; phylum Arthropoda; class Insecta; order Lepidoptera; family Pterophoridae; genus Emmelina; species Emmelina monodactyla. The sequence goes on along the minus strand of OU745304.1, from coordinate 149,555 downwards.
AATTGTGTCTTTGTATTCCTCATTTTCTTCATTCAAATCTAAATTGATTCAAAAAAATTCATGAGAAAATTCTTTTCATGACTCTTGCTACAGGCCTGTACATATTTCTTTTGTGTGTACAATTTTAATTATGAAAACAATAATAAACTAAACACTTTGTTTTTCTATGGCCTCTGAAGCACAGCAGTATATATACCGGACACTAGGTTCGATCCCTGGGTTAAGTAAAATTCGTAAAACTATTTTTCGGCATTAGCACTTTTCTGGGTGTAACCTAGTCCATTGTGTGGTACCTTTAACACAAGCGCTTACTGCGCTTACTTAAGGGCCACATAGGTAATTGGTGTTAGTCTGGAGATTTATAAAAAAAATAGCTGTAGATTTGGATGGAGGAAATGAGAGATACTAACTGATTTTGATTGAGACTGCATGACTAGTACAGTAATACAAATTATTAAGCTAAATATAATGTCAGTATTTACATACACTTACAGACTCTGTAAGTGTCTTTTTGACTTCAAAAATATAATTGGATTTCTTTCTACACTATCCGTAGAAAAAAAAAAAAAAAAAAAAAAAAAAAAAAAAAGAAACAATAATTTAAAATCTTGTAATACGCCATCCAATTGCACGCCAATAGAGGGCAGTCTTAAGTAACAAACATTTAAAATGGAAGGAATATTATCGATATTAGAAACAATACAACGTGATTTAGCGGAACAAAAGAAAGACATAAAAAGCCTTGAGAAAAATATAACTTTGAGCATCAATAAGAATATAGACAATAAATTTAAAATTATCGAAACAAGAACCTTAAACCTAGAAAAACAAGTGGAACAACAACAGAAAACAATTGAGTATTTAGAACGACAAGCAAAAATTAAAAACGTCATATTTTTTGGAATTGAAGAAACTGAAACAAAATACAATGATTTACAAGAAAATATTTTAGAAATTTTGAATAAAGTAATGAAACTTCAATGTCAACAAAACGAAATAGAAAATGTTAGACGACTTGGTAAGAAAAAAGATACATCTAGGCCTGTGGTTGTTACACTGTCAACGGTGGGTCGTAAAATTGATATTTTAAAGAAAAATAGGTTAATTAAAGGCATGAATATGAACGTGAAACCAGATTATACCCAAAATGTTTTACAAAAACGCAGGAACTTACAGGAAGAGCTCAAAAAGAAACGAGAGCAGGGTGAAAACGTGGTTCTACGCTACGATAAAATAATAACCTTGAACAACACAGAAAATAATAAACAAAAGAGAATGCAGAAAAGAGATTTATCAGAGTCACCTGAATGTGTAGACCACCACAGCCCTAAGGAAAACGAAGGAAGTAGGATCTACCAAACCCGTAAGAAAAACAAAACCTATGATATTGCTACCTATATGAGAAGATCTACAGAAACACGAAATAAACATGACTCCGAATAACAATTAGCACGCCTCTCACAGCATCCTCTAGGCCGGCTAGTCCCCGGAACACTAGTTGAGGATCTAGACTATAGCCCCCCAATTAGAAAACAGAGTAAAGATATATCACGATATTTATATATTGCAAGTTTAAACGTTAGAACTTTATTGTCAGATTCTAGGATTACCGAACTAGACTATGCTACACACAATATAAAATGGGATATAATTGGTCTGTGCGAAACAAGAAGGAAAAATGAAGTAATAGAAGAATACCCTGAGTTCATCCTATATCATACAGAAAGTACCCTGGGCCAACACGGGGTGGGATTTATGATAAAAAAGTACTTAAAAAATGACATTGTCTCATTCAAAAGTTATTCTGATAGAGTAGCTAGTCTAGAAATAAGCATACCAAATAAAAAATCAATGACAATTGTTCAAGTTTATGCTCCGACCGAAAAGTGCACAGACGACGAGCTTGATAAATTTTATTACACACTAGAAAAAGTCATAGAAGAAGCAACAACAAAAGCACTTGTAATTATGGGTGATTTTAACGCTCAGATCGGAAAGTTACAAAGTGGTGAAGAACTGGCGTTTGGCAAGTACTCCAACGGCAAAAGGTCTAAACATGGACAAAGACTGGTCGAATATGCTCTAGAAAATAATTTAAAATTTACAAATAGCATGTACAAAATAAGGAAAAACAAAAAATGGACATGGCAATCACCAAATGGTTTACATCATAACGAAATAGATTATATTCTTGCAACCCATCTCGTGAATGTTAATAATTTTAATATTATTCAGAATCTTAATTTTAATACGGACCACAAAATGATAAGATGTAAAATATCTATTGGAACTACGAAGAAAAGGACATTTATCAAAACTAACCAGAAATACACAAGAAATTTATCAATACTTCCAGATGATATAAGAAAGAAATGGGAAGAAAAGTTTACTGAAGCAATAATGAAATCTCCAGACATACAAACACAATACAACAGCTTTGAAGAGGAAATGACAAACCTACTCTCACAAATACCCAAAATAGAATTTAAACAAAAACAGGATACGAATTCACATATAAAGAAGCTATTCGAAGAAAGAAAACAACTATACAACAAAAAGAGAACTAAAGAAATCAAGACTCAAATCACCCAAATTAGTAAGCAAATCAACAAACAAATTCGTGAAGGTAAAAAGACGCACAGAAAAAACACGTTCGAGAAATTTATAAGCAAAACAGGAGCTGTGAAAAAAGCCTATAAAGAACTCTGCGTATCATCCAGGTGGACTTCAAATATAAAAGATAGAGAAGGAAACATGAGAACAAAGAGACAAGACATAATCAAAGAAGCTACATCTTTCTATAAACAACTCTACTCTACAAACCTAACATCAAACTTTGACATATGCAGCTTAGAAATTCCAAAAAGTTCAGATGTTATCCTCCCTTTACTACTTTCAGAAATAGAATTTGCTATCAAAACCCAGAAAAATGAGAAATCACCTGGAGAAGATCAAATAACCAATGAACTTTTAAAATCTTTACTGGAACTCTTACTAAGACCCCTGCAAACTATGTTTAATAATATAATAGAAGAAAAATCAACTCCAAATCAGTGGTCTAAATCTACAACAATTCTTCTACACAAAAAAGGTGACCGAGATAACCTTAATAACTATAGGCCAATAAGCCTTATGAGTAATGTCTACAAAACTTTTTCGAAAATCATCCTTAATAGACTTTCTACCGTCTTAGACGAGAATCAACCACATGAACAAGCAGGATTTCGGAAGGGATTCTCAACAGTTGATCACATTCACGTTATGACACAGCTAATAGAAAAATGCAACGAATATGGTAAAACTTTGTACATATGCTTAATAGACTTTACAAAAGCCTTTGACTCTTTAGAACATCCCGCCATCTGGAAGGCACTATTAGAACAAAATGTAGACAGAGGATATATAGAACTCCTAGACAGCATTTATTCCAAAATTACGAGTAAGATAAGATTTGAGAGGGAAGGACCAGAATTTCGCATAGAAAAAGGAGTCAGACAAGGAGACCCACTCTCGCCAAAAATATTCTCGGCAGTGCTTGAGAGTGTTTTTAGAAATATCAACTGGGAAAACCAAGGAATAAATATAAATGGCGAGTACATGAGTCACCTACGATTTGCAGACGATGTTGCTATCTTTGCAGAGCAGAGCATACAACTAGAAGTCATGGTCAACGATTTGGCGAGGGAAAGCAAAAAAGTCGGCTTATCACTGAATGCGACTAAAACTAAAATTATCTCTAATGGTCGACAAGAAGAGATAAAAATTGGCGGAGATATAATTGAATATGTTACAGAATATATTTACCTCGGTCAATCAATTTCGTTCAAAGATCAGACAGCAAATGAAATTCACAGACGAATTGCGATTGCTTGGAAAAAGTATTGGTGTTTAAAAGAGATAATGAGAAATAAAGACATTAGCATACATATAAAAAGTAAACTGTATAATACAGTAATCTTACCATGCCTAACATACGGTTGCCAAACATGGTCTCTGCGCAAAAAAGATGAAAAGAAATTAGCTATACACCAACGTAAAATGGAAAGAAATATGCTAGGCGTGAAAATTTCAGATAAAATTAGAAATGTATCAATAAGGAAGAAAACAAAAGTAACTGACATTATATGGAAAATCAGAAACCTAAAATGGAATTGGGCAGGCCATGTGTGTAGAATGACAGATGACAGATGGACTAAGAAAATTTTAGAATGGACACCAAGAGAGGGACAAAGAAGAAGAGGTAGACCAAAGAAACGATGGGAGGATGTATTTAAGGAAATATGTGGACCAGACTGGAGAAGACAAGCAAGGGACCGAGAACACTGGAGGAAGCTGGGGGAGGCCTACGCCCAAGAGGCGACTTCCACATAATTTAGAATATCGACAGGACTATTTTATTTGATTTTGTTTATTTATTGTAATTTTAATTCATAATTTTTAATACCTGACATCTTGTAATTTGACATTGTATGAAATTTGTGGTAGAATAAAGGCTATTTTTATTTTATTTTTTTTATTTTTATTTTATTATTTACATACACATATATTGTTTAAAAAAAACTGTAGGTTCAGTTTCCTCTTAAGCAATTAAAGAAAAATATGATTTGAACTAACCAATCACATTGTGCTATTTATAATTGTGCATTGATATATCTTCAAAAAAAACTTGTTGGTAAGAAAGAACTAATACATCCATGTTTTAAAAACCATAGTGTTTTCTGCCATGGTACTGGTACATTTGTCAATCATTACCCACTCGGTTGTGCGTCGACAAGTTTAAGAAGTAATGCTACAGATATAGCGGCAGTATGTAGTGGTCCGGGCGTGTGTGCAGGGCGCTGTGCGCGGAGCTGGGCGTGCACGTGGCGCGCTTGTGGCTGGCGCTGGCGCTGCCGGCGGCCGGGGCGGGCGCGGCGGCGGGGTCCCTGCTGCCCGCCGCCGTGAGCCACGCGCTGGCCACGGCCGCCGCCGCCGCCGCCGCCCGCCGCCGCGCGCCGCCCGCCGTGGCGCTCACCGCCGCCAACGCGCTGCTCAGTCAGTACCCGCCCGACACCACACACTCTTACACAAACTTACTATTACTGCTACAAATATACAAACAACCAACTTTACTCTCTAAGACATTACTACCAATATACTAGCTATATTTTCTGATAGAAGAGCTCTGTAGCACAGAGTACTGTTAGCCAAAATTTTAGCTTTAATCTCTAGTATTGACAATTTTGCTTAGCACTAGCAAAATTTGCAAATTTTGACAACGATTCATTGACTTTTAGCTCATTTAAAATTTACTTTTTAAAGTAATACTTACAAACCTTCTATAATGAATCGTAATGGAATACATGGTTGAGATTTACTAAAGGAATGAGTTTTGTTTTAAAGAAACTTTATTTATCAAGGAAACACAGATGTTTAACCAATATTAAGTTCGATTCTGGAGTTTGGCTATTAGCTAAAGAAGCTATATTGAGCCTTGGGCGGGTGTGTGGCAGGCTGGCCGTTCACGGCGCTGCTGGGCGCGCCGCTGGCGCTGGACCTGCTGGTGCTGCGGCCGCAGCGCCGCGCCTTCCTCCTGTGGGCGGCGGCCAGCGGCGCGCTGCTGCTGCTGCTGCCCGCCGTCGTGGACTCGTGGCACTACGGCCGCCCCGTGCTGGCGCCGTGGAACATCCTCGCCTACAACGTGCTGTCCGATCGCGGGCCCGAGCTCTACGGCGTCGAGCCCTGGACCTTCTACTTCGTCAACGGGTTCCTCAACTACAACGTCGCCTGGGTGAGCTTCTGTGTGTCAGTCTGGAGATTTATTATTATTGTTGGTACTTGAACCCTTGTGTTCTTAGTGCATATATTAGATAGAAATGTAGGATACCTAGGTCACCGAAACACAGACTATCTGAACCTGGTAATCTCAAATAGAGACAAAACGAAAGTAGCTTCAAAACGGAAAGTAGGAAGGAATAGGTACTCACAAGACTGGAGCACATTCACAGCAACCACACTTAAAGTTCGAGGAGTTTCAGTTATATCTGAACAGACACAGCACTTATCTTCAGGATTAAACAGTTTTCAGGCACTAGATCGATCGATTAACCTTTTAATTAATATTTTTCACTCGCACACGCCATTACACGCAACGTACGCGGAATCGAAGACAAATCAATGGGTCGCGCCTCATAGATGGCGCTTATTGCAGTTGTGCATTCGGGAGAGGGAATTTTGGAAAGTAGGTAAATGACTTTAGGGCAGGGAATCAGCAAGGATTGCTTCGAAGCCACAACATCTCCCCCCACTTGAAATCATCCAGGGATTTCACAAGACAAGCAATGTCCAGCAACATCTAGGTACCCTATTGCTCAGACAGAGAATAAAAAAAATAATATATTTTTAACAAGTAGTTAAGTAATCTAGCTAAACTTACGTAATGTGCATTGATAAAACTAGCTTATAGTAAAAGAAAAACGTAAAAACAAAGTAACGTAATAAAAAAGTATTTTAATATTTAAAGATAAAACTATTTACTGGATAGGTAAAGGACATAGTTTGACCACAGGTCTTTTTAACAAACTTTTTCTAGTTTTTACCGTCACAACGCGAATAATGTCATCATTTCCAGGATGTACTTCAACTATACGCCCTAAACACCATTCATTAGGAGGTAAGTTAGGTTCCTGAACTGAAACAAGTTGTCCAATCTCAGGTCGCTGTTGGTCATCCTTGTACCATTTGCGTTTTTGTTGCAGTGTGTGCAAATAATCGTTTTGCCACACTTTCCAAAACTGTTGAGACATCTTTTGCAGTAGCTGCCAACGAGTTCGAGGATGGACGTCTTCCAAACATGGTTCGGGAAGAGACACTAGCGGGCGTCCGATAATAAAATGTCCGGGTGTGAGAACATCAACTTCACTCGGATCCGAGGATAGTTGACATAACGGTCTCGAGTTTAGCATTGCCTCAACTTTAGTTAAAATTGTTGTCAACTCTTCAAACGTTAGCACTTGAGAGCCAACAACTCTCTTCAAATGATATTTTGTAGACTTAATACCACTTTCAAAGATGCCACCAAAATGGGCACCTGAAGGCGGATTTAACTTCCATGAAATTCCGCGAGCCGTTAATTGAGTAGAAAGGTCTTCTTTCTTCTCAATCATGAGTTTATACATGTCGTTAAGGTAGCGTTTAGCGCCGACGAAATTTGTGCCACAATCTGTCACAACCTGTCGACAGATTCCACGCCTAGCAACAAATCTGTCGAAAGCAGCTAGAAACGCTTCCGTTGACAATTCAGAAACGAGTTCTAAATGAATTGCTTTAACAGAGAGACAGACTATCAAGCAAACGTAAGCTTTAGCTGTTCGCGCGTTACGTCGTCGACTCTCTTTTACTAAGAATGGACCACCAAAGTCTATTCCGACATTTTGAAAACAATAACCCTGCTGCGCCCTACAAGGGGGCAGGTTACCCATTAAAGGTTGAAACGGTGATGGTTTTACCTTAAAACACGTCACACATTTAGACAAGTTCGAACGAATAAGATTTCTGATTCCTAGAATCCAGAATTTGCGTTGAATTAATGATTGCAGAGTGCGAGGTCCACAATGCAAATACAATTTATGATAAAATATAATAATCAGCTTAGATAAAGTTGATTCTTTTGGCAATAAAAAGGGATGTTTTGCAAGGTCAGGCAAATCAAAGTTTTTGAGTCTTCCCCCCACTCGGACAAGACCCGAGTCATCAATAAAAGGAGACAACTTTTGTAAGTGCTTAGGTAGGCACTGATTTGAATTAAGTTTCGAGATATGGTCGCTTAAACTTGTCTGCTGAGCGAACTTGATCAGAGCAAGCAAAGAGTGTTCTAACTCTTCCGTAGTCAGAGGACCACTGACTCGTTTACCAGGTTCCTGTCGCACATTAAACACAAATCTGAAAATCCAAGCCAATGTTCTCTTCAAATGAGTTAACGAAGAACATCGATCTAGCAACATTTGGCAAGTTTTTTCAGTTGTATCTTGAGATTGAACTAAATGTGAAAACGTTTTCATCTCTGGCACTTCCAGTGACGGTTCACCTTTGAAAGGAGGCGGCCAGTGATTCGGGTCTCCAATCAGCCACTCAGGTCCAAACCACCATCTTTCACAACTAACTAGCTCAGCGCAAGACAGGCCTCGGCTGGCGTAGTCAGCTGGATTGTCTTCAGTCGAGACATGACGCCAGATAGACGGGTCAAAGGTGTCAGCAATTTGAACTACACGATGTGCGACAAAGGTTTTTAATTTATATGGCTCGGTATTGATCCAAGCTAATACAGTTGAACTGTCAGTAAAAGCTAAAACTTGAGAAAGTTTAATTTTCGAGTCAAGTAATCTTTGCATATGACTAAGAGTGCGACATAACAAGGTTGCTCCGCACAGCTCTAATCGATTAACTGTGAGAGGTTTTATCGGAGCGACTTTAGATTTTGCAATTAAAAGCGAAACGTGAACCTGGTCACCTAGACTGGACCGAAGGTATATACAGAAACCGTAACCCTTAGTTGAACCATCGCAAAAACCGATAAGCTGATGGTCAGCTTCAACATCAACTACCATCTTTCGCGGTATTTTAATTGCGTTTAAATTAGACAAATCCGAGACAAACTTAGCCCAATCATTACACAGCTCTTCGGGAATGAGTTCATCCCAACTTAACTGGATACGCCACAAGTTTTGAAGTATCAGTTTAGCTAATAGAATGAAGGGGGCTAACCAACCCATCGGGTCATAAATCCGAGCAACGTTCGATAAGATAGAACGTTTGGTAAACTCGACGTCCACAGGTGTGACGGAGTACGTGAAATGATCACTTACTGGATCCCATTGAATTCCTAGCACCTTGAGAGTGACAGAACCGTCTTCGCAAAATGACTTTGGTGTTTGACAATGATCGGCAGGAAGTCCTTCTAAAAACTTAGGGCTGTTGCTGCTCCACTTTCGCAGTTGTAGTTGAGCACAATTTAGAAGATCGATGAGTTCCTCTTTGAGCTGAAGAGCAGTGTCAACAGAGGGTGCGCCTGTGGTTATGTCATCCATATAAGTGTGATGACGGAGGGCGTCTGCAGCGCGAGGATATTGATCACCATGATCTGCAGCTAATTGGTGCAAAGTTCGAATTGCCAAGTAAGGTGAGCTCTTAACGCCGTAGGTCACAGTAAGAAGTTCAAATTCTTGAATGGCAGACGATGGTGACTCACGCCAAAGTATGTGTTGCCACGCACGATCTTCGGGCCTTATCAAAATTTGTCGATACATCTTTGAAATGTCGCAAGTAAAAACAACGTTGGGAACTCTAAACCCCGTAACGACGTCGACAATATCCGCTTGCAACTTTGGTCCTGTATAAACAATGTCATTCAACGATAAACCATTTGTGGTTTGATGACTTGCATTGAAAACAACGCGAAGTTTCGTCGTTGTACTCTCTGGACGGACAACACAATGGTGCGGAATAAAATAATTACCATTTGGGGTATTTTCTACGGCTTGCATATGATTTAAGTTTTCATACTCAAGCATAAACTCAGAATAATCAGATTTGAGTTGTTCTTGACGCATAAGGCGTTTTTCAAGATTAATAAACTGCGACAAAGAACTAAAATAAGAATTGCCTAACTGAGCAGCGGGCTGTTTTAATAAGATTGGTACTACGTAGCGGCCGTCTGCTTCTCTGTAAGTTAGACTGGAGTACAAGCGTTCGACTTCGTCATCGACCGGCACAGAAATGGTTGTATGTGGTGGCTCCTCCACTTCCCAGAATCGCTTGACCATCTCTTCAATCGAAGAAGTAGAAGCTATCAAAGACGTGGCACCTGAGTTCTGTGAACTGGCAACGTTAGTTGGACCAGTAAGAATCCACCCGAAAATGCTGTGCAGAGCCGCTGGATAACCGGGCTCTGGCTTTAATCTCTGGCCGTCATAGATGTGATGGAACACTTCAGCTCCAAGCAGCAGCTCAACATCACCAGGTATGTCAAAATCGCGATCTGCTAAAACTAAATGTTTATAATACTTTCGAACCGCTTGTGGAATTTCACAAGTGGGCATTTTACAAGTAATGCTCTCGATAACAATAGGCTTAATATTAAGCTGCGGGTCATTCGAATCACACGGCCGTAAAGAGCATTGAGTCACTCCCCTGACTTGACACACAGTATGTTGTCCTAGTCCAGCTACGGTAGTGTTACATCGACTCAACTGGAAACCAAGCTTCTTTGCGCACTTCATAGTCATGAAGCAGTCCTGAGCGCCGCTATCGATGAGCGCCCGAACCGGCTGCAACGTGCCATAAGGGTCCTGCACGCGCACCACGCACGTCCCGAGCAGCACCACGCACGAGTCCCGAGCCTGCGCGAGCGCACTGGATTTGGCGAGAGAGCTGCTTGGACCGGGGGCCGCCGCGGTCGCTAGCGAAGACTGGCTGTCGACGTGAACTAACGTGTGATGATTACGTCCGCAAATAAAACACTTCATCTTAGAAATGCATGTATCAGTAGGATGTTTCCGTAGACAATTAACGCATAAGTTGTTTTGTTTTACTATGTCCAACCTAGCTTGTGAACATAACGATTGAAATGTGGGGCACTTGTAAATACTGTGCGCTGCACCACAATGATAACATTCTAATGAAACCAAGCTTTTAGAGTTGTTAGATTGAGAAGTAAGCGCAGAACGTTTGTAATTCTGCGAGCGCGGTGTAACATTTTTGATCTGTTTCCCGCCATAAGATTGAGATGGCCGCGTACTAACACAAGTTGGTTCGTTCGCGTTTGACGAGTGATAGGTAGTTTCTAAAACTTTAACAAAGTCTTGAAGAAACTCCATTAAATCTTGAAAAGTGGGTATATCTGACTTATTTTGGCACTCGAAGCGGTGTCGCGTATTGTTATCGAGCACGCGATACGCCGAGTTAAATAAAATAAAGTCACCCAAGTCATCTAGCTTCAAGGCCTTGAGGGCATTGACCGATTCACAAAGAATATTAGAATAAGTCTGCAATTCGTTAAAATTAGAATTTTTTAAACAAGGATGTTTATTTATTTGGTCTAAATACGTCACTGCTAAAATGCGTTTATTTTGATAACGTTTTATAAGTTCGTTAAAAACTAGTTCGTAATTGTCCGACGTGACCTTGACCTGTTTAGCGATCCCAAGGGCAGATCCCGATAAACAAGACAAATGATAGTGAAACTTCGTTATCGGAGCAATCGATGCATTGTTGTGAATCAACGTTAAATATGTGTCATGGAATGTTTGCCAGTTTTCAATTTTACTGTCAAATTTGGGAAGTTCAATTTGAGGCAACCTAGCGTGTGCCACCCTTTCCGTATCGGGCGCGGCTGCAGCGACACCGGCGGCGCCGGCGCCGGGCTCCGCGCACGCGCGCGACTCCGGCGGCGGCGCCGGGGTCAGGCCGGCCGCGACGCCTAGGACTTCGTAGTACAAATCATCGAATGCAGACATTGCCTGCATGTCGATGCTGTCCGTAGGGTTTATTGATAACTTCAGGTTGTTAATTTTTTCTGTTAAAGTTGCATATTCTTCGCGAATACTTTCTAATTTAGAAAACCTAGACTTAAACTTAGTTATTATAGACGGATTAGGTTTTTCCCGAACTTGAATAGACAAATCTAAGATAATTTGTATAGCATGAAAAACATATTCACGCTGTGACGTATAAAGTTTAAGCATATTCTCGTCTTTAGACATTTTGACCAAATAAGCTGAAATTGATGTGAGGTGCACAAATACCTTGTTATTTCAAAGATTTATATTTGAATATATTATCTACTAACAGGGTATTGTATTTCGACCTACTTTACTATAAAAGTTATCAAGCTAAGTAATTAGTAGGTTAAATAGGTATCTAGCTATGAAATGTTTTGAACCGCAATTTACAGGTAGATAAATAACGACTTTATATGCACCTCGTAAACTAAATTTGTGAACTTAATATTCTTTTACATACAACTCAAACTAGTATAAAGAGTTGCTAAGCAGTAAAATAACCTACCCTCAAGATAATTCGATCAAAATAGTTAGCCGGTAAAGTAAAACTGTCAATGCACATACGAAGCAAGCGTCAGTATAATACGGCGAAATAAGAAATGCCGCGCTGTCTGAGCAATATGCACTAAGAAACAAGCATTCACTTTTTAGCTTTATTATAATTTGAAAGGTTTACAAAGTATAAAATAAACCGAAATATCTATGTTTTCTAGACAAATAACACTTGATATCGGTAATATAGTAAGTGGACTGTAATATTATTAAAAGAAAATGACATCCGTGGCTCGAATGGATCAGAATTTATGTTGGTACTTGAACCCTTGTGTACTTAGTGCATATATTAGATAGAAATGTAGGATACCTAGGTCACCGAAACACAGACTATCTGAACCTGGTAATCTCAAATAGAGACAAAACGAAAGTAGCTTCAAAACGGAAAGTAGGAAGGAATAGGTACTCACAAGACTGGAGCACATTCACAGCAACCACACTTAAAGTTCGAGGAGTTTCAGTTATATCTGAACAGACACAGCACTTATCTTCAGGATTAAACAGTTTTCAGGCACTAGATCGATCGATTAACCTTTTAATTAATATTTTTCACTCGCACACGCCATTACACGCAACGTACGCGGAATCGAAGACAAATCAATGGGTCGCGCCTCATAGATGGCGCTTATTGCAGTTGTGCATTCGGGAGAGGGAATTTTGGAAAGTAGGTAAATGACTTTAGGGCAGGGAATCAGCAAGGATTGCTTCGAAGCCACAACAATTATTACTAGCGACCCGCCCCCGCTTCGCAATGGTGTAATTTTGGCCGACTTGTTAACAAAACATTGAATTTTGACTAACTTATAAAAACTTTTTCAAATGTTATCTACTTACAAATTTAAATGAATAAATACCCTTAAAAATGGCGAAAATCACATTAAAATCCGTTAAGTGGTTTAGTGGGAGTTAGTGGACAAACATACAAACAGACACAATTAGAGACTTGGATTTATCTATGTAATGATAATTATTATTATAGCTTCTATTCCTTGTTACAATTTATATGTTGTATATGTATCGATTACCTCGTAATCATTCTAACAAAAATGAATTCAAAGGTGAAGTATTTTTACAAATTATGTAGTGATCTCGGAGTGCTCTACAAAATTATTGATTCACTTAAAATTTTGCTAACTTGTATACTATCGGCCGGTTGTACAAATGTGATCGTAGAATCATGTTCAAGTATTATCTATGCGCTCGCCCTTAGCGTTCAGAAGTCCGGTACTGCAGACTACAGTACCAACTGCGTGGTCCTTAACTAAAGAAACGACACAATGGACAAGGTAGAACCTATTAACTCCTAGGAATGAGGCAACACTGCTCCACAGAGGTCGACAGTCGACCGAATAATTTACGATTAAAGCGCTCACGTTCGTAACCGTTGAACGTGCACCAGCAATTAAATAGTTAATATTTTTTTTATTTTAAAACTGTAAGGGATGGCGAGGCGAGAGGAATGAAACGCTCGAATGCTGGTTACTAACTGACTAATTTATTGAGATTACACATTAATATATCATCATTACATCCCCATCGGAGGGAAAAACAAAATTAAAATTAATATACAATTTTTATTTTGTTGAATAAAAGTTATACATACCACATTATAAGAATACATTGATTTCATTTTCATTATTTAATATTAACCCAATGGTAATACAGAACATAAACAGTTAAAATAAACACAAAGTCAACACGTGTCATGAAAGAGATAGGTACGTTACCATAAAAGACATAAGAATGTAATAATAAGGTTTCAATAAACAATTTAAATTTAAGAGCAATGCTTGTCTATTGCTCATTGTTTTCGAAGGGTTACCTACGCTTACAATTACAATGTTTCGGTATTGAAATTAAACTAAATACATTTCAATCATGACATGATATGTATGATATAAACATTTATAGTTAAAATAGTTGATAACAGCTTCATAATGCTACAAAGTATAAAGAAAAATGTAATATAATGTTTTTATAACTATGAGTATAATAACGTTATGTACTAATGCAATATTAAGTAGTGTCAGGTGAAAAATATTGTTTAGTACGATTTTTGTGTACTACGTCGTTTTTACCATTTTTTATAATTTCGACGTTTGGAGGTATTTCTCTCACTACCTTGTATGGACCTGAATAAATGCTCTTAAACTTATTACCAGTTTCGTTTTTTAACAAGACTAAATCATCTACTTTGTACTTTACGGGATTTATATTACGATCGTATCTTAATTTTCGTGTCAATTTGCTATTGATTAATTTTTTTTCTAGCTTCTTTTAATGATGTTTGTAATCTGAACTTTAATTCTAATGGATAAGAATCGTGATTATAAAGTGGAACAATAACATTATTCGGTAAATTCGATGGTAAATTACACTTTTTACCAAAAACTAATTCGAATGGGGTGAAATGTGTTTCAGGGTGTACGGATGTATTAAATGAGAAACACCAATAAGGTAGCCACGTGCTCCATGTATCTGGCTGATTGTTAGTTTGTATGCGCAAATAATTACCTAAAGCCTTGTGTGTGTTCTCGAGCGCGCCAATACTTTGGTGGTGATAGGCTGTAGAGTGCAATTTATTTATACTTAAAAGTGTACATACCTCTGTAAATGTTGCTGACATAAACTCGGAACCTCTGTCAGTAGCGATTATACTAGGAATACCATACCTTAATACAAAGTTGTTGACAAAATTCTTCGCTGCCTCTGCTGCACTTTTGGTCTGCATTGGGTATGCCTCTACATACTTACTCAGTTCACATTGAATAGTTAAAATGTAAGAATAATTATTTATATCTTTATCTAATGGACCTACCTACTATATCCATAAAAACCTTTTCGAAAGCTGTATTCGCTGTTGAAGTTATTTGCATTGGTTCTTTTGTGTAATGCGTTGTATATTTTTGTTTTTGGCATTTATCACATTTTCTTACAAAATTCTTTACGTCACTTTCTAAGCCTGTCCAAAAGTAATACTTTTTATATTATTTAACATTCTCTTCGTACCCGCGTGGCCACTTGTAGGTAAGAGGTGAAAATCATTTAATATTACTCTCTTATCATCTTTATCTTCTATGCGTTTTACGTCTTTTAATATACATATTCTCGGTCCGGACCAATCACTTTTATTTTTAATTTCACGCATCATTTTGTCGACAAATATATTATTAGTACTATTTTTCAAGACGTATATTTCTTCTACATTTATTACTTTACAAAATCTACCTAGCTCTCTCACAAAAGCGCTTGGCGTCGGTTGTGATCGAGTAGCTGGCTTTATATAAATTACATTCCCATTTATCTCATAGCAAAACATATTACTTTCTTTATTAATCATATTATTAAGTCTTAATCGGTTTAAATTTGTTAAATCAATAAATCTCAATTCAGCAGAATTCTTAGGTTTACTCCATATTTCTACGACTTTCGGCTGATCAGACCGATCGACAGGAGTAACCGCAGTATCCTCAGAATCCTGATTATTTTTTCTCCATTGCGCACGCGTCATCACATTCATAACTTGCTCATTCAATTCTTTCACATCTTGTGAACTAATACATATACGAGATAATGCGTCTGCAGCCGCGTTATCGATACCTTTCACATATTCCACTCTAAAATCATACTCTTCTAACGTTAGTCGAAATTTCATTAACCTACTAGACGGATCTTTCATACCAAAAAGATATACAAGAGGCTTATGGTCGGTTTGGATTATAAATTTACGTCCATATAAATATGGCCTAAAATGCTTAACTGCCCAAACAATTGCAAGTAGCTCTTTTTCTATTATAGGATAATTTTTCTCAGCTTTGTTTAACCCTCGACTTCCATATGCTTTTGGTTTATTATCTTTATTTAATAATACCGCGCCTAATGCAAAATTTGACGCATCTGTTTGTAAAACAAATTCATTTTCTTCTGAAAAATCTGGATAATGTAATATTGGATGTGATATAATTTTTTGTCTCAACATTTCAAATGACTCGTCACAACTTTTATCCCACAAAAATTTAGTATTTTTCTTACTTAATTTGTTAAGAGGATATGCAATTGCAGCAAAATTGGGAATAAATTTACGATAATAATTAACAAAAGCTACAAATCGCTTGACTTCGTCAGTATTTTTTGGTTTTGGATAATTTTCCACGACTTTAATTTTTTCTGGATCAGGAAGTATACCATCTGAAGAGACAACGTGACCTAAGTACAAAATTTCTTTCTTTAGAAAACTACATTTTATTGGGCTGAGTTTCAGGTTTACTCTCCTTAGTCTTTCAAAAATATCCTGTAAATTTTTATTATGATCTGATAGATTTTTCCCGAAACAAATTAGATCATCTAAGTAAATTAAGCATTTTTCATAGTTAAGTCCACTTAAAGCTACAGTCATCATTCTAGAAAAAGAACTGGGACTGGTCTTTAATCCCATTGGCATTGTAGTCATTTGATACTGACCCGAGCAGAATGCGGTATACTTGCGACTGTTTGGCTCTAATTCTACGTTATAATATCCTTGATGCAAGTCTAAGTGTGAAAAATAAATAGAACCTGCTAAAGAATCAAGTATCTCAGAGATGTTGGGAAGTGGAAATTTGTCATCTTTTATAGAATTATTGAGTTTTCTATAATCAACAACAAGTCTCCATTTCTTTTCTCCAGTTATATCCATCTTTTTGGGAACTAAAAGAACAGGGCTCGACCACTCACTTTCACATTTTTCAATAATACCATTTTTTAACATTTGGTCAATTTGCCTTTGAACCTCATCTTTTTGTGCATAAGGCAACCTATACGGTTTGATATAAACTGGATCTGTCTCTGGTTTCAAATGAATATAATGTTTATAAATAGATGTAGTAGTTAAAATATCACCCTGTAAATAAAATATGTCTGAATATTTTGCACACAAATTTTCTATAGACATTTTCTCTTCTAAATTCAAATCCTTTAAGTTAAGTAATGAAAATAATTGCTTTACTCTATTAGAATCAATTTTGTTGTTACTGAAACTACATACTTCATAATCACAAGCCTTTTGTATATTCGGATTAATCTTATTTAAGGTCAAATTACTTTCAGTAGTGTTCAAAATTAAAATTGGAATTTTACCATTTGCAGGGGTTACCAACGAACTAGCTATGAAAATTCCATTCAAAATCTCAGATGCACACACCAAACATTCTTCTGTCATATCCGTATCAATATAATGAATAGATTCTGTCCTAGTTGGAATAGTATAAATATCTTTATCATCCAATAAAGTTGTTCCCATAATTAAATTAGTTATAACTTTGTCGTTATTATTAAAACTTAACGTTAATGTTTTGTGTTTAAAATCTAATAAGGCGTTGTACTTATTAAGAAAGTCTTGTCCTAGAATTCCACTCGCCTTACATGGCAATGTCTCAAATACATAGAACCTATGTTTCAACGCACGATGTTTTAATTCAAATGACAAATCAATATATCCGATTGCATGGACTTTGCCACCCAGACCATTTATGACAAAGTTCTTGTTATGGATTGGAATGTTTTGTTCTACATCATGTTTATATTTTATGGCAGATATGGATGCACCAGTATCAATTAATAATGAAAATGAATTAAAATTACTTTGAATGACAATATGACATTGATCATTACAAGTTAAAATGCATTCGTTAGTCTCGAAAAAACTGATTTTCTGCTGAAGTTGTTGGAGCATTTTGTTCTGGAGCCTCAAGAACATTAATGCATCGAGAACGTGACCCTTTCAGGTTAAAATTGGATTGGTTACCTTGATAGCTCGCCCTTGGTGGTCTTGAACTTCCTCTGCCCCACGATTGATTTTGCCATCCTCTTCCAGCATCTCGATGAGAAAATTGTCTGCCACCACGAGCACGGCCTCTAAAATACATACCTCTATTGTAGTGGTACTGGGCGCCTTGAAACCGTGAAGGCCTACTTCTGAAATTGCGAAATCTGTTATTTTCTGTCATAGTAAAAATTTCGTTAGCCTCTATCGACGAATCCGTGTTACTTTCATCAATCGCTGCTTGCACAGCGTCTTTTAAGGAATCATAATTCCTGGCAGATATAACTGTACTTAATCTGCGATCTCGCAACCCGTCTGCAAACTGCTTAATAGCCTGTCGTTCGTTAATAGATTTCAATACTGAAAAACTTTCAGGTTTGTTTTCGGATTGAGAAATCGTTAGATCGACGAACATTTCTGAAAGTTTCGAACCAAAAGTATCTATACTTGAAGTATTCTGTCTCATTGACAACATTTGCCTTTGTATGGCAGACGCGGATTTTTTCGGCAAAAGGCGTTCCCTCATATCTTTTACAAGGGCTTCAACTGTATCATAATTTTGTGATAATTTCAATTTAGCACTTTGTGAAAGCCTGCTTTTAAGAATAAAATTAATGAATTTAACTTTTGCTTCAGTTTTTAAAATAGAATCGTAATATTCAATGCTATCTATTAACTGCTTAATGACTGAAATATCTTCGGTCATAACCGGTAATAAATTTAGAGCCACTTTCAAATCAAAATCCATATTAAAATTATTTTGTTCTTCTTCAGTACATAAACTTACAATTTCGTTATAAATTCTTTCGAAATTAACACAGACAGTTTCTATTTCTAACGCCAATAATGGTCCCTTTAATTCGGCCAATTCAGGAGTTACGTCATCTAAAAATGAACCAAACTTTTGCTTTAAAACATTAGCTTCCTCTAACTTTTTAACAACAACATTTCCGACTCTACGTTTTGAACCTAGTTTAACTAACGATGTCCTTATTTTTGTCAACTCTTTTAATAATTCAGTGAACCCACTATCCATAACAAAAAATATTATTTTATAAGTAAATGCTCAGCCATAACAGACTTAAGGTACTATATTTATCTTACATTAATACCGACGGCGTAATACGATCGCGCACATACACAATAGTCAGAAGAATTTTAACATAACGGCACACTTTCTATATTTTCACTCACACTACTTATTTTTACGCACTGCACTTATTACAGGTAAAAAAAATCCTGTGTTTAGTTGCCCATATCATCCTTCGAGGCAATTCTGCGTAACCTGATGTTCTGCATTGCCGCTTGTCGGTCAATCTTCTTATTAAAACATTTTGCCACGTATCTTGTCAACAAAAAAAATAATGATGAGCACCATCAGTATCAAAAATATAAACACATACCAGTTCATCTGACTTAGATAAGTCACCATGGAGATACTAGCATCTTGATTTATTGTGTTCGTATAGCCAACTTGGGTCATTTGGTTTTCGGTTCCTTGTTGTGGTTTTACGGGTGTAGAGCGACACATTTTCACACAAAAAGTAAATAGTTGATACGTAGGTAATGTTCAATCGAAGACGAATCGTTTATAAAATAATGTTCCATTTTAATTTACAATGACACAATGCCGAAGAAACCCGAGAGTCAAACCGCCAAACATGGCAGGGTCGCCATGTAAGGGATGGCGAGGCGAGAGGAATGAAACGCTCGAATGCTGGTTACTAACTGACTAATTTATTGAGATTACACATTAATATATCATCATTACAAAACTCTTACATACGGAAAAGTCGCTCCATTACCAATAAAAGGTACATTCGAGTTGATAGTTTGTGTGAAAATTCTAATTATGGACTTTTGAATAAAAATTAATAAATATCTACGTTTAACCTTTTGCACGCCACAGTCTCCTATGTAAGACAAGCTCTTTCGGGCTCACGACGCTAAAGTCTCCATATGAAGACCAAAAACCCGACCCACAACAATCAGAATTAAATGTGTTTAAAAACTGTTTCTGGAATTTGTTTTTGTACTATCGGAAATATGAAAGCTGCCAGCGAAATACTAGTATAAAATTAAGTCTCTTAGAGCTAAAAGTCCTGAGAACTATTGAAATAAAATAAATGGATTTTTATCTAAGCAAATATCTAGTCCCTCACGCCAAAGTCTTCTATTCGAAACCGCTAGTGCTGTACCGCGAAAGGCTAAGTTTTGTAATAAACTATTCAAAATTCAACAGAAACGTGTCATTTTATTTAATTATTATTGCTATTTCAATATAACAACATGTCAGGAATATAACACTATCATGAAAGACACACACAAACGTAAATATTAATAAATAAACGTCATATAAAAACTGCAATATGTTGACTCCGGCGCATCCCTAGCGCTTCGTACAAAATCACTTCCCTGCACGCCGTGGTCTCAAATAGAAGACCGCCTGATGACGTCACAAACGGAGTGTTTAAGAATTAGTGTAGTGAACTGCAGTCTATCATGAGCGATTCTATAGAACTTCTAAGGGTTTTAAAAGGCGTCGATGATGACGAATAATTCTCTGAATAGGTCCTTGAAAAAGATTTATTGGTAAGTGTGAACAAATTTCTTGATAATTTAAACTTTTACCATCTAGGTCAACGATTATTTTAATAAATCTTGTACTAAAAATAACACACTGATTCCTTGCAGCTTTTGCAAGCATTAATTATTTCGCTAAAAACCTAGGCAAGTATTTACATTTTGTTGTTTTTTGTTTTGGAGTACCTACCTACCTAGTTCACAAGAAAAACAAGATCACTCTAAAGATGTTAAAGTAGCATCTCGAACAGTGTTTGGGTATTCTTTATAATTTAAAGATATCTAGTTCATAACTACCTTCCAGTAAGAATGTTAGTAAATAAATTAGGCATTATAAATGCGAAAATATGTGATAAGGTAGGTAGGTATGCAGGTAGTGTGTTTCTTAATATGTTTTACAAAAACTAAGTAGGTGCAGAACGGATTAGAATGAAAATAAGTACCAACATTACTAAGTAGATATATTGTATTCTAGAATACCACATATATTCATACCTACCTGGGCTATTATTCATACCTACGAATTAATTCTAGAGAAGGAAGCTGCTGGAAGAAGCTAGTGTAATAGGTAATAGTAATACCTATAGGTATCCTTATGAGAAACAAATCTTTAAAACCATAGGTACTTACGTACTTACTTACCTAACTACGTCAGACCCGTCGTGTAACAGACGGGCCGTTGTCGGTGGGGTTGTGGATGAAGAGACTACGGTCGAGTCCACAATCCCACCACTAAGGCGAGAAAGGAGCGCCGCGGGGTTTTTATTAGGTACACCGGTAGCACGGGAACCCTTGCTTGCCCGGCGAGGGGTACGGTGCGTTTTCCCACAGATTATCAGATTTCATGTATTCCTTATAAAAACAGCAAAAACAGGTCGCCGCGTGTTATTAATATATCGACTTTTGGCAGCACTATACTTTTCGTAGGAATTTTTGTTGATTTTGGGCCGTGGCGTGGAGGACACGGGAATGCGATTAAGGTTTGGCGTGCATTAGGTTAAAAACATTAATAAACTATTCATTAATATTTTATTGATTTAGGGGATAAACCTCCTTCCCATGGGTAGAGCCGTTAAGCTGCGGGCGAAACCGCAGGGCGAAAAGCTAGTTTGGTATATACAATAAGGACCGCTCCTGGTGGTACACGCCTTTATGTTGCAAGTACAGGATAGTTGTATAGGAGTTGTGTTGTGTTGTGGCGACAGGTGCTGGCGCTGGCGTGCCCCGCGCTGCAGCTGCTGGCGGCGCGGCTGCCCGGCGCCCCCCGCCCCCCGCGCGGCGCGCCCCCCGCCTGGCTGCTGCTGGCGCCGCTGTACCTGTGGCTGGCCGTGTTCCTGCCGCAGCCGCACAAGGAGGAGCGGTGCGTGCCCCGCCACTGTCCACTGTCCACTGCCCACTGTCCGCACGCACCACACCAATGCCTGTTGCACACCATTTTTTAATTCATTAATCAAGCACATTAATGTTATGTCAACTGAGTGACCTGCTTCTTAGATTTTATTCTTGTTCCCGGGCGAATTCTACCTCCATAATTTTACATTAGTATGTTTTCTTGGTTTATTGGCTTATTTTTTGATAAGAAATACTGGCGGGGGTATAATCTCGGATATGGTTGTGATTGTGTTGCAGGTTCCTGTACCCGGTGTACAGCCTGGTGGCGCTGGGCGGCGCCGTGGGGCTGGACTGCGTGCAGCGGCTGGCGTACTGGCTGGGCGCGCGGCTGGCGGGCTGGCGGCAACACTACCTGGCCCACACGGCGCCGCTGTGGGCCGCGGCCGCGCTGCTGGCGCACCTCGCCGGCGTGTCCCGCTCGCTGGCGCTGCACCACCACTACCACGGCGCCATGACGCTGCTGCAGCACCTGCCCGCGAACGTCTCGTCCCCCACGTTCGTCTGCTACGGCAAGGACTGGCACCGCTTCCCGTCGAGCTTCCACTTCCCGTCGCCGCTGTACGAGCTGCGGTTCATCAAGAGCGACTTCGACGGACAGCTGCCGGCGCCGTACAGCAAACTACCCAACGGTAACTACCGCCACTTCACTATCTATTATACTTACATGCGAGTTATACTTGTCGTGATAAGCATTAATAATTAAAAAATACAAATATAGAAAGGTTTAAACTATAGTATGTCGTATTTGTTCAATTTGACGTTCTACTACATAAGTATCAGCCGAAGATATTTGTATTTTAGGGATTTGAAATGTTTATTTGCATACGAGTCGAAAGCAACCGAGGAAGACAGGAAGGTGTACGTGTGTGTATGCGTGTGTGTATCCGCGTGTGTGTAGGTGTGTGAGGGTGTATGTACGTGTGGGTGTGTGTGTATGTACGTGTGTGTGTATGTTTATGTACGTGTGTGTATGTGTTTGTACCTACGTGTGTGTGTATGTACGAGTGTGTGGTTGCAGCGACGCGGCTGGTGGCGCCGCACTTCAACGACCGCAACGAGGAGGACGCGCGCACGTACCTGCGGCCCGCGCAGTGCCACTTCCTCGTGGAGCTGGCGCCCGCGCCGCCCCCGCCCCCGCCCCCCGGCTGGAGCCGCCTCGCCGCCGCCGACCTGCTGCACGCCGCCGCCGCCGACCCCCTGCCGCGCGCCTTCCTGCTGCCCGCCAGCCGCCGCCAGCCGCGCGCCGAGCTGCAGCTGCTGCGGAACCAGCGCCCGCAGTGACGTCGCCGCCGCCAGCCGCCGCGGGGCCGGCGCCCGCAGTGACGTCGCCGCCGCCAGCCGCCGCGGGGCCGGCGCCCGCAGTGACGTCGCCGCCGCCAGCCGCCGCGGGGCCGGCGCCCGCAGTGACGTCGCCGCCGCCAGCCGCCGCGGGGCCGGCGCCCGCAGTGACGTCACCGCCGCCAGCCGGCGCCCGCAGTGACGTCACCGCCGCCAGCCGCCGCCGCGGGGCCGGCGCCCGCAGTGACGTCACCGCCGCCAGCCGCCGCCGCGGGGCCGGCGCCCGCAGTGACGTCACCGCCGCCAGCCGGCGCCCGCAGTGACGTCACCGCCGCAACCGGCTAAAACTAGGTGTAGCCGCACTTCGGGTATTAGCCGTAACATATACACTAGTTCTAAAACCAAAAAAATTGTTACATAGGTACTTAAATAGATTTTTTTTATTTTAAATTTATTGTATTCTGTGGGGAGCACTAAAATGTTGTGATGTTTGTTTTAACTATAATATTACGATATATTTTTGTAACAACATAATAAAGTTCATATGGATATAGTTGTACAGTCGAGTTCATTAATATATTGGCACTGTAAAAGATTATAAAAATGATGCATTAAGAAGCTCAATAACTTCTATTGGACTCATAGAACAAAAATATGGTATCATGTGAAAAGTTTAATAATATAAAGGGTTAATTTTAATTACCGCATCACCTCTAGTAGGCAGCTTTTCTACAACGATCCCAACAACATTTAACCAACGACTAATTAAAATTAATATTTAAAAAAAAAAAGTTTTACCATTAAATTTTATTAGATTCCTCTGAACGGTCAAATACTCTACGCGCACGAAACTAGCGTGGCGGACTCGCGGGGGCGGGGGTAATCGGTTTAAAATACAGAGTAATAAACAACAGAGCGCGCAAATTTGTTTTTGTTTTTTTTGTTTTTGTTTTTTTTGTTTTTGGGTTAATTATAAAGTTTTGCAAAAAGTCTTAGAACAAAATCTTATTGGGATTGATGTAGGGAAACAGTTGATGCGCTAATTAAAAATAACCGCATATGATTGTATTTTATCCATTTCACTTTTTAGAAAATGCTTTAAATCCAGAAACTGTTTAGGCTCACTCTGTCAGTGGCTCAGACGTAAAGCGCAGAGCTTGCACGGCAAGGATAGGATAACGATGAAATTCATGCAATCACTAATTAATGATCCTTGTTGTTGTCACATAAATATATATTTTTTAACGTTCATTTATTTTTGAACTCTAGAAAGGCCAATATAATAATGAACTCGAATGTAACCGGCTAAAACTAGGTGTAGCCGCACTTGGGGTATTAGCCGTAACATACACAAATGACACGCTCACTTCAAAAAAATATCATAATTAAGTCTATACTATGATATAAATTTTAAATATAACGGGTGTAAAAAGACCACTTCCGAAGCCTGAAACCATGTAATCTGGAGCCTCAATAGTTACAAAATTCACTAAGAGTATACCCAGAAAACCCAATTTAAAAATAAAAACCGGCCAAGTGCGAGTCGGACTCGCGCACCGAGGGTTCCGTACAAACCTGCAAAAACTACTTAAAATTTTAAGCTTTTCAGAATTTTTCTGTTACCTGTGCTGTAAGCTATTGCTTCTTACCAAATTTCGAGATTATATGTCAACGGGAAGTGGTCTTTAGGTTTTAATTCCCGTGCGTGTAGTTGCGAGTTTCAAAATATGCGGTATCAATGGTTGTACTTTTGCGTTTTGCGTTTTTGCGTTGACTTAGTTTTTTTTTTTTTTTCACGGGTTAAAGGCAATTAGATCTAAGTATTTGATATGATTTTCAACTTGATAGCTCTACGCGTTCATGAGGAAAAAAGTAATAAGTTTATATTTATTAAAAAATATATATTTTGTAATGTAACTAAAAATTTAAGGTTTTCGGAATTTTTCCTTTATGTGTGCTATAAAACGTTGCTTCATGCCAAATTTCAAGATTCTAGGTCGACTGGAAGTACCCTTTAGGTTTTGATTCCCTTGCGAGTACTTGCGAGTTTCAAAATATGCAGCTTAAATTGCTGTTTCTTTTGATTGCGTTGACATAGAAGTTTGATTTTGTTACAGCTTAAAGGTATTATAGACCTGAGTATTTCGTATGAATTTCAATTGAATACCTCTACGCGTTTATGAGGAAATGGGTAGTAAGGTTAAAATTATTAAAAAAAATATATTATGTGATGTAACTAAAAATTTATGGTTTTCGTAATTTTTCCTTTATCTATGCTATAAGACGTTGCTTCGTACCAAATTTCAAGATTCTGAGTTCACGGGAAGCACCCTGTAGGTTTTGATTCCCTTGCAAGTGTCGAAAATTTGCGGCATAAACGGCTGTATCTTTTGATTGCGTTGGCTTAGAAGTTTGATTTTTTCACAGCTTCAAGGGACAGTAGACCTGAGTAATTGATATAAATTTCAGCTTCATACCTCCACGCGTTCCTGAGAAAAAGGGTCTTGACAGACGGACGGACGGACAACAAAGTGATCCTATAAGGGTTCCGTTTTTTTTCCTTTTGAGGTACGGAACCCTAAAAATATTAAGTATTGAAAAGTCACATGCGGCGCTTGCAATCATCGCTCACACATCAACTGTTGGTTCAGGTGCGATTATTTACAAAGCAAACTAAATTAAATCCCCTTTTTAAATTGAAATCATCGCAAAATTGTTTTTGTTTTCGGAAGCAGTTCTTTTACACCCCGTATTTGTATAATCCAATTTCAAAAATCCACTAAATTAAGCTGGCGATTGGACCGTTTCATTATACCTAGGTCCATGTCCATTCTGTCCATGTTTGGTAATTGGATCGAGTTATTCTTTTTAGAAATTTAAAATTTCGAACAACTCTTAAGTGTGTTGTAATAATAATACGATTGATTTTGTAAGAATATAAAACGATTAACCTTAAGTCCCTTCATTGTCACATATTTGTTCAGTTGTAGGTACCTACCGTAATAACCTACTCACAACTTAGTCATTGATTGTAGGGGCAACTATGTTATTATGCTTGTTGATAACGAAATATGTTTTTTATTTATAATTTACTTACTGTCTATTATGTTGCATTTCAATTGTGATATGTTTAATAATAATATGCTTTTGTACATACAGTGTTTTAGAATTTAATAAATATTTTTTTCGAAGTGTTCTTTATACCAGTATTAGAAACAACATTTTCTTACTACAGAGGTTCTAACGTTATACAAAAAGGAACTGAATGTTTTTATTCAATAGGAAATGTACCTAATATTAAACTAGGTAGTTGGTAGGTAACCTATCAATTTTTTTTTGTCTCTGATGTAAACATGAAGTGTTTAAGACTATGAATAAAGTAAGCACTTACCTATCGATCGGTCTATCTGTGTACCGAATTTTATTATAATCGGCTGATAGATCAACAGAGTTACTTCGGCATTTATAATTATTAGAGATGGGCCGAGTACTCGGTTTATATACCGAGTACCAAAAAAGTAATATACTTTGTTTAAAGAAAGCAATATATTTAGGTAGATATAATTGAAACAAGAGTTTTAATCAAAACGTACTGATTGAGGAAATCTTTGACATCCTCAAGTAATAGAATCAAAATTATGCTAATGCATAAGTACTAGTGAGACAAAATTAAAGTAACAGTAAAAAAAATAATCAATATTTAAAATTGAATAAATGTAAATTATGTTGCCTTGTTGTTATATAATAATAATAATAATCCCGGTATTCGTGCCGAGGGTAAAAATTACCAAATTTGAAAATAATAATAATAATATTTTATTGAACAAGGAGGTTACAAAGTTTGGTACATTTTACATTAATCATATTGTTTTATATCTAAATCGAAGAAATAATGCTGCACTGTTTTCTTCACTAAGCTATTGCCTGTTATGAAGAATCCAGTGAGTTCTCCATACATTACAATGTAATTAAAAGGAAAAAAAGAAAAGTAAAAATAAATCTAAAAAGGTATTGAGTAAAAAGTATTATTGGTGAGTGTGTGAGTATCAGTTTGTGTGGGTGTATGTGTGTGTGTGCGTGTGTGTGTATGTGTGTGTGTGCGCGTGTGTGTGTATATGTTGTGTTAGTGAAAAACTAGTGATTCCATACAAGCGCTTATTTGATAATATTTATAAAATCTTCTGTTTCTTGGTAGTCTAATGTAATCAAATAGTTCGTTACAGTGGTTTTGCAATCAATTCTATTAAGCCTATCGATTTGCAATATTTTGTTTATTTTATCATATAGGAAGGAACCTAAAAAGTAAATAAACTTTTGAGAGAAGTAGGTATTACATTTGACACTACCGAAGATTATATCCTTGCGTCTTTTTTCCAGATTTAGATCTGGTCGTATTTTGCGTTGATAGAGGGCCACTGACAGAATAAAAAGTTGCCTAACAGTTAATAATTGTGTCTCAGAAAATAGCTGTTTGGTTGGGTATCGATATGGTCGAGAGTACATAACCTTGAGTACTGATCTTTGTGCTCTTTCAAGAGAAATCATATGGGTTTTTGCAGAACCTCCCCAAGCACAGATACAGTAAGACAGGATTGATTGACATAAACCAAAATATATTATTTTAAGAGTTTTTTTATCACAAATGTTTCTAATATTTTTAAAAACAGCTATAATTTTACGAACACGACCTGTGAGATTTTTTATATGCATTTCAAATGTCATTCTTTGATCAATAAATGTACCTAAATATCTTATATATGGAACATTTTCAAGTACAGGACAGCTACAATAGTTTTGATTGCAATTGGGAAAATGTGAAGTTAAGGAAAATGTGTTTGATGAAGGTTGAGATTTTTTGAGGATAGAAAAAGTTATGTACTTTGTTTTGTCTTTATTAAGGCTCAAATAATTTTGACTTAACATCTCATTAACTGTGTTAAGACCTTTTTGAGCTCGCGAGTATACCTCTTTCCAGGTTTTACCCTGAAAAATCATAACAGTATCATCCGCAAATGTCACAATATTACCACCTTCAAGCTCAGTGTTACATAGGTCATTAATGTATATGAGAAAAAGGGTCGGCCCCAGGATGCTTCCTTGGGGAACTCCATAGGTGACGCTAGCAGGATCACTGGTGTAAGAGCCGATCTTAACCACCTGCGATCTATCCGTATGGTAGTTTTCAAAGAGTTTTCGTTGAACTCCGCGAATTCCAAAGGACTCTAGTTTGTTAAGTAGCAGTGGAATGGAAACAGTGTCGAAGGCCTTAGCGAGGTCAAGGAAGATCGCAAGGCTTTTCTGTGCACTGTCTAGTGTCCTCACTATGGTGTCAGTAACTTTACAAACTGCGTCTGCGGTGGATACATTTTTACGAAAGCCAAATTGATTATGGGACAAAAGTTTAAATTTTTCAAGATAAGAAACTAACCGGTTATTTAATAGCCGTTCCAGTATCTTTGATAGCGTTGGCAATAGAGATATGGGTCTATAGTTAGTAATATTATTTTTATCATTTGACTTGAAAATTGGTATAACTACTGATTTTTTGAAAACTTTTGGAAATATGCCTGAGGAAAAGGAGAGGTTACAAATATGTGTTATTACACCTGCTAAATTATTTAAGTTATCTTTAATTATTTTAGCAGATATGTTATCCCAGCCTACTGAGCTCGTAACCTTTAAATTTTTAATTTCAGTTATTACTTCATTTATGTTGGTCTCTAAAAGTACGAATGAGTATGGAGTATTATTATTTGGAGAAGTGTATGAACGAGAAGTCTGGAATTGACGAGCTATTTTTGCACCGATTTCGGAAAAATATTTATTAAAATCGTTAACTTTTTCGTGAGGATTGCTTGAATTCTTTAATAGGTGCTCAGAAGTGTCTCTTGGTTTTTTGTAGTGAGATAGATTAAGTATTGCTTTCCAGGTTAGTTTTGAGCTGTGGGATACTTTTGTGATTTCTGATTTATCGTATTCGGTCTTGATTTTTTTTAAAAGATTATTACAAAAGTTCCTATACCTCCGGTAAGTTTCTTTTAATATTATATTATTTGGGTCACATCTTCATTTCAAATGCATACGATCACGATTTTTAATGCACCTAAGTAGACCAGGAGTGTTGTTTACGCGTGCGAAATTGGGAATTTGATAGAACCGAGTTACTCGTTGAACCGAGTAATACTCGGTACTCGGCAAAAGTGTTACTCGGCGCATCTCTAATAAATATCTAGTTCGCGCTGCGGCTATTCGTAGCTAAATTGATTTTCCCGTGGGAATGGGCCAATTTCTACGTACGAAACTAAAGTACTTACGCCTATGTAGCAGCGATAATGTAGGATATACCTATAACTCATACTTATACAAATCATACAAACAATCAAAGCTTTCCTCTTTATATTTTTAGTATAGATTAGTATGGAAGTTTGTAAGGTACAGATAACTTATAAAGTTAACGGTTATACTTTTAAAAAGAGCTTGGAAAGTAAGGGATACGGCTTCAATCTTCAGGTATTTGCTGCTACTAGTTTAATTTGATTGCTAGAAGGTCAATTTGATTATAACCTATATCAAACATTGTGAATACCTGTCTACTGATTTATATTAATCGGATAAAATGGAAAAGCCAACTTGATTTTTATATTTGAAGGATTTACCTTTAAGTTTGTAACTAGAGTTCTTAAGAATATAAATGTAGAGGCTATATTTTTATATTTTTATGCATTTATTTGCTTTTGATTTCATTTGTGTAATTTTTTTGTTTACCAAATTTTGCGTTGATCCAATATGCGTGAAATTGTTCATTTGCAAATCGGGCGTTGTGGAAATTCAATCGGCGGAAAGGTAAGTAATCTTTGGGTAACGTATGTATGGTGGAGAGTCAGTATAGGTCATATGTGGATGGGGCCCGTGTGGTTTGTTTGGTTGCAGTTCTGGGAGGTGATAAGCGACGAGCACGGCATCGAGCCGAGCGGGCGCTACTGCGGCGACAGCGCGCTGCAGCTGGAGCGCGTCAACGTGCTGTTCGAGGAGGGCGCGGGGGGCGTGTTCGTGCCGCGCGCCGTGCTCGTGGACCTGGAGCCGTCCGCGCTGGACGCGCTGCGCGCCGACACCTTCGGCCGCCTGTTCCGCCCCGACAACGTGTGCTGCGGGCTCGCCGGCGCCGCCAACAACTGGGCCAAGGGGTACTTCTCCGAGGGCGCCGAGCTGCTGGAGCCCGTGCTGGACGTGACGCGGCGCGAGGCCGAGAGCTGCGACTGCCTGCAGGGGTTCCAGCTCGTGCACGCGGCGGGCGGCGGCGCGGGCGCGGGGCTGGGCGCGCTGCTGCTGGCCAGCCTGCGGGAGGAGTACCCCGACCGCATCGCCGCCGTCTACACCGTGCTGCCGAGCCCGCGCGTCTCCGACTCCGTCGTGGAGCCCTACAATGCGGTGTTGACGCTCAATCAACTCGTCGATACTTGCGATCAGACCTATTGCATCGACAATGAGGCGCTTTACGATATCTGCTTCCGCACGTTGAAGCTGGTGACGCCTACGTACGGTGACCTGAATCACCTGGTGTCGTCCACGATGTCTGGCGTGACTACCTGCCTGCGCTTCCCGGGCCAACTGAACGCGGATTTACGTAAGCTGTCCGTTAACATGGTGCCGTTTCCGCGCCTGCACTTTTTCCTGCCCGGTTTCGCGCCGCTAACATCCCGCGGCTGCCAGCAGTACCGCGCGCTCACCGTGCCCGAGCTCACGCTGCAGATGTTCGACGCCAAGAACATGATGGCGGCGTGCGACCCGCGCCACGGCCGCTACCTCGCCGTGGCCGCCGTGTTCCGCGGCCGCATGTCAATGAAGGAAGTTGACGAGCAAATGCTTAACGTGCAAAACAAAAATAAAGACTTCTTTGTAGGGTGGATCCCAAATAACGTAAAGACTGCCGTTTGTGATATTCCGCCTCGAGGTTTAAAGATGTCTGCAACGTTTATCGGCAACACTACTGCAATGCAGGAGGTGTTTAAACGTATCGCCGAGCAATTCACCTCCATGTTCCGACGAAAAGCCTTTCTTCATTGGTACACAGCTGAAGGAATGGATGAAAACGAGTTCTCTGATGCCGAAGGCAACTTGAGCGATTTAATATCGGAATATCAACAGTATCAAGATGCGACTGCTGGGGATGAGCTCGACGAAGACGAGGAACATGCAGATACTTAAACTACTTGGTTTTATAAGACTATTTATTTATTGCACCTTAAATACACTTTTTTACTATCCTGCGTAAATTTTCTTTTGTAGCTATTTAGATAGTCTAGCAAAATTCACTGCAAAAGTAAGTTACTGCAAAATTTATACAAATGTACTTGAATAACCTTTCTGTTTAATTATCATTTTAACTGCACGTGCGCCATAAGTATGATTCATGTAGGAACAGTAAAATCGAGATCGAGAAAGCACGCGCGCTTCGTCGACGAACCGCGTCCCAAGTGCGTGCGACCCGTTTCATTCGTCGTAAGAAAATATATAAACCTAAGTACTTCCAAATAAAAAATAATGATTTCAATTATTTACGGTATTACTTTCGATAATATCTGTAATGCCCGGGATACACGAGGCTAGTTTTACAAGCTAGGATCGCAAGCTATTTCTCTTTAATGCCCGGGATACACGAGGCTAGTTTTACAAGCTAGGATAGCAAGCTATTTCTCTTTAATGCCCGGGATACACGAGGCTAGTTTTTTAAGCTAGGATAGCAAGCTAGTGTCAGTAAGCTAGCTAGTTTTTTAAGCTAGGATAGCAAGCTAGTGTCAGTAAGCTAGCAAACTAGTACTTCTGGTCTTGGCTAGCTGACCTGGCTTGGAATATGCTAGTTCTGTTTACATGAGGCTATATTATTTTAAGCTAGTATTATTGCTGTGACCGTAAACAAAACACGTGGTTACTGCTTACGAGTCAACTGACAACTAGCTTCGCCGGCCACATGAAGCTAGTACACAAGCCAGGATAGTAAAATCAGTGGTGGGGGGCCACAGATCACCCCCTAATAGATTCCGCATTAGAGGCCACGACCTATGTTTCGCCACTATGTGATTTAGAACATAGTGCAAGCCTACATTTTTGGATTTAGTCATGACCAACCGACAGACACGTTCGCATCCGTGTCACTCCGTATTTGTGCATAGAAAATTTGTTTTTGTGGAGTTCAACCAGGGCCGAGCCGCCCATGTGTGCGATGTGTGCGGCGCACACAGGCGCCTAAGCAAGAGGGGCGCCGGACTGTTTTTTTTAATACAACATAGCTGAAAAAATTGACTAAACCGACTAAAAAAAGGCGCTTCATAAGTTTCGCACACAGGCGCTTCATAGGTTTCGCACACAGGCGCTGCTTAGGGTCGGCGCGGCCCTGAGTTCAACTTGCGTTGGTTTATTTATTTTAAACAAAAAAAGGATATCTCTTTCTATCAGTACAAATATATATACGGTCATCTCATTTTCTTAAAGAAGCACGAATTTACCCGAGTAGTATAAGAGTTTGAAAGTTATACACCAACGCTGTCGATGTATCGATATTTTTCGTTATAAGAAGTTGCTTAACTTTTAACCAAATTTTAAACTAGATATCGTGTAGTACCCTCTAATTAGGTAAAAAAATTTACTTTGAATCTAACATTTATAAATTAGAAAGGAAACTTACGCAAACTTGGGCCAAAATATAAAAAATAAAATAAGAGATCATAAACAAAATATTATCTAGGTTAGACAAAAAACAGTCTAATGCCTACTTAAAAAGGCTTCAAAATGTTATAATAGCTTTAGTACTTGTCCCACAGTTTTGATACCATAGCAATAATTGATATGAATAAAATTTCTAGTAGTTCGAAAAGTTTTTTTGTTGGTCGGTACTTTCCTAATTTGGGTTCAACATTAATAGTCTCATTTATTATACCAGGTAAATGTTAATCTGTCGATATTTTTATTAAACGATATTTATAACTTATCGATACTTTTATCGAACACTTACCTTATATCACTTATTTATCACTATTTGACGGGTGCATCTTAGAACGTTTTTGAACTAGCCAATCAGATTGTCATTTCTTCCTCCCCCGCTCCTCAACTTTTGGTGACCCTGATACAACGTAAATGTACGAACATGCGGAATCTATTAGGGGGTGATCTGTGTGGGGGGCGCTACTAGCCTAAAAAATAGAACTCCATCCTATTTAAAACTGTCCTGGCTTGTCAACTAGCTTACTAGTTTACTAGCTTATAAATGAAGCTAGTTTTGTCTACACGAAGCCAGAAGTACTAGTTTGCTAGCTTACTAACATTAGCTTGCTATCCTAGCTTAAAAAACTAGCCTCGTGTATCCCGGGCATAACTTTCCCTAGATATTTATTATATAATACAAACCTAATTGTAATTTAATACTAGCCGCTTTTGAAAATATTTTTTTTGAAATAAGAATACGAAATAAAATTTTATATGTGTCAAAAATGCAGTATCTTCTATTATTACTTCAAATTTTGTGTACAATGCACCTCTAGTTTTAATTTATTATTTTATTTTTATTTTTTTTACCTTTTGCCTTCAAATTTAACAATTAAAATAATATAAAATAATTTAGGCACGAAATTTCTGTG
Source organism: Emmelina monodactyla (assembly GCA_916618145.1). Lineage (NCBI taxonomy): Eukaryota > Metazoa > Arthropoda > Insecta > Lepidoptera > Pterophoridae > Emmelina > Emmelina monodactyla. Next base: position 115,782 of record OU745304.1, on the reverse strand, counting down.
GATTAATCATGAGGGAAATCGTTCATATCCAGGCAGGGCAATGTGGCAACCAAATCGGTGCCAAGGTAAGCTTTCAAATTCCAGAGTTTCATTTAGGTATTGGTTCTTTTACCTGATATGCCTAACATAATTATTTTTACAGTTCTGGGAAGTAATTTCTGACGAACATGGCATTGATCCTACTGGAGCGTACCACGGAGACTCCGACTTACAACTAGAACGCATTAATGTTTACTATAACGAGGCGTCAGGAGGAAAGTACGTGCCGAGAGCAGTACTTGTAGACCTTGAACCGGGCACAATGGATTCCGTGCGTTCAGGGCCTTTCGGACAAATCTTTCGGCCAGATAACTTTGTATTCGGTCAGTCAGGGGCAGGCAACAACTGGGCAAAAGGACACTATACAGAGGGAGCTGAGTTGGTAGACTCCGTACTGGATGTAGTCAGGAAAGAAGCAGAGGGATGCGATTGTTTGCAAGGATTTCAACTGACGCATTCATTAGGCGGCGGAACTGGATCAGGCATGGGAACTTTGCTAATTTCCAAGATAAGAGAAGAATATCCTGATCGTATCATGAACACATTCTCTGTAGTACCAAGTCCAAAAGTTTCAGATACTGTCGTAGAACCATACAACGCCACGCTTTCCGTACATCAATTAGTTGAAAACACTGATGAAACCTTTTGCATTGATAATGAAGCATTATACGACATTTGTTTTCGAACGTTGAAACTGACTACTCCTACGTACGGAGATCTTAACCATCTTGTATCTGCGACAATGTCTGGAGTGACTACATGTTTACGTTTTCCAGGGCAGCTTAATGCCGATTTAAGAAAGCTAGCCGTAAATATGGTCCCGTTTCCTAGGCTTCACTTTTTCATGCCAGGCTTTGCTCCACTTACATCGAGAGGGAGTCAGCAGTATCGTGCACTGTCGGTTCCAGAGCTGACGCAGCAGATGTTTGATGCTAAAAATATGATGGCAGCCTGCGATCCACGCCACGGGCGCTACCTCACCGTGGCTGCTGTCTTTAGAGGCCGGATGTCCATGAAGGAAGTTGACGAGCAAATGCTGAATATTCAAAACAAAAACAGCAGCTATTTTGTTGAGTGGATTCCTAACAACGTTAAAACTGCCGTTTGTGACATACCGCCCCGTGGATTAAGGATGTCTGCAACGTTCATTGGAAATACAACGGCTATTCAGGAGTTGTTCAAAAGAATATCTGAACAATTTACAGCGATGTTCAGAAGAAAAGCCTTCCTTCATTGGTATACAGGAGAAGGTATGGACGAGATGGAGTTTACAGAGGCGGAAAGTAACATGAATGACTTAGTGTCAGAGTATCAGCAGTACCAGGACGCGACAGCAGACGATGAAGGCGAATTCGACGAAGATGTAGAGGAAGAAGAATAAAATTTGTCCCGTTTAGTTTTGTATCGTATTTTTGTTGGTGTAAGTTCTAATGTGATTCGTAACTCGTTTTGGTGTTTTTGTAAATAAACAATGGAATCCTTGTGAAATGCCCTTTTCATTTGGTAACAAAAAAACAAAAATCGTTGATAGGCATCCTAATCTGGTATACCTACTAGATTTATTAGGTTAGTAGCTTGCTGGTTGTGATTGGTGTCCTTCAAGCTTTAGAGCCAATACGCACTGTCGACTTGTCGCTGTGACTCTTTAGTTTAGACTCATTTAATGAATGTTTACGCACTCGGTCGCCGGTTGCGGCCTACGTTTCGGTCGCCGAGAGACTAAGTCGCTGGCGACAAGTCGACAGTGCGTATTGGCTCTAAGTCACGTCACGACGTCAACGTGGAACAGTGTTGTAACGTGCCATGTTAGAGCGTTGCCACACGAGCGTTGCCGCCGCGTTGGCTTATTCCGTTTATCCACCCTGAAATAGCCACCCTAAGGGTGAGCGTGAAAATATTGATTCATATTGATCGAAACATTTTCTGTTAAAAAAATGTTATTTGTTTTTATTTTTATAAGAGAACCTAGCAAACGAGCAAGCGGGTCACGTGATGGTAAGTGATCACCGCCGCCCATATACACCCACAATTACATATGCATAGAGGGTGCGTTGCTGGCCTTTAAGAAAATTGGGCACCGGATATCGCACTGACCGAACGAAACGCAGGAACATCGTCCCTACTTCACGTCGGTTTTCTGTGCGACGGTGGTAACTATTTCACCGGTCAAGTCAGCCCAGTAATCGCTGCAGACAGAGCCTACAGCTAGACTCTACCACTCTCGAAAATCGTAGATTAATTGGTCTTTGTTCTCGCTCTTACAATTAGCTTTGTTTTTGAAGCAACTTTTTACTGTCGTGGCAGTTCGTGTGTCAAATATTACACATACTATTCGATAAGCTTCTGACTAGAACATGCCATGTTGTTGGATAAACCTATTTTTTACTCATCAGCTTCACTTAGCAATAAATAATACGTAAAAATTTACAAGCTTGACGAAACGGAAATCACCCAGCGTCATGAAGTTATTTTATTTATCGTTTTTGCAATCAAATTGATCAGCCTCGAAATCTTTAAACGTAATCTAGGCCTGACCCCTGCAAGTTTCCTTTGTTTCCTTAGGCACTACCGCTTGGCACTACTAGTTGAGTCAAGGGGAATTTTTCATGCCCGTGGCACTACTGGTAGTGCTACGGTTAAAATCACATTTCCAGTGACAATCTTGTTGCCAGTAGATTCATGGGATAGTGACTACTCTATATGGTTATTGTTTTGTTATGTCAGATATTATCTATACTTATAATAAATCTGTAGAGAGGTCAATTCTGTACATGAAATATATTTCCAAAATAACTATCAGGGGGTGATTAGGGATCGATACTGATGCCAAAAATGCAATCAAAAATTTTTGTCTGTCTGTCTGTCTGTCTGTTTGACCGTTATAGAAACAAAAACTACTGGACGGATTTTAACGAAACTTGGTACAATTATTCTTCATACTCCTGGGCAGGTTATAGGATACTTTTCATCACGCTACAATCAAAAGGAGCAGAGCAGTGAAAGGAAATGTTGGGAAAACGGGAGAAGTTACTAATTTTTTTAAGACTCCGTCGCGTGTGCAACCTAATGGTTAAAGCTACACAGAAATAATGTATGACGGAAATGTCCTTCTTAAAATTATATAAAAAATATCCCACGACTGCATATGTATATTTTATAGTTGAACCACAATAACACGTGTAACTTCCGAAAGCAAGGAGTTCGAAGCTGTTGTATTGTATTTGTCTACTCTTTCGTTTCAAAGTTGTGTTTTCAATTCGGATTTTTTATACAGTACTTCACTATTACGGCAGATAATTCAGTGGACTCAGCTTATTGAACCTAGCTATACATCCTACTAATATTATAAATGTGAAAGTTTGTGAGTATGGATGTTTGTTACTCTTTCACGTAAAAACTACTGGATGGATTTGGATGAAACTTTGCAGTAATATTGGTTATACATCAGAATAACACATAGGGTACTTCTTACCGCGGAAAAACCTTTCATTCGAAATGAAATGAAATGAAATGAAATGAAATGAAATGAAATGAAAATGAAATGAAATGAAATTACTTTATTGTACGTAGGATTAAAAACTAATCTCTTATACATTGTCAAAAGCATAAAATAAAAAATAAAAAGATGTCACGGGACACCCCTACATTCATCAGCAATAGCCGTAGTAGACCGAGAGAAAAAGCTGGCGGAAAAAACTCTCGGCACTCTTTTCAAAATTATACAACAATAATTTATATTCATTAAAAATTTGTACAAACAGTGAACATATAAATTATTTTCTCGTACCTCCCCGCTCAACATCATTAAAGTTAAAAAATATTAAAATGCTAGTAAACTAATTGAGGAAACTTCCCGCGCCACAATTCGGAACCAGAGCAGACCGTTTCCCGAAGGCGGCACCTGATCACAAGTATGACGTGTGCTCCAGCCATCGTCCTACTCAACCATATTAGAGGGAGTTGGGCGACCCGTTGACACAACGCCACCGCCCCAGTAACTTTCGAGGCGAGCATGACTACTCTGGGCCAAACAAGGCACTAAGGAACCTCACAAAACAGCTAATTTATTGGAAACAATAAGTTAAAACAGAGAGAGGAGGAACGAGAAAACAGTACAGAAAAAAGTAAAATGAATAAATAAAAACAATAAAAGTACATACTTAAAGTTAAGTATCGTCAAGGTACATAAGGTAAAAAATATGATGCACGTACAATTACGTCAACCAATATCTTTATACAAAGTATAAATAGTCTTATACATAATACCTACCTACAAGAAACCTGCAAGAGTTTTAATCCCAAGCTTTCTTATCATTTAAAAAGTCTTGGATGCTATAATAGCCTTTACTACACAGTTTGAGTTTAATAGTTTTTTTAAAAACGTTAAAAGGCAGGGACAGTAGGAACTTAGGGATTGAATTATATATAATTATTGACATTCCTATAAAAGACTTTGTGCTTTTTGCCAACCTACATTTTGGAAAAACTAATTTATGATCGTTCCTAGTCATTGCGTCATTATTATCTATCAAACGTCTATCCTTAAGAGTTTTAAAGCTATCAATATTCTTACGCACAAACATAATGTTCTCAAAAATATATTGTGAAGAAAGGGTCAAAATACTAATCTCCTTAAACAGATCCTTGAGAGATTCTCTTTTACTAAGTTTATAAATTCCGCGAATGGCCCGTTTTTGCAGCGTAAAGATAGTTTTAATGTCAGCAGCGTTTCCCCAGAGTAGGATTCCGTAGGACATTAGGCTATGAAAATAACTGAAATAAACTAACCTAGCAGTATGAATGTCAGTCAGGGAACGAATTTTTTTAACCGCAAATGCCGCAGAACTAAGCCTACTCGCCAGTTGTGCTATATGGGGTCCCCACTGCAGTTTGGAGTCGACAGTTATTCCAAGAAAAACTGTATTTTCTACCAGGTCTAACTTGTTACCGTTTAATTTCAAATCTGTCTCTACTTGCTTTACATTTGGTGCCGAAAACTTTATACATTTCGTTTTTTTTTCATTTAAAACTAGATTGTTCACATTGAACCATTTTACAACATTAGAGAGTGCATTGTTCACGTCGTCATAATTTGTTTCCTGTCTGTTAATTTTAAATATTAACGAAGTATCATCAGCAAACAATACTATCTCATGATTATTCTTTACCATGTATGGTAAATCGTTTATATAAATTAAAAACAGAAATGGGCCCAATATCGACCCCTGAGGAACCCCCATACCTACAACGGATCCCTGTGATCTTTCGCAATTTATTTCAACCTTCTGAGTTCTATCACTCAAATATGAGGTTAAAAGTTTTAGTTCGGTACCCCTTACACCGTAATGACTGAGTTTCCTGATCAACGTATCGTGTTCAACACAGTCAAACGCCTTAGACAAGTCACAGAATATACCCAGGGCATCCTGTGAGCCCTCCCAAGCGCTAACCACAATTCCTACAGGAAACCGAATTTCACGCGAACGAATTCGCGGGCGGCCACTATCCCAAATAAATGTCAAAGATTGTGTTTTCAATTCGAATTTTTTATACAGTTCTTCACTATTACGGCAGATAATTCAGTGGACTCAGCTTATTGAAGATAGCTAAACATATTACATACTACTAGCTTTTGGCCGCAGCTTCGCACGCGTTAAATTCGGAGTAAAATCCCTTTCCCTACACAATGTTATTATTCATATAACCCTTCCTCTCCAATTACTCTACCTATTAAAAAACCATAGGCTTAGACAGAGGAAGTAACTTTGTAGGGATTATAAGGAACTTTCTAAAAATGCCTTTAGAAGTTTATCCGCCGATTTGTGAATTAATAATGTTATGTCGAGTAACATATATGTATACGATATCTGAGTTAATGATCATACAAAATACTCAAATATCAATAGGCTTAATAGGTACATGACTAATCTTTAAATTCCCAATTCAGAAACCGGCGTTAAATGGCATGGCATTTTTTTTAAATCCTACTAATATAAAAAAAGAAAAGCGAAAGATTATGTATGGATGTTTGTTACTCTTTCACGTAAAAACTCCAGCCCCCCAAGCACATGAGTAAAGAAACTGAACAGAGACAAAGCTACATACGAATGCGCTGTGACAGGTACATCACTACAAGTGCAACGCGTGTGTGTGCGTGACCACTGGCCGCTTGTCACGTATGAGCCGAAACCGCTTCAAACTAGATCAGCCAGTGGTCAATCTCAGGGCGTGCAGGCGTGACGCGACGCTCGAACGTTGTGCGTGTTTTGTTTTTGTTTTCGAGTTTCTCACATAATACGTAGTAATACTTTTGTTTTAGTATTTAAAAAGTTTTGTAAATATGGTTGTACATTGTACTGTGTGCATGAATAATAATAGAAAGACTAAAAATATTTCTTATTTTAACTATCCCAAGGAGTCTACTAGGTTTTTTTGAAAAAAACTTTATATTAGATTTAGAATTTATCATTCGATTAAAAGACACAACAAATTATTAAAAACCAAAAGTAATAAAAAAAAAATATTTAGAGTATGTAATTTGTAAAAAAAAACCTATTTTAATAAAAAATTTGAAAAAAAGTACATTTATATTTTTAATTTATTCAATTGTGCCAACCCTACCAAAATAGGTATATATTTTGCTAGCTCTTTAGAAGCTTTGTCTCTGTTCAGTTTCTTTACTCATGTGCCCCAAGTCAAGTGGCAAGTGATATTTGCGATAGCGAGTGAATAGAAAAATATGTATGAAACTGTCATTTATGTCAAGCTTGCAATTTGACAGTTTCATACATTTTAATTCTATTCACTCGCTATCGCAAATATCTACTGCCACTTGACTTGGGGGGTTGGACGGATATGGATAAAACTTTGCCTATAGGTTTATACATCAGAATAATACTTAGGGTACTTTTTACCGCGAAAAAACCTTTTATTCCCACGGGAGACCTACTTCCACGCGAACGGAGTCGCGGGCGGCCACTAGTGTCACATATTTACATGGGTGTAGCATTTAGGACTTTGTTACAAAATTTTATAAGGGGCCCTAAATAAATAAATATTTATTCATAGCTTACAAAATTTCGTTTTAAATAAAAGTATACGAGCAACCTGTATGTAGATCTTGTTGAATTTTTTAGGAAACAGATGTATGGAGTCGAAAGTTGTCTATCTCCTTGTCGCACCGAATCATGGGACGGGGTGGATAATATAAGGAATCCGCATCATAATTTTACTTCCGTTTCCCCCCCCCCAGCTGTGGACAGAGAGAGAAGCCACAGTCATTTAAAGATACTATAAGTGTTGGTCATCACCTGGATATACTGGGCGTAAAAGAACTGCTTCCGAAAACGAAAATCTGTGGTATTGCTGAGGGGGTATCAGTTACGATTAGAGCAAAAAAAAAACAATTTCGGATTTGATATTTCAATTTTTTTGATTCATACACAGATTTATGTAAACAACCAAATTATGTGATTATTTCAAATCAAATAACGTTTTGGTGTTATTTTTATTAAAACTAATCTAATTCTAACACCGCAATCAGCTGATTGGAAAAGCAAATGACCTCGAGCGGCGAGACGAGGCGCTGAGCGGGGCGGGTGACAACCAGCGGCCGCGGGTGGCAACAAGCGCCCAGCGATTTCCCGCGAAAACCGAACTCGCGCCCGCGCCGCGCGCTGTTATTGCCAACCTACCTAGTCCGCCAGCCAATTATCCAATTGTTTCTTACAATAGCCATGTTAAAAATTTATAAATTTTACCAAAATAAAAATAAAATGCCACTTGCCACAGTACTCAGAAAAGGAAACTCAAGATCAATCAAAGGACTCAGATACGCATTAAATTTTCTACAGACCTTTCTTTCTAACGTCTATTTGTTCTGAGATTGACACAACAACAATTGAAAGTAAAACTTCATAGCTAAAATAAATACCTACAGACAACAGCTTTATAAATCACAAAATTATTTGACCATAGGTAGGTAACTTAACTGCTTAAATTTCATCCACTATCAATTAGGCCTTTGCTTGATCAGTTGCAAACCCAACTTAAAGAATTACGACGTTTTGTTGTAAAGCATAGCTTCCGATTGCATCACTTTAATTATTTATAAGTTTACAGTTTTGAAACTTAAGTATCAGGCAATAAGGTACCTAATAACCTCCCAACCTACAATATAATTAGAATACTGCTCTATTGTAAGTAAGTAGATAGGTACCTCCAGTATTTTCTAAAAAATGGATATCTAGCGACGTAAAATTTCTTCTTAAACTATTACCTAACATAATAAGCTACCTACCTAAACTAATAAAACTATTAGGAAACTACCTTAAGAAGTCAGGACGCACTAGTAGATTCATTCAATACTATTTAATTTTCTAGGTAGGTTATTTCAATCCAATCAATAGTTTATAAAGGTTTTTGGGTACATACCTACTTATGTTGACAGTCATTACGAAGCATTTAAGCCAGCAGAATCGGAGCCTCTACACACTACCCACATGAGGTAGGAATGTCATTAAAGACGAGAACTAGGTACTTACTTTAGTACCTATTCAGTGACCCATCAACTGCACTTCCACACTCTCATTGATTGAACACTATGCCTAAATGTATCAAACAGGTAGGTTCTAACTATGATATTAAACACAACTTAAACTTCACTTTATCACTTAAACTAAAAATTAAGACGTAGGTAACTAAAACCAGGCAAGTCAAGTGTGCCGCGTAACGTACCAAAAAGAACTATAGGTAAATGAAAGATTTCCGCACGTGCGGTCGGTGTCTAGATCAAAGCAAGCCGCCCGCCGCGCCGCGCTGCCTCAAAATCATCGAATTGATTGATTTAATTATGGGTAGTCGATAAAAATTAGTCGATAACAATAAAAAAATGATACTTATTTATTCAATTAGTATCAAAACACTTACTAGCAAAGCTTGTAAGTACCTTGTTTCTGGATTCAGCGCAAGTTAAGATTAGATAGTTTACAATGAGAGGTTTCTGTGTTTTTGTTGTATTTACCTCAAACAATTAATTGTTTTATAAGTAAATTTTACGGGTTCAATTTTATCTTAACACTCTTGTAAAACTCTCTCATATTGCGCTATGCTCACGTGACTTTTGACACTTAGATTTAATTGGTACCTATAGTGCTTTTCTTCTTCATGTGTATTTCTTTGTTCCTAAAATTACGTAAAATTTGCCTTCTACTGGAAACAAACAAAATATCGATACCTACCACACCTACCTTTATGAATTCATCTCTAACTGTGTTTTAAGAATACTGCAAATTGTTTGTAAATACGACCCTATTCCTAACAAATTAAGTCTAGATCTGTATGTCGTTTTCGACGATGGCGGCGCCTTTGATGTCGGAAGATGTTTTTATTTTGTCGCAATGTCGCTTCCTTGTCCTCTTCAAAGGAAATTACTACAAACTAAAATTCAACCCTATCCGCACGAAATAGAGTCGAGATCGGTTTGTCATTGTACGACGACGGCGACGTCTTTGATATCGGTGCACTGTCCTAGGGTGCGTCCGCACAGAGATTTTTCATCGCGAGGTTTTGTTCACGCGTTTAAGATTCCGCGTAACAAATTATACCTAGTACCTACGTACCGCGGATAATATTCTTACGATTTTTATCTGATATTACATGTCTCTGGAGAGAGGCACGACTGAAATGGACCACCGAACTAAAATGTTCGTTTATCTAATACTAAAGCGACTAAATAGACGTATCAAAAGATACAGCCCCGATTCTGAGAACACGCTCAAAACTAAACTAAAACTATCACTGTCACTTACTGTTTAATAGTATAAGACAGAGACAGGTAATCATTTTAGTCCTCTCAAACTAAAATGTACGTGCATTATGACACGGCGAAGGCAATTTTAGGCTAGTCCTCAGCGCATTTCGTTCAATTTTACAATGATGTGGACTAAATTTAGTGAGACCAATGTTTCTGTCTTTTTCCAATACGAAACATGAGAAAGTGACAGCGATATTTTTAATTTAGTTTTAGAGAGTGTTTTGAGAATCGGGACCACTTTGTACTTTGATACTGCACAAAACATTCGCGGAAATAAATTACATCGCATTACGCTCAAATTGCAGTTGCATCAGTTTTTTTACTTGCGTGCGTTTTTTAACGCCTGTGCGGATACTTGCATAAGATTACATGTGTTTCAGAATAGCAAAAAAAACCTCGTGGTGAAAAACATCGGTTCGGACGCGCCCTTATCCCCACGCGCCGCTCTACCGCGGCAAGGTTACCAACATAAAAATTTTCCCCTAAATTTAAGGAGTAAAACGGCAATGGTGGGTTTTCAGGGCTTAATTCTTTTAGGGGTATAGGCATGATGACTGTGAATAAAATACACAAAAATTATGCTACCATCTAATGAAACGTAAATAAAATATTAAAAAATAACAAGGTATTAGGTATTATAATTAAAGCGAGATTAATTAATATTTTTAAAAAATAAATCTACAAAATACTACAGTCCGCCATGATATTCTGAACGCCAATCAGAGCGAATGACGTCACTATTGAGCATGGTTCCCAACTTAGGGGTTTTCCCCCCAAATTTAGGGGGTAAATTAGTGGGATGGGTTTTTTTTTATTTTGTTTTTATTCTAAAAATTAACAATTTAGTTTTTTCTTATTGCTTTTTTGAAAATAGTCAGAAAAATAATTTATTTTTACTAAAATAATCGGTTATAGATATTATACGACCG